>CM028137.1:252582500-262582500 GCA_016271365.2 Neoceratodus forsteri | reverse complement strand
CTCCCCTACTAGAACTAGATCCACTTGCTGCATACATTTGGGAAAAACCAGACCTGGATAGCCATTTATTCTCCGTCCTGACCAAGTGGGTTTCTTGTAGGAACAAAACATCTGTTTGCAGCAATGCACAATGGTTGAAAATTTGGGTTCTTTTGACCCTCTCTCTGAGCCCACGCACATTCCATGACATCACCTAAAGCGTGCACATAGCCATTTTAAAATTCATGTTGTAAGAAGGAAGACATTTACATATCCAGAGCTAGAGCTAAAAAATGAGCACACCCAAACCCCCCACCCCATCCCCCAGCTTGCCATCGAAAACCCTTGAAGGGTAACCCTGACAAAGCAGGAATTATTACTGAGATACAGAACTGAACAGGATATAACCAGCAAGCCCGCACCCCTCCCTCCAGTAAAAGGACAAGAAATGAGCCTGCTCGAACCTCTATCCACTCCCATCCCTCCCCCAGCTCGCCCACGGAGATTCTTTAGAATTAACTCTAACAAAGCAGTAGTTAGTATTAAAATATAGCAGTGAAAAGACTGCAACCAGCCAACCTCCCTCCCCCAAACCCTCCCCACCCAATCTAGAAAAACCCCATAACCAGAAGGCAATCTGACAGGATGAAAGTTTGATGGAAACCTCCTGCCCTCCCCAAATCACCCATCTCTTCACAAACCCTAAAAAATAACTATTTACAACCTGGAGCCAGGGCTGGTAATAAACCAAACCAACATGGAAAAGCACAGCTCCTGGCAACCAGACCCACCTTAGAATCCAGAAACTCCCCAGCCACCACTGGTCAATTAATGAGGGGAAACCCCAAACTTCGAACCCCCTAGAATAAAAATAAGACTCAATCCAAAATGAATAAAATAGTAATAGCCCGGCGACTGGGACTGGATTGGCCAACCCCCCCTTCCATAGGCTCGTAATTCAGCCTCCACTAGACGTGAGGCTTTAGAGCTAGCTACTCCCCACCTCCCTCCAAACTGCCAATTGCCACACCAGTTATAGAAATAGAATATAATAATCCCCTCCGATGCAACCCCCCTTTCTATTGACCTAACAGAACGGTAAACGAAATGAATCTAATCCAAAATTGACAACAACTCACCCCTGTCTCAGGTATCAAAGAGGGGGATTCAAAATCGGTAACCAGGCCCAGTGTGGAGAACTGATCTCACTTCGGGCTGCTTGATTCCAGGGGGCACCAATTCGGTATAGGACCAAGCCGGTCCAACAGCCAGGAAGTTACCTCCAGCAACTGTTACCGTATAAAATGAGTTCCGGGAATAAACCTCAGACCTCGTTATCTCGGTCCGGTCCTTCTCTTACCCGACCACCCAGGACATCACCCGGCTCCCCAGGCCAATGAATATATGCAGCACAGGTAAGAGAGCCAAATAACAGCTGGGGGAAAAGGGAGGCAACACCCGGTAACCCTAAAAGTAATCGGAGAAGTACTAATAGGGAAAACCGGAGCATACAGCTAAAAACAAAGAGAAGGGAAAAAAAAAGTAAAAGGGGTAAGCTCAGTATCTTCTGGCAAAGCAATTAGAACCAGCCCTTCTTATATGGCTACAGATGCAATGAGTCTCTCAGCCCTGAGATTTAAACAGGTCAGGAAGTCTGGTAGAGAGGTCTTTGCAAGCCGCTTCTGGCGAGTTGAAACTGTGAGTGGCGTTACCAATTGAAACTCTTAGAGTAGCTGGATACATCATTCTAAAAGGGATGGATGTGGCAATTAACTTCTGGACCGTGGGATGGAAGGCGGCCCTCTTCTCTCTCGTTTCCTTCGGGAGATCTTGGGCAATCCGAATCTTTACCAATCCCCATGCAACTTCTTGCAGATCCCGAGACCTACCATAGACGTGCTGCCTTTCGATGAAACTTAAAAACTTCATAATAATAGGGCGCAGGGGAGAATCAGGCGGTGGTTGAGGTCTCAACGACCGATGGGCCTTCTCGATGTGATAGCTTGGGCTAATCGGTGATGGGCCTACCACCTTAAGAAGGAATTTTTGGAGAAACGCCATTAGATCGGGCCCTTCCTCCATCTCCGGCAGGCCCAGGATCAACAAATTGTTCCATCGGTTACGTCCCTCTAAGTCTTCGGTTTTGGACTGTAGCTTCCGCACCTGTTGGGTTAGACCAGCCATCTCCACTTCTGCTTTGACCTTCCATTGCTCCAACGAAAACACTCTGGCCTCCGTATCGGATACTCGTGCAGACAGGGAGGAAAGGTCGCTCCGCAGGGACTTCAACTCCGCGGTGATGTCCTGAAGGATGCCCTTCAATGGAGTTAACTCCTGCATAAATTTATCCTCCGTTAGGGGGCTGGACGACTGGCTTTTTTCCCCACATTTCTCCGACCCCGGTCCCGCCTGATTCCGCGGCTTCTTGGGAGCCTTTTCAGGGGTCATAGGCGGTGTATGCTTAGCTGCGTACAACTTCTTATCCACCTCCATCTCTGTTTGTAGATAGGATAAACCAGCAGCAACACCCACTCAGGTCGATAATCGGGGATTAAACGCCCTTTTGGTACTATTTTCAAAAGCGTTAGTGCCTCGGGGGATTCAGAATCCGGCGATTAGGGCGGCAAGAGGGGAGAGCTCTAGGTCTCAGCTGCCATTCAGCAAGCTGCCATCACGTGACCTCCTTGTCATGACTCATGACTGTACACAGCACATTGACGGTACAGCAATCCACCATCACTTCCTTCCAAGATTATCTGACTGACTCCTACAGTACAGTTAGTTACTGTTAAAGGAGAATTAAAGTCAAAATTTGCAAAAACATATGTTATGTAGAGTGTTTTGATTTGTAGGTGTATTCCTAGTAAGTCCTTCCCTTTATTTGCTAAAAGGAGTTTTTTTCTAAATTTGCCTGCTGCTTTTATGGCCCCTGGGGATCTCCATATTAGCACTTCTAATGACCTTTCATGTTCCTACAATGCCTCTTATCCCATGTGACTGTGATGTATCCAGGACCATTGATTCAGAGAGTAATAACTGCTGCAGCATCTACTGTTATGGGCCTGAGATTCTGGCTTTGGCTAAATAACTATCTAATCCAAACTTCTGTTTTTTATGTATGTGTCTAGGTCTAGTCAGCAGAAGTGAATGTTTTGTTTTTAAAGCCTTTCATTTTATCAAACTACACACAACCATTAGCAATGCACACAAATCACACAAGGTCACGAATTCCCCAGATGCTACAATTAGTGAAGACTGTAGCTGATTCCTTACAGAATAGCCCACTCAATTATTCCTCAGGCATTTGCCATGTGCTTACAACTCCCTGGACAAGGAGAGTTAATTAACATAACAGCTCTATTACTAAACACAGCTCTTGTTGAAGTAATGGTCCTGCATATATCACAGTCACATGGGACAGAAGGCATTGTAGGAACAAGAAGAGCCATTAGAAATGCTAATATGGAGATCCCCAGGGGCCATAAAATCAGCAGGCAGATTTAGAAAAAACTTCTTTCAGCAAGTAAAGAGAAGGACTTACAAGGAGTACACCTACAAATCAAAACACTCTGCACAACATATTTTTTTGTAAATTTTGGATTTAGTTCTCATTTAAGTGACCAAATTCAGCAACTGAATTGGAGATGCAGACACATCTAGTGCATAGCCGTAGCATAGTCCCACACTGGGGGTTGGATAATGCTTTTACGTGATGTAACACGATATATTATAAAACTAATTATAATAAGGAGGAATAATGAGGAATGATGATGATGACACTTGTATGTACAGTAGTTGTACTTTACTTGTGTTGTAGAGTAAACAGCCTGCTATGATTCACAAAATCAGATTATCCCCTGGGCCACCCACAGCCAGCAGCACAGGTACATCAACTTACAGTATATGTTGTTTGTCTGAGCAGTATTTTTATTAACACATGAAATTGTGAATGAAAGTTTGCAAGTGCTAGTGATTCATGATTGGATGGCAGAAGTCAAAGATTTATTTTTGCCAGCCTGCTGCTCTTGCCCTGTACGCACAGCCACACTGAAGCCAGGAAAAAAAAATATTTGGGATTTCTGGGACTGTTGAATTTCTCAGGGCCCCCCTGCAGTCTCTCTCTCTCTCTTCTCTCTCTCTCTCCTCTGGATGGCACAACTCAAAGATTCATCTAGTCTGGAAGGTCCACAAGCCAAAATCTCTGCATAAAATAATGCAAGCTTGTTCCTACAAATCCCTGGACTTAACCCCTCTCCTCCATGAATTAGCAAATATCAAGTGGGCTCCCCTAATCTCTGCACCCCATGTGGATACTGCTCTTGATTATTTCAAACAAAAATTCCTTTCTACCTGGAACCAATATGCCCCTCTCAGCTGTATCAGAATATGATGAAGCCACATTCCATGGATCACTCCAGAACTTCTGGCCTGCTTCAGAGCATGTGACCAAACTTGGAGAAAGTATAAGGTAACTAACCAACCAAGTGATTTTACAAGGTACCGTGAACTCCGTAACATATGCACTAAAAAAACTAGGCTAGCTAAAGCAGATACTTTAATTCCACCTTCCACACAAACTTAAATTCGCCGTCCAAATTTTGGAAAGGTGTCCCCCCCCTTCTCCCCCGTCATTAAAATAAACAACTACCTTATAGTGGATCATGCAGTGGTGGCTGAGGAATTCAACTCTTACTTTACTTCACGTGCTTCGGCTCTGCTTGCCTCCCTCCCCTCTTGCTCCCCTATGGCTCCCCCTCCAAAAGTGTCAATTATGACCCTCGTCAATCACCTGTTCCTGATCCCTTCTCATTTTCCTTCATCTCAACTGCTGCACCCTTGCAGCCCTGTCTAGTAACTTGTCTAAAGGCAGCTCTCCTGATGAACTGGTCCCTAAGCTACTCTACCTCTCTGCCCCAGTGATAGCCTATCCACGGTCTGTAATTCTCAACATCTCTTTCTTGTCTGCTGCAGTCCCTACATCCTGGAAGCATGCTGTCATTCTCCCCCATCTCAAGGGTGGTGACTTCATTTCCCCAGGAAACTATCATCCCATTTCCTTGCTCCCTACACTTGCTAAACTCCAGTAACATCTTGTTCTCTCCCAAATCTCCTCCTTTCTCTCTGATTCTAACTTATTTACCCCATTTAAATCTGGATTTTGGAAGAACCATTCTACCACCACCTCTCTACTTAGGCTCACTTATTCAATTTTCACTGGAATGGATAATGGCTTGATCACCTCTGCTATCTTTGTCAGCCTCACCAAGGTCTTCAACACAGTTTCTCACACCCTGCTTCTCCACTCCCTTTCCTCAGCTGGACTATCTCTATCTGCAAATAACTGGTTCAGAGCCTATCTCACAGGGAGGACCCAATTGGTTAGAATAGCTGACTCCAGCTCCCTATCATGCCAAATCCTCACTGGAGTGCCTCAGGGCTCAGTGTTTGACCCCCTACATTTCTGTATTTTCCTAAATGGCTTACTATCAGCATACTATCAGCATGCTCCTCCTCCTCCATCCACATGTACACTGACAATACTGTCTTGTTCACCTCGGGCCACTCCCCTCTGATGTGGAAACCAGATTTCAGATCGACTTCAAAAAGATCCAGTACTGGCTTACCTCCCATCAGCTCTTTCTAAATGCCAAGAAAACAGTCTCCATGTCCTTTGGCACTAGGCAGAGACTTACTCAGCTCCGTGTTCTGCCCACTTTCCACAACCTGGATGGGACTCAGCTGGAGGGCACCTCCTCACTTAGATACCTTAGGGTTTGGCTGGGCCAACACCTCAGCTTCTCTGGTCACATCGACACCAATCTGAAAAAACTGCACCCCAAGTTCAGCACCTTATAAAGGAACTGTAATTGCATCTCTCTTACAGCCAGGCATGAGACTGTCCAAAAGATGCTCCTCCCCATGTTCAACTGCTGTGATGTAGTCTACAGTGCTGCTCCCAAATCCACCCTCTCCAGATTGGATCACCTTTTCAACTCTTTCTACCACTTTGCCCTTGACTATCCTGCACTTACTCACCACTGTGACCTCTAGCACTCCCTATCTTTCCCTTCCCTCACAGACAGGTGCCTCTCTCACTGTACCAAACTCATTCCTACATACTGGTTTGGCTCTCTTCCCTCTTATCTATCCTTCTTCCTCTCTACCTCCTCCCCCTTTTCACTCCTTAAGGTCCACTGATGTGGATACCTTGATGTTCCCCTGATGCTTTACATTGGCTGGCAAATCTGAATTCACTCACCAGTTCCTCAACATCTGGAAAGCCCTTCCTCCCCAAATTTGCCACTTCTCCTCTCAGTCCCTCTCCTCAACCTTCCATAATTTCATCCCCTCTAACTGCACCTGTTTTCTGCATACTTAATTGCATCCTGTCTCTCTCTAGCATCCCTGATCCAACTTTGAATCTGTCTTATTTATACATTTGCAATTATGTTTAAAGTCCTGCACTTTAATTTGTACAATTTTCATTGTATATACATCTGTGCTATGGCTGTTAATTTCCTGTACTGTTTACTTATTACTTGGTACCAATTGTACTGTCTGTGTTGTATTTTCTGTATGCATTTCTCCTTGCACCTCCTCCCCACAGGTTGCACTGGGAGATGAGCAACTTGTTGTTCAGTGTGCCTTCATGCTGAAACATTTCAATAAATAAATAAATACAATTTATTTTGCCAGCCTGCTGCCTTTGCCCTGTACACACAGCCACACTGAAGCCAGGGGAAAAAAAAAGTGGGATTTCTGGAACTGTTAAATTTCTCATGGGCCCCCTTGCCGTCTCTCTCTCTCCCCTCTGGATGTCACAAGTCAAATATTTATTTTGCTAACCTGCTGCCTTGCCCTGTACACACAGCCACATTGAAGCCAGAACAAAAAATAATTTGGGATTTCCCAGACTGTTGAATTTCTCATGAGCCCCCCTTGCAGTCTGTCTCTCTCTCACCTCCCCTGGATGGCACAAGTCAAAGACTTATTTTGCCAGCCTGCTGGCTTTATTCTATACAAACAGCCACACTGAAGTCAGGAAAACACTTTAAGTTGGGATTTTTCTGTAACTATAACATTTCTCTTGGGCCCCCAGAAGTCTCTCCCTCCTTCCTCTGGATCTGGAAAGGCACAAGTTAAAGACTTTGCCAGCCTGCCCTTGTTCATGAACACAGCTATATTGTCTGCAGCCAAGAAAAAAAAAATATTTGGGATTTTCTGCAACTCTAAAATTCCTCTAGAGCCCCCAGTTGTCTCTCCCTCTCTCCTCTGGATCTTGATTTGGAATGGCACAAGACAAAGACTTTGCCAGCCTGCCCTCCCTTGCTCACGTACACAGTTACATTGTCCAAGGCCGAGAAAAGAAAAAAAAAACTTTCATTGGGATTTTCTGTAACTGCAGTATTTCTCTTGAGCCCCCAGTAGTCTCTCCCTCTCTTCTCTGGGTCTCTATGCCATAAGTTAAAAATTTTGCTAGCCTGCCCTTGCTCATGTATACAGTCAC
This sequence comes from Neoceratodus forsteri, assembly GCA_016271365.2. NCBI lineage: Eukaryota > Metazoa > Chordata > Ceratodontiformes > Ceratodontidae > Neoceratodus > Neoceratodus forsteri. The sequence continues at coordinate 262,575,014 of CM028137.1, read as the reverse complement.
AGTGCTACACTGCCTGCCTTTCACCCCCCACAGCAGTACTCAGGCCACCACTATCTCCCCAGTCCCTCTGGATATCTCCTTCCTCCAGACCCAGCCTGTCACCCTCTCCTGATGATTTACTTTCTCTCCCCCCTTGCACCAGTAAATCGAGTCCCTTCTCTTTCTTTTTCTCTTTCCTCCCCTCCAAAATGTATATATATATTTATTTTATTTGTTGCTTTTTAGCAGCTTCTTCTGGTGGCTGGTGCAGTGATAAGCGAGGTGCTCTTCTGACCCATCCTCCTCTCGTCTAGGCTGCGTTGCACACTCAGCATGTTTATAAACGGTGAATGCATCACATGACCATCTGTTGCCTGATTGGATGCCGCCTGCTGCCTGCACATACAGCAAGCATGCCGATGGCATCCCCATTGCAACAAAACATACAATGGCACAAATGATATTTCCACGGAACCAGAACCTGACTTCTGCAGTGATGTCTGTATTTATCCAGGTCCTTGGATTGCAGGTTCTATCTGGGGGTCTGGATCTCTCATGGAACAATCTTCCCAGCCCTACACTAAAGCCAACCATGTGTGGCAGGTTAGAGGACTGAGCGGCTTCTGGGGAACCCTATCAAAGAGAACACTCCAGACACCAGTTTAAATTAAATGAAATCTGCTTTACTTTCATTAACAGGAAAAAGAAACAAACAGCTTGTATTCATCTTAACAGAAACTTCTTGCAGTTCGGCATCTTGCTGTCTCCAGTGAGGCCTTAAAGGACCAACATTACAACAAAATGAGTTTGGTGCAAATCACACCATAGCCCCTATCAAAACCTACATTGCCTGTGTTTCTGGTTTCTGAAGTGGTTTACGGGTGAAAGGAGCATGAGAGACATATACTCCATCACAGGGGCCAATCTGAGATGATAAAGATCTCTATAAGGGAGGAGGCCTGCATCCTTCCAGGAAGGACATCACAATCCTTAGTGGCAGGTTTAAATGCTACTTGGCTGAACATTTAAACTAGCCGAGTGGCTAGGCTGAAAAACAAAGGGAGGCAACAACTGCCCCTCCAGATGATAGAGCAACAGGAAGGCCCAATTGGAGAAAACTCCCCTAGGATAGGGTGCAAGAAGACAAGAGTGGCGAAAGGCAGAGGACAAGGGTTTTATAAATAAGAATAAGGCACTAGGGGAAGCCATCATCAGGACGGCAAGGAAGGGGGAAGTACTGCTACTTAGTGACTTGTGATTTCAATCTGCCAGATGAGGAGTGAAGCCTTCCAACTGCAGCATTAGCAAGGGCCATCTTTTACTGCCTCTAATGAGTTTTTATCAGGCAGCTAGTCAAAGAACACATTAAGGACAAGGTAGCGCTGGACCTGGCATTTACAAACAGGGACAGAATTGCAGACATCACAGTAGGCAGTTTCCAAGGTACCAATAATTACCACACAGTGTAGTTTACCTTTAAGATAGGAACAGAGGTTAACCACATGAGGAAAGGGTTCTGGACTTTTAGAGGGAGGATTTTAAAGAAATGGGAGACTGTCTGATTTTGGGGGGGGGGGTAGAGACACAGTGGGGAATAATAAGGAAGTGCATGACAAGGCAACCAGTCTCTGCATGAAGGATGTGAGTAATAGCAGAAGGAAAAAGAGACTGTTATGGTTCTCAAGGGAAGTGGGCAAGGTTTTGAAGGAAAAAAGGGTGGCATTCAGGAAGTATAAGGAAATGCAGGGGAGGGGGATGTGGAGGTGCACCAAGTAAAACAAAGGGAAATGGGAAAGGTGGTGAGGTGAGCAAGGGTGTAGAAAGAAGAAAGGATAGCCAAAGGGGTAGCTAAAGGAGATAAGATTTGGTTCAACTACGAAAGTGAGATGAGGAAAATAAGAGGAAGGATAGTGAAGATGAGGAGGGCAGCAGGAGGAGACTGCATGGAAGAGAACCAAGAGAAAGATGCTCTACTAAATAGGTACTTTTGCTCAGGAGTGTAGACAGGCCACCAGGGAGCAGCAGAAACAAAGGGGTTGGGGGGGATGACACAAGTTTGTTTTCAGAGGAAAAATTCCTGAAGGGACTTGCAGATTTGGAAGTGGATAAGGCTATGGGAACAGACAGGATATGCCCAAGGTTACTGAAGGAACTAAGGGAGGTGCTTGCTGCCTCACTGATGGCCTTATTCAGCAGTTCACTAGAAACAGGCATGGTTCCAGAGAACTGAAGACAAGCAGACATGATTCCTCTACATATGAGTGGCAGCAGGGAAGAGTGTAACAACTATAGGCTGGTCAGTCTCACTTCAGTGGTGGAGAAATTAATGGAAACCCTGCTAAAGGAAGGGCGGTAGAGTATCTTGAATATATGGGGTTAAAAAAAACACAGGAAGCATGGATTTATGGGGGAAGTTCATGCCAGATGAATCTGACTTGATTTCTTCAATTGGGTGACCAGGTAAAATAGATTGGGGGAAGGCAGTGGACATGGTCTACTTAGACTTTAGCATGGCCTTTGATAATGTGCTGCACAGGGGGCTGATTAAGAAATTTAGCAGCCTATGGATGTGATCCAAAATGGTTAATTGAGTTAGAAACTGGTTAATGGATAAACATCCTGGGTGGTGGTTAACGACATTCACTGTAATGATGGGACACTGACTAGGGGGGTGCCGCAGCACTCAGCACCGGTACCTGTCCTCTTCAATATCATCGTAAGTGACAGTTAGGAGGCAGTACAGCACAGTGGTTTAAGGCTCTGAGCTGCAAACCTTGAGACCTGTTTTTGAATCCCACAGCTCCCACTTGCATACTGTGTGACCCTGAGCAAGTCACTTAACTTCTTTGTGCTCCCAGGTAGCACCTGTAAACAAGCTTTCAGCTTAGTGTGTCTCTCCTGGTTAAAAAAAAAAGACATTGCAGAAGAACTGGAAGGAAAGCAATTTGCCATTTTGAAGATGAAACCAAAATCTGTAATAGGGTGGAAACTCAGAAGAGGAATGGAGAGAATGCACAGGGATCTTGGGGAAACAAGTACTGGTCAAAAGCTCTGCAGTTGAGATGCAATACCTTAAAATGCAAAATCATGGATGTAGGGCATAGGAACCAAGAACTGAGTATAGGAGGTACTGACAGTCACTAAGCAGGAAATGGACCTTAGGGTTATCATAATCGATGACCTCAAAATGGCAGGGCAGTGTAACAAAGCAATGGGTAGGATAGTGTGATGGTAGGGTGCATAGGGAGGGTTATCTCCAGCAGGAGGAAGGAGGTAGTGTTGCCACTGTGCCACTCACTGGTGAGACCCCACCTGGAGTATTGTATCCAGTTACGAAAGTTGCACCTCAGAAAGGACATAGACAGGGTGGAAGCAGTCTAGGGGAGGGCAACTAAAACCCTGCAGGGTTGTAACAAAATTCTTCTGTGTTGAGACTGAAGAACCTCAACATGCACACTCTGGAAGACAGAAGAGTGTGAGTAGGTGCGAGGGAGGCCTACAAGTACCTCACAGGGGTGAGCAGAGTGCAGGAGGGGAGTCTCTTTCAAATGAAAAGAGCACCAGGGGCATGTGATGAGGTTGAAGAAGGAATTTTAAGAAGGTTGTTAGGAAGTACTACTTCACTGAAAAGGCATTTGATGCCTGGAAAAAAATGGCAGTGGAAGTGTGGAGGGAAAAACAGTGGGAGGTTTCAAGCATGCATGGGATAGATATAGGGGATTATTAGTACGTAGGTAGGAAGGAGGAGGGAAGGTCACCAGAGACCAGTTAGAGTCTGAGGAGGTGGACAAGGCAGGGAACATCTGGACAGACCGGGTGTGCAAAGCAGTCCTTTTCTGCTGACAGATTCTATGTTTTTTTTGAGAATGCCATAGTGACATGTGAGGAGCCAATCAGAAGACTGTACTCTATAGCTCCTTTTGATATGTCTTTTTATTTTGCATCATATGTGACAATGAGTATGCTAAACATTACAGGCATGGCTCATGATACATGGTAGATACCCACAGATGTAGACAGAACATTGTTGCAATAATTCACACATTTCATTATAAATTGCAGAAGTTCAACCAGTCAGTGCTCAGAACCACAAGACTCCTTACTTTACATACAGTTGTGACCTTTGGAGGATAATTACAGTGGAACATTCCACTTAGATCTGAGGGCGGGACAATTGCATTTAATTTTAAACTAAAAAAGTTACTTAAAACTTATCATAAATCACTCTAGCTAGCTTGAGTGATTTATAAGTTAATATTTCCTCTGAGGTTTATTTCTTATGGTATAAGAGAGTTTCCGTATGAGGTTCGGGCAGCTAGAACTACTCATCTTTGCTTTGCTGTCATTTTGCCAAAACTTTATACCATAAGACACCCCTCAGAGGACCTATTAAGTTATAAAACAGTTACACACAGTTAGTGATAGAACATATAAACTACTTAAAATGTGGCTGCCTGGATGCTTGGACTGGCCGAAGGGATCTCCATAGTGGAAACATGTTTCTATATACAGTATAATGTACAATGAAAGTACTAAGTAGTGTACTTTTTTAAAAAGATTTGGGAATTTTTTATAAAAAAAAAAACAACAATGTTAAGAAAATGTTAGGTTCTGGACAAAACACAAATAATCACTAAATGTAGATATTGTTATTTATTTTTATTTAAAAATATTTGACCTGGAAAGACACATTGAGCCAAAGCTCATTTCCAAGTGTGTCCACTGGGCACAGTTCCAAATCATCAAAACTCTGCATGTTCTATGAAAGCAAGGCAGAGTCAAGGACTGCAGCACGTTGGATTTCGTTCTTTCCTCTCTAGTGACAAGGGCAGTAAAATGTCAGCAGCCTTTACTGTTTACTTATGTCAGCCTTTTCCAGTAGCTGTCTCTCACCATTTGCTTTGCTGCTGTATTACCAGAGTATACTGATGACTGATCACACATTCTTTGCAGTGTTTCCTTTTAGTACAGCACCAATGTAAAGCTCTGTGTCCAGAATGTCCACAAGTGTCCACCCCAAGCACAACTGCCCCTCCTCCTCACCAGGGTTTCTCTAAAAGCTCATTTTCTCTTTGATGTCAGTATGCAAGCTGATCATTTCTACTTAACATGGAAACATAAACATTTGTCAGCAGAAGGAGGCCTTATGGTTTATCAGGCCTGCTCAATGCAGAGCCACGAACACCTTGGGGTTACATGTTGCTCCACCTCCTCTCTCCAGCCACCCATACAAACTCCTCTACATACAAACATATGAAGATGCCATCAGAATAAGGCCATTCAGTCAATCTAGTCTGCTCATATTGCAGGGTGCTCAACTTACACTAATGACCCTGCCTCCCCCCCCGGTCTTCCCTTCCTTTCCATTTGCCCTCCCATCCCCTGTACTTTCCCTTTATACTATACAAGTCCCTCTTAAAGCTGGTCAACATCTTCATCAAGATGACTTCCTCCAGTAGTGCATTCCAACTGTCCACCACCCTCTCTGTTAAGAAATACCTCATAACCTCCCTTCCTCCTAAATTGCTTTAGGCAGTGTCCTTTATCAAATTCCACTCCTCTCGAAGTCATTAATGGATTTTGTGCTAACAATCTCCTCTCACAGATTGTTCCACATTCCACCACCCTATTCATTCAGTAGAATCTCCTGGCATCCCTCCTGAATTTTCTCCCTGTTAATTGTCAGTTAATTCCTCGAGTGCTTTTGTTATCACTGAGTGGATATAATTCATTGGAGTTCACCCTGTCAATTGCCTTCAGGTTTTAAAGATATTGATCATGTCCCCTGTCTCCCTCCTATTGCCCAGTGAGTACATATTCAGGTTATCCAGCTTCTGCTCATACAAGTACACCTGCTACTCCTGAATCATTTTGGTGGCCTTTCCTTACACCATCTTTGACTGGTTCATATCTTTCCTGTGGTAGGAGTTCCAGAATTATGCACAGTATTCCAGGCAGGGTCACTCCTGGCATCTGTACAAAGGTAGTATAACCTCCTTCCTTCTGCTTATGAACCTCTGTTTATGCAACCCAGTGTCTGTTTGACTTACCAGCTGCTTTATTGTGTAGAGGGCTTCATGGTGCTAGTAATTGCTTCCCCTACATCTTTCTCATCCTCCTTCACTGTGATGGTCACCCCCCCCACACACACACACACACGCTCACACACAAACCTATACTTGCCAGTGGGTTCACCCTAATCACATGCAAGACCTTCAACTTCTTGACATTGAACCCCAGCTGCTAGATTCTGGGCCACCTTTCTAGAAATTTTAAGTCCTCTCTCATATCCTTGATCCCCTTCTTCTGTGTCAACCCTCACGGAGAGTTTAGCGTCATTGTGAAAAGGCTAATTTTGCCTTTTATGCTATCCCTCATGTTGCTTATGCACAGGCTAAATGGCACTGGTCTGAGCACCAGCCCCTGAAGTACCCCACTGGTGGCCTTCTTCATCCAAGAATGTTCCTCACAAACTGATTCTCTGTGTTCTGGCCCCTAATCTCTTTCCTTCCCACCTGATTATCTTGTCCCTTATTCATAGGCCAGCCAGCTTATTGCTGAATCTTTTATGGGGGGCTGAGTCAAAGGCTTTGCTGAAGTCCAGGTACAGTATGTTTACTGTCTAACCCCTATCCATCACAACCCTTGTGACCTTGTCAAACAAATCTATCAAGTTAATTTGATGTGACCTCCCTGCCATAAATCCATGTTGTCTGCTATCCTGTCGCCCATAAGCATCTAGAAACTCCACCAACCTTTCCTTAAGAATGAGTTACATCAGCTTGCCAATAATCATTGTCAAAAGACAACTGACTGGCCTGTAGAATCTTGGCTCAGTCCTGTCCCCACTTTTATAACAGGATACTACATCCATGATTCCCCACTTATCTAGTTCCTTAGTCAAGGGAGCTGTTATACAAACTGGGAAATAGAGTCACCAGTACATATTGTACGTCAGCTCCTTCAGCACCCTGTTCTGCATTCCATCTGGCCCTGCAAATTTATTCACATTCAGTGCTAGCAGCCCCATAAGGACCCTATCTGTTGGGATTAGCTTCACACACATCCTAGTTGCCCCCTACCTTCCCTTGTATACATTTCCTTGTGATATTTCTCCTTCCTTCTCTTTCATAAATACTAAGCAGGTGTTTTCATTAAATACTTCTGGCTTTCCTTTGCTATCTTCCACTCACTGAGTACCCTGCCGCAGTTTGACAAGCCCTTCTTTTGTTTGCCTTTTTCCCTGATGTATCAAAGGTCTTATCTCCTTCCTTGACTCCTTCAGGTATTTTAATTTCAGCACCGACTTTGGTCCTCCTCACTTCTGCGCTAGTTGTGAGTTTTTTTCTAGGTAATCCACTCTGCTCTCCTCCTTCTGGTTCCCCTATACTTCTTAAAAGCAACCCATTTCTCTATCACTGTTCTCACTACCACTCCTGTGTATCAATGTTTTTCTTTTTTTGTGCTTCTTTCTCTTTACTTGATGTTTGAGACTGATGTGTGGGACTACCTGGAGATAATTTTTTTTGATGAACCATTTCTCTTTCACTTGCTTTGTTCTCTTGAGTATGTCCAGATGTTCCCCTAGTTTTATCCCAACTGTGCCAAAATCTGCCTTCCTGAAATCAAGAACACACATTTTGGTGTAGTTCTTTACCCATATCTAACTGAAATCAACCAAAATGTTATTGCTATTACCTACGTGCTAAGCTATACTGATGTCCCTGATGTAATTGCAGTTTGGCAGTACCAGGTTCAGAATGGCCTAATCTATTGTTGGTTCACTAACTCCATGGATTAAGAACCCATCCTGAACTGTGTCCAGGAGTGCTGCTGAGCATTGGGATGCTTTAGTCAGGTAGATTGAATCATCCACCATCACCACCTGTCCTTTCAAAGATGCCTTCTTGATCCCACGTTTTGGTTGTATGCCTATAATGTCATTTTGTCCAGCAGTCTATAGACTGACACCAATGTTATTGTATTGCTTGCCTCTATTTAGATCTGAGCCCAGAGTGACTACGTGCTATCACTAACAATTTCTTCACTTGTGGCTGTTATTCCCTCCATTATCTACAGGGCCACCCCCCTCCTCTTTTCCCTGATCCATCCATTCTTCCTATTAAGGTTTAACACTGAGATGGTGATGTCCTAATCATTTATTTTTATTCTTTCAGAACTTTGTTAACCAGGTAAAAGTACAGGCATGACCCAGATAAAAGTAACATACAATACCAGACAAAAATAAAATATAATATAAACTAACACAGAAAAAACAAGTAAAAAAGTAAAATGTAAATAAATTATCCAACACAGAATTAATGAAAAAACAATATATATAAAATTTACAATGTTCAACAGAGTTTAATCTAAAAACAGCTAAGGGATGTATCCATTGTGCATTTTTATAGTGTACTTTATTTTATTTATAATTGTAATTTTTAACCAGGAAATGTACACTAACCTATTATAGCTTGTTTCCAGGTGTGTCCTGGGGTGGATCACATGCATGTGTTTCATTAACAGGGGGAATGTTGGCCATGATACCGGAGAAGCTTTTCAGCTCTTCTACAATAAGTGCATTAGGGTATTTTTCTTCCACTTGGACAGTGACCAGTGATGGGCAGAAAGGGCCTCGGTTTAACATCTCATCCAAAGGATGGCATCTCACCAGTGCAGCACCCCCCTCATACTGCACTTCAGTGTAAGTTATGGATATTAACCCAAATGCCAGGAGTGGGGCTAGAACCCATAGGCTTCTGATCTTCTGGACCCACAGACGAGTGTTCTGCCTACTGATCCCCTGACACTAAATTGAAATAACTGACTTTAAATTGATATAAAGTTCTGATCTGTCTTATCTTTGGGTTAAGCATTGGGAATAGATACCTGGGTGTCAGCGTGGCTCAGTTGGTAGCACATCCATCTTTGGACCAGAAGGTCGTGGGTTCTAGTCCCACTCCGGGATTGGACTTGCACCTAAAAATCGCTGGCATCCGAGTGCAGTATTGGCTGGTGCTGTACCGCTGGGGTGTGTCATCCTTCAGATGAAACGTTAAACCGAGGTCCCTTCTGCCCATCCTGGTGTTGTCCTGGTGGGTGTCCAGGTGGATGTAAAAGAACCCAAGGCACCCTTCGCAAAGAGCAGGGAACATTCCTGGTGCCCTGGCCAACATTTCCGTTCCCATTATTTATTTTTATTTTTATTTTAATTCATGTATCGGATTTACAACCTTTGAGTCAAAGACTCATTTACAAAGGCACCTCGTCGCAGGGAGGGGGAACAATCAACTTGTAAGACAAGACAATGGGGAACAGTACAGGTGAGATACATTAAACTGGATCATGCAATTATCCAGGCTGTGTGTGGGTGATGATGTGTGAGACGGCCGCCACCACACATTCAGTCACTTCACTACTAGTCTAGCATTGCTTGTAAAGCACTTTGGGATACTGTGTATGAAAAGTGCTATATAAATGCTGATTCTTCTTCTTCTTTTGTTAAAACTTTTTCAGAGACCCTTCCACCAAACAATACTTTAGTAATAATCAGCTCTGTGATATCACCCTCCTAGTGTTATCCATAAGTAAATCCCTAACTGCACATGCAGCACCCAGTTTTTACAGCTGTAAGCAGAGCCTACAGCCATTCTGTGTCTGCTCTAAAAATGAGTGGACCATGGCACCCTTCCATTGGATTTTTGGAAGTATCCTTCCAAACCTCCATTGGAGGTTAAAACATTCCACCTTGGTCACTCACTGCAGAATTCAGTGACACTGTTTCATCCAGTGCTTCTGCATTTCAGAGCAGAACTTCGCACACGCATCATGTGCATGCATAGTTTTGCCAGAGCAACCATCTTGGGAATGGCATTATGTAATTCATTGCAACTGCACATGAAAGAGTGCCATACATATGCAGTTGTGTCAGTGGCATCAAATCCTCAACGCATTTTAAGCTTGCCTCAGCCGTATCGGCTCTGGCTAGAATTTGTTTATTTAGCTGTGTGGAGACTTACATGACTTTCACAAGTCAGGTGTAAGTCCAAAATGACACCTAAATACCTGAATTCAATCACTGCTTCAAGCTGATCATTTTCAATAACTCTAATCTGAAAACCATCCAAAGCATTTCATTTATTTTTCTCCGGCACTGAAAAGCTTTGTTTTTGTTTTATTTTTGTTGACTACTAATCAGTTTTTCCTAAACAATACAAACATTATCTCTATTTGCTGCATATAATACAGCATAATCTGCATATAAGATGAGTTTTGCTGTATCACAAATAAGAGGAAGATTATTATAAAACAATGAAAACAATAAAGGTCCAAGTATGGACTCCTGTGGAACCCCAATCTCAACATTATTTGTTTCTGAAAGTATACCATTTATAATAACCATCTGTTTCCTGTCCAGATCCAGTTGACTGCTGAAACTCCAAGCCCAATTTGTTTCAGCCTTGGCTTCAGGAGGGAGTGCTCTATCAGGTTGAACCCCTTGGTCAGGTCCATGAACATCACTCCCGTGAATAGGCCCCGCTTCATATTCAGGTGCAGGTTGTTCGTGAACTTGACCAAGGAAGTCACCATGCCACAATCCCTCGTGAAGCCATGCTGTGCCCTAAATAGAATATTGCTGTTCTCCATATAGGCCATTACCTGTATTTTTCAGTTTCACTTGAATTTTACTTATTAATCACAAAAAGGACAGAAGTCTCTAATTCCTTAACAAATCTGTTGAGTCAACTTTATGCACTGAACTTACAAATGTTTTTATTTCCATATATTGGGATTTTCTGCTCACAGTGACACATTAAATATGTTTGCTAATGCTAAGGATAACTGTTCCACAGCAGCTTTTAAAAACTGTGGGCCCAATTCCAAGACAGTTACGGCAGGTGTAAATGCAGTACACCAGTCCTGACAGTGCAAATCGCAAGTTACACCAGCAATCTGGGACATGCATGAATCCAAGAGAACACTTAAGTTGCACCCCGCAATCACTACGATCACCACAAGTTATGATGCAGATATGACAAAAAATCTTACGCTACTGCTTAATGTGGCTTACGGCAGGCGTAACACACCAGCACTACAGAAATGTGATTCCAAAACAGGTGGCATACAGAGATACAGCAGATGGCGGCCACATAAGTTAGAACAGCCAAAAGCTGTCTTAAATGGAGCACAGGCCAGTGGAATCCCCCCAACCCTGCAGACTGACAGCACCACACCACACATACAACAGTGCCGTAAGGTGGACTACACTGCAAACAGTGGAACACCCAAGCCAACGCACCCAGTATTCACAGGTCAGAGTGAAAGGGGCAGCAACACACATGCCAATGGCATGGGTGGCACAGGAGGCAAAAGGTATATAGAAGCCACAGACACAATGCTGGGATGATGGCACCACCAGGCACAATGCTCCTGACATGGTAACTGATACATGTAAACCATGCAACCACAAAGGGACACAGCACTGGGTGGCTCAGACCTGTAGACATATGGTGGTGAGACACACCAATGCCACTGTCACTGGTGCCACCCACAGGGTACACTGGGGTGGAAGGGTGCCATTCAGGTGAAAGGCCACTACACAGCCGGGACATGCAATGTGTGGCAGCATGTGGCCCAGACCGGGCACGGTGCACTGCTGCAGACGGGGCACCATGCAGCCATGGCCACCCATATGCGCCAATGGCTGTGAGGTGCACAGCTGGCACACAGCAACCATGTGCACAGTGAGGATGAACAAGTGATGGTGCAGCACCACCACAGGTGCCCCGCATGTGCAAAGGAAGGGAGACACACACACACACACACACACACACACACGTGAACATGCAGACCACTGACAGATGCACAGAGACATTGGTGTGTAAAAGCCATTTAATGCAACAGCATGGGAGGAACAGTAGGCAGCAACAGCAACAACAACTACGACATCAACAACAATGACAACAATATGAACAACAATAGCAATGGGAAACAACCCCCGCCCCCAGTACTCAGTACTGACAGCAGTAGTGTATGATATGGACTGGACCCACATGTCCACTCACCCGATGGCAGCCCCCCCAACAACCACTGCCACTCACCCATGCAGGCAGACCAACTCAGATACCCCACACATGGGCTGCCCCCCAGTATCAGGTAGCACAGCCCACAAGCCCCCCGCCCTGCAGATACATGCCAGGTGCCCCATCCCGCCCCAATGGACACACAGTATGGTCTGGGCCCTCAAGGCACTGCACACCCCAACAGTCCAAGCTCTGACATGTCTATCACCTCTGTAGCACAGAGAGAAGAGTGCCGAGTGATCCATGCAGGCATGCGATGTCCGCCATAGTGGCAGACATGAGCACCCCCAGGTGCTGGTTGCTAGGCACTGACTGCCCTGGGTACAGGTTCACCTGTTGTCTCACCTGTCCACCAGGTGCCTCTGCAGCAACACCATGGCTGACCTGCAGCTGAGGGGCAGGGTCACTGTGCCCAGAGTGGTGGACAGCACCGGCATCCTGGGGCATGTCATCTGCCACCTGCTCCACCACCAGGTTCTGCTCCAGCACAGCCTGACCAACCACAGAGCACTGCACCCCAACCCCCTGCACCACCACGCCATGTGCCTACATCACCGTCACCCCTCCGGCCAGCAGCACCACCTCTGGCTCCCCTGCAGACTGTTCCACCACCACCAGGCACTCCTCCACCTGCACGGCATCTACAGGCACATCCGCAGCACCCAGATCATCCACGGCCAGCTCTGCCATGGGCACTGCTACATGGTGCCTCTCAGAGCCCTGAGTCCTACTGTCATGAGTTCTCCTCTGCCATCATGTCCCCCTCCTCCTCCTCCTCCATTGTGGGTGGTACTGGGCACAACCTGTGGCACCAGCGTGTATGGTGGCGGTACTCCTCAGTATCCCGGGCCTTCAGATCAGCCATTGCCCACAGCAGTGCCTGCTGCTGTGGGGCAAGTTGGTTCCCACCACCTGCAAGGGAGAAGGGAACAGATCACAGCAGGAAATACAGTACAGATCGGCACACATGCATGCCTGCCAAAAGGTACACCGCAAGTACTGCCAGACACACACATGCACACAAACCATCTGCAAAATGTAGCATGGTGGCAGGCACACTGGCATAGCACAATGGCCACAGGCACAGCAGGTGTGCATGGCTACACCTAGGCCGCATGGCAGAGCGCAGCTGGCTGCCTTTGCATATGTGACCATGTCCATATGATGCAGGCCCCCACCCCCTCTGCAGCCACCTTGCTGTGGGCATGCTGTGCATTGGGCCGTGACGGCACCTACCTGACCTCCAGTGGCCATGCATTTACCCCACCTCCAGTGGCCATGCTTTTGCTCCAGAGCTGGATACTGCTGCTGCCCATGCTGGCCGGGACCTGCACCTGTGTGGGGGAAGAACAGTGTCAGAAAAGTATGCCACAGCAGGAACGTGCACTGGCTGTGGAGTAGTGGTTGTGGCATGCAACATGTCATCTTACCCACCTTCGGTGCTGCCACTGCCAGTCCTCATCTCTCTGTCCCATCATGCTGCCATGTTGAGCAGGCAGTTCATTATCTCTGGCTCCCGTCGGGCCAGGTCCTGCCACCTGTGTTGCAGCTGACACATGCTGCGTGACACCCCACGGACTGCACTGACGAGCACTGCAATGGCACATCATGCCCTCTCCTACTACACAGTCATGCAGCACCTGCAGCCAGGTGGCAACAGTGTAGTGAGCCTCTGCTGCACCTGGTTCATGAGCTGTGCCATCTCCTCCAGCATATAGTTCAGGACACGGCCACTCAGGCTGACATCCCTGCTGCGCGACATGGTGATCCATGGCCTGCAACATAACCATGACAAGGTCACCAGCTGCAGCCATACAAGTGGCAAGGCACAATCACCCTGGGCAAGGCACCTACCTTCCCCATGTTCCATGTACACCCCTGATGGCAGGCCTACAGACAGATGTTTGGCATCTGGATGGGGAAATGGAAGCATGGCAGTAAGCAGAGGTGACATCGGTAACTGCTGCAAGAGTGGTGGTGCTGCCCAGGACCCCCACCTCCTGCAGATCCATGTGTGCCACACCTGGGGGTGCCACTGGGGGTCTACAGTACTGACTGTATGTACTACATGCTGTACGAATACTGTGCCGCATATAAGACTGTGCAATGCCCCTCACCCATCCCAGAGGTGAGGGTACTACACTGTCATAGTATTCACCAATTGCCATTGTGTGTCCCACCTGGTGTGGCATATATGTACAGTACACTGGCAATTGCATGGGGCACTGAGTGCTGTATATGTGCAGGCTGTATGATGCCCATGTATCCACCCTTGCCCCAACACCCCACAGCATCGAACACCACAGCACTGGCCAGCACATTTCACAGCACAGGGCCAGTATGTGTGGCACTGTCCTATACTGCACATTGCCATGTCTACAGATAGTGGACTCCACATAGTTGGTGATCAGAACTGTCCCCATCACTGTAGGACACAGATGTATCATGGAATGTGTGTATGGGCCTTTCCATCCTGAGGTACATTCCCACACCTATGCAGAGCACAGGTATGTATGTGTGTGGGAATCACAGAGCTATGCAGAATCCATAACATCTAAGAGGTTTATACTCACCAATCAGTTGGCTGTGCTGTGTGACAACAGATGTCAGGCTTGCTTTTCACCCCAGGTATGCTCAGTCTCCTTCCACTGCTACTGGGATCTGCTGTGTGTCAGGCGAGTGGGTTTTGCATCCTAGCACCTGCCAATGGTGTCCTCACACATGTTCCACATACAAGCCACATGTGCGGTGTACTACACTACCACGTGAATGTGGCCTGTGCAATGCATGACACAGTTATGCAACTGCAAGATACTGAAACTGCATGCACGTGACTGCGGCCTGCTCGACCACATGTGCGTTCTGCTTTATGTGGTATGCAGTCAAACCTCTGTCCTATTATGGCAGCGTTAATGAATGACACCATGCAGAGGTTTTGTGCAGTGTATTGTATTAGTGTTGTATTAGTGACAGGTGGGTACAAATGGGTGACACAGTGCAATACAGTCCACTACTGGTGACAACCCCCACACACACCATCACCCAGTGCCCATGCAGTGCACATCCATGACCCCACACAGTGGCCCCCCATGACCCCACACATCCACACACACACACATGCACAACCCTCACACACAGCTGCCACATGCAACCCGTGCCCACCCCGTGTGCAGCCCACCCCCACAGCCAACCACAGGCAACATCGTGCCATGGGTGAACAATCTGTCCTGTGCCTGTCACTAGCACCCAGTCCTCTTCCACTTTGTGGACTGTGTAGTGGCACTCATCCCACCCTGCACACACTGCACCCCAGTCATGCTGCCACTGTCAATGGGTGCCACTGGCACCACTGTCCTCTGGGTCCTGCTGCATCTCCCAGGTGCAGGTGGCACACGCTGTGGTGCTGTCTCTCGGACTACTCCCCATGGGTGCACTGCTGTCTGTGGCCTTCTTCCGCGCCACCACCTGTACTGCCTCCTGCCATGAGCCAGTGGTCCTGCATCTTGTACCCAGCACCTTCTGCCCCATGCCCTTGGCAGAGGGTGTTGCTGCTCCCTTCTTGCCAGATGATCCTGCAGCCCATGCTGCCACATGTGCAAGTCCAGTTGCCTTTGGTGGCCGATGATGCTCCACTGCTGTGGGTGTTGGTGGCACAGGGGACTGCAGTGCCTGTGGCGTGGACGATGGCACTGGTGCCGGGGGTTACGGTGCTGCTGCCACATGCTGTGTCATGGCTGTGGGGGGGTGGGCATGGCATTCATGTGGGTGGTGGCAGTGGTATCTGTGCTGTTGGGGGTGGTGGTGGGGGTGCTGGCAGCACTGTCTTTTGCACCGCCCCTGGCTGTGGCACTGTGGACTCTGCGCATCTATCTGGCACCATTTGCGGGGGCTGTTGCCTGCTGCTCCTCCAGTGCCACCTGTGTAGATGCGTCACACCCAGCTGTGACCCTTTGGTGCAGGCCTGCTTGCGTGGCCTGCAGCAGGGCCACGAGGGCATCCGCCTGCCTTGCCTGTTGCACCACCGACCCCTCAACAGTCATGGCCAGGCTGGTGATGGCACATGTCTGTGCTTGTGCACTGGATTGTGCTGCAGCCATGGCCTCCACAATCCATGGCACTAGTGGTGGTCTGCACCCCAGTCTCCAGCACCCCTATCAATGCTACCATCTGCTCCTGCTGTGCCACTTGGTGGGCATCCATACTGAGCTTTATGCAGCCCAGCATCTCTGCCAGCTCAGTGTGGGCAGTCACAAGGGTCTGGCAGAACCTTGCATAGTCAGTCGGGGTCTGCGGCCTCTCCACATTGGGTGATGTCCTATTCAGGGCTTCCTCCAGCCTCTGGCAGGATGCTGGACTCAGGCCCTGTGCTATGTCACCCCCCCAAGCTGCCACAGCTTAGGTAGTCACTGAGGTCCATCCCTATCTCCTCCTGCAGCTGTTCCCCCTCTGATTGCTGCTTCCCCACCTCTGGTGTCTCCACTGTGTCCTGCAGGGCCTGCCCTGTGGTGTCGGGCACACTGTCCACTGCCACTGTGTCCACTGCTGCTGTGCCTGTGGGGAGACATCAGTGCATCAGTGGTATGTCCAGTGTCATGCCTGCTACCTTCCCGCTCCCGTATTGCTCTCCCACACACTGGTATCGGCACTGGCCATGTCCTTACCTGCCCCTATTGCCACCTGCCACTGCGACTGTGGGGGAATGTGAGGGGATCAGTGTTTCTGCACCATTACATAACGCCCGTGCCTGCCATGGTCCACTACCATGCAGCTCCATCCCACAAGACGGCGGTGCAGACAGCCATTGGCTTACTTCCCCTGTGTCCTCTGGCTCATCACCTGTGGATTTAACAATAATGCTTTAGTGCTACAACACCCGTCAATGCCCAACATGTGTGCCACCATCCACATCCCTGTGTTGCTGTGCACCTCATGCTGGGCGGTGCTGGCTACCACCTTACCTGCCCCTGTGTCCACTGCAGCTACACCTGTGGAGGGAGGAGTTACAGTGCATCAGTGCTGACTGCCCTTGTGGTGACTGCAATGTCTGCTGTTCACATGGCCGTGCACCATGCCAGGCTACATTCCCACATTGCCCCTCCCATCTGTGCACTGTTCCACTTTGCGTTGCTTTGCCCCACCTTCACGGTTCCCACTGTGCTGTGACACACTGTGCTCACAGCATGTCACATACCCTCTTGACCATTGTTACTTTACATCTACATATGACATTTGCTATGCTTCGCACATCCACTTACCCATCCCTGCATTCATCCAGAATGTGTCCAGCTCCGAGTCCCCATGGACACTGTGCTGGCTCACAAATGCCGTCACCCTATCTTTGTGTGTTTTAGGGGTCACACATCCTGTGGCCTGCCTCCTGTGGCCATCGCCTACCACTTGTTGTATGCCTCCTTCACCTTGGCATGGCACTTGAGGTTACAGTACCGCTTCTGTAGATCCCACACGGTGCGGTGTGCATGTGCCACCACATTCAACTTCTGCACGACTACATCTCATGCCGCTTTCCTCTGTAGCCATTCTTGTCACTCACCCCCCCTCTTCCCCAGCAGGTCTGGATTTGCCTCCAGCTCTTTCAGGAGAACATTGGTCTCTTCAAAGGTGAAGTTCCTCTTTTGCATTTTGCTAACGCTTGCCACCTCTTCCCCATTACCCATCATCTCGCAGCCCCATGACATGCCTGTAACTTGCGCATATCTTTATGGTCGTAGAGTGAAGACATGTGTAACGCTACTCGCTCTTGCGGGCTGCAATGTGCACTAGAGGCATTAGTTGTGACATGCATATTCTGGTGTTTCTTGATGTATCTCGTGGCTCTCTTGGAATCTGGAGCAGCTCGAATGTCTTAGGGATTTTGGCGTATCTTGAGCATTGGCATACTTTGCACACTGCTCCATCCGCTGTCTTGGAATTGGGCCCCTTGCCTCCACGTTATCTGGCCCTGGTTCCTTCAACTCATCAAGGTCAATTATCTGCATGTGCACCTCTTTTGGGTATATCTGTCTAAAATAAAAAGTTGTCGTATTTAAAATTGTCTCAGTATCCACTTTAGTTTGTGCAGGGAATTCACTGCATAATTAGACACATTAGTAAAGCTATTGTTTAACATATAAGAAATGTCTAAACATTCTGTATAATCCAAATCTCCATTTTAAATTCACTTTATGTACACTCATTTTCTGGGACTGGATAGATTATTATACCATTCCAGAAATAATTTTTATCTGCAAAATTAGCAGTCTATTTCTTTCTTATAATAATCAACTTTAGCCTTTTTTGTTAACCTTTTTCATTTGTTTTGTAGTTCTTTGTATTTATTCCAATCAGTAATTCTATTTGAGCATTTTAAAATGTTGCCAGGCAGCATTTCTCATATTTTTGGTTGAAATTCCCATTCTCAGGGTTCCCACCAGACCGAGTGGGTAGTTCGCTATAGGACCGGCAGCCTCAGCTGGTGCCCTTCGGGCAGTGCTATGCAATGCCAGGTTGATGAGAAACAAGACAGCTGTTATGGCTGACTTGATTTCTTCTGTTGACCTGGCATGCAATACTGAGACCTGGCTGGAGGACAATGCAGGACTAGTTTTGGAGGCATCTATCCCACCAGGATACTCTGTAGTGCACTGCCCAAGGAGGAAATGTAGTGGTGGAGGTGTGGCTATCTGTTTTAGTTCAGACTTGAATTTTGTGGTGCACCCAGTGGAATCTACTTTGTTGTTTGAATGCATGGCTGTACATGGGGTCCAGATGCAGGTAGCAGAGTCCTCCTCATTTATCACCCTCTGGTGCATGAGTGGGATTTCCTGCAGGAAGTCACAAACATCATTGCCAACAGGGTGTTGGAGATGCCCAGATGGTTAATTCTGGAGGACTTCATTGCCTGGACTGATGACAAACTCTTGCATTTTGGGAAAGGTGTCCTCCTGATGATGACATCTCTGGGCCTTGGACAAGCAGTTGCTTCTACGATCCATTGCCACCGCCACACCTTTTTTTTAATTTTAGTCTTTGGTAACCAGATAAGGCCCACTAGGCACAAGTGCCTGTTTTCAAGGGCTACCTGGGAGCACTGGGCGGTTAAGTGACTTGCTCAGAGTCACACAGTACACAAGCGGAGGTTGTGAGAATCAAGCTCAGGTCTGTTCTGCTGGATGCATCAAGCTCATTCACACCTTCTTCTAATCTCTAGGCTATACTGCCAGCCGTTGGACCTAGTATTTTCACTAGGGCTTGAGATCAAGAATCTCAGGACTGATCCAGTCTGTTGGTCAGTCTGCACAGTAGAATTCATGTTCAGAGGCCCTTCCCCATTAGTCCCTCCCCAATTGAGATGATCCGTTATCGCCCTTTGAAGAGTTTGTCCCCAGAGGGACTGTTGGTGGTGACGGACTTGTCTAGTGTGAGTACTGTATGTGCAGTGGGGTTGAATGAGGTGGTGGTAGCATATAATAACACTGTCACCAAGGCGTTCAATGCCATTGCACCGATCCATATACAACCCAGTTCTTCTCACTTGAGACCTCCATGGTTTGATGGGTCTCTCAAGGAGATGAAAACAAGGGGTCAGAAGTTGGAGTGTTGCTGGAGGAGGACCGGGGATGTGGATGACAGACTGGCTTTGAGAATTCATTATGGTGAATATCAAAGGGCAATCAACCATAAGAAGGCAGAGTTCTTGTCCAGAAAGATTGCTGCAGGAAGGAACAGACCAGCTCTGCTCTTTTGGACTGTTGATAGGCTTCTCCATCCGGATTGTCTGCAGCCAACTAAAGCAGCTTCAGTCACAATGTGAAGAGTTTACTCAATTCTTTTCTGACAGGGTGTCCTCCATTAGGTCCAGGATCTCACCAGTGGAGCAAGATCTGTCCAGAGCCTGGCAGTAACGGAAGCACTCCATCTGTTTTGGATGAGTTTCGGCCAGTGGGGGTGGCTGAGATCGTTGAGGTGATTTTGAAGCTGTGACCCACTTTTCGTGAGTTGGACTGGGCCCAACATGTCTCCTAGTGGGGTGAGTGCAGTCCGTTGGTCCAGTGTTCACTGAGATAGTCTGGTGCTCACTCTCAGGAGGGCTTTTCCCCGATGCCTTAAAGGAGGCATTGCTGATGCCCCGCTGAAGAAACTATCACTCAGCCCTGACATCTTAGTGAGTTACTGACCTGTCTCCAATCTTCCATTCTTGTGGAAGGTATTGGAGAAAGTGGTGGCTTTGCAGCTCGAGGTTCACCTGACAGCCTTTGACATCTACGAGCCACTCCAGTCTGCATTTAGAAGAAAGTATAGCACAGGAACAGCATTGGTTAGGGTGCAAAATCATCTCCTCAGGGTGAGAGATAGAGGAGAATGGTTAATTCTCATCCCCCTTGATCTGTCCTCAACATTTGACACCGTAGACCTCATGGTGTGTTTTCTAACTTACTTTTTTTAATCTGGTTGAACTTGCCTCTCTCCCCTCCAGAATTGCAGTTTTTTTTTTTCATAGAGCTGTTTGGCCCCAACCACCACCTACTCCTGCCGTGAAGTCCAGGTGCCAGTCCCCAGCCCCATCCCCCTACCCCATCATCATGCCAGCTGGGATCCACATGGTACACCCACCTGTGTTCCCAAATTGAAAAACACAAATAACAATAATGATGCAATATACACCATGACTGCACAAGAAAGACATTTTTTTCACTTGATCTTTCTATTATGGTTGCTGACCTTTGTCCTCTGAATTCAAAGAAATTATTTATTTATTTAGTTAGTTTTTGTTGACCAGTTAAGTGCACTAGACAAACATTGCCTATTTTTAGACATGAACCGGGAGAGTTACAGACATCAGTAATCCAGAAAAATACAAAGGACTAATAGAACAAACCACAACAAAACTAGATGAGGACACAATTGTACGAGTGCAGTGTTATAAAAGTACAGGAAAATAGCTGCGAGAGAGTCTGGGGAAAAAAACAACAACTAAGTAAGTGTCCAGGACAGAGTGGAGGAATAAGAGACACCAATGGATGAGCTACTGCACAACATGGTTGCTTGTGCAAGTAGCTATCAACACAAGGTATTTATGAACCTCTATCATAAAAGTCCAGTGGGTCTCTGAGCATCTAAGAGACATGGATAGGGAGTTCCAAATGTTATGAGCAAATATAGCGAAAGTCTGCTCACCCATTTTGGTGGTATATTTGGGAACTATCAGAGGACCTCAATGGATAGGCTTGTGTGGGTTGGATTAGCATACTGGCCAGTGTTGCAGGTGTGCCAGATCTAATGATATTGTCAATAGTGCAGGTGGCTGTGTAGTGATGGAACACAGTGAGAGAGAGTCATCCTAGACCTGAGTAGAGGTCACAGTGCTGGGTTAGCTTTGGAGCAGAGAAAACGAGATGACAGATGTTATTGTAGCAAGTATTCCATCTACTTAAGACCATTAAGATTTTGAAGGGAGATATCACCCACATTTCAGACTCTGTGTTACCCATCTATGTGCTGCCCAGAAAGGTCATACTGCCGTAGACTCTGTGTTGCCAATCTCTGTGCCTGATCTACTGTACTACTAGAACATAGTTCCATAAAGATTGTGAAGGGGGGTCACCTCTCAGACTCTGTGTTACTCATCTCTGTGCCTGAACTACTACTAGGTCATACTGCCATAGCGTAGATTCTGTGTTGCCCATCTCTGTGTCTGAACTACTGCTAGGTCGTAGTGCCATACAGATTGTGAGGGGGGTCACATTTTCAACTCTGTGTTGCCCATCTTTGTGCCTGAACTACTACTAGGTCATACTGCTGTATCATATACTCTGTGTTGCCCATCTCTGTTGCTTAACTTCTGCTAGGTCATACTGCCATAGTGCAGATTCTGTGTTGCCCATCTCTGTGCCTGAACTACTACTGGTCATATAGTGCCTTGTGTATTTTGAGGGGTGGGGTGTCATGTCTCAGACTCTTTGTTGCCCATCTCTGTGCCTGAATTACTACTAGGTCATGTAGTGCCTCACATATTTTGAGAGGGGGGTGTCACATCTCAGACTCTGCGTTACCTGTCTCTGTGCTTGAACCACTATTAGGTCATATAGTGCCTCACATATTTTGAGAGGGGGATGTCACATCTCAGACACTGTGTTGACCATCTTTGTGCCTGAACTACTACTTGGTCATATAGGGCCTCACATATTTTGAGTGGGGGGGAATGTCATGTCTCCGACTCTGTGATGCCCATCTCTATGCCTGAACTACTGTACTACTAGGTCATATAGGTCCTCACATATTTTGAGAGTGGGGTGTCATGTCTCAGACTCTCTGTTGCTCATCTCTGCATCCAAACTAATACAGCACTGCTAAAGTAGCAATTAAGTTGGACCCCAAAACATGGATTATTAGCCTACTGTTGTTTTGTTTCTGCTTATTGTTACCATGTATACAAATGTACTTTCATTACCCTTTCCCCCAGGACACATCTGGAAATGAGCAATTTGCTTAGTAAGTCCTCCTAGTGAAATCCTTAAATAAATAAACAAATAAATAGAATCAGAAGTCTGTTATGGAAATGAAACATGTGGTACAGTGGAAAGAGTACAATGCAAGGTAACTAAAAGAATTCAGAATATGTCACCTTTAGATTATAAAACAATACTTCAATCACTTCAACTGTTTCTCTTGAATATAGGGCACTTAGGGGTGATTTGATTAACACCTTTAAGGCATTTCAAAATGAATATGTACTGAACACAATTGGCTTGGAAAGAAATATTATTAAAAATAATACCAGATCTCATAGTTATAAGCTTAAAACTTTTTTATGTAAAACCAAAACGCACCAGATTCTTTACTCAAAGAGTGCCACCTATGTGGAATGCACTTCCAGAGGACATTGTAATGAATAAAAATGTGGAGCAATTTAAAATAAGATTAGACTCCTATATGGGACTCAGGAAATATACCTTCCACCAATGACTTGATGGTGGCGAGTTCTTTATGGGCTAATGCCTTCTGAAGTTGTGTGAATCTATAAATCTATGAACACCAGCAGTATGGCTGAAATAAGTACATGTAACAATAAAAATAGTTTCCAAAAACAAATTCAGGAAAAAAAATAGAAATTCACTGCTGAAGATATCATTAATACAATTTATGAAAATGAAGTAACACAACCAGAAAAATATGAAGCCACACAACCAGAAAAAGAAAATAATGTTGGGGAATCCTCTGATCAAAATAATGCAGCACTATCAGCACTGCCAGAAAAATCAGATTAAAGTAAAACACAAATATTGGTAGCCAAAACACTTAGACCTAGAAAGTTAATGATTAAGGAAAAGACTCTCTCTAGTACCACTAGACATGGCAGTCAACGATATGCACTCATGCATATTGGGCTCCTTCATCAGAAAGCTGTGCCTCTGATGAAGAACAGATTGTAAATGTACAAGAACAAGATAACGATCATGATGTGTTACAGTTATGCTCTTCCAAAGATGATGAATCGAAATGTGATACTGATCAGGTGGAGGATGCCATCTGGTTTCCCCAACCCAAAAGGAAAAATACACATACAGCAAGCACCACCAGTAGCCGCAGCCGTTAGCAGGAACCAATCAATAATAAGCAGTGTCAGTGGCTCAGTAGGTAGCACACTCGTCTCTGAGGCCGGGAGATCAGAGGGTTGTGGGTCCAGTTCCCACATCTGGGCCTTGGGTTAATATCCCAGTACTGACACTGTAGTGCAGCATGAGAGGGGTGCTGCACTTCTGAGGTGCCGTCTTTTGGATGAGACGTTAAACCGAGGTCCCATCTGCCTGGATTGGTGGTAGCTCAGGTGGATGTTAAAGATCCCATGGCACTTATCAAAAAGAGTAGGGGTGTTTTTATTTATAATAGTGCATACAAATAAAACACATAATTAACATACAAAAAAGAAAACCACTTGATAAACAAATAAGACAATTGAATTCCCCCCACCCACAAAGGAAATCCCACAAACCCAAACAGTAGCATTCTCACAAGGTTTCCCCCCAAAGGGTACATCGATAAATTAGCTATTTATATTTAATAATATGGGAAAGGCCTTTCCACCAAAGTGTGACTTTAGCTACATTATACAATTGTTTGTCTTTTAAGTAAACTTTTGATAATTCATTACTTACATAACAACAATACCCTTCCGCAGTACTCCATTTCTGATAAATAACCCATTGACATCTTAGTTGCCAAAAACAAAATCTTAAACATGCAAAAAATATCAATAAAGTATGTTTGTCATAAATTCTTAGGCGAGGTGATACCACCCCAATAGTGAAAGTTTCATAATCCAGAAATAACAGCCAAGACATTTTCCATCTATTTGTTTCATATTTCCACATTGATTTAGAAAATGAACAGTTCAGAAAAAAATGCTTCATTGTTTCTTCCTGGTTGACACATCCTGGAAAAGGGCCTTTCCTCTCTTCTCTAGCTTTATATTTAGCTGTTCCCCTAACGTTCAAACGGCAATACATTATAAGCCACTGAATTTCCCACATATATACAGGAAGTCTGGAGTTATTTAGTTGGACTAAAATATTTTCATTACTGACTGAAGGGCAATTCTTGAAACAAGGGTCTTGTGGATAAACCCGAGACATTATAGACTTATAAAGAGGTTTTGTGACATTGGAAGTAATTTGGTCTTTTGACATTTGCCATTTATAGAACTTCTGAGCTGTTGGTCTGAAATATGCTGGAAAATGAATATGTGGATTGATTTTAGGAGCAAAATTAATCCATGCTTTCATATACCTCTCTAGGGCTTGCCTGATCCAATAACCATCACGGCTGTCTGGAAACAATAAACATCTTCTTAAATTATGCGTGATAAACAGAATATGACAAAAAATCACTGGATACATCATACCTAATCCCCCTTATCTTTAGCTAAATAAGTATAACATCATCTGTCTGGGTTCAATCTATTCCCCCATAATTGCTGAAAACAGCAACTATACAATCTAGCTTCTAAATATAATGGTAAAGGAAATATTTGAGCAATGTATTGTAAACAGGAGAAAATAAATTGTTTAAGAACCTGGATTCTTTTGAGTTTAGAGAATTTAAACTGCCTCCACCTGGCTATTTTAGCTTCAACTTTTTTGAGTACCAAATCCCAATTCTCAACTGGCATGTTCTGGGGCCCAAATAAAACACCCAGAATAGATAATGGTTCATTGGAGAAAATTATATCATTTTCATAAACAAATGTGTGAGAAACACACCCTGTCGATAAACCCCTGGATTTCTTATAATTTACCTTAGCATTGGATAGTGTGGAAAAATGATGAAATGCTTTAAAAAACTCTGCTATTTGCTCCACAGTGTTAAAAAAAGGCAGACATCATCTGCAAAAGCCTGTACTAACAGTTGGTTATTGGATAATGGCTTATGAAGTCCTTCCCATCTAGGAGGGATTGTGAGAGCCTGTAGTAAAGGTTCTAATGAAAAAAATATGCAGTAAGGGGCTCAGTGGGCACCCCTGGAGAACCTCTGTATTCATTAATATACCTTTTGTGATTTTCCCCTTAATCACTGGATATACTGTAGCAGATTTATAAAGAGCTCTTATAATCCCTACAAATGTCTAAGGAATCCCTAAGAACCCCAACACTTGAAATTGAAAAACCTGATTAACCCTATCAAAGGCTTTCTCCAAGTCAATGGATAACACATATCCTGATTTTCCTTCTAGGGATAAAACCTCTATTATGTCTCTAATTATTGTTAGAGCAGACTGAATTTGCCTATCAGGTATTCCACAATATTGTAAAGGAGAGATGACTTTATTCACAATGAGTCATAATCTATTATTTAACAAAGAAGCAAAAAATTTGTAATCAGAATTTAAAATAGTAATAGGCCTCCAATTCTTGATATCCCCCCTGTCCCCTGATTTAAAAATATAAATCAATAACCCATCTGAAAAAGAAGGAGGAATCCATATTCTGGACATAAAAACCTGAAAAACTAAAAGTAAACATGCTGTTATTTCTATTTGAAAAGTCTTATAAAAAATATTAGAAAGACCATCCAAACCTGGAGTGGTATTATCCTTTAAGTTATTAATCACCAATCCTATTTCTTTACAAGAAAAAGGTTCTGCCAATTGTGAAATATCCTGGGGATCCAGCAGATCAGGAGGCACCCCCAAATATTTAGCAATCTCAGACACTGAAGGCTCAATCATTGGTTTTAGATCATCAAAATGGTCCTGTATCATGGAGTTAATCCTGTTTTCATCCTCCACCTTAATCTGATTCTGCATTAAATAATCTAAGGACGTTGAGTCTTTAAGTTTCTTACATAATTCAAAAGGGTCCCCAATTACTGTTTTAGCCGAATGATTTATTAAAATAGCTTGCAAGGTCTGAGATCTCATATACTGAAACAATTTCATTTGATTTTTAATATTATCAATCTGGGCTGAATAGTCATACCTGGATGTATTTCCCAAAGAAATCAAGTACTGTAAGTGGGACCTTAATTGTAAATAGGACAGAAAATCAGAATTCTGTTTTCGGAAGTCATATTTTTAAACCAATAGCAACAATCTTTCTTCGTTTCTAACCACCACAGGCCTAAGCCAGAATAGACAAAGGCAACTGATAATCTAGCTTGTAAAATAAGGGATATAGAATTTCGTACTACCCCCTCATTAAGGATAGATGTATTTAATTTCCATCTGGTAGCTGGTTTCTTAACTAATGGAGAAGATTCAATTTCTAGCTGGACTAATAAGTGAGTTGAAAATTCTACAGGGATCCACTTAAACTTTCCCATTTGAACATTTTTAGAAAGAAACAAATAATCGATTGTGGAGCCCATTTTCCCTTTAAAAAACGTAAAGTTAGATCTTAATTGGGCTGCATTGTTACAATTTACCAGATCCCCTGTCTTAATAATGCTGGCCAGACAATTTGAGTTGCAATAATTTTTTTTGTTTAAACCTCCCTTTGTATTGAGACTACAATTGAAATTCCCACCCCAAAAAATATGAAGAGAGGAAATCAGAAAAGGCTGAATTAGTTTCATATATTCTGATCTAAGGGCCTTCATCTGAGGATTATATATATTTATAAATCGACAAGGTCTAGAATGCCATAGACCATCAATGATTAGTAACCTCCCAGGAATTAAATCCACTAGTTTTTGCAAAACAAAATGGAATGAATTAAATAATATCCCTATCCCATCTGCCCTGTCCCTTCCAAAAGACCAATAAGATGGCCCCCAGGGCCAATCCCTTTGAAAAAAAGCTACTCGTTCTTTAGAAAACATCCAAGTTTCTTGAAGAAAACTAACCCCTATGTGCTGGTCCCTCAGGAGCTGCAAGACAGCTCATCTCTTAACAGAACTTAGTAAGCTATGTGTATTCAAAGAACCCCAAAGAAAACCAGCCATTTAAGTTCAACAGGGAAAGAAAAAGACCTATTTTTTCCTCCGTTTTTTCTTTTTCTCCTTATATTCTTCTACAGGGGTGCCTATATTGCCTTGTATGGATCTTTGAGAATCTAAGTCCCCAAAATCCATTTCTGAATCTCCCCAAGAGGTAAGCAAGGCAGCGTAGGAATTAGGAGATTCAATAGACTCACTCTTTGGTACTACTACAGCCTTCACATGCCTATTCGACCATCTTGGCGGGAGGGGAGACACTCCTTCCCTATCAATTCTAATACTCTCTGAATCTGTTGGATCACTATAGCAAACTGGTTCCAAACGTTTTGCCACCTGAGAATCAGTTGGGACAATATTTTCAGGAACTTCAGAGAAGGGAGGCAAAATGGAGAGGGGGGT
This sequence comes from Neoceratodus forsteri, assembly GCA_016271365.2. Taxonomy (NCBI): domain Eukaryota; kingdom Metazoa; phylum Chordata; order Ceratodontiformes; family Ceratodontidae; genus Neoceratodus; species Neoceratodus forsteri. The sequence goes on along the minus strand of CM028137.1, from coordinate 262,547,124 downwards.
CATAGTGGAAACAGATGTATTTGGTTCCTGCCGAGAAAGTGGAGATGAAGCATCTACCTGGGGCCCCTCTTTTGTAGAAACTGCATCCTGGGCTTGTTGAATGATTAAATCAGGACTGCAACATGAGGCTTTGTTCCTAGCAGCCCATGGACATTATCTGAAGGCATGGCCAAAATCCTCACACAAATCACACTTTGTGTGATTAGCAAATTGCATAGTGATATGGCTGACTTCTCCACAATTATCACATCTAGGCTGGTCACATACACTAGAAAGATGATTTTTAGCCCCACACTTGTAACATGCCCTGGGCTGGCCACCATAGAAGCAGACTCCTTGATCCCTCCCCAACAAAAAAGCATTAGGAATGTGTTCAATCCCTGTGTCAGACTGTCTAAGCTTTACCTTATATTTCCACCCCCTCCATCCAAAACTGCTCTGAGTCCAAGACAGATTCTGGGTTGCTTTGAATCTCACATTTTTTGGGATAGCTAGTAGGTGATATCTTCCACATGGATCCCCTCATTTCTAAACATAACTGTGACATTTTTTATTAAAGGTTTAGTGAGTGAAATCACCAAGAAAGGGGTCTATATGAGAGAAAATTTTACTTGACCATAGTGTTCCCAGAAAAGGTCTAAATTGTAAGCTGATCGAAAGCTAATATCAAAATTGCCTTCCCCGGATATATTAGTGAATGCAAATACATCTCTTGGTAAAAACTTCAAAGAGTCCTTAATTAAACATTTCCCCATATAATGTCTATTGGGTCTTGTTTCTAATCCACCTTTGTAGCGTATTCTTACTGCATTTCTCCTAGGAGCCGCTTCTCTTTTAGATTTAGAAAAAAGTTCCGATAACAGGGGTTTATTAGCAGGCCCTGAGATCTCCACACTCCCCTTCTCTTTCAAAACCTTTGACTCAGAGGAACTGGCCATAACTGAAGGTGCTTTAGGCTTAAGTTCAGTTGACTGAGTAGACATAACAGCAGTCCCCCACAGCCAGATTCCCCTTGTAATCATTTTGAATAACATTAAGCTCTGTTTTAGGCCGCCACTAAGGGGAGCCTGATTGTAAATCCAATTGAGAATCCCAAGCCAAATCTGGAGACCAAACTCCAGTAGGCCCGCTCTCCCATCCAGTGCCCTGCAGCGCTTTTTTGGGGTCCAGGAATCGTCATGTAACATAGATTCCCCAATCCCCTGAGAATTTAAGTCAGCCTCTGCAATTATGCCACTTGCCTTTAACTGAGAGTACTCCAGAATTAAAGATGTCTCCCCTTTCATAGATAAAACCAGGGGTTTAGGGTCTGAAGGCTTGGGAAAAACAAAATTCTGTGACCCCTTTTTGATTAGTAGCTCCAGTTTGATATTTTATTAAAGAAGGCTCAGTATTAGCAAGATCAGCCATCGGCTGCTGAACAAACACAAACCCTGACTCTTTAGTAAGGGTAGCAGCTTTTTGATACAGTGAATGAGTTCTTTTTGTGCCGTAACCCGAGAAGGGCGTGTGAGTCCATCTGGACAAACAGATACCTGTTCAAAAGGAGCATCTAAAACAGTCAAGTTTCACGGCTTTCGGCACTCGCTTCTTTCTGCGACAAAACTGCCAGCCAGGAGAAAGATATTGTTCTGAGAGCACTCACCCTCCTTTACCTCCGTTGCTGAGCCTTCCATTTCCTCATTCTTCCTGTCAACACCTGCAGGCGCCTTGTCAGGCCGCTCAGCTGAAACAGGCAATGATGTAATTCTGCATAAAGAGCAAGGTGCTGCCGCTGTATTACTTTCCATTGTCTCACTTTCCCCGACTGGGAAGCCAGTTGTTTTTTTGAAATTCTTATTGCCATATCTTGTTCCTTAAACAAAGATTGCTCCAAACCTGAATTTGCTTCGTGATAGACCTCATCACCCTCATAATCCACCAAAAACAATGAACTTTCCATACTTTGTTTCTCGACCAGTCATGAGGCCTCCCTCACCACTGGACACACATCCTTCTCCTTCGGTGACTCCCTCAGAGTGGCCATCTCGAAGTAGGATGGCCATCCACCCTCAAGTGAGTAGGGGAATTTCCCCAGTGTTCTGGCCAAATTTCCCTCATTCACTGAAAAATATCACCAACAGCTTAATCTGGTTCAAGGTCAGTTGGCATTCATCTGTATCCCCTTCCCCTGGGTCGTGCCTGAAAATAGGCAGGATTTGTCTAGTGCACTTATCCGGTCAACAAAAACTAAATAAAAGAAATAAATAATGTTAGTTTAATAGGCCCTTGTCACACCTTGGCTATCCCAGGGTCCTTGGGTCTCATCTGGTCATGCCTTCTGAGGGGCTGGCCTGGGTTCATTAGTGGACTAGATGCACAGGAGTAGAATGACGTGGTGCCTCCACCTGGAGTAGTGATATGGGACAGCTGTTGGATAAACTGCAGGTTACTCCTCCCCCCAGAAAAATACAATGACTACCCCCACAGGACCTTCCCCACACAGCAACAATACATACTTTGCAATAATCCACAGTACCAAATTGTAGCATAAACTCATTTCACTTTTATTATGGGAGGAGGGGGAAAATAACACATAACATTGAACTGCAACAACAATGTCACCCAATGCTGTTTCACACCTCCCAACTGTGGGTGCACCTAGCTTTTTCCTATTAGGTAACAGTTAATCTGTTGCAGTGGGTACCACACTGGGGTGCTGGCAGCCTACCAGTGGATGCAGGGTGATGTTACAAGGTGCTGGGATGCTGTGAGGACAGTCTTTTAACATGAGGTAAAGTACTTTTGTTGGGGCCCAATACACTTTAAACACAACAAATGTTTCACTTTGCTGCCTGGGTTTAAGTTAGAGTCTAGCATAATCCTTCCCAGGGCTAACCCCTACTGAAGCCTAACTACAGTAGTTAGCTAGCTAAATGCAGAAAGATCCTCAGAGCCACAGCTCAGAGGTACTTACAGTTTGAAGCTTCAGGAGGTTGTAGGTAATCTTAGTTCAGTCAGTGACATTCTGGTATCAGCAGCTGGTGCTACACCACAGCAGCAGGATGCAGAAAAGCAGTAGCTAGACTTCACCCATCAGGCCTTTCTCAGCATCATCTCTAAGGCCTTTATATGCAGTTTTCATCTGACAGGCCTCTCGGTGTCTTCCTCTCCAGTGATCTCTTCATTGGTCTTGGAGGACCGGGTAGGCTGGGAGTCCCCTAGACTTTCTGCTTGGCACACAGCTTCTCAGAGCACTCTAGCAGCTGGGTTCTGGCTCAGGTAAAGTCTCTGGCTATAAGCACTTAAACAGTCTCAAAGCACTTGCCCCTCCTAGTGGAACACTGGTTACACAGTCTCTGAACTTTATGCCAATATCTGTGCTTTAGGCTGCAAATCACAACTCACACAAGCAGGTTTGATTCTTGCTCAGGGAAACCAGTCAGCAATCAGCTCTGTTCCCTGCTATCCCAAATCTCTTTCAGGTACTTCACCTCTCAATTGGATTCAGGGGATCAGAATGGCTGCTGGGCCCAATAGAACAGATCTTAGGGCTACATAGCCCACACAGTCTCTCCTGCACAGATCCCAAGGAATCTCCCCTTTTTTGGAAGGCAATGCTCTGGCTTTTACAGCCCCCCAGGCACCCCTTCTCATTGACTGATACACTCCCAGCTTTCTGAGTGCCCTCTGACTTTTTCCAGTGGCCCCATGATGCAGGGAACTTATTGAGGCTGCCATCATTGTTTACATTCTGACCACTTAAGCTCTGTCCCTTATACTTTATTATTAGCCTATACTAGGGGGAGAGGACAACCCTTGATGTGTCTGGAGGTGTTTTCCACTGATCCCCAGCACCTCTGCCTGCCCTGAAGCTGGGGATACTTCTTCTAATAGTGCCTGACCAACCAGACACATTACTGGAGCCATGGCTCCTTTAAATTTCCCCACTTGCTGGCCTCGCATGCAGAAATAGCACATGGCAGCCATTTTTTTTAATGTTTTGCAGTCCAGGTTTTTGGTTGCTCCACACACCATTTAGGATGCCCCCCACCCTGTTGCCTGGAGGCACAGAACACATTTTAAACCTTGGTCCCCTTCACTGATGGGGCCAAGGAATGGGAGGAATCTGGTGACCACAGCCATGAAGAAACAGTGGGTGCTATTGCCCAAATTTCCCCAGAGCCACTGATTAAGCCCTCTGGTCCTGATTTCAGCAGTACCCAGGAAAAGAGGCAGTAATAAGGACTCAGCAGGGCTATAGCCCTATTAAGGTAAGCCCCAAATTGGGGGGGGGGCAGTAGCTCTTCTTGGGATTGCCACAGTGTGCATGAATCAGGGTCAGAAACAACTGCCACCAAAATTGCTGCAGTTCTTGGCATGATGACAAAATGTTCCACCTCAGTTGTGTTGAGATATTTTCATATGAGTCCCAAAAATGAATGTGTTGCTCTCAGCACCGTTTGTCATCAGGAAATTAGCAGGAGGAAAGTGAGGGGCCAGTTCGGGACAACATCACTAAAAAGGCATGTGCAAAGAGCACATCCAACCATTTGGCTGTGCAGGAGTCCTGAGCAAAGGAAAAATATCTGTGAAGAAAATGGTTCTACAAACAATAGTGATGGTAAAGAGACTGAGAGACAGGGTAGAAAAAGCAAAGCATGTTCGACTTCTCTGGCAAAAGTATTTGGACAAGCTACAGCTTCGCCACTGCAATCCCGTAGTTTTTGTCCCTCTGCACGAATTAAACAGCAGACCATTACTGCGATGCTTGAACAAAAAACTACCTGCAGTAGATCATATCAAGTAACATTAAAAATTAATTAGTTAATAGCAAAATGTATTGATAGGGACCCTCAACCATTTTCTGTGGTGGAGAATGATGGTTCTAGAGCCCCTTTTAAAATATCTTGCTCCACATCTCAACATACCAAGCCATAAATATTTTGCTACTGTGGCTGTTCCCAAAATATATGAATGTAGGAAAGCAAAATATAATTGGCTTTTGAAGACAGTGAATGTGGTTCTGTGCACCTGACCACAGACATGTGGACAAGTTCTCAAACCACTGATTATATGTGCATCACAGCACATTGTGTTTCACGATCATCTTCAAACACCACCACAAGTGACTGCTGGCCCACTGGCACAGCAGTTGGATTTCCGTCTGCGACGCTGGTGACCTGGGTTTGGGAGTGAGCTTGGATCATCTGAGGACCGGCCTGGGGGAGAAGACTGTAGCATCCCATGACAGCTCGCCTTCTCCAGGGGGAGGGATGCGCTCGGCATCTGCTGACCCCTGGTGAAGGCCAGGGGTCTTCCAGAATGTCAGCACCTGAGGTGCTGGGTGGGTCTTAGATGGAGGTCTGGGGCTATGCCGGAACCAAGGGCCTTGACAACAGGGGGTAGGACATCGCGGACAGCGGCATTAGAGCCATGACGTCAGGGACTCATGACACCAGCAAGGAACACCGGAAAATGACAGCTGGTTCTGGGAAGATATTGTTTCAAGGAGCTAGCCCTCATGTGTGACTGCCTGCCTGACTGACCTAGGATCCAATGAAACGTGAGTGTCGAGGTGTCCAGGCCCCATCCCATCCCCGCCCGGGGGAGGGGGGTAAGCCGAGGCTCCACGGGGATCTGCTGTGGACCAGGTAGGTGGTTGCAGGGGTAGACTCTGTGATGCTCCTGAAGGTGCGGGACTGGTGGGAGTAGGGCAGATAAAAAGAAATAAAAAAAAATAAAAAACACCACCACAAGCAGCAGTATACAGGAAGGTAGACAAAGAATGAAAACTCTTTGCGTTAGCATGTTTGGTAAGTATCACACCTCTTACAATATTTTGGAAGAGTTGCATGACCACATTTCTGAGGGGTTAGAGCCCCTGGGACTCACTACTGAATTTGTGATTTCAGACAATGGTGCCAGTATTTTTAGTGCATTGAAACGTGGTGGTTTTACTCACATTCTGTGCTTTGCACACTCATTAAATCTGTTAGTGTGAGCTTTCCTTTTCCAGTGACAACAGTATCATAAAACTAGTGGGAGCTGCAATGAAAATCTGTGGCTATATTAGTCACTCTGTAAAATCACATGGTATCTTGACTGACCTCCAAAAACAAACGACTTACCAATACAGCAACTGAAACAAGATGTTCCAACAAGATAGAACTCAACGTGTCAGGTCAATGAGTGACTTCCAATACAAAAGATGGCAAGCTGCCACTCCAGCCCGATATACTGGTGCACATCTCTGCTAAAAATGTAGCAAATCAAAAGTCAGCACCCAGTAGAACTTCCAAGCAAGCATTTATTTCTCACATCATGGAGTATAAACAAAACTCCCAGACCAGCTTTGCACTAACGTGCATCTTCAGAGGGAAGAAGACACACGTTAGTATGAAACTGCTCAGGGAGTTCTGTTTGTACTCCAAGGTGTGAGAAATAAGTGCTTGCTTAGAAGTTCTATGGGGTGCTGACTTTTGATTTGCTGCCGAATCCATGAATATACAATGGAGCACAATGTAGCAGATGGTGTTGTGCTGAATTCATCCAGTGGGGCCTCATGGAGCATCTTACATTGCTCTTGACTCCCTTTGAGGAAGCAACTCGATAGATTAGCAAAGTGAACACTACTCTAAGCCAGGTTATTCTCATCATAAATCTACTGAACGAGGAACTCGGGAGGTTGTGTAGAGGTTTTGACCAAAAAAGAGACAAATCTGGTGTATGCCTCATGGGCCGACAGATACAGAAATTCCAAAATTGCAGAAGACTTCACAATATCATGACAGACAAAAATGTTCTTCGTTCTACTCTTCTTGACCCTCGGTTTGAGTTGCAACAGCGGCCTCCTTCAGATTGCGGTTACTCTTTTCTACAGGAAAAGTAGGGGACTGTATTTGACGATGCAAGTGAATCACGTGATGTGGATGTCTCATCTGATGATGCAACATATATTGGTGGTGACAGCAATAATTTCAACTTAGTGCCACCATGTACTCTTTCTTCAACTTTGGGTAGTCCTGCACAAAGTCCTCTTTCACTACCGTTGAAAAAGGCATATCATTCTGAAAAGCACACATGTGACTCTTACACTTTTTGGTCACAACTCATGGAAATTGATAATTTAGATCTGGCTGTCATGGAGCCACCTTCTTTGTCTTTGTCCGATGTTCTGGATGCCTATTTATGAGAACCACTCATTAGTATTACTGCTGACCCTATTAAGTACTGGCTGAAAAAAGAAATCAACTGGCCTGCACTTTCTGCCTTTGCTATTAAGCTTCTTAGTTGCCCTCCCACTATTATTTATTGTGAGCATATATTTAGTACAGCTGGAAATGTTGTCTCTGATGGCCACACGAGGCTTACTCCTGAAAATGTACAGCGCCTTACCTTCCTAAAAGTCAGTCTCAACAAATTCTCTTACCAGTTCATTGAACTGTGGCAGGAACATAAAAGTGTTGATGAGGAACAGTTTCAACAGGTGTCTCCTAGTAAGGATGCTTCCTTGGTGGTGTTTGATGATGATGGAGATGATATTATGTAATTTAATGATTTATTTCTTTGAATTCAGAGGGCAAGGTCAACAACCATACCAGAAAAGATAAAGTAAAAAAAAATCCTTCTTGTGCGGTCATGGTGTATATTACATCATCCTTACCCCTCGGGCAGCAGAGGTAAATAAAAAAAAAAGGGTTATGGTTTGGGGTCTCTGGAGTCTTGACAGATCAGTGGTGGGATCTTCCTTGGGGTTGTCAGCTCCAATGATCACCCTTCCCTACCAACCCTTAGCCTCCTCTCCAAAGCATAAGGTACAGCTCCAAGCCAGTGCCTAATAGTGATACACTCTCTAAAGGTAGAGAAGTATGCCTAGCCACATGTTACCAACACATGAAAGGGCATCACGTGTGATGTTGTCTGCTCAGGGAACATGATGTTCAGGACCATTTACAAAGAAAAGAGTCCTAAAGAAACTGGAGAAACTCAATGTAAATAAGGCCATGGGACCAGACGAAGTACACCCGAGGCTGCTGAAAGAGCTCAGAGTGGAACTAGTGGCTCCCCTGACTGACCTTTTTAACTTATCACATGAGCTGGGCAAGGTCCCACAAGCTTGGAAAAAGGCCATGGTTATCCCTCTACATAAAAGTGGGAGCAAAGAGAGTGCAAGCAACTACAGACCAGTAAGCTTCACCACAATTGTGGGCAAAATAATGTAAACCCTTCCAAAGGAGAGGATTATATCCTTTCTCAAAGAAAACAGCAAATTGGGCATAAAACACCATGGCTTTACCATGGGTAGATCATGCCAAACTAATTGAATAGACTTTTTCAAATGGGTAACCAAATAATGGATCGAGGTGGTGCAGTAGATGTAGTATACCTGGACTTCAGCAAAGCCTTCAACTCAGTTCCACATAGAAGGCTATTAAATAAGTTAGACAGCATGGGGATAGGGCAACAAGTGGTGAACTGGATACATAGCTGGCTTAGCAGAAGGACCCAGAGGGTAGCAGTAAGCAACTCCCTATCAGAAGAAAGGGAAGTAGATAGCGGAGTGCCACAGGGGTCAGTGCTAGGTCCGATACTCTTTAATATTTTTATTAGTGACATATCTGAAGGCTGGAAGATAAAGTAAATTTGTTTGCAGATGATATGAAAATGGGCAACAGGGTAGACACTCCAGGAGGAGCAGAAAAGATGAAGGCTGGCCTAAGGACTCTGGTGAAAAACATGGCAATTAAACTTCAATGCAAAAAAAAATGCAAGATCTTGCACCTTGGAAGAGGAAAACCAGGAGAAGAATATTACCTAGGAGGAAAAAACTGGAATCCACTAAGCAGGAAAGAGATCTAGGGATAATTATAACGGGTACCTGAAAATGTCCAAGCAATGTGAAAAAGCAGCACTAAGGGCAAATGGCATGCTGGTCTGCATAGGAAGGGTGATTACCAGCAGAAAAAGAGAGATCATGCTGCCACCATATAGATCACTGGTGAGGCCACACCTGGAGTATAGCATCCAGTTCTGGAGGCCGCACCTTAAAAAGGATAACATGCACAGATTGGAAACAATGCAAAGGAAAGCATCAAAAATGATACAGGGAATGCACAGCAAAACATGATGAATGGCTGCAGGATCTAAACATGTATTCCTCAGAGCAGCGAAGGGAGAAGGGAGACATGATAGAGACCTTCAAGTTCCTAAATGGAATAAACAAGGCACAAGTTCAGGACCTGTTTCAGATCAAGAATCACACCAGAACCTGGGGGCACGATATGAGGCTGGGGGTGGGCAAATTCAGGGGTAACACATGCCAGTTCTTCTTTACAGAGAAGGGAGGTAGATGCATGAAATGGCCTTCCATGGGGAGCGGTGGAGACAAAAATGGTGGGAACTTTCAAAAATGCTTGGGATAAGTACAAGGGCACCATAACACTGAATAGCAGTTAAGAGAAGGGGTAGGATCAGGGGTAGACTAGATGGGCTGTATGGTCCCCTTCTGTAGCCACTTTCTATGTTTCTATGTTTTTATGTATGTTATATATATTGCTGTATGTGTTCTTCAATTTGGGAACCCAGGTGGAATGTGCTGTGTGGATCCCTGCCGGCTTGACAATTGGGGGGGAGGAAGCAATGGGATTGGGGACTGGCATGTAGACTTTATGGGAGGAGTAGGTAGGTGTTGGGGCCAAACAGTTATACTGGATGGACAAGGTCAACCAGACAAAAAAAAGTAAGTTAGAAAACACAAGTGATAAGAAATAATTAGCCAATCAGGCAGCAGTGTGTGGGATGGTTTGGGGCCCATGGTGCTTGCTATAACACCAAGAAGGCTAGCCAAATAATTACAAATAAAAAAATAACATCTTAAGTCAAAAGGGTTGGAGGGATGGCTGGGGCCCCATCACATATCCTGCTCATGCTGCCTGTCTCCCATCAAAAAGCACGCCAGACTCAGTGAAGGTCTGTATTCTGCTGTTGTCTTTCTACTGTTGAATTCATTGGTCTCACTCTCTCTCTTACTAATGTTTAACACACTACCTTTTTTCACTGCAAAGCCCAAATGACCAGCAAAAACTGGGAAGGATTCACAAACATTTTTGGGATGAGTCACATGATGTGCTTCTAATCAGCAGTAGTGTCTCCAGACATCTCCATCCCTATCTTTAATAACTTTCAGTATTTCTGGATTACTCTCACCTGTTTGTGTTCAGCTGGCTACTTTTTTAGCAGTTATTACCTGATAGCTTCAGTGGATTGACATTTTTTATCCGGAAATGGAGTCGGAGATGAAACAGGCCCCACTGTGCCATACTCTACTAGCAATGCCGAGCGGGAGAAGAATCCAAAGTGGTCTAAGGTGCAATCTAACCTGATGGCAAAAACAGGCTTCCTTTCCACTGCACTGACTGATGAACACTTTCTGGCTGAATTTTCCCCTGTAAAAGAAACCATGCAGTTACTAACTAGTGAACCTCAGGCTCTACATCTGGTGACAGAGACCCTCAGTCGGAAGGTCAGGGACACAGATGCCCAGGTTTCATTTTTGGGCATCTGGTGCAACAAGATGGAGCCAGAGGTTGTCACTCTGTACCAGAGACTCTCACACCTTGAATCTAAGCTTGAGGACTTGGAGGGGTGATCTCCTTGGAATAACATTGTGTTATTGATGCTGCTTAAGATGGTGAAGGGTCCCCTTGCAGTTTTGTTTACTCAGAAGCTTTGTGAAAAATTAGAGGAACCCTCCCCTAATGGACCAGTATATGTAATAGAGAGAGCCAATCATGATCTCCAGGCTATGCCCCCTCCAAAAGAGCCTCCTCGCCCCTTCATATTTAGATTTTTAAATTACTTGGACCGACATGTGCTGCTAAAAATTGAGGAATTGCAGTCAGCTACCTGGGAGCGTGTGAAGATACATATAGTTCAAGACCTCCCTCTAACTGTTAGACAAAAAGAGATCTACTATCCTATTGTTTCAAAGCTGATTGCCGTCAGCATCAAATTTAGAGTCCTCTACCCCACCAAGCTTCAAGTTAACATTAAGGGGGAGAAGAAGGGATTTGACTCAGCTGAGCACACCTGCCAAGAATTGCCTAATCTTTTGCCAGATCTCTTCAAGACAGCCTGATGAGCCTTGCTCTAAGGAACAGCATCTCTGCCAGATGGTTCGATGTGGTAGCGCCTTGGCTTATTTTTGAGCTTCTCCAGTCTTAGGTATTGGTGGAACTGTGCGCTGTAAATGGTTTTCTTTTTATTGCTTCCCTACGTGAAAATGGCTCTATGATGGGAGCTCATCTAAACTCTGTGCACCTCTTATTTTGCAGCATCTGAGGAGCTTCATTTTTGCTTTTTTGAACCCGAGTAGCTCCCTTCCTCAAGATTTTTTTGAGACTAGCCAGCTGCCCCTTCCTGATTGCCTTCCTGGAATGAGGTGATGCGGCCAGCATTATTTCAACAATTGGCTTGACGTCTGTGTTCTTTATTTGTATTTATTGGACCTAATTTGCTCGAATTTAATATTGCACTTGCTACGCTGAGTGGACTTTGAACATTTGGAGGTATTGCTTCTGTTTTCACCTGTTGTGCCATTTCATTTTAGTTACTATGTTGAAAAATTATATGGAGCCCACATTTGTATGATTATTAAAGTGGCCCTTCTGAATTGAATGTGCGACAATGATTTCTTAATTTGCATCTTCTCAAACAATATTCTGTGTAGAGTTTCAGCTCAACAATAACCGTTTGAACCTGCTGGCTCCAGAAGTTTTTTTAGCCTCATTTGTATATGTTCCTCTCCTGCCCAGCTTGAGATGCCTTTTGGTCAAACTCCAGAGATACGTGTAGGATATTTCTTCTTCATTGCTGTTTTTTTTTTTTTTTTATTTGAGATTGCTAGACCTTTACCTGGACTGTCCATTTCAGCTGGATTTTGGTCTCTTGTTGTTACATTTAATACTTTCTGAAAGACTCTTCTATCTTAATTGGTGTTGCTAACCATTTAACTTTATTTCAGTTTGGGAGCATATATTACTGCTCATGCTGTTTTTTTCATTTTCCCCTGGTCTGGATTTGGCTGAGTGGAATTACTGTGAATATTTTGGATATGTACTTTATTTTCATTAGCTCTACTGCCTGCTATTACATAGATATTTAATATAACTATTATTATATAGCACTCCTCCTTTAGATGATGGATGGGGTTTGTTTTGTTGATGCATATATTGATGGAATTGTGACTTATTATTGTGGGTCTCTATTTACTGTCAGGTTTAGTGCTATTTTGGTTTTTAGTTATTATGAGAATCCAGTTATTTTTGCAAGGAGGGCAGGAATTTTGCCTTGTCATTCAGAGGGGATGGGGAGATCTCTTAGAGTGAACCCTAGATACATCACAGACATATTGGGAGTGTGGTCTGCAGGACTGGGGGTAGTTTATTGTCTTGCTTTTGGGGGTTTGCTATTGTATCATTTCTTAAGGGGGTGGGAGGGGCATTGTTTTTTTTTCCTTAGTTTTGGTAATTGGGGATTTCTTGTTTATCTTACGTTGTGAGCTTTTGAGTGGGCTAAAGAGGAACCAGAGCATAACTGGTTTATGACGTGGTCTTAGTTGTGGGGCAAGAGATTTCTTTCCTTTTTTAATCCCTTTTTCTTTTTATGGTAACCATGGGTACTCGCTTTAGGTTTATAACTAGGAACATCAAGGGGGCCCAGGACAAAAGGAAGAGAGCTCTGGTATTGAAGCATTTAAAGAAGTCCCACCCAGAAGAAGCTTTCATCCAGGAGACCCACCTGCGTAGAGAGATATTTTACTCTTTTGCAGGGAGTGGGTGGGACAGGCTTTTGGGGTGGAATGTAGCAAAGAAAAGGGGGTTTTGCTATCTTAATTGACAGGAACACTTCTTTTAGCAGGCTGCACCATTAGAAAGCATACCTGACCTTGTCCACCCATTGTTAGGGCACCAGGGATTTAAATTTGAATCCTGCTTTTAATGTGGAGGGCTGTGCCCCCCGCACCCTCCCCATGTGGGGGGCTGTGCCCACCATGCCCCCTAACTAAATATACTAACTCCAGGGGGGCAGACCTCAGGGAAGGGGCGGCGAATTTGGAATTTTGGTGCCCTATTGACAGGCGCAGTCGGACTAGTGCACAGATGGCCAGAAAGGCTTTTAGCCTGATTAAGAAACATTGGGTTCCTAATGGCCATTATTTGTTTTTAAATGGGTGCTTGGGCCTTATGGAGGTATTGCTTGGTACTGTGTATGGGCTCAATTCCAAATTTGCTGCACTTTTTCTCAGATTTATTACCCCACTTGGAATCTTGTACCCATGTACTCATCCTCCTGGGAGAGACTGGAATTTAGTCTTACACACTGATTTGGACTGATCAGATACCTCCCAGAAGGTTCTTTCCCCAGGACAAAGGCGATTGCGGGATTTCATGGATACCTTAGGCCTGGTTGACCCCTGGCGCATGCTCCATTCTTCTACTCACCATTATACTTTTTGTTCGATCCCCCACGCCACTTACTCCCATATTGATTTTTTCTTAGTTAGTAATGATACTCTGACTGGACTGTTAGCCTGCACCATCCAGCCCTTGGCTGTATCAGACCATGCTCTGGTGATGCTGGACCCCTCTCTCTAGGATCTGGATGATTGTGATAGGATCTGACAGATCAACCCCCTCCTTCTCAAAGACCCCAACTCTCAGGCGATGCTTCAAAAATACCTCAACAATTTTTTGCAAGATAATGAGGGCTTATTTTGGCCTTTGATGTTCTGTGGGCTGCTATGAAGTGTGCAGTTAGGGTAGAGTGCATTAGGCTTGCCTTTACAGCCAAGAAACGCTGTACCTACAAAATGGATAATCTCCTTTCTCAAATTCATACTTTAGAACACTCCCTCTCTTCTCAGACTGATCCCTACTCTTGGTCCCTTCTGAATGATTTTAGAGCACAATATTATGGGCTATTAGCAGATAAAGCAGATTATGCTTTGCAGAGGACTAAGATGTGATACCTAGAGGCTGGTGAGAAAGACTGAAAACTTTTAGACCTCCATTTGAAATGAATGGACTCACTTCAGCCTATCCCTAGTCTCCAACCTACCCCTGGGGATCTGATTCTTACCTGCCCCTGTGACATTGCAGGAGCCTTTCAAAAGTGTTACTGCACATTATATACCCAAGAACATGCCTCCTTGCATCTTTTTCAGAAAGTTGAGGAGTATTTAGCTTCACTCATTTTACCTACATTGTTGAGTCAACAACAGGACCTTCTGAAATCCCCCATCAATTTACCTGAAGTCCGTCAGGTTATAGAACATCTTCCAAAAGAGAAGACTCCTGGCCCAGATGGCTTCCTCAATATTTTTTATACTACGTTTGTTGATACTATAGCCCCTTTTCTTACTCATCTGTTTAACTATCTTCTCTCCTCTTGCCTGACTAAGTCCTCCCTAACACAGTCCTGTATTTCCCTCATACTCAAGCCAGGGAAAGCTCCACTCCTCCTAGGCAGCTATCATTCCGATATCTCTTCTCAATTCCAACTTTAGAATATTGTCTAAGGTCCTTATCAACCAGTTGTTTCAAGTCTGGGAAGGGTTGATCTCTCCAAAACAAATTGATTTCATGGCAGGGAGCCATTCCAGTGATCATTTGTGAAAATGATTCCACTTGGTTTCTGTATCTGGGGAGAGCAGAACACCGGCAGTTCTGGTCTCCCTAAATGCAGAAAAAGCATTTGATAGGGTTTATTGGTCATTCCTTTTTGCCACTTTTTGGAAGTTCAGATTCCTAGATGCTTTCTGAGCCTGGATAAAGATATTATATATTAACCCAACTGCAAGAATTAGGTGCAATGGGGTCTTATCTGCCCCAATGTTACTCCAGCATGGCACTAAACAGGGATGCCCTCTCTTCCCTTTTCTATTTAATTTGTACCTGTAACCTCTCCTTTTCAAGATCCAACAAAACCTGGCTGTTAGGGGGATACTAGTGGGAGTGTCCAGGTACAAACTGTCGGCTTATGCAGATGACCTTCTTCTCCATGTAGAATCCCCTTCATCATCGCTTCCTGCAGCTTTAGAGGAAATTCAAAAATGTTCTGTCGTAGCCGGGTATAAACACAACCTTGATAAAACTCACATTCTGTCCTTGAATGTTTATATTTCTAAGCAACAGATCCTGGACCTGGGCCTTCAATGGGAATCTATTGCCATTACGTATCTGGGGATCCATATTTCTTGCTCCGTTTCAGAGATGGCTAAAAGGAATTTCTCGCCCTTACTTTCAATGATCAAAGAAGATTTGAAAAGGTGGTCAGTTCTTCCTATTTCCCTATGGGATAGGGTTAATATTATTAAAATGAATATTCTTCCCCTCATTCTATATCCACTTGGTATGCTTGACCTTACTTTCCCCAAAGTTTGGTTTTCCTGCCTTCAAAACTTTATTTTGGAGTTTCTATGGAACAAGGGGGCTGCTTGATAGGCGTACTTTAAATTGACACTTCCTAAGGAGCATGGGGGTCTTTGTCTGCCTATTTTTTTTTTTGTATTACTGCACGCTTCATAGCAGCAAGATTTTTAGACGTAGTCAATCCCTAGATACCCTTCCTGATCTGACCTACTTCCCTCTCTTGCTCTCTTTAGAGTCCCAATTATGTCTTAAGTTCAGTTTACATCTGTCTAGCTTGCTATATTTGTCTCCTTCATCCCTCCCATCTCAACTACATGGTAATCCCTTATTGAGGTCACTTGAAGCCCTTAAACAGCTATGCTCATACTTAAAGGTTGATTGGTCTAGAGATTTGTCACACCCTTTATTAGGTGATCCCGATATTAGAATAGCCAAGTTTCCCATTCCTTTTAGTTTCTGTCCTCCACTCAGACATGTCTCCCTAGAGACCTTTCTCCTCAATAGTAGGGTGGGCCCCACTGAAATGATACAGCAATGATTCTCCATTCCAGTTTACCACCTGTTTAAACACCTCCAACTTTCCAGGGCCCTTGTCAGCTTTCTGGATCCTCAGTTTAGAGCTCCTCAGTGCAGCCCCCTTCCTTCATAATATTTGATGTTTGCTGAACAACCCATTTCTCAGTTTTATACCTTTTTACCAGGCTAAAGATCCTGGAAGTTTGCAAGGGGTTTGCTTCTACTGGCAACAAGCCCTGAATTATCAGCTGGACCCCAGGGAGTGGCAAGTGCTGTGGAAGTGGCTTTATAAATCCATCAAACAGGATAGGTATCATTTCACTCAATTATGTATTCTACATAATAACTACTACACTCCTCAAAAACTGTATAAGATGGATCATCAACCCTCAGAAGAGTGCTCCCATTGTGGTTCAGGGGTGGGTTCCCTTAAACATATTCTTTGGGATTGTTCCAAAGTGGTTCCTTTTAGGTCCACTATATGCAATTCTCTTGATCCCTGGTTGGGACTGGATGGTTTTTTCACTCCTCAGATCTGTCTTGTCAGTGTTTTTCCTGCTGAGTTATTCAGTCCCGATAAGGTGTATATGACTTTAATCTTGATGTTGACCAAGCTAGTCATTCTTTGCCATTGGACAGATGAGACTATGCCATCATGCTCTGAACTGCAACAGGAAATTTTTACAAGCCTTGGCAGTTGAGAAATATATAGTCCACTGTCAGGACAGATCTGAATGGTATAGAGAACGTTGGAAACCCCTTGAAGCTCTCCTAACCACTCAGTGAGTTCTGTAATTTGGACTTCTTGGGAATTCTGTCTTGTTTCCTTTTTCCTTCTTTTTGATATCTCCTTACCTGTGCTCCATGGAGGGGGGGGGTGGAGAAGGGATTTGTGTATATCTTTTGGGGGTCTGTACTTGTTATATTTAATATTTACTTTTTTTATTTCTCTGTTTTTGAGTGTTGTGTGTGTTTTGTATTATTTAGAGACTTTAATAAAGCATATTAAATTGAACTAAAAAATGTTTTGGGACTTAGTCCCAAACCACAACTCCAGTTGTGAACTGAAATCTCTGCATCTGCGGAGTTTGCTATTCACATCTGCAGCACCTGTGGAAGATGTTATGGCTAGTCCCACTGGCCGTAACATTTTTCTGCAGCTGCAGAGATTTCCACGGCAACACCACCCACAAGCTGCTATAAATCCTTTAGCCAGTTGGAAACCAGATCCTCTTTCGAGAATACCGTAGTTGTGGGAGAAATTGTGGTTTCGCAAGTGGCAACCCACTTGCGCTGAGTTTTTCTCGCAGCTGTGGGATTTTCAAGAGTTTTGTGAATCCAGACCACTGTTTCCTATTAATGTCATATGGTGGCTGATACACAGGACTGGCAAGAACAACAGTCAATCTATTGTATTCCTATTGGCTGCTTGCTGACCTTCAAAAATGTCACCTAAATATAGACTCAATTTTTTTTAAATGTTAAATTTTGGGATTTTTAGCAGAGGGATAAAAGAATAATACTGATGCATTTCTCATACTCAAATAGACTAAAATAGGTATACAATTCATAAGCATAAATCATAACATTTTGGAAAAAAGTTGGAATCAGAATCGGGTCACAGTCAACCTGCCCATCCCTAGTCATGAAATCATTTTGGTGGTCTTAAATACAACCCATATCTATAGCCCTGTTGGTGTTAAGACGTACTTTCTTGCAGAGTGTCTCCATATTTTCTGGTATGTCACCGAATGCTCCAGACTCCATAAGAATGTCCATGAAATAGAGAGAAACAATTCCATGATATACGAATAGTGACCCAGGCTCTCAGTTCATTCAGTTTGGTTACTAGACTCCTGATGTTAATATGGAAAAACTTCAAACATTTGCATGCAGAAGGAATGGTAGATCCCTATGGGACAACAGAGATTAGCTTTGAGAGACTAGGTTAGGGCTTGGGTTCCTCTAAATGTCACCACATAGTTTGAGAATATAAACCAAGATAAATTTAAGAGGCCACGTACTGAACAAGTGTTTTCAGTAAAGCTACCAAATGTTCCTGTTTGATCTGGATAGTTCCAGTATCAAAAGTGCTGTGCTGTTGTCCTGAGGCATTTCTGAAAACCAGTATTTTGTCCCAGTTTCAGATTTTCATCCCAGTTGTCTTGAGGAGATCCACCTGGCCGCCACACACTCCACCCCCAGCATTTGCTATATGCCAAGTCCAAGACAATGCTGCACTCAGTAAACAATACACAGCCACACAACACTGCACTTGATCTCTTCTCTGACTTCCATTCCTGCCATGCAGCATATGGCCCTTTAAGTGAACAACCAATGACAATGGCAGGCAAGGACCAGGTGAGAGGTCATGGCCACTCTCAGTCTAATCAAAAAAGTCAGTGCTGCACATTAGGCAGGGTGGGGGATCCAATCAGGAGTAGGAGTTTAACTGCCAGTTCAAACAGAGCGTGCCATGTTGTGGGGGAGACTATCTCTCTCTCTCTGGGTCCAGCTCTAGTCTCTGGTCTCGCTCTCCACCTGTTTTGTTTTGTGTTTTTTTTTATAAAGTTGTTTGTGGCCTGGGGCATTGTGACTTGACTAATGGGATGGCTGGGATGTGAGATGGATGGGGACGGGTGGCAGCGCGGACCCCAATGGCGGACAGAAGCTTAGATGGATGTTGGATGGATGAACAACGAGAAGTCAAGAACAAGGGTGATGGCCTTGAGTGAGTCCTGGATCTTATCTTTTATGAGGTCGGCAGGCAGGAGCTAAATCAGTCAGTCACTTAATTATCCTGCAGTGGCAGTGTCACTGTACTTTACTTTGCTAGTGCTACTGTAGTGTAACTAGCAGTGACCCACCTTGACCTGTTCCATTCTCTAGCCACTTACTTGAGCCATGGGCTTTCCTTCTGCTTCAAGGTTGCTTAATCTTGGGCCCTAGCTCTGTGAGTTGGGGGTGGTAGCAGCCCCCAGACTGCCAGCCTTCATGTGTCCCGGTTGAGCCTCCCAGAAATTTGGTAGCTTTAGTTTTCAGCATTTGTTTATCACCAAATAGGAGCATGCAGGCCCCCATCCAGCATAGACATGTAAGATATCCAGTCTAAAATGACCTCTGCACCTCTGTATATTGGGTGGAGTATAAGATGTTGGGGGGGAGCTGAAGAAATGATTGAGGGAGGGACATGCAATCATAGGGTAACATGGCAATAATTGAGGTAAGGTGTATTTAGTTTTCTGAGGCACCCTATGTGTAATGAGTAGTACTATGGGTGAATTCAGGCAAATGAAATGCAGAACAATAGCAACATATTTTAGCAGCAGGCAACAGGCTATTGAGGCAGTTAACATATGCAAATAAAGGTCACAGGACAACTTCTAACAAATATATTATCACAATAGTGACAGACTACACTAGTTTCAAAGACAGAGTGCCCAATTTTCAAAAGGTCTAGATTGGTGGAAGTTGCACAAAACCCCTACCTGCGACAAACTCTGGGTGCACAGGGACCCTACACAGGATGTTGTTACAGTAGGGGTCCTGGTGCCAAAGTCCACAGAGCTGCTGCAAGTTTGGTGGTGCACCAAACAGATGGCATATGGGAGTGGTTTGACAGAGGGTGCTGTTATATCCCACCCACCCATTGTTATGCTGCCATGGGATGTGACTATTGGGTGGGGCATAGGAAACCCCACATTCTGATTGGTATGTGGGCATGGTGCCCTGTTTTTGTCATATCAGGCTGTGTTGCAACCCTACCTGTTGCAGTGTTCTATTGTGCTGCACAAAGTGGTGCCCAGGATGGCACAGACCCACAGATCATGGCAGCAGCAGTGTGCAGTCCATGAATCTGTACCAGTACACCTGGTGGGTACATACCCTGACAGCTTAGAATGAACACTTTCAAGTGTATACTGCCCCTGGCTGCATCGAATGTGGTGCTGTGGTGTTACTGGATGGCTACCCACTGTCACAGCTTAGATGCCCCCAATGCACAGCTCCATGTGTGTTGGCTTATGTCACTGATAGAACTGGAGGACCTCAACTGGTGTGTAAAGCACATTGAGATGCATGTGACAGACTGTGCTGGCACTACAGACTGAACAATAAAGGAGGAGACAGATACAGGAGTGTGGCAGCTCCGGTCCCCCCACCATCCCATACTGTTGTGGACACTGCTCTGTGGCATGCATGGTGGGTTGTGAACACCACCACACCAACATATCCGCTAGTGCCAGTCTCTGCTGGTGGTATTGGATCAGGGTCCAATGGCCCTGGTGGGACCCACAGAACCATGCTGTAGCCCTAGATGAATATCAGCATAGGTCACCCTCAGATATGTGGGTGTGGTAGTGTTCACAACCAACCATTCATGTCACAGAGCAGTGTCTAAAACAGTACAGGATGGTGGGGGGACCAGAGCTGCCATAATCATGTATCCATCTCCTCCATCATTGTTCAGTCTGTAGTACCGGTAGTTAGCCACCTGCATCTCAACGTGCTTTACCACTGGTGGGAATCCTCTGGCATCTCTCTGTGACATATTCAAGCACACATAAAGTTGTGCATTGGGAGAATCTAAGTTGTGACAGTGGGTGCCCATTCTGTAACACCACAGCACCACATATGGTATTGCTAGGGGCAGTATACACTTGTAAGTGATCATTCCAAGCTGGCAGGGCATGTACTTGCCAGGTCTGTCTGTACAGATTTGTGGACTGGACACTGCCACTGCTATGACCTGTGAGTATGTGCCATCCTGAGCACTGCTCCATGCAGCATCATAGGGCACTGCGACAAGTAGAGCTGCCACACAGCTTGATATGGCAAACACAGGGCACCATGTCCACATTCCAGTCAGAATGTGGGGTTTCCTCTCCCCTACTGGGCACAGCCCCAACCTGTGGTGCAAAGGCTGTTAGACCAGCCCAAGACTAGTCTAACCAAATCCAGGATTTGCAGCCACAGCTGGCCTTTCAGAATCCCAATTTAGGCGATGCTGCAGCCCCGCTGTGGTGTAAGCCCCCTTACGACCCGGTGTACCAACACTTTGGGTACAGGGGTGGTGCAGTGCTGGTTAGGCACAAGGCTTCCCAATTTTGATGCAGCCTGCGTTCAAAAATCACGATTGCTGCAACATTTGATACAAAGTACCACTTACATCAATTCCTTTTGGTTTAGGCACAGTGTGTCAAATTTGACCATTTGAAAATCAAGGTCTGGAAGTCGCTCAGACTATCTAGAGCACTAATAGAAATGCCTAGGTAGGCAGCTGCCCACAGTTGTTATAAACACACCAAACAGAGCAAGTAACTAACATAGAAAAGCACTGCAGCTTAAAGGGGTCAGGAAATCTGTGCTAACTGGCTGCAGTTAGTAATGTTCATAGTAAGAGAAATGAAAGGCTGAAAATGAAATAAGCCATATTTAACTGTACCTTAAAAAACACTGTTGTGAAAAATCTGTGTTTTCAATTTTTTTCTTTTTATGTGCAACATTCTGCACTTGTCTTTTCATGGAACCAGTAATTTGGAGTTTTTGCTATGTCATTGTTTGTGTACATAATTCTAAATATGAGCTATTACCCTATAAGAACCATGTTTCAGAATAAACTGTAACAGAATGCTGCCATTAAAAACAAAACAATACAAAATACAGTTTTTCACTTCATTATTATTCAGGTACAGTTACATATGGATCATTTAGGTTTATATATAGCATTTCTGTAAATGGCAACATTATAAACAGCTACCAATTAGAACTAATTTCCTGTCATCTTTAAAAACAAATGGCACCCACCATGGCAGTTAGAAGCAAAGGTTCAGGTGCACTGACATAAACATCCATATGAAGGTTCATGGGGTATTTAGTAAAACTCCAAACTGAACAGTGGGATCTCCAGACAAGGTGTTCTGCATATGAATCAAGAACCATGTTTACAAGACTGCTCCATTTTATCTTCTGGGACCTCTCCTGTGGTACCCCAATCTCCCACGTTGATCTCGCTGCATGTTTACATGGCCCCTCTCGGCACTGATGCAAGCCATGCTGGAGAGGATCCATTAGTCCAGGGGTGGGTGGGAAGATGCTATTGCTTCCTGAAACACATAGAAGTGTAAACTGTCTGCTGGAGCAAACAATGCAGCCTGTCCACATAGCTGCTAACACTGCTTGCTCTGGAACACTTTCCATGAATTGCAGCAGCATGGGTTGGGCAGTTTAGTGAACTACTTACCATGATCGGGTAGCTATCCGCAGAGCTGCATTTGCTTTGGCAGCAACCCAAATGGTCAGGTTGTTGCAGAGCTAATGTGGCCCTGTTAACTGGCCTAAGAAGATCACTGTTGCCTCATTCACACAGTGAGAATATACATCAGCATCATGTTGATCACTGTTGCCATCTCGCTGAAACGCTGTGGAGCAACATTTAGACGGCATGGTCTTGGAGCACTGTAGATGCTCCCAGTGAAGTTACAGCATTTTGAGGAAGGTTCCAGCAAGGAGGGGGGGTGGTTGAATTGTGGTGATGCTGCCAGGGATCAAGGATGGGTCTTCCTACCCGAGTTCCGCTAAAGGTTGTTTCTGGCACTGTAAACACAGGTGAACTCAGGGAATGGTTCTTTTTGTAAACTGATGGCTAAAAATTGCAGGAAACACAGTCTCAGAGTTGAGCCGTGACACGGAGCATGAGATTATACATATGCACATGTGCATGCCCAATGTCACGGCTCGACTCTGAGACTGTGTTTCCTGCCATTTTTAGCCATCAGTTTACAAAAAGAACCACTTCCCTGCATTCACCTGTGTTTACAGTGCCAGAAACAACCTTTAGCTGAACTCGGGTTGGAGAAATTACTATGACTGCTGCCATAACAACCACAAGCGCAGGCTGAGAAGAGCTTATCACAACGTTGTGGCTGGTGAGGGCAGTTCACACAGCAGAGTAAAACGTCACAAAATGTCTGAACCTCTATGCAATCCTGTCATTGAGGCACAGGTCAGGAAGCATAGGAAGACTAGGAGCAGGTATACAATTACCAAAGTAGCATTTTATTTTTTTCCAAGAACAGTAACATAAATGAAATTAATTGTTCAGTATAACTATTTACAAAGGCAGTACAAACACAGAAAATAAAGTCCTTCCTCTGAGGGTATCTCTAATTCCAAATTTCAGTCTTGCTCTCTCACTCTAGAAAAAGTATTGCTGCTCTTTTTATGTCTTTTCCTAGGAACTCATTGAGAAATCCTGTTTTTCAAAAAATGTTCTTGTCATTTTCTTTCCTTGCAGGCGCAACAAAACAGTACATGGTGTCCCAGAAATTACCTCCTGTAGGCAGTTCTGCAAAAGAGCTAGTGTTGCATTCCAGGTTAACCCCTTAAGTTCCAAACGGCTTCTTGATATCATTTCAACAATACAACTATATACATTTTTAAACCAAGGTATCCCAGTTTCACATTAAGATTCACACATATTTTATAACTTCAGATACGCAAAGGGGAAGAAAAGACAGAAACAGTAAGTGAAGGCAGAGAAACATTTGACTGTGCTGTCATACAAGAGACAGAAAAGAAGAGGATAGAACAGATCCTCGCATTTAGATCTTTCTAAATGACAAATGGGACAGGGTCTTATTCAACTCTGTCACAGATCCCAAGAAAAAAAGGATCGCAGTCATAATGAAATGCAACCAGAAACAACAAAACTGCAGCATTCAGATGTGCACAGTGACAATGATCTCGCTGCTGTGCACCACCAACAATGCCACAGAATTGGCTGTGTGAATGAGGCTAATGTAAAGGGGAGGTAGTGAGGTAACAATACCTCAGTGGGTCTTTTCACAATGCACCAGAAAGGCAGAACCTCTCTGAACACTTACATGCTAGTAACAAAGTACTATGACAACAAACACAATAGTAGGTGAGCTACTTCAGAAATTGTGTCCATATATTTAATATGATGTTTTTTCGAAGATACCAGTCAAAGAAGGAAAAAAATAGTCAACTCCGGAGGATAGGTGAATTGCTGAGGTCTTGTAAACTGTTGATACTTTAGATTAGAGTCCCAGAATGGGTTAAATTCCTGAAGGTAGTGAACTGGGCCTGGGGCATATGCAGGATGTGAAAACCTTTTGTCAGTATCTTCCCTTTGTTCTCCAAACTGGTTGTGGATAGCCCTCAGAGACAAATGCATTTCCTTAGGAGCAAGCCAGAGGAAAATGTGGACCCAGCATCTCAAAGTTTGTCAGACACATGTAGGAGGTATAGTAGGTGAATTGTTTCTTGATTTATCAAAAGCATTTGATTTAGTTAATCACAGCCACCTTCATACTCGTCTTGGGAATATTGTTTTTTCAGTTAATGTAATACATTGATTTTCAGATTATTTGTCTAACAGAACCACGAGGGAGGTTAAAGCAGTATACTTGGGGGAGATCAGGGATTTGGGGTTGGCCGCCAGACCACCAAGGAAGTTATGTTTATTGTACATATTGCTGCACACTGGACATGCACTCTGCTGGGTTCAACATTACTGCAGCTGATGCAAAATAGTTCCCCATCACCCCCACTGCCACCTCCTGTGTCCCTCATGCCCCAACACTTTTCCTGCATGCTGCCCTTCCCCCACCATCCAGAAACATCTAGTGTTGAGCTGGGTAGGGGCCATATCCCTGCAGCAATGTCCGCAGATGAGCCAACTGTTATCTGCTAAAGACTTGCAGCAAACATGGGGAGCTAGGCGCCAGGACCCTGCTTTTTATAAAATGGAGCAGAGGGTCCCTGACACACCTGGGTTTGCCGCAACTTGCGTCGCTTTGAGGGCTCCTTTAAAATCGGGCTGTGTATCACTCAGTCTGTAGATTTGCTAGTTCTGCTTCTTGTACGACTCATTATTGACAATTGTATAAAGGTTTCTTTTTAACAGAGGGTGAATTATTTGAGCTTGTTAGCATTTAAATGAATTCAGTTTTCCCAAATACCTTTTTTATTTATGTCTTACTCAGGGGTTGACCTTAAGTTTTTTTTTCACTAGCCAGTAGGACAAGTCGGTCTAAAATTGCACTAGCCCGCAGTGATTTGTACTAGTCCGCACTCAAAGTCATAATGTGCTTTTGACACACAATGATTAATGATGATGAAAGCAGCGCAGTTTAAAAATGTATTTAAATTTGTATAAAGTAACATGCAAAAGACCAAATGTTTCAAAAGATATCCATTAACTGACTCATAAATAAATATGAAAAATCTATTCCCCACAACAAACTTATAACCCCAATAATGTCCCTTTCAAGGATTGCCACAAGATGATGCATCTGGGGAGTCTGGTTGATCTTCAGTCACACTAATTTCACTAACATCACTGTCACAGTCACTGTTACAGTCACCTTATGAGTCTGCTGAATCCTCATCCTGCTGTTGTGTCACAACAGTTCCAGCCTAAATCCACCTCTGGGAGGGCTATAGACCTAGGTTCAATATGGGGGAATAGCTCCTCCCACATCTCCTACAAAGGCTAGCCTCCCATGACAATTCTCCGCTTAGTACACTATGAAACTTCAGGCACTAGCTCCTGTGTGGCTCATGGGCTGAGCCTCCTTTCTTCTCCTTTCCTGGCTCCCTGCATCCCCCCCCACCTCGAGCTCCTTCCTGCTCCTCTCTTTTCTCCCCTCTTTGTGTCCTTCCTTCATCCCCCCTTCACCTGCTTCCTTGTTTTTTTCACCTCCGTAGGCTCCTGTTTACTCCCTCTGCTTTGACTTTCCTTCCCCCCTTGCTCCTGCTTGACCTACCTTCTCCCTCGCTCTGCAGCAGCTATTTGCTTGCCTGCTCCCATGACCTCCCATTTGTGTGCTGCCACCTTGCATCGTGGGGGCTTCAATCAGACCTCAGGGCAGGTAAGCGTCTCTTTCTCCTGCATTTTATATCTTGCTCTCATGTGGTCGGCATACTGTTCTACTCTTTACGCTGCACTGGTGGGGCATGCTCCATGTCTGCTCCTGTGGGGCTCTATTCATGCTGTTTACTGCGACCGTGCCTTCGACTTACCATTTGTGTCTGCGTGCCCCTATTAGTTCAGTTGGGCTGTATCCTGTGTCTTGCACTACACAGAGGAACAGCTAAGGTCTACCATTTTTGCTACCATGGCCATACTGCTGTGCTGCCTGGACTAGCCTTGCCTGTGATGGACACCGCCAGGCACTGCAACTGACTTTGCCTGCCTCTCCTCTATTGCTACTAGTGTTTTCTTCTCTATACCTAGCTCTTCCTGATGCCATGCACTTCACTTTTCCTGCAAATCGAACTGCTTACCTCAAGGCACATGGACCCTGCAAACACAAATGACTACAACATCATTTTCACCCAGCCTGTCCTGTGTTGACCCCGTCAGCTTTGGTTTCTCCCAGGATGCCTTGCTTGTCACATTTCTTTTGTTCCGGTTTCTTCCTGTATTCCCTTGGTGTCTGTCCACTGTTGCACTCCCTTACCTGTGTATGCTGAATGCCCCATGCTGGCACCTCACCTAACCATGAGCTCATCAGTTCACAACTGCAGGTTGCCTTTCCTTGCATCTGGTCCTGGCATACTGCCCCATCCTTTGCTTTCCTATTACTATACTTTTGTTGCCCTGTTTCCATCCTCGCAGTGTGCTTTGCTCTATCCATTCTTTGGATGTTCTGCTGCCTGGTTCCACTGTTTCCTACCTGGCTGGTCTTCATCCTGCTATCTCTTCCTGGGTCCTTTCCCTCTCTCTGCTGCTCCTCATCCCCTGTTCCTGTCCCTTGCTCCCCTAGTTTTCCTTTTGGGCCTTTCACTCCTCGTACTGGCATTCCATCCCCATTTATACCCCTTCTTCCATCCTGACTCATGCTACATCTCCTCCTAGTTGGGAACTGTACTCCCTGCCATTTTTGCTCCCAGCACCTCTACCCCATTACTCCCTGTTTGGTCTCTCAGGAACCTGCTTGTGCTGGCCATATGATATACCCTGCCCTCTTGCCTACCTGGCTTCTGCTACCCTCGCATGGATCATTACCCTTATGGCCTACTCAGCACCAGTCACCCATTGCATTCCACCACTACCAGCATGCTCCTGCCTGGATTATACTAAACCCCAATTTTACTGGCATTCCTGCTGACTCCTTCTCACATTCTCTGACTCTGAATTGCTTCCTTCCCATTCATACTGCCTCTCAATTTACCTACCTAAGCCTATGCAGCCAGCTGCCTTTTCTTTGCTCAGCCTATACCAGCAGTGTTTACTGACTCCGTCTCTAACTTGTACCTTCTGAGGTACTGAGCAAAGGTAGGCTTGCCCTGTCTACTGGGGATAGGATTCCGTTACACTCACTAATACCTACTACTTACAAACCTGACATCCTCCATCCCCAACTCTGCCTAGTGGCATTGAATGAAGGTTAGTTCACCCAGACTACCAGGGATGGGAGCCATGTCTGCAATCTACCATGTCATACTACTGCATTCTGTATACCTGATACTGGTTGCTGCTTCCTTCAGGAATGGGATCTCTTTACCCCATGTGCCAGCAACATCCTACCTATGCCTAGCTGCCTCAAGTCAAGGTTGTCTTGCCTCAGCTACCTAGGCTGGGAGCCTGAGTCTACATTTGACTCTTTCAACTTTGTGCACTCTCTACCTGATGCCCAGTTTCTGCATCCCTTTGGGAATGGGATCACTATACCCCATTTGCATTCAACATCCTACCTCCGCCTGGCGGCATTGACTGCAGGTCATCTCGCACCAGCTACCAGGTAATGCAAGCGTATGTCTGCAATCCACGGTTTTGAACTTATGCATTCTCTACCAGAGTTTCTGGTTGCCGCTTTCATTCAGGAACGGGGCCACTGTACCCATTTTGCCTTCAGTATCCTACATTGCATGACGGCATCGAGTAAAGGTCTTCTCACTTCACATACCTGGAATGGAAGCCTGTGTCTGCAAATGACTGTGTAATCCTTATGCATTCTCTACCTGATACCTGGTTGTTGATTCCCTTTGGGGAGGGAACCACTTTGCCCCATTTGCCTTCAACATCCTATCTCTGCCTAGCGGCCTCGAGCAAAACTCGTCTCACCTCGACCACCAGGAATAGGAGCCTGTGTCTTCAATTGACTGTTTCAACCTTCTGCATTCTCCATCTGATCCCAAGTTGCTGCTTCCCTTCAGGAACAGGATAATTTACTCCATTTACCCTCACCATCATACTTTGCTTGGAGGCATTGAGTGCCAGTCCTCTCACCTCGACTACCTGGGATGGAGCCTGAGTCTACATTCTACAGTTTCAGCCTTATGCATTCTCTACCTGGTACCCAGTTGCTGCTTCCCTTTGGGAAGGGGACCACTATACCCCATTTGCATTCAATGTCCTACCTCTGCCTAGCAGCATCAACTGCAGGTTGTCTTGCACTGACTACTGGGGATGGCAACTTGTTTGTGCACTCCCGTTTCACCCTCATGCATTCTCTACCAGACTATCCAGTTGTCACTTCCCTTCTGGAATGGGGCCTCTTTATCCCTTTTGCCTTCCCCATCCTACCTCTGCCTGGTGGCATAGAGTAATGGTCATCTTGCCTCCACTACCAGGGCTTGGAGCCTGTGTCTGCATTTGTTTGCCTTCCACATTCTATCTTGTCAGTCTATGTCCTGCACTTCCATGGACTCACCGTACTCATCCTTGCCTTGACCTCCTCACGCTCTGGATTTGGACACTGCCAGCTTATTCTGTCTCTGCCTCCAGTCCATTCACCTCCCTCCTGGACTTCTTTGCTGCTGTTTGTCCCTCCCCGACTACCTTGTGAGTTATCTTTCTCCTTTGGAAGTAGAATCCTCATGCTTCATTGCCATAGAACCTTCTGTCCCCTGCACATGTTGTTTGCCTTCGTCTCCAGACATGGGACTTCAATTTCTCAGCATTGTGGCTCTCAGTACCTGGCTTCACTTTTTTTATTTTCCATGGATCCAACTCATGGTCTGCAGCAGTTTTCCTCCATTCTTATTTAGTTTGTTGTGACACTGACCCCTGTTCTGTTCCTGTCTGCACTTGTTGAAGTCTGAACACTTGGCCTCTACAGTCTTCTCCTCGGACTCCTTAATCCAGCCTATGAATGTCTGTTCCAGACTGTTCCTTTCATCCTTGGACAGCTGCTTTCTCTTTGCCGCCCTGGCAGCTCGATGCTCCTTTTTGCTTACTGTGGCTTTTTGGGCAGCTAGCACCCATCTCCGGCCAGTATTCCTACCCGGTCAACTACACCTTTTCGTTTATCTATTCATACTCCTACCCTGCCATTCTACCAGCTCCCTACTTGATGGAACACTTGTTCATTTCTCCTGAGGAAAACTTCTTCTAGCAAACATCCCTTGGACAACTTGCCTCATAGACTCTTACATTGCCATAGAGTAATCTATACTTCCCAATCATCTTCCCAGGATCAGTTCTGGAATCCCATTTGACTGGACTATAGGAAGATCTCATCCCTCATCTGACACTACTGTATACTCCTTATGCATCCTGTCAATTCAAGCACCATGGTTTTCCTATCTACCATGTCTCATAGGACATCTTTTACATGGAAAAGTGACCTAATTCCTTCAGTCATGCAATGATTCTGTAATCATCATCATTGCTGTTATGGATAATGGGAACTGCAAGATTCCTCATAGCAGTACCGACATCATCCATTTTACCTTTCCGTAGCTTCTCCTACGAGCACCCACTTTGTTGATCATGTTACTCAACTCCCATGTCCTCAATAGCCATTGGATGTCCTAAGACCTACATAGATACCTTCCCAGACCTCCCGTCGTTGGATCTCCGGTGCCTAGCTACCTTACTAAAGGCATTCTATCCAAACCACTGTTGTCTTGCTCCTGGATGTCACCACACATAATATAATCATATATATTCCTTCATCACATTACCATCAATCAGGTCAGCTGCCCATCCAGCAGTCCTTCTAGCTCATCCCTCATGATTCACCTCCCTTTACTCCCTCCAGTGCAGACTTTGACCAAGAGCAGACTTCCACTGAATCTCAATCTGAACATCTGCAACCGATCTGGCTGTCTCACTATCCTAGTATTACCTCTCAACAGATCTATATTCAACTACAGTGCTAGGCACCCCTTGCATTCTACACTGCTCCCAACTCCCCATCGCCATATCATTCTACAGACTCTTTCATATACCCGTTTCCAGGCTTCCCACAGTATTTAGACATTGGACTGCCTGTAAGACAAAACAGTCATGGTCACCTCAGCGCATGTCACAGCAATTGCACCACAAAAATACCCATATCTACTTTTCTACTGATGAACCATGAAGAGGCTATACAAGTATCATTACGGCATCAATACTCAAACCAACTCTTGAATTCCTTGTACTGAACTTCCAATTATTCCATATACATTCAGTTACCATCTCTGCTGCATATACCAATCTTCATTCATTGGTCTAAAATCATTCACATCACTATTCCTACCAGGTACATAAAGACTTTGTCCGACTCCTTCTTCTGCTTCATTGATGCTTACATTGCAACTTATCACGCACTGCTTAACTCCTCACCTTCAGACTCTAACTTGAACTTCAAACCATCTATAAAGTTAGATTGTTTACCTTATGACTTCATAACCATCATATTCCTACTGTTCAAAGTCTGGTAGCGTGTTTATCACATCATGCTTTTCCATGCTCATTAGCCTCTGTAATCCCTCTGGACATCATCCATCATCATCTTGAGAACCTAAACTACATTCACCCCTTTTTGACTGGACCTAATTCACACTCAGGATTTGGATTCTCCTTCAGCATAGACCTACCTCTTCAACCTCAGAATCATCCTTCCAGAATGTATCATCCATGGATTCGAAGATGGACCATCATCTCTCCAAACAGTTCACTTTTCTCCCAAAATTAGCTTTCAGTTGCTAGAACCTAGGTTCTTCTCCTCTTAATTTGCCCAGAGGATGGGAGAATCAGTAACCATGGGTCCTCAGAGGTTTCCTCCACCTGGGGGGGATTCCTTTCCTGCATGCTACTGGTCATACTCTCCGTGAGTTGGAGGAGGTAATCAAACTCTTTTGAACATTCGTTGGCAATTCTTTTTGGGCTTTCTATTCCCTACTCACTACCCAGCTTACCTACCAAGGGCAGGAATAGAGAAAAGCAAAAGTAAACTATAGTTACATAAGCACTTCTAACCCCATACTCTATTCAATCAAACATTGAATGGGAGGGCTATAGCCCAAGGTTCAATGTTGGGGAATAGCTCCTCCCTCATCTCCTACAAAGGCCAGCCACCCATGATGATTCTCCACTTAGCATGTTGTGAAACACCCACCATCCACTCCTGCCTCCTCCTTCTCTGGCACTCTACTCACCCTTGGTGCTGGACTTTCTATTCCCTACTCACTATCCACCTTACCTACCAAGGGCGGGAACAGAGAAAAGCCAAAGTAAACTACAGTAATATATGCACTTCTAACCTCATACTCTATTCACCCAGACATTGAACTCCTGTGTCCCCCACTGTTCCAAAGACCAACGGCTTCTTTGGGATTAAACTTATCAATATCAGGGGAGTTCATCTGTGCCACCATGAGGTCGATCACTTTGTCTGAATGCAGCTTGGAATGCAGGTTGGACTTGGTGAGATTCAACTGGCTGAAACTTCACTCTGCCTCAGTCGAACTTGCAGGCAGTGTCATGACAAGATCCATAAGGGCTAGGATGTTGGAGTACTTCTAATGGTAAGCACTATTCACCTTTGCCCATGTCAGACTGTGAATCTGCTCAAATCTGGAAAATAAAAAAGAAAGGCATATGAGAAGTATTCCTAAACACACTGACAGCTTATAAACAGAGTTAATAAAACATTCTTTCTCCATGGCAGGGTTGTTAAATATGGCAGCAAGTTCATTAAATATGTTTGACTCGTGAATTGACAAAGTAAAACTTTTCACATACCTGGCATACAGTTTGGATTTCATCATAGTCCATTCCATGTCAATCATATCAGTTTTCACTGCAGCAGCTTCCAGGACTGGTTCGTACTGCTCTGCAAGCAAGGCCTCTTCCTGTCTCCAATTCTAAAACCCGAAAAAAAATAAAAAGAAAGAGAAAATATTTTTTTAAAGGTCCCATCCCATTCACAGCACAACTATCTGTTGCCCACAGTAAATTATGTTCTACCTTACTGACTCCCCTTGTCTGGCCATAGTGCAAAGCTAGTAACTGTTGCTGTAAGTAAATGCTGTGGGCTTGCATCCACGAAGTGATCCTGCAGACTTTCCTCCAAGCTTTTGAGAACTTTCTTATGGTCAGCAGTGATGTCTGAATTCCCTACCAGTGACTGACCATGCAGCTCTGTGACACCCTCCACTTGGCATTCCTTCTGTCCAGACCTTATTAAAAAGAAAAAAAATAAGGAAAGAAACAGAAAAATACAGTAGATTATAGGCTATTAGATCACTGCAGTTTCTTTAGCTCATACAGTACTCACCTTGTACTATATGTTTTTAAAGTTTTCAGGGTTAACTGCATAGCTGCAAAAAAATCAGTTACAGTTGCATCCCTTTCCTGGGCCACACAAGATATAACTGCAAGAAGACTGGCAGCATCAAACATGAAATGTGCGAATTTCATAACATCTGCCTGCCGAAGGATCTTCTGTATTCTTGCAGCTTTGTTTATCTGATCAGGATTTACACCTTGCCTTTGCTGCATCTATAACACAAAACAGAAACATTAAAAATGCACAACAAAATTAAAAAAAACCTATGTGTTTACAGCATCATGTAAAAATGTCCTGGGTCATGTGTAGAACTACAGCAGGACACCCCTTCAGCAGAATCTGCAGAGCTGTTTGCAGGTGAGGAAACCATTTTGAACCGCCAACTCGAATAGGAAATAGAGGACACATCTGCAGTGCTACATAGAAACATAGAAACAGATAGAAACATAGACTTTGACGGCAGATAAGGACCGCTTGGCCCATCTAGTCTGCCTATTTCCCTACCTACAGGATAGGCCGTAGATCCTAGTTAACCAACAGCCTATTTCTTCCTACCCCCCACAAGAATTGCTTTATGTCTGTCCCATGCATTCTTGAATTCTCCCACAGTTTTAGACCCCACAACCTCCTCAGGAAGGCTGTTCCATGCATCCACTACCCTCTCTGTGAAATAATACTTCCATACTGCCCCTGAACCGCCTCTCCTCTATCTTTAAATTGTGTCCCTTGTTCTTGCAAGTCTCTTTTTCTGAAAGATGCTACCCTCTTGGACTTTGTTGATTCCACTGAGGTACTTAAAGTTTCTATCATGTCTCCCCTCTCCCTTCTTTCCTCAAGGGTATACATATTAAGCTCCCTTAGTCTCTCCTCATACGGCTTCTTCTGCAGACCCTGCACCATTTTTGTTGCCCTCCTCTGGACTACCTCTATCCTGTCTATGTCCTTGCGGAGATGGGGTCTCCAGAACTGGACACAGTACTCCAGATGGGGCCTCACCAGCTGTCTGTACAGAGGGATAACAACTTCTTGTTTTCTGCTGCTGATGCCTCTCCCTATACATCCCAGTATACCCCCCTCCCTACTGCCTTCTCACATTGCTTGCTAACCTTAAGGTCATCTGATATGATTACCCCAGGTCCCTTTCCTTTTTGTTGTTGTTACTACCTCCCCACCCATTGTGTATTCTTCCCTGTTCTTGTTTCCCAGGTGCATTATTTTGCACTTCTTTGCATTGAATACTAGCTATACTTCTGACCATTCCTCCAACCTTGCCAAGTCCCTTTCATCCTTTCCATGCCTCCTTGTGTATCATCCTGTTGCAGATCTTTGTGTCATCTGCAAAAGGCATACTTTACCTTCCAGTCCCTCTGCAATGTCACTGATGAAGACATTAAAAGGGACTGGACCCAATACTGAACCCTCGCGGTGCCCCACTAGTAACCTCTCTTTCTTCAGAGTGGACTCCCTTTACAATTAACTTCTGTGTCCTGTTGAGCCGATGTTTTACCAGGCTACCACCCTGGGACCCACTCCCAGGCAGGTTAATTTGACTATTAATCTTTTGTGGGACTGAGTCAAATGCCTTGCTAAAGTTTAGGTAGGCCATGTCCACAGCCCTCCCATGCTACTACTTTGGTCACCCAGTCAAATAAATCTATTAGATTCATCTGACATGACCTTCCGCTGTGAATCCATGCTGCCTTGGGTCCTGTGCTCCACTGGCCTCTAGGTACTCAACTATTCTTTCCGTCAGAAGTGACTCCATCACTTTGCCTACCACAGAGGTCAGACTGACAGGTCTGTAGTTTCCTGCCTCTGTCTTGGTCCCACTTTTGTGAAGGGGAATCACATCCACCTTCCTCCAGTCCTTGGGTACCACACCATCCTCCCATGATTTATTAAAAAGAATAGCCAGTGGTTTAACTAGTTCCTCCCTTAATTCTTTTAGAATTCTGGGGTGAATTCCATCAGGACCCATTGCTTTGTCCTCCTTCAGTTTTAGGAGTTCTTGCAGAACCCTTTCTTCTGTGAAAGGACTGGGATCGACCCCCCTATCAAGAGTGCTTCTATTAATTGGATTAGGCACTTCCCCTTCCTCTTTTGTGAATACTGAGCAGAAATATTCGTTCAGTATCCCTGCTTTTTCACTGTCCCCCTCTGCCCACCCACTGCTCATTCTATTCAGCCTCACTATCCTTCCCTTTGTCTTTCTACGCTTGCTGATGTGCCTATAAAAGGTTTTATCCCCCTTCATAACTGAGTTGGCTATCTTTTCCTCAGTTTGGGCCTTTGCTATTCTGACTTCCCTCCCTGCTTCCTTCTACCTTAACTGGTACAGCTCTCTGTCCTGCTCCTTCTGTGTTTTCTTATACTTCCGGAATGCTATCTTTTTCTTCCGACTTTCACAGCCACCTCTTTGAGAACCATAGTGGCTTTTTCTTTCATTTTGATTTGTTTATTTGCTTTACACAAAGGCTTGTTGCCTCTGTGATGGCAGTTTTGATGATTCCCCATTGTTGCTCCACACCTCCTTCTAGCCTGTTTGCTAGTGCTTTTCTGAGGCACTCCCATCTTGCCAAAGTCAGCTCTCCTAAAGTCCAGTACCCTCACTTTTTGTATGGCTTGACTCTGTAGCTGAGTTTAACGTGAACCACACTGTTTGATGGTCACTTGTCCCCAGATGGCAACCCACTTCTAGATCTGAGATCCTCTCACTGTCCCCGTTTGAGAGTACGAGGTCTAAGATTGATCCCTCACGAGTGGGTTCTGAAACTAGCTGTCTAATGCCTGCCACCTGTAGGGCATCAAGAATGGCCCTGCTCTTGGATGTGGCTGCAGCAAATGTGCTCCAGTTAACATCTGGCATATGCTACATACGCTTGTTTTAGTTTGCTCCTATTTAGGGAGGAGTTGTGGTAGAAACAGTATAAGTTAAGCAACAGATTGCCTAATATATTATAAATGGGGATGTTTTTCAAAGCTCCCTTATTGGCCAGTTCAAGGCAATGTGCAAAGCAGTGTACAGACTGCACACAAGTCTGCATTTGTTTCAGGAGGGAAGCTACCCCATTGGTCTTCCCGACTTCACAGCTGCTCCCTCACTGCCAAAACCCACCAGTTTTCCGGTCCACTCCTCAGATGATATGCCAAGCTTTGTTTCCAGAACTTTTTGAATAGCACCTTTTCTTGACTGGGCATCAGCTTTTCCAATGGTCTGCAGGCCCACCACCTGGTTATGCACTTTGCCTGCAGTGGCAAAGAGCACATAGTCAATTTTGGCCTCTGTAATTGAGGAGACAGTGGTACCATCACTGATGAGGGAAAAGAACTTTGCGCTGTTTATCTTCTTTCTCTCAGGGACATCTGTTCAACCTCTGCAATATAGTGTAAGAAATGGCATGCATACTTGTCATTTTGGTATGTTGAGCAAATGTCTAATCCTTTCATATCGTCTAGACTGCACATCCATGTAAAGTCTCTGAAGGGACAGTCTTTCTTAGCAATGGCATGAAATAATTTTTCTGGCCGATCTAGAGTTGCCTGGTTCATGGTCTTCAAGCATTCACTCTGCAGTGCACATGCCTCAGGTGGCCGAGCTGGCACCCTCTTTATTGTTTGCCCTACTGTGACATTCACTAATGCCATATGAAGAAACTGATTCAGGTTTGAAGTTGTCAGTTCCGTGATGAAAATTGTTTTTATTTTCCCTCTTACCTGACTACAGGTCTCCATGTTTCTGACACAAATGACAGTACATCACATTTTTACTGGCATCATATCTGAACCAGTCAGATTTTTCTAGCCAGGCTGTCTGAAACCAATGGCTTCTCTTATTTCTGTCATATTCCTGATCCCTAATTGTTTCCTCTTCTTCTGTGCACTTTTTTTTATAAGCAGCTGGATTGTTCACTTCATTAAGGTATTTCCACATTGTACTAATTCTTATGAGATGGACAGCACGGGTAATAAAAATGATTTGTCTGTGAAGTGTCTGTGTCTTTTTATGTTTGCTTGCATGCATGTGCAAGAAACATTATGTGACAGCTTAGAAAGAAGTGGGGTTTTGGAGGTGCGGCACTGTGGCGATCAATGCCCCCACTGCATTTAGAGACTTGGCCCCCTTTCCCCAATGCGGTGGCATGCTGCAGCTGACACTAGTTCAGCAAGCGTGCCACTAACGTGAAATGAAATTGACGCTGTAATGAGGGAGTGATCCATCATTGCAGGACGATACCTTGCCTGGTGTAACATTTCCAGTAACATGGCAGCAGCTGTTGCCATCCGCCTGAGAGTCCCCATGAAAGCCAACAGGGGTGCCCAATCCCCCTGTCGGCATGTCCTATCCACAGTTCATTTGCAGATGAGGGAGCCCACCCCCATCGGCATCATGTCCCCCCACAACACAGATCCTTTTTTTTTTTTGCTGATGGGGGGGGTCCAATCTCCATCGGCTCCAGTTCTCCCTCCCAAAAGAAACCCACAGGTGACATGATGGGAGCCCACCCCA
The DNA here is from genome assembly GCA_016271365.2 of Neoceratodus forsteri. Lineage (NCBI taxonomy): Eukaryota > Metazoa > Chordata > Ceratodontiformes > Ceratodontidae > Neoceratodus > Neoceratodus forsteri. The sequence goes on along the minus strand of CM028137.1, from coordinate 262,510,156 downwards.
GTATGCCAAATCTACTTGCAAAAAAAGAAAACTGTCCCACAATTTATTTATTGTTTTTGTTTTTTTTACTGAAAAGTAGAAAACGGTCCCTCATTGTGTCCAGTGCCCCCTTCCCCAATCCGCACCCACCCTTTGCGGTCTCTTCCAAGCTGACTGCGAACTGAAGAAATGCTGGTAAGCTGTATAATGGCATACATGTTTTTTTTTTCAACTTAGGTGCATATCTCAGGCATTTCTGTGAATTTTCGCACCAAATTTTCAACATGTGGTTCTTGGGACACCACCACATAAATTCAGTCACTGTCATGTCGATATTCAGTCCCGAAAGATGATTTTGCAGTCACTACATGGAATCACTTTTGGGACTGAGTAATGAAATGACAGTGTTACTGTTCATGAGGTGGGCTCCAAAAATGCCTATGTCGCAAGTTTGGTTAAAAAAATTCAAAAAAATGACTGTGTTACAAACGTGCATTGCGCAGTTTCTACGCACAATCATAACTCAGAGAATTTTTAATATTTTCACTCCGGATTTTCAACATTGCCATTTTTGCACACCTCTTTATGAACAGTACAGCTTTCATTTTTCACATCCTACCTGAAATGTGGTTTTGCTCATGTGGCACACAATGACGCGGTCGCTGTGGAAAATCAGATTTCGGGGAAGTGTAACAAAATCATAGTTACACTGTTCAAGAGCAGAGGTCCCAAAATGACTATGTTGAAAATTTTGTGAAAATATTTCACAAAATGACTGTATTATGAGCATGCATTGCTCAGTTTCCGTGCATGCTTGTAACTTCGAGAATATTTAATATTTTCACTCCAGATTTTCAGCATTGCCATTTTTCCACACCTCCTCATGAACAGGATAGCTGTCATTTTTCACATCCTGCCCAAACTGTGTTTTCGCACATCTGGCACAGAATGGCATGGTCATTGTTGCAAATCAGCATTCGAGACAGATTAACAAAATCACCGTGCCACTGTTCATGAGCAGAGGTACCAAATGCTTTTATGAGGTGTGGGTCACAAAAAGGCCATGTTGAAAATTTGTAGTGAAAATACCAACAAACACCTAGGGCATTATGGTTCCTAACTATAGTATCCCATCCTGAACAGACTGACAGGGGTGTGCCTTTGGATTGCTGGCTGTAATGCTCATGCCATACCACCCCCATCATGCAGCCAGTGACAGGCATCGAGGTGTGCCTTGCACTCTTCGGCCTCAGACTTCAACCCATTCTCCTATACTGCACCCATTTCAGCGTATGTCCTTATGAAATGGGGTGACTATGAAGCCGAACTCCCCAAAGCACACCTCAACACTTGTCAGTGTCCACAGGATAGGGTGAGGCGAAATGGCTTGAGCATTATGTGTGACAACCCAAAGGCGTACCCCACTGCCAGTCCATCTCTGCAGGGTGTAGGTGGAGTTCGTGTGAAGTTCAATACTTCACTGCCATTCCTATTCTGCATCTGTCTTACTCCTGCACTTCCAATGCTAATACCAGCAAGCAAACATTCAGCATTGACAAATGCTTGTTTTGTCTGTCTCCCCAACTGCAGGCCCCTACCCAACACCACTCCCTTTCACTTCAGTGATGATTCTATGATGTAAAAAAATATAAAATAAAAAATAATAAAGTTCAAGTACCACTGCTAGTTTTCAAGGAAGTACTTTTAGAGGCACACAACCTCACAAAAAAACATCACCCCACACTCTTGCAAAATAAGTCCCACTTTATAATAGCAGAAATGATTCAACTAAGCAGTACATTTTGGATAGGAAATGAATTGTTCTGTCCCCCACCACCCAAAAAACACAGCCACACAACAAGACACAGATATGACCAGCTCAGCCCCCCCCCCACAGCAAACACAACAAAAAATGAGGGAAAGCAGTAATGTGCATAATAAGCCACATCTACTGTCTGCAAACTATGTAAAATAAAAGATGAGAGCAATGGCAAACCCAGAACAGAATACACACTTTCAAAAGAATTCACCACTGCCAACACATAAACTCAGAATGGTAATCAGACATCTGTGGTTTGAATCCACTTACAGTACCTGAGCATGGTGTAATGTTTCAAGCAGCAAAGAAAAAGTCAAGGTTCATAGCCAGTTCTTTACATTCCCAAACACCACCAGCCCCACAGCAAGCCACAGACATGCCCAGCTCCCCCCTTTTGCATGCAATGAGGCAATGAACACAACACCAAATGTGGGAGCATCTGACATACCCAGCACCCCCCCCTTTGCAGGCAATGAGGCAAACAGAACACCAAATGTGAGAAAATTAGACATACCCAGCACCCCTCCCCCCTTTGCAGGCAATGAGGCTTTAAGCAGAAAATGTGGAAGAATCATAAATACCCAGCCAACCCCCATTGTAGTTACTGGGGTTTTGCAACAATTCAACAGCAAATGTGAAAAAATGAGGGAAGTCAAAGCCAAATAAGCACACAGTAAGCCACTGACATGTTTTGTACTGCAGTATAGTGATGAGATACTTTTCATAAAAAACATCCAGCAAACTCAGAAGGCACATTCCCCCCCCCCCCACATTGACTGTGTGTTTTTAAATCCCTACCTAAGCACAGTGTTTGTTGATGAGTGATGCAGCCCCCAGTCTGCTTGTCCACTTCTGAGCTTCTGAAGTACAGGAGTCCAATTCTCTCTGACAGAAAACAGCACTCTCCCGAACAGTTCTGACTGTGGCGATGCAACTGACAAAACCGCCCAAACTGCCAAACTTCCATTGTGAGTTCCTCAGATGCCGAACAGCTGTCCCTATAGTCCTTCACCACTATCTTCTTCTTCTTCTTTGTCTTCACAGTTTTTTTAATCTACCATACTTTTTGTCTTGAAAACACCAGCTTATATTTCCCATTCTTGAACAGTGAAGCTCTGCCCCACCCCTGCTTGCTGCCCATGACCACCATACACAGAAAGAACTGGCCAATCCCTGTCATCAGTCTTGTGCTATGCCTGTGCCCCCACCAGTCCCACAGATTCAGAGCACTCCTTTCAACTCCTGCCCCTACTCCCACCTGCTGCTGCAGCTAAAATGATTGGTGGCCTTCACTGTGACATCGGAGCTCCCGGAGTTGTGCTCACCACCACCACTTCCCCCTCCCTGCTGGCTTGCAGAACAGAGCTGGCCAATGGAATGGCACCATATATTCCTGAAAAAACTTTGCTGACCAATAGACTGCCCTGTTACAAAACCCAGCAAGCAAACTGTGTAAGTACTGGTCATTTGGATTTCTCACCGCTAGTTTGTTTGAATTGTGGCCATAAAGGATTCTTGACGTTCAGTGCACTTTTGCTGCCTTGAACCACAGAATACAGCTGGCACTGAAACAGGAAGTATGCTGACAGCAATCAGATGGAAAACTGCACTAGCTCACATGGACAGGCAGGGATGCATCTGCACTAGTTTGAGGCAATATAGACTATGCCCAGGATTAGTAAATCTTTTTTTTTTCAATGTTTTATTGATTTCATAGGTAATACACATACTTATCCACAATTTCAACTCTCATATTCATATTTCACTATCTAATGTCCTTAGATACTCCACATAATATATTTTGTCTTATTTCTTCCATACATTTCTTAATCATTTCATATCCCATGTATGTATAAAATATAGAGTTTAGACTAGATCATCCTTTTCTTTTTCCTTCCTCCCACTTACATCTGGCAGTAGTCTATAGTGTCCATAATGGTGGTAATAAATCAGTTAATTGTCTCCAAGTGGTTCCTTGAACATCTTGATCTAAATCTACTTCTTCCCATAATGTCTCATTCTGTGACTCTTCTTTAAACATATACCACCACTTGTTTCAGTTGAACACATCAAGATTGGGGGCATTCCATTTTTTGAGAATTAATCTCGTTGTTATTATTGTTCCAATACAGAAAAGTTTGCTGTCTCTTTTATTCAGCTCATATTGAGAATTAGTGTTCAAAATAAATGTTTCAAATTTAAATTGAAGTGATTTGTGTAAAATTTCTTCTAATAATTCTTTAGTTATCTTCAACCATTCTTGCACATATTTACATTTCTAGATACAGTGATATAAGTACCCCAACTCCTTTCAATTATGGCAACAATTCTTGTGTCCTGAATCTGCTATGTTTCCTAATATTTGATATGTATAGTATGCACAATCTATAATTTTTTTGGTATAGTTTTATTTTTTTGCAAAGACATAATCTTTATTAATTTGTATTCTTAAATGTTTCCATTGTTGTACTGAATGATTCATCCCTCCTTCTAAATTTAATTTGTTATTAGTTTTAGTCCAAGGATCTTTAGCTTTACAAATAAGTAAACTATAGTTTAATTGTGCCATTTTCCTTTTTGTGTTTTGCATAAACTTGTTTTATTTTATTTGTTCAAGTTGTAAATTTACTGTCTTATTTTTCCCCATATTTTCTTGTTAAACATGTCTTTTACAGTTAAATATACAAATATGGTTTGTTTTGTAAGAAGGTGAAGAGTTCTTTAAATTCTATTATTGTAACAACATTTGGTCCCTTAAAACATAGAAACATAGAAGTTGATGGCAAATAAGGACCGCAAGACCCATCCAGTCTGCCCATTTCTTTTTCTACCTAATGAATGTGCCATCAGCCTTTGCTCTGTCAATGACCTAACTATTCATACTCATCTGTATTTCTCCCTTATGCCTATCCCATGCCTGTTTGAAGCTCTGCACTGTATTCATATCCACCACTTCCTGAGGTAGGCCATTCCATGCGCCACCACCCTTTCTGTGAAAACAAACTTCCTCACATTACCCCTTAATCAGCCTCCCTCTAATCTCATGCTGTGTCCTCTTGTCCTGCTATTTTTCTTATATTGAAACATGTTAGACTCTTTCACCTTGTTAATGCCCTTAAGGTGTTTGAATGTTTCGATCATATCACCTCTCTCCCTCCTTTGCTCAAGGGTATGCATATTGAGCTCCGTTAATCTGTTCTCATATGTTTTATGATGCAGTCCCTACACCATTTTGGTTGCCCTTCTCTGGACTGCCTCAACTTGGTTAATGTTCTTGTGAAGGTGTGGCCTCCAGTACTGCATGCAGTACTCCAGATGGGGCCTATCCAGTGTCATGTAAAGAGGGATTATTACTTCCCCCTTACAACTTGTGATACCCCTACTAATACACCCTACACCCCCCTAACCTTACCTACTGCTTCAGTGATCTGCTTGGATGATTTCAGGTCATCTCAGATGATCATGCTCAAGTCTCTTTCTTCCCTTGTGACTGCCAACAGCTCCCCTCCCAGCCTATAGGTGGCTTCAGAGTTTCTCTTCCCTATGTGCATGCACTTCTTTGAGTTAAACCCCAGTTGCCACTCTTCTGACCATTTCGCCGGGTTATCCAGATCTCTTCTCATTCTGCCCACACCATCTGGATCCTCTACTCTGTTGCAGATCTTGGTATCATCTGCAAACAGGCAAACCTTACCCTCCAGTCCATCTGCAATATCACTGAAGAAGATATTCAAGAGGACTGGCCCCAGGACTAATCCCTGAGGTACCCCATTTGTGACTTGCATCTCTTCTGACTTCTACCATTTTCCACTGCACTCTGTTTTCTGCTGTCAACCAGTTTGCTACCCATCTGATCAACATCTGACCCACCCTGAGCCTACGCAGCTTATTAATCAATCTTCTTTGTGGAACAGTATTGAAAGCCTTGCTGAAGTCAAGGCAGGCAACATCAACTGCTCCCCCTTGGTCCACCACTCTGGTTACCCAGTCAAAAAAAATCTATGAGATTAGTTTGACAGGACCTTCCTGTTGTAAATTCATGCTGTCTTGGATCCTGTGCTGCTATGGATTCCAGGTGTTGCACTATCCTTTCCTTAAGGAGTGCCTCTATAATCTTTCCCACTACTGAGGTAAGACTGACTGGTCTGTAGTTCCCTGCCTCCTCCCTGCTACCACTCATGTGAAGCGGGCTCACATGAGCCCTTCTCCAGTCTTCTGGGACCTCTCCTGTGCTCAAAGACTCATTAAACCATTCTGATAATGGCTCTGCTAGTTTCACCCTTTGCTCATTTTGTACACTGGGATGTATGCCATCAGGTCTCATTGCCTTGTCCACTGTGAGCTTAGTGAGCTCTTGTAGGACCTTTTATTTTGTGAAGGGACTAGTGCACACCTCCCTCCCCCCCTGTGTGCATGGTGCTGAGCTGTGGGCTATGCCCTACCCTCTCTTCAGTAAATACTGAGCAGAATTATCTATTTAGGATAGATGCTTTTACATGGTTATTCTCCTCAAGCACCCCTTTATCCCCATTGATCTTAGCAATACTCCCTCTGGACTTTCTCCTTTCATTAATGTATCTATAGAAAGTCTTGTCCCCTTCTTTATTATTTGTGCTAGTGTTTAGTTGGTTTGGGCCTTTGTCTGCCTTATTGCCTTCCCTGCTTCCCTTAGGGAAGCTTGGTATGCTTCCCTATCTTCATTCTGTTGTGTTCCCTTATATTTCCTGAAGGCCAACCTTTTGGCTCTGACCTTTTCTGCTACGGTTTTTGAGAACCAAAGTGGTTTCCTTCTTCTTTTGCACTTCCTTTTCTCTCTAACACAATGGGATGTTGCTTGAAGTATTGCATCCTTAATGCTTGCCCACTTTGCCTGTACCCCCTCACCTGTATTTCTTCTTGCCAGGGCTAGCTTAACTCTGTTGGCCATCTTATCAAAGTCAACTCCTCTGAAGTCCCATATGTTTGCCTTGGAATGGGATGATTTAGTTCTAGTGGCCAAATTGAGCCATACCATGTGATGGTCACTGGGCCCCAGGTGACCTTCTACCTGGAGATCTGTGATCCTTTCCCTTTTAGCCAGTACTAGGTCTAGGACAGCCCTGTCTGTTGTGGGTTGTTGTACCAGTTGTTTGAGGCCCTCCCCCTGCAGGGAATCCACTATGTGTCTACTTCCGGCAGATGTTCCTGCAGGTATTGATCAATCTGTATCTGGTATTTTGAAGTTTCCCATTATCAGCCTCCCCTTTAGCTATCATGTTTTGTATATCTTCTAACAGTAATGTGTCTATGTACTCTCCCTGGTCTGGAGGTCTGTAGACAACCCCAGTTCATATGGCTGTCCCATTTCCTGTTTCCAGGGTGACCCACAGTTCTTCTGGCTCCTTATGTGTATTCTGAATTTCTGTAGCTTTGATATTTCCATTGACGTAAAGGGCCACTCCACCCCCTCCCCTGATTGTTTGACCATTAGCTGAGGGGGAGGGGTGTTCTTCCCATTCAACATATTGGGTGATGCACCCCTCTTCCCATTTGCTAGTTTAAATATTCTGCAAATACATCAAACTTCTGCCCCAATGCACTGACTCCCTCCATAGTCAGATGCAGTCCATCATATTTAAAGAACTTTCAGTACCAAAACCATTGCCAGTTCCCTACAAATTTGTGTCCTTTTTCCTCGCACCAACCCTTGAGCCACATGTTTAGCTCCCATATCTCCCCTTCTCTGACCTTCCGTCCCTCTGTCTCCTCTCCCAGACTGGTAGGATCTCAGAGAAGGAGATGCCAGACAAAATGGATGAGTGTTTGTCACACAGCCTGGTCAGGTGTTCCTTGGTCTCCACAACTGACCGGCTCATAAGATCATTAGTCCCTATGTGTACCATCTATCCCAGGACTTTTATTTCTGGGCATTGACTTAATGGCTTTCACTATTTCTTCCTTAGTAAAATTTTCCTTTTTGCAATTTATAAGGGGTAATTCAATATTAGACAAGCATTCAGCTATTATTTGTTCTGATGGATCAAGATGCCTCTGATAGATGCTTTCATATGTTTTCACAATAGCTTCCCCCATGTCCACATCTGTGTAGTATATTTTGCCTTCTTAGTCTTCAAGGTAGCTTATTATGGTTTGTTCTTTTAGTAGATACGCTAGCATCTTCCTGGATTTATCTCCCTGAATATATCTTGTTTGTTTTACTTTTTTTTTACATTATATGCATTTTTTTTGTTTATATCTTTAATTTTTTCAATTTAAAAGGTTATAAAATGCTTGTTCATATTTGTCATAATTCTGTATATTTAGGGCATCTAGTTCTTTTAGTCTTCTGTCTAATGTTGCTTTTTCATTAATTCAATTTTCCTCTTATAGGCCATATATGAGATAATAACTCCCCTTACTACTGCTTTAAATGCATCCCATAATGCAGACACCTGTTTTGAATCATCATAGTTAAATTGCCAAAATTCTTTTATCACCAGTTTAACATTTTCTACTAACATAGGATCTTTTACTAGATCGTTATTCAGTCTCCATTGTTTTGTGAAATTCCTTCATGAGTCTTTTATTATTATAGCCATTCTATTGAGGCATGGTCAGATAATTGGATAGAGTTAATTCTACTGTGTAGTGCATTTGATGTTAATGTGTTAGAGATAAAAATATAATCACTTCTCGAGAACCCCTTAGTTTTTTATCATGGTGAGTAGATTCCCTATCTTGGGGGTGGTGTATTCTCCAGATGTTATTTAAATTGTGTGAATGTAAAAAGTTTACAATTACTGCAGCTTAGTAATTATTAATTGGTGTGGTTTTTAATGTTTTATCCATCTTTGGGTTCACTAAGGCATTGAAATCACCCATTAAAATTATGTTTGGAGCTTGTATCATGATCAAAGCTTTAGCTATTTCTGCCAAAAAGGAAGCATACTGTGTAAAGGGTGCATAAACAGAACCAACTGCTAGTACAGAATTATTTATTTTAAGTTTTATGATGACTATTCTGCCTTCCGTATCCTGATATTTGTCTAAAATTGTGGCACACATATTTTTTTCTTATTAATAAAGCAACCCCTGCTCTTTTTCTTGAACCTTCAGCAGCAAAAAATTGTGCAATCCACTTGTATTTTAACTTAAGAATTTCTTGCTTATTTAAGTGTGTTTCCTGAAGTGCGACACAGTGCACCTGTGATTTTTTCAAATATGTCAACAATCTCGATCTATTAATTGGGGAATGTATACCATTTATATTTAGTGAGGCAAATTTAAAGGTTTCATTATCCATTATTAATTCTTATTCGTATATGACCACCATTGAATACAGAATTCTTATACCAGTGGTCCCCCCCCCCCACTGTATCCAGCATAGGTATATTGTATCTGCAGTTCTTGTGTTGAAATACACTTGGATTTCTCTTACCATGATTTCAATGAACTCTTAGCTTTCTCCCACCCCCACACCATCCCCGCTGCTTGCTGATTAAATAGCAACTGTTGAAAAAATATCTTAAAGAAAGAGGAAGAAAAAAGTTATTGAAAATCCATTCAAAGAAACTTAGAACATTTAAAGGGTTTTTGCTCAAGTCATATAAATTGCGAATCTTTATTTATTTGTTTATTATTAATCTCAAATATAGGATTACAATACCTTAGAGCCGAAGCTCTTTTACAAAGGTTCCACGTGCACATCCAAATCTTGTTCTTTAAATCCTTTTCTGCTTCCTTGATTGTGCTGTAAAGTACACAAACTCCATATATTACTGCTTTCAGTTTACATGGATACAGTAGGGTTGACTTATGACCTTTTGCCCATAGTTTGTGTCTTATAAAATCATATTTCTTTCTCTTTTGCACAATGTCTGATGGTAGATCTTTATAAATGTATTCTTTTCTTCATATAGACCTGAATCATCAAGGCATCTTTGCCTTCTGACTTAACAAATTTAACAATGACTGACCTTGAATGTAGCTGTTTTGCTTCCCCTATTTGTGTTCTGAAAGTTCTATGCACTTTGTCTATTTTCATTTTAAATTTTGAAATGTCTTCCTCCATGTAAGCTGAGGAAATTTGATTTAGGGATTCCTTTAATGATTTCTTGTTGTCCCAAGATTCTGACATGCCTAAAATTCAGATGCTTTTTCTCCTGGATCATTCTTCTTAGTCTATTAGCTTGTTTTTAAGGTCTTGGCTAGCATATTCTAGGATTTTAATACATCTTTCTGCTAGAGTGATGTCATCCTCTAGCTTAGATACTTATTCCTGTATTTCTTTTATGTCTGTTTTTATTTGTTTGTTTTCAACTATTAAGGTATTTACTGTAGTTTGAATTGGGTCTAGTCTGAGTTCCATTTTCTCTATGTTTTGAAGTTTCTGGGTAACCTTGTCTAATTTGTTAAGAATGTTGTTTGCCCATTGCGGTGGTTCAGATTCAGAGTCATCTTCGCTAATATCAGACTGCGCATCTGAGAACTCTGATTCTGAATCAGTGTCTTGGTCTGATCTAGACAGTCACTATCATTTTTCCCTTTGAGAGTTTGCAGTGCCAGATGTACCCAGTTTGTCTTTCCTCATATTTGTGTCTTGCCCTGCTTCTTCTCCCTTTAACAGTTTATTGTTCCTCTCCCCCCCATTCCCTTGTGCTGCATCCATGGACAAATCAGTCTGTTCATTTATTATTTTATTCACCCCCCATTTCCTCAGAACTCCCTGCAATGACTTCAGTACCCTTACATGTTTGTGCATTCGGGCTGCACATAACCTTTGTTATATTAAAAGAAATGAGGCATTTTCCTGGTCTGGTATCAGGTGAGATTCTTTCTTACCTCCTTGTTCCTGCTGCAGGGAGCTACAGTTGCCTGGTACCTGTACTCCTTGAGTTGTTTGCACATCCAAGCTTGTGAGAGGGGGTATAAGAATATTTTCCTTTGGAAGGGGGTCAGGTTTGGAAAGATTTGAAGCAGGTCCACCATTCTGCATATTTAGGAGTTCCTGTTGCTGTAGATGCATCGTGCTCCTTTTCCAAAAAATCGGCACTGGATTTAAAATGGTCTGTTTCTCCAGTGCACCTTTCTTCTTTGGGGAGTCTCTTTCTGTACCTTGCAGTGCAGCACATTTAGTTATTTTGTTTTTTTGTTGAGACATTTTTTTACCACCAGTGGTTTCTTTGGATAGCAAATGTGTACATGCTCTTGTACAGCTCAAAGATGACAATGGCACTTTTGGAGCTAGTGAACTTAGAGAGAGTTTTTTCCTGAGTTCATTGCCAGCTCATAACTTCTCCAAACTTTGCAAGTTTTAAACTCCATCTCCTCCAGTGTTAAAGAATCTTATTAAAATGATACCACAAGCAATCATCATAGCACATCCATGCGTGCCTGGGGGTGGTGAGCTCTTTCTTCTTCCTGCCTCAACATGTCATCATACATCACCCCACAATCTCTTCACCCCAGATTATTAAATCTGTGTTAAGATTAAACCCTGGTCTTATGTATTTGTAAGCCCTGTATGGAAGCTTAGTAGTCCTAGGTCCTGGCAAGTGGGTCATGTGTCCCAGGTGGCATAAAGTGGATTTGGTGCCAAAATAAGCAGGAGGAGGGAGAAGAGAGAAAGACCTAGAGTGGGAGGTCAGGGAGAACTGTAGTTCAGGTTCAGGTCGGTGGTGGGGTTATAACCATCCCAGCCCACTGCCTTATGTCTGCAATTGGCATGGCAAAGCAGTGAGCAGTCAGGGGAGATTGTGTAGGGAACCATTGTGGGTGTGGCCTATAGGAAATGGAGAACCATAGAGAGAACCAGTGCATCACCCAGAATGAAAGCGTGGGATATGGTGGGGCAGAGGTGAGGCCCTGCGCAGCAATCACCATGAAGCCATGTAGAGGGCGCCTCAAGACCCACTCTGTAGCAGGAGGTAATGGAGCTGGAGGTTACAAAGAGTCTGGGGCATAAGACTCTGTGAGCAGCCCCCTAGCTCGACAGTCCTTGGCCCCAGCCTGGAGTGCCCACTTTGTCATCTGGTGCTTGGCACCCTGTGACTGTGAAGTGAGTTTGAGAGAGGTAGTGACTGTGAGATAGGCTGCCATCCTAAAGCCCCCAGAAGTACCCACCATTGCAGAAGAAGTGAGACTACTAGGAGCAACTTTTTTTTTTCACAGTACTGTTCCCTGGGGTGCTTGCCATGGCTACATGTATGGTCGGTGAGTAAAATGCAGCTAAAAGTTTAAAAGTTTGGGAAGGAAAGAGCGAGGGAGCTGTCACTCCATGCAGAAGCCTTATTCAACCCAAAGAAATGTTGCTGTTACTATTGTCTGAGCCTATTTTGGCTCCAAAGAGCAAGTGCCATTAGATCTCTGAATCAGTGTCTGCAAGTAATGTAACCTTGACTGTGTGCCATGTCAAAAAAGGAAATGAACCCCCACCATGTGTTGTGTTCCCCTCACTCCATAAAGTGGACTTTTTTTATCCTCAATTAACTCAGGTTTTGCACTTTTGATCTGTGTAGACAATGGACTAAATGAAAGTGACTCCCTGTGATTGTGCTAATCAGTTTTCCCCCCACAGCTGCCAGCCCCCCCAAAGTGAAGATGGCCTGCACCCCCTGTTAAACCAGCTTTAACCAGGTAAATGAGCATATTCTGTCACTGTGTTTCCTTTGGCTGTATGTGCCCCTTCCCCTCAGACTACCATCTTATACCTCTACACCAGGAGGGGTGGCTTACATATTACTTTTTTCACATTCTTATTTTAATAGATCAGCAAATAATGGAAAATTGAATCTCCTCTGTTTCAGGTCTGCACTGGGTCAGAGATTCTGGCTATTTCAGGTCATTAAACTGTGGAATGACTTGTCTAATTTTATTTTATCCAGTAATTCTTTATATGTTTTTAAAAGAAATCTTTGAAGCAACATTGTCTTATTAGGTCTATTTGTTCTTGTTGTAAATAATTGACTTGATTGTGTTGTATTGATGTTGTTTTTGTTGTGCAGGTCATCCATGAAAATGACCATTTAATGCCCTCGGGTTTTATACAGTTACTAAATATTAAATAAAATTGCCAGATCTATTCACCTATAAACGGGGGAGCATAAGCTGAGTGCTTTCAAGCTTAGTGTTCTGTTTGAAACAGTCTGACTTGCTAACTTTTTACTTCTGACCAAGTTATACAATATTTATTTAAATACATCCTTATTGTGTTTGCTTGTGCGCATGCGAAAGAAATATGTTGTGACAGCTTGCTGAAGTAGCAGGTTGTAGAGGTGCGGCAGTGTTGTGGCCAATGCTGCCACTGCTTTTTGGGGCTTGTCTCTGGGGCACAAATGAATGAGCAAGCTGTCAATGACAGCAGCTCATAAGTGTGCCACCAACTTGAAAGAAATTTGCCGCTGCAATGAGGGAGCACCCCCTCATTGCAGGTCATGCCTTGCCTGGTGTAAAATTTCAATAAACATGGAGGCAGCTGTCACCATCCACCTATCAAAGCCAATGTCTGGGATGCCCAATCACCCTATCGGTATGCCCCCTTCTCAGTTCATTTGTCAATGGGGGAGCCCAATCCCTGTCAGTTTAATGTCCCCCTTGTTGGAATTTGTCTACAGAGGGGGGTGCCGAATCCCCCTCAGCATCATGGCCCCCCAAACACAGATGCACTTTCTTTGCCAATGGGGGGCCCAATCCCCATCAGTCTCAGTCCCCCCTTCCCAAAGACACAGGTGGCATACTGGAAGCCCACCCCAGTGTGCCCAACATTGGTCAGAATTCACCTGTAATACAAAAAATGGCCCCATGAGGTCCAGTGTTTTTCTTTTTTTCCTACTTGAAATAAGAAAACGGACCCTCATTGTCTGTGGAGCCCCCTCTCCAAACCCACACCCACCCTCTGCACACCCCACCTCCCTGCACCCCCTCACCCCATACTCACTTCTGGAGCCAGTGCAATGATCTTCGGTGGAGTGGGAACACATCTGTACTCCTCAAAGCTGACCCCGAACTGAAAAAATGGCATAAATGGGGGGGGTCAACTTAGGTGGATATCTTGGCCATTTTTTGTGACTTTTGGCTCTGAATTTTCAACATGGAGTTCTTGGGACCCCACCTCATGAACCCAGTCACTGTCATTTCATTATTCAGTCCAGAAAGGTGATTTTGTGGTCACTGAGTGGACTCACCTTACAGGTGAGGGTATTGTGGGGACATGTGTGATTTTGTATTTCTTTGAAATTTGGCTTCCCAGCCAAATGTCCTTTGGGGTAACCATTGCCTCAGTGCTTGCACACAGAGGTTCTTTGTCTTTTAAACTGTTTTTTGCTTTAATTGGGTTCACCTCAACATAACCCAGATCGACCATCTTAGGGTAGCAGGTTCATTCCACTGGGGTGTCACCATTGCCTCAGTGCTTGCACACAGAGGCTCTTCAACTTACAGGACCAATTAATGAAATAACAGTATCACTGTTCAGGAGGTGGGCTCCCAAAAAGCCTAGTGTTGCAAATTTGGTGAAAATATTCCCAAAAATGACAGTGTTACGAACGTGTGTTGCGCAGCTCTCATGCACGTTTGTAATTTCGAGAATTTTTAATGTTTTCACTCCAGGTTTTCTACATTGCCATTTTTCCACAGCTCCTTATGAACAGTAAAGCTGCCATTTTTCACATCCTGGCCAAAATGGGTTTTTGCACATCTAGCACACAATGGCGTGCAGAAGCAAAGCGAAGTCAACGTTCGGGACAGATTAAGAAAATCATAGTGACAGTGTTCATAAGGAGAGGTCCCAAAAAGCCCATGTTGCAAATCTGGTGAAAAAATTTAAAAAATGATGACTGCGTTACCAGTGTGCATTGCACAGTTTCTACGCACGCTCATAACGTCACCAATGTTTTATATTTTTACTCCAGATTTTCAACATTGTCATTTTTGCACACTGCCTTGTTAACAGTACAGTTGTCATTTTTCACATGCTGCCCAAAACATGCTTTTGCACCTGTGGCACACAATGGGCATGGTCGCTGTGCAAAATAAACATTTGGGACAGATTAAGAAAATCACAGTGCCAGTGTTCATGAGCCGAGGTCCCAAAATGCCTATGTTGAAAATCTGGTGTTAAAAATCCCTCAAATAATTGCATTATGGGTGTGCATTGTACAGTTTCTATGAATGTTCATGACTTCACCAATTTTTTTTATATTTTCACTCCAAATTTTCAATATTGCCATTTTTTTGCATCTCCTCATGAACAGTACAGCTGTCATTTTTCACATCCTGTTTAAAATGTGTTTTTGCAACTGTGGCGCTGAATGGCACAGTCACTGTGCAAAATCACCTTTTGGCTAATGAACTGATAGTGTCACTGTTCTTGCAGTGGGGTCACAAAAAGCCCATGTTGAAAATGTGGAGTGAAAATACTAAGAAACACCCAGGGCATATGATTTCCGATGATAACGCCATACCCTGTAGGGACTGACAGGTGTCTGGGGTGTGACTTGGGATTGTCAACAGTAATGCTTATGCCATTCCACCCCCACTCCCACCATGCAGCCAGTGACAGGCATTGAGGTGTGCTTCGGGCTCTTCAGCCCCAAAGTTCACCCCATTCTCTTATACTGCACCCATTTCAGCATATTTCCTTATGGAATGGGGTGAGTGTAAGGCCCGAACACCCCAAGGCACACCTCAACACTTGTCAGTGTCTGCAGGGTAGGGTGAGATGAAATGGAGTGAGTGTTATGGGTGATGACCCAAAGGCACACCCCAATGCCTGTCCATCTCTGCAGGGTGGGGGTGGGGTTGGTGTCAGTTCAATACTTCACTGCCATTCCTATTCTGCAACTGTCTGACTCCTGCACTTCCATTGCTAATGCCATCAAGCAAACATTCAGCATTGACAAATGCTTGTTTTATAATGTGTTCATAAACTGAACATTAGTGAATTCAGCAATGCTATTTCACAGATCATCTGATCTTCTATGCATGCCATCCCCTCAGCAGATTTGATGCTTGATAATATTACACATGAATTTAACAGGGTTTATAGTCACTTTGCCCCATCTGTCTCTTAATACTAAAAATAGAAGCATGGAATGGATCACCCTTTGTGTGGTACAACTGATGCAGGAAAGAGACAGGATTTGGAAAACTTTTAAGAAACAACATATAGTCCAACATTGTTTCAATATAAAAAATATATATATTCATTTTTTTATTTATTCAATTTGTTAACCACGTAAGAACCCTAAAGCATTGAATGACCATTGTCGGGGGGGGGGGGTCCGGAGTACAAAATACAAAATACAGACAAATAACAATACTTACATAGAAACATAGAAACATAGAAGTTGACGGCAGATAAGGACCGCAAGGCCCATCCAGTCTGCCCATTTCTTTTTCTACCTTATAAATGTGCCATCGGCCTTTGCTCTGTCAGTGACCTATCTATTCATAGTCATTTGTATTGCTCCCTTATGCCTATCCCATGCCTGTTTGAAGCCCTGCACTGTATTCACAGCCACCACTTCTTGTGGTAAGCTATTCCATGCATCTACCACCCTTTCTGTGAAAAAGAATTTCCTCACATTCCCCTTAATCGGCCTCCTCTAATCTCATGCTGTGTCCTCTTGTCCTGCTATTTTTCTTATATTTAAACATGTTAGACTCTTTCACCTTGTTTATGCCCTTAAGGTGTTTAAATGTCTCGATCATATCACCTCTCTCCCTCCTTGCTCAAGGGTATACATATTGAGCTCCGTTAATCTGTCCTCATATGTCTTCTGATGCAGTCCCTGCACCATTTTGGTTGCCTTCTCTGTACTGCCTCAATTTGGTTAATGTCCTTGTGAAGGTGTGGCCTCCAATACTGCACGCAGTACTCAGATGGGGCTCAACTAATGTCTTGTACAGAGGATTATTACCCTCTTACGACTTGTGATACCCCTACTAATACACCCTAACACCCCCTCAGCCTTACCTACTGCTTTAGAGGTCTACTTGATGATTTTAGGTCATCAGTGATGATGATGCCCAAGTCTCTTTCTTCCTTTGTGACTGCTAGCAACTCCTCCCAGCCTATAAGTGGCTTCAGGGTTTCTCTTCCCTATGTGCATGATTTTGCACTTCTTTGCATTAAATCCCAGTTGCCACTCTTCTGACCATTTTGCTAGTTTATCCAGATCTCTTCTCATTCTGCCCACCCCATCTGGATCATCTACTCTGTTGCAGATCTTGGTGTCATCTGCAAACAGACAAGCTTCACCTCTAGTCCATCTGCAGGTCACTAATGAAGATGTTGAATAGGACTGGCCCCAGGACTGATCCCTGAGGTACCCCACTTGTGACTTGCATCTCTTCTGACTGTATACCATTTACCACCACTCTCTGTTTTCTGCCTGTCAACCAGTTTGCCACCCAGTTGACCAACTTCTGACCCACCCCGAGCCTACCCAGCTTATTTATCAATCTTCTATGTGGAACAGTGTCGAAAGCTTTGCTGAAGTCAAGGTAGGTGACATCAACTGCTCCCCCTTGGTCCACCACTCTGGTTACCCAGTCAAAGAAATCTATGAGATTAGTTTGACAGGACCTTCCTTTTGTAAACCCATGCTGTCTTGGATCCTGTGCCCCGATGGATTCCAGGTGTTGCACTATCCTTTCCTTAAGGAGTGCCTCCATAATCTTGCCCACTACTGAGGTAAGACTGACTGGTCTGTAGTTCCCCGCCTCCTCCCTGCTACCACTCTTGTGGAGCGGGATCACATGAGCCCTTCTCCAGTCTTCTGGGACCTCTCCTGTGCTCAGAGACTCACTAAACAATTCTGCTAATGGCTCTGCTAGTTCCTCCTTTAGCTCCTTAAGTACCCTGGGATGTATGCCATCAGGTCCCATTGCCTTATCCACCCTGAGCTTAGCAAGCTCTTGTAGGACCCTTTCTTTGTGAGGAGTAGTGCTCACCTCCCTCCCTGCTGTGTCCGTGATGCTGAGCTGTGGGCCCTGCCCTACCTTTCTTCAGTAAATACTGAGCAAAGTATCTATTTAGGATAGATGCCTTTACAGGGTCCTCCTCCTCACATGCTCCCTTTTCTCCATTAAGCTTAGCAATACCCCTCTGGACTTTCTCCTTTCACTAATGTATCTATAGAAAGTCTTGTCACCTTCTTTACTGTTCGTAGTGTTTCTTCAGTTTGGGACTTTGCCTGCCTAACTGCCTTACCTGCTTCCTTAGGGCAGTTTGGTATGCCTCCTATCTTCATCCCGCTGTATCTCCTTATATTTCCTGAAGGCCAGCCTTTTGGCTCTGACCTTTCTGCTACTGTATTTGAGAACCAAAGTGGTTTCCTCCTTCTTTGCACTTCCTTTTCTGTCTAACACAATGGGATGTTGCTTCAAGTATTGTATCCTAATGCTTGCCCACTTTGCCTGTACCTCTCACCTGTGTTTCTTTTTGCCAGGGCTAGCTTAACTCTGTTGGCCATCTTATCAAAGTCAGCTCCTCTGAAGTCCCATATTTTTGCCTTGGAATGGGATGATTTAGATGTAGTAGCCAAATTGAACCATACCATGTGATGGTCACTGGCCCCAGGTGACCTTCTACCTGGAGATCTGTGATCCCTTCTTTGTTAGTCAGTACTAGATCTAGGATAGCCCTGTCTCTTGTGGGTTGCTGTACCAGTTGTTTGAGGCCCTCCCTGCAGGGAATCCACTATGAGTCTAGTTCTGGCAGATGTTCCTGCTGGTATTGACCAATCTATATCTGGTATGTTGAAGTCTACCATTATCAGAACCTCCCTTTAGCTGTCATGTTTTGTATATCTTCTAACAGTAATGTGTCTATGTCCTCCTCTGGTCTGGGGGCCTGTAGACAACCCCAGTTCTTATGGCTGTCCCATTTCCTGTTTCAGGTGACCCACAGTTCTTCTGGCTCCTTATGTGTATTCTGAATTTCTGTAGCTTTGATATTTTCATTAACATACAGGGCCACTCCTCCACCCCTTTTGCACCTCGGTCTCTTTCTGAACAATACATAGCCAGGTACTGAAGTCTCCCAAGTGTGGTTACTGGTAAACCACGTCTCACTAATTGCTACTATGTCCAGTTTAGCCTCTGACATTATTGCCTGCAGGTCTGAGATCTTATTTCCCAGGCTGTGAGCATTTGTGTACATGATTTTCCATTGGCCAGATTTTGGTGTGTTGGTTGTTGGGTGAAGTTTGGCATTACCCCTGTGCATCGTATGGGGAGACAAACCTTTTTTCTTACCTGGTGATGCAAATGAATGGCAAACACGCTGAATTCCTGTTTGACCACTAGCTGAGGGGGGAGGGGTGTTCTTCCCATTCGACGTATGGGGTGCTGCACCCCTCTCCCCATTTGCTAGTTTAAATATTCTGCAAAGACGTCAAACTTCTGCCCCTTACAAATTTACAAACTACAAGGTAAAAAATATAAATTAAGAAACCACATTATAAAAAAAAAACAACAGTTTGATAGCCCTAGAAAACAATATTTCAGGTGAGTCACAAACCTAGGATAGGACATAAATTGAAGTAATTCATTAGTGAACTATTCCAATCCGCAATGGACTTAAGTATGAAACACTGTTGTCCTAAGACAGTAAGATATAGTGGACTTTTGATTTTGCAATTATCAGTAAACATTGAAACACGACTATATACCTGTGTCTCTAAAATGGATTTAAAGTGAAATGGAATACTGTACATCCTCTATGGAGCTTCCAAAATGCAATAGCATAACGTATGAGCATTTAAATGCAAACAATAACCAATTCAATTTGTAATATAATACACAATGTGTAAACCATGAATCAGATGTAACAAACCAACAAATTTGATTATGTACTATTTCTACCCATATTAGTGTAGTTATATTGGCAGCAGTATAGATGCCATAGTCAACTTGAGACAGAAGCATTGTTTTACCTAACAATTTTTTGGAATTGAAAGTTAAACAGTTTTTCACTTTATAAAGCAACCCCAATCTCGAATGGATTTTTTTTATTAAGAAATATATATGCATTAACATAAGACAGGGTAATATCCATCAACAAACCTAAATATGTAAAGCAGTCCACCCTTTCAATGATAACTCCCTTTAAATCCCTAATTACCAAGTGTGGCTCATTAACAGTTCAGTTATATGAAGTATTAAATATCATTAACTTAGTTTTGCTGACATTCAAAACTATTCTACTTGCAATCAACCACTCCTGTACCAAAGAAAAATCATATTCAAGCTGCTTTACTAAAGAATGCACAGATGCATGTTTTGCATACAAAGCAATGTCATCTGTGTACATGAGTGATTGAGTGTTTTGGGGCATGATGGGTATATCATTAACAAGTAAATTCAAAAGAATAGGGCACAAAATTGAGCCCTGCAGAACTCCTTGATTCACAAGTAGGAAGGAAAAGATAACTGAGCCCAGATCTACCCTCTGTTTACGATGTGATAAATAGTCCATAAACCAATCAACCACTGACTTAGAAAACCCTAACAACTGGAGCTTTGAGATTAAAAGACTATGGTCAATAGCACTGAAAGCCTTGGTAAGATCTAAAAATAATGTTGCAACCAGCTCCCCTTTATCTAAGGCAAAATATGTTAGTATATCAGTGTCAGTGGTTCAGTAGGTAGCACACTCACCTCTGAGGCTGGGAGATCAGAGGGCTGTGAGTTCAGTTCCCACATCTGACACTTGTGTTAATATCCCAGTACTGACACTGTACTGCAGCATGAGAGGGGTGCTGCACTTCTGAGGTGCCATCTTTTTAGATGAGACATTAAACCGAGGTCCCATCTACCTGGATTGGTGGTAGTTCAGGTAGATGTTAAAGATCCCATGGCACTTATCAAAAACAGTAGGGGAATGTTTTATTGCAAAATACATAACATCAGAGAAGAACACTCAAAAAACAAAAAGAAAACTTAATGAAGATAGAAAAATATCCCCAGAAGCTCAAAAACAAAAGCAAGGAAAGAAAAGAAAAAACACTGAAAAAAACCCGTACATAATCATTAAATTCTCATACATAATACTAAAAACATAAGTAATCAGTGCAACCCAAAAACATTTTTTCAGAATGACTGAAACTTCCCTCTATCAAATATCCTTGAATCCTTCATTTTAAGTTGTTTCAAAGTTTCCGTAATTTGATTAATCAATACAACATTAGGGGTATTCACATGCTGTAAATAGAATTGGCAACGTGCCTGCCAAAGATAATATTTGAAATAAGCAAACATCACAGTCAATATACTGGGATGGTACCTAGAATAAATACCTGAATAATCCCCCAGAATCAGACATTCATATTGAATATGCTGAAGAGGAGACCAATGCCACCTAGTGGCTAAATCAAGCCAAAACTGTTTAGTATGGGAACATGAAATAAAAAAAATGTTCCTGTGATTCTTCCATGCCAATACAAGAAAATCTGAAGCACAACCCCTGTTAGTCATGGGTTTATGCTTCCAATTACCCTTTACCCCAAATTTCCCATGACAATACAGCCACTGGGCATCCCAGATATGATCTGGGATCCTTACATCTTTAAGAATATTCAAGGCAAACTGAAGTTTGTTAGGAAGACAGTGAGGAAAATCAACCTGCAGATCATGGTGTCTACCCATCACAAGACCACATATAGATTTTCTTTGCATGGAAGTAATCTCAAATATACTTAAGTTCCACCCTTTCACTCTTTTCAGCATAGGAAGGGCAAAATCGGGAACCTGTAAAGACTCACCTAACCGAGGAAAAGTCACCTCCCACTTCTGAAAAAAAAGATTAAACAAACAATAAGTTCACTCTTCCAATTTGAAGTATGTCCCACTGTCCTATAAAAGGAAGAAAAATTGCAAAAAGACTGAAAAAACACTACAAGGTTCAACATTCCCAGCCCTCCCATAGAAACCTTAAGATACATAAAATCCCTTTTAACCAGGTTCAACCTATTTATTTATTTAGCTTTTGTTGACCGGGTAAGTGCACTAGACAAATCCTTCCTGTTTTCAGTCATGACCCGGGGGAGGGGGATACAGATGAATGCCAACTGACCATGAACCAGATTAAGCTGTTGGTGGTATTTTTTAGTGAATGAGGGAAATTTGGCCAGGACACCGGGGAAATTCCCCTACTGCTGGCGTTCAGTGGCCAGTAGGGGAGTTCACGAGCTGCTACAAAATGGCCACTATGGGCCAGGTCATCGCCAGAGGAGGAGGCTGCGTTAACTGTGGCGGCAGAGTTGGAATGGCAATGGAATCAAGAAGCAAACAGTATCGAGAGGTTGTGGAGGAAAAAGAAGAGTTTGTTGATGCTTTAAATACATCGGAGGCGCTTGGAAAGGATATAGTAGCTGAAAGCGAGGGAGTTCCTTTAAGCAGCTTTCATGGAGGATCCTCACACCTACAGCTTACAAAGTGCGGCGCCTTTAAAACCGGCAAGTGATGCTGAAGGGAACATCGGGAATGCGGAAGTGCAGCCAAGAAAGAAAGAGATAGCCCATTTAGCAGTGATGTCGTGGTGGGCTTTGGAGCGACTGGAGGAGCAACAGACGGGAATTGCCATGGAGACAGTGAGGAGAAAGGCAGAAGAAGCGGCAGAAAGAGGACGGAAAGCGAGTCGTTTATATCGGAGGCTGAAAGATCCAGAGGGCATAAAGACCAAAGAACATATATTCCCAAAAGGGGCTGTGAGTACTGTAGGCCACAGACAGAGCTTCCACACATTTAAAATCAATAAAGAGACTGGGTTTGTTTTTAACCCTGATAAAACAGTTGTGGTGGGAGTCGAAGAAAATAACCATGTGACTTACCAGACTACAGTTGGAGTACAAGAGGGTGTTACTGAGTTTAGTTTTAAAAAAAAACAGTAGCAGTAAGATTGAACAGCAGAAATGAAAAGATTTACAGAATTCTAAGGAGGTTTTTAAAGTTAGCCCTGTTATTCCTGTCACTTTTATGCAGCCTGTAGAGCATGATGAAAATTGGTCACCGCAGACTGCCTTGTTATCAGCAGGTTGGAAAAAATTAGAGCAGGGGATTTGGACTCCAGATTTAGCTTGGGACTAATCCTTAGAGTTAGACAAATCGGAGCCAGTTTGGAAACCTGGAGGGGGTCTGATTAAAACAAATTCTACAGTAAGCACAACAGAAATAGTTAATATTAAAGATGGAAATGTGGAAAATGAGATAACACCAATTCAAGGCACTAATAATGGTGTAAGGCCTAACCCTGAGAAACCTTTGATGTCCAGTCTATTTTCTCAGTGTAAGAGGGAGGCTGCACCCAGGAGGAATGCAGTACGATCAGATATAGGGGTGGTTTAAAGGAAAGACCAAATAGATATTTTGTTGGTAAAACTTTATTAAAGGAGTCTTTGTTTTTCCCCGAGATGTTTTGCTTTTATTAACATCTCAGGGAAGACAATATATGTTAGTTTTCATCTCCTGCTTTGTTGGATCTGTTTTGGGAGAGGTATAACCAAGTAAAGTTTTCTCCTTTATGGCTCCCCTTTTAGTCATTCCTTTGTCAAAACCTTTAATTAAATTTGTGATGGTGATGTTTAGAAATGAGGGGTTCATGTGGAGGATATTGTATTTTGTTGTCACAGAAGTGTGAGGTTCAGAGCTATCCAGATCCAATTTTGGATTCTGAACAATTTTGGACAGGAGGGTGGAAATTTAAAGTAAAATTAAGACAAACGGCCTAGGGAATTGAGCATATCCCAAACTCTTTTTCGTTGGGTAGAGATAGGGGGGTATGCTTTTATAGTGGGCAGCCGAGGGCTTGTTATAAATGTGGGGCCAGGACTCACTTATCTAGTACTTGTGATCAACCGAAATGTGATAACTGTGGGGAAGTGGGGCATGTCACCATGTTTTGTGCAAACGCTATAAAATGTGATCTCTGTGATGAACAGAACCATGCTTTTAGGGACTGTCCTTGGGCAGCACAGAATAAGAATAATTGTGGAAATACGGATAGAATTATTCAAAAAGCACAAGATGCTAGAGAACACCTGCAGGGAGTAGAAAATATTGCAAAGACCCCTTTGGTAGCACAGAGCAATGTAGATTCTATAGCAAAGTAGGGACTAGTGGGACTATTATGGCTCCACCCAAAGCAAGGGGGAAAGAGGTGGTAAAGGAAAGTTCTGAGCTTTTGCAGCCGGTGTGTTACATAGCCCCAAATGAAGATTCAACGGTGGCTGAAGTTCCTCCTTTACAACCCCCATTACCTCCTAGAAGGTCAAGTAGATCTTCTAAGCCACTTATAACTATAGAACCAGAAGCCATTGAAACTAAAAACTCTTATGCGGCTTTATTTTGGGGAGATTCAGAAATGGATATGGAGATACAGACCATAAGTGTCAACACAAGATGCTGTGGCACCTTCAAGGAGGAGTATAAGGAAGAAAAAAGAAGGAAAAATAAAATAGATATTTTTGGCTAAAAGGTCTGATTTATTGGTAATGGCTTTGTTATGGGCTACTTAAATACTCATAGCCTGTTGAAAGCACAGAAGAGACAGGCAGTGTTTCAGTTAATTCACGATTTAAAGATTTCTATTTGTTTTCTACAAGAAACATGGATGTCATCCCAAATCAAATTGATGTTTTTACTAAAGATTGGCCATGGGGACCATCCTTTTGGTCATTTGGAGAGGATAGAGCTGACGGTATAGGGATTATTTTCAATTCCTATAATTTTAGGTTACATAAACTAATAGATTTATGTCCAGGCAGGATTTTGATTATAGAAGGGAAGTGGGGCACTAATATTTTACGTTTAATTAACATTTATAACCCCAAACAAAATCAGGGAGGTAGCTTGTTTTAAAGAGATTCAACCGTTTCTGGTGACACATATACCGATTCTTTGGGGAGGGGACTTCAACTGTAGTATAGGAGTGTCGGGGGGGGCTGGAAAAGAGAAAAAAATATATTGCGACACAAATTGTTCAAGAGAAATCATTAAAACAGCAGAGCTAGTATCCTGTAATGACAACAGGAATACTGGGCCTAAAGGGACTTTTTTTAAAGGAGGCAGAAGTTTTATAATTGATTATCTTTTCATTTCAAAAAAAATCCCAATAGATAGTCCACAGACTATGCCAGTAGAATTTTCGGATCATGCCTTGTTGGTGGTAAAAGTAGGTGAAATAGAGGGATATGGTAGACAGCGGACCAGGTGGAAATTAAACACATCCATATTACAAGATAAAGTAGTTGTGAATTTATTAAATGATTTTACAAGCTAGACTATCAGTTTGCTTTTTGTATAAGAATTTAGGAGAGTGGTGGCAAGAAACAAAAGAAGATTGTATTTTATGGTTTAAAAAGTTTGGGAAGAGATGGCAAAAAACTGTATTTTTTGAATATTTAAAACTAAGAAAGCAACTACAACAATTATTAACCTGGGCTAATGCCTCGGGTGAAGATTTTTCATCTCAAATCACAGAAATTAAAGCACAAATGAGGAAATTACAATATGATAGGTCCAGAACCTTACAAGCGTAATTTCAAATCATTTGACAAAATCAGTGTTTGGAGACCCGTTTGAGCTGTGCAAAGCTTTAAAAAATCAGGTCTCATTAGAATTCTTAAATAAAGGAAAGGAGAAAATAGTTTCAGTACAGGAAATAGGGGATAAAATTATAGAACATTTTAAGGAGATGGAGCCCCATAATTCTACTACTTTAAGACAGGTCAAACAGTTTCTAGGCCCGACAATAGTAAATGATCCGGATCCAGAAATTCTTAAAAGTATTAAGCAGCCCTTCACTAAAAATGAGATTAAGGAGGTTATAAATTCTCTGAAAGTTAATGTTTCACCTGGCTTAGACGGACTTTCTAATTCATTTTATAAAATTTTTCAGCTTGAAATTGTGAATTGTTTGGAGTTAATTTTTAATTATTTTTGAAGGAAGAGGTGAACCTTAGCTCGTTTGCAGAGGGCTTACAAATATATATATTCAAATCAGGAGATAAGGGGGAATTTCAGAATTGGAGGCCAATAACTTTGCTGAATTCTGATTATAAAATACTGACAACTGTGATTAATAATAGATTGAAAGTATGGTCGGAGATGATGTTTACCCCAGTTCAGCACTGTAGTATTCCTAATAGGAGAATCCAGTCTGTTCTGTGTCTGATTAGGGATATAATTGAACAAAAGAATGATTTAGGAGAGTGTTATATTGTGTCATTAGATCTGGAAAAAGCTTTTGATAGGGTTTGTCATGATTTTTTATTTTTCTCTCTAGAAGCATTCAAAGTGCCAGAGGAATTAGTAAATTTAATTAAAGGGCTATATGCAACTGCTCAGGTGTTCCCACATATTAAAGGAGAATTAGGAAAGGGTTTTAAAATGAAATGTGGGGTACGACAAGGTTGTCCTCTAAGCCCACTTCTGTATAATTTTTCTTTGGAACCTTTGCTTACAGTAATGAGTCTGGCGCCTTTGTGGCAGGGGGTGAGAATTCCTATCACAAATTCATTTATTACCATTCAGGCATACGCGGATGATGTATGCCTTTTTTTTTCAAAAGAATCACAAATAAAGGTTTTTTTTTCCTTATTTGAGACATATGCAAAGTTATCCAACGCAAAGATTAATTTTAAAAAGTCTAAAGGTTTTTTTGGGGGGTTGACTCATCAAAACCAGGTTGCTTTTGATGCAATAGAATGGTCTGCTGAGCCTTTGGTAATTTTAGGGGTACGGTTTGGGCCCCTAAATTGTCCAGAGGTGAATTGGAAATTGGTTTTGGAGAAAATAGAAGTCAAAGTAAACAGATGGAAAAGGTTTAAATTTTCCAAGATTAAACAAATTCAAGTTTTGAAACAATTTATTTTGCCTTGTGTGCAACATATAGCTGTAATATTTCCACTGTCAGTACATTATGAGACTAGGCTTTATAGTATTTGCTTTCAGTTGTTGTGGGGAAATAGATTGAATCCTGTTAAAAGAGGGTTTACTTATTTAGATAAAAAAAGGGAGGGTTAGGAATGGTGGACCCAATTGTTTTTGGTTTTTCATTATTTTTTTCCTTTTCATTAAAACAGGCAGTAGGCCTGTCAGGATGTCAGGGGAATTTGTTCTTTAATAATATAATGAAGAGGTATATAACGAATTGGTTACATTGTGCACACAAATTGTCCCCACATTTATCATTACCAGAGTATTTTAGACCGGCTGCACAGAAATTATATAAATGGAAAGTTACTAAAAACCAAATTATTAAGAATTCATCAAAAACCTTATATAAGGAACTTATGATAGTAAACTATTCAACCGAGCCAAGTTTTAAAAACTGCCCTAGGGAATGGAGCGTGGATATATTAGATCAACTAAATAATCCCAGGTTGCTTAGCGTACATGTGGGAGAATCAATTATTACGATGTATGGGAGATTAAATGTTAGGGAACAGCGAAATATAAGGCAAGGGAGGAGAGATCTTGTCCTTATCCTGAATGTATAAATCAGGAGGAAACAATAGAACACTTTTTCTACATTGCACCTTTCCAACTAAATTATGGGTACATTTGGCAAAAGTTTGGGATCTACCATGGTTAGCTAATTTAAATTATGAGATTCTGGTAATTGGGAGTTTTCCACCATCTTTAATACAATACGAGAAGGGACTTTATGAGTTTTCTTGCATGTTCAAGATATTGCCTATGGCAAACAAGAGTTCAATGGGTGTTATATCAAAGGAGTCCTCTGTAGATGGATTTAGATGTTACGTAACTAATGTTTTGAGAAATATTTTTTATCAGATGTACAATTATATAATGTGGATAAAGTGAGGTTATGGTGGAAAAGGTTTTCACATTATTAAATATAAATAGTAGATTAGGGGAATGTTTTCTTCTTTGTACCTTAAACTAGGACTTGTATAGTTAAAGTGTTATTTCTAGGAATAATTAGGGTCAATTGGATGAATGTGAATTTATATATAAGGAGGTATGAATATTTGTAGAGGTAAAGGGATTTTATATGTGCTCTGGTAATATATATGTGTTTCTTTAGATAAGGTTTTAAATTAAGGACCTTTAGTAGATTATGTGTATTGCCAAGTTAAGGTATAGTTTATTTCAGTTATTGTATTTGTTGTTTTTTCTTGTTGTTTTGTTACTTTCATATTATGCAATGTGTTTTGTTGTGGACTTGTATTTATGTGATTATTACAATAAAATTGCCCTAATCTTTCGATAAGTGCCATGGGATCTTTAACATCCACCTGAACTACCACCAATCCAGACAGATGGGACCTCGGTTTAACGTCTCATCCGAAAGACGGCACTTCAGAAATGCAGCACCCCTCCCATGCTGCATTACAGTGTCAGTACTGGGATATTAACCCAAGTGCCAGATGTGGGAACTGAACCCACAGCCTCTGATCTCCCAGCCTCAGAGGTGAGTGTGCTACCTACTGAGCCACTGACTCTGCTATATGACCTACTACCCCAGACCATCTGAAAAAAACAACTAAACAGACTAGTTTCGAGGCTAGTGGGTAGAGGAGAAATGTTTGCAATATACAAAAAAATGGGATGAGAAATTGCTTAACAATACAAACCCGTTTCTTTTTCCCCATCCTCCAGGACTTCCAGTGTGAAACCTTCGCTTACCCTACTTGCAACCTATCCACCCAGTTAATCCTTGCCATATCATGTTCACCAAACTTAATACCCAGAACCTTAATAAAATGTTGAGACACTTGTACAGTACCTATTGAACGTACTGGGTCCCCGTCCCCAAGCTACAAGGCTGTGCTCTTTTGATGGTTAAAGCCTGCCCCAGTAATCCCAGAAAAGGTATCTAATACCTGTAAAGCATGCACTCCAGCTTGAACAGAATTCATCAACAGACAAATATTATCTGCATAGGCCATTATCTTCTGAGGAAAAACCTCAGGACTGGGAGACAACCCAACAATAATAGGGTCATTCAGGATTACTCTAATCATAAGATCCAAACAAAATGTATACAGAAGGGGGCTTAGGGGACAACCCTGTCTAACCCCCCTCTTCAGGATAACCAGTGTCCCTAACAAATCACCCACCATAGTAGTGGCCACAGCATCTTGATACAAAACATGAATCCACATAATCAAGGATAAAGGAATACCATAAACTTGTAAAACTTTAAATAAAAAGGAATGAGACACATTATCAAAGGCTTTTTTCTGATACAAAGCGAACAGAAACCCCTGCAACTTCCTTTGCCTCCCAAACTCACAGACATCCCTCAACAATTTGAGGTTCTGTTGAATGTTTCTCCCGGGAATGGAACATGTTTGAGCCTGATGAATCAAGACAGACGCAGCCTTCTGCAGTCTATGACACAGAATCTGTGAAAAGATTTTATAATCAGAATTCAATAGGCTAATCAGCCTCCAGTTCTCTAAATCCTGTCTATCACCAGTCTTATAAAGGTAAATCACCACAGTTAAGGAAAAACAACGTGGAACAGCAACAGCCATCAAAAGTTCATTAAAAACTTCCACTAAAAGTGGGGCCACCAATTCCTTATAGGCGTGGTACAACTCATTCATAAGCCCATCCTCCCCTGGGGACACCCCTGAGCATAACTTAGAAATAACATCCAAAACCTCAGACAAAGTAACAGGACCAGCAATATCAGCCACTATGGCAAGTGACAAAAAAGGCAATGAGCAAGTGATCAACGCATCCCAAGCAACATGAGAGACAAACTCCTGTCCCAATGAATTCTGAATATACTCAGCAATAACATCCAACATCTCAGCATTAGACGTACGCAGATGACCAGACCTATCATAAAGGCCAGCCATTTTCTTATTTGCCAGCTTTGTTTTGCATGCCTCAAATGGATCTGAAAAAGGATACTTGGCAGTAACAAATTTAAAATTAGCATATAAAAAAGCAGCACACTGAAAATGATAATCTCTCATTTTACCCTTCACAATATCAAGCTGTGCCTTAATTCTACAATCTGCTACAGTAGGTAAGGATAGGAGTTTATAAAATTGATCCCTCAAAGCTAAATGCCTCAAATAGTCCTTATTACCCTTAGCTCTCCCTATGTCAAGAAACAATTTCTTAACCTCCACTTTAGTATCCCACCACCAGAAGTACCAGGAGTCATAAAGAATAGCCACAGAACTTCAGAACTCAAAGAACAATCCTACCTTTGTCTTAACATCAGGATTATCTAAGACTGCAGAATTAAGTTTAAACCATCTGGGCATCCCAGGAAATGAGGGAGGTTCATGAGAAAATTGAATATCACACTGTAAAATGCTATGGTCAGAAAATTCACAATGCTTTAAACAAAAACCATGAACCAACAAACTACTGGAAATAAAAAATAGTCAATGCAGGTACAATACACACTACACCTATATGTAATTCCCCAATCCTTATGCAAAACCCTATATGCATCTACCAAATCCGCAGTGCGAATAATATTATGCAATGCATGTGAATCACAGTACACCTTCTGTTGTACACTATCACGAATCTTCACATCTAGGCTACAATTCATATTGCCTCCCAAGAATATCATTCTAGAAGAGAATAGAAAAGGTTTAATTAGGGTAAATAACTCTATTCTAGCCTTTTTACTCTGAGGGGCATAGGTATTGATAATACGCATGAAAAAACCATCATAAGCACAATATAATAAAAAGGCACATCCTGGCAGAATATCAACCACTTTCTGAACCCGAACCTGAGGTGATTATAAAAAAATCCCAAGGCCATCCACCATGTCCTCCCCAAAGGACCAAACAGAAGCACCCCAGGGCCAATGTTTTTTAACCTGAACTATATCCTGTAAGGAAGCGAATCTGGTTTCCTGAATAAGCAAGGCATCAAATGGACAGTGTCGAAAAAACTCCAACAAAGCCATTTGCTTTTGAAAGGACTTAATGCTACACACATTCAAGGAAACCAGATTAAAAAAAAGCCATTTACAAAGTTACAGGGAAAGTAGGAAAAAAACTTCAAACCCCATCCTTCTCTTTCTTTCTCTTCCTCCCTATTTTCTTCTTAGAATTTAGGACGCTACAAGAAGTATCCTCGTCACACTCCCATTTCTGATACTACACCAGATAAAGAGGAAAAATCAGACTCAAAGCCTCCCTCCTGGTCTTGAAGCACTTGAAATGAATTTTGTGTGGGAATAGGGCCAACCAAAACTTTAGACTTAAGGGAAGATCTAGCCACCCATTTTTGTGGGAGAAAATCAGCTTCCATCTGGGGTGGGGGCATCTGCCCCAAGTCTCCCTCTACACTAGGGACTAGCCCTTGTTCTGGAGCAGTAGAAGCAGTGGGGGCAGCAGGAGATGAATCATCCGAGTAGGGACCGAAGAGGAAGACCCAGATGCCTCATCTGGTATGTCAGGTATAGGCTCTGGTCTGGAAGGCCTATACCTCTCTTGGGCCTCAGAGACCAAATTCTCCTGATTGAGCCCACCAGTCCAATTTTGGCCAGCCCAAGGGCACTGATGATAAGCATGGCCAAGTTCATTACAAAGATTACATTTAAAAACATTCCTACAAACAGAGCTAGCATGATCATATTCTCCACATTAGGCATGAATAACCCTGCCACAAGTGCTACTAAGATGTGTGGGTCTGCCACATTTGTAGCAAGCCTTAGGTTGTCCTGGATAAAAAACCACCCCTCTGTCCTTCCCTAAGAAAAAACTGTTGGGAATATGCTGCACGTCATTACCAATCAAATGCACTTTCACTTTAAACCTCCAACTACCATTCCAGATACCCTCACAATCAATGATAGCTTCAGGAGGCCCCATAACTTGACATTTCTTTTCCATTCAATAATAAATATCCCCAACATTCACCCCCTCATTACGAAACATTACAGTCACTGATTTATACAGGGGTTTAGTAAGGGGAATAGCCCAAAAAGGAGTCTATAAGGGCAATGTTTT
Organism: Neoceratodus forsteri; assembly: GCA_016271365.2. Classification (NCBI taxonomy): domain Eukaryota; kingdom Metazoa; phylum Chordata; order Ceratodontiformes; family Ceratodontidae; genus Neoceratodus; species Neoceratodus forsteri. Next base: position 262,478,413 of record CM028137.1, on the reverse strand, counting down.
ATACATTTCATATTTTTTCCAGAACAAATCAAGTCCTGCAAAGGACCTGAAACTAATATTGAAGGTGTCTTCCCCTGATATTAATCAAAGCAAAAATGTCAGCAGCCCCATGAACCCTTTTAAAAGGGATTTAACCACATAACGCCTCTCCGGGTGCTCCATCAGATCCCCTCTATAACGAAGATGTACCGCATTAGGTCTAGGGGCTTGCTCTACCTTATTATTCTGAAATAAGTTTGAAAATCTGGGCCCAGTCCTACTACCTTCTCGGCGTGGGGAAGGGTTTGACTAGTAGTGTGTTCCTGGTGCCCTGCAGCATCAGAAGACTCAAAATCAATAGTAGTGACTCCCAACACAGGAGGTACAGCCTCTGGGTCAACAACCCCAATGACAGGTGAAAGTACAGTCCGCTCCCCCTCCCCACTTCCCAGTTTCACAATACCTTGCTCAGGGACACTCACGGCCAAAGAAAAGGACTCCAAAGTCGGATCAGGCACCCAGGCCCTATGTGGTGTTTGAATCCAGCTTGTGTTATGCAAAGAATCTTCCTTAGACCACTTGTCCAAACCAGATGCCGTGTCTGGGCCTGAGATGCAGAAAGACTTCTGCATTCTGTCCGACATCGTCATCGGCTCTGTCAAAGGCAGCTGAGCTGCCGGACTGTCCCTGACAGCAGACGTCAAGACAGGCTCCAGTAGAAAAGGTAGGGGCTGTACTGCTGCTGCTCTGTCTAAAACAAGACTCACATCCCCACCATTCACAGCTGCACCACTCAGCACAACATTCTCTGGCAGTACAATCAGACCGGCTGTTACAACAGGAGATAAATCCACAGAATCTTCCATCACTCTCAGTGCTCGCTCTAACGCTGTCTGCTCCATAGCAGACAAATCCTGCGGACTCAGCATAACATTGCTCCCGAGACAGGATTCATGATCCCTAGGCAAAGAAGCAGCCAAGGCTAGGGAGAGAACCTCGGACTGCACCAAACGTCCATCCACCTCACCCTCCATCATGCAACTGACCACCACTCTGCAACAGAACAGCAATCCCTCTGCAGGCAGAGTTGGGGAATTTCCCTGGTGTCCTGGCCAAATTTCCCTCTTTCACTAAAAATACTACCAACAGCTTAATCTGGTTCAAGGTCAGTTGCCATTTATCTGTATTCTCCTCCCCCCCAGGTCATGCCTGAAAATAGGCAGGATTTGTCTAGTGCACTTTACCAGTCAACAAAAACTAAATAAAAAAATGCACATAATCAGTGAACACAGCCCATGCAGAAATGGTGCTATGTTCAGAATTAAATCAATGTTGAAAAAGTTAAAGTATATTACGATGATTTAAATGCCCCTTTAATTGATCCATAACATTTTTTTCCAAAGCTTTTGACAGAGTGGATAACAAAAAAAGGCCTATAGTTACTTGTTAGTGTCCTATCACCTGATTTCAAGATCAGAATGAATATGCTTGTTTCCACAGAATATGAATAGTACCAGTTGTTAGTGAAAAATTAAATAAAAAAATTAAAGGTTTAAGCATAAGGTCCTTCACTAGAAATAATAATCTCAAATCAGTTCTATCACTAACATTTCGTGTTTTCCAATTCATAGAATTAAGATACTGGGGAAGTCTCTTCCAGGGAGAATTTGTGAAACTGAAGGGGTAAATAAGAGGAACTTACAGGATTACCACTAAGGGGATGGTAAATACCATCCATTTTTCTATTAAACCAGCAGTATTACAAAATGCATGGTTAAACTCATTAGCCATTTCACCAATATCTGTTACCAGTCCTAGCGAAGTATTTAAAGAAGTAATAGGGTTGATTTTGAGTGCTACCTCTTAACTGATTAAGGGTCTTCCAGTTACTGGATGAATGTTGGGTGTTATGAAACTGTTTATCCATATTGTAATCAGATTTACACGTTCTAAACTATTGATATATAACAATTTCTTTAGTTTTTATAGAGATTACAGGACTGGGTAGTTTTTTTTGGACCTATTAACCTTCCTGGCCCTATCCCTTTCTGCCATTAAAGTTAATAAATCAGAGGTTATCCAGTCTTGATTACACCAGTTTACTCTCAATTTACAGAGTGGAGCAAATAACTCACAAATATGATTAAATTCAGAAGCAACAAACTCTAACATGGAATCAATATCTTGGATTCTATACTAAAATGTCCAATCCCAGGCAGCAATTTGTGATCTGAAGCCATCTAAATCCAATCATTGCAATGAAAGTGTAAAAATAAATTTGTGTGAGAAATGAGGTCTTTTTGATTTCCAAAGGCAAATTACTGGGTTGTGATCACTCAATGAATCAACGAGTGGTACAGCTGTGTAAATATGCTTGGGTTTATTAGTTAGCACCAAATCAATAATAAATGAAGTACCAGTTTTGAAATGAATATGTGTAGGGCAATTGATAAGTTGTGTTAAATTTAGGCCAGAAATCAAATCCTTAAGTTAAAAATTTGATTCATCAGCTCAATTGACGTTAGCATCTCCCAGTAAGATGTGCTCTTTTGTGTTCCCATGTGAATTAACATAGTGGGACAACAAAGAGAAGCCTTCGTCCATTAGCCCTGGAGGAAAATAAAAGGTACTTACATGAAAGTTTTTGCTCCACCCAATTATAGCCTAACCGATAAAAAATCATACTCATTGGGGCAAAAGATGCCTTTTCTTGAAAAACTATAAAACTTGACTTAAGATGCATCAATACCACCACCATCACTCCTTTTAACAAGTCTATCTTCTTTAAATATGTTATAACCAGGTAGCTCAACTAAGTTGTCACTTTAATTCTAGGGTTCTGCCAAGTTTCTGAAAAGGAAATAATGTCAACATTGTGATGAATAACAAAAGCCTTAATTTCATCCATTTTGGGCATAAGACTATGAATGTTAATATGAACAATTGAAATAGTACGCTTTGTATCAAGGCCTGAAGAAAAAGGTGCATGTGCATTACTGGGACCAGGACTGACATTAACATTTCCTGATAAAAGCAACATTATTAAAATCTGGATGTGATTAAACTTAACAGCGTTTTGCCTTCTAATATCACTCATTGTGTAGTAGTTTTGATTGCTAATATACATGATTTAGCAAAATAATGTTATAAAGTTTTGTGGCAACCTCTTCCAATATTTTTGATTTTTACCTAGGTACCATCAGGTGAGTACTAAAGAAGGCATTATTGTCAGGCAAAACACTGTGTCTATCATACTTTACAAAATGATGAATAGCAGTGAGTGAACAAATGCAGAATAAAAGAATTCTTAAACTATGCATAATGAACTGTTTCAAACAAAAACAAAGAAAAAACTTAAAATAACTCAAATATACTAATATACACAGTTATACATACACTACACTTAAACAGTAAACAAATTACATATTAAAACTACTAAAACAAACAACAAAATAACACATTTTAAAGCAGCTTTCCTGCAGCCTCCTGCTGTAGACTCCTGCTGGTGACTCCCGCCACTCCTCTGGGAGCCATTCACGTGGAGTGCCGCTCCACAGAATGCTGCTGGAGTGGCTCTGCTTTTAAATGTGATGCTGGCCCCACCCCCTGCACATGCTAGCTGCTGCTATCCCCATTATCAGCTTCTGCCACCAGCCAATGTTAATGTGGGGAGGAAGAGACAAGTACAGCAGTCAAATCGAGCAGTAGCAGATCTTTTGGCACAGCTGTTCTTAAACAAGAATGCAATCAGTACAGGTATCCAGGCAGGATGAATAAAAAATGCTGCTGGAGTGGTTCTGCTTTTAAATGTGAGGCTGTCCCTACCCCCTCCATATGGCAGCTGATGCTCTCCCCTGGTTACTGGCTTCTGCCACCAGCCAGTGTTAACATGGGGAGGAAGAGATGTGCAGCAGTCAAATCGGGCAGTAGCATATCTTCTGGCACAGCAGTTCTTAAACGAGGATGTAGTCAGTGCGGGCATGCAGGCAGGATGAATGAAAAATGCTGCTGGAGTGGCTCTGCTTTTAAATGTGAGGCTGGCTCCACACCCTGCACATGTCAGCTGATGCTCTCCCTTGGTTACCAGTTTCTGTCATCAGGCAGTCTTAACATGGGGAAGAAAAGGCAAGTGCAGCAGTCAAAATGAGCAGTAGCAGATCTTCTGGCACAGCAGTTCTTAAACAAGGATGCAGTCAGTACAGTTATGCAGGCATGAATAATGTCAACAATTGGTTAGAAAGACAAAAATTGAATATTATTTAAATTCCCAATTTAAATTTTTAAATGGCTAACAGGCAAATTGGAAAATATTAAATCTTATGGGAAGGACCAGTTTTACAGCAATACCACTTTTGACTACTGAACAAGGAGTCTTGACAAATCTGAGCCACTTTTTTGTGGAGCCGCAAAAGTTGTTTCATTGGTTGAACTATCAGATCTTGAGCAGATTGGGACAAGCTGTGATGGTCTAGATGCTGGTTTTAAGTTTAGATCAGTAATTGTAGATTAAATTTTAAAGTACCTTATGCATATAAGCTTTCAAACTATAATGAGACTTGACAATATTGATAAAAAAATCTTATCTTTGGTTATTGATGTAATAGCTACTCCTCTGTGCACTTTGTACAACCATTCATTAACTATTAATGATGTCCCAAGACTGTGGAAGCAGGCAACCCTGGTCCTTATTTTTAAAATAAGATTGGGAAAGCTCACCAAAAATTATCGACCTGTGTCCCTACTTGATTGTTGTCCAAGGTCCTTGGTGGATTTTCTTTTTTTTTTCGGTAACCAGATAAGAACACAATGCCTGTTTTCAAGGGTGACTGAGGAGCACTGGGGAGAGTAAATGACTTGCTCAGGGCTACACAGTGTGCATGTTTAGATTAGTGAAATCAAACCCAAACCCAGGTCTGCTGGATGTACGAAACTCATTCATAGCTTGTTACTCTAAGCGCTAGAATATACCACAAGCCCCAACTTAAAGGGTTCCTGGATACTGTCAGTTTGCTAACACAATGTCAAAATGATTTTCAAGATAATCACAGCATTCTCACAGCTGTGCTTGGAGTCGCTATTGATGTTCACAGGGCCTTGGAAAATTGGGACATAGTCAGTCTTCTTGGATTTTTCCAAAACAATTGATCTTATGCACCACAGTCACTTGCATGCCAAATGTTAGGCCCTTGGTCTATCTGCATCTGCAATATCTTGGTTCCAGAATTAATTGACTGAAAAATCTCAATTATTCTTTCTGAATTCCTTTTCTTCACCACTCATCAAAATCACTACTGGAGTACCCTTGGAACAATCCAGGGGGCCTACTTTGTTAAATATTTTCTTCAATGATAGAGCTGATGTTTTGTATACCTCTCCATCCCACAATATTGTATACGCAGATGACAGTGCTTTGTACAGAAAGGTATCTAATGTCAGTGCTATAACCAGATATTTGCAGCCTGAGTTTGAGTTGGTACAAAGATCGTTATTAAGAAATGGCCTTCCACTGAATGCTGGCAAAACCCGGTAAATGTACTTTTGTTTATTTATTTATTTATTATAATTTAAGATAAATACCTTTGAGCCAATGACTCTTTTACAAAGGTTACACATCAGTATGCAAAGAATAGAAATACAATTTGTGTGAGATAGCAGGCAAGCAGTTGGAATACAAATTTCAGTACTGGGTGTACATGGTCTAAAAGCTACAGGTAACATAATTAACAGGTAGAACAACACAACCAAGCATACATTTAAGAATGATAAGTCACAGCAAACAATATTTACATGAAATAAAGCTGCCAGAAGGGCATTGTCAAAGGGAAAGGTGGAGTGGAAAAACAGAGTTGCTGACAGTTGTGCCAGGTAGCGTAGGAAAGTGAGAAGAGAGAGTGGGCATAGAGGAGTAACTGGGAGGTAGGTAGAAGGAGAGGTGGGTGGAAGGCAAGGATCGGGGAACTTGTGCAACAGTGGGTGGGGTGAGCAGATCACTAAATAAAGCCCCACCACCACCTCTCAACTTTTTATTTTTTAAAACCATTTATGTAAAAAACTTCACTGTGAATATAACCAGAATAGGGAACATCCTTTGGAACAAAACAAAAACTTTAAGGCATTACCCCCTCTCCCTCCCCCAAATTAATTAAAGATTTGAATGGCACCTTTGTTGCAAGAGTGACAGTTTCAAGAACTGTATCACAGTTTGCTACAGAACAGACTCTCTCTCTTTTGAGGAACATGGGCTCAATTCTCAATGGGTGGTGCAAGCTGTGCCAGTGGCAGGTTGCACCAGTTGCCAGTGCACCAGGGATCCTGCACCCAATTCGTTATTGGTTAGGGTCCTGGTGCAGCTTGTGTCATATGTGACCATGCAGCAAACAGATGGTGCAACTGAGAGGTTTGCCGCAAGCTGCAGGGTGGTCAGACAGCATCTGCACCCATGCACAGAGACCCACTGGGAAGTTGCTGGGGTCATGGGGGATGAGGCAGAACATAGGGAGGACTGATGGGATGCAGATAGAAGATGGGAGATGGGAGTGGTAGCAGCAGCACCCAAATGGGGCCATTAAAGGGCCACTGATGTGTCAGTGTGTTGGGGGAGCGGTGTATATTGGGCACATTGGGGGGGGTGCACTACGAGCACCACACCACAAAGAGCTCCAACTTTAGTTATTTTGCCTGTTTGTGTTATCCGGGTTGGTGCACTAGGCAAATACAATGCCAGTGCACATACCATGCTGGGGCAGTGGCACATGTTCCCTCTCACCCAGGGAGGACTCTAGCTGTAACGCAATGATCATTAGACCAGCCCTGGCTGGTCTAACGGTACTTGAAATATGCTTTGTCAGAGGGTTTACAGAATCCTGATACTGGGGAAATGGCAGCTAGCATCTGTCGCAAGGCCCCTAGCACCTTGGTGAACCCAGCAGCTTGGCAGAGACCTGGCACAGGACCGGTCTGGCCCAGTGGGTCCCAGTTTGGCACAGAGGGCCTTTGAGAATCCTGAAAACCACAAGTTTTGACACAAGGGGCCACTTGCACCACTGCTGTGTAACACAGGCACCTTGTGTCAAATTCGGGCTTTTGAGAATCAAGCCCCATAATTCCACACTGGTTGAATCAGTACATGATCTCCTTTCTCAGCTTTTTAGACAAAAAATTGTTTTTCCCACTCACTCTAAGATAGTCTTGACTCAGTCTTTTATGGACTATGGGCTTCCAGTCTATGCCACAGCTAATGTCACTGACTTGCAGGGTTAAAATTCCATATAATACCAATTGCAGAAAATTGCTGCAGCCAGCCTAAGAGTTTCTCATCACTGCACTCTTTACAAATGCCTTGGCTGGCCTTCTTTTGACTCATGTATTACTTATTTTACCCTCACCAGTGTTAGACGTTTCCTAAAAGGTCTGATTAGAATTTTGTTTATGGTTGATACTAGCCCCAGCATTGGCTCCATGAGTACTTGATCTGCTCATGCTCATTTCATAAAACCCCCACTCTTCAGTTCCTCCCTGGGCCAATGTTCTTATATTTATAAAGCCATTGCTTTCTGGAATAATTGTCTTGCTTTGCTACAATGTCTCAATTCATGCAATACATTTTAAAATGGTGTTAAAAAAATACTGTTTGTTTGGGATTGTCTATGTGCAAGTGTATGTCACCTAATAACTGTGTACACCAATGTAGTGCATATTTATTCTGTATTGCATATTTATTCTGTATTGTTCTTTAGTTTACCTTTCCAGGTACCCTTGAATCTGGACATTGAATGCTCTTGGTTCCTCACTGGATAATAAATTGCAAACAAACAAAAAAATAAAAATAAACATAAGTAAAAACCAAATGCCTGTTTACCATGGTGCTGCTGGGCACTATGCATGTGCTTCTCTTGCTAATCTGTGCACAGAATAAAACAAATGATCATTTCTGGTAATAAAGTTTATGCTTGCACAATACTCATTTCATTCGCTACTGTGGCAAAACAAAAATCAACTTACTTTATACTTTTATTCATGTACAATACATATAAGAGGACATGTAAAAGATAAGAGTAGATTAGCACACTATACAAAGTGTGTGATTCAGAGCCAACGTGCTAGTAATTACATTCAGAAAAGACATATAGTATCTGGGTAGGGCTTATTTTGGATGGAATTCAGTGGCTTCTAAAATATTGTTGTAGGACAGTTCAAAGGTCAAAAAAGTTGTACTATCGTTCTGACATCACATCGATAGTACAACTTTTCAGCCTAGAACTGCCACCTGATTGCCTAAATCGACTGGCTCTAATGAGAAAAAATTCTGAATCATGGCGGCACAATTTAGTGACCACCAGTCAGTGGATCCTCCTACTTTTGACAAGAAGAGCCTCACATGGCTCCGTGTCACAAAAGTTATTTTTTTTTATGTCATTTTAAAACTACACAGTGCAAAAACTACAAAAATAAAAAAAGAAGCCAGAGTGAGCAGCAGCGTGGAGAACCAGGAGCGAGTATCGGAGAGAAGCAGACAGGAACAGCAGCAGCTAAGGAAGAGGTAATGCAAAACTGAAAAAAAAGACACTAAACAGTAAATAAACCCTAACCATATAGTATATAAAATAGTGGATAGGTGACCATCAACAACTAAGGCCATTTTTCAATCTCTGGAATTAATGACATCAGCGAGACCTCTCGATCTTTGCTCTTGAGGTCTGTATGATGTCATCAGCTTCTTCTATGGAAAAACAGCCTTGTTGTGGATGGTCACCCAACCACTTTTCTATATGTTTACCTTTAGTCCTATGTGTTACTACATGGATTGCTACCTCATTGGTCTGAAAGAGTGCTGATTCTTTGCAAGGCTTCCATTTAAGCCTCTATGCAGCATCTGTGTCAAATCTTGATTGAGCTGGTGTCCCCAAGCTGCATCTTTGTTCTCATGCTCTCTCAGGGCAGTGTATTTTAGCCCATCTGTATCACTCCTGGGCCTTTACCTATGTTATTTTATGTGCTTAAACTGTATATTGTGTAGGCTGCAAGATGTTCATGACATGTATATTGTGAGATGTAAAGCTAATGCTTCAATTCCATAACCCTCAGGGTTTTGTATGCAGTTCCTTCTGTGACTCTATAGCTGCTGTTTTCATACTTTTGTACATTACAGCTCTGTACATTCACTGACTCTGTGTCTATTGTCGTAGAAAGCTGTCTGCAGAAAAGGACCACCCTGGCTCATCGAGTCTGCCCCCTTACCCCCCCCCAACTTGTCTCCTTTGTCAAGGGACCTCTCCTTTCCCCCACTGGTCAACCACTTATGTCTATCCCATGCCCTCGTCAATCCCTCCACAGTTTCAGCCCCCACTACCTTCCCAGGTAGTTTGTTCCAGAGCTCCACCACCCTCTCCATGAAGTAACACCCCCACACATTGCCCTTAAATCTTCCTCCTTCCAATCTTAGACAATGACTTCTAGTTTTTGTACTCAGTTTCCTTGTGAATAAGTTTCCCTCCCTCCCCCTATTAATCCCCTTCACTTACATAAATGTTTCTATCATACCCCCCCCTTCTAGTCTCCAATGGGTACAGATCCAGTTCCCTCCACCTCTTCTCACATGGCTTCCCATGCATACCATGCAATATCTTGGGTTGTCCTTCTCTGGACCCTTTCAATCCCATCTATGCCCTTGCATAAGTGAGGTCTTCAGAACTTGACCCCATACTCCAGGTGAGGTCAAATCATGGTTTTATAAAGAGGCATCAGTACCTCCCTCCTTCTGCTTGTTATGCCCCTCCCTATGCACATCAGCATTCCATTTGCCTTGCCCACCGCTTTGCTGCATTGGTTGCACACTCTAAGATTGTTTGATATTGTAATCCCCAGATCCCTCTCCTGCTCAGTTGGCTTATTTACCTCCCCCCAGTGTATAAGTGTGAACCAAGTGAACATCCAAAGATTTCTTTCCAAGACTGATCAGTTGCAGCCACTCATTTTTAATCTGAAATATTTCAGCTGATTGGAGTAAATGACTCACTCACCCAAATTTCTTTTAATCAATTAATGATTTATTGTCCACATGGTTTCAATGACTGTATGACAGATGTAGACTCCAATGTTTCAAAGACTGTCTCCACTTATTCACAGCTGGCAGTTACTGACCCACATGATGTTTATTCCAAATATACAGTAATTTCTTTCAGTTTTCCTGCTTCTCCTTTTTTATCTTGGTTTATAGGCTTTATTGCCTTGTTGCCATGTCTACAGAACCTCCTGTATTCCATGTCACAGAACCTTTCTGGGTCTGCAGTAACATATGGTGTCTTGCTTGCCAACTTGTGGAGACATGGTTAATCTCAAGCCTGATGTGCTGGGGATCTCAGAGCCTTGGTGCTCCTCCATGATTCCTGATATTGATGTTGCCATTCCTGGGTACACAATAATCTGGCAGAAACAAGATAAGAGGAGATGTGGAGTTGCAATCTGCTTCTCCTCTGGTAACCAGTTTGACCCTGTGCTCTTCATCACAGCCCCCTTTGTCTATGAGTTGCTCCTCCTCAAGCTCTCCTTCCCTTCTCTGCCTCTTTATTCACAGCGGGTGCCAACTGTTGCCCTACCTTGACCCCACCTTCAGTCATTGGCTGTCCCCTACGCTAAATAAATTGCACCAAAACATGAATCCCCTCCAGCTTTCCAAAGATTCACCATTTCAAAGCCCCTCCCTCTTAAATTGGGTCTATATGATAATGGTGAACTCCTAAAGGTGATCACCATTATCGCACAGTCAGAGTGCCGAAAAAATTTTTGTCACTCTGACAATCCTGGCACACAGGACAATGGTGCAAGAAGAGTTTATTAATGCTTTCTGTGGGGGTCTTTGCCCCCCCCCGCACCCCACTACTTAAGGATTCTCAATTCCAGGTGGGTGCATGTCGGGGGGGGTGAAAGCATTAAAAAAATAAAGATTCTGGCCAGGCACAATAAAAACCACACCAGCGCCTGGACCCAAACCTGGTACCTCACCCACCCCAACCACTAGCCAACCCCCGATGCCATGATGCAGCTCGGCCATCCACCACAGTGCCACCACCTACAGCCCCTCCACATCCTTCCAGCCTACGCTGTCTGTGCTCGCTCCGCCCCATGCATTAGTACACATACCGACATCCTGTCACCCAGTTTGCCCACCCCCTCATCCAGTCAGCCTACCATCCCATCGCTATGAGGGATTGCGCTGGGAAGGAGTCACCATTACGCATGGCACCCTTCCTCATGCGCCCACCTCGCGGGTTACTTCTAAAATTCATTCAGCTCCGGGCCTTCAGGTTGCTTGACTTGTCTTCCCTCCATGTTAACCTGGTGGCTACTGATGGGTCACCCACCTAAACAGCCAACAAGATAAATAATGCCCTCCAATACTTCAATGCTGAATTCATGTCAGCCTGTTAGCTCCATGACCCCCCTTAGAAAAACCACAGTCTGAAGTTCCCACTTCCCATGGATCTTGGCTGAGCTACTGGCCAGACACAATGTACATGACCTTGGCACGTGGACCCAAAAATCCTTTGGATCCCCTGCCAACCTAATCAAGTACTGCACCCTCCTTAATGCCTGAATAAAAGCTACCAGGCTTGGCAAGTTCAATTACTTTGCATTCAAGATCCAGAATAACATTAATGATGCCTCTAGGTTATAGAAAATTTTCAATGCCCTCTTCTTCCAACAGCTTAGTCCCTTCCCCCTGTCCTCTAGATGGGTGACACCCCTATTTCTGTCCCCTCTTCTGTCTCCTCAGCCTTTAACTCTTTCTTTGTCTTCTATGCCCATTCCCTCCTCTTTTCCTCAACCCCTCCTCTCCTTCCAGTCCACATCACCCTTTCTCCTTCTCTACAATAACTCCTGCTGATTCCCTTAAGGCCCTCGTGGCACTCAATCCGCATTAGGTGTCAGCCCCAACATTCTTGACCCCACCCGACTGCATCTCCCCATCCATGCCATTACTAAACCTATTACCACCCTTCTCAACCTCTCCTTCTCCTTAGCTTCCTTCCCTGATACTTGGAGAAAGGCCACAATCATCCCCATTTCTAAAAGGAGCGACTACACCTCTCCTGGTAACTAACATCCTATCTCCCTGCTCCCCACTCTGGCTAAAATCCAAGAACACCTTGTGTTATATCAGCTTTCACTTCCTTCATTTACCTTCCTTGTTCACCCTTTTCCAGTCTGGCTTTTGAAGGTCCCACTCCATGACCACCTCCACCTTGCTAACTCCATTCTAACTATCATGGTTCAGGGCTTGGATACCTCCACCATTTTTGTTGACTTGGCCAAAGCCTTTGTCACTGTATCCAACCATCTCTTTGAGGACAAGCTCAAGGCAGAAGATCTCTCTCACTCCTCAGTCCATTGGTTCAACTTCTACCTTGAAAGCAGGTCTTAGGCTGTCTGGATTGGAAAATTCATATCCCCCAACTCCCTATCAGCTCAGGTGTCCCCCTAGGGCGTGCTATTGGCCCAGTACTCTTCTCTACCTTCATGAATGACCTCCACACTGCCTGATTCTCTGTGTCCATCCATATTTATGCAGATGACATAGTACTCCTTGCCTCGGGATCCTCTGCCTCTGATCTCATGGCCAGGCTCCAGCTTGAATATTGCTAACATCCTACTCTGACTCCTGGCAAATCTGCTGTCCCTCAATGCCAAGAAAATGATCTCTATGACCTTTGGCAGTAGGCAGAGGCTTGCCAGGTTCACTCCTCTCTCCTACTTCCATACCCTTGATGGTGCAGTGATTGAAGATGTCCCCTCATGCAGATACCTTGAGGTCTTGCTGGACTGGCACCTCAATTTCCCAGTGCATGTGGATTCCATGCAGAACAACTTGGTGTGCTGTACAGGAATGAAGAGCGTATCCCACTTCCTGCTTGTCTATGGGAGTGTGCCTCAAGGAAGATCTAACAAGAATAGAGGAAATGGGTGGAATAGAGGAAAAGTGGGCAGAAATAAGGAAAGCAATTGAGAAGGTAACTAACCTCTATGTCAGGCAGGTTAGGAATAGCAAGAGAAAAAAAGAAACTTCTATGGTACTCCAAGAAAGTAGCAGAGAAAGAAATGGAAAAGAAGCAGACATTCAAAAGGTACAAGTCAACACAAATGGAAGAGGATGGGGGAGTTATCAGGAGAAACAAAGGGAGGCAGGGAAGGCAGTTAGGAGAGAAAAAGCAAAAATGGAGGAAAACACTGCCAAGTCAGCAAAAAAGGGGGATAAAACATTCTTCAGATTCATAAGTGAAAGGAAGAAAAGCAAGGCAGGGATAGTAAGAATAAAAGGGGAAGGGGGGAGTGTGGAAGAGGTCCAGAAGAAAACAGACATATTGAACAAGTACTTCTGTTCAGTATTCACAAAGGAAGGCATAGGTGATGGGCCACAGATAAGGAAAAAGGGCATTAAGGGGAGGGAGGCAAAAGGGAGCCAGACACTAGCCCTTTTATAAAGGAGATAGTCATCAGAGAACTAGCAAATCTAAATGTAGACAAGGCAATGAGGCCGGATTGGGTTCACACCAAAATACTGAAGGAACTAAGGGAGCAACTCTCTGCTCCTCAAATAGCCTTGTTCAATCTATCACTGGATACAGGGGAAATTCGAGGGGACTGGAGGAGGGCAAATGTGGTCCCACTACACAAAAGTGGATCTAGGGAGGAGGTAGGAGACTACCAAACTGTGATCCTGACTTCAGTAGTGGGCAAGATCATGGAAACATTACTAAAAGAAAGGATTAGGAAATACCTAAAAAACAGTGGATTGCAGGACCTAAAGCAGCATGGGTTCACAGGGGGGAGATCTTGCCAAATGAACCTGATAGAGTTCTTTGACTGAGTTACCAGGGAGGTGGATCAGGGAGGGGTGATGGATGTGGCCTACCTGGATTTTAATAAAGCCTTCGACATCGTTCCACACACTAGTAAACAAAATTGTATGAAACTGGCTAAGTAACAGAACTCAGAAGGTAGTAGTAAATAGAGTTCACTCAGAAGAGGGTATGGTGACCAACAGGGTGCCTCAGGGTTCAGTACTGGGACAGGTCCTCCTTAATGTCTTTATTAGTGACATCACAGAGGGGCTGAAAGGAAAGGTATGCCTGTTTGAAGATGACACAAAAATCTACAACAGAGTAGACAAACTGGGGGCTGGAAAAACTGAAGGAGGATCTGAAAAAGGTAGAAGACTGGTCATGGGTTGGCAATTGGGTTTCAGACTAAAAAGAACAAAATGTTGTACATGGGGCACAACCCCCCCAAGGGTAATGTATCATTTAGTGTGGAAGGTGTTAACAACCACACAACAGGAAAGGAAACTGGAAGTCATCATAACTGATGATCCAAAGGTAGCAAAGCAGTGTGATCAGACAGTGGGAAAGGCTAATAGAATGCTGGGATGCATAGGGAGGAGTATCACCAGCAGAAGAGGGAGGTACTGTTACCCCTGTACAGATCAATGATGAGGTGCCCATCTGGAGTACTATGCCCAGTTTTAGAGGCCCCATCTCAGTAAAGACATAGAATGGGTGGAGGCAGTACAGAAAAGCACAACCAAAATGGTGCATGGCCTGCCTCAGAAGCCCTACAAGGAAAGACTCAGAGAATTAAATGTGCATTCTCTGAAGAAAAGGAGAGAAGGGGAAGAGATGATAGAAACATTCAAATACCTCATAGGTATCAATAAGGTACAGGAGGTTGGCATTTTCAACAGAAAGAGATGCTCAAGGACAAGGGGCCATGATGTGAAGCTTGAAGGGGGAGACTTAAGGGAATGTGAGGAAATACTTAATTACAGAAAGGGTGGTGGCTATCTGGAACAGCCTCCAAGCAGAGGTGGTGAGTACCAAAATGGTAACAGGATTCAAACATGCTGGAGATAGACACAAGGGGACCTTAGTAACGGGGAAGGGGAGGTATGGTTGGAAATCAGTTTGGGTCTGCGGTAGCACAGTAGGCAGGGACTTAGGGCAGACTATGTGGGCCAGGTCTTTTTCTGCCAGCAGTTTCAATGTTTCTACATTTCTATGTCTAGAGATCATCTCAAATACAATACTGTCCCTCTTCAACTATGATGACACAGCATGCAGTGCTGCTCCCATGTCTATCCTAGCTATACTCGATCCCATTTTCACTCCTTTTGACACTTTCCTCTGGACTGTCCCCCCTCTGTACTCACCACTGCTCCCTGTACTTCTTCCTCTCCTTTCCTACCCTTCCCTTGAGGTCAGACACCTTAAACATTGTGCTTCTTTCATCTCTAAATACTGGCTTTGCACCCTGTCCTCATACCTTGCTTCCCTTCTCCCTTCCTCCCAAACCACCTCCTACCCCCTTCACAACTCTAGTTACCACTCTCTCCCTCTCCTGTCAAGGAAATCTACTGCTAATTGAGCTGCCTTCTCCTTTCAATTCCCCAAACTATAGGGTTACTTCCCCTTTACCATTCACTCTGCCTCTTCCCTCCATTCACTCTCCTCCCTCCTCTGGGACTTTACTTCTCACTCCTACAGCTGCCTCTGATACTGGTATCTGGGCTGCTGCCCAACACCCTCCTTCTGCTATTCCCACTTCACCCCACACCTACACTAGGTGCAGTCCCCTCTTGACCCTCCCCAGTTGTCAAACTTGGCTCTCACCTTGAAATAAGTATTGCCTCTGCACATTGCAAATATTGTTATCCTCCAACGCTTTATTGTAATGTAATTGCAAATGCAATGGGTATCACCATATCACATGATATGATATATAAAAAACACATACAGGGCGTCATCAAAAAATCAAATGGGGCAGTTTGATCTATCCTGCGAAATATTAGATCGTGAGAGTCTGAGGTCTTAATGCCTCTATACAGATCATATGTTATACCATATTTAGAGTACGTGACCCAGTTGTGGTGCCCTTACAAAAAAATTATTGAGAATTCACTAGAAAATGTCCAAAGATGCTTTACTAAACATTTGTCAGGTCTACAAAAATGTAACATATGATAACAGACTAAAAACATTAAACCTTATGTCCTTATCTACCTGTCGCCTAAGAGGAGATTTACTACTCCTTTATGACACTGTTCAGAATCCTTACCTGATGGCAGAATTAGGTATACAATTTAAAGATCATGCCTATGATATTAGAGGTCACCCTTTACAATTAATAAAAAAGCCATTTAAACTTACTAGCCGCCAATATTTTTTTACACTTAGAACTGTGGGTTCCTGGAATAGACTACCACTGGATGTTATTATCAGTGAAACTAAGAGTATTTTTAAATACAGATTGGATAAATTAGTTAATACATGTTATGACCTCTCTTATTATCATTTGGCTTAGTATAAGAGCATTATGGGTGACTGCCTTCTTGCTCCTTCACAAACCTTAGTATGAAACCTTAGTATTATCTTTCAGCACCTTATCAGATTATTATTTATTTTACTTCTCACAATCCTTGCCTGTGCACAATTTTATTTATGATGCTTATTTACCAATTATAACATGGGTTGAGACCAGTAGGAAGTTTAATTGGCAAAGAAGCATCACCTGATCATGGATTAAATTCACTATTTAATCCACAGAGTGTCTGAACTCCTTAGCTGGAAAGGAATGCTGTGATTAGTCCTGTGCCAGGAGATTCCTGCACACTCACAGAACTGAAAGCTGAGTGGCAGCCACTGTTTCTCTGCTGAAGTAAGTAACACAGAACTGGACTATAGGCTTGCCAGTGCCAGTCACACATCCTGCAGAGGTTGCACCCACTGTGCAGTAGAGACACATCAAGCCCCCGCCCCCGTGTGAGAGAGATAGACCTGTAAAAGGCAGGTAGCCTATCTAAGATTTTACATCCATCTACAGCACCACATGAGTGAAAGAGTGCTCCCTATTTTTCAGGATATCAGTGACCAATTCTGTCTTCAGTGGAAGTGCTGGTAGTGTTTCAATATTGTGGAAGGAACCATCTCCTTACAGCACCATTCCAGTGAGACAGCTCCGCACCGAACCCTGCACCTCAGCTGATACTGAGATGGAGAAGGTGACAAGGAGACAGACTAGACAGCTGAAGGAGGCAGACAGGTGGTACTGTGACCGGGAGGCTCTGGTGGGAGGCAAGAGAGAGTTGAATGTGATGCAGAAGGATGTGTGTTTGTAATGCACCCAGCAAGGCATGGTACACACAATATTACAAAGTCAGCACAAGATGCTTTGTCACTATTGGCTGCAGAGTTGTAGCTTACCTTAGCTGTACCAGTGCTGTAGTTTACCTTTCACATGTTTAGGTGGAAATGTGGGACAAAGAAAGCACATGTAGTGGCCCTTTGACTCACCTTGGCTGCTCTGGGGCCCTCAAGGTAGTTTAGCACACACCTCCAAGGGGGCCAGCCTGGGTCCCACAGTAGTAGCAAATATGGTGTGGTGCCTCCACCTGGGGTAATGACAAGGAACTCCTGAGGATAAAGAATAGGTTATTATCACCCCTCAGGAAATGACACACTGCCCCGGTAATACTTTTCCCCACACAGTAACAATTTCTACAGAATAGCCTCCCCACACCCCAGCAGCACACTTTCAATAATACAGTGGCAGTGAATAAAATGCAAACAGTAACCTTATTTATTGGGGAAGGGGAACACAAAGAGGAGAATGTCAACCACAGTTCACTTTAGTTAGTCAATAACTTTCCCCATAGCAACCCCTCTCCTCACCCCTGGGTGCACCCAGATTGTCTCTGTATGGTGGGTACCTCACCGCTGGATGATGCAGGCCTGAGGTCTTTCATAAGGGCCCTGTTAACCATAAAACACATTTCAGATTTGTAATTCTAGATGTGCAAACTTGAATGCCTCTAAATTGCTGTGAAGGGATTGTCCAGAATCCTAACTGGCTAGCTAACTAAAAGACTCCCCAGAACCACAGCTTGGGGTACTCACAGTTTGCCGTCCACACTGGGGGTTCACAGCCTGTTAAGGTGCATGGTACTGTGGAGGTTCTGCATTGATAGTGCACCACCTGTGGGAAAACTAGAACTGGACAAACTTAAGGGGTGATGATCTTCACCTGCCTGGCCTTGCCAACCTCGCCTAAGGGCCTTTATAGACAGACTTCACTCAGACAGGCCTGTTCCATCCTTCAACCTGGGGCATCATCATCTTCAGTCTGAGGAACAAAGATTGCTTATGTTCCTCTAACCCTTATGATGCATGTCCAGCCACCCTCAGGACCAGTGCAGGGCAGCGGGGCTTCCACAGTCTCTCACCTCACAGCCCCCCTCTCAGGGGATGCTTCCACAAGCAGTGCTGGGTCCTGTCCCAGCAGCTTGCCTCAACACTTACAGTCTCTCCCCTGGCTGAAAGTTCATTTCCTTGACAAATTTCTGTGCCGAGGGGAGCAGGAGTTCCTTCAAGGTCCACAGCCCAACTTTTTTTTCCAGGCAAACAACTGTCCAACTACTTGGGCTGCTATAGAACACATTTTCTCCTTATTCTGCTTTAGTCTCACAAAACAACAACTGTTCCTCCTGCACTCAGCTTAGTAGTCTGAGGTAGTCAAAGTTCAATCAGCCAGGCAGACTTGATAAATGACGACAGTCTCTCCCCTCACAGCCACCCGGAAGCTCCTCTTGTCTACAACCTCCCTTCTCGTGCCAAATATCCAGTCTTATAGCCCCCTGAGCAGCCTCCCTCTCATTGGCTGTAGCTCCCCAGGTGATCTCAGGGCTTTCTGTCTTTTTTTACCCAGCAGCCCCATTCTGTAGTTCTTTCAAGAGCTGCCATTTTGTCTCCCTGTAGGGTTGTTTGCTGCCCAGCCATGATTTTTTTAAATTTAGCCCTCTAACAGGGCTAACTCCATAACTGTTCATGACTAGAGGCCTTTCAGTCACTATTTGTGGTTATCCTCAGCTCCTCTGCTCATCTAGGAGCTGGGGATATATTTGTTTCCTAACGACCATGTGGCAGAACTGATAATAGGAGCGCAGCTCCTTTAATTTTTTTTCCCTGACATCTGTGCATGATCAGAAGGAGTGCAGCTGCCATTTTGTCTGTTTACTACACGGTCCAAGTTCTCCAAAAATCTGGGACTGCAAGTCACACCCCATTGGGTGCCCAATGCATGAAAGTCCCATCTGATCATTGGCCCCCATCTGGCTGAGACTCATGCTGTTGAGGACAGCATTGCCATTAATGGCCACAACCACAAGGACATGGGAGGTGCTGGGGTCCATATCCTACCTGGGACCCCTGGCAGAGGCATCAGTGCTGGGTCAGGGGCCGGAGCCTAAGTAAGTAAGCCTAAATAGGGGGGCTTACACACTCCCCTGGCTGAACGTTTGCCATCCTGTCAAGCCACTTAATTGCAACCAATATTTTAACACACACTTTTCTAACTAGACACCTGATTCCTAGCTAGCACCAACAATAATCAAATTTCAATCACATTTACCATCCCACAGATAGAGTTTCTTCAAACATCAGATGTTAACTATGTACAGGTAACTACAGGTATGCACATACACCTTCCCACCCCTCCATTGGCAACACAATGGGGGATAAACAATAAGGACCACAGGCTTGCAATAACATGTAGGGGAAGGTCAGAGGAGGCACCCAGGGTATCATACATAAGTTAAATGATTGGTCTGGGCTGTCTTGTCGACCTCCTAGGCAAAGCCATGTCTGGAATGGGAATCTCCCCAGGAATAAAGGGCACCCCCATCTGGCTAATTTCGACAGTCAACCCTGGGGCCTGGTCAGGTAAAGTTACACTACCTTGAATCTGCTCAGGGAATGGGACAAAGGCAGGGCAAGGGGTGGCCAGCGTATCAACCACAGGTTTGGTGGGGCCCAAATCATTTTCATTGTCCATTTCAATGTCCAATTCAGGCTCAGGCATAGGGTTAACAGGACTCTTCTCAGCAATGAAAGGCATGGCATTTGGATTCAATGAAAACAGAGTCTGAAGGGCTGGTACTCAATCAATCAATCAAAGTCTTTATTTAACCAGGCCATCACAGTTGAGCAAGCTCATTTTCGAGGTGGACCTAGATTTGTTAACAAGGAACAAGGGACAATATACATGGGATGCAACACACAAGAAAATAGTAATAATACAAATAAAGTGAGATAGAATAATAGAGTATATACAAAGTATCAGCAGGTAGTGTTGACAATAGTATATATTTGGAACAGAAGATACAGCTAGTTTTGGGTAGGACACAATTTTTCATAAAAGTAAAGAAATATACATATCAGATGCACCAAACACAAAAAATACCTAATATAAAGAGATCTATAGTGATACGGTATGGAGAATTTAGAGCTGGAATCAGGGTCAAAAGAATGTGGAAGGGACAGATATGGGGGTAGAAAAAGGGGAGAGGGAGGAGTCGATTATAGATGTGATCAGTCTTTTAACATTAGTAATTAGAGTGTGCTTGGACTTATAGGAGTCACTATTTAGGGTAGACAGGCACAGGATTCCTTATTAAGATGTAGATATAGAGATTTAAAAGCTGCTAGGCTGATGGGGTGAGTTAATTTCAAAGTTTTTTGCAGCTTGTTCCACAGTTGAGGGAGCACAAAGATGATGGCTGCTCTGCCAATGCGAGATTTTTCTTTGTAAACATAAAGGTAGATATATGAAGTGCTTCTCAGGGCATACTTCCCCAGAGTGCACAAAGGTAAACAGACAGAGATATACTGGGGCAGTTTATTTGAGATAGCTTTGTATGTCCAAACCGCAGCATTTTCTTTGCCGTCTGTAAGCAAGGGATGACCATCCCACTGCTGTGTACAATGCACAGTGGCGGGTTGAGTATGGAAGACCAGTGATAAATCTTGTTGCTCTGTGATAAAGCGTATCGAGTTTGGCTAGGGTACCTGCAGGTCCCTGACTATATAGAAAGTCTGAGTAATCCAATGGGGAAAGAAAGGTAGTTTGAACCAATTTGAGTTTAGTATCTCTTGTAAGGAGATTATTAATCCTAAAGAACAGACCAAGTCTTTGTCTAAGTTTCTTTGCCAGTTCTTCTAAGTGATCCATGAAAGTAAGTCTATGGTCTAACCAGACCCCCAGGTACTTGAACTTTGGTATGTACTCCAACTGCTCACCTAGAATGGTAGTGATCTACAGGAGTGTCCCAGCAATTGCAGGGTTTATTGCATTTTGAAGGGGTGAGAGGAACATTGCTTTGTTTTTTTTTTTGCATTTAAGAGCAGTTTTTGGTTTATAAGCTGATGTTGCAGCAGATTAAATTAATTTCGAAGGGCTTTACAGGCTGCTTCAGGTGTGAGGCTACTAGCACAGAGTACCATATCATCCGCGAATAGGTGTATTTACGCTTCTTTGATGGGGGCATCTACGTTGTTAATATAAATGGTGAAGAGCAAGGGACCAAGAATGGAAACTTGTGGTACAACCCTCAATAGGGGTTTTGGTGAAGAAAGTTCCCCTTCCACTTTTACTTGTTGAAGTCATCCTGAGAGGTAGTTGGAGAACCATTTAAGGGATAGAGAATTCTAACCAGTGTTCCGGAGGGACTACAGAAGCAGTCTGTGATCAACGGTATTGAACTCCTTGCTTAGGTCCAAGAAGACTGTGTAGACAAAGTTTTTTTGTCTAATTCAAGCTGCCAGTCATTTGTCACCTTGGCTAGAGCAGAGATTGTACTGTGCTGTGCTCTAAAACCAGATTGTAATGGATTGAGAAATTTTTCTGATTCCAGGTACTTCGGAAGCTGGGAGTTCACTATTTTCTCCAGCATCTTTGACAGGATTGGAAGTATGGAGATTGGCCTGTAGTTATTGAGGTCACTAGGATCTCCTGACTTGAACAAAGGGACCACAAGTGCATTTTTCCAAATGGGCGGTAGGTCACCCTGAGATAAGGATAAGTTGAAGAGATGAGTAATTGGGACTGCGAGGACACGGTAGCCGACCTTTAAGAAGTACGGGTCAATGAGGTCGGCCCCAGCACTTTTCCTAGTGTCCAGCTGAAGGAGAAGATTTTCGACTTCTTTCAGGGAGGTAGGCTGCAGACAGAAGGATGGACTGGGAAGGGGATTTTCTTGTGTATCCAATCTAAGTTGTTGGCAGAGGATATTCGCAGTAGAGGGGTCAAAGGCTAGCCCTGCAGTGGCAAAATGATTATTGAGAACATCGAGGATAGACGGTCTGTCGGAGATGACAGTATTGTCGATCAATAATTTAGTAGGTAGGGAATTTACAGTGGTGTGACCTTCAATGTCTTTGATAGTCCTCCAGAATTTGGAGGCATTTCTTGAGGAGCTCTCCAGCTGAGAGCGGTAGAAATTAGCTTTGGCTTCTCTGACCATTTTGGTGCAGAGGTTCCTTGCCCTCCAGAAAGAATTCCAGTAATTCATTAAATTAGTTTTCCTAGCAGTTCTCCAGAGTACATCCCTACTCCACAAAGCATCTTTCAGGTCTTCTGTAAACCACTGACAGGATTTGTTTCTGGCACAAACTTTTACTATGGGAGCATACTTGTTGAGAGCCCCTAACACAATTTCTGAGAAAATATCATAAGCTGTAGTCAGGGACTTGGTTAGATAGACATCCTGCCATCACATGGAGTCTCTTAGGTCTGATGTATACCCATGGAGATCAAAGTTGTGTATGCACCTTTTAATGGAGAATTTTGGTACAGTTGTGGATTTAAGAGTGGATCTTACACACACGATGAAGCAATGGTCTCTAATATCAGAGAAAAAGACACCAGCATGGGAGAATAAATGGGGTTTGTTAACTAAAATGATATCCAGGAGAGTACAGTTATTAGAGTTGAGCTTGTTAGGATGAGTAGATTCGTTTATTAGCTGTGAAAACCCAAGGAAATCACAAAACATTTTAAGTGGAGTGGATGCACTGGATAGCCAGTCTAAGTTGAAGTCCCCCTAGTATGATACACTCTGAAGATGCCAAACCCAGGATGTTTTCGAGATGTTTTAACAACTGTAGTCCAGCTGATGGGGGTTTGTAGCATCCTATTATACATAATGAGACACCGGTGGCAATTTCAATCTTTAATGACAAGCTTTCGAATTCTTTTGGGACAGAGGTTGAGTCAATTATGGAGGCAGGGAATTTATCCTTGATGTAAATAGCTACCCCATCACCTCTGGTTTGCCTGACGGCTCTGAACAAAGAGTAGGAGGGGATGTTAACTTTGTTGTTACTGGTCGCTGGTTGGAGCCAGGAATCCATAATCACCAGAACCTCTGGAGCAGTATGACATACCCAGGCCTGAACAGAAGTGATTTTTTTAATAGGCTACATACATTAACATGCAATAATGTAAGCTCCTTGAGGCTTTGTAGCTCTTCTGGGGATTCCATGGGTACCAGAGGGCCTGGATTAAGCTCAACATTTGCTGAGCATAGTAAAAGCAGGAACAAGAGTTTCCTGCAGAGTCCTAGGAGAAGTGTGGGTGGCTGGGTCTTCTTTTGGTTGCTTGATTTGTCTGCGTCAGTATAGGGAGTTCTGAGGTTAGTTCCCAGTTTTCCTGATGCTGCATACAATAATACCCTGACTGAGAGAGTCAATGGAAGTGGGGAGGGGTATGCAGAAGGTGGTGTAGCCCTGTGGGCAGGCTCTAGGAGAGTTCCTGTATGCCATTGCTGGTGAAGGACCAGCAGCAGGCTAGGGGAAGTTAGAGCACATACAAGTTCTTCTACTTGATAGGAAAAGTCCCGGGCGGACAATGTAAAATGAGAGACATTTTCCACTCTAGGAGTTATTTTTTGATTCATGTTCAGGTCCAATACATGTAAGATGAGCAGAGACAAGCATAGAAGCAGGTAATATGCCCTCATTATGAGACTATCACCCAATGGTCACTACAAGTGTGGGTAAGAGAAGGGATTCTCAATGGAGCAGAATTTCTTAATCCCTGTAGAATACTACTATAGGCAGTGGAGCCTGAAGCAGTAATCCTTAAGTACAGCTCCTAGTTAGGCTAATAAGAAAAGAGTTCACCTGACTATAGAGTAGCACTAGGGGCAGAGAGGCTTTGGAACAAATTTCTTAGCTACTACTCTGGAGCAGACTAAGTACTAGAGAGATCACCTGACCTAAATCAACTGCCTTAGCAAGACAGGATATGTTAGTGAGCAATAAGCAAACCTGAAGTACCAAAATGGTATGCCTCAGCAAGACAGAATGAGATAAAGCTGCTAGAAGGCTTAGCTGGAAAAAGGGGATGGGAGGAATTGCAGTTGTTGACAGTAAGTAACCAATAAATTGAAACATCAGATAAGAGTGGGTGGAGACTGTATGCATTTAAAGGAGGCTTGGGAGGGGAAGGGGGGTGGGATGAAAAATCAAGGGGAAGTTTGCAGAGCTAGCACTGAATTAGTACACATACAGTTAGAGAGGAACTGCAGCGCGGGGGGAAGGGTAAGTTACTTTACACAGGCCGAGTAGAACGGCTAAATAAAAATATATAAATTAGAAGCCAAGTACAGGGATGCAGGCTTAAGTAAGCCACATGTCTCGGGTGCTCCTGTCTTAGGTGAGTGAGACCAGCCTATCAGGGAGCTCTACATAAGTGCAGAGCCAATAGTACTACCCTGAGAAGGTGCTGAAATTGAAAACAGCAAATTGCAAGTGATGATCTGGTTCAGCGTTCACACAGCCCAGAGAAATCGTGGCAATTTTTCAAGCGTCGTACCTTATCTATCTCTTTGTGGGTGGGTGGATCAGGCCCCTTGCACCATAGAGGTGCTATGGCTGGATCGTTACCGCTACATGTGGGGGCAAGTGGCACCTTATCTATCTCTTTGGGGTGGGTGGATCAGGCTCCTTGCACTGTAGAGGTGCTATGGCTGGATTGTGACTGCTGCCCGTGGGGGCAAGTGGCACGTTATCTATCTCTTTGGGGGTAGGTGGATCAGGATCCTTGCACCGTAGAGGCACTATGGCTGGATTATGGTACTGGTGGATGGAGGTGAGTTTCGACAGTAGTATTCCCATGGGGACTGGGTTAGCTTGGGATTTGGCTCACAAGGACAGCGTTCAAAATACTCAGCCTCACTTTCCTCAAAAGAACTGCTAGCAGGCTACTCGGGCAGCTCAGTTGGACCAGTGTTCAGGTTCAATGTGATCCTCTTGGGGGTCACATCTATAGCATGATCACGTCTGTGGGGCCTCTCAGAAAGCACAGTTGAACCAGTATTCATGTTCAAGGTGTTCTTTTTGAAAGGCACGGATGGGCTCAGGTTTTGTTGTCTTTTTTGAGCATCTTGACTACGTGTCGTGGGCCTTCTTGCAACTGGAGTTTCAAGACAAGGGGCAGGGTCAGGCCTATTCTCATCAATGGGAAGTAAGAGGTTTCGATGAACAGTTTTTCCTAACCTTCGGCCTTGCTCTTGTTTGATTCAGTACACTGGCAATCCCAGCAAATTCACGACCACAATGAAACTTTCTGGGGCCCACCGATCTTGGAGCTTATGTTTGCCTTGCAACTCCAAGTTTTGAAGCATTACATGATCCCCAAATTGCAATTCTTGACTGCAAACTCGGTTATCATACCTCTGCTTATTACTCTGGTTACTTTGGGCTGCTGCTTCAGATGCTAGCTGGTATGCTTTTTGAAGTTGCTCTTGCAACTGATGGGTGTACTCAAGGTAGGTTCTGTGGGATGTGCCATCAAAGGACATCCCAAAACAAATATCATCTGGCAGCAGGGCTTCACAACCAATCATGAGGTAGAAAGGGGAGTGTTGGGTGGCATCATTCTTGGTGCAATTGTACTCATGCACCAGGTAGCTCACTTTCTGACTCCAGTTTACTTTGTCGGCTGGGTCCAGGGTACCCAACATGTTCAGCAGAGTTCGATTGAAGCGCTCTGGTTGAGGGTCTCCTTGGGGGTGGTATGGTGTGGTGTGAGATTTCTTTATACCATACATGGCCAAGAACTGTTTCACCAGTCAACTTCCAAAGTCATAGAAATGCAGAAATTGACAGCAGACAAGGACTGCAAGGCCCATCCAGTGTGCCCATTTTTTCTACCTTACGAAAGTGCCATAGGCCTGTACTCTGTCAATGGCCTATCTATTCATACTCATCTGTATTGCTCCCTTATGCCTATACCATGCCTGTTTGAAGCCCTGCACTGTATTCATATCCACCACTTCCTGAGGTAGGACGTTCCATGCACCACCCTTTCTGTAAAAAATAATTTTCTCACATTTCCCCTTAATTGGCCTCCCTCTAATCGCATGCTGTGTCCTCTTGTCCTGCTATTTTTCTTATATTGAAACAAGACAGACTCTTTGACCTTGTTAATGCCCTTAAGATGTTTGAATGTTTCAATCATATCACCTCTCTCCCTCCTTTTCTCTAGGGTATACTTATTAAGCTCCATTAAGCTGTCTTCATATGTTTTCTGATGCAGTCCCTGCACCATTTTGGTTGCCCTTTTCTGGACTGCCTCCATTTTGTTAATGTCCTTGTGCAGGTGCGTCCTCCAGTACTACACATAGTACTCCAGATGGAGCCTAACCAGTGTCTTGTAAAGAGGGACTATTACCTTCCTCTTATGACTTGTGATACCCCTACTAATACACCCCAACATCCCTCTAGCCTTACCTTGTGCTTTAGTGGTCTGCTTGGATGATTTCAGGTCATCTGTGATGATGATACCCAAGTCTCTTTCTTCCCTAGTGATTGCCAGCAACTCCCCTCCCAAACTGTAGGTGGCTTCAGGGTTTCTCTTCCCTATGTGCATGATCTTCCACTTTGTTGCGTTAAACCCCTGTTGCCACTCTTCTGACCATTTTGCCTGTTTATCCAGATCTCTTCTCATTCTGCACACCCCATCTGGATCATCTACTTTGTTGCAGATCTTGGTTTCATCTGTAAACAGACAAAACTTACCCTCCAGTCCATCTGCAATGTCACTGATGAAGATATTGAAGAGGACTGCCCCAGGACTGATCCCTGAGGTGCCCCACTTGTGACTTGCATATCTTCTGACTGTATACTGTTTATCACCACTCTCTGTTTTCTGCTTGCCAACCAGTTTGCCACCCAATTGACCAGATTCTGACCCACCCCGAGCCTACCCAGCTTATTAATCAATCTTCTATGCAGAACAGTATCGAAAGTCTTGCTGAAGTCAAGGTAGGCAACATCAACTGCACCCCCTTAGTCCACCACTCTGGTTACCCAGTCAAAGAAATCTATGAGATTAGTTTGACAGGACTTTCCTGTTGTAAACCCATGCTGTCCTGGATCCTGTGCTCCTATGGATTCTTGGTGTTGCACTATCCTTTTCTTAAGGAGTGCCTCCATAATCTTGCCCACTACTGAGGTAAAACTGACTGGTCTGTAGTTTCCTGCCTCCTCCTTGCTATCACTGTTGTGGAACAGGATCACATGAGCCCTTCTCCAGTCTTCTAGAACCTCTCCTGTGCTCAGAGACTCACTAAACAGTTCTGATAATGGATCTGTTAGTTCCACCCTTTGCTCCTTCAGTACCCTGGGATGTATGCCATCAAGTCCCATTGCCTTGTCCACCCTGAGCTTATCGAGCTCTTGTAGGACCCTGTCTTTTGTGAAAGGACTAGTGTATAGCTCCTTCCCCTGTGTCCATGGTACTGAGCTGTGGGCCCTGCTCTATCTTCTCCTTAGTAAATACTGAGCAGAAGCATCTATTTAGGATAGAGGCTTTTCCTTGCTCCTCCTCCAAACACTCCCCCTTATCCCCTTTGATCTTTGCAGTATCCCCTCTGGACTTTCTCCTTTCATTAATGTATCCATAGAAAGTCTTGCCTCCTTCTTTTACTGTTTGTACCAATGTTTCCTCTGTTTGGGCCTTTGCCTGCCTTACTGCCTTCCCTGCTTCCCTTAGGGAAGTTTGGTATGCCTCCTTATCTTCATCCCACTGCATTGCCTTATACTTCCTGAAGGCCAGCCTTTTGGCTCTGACCTTTTCTGCTACAGTACAAGTCACATTAAACTGTTCCACCAATGAGTTGGTTTAGCTTTCTTTTTCACAGTTGGCAATGCACTAGCAACTCATCCTGCATTATTTTTCAATGCTTAACCAGCTCAAGAGCAATGTTTATAAAATGTTTTTGCAACTCATTTAGAATGTATCTACAGTCCAGTCACAGTGCAGTGCAAATCTGAGTTTTAACTTTTAAGAAACTATTTTTGCAGAGCTTTGTGCTGGATTCAGCAGCACTTATGCAACTCAGTCAGAAATGATACAGCAACTCATTGAAGGAACAGTTTAATGTGACTTGTACTGTACTGTTTTTAAGAACCTAAGTGATTTCCTCCTTCTTTTGTTCTTGCTTTTCTCTCTAACACAATGAGATGTTGCTTCAAGTATTGCATCCTTATTGTTTGTCCACTTTGCCTGTCCCCCTCACCCGAATTTCTTCTTGCCAGAACTAGCTTAACTCTGTTGGCCATCTTATCAAAGTCAGCTCCTCTGAAGTCCAATATTTTTGCCTTGGAATGGGAAGATTTAGTTCTAGTAAACAAATTGAACCATATCATGTGATGGTCACTGGTGTTTAGGTGACCTTCTACCTGGAAATCTGTGATCCTTTCCCCATTAGTCAGTACTAGATCTAGGATAGCCCTGTCTCTTGTGGGTTGCTGTACAAGTTGTTTGAGGCCCTCCGTCTGCAGGGAATCCACTATGTGTCTAGTTCTGGTGAATGTTCCTGCTAGTATTGACCAATCTATATCTGGCATGTTGAAGTCTCCCATTATCAGAACCTCCCCTTTAGCTGTCATGTTTTGTATATCTTCTAACAATAATGTATCTGTGTCCTCCCCTGGTCTGGAGGCCTGTAGACAACTCCAGTTCATATGGCTGTCTCATTTCCTGTTTCCAGGGTGACCCACAGTTCTTCTGGCTCCTTATGTGTGTTCTGAATTTCTGTAGCTTTGATAATTTCATTGGTATAAAGGGCCACTCCCCACATTTTTGCACCTCAGTCTCTTCTAAACAGTACTTAGCCAGGTACTGAAGTCTCCCAAGTGTGGTTACTGGTGAACTATGTCTCACTAATGACTACTATGTCCAGTTTAGCCTCTGTCATTGTTGCCTGAATGTCTGGGATCTTGTTTCCCAGAATGCGGGCATTTGTGTACATGATTTTCCATTAGCCAGATTTATGTGTGATAGTTATTGGGTGAGCTCCAGTGTTTCCCCTGCATGTTGTATGGGGAGCCAGACCTTTTTCCTTACCTGGTGAGGCAAATAAACTACAAACATGATAAACTACTGTTGATCACTAGCTGAGAGGGAGTGGTGTTCTTCCCTTTTGATGTACTGGGTGCTGCACCCCTCTCCCCATTTCCTAGTTTAAATATTCTACAAAGACATCAAACTTCTGCCCCAATGCACTGACTCCCTCCTTAGTCAGATGCAGTCCATTGAATTTAAAGAACTTTCGTTCCCAAAACTGATGCCAGTTACCTTTAAATTTGTGTCCTTTTTCCTAGCACCAGCCCTTGAGCCACATGTTTAGCTCCCCTGTCTCTGATCTTCAGTCCATCTGCCCCCCATACTGGCAGGATTTCAGTGAAGGAGATGTTGGATTAAATGGATTACAGTTTGTCTCCCAGACTGGTCAGGTGTTACTTGGTCTCCACAACTGATAGGCTAGTGAGATCATTAGTTCCTATGAGTACCAAGATGTCAATGTTTTCTCCTGCTTCCTGTGTGATTTTAGCAATGCAGTCAGTATCTCTCCAAGCTGATGTACCTTGGAGACATCTGACAATTAACCCCGGCTGGAGGAAGGTATCAACACCCTGAATCATGGAGTCTCCTATGATCAGAAGTGTTTTGAATTTCCTTTTTGCTTTTTTTGTTTTGGTCCCTGTTTTGGTGAGTTTTGTTGCACAAGCTCCTGTGCTGCAGTGTCCTGCTCTGCAGTGTCATCTTCCCCTTTGATTTCAGAGATAGAGGCAAATACCTGGTTGTAGTTTTATATGGTTTGTGAAGGTGATACATTGGAAAGCATTGAGTGATGGCCACCTGATTTGCCCCTCCTAACCACCTGCCAAACTCCTGGACCAACTAACCTCTGCAGTAGAGGTGCTCCAGTTGGATGTTGGGGAAATGGCGGGCGGTCCTTATAATGTATTTCCTCCTGAATATGTGATTTGAGGCGTGCAAGCTCTGATCATGCTGGCTGGAGCTGAGCCTTTAGATCTCCAATGGTCCAACATGTAGGACAGCATCCTAAATCCTGTATAACTGCCCTTTTGAAAGTGTCCCACAGTACCTGCTGTTTTTTATTTATTTTATTTTATTTTTTTTATTTCAGTTTTTGTTGACCGGGTAAGTGCACTAGACAAATCCTGCCTATTTTCAGGCACCACCCAGGGAAGGGGGATACAGATGAATGCCAACTGACCTTGAACCAGATTAAGCTGTTGGTGGTATTGTTTGTGAATTTAATAATATCCATTCCAGATGAGTTGCTGGGTTTATAACCCGGTCCGAGTAATTAGAAGGAGGAAAATGAAAACAAGTTTGATTTTTTGTTTTGTTTGTTTGTTTGTTTTTGTATAACTTGTTATAACAAGATTTTTAATGCAGGAAGAGTTTAAACCCAGAGGGACCGAATACTGTTTCTGTGTCTGTCCTTGTGCAGAGCTGACTTGATTGGAGTTAGTGACTGACTGTTTGCATTGCAATATTTGTAATACTGTGAGTTATTCACTGGGCTAAGAATTTGTCATAAGTCCTGAAGTGAGTGCAGGTTACAGGCTGTGTATTTGACCCAGACAGTGCCCCAGGGGGTGGAAACTGTTTTTTTTGTGTGTGTGTGTTTATCTCTGTGTGCCTTAAAAGGCCAGGCCAGACTGTGTCAGGAAGTGCTTACATCACAGCTACTTATCAGCCAATAGCTTTGGAAGAGTCTAACAGACCTGATAACAACAGTACTATAAGCAAGTGGTTTATAGCAGGCTAATCAGAAAATCGAATATTCTTCAGGTGAAGCTACCTCTGGCTGGAAGCTGCAGCACTGGACTTATGATTTGCAAGAAAGCGAGTTGTGCTCACAACAGAGGGAGGTGAACCTTACAATTTGCAGTTGTCTTTCGTTTGTAGCAGATTCATTAGGTAAGTTAATATTCTTCAGGTGGAGGCTACTTCTAATTGAAAGGTGAAATAAGGAACTTAGAATTATCAGAAAAGGCAGTCTTTCAATCAACAGAGGGAGGTGGACTTTGCTTTACTTTTGTTACAATTGTTAAGATTTTCGGTGCAGGAAGAGTTTAAACCCAGAGGGACTGAATACTGTTTACTGTGTCTGTCCTTGTGCACAGCTGATTTGTTTGGGGGCTGACTGCTTTCATAGCACAAGTCACCAGGCTGTTTTGGGGCTGGGGAGGTTTATCTGTGTCTGACTTGGATGTTTGGATTTTTCTCTGTTTGATTAGCAGGGTATTTTCTCTGTCAAATTGTCATGTAGGGCATCTTGCTGA
Organism: Neoceratodus forsteri; assembly: GCA_016271365.2. NCBI lineage: Eukaryota > Metazoa > Chordata > Ceratodontiformes > Ceratodontidae > Neoceratodus > Neoceratodus forsteri. Next base: position 262,446,941 of record CM028137.1, on the reverse strand, counting down.
CAGGAAGGCACTCATCGCAGCAGTAGGTCAGAGCCTTTAGCTGATTGCTTTGTGAGGGCACAGTTTAGGCCCAAACCCTTCCCACCCTCACCCCACCCACCCTGGAAATAGTTCCTTTATATCTGGGGTTCTGACATCATTTCCTCAAGAGAGCAAGGTGCATATCACTGCCATATCTCTCTAGCACACTGCACTGACAATATAAGCATACACATTGTATATATATATATATATATATATATATATATATATAACAAACCAATCACACACACACACACACACACACACACAAAACAAACAAAAAAAATAAATTAAAAAATAAATAAACAAGAAGGTAGAGAGACATGTGGGGAGTAGAGCAATGTAATGACTGTGGGGCAGCAGTCTTCTGGGAGTCTTTCTGGAGGCTGAGATGCTGCCCTGTTTGCAGACAACTCTTTGCAATGAGGAAGGAAGTTGCCCGTCTTCAGGCTACACTGGACAGTATTAAGGGAACCTCCCCATCCAGGGAGCACCAGAGCCACCACAACTACTGCAGAAGTTGTGAAGAAAGCACAGCAGTTGACCACAGTGGGCTCAGGGAGGGTAAGGGTGGTAGAACAGAGGCACACCCAGTCAGTTGTTCCACTCCACAATCTACACCATTCTGGGGGAGCATAGTTCCCCTATGGATGCACCCACAGAAGAGACTAAGGAGGTTTCAGACAACTGTCACAAGGGAGGCCCTCAGGAAGGAGGCAGAGGACACCACAGCGAAAGTAAGCAGCTCCTGGTGGGGGACTCAATTATTAGGGGGATAGAACTGGGGGGAGCAGGGAAAACTTAAGTAAGATGCCTGCCTGGTGCCATGGCTTGGAGGGACAGGAAGCACATCTTTAGGATCACGAGATCAGCTGCACGGGAGTCTGAGCTGGATGTCATTGTCCACCTAGGGACAAATGACTTGGCTCATCATGAGATTAGAGCAGTGCAGAAGGACTTTGTAGAGTTGGGGAAGGGCCTAAGACAAGTAGCACATACAGTATCCTTCTCAGAGGTGCTGCCTGTCAGTGGCATGGTGAGGCGAGGGTACTTTGCACCATGCAGTTCAATGAATGGTTGAAAAAATGGTGTGGAGCACAGGGGTTTGGCTTCATTGGGGACTGGGCTTCCACCTGGAAGGACACCAGCCTATACTGGCAGGATGGTCTGCATCTGTCCAGGATGGGAACAAGTTGTTTGGGCATTCAGTTTAAATGCTTCATTGGTAAGCTTTTAAACTAGTCAAGGGGGGAGGCACTGATAAGCAGCAGGAAAATCCCAGCCTCCCCCTACAAAACAGGGTACTAAATGAGAAAAAGACCAAGGTAGAAAGGTCAGTGGGGGATGCAGTTAAAGAAGGTAAAGCCATCAAAAAGTGGAGAGCAATGAGTACCAATGCCCGTAGTCTGGGTAACAAGCTTCCTGAATTAGTGGCCTTGATGGAGGAGGAACATCTGGATATCATGGCAGTCATAGAAACATGGTACACACAGAACCATGACTGGGACATAAACATACCAGGATACACTATCTACAGGAGGGATAGGGAGGGTAAAAGAGGAGGAGGAGTAGCTCTCTACATAAGGGAAGGAATCAAAGCAACAGGACAAAAGGATAAACAGGGAGGAGAAAATGCACTGTGGGTCAATTTGGAGGCAGACAATGGCACCACAAGCCGCACAGGGTTGTATACAGACCCCCATCTCAGGGGGAGGAAATGGACAAGGAAATGATAGAAAGTATAATTAGAATGGCAAAAAAAGGGGAGATATTGCTGATCGGTGATATGAATATGCCAGATGTTAACTGGAGTGCAGCTGCAGCAGCCACTTCTAAGAGTGGTGTTATTCTAGATGCACTACGGGGGCATGCCTTAGACAACTAGTATTGGAACCCACTCGAGAGGGAGCAATCTTAGACCTGGTTCTCTGAAATGGAGATGGAGAGAGGATCACAGATGTAGAAGTGGGTAGTCATCTGGGAACTAGCGACCATCGAACAGTATGGTTCTCAATAAACACAGCAATAGAGTCAAGCCATACAAAGGCAAAAGTACTGGACTTCAGGAGGACTGACTTTGCCAAAATGGGTGAGTGCCTAAGGAATGCACTAGTAAATGGTCAGGAAGGAGGGGTGGAAGAACAATGGAGAATAATAAAAACTGCCATCACAGAGGTAACAAGCCTTTGTGTGAAGCAAATAAACAAAACAAAACAATGTAAGAAACGACTATGGTTCTCAAAGGAGGTAGCAGTGAAGGTTCAAGAGAAAAAGAAAATATTTAGGAAGTACAAGGAATCACTGAAGGAGCAGGATAGAGAATTGTATCAGTTAAAGCAAAAGGAAGCTGGGAAGGCAGTCAGAACAGCAAAGGCCCTAACCAAGGAAAAGATAGCCAACTCAGTTAAGGAGGGGGATAAAACCTTTTTTAGGTACATTAAGCAGCGAAGAAAGACCAAGGGAGGGATAGTGAGGCTTAATAAAGGGGAGGTGGGTGGGCAGAGGTTGACTGTGAAAAGGCAGAGATACTAAACAAATATTTTTGCTCAGTATTTACAAATGAAGAGGGGGAGGTACCTAAAACAAACAGTAGAAACACTCTGGATACAGAAGTTGATACCAGCCCATTTACAGAAGAAATGGTTCTGAAAGAACTCTTAAAACTGAAGGTGGACAAAGCAATGGGGCCTGATGGGATTCATCCCAGAATTCTAAAAGAAGTAAGGGTAGAACTAGTGACACCACTGACTACCATTTTTAACAAATCATGGGAGGTTGGAGTGGTACCTAAGGACTGGAGGAGGGCAGATGTGATTCCTCTTCACAAAAGTGGGAGCAGGGCAGAAGCAGGAAACTACAGACCTGTTAGCTTAACCTCAGTGATAGAGAAAATGATGGAATCACTTCTGAAGAAAAGAATTGTTGAGTACCTAGAGGCCAGAGGGACACAGGACCCTAGGCAGCATGGATTCACAGCAGGAAGGTCATGCCAGATGAATCTAATACATTTCTTTGACTGGGTGACCAAATTAGTAGATCAGGAAGGGGCTGTGACATGGCCTACCTAGACTTTAGCAAGGCATTTGACACAGTCCCACACAAAAGATTAATATACAAGTTTGCCAGCCTGGGAGTGGGTCCCAAGATGATAGCCTGGGTAAAGAATTGGCTGGAGAATAGGACACAGAAGGTAATAGTAAATGGAGCCTACTCTGAAGAAAGGGGGGTTACTAGTGGGGTACCGCAGGGTTCAATATTAGGACCTGTCATCTTCAATGTCTTTATAAGTGACATTGCAGAGGGACTGGAAGGAAAAGTATGTCACTTTGCGGATGACACAAAGCTCTGCCACAGAGTTGATGCACAAGGTGGGGTGGAAAAGATGAGAAAGGACTTGGCAAGGTTAGAGGAATGGTCAAATATATGGCAGCTTAGATTCAATGCTAAGAAGTGCAAGGTAATGCACCTGGGAAACAAAAACCCAGGGGAAGGGTACACAATGGGGGGTGAGATACTAACAACAACAAAAATGAAAAGGGACCTGAGGGTAGTCATATCAGATGACTTAAAGGTGGGCAAGCAATGTGAGAGGTCAGTAAGGAGGGCTTGGTGGGATACTGGGATGCATAGGGAGAGGTATCATAAGTAGAAAACAGGAAGTTGTTATCCCTCTGTACAGACAGCTAATGAGACCCCATCTGGAGTACTGCATGCAGTTCTGGAGACCCGATCTCTGCAAGGACATAGACTGGATGGAAGCTGTCCAAAGGAGGGCATCTAAAATGGTGCAGGGTCTGTACCAGATGACATATGAAGAGAGATTAAGGAGCTTAATATGTATAGCCTCGAGGAAAGGAGGGAGAGGGGGTACATGATAGAAACTTTCAAGTACCTCAAGGGAATCAACAAAGTCCAAGAGGGTAGCATATTTCAAAAAAAGAGGTGTGCAAGAACAAGGGGACACAATTTGAAGATGGGGGAGCAGCTCAGAGGTAATGTAAGGAAGTATTTTTTCACAGAGAGGGTTGTAGATGCATGGAATGGCCTTCTGGAGGAGGTTGTGGAGCCAAAAATAGTGGTTGAATTCAAGCTTGCATGGGACAGTCATAAGGCAATTCTAGGGGTGGGGGTAGAAAGAAGTAGGCTGCTGGTTAACTAGGATCTGCTGCTTATCCATTAGGTAGGGAAATGGGCAGACTGGGTGGGCCAAGCAGTCCTTATCTGCCATCAAATTCTATATTTCTGTGTTTCTATGTTTCTATAATTGTGCCCCTGTAAGTGAGGCCACTGTGTGGATACCCCTCTGATCCTCCACTTCCTGCTTTGCTACAGGAAATGTCACGACTGTACTACCCTACAGAAGGAGTGCAGCATTGGGTGGTTGGGGATGGGGCGGTGGCTGAGCCCTTCCCCTGCTAAAAAAGAAGAACCATGGAGGAAAGAAACAACAATCAACCAACAACAAATGCAGTAGCCCTGAAAGCTTTGCCTAATGATAAATAAAACTATAAAACCTATAAAGCACCACCTGTAATAATTCCACAGAAGATATACCCTGCAAAAAACACTTTGCTATAGAGAAAAATAAAGCAGTAACACAAGGTATACCTTGCAAACAACAATTTGAATCATAGAAGATTACAGCAGTAATCTGTAAGCACAGAACAGTAACAAACCTGTAGGCACTCCCAGTAATAATGCAGCAGAAAGTATACCCTGCAACAGCAATTTGAATCAGAGAACAATAAAGCAGTAAAATGTTAGCCAAAAACAGGAACAAACCCTGTGGGTACAAAAGAAAATAGTAACACACAGTAAATCTGCCTAGCCTAAAGAAACCTTAATCTTTTTCCTTGCTCTGATAATGTTCCTTGCTCTGTCCTTACAAGCAATCCTAGAAGAAAAGAGCCAAGGTGAAGCTAGGTGCCTTTGCCAGAAAAGAGCTCAGGTGAAGTTCGGTGCCTTTGCCAGCAAACCTAGTCTTCCACCTGCCTTGATCAGAATGGACTCTCTTTGGAATGCCATAGTGCTGTACAAACTGCTGCAAGACTTTGACCACAGTGCTAGCCTTTTGATCTTTAGTGGGAAATGCTTGGGCGTACCTGGTATAGTGATCTGTGATAACCAGAATATTAGCTGTGTTTTTTTCTGTCAGGCTATAGTGTCAAAAATTCCATGCAGACTAAGCTGAGGGGTCCACTGGTACTAAAGTTGGCCTGGGGGGGGCAGCTCGCCTTGGCAAGGTTTTCCTCTATATGCACTGCAGGCAGCTTTTGCAATGTTTTTCTACATTAGTTTTCACTCAGGGCCAGTAAAACCATGCTCTACACAGATCTATGAAGCGTTCATAGCCCAGGTGACCAATGTCATCATGCAATGACTTAAGGACTATTTCATGGTACCCCTGTAGCAGTACCAGCTGGAGCTTGGAATGTCCAGGGTTGTCTTTGTCATGTACTCTTCGCAGTAGCAGTCCATCTAGTAGAACTAGCTTTCCCCATTCTCTCAATAGGCATTTGGTGTCAGGGTGATGGCTACACACTTGATCAGCTGAATGTCTCTTTTCAAGGGCCCAGATTAGGTTTTGGATGGCTGGGTCATCTCTCTGTGCCACTGTAGTTCAGGCTTACTTGGTTGGGGCAACGAAGACATGTCGAGCCTGGTGAAATTGAAATATGCAGGTGGAATAGATTTGGGAAAGGCCCCCAGCATATCTATTGCTCTGGTAGGGTTCACAACTGGATTGTCAGTGGGCAATGCAAACTTGGAACACAGCACTTGAACAAGAGCATTCTTTATTTGAACTGGGGGGATCAGAGGTATTGTCATGTGTGCATTTTGACAAAGCATTAGCATCTACATTAGCTCACCACTTCGATATTCAAGGCTGAAGTTGTAGGTGGAAAGGGCAGATAACCATTGGTGCCCTGCAGCATCCAGTTTAGCTGTCGTGTTGACATAAGTCAGGACATTGTTATCTGTTCTGACCATAAAAGGAACCCCATACAGGTATTTGTGGAATTTGTCTGTTATGGCCCTCTTTAGTGCCAAAAATTCCAGTTTATGCACTGGGTAGTTCCTTTCAGAAAGTGTCAGGCTGCGGCTAGCAAATACCGGGATACTCCTGGTACAGCACAGCTTCCAAACCATTTACACTGGCATTGGTATGGAGGACATAAGGCTTGTTAGGGTCAGCAAATGCCAGAACTGGGGCCTCACTTAGTCTCTGGATAATCTCCCAGAAAGCAGCGTCACACTCAGGGATTCACCATTCCCCAAAGGGTTCACCAACTCACAAATACTCCTTTGTCGGGTTTGTCCCATACCCCAGGGCTCTCTTCTTCTGGTTTGTTGGGGGATAACTTTGCATCAAATCATTAAGTAGACATACCAGCATTGAGTAGTCCTTCATGAAATAACAGTAGTAGCCACAGAACCTCAAAAAGGACTGCAGGGCATTTAAGATGGTGGGGCTAGGCCAGATGGTGAGGGCCTCCACTTTAGCTGGATCAGTTTGCCTGCCCTCCGCTGAGACGATGTGCCCCACATACATTAAAGCTGGCTGGCAGAATTGGCACTTGTCAATTGAAACCTTTAGGCCAAACTCCTCCAGTCAATCCAGGACCTTCATTAACCGGGTCTCGTGTTCTTCCAGGGTGTGACTGAATATGATCAAGTCATCCAGGTAGACAATAACTTCAAGCAAGTTCATATCCCCCACCCTTCTTCTCCATCAAGTGCTGTAAAGTGGCCGGTGCTCCAGATGTTCCTTGCAGCATGCACTCAAACTAGTAGAACCCCAATGGGCAAATAAAAGTGTTTTTTTCTTTGTCCTCCTCTGCCATGTCGATTTGATGATAGCCACCCCGGAGATCCAACATGGAGAACCACTGGCTCCCGGACAGGCTGGCCAGGGCATCTTATACCTGGGGCACAGTGTACTGATCTGGGACTTTCTTCTTATTTAGTGTGCGATAGTCTATGCACATCCGCACAGCTCCATTCTTTTTCCTGGCCACTACAATGGGGGAGGCATAAGGGCTCTGGGACTCAGTAATGATGCTGGCATCCAATAACTCCTGCAGGTGTTGCCAGACATCCTCAATGTCACCAGGGGCCAACCTTAGAGACTTCTCTCAGAAAGGGTGATTGTCCTTCAGATGGATCCGATGCTCTTTGCCTTCCACACACCCCATGTCCCACTCATGTAGTGAGAAGACCTTTAGGCGTTTGCCCAACTTTTGACTTAGGCTCCACTGGTAATTGGCGGGTATAGGGGAATCACTAAACTCGCACAAATTTGTATCCATCTCTTCCTCTGTGGCTACCATTGGGTTCACTGCAATGGCACTGTCACACCTGTAGATACTTGCCAACACTTGACCTGTTTTTGATGACTCTGGGTTTCCTTGATTCATTTCGGACCCTCACCATAACCCACCTGGCCCAGGGTGTATCTGGAGGTGGCAGTACTCCTCTTTGCCCCAGCAGCCCTCCTGGTAAACTGGCAGGTGGTGGGGCATAGATGATGAAGGCAGGTACCTGGGATGGCAGAGCAAACTGCGCACTTCCCACAACTCGGCACTCTGAATTTGGAGGCAGGATCAACTGTTTTCCATCCACTCGGCACACTACGCTAACACTCTCCTCCACCACATTGGTTTCATAGTTTCATAGTAGAAGTACGAGTTCTGGAGGTGGAATCCTATTATGAACTCGCCACCTCTCATAGATGGTACATATGTTTTTCTCTCCCCATATGTTCATCCAGTCTAATTTTGAATAGTGTCATGTTATCACTTTCTACCATGTGTTTTGATAAAGAATTCCATGCCTTTATTATTCTTTGCGTGAACATTTTTTGCCTTTTATGTGTATAATTATTTTCTCCTTTTAGTTTTAAACTATGGGTTCTTGTGGTGGAAGTTCTAAAATTTCCAGCAAATAGTCTCCATAAGGTAGTTATCTTTGACTGCACTATAAGCATAACACAGATCTCCTCTAAGCCTTCTGTACTGCATGAGTACAGGTTCAGATGTTCTAGCCTGTTTTCATAGTTGCTGTTCTTCATATTTGGAACCTTTTTTGTTATTTACCTTTGGACACTCTCTATTAGTTTATTACCTGTTACAATGGATGGCACACAGAAAGGTGCACAGTAGTCCATATGTGGTCTCACCAAGCTGGTATATAATGGGATTATTACTTCTGGTGTCCTACTTTTGATGTTTTTTAGGATACAAACAAACTTATTGGCATTTGTTTACTGTGGCAGTAGTGTGTGAATCTAATTTTAATCTGTTGTTAATGATTATTCCAATATTTTTTCTGCCTCTGTTACTGTTAAGAGTCTGGTTATTTATTTTGTATTGAAAGTTCTGATTATTGCTCCCTAGATGCATTACCTTGCATTTGCTTTCATTAAAATGCATTTTTTTTTCTTTTGCCCAAATCCCTAGTCAAGTTCTCCTGGAGGCTGTATGCATATTGTCTGTTATTTATTATGCCATCGATTTTACAGTCATCCGCATACTTGGCTGCCCATGCATTATTTATTTATTTATTTTATTTATGACTTTGGTAACAAGGTATGTGCACTGATCCCAGGGACCATTTTCAGGCACAACCCGGACCACATATTGTGGTGCAAAGTATAGCTACAACAAAAAGACATGTACAGAACAGCAGTGTAGCACACTGTTGACGTCAACAGGTTTAATAGTACATTTGGAATACAAATGGTAGCCATAGCAGACATAATAAGCAGGAATGTGAATACAACACAGTGTAAGCTGGGGCTACTAAATAACATAGTCCAACTAATCTATAAGCAGTGTTAGGAGGAAACAGAGCAGGCTCAAAACCAGACAGCAGCATTTAAGCTGCACCAGAGGGTAGAGATAGCAGTAGTTAGTCTTGGGTTGGGGAGAGAGGGGAAGAGTGGTTAAATGGCATGACGAAGTAGAGAGACAAGCAACAAGGGGGAAGAGGGCTGATAGGAGAGGGGGTGCCATTTAGGGAGGCAGCGGTAGGTGGATGCCAACAGGAGCCAGTCTTTGAGGTGAGTTTTGAACTGGCGGTGGGTGCTCGTAGTGCACAGTTTAGCAGGCAGTGTGTTCCAAAGTGTAGGGGCTGCCACAAACAGATCTCTAGTGCCCAGATTTGTGGTTACGCTGGGGATGTTTAGAGGAGGGATACTGGTTGAGCGGAGGCTGTGATGCATGATGCGGATGGTGAGGAGGGATGCAAGAGAAGATTCCTGGCCAGTTCGGATGGCCAAGTCAATCAGGAAGTACAGGGCGAGGTCAAAGCGGCCTTGGAGCGGGAACCATCCTAGTGATTTGTGGAGGATGCAGTGGTGTGTGGAGTAGGGTGCCAACAAGGTAAAACAACAGGCACTGTTGTAAGCTGAGTAGAGTTTAGCCATGATTGTAGTGGAAGTCCTGGTGTATATAGAAGAGCAATAGTCCAGTTTGGGTAGGAGATTACGCTGGACGATGGCCAGGCGAGTCTCTGGTGTGAGGTACTGTCAGAATCTGGAAGCTGCACCTAGCTTTTGGTGGAACCTCAGAACTAAGGAGCTTATGTGGCCAGAAAAAGAGAGAGAGGGGTCAAGCAGGACTCCTAGGTATTTGAATTGCTTGACACCTTCCAGACTATGGCCATCGGAGGATGTGATGTTTAGAGGGGCATTGGATTTGCATTTAAATATGAAGTGCTTGGAGCTGAACAACATGGATTTTGTTTTTTTGCTATTGACTAGGAGGAGGTTGTCTGAGAACCAGTTGTGGGCCACAGAGAAGTTTAATGAGAGGGCCAAGGAGATGAGGGCAGGATACTTTCTGCTATAGAAGAGTACAAGGTCATCAGCATAGAGAAGTGAGTGACAGCTGAGACAGTCAGAGGAAAGGGAGTTTACAAATAGGGAGAAGAGGAGGGGTCCCAGAATAGAGCCTTGGGGGCCACCTGTGGAGACCGGCAGGGTGGGTAACCAGGCAGGGCCAATGCACATGAATTATGATTGCTCTGTAAGGTAGATTTTGAACCAGTCAGTGACCTCTGGAGAGCAGCCAAGGCATTGAAGTTTGGAGAGGAGTAGGGTATGGTTTACCATGTTGAACGCTTTGGAGAGGTCGACAAAGACTGCACCTGTGGCATTTCCATGGTCCATGTTAATAAGGATGTGGTCAGTCAGAAGTGCGAGGGCAGTTGTAGTGGAATTGTTCTTGTGAAAGCCATGCTGTTGGTTACATAGGAGATTGTGTTTGGTTACGTAGTCAGCCAGCTGATGGTGTACGACTTTCTCTAGTAATTTGTTTAGGTGAGGAAGGATGGAGATAGAACGAGAGTTGTCCGTGGATTGGGGGTCATCAGTTTTAAAGATGGGGATGACCTTAGTGGTTTTACAGGAGTTGGGCATGGAGGAGGTGGTGAGGGCAGGGTTGAATATGATCGTGAGAGGGGCGATGATGGCTGGGGGGAGATGAGTCTTAGGAAGACAGGGGCTAGGCCATTAGCTCCAGGGTAGCCATGATTTGGGGGACTCTTGAGGAGTTTGGCTATGTCAGTGTATGAGAGTTGTTTGAAGAAGAACGAGGGAGTGGGAGACTGGGTTGTGGGCCCGGCAGTTTGCATCAGAAGTGTTTGTAAGGGGAGGGTGTTTTTGGGAAGCTATTATGGAGCTTGCTCAGGCACATGTTCAGGTTAGAGAATTTGTCATTGAAAACCCTTGCCACTTCAAGAGGGTCCTTGATAGGGCCATCAGCAGAGTTTAGCTGCAGGGCTACTTACTGTACGGGGGGTTTAGTAGAGAGCCAATGGATGACAAGAATTTTCTAGAGCCCCCAAGGTTTGTTTGTTGGAGATTGCAAAAGTGAGTCTGTTTTAGTGCTTTTGCCAGGTTTTTGCATAGGTTCCTCCGACACCTGTAGTCATCCCTGAGGGTCGGGGATGGGGATGCTTTATAGGTGGACCAGGCATGATCTCTGTCCTTCATTAGGGTAAAGAGGTCTTTAGTGACCCAGCGTGAGTAGCCACCCCTCACCCTTCTGGAGATGACCAGAAAGTGTTTGTCCTATAATGTCCTGAGTGGTGTTGTAAACAGGGTTACTGCCTGGGTTACATTTGACATTCAGTGAAGAGCTGACCAGTCCTGCACCCTAGCCTCGGTGAAGAGGTGAGCGGTGTTAAGGGTACTGACATTTCAGAAGGACAGGAACTCAGGAGGGGGCCGTTTGAACTTGGCTAACCAGAGAATCTATGTGGGTGAATGGTCACTAATGGAGTCGGCCATTGTACCAACATGTAGAACACAGTCCTCTCTATTTGTGGAGATCCAATCCAGGACTGTCTGTGTGGGACATGTGGGGGTTTTGCTGGTAGGAAGCATAATGGTATGAACCAGGTTGCATAATTTCAGGAGGGAGGCATAATCAAGCTGGTGGGTGCACAGCCAGTTTAGATTGAGATCCCAGAGAAGAATTCAGTCTCTCTGTGGGGATATGGAGCTCGGACCAGAGAGGTAGCTGTTGAGGCCCTCTGTTCCAGTGGAGGGAGGGTTGTAACAGCACCCAATGTGGAGTTTTTTGTTAGCTCCCAGCATGAGTTCGGTGAGGAACCATTCGCTGGGAAAGGTTGGATCACAGCAGAGAACAATGTTGGCTGAGAGTGGTTCCTTTAAGAACAGGGCGAAACCACCACCCTTTTTTTTTACTAGGTCTATCTAGGCAGAGGGAGGAGTACCAAGGTAGTTTGTAGGTGCTATCAGTTAGATGTGGTTTTAGCCAAGTTTCTGAGATACCCAGGATGTGGGGCTTGCATAGCATAACCCATGCCTCTAGGTCAGGGAACTTGGAGGGAAGGCTGCAAATATTTATATGGGAAATTTTTTAGCCCTGGAGCATTGACTCAAATGCTGTTGGAGGGAGTGATGTGGAAGTTTGGTAGACCAGGGTTACACTCGATGTCCCCGGCTCAGAGAAGGAGGTATAACAGGGGGATATAGGAGAAGGAGGGGACTGCAAGAAAGCAGGATATTGTGGCCAGGTAGTGGCTGAGTAGCTGGTGGTTCAAGTTGGAGAGGAAGGAAAAGTAGCTAGAGCTGGGGGGCTAAGTTCCTATGGGGAGATGAGGGTGGGATGCACCACAGCCTAGTGAGTTGCTGAGAGGTAGACAAGGAATAGATGGTCCTGGGCCAGTACTGTGGCACATGTATCCATCAGCACCAGTGAGGATGTGAGAGAGATAGCGAACAGTGTGAGCTGGGTCAGGTTCATGGCTGCTGTAGGCACTAGCAAGAAGTGATGCGGGGTGCTTTGTAGTAGTCAAGTAGTAGATGGAAAAGAGGTTGCTTTGAGTGCACTTATTTGGGGAATGAAATTGCCAATTAATGATAGAAAACAGGTTGGGGCAACAGTGGGAAAGAGAGAGGGAGCCCAAACACAGGGAAGAGGGTAGAGGGGTTAGCTAGCCGAAGGGCAGATTGCTTTAAGCACTGGGGCACTAGTATGGAGCCAATAGGAACAAAGCAAGATAGGAGAGGGAGGGGCCTGAGTGAATTTAAAGGGTGTTTGGGTGGGGGAGGGTGGGTGGACCGAAAATCAGCTTCAGCAGAAGAGCCTTGAAGCGCGGGCCATACCTGTAACCTTGCCGTTTGGTGGTAGGTGGATGTGAGCTCTCTGCCACAGAGGAGCTGGCAAAACACCCAGGCAGAGGTGACCGTGGATGGTGGTGCAGCCCAATGGGCCAAGTGGATGCCTGAGGAGAGAGGGACAGAGAGGGAATTAGATAGCACACTGGGCAGTGAGGGTTTAAACATTAGCAATGAAACAAAGGAGAGCCATAATCACTAAGGGAAAATAAATTGGGGGGTGGGTCACAGACAGTGAGCTAGGACCAGCTGTGTCTGCAGGGGGAGAGATAGACACAAAAGGCATAGCAGTAGGGGGCGGACAAAAAAAAGTTTAAACAGAGCAGGCTTAAAACCAAACTGTAAAGCAGCAGTCAGTAATTACAGTGGCAAAAAAACAGTTTCTCAATTATAATCAGCTCTAGCACGTATAACCTGGATTCAAACATTCAGTACAAATAATAACTGGCAATGAGCTGGAAGTTCATAGCTGACTGAAAATAGCAGGCTTGCAGCTGAAACAATCGGCACTTATCAGGAGAATTAGTTAACCCGTAAGGCAGATTTTCTGGATGCCGGGCAGAGTAAAATTCTAAGCATTTACACAAGCCCAGAGGGAAAAGGAATATTAGGCAGACATGTAACAAGAATTACTGAAAGTTTGGAGAAGAGTCTAGTGAGGAGAGCTTGAAAAATACCGGGCAGAGTGGGCTAGCCAATCAGGAGGCTCTTAGTCTTGAGCAGCCAATGAGGGCTTCGCCCGAGGAGAATCCTCGGATTTTCAAAAATCAGCTTTGGCAGAACAGCCTTAGAAGCCTAGGCCATATCTATAGCTTGGTCTTGGGGGTGTGTGGCGGCAGGCTCCTTTGCACCTCAGAGGCACTGGTGAAAACTCCAGGCAGAGGTGACCACAGATGGCGGTGCTAGCCAAGGGAGCTAAGTGAACACCTGTAGCTTGGTCTCAGGGATGGGTGGCAGCAGGCTTCTTTGTGCCACAGAAGTGCTGCTGAAAAATCCAGGCGGAGGTGACCGCGGATGGCGGTGCTAGCCCAGGGGCTATTATTGTCCACTTGTATTGAGGAAATGAGAATGTTAAAGGGGGTAGGTCCCAGGACCGACCCTGAGGGTCCCCACTTGTCACACTACCTCAAGATGAATAGTTGCCCTTTATTACCACCCTCATTTTCCTATCTGACAGCCATGAGCTGATCCATTTTATGATATTGTTATGGAATTCCATCTTAACTAATTGCTCAAGTAAGGTGTTATGACAGACGCTATCGAAAGCCTTGGAAAAATCTAGAAATATGATGTCCATAGAACAACCTTTGTCCAAAGCTACACTCACTGGTTCAAAAAAATGTAAGAGATTTGAAAGGCAGAATCTCCCAGTAACAAAACCATGTTGATTTATGTCACTAAAGCCATTTTGTTGAATATGTCCTATTATGTATTGTTGCAGTAATTTCTCCAAAAGTTTGCAGATCATCGAGGTCAAACTTATTGGTCTGTACTTATTTATATGTTTCTTTTTTCCTCTTTTATGTATTGGGGTGACATGTGCTGTAGTCCATTCTGGTGCTACCGTCCCTTCTTTTAAGGAACAGTTGAAGAGAATTGTAAATGGCCCCACTGGCACTGGGACTCACACTTCCCACAGTCAAGCCAACTCCCTTTGCCACAGCTTTTACCAGAGGGTTCACTAGCTCATCAGCCCCCCCTCTTTCAGTACACTTCTTCGCCAGCCACCAGAACATATCAGCATTTCTTCCAATTAATATGGATGTGTCAGTCATCCATTTTAGCTCTGGGCATATCAAGGCCAAAGTCTCAATGGTGGGGTGTTCTTTGGGTCCCTTCGAGATTAAAGCTATTTGTACTAGGCAATAACCATCATGGGGGTACTCAGAACTACCTATCCCACACAATGACAAACCAGACAGGGGTAGGAAGGGCAAATGCTGCAAATGTCTGTCATAGAAAGTTTGGTGTATGATGTTGACTTACGACCCACAATTCAGTAGAGTGAAACAAGGCACTTCCTCTAGCAAGATTTCCACATCAGCTTGGGGGCCAATTAGGCCAGGCGTCACCTGGCTCGTAAGGGGGGGTTCAGGGGTCAGTCCACATGGTGGAGTAGTGCAATGGCTGGGGCCCAGGTAGCTCCATTACTGGTCCCCACTGGCATTTCCCTGGTCCATTTGCCTCTGTTTTTCGGCCGCTAGCTGATTTTTTTCTGCACCGATGCAACCACACCTTGTATGACTATCTTGACCGCATTTGAAACAGAACTAGTCTTCTCGAGGCCAGAGGGGTATTCAGGGCCTAGGCTGGGGGCAGCATATAGACTAGACTGCCACCTAGGCTCAGACACAACAACACTCTGCAAGGGCTGGGACTCCAATGCCAGCTGCAAGGCCTTCACACAGTGTTTTATTTCTTGGAACTCAGACATAGTAGGGATGGGAGGTGTTTCTCTCATTCCCTTGAAGTCCTGCACACTATCTCTCAACTCTTTCAGCACATTTCTCAACTCCAAGAAGCAAGGCAGTTCTGCAGGGTTTGTGACTTGGGACTGCAGGGTGGCAATAGTAGCTGTGGGCACCTGTAGGGAGTAAAAGACATCTCCCTGGGCCTCTTCCTCCTTCACCTCAACCAACAACTGCTCAAAAGATGGGAGGTTGGCCTCTCGGTCCATTAATCTGAGAGAGATTGGAGTAAGTCGGGAGTGCACAGCCCCCTTAAGGATCTGGTCTAGCCTCATCTTGGCTACTTGCCCTAGACTCTCCACCAGCCTCTACAGTCTTGCATACCATGACCTCCACCCTGGTAATGTACTGCGATAATGTTTTTCCATGCTGCTGCGTGGTGCCCCACAACTGAAACAGGATGATTTCCCTCTTCTCAACAACCCCAAAGGTGCTTTTCAGAATTATCACATGGTCATCTGCGGTACAGTTAGGCTGGCTGGCCCATAAAGACCGAATCACACCCAGAGCCATGCCATTTAAGCTTTCAACGACCCTCTTACATTTTTCCTCATTCGAACACTTCCAGACATGAACTATTTGGGTGGCCTGACCTATCCGGGATTCAAAGTCATCTTCCCCAGCTGGCATGGGTATTGCCTCTGAGAAGGTGCATAGCCGCTTGTACTGCTCGTACAGTGCCACTACATAAGGGCACCCCACTGGGCAACACTATAGGAGAGGGCCCTCCTCCTGATAACATAGCCTGAAGGTCTTTCATGGACTTCCCTTCAATAGCGAGCAGGGAGTCTAGTTTAGCTTCAAAACTCCCTTTGTCACTGGGCAGGGGGTTCTCGGGGGTGGACTAACAGGTTGTGGACTAGTCTGACTCCCTCTCTTCTGCACCACCCTGATCTCTTGGAACCCTTCTAGTGTCACAGTAGGGGTACATCAACAAGACCCAAGTCCTTGTCCATTTCTATTATTAAATCCCTAAACCTAGTGCTGGGGTCCTTGGTCACCCTTTGAATTTTCATTCTCCCACACTCGGTCAGGGCGTCATCTAATACCTCCAAAATAAACTCTTTTGTCTGCACCCCCAGTCACATTTCTTATCAGCAACATCCTCTGGGGGTCAAGGATCTCAAACACACACCAGTCCTCTACTTCCTGGAATGCCATTTCATTTATCCCAACAAAAAGGGGAGGGGGGGTACCAAAATTTCAAACTGCAGTTTCGGGGGTAACCTCTAGGTGGAAGCAAATCCCAGTGGTGCCTCTACTTGTAATAGCCCTTTGACTCACCTTGGCTGATCCAGGAATCACAGGGTAGTTCAGCACACACCTAAGAGGGGGGGCAGGCCTGGGTTCCACAGTAGTAGCAAATGTGACGTGGTGCCTCCACCTGGGGTAATGGCAAGGGACTCCTGTGGATCAAGAAAAGGTTACCACCCCCCAGGAAATAATACGCTGCCCCGGTAATACTTTTCCCCACACAATAACAGTTTCCACACAATAGCCTCCCCACACCCCAGCAGCACACTTTCAATAATACAGTGACAGTGAATAAAATGCAAACAGTAATCTTATTTATTTGGGAAGGTGAATACAAAGAGGAGAATGTCAACCACAATTCCCTTTAGTTAGTCAATAATGTTCCCCATAGCAACCCCTCTCCCCACCCCTGGGTGCACACAGATTGCCCTTGTACGGTGTGTAGCTCACCGCTCGGTGATGCAGTCCTGGGGTCTTTCATCGGGGCCATGTTAACCATAAAACACATTTCAGATTTGTAATTCTACATGTGCAAACTTGAATGCCTCTAAACTGCTGTGCCGGGATTGCCCAGAATCCTAACTGGCTACAGCAGCTAACTAAAAGACTCCCAGAGCCGCAGCTCAGGGTACTCACAGTTTGCAGTCCACACTGAGATTCACAGCCAGATGAGTTGCACGGTACTGTTGAGGTTCTGCTTTGGAGGTGCACCACCGGTGGGAAAACCAGAACTGGACAAACTCAAGGGGTGATGATCTTCACCTGCCTGGCCTTGCCAACTTTGCCTAAGGGCCTTTATAGACAGACTTCACTCAGGCAGGCCTGTTCCATCCTTCAAGCCTGGGATGCTGTCATCTTCAGTCCAAGGAACCAAGATTACATATGTTCCTCAAACTCTTATGATGCATGTCCAGCCACCCTCAGGACCTGCGAAGGGCAGCAGGGCTTCCATAGTCTCTCACCTTATAGTCCCTCTCTCAGGGGATGCTTCCACAAGCAGTGCTGGGTCCTGTCCCAGCGGCTTGCCTCAGCACTTACAGTCTCTCCCCTGGCTGAAAATTCTCTTCCCAACCAATTCCTGCACCAAGGGGAGCAGGGGGTTCCTTCAAGGTCTGCTATAGAACACTTTTTGTCCTTATTCTGCTTTAGTCTCACAAAACAGCTACTGTTTCACCTGCACGCAGCTTAGTAGTTTGAGGTAGCCAAGGTTCAATCAGCCAGGCAGACTTGATAAACCAGGATGGTCTCTCCCCTCACAGCCACCCTGCAGCTCCTCTCATCCTCAACCTCCCTTCTCAGGCCAAAAATCCAGTCTTATAGCCCCATGAGCAGCCTCCCTCTCATTGGCTGCAGCTCCTCAGGTGATCTCAGGGTTTGCTCTCTCTTTTTACCCAGCAGCCCTATTCTGTAGTTGTTTCAGGGGCTGCCATTTTGTCTCCCTATAGGGCTCTCTGCTGCTTAGCCCTGATTTATTTAATTTAGCCCTCTAACAGGGCTAACTCCATAACTGTTCATAACTGGAGGCCTTCTGATCAGTATCCGTGGCTATCCCCGGTTCTTCTGCTCATCTAGGAGCCGGGGATATATGTGTTTCCTAACAGCCGCATGGCTGAGCTGAGAATAAGAGTGCAGTTCCTTTAGATTTTTTCCCCAGATGGCTGTGAATGCTCAGAGGGAGCGTGGCTGCCATTTTATCTGTTTAGTATGTGGTCCTTGTTCTCCAAAACTCCGGGACCACAAGTCACTCCACCTTGGACGCCCATGCTGTGGAAGTCCTGTCCGATCCTCAGCCCTCATCTAACTGAGACTCTTGGGGCTGAGGACAACACTGCCATTGGTAGCTGCAGCCACAAGGACGCTGGAGGCACCAGGGTCCATATCCCACCAGGGACCCCTGACAGAGGCATCAGCACCATGTCAGGGGCCAGAGCCCATGCAGGTAAGCCCACATTGGGGGGACTTACACGCATATGTAAAATATCAATTTTGTATATGTTAAGTTTGGTGGCATTTGTGTGGGAGACCATGATCACAAGTAGCCCTCCCTCGGTTACTCTCTGTGGTTCATGTTCTGTGGAATGGGGATGCCACTGACACACAGTGGGACAGCAATGTTCCCCATCCTGTCACTGAAGTAGGAGACAGCACCCGAGAGAGACAGCTGGCAGTGTTTATGTTCCCCCTCCCATCCCGTGGCAAAGTGGTCCATCTCCTTACCCTGAATTGAGCACTTTTGTGAATTACCAACCTGATCCTGGTACATTCAAATAAGTCACACACCGCAGCTGCTGTGGGGGGGGGCAGAGAAGTGGGACATTTCATTCAGTGTCCTCAATGTGACTGACACTGCATGTTGCTTGTGGTGCAAACCACTGAGAGAGTCAAAGTGAGTGACCACGGGGTGGGAGTAAGAGAGAGAGAGAGAGAGAAAGAGAGAGAGAGAGAGAGAGGTTAGTGCACAGCTGGTGGGGTTGCGATAAACCTATATGTGTTGTCTGATGAATACGGGCTGGTATTGACCTGTGTCCTAAGTGAGCGATGGCTGCATGTTCTGTAAGATCCCCCATGCAAGAGAGAGCAACAGTAACAGCGAGCAAGCCAGGTGCAGCTGCAATCTCCAACTGCTGCAGTTTCCTGTGTCTGTCACTCTGCCTGTCTGTGCCAAAGATGGGGTTTTGTCACCTTCTATATCACACATGTTGATGGTGCAGTGAGTAAGAGAGACAGAGAAACAGTGACAGACGGAGAAAGCGAGTGGGACATCTAGGAGCCGCATGTCACACTGTGCTTGTTGTATTGGGGGTTGAGAGGTGGACTTGAGTGTCGCAAGTATGGTACCCCACAGTGTTATGCAAAAGAAATGTCACAGATCATCTCAGTCATATGTCTGCAACATTTCTAAGTGCATGACAACAATAGAGTATGCATTTTTTGTTAGGGACTATTTCCCAAGGTGGCAGGATACAGTACCTGTTTTGCCTTGAAATGGGAAACACACCCTTTTGGGGGTTACTCTGAGTGTTCAACATAACCTATGTTACATGCGCAATAACCCACTCCAGGGTATGGGGTTATAGGCATTTAATCCATGCCTGGGGCACTATGTGGACACTCAGCATGCAGCCTCATGCCTCATAATGTACCCGAGGCTTGGATTAAATGCCTTTAACCCCATACATTGTGGTGTGTTATTGCTATCTTGGTTCATTTCTAACTTAGTTTCACTTTATTGGTGCCATATTATCAGGCTGCTGTCTAGCAGTACAGTGTTTGATACATACTGCTGTTTAAATTTTATTAACCTTTTTGTTATGTTTAAATCTCATCTTCTTATTCATAAGTGAGAGTTCCAATTTTTTGGATGAATATAACTAGCTCTACCTGGCTTCTAGCTAGTTATAATAGTAGACCTTCTGTGTTTGAGGTATAATTATATAGGTGCCGCTTTGCCTAGCAATTGACTAACTTCTGCCAGCTGACAGTGCACACATGCAAAGCGATGGGAGCTGCATTAATAGGCTTCTTTTTTAATGCTATTCTTGCTATGATATTTTTAAATTCTCTCTCTTCATCCTGAAGTTGGATTTCTAATTGTTGAAACAGATATAAGTGGTTCAAATGGGTTGGTAACTGGTTACTACAATAAAGTATCTGAAGTAGAAATAAAATTATTTAGGTGCAAATTTCCCAAGCAATTGTTTGGCTGTAACCAGTAACAGTTCATACACATACATGTGCGTGCACACACACGCACACCAGGACATGCACACACACACACACACACACACACACACACACACACACACACACACACACACACACACACGCAGCAGTATTGTGCTTGTCAGTTACATTTTGTATCCTCTCTGCATTATCTTTAAATCTCCTTCCATTTTCCCAAGTGGCATTCTAATGTTTTAGCCAGCTGTAGAAAGCATTTACTTCTTGCTAGTTAGTTACCCCACCTTACTAGACTAGTGTATCTTTATAAAAAATATAATTACTGTATGAGATTGGTGAAGCAATAAAAGACAAAGGTCCTCATCTAGTATCTCTGGACAAAATAGTATGACTGTTATATTTGTAGTGACAATGCCAGTGTTAAAATCCTGAGAATACATTGTTTAATGTAGTTTTGACACAGGTTCATCAACATACAATATATGTCACATGATGCCACATACAATACCCAAACATATGTGACTCATTCACCTATAACAAACACAACAAATGCACAGCCCTTGCAACTACCTCTGGATGGAATTAATCTTTAGGTAGCTAAAAGAATTATGTTTAGACTGCTGTCTGTTTCCTTCATTTCCTCAGCATTCCATTATTACTAAAATCTCAGATGAATCCTAAAACAACGATACTCAGCTTTTGGTTCCGTGGCAATTTTCCTTCAGTTTTGTTTTGTATATAAACACTTTATTGAAGAATAAAGTATTACACCAAATAAATCCTGAAGCAAGTACATAGCATGGCACATGTATTTCCAACAGAGCTACTAAATAAGTATTCAAGCAGTGGGGAACAAAGCCAAACTAAACATCATAACAATTATACATTTAATAACACAAGGTATTATTGGAGTGCTGAACTCTAGCTCTAGAACAAACATCTACAGTACCTTCACTTACAGTATTGTCCAAATCATGCTCAATTAGAATATGAAGCAGTCCCTGCCAAATCCCCATTCTTAGCATCCACAGAGGCCAACCATTTACCTGATGTCTGATGAAATTGAGGAAGGGCATTTCTCCTCCAGAAAATCACTCGATAGATAATAGGAGACTTCATTAGATAAAGCTTGCTTCCACCTTGATAAGGGTGGAACCTTGGTGGATCTCCAGTTCTGAAGTAGGAGTCTCTTAGGTTCTATGGCCATGGCAAAAAGCATCCCTTTATGCACTAAAACGGTGGGAATTTTAGAATGAGGAGTTGTAGGGTGTCTTCCAAAAAGCTAATAATAGTATTCCGCCATTGTGTCAGAGAATTACAGTCCCATAAAATGTGAAAAATCATACCTGACCCCTGCTGACATCGCCAACACTAATCCAACCCTAAAACACCCAGCTTAAATAAATGGGCTGGAGTGCAATGCCATCTACTTAACACATTCTGGATTAGTTGAAGTTTAGGGTCAGGAGAAGCCTTTTGTACTTCATATCGACATCGTGCCAATCCCTCTACATCTAAATTAACTTGCATATCCTCCCCCCATCTTAACATGTGTGGCTCCCAATTTGCTAGAGAAGTTTTCTGCAGTTCCCTGTAAACCAGACTAATATGCCCTCTGGGGATTTTAAACCATTTCTGCAATTGGATTATGAAGTCAGTCTCAATAATATGGAAAGACTTAAAAAACATAGAAGATAGGGCATGTCGTAGTTGAAGGTACCGCTACGTATCCTGGGAGGGAAGCCCATATTTACCTTGTAAGTCTTTAAAGGAGACCAGAATGCTATTCCCTTGGTTGCTTACATCCCCCATTACCCAAATGCCCTTGGATATCCAAATGTGCAAATGTACTGGACTACCCCTACTAATAATCCTGGATTATTAGTAGGGGGTCTGTACTGTCTGTACCAGTGTACAGGTTATTTTGTAGGGACAGGGTGATTGAGAAAGGAGGGGGTGTGGCACTATATGTGAAGGAAGTACTGAAGTGTGTAAGGGAGGAAGGGGAGGAGGGTAGTACAGAGTCAATTTGGGTGCAAATCCAGGATTCCAAGAATAGGATTCTTAGAATGGGAGTGGTGTACAGGCCGCCATCTCAGATGGAGGAGTTAGACAGGAGACTAGCGGGACAGATCAGGAGGACCTGTGAGAGGGGTAGTGTGGTGACTGTGGGGGACTTTAACATGCCAGGAGTGGACTGGAGTACCCGAACAACCAGGAACTGAAGGGAGCAGGTACTGCTGGATACCTTCCAGGACAGCTTCCTGCTGCAAATGGTCAGTAAACCAACCAGGTTAGGGAATACCCTTGACCTTGTGCTGGCAAATGGAGACTTTGTGATAGAACTTACAGTGGAGGAATGGCTGTCAGGAAGTGACACCACTCAGTATGACTCACATTGGATATGGGCAAGGAAGGAGTGGAATCTGGCACAAGAGTGTTGGACTTCAGGAGGGCTGACTTTGGGAGGATGGGGAAAGTGGTAAAAGGGTACCTGGCCAGAATTCAATCTAGTATGGACACTAACCAGAGGTGGGAGATCATAAAGCTGGGGATAGTGGAGGCAACCAAAACCTGCTGCAAGGCCCAGAGCAAGAATCTAGGGCTAAGAAACCAAGCTGGTTGAGCAAGGAGATCATGGAAAAGGTAAGGAGGAAAACAGCTGCCTTTAGGAAGTACAAGAAAACAGGGAGAGGGGAAGACAGGGAGGAGCACTTGACGGAATCGAAGGAGGTGACAAGGGCAGTAAGGGGAGCCAAGGCATCTACGGAACTCAGGCTGGCACAAGGCATTAAGAAGGGGGAGAAGGACTTCTTTAGGTACATCAGGGAGACAAGGAGCTGTAAAGACCACATAGTAAGGATTAGAAAGGCGGGGTTGGGGTGAAAGCAGGGTGCGATAAGGCAGAAGCACTAAATGAGTACTTCTGCTCAGTATTTACTAAAAAGAAGAGGGGGGTGACCAAGGGGACAAATGGCAGAAACAGGGGGAGGGGGGTGACAGATGGGGAAATCATGGAGGGCAGAATTTGGGAGGGTTTGAAGGCACTGAGGGTGGATAAGGCACCAGGCCCAGATGGCATCTACCCCAGGGTACTGAAGGAGCTGGCAGAAGTCCTTGCAGGACCTTTGGCAGACCTATTTAATGCCTCACTACATTCGGGGTATGTACCTCAGGACTGGAGGATGGCTCATGTGGTGCCCCTCCACAAGGGTGGCCCCAAAGATGAACCGGGAAACTACAGACCAGTGAGCCTCACATCCATCGTGGGTAAGCTAATGAAGGCTATCCTGAAGGAAAGGCTGGTGGCCCTCCTAGAAGCCAAAGGACTACAAGACAGCAGACAGCATGGCTTCATATGGGGCAGATTCTGCCAAACCAACCTAGTGGAGTTCTATGACTGGGTAACTAGGCAAATGGGCAGGGGCCATGCAGTGCATGTCCTGTATCTGGACTTCAGTAAGGCATTCGACTTGGTGCTGCATGGAAGGCTGGGAAGTAAGTTAGTAGGTACAGGGGCAGGTGCAAAGCTGGTGAGATGGGTAGGGAACTGGCTTCAGGGAAGGCAACAGAGGGTGGTGGTGGGTGGGGAGCTCTCACACCCAAGGGTAGTGACAAGCGGTGTTCCACAGGGCTCAGTGTTTGGACCAGTGTTGTTTGGGATATTCATTGCAGACATATCATTGGACATCAAGAGCAAGATCCATCTGTTTGCTGTTGATACCAAGGTAGGAGCAGTGGTGGATGACCCAGGGGGATGGCAGAGGTTGCAGGATGATCTGGCAAAGCATGAAACCTGGTCAGACACCTGGCAACTGGAGTTTAATGCCAAAAGTGCAAGGTGCTGCATTTTGGGATGAAGAACCCAAGGAAGAGTTACCAGCTGGGGGGAGTGCAGCTAGCCCAGAAAGACGAGGAGAAGGATCTGGGGGTACTCATTACAGGGTCAATGAACAACTCGGCACAATGTAGGAAGTCAGCTGCAAAGGCCAACAAAATGCTGGGTTGTATTGCAAGGGGTATATCCTTGAGGGGGGAGGAGGTGATTCTGCCACTGTATAGGTCATTAGTTAGACCACACCTGGAGTACTGCGTGCAGTACTGGTGCCTGTATCTGAAGAGGGACATTAAGTTACTGGAGGGGGTGCAGCACAGGGTGACAAAGATGATCAAGGGGCTGGGGGACTTATCATATGAGAGGAGGCTGAGGGAGTTAAACATGTACTCACTGGAGAAGATGAGGGACAGGGGGACATGATTGAAACCTTTAAGTACATGGAAGGAATAAACAAGACAGGTACACAGGGGCTGTTCAAAGTAAGGGAGGGGAGGGACACCAGGGGCCATGATATGAGACTGGAGGGAGGAAGGTTCAGGAGGGAGAGGAGGAGACATTTTTTTACAGAGATGGTGGTGGCTGGGTGGAATGCATTACCTGCAGAAGTGGTATCCAGTAGAACAATGGACTGCTTCAAAAGGGGATGGGACAGGAAAAGGGGGAGGGTCAATGAAGGGGAAGGGTGGAAGGAAGGGGCAGCTGCAGAATAAGGAGTGCTAGCTGCACATTCGAGCAGGCTTGATGGACCTCTAGGCCTTTATCTGCTGGCAAATTGCATATGTTCGGATGTTCATGTATCTTCCCATATAGGTAGCATCCCAGACCAACAATTTAAAATACTTCCCCCACACCCAATGGGAAAATACCATAGGAAAGGTCTCCACTCGAGAGGTCGACCCAGGGTTTTTTTGAGGAAAACTGCCAGAGTCATATTGCCTAACAAAGCTTGTTCAATCTCCACCGACAAAGGTGATCCAGAAAAAGGAGATACCCATTCAAAGTGTGCTTAACTTCATGACACATATGGTAAGCCAATAGCCAAGTCATATTCCAATCCCCTTACACTCCCATAGTCATACTAACATACTAATTGCCAGCAGATTAGGCCTTATGGTCTATCGAGTCTGCTCAAACCTCAGATCCCTAGTTGGGTGCTGAGGCCCTCCCTCCTTGTGTTCCAGGAACCCCTATCATCCATCCCCACCCCCCTGGGCCAGGCTACCATCTGATACATCCACTTTCTATGCCTGTCCCACCCTCTCTTGAAGCCCTGCACTGTGGATCTCTGAACCAGCTTGCCAGGCAGTGCATTCCAAGGGTCCACCACCCTCTCAGTGAAAAACCTCCAAAGAGTCCTTCTACTAAAGCTAGGGGCTTCTCTTTCCAAATAAAATCAGACAGCACCTGATCAAATTTGGACCAGAAACTTACTGAAACCTTAAAGGGTAGATTACTTAATTTTTAGAAAAGCCGGGGAAACACCATCATCTTGATGGCAGCTATTTTTCCAGGAAGAGATAGATAAAGCTGTTTCTACCTACGAAAGTCAATCTTAATCTCCTCTAGGACTTCCAAATGGTTTCTTGAACACATTTACTGGAGTTGACCTGAAATATACATGCCTAAATGTCTTGACCCCTCAGAAGATGATTTAAGAGTATTAGAACCCATGGAGGCCCAAGAACGATCAGCATTTTAAAGAGATAAAATTTCTGTCTTCCCCCAATTAATCCATACTCCAGAAATTGTACTGAATTGATAACTCCACAGGCCCATGGAAGGGAAAACTCTACTTTTGACAACAACAGAAACAAATCATCAGCATATAACAGTGTCTTAAATGCCTTCCCACCCACAGTTATCCCAAAAATACCTGGGTTTTGGGACAGGGCCATATTGAATGCCTACAGGTGGCAGGCATTAGACAGCTAGTTTCAGAACCCACTCATGAGGGAGCAATCTTAGACCTCGTACTCTCAAACGGGGGCAGTGAGAGGATCTCAGATCTAGAAGTGGGTTGCCATCTGGGGACAAGTGACCATCAAACAGTGTGGTTCACGTTAAACTCAGCTACAGAGTCAAGCCCACAAAAGTGAGGGTCACTGGACTTTAGGAGGGCTGACTTTGGCAAGATGGGAGAGTGCCTCAGAAAAGCACTAGCAAACAGGCTAGAAGGAGTGTGGAGCAACAATGGGAATTATCAAAACTGCCATCACAGAGGCAACAAGCCTTTGTGTAAAGCAAATAAACAAATCAAAATGAAAGAAAAAGCCACTATGGTTCTCAAGAGAGGTGGCTGTGAAAGTCAGGAAGAAAAGATAGCATTCCAGAAGTATAAGGAACACAGAAGGAGCAGGACAGAGAGCTGTACCAGTTAAGGCAGAAAGAAGCAGGGAGGGAAGTCAGAATAGCAAAGGCCCAAACTGAGGAAAAGATAGCCAACTCAGTTAAGAAGGGGATAAAACCTTTATAGGTACATCAGCGAGCGTAGAAAGACAAAGGGAGGGATAGTGAGGCTGAATAGAATAAACGGTGGGTGGACAGAGGGGGACAGTGAAAAAGCAGGAATACTGAACGAATATTTCTGCTCAGTATTCACAAAAGAGGAGGGGGAAGTGCCTAATCCAATTAACAGAAGCACTCTTGATAGGGGGGTCGATCCCAGTCCTTTCACAGAAGAAAGGGTTCTGCAAGAACTCCTAAAACTGAAGGTGGACAAAGCAATGGGTCCTGATGGAATTCACCCCAGAATTCTAAAAGAATTAAGGAAGGAACTAGTGAAACCACTGGCTACTCTTTTAATAAATCATGGGAGGATGGTGTGGTACCTGAGGACTGGAGGAAGGCGGATGTGATCCCCTTCACAAAAGTGGGAACAAGACAGAGGCAGGAAACTACAGACCTGTCAGTCTGACCTCTGTGGTAGGAAAGTGATGGAGTCACTCTGAAGGAAAGAATAGTTGAGTACCTAGAGGTTAGTGGAGCACAGGATCCAAGGCAGCATGGGTTCACAGCCGGAAGGTCATGTCAGATGAATCTAATAGATTTCTTTGACTGGGTGACCAAAGTAGTAGACCAGGGAGGGGCTGTGACATGGCCTACCTAGACTTTTAGCAAGGCATTTGACACAGTCCCACACAAAAGATTATTAGTCAAATTAACCAGCCTGGGAGTGGGTCCCAGGTGGTAGCCTGGGTAAAACATTGGCTGGACAACAGGACACAGAAGGTAATTGTAAATGGAGTCCACTCTGAAGAAAGGGCGGTTACTAGTGGGGTACCGCAGGGTTCAGTATTGGGTCCAGTCCTTTTTAATGTCTTCATCAGTGCATTGCAGAGGGACTGGAAGGAAAAGTATGCCTTTTTGCAGATGACACAAAGATCTGCAACAGGGTTGATACACAAGGAGGCGTGGAAAGGATGAAAAGGGACTTGGCAAGGTTGGAGGATGGTCTGACGTATGGCAGCTAGGATTCAATGCAAAAAGTGCAAATAATGCACCTGGGAAACAAGAACCCAGGGAAGAATACACAATGGGTGGGAGGTAGTAAAACAACAAAACAGGAAAGGGACCTGGGGTAATCATATCAGATGACCTTAAGGTTAGCAAGCAATGTGAGAAGGCAGTAGGGAGGGCTGGGGTATACTGGGATGTATAGGGAGAGGCATCAGCAGCAGAAAACAGGACGTTGTTATCCTCTGTACAGACAGTTGGTGAGACCCCATCTGAATACTGTGTCCAGTTCTGGAGACCCCATCTCCGCAAGGACACAGACAGGATAGAGGCAGTCCAGAGGAGGGCAACTAAAATGGTGCAGGGTCTGCAAGAGAAGCCGTATGAGGAGAGACTAAAGGAGCTTAATATGTATACCCTTGAGGAAAGAAGGGAGAGAGGGGACATGATAGAAATGTTCAAGTACCTCAAGGGAATCAACAAAGTCCAAGAGGGTAGCATCTTTCAGAAAAAGAGACTTGCAAGAACAAGGGGACACAATTTAAAGATAGAAGGAGGGCGGTTCAGGGGCAATGTGAGGAAGTATTATTTCACAGAGAGGGTAGTGGATGCATGGAACAGCCTTCCTGAGGAAATTGTGGAGTCTAAAACTGTGGGAGAATTCAAGAATGCATGGGACAGACATAAGGCAATTCTTGTGGGGGGGCAGGAAGATATAGGCTGTTGGTTAAATAGGATCTGCGGCCTATCCTGTAGGTAAGGAAATGGGCAGACTAGATGGGCCTAGCGGTCCTTATCTGCCATCAAAGTCTATGTTTCTATGTTTCTATGTTTCAATGGCTAGCAAGAATAACAGGGGATTCAAAGGGCATTCTTGCCTAGTCCCCCGAGACAAGGAAAAGAATCTGATGAGGTAGAGAATTCCACAGGGTGGGGGCCACAAACAAAAAAGCTCAGGACCCAGATATCTTCAGCTGGACCCTTGGAACCTCTAGCAATCCCTCATTGGCAGAGCAAAGTGGTTGGAGGGGACAGTAGGGATGCAGGAGCTCTTGCAAATAACTCAATCCCTGTCCGTGTAGGGCTTTATAGGTCAATAAATTGACCTTAAAGGTGATCCGCCACTAAACTGGCAGCCAGCATAGTCTGTGCAGCAAAGGTGTGACATGACCAGATCAAGACTGCCCCATCAACAACCTGGTCGCTGCATTCTGCACCATCTGCAGGTGGCATATATCAACCCCCAGTAGCCCTAGGTAGAGGTAGTTACAGGGATTCCCCTTATGTTACTACTGGGGGAGGGCAACTTGTGATTCTGCTTAAGCGTGCTGTGTGCAATGTTTTAGCGTGTTTTATTTACATTCTTTATCATTATTAAAATTCTTAATGGATTTTGTTTTGAGTTTTTTTTTTGTAAATAAAAGATATAAAAATATAAATTTTTTAAACATATGCATTAACTAATTACTATATAGTATTGGGCAGCAACAGCAGCTTGGTAGATGTGGTATAGCACAAATCTGTGAGCCTGACCACCCGTGTTTGCATCATATAATCTCCCTTTACTCTCTGTGTAACCCTGAGCATGTCACTTTACCTTCCAGTGCTTAATCTCTGTGTAGTATCTCCTATAGCTATGGTATCTCTGTGTTGTTCAAAACTTCATATGTGCCTGCAATGGCAGCAATATTATAAGCCCTACCTCTTCCAAATTGTAAAGAACATTGTAATTCAGTGTTTATTATATAAATCTAAAATCCCTTCCTTCCTTTCCCCCTGCAAATTTAATCTGTATGAAATGCATTTATTTATTTAGTTAGTTTATGTTGACTGGGAAAGGAAAGCTGGGCAATTTTGTCTTTTTTATCCTCATACTGTGGAGCAGTGAGAGATACAACTGCAAACTTTCATTTGGAATCAGCTTAACTTGCTTGATGAATGGGAGAAATTTGGCAAGGATACTAGGGAAATTGCCTTACTCCTTTCAAGAAGTGCCATAGGATTTTTAATATCCACCTGAACAACCATCAGAACAAGCAGGAGAGACCTCAGTTTTAATGCCCCATCCAAAAGAGGGCACCTTGGGAATTCAGCACCCCATCATGCTGCACTATTGAGTCAGAACTGGGATTTATTTATTATTTATTTGTATAATTTTGGTAACCAAGTGGGCCCACTAGAGACATTACAGTTCCTTCATTAGGGGTAACCCAAAATTAATTACAGGTAAAGATACAGAAGACATTTACAAATGCCTTATGTGGAGCTAGAATCAACAACATTCAAATTTTCTAGCCTCAGAGATGAGTTTTTAATCTGCTGAGCCAGTGACACAGAAATATCCTAATAAAACTGATTAAAATGTAAAATGTATCTTTAAGTGTCCACATATCTAACTCCTTTTGAAATATTTTCCATTGGCTCTTATCAACTAGCTCAGATCGCCATGGCAATCTTGCTTGCAGTAAAAATTAACAAGAGAAACATGACTGAGCTTATAATGTAAATTAGACTATTTTAGCAAGAAACTAACTGCAAGTAGTAAATTACACAACTTCAAAAACCTTAATTGAATTAATTTTTCTTGTAATGAAAATGTCATGTTAACTACACTGAAAATTTTATCAAATTTAAATGCACAATTACCATGAAATCTACTTCGGTTAATTTGTTTCCAGGCTTAATGACATCTCTGCCTTTCTATAACAATCATTTTCCATGTAGGATGAGCACTATATGAAAAAGTCACTCGAGGCTTGACCAGCATGGTAATATTACAAAGTAATATGAAATCCTTTGTTGAACTAGTAAGAGAATCAGATTATTTTATTACTCAACTGTACATTAGAATATATTAAACAGAGATACTGATAACAGGGCCATTCAGTTAAAAGGGATGTTTCCCTTGGAAAAGTTTTATTCCATATTAAACACCATGTGCAATGAAATGTACAGAAATTAACCCTTAGGCTGCCGGCAAAATTAGAATGTGTAGGAATTCTGGACTGATATATCCATCCACAGCACAGCAAGTGTTAAACTGTCAGCATCATTCATTAAATATTTTTGTACAAACAGTGTCTGCCTGATGTTTCTTGCCTACCATTTCATACCATTTGTTAGCCATTTGTTGTGTGCTCTGCTTCAGTCACATTGCTAGATGCTGAGACTTGCTGTTCCCTCTGGGGTGATGTCATTTGGCATGCTATTCTTTTTTATCTATGAAGAAGCCAGGGAGATTGTCATGTTGCTGAGGTCTGTAAAGATTTTTTTCTTGCTCTGTGCCTCCTAAAAGAAACTGAAAGGCAATCACAATCAGCTCTTTGATTGCGATTTTGTCATGTTCAACGCCAATAAGACACAAAAATATTTTACATTGATCATTTTAACCTGTGAAGAAGTCAAGGAGAGCACATTGCGGAAAGGTCTGCAGACTCCATGAATTGCTGTTGTGGTGTAATGCATTAGTCTTATGTTAAAGACTGCAGTGTTCATTCACACTTGACATTCAATGTATTTATTTATTTAAAAGTTTGACCAGGATGGCATGCAGAGCAGAATTGCTCATTTCCAGATGCGTCCTGGGGGTCGGGATGGGGTGGGGGTAACAGTGACATTTAAACAGGTAAAAATAACAGCAGCATATAACAAATATTTACAGCAACAATACTATAATATTTACAGCATCAATAATATATACAGTCAGGGAGAAATCATTCAGGATTGTAACAGTAGGTACAACATTTGAGAAGAGCATTTCTACTGCCTAGCTAGAGATGCAATTTTCTGAGAATGGCTGGGTTCTGTAGAGGTGATGATTTCTAGGCATGGCAATGAATCAAATATCCCATCACCCTGTAAATGGGGATGGGAGAAGCAATGCTGTTTTTAAACCTTACTAAGAGTTTCTGTACACTAGCCAGCCCACTGTTTTCTTCATTCAGGCTCATCTATTCTTTACTCCACATTAAAATGATTTCTGTACCAGGGCTATCACATCCATTTCTAGTAGAAATGAACACAGATAAGGCCCCATTAAACTGTATTGTAACACAGGTACTAACCAACAGTAATATAGTTAACAACATTACAATATTACTAGCAATACAGCTTCCTAACACAGTAGAGTAGCACCTCAAATAACATCAGCAGCCTGGAGGCATGCCGACTCAGCATCCAACAACTTTGGAGAATTGGACTACACCAGAAAAGTGCTAAAAAAGTATGATATTATCAATTTTGCTACAAAGTCTTTGACACACATAGAGCTCAATTTTTAAAGAGGGATGCAGGGCTTGGGTCAAGTCCTGCATCAGTCCCTTTTTTTGTGCAGCTGCACCAAACTCATTTGATGTGACTGCATCTAATTTTAGTATATCTGGTGCAATTATGACAGTTTCCTCAATTTACAGCAGCTTGCACCAAAGACTTGCGCAAGCCCCCTAAAAAGAGTCCCCAAAATGGCACAAGTGAGACCAGGGAAAAGTTGGTCTAACTTGTGGCATTTGGTGTTCAGAATTGAAAATCCCAATCACTGGCTGGGAGAATGATGCAGGGTCCATGCACCAAACAATTGGCGCATCAGTGGCTTGTGGCATTCATGTGGCTTTGAAAATTGAGCCCATAGTTCGTATAGCAATGTTTATTGAGTGATGCTACGTGTTTTAGTTTTGAAAACCATTACACATGATCTTTATCAAAATGTTTATTTAAGTGGTTAGTGGTGACTATAATTCTGTTTAATCAGATTAATGATTTTGGATGATTAAAGAGGTTATTTAGAGAGTAAATGGCTTACCATACATTATATGTTGAAATCCATGGCTTCTGCTTCTACTCCAAAATAATCATATGAAAGTTAAGGAAGCACTAACCAATTTGTTGAAAGTAAATACTATACTAAAACTAACTGAAAATGCACAAATACATATTTTAAATATGTTATTGCACTGATAGAAAAACATAGATAAACAATAAAGAAAGTCAACCGGGATTACACTCTGACCAGTCTATCACTAAACTAACGGGTTTGGGTTACTAGGGGCATCCTTCCTTGGGGGCATACTAATGTGAACCTAGCTATCCCTATAAGAAAGACTTCCATTGTATAATTTTTATTATAATTTAAATCTTTAAAAATAGTGAGCAACATTTGCTCAGAAATCACGTTTTAAATTTACAGCATCCAGCAATATCCAGTTGACAGACATACAGTAAAACTTTTTATCACAGTGCAGCTGAACTATTGGATGGTGCTTGTCATACGATTGTTTGTCTCCTTCTACACATCTCCCTCATCTTTTTGGGCTATTTCCCAGCCCTAGTGTTACTCACCTTCATCTGTACCTGTTTTGTCCACAATTTACCCACCCCACTTGGTTTGCACTTTTGGGAGGGACATTGCTCCCTTTCAATGTATTCATCTTTTTGTTTGAGTAGTCATGTCAATAGTGGAGGGCAAAAGATTGCTGAGCCATCATTTTGACAGCAGTGGGCTATTTCTTTCAGCATAGTGCCTTTTGACCCCTTCCCCATCCCTGCTGCAATATCCCCCCACCTGCAAATTAGAGAGATACTGTATAGAAGAGCTGGAAATAAAATGAAGAAGGGTGGGGTGCAGCAGAGGGAAAGACATTCAGCACCAAGAGAGGGGCCAATAGGACCTCTCCCCTAGTCGAAATTCAAGCAGAAGGGAGGTGACATGGAGAGGGGATAGTAGGGGTAGAGTAGGAGAGGGGACACCAAGGGACGGTGGGAAGCAGAGAGGGAAAGGGGGCATGCAGGAAGGTAGTGTACCTAAATGCTTGGAGTCTGGCCAACAAGGCAGCAGACCTGCAGGCGGTGATGGCAGAAGTGGAGGTGGACATAGCTGCCATCACAGAAACATGGGCAACCAAATAACATGACTGGGACCTTGAGATCCTGGGGTACCAATTGCTAGGAAAGGACAGAGGAATAGTGAGATGGTGTGTAGTTGCTTTGTATATAAAGAAAGGGGTATTGTGCACTAGGGAAGAGGGGGGGAGGGAGGAGGGGGGATGAGGGCTCGGTGGAAGCCCTGTGAGTAATGCTACAAAACTCCAGTAGGGGAAGGATTTGTTTGGGGGTGGTGTACAGACCACCCTCACAGAGCATAGAATTGGACAGGTAGCTAGCAGACCAGATCAGGAAGATAGGAGGGAATGGGGAATACTATAATAGTTGGAAACTTCAATCTACCTGGAATAGACTGGAGCACCCCAGCTACCACCTGTCACAGAGAGCAGCTCCTCCTGTATGCTATCTAGGAGTGTTTCATGACACAGGGTGTTACAGAGCCAACTAGGGAAGTGGCCATACTAGACCTAGTGCTATCATATGGGGAGCAGGTCCAGGAGATAGAAGTGTGGGATCACCTTGCAGGTAGTGACCACTGCACAGTGTGGTTTTACATCAGCATGGGGAAGGAAACAGACAAGACCAAAACTTGAGTAGTGGACTTCAGGAAGGCAGACTTCAGTAAAATGGGAAACATACTAGAGGGGCATCTTGCCATACTCAGACTGGAGATGAATGCAGACCAGAAATGGTCCGTCATCAAGAGGAGACTAGTTGAGGCTATGTACACATGCACGAAGGCTTAAAAAAAGAACTCTAAGGGCAAGAGACCTAGCTGGTTTAGCAAGAAGGTGGCAGGAAAGGTGAAGGAAAGAGGGCTGCCTTCCTAAGATAGAATTGGACCATGAGGGAGGAAGACAAAGAGATTTACATAGTGAAAGCTAGGGAGGCTGGGAAAGAGGTCCAGGCAGCCAAGGCTACAAAAGAACTGAGACTGGTGTGGGGGATTAAGGATGGGGAGAAGGACTTCTTCCATTGCATTAAAGAGAGGAGATTCTGAAGGGATGAGATTGTAAGGATAAAGAGGGAGAGGGGATGGGCAGAAAAGGGTGAGGAGCAGGCAGAGGCACTAAATGAGTACTTCTGCTCTGTGTTCACCAGGGAACAGGATGGGCCCGTGCCACAGGGGATGGTTGGGGGTTGCCCAAGGGGCAGGGAGGAATATAATGGAGATATTGGGGTTGAAAGGGTCTTAAAAGGACCGAGGGAAGTAAGGGTGGACAAGGCTCCTGGCCCAGATGGAGAACACCCGAGGGACCTGAGAGATGGCGGCAGTACTAGCAGTACCCCTGATGGACCCATTTAACACCTCGCTGGAAATGGGGAGCATACCACAGGACTGGAAGACAGCACATGTGGTGTCATTCCACAAGAGTGGTCCCAGGGATGACCCAGGTAACTACAGGCTTGTTAGCCTAACCTCCATAGTTGGTAAGTTGATGGAGACCATTCTTGTGTGGGACAGGAACCAGAGAGTGGTGGTAGATGGGAACTATTCCAAACCTAGGCCTGTAACCAGCAGGGTCCCACATGGTTCTGTACTTAGTCTGGTACTGTTCAACATCTTTATAGTGGACATAGAAGAGGGTGTCAAAAGTAAGATTTTCCTTTTTGCAGAAGATGACAAACTCTGTCAAAGGGTCAACACAGTGGAGGGGTGACAAGAAATAAAGGAAGATCTGACTAGTCTGGATAAATGTTTGGGCGTCTGGTAGTTAGGATTCAAAGCCAAGAAATGCAAGGTCATGCACCTGGAAGTCAGGAACCCAGGGGCCAGCTACTGGCTGGGGCCCGGGGGCGGGGTCAAGTGTCAATCTTGGAAGAGGAAAAGAACTTTGGAGTGTTGGTCAGGGGTGACATGAAGCACTCTGAGCAATGCCATAAGGCAGCAGCCAAAGCTAATAAAATGCTGGTCTGGATCACCAGAGGAATCACCTCTGGGAGAGAAAAAGATATTCTGCCACTGTACAGGTCTCTGGTGAGACCACATCTGGAGTACTCTGTATAGTTCTGATGCTTTTATATAAAGAAGGATGTAGGTCTACTGAAGGGGGTCCAGCGGAGGGAAACCAAGATGATTCAGGGCATGGGGGACAAAACATATGAGGAGAGTCTGAGGGAGCTCAACATGTATTCCCTGGAGGACAGATGAGAGAGAGGGGACATGATAAATATCTTCAAGTACCTCAAAGGCATAAACAGGGTTCGTTCGGAGGGTATATTCAACCTGAGAAAGGAGGGTACTACAAGAGGTCATAGCCTGAGGCTGGTGGGAGGTAGATTTAAGAAGGAAATGAGGAGACACTTTTTCATGGAAAGAGTGTTAAAGGGGTGGAATGAGTTAACAGAGGAGGTGGTAGAGATGAATACAGTAGACTGCTTCAAGGGAGGTGCGACAGGGTGAATCAGAAAATCAGAACTGGAGGAGTCAGTTCTGGGAAGGGGAGGGGTGAGTGTATGGGGGGAGGTGGATGACTCCAGGAGTAGTAGAGGAGGGGGATGGCTCCAGGGATCTAAATTCAGCTGCACACTCGAGCAGACTAGATAGCCCATCATGGCCTGTTTGTGCTGGTAGTTTTGTATGTTCTTATGTTCTTATGTAACACAGTCACACTGAACCTAGTACAAATATAGTGCTGGCACCAGAACCTTTCCCTTGTGAGCCCTGCCAACAAAGTTGTCTCCTGAACCCAGATCACTTGCATAGTACCTGCATGGGATGTATAGGGTAGATGTCAAGGGGCTTTTCTCCATGAGCTCAAATACAGGGACAAGGTGGAACTCACCGAAACTTGCAGGGGGAAGATTTAGAAGAGACATCTGCAAGCACTTTGTCACTGAAAGAGTGGTGGGCAGGTGGAACAGGTGCTGGAGTAAGTGGTGCAGGGTAAATCAGTCAGCAGCTTCAAGCAGGGATGGGACAGTCATACAGGATTAGTCTAAAATGTGGTGGCAGAAACAAAGGGTAGGGTGGTGGTTGCTAAGGCTGGTGAACAGTAATTAGCTAGAATGGGCAGGCTGGGTGGGCCTTTGGTCCTACGCATCTATGTATCTACAGCAGGTATACCAGCATGACTTGCTGCAACTTGGCCTAGGCAGTGCCTGTGTTGTTCATTATAGTGTAATTGGTACATATTGTGAGATAACATTGCTATCCCTAAGATATTGCCTTCTGTACATGGAATAAGAACGTAAATACATTGTCCCTTAGCATCCTTATAAAATTGGGAGAACATTTCAACTGATATATGTACAATCATGCAGAAGACCATTAGATATTATGCCTGGGCCATCCCACAGCCTCTGTCAATCAACCAACCAAAAGAGAACATTAATATAGGCAAATAATTCATTATGTTTGCATGCGCAAGTATGCACAGCAAACACTTTGTTACACAAAATGGCATTTCAGAAGTGTGTCACTGTCGGATTTAATGCAGCTCAGGCTGCAATGGGTTCGGCAGTGACAGGCCTATGATCAGCAAGGCTAATAATGATGTGTTTCTCTTTTTGCTGGGCAAAAATTTGTCTTAGTTGAAATGAGTCAACTGCTCCATTCCCAGAGAGTCTGGCTCTTTGATCTGTATAAACCCTCCCATTTCTAGTTTTTTTCTGTGTAGTCATCCAGTCCTCTCCCTCTCCCCACTGTGGACAGTATTAGAACTCTGCTAAATACTTGTCAGCCCATTCCCCTCCCTAGCATTTTAGTCTGCCCCAACCTTTGAATTGTATCACCACTTGCAAGGACTGACTGGGAGAAGGTGCTGAAAAACAATAAATTTCTGGCTGGCCACTTTCAGATTATTTCCTTTGAAACTTGCTGTAAATCGGCCATATTTTACAGTAAGTTCTTCAAACATAGACACATACAAATATAGAAAATAATGGCAGAAAAAGACCAATGGTCATCCAGCTGCACAAGTTCCCAGTCTAACCCTGGGACCTTCTGTTCACCCAGGGTCCTAAACCTCCCTCCTATTCTCCTTCCTGATCCTGTTGGCCTGAGTGACCACTATACCTTTCACTGTGTCCCAACCATTCTTGAAACTATTGACTGTTCTTGTGCCATCACTACAACTGGTAGATTATTCCATGGTTCTTCCATGGCTCCACCACCTTTTCTTTTTTTTTTTTATAATTCATATTTTATTAACAAATTTTCACATTACAGGGGACAGAGAGTTCCAACATACTCTGCATATATTCAAAATGTTACATGAGCTGTCCCCATCCCCCCTTCCCCCCACCCCATACAGCAGCAGAGTCCATACTGTAATAAGATAGGAGTACTATATAGTATCACAAATCAAAGACCATTGATTACAGTAACTCATATACCTGATCTGGTCATGATTAGCGTGTGAAGGGGATCCCAAGTGTTCTTGTACCACTGCAACTTATTATGGAGGCTCACTATCACTTTCTCTGTATGTAGGTTAGCTAGAATTTAATTAACCCTTTCCTGATATGATGGGCTTACTGCATCCTTCCAATGCCGGAGTACAATTTTTTTAACAGATAATGCAATCATAGAAATGTGAAATCTCCTGATTCTCACCTTGATAGAGGATAGATGTCCCAACAAACATACGTCTGGGGTGAAGCAATCTTGCACACCTAATATAGGATCTAGGTTAGTCCGTATAGCTACCCACAAAGACCTTATCTTGGGGCATGACCAAAAGATGTGAAGAAGTGTACCATCTTCTTGACATCCTCTGGTACAAGCCCCCGAACTAATAAGACCCCATTCCTTCAGCTCACAGGTGGGTGTAATACATGTTATGCATAATGTGGTATTGCATAAGTCGGAGTCTATCCTGAGAAACGATTGGTGATGACAGAACTCCATAAAACTGACCATTTGGGAGTGTATTGGGGAAAGAAGGAAACCCAGAGCCTAGTGGGGCCTTCAGGTCTCCCATATTTCCAATAATATAAGACTCGGTATATTTTGGAAATAATGCCTGGTGACCCCAACAAGGAGGACAGATCAGATACAAATAGAAAGGCAGGTGGGCAAGGAGGAATGTTACCAAGTACTGTAGAGAGCAGATGCTTTAATTGGACCACCCTGAAGCGGAAAGATAATGGGACATCAAATTTAGGAATTATATTGGAAACTGAGAGCCATTCCCCTGCGTCATCCAGAAAAGTAGAGATTATCCCATTCCCAATTTGGGGCAACCATTGACGAGAAATCATCCTTTTGTTTATTGTGAAAGATGGTGAATTCCAAATAGACTGAGACAAGTCCAGGTGTGGGGAGTATAGCAGAAATGAACAAAGCTGCACGTGAACTCTGAGGGACGTTCAAATGGTGGGACAGCTACAGGTGTCAGGAAGGGATGCTATTTTAACATACAGCATAGTCGGGGGGTCTGTGTTCTCAGACTGAATGAAGTCTAACTCAATTTTGAGCCAGACCTGTCTTAAGTGTTCCAGACCCGGATTCACCCAACGCACATACTTTGCAATATGACTAGCCCAGTAATAAATTGCCAGATGGGGGATCTGCAGTCCTCCAACCATTTTCTGAGCGGCCAGCTTATAATATGCTAACCTGGATTATTTATTGGACCAGATAAAATTTGTGAAAAATCTGTGCATTTTCTGAAACCATGATAAAGGAATAAAAGAATTAAGGAGCGAGAAGGGATAAAACAAGCGAGGAAAAACATTCATTTTAATTATATTAATGCAACCCCAGAGAGAAACAGGAAGTTTAGACCAACTATTGAGGTCCTGAACTATCACTTGGAAAAGGGGCTCCAAGTTTTCTTTGAACCAGGAAGAGGGATTACGTGTCAAATTAATACCAAGATATCTGAGAACATGAGGAGACCAGCCGAGACCAAAAGGGACGCAACATTTTTGAAAACCTTATGGTTAAGAGGGAAAATGGAGGATTTATTAACATTTAGTTTATAGTTTAAGTACTGAACTTGGTGATTTCTCCTAACATGAGGGGATAGATGTTTTTGGATGAGATAAATGAAGGAGTAGATCATCAGCATAAGCCGTGATCATCACCACATTATTACCTATCAGGATACCTTGTATCTCCGGATTATTGAGAATATTTCGGATAAGGGGCTCTAAGTATAAATTAAATAAAAGAGGGGAGAGAGGACATCCCTGCCTGGTACCGGAAGACAAGAGAAAGGGCTTGGAGAATGCCCCATTGCCGGAGACTCTGACAGAGGGGGTTCGATATAAGGCCCGAACCCAGTCTATAAACTTGGCCGGAAAACCAAATACTTTTAGGACCTGAAACAGGAAATTCCAGTTGACACTATCAAATGCCTTCGCGGCGTCCAAGGAGACCAATCCCATGGGAAAGGCAGCATCCCTGGATACCGAGACAACAGGGTGCGTAAATGGTCAGCCGATGAACGTCCCTTCATAAACCCCACCTGAGACATACTAATCAGGTCTGGAAGGACCTGTGTTATTCTACTGGCCAATATCTTCGAGAGAACTTTAACATCTTGATTCAATAAAGAAACTGGCCTATAACTTTGCACTAGTTCTGGATCTTTATCGGGCTTAGGAAGGAGAACAACCAGGGCTTCAAACAGATGTGTATCTGTTCTTGCACCAGAAAGAATGTGACAGTACAACCAGTGAAGAACCGGTAATAGTTGTGATTGAAAAGTTTTATAGAATAAAGCAGAAAAACCATCTGGTCCCGGGACCTTGTCTGAAGGCAAAGCCCCGATGACCTCTGATATTTCCTCCAGAGATATTGGGGAGGATAGGAACTTCCTCTGTGGTTCAGATAAAGAGGGTAGAGAAGAATCCCTCAAATATGCCTCGAGCACTTCTAAGGAAGGGGGGTTATCCATGTCCTTATATAAATGCTCATAGTATGAGGCAAACTCCTGCACAACCTCGGAGGGGGACACCTTCAGGGATCCATCTGCCCGGGCCCTTATTGGAGGAATGAACCTAGCAGATTCCTGCTGTTTTAACCTTAAGGCTAGCAAGTGACCCGCTTTTTCCCCCAGGTGGTATAGCTTGCAGTGGTGCAAATAATAGATAACTCTGCTTTCTCCCTCAACAGATCTAAATATTTTTCTTTAGCTACTGAGAGCCTCCTCATATCCTCTTCTAAGGTATTAGAAGATAATTTGGTTCCCAGAGACCTAATTAGAGATAATGAAGCTAATAATTCCACCTCTTGAATCCTTTTCCTCTTTGTGGCTAAGCTAATAATAATTCCTCTCATGTAGGCCTTGAAAGCGCCCCACAAAATATCAGGCACCATGTCCTCAGAGGAGTTAGTAGAGAAAAAGAAATCAATCTGTTCTTTTATTAGATTACAATATTTGATATCTTTCAGCAGTTGCCCATTTAATTTCCATCGGGTTTCTTTATGGGGAATGTTAAAGAAAGCCAGATTAGAAGTCACCACCACCCTTTCTGTTAGATATTACTTTCTCATGTCCCTACTGAACCTCTCTCATGTCAGTTTCCACTCATGTCCTTGTGACCTTGAACTTGCATTCAAACTAAATAGTTCCTTACAGTTCAGCTTGTTTATTCATTTTAGGAACCTGAAGATCTTTATCATATCTCCCTTCTCCCTTTTGATCTCCAGCGATTACATGTTCAGAGCCTTGTGGCAATCCTTGTAAGACATGCCCTATTGGCCCTGAATAATTTGTTAATCTGTTACCCTGCACTGCACCGTTTCTACCTTGTCCTTATCTTTCCTGAGGTGAGGGCTCCAAAATTGGGCACTGTACTCCATGAGTGGCCTCACTAAAGATTTATAAAGGGGTAGTAATACTTCCTTCCTCCTGCTATTTATACCCCTCTCTGTATACCCCAGTATCCTACTTGCTGCCTTGTTGCACTGGCTCAGTTACTTGAGGGTGTCACTGATGATAACTCATATGTCACGTTCCTCAGCCATAGTGCCAAGTCTCACCACACCCATCCAGTACTCTGTCCTGGGGTTCTCATTCCCATGGTGCATAATCTTGCACTTTTTGGTGTTGAATTTCAACTGCCAAATCTTAAACCACTTCTCTAGCTCTTGTAAATCTCTCTGCAATTCCCCGAGTCCTTCTTCGCTATCCACCCTCCCACAGAGCTTACTGTCATCTGCAAAAAGACACAATCTGGCCTGGTAACCTCTTCAGTATTGCTGATAAACATATTGAAGTGAACAGGGCCCAGGACAGATCCTTGTGGCACCCCGCTCTTGACCTTTCTCTTCTCTGATTTGACCCCATTAACCACAGCCCTCTGCTGCTCACCCTTTAGTTAGTTTCCTACCTAGTTAACTATGTCCTTAGCCAGAGCGAGCTCTTCCATCTTCTTCAGCAAGCATCTGCAGCTATACCCTAAAGCAAAGGAGGGAGAGAGGTGATATGATCAAAACATTCAAATATGTTAACGGCATTACAAGGTGAAAGAGTCTAACATTTCAATATAAGAAAAAGAGTAGGACAAGAGGACACAGCATGAGATTAGAGGGAGGATGATTAAGGAGGAATGTGAGGAAGTTCTTTTTCACAGAAAGGGTGGTGGATGCATGGAACGGCCTGGAAGAGGTGGTTATGAATACAGTGCAGGGCTTCAAACAGGCATGGGATAGGCATAAGGGAGCAATAAAGATGAGTATGAATAGATAGGCCGTTGACAGAGTACAGGTCTATGGCACATTCATAAGATAGAAAAAAATGGGCAGCCTGGATGGGTCTTGCGATCTTTATCTGCCGTCAACTTCTATGTTTCTATGTTTCTGTCTGTGGAGAACAAGTTGAAAGCCTTTCTGAAGTTGAAATAGAGCAAATCCACAGAATTGCCCCTAATTCCCTTGTCATCCAATCAAAGAAAACTATCGGATTAATTTGACAGAACATCCCTGCCATGGACCCGTGCTGTTTAGTATCCTGGAGACCATTACCCCAGGTAGTCTGCAAGGTCTTCTTTGACCAGTGACTCCTTCAGCTTCCCTATAATAGAGGATAGACTAACAGGTCAGTAGTTTCCCCTTGTTCCTTGTCTTATCCCATGGAGTGGAACAATGTCCGCCACCCTCCAGTCCTTCAGAGATGGCACCATCTGTAATGATATGTTAAATAGTTTTATCAGAGGTTTAGCCAGCTCTGCTGCCAGTTCTCTTGGTATCCTTGGATGCAACCCATCTGGTCCTGGGGCCTTATCTATCTTTATGGATGGCACCCCATTCTGGACCCTGATGAAAATATTGACTGCCTCATCTCATGGACCCCCTTTTTGAATGCTTTGATTTCACTCTCAGGCAAGGGCCTGCCTTTCTCCCTCCCTGGTGACAACTGATCAAAAATAATCATTAAGAATGGCAGCCTTTTACCCATCCACCTCTATCACTCTATCCCCTGATAGCCTAACAATTCCCCTCCTTTCTTTGCTTTTTCCTTGATATATTTGAAGAAATGTTTTTCTCCACCCTTGACCCCATTCTGGACTGCAGTACACAGCTCTGTGCCTGCATTTGCCTCCCTAAATGCCCTCTTTGACTACTTATTTCACAGTAAATATTCTTCCCATTTTTCCTCCCTTTCCTTTTCTTTGTACTTGTAAATGCCTTTTTCTAAGACCCCACTGCTTCCCTGACTTTTGTTAAGAACCATAGTGGTCTCTTGAACTTGTTCCTTTTGGTTACTGCTCACATGCATAACTCAAGAGTGGCCCCCCTTATAACCCTCCATTTCTCTTCCACCCCACATAAATAGTTTACTCTGACTAACTTTTCCCTGATCAGTTCCCTGCCTCTGCCGAAGTCTGCCCTCCTAAAATCAAGGACTTCAGTTCTTGATTGGGGCTTATCCATCCCAAAGGCTAGCTCAAACTAAATGGAGTTATGGTCACTGTTGCCTAGTGACTCTTCTACTCTCACTCATCTTACCATCCTTGAGTTGATAAGCACCACATCAAGAGTGGCAGTCTGTCTGGTGGGTTCCTTAACTAGCCGTATCAGGAGACCATCCTAGAGTGCTTCCAGTAAGGCCTGACATCTGGTGCCCCTGGCCACCAAACCTTCCAATCAATGTCCAGTATGTCAATGTTACCCATTACCAGTACTTTCCCCTTTGCTAACCCCCCCTTCAAGTTCTTCCAACAAACTCACTGTCCCTCTCTTACACTTGCCCAGAGATCTATAATCCACTGCCAAGCATAGTTTCTTGCCTGAGGCTGCCTTCAGTTGCACCCACAGTGATTCTGACTGTATAATTATCCCTGATGCAGCCATCTTCACCCACCTCAATGTCATCCCTGACATAGTGTAGAGGGCTACTCCTCCCCTTCTACCTTTTCCTCTATCCCTCCTTAATAATGAGTATTTTGGAATTGTCAGTTCCCATTAATTGTTTTATATAAGCGCACATTTCCCTGATGATCACAACACATCAACACATTTCAAAATCAATCAACTCAAGAATTGGGGTCCTCTACCGCCACCCTCGCTGTCTTACCAAAGAAGCTATGTGCACAGCCATAACTGCCTCAGTCCTACCCATCATTGATTATAGGCTTGTCTTCTATGGGGCTGCCATTGATACCCTTAAATCAGGTCAAGACAGCCCTTAACAAATGCAGTAGACTTCTCACTGGTGCAGGGAAGCATACGCATACCTGTGATCGCTACAAATAATCCAACTGGCTCAGTCTAAATAATAGACTTGCCTACCAGACCTGCCTACTGTCTAAAAAATGTTGTCTTAACCTCACATCCCCTGCAACTCATGCCTTAATGTTGCCTGCAGTCACTGCACATTTTATGCGCAGTTCCCTCAAACCAATGTTTATTGTTCCATTCTGCAGTACCAAGCAGGCTCAACGTGCTTTCCACACCAGGGCCCCCTGCTGCTAAACAACCTTCCCCCTGAAACTGCAGCTGAAAACAAGTTTGGCCCATTCAAACGTAAACTCCACCAGCACTTCACTGACCTCAGCAGTTGTGACTGCTCTGCCTAGGCCTGCGGCTTTATTTCACCTCTCTCTCCTCTTCTCTCCTCCCTTGCTACCCCCCACTTCTCCCGCCTCCATCCCCTGCTACCCCTGTCTCTCTCCCACCCCGCCTACCATTCTACTCCTCACCTCCCACCTACCATTCCACCCCCTCTCCTGCTCCTCTCCTCCTGTCTTCCCCTCCCTATCACCCTATCTCTTGTTGCTCCGCCTCAGACTACCTAGCACTTATCTTTCTGTTCTTGCACTTATGACAATGTAAAATCCTTGACTGCCTACCGCTCTTTTCCCCTCCCTGTCCCCCTCTTATCCCCCATCCTTTGCTCCACTTATGTCACCCCTAGGATGGTCTTCATTTGTATCTGTGTCTTGCTATGTATACACCCGTATTTTTAATCGTGCATTGTTATTTGCCACTGACTGTTTGCTACTCTGCTAGTCTATACACAAGTACTGTCCATTGCAACTAAGTTAACCTCCTGACCTGTATTGTATCTTACCTCT
The DNA here is from genome assembly GCA_016271365.2 of Neoceratodus forsteri. NCBI lineage: Eukaryota > Metazoa > Chordata > Ceratodontiformes > Ceratodontidae > Neoceratodus > Neoceratodus forsteri. The sequence continues at coordinate 262,402,228 of CM028137.1, read as the reverse complement.
GCTTGTTTCTATGTTAACCTCCTGACCTTGTATTGTACCTTAACACTGTTTTGCTTGCACCCATTGCTGATGTGGTACCTTTGTAAAAGAGTCCTGGGTTCAAAGGTATGTGTAATCCTAGTAATAAATAAATAAATAAATAAAACACAAGGTCTAACTTAATGTCTGCCATCAGTGCTGATTTTATTACCAAGGCTTCTGGCATTAAAGCATAAAGTGAAGCCCACCAGGATGAAGTGCAGTGCTACAGAATTCTGCAGTACAGTTACTGCAGCAAACAATGTAATTCCAATGGGAGTTAAACCCTTTAGTCATGCAGAAAACCTGTGACATTGTGCTTCAGCCTGGTGGGCTTCACCGTATCTCCTTCCATCTGATCCTTGTACCCACTTCTCTGTTTCTCTATGACCCTTGTGGTTCCCACGTTCTCTTAGCCCCTTGTTTTTCTTGGTGTTTACATATCCCCACTCGGATGTTCCTTCACCAAACCCAGATTGTATCTCATCCCTCGTTATACCTGCTGAGGTGCTATTAGCCCCCAGATGTGGGGGAGTACTAGCTGGTATCACCTTCTTCTCACTTATCACCATAGTTTCCCTAGCCCTAGACTCCCCTGCAGTCAGTTGAAATGTGCAATATAGATGTCAGATATCTGCCCCAGCATGCAGGCCCCTGCTCATGTCAGGTGGAGTCCATTACCATTGAAGAGACACAGTCTAAGAAGTCCACACAGTCACCCACAAAGTAGTACTCCCTCTCCTGACATTATCCCTTAAGCCACCCATTAAACTTCTGTATCTGCATCCCTCTTAATTTTATCCTTCTTCGTCTCTCTCTGCCCCACACATGGAGGACTTCAGAAAAGGCCAGGGAGGTCAAGTGTACTACCAATCTGTCTCACAGTCTATGAACGTTCCACTTCCACATATCCATAGAGGGGTTGGCCAGATCATTGGTACCCAGGTGTGACAGCACCCCCAGATCCCCCCCCACTCCTCTCTGCCATCCTCCCTATCCTGTGTAAATCCAGATAGCTGATGAACCAGGCAGGTACCCGACCATCCCTCCTCCCTTCCAAACCCTTATCCCCCTCCCACCACCCTCTCCACTCCCCTAATCACTGAGCCCTTAACCATTAAGGATCTCCTTGCAGACTTGCTTTTGCTTATTCCTTTGGTTTCCATTGTGATGAACTTCCCCTCACCACTGACTGACTACCCAATGGATCAGGTACATGAGCCTTCTCAAGGGGTCAAAATGAGTTGCCATCTGGATGGTGATGGGCTGGAGAACTTCCCTGTGGATAACCATATCTCCCCTCCTTCCCTGCCACCCTCTGCACCACTCTCCACCCCCCTCCCTGGGCCAGTGGTTCTCTAAAGAAGTGGAGGGGGTACAGGTGGTTTTCAGTTGAGCTGATGATGCAGATGAGATATTTCTATCCTTGCTGCAACATGCTGAGCATGCAGCTTCTCCATAGTCCTGCAGATGGGGCAGTACCCCCTTCCCCAGATCATATCCCTAGAGAAGAGCACCCCACAGCTGCCACAGCTGAATGTCTCCCCTCTATACCCCATACCTATAAACAACTATAGTGTTGAAAAGACACCTAGATGAGCTTTAGAGCAGTAACATACAGTAGTTTTCCAGTGGGAGGATGCTTTGAATAAAGTCCCACTTTTCATATCAGAATTCTCTTTTGAAAAGTGACTCTTTGAAGGAGACTAAGCCTAATTTTTGCAACATGCTGTGTGCGATGGCATGTCAGCTTAGTGAATCAGAGGGAATGCTGTCAAGAAAAGCAGTCTCCTAAGCTTTTCAAAAATGGCATTGGTTCTGTAATGAAGAAATACAAGTTGTAAAATGATGATGTGAGGAAATAGACTCCCTGTATCAGGTTATAGATTTATTTGAACTCTAAGAAGCCTAAGTAGTGTGTTGAATTACTACTGTATTTTTTTTTTATTTATTTATTGCATCGATTGGATTTACAACTTTTGAGTCAGAGACTCATTTACAAAGGCACCTCGTCAAAGACAACAACATTGGTACAACATACTTAATACAGGCAGTGGTACTTAAGACAATGATTACAGTGAAGAGACAAAAAATTAGTACAGTGATGCATTTAAATATATAAAGTCATTATTATAGTTAGCTGGTAGTAAGCCTAGATGTACAGAGTCAAGGAGGGCAGCAGAGTATCTTAGCTATAGGGAGTTTGAGAGAAAAGGAAAGAAAAAGGGGGGGGGGGTGTGCAGTCCTGTGGACATTGTTGAGGTTGGGGAACAAAGTGTGCAGTTGCCCACCGGGCCCAGAATTTAACTACTTGCATTTATGGAAGCATGAGTTGAACAGGTGTACGTGGAGGGTGACTTTAAAAGGAGAAATTCTGAGCATGTTAGTGATACTGACTGGGAGAAGGTTGAACCAGGAGGGAGCCCTATAGCAGAAAGATCGCTGGGCTTGTGAGGTCCTGGTTCTTGGCACCACAAGAGTGGCTTTATTTGAGCTGCAAGTGGCCACAATAGAGGTGGCCCATTCAAGGGATGTGGCCACCACTAAAGGTTAGAGACCGAGGAGGAATTTCATGGAGAGAAGGCAGGTTTGATAGTGGAGTCTTTCTTCGATGTTAAGGAGGTTCGCTGTGGCATATAGTAGATAGGTATGGGTGAGTCTGGGTGCCCTAGCCAGGAGCCTGCAGGCCTTGTTTATGGGGTTTGGATTTTGGCGAGAGCTGTGTTATCTGCATGTAACCCCTTTGTTACCCGGGGTTACTAGAATCCCAGTAAGACCTAGTGGTAGGCAGGGAAGGCAGCTTGTGAAACTCCAGTTAAATGGGTTTCACACTGTCTCACTCTGTCCTCAGTCACAGCTGAGACTTGAGAGATGACATCACTATAGAACTGTCGCAGCTGCATGAGTCACTTTGGAATCTACAGTTCAGGGAGTGAGTTTAGAACTTTGGGAAATTCAAAGTCAGTCGTCCGTTTGTCCTTAAGCAAGAAGGAAGCATTAGTCTGCTGTTTGATCTCTCACTAAGAAAAAGGAAGTGTTCCTGTGTTTATCTTTTTTAAAGTGGTGGAGACCGTTCCTCTGGTCTCAGTGCCTCCTTCCCTCCAGGGGGGAGGAAAAGTTCTCTGTGGGTTCCAGGGGCAATCCCCTTCTCCCACCATGGAAGGAAGCTGCCTGATTTTGTTTCGTCTGTTCTTGTATAACAGCAAAGGTTACAGTACTTCGCCTGTGGGGCACTTGCAACGAATGGGTAAGTGTTTGGCTCCATTTGAAGGGGCAAACAAATTGTTTTCTTCAGTTGGGAAATGAATGTGGACTGCTATTTGGGAGAACTATGTCAACTAGGACAAACAAATAGAGCAGTCAAACAGTTTAAAGTTTTAAATGGATTTAAAGTTCGCTGTAGAGGGGGTACTTCAGGTCATCCACCATTCAATCTACATTTTAAAGTTCTAAAGTTTTCTGTGTGTATGCAGAGAAATGGCCGGGTATGGGCTGTGGGAGCTGGAGGTGGAAACCCCCATCTTTAGTAACCAGGTCCACCTCTATGGATTTCTTCTGTGTTTTTGCTACTGTCTCATGCACTTGGCCAGTGATGGGGTGGGTACCCAGACGGGTCGCAACTGAAAATCTCTCAGGAGTCGCAGACTCTAAGTGGTGTGGGGAGCCACAGGATGGGAAAATTACTCTGTTTGATGGGAGTTCATTGAAGCACGAACAAATCTCTAGGAGTCGAGACACTATGGTGGGGAGCCACAGTTTGGGAGTCTCCTTGTTTGATGGGATGTCTTTCCATGTAACATTTGGGTTCACTCCTCAAGTGGACCGTCAGTCGAGTGGCTGGCAGGGGAGCCGGGCCAGTCGGGCTATGTATCCAATGCGCATGCAAAGTCCGGGCTGAGTGCCTGGTGGGTCCAAAGCCAGACAACTGTAGTAATGTGTTCATTCCTCAAATGGACCACTGTGTTAACCTCTAATCTGCACATACAGTAACGTAGCCTTTTGGGGGACCATGCAATGCTTTGTTAATGTTCAGTTAGTTAATAAATAAAGCCACACTGAAAAATCCCAGTTCTGGTTCTGGACATTACAGTTATTGCTTCCTGTAGTTTGGATTTACTTGGGTGCCCCTGTGCAGAGTAGCCAAACCTAGGTCCCTCGTGCCAGGTAACCTCATCCTTCCCTGAACCCAGGTCCCCCACCAGGTATTGCTGCCAAATGCCAACAGCATGCCACCTGTCGTTTTAGTAAAAAGGCAGGGGTGAGGACCCCAGTGTTACACGCAGAGCTATAAATGAGTAGGCCATAATCCACAAGAGACAGGACAGAGGAGGTGATGGCCAGTCGGAGAGCATGGGGGAGAGGCAGTCCTTGTGCCGATAGAGGAGGCCTAACCGAGAGTTGGTGGCTGCTGAGAGGGCATTAACATGGTGATGGAAAGTGAAGGCAGAGTCAAAGGTTATCCCTAGGTATTTATAACAAGGGATTAACAAGGAAGGGATCACAGATCTCCAGGTAGAAGGTCACCTGGGGGCCAGTGACCATCACATGGTATGGTTCAATTTGGCCACTACAACTAAATCATCCCATTCCAAGGCAAAACTATGGGACTTCAGAGGAGCTGACTTTGATAAGATGGCCAACAGTGTTAAGCTAGCCTTGGCAAAAAGAAACACAGGTGAGGGGGTACAGGCAAAGTGGGCACGCATTAAGGATGCAATACTTGAAGCAACATTCCATTGTGTTAGACAGAAAAGGAAGTGCAAAAGAAGACGAAAACCACTTTGGTTCTCAAATACAGTAGCAGAAAAGGTCAGAGCCAAAAGGCTGGCCTTCAGGAAATATAAGGGAACACAGCGGGATGAAGATAGGGAGGCATACCAAACTGCCCTAAGGGAAGCAGGGAAGGCAGTAAGGCAGGCAAAGTCCCAAACTGAGAAAACACTAGTACAAACAGTAAAAGAAGGTGACAAGACTTTCTATAGATACATTAGTGAAAGGAGAAAGTCCAGAGGGGTATTGCTAAGCTCAAAGGAGAAAGGGCAGTATGGGAGAGGAGGAGGACCCTGTAAAGCATCTATCCTAAATAGACACTTTGCTCAGTATTTACTGAAGAGAAGGTAGGGCAGGGCCCACAGCTCAGCACCATGGACACAGGAGGGGAGGAGACATCTCTTCACAAATGAAAGGGTTCTCACAACAGCGCTAAGCTCAGGGGTGGACAAGGCAATGGGACCTGATGGCATACATCCTAGGGTACTTAAGGAGCTAAGGGTGGAACTAGCAGAGCCATTAGCAGAACTGTTTAGTGAGTCTCTGAGCACAGGAGAGGTCCCGGAAGACTGGAGAAGGGCTCATGTGATCCGGCTCCACAAGAGTGGTAGCAGGGAGAAGGCATGGAACTACAGATCAGTCAGTCTTACCTCAGTAGTGGGCAAGATTATGGAAGCAATCCTTAAGGAAAGGATAGTGCAACACCTGGAATCCAAAGGGGCACAGGATCCAAGACAGCATGGGTTTACAAAAAGAAGGTCCTGTCAAACTGATCTCCTAGATATCTTTGACTGGGTAACCAGAATGGTGGACCAAGGGGGAGCAGCTGATGTCGCCTACCTTGACTTCAGCAAAGCTTTCGACACTGTTCCACATAGAAGATTGATAAACAAGCTGGGTAGGCTTGGGGTGGGTCAGAAGTTGGTCAACTAGGTGGCAAACTGGTTGACAGGCAGAAAACAAAGAGTGGTGGTAAATGGTATGCAGTCAGAAGAGATGCAAGTCACAAGTGGGGTACCTCAGGGATCAGTCCTGGGGCCTGTCCTCTTCAATATCTTCATCAGTGACATTGCAGATGGACTAGAGGGTAAGGCTTGTCTGTTTGCAGATGACACCAAGACTTGCAACAGAGTAAATGATCCAGATGGGGTGGACAGAATGAGAAGAGATCTGGATAAATTAGCAAAATGGTCAGAAGAGTGGCAACTGGGATTTAATGCAAAGAAGTGCAAGATCTTGCACATAGGGAAGAGAAACCCTGAAGCCACCTATAGGCTGGGAGGGCAGTTGCTGGAAGTCACAAAGGAAGAAAGAGACTTGGGCATCATCATCACTGATGACCTTAAATCATCCAAGCACACCTCTGAAGCAGTAGGTAAGGCTAGGGGGATGTTAGGATGTATTAGTAGGGCTATCACAAGTCATAACAGGGAGGTAATAATCCCTCTTTACAAGACACTGGTTAGGCCCCATCTGGAATACTGCATGCAGTACTGGAGGCCACACCTTCACAAGGACATTAACCAAACTGAGGCAGTCCAGGGAAGGGCAACCAAAATGGTGCAGGGACTGCATCCTAAGACATATGAGAACAGATTAACGGAGCTCAATATGTATACCCTAGAGCAAAAGAGAGAGAGAGGTGATATGATCGAAACATTCAAACACCTTAAGGGCATTAACAAGGTGAAAGAGTCTAACATGTTTCAATATAAGAAAAATAGCAGGACAAAAGCACACAGCATGAGATTAGAGGGAGGCCGATTAAGGGGTAATGTGAGGAAGTTCTTTTTCACAGAAAGGGTGGTGGATGCATGGAATGGCCTACCTCAAGAAGTGGTGGCTATGAATACAGTGCAGGGCTTCAAACAGGCATGGGATAGGCATAAGGGAGCAATACAGATGAGTATGAATAGATAGACCACTGACAGCAAAGGACGATGACACATTTATAAGGTAGAAAAATAAATGGGCTGACTGGATGGGCCCTGCGGTCCTTATGTGTCATCAACTTCTATGTTTCTTTGTTTCTATATGTGGTCACTTGTTCTAAGGGGTGCAGTGTGCTGGGGAGGATTTGGAGGGAGGTATTTCTGGCCTTGTTTTGGGGGTGAGTAAATAGCATGGACTTGTTTTTTTTTTGAGGTAGATAACAAGTCTGCGATCCTCAAACCATTTTTCAGTTTGATTAAATGAGAGCTGGAGTGAATCTTGGAGAGAGGTAGGGTTATGGTAAGAAACAAAGATAATGGCATCATCTGCATACAGCAGAATTCTACTGGAGCAGGCATTGGGCAGGGTGTTGAGATAGAGGCTGAACAAGAGGGGTCCAGGATGGAGCCCTAGGGTACCCCAGAGCAAACAGGAAGGGTGTTGGAGACAGTCCCATTGAATTTTCAAGCACTGGGAGCGTGTTAATAGGTAGCTGGCACACCATGCGAGGGGACCAGAGGTGAAGCCAATTTCATAGAGGGAGTCAAGCAGGAGGGAGTGGCAAACCATGTCGAAGGCCTTCGAGAGGTCTATGAACACTAAACTGGCAGGTTTGTCAGCGTCCAGGGAGGAGTGTAGATAGCTGTACAATTCAAGTAGGGCTGTGGTAATGCTATGTCCTGCATGGAACCCATGCTGCTCAGGGCATAGTATGCTGTATTTTGTCAGATACACTGTGAGCTGAGTGGCCACCACTTTTTCAATGGCTTTGGAAAGAGGGGGAGAATGGAGATTAGCCTGTAGTTGTTAGGGGAGGACCTATCACCACTTTTGTGTATTGGAGAGATGATGGCAGTTTTCCAGACACTGGGGAATTGGCTGAGGCAGAGGGAGCAGTTCAGTATGTCCATCATTGGGGCAAGGACATCATCAAGCACTAGGCACAGGATTCTAGAATCCAGGGTGTCCTTACTAGGGCTATTACTGCCCAGGGCCTTTTGCAGGTAAGGTTTGGCCTCATGGGTGGAAATCCTATGTAGGAGGAAGAGAGGGTGTTGCAAGAGAGGTGGCTGAGACCCTGGAATGGGGTCGAAGAAACTACTGGAGAGGACTGAGCTGAGATCCATGAACCTGTTATTAAGGCAGTTTGCAATGTCATAGGGGTCGGTGGTGGTAGAGCCATTGTTAGAGATATTGGTTGGGAAGGAGCGTGACTTCCCATTCAGTTCTTTTATACTGTCCCAGAAAGCCCGGGCTGAGCCCCAGGAGGAGGTATGGGTGGTCTGGTAGTGCTTGGCTTTGGCCTTACGGATGGCCCATGTGCACTGGTTGCACACCGCATTGTAAGCCTGCCTGTCAGAGAATTTGCCTGACTCCAAAACAACATGCCAGATGTTGTCCTCATGGAGTTTTTGGAGCAGGGATGGGGTGACCCATGGTGCATTTTGTTTTTTTGAGCGATGTGCATAAAGATCACAGGCCTTGTTGAAAAATTGCGTGAAATAGTCTAGTGCTATGTCGATGCTCGGAACAAGTCTGATGGGGGACCAGTCAACCTGTGCTAGGTGGTGCTTGAGTTTAGCAAGGCCACCTTGGCGGAGGCGCCTACGAAGTGAGGTGTGTGTGACAGGCTTGGGGGTGGTGGAGGACCAGAGGAAGAGTATTGGGGAATGGTCTCTTAGAGAGTCAGGGAGGATTTTTATATCTTGGACTTTTTGGGGGTGATTGGAGATTATGACATCCAGGAAAGTGCTAGTACCCCTAGCGGGGTTGAGTCTAGTGGGTTTGGAGACACCTCACTTCAAGGGCGGCAAAGGTATCCTTGGCTAGAGAGGCTAAGGGTGCAAGCCAGTTGATGTTAAGGTCCCCAAGTAGGACCTGTTCAGCCTTAGGAGGGAGAGTGGAGAGGTATTCAGAGAGAGAGACTGGATATCTGGATTTGGGTTCCTAGGGGGTCCATAGGAGATTGTGATATAGAGCAGCCCCTGGTGGGATCAGGGATAATTTTGAGGGTGAGGGCTTGTGCTCCATTGGCGAGTTTGGGGGCAGGAAGAGCATGTCCAATAATGTTGTTGTGTGTGTAATTTGCACAACCGTCGTCTGGTTTACCTTGTCCATCTTCACGATAGAGGGTGTAGCCAGTGATTTGGACAAAAGAATCAGGGGTGGATTTAGAGAGCCACGTCTCCACAAAGGTCATCACATCAGGTTGGTGTTGGATAACCCAACATTGGAGTGCAGCGGATTTCTTTAGCAGGCTGCAGATATTTATGGAGGCTATGTGGATCCCAGGGCCTTGAGTCTTGGATTGGCTAGTGGGAGTAAGTCCTGGATTGAGATGGACATTTCCGGAAAGTAGTAGTAAAAGGGTAATCATTCTAATTAGTGGACAGTGGTAACAGGTATCCTTTGCTGATCTACATGCTGGTGGTTCAGATACAGGGGAGCAAGGAATGGGTAATGCCTGAAGGGTGTGGATAGCAGTGAGGAGGGGGATCCAAGGGGGTCCTAGGCAGGTAGCAAAGCCTGTTGGGTGTTGGGGGGTGGATGCAGGGACCCATGGGTAGGGTCCAGTCTGGGCGGTGGCCACTATCCAAGGTATGGACAGGGTGTTCTGTGCTATGGGTACATGGAGTGTGATCCTGTCCAGTTCCTCAAAGTTCTGTGCTGAGGGCACCAGTCAGCTGTTGCACAATATCATCAAAATGCCCCTTTAATGCACGAAAGGTCAGAAGGAACACAATCATTGTCTCTTTTGTAATTACTACAGCCCCCCCATACACACACTTTACCCCATGTTCCGGTAACATCGATGTGCGAAGTCAGCAAACTCCACTCAGCAAAATATTTCATAAATTTTGCAAAATATTTCACAGATGTGAAGTGTGAAATTCTACCTGTGAAATGCAGAATTTCACCCACGAAGTGCAGAATTTTGCCCATGAATGGCTGAATTTCACCACTTTCACCATGAAAAATATTTTGCAGATTTCTCAAAATTTGCAAAATATTTTGCGTGGTGAAATTGCCAATTGCTGGAACATCGCGGGCGAAATTAAACTTCGGCACATCTCTATCCAGCAATTATACCTGTTCTGCACCCTCAACACAGAACTTTGAATAGGGAGCACAACAGGTAAATACAGCAGTAGTTCAACACTCTCCTTAGAGTTTGCACACTTCAAATAATTGCATAACCTGATACAGGGAGTCTATTTCCCCTTGTCAGAATTTCCCCATTTGTATTTCTTCATTAGGAACCAATACCAATTTTGGAAAAGAGTAGGTGACTGCTTCTCTGGGCAGCATTTCCTCTGATTCACTAAGTTGACATGCCATTGAACAAAGCACACTAGAAAATCTGACCAGAGCTGATGAATCTGGGGTAAAAATAATGTATGTTATAAGCATGTGTTTGCAAAATGTAACATAGGCTCATAAATGTGTTGTTTTGTAATATTTTTACACCAGATTTTCAACATAGCCTTGTTATGACCCTGCCTCAGGAAGACAGGCAGACAAAATGTTCAACTCCTTGCTTAAAGGTGATTTTGCACAGGGACTGCAAAATCAACTTTTGGGACCAAAATCACATTTTGGGCGGGAGCTGAAAACATGACAGCTGTCACGTTTATGAGGTGCTTTATAAAAATGTCTAACTGGAATAGTGAAGAGCAAGGGTGTGCAAGGGAATAGGGTGCCACTAGAAGCCAGGGGCTGCTTAAGTCAGGGATGGTTTGAGGTAGGGGATTCCGTTGTACTTCAGGGAAATCTTGGCAGCACAGATGGGGTGATGACTGGGGATATAGAGTGCTGTCCTAGGCACTCCTTGCCACAATAAATGTATGCAACTTGCATTTATATTTTAGTTGGTGCTTTTGTTTCCAGAGTGGTGGGTTTTCCTACTCATTTCATGTTACGGGCTAGCCACGCTCCTCAGCACTGCTGAGCCATTCTTGAGTACACCGCTCCAGTGCATCCCGACCCATCTGACTGTTGCAAGGTAGTTTAAGTAAAATAAAAACTGCTTATCTGGTATGTTGAAAAGGGTACATATGGTGGGAAGCTAAGGAAGCAGTGACACCCTCCCAAACTTTTAAAGTCCAAGCCTGTATGCTAAGGGGGGTTCAGGGGTTTGATGAACCTCCTCACAAGATGTTCCAAGTTCCATTTTGTTAACTCCTTCATTTTTTTTTTAGAAGGCAGTGGTGTGCCTTTAAGAGCAAGGAGATCATTTAGATCCAGGAAGTAGTTGGGGCTGTCCATGGCAGATAGGGGGACAGACCAGCTTGTGACATTGACATGCATGGCAGCTGAGTGATGCAGAGTCACTATGTGTATTTAAGTGAGTCTCCTCACGCCAAAGTGCTGCCATTGATTCAGCTGCAAGTTGTCTTCCTGCTGCCGAGGAGAAGGCCTGTTCACCAACACAGTGATCCGTTCAAGGTTTGGAGTGGGAGATCGTCATGGTTGGATAGTCCGCTCATTGTCTGCCAGCCTTTTTGGAGTGCCCAGTCTGCCAAATATTGAGCCAGATAGGTGGAAGATTTCAGTTCGAAATCTAATGACAGTCTAGCACAAGGTCGTGGTCTGGTCATCTGCCGACATTTGGATAGAGCTGTGCACCAAATATTTAACCAGGTAAGGGCAGGGATGAATTTCAGTGAACCCCTGACTGTGATCATGGCAGCATTGATGGCCTAGTAAGTGTGACCCACCAGAGTTTCAGGCCTAAGTGAGGCATCAAACTGTGTCTAGTTTCTTTTTTTTTTTAAATCTATGGTTAGAGGTTTAGTAGCATGGGGCAGATTAGTCAGCAGGAGACTGCACTGAGTAGTGAGTAGCTGGAAATGGTGCAAGTTACCTGCTGTGCATTGTTTTCATTAATAATGAAAGTGTGAAACATGTAAAAACCCTACAGCTTCTCCTAGGCTTTTTTAGTATAGTGGTTCATTCTTTTGGAAATGAACCAGAGATACGGTATTTACAGGTGATGAGTAATGATGAGTAAAAAGGTCAGTTATCTTTGTCTGTTTCCAGTGGTTAAATAGGAATAGTGGTGGAATGTCTCACATCTGTATTTGTAGGTGGGCAGTTTTCAGCTTTAGGTGGTGGGAGTCTCCAATACTGTTCAAAGGAGAAAGATGACAGACATGGTCAAATTGAAAATTTTTAGATCTTCAATTTGGAGCAGGTGGAACTGTAGTATTTGATGGATAATGAGGTGCAAGAACTCTCAGTTTTCCTAAGATGTGGTGGAACTGAGTTACTGTGGGTCCCTGCCCAGTTTAACCATGTATCGTGTTTTGGGTGGGGAAAACAAACTGCATTTGGTATTTGGTTAACAGTAACACAACAATATAGTGGGATGGAGTTTATTCAGCCTGGCACTGTCTTGGTAGAAGGTAAGGAGGATCAAGTGGCATCTTTATTGTACTAATATTTTATGCTGCAGAGATGGCCATTTTTCTGTGATTTCTTCTGCTGTTACTTTGTTGAGAATATGGATGAATTTGGAATGCCAGGAACCAGTGAAAACTGAAACATCTGTTCTGGCCAGAATGGCTTGAAGATGCACAGATTGTACTATTGTGTGCATGTTTGCCAGAATGGCTGTTCTGGATTTTCCCATTTCCAGTTATTGCAGTTCTGGACTCCCTGATCTTAACCTCAGTCTGAGGATTCTGAACAGCCAGAGAAATGCTGCTAACTGCTTTACAGAATAACAGGGCTGTTGTCAAGGATCTGTAGCTGCAGACTCGGCATTTAATTATTTATTTTTAATGTTAACGTGGACCTGCAGTTCCATCTTCGCCAAAAAAGACACCCTGCCCCCATTTTCTGACCACTGTATAGGCCTGAAATCCTCCCTAAGCAGTCTTGCACTTCCACCTCCTCTTGTCTTCCTTAAAAAAAAAGAAAAAATAGGAAATCCTAAGGTTTCAAACCTAGAGGCTCCAATGACATTAAATCCAGCGGTAAACGACGACTAGAGTGGAGGGTGGGCTGAAGCTGCATCACAAACCTTGAGCATGAAAATGCCATTTCAGTAGCTCCACAACAAACTAAAACCTTTGCTCTAATGCCTGACCCTGGAGTAACTGGAAAAAAAATTATAGCAAATCTGAAACAATCCTACAATCAGTGGCTTCTGCCACTATGGCATATCTTCCATTAGGAATGCAGATCAGAGCACATGGTGCTTAGGACTCTGCCTTTAAACTATGCAGAGTAGAGCTGACTGTGCAACACATGAGTTTCAGCCTTAGTTGAGAGACCTGCCTAGCATTCTATAGTGGGTAGGGGATTTATTTAAGAAGCCTACTGCGGGGGTTCATCTCTTGGGAGGCACTGGTGTAAATGGCCCTGTCACACTTCCCTAGGTGTCACCTTATCAGAAAATAAATACAGCAAAGAGGAATCACCTCAGGGAGCAACAAACCTCCAACTTAGCTGACCCCAAAAGGTTCTGGAATTGCATCAATAACTTGCTAAATCCAGCGAAAGAGCAACACCAGCTCAGACTAGAACACAACGGATACAACATAACTGATCCACAGGCCATGTCTGTGATATGTATCACTAACATACTGTGTCACAGACACCTTATGTTCTATAATATGCCTTCTGTATGTATTTTTGTACTGGTCTCTGCTATTTTGTCTTGTGTGTTTACAGCATTTTCTGTCTTTATGATTGCTTTTACCGCATGTCATTCTTGCTTACAGGGGATGTCATAGGTTTCTTTTTTTTTATTAAATAAACTTAATTAAATTTTTCAAATGGAAGTATCCACCCAAAGACAAGCACGCATTGATACAAACCGCAAACCCACAAAAAGGAAAAACATACAGAACCTCCCATGACCACACTCCACAAAAAAAAAAGACTAACCCTTCTGTATCATAACAAAAATAAGGGAAAAGGAATAGAAATTATCTACCTTCAAGTCCAATAGACAGTTTAATGAGGCATGATTACATTAGAGACTTTGCCTAATCAACAGAAAGTGACTCACCCAGAGGGGAATGATTGAGAGGAACCTTGGATAGGAAGAGAAAATAACATTACCAAAGGCTCCCATATGTTATGGTAATAAAGCGCACAGCATCTCAAGGAAGTAATTTGTTTCTCAATCATTAAGGCTGATAAGATCTCCAGATGCCATTCCTTATAGTGTGGAGCCACAATGTCCCTCCAATGTTGTAATATAATAAACTTAGCAATTATACTAACCATGGCCATGTGGGCTTTAAGTGATTTAGGTATACCGGGTGGGTATACACCTATGAGACACACTTCTGAAGTAAATAGATCTTCTAATCCAAGCAGAGGGTCGAGAGATAGTTTGATAGTATCCCAAAAGGGAACTACAACAGGGCAATCCTACATGACATGTTTCAGAGTACCATTCTCTGGGGAAGAGAGAGGTAATAGAGGGGGTGGAAGAACAATGGGAAAAACTGAAAGGAGCCATAGTGAATATAACAAACCAATGCATTAGGATAGTGGCCAAAGGAAAAAGAAGAAGGAAACCACTATGGTTCTCCAAAGAGGTGGGGGACAAAGTAAGGGCTAAAAAGGCTGAGTTTCAGGAAATAGAAGGGAAGCCAAAGGAAGGAGGACAGGGAGGTGCACCTTGAATGTCTAAGGGAAGCCGGAAAGGCCATTAGGAGGGCGAAGGCACAGATAGAAAAGGGCTTAGCACAGTCTGTTAACAAAGGGGTAAGGCATTTTATAGGTACATAAGTGAAAGTAGAAAAACCGCGGGTGGGATTATGAGGCTCAAAGGGGAGAAGGTAGAGTGTAAGGAGGGGGATCTGGACAAGGCAGAAATACTGAACAAATACTTATGCTCAGTATTCAGTAAGGAGGGGGAGGGTCAAGGACCACAGTTGGTTGCAAAGGAGATGGGGGGGGGAGTGGACATCAGTCCAGTCACAGTGGAGAGAGTTCTGGAAGAACTCACAAAGCTGAAGGTGGATAAGGCCATGGCGCCAGATGGCATCCACCCGAGGATATTAAAGGAGCTGAAGAGGTAACTAGCAGTGCCTCTGTCTGCCCTATTCACACAGTCGCTCAACACGGGTGTCATTTCAGAGGACTGGAGGATGGCACATTTAGCCCCACTCCACAAAAGTGGCAGTAGGCAGTAGGCAGTAGGCGGGGAACTACAGGCCAGTCAGCCTCACCTCAGTGGTGGGTAAGATCATGGAGACACTGCTGAAAGAAAGGATAGTGGCACATATGGAATCCAGTGGTGCTTAGGATCAGACACAACATGGATTCACAGCAGGAAGATCATGTCAAATTAATCTAATAGATTTTTTAATTGGGTGATTAGGGAAATAAATCAGGGAGGGGCAGTAGACATCGCCTACATAGATTTCAGCAAAGCCTTCGACACTGTCCCACATAGAAGGCTGATTAACAAGATGGGTAGTCTGGGCATGGGAGAAAAAGTGGAAAACTGGGTTAGGAATTGGTTAACAGACAGGAGACAGAGGGTGGTGGTAAATGGGGTACACTCTGGGGAGAGGGGGGTGACCAGTGGGGTACAACAGGGATCAGTACTAGGACCAGTCCTGTTCAATGTTTTTATTAGTGATATTGCAGAGGGGCTGGAAGGAAAGGTCTGCCTGTTTGCAGATGACACCATGATCTGCAACAGGGTGGATACTCCAGAAGGGTTGCAGAAAATGAAGAGGGACCTGGAGAAGCTTGAAAGATGGTTGGAGATCTGGCAACTAAGGTTCAATGCAAAGAAGTGCAAAATAATGCACCTGGGTAGAGGGAACCCTGGGGAGAGTTACAGGTTAGGGGAGGAGGAGTTGACTGTGACCAAAGAGGAAAGGGACCTAGGGGTTATCTTTTCTAATGACCTTAAGGTATCAAAGCAGTGCACAAAGGTAGCAGGGAGGGTCAGTGGCATGCTGGGGTGCATAGGCAGGGGTGTCACTTGCAGGAGGTGGGACGTTGATGATGCTATTGTATAAAACATTGATATGGCCTCACCTAGAGTACTGCATGCAGATCTGGAGGCCACGCCTGGGCAAGGACATAGATAAGGTGGAGACTCTCCAGAGAACGGCAACAAAGATGGTGCAGGGCTTGCACCACAAAACATATGAGGAGAGACTAAGTGACCTCAATATGTACTCACTGGAGGAGAGGAGACAGTGGGGGGACATGATTGAAACTTTCAAGCACCTCAAGGGCATAAACAAGGTGCAGGTGGGGGACATTTTCCAATGTAGAAAAATTACTACAACAAGGGGGCACAATATGACATTGGAGGGGGGGTGGATTAAGAGATAATATGAGAAAGTTTTTCTACACAGAAAGGGTAGTCAACTCTTGGAATAGTCTGCCACATGAGGTAGTGGGGAAAGCACAGTAGAGGGGTTTAAGCATGCCTGGGACAGACAGAGGGAAAGCTTTAGAGGGGGAGACCGTGAAGAAAAGCCATTGATCACATAGGGTCAGTGACCACATATATTGTATAGGGCCTACAGGCAGACTGGATGGGCCTAGCGGTTCTCATCTGCCAACAATTTCTATGTTTCTATTCTCCTGACCACAACGTATACATTGATTGATGGGTAAATTTCCCATTTTAAATAACTTAGTCGGTGTACTATACCTTTATGCGAGATCGAAATTGTGTAATGCAAATTCTATCTTGCTTAAGAAACTGGTATGACAGCACCAGATTTTTTGCCATTGGGCAACGTCAAGTGTAAGAGACAGTGCCTGTTGCCAATAAAAGCAGATATCTGATACAGTATTTGGATCCTAAGCTTGAAATAGCTTACAAATCTATGAAACCACATGGGATTGAGAGGTGAGTGAAAAGAGAGAGAATCTGGAATATGTGAGACCCACATTGTCTAGGGTTTAGGCCCTAAGAAGTGATGAAGAGAGTGAATCAGCTAATAATATTTAAAGCCCACATGGGAATGAAGATGAAACTGAGAACATGCTAAGTTAAAGATAACCAATTGATCCCCACTGAACAAGGATTTCACCGACAGTTATTCAAAGCAAGGACAGAAGGATTTCAGAATTGGGTGATTGTTAATCAAAATATTCAGGTTATTTGGATAGTCTCCACCTTATCTATGTCCTTGCCCATGCTACAAGTCTCGATGGCTGAGAGGGACCTTGAGGTGGTGGTGGATGTCAAGATGAACAACTCAGAGACTTGTAGAAGTGTAGCAGCCAAGGCCAACAGGATGCTGGGATGCATCGCTAGGAGGATTACCTCCTTAAGGAGGGAAGTGATACTCATAGATACATAGAAAATACAAAATCACACATGCCCACACAATGCAAAGCATCATGGGCTGCATATGCAAATCACCACAGAATGTTATGCTGGTCCAACTTTAAGCAGAATTGCATGGTGCCGAAAGGCCTTTCACACAGTTTGCAAAGGGTGCTAACAGAAGACATAGATACGTGTTTCGTCCTACCAGGACTCATCAGTATGCCTCGTCTGTTTGACACCCCAGTGGAATGGACCAGCTACCCTAAGACAGTGTGTCTTGGATATGTTGTGGTGAACCCATTAAAATAAAAAGCTATTTAAAAGACAAAGAACCTCTGTGCAGCAAACGGTTCTCATAGATACATAGATACATAGACAGTGTCGGCAGATAAGGGCCTATGGCCCACTCATCTGCCCATTTGAGCTTGTAAGTTCAGTTTATGTTTTCCTAGAAGTCTTTTGCCCCTTACCCCGACCTCCCTCTGTATAACTGCTTGGTGAGGCCACACCTCGAGTACTGCATGCAGTTTTGGAGGCCACACTTAAAGAGGGACATTAAACTCCTGGAGACGGTCCAGAAGAGGGCAACCAAAATGATTTGGGGCTTGGGGGACAGGACCTATGGGGATAGGCTTGAAGAGTTAAATATGTACACATTGGGAGAGAGAACGGACTGGGGGACATGATAGAGGTCTTCAGGTACATGAAGGGGGTAAATAGGGGAGGAGCAGTCAGGGTGCTTCGAAGGAAGGAGGAGAGGCAACTAGAGAGCATGGGTGGAAGCTGGATGGGGGAAGATTTAGGGGAGAAAGGAGGAAGTGCTACTTCACTGAGAGGGTGGTGGAGCCATGAAATGCACTGCCCAGGGAGCTGGTGGAGGCAGAGAAAGTGGAGGGGTTCAAGAGGGGGTGGGACAGGTACAGGGGAAGGGTTCTATAAGCAAAATCCAGTGCAGCAAGAATATCCGGAACTGGGAAGGGAGAAGCCAGAGAGGGGAAGGGGGGCAGCAAGGTCAGCTCCCAGGGTGGGGGTTGACCAAACGAGCATATACGAAAGACCATTAGGCCTATTCTGCTGGCATTTTAGTATGTTAGTATGTTAGTATCTAGTATCGGTTGGTCTGTGGCTCTTTCCCACTTCCATCCCATATACACATTCAGTTGGTATATAGCCTTCAGTGACCAATAAAGTGGCATATACTGAAGAGTGCGAGGTATGAGAGATGGCTTAATATAAGGAAAACTATTTAGATTAATAGCTTCTTGATGGCATAAAAATCGTTCAATTTCTACCCAAAGTTGGGTACATCTGGAGGACCGGCTCAATGTCTGGGCCACTGATTGAAGCAGTTTACTATAATGTAGGGCTGTGTAATATAAGAAAAAATTCAACAATTTCAGTCCCCCACTAGCCTTAGGAAATGTAAGTTTAACATAGGACAGAGGGGCTGCCATAGTTTTCATTTTTTTAATTTGACAGCAACATGCAAGAGCTCATACTGCTTCTCTGTTGGCACCAGTGCTATTGAACAATCGCTGGTCCCACTATCCCCTTAACACTGCCGTATTCTTGTAGCTGTCCAGATTCCTCAGCACAGATGCTTGCTCAACATAGGCTTGAAGTCTTTCCGAGTAATGTACTTGTGGTCAGATATAAGAAGTCATGTCATCAATTGAAGTTATGCTATTCTTTCTTAAAAGAAGCAGAGGACCTGGAACATGTCATTCTGAGATGTCCCTGGAATAGTAAATCTAGAGAAAAGAATTTAAATGAGATAATTGGATCTATATTTATGCCATCCAGATTTCTCTGGGATTTCATTTTTAATTCTGACAATGTTAACGTTCTAAATAAGCTAGCACTTTTTTTGACAGAAATAACTAAAACAAGAACCAGGCACATAGTACATTTTAATGATGCAGAACAGTTAAAATAACTTTGGATTGCAAACTAAGTTATTACAATAGCTGCTAGCAGCATTTATATGTCTGCGCTTAAATGCAAGCTATGTACCAACATAAAGTAGAACAACTAGAAATCTGGCTCGCAATTATTAATTGACAGTTGGTACGACTGTCGTATGTACTGTGAAAAATGAACCTATCTGTGCAATATACAATACATACATATGTATGCTGCTAATGTAAACTTGTGCTGCTATTATAAATTGGTCTTGTATTTTTGTATTTGTCTTTTTATATCATATTTTTGTAATGGCAATTTATTTTAAAGCTGATCAATACTAACACTGGGAGTAAATACCATTGCCGTCCTGTATCAAGTCCAGTAGATTACTACTCATTTATCAATTTCCAAGTAAGGTATGCTTACTTCATTGTTAGTCCGTGTTCTGTAGCGAATATACATAACAGGCTGGGAAACGTACCAGAATGACTGAGATATTTATGTTTTCTAATCAGCCTGCTATGTATGTCTGTGGGAGACATTTTTACATTCTGTATGTTCACTTCAGAACACATGGTTTAAACAAAGTAAGCACTGCTTACTTACAAATTAATAACACATAAACAGTGATTTACAGGGCTCGCTCTTTCTCCCACAAAACAAGATGATGTCTAAACTACAAGACAGCCGACAATTCAAAAGAACATGTAGTTAACATACAACACATGACAGCTAAAGGGGAGGTTCTGATAATGGGAGACTTCAACATGCCGGATACAGATTGGCTAATACCAGCAGGAACATCTGCCAGAATTAGACACATAGTGGATTCCCTGCTGGGGGAGGGCCTCAAACAACTGGTACAACAACACACAAGAGACAGGGCTATCCTAGATCTAGTACTGACTAACAGGGAAGGGATCACAGATCTCCAGGTAGAAGGTCACCTGGGGGCCAGTGACCATCACATGGTATGGTTCAATTTGGCTACTACATCTAAATCATCCCATTCCAAGGCAAAAATATGGGACTTCAGAGGAACTGACTTTGATAAGATGGCCAACAGAGTTAAGCTAGCCCTGGCAAAAAGAAACACAGGTGAGGGGGTACAGGCAAAGTGGGCAATCATTATGATGCAATACTTGAAGCAACATCCCATTGTGTTAGACAGAAAAGGAAGTGCAATGAAGAAGGAAACCAATTGGTTCTCAAATACAGCAGCAGAAAAGGTCAGAGCCAAAAGGCTGGCCTTCAGGAAATATAAGGAACACAGCGGGATGAAGATAGGGAGGCATACCAAACTGCCCTAAGGGAAGCAGGGAAGGCAGTAAGGCAGGCAAAGTCCCAAACTGAGGAAACACTAGCACGAACAGTAAAAGAAGGTGACAAGACTTTCTATAGATACATTAGTGAAAGGAGAAAGTTCAGAGGGGGTATTGCTAAGCTTAATGGAGAAAAGGGAGCATGTGAGGAGGAGGATCATGTAACAGCATCTATCCTAAATAGATACTTCTGCTCAGTATTTACTGAAGAGAAGGTAGAGCAGGGCCCACAGCTCAGCACCATGGACACAGGGGGGAGGGAGGTGAGCACTACTCCCTTCACAAAAGAAAGGGTCCTACAAGAGCTTGCTAAGCTCAGGGTGGATAAGGCAATGGGACCTGATGGCATACATCCCAGAGTACTTAAGGAGCTAAAGGTGGAACTAGCAGAGCCATTAGCAGAACTGTTTAGTGAGTCTCTGAGCACAGGAGAGGTCCCAGAAGACTGGAAAAGGGCTCATATGGTCCCGCCCACAAGAGTGGTAGCAGGGAGGAGAGGCAGGGAACTACAGACCAGTCAGTCTTACCTCAGTAGTGGGCAAGATTATGGAGGCGCCCTTAAGGAAAGGATAGTGAACACACTGAATCCATAGGGCACAGGATCCAAGACAGCATGGGTTTACAAAAGGAAGTTCCTGTCAAACTAATCTCATAGATTTCTTTGACTGGGTAACCAGAGTGGTGGACCAAGGGGGAGCAGTTGATATTGCCTACCTTGACTTCAGCAAAGCTTTTGACACTGTTCCACATAGAAGATTGATAAATAAGCTGGGTAGGCTTGGGGTGGGTCAGAAGTTGGTCAACTGGGTGGCAAACTGGTTGACGGGCAGAAAACAGAGAGTGGTGGTAAATGGTATACAGTCAGAAGAGATGCAAGTCAAAGTGGGGTACCTCAGGGATCAGTCCTGGGGCCAGTCCTCTTCAACATCTTCATTAGTGACATTGCAGATGGACTAGAGGGTAAGGCTTGTCTGTTTGCAGATGACACCAAGATCTGCAACAGAGTAGATGATCCAGATGGGGTGGGCAGAATGAGAAGAGATCTGGATAAACTAGCAAAATGGTCAGAAGAGTGGCAACTGGGATTTAATGCAAAGAAGTGCAAGATCATGCACATAGGGAAGAGAAACCCTGAAGCCACCTATAGTCTGGGAGGGGAGTTGCTAGCAGTCACAAAGGAAGAAAGAGACTTGGGCATCATCATCACTGATGACCTGAAATCATCCAAGCAGACCTCTAAAGCAGTAGGTAAAGCTAGGGGGGTGTTAGGGTGTATTAGTAGGGGTATCACAAGTCGTAAGAGGGAGGTAATAATCCCTCTTTACAAGACAGTGGTTAGGCCCCATCTGGAGTATTGCGTGCAGTATTGGAGGCCACACCTTCACAAGGACATTAACCAAATTGAGGCAGTTCGGAGAAGGACAACCAAAATAGTGCAGGAACTGCATCAGAAGACATATGAGGACAGATTAACAGAGCTCAATATGTATACCCTTGAGCAAAGGAGGGAGAGAGGTGATATGATCGAGGCATTCAAACACCTTAAGGGCATTAACAAGGTGAAAGAGTCTAACATGTTTAGATATAAGAAAAATAGCAGGACAAGAGGGCACAGCATGAGATTAGAGGGGGGCCGATTAAGGGGGAATGTGAGGAAATTCTTTTTCACAGAAAGGGTGGAAGATGCATGGAATGGCCTACCTCAAGAAGTGGTGGCTATGAATACAGTGCAGGGCTTCAAACAGGCATGGGATAGGCATAAGGGAGCAATACAAATGAGTATGAATAGATAGGCCACTGACAGAGCAAAGGCCAATGGCACATTTATAAGGTAGAAAAAGAAATGGGCAGACTGGATGGGCCTTGCGGTCCTTATCTGCCATCAACTTTTATGTTTCTATGTTTCTATGTTAACAACAGGAGGATATGAGTGATGGATAACATGAATTTCAAGCAGCAATGTAACGATAGTGGGAGGGCAGATAAGCAGTATAATCTGTTGTATGCTGCTGTCAAATTAAAATGTAGATAATGAAAAGTAAAACTTCTTCACTGATGTAACAGCACCTGTAAGACTGAATGACATGCAGTAGAAGAAACTGGAAACACAGAACACACTAGACACACCAGACACAGTAGCAGAGAAACGGTCAATAATACAAACAGGACAAATAAGTTTGTATGACTGACATGTGAAATTAGAAAGTAAATCCACTGAGTAAACTGCGATGCAAAATATTGGGATCCTGCAGGCACTGCAGTTATAAGCTACCTTTTGGTTTGTGTACACTTAAATAACCCAAACTATATCTCATGTTTTCCTGTACACACCAATTGCACAAAAGAATAGCAAGATAATAGGAGGAGAGACGGTATCTCAGACAATTAAAGTTAATGGCTACTATTCACAAAGCGGACAAAGGAACACACAATAAATGCATACCCCGCCCACTCCCTGCACCCCGCGGACAGGTGCGCAGATGCTGGCATTCATCAATGTTGGCCACCTGTCCATGGCTCCTTCCCCCCCGGCATGCAGGACTCCGCAGGGTGGCCATGGGAGGAGTCGACATCCTGGGTGGGCATCCAATAGGATACCCCCCCAGGACACACAGTGGATCACTTATGTTGGGTGACGCAGGTACAGGGCTGTGCATGTCACTTGCACACACCCGACCTCCGTGGCACCTGCTGGTCCTATTGCAACTGCCCACAGAATGTCTGGGTGCTCACCCATACAGCTGCCCCTGGCCACCCCCTGAAGCCCAGAAATCAGAGGCATCACAGTGCACACTATCCCAGTCCCCCGGTGACTCCTTGGCTGTGCTCATGGGGGCACGCAGTGGGTTAAGGCAGGATCAGCCCTAGCGTACCCTGCACAACCCACCACACCCTTGTGTCCAGCACTAGTGGGTTAGTGAATCCTGTGTAGTGCTGGCATGCCCCTGGAATGGCCACTGCGTGGTGCTGTCCATGGATGAGGGGGATCGGGTCTTGTGGGTCTGCATGCCCCCCCTTCTTGAATGCCGTACAGGGGGGGTGCAGTGGGTGCAGAGTGACTACGCCCCCCCAGAGACATGAGCGTAGCTATTCTGCCCAATAGTGCATAGTGCCCAATGTGCTGTGCACACATGCTACTATCTAGCACCAGTAAAGAGGCTATGTGTATGTGTATGCAGTTGGACAGACTGTAATAGCAGGCTCGGTAATTTCGGCAGATTATGATTTACAAAAGCTATACAAGATACCACACTGAGCAGACGTTGCAAGAGTATTAAAAAAAAATTAAAACAAGTTACAAAATGAAATGCTTTCTTGAAGTATAGTGATGATTACATTGGCTGCAGCTGCACATACACATGCTCATTAGCAGATGTAATGCTTGTGATGTGTTTTCATTTTAAGTCTGTGTATTATGTTTTCTTTTTTTTTGTAGATTCTATTTTAGCACTGGGGGACCAGGGCATCTCTCAGGAGTGCTCACTCAGCCGGGGCCTCTACTCCCTGCCTGAAACCACCTTCCCCAGGAATACAGTTGCTGAGCACCCTCTCCCCAGATCCATGGATCCTTCCACCCCCCTGGATCACCCCCTGGAGGAAGGTCCACCTGATCTACCTGGTGGCCTTTCTAAAATGAAAGGGTCTGTCCTGGGTTAGGTCGAGTGGCTCAGGAGAGCCAGTGGAAGGATGGTCTGGCATCGGGATATAGGCTTAGGCTCTTGGGGGCCTCTGTCACCCCATGTGTCCTCCAGGGTTTTCTTCTGCTGTTTCTCCCCTGGAGCATGGATGTACAATGACGTGTGCACAATAATGTGCTGATGTCCGCCACCACTCCACCCCTTCTTGCAGTCGCTCCTTGCAGGGCCCCAGTCTCCATCAGAGGTCACTGAAGAGCGATGGAAGCCCCACTACCCACCTCGGGAGGGGACAGCAGTCCTCCAAATGCTCAATCCTCTCCCTCCCTCCCCTGCCGACCCCCGGAGATCGAGTCCATTCCCAAACCTGGATCACCAGCATGGCACGAGGTGTGGCATCCAGAGCCTCAACCCTCAGCACCACCGGGCTGGCTGTATTATGTTTTTTTTGTGTGTGTGAGTGTGTGTCTGTCTCACGGTACCACAGTTCACAATTTGGCGGTAGGAAATGACACACTTATGGGGTCAAAGAGTTTATGTTGTATAATCTTAAGAACTGAATATTTTATAAACTTCCTTCCGTAAGTATTCTTGTACTGGTCTCTACTACTATGTTTGGTATGTCTACTGTGTTGGCAGTGTTTATAATTGCTCTTACTGCACATCATGTAGTCTTACAGGGGCTGCTAGATCAGTGACCTAAGTTTGGATTTAGTTGTCTTTATTGTAATGTAACAGCCACATGCAATTGCTCATGGTGCTTATCTATTAGTACCAATGCTAGTGACCAATCAGTCATCCCGCTATCCACTCTCAATGGCCATCCTGTAGCATGCCCTGAAATTGTTCCTTTAATATTAATTATGTTGATTGCATGCATGTGCAAGAAATATAGTGCCATCATGTGAGTTTTCGGAGGTGTGGCAGTCCTCTTCAAATTCAGTCAGTGTGTTTGCAGGTGCGGCCTCAGTTCTCCAATCAACGCTGCAGCTGTCTATGACAGCAGTTGAAAATGCAGTAGCTGTACAGTTGAAAGGGAGAGCTATGCTTCAGTGATCAGTGATAAGATCGCGTGCTCATATGCACTCCACACACACACCTGCATGCTCACTTGCTGTGCTCCCCATGCGCTACACTGTATAGCCAACGGGGTGCCTAATCTCACCACAAAGTGCTTTTGAGTTCCAGGTGCCACTATGGTAGTAGTTCATGGTCAACGGGTGCCCAATCCCCATTGGCTCACTGTTTCTCCCCCGAGACCATCGGGTGCCATGCTGCAACAGTTCCTAAAGCTGATAGGCCCAGTCCCCATCGGCTCCACGCCCCCAACAGCCTTCCAGCTGTCACACTGGAAGTCCACCCCAGTGTGGCAAGCATCCAGCGTATTCAAATAATAAAAAAAACACCTGAAAGAAAAAGCCTTCGCTGCTGTCTTGACCCCCACCCGTGCCACACCTTCTGTGCACTCTGCCTCCACACCCCCACCTCACCCCATACTTACCTCTGGGCTCGGGCGACAATCTTCAGTGGACCGGGAACACGTCTGCACTCTTCAAAGCCGACCGCGAACTGAGGAAATGCCGGTAAGCTGTATGATGGAATAAATAGGGTTTTTTCAACTTTACTGCATATCTTGGGCATTTTGGGGAATTTTTTCACCAAATTTTCAACATGGGGTTTTTGGGACCCCAACTCATGAATTCTGTCACTGTCATGGCATTAATCAGCCCCGAAAGGTGATTTCGTGGTCACTGCACGGAACCACCTTTTGGGACTGATTTATGAAATTACAGTGTTACAGTTCATGAGGTAGGCCCCCAAAAACCCTATTTTGAAAATTTGGTGAAAACATTCCCAAAAATGACTGTTTTACGAGCATGTGTTGTGCTGTTCCTACGCACGCTCATAAGTTCATAAATTTTCAATATTTTCAGTCCAGATTTTCAACATTGCCATTTTACCACACCTTCCTTATGAGCAGTAGAGCTGTCATTTCTCACACCTTATCCAAAATGTGTTTCCGCGCATGTAGTGCACAATGGTGCAGTCGGTGTGCGAACTCAATGTATAGGACACATTAAGAAAATCACAGTGACACTGTTCATGAGAAGAGGTCTTAAAATGGCTATGTTGAAAATTTGGTGAAAAAATTCCTTTCAGCTGTTCTGCAAGGTTACTAATGAAGACATTGAACAGGACTGGCACCAGGACTGATCCCTGTTGCTCCCCACTGGTCACCCCCTCTCCCTAGACTGCACCCCATTTACCACCACTCTCTGCCTCCTGTCTGTTAGCCAGTTTCTAACCCAGTTTACCACCCTTTCCCCCCATGCCCAGCCTACCCAGCTAGTTTATCAGCCCCCTATGTGGGATGGTGTCAAAGGCTTTGCTGAAATCAAGGTAAGCGTTGTCCACTGTCCCACCCTGATTCACTTCCCTTGTCACCCAGTCAAAGAAATCAACCAGATTTGTCTGACATGATGTCCCCTCTGTGAATCCATGTTGTCTATGGTCCTGGACTCTGATGGCTTCTAGATGCCCTACTATCCTTTCTTTAAGCAATGTCTCCATGATCTTCCCCACTACTGAGGTGAGGCTGAATGGCCTATTGTTCCCCGCCTCCTCCCTGCTGCCGGACGTGAGTAGAGGGACCACATGTGCCCCCCACCAATTCACTCATGTTGAATGACTCAGTGAACATAGCTGCCAGAGGTACTGCTACCTCCCTTTGCAGTTCTCTTAATATCCTTGGGTGTATGCCATCTGGTTCCATCGCTTTGTCCACCTTCAATTTAGTGAGCTCCTGCAGGACTCTTTTGCCTTTGAATGGACTATTGTCCACCTCTTCACCCACTTGGCAACTGCTGTACTGCTGTGGCTCTTGCCCCTCCCGCTCTTCTGTGAATACTGAACGGAAAGACACAGTGCATGTCTTGGGAGGAAGGCATGGAACTATCACTTCCAAATACCTAAACAGCACATACAAGCAAGCAACATTCAACACTGACAAATGCTTGTTTTTAAGCAAGATTTGCACATTTTGTCATTAATATATATTCTCTAGAGAGTATGCATAATACCTCGGCGACTGTGCCAGAATGACATAATTATTTATTATGTTTTCTGAACAGCCTGCTATGTATGTAGGTATGTGGGAGACATTGTTAAATTATATATATGCACTACAGAATTAGAGTTATGGCAAACACCCATTTTTCAGAAGCCATTGGAAAGGGATAGTGAGACAACCGATAGTTCACTAGCACTGTGACTAACAGAGAAGAAGTATGAACTGTTGTATGCTGAAGACAAATTGAAATACAGAAAAATAAATCAGAAATGTAGTCACTTGATCTAGCCGTCCTTGTAAAACTGAATGGCATGTGGTATAAAAAGTAGGAAACACGGGAAAAACACACAAGATGCACCAGGCACACCATACTAAGTTACTGAGACCAGGACAAGAATACAGACAGAATTAATTTAATAATATATTAGGTTTTTAAGACTGACATGTGACGTTACACAGTAAATCCAGTGAGTACACCACAATGCAAAGTATTCAGACACTGCTGACATGACTAGCCTCCTAATTATGCTGACATGCACTGAACAATATCCCATCCAGGAGGTGTGGCATCAAAACAAAGGGCCTGCTTTGCCGAGAAAATACACAGAAACAGGAGGTAATTAAAATAAGTTTTATTCATTGTTTTGCAGTGAAAACAGCAACACATCTTTTGGGGTAATATATTATTGGAAAATATTTCCGATTTTTACAACAGACACTATTGCAGTTGATCTTTGAGCCCTAGCCAGAGCCAATGCTTCAAAGTTGCACAGACCAGGACAAGAATGCATACAGAACAAATTTAATAAAATAGTAGGCTGTTAAGACTGACAAGTGAAATTACACAGTAAGCGAGAGAGAGAGACAAAATGAATTCTGTTGCTCATTTCGCGGACGCTGGTACTCTTTTCTCTCTCTCTCTCTCTCTCTCTCTCTCTCTCTCTCTCTCTCTCTCTCTCTCTCTGGTTCTCTGCCTAGAAACTACTCCTGACCTGGGAAGGTACCATTTATCTGTCTCAATCTGTGACACTGGGTGAGGTGTCCACTGTTACAGCACTGCTACCCACCGACCAGGACAGTGTTCTGTCTCTATCTATATGGGGGGGAGGGTGTCTCTCGCGCTATTCCTGCATCTGTCTCTCTCTATCTCTCTTTCTGCCTCTCTCCCACTAAGAACACTTTCCCCAGTGCAGCTACCGAAGCCTTTGGAAACAAATGTTGAGATCACACTCTGCTTCCTGCTGACTCCAACCTATGGTCATCTGTGTGTTGGGAAGGGGGAACAGGATGGCCAATGTGCAAAAAATAGTGCCAGCATGGAGTGTTAGTCAACTTGGATGGGACCTTTTTTGTTACCTCAACATGTTGTTTGTTGAGAAAAAATGAAAAGTCCTTTTTCTCAGTGATCCTAAAAGGACTGCAGGGCTCTGCCCACTGCAGCCCTAAAATTAGACGTGGTTTCCCTGTAGGAGTTATATCCAGGCATTTCTGTGATGGAGACAGAGTGTGCAGTTGGTTGACCAACTATGGTGATTTGGCACACTTATGGGGGGGTTGCTGGAGGTGGTCCCTATGGGGAATGTGGAGTGGTGAGGATGCATGAGGTTACTGCAAGGGTTCTGGAGGTGGTCCAGCTGTGAAATATGGAGTACAGTGTATGTCTGATGCTAGCCCAGGGTCTGAAAGGTGGTCATACTAGGGATGTGGGTTGGGGGAGATTGATTCAGCAGTCTTGAATGCAATCCTACTAGGATAAAAGGGCTGGCATTGATGTTGTATGCTCTCCCAAGGGGTCTAGGTGGTGGTCCAGCTGGGTGAGGGTAATGGGGTGAGTAATGTGTGGAGGCTGTTCTGAGGGGATTTCAAGGTTGTCCAGTTGGGGGAAGTTGGTTCCAGGAATCAGGAGGAGACGCAAGTCCACAGTTCATACACCTGGTTTTGGTAGGAGTAGAGAAAGATATAGTTGAAGCCAGTTCAGGGGCACAAGGACTATCTCAGTTTGTAAAGGAAGTGGGAGATAGGTGTGGAAAGTCAGGTTTTCCTTGGTTTGATTCATTTGGGTGAAAAAGGTTGAGTTAAGTGGTGAAAATATGGTAGAGTATCAAAGGATGGGTAGGGTTTGGGAAATGGGTGGATGTGTCTGGGGGAGGTCAGTGCTGGTGTCCAAATGATTTTTTTTGGGTGGGTATAAAGGTTGCTGTTAGAAGACAGTCCAGTGGTTGGACTGATGGTCTAGTTGGAGAAGGATGTTTAATGTGGCAGTCACAAGCACATAAGGGGTTCCTATGGTTAGTCTGGCTTGTACAGAATATGAGGGCAGTGTTGGGTGTTACACATCCTTTCATAGTACTGTGGCTGGTCCAGGCTGGAGTTGAAGTTGCTGGTGAGTGGCACACATCCATCTTGAGATTCAGGGCTGAACAGGGTAGGAGATGAAGGTTTAGGTGGGTTTTGGACACCCGTTCATGGTTTGCAGGGCTGATACTAGTGGGCAGACCACTGGGATATAAGTGAGGAAATTCATGATGAAGGAACCGTAGTTTGGGTTGAGGGACAGGAGTGACAGGAGGGGTGTAGCACTATGTGTGTCCTAGGATGGGCACTAAGGGGAGTGGTAGGTATTGCATATGTTGCTATTGGAGACTAGTTTGAGTGTGCCATGGCTGGTCTAGTTGGGAGCATGTGGGACTTATGTAGGGCAGGTGAATCCAGAGGTACAGGTACATGTTTAGGTTATTCATTTATTTAAATTGGTAAAGAGCTACTGATGCCACAACGAAAACTTTTAAAACAATGGCAATTAGGTACAATTCTACTTGCGTTCCATTTATATTCCTTTGATTTCTTTTCCACATTATTTATTACTGTGGCAATTTGCATGAATATGTGATCTTTATCCCTTATCATTCCTTTAGAGTCCATCTGCCTCTATAGCTGGCTCTCTTCTCTCTACTACATTTCTATTCATGAAATCCTCGAAAAGAGTTTTGGTCCTCGAAGACTGGAAAAAGGCAATAGTGGTTTCACTTCACAAAGCAGGCAGTTGTGAAGAGGCTAGTAATTACAGACCAGTGAGCCTCATGTCTGTAGTAGGGAAACTAATGGAGACACTTCTCAAACAAAGGATCATAGCATTTCTCAAAATTATTGGCTAACAGGACCCTAAACAGCACGGTTTCACAGTAGGTAGGTCATGCCAGGCAAATCTGCCTAAATTTTTTGACTTCGCTACAAAAATAGTGATCGACAGAGGAGCAGTAGATGTGGTCTACCTAGACCTTAGTAAGGCCTTCGACTCGATTTCACACAGAAGGCTGTTAAAGAAGCTTGCCCACACAGGGGTTGGTCCTGAAGTAGTCAGATGGGTACAAAACTGGTTACAAGGCAGAACTCAGAGGGTACAGGTTAATGGAATGCAATCAGTGGCAGGCAGGGTGACCAGCAGGGTGCCCCAAGGCTGAGTGCTGGGGCCTCTGCTCTTCAATGTTTTTATAGCAGACATTGCTGATGGACTGGAAGGGAAGGTGTGTCTGTTCGCAGATGACACCAAGATATGTAACATGGTGGACACCTCAGAAGGAGTGAAGATGGAAGCTGACCTCAAGAAACTAAAAGAATGGTCTGGAGTGTAGCAGCTGAGACTTAACACAAAACAAATTTCAAGGTCATGCGTATAGGAAAGAAACATCCAAGAAAGGAGAATTACCCAGGAGACAAAAGAATGGCAGCCTCAAACTAGGAATGAGATCTGGGAATCATAATCTCAGATGACTTGAAGGTTAGTAAGCAGTGTGAGAAGGGCAACACTGAAGGCCAGCAGAATGCTAGGCTATATTGGGAGGGGACTCAAGAGCAGGAGGAGAGAGGTGGTACTACCACTGTATAGATTGCTGGTCATGCCTCACCTGGAATACAGAGTCCAGTTCTGGAGGCCTCACCTCAGGAAGTACATTGACCGGGTGGAAATTTTACAGAGAAAAGCGACAAAAATGATGCAGGGTCTGCAGTACATGTCCTACGAGGAAAGACTTTAGGAACTGAATACATAATCCCTGGAGCAGAGAAGATAGAGTGGAGACATGATTGAAACATTCAAGTACATAAAAGGCATAAACAAGGTACAGGCACAGGAACCTTTTCACTTCAAGAAGGGCTCCAGGACCAGGGAACATGATCTCAGGGTGCAAGGAGGGGAGGTTCTCTACCAACACCGGGAAGTTTGCTTCACAGAAAGAATGGTGGATGCCTGGAATAGCCTGCCCCAAGAGGTTGTGGGGGTCAACACTGTGGGGGGATTCAAGAATGCATGGGATAGACACAAGGAAGCCCTGACTACAAAGGGCAACTACAGTACAGTGTCAAAATAGATCTAAAACAAATGGGCAGACTAGATGGACCAACAGGCTCCTTCCTCTGCCATCAACTGTGTTTCTAAATCATAATCCTAAGTTGTGACATCACAATCAGTTGCCAAGGGAGTAACTGTGATATCACAAGCAGAGCATTACGACCTCAAGTAGGGAGAAAGCAACAGGATTAGATACACTCTTAAGGATCAGATATCCTATTTTCCTGCTAGTGACCTCAGTAATAAATAATGGAGAGGAGAAATACAGACCTAATGTGAAAAACACATTAAACTGTGTCTAAATATTATGTGTTGTTAAAGTTCTCCAAAAGGCGTCAGTTGCTATTTAAATAAATACATAAATAAATAAAAAATAAAAAGTAAATAAATAAATAAGTAAATCATGATAAAAATGTGAGACCAGATGTCCATGGATGAGTATATGTGGGCAGCCAGGGTGAAAGTAAGTGGGAGAGTCTGGTCCATGGGTCACAGCCTCGGCTGGTTTGGGGGGGGGACACTAGGAATGCAGGTGTGAAGGCAGGAATTATATGGACAGGGAGGGTGGGCTGTAGAAATGTATTGTAGGTGCAGAAGGCCATTCCAGGCATCCCATGGCTGTCCAGGTTGGATGACTGGGGGACATACTGTGGGTGGGGGAGGCTAGTCCAGCAGTTCAACAGCTGGCTTGGTTTAGGGTGCATTGGTAACATAAGTTTCTCAGGCAGGTTTGAGGGTGCCATGACTGGTCTGGGAGGGAAGACAGGGGTAATGCGGGGGGGGGCAATAACAGTCTGGGCATCTCATGGTTGGGTTGGTGACTGGGTTGGGGGTACAGGTGCACAGTAAGTTAGTTTGGCAGGTGTGGGGGAGTCCATAACTAGTCCAGGAGAAGGAACAAGGGAAATGTGGAGGAGGGAATGACAGTCTGGGCATGCCGTAGCTGGGTCAGTAACTGGGGTTGGGGGTACAGGGTTAGATTAAGTTAGCTTCTCAGGTCTGTGGGTCCCATAACAGTTCAGGAGGGGATAGATTGCAGAGGGCATAGGAACCTTGTCACTCCCTCTCCAGGAGTCCAAGAGGTGGTCTGGGTAGGGAACAAAGGTGCAGGCGGTTGTTGGGATTACATGTGTGGTCCAGTTGGGATGTGATGGAGTGCATAGGTGGCAAGCATTGTGCAGTAATGAATACAGACATAGTGCAACCTCCCCCTGATTTTGATACTACAGTAGTAGCCACAGACATTGCCAGCTATTTCCAGATATTTTGCAAAATTTCTAAAGAGTTTCTTTCTGCTGCCCCTACTGTAGAAATGGAGAAAGCATTAGATATATCTGGAAATGTCATGGAAATTTCAGGAAATATCTGGCAGTGTCTGTGGCTGCTACTGTAACAACCTCAACACGTCAAAGTAACTAATGCACAATGTCCTATTTTTTGCTGCTCTGTACCTTGAGGGCAAAGAGAAAGAATGTAACCATTTGAAACATACTACAAAACAAGCACTCTACCCAGATGGTGAGTGACTTTTCAAGCCTTTAGTAATGTCCCATTCATCCAACTAACTAGTACAGAAGCACCTAATTACAGCGCCAATCAGTTTCCCCACTTAACATCACTCATAAGTGTCTCCATCAGCACCAACAGAATGGATTACTGTGAGCTGCACATTCCTGCTACTAAAACTTTTAGTTTTCTTTTTTTTTTTAAACAAAGTTGGCTATTTGGCTACTCGGCTATTGCAAGGGTTCTGGAGCTGAGAAAAACAAAGAAAACAGGTATAGAGAACATGTCAGCTGTTTCTGTAGCATCAAACAGAACATATTTTTAAACTGAACTGGCACTATTAGTAGTAGTAATAAGCAGCACTTCAGCACAACAGGCTGCTGAACTGATCTGTAGTGCTCAAATAAGACCTAGTTTACATAAGTTGAAGATAACAAAGTACTTATTCTATTTGTACCTTTACCAGTGTGGTCACATTCAGGGGTTTCTAGCTGCCGGCTGTCTCTCCCGGCTGACTCCCTGGCAGACTCCAATCGATGTCCTTTTCACCCAGTTCTTAGCACAGAGGATCACAGTGTAAAGGAGCTGCTAATGAGGTAGGACTGAAAAGGGTTAGTAGTCCAGCTCATAGTTTGCTTGATTGGCCGAAGCAAGACAAAGCTGAAATGCTGTGTCCTAGGCAACGAGCAAGCAGGCTGGTGTTCGGGGACAGGAAGATCGGCAGTGGTTAGGAGAAGAAAAGCATATCCACACACCCCTAGATCAGATTCTATCAGTAGATCTGATGGCTTGGGAAATTGCCAACCATGCTATAAGTGAGAAAAATGCTGCCACTCCGTTGTAGTCCTCCCCACAGTCAGTCCGATTGGCTGAAGCAAGAAACATAACTGCTGAATATATTCAGAGCTTTATTTATCAAACTAGCAAGCTGCAGAAAAATGCGTCTGGTTTCCTTGTAACTAGAGTTACACTTTGCTGTCAAAACAGTCTTGCTTCTTTGCTGTAACAATAAAGCTGTTCTGCAAAAGTCTATATGCTGAGCTGCTTAAAGAAACATGTTTTGTGAGTTTCAGGTTGAAAATGAATCCAATACTTACTGTAGATCTGTGCAGTACTTCAGGACCTCTGTGGCTCTGCATTTCTAATTTTTATTATTAAAAAAAATTCACTTTATACAAATGCCACCTAAACACTTGAATTCTAGCTCCCTTAGGAGCCCAGCGACCTCTGCACCCCCCACCCATTGGCACATTCCTCTGAGTAGCTGCTTATTTTTCCTCTTTTGGAGTCTCTCATGACCTGGGCAATATTTTCCCATGACCTGACCCTGAATACAGACAGGCCAGGCATAAGCATGCTACTCAAACCAAAACCTTGCAGCAATTTAGGCTTAGCAGTAAGTAATATAGAGCTAGTAGTAGGGAAAAGCCATTTCCTACTGATCTGGAATAATCCAGGTGAAGTTAGCTGACAAGGAAATGGATAAATCCTGGCCAAAGCAATGTCAGTGGACAAACAGGTTTGAATGGCCTAACAAGGCCCAAAATTATAGTACATATAGATACAGACAAGACCCAAAAAATTAGCTGAGTATTTCTAATACATCTTTGCCTCTTTGCTAACCACAGTTCTCTCACCTCCTTGTATTTATTTAAATGTCCTATGCAGTCAGTGTAGTGTTATTCTTGCACTACTGTGTAAGTTTGGTTTTGGCCGTTTACACTCTCTATTCCAGAGGAATTACCACCCTGTAAGGGTACGAAAGGCAAGGAACCCTCAAAGAGGGTTCCACCTCTGGAGGTGCCACGGGACGATTTCCATGGCTTAAGGTAACTTAGGAATCCCCCTCAGGAGAGAAGTGCTGCCGCTGGAGGAGGAGGGGAGGATGGTGGGGGAAAGAAAAAGTGCTTCACAATGAGGCTTGAGAGGAACTGCTTATATAACTCAGGAAGTGGGAGTGGCTGGCTGCTTGGCCATCGAACTCCAGGTAAAGCCTTTGCAATTCAATGTCCTATGCAGCCAGTATAGTGTTATGTGTGTGCAACTGTGTTAGTTTGGTTTTGGTTGTTTGCACTCTTTATTCCAAAGGAATTACCATCCGGGAAGGGGTACGAAAGACAAGGAACCCTCAGAGAGGATTCCACCCCTAGAGGTGCCACGGGACAATTCCCATGGCTAAAGGTACCTTAGGAATGCCCAAAAGAAATGTAGTACAATCATATCCCAAAGAATGACATGACACGAGCATATGAGCAAGCAGTAACTTTGATGCAGGGGCAGTAACTGTAATGTAGCAATAGAGAAGCATAGACAGTGTGATAACGTAATGAGATGCTCAGTTTGATAACGTAATGAAATGCCCAGGTTTGCGTAGCATGATACTGATGATTTGTGTTGAGAATGAGGGGATCCCCTAAGGAGACAGGGAATGGAAGGACATCCTCCACCTCCATCCAACAGTGGAACCTACCTAAGAAACTAGGGGACACTACTATGCTAACAGTTATGACCTGAGGCAATGGAGGAGAGGAAAAAACCCTATGAGGAGGAAATCTCTGGGGATCCAAGGCCTAGGTCGCCTTCTCTCCAGGCTTGGGATAGTTTATTTAGTGACAGATCTGTAGCTGCAATTTGGAAAACCCAATTAATGGAAGGTGGAAAATATTTCAATTTGGAGGAAGGCTCTCACTCAAACCCTCTAGTGGGAACACCGTGGAAGGTTGCAAGAAAACTCTGCAACAATATGTGCAACCTAGGCAGAGGAAGACTGCAACAATTGCTGAGCCACTCACCTGGCCTACCTGCTCTAAACTCAAACCAGGTGAACCAGAGGCAGTCATAGGGAGAATGCGTTGAAGGTGTCTTGCTAGGGAAACCACTAATGCCAATGGATAACCATTATAGTGGAATACTAGAGCCAAAGGAGATCTACGGAACCACCCTTCACTGCTAATCTTAAATTCTATACCAAGAGCTGCTGTCATGTAGCAGACAGCTAAAGCCAAGCCCGGGGCCAGGACATTCCCAGCTATGGGCCAGGTGAGAAGGATCCCGCCCCAAGTTGGACACGCTCAATGATGCAGACTAAATGCAGAGTGAGACCATTGGTTGCAGGAAACCTGCACCATAATAGAATGGCTGGCATGCCCCAGAATTAGCTGAGAGCTGAGAAGCTGGTGAGCTGATTGAGCACTGGTGTGCTGAGATCATAATGAGCAGTGAGTGCTAAGACCTTACAAGGTTGAATGCAGAATTAAGTGCAGCAGAATCCCAGAGGCTGAAGCCAAGGGGATGGCAGTAGGCATGAAGCAATGATATGTGTAAGCAGTGAGCAATGGTTGTGTAATCAAGCATGAACCTGCACGTAGGTCAATAAACAGAGTAGTAACAAGTGGACCTGCACATAGGTCTGCATAAGATAGTAGCAGTGAAACAGCACTGAATAGTGGGGCAAGCCAACCAGGCAGTTAAAGCCAAATCAAGATGACAAATACTCTGAGGACTTTAGGCAGTGAAGGCAGGATTTAAAACAGAGATAATTAGCCACATGGGGCTACGACTCCCTAGACACTTCCCAGTCCCCGCTGTAGGATAAACAAGAAAGTGAAGGAACGGCCAAAAACCACAAGCAGATATTGAAGCTAGTTTAACAGCCTCAGCAGGAGCTTTAGCTGCCTCAGAGTAGAACAGCATTGTACAAACAGGGAATAACATGATTGAACTGCATAGCAAGGTTCAGTTTGAATCAGGTGGAAACAATCAGACTTGGTAACATGGGGAGCAAGTAAATTTGTAGCAGGAGAAGCAGTAGTGAAAACAATTGAGTATGCAACATGGAGCAGCTGTGGTTGAGCTGAAACACACAGATAACTATTGCAGTTGCATTGCAGTAGTGTGAGTGTTGTGAGTAACAGATCAAATAGTAGGAGGTCAGGAGTGATATGCTAGGAGCTTGGTAGCAAAAGCCCCCCAGAAAAAAACAAACCAAAAACACACAAACAGCAAAAAACAGGAAACAAAGACAGAAGCACACACAGCCAAAGGCAAAATACAAACCAGAAGCAGGAAATAAATACAGAATCCAGCAGACAAGCAGGAGCAGCAAGGTTGGGGGGGCACAACCAGCTCACAGGACAGATGGACAGAGCCCTCGGCTGCAAAGAAAAAGTGCTTCACAATGAGGATGAGAGGAACTGCTTATAAA
Organism: Neoceratodus forsteri; assembly: GCA_016271365.2. Classification (NCBI taxonomy): domain Eukaryota; kingdom Metazoa; phylum Chordata; order Ceratodontiformes; family Ceratodontidae; genus Neoceratodus; species Neoceratodus forsteri. The sequence goes on along the minus strand of CM028137.1, from coordinate 262,365,248 downwards.
GCTCAGGAAGTGGGAGTGGTTGGCTGCTTGGCCATCGAACTCCAGGCAAAGTGTTTCCAAATATGAGGCAACTTAGTCAGTTTCTCTAATAAATTTTATAGGTCCCTACCTACCCACATTTTCCCACTTATGTAGAACCACATCTCCTTAGCTAACTATACTTTCCCAGCTATGTAGAACCAGAGCAAAGGAAATAGCATTTACTCTATAATTGGTAGGAAAATAACAGCACATTAGGCAAATATGATGTTACTGGTGCCTTTTGGAGAGACCCTTTTACTTTTTGCCTCTTGTGGCTGGTTGTTCTTCCTTGACTGGGTAAAAATGTTTTATTTTGGGGGGTTTTGTTTTATGTTTCTTCTGGTAGGATTTTCCCCTGTTGCTTCAGTTAGTATAGGGGATGAATTGTCCTATAATATAAATAATTTATATCTGGTAACTGGGTTTCATACAAAAGTGTTTTGTTTAGATTTATTTTTGCCTATTTTAGCACCCAATGACTGGGTTAGGGATGGAATAATTTGTATTTATAGGAAGCTATAATGTAATGTTACCTTGCAAGTTTTATGTAGTCTGTTTTCTAAGGTTTCTCAGTGCCAAATGATAGACATACTTGTACTATGTATCATCCTTACAGTTTTTTTTGTTAGAAGAAGTTTGATATTGTTGCTGTTATTAATATCTGGTTCAGTACATCCAAACCCAGTGCCTATGGGCAATATAGATTCTCCCATGTTGCCAAATCATGCTCTGAAGTTTGCTCATTTGAATGTGCAGAGCCTGCTTGCAAAGTGGGATGATTTCACTGTCTGGATGGACTGTAATCAATTTGATGTGGTTGGGATATCGGAGACCTGGCTTACGGGTAGGGTCTTGGATAAATCAGTCACTATTGAGGGTTATAGGATTTTTAGACATGATAGAGAATTAAAAAGAGGAGGAGGGTGCCTTTTTTATGTGAAAGATCATCTGAAAGTATTGCCTGGTGTAGCTATTGAAGGACCTCCTTCCTGTGAGTATCTATTTCTGATAATTCTTTTAAGTAAACAAAAAATGCTGTCTCTGGTGGTTATTTATGTTCCTCCTGCTTCTCAGGGGGATGGACTTCAATTATTAGAGATTATACGAGGGTCTTTGCCTAGAAATAGAGAGCTTATTATACAGGTGATGTGAATATTAATTGGCTGGGGAAGGATAACTTAAACTTTAGAGATATGGTTATTAATCAAGGATTAACACAGATAATTGATGTTTCAACAAGGATCAATTATAAATCCGGAACCTCATCAATGATTGACTGGGTTCTGGCCTCTGACATCAATAAAATTGTACAACACTGGGTTCTCCCCGATGGTGTCAGTAACCCCAGCCCAGTCTATTGTATTTAGTCTGCAAAGAGAAAATCTGTCCCTCCTGTTTTTGTGTTTTCACATAACATTAAGACACTTGATTTGGTAGGTTTTAGGCAAGCAGTTGCTAATATAGATCAGTCTAGGGTTACTCAGAGTGTGAATGTCGATATAGCTTTAGGTAATTTCATTGATTTATTTAATTCAGTTTGTGACAATTTTGTACCCTTAAAGAAGCTTAGGATCAGAGGTAACAAACAGGATTGGGTCTCATCAGAATTCATAGATTAAATTAGAATATGAGATAGATTCTGGAAGGCTTATAGGAAGACCCCTAGCCAAATTAGTTTAGTTTTATATAAACAGGCTAGAAATAAATGTAAAGCTATGGTTAGATGATTAAAAAGGAATTATTTTCTTGAAAGGCAGAAGGATTTTAGGGGAAAGAATGTTACTGAGACCTGGAAGTTAACACATGAACTTACTGGAAAAAAGCATACTTCAACTATTCAATGCTTACAAACTAAGAATGGTGTTACTATAGACCCATCTGAAATAGCCCAGGAATTTAATGATCATTTTTATGATTATTCTAAGTATTCATTTGGGGATTTAATGTCACTGGGTAGGGCATTTCAGGAGGATTCAGCTTTGAATATCCCAAGGTTTTGTTTTCAATTGTTGTTACCAGGTGATGTTTTGAAATACCTCTTTTTAATGGAACCCTGTCCATCTGTGGGTAAGGATAGTATTGATTTCCATCTTGTGAGAACCACTGCTGATCTTCTTTGTTTTCCTCTTTCTTCTATTTTTAATTTATCTTTATGTGGGTCTAGCTTTCCTAAGATTTGGAAAGATTCTATTATTGTTCCTATCTTTAAATCTGGTGATATCTCTGATAAATCTAACTATCATCCTATTTCTCTATTGGCTCCTCTTTCAAAAGTTTTGAGAGGGTTGTTTTTGACTAGATTATGGAGTACCTGTCTAAATATAATGTCTTAACACATGTGCAGCATAGCTTTAGGCCAAGACACAGTGCTACTACTGCCTTGTTAGGGTTCACGAGCACAGTGCACAAGGCCCTTGATAAGGGCCATTATATGGGGACCGTGATTGTGGACTTCACCAAGGCATTTGATCTGGTTGATCATCCCTTTTGTTGGCCTATTTGGTTTATTTGGGTATGTCCATGGATGTTAGGGATTGGCTAGGAAATTACCTGGCCAATTGTACACAGGTTACGAGGGTAAGTGGTCAATTCTTTTCTCCTGCTAAGGTTTCATGGGGTGTTCCTCAAGGTTCTATTTTGGGTCCCCTTTTGTTTAGCTTTTTTCTTAACACTTTTCCTTCTGTATCCTCTAGATCTCAAATTTTCTTATATGCTGATGATGCAGTGGTGCTCACAAGTGATTCTCTTTTGGAAAAAGTCCAGAAGGACTTGGCTGATGATTTTCTGGAGGTACAGAATTGGTTTAGAGCTCATGGTTTGGTTTTAAATGAGAAAAAAACTAAATCTATGGTCTTTGTTAGTGCTAAAAAGAAACTGAATCTGGATCCTTTATTGTCATTATACTGTACACTGTTTCTGGTACCTTGATTGAACAAGTTAAACAATTTAAGTACTTCAGTCTATTGATTGATGAGGGTCTTTCTTATGAACCTCATACTCTTCATATGGTTAAGGCAACCCATCAGCGGCTTGGGGCTTTATATAGGTTATCTCCTTTACTTACTGATTTCACACAAATTTTGTTGGATCAAAGATTTTTATTGCCGCTAATTGCTTTTGGGGTTTTGTTTTATTATACTGCAAGGGAGGGGTTGTTATCAAAGGTGAAAGTGTTACTTAATTCAGTTGCTAGATTTGTAGTAAAATCCCCACAAAGGGTTCATCATTGTAATCTTCTTCTGCAAGTGGGTTGGCTTCCTTTGGTTGGTAGATATAAACTTCATTTGGTTTATTGGACAAAAAAGGTAATACTTAACAGAGTCCCAGACTGTTTCTCTTCAATTTTCAAACAACAGAACCCTAGTGTTAATACTCGGTCAACAGATAATTTCTCTTTGCATCCCAAGAATGCGTACTTCATTATTACAAAATGCATTATCTTATATGTTACCTACTTTTTTTAATTCAGTTCAGACTGTTATTGACTGTGTAACTCTTTCCTTGAACTCTTTTAGGCATAGTTTAAAAGAGTATTTAGTTTCTGAGTGCCAGTGTAAATGTTTTGAATGATGATGTTGAGATATATTTTTAAGTATTGTTTTTGTATATTCTTTTTTTGTTTGTATTTTTATTATGATGTATGTTTTTTATATTGTATTTATTGTTATTTGTACACTGATCGCCCATGAAAATGGGTCATTTTTGGCTCATGGTCCTATCAGTATAAATAAATGAAACAAACAAACAAATTAGTCTATAAGATCCCAGAGTTTTGGTCCCTCGAAGAGACACTCTGCATATGTTCCTGAGAAGCTGTTACTGAGTGTCCCCTGTGGGTGTTTTTTTCTGGCTAAGACCTCATGACAACTCCATCAGAATGGTAAGAAATTTGCAATCTGCATAGGGAACTTAGATAATAGGTGCTTAGGATAGGTCTTTTAGGAGATATTTTGAGATAATCATTTAGGTAGAGTGTAGGATTTAGGTAGGTCACTTCTATTTTTTAGGTTCAGAATTTTTAATAGGGAAAAAACTGTTAGACTCACACAATAGATATCTGCTTATTGCTTTTGCTTATATAAGAAAAAAGATACATTTGTCATGATATATTGTAAGAGGTTTTTCATAAGATTTGTAATAATTTTTCTTGTACAAATACGTTATGTTTCTGTAGTTTAGTAATAATAGTTATAATAAAACCACCTCAGGCCAGTGAACATGCCCTGGATTTGTATTAATATATAAATATATATATATATATATATATATATATATATATCTATCTATCTATCTATCTATCTATCTATCTATGTATAAAATGGGTAGGAAAAATGATCTCGGCTGATTGGTTGAAACACATCACATGACCATGCGTAAATCAGAGCGCGACGGCACACCTGCACTTTCATCCCCCTCCAAAATAATTTTGTCATTTTATAAGATAGATAACCCACTCTAGGGTGTGCAGTTGCACTCTGATATAAGCACAACTTGGGTGGTTGATGCACTCGGCCTGCAGCCTCGTGCGTAACAACGCATATCAAGGCGTGCATATATCAGAACATAACCGCACACCTTATAGTGGGTTATCTATTACATATATATATATATATAAACTGAATACTGAAATGATTATATCACATGTGCCCTGGAATGGGCACCAGGTTCCAGTACTGATCCAAGTTCTGGTACCGGCCCAATTCATTCATTCATTCATTCATTCATTCATTCATTTATTTCATCTTTTTACATTAATTTATATAAATGCATACCTGAGATGAGACACACACTACAGGTCCAGTGTTCATCCCAGCGGTCTCTGCTGCCTTACTGCCCTTGTTACTCCCCCAGGTGCAGACTTTGCCCAGAGGTCCTCACCACCTTTCCTGCTGTCTCAGTGGGAGCTAACTATTCATCTTTTAAAGGAAAACCCTCCTGGATTTAATTATTTACTGCAGGCTGCGTCATTTCTCTAAGTCATTCTGGACCACACTGTTGCTGCCAACCTCATCCAACCACTACTCCAGCTTCACAACAGAGTCAAGCCCCAACTTGAGCTCTGTAGTGGCTGATGTTGGTGGTACTGCAGGGAACTTGAACTTCAGGTGTGGTCACATCTAACATCCAGAGCACAAGGGTGCTCATGTTCTCACCCACTCCTCCAGACCCAGATGCTAGGAAGTGGCAGATACAACAGGCAGCAGCATGGAAAGGAAGTGACCCTTTCCAGTCCCACTGGATTATCAGGGATATATACAGTTTTTTCTAAAATAAATTTTGTCCCAATAGGCAAGGCAAGGAAAGACAACATTTATTTAAAAGACACCCAATCCTGGAGGCTCTGGGCACCGTACAAATAAATAAACACATATTCAGAAACAGATCAAAAAAAACACAAAAATAATTATAAACATACAAACATTACAAATAGATAATAAACTAAACATCAGATTACTAATGACTATAATCAAATCAGATCTATAAATTAATAGCTTAATCCAAAAAGGTCTGAGAGAATAGAAGGGCCTTAAGGCAGGCCTTGAATACCTCCAAAGTAGGGACCCCCTTAACCCCAAGGGGCAGCGAATTCCACAGGACGGGGTGGCAACACTAAAGGCCCTGTCACCAGCTGATTTCAACCTCACTTCCAAATTAGGTGTCACTCAGGTTTCTCCTTGAAAAGAATTGTAGACATTACACGCCAGTAACTAACTTGTGTGTTTATTCGCAAGGAGTACCTTTTATGTTGTTGGTACTCCTTGCGAATAAACACACAAGTTAGTTACTGGCATGTAATGTCTACAATTCTTTGCAAGGAGAAACCCGAGTGACACCTAATTTGGAAGTTTGGTTATCGTTACGAGCTGGCTGCTTGTTCACGGTGAGCACCGAATCGACCTGGCCCTGTCGTAGCATTTCTTTTGTTGTTATGATTTCAACCTCATCCTGGGAATCACCAGGGGGCCTCCACAGGAGAAATAGAGGGGTCGAACTGAGAGAGCAGGCACAAGAAGATCTAACAGATAACCAGGGCCCTGACCATGTAGAGCCTTATAGGTGAGAAGACCCACCATAAAGAGGATCCTCCACCTGACCGGCAGCCAGTGCAGCTCACTCAACACTGGTGTAATGTGGCAGAATTTTGGCTGCCCAGTAAGTAACCGGGCAGCTGCGTTCTGCACTAACTGCAGTCTGCAGAGAGATTCTCCTATGACCCTGAGGTAGTGCGCATTACAGTAGTCAAGGCTTAATGTAACTAAGACATGCATCAAAGTGGGGAGGCCCAGAGGCAGAACAAGTGGCTTTATCCTGGTGACATTTCTGAGATGGAAAAAACAGGAGTGGACGGTAGAAGATATCTGCACCTCCATCGTCAAACTCCTATCCAGAATGACACCAATATTTCACACCCTAGAGGAGACCTTCAATGGAACAGATCCCAGAAAAAATCCAGTCTCTTATCTAGAGGCCATCCTATCACGCACTCCGTTCGACTCCACCACCAATACCTCCATCTTATCAGGGTTCAGTCACAACCAGCTAGAGGCCATCCAGTCATTGATTTCAGCAAGGCAGCTGTTTAGCACATCTACCGCGTTGGATGTTCCTGGGGCAAAGGATAAGTATAGCTGGGTATCATCACCATAGCAATGAAAACCCAAGCCATACTTCCTAATGATCTCTCCCAGGGGTAGCATGTACACTGCGAACAACATTGGGGCTAACACCAATCCCTGAGGTACTCTGCAAGGTAGGGGGCTAGGGGTGGAGGAGAAATTCCCCATCACAACCTGCACAGTGAGCCACATCACAACTAGTGGCATCAGGGACTACCCACTGGACCACCATGGCTACCAAACTATAACAAAACACTGATCTCACACAACCACTTACAACCCAAACCTTAACACTGGCACCAAATAAGAAAACAACTACTCAGGGATGCTGAGGGCCCAAGCTGTTTTCCCAAACTGTACCGTATTTCTTCTGCTTTTGTTCCCTCTTTTATTCCTTTCTACTATGCTCTAGTTTTTTCTCTGCTATCCTTTCTTTTTGCTTTACTTACTACTGTATTCTTAACCTTATTTCTCTTCTTTAACCTTTCCCCTATTTTTTGTGCTGTCTTCCTTACTGAGCCTATTTTATCTTCCACATACTAACCTACATGTTCCTGTATTTTACAGGTCTGGACTGACATCACACACTATCAGATAAGTATATTTTCTTCTTCCAATGATACTCTTAGTTAGTTTTTAAAAAACTGTGGAATCTTTGTGGCATTTTGCTTTTACTTTTTTTAATAGGTATCCCCTCCATCCAGGATCAGGATCCATGCTAAGGAACCCTCCCCATCTCAGGTAAGTTATTATTTTTTCTTTTTTTTTTTATATAACTAGAAGAAAGACCTAAGACCTTGGTATAACAGAATGCATTATCCATTATAATTTTTGGGACTTCCTATAAGACTTGTGTTTAGTTAGCAGACACAATTAAGCCCATGATTAGGGCTCATATGGGTACAGTATGTGACTAATGTTATAAATGGGAAAGTAGATACAGTAGTTTATTTTTTTAATGCTATGTAAGTCTGAAAACTCATACATACACTCGCACAATACATTTTTTTTAATTATTCTTTATTGACTTCAGCACAACATTACATGAATCAGATTTCAACACACAAGGTCCCCCCTCACATATTCCTAGTTACCTAATCCAACCGGAATGTCTCCCAGAGTTAATTCCTCCCAGGCTTCTCTCCATGGGGATCATAAAGCTACATGCTGCCCAGGAACAGTGATAGCCAGATGTTCAGAAACACCTGGGTGGAGCCCAGGTATCTTCTTCCAGCAGGTCATAAGTTGCTTTTTTCAGTGTTTTGTCCCCATTCTTGTAGATGTCTATGTGCTTGGGACTCCAACTATATGTGCATGCACATGTGTGCTGCAACAGAGCACAGCAGACATTCCTTCCTCCCTCCCACTAAAGACTCCTACTGCCCTGCCACCTCTGGTCACTGAGGTAGCCCTGGCAGTGCAGTATGTAGCAGAGTCAACAGGCCCTCTTTTGCTCCCTGGAGAACAAGACCATCATTAAGACATTCAGTCATCCTCCCTCCAGCCCCACCCCCCCAACACTATCTGGCACTGATGATTTGTAATGTAACTGTAACAATATTACTGGGGATATAAGATGCCTTATTGAGGCCAGTACCAGTCTGTTACTCATATATTATTGCCTCCCTATCTACTCAGTTGCCTGTGACATGGTGCTAAACAGAGTAAAGCTGATCTGTAATATGCTGTGCCACTTTGTACTTGATGTGGATAACCATACTCATAGTTATATCCTTTACATGCTCTCTAACTGGCTACCTTTACCTTGCAGAATTAAGCCACAGACTGGTTTGCTACACAAAAAGGCACTCCTGTGCCTAACACCTCCTGCTTTATCAAATTGCTTTCACACCATCTCCAACCAAAACTACACTAGGAACATGGTCAAGAATGCCTTTAAGTATCCTTTCTGGCACATTCAACTGGGAAAGTGGTCATTTGCTGCCAGGGCCGCTAACTTGTTAAACAAACTGCCTGATACACTGCTGAATCTCAGTAAGATTTATCAGTTTGAGCGCTTTGCAGTCTGCCCTTGCAGTCCAATGCAGTTGTAGCTTTTAAACTGTTTTACTCAGTTTTTCTCTGTACATATCCTGTGACTTTTTATACAATGATCTGTATGGAGTTTTTTTCAAAACAGTACAGTATGTATGAAAATAGTCATTTTATAGCTAGTGCACCTACCCGGTTAACAAACACAAAATAAATAAATAAATAATTCTTCTGTCTTAAATGTTTTAAGCCTGGCTCAACTGCATTTCTTCTGAAACTGCTTACTGTGCTTGTAAAGTTTTTTTGTGACTATGTATTTGATGTTGAACCTTTGTAAATGAGCACATTACTTACAGAAATAATTATATGAAATGCTTTCATGTTGCAGACATAAAACTACCCATGTGATATGTGTGCTGCAAGCATGATTTAAATGTTAAACTGGAAATGATTGCATGCATGTGGAATGCGTGCAGCAAGCAAGTGTGGAAAGCATGCTTTTTATGTTAAATTACAACAAACTGCATGCACGTGGCATGCATGCAAAAAGCAAGTGGTCACTGATAAAAGTTAAGTGACTTGCTCTGTATCACACAGTATACAAGAGGGGGCTGATGAGATTCAAACCCAGGTCTCCTGGTTTGCAGTTCAGTGCCTTTAACTACTAAGCTATACTGCCTGCATAAATATGGCTTGCTTGTACTTCAATACAAATCTGCATACATCTGCAATCATGTGGCATGCTTACTGCCACCAATATACTTTTTAGTTTTCTTGTCTCCCCTCATCTCAGCTACACAGCTGAACTGTAGCACACATGCTAATGGAAACACATGTGGTTATTCCCATCCCCAATAAAACACACTTACCCACAAAACTACTTAATTACTTCTGTCTGGCCTGTACTCCTACTATTTTCTCTCTATAGTTTTGAATGCTTCCATGCAAACAGACTTTAAGGCACAAACACAAAAGTAGCAATAATCTGACACCCACCTACACGGTCAGTCCCCCCTTGTATGCGCACTGTAGGGGGTGCAGCCACGCTGCTACAGACAACCAACCAAGCATAGATATAAGTCGAGCACTCGGGAGTCAGAAGTAGGATTCTGAATCTCTTACCAGAGTACTAGGGAGTCAGAGGTAGGATTCTTTAAGAGACGATGTCCATGGGTCAGAGTGCTGGGGACATGTCAGAGGTAAGATTCTTTAAGAGAAGATGTCCACAGGTCAGAGTGCTGGGGACGTACACCCTTGAAATGAATGGAGTTATTTTTTATTACTATTTTATGCATTATGATGGTGAGTTGGAGAATAATGAAGGCCACTATTGTACAAACAAGGCCTTTGTTAGTTGAGCAGTGACCTTCATTAATCTCCAACTCTCAATCAATAATATATCAAATAGTAATAAAAAAATACCCTTATTCATTTCAATGGGGTACACCCTGCACTCTCCCTTGCCCTATGTCATAATGTGCCTGAGCTAGGGGATGTGGAGGTTAGCTTCACTGAGGGAGGGAGGTATAAACCTGATTATAGTGACTCAGCATCCAGCAACCCTGCAGAACTGGACCACACCAAAAATGCATTAAGAAAAATATGAATTTGTCAACTTTGTTACAAAACCTGAAACACACATAGTTTGTATAGCAATGTTTTTTTGAATAGTGCAGCTTGTTTTACTTGTAAAAACCATTGCATGTGATCTTTAAACTTTGGAGAAACTGGCCCTCTAAGCTTGCTGACAGGGAGGACTAGACTGTGAGTTCAGGCGATAACATTATCAGCTCTTCACTGGCACAATTTTTTTGAACAGGTAGTGAAATCAGGGTTAAAAATAGCTCATAACTTTAAAATGAAGTAATGTAGAAACCTAATTTTTGATATGAGATTTATTGGGGGTATGTTTATTACAATTCTGCAATGTTTCAATGTTGGCCATGCAAATACTGTGGCTTTCATGTTTTGGACTTTTAAAATCCCTTTTCCCTAGAGCAATGGCTATGGACTAAACAGCTCTAGAGGTTTTGTGTATGTTGTTGAGGCAAGGCAAGGCACATTTGATTTTTCCAGGTGCCCAATCCTGGAGGGTCTGGTCGCCATACAGTAGAAACATTCTATCAATAAAATGTAATTTCAAATAAAATTATAATAATAATAATAATAAGGAAAAAACATTTAAAACAGCATACAATAAATATACTATTTGGGACACAAAGTTCTCTAAAATAAATAGTTGGAAGTGAGAACAAAAGGCTGGACTCCTGAAATAACTAGTATGTCTGGTCCTTGAAGGCTTGATTAAACAAAAGGGCCTTGAGGTGGGTCTTTAAAACCTCTACTGAAGGGGCCTCCTGAACAGATGGAGGGAGTGAATTCCACAGGACTGGGCCGGTGACACTGAATGCCCTGTTGCCAGTGGTTTTCAATCTCATCCTGGGAATTGTCAGGAGGCCCCTAGAGGAGGACTGGAGGGAGTGGACTGAGACAGCAGGTGTAAGGAGGTCTGACAGATAGCCAGGGCCCATCCCATGTAGGGTCTCATAGGTGAGCAAGCCCACCTTGAAAAGTATCCTCCACTGCACTGGCAGCCAGTGCAGTGCACACAGCACAGGAGTTATGTGGCAGAATTTCGACTGCCCCATCAACAGCCTGGCAGCTGCATTCTGCACCATTTGCAGCCAGTGGAGGTTACCCCCCCCCGAGACCCCGAGGAGGAGTGCATTACAGTAATCAAGTCTGGACATCACAAAGGCATGTACTAAGGTGGGGAGGTCCATGGACAGAACTAGGGGCTTGACCCTGGTGATATTCCTGAGATGGTAAGAGCTGGTCCAGACAATGGATGGCACCTGAGATTCAAACATCAAACTGCTGTCAAAGGTCATGCCAATATTTCACACCCTAGAGGAGGCCTTCAATGGTATAGATCCCAGGAATAAACAAGTTTTGGCATCAGAGGCCACCCTGTTCCATCCTCTGTTCGACTCCACTACCAGTACCTCCATCTTATCATAGTTCAGTCACAAGCAGCTGGAGGCCATCCAATCATTGATCTCCATGAAGTAGTTGTTTAGTACTTCCACAGCACTGGATGTTCCAGGGGTGAAAGAAAAATACAGCTGGGTATCATTAGCATAGCAATGAAAACCCAAGCCATATTTCCTACTGAGCTCACCCAGGGACAGCATATACATGGCAAACAGCATTGGTGACAAGACCAAACCCTGAGGTACTCCACATAACAGTAGTCTAGGGGAGGAGGAGAAATTCCCCATCACTACCTGTTGCCTCCTATTTGTGAGATAGGACTCGAACCAGCAGATGACAGAGCAGGTGAGTCCAAAAAATTCCCTTAGGTGGTCGAGTAACACACAATGGTCTACCATATCAAATGTTGAATGAGAGATCTAAGAGGACAAGAATTGTCCCTTTCCTCAGTCTCTGGTCCTGAGGAGGTCATTTTGCAGCTGAACTACTGTGGTTTCCGTACTATGCCTAGTATGAAAACTAGACTGGAAAGCTCATAGAGAGCAAAAGCCACAAGGTGTTCTTCAAGTTGCTGGGCCACAACCTTCTCAACAACTTTCCCTAAAAATGGGAGGTTGGAGATGGGATGGGTGGTAATTTGCCTTGACGTCAGTGTCCAAAGAAGACTTCTTCAAGCGGTGATGAACCAATGCCTCCTTCAAGTCATCTGGAACAATCCCCTCTAACAGGAAGCACCGGACAATCAAGGCGAACAGTGGGCCAACAGTGACGACACATCTCATCAAGAAACGAGTTGGCACCGGGTCCAGTTCACAGTAGGTGTGCTTTAACTTGGAGACTACCCAGATGACCTCTGATGCCTCCACTGGTTTAAACTCCACCCAACTAGATGGAGTGCTCAGTGGATGACCCAGATGATCACTATAGGCCACAGAAGGGCTCACCGGTGGAACACCGTGCCAGATGGCGAACAATTTGTCAGAGAAGAATAGAGCAAATTCCTCACAAAGAGCATCAGAAAAAGTATTTTTCAGATGGAGACAGGCTGGGTTTAAGAGCCTGTTCACAGTCTGAAAAAGCGCGATTACTCGATTCTTCCCAGAAGCAATCTCTCTGGACAAGAACTCTGCCTTCTTGCAAGTGATTACCCTCTGATATTCAGTATAATGTGAGCACAGGGCCAGTCTGTCCATCTCCAGCCCAGACTTCTACCTGCAGTGCTCCAACCTCTGACCCATGATCTTCATCCTCTTGAGGTCTCTGTCAAACCAAGGGGACTTCAAGTGAGAGGATCTGGGTCATACATGGATTGGTGTGAGGGAGTCAAGAGTAGCTGCCAACACCCTATTATAAGTGACAACAGCCTCATCTGGACCCCAACACAAGCACTAACCAAACTAGATAGGTCGGCTGCCACCAGAAATCCCTCCAGGGTCAAACCCCTCAAAGGGTGATAGCTGACCATCTCTGCAGGGGGGAAGAATCTTGAAGGGGCCCTGAATGAGAATCCCACTGTGCAGTGATCGGACCAAATGATCCAATCAGTCTTGAGGTTATTAACCTCAAGTCCCAGTGAGAAAACTAGGTTCAACATATGGCCACCTTGGTGGGTCACAGAGGAAACTTCCTCCATCAGGCCCAGAGATGACATTGTCTGGAGGAAGTTGTAACCTAGCCTAGAAGATTCGCTGTTGGACCAGGCATTGAAGTCCCCCAGGATCAAACACCGTGCGGACTCCAATGTCTCACCAACAACAAAATCAGCTACTTCCTGTAGAAATTCACCTGCCACCCCAGGGGGGCGGTAAATCAGGAGAATCCTACAGCCTGCACCCCTGACCTCCATGTACAGCCACACATTCCAATGAACCTGGTTTTCCCACCGGGTACATGGAGAAGCCAAGTTCAGATGGCCAATCCCTCACCCCTGCGTTCCACTCTGGGGCAGTACACTACCATATACCAAGGGGGGATGGCTGCCTCTAGAACTGGGGTGGCATCATCACCCACCCAGGTCTCAGTTATGCAAGCCAGATTGACTGAAGAAATCAGGTCCACAGTAATGGCGGTCTTATTCATAATCGATCTGGCATTGCATAGCACTGCCCTCAGGGGATTGGCGGAGAGTGTAGCCCCTCTAGCTACCTGCCACCTCAGTCTGATGGAATCCCTAGGGATGGTAACCAAACATGTCTCACCTCTCTCAAGGTCCCATCGATGCCCAGGGTGCCTTTTACACCTGATTACCTCAATCCTACCCCCTTTGTTGAAGGGGCACCCGCCACAGACAATCCATATGGCTCCTATTTATTCCGACCTCATGACAGCGATGTGCTGTAGTAGTAGACACAGGGAGGTCAGTGAAGGGCAGCAGATCGAGTAGCAGGGATGCCCCGTACATCATCCGATCCTGCCCAGGCTCCCCAGTCTCCCCAGACACATGGTGTCCCACCAAAGGCCCCATAACCACTAACTAACTCAGTCACTGAACTCCAACCACACTATTAATACAACAAAAACAACCCTGACCAATCAAGCATCCATCTACACAACCTAAACTAAAACCTCATAAACCTAACCCAGCAGCCATCCAATCACCAAAATAGCTACAAGCCACAAAATTTAAAGAAGCACAATATCCCTGCATCCCATAGGTTAACTAAACTGCCCAGCTGAAAGGGGCAGAATATGACAAAAATAAGTAAAACAGTTCATGCAACTAACAGTCTTCTCAACCCACAGATTACTAAGTGGGTGGGGGGAGGATTCTCTCACAATGTTCCCCCACAAGTCCAAAAAACCAGAGAGAAGAATATCTAAGAAATTAAGTTTTGAGTGCGGGGGGGAGGGGAGACCCTCAAGATGAGTAGAAAAAAGTTACTGCAAGGTTCATAAGGCAATCCAGCGATAAACCAACCCCACCCAAATGATAATCCAGTGGGGGAGGCTGGAAAATCCACAGCAGGCCACAGGATTGAAAACAATGCAAACAGGCAGTCCCAGGAGCCAAAAGTCCCGAATATCAGCCTGGTGCAGCTTCAACTAAGAGGGCGACTATGCCATCCAGAAAATGAGTGCAGTGATGCCCTCAATGCTTGCACTCTCCAAGGGAAAATTCCGTATGACAACATTGACTCAGACAGGCAGGACAGCCCTCGTGTATACTAGTAAGCAGGGCAACCTCGGAGAGCACACAGGCCGCAATTTGGATGGCTCAAAGATGCCACCCAGAAGGAGAAAACAGGAAGTCCAAGACTAATCCTCCGAGTCCATTCCCTTGCTCCAACGACACTCCAACTCCAACACTAACCCCCAGCTCAGTTGCAGAAAGCCAGTACAGTCTGAAGAAACCACCACTAACCTGCGGTGGCCAACGACACTCATTCACAGCCCAAAGACCAAATGAGGACTGGAAACCCCATGGCAGTCAGGTGCTCCTCACAGAGTGACTTCCACACCTCAGCACTCCAAAGGTAGGGATCCAGGGAAAAAGAAAACCTCTAAAAACAAAAAAGCTAACTCCTACGATACACTCACTACCCCAGCCCTGCCTATGCTGTGTACCCTAACTATCAACTAAATCTAGTTAAATTTGGGATCTCCGATCAAAGAAAGAGATGGGATGACCAGGCTCAACCAAATTTGCTTCCAGAGATAGTTTAAAACAAAAAGAAAGGCAGCGGTGCTCTCAGTCTTTGAGAGCTGCAAATGGCAGGCACAGCTTAGCCACCATCTTCACCTGCTGGAATTCTACTAAGTTTTTTGTACTTTTACTAAGTTTTCTGAAGTTTGGAATTTTATTTATTTAAAGGTTTTGTGGGTCTGTGTTCAGGTGTGTAGGTGTGTGAGGGTGGTTTGGCTGATGGAGTGAGTGGGACTTGTCTTATATGACAGTGTTGTGTTTGGTTACAGTACAGTTTTGGATGAGTGTGGGACTGGGGTGGATTGGTTATTAATTTATATATTTTATTTTTCAGGTTTCAAGGGATTATTTCAAGGTATATTTTGTTGTTGAAATGGTATTTAGTTATCTATTTTATGATGTGTTGGGAAGTTGGAACCTCCAGGAGTAGCTACTCCTCAGCCCAGCTATTAGACCTCTGCCCTTTAGAGAACCCTCCCCTGCCATCTGACACATATTGATGCTGCAGGGCTGTGGGTATCATTTGAAGGCAGAGGGCTGGGTAGATGTGCTCAGGGAGAGCTAATGGTGGGGATGGTATTAGGCTGGTAAGATTCAGAAGGCACCCAGAGACAAATTGGTACTAGAAAGGAGTTCTCCCTGCCTGGTTTCCATACACAGGGTACCACTGGTTTGAGTGGGCAGGGAGTAGATAGGCCAGAAGTCTCCACTTTTCCCACTCGTGCAGTGTTTTGCAGTGCCAGGACAATGAAGAATATGACTGCTATTATGTTAGATCTGATTTCCTCCCTCGATCTGGCTTGCATTACAGAGACCTGGCTGGGTGACAATGTCGGCCCCTTTCTGGAGCTGTTGGTCCCTGTTAGAGATGCATCAAAATTAAATTTCACCGGTGAAATTCTGGCAAAATTGTGAATTTCACTGCACTAAACATTTTGTGAAATTCTCAGAGTTCGCTGATGAATTTCGCCAGCAAAATTGCAAATTTTGCCTGCGAAATGTGGAATTTTACCATGGAATTTTGCCCGAGAGGGGCAAAAGTCCACTGATCACGGGCAAAATTCATGATTTTGAGGAATAAATTTGCAATTTCGCCAGCGGAATTTCACATTTTGCACCCGTGAAATATTTTGCAAACAGCGCAAATTTTGTGAAATATTTTGCAGAACAAAATTAGTGGATTTCGTACATCTCTAGTCCTGGTTGGATTTTCTGTTGTGCACTGCCTGAGGATGGACTGCAGGGGTGGGGGGGGCTATCTGCTATAGATCCAGCCTGAACTTCTCCATGCTGTCTGTGGGACGTACCATGCTGTTTAAGTGTGTGGCCATTTGAAGGGGCCCAGGTGCAGGCTGCAGGATCCTTCTCATGTACCGACTCCTGAACTATGAGAGGAAGTTCCTGCAAGAAGTCACAGACTTTATGGTCAGCCTAGTGTTGGAGTCATGCAGATGGTTAATTCTAGGTGATTTCAATGCTTGGGTCAACACTGAACCTTCATCTTTTGGTCAGGACTTCCTTCAGTCTATGGAATTGCTGGGCCTGTCACAGGCAATTACCTCTGCGACTCACTTATGCGATCACACCCTGGAACTGGTATACATAGTGGGTCTCGAGATTGATCCAGTCATTTGGTCAGGTAATTGCACGGTGATGTTTTTGTTTAGGGCCCCTGAGAATCCTCCCCCTGCAGAGATGGTCCGTTACCACCCTTTAAGGTGTTTGACCCCATCAGGACTTCAGGCAGTATTGGATCTATCGAGTGTGATGACTGCTTGCATGACAGGACCAGGGAGACAATGATGGAATATAATATGCCATTACCTCAGCCCTTGATTCTGCAGCACTGGTCCATGTACAACCCAAGTCTTCACACTTGAGATCACCATGGTTTGGAGGGAGCTCATGGAGTTGAAGACTAATGGTCAGAGGTTGGAGTGCCACTGGCGGAGATCCTGGACTGATGAGGGCAAATTGGTTTTGAAATCCCATTATAAGGATTATCAAAGTACAATCTCCTGTAGGAGGGCAGAGTTCCTGTCCAGGGAGATTGCTGCAGTGAAGAACAGACCAGCTTAGCTCTTCCAGATTGTGGACAAGCCACTTCATCCAGCCTGTCTTTAGCTGGTTAGAGCTTTGTGTTAAACTAGATGTGAAGAGTTTACTCTGTTCTTTGTTGACAAGATGTGCTCTATCAGATCCAGTATCTCCCCTGGGGTCTCACAGGTGGTGTGAGGTGTCATGTCTGGGACTGACAGAGGCCATCCTCAGATCTGGAGTGAATTTGATCTAGTGGGGGTGGAAGAGGTTAGTAGAATTATTTTGAAGCTGCAACCGACATACTGTGATCTTGACCCAGACTCAACACACAGCCTAATAGGCTGTGTTGAGTTCATTGAGTCAGTATTCACCGAGATGGTCCAATGTTCCTTTTTGAGTTTTTTTCCCTGAGCTCTTGAAAAAGACTGTCATAAAAGCTGTCTTGAAAAAGCCTTCATTGGACCCAGATTGTCTGGCAAATTACATACCCATCTCTAACCTTCAATTTTTGAGGAAGGTTATTGAGAAAGTGGTGGCTGTACTGCTCAAGGTATGTCTTGCTGCCTTTGACATCTTTGAGCAACTCCAGTCTGAATTCAGTACTAGGAATAGTACTGAGACTGCCCTTGTTAAGGTGCAAAATTATCTCATTAGGGTGAGAGACAGGAGTGAATGGTCTATTCTTGTTCTCGATCTCTCTGTGGCATTTGATATTGTGGATCATGCGTTGTTATTGGATAGCCTTTGGGAATGTTGCAGACTTGCTTGCACAGTCATCAACTGGCTTAATTCCGTTCTCACAGACAGGATGCAAAGCTTGGTCATGGGAATGTATTACTTTGTCCTGATACACCTGTCCTGTGGAGTTTCTCAGGGTTCAGTCCAGTTGTCCAGCTTGTTCATAGTATACATGCTACCACTAAGAGACATTATGAGAAGTTATAGCATGGGCTTTCACTGCTACACAGATGACACCCAGCTGGAAATGTCTTTTGCACCAGGATTACAGGGTGCGGTCTCTGAATTTAACTCCTGCCTGGCTGAGGTCCAGGACTGGATGTCCTCCAATGGGCTATAGCTCAACCCAGATAAGAGGGAAGTATTGGTGATTAAGCCTGGATATCGGCAGGTTGCTGAGCAGAGAAAGGAGATCTCTGGTCTTGTACTTGGTGATTCCTTGTTGACCATTTCTGTAAAGGTGAAAAATCTGTGCATGATCCTTGACAGTGATCTGTCACTAGAGGTTCAGGTGTTGACCGTTGTCCAAAGTGGATTTTACCATTTGAGGAATATCACCTGGATCAAACCTTTCATCCTTCTAATGACCTGCCCTCACTGATACACAGCATTGTGATATCCAGGCTTGATTACTGTAATGCCTTGTATCTGGTGTTAAATGAAGGTGCCCTGAATCACCTGCAGCTAGTGCAGAATGCTGTAGCCAGGTTGTTGTCAGGCCTTCCTAGGTCCTGCCATGTAACACCAGTTATACACAGTTGTCAGTGGCTGCTGATAAGGTGGTGCATTGCTTTCAAGGTAAGATTTCTGACCTATATAGCCCTACATGGCCTGGGGGCTGGCTACCTGCATGACCTACTGTCTCCTTAACCACCCTACCACCCTCTCTGTTTCTCTGAGGTGGACCTTCTAGTGGTTCCCAGGGTTCAGCTGAAATCATCTCTAGAGCGCCCTTTCTCAGCAGCCCACTCAACCCTGTGGAATTCACTCCCAAGTACTTTGAGAGAGGCGCCCTCATTGGAAGCCTTTAGGAGAGGTCTGAAGACCCACCTATTTAAGGAGACTTTTTCCTTATATTAATTCTCTGATGACATTTTGTTTATATCTTTTAAATTTTAGTCTTACCTAATTTTAAATTTGTTATATCAAATTATCTGTTGTAATTTTACATTGTTGTATTTCATTGTCCAATGCCTAGAGCCTCTGGGAATGGGCGCTTTAGAATTCAAGTTTACTTACTTACTACTTGCAACATGCTGCAGAATTCTTTTCATGGAACCCTGCAGTTTGGAGTTTTAGCTATGTCACAGTTTATGTAAAGAATGCAAATTATGAGCTGTTGACCTATCAGAACCTTGCTCAGAGTTCTAAGCACAAATTGTGACATAGATAAAACTCCAGAGCCCTCTCAGCCCCTCCGCACATATCCTAGCATGTGGTGCCTGTATGGTTGGACCCAGATGGTGGAGGTGAGGGACACTTTCATGATACCCATCAAAAGCTGCATGGAGGTGACAGTGTGTCACACCTGGGTTGTGTGTCCCCTCCCGTGCTGCATGAGTTTTCTGGACTGGTGACTTGTATTGAGTGTATTCCTCCTCCTGCTCCTACACCCCCTCCTCCTAGAGCACCAAATAGGGGAGCTCCACCTTCACTGCCTCTCTGTCCTAGAAGTTGAGTATTGTGTGATCTGGTATGCCACCCTGACCATGACATTTTGACAGTGCGCGATACTACAGTGACTACAGTGCCACATCGTTGTAGTGTCCGCTGTAACCTGGCACTGTCTGTCGGGGGTCCTACCCCTCAAATTAGTTCTACTTGGAGCTGATAATCCTTAGTGGGGGGGCTGTGCCCCATGTGGGCATTTGGGGGCAAGCCCCCAAAGAAACAGCTTAGTTTTCTTTGAAACCAGCAGTTGACTGCAAAATGCGGTCAACCTGCCGGTTTCGCTGTCTGGTTGTTCAACAACATTTTTGTCGATGACCAGTCATGGATCTGTGTGATCTTACTATTGTTCTATCTCCTGCTCTCACTCTCTCTGTCCTTCCCTGATGTGTCCTTCTCATCGAACTCTCTGTCACTTCCATCTGATAAGTCATCTGGGCTGCTATCATCATCCTCATCCCTATCCATTGAGTCTGGAAGGAAGTCAACACAGGCCATGTGCCACCAACATGCACACAACACAGCTGTGTTACACATTGCCACCCAGTCCAATCAATGCTACAGGCTAAAGTCAAAGGCAGGCACCAATGTCTTGCAAACTCCCATGGACACCCCGAACAGCTTGCATGTCCTGACATGTGGTGGAAGAAACAACACCTGCATCACTATCTACACTGCAAATGCCCATGCTGCCCATGTGCAAACGTGACCTCTGCCTAACGGTGGTGTGAGGGACTGATAAATGTATATTCTGCCACATATCTGTGGTCCACAACACTGCCCTTAATAATACAGGCTGTAATGCTTAGAATAACATCTACATATGTATTGCACAGTCATGTGCATGTACTCAGCCTAGAAGCTGCTTGTAGCCATGGTGTTGATGTCCCCTCCACACCTTCCACCTGTTGACATCCCAGTGTGCCAGCAATGAGCTCCTCCTCCAGTGTGATTGTGCTCTGGGTTGATGGGCCCCCGCCAGTGGCCTGTATGCCCTGTCTTGCCCTGACCAGCTTCTGCTTGCTGAGCTTCCTGATATTAACATAGTGCTTCTTAACCTCTTCAAACATGCATCCAACATCACAATCAGCATTGATTGCCTCCACCACCTACTTCTATGCTGTCATCCTGCATCATGAAGGGACACCCATGCAGAACTGGTCTTCTATGGCAAGGTATTCCTGAGCCAGAATCTGTGATGGAAAGGACACTTCTGAGTACATTGCACACTCCAAATGACCTCATCCCACACAGCACAATATGAAGCCTCCTTCCCACGCATGTGCTCCAGACAACTGATGGCCATGGGTTTGGTAGAGACATACACCATCCCTGCAATGCCCAGACACCATGGTGAGTTGGCCAACAGTCCCCACCATACATGCACCCCTGCCTGTGTCCACATGCACTATGCAGTCTGTCAGACAGGTATTACTCTGGGCATGGGAGCTTTAGAAATAAAGTTTACATACTATTTGCAACATGCTGCAGAATTCTTTTCATGGAACCTGCAGTTTGGAGTTTTTGCTATGTCACAGTTTATGTAAAGAATGCTAATTATGAGCTGTTGACCTATCAGAACCTTGCTCAGAGTTCTATACACAGATTGTGCATAGATAAAACTTCAGATTACAGGTTTCATGAAGAGAACTGTAACAGGATGTTGCTCATTAAAAGAAAATGCAAAATACAGATTTCATACCACTTTTTAGTCAGGTGCATTTAAATGTGGAAAATTTAGAGGGATGAATATAATTTCTGAAAATAAGAACTTTATAAATGGCTGTCAATTAAAAATGATTTCCTATCCTCTTTAATTCATAATAACCTTACTTTACCCTTGGATTCTTATATAATTCAGTTTATCATTGTCTCTTACTGTATTGCTTTTGGTTGTACTTCTCCCAGGTCATGCCAGAAAATAGGTAAATGATTACCTAGTGCACCTTGCCTGGTTAATAAAAACTAAATATAATGAAATTATTCTACTGGTCACCAGAGGGTGCTTGGAACATGACAGGGGTGACAGGTATCTGGCCAAGTGCCACATGCACAATGTTGTTTTGTACCATTCTTGTATGCTTTGCGTGCACATCACAGTGCTTCATTCTGCTGCATCTGCAGTGTTAGTGGGCAGTACCCAGGGCAATACAATCTAAACTCTGGATAAACAATTAGCTTTACACCAATGAGGGGGAGTCTTCCTCCAGTTGTATATGACTGCATTTGTGTATAGCACAATTGGAATTCAGCACATAAGAACAGATATGACCACTCATTTTTCACAACTGCAGATTGCAATGGAGAATTGGGCCCCAAATGTTTTATAGCTTCTTTCACGCACACTGCATTTCAAAGTACTTTACAGACTATGAATCATTAACAGCAGCCATTAGGTGCACACAGAGAAGTTAAGTGAGATTGAGGGAGGTTAATAATTGCTAAGGAGATTACGTACAGAGAAGGAGAGAGGGGGAGCTAGATAGAGTAGCTCAAGCACCAGAAGGTTAAGTGACTTGTTCAAGGTCACACAGTGTGGTAGTTGCAGTGCTGAAATGCCAACCTGGCCCTCCAGGTTCACAGCTGTGCACTCACATTGCCTTTTTCTACGAGAAAAGATAATTTTGTTGTACTCTATTTGCCCAGTTTCATACATGCTGTACTCTGAAGAACTTGCTGAAACAATAAGTTGCATTCTGGTTGAGCAGTGATTGTATCAAGGCAAACAGAAAAGTATGTTTGTGCTGAATATTACACACACACACACACACACGCACACACGCACACACACATGCACACGTACACATACACACACACTCACTCTCTGTCTCTCTCCTCTGCTCCTTCTCTCTTTCTCTCTCTCTCTCTCTCTCTCTCTGTCGGTCTTTGCCAGAAAACTGGCCAAATGTCCAGCTCTAACAAAGTGCCATGGCACTAACCAGAAGGGAGTGGAAAGGACCTCATTTTACCCCCTTCATGTATTACATAGTTGACTTGCTTTCTTATCAAACAGCCTGTAGAGGATGTTTGTATTTTCAAAACACATCAGGTGGGATGTTCATATAAGCATTAAAGTGATTAACGAGTCATAAAATGTGATTGCAACCTTTTAGCCATTGTTGCCCCATATTTGACTTGTGGGATTAACAATCACAATATCACCAGTGATCACCAAAATCAAAGCACTCAATTGACATGCAAATGAGGACCCTGGCCATGTATATCAGGCACAGTCACATATTCAAGATATCTCGATTCTTCAAAGTGTTTGTGTGTGATCGTAAATGGAATACCCACAAAAAGCAGGTGGTAAACAGTCACAAATCAACATGGGGAATGCAGAACACCTGTGCAGGAAACTGCAAAAGGCAGCCAGGCATGTGTGAGACACATCCAGACACATAACATGCCCCTGCACTGCTTGCTGCTGGAGCTCAACTGGGATTTGGATCAGGCCTAGGCCTATCTGAGCTGCCGACACAAGTATATCCCATGGCCAAATGCCCCTGATGGGGTCAACAGATCCCATCACATCTACTTCGAGCTGTGTTGCCATCAGATACTGAACTGGTACTGGCTAGACAGTAACATTATCCATGAACTGTGTGACATGCTTTGTGAGGACCTCCAGAGTAGCACATCCCAGAATCAAGTATTGTCAGTGGAGCTGATGGCTTTCATTCCACTGGCAAATGCCGGACACCCTGTGGGGATGCCTTAAGGATCACAGGCAGCAATGTCCCACCTAATATCCCTGTTCCTAGATGATCTGACTTAGAGGTGTGAGGGCTACATCACTTTCACTATGTAACAGGACCAGATAGCAGCAACTGCATAGGCATTCTACCAGATTGCATGCATGCTCAATGTGCTGGGAGTGATGGACTTTACCCATGTTGCCATCAAGGCACCACCTAGAAGGGAGGGGAAGGCATTTGTCAACAGAAAGGACTTCCACTTCCTAGATGATCAGGTGGTGTGGGATGAAAATTATTGCATCACAAATGTGGTAGTGAAGTACCCCCATGGTACACATGGTGTCTACATCTGGCACAACATCTCCTTATGCCAGATGTTCAAATTTCAGCAGATAAAGGACAGGTGGCTACTTGATAAGTATAGCACCCCTCCTCCTTCCCAAGGCCCACAAACAACATGTATTGCTTACCTTCACCTGGAGGTGACAGTGGATAGCCCCTGTAACCCTGGCAGATGATGCCAGTGCAGTTGCCAGTATCTGACAGTGAAAACTGTTACAATGAGGCATACCGGGTCACATGCAACATAATAAAAAGGGTCTTCAAAATCCCCAAGATGAGGTTCTGATGCCTGGACTGTCTGCAGTACAGCTCTGTGAAGGTATACAAGATATTCATGGCCTGCTTCATCCTCCACAATATAGCACTCCAAAGTGGGATACCAATGCACAGTCCTAAGGATGACACCATGGATGGTTATGGAGAGTTATTCACAGTACAACAGTCACTGGTCCACTTTGATAGGTATGACCACAGACTGGCCAGATGCTTCAGGAAGGTAAGAGAATGCCTGATTGAACATAGCTTTGCAGAGACAAGGCAAAACATAACACAGCAGAGTACATCATAGAATCTTTACTGCAGCAACAAACATGAATGCTACATAAGAGGAAAGGGTACACAAATGCATATAAAGGATAGCAGAGTGAGAGAAAAACATAAAATGTGCAGCTGGCATTGGGGGCCATTGCATGGGGTTAGCTAGCACAGGGGAAAGGCACAAAATGAAGCGAAATGTACTTGATGTGGAGGCTGGGTCATTGAATGGGGATAGGCAATACAGGGGAAAGGAACACACTGAGGAAATGTGCAACTGGCATGGGTGGGGGCACTTCATGTGGAGGAGGTATGATACATCAAAATGCCCTCTGTGCTGCCAATGTGTTCAGCCCAGGGTGGTTGCTGCAAAGGGGTCCTGGTAATGATGTTCAATTACCAGAGTGCCCACAGGCCCCCCTTCCATATGTGGGATGCCACTGGGGAGCACTGTCCTCCATGGATCCATCACCAACAGAGAACATTAGTGGGCTTGTGCATTCATGACCATCTGCAGCTATGGGCTTGTGGCTGTGCCATGGGAGATGGTCCCAGTGCAGGATGCTAGGCCAGGCCAGAATGCAATGGAGACCTGATCTCACCCCTCTGTAGTATCTCCCTTTATCCTGACCTGCACCTGCCTATCATCCTGCTCATGCATCTCAGCCAACATTGCAACAGCTGCAGTTCCACAGACTCATAGGCGAACACAGCCCCCCCTCATCCCCCTGCACATATCCTGGCATGTGGTGCCTATATGGATGGACCCAGATGGTGGAGGTGAGGGACACTTTCATGATGCCTATCAGCAGTTGCATGGGTGTGACAGTGTGTTGCACTTGGGTGGTGTGTCCCCTCCCTTGCTGCATGGGTTTCCTGAACTGGTGACTTGTACTGAGTGCATTCCTCCTCCTGCTCCAAAACCCCTTCCTCCAAGAGTACCAAATGGGGGGAGCTCCACCTTCACTGCCTCTCTGTCCTTGAAGATAAACATTGTGTGATCTTACTCTTGTTCCATCTCCTGCTCTCACTCTCTGTCCTTCTTTGATGTGTCCTTCTCATCGAACTGTCTGTCACTTCCATCTGATGAGTCATCTGGGCTACTGTCATCATCCTCATCCTCATCCCCATCCTTTGGGTCTGGAAGGACATCGACACAGGGCCAGGTACCACAAACAGGCACACAGAACAGCTGTGTTACACATTGCCACCCAGTCCAATCAATGCTACAGGCTAAAGTTAAACTGCAGGCACCAATGCCTTGCAGATCCCCATGGACACCCTGAACAGCTTGCATGTCCTGACATGTGGTGCAAGAAACAACACCTGTGTCACCATCTACACTGCAAATGCCCATGCTGCCATGTGCAAATGTGACCCCTGCATAATGGTGGTATGAGGGATTGATAAATGTATACTCTGCCACATTTCTGTGTCCACAACACTGCCCTTAATAATATAGGCTGTAATGCTTAGAACAACAACTACATATGTACTACACAGTCACGTGCATGTGCTCAACCTATTAACTGCTTGAGGTCATAGTGTTGATATCCCCTCCACACCTTCCACCTGTTGACATCCCAGTGTGCCAGCAATGAGTTTCTCCTCCAGTGTGACTGTGCTCTGGGTTGGTGGGCCACCGCCAGTGGACTGTATGCCCTGTCTTGCCCTGACCAGCTTCTGCTTGCTAAGCTTCCTCATATTAGAATAGCACTTCTTAACCTCTTCAAACATGCATCCAACACCACAATCAGCATTGATTGCCTCCAACATCTCCTTCTATGCTGTCATCCTGCATTATGAAGGGACACCCATGCAGAACTGGTCTTCAATGCAAGGTATTCCTGAGCCAGAATCTGTGATGGAAAGGACACTTCTGAGTACATTACACACTCCAAATGACCTCATCCCACACAGCACAATATGAAACCCCCTTCCCACGCATGTGCTCCAGACAACTGGTGGCCATGGGTTTGACAGAGACAAACACCATCCCTGCAATGCCCAGACACCATGGCTTGTTGGCTAACAGTCTCCACCATGCATGCACCACTGCCTGTGTCCACATGCACTATGCAGTCTGTCAGACAGGCACTACTGTTGGACAGTTCTGTATGTGTTCATGGCGAGTCAGGCTGTTTCACATACCAAATGGCTGTATAATGTCCTCTTAATCCTCTTAAACATGGAACATCACTTACTTGGTCACTACCTGGCCTCCATATCCTGTTCCTTTACCTTTCCCTCCTTCACCTGCATCCCATTCCTATCTCTCCTACTCCATGCAGAAGACATTGAGAGCAACCTCTGCCCCCCAAATTCCCACATAGCCCCCTCTGACAGCACCTGGACAAATGCCCCAGGGCTAAAAATCGCCCATATAAATGTATGCAGTCTCCCCTCCAATCACCAGGACCTGGAAGCAAGGGTTGAGCTATACAAACCTCACATCCTGGGAATCTCTGCGACATGGCTAAAGCCTTACATTACTGATGCCATCTACCAACTACCTGGGTACACCTCCCACCACCTGGATAGAACTGGCAAGAAAAGGGGGGTGGAGTAGCTCTGTTTGTCAAGAAACCCCTATCAGCCAACATAGTTCTCCGCTCTGATCCAACCTCTCCCAGTGAATGTTTCCTCACCAAACTCACCCTGAGAACTAGCAAAAAAATCCACATCGGGTGCTGCTACAATCCCCCTTCAGCCAGAACCAAGGGCCTAAACAGCTTTCTTTCTGGCATGGACTCCATATCCCTACACAGAGATTCAATTCTGTTGGGTGATCTCAATCTAAACTGGCTCAGTTCCCACCAGCCTGACTACGCCTCCCTCCTAAAACAATACAACCTTGCCTAAACTATTAACCTTCCCACAAGGCAGAACCCTTGCAAGGGCACACAGACACTCCTGGATTAGATTTTAACTAACCAGGAGGACTGTGTCCTGCACGCTGGTACCGTGGCTGACTCCATTAGCAATCACTCCCCTACGTACCTTCTCTGGTCATCCAAACTTAAATAGCCCCTGCCCAAATACCTGTCTTTCCATAACTTCAGAAGCCCAAACACCTCCATCCTTTTCTCTGAGGCACGGGTACTGGACTGGTCAGCCATTTTGTTAGAATCAAATGTGACCCTGGCAGTATCCATGCTCACCCAAGTTCTTCTGACTCTACAGGACAAGCATTTTCCAGTCACCACCAGAAGGGTGAGGGTGACTACTCACAATGGGTCATGAAAGACCTCCTTATCCTCAAGAAAGACAGGGACCATACCTGGTCAACCTATACAGCATCCCCATCCCCTACCCTACAGGATGATTACAGGCATCAGAGGAACCTTTGCAAACACCTGGCCAAAGCTCTCAAACAGACACATTTTCGCATTCTCCAGCAACTAACCTCAGAGACCCTAAATAATTCTGGGCATCCATTGGCTCACTACTAACCCCCCCCCTCCAGTAAGTCTGTCCCACAGCTACACACTACTGCTGGCTTCCTTACAGATCTCCAAGAAGTGGCCAAGGTGCTCAAAGACAAATTCTCCGACCTCACTATGTACCTGAGCAAACTTCCCAATGACATGCAAAAAAACCCTGTCCCCCTGCACGCTCCCACAACATCACCCGCCGGGTCTACCTCTCAACCTCCACCTCACCCCTTTTTCTTCAAAATACTCTCACACACTGATATAGCTAAACTCCTAAAGAGCCTCCCAAACTATGGCTTCCCTGGAGCAAACTGATTATCCCCTGTCTTCCTTAGATTTATCTCCCCTGCCATCTTCACCCCCCAATGTTCATTTTCAACCTCACCCTGACCACTTCCTCCACACCAGATACATGGAAAATCACGAAGATCATTCCCATTCATAATGTTGGGGACCCACAATCCACAGACAACTATCACCCAACCTCATCCTTCCTCATCCTAAGCAAGCTACTTGAAAAAGCTGTCCACCACCAGCTTGCTGACTACATAGGTAAATATGACCTACTATGTAGCCAATAACATGGCTTCCTCAAGAATCATTCCAACATAACTGACCACATCCTCTCAAACATG
Organism: Neoceratodus forsteri; assembly: GCA_016271365.2. Taxonomy (NCBI): domain Eukaryota; kingdom Metazoa; phylum Chordata; order Ceratodontiformes; family Ceratodontidae; genus Neoceratodus; species Neoceratodus forsteri. Next base: position 262,336,892 of record CM028137.1, on the reverse strand, counting down.
GCCTGTGGAAATGCAACTGTCACAGCCTTCGTTGACCTCTCCAAAGCCTTCGACCTGGTCAATCACTTGTTCTTCCTCTCCAAATTGCATCACCTTGGCTGCTCTGTCTGAACTGTGACCAAACATTTTCGTGTGAGAACATGCACTTTCTCAAGGTAAAGACAGTGTTATCAGTGCTTTAAAAAGGCTGACATTTAAAGAGGTAGTACAACATATGACATTAAAAAGTGACAGTACTAGATATAAATACACTGTAAAGATAAGGATAAAGATAAATATACATAAGTGGCAGATATATAAAATGAAAACGCTTGGTCACAGTTCACTGAAGGTGGGTGTCATTGACCTTTGCATCATTTGCTGGATTTTATCTTCCTGATAACAATAAAGCTTTTTTGGACCACCTATATCAGACAGTGGTGGTTTCTTTTGGATTCCATGGATGGAGACCGTGCTGCTAGAGTGCTTGGTTTGTAAGTACAATATTAACATGAATACTTTGTAACCATGAGCAGTGCATGTAACCTCCCTAATGTCCCCATTCTGCCGCTGACTACAAATTGCCTAGTGTGCCTTACTTGGTAACACAATGGAACATGTCAGAGGAAACAGATGCTGTCCATAAAAAGAACTGCTTGCTAACACATGACCCCTTTGTAAGTGTGCACCATGCAACAATGCATTTTTGGGTGTAAACAAGGTAGTGCAGCTACAATTAGATGAATCGTACTGTGCATTTCTGTACTGGCTGCAGTGGCCACCTACTTGTAGTTCCCATGGACTAAACATCCAACTGCATAGCCTGTCATTATTCTTCTTTTGTTTTTTCAGTATCATTCTGCAACACGCAAGTATAAAACAAAACAGTAAAGGAAATGCGCACAGTGCCTGTGGGAGAGGATTATATATGTTACCTGTTCTGTTCCAACTTACCTTTTCCAAATGCATATTCTTCACTCAGTGTTCTCCAAAGGCTGATTCTCCCAAATGCTATGTTAATAGTGTGGATTTTGACCCTTGGGGGAGTTTCCTTTTTTATGATGAGCCAGTAAAGGATGCAGAACGATATGCAAATTAAATTTTGCACCTTGAATGTTAGAGTAGCTCTGTTTGCATGTTACCCTGCAATACACAGTTGTTTGTGCCAGTTTCTAATGTATTAGCGATTGCAAATGACATTTGCACTTTTTTCTGCAGACATGTGCGTTTGGCAGCTGTAAACCTTGATGACATCAGGGCAATTGCTGATAGAAACATAGAAACTGACAGCATTTGAGGGCTGCTTCACCCATACAGCTTTCCCATTTTTGTTGCATTGCTTATACTGTAGACCCTTCCACGTCTATAGCACTTTCTTGTCCACCCCTTACTGATCCCTTATGATTCCCTTGTGCTTATCCCAGGATCTTTTGAATCCCACCACTTTTTTCACCCCCACCACCTCCACTGGAAGTCTGTTCCAGGCATCCACCACCCTTTCTGTTAAGAAATATTTCCTTACATCTCTCCTGAACCTACCCCCGTCCAAATTCATATCATTACCCCTTGTTCTGGAGCACCTTTTTCTCTGAAAAATACCTCTTACTTATACTTCATTCACCCCTCGTGAGGTATTAGGTTTCAATTATATTCCCCCTCTCCCTCCTCTCCTTCAGGATGCACAAGTGTAGTTCCTTTAGCCTCTCCTAATAGAACATTTGATGTATTCCTTGCACCATCTTGGTAGCCCTGCTTTGAACAGCCTCCATCTTGTCTACATCCTTCCTGAGGTGTGGCCTCCAAAACTAATGATGGCATGAGGCAATTTTCATTAACTGTCTCATACAACCACTACAAATCACAAAATAAAATGAAGTGCCTGTTCCCAATGTGCAAGTGCAGAGCAGCATGCACATATGTTATCATCATCAAATGACATTTTGCTGATGCTATGCACGTACAGAACATGATCTGCAGAATTTAAAAATGCAAACAGCACACAGGCAATAGCACTGATTCTTAACAGAGCTACAATAGGACCTTACACAGAGCTGGTGAATATGTCATCCAGACACAGCATAGTGCTGGGAGGGAGAGTGTGAGGGACAGGTGCTTCACCCCTTGGGAAGGGGATGTCCTAGTGAGGTAGGTCCTCATTAAGGAGACCTCTTTCTTCAGAGACACAGTAAGGGATATTTCCAGGGCTGAGAAGGCCCCGTTTGGGAGATAGTGACCAGAAGCGTCTCCTAGGTGCAGGGCCTGGACAGGAAAACCAGCACAGTGCTTGCACCGCTGGAATGACCTGACCTGGCCTGAGGGGGAGTAAGTGCATTGGCTGTGGGCACAACATTCTGCTGGAGGGATACAACCAGATAAAGCAATATCATCTGTTACGCTATCTATGAACCATATGGCTGGAACTGTTTGGGAGTGTGCACAACCGACATGGACTGTAACAATTGTTAGAGGCTGTTGGGAAGCAATACTGTACTGATTACTGTTATTGTAGTTGACAGTGTGAGGTGTACATGATCTGCAGTGTGAATATATGTACAATATTCACATCCTGTACAGCATCATAGATCTGTACGTGCATTTGATGTGGAGGGTACTGTTGCTCAACTATTACATGGACATGTAGTAGCCTGCCGACTCACCCTTGATGCTGAGCATGGCATGCACACCTGTACTCTGTACGAACGTGCAAATTGGCTGTCATTAAGAAACAGGGTCAAATTCCAGACTTGCATCCTAGGGAAGAAGGCTCTATTGGGTAAAACACCACCTTGTGTAGGCAATTTGATCAAGGCAGCCATCTCGTTACAGGTCACTGGGGGGAGAACTAGAGGAGCCTTGGCTATCCCCTTCCATTGCACCTCACTTGGGCAACGTGCGTTTGCCTACCAGGCCCCCCTGTGATGAATGAACTCTCCGGGCACCTCTTGGCCACCAGTTGTCTGGCCCAATTCAAAACTGACCTCAAACAGCACCTAATAACACTCTCTAAGTGCACCTGCCCCTAAGTCCAGCCACACCCACTCTCTCTGCACCCCAGGAAGCACTAGGCAGGCTTCAGGAACCCCCTCTCTCTGTCCCTTCTCACGACTTGCCTGAGCAGTCAGTTCACGTCATGCTCCTTTGGCACCCACCACCCCACCTCCACCTCCCAACTCCCAGTCCCATGAGTTTCCCTAACAGTCACTACTAATGCAAGCTGCCTGACCATGCCCCCTGGCACCCCACCATTTACTCTAGCACATTTTCTCCACTCAGCCTCCCATCACCCCCCCCATTTCTGCCTATACCATATCGCCCTTCTTCCCCCATCCTTCACCTCCACTGCAGTACCTACCTCTTTCTCATACCTCCTTTCTTCACCCCACTCCCAGCTATCCCCATCCCTCTGAACTACTGACAAGGCACTTTGTGGTTGCTTATCCCCCCCCCCATAAAGTGTTTTTCTTGTTGTTTTAACTTGTACCTACATTTTGAGTTATTCTGTAAGTTCTGAATCTAAGCTGTATCATTCATTATGATGTACCTTTGCTTTCTCCTATTGTACTTTGTTTTGCAATCTATGTCATGGAACCTTTGTAAAAGAGCTTGTGCTCAAAGGTCTTTTCTGAATCACTAAATAAATAAATGTCTCAGCCCTTATTGTGCCCCCCATTAGGCATGCTTATTCAGGCTGTTGGACCTGTGCTCCATGGAAGTTACACATCCCCTCCCCACTGGGCAGGTTATATGCAATTTATAGGACAGTTACACAGACTCATAGGGCCCAATTCTCAAAAGATTTAGATTGATGCAAGGGACTTGTGTCAGAAGAGTTTGACGCAAGTGGTGACTTGCATCAAAACTTGTGTCAAATGCAATTCTGTAAAGCAGCCTGCATCAAATCTAACACAGTTGCACCAAATCCCCCTTGCACCAAGGTTGCTACAATCAACTAGGTGTGCCAGGTTGCAAGGGGTCTTGCACCATGGCAGGGCTGCAGCATCCCCTTTTGGGGATGCTGCAAACCCTGCCAAGGACACAGCAAAGGGCACCACTTAGACCAGCCAGTAGGTGATCTAAGTGGTGTGCACCAGTGGGATTGGGTGTGACAGGGGCCGGTAAGGGCACACTAGGGGCACAGGTGGTGGAAGTGGGGGTTTTGGGTGGACAGCTGGGCAAGCACTAGAGTTAAGTGCCACCCACAGGATGCCTCTGCAGTGTAGTGAAAATGACTTGACAATAATTTACAAAATACAGGGCATTGCAGGTGGCCCAGCGGACCCCCTGATTCCTGATGTCACCCATCCAAACTGACATGCCCACTGGTGATATAGCGGACCCCCTTCCCTGATCTTTGATGTCCCACAAACACAGTGAAAGAGCTACCATGGCAGTCTCACACCCCTCCCATCCCCGATCTACCCTGTCACCATGTAGAGAAGTGTCCCTGTTGATCTATTGAACCCCTCAGTCTCCCCTCCCTGATATCCCAAAATCCCACTCCCTCCATTCCAAAATGGAAGCGGCAAACAGCACAGTCCTCTGTTCACCTCAATGGCTGGCCACCAACTGAGCTCTCAATGAGTGCATACTGTATACAGTACATGCTCATTGACTGACGGTTGCTGTCATTCAATGAGCACGTACTGTATACAGTACACGCTCACTGACAGCTCAGCCAGTGGCTGTGCTGGTCGCCAGCACTGTATCCAGATGGGGAGAGTGGGTTGTGGGGGATCGGGGTGGGGAGGGTGGGGTCCACTAGATCACCAAGGACACTTCTCTATGTGGTGTCGGGGGAGCTCGGGGATTGGGGGGGAGGTGTGAGACCACCACAGTGACTCTTTCACTGTATTTGTGGGACAGTAAGGATTTGGGGAGGAAGTCTTCTATACCACTGGGTGGGGCATCTCAGTTTGGATGGGTGACATCAGGGATTGAGGGGTCTGCTGGGCAACCAGCTACACACTGTATTTTGTAAATTATTGTCAAGTCACTTACACTACACTGCAGACACACCCTGCAGTTGACATATAATTGTAGTGCTTGCCAAGCTGTACCCCAGGCACCTCCACTGCCACCTCTCGTGCCCCTAATGTGCCCAGCAACCTCCTGTCCAGCAGCTGTCCCCCCAACACTATCCAAGCCCCTCTAGTGTTGCACCAGTCGGGGGGTGCTGGATCTCTTCTGCAATTCCCCAGGTGCACCAACTGTTTGGCACTGCAGGCCACACATGACAAACCCAGGGACTTTGGTGCTGGGACCCTGATTTTTACAGAATCGATCCCAAGGTCTCTAGTGCACCCCAAGTTTGCCTCTTCCCTGCAGCGATGCAACTTGTGTTGCTCCAAGGGATCTTTGAGAATCGGGCCCATAATCTCAAACAACATGTATATTCTGAGTGTCTCAGGCACTTCATCCAGCTGTGATAAACCCTGTCAATGGACTATACCACCAGTCAGTGGTGGAGATGTGTACGGGGCCAATTAGCTGTGGCCTGCTTTCAGCTATGTCTTGCAGGCAATAGGTCAGGACCTATTTGGAGGAGGCACAGGGTGTGTACACATGGATGCTCTACATATTATTGACAGAGCTGTGCATGTGTTCCTGCCATCACTAGGACTCAGGTACCATCAGACATAGCCCTGTAAACAGTGAGTGTTTCCTTACACCTGCAGCTATGGATAACTACAGTATACCTCAACAACCACAATATGTATTGGCCACTTGGGGCAAGATGTGTGTGCCCTACTTTCACTGCAGTGTTTATGCCATGGGTAGTATGATGTGCGCACTGTACTGGATGTCCATCTGTGGAGCAGATTATGTGATACAATGTGGGTTACCAGGCATGCATGCAGCATGTTCATTTCCACACCACTGTATGTACACTAGTGCCACTTTTGTCAAACCACATACCAGACATTGTCCTATACCTGTGCTGTGTGTTAGATGTCATCTGTGCAACATAGGTGTGCATGGCACATACCTGTTGTGCCCATCAGTCACTGTCATTCACTTACATACTGTTTTCTGTGTTCCATGTCTCCACAGCTCCAACACAAGGGGTGAGACATCCTAGAGGCCAGGACAAGGGGGAAGAGGGGTGTGTGTGGCTGGACTCCCCTGATGGGGAAGGCCCCCAACAGCTATGATCCCAAAGCAAATCACCACAGCCAACTGGAGAAAGTCAACAGCTGGTAGTGTAGAGCAGAAGGAACCTGGCTATCTGGGAACCAGTCACAGGTGGGGAGTCACCTATACAGCGACACATGGTAGCCCACTGAGGTATGTCTCCATTGGTTTACATACTGCACAATGCAGCCCCATGTGCATCATATGGTTGCTGGGTCCTGTACATTCCTCATATGAACATGCAAAGATACGAAATTGCCAGCAGATATAAGCCTTATTATGGTCTATCTAGTCTGCCTGAGTGTGCTGCATTTCAGCTATTTAGACTGCAGCTACTCCCTCCTCCTCTTGCCTCCCTGACTGTATTTCCTACTGTTTCCCTCACATACCCCCATCCACTCCCTGTTTAAACCCTCCATTTGATTCTTTCCCATGACCTCTTAAAGCTGCCCACTGTCCACAGTGATACCACCTCCTCCGGCAGCGTGTTCCACCCTGTGACCACCCTTTCATTGAAGTAGTGCCTCCTCATTTCCCTCCTCAATCTGCCTCCTTCCAATTTCAGACTGTGTCCCCTGGTTTCCTTCCCACCTTTTAGTTTCAAAATATTCTGTGTTTACTCTATTCATGCCTTTCAATCACATCCCCCTTCTCCCTTCTATCCTCCAGGGAATACATACTGAGTTCAATCAGTCTCTCCTCATAAGGTTTATCTCCCAATACCAGGATCATTTTCATTGCCCTGCACTGCACCACCTCCAGTAGCTGGATGTCCTTCTTCAAGTAAGGGCACCAGTACTGTATGCAGTACTCCAAGTGCGGCCTCACCAGGGACCTGTACAGGGGCAGGATGACTTCCCCAGTCCTAGAGGAAATTCCCATTGTGATGTACCCCAGCATTCTGTTGGCTTTTGCCTCTGCCTTCCTGCACTGGGCTGAGTGGTTCATTTCACCGGTTACCAGTACACTCAGATCCTTCTCCTCCGGTTGATGTGGATAACTGCACTCCTCTCAACCAGTAATTATTTCCTGTGTTCCTGTCTCCCAAGTGCATGACTTTGCACTTCCTGTTATTGAACCCAAGTTGCCATGTGTTCACCCATCCCTCCAGTCTTGCCAAGTCCTCCTGGAGTACTTTGCCACCCCCATCCACTTCCGCCAAGATCTTAGTGACTTCAGTGAAGAGGCTGATCTTACTTTTTATCCCATCTGAAATGTCGGCTATGAAAACATTAAACAGCACTGGTCCCAGCACCGAGTCCTGTGGGACTCTACTTGTTACTGCCCTGGGCTCTGACAATTCACCCCTCACTACTACCTTCTGCTTCCTATCCTGTATCTAGCTCTTGACCCATCTAACTAGTTTCCTGCCCCCTCCCAGGTTGCTCAATTTGCTGGTTAGCCTACCATGAGGCACCGAATCATAGGCCTTGCTGAAATCCAGGTAAAGGACATCCACTGCATGACCTTTGTCAAGTGCCCACGTCATCCAATCAGAAATGTCCACCAGGTTCATCTGGCAGGATCTTCCTGAGACAAACCAGTGCTGTTTGCCATCCTGGAGACCATTATCCTCCAGAAATGTTATCAGCCTTTCCTTAAGGATAGTCTCCATTAGCTTTCCCACAATTGCGGTAAGGCTCACCAGTCTAGAGTTCCCTGGTTTGTCCCTGGGCCCACTCTTATACAGGGGAACCACATGAGCCACCCTCCAATAATTGGGCATGCACTACGTGTCCAGAGAGGCATTGAACAGGTTCACCAGTGGCCCTGCCAGGACCTCTGCCAACTCTCTTAGGAGTCTAGGATCTACCCTCAGGGATTTAAGGCCCTGTAGCACCCTTTCCATTGTGATTACTCCATCTGTGACTGCCTCCCCCCCACTCCCACCTTACCTTCCCCCTTAGGTATTGGCCCTTCCCTCTCCCTGGTGAATACTAAACAGAAGTACTTGTTGAGTACTTCTGCCTGCTCTTTTCAGCCCGCCCATTGCCATTCTTTATCCTAACTATCTGATTCTTAGTCTTTCTCTTCTCCCATTTATATCTGAAGAAATACTTTTCACCTGCTCTGATCCCTTGCTTTAGCCTCAGTTCTCTCATGCATGTGGCATGCAGATTCCTGGGCTATGTATATCTATTGCTACTGTACAGCATCATGCATTCTCTACTCATGGGCCGTACTGAGTCACCTGGTTTGGCAGGGTGTTCCATGCATGCATGCATGCTGGTGGACTGTACTATGGCATCCGATGCCGTCCTGTGTATGGCATGGCACAAACACTGCGCCATCTGTACTATGTCTGGGGGGTTCACATTTACCATGGGATTGGTATGTGGTCACTGGGTATGTACTGCTGGCCTGCTGATCTTACAGGTGCTGCATAACCACCTATATTGGGCACAGCATGGATACCTCTCCATATTCCACACTGGTGTTTGTTCATAAAGGTTATCCATGTAATTGTGTTAGGATTGGCATAGGTGTCCAGTAGTATGTCTGGCTGCCATCTGTGATGATGCAAGACAGCAGTGTTGCCACTGGTGGTGTCACAGCTTGCTACTGAATGTTTCAGGATGCACCTGTTGGGCCAGTACATATCACTGTATACAGTGTGGCAATTATACAAGCCTCATAGCACAATTCATAGTAAAGTCTCATATCAGGTACACACATGTCACACAGCCTTGCCTGCAGAAGTCTCATGATGTGTAGTCTACCGTGCAACACTACAGCACTGTTGCAAGACCAGGACATGTGTGACTGCCAAGTGTACTGATCCCTGTTTTGCCCCAGGTGATGTAGGCCAACATCTCCTGTAGCATTCACTTTGTCCCACAAAATACGTCCTATCCATACAGTGGGGGATAACACATGTCACCACAACTGCCCACCCTCTCATGTTGCTGGTACGCAGACCTGGTTTTGTGCAGGACATATCTGAGGGGATTGCATGTTGGTCCTTGTGTGGTGCAGTATGCTTGGCCCGATGTCTAGCATCCAGCACAATGTCAAGCCTCCAGTGCCATTGTTTTCCTTGTACATGGTGTACCCAATATGTTTTATAACATTTCCACTGTAATCGATGTATTCCATCAAATTCACACCACTATTGACTATGTCCCACTGTCTATCCTGCTCCTCATGTGTGATGCACTAAAAACATAGTATGTGCATGGTGTTAGGATTGGTCAACTGGCCATGTCCACAGGGAGGGGGGCCACAGGGGAAGCCACAGGTTGTGGCACACAGGTCAGTTCTTCTTAGCTGCATGCCATGTGGGTGTGCAGTATGGTGCTGTGTTTACCAGCCCCAGTGCTGCAATTGTTACATCTGTACAGTGGTGCCATGAGCCACTGCAGTATGGTGCTATGTTTACCAGTCCCAGTGCTGCAATTGGTACATCTGTGCAGTGGTGCCATGTGCCACTGCTCCCATTACACCAAGGCCATATGCATCATGACCATTGGAGCACACTTCACTATGGTGTTACATGGAAGTGCTCCTACTGTGCCTATGTGTCCTGCACATGTCTGTTATATGTACAATAAGCTGCTGTCCATATCTGTAGTTGTGCCTGTTGTGTTCCTAGTGTGTGTATGCCCCTATAGTAGTTTTACAACTGTTGATTGGTACTGAACTGATGCTGCTGTATGCTGGGGTAGGATTGCATTACAGCCAGTGTACTGTGTATGTCGTGTGCCTCAATGTACTTCAGATTACATTGGTACAGTCAATGCTTAGATAACTACCACTGTGAATTTTGCAATGACTGCATGCCCCTGCCATGTCTGGTGGCATGTTTGCTGGTATGCAGTGTGTGCCCTTCGTATGTTACTGTATGGTGGGGCATCGCAGTGTGGCACCACTGCACCATATATTCCAGCTGTTGTCCCTGTACATGTCTGCCAGCCTGCATATTGTGGTTCACAATGCACTATGGTTGCCCCACTCTGGAAGGTGCATATCAGAGTACCACTGTTTGGCTACCTACCACCCATCTCGTTCCTCACCACTGTCAGCTGTGTCACACAGCATATTATTGTCACATACACTTTTGACCCTGTGTCATGTGACCTCTGGACATGTGTGTGCCACCTTGGAGACCCCTACATGTGTTGGAAGCACATAGTTTCACACACGGCAATGCTCACAGTATCACAGATATACTAACATCTTTGTTGGGGGCAATTTCATCAGTCCACACAGAGTCATTATACAGTTCAAGGAGGCACGTACTCTCTGGTACAGGATCAGGGGTGCTGCTGAAAAGGAGAAGCTATCCTCAAAGGGAAAGTGGCAACAACACAAGAAAATAGCAGCACTCCTAATGGGGAACAGCACTGCTACCAAAGGTATAGTGTCTGAACAGATCCACTTGCTATTTGGACAAAGCCAAAAGAAGAAGAAAATAAAAAAAATACATGTTAACATAGACCAAGCATAATTACTTCTATCAATAAGGGGGGCATCTACAAAATGTTCATTAAGTCCCATGTGGTATTGAATCCTCAATTGTATTGCCCCATGTTTACTTTCTTCTTCTTTCAGCTGTGTCCAAATAGCATGGAGAGTATGGTCAGACAAGATTTTGAACTGGAGTGTCTGGGATCCATGTGCTAAGTTTGAGCAATAGATTGAAATGTTATCCAGAAATTCATCAGTAGTAAGAAAATGAAAAGTGTTTTTATAATAGAAAGCTACAAAAAACTATTTTCAAAAAACTAAAGTTCCTATATAGCAATGTCATTCTACTATTCTATTACTCCATGAAATGTATGCATTTTTTTAGATGTCCGTTAAGGTAACACATGGTGATTTTAGGGTTAGCTGGTATAAGTTAAAATATAGCAGTCAGTTTATACACCTGCCACTTTAAATCGATTTGAATAATAATTAGCTGGCTTGCATTAATCTGGGACTCCTGATGACACTGCCTGGGCAGTGAAACCGGGTGAGTGATTTTCTTTGTCAGTGTATTAGCCACTTTGCACTTTTGCACCTTTGTGCACATTTTTTTTTGCACTTTAATAAACAGTGCCTTCAGTTTCTGTTATAAGTTTGATGTCATCTTTTTATTTTTCTTACAACAGCCTGGACTAGTCTACATAGATGCCAGTTTCACCATCATTTGTTCAAACCAGCTGATTCAGAGTAGTCCACAGTCTGTAACTATACTAGATTGCTGTAACCCTGTTTCAGACATTCAGCACACCATGGGATGGCTTCTCAAAGCTCTTTAAAATCCTTCAGCTGCAGGAAAAACTCAATGCATACGGGTTGCCACTTAAGGAACTGCAGTTTCTCCCACAGATATGATATTCTCAAAAGTGGAGCTGTTTGTAAACTGGCTGCACAGTTCATGGCAGCTTGCAGGTGATGTTTCCATAAAGATCCACACAGCTGCAGTAAAATGTTACAGCCAGTGGTACTAGCCATAGCATCTTCCGTAGCTGTGGTGGATATGAGAACACCAATCTATGCAGCTGCAGATATTTAGGTCCACAACTGGAGTTGTGATGTAGGATTTACGAACATACGAACATACGAAATTTGCCAGCAGATAAAGGCCTAGAGGTCTATCAAGTCTGCTCGAATGTGCAGCTAGCAGACCTTATTCTGCAGCTGCCCTTCCCTTCCACCCTTCCCTTCATTAACCCTCCCCTTGTCCTGTCCCATCCCTTTGAAGCAGTCCACTGTTCTACTGGATACCACTTCTGCAGGTAACGCATTCCACCCAGCCACCACCTCTCTGTAAAAGTGTCTCCTCATCTCCTCCTGAACCTTCCTCCCTCCAGTCTCATATCATGGCCCCTGGTGGCCCTCCCCTCCCTTACTTTGAACAGCCCCTCTGTACCCGTCTTGTTTATTCCTTTCATGTATTTAAAGGTTTCAATCATGTCACCCCTTTCCTTCCTCTCCTCCAGTAAGTACATGTTCAACTCCTTCAACCTCCTCTCGTATGATAAGTCCCCCAGCCCCTTGATCATCTTTGTCACCCTGCACTGCACCTCCTTCAGTAACTTAATGTCCCTCTTCAGATACGGGCGCCAGTACTGCAAGCAGTACTCCAGGTGTGGTCTAACTAATGACCTATACAGTGGCAGAATCACCTCCTCCCTCCTCGAGGATATACCCATTGCAATACAACCCAGCATTTTGTTGGCCTTTGCAGCTGCCTTCCTACATTGTGCCGAGTTGTTCATTGACCCTGTAATGAGCACACCCAGATCCTTCTCCTCCTCTGTCTGGGCTAGCTGCACTCCCCCCAGCTGGTAACTTCTCCTTGAGTTCTTCATCCCAAAATGCAGCACCTTGCACTTTTTGGCATTAAACCCCAGTTGCCAGGTATCTGACCAGGTTTCAAGCTTTGCCAGATCATCCTGCAACCTCTGCCATCCCCCTAGGTCATCCACCACTGCGCCTACCTTGGTATCATCAGCAAACAGACTGATCTTGCTCTTGATGTCACATGATATGTCTGCAATGAATATCCCAAACAACACTGGTCCCAACACCAAGCCCTGTGGAACATCACTCGTCACTGCCCTTGGGTGTGAGAGCTCCCCACCCACCACCACCCTCTGTTGCCTTCCCTGAAGCCAGTTTCCTACCCATCTCACCAGCTTTGCACCCGCCCCTGTGCCTACTAACATCCTTTTGAGAATCCAGCCCAGCATCCATTACTTCTCTATACAGTACATTCTTGGTATATTCTAGAATACAGCCTTCAAAAATAGATGCCACATCTCCAAAATATTGCTGCACACTTTGCTTACCACAGAATCACCTACACAATTGCAGAAGATTCCATTGTACAGCTGACAGGATCATTAAATTTTAATTCATTACTGAAGGGATAAACTAAGCTCCTCCTCCAGCGGAACTGGACACTCCATATTTGCATTAAATACCTGTATAGCTTTTTTTTTTTGTACAACAGACATATCCTTTTTCTCACACATTCAAGGAATTCTATCAATTCCTTTCTGTGTAAAAAACCTGGGGTATTAGGATCTTTTTCACAGTTTTCTATTACATATCATGGAATTAAAAAACTTGAAAGTGGTGCTACAATACATAAACCTGGGTTCTATCAAGGTCTCCATGTTTATAGTCCTGTATGCTAAGCATTAGACTTCAGTTTCACTGAATATGTTCCTTTGACTGTGGCTTTTTTGTTCCATGCTTAAAATTTCAATTAACACTTTATTCATGGTTCCAAACTAGAAACATTCCGCTAATTCATTACATTTTTGTAGTTTCCATGCAGATGTCTTGGGTTCCATGGAATGCCCATAGCCAATGAATTAGCTTTACAAAATTTAATTGAAAGTGATTAGTAGCATGGAGCACAATTACATTTCCTCATACATACTCATGGATTTGGAATGCAAGGACCTCCACTGTTAAGCCATAATACTCTCAGTGAAGGGTTGTTGCTGCTGCAACTAGCCTTCTATCGTACTATCTAAAATGAACCTCTATTGAATCGCTGAGCTTTCTGTATCATAGAAAAACACCTTAAGTACACCTCCTAGTCAAGTAGTCTCCTTCAGAGTCACTGGACTAACTTTAAAATCCTCACTACAGTTGCAGCAAAAGACATGGTCAGATATTTCTTGAAATTTATGTGATACAGATGAAGCCACCTAATAGGGATGGTTTTGTGGATTGCAATTTGCCTTTATTAAGTGGTTTTCCCAATTATCAGAGGAAGATTGTTTGCTCTGACAAAATTATAGGTCAAGTTTTTATGCATTACAAATGCTTTTTTGTTATATGTAGTTTATGCACCTCCTTTCAGGGCAGGCTTGGGCATTCTTCAGCACTGCCCCACTGACTCCCACCATCCATCACCTCCCCAGGATTTACCCTGGTGGTGAGGTGGGTGAGGATCTGTGTGCAGGAAGCCATGAATGGCTGCCCCACTGCCATTTTCCACCATTTTTCTCCTGATTCTCCTTGACGTGGTGCACACATCATAGTGTGTGTGCGTGGAGGCAAATGCATGCTGCAGTGTTCCAACAGCACCACCAAACCAAAACACAAAATATGTAGGGCACACAAGACCATTGGAAACCCCAAATAAGGTGATAAATCTATGTTTTCACAAAAAAATAGGCCCCTATATTCAGAGCTGGCTGGATGCGAGTGCAAAATGGTGTGCCACACATATAACTTGGGCTGGCCAGCTCTGGCACCATATTCAAACAGATTCTGCAATCCAAACAGACTACATAATCTGTTTGAATATCAGACCCTGGATGCATGGTGCACAGCAGAGGGTCACCATGTTCCATGCAGCACAACCAGGGTGTGTGTCTGACGACCCCCCCCATAGGGGTACTGCATGGTGCACACTGGTGTGCACCACAGCCCCCATGAATGATATTCAGCCAAGACATGCAGATGAGCCCATTGGGTATGCATGGCACAATGGGAACATTTGCATGCCCATTATGGGCTTATGTGCATGCCTGCGCTGCCATGGAGTGTACAGAGTCAGTCCCCTCCCCAATCCCAATCACCAGCAGCATGATAATAAAACTGATCCCCATATCCCTGGTTGTCCAGTCCTTCCCCCCAGCCCCACTCACCAGCAGCATGATAAAAAGACAATCCCCATTTCCCTGATTGTGCAGTGCTTCCCCCCAGCCCCGATCACCAGCAACATGATATAAAAACTGGTCCCTGTATCCCTGGTTGTGCAGTGGTTCACCCAACCCCGCTCACCAGCAGTATGATAAAAAGACAATCCTCATATCCCTGGTTGTGTAGTGCTTCACCCCAGCCCTGATTACCAGCAGCATGATAAAAAAACTGATCCCTGTATCCCTGATTGTGCAGTAGTCTTCTCTAGCCCCACTCACCAGCAGCATGATAAAAATATGATCCCCATATCCCTGGTTGTGCAGTGGTTCTCCCCAGCCCTGATCACCAGCAGCATGATAAAAAAATGATCCCCATATCCCTTGTTGTGTAATGGTCTCCCCCAGCCCCGATCACCAGTAGCATGATAAACAAACTAATCCCTGTATCCCTGGTTGACCAGTGGTCCCTCCCAGCTCTAATCACCAGCAGCACAATAAAAAAATTATCCTCATATCTGTTGCATGGGACACCCCACACCCATATCCCATCATAGGTTCATAGGAAGATACGAACTCAGGAGGCAAAAAAATGCCCTTAATGAGCTCTCCACCAACTAGGCAGAGTAGTTCTAATATAGATACAATGTTTTTTTTACTTCCCATATAGTTATCTAACTGTTTATTAAAAGATTCAATATTAACACTCTCCACTATTTTCCTTGGTAAAGCATTCCATTGTATTACAACCCTTTGTGAAAACCATTTAGTCCTTTTTTATGTTTTACAGTTCACCCCTCTAAGTTGCTTCACTACTTATTACTGTGGCATTAGATGCATTTGGTAATCCGTATTTCTTTTTCCCCTTGTGGTTAGGAACCTTATTGTCCAGCACTATCATTTGGTAGTGTTTGTGCACCACCTACAGCTTTCTACACTGCAATAATAGTCAGCACCTTTTATGAATTGCTGTATTGTGACCCCAAACTAGCCTTGGTCAGCTATATACCCTTGTCAAAGTGTACGTGCAAAACAAAGAATGATCTTACTGTCCTAGATGTGAGCTACCCATGGACCCCAATCAATAGAATTGCTGTATTTTGCTTTTCTGCCTTTTTGTCAGAGACCACTACCTAGTAACAGTCCTAGATTTAAAAGTTTGTGCTGCTTGTTTGTTCCCATTTCCAACTAAGGGGTACTTTTTTACCATTCTGGTAGCAGATGCTTTGAAAAATCATCTACAGAAACAACGAAAAGCAAAGATGATTCTGGGATATTGATGGACTGATTGAGGAACCAATGTGAGAGCTACAGAGGTGGGGCTTGAAGATTTAAAAGTCCGTGCTGCTTGTTTGTTCCCATTTCCAACTAAGGGGTACTTTTGCCACCTATACCCTTCCTGAGTGTTGCAGCAGCCCTTGTTACAGCTTTTTTACCTTTCTGGTAGCAGACGTGGTGCAAAATCATCTACAGAAACAACAAAAAGCACAACTGATTCCGGGACACTGATGGACTGATTGGGGAAACCAATGTGAGAGCTGCAGAGGTGGGGCTTAAAGATTTAAAAGTCTGTGCTGCTCACTGCGTGAGCGTGTGAGTGTCGCGAGACCACTCCAAGTTGAAAAAGAAAAAAGTAATAAGTAAGAGGATTTCATTTTGGTAAATAAATTGGTGGGATAAAGTTCTTGGATATTTCGTCTCATTTTGCAGGTTGGTACAGAAAAGGCTTTGTATTAAGGTGGTGGAGCTACCCTGCCTGTAGAGTGGGATTAAGTATCCGAGAATATTGGATTTCTAGCCTTTATTAGAAAATGCATTCAGTAAATGTGTTAGGATATTTAGTCCTGGGTTTGATTTTTGCAGGTGCAATATTTAGCGAATCAGACCTAGGAACAACTAAAACAATTTGGCCAGTTACTACTTCAATCCATCTTCACCAAGATGGATATCTGTTTTTAAGTAGAAGAAATACATTTACAAACTGTTGGAATAAGTACATGCAAGCAGGTAATAAATTGAAGGGTTTTTTCCTAAGTTTTAATAAATCACCTGAAGGTTTTATGGATGCATGTTATTTGGTATTGATTTTGGGGGTTGATGTTGAATTGAATCCAGGACCCAATGTTTCAAATGAAATTACTGTTTTACATGACACTGCTCGTAGTATATCCAGAAAGTCTGATCTGCTGGCAACCATTATAGATTCTCAGAATCCGTGTATACTGGGCCTAAGTGAAACCTGGCTCAATGAAAAAATCAGTATAACTGAAATGAGTGTGCCAGCATATCAGACTTTCAGACAAGATAGAAAAGGTAAAGGGAGAGGGGTAATGTGTTTTGTTAAAAACTCATTAGGGTATGCTGAAATAATGATGGCAGGAAGTGAGGATAATATAGATTACTTAGTTATCTCTGTTGTCCATCACAATTTAGTAGTAGCTGTGATCTATTCGCCCCTCCAAACAAATCTAAAAATTATAGAGGGGGTTTTAAATAAAATAAGGGATTATATAAATGATAAACCTGTTATTTTGATGGGGGATTTTAATTGTGACTGGGCTAATGTAAGAGGAAGACAATTAAAAGAAATTACAACCGAAATGGGACTTACACAATTGATTAACTCATCCACAAGGTACACTGATACTACAGAAAAGGGATCTATACTGGACCTAATTTTTGTTTCTCAAACTCCTCAAATAAAGGATTTAGGAATCTTGCCCCCACCCCACCCCCCTTTTAGTGACCATAATCCTGTTTGGACTGTTCTCATTACCCACCCTAGAGGATGGTTTTGAGGACATTTGAAACAAACTTGGTCTCATGATATGAGACATTTTTCAGAATTTCATTTCCTGAATAGTATTAAATCAGAAAGATGGGAGAGGTGTTTATTAATACCAGAGTTGGATCTTAGTATTGAATATTTTATTGATACCTTCCAAAAAATTTGTAACATACATGCCCCCAAAATAATAAAGAAACATAGTGCTTTGCCTAAATTCCCATGGATAACAGATAAACTGCAAAAAGCAATTAGAGTTAAAAATAGAATTTGGAAGAAAGCTAAAAAGACAAAAAAGACTTATGATTGGGAATTATTCAAAATTAAAAGAAATGAGTGTAGGAAATTAACAAAAAAGGCAAAAACATCTTATTATTGTAGTAAATTAAATCATAATGTTAATCCTAAAAGATTTTGGATGATTATAAAAAATGTGTCAAATCGTAGAGGGCAGGGAGAACAAGCTAACTTAAATTTGAGGGTAAATGATGGTATAACTGAAGATCCAGGGGATGTATTGAACATTTTGAATAATTATTTTGCTGATCTCCCTGATTTAGGGTTATTAGAAGATACACCAATAGCAATTAATATTGAGAATGAAGAACATTTTTCAATCCGGCATCCCCCCTTTAGATTTAAAAAACTAACTTACAGGAAGTCACTAAAGAATTATCAAAATAAATCCATACAAATCTGCAGGCTTAGATAATTTTGAGCGGCGCTTTTTAAAAATAGCTGCCCCCTATATAGCACGTACAATCTTAGCTATATTTAACTGGAGTCAAGAGGGACATTTTCCTACACTTTGGAAAACAGGGAAAATAGTACCTATTTACAAAGCTGGTGATAAAACATCCCCCAACAGTTATCATCCCATTGCTATTTTACCTGTTCTATCCAAATGTTTGGAGAGACTGGTAAATCAGCAAATGGGAGCCTACTTGGAAAAATATGATTTGTTAACGCAATATCAGTCTGGTTTTTGGAAGGGCTTTTCAACTACATTGGCCTTGGTTGAGTTTAATGATTTGATATGTACATCCTTGAATAAAGGTAAGGACACAGCAGCAATTTATATTGATTTGTCAAAAGCATTTGACCTGGTGAACCACTCCATTTTATTTGAGAGGTTGGCAGATCTGGGTTTCTCTGGGGATCCACTGACTTGATTTATGTCATATTTAACTGACCGATCCCAAAGGATACAGTTACAGCATCACCTTTCTAACCCTCGGACTGTTAAAAGGGGAGTTCCACAGGGGTCCATTTTAGGACACCAGTTGTTCTTGATCTTTAATAATGAATTACCATCAGTGATCCAGCATGCAGATATTAGGATGTATGCAGATGATACGGTCTTGGTGGCTTCTGGGTGTGATTCAGTGGATCTCCAGAGAAACCTACAGACTGACTTTACCAGGGTACAGGAGTGGTTCACCAGGTCACAACTAATAATGGACATAAATAAGACTAAACTAATGTGTTTTGGCACCAATAAACATCAGGTGGTCTCAAATGTACAAATCTTAACATTGAATCAAACTCCAATAGAACAAGTATCAAACTATTGTTATCTGGGAGTAAATATTGATTTTTCATTGACTTTTAAGGGGCATATAGAATACATTATTACTAAGACACATAAAAAAATTAGGAGCCTTGAAAGGACATCTAGGTGTTTAAAACTGCAGGACAGGAAATTGATTGCAGAACAGCTCATACTTCCAGTATTAAAGTATGGAGAGTTCATTTATAGGTCTGCAACCAGACAACTTCTAAATAAATTATATAAATTACATTATAGGGTGGCAAGATATGTTTTACGTTGCAATTTTAGGACCCATCACTGTGACTTGTTAACTAGGTTAAATTGGCTATCCCTTGATTTGGAATATAAGAAAAGTTGGTCAATATTTATATATAAATATAGGACAATCCACTTAAATCATAATATTGCTAAACTATTGGCAGATAAGGATTCTGTCCTTAGGAAACATTCAGTTAGGTCATTGTACCAAAATAGAATCGATCCAGATAGGCGAAAAAATAAGTTTGGGGATAGAACACTAGCATCACAAGCATCAGTATGTTGGAATATACTCCCTCCCTTATTATGAGCTGAGAAAACTACTAAAAAATTTATTGAGGGGTTAGAGATGTGTTATGTTTACACGTGTGTATGTGTTTGATATTGATTTTTGTTGTTTTTCTTTTTATAAAATGTTTGTAATTTAGGTTGTAGAGTAAGGTGTATAGGGATAGATTTTTGTGTATTTATTTATATTTTATATTTAATTGTTTGTGGTTGGTTTGATTATGTGAAACTTAGAGAGTTTGCACAGGACTGTCTTGAAAACTGGATTGTATTATCCAAATGACATGTATTATTCCTGTATAAAAATACATTTTTTACTACTACTACTACTAGTATAAGACTGTTTTTCTCTGAGTTTGCATGATGACATCACAGTGCTTGGAGATTTCCAAACTCCCAGCAGGTACACTGTTTATCTGTAGTTTCTGGAATAAACTTTCTTGGCTTCATCTGGGCTTCTGTTTCATGTTTTGCCACAGGTCTAGACTCTGCCGAGTAACAAAGTGGTCATTGCAGTAGAACCTGATTGGACAGAACCAAACCAGTACAGTGAAGAGGTGAAAGAAAGCAGTTAGAAATGAACTTGGCCTATAGGAAAGATAATGGTAAGAGTTTGTATACATATATAAATCGACAATAAAAAAATGGAAACCAAATAGGCCCATTGATTATTCATAATGAAGAAATTAAGGATGCTAAAGGAATGGCAAATGCCTTCAATAATTATTTTGGGTCAGTATATGATAGCAATGTAAATAGCAAAAGTAGTATAGATATTAACAGAACTCAAAAAGTGGACCTAAGTACAACACCGGTCGAGATAGAATCATATTTAAATCAAATTAAAATTCATAAATCTGCAGGTCCTGACAAACTGAGCCCAAGATATTTGAAAGAAATAAGGAAATATATCTCTGGACCTCTAGCTATGATTTATAATATGTCATTTCTTAAATAAGAAGTACCAAATGATTGAAGACAGGCAACAGTGGTGCCACTTTTTAAAAAGGGAAAGAAAAGAAAAGATCAAATTATAGACCGGTTAGCCTAACAGCTATTTTGGGAAAAATAGCAGAAACTATTCCTAAGAACAGAATAGAAGAACATCTAAAAAAAACTAGGGTATGTGGATGAAACACAACATGGGTTCAAGAAAAACAGGGTGTGTATAACAAATAATCTAAGCTTTCATGAACATATAAATAAAAACTTGAATAAGACCAAACTAATGGATATAATATATTTAGATTTTCAGAAAGCATTTGATAAAGTGCCTCATGTAAACCTAGTAAATAAGATGGTTGAAATAGGCTTAGATAACAGGATAACAACTTGGATTAGGAACTGGTTGCAGCAAAGAACACAGAGTGTAAGAGTGTTAGGCACATACTCGGATCCTGTGAAGGTGAGGTGGAGTACCACAGGACTCCGTCTTGGGACCAGTGTTGTTTGTGGCTTATGTTAATGATTTACACCAAGGAATATCCAATCGTATTATTAAATTTGCAGATGACAGTTAATTATGGGGAGTAATAGGTACAGTAGAACAAAAAATGAAATGGTAGAGATTTAGGTAAAATTGAGCTATGGGCAAAGGAAAACAAGATGCCATTTAGTCATACTAAATGTAAGGTGATGAATTTAGGAAACCAAAACTATACACAACACTACACATTGGATTGTATTTTACTAGAAAAAACAAGAGAGGAGACAGATTGTGGAGTTATAATAAATGAGAACCTAAGTTTTAAAAGACATAGGACACAAGTGATACAAAAAGTAAATTATACAATAAGAAACATCAGAAGGTATTTTGTAAATAAATCAATGGGGTGTCTGTTACCACTTTATAAGACCTATGTGAGACCATACATGGATTTTGGGTCACAGCTTTGGAGTCCATACATGCAGGGAGAGATAGGATGGAGAGGATACAGAAAAGGTACTGTATACAAAAATAATAGGATCCATTGGTAAATATAGTTATACAGAAAGGCTTAGGAAAACAGGTCTATATTTACTACAGCAGAGAAGAACAAAAGGTGACTTAATAACCATGTATAACATTCTAAGGTATGAAGATCTAAGAAGGGAAATAGGAATAGAAATACAAAAAAAACCTGCAAACTTGAGGGGGCATAAAATGCAAAATAAGGTTGAATTCGCAAAAAGAAATAACAGATACTTTAACTACATCAATAGAACTGGTCATATATCACATAAACTTCCAAATGAAGTGTTATCCAGTGTATCAAACAACAAATTTAAAAAGGAAATTGATTTATGGTTAACTGAAAATAAGGGTACATGATCCCACTGAGGTGGGGAACGGTGTTAATGGGCAAAATGCCTTCTCCCATTCAGTTCCAAGTATAATAACCCAATATAGTGAGGAGAACAGGATAGAGATCATGGCAGGCATTGAGGCCCCTGCCCCTCATTCACCAAGGATGGCTACTAAAAGGGGTCTCCGCATTCAGAAGGTACAGCTGTCTAACTGTAAGATTCAAGGTGAACCGGTAAGCTTTAGATTTTTGGTTAGTACAGAAAAGAGAACCTCCAAAAATGGCCATTAATACTGAGCTCAGATTGGATGTCCTACATTTCCTATGCTCCCATGTTGGATGGGCAGATTTCGCACAGACTGATCTGATACAGCATATAGGCAGCCTGTATACAGAGACTAGTCTGTGACTAAGAAACATGACCAGAAATGGGTAATGGTAGCCACCCTGTATGCTTTAGTACATGCAATGGAATCTGAAGTCCTATCTCTGAAAAAAGAGTTAGGTCCCAAATGCCAGGAAGCGGGCACATGCCAGAGGAATTTGGAAAGAGAAATTAAAGGCCTGAGCAAGAGAAACAGGAAGAACTTGAGTGTGTTAGGCAGGAAAAGTAGATAGATATACTTAGGTTAAGGAAAGAGAAAAAGAGGTTACAACAAGATAAACAACATGTGTTACAGCTGAATAGTTTGCTTACAAGTATGAATGACTCTGAAAAGTGAGTATGGTGGTTTGAAGAGAGAGTTTGAAAGATGCCAGAGTGAACTGGAGAAGCACCATAGGGAAGCTTTGCGATGTGAGCTCCGCATAGAGAGTTTTGCAGTATCATGAGCGTAAGGGACAAGTTAAAGGCAGTGGGGACCATGCGATGTGATGAATTAAGGTAACACATCTCCATCAGCAATTGGAAATATTTATGGGTCACGTGAAAGCAATGCCATTTGCTCTGCCCATTGCACTGATGCCATCTTCTAATGAAGACAGCTATGAGGAGGGTGATCCTTGGGACTCCGGCGGATTGAGGACTCTTCCACTGGTAGCCACCTTAAAGAAAAAGGATAAGCAAGAGGTGGAGACCCTGATTGTGAAGACACTGTCAAAACCTGGTATTTCCAATGCACAGGCCAAGATATTGAAACAAGCTGTCAGTGACGCACTGAAGAAGAAGGTGAAACAACAGATGCTCCTTCAGGGCATGGCCACTGCCATGGCTGAGGTGGCCGCCAGAACCATCATCATGCACTTACCACAGGGAATGCCACAAGCGAGTCCTAGTGCCTTGTAGTCCACACAGGCCATCAGAAACATTGCAGACACAATTGGCCGTATGGCACCTATGGACAATCTGAGCTGCCATTTGGAGAAAGTGCAGCAACAATGCTAGATACTGAGCCTTGCACCTGAGTGTCAAGTCCAAGTTTTAAAGCAAACTGTGTTCCACACGTTGTGGGTGAAATTGCAGGAAGCCATACGCAGCAATGTTACTGCCCCCTTCAAC
This sequence comes from Neoceratodus forsteri, assembly GCA_016271365.2. Lineage (NCBI taxonomy): Eukaryota > Metazoa > Chordata > Ceratodontiformes > Ceratodontidae > Neoceratodus > Neoceratodus forsteri. The sequence goes on along the minus strand of CM028137.1, from coordinate 262,313,524 downwards.
AGAGCTGTGGCTCACCTCTTTTCGACACATGACCCCAACATGGTCGGCATAATGCTAGTGACACAGATGAAGCAACGCATCAAAGAGACCTCAATCCAATACAAAAGTTGTTTGTGGCTCGTGTACAGTACTGGCAAAGAGTTGGCCACTGAATACCCTAGTCAGGATTCTCTCGCATACAAAGCCTTATTTTTGAGAAACCTCCAGCCTGCCATCTCTGAGAAGGTAGAAGCCACTGTATTCCCGAAATAATAAACTCTGCATTACATCATGGAAAGGGTGGAGCGTCTGTACCAGGTACATGCCAGGGACCTGGGCCAGGACCAGAAAGTCTAAAGTCGCTGCCGTGCAGCAAATTGCAGACTCTTCTACTCAGTGCAAGGTGGAGGGGAAATCAAAAGATTCTCAGCATAACAAAAACTAGTACAAAAAGAAATATCAGAAGTGGAACAATGTAAAGAGACAGTGATCCAATCCCTCTTACAAAGATTTGGAAGCCGAAGTGAAATGACTTTGAGAGTACAAATCCCAAATGGTATCAGGATGGATTGTAGCAGCCCTCTCTGGATGAAATGCTGATCCTGAGGAGGGTGGAAAGCAAAAAACCCTGTATCCCACACAGTAGCTCTGTGCAATGGACCCAAGTCTCTACAAAGCCTTACAGGCACGGATGGACCAAGGCTGATAGTGTCAGGCCCCGGTTGAATGCTCACTTCTCTTGTTTTTGACAACTCTGGTCATCTGTGTGTGCAAGCACTGGTTGGGGGCCACCAGCTTGAATTGCTTTTGGATACAGGAGCAGTTATTTCAGTGTTACATCAGGACGATCCTGAACATTCTCGTTTGTCTTCATGGAAAGTGGGCTTTGCTCAGACCTTCAAAGGGACTGTGATCAAAATCTATCAATCCAAGCCGATACTGATCAGCATTGGCATGCTGCACGTGCAGAACCATTTTGACCTCATGGTTCTCCCCAACCATCAGAGTATCTTGGGTGCCGACTTTCTCTCAAGATACGGGTGTGTGGTGGACCTAGCCAACAGGCTATTGCTGTAGGTATCCGGCCTTAATCAGTAAATACTCATCTCCGACTCGCACGTGGTAGCAGCAGTAAAAGTCAATGACAGAGAATATGACGTCATCTCCATGTTTCAACAATGTCCTCTTTTTGAGGATTTGAGGCCTATACTGGAAAGGTACCAGAATGCCTTTGCTAAAAACAAACATGACTGTGGCAGAATGGATACCCTTATACAGGTAACTGGTGAGGACCCACCAAGGCAAAAACAGTATCCTTTTCCTGCAGAGGCTATTCCTTCTCTGAAAGCCACAATTGAATCTCTTATAAAATAAGAGGTCATCAGGACTTGTGTGTCCAATGTTAATTCTCCAGTTTGGCCTGTGAAGAAACCCAACAATAACTGGAGATTAACCATTGGCTACAGGAGATTCAATCATGCTACCCCAAGCTGTGCACCCGCAGTGACATCATCCCCGGATGTGCTTAAGCTCCTCAAGCCTGAACACAGTTGTTCAGTGGCCTGGCAATTTCCAATGGCTTTTGGTCACTGCTATTATTGACCCCAGAGTGCCAGTACAAGTTTGCATTCACCATTGAGGGATGTCAGTACACATGAACCTACCTCCTGCAGGGATTTCATAATATCCCCTCCCTCTTTCACATTCACATGTAGGATGCCCTAAAGGTGTTTTTTCTCCACAGAATGTCTCCTGCAATATGAGGATGACCTCCTATTGGCTGCAACAGACCTTGAGAGACGCCAACAACTCCTAGAGGAACTACTTGCAGGCCTCAAGTGCAACCCTGCAAAGGCTCAACTTTGCCACTCTGAAGTCTCCTTTTTGGTCCTGCATATTACCATTGAGGACAGGAGCTCTGCTTTGGATAAGGGCCAAGTCATCCCAGACTTACCTCTACCTATGAGTGTTTCTTCTCTTAGGTGCTTTGTGGGCATGGTTAACTACTCCATACATCATTGTTTTCTTTGACTCAGCATGGGCAAGCAACTCTCTGACTGAATTTCTTCCTTTTTGGAGGACCCATAACTATGCTTCCTCAGACAGAACCCCCATTAAACATAAGGATTTATTCTACTACATTGACAGCTTGACTGAAAAACTCCCCTTTAAGTTTTACATCCAAAAGGTGAAAGCCCACACCAGATCAACCCCATTTTATCAGTACAATAATCGAGTGAACATCTTATCCAAGGCAGGCTTTTGGGGGGTGTATGGACAATGCCATCCCTGGCCAAGATCCAGATTAAGACCCATAAAGTGGCTGTACAGAAGAGGACCCAAGCAGTCACAATGAATCTGACCACAGGACTGATGGCAGATACTGAAATAAAAGAGGTTTATGAGTACCTCTCCAAAGAGATAGAAAAGGAAATATCAGTGGGAAACCCCTTTAAGAGACATTCCAATGATCTAATACTATCTACAGACCAGAAGCTGGTTCTGCACAATTCTGGGGATGCAACATTGTGGGTGGCCCCCAAGGAACTATGAACATAGCTCATTTACAAGGTGCATGATGCATGATGCACCTACAGGTGGACAAAAAGGTGTAGACATTATGTTACAGAGACTGAAAACCGTAGGCTGGTGGCCTGGCCAACCAACAGATGTACAACATTATGTGGACAACTGCATCACTTGTGAGTAAAACAATCCCACCCATGGCAAGAAGAATGCTAAGCTATTGCCACAAAGGCAAACTGGTCGCTGGAACACCATACAATTGATTTTATTGGGTCTTTGCTCACAACCAAAAGGAACAAGTGTGCACTTAAAACCACAGACATCTTCTCCAAATGGGTTGAGGCCTTCACTTGCAGAAACAATACTGCAAAGGCTACAGCCAAGATCCTGGTAGAACAGGTATTTTCTAGCTGGGGCCTACCAATCATGGTGGATTCTAATAAGGGAGCCAGTTTTATTTGACCATTGATGCAGGAATGCCTGATATTGCTAGGAGTTAAACAGAAGTTTCACATGGGATTGCGCTCATTCATTAACAGCTCAGTGGGCAGGCCGACCGTGGAGGAGAGAGGAGAGAGAAGGGCTGTGCCAATCCGCCCTGTGCTGGGGTTTACAATGTGGGTGGGAGCAGGATGGGGGACACCCACTGGGAGGTGGGGGGTACTAGACCACCAGGGATTTGGGACTGAGGATCAGTAATGGGGAGGGGGTTAAAATGAATTAAAATAAAAACACTAGACAACCAGGGATTTTTATAAAACAGTAATACTGAAGATAAGGATGGGGGGTGCTGTACATTTCGGTGCAGACGGGTGCCCAGGTGGAGGGAAGGGACCACTAGCCACCAAGGATATTTCTTTTTTACATGTTGGGTGGGTGGTGGAGGGACCACTAGCCACCAGGGCTTATTTTATTAATATCGGGTGAAATTTAGCTCAGTAACTTTTGCAGAAGTTTTCCTTTCCACCATAGGCAGAAGTTCAGAAACCTCCATGAAAGTTCCCTGATTTCTGCGGAAGTTCTGCAGGGGCAGAACATGGCAGTTTCACACATCCCTACTTTCAAGGTTGGCCCAAAACCCGTATTTGTCCCAATGGAACTTTGTGCATACACCAAGTCAGCCAATGTCATTTATGGTACTCTACAATATTGCAGCAGCATTGGGAACAGAATTCTGTACTAAGCATTTCAACACTATCATGCATCAAGATTGTTTAACCTGATCTATTGCAACTGCTGCTCTTTTCCTAACAGTTATACCAGCATTTCCTGACAAACCTTTACAATGCCCTAAAATGGAACCTTTACTTGTACAAGTATGGGCTTATTCATTTCAGCTCAGTTGGGTGGCCAGCCATGGTGGAGAGTGGAGGGCTGTGCTGGTTTCCCACTCAAGCTCATGGGGGAAATGGGTTGGGGAGCACTACCTGACAGGATGTGGGTCCACTAGACACCAGAGATTTAATGGTGAAGAATAATAATTTATATTAGCATTGGGGCCAGTGATTGTGGGGGGGAGGACCACTAGACACCAGGGATTTGATAAAAAAATTATTTGTGCATTAGGCTGGTGATTGGGGTGGGGGGACCACTAGGCACCAGGGATTTGATTACAAAAATAATTTATTGTGCATTGGGGGCTAGTGATCAGTGGGTGGGGGGCACTAGACAATAGAGATTAGATTAAAAAAATAATTTATTTCTGCATAAGGAGCCAGAGATCAGTGAGGAAGGGGGGAACCACTAGACATAAAAAAATGGTATACTTTTATTTGTCCACAACTGTCTTGCCCATCATTTACAATCCTGATGCCATATTCCCAACAAACAGTTGCATGACATTTATATTTCACCCATAGCAGAGTTAGTTATAATAATTATGGGGGGGGGGGTTTGAGTGGCAAAATTTAAATCTCAGGAAACCATCTGTCAGGAATGTGGCATCAGGACTGTGAATGTCAGGCAACAGAGTTTCAGTCATTCATAGTAACCCCCCCCCAAAGAATGTATTTGTGCATTGAGGGCCAGTAATCAGTGGAGTGGGTGACCACTAGACACCAGGGTTTTAACTAAAAAATAATAATTTATTTGGCTGGGGAGATGGACCACTGCACTTAAAAAAAAAAAAGAATAACAAGATGAAGTTAAAAAAGGCACATTTTTTATTAAATGGATTAACTTCACAAAGTGATCTGTAGAGGCAAATTTGGTGACTTTGTTGAACATTTGCCAGTAAAGTAAAACTTTGCTGCATCGCTAATGGTGGCCATCTCATATAGCTGGATTCTTGAATTTTGTTTTTGAAAAATTACCCTAGATGTGTTTTTAAAACATTTAAAAATCCTTTTTCATGAGGCAATATTCTTTTTTTGTATGGGTCACAAAAGGGGAATAGGGCCATAGGAAAGAGGATTAGGGCCATATGAAAGAAGATTGTGGACTTTTTTTTTTCTGAATCTTCTTTCATATGAAAGCATCTTCTTTCATGAGTTCATGAAAATTTCACAAAAGAAGAGTTCATATGAAAGAAGAATTTAGACATATCTTTCCCCCATTCTTCTTTCATAAAGTATGAACCAATCCTCTTTCGTGAGCTCATGAAAAGCTCATACAAGAGGATTGGTTATACTATATAAAAGAAGAATTTGGACTTAGTTTCTTTTGCACATTTAAACTTTAACAAGCCATAACTCTACCAATATTTGTAGTTAAGGCACAATCTATATACCAAAAAAGGTATCAACGAGTACTACAAGTCTAACACATAATAACCCCTCCAAAAGAGTACAGAGCCATTTTAAAAAAATAAAAATTAAAAACTGAGAAATTCCCCTAGGATAACATTGCAATATTAACAAGCCATAACTCTGCCAGTAGTTGGAGTTAAGGGAAAATCTATATATAAAAAAAGTCTCCATGAGTACCACAAGAATAACACCTAATGCCACCCCCCAAAAAAATTCAAAGGCCATATAAAAAAAACATAAAAACTAAAAATTGAAAATTCCAATAGGACAACATTAAAACTTTAACAAGCTGTAATTCTGTCAATCTTTGGAGTTAAGGGACATCTATATATTAAAAGAAAGGCCTCGCTGAGTACAAGAAGATTAAGTCCCTTGAAATACCAACAGTAAATATATATTAAAAAAAACATAAATGTTAATAAATGAAAATTCCCATAGGATAACATGGCAACTTTAACAAGTCATAACTCAGTCAATATTTGGAGTTAAGGGACAAGCTATATATCCAGGAAAAGTTCTCAATCAGTACATTAAGGCCAACACATAATACAATCCCAAAAAATTTATGGGGTACATGCTGCAACCCAAAATTACTTCCAAACTTCACCATGGCGCCCAATCCATAATTACTGTACAATCATCATCAAAAATGCACAGCAGTGTATCTTGTTTTGGACTACAACCATATGCAGGGTCACTGATGCATCCCCAAGTCTGCCACAGCCCTAGATCACTGCAACTTGTAGTGATCTAAGAGCTCTTTTAAAATCAAGCCCATAAACTTCAAATGTACAGAACTGTGTCTTCCCCAAATTGCCAACAGCCTGTGGACCATGCCTGAATAAAACAAACCACATCTTAATATATTTGCTCAAGGAATGGGATGAGCTTTAGGGTTGAGATCCCCAAGGAAGACCCAGCTCCTGGTTTGCTAAGACTCAGGACAGCCAAACAGTAATGTTCTTTCATTTTGCTTCTTTGGGGTGGGGGTGGGGGTTAGGTTGGACACCTACCACCATATTTCCCTACTTTTGTCACTTTAATCTGAACCCCAACTGGTGTATTAATGCAGGTTTTGCAAAGAATATATTTACATATAGATAGATAGCTAGATGGCTAGATAGATAGATAAATAGACATACAGACAGACAGATGGATAGAAGCATATATATATATATATATATATATATATATATATATATATATATATATATATATATATATATATCATAAGTTTGCAGTAGTGCCCCAATAGTTAAGTTAAAACTTCACTTTTATGTTAAACTCAAAATTTTGCACATTGATAACTTTGAAACCATTCAACTAATTTGCATGACATTTTCCATGCCCCATCAGGGACTGATGATCTCTTGATGTGCAAGTGTTGTTCCAGTCATATGTGAGTGTGGAGATATTTATCATCAAAAAATGTGAAAATTACTGTTTTTTGTAAAATTCTTTGTTACACTGCTGTGCAAAAATGGCTTGGGATTTTGGTCTAAAATCTTTGGAGTAGAAAGGTCTTGGGTCACAGATGTGCCTTTTGAAGATTCAGTAAAAAAATATTAATCCATTCAAAAGTTATAAAATTTAAAAATGTCCCATTATTTTCAATGGGAAAAGTTACAGTATATGTGAGCCTCAACACAGGACTCTTTGTTGCAAATGGGAAAGTCTGTGTTGCAAAAGGGCATCTCTGTGTCACAAATTGGGAATCTTTTTTTGAGCTGCTGCCATCTTGTTTTTTTTTGTGACAAAACAAACTTAAAGAGCAGGTTCCTAGTAGCTGCCTGCCACAGCCTGGTGGATAACTGACCTGTTCAGCGGTAATTTCCTGAAGTGTGGCATAAAAGTCTATTGCTGTTAAAAAGTAATTTCACTCTTAAATTCCAATTTTGGCATGCCAGCCAAAAAAAACACTGACTTCCCAGTCTTAATACCACGGCCCCACATTGGCCCATGCAGCCCTGTTTTGTGATGTCACAAAACGAAGGCTGCATGAGTTATAGGGCTGATATTTCCACCTATTTTTATATCCTTTACAGTTGGGATTTTAGTAAAGCAAAGCGATTGATCAACTAATAGGGTCCCTATTAGTTGATTAAATGCTTTGCTTTACAAAAATCCCAACTGTAAAGGGTATAAAAATAGATGGAAATATCATCTCATAGTATTCAATGGGATGCTTATGCAGCTCTACATTTTGTGACATCAAAAACAGGGCTATGTAATGACACATGGGGGCATGGTATTAAGACCAGGAGTCAGTATTTTTTTTTGCTGGCATGCCATAACTGGGATTTATGAGCGAAATTATTTTTTAACAACAATGGACGTTTATGCCACACTTCAGGAAATTACTACTAAACAGGTCAGTTATCCACCCGGACAGCAGCAAAATAGATAATAGGAACCTTCTCTTTATAAAGCAGAAAAATGTGATGTTTTTGGAAGTAACCAACACATGTGTTCTGCTAATCAGAATCTGTTCTATCTGATTCCGGGATTTCTTTTTTTTTTTATAAATGACCTGAAAATGTGTTTTTGAACATATGAAATCCTGTTTCGCAAATTTGCGAGAAGAAGAAGATGAATCAGCATTTATATAGAGCTTTTCATACATCCAAAGCGCTTTACAAGCAATGCTAGACTGGTAGTGAAGTGACTGAATGTGTGGTGGCAGCCATATCACACATCATCACCCACACACAGCCTGAATAATTGCATGAACCGGTTTATGGTAAGGAGAATGTTGGCCAGGACACTGGGAATGTTCCCTATTCTTTTTGCAAAAAGTGCCCTGGGTTCTTTTACTTGCACCTGGACACCCACCAGGACAGGCAGAAAGAACCTTGGTTTAACATCTCATCTGAAGGACGGCACACCCTAGCAGTACAGCACCCCCAATACTGCACTCGGATGCCAGCAATTTTTAGGTGCAATTCCAATCCCAGTGTGGGACAAGAACCCACAACCTTCTGGTCCAGAGGCAGATGTGCTACCAACTGAGCCATGCTGACAGCTGAGAAAAGAATTATGAAATAGGATCATTTTAATTGTTTAACAATTTGCAAAAAAGGATTTTTCTTTCCTCACAAATTGTCAGAAAGAATGCAAAACAGAATTCTGTTCTGCAATTTGCAAAAAAGGATTTTCATTTTTTGGAAATTGTGAAAAAAGAAAGCTCAGAACAGGATCCTGCTTCTCAATTTGAGGAAAAAGAATTGTTATAGTGTTGTTGTTTTTTTTTGTCACTTCACACTGAAGAAATGGTTTGGAGTTTTGGTCTAACAGTTTTAGGGTACAAGGGGCTTGCTTCATGGGTGCACCTTTTGCTGGTTTGGTAAATGCAGATTACTTTGCAGTCGAGTTGTGTGGGGTTAAATTTTCCTTTGTTTCCCTTTGGATAACACTGTAATGTGAGGTGTACGCAATGGTTTCTTTGTCACTGCACTGTGTAGACATTATATGCAATTTTTGTATAAAATGTTCAGGGTACAAATGACTTGCTCTACAGATGTGTCTTTTGCACATTTGGTGAAAAGATATTCATTTGATGTGGCGTTATACAGGTTTCTAATTTTACTGTTTTTGCCATAGGATAACATTGCAATGGGAGGTGTTTCTTTGGTACTGTGCTCCACGGGATGGGAGATGAGTGCAGTTTCTTTAAATGGATGGTAACACAGGGCCCACATGCAAATATGTATACTACTGTGGATTAATTGGAGCACAGAGCCCCCCACAGGGAAATGAAAATACGATTAAAATACAGTACATCAAAAGTTTTGGATGAATGCTAGTGCAAGGCCCAGAGGGCACTGTGCTGCCACATACAAATATGGATACCATTATGGAATAATTGGAGAGCAATGCCTGGAGGGCTGTGCACTCCCATAGGGAAATACAGATATGATTATACAATTACAGTGTCTCAAAAATTATGGAAGGATATAATTATGGAGCTATTGGAGTGCAAGGGTTGGAGAACTGTGTGCTCCCATAGATAAATAAGGATACCGATACAGCCATTAACATGAAACTCCTGCACCTCTCAGACAGCTCAATAAGGATAGAAGATGATGCAGTCCCATGTGCATCTAAGGATACTATTATAGCATGTAAGGATGTGTTCCAGTGCCACCCCCCACCTCAACCCCCTTGTACTGAAGTATAGGATATGATTATGCAGTGATGTTAGTGCATGACTTGGAGGATCTTGCAGTGATATAGGGAAATAAGCATATCACTGTAGTATGCACCCTCTGCCCCAATCACCCCCTTACACTTTTAAATAAGGATACAGTTATGCACTGTTGGGAATACAGGGCTCCAAAGTCTGAGTGCTTCCATAGGTGAATAAGAATAGAAGATCATGCAGTCTTATAGGCAAAAAAGTGTACATTACAGTATGTCAGGCCCACCCTAAACTGCTGTCCCCCACCACCCAAAGTCAGCTAATGCTAGAAATAAAATAAAATGAGTCATTTTGTATAAAAACTTTGAGAAATTTTAACTCTGATTTTTTTTATGTTGTTATTTAAAGTAAAATATAAAACTTTAATGGGTGGGAGGTGCCTCTATGCCAACATCATGATGCGGGAGTTGGAGATCAGCCACTTCCTCATGATGTGGAAGCTGGTGGGCTGGGGTTTTTCCCAGGATCATGGAGGAGTTTATGGTTGTTGATGGTGTAACCCAAGGGAGGGCCTGGTCTTTACACTGTCTCAATGTGTCACACAGTTTGTGGATACTCTGTGACACTTCAGTGATGCCTTGACACATGGTGTCATCTGCCTGCTCATGGCGGTGAAGCAGATGAATGATTTCATCTTGTTTATTTATTACTGCCATAAGATACTAATTAGTAGTTTCATAGCCACACATCATGGCATCAGTGATATGTTGTAGTTTTTCTGCCACATTGCTGCAAAGATCTAGAAAACAAAACAGAACAGAAAAATAGAGTTTTTTTTTAATTATGTTTTATTGCAATTTATATAAAACAATACATATCAGATGCATTCAAGCAGGCATGTAAAAAATACATATAATCAATGGCTGAAAACTATATTTTTGCAGTAACAACGTCTCTTGATATGCCCCTGTCCCTTGTTACTACACATGGGGGGAATCACACTTCCTACCATATCTGTTGAAGTATATTAACTTGATGTGTTCCTTTCAAAAAGACCAAAAGAAAATAAATGACCTTTGCAGCCATAAGCAGGGATGTTCCCTAAAACATACTACTATCTGTCACCCACTATATAGGGTTAATCATCCCCTTACTTACTCTATAATAGGTAGAACTAAATCAGCATTGATAAGTGCTTAATTGTTAGCGTTTACAATACAGTAGCTGCTTCAATTAGGCAAAAGATCAACTTTGAGACCTTGTGATTAACTATTAAAAAGAATGCTTCTCAAGAAATGCAGTGATCTATTGAAACTGTGCAAAACAAGATGGGTAATTTTCTTTGACACTTGAGACATAAACAGTGAATGGTTTAAACCCAGATAAGTGGACTGTGAGAATGTAACTTCTGATTGTTTAAGAGTCGCATTTTAAACCCGAGCAGTCTCGAAGAGAGTAAAACCACACACAATCAGCTCTACTACTGGCAGGAAGAGTTCAATAGAGTATTAACAAGTGGCCCCAAAGATCAAACTCTTGCCAGTTTTTTACATCCTTGTCTTTTCAGCAGAAAGAGCAGGAAAAAGTAAGATCACTCAGATCAGAAACAAAGAGGGGGGTGCTGTTTCTTTCAATTACAAGCGTGCTAGGTGCTATTTTGTTATAAAGTAGGTTATACGAATTGCCAGTACGTACAGTTATTATACATGTTTTAGCCCAGAAAATATACTACAGCTGATGCAAAGCTTACTTATTGTACACAATTCCTCGGATTAGAAACAGCAACCTTCCCACCCCACCCCAACCATGCCATAGCTCTAACAGTCATAATACCTTGTTCTAGGCATCTGCCTCTGCTGCTGAGGTCAATTCCTCATCCATCACTGAAAATTGTCTCTCTATTTTTTTCCAGAAGCTTTGAGGCATCCGAAGGATCAGAAAATTTAAAAGTTTTACCCCCATATATGATCTTTAGGCTTGCCCAGCATCAGCAAAGCATGATGTACTGTACACCCAGGGTTCTGAGATATACTTTAATTCCATCAAGTTCTTGTGCCATATCCATGTTGCATAGCTCAAATCTGGGACTATGTGGATATGCACATCATTCCACTGCAGCGGGCTGTGATTTTTAGCAGCAGATAGAATAATGTTCTGCTCCCATGATGATAGTTAGAGGATGGGACAGGGATGCTGCTCTCCTGAGTTTGCACGCAGCCGACTCCCATGCGACACAATCCTGTAGGCTCTCTGTACTTCAAAATCCTCTGTTAAATGTAGTAGCTTCACAAACCTTGGTTTTAAAAAAGATTTTGACATCTCCCCTTCAGATCCTTCGGGAAGACCCAGAACATATACATTTGTATCTCAAGCAGCATTTTTCAAGTTTTCCAGCCTTCTCTGTAGCAAGTGATTTTCTTTAGTTAAACCAGTTGAAATCATCAGAGCTTTTTTGGTGGTCGCTGTTGCAAGTTTAGTTTCTTCTACCAGAACTCCAGTTCTTGTGTCCCTCTGCTTAAACTGCATGGTGAACTCTTCCATCTTCTTATCTAGACTCTGAATTGTCCTAAGGAGTGCCGTGTTAGAGGGCAGTGAGGAATCCCCTTCCTCCATTTCTCTGTCACTCTGTTTTTGCTGCTTGGGCTGGGTGCCTTTGGGATTCCCTGCTGCCTTAGTACTACATCTCATAGTTCAAACAAATATAGATCAATTATGTCAAGAAAGGTACCATTTAAAAGCATATGCCTCAGTCCTTTACATAAAATGTTTAAATCCCACAGCTTCAGTGTTTTAATATGTATTTTTATTGAATGTTCTCTGCAACATGTAGAGCTCCACGATTTAACTGTTCACAGCTCAGCTGCTGGCTACGCCCCCCAGAAAAATATGGAATTTAACAAAGTTTGCAACATTGGAATATACTTTTGAAGCACAAATGTTGACTTTTTATACAGTTTTGGAGTGGATGTACTTTATGGGGCATATCCAACATGGAACAGATGGTTGTTGGATCAGTGTTGTGTGCTGAGGGCAATGTAGATGATCAGTGCAGGCATGTCCTTCATCCCTCATCCCACTTCTGCACAGATGCACAAATAAATTGTGGATAGTTTGGCTTTGTGTGGTAGAGGTGTCTGAGGTGCTCTTTCCCCATTTACTGCTAGTACTCAATTAGTGCTGCTACCACTACTTACAGAGATGATGTCATGTGACATCAGGTTTGGTACGATGATGTACAAAGCTTGTCCACCATATTTGCTTTGCTTGAGAAACTGCATTTGACTGTTGATTTAGTTTTTTTTCATATGAATATATTGCATATTATAGAATCAGGGTGAGACAAATCAGTTTGTGAGCAGGTGGTCAATTTGGCCACTAGCTTTTAAAATCTGATAGCCAAACCAATATTTGTAGTGGCCATCTTTGTTAAGGGCTGAAACATCCCTTTGTAGGCAGGTAGCCAATTTGGCCAATAACTTTCAAAATCCAGTAGCCAAACCAGTTTTATAACTAACCATTGGCCACCTGGCTGCCTGATTTGTCCCACCCTGTATAGAATGCATCTGGAAATACTGTAGTCTGATTGGGTGACTGGTATAAATTACCCATGGTAAATCCTAGCATGACCCATGGGAAAAGATGCAAATCAGTTGTATGTGTCAAAAGATCAATGCAACCCTTGAAATTCTAAACAATAAAGTCACCATACAGCTCACTCACTAAGTGATGCAGAAGTGAGACTTTGAAGACAGAGTTCAATATAAGCGGGAGTCTCAAAAAAGGACTGCTCTTTGTTTAAGCCCCCTGTCCCACAATCTGCAACTTACCTAACATTATTTCTCATCCCCTGTCTGATGATATTTTCACCCTCTGGTCCCAGGAGTGCCAAAGACAGGGATTAATGGGGCGGACAGAGCAGAGCAACAGCCCTGGTATGTGCACAATGTGGAAAAAAATTAAGCAACTGCTCTGTTGTTCGACACAATGAACAAATCAGTCTTTCTATTGGCAAAACTATGTTCCACTACTCCCCTTCAAACAGAATTGATCTTCCATCACAAAATGTGTGCTAGCTTTAGACTGCAAAAACATTCGACTGGTCTTAAAAATGAAAAGTCGGTTAAGTCAAAAATGAAATTAATTAATTAGATGTTGTTTGGTCATGACATTCTTGTTGCAGAGATAAAGAGATTACATATATTTAGTATTGTTCATAGTTTTCATTTTAACTGATTCATAGCTGAGAAAGAGACATATTCCTTCTGTGTTTACCTAGTCATTAAGGAAATGTCTTGTACTTGCCCTGGCAGTGTGATACTTCACTCTTTGCCTGTTGAAGAGGTGTTTGTTGTGTGTGTGTTTGTGTGTGTGTGTGTACAGTATGTTAGCAGAGGAGTGTTCTGCTAGTGGTACTGAGGAGGACTTTGAATTCCTGTAGTTCATGTTAAACATAGCATGGGAAACATTCTTTATGTTTACTGTGGAGAAACACGGGGGGGGGAAGGATGGGGATGGTAGGCAATAAGTACGCAATGAAAGATGATGGCTCATGATTTGTGCTGAAACTGGTACACACATAAAGCATAGTGAGGCAGAAGGCCTGAGGTGTATTACTACAGTATTTATATGATTACAGTTTATATATACATATTTTTTTAAACTTAAATAATTATGCCATTGGGGAGGAACCTTCAGTGAAAATATAAAAATACAATTGTACTATGGGTCTGAAAATGCTGTAATCTGATTGTCTGACTGGCACGATTTATCCATGGTAAATGCTAGCATGACCCATGGGGAAAAGTGATGCTTAGTCTCGTGTGCAATCTACTTTAAATCACTTCAACTCCTGAACATCAAAGGTGAAAACCACCACCTTGCCTCCCTGCTGACCTGCAATGTTAAACTGTGAAAGTTAAAAAGAGACTGCAGTTTTAATTTAATACACCATCACAAGGTAAACAGTATATTGCAGTCTATTAGTGCTGCTGAAAGTGACAGTAGACATCAAAACACATGAAAAACCTGTTCACATAGTTCACAAAACCCATCTTGTTAACCCTCCTCTCATTGTCAGAACCGCAGCTACCAAGCTTTGCAAGGGTGTTCATTCTGTCAGAGATGCCACTGGCCCTGTAGTGTTCCACTTGGTCCCTGCAGCTATAGACAACCATACATTAAAGTTAGTGGAATCAATTTATAAATCTTTGATTAACTGCAGGATTAACAGAAAAAATCCTTCTGAACTTGAAAATAAAATTGGGACCTGGAAAGCCACCTGAAATCCAGAAGCCAAAAACAGATACCTCACTACTTGCAGTGCTCTCTCTGAAGATCTAGTAGGAACGGTGAGCTGTCTAAGATGAAAAAAAAATAAAAAGGAACTGAAGCCACTACATCTGTCTCCAGCCCAAAACATAAGACTAACTCCATTACTGTGTGTGAGTGTATCTGCATTAGGAGCTTGAAAGCATTTTATTGTGTGTGTGTGGAGCTGCACTAGAAGCTTGGCATCAAGTAGCAACCCTGGACTAGTTTTTCTCATGCAGTAATAAAATACAGATAAATATATAATGAAAGGAAAAATAAAAAAAAAAACTCTTTCTGTTTTCTTTTTTTTTTAACAAAACATTAAGGGGGCCATTGTATAATTGCAATATAGTACAACAGGGTGTTGGTGATGTTGGGATTACTCACTTCTGGTGTGGTTTATTGACTTGGCCTGTGGCCTTCTGACCAAACCAAACCAGGTGTGGGTAAATGCCAGGATCACCCAGATCCTGTTGTTGTATGTTGCTTAAGTATGGAGGATATATTGGTCCAAAAGACAAAAAAGCAAACATTACATTTTTGTGGCTATGACAACTTTAGAGTTAAATGGCAAGTAAACTGACAATGAAAGGTTGTTTCATAAGTGGAATAAGACACTGTAGGGAGTTGTATTGTGGCCAGATGGTTGCACTTAAAGGAGCTGAAAGTAGTTGGCTTGCGGCGTTCTGCCTCACTATGCCACTGAGTATGTGGTTGTCTCAACACAATGCCTACCTTGGTGTGTCTTATTGCTTATATACTGATTTCAGGAATCTATTATGTGTAAAGTTCACTTTCATTAATTAAACTATGAAGTTGTGTTTGTTTTCCTTATAAGTTGGTGTGGTTTGTTATATAGGTGCACAGGCTGTTTCCTCTGCAACAAGTCATGCACTAGGACCAAGCTCTGGCTCTGTTGCTGATGTCCCTGGTTCAGAGCCAACAGCGTGGAGTGGTGTCTCTTCCTCTTCTGGTTTAACTGTGAAAGGTTTCTACAGCACTGGTGGTATTGCTTCAGCACCACTGGCACCATCCCCAGGTTCTGAAATACAAAGATATGTAGACAGCATTTAGACATAGTGGTTATCATGTGAGGTACGAGATTTATGTCAGTATGCATTTTATACTTTTGATTATGAAATGTAAAACAAACACTGTACAATCTTATTGACTGAGAGCTGCTCTGAGTAATGATTAATACTATATTGGCCTATGTACGATAAGGTCCCAATATGCTATTAGTCTGGTGTGTGAGTTACATCTTTTTGAAAGAGGTACTTCTATCTATGCATTGTGAGTGGGAAGAACAAATAGTGTGTACTCTTGGCAGTGCTTACTAGTGAAGACAACTGTTCTTAAATAAACAATTGCAGATATTATACATACTTATTGTCATTATTTTTAGTTTTATAAATTGAGTTTGTAATAGCAGTGATTTACATGGAGGTGTAGTATGTGTAAGCAATAAGCTATGAAAGGGTATGCATTGAAAGATTTTAATCCATGCCTGAGGGATGTTCTAAGGCAAGATGGTGACAGAGTCTGACACAGAGGTTTGTTGCTTGTTTGATGCCATGGTTTATTTATTTATGCCACTGTTCCTCTACTCCAGCCAGTTTTCCTATCCCTGCTAGGTCATTTCTGAGGCAATATTGCATTTTCTTAAAATCCGCACTCATGAAGTCCGGCAAACTTGTCCTTCTGTAATATTTAAAGCAGGACTTACTGTTTATCAAGCCATACTATACAGAGATCGGTGTTACATAGAATTGTTGGTTGTAGCAATTGTGAAAAGAATCGAAAATATATATATTTTTCTTTTGCTCAGTGGTTGTAACTTTGGCTTACTGAATAATTTGACAAAGATTATTTCATTGTCAGGTTCCTCCTCCATAGCAGGAGCATGGCCTAGTTCAAGGTTGATTCTTAGTAAGCTGCTGACATGCAAGTGAACAGGATCCATGAAACATAATGAAGAGAGAAATATTTTGTATAAATCTATTGTAGTGCTTTCTCTTGTCTCAAGCTTTACTTTGGAAACAGAACTTTTCTTTGTGATACTGCTCTATATTTCATTAAAATTATTTATTACTTTGGCCCTGTGGTGCTGAGGGTTGAGGAACTGGACGCCACACCTTGTGCCACGATGGCGACCCAGATTTGGGAACAGACTCAGGGAAGCTGAAGGTCGGAGGGGAGGGGAGGAGGAGGAGGATTGACCACCCCCACAGATGCTTTCCTCCTCCTGGGGTGCTTTGAGCACCCGATGTGCCTATGCCCGTGGAAGAATGGGCATCGGGGCACAGGCGGCTCTCCGGAGTCAGGGAGGGGGAACATTGTGGGCATTTAACAACAGCATGTGTCAGCACGTCATCTGTCTGGATTTCAGTCCTGCATGCCGATGCCCTCGGGGAAAGGAGGGACCAAGGGAAGAAAAGTGGAAAAAAACCCTCTCAGTCCAAGATGATGACCGATCCTAGCCCCAATCACCTACCTAAGAGCAGACCCCATTGTACAGATGCTTCAAAGAGAGGAGTAAGGTAGGGGGATAACAAAGTAAGCCTGGCACTCTAGGGGCAAACACCATGGGAGAGATCTGCTGGGATCGATCACGTCTGAAGGAGTAGACTAAGATGGTAGTAAGGTGGGATAAAAATAAATTAAAAAAAAAATTGTTACTTGCTACATATGGATGTTCGGCATATATTTGCAGTTATATTAAGAATTTACTGTATATGTCTGAGCACAGTAAAATTCATGGTTATTTTGTATTTCATCATGTCATTGTATGCATTTATTGTTTAGTACTCCACGGTTTCACAAAGTACATGTTAAGACTAATAGAAATTGCTCTATATATATAACTATTTTTATATACAATGTTAATGAAAACAATATATGGCACAGATGTGATCAGTTGCCGTTCATAGTGTTTTTTTTTATTTTGCTCACATATATTCAACATAGTAAGTTATCACATTAGTTCTGTGTTATATCTGTCATCCACCATTGTAAGATATGAGATTACCTCTGTGTAGTAATAATAATAATAATAAGCTTTATTTATAAAGCGCTTTTCTCAGGATCAAAGCGCTGAACAAATTTCAATAAAACACGTATAGATAAAACAACATATTCAAATCATTACATAAAATAAATAAATAAAATGAAACATTCCAGTCTATAAATCAGCAGTAATATTAATTAAAAATGTCATCTGCTGGGACTGTCAGGAAAAGCTAACTTAAATAAGTCTGTCTTGAGGGCTGCTTAAAACTCTGGATGGTCAGACACTCCCTCATCCAACAAGGTAGAGAATTCCACAGGGTAGGGGCCACATATGCAAAAGAACAAGCCCCAGATGTCTTCAAACGCACCCTGGGAATCTGTAGTAATCCCTCATTGGTGGATTGAAGTGGTTGGGAGTGGCAGTAGGAGCAAAGGAGATCATTCAGGTAGCGGGATCCTTGCTCATGTAGGGTTTTGTAGGTCAGCAAGCTGACCTTGAAGGTGTTCCACCACTGTACAAGCAGCCAATGCAGTCCATGGTGCACAAGTGTAATGTGACTGGCCCTAGAAGTACCAGTCGCTAACCTGGCAGTTGCATTCTGCACTAGTTGCAAACGGCAGATATCAACCCCTGGTAGCCCTAGGTACAGGGCATTGTGGTAGTTAAGGCAGGTGGTCACAAAGGCATGGCCCAAGGTAGAAATATCATCGGGAGAAACCAAGTGTTTCACCCGGGTGATATTTCTCAGATGGTAAAATGAGGTCTTGACAACTGCTGACACCTGAGATTTCAGAGTCAGCTCATTGTCAAAAATAACTCGCAGTTTACGCACCTGATGTGAGGTGGTCAGCTGAGCATCCCAGAGCCAAAAGCCAAATGACTGTCCAGCTAACACACCCACCACTCGATGATCTGGGTCCACCACCAGCACCTCAGTCTTATCCAGATTCAGCTTCAGCCAGCTGGCACTCATCCAGTCTTAGTTCATGGAGAGACAGTTGTTAAATACAGAGACTGCATTCTCCTTCCCGGGCACAAAAGACAGGTACAGTTGAGGGTCATCTGCATAGCAGTGAAAACTCAAACTGTACCACCTAACAATGTCTCCCAATGGCAGCACATACACTGTGAACAACATGGGTGACAAAATGGAGCCCTGCGGCACCCAACAGTATAGAGGGAGAGCATCAGAGGAATAAATCCAAGTGACAACTTTTTGAGTTCTACCCTCGAGAAAAGATCTAAACCATCTGAGGACCATGCCAGATAGTCTACAGATGAACCACAGGCACTCCAATAGCACACCATGGTTCACAGTGTCAAATGCCTCAGAGAGATCAAGGAGGACCAAGATGGAACGAGTCCTCCGATCTCTTGCTATTAGGAGATCATTGAGTACCTGGACAAGGGCTTTCTCAGTACTATGTCCCTTCCTAAATCCAGACTGGAGAGAATCATGAACATCATGGATGGTAAGATGGCCATCCAGCTATGGCACAACCACCTTCTCAATAACCTTGCCCATGAAAGTCAGGTTAGAGATAGGTCTGTAGTTAGCTGGAGAGTCCAGGTCAATGGAGGTATTTTTACAGGAGAGGTTGCATGACCACCTCCTTTAGGGGATCAGGAAAGATCCTCCTCTCCATTGAACTCCAGACTATCTCAGCAAGGATCAGCCTATCCCATCCATGCAACCCACAAGGAGTTGCATGGGGCCCAGATCCAAGTTACAGCTGGTTGGCCACAGAGTCTGGATGACTCTCACGATGTCAATGAATTCCAGCCGGCTAAAGTCCGTCCAAACAAACTGTTTGTCTGTGATCTCCCACTGACCACCACAGCACCCTGTAAAAGTGGTCTGGTCAATCTTGTACCTGATAGCGGCAACCTTATCTGCAAAAAATTGAGCAAACTCATCACACTTTTCCTGTGAAAAATCTCGACCAGACTGAAGACAGATTGGATTGCACAATCTGTCCACAGTCCGGAATATCTGAGCCAGTCAATTATGTGCAGCAGAAATCTCCCAGGACAGGAATTCTGCCTTCTTATGGGTGGTTTCCAATTGATAGATTGTATAATGTTCCATCAATCTAAGCCTGTCACCCTCCAGGCCCGACCTCCACCAGGCCCTCCCTAACCTTCGTCCCACTCTCCTCAACTCCTTCAAGGTCCCATCAAACCATGGGGACCTTGGGCACAGGCTGAGGGGGTGAATGAGAATAGGAGCAATAGAATCCAGGGCCTCTGTTACTGTTATGCTGCTCCCCCCCGTGTAGTTGTTCCCTTGTTTGAGGGCATGGAATATCTGATATTTCTGATATTCATATGTCTATTTGTTTACATTTTTGCTTTGGTGTTCAAATTGTTCTTATGTTGCATAACTTTCTCACCTAGCTGTGGCTTCTCTACTTTCTCCCACACGGTATGGGTAACCTGGAACCAGGCATTGTGCTTGTGTGGAACAAACCCCTGCTTTCCCAGATTGTAAAATGTTTGCCTCACCAACTTCCACTTCACCTTACACTGGCTGGCATTTTTATACAACTGTTTTTCTTTTGTGAGGAAGCGCTGATCTTCCTCCATGTGTTAATTGTTTATTGGTGGTCTGCATCATGATGTTGGGGTCTCCATACTGTAGAACTGTTTATTCTCACAAAAGATATATTTAGTACATGACGGTAATCGGCAACAATTGCGCACATTTAATTTCACGATCTGTAATTAGCTCCTAATTTATGCCTATTTAAAATATGCAATTTTGGCTAATTAGCGTAATTTTATTTTAGCACATTTATCACTTAAACGGATATAGCTATAATTATTTTACATCAAATATAACCTGTTATACAGTATTTTGAGACAGCCTCAATGAGGAGATGTACCTCTGCATCAGTCAAACCTTTTGGCATGGTCTGTGGAAAGAGAAAAAGAAAACACAGAGAATGACATGATTAGTGTGGTTAACGATATAACACAATTGCTTATATAATTAGTGGTGACCCTCTTTATTACACTTTTTATAGGCTACTTTCAAATGCCATAGTAATCTGAAAACCGAATAGTGCAGCATTCTCAGAACTTTGTTTCCATATCAGTGTCAGTCACTTGTACTGCACCATATGATTGGTTTTGTGTGTGTGTGTGTGTGTGTGTGTGTGTGACTGTGTGTGACTTCCTTACACCCTAATTGGCGTCCCACTGTACACCTCAGACAAACTATATTATGCATATACTATACTATCATGTAGGGCACAGACACTTACCGCATAAGAGTAAAGGTCAGAATATATTATGATTTGTATTTTAGTCTGCTTTCTTTATGCTTGGTAACAGCACATAGCAGGCCAATACACCTGTGTCTTTGTATAATTATTTCTTAGACAATCCTGCCATCTTTTAGATTTATGTATAACTACAGTACATCCTGTGTTTTCCATGTGCCTTCTATGCATCCTTTGGTTTACGATAAAGGTGACTTAGCATTTATTGTATAAGACTAGATAATACTGTGAAGCCACCTAACCTTTGGCCAATAGGGCTTATTTTATGTATCTAACACCTCTTCTTACTAACAGTTACCATAACGATTATCAGTAGTATATAATGCACTGTATTACGTATTCCTCATGGAGACCTTCTTCACTCCATGGGGTGTTGGGGAACACTAGGCTTGGCTCCAAGTGTCTTATGGTAAGAACTGCATAGGGCAACTGTTATTTCCCTTTTGGTGTAATAAATAAGTTTTTATTACCGATGTGCAACTAGTCTGTGTCTCTTTTGCATCTCCATCACCGCAAAGAATCTGATCAGGGCTACTCACCCTAACATATTGGTGACCATGGCAGGACTTATTGCTCAAAATTACCCTTCCCTATGGGTTTAGTAGGTGTGCACTCCCGCATCACTTTACCCATACCTTTTACCTCCATACCACCTTGCAAAGTCTGGCTGCTTTCTGGGCTCGGTCAATGCTGACTCATCTAGCCCAATGGCTGTTTTGAATTGCAGGATTATGAGAGTACAGGAGTCCACCCACCTGCTGGTTTGCCTGCTGTGGATTGATACACAGCATGGCTCCCTCTCAGGGGCTAATGATTTTTGATTCCCCAACAAATTTTTACTAGTACCACAATGTCCACTACATCAAATATCTGCACATATTTGAGACTAGACATCTCTAACGTCCTTATCTCCTATGGAGGCTGGAGCGACTTCACACTGGACGCAAGTCAATCTGAAAACCCCATGCTGGGGATTTCAACCCAGTACTCTGAGATGAGAAAAACAGCCAAAAAGCGTGATGCGAAAGGGTTGTTGGTCACTGCTCTATATGCTGCTTTAGAAGTCTCTGAATCAAGGTTTCATTCCCTCTAACTTCAACTCTCAACCCTTAAGAAAGAGATGGGATTGCATGTGAACGGGCGTGGGAAGTGATAAGCCAGACACAGACGTTCTTTAGAATACACAAGACTTTGTGTGAAATTTATTTACAAAAAAAAAACTCAAAATAAACTTTTCAGAAATTAACTGTAAAGAAAATAAAGCCAACAACATGAAAAAAATGGCTTTCTCTCAACTTGAGACTATCAGTACTTTTAACAGCTTGAGTACTGCCACAGAGTAGATGAGCTTAGCCCCAGCACATCTACCATCCTCTGTGCTCCTACACTATCTGCTCTCTTGCACAAACCTCCACCTTATATAGATGAACACTCTGACATCATTGATCAGCTGATCCACCCCCTATTCTAATACATTTAATCTCTACCCTAATACATTAAGTAGGGGGATCAGCCTGACCATAAAAAAAAACATTGATTGGGCTTGATTATACCCAGAATGAAGCACCTCTTAATTAGTTTCACAAGACAGAAACAAAGCTTAATTAAGAATCAAGGGTTTAACCCCTCCCTTCTGGTGCTGACTTCCCACACCTGTACCCTATAAATACATGTTAGGAGATGCCACTGGCTCCTTAGAGTGTAGTACCTGCAGCAAGTGAGACAGCAAGTGGACCAGGTAAGGGCTTCATTTCTTACATAAACACGCAAGGAAAATAACTATTTAACCTTATATTTCTTGTAAGGTACCTCATTTTATTATTAAACTAAAGCATAACTATATTATTAAACTACAGCATAACTATGTGCTGTGATACTTGTTTGTTTTGGAACCTAACTGGGGATGCTTCTTATTTTATCACCATGCCTGTTTACAATGGTAACCTTACTTTTCAAAACACAGGCACCACAGGGACAACAGAAAACATTAGAAGGGGTAGAAAAGAAGAGATACCATGATGGGAGGCCACCCCTTCATAGTAGAAATGTGAAATAAGACAGAGGACAGTGGAGAAATTACTACTGCAGTAGATTTGAGAGAATACAAGGGTAAAGAGGAGAGGAATGTCCCGTGGTGCTGGGGAGGGTTACAACTATCACACACCCCCAATGTTAAGCGAAAAAAACTATTTATTTCAATAAATCCTAGAGTTTTCAAGACAACCTACACAATCCCTGAGGGTAGGATGGAGCTTTCACCCACCCTCTCTTTGAAAGCTCCACCCCAGGGCACCCATTTCAAACATTAGAATTATCTTTACAGATAGATGTGAATCGTCAAAAGCATAAACGTCCACATTTATTAAATAGCCCTGGGGTGTCGTGACTGTATCTCTTAACCTTCTTTCCTATGTGTTAAACATTGATACAGATTTTCAATTATCTATTTTAGGGCTGGTGGTACCTACTTCCACCCCATGTCTGGACAAAAAATCTGCATTCATATGAGCTGAGCCTGCTCTGTGTTGTACTGTAAAACTATAAGGCTGCAGGGCCAGGTACCATCTCATGATTCTATTATTTTTGTCCTTCATTTGTGATAGGAAGCAGAGAGGATTGTGATCAGTTATTAAAGTAAATGGGGCACCCCATAAATAAAATTTCAAGGACTCAATGGCCCACTTGGCTGCCAGACATTCTTGCTCGATGGTAGCATACTTTTGTTCCCTATCGTGGAGTTTCCTTGAAATACGTATTACAGGATGTTCCTCTCCATCTATCATTTGGCTCAACACTGCCCCTATACCTGATCCTGAGGCATCTGTATGTACCTCGAATGGGTATGCAAAGTCAGGACTACGCAGGACTGGAGAGGAGCATAGGGCTGCCTTAATTTTATTAAATGCTTCCTCACATTCAGGAGTCCATTTTATCTGATTCCCAAACTTCTTTTTAGTTAAATCTGTCAATGGAGAAGCAACAGAAGCAAAGTTGGGAATGAATCTTCTGTAATACCCGGCAAGACCCAAGAAAGACCGTACGTGTTTCTTGGTGCTGGGTATGGGACACTGGGCTACTGCTTCCACCTTCGATATCTCTGGTTTAATACGACCATTTCCCAGTATGAAACCAAGATATCTTGTCTCTTTCATGGCAATAGTACATTTTGTGGGGTTGATAGTTAGTCCTGCCTGTTGGATAGAAGAGAAAACTGCTTGAAGATTTTGTAAATGAGTTTCCCAGGATGAACTAAAGACAACCACGTCATCCAGGTATGCTGCACAATAGGTGTCATGAGGTGCCAGTACCTGGTTCATAAACCGCTGGAAGGTAGCCGGGGCCCCATGTAGCCCAAACGGCATGGTTCAAAACTGGAAAAGACCCATGTGAGTACTAAAAGCAGTTTTCTCCTTGGCGGATTCTTCTAAGGGGATCTGCCAATAGCCTTTTGTGAGGTCTAGTGTAGAGATATAAGTGGCTTTGCCAATTCTATCCACTATATTGTCTACACGTGGCATAGGATAAGCATCAAACTGTGCCACCTGGTTTAAGCCCCTGAAGTCCAAGCACAGTCTAATTCCTCCTTCCTTTTTTGGGACAATTACCATAGGGGAACCCCATGGACTCTTAGAAGGTTCTATAATCTGTAATGATCTTAGTTTCTGTATCTCCTTTTTTACCTCCTCTCTAAGGTGTTCTGGGAGTCTGTATGCTTTTTTCCTTATGGGTTTAGCATCAGTACATATGTGGTGTTCTACACCTTTAGCCATGCCAGGGTATTAGTGAATGTTTTGCTAAACTCATTCAACAAGGACCTTACTGCCTGTGTTTGTTGTACATTAAGTTCTGGGTTTATAATACATCATCTACTCCTCTTTTCTTTTCCAGTCTGCCATATGCCAACTCTAATTCAGTTTCTCTGGTTCTGAATTATGGAGAGACTCACCCTGTAGTTCCTTTTTCGTACCAACGTTTCAATAGATTGGCATGGTAAATTTTCTTTTTTTGTCTTTTGTCCGGGGTTTCAATTTCATAAGTAACAGGCCCTGCTGGTCTAATTATTTTGTAGGGTCCTTGCCATTTCATTAAAAGCTTATGTGTAGAAGTGGGCAAAAGTAACAATACCTGTTGCCCAGGAGAGAAGGATTTATTTTTGGCTGTACCTTGATCATAGTATTGTTTTTGCTGGATTTGTGCCTTAACTCCCATTACATGAGCCTTTTCAGTATATAGCACCAATCTTTGTCTTAATTGCTTCATATACTTTGCTATTCCTAGAGATTTTAGTTCTGTGTTGTCCTCCCAGCACTCTTTAACTACATCCAGGGGTCCCCGAGGGTTTCTTCCAAATAAAAGTTCAAAAGGTGAAAACCCTGTGGATGCTTGGGGAACCTCCCTGTAGGCAAAGAGAAGGAAGGGAAGATATAAATCCCAATCATGTCCCTCTTCATGTATGAATTTCTTTATCATACGCTTAAGGGTTTGATTAAACCTTTCAACTAAACCATCCATCTGGGGATGATAGGGAGAGGTTCTTATAGCTACTATCCCCAGAAGGCGGTATAGTTCCCTTAGTAGTTCAGCGTTAAAGTTAGCCTCTCTATCAGTGAGAATCTCTTTAGGTATTCCAACTCTGCTAAAGAGTTTCACCAGTTCCTCTGCGATTCTTTTGGTCGTGACCGTTCTCATGGGTATAGCTTAGAGATACTTGGTGGCATAATCACACACCACCAAGATGAATTTATTTCCCTTTTTACTTTTATCAACAGGGCCCACAATGTCCATTCCAATTCTCTCAAAAGGTGTAGTCACCAGTGGCAAGGGATTAAGTGGCATTACCTCCTTTCTAGTGGCTTGGGTGGTGATTTGACATTTAGGGCATTCCTGACAGTATCGAGCTATGTCCCCATGTATCCCAGGCCAAAAGAACCTCTGCAGTATTCTACTGGAGGTTTTGTCTCTCCCTGTATGCCCAGCCCAAGGAATATCATGCCCCAGTGCTAAGATATCCTGTCTGTAACATTGGGGTACTAATAATTGGTCCATTGTTTCTTGGGTAGTTGGGTTGGTACAAACTCTATATAATAACCTATTTTTCTCCTGTGTTTCAGGGGTAACTGCTTTCTCTCTTTTCCCCACCTGTAAAAAAAATGGTTGCAGAGAGACATCCTTTTTCTGTTGCTCTTTCATTTCTGCCTTAACAAATACAGGATTATTTTCTACCTTCACTCCCTGTTGTTCCTGTTGCCACTTGTGTTTTAATAATTTCTTTGCTTTACGGGTTTTCCTATCCTTCCCAGGGGGGTTGACCACTTCTCCTTCAAAGGGAAACACTTTTCCTAGCACAATCTCTTCTTTACTCTGGGCCCTTGTAGTTACAGCTGAGACAGCTTCTTGTTCCAGTAGTAGTGAGGCAAACCCAGGATAGTCATGCCCAATCACCACGGGACAGGGAGATGTGGGACTACACCAGCAGAAATGTCAGATGTTACCCCAGTATTCCCATAGACAGTCGTACAGTAGGGTATTGGTGTGAATCACTGTCACACAAAATGACATGCATAGAAGCCCTCTTGCATTGTAGATACTAAATCTTCCCTAATCAGAGTATTCTTACTACCAGAATCCAAGAGTCCCATGACATTGTTCCTTTTATAATAATATCAGAAAACATATACCCAGAATTTAGTAAAGCTAAGTGTGCCATATCTGTTTTCTTTGATGGACAAAACAGGCAATATGTCCTAGTCCTTTACAATTGTGACATACAATGTTAGATGGAACAGTTCTCATTCTTTGTCCACTCCTCCCTCTTCTCTCCACTCTTCCTTTTTAGGATAGGCATTCTGACATTTCTTACCAGACCAGTCTGTGGTTTCGTTGGGATTCAGATTGTCTCTGTCCTCCTTTTCTGAAAGGTTGATGGGCTGTCAGAAAGTCCTCAGCCAGTGTCACAGCTATTTCAGCGGACTCGGGATTATGTTCTTTGATCCAAATCTGGACCTCATTCGGCAAGATTTGTAAAAATTGTTCCAGTACAAAAAGTTCTATAATGTCAGTTCGAGACTTTCCTTCTGGCTGAATCCATTTATTACATAGTTCTCTGAGTCTTATATATGTTTCCCAAGGAGGATCATGGGGGGACTGTTTCAAAGCATGAAAACACTGCTGATATGTCTCAGCATTAATGTCATATCTTTTAAGAATTTCCTGTTTCACCATGTCATAGTCCTCTGCAAGACAGGGATCCATATTCCCGCATGCTAACTGGGCCTTCCCGGAGAGGTTGGGGGCTAATCGCACTACCCATTGGGATTTAGGCCAGTCACATGCTTTAGCAACTCTCTCAA
The DNA here is from genome assembly GCA_016271365.2 of Neoceratodus forsteri. Taxonomy (NCBI): domain Eukaryota; kingdom Metazoa; phylum Chordata; order Ceratodontiformes; family Ceratodontidae; genus Neoceratodus; species Neoceratodus forsteri. Next base: position 262,286,180 of record CM028137.1, on the reverse strand, counting down.
ACGTGGTAAGGTATGATTCAATATCTTCACTGACAGTCATCCTAGTTAGTTTAATGTCTCGGGGATTGTTGGGGTTAGTGTTATTATTTCCCCCATTTCTCTGTCCAGCCCCCATGGTCTGAATTAGTTGTAAAGTTTCTGCCCACCTCATATCTTGGCGCCAGCACTCTCTCTCTCTCTTTCCTGTGCATCAATGTCCCTCTGGCGTTCGATTTCCAACTGGCGAACTGCAAACCAGTGTAGCAGATCTGAAAGGCCCTCAGGAGGTCTGTAATCTACCTCTGGTCATCTCTGCTGTTGCTCTTCTTCTTCGCCATCACTAGTGGACTGTTTCTTTGGTAACTTTCACCTTACTGAAGTCTCCAAACCAGGATGTAGGGGTACACCGGTTCTCTCTGTCTGTGACCGAGTCACAGCTCCCATCATTTTGGTATCATCTGTGCCAGTTGCCATTGTCCTTCTTATCGCAGTACCAGGTCTGGTACTAAGCTGGTTTCCCCCAATATAGCTTGGACAACCAGTATATCCCACTTCTGACACCACTTTGTGAATGGGCGTGGGAAGTGATAAGCCAGACACAGACGTTCTTTAGAACACACAAGACTTTGTGTGAAATTTATTTACAAAAAAAAACTCAAAATAAACTTTTCAGAAATTAACTGTAAAGAAAATAAAGCCAACAACATGAAAAAAATGGCTTTCTTTCAACTTGAGACTATCAGTACTTTTAACAGCTTGAGTACTGCCACAGAGTAGATGAGCTTAGCCCCAGCACATCTACCATCCTCTGTGCTCCTACACTATCTGCTCTCTTGCACAAACCTCCACCTTATATAGGTGAACACTCTGACATCATTGATCAGCTGATCCACCCCCTATTCTAATACATTTAATCTCTACCCTAATACATTAAGTAGGGGGATCAGCCTGACCATAAAAAAAACATTGATTGGGCTTGATTATACCCAGAATGAACCACCTCTTAATTAGTTTCACAAGACAGAAACAAAGCTTAATTAAGAATCAAGGGTTTAACCCCTCCCTTCTGGTGCTGACTTCCCACACCTGTACCCTATAAATACATGTTAGGAGATGCCACTGGCTCCTTAGAGTGCAGTACCTGCAGCAAGTGAGACAGCAAGTGGACCAGGTAAGGGCTTCATTTCTTACATAAACATGCAAGGAAAATAACTATTTAACCTTATATTTCTTGTAAGGTACCTCATTTTATTATTAAACTACAGCATAACTATATTATTAAACTACAGCATAACTATGTGCTGTGATACTTGTTTGTTTTGGAACCCAACTGGGGCTGCTTCTTACTTTATCACCATGCCTGTTAACAATGGTAACCTTACTTTTCAAAACACAGGCACCACAGGGACAACAGAGAACATTAGAGGAGTAGAAAAGAAGAGATACCATGACGGGAGGCCACCCCTTCATAGTAGAAATGTGAAATAAGACAGAGGACAGTGGAGAAATTACTACTGCAGTAGATTTGAGAGAATACAAGGGTAAAGAGGAGAGGAATGTCCCGTGGTGCTGGGGGGGTTACAACTATCACATTGCAGGCATCAGAAAGTTGGAAAAAGGAGCAATGACTTGAAGCAGAACTTCTGTCATTGCGCACTGAGAAAGAGACTCTTTTGCACTGTTCTGTACAAGGTAGTGAGAGAGATTTCAGTATGTTGAAAGATGAATGTGAAGGTCTGAGACAGGATAAGAAACAGGTTTTCCAAATGAATGATTTGTTGTGTGACATGAATGAACAATTGCGTGATGAGATGGATGAGCTATGAGATGACCTGAAATGAGCAAGTGAAGAATTGGATAGGGAGGTTAGGGAGAACTGTGAATTGAGCACCCCGTATAGAGTGTTACAGAAGGAAGTTGCAAAAGGTGTGAAGCAGAACAGTGTAAATGTTAATCACAAAGATTGTAGATTAAAAATGGAAAAACTGCACCATTAGTGACAGGTGCTGGCTGGTCATGTCAAGGAGATGGGTGGATTTCGCTACCACCCATCGACCTTATGTAATCTGGCGCTGATGACATCTTTCAAGATGGTGCCCAGTCATGCCTCCACTGTGGTCTAGTGTTCCTCCGCCACCCACAAGATGGTGGATCCCCTTGCTATGACAGCACTACTCTATGTCATCAGCAGAATGATGATTATCATATTCGTCACCAAGAAGGTGACCCCCATGACGGGTGGGAGGTCGAGGCCTAGGAACAGCCCCTCTGATTGCCACTCTGACAAGGTCCAACAAGCAGAAGATTGATCAATGATCAAGACCACCCTCGCTATATCAGGTTTGTCTGAGGAAAGTAAGCAAGCCTTCAAAACACATCTGGATCAGATGATGAAGGAGGCTGCTGCCCAGGCTTCTGTCCTTCAACTGTGGCTGACACTGCAGCAGAGTCCACCCTTTGTGGAGCATGAGACAACTCTTCACTGACCATGTTCACAGTAATCCCCCCTCAGTTGGCCCATTCTGTACAGCAGATCATTGACATCATAGGCCACATGGGCCCCAATGACAACCTCAGTTGCCATTTGGAGAAAGTATGATCCAAGTGTGAGATGCTCAGCCTGGTGAAGGACTACCAGGTACAGATCCGCTAAAATACCGTAGACCCCAGCCAATGGCAAAACTCCCAGAAGAGATTCACTGAGACACCAAGGCAACTTTTGATGAGCTTGCAGGAGAACTCATCACCGTGCACAACCCAGGCATGGTTGGGGTGATGTTGGCCTACCCCATAAATCAAAATGCCAAAGAAAGCCCTGCAACATACCACCAAAGGTTGTGGATGGCCTATCGTGCTGGCAAACATCTTGTGAATGAAGCTGCTGATGTCAACCTAATTGAGTACAAGTATTTGTTTCTCCAGAACATGATTCAAGCTGTCTGTGAGAAGGTGGAACCTACAATTTTCCCCTCTATGGACAAATTTGCTGACATCCTTCAGAAAACTGAGTGGGTTTACCATGCCCTGCCTCATAGAGCTAAACTCCTGTTTGAAAAAGGTGTCCGCTGTACAATCTACCAGTGAGCCCACAACCTGCTATACAGTGGATGGCAAGGCCCAAGACAAAAAGCCAGCATCTTCAGACAACAGACAGCACTCCCAGTCCAGAGGTGGGAACTGGAACCATAACAAGTACAAGCAAAATTGGAATTCTAATTCCATTCGGGGTAATCAAAACCATTGATTAGGCCTCTCCTACTGAGAAATCATGAAGGAGAATAACAACTTCCAGAACCTTCTTGGTCAAGTACGATCCATAGTGGATGCGGTTCCAATGTGCATCATTACAGCCCTAGCTCTGGGAAAACAGGCCTCACTAGGCCAAGGAGCCACCGGAGCCACAAGGGACTAGGCCACAGTAGGCCTAAACCCCAATGCTACACCCTTCATTGCTGGCTGTCCAGGATCAGAAAAGGCCCAACAAGAACAGGCCCAAACATTCTTCCAGGAGCTTTCTAGTACCAGCAGTTCAGATTGATGACTACAGGTGCCAGTCCGTATTGTGAACAAGCTCACTTTGGACACAAATGGAAGGCCTTTCACAAAGGCCGTGGTCGGGGGCCTCCAACTGACTATGTTACATGATACAGGAGTGGCTGTGTCTGAATTATATGATGAGGACCAGTGAACTTCTCTTGGTCCAATGGATGGAGAACCAAAATGTCAGGTGTGGATGGTGTCAAGCTGTCTACATACTGCTCTATTGTACTTCCAGTAGTGATAGGCAACCTCAGCTCACACCATACCTTCGATCTGTTGGTGCTACGTGATCATTCCAGTATCTTGGGAATTGATTTTCTTGCATCACATGGCTTTGTGGTGGATCTGGCCAGTATGTTCCTGATCCCAATCAGAGGACAATACCATACTGTCATGATTTCTGATTTGCATGTGGTTGCAGCTATCACCACCAATGACAAGGAATATGATTTCATAGCTCTATTCCAAAACCATGAGTTTTTCAAGAAACTCCTACCCATTCTGCAGAAGCATCTGGATGCTTTTGTCACACACAATGCAGAATGCAGACCATCATCTAAATACCAAGCCCAGCACATGGCAGGCAAATCCAGTATCCCTTGTCTGCTGAGGCCTTACCATCACTCAGAGAAGCCATTCAGTCACTCCTCAAACAAGGTGTAATCAGGCCATGTGTCTTGACTTCCAATTCACAATATTTGGACAGTGAAAAAGTCCACAGGATCTTGGAGGCTGACTATTGATTACAAGAGGCTTAACTAATTCACTCCTAATTGCTCACCTACAGTAGCATCAGCACCTGATTTGCTCAAACTGCTACCACCAGCCATAAGTAGTTCAGCACCCTTGACATTTCCAACAGTTTTTGATCACTTCCCCTAGCTCTGAAGAGTCAATACAAGTTTGCTTTTACCTTTGATGATCGACAGTACACATGGACCTGCCTACCTCAGGGATTTCATAATAGCACCTCCCTTTTCCATCTACACATGATGGAAGCTCTGGAAGGTTTTTCTGCCCCCAATGCATCCTGCAGTATGTGAATGACTTATTGTTGGAAACTGCCACCAAAGAACAACACTTTGACCCTTGGATGAACTACTGACCCTCCTACAGTGGATAGGCCTGAAATGTAACCCTGCAAAAGCACAACTTTGCCAGAAAGAAGTCATCTTTCTTGGCCTATGTATCACAGATCAGGGCAGGAGTCCAGCCTGGAAGAAAATCCAAGGCCTACAAGATTTTCCACTACCCACCACAGTGGCAACACTCAGACATTTCCTGGGAATGGTCAACTATTCCAGGACTTTATTTGTGATTTTGCACAGAAGGCCACCCCTGTGTATGAGCTTCTGAAAAAGGACATCCCTTGGACTTAGGGTCCCATCCATACTCAAGCTATGATACTTCTGAAACAGATGTTGGCCTATGCTCCAGCTTTAGTGAACCCAAATCCAGCTTTACCCTTCCATCTGGAATCAGCCACCTCAGACATTGTCATGTATGCAGTCCTTGCTCAGAAGGTTAATGGTACTCTGAGACCCATTGCTTATGCATCTCAAATGTTGTTACCAGTGGAACAGAAGTACAGTCTTTGTGAAATAAACCTTCTCTCTACCTACTGGGCTGTCAAACATTTTCTGTATATCACTGGGTACTCATCTATCATTCTGAACACCAACCACACTCCAACAACCTTTCTGCTATCAGATAGAGTAAAGGATGGATCAGTATCCAAAATCAGACTGACTCACGGGTCTCTTCTTCTCCGGGACCACAATATACAGATCCACACTGCCAAGATGCCCTCAATCTTAGCCCATGGTCTACTATACCAAGGGGAACCACACAATTGTGCACTGCAGCCCCTGATTTGCATGAACCAGACCCTTTTCTTCCTGCTACTCCAAAGCTCCTTGCAGACATCTCATTGTGTCATGTCTTCACAGATGGCACAGCCTTATTTTATCAAGGAGAACAGGTAGCTGGATTTGGAGTGCTCATTGTGTATCCCAATGGCAACATGTTTGTACCTCTAAGCACTGCAATGTTGCATTTTTTATTTATTTATTTAGTTTTTGTTTATCGGGTAGGTGCGCTTGCCATAGAAATGATTATTTTCAGGCACGAACTGGGAGATTACAGAGTAGAATTTCATAAAACACAGAAATTAAACAAGGTTTTACAGTAAAAATACAAGCAACTTGATGAGAGCAAGGTACAGAGCAGTGTGATTCATGACAAAACATGCGACAAGGAAATGTATTGGCAGGTGCAGGACATAGATCACATATTTGCAAGGAATTATCAAGATGCAAAGTTGGGTGAGAGGTTCATTGAAAACAAACAACCACATACTTTCAAGGAACTATCAGGTATAATGAGATGGGAAAATTACAAAATAACATACGGTAGGCAGATCCTTAAGGGAAAAAAATATTCACACAGTTTGGGAGATAGGGCACAGAGTATTGCAAGTAGGAGCATTTCGGCAATGATTACAAAGATCTAAGGAGTAGAGAATTAGTTATAGTAGGACAGGGCAAGGGGTTTGAGATAACAAGCCAAAGAGGAGAAACGTATCAAGTTGGGAGGGGAGAAAAGTAGACAGGCAGGGGGAAGATTAAGTGCAAGGCATTAGGTAGAGAGCAGATCAAGTGTGCAGCAGTGAGAGTAGGAGAGGTGTTATGGAGGGTTGAAGCAGGAGCATTGATTAGAGGAGATGAGGTAGCTACAGAGCTCCTTTTTAAAGGCATTATGTCAGGATGCTTGGTGGATCACTAAAGGGAGGGAGTTCCATAGCTGAGGATCATGGTGGGTAAAATCAGAATTGCAGACTTGGCAGCTGTAGCCTGCGCCCTCGAGCTCATACAACATGGCACCAAGGACACCATCATTTTCATAGACTCTAATTGGGTCTGTTGTTCCCTAACTGAATTTTCACCCTTCTAGCAGAAGAACTTCTTTGCATCTTCTGATGGCACACCTGTGAAGTAGAAAGCAATTTTTGTTTACATTCACAAATGTACACAGCATTTCAAGCACAAACTGTTCATCCACAAGGTTAAAGCTCATTCAAAATCTGACCCTTATAACATTCAATGACTGAGCAGATATTCTTGCAAAAGAGGGTGTTCGGGGGGGGGGACATGGTCAATGGATCACCCCGATGCTCTGGCAGCTGTGCAAATAGCTGCTATCAAAAAAAAAACAGAACCTTTTTTGCAATTGGACTTGTCCACTGCACAACACTCTGACCCTCAACTGAAAGAAGTGTTCCAGTTCCTTAACAAAGGAACTGAACAAGACTTACCAACTCACAGTCCCTATAAGAGACATGTGAGTAGGTTACATTTGCCACAAGATGGCAAATTGATTTGGTATCAGCCAGAGGACCTGCCCTTACAAGCTGTGGGCAGTCCCTGAATCTTTGAGATCTCAATTCATTCATCAGGTTCATAATACTCTAACTGGTGGACACCAGGGAGTTAAAAATACACTCCAAAGACTCAAATTTGTTGGCTGGTGGCCAGGCATCACAAAGATGTGAAACACTATATAGAGAATTGCCTTATTTGTGCTCAGAACAATCCAGCACCAGCGAAATGAAATGGCAAACTAATTCCTCTGAGACATTCTGGACCTTTGCATGCCATACAAATTGACTTTATTGGTCAATTGACCAATATCAGCAGGAACAACAAGTATGCACTTCTAGTTACTAACCTCTTTTCTAAGTGGGTTGAAGCCTTTCCCACTAAGAATTGTACAGCCAAAGCAACTGCAAGAGTCCTGGTAGAACAGATATTCTCCAGGTGGGGCCTTCCTCTTAAAGTAGACTCTGACCAAGGAACCAGTTTTACAGCTGAGTTGATGCAAGAAACATTCTCAATCCTAGGGGTACACCAGAAGTTTCACATAACTTACCACCCTCAATCATCAGATCAGGTAGAAAGAGCCAACAGACAGATTAAGCAACTGCTTTCAAAATTCATTGAGGACAATCCCAAGGATTGGGATTTCCTTTTGCCTTTACTCCTTATGGCAGTTAGAGGTACTCCTTCAACCACAACCCAGCTAACACCCTTCGAGGTGATGACTGGTAGAACTATGAGATTTCCTGAACACCTGTTGTTTGACCTGAACACCCCCACTGCAGACAGAGTGTCTGTAGACAAATGTGTTGCAAAATTCAGAGATGACATTGTTAAAACCCACCTCTATGCTGCACATCACATGGGCAAGACCCAGCAACAGTCCAAAATCCAATCTGACAAGCACACACAAGAAGCGGACTGGCAAGTCAGAGATCAGGTAATGGTAGTCAGATTTGTTCATCCAAAACACCCCTTCTCCAATAAGTGGGAAGGACTCTACCCCATTGTCAACAAGCTCAGTCCCACTGTCTATAAAGTTAGACTTCTCCAAAACAAGAAACTTACTGAAAAATGGTTGCATGCAAACCAGCTGAAACTTTAAATTACTTTTCCTAATCCCATTGGGTGGAATTGTACTGACTGATCTTTCCTTTTTCCTTACAGGTAATCCTGCAAGATGGCTATATTGCATCTGATTCTCCTACTCTCACGGGCATTCCCCTGCATCCAAGGAATGGTATTGCTGCATCTTTCCACATTTTGAACATCCTCCTATGACCATTCCAGAAGAAGGTAGCATTAATGTCCCATACAAATTGATTTCAGGCCAGGAAGGCAAGGACACCTACCTTTCTGCCTCATTTGTGGGCCTAGAAAAATGTTCCCTGCAAACTGAATGGCAAACAGATTTATATGGACAAACTCTCCCTGTGGCCTGCCTATCCAAAGGTACTTTCCATGGTTGGCCCAAAACCAAAATTGCCCCAAATGGTACTCTGTCTGTTTGCCAATCTAATCATAGACTTTCTGGTTTATACAATCTTACTGCACTAATTGACCCTGCCTTTTGTGAGAGGTTCCCTCAAGACTCCACAGGAGATTTCTGTACACACTACTATGTGGCTACAGTTTTTGTCTGTCTTACCCCCTACTAAAGCAGAACTTACTGAATGTCCCCCACAGGAACCTGGCCCACTCAGGGGTCTAACTGCAATTTCTGTTCCAGGTACACTTATTAACAACATGCAATTTATGCACATTACTGTTATTTTTAAACTTACACATTGGAACATAGCAGAATTTGGTATGTGCACTAATACAAACACTTAAAAGTTTTTCAGTACTATGTTACTAGATAGTCCTGCAGCCTACCAGACATGAACCCACAATCCAGTGGCTGGTGTAGATACTATTGAACACTTTATCTAGGTCTAGACCCAATCTTTCCAGTCAGAAGAATCCCTCATCACAAAAGAAACATGATATTGCTGATGTTACTTTTACAACTGGCACCATATCCAGAGTCTTTGGATCCGACATGTCCATCTTGAACAGAGCAAACATTGCTGCCATCAAAAGTCATACTGCTAAATTCCAGGATGCCATGAAAAATAATATTTTACCCACACTGCTACATGGTGTGGATGGCATTAGTCAGGATGAAAGGTATACCATGAACAATATGAAAGATGTTGCTAAAAGTTTTAGTGATACTAAGAATAAAATAAATAAACTAGTTTTTCAAAACAACAGGGCGGCAGACAAGCAATATACAGTCTTGCCAGGGAACTTCTCTGCTCTGCTTATGGCTCTTATGTCACAACCACTGTCAATAATCTCTTCTGCGATTTGGAATCTGGACGTATTCCAGACATCATTCATGACAGAAGAATTGCTAAATGGTATTGCCCAAATTGTAGATCTACGGCTTACATTACCATGTGTATGTCTCAATTGATCTCTATTCCTATATCTACTGTGAGAAACTTAGGGTATGTTACACAACATCCAAAAAGAGGTCCTTGTTACACTGCTAAACACTGTACTGTCTGGTATACTATGTTTGTCACCTTTACTGTGTCCCTACCACATTTTGATCCACAAACTGCATTGCTTGATAAATTTTCCACCATTCATTCTATTGGGCACCTTGACGAAGATATCTACAGAGAACCCATTGATCTGCTACCTCTTCTGGTATTTCATCTTACCCTTGAAGCTTGAGTTTCACCTCATATGGACTGCTGTGCGAGAAACGGCTATCATTTTGATGCTGTTGTGATTTGTTCAACATCATCAAACCAGTATGTGGATTTCTGCCAGACAGCATAGATTGGTCCTTCAGTCTGGACTTGGACATTAACTCTAATGACGCAGATACCCCTGAAGCATCATCAGCACCACCACCACCAGTGGTGAACACTGGACGTCTGTCTCTACAAGACTTACTCAGAAGAGGTTCATCAACTGACTACAAGACTCACGGATCAATCTTTCACCTGCCCAGTTCAACTACAAAAAATGGAGGGTACCAACTATTAAAATGACATTTAATTCTGATGGACAGTACTGCATTGTGACTAATCATAAATCTTTTTCCTATGGTAACAAGATTTGCAATATTTTACACCCTAATTTTAATTTTAGTCCTCATCAGATTACTGTCATTGGCCACACAGTGATTATTCCTGTTCCCATTGTGGAACCAGATATTATTGACAGTGACCCTGAATATTTGCTCACTCTACCTCAACATTTGCCCATCTTAATGTACATATTGATCCATTAACATTAACTCTTAAATCCCTTTTAGAGACAAAGGTTACACACCTCATCCACATCAGTAACTATCTCCGGAGCAGAGATCCTCCTAATGCCCTTAATAATAATGATAATTTAAGCAATGCACTTTCTAACACTTGGTTAGAAATTGCTTTTAAAGGTTTTATTATCATTCAAGCATTTTTGATTATTTTTATGATACTAACACTTTGCTGTCTACAGCATACTCTCAATCAACACCGAGAATAGCTCAAATTCCTTTACAAGGCTCATGCATCAGGTCTGTAAGCAATACAGTTTGTTCTCACTACTTTCCCATAGTGTTGTTGCCTTTTCAGTAAGGAAACAAGGAGGGAATATTATGCAAGGTCCATATACCCTAATTAGCATCCCATTGTATACCGTAGACAAACTATATTATACATATATATATACTAACATTTAGGGCACAAGTGTCAGGATATATTATGATTTGTATTTTACTTTGCTTTCTTTATGCTTGGTAACAGCATGTAGCAGGCCAGGACACCTGTGTCTTTGTATAATTATTCGTTAGACAATGCTGCCATCTTTTGTATTTATATATAACTACAGTACATCCTGTGTTTTCCATGTACCTTCTAGGCATCCTTTGTTTTATGATATAGATGACTTAGCATTTATTGTATAAGACTAGATAATACTGTGAAGCCACCTAACTTTTGGCCAATAGGGCTCATTTTATCTATCTATCACTGCTTCTTATTAATGGTTACCATAACAATTATCAGTAGTATATAATGCACTGTATTACGCAGTCTCCTTGGAGATATTTTATTTATTTTTTATTTATTGAAATTTTGGAAACAACCTTTGAGTAAGAACTCTTTTAGAAAGGGTCCACATCTGTTAAACAGTACAAATGCAGACATAGTTGAAATATCAGCACATAAGTGAATTCACAGCATAAGTACAGACATAGTTGAATTATCAGTACAGGAAGTAACAAAAAACAGAAAAGTGCTAAGAGTTTCTTATGCATTTCATTAAGTGTTTAATACCAAGTGCTGTATGGCATAAGCAAGTATATGAGAGAGAGGAAAATGTAGGATAAGGAGAGGGTGGTTAGTGAATGTAGCATGGGGATAGAGCAGCCCAGAAGTGGCATTGTCACATTGCATTACAGCTTTGGAGTTGAGGAGCTGGGGATGGTGCATGTGAGAGTGTGTGTGTGTGGTAAGACTGGAGAAAGTGATAAGAGAGAAGAGGGGAGGGAAGAGAAAGGGAAAGGGGGAGAGAGGGGAAGGAGGGAGAGACCAAGTTGGGGGGGAGTGGTATCATAAGAGTGGAGATTGATGGAGAAAAGGGGGTGGGAGGAGGGTGAGGGGATGGGAGAGAGTGAGAGAGATGGACAATGAGGAGCAAGACAATGACAGAGTGCAACTACTAGTGGAATAAGAGCTACAGAGCATGAGGTGCCAGAGTCTGGGGAGCAGGGGTAGGGAGTGGGGAGGGGTGGATCATGTGAGTAAGTCCATGAGTAGTTGCTAGTAGGCAGGATTTGAGCAGGCCCTGGAGACCTGCTCAGAACAGCTTAGCACTCACAGACATTCTTTTGCAATAAAAACTGCTTAAGTTTGGCTTTGAAGGTTCTAGGGTTAGCAGCATTTAGAGTGTTAGCTGGGATCTCATTATACCACAGTGGGGCATGGTAGGAAAAGGATCTTTGACCAAGAGCTGTCCTTCAGAATGGGACACAGAACGGTTGAAGTTCTTTATTCTTGGTCCTGTACATGGAGTTGTTTAAAGTAATCAGGTCTGTGATACAGGGAGGAGTAAGACCTAGCATGGCTTTCCTACATAGGAAACATGACTGGTATGAGATTCTATTCTTGAGGCTTAATATGTTTGCTTCTCATAGAGTACACAGGTGTGCATGAGCCGGTCAGCATCTAGTAACACTCTGCAGGCCTTGTTTAGAGCCATGCCTACCCTCCTGAGGGTGGTATCAGTTGCGGCTCTGTAGGCCACCAGGCCGTAGTCAACCACAGAGAGAATGGAGCTGTTTATGGAAAGCCTAAGAGCATTGGTAGTGAGGCTTTTCCTGTGCCAATAAAGTACCCCGAGTTTAGTATTTACTGCCTTCACAACCTGATCAATATGATGGTCATAAGAGAGAGTATCATCTATTATTACTCCTAGGTATTTAAAAGAATGGACCTGTTCTAGAGGGGCCAACCTGTTGTTGGTAATTGTTAGTATGGGGTACCTCCTCTTTAGCTGAATGCTAGAAAGGAACTTGGATTTATTTTTTTTGTAATTGAGTAACAGCCCATGAGAGCTGAACCAGACCTCCAGTTGTTGAAAGATGGACTACAGCTCATCCTGCAGAGTCTCAGTGTGAGCACTGTTGCTGAATACCCCCACATCATCTGCAGACAGGATAATTTTGCCAGTACATGTCTCTGGGACTGTGCATAAAAAGAGGCTGAACAGCAATGGACCCAGTATGGTTCCTTGTGGAATTTCCAGCATTATGTCCCAAGAGTTGGAAACTGTTGGTTCAGTTCTGACCCTTTGAGACCTTCCGGATAGATAATCTTGAAACCACTGGATGGCATTGAAGGCCAGCCCAAGAGCCCATAGTTTCTTGAGATGGAGGGGGTGACAGACTGTGTTGAAGGACTTCCTCAAGCCAATAAAATGGATCCAAAATGTTTACTCTCATTCATAGCCTTGTGAGTGTAATCCATGAAATCAACCAGGGCTGTGGTGATGCTGTGATTTTTTCTGAAATCATGCTACTGGGGACACTGCAACTGGTATTTCTGGATATATTCCATGATTTGGTCTGCTACGATCCTCTCTAGTGCATTGGATTGGGGGAGAGGATAGAGATGGGCCTATAATTAGCTGTACATGTCGTGTCCCCATTCTTGTGAACTGGGTTGACCAGTGCTTGTTTCCAGAGGAAGGGGACCTTAGCCAGGGTTAGGGACCTATTGAAGATTTAAGTGATGGGGACAATAAGCACATCCACTATCTGAACTACCAGTTTCATATCGATACTGTCACTGCCGATCCCAGTCTTTCATAAGACCTTTTTGACATAGCCCATGGCTTCCTTAACTGTAACCCATCTGAAATAGAATTGTGAGTGCTGTGCACTAGTGGGTATGTTTTTATGATCCACATCCACAGGCTTCAAATATTCATCAGGGAGGATGGAGCTTAGGTCTGTGAATGCAGAGTTAAACTCTTCTGCTATGGTGAGTTGGTCCATAGAATTGGAGCCATTAATATTGAGTAGTAAAGGTTGTTGCTTGGCTTCCTTTCCTGGGAGCTCCTTAAGGTTGTCCCAGAAATGCCTCACATCCTCCCAGCTGCATTTGAGTTGATTCTTATAATAGTCCACCTTGGCACTCTGTATTAAGTGGATGCATCTGTTCCTAGCGGCCCTGTTGTTCTGGATGTCATTGATCCCATCTGTGATCTTGACCCTGCTCCATAGGCCATCCCATTTTCTCATTAGTTCCAATAGCTCACTGGTAATCCACCCATTGTTATAACCTCAGACCTGTCACACACCTGATGAACTTGTCAATGAGGTATTGTAATGCTAGGTCCAGGTGTTGCAGAAAGTCTAAGGGTGACCAGTCTATCTGTGTTAAGGCTTCTTTCAAGGAGGCAAGCTGCCCTTTACACAGCATTCTGCTTTCTACAAGTTTAGGTGGGGAATTTTTTATATTTATTGGTCTATCTGCAGATACATGAGAAGTGATCACTCAAGGTGCCTGAGAGCACCGAGATATCAGTAAGCCTATCTGGTGAGCTTGTGAAGAGCCAATCAAGAAGAGTGTGTTTTCCGGATTTGTAATTTTATCTTGTGGGCTTGGCAATGAATTGCAAGAGATAGGAACAACCCACTATGTCTCTTAGTTTCACTGAGCTGGGACTGAGCCAATTTATTTTGAAGTCCCCTGTGAGAATGAGTTCACAGCTCTTTGAGATGCCATTTATGGCTCCCAGGACTTTCTGGAGTCCCTCAGCAGGCTTTTTGGGTGGCAGATAGACACATGCGATGACTAGAGATTTGTTCTGGGGACCAAATAGGAGCTTTACCATTTGTAACTCATGGTTCTAAGTCATGGTAGTTAATGGGAGCACCACCCCTTGCAAGGTATCCCTGATATATATAAGGCATCCACCCCCTTGCTATTCCTATCAATTCTGAAGGATTTAAAGCCCAGTAGAGAAATTACACTATCCTTGTCCTGAGGGGTTAGCAAGGTCTTGGTGAGGCAAATTATGTCAGGGGGTATGCAGGGCAGCCCAGGCCTGAAGCTGTGCCATCATAGGGAGCAGGCCACAAATATTAATAGCTGCAATTGTAATGCCACTTGCCTTTGACACTTTAGTGCTGGTGTCAGCCCTAGGGACAGAGTTAGGGTGCACATTCCCTGACAAAAGTAATAGTACAAGTATTACTTTCCTTGAAATGAAGGTTAAGGTGACTTGGAGCTCATGTTTGCATTTCTTTGACCTGCTGAAGTTAGGTGATTGCCAGCTTAAAGTCACCACCAATGGTAGGTAGGACACCAGAGGATCCTGAGTGTGGTTTGTTCTTAGGTAATGAGAATGAAACAGGGGAGCACAATCTAAGTCATGACTGTAGTTAGAGGAAGTTATAGGTAGTGGCTTCAGCTGTCTGCACTCAGTCCCGATGTTAGCAGTGGAATCAAGTGGATATTGGTCTATAAAGTGTCCTATTATGCTTATATATGTGTAACTTCCCAGGATCAGTAGCAGTGCGGTGGAGGACATGTCCCCAATTTAAGGCTCAAGTGGAATGGAATAAGAGGAAGAGCACTAAGCCTATGTTTGTGAGTTGTTTAGAAAGAACTAAGGTCCCTCTAGATTCACAACTTTATAATCTGCTAATGGAAAACTGGAAACTTAAAAAAAAAACCTTCATCACTCCTTGGGGTATTGGGGAACACTAGGCTTGGCTCCAACTATCTTATTGTAAGAACTGCTTATGGCAACTGTTATTTTCCTTTTGGTGTTAGAAACAAGATTTATTATCGATATGCAACTAGTCTGTGTCTCTTTTGCATCTCCATCACTGCAAAGAATCTGATCAGGGCTAATCACCCTAACATTGCTCAGACTAAACCTTTTCTTCTATCAGTTCTCACATGTAAGATACTAAATTGTTTTACTATTTAGCTGGTTGATGGTGCCTTTACAAACAAAACAACCTATCTGGTTGATCCTGCTGTTGTTGCAGTTCAGTTGCGGTTTCAGAAGATAGTCACCCTGATGGGGAACAGAGGGCAGTGACTGACTGTGGCTCCTAGGGTGCTTCCACAGTACAAAAAATTAATATATAAATCAATAAATAAAATAATCTCCAAAACGGAGAGAGAGAGACATGCAGCTACCACATGAGTGTGTGCACAAGCACCAAGCCTGTGTGTCTCTGTCTCTCACTGACAAAACTGCTTTCCTTTCTGACAAAAAAATGCCTGCACAAGTAATTATACAATGTTATGTCTATGAAACTGTAATGTTAAGGGTTTTCTGTACACACCCTCACTGTGTGATGGCATCATAAATCTTGTGAGAGGTTTATGGGTCAACACACACCTTAGGTGTGTAAAAAAAATCTATAACACACAGTTGCATAGCCATTATTCTCTCTATATATATGCAATTGCATGTTCTCCTGCCCCACCCTCCGGGGGGGGGGGATCTTACCATGCATTACTATGTTGAATATGTTGTGAAAAAAAAGGAATACAAAACAAAGAAATTTGTGATTTTTATGTGTGTAGGTGTATTTCATCTATTTTTTGACCAAGTAAGATGTGGCTCTTAAAACAGCAGTTGTTGATGATAGGCTTGACTGATGATGTATGACACTGCATATCAGAGCGCTCTTTGGATCCCATCTCGGAGGTCCCCCAGGAAATGGCAATTGGCAGCATCTGACAAGTGCACACCATCTTTTTGACAGAGCCAATCTTTGTAATATTTAATTTGGGGGTGGCGTATAGTGTGCATTGCAAGACAGTGAAGGCAGCCTGATATGTGAATGTTTACCTTTCTTCAAGATCTATCAAGCAGATACATATGTTGATCTGCTTTCCAGATCCTGGGCTCTGTAATATCTGAAAACAGAATTTTACAGGTAAGTAACATTCTGACAAGTGAAGCCAAATCTTTAGCTTCTTTTACCACATCTACCCATCTTTTGTCACCTAAATCATTACCTCCAAGATGGATGAGCAGTATGTCTGTCTGAGGGTGGGTGTTTAGTAGTCGGTACATGGTTAGCATGGGCTGCTCCCACCTTATGCCACCCTTACCAAACCAGTACACCTTGCAGTTTGGCAAGTGCAAATCATTCCCAAAATGACTAGCCCAAGCTAACTGCGCAGCCTTTGGATGAGGGAACTGCCAACCATCCAAACAGTTGTTCTTGAGCTTTCTGCCATCTTGTACCTTTTTACAGACAGATGAAGTGACAGCAATCTCTAGAATGTGTTTGTGTCTCTCAGTAGCCTGTGAGAAATGACTGACAGAGTTTCACTTTCTCACTGTGCAGAGAAAATTTACTGAGTCAGGTAGCAGCACTAGAATCAATATTATTGCCAAATGGTAACACCAAAATGGCTTTTATTACCAAATCTTTGTGGAATACCAAAGATAGCTGGGGAACATCAGTCCCAGGTTATCAATTATACAGACAGGACAGAATTGGAAAAAAGGTGGTGGTGTGGCAGCATTTATACATGAAAAAATAAAATCCTCAAATATTTCATTTAAAATAAAACAAATGGATACTAATATTGAGCCTATATGAATTAAAACAGAAGATAACAACAGTAAACCAATCATATATGGAATATCATATAGGCCTGCACACTGGACACCCCCCACCTTCCACTAGGTTCACAGGAACAGTGCTGCTCCACACCCATTGCAGCTCACTACCCTTCCAGATTTTCTGTGCCCCCAACCACAGTCATCCCTACCCCTCCACTGTGTCCTCATTCATCCACCTTCCTCTTTGTCCTGACCTCCACATCATCTCAGTATCCCTTAGGTGTTGCTGGCCCCTTTACTCAGTCTGGCCTATTCCTCTCTGTAGGTTCACTGAAACACATACCCCTCCATGTACCTGCCCCTTACCAGCACGGCCTGCTGCCTGCTGTCCTCCTTGCTGATGCCCTGCAGATGCCACTCAAGACACCACACTCCTGTGTCTTGGCATTCACGCATTGGGTTTACTCAATCAAGGGGTTGTTTGTCCTCCTGGGAGTGATGTAGTAACTGCGGCCTTCTGGTTGGCAATGCTGAGTTTTGGACCATGGAGTTCAGGCCTCTGAGACCCTCCCTTAGCCTTCCACTAGCAGTGTCATCCCACCACCCAGTCCCCAAATCCACACAGACAAATTAATGCAGCATTTCCCCTAAAATGCTGAAACAGTAAAAATAGTCAGAACACAGTGACTGAATGCCACACAGGCTGTACTTATCCCCTGAAGCTCCTTTCCTGCTCTGTGCTGTCTGTACTCTGTGAACTACTAAAATTGCACCTGGTTTAAATATCAAGTGACTGAAGTTGTCTGGTTGGCTGTGCCGAGTCATGTAACTATGAAGTTCAGTCCTCTGAGACCCTCCCTCTGCCTTCCACTAGCAGCATCCTTCAACCACCCTTCCATTCTCGAGCATTCCTTGAGCGATGACAGTATGTAACTGTCAAGGAAACTAACTGTCAAGGGAGGGTGTAGGCATGTACCTAGCTTACAAGCAGAGTTGATCTGAGTTGCTAGGGAAGCCTAGACTGAACATGGATTATGAACTTTACCATTGTAGGCATTGTCAATATGGAACACACCAGTAGCGTTAAAGGAATACATTTTATAGAATATCAATAAACTAAAAGAATTAAAATTAGAGTCAGCACTTTGCCCCGTACTAATCCTTCTTACCCTCAATCACAGCAAGTGTTGTGGGAAGCAGTGTGGGGGGGGGTGAATGCAGGGAGTGATGGCTTAATTGCTTAAAAAAGATTATCGGTGACTGTGAAGGTCCAGCCCAAACTAAAGGAGGATTGAGTTCTTACCATAGAAAAGATATGGTTTTAGCTGCTTGACTCACACTCCTCCAAACTCTTGTTCTAGCTACCGCTACAGCAAATGTTACAGAGAAGGTTACAAATGCTGCAGAGGCATATAGTGGCAAGTGCTCTTGACTAGGCTTGGAATAGCAGTATAAGGAAAACTACAGTGGCTCAGTCAAATGCTAGGAGAGTTGTGCATTCACTGGGCCCGATTCACAAAACTCAACACAAGCTGCACCAAAGGTGGCTTGTGCTGATCCCCCATGTCCAAGGACCCTGCACCCAATTCTGTAGTGGGTGGGGTTCCGGTGTCAAAGTCCTGTGACTTATGGCAACCCTAGCAGTGTGCCAAACATAGGGTGCACTTGGACAGTGTGCTACAAGCCTGCAGCAATGTGCATAAGCACACCTTCCCCCATCCTCGATTCTTGTCACATTACATAATATATGTTCCTGTTCCTTGGCAGTCTAGTGGCCCCCCTCTGTGAACCCTGACCCCTATGAAATCAAAATATATATTGACCCCTATTACCTGGTAGTCTAGTGGCCACCCTCCCCTGTCCTTTTACTGGTTGGGGCAGTGGGGTGGTAGGGCACTGTCAGGTGAGGGGTGGGGGGTCCACTAGAACACCAGGGTAAAGGGGACAATATATTTTATGATTTCGTATGGATTGGGTTTCAGGGAGATGGGGTCACTGGACTACCAGGGAGAAAGGGACATTATAATTTATTATTTTATAAGGATTGGGGTTCAGGAAGGGGAGCCACTAGACTACCAGGGAAAAGGGTTTAAAATAATTGTTTTATTTTATCAGGTTCAGGGTTTAGGGAGGGGGCCAGTAGACCACCAGGTAAAGGGGCTGCCAGGCCATGTAATGATTGGGGACACCAGGGAGGGGAGGCCACAGCATATTGCTGCTACCTGGGTAACTCCCCTGGTGGTGAAATTCTAATTACCCTTATGTCAGCCAGTGATGATCCAAGGGTACTTGGAAACATCACCACTGGGGAGTTTTGTGAATTGTGATCCAGGGATAGTGGCAGCCTGTGTCTGTCACAAGCCCCTGGTGCCATGCAGCAGCACAAGAGTATGGTGCAAGGGTGGCACAAGGACAGTTATGTGCAGACTGCATGCGATCAATGCAGCCTGTCTTTGTGAATTGCTCCTGGGGCATTGTTTGGCACAAGGTGCACTTTGGGCCACTCTTTTGGATACAAGCCCCATGTGCAGCCCCCAGGAGCTTAGTGAATCAGACCCACTATGTCCCTGATGAATTATTAAGAGTAGCCATGTTTAAATATTTACTTGATATTTCAATGAAATGCAAAATATATAAAGCTACGTAACAGTACTATTGCTCTATGAGGCAGTTATCTCCTTCCAAAAATTCCAAACCCACAATTGATAAGGATCCTAATTAGCTAATCAAGGGCTGAGATGATTCAAGCCAAGCCCAGGCCAACTTTCCTTTCAAGCAACTAAGACCTGCATTGCTATGGGAGCCTAGCTCGCTCATGCACTCCTGAGCCTTACACTGCAATCATGGGCATGCGAATAAACTGATAAACAATGGCATTCTATAGAAATAAAATTTCCATTGGTACAAACTCTCCTGTAACTGATGTCAAGTGGCAGTCTCCCACTATTCTCCCTGCCTCTCTACTGCAGCACGGGTTGTGGGTAACAGCGAGGAGGGGAGGAGAGGGGACAAATGAAACTATTAAAGGAAATGTAATGCTGCTGCAGCTGACTCCTGGGAATGCTTTGTGATCAATGGTAGCATGGATACAAATCCTTGGGCTGAATTAGGAGAAGGTACAACAAAGCCTTAACTGTAGGGCCAAGTTGATGTCCTGCTTCGTAAGCCATCACTTCCTATGATCATGAACTTGGCAAAGATGGTTTCAGACAGTACTTAATTTGTGCAGTTGTCCCTCTCTGATAGCTGCTTATGATGGTGACAGTATATGAAAAGGAGGTTGATTTAATCAGAAAAAACAAGTGTTAGTCCTGAGCACCAAATTCTTCATGCATGTCAATAACCACTGGGATGTCACAGTTTCCTTAAAGTGATGCACTGGCATACAGTTATTTGTTGCTACATATAATTAATGATAGAAGCTGTTATCAGTTATACTTACTGTCAATCATCCTTGTCATAGGAGTACACAGCAACCCTATGAATAAGCAAATGGGCAGACTGGGTGGGCCAAACGGTCCTTATCTGCCGTCAAATTCTATGTTTCTATGTAATGTCAAATCTTAAGTTGAGTAACCTTCCACACATTAATCCACAGAATCTTCAAACATGCTAATTACTAATCCATATGTGTGGGATGTCAATAATCTATATTTGGAGTTTAACAGTCTTACTACTGTATAACAAGGAAGGGAGCACTGAAGTGGGGGGATTTGATTTCCTCTCAACCAGTCACACTACTAATGCTACTGGAAACATTAGATTTACAATAATATCTAATAGGACAAAGTGCCTTTCTAATTACTGTTACTAGACCACCTAAGAACTGGAGGGAAGCTGCATGATATATGTACTGCATCACGGGTGGGGGGTAAGGGACTACTATAGGGGGAAGGGAAGAAAGTGGTGGAGCCAAAAGGATGGCATTGTTCAGAAGTTAAATTAGAAATAGAATTGTGGGGGACAGGGAGGCAGGGAGAGAGGGAGGGAGGGAGACATAGTTACATTTTGTCTTAGTCTCACCGTTAAAGGCTTTGACACTCAGGGGGGAAGGGGGACATGGAAGTTTGTGGGACAGTTTGTTCGGATTATTTTAGACATTACTGTTTATTTTGTTATTATTAAATGGTTTTTTGAAGTTAAGATTCTAACTCCAAATTTCATGTTTGATTTTGTTACATATGTACAGTAAGTATACTACAGAAACTAACAAATTACTAATACACTGAAAATATGCTCATGGAAAAACAATGGACTCAAAATGCATGTGAAGAGAAAAAGGTATTGGGGAAAGCAAAAACTGTCCACTTTGATATACTCCACCTACAAGAAACGCATATGACATTAAAGGAAGGCAGTCATACAGCTAAGAGCTGGGGAGGAGAATGGCATGGTTCACATTTTCATCTAAAGCAAGAGGTACAGCCATATGGCTTAGACTAAGGTTCCAAGTGTAGTTACCAAGGTAACAACAGATAAAGAAGGGGGAAGGTATGTGCTGATGCAAATTCAGCTAAATACTGGATAAAAGATAGAAATGAGATCAGTGTATGCCCTGAATACTGACAATTCAGACTTCTTTAATAGACTGTCCATGGAGATGGTGAACTTTGAGATACCCTGGGTTCTTATCAGTGATTTTAACTGTGTATTGTACAATGTGCTAAGCCACTCTTCACGAGCTGTGGGACCAGCATCTAGAAACACCAGAGCACTTATAGCCCTCATTCAGGATCACAAACTTATTGATGCATGGAGATATCTAAATCCATCAGACAGGGAAAACACCTTTTACTGGCACTCCACCAAGGCTTATTCATGGCTCGACATGGCCTTAATGCTGCAGATGCTAATTCCAACCTTACAGTCTGTAATTCATGCAACCATGATTATTGCAGACCATACCCCGGTTCAAACACCCTTCTCAGGAATGAGCTCCTTCTGTGCAGCTAGAGCCTGGAGGCTGGGTCCCACACTGCTTAAAAAAGAGGAATTTTGAGATTTTGTGAAGGCCCAAATTGCATACTATTTAACAAACAATCCTGCAGGTGCCACTTCAGCAGCTACAAGGTAGGATGCATTGAAGGCTGTGTTTAGGGAAGCACAAAAATACTCACAAAAAATGATAAGCAACACTTAAAACTGTTGGGAGATGAGATTAAAAATGCAAAAACAAAAACACACATGGAGCAGTCTACAACTTCGGGTTGGGTCTGTTCATGAAAAGGAGTTACCAAAGTGTGACATGAGGGTCACATTTTCAAATTATTTCTAGATTACATTTGTGATGCATTTCAAGATATTATGACCCAAGTATGAAAAAATAAACATATTGGGAGATGAAAGCCCCACAGGTTCCTGAGATAAAAGAACTGTATTGTGGTGAGTGTAACAAGTGACACCACACACCATGGTGAATGTAGCACCTGACACAAAAACATTTGTTTTAGTAGTAAAAAGTTTAATAAACATGTAATCAGTTGTATTAAAACATGAGAAACAAATATTTATAAGAATTGTATTACATTAATTGCAAATGTGATGTTTTGCACCATGTACCATGGTGAATGTAACAAGTGACACCACACTTATGTTTCACTTACTAAAACTATACTAAACATGCCTAACAACTAACATATTACTGCTACTGACTGACATACTACTATAGAACATGAAAAGAGTTGACAATTACATTACTGGCAAGTGTGATGCTTAACACCACATACAGTGGTGAATGTAACGAGTGACACCACACATTTGTTTCAGTTTTACAAAGTTTATTGAACATGCCTAATGGCTAATATGCTACTAATAATAACTGACACAGTGCTACAAAACCTGGAGAAATCTGACAATAATAACAGTAGTGACAGATGTGATGTTTGATACCACATACCGTGGTGAATGTAACAAGTGACACCACACTTATATTTGACTTACTAAAACTGTACTAAACTTGCCTAACAACTAACATACTACTATTACTGACTGACATACTGCTATAAAACATGAAAAAAATCAACAATTACATTACTGGCAAGTGTGATGCTTAACACCATATAGTGTGGTGAATGTAACAAGTGACACCACACATTTGTTTTTAAGTTATAAAAAATTTACTGAACATGCCTCGTGGCTATCACACCACTACTAATAACTGACATAGTGTTACAAAACCTGGAGCAATTTGACAATAATAATAGTACTGGCAGGTATGATGGTTGACACCACATATCATGGTGAATGTAACGAGTGACACCACAAAGAAAATCCATTTTAACTCTCCACCCCATATACACTGAATAATCCCTATTAAAATTTATTCCCAGCACTTTCCTTAAACATGCAGTTGTCACTGAAAAATGCTCTCTGAAAATTTGCCCAACAGTCAGTGAATGATGGTAACCAAAGTCTACCTGTGGTGAATGTAACTGCAACCCTCGTTGTTGCATGCAGTGCTTATCTTCATGGAATGTAGCCCTATAAATGGAGGAGCAATGTGCAAACAATGGGTTTTAAACCACAACTCAGCTCCTCCCTGTATGGTTGCTCCTTGGTTCTGATGGGCAGGTTATGACTTTGCAACTGTCACAGACTGATGGGTAAACATTGGGCCTGATGTGACCCCAAGTAGAGTGAGGGTCAATGGTTGCTGTCCCTTCTGCGGGAAAGATAGATCAGGCAGTAACACAGTCAGTTATCACAAGGAGGCAAACTAGAGAGAAGGCAAAAAATCTTTTAAAGTGCTAACAGCACAATTACAGATTTGGGGGCCATGTGGGTGAATGTAACGTGCTGTGACACCAACGGTTACATTTACCACACTAAATACAAAGCTGCATAAATTAAAAATGGAGCATTACAATGGGCTAAAGAGTACAGATAATAAAAAACACAACTCCATATTAGTAAATGGACTTACTTTAATAATGGAAAACAATAAATAAAGCTTTCAAAAACAATTAGTAAAACATGTGTTTTTGCATGTCACACTTTTTCAGGTGAAAAAAGCAACTAAATGGAGTGGGATACTCCATCAAAAAAAAATATGGATACCCTAGAATTCTATAGTTATTTATCTGCCCATATAGCCAGCATTCAGATTTAGTCAAAAACATGTGCCTGACAGTTCTTGATTTTTTAAAATGTGGTATGCACTGTATGGTGGGCATTGGTAACCCTTTTTCATGAACAGACCCAGTTATCAATCCCTGCAAAAGCTCAAATGGGAGTTTAACACTGCACATAATGCAAAAAACTGAAAGAGCACTACTTTTAATGCAAGCAGGTGCATATTTTGAGAGGGATATAGGAGGCAAATGGCTTGCATGGGGGCTACAAAGTAGAGAGGGAGCTGAAAACATAGCACAGATAAAAGCTAAGGACAGAAATTCAAAAAAGGGAATGAGGAGATAAAGGAGTGCCTTTGGGAGTTCTATGAGACCCTCTATACATCTGAAGTAACACCCAGTGTGAATCAATGCAATATGATTTTTGCTAAAGCACCAATAATAAAACTAGGAGATGTGAATAAAGAGTTGGTGGACCAACCTATACAAAGGGGGCAAATACTTAAAGCTATTAGACACCTTAAAGGTAGAAAAGCTCCAGGACCTGAAGGTTACCCAATTGATATTTTTAAACAATTTTACAATGAATTACAAGGTCCTAAGAAGAACTTATCTCTGAAAGCCTGACAGAAGTTACATTGCCTCGTTCCATGCAGTCTGCTATAATAACAGTGTTACCTAAACCAGGCAATAATACCCAAGACCTTTCATCCTGCAGGCCTATATTTTAACAGCAGATTGTAAAATAATAGCTAGGATATTAGCTGATTGGTTGGAAACAATCCTACCCACTTTAAGCCATGAGGACCAATCTGGCTTTGTACAGGGAAGGCAGGGCAAGCTACTGTAAATGTAAGATGCCCTCTAAATGTTATTTGGAAATGGACAGGGAAATCTAATAAGGGCAAACTAGCTGTTCTTGCCCTTGATGCTGAAAAGGTGTTTAATCATGTGGAGTGGGGGTAAAAGTTTGAAACTCTAAGAAGAATGGGCTTCGGAGACAATATTCTTCAATGGGTTAGAGCTCTATATTTTAAGCCCGCAACTCAAATTTCAGCAAATGATAACCTCACAAGGTCTTTTTTTATCTATCATGGGGCACAAGACAGGAATGCCACTCTTCCCTCTCTAATATACTGTATGCTGTCACTAGAGCCACTGGCTGCAGCCATTAGGCAAAATAAAAATATCCAGGGATTAGCTCTCTATGCAAGGGAAGGGATCAACATAATGGAACTAAAGGGTAAACAGGGAGGAGAGGAGAGGAGGCACTGTGGGTCACCCTGGAGACTGGAAATGGCACCACAATCTGCACAGGCATTGTATACAGACCCCCATCTGAGGGGGAGGAAATGGACAAGGAAATGATAGAAGGCATCCTTAGGATGACAGAGAAAGGGGAGATATTGCTGATGGGGGACCTAAATATGTCAGATGTTAACTGGAGCACCTTTCTGCAGCCACATCCAAGAGCAGGGCCATTCTCAATGCCCTACAGGGGGCATGCCTCAGACAGCTAGTATTGGAACCCACTCAGGAGGGAACAATCTTAGACCTGGTTCTCTCAAATGTGGATGGAGAGAGGATGTCATATCTAGAAGTGGGTAGCCATCTGGGAACAACCACCAAACAGTGTGGTTCATGATAAACTCAGCTGTAGAGTCAAGCTATACAAAAGTGAAGGTACTGGACTTCAGGAGGGCTGATTTTTTCAAAATGGTAGAGTGCCTCAGAAAAGCACTACCAAACAGGCAAGAAGGAGGGTGGAGCAACAATGGGGAAATATCAAAACTGCCATCATAGAGGCAACAAGCCTTTGTCTGAAGCAAATAAACAAATCAAAATGAAAGATAAAACCACTATGGTTCTCAAAAGAGGCGGTGGGGAAGGTTAGGGAGAAAAAGATAGCATTCAAGAAGTATAAGGAAACACAGAAGGAGCAGGACAGAGAACTGTACCAGTTAAAGCAGAAGGAAGCGGGGAAGGCAGTCAGCATAGCAAAGGCCCAAACTGAGGCAAAGATAGCCAACTCAGTTAAGAAGGGTGATAAAACCTTTTATATGTACATTAGGGAGTGAAGAAAGACAAAGAGAGAGATATTGAGGTTGAATAAAGATGAGGGTGGGTGGGCAGAGAGGCACAGTGAAAAAGCAGGGATACTGAACTAATACTTCCGCTCAGTATTCAAAAAGGAAGAGGAGGGGGAGTTACCTAATCCAGTCAATAGAAGCACTCTGGATAGAGGGGTTGATATCAATCCTTTTACAAAAGAAAAGGTTCTGAAAGTACTCCTAAAACTGAAGGTGCACAAAGCAATGGGGCCTAATGGGATTCAACCCAGAATTCTAAAAGAACTAAGGGGAGAACTAGTAACACCATTGACTACCTTTTTTAACAAATCATGGGAGGATGGTGTGGTACCTGAGGACTGGAGGAGGGTGGATGTTATTCCCCTTCACAAAAGTGGGAGCAAGACAGAGACAGGAAACTACAGGCCTGTCAGTTTGACCTCAGTGGTAGGGAAAATGATGGAATTACTTCTGAAGGAAAAAATTGTTGAGTACCTAGAGGCCAGCAGGGCACAGGACCCCAAGGCAACATGGATTCAGTGTGGAAAGATCATGTCAGATGAATCTAATCAATTTCTTTGACTGGGTGACCAAAGTAGTAGACCAGAGAGGGGCTGTGGACATGGCCTACCTAGACTTTAGCAAGGCATTTGACACAGTCCCACACAAAACATTAATAAACAAATTAACCAGCCTGGGAGTGGGTCCCAGGGTGGTAGCCTAAGTAAAACATTAGCTGGACAATAGGAAACAGAGGGTAATAGTAAACGGAGTCCACAGTGAAGAAAGGAGGGTTACTAGTGTTTTACCAGAGGGTTCAGTACTGGGTCCAGTCCTTTTTAATGTCTTTATAAGTGGCATTGCAGAGGGACTGGAAGGAAAAGTATGTCTCTTTGCAGATGACACAAAGATCTGCAACAGGGTTGACACACAAGGTGGGGTGAAAAGGATGAGAAGGGACTTGGCAAGGTTGGAGGAATGGTCAAATGCATGGCAGCTTAGACTCAGTGCAAAGAAGTGCAAAGTAATGCACCTGGGAAACAAAAACCCAGGGGAAGAGTATACAATGGGGGGTGAGATACTGATAACAAAAATGGAAAGGGACCTCAGGGTAGTTATATCAGATGATCTAAAGGTGGGCAAGCAATGTGAGAAGGCAGTAAGGAGGGCTGGGGGGGATACTGAGATGCATTGGGAGAGGTATCACCAGTAGAAACAGGAAGTTGTTATCCCTCTGTACAGATGGTTGGTGAGACGCCATCTGGATTACTGTGTGCAGTTCTGGAGACCCCATCTCTGCAAAGACATAGACAAGGTGGAAGCTGTCCAGAGGAGGGCAACCAAAATGGTGCAAGGTCTGCACCAGAAGACATATGAAGAGAGACTAAAGGAGCTTAATATGTATACCCTCGAGGAAAGAAGGGAAAGGGGGGACAAAATAGAAACTTTCAAGTACCTCAAGGGAATCAACAAAGTCTAAGAGGGTAGCATCTTTCAGAAAAGAGATGTGCAAGAACAAGGTGACACAATTTGAAGATAGAGGGTGGACAGCTCAGAGTAATGTGAGGTAGTATTTTTTTCACAGAGAGGATTGTGGATGTATGGAACAGCCTTCCTGAGGAGGTCATGGAGTCAAAAACAGTGGGGGAATTCAAGAAATCATGGGACAGACATAAGGCAATTCTAGTGGGGGGTAGGAGGAAGTAGGCTGTTGGTTAACTAGGATCTGAAGTTTATCCATTAGGTTGGGAAATGGACAGATTAGGTGGGCCAAGCGGTCCTTATCTGACATCAAATTCTATGTTTCTGTGTTTCTAGGATACTGTCAACACCAAGTTGCTTTGTATGCTGAGGACTTGAGTTTACTTAAAAAACCCAGATACAAATATTCCACACCTTCAAAGGCTCTTGCAAGAATATGTAGCTTTATCTGGCCATAAGGCAAATTGGTCCAAGTGTGAAATAATGCTACTGGGCCAGGGGGAATATGCTTTCCTGGCTAATAATTCACTTAACTTGAAGGTAGTAAAATCTTTGAAGTATTTATGAATTTTGTCACCCAACAAGCTCTCCAAACTATCTAAAGAAAATTGTAACACTCTTTTAACTAACATTAAAAGAGACTGTGAAAGGTGGGAAGGCCTTCCCATTAGTCTAATTGGTAGGGTAAACACAATTAAAAGGCACTATACCTCTGAAGTGCCTCTGTCCCCTCCAGAATATACCCTCTAGAGTCCCTGGTTTATGTTTCAAGCAACTAAATAGTATTACACACAGATTTCTGTGGTTTGGGAAAGTGGCCAGGATAAGGAGAAGCATACTACAATTACCTTTGCAGAAGGGAGGCCTAGCATTTCCTAATGTTAAACACTATTATTGTGTGGTGCTCAGCTAGCCTTTTTGTAATCTCCAAATAGCAGCTGAGTTCCAGCCTGGAGACAAATTGAGAGGAAGCAAATTATAGAAAATCTCCTCTGAGGTCTATCACCTCCATGCTTAAACCTTCAGTCACATCCTAAGTGCAAAAATCCTGTCACAAAACACATTAAGATTAAGGATGAGGGTGAACAAATTTATAGGCCATAACAAGGTAATTTTTCTCAATGCTACTCTACCCATGGGGTTTCAAAACCATAAAGGCTATAAAGTATATCTTCATCAAACACTGATGAGGTGGTGGAAAGCAGGAGTATCGTGCATTGGAGACTTAATATATGGTGGAATGATTAAATCTTTTCCAGATCTTCAAATAGAGTATGGTATACAAACAGGGGACTATTTTACATATGTAAAAATTACAGTAAATACCTCCTACTAAGTGAAGTCCCAACATTATCCCCAGCGGAAGAGGAATTACACCGTCCTCAGCCAAATAGTTCAATACTTGCTACTGTGTACAGGTTGTTCCTGGGAGTAGCTACTCCAACAGAGACCAGAGCAAGAGCTGTCTGGGAAAAGGACCTGGACCAAGAAACTGATGAAGAAACTTGTCAAGCAGCCATTAAACATTCACATAATTGTTCAAACTCAAACTCCATAGAATCCAGTTAAATTTTATGTATAGAACCTACTTGACTCCATCCAAACTCCACAAATTTAAATCTATAAGATCACCCCTATGTCTGAACTGCCATGTGGAGGAAGGTGATTTCTTGCACATGGTCCTAGCTTGTAGTAGGGTTGCACCTTTCTTGTCAGGAATATGTGTTTTAATGCAAGCAGTATTGGAACAAACTCTAAGTGATAACCACCATGGAATTTCTGGAGGGGATGGACCCTTCTCCAAGCAGAAATACAAAAAACATAGACTTTGAGCAATAGCATTGGTGAATGCAAAAAAAATAGTGTTGCAGCACTGTATCAGTGAGACTCCAGCTAGCATCATACATTGGTTAAACAATGTGGCATTATGTATGAAGCTTGAAGATGTCAACTGTTGGCTAATGGACAAAAACAGTTATTCTATAGTACCTTGCAGCCTTTAATCAAAGCTATAGAAAACATTACTTACTATACAACTTTAGTTTACTTTAAAAATAAATATGTCTTAATAAAATAAGTATAAGGAAGGGGGATTAATCTGACTTAATGTTGCACCACTGGTTAGAGATTGCCAATGTATGTGGGGAAACTGATGTTCCAAACAGCTAAGCAAAATCAAAAATGTATTGCATTGGAATGTGTACAGTAACTCTATCATGACTCAGACTATGTAATGTGCAATAACAAATGAATGCTTAAATGGAAAAACTTGGAAGTTTCTCAATAAAATATGCTACAGAAAAAAGAATGTGGACAGGTAAGGGTGTTGGAGATAAGTCAGCACTAGGTGACAGAGTCCAAGAGATGGAACAGCTGTAGTTAGGTTTTATGGCCTCTACGTCAGCACTTTTGTAACAAACACAACATAACCAGTGTGGATGATAACACTTGCTATGAACAGTATTAGTGCTGCAGGATTAGTGTTGTATTACTCATCATCTAGCAAGAACAAGCTTAGGTCACTGCAGTGGATATAAACAGTATTATGAATATTTGCAGGGAATAACCAGGCATGTCTGCATCAGGAATTACTGTACACTTCTGAGTTGCATGTCTAGCTGCCAGCTGCTTTCTTAAGCTGACTCCCCTGGGCAGACTCCCATTATGCCCTTTGCTCTTGGTCCTTTGCATGAGGACCACAGAAGAGGACTGCTAGAAATGTCAGCCTTTATCTGGAAAGAGCGCTGCTGATTGGATCTGGGCAGGTTGATTAGTACGGCTAACCGCTGGTGCTGCTGCTAGTCCCAGAGGTTGAGTTTCACTGCAATTCAGTGATGGGAGGGGTGAGGGGCATAGTCATGGAGGTGGCAGCTGTGACTCTCTCCGACACCCTTGTTGTATCCACCAGACAGGGTCTAAAAGTGCGGAGCAGGTCTTTGATGTTTTATTTATTTATTTATTTATTACACTCAAGATACTTTAGGCAGGGCCTATTTTTGAATATCTAGGGGCAGAAAATATGGTTCAGATAGGCCAGTTAAAAGATGACTATTTTAAAGGGCTCCAGAGATAAAGGAGCTTTTTGTTTAAAAATGTGCCCCTCTTCTGGCCATGTTGTTGATTGGGTCTGGGAGGGTGGTGGGTGGGGCTACACCCCAGAGCTGCAGCTGGTCCAGGAAGTTGAGTTTCACCCTGATTTGGTGATCAGAAGAGGGGAGAGTCACAGAGGTGGAAGCTATGACTCTCTCTAACCCCTTTGCTGTATCCACGAGACATGGCTTAAAATTCAGAATGTTTTAGGCCTTGGCAGTTTATCAAGGTCCTTTGTTAGCTGGCTTTGCATGAATAGATCCAGGTCCTTTTTTAGCTGTCTTTGCCTGGATTAGTCCAGATCCTTAGAAAGTGACTTTCCTGGTATCAAATCAGGGGTAGTAATGAGAAGACAGAGTCACTATGGGTGCAGCTCATGGTATCCTTAGGTAAGAAACTACAGTTGGGGGTAATCGATAGACCACCAGGGTAAGGAATAGAGAGGGACAGAGAGCTGAGGGAAGAACTAGAAAGGGGATTAGCAAATGGGATAATAGTGGTAGTGGGTGTTCTGAACCTTCCGTATATTGATTGGGATGTTCCTGTGGCATGGAGCACCAGATGTCAAGACTTGCTGGATACATTCCAGGACTATCTACTGGTACAGCTTGTTAAGGAACCCACCAGGCATGCTGCCATTCTCTATGTGGTGCTCACCGACCCAGAGGTAGAAGGAACTGTTAGAGTAGGGAAGCCACTAAGGACCATTAACCACAACTCCATTTGGTTTGAACACATTGAGGGAGTTGCTCTGGGACAAGGTAGTCAGGACAGACAGTATAGAAGATATGGAAGAGAGATGGGGGTATTGAATGGAGCCAATCTTGAAGCATCTAAGTTATGCATGAGAATGGTAACCAAAAGTAACAAGTACAAGAGACCATTATGGTGCTGGGTAAGAGTCAGGGAAGCAGTGATGACCAAAAACAAGGCCTTCACCAGGTACAAAAAAAAAGGAGGGAGAGGAAGAATATGAAAAGTGCATATTGAGAAATAACGAGGCAAAGGTGGTGGTTAGGGAGATAAGAGCAGACAATGAACTGTGTATTGCAGAGGGGGTCACGAGTGGAGAAAAGCAATCCTTCTAGTACAGTATATTAAAGGAAAAAAGGAAGAAAGGAGGAGGGAATTGTTAGGCTATCAGGGAAGTAGGGTGATAGAGGATGACGCACAAAAGGCTACCATCACTAATGATTACTTTTGCTCTGTCTTCACAAGGGAAGACAGTGGGCCCTTGCCAGTAAGTGGCCTCAAAGTAGTCACAAGGGAGTCCCAGAGATGAGGCAGCCACTATTTACATGTGAAAGGGTCCAGAAAGAGCTAGCACCCCAAAGATAGATAAGGCATATGGACCAGATGGGATGCATCTGAGGGTGTTCAGGGAACTGGCAGCAGAACTGGCTGAACCCCTATCAGGACTATTCAATAATTTGTTACAGATAGGGCAGTTCTGGAGCACTGGAGGGTGGTGGAGTTAGTTCTGCTTAGTAAAAGGAGGGACAAGGAACAAGTGTGGAAAAACAAACCTGATAGTCTTACATCTGAAGTAGGGAAGTTGATGGAGACAGTGGTAAAAGATGACCTCATGGATTACCTGGACAGCAATGGTCTCCAGGATAATAAAGAGCAAGTGAAAGTGTCAAGGAAGTTTTGTCAGAATGGTCTGAAATTTTCTTTAACTGGAGACAAGTGCTGTTGATTTACTCTGCTTCGACTACAGCAAGGCTTTCGACCCGGTGCTTCACAGTCACGTGCTGAATAAGATGGGGATCTTGGTGTTGATAGAGACATAGTAAGATGAATAGGTAACTGCCTAAATAGGAATCAGCAGAAGGCTGTGGTAAATGGGGTCATATCAGAAGAGAGGGAGGTCAAGAGTGGGGTACCCCAAGGATCTGTCTTGGATCTGGGCCTCTTCAATATTATATCAGCAACACTGGAGAAGGAAGCTGGGCCTGGTTGTGTCTCTTTGCAGATGACACTAAGCTCCATTGGAGGGTGATTAGCAACAAGAGAATCAAGGTAAATCAGAGTGCCCTGCAAAGACTTGAGATGTGGTCTAAGGTTTAACAGTTGAAACTCAATGCCAGAAAATGCAAAGAGATGCACCTAGGGACCAGGAATAGGCCTGGGCAAACATTTTTTTCTGCTGGTAAAATTCTGGAAAAAAATGTTGATTTACTTTGGCAACATTTTGTGAAATGTCCATGAAAAGTTAATGAAATTTCACAACTGTGATTTCAGTTACTGCCATCTAAATAAAATGCATTTGTCCACACTGCACCATACTTGGCATGTCGACTCTACCCAGGTCCATACAGATGTGTACCAAGTTTAAAGTCTCTGTCTTTAAAAGTGACTGAGCCATAAGACTCCAAACATTCAGGAATTTTAAATTTATATTTTGCAGTTATGTCAACAGCATAATTTTAATCCCCTATAAATTTAAAAACTAGAGAACAGAATATCACCAGATTGGTTAAGTTCATTGATCCTAAATATTGGGCTTTGAGGCTACCCCCATGGCCCATTAGCCGAGTCGCTTTGCCATGCTGATGACCCAGGTTTGGAAGTAAGCCCAGGAAGTCATGTTGAGAGGCAGGTTATGGCCAAGATACTGAAACACAAAGGGTTCCCACTGCTCCATTGCTAACTAGGGCTGCAAAAAATAATAAGGACTCTAAATGTTCTGTAAACTTGTGTATGTTATTGGAGAAATCAGGTGAAGTGTTTGTTCATTATTGTATGACAAGGATAACATAAAAGGTATTTTAATTCAGTGTTGCAATACCAGTAAATTAATAGTATGAATAAGAAGAATCAGCATTTATGGAGCGCTTTTCATACACCTTGTATCCCGAAGTGTTTTACAAACAATGCTACGATGGTAATGAAGTGATTGGATGTGTAGTAGCAGCCGTACAGCACATCAACACCCACATACACAGCCTTGGGCAGTTGCATGAACTGTTTTTATGGGAAGGGGAATATGGCCAAGACACCAGGGAAAGTCCTCTACCCTTTGCAAAAAGTGCCATGGGTTCTTTTATTTCCACCTGGACACCTCCAGGATTGGTAGAAGGGACCCTTGGTTTAACATCTCATCTGAAGGATGGCACACCCCAACAGTACCGCACCCCACAATACTTCACTTGGGTGCTAGCATTTATATATGAGCCCAGTCCTGGTGTAGGGCTAGAACCCATGACCTTCTGGCCCAGAAGCACATGTGATACAAACTGAGCCACACTGACACCATGCTAAAAACAAGTCAATAGTTTAACCATGTCAAGTATTAGATAGATATTGTGTATTATATTATTTTATTGTTATTATAATAACTGGGTAGCATTTTTTCCCATAGAGAAAGACCTTTATAATTTGTTGTTATAAAGGAGTGTTTATAAAGGTAAACACGTGCCACTTTTCTAAGGAAAAAAACACCAGCCACCAACTGTTCTTTGTGACCACTGCAGCTTTTTCTTCTTCCCACAATCTAAAACCCCTCTGAGAAACATTGCCTCGTGACCACTCCACCTCTCGGCTGTGCGCAAAACTGAAACCTCTCGCACTCACCTGACAGCCAACATCCGAGTAGCACTTCATCACAGTCACTGTTTGACCTAACAAAAATACAACGCTGCACTTCCCACACAGTCCCTAACAATTCCTACTCTTTGATTCTCTTTACCTTCCCCTCTGCAAGTCACATGATACTGTTGCTCCAGTAATGAGGCTGTCCTAGCAACCTTTACAACCAGCAATGGACTTTTCTTTTGT
Source organism: Neoceratodus forsteri (assembly GCA_016271365.2). Taxonomy (NCBI): domain Eukaryota; kingdom Metazoa; phylum Chordata; order Ceratodontiformes; family Ceratodontidae; genus Neoceratodus; species Neoceratodus forsteri. Next base: position 262,251,701 of record CM028137.1, on the reverse strand, counting down.
AGTTTATGATATCTGTTTCAGAAGTTTCAATAGTTCAAATGTTGGGATGTTGGTATGTTATCCTGATTTTTTCTTGTTAAGCATTCTCTAAAATAAAAACTTCGACGAACATTCTGAGGTAAGCCTGCTCATTCTAGTAAGCCTGATCAAGCCTGATGCACACAGATTTTATATAATTGCCGAAAGCAAAAAAACACAACCCAGCAATTATTTAAAATAAAATATGGGTTGGCGTGTGTAAACTAGAAGTTTACACACACCTTCGGGGTTAGATGCTACTCATAAACCCCTCGAGCTTCGCTCTCAGGATTTATGTAGCATCTAACTCCTGGGGTGAGTGTAAACTTCTCATTACACACACTGACCTATACTTTAATCTCTATATAGTAACTGGTGAGTCATTTTTTTCTATGGGCCCAGACAGTTATTATTTCTCATAATAACCATCCGGTTACTACAGGAGACATGCCCTGCCTCAGACATGCTGAGGGCAACTCCATTTTCAGAGCCACACAGCTGTTGTCAGTTTCCATTCCCACTGCAGCTGTGAGAACCATTCCATTCAGTAGGTCAATATAGCAGGTTTTTGCACTCACCACCACCAGAAAGCAAGACTCACAAACTGCTGCTCATTTAATCAAGATTTATTTGCAGCACATGCCAGGTGCAAACTGCAGTGCAGGATAATTTTTGCGTTTCACCCACCTCACTGTGGGCTTCCTCAAAGAATGAACACATTTTTTACAAGCACATCATTTATACACTTACATTTAATCATTTGGCCATTCACAAGTCACTTTTCAATTTTGGATTATCCAATCAGTTAGCATCACTGATTAGTATCTATAATGGCTATCTGTTTCTAATACAACAAACCCAGTGTGGCTATCACTAACTTAGTATCAAAAAACATTTTAAGTTTAGAACCTCAGTCACATTTATTTTTATGCTTTAGAAAAGATCTTTATTAAGACATCCATGTATTCCCAACTTGGGTTTGCAAAACACATTCTACCAGTATGTTGTCTTATCTCTCACTAAACTAACTGAGTCCGATCCCTGTGACTAAATTGCACCTATATTATTATATGACTATCAACCTGCCACAGAACCTGCTGCAACTAGATGGCTATGCTAAAGTACTGTACCATTTGCTATAATTGACTGAAAGCCTCCTACTGAACAACAATGTATTCCAATGGCTGTCATGTAATGGAATGTACTTTAACATGTAACATGTAATGTACCGTATCTCTGTAACAAATGTTGTCCCTGCACCTTTATGTACGACGTAAAACCTTTGTAAATGAGTCTTTGACTCAAAGGTCTTTCCGAATATCTCAATAAATAAAATAAATAAATAAAAGTCTCTTATTTTAGAAATTCAAGGGATCAGCAGAATCTGGAACAGGAATACAAAAACAACATGTTAAATAACTTTTATATATACTTAATCATTATACAATGCAGATACTGTATCAAAAAAGGTAGTACATTTTAGTTGTTAATAACCTATAATAGACTGAAAATCCGGGGAGGGGATTGAAGAAAGGGAAGGGGAAGAGTAGGGAGGGGGAGGGAGGAAGTGGATTTGGAGAAGGGGGGAAATTGGGTTGGAGTGCAAGGGGGGGAGAGAGAGAGAGAAAGAGGGAAAGGGGGATGGGGAATTTTGATTTCTAGAGAGGGTACAGCCATAGACACACATGTCTAAGCAAGTCAGTCCTGCAAGTCCTGCACTGCAGTTTGCAGCCGGCATGTGCTGCAAATATATCTTGATTAAATGAGCAGCAGTTTGTGAGTCTTTCTTTCTGGTGGTGGTGAGTGCAAAAACCTGCTATTTTAACCTACAGATGAGACTTTGTTTTGTGCACCTCCTTTACTGAGTGAGAGATCCTACTACATTGTGTCTGAATACTTATATTGGGCTCAGCACAGATTTATCTTTAGAAACAATCACAAGACGAATTTCACAGAGCCAGCACAACATGATGAGCGGACCTACCATACCAGTGGCCACAAGCAGTGAACAAGGAGTGGTATCGGAGAACATTTATAGCTCTCTTTTTCCCAAGGGTGAGAATCTGATAACTGAACTGTTGGACATATCTGCTGAATGAAACTTTCCTTCAAGAAGCACACCGGACACCCCTGGGGCAGGTAATACAATTAAAGATGCTTTTTACTGCCTAGAAAAACTTGCAACTAGAGCGAGGCATCTGTATTGGCAAACACAAACAATGAATACCTATGTAACAGTGAACAGAGTCCCAAGGGGTTTAAGGATTCTTAAACGACCTACATTTGGACAAGACAAACCTAATTATATTAAAGATTGGGATGATATTTTACAAGAAGCATCAATCAAGCTGATTAAATTAATAATAAAAGATGGCCTGGAGATACAGGAAGAATGGAAGAGAGGATTAGATCTACAAGGAGTAGCTGTGTTTGAATTTAAAGAACATGTGGACTATAAAAAGTGTCAAGATAAATTTAAAGAATATTTAAAGGTTTATGATTTAAGAATACAAGCCCAGAAAAAGAAAATATTTTTAAGGGACTATAGTGATTACCAGATGGGGTCAAGTGTTTAAATGGAAGAAAAAACTGAGTACACCTACTGGAGACATATCATCTGTGTCCACACCAATACAAATGGGGGAAGTAAATAACAGAAATGGTAACAATCAAGAGAATACACCACAATCAATTCTGAAGCACACTGAGAGACTGGATTATAGCACAGCAGAGAGTGCATCGGAACTGAAGATAACGAAAACAGGGGGCATTTTTAAGGGGGGTTTCTCCCCAGGAGGAGCAATGGATGCACCAGGTTCCAGACTCCAACAGAAGACAGAAACAGACAAAGAGGAAAAGCAGGACATGCAGGGGACAGAGGAAGAGCAAGAGGTCGAAGAAGAGGCAACTGGAAGACCAGGTTAGGGACAAACTGGTATTAACAGTGCTCAACATCTCTAGCACAGAACTAACAGATACTGAAACTGATGTCCTTCCTAAAGGTTTGTCATTTGTTTCTACCCATTGTATAAAAGAATTTCAGGCTTATGTACAATAACAAGTTCACTAGAAAACTGAATTTAAAAATTTTCTTTTCACAGAATGGGAATGAACATAGGGGTGCAGACATAGAAGTGGAATCACAGGAGGGTGAGACAGGGGACCATATGGTTAATGAAGTAGATGAAGCAAATACAGGGGTACCTATATTTAAATCACAATCTACTTTTTGCCCCACCCTCCTCCCTAGCATCAGTATCTACCTGGATTATTGTACCAATGACCTAGTGAATTTATTTAATACCACCCCTGATCCATCTCACTCCAACCTCACTAAAACTGAAAGAGAAGAGTTAAAATCTTTAGCCCAGAACCCTGACATAGTAATTAAACCTGCAGACAAGGGGGGGGGGGGGCATTGTCATACAAGACAGAATTAAATATGTTCTGGAGATAGAAAGAAAACTTTCTGACAGGGAATATTACGAATTCCTGAGCTTTGACCCCAACATACAAATAAAAGAAAAAATTGAAGCACATTTTTTAGATGCATTTCATTCTGGACTTATAGATACTGATGACTTACATTTTCTTTCAGTATAAAATCCTAGAAAACCTGCCATTTACACTCTTCCCAAAATACATAAAGATCCCACCTCTCCACCAGGCCATCCAATTATTTCATGAATAGGATGGCTTATGGATCCCCTATCACAATTTGTTGATAGTTATATTAGTACTATAGTACTGCAACTTAGAAGCCACATAAGGGACACAGGACACTTTATATCCATTATTAAAGACATGCAAGTGGAACAAGAATGGATACTAGTCACCTTAGATGTGGATGCACTATACACTAATATCCCCCATGAAGGCGGTTTGGATGCTGTTAAACAGTACTTGCTTTCACATACAAATGCCACACAAAACAGGATTAATTTTCTGTTAAGCCTTACTGAGATGGTTTTGAAAAATAATGTTTTTTTTTTGTTTGGAAACAGAAACTACAGATAAAAGAAAGGCACAGCTATGTTAGTAACATTAGCACCGAGCTATGCAAATATATATCTGGGAGTGTGGGAAGAAAGGTTTGTACATGACAGACAATACAATCCATACTGAAAATATATAGATGTATATAAATGCTTCATTGACAATATTTTCTTTGTATGGAAAGGTTCAAGAGAAGAACTCTCTAATTTTGTCACCCATCTTGAAGGAACAAATCCTAACTTAAAGTTTAAAATGCAAGCTGATAAAGAGAAGATTAATTTCCTAGATGTTACAGTTTGCAAAACTATAGATGGATCACTAATAACAGACTTGTTTAAAAAACCTACAGACAGAAATAGCCTGCTACATGCAGGCAGCTGTCACCCAGGTCATGTTATTAGAAACCTTCTTAAGGGACAATTTGTAAGAGTACGAAGAGATTGTGGTAGCAAGGACAGATATGGATTGTGAGCTGAAGAACTAACAAATAGACTGAGGCAGAGAGGCTACAGTGAATCAGACATATCTAAAGTAAGAGCAGATGTAGACAGTACCCCCCAGGGATCCCTCCAGTTACCAAAGAATAAAAAGAAAAAAGGCGAGGATAGGATGACATTTGTTACAACATATGGTAGAAGTACCAAAGAAATTGTTAACATTGTCAAGAATAATCTTCAGATATTACAAGGTACATCACAACTTCAAACATTGCTGAAAAAACCTATCAGGGTGGCCTATAAAAGGGGTACTAACATAAGAGACCAATCGGTACATAGTTATTCTCCCCCCAAAAAATTCTGGATATCCACCAAACAAAAATGGGGTAGTAAAAAATGTGGCAACTGTACGACCTGTGGCATGGTGGAAAATGAAACAGAATTCAGAAATCCTAGAACTGGGATGAAGAAGAAAGTCAAAGGTCACATTGACTGCAGTACTAAAAATGTGGTATACCTCCTTGTGTGTAATTGTGGTCAGTATTATGATGGTAGGACGAAAAGAAAATTCAGACTTAGAATTAAGGAGCACTTATTGGCAGTTAAAAATAAAAATGATAAGTATGCCATAGCTGTACATGTTAACTCACAGACTGACCCATTAAAACACAAATTTAAAGCTATTGGCATATAAGCCATAACAAAAAAAAATATTAGAGGAGGTGATAGTGAGGGAGTATTGAATAAAAAAGAACAGGAATGGATATATAGGTTGGGTGCACTAAGACCACCAGGTCTAAATGAGGAATTTGAAATCTCTTCATTCTTGAAAAAATTAGTTTGATATAACCATATGGACTTTATATGTACTGACTTGCATAGCCATGTGTGTATATGGTTGTACCATCTCTAGAAATCCAAATCCCCTGTCCCCCTTTCCCTTTCTTTCTCTCTCTCTCTCCCCCCTTGCATTCCAACCCAATTCTTCTCAAGTCCACTTCCCATCCCCCCCATTTCTCTTCCCTGCCCTTCCTCTTCCAGCTTTCTTCATCCTCTCCCTGTCCCCGGAGTTTCAGTCTATTATAGGTTTTAACAACTAAAATGTATTACCTTTTTGATACAGTATCTGCATTGTATAATAATTAAGTATATATAAAGTTATTTAACACGTTGTTTTTGTATTCCTGTTCCAGATTCTCCTTATCCCTCAGATTTCTAAAATAAAGGAGTTTTTTTGCAAACCCAAGTTGGGAATACATGGATCTCTTAGTAAAGATATTTTCTAAAGCATAAAAATAAATGTGACTGCTGTTCTAAACTTAAAATGTTTGTTGATACTAAGTTAGTAATAGCCACACTGGGTTTGTTGTATTAGAAACAGATAGCCATTATAGATACTAATCAGTGATGCTAACTGATTGGATAATCCAAAATTGAAAAATGACTTGTGAATGGCCAAATGATTAAATGTAAGTGTATAAATGATGTGCTTGTAAAAAATGTGTTCATTCTTTGAGGAAGCACACAGTGAGGTAGGTGAAACGTAAGAATTATCCTGCACTGCAGTTTGCAGCCGGCATGTGCTGCAAATAAATCTTGATTAAATGAGCAGCAGTTTGTGAGTCTTGCTTTCTGGTGGTGGTGAATGCCACTTCCTGCTATATCAACCTACAGCCGAGATTTTGTTTTGTGCACCTCTATTACTGAGTGAAAGCCCCTACTACAATGTGTCTCATTCCGTTCAGTACTTTCACATCATGGGAAAATCAACAGTTTGAAGAAAGCCAATGTGTTTTTTTTTTACTTTTGAAGTTAAAATCGAAATATTGGCAGCACTGTGGCAACAATAGAATAGTTTAAGTGTAGTTTGTTGTTTGAACTTAAACGTTTTCAACACTCGTATTTTCAGCTGCTCATATATGAACTCTCAATTTCCTTTTTGCTGTTTTCTCATTTTAACCACATTTCAGATCTTGATGTTCCAATGATACAGAAACTTCTTGTACTGCTTAAGGCATTTCAAATAAATTCCTTTTGAACTTGAATTACTTTGGTGAGAGTCTACTATTTTGTACTTTCTATATAGCACTGTTCTGTGTCTGTAAAAGGCTTGTTTTTATAGTTTCTGGCTGGAAAAAAGAATTACACCAGAAATTATAAAAACTAATGCATGACTGGAGTGTATCACCTGAATTTAACACACACCCTCTGTATGAGATGTTGGATGAACCCCTCAAGTGTGCTGTCAAGGTTTATGTAGCATCACACCCCTCTGGTGTGTATTCTCATAATACACTCCAGTCCATTCATTATTCTCTATATTATTGAAAGAAAATTGTAATTTACATAATTTGCATTTTTATTTTGCACTTTGAGTAAAACTTACACTACTTGAAAACAGACTTGTTAGCAGATGTGCATAAATAAGCTAAACTAATACTTTCAGTAGAGCACTAAGACATTGATTAAAAAATGTATAGAAAATCAAACATGACCAGAAGCAAAACATTTAGACTGCCTTATCAGAATTCCAAATGTGCATTTATAATACTGTACTTGAGCTCCTGCTACTATTAGTGTACCTGAAGTAATTCACCAAAATTGGCAAGCTCCTGTGTCTTATACTTGCACAGTTTCAATAGCTTGCCAGCAATGGAGGAGGGGCTTGCTCATCTGTAGTTGTTGCCAGGGCCTGCCTGAACTCCAGTTTTAGCTTGTGTAGAGCACAAGCATTATTGTAAACACTTTGGGAGTGTGACATAAAAATTAATTTGGGAAGCAGGCCACATGATTTAAAGCATCCTATACATCGATTTGTGTTTGTGTGACTGATGAGGTTTGGACAGGAAATATTACTGGGAGGAAGTTCACATTAAACTGGCAATTAAAATGGTATGCTTGTTTAGCTACTAAAATGTAAAAGTTTACTTCACCTTTACTTCCTGGTTGTACTTGGAAAAGTGTTAAATGGCCATGAAAATGAGGGAAATGGTCCATCTGTACCATATTTTTGAAAATGCATAGGGGAATTTTGCCACTCTGTTTACTGAGCTTGGTAAATCTGCCTGACCTTCAGTCTGTTGCTGCAGTGGTGATTCCTCTCCTGCACTGCTCCTCAGTTATGTGTACTGCTTCAGCGCTAGCTGGGGACAACAACAACACCATGAACCACCAGTGACCCAGAGATTCCTCAATGAGTGGGGCTGTGGATGTGCTGCTCCCAGTAGCTTGGAAGATTCCCAATGTCCAGGCTATAGGAAGCCAGGAGGGCCTGTTGGTTCAGGGTTGGCTGGAGAAGAGCATGTGTTTGTTGTTCAGCTGGTGGGGCTTTGGACCACTTGGATCAGGATCTTATCTTCTGCTTTAGCAGAGAGCAGCTTCACCACTTGCTCAGGGCTCAGAGTTTAACCCTGTTGAGCGGCAAGAGGCAACAGGACTGGCTTTGGGTATGAATTGCCATCTCCTTGCTCAGTGGAGAGCAGTTTTATTAACTGCTCATGCCTTGAACTTTTGTCTTCCCCTCAGTGGCTAGCTGTGTGGTAGTTTTGTTTTCCCAGTGAGCAGGTATAATTGTTACCTTGGTAGCATTGGGATTGGTTTCACTGCAGGGGATACTTTTTGCACTGCCAGTTAATAGAGATATAATGTATGTTAGAATGCTGTTAACCTTAGGAAATCATCATTTCCTAAGGTTTTTAACCTATCGATGTGACGTAGATATGTTGTTAACCTATCGATCCTATGTCACATCGATGAGTTCTAACAGCAGTGGTCTGCACATGTGCGTGCTTTTTCAAGGGAACCGACTGAAGGAAACCCACGGGGAAGGACTGAAGGGCAGCGGTGACTTTTAAAAAGCGTAAGCCATTTAATTTTGATAGTGGGACCATACACTATAAAAATAATGTAGTCCCTCTATCAGCATTCGGTCCAATTTTAACCGTCTCGAGGTTGCCATGGCGACGTAAACCTCTTGAGCTTCGCTCTCGAGGTTTACATGGTCGCCCTGGCAACCTCTCGACTGTTAACTGACCGGTTAACGATAGAGGACCATACATTATCCTCTATGTATTGCCTTGAGCAGGTGTTAATGCTGTCCCAGGCTGCAGCTTAGTTTCTCCCAATTAACAGGTTTGTGTGATGCCTGGGGGGCAGAATAATTTTTCCCCTTGAGCAGGGTGTTCAGTGCCAGCCTAGTTAGCTTTGTTTTCCACTGAGCTGCAGTTTTCTGGGCTGCCCTGATAGTAGCATATAGAATAATGAATGGGTGACCATCCACAACAAGGCTGTGTTTCCATCAAGGCAGTTAATGACATCATAGAGACCTCAAGAGTGAAGCTCGAGAGGTCTCACTGATGTCATTAACTCCTGAGATGGAAAAACGGCCATAGTTGTGGATGGTCACCCATCCACTATTTTATATAGTATATGGTTCCCTGGATTATTTTTTGTGTATTTGTTTTGTTTGTTACCTTTTGCATTATCGGGTGCTGCTCCCCCTGCATCTCCTACTGACCCGGACCGTGTTGGTCCCGACTCAAGAACTCTTTTGTGGCCATTAGGACCATCTGTGGCTGCACAGTTTCTTTTAAAATTTAAAAAAAAGTTCACTTTTGTGACAGGGAGGTGCTTGTAGCTCCTTGTGTCCATAGTAGTTGGTTCTGCATTCAGCACTCTCTAAACTATGTCGCCATTTTCGCACTGATTTTTCCTGTCAGAGCCATGCTGAGTCAGCCAATCAGGTGGCAAGACAAGGCTGGAAAGTTGTACTATCGATGTGACATCAGAATGGTAATACAACAACTTTTCTGTCCTTTGAACTGTCCAACAACAACATTCAGAAAGCCACTGTTTTACATTGACAGTAAGCTCTAACCATATACTATATAGTTTTTGTGTCTGGCAAGCATCCCAGGCAAGGCCTCTGTTTGCATCAGTAGGTTCCTCCCCACCAGAAGGAACTTCCAATATGGGCAAGACTACCAAGATCCGCAAGAGAGGCTTACCTCTAAGTGGCAGTACCAAGGAGGGTATGAATGAGGATCATGCTGCTATCCAACCCCTTCATGCTGGTCCTAGCTCCTGCTGCAAGCAGAAGGAATGCCAGGATGGAGCATGAGGCCCGCTCCCTAGCCACCCCTTCTACCAGTCCCAAATCATGGATTGGACCACTAAGCCAAGAAAGCTGTACTGCAAACTCATGCTGGCTTCTGATAGGATGGGTACGAAGATGCATTTGTAAGGCCCAGAAATGGAGCCACCATCCTGGTTGCTGTTTGGGAGAGAGGTACAAAAGGAAATGAAGGGCATGCTCAGAAATGGTGCAGAATGAGGTCAGAGGCACTACAAGTGCAGAAATCACAAAGGTAACCAAGTGTTATATTTTGGTGTGTGGGGTGGGTATCTGTTTGTGGGTACATGCCAGTGTTATTATTGGTGAGGGAATTGTGCATCAGTGGGTATGTGTGAGTGTTTCTGTGGGACTGCTGTCCCAGCTAGTGATGTGTATATTAATATGGATGGGTGTTTTTGCAGTATGTGGGTGTGTTTATGGGTGTGGGTTAAAGGGAAGCTGACATGCCTTTTGAAGAATCTCATCTCAAATGCCCACCATAAGCAGCTCTAAGAAAGACAAAAACATAAGGACCCCCCAGACTAAAGGATTCTCACTCTGGGAGGAGTGGACCATGGGGCAAGTAAAAATTTGTGGGGCCATGGAACAGTGTTTCTATGGCCCCGCATAACAAAACTCAAGTCCCGAGACTGCAAAATGTTGGGAGACCAGGAATAGAACCCTGGTCTCCATCACCGGGGGGCTGCTACATGCTCCAGTCCTCCACATCCAGGAGCAGATTGGCCAGTCCCCTGCTCCCTGCAGCCCTTGTGCTATATACAGCACCATGGACAATGACCAGGGAAGCACTTACAGCAAGCCCTGTAAATCCGCCCTTGCTGTCCATGGTAGTGCTTAGCAGACTAGTGCTGTGAATTGCAGTGCTATTCTGGTAGCATTCTTCTAACTGGGTACCAACATGATAGCTCAACATTTGTTTACTGTTTATAGCATACTTACAAGAAAAAGTGCAAACAGACAGTAGCACCAGCAGCAGCAAAAGGAAAACAATGTTTAGTGGAGGGTATGCTTTATCAAGGAGTGAAGAGTGCCACACAGTGGTGCCTTTTTATACTTCAAATAAAGTGATAACATTAGCATGCAATACAAATTATTTCTATAGGGCATCAAAACACAGTTCATAAACCAGACTTATAATGATGACAGATAAAAAAGATAGCTAATGTGATATATAGAAAATGTACTAGTGGAATCCAAAACCCAGGTAAATAGGGGAAAGAGCAAACAGACAACGCAATCCATGCTAACATGAAGTGTAGCCATATAGTAGCTGTGAAGTTGTAAAATATGATGTAAAACAGATACCGTTGGCTGTGTATAATACATGATAAGTGCAAAAGATAAAGCTGACAAGTGGCCAGTCAGGTTTTACTATAGGGTGACATTATCATTTCATTCATACCTGAGCAGAAAATGAGTGCAAGCCACTTAACTGCAGCAATGTCATCTCCTCATAGGATGACAACTAACCTCAGATATCCTTTTATTTTGGGGTCTATGGGAGAGGAAAGCATATAGGGGTTAGTTGGTTGGTCAGGAAGGGGAAAGCTGTGAAGCTCGTAAAATTTGATGGAGGTGGATGGACAGGTTTTTTAGTATAAGCATTTATGTATAGAAACATAGAATGTGACGGCAGATAAGGACCTCTTGGCCCACCTATTTTGCCCATGTTCCCTACCTATTGTCTCAGCATAGACCCTAACTGATCTCTGGCTTTACCCTCCCAACCTTTCCTTTTTTCTAAGGTTCCCTTATAACTATCCCATGCCTTCTTAAATCCCATTACTATTTTTTCTCCCACCACCTCTTAAGGGAGGGTGTTCTAGGCATCCACCACCCATTCTGTGAAGAAGTGTTTCCTTAAATTTCCCCTGATTCTACCCCCTCCAGCTTTATTGCATGACCCCTTGCTCTTGTGCATCATTGTCTCAGAAAAAAGCTTCTCTCTTGAACCTTATTTATACCCTTGAGGTATTTGAAAGCCCCTATCATATGCCCTCTCTAGCTCCTTTTCTCCAGTCAGTACCCCCTGACAAGACATAATTACTGGTGGTGAAGTTGAACAGATGGCAGAGCAGGATGACTTCTGGTGCCAAAACCATTTTATTCCTGGGATCTGTGCCACTGAAGGCCTCCTCTAGGGTGCAAAATCTTGGTGTGACCTTCGACAGCTGATTGTCATTTGATTCTCAAATGTTGTCCATTGTCCAGGCCAGCTTTTACCATTTTAGGAATATCACCAGGGTTAAGCCCTTAGTCCCGCCTATGGATCTCCCCACCTTAGTGCATGTCTTCGTGACGTCCAGACTTGATTATTGTAATGTGCTCTACCTCAGGGTCTCGGGGGGTGGGTAACCTCCACTGGTTGCAGCTAGTGCAGAATGTGGCCGCTAGGCTGCTGACTGGGCAGCCTAAATTTTGTCACATCACCCTTGTTTCACATGATCTGCATTGGCTGCCAGTGAGATGGAGGATCCTCTTTAAGGTGGGCTTGCTCACCTTTAAGGCCCTGCACAGGCTGGACCCTGGCTACCTGTCGGACCTTCTTACACCAGCTGTCTCGGTCCGCTCCCTCCAGTCCTCCTGTAGGGGCCTCCTAGTGATTCCCAGGATAAGGCTTAAAACTGCCGACGACAGAGCATTTAGTGTCACCAGACCCATCCTGTGGAACTCGCTTCCTCCACCTGTTCAGGAGGCCCTTTCGGTTGATGATTTTAAGACCTGTCTCAAGGCCTTCCTGTTTATTCAGTCCTTCCTGGACCCTATTTATTAGTCCTCCCTGGGAGCCCTGCTCCTCTTTCTTTGAATATCAGTTTTTAATATACATGTCAACTGACCATATTTATTTATGCTGTTATTTTAACTGTTTTATTTATATTAATTTAAATTATTGTACTGATAGTGTGTTTTCAAGACGCCCAGAGCCTCCAGGATTGGGCACCTGAAAAATAAAATTTGCCTTGCCTTGCCTGTATATATTGAGGTCCTTCAGTCTCTCCTCATATGGCTTTTGATGGAGATCCCGCACCATTTTAGCTGCCTTCCTCTGGAGAGCCTCAACTCTGTCTGTCCTTTCGGAGATGAGGACTCCAGAACTGGACACTGTACTTGAGGTGAGGTCTTACCAGAGATTGATACAGAGGTATCACCACTTCCCTCTTTCTGCTGGTGATAGCCCTCCCTATGCACCCTAGCATCCCACTGGCTCTATCCACTGCTTTGTCACACTGTCTGACCACCTTTAGGTCATTAGATATGGTAACACCCAGGTGCCTTTCCTATGTGGTGGTCACAAATACCACTCCCCCCATTTTGTACTCTGACTCTGGGTTTCTACACCCCAAGTGCATGGTTTTGCTTTTTTTTTTTTGCATTGAAACTTAACTGCCTTTTTCTAGACCACTCCTCAAGCTTATCTACTGTAGATCTCTATTCATTTTTTCCACACACACACCCAGAGTGTTCACTCTATTGCAGATTTTTGTGTCATCTACAAAGTCATTCCTTCCCTTCTAGTCCCTCTGCAGTGTCGCTTATAAAAATATTAAAGAGGACTGGTCCCAGTACTGATCCTGCGGCACCCTGCTAGTCACCCTCCCTTCCTCAATGTGAACTCCATTTACCACTACCCACTGTTACCTATCATCCAACCAATTTCTTACTGAGTTTACCACATGTAGTCCCACTCCTAGGCTGCCTAGCTTGTTTATGAGTCTCCTATGTGGAACAGTGTCGAAGGCCTTACTGAAATCTAGGTAGGCCACATCCACCACTCCACCCTGATCCACTTACCTGGTTACTCAGTCAAAGAAATCTATAAGATTAGTTTGACATCACTTTCCCCTAGTGAATCCATGCTGCCTTGGATCTTGTAAGCCACTGGAGTCAAGTTATTCTGCAGTCTTGTCTTACATTAGCCATTCCATTAATTTCCCCACCACCGTAGACAGGCTGACTGGCCTGTGATTGCCAGTCTCCTCCCTGCTCCTATTTTTCTGAAGTGGTACTACATATGCCAAGCTCCAATCTTCCAGAACCACTCCTGGTTCCAGTGAGTGGTTGAATAGGACTGTCAAAGATTCTTTGAACTTTTCTGAGGTCCCTTAAAAACCTTGGATGTATCCCATCTGGCCCCATTGCCTTGTCCACCTTAAGATTTGCAAGTTCTTTCAGGACTCTCTCCTCTGTAAATAGACTAGTGTCCACAACCCTTCCTTTGATGTCCTAACACAGCTCAGTGGTCCCTCACCCTGCCTTTCATTTGTAAAAACTGTACAAAAATAATTGTTCAGGATGTCTGACCTTTCCTTATCCCCTTCAACACAATGCTCCTTCCTTCCTTAGCCTTACAATCCCTCTCCTGCTCTCTCTCCATTAGCTAGCATACCCCAAAAATGTCTTGTCTCCTGCCTGTACTGCCTATGCTATCTTCTCCTCCATTTGCACCTTTGAGCTCCTGATTGCTCTCTCTGCCTCGTCTGCTCTTCTTGATACACCTCTCTAGCCTCCTTCCTCTGTGTTTCTGTATACCTCCTGAATGCTTGCTTTTTTGTCCTTATCTTCCCAGCCAACTCTTTTGACATCCATAGTGTACTCCTTTTCCTTTTGCTTTTGGGTTACCTGCCTGACACAGAGGTTTGTTGCCTTCACTATGGTCCCTTTGAGCTTCACCACCTGTTCCTCCACTCCTTCCAAGTCCTTCCACACTCCTGAGGCATCCCTGAGGCATTCTCCCATCACTGTATAATTGGCCTTCCTGAAATCCAGGACCCTAGCCCATATGTGGTTCCTTTAATGAGACAGTTCTTGTATTGAGCCACACCATACGATGATCATTGATCCCCATGTGGCCACCGACCTTGGAAACTACAATACTGCCCCCATTCATGTAACAAAATAAGACTTCATGTGCTCACAGAGTGGATTGGGTGGGGGCTTAATTAACAAAATCAAGGTTGGGAGGGCTTCTACAGTGTTGGGGTGGTGTTAACAGGTTCAGGTGTTTGTTTCCATATTGTATCGGAGTTCAGATTCAAATCCAATATGGAATCCTAATATTAGTAAGGATTTCAGATTTTCAGTAGCTTTATGGAAAAATCCTGAATCCTAAATTTTTGAAATCCTAAACATCATTTTAGCAAAACTGATATCTGAGCAACTTTATGAAAAAGCTGGTGGGGGCTAAATTGTCAAGTCTTGCAATCAGGTGGATCAGTTTCTATTTTTTTAATCACCATTTGATCCTGCTTGGCAATGTTTTATCCCCCCTTATCACATGCCAGGTTCTACAAGAATTTGCCTTGACCCATCCCTTTCCTCTGTCTGCGTCTCCTCGCACATCGACTAGTACATGAATAACCCAGTTCTTTCTGCATTGGGCAGCTTGGTCTCTAATTGGAACTGTTGCTCCAGTGAGTCTTCAACAACATGTTCAGAGCAGCTCCCAAATTTCTCTGAATGCCAAAAAATTGCCTTGGTGGCCTTTGGCACTAAATAGAATAAGCTGAGGCTCACCAGGCTGACCACTTCTCCCGTCTTTAAAACTATTAGCTTAACTTGAAGTGGTTCTCCACATCAGTGTATGACTAACATGAAATCTTGATTCCTCTGCTGTACCTACATGGACACCTAGTATCATTGAAACATAGGAACATAGAATGCTAAGGAGAGGAAAAGGTTTAAGGGTCCATCCGGTCAGTCCTGACCTGACTACTGATGCTTAAATCACTAGCTGACTAGTCCAGACTAGGTTACCCTAAGCCACCCAACACCCTGGTGTATCTATCCCACCCTGCATTAAACCCCATGACACTGCCAGCATTCACAGCCCCACTGAGCAAGCAGTTTCAGTTCTCCACCACCCTCTGTGAAGAAAAAACCTCTGTCTTTTTTAAGCTTACCCATGCCATCTTATATTGCTGCTCCCTGGTGAGTGTGGTCCCTATCACTCTGAACAGCTTTGTCATGATGATCCTATTAACCCACTGAAAAAACTTGAGTGTTTCTATATTGTCTTCCATCTCCCTCCACCATGTTCAGGCTTTTTAACCTGTTCTCATATGCACTACAAAAAAGACCACATCTTTGTTACCTTTATCTGGAATGATCCAGCTTTTGACTGTCTTTGTTCAGATAAAGGAACCAGAACTGTGTGCAGTACTCCAGGCGCTGTTTCACTTATAACCTGTAAAAAGGCATAATCACCTCCTTCCTTCAGCTCATGATGCCCTTCCCTATGCATCCCAGCATAAGACCAGACCTCCTATATGCTTTATTGCACTGAGCATTTCGTTTAAAGTTGCCATTGATGATAACCCCCAAGTCTCTCTCCTTCGTTGATCGTGCCCATCTTACCCCATCTATTGAGTACTCAGTTTTTTGGTTCTTCCTCCCTTTGTTCATGGCTTCTTTGCAGTACATTTACCACACTTCTTGCCTTTCTTCATCCTCAACCATATCCCTGATTTCCTCTGCATTGTTCACCCTCCCAAAGAGTTCGGTACTGTCTGCAGACATACCTTACAATTGAGCCCCCCCCCCAGTATCTTGTACATGTTGAAAACAGAGATCCCATCAGAAACAATGCCCCGAGTGTGGCACACTGTTTTGCAGCAAGTTCTGCCTTCCACTCTCAGACTGCTTCGCAATCATCCTCATGATGATCCTGCTGGTGTTTGAGTATGGGATGTGGTCTATAGTGCTGCTCATGAAGCCCTTGCTAGACAGGACCCTATTTTCCACTCTTTCTATTATTTGCTCTCATCCCACCCCTGCCCCCCAGACACTCACTATCATTTGGTGTACCTTGATTTCTCAGTACTTTTCTCAAGGTCAGGCCCCTTCTTAACTGCTCTGAACTCATTGCCAAATTCTGATTCTCTTCATTCCCCTATAATCTTTGTTCATTTCTGTCCCCTTGATCCACTCTACCTCTGCCTTGTGCTTGGTAGGTCTGTTGCAAATTTACTGCAACTGCAGGAATTTTACTAAGCAAATTACATACTATGCACTTTGTGGACAGTTTTTGACATGAATTGCAGCAACAATGCAATACAAAGTGGGTGAATTACATACATTTGTTCCATGCAATAATGGCGATCATGGAATAGCAATCGCCGTTACAGTGAGTGTACATCACCGAAAATGAATTTCGGTGATGCTCACTAGCAGCAAGGAGAAAAAAGGCACCTGAGACCTATGGGTTTTGTTTTTAATGCAGCGGGCTGTGCCCCCTCCACACCCCCCTAGTTATGGATTCTCAACTCCAGAGGGGTGGATGTCGGGGGTGGGGTGAAAAATGTAAAAAATTGAAAGCTGCAAAACTGCACTGCACCAGACCCAAACCCTGCACCCTGCACCTCTCAGCCGACCACCCTCTGCACCATGCTAGCGGACCAGCTCGGCAGCTGCCAGCCACACCCCCTCCCACATACCATCCCTCTCCTGCCCCCCCATGTGTGTGCGAGGTATACACATGTACTTCCCATTGCCCTATGTCGCCCACCCCAGTATCTGGTTGCCCCCGTGCTAGGTAGTCCTGAACACAGGTGCCGTAACTAAGTAGCTGTTTTTGTAGGTGCCCAAGTGTGGCTGCCTTGTTCATCGGATACTGCATACATTTGTGTAGTTAAATGCATGCTGTTGTGACAAATTGCATAGTGTAAAATGACACACTTCGTGCTACACTCTGCAAAATAATTTTTTAATGCGCCTGCAGCTAGTGATTAGTTCTTTCCTGTTCTTGCTTAATCTCCTGCTATAAAACCTCAGCTAAATAATTTGCATTCCCCTCCAGCCTCCTTCAAATCTTGCATAGTCTTAGCTCCTCCACATATTTGCTCCTCCTCTTCCCATTTTTCTCAAATTCCTCCTCAGGAATCTATTTGCTCCCACCTGTGCCTATCATTTTTTGAAAGGCTATGCCTGCAGTTCAATGGGTGAGCAACCAGCCATGCCTACTTTCTGAGCTGTATGAGCGGTTCCTTCCAGCCTCCCTCTGAAGCACTTTCTCTTTGCCAGTCAGAGGCTGTGCTGGTCTTTTTTCTTACTTTGTGCCTGCTGCGGCCTTGACTGGGTCCTGCTTTGGACCTGCCCCCCATTCCTGTTGTCAGTGCTCTGGGACCTGTTTAGTTCTGATGGATGTGTTCATGTGTTTCTCCTGCTTGGCTAATATTTGTTTCACTTCTGGAAGCTGTGTGCTTCATCCTGTGCTTGTTTTCTGGTTTCCAGTGTTTGTGTGTTTGTTTTGTCTTTTCTTTTGGGGTTTTCATTGCCCTTTGTGTGTGCTATATTAATCATGTGCATGTGCTCAAGCCCCTTTCCTCTTCAGCTGCTTACCACCCTCAGTTTCCTGCAATTGTTGTATGTTTCAGCTCCCATTCCAAATTCTATGGTGCTGCTGCTGCTTCTTCTGTTAATTCATTGCACCTGACCTAAGCTCCTTATCTCCAGTGCTGCCTCTCCCTGTTGCAGCTTGCTCTCAGTTCTCCGTGCTAGCTGTACTCTAATACTGCCAGCAGCCTTGCATTCCACTATGGTTCTTTCTTGCTTATTTACCTCAGCATTTCATTTATTTACTTCGTAATTCCTCCCATATGCCCACAGTTTAAGCCAGCCCTTTTGGGGATTTAAATCTGCTCAACATGTTGATTTACACTCAGTGGTAATCAAAACTGAATCTACTGCAATTCTATATTACTTTCCTATGTGATTCAAACCTGCTTAAATGCAATTGTACCAAGCAATTATTATTGTTGTTTCAGTGCATTATTGCTCATGCATACAAATTCATATGCTTGTTCAGTTGATCAGCTCAGCTACTTCTGGAATCTATAACTAATCATTGCTGGAAGCTATTCACTATTTGTACAATGTTTCATTATACTCTGGAGGTCAGCTCAGCTACATCTGCTGCTGTAAACTAGTTTTACTATCCACTTGTGGGTCATGGTACTTTACCATAGCTTGTTTGTTTTTCCTACTACAGAGGACAGGGGGTTATAGTGGAGAGTCGTGGCCCCTTGCGGTTCAATTACCTCATGTTCATATATTGCCTTCACCACTAAAATCCTCTGAGTATTTATGTCACTTTTAATTGGCACTCATTGATGGACTGGTTGGTTAGTATTCCTTCCTCTTTACTTGCATCGCATGTCCTATAACCTTACCAGGCAAGCGCCTCACAATAAATAAAGGACAAGGTTATCCTGAGTTGTTTGTGCAATTTCTACTGCTATCATGCTTCTGCATACTATTTGTTTACCATGCTGTGCATTGCCTGTTACTCAAGGCAATGCCATGTATGGCCTGCTCCATTGCTAAAGGTGTTTACCATGCTACACATTGCCTGTTACTCCCTGCATTACCATGTATGGCCTGTTCCATTACTAAAGGTGTTTACCATGCTGCATATTGCCTGTTACTCCCTGTATTACCATGTATGGCCTGCTCCATTGCAAAAGGGGACTAACCAACCATTCCCATCAATTTATTGACTCTGAACTCGCTCTCAGCTAATGGTCTCACTCTGCACCCTAATCCACATCTTGAGCATGTGAAGCCTGAGTGGGGTCCTTCCTTTCTGGCCCATAGAGGGAATGTCCTTTCTCCAGGTGGAGCTTTAGCCATTCATGCATGACGGAACCTCCTGATGTAGAATTTATGACTAGCTGTGAGGGGTGGTTACATGTGTTCCCCCTTTGGCTGTAGTATAAATTTACTACCATTGCATCTTCAGTGCTTCTCCGTATGACTGCCATTGGTTTGCTCAGTTTGTATTTTAGATAGGTAAGCTGGCTGAGTGTGTCAGCAGTCATTGCTCTCCTCCTCCCACCCTGGAGGTGGTTGTTGCAGAGAACCCTTACAACCCTTCACGGTGTTCCCGTTGGAGGGATAGCATTAGAGCTCTCCACCAAACTGGAATATTTTCCACCCCTTTGAACTGAATTTCAAATGTAACAGCTGAGCCATCTCTAAATAAAATAGCCCAAGCCTGGAGGTAAGAAGATCCCGACCTTGGATCCCCAGAGATTTCCTCTTCAAAGGTTTTTTTTTTCTCTCTTCCATGCTGCAGATCATACTACTTAGTTTAGTAATATATTTAGCCTGCTTAGGTAGGTTTCACTGTTGAATGGAGATGGATGGTGGCCCTACTAGCCATTCCCTCTCTTCTTAGGAAGCCCCTTGCTGTCATCAGTGCAAGCCACGTTATTGGAGATATCCTGCTAACTTGCGCCTCTCATTTATGCTTTATTAAACTGCCTGTTGCTGTCAGTCTGCTTCTCTAACTCCTAGTCTTCGATCACTGCTACAATTCTTTTGGGGTTCCTTCTTAAGGTATCTTTAGTCATGGGACCTTTCCCTTGGCACCTCTAGGGGTGGAAACTTCTTACAGGGTGCCTTGCCTTCAGTGCCCTTACAGGGTGGTAATTTCTAATGGAATAGAGAGTTCGAACAGCCACAACATTGTTATACAGTTGCACAAGCATAACATTATTCTGGTTGCATAGGCCATTGAATTGAAAGGCTATGCCTACAGTTCAATAGATGAGCAACCAGACATGCCTACTTACTGAGCTATATAAGCAGTTTCTCCCAGCCTCCCTCTGAAGCAGTTTCACTTTGTCCCACCATCCTCCCCTCCACCTCCAGCAGCTTGCCTCTACTCCCTGGGGGTTCCTTCATAAGACTCCTTTAGCCAAGTGACCATTCCCGTGGCACATACAGGGTTCCTTGTTTTTAGTACCCCTACAGGGTGGTAAATATAATGGAATAGAGACTGCAAATCGCCACAACTGTTTTTATACAGTTGCAAAAGCATAACATTATTCTGGTTGATTAGGCCAATGAAATTTATTCCTTTTCCCCTTCTGCTTTGCTACTTTCTCTTCTGTTCCTGCTTTTCACTGTTTATCTCTCCTTTTTACCCCTCATTCATTTTGTTTCTTTGCCCCATCTTGTTAGTGTTTCAGCTCTCATCATGCTCCCTCCCTGCTCTCATCCCTTGAGCTGAGGTCTTGCTATCTAAATTGTGCTGATCATGCTACAATGTAGTTACACACAACTTCAACCTCCACGATGTTACAAAATTCTAGAAATGGTGGAGTTGTGGTATCAAAACAAGGCAAGCTAAGTCAGGGATAGCCCCAGACCACTGACAACTATAGGTAAGCTCACTACCTCATTGAAAGCAAATATTTATTGGCTTTCAAGCTATGTGCGTCACTGTTCATAAATTGTTCCCTTTAATTGAAAATGCTCTGCTGAAGAGTCTAAAGATGTAAGCAATGCCATACTGCTCAGAATGTTATAACAGATTTGTCTGCCAGCTAACATAATATACCATCAGATAGCATTGCATAACATAGCATAGCAAAGCATAGCATAGTACAGCACAGTAATTTGAAGTTCGAAGGGACTCTGGGTCCATCTGGTCCACTGCCTTCAGAAAATAAGTATGCAGTAAAAATATACACTAATTTATAAGGATATCACACACTTCCTCTCTACCCAGGGTGTCATGCAATTCCTATGGTAATTAGAAATAATACTGCTGTTTTAAAACAAAGAACTTATTGATGACATTTTTCAACCCTCCTTCCCTCTTTTGAAGAACAAGGGCTCCTCCAGCCTTTTGTAATTACCATTATTGAATTTATACACGTTATAAGTGAAAAATGCTGTATTCCCCACTTTGGCATAGTGTTTTATGGTTTGCCAGGGGCAATTGTGGCTTATGCAAAACAACATGCACAAAGGCCAATCTGTTCACATTGCTAGTCTGCATGATGGCAAATATCTCTATTGAAACTACAGGTGATATGGATGCCTGTAAAAAACAATTGATTTGTAAACCCACAGCCCACAGATCTAGAGTTTTGAAAGTTCTGCTGTTGTACCTATTTTGACAGATGCAAGGAAAGAAACTGAGTCACTATGTAAATCCTCATCCTGCAGTTTTGTTATACCTTGCCTTGATCCTGTAACTTTAGTTTAACATTATACATAGGACAGGCACACCTTTACCAGTACTAACTAGAACCAGGACAATATAGAAAAAGAACCTCAGAGAACTGTTGTTTTTTTATCCGTTTTTCAGACCCTGTAAACTGTACTCATTTGCACTGTAATCACATGCTAATGGCATGCTACTTACAAAGTTGTGATTTATTCAGTAGTGGGGAGGTATTCAAAGGTTCAAAATTTTAGAACAAACCTGGTTCAAAGAGGTTCTCCTGTTATTTTAAACTGCTACTACCCTCACCTAGACTGTACATGTGGACAGGGTTTAGAAAATTTTTCCATGTCTCAGGTGAATTAGTTTGGTCTTAGACAGATCCTCAACACCCTGGCTACCCCTCACTCCCCCACTGCTATGACAAGAGTCTTTTATTTGAGTAGCATCTGAATCCCAGACTGAATATGGATACCCAAATGAGACCTCCTACTAAACTGCTAAAACTAAACATATTGGAGTACATTAATGATTAATGTAGGTCCAAGTATTTATTTATTGAAAATGGGTCTGTCATGTCCTGGGAACTCCAAGAATAGACTGCAGCTACAGCATTATTCAGAGTTATAGCAACCGTGCTTACCCAGCACTGCACCTGCTTCAACAATCCATATGCACTATTCCATTCTTTTTTTTTATAAAATGTGCACAAAATGTTCTGAATGCTGATTAGCTGAAAGCATTTTTCAGCCATGTCTTTATCAGGACATAATATTGCAACCGGCACTAAGTGTGCCACCTTGACCCCAGAACAGTAAGGTATCAATCTGCCACCATCACCAGCCATCTGAAACCTACCCCAGTCAGCACTATAGGATTGCACTTGTTCAATGTGAGAAACATCCTTTCCCCCAGCAAGAGGACACCATGATAAAATGCCGAAAAAGGCCTTGTAAAAACAAACTCTACCGTGATGATCAGAAGGACCATAGTGGGTAGTGTAATGAAAAGTTCAAAACTACAACACAGACCCGCTCATCTGCTGCTACAAAATGTTTAAAATCACACTAAAGACCAGCTCCTCCAATATTTTCAAAAGTACAGCACAGACCCACTCCTCCATTTGCAGGAAAGATTTAACAGCCTTTTCTTACCAAAAAGGAAAATGCAAGCCACTCAGTACAGTGGCTTCTGAGGGACACGCTTGCTCCAGAAAAAAGCCGGCTGCATGCACAGAATAACACAGGATGCTGTCACTCTTTGTTAAAGCAGAAAATACATCAATAAAAAAAACTAATAGGAAATTAAGAACCTTGTGCCTTTCTAGGTGCTTGTGGTGGTGGGTGGGAGAGACACTTATGAAACTACTTTACCATGGGGACTATTTTTCAGTAGCTCAGCTATTAAAACCTATTTTTTTAATCATATTTTTCACATTTTTTCTTCTTGTTTTTTTCAATATTGTACTTAGGGGTTTATTTTATAAGCACAATAAGACACTCCAAGGTGTGGGTTCTGGCCAGATAGAAGCACTTCCCAAGAGCTAAAGTCACTCAGTGCGAGGGCCTCTTGCCTCATAATGTACCTGGGGCAGGCTCTTATCAGATCATAACCTGCACCTCATTGTGTCTTATTGCTTAATTTCCAGTACTATTTTTCCAGTACTATTGAGAACTAGTGATGTAGCTTGAGAGGCCCAGTTACTGAGGAGTGATTGCTGGCCAACTAAATTTCTTTGAGAGAAGTGTAGTCTCACTTAGCTCCCAGAGCATGCAGTTTATAGTTTAAATGTTATTTATTAATGATTAGAGATGTTGCAAAGTTTTATTCCACTTGCAAAGTTGTGAGATTCACCATTGCAAATAACTTTGTGAATTGCCCACGTTGCCACTTTGAAATGGGTTTTCCTGGGGGAAATGGCAGTTTTGCAGGTGAAGTCACTCAAAGGCATAGCAAGGTTGCAATTTTGTCTGCAAATTTGCATGATTTCATTTGAGAAAGTGTTACTTCATCAGACAAAAACATTGCAATATTGGCATTTTGTGCATTTGGTGAACTTTATTAATTGATTCACGAAGCAAAGTTTCTCAGCTTTGCATTTCTCTACTAGTGATGTTACACCACAGATTTGCAGGAGTTTTAGAGAGCATACAATATTGCCCTAGCTAGGGTGTTGTGGTAATAAAATGCGGTCCCTCTTGTAAATGCGCATTTGATCTGTTGGAGCTACCTGCTTATCAAATTTTAAATATAAAAAGTTAATAAATTGACACATAAAATACTAACTACAGAAACAGCCCAATCCTGTCCTGATCCTACCTAATGACCCCTAAAACACCAGTCAGCTATTCTGGGTCAGGTTTCCCTGAGCCACACAATTCCCCTTTGTAGCTATCCCACTATATCTTAAACCCCCACACTGCCAGCATTCACTGCCTCACTGGATAATTTCTTCCAGCCCTGCACCACCATCTCTATGAAGAAAAATTTCTTCATGTGTTTTTGGATTTCACCTGCTGTCAACTTACAGTTGTGCCCTCTAGTGGCTGTGGCCCCTTTCCTTGTGAACAGCTATCGGTGTCCACCCTGTTAACCCAGTGTGAAAACTTGTATGTTTCTATCATGTTCCCCACTCTTTTCTGGTCTCTAGAAAATACATGTTCATGCTCTTTAACCTAACTTCTTATGTGCTATCGTGAAGACCACTGATCATATTTGTTGCCCTCCTTTGGACTGATTCCAGCCATTCACTGTCTTTTTTTTTCAGATACGAGGACAAGAATCGGATATCGTTCTCTAAGTGTGGTCTTTTAGTGAAGTACTCTGAGGCAGAATCACTACTTTTCCTTTGCTCGTTATGCTCCTGCTTAAGTATCTTGCAGGGTGGAGGTCACGTGATGCAGGTCACTGAGTAGTACTTTCTCCCACAAGCTCCGGCTTCCTACCACGTATATTTCTATTTTATTTGAATTTGAGGTTTCTTTCTACGGTTTCTTTACTGCTGTAAGTTCCTGCAATCAAGTGGTATTCACCCGACGACATCTGAATGGATGCAGAAATGAAGCAAACCCCCCCGAAGCACACTCCGCCAACCACACTGGAGAAGGTCCTGAAAAAATCCGAGGCCTCAGCTGTGCTTCATCCGCAATCCTCTGGCACTCGACTGGTGGATGAAGAACCTCTTACGCTAGCCAAATTTTTAGAAGAGTTTAAGACCTTCAAGATAGAGATGCAAAACATCGCTGGTGAAATAAAGCATATTTCAAATGCACTGGAATCACTCACCCTAAGAACGTCGGATAATGAAGTAAGGATCCAGTCACTGGAGCGTACCCAAGAAAGAATTAACCCTGACCTGACAGCTCTACGACAACGTATATCTAAAATTGAATCTAAAATCGAGGATCTGGAGGGTCGTAGTCGCCGCAACAATGCGGTAATAATTGGCCTGCCGGAAAGTGAAGAAGGCACGGACCCTGTCAAGTTCATTTAGCTCTTTGTTAAAAAAATCTCTGGCCCTACTCCCTTTGGATATGAATATTCCATTGAGAGGGCTCATAGAGCGTTGCGCCCCATCCCACCCTGAGGTGCTGCTCCTAGAACCTTTATCTTCTGGTTTTTAAATTACCAGGAGAAACAGCATTTCATGACAAAAGTTAAAGAAACTAAAGAAGTAACATGGGAAGGAGCCAAGTTAAGAATGGCCAGGACTTACCAGTGCGGCAAAGCGAGCTATACCATCCTCTGGTTTCAAAACTGATTGCTGCGGGCATAAGATTCAGAGTAGGCTACCCTGCCAGGCTCCAGGTACAGATTGCCGGCTCTTGGGCTTCCTTTGAGGATGCTGATGCGGTGATGGCAATGCTCAGGGAGGCTTTCCCTGACCTATTTCGACTGTCCTGAGTATAATGCCCTTCTTTCTCCGGCTTGAAGTGCAGTCTCGAGATGGTGAATTAAGCGCTGAGCATTTCCTGATGATTGCCAAATAGAGGGGGTGAATTTTGCTTCCCGAGGACTATAGCCCATCTACCTCTGTTGGTGACCTCCCCGTTAACTCATTTTTTTGGGGTGGTTCCCTATATTCTCTCTTCGAGTGCCCTGTTGTATCTACCGCTTGTACAATGTGAGCGGGTCCCCGGGTGCTCCTTTTTGTGTGTCGCTCCACTTCCTGAGGTGCCTAAATTTTTAGTTTTTCCTCTACAGTCCCTACCATTAATGCAAGCGGCTCCTGTGTTTCGTGGTTTGGAATGCCTGGTTTGGATACCGATTCAAGAATGGACATGGACCCCCTTTCAGCTTGTTGACTGTTTCTTTTTTACCTAGTTATGTTGGCCTTTCTGAAGTGATCTGTGTACTTGTGGTAAAGGCCCACTAGATGACAGCAGAGACTGAAGATTAGCTCAGGCAATCGGGCTCCTGAAATTGGTTGTTGACTGTGCCTGAGGATCAGAATGGGACTTTGCATGTTATTATTTCATTCCTAGTATTAGATCCAGGTCCTGAGAGTACAGCAGCGTTTAATGGTTCAGTTAGGGGTCCTGAAAAGAGGGAGTTTTTTTTTATCTATCTTATTTTGGAGGTGGTTAAATGGCTGGGGCAGCTTGAAAAAGGGGAACATGTTTGTTTGGTACCTGCTCTGAGCATCGGAAAAGGTCCAGGTGGGAGGGCTCTGTATCACTGGGCAATTTTTTTCTCGTCTGGTGAGGTATGCCAGAAGGTAGGGGATTTCCCTAGTAATAGTGCTGAGGATCCGGGTTAGCTCCTACTTTAGTTATAGTTTACACCTGCTCAAAGTGTTTTAGTACCTTATGCATAAGGGGGGATGGTTGAGTATGGGATTTTTTTATTATATTACTATTTAGACATTAAGCTGGTTTAAATAGTTTTTTTTTTTTTCCTCCCAGACTCAGGACAACAACTGTTAGGGCTGTTATGTTTTAAGCCTAAGATAGGTAGGATCTTTGTACATAGTTATCTCTCAGTCATTTTTATCTTTAGGGAGGTTAATTAGATTTGTTCCTAGTGAGTTGGTTGCTCTAATATACTCGTTGCTTGTTATGGTGTGGTTGGGGGCCGGGGCATGGGGGAAACGTCCTGGTGAACTGAGTGTCAAGTACCATGAGACATGGGGGCGGGATGGGGAGGGGGTTTGGGTATCTTGTGGATTATTGGGATTCTTTTTCTCAGGTTGGTTATTACTTACTGTTAGGTTGTACTGTTTAGGGGGGTAGAGGGGCTGGTGCAGCAGATATCTTATTATGGGGATCCTAAACAAATGTATGTCAATCCTGTTAACCAGGGCTGTAAAGAATAATGACTAATGATGTTCAATTGTGCACTTGGAACGTCAAGGGAATCAGGCACAGAACTAAGCAATATAAGGTACTGAAATATCTCAGCCATGTCAAAGCTCAGGTTATTTTTTTACAAGAGACACACTTACTCATTCAAGAAGCCGACAAATTGTGAAGACAACAAGTGGGGCAAGTCTTTGCTGCACAGATTAATACTCAAAGCAGGGGAGTTATGGTCCTTCTTCATAGGAGGGTACCTTTTAGAACCTCCCAAACCTTAATTGACCCCTTTGGGAGATACCTATTCATGAAAGGCAAAATGCAGTCATTGGATATTGTGCTGGGATCCGTATACTGCCTCAATACAGATAGCCCAGGTTTTTTCATGAATCTATTGGAAGTCCTTAACCCTTTTCTGGGTACTCCCATGATTATCGGGGGTGACTTCAATCTGATTTTTGATCCTATGGTAGATAGAACCGGTCGAACCCCGCATGGCCTATCTCCCGCGCAGAGATCATTTAGAGACTTTCTCGACTCAGCGGGTCTGTGTGATTTATGGCGTGTGCTCCACCCTAATGATAGGGAATATACATACGTCTCCCCGGTTCATGGCACATCCTCGCGGATCGATTACATTCTCATCCCTCAAGGGTTTCTCTCTGGTGTTGTGGATTCTAATATTATTCCCGGCCCCCTTTCAGATCATTCTGCGGTAACAAATACAATATCCCTGTCCTCAGTCCCCAAGGGACGGGGTAGATGGAAGTTAAATAATCAAATCCTTAAGGACCCTACTAAGGTTGAGTATTTAACTTCTCAAATTCAACATTTCATAGCCCTTAATGTCAATACAACACGATGACCGGATATGGAATGGGGCACTCTCAAGGCGTACCTCAGAGGTATCTTAATTGGTTTAGCGTCGAAAAAGGAACAGGAAAATAAAGCTCTTTCCCTCCTATTCCAAATAAGGAAGATCGAGCATGTCCTCTCCCCGGCCTCCCCGGAGTCAGTTAAGCAAGAGTTAATTAAATTAAAGGATGCCTATCTTGATTTACTGAGAGAGCAAGCTGAGTTTGCCATTCTAAAAACGAACGCTGTCTATACCAATCAGGGTGAGAAAGCTGGGCGAATGTTAGCAATGCGTATTAAGCAACTCAAATCAGTCTGTTTCATCCCAGCGGTTCACCGGTCGGTGGATGACTCCCTTAAGACCACTCCCTCTAAGATATTAGAAGAATTCACTATCCACTTTCGGGAGCTATATGCCCCTATGCTTAACCCCCCTTCAGAGGAGGATCTGCTAAAGTATCTGACTGATTCCGGTTTTATCTGCCCTTAACAAATCTCAGCAAGATGCACTTATATGCCCCATTACGGAGGACGAAATAAGTAATGTAATTAAAGCCCTTCCCGTTGATAAAACACCTGGTCTATGCTTTTCTTCTAATTTTTATAAGATATTTTCTGGACAATTAACCCCTATGCTGTTGTCCCTTTTTCAATTTTTATTATCGGGTCAGGGGTCTGACCCTTCCCCTTTTGAGGCCCTCATAGTGCTATTGCCTAAACCAGATAAACCACAGGATCTAGTTACCAGCTACAGGTCTATATCTTTAATTAATTACAATATCAAGATCCTAGCCAAAATTTTGGCAGATCGGATAAGTCTGGTTCTCCCATCTTTAAATGGAGCTGAGCAGGTGAGTTTCATGAAGGGTAGATCATCCATAGACCATTTACGCACCCTTGCTCACGTATTTTCGGCCTCTGAGGACGCCGTTACTCCAATGGCTTTGGTTTCCTTAGATGCCGAAAAGGCCTTCGACAGGGTCTACTGGAATTACCTGTTCATGGCAATGAAGGTTTTTGGCTTCCCCAATACATTCCTGGGCTGGGTACGTTCATTATATATATCCCCTATGACCAGAATTGCCTGTAATGGCAGAAGGTCAGGCCTGTTCAATCTCCATGTAGGAACGAGACAGGGATGTCCTTTATCTCATTTGCTTTTTAATTTATATCTAGAACCCTTATAGGGGACTTATAACAGCCGAGATGTCCCGGGTATTCCTTTACAGGGCAGGTGGTTAAGGTTGCAGAGCGCTGGCTTGACCTTTTACTCCATATATCCAACCTGCTACCTCCATTCCTCTTTCTTAATATAATAAGTGCATTCAGCAGGGTATCGAACTATAAGCCTAATACCGTGAAAACCGTTGTTCTCCCTTTGAACCATCAGGTTCATAAGTATGAAATTACTGACACCGGACTCACCTGGCAGCCTAAGATCATGAAATATCTGGGTATTATCTTAACTCGAAGTAACACCCGTCTCAAATATCTGAATCTGGATTTGTTGGTCCAGAAAACAGACCAAGACCTTCATAGATGGTCACTCCTTCCTCTCTCTTTATGAGGTAGGATTAATTTAATCAAAATGAATATCTTTCCTCGTTTGTTCTATCCCCTCAACATGCCGAATATTAATCTCTCCCTATCATGGTTTCACAAAGTTAATTCCATGCTCTCCTCTTTTATATGGGGATATAAAAAACCCAGATTGGCCTTCCACAAACTGGCTGCCCCTAAAGATAAAGGGGGGCTAAAGCTCCCTCATCTCGCCTTATATTACTGGGCCAGTCAGGCTAATAAGTACCTACTATGGCTGACAGCGGAACAACGATTAGCACAGGCTTCATAAACTCTGATCTGGCTTAGAATTGAAGTGGATAGCATTAAGAAATATGGTCTTTCTCCGGCTGCATTGTTACATACCAAAATACGGTCTTTCCCATTACCGTTACGTAAAACTCCCATAGCAAATTCGATTTCGTCCCATTTTCAGTTGTGCGCATTTCTTAAATATGATAATACCGTGGATACATATCAACCAGTAATTGGTAACCCCAACCTGAAGTTGGACAACAAGCCTCTACCATCTAATTGGTACCCTCCCATCAATTCTTGCTTGTTGCAGGATTTTATTACACCTGACGGGTTATGGAGCTCCTCTGTGGAGATCTTACAAATGCTCATGTCTCCTGCCTCCAATATTTTCAAGGTATATCAACTACGGCACTGTATTGCGAAGGCATTTGGATCTATCCCACCCCCGTCTCCTCTTCTCAATTTTCGAGTTTCTCTTCTGGATTTGGCTGGAACTCCTCACGCAGTTTAGAAAATATACAATACCTTGCTTGCTTGGAAATATCGTGACAACCTGGCTCCTATCCCGTACTGGATTTCCCTTTTCCCAGACATGGAGTTTGACTGGTCACTCATTTGGAAGAGATGTCACAAATTCCTTTCCCAGGATAGATTGAGAGTAATGCAATTCAAAATTTTACATAATATATATTATACTCCACAAAAATTGACTCGAATGGGGATTTTGACGTCCCCGCTTTCCACCAGATGTGGGTTGATGCCTGGAGACTCCCTCCACATTTTCTGGGATTGTCCCAAGGTCACCCCCCCTTTGGTACATTATCAAACAAAAAGCTGATCCTCTTTTAGGACTTTCCAAGCTTTTCTCTCCAAAAATTTGTCTACTGGGTGACTTTTCCACCATTACAATTAGATGTAGAAAATTCTACATTGCCCTAATTTCCATGTCTGTTAAAAAGCTGGTTTTGAGGCATTGGAAAGATTCTGACAGGATATCTTTCTCAGAATGGCTCCAAGAGCTTCTTGCTAACCTTAGAACTGAGAGATCCATTGCAAGTCTGTCCAATATACTTACAAAATTTAACAAACTATGGGGTCCTTTGCAAGCCCTGTATGCGGTATAACTATGATATCTTGCTGTTAAAAGTTTGTGTTGTTAACTCTATAGTACACTGCTGCGTCAGAGGGGGAAGGAGGTGGGGTGGAGGGGGTGGGGGAGGGGGAGAATGAATCTGCCTGTTGTGGAGGGTATCCACTTAGTGTTACATTTTCTGTTTCTGGTGATTCATTCTCTGTATTGTAAACCCTAATAAAAACTGAATGGAAAAAAAAAAAGTATCTTGCAGGGTTAGACTGGGTATCAAAGGGCACCCCTGGAAATGGGGCTAAGGGAACCCTGGTACTGACTGTGGTATGCCCTAGAGTACATCTGCAACTCAAATGTTACCAACAGTGGTATGCCCTGGTATACTTACTGTAGCCCGAATTTTTAACTATAAAATAACAGCATGTATTCAATTTGGAAGAAAGCTATTCTATTATTGGTATTAGGGTTATAATATCTGACTATTTTGGAGGCTTTAGTCCAATTGATTAAAGATGAACTCTGAACAGAACTACTGTCAGACATGAATATTTTGTGCCTCTGCAGCAATGCTGTGGGAACATGTGGTCTCAATTTAGCAAAACGCAATGTAATACTTTTTCTATTCATTTACTTTAAGGCAGTGTAGGATTATATCTCCTACTGGACAAACTTAAAGCCACAGGCCTTACTGACTCTACAGTCAGTTGGTTTTGTTCCTACCTTATAGGTAGGTCACACACTGTCTGCATAGGTAAATCATTTTCACCTTCCCTTCCCATTAGCTCAGGTGTCCTTCAAGGGTCTATCCTGGGTCCTATTCTCATTCATATATTCATAAATGACCTACACTCAGTCTGTTCCTCTGCGTCCATTCATATATAAGCTAATAACACAGTTCTTTTTGCTTCTGGTTCCTTTCCCCATGACCTTACCTCTTGACTACAGTTGGATTTTGACAACATTCAACACTGGTTCAAGGTAAACCGTCTGTTTCTTAATGCCAAAAAAAGTATCTATGACTTTTGGTAAACATAAGAGGCTTGCCAAATTTACTTCTCCTCCCCTATTTAATGGTGCTAAACTTGACGATGTCTCCTCCTCTAAGTACCTTGGGGTTTGCCTTGACTGGCATCTTGATTTCTCTGTTTACATTGATGCAATTCACCATAAGCTGCACCCTAAGCTTGGTGCTATGTACAGGAACAAAGCATGCCTACCGCACCCTGTCCGACAAGAAATTGCACTAAAAATGATCCTTCCAATCTTTGCCTATGGTGACTTAATCTACTATAGTGCCTCAAGTCCTCCCTTGCCAGACTGGACCCTGTCTTTCATTCTTTTGACACTTTGCTTTAGATTGCCTCTCTTGTACTCACCACTGCTCTTTCTATGCAGCTTTTTCTTTCCTTTCTCTTGATGCTAGGTGTCTTTCCCCATTGTGTCTCTTTTTTGTGCAAATTCTGGTTTGGTACCCTTCCCTCCCATCTCAAAATGCTTCTTTCTACTCTTCCTTCTTCCTCCTGCGTTCTTTGTAACAATGCTTCCCATTCTCTAAATATCCCTTCTAGAAAATCTATTGGTGGCCAATCTGCTTTGTCTTACCACTTTCCTCAACATTGGTCCTCCCTTCCCCTTTTCTATACATTCTTCCTCCTCTATTTCTTCTCAAAAGTCTCTTCTTTCTGACTTTTATCATCCAATCTGCAACTGTCTTTAACTCCCCTTTCCTATTTTTCTTTATTCTTTAGTCTTGCCCTCCTCGTGTTGTTTCTGTTTATTGTTTTCTATCTGAATATATTTGAGTACTTTATTTTCAAGTTGCTGTCATTTGCTGTTTTATCTTTAATATTTATTATTCTGCTTAAATTACTACGTATTTTGTATTTACCTTGTTATTATATTGTTAGCTACCTCTCTCTTCCCCCTTCCCCAGGACTCATCTGGAAATGAGCTGTTGTGAGCTCAATATGTTCTTCCTGGTTAAACTTGTCGATAAATAAAATAAATAAATAGATAACTATAGTTGATCCTGCGACTCCCCAGTCACCAGTATTACACTGCATTGTGCTAAATCAGGACCACACTGTCCTGCAGCATTGCTGCAGGGCTGTTGAGATTTCCCCTTTAAAACAAAATCAGTGGTTAAGTTCAACACCCTGCCAAGGCACCTCTGGGGGTTGAGGCCTATGCTTTCCCTTACTCGACGAAGTTCATCGCCTGTTAATGTAACTACTCTGCTCAGTGAAGACTACATGAAGTGCCACTTCACCACCAGAAAAATCTGATAGTGAAATGGCACGTCACTTAGTATTTGCTGGGCAAAGTAGGAACTTCGGCTTCCTCACATGCCACATCCCAGCAAAGTCAAAATCACATTTAGCCAGACATGGAAGATAATAAAAATAAGCAAACTTACTCAGTTTCCTCAACCCTCTCCAACCTTGAAATGCAATGAATGAAAACTTTGACAGGCAGGTAAGACAATTAATTTTTACTTCCCGACCTCATGCCTAGTTTCACAAAGTTATTTTTTTATTTAAAAAAAAAGCCCAGATGGGCTGACCCCACCCCTGTTCATTATACTCTCCTGCCTCTTCCCAAAAAAACTCAATGACACCCCTACCACCCTTCGTGTTATAAATCCACCCTCTTCCACTAACCCCCATCCCAGTGAAGTAAAAAAAAATTAAAAATTTAAGCTGACTTGCAGTAAATAATATAAATACAAGTGGCACTTGCCCAGTTTTCCCTTCAGAAACTTACACTCCAAACCCCTCCTACCCACACCCCACCATGATTCCACTAACTCAGCAGCAATTGTAAGAAAGGAAAAATTCCACCCATGGTGGCCAACTGGCAACAACACAGTCCTGACCTCCTTTCTGCTCAGCTGCATGGTTGAAATGCACATTTCCCATTCATTGGTAATGGGAAAGTGTGGTAAAATTAGAATTGCAAAAGGCATTTTTTTCTATTATTCACAAGTTGTGTTTAATATTTTCCCCTCATTTTTTGGTCCAGTGCTTCCCCCACTCTCCATCCCCCCCCCCCACACATACACATCTTCACAAACCTATGAGTGTCAACTTTCAAACTGCCCTTCTAATGAATGTTGGTGTCATATGTGCTAATCACCCATTTTGGGGGTGATTTGAAAGTTGACATTAGGGTTCATGAGAGTGAGGGGAGGTACTCAACAAAAAAAAGTAGGTAAAAACATTAAACAAAAAAGTTATGATAATATGGAAAAATGACTTTTTGGACTTCAAATGTTACTACAGATTCCCTTTGAAATGAATGGGAAAAATGTATTTCAACCATGCAGCCAGTTGGGGTTGTTGTTGCAGAGGTGCTGCCCACTGTGCGATGATTTTGAAGTAGGGTGGGGGCTCCAGGTGAGTCAGACAGGGAGGAGCTGGAGATGTAAAAAGCCACAAGAAGCACAAAAGGAGAGCACTAGGAATCAATAATAAATTAATATGAATGTACAATTTTCTTTATGCTGCAATTTATATGAGAGAACAAGCAAGAACCCCTTTCACCTTAGGAGGAAGAGGATTAACTTTAACTAACCACAGTCAACCATCCCTGCCTCTACAAGAAAAGAAGAGCAAATCACCACCTGTTGCCACAGCCTCAGACAATGAAGAGTAGCATACCCTACCGGAAATGGTGTAAAAGATGATTCCATTCCTCCGTCCAAGAGACACTGGGGGATGAGATATACTGTACCTAGCCAGGCAAGTAGAAGAATATCATAATTATGTTCACTTGCATCCCCCATCCCCCAATCCAAATTACATAGTGCATCACAGCAGTGGAATCGGGAAGTTTGAAGCATAAAATTAATAATTGACCTTACACTCATGACCCAGAGCCAAACTCCTCCTCACTTGATTACCAGTGATCAGGTCACTTGTTCCACAAAGGCAGATTCTGATAGTTTTCTTCAGTTGTTTATTTTTCCTTTTGTAGGCTTAGACTGTATACTTACTCTTCCTTGCTTGCACCCCCATACTAGCATGGCTGCCACTGGACTGCCTCAACAGTAAATTTACTAAAAACTACATTTCACACAGCACTCCTTTTAAACAATGCTGAAGTTCAGAAGCTTACTCTGTGGTCATGGAACAGGTACCCTGATCTCCAGCCAAATGTATCACACTCTAGTTTGAAGGGGTTGGACTGTAGGGGGGCTGGTAGAGTATCTGTGGATACAAGCAGAGCCACACCAAGGGTTGGGGTGCTCAGTGGCAGTAAATACAAAACAGAGCAAAAATTCAGGGCACTCATACTTCACACTTAGTAAGTTGGAGTTTCACATGTTGATGCAGTTCATAAGAAAACTTTATTTTGAAATGCAAGTTAAAATTACCCTATGGGTCTAGGAGAATGGACAAACAACCATCTAACATTTCATCTGGAGCCAGCCCGGTGGTGCTGAGGGTTGAGGCACTGGACGCCACACCTCGCGCCACACTGGCAACCTGGGTTCGGGAACAGACTTGGGTGCCAGGGGTCGGCAGGGGAAGGGTTGAGGACTGAGCATCCGCATGGTGTTCTCCTCCCTGTATCAAGGGGATGGGACAGCCTGGTGAGCCAGAGATCCCTGGTGGAGACCAGGGGTACTGCAGCAAGCTGGGCAGGCAAGTAATAGTGTGGCTGATGCAGGCAGGGTTGACGTGCGCCAGAAGCATTGGGACATGCCCACGCATGGAGGAGGGACAGAACACAGAAAACCCTGGTCCTAGGGGTAGGCGATGGCACCAACTCCCATGCACATTGCTGGGTCCGACCCAACCGGTCTTCATAGATCCTCCACCTGGGGACCACATCTGCAGCTGGAGTCTATGGCTTGAAGTGCATCCAAGGTAGGAGGGGTGGCCCCACCCTGGAAGGGTTAAGGTGGGGTGCCAGCTGCGGGGTGGGGTAAGGAAGGTACGGACGGGCGAACTTCAAGCAGGGCAGGACCTATGTTGGATACATGAGAGAGGCTCCTAGGACCATTGACCGGATTGAAAAATACTCCAAAAAAAAAAAAAATCTCATCTGAGCACAGGCTTTGTCAGTTATAATGCCTCCTAGGGGAGAATCCCTTTATAGCAAAACCAATTGTGCCACCTGAATACTCTTAAGTGCCATTACATTTAAAAATACTTATAATCTTAATCAAATATAAATTGATACTAGCAAAGCACAATACACACAACTACACACTGCTATACTTATTTTAACTGAGACATTTAAAAATCCCTGAATTTTTTAGTTGCCACAAAACTGTACTTATTTCAACTTAATAACTGGAGACATTTGTTTCTTACAATCTATTTTTAAACTAGTACAATAGGCAATGAAAAGAAAGGGAACAAGAAACTCTTGTTTACAGAACCTTAAATACTCTTTTACTCTTTGTTAAAGGGAAAACTACAGAAACAGACACCAATGATGCAGTAGTCACTCTAAAGAGATTGGTAGGGAGAGGGAAAAGGGGAAAGCACATGAATAAATATATAAATATTTATAGAGAATGGAGAGGAGAAAAAGCAAACAGGAACAGTCCACATGCAAGAATTTAAAAAGAGGAACTCAAAAATCTACTTGTATATGGGAACTATCCCAAAGTGTAAAGGACCCCCATGCAATTGAGCTCATTAAAACACCATAATTGAACTAAAGAGATTATACTTTTTTAGAAAATGGACCAAGAAATCCCCAGGCTCTGATTGGCTGATGCCCCTGGCAAGGTGGGCGTCTATCACACAACAGAGCCCGTGTAAAAAAAAAAAGTGCCAGTCTCAACTGACCTGATTTAGTTCCAAAGTCCTTGAGCAAATAGAACCTATAATTTCAAATTGCCGCCATGTTGTTCTCTCGCTTAGCGAGAGATAACTCCCCCCCCCACACACACACACATTGTGTCGGCACATCACAATGTGAGTAACGTTTTTTAAAAAGTAAAACTGTCCGTGCATCTTTTCATTTAGCCCCAGACACAGAAAACAGCTCTCTCATTTTACATTACCACTGGTAGCACGTTGTGTGCTCAGCACTACTGCTCCACAGCATTTTCTCCCCAACTTCCTTCGTTCTGTGTCCGCTCAAACAGAACTACAAATGTGAGGCTTTTTTGTGTTAGAAAACTAGGTTGCGAGTAACTCGTAACGTCCCCTCCCTCTTGTAGCAGTAGCATACCTTACAGCACTACACACTAGAGACCCTGGGACCATGCTGACTGTGAAGCTCCTCCACATTCCCTCAAATGAAATTCACTTGTCATTTTTCCTGATCGCAGTATAAAAATAAGATCTAGGAAATAAGAAGCTTCTGTGATTAACATCTGGGTTTTCCATCAACCTACCTGCCACAAGTACTGTTCACCTTAAATTAGAAAAGTATAACAGCGCTTCAGGTTAAACTTGAAAAATGGACAGAAAATAATTTAGAGCACTCACATGGACATCGCAAATTGCACACTTCCTGGTTCTATGAGGGAGGGTCACGCAAGGTCGCGCACCCAACAGTCATTTCTTCTTGCAGGATGAGATGACTCCTGTTTTTTGTTTATTTGTTTTTATAAACTCAAAATGATGACAACTGTTGGGGAAAACTGTATAAAACTCCATCTCTTCTTGCAGAGGTGGTGGCATGTGGGGTGGAGCATAAGTAGGAAAGAATGGCTCTGTGGGGGGTCAACAGAGATGGAACAGCTCAGAAAGAGAAGGACTACTTTACCCCTCAGACACTTTTTTCTAGCATTTCTATTCACTTTGAAACTAATTTTCTCTCTCATTTTATTACTTAATTAAAATATTCGTCAATGTCCATTTTCTAAGTGCAATAATACCCTCAAGGGTGGGTGGTATTGTGCTATTCCGGACCTTCCAGGGGCTATAAGGCCCTCCGCCTGCGGCGTCAGGCCTCATTACACCCCTGGGCAGTCCGGTATAGCACAATACCGCCCACCCTGTCAAGTATTATTGCTTACATGTTTTTCATGCATAGATTTACTACAAAACCAGGAAGGTGACTGGATTGTATATAGGGAGAAAGAAGGAGCTGGCAAAACATGCCACTTTGTTTATAATTGTATCTGGCTCTTATTTAACCTAGAAGAGGAAAACAGTTATCAACACCTGTCTTTCAAGAAAGACTTCAATTATATTTGTTCATTTAGCCCCTTCCCCATATATGTTCCCAATGTGTATACCCAATAAAACTCATACCTGCTTAATGAGCGATCCTTGTCTCCCCCTCTTAGACCCAGAGTAACATGTTCAAGTCCTATTAACCTCAATTCAAGTTCATCTTTGTTTACAGCATTCTGCTTGAGAACAGCCCATACATATTCTAGGTTGCCATTCTTAATGGTGTACATGTGCTCCCCCAATCCTCTCCTTCCATTTTCTTTTTGTTTTCCCAACATAGTACACCCCACAGTTACAAGTTATCATATAGATAACAGATCCAGAAGCAAATTGTTTGATATCTTTTAATGGACCAACATAGATGTTACAAAAAGAAAATGGTGTCTAACTTTCAGACCAACCAAGTCATAAGTCTCTGAGGAAGGACTTGGTTGGTCTGAAAGCTTAGACACTGTTTTCTTTTTGCAACATCTATGTTGGTCCATTAAAAGGTATCAAACCATTTGCTTCTGGATCTGTTCGTACAAAGGACCAGTACAGCAACTAATCTACTTCTGTATGTCATATAGATAACATACACTGTATCACAGTTTACAAACTGTGATATACTGTATTAAACATTCTGTCATCATGTGGACTCTTAAACATACTGAATTCCTTGACAGCAGAACAATATTTACAGTGACTACATTTTCTGCATCCCTTGGGAAGGGGAGGTAACCAAATCCAATGCCTCTCCTGTGGCTGAGCAGAATGCACCAAGAGATCCCTTATATCAGAGATGCATAACATATGGCTAAGGGGCCACAAACAGCCCTCACAGCAGCTGTCTGTGGCCACTGAGGACCTAGCAGCTTCCCCTTGCAACCTTTGTTTATTTGATTTTGTTTTAGTTTTAGTAATATGTAGATAGATAGAAAGACAGATGTTTTGATTTATTTTATGTGTACATTTAATACTGTCTTGCTGGACATTTGTCACCTTGGGCTGTTTTACAGTGGTCCTCAGCCAGTGGCCCTTGACCCTCAGCATTGACTCAAGTTTTCAGTCTGGCTCTCCAAAAAAAAAGAAGTTGTGCACCACTGCCTTAGATTTTGGGCACATCAATATGCCATTCTTGGGAGCACCCTCAGCAGTCTCCCTCAGATGAGAATCAGCTCCCAGCACACACAAATTCTTTAAATTATATTATATCTCTTAGTTAAAATAAGTATAGCAGTGTATAGTTTTAGGTATTGTTTATTGTGCTTTGTTAGTATCAATTTCTATTTAATTAAGATTATACGTATTTTTAAATGTAATGGCACTTTAAGTGTATTCAGATGGCACAATTGTTTTTGCTATAAAAGGGTTTCTTCCCTAGGGGGCATTATCACTTACAAAGCCTGTGCTCTGGTGAAATGTTGGAAGGTCATCTGTTCTCCCAGATCCAAGGGGGTCATTTTAACCTGCATTTCAAAATAAATTTGAAAAGTTTTCTTATGAACTGCATCAACATGTGAAACTCCAGCTTAGTAAGTGTGCAGGGTGAGTGCTGTGACTTTTTGCTCTGTTTGGCTGGCAGAGTATGTTCAATCACTTTACGCTTAAACCTCCCTGTCCAGCTGCTATGATGCACTGTGCATTGGTGGTGGTGATGGTTGTGAGGTATGGTACAGCAGGTGACTATCATGTTATTCCAATCACATGGTTAGTAGAATGCGGGAAAATATTGTAAATGCTCCTTTCTAGCTGAATGCAGTACCTTCATGGAAAAAAAAGCATGCTAGCTGCTCTCACCCAATAATAAACAGTGCAGAGAGATTTATAACTGGGATGTCTCCCATTTTCCTCCCAACCAGCCTATATTAGTCAAGAACCTTAAAGAGTGTGGTCAATAAATGTTTATTCAGATTCTCAGTATATGTATTTAAAAAAAAATGTAGCAGGTCATGAACAGGAGGAAACAGACCAGGACGACCTGTACTCACTTGGCCATAAACTAGACAAAACAATTCCCAACACCACATCCACCACCAGCAGTCTGATGTTCTCTTGTATTATTTTGCTACCAATTAATTAAATATTTCTTGTCAGCCTCATCATCTGGCAATATTTGTCCTTAGATTTATAATAGTAGTAGTAGTAATGATTTTATTCATGTATAACAAACAAGGTAAAACAATCCCATTGAGTAACGAACTTTATGACCAAGTGAATGCAGGGCATTCTGGCCTGTTCACATGCTAATTCATGGGTTAGCAATCCCCTCACCTGCACCTTGCCTTGTCGTGCTGAAATTCGCTGGTTTTGTTCATGAAAAGGAGGAACCCTTTCTCAGACCCAGCTGCAACACCAGCGCACCACTCACTCCTGCTACATTTCCAAAGCACTCTGAGCACCTTCCTCCTTCTGGGACAAAATGGATGGGTCAGAACAGGCTGGTAGGGCACACAGTATTGCTGCTATCCCCCAAACAAGTGAGAGTTATAAGGGCAAACAGCTGGTGGACTTTTTAGAAGGGGGGAAATAACCCGCTTACTTTGTTTGTCTGCCACTTCATTTGCTTTAGGCCTCCAGCAACTTTGCTCCCAACTCAACCTCTACATTTTGCCTGAGTGGAATACTTGAAAAAATGTTCAGGAGTCATAACTTACTTATTTGAACAAAATTGGAAAGTGCCTGGACTTGGAAGACACCCACCAACTTTTTTTGCTCCTGACTCCTCCCACATTGTTTGCTTCCGACACTCCCACACACAAACACACATTGTTGCCCCCCCTCCCCCCGAAACATGTTTTTTCATTTGTGTGTTTCTCAAAGGTTATGAAGCTATTGCGGAGACAACTAGGCAACAACTCAAAACGGCTCTTGGGAGCAGCAGGAGGCAAAGTGAACAGTCCAGTCAAGTCACCAATTCCGGTAAACAAGCCCCTTGAACACAAAAAAACGTCAGCAAACAGTCTTTTAATTTTCATCAGGAACAGAACAGTGAACTTATGATGGGAGAGAACTAAAGTCTTTCCTACTCTCTCTGAGATGATGACTGTGATTTTGTTTCAGCCTGTAGCCTGTCCCAAATCTCAGCAGAGATTCTTACTGACGTTATAGTAGCAGCAGAAGGGCACAAAGATGCAAACCCTAAAGCTGACGATCTATTGCTAAAATAAGCTAGGAGACCTGACGCATCTCCAAGGCCAACTTTTAAACTACCCACT
Source organism: Neoceratodus forsteri (assembly GCA_016271365.2). Classification (NCBI taxonomy): domain Eukaryota; kingdom Metazoa; phylum Chordata; order Ceratodontiformes; family Ceratodontidae; genus Neoceratodus; species Neoceratodus forsteri. The sequence goes on along the minus strand of CM028137.1, from coordinate 262,210,767 downwards.
GCAGCTGCCATGTAATATCACACTAACCACTGATGACACCCATTCTAAGCTCCATCCTCTATCCCTACTCTTCAGTGTAACAAATTATCTGTTTTTCCCTTTGCTCTTCCTGCCTTGCTGCTACCAATGCTGCCCCGGCCAGGTCGGGGGCCCTGAATACTTATTGTATGCCACTGTGCAAGACAACAGGGATCCAGCCCCCACAGACACTGGCAGAATGCTAAATTATTTTCATATATGAATGAACCTGCTGCTTCCTGGCTGCTGACATGGGCACATACTGACGGAGCATGATGACAGACTGATGAAACTTAGAGCTGTCCACCTTTGTTTGCTTGCATCTGCTTCCCCTAATGTCACTCAATTGATTCATGTCCCTAAGCATAGAGCATTCAGCAGATATGGTCAGTTGTCAGCCACTGCCCCAGTAAGTACAAATAGACAGTAAAAATGCAAAAGTGTACACTGTGGGGGGGAAGGGGTCCAACCGAACATTTCTAGGAATCTGGCCTGGCCAATCTGACTTTGGCATCCTAGCATACTGGTGGCCCTCCTGTATAGAGCATTCAGCAATTCTGGTCAGTTGTCAGCCACTGCTCCCCCACCCCCCCAGTAAGTAGACATACACAGCAACAATGCAAATGCATACACTGTGGGGCCCAACCAAAATATTTCCATGAATCTGGCCTGGCCAATCTGACCCTGGCATACTAGTGGCCCTCACACATGCTTTATTACACTGTGTGCTTGATTTTAGGTTGTCCCTGATAATAACCACAACGTCTCTATCCTCATGTGCTACCATATGTTTGACTAGCTTTCCAGCCTCTCCACATCCCTGACTGTATCCCTGACTCTCTCTCAACTGTCCACCTTCCAGCAGAGTTGGCTGTCCTCCTCAAACAGACCAACTGTTCGACTAACCTATTCCTTGTATTTGACATGAAGTTATTGAAAAGTGTAGGTCCCAGGAAAGAGCCCTGGTGAACCCCACCAGTGACCTGCTTGACACTCCAGCATTGGCCATTTAGGGCCACTCTCTGAGTCGTCTCTTTCAACCAAGTCCTGATCCACCCTGCCAGTCCTGCAAGTATCTCCAGCTTCCCCACATTCCTAACCTGTCTCCGACGTGGCATGGAGTCATAGGCCTTACTGATGTCCAGATAAAGCTCATCCACTGCCTCTTGTCCAACAGCTGTTTCACTGAAATAAAGGTCTATGACATTTATTTGATGCCACCATCCTCTAAGAAAACGATGTGACTTGTTGTCCTGCAATCCATGTAGCTCCAGGAAATCCACCAATCACTCCTTGATTATGGTCTCCAGCAGCTGCCCATATATGAAGGTCAGACTCACTGTCTATAGTTCCCACAGTCACCCCTGCCTATGCTCTTATGCAGTGATACAACAACTGCCATTCTCCAGTCACCAAGCACCACCTCAGCTGTGTGCAACAGCTGAATAAGTGTGCCAGTGGCCTTGCCTGAACCAGGAGTAATGGGTAGGTGTGTGCATGCTTGTACGAGAGAGAGAGAGAGTGTGTGTGTGTGTGTGTGTGTGTGTGTGTGTGTGTGTGTCCAACACAGAGAATTTACTAGATTGAACCCCCTGGAGTATTTATGAGTCCTTGCACATATAGAACAGAGTAAACATTTTAAAATCAAAGAGATCTTTTTTTTAATTGCTGTATGCATTTATTTTGGATTGAATTACACTGCTGTCATTTAAGTGTGTCCTGTTTCTTAACCACATGGCTAACCTTGCTGACATAGATGGAGCAGAAGCCTTTAATGTCAGTAAAAATGACCCATTCGGGGTCACCAGAACCCCAGGATGGAAGGTGTAACTACCCCTTAGAAATTTTTTAAAGTTGTTTTTAAAGAAATGCTTAACAAGTTTGACATGTTGCCAAGTCTTCAAGAGTAAATACAAGCGTTAAGTGTCTAAAAATGGGAATGAAATATCATAATTCATCAGCATGGAATGGGACCACTTACTGGGAGATACTGAAGAAGAAAAGTGAGCTAGTACAAAAGCAACCCCCCTCTGAGGAACAACCCACACATTTGGGCCGGATCCTAGTTAGAGTAGACCAAACCTGATACTTTTATCTCCAACCTTTGACCCTGACATCTGGAAACTCATTTCAAGTCAAACACAAGGAAGTTTTCTTTTCTATTTCAAATACTTTATAGAAGAAACCCTTTAAGAATCTCCACTCCTCTATCTGGTGCAAACTACTCTCATTGGTGCACTTGGGTTGAACTTTGAATTACAGAACATTTGTGCAGGAAATGCATGCATCAAACCTCTGGGAAAGGACAGAAACTTGGTGAGCCTGGCACATATTGTTACTCATTTGTATGGGATACAGATATCAGTGGAGACAAACATCTCCAAGGGGTGCTCACAGTACAAAAGGTCCTGTCTCTTTGATGCTCCAAGATGTTCTAATTTAATAGACATCACCCTGAGTGCCAGAACCAACATGTTTTTAAAATATTCAGTATCAAAACAATGACTAACTTCATTTAATGCAACTTGTTTTTCCAAAGTTTATTTTCCTCTTCAAGGCTTAAAAGTTTATAGCAACTCAGACTCATTCTGGCAGCATTTAGATATATTTTATTATTCAAAAAGATTCTTTGTTCCATACCAGTGGGAGGTTTACAGATTTGTGCTGGAAATAATCACATCAAAAGCGTTACTTTTAGATCAGCATGTAATATTTACATGATTCTTTCTATCTCCAAACGTTGATAAAATGCAGCGTTGTGGAAGTCTCTTTTGTTTTTTGCTAAGCGAAACTTTGTCAAACCAAGTTTTGTGTTTCAGTGCAAATACTGTAGCTTGATGTATGTGCATATCAAGGATCCTCTGGATGAAGGATATTGAACCATAACAGACAGGACATTTTTTTATTTTAGTGTTATTTTTCTAGTTATTTACCTAGGATAGCCCAGCTGGGACACTGCAAAGAGCAGCACAGGGCTTGCATCAAGTCCTGAGTCAAACGCTTTCTTTCCGTCATTACCTTTTGCAGCAGCTGTGCCTGATTCAGGTGCTGTTATGACAGTTTACCCACTTTACAGCACCTTGCACCAAAGCTCTCATGCAAGTTCTGTGGAAATTATCCCCAGTATTGATGTAAGCTAGACCACAAAAAAATGGCATAGCTTGGGTCATTTGCAGCAAGGGATGGAAAATCCCTTTTGTTTTTTGCTGCAAGCCTGGTGCACCATATCCTCGGTGCACCAAGGGCTTGCAGCAATCACAGGCATTTGAAAATCCAGCACAATATCTCATTTTCAAATGGCATGGCTTGTACCAATTTTTACAGCTGAAGCACTGAAAGGTTAAGTGACTTGCGCAAAGTCATGCAGTTTGTAAGTTGTTCTGGTGGGACTTGAAACTAGGTACCCTGTACAGTATCACCTGGTTTCCAAACCTGTGTTCTAGCCACTGCACTATGCTGCTTTGACAATTGCAAAGTCCATGCCAGTTGTTCTATCTCAGTACCAAAGCAATGTTAAATAATGTTGAGTAAAACTACCTGTCGGTGCAGTAGTAGCGGAGGTGTAGAGAGCAATTTGGGCCCCCCCCAAATATTCCTGTTGCCCACTACGATAATATGTGGACTAGCTCCTCCGGACTGAAAGTTGTCCTTATAAACTTATGCAGCCTCCCATCAAAATTTCCTGAACTAGAAGCAAGGGTAGCCCTCTACAAGCCCCATGTCATCAGTCTCTCTGAAATGTGGCTAAAGCTGTATATCCCTGATGCAACCTACCACCTTCCAGGATACAGCTTGGTATGCCAGGATAAACTGGGATAAAAGAAGGGTGGTGGTATGGCACTCTATCTCGGAGAACCCCTCTCTACCTCCCCCGTCCTCCACTAGGACCCTACTTCCACCAGAAATTGCTCATATCCGAGCTGACCCTCGGCTCTGCAAAAAAGATTTATGTGGGGTACTGTTACAACCCCCCAGCAGGAGGCACCCAAGGTCTTATTAACCACCTGGAAGGCCTAGGTAACCTCTCCCCTCCCAGGGACAATATTCTTCTTGGAGATTTTAACATTAATTGGTTAAGTGCCCAAGAACTAGAGTAGTCGAACCTGTTAAAGCAGCACAATTTGGTTCAAGTCATCTCTGTCCCTACCAGGCACAACACTCACACACTAAACCACTTTCCCCTAGACTAGGTGATCACCAACAGGAAGGACAAGGCACTCCAGTCTGGGACACTGTCAGATATCATCAGTGATCACTCCCCCACCTACATCATCTGGTCCACCAAGACCAAACGCCCCCCTCCAACACATATCCTTCCATAACTTTAGCTGCTCTGACACCTCAACCCTCCTTGAGGATGTAAGGGCAGTAAACTGGTTGGCTATTTACTCCCTTTCAGATGTCACTATGACTGTGGGCTTCTTCACAGAAGCCCTCCTTCAGATCCAGGATCAACACTTCCCCCTCACTACCTGGAGAGTGAGGAGTGGCTGTACTCGTTGGGTCTTGGAAGAACTCCTGGCCATGATGAAGGAAATGGACAAAAAGTGGTCTTCCTCCAGAAAGGCCCCCTCCCCTGCTCTCTGGAATAAATATAGGCGCCTGTGAAACCAGTGCAAGTAAAGTCCCCAGGTTCAGAAGTGTAACTTCCTCCACAACCAGCAAAGGGATAGCATTGGGGACCCACACTGCTTCTGGGGTTCTATCGTCTCTCTGCTTAACCCACACACCCGCAACTCTACCATCAATCTAAGTACTCCTTCTGGTGCTCTAACTGATCCTGTGGAGGTCATCTAAGCTTTCAACAAAAAGTTTACTGATCTCACAGCCCACTTAAGTAAGCTACCTACCCAACTACCTACCAGTCCTGTGCTTGATCCTGGTGATATGTTCTACTTCTCCTCTCCTACTGGTACCCCCATCCTTCTTTCTACTTTAGGGCACTGTCTACCAAGGACACCGCCAAATCCTTAAGAGTCTCTCTAACCGAGGCAGCACTGATAGTGATGATCTCTTCCCTTCAATGCTTAAGATGATTTTCCCTACCATCTCCAAACCCCTCACATATATTTTAAATCTGGCATTGACCACCTCAACCATGCCAGACTCCTGGAAGCATCCCAAGGTGGTGCCACTTTTCAAAGCAGGTGACCCCTCTCCTCAGATAATTATAAGTCAATCTCTCTGCTTCCCCACCTGAGCAAGTTCCTGGAGAAGATTTTTCACCACCAGCTGTCTGACCACTTCTGGAAATAAAACCTGCTGTGCAGCCAGCAACACGGGTTCTGCAAGTTCCACTGCACCACATCTGCCCTGGCCCAATATACCAACCATGTCCATAGGTACATGGGCCTGGAGAAAGCCACGGGTGCTGTTTCTGTGGGCCTGACCAAGGCTTTTGACCTGGTCATCCACCCCCTACTACATACCACTCTCCACCTACTTGGCTACTCATCAGAAACTTCACTGTGGTTTAAAGATCCCCTGACAGCATTAGGAAAACACTGAAAAAAAAGTAAGATTTATATTCAGCTCCATCTCATTTTCTTCATTAATTCATATATTTTCAGTAATTAATTCCCCATTTTCTTAATTACTGAAAACAGTTGCATGAAAATAAGATCACTGTCCCCTAGACTATATCTACTCTGGCTGCTTCTGTACACATGACATCACAACCCATGTTTATGACATCATAATTATCTCCACAGCAACGTATTTTGATGTCATAAACAGACTTGTGATGTCAGGTGAAGGCAGGCAGCCAGAGCTCAAAGGACAGAGATGATGTATTCATGCAAATACCCTTAGTAATAAGGAAATAAGAGTGAGAATTACAGAATAAAATAGAAAATATAAGCTGCCTGAATGCTACATTTTTCAGAGTTGTCTCAGCTGTGTTTGGAGCTCTTTAAGAGATATCTTTCTGGATGACCCCTGCCGTCTCCCCTGCCCTTCCTGTCTAAACAGGTGTCCCTCAGGGCTCCATCCTTGGCCTGCTATTATTCTTCATCTTTATAGACTCCTTCCCCTCTGGCTGCCTCACCTGTGAAGCCCTATTGAATGCCAATGATCTTGTCTTCTTTTACAGTGACAAGTCCCTGGCAAATCTATCCTCAGGTCTGTCCCAAAACTGTGGTTTAGCATACAACCTGTTCCTGTCACATTGGCTCCTGGTCAACAAAAAAAACCTAAAACGATGCTTCTTGGGTCCAAACCATACCTAACCAACATCGCCTAATCCAGCTGCTCCCTCTGGGTGCTGACACCCGAAGGCCCCGAGCTACAGAATGTTCCCAATTTCAAGTACCTGGGCGTAACCCTCGACCTCTCTCTCTCTCTCTCACTCTCTCATACGGAGCACGTAAACTCCATTGTACATTGGGTAAACCAAAAACACGGGGCTGCATATTGACTAAAACAGTTCCTGACCAGTGAGGTCTTCTTAGCTATTGCCCAAGGCAACCTGCTACCAATTATCGACTACTGCTCCCCCATATATTCACATGTCCTCTGCCTTGTGCTCATGCCTAAACTCAGTCTACAAAGTATGTCATTCTGCACTCCTAGCACCCTACTCAACACACCACTGTTACCTTTTCCAGACACTGGGCTGGCTCCTACTCTCTGATTGCTATGACTATGTTCTAGGCTGTATCATTGACAACACCCTTAGAGGCGACAATGCATCACTTTATGCATCCTTCCTAAAGGCAAGAGCTACTCCCAGATGCTTGCGTGTGTCCTTGCTTACTCCCCATGGAAATCCCCCAAAGTCTCCACTGAAATGTGTGGCAAAGCACTGTCAGTTGCTGTCTCTCTCTATGGAACAGTATCCCTGCTCCACTATGGTCCGCTGACACTCGCAGCACTTTTAAGTACCAATTCAAAGCATGGTTACTAAAAGATGCTAAATGCCCGTGCTCTCCAGGGTAATCTCCATCAACCTGCCACCGTTCTCTCCCACCTAGCTGCCAACTCAGCTCTTATAATTGTCTTGCCTCATATAGCACTCTGTGCCTGCTCTCTCTTCCCATTATCACCGCCTCTTTCTGACCGCCACCTTCTGGCTGTGAATCTTTATGGTATGTTCTCTTTTATTGCTCATTTTGTACTATTTTCCATTGTGTGTTTTGTTACCCTACCCCCAACTCATTGTGAACTGTAGTGTATTTACTGATTTTCTTCCAACACATTTTAAACTGTACTGTATTAACTGTTCTGACTGCATTGCTGTTGTATCTCTGACATTTCTGTTTGTAAGTCTCCTGTGCCATATTATTAGCCCAGGTCATGCCTGAAAACAGTCCTCTGTATCAGTGCACCTACCCAGTAATCAAAGACGTAAATAAATAAAATAAATAAATAAACTGTCACTCACAATACTGATGACCTGAGTTCAGGACCTGCCAAAGGAAGGAGGATTCAACATCCCTGAGGACAAGCTCCTCAATTAGGGAGAGAGGGATATTATCTCTGCTACTATATTGCCACCTGGATGGCCAAAGGCAGCAGGGGAGCAGGGAAGCATGGGGGCGGGAAGACATCCACCAGGCTCCACAGGGCATGCTTGGCTCCCTTTGCATGCTGACATCCTGAGAGAAATGGAAAGAAAAACAAAATGGATAAGCAATGCGGCATGCAGGATGATCTCAAGTGCACTAAGGCATGGACCCCTGCCGCTAGATACCCTCTCCACAAAATGTTCTCCTGGCTCTATCTCCCTTCCAGATACAGGGGGCCTGGCCCACAGCATGAGGAGCAGGTATGTGGGGATAAAAGGCTGATGGGTAAAGTAAGTGCCAGCAATGCAGGGGAAAGGGCTGGGCCCAATCCTGGGGATGGGGTGACACAAGTGAGAAGCATAAAATGCAAGTTAAAAAAAAAATATGTCAAATGAGAATGAAGAAAACAAATGTCAGGAAATGTACAGCTATGACTCAGACAACAATATTAACTAAGTTTTGAGAAAATAACTGGTTCATGCTTCTCCTACTACGGGCAAGGAAATAGTTTTACTTGCCCTGGGTTTTCTTTTCATTGTTGTCTGCTGTGTTTGCATGTGATTTAGGTTGTTATAGACAGTAGAACACATAAAACAAGCATTTGTCAATGCCAAAAGTTCATCGTGTGCACTGGTGCCATTTGGGAGGACGGGTTACGAGCTAGTATTGCTATATTTCAACACGGGTTCATAACTTTATAACTTTTTTTTTTTATATATTTTTACACCGCATTTTCAACAAAGCTGTCTTATTATGCCACTTCATGAAGAAAGGAAGAGTACAATTTCAACTCCTGTCTGAAAGGTATTTTCACGCAGTGGCTGCAAAATCACCTTCCGGGATGTAAAAAAACATTTTGCCCAGGATCTGGAAAATGGCAGCTGTCACATTCATGAAGTGCAGTGAAGAAATTGTTATGATGAAAATTTGGGGACAAAATATTGAGAAGTACCAAAGGTACGGGCCTGCATTTGTTAATTTAAGTGGATGCTCATAACTTCGTTGTTTGTTAATATTTTCCCACCAAATTTTCAATGTATCATTCTTATAACCCCACCTCTGTAAAAGTGCCGCTGTCATTTTGTTCACTCATCCCGAAAGGTGATTTTTCAGAGCCACCACGCCATTGTGCACCACAGGTGCAAAAACATGTTTCAGGCAGGATATGAAAAATTACAGCTATTCTGATCATAAGGAGGTGTGAAAAAATGGCAATGTTGAAAATCTGGAGTGAAAATATTACAAACTGGTAAAGTTAGAAGCGTGCGTAGAAACTGCGCAATGCACGCTTGTGAAGCAGTCATGTTTTGGAATTTTTTCACCAAATTGCAACATGGACTTTTTGGGACCCCACCTCATGAACAGTGGCACTGTCATTTCATTAATTGGTCCCAAAAGATGATTACACACAGAGACCACAAAATCACCTTTCAGTACAGAGCAATGAAATGACAGTGACAGTGTTCAGGAGGTGGGGTCCCAAGAACCCCATGTTGAAAATTCGGGGCTACAACTCCTAAAAATGGCTGAGATATCAACCTAAGTTGAAAACCCCAACATTGATTCCTATTTTTCAGCTTACCTTGAAATCTTCACTTTGGCTGGCCCGTAGGTGCAGCAGTTGGATTTCTGCTTGCGATGCCAGTGACCTGGGTTGGAGAACAGACCCGGGTCATCAGAGGGCCAGCTGGAGGAGAAGGATTAAACATCCCAAGGAATGCTCTCCTTCTCTGGGGTGAGGGCGGGGAGTGTGTCCAGTGATTGATCGATCCCTGGCAGAGGCCAGAGGTACTACAGCAACCTGCACCATAATGTAACATGAGGGGCAGGGCAGATGCTGGTCATCATTGCATGTCCCTGCCCCTGTATATAGGGAACAAAAGCCAGCTGCTTGCCACCTGGATGATGCCTGTCCCTCCGCTGTGATGAGCTCCCAGGCCAGCTCCCTGATCTATCCCATCATTTGCGACACTTAGGGCCAGTGCTGCAACTCCACCCAGAGAAGAAAGCCAGGAGGTATCAGAGAGTTGTGGCTAAATGTGGGAGTGGGAGCAGAGGGGGCTGTGACTGAGGTAGAAGGAATGGTGGCATGGCAGCACAAAACAACAACAAAAAAAAGAAATCTTCACTTTGCCAGTCGGCTTTGAAGAGTGCTGATGTGTCCCAGTCCACAGAAGATCATTGCTCCTGACCTCCAGAGGTAAGTATGGGTAAGGGGGGTGCGGGGAGGTGGGTGCACAGTGGGAGGGTCGGAATGGAGGAGGGGATAGACGATGGATTTTTTTTTAGGTTTAAAAATAAAGACATTAGGGATGGTTTTTTTTTTTTTTTTTTTTTTTTTTACAGGAAATGATGTGTACATTTCTGGACACTGGAAGTGGGATCCCCAGTGTCCAGGGGGATGGGTAATGGAGGGATCTAGGAAGAAAACAGCAATGGGAGGGAGAAGGAGAGATTTGCTGTGTGGGGGAGGCTTGAACAGAATGGAGGATGTGTGGAGGACAGCAGCAGTGGAAGGGAGCGGGAGGGATTGATTTCTTGGCAGGGGTGCTCAAACAAGAACACAGGGAGAACAGGAGCAGTCGGAGGGATTCATTTGCTTTTAAACACATGCTCAGCACATTCACATCTGCCTTCATCACTGCAAGCGCTACAGTAGTGTGAACATGCAACCAGGAAGTTAATGTAATGCAGAGTTGTTTCAAAGGACCGAGCCACGTCACTATTGGTTCGGCTCTGTCCTTTGAAAACTTTGCCAACTCTGCCCCAAAAACAGAAAGTAAGTCATCAGCAGCTTGCCTACTGATTCACCTGCCGCAGACCTACCCCTTGGAACAGAGCTCTCCAGTGGATGCACCCCTCCCCCACACACAACCCTCTATAGCAACTCTCATTTCAATGAGTTCATCTGTGCTTACATGCATGACAAACTCAAAAATTAGAGTACCCCATATGGAAAAGATCTATATTTTTTTTAATATCTCAAATATATCCTTGTATCCCCAAATAATTTTCAAACATATGTCAGATACATTTACACTTTTCCGATATATTTGGAGATATATTCTAGGTATTCGCAGAAAGATCGAAGCTGTATCATATTTGGGACGCATCTCTGATACAGTAAATATATTGAAATATATTTTTGCTGTACTATTTCAGAATTAAAGTTTTTGTTCTTTCAATGTTATGTCCTTGAATAAAATCAAAAATACTTATTTGTGCATACACATTATTGCAGTTTCTACATATTTTGCATTTTAGGTAAACATATACTATGAATATATCCATCATATATATTCTGAGTTACTTATACATTTTCAGTTTTTGTTTCCCTTGTAAGAAGCTAAATATATTCACGGTAGTGCCACTATAGTTAGGGTTGAGTACCCCATTTAATGTTAAATCTGAAATTTGGCAGCTCAATAACTTTGCCACTGTACCATGGATTTGCCTGAAATTGGGCATGCGTGGTTTGGTAGCATAGGTCTCTAGAGCTGACAAGTTTCGTTACCATCGTACATACGGTTGCGTAGCTACAGAGCCCCCAAAAATGTACAAATTACACATTTTTGAACAGTCTTTGCTCACGCCTACAGGTCTCATGGTATGCACGACCAGTCCGAAATCTTCAGGGAACATGCAGCCAGGGTCCCCAATATGCCTTTTGAAGATTTAGTGAAAAAAATATTAAACGGTTCAAAAGTTATTCAAAAACCAAGTTTCCCTTTGTAGTCAATGGGAAAAGTTAACAAAATATGTGAAAGTGTTGCAAATGCACTTTTTACTTTAGCAAATGACCCTTATCGTGTTGCAAATTGGCCATCTTATTTTCAGTTGGTGGTCACAGAAATACTTTGCATTTAACTTTGGGATCCTCTAGGGACATAATTCTTGTTGTGTTCACCTAGTCGAGCCCTGAGGATGCTAGCCGTGTCTTTTTTGGGGGGCTAAAACACCCCAGAAATACGTTTTTTAAATTTTTGTAAAAAATAGTGTCACAAAGTACTTTCACATATGCGACAATTTCATGATTTCATTTGTGAAAATGTCGTGATTTGAGGAAGTACTTTGTGACACTATGGCCAAATCAATAGGGAATCTTTGTCACCCTGCTGCAAAAGAACAGTTTGGTCTTTTGGGCTGAACTTTTGAGGGAAGAAAGCCAAGATCCCACAGATGTGCCTTTTGGTGGTTTGGTGACAAAATATTAGGGGTCTACAAAGTTACGGCACTCCAAAGTTGACAATTTTTCCCATATGCTAACATTACAGTGTCCGCCACTCCTTTTGGGGCCCGTATCTCGAAAACTGTTTGAGATACGGACTTTTCGTTGGAAGAATGCTTAGTCCCCCACTAGTAGGATAACTGCAAAACTAGCCTGGAAAGTCATAAATAATATGAGATTTTACATTTTTTTTCTACATCGTACAGTTCCTGAGATAAAAGGAATTTAGTATTCCAAGTGCTGATTTTCTGCTCTGAGGGCCATTATTATGCATAAATTCTTTATATTCACTGTGCTTTTGAATGCATCTTTTTGGGGGAAAAAAAGGGTGTGCATTTGCGTTACTGTTACCATTAGCGTTTCCGCTTGCATTTTGTTACCGTTTGTGTTAGCGTTTACATTTACATCACCTTGTGCATTTACGCTTGCGTTTGCATTACTGTTACCATTTCTGTTTCCATTACCATTTTTGTTTGCATTTATGTTTGCATCACCTTGTACGTTACCCTTTGCATTTGCGTTTGCATTACTGTTACTATTTTCGTTTACGTAACCGTTTGTGTTAGCATCTCTGTTTACATCACCGTGTGCGTTACCCTTGGTGTTTGTGTTTGCTCTTGCATTTGCATTACTGTTACAATTTGCATTTCTGTTACTGTTTTTGTTTACACTTACTTTTCCTTCACCGTGTGCATTACCATTTGCGTCTGCGTACGGCTTACATTTGTCTTTACATTTGCGTTTGTGTTTCCTTTGGGGTCATCGTTGGTGTTACCATAAGCATTTGCATTTCCAATTGCGTTACTGTGACCGAGTGCGTTATCATCTGCTTTTGCGTACGTATTTGCATTTGCATTTACGTTTGTGTTAGTATTTCCTTTGGCATTATTGTTGGTATTACCGTAACCGTTTGCATTTCCAGTTGCATTTCTGTTACTGTTTGCATGTTCTTTACCATTTGTGTTTGCATTTCTGTTGGCCTTAGTGTTTGCGTTTTCGGTAGCATTTCCGTTGTCGAGTGCATTACTGTTTCCTTCTGCATTGCCGTTGCCATTACTGTTTGCGTTTCTGTTTGCGTTTTTGTTACCGTTTACATTTTCATTACTGTTTGCATTTCTGTTGCCATTAGAGTTTGCGTTATCATTTTTACCATTTGCGTTTCTGTTGCCATTAGCGTTTGTGTTACTGTTTGTGTTACTATTTCTGTTTTCATTTACGTTTGCACTTGTGTTTCTCTTATCATTTACGTTATCGTTTCTGTTTGCATCACCATGTGTGTTACTGTTTGCACTTGCATTTGTGTTATTGTTGGTGTTACTATTTTCTTTTACCTCACTCTTTCCATTACCATTTGCGTTAACGTTAACTTTTGCGTTTTTACATTTGCGTAGTGCAGTGCAAGACATTCTGTTTTTGCTATTTTTTCAGCACTGCCTTCCGTGATGCATAGTGTAGCAATTGTGTGGTCGATTGGTCTGCACCTTGGCAAATAGAAGGACCTTTCTTCAGGGAACATGCCAGTTTTTGTTTGGTGAAAAAACGTTGTTCCATTCCAGAGTTATTGCCATTTGAATTTGGCCCACTTTGCAGTTACTGATTTTTCAGCTACCAGGTCAGCCATTTTAGTGCATTTTCAGCTGCGATTTCTGCCATTTTGTGGTGGAAGACTTCTTAAAGGTGCAGAAAGATAAACATTGAATATCTCTGGAATGGTTTGTTCTTTTCACATGAAATTTGAAGGGTGTTGAGTGGATATCCTGGAGATGTGACTTATGCTATTTACATGTTTGAAAAATAATTTGATGCAGAGATACTGTGTGACACAGTTAAATGTTTTGTGCACAGCATTCTGCATGATGCAACTGGCTTGAAATTTATAGTGTAGGCAGTCCTAGTGGTACTGAGGTGTCTTGCAGTGGTTTTGTGTGTAAAACATTAACAGGTGCAGAATTATGCCACTCCAACAAATGAAAAATTGCTTCATTACGCTTCAATACTTTCTGAACCATGTGTCCGATTTGCCTGGCATTTGGAAAGTACAAAGACTAAAAATACATCTTTGACTGTGACAATTTTCAGGTCACTGGGACTTACAGTTGCTGAATTGTGCATGTTACATTGTTTGCTTGTGGTGCTGTGCGACTGTTGAATGGATGTACACATAATTCTGCACACACATTCCATTCACTATTTATAGTGCACATTCTCAAAAAGAAGGGACATTCATGGCAAAAAACTCCATTTATTGCATCAGTTAGGGTTATTCTGCAGTGAAAAAAGCGAGGAAATTCAGGTGTTAGGATTGCCACCCCTTGCACCCACACCCACCCCGCCCCCACCAACAGGCACTGAGGTGTGCGTTGGGTTAGTCAGTCCTAACTCTCACCCCATTCCATGTGTAAGCAAGCTGAGGTGGTGCAGTATAAGATAATGGGGTGAGAATTGGGACCAATGACTGCAACACACACCCCGATGCATGTTGGTCGAGGCGGGTTGGGGGTGGAGTTCAAGGGGTGGCAACCCTAATACCGAATCTCCTCACTTTTGTCACTGTGGAACAACCCTAACTGATGCATTAAACAGAGCTTTTTGCCATGAATCTGTATATGTGTGTGTGTGTATACACACACACACACATAGATATATACATTCAAACATCACCACCATCTCCAGCAGGCATTGTACATAACTGTGGGTCTGCCATATGTATATGGCTGGTAGGTGTTCATCTGAATCCACATGCCAGGCAGCATGGTACGCATATGCACATTGCCATTTACAGTAAGTACAATTATGGTTTTGTTGCAACCAGGCATTAAAATCTATGTCACAGAGGGACCACTACAGGAAACATTTCAATGCAGGCTACTACAACTGCTACCACACAGAATACTAGATACAACACCAATACAGACATCCAGAACAAACAACACAAACAACACACACACATATGTATATATGAACAGCACAAAGAATCATATGGACACCCATATTTTGACACAGAACATTATTTCTCCATAGAGCTTAGTCAGACCCATCCACTTACTCATCGCTGTCACCCCTTATTGCTGTCCAGTGAGCCCCTACAAGACATGAGCAGAAATCTAGTGTCCACCACCCATGATTTTCACACGGCATCATCCCAGCTTACTCCCATCACCCAGCTGCATACTTACTCACAAGGGTATCTCCACCATCCACCAAATGATCATCTGGAACCAACAGATGTCCTCATACTGTAGTGGTGTTACTGTTATAGTAGTCATAGGGTATGACCTGTAAGCTGTTCCTACCACCCCCACCCAGGCATTTTTATACTGTTGAGACATCCAGAAAGGTCCTGCATTGAAATATGCAGTTGATCAAGGGGTCATGCCTCACCAGCTGTATGTACCCCAACTGCATAGCAGTCGATGCTTGCCCACCTCATGCTGACAGCTGTGGATATTAGTGCAGTGAAACACTAAGGTTATAACTATCCCCACTGCTGCTGCATCCACCATCACCACTTCCAGAAATATGCACTGCATCATGCCCTGATGCCCCACCTCAAGCAAAAGCCACACTCTAACTTCAGAGCTGCTGCATCTTCATAGGGAATGTCTTAGAATTGGCATGCATAATGGTTCACCTGCTGCAACACCCACATATATGTGGGTGGTAAGTGCGATGGTTGTGTTTCAGGGCACTATCATAAGTCCTGAGTCATGGGTTTGCTCAAAAGGTTGTTAGTGCTACTGCCCCCCCAACAACTGGGCTATCAATGGACAGTGATCAACTGGAACATAGTGGGGTCTCTCTGGGCCTGGCAGATTATAACAAGATACTGCATGACGCCCATCAACAAGTCTGTCTGTGTCTGCAAGTTGGCATCCATTGTCCTGTTCTGACTAGGATAACCTATCCTGTCTCCCGCCGGTCGAGACAGTTGGAGAGTTGGATCCCAGGGCCTCAGAGTAATGGCACGTGTCATTCATCTGTGGGGAAGGAGAATTGCTTCCCTCTGAACACTCCCAGGTTTTTCTGCTTGATTCGTGTCCGGCTGATTTCTGCATCCCTCTTTCTGCCATTTCTCCTTGATTTTTGGATGGCCGGGGAGAGGAGGGCATTCATGGTTGGGTGAGAGCCAACTTTTGGGGCTGTCCTGTTTACTGAACTGACTGGGTGAGTGCCTGTGCTAATTTATCTATCTCGGCTGGTTCGGCTCGAGTGAGAGAGGGCTGCTATTTGTCTGGGGTTGTGCTCTCTACTGGTCTTACTCTGTTGAAACCTTTCAAAATTTGTGGCTGTGAAGATCTTTGGAACTTTGAGGGTGAGAGAGCCAAAGTGTCCCTATCTCTGGTGGTGATAGCTCCTGAAAATGGTGTTGGAACCACAGTGTTTAAAGTGACCTGCCTGATGGTGTGGGTCAAATTTGGACTCCAAAGTTTACTATTTTCTGGACTTTGAGAGTTTACTTTATTCTGCGACAGCTCTTTTCTCCTCATTATTCGCCTTTTGCTTTGTTTTATTTTTATGGGGGTTGTGGGTAGGTTGTTTCTGCTTTAGGGTGAGACTGTTGGGGGTGTGTGTGTGTGAATACAGTATTTATAGAACTGTATTTTATAAAGTGTGTATGGTTAGTATGTATGAGAGGGGTTTGTTTTAATGGGTTGTAATTTAATTTCAGGGATTTTGTTTAAGTGGTTGGAGGAGGTTGTAGTCTGCTTTGTCTGCTCTTGCATAGGGAAACCTTGTGCAATCCCAGTTTTCTGGGGGGGGGAACTAGATGAACCAGGCAAAGATGTATTGGTGCCACGGCCTACACCTACACTGCCACTCGGCTCCATGGTCTTTGCCCCTTTATCAACCTCCCAGTCTCAGCCACTGCAGCTAGGCACTTTAGGGAGGTTGGAATCACTAGGAGTTGAGTGATCTGCAGGGATCCAAGGGCAGCTGAGGAGGGGGTGGTGAGCTGCATTGAGGTTGTCTGGCCCAGGAGATGCCCTGGGTATAAACGCAGCCCACGGAGGTACCAGACACGTTTGGTTTCCATACCAAGGGTTTCCACCAGACCAAGTGGGCTGCCAGCTACAGGTCAGGCCACGTCTTCTAATCCTCTTCAGGTGGTACTTTGCAATGCCAGGTTGATGTGAACAAGACCACTATTTTTGCAGAATGATTTCCTCCGTTGACCTGACTTGCATAATGCAGACCTGCCTTGGTGACGATGCTGGCTTAGTTCTTGAGGCCACAGTCCCATCTGAGTACTCTGTAGTGCATTGCCTGAGGAAGAATTGCAGGGGAGGGGGTATGGCTATTGTTTTTCGAGCCTGCCTGAGCTTCAGGGTGCACCCTGTTGGTGTCACCCAATCCTTTTAATGCATTTCCATGTGTGGGGGCACAGTTTGCTGGATTCTCCTCATTTACCACCCTCCTGGGGCAGGAGGAGATTTCCTGCAGGAGGTGGTGGACTTTGTTGTTGACCAGGTGTTGGAGTCCCCAGGTGTTTAATCTTGGGAGACTTCAATGCCTGGATCAATGTCGAATCCTATCACATTTTGGTCATGACCTCCTTCAGTTGATGTATTTATTGGGCCTGTCACAAGCTGTTGCTTCTGCAACCCACCAACATGGCCACACACTTGATCTGGAGTTCCATCTGGGTCTTGAAGTTGATAACCTCAAAACTGATCATGTTGCTTGGTCTGATCACAGTACAATGGAGTTCACATTTGTGGCCCCCCCAGTAGTCCCCCCATGGAGATGATCATCTACCTCCCTTTAAGGTGTGTGTGTACTGAGGAACTGTTGGCACTAGCTGACCTATCTTGGATTGACATGGCATGTGTGAATGGAAGCAGACAGGCAGTGGCTACTTATAACATGGTGATCTCCGAAGCTCTGGATTTTCTTGCACCAGTTTGTATATGACCCAGATCTTTGCACTTGAGGTCCCCCTGGTTTCATGTGGACTTCAAGGTTATGAAGACCAGGGATCAGAGGTTAGAGCATTGCTGGTGGAGGACCTGGTTGGAGGTTGATAGGTTGGACCTTCATGCTCACTATGCTGAGTATCGGGGGATAATTTCCCATAAGATGGCAGAGTTCCTGTCCAGCAAAATTGATGCAGGGAAGAACAGACCATCTCAGCTATTTCAGACTGTAGACAGGCTTCTTCATCCTGCCTGTCTGCAGCCAGACAAAGCATTGTCATCCACTTTGTGTGAGGAGTTTGCTCTGTTTTTCTCTGACAGAGTGTCAGTCATCTGATCAAGGATCCCGCCAGGGAGGCATTGGCCTCACAGTGGGTGGGCTGGGGGAGCTCAGAGGCACTCCAATTGTCTAGGAGGAGTTTAGGCCAGTGGAGGGGTCTGAAGTGACTAATGTGATCTTATAGCTGATGTACACCTTTTGTGACCTGGACCCAGCCCTGATGCATTTCTTAATGAGATGTGTCAAGGCTGTCGGCCTGGTGTTCCCCAGGATTACCAGGTGTTCGATGGCAGAGGGGGTATTCCCAGTAGCTTTGAAAGAAGTGCTGGTGATGCCCTTCCTAAAAAAACCTTTGCTCGGCCCCAACATCCTGGCGAATTACCATCCTATCTCCAACCTGTCCTTTTTGGGCAAGGTTGTCCAGAAGCTAGCGGCTCAACAGCTTGAGGATCACCTGGTGTCCTTGGACATCTATGAGCCATTTCATTCAGGTTTTCAGGCTAGACACAGCACAGAAACAGCTCTAGTGAGGGTGTATAATGATCTGCTCAGGGCTAGAGATAAAGGTGACAGGTCAGTTCTTGTTCTCCTTGATCTCTCTTCAGCTTATGACATTGTGGACCACTTTGTGCTTATGGATCAGCTCTGTGAGCTTTGTGGACTCACCAGTACTGTCATCAGACGGTTTGAGTTCTATCTCTCAAACAGGGTGCAGCTGGTGGCGATGGGGAATTTCTCCTCTTTCCCAATGTCCCTGTCTTCTGGAGTGCCACAGGGCTCGATCTTGTCACCGATACTGTTCGCAATGTACATGCTGCCCCTGGGTGAGCTCATTTGACAGTACAGTGTGGAATTTCACTGTTATGCAGATGATACCCAGCTGTACTTATCTTTTGCCCTCAGAACATCTGGAACTGTCGACATGCTTAACAACTGTCTGGCTAAAGTCAATGACTGGATGGCTTCCAGCTGGCTGAGACTAAACCTGGCCAAGATGGATGTACTAGTGATCGACCTTGTCACGCTCATGATGAGTTGCCACCTGGGGCTGATACAGGGCTTTTCATGGGGGTCAGCTCCATTGATGGCTTCCCCAAGAGTGCAAAATCTGGGCATGATGCTTGATAACAGATAGACTTTGAAAGATAAGGTGTCATCAGTGGTCATCAGTGGTTTTTACCATCTGTGCAGCATTGCCCGGATTAAAAATCTCATTATGCCTGAGGACCTGCCAACACTGGTGCATGCCTTTGTGACCTCTAGGCTTGACTACTGTAACTCTCTGTACTTTGGGGTCACAGGAGGGTCCCTTCACAAACTGCAGCTGGTGCAGAATGCAGCAGCCCAGTTACTGATGGCCTTTTGAGGTACAATCATTTGACCCTGGTCCTGTGGGCTCTGAACAGGCTGGCAGTCAGGTGGAGGGTCCTTTTCAAGGAGTAGCTTCTCACCTTTAGGGCCCTGTAGGTACTGGGTTCTGGTTACCTGACAGAGCTCCTGACACCGGTGACCTCTGCTCGCTCCCTCTGCTCCTCTTTGAGGGGCATCCTGGACATTCTCAGGGTTTGGCTCAGGACTTCTGGAGATTGTGCATTTAACATATCTGGGTTGACCCTGTGGAACTCCCTTCCAACTTCAGCATGGGAGGCTCCCTCGATCAAGGTGTTCAAGCAGAGACTGAGGGCCCACTTCTTTGTCCTGGTCTTTCCAAATCTCTGATTCCATCTTGGTATAGTTCCCTTTACATGACAGTCCACTGCTTTTTACCTGTTAACTGCTGTATTTAGAATATTATGAATTATTGTTTTTATATTTATTTATGTTTGCTTCCTGTGCTCTTATTATAATCTTTGTTAGGTGCCCAGAGCCTCTGGGATTGGGCACCTTATAAATAAAATTGTCTTGCCTTGCCTGTTGGTTTCCCCACTGGTGTATATGGCCTTCTGGACATCTTTCAGGGTTGAACTTTGTTATCACCTGAGGGCTCTGAGAGGAAGTGAACTCAAGCACCAAACAGTTTGGCATTGTCATGCTGCATTTTGTTCACTGGTATGGCCACCTGTTAAGAGCTGTGTATGACAGTCTGAAGCCTACTCAAATTACATCTCATCCCAATCCAATGGCCTCTTCCCATGCTGGAACAAGGGGAAGAGGGAGTTTCTTTGTACATTCCCTGTTGCTTGACCATGGCCTACAGTGCTGCTGCCCTATCTGAGTGGCATGCATAGACTTCATCTTTTGGTGGCCAGCAGGGATGTATGTCCTTTACTTCTTACATGGCCGAGCTAAAAGGTGACATACAGCCACCGAGCACATACCTTTAACTAGTATTCTATGTATTTGCTTTTGGTTAACCAGGTGAATATATTAGACAATTAAATGCCTATTCAGATGTATGATCTGAAAGAAAACAAAAGAAGGATTATTCCAAATAAAATTATTGTTAAGTAGAGAGAAGATAGTTTAGCTGTACGGCATGGGAAAATTCTGAGTTTGTTGAATTTGGACTACATTTTGTGACATTTCATGGAATTTCATTAGAATATTGTGGAACTTTTTAAATTTAGTAATTTGGTTGTAATTTGGCTGCCCTTTAAGATAGAGCTGTGACATTTGGCATGCACACTCTTTGTGTGTGTGTGTGTGGGGGGCAATAATGTTCTAAATATCATGACATTCAGATGTGTAGTTTCAAAATTATAGGTGCTCAATATCTGTCATTTTATTTTTGTGCGAAAGTTCATGAACATTTTTGCCTGCATATATGTCAGCCATCAATTGGATCAAATATTTTAAATTTGGCATGATTCCTTGATGATAGGTGCTCTAATAATGTGCCAGATATCATGTCAGATATCATGTCAGTGTGATGCATCATCTCAAAATGATATGTGCTCAAATTCTGTCATTTTATTTTTGTGGGACATTTTGTGGAAAAATGTTATCTGCATATAACTTGGCACCTTTAGCACTACCATGTTTAAATTAGCATGAATAACCTTTTTGTAATGCTTATAGAATTATCTAAATATGGAGAGAATTGCATAAGAGGTTTTTAAGTTACAGGGGTTCAGATCTTACTATGTAAATATTTGCAAACATTTATGAAAACTCTCAGAAATGTGGATGTTTGTAACTTATATGCTTGTGCAGGCATAGACTTAACATTTGACATGCATATCCATAGTCAGTGTATCCTGGTGTCTAACACAACTGGATAAATTGGTTTAGCAGTTTTAAATTTGCAGTAGAATAAAATATTGGTAGCATTTTCTCACATATTTATAGTATCATACAGATGAGCCAACCAGAATCCTCTTTGTGAAATTTAATATTAACAATGCACATATCACTACTTCATTTGAAAAGCAGGGCTGAGCTTTTTACAGTCCTTCTGTTCCTCTCTTGGTGATTATTCTTCACCTTGTCTTTCTGCATAGCCTGATTGGCTCAGTAGAAATACTGATCCCACTGATATCCTCTTTGTTCATTACAATGACAAACTCCCTTATAATATGTGTCACCTACTCATTTTCCTATTGACCTACCCTGTTGGAATAGCCAGAACTGATTCCTTCCTGCTGCCCAAAACACTGTCTTCCCCCACTAAATCTTTTTCAGTACTTCTAAGTCACAGACTTGCATGTACATCAGGCTCCAAGGAACATAAATTTACTGAATGTGATCCTTAGATATCCTGCATTGAGGCTGGAATTGTTGACATGATGTGCTTCCTTGATCCAACCTGGGGATCTTCAACTGCTGTGTTACTCAGCTCAGCTGTCCATTTCTTGGTGAAACTGTGCATCTAACTCCTGAACTTGTTGACCTCCTGCACTACCTGCCTCTCATACCCCTATATTTTAATTAGAATCCACCATATAAGGCGGAGTGAAATTAGCAAATTCCAGTTTTATGGAAGTTGCCATGAAATTCTACAATTTTTACTAAGACTGGTGGGATTTGACTATGTACATATGTTATTTATTTTGTAATTTCTGGCTGCATGCTATTAAGAAAATTAGCACACACAGTCTCCTTGTAAGATGTAAGAATCTGTCAAATTTCATGGTATCGTAGTCTCTAAATTTAAAGTCTCAGGGGCTTACATTTGTAGTTTACATTCTTGCAAAATTTAATTTCTTAATGTTGTGAAAGTTTGACTACTTTTAATTCAGTCCCATTTAAAGCTGCAAATATGAAGTTTTTCAGAAATGACCATGTGGTATATTAGCTTAAATGCTTCAACTCTGGTTACATTTGGATATGTTGTTTTAAAATTGGAGGAAAATAACTGAAATTTAAATTTTGGAAACATATTTGGTAGGCTATAACTTGGTTCCATTTGAAGTTAGAGAAATCTGAATCTATGTGCATATACAAGTGTAGTGATAATCTGTATACCTGCCAAACTATATAACATTTCAATGAATACTATTAAAATGATACTAAAATTACAGAAATCTAAATTTTAACAAAATGTTTGGCTATCTATAACTCAGCTCCCATTGATGCTTGAAACTTATAACACTGTGTATATACACATGTTGGGTGCTTCTAGAAATCCAGACATCATGGAGATTTTTGGATAAGAAATTTTAAAATGATCTCAAAATAACTGAACATTTAATTTCTGATTAAATGTTTGGCCACCCATACCTCTACCCTCTTTCAACCTACTAATCTGAAATTTAACACTCCTTTGTATATCTTTGGGTTCTATTTACATTCTATACTTGGTGTTAATTAAATGTGTACTTTTAAAACTATAGCAAAAAAACTGAAATTAAAAATTTGGCAGAATTCTGCAGAATTTTTATGCAAATTCTGCAAAATTCCATAGAATCAGAATGGTCATTCTGTGGGCATTCCGTAGGCAGAATTTTATATTAGATAGTATGCTTTTAGTGCATAAACAATGAAGGCAGCATATGTAACATAATAAAATGGACAATTTTTTAAGTATAAGCAATATAGATGGCATACAATATGCTACCTTTATGATGTGTATATTGATCACAATACATTACACTTATAATGCATACACAATGAAGGCAGAACAGGAAACAAAATAAACTACATCTTTGGATCTGGACTGCCTCAGCAACTATAGGGCAGTCTTAAATCTTTCATTTTTAGGGAAGATTATAGAGGAAGTGGTGGCCGCTCATCTGGAGAGACACCTCACATCTTCATCTACCTATGAGCTTTTCCAGCCTGGGTTCTGGGCAGGGCATAGTATGGAACCTGCTGTGGTAAGTGTGCTTAATGATCACCTGATGGTGAGGGACAGGAGAGCTCATACCATCTTTGTTCTCCTGCACCTCTCTGCAGCATTTGACACCATGGACCATGAGGTGCTGCTTGACCGCCTGTGGGTCTGGTGTTGCCTGTCCAGCAATGTCATCAGCTGGTTCAGGTCATACTTGATGGACAGAGTGCAGAGGGTGAAAATGTGACTCGCCTCATTTAGCCCAAAGCCTCTGAGCTGTGGACTGCCGTAAGGGTTGGTCTTGTCATGGTGTACCTGCTGCCATTGGGGACATTATCAGGTGGTACAGGTTGAGTTTTCACTGCTGTGCAGAGGATACCCAACTGTATTTGTTCTGTGCAACTGCTGTCCGGGTGTTGGATACCATATTTAACAACTGCCTCAAGGAAATCCTGTTATGGATGACTAAAAACTAGCTTAGACTCAACCCATACAAGATCGAGGTACTGGTGGTGGAGCCAGTTGTCGTGGAGGAGGGGGGATGGGGGGGTGGTCCCCATATCTAGAATTGGGGAGCATTCCTCTTGTCCCTTCTAGACAGGTGAAAGATTTGGGTGTGATCCTGGGTGATGGTCTGACACTTGATGGACAGGTGTCATCTGTGGTCAAAAGTGTTTTTCATCATCTCTGGAACATTGCTCGAATCCAAGCCCTGATCCTCTTGAGCACCTTCCCACACAGGTACATGCTTTCATAACTTCTAGGCTGGGTTAGTGCAATGTCCTGTACCTTGGGTTATCTGGAGGAAACCTCCACAGACCGCAGCTGGTGCAAAATGCAGAGGCAAGACTATTGATCTGGGTAAAGAGGTGTGAGCATATTACCCTGGTCCTCTGTGGACTGCACTGGTTGCCAGTCAGGTGGAGGATTGTCTTCAAGATAGGGCTCCTTACCTATAAGACCCTGCATGATGGGGTTCCTGCCTATCTGCAAGATCTCCTTGACCCTTACCATCCAGCCCGAATGCTCCATTCCACCGAGGGGGCCTCCGGGGGGGTTCCCAGGGTTAGGTTGCGGCATTCAGGAGATAGAGCATTTGCAGTGGCCACACCAACCCTGTGGAACTCCTTGCCTGATTATCTAAGGGGGGCCCCATCTGTGGAAGCCTTTAAAATGGGCCTGAAAATACACGTATTTTAATTGGCTTTTATAATGTGAGTTTTTTGACAGATAGAATGAAATTCTCTATTTACATTTATTTTATTATGTAAGTTGGGTGATTTTAAATAATATTAAATTGTGATTCTACTGTTTGGTGCCCAGAGTCTCAGGCTTTGGGAGCTCTATAAATAGAAATGTCTGTCTGTCTGTCTGCCTATCTATCTATCTATCTATCTATCTATCTATCTATCTATCTATCTATCTATCCAACAATTTCAGTATTGGCAGTGCAGCTAGCATACAAGTAATAATGTTCAAAACAGAATAAGTATACATGTGGTTAGCAGTAATACAAAAAATGGTTTCTGATTAAGTATAAGATGGAGGAGTATGTATAGCCAGCAACCTAGAAACGGACCTTGTAACAATCATATCTTATGATCTCAAGGTGTCAGGGTAGTGAGACAAGTCAGTATGCAAGGCTAGACAGATTTTAGGGTACAGGGGGAGATTTCTAGAAGAAGGCAGGTGCTGTTGTCACTGTATTACCCACTACTGAGACTCCATGTAGAGTACTGTGTCCAGTTCTGGAGGCCATGCCTCTGCAGATACATTGACAGGGTGGAAGTGGTCCAGAGGAGGGCTACCAAAATGGTGCAAGTGTTGCACAGGAAACCATATGAGGAGAGGCTGAGGTAGCTCAACATGTACTCCCTGGAGCATAAGAGAGTGAGAGGATACATAACCGAGACCAATAAGTACCTCACAGGGGTGAGCAAGGTACTACTGGGGAGTCTCTCTTAGAGGAGCATGAGGAGCATCTGAACACAGGGGCATATAATGAAGCTTGAAGGGATTTAAGAGTGATGTAAAGAAATATTTCTTCACAGAAAAGGTTTTGAACAACTGGAATAGCTTGTCAGGAGAGGTGGTGGGAGTGAAGGCAGTGCAGAGCATCAAGAATGCATGGGTATAAAAGGCAGAGAAAGGGGTGAACAAAGAGACATTTGTGACCAGATAAGGTCCAGAATGTAATGTAATAATAGGCATGAAAACTAGGGCAGACTAGATGGACCTACTGCTCCTTTTTCTACTGACAGAGTCTATGTTTCTGTGTAAAACAACATAGAAACATAGGTAATATAATGATTCAAAGTGGAGAGTCAAAACCATTGGAATCATGGATATACTCAATTACCACCAGTGGAAGACAGAATGGACAAGTGATGTTTCTTGCAGGGTAAACACAGAAATTTAGGTGCAGTTGCAAAGAGAGGAAACAAACAGCTATTTCCTCAGAGCACCCACAAAGGAAAATAATGTGGGTCATCTGTGCACTGAGAGGGAAATTAGTTCCAATAACTGGGGACATTCTAGTGGACCATTTGTGGATGGTGAATAGGGAAGCATCAGCAGATCAGAATGAGTTTGACTGGTGTGAACTACTGTGTGTAGCAGATGTATATGGGGAGGCGGGGCAGGAGGACATAAAAAGTTTGAATAGAAAACAACCCAATAAGTAGCAGTTGACTGCAGTAGACTATAATCAGCTCTGACAAGAGTAAAGCACACAGTGCTACATTAGTTGAGAAGAGGTCAAGACAGAGATAATTGGCATATATTATTGTAGGACATGTTTTATCAGTGTTTATTTTTTTATTGATTTAGGGGCATAAGAATATAAATCAGCAAGCCATTTTGCAGTCAGGGGAGCAGGATGTCTTAAGCTATTGCTAGTGCTGACTTTGGAGTGATGAAGTGGTGAAGCTGGTAGGCATGACTGAGTCTAGTATTATCAGATTTGCTGATAGCAGAGATGTGGCCGGAGAAGTCCAAGGCTGACTCAAGGGTAATTCCTACATATTTACATTCCTCTATGATGGAGAGTTGGGCGCTACTGAAGTAGCAGATAGACAGGGCATCAGAGCAGGCTAGGCATCTAGCCTTCAAACCAAAGAGCATTGTTTGAGTTTTGGAGGCATTGAGGATTGAATTACTGTCAAAAAGCAAGTTCTGTATCTGATGATATTGGGGGAGCTTAAATAAAGGGCAATGCCATGAGCATACATGATTCTGGAGCAGGAGGTGCAGGCAGAGGGACAGTTGTGAATGAAAAAAAAATAGATAAGAGAAGTGAACCTAGATTCGAGCCCTAAGGGACACCACAACTGATTGGGACTGCACTGGAGGTGGTAACACAAACTTTAATGAATTGTTGCATGTCTGACAAGTAATTTAAGAACCAGGCAATGACACAGCAGGAGAGATTAATTTCCATTAATTTGGAGTGGCAAAGTTCATGATCTACAAAGTCAACGGCTTTGGATTGGTCAATGAATCTGACATTTGAAAGGGAGTCTTAGTCTATGGCAGATTTGTTATCCTTTATTAACCAAACATTATTGCAATTTTTCAAATACAATAGAATGAACAATGGGAAAACAGACAATAACAATTTCATACCAATGAACAAACACCATAACACCATAAATGACAAAGCAGATTTGTTATCACTGGTCAACTGAACCAGGGCAGTAGAAGAGCTATATTATTTCTAGAAGCCATACTTACATGGGGTGGAAGATTTTACTTCAGCAGGTATTCTGCTACTTGGGCAGCCACCACCTTTTGAGTAGTATACTGAGGGCGGGTAGAAGAGTGATGGGGCAATACTAAGTGAGGATGTCCTGATCATAAAGACGACAGATACCTTCTTGAACTACTCTGCACATCTTTACCCATAGGTCTTCATCCTGCCCCTCAGTTGTGCATACCATCATGTTTATTCTGTGTTACATTTACATCTCATTTCTGTACTGTGTTGGTGACCTTGTAAATAGAGTTCTGTGTTACTAATAGTGCTGTACAAGGGCAAATATGCCATATGCATAGAAGTCATTCAATTTCTCTCCTACACCACGCTAGGAATCAATTCTGACAATCAGCACAAACAGAAATTGGACCTATCAGCCTTTAATTAAAGATGTATTTCCAGCATGCTATACTCTCAGAGGGAAACAAACACTGTCTCCATTAAATACACTGGCAACCTAGAGGTCTCATTCTACAAAGGCTCTCAGTAGTAACTTTTGTATTACTAAAATCCTTAGAAATCTTAGAATGCACACAATACACTATCAGGAAAACACATCTGTAATGAAGTTTTATACTCTTGTAAACTGTTCACCAACCTTTAGTGCAGGCGCTCTATATACTGGTTGCTACCAGTATAAAAAAACACTACGGCCATATTTTACTTAGGTGCCACACTCTCACACTCATTTAATCTCTCTTTCTAAATCACATTCTAGATAAAACTACCTCTTTCCGTAAAGTTTAATGTTTCAAGATAATCTTGTCTCTTCCTCAGAAATATCAGTACTAAGAATGTAAACATAAATTTTGAGTTATTATCTGATATTGGTTAACTTTTTTTTTACAACATTTAACCACTGTATAGAATTCAGTTTTTAATTTTTAATTTCAATTTGTTTTAAATCAAAATTAAAAATTAAAAACTGAATTATTTACAATGGTTAAATATTGTAAAAAAGTTAACTAATATCAGATAACACCAAATTTATCTGTTTATATTCTTAGCACTAGAATTTCTGAGGAAGAGACAGGAAGAGACCGGATTGTCTTGAAACGTTAAAAAAGCGACATATGGAATATAAAGTGCTCTGTACTGTTGATGCTTTGGATTGTGCAAAACATGAAGTGATGTATTTTGGATCCCAGATCAAGGGAATTATAAAACTGGAGTAAAGGATGAAGAAATATATTTAAGTGGGTAGAGTGTTTTTCACAGTTTTCAACTGACAATAACTGGGGTAGAGTCATGCTTTTAACCATGCTTGGTTACTGTTGTGAAATGGCACCACAAGAAAACATGGTCATCTGTGACCAGGACTCTTTAAAGAACTGAATAACCATGGTCACCCTACATAATAAAACACATTTCTACACAGCTCAGGGTATTTCAATTTTTACAGCAATGTTAGCATTCAGTAATGAATACATATTACTACAAATACTTTTGACATAGCTTTTATTTACTTATCCATTGTTGTTGATTTTCGTCAATCCTTATTCATAACTGATGGAATGGTTTAATTACTATTTATACCACCGCATAACTAAACTCTTAAGGTGTGGTAAGTTCTCTTAGTAATTTGATGAGCTCCATATACTGGGGGATTTCACTTTAAACTGGATATCCAACACCACCTCCAACTTTCGTAACCAAGTTGCTGCACTAAACCTGTTGCAACTGTTTGCTGAATCCACTCAACTGAACTAGAAGTAAAAAAAAAAAACACTCCCTTCTGTAATGGGCCCTTAGCTCTCACCAGCATTGTATAATTGTCTCAGTCACACAACCTAACTCACTAAGTGATCACTATTTGATTTACTTAATCCACAAAATTTTCAGGCCCAAAGCCCCCCTCCCAGGACCATTCTCTCAAGGTCATTCAAATTCCTGGACCTTGCCTCCCTCATAAACACCTTGACAGCCACTGATTGGTCCCCCATCTACAGGGCTTCCACTATTGACAATGTGTGTCTCTATTTCAAACTCAAGTTCTTAGCTGTATGGGATATCCATGCACCACTCAGACGGTCTCAGGTGAGGCATGCCCACTTGCTGTGGATCACTGCTGACATCATGACCCTCACCAGAGCCAGAGACCAGGCATGGAAGTCTTTCAAGGACTCAAGTTTCTCTGTTGACCACACAAAATACCAATCCTTTCGCAACACCTGCACTAGGCAAATCAGGCAGGCTAAGGCATCTTACTTCCAATCTTTCTTCCAGGCTAACATAAACCAACCATCAAAATTCTGGAAAATGATAAAATCCCTCTTCTCCCCACCCTGTCAGCCCCCTCCTCACCTGTGTTGAATGTAGGTGGTACTGCTGTGATGGACCCACTAGCAGTAGCATCCAAAATTAATTCCTATTTTACAAGTTGCACCTCGGCATTGCTGTCTGCACTCCCCCCCCTCCAGCCCAAACCACCTCCACTGCAGCCACCCTCGCACAAGCCCATTCCCCTTCTGCCCTTTCCTTCTCCTTCTGTCAAGTCACATCCTCAGAAGTTTTAAAAGCTTCGACATTCTTAAACCCTAACAAAGGCAAATGCCCCACCGGGCTGGATTCCAAGATGCTCTACTTAGCCGATCCTGCAATCGCCCTCCCCCCCGGATGATCTCTACAACCTCCCCTTTTCTCTAGGTTCATTTGCCTCAGAATGGAAACACGCTACTGTCATCCCGCTCCCAAAGGGAGGTGACTCCTCTGTCCCCAGCAACTACAGTACTGTCCTATTTCTCTCCTCCCCATTCTGACAAAGCTACAGGAGAAGCTAGTTCTCTCCCAACTCTCCTCCTGTCTCAACTCCTCCTCCTCCTCCTCCTTCTTCTCACCCTACCAGTCTGGCTTTAGGAAGTTCCACTCCACAGCCACCTCACTTCTACGGCTCACCGATTCCATCTTTGATGGCATGGACAAGGGTCACATCACCTTCACTATTTTTGTCAACCTGGCCAAAGCATTTGACATGGTTTCTCATGCTGTCCTGCTAGATAAGCTATTCATACCTGGGCTATCTTCCAAGGCCACCAGTTGGCTCCACTCCTACCTGGTAGGCTGATATCAATCTGTCAGAATCAGTGGTTCCACCTCACCGTCCCTCCCACTTACCACCGGAGTCCCCCAAGGTTCAGTCCTCAGCCTGCTCCTATTTTCCATTTTCCTAAATGACCTGCCCACCACCTGCCCACACACATCCATACACATGTATGCAGGTGACACGGTCTTGTATGCTTCTGGCCCTTCAACCACTGATGTAGTGACCAGATTGCTGCAGGACTTCAATGAAGTCCAGCTCTAGTTTCACACAAACCAGCTACTCCTCAATGCCAAGAAGACTGTCTCCATGACCTTCGGCATGAGGCAGAGACTCTGTCAGCTTAAAACCACTCCTTCTTTACACACCCTGGATAGGACTACTCTGGAGGCTTGCCCCTCCTTTAGATATCTCCGAGTCTGGCTGGACCAGCATCTCAACTTTTCTGTACACGTCGATGCCATTCACAATAAACTTCACCCCAAACTGGGTGCTCTCTACCACAATCCTGGTTGCATTCCCCCTGCCAGCTTGCGGGGCACTCTTACAGAAAATGATTCTCCCCATCTTCGACTATGGGGACATAGTTTACAGTGCCACTCCCAAGTCCAACCTAAACAGATTGGACCCCATTTTCCACTCTTTCTACAGAGTCACTATTGACAGCCCACCCTCCTCACACCACTGTGTCCTCTATCAGTCTTTAAATCAGCCCTTGCTCCATGATCATTGACAGGCTCACTGCACAAAGCTCACTGCAAAGTACTGGTCCCAGTCCTTGCCTCCATACCTCAAGGTTGTGCTCGTGACCCATACTCCTCCTGCGTATTCCTTAAGAAATGCTGACACCCACCTCCTGTCGGTACCACGTATGTCTTCATCGTCAGGACAAGTAGCTTTCAGACACTGCATGCCCAAATTATGGAGCTCCCTCCCTGCAAGCACCCAGCTAATGCCCCTATCTCAGAACCTCAGTCACCTCATAAATGATCACGTCTACACACCATGTGTGTGTGGCTAGAAGTGCCCAAAAACAGTACATTTACTCCAGCATCGCACCAGCTTATTGATAAGTTTAACACTGACCCTGTTCCTTGTTTATCTTCCAGAACTACTGCATCTCAAGTGCTGCTATGAATTAATGTAGTTAACGAATTAATGTATTTAGCTTAGCTATGTTTTGTACATACCTTCGTATTTTGTGTTCCAGTATTGTACTTTTATGACTTATGTGGCTTTTCTCTATGTTCCCCTTCCCCCAGGATGCACCTGGAATCGAGCAGTACTCTGCTCAGTGTGCCCTCCTTGTAAAACTTTTAAATAAATAAATAAATTTTGTATGCCCAAGTAATTGATTGCTTTGTGTAAACCTTACATTTTTTTCATAATCTACAAGCAATTGTTAGATTGTGATTATTTATTTAAGTTTAAAGTGAAAATTGTTCAAATGTTGCTATCCCATGCTCTTATGACCATGGATGGACCATGGTCAAACATGGATAAGCCATGGTTAGCCATGGTTGACCATGGTATGTCTAGAACATTCAGAAGTGAAAGGCCATAATTATACTGGTGTGGTAGTGCCCATATACTGTAGTTAGGGTTGATCAACAGGTTCTATGTTAAACTCCTAATAGTTTGGGTAGCATTTTACAAAATGTGTTAAAATTTGGCATGCATTGTATAGTAGGCAAGGTCTAAATATGTAAAACATTTTGTGATGGTAGCTTATGAGGTTTCTGAGATCCACATATGTCATTTTCCTATGGGTGTCTAATTTTTTTTCCCATACTCAACATGAGTTGCTGGTTTTGCTCTCATGTACAGCTTACAAGTAATGACATTTTTTCCCAGAAATGTTCATGGTAGATGTGTACTGTGCCATGTTAGTGCCTTCGGCAGTTTTTTTTTTGGCAGTTACTTAATTTCTCCCCTGGAGTCCTCTGCCTGCATTTGACGTCCCTTCCCCCAATGTAGGCACCAGGTATGAGACCCCCTCCCCATAACCCCACAACTTAACCTTCATGGCAGGGGTTGGGGAGTGACTCAACACACTGATCCGGATTAGCATTCAGGGAGGTGCCTTCCTGGGCTGTCAAGGAAGGGGACCATTGTCATTTTCAGAGATCTCAGCTATTTTCTGTATTTACGCTGTCCCCTCTCATGGTGTGGTGTGCAATGGCACCAGCAGCGACAGCGCACATGCTCCCATGCATGTCCGGCCAAGCACCTGCCACACTCTTGCCCTATGTCCAGTGCCGACGTGCCACCTCCCAGCCTTTGCTAGGTGGCAGGCAATCACCGAGCACTGCAATCCCCCCTCCCCAGACAAGGAGAGCAGTCCTAGGGATGCTCAATCCTTCTCCTCCCTGCCAACCCCCAGTGCCCCATGTCCGTTCCCAAATATGGGTCACCGGAATGGCATGAGGTAAGGTGTCCAGCTCCTCAGCCCTCAGCACCACTGGGCTGGCTGCCTGTGGCAGGTTTGTGAAAAAATATTTAATGGTTCCAGAGTTACAAGGATTTAAAATTTTGTTTTTTGCTGTTCCAAGCATGCTCAGTAGGGATTTTGTGGATACCATTTTGATACAAGACAAAAAATTCCATGTTGGCAGACCATTTTTGTTTTCTCACCACTTGCTTCTCATAGCACAAAAAAAAGTCTGTGTTATGACTGCTGCCATCTTGTTTTTTTCCCAAACTAAAAATACATCACAAATACAGTATACAAATTGTGTAATTAAAAAAAAAAATGTATGCCAGAACCTAGTTAAATGGGACCCATTTAGCTAGATTCTGGTGTTCATTTCTTTTTCAAAAGAAATTGTCAGAAATACCTTTTCTGGGCCCTCCAAAATCCAGGGTGCCCAGCTTAACAATAGAAGCCATTCACCTGAATTCTGTGTATGAGAACAGCAGGATTTTCTTGAATGTTGAGGCTGCAGCAAGAGTCATGCTGCCGGCTTCAGTTAAAGCAATGCTTCAGCAACTGTCTGTCCATCTGTCTGTCTGTCTACCTATCTACTATATCTATCTAGTGATCTATCTAATCACAATTTTCTCAAAGATCAATGGCAAAACAACTTTTTTTAATCCAATAAACTGTTTTCTTTTGTGATGTTCTAATAAAAAATACTATTATAATGCCAATACAATGTTTGCCATATGCCACTCTTTTCATTATTTAACACATTATCTGGTTTCATATGTAGTGTGTGAACTGAATTTTAGTGCCAATATTTCCTGATCTTAGCTCTGAGCGGACTGCCATTGATGTCCTACAATGAGTGACATCAATGACTAGTGTGTGTGTGTGTGTGTGTGTGTGTGTGTGTGTGTGTGTGTGTGTGATGCTGTAATAGCTGATCACAGCTGAAGTCTTGAGACAATTTCAAATGGGTTCCCAGCAAATTATTTTTAATAAGATACATAAGGCATGTTAATAGTCAGTGGCATCCGTGCATGTACAACATAAAAAATGATAGTGCTTGCATTTAATCAGACTGGTTTTCCCAATTGTCTAAACTGACCAATCATCTGAATGCTAGTCCATGGCTTTTAGTTATTTTAACCCCACAGATATTGTTTTTAAATTCATATTAAATACAGTCATACCCAAAGGATATGCTATTTATGCTGCTGATGATGATGACAAAGACTTAAAAGGTTGCTGTGCGGTTAGCACTAAGATAGCTTGAGTGATGCCAGAACAGTT
Organism: Neoceratodus forsteri; assembly: GCA_016271365.2. NCBI lineage: Eukaryota > Metazoa > Chordata > Ceratodontiformes > Ceratodontidae > Neoceratodus > Neoceratodus forsteri. The sequence goes on along the minus strand of CM028137.1, from coordinate 262,177,100 downwards.
ACTTGATTTCATTTGATGAAGATTGTCTTGCACTGATATTTAAATAGCAGCTGTACATCATTGTCAGTGTTTTACTACAGGTATACTGCAGTCTTGTTTTTCAGTAATTTTTTTATTTAATCAATAGTAAGTTACAGTACTAGAGGTGCCTGCATCCTATATTGCACTTTGATCTCAGCAAGGCCAGCATTCCATGTTTAGTCAGGGCTGATGATCCTCCTATACTCTTGCAAGGCTTGTGGTGTTTTACTCCACCTCACCCTCTGTAACAACACAGGCAAATGCTATGATAATAGAAAAGCAATGATGTTGTTTGTACAACCCCCCAACACTTGTTTATAATGCAGTCATGTCAGATATTATTAATAGGATATTACTGTTACCAGTCTTAAGGTATTTAACCATCCCCTCTCTCCCCATCCCCTATAATAACACACAAATTGCCTGTTTAATTACGAGGAGACCCTTTCCTTCAGAAAAATAGCAGAGAACTGTGCCATCTAATTGTGTTGCTGGTTTCCAGCTGATGTTTTTATGGCTGCATGGGCAGAGCCATGCTGACGTATTGCCATGATGTAGGAAAGAAAAATTACTGTGGTAGCATGTGACAGGAATGTGAGGCAGTTGTTCTCTGCTAAGTGTTTCAACTGGTGCTTCAACACATATCTCTGCCTCCTGCTTAAAGCAGCAGTACTGCATAAACAAGCATTAGTATCACATAGATGTCTTTCTTCTGATCTGTTGAGCATGTAGCTGTTTAAAATTCATTTCTGTAGTGCAGCATTTGGTTAAAAAGAGCCCAGTTTCTTCTTTGTTTTTGTTTCCATTTGTATGCCTGCCATGTTGTTCCCCTGACCTGCGCTGCCTGCTGCACTCACACAATGACATTCTGCTTTGTTTACGATTAGTAAGGCTTCCTGTGTGGTGCATGCTCCCCTTCTGCGCTGCTGGAAATTGTTCTATAAATTACTACAGGAAAGTATATTAAAGTCAGTGGTGAATGGGTTAATTTATAAAAAGAATGTAACTAACAATGGGAGGTAACTTGAGACAGGAGCACATGCAGAAATAGTTTAGGAGGAACAGCAACAGTGAATTTAATTAGCTGGAGCAACAGACTTTAACAGGGCTGCCATAGAATGAAGCTGAAAGCACCCATAAAGAGACCAGCAACCAGTCTCTCAACTGGGATCACTGCAGCACCACAGGTACCAGTAATGCCATGGTACCACAGTGACCAACTGTCAATGCTGGTCCTCCTTCCCTGGAGTGTTCCTGTTGCCTGCAGGGGTAGCACTCACTGCAGGCTGGCCAGGCTCTACTGCCTGTGGGGCTCCATCATGGGCTGCACTGTCTGGTGGTTGTTGCCTGTTGCCATATCATGACAATCTGTGCTTCTGTTGCTGTTACAGAAGCTACTGTTATACTATCTGTGATGCAATTACCTGAGCCTCACCTCCACCTTAATTAATTCCATTTGCTGGGGTACTACTGTAGTTTGCTGAGGGAGATTTACACCTCATTCCACTATGTGTAACATTTTTTCTGCAGCTGAGGAAAAAATCTGGTTGTGAATAGCCTTTCAGGGGCTGACTTATCTCACATCTTTTTTTCCTCAGAGACATCCACAGTCCTTAGTGTTGTTTTCTGCAGCTGCAGAGGGTTTTGTGAATAGCACTCAGTGCAAGTTCCCCTTAGTTTCCATAGCTACGGCAGTTTTGGGGACTTAGGGAAGGTTTTGCACCTTCAGAAAGCTTTGTGAATACAGTCCTCAGGCCAGGATTCACAAAGAATGCCAAAAATCCCACAGCTGCGGGAAGAAGGCCTGCAGCACTGTGGAAATGCAGTTGTGGGATATTCACAAAGAAAAAGTGAGCAGGTGTGGAATTTCATAAAATTCCTGCAGGTGTGGAATTTCAGCAGCTGCAGAAATTGCACACGTGCTGAAAATCCACAACTGCGGATCCGCAGCTCCAGAAATAGTTTAGGAGGCACAGCAACAGTGAACTTATTTAGCTGGAGCAGCAGACTTTAACAGGGCTGCCATAGAATGAAGCTGAAAGCACCCACAAAGAGACCAGCAACCAGTCCCTCAACTGGGACCACTGCAGCACCACAGGTACCAGTAATACCATGGTAACACAGTGGCCAACCATCACTGCTGATCCTCCCTCCCTGGAGTGCTCCTGTTGCCTGCAGGGGTAGCACTCACTGCACGCTGGCCAGGCTCTACTGCCTGTGGGGCTCCTTCATGGGCTGCACTGTGTCTGGTGGTTGTTGCTTGTTGCCATATCATGGCAATGTGTGCTTTTGTTGCAGTTACAGCAGCCACTGTTATACTACCTGTGATGCTATTACCTGTGCCTCACCTCCACCTTAATTGATTCCATTTGCTGGGGTACTACTGCAGTTTGCTGAGGGAGAGTTACACCTCATTCCACTATGTGTAACATTTTTTCTGCAGCTGAGGAAAACATCTGCTTGTGAATAGCCTTTCAGGGGCTGTGTCTTACTTATATCACCCCTTTTTTCCTCAGGGAGTTCCGCTGCTGCACTCTTTTCCACAGTCCTTAGTGTCGTTTTCTGCAGCTGCAGAGGGTTTTGTGAATAGCACTCAGTGCAAGTTCCCCTTAGTTTCCATATCTATGGCAGTTTTGGGGACTTAGGGAAGGTTTTGCACTTTCAGAAAGCTTTGTGAATCCAGCCCTCAGTCTCTAACTATTGTTCCTATTTGGTCAAGAAAAACTAAATAAATGTAATTTTGCTCCAGTGACATTTTAATGAAGTCTGTGGCTCCTACCTTTTGCCAGCACTTGTTAATCACATTAATTCAAGAAACATTAGTTAAATGAGTTCCTGCACATAACTTTTTTACTGCTGTTTGCTACCAGTATGTGCTCACACAAGCAAACTGTATTTATTTTGCAACAAACCTCAAAAACAGGCATAGGGCACAAGCAGGAAGAATATTCCAGATACTGGAAGAATTCACAGATAATATTCTGTTTTTAATAAAATACTCAGCAACACACTGAGCTGAAACTGCACTTCCTCAATTTGTGAAGGAGCACTGCAAGCACAAAATGAAACTACAACACAGAGGAAATGTAATACCTAGGGGTCAGGCAGCTGAAAACAAGGAGGGAGCCATATACCACTCATACAGTTTATTACTATTTTACTATTTACAATTACTATTGTTTTTTAATGTGGCAGTACTACAAACATGAAGAAAGTGGCATGGGGTCTTATCCCACCACATGATTGCTGCACAATGTGTCAACAAGCTTTGAATGTGGCAGTACTGCAAGCATGCAGAAAGTGGCATAGGTTCTAATCCCACCACATGATTACTGTAGTGTCAACAAGCTTTACAGTTTTTTTTTTGACAAGGCAAAGAATATCTGCACTCAGACAGACATAGAAAATGCAAACAAATAAAAAGGAAACACAGCAAGAAAGAGTAACAAAATGAATACTGTTACTCAAAGTACCAGATAGTTATGCTTGCTATATGAATAGCACCCTGTTGGATGAACACGGTGAAATTGGCATTTCTATTCATTTGAATGTCTACAACTCAGAAACATTCACAATTTCTCACTAGTGAGATTCTTGGTTCATGAACTCTAGAGAGTATAATACACACATTACAAAATGCTATTCTGTTTGCATCTTAGAACCAACATAGGTACAGTAGTCACTTTATAACAGTAGCAACAAGTCAAGAACACATTCTGCTTATCAGACAAGAATTCTCCATGTAAGATTTTTTTAGCAGAACTGTCATGAAAAAAACAACAAAACTAGTAAAATAATAAACCTAGTAGACCAGGGAGAGGCTGTGGACATGGCCTACCTAGACTTTAGCAAGGCATTTGACACATTTCCACACAATAGATTAGTAAAACAGTTAGCCAGCCTGGGAGTAGGACCAGGGTGGTAGCCTGGTTAAAAAATTGGCTGGACAACAGGACTTAGAGGGTAATAGTAAATGGAGTCTACTCCGAAGAAAGGGGGTTTACTAGCGAGGTACCACAAGGTTCAGTACTGGGACCAGTCCTCTTTAATGTCTTTATAGGTGACATTGCAGAGGGACTGGAAGGAAAAGTATGCCTCTTTGCAGACAACACAAAGATCTGCAACAGGGTCGATACACAAGGGAGGTGGAAAAGATGAGTAGGGACTTGACAAGGCTGGAGGAATGGCCAATGGTATGGCAGCTTAGATGCAATACAAAGAAGTTTGAAGTAATGCCCCTTGGAAATAAATATCAAGGGGAAGAGTACACAATGGGGGGTACTAATAACAAAAATGGAAAGGGACCTGGTAGTAGTCATATCAGATGACCTAAAGATAGGCAAGCAATGTGACAAGGCAGTAAGGAGGGCTGGCTGGATACTGGGATGCAGAGGGAGAGGCATCATCAGTAGAAAACAGGAAGTTGTCATACCTCTGTGCAGATAGTTGATAAGACCCCATCTGGAGTACTTCATGCAATTCTGGAGACCCGATCTCCACAAGGACATAGACAGGATGGAGGCAGTCCAGCGGGGGGCAACTAAAATTGCGAAGGGTCTGCATTAGAAGGCACACAAAGAGAGACTAAAGGAGTTTAATATGTTCACCTTTGAGGAAAGGAGGGAGAAGAGAGATATCATAGAAATGTTCAAGTACCTCAAGGGAATCATCAAAGTCTAAGATGGTAGCATCTTTCAGAAAAAGAGATGCTCAAGAACAAGCGGGCACAATTTGAAGATGGGGAGATGGCTCAGGGACAACATGTGGAAGTATTTTTTCATGCAGAGGGTGGTGGATGCATGGAATGGCATTCCTGATGGGGTTGTGGAGTCAAGACTGTGGGGGACTCCAAAAATGCATTGGACAGATGTAAGGCAATTCTGGAGGGGGATAGGAAGAAGTAGGCTGTTGGTTAACTAGTATCTGCAGCTTATCCAATAGGTAGTATAATGAGCAGACTAGGTGGGCCAAGCGGTCCTTTTGTGTAGTCAAAGTCTATCTCTGCATTTCAAGCATACACTCATGGTTGAACCTTTATGACCTGAAATGACAGGCTGTTCAAAGTTAATCTAAAACCATTGAATCTAATGCTACAGGAAGTAATTCATTTCACAATAAGGAGTCTTGCCATAAGTAAAACTTAACAGGCATTTATTTATACAGTATGACCCTGTGAAAAGAAACAGTGATCTTTATTCATGTTTAGGAAAATGATTTAAACAAGCACTACAGCTACGGAGCAGCCAACAGCTGTTATCTTTTTATGGCTGCATGGGCGGAGCTTCGCAGACATTTTGTGATCACTGTAGGAGAAAAAAAGTCTGTGAATGGAACGCGACCCTGTGTTCTCCTATAGGGATGCACCAATGTCTGTACAGCACTGACTCCATTGGTGCTGCCCTCTGCCAAAGGAGCTCCCCTCCGTGGAATGGTCACCCCCAAGGGCACACTACTTTAGTTCCGCATTTCCATCAGAACAGCAGATGTGTGAGTATCACGCATGTGCAGTTACATTGCCACTGCCATCTTGCAAATGGCAAACCACCACCACTCGATACTGTGCCATCCACTCTGAAACCACCGCTGCTGCTCTGATAGCCATTCGCCACCACTCTGATACCCATGCCCTGCTACCACCACAGGAAAAAGCTCTATGCAGCCGTATTGACTCTGACCAGATTTTGTTTTAAAATGCAGTTTAAATTCAGTTTAAATAATGATGCTATAGACAGTTTGATCTGTGTGTTTCCAGTTTTTGAACAATAGTACCTTCCTATTAGAGTTACAAACTAGCCTAGTATTTATACTTATTTGATTACTGTAGTAGCCCCACTTAGTATTGAACCCAACTGCCTATATCTCATCCCAGATGCATACTTCGGTCTGCATTATTTATGCAACATGTGTGTGAACCATTGGGCAGATTCAAGTGTGACCTTCCTATGATTCAATGGAATGTTAAGATTGAATATCCTGCACTACCTTTGAAAAAACTGCCAATCATCATCTCTTTTAGAAATTAAATCTTATTTGTCTTGTTGAATTTTTTTGTATTATCTATAAAAGAAAAAATCAAATCTATCAACAGATTGTCCATTGATTATACATTTGTAATCCTTCCCAACAGTGGGGGCTTACCTTGTCTTGCCTCCCACTGTTCCTGTTGCCTCACCGCTGCCAGTCCCTGGTTCTGTGAGCCCTGTAAGTCTCCATCCAGCTTCACAGTGTGTTTTCTTTCCACAAGGGGGTCAGAGGAGAAAAGCTGCAAAACTGGTGTGCAGCTGCATAGGGAATGCACGAGCTGGTGGATTGCAAGACAAGGCCCCCTCCATGCTCCTAGACACCAAAATCAGCTAATCGGGGTCCAGAGACATGAGGGAGGTGGATGAGAAGCCCAAAATGATTTCTTTAAAGAGTGACAATAAGTGCTAAAGGGACTGCACTATAAATATTATAGAGCTGGGCTATGAATATTAATGAGGCTGCCTGCTTCCTGGAGATAGAACATTTTCAACAGCAGTGATAGGCAGAGAAAGATGTTGTGAATTGCAGTTCTGCAGCTGGACACCAGGACAGAGGGGCTATTACATAACTGTGGGGGCAGTTAAATATAAAAAGCTGCTGCTTGGCTGCAAGGGACTTTCAAAAATGGGCCACTATGGAGACTACCACTACAGCACCCATAATAGCCACCTTAAACCCCTTCCACAGCCAATCAGAAATCCAGTATTTTACAAAGGTCCTTATGAGCCTGTAAAGGGACTTATGGGAGAGGAGACAAGGACAATTCTTGGTGCCCAAACTGCCAGCTAATAGGGTATCAAGTTAGCTCAATGAATATTAATTTTTCAAAAGGACAACTGCTTCCACCAATCAGGAGCTGCTTTGAACTACCCAAATTTAGAGGACAGAGACTGTTCAGTTCAGTTTGGTGGCAGCTCTTCCTGAGGGAGAGGGGCTCCAGCCCCTTGCACCAAGATGATGCTGCAGAGTATGGAAAAAGCCTGCCTGGAGGCTTGCCAGCCATCAGCCCCTAGGGTTTAAGTTTGCCTTCAATATCTGGAAGAAACTGACCAGAATGGGAGAGTTGATCTGCTGTATCAGAGACAAGAAAGATGCCTGAGAGCTATTCCAAGGGAGATGAATCCCTGCTGTAATCTTCAAGGAAGAAGGCCTGCCTGTGGGGCTAGCATAGCATGTGCCCAGGAGGCGCTCTACATTGCCAAACATTGTCTTCTGAGGAATGGAAGGGGTGTCTTAACATAATAGAAGTGTTGATTGCTGACCAGTTTTAAGGTCATTGGCTGGGAGTCTCCCAAGAGAAGGGAAACTGGCCTGGGATGCCTGAAGAAAGTATGGAGGCCTGCCTGGAGGCTTACACAGCCAGAGAACCAAGGGGAGCCTGCCTGATGTGTTCCATGGATGGAACGTGAGGTGAAAGGATTAACTTGCCTTTTTATGTCTGCACATGTATGGTGAGGAGATCTACTCTTCTATTTAAGTCTGAACCTGTAAGTGAGAAGATTCATTCTCCTGAGCAAGATTGAGTGCCAAACTGAGAGGATTTGTTCTTCTGTGCCAGTCTAAGCCTTGGGGGGGGGAGAAGATGTGCCCCTGTCTTCTGTTTAAAGCTTGAATTTGAGAGACTGTTCCATACTAGCATTCAGTGGGGAATCCATGGACTTTGTTCTGACTGAGGAAGAGCCACAGCTGCTATGCTGGTAGTGTGACTGAATGCCCTGTATAGCTGAATTTGACTAAATAGCTGAGCTAGAGAAAGAGTGCCATCAGACATCAGTTGAGGGAATCAACCTGGTAGTGTCTCCAGCTAGGCACTGCCATTGCATCCCCCACTGAGCAGTCATACCTAGATGTAGGGGTTGAGGCATGCTGACCCAGGTCCCTGATGCTGGCTTATTGCAGATTGTGACTTCACCTTTAAGAAGAGTACCTGTTTCCAGAGATGCTGAGTAATTTCTTGAAGGGTAAAACTTCAAAAGCCTTCTGCAAGAGAGTGCCACACTGCAGGACCTTGCTGCTCATCTAAGCAACCCAAGTGCTTACTGAATGTGTACACCCCAGATTTACAATCTGAAAGTCATAAGCTACATATAGCAAGCGACTGTCTACAAAACTGTGAGTAAAGCAGAAATTACCCTGCATTTGGGGAACTGTAAATAGTTGTTATAAATGGTTGCCATGTTTCAAAAGCTAAAAACAGTTGCCACCAAGTTCTGAATTTAACAGTCCATCTCAGAGGTTCAAGTTTAACTAAGTTACACATTGATGCCATGGACTAAAATTTTTTAAACAACAAGACTGCAGTATACCAGTAGTAAAACATTGGCAACAATGTACAGTTGCTGTTTAAATTTCAGTGCAAGGTAATCCTCTTTAAATGAAATCAATTGATACAGTTGTGGCACCATTCAAGCCATCGGAGCGCTAACAGTACAACTGTTTGATGGCTTTGCATTTGGCAGCCATTCAAGTCTTTGTAACTGGCAGCAGAAACCTAAATTGAATATCTTTTAGGTATGACTGTATTAATTCTGAAATGATGATTCAGATAATCAGAGACAGCAGAATCATGTGGGTGTGTTTAAAATGTGCCGTGCCATTCTTAAACAGTCTGATCAAATATGAACGTTATCATTTTTATGTTGTGCATAAACTGATAGCACGAACTACTAACACCCATATGCAGTTAGTTTAAAAAAATATTGCCAGAAACCTAATCGAGACTGTCTTGAGACCTCAGCTGTGACCAGCTATTCCAGCATAACTCATACACAGTGATCACTGGTGTCAATCCTTAAATGACATCAATGGCAGTCTTTTCAGGACTGAGATCGGAGAAAAAAATGGCACTAAGATTAAATTCATACATAACATATGAAATAAGATAATGTGTTAAATAATTAAATAAATACTCAAAACAAACATTGTATGGGTTTTATAGTTATAGCTGTTATTAAAATATTACAAAAGAATGCAATTTGTTGGGTTAAAAATGTAGCTTTGCCACTGATCTTTAAGCAGACCAAGGTGCCTAACCCCAGTATTGCTTCTTCCTCACCACTCCCATCCAGGTTGCCTACCCCTGACCAATTCTTACGAATTTAATATATAATATAAGCAGACTGTTGTAGCAACCCTCTGGTACCACTTCTCTTGACCCCCTTCCCCTCCAGGTTGCCTGTTTCCCATTCCCATTACTGTATGTACATGACAACACTGGGTGCCCTCTCCCACTGTGGCCAAACAGTATCCCCAACACTGGGAGTGCCTGATCCCCACTGTCAAGTCCCCTGAAATAATGAAAACTGTCCCTTGTTAATTTTTTTTTGTTGTTTTTAGCCTGCAAAAAAGAAAATGGTCCCTCACCATTCTGACCCCACACACACACTCCCCCACCTGCCAACCCTGACTTCCCACTCAGCACCAACTCCCCCATACCCCCCAGACACCATCACTCACCTGAACATGTCCCATGATGTATACCCACCGTCTGATCATAGACACTTCTTGCTGCTGGAACAAGTCACTGCAATATATGAAAATAAGGTAGGTCAAGATTAATGTATTTCAATGGGGTTTGGACATTGATTCATACCATTGTCATTGTTACATATTTTTACATCAGATTTTCAACATAGCCTTTTTGGGACCCTACCTCATGAACAATTGTGTTGGAATAATGCAAATCTGGCCAGAAAGGCAATTTCATGGTTGCTTTGCAAAATCACCTCTTGGGCTGGATTTTAAAATCTCCACAACTCTTGTTTATGAGGTGGGGTCATAAGAAGGCTATGCTGAAGATTTGGCGTCAAAATATGTAAAAAAGACAAAGTTATGAGTGTCCATTGATATTTTTCTGTGCTCACCCATAACTTTGATAATTTTAAATATTTTGACCCCAAATTTTCAACATAACCATTTTTCCCACCACCTCATGAACTTCACAACCATCATTTTTCAAATCCTGACCAAAATTTGTTTTCACACCTGTGGTGCAGAATGACATTTTGGCTGGGATTTAAAAATGTTCATCTACTGGGTTCATGAGATGGAGTCATAAGAATGCTATGCTAAATATCTGGTGTACAAATATGGTAAAATAGCTAGATTATGAGTGAACATTGTAGTGTTTCAACATTCACTTACAACTTTACTAATGTCCAATATTTTAACTCCAAACTTTCAACCCAGCCATTTTCCACACAATTTCAAATGTGACAGGTGTCATTTTTTAAATCCCAGACAAGACATGTTTTCACACTTGTGGTGCAAAATGACGTTTTGGACAATATCCTATAAATTGTACGTCATGTTTATAAGGGGAACCATAAAATGACTATCATGAAAATTTGTGGTCAAAATAAAAAAATATGTAATTATTAAGAAACTTTGTGTGTAGTGCCAGTCTTCATCTGATCAGGTATGCTTTGTGATTCTGTGTTGGTAAGCTGAGTTCATGGGCAAGCTCAATGACCCAGCTACAGTACATGGGATGAGGGTGGTGGGATGGCACTGTTATGTGACATCCCTCCAGCCAGGGAATGAAAGCTGCAGGGCTGCCTGCACAGGCCCAGATACCATATGGTGATGATAACTCTTCTTGTGGCATAGGATCCCACACCTCTGCACCCACAGGTGGCAGAGGGCCCAGTGCATTGACTGACAAATGGACTCTTTGCCCTGCATGTCTCTATCTCCAGCCACTTGGAAGCACAGGGACCAGAGGGCACCAGATGGGCCATGCACTTCCATAGGTGGACAGTCTTTCCTTGGTGCAGGGCACAGAGGTCCCTGCATGTCTGCATCTGTTCATGCAGGTCCCTTAACAAGTATATAATTTCATTATCTTAAAAAGAAAGGAAATTCTTTGCAAAAAAACATCATTAATGCACCAGTTAGAGTTCAAGTTAATGCCACAAAGGTGGGGACATGTGGTATTAGGGTTTGCAATCTTAACACCCCCCACCCACACCCTAAGCAGCAAAAGGAAAAAATGAGTTTGGGGTCCCTGAGTCTTGATGAATCAATGGTGGGTTCCTCCTAGAGGTTGTCAACCCTAATGCCCACTCCACTCCTTGAACAAACAATGTCAGACATGATTTCCTTTCTTCATGTAGGGCCCACAGGTTATCTATGCCAATGGATACAGAAGGATAATGTTCAAGCATGATCAATCATGCCTAAAAAATAATCATGGATGACCATACTTTGACCATGCTAGAGTGACAATTGTTTTTTAACAGCAGTCATCAATTACAGTCAAAGCATGTTCAGAGCAAAGTCAGAAAGGAAACAATGTGTGGACCTCTAACCCTTCAAAACTTAATAAGACAACAAAAACTTTGTATGATATTATTTTCTTCTTTTATTTTAATTTGTTTTTTCAGATTTTCTCTTTCTCTTTCTTGTCGTATTCCTTTTCATACATCTTTTAATAAATTCATTCACTTCCTTATTTCTTTTAATGCTCCTGATATAATTTATTATTACATTTCAGGACAATCCTGTCCCTTCTTCAGATAAACATGGAGCTGCTTTGCTCTAAAAAATAAAATAAATACAGTACATGTTTTAGGACGTTGGCTAAATTCTCTTCCATTTATATTTCAAAAACTCTCTATTAAAAACAGAGATGTTCCAATTCAATATTGGTCAGGGGGAACTAACCTGTCCACTTAATAATTCATAAATCTCATCTTTCAAAGCTTCTCTACTGTGTAGCCTTATACAGGGTTTGAATAATTGCTGTCTGACAGTGAGACCTCCGCTAATTTATAACCATTCTAAAAGAAAGATAAATTAAGTAAAGGTGAACCTTGGGAGACACTGTAGTTTCAGTCAAAGCATGGTCAGCCACTGTCAGTGGTACCATGGCCATATCCTTGTCAGAGTTGTTTTAATTATAACATTATTTACTCCCAAACTATGATACAGCCAAAGCTAACCAATGATGTTTTGCTTTATTACCACACTCCGATAATAAAATAAAAGATGCTGCACTGCAAAGTAATGAAGTAGTAAGTGTTTGATCACAGAATCCTAATTTTTATTTGGTCTCTGTTGCCAGCCCATGGCTTCCATTCTGATGCATGTCTTATTCCCAGGTGCTCTTGCAGTGGAGACCATCAGTGAAATCAGCTATTGGGGGTTCATGACAGCCAGATACTACAGATGATGAAGAAATACTGAAGTGAGTCTTTTCTTGAAGCAACATAACATGAAGGAGTCATTTCTGCATGATAGTAGTAGATAATTTTGCTAGCCATAATTTCCTATAGGAAATTAGAAAATAAATTAATAAAAAAGTCCTGAAACCCTGACTGTCTTTCATCAGTGACAAGGCATAAGTGTATTGGGCAACAGAGCTCTCTAAAAAAGAGCCAGCACTGTTATTGCATAAGCACTATTTTATATATAACATACATTCTTTAAATGTTTAAAATACTTTTTTTTTATTTCTGCAAAGGCCCATTTTCTAAGTGCAATAAGATCCTTCAAGGTGAGGGGTGTTTGGGACAAGTTCACATTTCCAGGGACTGTAAGTCCCTCCCACCTGCGCTGCTGGGCTGCACTGAGCTCTGGGCACATGGGTATCCCCCAACAACCCACACCCTGTCTGGTCTTATCCCTTACTTATGGCTTCAAGTTGTCAACAGCAGATGTGACATGACAAAGTATGTTGCTTGTCATACCTGCTTGGCAAAGATCATGACATGTATTGAAACTGCAGTACCATAGAATACTAAATGCTTTACAAGTAGTTGGCATACAAATCAAAATAACCTGAGGATTTGAAGATTCATGATGTTTAAAACCCTTACATTTTGTAAGGAACTCAACTCAGATTTGTTTAATTGTGAAGTACAGCAAGTCTGAAATTATCAGAATACAAAGCCTGTCATCCATATAACTTTTTATGTCATAAGAATATTTTTGTATGGTAAACACAGCATCAGTGCACATTAAAGTTGAATATTATTCAACACAGTGGGCACCAACACTGATTTCTGACACCATGCTTTTTAAAAAAGTTTAATGAAAACTTTAAATACAGGTCCACTCTGAGCTTTCTTAAGCCATCACTAATTTTAAAGTATACTTCTTCTGCTTTTTAAGAATGCAAGGTCAGACTTTCTGAATTCGGGTCAGAGCCCCATGAAAACAAAAGAAAAATGAACGGATTCATTTCAATGTGAGAGTCACAAGTGAATTCTGATACTGCTTACTGAAATATGTGATGACAACTTTCAAAAAAGCAAACGTTTCACACTTCATAGTGTGATCTTTGATCTGATGTAGAACTCTCACTTTCTAATTATGTGCCCTCAGAAGCTGGGTTGGATCTGCACTGAAAAAGATCAAGCTCCTGAAAAGTATTCTGTATGTCATATTAGCCCTTCTCCATCCCTCCAAGAGAACTGAATGTGTACCATATGACAATGATTTGCATGCAATTCAAAAAGCATCTGTATGCTATACAAACAATACTTGAATTCCATTCAGTGCAGTGGGAGACTGACCTCATGCCTGACACTGCATGCTTAAATAATTCGTGCTCTATAAAACCTTTACTCCTTTAAATTGTTAACCTCTTGCTTTTCTAGCATGTTTAAGAATTTAGCAGGAGTCCCCACTGAATAATAATCTCTAGAAAAAATATTTGCAAACTATTTTTCCTTTACCATAACTGCATGCATGTACAACATACATGTTAGATGAAATCTAAATCTATTGCATACAAATATGTTTTGATTGTTAATTCATTGTTTAAGGTTCACTATGATGTGGTCTCCATCTCCTTGGTCAGGCCAAGCCCCATTCACCATATCTCAGGCACTTACCCCACTTCATCCAATCCCATCAGTTTACCCTTCCACGCCACAGTGAGGCACAACTGTGTCAGTCTCGAAACTTCCAGTGAAGGCATGAAGGCAGAAGTACCCAGAGTAGAGGGTAACTTGGGTAGAGAGGGTGGCCAGTAGTGGGAGACAAAGCTTGGGTGTGCCTAGGATCATTATGCTTGCTCCTGGATGTTCTCGCTGTTCAGTCTCACTCCACCAGGATGTCACTTAGCAAGCAGGGACTAACCATGAACATGAAGGCATGCCACACAGAAACCAAATGATGTCCCCCACCCCCAGTGTCCCATGCTGCACCACCACCACCAGTGTCACCCAGGTATTGTGGTGTGTGAAGTTGAGAAATATTACTTTGTTAAATTCTTTGTGAAGCTTTCCAGCTTCAAGAAGTACAGTATGAAGTGCAATTTTATGTTTGCCTGACAAAGGGCCCATTTCACCCAATAAAGACTCCTCGAGGTACCTCTTTGCCTGAGAAGAACTACATGAAGTGAAGTTTGTTTAAATAAAAAATTATTCTTAAAGCATTTCCCACCCCCACAGTTATTAGATACCACCCTCCTCCCCTTACGAGCCATTAAACTCCTTTCACCCCACTCCTCCACCTTGTGGCAGATATGTTCACCAGCCCCCTTAGACCCAGCAAACTTAGTGATAAATATAAATGTAATCTCCTGTTCATCTGATGTGTAAAATTCCCTTCCCCCATGCACCAACAACTCACTTTCTGCCACACCCCACCCATACAACAAAACACTCACCTCCCTTACCCCACAGTACAGTACCACAGAATATGTGAAAATCCACCATGCAACTTCCCTCAGTCCAACCTCACTCCTCACCCTGAGCACCCTAAAAAATGTAGTTGTAAAAAAGAAGAAAGTCTCACACTGAAGTGAGAAGTCCTCTTTGCTCTAAGGCAATTTTCTGATTCAGAATAAATGAAGATGTCTGTTAAGAGTAACATCTGACTAGCTGAAGCCTCCGTCAATCAGGTATTACTATTACAAATGACAACTTCAATCAGTCAGTCATTCATTCAGTCATTCAGTCATTCAATTGTTCATTCTTTCAGACACATACAATACAGCAGAACAGACAGGATATCTCTTTGCAACGTGGGACCCTTTTCATTATTTACAGGTACAACTCAATTTTGTGGAGTACTCAAAGGGGAAGAGGAAGGTGGGGCCCATAGGAGGGTTGGGTATGGATTTTCACAAATTTCAAGGTTCTGTCAGGTGGGGAAGGGGGTAGGTGAGTGGTGAGTGGTTCATATAAGGGTGGGGGAAAGGGACTTTTATACATATGAGATGAATGGGGATTATGTTTACATTGTATTTGACCCAAACATTTTTGAACCTGGGGAGAAGCTGGGAGGCATATCGCTGCTACAGAGTGGAGAGGTGGTGGGAAAGGTTTTCAAATGGCTGTGTGGGGACAGGCATATGTTTATATAATAACCAAGGGACTGAAAGTGGGAAATCCTTTCAAAAAAAACAGCACCGAGTGAAGCAGGAGGGCAAAATCAGGAACTTCACCTTGCAAAATGCAGTTACTGACTTTGCACCAACTTTGCATGCAAAGGAAAACTTCACAATATCTCTAACCAGATGGCAGTGTTGCAGCAGTGATTGCATTCCCTTCATGTCTGAAGGAGATGAACATTCTTTGGGATGCTCAATCCTTTTTATCCCAGATGGTTCTGATGACTTGTGCTGATTACCCAAAAATGGATCTCCGACACTCTGAGCAGTAATGTTACTGCTGCACTGATGGACTGTCTATACAAATATCCTTCTGATGGCTTGTAAATTACATCTGTATAGATTTTGAAGCAGTTTGTTTGAATAGACATAATTAAATATAGGATTGGGGATGGACTTGACAAACACCTCTGAAGTTGGATTTTCATGACATTTTAAAAGAAGATACCCTTCTTTTTTGAAGCACCAGTCAGTTGGAAGCTAGCGTTTATAAGTCCTTGCTCACTGAACCTTTGATTTATTTTGCCTTCCTTGTTGTAGGTTTTGATCTTTGCCTAGTTGTGAGTGGTAGTTTTAGAAGGGCCTCTCAAGGAAGGTCAGGATCTTTTACAGTTACTCTCTCTTCTTCTGAAGCTCTGGATAGATTTATGCCTCCTTTTCTACCAACAGCGTCTTTCCTAGCTGCACACTACCTTCAAAACCTCTGAGTGCTTCTAATAATCTCATCATGCTTTCTGTTCTGTAACTTACATTCTTGCTTATCCCACTAATCAGTTCACCAACTGCCTGCTATTACAAATGTTGAAATCTCTCATTCAAAAGCAGTCAGTAGTATCCCTTGTTTCAGAGCATATTCTGAAGAGAAAGGAGTAAATACTATTGGCATCTGTGATTGGAGCTGGTGGAAAATTAATTCCCCAAATGACAGGCATGGAGAAGACTGCCTAATGAAGGGACATAACAAAACTGAGACAGAGGAGAGACGTCTAGTTTATTTACATTTGTTGGGATTCTGCAATTAAAAATGGAATCCAGCCACAAAGTGTTACATTGCAGATTTAGAATCAACATATAGAACAGTGTATGGTTACTCATACACAACAACACTATGTTGCCATCGAGGGGATGTGATGACGTCACACAGATCTCGAGAGTGAAGCTCGAGAGGTCTGTGTGACGGAATCACTTCCCCGAGATGGCAACAATCCTTTGTTGTGTTTAAGCAACCAAATGCTATTTTATATAGTATATGGTTCCCCAAACTGTAGGAGGTTTGACTTTTGACAAGGTTCATACCTTGTGAATATTGTCCAGCTTGCTTGCTCGGTCGCTCCCTCTTGGTCCATGCTGCAGTTGCCATCCAGTTCCGACACTGAAGATAGCGATGCTTCACTGCTTCCTGTGGTCCTGCTCTGGGCAAAATAAATAAAAAAAAATGGCAAACTGATAGTTTGGGAACACAGAGCTGAGTATGGCAGTCCTTGTCCCAACTATCTGACTGAATGGCACTACAGACTGATCGTTAGACACCGCCGCCATTTTAGAGTGCATTTTTTGATCAGCTCTGTTTTCAGCCAATCATGTAGTAGCTCAAGGCTGAAAAGTTGTTGTACTATCGATCTGACATCAGAACAATATTACAACAACTTTTTTGACCTTTAAACTGTCCTACTTCAACATTTGGGAAGCCACTGTTTTCCATCTAGAATAAGCCCTAACCATATACTATGTGTCCCCAATACACCTCAAAACAAAAATTCAGTCTCTAAGTCAGTTTGTTTAAAGGTTGTTAGCCATTTTGTAGCCCTGAGTTGACTTCTGGTTCAAGAAAGGCAGTTTCAGTAAATAGCTTCTGATGATGGCACAACCACAACTCAGAACCTAATCCTCTGTGTCAGCAACTTTATAGGTTGTCTATCTCTAAAGGTTAGATGCTGTAATTTTAATAATCATTTTAAAAAAAGGACACCGGATTGGGTGCAGTGCATGTGTTTCAAGGATGTTCAGACACATGGTACTGCTCTTTAGAATGCAACAGAAGGAGGTTCTGGAATGCAGTGCTGGGAAAAGATATGGAATGTCAAGGTGGTGCACAATTTCAGAATGTTGAAGGGGCATGCAATTTTGGAATGTGGTAGGGATGCTCAGTTCAAAAATGTGGTGGGGCACTCAGTCTCAGAATGTGACAGAAACACACATCAAGGAATTTAGCAGGACTGACAATTTCAGAATATAGTGGGTATTTACACTGTGAGACTGTGATATTTTATTTTGAAATAGCTTGTCCCTACCACATTCAAAAACTGTACGCACCCACCACATTTCAAAATTGCACATCACATCCCCACCACAATCTGACATTATGTGCCCCAGCTCCATTCTGACATTGTCCATTCCTGCCACATTTAAAAAGTGCAAATACCACCAAATTCTAAAACTGCATGCCCCTGCCACATTCTGAAGTCGTATGACTGTCACATTCTGAAATTGTGTCACCACCACATTCCAAAATTGTGTCACCATACTGTGACATTCTAAAACTGTGCATCAATGCCACAATCAGAAATTGTGTGTCATAGCCACATTCTGAAACTGCATGTCCCCGCCATATTCTAAAATTGTGAGTATAGTCACATTATGAAATTGTGTCTCCCTGCCAAATTCTGAAATTGTGTCACCGCTACATTTCAAAATTGTGCATCTCCATCGAATTCCACATTCAAAATGAATGTGTTCCACCACATTCTAAAACAGTGTGTCACAGCCACATTCTGAAATGTCACTGCCACATTCAAAAATTACCCATTTTTATCACATTCTGAAAATGAGCAGCCTCACTGTATTCCAGAATTGTACATCCTCACCACATTCTAAAAATGAATGTCCCTGCCACATTCTGCAATTGTAGTCCAAGCCACATTCTAAAATTGTGTATTCTTGTCACATTCCAGAAATGTGCATCCCTACCACATTCTGTAATTTTGTATACCTGTCACATTTCTAAAATGCACTTCCCTGCCATGCTTCAAAATTACTCATCTTATCACATTCCAGAAATGTGCATTCGTGCTACATTCTGAAATGGCATGTGACCACCACATTGTGGAACTGTATGTCACCATCATATTCTGAAACTCCATGTTCATTCTACATTGTGAAATTGCACGTTGCAACCATAATCAGAAATTGAGCATCCCCACCACATTCTGAAATTGTGCATCACCACCACATGCCAAAATTGCATATCCCTGTCACATTCCACAAGTACGTGTCTCCCATACTTCAAAATTGTGTACCTCTGCCACCTTCAAAGAATTTATGACATTGCCACATTATAAAGTGCAGCATCCTGCCACATTCCAAAACTGTGTGTCCCAGTTACATTCTTACATTGTGTCATTGCTGCATTCCACAATTGCAGCCTGATGGCATTCTGAAATCTCATCCCTGCTGTATTCTAACATACATTTGTCAATGCCAAATGTCTGCTTTCTCGTATGTGCATCTCCCAAGTGACATTACCAGGAGTTGAACCCTCGATCCCTGCAGTTCACAGCCTCCTCTTGGACCACCCTCCATCTGCATGTGCCAGTCCCTTGTATCTGGATCCTCTGCATAGTAGAAGAACAGACTTGCTTTGTGTTGTGCCCCCGGCCCTCTCAAAGCTGGACACCCCCCTGCAGCTGGACACTCCCTTCCTGCATCTGCCCACAATCTGGATGTGCCTTCCCCTGCATCTAGATCCTGACAGCAAAAGAACAGACTTGCTTTGTGCTCTCACCTCTGATCTACACGTAGGGAAAAGGCAAGGGATCAGGAAATAAGTGAGGATGTCAGCTGATGCTACAATATTGTGAGTGGTCTCTATTATGAATATGCAGTTTAAGTGGTGCTGTGTTTAGGAAGAACTACCAGTTCAGGTTAGGAAATCCTCTAGTTAACTGGAAAGTACAGGAGCCTGCCACGCATTCTTGAGTGGATGTAATGGGAGACTGAGGGTATGATGGTGGGCAGAACACAAGCTCCTTAGAGTAGGGGTGGCTCAGAATCCTAATGCCAAGGCCAAATTGGAGGAATGCAGGCTGTGGTAAGGTTGGGATACTGAACATTCCAGGTCCTAGACCATCTTCCAACTGACCAACCTCCATGCCTTGCAGCTAGGCAAACTATATTAATAATTTTGATCTAAAAACTATCAACCTTTGTTCAAGTTGGTACCCTTTGCGAATGTGAAGTTGGAAAAATGTCCTGTTCAAAGCCCTTTTAATAGATGAGAATATTACAGATCCTTTTTCTTTTGCCTTTGCCATTTTTGATGCACAATGGATGGACAGATCAGCTATTCTATTCCAGAAGAAATTGAAAAAGGCATTCTTGTTAGGAATGTAGCACATTGTCCTGGATTCCCCCCTTTTCCCTCACAAAAGACAGAGACGTTTATGTATTTTTTTTATTTATTTATTTGTTCTAGGATTACAAATACCTTTGAGCTGAGGCTCTTTCACAAAGGTTCCAAGTCATTGGTACAATTGACACAATCATAAGCAAAGATAACAGTTTATAAAATAAACAAAAAACATAGTCTTGTAGATGAAAAAAGAACAATAAGGTGAAACTTTGGGAAGGGGAAGGGAAATGAGGATGGTGAAATCAGGGAGACTAAGTGGATGGGAGAAAAGGGGAGGTAGGTTGGGGGGACAGAGAGAGGAGAGGTGGAAGGCAGACAAGAATAGAGGTAGTGCAGCCGGGTAGCATTTGTCATGGGCCAGCAGGGGAGGTGAAGATGGGGGGGGGGGTTGCCAGCAAAGTGCAGGAGTAGATGTGGATCCAAAAGGGCATCTTCAGCTATGGACCCAAAAGACATGTTTAGCCACCACAGTCACAGAGGTTGGAGGCAGTGAGTGTTAGGCAGAGACGAGTCTTAAAAGTGCTGAGCGATAGTGAGGATGAGATGTCGCTGGGAAGACCGTTGTACCAACTAGTGGCCCGGTAAGCAAAGGATCTTTGGCCTTGTGTTGTGCGGCAATGCGGGATTTGCAGAAGCTGAGGTTTCGATCCCCTGGTATGTCGGGTGTGGATTCTAGGTTGTATGAGGGCACAGACTCCGGGGGGGGGGCAAGGCCCAGCAAGATTTTCTTAGTAGTAATACAAGTTTGGTGTTTTATTCGATTGGTAAGATTCAACCATCCAGTTTGAGAATAGAGGTCACAGGTGTGAGTTAGGCATTGGGAGCCAGTGACAAGTCGACAGGCCTTGTTGAGGGCGATGGATACACGTTTGAGTGCGGTGGTTGTAGCAGAGCCGTAAATGATAATGCCATAATCGATGATGGATATGATGGAGCTCTGGAGAGTGACAGCAAGAACTTTGGGTGTCAGGTGTTTCCTATGATGGAATAGCAGGCCTAGCCAGGAGTTAGCGGCTTTGGCGACATGGTCGATGTGGGCAGTGTAGGAGAAGTGAGGGTCAAGTGTGATCCCAAGGTATTTAAAGTTTTTGACCTGTTCCAGTGCGGCACCTTGTCTTCTGATAACGGAGAGTTGGAAGTGCTTATGTTTATTATGGGAGCTGCTGAAGATCATGGCCTTTGTTTGTTTTTTTGATTAAGGATCAGTTTGTGCTTTGTGAGCCAATCCTCAACCGAGGAGAAGCCGAGTTGGAGATTTTCTTGCAATTTCTTCGGGTCCTGGTGTGTGGCAAGGATTACTGCATCATCGGCATACAGGGTGATATGTTCAGTGCAGGAGTCCGGTAGGGTGTTAAGGAACAGGCTGAAGAGTAGGGGGCCCAGTATTGAATCCTGGGGGACTCCAGAGAGGACAGGTTTGGAATCAGAGAGCACATCTCCAATTTTTACACGCTGGGTCCGGTTTTCAAGATAGCTTTTGAACCAAGAGATTGAATCATTGGAGAGACCAGCATTTTTTAGTTGGCTCAGCAGGAGGGAGTGGTGGACAGTATCGAAGGCTTTCGTCAGGTCGATGAAAATACCACCAGTTAGTTGTCCACTGTCGAGGGAGCTGTGAATGGAGCTGGTGAATTGAAGTAAGGCAGAGGATGTACTATGACCTTTTCTAAAGCCATGTTGCTGTTTACAGAGAATATTATAATTGTTCAGATGCTCAGTAAGTTGATCCGCTACTATACGTTCCAGTGCCTTCGATACGGGAGGCAGAATGGAGATAGGGCGGAAGTTCGCATGGTCAGCCTTATCACCACTTTTGTGAATCAGGGTAACAGTGGCCATTTTCCATTTGTCTGGGAATTGGCTAGAGGAAAGAGAGAGATTAAAGATCTTGGTGAGGGGCCCAAGTACCTCGTCAAGCGTTAGGGCCAGTAGCTTGAGGTCAAGTGTGTCATTGCTTGTTCTAGATTTGCTGATGGCTTTGGCAATGTAGTTTCGGACCTGATGTTTCTTTAGTGCTTTAAATTAGAAAGGTGGGTGACAGGCATGGGTGGAGGAGTTGGGGGGATGGGAGTTGACACATCTTGGAAGAAGTCAGAGGGGAGAACACTGCTAAGGTCAGTGAATGTGATGTTAAAAGTGTTCACAATAGTTTTAGAGTCGAGTGTAGTGTGCCCATATATGTTGAGTATGTTCGGCGAAGATTTTGACTGCTTCCCTGTGACATCTTTAATGTTTTTCCAGAAATCCCTCCCATTTCCCCAGGAGTTAGTGAGGGCATTTTTATAGTAGTCAGATTTCTGTTGCTGAATGGATTTTGGTACAGTCGTTCTGTGCCCGTTTATAATTCTGGATGTCGAGTTGCTTACCGGAGTTTCTAGCCAGTTCCCAGAGGTGGTCCCAGGATTTAAGTTTTTTTAGGAGGTCTCCTGACAGCCAAGGGTTACTGAGCAATTTAACTTTACGCTTTTTGATGGGGGCAAATTTATTACAGGCTTCATTGAAAATGTGAATAAATTGCTCCAGTGCAGTATTAGTATCTGTTGCCTTGAAGATGGGGGACCAGTCCTGCAGACTGAGGTGCGAATTGAGGTGGGGTAGCTGACCACGGAGTAGGACTCTGCTGGTGATGATTTTTGGAGGGGGCTTATAGAATTTGTTTGACCAGATACAGCTGATGGGAGAGTGGTCACTGAGTGAGTCAGGGAGGACTGAGGTTTTCGTGATCCTAGAGGGGTGGTTGGTTAGGATCCAGTCGAGTAGGGTGCAGGTCCCAGTTCTGTAGTTCTTTCTGGTTGCATAGTCAACCATTTGAGTCAGGTTAGCTGATATAATGGAGTCCTTAAATGACCCACCTTCAGATGAGAGCCAATTAATGTTAAAGTCACCAAGAAGGATGATTTCGGAGTCCGATGGGTGGGATTTGACAAAGTCAAGGACAGCGGTTAGACCAGGTCCCTGTTCCTTAGGAGGTATGTAAACAGTGACAACTGTGAGGGCCTTATTGTGGGCACCTAATAGGAGTTTGATGGGAAGAATCTGAGCAGGTGTTGCTGGAAGATTGGAATCAATGGAGTGTCCTTGGAAAGTGTCTTTCACATATAAGGCACACCCTCCACCTCTTTTGGACTTACGATCAACCCGGAAGACATTGTAGCCAGGAAGCGTGATTGCCTTTCAAGTTTCAACTACTGACAGAATATCAACGTTGTTTGTTGTTGTGCTCAGATTGGCAATTAGTTTATTTATAGTCATAATTCCATATTCCATTTCCATTTCTTTATTATCATATTTTCCACATTTTGTTCATTTTTCTTTCATATATCAATCTCTGATTATCATTCCCCCAGGTGAAAACCTGGGTCCTTCTTCTTCTCCTTTTTCGTTAGGTAACAGTGAAAACCGAGACCGCTTTCTCCTTCATCTTCCTCCTCTTCTTGTGTCATTCCTTTTTTCTTCCCCCTCACCTTCCCCCCCCTTTTCCCTTTCCCCCCTACTTTATATCCTGCCATCCACCTTTGGCAGTCCACAACCATAATATCACCTGCCATCCACCTTTGACAGTCCAAACTGACCAACCTGGATGCGTCTGTCATCCACCTTGACAGACCCACCATACATTCCCATCTTGACTGTCTACCCCTCTTGTCTTGGTTAGTAGGGTGGGTGGGAGGATCAAACTCCAGCAAAAAGTGGCTGAGGCCCCTTGTGCTGTCCTTATGTACCTCCTTTGCCCTCCTCTTCCTGCTACCTGTCCATTGTCCTGGCGCTTAGCCTCCCTTCCTTCCCCCTCCTTCTGAGCACAACCATTCTACGCAGTAGGGAAGGGGTGCACCAGGACAACTTGGTCTTCCCATTAAAGGGCAAACCCCATTGTCCCGGATTCCCCCCTTTTCCCTCACAAAAGACAGAGACGTTGTTTGTTGTTGTGCTCAGATTGGCAATTAATTTATTTATATTCATAATTCCATATTCCATTTCCATTTCTTTATCATATTTTCCACATTTTATTCATTTTTCTTTCATATATCAGTCTCTGATTATCTTTCCCCCAGGTGAAAACCTGGGACCTTCTTCTTCTCCTTTTCGTTAGGTAACAGTGAAAACCGAGATCGCTTTCTCCTTCATCTTCCTCCTCTTCTTGTGCTATTCCTTTTTTCTTCCCCCTTCCCCTCGTCCCCCCCTTTTCCTCACTAGCCAGTCTCCAGCTTGTGTTGGATGGCAGGCTTCCCCCATCCTTGGGGTACCGGCCTCCCTTACCTCAGGGAAGCTCCTTTAATTTCTCTTTCATTCCACTTCACTTTTCCTCATTTCCTTTTTTTTTAATTTCCTTTCCTCGCATGTTTCCACCATGCTTCTATAAAGCCCATTGTTTCTGTGTTGAACATGTCTATGGCTAGGTCCAACAGGTGTACGCCATCAGACCTCTAGAAATCCTCTACCCATTCTTCTAACCCACTCAGTATCACCTGCCCTCCCATCTGCCTTATCAGCATCTCAGCCCTCCTATTCATCTTTCACCTGGCCCTCTCTACCACTCTGTGGCTGTGCTCCTGCCTCCAGACCCTCCTTGGTATCATGTCAGACCAGGCGAGGCCTACCTGTGGCCACCATCATCTTATTTCCCTTAAATCCCATTTTATTTGTAAATAAGTATCTACCCAAGGCCTGCCTGCAAGGTCGTTGCCCCCTAAATGTATAATAATTAGATCTGGACTGGACCGCCGTCCCTTGAGTTCCTTCAGGGTGGGGAGTAGCTGTGCCCATCTCATCCCCCGTATGCCATGCCAAACCAACCTACACTGTCTCACATCTTGGTACAGCTGCCTTCCCCCAGCCTTCTTTTCTGCTCTTTTTCCAGCCCAATAAATATAGGAATGGCCGCAGATCCAGACTTCCATGTTCCTCCCTCTACCTATGGGATTCACACAAAATTCGTTATTTTAAACATGCTCTGAGGTCATACCCACATTTTCTCTTTTCTCTTTTTTTTTTATACCCCCTCCACCCTTTCTTGCCCCCGCCCCTGCTTTCTGTAGTTGTGGCCAGGAGCACCACCTTCAAAACCTCCCCATTTTTTTATTTCAGTGCTCTAAGATATCTCTTATAACTGGTGAATCGCCAGAGTCCCTTTTCCAATATCCCATCCACGGTATCTCCTGCTGCTGCCCACTGCGAGGCAGCCCCAATCCACTATGAATGGGATGAATAATTAGCCAGGTCTTCCCCCATGAATTGCATGCCCTTTTTGAGCAATGCCATGTCTTGGTAGCCAGTGACCCTCTTCCCATCACCATGCACAAATAATTTCCCCGTCCAGTTCTCCTGCTCTTGTACCCTCTGTTCACCCTTTCAGCGCTACAGTGCAACCCTGCCCTCTCTGGTCCATTTTTGACCTCCTAATCTTAATCCGTATCTCTGTCACCCCCCCAGTTTACATCTTCCCATTCTAACCCCCCTTCTTTGTCCTTCCTCCTGTGACCTACCACCTCGCTCACTCTCATGGCCCCAGAGAACATTACCACATAGACTGTGTGAAAAAGCTGGGCCTCGGCCTTCGATCTGCATATTGCTGGGAGCATATCCTTCAGCCTTTTTAGCCACTGCTCCCCTATCGGCCTTCTATTATCTGCTAGTCCTTGTTTCAACCTGCCCCATCCTTGCATCATTCTTCTGATGAGTAATGATTTTGTCAGGTCCTTCCACCCCTTTGGACTGCAGATAAGACTAATTTCTGCCAGATAGACTCCCATTGTGGTGTGGCCTGTGCCTTTTTGCCACTGCTCCACAGTGAACATTCCCAGCTATTCCTCTGTGAGTGGCCTACTTACCTCCATCTGGTGCTCTGCCCTGAATGTTTGAAACACTCGCCAGACCCCATCGTAGGCCCTCAGAGTCCGAGGCGCCCTGAGCTGCGAAACAGCAGTTCTGCTCCTTCTTGCCAATGTCCCAGATGTTAGTTGGTATGGGTGATTTTTGTTCTTCCGCTGTGGGTGCCAGCCTCCGAAAATGGTCCAGCTGCATGTGGGAAAGGCTGTCAGCCAGGGCATTGTGTACCCCTTCTTTGTGTTGTGCTTTAAACGACATGTTCAGCTGCAAAGCCCTTAAGACTAACAGACATAATACCTGCATGACTGTGCCTGACATAGCTCCCCTGTTGTTCAGGACATCCACCACTGCCCTATTGTCACACCAAAAAGTCACTTTCTGATCTCATAATTCCTCCCCCCAGACTAAAGTACACACCCAAATAGGCATGATCTCCAGTAATGTTATATCTCTCACTTTCTTCTCCTTTATCCAACTGGTAGGCCATGGTTCTGCAAACCATCTACCCCTCAGGTAGCCCCCCCCATGCCTAGTTCCCCAGCCGCGTCTGTGTAGAGGTCGAGGTCTGTGTTGTATAACCACTCATCTTACCAGAATGAGCACCCATTGTACTCCTTAAGAAATTCTTCCCAGATTCTAAAATCCTCTCCGACCCCTTGTGTCAGGTCCACCCAATGATGTGATCTGGTGACCCCCGCTGTAGCCCTAGCTAACCTCCTTGTGAATGCCCTCCCCTGTCTGATGGCCCTGCATGCGAAGTTCAGGTGCCCAAGTACCTGTTGTACCATTTTTACTTGTACCCGTCTCCTTCTGGTGTGTACTTGGATTAATTCCCTCAATTTTTTAACTTTTTTTGTTCTGTAATTGAAATATTTCGTTTGAAACATCTATTTCAATCCCTAAGAATTCCATAACCCTGCATGGCCCCTCTGTCTTTTCTGGTGCCAGTGGGACCCCTAGCTCCTGGCACAATTCCTGAAACCTCCCCAACATCCTCTGTGTCTCTCCTCTTCCCCTCCCAATGAAGAGAAAATCATCCAGATAATGGATGACCATCCTATAACCCATTTTTTCCTTGTAATATCCACAGTAAGCAGGTGCTGAAAGCCTCAAATGTAGACATGCTGTGGAACAACCCATTAGCATTGCCTTGTCGAAATAATACTGCCCCCACTTTTAAACCCAATAGATCCAGTCTTCCTCCTAACTGGAAGCAATCTAAAAGCAGATTCTATGTCCGTTTTGCCATCCATGCATCATCTGTGGCCGGATCATCTGGACCGCATCTTCTAGTGTTGCATATGTCACCCTACTATGCTCCTCGCTGATGAAATCATTCGCTGACTCCCCCTCTGGGTAGGACAGGTGGTGGATCACCCTATACTCTCCCTCTTGTTTCTTGGGTACCAAACCCAATGGCGAAATCTTCATGTTTTGCAATGGGGGAGTATTAAACGGGCCCTCTACCCTACCTGCCGCCTTTTCTTTCTCTATTTTCTGTCTTAGCATTTCCTCCTTCCCTTTTATTGACACGAGGTTGCTCGCCTCCATCGCTTGCCTGGGTCCCCTACACTGCAGTGAAAACCCTGTGTTAAAACCCTTCAAAATCATGTCCCGCATGCTTGTGTCCAGATATTTATTCAGGCAATCTGTCCAAACCTTCAAGTTGATGTGGGTTCTGGCCATCCTCAACTGTTCTCTGTTGTGTCCCCCCCACTCTCCCCTTCCCCCTTAATTTGCCCTGCTTTCTTTCTTTCAGTGGCCCTGCCCCCCTGTATTTGCATTCCCCATCCTCCCCTATCATGTTTGCCCTTTAAACCCTTGGCCCTCTCGAAAAAACTGTTGACCTGATCCTTGCCCTCCATGCCCATGTGTCCCTTGTGCCCATGCCATTCTGCATTTGCTTGCCAGGTGCCCTCCCCCACATTTTGAGCAAGCATGCTGGAAACGACATTGAGGCCCCGAGCAAAAAGCCCTATTGTAAGCCCAGCAGCATCTTTGGGGCGTAAAACCCTTTTTGCCCCACTCACCTTCGGACGTGGACTGATCTGTTACGTAATCCGTCCACAAATCTATCTGCTTGGTGTCCCATCTCATGTCCCCAAATGTTGCCATTCTCTGTCGAAAGAATTCATCATAGTATAACCACCCCACCCCACCTTTTGCTTTTGCTCTCCGTATTATCAAGGACTAGGTAATGAGTGGGATGCCTAGTTCTGGCTTCTTCTCCAAAACGATGACTGAGAAAGTGGCAAAACCTAGGAACCATCCATCCCATGTCTTCCCTTTTGTGAACTTGTCATCCTCTTTCTTTCCTAAAAGTACTATGGCCGCTGCCATTTCTCTCTTGCCTATGCCCTCAGTTTCCTCATATTTGGCTGCTGCCTCCTGACTCACTAAAGTGAATATATCCACATATTCCCCTTTCCATATTTTCACTTTTGTGGCCAGTGGCACATGTTCACCTATCCTCATCCCAGGCACCCCTATCTCCCTTGTACCTTTTCCTTCTTTCTCTGCTCCCTTTTCATTCTTTTCTGGACCCTCTTTTTCCTTTCTAATGTCTTCCAGAGCTAATTCTATCTGCCCCAAACCTGCTGTTCCCAGTGCCACCACAATTCGCCCTATGTATTCTATTATACTATCACCCACTGCACTGGATGTGTTACCTTTAACCTTGTCCGGGCCATGTTGCCTGGAGTCTTCCACACTTTCCCTTGGTTCTCCCTGCAGCTGAGGAGAAGTGGGAACTACTGGGGTCTGCGGAGGGAAAACCACGTTCTGGGCATCGTGCCTGGGTTCAGCCGGGGAGATCCCACCTTGATCCAGTGGGGGTACTGGCATCACTGGGTCCATGGGCCGCAGAGGTACTGGATCAACCGTCTTGGCGGGCCCCACTGTTTCCAGTGCTACCCTAGCGGGACTTCCTGGACCCTTGTCTAGTCATTTTCCCCAGCTGTCCTTTCCCTGGCCCACCTTTCTCTTCTCCCCAGGTCTCCCTGGTTCCTCCCCCTCCACCAGCTTCCACATTCTGTTTGCTTTTTCTGCCAGTTCAATTATAGCCTTGTAATCCTCCTCCTTTGATGGTCTGCTCTTCTTGGGTGCCATTTCATTCTTTCTTTGTTCCGTGAAGACAACTACAGGAAGATAAAACATGGGTTAATTTGTGCATCTGTACCTGTTTGCAATGCCTTCATCCTGTCCCTTAAACCACACACCCACATCAAAATGGAAAATGGGCTAAGACACCTCCATAATTGAACCCCCCACCAAGAAAATGGACATCGCGTGGCCCAATAATCAGGTACCTTCCCCAAATTCGGGCCTCTGCTCCAAACCTTGCTCCCTCATGTTGCCCGAACAAGGGGAGGAGGGGGGAGGCCCTAACACAGGCAACCCCTCATTAGTGGTTGCCTTAGCTTCCCATGCGACCCCTTCACAGTGTGGGACCTCGATCTCGAGGACCCAGGTCGCGATCTCTCCCCTCCCCCCCTGGCCTCCCCATGCCCTTGTTTTTTTTTTTAAAAAGCCCTTCCAAGCCACATAGCCATTCAATACCCCACCCAAGTCCCAATAATACCATCTGCCCCCTTTTCTTTCGCAGGCGATGTCACGCCACGTGGTAACTCCCTCGGGGCCTCATAAAGGCCTATCCCCTTCAGGGCACCAAAAATAAAATAATGCCACCAGGGCATATTAGGATTCCCCTCTTAGTCTCCTAATCTCTCGCCTCCCCTGACCTGGATCACGGTCCCCCCCCTTGCTCCTCCCAGCTGCCCAGCTTGCCTGCGAGTTCTAAAATTGAGCCACTGCCTCACCATGCTCCTCTAGCCTGAGCTCAACCAGTGCTCTTCAGCAGGCCCCTTCATGGGGTGTATGACCCCCACCAAGTGATCCATGCCTTGGTGCTTCCTCGAGGCCTTGCCTTGTTCCCCAGGCTTTCTTCCTCACCCACGGCACCAAAAACTCCCAGCGCCTTCACTGAATGCCACAACAAAAAGGGGTGTTTCCTTCACCCCCTTCACGGCGTGTGGCGTCACGCCACCAGGGCCTGGCTTCCACTCTCTCCCCCCAATCTCTAAGGGCTCTCCTCGGTCCACTAATCATCACAACAACCCCACAACCAGTAAAATTGCAGCCAACAAACCCCACTACCAGCAGAGAAGGCTTTTGCTTCCTTCCTTTTTCTTTTTTTTATTACAAGCGGCACGTAAAACCTGCCACGCGGCCTATGCCCTCTAGGCCTCTCCAAGGCTTCTTCCATAACCTCCCCACTTGCCATGGCCCTCACTGCCACTACACACCACCTGCTCCCAGCAAGAGGGTTTTTTTCCACCCTCCGTATGGCATGTGACATCACACCATGCGGTCTCGCTTCCACTCGCCCTTACCATCGCTACGGGCTCTCTCAGGCCCACCTGAACCTACAAAGCAGCTCAATTTTTTGGGAATTGCAGCCAACAAAACCACCCATTGGAAAAACCATGTGGTCCCGCTTCCACTCGCTCCAGCCATATTTACAGGCTCTCTCAGGCCCACATAGACATACCCAATGGCTATGGCCCTCACAGCTACTACTCACCACTTGCTCCCAGCAAAAAGGGGTGTTTCTTCACCCTCTGTGTGGCGTGTGATGTCACGCCACATGGTCCTGCTTCCACTCACTCCTACCTTTGCTACGGGCTCTCTCAGGTCCACCTGAACATACAAGACAACTCAATTTTTTGGGAATTGCAGCAAACCAAAAGCAACAATTTGAAATGCCATGTGGTCCCGCTTCTACTCACTCCAACCATCATTACAGACTCTCTCAGGCCCACATAGACCTACCCAACAGCCCCATTCTAGGACAATGCAGCCAAACAACAGCAACAGGTCAATACGTCACGCGGTCCCACTTTCACTCACTCCTACCATCCTATGGGCTCTCTCTGGCCCCCATACTCATGCAAACTGGCCCAGTTGGGCAGAAAGCAGCAACACCAACACCCACATTAAAAAGGGGGCTTTCTTCTGCACTTGATTATTACTAAAACGCTCTTCCCCCATATTGCCATCAATTTTAACCAAAGAAACCATCAAAAGTCTTTCTAACCAGCCCCACACGAGTCATCTTTTTTTATATTCCTCTTTTTCTCTCACTTTATATATATATGTATATATATATATATATATATATATATAATTTTTTTTATTTTATATATCTCTTTCTTGTAATATTTTGTTTCTTACCTCTCCCTCTTGGTGAAAAAACCTCCAAAATGTTTCCTTGCCAATCCGATGTGCTGCAGCTGATGTAGATCAAAACTCCAGCAAAAAGTGGCTGAGGTTCCCTTGTGCTGTCCCTTATGTATCTCCCTTTGCACCTCCCCTTCCTGCTACCTGTCCATTGTCCTGGCCCTTAGCCCCTCCCCTTCCTTCCCTCCCCCTCCCCTTTTGAGCACAACCATTCTACGCAGGAGGGAAGGGGGTGCAACAGGACAACCTGGTCTGCCCATTAAAGGGCAAACTCCATTATCTGGAAATAGATGCTACTGCATTATCCTCTTGACAATTTTGACTTGTCTCAAGTATAAGCAGTATGTTAATGTAAACATGACTGACAGCTTTATGTTTGTCTATGAGTGAATAGACAGAGAGCACATATGTGAGTTAAAAACAGCTTGATTTTTTAAAATGCAAGTTTTACAGGAAAAATCCTTAGGAATGTATTCAATTAAAGTTCAAATATTTGTTATAAATAACAATGCTCTGGTTTTCTCATTAACTGAGTGCAAGCTAAATATTTTTGAGATTGTAGCATCCGGATCACATTTTAAACTATAGGGTACTCAAGATCCAGACAAGGGCACTAATTTTATGAGAACTTATGAACTTGTTCCTGATGATCACTTTTCACTAGATTTACAGAGTCATAGTGATAGCACCCAGTATCCCAAAATAGTGCTGGAAATGCCTTTCAACAGGGAAGAACAGTCTGTTCACCATCTTGTGATAACAGCAGTTGATGACAGTGTTCCAGCAAGGTCCAGGTCTGCTAAGACTCTCATTAAAATGCTTGATGTAAATGATAACACCTCCATTTTTGACCAAAAAGTCTGTAAGATGACTTTCACTGAAAATGCACCCATAGGCACATTGGTGGTTAAAGTAACAGATAATGATTTGGACGAAGGACCAATGGGAGAAACCGTATATTCCATTAATAGAATTAATTCAATTGAAGTACAAAATATGTTTATGATAGAACCTGAAACTAGAGAAATCAAAATAAATACGCCTACAGAATTTTCTTATCCGACCATAGAATTTCACCTTGAAGCATCTGACAAAGGCGGGGTTGAAATATTGGGGACTGCTAAAGTGTTGCTATGGTACTGATATCAACAATAATGATCCATGAGTTGAGCTCACTTCCTTTTGCAGTCCTGTTTCAGAAGATGCTCCACCTGGAACCATAGTGGCCTTGTGAAGTATATTTGATCCAGACTGAGGACAGAACAGTTGGATAGATGTTTACATTCCTACTAACATCCCTTTTAAACTAAAACTGTCATTTGAGCAGTATTATAGTTTGGTGACTGATGGCACTTTGGATTGGGAATTAGTAAATACAGCATTACTATCATTGCACCAATTTAGATTCTCCTCCAGCCTCAACCAATAAAACCATATTGATTCAGATTTCAGATGTAAATGACAACTCATCACAATTTACCAAGCAAGACGTTGTGGCCTTTGTAAAAGAAAATAATATTGCTGGGACGTCAATTCTCCAAGTGTCTGCACTTGACTCAGATTCAGGTAGAAATGGGATGACATACTCTCTCAGCAAAACTGGAAGATTGCTGGAACAGGCACAGTCAGACATCTCAAAAACTCTTGTGTAGACAAAAAACATAGCAAGGACAAGCAAAATATTATTTGGTCCCCAGAGGAAGCACCAAGAGATGTTGGGTGGATATAGTCTACAACTGGTGCCTGGACCCCAGATGCAACAGATGAGACAGTGCAATGGTATTGAGCTCTACAGGGCACCCAGCAGAGAGTGGAATGCTCAGGAAATGCAACTGGAGCAAACAAGTATAAACAAAAACAACAGAAGAGAAGTCCTGCACTCACCACCATGAACAAATAGATGCTGCTCAAGTGTAGAAAAAGAGCAACAGTTTATTGCAGTGCCAGTGCCGTGGCACATCCTAATGTGTTTCGAACCATGAGGCTCTTTTTCAAAGGACATGCTCAAGGTAAAAATCACAGACCATCTATAAAGATAAATGACATCATCAGTCCACAACCAATTAAAGTGAAAAAGTACATAAGTATGTGAATAACATCAATAAACACATAAATAAAGTAACAAGACATATACAATTTAAAAGTTATTTGATTATCTGAGATGGAAACAGTATAAAGTCCAAAAAAGTCCATAGGTCCAAATATAAAATAGTCCTATGGAGACACATAGACTTGGCACATCGGGGGCTCCCTTCGGAGATTGTGTACTGATTGCATCGACAAAGTCATAGGAGAAAATGAGATGCAGAACAAAGTTAATCTCTGTTTAACTGCATTCCAATATTAAAATTCCAACATATGTAGTTTCCTAACAGTACAAATATATGCACATGTACAGTTCTGCTATTAAATAATTCAATTGATGTAGATGGTTACTAAATTATTTATACTGGATATATGGGGTGAGATTGAATCAGTCATTGAGGCCAGGTGGTCTGCACACACCCAGTGTGTGTATCCAGAAATGTTCCTTCCTCAGAATCAAATTTATAAAATCCGCTCCCCATAGATTCAGGTTGACTTTCTCTATTGCAACAAAAATAAAACTATGCTCCTTTTTGTTTACTGCTTCTGCTACATATAAGTAGAATCACTGTTCAGTAACACTCTGCGGTGCTCACCCACTCTAGCCTTGAAAGACCTTTCTGTCTTTTCAACATAGAAAACATTGCATTTACACTGTACCATGGAGATCATTCCTGTGGTGTCACAGGTGATAAGTTGCTGAATTTTGAAAGTTTTTTCCCCAATGTGAACTAGAAAAATCCTTGCTTTGTAGTATCATAGGGCAATTAATATATCTGTGGCATGGAAAACAGCCAGCATATGTATTTGAGAGCCATGTTTCCTGTGTAGGTCTCATCTGCCTGCTATGGACTAGTTGGTCCCTGATAGTTGCAGCTTTCCCATATGACATATGGTTTATCAAATCATGGTATTCCCCTAGATACCTATCATCTTTAAGGGCATTCCAAGTTTTTCTAATGATTTCCCCTACTTTGACAGCATGCACTGAATAGGTAGTTACAAAATTCAGAGTGTTCATATCTTGCTCCCTCTTAGGTCTCTGTACCAGTGTATTCTCTCTTGTGGTGTTTCTAACTGCCTCATTTGTTAGTTTTACATCTATCATTTTGTAACCTCTTTCCCTAAACTAATTTTCTAAATCTCTGGCTGCAGCATCATTTTTCTCTGTTGTGCTACAATTGCACATGGCCCATAAAAATTTCCCCTTAGGGATGTTCTCCACTATGTGGTGTGGATGGCAGCTAGATGAGAGAAATAGAGTATTTCTTTCATATGCTGCCAATGTGGGGGAAATCATTTGAAGAAACTGGAATTTCCTTAAAGGTGACAGGTATCTAGAGGAATACCATGATATAATGCCCCGTATGTCATATAGGTAAGCTGCAACCATCAGGGACCAACTAGTCTATAGCAGACAGATGAGACCTACACAGGAAACGTGGCTCTCAAATATTTATGCTGGCTGTTTTCCATACCACATGTGTATTAATTGCATTTAATACTACAAAGTAAGAAGTTTTCTAGTCCACATGGGAGGAAAAACCTTCAAAATTCAGCAACTTATCACCTGTAACTCCACAAGAGTGATCTACTGGTGCAGTGTAAATGCAGTGCTTCCTTCGTTGGAAAGGCAGAAAGGTCTTTCAAGGCTAGAGTAGGTGAGCACCGCAGAGTGATATTGAACAGCGATACTACATATGCCACTGCCTTATATGTAGCAGGAGCAGTAAACAAAAAGGAGCATAGTCTTATTTTTGTAGCAATAGAGAAAGTCAACCTGAATCCAAGGGAAGGGGATTTTAAAAATGTGATTCTGAGGAAGGATAATTTCTGGATATACACACTGGATGCATGCAGACCACCTGGCCTCAATGACAGATTTGATCTCACCCCATATATCCAGTACAAATAATCTAGAAACTATCTACGTCAGTTGAGTTATTTAATAGCAGAAATGTATATGTGCATGCATTTATACTGTTAGGACACTATATATGTTGGATTTTTAATAGTGGAATGCAGTTTAAAATAGATTAACTTTGTTCTGCATCTCATTTTCTCCTAGGTCTTTGCATATACAATC
Organism: Neoceratodus forsteri; assembly: GCA_016271365.2. NCBI lineage: Eukaryota > Metazoa > Chordata > Ceratodontiformes > Ceratodontidae > Neoceratodus > Neoceratodus forsteri. Next base: position 262,142,069 of record CM028137.1, on the reverse strand, counting down.
AGTACATAATCTCCAAGGGTTCCCTCTATTTATCAAGTCTATGTGTCTCCACAGGACTATTTTATATTTGGACCTTGGTGACTTTTTTGGACTTTATACTCTTTCCATCTCGGATAATCAAATAACTTTTAAATTGTGTATGTCTTGTTACTTTATTTATGTGTTTATTGATGTTATTCACACACTTATGTACTTTTTCACTTTAATTGGTCATGGACTGATGTCATTTATCTGTATAAATGGTCTGCGATTTTTACCTTGAGCATGTCCTTTGAAAAAGAGTCTCATGATTCAAAGCATGTAAGGACGTGCTGCTGCACTGGCACTGGAATTAAATTTGGCACTTCTTCTACACTTGAGTAGCATCTATTTGCTCATGGTGGTGAATGCAGGACTTCTCTTCTGTTGCTATTACTGGACTTTGTCCTTGCACCCGGGCCTAGTGCACTTTTCTTCTTTGCAAAAATATAAACAAAAACAGACAAGAAAAAGAGAAAGAAAGCACAGCTCAACCAATTAAGCCACAGGGTAAGCCCTCAGAACTTGTTGATTATTCTGGGCTCTACGATTCCGGTTTGACAACTAAGTTGTCAACCGCCATCACATCGACGGATTTATGTCGACCGTAACTTGTAATTGACATAAGACTGGAAACCCTTGCTGTTTTTTTCACTGGGTACTGTAGCCCCCGACCCCCCATGCAGAGGACTCTGCCCCCCGTACCCCACCAATCAAAAGGATTCTAACTCTGAGTCGGAATTGGATCGGGGAAGGGGTGCAGGACCAGGAGAGAGAGTGCCGGGGTCTCGAGCAGACTATTACAGCAAAAACATCGATGTTGTCGGCATTGACGTTTTCACTGTAATATTGTCACCATCCTGTGGTCATACCATTATACTGCACTACAACCTAACAGTGAATATATTGCACTTGGGGAGAATGAGGATTCTCAAGTACCCGGGAATGCCTTCACAGAAGGTACACAACAAACAGAACCACAGCAAACCGCTGACCCAGTACAAGGGGAAACAGATAACATAATTTTAGGACAGTCAAATCAACCACATAATGACACAGGCATGGAGACTCAGAGAGAGACACCTCCTGACAATAGGGAACTCCCACCATCTGGAAACACAAACTCAGCACACAGATAATACACAGATTGTTTTAGGCCTACTGCGGAGCCAGCACCATAACGAGACACGGTACATTTCATATATGAAGGCGGTTTAGACCAGCCACCAGATAGGGTATATGTGGCTAGAAAATTAATAAGACTCCCGTGAAAGTTTATGCCTCTGAAATATATGCAATGATTCATACTGGAGACTCAAATTATGACATTAGTTTCAAGCATATTCAGAAACTAGGTAGGTTCTGGAAGCAATATGACAAACTCAGAGACACTACCCTGTGGTTCCCATTCTTAGCAATACCATTAACAAGGCCAGCACTGCGGACTATTACCATCATGTTTCGCACTGAAAGTGTAAATATTGCTGTCATTTTATACTGGCCAAGACAAAGATGTGAGGTTTTGGACAAACCTGAACCAATAATTGATTCGGAACAGATTTGGACTGGGGGATGGAAGGTGTGTGAGTAAAACTTTTAAAACTGGTTATGGGGTTGCACATCTGCCGAATAGCTTTGTACTAAGTAGGGCTAAAGGTATGTTGTTTTATGTTGGGCAGCCCAAATCCTGTTTTAAATGTGGATCCTCGTCCCATTTTAGTAATGTTTGTGATAGCACCAGTTGTGGTTGTGTATGGAATATGGCCACATGACCACAGCATGTACCGAAGTATTTAGGTGTAATTTGTGTGAAAAGCATGGACATTCCTTTGCTAAATCTCCATGGGCATTGCACAACAGAGGAACTAGGATGTCTCAATAAGAAATGGTCACTAGGGCACAACAACAGGGTCCAGCCTGGGCCTCAGAAAGACATATGGAAGAAATCAGGAAGCAAACACAGTCTCGGGCACAGACAAATGCTAGTGGTCCCCTCCCACAAGAGAAAGCAGAACCCTATATACCACCAAGGCGAGATTCAGAAATGACAAAAGAGCAGGAAACTGAGGGAACTGACACACAAGTGGAGGGAGAGGGTGTTGCAGAACCTGAAAAGCTGAGCAACACCCAGCACAGTCCTCACCCAGCACTTAGGTACAGATGCCCCCCCTTCCTCAAATACTTTCACTACTGTGAGGCTTAAGAATGTGAAAAAGGGAGGATGGTCAGGGTCCACCCCTATACCTAGAGAAAAAAAAAGGGAGATGTTATTACAAAATAGATTTCAAATTTTACACACCACAAAAGAATGAGGAGACTCTGAGGAGGAAGGAAATGAGTCAGAATCCTCCACCCTTGCTTCGTCAATACAGGATCCATCATCAGATCCAGAGGACATGGATACTGAAAAGGAAAAAACACCTAGAATCACCAGATAAGCCACAGAAACTGGGAAAACAACCTGACAGTGGTAAACATCAAGAGGTTGAGAGAATAACAATAACATTTTTTATGGGAACACCAACTAAACACACTCTAAATGTTAACAGTATGAAGAATTCTAGGAAATTACTCATTACTTTCACGATATTGAAGGACAGTGCAGTACATTTAATATTTTTATAAGACACCAGAGTAAAAACACACTTTGAATTAAACCAAGCTACTAGACAATGGATAAAAAACCCAGCCTTATGGTCAATTGAGACTGCTAAGTGTGATGGGGTTGGGATACTCATGGCAGGGGTAGGGTTTCAAGCTACAAAAGTGATAGATGTGGTTCCTGGGAGGGCGTTGATATTGGATGTCATATATTTGGCTACAAGATTTTGCCTTACAAACATTTATGTCCCCCACAAACCAAGGCAGCAAAGGTGGAAATGTTTCAGATGATTCATTCTTATTTGTACACATCCCGGGCCACAGTATTGGGGTAGAGATTAACTGTGGCTTGGGTAAGGAGGACAGAGGCTTACAAACAGAAAAAAATGTTTTGTGATACAAATTGTTTGCAGAAAATAATACAGCAATCCTCACTACAAGACTCATATAGGGTAAGACATAATAAGGGAGGTTTTACGTTTTTGAAAGGCCCCTTACAAACAAGAATGTATTTTATGTTTACCTCATCTGCATTAGAGATATAAAATGTGACACTGACAGACACTGAGGTGTCAGACCACAGTAGACTGGAAATTGCAATAGAATGGGGACAATTGCTCCCCCCTGATGAAGGACCCTGGCAGATGAATGTGCAGGCTTTGACACTTTGACAGAACCAGACTTCATACAAGAATGGCATTACTTATGAACTGTTAGAGAGTTGGTTATGTGTTTCTATGATAATTTAATAGAATGGTGGGAAGAAACCAAAGCAGCCATTAGGGATCTCTCAAAACAATATTCAGGGAAAAAAACTACTGCCAACTATTTAAAATATTTACAGCTAAGAACCACGCTGCGTAAAGCAATCTCTCAGGCTTCTCAATATCAGTATGATAATAGTACTTTGATGAAAAACCTAATACAGGAAATGAAACAGATCCAATATTACAGAAGGGCATTTGTAAAACAAGAAATGCAATTTGGGACATGGCAAACTAAATAGACATTTGACCCATTTATAGAACACAGAGCAGAACAATAACAAGTTTGCAAATGAATGATGGACAAGAAATGTCAACAAAATAGGGAATATTACAAGCAGTGAATACTCATGTACAGAGTACCTTTAGTACCACAGGAGGAATTGAACCAGATGAATCTTTTTTTTTACAAATCTCCAAATCTCTATCTTATCTGAAGAAGAACAAAGCAGCTTGGTAGTACCCATTACAACTCAGGAAGTGGTGGATAGTATTAGGGTGCTAAATATAAATACAGCTCCAGGGCCAGATTGTTTGAGTACCGAAATATATCAGGCATATCAAGATCAAATAGCAACCCCTCTAGCCACAGTTTATAATGAATGCCTTTTGACAGGGGAAATATCTTACACCATGTCAAAGGGATTAATGATATTTATACATAAAAAGGGGGAGAAGACTTTATTAAACAATTGGAGACCGGGGCCCTATTCCAAGAGACTTACGCTTGGCTCAAGCTGAGGTACGCCAAGCCCCATGGCATAACTTGCAACCTGCACCAGGCATTATGCCAAGTGCAGTTCCAAAAGGTACCTTCCACCATGGTGACGGTTGGTTGTGACAAATGTGGGTTACAACAGCCACTACGCTGCAACTAACAATGCCATGGTGCAAGGGTGGGTTACAGCAGCACCTGTGCCCTATTACAAGAGGGTAGCTGCCATAACCCACATATGCAATTACAAGAGCCGCTTTGGTGCAGTGGAGTTACACCACCTAGGAGGTGGTTTAAGTGGCATCCATCAGTGACAAACAGTGGACACCCACTCCACAGTGCTGTGGCAAAGATCCCACTGTGTTCCCTATGCCCCCTTATCATGGCCATGCCCCTAACCCCTGCAACTATCAGGAACCTCAAGGTTCCAGTTTTGTGTGTGCCCCCATGGATGCCTTTGCCACCTGTACAGCCCCTCCCTTGCCCCCTGGTGCCTGCCATAATGTTCAGTGGAGTGGCTCCAGGGGGGCAGTTTGTAGCGGGCTGTAACTTGCAGTGGGCTGGACTGTTACGCCGAGTACATGGTGTTAGCCTACACCTGTTACAAGTCGCAGGTCAAAGGTGCTAGGACCCTGTCACTCTTAGAATATGGCACAGGGTCCCCTGCGTAGCAGAGAATATCACAACTCGCAGACGCCTGAGAGTTGTGGCATTCCTCTTGGAATCAGCCCCCATTAATCTCCCATTAAGCCTCCTAAATATAGATTATAAAATTCTGGTCAAAACATTGGCACAGCTTTTGGTTAAAGTAGCAGAAAACATTATTAGTCCCATGCAGACACGCACCTTAAAAAACAGATGAATTCAGGACAATCTCCTCACAATAAGAGAATTGTTTTATAAAGGCTATAACAGTAATATCAGTGGTTTTGTTTTCTCCTGAGTGTGGATCAGGAGAAAGCATATGACAAATTGTCACACAATTATTTATGGTCATTTTTAAAGCAAAATACCAGACTTATTTATAAAATGGTTTATGAGTCTATACAAGATGTTGTATGAAACTCCTTTGGTAAATGGTGGTTTGGTGGCACCTATATGCTTGGGAGGGGGGTACGACAAGGCTGCCCTTTAAGCTCTTTGCTCTACACTTTTGGTTTAGATCCCTTATTATGGAAAATACAAGTAAATGAAACAATTATAGGCGTGGATCTCACACCTCACTATCCCCCAATAAAAGTGATGGCTTATGCAGTTGATATGGTGGTAGTGTTAGTACATGTGGACACTGGGCATGAGCTGAAAAGAGAAATGGAAGAGTTTGCCCTCGTGTCTGCATCAAGAATTATTTATTACAAAAACATAGGACTTCCCTTGGGTGACTTTAACAGACTTCTGCCTCAACCAATTGCAGACATAACCATTGAGAACAGAGACAAAAATATTAGGACTTACTTTTGGTACCCCTGACATGGCAACTAAAAACTGGACAAAAGTGCATTGCAACAGCAGAGCATAAAATTCAGGCCTGGCAGGGGAAAAAATAGCTAAACTAAAAATAATAATGTTAATTAAATGATACTTCCTATTTTTGTATATGTTAGTTATATTTTTCCTCCCCCTAGGGAATTAGAAAAAATATTTACAGTATATTTTTTCAGGCCCTTTGGGGGAGCAGGCTAAACCTTGTAAAAAGGAAAACGACATATCTTATGAAAAACAAGGAGAACTGGGGATGGTCAACCCAATTGCATTTTATTTTAGGATATTTTTGCATACAAATATTGGTGCATCATGTAAACCTCAGAGACCTGGATGGAGTGAGTGCATTTTAAGTTGGTATAAAGAACTATGGACTGATGGGCAGGCAAACTCACTATCCAAAATTAAGAAGCAATTTAATCAATCAGATTGTGTTATTGTTGCATTCTAAAAGCTTAAGAAATTGAAAATAACATACACCCTGATGACCACTTACAACAGGAAACAGTTCTATTGTGAGGTTATGGCAATTAACTTTAGTGACACCATGACCATCCCATCCTGCCCCATGGATGATCAAACCATTGTATTAGGATACCTGAATAATAAAAGAATACTGCACCAGAATATGCATGGGATGCATTATGGATGAGTGTTCATGGCAGACTAGGGGTAAGGAATATGCACAAACATAAATCCCTGTTGAATAGGTACTGTGCACATCCTGGTTGTGAGAATGATCTCGAAACTCAAGAACACTTATTATTACAATGTCTCTATGCTATAGGATTTTGGGGTGGTATAGCAAACTATTGTCAGACTACTATCTTTGGAGGAATCACATATCAGAACTTCGTTTTAAGGATATGTGGAGCACAGAGGGCAAGGATACATAAAAGCACAATGCAAATCATGGGCATACTAATAATATATTGTATATGGCAATCTAGGTGTGCTTGGCTCTTCCAACAGAAGTAAGTTTTTCACCAAGAGGTAATACAGAATGTAGGGAAAGCATTACAGGGGATATATATGCTGGAAAGCAACAAGTTGACACCTGCCCAGATGAGAACATTATGGAAGAATTGCCAGACCTTCTTATCTGTTTAAATAGAGATCAGAAAAATAATGTTTTTACACTAATTGTTTGAGGATACATTTGTGTTCATTTTCTGTAAGTGGGCAAGCACAATATAATAGCATGGAAAGAGAATATGACATAGATGGATCATGAAACATATATTGATTGTATAAATATGATTTGCAAATGTTTGGTTTATGACTTGAGTTCAAGTACCCTGTCTTATGTACTGAGTAAAATGTTATTATTATTTTCCAAAAAAAAATCCCCTAATAGAGAAGTGCCATGGGATCTTTAACGTCCACCAGAGCAACCTCCAGAACAGGCAGATGGGACCTCAGTTTAATGTCTCATCCAAAAGACAGCACTTCAAGAGTGCAGCATCCCCCTCATGTTGCTCTACAGTGTCAGTAGTGGGATTTATCCCATGCTCCAAGTGTGGGACTAGAACCCATATTGTTTCAATCTTCCAGCCTCAGAGGTGATTGTGCTACTTGCTGAGCCACTGACACTGGGCAGAATACATGGCTTACATACCATCTGATACAGTCTTCTGAAATAAGCTTGTTTAGGATGGAGTCAAACCTCAGCTGCAATATCATGACTGGCCCCACTTTCATAGTGGGAAGGGGAGGACAAGGTGACTGCCTGTTTTGAAAACTGCAGAGTTGATTTTCATTCAGCTGATTATTGGCTGGCTTTATGCAAATAAAAGGACTGAAGCCCTTTCTAATTGGAGCGTTTCAGTCCTTTCGAGTACATAAACGTTCATAGAAACATAGAAGCTGATGGCAGATAAGGACCTCAAGGCCCATCCAGTCTGCCCATTTTTCTGCCTTATGAATGTGCCATAGGCCTTTACTCTGTCAATGGCCTTCTATTCATACTCATCTGTATTGCTCCCTTATGCCTTTCCCATACCTGTTTGAAGCCCTGCACTGTATTCATATTAACCACTTCCTGAGGTAGGCCATTCCATGCATCCACCACCCTTTCTGTGAGAAAGAACTTCCTCACATTACCACCCATGAAACTCTGACTACTGTCAACGTCTGCTAGCATGCTGATCCAGCTGTCAGGGATGAGTCCAATGCAGCTTGCCCTGCATTGGGCAGGACACGGGCACACCTGTCAAATGTCATTCACTCTAACAAAACGTTTCTTGCATATACGCTAGCAAATGTAAAAATTTACTTCATTTGACTGACAGTATAGCCTAGAGGTTAGAGTAACAAGTGGTGAATAAGCTTGGCACATCCAGAAGACCTGGTTTTGATTCCCACAGCCTCCACTTACATACTATGGGACTGTGAGCAAGTCACATAAACATCCCAGTGCTCCTGGGTCATCCCTGAAAACAGGCACTTGTGCCTAGTGGGCCTTACTTGGTTACCAAAGAAAAAAATAAGAAATAAATTGAGTGAAGTGGGGAGACAGTAACAGAATATTCACATTTAAAGGTATATTACACAACATTTTTGTAAATAGAGATAACATATTATAAATGGAGAAATCAGTTTGCCTCTAATGATGTGTGTGCATAGTTTTCACTTTTTGACCCCCCTGAGATGCAGAATGTGTTTTGTTTTATTTCCATTTTATCACACAGTAGCCAGTTGTGTCCACAATGCATGTTTGTTTTTTTGTCACCAAGGAGCATACCCCTTTTGCTTTGTCAGTTTATTGCAGTTGTAGTGCAGTTGCATCACAATAAAAAGATACACTGTTTATTATAGAAATCCCTGCCTCCTTAATGTTGTAGTCTTGCAAAAAACTAAATAAAAAACAGAAAATAAACTAAGAAATCTAGCCTGACAGATCTGCATCCTGGAATTAAAACACAGTCAACTGTGTATAAGAGTGTTCTGTCTTCGCTGCTCCATCTATAGTTTCAAAATCTCATCCACAAACTCTGCCATTAATGTTCTAAATTAGTGTGTTCTTTCATGGTTTGTAGCTGTTGCATTGGTGGTGGGGGAGGGTCAGCAGGAGTCGGTGGGGGGGTGTATTGGACAATGGCTTGTTCTAGAAGTGAGGGGTGAATTTCTCATATCAAGTACAAAAGAAAATTGGCAAAGTGCATAACTGACTCCATGAAATGGAGGAACTACATTTTTTTGCAGTGGTTTTGTCGATAATCATTTATTCAACATAGCACTTGTATAGTATTGACAATGTTTTCACATTTTTGTATACCAGAATCATAATCTGAGCAGCTTAAGGGATGTGAGTGAGTGGGGGGTGCAGGTAGGGAGGCAACTCTGAACAATGCATGGATTAAGTGTGATTAAAAATGACTCTATCATAGTTAATGCAACAAACATTTTGGAATGTGTTCAAAAAATGTACGAGTACAGCCAAAGCCATCCATGCATCAGAATAATTATTTCTCCAGATACAATGTGCAAGTGAAACAAAAACACCATGTAGACAGTGTGGACATGGATTTTACTTTTAAACACTTACATCAGGAAGCAGATTAAATCAAGATTACACAAATTGCAGGGAACTAATGATCTATAACAAATGTGCACACATTTGCTTTAAATCATTTTTTAATAACAACATTGAAATTGAGAGAAAAAAGCACAGTAAACAGAACACGCATGGAACCTAAGGATTATTCTTACTGTTTTTTATTGAATTTCAAAGGAAATAAAACTGCACATTTTTTTTCACAAACACCAGCATCTTCAATGGAAAAAAAAACAACATGCTCTACTATACTATACAGCAAAAAGTATACCAAAACTAGCAGAACATAAAATTTTTTACCAAACATTTGCAAAAATGTCTTTTATGTTTCAGGGTCTGTGTGTTTCAGAAAAAAGTGGCTTTGTTACAGTGTGTTACTGTGGACTAGATTTCAAGCATCATTTTAATTAAGATGTTAATCATGTGATCTTATGAATTTACTATTAAACTATGCGTAATTCTGTTTAACCCTGCCCCAATGAATCCTTGTGTGGCTAAGCAGTGGCATGTAGCTTCTATGGGACAACTGGTTCCTATTCAGACTCTCTGTGAGCACTTAGCTCTTCTGTGGCAATAAAGCATTTTGAATCTATTTCATTACTTCCAAGTACAGATTTTTACATGAATGGCTGTGTGGTATTTTTTGGACTTTGAACACCGAAGCCAGATTACTGGTTGACAGAAACAGCTTCTCTGTTGTCTCTCGTGGCTTGATTAGTAAATTGCTCCAGATCCCTCAGAAGTGGTAATGCCACAGATCAACAGACTAAGATTTGTTTTAAATACCCTGTACATCCCATTTGTTCTACACCATATAATACTGAATAGGCGGGAGTCAGCGTAGTGATTCAAGTAGTGGAGTGATTGTGCTCAATTGGAAGTCCTAAGTGAAGTTAAAAAAAAAAATCATACTGAACTGCTAATTAGAGACATAGGGGTTGGCAGGAGAGCACCAGCAGTAAAGTGGTGTTTTCCATTAACATACATACAAACAAGAAGCTGTACTCCTCTGTTGGTGACTAAATGCTTGTATTTTATTGAAACAAGTTAAAACATACTGTGAAAGGAACTCACAGTAACCCCAACTGGTTTCGTACACCGTACATCTTCAGGGGGTGGTTCCTTACATGCGTGTGTTAGGTTTAAATAGAGGTTGATTTAAAGTGACAATGCCACATTACTGCATTAGGGTATAAAGTGCTACAGTACTCAATAAAGTGAAAAACTGCTTATTCATTGCAAAATTACCTAATACATAACATTCAATCCCTCATGGGAGGATGGGGTGGTACCTGAGGACTGGAGGATGACGAATGTGATTCCTCTTTGCAAAAGTGGGAGCAGGACAGAGGCAGGAAACTACAGACCAGCTAGTTTGACCTCAGTGGTAGGTAAAATGATGGAATCACTTCTGAAGGAAAGAATTGTTGAGTACCTAGAGGCCAGTGGGGCACAGGACCCAAGGCAGCATGGATTCACGATGGGAAGGTTGTGTCAGACGAATCTAATAGATTTCTTTGACTGGGTGACCAAAGTAGTAGACATGGGAGGGGCTGTGGACATGGCTTACCTAGATTTTAGCAAGGCATTTGATACAGTCCCACACAAAAGATTAATACACAAGTTAGCCAGCCTTGGAGTGGGTCCCAAGGTGGTAGCCTGGATAAAAAATTGGCTAGACAACAGGACACAAAGGGTAGTAGTAAATGGAGTCCACAGTGAAGAAAGGAGGGTTACTAGTGGGGTACCGCAGGGTTCAGTACTGGGACCGGTCCTTTTTAATGTCTTTATAAGTGACATTGCAGAGGAACTGGAAGGAAAAGCATGTCTCTTTGCAGATGACACAAAGATCTGCAACAGGGTTGATACACCAGATGGAGTGGAAAGGATGAGAAGGGACTTGGCAAAGTTGGAGGAATAGTCAAATGTATGGCAGCTCAGATTCAATGCAAAGAAGTGCAAGGTAATGCACCTGGGAAACAAAAACCCAGGGCAAGAGTACACAATGGGGGGTGAGATACTGACAACAGTAAAAATGGAAAGGGACCTGGGAGTAATTATATCAGATGACCTACAGGTGGGCAAGCAATGTGAGAAGGCAGTAAGGAAGGCTGGGGGGATACTGGGATGCATAGGAGAGGCATCAATAGTAGAAAACAGGAAGTTGTTATCCCTCTGTACAGACAGTTGGTGAGACCCCATCTGGAGTACTGTGTGCAGTTCTGGAGACCCCATCTCTGCAAAGACATAGACAGAGTGGAGGCTATCCAGAGGAGGGCAACCAAAATGGTGCAGGGTCTGCACCAGAAGACATATGAAGAAAGACTAAAGGAGCTTAATATGTATACCCTTGAGGAAAGGAGGGAGAGAGGAGACATGATAGAAACTTTCCAAGTACCTCAAGGAATCAACAAAGTCCAAGAGGGTGGCATCTTTCAGAAAAGAGATGTGCAAGAACAGAGGGCACAATTTTAAGATAGAGGGGGCGGCTCAGAGGTAATGTGAGGAAGTATTTTTCACAGAGAGGTCATGGATGCATGGAACAGCCTCCCTGAGGAGGTCGTGGAGTCAAGAACAGTGGGGGAATTCAAGAATGCATGGGACAGACATAAGGCAGTCCTAGTGGGGGGTAGGAGGAAGTAAGCTGTTGGTTAATTAGGATCTGCAGCTTATCTGTTAGATATGAAAACGGGCAGACTAGGTGGGTCAAGTGGTCCTTATCTGCCGTCAAATTCTATGTTTCTATATGTAACATTATAAATAACTAAATGAATCTATCCTAACCAAACCAGGTGAAGGAAACACATTTAAAACAGTTGTCTTAAAGCAGCAGAAATTTGCAGTTACTGTATTATAAGAAATTTATCAAGTTCTCACTGGTCTATAGAACAATGCTGCAGTGAAGTAGATAGTGGAGGTAGCCAAGGCAATTCCATCCAGTCCTAAAAGAGGAAATGATGATAGTAATAATAACTACATATATCTCAACACATTTTACTCAGATTATTAAACTATAAGGTAATCAGAACAGGGCAAGGCAGTCAAGGGCTCCAAACACATGATGGGGCATATAGGTTAGCATATCTGGGTGTGAAAACAAGTTACTTCCTAATATAAGGGAGCAACTCAATTTTGTCATTTAAACCTGGAGGTACTAATGCCTCCAGTGTAAAATTCCAATAAGATTCCCTTTCAGACAGTCTGTCATCAATGTTGCCTCCCCTGAGTCCCAGTTTCACTTCCTCAAGTCTACAGAACTTGAAAGTATGTGTGACACCTCTCTCTCTAGAGTTTCAACAGTGGATGGCTAAATCACTCCAGGTATCATTGTTCATAATGGACCTCAAGTGTTCTCCTGTCCTGTGTTTAAAGTCCCATAGTGGTCTTGTCCACATAAAAAGTGCCACACTGACACGTGGCAAGATATATCACATTCTCTGACATACAGTTAATGAAGTTTCTGGTCTCAAAGTTCTTACTGCTATTGCAACAGGGAGCTGCAAATGTACAATTACCACAGGAGTGGGTACCTGGTGGTAAGGCATTTCTTGTATGGCCTATTTGTTCTGTACCTGAACTATCACCAGACTGGTAGCTGTGTACCAGTCTGTCTCTTATGTTCGTGCCTCTCTTATAGACCATTCAAGGTCTATTTTTTATGACCTCTCTAAGCAGTGGTTCCACCTTTAAAATACTCCAGTTTGTATTAATGATACTTTGTATTGCTTTGCAGTGTCTAGAGTATTTTGTCACAAAGTTCATTCTATGTTCCTTGGTGACTGTCTCCCTACTGGTTAACAATGTGGATCTCTCTGTCTCTAGTGCCATTTCAAATGCCCTGTCTACTGTGTTCTGTGGGTAACCTCGCTCCAGAAATCTGCTTCACATTTCAGTGCCATTTATAATGAAATCACAATCATCACTATTCAAGATCAAATTGTGTGGGTGGTAACTGGAGGCTAGCAGAAGTGAATTCCTATCCATCTCCTTACTGAAAAGGTATGATCTCAATGTACCATCCATATCTTGTGTACCATAAGATCCAGGAAAGAGACAGAACAGGAATCACACTGTGTGGTGAATCTAAGGTTAGATCTGTTGCCTTACAAAAACTTAGATTCTTGCAACTCCTCCCTCTGCCACACCACACCATGAATATATCATCTATATAACAATGCCAGATGTAAGTCTTACTGTAGAAAGGATTGTTCTGGTCATGCCCCTCTTACAGACCATTCTAGGTCTGTTTTTTATGACCTCTCTAAGTAGTGGTTCCCTCTCCAAAATGTTCCAGTTAGTGTTAATGATACTTTGTATTGCTTTGCAGTATCTAGAGCATTTTGTCATAAAGTTCATTCTAGGTTCCTTGGTGACTGTCTCCCTACTGGTTAACAATGTGTTTCTATTTGTCTCTAGTGCCATTTAAAAGGCCCTGTCTACTGTGTTATGTGGGTAACCTCGCTCTAAAAATCTGCTTAACATCTCAGTGCCATTTATAATGAAATCACAATTATCACTTCAATTTCTGTGCAATCTTAGCATCTGTGTATTGGACATATTCAAGATTAAATCATATGGGTGGCAACTGGAGGCCAGCAAAAGTGAATTCCTAGCCCTCTACTTACTGAAAAGATCTGATCTCAATGTACGATCCATATTCTTGTGCATTTTAAGATCCAGGAAGGAGGCAGTACAGGAATCACACTGCATTGTGCATCTGAGGTTAGAATTGCTGCCTTCCAAAAACGTTAACAAATTCTTGCAACTTCTCTCTGCTGCCACACCACACCATGAATATATCATCTATATAATGATGATAGATGTCAGTCTTACTGTAGAAAGAATTGTTCTGGTCATCATAGACAATTTCTTTCTCCCAAAGTCCAAGATAGAGATTGGCATAATTTTGAGGAAAAGTTGCACCCATAGCCATTCTATTGAGTTGCAGAAAAAATTGTTCCTGGAACACGAAGTAGGTTTTGGTTAGTATTTGTTCAGCATATAGTAACAGAAAGCTTTTCTCTCCCATGGCCATATTAGGTCTAAATCAAATCAATGGTCTAGGGCCACCAAAGCCGCCACGTGGCAGATATTTCTATAAAGAGGCTCGATGTCAAGTCATACCAATAGCCAATCATTATCAATCTGCATATTGCCCACTATTTCCAATACCTGTGTGGTATCTCTGATGTAAGAAGGCAATGCCTGTATGTACTCTTTTATGGGGACATCCACATATTGGGTCACTGGTTCTACAACAGAACCTATGCCAGCTATATATACACACACACATATATACATACATTCAGTGTGTGTGTGTGTGTGTGTGTGTGTGTGTATATATATATACACATATACATACATACTGTGTGTGTGTGTGTATGTATGTATGTATGTATACATATGTATGTATGTATGTATATATATGTGTATGTGTATATATATATATATATATATATATATATATATATATATATATATACAGGCCTTACTGGGTTGGTAACAGTAAGGAATCAACATTCACCATGAACAATGATCCCCTCACATTCTGCCTCAAACAAAAAAGAATCAATGTCTATTTTATATTTCACAGTTGAGTCTGAGGTCAGTGGCTGGTAAAAGTCCCTATTGTTCAATTGTCTCTGAATTTCATTAACATACTTTCCGTGGACATTGCCACCACTGACCCCCCCTTGTCTACAAGTTTAATTGTTATTTACCTATTATTGTCAAGACTCTTTAGTGCCTCTAATCCTTGTCTTGATATGTTTATATATCTGGGTCTATTGTCTTATTCAAGTAACTGCTTGAAATGTCTCTTACATATCCTATTTAAAAACACCCACAGTCTTGTTGTAGGGAGGCATGAATGTAGAAGGTGATTTAAACTGTCTTACCTCTACCTCTGATGTCAGGTAGGATTCATTTTTGTGATGTACCTTGTCCATCTGTGTTTCCACTGCACATCTTGATCCTTTCAAAATGAGCTTTGAGGTTTAAATTTTGTGTAAAATTGTGCAGATCAATGAATATTTCAAATAGCCTGAAATCCTGGGCTGGGACGAAGGATAATAATTTCTGTAAAACCTGTAACTGTTCCACATTAAATTCCACATGGGAGATATTAATTGTGATGCTGTCACTCCTCAGGTTATTTTCCCTCTTTCCCTTACCTATTGTTCCTGTGTTTCCATCCCTCTCTTGTGGTTGGTTTATGATGTTCTGGTGGTACTGTCCCTGATTCTTCTGTCTGAGTACATATTCCACCTAACTGGCTAACTGAAATTGGACCACTTGGTCCTTGTTCTGTTGATCGAGTCTCTGGCCTTCCTCCTCTAAAAAAGGATTGTCAGATTCAGATTCACTAGTATTATAATTTGGGGAAGAGTTCCTATGTTAGATCTCAAATGGGGCTGTGACTGGTTGCAACTCCTGGATGGGTTCCTATTTCTTGAGGGCTGTTTACCTTTTTTGTTCCAGTCCCACACTCGATCATTCAAGTAATCCTGCCTGTCCCTCTCAAATTTTGTCAGCTTGATTTTCTTTATTTTACTCTCTTCCCTCTGTATGGTTTCTTTTAGCTTTCTCTCTAGACTGGCATACTCAGGATTGTCTTTGAATTTTGTTACTGCTTCTTCCTTTTTTTTTGCAATATCACTAGTAACCTCTTCCTTCAGTGCCTCATAATCTTTGATAACTGTTTTCATTAAGGCATCTGTACCAAATTGTAGTGAGCCCCTCCCATCTGTCATAAAGACTTTGCGTTCCCATCTGTACCCTTATTTATTTGTGACTCTAAGGCCTCAGGGTCATCTGCCTATTAGTAGGTATGCCTGCAGCATGAGCTTTCACCAGTAGTGTCAGCGGCCCCTCAAAACTGCCCTCTCTGCACCATTGTTCTACACACCAGTGAGAACTTGATACATTTCTTATAATAATTGCAAATTTCTACTGCTTTAAGACAACTGTTTTAAATGTGTTTCCTTCACTTGGTTTGGTTAGGATAGAGTCACTTAGTTATTTATAATGTTTAATGTTATTTATTAGATAATTTTGCAATGAATAAGCAGTGTTTCACTTTATTGAGTATTGTAGCACTTTACACACCGAATACACTGATGTGGCACTGTCACTTTAAATCCACCTCTATTTAAACCTAACACTGGATGTAAGGAACCACCCTCTGAAGACGTATGGTGTAACTGGTCTGGGTTACTGTGAGTTACAGTATCTGCTTTTGCCTTTGGCAGTATGTTTTAACTTGTTTCAATAAAATACATGCATTTATTGTAATAATTTTTATTATTGTTTCCAAAACATAGGAGAACGAAACATAGAATCACATTACAGAATACAGTCCTCAATTGTGAAAATACATATTTATATACAGTATATATATTATATATATATATATATATATATATATATATAACCCCCATGCCCACACTTGTAGGGGTATTATACCAGTACAGTTATCATGGGAAGACAGAAAAGTATAACTTAGAAGTAACATATATGGACACAACATTACACCTTATAAAATAAAGATTACTGTACTTCAGCAGGGTTACGGACTCTACATATGTAATGACATAACATGGAAGTAAACAGGGTACATCACGGCTACCAAATAACCTCCCAGTATTAATCATATAAAGAGTACTTACCGAAGCCTTGGGGTCGGATCAGAACCTTCTCATTGCCGGACATACACAACTCTACAGAAGTGAATTTATAATTGTCGCCGGGGTGTTCCTTTTCAAGGCATCCAGAGCAATTTGACTAAGAGTATACATATGTTCTGCAAAGACCAGACTGATCCTGTAATAAGACCAAAACATCCAAGGCTTAAATCTGTACTTATAAAATAGACCTTCCACATGTCCACATGTCCACACTTATTCAAGCATAGCGGTTATAATTCCAGTATTGTCACAGCCACCCTGAGGCTTGGGGCAACTATACTAAAACCTTGGTTCAAGTCCCACCTCGTCTGGCTACCTGTATGACCAGCAGAGGAGACTGAAGGTGATCACCCTATTCCCGTTGGTGGAGGAACTTGCACCAGGTATCTCAGGTATGGGTCCCAACAGGCTGTAAATAAGGAAAGTTTGGATTTCTGTAGGTAGGATGTCTTGTCCAGTTTGGCCAGAGTGGACAAAGACTCCATTATTCCTGCTACCGTGGGGACCACCGAGGTCCTCCAATGGCATAGTATGGCTCTTTTAGTTTGTAGCGCTAACAAAGCCAGCCATCTAAATTTTAACGGTGACAATTTGGGCATTACCCCGCTTATCCCCAAGATACAAAAAAGGGGGCATGTGGGAATGGTCTGTTGGAGAACCCGGGAAGCAAGATCTAGAATCTCTTGACACAGAGGTTGGATCTTGGGGCAGGTCCACAATACATGCACTAGGTCCCCACCTGGCCATTGACACTTCCAGCAATTGTCCTTATCTATTACTTTGGCTCTATGTAGAATAACTGGAGTTCTATACCAAGAGTGTGCAATTTTATTTTGAATTAGTCTAGATTTGGCGTCAGTGAACCAGGAGTGTACGTCTACCCAGGCTTTATCCCAAGCCTCAGAGGATATATGGGTCTGCAACATCTTCTCTCATCTATGCCTTGCTGCCTCAGATTGAGATGGGAGAGTACCACGAAGGGTGGCATATATCTGACCCGCAAGACCCTTGGTACAAGATATCCACTTAACCAATGGTGATGGTTGGGCATGGCCCAAAGGACAAGGTGGAAGCTGCCGGATGGCGTCCCTAATCTGGAGATATCTACAGAAATTGCCTGCTGGAATTTCCCATTGCTGTCTTAGAGACTGGAATGTCTGGATGGTCTTATGATCAGGGGTCAACAAATCTCCCAGCTTACTAATACCCAATGCTACCCAATGTCTCCATATGATTTTGCTTCCACCTATGGTAATATCTGGATTGTGCCAGATAGGCACATAGGAAAGAGGAAGAGGGGCCAGGTTAAGTTTATGGTGATAGCTGACCCAATTTCTCCTGGCTGTATCTATTGTAGGGGAAGTACGTTCTACCTCGAGCTTATTAACCCTAGCTTTTTCGGAATTATCCTTCTGTACCAAAAGAGATAAGGGATGACACAGCCCCATGATATCTGTCTCCAGCTGCACCCACTGTGGTGAAAGAGGGGAGAGACGACAAGCCCAGTTAACCGTTTGTGCTAAGAGGAAGGCTCGGTGGTATCCTTCTAACCACGGGAGGTTCCACTCCCCCTGTCTCCAGTGTGATCTTAATTTAGCATGACTGAACCTGGGTTTGGATCCCTCCCATAAAAAATCCCCAATTACTTTGTCAATACTCTGGAACCACTGTGTGAGTAAGGGGACTGGTAAATGTCTCAGGAGGTAAAATAGTTTGGGTGCAGAGATCATAGTCACTGCCACCACTTTCCCTGCAAGAGTGAGTTTAAGTAACCTCCATCTGTCGAAGTCTGTCTTAAGGGAGGAAAGAAGGGGTTGTATATTAGCATGCCAGATTGCTTCTAGGGATGGAGTCAGGAAAATGCCCAAATATGTGATCCCACCTGGAGCCCAAACTAGCTCGTTCACAGCTATGCCCTGCTGAACACAGTGTTCATTCAGGGGGAGTATCTCTGTCTTATGCCGGTTCAGCCGTAGGCCAGAATGCTTAGAGAATTCTTCTAACAAATCAAGAAGCAGGGGATAGCGGTGTGTGCATCCTCCAAAAGGAGGAGAAAGTCATCAGCATACATAAAACTTATATAGGATATATTCCCCACTGTTAGCCCTTTAATCTTTGGATGATTACAGATAGCCATGGCCATGGGTTCCGCCGCCAGTATGAAAAGTAAGGGAGAGAGCAGGCATCCTTGCCTCATCCCTCTGCCCAATGGGAAGGGTTGGGAAAGTGTCGAGTTAGTATTAACTCTGGCTAAGGGTGCTTCATATATAGCTTTTATTCTTGCAAGAAAAGTGTAGCCTATCCTGAAGTGAGAAAGAGTCATATATAAATAGTCCCACTCCACGGAGTCGAATGCCTTTCCGAAATCTACCGTAATAGTGGCTGCGGGGGTATGAAGAGACCTGGCCAGGGGGATCAAATTCATCAGGGTTCTTAGGTGATCTGAACTGTGTCTGCCTGGTATAAATCCCACTTGTGATGGGTGTATCAATTCAGCCAACATTGGGCTGAGTCTGTAGGCTAAGATTTTGGCATAAAGTTTACTGTCCAGATTTATAAGTGAAATTGGGCAGTAGTTCCCCGGATTCGTGGAGTCCTTGCCTTTCTTGGGAATCACGACTATAATTGCCTCCCGCATGGAGGACGGTAAGGCGCCCTTAAGTTCGACCTCCTGAAACACCTGAATCAAAAGGGGAGAAATAGTGTGGCCCAGAATCTAATAGAATTCTGCAGAGTACCCATCACTTCCCGGGTATTTCCCCTTTTTCAAGTCCTGGATGGCTACCATCAGTTCTTCCTTTGAAATAGGGAGATTTAACCGTTGTGTTTGCTGACTCTGCAACTTAGGCAAGCCTAGAGAATTTAAGAAACCCTGTGTGTCCAGATTATGGCCTACATGAGTGGAACAATATAACCCTTTATAGAATGAAGACATAATCTCATTAATATCCCCTGGGGAAGTACATAATGAACCTAGAGTATTTTTTAAGCCTGGGATAAATCTACTAGCCTGTTGTTTCCTTAGTTGGTATGCAAGTACCTTACCCCCTTTGTCCCCCCTTCCCAAAATGTATGTTTAAGAAGTAAGATGGCAGCTTCAGCTTTCCTATTCAGAAGCTGATTAATTCCAAACCGAATGGCTAAAATGGATTTCCCAATGGCAGAGTGAATATTAGGGGAGGGCAGCATCGAAAAATACTTTCTGCTTCAGCCAATTTCCATTCAAGATTAAGCAGCTGTGATTCTCTTTGTCTGCATCTAGCAGCCAAAAACCCCATAATGTTACCTCGCATCGTGGCTTTAAAAGCCTCCCAAGTTGTGCAAGCGGAGGTGTCACTTATAGGGTTTTCAGCAAGAAAAAGAGAAGCCTCTTTAATAAGCCAAGGGGTGAACTCGGGGTGCTGTACCAGAAGTGGGTCCAGTCTCCATTGCTTAGTCAGGGAAGCCACTGGGTCCCAGTGTAGAAGGAGCTGGATTAGAGCATGGTCAGAGATACAGCAAGGGAGAATTGAAACATCCAAAGTTTTAGTAGTCAGGGTAGCTGATCCAAGCCAGAAATCCAGCCTACTATATGAGTCATTTGGAGCTGAGTGAAATGTATAATCTCTTGTTCTGGGGTGGAACAATCTCCAGAGATCTACTAGCCCCTGGTCAGACAACATTTGATGAACAGCTTTCACACTTCTAGGATGTGCCTCTTTCCCTCCTTCATTTCTATCCAGAAGAGGCATCAAAGTCAGATTGAAATCCCCACCAATAAGTAGCGGGCAAACCGGGGGGGTTAAATTCAAGTGTTACCTCTGTCAGCTTATGAAAAAAGTGTGGAGCATCTTCATTGGGGACATATACATTGCAGAGAGTGACTAGGCCAGTGGGAGTGTTATAAGTGGCCATAACACATCTGCCTTCAGAGTCTGCACGTGTCTGGATTAACTTCCAGGGAAGAGACTTAGGCACCAAGCTCTGAACCCCATGTTTCCTGGTCAGGGCATTAGAGTGCACTTGCTGGCCAACCCAGTTCTTCACCATGTGGATGTGATCTTCCCCAGCAAACTTTGTCTCCTGGAGAAAGGCCACTTGAGAACATTTTCGTTTCAGGTGTGTAAGGACTTTCTTACATTTTATCGGGGAATTTAGCCCATGAACATTCCAGGTGTGCATCACAATGTCAGACATTTTGCTAAGATCCTCAATATAAACCTAGCGTAGAAAATACTAAAAGGAACTGAGTCTTTCTATAGGTTAGGTATAAGGAATCACTGTACCGGTCGAGGCAAACAAGAAACCCCAACAGCAGGCAGGGAATAACTATCTAGACTGCAACAACTACGTATTAATACTATATCTAAATATCAAACAACCAAACAAACTTACCTACAACTATTAAAGGAGGAGCGGTAGGACTAAACCGGCTAGAAACCTAGCCAATAGTATATCCTGTCGCTCCTGGGGGGTGAACCAGATACTTCTCAAAAGGGGGAGAAGATCCCTGGTTGCTGTAGAGCATATACCAAAATCCTCGAAAACGGAACGGGAGCGAAAGACAATTATCCACACATACTAGAGCCTTCTACGGATCTGCCTACTACCACCTCTAACGGGGAGGGGGGTAAAAGTTCTGTGACCGAGTCCTTGGACCAGTCTACTGCTCTGTTGTTAATGGGGAAATCAAAATCCCCTCGTACCAACATAGTATCCTAAGATGTTACTAGAGGACATTCCCCCCTAAGTTGAACATCTAGTGATCACTTAAACCTTTGTCCTTCTATTAAGTATTTACCAGCATTCAGTAGGGCCTGCAGATATACCGAACCATGCACTGCAGAGTCTGAATAGAACTGTGAAGTGCGGCCACAGGGTTAACACATACCTAGGAACCAATGTGTTACCTCTGGCAGTGTTTGAGTGCTGAATAGCACCTATAGGATCCAGTAGAAGCATTTATTCACCTCTCATTGTGCCCTCTGGGCAGGATGATACAGGAGATGAGATAACAGCCCTGACAGAGACAGTGGAATCCCAAATATGGGGTACAGGACAGGCTGGGAAGGAAGATAGGGAGGGATCATGGTGGGTACCTTGTACACCCGGGGATTTATACTGTCTCGAGAGGATAGTCGAGCACCCCCCGACCTCATGATTTTACCCCCTAAAATATATGTCTATGTATCCACTTCCCTTGTTGCCCCAGCCATTACCCACTGAATAAACAACCTTTGGCAGCCAGATCAACTAACTGAACATATTAACTTGTATACTCCGGCCACAAAACCTTCTGGAAGAAACCACTGTCCCTGAAGGATTCCCCCAGATATAACTCGGGGAGGCCATACCTTTTCCCACCCACAAAGTTACAACATTAGACTAACAGCAAATTCAAATACCTATCTAACAAGTGAACAGTTTAATCCAAAGAAAGAAAAGTCCCGATGTTCATGAAGTTTTCAGTTGCTTTCCCTCTTCCGGTTCTTGATCCGTGGAGTGACCTGGGGGGGAGCCTGGGGCTGGAAAATCCGATGAGGTACTTGCTGTGACACTGTCCATACCATGAGGCCTGTTCTTATGTGATTCTTCCTGAAAATTGCCTCCCGAGTGTCCCACCCCACTGTCCATTGCTTCGCATATTTCTGCATCAGGGAGATAGCTCAGAATCACAAATCGGTTTTGTGCAAAGTAGGGACTAACATACTCTATCTGAACTTCAGCCTCTACATCAAGAGGGGGAGAAGTCAGACTGTCGGTGCTGTTCTTCCTTTCCTGTGGATGGCCCCATTTTGTCTGCGGGGAGGATGGAGGCCTCTTCCGGACTTTCGAATTTCTAGGTTCTAATCCCACCAGGGGAGCAGACTGGGGAAAGGTACCTGGAGGGTCAGCAGCTAAAATGGGAAGTCGCTGGTTGTTTCCAGCCTGACTAGAAGATTTGGGAAGTTCAACCGCCCGGGCAGGTATTGGCAATATAGTCCAGGGCTGCCTCTGGGGATGAAAATTGCTGAGTTGTACTGTTCATTGAGATTTAAAATACATGCATTTGTAGTCACCAGCAGAGGAGTGCTGCTTCTTGTTTGTATGTATAGACTGCCTTTCATGGCATGCACCTTCCGTAGAGCAGTTGAGCTGTTTTGTTGCTCTGTTTTCAATTAACAACCTTCCACTGTGCCAACAGGTAGGTGGTGTGTGGGTGATTCATTTAAAAACATTAACAAGAAGCTCACTTATGGGAGTCCTTACTTGTTAGTGCTACAATTTCTAGGAAGGGAAGGATCATTTACTTCTGAGGGGCTGGACATTTAATCACCACGTGTCTGTGCTCTCTATCAACTGACATCAGAAACAACCAAGCTTGAAGGCAGAGCAGAAAGTAAAGTAGAAGGCATTCAGTAATCAGCCCCTTAAGGGCAAACTATATTCCATTCCTTTCAGTGGAGATCAAATTTCAAGAAAAGATTTTGCAGTATGTGTACTTCTGTTTAACCCTGCCCCTGATGAAGCCTTGAGTGGCAAAGCACTGTCATGTAGCTTCCATGAGGTGATTGGTTCCTATTCAGACTATCAGACAGTGAAAAGACAGATATACTAAACAAATATTTTTGCTCAGTATTTACAGATGAAGAGGGGGAGGTGCATAAAACAAACAGTAGAAACACTCTGGATACAGAAGTTGATACCAGCCCATTTACAGAAGAAAGGGTTCTGAAAGAACTCTTAAAACTGAAGGTGGACAAAGCAATGGGGCCTGGTGGGATTCATCCCAGAATTCTAAAAGAACTAACGGTAGAACTAGTGGACACCACTGACTACCCTTTTAACAAATCATGGGAGGATGGGGTGGTACCCGAGACTGGAGGAGGGCAGATGTGATTCCCTCACAAAAGTGGGAGCAAGGCAGAAGCAGGAAACTACAGACCTGTTAGTTTTAACCTCAGTGATAGGGAAAATGATTGAATCATTTCTGAAGGAAAGAATTGTTGAGTATCTAGAGCCCAGAGGGGCACAGGACCCTAGACAGCATGGATTCACAGCGGAAGGTCATGCCAGACGAATCTGATAGATTTCTTTGACTGGGTGACCAAAGTAGTAGATCAGGGACGGGCTGTGGACATGGCTCACCTAGACTTTGAAGGCATTTGACACAGTCCCACACAAAAGATTAATATACAAGTTAGCCAGCCTGGGAGTGGGTCCCAAGATGACAGCCTGGGTAAAGAATTGGCTGGAGAATAGGACACAGAGTAATAGTAAATGGAGTCCACTCAGAAGAAAGGAAGGTTACTGTGGGGTACCATGAGTTCAGTATTAGGACCGGTCCTCTTCAATGTCTTTATAGCGACATTTCAGAAGGACTGGAAGGAAAAGTATGTCTCTTTGCAGATGACAGAAAGATCTGCAACAGAGTTGATGCACAGGGTGGGGTGGAAAGGATGAGAAGGGACTTGGCAAGGTTAAAGGAATGGTCAAATGTATGGCAGCTTAGATTCAATGCTAAGAAGTGCAAGGTAATGCACCTGGGAAACAAAAACCCAGGGGAAGAGTACACAATGGGGTTGAGATACTGACAACAACAAAATGGAAAGGGACCTGGGGTAGTCATATCAGATGACCTAAAGGTGGGCAAGCAATGTGAGAGGGCAGCAAGGAGGGCTGGGGATACTGGGATGCATAGGGAGAGGTATCACCAGTAGAAAACAGGAAGTTATTATCCAGTCTGTACAGACAGCTGGTGAGACCCCATCTGAGTACTGTGTGCAGTTCTGGAGACCCAATCTCTGCAAAGACATAGACAGGATGGAAGCTGTCCAGAGGAGGGCAACTAAAATGGTGCAGGGTCTGCACCGGAAGACATATGAAGAGAGACGAAAAGAGCTTAATATGTATAGCCTTGAGGAAAGGAGGGAGAGGGGGGATATGATAGAAACGTTCAAGTACCTCAAGGGAATCAACAAAGTCCAAGAGGGTAGCATCTTTCAAAAAAAGAGGTGTGCAAGAACAAGAGGGCACAATTTGAAGATAGAGGGGGCGCTCAGAGGTAATTTAAGGAAGTATTTTTTCACAGAGAGGGTTGTGGATGCATGGAACAGCCTTCTGAAGGAGGTTGTGGAGTCAAAATCAGTGGTGGAATTCAAGCATGCATGGGAGAGTCATAAGGCAATTCTAGGGGGTGGTGGTAGGAAGAAGTACACTGCTGGTTAACTAGGATCTGCAGCTTATCCAGTAGGTAGGGAAATGGGCAGACTGGGTGGGCCAAGCGGTCCTTATCTGCCATCAAATTCTATGTTTCTATGTTTCTATCTGTGAGCACTTTACTGGGATCAAATTCCAATGCAAGCTTGTTTAGCACAGAGTCATCATTTAAAAACACCAACAAGAAGCTCTCTTATGGGAGTCCTTACTTGTTAGTGCTACAATTTCCAGGAAGGGAAGGATCATTTTCTACTGAGGGGCTGGACACTTGATTGCCACATATCCGCGCTCTCTGTCTAATTACATCAAAAACAACCCGACTTTGGGAGCAGAGCAGAAAATAAAGTGGAAGACATTGAGTAATTGGCCCCTTAGGGGCAAATTGGATTCCATTCCTTTCAGTGGGGATCAAATTCCAACACAAGCTTGTTTAGTATGGAGTCAAACTTCAGCTGCAATATCATGACTGGCTCCACTTGCATAGTGGGGAGGGAAGGGGAGGACCTGTTACCTAAGAAGGGGACTGTCTGTTTTGACAACTGCAGAGCTGAAAGTCATATAGACACTTAGTTGATCAATGGCTGGCATTATGCAAATAAAAGGACTGAAGCCTTCTCTGATTGGAGAAATTCAGTCCTTTCAAGTACAGAAAGTTTCCACCCATAAAACTCTAGCCACTGTCATAGTCAGACAGCATGCTGATTGGGCAGTGAGGGATGAGCCCAATGCAGCTTGACCTGCATTGGGTAGGATACGGACACACCTCTCAAATGCCGTTCACTCTAACAAAACGTTTCTTGCGCATGCACAAGCAAACATAAAAATTGCACATAAATTTGGCATTCTAAAGCCATTTTTGTCATTGCATTACAACACCTCCCCAATAACATTCTTAAGTACCTTTAGTCTATACATTATGGAAATACATGACCTGTACCCACCCAGTGATGGCTTTCTTTTTTCAAATGTTTACTATAACAGCAGTTTTATGTAATGTGCAAGAAATAAGTCCTGCAAGGCAGGTTGCAGGGTGGACTAGGCTGTAAGTTCTGGTGATGACATCATCAGTAGATCTTCAGTGAAACTGGCCTTGAAAAGGCAGTGACATTAGGGTTACAAAATAACTGTTAACTTCTAAACAATGGATCTAAGTGATCTCATTTTTGGCATGAGGCTGACTGAGGATATACGGATCCAAATTCTGAATTTATTGATGCTTGAAATGTTGTCCAGACTGCCTCTTTAAGCAAAGTGAAGCATGCCACAGATCTATGGCAGAAAGTAAGGTCCTGACCCTTTTCAGTAATCTCTTCAACTGAGGACTATTCATTTTGAACTGTGCCCCACCTCTAAATATGAAGGATAAATTGGCCACCTGATGCAGCAGTAGCACTACTGGTTATGACATTGATGACTCGGGTTCAGAGTGAACTCGGGGTGTCAGAGGGCTAGTCTGGGGGGGAGGATGAGTATTTGATTGGCTGCTCTCCTCATCCAAGGATGGAAGATCTCAAGCCCAGCAATACACAGACCCCTAGTGGCACGCAGGAGTAGGTGAGCCAGGGACCAAAGCAGATGCTGGGATTAGTGGAAGAGGTGGACACTGACACGCAGAGTGTGAAAGCACATCCAACATGCCAGGACATCACTGCATGTACACTCCTTCATGGATACAGTGCATACAAGCTGAAAATCCCTTGAGGCAGTGCAGCATGAAGCTCCCATGCCAGCTCTGTTCCAGCACCAAAAAATATGCCAAGTCTAAGACTTCACCAGGACTACAGGTTTGATCTCGGACTCTCCCCCAAGGGATCCCTGTTGTGAGGGGTAAGTAATGGGCCACTGCCTGGACAGCTTAAAGTTATAGTGCCAATGGGGGATTGGGGGTTATGTGTCTGAAGCAAGATATGGGGTACATTCCTGCCTGGCTCAAGATCCTAAAAGAGAATTAAAAAAAAATGAAGGGTTATTTTCCTCTCCCTCTCCTTGCTGTTCTGCTGTTTTGTCATTGACTCGACATCACTCACAAAATCATTGCTTTCTATACCTTAACCTCTCCTTTTCTCCCTTGAATCTCATCACTTTTCTCAGTGTCCCACTCTCATCTGCAGTGGTGATTCATGTGGGTACAAACAACATACAGTAAGTAGGAGAATAGATGAAGACATTAGGCAATGCTTTAAGGACTTAGGGGAGAAACATTAGAGCAGGGGGTGCAGTGTAATTATCTTAGAGATCCTTCCAGTGCCCAAGGCTGGTCCAGGGAGGTAGAAGGTGATTAAATTGATGAATGCCTTTTCGTGTATTAAAGACAGGGATGAAAGGCTTGCCTTTCTACAGAACTGGGACATCTTCTGTCACAGAAATTACCTCTTTAGGACTGGTACACTGTTACATTTGAGCAGGAAGAGAGCATGAGTGCTGGGGAAATGATAAATAGCAGAAGTGTTGCTAGCAGTAGATATTATTAGAGGCCCAAGCCCCAGATCAACAAGGCAGTGGTCTGGGGCCTGCCTAGACACCCATAAGCTGTTGAAAGTTTGGTGTTTTCTTGTGCAAAATAACATATTTCTGATATTTTTTCCTCCACTTTTTTTCGATTATGTTGTGTCCTCTACTCCTCTTTTTGCTCCCTTTTCAGACAAAGACTTCATACTGTAGATTAACTCTTAGAAACAGTACCTTGCTTCTTAAATATCAGTAGATTTGGGTGGCAGATTTATGGGGGTAGGGGTGGGCACTGGGCTGCTTCCCTGACCTTTACTAAATTAAGGGTCCATATCTGAAGAAAGTACAGTACACCGTGGAAGTACACAAAAAAGTGGAATTTGATGTATATGCAGCAACATACATCTATCATACCTATCTCACCTGACCAAAAATGAAAAATGGGAAGCACAGACAAATGATAATGGCAGAGGGTTAAATTGAAATGTATGAGAAGTATAAACTTGAGCACAAAACTTTGACTTCTGTGGTGCAATGCTGTAGGCAGAAGAGACACAAACATACTGTATTTGATGTTTTATTCTCATATGGGCTCTATATTAAAAGATGTTTTCTTTTTTTTGTGCAGAAATAGCAAGCCCTCATTCAAAATGACAGTTCCAGAGTAGAAGACACAGAACAATGCCATGGGTGCACAGATACTATAGCAATCACCCCCCCCACACACACACACACACATGTACACACACAAAAACACAGAGACTGTGAGGGACCACCCAAACCTAACACACCAATGCTGTTTTTCTTGATAAGGGTTATTTTTCTTTTTTTTAAAAAAAGCACAAAAGAAAGTTTTAGCATTCCATTTTTGCATTGCAAAATGTATTTTCCTTTTGGAAATTTCCTAGAATGAAAATGCACTTTGCAGTGAAAGACTGAACTGGAACTGACACATCTGACAATAGGACAGCAGCAATTTTTAACAACATACCTGGCTGAGCTCCCATCACCTGTCAGAGGAGTCAAGAGAAGTAGTACCACAGGAATTGTTCAGTTTGTACAATGATGGCTGACAACAGAGTCCACTGACCCAGGTTCTCTGATTCCACCCCTATCTGGGAATCACTGCCCCCAGTAAAGTTAGGTTCACAGCGGTGTGATTGATCCTATAATCCACAAGCTGATTTTACTGCAACGGTAATGCCTTGCTAGCAGAATGTATGATCTTGCTCCACACAAGGCAAGGAAGACAGTCAGACTGCAAAAGCTGCTGCTGGAAGTATAGTTAATGTCAGTGAGACCAACTGATGGCTCCGTATAACAAAACAGTTCTGTGATCACCTATAATTTATGTGGAAAAGGCAACAAGTGCCAAGTGCCTACCCCTCACCTTTGCAGGTCTCTGTCTGACAATGGCATCACCTTGACATGGCACCAATTAAATAAAACTATCCTGCTTACCACCCTGCTGCCCTAATGCCATGACATAACTGTACAGATCCAGCATGAATGAAGGGGCCGAATTGTACTTGCTGGGCAGGACTTGGTGTTGAAGTTAGTGATGCAGCCCCCACTATGGATAGGATCTGCCTCTGCACCTCCCACTTCTAATGGCCCTTCAGTCCATGGTACGAAGACCAAAACAAGTGACAGCCTGATCCAGTCATTCAGGATTGGGAATGAAGTTTAATTAAATACAATACAAAAAGAAAAGCAGGACTGTGCAGGACAAGGTTCGGGGCCCCAGACAAAACATTCAGGGCCCAAGTCCTAGAGGCCTAGTTCTAACAAGGTCTTTGATAAATTGGATTGCACAGTACATTTAAACTGAATGGGAGTGTGATTCATAGGTACTGGGAGGAAAACTATTGGGTCAAACTAGTAGATACACAATAAAATGAACACTCAAGAAAATATGGATAGAAGAACAACTGGAAAAAATAAGACAAAAAGAGGTAATAACAATTTGGAAATTAATATTAATTATTGATTGATGAGTAAACAAAAACATGGGACAATTAGAAGAATTAGCACTAAGGAAGAAGCCAGATTTAACAACAATAACAAAGACATGGATGGAGGGAGGTGCATGGGGGAACAATCTAGAGGACTGTAAGCTCTTCACAAGAGATAGAAAAGAAAGGCATGGTGTAGTAGTGACAATCTGTAGAACTGAGATAATAAAAGCTGGAAAGGAACTAGACATATAAGAAGCAAGCTAAGAACCAGAATCTGTATGAGTAAGGGCAGAATGCAATAGTGTAGGGCAGGGTGAGATTAGCAAAGTCTGCTTTCATAGAATGTTCATAAAATTCTATGGAATTTCATGAAAAATTGTTTGTTGTTAATTCTTTTTATTGATATTAAAAGCATAACAGAGACAATACACCACTCTAGGACAAGCACAAAGATTGTGATAATAGTATACACATTTGATACTATTAAGAATCAACAGTCATGATGTTATAGAATGGGAATACAATTACACAAGTAGCAGGAAACTTCAGAAGAAGACCAACCCTGAGCAGATGAGATGAACAGCTTCTGCACATTCTGTAAGACTGTAACATTTATGTGGCCAAGGGGAGGGGGTGCAGCATTCCACCCTATAATTCCAGCTGCACAGAGTTCACGTGGAATAGTGCAAAGCTAGGAAGGGGGCTCAAATTATGTTATATAAATGCATGGATTTCTTCACAAAATGGGGCATTCTGACCAGGGTAGATAAATTCTGAACTTCAGACAACCACTGAGTGGAGAGGGAATCTACTGGGTCCTCCACCACTGCATTACAAAACTTTTAGCTTCAACACTAACTGTCACAAGCCACTGCAAGTGCACATATGGGATATGTATGTTGTTGGTGGTTGGGGGGGGGGCTCCATCAGGTACAGCTGTGAAGACTGGGAGGTAGTGGAGAAAGTGAAAGCCAAAAAGATTGCATTCAGGCAATACAAAAAGACAGAGGCAGAAGGGGATGGGGAGAAGTACTAGGAGAAGCAAAGGGAGGCAGGGAGGTCAGTAAGGGAAGCCAAAGCTCAGACAGAAGAGCACATTGCAAAATCAGTGGGTAGAGGGACAAAACCTTATATACTTAAGTGAAAAGAAAGGCAAAGGGAGGGATAGTGAGACTGAAGGGGAGGATGGGGCCTGGAGGATGACAACAGTAAAGCTGACATATTGAACAGGTATTTCTGCTCAGTCTTTGCTGAGGAAGAGGAGGGTAATGGGTCTGAAGGGAGTACAAGGGGTGGAATGGTGCAGAAATGGACACAAGTCCCTTTACATGAGAAAGGATCCTGAAGGAACTGGAAGTAAAGAGTTGATAAAGCTAATGGGGCCAGATAGGGTGCACCCTGGGTCCTTAAAGAACTAAGAGAGGTGGTGGCTGAACCCTCTGGCAATCCTGTTTAGCCAATCACTGGAAACAGGGAGGTACCCAAAGACTGGAGGACAGCAGATGTAGTCCCTTTATACAAAAGTGGGAACAAAGAGAAAGCGGGAACTACCCACCAGTCAGCCTCACCCTCAGTAGTGGGAAGATCATGCGCATAGCACTATTGAAGGAGAGATTGGTGGAACATCTGCTTGTCAATGGACTACAGGACCCAAGGCAGCATGGTTTCACCAGGGGGAGGTCATGTCAGACCAACCTCGTTGAATTTTTTGACTGGGTGACTAGAGAGGTGACTCAGAGGAGGGCAGTGGACATGGCCTATCTGGACTTCAGCAAGGCCTTTGACACTGTGCCACATAGAAGACTATTACAGAAACTGGGGAATATGGATGTGGGCAGGCCAGTAGTGCAATAGGTCATTAACTTGCTGGGCGGCAGGACACAGAGGGTGGTGGTAAATGGCTGTCACTCCACAGAGGGAAGCGTGGCCAGTGGGGTACCACAGGGATCAATGCTGGGACTGGTTCTATTCAACATCTTCATCAGTGACATTGCACAGGACCTAGAAGGCAGAATTTCCCTGTTTGCTGATGACACAAAGCTCTGTAACAGAGTAAACACACCAGAGGGTGTAGACAGAATGAGAAGGGACCTGCAGAAACTTGAAGAATGGTCAGGGGTCTGGCAGTTGAAATTCAATGCAAAGAAGTGCAAGATAATGCATATGGGACGCAAAAACCCTGGCACAATATATCAGCTGAGGGGTGAGGATATAGCATGCACCAAACAGGAAAGGGATCTTGGGGTTATCATCTTTGATGACCTCAAGATAGGGAAACAGTGTAACAAAGCAGCAGGTAAAGCATATAGGATGCTGGGATGCTAGGCGGGGCATCACCAGCAGGAAAAGGGACATCATAATTCCACTATACAAGACACTAGTGGGGCCCCACCTGGAGTACAGTGTACAGTTCTGGAGACCTTACTTATGTAGGGACATAGACAGGGTAGAGAAGGTTCAGAGGAGGGCAACAAAGATGGTACATGGATTGCATCACAAGTCCTATGAGGACAGGTTGAAGGAAATGAATATGTTCTCCCTGGAGGAGAGGAGGGAGGGAGAGAGGGGGGATATGATAGAGACATACAAGTATCTTACAGGGAGGAACAGGGTGCAGGAATACACTATTTTTAAGCAAAAAAGATGTTCCAGGACTAGAGGGCATGGGATGAAGTTGGAGGGACGATGATTCAGAGGAAACGTGAGGAAGAATTTCTTCACAGAACGGGTGGTGGGCAAGTGGAACACCCTGCCAGAGGAAGTGGTGTGGCCTGAAATAATCACAGGATTTAAGAATGCATGGGATAGACATAAAGGAGTTCTGGAGGCCAGGGTCAAGGGACAACAGACTTCTAGGAAAACATAAAGTAAACTTACAAGCTCAAATGGACAGACTGGGTGGGCCATAGGCCCTTATCTGCTGACACTGTCTATGTATCTATGTATCAATCCCCAGGATATGGGAACAACAGTTATGGAGCTGAGATCAGAATTATCTTATCATGGTGCAGTCCCACATACAGTATCATGAATCAAATCTGCACTGAGGAGTTGGCACCTACAGCAGAAATCATTGTTCATAAGACCTAAGGATTTTTTGTGGGCAGAGCTGTGGCACCAGCAGTGTCAAAGTTTATTCTGAATAAGGAGGCTTGTGGAGGCCGGACAGGACTTATGGGTCAAAACCCAAAGTTGGGACCACTGGTCATAAGTTATGGGTATACTTAGGGCTTGGGAACACTTCTGCCTAGCCTTATTTGGGAGATCTGGAATTTCTTCTATAACAGCTCTGTGGATCAAATCCTCCTTCCCCTTGTTTGCAAGAAGCCATTATTTGAGTGTGAGGGAGGATGAGAAGAGGGGATTCAAGAAGGCAGTTCCTCAGGAGAGCATGTATAATATTTCTAATTTGGAGATATTTCCCTAAGTCTGCCTGGGATAAGTCATAGTGTTTCTTAAGGTTCTCAAAAGAGTCCAAATGCTCAGCTGTAGGTTGTAGCAAATCCCCAAGGTGAGTTATACCTTTCCCTTCTCAGGCCTTCCAGTGTACCATTTTCTCACCAACACAAGTAAATGATTCATCTAGAGGAGGATTAAGGACTTGGGGACAAGGGGCAGTTGTCACCAGAATTCAAGTTGTTTTTCCAAGTTTTTATAGAGAGGACTATAATTGGTCCTTTTTTCTAAGAGTGGGCAATGAGGAATATAAGAGGGCCTATAGGTATACCACCTTAACAGAACAAAAAGCATAAGGATAAGGGACAGCCTTGGCATGTGGCCCTGTGCAGGGTGAACGGAGAGGAAAGTACTGAGTTGGTTAAAACCCTCTCTGTAGACTGTATAAGGTGTGTATCTACCTGCTAAACTGGGGACCAAAACACATTCTTTCCAATATTGCCTTCAGGTGCCCCACTCCACCAAGTTGCAGTTGGAGGGGTACAACTAGACAGAGACATTAGGGAAATTAATGACCAATGTTGATCAGTGCTGAGATGGCTCTTGACAACACCAGCCTGGGAGTGATAGATCAAATGTGGAAGTATGTGCTCCAGTCTGGATGTCAACACTTTTGCAGGGATTTTCAATACTGCATTAATCAGAGAAACAGATCAATAATTACCATAGAAAGGGGGTCTTTTCCCTTCTTGGGAAGCACCGTAATCATTGCTTCTCTCATTGATGGAGGGAGAAGCCATGATATTCTTGGAACACACTCTGCAGCATTGGGGCAATAATGCCAGGAATAACCTGATAAAAATCAGCTGGCACTGCTTGGAGATTTATGTGGGAAGAGGATTGAGATAGCTGTTTGAATCTCCAGTGATGTAAGTGGGGTGTCTAATGCCTCCATTTGAGCCTCAGTCATAGAGGGGAGGGGCAACCTCTCAAGAAAATCCTGCAATTTCTTCTGATGCCAGGGGCCATGAGAAGATTGCAGCTTCTGATAGAAGGTACACATGATGTTACTAATCTGGGCTGGGTGGGACTGCAAGAAGCCATCTTTGCTTTGGAGGCCACAGGTGTGCTTGTCTTCCTGCTGCTTTTGCAGTCTATTTGAGAGCAACTTACCAGCTTTTCCCTTGCAGTACTGATGCTTTAGCCTTAGTACTGCCAGCTCTACTTTCCAGGTTGCTAAGGTGGTATGTTGCATAAGGGGATGCCTGGTCTCACTCCGTAAAGACAGGTTTGCATGTGAAGACATACCCTCTTTGTAGCTTTTTTTCCTTAGCTGCTTGTTGTTATTCCAGTACCTTTTGTTCCTCTTGTCTCTTACGCCACCATGCAGCAGCATACCTCATTATTCTGCCCTTGATGAAGGCCTTAAAGGCTTCCCAAAGAGTGGTTTTACTGTTAACCCATTGTCATTCCAGGAAAAATAAGAGGCTGCCTTCTCTTGAAGCCAGGCAGGGAAATCCTTATCCTGCAATAGGAAAGGATCTGGATGCCATGAAGAGGACTCAAGGGCAGCCGAGCTACATATAACAGGTACTTCGACTGGGGCATGGTCCAACAGGTACAGGAGGACAATGCAGGAGGCCTGCACCATCTGCGAGGCAGCTGAGGACGTTAGCCAAAAATGTATCCAACTATGTCAGCCCGGTGGCGCAGAGGGCTGAGGCACCTTAGTGTCTTATGTCTCCCACATCAGCAACCCGATTTCAGAAATGAGCTCAAGTTACTGGGGATCATCCAGGGGGAGGGCTGGAGGGGCTCAATCAGCTACCTGGCAGCTCTCCTCTACCAGCTTGGGGAGATAGGAGTCTCTTGCTCTTGGCTGCCACAGGGTGGAGGTCCAGTGGTAGCACCAATGCTCAGGGGATGACTGTATGCTGTGGGTGGAGTGGGGCTGGCAGTTCCGAGCACATGTACCCTTTCATGTGCTTGCGCTTCCATGTTTGCCATGGCTGCAGGGTGAAAAACTAGGAGGAAAATAGATGGGGATAATGGTCTCATGAAGCCCTGACTGAGGCACCATGGTTTGCCCTATTGCTCCCAAGCAAGTGAAGGAAGTAGAAAGAGATAAGTGAGCCAACCAGAGGTACCCAGGGACAGGGCTGAGCAAGCCCCTGTTTTTTCACAGCGAGCATAAAATTCTCTGTGGCAAAAAAATCTATCCAACTGGTTTTAGAATATATGGCTGAGAAAAAGGAGTACTCTAATTCCTGGGGGTTTTGTAGAAGCCAGACATTTGATAGGGGGAGAACAGACATCATATCTCTCACAACAGCCAGAACCTTTGAGTGGTGTTTAGAGTGGCCAAACCTCCCATCCAGTCTGGCTTCAAGTGATAGACTGAAGTCCCCACCCATAAACAATGTAACGGTAGAGCATCCAATGTTTAGTAATGGGTGGTTAAGGGCATTAAACATGTCAGAGTTATCCAGATTTGGCCCATCAACACTGGTCACCAGTAGCAGACCTTGGGAGTAGTGAATGTAGTAATTACCACCTGACGGCTTAGTCAGGTATTCAGGTGTCAATCGACCAGCAGAGGTGCTTATGCACCAGCATGGAAACTCCTGCTTTGGACAAGGGAGCACAGCTGTGCACCACCAGTCTCACTCAGTCTCTGCACAGCTTCAAGGCCTCCTCCGAGCTCATATGCTTCAACCTAGTGTGAAACTGTTTCCTTTTAACAGGGAAATTTAGGCCCCAGACATTCAGGTAACAATTTAGTGCTGGCAAAATGAGGGGAAAGGAGGACTGGTAATATAGGATATCTGTATCATGTTAAAATTTTCCAGGGCAGACCACACAAGGACCTCCTCGGACCCCTTTCTCCCACCCCAAGTTGACCTTACATAGAGCAAATAGCTTGTCAGCATGATAGCATCACTAAAGTGGATGTGAGCACAAAAACAAGTTTACCATGGCCCATTCATCGCTTCAGTACATCGTTTAAGTATCCTCCTCCACACTGCTTTTTCTAGTGTGACAGAGTGATAGATGGAATTTATATTGGCAGAAGAATGGATAAAGCTCTGTTCTCTTTTGAGAAATTTTGAAAGTGTAGCCCCCCCCCCCCACCACCTCTATGTCTAGGGGTAAACGGGTGTTGTGGAGAGGGGCGGACTACAGACCAGAAACACTCCATGGCACTTCTTGCTACAGAAAATATTATATGAAGAGGTAGCCTACCTTATAGCGTCTTAAAAAATGCACTGCCTACCTCGTCCCCCAGCCATGATCTTCAGCTCCTTGAGCCCAGTGACGATGGGACCCAGGACAGCAGCATGATTTTGAGGCACAAGCGGCTATGACCCCCCCCAACCAAAGGGGGGGTCCTAACTGTTCTTTCTCCAGAAAACAAAGTGGCAAATGGGGAAATTAAAATAGAATTTATTAGTATCCACCTCATTAAAATTAAGAAGAAATCACCAGCAACAGAATTCTGAAACCAAAAACTATTCTGGGCCTGAAAATGATTGGACCTAGATGGTTCAATCAAGGAATTGAATGGAGCAGCTCCATGGGTCTAAGAGGACAGGCAGTACACAAATGGCAGATTCAGGTATTTGCAATTTTCTCACTTTGTTTTTCCCAAACATGCAGCAGGATTCATTTAGTAAGATCTAAGAAAATTTGATCACTCTGGCTCCTAGTATTCTGTCAGCTTCTTCCACAGAAACCCTTTTTCCAAACAATCCCTTTGATTATTGTTCCATATCTCTTTCCAACCTCCTGCTGGGGGAGTGTCTTGCTACTCCTGCTCCAGCCGAGCCATTAAGGCTTCAGGCCGATCAGCAGCCTAAGCCTCCGTTTCTGCTCCCAAATGAACTTTCAACACAATAACACCTCCCAGAATGAAGACTGTGCGCTGTGCAGTGGGGCCTTTTAAAACCAGCACTGGGCTAAAAATGCAATACGTGGTGGCACCCTTTCTTTCTCAGCATTACTGCCCCCACACAAAAGTTCTGGCCCTTAATGGGTCTGATGGATCTACCCCAGACACGGGCATGGTAGGTACCATGGCCTGCCCCAGACACAGGCAAGCAGGCCCTATGGCATATCCCAGACCAGCACTCACCTGACCCTAGGTGCTTTTCTCCCAGGCAGCATGCCACATGGGTAGATACCCTCGGGCTGCCACCTCCGGGGGTGCCCTGCTACAGTCATGCCACCACTGTAACAGCCCCACTGCCTGGGTACCCCCTTAGCTTAAGCGGGGAACTGGGACACCTCCCTTTTTTTTCTGCATGGGGTCAACCTTGCGTCCCAAATCTTGCTCCTACCACCTCTTGCTCTTTCATCCCTCCACAGCTGATGTTCCAAAAGACAGGGGGGAATCCCTCCTAGACCCCTCATGGCTGATGCTACCTTTACACATCCTCTGTGAATGGTGCACCATACTCCCTGTCGCACCAATGCTGCTGACTCCTGACCTGCTAGACCAAAGGGAGGGCCCCCTTCGGGACACTGTCCCTGAATCCACCACTGACTCCTGCTCTCTCTCTGTTCCCAGGTAAACCTGGGCTTTTTATACCTTCCTTGCGGCTGCCTCTTGGTGGCAGTACCTTTTGACAAGGCTGGGGCACATTTCAGACTGAGAGAAAGCTGTGGGGAGGGGGCAGAGGATACCAGAAAACAGGCTTGAAAGCCCTTCCTGTGAGGGGGGAATACACTCTTCCCCCCCTTAAAAAAAACATTTCCTCCTGGAAATGGGGCACACTAGGGCCACTGATGCCCCTAAAAGACAAAGCGGGTATGTGCACTCCCCACATAGTCCCCAAGGGCACCGGGGAATGCCAGCTTCTAAACTCAGTAACCCTACTCCCAACCTTACCTTTATGAGCAAGGCTGGTCAGCATACCATTAAATAAATAAAAACGTTTAAAACATTTTCTTAAAACTGAAAGTTAGTTGCCAGGCTGTGTATAAGAACATACTAGCTAGGAACAAACAATCAATAAGTTTCATTGTAAAACAAATATAGAATGCAATTTTCCTCTACATTTATTCATACCTCACCCACTCATCAAGTACTTTCACTCACTCTCCACTCACACCGAGGTAGAACTGTATTGCCCACCTTAAAATATATATATATATATATATATATATATATATTCATTGCAAAAAACTTTGTTAATGCATCAGTTAGGTTTTATATTACAGTGACAAAAGTATGGAAATGTGGTGATAGGGTTCTCAACCCTCTTACCCAACTTCATCCTCCCACCCAACGCTACCATCCCACCCCCACCCCCACCCTGCACACACCAACAGGTGTTGGGGTGTTCTTAAGGGTAGTTGGCCCCAGCGCTCACCCCATTCTCCTATACTGTACCATTTCATCTTCCTTACACATGGAATGGGGTGAGCATTAGGGTCATTGACCCCAAGGCACACCCCAGCACTATTGGTTTAAGGAGGGTGGGGGTGGAGTGGGATTGGGTGGGGGAGGTGGGTGTTAGAGTTGGGAACCCTAACACCACATTTTCATACTTTTGTGACTTTAATATGAACTCTGACTGATGCATTGACAAAGTTTTTTGCAATGAATATATATACTGTGCATTATAGTGGCACGGTAGGGCCACTATAGTTAGGGTCCAGTACCCCATTTAAGGTTAAATCTGAAATTTTGCATCTTAATAACTTTGTTACCATACACCTGATTTGTCTGAAATTTGGAAAGCACAGTCTGGTACCACAGATCTCTGGACCTGCCAAGTGTCACTATGGTGGGATGTACGGTTGTGGAGCTACAGAGAGCCTAAAAAACAGATAAATTATGAGGGTTTGCGCATTTCTTTGCTTGTGCCTACAGCCCGCACAGTTTTCGCGATTGGTCCGAAAACTTCAAGGAACATGCAGCCAGTGTCCCCGATGTGCCTTTCAAATATTTCATGAAAAAATATTAAATGGTTCAAACGTTATTCAAAAAACACTGAATCCCATTATAGTCTATGGGAAAAGTTAACAAACTATGCAAAAGTATCTCAAATGCAGTTTTTACTGTCACAAATGACCCTTTTACTTTCATAAATCAGTCTTTTTTTTTTTAGTTGGTGGTCATAAAAATACTTAGCATTTAAATTTGGGACCCTCTAGGGACACAATTCTTGTTGTGTTCACCTAGTTGAACCCTGAGGATGCTAGCCATGTCTTTTTTGGGGGGATAAAACATCCCAGGAATATGTTTTAAAAATGTTTGTAAAAAGTAGTGTCGCAAAGTACTTTTGCAAATGAGACACTTTCGTGATTTTTTTTTTGTGAAAGTGTCATGATTTGCAAAAGTAATTTGTGACACTATGCCCAAAACAATAGGAAATCTTTGCCACCCTGCTGCAAAAGAACAGTTTGGCCTTTTGGGCTGAAATTTGCAGAAAAGGACGCCAGCATCCCACAGATGTGCCTTTTGGTGGTTTGGTGCCAACATATTACTGGGCTGAAAAGTTATGGCACTCTGAAGTTGGCAATTTTTCCCATAGGACAGCATTACAGGGTCCACCGCACCTTTCGGGTCCCCCACTGGGGAGCTAAGTACAAAACTAGCCTGGAAAGTCATGAATATTAAATTTTAATTTATTTTCTATATCGTATGGTTCCTGAGATAAAAGCAATTTAGTATTCCAAGTGGTCATTTTTGTGTCCGAGGGACAGTATTATGCCCACATTCTTTCTATTCACTGTGCTTCTGAATGCACTGTTTTGAGACACAAACTGTGTGCTTTTGTGTTACTGTTAACTTTAGCATTTGAGTTTATGTTTCCACTTGCGTTTCCATAACTGTTTGCATTAGGGTTTCTGTTTGCGTGACCGTGTGTGTTACCATTTGCGTTTGTGCTTGCGTTTTCATTTGTTTTACTGTTTCCTTTGGCATTTCTGTGTTCTTTACCATTACCGTTTGCATTTTGGTTACCGTTTGCATTACCATTTGCGTTTGCATTTCCTTTACCATTATCATTTGTGTTAATGCTTGCATTTGCATTACCATTTCCGTTTCCATCACCGTTAGTGCTAGCGTTACTGCTTCACTTTGCATTTCCATCAACGTTAACATAACGGTTAGCGTTACCATTTGCATTTACATTTGCTTTTCTGTTACCATTTGCGTTACTGTTTTTGTTTGCATAAACATTACCGTTACCATTTGTGCTTTGTGTTACTGTTTGCATTTACATTTGTAGTACCGTTAGCTTTACCATTACTGCTTTGTTTTTGCATTTCCATCAATGTTAGCATTACAGTTAGCTTTACCATTAGTGTTAACATTTGCACTTGCTTTTCTGGTACCATTTGCATCAATGTTTTCATTTGTGTCACCATTACCATTACCATTTGTGTTTTCACTTGTGTTTGCATTACCGTTTGTGTTTGCAGTTACGTTTGCGTCACTGTTACCATCACCGCTTCACTTTGTGTTTCTGTTAACGTTAGTGTTACAGTTACCATTACCATTTTTGTTTGAGTTTAACTTACCATTTGTGTTAGTGTTTAGGTTTGCATCACCATTACCTTTACCGCTACGCTTTGCATTTCCATCAGCGTTAATGTTACAGTTACTGTTACCATTTGCGCTTGTGTTTCTGTTACGATTTGTGTTACTGTTTCTGTTTGTGTCTCCATTACCGTTACCATCTCTGTCTGCATTTGCACTTGCGTTTGCATTACTGTTTGCTTTGCATTTATGTTTGCATTTCTGTCACTGTTTGTGTTATGATTTGCGTTTGTGCTTGCGTTTCCATTACCGTTTGCATTTTCATTTACATTTGTGTCACTGTTACCATTATTGTTAATGTTTGCAGTTATGTTACCATTACCATTAACGTTTCCTTTCATGTTTAGGTGCTGCAAAATTAATTCATTGCAGAGATATTGACTGAATTAGTTGATGTTTTCCCATTGAATTAGGCATGCTGCTATTGGCTTGCAATGTATAGGGTAGGTAGCCCTAGTGCCCAGTATGTGCCTTGCAGTGGTTTGGTGTGTAAAACATAAACAGGTTCTTAATTATGGGACTCTGATACATAAAAATTTGGTGCATTCCACTTCAATAACTTTTGAATCATGCATCTGATTTACCTGGATTTTGGAATGTAGAAAGATTTGTCATAGATCTTCAACTGTGACAATTTTTGGGTCACTGGCCTTTACGGTTGCTGAATTGTGGTTGTGCAGTTGTTTGCTCGTGGCACTGTGCAAGCATTGAACGGATGTTCACAAAATTTTGGACACATGGGGCCAGATATTCAAAACTTTGCCCCGGGGCTAAATTAGCACTGCCCAGTGGGATAACTTAGCCCGGAGCACAAAGCAAGCTGTATTCAAAAGGAAATAGCCCGATGCTAATCCTACTGAATATAGCAGTCTAAGGAAGCCAGGCAAACTGATCTGGGAGTACAGGACAAAAATAGCCCGGGAATAAGGCAGCACTGAATATAGCAACAGGGAAGTGCAAACTGCAACTGCAGCTCATTAGACTCTGTAGCAAGCCAGTGTTGCAGGTGGAGAACCTTGTGTCTGATTGCACAGAGATATCTCACAGCTACTGCTAACACACCTCTCAACCCCCTGTCTCATCAATCAGAGACAAGGCTTAGAAACATCAGGGACAAAAGTTTAAAAATCAGGGACACATCCTAAAAATTGGTGACCCACTCAGGAAGCTGGTTGGATAAGTGATGTAGTGTAAAATGCATTTTCTAAGGAAGAACACGTCAGTAACAATAATGTTTGACATTATTTTATGCTTACAACCCCCACTGTTTGGTTACAGAAACACAATGTTTAGGAGGGACAGAGTAAGATTTTGAGGTAAAATCAGGGACGTCCCTGAAATTCAGGGACAGTTGAGAAGTATGACTGCAAACAATAATGTAAGGCACACACTGCAGAACTGTGCTATGCTGAAGTGAGATTTGCCTGGGGTTAACCTGATTGCACAGTGCTAACACATTAGCCCAGTGCAAACTGGTTAGCCCAGGTTAAACAGGAGCTATATTCAAAGCTCCCATGCAAATGAGCCTACTTAGGTAATCCATGGGCAAACAGGTACATTTGCTTCTCATTAAGTGCTGCTTAGCATACATTACCAAGCAGTTTGCCCGGTGCTACTGCATGGAGCACAAAGCTCCCCCATTGGTCGGAATGGAAATACATGCTGGACGCTGCAGGCCAAGGCATACACACAGCATCCCCTGTTGGTCAGAATAGAAGTACAGGCTGGAAGCAGCAGGAACTATGTGCTGCCAGGCACAGTTGGTGCAGTCCTGACCCATTCACATTCAAATGGAAAGTAATGTCCCTGATAGTCAAGTGGTCTCCCCACCCCCCCTGCACGAACCCTGACCCGGTTTGAAAAAAATAACATCACTTTCCCTGGTAGTCTAGTGGTCCCCCACCCCTGCATGAATCCCGACCGGTTTGAAAAAAATAACATCACTTTCCCTGGTAGTCTAGTGGTCCCCCACCCCCTGCATGAATCCGACTCGGTTTGAAAAAATAACATCACTTTCCCGGTAGTCAAGTGGTCCCCACCCGCTGCATGAATCCTGACCCAGTTTGAAAGAAATAACATCACTTTCCCTGGTAGTCTAGTGGTCCCCCCCCCCTGCATGAATCCTGACCCAGTTTTATTAAGATAAATCACTTTCCCTGGTAGTCTAGTGGTCCCCCCAACCCGGCAGTGATGCCTCCGCTAGCCCAGGAACACTTCAGGAACAGAGCGGCGACTGGCTCCAGCCTCCTCTCACCACCACGGCCGGCTGCGGCTGAGGTACAAATGACTCATTTGTACTCGGTTGGCTGGGCAGTGGTGGTGAGAGAAAGGCTGAGCTAGTTGCCAGCTCTGTCGTAAAGTGTTCCTGGCTAACGGGGCATCACTGCCAGGTAGAGGGGTCCACTAGAACTACCAGGAAAATGGTTTATCTTAATCAAACCTGGTTGGGATTCATGCAGAGGTGGTGTGACCACTAGACTACCAGGAAAGTGGATGTTATTTTTTCAAACCGGTCAGATTTGTGAGGGGCTGGGGACCACTAGACTACCAAGTTTAGTAGTACCAAGGATATGGGGGCCCACGATTTGGGGGGGCACCACTGCATTACCACCAGCTTTTGTTAGGCGGTATCTAGCATCACACTACAGGTTGCTCTAATGCCTGTAGTGCGGTGCTAGACCTTTGAATATGCCGTGCTGCTGACATTCATGGGCGCTTTCTTCACCCCGCCCCTACATACTGTTATCTATTAGTGTCGTGCTACCACACAGTGCGGGCGCTAATAGGGCTTTTGAATATTGCAGCCTCGCGCAAATCCAGCACTATTCCAGTGCTATGGTTTTGTGCTAGGTGCAATTGTTTGAATATCTGTCCCATGGTGTGCTATGCTACATGTCTTCTTTTACCAAGTTTTGGTTCCATTGGATATACGGTTCTTGAGTAGCAAAGTGACAAAAATGTTCTTTTCAGCACTCCTGCACAGTTTTCCAGTCGAGCCACTGTGCAACCATTGAACGGATTCACACAGCATTTAGTGTACATGTTCTGGAATGACACATGTCTTCATTTACCAATTTTCATTTCAGTCAGGCATACAGTTTTTGTGCAGTGAAGTGACAAAGAAATCAGTTCTTGCTAATTTTGCACAATGTGTTGCCCATGGTGTGCAGAGCCATTGTATGGTTGATTGGGCTGAAATCTGGGACATAGACAGCCCTGTCTTCACAGAATATGCCACTTGTTGTTTGGTAAAAAATATATTTTTCCATGCCAGAGTTATTACCATTTGAAGTTGCCCCCCCCACGCAGTTAAAGATTTTTGCTGCCAAGTCTACCATTTAGCACATTTTCGGCCGTGACTTACGCCATTTGGGGACAGAAGAATACTTAAAGGTGCACAAACTCTAAAAACAAATATCTCTTTTTACTTGAAATTCAGAGGGTGTTGAGGGGATGTCCTACAGCTGTGAATTATGCTATTTAGGTGCTGCAAG
The DNA here is from genome assembly GCA_016271365.2 of Neoceratodus forsteri. NCBI lineage: Eukaryota > Metazoa > Chordata > Ceratodontiformes > Ceratodontidae > Neoceratodus > Neoceratodus forsteri. The sequence continues at coordinate 262,098,225 of CM028137.1, read as the reverse complement.
TTTAATTCATTAGGGAGATATTGACTGACATAGTTGATGTTCTTCCCATTGGATCAGGCATGCTGCTATTGGCTTGCAATTTATAGGGTAGGTAGCCCTAGTACCCTAGACATGCCTTGCAGTGGTTTGGTGTGTAAAACATAAACAGGTGTGGAATTATGCCACTCTGACAAATGGAAATTTGGCTCATTCCATTTCAATAACTTTTGAACCAAGTGTCTGATTTGCCAGAAATTTGGGATGCTGAAAGATTAATCATAGATCTTCTACTGTGACACTTTTCAGGTTGCTGGCAGTTATGGTTGCTGAACTGTGGTGCATGCTCATTATAGTTAATGAGAAAGTATTTATGTGCATTGTGAAAACTATGCTGAGCACATTTTGGGGTGCACAGAAAGATCCCATTATAAGGTATAGGACAGCTCAAAAGGTATGGCACATGTATATTGCTATGCAGTGCTGGGCAATGTTGTGTGAGCATGGGGCCAACCCACAATGCATGTGATTCACTACTTATTTGGGCCCTGCGCTCCCACCAACTTGCCCGACAGTGTGATTGCCTATGCTTTTTCAAAAAGTAAGGAAATTCTTTGCAAAAAACTGCATTAATGCAACAGTTAGAGTTGTTCTACAGCAACAGAAGTGAGAAAATTCAGGGCTGGCCTGGTGGCGCTGAGGGTTGAGGTGCTGGATGCCACATCTCGTGCTATGCTGGTGACCTGGGTTCTGGAATGGACTCACGGTTGTCTGGGACCAGCAGGTGGGTGGAGGATCGAGAGCCCCACTGAAATCTCTCCTCCATCAGTGGTGGGTTACCGGGGGTGTCTCACGCACCCAAATTTCCTGGGGGCCAGTGGAAGCACAGGCATACAGGGGCAATGGTGGTTCTCTGGAGCCAGGGAGGGTAGGACACTCTGGGCGCTTGGTAACGGCTTGCATCAGCACGTCATTTGCCTGGACATACATCCATCATGCTGGCATTCTTGGGGGTCAAGGGGAGAAAAAATGAGAGAAAAATCACATACAACTCCAGCCCCCAGGCACAATGAAGCTGGGTTAGGAGTGGCCTTGAATAGCCCAGGTGGACGGAGTAGAAGGGGGTACAAGGCCTCCTCCGAAAACCCTGGGAGCCAGGCAAGTGCAAAAAAAAATAAAAGTTGAGGAAATTTGGTGTTAGGGTTGAAATGCCTAACTCCACATCTTCCCCACCCCCACTACCACCAAACACACACATACATGCAAGCAGAGGAAGGACCAAGGCAACACAACCAATCACACACAACCAGCAGCAGGTAACAGAAATAACATACAACTAACTAAACCACAAAACCACACACCCATGCTACCATCTTCCTCACACCAACAGATGTTAGCCTGTGGCATGGAGTCATGACTGCTAACTCTGATCCCGGATGTTCCACGCACCGCAAAACACATATCACTACGATCAACTGGGTATGTTGGGCCACACACTGCCACCAACACATAACACAGATGACACATGGTATTTTGGGGTTCACAAGACCAAAAACAGAATTTTACACATTTCCTGAAATACTTTCAAAAATGACTTTAGCACATGCGACAGTATTGTGCTATGCATTTGTGACACTTTCGTGTTTGCGACAGTATTGTATGACACTATTTTACATGCTTTTGCAAATGCGACACTTTCATTTTACGACAGTATTTTGTGACACTATTTCACATACTTTTGCAAATGCAACACTGCTGTGTCTTCCGTTTGTGACACTATCATGTTTGTGACACTATTTTGTGACGCTATTTTACATACTTTTGCAAATGCGACACTGTTGTGTATTCTATTTGCAACACTTTTCTGTTTGTGGAAGTATTTTAAGAAAGTATGCTCCTGATGACTGCACATGTTTGCCATTCTCCTGTAAGTGAATGGTTGGGTCCTTTGGCCTGAGATTTTCAAGGTGGCAAGCCCTTGAACCACAGATGTCCCTTTCCTGCTTCGGCGCTAACACAGTTAAGGATGACAAAGTTACAGTGTTACACAATTCAGCAATGTCCCATAGACTAGCACTGCAGTGCCCATCACGCCTTTCACCATCCATATGTTGAAAACAAAGCGAGGTACACAGTTTTCATTACTTGCAGCTTGGTTTACCTTTACATGAACTAACCTCATGGGACAACTTTGGAAACAATGCATGATACCTGAAGTTGGATTTCTCCATTTCCTACGGTAACACAGGTATACATCTCCTGCTGGTTGTGTTGCCTTGGTCCTTCCCCTACTTGCATGTATGTGTGTGTGTGGTGGTGGTGATGGGGGAATGCGGAGTTAGGGTTTTCAACCCTAACACCGAATTTCCTTGCTTGGGTCACTGTCAAACAGCCCTAACTGTTGCATTTTATATATATATATATATATATATATATATATATATATGTTGTATATATATATATATATATATGTATAGTAGCATGGTAGTGCTACCATAGTTAGGGTTGAGGAGCCATTTACATGTTAAACCACAAATATTGCACCTTAATAACTTTGCAACCATTCAACGGATTTGCCTGAAATTTGGAATACAGAATCAAGACTCATACACCTTGGGATCTGCCAAGTTTTGTACCAGTCAGATATACAGCTGTGGAGTTATTAAGCGTGATCTGCACATGCATTTACGCTTTTTTTAGAATTCTACGGTCGCGCCTACAGGTCACACGGTTTGGGCGACTGGTCCAAAATCTTCAGGGAACATGCAGCCGGGGTCCCTGATGTGTCTTTTGAAGATTTCATGAAAAAATATTAAACAGTTCAAAAGTTATTCAAAAGACAAGTTCCAATTATAAGTCAATGGGAAAAGTTAAAAAGTGCAACACTTTCGCAAATGCACTTTTTACTGTCGCAAATGGCCCTTTTACTGTCGCAAATCTGCCATTTTGTTTTCAGTTAGTGATCAGAAAAATGCTTGGCATTTAAAATTGAGACCCTCTAGCAACCTAATTCTTTTGTATTCACCTAGTCGGGCCCTGAGGATGCTAGCCATGTCTTTATTTTGGGGTAATACACCCCAGAAATGTTTTTCAGATTTCTGGAAAAAGTACTTTCGCAAAGTAGTGTTGCACTCATGAAAGTGTCGCAAATTTTTGCAAAAGCTTTTGCAAATCACGACACTACTTTAAACACTATGCCCAAAATAACAGTTATTCTTTGGCAGCCCGCTGCAAAAGAACGGTTTGGAGTTTTGGGCTGAAATTTGGAGGAAACGCAGTCAACATCTCACAGATGTGCATTTCATGCTTTGCTGAAAAAATATTACACGGTGACAAAGTTACGATACTCCAAAGTTGATGCTTTTTCCCATATGATAACATTACGACGTACGACTCATTGCAGCAATCATTGGCGCCCTGCTGCAAAATAACTGTTTCGTCTTTTGGGCTGAAATTTGCAGGGAACACAGCCAACATCCCACAAATGTGCCTTTCAGTGGCTTGGTGAAAAAATATTACAGGGAGGCAAAGTTATGGCAGTCCGAACTTCTGTTTTTTTCCCATAGGATAACGATATTCGCCGTGCCTTTTTCAGGAGCCCGTTTCTCAAAATGGTGCGAGATATGGACTTTTGTCGAAATATCTTAGCCCCCTAATGGGGGCTAAGTACAAAACTAGCCAGGAAAGTGATAATACATATGACTTTTACATTTTTTTTTCTATGTCGTACAGTTACTGAGCTATAAGCAATTTACTATTCCAAGTCCTCATTTTTGTGTTCCGAGAGTCATTATTTTTGCATATATTCTTTCTACTCACTGTCTTTCTCTATACAGCTTTTGGGGAAAACCAACTTGTGCACTTACATTACTGTTACCATTACCATTTCTGCTTGTGGTTCCGTACCCGTTTCACTTACCGTTCACGTTTACGCCACCATGTGCGTTACCCTTAGCGTTTTCATTTGCGGTTGCATTTGCATTGTTTTTAACATATCTGTCTACAGTACTGTTTCTCTTTCTGTTTCGCTTTGCGTCACCATGCGCATTATGATTTGCGTTTGCGGGCACAATGTTGCTATGTGACAAGACATCACGTGGCAGGAGCGCGGGCCCCTTCCGCCACATTACATTCACTATTTCTCATTATCATTCTCAAAAAGAAGGGAAATTAGAGGCAAAAACTCTGTTTAATGCATCAGTTAGGGTTGTTCCACAGCGACAAAAGTGAGGAAATTCGATGTTAGGGTTGAAAACCCCTTTACACCCCTGCAGCCCACCCCCCAACTGGAATCAGGGTGCACATTGGGGTCATCAGTCCTAACTGTCACCCCGTTCTCCTATTCCTCAGCTTCTTTCCATATGTGATGGGGTGACAGTTAGGGCCGATGACCCCAATGCGCACCCCGATTCCAGTTGAGGGGTTGGGCTGGAGGGGTGCAAAGGGGGTTTCAACCCTAACATCTCCTTTCCTTGCTTTTGTTGCTGTGGAACAACCCTAACTGATGCATTAAATGGAGCTTTTTGCCTCTAAAATATATATATATATATATATATATATATAGATAGATAGATATGTGTATACATTTTATATATACATATATATATATATATAGAGAGAGAGAGAGATTCATTGTAAAAAACTTCATTAATGCATCAGTTAGGGTTGAAGTGACAAAAGTAGGGAAAGGAGATGTTAGGATTGAGCCACTAATCCCTTACCCATTCCTAATGGGAGCCAAGCACAAAACTAGCCAGGAAAGTCATAAATCATATGACTTTTAAATTTTTTTTCTATGTCATATGGTTCATGAGATATAAGCTATTTAATATTCCAACTCCTCATTTTCTGCTCCGAGACCCGTTATTATGCATACATTCTTTGTACTCACTGTCTTTCTCTATGTAGCTTTTGGGGAAAACCAGCCTGTGCACTTACATTACTGTTACCATTGCCCTTTCCGCTTGCGGTTCCATACCCGTTTCACTTACCATTCACGTCTACGCCACCATGTGCGTTATCCTTTGTGTTTTCATTTCTGCTTGTGTTTCTGTTATTTTTGTCATTTGTGTCTACAGTACTGTTTTTCTTTCTGTTTTGCTTTGCATCATCATGCCCATTGACATTTCCATTTGCGGGCACCATGTTACTATGTGACAAGACATCACGTGGCGGACCGTTCTCATCTATGCCACCGTGTGCGTTACCCTTTCTGTTCTCATTCGCGCTTGCGTTACCATGTGCGCCATTGTTAGCACTTCTGTTTGCATTGCTGTTCCTGTTACTATGTCACAAGACATCATGTGGCGGGAGCAATTACATGGCAGGAGCGAGGAGCCAAGAGGGCCTCGCACTCCTGCCGCTGCATTACATTCACTATTTCTCATTATCATTCTCAAAAAAAAGGGAAATTAGAGGCAAAAAACTCCATTTAATGCATCAGTTAGGGTTGTTCCACAGTGACAAAAGTGAGGAAATTTGGTGTTAGGGTTGAAAACCCCCCTTGGACCCCCCAACCAGCATTGGGGTGCACATTGGGGTGTTCGGTCCTAACTCTCACCCCATTCTCCTATACTTCTGCTGCTTTGCACATGTGATGGGGTGAGAGTTAGGGCTGATGACCCCAATGCCGGTTGGGGGGGTGGGCACTTCTGTAACTTTGCTTCGTCTCAGCCGATTAACATGAAATTTATAGGATCAAGAAATCCTGGCACAGAGGCTGGACTTCCCAAATTTCATGTAAATTGGTTGAACAGGGGCAAGGTTATTAAAGTTCACAAATTTGGGTTTAACATAGAAGTGCTTTCCCAACCCTAATATAGAGGCGCGACTGCACCTATATAACATAGATAAATATATTCATTGCAAATAACGATGTTAATGCATCAGTTAGGGTTTTTATTAACATATAAAAAGCTGGGAAATTTGATGTTAGGGTTATCAATCCTTCCTCCACCTCAGTGCCCCACCCTCCACACACACCAATAACAAGACAAGTGTGCCTTTAGTTGTTCCAACTCCACCCATTCCATGTGTAAACAAGATGATATGGTACAGTGAGCAGAGAATGGGTGAGAGTTAGGCCCACTACTCCAAGGCACATCCTGATGCCTGTTTGTGTGTGGAGCATGGGAGTGGTAGGGTTGGTAATCCTTACGTCAAATTTCCCTGCTTTTTACATGTTAATAAAAAATCTAATTGCTGTATTAATGTAGTTTTTTTGCAATGAATGTTCCCTTCTTTTTGAGAAAGTGTAATGTACTTGGTATATGGTTATGGGAGCTCGGGCCCTTTGGGCCCTGAACTCCCCTCATGCTACCCATTGTTGCATGATGATATGCAAAAGTGGGAGCATGGGCACTCTGAGCCCTGCACTCCCACTTACGCATAAGTATGGACATACCGCAGCCCTATAGTCATGCAAAGTAACCCCTGTAACACTAATTTGGCAATATCTCAGTAACTGTAGCAACTATGGAAAAAATTCTACTGCAGTTTCAATCATTTTTAAGATACGGGCACCGAAAGGCACTGGGGCACCACACTTCAGCGGATGCACGTAGCTTGGACATTTTCAGGATTTCTTTCACCCAGTGTTCAATATGGCATCTTGGGGACCCCACCTCATGAACAATGTAACTATAATTTCATTAATCAGTCCCGAAAGTTGAGTTTGCACCTTGAACGTGCCATTCTGTGCTACAGGCACAAAATCATGTTTTGGGCAGGATGTGAAAAATAGCAACTGTATACTGTTCATGAGGAGTGTAATGTTGAAAATTAGGAGTAAAAATATGAAAAATTGGTGAAGTTATGAGCGCGCTTAGAAACTCCAGAACACATCCTTGTAACATGGCCATTTAAGGGAATTTTTAACCAAATTTTCAACATGGGCTTTTTTGGAAATCCCTCCATGAACACTGGCAATGTAATTTTGTTAATCTGCCCTGAAAGTTGATTTTGCACAGCGACCACTCAATTCTGCGTCACAGGTGAGAAAACACATATCGGGCAGGATGTGAGAAATGTCAGCTGTACTGCTCATGAGAAGGTGTGAAAAAATGGCAATGTTCAAAATCTGGAGTAAAAATGCTAAAAATTGGCAAAGTTACGAGAGTGCCTAGAAACTGAGCAATGCACTCTTGTAACACGCCCATTTTTGGGATTTTTTGCACCACATTTCAATGTGGGATTTTTGGGACTTCCCCTCATGAACATTTGGACTGTCATTGTCTGGGTAACAGAGCTCCTCCCAGCAGCCTGAAACTTGAGCCTCCAGATCTTTGTCAACTAAAACACATACCTGACATGGGGGCAGCTGAGCAAAATAAAGAAAAAAAAAGTCTGTAAGATGGTTATGCTGAACCATTACTCATTGAATGTTAGGTGTTTGGTATGCCCATAACTAACCCAGGTGCACTAAATCCTAAAATGTCACAGGGAATCACCATTGCCACCATTTACATCATGGTGGTCTTGGGCTCTGACCTCCTGCTACACCACATCCTCCAGGACCCAGCGCTCAGAGGGGACGACCTCTCTCATAAATGCCTGGACGTGTACCCTCAAACAGGTATCAACATCACCCATATATACATGCATGGTCTTAAACAAAAAGGCAACCTGTACCTTATAGTATCCTATCTTTGTGACTCGAGAAATAAGGCCCCACTCCTGGTACAATGGTCCCTGACCAGTTATCTGATCAAGATAAAACTCCTACTTGGTGGCGATATAGAAACTAACCTTGGCTCCACTGGCGCAAACATATACAATACCTCCTCTACCCTATCCACATGGATTAATTCAAAAGGGTTAAGAATAATCCATATGAATATCAACAGCCTCAGGACAAAGATGCATGAACTCAAAGGCTGGGTGTACCTTTGCTTCCCTGATGTTGTTGCAATCTCGGAAACCTGGCTCAAACCACAGGTACTGGACCATGAGGTTGAATTACAAGGTTTCAAGATATTTAGACAAGACAGACTGGATAAAAAGGGTAGAGGAACATCCTTAACTTTTTCATGGTGATAACCTCTGCCCTAAATAACTCACATTGTGAAACAGTATTCACAACATTGCTGCTGGGAGGTACCAAACCCCTTACTATTGGTTGCATCTACAACCCCCCCAAAGCAGCTGATGCTGCCCTAAACTCACTTCTCTCGGTGCAAGCAAACCTCCCAAGGGTGAGAAGGTGATACTGGATGATTTCGATATACACTGGGGGTTGCAAACAAATGGAGAGATAAAGAACCTGCTACTAGAGGCTGACCTAACCCAGTTAATTCATGAGCACACCAGTTTGAACGCTAAGACAGGTAACCACTCCACACTAGACTGGATCATGACCACCAAACCGGATAGCATTAGATTGGCAGGCACCTTTGCTGATACCCTAAGTGACCACTCTCCGGTGTTTGCAGTATGGAAGAATAATTATCAAGCCCCCACCACCACCCACCCAGGATACTCTGGGCCCGAAACTTCTCTAATTTTGCTATGGGATTATTCCTAAACACAATATCAGAGGTAGATTGGACCTACATCAAACATGCCCAAGACCTAGATCCTGTGCTTGAATTCTTCCTAAATAACTTCCTATCTGCAGCTAATAAGCATGACCCACTAAGATAAATCAGGGTAAAGGGTCAGGATGCCAGGTGGCTGTCCTGAGATCTAAAAAAAAACTCATGAAGAAAAGAGACCGGGCCTGGGGAAACTTTAAAATCAACTATCAGACCAAGGTCTGGCAGGACTACAGAGAATTATGAAATAAATGTAAGAAAGAGCTCAAAGCAGCAAAAATATGATACATCAGGGATCTCCAGAATAAAAACCTCTCTGACCCCCCCAAAAATGTTGGTTCCAGATCAACACCTTCATCAAGGGAAATCCCACATCCCACACAGGGTGATTGCATGATTACAGCAAATTGTCCACCTAAAGAACCCTTGGATGCTGCCAATGCTTTCAACTCCTTCTTCACTGACCTAAACAAGTTCCAGACCACTCATTTTGGGGCTCATCTGCCCACCATACCGACCCCAAAAACACCTCCCCACCCTAACTTCCACTTTAAGTTGTTATCCAAAAATGAGGTCATGAAACTGCTTATGAACATAAAACCCCATGGATCAGCTGGGTACAACAAGTTGGAACGAAGACTGCTGAAGCTTGCAGCCCTAACCATTGCTGTGCCAGTCTCTTGGCTGATCAACAGATCCCTACTTGATGGGAGAGTTCCCACACTATGGAAAGTTGCCATGGTTACGCCCATCCATAAAGATGGATCTTGTGAATTGGTGAAAAATTATCGGTCCATTTTGATCCTCTCCATTGTAAGCAAGATACTGAAGAGGGCTGTCTATAACCAAATGACTGACTATATCAAGAGGAATGGTTTATTTATGCCTAGACAACATGGATTCAGAAAAAAAAAAACATGGTACAGACACTGCCCTAGTCTGCCTCACTGATCATATCTTTTCTGCTCTTGGCAAAGACCAATCCACTGGGTCAGTCTTCATTGACCTCACTAAGGCCTTCGACCTGGTGGACCACCAGCTGCTCCTAGCTAAACTCAAACTCATAGGCCTAGAGCGTCTGACAGTTTGATGGTTTACCGATGACCTTAGAGGGAGGTCACAACTTGTCAGATTGCAAGTTGCACAATCGAGGACCTGCCAAATTGAAGATGGGGTTCCCTAGGGATCCATCCTGGGGCTCTTGCTATTCTCTGTCTTCATAAATGACATGCCAAATCACTGTGGTGATACAAACATACTCCTGTATGCAGACGATGCAGTGCTCTACAGGTCATCCAATGACTTGAGCTCCTAAAACCATTCACTGACCCATGATCTGCAGCTCCTAGAGGCTTGGGCGGCTAGCAACAGACTTGTGTTAAACCATAAAAAAATGAAGGCTATCCTATTTGGCCCCACTAGCCTGGGGCCGGACAGAGCCACAATTCTAACTCCTTGCCTCAAAAATGGCTTAAGGATTGAGGTAGCCAACACTATTAAGTACTTAGGATTAATAATGGACCAGACCTGCACTTTCAGGTCACATATTGAACTGCTTTCCAGGACAATGAATCAGAAACTAGGGCTTATGTACTGCCTTAGCCCATTCCTCACTCAAGATTCCAAACTAAGGATTACTACAGGAACATTACTACCTACCCTACTGTATGGTTCACAAGTCTTACTCACAGAAAAAGGGGGAGAAATGCAAAAACTTACCACCCTTTATCACAGGGTGTGCTGTTTTACTATTGGGGCTCAGCCAAGGGAGCACCACTGTTAGGTGCTCCAAGCCCTGTCCTGGCCTCCACTGAAAGGGTGATTTGAGTACCAATCCCTGTGCCTAGCCTACAAGCTACCGTCTGAGAAGGCTTCACCAAGACTGGCAAAAATATTATCGGGCAAACAAAACAGCAGGTCCCTTTGATCCTCGAGCTATCAGCTCCTCAATGTGCCTAAAGTCTGGTCCTCCCAGGGGCAGAGGTCATTCTTGGCCAGCATCCCAACCTTCTGGAACTCCCTCCTTTCCTGATAATGTACTGTCATGTAATTTCCTCATGTTGTTCAAAAAGGGACTTAAGGCTCATCTGCTAGAACTTAAGCAATGCAGTTGCTATCGCTGAAAGCCACACTCTCATGCATGACATGTACTTCTTTACTGCCATTTTGTCTGGAACCAATGGCCTATGTTGAATGATACTGATTGTAACTAGCCTAAATGTTGTCAAGAAATTGTATTATATACATTGCCACGTATGGTGTATTCCAGTCTGTATTTCCTTGTATAACCTACAGTATGTCCACCTGTTATTTATAATGTTCAGTTTTGTAATATTTCTACCTGTGATTAATTCTGGGTTGCTCCTGAAAAAAGGTCTGTCATGGTCTCAGTGGGCTTACCTGGTAATGTTGGCTTGCACACTCGTGCAAGCAACATCTTGTGGTAGTAGCACATTTCAGAGGTGTGTCAGTGCTGTGGTTAATGCAGGGGATGCTTTAGTGGGTGCGTTCCTCAGCTACCAATCAGTGAGCATGCTGGCAATGACAGGAAACTTTAAAGAGAGCCAAAAATTTGAAAGAACTGTGCAACTACCACACAAACAGTTTCGTCATTGCAGTGGCACCTCCACCCTCTCGCAACCTTATCTGCTCCTGCAGTCTGTCCCTGGACCTTGCTTCGGGAGCAAGCAGTTGGCTCCTGCCACTGAGCACTCGGTGATGAGCTTTGATTCTGGAGTAAGGCATTTGTTTAGTGTGCCTTTCCTGGTGAAACATTTCAAAAAATATGGCAGCTCCTGCCTCCCACCACACATTCCACAGAAAGCTGACATTGGGGTGCCCAATCCCCATGTCAGCATGTATGCCCCTCCCCCCATTAATGTGGCACACTGGGAACCCACCCCCATGTGCCAAAATCATGGTTTAATGTTTACGACACAGGGATGCCCACTCCCGGTGTTGGATGCGCCCCCAGTCCAAACCCATCTGTGTTATTTGCTGACATAAAGGTGCCCAATCCCTTTGTTGGCATGCACTCCCCCCACACACACACTGTTGTGGCACACTGGGAGCCCACCCCAGTGTGCCTAAATGCCTTTAATGTGTTTCACCCTGTAAAATAAAGAAAATGGTCCCCAGAAGTTTTTTTTTTAACCTGTAAACAGAAAACAGTCCATCGTTGTGTCCCCATCCCCCTCCAACATCCCAACCCTCCCTCTGAGCACCCTCCTCCCTGCACACTCAGTGGGCTTACCTGGTTACCAAATTGTAAATAAATATAAATAAATAAAATTTTGCTAATTGATCCCGAAAGGTGATTCCGCTTAGTGACTGTGAAATCACCTTTCTGGACTGAGTAATGAGATGACAGTGAAATTTTTCATGAGGTGGGGTCCCAAAAACCCCATGTTGAAAATTTGGTGCTAAAATCGTAAAAAATGGCTGAGATATTAACATAAGTTGAAACACTCCCCGTTGACTGAGATTAACCGCTTACCTTTGATTCTTCAGTTTGCGGTTCGGCATTGAAAAGTGCAGATGTGCCCCGGTCCAGAGAAGATCGCTGCTCCTGACCTCAGAAGGTAAGTATGGATAAGGGGAGGGGTGCAGGGAGGTGGTTGCTCAGTGGGAAGGTGGGGATGGGGGAGGGGACTGGGGAGCGATGAGGGACTGTTTTCTTTTTGCAGGTTTAAAAAATTAAAAGATATAGGATGGTTTTCTTTATTTACAGGTATTTATTCAAGATAAAACATATTTGTGTGTGTGGAGGGTGTGCATACATACCCATCACAGAGTTGGGCACCCATTGTCGGTCATGTTTTAAGTTTTAGGGCTACCGCAACATTTGGGAATGGGCACCCCTTTGTTGGACATGATTATTTCTGTTGGGGACATTGGGAGTGGGCTCCCCTGTGTACCATACTGGTTGGGGGTTATCTACTGTTGATATGGGGATTGGGCATCCCTTGTCATCAAAAACTGTTTTTAATAATATTTTTCCTATTTTTGGCTAATGACCTAGGATCCTAGATCGTATCTCGTGCATACAAACTAGGATCCTAGGTTGTATTACACAGATATGAAGTAGGATTTAAATGTTAAACACATTATATGGGCATATTTCATCCTGTAAAGTGTAAAATGCACCAAAGGGGGTACCAATAAGCAAGCTACATGTGTTGGTTCCTCCCAATAATATCATTTTGGGAGGTTTAAACAAACATTTTTAGGGAAAAACTGAAAACAAGATGCTGGCCATATGAAGCAGGAATTTATTCATATGGAGCAGGATTCCTACTTTGTTTCATACAGCTATATTGAAGTGCCTACTGAGCATGCACAGAAATGATTTTTTCAATTTTTTAAACTGCAATAACTTATAAACCACTTATTCTTTTTACACCAGACTAGCAAGAGGCACATCTGTGGGTTAGTCCCTTTCTACCCGGCAAATTCCAAGCCAAACAACCAAACCCTCTGGGCTGAAGGCAAGTTCAAAGAGACATTCCAGCAAAGTCAATGGGTAAAAACATGTTTTTTCACCTCTCCATAATTTGGAGACTGCACATCCAACCAGAACAAAACTTACCAGATCAAGAGACCTACCCCACAGGAAGATGCATACCAAATTTCACACATATCCATTCAACAGTTGCAAAGTAGTGTAGCTATAGTTAGGATTGGAGGTCATTTCTATGATAAACTACAAAGTTTGCACTTTAATAACAGCAACCATTTTTCTGATTTGCCTGAAAGTTTGAATGCTGGGTGTCCAACCATAGATCTCTAGATCTGGAAAGTTTTGTTTCAGTCAGATGTACGGTTTCGGAACTGCAGAGTGTCAAAAATGTGAAAAACCCTCAACTTTTGTGCATCTTTCAGTCAGGCTTAACAGACTGAATGATGCACCTGTTTGTCTTCAAATTTGCATGTGTATATGTGGCCTGGGTTATAGTAGTGCATTTTCTGGTCAGGCTTAACAGACTGAAAGATGCATCTGTTTGGATTCAAATGTGAATGTATATGGGTCTATCCACAGTAATAGGGGACATATGTGGGACATGACTGTGGAAAAATAAATGTTGTCATTTCTTTCTTCTTTTACCATCAATACTTTACCCTTAATGTCCTTTACTAAAAGTGTAAACAGGAAGATAATATAACTTGTGGTTTTCTGAGTACAGTCACTAATGTTTGGAAACAGTATCCAGGTAACGTACGTAACAGGGACAGAGAATATGTTCACTAGGAAAAAAGTTATGTATAAATATTTTGAATCTCTACCTGAATTTGCAGTACTTTAACTCATTTGGTTAATTCACTAAGCAACGCCAAAATGTTTGAATGCAAAAGAATGTGATAACCATCAATCTAATGCATGGCAGAGAATTACGGGGCAAAGTAATTCCGAAGTTTTCCCTCACCAACATTTCTTGGGTAGTCACAGATTAAAATGCATTTGTACGTAACTGGGGTTAAGAGTAGATGATATTTAAAACTTTTTTTGATCACTTTAAAAATTAAACTCCAAAAATCTATGAAAAAATGTTTCATTAATGTATGTAATAGGACAGAGAAAAATTCAAAAACTTCAAGTAGTCCCAGAAAACATTGTGGAAAAAAGAAAATCAGGTAATTGAAGTTGTTTATTCTTTTCCACTTTATGTTTAATGTCTAAAGTTCTGACTCAATCAGCATAAAAGTTCTATGGTTGCATACCACCACCACCACAAAGGAAGTTCATAATACAACAAATTCACTATACTAACTAGAAATACCAGCCACACTAAGTAAAATTAATTAAAACCCTAACCATAACACCATGATATACACACTATATACACTGCTTATTACAGACCTAATATCTCCAACAAATGTACATATGTACATCTGTACATCTGGCAGACCCCATGTGACTGCATAACTGAATCCACCAGACATGAGCATGGACAGCCTACAGTGATTCACTCAAGCCAGTGTGTGCAGTATGCCACTTGCAAACACACCAGCACCCCATGAGAGATTGACCAGTGACAAGGTACACCCCATACAAAAACAAGAGTATTGGACTTTAGGAATGCTGACTTTGGGAAAATGAGAGAGTGCCTTAGAAAAGCACTAGCAAATGGGCAAGAGGGAAGGGTGGAGTAACAATGGGGAATAATCAAAACAGCCATTGCAGAGGCAACAAGCCTTTGTGTGAAGCAAATCGATAAAACAAAATGAAGGAAAAAAACACTATGGTTCTCAAAAGAGGTGGCAGGGATGGTTAAGGAGAAAAGGATAGCATTCATGAAATATAAGGAAACACAGAAGGAGCAGGACAAAGAATTTTATCAGATAAAGCAGGAGGAGGCAGGGCAGGGCAGTCAGAATAGCAAAGGCACAAACTGAGGAAAAGATAGCCAACTCTGTTAAGAAGTGGGATAAAACTTTTTATAGGTACATTAGGGAGCGAAGAAAGACCAAGGGAGGAATACAAAGACTTAATAAAGGGAAGGGAATGAGGGCAGAGGGTGATAGTGAAAAAACAGGGATGCTGAATGAATATTTCTGCTCAGTATTCACAACAGATGAGGAGGGGGAGGTGCCTAAACCAAACAAGGGGGAACTCTGAATAGGGGGGTTGATACCAGTCCATTCACAGAAGAAGGGGTTTTGAAAGAACTCTTGAAACTGAGGGTGGACAAAGCAATGGGGCCTGATGGGATTCACCCAAGAATACTAAAAGAACTAAGGATAGAACTAGTAACACCACTGACTACTCTCTTTAACACATCATGGGAGGATATAGTGGTACCTGAGGACTGGAGGAGGGCAAATGTGATTCCACTTCACAAAAGTAGGAGCAGGGCAGAGGCAGGAAACTACAGACCAGTTAGTTTGACTTCAGTGGTAGGGAAAATGATGGAATCACTTCTGAAGGAAAGAACTGTTGAGTACCTAGAGGCCAGTGGGGCACAGGACCCAAGGCAGCATGGTTTCACAGCAGGAAGGTCATGTCAGACAAACCTAATAAATTTCTTTGACTGGGTGACCAAAGTAGTAGACTAGGGAGGGGCTGTAGATATGGCCTACCTAGATTTTAGCAAGGCATTTGACACAGTCTCACACAAAAGATTAATATGCAAGTTAGCCAGCCTTGGAGTGAGTCCCAAGGTGGTAGCCTGGATAAAAAACTGGCTGGACAACAGGAAGCAAAAGGTAATAGTAAACAGAGTCCACAGTGAAGAAAGGAGGGTAACTAGTGGTGTACCGCAGGGTTTGGTACTGGGACCGGTCTTCTTTAATATCTTTATAAGTGACATTGGAGAGCACCTGGAAGGAAAGGTATGCCTCTTTGCAGATGACACAAAGATCTGCAACAGGGTTGATACACAAGGTGGGGTGGAAAGAATGAAAAGGGACTTGGCAAGGCTGGAGGAATGGTCAAATACGTGGCAGCTCAGATTCAATGCAAAGAAGTGCAAGGTAATGCATCTGGGAAACAAAAACCCAGGGGAAGAGTACACAATGGGGGGTGAGTTAATATCAACAACAAAAATCAAAAGAGACCTAGGAGTAATTATATCAGATGACCTAAAGGTGGGCAAGCAATGTGAGAAGGCAGTAAGGAGGGCTGGGGGATACTAGGATGCATAGGGAGAGACATCAACAGTAGAAAACAAGAAGTTGTTATCCCTCTCTACAGACAGTTAGTGAGATCTCATCTGGAGTACTGTGTGCAATTCTGGAGACCCCATCTCTGCAAAGACATAGACAGAGTGGAGGCTGTTCAGAGGAGGGCAACCAAAATGGTGCAAGGTCTGCACCAGAAGACATATGAGGAGAGACTAAAGCAGCTTAATATGTATACCCTTGAGGAAAGGAGGAGAGGGGGGACATGATAGAAACTTTCAAGTATCTCAAGGGAATTAACAAGGTACAAGAGGGTAATATCTTTCAGAAGAAGAGCTGTGCAAGAACAAGGGGGCACAATTTGAAGATAGAGGGGGGATGGCTCAGAGGTAATGTTAGAAAGTATTTTTTCACAGAGAGAGTTGTGTATGCATGGAACAGCCTTCCTGAGGAGGTTGTGGAGTCAGGAACAGTGGGAGAATTCAAGAATGCATGGGACAGGCATAAGGAAATTCTAGTGGGGGCAGGAGGAAGTAAGCTGTTGATTAACTAAAATCTGCAGCTTATCCATCAGGTAGGGAAATGGGTAGACTGGGTGGGCCAAGCGGTCCTTATCTGCCGTCAGATTCTATGTTTTTATGTTTCTAGGTGACAGAGTAACTGAATCCATCAGAGCAGAACATGGGTGCTTGCCTACAGTGACTAAATCTAGCAGGTGAGTACCGTACACAAACTGCACACCCACCAGGGCACCACGAAGATTGATAAAGGATCTGGCAGACCCCAAGTCATGGCTTAACTAAATCCACCAGATGAAAACCCTGGCACTGATCCATTGTGACTCAAGTCAAGCTGCTGTGTGTAGTACACCACTTGCACACCCACCAGATCCCCATGAAAGATTGCCCAGGGACCTGGTAGACCACAGGTGATGACATAACTGAGTTCACCAGATGAGAACAGATGATAATGTGGGCAACCCACTGGATTGGAAAGAAAATGGAGGCAGATATGGACACAACCACTGAATTTGCAAACAAAATTTACTGTAGGCAGGCACAGACAGAAGCACTGGATTGCAAACAAAATGGAGGCATGCACAGACACCCATTGGCTTGCAAATCAAATGGAGGCACACATGACTGCAGCAACTGGCTTGTAAACAAAATGGAGGTAAGCATGGACACCCACAGAATTGCAAACAAAAGGGAGGCATGCCCGGGCACCCACAGGATTGCAAGTAAAATGGAGGCACTATTCCCATCCCCCTCCAGATCCATGTCAGCAGTCCCTGGGGCTTGGTAGACCATTCTACAATTTTCCAGCCCTGTCAGTAGCCCCCCTGGACCCAAGATCAGTCCCACCCCCTCCCAATCAGCCCCGTGGTATATGAGGTCAGTAACATTTCCCTCCCCAGTCCCTGGAGCTGTGTGGCACACTCCTAAAATGCTCCAGCCATGTAAGCAATTCAATGGGACCCAAGGTCAGTAACACCTCCTCCCCATCAGCCCTCTGGCATGTGAGGTCAATCTCATCTATCTTCCCAGTCCCTGGTGGCAAACTTCTTAAATTCTCCAGCCCCGTTAGCAGTCCTGTGGGATACAAGAGCAGTCACAAACCTTCACCATCAGCTCCCTGGCACATGAGGTAAGTCCCATCCACATTCCCAGTCCATGGGGCCTGGTGGAACACTCCAACAAATCTGCAGTCCCATGGAATCCAAACGTCACTCCCAGTTTTTCCTCATTAGACCCTTGGCACATGAGTTCAGTCCCTTTCATCTCCCATGTCCCTGGGGCCTGGTGGCACACTCCAACAAATCCACAGTCCCATGGAACCAACGGTAAGTCCCATCCTCCTCCCCCCCATTAGCCCCCCTTGCATGTAAGTTCAGTACCATCCCCTTCCCCAGTCCCTGGGGCATGGTGCCACACTTCCAACAAATCCACTGTCCCATGGAGCCCATGGTAAGTTCCACCCTCTTCCAAATCATCTCCCTGGCATGTAAGGTAATTCTCATCCCCCTCCCCAGTCCCTGGGGCCTGGTGGTTCACTCCTAAAACTCTCCAGCCCTGTCAGCATTCCCATGGCACCCAAGGTCAGTTCCACCCCCTCACCATCAGCCCCCTGGGATGTAAGGTTAGTTCCATCCCCTTCCCCAGTCCTGGGGTCTGCTGGTACACTCCTAAAACTCTCAAAACCTATCAGCAGTCCCATTGTACCCAAGGCCAGTCCCACCCTCTCTCTGTCAGCCTCCTGGCATGTGAGATTAGTCCCATCCCCCTCCCAAGTCCCTGGGGCCTGTTGAAATGCTCTATCAAATCTGCAGCCAATGAGATCCAAGATCAATCCCACTGCCCTCCCTATTGACACTCTGGAGTGTAAGGTCAATCTCATCTCTGTCAGCAGTCTCAAGGGTCCTACTTAAATTCTCTAGCCCTGTAAGCTGTACCATGGGACTTATGGTCAGTCCCATCCCTCTCCATATCTTGTCAACAGTCCCAAGGGTAGCTGGTGACAACTGTCTCCCTGTCCACTACCCTATTAGCCATACCTTGGCCAGAACCAGTTTGTAAATTTAATTGGTGCCATTGTGCTTCCAATGAGCAAGTTACCACTGCAGTCTTTATTTTTTATAACACACAAGAGTCTTTAGTTGCAAAACTTTTTTGTTCTAAAATATTGTCATTGGCATTTGTCCATTTTAAATGTAGTAGGAAATTACTACAACACTCAATATGTCTATTGTTTTTAATGTCAGACTTTGCAGGAAACATTCAATTTCTAATTTACTTTCAGATCAGCTGGCAGCCCCCCTCCCCCAAAGCATGTGGGTGACTATTTTAAAATAAAAGTCCTTTGTTGCAACCCCAAAATGAATGCTCAGTCAAAACAAACAAGTCTTGTAGGATATCTTAATAGTCACAATTAAAAAAAAGGTACCACTAGAAGTCCCATCCATTTGTATCAGGGACCACTTGTTTCCTCAGATCCATGTTACAAACATAGAAACATAGAACACAGAAGTTGACAGCAGATAAGGACTGCAAGGCCCATTCAGTCTGCCCATTTCTTTTTCTACCTTATGAATGTGCCATCAGCTTTTTCTCTGTCAATGGCCTATCTGACATGACTGAACTTGGTTGTAGGCTGTTAGGCCAACTTCTGAAAATGCTAAAACAGATTCCAGGCTTTTTTCACTTTAAATGCATCAGTAAATGACTACAGCACCCAATACTTTTATATTTTTTTCTCAAACTTTGCAGCAAACATTCCATTTCTATTTGACTTTTGGATGAGCTGGCGTCCCCGCCCTTCCAAAGCATGTGATTGGCCATTTTAAAATAAAAATTCTTTGTTACACCCCCTTCAAACAAATGCTCACTCAAATCAAACCAAAAAGCATGTAACATCTCTTAATAATAACAATGAAAAATAAGACACCACCAGAAGTCATGTTTGTGACAGGGACCGCTGGTTTCCTGAGGTCCCAGTTACAAACATTATTGAACTTGGTTGTGGGCTGTTAGGACAACTTTTGAAAATACTGGTTTGGATTCCATGATTTTTTCACTTAAAATGCATCAGTAAATGACTACAGCACCCAGTACTTTTATATTTTAATCCCAACCTTTGCAGCAAACATTCCAAAAATAATTTACTTTCAGATGAACTGGCAGCCCCACTCCCCCAAAGCATGTGAAAGGCCATTTTAAAACAAAAATCATTTGTTGCACCCCCGAAACAAATGCACACTAAAAGCAATCAACAATCTCATTAACTCTTTTAATAATCACAATTCCAAAATAAGGTACACCAAAAGTCTTGTTTGTAACTGGGACAGAGATTTTTAGGAGGTCCCCGTTACAAACATTAGCATGCTACCTCTGTCCCTGTTACAATCAGGACAGTACCATAAGACCACTAAAAAAAGATGTTTGGAAGCCTGCAAAAGTCATACATCCACAATGAATTACATAGCATACTCACCTGTTTAGCACATTGCAAAACTATGAAATTCACAGCATGTCTGGCATACAGAAGGCAGTTATTAGAGCCATACAATAGATAACCTTGAACAATATGTCAAATATGTGCCATTTTCAGACATAAATAGATATATTTAAACAGCAGTCATGAACCCCAGTAAAATACATTATAAATTCAAACTTTATTTAACATAATTAATCATGTCCAGTAGCTCAATCCTGTTGTAACAGGGACAAATGTATTAACTCTGTCCCTTGTTACAAACATGATTGACCTTTTCTCTGTCCCCAGAGACCTTACTGAATGCCAGTCTGTGTACAGCATTTTCCCATTTCAAATCCAGCAACAAAATGCAGTCAGATTTATAGCAGGCAGTATAAAAAATCATTATTTCACTGCTATGTAGCCCCATTCATGTCTGCTTACATTTCTGACCAGTTTCCACATTCTAGTTTGTAACACAGTCACACGTTTGTAACGACAAGTTTGGAGGAGACAGAGAATGTTCTCATTTGGTGTTTGGGAAGAAAATTGAATGATCCGCTGGCAAAGCAAAGTTTAAAGGACTTAATCTGGTGTTATGATTGGCTTGAAATAAGCCAATGACACTGTGAAAAAAAAATCACGCTCCTCAGACATTATAAACAGCTGTTATATATGTAGATAGGGGTGGGACAGAGAAAGATTGCCCGGTTCTACTTTTAAAGGCAGCCAGAGCATCTCTGCAGTTTTGAAATGTTTTTGTCAGCCAGAACAGCAAACTAACTGAGCCTCCTTCAGTTCCTGGCATCCAGTGCCCCAATTCTTGCACAGTTTCACATTTACACCAGTCAATCCCGTATGTAACCTAGGGGGACAGAGAAGGTTACATACGAGATTGTCACTTTTTAACTCATTCTGGAAAAAAATAAAAATATATAAAGGCACATACATGTGGTGATGTTACAGGGCTCTTTATGTAAAATGCATAGAGAGACTTATTTTTTCAGCATAGCATTTTGGTAGGTAGAAGGAAAGCATATAACATGTGGTGTCTTGAAATGTCCCACCTAGCCAATGCAAAAACCAGGGGACAAATCTGTAAGTTTCTTACAAAAATATTTTTTCATAAGTATTAGGTGGCTGAAGTTTTTTTTTTTTTTTATTTAGTTGTTTAACCAGGTATAGCACACTAAGCTGAAAGCTTTTTTACAGGACCGACCTGGGAGCACAAGGAGGTTAAGTGACTTGCTCAGGGTCACACAGTATGCAAGTGGAAGCTGTGGAATTCAAACCCAGGTCTGGTCTGCTGGATGTCACCAGATTTATAGCTCAGAGCCTTAGACCACTGCGCTATACTGCCTCCAAGTTATTTATATTATCCCACTAACTTCTATAGTAGACAGCAGTGCAGTTTTGAAATATATTTAAACACTCTTTGCAGAGTTACTGAGTGTTAAAGTGCATGTGAAGGAAATGTACCCATTTAGTATGGACATGCCCATATATGTGGCCTGGGTCAAAGAGGTGCCTTTTGAAGATTTGATGAAAAAATATTAATCTGTTCAAAAGTTATGGAAGGTTTTCATGTCTCATTTTAGCCTATGGAAAAATGTATATGTGCACTGTGAAAACTTTCATAAAAACATTTGCAAAAACATTTTTTTGTTCATGAAAATATTGTATTATAAGGTATAGGGGTGTCATGAAAACATTTTTTGTTTTCATGAAAACAATGTGTAAACGTGTTGTTTTCTTTGTCATGTCATTGTGCCATGGTGTATTGTGCTTTTGGGCTGAAATTCGCAGGGTGGCAAACCCTGGCTACACAAATGTGCCGTTTGGTAGTTTGGTCCCAAAACATTTAACGGTCCCATAGTTACAGCTTTTCGAAGTTGAAAAATGTCCCATAGGATAACATTGTGGCACCCGCAGTGCCTTTCAGCACCCGTATCTCGAAAATGATTTGAGATATGGATTTCTCGCTACCCACAGTTTTGGACTAAGCATGCATAGAGGTTTCAAAGTCATGATTACAACTGCAGTGGAATATTTTCCATAGTTGCTATGGTTACTGAGATATTGCCAAGTAAGTGTTACCAGGGTTCCTTTCAGTACTATGGGGCTGCTGTGTGGCTCCGTACTTATGTGTAAGTGGGAGCACAGGGACCACAGGGTCTGCACTTCCACAGATGCATATTATTACACAAAAAATGGGCAATGTGGAGGGATCACAGGGCCCGGAGGGCCTGCGCTCCCACAAACACATGCCAGTTACCAGTTACATTATACTTTCTAAAAAAAAAGGGAAATTCATTGCAAAAAACTTTGTTAATGTATCAGTTAGGGTTGATAGCACAGTGATAAAAGTATGGAAATGTGATGTTAGGGTTGCCACCCTACCCACCCCATCCCCACCTCCCCACCTACACACACCCGCTGGCGGAAGTGTGCCATGAGGTCATTCGATTCCAATCCTCACCCCATCTCCTACTGTAGCATATCAGCTTGCTTACACATGGAATGGGTGAGAGTTGATCCTGGGACCCCATGACACACCTCAATGTCAGTTGTGTCTGGAGGGTGGGAGGGGAAGGAGGGATGGAGTGATGGGAGGATAACCCTAACATCACATTCCATACTTTTGTCACTGTACTATCAACCCTACTGATGCATTAACAAAGTTTTCGTAATGAATATATATATATATATATGTGTATATATATATATATATATATATATATATATATATATATACAGTATATTATAGCTGGATTGCCTGGCCACATCTATGTTAAACCCCAAAGTTTACACTTTAATAACTTTGCAACTGTTTCTGATGTACCTGAAATGTTGCAAGCACGGTGTCCAATCACAGATCTCTGGATCTGGAAAGTTTTGTTCTGGTCTGACGTACAGTTGCGGAATTGCAGAGTGTCAGAAATGTGAAAAATCCTCAACTTTTGTGCACATTTTGGTGAGGCTTAACAGACTGAATGATGCATCTGTTTGTCTTCAAATTTGCATGTGTATATGAGGCCTGGGTCAAAGTGGTGCCTTTTAAAGATTTGGTGAAAAAAAATTAATCCATTCAAAAGTTATGTAAGTTTTTCATGTTCCATTTTAGCCTAAGAGAACATTTATATGTACACTGTGAAAACATTTGCGACATTTTTGTTTTCATTCTCTGGATTTTTATTTTCATGCTGCCGCCATCTTGTTTTCATTTAGCGAGCGAGGAAAAATGTTGTAAATCAAAAAATACTGACCCTTGGTAAACACCAACACTTTATGTGTTTACCTAATTGGGTCCTGAGGAACATGACCCTGGCACCAGTTTTTGTGCAGGTAGCCTGAAAATGTTTTTCTAAATTTTTCCACCATCTTGCCATTTTGTTTTAGCAAAAACATTTTTTGTGTGCGTGATAAGAGGCAAGCACAAAATAAAAGGTGGCTCAACAACATTCATTATAAGGTATTTCTGAGATACAGTACAACAGCAAAATGAGCCTAAAAGGTCACAAACACAAAAAATGGATGTAAAATTACTGTAACTGATAATGACTGGGTTGCAGTCACCAGCAACATCAGCCCTGTTCATTGTTTTTGTACACTTTTAGGCTCATTTGGCTGCTGTTGTAGTGTAATTCAATAACTGGGACATGTGCTGCATGGTACTGTATGCCTAAAATGGCTTCTATGGCAGTACAAGTGAAGTAAAATGCTGTTTTTTTCCTTATTGGGATGATTGCTGGCAGTGACTGCAAAAAGCATCACCCTTGGTTCTAGTTATTTTACATTCAGGTTTTGGTGTGTACTTTTAGGCTCATTTTCCTGTTGCAGTGAATTACAATAATTGTTTGTGTGCCATGTACTGCACGATAGGCTAAGGTTCTAACATGGCATACCAAACAATTACTGACATTCACTACAATAGCCAAAGAAGCCTAAAAGTACACCACCTCCCAAAATGCACTGGTTGCCATATGCATCTGCAGGAGGACCATGCTGTGGATAATGTGAGTAAGGGTTCCATGAAGTGGACCATTCAACAACAGGGAGGGGTTGTGTCTTCAGTCGTGGCTGTGATTTGGGGGATGGCATCATTAGCAACAGGGATACTTGTGTGTATCTGCGTCATACAAGGGGACCATGCAAAATGGCCTTGCACAGTGTGCACACTGTGATTATAGGGCATCACCAATTTTCAGGTCCCTGACCCTTCATTTGCATTGTGCCAACATCAGAAAATCTCCTGGGCACAGACCTTGTTGGCCCACAATAACAGGGCTTTGGAATATGGACATCTGTGCAAAACTGGGTTGTACACAGGCAAACTTTTGAAGATCTGGCCCCTGAAGTCAGTTTTTCCTTTCAGTTTTATTTCTTAAAACACATTTTAAGATTGAAACAACCCACTCAAGGGCATAGGTCTATTAGTAAGCAGTAACCCACTCCAGGGTATGCTATTTTTGGGGATTAATCAATATACTGGTTTTGTTGTAATTCACGAGGCTGCTGGCTGAGTGTCCTCACAGCACCTGGGGTGTTGATTAATCCCCAATAACTACACACTCTGGAGTGGGTTATTGCACTTATAACATAGGGTGCATTACAAAATAAGGAGAAAGCAACATTAAGGTTTTTTTCCCCTGTATAAAAGACAAAAAATGATTGTATCCTGCTGCCTAGAAAATGAGTCCCCAACAAAAGTGCTGTCATCCACATACAAATGTCAGAAAGAATGTGTTGCTATGCTTTCTCTGACATTTGTTATGCATGACATACTTTCTGAGACAGTTGCTCTGAAGTGCAAGACATGGAGAAGCCTCTTGTCATGGTTCAGACAAGGAGTCAGTACCTCGCTGGCATAGCTGCTCTATCTCTCTGTCTGTGCTTACATTAAGGTACTGCAAGCAAGTAAACATTTTCCCCAGAAGTACAGTCATGCAGTCTGCCAGCCTGTACTCTACCAGTTAAGAAATGGCAACTAATGGGACTCAGAGCCTGCAGGTCTTGTTAACATTCTGTCTCTCTATCCACTGGCATAAAGCTTACTTTCACAGCGTGACATTGTTGGGGTGGGGGTGGTTCTCACTTCCTTCACACTGTCCCATCTGAGTTTATGCCACAACTTTTGAACTAACCTATCAATCTGGCTATGCCACAGAAAAATGACAGCAGGGACCACATACCTCTCTGTGGACAAGCTGATCACATTGATGCTCAGAGTTCACTGGCATAGAGACAACAAGAGAGACAAGTTCACTAAGTCAAGTTTCATTTAATGCTGTCCCCAGTTCTCACTCTCTTGCCTTACTGCACATCTCTCCCTCTCTATCACAAAAGCACAGAGTTAAGACACAGACAGTCAGCAGTGGTACCAGGAGACTGTTGGCAATTTGCTGCTCACTCTCATAGGTGATGTCTGCTGCTCCAGCATTACAGTGGGCGGCTCTCACTGTCTATCACTGTTACCATGTAAAGTGACACCGACAATTACAGAGTGGAGGACTCACATGCTGTACATGTTCCTTTTGTCCATGAGGAGTGGATGTTGCTGTATGGTACTTTTGTGTTGTACTGCACATGGGATTCAAAGGAAAAACAAGTCACAGGCTGAACCCATCTGGCACACTGAGCTCTTGTCCCATAGTTTGGTGTCTGTGTGATCATGGACAGAATAATGCATGGACAAGTACTATTTGCTGCCTGACTCCTCAGTACCACACACAGATAGGCACTCCGGAAGTTCTTCTTAATCTCTTTCTCTGATATAAGGAGGGGTATTGTGAGGGCAACCATCATGGCACAGGATATGTCCACAGAGAACAGAGGTACTAATGTTGAATGAAATGTTATGGTGCTTCTTTCTCTGTCCATCAGGAAGTCCCACACAGAACAAAAAAGTGCCATATGCCACACTTCTGATCATTCACTCAGAATGCTTTAATGGCTGCCAGGCCAGCACCAGTTTTCTGCGCTGTCCTTATCACAGAGAAATGGAGACAGACATAAAATGTGGTTTTGCTGCGATGATCCCAAGGGCATGTCGGTGGGTAAGAAGCAAGACTGCAAATTTTGAACACTGCAGCCATTGTTACTGCACTACCTGAGACTACATGACAGAACTTGGCCCTGGCTCACTAAGTGGGGATAGTAATGACTGCTCCATAGACTGGAATTTTGGCACAATAATGAGATCAGGAAGGTAGCCTGATGTCTCAGAGGGATGATTCACCACTAGCTTTGCATATATTGTGGATTAATCAATGGTCACCTGATGGCTCTTTACCAATCAGGTACCTGTCTTTCTCTACCCCATGTTATAAGTCATTAATACTCTTCCAGTGTTTTGCCTTCAGCTTTGAATATCGCAAGCAGTAAGGGCAGATATTACTCCCACACACTCCTATCCACCTCACTTACAGAGATATAGGTTGGTTTCCCTCTCTCTTATTGTGGGCTTAGGACAAGCTGGTATATGTAATTGACAGACCAGGTGAGATTCAATCCATACTACACTGTACTACACTGTGTAACATAAAACATTTATGAATATTTTAAGCCAATATAATGTTGTGAATACAGAACAATCTTCAAAATGTGCAAAAATGTTATACCAAATATCCATAGTATGAAAATAATTTTTGGTTGAACATTAGCAATACCTTTTGTTATAACTTAGTGAGACACTTGGTATGATACTAATACAACTGTTGTTCTGGTGTCCATGTTACTCATGTGACTTCTTGTGTTGTGTCTGTGTTACTCACGTGACGTCCTGTGGAGTCTGTGTTACTCATGTGACATTGTGTGGAAAAAAATGCTTGTAAATCAAGTTTAATTCGCTTTCTGAAAATTCAGAGATTTTGGTTTTTTCATATGAAGGTAACATAGTTGTGCAAATAAAATGGGCTAGAAAATCAATGAAATGAATGTGGCAGCTAAACTTGAACATGTGTTCAGATCTGGGCATACTGCGATCAGAAAACATATTGTGGCATAACTGCCAGCAAGTTAAGTTTGTGATAAAAAAATGAAAAGTTAAATATTATGCTACCTAAATAGATACCATAGACGTAGTAATATCGAAAAATGTATGTTAGATAATATGGCAAATCTGCTGTCAAGGACACAGTGTTACTTACATTATGTTGGCCTTCTAGGAACTTTAAATTAGGGCTATGCGAATACCTTTTTTTGAATAGTCGGCCTAATATTCAGTATTCGGTTCCCAGCTATTCGCTATTCGTTATTGGGTATTCGGGCTAGTGAAAATGCCTTCTTAGAGAACTGGCATACAAGCCCTTTAAATGGCTTCAGGGAGAGTAGGATGAGCTGTCATGGCACTTTGGCTTGTGCACTGGTACCACAACTTGTCATTTGACATTGCCGCTACAATAGGAGGATGCAGAGGTCATGGCACTTTGGATTGTACACTGGTGCTACAGGGTACAAGCTGCCTTGTCCCACTGCTGCTTCAGGAGGAGGATGCAGAGGTCATGGCACTTTATCTTGTACACTGGTGCCACAGGCTGCCTTGTCCCATTGCTGCTTCTGAAGGAGTATGCAGATGTCATGTCACTTTGGCTTATACACTGGTGCCGCTGCCACACAGGCTGTCTTGTGCTGCTGAGGCTTCAGGAGGAGGATGCAGAATCCATGTCACTTTGGCTTGTACACTGGTGCCACTGCCACACAGGTTGTCTTGTGCTGCTAAGGCTTCAGGAGGAGGATGCAGAATCCATGGCACCTTGGCTTGTACACTGGTGCCACATAGGCTGTCTTGTTGGGTACGGTTCTGTTGTGGAGGAGGATGCAGATGTTGTGGCACCTTGGCTTGTACACTGGTGCCACAGGCTGTGTTATGCTGCTGATGCTTCAGGAGGAAGATGCAGATGTCACGGCACTTTGGCTTTTACACTGGTGCCACAGGCTGTCTTATTGGGTATGGTTCTGTTGTGGAGGAGGATGCAGATGTCATGGCACCTTGGCTTGTACACTGGTGCCACAGGCTGTGTTGTGCTGCTGATGCTTCAGGAGGAAGATGCAGATGTCACGGCACTTTGGCTTGTACACTGGTGCCACAGGCTGTCTTGTTGGGTATGGGTCTGTTGTGGAGGAGGATGCAGATGTCATGGCACCTTGGCTCATACACTGGTGCCACAGACTGTGTTTTGCTACTGATGCTTCCGGAGGAAGATGCAGATGTCACAGCACTTTGGCTTGTACACTGGTGCCACTGCCACAGGCTGTCTTGTGCTGCTGATGCTTCAGAAGGAGGATGCAGATGTCATGTCACTTTGACTTGTACACTGGTCCAGAAGGGCAGGCTATCACTTTCCCCCTGCTGTTTCTGGAGGAGGATGCACAGAATCTGAACGAGGATGCACAGAAAAATAGTTCATCAGGGGTATTCCATTCAATTTGCCATAGGATTTAACTGGAAGTATAAGAAGACATAACTGTCATTTATTGTACTTGGGTGAAAAAAAACAATGTGTACTACAAGAATAAAATATGCCCCTCCCAAATAATTGTGGCCTTAAAAAAAACAACTATTAAAACATAATTATGCACATAGGACAACAGTATAACTTTAATAGGCTTAATTTGGTCAATACTGGTATTTAATTGACAATCTACATAGGGGAACACTCCTCTTAATGGGATTGGGTATTACAGAAAACACACACGACAGATCGTTAACTAATTCTGTCCTTAAAAACACTAATAAAACATAATTATGCCCATAGAACATTATAACTTTACTCCATCAGGCTAACATACAAATTCAAATCTTACCTTCGTAGCTGAGTGGGACGTCTGTGAGGAAGGCACTCTTGCATGATGTCCATTCTGCCCATGATGTGTGGCCACAGAGATGGATTTTAATGAATGCTACCTGTTAGGGACACATAATGAAATTAAGTGCTTCTAAATGGCCTGTACACATCCATGAAGTCTCCCTTCTCATGTGGCCATCAGATGATTCAAAATCAGTGGTCACTGGTCAGACAGCAGTGTCTTCCTCTTTTTTTATGTATTGCTTTTTTGTTTTTCTCCCATCCCATGGCCTGTCCACATGCCCCTGATGTGACATGCACATGTGGAGACATGTACATGCATGCCTTGTGGGACACCCCCACCCTGCCAGTCACCAGGTTCCACCTACGTTCTTTGCTGGGCCTTCACACAGCTATGGCAGGACTACAGATGGGCACCCCCCCACCCAGGAGAGGAGCACAGGTGCTCATTCCAACTCCCACCCCCATCCTCCACCAACTTGGCACCCTGTGGTGACCAGAAGTCATTCCCGAACCCATGTCACCTGCGTTGCATGAGGTAAGGTGTCCAGTGCCTCAGCCCTCCATGACACTGGGCCAGCCTACACTGTTTTATTTCAATAATTCTCACACAAATATCACCAAACAGAAAGAAAACAATGAAATGACTGAATACTTACCTTCACAAGTCATACACACAGTGTTTTTCAAAGAGTCCATCAGACTCATGATAAAATTCCTGCAGGGTAAAAAAGAATAAAATAAAATAAACATGATTAATTCCCATCCAAGATACAGAATTACAGAACTACAGATGCATTGTTCAATCATAATTCCCAATCCCCTTCACCCAAACATAAAACAATTAAAATATTTCATACAATTTACTTACTTTTGCTGGGAGCACACAATGTGGTACTTGAAGACGAGCAACATCACTCTGGCTTGGGCGGTCATCATCATCCAGACTTCTTCTTCATAACTGTTGGTGATTTGACATGGTAAATGAATACTGGAGTGAAGGCTGGTGAGGCCACACTGGTATCTGGCATATTTCAATAGTGGGGATTACTGGAGAGCAAATCTCAGGCATGGGCAATACTGGAGACTGGTGATGCCACATTGGTATCTGGCAAATTTCAGGCATGGGCCATACTGGAGACAGGTGATGCCACATTGGTATTTACCAAATTTCAGGTATGGGCAATACTGGAGACTGGTGATGCCACATTGGTATTCAGCTAATTTCAGACATGGGCAATACTGGTGACTGGTGATGCCACATTGGTATTCAGCTAATTTCAGACATGGGCAATACTGGTGACTGGTGATGCCACATTGGTATCTGGCAAATTTCAGGCATGGGCAATACTGGAGACTGGTGATGTCAAAGTGGTATTCAGTAAAGTTTAGGCATGGGCAATACTGGAGACTGGTGATGCCACATCGGTATCCAGCATATTTTAGGCATGGGGAATACTGGAGAATGGAGACTGATGATGACAAGCCAAATATTACACTTGTCTGGTGCTGCTCTAAGCAACTACTTACAATATTTGTGCAAAATTATTCTGAACACCCACCACCTCACATTTCATGGACACCATAAGTGGTTTACAAATTCACATGATTATTAAAACAGCACAATACCTGATGCATTTCAGATCCTAAAATATCTGTTTCAAAGGCAAGTACAGCAAGATTGAGCACTATTATATATACATAAGTGTTGTGGCATTACAGTGACATCATAATACAAACAAACTTCAAATTCATAGGATGTAATACACCCTGACCACATGATGCGCCCATGTGAAACATCCATTACCCACCCTTAGGTGCTACATATTGTTAAACAGACAATTCCAAAGGTAATACAACACAGTGTTACTGAATTGCAGTGCATAACCATTGAAAGTGCAGATGTTGAAAACATGTGTCATATATATATATATATATATATATATATATATATATATATACACACAACAGCATAGCCAAATAATCACCTATATCATAATGTACAGAAAAGCAGTGTAAGGGAAAGGAGGGGACTAAAAGAAGTAAGAAGGGGGAAATAAAAGACCAAAACAAAAAATTAAAAATGGGGAAAATAAAGAGGGAAAGGGAGGGGGAATTTAACATTTTCACTGTCAGAATCCAAAAGTAATGTAGCAGTAGCAAGCAAATCATCAATGTGTAACACTTAATTTCCATTTTATTTTCTGCAAATATGGTCTGAGAACAAGACCATAATTTAAGCCGGGAAACTTATTATCTGCCAAAGTTGCAATCCAAAACTTTTCTTTACTCAGCAGCACTATATTGGCATAGAACAGCCACCAAGAATGTCCTGCAGAAGAGCTAAACACTGAAGGACATTAATTTCAGTACATATTGATTACACTGAACCCAAGTTACAAAAAACTTGGTTAAATCAGCAGATGAATTGCTGTGTACAGTGCAAAATACATGTCCATCACAAAAAGGTTGCAGTTAGTAAAACATTCACCAGCTGTAATGTTCAAAGGGAATATTCAGTAAGACAGTTGCTTACCTCTAACACCTTGGGTTATTTACCTGACAACATGTTCAGTCCCGGCCTTCTAAGGGGGGAAAACAACCTGGTGCCTAAAAACTAGAATTTCAGGGCTTCAAGAAGGTGTTTCATCCTATGAAAGCAGTTTACTAATACAGTAATGATATAGTGCTGCTGAATAAAGCAACGTTTTGGATTGTGACATTAGGAGATGATAAGGTCCCTGGCTGAAGTTATGGGCTGGATCTCAGACCACTGAGGAAAAGAAAATGGAAATGAAGTGTTACACATTGATGGGTTGCTGACTGCTGCTACATTACTTTTGGATTCTGACAGTGAAAATTTTAAATTCCCCCTCCCCTACCCCCTTTATTTTCTCCGTTTTTAATTTTTGTTTTGTTTTTGTTTTTTTCCCCTTCCTACCTCTTTTATTCCCGTCCTTTCCCTTCCACTGCTTTTCTGTACATTATGATATAGAAGACAATTATTTGGCTATGCTGTTGCATATATACGACATTATATGTTTTCAACATCTGCACTTTCAATGATCATGCATTGCAGTTCAGTAACACTGTCTTGTATTACCTTTGGAATTGTCTGTTTAACAATATGCAGCAGCTAAGGGTGGGTAATGGATGTTTCACATGGGCACATCATGTGGTCAGGGTGTATTACATCCTATGAATTTGAAGTTTGTTTGTATTATGATGTCACTGTAATGCCACAACACTTATGTATATATAATAGTGCTCAATCTTGCTGTACTTGCCTTTGAAACAGATCTTTTAGGATCTGAAATGCATCAGGCATTGTGCTTTTTTAATAATCACATGAATTTGTAAACCACTTATGGTGTCCATGAAATGTGAGGTGGTGGGTGCTCAGCATAATTTTGCAACAAAGGAAAGCATCACCAGTCATGGGGTTTTTGGAAAAAGAGCAATATTGAGTGTCATTAACATAATGCCAGATGGGGTGTTGGTGCACATAGTCCACAAGTTGGTCCAGACCAGCAGCATAAGTACAGGGGGCATGTGTCACATAAAAATAGCATTGTTATTAAAGTGCTATGAAATTCAATTATTCAAGACTTGTACTTGTAATTGAGATGTGGTAAACTGAGCTTGATGAACACAAGTTGCTCAACATGTTCAGGGTCTAATGAGGATCTGTGAGGCTCCACCACATCCCCTGCTGTGCTAAGCAATCTCTCTGATGGCACAATGGTTAGGGGCAGCTCAGGTATTTCATGGCCAGCTGTGCTAAGTAAGGTGATGATTTCAACTTTTTGGTCCAGTACTCCAGTGGGTCAGCTGAGATGGGTTCAAGAGCTTCTGTCAAGAAGCAATTCAAAACATTACTGGCCGAGAGTGGGTGCTGCTCATTTCACTTTCTTTGCTCTGCCTGTAATGATGAACTGAGTTGTGCCCAGCAGTCTTCTTCCTCCATTTCTGGGGCATCCTCCACTTGATGTTCTTGTTCTTCCAGGGCTGCTTCAGTAGGCATCACATCCTTGGCACACATTGTAAAGGTGAGCTCTGAGCACAGCTGCTGACAAAACTCATTGACACAGTGGGCAGGCATTTCAAGGTGCAGTATCTCACACTTAAACTTCAGGTCCAGCATCATTGAAAAAACATATGGCTTAGTGGCACAAATATCTGTGAACCTGTTCCCTAATTCAATTGTTAGATTGTGTACAAGGGCCATCACTGCAGGTGCAAGATCAACATGGGTTAAAAATCTCTGCAGCAATTTCTTCAGTATCTGGACTGCAGGGATGACCTGACTCAGTAGTGCAGATTCTGCACTCATGTCACGTGTGCTTCTTTCAAAAGGACCAAGCACCTTTACTGTTTCTTCAATAACAGACCAATCCTGGTGGCTGAGAATTCCCCCAATATCTGTATCCATACTCATTTCATGGAGAACTCGCTTCTGCTCCAGCAGCCTTTGCAACATGTAGAATGTCGAATTTCACCGTGTTGACACATCCTGTATCAGCTTGTGCTGTGCTATCTGAATGCGCTCTTGCACCTGCCGCAGTTGGTTTGTGGCATTAACTGAGTGATGGAAATGGGCACAAATTTTTCTTGCTCTCTTATGTGTTTGATCAACCTCTGGTGTCTTGCAGATGGACTTTGTCACCACCAGATTCAAAGTGTGTGCATAACAACGGATGCCTTTAAAGTCCCCATCAGAAAAGGCCTTTATCATATTTGCTGCATTGTCAGTCAAAATGAAACCAACACACAGCTACATGTCTTCAGTCCACACACGCAGCATGTCTTGCAAGAAGGCCAAAATGTTAGTGGACTGGTGATCCACAGGCATAACGGACGCATTCAGAAGTGCAGACCTGCTATGAGACATTGTGGAGCCTACAGCAGGGGAATGACAGGAAGTATGTAGACCTGCACCTTCACTGCCTGTACCAGTTGGATCTGCTGCATGCCAATGTGCAGTCAGCGACATGTATTCATGGTTGGAGTTTGTGCTACTCCATATGTCTGTTGTGCAATGGAACACATCCTCAACTGCATTTGATAGTCGCTGCAAGACTGCCTTGCACACATCCTCATAAATGTTGGGCACAACAGTACGGGAGAATGTTGTGCGTTATGGCATCTGATACCTTGGGTGCAAATGTTGCATCAACCACCTAAAACCAATGTTTTCTACCATTGAAAATGGCTGAAGATCAAGTGCAATCATTTCCCCAATTAACTGGGTGATCTGTTGTGCACATAGGTGTGACAGGTGATATTTAGTCCTTGCATGAAAGGACCACATAATGGGTGCCAAAGAAGTCTGGGACTGTACTGGGGTGTGATGCCTTTCAATGGGAGATGTTGTGGATCGTGCAGCAGATGAATCATCAGAAGGCAAAGAGATAGCTGCAGTTTGTCCTGACACAGTTTTGTGACAAACTGTCACTGGTGTGGATGGGCATGAAGACACTATGTCAGACTCACTGACATGATGACAGTCACCACCACTTTGTGACTGGGAATTATCAACATGATCTGGACCCCCACCAGTACTACAAGAGGGTGTTGTCAGTGTACTGTGGGGCAACACACTGGATCCCTGCAGTGCACTGGCATGCTTCAGCTTCAAATGATTATTCATTGCCATGGTAGTTAGGTTAGAGACATTTTTTCCCCTAATTACTGTGTGACACAGCCCACACACTGCCTTAGTTGGATCATTTTTGGATAAGCTAAATGAAGCCACACAGTGCTTCTTACAGCCTTATTTGAGCCAGCACTTTTCACACCAATAGGGCGGCCATGGCTGCTCCTTTTTTAACCATTTTTACCACCAGCTGAACTGTGTGCTGCAACAGCACCTTGATCTTCCTCCACAACAGCTGTCTGACTTTCTTGATTAGAACATTCCCTATCTTGTTTGTATGGAGGTGACACAACCCTGCTGAAGCTTAGTGTGGACTCCTTCTTTTTTTGACAGATGGAGATTTAATGCCTTGCTTGCTCTGATGACCATGCCTATGCTCACTTTGCTCAGTATTCCTAGCACCTTTCCTCAATTTGTCTGCAGACTCTGCAGCTCTTAGGTTTTTACTAGTCAGATATGAGGCATATTTTGACTCATCCCCAAAGTCACTCATGTGTGTGTCTGTGTCATTGCCAGATGCTGATGATAATGGTAGCTCACTAGGGTCCAGAATATATTCGGAGCCAGAAGACTGGTCTGCAAACTCTGCATCCTCCTCATGTAATACATCATCAACCACCTGAGCAGAACGACTGCTGCATTTGGATTGCATCCTAGGGGTAGGGGTACTTATTGTCACAGGCACTGTGGAAATATCTGTTGGTGCAGTATCCAGGGTCAGGGCAGTAACCATATTTACAGTGACTGCACTGGTAGTGGTTACAGTACTAGTAGCCATGGGTTCGACATTGTCACTGGAGGCACTTGCTGAAGCAGTGGTGCTGGTGGCTATAGTCGGGGACAGGGTTTCAGTGACAGGGACAGCAAAAGTGGTACTGATGGCACTGGTGGCACTGGCTGATGTGCTTGTGCTACAGGTGGTCATATGGACTGGCAGTATGCTAGTGGTGGGAAGAGGTGAAACATCAGCAAGAGTGGCAGAAGCTACAGGGTAACATAAGACACTGACTGTGGCTGCTACTTCCTCACTTGGAGCTCTGATGAGCTGTAATGCTCTCCTACTACTGCCATAGAAGGCCGGGGCAGAAAATGGGTGACTGCTACTGGTGGTGGTAACAGTGCTATCAATTAGGTTACTACTACTAGAGCTTCTTTCAGCACCCAACGTACTATGTGAGTTTACTGCCTTGCTAGGTGAAAAAATATTTTGGGGTGCTGAATGCGTCCAGATGAACGTACAGTACCTTCTGATTCAGCATCACTGCTGCTTGCCGTGCTTGGTACAGGCAGGGCTGTGGACTTGCTGGAGCTAGGCCAAGTTCTTTTACGAGTTTGCTTATCGCCAGACATGATAAATGATACTGCTGCTGGTTAATGTTATAATCAGAAGAAGTGCTATGATTAATTAACAACACAGGCAAATATTTTTATTTATGTTATGGTATGCAGCTATGTGTAACTGTGGGTATAATATAGGCAGCTTGCAAATAAGCCCACAACAGAACCGTACCCAATAGGCCCAACACACACACAATTCCCTGTGCCACACCTGACACATTGAAAGACTCTGGAAGAAACTGATGGACAGATGCGTGACTCACTCTGTGCTTACACTCAGATGCAGTGGAGAGGGGATAGGTGTCAAAATACAGTACTTTTTCTAAACAAAATCAGATTGTCATTAATTTTCAGTTACATCACAGGCAGCAGCCTGTCACACTCACACTACTATATTTTGTGTGTATTGGAATGTTAACCATTAGGGTTGGGGGAACCACTAAGCGGTGATGCTTACCAAATAAAACAACCCTCTGTAAATGACTTTTACTGAGCACAGAAACAGTTCCCCAAATTATATATCTATTTTCTAAATACTATAATTCTGCCACACTAGACAGAAAACTTAAGCCCGACTTTACTGAGCAAAAAAAGGGCTTTTTTTCTGACACAAAATAAATCTCTTTGAATGAAAAAAATTCACACACTGTAAGAGCAGACAGATGTGTGACTCGCTCTGTGCTTGCAGCACACAGACACAGTAGGTTGGGGGAGACTAGGTGTCAGACTAATTTTTTTTCTAAACAAAATCAGATTGTCATGAATTTTCAGTTGCATCACAGGCAGCAGCCTGTCACACACACTACTATATTGTTTTGTGTGGTTCGAACTTTAACACTGGGGGTGTGGTCTGGGGGCCACTAAGCACCGAAGCGGTGATGCTGCTTAGCAAACAACCCTCTGTGAACAACTGTTACGGAGCCCAGAAACACTTCCCCCAAATTATATATATTTTACAATACTATATTAACATTACTGGGATTTCACCTAGATTTGGTGTGGACTGGAACTTTAAAGTTAAACTGAAGGAAGGGGAGAGACTACGCACAATATGCACTGGCTGTGGCAGCAAGCAACTACTGTAGTAAAACCTTCTCTGAATTACTGTTTACTGAGCCCAGAAACAGTCACTTACCCTACATTATTATATTATGCTATATAATTCTGTCACACTAGACAGAAAACTAAAGCCTGATTTTTACTGAGAGCAACAACAAAAGCCTCTGCTGCCACAAAATAAACAATATCTAAACCAAACCAAATCACACACAAGAGCAGTGTGGAATGGATGAATGTAGTGGGGGAGGTGGATGCTGACACAAACAGTTTTCCTCTCTCCTAGACTAGGCTGCTCCTTCCTGTGTAATGTAGGAAAAACACAAAAAAATCAATCACAAAAAGGTCTCTCTTAAACTTAAGGATCACACTCCAGCAAAAAAAAAAAGCAGTTCAACAACAAGATTCTGCAGTTTGGGAAGCTCTGAGACTGAAGTACGATCTCTCCTCTGAGAATGCTGTCTCACAGTGAGGAGATCACATGATCTGCAGAGCTGAGAAGCCTCTGATTGGCCAAGGAAGCTCTACGAGACTAGGAAATCTCATTTCCTGAATACCTTTCCCAAATACCGAATAGTCAGGTATTCGGAACGGCCATCTGAATATTCGGAATGGCCACTATTCATGGTAATCGGGAAATAATATTCGGGGTGTGCACAGCCCTACTTTAAATCTCATTTTTTAGGACCTCTGAACTTCAAACTATCTTTGTACTGTGGATTACAATACTACCACATGTACCCAATGTACACATGATATGGTTATGACAAGTGGCCCAAACAAATTTTTAGACTTGAATGTCACACTTTGTCTCTTGAGTAGCAAATCGGTACATATATATATTTTTTTTTTCCCAGAACCTGAACAGTTCAAAATCTTGATCATAGTCTCAGAAGCAAATAGCAATGATTAAGTGCTAGTCCAATAGATGGAGACAAAATAAATGCTCCCTGGGTGCAAGATATCTTTAAGGCCTGCTTTTCCTTGAAGAAACACCTGAACATAGGCACACAACTCAGTGGAAATCAATCATTTTCAATGTTCTCTGAATAAGTCAATCAACTGAGACAGTCCTGGATTAATTTGGGCTCCAAATGTCCACTTTGCTTTTAAATTGGGGGGTCACCACCCCAGTGAAAATAGTAGTCCAGGTCAGGCTTGGTTGTTTTGTCTCCAAAGGAATCTTTGGATATGATATAATACTTGACACTGCACCCTACTAGATCCTGCACCAGGGTGAAGTGCTTGAACAGTGTATGGCCAGCCCAGTGGTCAGAGAAACACATGGACCCAGCCTTCTGGATGAGTTGCTAGGAGGAGTGACCAGTTCCTCCAGGCCTCAACTGCAACTTGGTAAGACACTCTCGGAAAACCCAGTCCCACTTCTTTTCCTCGATCACATTCCAGAGGCGCTCGGAGATATAGGGGTACTCAGCGGTGGGTTATTCAATGTGGATCTGTCTTCTAACCCATCACTCAACCTGGGACCACTTAGGCAACTCTCTCATACTGGTTCTTCTAGCCTCCCCTGGCTCCAGCAACACCCTACTCCTGTGCACAATATTAGCTGGGTCACTCCATCAAAGGCTGTCCATGTGGGCTCTCAGAGCTTTGCTCTGCGCCATCAGATGCGGGGTGTTATTTGGCAAGGTGATGGCAGGTATATCGAAAGGCTTGGGGATTGCCCACTGGATCTCAGGGTCAGAAAATTGTTATCTCTTTGGGGGTCCTTCAGTAGCCACTGGGGCAGACTCATCCCAAAATTCTTCCTGAACTACCTCCAATTTGGTGAGCCCCACCTTTATCACAGGGCTGACACTGTAAGTAGTAGGGACCTCACCCACTGCTGCAGATTGACTGGGTATACTGTCACCTGATAGGGATCCCACTGAAGACCATCTGGGCCCTGGGGGTTCCCCTCATGCCATTTGCAGACCCCTACCCCACCCTGTGCCTACACAAAACACACAACACTCACTGGATTCTAAATGGATCACGTGCAAGGTGTCACAATTGAATTTCCTCATTTCTAAGGATTTGCATGTAGTTGAACTGTTGAATGTTTTGTCAACAGTGAGTGCAACACAATACTTGCATCTCCACACCTGTGGGTGCTGTGTAGGAGAAGAGGAACCTAGGTGTGAGCCTGGTTTAGTAGTTGTAGGTTGTGTGTTACAAAGTAACCTATATTGCGTGCCCTTCTGTATACCATGTGCGGGGGTTATATGTTCACCCCACCTAGGCTCAGATCGCAGCACATTCCTATTTTTTTCTCAAGATATTTTCCAGATCATGTTCGTATGTGCTGTAAATGGTCACACAATTCAATGTAGTCTGCTGTGTGTCTGGAGTCAGTGCTTGCCTCAACATCAACAGCACATCCCTGTCTGTGCTTCTTGCTCTCTTATTGACACAATTGATGTCATTGTATTTATACCCTTATCTGAGAAATGGCTCTGCAATTCAACAGCTCTGTTTTCATAAGATTCCTTATTGCTGCATATGTGGTGCACTCTTAGAAATTGACTAACCAGAATGCTCTTAATGGTGTTGTGGTGGTGACAATAACTAGCTAGAAGGGCTATAGTTCTATCAGTCGATTTGTGGAAAAGGTCCGTATCAATGCTAGATGTAGATTTTTTCATAATACAGATGTCTAGAAAACAGTTCCTGTGCACTCCCCACCACACCATCAAAATATCATCAATGTAGCACCTCCATAATACACTCAATTGCAAGAGTGAGATGCTAGCACCATTATACACACACACCACTCTTCCAAGAAAGAAATTGCTTCAAGACTGTAGTTGACTGAAAATTTCAATTTTGAATTTGTACTTTGTAGGTATTCCACAAACAAAAACAGTTCCTGTGCACTCCCCTGCCTCACCATCAAAATATCATCAATGCAGTGCCTCCATAATACAATCTTTTGCAAGAAAGGGTTACTAGTACCATCATATACACACCTATCTTCCCAGAAACCCAGACAAATGTTAGTAAAATTGGGAGAGAATGTCACACCTTTGGCAGTACTGGGGACATGTAAAAAACCCTCATCTTGAAAAATGAAAGAATTGCTTTTCCAAAAAAAGTTGGATAATTGAAGCAGGAATTCAGTGGGATGGTTGTCAGTAGTCCTCTGGCTGAGTTAGTAGCCCAGGGCTGATAAGTCATCTTCATGGGGTATAGTCATTATAGGGATTCCACATCAAGTGTCACAAGGTAGTACCCACACGGAATAAAATATGCCCTCATAGTCACTTGTATCATGTATTCTGTGACAGCATATTGGTGGTAGCACCAGTTTTCCTTGATTTTAAGCACCTTCCATGGACCACTGTACATCCATGCAACTTGCATCCACCACAGCCAACCACACTTCCTGCTGCTGCCCCCCCCCCACAGGACTATCCTTACAGTGCATGGAACAGCCTCCCCCAAGCTGAGTACCTTCCCTGGAGTTGGAACACCCACCATCTCCCAGATGAATTTCTAGGGAGTTGTACACACACACACTCCCTCAGGACCAGGCATCCTCTGACCACCTTGCTGCAGCAGGACCCCTCCCTGGACCACCCTTTCCACCCACAGACCACATACCTTTCAACAAAGTGTAACTGAAAGTGTCTGTAAACGAGGAATACTGGCCATCAGGAGTGACACATCATTAGAATTGAGATGCAAGCTCTGAACACTAGGGAAATCTATGCCTCTCCTTGTGCAAATTAAATTTTGCTTTAATAACACAGTGTGTTATATAGTTCGGTGTTAATGTCTGAGTGCACAGCATGCTCTGTGTGGCAGCACCTTTTCCTTGAGCAATTCTGAGAGGTAAATTTAGGGACATCCTTCTTAGAGGGACAGTTGGCATGTATGGGACCAGACCCCCATCCTTGCAGCATGTTCCCCCATAAAGATGACCCTCCACTTCTGCTTCT
Organism: Neoceratodus forsteri; assembly: GCA_016271365.2. NCBI lineage: Eukaryota > Metazoa > Chordata > Ceratodontiformes > Ceratodontidae > Neoceratodus > Neoceratodus forsteri. The sequence continues at coordinate 262,057,331 of CM028137.1, read as the reverse complement.
GAACCCCCCTTCCTGGAGTGGGACACCCTCACTGCAGCCAAAGAAAAGATTTGCTCTGTGCTCTCTGACCTGTTCTGAAGTTAGGCAGAAGCTGGGGAGAGGAAAATACATGCAGATTTCAGCCACACCAAACCAGTGTTGTGGTGCTATAAGTGCTCCCTGGCCTGGGGGGGATCCAGGAGAGCAGGAATGTGAGTTACTGCAGTTTGGGGGCAAGACAGTTACAAGCTAAGCTGTCAAAACCTCATGCAAACCAGTGGCAATCCCTGGAAGCAACCCATCTTGCCATCCAGAAGATGGTGGCACACATTTTATGTACCTCAACAAGGGGAGTTGCTGTTCTAGTCTGTCTTTTCCAGTTCTATGGTCATGCCATGGAACCAAGTTGTCCCACCAATCAACTGCATGCAGAGGGTGGGAGGGTCGGGGCTTGTCTCTCTCTAACTTTAGTGGGCACAGAACTAGAAGAAAGATACCACACTCCCTGCAGCTGAACACTCACCCCAGACCACTCCTCCAGTCCAAGGAACAGTCTCCCCAATTTAAGCACCCTCCCTGGAGCTTCCCTTCATCTTCTCTCAGATGACTTTTTCCAGGAGCAGGCCCTCCCCCCTCCAGACCACCCTCAATACAGTTGTCGTACTTCTCTAAACCACCCTTCCCACCCCCATTGACAACATAACTCCCAACCTAGTTAAATTAAAATTGGAGACACTATTATTCAAAATGTGGAAAAGTGAGGGAAACTGGCCTTCCGAAAGGGGGACACATGATCAGATTTGGAGATATAAGCTCTGGACATTGTGGAACATTGTCCCTTTACTTGTGCAAGTTAATATTTGCTTTACTATCATAGGGCCTAATCTTCAAAGGTTCCCCAGATAGGTGCAACTTGTTCATATATGGGATGTGTTGCCCCATCACTGCAGGGCTTGTGTGGCTGGCAGCATCCACAGCCTCTACAGTGCACTAGTGCAGAGCCAAGCAGTAAGGCAGGCAACAGTGGGGGTGGGCAGAGTGACTCCAGGTGGCATCCAATTGGATGCCTGTGCTGGTCTGCAATAGGACAGGTCATGTTGGGATATGACAGTCCTCTGGAACTGCCATATCCCTAATGATTACAGACACACTGGTTGATGTTGGTGATGCCATCAGCCTGCCATAGAGGCATCTGGGTTTGGAAGTGAGAGGGTCAATCAGGCTTGTTGATGTGTCTTGTGTCTGTGCAGAGCAGGGGGGCCTAGCCACTACTGCTGTTCCTAAGCAGACATAGCTCCCCCCACCACTCATACACCTCACTGTGGAGTTTGGTTTGTAGGTCAGGTGAATATCCCTCATACCTTGATCCACCCGTGCAGTAAGGCATGCAGATGTTATTGGGTGTGGAGGGGCACACATCCCCAAATGTGGATGTGACAACGTACCCCAGTGGTGCGCATTTTGTTCATAGGGGGATCCACAGCTGTCCCTGGCCCTCTACATGAAAGTTGAAATGTATAGGATCAGCCCCTCTTGTAGCTGGACTACCTGACTATCCAGCAGAACCCTCCCCCAAAGTGAGACCTTCCCTGAAGCTGCACATTCTTCTCCTGTAGCTGGACCTCCTCTGAGGCTGAACACCCCCTCCTGTAGCTACAGCCCCATATATTTGGACCCCCCCAAGACAGAACATACATGCTCTGTACTCCCTAGCCCCTATATGAAATTTGGCATAGGGCCAAGGAGCAGAATATGCAAGCAGCTTTCGGCCTAAAAAAAACTATGTTGCAATGCTATTATGAGTGCTCCCATGCCTCTCCATAGTTTGATGGGGCCAGGACAACAGGAATGTTGACTGCATGCAGTTATTGGGCAAGACAGCATAATAAGCTAAGCTGTGAAAACTGCATGCAAACAAGTGGCAGCTCCTCAGAAGCAGTGCATCTTTGCAACCCAAAAGATGGTGCGCATTTTATGTGCCTCAAAAGAGGGCATTGCCATTCTTTTTTCCATTTCTGTGGTCTCTGTCAAAATCTCTGCAAGGGTCATATTACATATATACATTTATTTTTTAATCCATTTTATAAAACAGTACTTTTTAGGAATGAATGGAGAATAATACATGGGTAGGTGTGTGTAACCAGAATGTTATAATCACCCAAGTTGCCGGATGCTATGTAAACCCTGAGAATGAAGCTTGAGGGGTTTATAAAAGTATCCAACACAAAGGATGTGTATAAAATTATGTGTTACGCATCTACCTACTGTAAGTTCCAATTTTCATAATTAACTGCCCAGTATTTTCAATAAGGAAGGGGTTTAGGGAGACAATGAAAAAGTTTAGTTACATAAACTCATTATGGAACTCATAGTTTACCAATGTAAACTTTAAAGTGTTTTTAATCTGTAACATGAAGCTGCTTTTCTGTAAGAGGCATTAATTATTCAAAGAGAAAGAGAGCTGTGCTACTGGGGTGTGCAGCTTCAGCAGTGTGAGTTTGACTGAAAGCTCATGGTTATGACCAGTCATAACCAAAATTTACAACAAGATTATTAAACTATTGAAAATTCTGGCCAGTAATTATTAAGCATTAACAGATAAAATAACTAAACTATGCTAGGACCTAAAAGGCAGTGTCCTTGGTTTTATCAAGTCCATTAGCAATGTGTCATCTTCTAACAAAGAATCTGTTTAGTAAGTCTAATAAGTCACCACCATTAGACAGAGCAAGGGTCTTCATTGAGACATGTGGTTTAATTTTATCCAGACTGTATGGTTTGTCAAACTAGCTTTTCACCACATTCAACACTGGCTTCAAATCATGCAATTTAATTAAGGGTTTCACACAATTTTTTAGTGTGTGAACCATCTTCTCTAAGAGGTGTGAATGCTTTCTCTATTTAACAGCTCTATCTGCCTTTTTTATTCTTGACTACCAGGGTAAGTTCTTGAATTTAAGCATTAAATGTCTTCTTCTAGTTCACACTTTTTAGCCTTGACTTCCAATTCTCAGATAATGTTAGGTGATAACACAGCTACAACTCTGCTTTAATAAATATGAAAACTGACCATTTTAATATTCTGTAATCTCACTTTATTTTAAATTACCATACAGACAAAGACGTTTAAGTGCAAAAATGGTAAAACATTATTTTATCATAACACAGCTGCTCTGCTATTATGGAAGCACTGCCACTGTTAGTGTGGGGACAGTATTTTAAAAGAAAAGTCAGAGTTTAATATGTTAGCATCTCACCCAACATCTGCCCTACAAATTATATGCACTAACACTTTCTGAGTGGATCAGTATACCATGTAAAATGATTAGTCCCCCAGTTCTTTCATAGGAGGTAAAGTGCATTAATTTCTGTTTTGGTATTGTCCGAATAAAACAAAAAAAATGTGGTACTATGCATTAACCTCTGTTTTCATCATTTGATATAAATGGATATTTGGATATTATGTAATCTGTTTAAAGCAGCAGCATTTGTCATCAGAAAAATAAATTCATATTATTTTCTGGTAATAATTAGAGATGCTGGAACGTTTTGCTCATAAAGATATGCTGAAGTGATTAACTTTGCCCGCCTACAAAGGCTGGGGATGCACTAGCAATTCATGAACTTCATCAGAAACCTTTGAAGTTGGGTCCATGCCACCAAGCAATGGGGGATTGTTCTGACATGCCAGCAAACTGGATTTGCACTCTGAGCCTGGGGCATCAGAAGCTGAGTTGGGCAAGGAGGGCTCAGACTGTGCCCTGGATTCTCTACTCTTGGGGAAGGGGGGCTTGACACGCTCCTCAAATGGCAGCTACAGGTGGTGGGGTGGTGGAAATGCCTTGGCAATCATGGGTTGCCATGTGAATTTGAGTACCCTCCAGGCTAACAGCAGGATGCATAATACAGTGAGCAAGCAGAAAAAGTGGAGGTTATGCAGCACTTGCATGCTGGATGATGACTTTCATTGAACTGCCCCATGCCAGTGGAGTATCCCATGCACCACAGGAGGATCCCTGCAGGCAACATCCCCACACATGCATTCATCCTCCTCCAAGCCACAAGGGAGGCCTCAGCAGGGACAAACCGGGAACAGAATGTTTGAAGAATGGAGTAGGAAGTGTTCCTCCTGATCCAGTGGAGGGCCCCAACAGGGACACACTAGTCCTCAAGATGCAAAGTAGGCTGGAGACCTGGACAGGGTCTTACATTGCATCACGAGATGAGTCTGCTGAGAAGAAGTAGGTGCTGTGATGTTTGAAGAAGTAGAGTTCAGGTGGGTATGTGAGAATAAATAGAACAGATGACAAAAACCTTTGCAAAGCATATCAAAGTGCCTTCCCTGGTTAAGCTTTACTTTAAGGTGCCTACAGGGCCCACATTTAAACTTAGTGCATACCTTGTGGGTTAATTCTGTACCAGTTAAAAAAAAAGTTAATTAACATTATCTAGTCTTTTACAGTTTTGGAAAGCACCTATTTAAACAATGCAGATGTAACTGGTTTACCTGAATCACTGTATCTCTATCAGCATGTTTCCTAAAATAAGTTTCTAAACACACCTAGTTGAACAGTACAAAGGCACTTATTTTTACCTGAGTCCATGTATCTTTTAACATGCTACCCAAAGTACCTACTATCTATGTGAGTTGTATGTATTTCAACCTTGTTTTCCCAACGTGTCTGTTACTTATTGTACTTGTGACCTTTTCATACTGTCCCAGGTCACCCCCTGTAATTGGGTCTTGTGGCTAATGTGCCCTACCTAGTTACTAAAGAATTAAATAAATAAGACATACCTAAAACAAATCCCTTCCCTACATCGCCATAGCACCCAATCTCCCACCCTGCCCCTCCCATGGTCCTAATATTGAAAAATGTTACACCCTTCCTCCTGACCCACATAGCATCCGAACATTTTCTGCCCCCCCCCCACAGTCCCAATTGAAAAGATTGTCATCCCCTATGTCAACTTAGGGCCCCATCTCCGCCTCCTCCTCCTCCTCCTCCTCCTCCTCTACCCTGCAGTCCTTGTTGTGAAAAAAACACCTTCCCCCAACCTGCACAGTACCTCAACTCCCCCCACCTCCCTCAGGTGGGCTGTCTTTAAAAAAAAGATGCACAGAATTGGGAGACAGTGGTAGCCATATAGTTTCTCTCCACTCTAAGCAAGAGCCAATATAAAATGTGTGTTTAGCAAATGTGCTGAAATTCAGCACTTTTGCTTGAGTTCAGCCCAGTCAATCTTTTGGGCTGTTTTGTGATCACTGCATCTTTTGGCCAGTTAATTTAGAAAAAAAGTTAGCCTTTTCCAGGTGGCCAGGGCTAGTCCCATGACAACCTTTTTATCCACTCCAGTCATTTTCCACTACCCTCCTCCCTCCCCAGACATAATTTTATAAAAACAGGATACTGGCACTGACAGGTGCTGACTGAGTTTTCATTTTTGAAGTCTGACTGAAGGACCAGGGGAGAATGGAAGATGTCTGGATTGACTGGGATCAGTGAGAGGTGCTGACAGTGTGCCACTTTACCCTATTTGTTGCCTGCAAAACACCAGTGCCAAGGATCCAAAGCATCTTTGGCTAAATTGTTGAAGCCAAATTGAAGAGAAAGGGTCTGAACTGACGCCGAACCAAAGTCACCAATTACCACATTAATGTAGCTCACCCTTACTCATCACTCCTCTTAGGCCATCTGCTATCTGAAATAATAGAGTGAAAGCTTGTTGAAATACTATAAGTATGCTCTCACGTTCATTCATTCAGATGGCAGCAGACAGAGGTGTTGTAAAGAATGCTGTAGCAGTCATCATATCTGGACCCAGTGCATACTTATTTTTCAAAGTCAGCCCACTGAAGGACGGAATTGGGCAGCTGGAGTGATATTTGTGTTGGAGAACTGAGATTTTACTTCTAGGAATGTGGAGAGGGTGAATTAGGGGTATAAGATCATATGTAAGTTGTGCAAAAGTGGAACAAAATTAATTATACTGGGACTGTGGGGTAGGACAATGAGAGTTTTCGAGCTTAGTGGGTTGGGAGAATTGGGTGACTTTTTTCAGTACTGGAACTATGGAGGAGAAGGGTGGGAAATGGGATTCTAAAATGGTGAGGGATTTGGTTAAATGTAATCTTCATTTATTTATTTATTATTTTTTATTTGCTGGCTACCTGCTGCACTTTGTGTGGAAGACTTTGTCGCCTAGGTGCTGGCTTCATAGAACTGTTCCTTGGTGATAGGCATACAGTATTTCACTAAAATTATTTCTGTGGAGTTCACTGCTTTGTGAAGGGTATCTATTAAAAGGTTATTTGCTTCACCACAAAGACTACATGAAGCAGTGCAGCACTTCACCCATATCTAGTAGCACTGTAACATATTCCTGACAAAACATTGATACATTCATGTTGCTTTTCATTGTACTCTATTCCTGAACTAAATTACAGATTTTTGTAGTACTTAAAAGGTTTTGCTTTCTTGCTACACCAACAAGAAAAAAATCAAACATTATGATATGGTGCTGTACTGTTTGCAGCATAAATGTGTATGCGAGTACTGTATGCACGGTCAACAAGTAACCTCAGCAGCAGAGATTTTTGAAAATGGCACACATCTTTATTGATCTGAGTAACGACAAAATAAGTAATGAAAGCTGTTTTAAAAATACATGATGGAAATAAAAGTACATTATTAATGACTTGAGGATGTAAAAACAAACAACCATTATTGCTTATGGGATATGACATGGGTGGGAGTGAGACAGCACAAATATCTTCATGAGGTGTCACTTAACTCTTGATATCCCACAAGTGGTGAAGCCATGAGTGGGATACAAGAGTTCAGTTCCTTGAGGCTCCTTCCTAAGGTTCCTTTAATCAAAATAAATGATATACCCATGGACCTCTTGAGACGGTACCCTCCTCAAGAGGGTTACTCTACCCCTTCGTGGTACACCCAGGGTGGTAGTCCCTCATAAACCAAGAGTGTGAATGGCCAACATATCCACATACTGTATGATAGCCAAACAACACATTCATTCAATTACCATCAGATTATCTGGCCCATTGGCGCCGAGTGTTAAGGTGCTGGATGCCACTCCTCGTGCCTTGCTGGTGACCTGGGTTCAGGAACGGACTCGGGTCATCAGGGATCAGCAGGGAAGGAGGGGATCAAGCATCGAGAGGACTGCTATCCCCTCCTGGGTTGGGTATCGGGGTTAGCCTTACTCTGTTGCAGCCCATGGTGGAGACCAGGGGCCCTACAAGGCAGTGAGGCTCAACAGTACATCGTGGGTGGAGCAGTGGTGGCTGGCTACACATAGGTGCACTGCTGGTATTGCATGTCCATGCTCTGGGGGAAATCACTAAGAAGAAAATCCCCCCTGTGACTAGGGAGGTGATGAGGGCACCAGTGGACTGCTCCCACATCCCCAGCTCTGGACCACCTCCCCAACAGCTGCCCTAGCCCTTCACCAGATGGACCCTCTAATTCCAGAAGAGGCTGACAGGTAGGAGAGGTAGGCCCTCTCAGGGGGGTGATCTGTGGGGCTGGGAAGTCTGGTGGGGGAACTGCAGGAGAGACAGGCTTTAGGCAGAGCAGTAGAGGAGTTGTCCAAGTGGGCACATCCGAGAGATGCCCTGATCACAGGGGAGCAACTGAAAGAGTTCACACACAAAAAAAAATTACCTTCAGATTATCAACAATGTTACTCAAGCATAACTCCTCACTTAATTTGCTAATACCGATTCAACATATATTTTTGACTCTTAAAGTAAAAATGTTCTGATTGTGTAATGCTTTTTAAATCTTATAGTGGGAAACAGTGCATACAGATAAGCAAATTAGTTATGCAAACTGAATTTCTCTCAGTTCATCGTGATCCTTTAAATGTTCAGCAACTTCATGAACTTTGTGCTGCTGTATGGGTCATCAACTTTGTTCATGAACTGCGTTGAAAAACAGCTAGTGAACCATGATGGATGAAATATTCATGAATATTCATCAAGCTTTCAAGATTCATGAGTTGACAATTTTCACTTTGCCTGGGAAGTCTTGCTTTGTTCCTTTTTATAGGATCCATTGTCAATGCTACCTCCTCCATGTTTTATTAATTGCCATTCAGTCATGGGCCATGATTATAGTAGTTGGTTTGCAACCTAGAATGACATTTTTATGTTTGCTTGCACGCATGTGCAAGAAACATAGTGCCATCATCGGAGATTTCGGAGGTGTGTCACCTCCTCCTCCAATTCAGGCAGTGTGCTGGCAGGCGCGGCCCCTGTAAGCCAAGGCATTTTGGAGCTGTCTGGCACACTCCAAAATGCAGTGGCACTCTGATTGAAAGGAGCCTGCGCTTGAGTGAGCAGCGATAGAAGCTGCTCACGCGCAGCTCCCCCCCAGCCGCAGGCGGGCGCGCCCCCGATGCAGTGTATAGCCGATGGGTGCCCAACTCGCCGCGGCTGAGCTGCATCGCTCCTCTCCCCTCAGTAGTTGGTGCCACGCTGGGAGCCCACCCACATGGCAATCAGTTATTTTGCCGACGGGTGCCTAACTCCCGCCGGCTGAACGCCTAAAAACCTTGTGCCACGCTGGGAGCCCACCCCAGTGTGGCAAACGTCCACGACGCCTTTTTATTTTTTTACCTGTAAGAAAAAATGGTCCAACGGTGAGTCTCCCGACCCTCCCACAACCCACCCACCCACCGCGCACTCCAGCATCCCCACACCCCCTCACCCCATACTTACCTCCGACTTGGCGCAATGATCTTCGTGGACCGGGAACACGTCTGCACTCTTCAAAGCCGACATCGCGAACTGAGGAAATGCCAGTAAGCTGTATAATGGGCTAGATAGGGGTTTCAACTTTGTGCATATCTCAGCCATTTTGGGAATTTTGCAAATTTTCAACATGGAGTTTTGGACTTTTCATGAATAATGACGTCACTGTCATTGGGCGTTATTCGGCCCGAAGTGTGATTTCGCGCAGTGACTGCGCAGTGACTGCGAAATCACCCTTTGGGCCTGAATACCACCATGACAGTGACATCATTCATGAGAAGGGGGCCCAAAACCCACATGTTGAAAATTTGGTGACAAAATTCCAAAAAATTACTGTTTAACGAGCGTGCGTTTCGCAGTTCCTACGCAGGCTCGTAAGTTCACGAAATTTCAATATTTTCACTCCAGATTTTCAACATTGCCATTTCACCACACCTTCTTATGAGTAGTACAGCTGTCATTTTTCACATCTCACCAAAAATGTGTTTCTGCCATGTAGCTAGAATGGCTAGTGTAGTAAATCAATGCACGGGACAGATTAAGAAAATCACAGTGATACTGTTCATGAGCAGAGGTCTTGAAATGGCTATGTTGAAAATTTGGTGAAAAATTCCAAAATGACTGTTTTACGAGCGCATTGTGCAGTTCCTACTCACGCCATAGGTTTGCGAATTTTCAATATTTCCACTCAGATTTTCAACATTGCCATTTTTCCACACCTTCTTATGAGTAGTATGGCTGTCATTTTTCACATCTCACCCAAAACATGTTTCCATCATGTAGCTATAATGGCTTAGGTCATAGCGTAACTCAGTGAATGGGACACATTAAGAAAATCACAGTGTCACTGTTCATGAGCAGAGATCTTAAATGGCAATGTTGAAAATTTGGTGACAGAATTCCTAAAATGACTGTTTTACGAGTGTGCTGCACAGTTCCCACGCACGTCAGAGGTTTGCGAATTTTCAATATTTCCACCCAGATTTCCAACATTGCCATTTTTCCACACCTCCTTATGAGCAGTACAGCTGTCATTTTTCACATCCTAGCTAAAACGTATTTCGCCATGTAGCGCACAAATGGCGCAGTCAGTGTGCAAACTCAATGTATGGGACACATTAACAAAACCACAGTGACACTGTTCATGAGCAGAGGTCTTAAAATGGCTATGTTGAAAATTTGGTGAAAAATTCTTAAAATGACTTTTACAAGCGTCAGTTGCACAGTTCCTATGCATGTAGTAGTTTGCAATTTAATATTTTTCCTCTAGATTTTCAACATGTCCATTTTATTAAACTTCCTTATGAACAGTACAGCTGCAATTTTCATATGTCACCCAAAATGTGTTATCATACATGTAGCCACAATGGTGCTGGTTGGTGTGCGTAAAGCAATGTTTCGACAGATTAAGAAAATCACAGTTACACCTGTTCATGAGCAGAGGTCTTAAAATGGCTATGTTGAAAATTTGCGACAAAAGTCCATAAATGACTGTGTTACGAAAGGAGCATTGTGCAGTTTCCACGCATCCTCGTTAGTTCATGACTTTGTAATATTTTCAGTCCAGATTTTCACTAGTGGCATTTTCAACACTTCCTTATGAACAGTACAGCTGCCATTTTTCACAACATGGCCAAAGGTGTTTTCACACTTTCAGTGCAGAGATGCGTGGTCGCTGTGGGAAATCATTGTTCGGCACAGATAAAGAAAATCACAGTGACACTGTTCATGATCGGAGGCACCAAAATGCCTGAGTTGACAATCTGCTATAAAAAATCCCCAACCTAATTATATAACGGATGTGCGTTGCACAGTTTCAATGTACGCCCGTGACTTTACCATTTTTTTAAATATTTTTACTACACATTTGCAACATAGCCATTTTTACACCTCCCCATGAAAGAGTACAGCTGTCATTTTTTACATCCTGTTCGGAATATTTTTGCACCTGTGGTGCTAAATGCCGTAGTCACTGTGCATAAGCAGCTTTCAGCTACCAAACTGATATTCCCCCTGTTCATGAGGTGGGGTCACAAAACAAACATGTTGAAAATTTGGAGTTAAAACACCAACGAATGCCTGAGGTATTAGGCTTTTCAATTAAATCGCCCAACCCTATAGAGAATGACAGGAATCAGGGGTGTGACTTGGGATTCTTGCCTGTGATGCTCATACCATTCCACACCCTGCAGTCACTGAGAGGCATCGAGGTATGCCTTGGACTCTTATTTAAACTTCCCTTATTCTCTATAGCACCCATCTCACCATATTTCCCTAATGAAATGGGGTGCGATAGAGCCAAAGACCCCAAAACACGTGGACACTTGTCAGTCTCTGCAGATGGAGTGGTGAAATGGCGTGGCAGTTATGCCTGACGACCCAAACGCACACCCCAATGCCTGTCACTCTCTGCAGGGTGGTGGTGGGGTTTGCTTCAGTTCAATACTTCACTGCCATTCCTATTACGCAGCTCTGTAACTTCTACACTACCACTGCCAATGCCAGCAAGCAAACATTCGGCATTGACAAATGCTTGTTACTTCAGGGTTCCACTCCACGACTTCGCCATGTTCTGGAACTGATCTTTAATCAAAAGATGAATGCAGGGGATGAAAATGGCAACAGCAACAAGGAACCATAAAAAGAAGAAATAAACACAATGTTTCAAAGGCAAACACAATATATAGTAGTCTGGAGATTAAACAGATTACACAAATACCCATATACCATATTTCTAATTATATTACAAAACTAAAAGCCTGTCTCCTTTTTAAATGGCAAATTTGATATGGCGTTGCTCTCCAACCTGAAGTAGTGCCTTTATGTGCTGTCAGGATATGCTGCTTCTTGCTGGGACAGACAATAATATCTAGCAACCAAGGGCTTGATACACAATGACAATGTGCAGTGCTGCAATCTCTGGTTGCAGCAGTCTCCCCATTACAGTATGCTACCTTACAAGTCTGATGGTTGTTCTAGCTGCACAGGCCTGCATCACCTGTAGAACTGCTTTTTCCAGTTCAACCAGTGTTGGGGGTGGGTAGATGTAGCTTGCAATCAGGGTGCTGGTGGTGCTCTGTGACTCATTAATATGCTACCATGAACATCATCATGATTTCCCAATCCCTTTCTGCAAGCTGCTATAATGAGCATTGCCACAGTGCAGGGAAAGGATTGCAACTTGAATGTGTATGTCACAGTGGGGTACCACAAAACTGAAACTATATATGGTGCCCTTGTTACCCTAACCAAACATACAGATTACCTGCTTCCCATTGTACATGAATGAACCCTACATGTCATTTTTTATTTCATGTTTTTGAAAGGCAGACTCCTGCATACAGGGCACACTAGCATATTAGAAGCTTGTTGGACATGCTAACAGCCTGCTTACACAACACTAGTTAATGCTTTGAGAAAGTATGCTTATGCACAAATGGCAGGGACCATCTCCAACCTCTACCAATCCCCATGAAACAATTTGTTGGTGTGGTAATATCACCTCCCTCCTTCCATCCCCAAGGCACAAATACCTAGTGTCCAGTGGCACCTCTCCCCAACTCTTAGGACAGCAACTGGCAAAAACCTTCCTGACACCTTCCTGGCAAGACACCATCTGACATAAGCATGCCCTATATGAATATACCAGAGGACATATTGATACAGTAGTTGAAAGACCGATATGAAAAATCATGGCGCTTCTGTAATTTTTAAGAGACATTTCACAACTACTACAGTACATCAATAACTGCTGGTATATTGATATTGTGGATGTGCCAGTCAAATGGTGGCTGGCCAAGGAGGTAAGAGGCAGGATTTTGCAAGCCACTGTCATATGATCAGAGGGTGTTGGGCTCTTCTGAGGGGTTGCAAGGGTTGCCATAGGAGGACACCAGGGATTTGTGCCATATGTCATGGACATAGGAAGAGGTAAGGGGTGCTACCAGACCCAAAGGAATTGTGCCGTGGTGACAGAGAGAGGTCAGGAGCAGCCCACAGATTCCATCCATTTCACAAAGCAATGTGCCATAATAATGACATGTAGATTGACAGGTAAAGGTGAGTTAGGGCCTTGAATGTCGAACAGGGACATCAAAATTTATGTAGAAGTACTGATGTTCCGTACTAAGGGGTTTGTGTCTCACGAAGTGCCTTGCTTACTCAGCGTAGGGAGTTGCTTACATGTGTTTTCACTATCATTGTTTGCGCTCACACAAAGATTAATGCTTTGATTTATGCAGTGCTCACAACAGATATATTAGAGGCCCATTGGCACTGCCTTGTGCTTCAGTGCTTGGCTGGCAATACACTTCCCATATATATGCCAAAGCAGGACAAGCACAAAGCACTTTGTGATTTACTTTGTACATGGTTAGAATATGCTACCCATCTCTTCTTGCCTTTACAGTCAGTAGCTCAGCACCATTTCATTCATACTCATTGATTAGCTGCATGACAAGCAATGATGGGTTGGGGTTCCATCTGCAGCTGACAATACTTTGTGGTAGAAAAACATGCTGCATAGTCTGAAAACACTTATTTTGTCCCTGAGTCAGAGGGAGTTGTGCATGAAATGGCATATTATTGAATAATCAATCAGGGCATCGTATAAATAGCTGTTTACGTGTTCCTTGAAATGTTCTTGTGCAGTTCTGATTATTGAGAAGGACAGGAGAGCAATTCATTAGAAAGCACTTGAGGCACTAGTGTAGTAGCAGTGTGTGTGTGTGTGTGTGTGTGTGTGTGTACACCTAGACTAATTGTCAATTTCCTCTATCTTTGCCAGTTTTTCTTATTCTCTACATATTTTCTCAAACTTCTAGGGTGCAAGTACAGTAAGCAGGAACTCTTGCAGTCTGTTTTTTGTACAGATGTGTTTCATGTTTTAACTTTTTAAAGTTATTGGCCCAGATATTCAAACTGCGCCATTCTGTGGCGCAAGCCCTTGCGCTTCTCAAAAAAGTTGCACAGGGGTGTGGCCAGGGCGATATTCAATGGAGTTGCTGTGAGCAACTTCTTTGAATCGCTATGCCACTGTGCATGGCGCAGTGGAACTGCGCCACCACAAGTGGTTAGAGTGGAGCATTCAGATGCGGTAGCGTAAATTCCATTGCGCCATGCACAGCACCTGCGATATTCAAAAGGTGACATGCAAATGGAGCCATAATATATGCAAGGCGCATGGGGGGGCATTTGCATATAATTATAGCCCTATTTGCATGCCATTAGCATGCGGGTGCGCCGATCCCCGACGACTTGCGCCTGGCGCCCTGCCAGGCAGCAGCCATCGGGGACTGACGCCCCCTGCAGCCCGATTGCGGGCAGAACAGTAATCCATCCCCCCAGCAGCCCGATCGGGCATAATGTAAACTCCTGTAGCCCGATCGCCGCATACTGTTACCATCCCCACTCCCCGTAGCCCGATCGCGGGCATAATAGGGTCCCCAGTAGCCCAATCGGCGGCATCCACATCCCCCACGTCCAGACTCCTGGTGACTTAGTGGCCCCCACCCTCCCGCCATGGAGCCCCACCACCGCCCCCATCAGCCAGTGGCGGCAGCACCACCCTCCTGCCGCCTCCACCGTCCGCCGACCGACAGCTTGGTATACACGCTTATTGGTTCAGAGCATGACAATGGGGCGCAGTTTATGTTGCATAAGGCAGTCTGATATGTGAGGAATGAATTCATTCAAATATCTGACTGTCAGGATGGCTGGCTGCACGCCCATTGGCTCTTGCTCTGAACCAATGGGTATGCAGCCCTACTGAGCTGTCAGTTGGCGGGCGGCGGAAAGCAGGTGGTGGTGCTGCCGCCCGCCGCTGATGGGGGAGGTGGTGGGGCCCATGGATTCGGAGGGTGGGGACTACTAGATCACCAGGAGTCTGGACGGGGTAGGGATGCCGCCGATCGGGCTACTTGGGGACACTTTATTATGCCCGCGATCGGGCTATTCGGGGTGGGGATCGTAACATTATGCCCGCGAGGGCTATTTGGGGGTACTTTTCATTATGCCTGTGATCGGGCTATTCGGGGGGGGGACGGTAACATTATGCCCGCAATCGGGCTATTCGTGGGGGGCATTTTCTATTATGCCCGCGATCGGGCTATTCGGGGTTGGGGGGAAGGTAATATTATGCCCGCAATCGGGGTATGGGGGGCACCGGGAACAAGTGGAGGGCCACCCACAGGTGGCAGTTTATTTATTTAGTTAAACATCAGTTTAGAAACCTTTGAGCCAGAGGCTCATTTACAAAGGTACCTCGTCACAAAGAGGACATCAGAACAGTAGTACAAGGGACACAGTACTTACAAACAAAAAAGTTACAGTTCAATTACAATTTTGTTACAATAGAGTACAATCCCAACGAGCAAAAGATAACAAAAGGTGCAAAACTTATGGTCGGGGAGAGCTAGTGGGGTAGAAGGAGGGAGATGGGGAGGAGAAATAAGTAGGAAAGGAAGGGGGAGCTGCTCAGTGAGCACTGTCAAACAGAGTGTATATATATATATATATATATATATATATATATATATATATTTTTTTTTTTACACTAGGCTAGCGGCAGTTGCATTTGTGAGAGCTAAGCAGGAAGTTTCTGAGCCTGGGCTTAAAGCAAGCTAAGGTTAGAGAGTTTGAGGCACTGGCAGGGAGGGAGTTATACCAGTGGGGCGCACGGTAGGGGAATGCCCTTTGACCTTGTGAGGTCCTGGCTCTCGGAATAACTAGGGTAGCTCTTGACGAGCTGCACGTGATCAGGGTTGGTGCAGTACGGCGAATGGAGTTGGATAGGCCTGTGGGGGATAGGCCATGCAGGGCTTTAAAGGTGAGCTGGCATGTCTGATACATGAGTCGCTCTTCCAGGTTAAGTAGGGTAGCCAGGGTGTACAGCTCACATGTGTGAGTGAGTCTGGGAGCACCAGTGATAAGTCTGCAGGCCTTATTTACTGTGAGATGAACCTTGTTGAGGGCAGTCTGATCTGCTGAGCCATAGACCGGAAGGCCATAGTCAATGAGAGACATGACAGAGGAGGTGACAGCCAGGATGGAGGCATCAGGAGGGAGGCATTTCTTGTGCCGGTAAAGAATGCCTAGCCGTGAGTTGGCGACAGAATTTAGGGCAGATATATGTCCATGGAATGAAAGTGCAGGGTCAGGTTATACCAAGATATTTATAGGATTGCACCTGGTCAATGACGAGATTGGTGTGGAGTGGACAGCTAAGGAAAACTTGCTGTACTTATTTTGGGGTGGGAGAAGAGCATCGCTTTTGTTTTCTTAAGGTTGATAACAAGTCGGTGCTCAGTGAACC
Organism: Neoceratodus forsteri; assembly: GCA_016271365.2. Classification (NCBI taxonomy): domain Eukaryota; kingdom Metazoa; phylum Chordata; order Ceratodontiformes; family Ceratodontidae; genus Neoceratodus; species Neoceratodus forsteri. Next base: position 262,041,261 of record CM028137.1, on the reverse strand, counting down.
AGGTAGCTGCAGAGTCAAAGACTAGTTGGAGGGACTTCTGTAGCAGCATGGGGTCATTGTGGAGGCAACGAGAACAGCATCATCAGCATAGAGAAGCATCTTACCCGCATAACTGCTGGGTAGGGAGTTAAGAAAGAGTGAGAAAAGTAGGGGTCCAAGAATTGAGCCTCACGGCACCCCAGAGCAATGGGCATGTTTCAGAGAGAGTACCGTTGACTTTCACACATTGGGAGCGGGCGGAGAGATAGCTGGTGCACCAGGAAATAGGTCCTGAGGCAAAGCCTATTAGGTCGAGGGGTGAGAGCAAAAGAGGATGCAAACAGTATCGAATGGTTTAGACAGGTCAATGAATATAGCACCAGCCAGGGCACCAGAGTCCAAGGAGGCATGGAGGAAGTTGGAAAATTCCAGGAGTGCTGTATTGGTACTATGACCTGCTCTGAACCTGTTGTTCAGGGCAGAGAACATTGTACTTACAGAGGTAGTCAGAGACTTGGGACGCCACAATTTTTCTAACGCCTTAGAGAGGGGAGAGGATTGAGATGGGTCGTAGTTACCCGAAGAGTCCTGTCACCACCTTTATGGACAGGGGTAACTGTGGCAATCTTCCAGGCAGAGGGAATTTTCCGAGACAGACTGATTTGTTGAAAATGCATGTAATAGGTGAGAGGACCTGATCCAAGACCTGACGAAAGGCAGGGATCAAGTGAGTCATTACCGATGGTGTTACCTTTAGGGCTTTTAGCAAGTAAGGCCTAACTTCTTGCATGGTGACACATGCAGGTGGAAAGAGGGGCAGGCAATGGTGGTGGTACAGATGGAGGAGGTGGACTGAAAAAGTTACCAGGAAGTACTGAGCTAAGGTCGGTAAAGGAGTTATTGAGGTGGGAGGCAATGAGGGCAGGGTCAGAGGAGACGGTACCATTGATGTTGAGAAGAGAAGGAGAGGGGGACTGGGAGTGACCATTCAGTTGCTTGATGTTGTCCCAGAAGCACCTGGGGTTCCCCCAGGAGGAGGTAAGAGAGGCTTGGTAGTATTCTGCCTTTGCTTTGCGGATGGCCCAGGTGCATTGGTTACGGGCAGCAGCATAGGACTGCCTGTCAGCTGAACGGCCAGTAGCAACAGCAAGGTGCCAAAGATTGTCACGCTGCTTGTTGCCACAGAAGGACAGGGTGATCCAGGGCATGTTTCACTTTGGACCTCCTAGCAGTTATGGGAGCAAAGATATCACAGGCAAAGTTGAAAGTGCTTACAAAGAAGCCCAGGGCCAAGTCAATGTTGGTTGCCCCGTTAGAGGGACCAATCAGTGTGGCAAGGAAGCGCTTAAGGCTTATGAGTCCCCAGGCCTAAGCCGCCTTCGAGGAGGTGGTTTTGACCGGGATGAGCGCGAGGGGTTCCCAGCTGAAAAGCACAGGGTAGTGGTCACTGAGGCAGTCAGGAGGATTTGGATGTTGTGGATAGGATTGGCCTGTTGGTGAGGACCGCATCCAGGAGGGTGCTTGTCCCCCAGGGTTTTTCTAGTAGGCTGTGAGACCAGTTGAGTTAGGTCAATTGAATCGAAGCCTCACGGTGGGAGGAAGATGAGGGCAGAGCCAGTTTATATTCAAGTCGCCCACCAAGATTTGGTCCGGTGAGTTGGGTAGGGAGGTGAGGTAGTCAATTAGTGGGCCCAGGGCCTGGGATTGGTTCTGGGGGTATGTAGGCTACGGTTAGAATAATGGGCCTCTAGCTGGGTCCGGGGACAGCTTTAGAGTAAGTGCCTGGGCCTTATGGTCGAGGTCAGGCGGGGGAGTGGTAGCCCACAAGAGAATCCTTCAAATAGAAGACACAGCCCCACCTCTCCTGCCGACATGGTCCAACCGGTGGAGAGTGTAGCCGGGAGAGAGCATGAGAGTTTGGAGTGGAGGGAGACAGCCAGGTTTCAACAAGGGCAACAACATCAGGTTTATGAAGAGTCACCCAGCAGTGCAGAGAGTCCAGTTTTTTCAGGAGGCTACAGATGTTCATAGAAGCAATGCGCAGCCCAGGAGATTTCAGAGGGAGGACCAGTGCTGCCAGGCCCGGATTGGGTGGACATTGCCTGACAGGAGCAGGAGGAGGAGGGCTGATCTGGGGAGTGCACAATGGATGGATAGCTTTACAATTGGAGAGGAGGTGATGAGGGAGTGATGAGGGGTGATGACCAAGGAAAACAACTACTAGAGAGCAGTAAAATGTGACAAGTGAGGTACTGGGAGCAAATTGTTCAACTTAATTAGGCCCTCTAGTGGCAAAACAATATAAGGAGCTAATGGAGAAGTTGGGTGTTGGGGGATGGAAATAGTTTCAAAATCAGGCACAAAAGTAACAGTTCAGCTCCGTTTGAGCCCGGGCAGCAACTCGAGGTGCTACTCTGGCCGGATTCATGCTCTGAGCAGGGGAGCTTGTGGCTGTTTCAGAAAAGACTTGTGGCCGTTTCAGAAAAGACACCAGATGGCCAACGATGGGCAGTTGCTGTGTTGTGCCCTGCAATGCGGCAGCTCACCTGTGGGTGGCCCTCAACTTGATCCTTTTTGGCTTAAAGTTGTGCAGGCGCAGGTAGGGTTGTGCTCGTGCACACAGCTCCGGCTGGAATATCGGCTATGCAGTTTATGCATGTTTCCTCCCTTCGGTTGTGCATGCCTTCATTATCATTGCGTTATTGCTCAGCATGATTTGGGGGGTGTAACTGCCTCCTGCTGAATATCGCAGAATGGCGCATTTCGGACTTGTGCAGGTGCAACCCTATTGCGCATGGCTCAACTCTTTTGAATATCTGAGCCAATAAGTACAATGTGTTATTCCTCCACACTCGGGAAAGGTGGAGAAGCTCCTGATGCAATCTCAATAAGTCAAGATGTTAACAAGTATTTGTCAATGCTGAACATTGGCTGCTTTTTAAACATTTTTTTTTTTTCTTTTGCAATTTTGACCCCAAAGTTTGAAGATACTTGGTCTAGGATTCGCCTTATAGGCATGACATGTGCCATTTATAGTACATTGGCCAAAATGTCATTTTGCACCAGAGGTGCGAAAACACATCTTGTCCAGGACTTTAAAAATAACACATCACATTTATGAGGCGATGTGGAAAAGCTGCTATGTTGAAAGGTTGGAGTCAAAATATTATAAATGAGTGAAGTTATGAGTGAGAGTTGAAATGGTATAATGTTCAATCATAACCTGGGCACTGCACAGTATTTGCACACCAAATGCTCAGCACACCCTTCCTATTAGCCCACCTAATGAACGCAGTAGGGGAAATTTTTAAAATCCCTGATAAAACATCTCCCCGGCACCTGGCAGTAAAACATGCCTCTGTTGTGCCACTGAACTACCCTGCCAGCCTAAGAATTATCTGGTTTAATTTCCTAGTTTTTCTCCAAAAGTTGTTCTTGTTATAAAGGAAAAAAAGCACAGTCTGTTCAAAGCAGCACCAAGTAGATGTGAGCAGCAACAAATGACAAAAGTTCTGCAGTGCTGAGAAACAGTAACAGTAGAAAGAGAGAGAGAGATCTCTGGTGGTGGTTGTTGAGACTGCAAAGCATGAAATCAAAGAGCAGTGCTGGATCAGGCTCTCCTTCAGTCCAGCCATATGTTCCGGAGTTCTGTACCACTGGAGTGAACACTACTGGCACAGGTACCCACTGGCTAACTGGTTTGCATGCTGTTGCAGTCTTACTCCTCTGGTTGTTGCCGCAGACAGGGAAACAAAGCTGCCTGGATTACCTACTACAGAGGGGTGGGACAGGGTGTAGATGACCCAACACTGACCAGTTTTTGGGAGGGAGAGAGGGGGACTTGATCCAGTTACAGGGGGGCCAGCAACAGACATTAATGGATGGTTTTCTGTTTTTTGCAGACTTACAGGCTTTGCAAGTACTCCTCTCCCTCGAAAAAAAAAAATGGTCAATGCTGGATCGATGAAGACCAAGCTGCCACTTCAAGCACCAGGTACTAAAAGAACGAAAAAAGGTTTGACATCTTATATTACCAGTATTTGAAATATCAAGCCAATTTTGTTCAACAGCCTATAGTGACAACATAATTGAGACCAATGGCCGACTGAGTTAATTTTACTCAATAACTATGTACTGTATAATAATGAGCAAACTTTACCCAAACTATTCACAAAAAGTGTAATGCTAGTTTGGGGCAATGATGACAACATTAAGGGGTTGAAGACTCATTCCATCATACATACTGCTGCCCTACCAGGAGGGTCGGAGACATGGAGGTTCACATCAACTACATTGAAGATAGCCAGGAGTGGAAAAGTACTAAATTAAAGGAAGTCAGAAAGAAAGTGGCAAAATCAGAGGACAGGATCGAGGACTAGGAAGGTAAAAGCTGGAGAAACAACCTGGCCCTTGTAGGCATACTGGAGAAGGCTGAGGGGAACATCGTACGGAAAGTACTACAAGAGGTAGCAGGACCACTGAAGGTAGGAGCAGCTTATACCACTGAGAAAGCATGTCGGTCCCTGAGACCACAGCTGCTGCTGGGGGCAAGCCCAGAGAAATAATCCTCTAGTACCCTCATTTCCAAGTGTAACTCCTAGGTGGCACTACTCCAAGGGCTACTACCCCTACCTTGACTGGCCACAACAAGGTTGAGGGGCCAGGGTTCCCAAAATTTAGTTTAACTGGTTCTTTTTCATGCTTTTGCCTTTGCACAGTTCCGCCACTCAGAGTTTACCTTTTAAGTGGGATAGCTGTTATCTGGTACAACCCCCTGGGATGTCATACCACCCACTACAACCACTAGCCATCCCAACACATGATCCAATAGCATTTCCCCACATTTCAGACATTTCTGTAATTAAAGACTCTCTAATAATATGCTCACAACAACACATTTGCAAAAACAATAACAACAATATTTATTTAGGGGGCATAGGAATTAGGACTGGGGGAACACCAGCAATAAAGGTTATGCTGTGATTATTAATATTTACAAATTTACAGTTGATTAGTTTGGGTTTGGTGCTGGTGAAAACCCTCCTGCTGGGTGACTACCTGTTACGAATCAGAAAACACGATCACTTAGTACCAATGTGGATATCCAGAGCCCTGGCTTTCTAAACTGAATAATAATCAGATGGATCACATACTGTATCATTTGTTACCCTCCACTGGTACCAGTTCCCCAGACTTAGTATGAGACCCCGCAATCCCACACATTTTACCCTGGGTACCCAATTGCCAAAGTCCCTTTTTGGTTGCAGGCCTGGTGGATGGTGCAGCTGTACGTTGGCTGACTTGATTTAAAGAGGAAGTAGTACTTAATTTGAAAGCAATTTAACAACAAATGATTTCAGATCCTTTGGGGTGCTCAGGAATTGCCCTGCATGATGCAGTAAAAAAATACATTTGGTTGGATGTAACCAGTCGGTCACACTGGGTTTGGAAGTTAAGCATTTCTTTTTGACTGGTTAGCATATTTATATGATTTGCAACACTCAGCACATTTATAGAAGGGATAGTGCCTTCCTCCAGGGGCCAGGTGGGCCACTCTGGTTAGATTACTTAGTGGAAAACTATCATTTCCAGGTTACTGAAATCCGATTTGAACTTCGGGGTCTCAGTCCAATTTGTGGTATGCAGCTGTGGCTTGTAGCTCCACTGGACGTCTTGACCAGATAGCACAGTACTGGACCTCCCAGGGATGTCAGGGTGAGCCCCTTTTCTGAGTGCTCCCCTTCCAGTCCTATAGGCTCCATAGCAGACATCACATATCAGCACATTTCCACCATGTTCTGGGCTCAGAATTGGTCCCCCCAAACATTTACTTTCAGCAAAAGTTCCAAAATACAGGTCCACCCTCATTGGGCTAAGGTTAGACGCAGCAGTTGCAGGTGCAGACCTAAGTACAATCTTACATAGCATAGTTACTTGGACAAGGTTGCCCCAATTCAGCAAGATTTCTTTCTTTCTTGCACAGAGGGGTACAAAAGTACTCACGCAGGCTCCTCACGGTAGAATCTCTGCTATCAAGGTTCCTGAATTCTTCAGTCCTTTCACAACTGAGGTGAGATCAGATTTCTCACAGCTGGCTTGATGTCATCAGGTTGCAGGTCCACGTCTTTCCCCAGTGTGGAAGGGAGGACTAGCAGCTAGGGAACATTCTGACAACCCCAGGCTAGAAGGTACTACATAAACTACATTACTTTAACTTTAACTGCTAAAGAAAGCAAACACCCCGTCCAGGATGAAGAGGATTAGCTGGATTTCCAGGCTTGGATGCATGGCTGGGGGCCAGAGACCCACCCCCATAGGGGTTCCAGCTCGAATCTTGAAAATTGCTGAAAAACGCAGTCTCTTAAATGGCTCTCCTGAGGCTCCTTATTGGCCGAAGCTTTTGGGTGCATAGCCTCTGATTGTCTGAAGGGCCTGTCAATCAAGAAAATTAATTATGCATGAACCTTACTCGATGCACAGTTGGTTTGCTGTTTTCGCGCCTGAAATGAGGTCCCTGCAGCTCCCCATGAGTACTTGGAAGTTTCCCAAGAACTTTGGCTAATGTCCCACAAGTCCTGGCTTTGATATCCTAGCTTTCTGATTGGCTGTGCTGCTCTGTAATGGCTGATGAAAACACACAGTCCCTTGAACAGATCAATACTGTCTCAAACAAAGTCCTGGTGCAGCCAGAATAACGTGAATATTTGCCCATATGCCCCACAGTCCATTAGCCCTTGGTGTGTACTTCTTGTCACTGCACAGAGTTAGTAAACTGCTTAGTCCATTAGCCTATCGCTGCTGCCAGTGTTTTAGCTTCCTGACTTGCAGCAGGCAGGCTGTGCCATCTTAGTCCGAACAGTTGCTGGTGCAGCCAAGATCAAGCATTTATTTATCTTAAACACTTCCCCCCTTTTAAAGCATTCTTTCCCAACACGCATAGTAGTAACATTATTTCACTGACCTACACAGCCAGTATAGTGTTATGCTTGTGCAACTGTTTTAGTTTGGTTTTGGCTGTTCGCACTCTCTATTCCAGAGGAATTACCACCTTGTAGGGGTACGACGGCAAGGAACTCTTGAGGGTTCCACCCCAGAGATGCCACGGACATTTGCTGTGGCTAAAGGTACCTTAGGAATCCCCTTAAGGAGAGAGTGCAGCCACTGGAGGAGGAGGGGAGGATGGTGGGGCAAAGAAAAAAATGCTTCACAGAGAGGCTTAGAGGAACTGCTGCTTATATAGCTCAGGAAGTGGGAGTGGCTGGCTGCTTGGCCACTGAACTTTAGGCATAGCCTTACATTTGTTTTAAATATTTCTTTCCCCCCTGTTGGCCGCAGTCAAGAACAAGCTTCCCTGAGGGCAGAAACATCCTCCTGAATATTCATAAGATCAGAGCTCTGGCTCATTAATATTCATGAGCCCCTATCATTGCTGCCTCATGGATCTCTTTGAATTTTCAAGTGAGCAGCTGCTTTGGGCCCTGTCCATGGTCACCGGGACCCACTGATCAGGTTGGGACACTGGGACTACCAAACACTTTTTTCATTTGACTACAAATGCAAGCCGTCGAGAGATCAAAGGCACCGCCAGCGCATGCATGATCTCCGCTGGCACCATAGTGCCTTTTGAAGTGCAGGTGATTGCAATTCAAACTTGTAAGCCTCACAAGGCTGGATTTGACACAGGGGGCTATTCTGGGGCACCAGAGCAGAGAAAGACGCAGAAGAACTTCGGGGGGGGGGCAGAGAAAAAAAATTTAGGCATTTCTGGAGGTGCTAAAGAGAGCAGCTGGAAACAGGAGCTAAAGGGCTACAGGTAAGCTCCCATTTTGGTAGGGGTGTTACACAAGTAAAAGTATACATACAGGCGCAAGCATGAGAAAAGGGCACTCTCTCTCTCTCGGAATGGACACCACATTCTACATCTTTAGTAACATTATCCTGACTGTCAGAGACAAGCAGATGAGATACAAATTGATTCAGAAAGTCCTACATGCTGCTCAAATAAAATTCCATATGCTCCACCCAGCCCACCTCGTCATCACCACTGCCAAGGGCATCACAAGTTTACCAATGCAGACATCACATGGAAAGAGCTAACCAGACTCCTGCCTGAAATATTCAACAGTGTCGCAACAACAGACCTTAATCAAGGAGTAACAACCAAGAACTGATTTGATAAATCCCAGTGTGCTTAACTCCATGAATTGTGATCAGTGAACCTCCCCCCCGGCATCCAATACTTTTTCAGAGCACAGTCTGTTTGCTTTGTGTGAGCTGCACCTCTTAATGAACTTTTTACAATTGGACACAGAGGGAAGAAACTTCAAAGTAAAACAAACATGAATGCACACCAGCATGGCACAGAATTATGCAGTCATGTCAATCAAGTATCTAATTTTAAGAATTTGAAGGGCAGCTCTCAATTTAAAAAATACATGCCTTTTTGTAAGCTCTGCTGGGAGGGCTCAAAAAGAGCAGCTGCATCAAACAACATTATCTTTTCACCTACACTTTATGTGGAATTTCTGTTTCTCCTTTTTAATGAAGAAAATATGCATGAACAACCAAAAAAATAAATGAAATTAATACATTCGGCATTAAACCAGGCCACGTAAAAGCTGTCCCCAACTGCCATTCTGGTACCTCAGCGAGGGGGGCAGAATGTTACCTCCTCTCATCTAGTTTGCCGGGGCTGCCATAACTGATGTTGTTGTTGAGGGCATTGCGACACCTGAAGTGAAAAGAAAAATGACAAGACAGGGCACGAGGTCAGCTTTAATATCAGTGACTGGATTCCATCTGCTTACTGACTATTTCTGGCTTCTTATTGATTTTTACCATTATGTTCCGGCATTATGTTGACTGATCCACTTCCATTCTCCTTACCATACGACAATGATTGTTTCTGTAACGGTCTCCTGATCTGGTAAGTGTGGGGCACTGGATCCCTGTGTGGGCTGTTTGCTATCCAAACATGTTAATGACCAAAATGTTGTGCAATAGCTCAGTTTTTACCAGCTGGACTGTATCATCTATTGTACCTATACCTTCCTGGACAGCCAATATGCCATTATGTTCTGTATTGAAATTATGATCAAGTAATGATTTGCATAGGTATGCAGCCTCACAGAGGGAAGGAACTGCGAAGTAAAGACAAACATGAATGCACAGCAGTATGGCACAGAATTATGCAGTCAAGTCAATCAATGATCTCATTTCAAGAATTTAAAGGGCAGCTCTCTAATTATATGTTTTAACTTTAGTGTTTCTAATTTGCTAGATTTGTGTTTTTTTTTTACTTTGCGATTGCCTATGTTTTTTTCATTGAGGGTTTTGTCTCACCTGGGCTTTCTAATAAAATTATTTGGATTGGCAAGTACATTTTTGTGCTTTCATTTAACTGAATTTCAGAGAGTGCAGCCAGGTTTGTGCTTGGTAATCACTATTTCTTTTGGCCTTGCACCTCCTGTTTTTTTCCTGTGGCGTGGTGTTATTGTGCATTCTAGCATTTATTTTAATCCTGTAGGTAAGCCAACATCAGACTGCTGGGTGTGGGAAGTGGGTATCACAGTATCTTTAGGATGGGTTGCCATACAAAGATGGAGACGGTTGCTACTGTGCCGGCTGGTGGGGTGCAGGGGGCTGGCTACTATGACCTGGGCTTAATGAAATCCGTAACTGAATTTGGGGTTCAGGAGCTGCATTGTGGATTCATGGCTGCACACCCACTGAATGAATCGCAGACAAAGCAGATCATAACAATTTTTTCTCCCATCTACAGTACTTGAAAGCCACTCAGCTGTTTGGCGACTGGCTTCATGCAAATCAAAGGACCAACACCCTCTCTGATTGGAACAGCTTAGTCCTTTGAAATACATAAAGTTTCAGCCCATCAGGCTGAGAGTGATGTCAGGACCACACTGAGTAGTCATTGGTATAGACTGCTGAGCCCATTCTTTTGTGAACTGCAATGGGCTCAGCAGTGACACACCCCTGAAATCCCCTTTCACTGTAGCAAAACATTAGATGCGCAAGTGCAGCCAATGTTAAAACGGAGGAAGTCAGGAATTTTCTTATAATAGTCTGTAGTATTGCATGCACTCTGAAGAAAGACACACAAGAAACTGTTACAGGTGATGCTGCACATCCAGTGGTGAGAAATAATTTGTGAATGGTACAGTTAACAGAATAACAATATAGCAATTAAATGAGGAAACCGGTGGTTATTACAGTGCCTTGCTTACTCAGTGTAGTAACTACTGGACTGGCAACAAAGCCTAGAGCAGGGGTGGCCAACCTGTAGCTCGTGAGTCACATGTTGTTCTCAAAGCTAGATGTTTGATGTGGCTTATGAAGGGTTTGTCAATTAAGTGTCAAGTACGTCTCAGTCTTTTAAATTTGAGAAAAGTCAAAGTACTGGAGCTGAAAAGTGCCCTGAGTGCTCAACAAGCTACTTTTATTAAGCCTGCAAGCAGATCTAAGCTCCAGAGCTGCTATGAATAATAATTTTTTTTTTTTTGTAATTTCTGTTTCTTAGCCCCCTTAACTCTAGCACAGTCACCTGACTCAACCCACCAAGCACCACGATCTTTCAGGAGGGCCCCCCACAGAGTCTTGGTTTACCCCCTAGGCAGGGACAAAGTGGGAGGAGGCCTCCTGACTTTGACCTTCCCCCATACTCTGTATCTATTTTCTGTTTAACCAGGAGTAGCACACTAAGCTGAAAGCTTTTTCACAGGAGTGACCTGGGAGCACAGGAAAGTTAAGTGACTTGCTCAGGGTCACACAGTAAGCAAGTGGAAGCTGTCTTCTGACCCTCTCGTTGGTGTCTCGCCGGGGCCAAGTATTTTTCACCCACGCGCCCCCACCCCCCCCCGGAGAAGCAACATGCACTGATGTCAGGGCAAGAGCCAATGTCCACCATGCCTCCTCCTCTATGTAAGGCACATGCATGCAGATCCTCTGGCCACCACCAGAGGTCAGTCATGCACAGGGCCGATGTTCCGTCCACCACCCAGAGATGAGTGGTCACTGGATGCTCAAGCCTCCTCCCCCCGGCTGGCCCCCCAGCAACCCAGGCTTGTTCCCGAATCCAGGTCGCTGGCATTGTGGGTGGTAGTGCTACTGCTGCCCCAGTGGGAGAGCGATGAATAATTATTTTAAAATTATAACTTTTTTTTAAACTACTGTAATTTAATAAAACTTAATAAAAATTTTACTATGACTATCATTTTAACTCATAAATTTGATTAAATATGGGTATGGTAAGGGCCACACATTGGGTATGGTAGGAGCTTGCTCAGAAATTTAAATGTGGCTCATAACCCTGAAAAGCTTGGACACCCTTGGCCTAGAAGTTAGTGTAGCAAGATGTGAAAGAGCTTGGTATATCCAACAGACCTGGGTTTGATTCCAACAACTGCCACCTGCATACTGTGTGACTCTGAGCAAGTCATTTAACCTCACTAGTTCTCCCAGGTTGCCCCCAAAATAGACATTGTGCCAGTGGGCCTTACTCATTATTAAAGAATAAACAAAGAAGAAAAAAAAATGGTATGAAGTTTAATAAAACTGAGGCAAGATAAATGTATCAGATTACCACCCTCCAAAATACAAGTGAAACCATGAAGGCTAAACTAATGCCTAGAGTTACAGCTAAATGGAGCACTTGAGACATGAAACAAGATCCCACAATAAGATGGAGCTGTGACTTCCCAAACATTTACAGACTAATGGTGTGATGACATTTTTGAAAACATTAATCACTGACCAACATTGTGTTAAGATGGAAAATAAGAGTACATCTAATAGACTATTGCATTCACCACAGAAGTTCGCTGAGGAATTAAATCCACAGGAAGTGCAAATTTAGCATTACAGCTTCGTATAGCACAGACTGGGTGCATTTTTAGTTTTTTTTTTCCTAGTGAGACTTGAAATGAAGCTGAGTGAAAGTACTTGCTGTATCTTTTTTCCTTCAATCTTTTTCTCTGTCTCAGCCAGTCCTTTTCAGCCCCAACTCATCCTCAACCAGCAACTGTTTATTTCCAGGACATACCTCCTGTTATAAGTCTAATTACCAGTATATATTCATGAACCTAGTGAGGCTTCTGATTGGCTACTGGATCAGTCATTAACATCTTAGAAATAACCGGTCCAGCAGCCAACTGACACTGTGCTACACGTACAAGTTGCTCTACTCTGCTTAAAACCAAAAGTATTAAATCAAAGTTATAAATGAAAGTTGTTATTGCGTTTAAACTTATGCAAGTTGCTCCACTCTGCTTAAAACCAAAAATAAGTATTAAAAAAAATACACAAAACTTGTTATTGCAATTAAACTTAGATTTGCAATAACAACCTCAAATATAGCCATTTGCTTGGATTAACAACTGACTGGAGGGAGGTGGCCTTCAGCTGAGCCTCAGGCCACCCATCCCCCAACCGAACATTAATCCCTTGAAAATGCGTGGCTTTTCCGTTGATATTGCTTAAATCTCCAACATATTCCTCTCTGAAGCAGGACCAACAGGGGGAGGGCCATCCACCCCAACCCCCGTGGCTACATCTAGATGAGGCAGTCCTGGGTTGACAGTACAGGTTGGTAGGGAATTGAGCATCATGATGTGTACTCAGTTTTGCTTTTGCAGATCCCTGAACCCATAGTGTGCAGCAATGCAAGTGTGGAGGCATGCATGTGTAACCCCTACACCCCTGCCTTTTTGCAAACAACAGGTGGTATGCTGTTGAAGCTGACAGCAGTACCTGGTGGGGACTGGGTTCAGGGAGGACTAGGTTACTTGGCACAAGGGGCCTAGGTTTGGCTACTCTGCACAGAGGCACCCAAGTAAATCCGAACACAGGAAGCAATAACTGTAATGTCCAATACCAGGAATGGGATTCAAAAGTGTGGCTTTTATTCACATCCAAACTGAACAAACAAAGCATAGACGGACCCCCACGGGGCTACATTCTTGGTAATGCAGATAAGAGAAACAGAACACTTCTTCAACACTTCAGCTCTCAGGCTCTGGAACCACCAGGCACACTTGCATGCTGCTTTGGGTACACAGCCCAACTTGTACACTGTTTGGGTTTTTTCTGGCCTGGCTCCCCTGCTGGCCACCCAATCCCTGTCCATATGGCAGTGGACACATTTTCCGTTGGTGGCTCCCCAAACCACCTTAGAGCCTTCGACTCCTTAAGGGAAATTTCCTTTCAATCCCACATCTGGGTACTTCCCTCAGCACTGGCCAAGTGCCTGAGGCAAAGTAAAAGGGCCACAGAGCAAATCTGTAGAGGTGAACCTGGTTACTAAAGATGGGGGGTCTCCCACCTCCAGCTTCCACAATCCATACCCGGCCATTTCTCTGGACATTAAACAACTCTTTTTGAAAGCTTGGCAATGTAGATTAAAGGGTAAATGTATAGCACATCTCCTCTACATGTCTTGACTTTCCCCTTGTGCTGGACTTGAACATACTTTTACATCTCTTCCTGAAAAGCTTGGCAGTGTAGATTAAAGGGTAAATGTATAGCACATCTCCTCTACATGTCTTGGCCTTCCCCTTGTGCTGGACTTGAACATACTTTTACTTTGGCTAAGCCTATTCCTCTAGGCCTCCTACTGATTAAGCAGTCCAATCCCCACTTTAAAACAGTTCGGGTGAAACATAGGCCCTTTGACAAGAGCAGAACTCACCCTTTAGTTGCAGGTGCCCCACAGGCGAATCTTGACAGCTTCTGGTGCCACAACACATTTCAGAAAATAAGGCCGCTTCTTCCCTAGCCGGAACCAGGAGGTTGCCCCTGGAATAACAGGCAAACCTTCCACCCCCATCCTCTGAGGGATGGGGCACAGAGACCAGTAACAGTGGTCTCCACCACTTCAAGAACAGCTTACTGTGTTCCTCTTTAGGTGGAAACACACATCTTTCCCTAAATGTAGCTCTCTATCAGTGCTTTAGGCTCCAAAAGCCTGTGCACAGACTGCTGTGCTCCTCTTTTCAAGACTGCTCACTCACAACTGCTGCTGCTTACTGTTCAAAAACTCCCAACATTCTAACCTAACTCCCATCTGCAGATTCCAATGTGGCTCATGCAGCTGCAATAGTTCTGTGGTGATGTCATCCCTCAGTCTCAGCTGAGACTGAGAACAGAGTGAGACAGTGTGAAATCCATTTAACTGGAGTTTCACAAGCTGCCTTCCCTGCCTACCACTAGGTCTTACTGGGATTCTAGTAACCCCGGTAACAGGGGATTACACTTGCCCTGGGCCAGGAAAATGACTGTCCGCAGTCATTATTTACCCGGCTTAGGCCATCCCACCCTATGTGCTACCTGCGGAGGGGGGTGATCAGGCCCCCTCCTACCATGTGCGAGCACAGGCAGGCAACACTAAGGGCCTAGAGGCCTTTAGCTGACCTATCAGCCTCTACTCCACCCACTAACTATGGGTGCCTAGTGGCTCTGGTAGAACTGTCCAGAGCATAGCCCTAATAGCTCGGCACTGCAATCCCTATGGCCATTCAGGATCACAGCCTGTCTATCCCCCCCATGCCCTCTAGAGAAAATCTGTCTGCCTCTAACTTAACACCCCAAAATAAAAACAACTTGGGGACCTCCCCGACCTTGGACACCCTGCAATCACACACTAAGAACTAATACCATCTATTACATTACATTACTGCCCCCTACCCCCACAACCACACTTGTGGAAGGAAAGGGTTACTACAGTAACAACAACAACAACAACAACAACAACAACAGTACTTTAAATACTACACACTAAAGTACTAGTGAGGAACTCCGACGAGCCCCTCCTCCTCTGCTTGCCTTCTCTTCTATCTTCTTCAGGAACACCTGCAAGAAAAAGAATGACAACACACACTCCTAATCTGCATACACAGTCTATCTAAACCCCTACCATCAAAACACTGGAGAATCCCAAAAAGATTTTTTTAGAAAAGGTAGAAAAACAGTACATACACTAGAAAACAGTAGAAAAACAATGGCATTACTTACAATACACATTTGGGGGATGGAGTGCCCTAAAAGTCCCATCTAGTGACAACAATGCCCGAAGGCTAGTCCATAAAGAGTCTCTCCTGGGCCGGAGCCCAGTGAAGCACAGTTCTAGCAGGCCAAAGTCCCAAAGGGGAGAGTCTTTGAGGACAGTTCACACAATCTGGAGTCTGCTAGTGTAGGGTGTGTACTGCAATGTCATAAGGATAGAAAAGTTTGGAGTTACCAGCCCCTTGTAGAAGGAATAATACACACTGACCTGCTCCTCAGCCAAAGACACTCCCTGGCAGCATTCTTCCGATACAGCTGGGGGGACATCTTCCGAGAACTACAGGAGGGCACATCTGGAAACTGCTGGGTTGATGTCATCTCTGGAGATGGAACCTTGGAACAGGAACAAAAAGGAAAACAGCTGGTCTGACGTCATCCAATTACGAGGCGATGGATCAGGATACAGCTGGGATGGTGTCCTCTCTGGATCTGAAGTCATCTGGTGGGTCAGTCGATGGATTCTGGAAGGCCAGTACACTGTAGAACTGATGAATGTGGGGCACCTGAGTCCTGGATGTCCATACTGACGGATCAACAAAGGCACTGCAATGGCTGGTGTGGCAGTATTGACTACCACTGCTCTGCTTTCCTTCTGGTAGGCATGGGCACATTTGCAGGGAGGTCCTTGCATTGAGGCCAATAGTACAGGGGGTCAGGAGCTTGAATTATCACCCCGTCTGGGCACACATAATTCACACTGTGAAAGGTTTCATGTCCCTCTCCATCCACTATTCGAACAGTGTGCATAAACAGTGTCCTGCCTCTTTTCCACTGGCTGTATTTTTCATGAAACATTCTGTTCATGACATGCTTGTTTGCACCAAGATGCACACATTTCATCGCTTCGGCCCAGATCCAGGATTTCCTGCTGTTCTCAATCTCCTCCCAGACTCTCTGAGGAAAGGTAGGAAAAGACATCCCATAGATTTCATTCACCTTCCTATGAACCAGTCTCTCCTCTTTATTAGCTTTGGTCAACCTGAGACCGCCAGCCTGGCTTGGGGGCGGCCAGTCCTGGTTCTGCCAGCTACGCATTCTCAACGAGATGAAAAAAGGATCCCTGGCTTCTTTTTCTTCTTCCTGCATAACCAGGGCAGTGGTATCACCACTCTCTTCCATGCATTCTTCTGAGGCAAGAGCTTGAGGCTGTGTACCCGTTCCTTTTTCACAAGGCCACGTAGGTTCCCCCTCTTCTTCTTCCTCACTGAGAATCTGTGCCCAGGAGTGAGCAGTCATCCTCACTCCTGAGACTATTCACTCAGCACTAGGCGCGGAGGTCGACACCTCCTATTCAAAGGCCTCCCTCATCTCATCTTCTCCTATGAGACTTGGGCTAGGCCCCCCCCCTCCAGGGGTCTACTGATGCTCTGACTGAATTATCTCTCTGTGATCCAGCATCCGAAACATCAGCATATGGTTCTGTTTGCAAATCTGCACCCTCTAGCTTTGTGCCACACTCCCCCGAGGGTCCTTCTTCAACAGGCTCCGCCTGGTGCTGTGTGCTGCCAACTACAAATTCCTGTACTTCTGTCCATGTGGGAGCCAAATGAATTTTGGGTGCTTTAAACAAGCCGCATTTCTCTAAGCACCCCGAACAGTGAGGTACCATGAAGATGTCCCTTCTAGCATTTAAGCATATTAGACACACTTGCACTGGATATCCAGGAATCACCACATGAGAAGGCAGTTGTCCTCCATAGCAACACCTTTCAATGTCACTTAACTTACAGTATTTACTTCTGCTGCTACTGCAGCCCGGGCATGATCCGGGTAGTGGACTGGTCCTGAGGCCATAACTGCAGGGAAAACAAACAAATGCTCACTGTTACTAAAAGTCCCACTTCACTGAACACTTTCTTTTACTTTTAAAATGGCTCCTCTGCTGCTGTGTTTTACATTACTACCCCACCCTGTAATGGCGGCGGCAGCACTCCTGTGCATCAACATTCAGAAATTGGGTCAAGCCACTGCACATCCGATTTACTCACAGTACTGATAACTTTGCTCAAAACTGCACATACTTGCATTGTTCTTTTTTTTTCTAACACATTTATATGATTTGCCACGGACTTTTCACTTGCTGAAAACATTTCTTTAGCTCACAGTCCCTTAAAGCCTCAAGATTTCAAGCACAGGATTGCCTGTAACTAGTGCTGCACATTTTGCTACAACTCACAGTCTCTTTACTGGCTTTGAAACTTAAACTGATGCTAATCCCATAATTATGCTCACAGTCAATGGCTTAACAGACTTGCTTTAGCTGGCAAAACTTGACACAGTCTTTATTTCCGAAGTGACTACACTGCTGCACACATATTCAGCTGGCTTTTGGCAGAAAATCACTGTTTGAACAATTGTTACTGTTGGTACTCACTGCTATCAGTAGCTGTTTGCTGCGATGGAAAATGGCCTGCAGCCAGTCTTGGAGGCCTCAGAAAGGCAGCGGGTGGGCAGTCCTGCCGATCGTCTCTCCGATCACCACACTCACAATCCAGTCATTTGAGATGCGGGTTGAGCCCGATTTTAAACAGAAAAGTCTATTTTTAATACTTTTACAGCGCTGTTTAATCACCACGATGCTCCTCCACCAAGCCAGTACACGCACTCCTCTCACACTCCCTCTCGAATGCTGGGCAGTCACTGTAGAGGTGGCTGGGGGGGGTGGTACTGATTGCAGTCTCACCAATCACACGACGCCATGCAAATGAGCCTCTTTCCCTCGTGAGTGCCCTTCTCTTCATGACGATCGTCGAGCAGGCAAATTTAAACTGCAAAACACTTTTTTTTTTCCTTCAAACTGACTCCACAGTGGGAGCCCATTTCAACCATTTAGCATGGCCATTAACACAGCAAGTGTCTCAGCTTACTTAAAAGCATTTCCAATGTCCTGGGCACAATTTTCCTGTTGCTACCCCTAGTCTTCCACACTTTTCTTTATTACACACAGTTTTTAGAAAGCTGGCAAAAATGCTGTAAATATTTGATGAAGGACAAGGGCATACTCTTTCAGCTTTACTGCTCCTTGGTAAACAGTTGGCATTTTAACAGCAGCATATGAACCACAGCACACAGTGATACACCAGTTAAACTTGCTTCAGCTTTTTGGGCTACCCACTGCCAGATAACCAAAAAGCTAGCCCTCTGTCCGAGCACCCTTCATCCCTAATTTAAAATCCAAAGCGGTGCCTCCATTTTGTAACCCCTACACCCCTGCCCTTTTGCAAACGACAGGTGGTATGCTGTTGAAGCTAACAGCAGTACCTGTTGGGGACTGGGTTCGGGGAGGACTAGGTTACTCGGCACAAGGGGCCTAGGTTTGGCTACTCTGCACAGGGGCACCCAAATAAATCCGAACACAGGAAGCAATAACTGTAATATCCAATACCAGGAATGGGATTCTAAGGTGTGGCATTTATGCACATCCAAACTGAACAAACAAAGCATAGACGGACCTCCACGGGGCTACATTCCTGGTAATGCAGATAAGAGAAACAGAACACTTCTTCAACACTTCAGCCCTCAGGCTCCGGACCCACCAGGCACACTTGCACGCTGCTTTGGGTACACAGCCTGACTTGTACACTATTTGTTTTTTTTCTGGCCCGGCTCCCCTGCCGGCCACCCGATCCCTGTTCATATGGCAGTGGACACATTTTCCGTTGGTGGCTCCCCAAACCACTTTAGAGCCTTCGGCTCCTTAAGGGAAATTTCCTTTCAATCCCACATCTGGGTACTTCCCTCAGCACTGGCCAAGTGCCTAAGGCAAAGTAAAAGGGCCACAGAGCAAATCCGTAGAGGTGAACCTGGTTACTAAAGATGGGGGGTCTCCCACCTCCAGCTTCCACAATCCATATCCAGCCATTTCTCTGGACATTAAACAACTCTTTTTGAAAGCTTGGCAATGTAGATTAAAGGGTAAACGTATAGCACATCTCCTCTACATGTCTTTACTTTCCCCTTGTGTTGGACTTGAACATACTTTTACATCTCTTCCTGAAAAGCTTGGCAGTGTAGATTAAAGGGTAAATGTATAGCACATCTCCTCTACATGTCTTGGCCTTCCCCTTGTGCTGGACTTGAACATACTTTTACTTTGGCTAAGCCTATTCCTCTAGGCCTCCCACTGATTAAGCAGTCTGATCCCCACTTTAAAACAGTTCAGGTGAAACATAGGCCCTTTGACAAGAGCAGAACTCACCCTTTGGTTGCAGGTGCCCCACAGGCGAATCTTGACAGCTTCTGGTGCCACAACACATTTCAGAAAATAAGGCCACTTTTTCCCTAGCCGGAACAAGGAGGTTGCCCCTAGAAAAACAGGCAAACCTTCCACCCCCCATCCCCTGAGGGATGGGGCACAGAGACCAGTAACAGCGGTCTCCACCACTTCACGAACAGCTTACTGTGTTCCTCTTTAGGTGGAAACACACACCTCTCCCTAAAAGTAGCTCTATATCAGAGCTTTAGGCTCCAAAAGCCTGTGCACAGACTGCTGTGCTCCTCTCTTCAAGACTGCTCACTCACAACTGCTGCTGCTTACTGTTCAAAAACTCCCAACATTCTAACCTAACTCCCATCTGCAGATTCCAATGTGGCTCATGCAGCTGCGATAGTTCTGTGGTGATGTCATCCCTCAGTCTCAGCTGAGACTGAGAACAGAGTGAGACAGTGTGAAATCCATTTAACTGGAGTTTCAGAAGCTGCTTTCCCTGCCTACCACTAGGTCTTACTGGGATTCTAGTAACCCCGGGTAACAGGGGGGTTACACATGCATGACATGTCTTACCTCTGGCCATTCAAAGTTGTGACTTTCCTACTGCCCTGCCACCATGCCTCCACATGATGGCAGTATACAAGTGGTGTGACAAAGTGACCCCTCCCCAGCAGAGGAGAGAAGCTTCTCAGACACTAAATCCTCTTCCTCCCACTGACCCCCAAGTGACCCAAGTAAACTCCTGAACCTGGGTCACCAGCATGGTGACAGGTAAGGTGTCCAGTGCCTCAGCCCTCTGCAGCACTGGGACAACTGACAACCTACAGTATTTGCTTTATAGATTATGTAAGGGACAACACATAGTACAGTGTGTGGTTACAAGGCAATGATGCACACCTGGGATATGCCGGGTACAGTATGAGGCCATCTGGAAAACTGGATATAGGATGCAGATGTAGGATAAATGACACTGGCTAAGGAAGCAGGATGCTGAAGAAAGATGATGAATCGGGAACCAATATGTAGACGCAGGATGCTTAAGAAAAGTGATGAAAGATGATGCAGCTTTATACCATACTCAGGATACTAAAGGAACAGATGAAGCAGTTAGCCCCCATGCAAAGGAAATCAAACTTAGAATTGGAGGTCTGGCTACTCAGTAACACATTGGCCTCACTCCCCTTTTCATTAAGGAGAGGGATTCAGCAACAGTTTTTCCACTCTATCCCCTTTTATTCATTCTCGCATTGGAACCCTTGTTGCAGGCCATCCAGAATCATCCTAGTATTCATGGCTTAATGATGGGAACAGAGCATAAGGTTTTAGCCAAACTGATGATATTCTACTGACACTCACATGGCCAGAAAAATCAGTCCCATCTATGCTGTCCTTTCTACAACAATTTGGCTTTCTATCAGGCTATAAGGCTAAAGTAGCCAAATCGCTGAGTCTAACACTAAAGACTGAGATTAGACACGAACTGAGCTTCCCCTGGAGACTCCAAGAGGCCCAGGGCTCCTGGAAATATCTTGAGATAAATTTCTCATGGGACCTCAGAGCCTTGGGTGGACTAAACCTACCTCCCTTATTGTCTGCCCTTAATAAGGACCTCGTCAGATGGAATTGCCTCCCCTTGTCACAATAGAGCAGAGCCCAGGCATTTAAGATGATGGCAGCCTTCAAAATTCAATATATCCTTGACAATATCCCTTCATGGATAAAACCTGAGCTACTTAGCCAGGCCCACCACAAGATGCTTAACTTCTTTTGTAGAAAATCTCATGATGGATTAGCAACAAGAAGCTAGCCATACCCTAAGAGAAAGGGAGACTGGATCTCCCAGATTTCATGTTGAGGCATATGGCACACATACTGTTGCAATTGTCACAGGTCTCACCCCCTCAGACATAGAAATCACTGCCCATATGGGCTGAATGTGAAATGTACCCACTGGGCAGAGACCTCCAAAGCACGGCACTGTATGGTAAAATCTCTCCCAGCTTATGTACCCACCCCCAATCAGTTTTATGTTGAAAGTATGGGCCCATGTAGTCAAGAATTTGGACTGGTGCCCTGAAGGTTCACCAAGCCTCCTGCTCTTGAGAACCCATATTTCACAATTGCTGGCCAGCCCATGGATTTGGCCTGCCTGGTCCTCTATGGCCATCCAATTTGTGTCCCATCTAATCTATGCCAAGACCGGGCATTTAAAGACCATTGGGCCACTACAGTTGGAGTTTGGCCTAGAGAAACATAGACACTGGCAATATCTTCGGCTCCAACATGTGCTAATTCTGATCTTGGGACCCAATTATAGGTTTGAAAGCATAATGATCTTGATAAACTTCTCTTTCATGGCAATAGAACCTCCAAAGGGTCATCTGTATTTACTAGAAGTTATGTATTATGGACCTATCTGCCATGGAGAAGCTCAGAGTAAAGCGGATTGAGAAACTGGGTACTGAACTCCCCCTGCATAAATGGGACTGTATTGGAAAGATTTGAAAACAGCTTTGAGAGATACTCGAAGTTTAAGATTTTGCATAGGTGGCGTAGAACACCGCCATAGCTCTACAAATGGGGTCTGGCTCTCTCAGATGCTTGTTGGAGGTGTACCTCCTTAAGAGGAGATATCTCTCATATCTAATTGTCCTGTCTGAAATTACAGTTGTTTTGTTTAGAAGTCCAGCAGGTGTGTAATGTAGAACCATCATATGTCTGGGCCTAAATCTCCCTCCCTCCTTAGTTATAGAAGTCATCTCGAATGATGCAGTTATTAGACTGAGGATCCCTGCCACAACTGTTCATTGGCTCCAAGGAGCATTGGTCACTGTGAAAAGAATTATACTCAGACGACGGAGGGAAAATTCCCTCTCAACAGTATTGGAATAGCTTCCTGAGCTGGGCAAAGTGGCTAGATATGAGAGGGTCCATTATGCCATTAGTAAACAGTTGGACCTTCAAAGTATGAAGCCCTTTTTTAGCTTCCACATATTGTACAATCCCACATGCTTGTTATATGCCTTCCAACACCCACACCAATGATCCTGAATCCAGTAAGACCATACTCTAACTAGCTGGCTCAAATCTGGAGGCTGCTGATGGTGCCTGCCCATGGACAATTCTTCCAATATCCTCATGTGGAGTGTTCTTTACTATAGGAGTTATTGTCACTCCCTTAATTTTTACTATTTGATTCTCATTACAACTCAATGCATGCATGGATAGCCAGGGTAGATCTGTTGTTGCTGTGTATATATGCAGTGCAAAGTGCTGTGATCACATTTAGAGTTGCACTGTACCTCCAAGGGGTATACCCCAGCAAGGAATCTCTTTTAGCCATTTGGTGATCAATATTGTACTGTTATTCTTAAAATGCAATAACGTTTACATGAAAAAAAAGAATTTGGAGTCTGGCTTTTTCATGGCAACCCCACCCAAATTCATCTCTCTACTGCAGTGCAGAGTGGTACACCAAGCTATGGTAGTGTGGGTCTCTGTGTGCTTGTGAATTGACAGTCCAGGATCCTACCAGGACCCATCTTTCTTAATTGATCCTGGGCCTCTAGCAGGTGGTGCTCAGAAGTGGTGGTATCAAATTTGGGCTTCTCAAACAGTTTAAGGAAAGCTATCTTCTCCAGACACATTTTTTATTATTTTATTCTTTGGTAACCAGGTAAGGCCCACTAGGTGCCTGTTTCCAGGGGTGACCCAGGAGCACTGGGGAGGTTAAGTGACTTGTTTAGAGTCACACAGTATGCCATTGGAGGTTGTGGGAATCAAACCCAGCTCTGTTTGCTGGATGTACCAAGATCATTCACAGCTTGTTACTCTAACCTCCAGGCTATACTGACAGCCCAGCCACTGAATCCCATTCTCCACAATTTCATCCAAAACACATGATGAGACAGAAGGGTAATTCCAGCTAGGTTTATATTTTGTTAAACTTTTGCTTGATTATCATTTCTGCGTGTCTGAACCTGGGCAGTTGTTTTCACTTACCTTGTCTGGGGAGCAACCAGCTCCCAAACTTGCACAGATATCTTCGCTCATCAAGCGCCTGGCTCCAGGAAATGGCACAACCCTGATCCCTACCTCTAAGGTGGGCATACTGGTTGCCAACTGTAAGGGCTAGAAGGTTGCCACAATAGAGGAAAAGGTATCCTTGGTAGCAGGAGGATCTGAACACAGCTCTTTGCTTTTGAGTATAGTTCCCCTAGCCTCAGTGGTAGTCACAATATGCTGAGGTGAGGGTGTAACGGTAGAGAGTTGCTTTCTATGGTTTGACCAGTTATTGTTTAACTGTACAGGCATCCTTAATGTTTAGAGCATCCTCCTCATCCACAGGCTTTGGGGGCCACAAACTTGAAGGAGCAAGCAACTGAGGACCCCCTTGTTCTGGGATAGGCACAGTCTTCATAGAAGGGTCAGGTTGGGCAATGCCCTGCAAAGGGGATGGCGATCTGCCAGGTATCACCATCTCAGTCATCACTTAGACCTGGACTACCAATGCTTTTAGAATCTGTATGACTTCCTGGTTAGGAGGGGGCCCAGCTGCAACTTGAGCAGAGTGTTCCACGACTGGGCTGATAGGCTGAACAGGAGCAACCTCTGAGGGGAATGGCTGCCTCCGGGCCATAAGGGGGCATAAGCCAATCCTTCCCAGCCATTAAGGTCACTTGCCTTGGTTCTATGTGATAACAGCGAACGCCTAAAGGCAATCACCGTTATCGCACAGTCAGAATGCCGAAAACATTTTCAGCACTCTGACAACCCCAGCACACAGGACAATGGCACCAGGGCATGTATTTTAATGCTTTCTGTGGGGGGATGTGCCCCACCTCCTCTTGCAGGGGGCTTCACCCCCCTCAACCCCCTACTAAAGGATTCTCAACTCCAGGGGGTTGCAAGTTGGGGGAGGTGAAAGCATAAAAAAAATAAAGGTTCGGGCTGGGTGCAAAAAAATCGCATCAGCACTCGGACCCAAACCCAGTACCTCACCCACCCCAACCACTACCCAACTGCCGACGCCACGATGCAGCCCACCAATCCACTGCAGCCCCACCCCCTACAGCTCCTCCATCGCCTCCCAGCCCACGCTCGCCATGCTCACTCCCCAGCATGCATGTACACATAGCAACATCCTGTCACCCAGTTCGCCCACCCCCTCATCCGGTCGTCCTACCCTCCCATTGCCGTGAGGGATTGTGCTGGGAAGGAGCCGCCGTTATGGACGGTACCCATCCCTATGAGCGAACCTCACGGGATACCACTTGCCACAGTTTCAGAGGAAGTTTCACCATTGGTCAGTGATTTAAAAACAAGTACAGAGAGGGAGACAGATGCCACTCTGCTGTGTTTATTGGTGGTGGGCACAGTCATTTGTTCTTCTGTCCTGTGGTAGTGGCCACAAATATACAACATAATAGTGCCTGCCATATGCCTCTGTTACTAATCATAAATGTGAGTGGCTCTTGCTTTGGGAGGGTGCATACAGGGGCACCCATTGGTATCAAATTCAATCAGTTTTACTTCTTTCCATGCCAATCTGGACCTGACTTGGGTTTGCAAAAGCCCAGGTTCCTTTCCCCTACACATCTCATCATCTGACCACTCAAATGTTATAGATGAAGCACTTGATGCAGCTTTCACCTTCTGGCCTCTATGATTCTGGCCCCGCCTGGGCATGGGTGTAGTCTGACCCTGGTGCAGGAACTGTGGAGTGTAGCCTAGCTCTTAACCAGGCCAAATGCCAATGGTGCTTACTCCACTACAACTTTCAGTGGGGTCTGCCACACTCAATCACTTCCTAGCCAGCACCAACATGAAACACCCTGCATTCAAGGGCTAGCCTTGACCACGTGGCACAAAGTCTTACTCATTACAGGCACCCAGCCAATGAGGGTGATATAACCATACACTCAAGTCAGTTTTATTTTTTGTTCTTGTTATTATTTTACTATAGTGACCGCGGGTAGATTATATCTGTTACAAGCTCAAACTGCTTTCTCGCTGACCTCCACAAGGTGGACTTCTTTAGAATACTTTGCAGAGACTGTGCAGCAAAATTGCTGATGCTCAAATAAAGTGGCTGCTCAAAGAAATAGCAAACAATCTCTTTCTTTATCTACTAAAGCATTCATCTGCAGCTGTCTCCAAAATGGTTGGAAATTGCACTTACTGTTCTTTTCTCTTTTTTTCTTTCTAAGGTCTTGCTGCTGTGATGGATCACCTATGTCCTTATTTATTTATTTATTTATTTATTGGAATCTCAGATAACACCTTTGGGCTAAAAGCTCATTTACAAAGGTTCCACGTCATAAGGCAATAGACAAGGTATGTAGACATTACAAAACAGATAGGGGTATATACAGCAGGCAAGTACATTATGGTACATATAGATAGAGATTCAAACAAGTAGTTAAAATACATTAGGTAGGAGAGGTCAACTTTATTGCAAAAGTACTAAGAGCATGCCTAAGGTGGACAAGCAATTTATAGTGGTAGCTGAGCTTTAGAGCATGCAAGTAGAGTTATAGAGGGTCAGAAGTGGTGGTGGTGACCAAAGTAGGGGAAGGACAGAATAGATGAGAGCAGGGGAGGGTGGGGGCAGAGACAAAGGGGTGACAGAATAAAGGGTTGAGTAGTCAGAGGGGAGGGATTGGATAAGAATCTACCCAGGGTTACGTAAGTAGGTGATAAGGTAGGGTTGGGTAATGTCGGGAGAGAGGATAAGGAAAGGGTTTAAAAGTGGAGAGGTGAGGTGAGGGGAACCGGGAGGAAGGGGGTGAATATTGGGGGGGATTAATATTTGTGAAGAGAAAGCAGGAAGGTGACGGAGATAAAGAGAGGACATGGGGGTAAGTGCTCATTGGGGTCACACCCTTGGTTTCCGTCTCTGACCTCCAATTAGAAAGCTTCAGCCCTGACTACACATGAACCCATGACTTTGAGGTTTATAAACTTAGTGGGATTTTTTTGTTCCACTTTGAAAACCCAGCCAATGACCACTAAATGCTTCCTCTTTCTTGCACTCACTATCTATACAAAATGGCGATGGGCACTCATAAGGCAAGGTGCACCTCACTCCTAGGCTACACCCTGTTCAAGAAAACAGTCCAACCAACATGCAGTACATCTCTCAGGAGAAGGCATGCCAACACAAGTCCATGGGGTGCATCCATGCTCACAAGCACTCTTCATCTCTCCACCAATCACACAATAGCATGCAAATTGGAGGAAAAAGCTTCACAAGGAAACTTGAGAACGAAAACCACATTCATGTACATAGAAATCCAGGCACTGTTCTTGCTCCCAACCATTGCAGACAGACGTTTAAACAAGGGCACAAATAAAAGACTGAGCACATCACTGTTTAGGAGGCAAGCAAATCTTTTCAATAGCCACTTGCTCTTTCTGTCTGAAACAGTCATAGTCCAGGTGCCATTATTTCTACATAGACACTGTCTTTTCATTTAAACTAACATTTCCATCAGAGACTTTCACTTGCATTGATTGAACCCCAATGACTTACAACATATTCAGGGGGTACTCCTGATTCCAAATGATGACCACTTGAGTCAGCCCCATTCACAACCAGGTCTAGGAGGAACAGGCACCAGCATGTTTTACTGGGAGGGCTGCAATACACATATACCTCACCGTGCACTTACTTGGTCTCCAGATCTGGCATGACCTCCTTGATCTGCATCTACCTCAGTCACTATTTGGGGCCTGCAAGGGAAAGGCTTGAAACATCCATAAGCTACAGTAATTGTCTTCAATAGTGGATAGAGCCTAGTCAGGCAGATCCCAAATGTATCGAACCAAAGGCAATTGATTTGGTCGGAACAAGACATTTTGTGGCTATGACACATTGCTCAGTAGAAATGTTCACATGAGAGCTCAACTACCCCCATAGGGGCAGAGTCTGGGTTAATGGCCCCTATGCAGGAAGGGGCAGATTTCCTACACAGTGAAGATCTGTGGCTTGTAGGTAACCCTATGTTGGGATGCCACATACCCAGGGTCCCACTGACTCCTGCACGCATTCACAAAAGAGACATGCACCCTTTTTGCAGGTGATCCCTTGGCCATCTATGAAGTTATGAACATGGATGGTCCAGGGCATGCCCACAATCTGCACCATTCATGATGGCAGTCACCCAGAGAGGCAAATACTGTAAATTTTCAGCTGGATGTTTACAGAGAGGGAAATTGGGTGAAATGGGTCTGCTGAAATTATTTATTTATTTTATTTATTTAGCTTTTGTTGACCGGGTAAGTGCACTAGACAAATCCTGCCTATTTTCAGGCACGCCTCGGGGGAGGGGGATACAGATGAATGCCAACTGACCTTGAACCAGATTAAGCTGTTGGTGGTATTTTTAGTGAATGAGGGAAATTTGGCCACGACACCGGGGAAATTCCCCTACTCTTTTCGATAAGTGCCATGGGATCTTTAACATCCACCTGAACTACCACCAATCCAGGCAGATGGGACCTCGGTTTAACGTTTCATCCGAAAGATGGCACCTCAGAAGTGCAGCACCCCTCTCATGCTGCACTACAGTGTCAGTACTGGGATATTAACCCAAGTGCCAGATGTGGGAACTGAACCCACAGCCCTCTGATCTCCCGGCCTCAGAGGCGAGTGTGCTACCTACTGAGCCACTGACACTATTTAGACCTGGCAGCCATCTAAAAAGGTATATTCTCAGCAGTAGCAGGTTGGGAAATCTGTAAGACCAATATAATATGAAAAAAAAAGGATGGAAAAAAAGACCTGAACAGTCCACCTAGCCTATCCTAAGATTCCTTACTCAAAATCTTACTAACATTAATAATTGCTCTTATCCTCCTCTTTCTTTTCTACATTATCCCATCTTATAACTCCCATAAATGCATTCCAATATCTAACTGAAACAAAAAAAAGGAAGTACACTCAAAAGGTCATTTAATAAACAGATTTTATTAGGGCAAAAAAAACCCACCATATGCTACATAAAATTATACAATATTTTAAAGTGACTGCATCTGTATAACAAACTGTGCAAAAACAGACATACCAGTGGATGACTGGTCTAACACTACTAATGCACCTATGTATCAGAGATCACTACTTGGCAGTGTTGGTGAGCCCTACTTGGCTTTTTATAACAGATTAGTTGATCAGTTGATCAGGATCTGCCTGTCAAATATTATTCCAGGCAAGGATCATCAATAGTCAGTTAAATAACCAGTTTTAGCAATTTCTGGTAAAACTATTGCACAAGTCTATCAAAGAGACAATCATTAATACTAACACTAAATTAATTACACCAAAGAAAAGCATAAAAATTAACTATACGCTGAAATAAGTTGGTGGCTTGTCTATTCTATTAATTTTAACAAATAGGCCCCTTGGGTCCATAATTATTGCATTCACGTTGAAGCGCATGATTTTTTTAACTTATGTAAATACAGGACATTAAGTGTCAGAAGTGGTCAATTACTTTTAAAAAATACTGAATATTCTATTTGTTACCAGCTAATTGAATTACATTTAAAAGATGTGCCAAATAACAACCACATATGTTCACACATTGCAATGATAATATTTCAGATTCAAACTGTTATGAGAGAGCTTCATAATCAAAACATTTTTTTTTCACAAATACAAGGGAGAAATGTCTTAATATTATTCAAAAGCAGCACACAAAAATAGGCTGTAGAGACAGATCATTTTCACAGATTTGCCTTCTAGTGTTGTGGCACTGAAGTGTCATGTTGCAACAAGGTTCACCACTAACATGGCAGATGCAATTTAGCCAAACTCCCTAAGGAACATTTAAAAAATCAGCATATAAACCTATTTAAAATCCTCATTCCACTTCCTCACAGGGGTGCAGCAGCTATCTCATGGCCACTGGGAAATCCTTAAAAAAGGCAAATTACTGTCATGTTTGAGCTGGTATCTGCAAAAGGGGTCCATTGTATAAAAATACATGGCAGCATATAAAAACACATGGAGAAAGGAAGAGGAATACAGGGAGGTGTACATCGATAAACTGAAAAAAAGCCAGTAAAGTGTTGAGGAAAATTAAAGCAGTTGCAGAGCTGTGAATAGACAGGGGTGGGGGGTCAGGGAAGGTAAAAAGCCTTTTATTCATTATATAATGGAAAAGATGAAGACAAAGGAAAGAATACTTAGATTAAGAAAGGAATGGTCTGGGAAGAGAGGGATGGAAAGAAGGCAGATATCTTGAATAAGTACTTCTGTTTAGTCCTCACAGTAGGGGAGGGAGGACCATTCCCAGAATATGGGCTGCACACCAAAGGGAGGGGGCACAAAGACTGGAGATGGAATTGGTCACAGCGGAGAAGGTGCACACAGTGGCAATAGGGTTTACTCTGCAACTGCCTTGCAAATGTGGAACTCCTCACCTTCACAGCTCTGTCAGATCTCCTTTGTGAATGACTTTTATACAGCTCTAAAGACTCACTTGTTCTCCCTGGCTTTTGAGGATTTGTTTTAATGTTTAAGTGTTGAGAGAGATCCCAATGTGCATTATGACATTGTGTGTTACGATACTGTGATTTTCATATGTTAGCATTGATTTTTTCTTGCAATCTTTGTGCAGTGTTTTTAGCCTTCAGGATGAGGCACCGTATAAAATAAACTTGATTGACTGATTTATTCACTCAGGTCCATGAAAATGGACAAATCAGCGAGCCCAGATAGACTTCACCCGGGAATGCTCAAGGAGGTTGTGCAGTCCCTAGCAGCTCTATTTACAGACCTCTTTAACTGCTCCCAGGAAATGGGTGTGGTTCTGGTGGATTGGAGGATGATGTAGGTGTGGAGCTTTCAGGGTTTCGCCTCTCTTTTACCATCACCTCTCTGAGGGGGCTGGCCTGGGTTATGAGGGTTGTGGACAACCTCGTATAATGTAATAACTGGTATCAGTTTTTTCCCATAGGGAAACCCACTTAATATTTGCCATTATAACCTGCATGTTATAATGGTGAACACACACCAGGTTTTCCCTCACTCTACGCATGCTCTCAATTATCTTGTGCCAAGCCACTGACCGCATTGCTACAATTGTTCAGAAAGCAGGAGAAAACATTGACATCCTGGTACACATAGGGACTAATGATCTCGCCAGCCAGTCAGTTGTGGAGACCAAGGAACACCTGACCAGGCTGGGTGACAAATTATGATCCATTTTGTCTGGCATCTCCTTCTCTGAGATCCTGCCAGTCTGGGAAAGGGGGGCAGATGGACAGAAAGTCAGAGAACGGGAGATAAGGGAGCTAAACATGTGGCTCAAGGGCTGGTGCCAGGAAAAAGGACACAAATTTGTAGGGAACTGACAACAGTTTTGAGAGCGAAGGTTCTTTAAATGTTTTTTTTTGTGGTTAATAAGTTTTATTGATTTGACTTATTAAGATGATACAAACGTTAAAACAGTCAGATACATTGCAAAGGTCTTACAGACTGTTACATATGTCTGTAGAAGCAGAGAACAGAACATGCTGGCCAAATAGTAACGAACTGAATATACTAGCCAGGTAAGCAGCAGGATAGTACTCTGTGCCTGGATGTACAACACATATCCAGCTGGAGATTAACTTTGAAAGTATTAGCAGTTGGTGCATTGCATTATGGCTAACTCATACAAACATATCTTACCTGGCCCCATCCTGACAGTTTCTGCAGTATTTGACAAAGCTTCAGAAATTATGAGAGGTCCAGGGCCGCTGTCCTCTACTTTACCCCTTCAACATACAAGAGATCACACACACACAGCAAACAGGTCTTCACTGTCAGAGAAGATGCTATCCTTTACTGATATTATACCATGTCATCCATAGAGCAGGGTCCCCTATAACTCAGTAACAATCTCTCCAGCATTTGCCCCTAAATGCACCATGAGAGGAGACCATTAGAGTAGCATGGTTGTGCCTATTCAGCCAATTCCCTCCCTAGGTTTCAAAAACAGAAGGAAGGGAGTCCAGAGGTCAGTATATTTAAAGAGGGTATTGGTCACAGTATGTGATATTCTGGCCCAGTTGGCAACTTGAGCCATGGAGGTAAGTACCACCCCAAGGGAGGGGATTATCTGGGACCGCCATTTACACAGTAGGAGTCTTTTAACCTGCATACTGAGTGTCAGAAGTAGTTTCAACTCGGAGAGATGAAGGTGAGGAGCCGGGGGCTGGAGTCCTAATAACAGCAGCTCAGGGGACTGAGGCACAGACTTCCTAAGTATTTTGAACCTCATCTCACAGGTAGCTTGCCATAGGGGCTGGATCAGCCTGCAGGACCAAAGTATATGGAACAGGTCACCTGAGAGTTCCTGACACCTCCAACACAGGTCAGACTGAGCCAGCTTTGCCTTGGCGAGGACTACAGGAGTCCTGTACCAGGAGCGAATTATCTTGTTCTGTTTTAATTGACTACTGGTGTCAGGATATGCCCAGTTAGCTAATTTTAGACAAGACTTCCACTCCAGGTTTGTAATAGGGGCATGCAGTGCTTTCTCCTATTTGTGCTTGGATTCCTCTGCTTGGAACGGGATGGCGCTCCGAATGGCAGCATATACCCGGCTTGAATGTCCACTTTCTAGGGCCAGCCATGACTCTGCCTGGGAGATGTGTTGCTCTTGGTGCTGCTTATGTCTGTACATAAGGATGGCGCGTCTTATTTGAAGGAATCGCCAGAAGTCTTTGGGAGAGATCCCATAAGAGCTCCTCAGGCCCTCAAAGGAATTAAGGGTATCTGTACCAGGAATGAACATATCTCTAAGCAAAGAGATACCACCACGTTTCCATGAGGGCCATGCAATTAGTTGTTTATTGATGGTAATCCCATTATTGCCCCATAGTGGTGTAAGTCTTAGGGGAGATAGGGAAGTGCCCAATTTCTTATGCAGCTTGGCCCAATATTCCAGAAAGGGACCTATAGTAGGATGAGAGCAAGTGCCCTTAGGGGGATGGTTAAATAACAATAGTACCAAGTGAGTATGCTGACATACCTCTCTCTCCATATCCAGCCACTGGGGAGCGTTGTGTTCAGGGAAAAGAAACCATTTTAACGTCTGAGCCAGCTGAAAGGCCCATTTATACCCCTTTAACCACGGAAGACCCCAGCCCCCTTCCGACCAATGAGCTCTGAGGTTATTTCTACTGTACCTAGGTTTCTTACCCTCCCACAAAAAGGATCCCAGCAGGGAGTCTAACTTAGTAAACCAATAATAAGGTATTTTCAAAGGGATATGGGAAAGAAGATACATCATTTTTGGTGCTGTGACCATTTTAATTGCGGATATTTTACCTAGAAGCGACAGTTGAAGAGATTTTCATCTGTCCAGTTCTGTACGAATGGACAGAAAAAGTGGTTTCATATTCAGGTCCCAAATTTTATGCAGATTAGGAGAAATAGTAATGCCCAAGTAGGTAATCCCCTCCGGGGCCCATCGGAGCCCATGCTAAGTAACCATTTGAGAGGTACACTTAAAGTTTAAAGGTAGGACCTCCATCTTGGCCTGGTTAATCTTGAGCCCTGAAAATGTAGAGAAATCTGACAAGGTGGACAGTAGGGAAGGGAGGGAGGTGACGATATTAGCTATAGGGAGCAACAGGCCATCCGCATACATAAGACTAGGGTATGCCCTTGTTCCCACCTGGACCCCAGAAATTAGAGGATTTTGCCTAATAGCGGCCGCCAGGGGCTCTACTGCCAATACAAAAAGTAGTGAGGAAAGTGGGCAGCCCTGACGGGTACCCCTACCCAGTATGAATGGGGGAGACAGCATCGTAATGGTGAGTATCTGTGCAGCTGGGGATGAATATATTGCCCCAATCCAGGCCTGAAACCCTGCCCCAAGCCCACAGTGCGAAGTACTTGTTGGACATAGTCCCACTCCAGGAAATCAAAGGCCTTTTAGAAATCTATTACAATGGCTGCAGCGGGGGAAGATAATGTTTGGGCTTTATGGATTAAATTTACCAACGATCTAATATGGTTAGCGCTAAAGCAGCCCTTAGCAAAGCCTACTTGGGATGGGTGGATCAAACTGGGAAGGAGAGGATTAAGTCTATTAGCTAGTATCTTAACTAGCACCTTGCTATCAGCATTCAATAATGAAATAGGGCAGTAGCTGGATGCTTTAAAAGGGTCTTTACCTTTTTTTGGTAGGATAGTAATAGTCGCCTCCCTAAGGGATAAAGGGAGAGACCCTGTTTGCAATGACTCAGTAAATACTTGTTGCAATACCGTAGAGGTTATGGGATGCAACAGCTGCCACACTTCAATAGGGAAACCGTCCCCTCCTGGGGCCTTTCCCTTTTTAAGGGAGTGGATGATGTCTGTTACCTCCTGGGTTGAGATTGGGGCATCTAGGGCATTAGCTTGGGCTTCCAAGATTTTGGGGAGATGCAGGGACTCCAGAAATGGGCGGCTCCCCTGGGGATCTGGGGCTCTGGAGGTCTTATATAACGAGGAATAAAAATCCATCATTATTTGATTAATACCTTGCGCCGAGGTCTGGGTCCTACCGCCTGCATCCTTTAAAGCTGCTATATGCCTTCCGGCCTGCTGCATTTTGAGACAGTATGCCAACAGCTTACCCCCCTATTCTCCCCCTTCCCAATATTTATGCTTGAGTCTAATGATTGAAATCTCTGCCTTTCTAGAGACCAGCTCGTTCACTTGCATCTTCAGAGAGGTGACCTTGTGACATGCCTCTGACCTAAGGGAAGGGACATGAAAAGCCTTAATAGCAAGCTCCACTTCTCGGAGTTGTCATTCAAGCCCCCTCAAATGTTGTTCCCTCCTTTTTTGGTGCCGGCTTGCATACCCTATTATTGTCCCTCTTAGAGTAGCTTTGAATGCCCCCCCCCCATGTGGTACCTGCAGAGGTATCTGCTATGAGGTTATGCCAAAAAATTCCATTGCTTCCTTTTGAAGCCAGAGGGGAAAGTCTGGGTCACGAAGTAGCAATGGATCCAGCCTCCATGCCAGAGACTTAGGGAGAGGGGGCCCCATGTGAAGGCAAGATGCACAGGGGCATGATCCGAGATAACTAAGGGATGAATAAGGGTATAAACAGTGTTACTAGTAATAGCAGGAGAGGTGATCCAGAAGTCTATTCTACTAAGAGAATTATGTACTGGGGAATGAAAGGTGTAGTCCCGCTGGGGGGGGTGGTGAAATATTCTCCAGATGTCCGTAAGGGCCAAATCTTGTTGTAATTGAGCAACTTCCATTACAGCCCTGGAGTGAGGCTCAGTATTGGAAGGAGAGCTATCCAGGAAAGGGTCCAGAGAAAGATTAAAATCACCCCCTAATAAAATGGGGGTGTCTTCCGGAGCTATGGATCCCAGCACCTGGGCCAACTTTTGAAAGAAGGAGGGCGAGTCCTCATTCGGAGTGTATACATTACCCAGGATCAGATGGCCCTTCCCAGTATCCATGAGTACCACCACCCATCTACCCTCAGGGTCTCTCACTTGTCTCTGCAATTTCCATTGTAGTTGCTTGTGGAGCAGAATCACCACTCCTCTCTTTCTAGAGGAGGCCGAAGCATGAATGACCTGACCTACCGACTCCCTCTTCAGTCTCTCAGGATCCCCCCCAGTAAGTTTGGTCTCCTGCAGAAAGGTGACTCTTGCTCCCAGTCTCTTAAGGTGGCCAAAACTTGCTTCCTCTTGTTTGGGGTGTTAAGCCTGCTGACGTTCCATGTCAGACAAGTGATATCACCTGTTAGTAATAGGGAGCAAATATTTAATTAAGAGATATATCAAGAACAACCAGCAGATAGGGGGTGAGGGCAGCCCAACCAGGAGAGCCAAAAATTTCTATAAAGTGCCACCAGATATGGAGAAAGTGGGTAAAGCCCATATACCCTGCCCCTACCAGATGACCTTATACTAACAAATAATGAAACATCTGTGTGTGTCTCTTGTGAAACAAACATACATAAACACATTAACAAACTACAGTATATACATTGTGCACAGTGTACCATGCAATTTGGGGATATAGAGGCATCTCTTCAGCCGCAGAGCCCTGCCGTAGGCCAGCCCCTATTCCCAGGGCATTATCATGTGGTATCCACCCTTCCTTAGCACTGCAGTGAGTGCAGAGGGGAAGGTTCTCCCCCGAGAGAATCGAGCAGCCCAATAGGAAGGTTAGACCACGTGGCTCATTGCAACCCCAGAGGGCTGAGAGAGCTGCTCCAGTAACTCAGAAGCTGAGGTAGTTAAAGTGGGACTACACAACGCTTCTAATGAGGTGGGGGTTTGCAGGAAAGAAAGTGGGGGAGGACTAGCCACTATTTTGGCAAGCCTAGGGTTATTGCTGATGGGTGCCAACATGCTCTCACAGCAAAAATCCTGGTGAGGTCAGGCTCGTCACACCTATGAAAAGTGTTCTGCAAGCCACCGAATGTGGGGGCTGGAAGATCTCCCCTTGATAGAAAAAAATAATAATAAAAAAAAAAATACCAGAGGGGCACAGGCCTGTGCCATTCACCACTTAGGGCCTCACGTAAAACAAATCTTGGCTACCCATTCAGCACAACAGTTTACGCATGCCGACAAATACTTTCATATTATATGACACAGCTTCTCAGCGGACCTCACCCCCCCCAACACACACAAGTAAGTGAGGTAGAACCCACAGAAGTTCTGCTGTTTAATCAGATGGTACAAAAAAGGCCTTCTTTGCCATGTAGATGTGTCTGGACCTTTGATCAGGACATCCACTGAGAGCTTGTTGGTAGGCTTCATTGAATCCCTCCTGGTATAGGAGTGAGGCATCTTCTCTGCCACATGGCAGTGCAAGTCGGGGGTCAAGGTTGGGGTGAAAAGGGGCTCGAAAGTTCCCTTACGTGGGTAACATGGAGAAAGGGCAGCAGATGGGTCAGCCAAGGAGATTGTCCACTGACGATCAATTTAGACACCCCAAACTTGCCCCATTCCTACAACTCACTGGGGGATTAAAAGAACAGGAATAGAAAGAAAATAGAAGGATGACTACTTATCTGACCATGCCGGTGGGTTTTCTCTGATCGATTGCCCTGGAGAAGTAGAGCACTCAGGACAGTCCACACTGAAGATGAGATCTCCACTGGTAGAGGAGGCCTCCCTCATAGCCTTTAGTGGACGCTGCCCTCCGCTATCTGTAGCTCTGTTCTGCGGCTGGTGAGGAGTTGCTGATGGGGACAGGTAGCTGGGCTGCAACATAGAAGTAGGCCTGCCTTCCACAGTCGAATCCACAATGCCTGGGTGTTGATCTGGGGAATTGGGGCATAAAGCTTCATATCCATTAGCGGTGTGGTAGGTCTGTAATGGATCAGGAGCAACAATGTCCATGCTTGTGGCCTCCTCTGTGTCATCTTGCCCTCTCTCCGAAGGATGCTCCTGGCGGCTGTGTTTCTTTGAGGATTGCCTCTTTCAGTGTGTTCTTGGGGGGGAGTTCCCAGTGTTGCTCCCTGAGGTCTTGCCAGACTGCAGGCCTGCTCACTGATGGAGAGGAGCGGCAATCCAACCCTTCGGTAGCAGTTTTAGCGGGGTAGTGGTGGTGAATTCTTGTGGCCAGTTGTGCCGTAAAAAATCCATGAGTGCATCAGGAGATTCAAAACTGTTCAGGACCTCATTATGTATAACCCGCATCGTGGCTGGGTAACGCAGGGAAAAGGACAGTCCAATACTGTGCATTTTGTGCCTTGCCTCAGAGTATGCTCGGCGTTTGTCTGACAGATCCTTAGAGAAGTCCTGAATGATGTGGATCCTATTCGATCTCCACACTACATGCTGTAACTCATGAGCTCTAGTTAGGACCTTCTCTTTGTCCCTAAAATCAATAAATCGGGCTGTGATAGGTCGTGGTCTGTCCTGGGCCTGAGACATGGGGGCTAACGTATGGTGTGTGCATTCCACCTGGAGCGGTATCAATGGGTCCAACTGCAGCATTTCAGTGATGGCTAATTGCAGAAATCCCTCTGTATCTTTGCCTTCTACATGCTCAGGGAAGCCCAGGAAGCGAAGATTATTATAGCGAACTCGATTCTCAAGGTCATCCATCTTACTGTGCAGCATCTATATGGTCGGTTGTTGATCTCTTAATTCTGCCCTTAAGTTCTGAACATGCCCCTCCATCACCGAGACCCGCTGTTCAGTATGCAGCATCCTGGCTTCTAAATTTTGAACCACTTGGGTGTTTTGATTAGTTGCCACAGTGACTTGTGATATCTGGGCCATAAGTTGGCCAAACATCTCCTCAACTGATGGTTGCTCCCAGGTTTGTGGCAAGCGGCCTTCAGCCTTAGTTTCAGGCTTACCTCATCCAGGAGGCTCTTCCGTAAACTAGCAATTTCCACACAGCAAATGAAGGCTTTTTGTATCAATGAAGCTAAATTAGTGTAGCTTGAGTATTACCCCACAAGTTACAGTACAGTGAGGATATAATACCAGCTGGTAGAAAAAGGATTTTAAAGGATATTTCCCTTTAGGTTGTGAAGCTGATCTTTAAGCTGCCATCATATTTAGCACCCCTAGTGGCCCTAGGTTCTTTAAATTTGATGAACTGCATCTGACTAAGGAGGAAGTCAGTGCATTGGGGCCAGAAGTTTGTCGCCTTTGCAGAATATTTAAACTAGCAAATGGGGAGAGGGGTGCAGCACCCCGTACGTTGAATGGGAAGAACACCCTTCCCCCCTCAGCTAGTGGTCAAACAGGTGTTCAGTATTTTGCAGTTCATTTGTATCACCAGGTAAGGAAAAAGGTCCAACTCCCCATACAATGCACAGGGGAAATGCCAGACCTCACCCAACAACTAACACACCAAAATCTGGCTA
Organism: Neoceratodus forsteri; assembly: GCA_016271365.2. Lineage (NCBI taxonomy): Eukaryota > Metazoa > Chordata > Ceratodontiformes > Ceratodontidae > Neoceratodus > Neoceratodus forsteri. Next base: position 262,003,149 of record CM028137.1, on the reverse strand, counting down.
ATGGAAAATCATGTACACAAATGTTTGCAGTCTGGGAAACAAGATCCCAGACCTGCAGGCAATAATGACAGAGGCTAAACTAGACATAGTAGCAATTAGCGAGACGTGGTTTACCAGTAACCACACTTGGGAGACTTCAGTACCTGGCTATGTACTGTTCAGAAGAGACAGAGGTACAAAAAGGGGGGTGGCGGAGTGGCCCTGTATGTCAATGAAAATATCAAAGCTACAGAAATTCAGAATACACATAAGAAGCCAGAAGAACTGTGGGTCACCCTGGAAACAGGAAATGGGAAAGCCATAAGAACTGGGGTTGTCTACAGGCCCCCAGACTAGGAAGAGGGCATAGACATATTACTGTTAGAAGATATACAGAACATAGCAGCTAAAGGGGAGGTTCTGATAATGGGAGACTTCAACATGCCAGATACAGACTGGCAATACCAGCAGGAACATCTGCCGAGAACAAGACACATGGTGGATTCCTTGCAGGGGGAAGGCCTCAAACAACTGGTACAACAACCCACAAAAGAGAGGGCTATCCTAGATCTAGTACTGACTAACAATGAAAGGATCACAGATCTCCAGGTAGAAGGTCACCTGGGGGCCAGTGACCATCACATGGTATGGTTCACTTTGACCACTACAACTAAATCATCCCATTCCAAGGCAAAAATATGGGACTTCAGAGGAGCTGACTTTGATAAACTGTCCAACAGAGTTAAGCTAACCCTGGCAAAAAGAAATACAGGTGAGGGGGTAGATGCAAAGCGGGCAAGCATTAAGGATGCAATACTTGAAGCAACATCCCATTGTGTTAGAGAGAAAAGGAAGTGGAAAAGAAGAAGGAAACCACTTTGGTTCTCAAAAACAGTAGCAGAAAAGGTCAGAGCCAAAAGGCTGGTCTTCAGGAAATAAAAGGAAACACAGCGGGATGAAGATAGAGAGGCATACCAAACTTCACTAAGGGAAGCAGGGAAGGCAGTAAGGCAGGCAAAGGCCCAAACAAAGGAAACACTAGCACAAACGGTAAAAGAAGGTGACAAGACTTTCTATAGATACATTAGTGAAAGGAGAAAGTCCAGAGGGGGTATTGCTAAGATCAAAGGAGATAAGGGTGTGTGTGAGGATTAGGACCACGTAAAAGCATCTATCCTAAATAGATACTTCTGTTCAGTATTTACTGAAGAGAAGATAGGGCAGGGCCCACAGCTCAGCACCATGGACACAGGGGGCAGGAGGTGAGCACTAGTCCCTTCACAAAAGAAAGAGTCCTATAAGAGCACGATAAGCTCAGGGTGAACAAGGCAATGGGACCTGATTGCATACATCCCAGGGTACTAAAGGAGCTAAGGATGGAACTAGCAGAGCCATTATCAGAACTGTTTAGTGAGTCTCTGAGTATAGGAGAGGTCCCAGAAGACTGGAGAAGGGCTCATGTGATCCTGATCCACAAGAGTGGTAGCAGGGAGGAGGCAGGGAACTACAGACCTGTCAGTCTTACCTTAGTAATGGGCAAGATAACGGAGGCACTCCTTAAGGAAAGGATAGTGCAACACCTGGAATCCATAGGAGCACAGGATCCAAGACAGCATGGGTTTACAAAAGGAAGGTCCTGTCAAACTAATCTCATAGATTTCTTTGACAGGGTAACCAGAGTGGTGGACCAAGGGGAGCAGTTGATGTCACCTACCTTGACTTCAGCAAAGCTTTTGATACTGTTCCACATAGAAGATTGATTAATAAGCTGGGTAGGCTCAGGGTGGGTCAGAAGTTGGTCAACTGGGTGGCAAATTGGTTGACGGGCAGAAAACAGAGAGTGGTGGTAAACGGTATACAGTTAGAAGAGATGCAAGTCGCCAGTGGGGTACTTCAGAGGTCAGTCCTGGGGCCAGTCCTCTTCAATATCTTCATCAGTGACATTGCAGATGGACTGGAGGGTAAGGTTTGTCTGTTTGCAAATGACACCAAGATCTGCAACAGAGTAGATGATCCAGATGGGGTGGGCAGAAAGAGAAGAGATCTGGATAAACTAGCAAAATGGTTGGAAGAGTGGCAACTGGGGTTTAATGCAAAGAAGTGCAAGATCATGCACATAGGGAAGGGAAACCTTGAAGCCACCTATAGGCTGGGAGGGGAGTTACTGGCAGTCACAAGGGAAGAAGTAAGCATTAAGCCACGACAAAGGTGGCATCTAATGGTGGATTAATGCATGGTTGGGAGGGTTGTGGTCCTAGGTCGCAGGCCGAGGGCATACAACGGCCCAACCATGCATTAATCCCATTAGATGCCACCTTCAGAGTGGCTTAATGCACTTGTAACATGGCTTTGAGGACAACATTCTTACTAGGACTGTTATTTTCATGGTGGAAATAAAATAATTGTGACAGATTTTTCACTGTTTGCATTTCTCTCCTGCACTTTTTTCACATTACAGAGACTGTGATTTATCTCGTTATGCAGTGAAAACTATTGGACACACAACAATGAACCAACTACTGTATGTGTGGACACTTATTTCTGAAAATTTGAGACATCTGCGTGGCTATTATTTTGATAGCGACCGCAGGAGGTCTACAATCTGCTAATTTCTCCATTGCCATATCTGCAAGTGTTTCTAATTTGCATATTGTGCGCGTCTCTGCACTCTTGGTATGATGTCGTTCCATCTCCTACTTCATGCATCCCATTGCTTTCCACGCTGCTTGTTTGTGGGTCTCACTTGTGGCTGTTTGCACTGTTTTGCCTTCGTTTACCACAACAGTAAGTAAAACTGTCACTGCCATGTACCGTCACCGCCTCATAATTCAATGGACAATACATTTCCACTTGCGGTACATATCAGGGTGCAGTTTGCTCCGGAGCCGCCTCCCCAGTTGCTCCACTATCTTCGTGCGCGTCACTGCTCCTTCTACCTGTACAATCCTGCACCTCCTCCATCACTGAAGCGCACATAGTACACTGCTTTTTCACCTCTGTGGATCACTGGGGTACTTCACTTTGAGGACGGCATTATTGCTACATTAATGCCGTCTCCAAAGTATACCATCTGATGCTTTTGCACCAATCAGTTCTCTTTATTTACAGTTGGATAAATTTGCCATGTTACAAAGAGACTTGGGCATCATCATCACTGATGACCTGAAATCATCCAAGCATACCACTAAAGCAGTAGGTAAGGCTAGGGGGATGTTAGGGTGTATTAGTAGGGGTATCACAAGTCAGAAGAGGGAGATAATAATCCTTCTTTACAAGACACTGGTTATGCCCCATCTGGAGTATTGCGTGCAGTACTGGAGGCCACACCTTCACAAGGACATTAACCAAATTGAGGCAGTCCAGAGAAGGGCAACCAAAATGGTGCAGGGACTGCATCACAAAACATATGAGGACAGATTAACGGAACTCAATATATATACCCTAGAGCAAAGGAGGGAGAGAGGTGATATGATCGAAACATTCAAACACCTTAAGGGCATTAACAAGGTGAAAGAGTCTAACATGTTTCAATGTAAGAAAAACAGCAGGACAAGAGGACACAGCATGAGATTGGAGGGAGGCCGATTAAGGGGTAATGTGAGGAAGTTCTTTTGCAGAAAGGGTGGTGGATGCATGGAGCGACCTACCTCAGGAAGTGGTGGATATGAATACAGTGCAGGGCTTCAAACAGGCATGGGATAGGCATAAGGGAACAATACAGATGACTATGAATAGATAGACCATTGACAGAGCAAAGGCCGATGGCACATTTGTAAGGTAGAAAAAGAAATGGGCAGACTGGATGGGCCTTGCGGTCCTTATCTGCTGTCAACTTCTATGTTTCTATCTTTCTATGTAACTACACAGACAAGAAACAGTTTCCTCATTACAGCAGTGGACACCAACCACACTCTTCAAAATACAAATATACTCCCTACATTGCCACAGATATATCTTCGTTCCTGTTTTTGTTTTGTTTAAAGTAAAACTGACCTTTCCATTTACTGCTCTCTCTAATCCTGAACCTCAGCCTGACCTAAACTACCTTTATCCCGTGGCTGTTCTCTCCACACCCTCAATCACTCCAGATACTTAGGTCCATTAAAATAAATTAAAACAAGAAGAAAATGTTTAAACCAACAAAAAAAAAAGAAAGAAAGAGCAAAAGGTTCCCCTAGTAAGGACTTAGTGACAGCAGCACCATCTAGTGACAAGACAAAATTACAACTATGTAACACAAAATGAAATCCTAAGGGCAAAAAAACTGATACCAACAATTACATAAAACAACACATGAGGGGAGTGCATAATAAGATTTTAATGCATGCCAGAGGTGTGGGATGCTTTGATAAACTCTGAGGGCTTTGCTCTTGGGGTTTATGAAGCATCCCACACCTCAGATGTGCAATAACTTTGCGTTACACACTTCCCCCATGTATTAATCAATATAGAATGTACTGCCTCCAGCCATGGTAAACCACCTCGGGTAGTTCCCCCTCCCTCACAGTGGTGTAACCCACAAACAATTACTGTGACTTAGAAAAGAAATTGCAGATATTTCCAATTTAAAATGCAATAAAACCAGAAGTATATTTATAAATTAGTGGAGGGGAGGAAAGGAACAAGGGGTAGTAGGGAAAAAATGCAGTATGAACTTTATAACCTTTAACATAAGCCTCCAAGGTCCTCCTCCCATTAGTCCTTTAACCCCTCACAGGCAGATGCCTCTGGCTTCCCCCCAATGGCCTTGCAGGGAGACCATTCTGTGGTACTGCTTCACAAGGGAGGCAACAGGGAGGAAGTGAGAAATTACAGGCCTATGAGCCTGATGTCCGCGGTCGGGGAGATCTTGAAGACACTCTTAAAATAGATTGGTGAATTACATGGAAGGGAAGGGGCTGGTTGACCACAGAAAGCATGAGTTTGTTAGGGGGAGAACCTGACAGATGAACTTGGTGGAGTTTTCTGAATGGGTGACAGGAGAGGTGGACCAGGACGAGGTGGTGGAAAAGGCATATCTGGACTTTAGAAAGGCTTTCAACATTGTTCCCCACAAAAGATTATTAAACAAGATGGAGTGCCTAGGAGTGGGTCTGGCTATAACAAACTGGGTGGGAGACTGGCTCTCAGGTCAAAGTCAAAGAGTGATGGTAAACAAGGTGCTCTCTGAGGAGGGAAGGGTCATGAGTGAGGAGCCGCAGGGGTCTGTACTGGGCCTAGTCCCTTTCAACATTTTTATTGGGGATATTGCTATAGGTCTAGAGAGGAGGGTGTGTTTGTTCGCCGATGATGCCAAGATATGTAATAGGGTGGACACCCAGGGGGATGGAAAGAATGATTGAGGACCATGCTAGTCTGCAGGGGTGGTCCAAGGTCTGGAAGCTAGGTTTTAATGCAGGAAAATGCAAAATTATGCATTTTTTTGTTAATTTTTAGTTAGCAAACATGTAATTGCAAATATACAAGTAAGATTTAACATAGTGTATGAACAGAATAAGGAAGTACATTAGCTAAGGCAACAACTAGGCATACTAGACTAAAGTTACTAAGGTTACTAAGGTGGCACACATAGGACACATACAGTAAAATTAATAAGACTGCAGCCAAAGGCCTTGTCAGCAATGTAAACAAAAAGGAGGAATGAACAAGGGGCTTAGATGATAGTTGTCAATGTGAGCGGACAAAAGTAGGGGTCAGGATGAGGTGAGAGTGTGGTGAGGGAAGAGGGGGAGGGGTAAGTAAGAAGGGGAGGGGGGATAGGTGGGGTACTAAGGCAATAGGAGGTGCAGAGTTATAGGCCACGCTCTGAGTTAGGTGAAACAGTCACAAGTAGCAAGAGTTAATAGGTGATCATGTAGTTTGTGCTTGAAAGAGCCAAGAGTGGCAATGTTAGTGACCTCACAGGGTAGTGAATTAAACAGTTTTGGGGTTATGTTATGGGACATGGAAATCCAAGAGTGAAGTATACGATAAACATGGAGGAAATAGCAGTTGTGGAACAAGAGAGGGACTTGGGTGTCATCATCTCATCTGACCTGAAGGTGGCAAATCAGTGCCAGGCAGCAGAGAAGAGGAAAGGCAGAATGCTGGGATGTATAAATCAAGGCACTGCTAATAGAAGGAGGGAAGTCAGCATGCCTCTGAATATGGCCCTAGTCAGACCTTATCTGGAGTTATGCTTTCAGTTCTGGAGACTGCACCTGAATATGGATATTGAGAGGGTGGAGGTCATCTGAAGGAGGGCTACTTGTATGGTTCAGGGGATGCAAGGAAATGCATATGAGGAAAGGTTGAGGGAGCTGGATATGTAGTCTCTGGAGGATATGAGAGACAGGGGAAATATGATCTAGATGTTCAAATATCTAAAGGGTATTAACAGGACACAAAGGGGAGCCTATTTCAAGTAAAAGGATGCACAGTCTTCCTGGAGTCTTTCTGGAGGCTGAGATGCTGCCCTGTTTGCAGACAACTCTCTGCCCTGAGGGAGGAAGTTGCCCGTCTTCGGGCCGCACTGGACAGTAGTAAGGGAACCTCCCCCATCCAGGGAGCGCCAGAGCCACCACCACTATCTGAGAGGTTGCGAAGAAAGCACAGCAGTTGGACCACAGTGGGCTCAAGGAGGGTAAGGGTGGTGGAACAGAGGCACACCCAGTCAGTTGTCCACTCCACAATCCATACACCATTCTGGGAGCATGGTTCCCTATGGATGCACCGCAGAGGAGACTAAGGAGGTTGCAGACAACTGTCACAGTGGAGGCCCTCAGGAAGGGCAGAGGGCACCACAGGGAAAGGAAGCAGCTCCTGGTGGGGACTCAGTTATAGGGGATAGAACTAGGGGGTAAGGAAAACTGAAGTAAGGTGCCTGCCTGGTGCCATGGCTGGAGGGACAGGAAGCGCATCCCAGGATCACGAGAACAGCTGCACGGGAGTCTGAGCTGGATGTCATTGTCCACCTAGGGACAAATGACTTGGCTCATCATGAGATTAGAGCAGTGCAGAAGGACTTTGTAGAGTTGGAGAGGGGCCTAAGACAAGTAGCACAGACAGTATCCTTCTCAGGGGTGCTGCCTGTCAGTGGCATGGGTGAGGCGAGGGTACTTTGCACCATGCAGTTTAATGAATGGTTGAAAAAATGATATGGAGCACAGGGGTTTGGCTTCATTGGGGACTGGGGTTCCACCTGGAGGGACAGCAGCCTATACTGGCAGGATGGTCTGCATCTGTCCAGGAAGGAACAAGTCTTTGGGCAATCGGTTTAAATGCTTCATTGGCAAGCTTTTAAAACTAGTCAGAGGAGGCACTGATAAGCAGCAGGAAAATCCCAGCCTCTCCCTACAAAAACAGGGTACTAATAAGAAGAAAGAACCAAGGTAGAAGGTCAGTGGGGGATGCTGCTACAGAAGGTAAAGCCATCAAAAAATGGAGAGCAATGTGTACCAATGCCCATAGTCTGGGTAACAAGCTTCCGGAATTAGTGGCCTTGATGGAGGAGGAACATTTGGATATCATGGCAGTCACAGAAACATGGTACACACAGAACCATGACTGGGATGCAAACATACCAGGATACACTATCTACAGGAGGGACAGGGAGGGTCAAAGAGGAGGAGGTGTAGGTCTCTACATAAGGGAAGGAATCAAAGCAACAGAACAAAAGGGTAAACAGGGAGGAGAAGAAGCACCGTGGGTCATTTTGGAGCCAGGCAATGGCACCACAATCCGCACAGGGGTTGTATACAAACTCCCTCTTAGGGGAAGGAAATGGACAAGGAAATGATAGAAAGTATACTTAGAATGACAGATAAAGGGGAGATATTGCTGATGGGTGATCTGAATATGCCAGATGTTAACTGGAGTGCAGTTGCAGCAGCCACTTCTAAGAGTGGGGTTATTCTAGATGCCCTACAGGGGGCATGCCTTAGACAACTAGTAGTGGAACCCACTCACAAGGGAGCAGTCTTAGACCTGGTTCTCTCAAATGGAGATGGAGAGAGGATCACAGATGTAGAAGTGGGTAGCCATCTGGGAACTAGCGACCATCGAACAGTATGGTTCACAATACACAGCAATGGAGTCAGGTTTCTACAAGGCAAAAGTACTGGACTTCAGGAGGCTGACTTACAAAAATGGGTGAGTGCCTAAGGAATGCATTAGCAAATGGGCAGGAAGGAGGGTGGAAGAACAATGGGGAATAATAAAAACTGCCATCACAGAGGTAACAAGCCTTTGTGTGAAGCAAATAAACAAAACGATGTAAAAAACCACTATGGTTCTCAAAGGAGGTGGCAGTGAAGGTTCAATAGAAAAAGAAAGCAGTCAGAAAGTACAAGGAATCACAGAAGGAGCAGGGCAGAGAATTGTATCAGTTAAAGCAATAGGAAGCTGGGAAGGCAGTCAGAACAGCAAAGGCCTGAACTGAGGAAAGATAGTCAACTCATTTAAGAAGGGGATAAAACCTTTTAGGTACATCAGGGGCGAAGGAAGACTAAGGAGGGATAGTGAGGCTTAATGAAGGGGGTGGGCAGAGGGTGGGTGAAAGGCAGAGATACTAAGCAAATATTTTTGCTCAGTATTTACAAATGAAGAGGGGGAGGTACCTAAAACAAACAATGGAAACACTCTGGATACAGAAGTTGATACCAGCCCATTTACAGAAGAAAGGGTTCTGAAAGAACTCTTAAAACTGAAGGTGGACAAAGCAATGGGGCCTTGATGGGATTCATCCCAGAATTCTAAAAGAACTAAGGGTAGAACTAGTGACACCACTGACTATCCTCTTTAACAAATCATGGAAGGATGGGGTGGCACCTGAGGACTGGAGAAGGGCAGATGTGATTCCCCTTCACAAAAGTGGGAGCTGGGCAGAAGCAGGAAACTACGGACCTGTTAGTTTAACCTCAGTGATAGAGAAAATGATGGAATCACTTCTGAAGGAAAGAATTGTCGAGTACCTAGAGGCCAGAGGGGCACAGGACCCAAGGCAGCATGGATTCACAGTGGGAAGATCATGTCAGATGACTCTAATAGATTTCTTTGACTTGGTGACCAAAGTAGTAGATCAGGAGGGGCTGTGGACATGGCCTACCTAGACTTTAGCAAGGCATTTGACACAGTCCCACACAAAGATTAATATACAAGTTAGCCAGCCTGGGGTGGGTTCCAAGATGATAGCCTGGTAAAAAAATTGGCTGGAGAATCGCATAGAGGGTAATAGTAAATGAAGTCCCTCTGAAGAAAGGGGTTACTAGTAGGGTACCACAGGGTTCAGTATTAGGACCGGTCCTCTTCAATGTCTTTATAAGTGACATTGCAGAGACACTGGAAGGAAAAGTATGTCTCCTTTCAGATGGCACAAAGATCTGCAATAGAGTTGATGCACAAGGTGGGGTGGAAAGGATGAGAAGGGACTTGGCAAGGTTAGCGGAATGATCAAATGTATGGCAGCTTAGATTCAATGCTAAGAAGTGCAAGGTAATGCACCTGGGAAACAAAAACCCAGGGAACCGTACACAATGGGGGGTGAGATACTAACAACAACAAAAATGGAAAGGGACCAGGGGTAGTCATATCAGATGACCTAAAGGTGGGCAAAGCAATGTGAGAGGGCAGCAAGAAGGGCTGGGGGGATACTGGGATGCATAGAGAGAGGCATCACCAGTAGAAAACAGGAAGTTGTTATCCCTCTGTACAGACAGCTGGTGAGACCCCCTCTGGAGTACTGTGTGCAGTTCTGGAGACCCAGTCTCCGCAAGGACATAGACAAGATGGAAGCTGTCCAGAGGAAGGCAACTAAAATGGTGCAGGGTCTGCACCAGAAGACTTATGAAGAGAGACCAAAGGAGCTTAATATGTATAGCCTTGAGGAAAGGAGGGAGAGGGGGGACATGATAGAAACTTTCAAGTACCTCAAGGGAATCAACAAAGTCCAAGAGGGTAGCATCTTTCAAAAAAAGAGGTGTGCAAGAACAAGCGGGCACAATTTGAAGATAGAGGGGGTGGCTCAGAGGTAATGTAAGGAAGTATTTTTTCACAGAGAGGGTTGTGGATGCATGGAACGGCCTTCCGGAGGAGGTTGTGGAGTCAAAAACAGTGGTTGAATTCAAGCATGCATGGGACAATCATAAGGCAATTCTAGGGGGTGGGGGTAGAAAGAAGTAGGCTGCTGCTTAACTAGGATCTGCAGCTTATCCATTAGGTAGGGAAATGGGCAGACTGGGTGGGCCAAGTGGTCCTTATCTGCTGTCAAATTCTATGTTTCTATGTATGTTTCTATGTTTCACAACAACTAAGGGCCATGGTATGAAGCTGGAAGGCAGACATTTTAGGGGAAATAATAGGAAGTACTTTTTCATGGAAAGTGTGGTAGAGGCTTGGAACAACCTGCCAGAGGAGGTGGTGGAGACAGAAGCACGCATGGGATAGGCACATAGGAATCCTGGGGGCAGGGGGAAAGGGTAAGACCTGGGGGTGGCGATGGGGGGAGCTCAGTAGCAGGGGTAATACTGTGCAGTTTAGGTGGGCCATATAGGTCCTTATCTGCTGACGTTACGTATGTATCTATGTATGTCTGTATGCATGCATGTATTGCAGAGAATTGAAAGGCTTGCCTGTAATTGTGTTGGGGAAGAGCTCCTCCCCCACAGCCTATTTAAATAGGTTGACTGACTTCCACTCTACTTAGAGCAAGTCGTATTCATAGTGCTTGCTGGCGTGCTTGGGGTGCGGTTGCTTCGTCTGTCCTCCTTTTGCTCTCCCTTTTCTGCTCATTCCCTCTGATGCCCCATGTAGTTGTTTGTATTTTCTCTCTCCTTCTTGCCACTGCCCTGTGTTTGTCTGTTTTCCTCCTTCCTTTGGGGGAGATTCAGCCGCCGTGCGTGTCCTCCTCTAGCTCCTTCCCCCTTCTGTGTCCTCTGCGGCTCCTCATTTAGTCACCGCTACATTTACTTCTCCTTTGCCTCTACCCTGTCTGTTTGTTTGTTTAATTTCCCTTAGCAACTGCTGCCTCTTGCCACTGTTCAGTTTGCTGAATTCGGTCGTTTCCTTTAGCTTCCGGACCATCGTTGCCAGCCCGTCCTCATTGCCTCGCCTTTCAAGCTGCTATTCCTGCTCGTACCCTACCTGCTAAAGCATCATGCAGCTTACTTCTACTTCCAACAAGGCATTGTTCCTATTCATTTGCAGAACTGTTTTCTTATTGTTTTAGAGAATCGCTTCAAGGCTCCCTGCACTCCACCTGTACGCGTTAGCAACATCGCTTAGGATCATCTGCGTGCTGCTCGTTTTGCCTACCCATACCTCTCAACCTCTTGTCTCATGAATCAGGGACAAGGCTTAAAAAAAAAATCTGGGACAAAGACCCCAAATCAGGGACACATCTTAAAAATTGGTAATATTCACTCAGAAAGCTGACAGAATAATGGGATTAGTATAAGAAGCACTTTCTGAAGGAGAATAAGTCTGGTAACTTTAATGTTTGACATTATTTTGTGCTTATAGTCCCCACTGTTCAGTCACAAAAACACAAATTTTACGAGGGACAGAAGAAAATTCTGAGGCAGAATCAGAGATATCCCTGAAAATCAGGGACAGTTGAGAGGTATGTGCCTACCTTTTTTACAAGGTGCACCTGCGCAAGCATAGTCCGAACCATTTCAGTCTATCCGTGCTCTCACTCTCATTTGAACGGCAGGCTCATGCTTCCATGGCTGGGTTTAAGAGGCTGCATTTCTTTACAAAATGTACTGGACATATATTGCACCACAGCTACCTACGTGCCTGACCGGGATCTATCTACCTGCTCCTTTTTCCTTTATTATACCGTACCTGGCTATACTCATTTGTGCAATTGCCACTTCACGTGTCGCTGAGTCTGGTTCATTGCGATGTCTTTCCTCATGCTCGTCTCAGACTTCATCCATCTCCTGGGAGTGCTTGCAGGTACAGCGTCTCCTTCCTTGCTATGTCAGCTCCTGTCTGCTCTATTCCTGGATCTACAGCATCATCCCTGTTGTACGGTCAGTGGGTCACTCCTTAGCTCTTTCCATGGACTTTCAGTTCTCAGTACAGTTTCCATAATCATAGCTCAGGCACCTTGACGGCCGACTATGGGGCAGGCAGCTTGTTTATTCCTTCCTTCCAGCGTGCTATTTATCCTGCCTGGGCTATTCCTGGGCACTATCGATATCATACCTCATCGGATTGGGGAGTATGATTCCTCCCCTTCATGGCTACTCCCCTGACCTATGGCTCCTCGGCCATACTACGCTGCTTGACTGACTCAGCCTCTCCTTTAGACTCACCTCCATATCCTGGATACTTCCTATCATGATGCTCATTGCTTGCGGCCTACCTTTGCTGCATTGGATGCTCCTTCACATGTTACTTCTAATTTCCCCGGAGTTGATACTGCTGCCTCGGCCAGTGTTTCCTACTGAACCTTTCTCCTTGTCTCCCTGATGGAACCAATACCTCCTACATCGCATTACTTTGGTTTTTGGATGCTTGCTGTCTCTCTCAGACCTGTGCCCTTATGAGCCTCGGAGGTCCTTGGTTCCTAGATACTATTACACCATACTTGCCTGCTTCTCATCCTGCCTTCGCCATCGGGCTGGGAGGTCTACTTATTACTCATCTGCTTCTACTACATGCCTTCACCCTTCGGGCTGGGAAGTTTACCTACTTCTACTCTATGCCTGCCTCGCCTGGCTCAGGGCCTGGAGATTTCCAGCTGCTGCGACCTGCCTTAGATTCACAACTTCTACGGCCTGCCTTCACCCATCGGGCTGGGAGGTTTACCTATTACTCGCCCGCTTCTGCGACCTGCCTTCACCCATCGGGCTGGGAGGATTACCTACTCATCCTGCTTCTCCGTCCTGCCTTTGCCCATCGGGCTGGAGAGTTTACCTACTACTCACCTGCTTCTCTGACCTGCCTTCACCCTTCGGGCTGGGAGGTTTGCCTACTTGTGTTCTCCTTCGGCCCAGCTCTGGACCTGGTGATTCCCATTCTACTTATGCATACCTGCTTCTGCTTCCTTCGCCATGGACTCCCTGATACTCCACATTGGGACTTTAGCTACCATCTCAACTTTGCTCTCCCTACATGCCTAGTCACTCCTACTTCTACGACTAGGTGGTTGATCCTCATACTCGAACACTTTCAGATTGCCTCGGTGCTCGTTCAGTGGCTTCTGGGGTTGCTATCTTGGATGTCTCACCTTGTGCCTCAGCCGTGGAATTACAGCTGCTTCTTTCCAGGACTTGGTTGGCATCTCCTGCAGACTTCATTACCCTGCTTGTGCTACCATTTAGGCCTGTGACACTGCTGCTTCCTTGGACTCCACTTCTTCAGTTATCTCCATCTCAGACTCTTCAGGTCTCATCTGCTTCATGCCTCGAATTTGCATGCCATCAGTTCTCCATGTTATTCCTCTCATGCAGTTGCCATGTCTCCGGTGAAGAAAAGGCTTTTAGCCTATTCGAAGTGATTCTGTGCCTGTCCAACTGTTGGATTCCTGCACATCGTCGAAGGACTCAATCGCTTGATTTCTACCAACGGCCGTTCCTGGGTCTAGCTGGGTTTCTCATACTGAAATCAGCCACCTCTCTCCTATCCTGCCAGCTGTCTTGGCTATGTTTTCTTCAGGGGCTAGTTGCCAAGTCCTGTTCCTTCTCCTTTGCCTAAGTTGGTGCAATCCTGCTCCTACTACCTCTCATTTTGGATTCAGCTCAACTGCTTCATTCCTTTGGGCTCACCTTATTCTACTACTTGGATGCTTCATAAATCGAACCAGGGTCTCCGATTATCATATATAGCATGACATTATTCCAGCTCAACTCTACAGCCGTTGCTTCATATCAGTTCCTAGAAGACTATATTTCTTATCAGAAATGAATTCGTCACTCGATAGCCTGGCCTCAAGCCTGTTCTCATTTTTCGTACTACACAAGCCCTATTAGAATTCGGGACGTCCTACTACTTCTAATTCGTTCTGCCTCATAGACATTAAGCTTGGATACAATTATCTTCTGGTCTCCTGTATTGATTTTGTCAGTCATCAACTTCATCTCAAACCATCATTCAAATCCTTGGATTATGCCCCTTTTCAACTGAAGTACGGAAGATGGTTCTTCAATATGTCTACTCGCCATCATTCTAAATTATACATGGATTCTAGGACTCGGACTTTATTGGAAGGAAATAATTCACTAGACATTTACAATTCAGCTTTCTTAAGCTCCATTCATCTGGATTGAACTCTACTATTTAAATTCAGATTTAGCTGATTAATTTAGTTTAATTAGGATCTCTCTCCTTTAGTATGCCCAGAAGGACGGGCAGGTCAGTAGCCATGGGTCCTCAAAGGTTCCCCCCAAGAGGGTTTTTCCTCTCCTGAGTGCTACTGGTCACACTCTCCGGAGTTGGAGGAGGTGATTGTCTATTCTTATCATTAAGGTGTTATGCACGACTTCTTCAGCATTCAGTTACTGAACAATCGTTGATATTATTCTTTTTGGGGCTCCATAATTCTAATCCAAGCCTCCTTCCTACAGGTGGGATACAGAGAAAGGCCAAAACCATCAAATATTATGAAACGACTCAATTCAAGCATCCAAGTACCTAAGCACAAATCATTCTATGCTGGCCCCTGTACCTCCAACAACCATTTACATCATTCTACTATATATTACATAAGCACTGAGCTATGAACCACACATAATATTTTGCTGACAAGGTTTTGGCTAGTGATCAGTTGTGGCATGTTGTCAGCAAACATAATTAATGCAATTTAAAATTACAACCTCAAAAGGGTTCTTCAAATTTCCTTTTTACCAAAGTTACCAAAACACCTCAGATTCAGAAGCCCTTAAAGATACTCATAGTTTGTAGTGATGTCTTGAAGGACTGGTTCTGGAGGGTCCTGAAGATGTCCACTGCTCAGCAGAGGCAACATGGTAGTGATGAACTCTCAAAGATGCTGACACTTCTGGCTGGAATTCCATCTCTACAAACTCTCATTTGGGTGGAAGATGTTTGGATCCCACTTCTTTTCTCTCTCTCTCTCTCTCTCTCTCTGGATTAGTCTGTGGCTAGCGACCCAAGACCCCTTGCCCAGTGATGCATCAAGACTTCAGTCAGGGCTGGTCACAGACCTCACAGGAGGGCTGCAAGATTGGTAGGCTGACAGAACACAGTTGGTGTGAGTATTAAGGCTGTAGCTCACTTCAGGATGTACACAGCTGTGTCATTGTACTAGTTGAAGACCTCAGAATATCAATGCCTTTCTGGAGTCAGAAAACTTCCAGACAGGTATGTAATACTTAAACAAGATTTATTCTGCCTCAAATGCCTCTGGCGGCTGCTTCACTGAAGACACCCAGTTTGTCTGTCCCAAAGTTCTATAAAGATATACCTTTCAGTCTAGCTGGCTCTCCTGAACCACAGTGGCAGCAGTCTTTAGAAACTTAGAAACAGACTTTGTCAGCAGAAAAGGACTGCTTAGGTGTCTGCCCAGATGGTCCCTGCCTCATTTGCCTCCAAAAATCCTAAATGGTATCTGGCAATCCATCCTCTTCTCTGCCTATTTACTAGCATTCTCCAGTGACTACCCCATGCATGCTTGAAGCCACCTACCGTATTTCTCTCCACCGCATCCACCAGAAGTCTATTCCAGATGTCTTCACTCTTAGTGAAGTAGTACTTCCTCACATCTCACTTTACCTCCCCCCAGCTTTATCACATGCCTTCTGGTCCTGGTGCTCTTGCTCATTTGAAAGAGACTCCATGCTAAAACCCTGTTAACCCCTGTAAGGTACTTGTAGGCTTCTACTATCTCTTCTTTTGCTATTCTCTCTTCCAGGGTGTACATGTTAAGATACCTCAGTCTCTCCTCCTAGGGCTTTTGATGCAAGCCCTACACCATTTTAGTTAACCTCCTTTGCACTACCTCCACCCGGTTTATGTCCTGTCTGAGGCGCGGCCTCCAGAACTGGACATAATACTCCAAGTTGGGTCTCACCAGCAGTGAGAAATACAATGGCAATACCACCTTTCTCATCCTGCTGGAGATACCTCTCTTAATGTATCCCAGAATTGCACTGGCCCTACACACTGCTTTGTCACATTGTTCTGCCACTTTGAGGTCATCAGATACAATGTCCCCAAGCTCTCTATCCTGTTTAGTGACTGACAGGAACTCCCACCCCAATCTATTCTCAGTTCTAGAGTTCCTATACCCTAGGTGCATCATTTTGCACCTTTTGGCATCATACCCCAACTGCCTTGTGTTTGACCACTCTTGAAGTTTCCTAAGATCCCTATGTGTGCTTCCCACCCCCTCCTGATTGTCCAGTCTATAACAGATGTTATGGCATCTTACCTGCTGGCTTCTTCCAGACTTTACTCCTATCACGTATACTGCTTCACCATGAATTCTGATAGAACTAGTTTGTGTTGTCTGTTTCAACTTTTTGACTGAATTATTTATGTAGAAGTAACCCATATGTTAAGTTTTTGTAACCATTGTTTACCTTTGTGTGTGTTACCCCCCTCCTCTGACGTGGAACCTTTGTAAATGAGCAGTTCCTGCTCAAAGGTACTTGTAATCCTAGGGTTTAATAAATAAAAATAAATAAATAAATAAAAGATGTTGGTACCAACTGCAAAAAGGCATACCTTCCCTTCCAGTTTCTTTGCAGTATCACTTATGAAGGCATTGAAGAGGAATGGTCCCAGTACAGAGCCATACGGCACCCCACTGGTCACTCTTCCATCCTTAGAGTGAGCGGTGTTAATCACCATCCACTGTTGCCCTGTCCATTAACTGATTTCTAACCAAATTCACCACTTTGGATTCCACCTCTAATCTGCTCATTGGATTCAAGATATTCTACCAACCTTTACTTTAACAATGTTTCCATATAGGTTCATGGCCTTTACAGTAGTTGCTAGCTTCTTCCCTGTCACTTCTCTTATGTAGAGGGACCACATCTTCTCTTCTCCAGTCCTCTAGGACCCTGACCATTTTCAATCAGCTGTTGAATAAGGCCAACAGCTGGGCAGCCAGTACATCTCTGAGTTCTTTCAGTACCCTTGGATGTATCGTGCTAAGTCAAATAGCCTTGTCTGATTTCAAAGCTGCAAGTCCCTTCAGCACTTTCCTCTGAGAATGGACTTAAGTTCACCTCCCTTTGTTCCTGCTGCCCCTGCTGGTCTGTCCCCACCTCCCACCACTGTGAAGACTGAGCAGATGTACCTGTTCAGGATGCCTGAATTTTCTTGGTCCCCTTCTGTGTAGTCTCCCTCTGCTGCCCTCGTTAATCTCAATGTCCCTCCCCTTGCTTTCCTGTTCTTACTTATGCACTTGAATAAAGTCTAATCTCCATTTGCTACCCCTTTGGCTGTCTTAGAGAAGCAGAGTCACCTCACACAGCCTCCTTGGATGCTGCCTGATTGGAGTCCACATCTCTCTTCTCTAGTGTTTGTTACAGTGTAGGAAACTCAATGCCCAATTGACTGGCAGATATCATGCATCTGGTTTGCATGGGTATGTACTGCAAAATCTGAGCTTCTCATTGGAGTAAATTTGTGGGGAAAAAAATTGTTCCCTTCTGAGCAGTCCTTGCAGAGGCAGAGATCTTCTGACTGCGTGGTAGCAGACATGTTTGTTTACATTTGCTTGTGGCTGCTTGACCCTTTATAGTAGCCTCCTGCTGTTTAACATGTTGCCCCATATGGCATTTTTTTAACATCTCTAGACCCCGTTGCTTGCTCTGGGGCAAGAACTGCTGCTGGAACAATGGTCACACTACCTGATTCTTCAATGGCACTCCAAATCCATTTCTGGGCTGCTGCACATGTCTCAATCCCAAAATAGCATTCGAAGTCGAGATCTTTTTGTTCCCAGACCTACTGCCTGCCCTGAGGCTGAGAACACTGGAACCTTGTGCTCAGTGATGTGCCTAGTGTATGGTCCTAGCTCTGCTGCCTGCCCTGTCATCTGGGACCCAGTGCTGCCACAGGTACACTGCTGGAGACACAGGGCTGATACACTCTCTCTCGAGTCAGGTATCTGCCCAAGACCCACCCTCCCCAGAAGCCTGCAAATTTATAGGGGAACACCTGCCCTGCAATTGGAGGAAAAGGCTGCAGGTGCAGCTCATGTAGTTCTAGCCACTGGGGGTAGGATTTAAAGGCTGGGAGAGAGGAGCTTTGGGAGTTGTTCATTTCCCTTATAAGTTTAATGTGTTGTACTGCACCTAGTAACAGGGTTACTGGTGTACAGTGGGACTGTCTGTAAGATTAGTGGGTGACCTGATTAGGCAGTAGGGGTATCTTGGACTAGGGGGGAACCTGGTGGCTCACCCAAGGAAACCTATTTAGAAGGGAATGGAACCACACATCATTAGGGCTGGCATCTTTGGGAGGGTGGTGGGGTGCACAGGGTGTGGAGCAGCCATGATACTGGACTGGGCTTGGAAGTTTGGTGGTTGCCCAGTGTGCTACCAGCTAGCACAGCTTAGGGAGGAGGTTGTGGGGATTAGGAGAAAGCTGGGGGAAGGGGGGTGGTATGATTGGGGAAGGGGGCTGGGAATCTCCCACAGGGTTGCACCAAGCACTGGGGTTGGGGGCATAGGTAAAGGAGTGCAGGAGAATACTCAGGAGTCACATAGGGAACCTGGCAGAGGGGGTCCAAAAGGACACTACCAAGGAAGCAGGCAGGTGACTGGGGGCCCTCACAAAGAGGGGACAGAGGGACAACATTCTCAGGGAAGTAGGCAGATGGCCAGGGCTGGACAGAAGGAAGCAAGGCGGGGAAGTGGATCAGACCTTACACTCAGTAACCGCTTCAATTCTCTTCTTCTGCTCAAGGATGAGGGGGGTGATGTAGCCATGACAGGGGTAGTTAGAGATGGAAAGGGAGTGGGAGGCAGGAGGCAGGGGCCAGATAGCAGGAAGAACAGGGGGGGACCTGGAATGCAGGAGAATGGGGAGAGCAGTGAATCAGAGCAGGAGGGGCAGGGGGAAGAGGGAGGAAAGCGCAAGGAGAAGGACCAGTTGGGAGGAAAGGTAAAGGAGAAGGACCAGAAGTACAAGGAGGATTCAGAAAAGGGAGCTGAGGGTTTAGGCCAGGGGAGCACGACTAGCAAGGAGGAACTAAATGGAGACAGGAAGGAAGGGAGGATGAGCCAGACTAGTTTAGCAGATGGGGGAGAAGGACCAGTTGCGAGCAGTGAGGGGGGAATTAGCAAGGAACAGAAGGATACTCAGGAGGAGGAGAGGCATAGGATTGGAGAGGAGGGGGTGGCATGTGGCACCCAGAAAGGGGGAGGAACACGGAGCCAGCTGGGTGGAGGGGCCTGTAGAAAAGATGAGGGACATGGAAGGGGAATGGAGGAAAAGGGTGGTCAGATTGCTCCTGCTGGGGATTCTATGATCAGGGTATCAAATGGGATAGGAGGAGAAGCCTGGCCAGTTAGAGCGAGATGCTTCCCTGGACTAACGGTGCACAGACTAAGCACGAGGTATATCAGCTGGCAAAGGATTGCGGGGGTTCCCCAGACATACTGGTCCACCTGGGTACAAATGACATTGAGGGAAATAGCGCAGTAGAGATACAGGCAAGATTCAGGAGCTGCCAGGGTCTGTCATGACATAGGATGCACAGTTTCCTTCTCAGAAATCCTGCCAGTGCCAAGGGCTAGTGGGGAAACACAAAAGGAAAATTAGGGAGATAAACCAGTGGCTCAGGGGTGGTGTGAGGCCAGAGGGTATGGGTTGATGGGGATTGGGGAGACCTGGGAGGATAAGGAGCTGTATGCTAGAGATAGACTACATCTCAATTTGGAGGAGGAATCCTTAGTTGAAAATAGAGGGTTCATTGGTGAAAAGTGGGGTTTAAACTGTGAAGGGGGTGGGATGGGAGAAAAGGCTGTCAAGAGGGTGCCGATAAAGGAGGGACTGTGTCTCCACCCTCCTGGGGACCAGGAGGATTGCAGGAAAAAGGCCAACTGGCAAAGTGCAGACCAGGGAAAACAGAATCCCCATGGGAACATGAGCAGGGAAATGGAACTATAGGGAAAGGGTGGAAGGGAGTCTCATAAATGCCAGAGCTTGGGCAATAAAATGCCTGAGCTCCAGGCGCATGCTAACTGAGGGAGGTGGATGTGGCAGCGGTCACTGAGACTTGGGCCACTGCAAGACATGACTGGGACCTGAACCTGGAGGGATACACTATGTTCAGGAAGGATAGGGGGGAAGGAAGGGGAGGAGGGGTAGCAATGATAGTCAAAAACTGCTTTGGCATAGGGGGAGTAGAGGAGGCGGAGGGAACCGTGGAGGCAATTTGAGTCACCTTGATAACAAGGGGGGGCAAGAGAGTAAAAATAGGAGTGGTGTATAGACCCCCTGCCCTGGCGGAGGAGCTGGAGAGCAGTCTGGTGGCAGATGTTAGGAGACACTGCAGACTGGGCAGAGGAACGGTGGTGGTGTTGGAGGACTTAAACATGCCAGGAACAGACTGGGAGACTATGACATCCTCTGTGACCAGGGAACAGAGGTTTGGATGTCTTTCAGGCGCGTTCCCTAACTCAGCAGGTGAGGGAACCGACCAGGAGGCACGGTACTGGATGTGGTCCTGGCAGACAGTGACCAGATTGGGGGCCTGGAGGTAAGGGACCCATTGGCGGGAGTGACCATGCCACGGTCTGGTTCTGCCTGGACCCAGGAGGGGTAGAAGGCTGCACAAAGACGAAGTAACCGACTTCAGGGGCGGATTTAAGGAAATGGGAAGGATCCTTAAGGAGCATTTGGATGGGATTGAGTCAGACATGGACGCTGATAGTAGGTGGAAATCATCAGGAGAGGGGTGCAGGATGCTACCAGCACCTGTGCAAGAGTAAGACGAAATGCGGTAGGGCCCAAAACCCTGTTGGTGGACCAGGGAGGTCCAGGAGGTGGCTGAGGGAAAGAAAGCAGCCATAAGCAATTCAGTGCTCAAGGAGGAAAGGGATCGAGGGGAGTATGAGCTGATGGCTAGAAGGGCCACTAGAGTGGTGAGGGCGGCCAAGGCAAGGAAGGAGCAGAACCTGGCCAGGGAAATTAGGAGAGGAACAAGGGTTCTTAGATACATTGGGGAAAAATGAAGGGGTGAAGGGGCAGATTAGCAGGATTAAATCAGGAGAGATGGGCACAAGATCCGGGGAGCAGGCTGAGGTACTAAATGAGTACTTCACCTCAGTTTTCACCAGGGAAATGGGGGTGCTGCATCACACATGGGAGGAGACAGAGATACTGAGGAGGGGGACCCTCACCGACGGGCAGGTCTGGGGAGGGGAGGCATCACTGGCAGGTGGGGAGGGCTAAGCAGGAGAAGGGACACCGAAGTGGAAATCACAGCTGAGAGAGTGAGGAAGCCTCAGCTCTTAAGACGGAGAAAGCACCGGGCTGATAAATTACATCCCAGAGTGCTGAAGGAACTTGCAGATGTCCTGGCAAAACCCTGGCAGAGCTTTTCACCATCTCTGAGGACAGGGTGGGTGCCCCAAAACTGGAAGGTGGCACATATAGTGCCTCATCACAAGGGGGATCAAGGGAGGTGGCAGGGAACTACAGGCCTGTCAGCCTGATCTCGTGGTGGGCAAGGTGATGGAGGGCATTGTCAGGGAGAGGCTGGGGGGACCTGGATAAGTCAGGATGCCTGGACGATAGACAGCATGGATTCATCCCAGGGAAATCGTGTCAGACAAACCTGGTGGAGTTCTATGACTGGGTGACAAGTGCCTTGGACCTGGGTAGACCAGTAGACGTCCTCTTTCTGGACTTCAGCAAGGCATTTGACTCTGTTCCTCACATGGGCCTGTTGGATAAGCTGGGAGAAATGGGGGTGGGGAACCAGATGATCAGATGGATAGGCAATTGGCTCCAGGACTGGACCCAGAGGGTCGTAGTTGGTGGGATAGTCTCATCCCTAAGGAGGGTCATTAGTGGGGTCCCACAGGGATCAGCCCTGGGCCCTTCTGTTCAACGCCACGATTCTGACATAAAGACAGGAATCAGGAGGAGATGAGTCTCTTTGCAGATGACTGAAACTGGGGTGGTGGTGGATGGGGAGGAGGAGGGGTGGCCCTACAGGGGACCTGGACGCTCTGGAAAGATGGTCTAGAAAGTGGAAGCTGAGGTTCAAAGCAGGGATATGCAAGGTACTCCACCTGGGCCAGAAACCCAGGTCAAGTGTACACCCTGGGGAAATGCTACAAGTCTCGATGGCTGAGAGGACCTGGGGGTGGTGGTGGATGTCAAGATGAACAACCTGAGACTTGTGAGGGGCAGCAGCCAAGGCCAACGGGATGCTGGGATGCATCGCTAGGGATCACCTCCAGAAGAGGAAGTGATACCCCTCTGTATAACTGCTTGGTGAGGCTGCACCTTGAGTACTGCGCAGTTTTGGAGGCCACACTAAAGCGGGACATTAATCTCCTGGAGGGTCCAGAGGAGGGCAACCAAAATGATTTGGGGCTTGGGGACAGGACCTATGAGGAGAGGCTCAAGAGCTAAATATGTACACATTGGAAGAGAGAAGGACTGGGGACATGATAGAGGTCTTTAGGTACATGAAGAGGGTAAATAGGGAGGAACAGTTAAAAGCCAAGGAAGGAGAAGGGGCCACTCAGAGGGCATGGCTGGAAGCTGGAGGGGAAGATTCAGGGGAGAAAGGAGGAGGTGCTACTTCACTGAGAGGGTGGTGGAGCCATGGAATGCACTGCCTAGGGAGCTGGTGGAGGCAGAGACAGTGGAGGGGTTCAAGAGGGGTTGGGACAGGTACAGGGGAAGGGTTCTGGAAGCAAAATCCAATGCAGCAAGAATATCCGGAACTGGGAAGGGAGAAGCCAGAGAAGGCGAGGGGGACAGCAAGGTCAGCACCCAGGTTGGGGACTGACCAAACGAGCAGACACGAAAGACCGTTAGGCCTATTCTGCTGGCATTTTAGTATGTTAGTATGTAACTGGGCTCCTGCCAACTGTTCCATTGCCTTGCCAGTGTCTGCTTCAATGTAGTCCTTGAGAACTAGAGGGAGAATTCTGTGCATGCGGAAGGTTATTGCCCAAAAGCCCAATGGTAAGCCCACAATATTGGGGGAGCTTACAATGGCCAGTGTAATGCCACTCTATAAGAGATGGGATAAGGATTACCCAGGAAGTTACTGACCAATCAGCCTGTTATCAGTCTTTGGGAATCTACTGGAGAATATTTTTCAAGAGTGTATAGTGCAATTTGTGAAAAAACAATGGGCTTCATGATAGGGGGCAACATGAATTTGTGGCAGGCAGATCATGCCAGACTCACCTGATTAACTTTTTTGCTTGGGTTACAAAAGCAGTGCAGAGGGACCAGGAAGTAGATATATTGGGCTAGAATTTCTATTAATTAGAACTGCCACCAGCTCCAGGTACATAAAATATATTCTGCACCAGTCCTGTGGTAATCTAGAGGAATTTTTTGTAGTTAATCTTTTTATTAGGAGTACAAGAAAAGGAACACATTGGATACATTCAGGAGGCAAATGTTCTATCCATAATATACAAATTGTGTACAAGCATACAATGTACTGCAAATGTGATATGGAAAGAGACTGACATAGCCAAAAAAATATCACATGACCATCACTAAAAAATGTTCTGAAAGTCCTGGACAACGTATCGAGCAGCTCTGAAAGAGCAGGATAGAGATGGTCCACAGAGCATCTTTGTCTTAATCTCGCATGAGGGAAGTAAAGCCTCCAGATGGGTTCCTGTACTTGTTCAAGGGAATGTGTATGGGATACAACATTGGGAATCAGTCTAGGGGAACCAAGAACAGAATAATCAAACATAACTGAGCCTATGATTATATTATGCATGTAAGTTAGCATTGTCGCTGGAATCTGAGCAGTGGAATGCGTCTTCAGGCAATTGAGAGGATGTACATAACAGTCAGTGGACCCTTAACACTGTGTGTCCCCATGAGAACCCATCTAGGAAGAGTCCAGTTCACTGCTAAGTCTGCCTATCACTGTTCAGTGCGTGGCATCTGGTTTAACTACATCTGGAGTTCTTTCACTCAGTTAGTGAAGGCATGGATCCCACATTGTTAATAATCTACCATGGTATTTGTACAGAGATGTGAGATCTCTCCAATTGGGCTAAAAGGTACAAGCTGTTGTGCAGCTCAGCTGTAGTGGGAATATCTGAAGTGCACCATCTTCTCAGTATAAGGCATTTAGCTTCTATAGAAACAGTTGAGATCCATTTCAGTGTTGGGGATTTATGTGTGTAGCTTCATTGGGGATCCTCAGAATGAACAATTCGAGAGAAGAGTGATTGGCAGTGCAAGGAACCTAGTTAACATTTTTGTGATATCTGCACAAAAGGGTTTTACTGTATATAGGGGCAGTTCCAGATAATATGATGTAAGTCACCAGAAAGAGCCCTGCATCTCCAACAGTTGTTGTCCGGGACAAAGTGTGATTTGTGAAGTATATCTGGTGTGTGTGATACCAAAGATGTAGTATCTTATTCCGCATTAAATGTGCTTTGGGGTCTCTTTCCACCTTGTCTGCCAAGTGTCAGCAAAGCTCCCAGTCGCCTACCAAGACTTTTAGCCCATTGGGCCTGGGCTTTAGTCATGGGATCTGGCAGGTGATTTTTTGCATATCTGTAGATGATACCCACTGACATCATTAGGACTGAAGGAGGAGCTGTTGTGTGCTCTAGCTGTTGTGGAAGAAAGGTAGAAGCAGGGTTGATGGAAGGCTAATTTTTATTTTCAACAGTTATGCCGCCACTGCCTGTTTTTGTTTCCTGAATCCTTCCAGTAAAACTTGTGTATACACCTTCAGAGTGTGAGGTGTTGCTTGGCTGTGTTCTGTCTTCTGCTAGGAGGAAGGCTAGACAGTGGAGCTGGAGTAGCAGGTTGAGACAGAGAGCCCTCTGGGTGGGCTGAAAATATCAGAAGCAACCCCGACACAGTGAGAGCCTCACCGGGGAATGAAAAGAGTGTAAAGTGAAAGCAGAAGGCAGAAAGCAGAATAAGCAACACAGAATTTCAAGCAGTCATAGTGCAGCAAAACTGAAGAAAAGATGAAAATTCAAAAAAGAAAAGAGTGAAGTCCTGAGAAGGAGGAAATTTACTGACAGCTCAATGAACTTTTCTTACAGATATTGCTGTTTTTAAATTACCATCTGGGCTATAATTAAATTGAAATATAGAGTTATGAACATATGTTTATCTATCTATCTATCTATCTATCTATCTATCTATCTATCTATCTATCTATCTATCTATCTGTCTGTCTATCTATCTCTCTATCTACTATCTCTCTCTCTATATATCTATCTATCTATACAAATATATATATATATTTATATATATACACTGTATTATAGTGGCCTGGTAATGCCACTGTAGTTATGGTTCAACGGTCACTTCTATGTTAACATTTTTGTGATATCTGCACAAAAGGGTTTTGTATAGGGCAAGTTCCAGATAATACAATGTAAGCCACCAGAAAAAGCCTTGCATCTCCAACAGTTGTTGTCCGGGACAAAGTGTGATTTGTGCAGTATATCTGGTGTGCAATACCAAAGATGTAGTGTCTTATTCTGAATTAAATGTGCGTTAGGGTCTCTTACCACCTTGTTTGTTGAGTGCCAACAAAGTTCCCAGTCTATATCCTCAGGTCACTTACCAAGGCTTTTGGTCCATTGGGCCAATATATAAGTATATATACATATATATATATATATTATGGTAGCACGGTAGTGCTACCATAGTTAGGATTGAGGAGCCATTTACATGTTAAATCCAACATTTTGCACCTTAATAACTTTGAAACTGTTCAATGGATTTGCCTGAAATTTGGAATACAGAATCAAGACCCATATGCCTTGGGATATGCCAAGTTGTGTACCGGTCAGATATACAGCTGTGGAGTTATTAAGCATAATCTGCGCATGCATTTACGCTTTTATGGGAATTCTACGGTCACGCCTACAGGTTGCATGGTTTGTGCGACCGGTCCGAAATCTTTAGGAAACGTGCAGCCAAGGTCCCCAATTTGCCTTTTGAAGATTTCGTGAAAAAATATTAAACGGTTCAAAAGTTATTTAAAAACAAGTTCCCATTATAAGTCAATGGGAAAAGTTAACAAAAAGTTTGACAGTGTCGCAAATGCAGTTTTTACTTTCGCAAATGGCCCTTTTACTGTCGCAAATCCACCATTTTGTTTTCAGTTGGTGATCAGAAAAATGCCTGGCATTTAAATGTGGGACCCTCTAGCAACCTAATTCTTTTTGTATTCACCTAGTCAGACCCTGAGGATGCTAGCCATGTCTTTATTTTGGGGTAAAACACCCCAGAAATATATTTTTCAGATTTCTGGAAAAGTACTTTCACAAAGTAGTGCAGACCGACAAAAGGTGTCGCAAATTTTATGGTAAAGCTGCAAATCACAGTACTTTTCTAGGCTGTGGAAATGACAGCAATTTTAGCACCCCACTGCAAAAGAACAGTTTGGAGTTTTGGGCTGAAATTTGGAGAACACAGCTGACATCTCACAGATGTGCCTTTCAGTGTTTTTGAAAATATTACACAGTGGCAAAGTTACGGTACTCCAAATTTGACACTTTTCCCATAGGATAACATTACAGCATCTGACGTGACAGCAATCTTTTGGCGCCTGCTACAAAATAACGGTTTGGTCTTTTGGGCTGAAATTTGCAGGGAACACAGCCAACATCTCACAGATGTGTCTTTCAGTGGTTTGGTGAAAAGATATTACAGGGAGACAAAGTTATTGCACTCTGAACTTCTGTTTTTTTCCCATAGGATAACATTACGGCATTCGCTGAGCCTTTCAGGGCCCGTATCTCGGAAATGGTGTGAGATATGGACTTTTCGTCAAAAAAATGCTTAGCCCACCAGGAAAGTGATAATTTATATGACTTAAAATGTTTTTTCTATGTCGTACGGTTCCTGAAATATAAGCAATTTACTATTCCAAGTCCTCATTTTTCTGTTCCGAGAGTCATTATTTTGCACACATTCTTTGTACTCACTGACTTTCTCTATACAGCTTTTGGGGAAAACCAGCCTGTGCGCTTATGTTACTGTTACCATTACCGTTTCTGCTTGCGGTTCCATACCTGTTTCACTTACCGTTCAAGTTTACGCCACCACGTGCGTTACCCTTTGCGTTTTCATTTGTGGTTGCGTTTGCGTTGTTTTTAACATTTCTGCCTACAGTACTGTTTCTCTTTTTGTTTCACTTTACGTCACCATGTGCATTACGATTTGTGTTTGTGGGCACAATGTTACTATGTGACAAGACATCACGTGGAGAGCCCCGCGCTTCCACCACTGCATTACATTTACTATTTCTCATTATCATTTTCAAAAAGAAGGGAAATTGGAGGCAAAAAAATCCATTTAATGCATCAGTTAGGGTTGTTCCACAGCAACACAAGCAAGGAAATTTGATGTTAGGGTTGAAACCCCCTTTGCACCCCTCCAGCCCACCCCCCACAACCGGAATCGGGGTGCGTGTTGGGATCATCGGACCTAACTCTCACCCCCATTCTCCTATTCCTCAGCTTCTTTCCACTTTCCATGTGATGGGGTGAGAGTTGAGGCTGGCAGCTTTTTAGCAGCGCGCGATTTCGAACAGGTGGTGGGGAAATTTCAACAACATCAATCTCCTGCCTTATCTGTGCAACACCTAAGTGATGCATAAACGAGTTTTATACTTCTAATATATATATATAACATATATATATATATATATATATATAAAATCACACATGCCCCCACAATGTAAAGCATCATGGGCTGCATATGCAAATCACCACAGAATATTATGCTAGTTCAACTTTAAGCAGAAATGCATGGTGCTGAAAGGCCTCTCACACAGTTTGCAAAGGGTGCCAACAGAAGACATAGGCACGTGTTTTGTCCTACCAGGACTCATCAGTATGCCTCATCTGTTTGACACCCCAGTGAAATGAACCAGCTACCCTAAGATGGTCTTTCTGGGTTATGTTGAGGTGAATCCAATTAAAACAAAAAACAATTTAAAAGACAAAGAACCTCTATGCGCAAGCACTGAGGCAATGGTTACCCCAAAGGGCATTTGGCCGGGAAGCCAAGTTTCAAAGAAATACAAAATCACACATGCCCCCACAATGCAAAGCATCATGGGCTGCATATGCCTTTTGGCACCACGCATTTCTGCTTTAAGTTGAACCAGCATAATATTCTATGGTGATTTGCATATGCAGCCCATGGGGTTGGGGCGTTATGGTTGGAAACCCTAATGCCTCATTTCCCTGCTTTTGTGCTGTGGTATTCACTCTAACTGATGCACTAAGGAAGTGTTTTGCAAAGAATTTCACTTCTTTTTCAGATAGTATAATTGCATCCTCGTTTTATTGTGGGAGCACAGGGTCCTTGGACCCTGCGTGTTCATCCCTCCATCAAGATAGTACAACAGTATCCATATGTGGCAGTGAGAGTGCAGGGTCTGAACCCTCCATCAAGATAGTACAACACTATCCATATGTCATGGTGGGAGCACAGGGTCCTTTAGACACTGCACTTCCAACCCTCCATCAAGATAGTACAATGTGGTATTCACCCTAATTGATACAGTAACAACATTTTTTGCAAAGAATTTCCCTTCTTTTTCAGATAGCATAATTGTACCTTCATTTTGCTGTGGCAGGGCAGGGTCCTTTGGACCCTGCGCTCCCATACCTCCATCCAGACAGCACAACAGGACCCTGTGCTCCCACCCATATATCCAGATAGTAGAACAGTAGCCATATATCACAGTGGGAACACAGGATCCTTTGGATCCTGCGCTCCCATCTGTCCATTAAGATATTACAATTTTGTACCTTCTTTCAGTTATATAAACATCATTTGTTATTAAGAAATATCAGTAACAGTCACATCAATAAAAAAAAATTGGAAGAAATGAGCCAAAGAAACTGGAATTCTGCCAGTGTTTAAATCAGGGGAAAAAAAGTGTAACTTGTTAGATTCAAACGCAGGATGTTTCACACTGCTGCTCTGTGCACTACCCACCACACCACTGTAGCATAGTCACTAATTTCTGCTTTTCTGTGTATTAGTATCTGTCACTGTGGAAGTGAAGTACTGTTCAAAATAAACAGAATGGTTTCAAAAGTAGACCGGACAATTTTCTTAAGCAACACCACATATTTGGAAAATGTGAAAATTGAAGAAAATGGTCGAAAAAGCACCTTTTTTTTTGCAAAAACAACACAAAAATGGTTGAAAACACTCTCTCACTTATGAAAATGGAACACTTCCGTTTCCATAGACAGTACTTGATAATATGCAAAAACTGGAGAAAATGGTCGAAAAGGCACCTTTTTTTGAGAAAACAATGTGAAAATATTCAAAAATGCTTCCTGGCTAATGAAAATGGGATGTTTCCATTTCCACAAATGGTACTTCATAACATGTGAAAATTGGAGAACATGGTTGAAAAAGCACCTTTTTTCCAAAAACAACATAAAAATGCTCAAAAAAACTCCCTCGCTTCTAAAAATGGGACGCTTCCATTTCTGCAAACAGTACTTCATTTTCAGAAAAAAAATGCCCCATTTTTCCCCCAAATCCCCCATTTTCAAACAAAATGCCCCATTTT
Organism: Neoceratodus forsteri; assembly: GCA_016271365.2. Taxonomy (NCBI): domain Eukaryota; kingdom Metazoa; phylum Chordata; order Ceratodontiformes; family Ceratodontidae; genus Neoceratodus; species Neoceratodus forsteri. The sequence continues at coordinate 261,973,463 of CM028137.1, read as the reverse complement.
CACTAAAAATGCCCAATTTTCAAACACAAATGCTCCATTTTCGCATAAAATGCCCAATTTTTTAACAAAAATTACCAATTTTCGAACAAAAATGCCCAATTTTTTAAAACAAAACCCATTTTTGAAAAAATTCCAGTTTCATGCTGCACACTTAACCTTTCCCATAGGAAATAATGGGAAATTAAAAGTTTAATAACTTTTGAACGGATTAATATTTTTTCACCAAACCTTCAAAAGGCACATCTGTGACCCAAATCCTTCCCACCCTGATTATTTCAGCCCACAACATTGGGGATTGCCAATAAAAGGCAAGCCAGGTTGTCCAGTGATCCCCCACCAGGAAGATGTGAATAGGAGGGGGAGAGGGTGGGGGGAGAGGGGAGTGGAATAGAGGGGGAGGGGCCTGGTGACATCACCAGGCAGGAAAGGGTAAAATGACAAGGTCAAGCCAGAGCCTCAGGGATTGGCTATGGGGTGGAGCCCAAAGCGGGTCCTGGCCAGGATCTATTAGGGTTATATTAGGCCAGGTCCCAGGCAGGACGGCCTCTTTTGCTGAGAATTTTTCTTCTGAGAACTCAGCACATCATTGGCAAGTTAGCAGGCAAGGCACATGAGCCTTTAGGCCTAGTAGGCCATGTGGTGCATTTATGGCTAGCATTGTAGTTTGATTGCTTATGCAGTGTGTAGAGATGTGTAGGTAAAAAAATGAAGTAAAGGAAGGAGTTTTCATTGTTTTAGAGACAGAATGAATAAATTGCAAACATATATGGAGTGGAATAGGAGCTTCTTTTGTGGCACTAACTCACTTTTTAGCAAGCGGAGCTAGGCCTGGCAGGTCAGAAGGGCCATCTGCTGTGCTGTTTTTTGGGTGGCAAAAGAAGTTTAAAAGGCCGGGAGAGTGGGAGCAAGGGGAAGATGCTACCCCAAGAAGGCAGGACTCAAAATAGGTTTGTTTAAAAAAAAAAAAACGCGGGGCAGGTTTTTGTGGATCCTAGTTGCAGGGCATTTTGATAGGAGAGAAGGTTGCAAAAAAGAAAAGAAAATAGGAAAGGGAAGCTAGCAAGAATCAGGTTTGTTCAATGGTTATAGTGGTTAGTCGTTGGGAGCACTGTTGGTAGGGCGTTAGAAGAACGCTGAGATCAGAACAGAGATGGCAGTTTGTTTGAGCACTGGATGGCAGCGTTTCACCTCGTCATAGTGTGATGCGTCATGAGAATGTGAAGTGCACCTCCCACTTGATGTTGGAAAGGGCATTTCCTTTTTGTTTGCTGTGTCTGATTTTGCCCAAGAGGATGGGAGGGCAACCATGGGAGGTAGGTGGTTTCCTCAATGGGGATGAATGCTGTACGATGGAGCAACATGGGGGGCTGGTAGTGAACACACTGGTGTGGGGCGTCTTCGCAAAGAAGTGAGGGAAAAAACGGAAATGTTTAAAAACGGGGGCAGCAACCAGGGGGTGGTGGAACCCACCCCCAATCTTCAGGGTACAAGCGTGGTGCTGTGGTTTGTTTTCTTTTCGAGGATGAGGCGGAGGCCTCGAAGCACGTGGGTGGCAAGGAGGCCCAGCTTTGGTCAGGCACGAGCCCCACAGCTGAAAGGGGAAAATGGACGCATCTCGCAAAGGAGGCGGTTGTTTGTATGGCGATGCGGGGTGATGCAGGGGGAAGGGATATAGGGTGGGTGGCAGGAAGATACTAAGTTTCCCATCAGGAGGGTGCAGGTGTGATGCAAGAGGGAATGAGGAGGCCAGGAGGCCAAATGGCCCAGCGTGGCCTGGGGGGCAGGATTTGTTTTCTTGTCCTATGGGGTACAGCTTTGCAACAAAAGGAAAGTTTATTTTGCTTCTATTAGGCTGACCGAATGGATGGAGGCTTCTGGCCTGGTCTGTGGGAGCAGTAGAGCGAGCGGTTGGGACAAATGGCACAGGGGGGAGCAGTACCCACATCTTGGGGTGATCGGTTGGCAATTATGATATATGTAAAAGAAAAAAAAGAAAAGCATACCGGGAGGTGGGGGGCCCAGGGCAGAAAATGTACAAGAAGGATGGAAGGGTTTCAAGGGCCTCCAGACACCTCCAGGTTTGTGGGGGGGCTCCATTTTTGGCAGGGGCTGGGAACATTGGAGTGCAGACTGTGTGCTGAGAGATCTGGGCAGAAACAGGCATAGAGGGACAGGCATTGGGTGTGATGAATGCCCCAGATCAAGGAGGGGCTGTGGATGCAAAAGTAGCTGGACGAGCAGCTGGAGCCACAGGCAGTTGGGCATGGGGAGGGATGGTACCACAGCCAGGGTGGAGCTGGATGTGCAGGCTAGGGAAGGGGGTGTATTCCTCCAGTGGTGGGAGCCTCAAAGGACTTGGGTGCAACCAGGGCAGGAGAAATGGTTATGGCCCAGCAGGCGTTTTCCTTGGGTTCTTTTTCTCTCAAGGCCGGCTCCACAATTGGAGACTATGGAATGCAACAAGCTGGTGGGCAGGACCAAATGACCAGTGCAGTCCTCAGGGGGACTGGGGAGCGGGACCTCAAAAAAAAGGGGGGGCAGTCCTGTCAAAGTGAGTATACATGGCTAAACAAGTGTTTTCCCCTCCTGCACACAGTGACATAGGAAGCAATATGGCACCTAAGTGAGCCCAACTGTCCAGTGAAAAATTGATGCAAGAGGCATCTAAACTGATGGGGCAGATGTCAGAGCTGGTAGTGGTGGCAAAGCAAAGGGAAGCAGAAGAGGAGGCCCTGAGAAAATGGAAGGAGCGAGAGGAGCACCTGGTCAGGGGAGCAGGGGGCAAGAGACCCAGATGGGAGGTGCCACAGCCCGCACCGATCCCAGCACCTCTCCCTGCACTGGAGCCAGATGATGGGAGCCCAGATGGTAGTAAGAATGGCAGGGATCTCGCGGATGAAAATGGGCTGAAAGAATATTTGGAAGGGCTAATAGGGGACATCGGTAACACAGGGTTGGAAAAAATGGAACGGGCCAAGCAGGCTTTTAAAAGCAAAGGGCAGGGGCAGAAAAGTGAGGGGGCAAGGGGCAAAAAAATTTTATGACAGTCCCCCGTGCTGCTTAGTCGGGGACCACGTCCCCATGTCAATCAAAGAAAAGATCTGGAAGGAGGAGTATCTGGACATCTTTGGGCTGGTGGAAGAAGACACGGCCACAAAGTACGAGCAGAAGGAGTCTGTGGGGAAGTCAGAAATGGCGGTGGCCTTGGTGGTGGTGAGCCACAAGACAGAGGAGGTGAAACACAAGGGAAAGACCATCTAGAACTGGCAAGGGGGTTTCATCATATACAATGTGCTGGTACTGGAGAAGCAGCTGGAGCTCACTATCCCCTGCTGACATACATGTCCATTATCAGGACCTGTGTACAAGGCAAAAGTCGGGTATAGGTGGCTCAAATACGATGAGGCATTCTGAAGAGAATGGCGGCTAAACGGGATTTGAGGTGGGACTGTACCCACTCGGAATTATGGCTAAGGACGCTATCCAGGTAAAAGAGCAGAACCGGAGAGCAAGGAAGGAAGGCCATGGCCACAGCACTAGTCAGGATGTGTTGGGGCTACAACAAGGCCACATGCACATGGGGCAATTGTAAGTTTTGGCACATCTGCTCCAAGTGTGGTGGGCTGCACCTGGTCTACAACTGCCACTAAGGGGCAGACAGATGGGGACAGCATGGGGACAATACCATGATCAGTCCTTTTGTGGTGCACGGGGGGGGCAGACAGCGACGACAACACTGCTTCGGGGATGGCGCAAAAGGGACACATGGAGGGGCGAGGGTTTTTGACTGGTGCACACTCCATCTCCTGGCAGTGATGGAGGAGGACCACAGACTACCCAATAGGGTGGCAGCGGAACTGCTTAGAGCAGGGTTCGGGGGGGTTCCCATTGGGTTTTAGATGGGGAAGAACTCGGATGTGGGCCAAAAATCTAGGGTCAGTAATGGGAAAGGAGGAAATAGTGGGGGCCAAAATTGAGAAGGAAATAAGGGTGGGCAGTGTGGAGGGCCCACTAAGGGTTCCACCCTGTGAGTATTTCTGGATGTCCCCACTGGGGATTGTCCCCAAGAAAGTGGCAGGGAAGTTTCACTTGATACATCATTTATCCTACCCTGACGGCTCCTCAGTAAATGAGGACATACCCAAACACCTTAGGGTAGTGTCTAACACCTCGCTGGAGCAGGCGGTAGGGTTGATCAGGGTGATTGAGGGGGCATGGCTGGTGAAGATAGACATAGAAGTGGCATTTCAGCTTTTACCAGTCCAGCCCGAGGATTAGGACCTTTTGGGTTTTCAGTTTAAAGGGGGCACGTATTTTGACAAGGCCATGCCCATGGGGTGCTTGGTAGCATGTTCCACTTTTGAAACATTCAGCACCTGGATAGAATCAGTGTTCAGGGCCTGATACAGGCACAGGAGGGTGGTACACTACTTGGATGATTTCCTCCTCATCTGGGAATCCAGGTCCGAGGCACAGGGAATGATAAGAGATTTTGAGGAAATGTGCCGACAGGTAGGGACACCGTTGGCACAGGGCAAGACAGAGGGCCCCACCTGTAAGTTGGTATTTATGGGCATAGAAGTGGACACAGAAGAGGGCTGCTTTCAACTGCCCAGGGACAAGGTGGTGCACCTAAGGGGCCTGCTCACCCAGGTGATGGGGAGGCGGAGGGTGCCACTGGTGCAGATGCAGCAACTGCTGGGGCACCTTAATTTTGCCTGCAAGGCCATCGGCCCAGCCAGGGCTTTCACAAGAAGGTTGGGGAGGGCAATGGGGAACATCCGGGCTACCACATCATTGGGTAGATGTGTCGAGAGGTGTACGGGAGGATTTTCTGGTATGGGAGGAGTTTCTCTACAGCTACAATGGGGTGACATTCTGGCAGGAGGAATGGGAAAGGAGCGTGTATCTGGAGCTATTCACAGACCCATCAGGGCCCCTGGGAATGGGGGTGTATTTGCAAGGGGATTGGATGTCAGAGCCTTGGTCAGTATCATGGGGAGAAAGGGGGTGGTTGAAAGATATCACATTCTTGAAGATTTTGCTGATGTGGGTGGCTCTGGTGGTATGGGGCATAGGATGCAGGGTAAGCGCATTTTGTTTTGGTGCGATGATAAAGGGATAGTAGAAGTCATTAATAGACAAGGGGGGGAAGACAGAGATGGTAGGGCAGCTGCTCAGGTGACTGGTCATGCTGGGGCTACAGTTGAACATATCTTTCAAAGCACAGCATATTGAGGGGTTGAAGAACGAGGTGGCTGACAGTCTTTCCTGCTTACTACTCGACAGGTTTTGGGAGCTGATGCCTCAGGCAGCACCACACAGGACCAGGATACCCAACTAGATGTGGGAAGCTGGAGGGTCCCGGCCAGGGTGCTGTATCAGGGGGCCTAGCAGCCAACACAGTGAGGGCATAAGAAGCAGGATGGGCAAGGTTTCAAGAATTCAGAAGGAAGCATGGTTGGGACAGTGCTGAACTGGCTCTGGACGAACAGGTAAAGAGGTCTGTGGTAGAAATGTGGGAGGAAGGGATGGCCCATGCCATGATGGTGGTGCACTTGGCTGGCATCAGTTGGGTATGCCAAGACAAAGGATGGCCTGATGTAGGGATGGCAGGACAATAAAGCACATGGTGGCAGGTTGGCGGTGGGGCCAACTGGCCAGGGTGGATGGGAGACAACCCATACTGGGTAATTTGCTGGTAAGGGTCTTAGGGGCCACCCAGAAAGTATGCACATCAGCACAGGAAGGGGTGCTGTTCCAGGCCATGTTTGCAGTTTTGGCAGCAGGTGCATTCCGAGTGGGGGAAAGAAAAGGAGGAAAGGGAAAGAACAAAAAAAAAAAAAGATCAAAAATCAAAAATGGTGAGACAACTAAAAATGGGAAAATGGACCTTAAACAAAGCAGTGAGGGTGACAGGAAGCCAGGAGCAGGACCAAGAAATAAGGAAGTCAGTGGGGAGCCTGGGTTGTCAGCAAATATTTTGGAAGATTAAATAAACTGGGCACAGCTTAAAGCTATGAGAACAAACAGGATTCTGTAAAGTAGAGATAAACATCAAACAAATCGGGAAAACTGTAACACCTCAAGGGATCATCCCCTAATTAAAGATCAAGGATTAGTACCAGATTTGGATGAATTCTCCCAGAATATTGAAAATTTACAAGAAAAAGATAAATCCCTATAGGGTTTTTGTTGACAGGTAATGAGTAAGTTATAGCTGTTTATGGTATTTTTAGAATAAAAATGAGTCTCCAAAGTCGCTTCTTGATATATTAACACAGTTACTAGAGGATGAATGATCTTTCCCAAATGGTAGAAATAATTTGATCTATACAAAAAGAGATGTGTTTACACCATAAGAACCAATGATTTTGCTTCTATCAGATATGGAAATTGCAAAATGGATATGGAGACAGATGTTCTCATTGAATCACTTATGCCTAACTGTAGATTCACCTGTCACAATAGTAAACTTTTTGGGTGAAATAAAGGAGACTTCTTTCCAAGGGTAAATTCTCTCTCAAAGATGATTTAGACAATCAGTTACCAAAAAAATAAAAACAATAATTCTATTAGCAAAGTTGAAGATGAACAGTATCTCCTTACTTTACACGTCTTAGAAAACATTGCCCATGAAACCCTATATTCTTTAATGAGTACGGTATTTCACAACTTAACAAATGTTTTAAACCTAAAACTAAGACATAAGGGAGTTAAATAGGTAAAAAGGAAGAATGATTATACAAATCAAAGCCAAATTACATTTGCTGTCAGAGATATCTTATGCAAATTAATTCTATCTGAAACTTACAAACTGGATAGAATCACAGTCCTATTGTGCGAATGGCCTGAAAATCAGATTCAAAAGCAAACTTTACAGAAAAATTCACATTATTGCATTCATGACAATTTTATTGCACATCAAAAAGTTGCCTTGGAAAACTTCACCCATATCAACATTCCAATTCCAGTTTTTGACTGACTTAGGATAGGACTGACTTAATGAGACTTCACAAAATTCTGTCTTGAAAATATCTGCTGACAAGCAGAAGAAAAAAGAACTGAACTTCCTGTTATCCTGGAACATAGCGGGTTACTCAAGTATTGTACAGTAGATAATTTCAAACAATTTTTATCACAATATGCCATTATATGCTTACAAGAAACTTGAGGTAGAAAATCTATACCTGGAAAGCTATACTTGTATATCCTCTAAAACAAAAAAAAACAAAACTTAGTTAAACAAGGTAAACCAGTAGGGGGACTCGTAACCTTTACTAAAACAATGTAAAATATAGTAGTAAAATCATTTACAATACCTATACCAAATATAATTATTATTTTAGTACAATGGAATGACCATCTACTATATATCTGTAACTGTTACATTCCTCCACAAAATACCGAATATTATGACTCTGAGATTTGGGTACACTTAGAAGTTTTATTACAGGAACCTATATAATTGCAAACTGAAGCAGGAGTATAGGTGGTGGGTAACTTCAATACTAGAACAGGCAATATGATTCCAGACATAAAGTAGATGTAGATATGGGTGTTTCATTGTTAACAAGGACATCTCAGGACAAGATTGTAAATAGAAGTGGTAGAAGACATCTACATTTACTAGAGAAATAGGACTTAAAGATACCAAATGGCAAACTGAAAGGGGCAAATACATCATCTTTCACATACTTGACTTCTACGGGGTCAACTGTAGCAGATTATATGTTTTCATTCCCATGGCAAATACATGATAATGCAAAATATAAGACTGTACTAAGACCTGAGAGTAATCATTATCCTGTTATACTCAGACTGAAAGACAGACAGTCCTCAAATCCACTGGTAAATGGTTCCATGTCAAAAAAGTGAAGAGAAAAATGGCAAAGACAAAAACAGCTAGTTCAAAATAGCGCATCCACTAACAACGGCCGCAAATAACAGTGATCACTTAAATGGAGAAAACAGTGCTGCAGTGTTTTTCTGTGGAGGGCCCTTCCCCCTGCATCCACCTTTGCAGGGGGCTTTGCCCCCCGCAGCCTTCTTAACATAAATATCCATCATAAAGGTGGACGCAACTCAGGCATGGGAAGAAACTCTGGAGAGGGGGACATTCTCCAGGGAAGCACAAATTGAGGAGGGGCCACCGCCGGGGGTCAGATTAAATACTGTCACCCCATGTGGAATGTAACTTGGGGAGGGGAATAAAGTTGAGGGGGAACATTTCTGCATGAATCCCAGTGCAATGATAAAAAAAAAAATACACTCATGTCCAGTATCAAACCCAGGTCTGCTGCACCTACAAACTGCACACATGTAGTGTATCTAACCTTTATGCTATGACAGCAGCACAGTTTATAACTCACAGCAGTTGACTTACATAACTTAATAATAGCTCATAATATCACTGCCTACCTTGTTCAACTAGCCACGTGCTGTGAAGACAATGTAGCTTTCGTTATTATTGACTTGCTGTTTTTTATTCACTCTTTTCCACTTGCTATCTTGATGAGATACCCTGATGAACAGGACCAAACATATTGTGTCCTACAAACTGAGGTCAGGAACCACAGAAGAGTAATGTTTCCAATTCACATTGAGGCAGATATTTACTGGACATCATGGCTGAAGTAGAAAACTGTAAAAAGGTAACAAGTAAAACTTTTAACACTCCAGCGAGGGAGAGCTATCAAAACATATAAGAAATATGTATGACCTTTTTGCCACTTTTATACCATCCTGCAAAGGCTAAAATATGTGATTCATGGTTTAATACTGATTGCAAAAATTTTAAATCAAATTTATCATATTTCATAAGATTTGTAAGACAAAACTATGCAAAAGAGAATTATTCCCTCCTGAACAAATTCAGAAACGAATATAAAAAACGTTTTACTAGCACTGCACCAGATATTTCAAGATAGACATTTGTCATGAATGTTGGATGTTATAAGATCCAGTGACACCAAGAAATGTTGGCTGGTGGTAGCTAAAGGAACAGGTAACTATGCCACCAACATCTCAGTACATATTTCCTCATTGGATTGGATTAATTATTATCATAAGATTTTTGATGATGGGGAAATTGTAACTACACAAGTAAAACTTTTTGAGAAATTAAGTGATGCTTCATGTTCATTATATATAACACCAGAAGAATAGCTATCACTATCAAAACAACAAAATCCAACAAGGAAACAAGCCCTGATACAGCACCTCCTTTTCTGTGTAACGTTAAGGTTGAGTGGCGGAGCAATCTCTTAGCTATACTGGTCAATAAATTGATTGAGGAAAATTGTGTACCATATGAGTGGAAAGGTAATATGATAGTCCCAGTTTACAAAAAGGGAAATCAAAATTTGCCAGAGAACTATAGACCAATTTATCTCATTGACACCTTGGGGAAGATTTTTGCAACAGTCTTACTAGCCAGATTAAGTTCATGGATTGAAAACCAGAATATAATGAACATCTATCAAGCAGGTTTTAGAAAAGCCCATTCAGCAATAGACCAATGCTTTATATTACATCATATCTTGGAAAAGTATTACATTAAGAAAGGACTATTCATTTGTTTGGCATTTGTAGATTTAAAAGGTGCATTTGATACCATAAATAGGGCCTTACTATGGGAAGCCTTTATAAACGAAAGACAAATCATACCATACTGAGAATTATTACAGATTTATACACTGACAATTGGTCCACAGTAAGATAAAACCTAGAGGGTAATATCTCCATGTTCCCTTCTATAGGACTAGCCAAGTCATGAGATCCTACTACAGACGTGCACCTCTTTGGCTAAACAAACTTCCCCAATCATTGGTGAAGCTTCCAAAAATTGGGCAATATAAATGAGAACTAAGGAAATATCTTGCCCCCCTCTACTTGTCCTTGCATATGGTAGAACACCCCCCTACACTCTCTCTGCTCCCCTACCCCACTCCTCTTCTTTTTTCATTTATACCTCTTCACTCCACCACTTCCTCACCACTCCACTCCCCCTAACTGATCCTCACTTCCCACCTCCCCTCCACAGCTGCATGCCCCAATACTTAACCTTTCACTCTCACAACCTCACACTACCCACTCATAGCTCCCCCAATCACCACTAGGCTGATTCAACATTTGCTCTCCTCCCTCCTTTCCAATACCACCCTCTACGCCTTTCCTCTCAAGCCACCTGTCTATTCACTTTTGTCCAACCCACTTCCTATCACTGTGCAACACTCTGTGCACTCTATGACAATGCAGTGAGCTGCTTTTAGTTTACCTTGATGTTATATTGAAAGTATTTTGTAAATCTAATCTTGTATATTTATTTACTCTGTAAATTTAATCTCGTATTATTTTCTTTTTTCTGTCTGTAATGTTATGCCAATGTGGAACCTTTGCAAATGAGATATGCTGAAAGGTGTCATCCAAATTCTGAAATAAATAAATTAATTTTATTTATTTTTTATTTATTTATTTGTATTTTGGATGACACCTTTGAGCCGAGGACTCTTTTACACAGGTTCCACGTCAAGGCAATAAGGACAATAAGGTACAAAGCATAACATGATCATTACAATGGAACTTACAAAAAAAAAAAGACAAATAAGGTTACAATAATAGCAGCCAAAGGCATTGTCAAGGATTTGTGTTGTAAGTTAATTATACAGTACAAGTCATAGGCAGCAGTGAGGAGGGATGCTTGAGGGTAGTATGCCTGGAGGGGATTATAAGAAGCGATCACAGAAGGCACTAGCCATGAGGTGTTGATGCAGTTTACACTTAAAAGCACCAATCGTGGCAATGTTGGAGATTTCTGTAGGTAGCAAGTTGAACAAGGTGGAGGCTCTGACAAGGTAAGAAAGCTGAGCTTGAGAGGTCCGACAGTGAGATATTGTAAAGGTTAGACTGTACGATCGTCTAGTTAAGTGGCGGACACGCTGTGGGGTCAATATTGATTGACTCAAGGGGGCATAAGGCCCAGTGATGTCTTCTTAGCTAGGATGCAGGTCTGGTACTTTAGCCTGCTGGATAGCTGGAGCCAGTTAGCCTGCTTATAAATGTCACATGTGTGAGAAAGGCAGGCAACTGAAATAAGTAGTCTACATGCCTTATTAAGGGCTACAGCTATGCGCTGGAGTGCGGTATCAGTAGTGAATCCATAGATAACAAGCCCGTAGTCAATAGTTGAGATAACAGAGCTCTGGATAGCGAGGTTCAAGGCTTCAGCCATTCAGCAATGTTTATGCTTGTATAGTAGCCCTATACGGGAGTTCACAGTTTTAGTGATATTGTCAATGTGTTTGGAATATGAGAGACAGCAGTCAAGGGTTAGGCCCAGATATTTAAACATATCCACCTGCTCAAGAGTGATGCCTTCGTGGTTGTTAATTATGAGCTCATGGTCCTTGTACTTGTTGTGGGTTCCATGGAACAACATTGTTTTAGTTTTTTTTTGTGGTTAAGGATGAGTTTATGTGAGCAAAACCAGTCTTCCACTTCTGTGAAACTTTTCTGTAGTTGAGACTGAAGGGAGGTGGGGTCAGTGTGGCAAGTGAAGATTACTGCATCATCTGCATACAGTAACATTCTGTCATGGCAGGAGGCAGGGAGATTGTTCAGGAATATGCTGAATAACAAGGGACCCAGGATAGAACCTTGTGGTACTCCAGAGTGGATTGGTAGGGATGATGAGAGGAATTCACCAATCCTGATCTGTTGGGTCCAGTTACTGAGGTAGCTTTGAAACCAGAGGGTAGTTTCACTTGAAAGACCAAGGAGGGATAATTGTTTGAGGAGAATGGAGTGATTGACAGTGTCAAATGCCTTAGTCATGTCAATAAAAGAGGCGCCGACCAACTGTCCCTGATTAAGTGCATGATGGATATGTGTGGTGAATTTGAGGAGTGCCATGGTAGTGCTGTGCCCTTTGCAGAAGCCATGCTGCTGGGAACATTGCAGGTTGTATTTTACAAGGTACTCTGTGAGCAGATCGGCCACTATCCATTCCAAGGCTTTGGATAGAGGAGGGGAGGATGGATATAGGCCTGCAGTTGTTCGTGAGAGTCTTGTCACCACTTTTATGGACTGGAGTCACCACTGCCAGTTTCCACTTTTGGGGGAACTGGGGGGGCATGAGGGAATGGTTGAGGATTTTGGTTAGTGGGAGCAGGACTTCGTCAATGGTGTGGGTGAGAAATTTCATATCCAGGGAATCGCCACTGACCCTCGACTTTCCAAGCACTTTAAGAATTTGTTTTTTAGCTAGGCTTTCCGGGATTGCTTTGAAATGGAAAGGAGGGTGCCCTGATGGCAATCCTGAACTAACAGGAGCTGGGTTGACTGTAGTGGGAGCAAAAAAGTTAGGGGGTAGCACATGACTAAGGTCAGCAGAAGTAGTGTTAAATTCTTTGGCAATGATTACATGGTCAAGAGTGATTATACCATCTATGTTCAACACTGTAGGTGCTGTTTTGGGATCCTTTCCAGTCACTTCAGCAAGGTTACACCAGAATTTACTCCCATCATTCCAGATGCTGGCTAAGGCGTTCCTGTAATAGTTAGCCTTCTCATGGCAGATTGCTCTGGTACATACATTCCTTGCTGTTTTGTAGGCAAGGATATCAGTCTGGGTGCCAGTTGCCTTAGCACAATACCAGAGCTGGTCTCGAGATTTCATTTGTGTAAGGAGGCCTAGTGTCATCCATGGGTTATTGACACCCTTGATCTTACGCTTCTTGAGCGGAGCATGAACATCACAGGCTGAGTTGAAACAGGTGATAAAGTATTCAAGTGCTGTGTCTACATCGGGGGCTATATCAATTGGTGACCAATCATGTTCACGAAGGAGTGTTTTAAGTGACTCAAGATGACCAGGGGTCAGCATTCTCCTGTTAATAGTTTTGGAGGGGAGTTTGATGAATTTGTTGGTCCAGATACACAAGATAGGGGAATGATCACTTAAGGAGTCTGGGAGGACTGTTGCTTCGGAGATGTGCTCTGGATGATTAGTTAGCACCCAGTCTAGAAGTGTGCAGGTCCCTGTTCTGTAGTTCACTCTAGTAGGTGATTTGACCATTTGTGAGAAGTTAGCAGCAGCTAGGGCATCCTTATAACTATTCGAGCTGAAGGCCAGCCAGTTGATGTTGAAATCACCAAGTAGGATAACTTCTGTATTCTGATCCAGGAGTTGATACGGTCAAGGAGGGAGTGAAAGCCCAGATTGCTCAACTTGGGTGGTATATAGACAGAGACAACAGTCAGTATCTTGTTATGAGTTCTGAGAAGTACTTGAAGTAAATCAAATCTCTAATCCTGTTAGGTCCAACAAAGGAGTGAAGCAGGACTGCATTCTTGCACGTCTTTTGTTTAATCTTGTTGTTAATGATCTTCCAACATTGTTTTTAGCTCATGTAACTCACTCCCTATCAGTAAAAGGTATTCCTGTACCAGCACTTTTGTTTGCAGAGGTTTTAGTCTTAATTACAGTCTCAATTGTAGGATTAAAAAAGCAGTTGAGCTTGTTACATCAGTACTGTACTAAAAACAACTTAATCATAAATACAAAAAAAGACTCGGATATTAACAGTAGGGAAGCAAACTTAAAGTCTTGCTGGTTTTATAATGGTGTACCTTTAGAGGTAGTTACAAATTACCGATATTTGGGATGTAATTTCATGAATAATTATACATCAACTTAACACATAATAAGCTAATTCAGGCTAAAAATGCCCTGTTATGGTTCAATACTAAATATGCTGGATATTCTGTGACTTCTGTTCTAAAGGCAGCAGAAATGAAGTTGAATCCTGTTGCTTTTTATGCCACAGATGTATGATATGATAAAAATGTTGACCAACTTGAAAAAATGTTTGTTCAGTTTTACAAAACCATTTTGCAGGTTCCCAAGTCAACATCTTCAGTAACAACAAAAGCTGAATGAGGGCATGCTAAAATGAGATATTTGGCTCTTTCTTCAAAGATTGCTTATTGGAATAAATGTACAGGGGTAGACTCAAATAGGCCAAGAAATATCTGGAAAAAAAATAACTAGGATAAATCCTCTTCGTCTATCTGGTTAAAAATATTCTAGACACTTTGAAAAACTAGAAATTGGAACCCCTAATGACAGATTCTCTTAAAAACATGGAGCCCCTATTTTCAAAATAGATGAACGGCGCATCTCTGGAACAAATGGAGATGAGCCACTCATCTGACAAGTAGCTCTAAACTCCCACATTCAACAGAGGGAGATGGGACACCCAGTTGAGATGGGCCACTGCCCAAATATAATGTATGTGGCCCAAGTTGAGGGGGTGTGCCCATGAATATCCTGCACAATGGGATATTCAGAAAAGATAGGCCGTCCAAGTGCAGAAGATGAGTGGCGCAAAGTTAGGCATGGAACAACTATGCCTAACTTCTGGCCATCCACAGGCAGGCTGCTGTAGTGCAAAGAGCAGCATAGCAGCCTGCCAGCCCCTGCAGTCCAGTGGCACCCCCCATGCCCCATGCCATGATGCACAACACTAAAAAAGCACATCCCCTCCCCAGTGTGCAGTGCAACCCCCCCTGCCACCACGATCACCGATGGCCATATAGAACACAATGAATCTCCTCCTCGATGTGCAAGTACAACCCCCACCAGCTCTGATCCCCCAGTAGCCTCGTATAGTGTCTGCTTCCAATATAACAAAAACATCTGGCCTACTGAATCTAAAACATACACTGGACAAGCATGGGTAGGGTTGTGGGAAGGGAGTGCAGGAAGGGGGTCACCTACCGGGGTGGGGGGCCTCTACCTTATGGAAAATATCCAGAACAGGACTTTATTAAGTATAGGGCTATTGGACCAGAGCACACGCATATTGATATCAATTGGGGTTTGGGGTACATGGCTCAGGGTGAGGGGGTCCTCTGCACTACGGAAAGGGGATTTGGTGTATCATATGCTTAGCTACCATATCTGGGACTTAAAAAGGAACTGGACTTTCAAGCTTAGGACTGTAGTTTATCTTCCATAATTTATATTGCTCATCTATATGGCTCTCCACATTACTGTGTCACTAACAGATTGATGCTTGTCCAGTTTATTTTTTAAATTCAGTGGGCCAGATATTTGTGATAGATAGGGAGCAGAAATTATATGGGGTTATTGGGAATTGGGGCTGGGGGGGCGTTGCATATTGGGGAAGGGGTTTATAGTTATATACACTGCCATTGGGACATGGGGATGGGGGGAAGGCCTGCTCAGCGCATCTTGCCGGGTGTAGGCATGCAAATGGGCCCATAATGGGCATGCACATGGCCTGTTTGCGCCTTGCATGTCTAATGGGGCCATTTGCATATCCTGGCTGAATATCACCATTTGGGGCACAGTGCATCTTAGATGTACCAGCGCATCCCCCATTGGCGGTATTCCACCCATTCCCCGGGATGTGCTGGCACATTGTCGGCTGTCCCAGTTGTACCACCCGCAACAGTTGCTATATTCAAATAAGATGTGTGATCCAGTGGGATTACGCATCTTGTTTGAATATAGCATTTTGTTGAGCCTGCATAACATTCTGGGTGGCTCATCTAGATGCACTGCACAAATCCCCACTTTTGAATATCCTGCAATAGTCATATCTTATAATTATGTTAAACTAATCAAAAACAAACTTAAGCTGTTTTCTTATGAATCAGATATGGAGAAAATCAGCTCTTTAAATTTACACAAATGGTATTCACAAAATAAAATAAATCATGTCCCAGAGCCATATCTACTCTTTCTTACAGAGAAAAAAGACAGAGCAATTTTCATTAAATTGAGGTTAGAACTGTATCCATCAAACATTTTGCAATATAGTTACACTAAGGATAAAACAGTGGATCTTGACTTTTATTGTGATTGTGGTCAGGATTCATTTGAAACTCTTTCTCACATATTTCTCTATTGCCAAGAATTCAACAAATTAAGAAAATTTTTTTGGGATAATATTCTGCAAATAATGTGCTGCCAAAAGAGGATACTCTTAGAATTCTTATGAATCCACCAATTGAATCAGTTACGAAGGATGTGACAAAGTACATAAGTACTGTATAATAAATATATAATTGTCGAATCAAAATAGAAAACTGAGGCACACTTATACTCAATATTCTGCATAGGAGAACTAGCTTTTTACAACTCCTCTTGGAGCCCTCTTGATACATATCACCCCTGGGTGTCTATAGAGATTATAAGCTTGATTACATCAAGGTTACATTTGGGTAGCAATGCCCTGTTTACATATAACCTTTATTAAGGATACAACATTTTTAAAGCCTCTTCCTATGGAGCATATTAAGGTCTCAAAAATATTTTAGTTATGTATTCTACCAAATAGGGTTTTTCCAACTAATTGATTTAGTCACTACTACTGTCCTATTAAATTATTTTTCTTTTTGGTTACTTTTTTTCTCCCCTTAGAGTACTCTGCTGCCCTCTGACGTCCCCCGCCCCACACGGACACCGGTTATGAGGCCCCCTCCCGTGAATCCCATGATTTACCCTTCATGGCAGGGTGTGGGAAGTGACTCAACCCACCAGACCAGATATGTATTCGGAAGGTGCCTTCCCAGGCTGCCACAGCAGGGGACCATCTTCATTCTGCAGAGGACTCCCCATTTTCCACTTTTTCTCTTCCCCTCGAGATTTCAGCATGCAATGGCACCAATGGTGGTGGCACGCATGCACCCATGCGTGTTCCACCAAGCCCCTGCCGCAACCCTCGCCCAGTCTCCAGTGCTGATGTGCCACCCTCTAGCCTTCGCTAGGTGGCAGGCGATCGCCGAGCCATGCAATCCCCCCTCCCCAGAGAAGGAGAGCAGTCCAGTGGATGCACGATCCTTCTCCTCCCTGCCAACCCCCGGCACCCTATGTCTCTTCCCGAACACGGGTAGCCAGCGTGGTGCGAGGTAAGACATCCAGTGCCACCAGGCAGGCCCCCTATTATAATATTTTGATGTTGCTCTCTTGAAAATATGTAGTTGGTAATGTGAAAGGATATTATAACCACTGTCTAATTTTTCTGCACAGAATGTAACAACTTATAACAGCTGTAATCAGTTGTATGTCTGGGAATATGTGCAATCTACACTAGTGATTTTTAAAAGATGAGTGTAAATATTAATTTGCAAAGGCTCAGATGAACTTATCAATAAAGATTAATTGACTGATTGATACCTGCTCTTCCCTGGTGCTTTTGGATCTGGGTCAGAAGGAGGTGTGTTGGGAGGGGGGTCCTGGACTTTAGAGTCAGAGAAGAATGTGGCAAACTGCACTTCTGATTTGCAGGTAATGTCAGAAATCTTAACTGTACAGGACAAATGTCACTTGAAAACTTTCAGATGACTTAATCATATTAAAGTGTGGCATGAGGAGATCACCCATCACTGGCATACCTCTGTGTTCCCATTGGTTCCATTTAATTGGAACTTTGTCCACATTGATGTCAGGATTATCCCATAGAGGAGTGTAGACTGGGTGGGCCAGAGGTATCATCAGAAGTTTCTGAAATATTCCTCCATGCTGTGAGAGATGGCCCTATGGTGGGGGTATGCTCTTGGAGCTTTGGCCTAAAAGGAGTATAGGCATGCTGCGGGAGAAACACCGATGCATTGGGATGCTTCAATGTAGAGCCAGATGGGAGGTTCCTGTGCTGACTGAGCCAACTATCTGACCATCTGTGCAGTTTTGAATGCCCATGCATTGGCCTTGAACCATTACAGTCTCCAGTCCCCCTTTGTTCCAGTACATCCCAAGCTTAGTCCTACTGAAGCAAAGAATCATCTTTCATTCCCATAGAAATCCTCCTAACAGCTCATCAATCTGCTCAAACTATTTGTTAGAAATGTTGATTAGTAGATGATCTAATAAGTGCAGAATTTTAGGGGTTGTCACCATTTTGAGAGCCTCAATTATACCAGCCTGGGAGAGTTGCAAGGGTTTCCATCTATCACATTCTGCTTTAAGCTCTGTTAAGAGGAGATTGACGTTTATGTCACTGTTTATTGTTTACTGTTTATTGAAATCTAGGATTACAAATACATTTGAGCTAAGGCTCTTTTACAAAGGTTCCACGTCAAGAGAGTACAAACATTTTAGGCTAAGCTAAGTCGGTCTATACATAGGCAAAAGAAAACAACCTAAAAGACAGAGATTAAATAACATTATTCATTGTTCAGAATGTTGCATTGCTGAAATAAAGTAAGGAAACACATAGGTTTGGATAAGTTCAAGAGATCTATAAGGAGTTGGGAAGGAGGGGTTGGGGGATAGGGGGGCAGCAGCCGATGAGCAGCTAGAGCAGATTCACAGCATTGTCAGGGAGCAAGAAGAGGGGAGGTGTGCAGCAGGGGAAGAAGGAAGTTAGGAGAGGCAGTCATAGGAGCTGGAGGAAGTGAGATAAAGATGTAGTCTTGATTTGAAAATAGCCAGTGAAGAGGTGGAAATAATATCAGTGCTGAGGGCATTCATCTAGGTGGGAGCACGGTGTGCAAAGGATCTTTGACTCAGTGATGTGTGGCATCAAGGAACTTGTAGGAGCTGTTGTTCTGACCCTCTGGTTTTACATAGATTGGAGATTGGGCTCAGAAGGACTTGGACACTAGGAGGGGTAATGCCCAAGATAGTTTTTTTTGCCATCAGACAGGTTAGGTACTTAATTCGATTTGAGAGTTGAAGCCATCCTGATTGGGCGTAGAGTTCACATGTATGTGTGAGTTGGTGGGCTCCAATGAGTAAGTGGCAGGCCTTGTTTAGGGAGGTCGTTATGAGCCTAAGGGTGGTAGTAGTGGCAAAGCCATAGACTATGAGGCCATAGTCTACAACGGAGACAACAGAGCTCTGGATGGCCATCTTTAATGCTGCCTGGGTGAGGTGTTCCTTGTTGCGGTAGAGGATTCCAATGCATGCATTTACAACTCTGGCAACGTTATCGATGTGGGTCCCATATGACAGACCATGGTCAAGAGTGATTCCTAGATATTTAAAGGATGATACTTGTTCAAGGGTATGACCAGCACTTGTTTTGGTATCAAAGGGGTAATGCCTGCATTTGTTTTGTGTGCAGCAGAAGAGCATTGATTTAGTTTTTTTGTGGTTTAGAACCAGTTTATGTGAAGAGAACCAGTTTTCAATGGAGGAAAATGCTAGTTGAAGGTTGTGAGTTAATGGTTCTGGGTCTTTATGTGGGGTGAACAGCACAGCATTATCGGCATATAGGATAATTTGTTCAGGGCAGGATTGAGGGAGAGAGTTTAGGAAAAGACTGAAAAGTAGGGGGCCCAGTATTGAGCCCTGGGGGATGCCAGAACAGACTGGCTTGGAGTCAGAGTGCTGACCTGAGATTTTTACTCTTTGTGAGTGCTGCTGTAGGTAACTATTGAACTGTTCAGTAGTGTCCAGGGAGAGACCAGCATTCAGCAGCTGTCTGGAAAGTAGGCCGTGGTGGACAGTGTCGAATGCCTTGGTCAAGTCAATGAATACGGCTCCAGTTAGATGGCCTTTGTCCATAGAGTTGTGAAGGGCTCCAGTGAACTCCAGGAGGGCTGTTGAGGTGCTGTGCCCTTGCCTGAAACTGTGTTGCTGAGGACATAGGATGTTGTATTTGTCCAAGTAGACTTAAAGCTGGTCCGCTACAATGTGCTCGAGGGCCTTAAAGAGGGGAGGCAGTATAGAGATCGGCCGGTAGTTTCCCAGGATTGAGTTGTCACCACTTTTGAAGACTGGAGTGACAATAGCAGGTTTCCATTTGCTAGGGAATTGACTGAGGTTAAGTGAGAGGTTGAAGATTCTGGTAAGTGGGTACAGCACTTCCTCTATGGTAAGGGATAGCAGTTTCGGGTCCAGTGAGTCTCCACTAGCTCTGGACTTGGAGACAGCCCTTTTTACATATTCACAGACTTCAACTGCTTTGACTTTTTTAAAGTGGAAAGGTGGATAGCTTGAGAGGGTAAGGAGGGAAGTTGATTCAGGTGAGTCAGTTTCCAAGAAAAAATCTGCGGGGAGGACACTACTGAGGTCCGTGAAAGCTGCATTGAAGGCGTTTGCTATGACTAGCAGGTCAAGGGTGGTAGTACCATTAATAGTCAGTAAGGTAGGGGAGGATTTGGATGGTTTTCCTGTAATCTCCCTTAAATTGTCCCAAAAAGCTCTTCCATTTCCCCAGGTGTTGGTGAGGGCTTCTTTGTAGTAGGTGCTCTTTGCCATTCGTATTTGCTTCATGCAGTTGTTGCGAAATTGTTTGTAAGCTTGAATGTCTGTTTGGGCACTTGTGGCCCTGGCGATTGCCCAGAGGTGGTCCCTTGCTTTTAGCTGGGTCAGTAACCCAGTAGTAAGCCAGGGACTGGATAGTGCCTTGACTTTTCACTTTTTTACTGGGGCGAGTGAATCACAGGCGGTATTGAACATGATGATGAAATGGTCAAGGGCCATGACAGGCATATGACCACATTGATCTGTTCATTTCTTTTGTTATTGTAGATATTTGCCTTTATAAGTTCTGTTTTTTGAAAGTGGATGAAAACATAGCTTCAAAGTCACATGTCCAAGCAGGTCTTGTGGGGAATACTAGATAACTACTCAGTATAACTTTCCCATGAGCTCATCTAAGCTACATGTCCTAGCAGATGTGACAGTACAATTCCAAACACTTCAGACATCCTGAAAAACAAGATTGTAAAGCTGGACAGAGGATGTCTAGGTATGAAGGAGATCTGTTGGCCCCGGATGATGTAATCCACACACACACACACACACACACACACACACACACACACACACACACGGCACTAGGTCACAACAGCGCCAACAACCAAATCACCGTTAACAGCGCTGTCAACAACAGTGCTGTTAACAACAGTGCCAGGATAAAACATCGCTGGATGACAAAAGTGCCAATGGTGGCGGTCCAAATCCATAGTGATGACTGCTACCATGGCTAAAAAACACAAACACACACTTTAGTTTTGTGGGGGGGGTCCCCCTACACCAAGCAGCATGGGGGGCTCTGCCTCCCACACCCCAAGTTACTAATATAACTAACTCCAAGGGGGGGCGTGGATCTCAAGCAGAAGGAGAAACTTGGGAGGTGGGATTGAATGTTTGTCTCGGGTGATAAAATATAGGATAGTGTATGGGAGCCCATACACAACCACGCTAGTCTAATACCGAGTGGTTTCCACTGATGATGAGTACCTTGACAGCAAAGCTCAAGAGGTCCCTATTATCATGGAAACCACAAGGTATTAGAACAGCGTGGTTGTGTATGGTGGCTCCCATACACTTTTTTATATAGTGTATGGCCCCAAAAAGAAGTATTCTTACTTTAGTTTTTCCCCCCTCAAGATCAACCCTTGCCGCTGGACCATCTTCCTCATTTTGCCACTCACTGAGTTGACTCACACATGCAGCTCATCAACTGCCCCCTATCCAATGAACAGTGCTGTTTGGGGGCTGTTGTATTGTGATGTGCCTACTAACGCAGAACGAAAAGTCGTTCTGCATTAGTATGCACATCACTAGTGCAGCAGAACAACTTTTTTGTGTGTATGGATTTCCATATACAATCACATTCTGCCATACACTATAAATATATTTACACTTCTGGCGGGGGGGAAATTGAAATAGCTTGTGTCGGGAGACCAGAAACAGAACCCTGGTCTCCCGTTTTGTGCTGCCCTAGCTGCTGCTACCTTAACCCTGTCCATCACAGGAGCAGCTCAGACACCTACCGCACTTCTCTTTTACTTGT
Organism: Neoceratodus forsteri; assembly: GCA_016271365.2. Taxonomy (NCBI): domain Eukaryota; kingdom Metazoa; phylum Chordata; order Ceratodontiformes; family Ceratodontidae; genus Neoceratodus; species Neoceratodus forsteri. Next base: position 261,951,684 of record CM028137.1, on the reverse strand, counting down.
CCACCTTCACCATTGCCTGAATAGCTACAGGGGTAGTGGTACTTGACATATGCTATTCTACTCCTGTGTCTATTCAGGCATTATGCGGTCTGGACAGTGTGCTTTAGACAGCACTTTTCAGGCAACACTCCTGTAACCAGGTACCCACACACACACATACACACACACAGACACCAATTTGGGGTGGGGGAAGAGTGGGGAACAGCCACTCAAAGGGGTGAGACCACTCCCCACAGTCAAAGGAAATAAATAAGAGAGCTGATGGGTCATATCTCTTTCTCTCTCTCTCTCTCTGGAACGCTCAACATCTGAAGGCATGAGGGTCCTGCCAATAATTAGCTGAAAGATAAGACAGCACAGTTAGGGCAAGTTTCTTTTGCAGTTAGTGGCAGGTAAAGTGGTCTAGGTGAAAGCTCTGATTTTTCTATACATCAGCTGTCAAATTTTCATTATTTTCCATTCTGAGTAAACTTGTAATCCTTTTGTTTTTATGTAAATATATCATGTTTTTAAATACTTGTAGTTCTTATAGTAAAAAATCCATTTTAATAGAACTAGTGACTGACTGTTTATTTAAAAAGGTAATTTTATTATTTCTGCTGGACTCTGTTGGCATTCCATCTCCGATGAGCTGGAGGTAAAGGGTAGTTTCCCTGGTTCCAGGTAAAAATCAGGTGGTGGCAAAGAATTAGAAGTCCCTGACAGAGAACTACCCTGTAAGTGAGGGACACAAAGGGCAGTTTTTGTCTCAAGTGGCAGCAGTGTTGAGGCATCTCTCTGTCACAACTGATGATAGTCATGTGTGGATCACTGCACAGATGAAGTTAGAATTTGTGTACAGTGCACTCTGCAGAGGCATGAACCTGGAGAGAGGATAGGAGCATTACCTAGCACATGGGGGAAACATGCCTGTAGAAATATACTTTTATAGTCATGAAACAGGATATACAAGAGGTTAAATTGTTTTCTACTTGTTTTTATTTCTAGAAAACAGCTTAGTGCAGGGCAGTTAGAAAAGATGAGCTCTGCAACCTATGGCAGATTTAATGTGCAGCAGCTTTGTGAAATGTGCACAGACCGGGGACTGGCTATGAGAGTCTGACAAAGAATGGAATCATGGAAGCCCTGTTGATGCATGACTAAATGCAAGTGGGGCAGACAGTCTCATGGGTGCCTGATCAAATATTCGTACAGCAGATGGCCACTGAGGAAGGTGACCAAGGTAGCAGGACTGAGGTCACAGTGGTTGGGCTAGAGGGGCACTTCAAGACACATGCTAGGGGAGCTGGACAGCTGTAACCTGAGCTAACCTGAGCTAACAGCCAGTGCAACAGAGGCTCTGAATCAGCTGGAGTTCCTGAGGATGGAGCTTGCACTGAAGGAGACTGAACTAGAGAAAGCAAGGCTTGAGGCTGAGGAAAGAGAGAAGGCTTGCCAGCATGAAATCCTGATGCAGAAGCAAAGAGAGAAAGAATGAGCAGAATGAGATAAAGAACGACATGAGTTTGAGATGGTAAGACTGCACTAGCAAATACCACAGCAAATGATAAGTAATGGCATGGGTCCAACCCACAAAGCCAAGATTAATTCTAAAATGTTTCCTCTTGATTTGTTTTTTAAATCATTTGAGAGGGTACGTGTGCAGTTTAAATTGGGCAGGTCTTTGTAGATGACTCACCTTACACTATTGCTTAATAGCTGCACTTTGCATGCATTTTCTAGAATGGATGATAATGACTGCATGGGCTATGACAAAGCCAAAAGGGTGTTATTGAAATGTTTTGAACTGATTCCTGAGGCTTATAGGTGAAATTTCAGAGAATTAAGGAAGGGCCCAGGAGACAGCTGTGCAGAATTGCATGTCTATATATGTGCCTATCTAGAATGTTGGATGGATGGGGCTAAAGTTAGGATTGTAGAGCAAATAAAAGATAAGTTTGTAAGAGAACAATTTCTTAAAATTGTACCTGACAACCTTTCCTGGGTCATGCCTGAAAATAGTCATTTTATGGCTAGTGCACCTACCCGGTTAACAAAAACTAAATAAATAAAATACACATACAGTATGACTACTAGCCCGGGCATGTAACTCCACAAAGGAGGCAGCAGAAAGTGCTGATTTGTATGTGGCCAGCATACCATATGTGCAACATAAGAACAATGGGGGTGGGGTGGCACATGAGTTTAAGGGGACGTGGGAGGCAGCCTAAAGTAAGCCAGCCTGCATCCAAGCCCAAAACAGAACCCACTGGTTTTAAGGGGAGCAAGGAGCTGGGGACAAAGGAATGCTAGATTTGCCAGAAAGAGGGGCATCTGTCCTATGACTTTCCTAAAAAACATAAGCAAAGGGTAAAAGCCTGGAGGAGGGTGTGACCAAGACAGTACTCAGCAGCTGGTAGGCTGTGCACACAGTGTGGTGCCATCAAACTCCACTAAGCAAATGCACCCTATTCTAGTCAATAGGACAGTACTGCAGGGATTGAGGGACACTGGCACCTCCATCTCCATGGTGAAGCAGGATCTGATCCAGGCTGAACAGATTCTGCTGGGACAGTTTTCCAAGATCGGAGAGTCATGGGTCCAGTGGCCCAAGTGCCAATGGCTGTGGTCTTTCTAAGCTGAGATGGTGGCCATGAGGTATAGGATGTGGGAGTTGTACCTGATCTCCCTGTGGATGTGATCATGGGGAATGATTCTGATCAAAGGTAAAACCTTGTATGTGTTACTACATGTAGTCAGGCAAAAGGGCAAGCTTCTGAGGGTGAGGAGGGGGGCAGCTCAGCCTGTGCTAGCCCCTCCCTTAGCAGCCGAGGAAGTAGATAGTGGGGATAATATGCTAGCTAGAAGTAGAAATTTTGAGCCCCAGCTGCAAACAGAACGGACATCTGCCAGGGGCAGATTTCCTCCTGAAGGGAAGTTGGGAAGGGTCAGATGGGAGAAGCTGGACAGGGCTCAGCTGGCTGATGCTACCCTCCAGAAACTGAAAGAGTTAACATATAGTGCTGAGGACTCTCAGGTAGAGTTGTGCAGAATACAAAATTCCACCCATGGAATGCCCACAGAAGGAACATTCTGATTCAGTGGAATGTCATAGAATTTAAGCGAACGTTCTGCAGACTTTCACCAAAGTTTAAATTCCAGTTATTTTGCTATACTTTTAAAAGTACACTTCCAAATAACACAAAGATTGCAACATAAGTAGTGCCCTGTGGTTTACAAAGTTGTACCTAATTTCAGAGTCATAGATTTAAAGGAGGTGGAGTTATGGGTGGCCAAACATTTAATTAAAATGTCATTTTCAGTTCTTTTGAGATCATTTTAAAATTTCTTATCCAAATTTCTCCACAATATCAGGATTTAGGGAAGCATCCAGTATGAGTATATGCACCATGTTTTAAGTCTCAAGCTTCAATGGGAGCTGAGTTATAGATATCCATTTTGCCAACATTTAGATTTCTGTAATTTTAGTATAATTTTGATAGTATTCATTGAAATGTTACAAAACTTGACAGGTATACAGGTTATCATTACATTTGTATATGTACATAGTTTCTGATTTCTAGCTTCAAATGAAACTGAGTTATAGCCTGCCAAACATGTTGCCAAAGTTTAGATTTAAATTATCTACCTCTAATTTTAAACATCCACATTTAACCAGAGTTAAAACATTTAAACTACTTTACCACATGGTCATTTCTGTAAAAGTTCACATTTGCAGCTTTAAATGGGCTTGAATTAAAAGTAGTCAAACTTTCACAACATTTAAAAGTTGAATTTTGCAAGAATGCAAACTACAAATTTATAAACCCCTGAAACTGTAAAACTGGAGAATGCAATACCATTAAATGTGGCAGGTTATTAGACCTTACAAGGAGACAGTGTGCACCAGTTTTGTTATTTGCTTGTTGCCAGAAATTGCAAAATAACTTCTGTACTTAATGTCAAATCCCATGAGTCTTTTGGAAAATTGTAGAATTTCATGAAAAACTCCATAAAACCGGAATTTGCTCATTTTACTCAGCCTTATCTGGAGGACTTTAATTAAACAATAGTGGTTTGAGAGGCAGGTAGTGCAGGGGGTCACCAGGTTCAGGAGTTAGACATACAGTTTCACTAAAAATTGGACAGCTGAGCTGGGTAGCACAACAGTGGTAGACCTCCAGGTTGAAACAAATGAAGCACAGAGTGTCAAAAATTGCAACCTGAATGCAAGGTATTTAAGGATCACATTAAGCCAGCCCGGTGGCGCAGAGGGTTGAGGCGCTGGTGCCTTACCTCAAACCACACTGGCGACCCAGATTCGGAAACAGATGCGGGGCACTGGGGGTTGCCAGGGGAGGAGAGGATTGAGCATCCGTAGGACTGCTCTCCTCTCCTGGGGTGGGTAGTGGGATCACTTCACTCGGCAGCAGCCCCCGGTGGAGACCAGGAGCACTGCACGAGCATCGTAACAGTGGGAGGAACCAGAAAAATGAAAAAACAGCCCAGGATTGGCCGGATGATGGCAGCCGGCCTATCGACACCTCCGAAGAGCCTTCCATGGAAGTTCCACCTACCTCAGCCATGCCCCAGGACTGAGAGAGGAGTGTGATGGGTGTCCCCACCAGTGCCTTCCCCCTCAGAGGAGGGGGATCCACCTGGTGAAGGGTCACGCCAGACTACCCCTTGGCTGCAATATGAGGTGAGGGGGCGCTCCAGGGGAGGAGTAGAGAGACATCAGGGACCTTGCCTGCCCGAAGGAGTGGCAGATCCTGGGCATGTCGAAGGAAAGTAACAATGCAAAAAAAAAAAAAAAAAGGATCACATCCAGTAAATTGATGATCCAGGGAGCCTGATGTACATGCAAGTCTGGAATTTAGAGGTACTCAAAAAGATGTAGTGGGGAAGACAATGTTTGGGGTAGCAGGAAGGAAGAATTCTGGCTATTTCAACAGGGTAGGTCGATAGGAAAAGGATTAGATGACTCATGTTTTAAGGGAGTTTGTCACTGTAAACAACAAAAATGATATCAGTGGGATTAATAGTTCTACTGAGTCAATCTGGCTATGCCAAAAGAGAAGGGGGGAGGGAGGAATAGTTACCCAGAGAGAAACAACAGGACTGCAAAATGCTCAGCTTAGCCTATCAAATGAACCAGTGATAAGTGCATTGTTAATGATAAATTCCACAAAAAGCATTCTCGATGCTTCATCTATATGCTGCCATAAATATGTAAGAAAATATTACCAATATTTTTTTTCTACTGCAGATTTAAAACTGCTAAATCAATTTATTCAGATATGTTAGGCACCAGGATATACTGACTATGGATATGCATGTCAAATGTTAAGTCTATGCCTGGAAGAGCAGAGAAGTTACAAACATCCACATTTTTGAGAGTTTTTGCAAAATTTTGCAAATATTTACAGGGTAAACTTTTCAACCCCTGTAACTTAAAAATCTCTAATTCAATTCTCTCCATCTTTAGATCATTCTATAAACATTACAGAAAGGCTATAAAAATTCATGCTAATTTGCACATGTCTAGCTCCAAAGGTGCCTGAGTTACATGTAGATGAAACGTTTTCACAAAATTTCCCTCAAAAAATAAAATGACAGATTTTGAGCATATATAGTTTTGAGACAATGCACCATATTCTCATGAAACTTGGAAGATATTTAGAACACTTGTCATCAAGGAATCATGCCAAATTTAAGATATCTGACCCAATAGATGGCTGCGGTATATGCAGATAAAAATGTTCATGAAATTTCACACAAAAAATAAAATTACAGACTTTGAGCACCAATAATTTTGAAATTATACATCGGAATTTCATGATGTTTGGCACATTATTGACACTTTATACAGAGAGTGTCTCTTCCACCTTTCAGACCACTAGCTGAAACAGCAGCTGAGTTGTGACAAAATTACTTCATTTTAAAAATTCTGCAACATTCTGAAGAAATTCTGTGAGATTTCACAGAATTTCATGAAATTTTGTTGAAATTCCATGAATCTGGAATTTTCCCATTCCACACAGCTCTACTCTCAGAGCAGCACAAAGTCAGTTTACTGGGAAAATGGGCAGTTGTACAGGGATTGCACACCACAGAGGGGGCTAGAGGGAGATGTACTCTGGCATCTGGTAGTCCCCAGGGACTACTACAAACAGCTTTCAGCCCTGGCCCATGATATCCCCCTTTCAGGCCACCTGAGTATTAACCACACAAAAAGGCGGCTTGCCAACAACTTCTTTTGGCTCAGCATGTACACAGATGTGGCAAATTACTGTCGGTCCTCTCCTCAGTGCCACAAGGTGGGAAAGGTAAGGGGCAAGGCTAAGGCAGCTTTAGTGTCCCTGCCTATTATTGATGAACCCTTTAAGATGGTAGCTGTGGACATAGTGTGGTCCCTGAGTTCCCCAAGTCACATGGGCAAAGCATATATACTGGTTGTCATGGACTATACAGCCAGGTAGCCTGAGGCAGTGACCATGTCCTCCGCAAAGGTGAAGAAAGTGGCTGATGAGCTCCTGGAAATCTTTAGCTGAGTTGAATTTCTCTAGGAGATTTTGTCAGACTAGGGGATGAATTTCATGTCATCCTTAATGACTAGTCTATGGGAGAAGTGTGGGGTGAAACAGCTCTGTGCCTCACCCTATCACCCCAAGAAAAATGGCCTGGTTCAGCAGTTCAATTGTGACCCTCAAAACCATGTTCAAGACATTTGCTGACCAGCACAAGAGGAAGGGGGACAAATATTTGCCCCACATCTTGTTTGCATACAGGGAAGTCCCACAGGAGTCCACATGTTTTTTTTTTCCAGTTGTTTAACCAAGAGTAGCACACTAAGCTGAAAGCTTGTTTATAGGAGTAACCTGGGAGCACAGGAAAGTTAAGTGACTTGCTCAGGGTCACACAGTATGCAAGTGGGGGCTGTGGGATTCAAACCCTGGTCTCCAGATTTGCAGCTCAGAACCTTAAACCAGTGTGCTATACTGCCTCCCTATACTGGATTCTCTCCTGTCGATCTCCTGTTTGGTCACAGGGTGAGGCAGCCACTAGATTTAGTCAGGGATGAATGGAAAGGTGACCTTGCCTCCCAAGGGGAGTCTGTTGTGAAGTACATCCTGAATTTCAGGACTCAGCTTAAGGAGCTCATGGGGCTCACCCAGGAGCATGTAGCTACTGCACAACTATGGCAGAAAACCTGGTACGACCATGGGACCAGAGCCCAGGAGTATGAAGTTGGACAGTGAGTTATGGTACTTGTCCCAGTCCAATAAAATAAAATGCAGGCAGCATGGGAGGGCCCATTATCCATAATCAGGAAGGTAAGGGATGTTAACTATGCAGTATGGCTGCCTGACAGAAGGTGCAGGCACAGGATTGATCATGTGAACATGATGAAACCCTACTATGATAGGGAGGAAATGATCCTCACTATGTGTAACATGCCAGAAGAGGGAAATGAGGCTGATTTCCTTGCGTACCTCCTTGGGGAAGGATGGGAGGAATCCTCAGTGGAAAACCTCACCATCTCAAGGTAGCTGACACTAGACCAGGCAGAGGAGATGAAAGGTGTGCTGTGAGAATTAGTGGACATGTTCACCAGGAAGCCAGGATACACAACGACGGCTGAACATCACATGCACACTAGGACCCAGATGCTGCTGAGGCAGTCCCCTACAGGGTACCAGAGGGGGTTAAGCAGATTATGCCAGGGGGGGAACTTTGTGAAATGCAGGCCCTTGGAGTGATCCAGGAGTTCAGTAGCCCCTGGGCCTCGCCCTTGGTCCTGATCCCTAAAAAGAACAGTTCCACACAGTTCTGTGTCGACTATCAGAAGCTCAATAGTTGCATGGAGTCAGATGCATGCCCCATGCCCAGTCAGATGAGGCCTTGGAACGGCTGGGGGAGCCTGGTTCCTGATCTTGGTTCATGATTATCTGGTAGGATAAGGGACTGCCTGACAATGAAGAGCTTTAAATCTGCACTAAAAACTTATCTTTTCAATCTTGCCTTCTCTGAGTCTGTATGAATTGTTGGTGTTAACTTGTTTTAATTACTTATGGATGTTTTAATTCAGATTTTATGATCAATTGTACAAGCACTTTGATCGTCTGTGAATAGCTCTTTTTATAAATATTCTATTCTATTCTATTCTATTCTATTCTATTCTATTCTAGTCTGACAATGATAGACCTGACCAAGGGCTACAGGCAGGTACCTCAACCCCTGTAACCAGGAAGAGGTCTGCTTTTATTACCCCTTTTGGCTCATTTGAGTTCTGAGTAATGCCATTTGGGATGAAAAATACACCTGCAACCTTCCAGATACTTCTGTATCGCATGCTGTCTGGGGCAGGTGAATATGCCCTGGTGTACATGGATGACATAGTCATTTACAGCCAGAGATGGGAGGATCATGTCAGGCACATGAGGGAGGTGCTCTGCAGACTGAAGGCTGAAGGCTGCAAGGCTGACAGTTAAGGTGGAAAAATGCCAGGTATGCATGGCAAAAGTATCCTATCTTGGGCACTGGGTGGACAGTAGACACATCCATCCAGAACCTGTGAAGGTTGATGCCATCCAGGCCTGGCCCACCCCTACCACAAAGAAACAGGTAAGGGCACTTATGGGGATAGTCGGGTACTACATGAGGTTTGTTCCACACTGTAGTGATGTGGCTAAGCCCCTGACAGACCTGACCGAGAATAAAATTTCAGAGAAAGTTCACTGGACAGTAGACTGTGAATCTGCCATCCAACAGTTGAAGGAGGTATTATGTGGATTACCTGTGCTTGCTAGCATCATGTATTTATTTATTTATTTTATTTATTTACAGTTTGGTCACTGGGAGAGACACATTGAGCCAAGGCTCATTTCCAGGTGCAACCTATGGAAACAGAATATGAGATTCAAGGTACAGTAGATCATTTACAATTCAAAGTACTCAAGATAAGCATATTAGCAAAATAACGTGCAGAAAAGATGTACCTATTAAAGGATGACATATGGACCAACAAAGCTTCAGATCACAAATGAATAAGGTAAACATAGTTAGAGCATAAGAATTTAGAGAAGGGTACAGTACAAATTGGGGGAGCAAAGACAAAGTAATTCATATGTTATACTTGATAAGATCCTAGTTACTTTGGGGTACCATCCCAGTCAGAGAAGGGGAACAAGTTGAACTGAGGTGAGTGTTAACAAAGTCAATAAAGGCACAGTAGGATCCATGTAGAGAAGGAGATTGGGGAGAAGGTTTAGGAGGTTATAGGGAGGGCGCAAGGGAGTTAGAGAGGGAGTTCCAGAGAGAGGAAAGGCAATAGGAGAATGCTGACTGACCTGTACAAGATGTATGACAGCAAGGAAGAAGAAGCAGGCTTCACTGGAACCAAGGGGGTAGGTGGGCAGAGGAGATGGAGAGAGGAGAGCAGAGAGACAGGATGGAAGAGACCCGAACCAGAATTTTGAGATAAGTAAGGTGCCATGGTGCTGATGGCATTGTTGAAGAGAGGTTAGAGAGAGGGAGGAGTAGAGGGAGGAGTAGTAGAAGCAGCAGTGAGTGCAGGAAGGGGGATTAGTTGTGAAACAGCAGAAGGCATTGTAAAGTGTATCCAGTCTGGCCAGCGTGATGGCTGGGGCAGTTCCATAGATTATGTTGGTATAGTCGGATAAGGGCAGGATCATTTTCTTGAGTTTGCAGTGCACTGACATGGAGAGTGGATCTTTATTTCTGTGTAAGGTTCCCAGTTTGGAACAGAGCTTTATGTGATGATAATTCACATGGGCAGAAAAATCAAGCTGGATGTCAAGCCAGACACCAAGGTATTTAACAGATTGGATCTCATCAAGAATAATACCATCCAGGGTGATGAAGGATAGGGGAGTAGAAAATGTTTCTAATTTTTAAGGGTTCCAAATACCATCAACACAGCCTTTTTGACATTAACTTTGAGTTGGTTAGCTTGGAACCAGTGAAGGACTGATTTGAAGTCAGATTGTAGCTGAGTTTCAATGACTGAGGTGGAAGGACCTGTGACATAGAAGACGGTATTATCAACATAATATTTATATTGGGGAAGGAATAGTGGAGGGGAGGTTGTTGAGGAAGATGGAAAAGAGGACAGGGCCAAGGATAGAAACATAGAAACATAGACTTTGATGGCAGATAAGGACCACTTGGCCCACCCAGTCTGCCCATTTCCCTACCTACTGGATAAGCTGCAGATTCTAGTTAACCAACAGCCTATTTCCTGCAACCCCCCACTATAATTGCCTTATGTCTGTCCCATGCATGTTTGAATTCCTCCACTGTTTTAGACCCCACAACCTCTCCAGGAAGGCGGTTCTATGCGTCCACCACTCTCTCCATGAAAAAGAATTTCCTCACATTACCCTGAGCCGTCCCCCCTCTAACTTTAAATTGTGCCCCCTTGTTCTTACACATCTCTTTTTCTGAAAGATGCTACCCTCCTGGACTTTGTTGATTCCTTGAGGTACTAAAAGTTTATATCATGTCTCCCTGTCCTCCTTTCATCAAGGGTATACATATTAAGCTCTCTCAGTCTCTCTTCATATGGTTTCTGATGTAGACCCTTCACCATTTTAGTTGCCCTCCTCTGGACTGCTTCCATCCTGTTTATGTCCTTGCGTAGATGAGGTCTCCAAAACTGCACGCAGTACTCCAGATGGAGTCTCACCAACTGTCTGTATACAGGGATAACCACTTCCCTTTTTCTACTTGTGATACCCCTCCCTATGCATCCCAGTATCCCTCTGGCTTTCCCTACTGACTTCTTACATTGCATACCCACCTTTAGGTCATCTGATATGACTACACCCAGATCCCTTTCCATTATTGTTGTTGTTAGTACCTCCCCTGCTATTGTGTACTCTTCTCCTGGATTTTTATTTTTATTTTTTATTTTATTTTATTTAAACAGCAGTTTGGAAAACCTTTGAGCCATAGGCTCATTTACAAAAGTACCTTGTCACTGTAAGACAAACCAAAATACACAGTATAGCAGTACAACACATAAGTATAACAGTAAATTAAGACATAGATACAAACAAGCTGGTACAGGTAGGATGGATGCAACAATACCAGAGTTATGTTGTCCTTAGAAGCTTAGTAATAAGCTTTGTCATAAGTATCGAGTACGGCTTTGAGTACGGATTTCCCAGGTGCATTACTTTGCACTTCTTTGCATTGAATCTAAGTTGCCATATGTCTGACCATTCCTCCAACCTTGCCAAGTCCCTTCTCATCCTTTCTACCCCCCCTTGTGTATCAACTCTGTTACAGATCTTTGTGTCATCCGAAAGAGGCATACCTTTCCTTCCAGACCCTCTGCAATGTCACCTATAAAGACGTTAAAGAGGACTGGACCCAGTACTGAGCCCTGAGGTACTCCACTAGTAACCCCCTTTTCTTCAGAATGTGTTCCATTCACTATTACCTTCTGTGTCCTGTTATGCAGCCAGTTTTCTACCCAGGCTACCACCCCGGGACCCACTCCCAGGCTGGCTAACTTGATTATTAATCTTTTGTGCGAGACTGTGTGGAGCCTTGAGGGACTCCTACTTGGATGGGTTGGAGGGGAAGGGCATCACTGGCATAGACACATTGTAAAAGACCAGAGAGGTAAGGCTTGAACCAGTTGATCGTGGAGGTTGAGATGCTGGCAGAATTGAGCTTGTTGAGGAGTAGGGGGTAAGACATGGAGTTGAAGGCCTTAGTCAGATCAGTGAAGATGGCTATAGTTATGTGACCTCGAGCCATGCTGGTGAGGATAGTGTTAGTAACACAAAGGAGGGAGGTTGTGGTTGAGTGGTTAGTCTGGAATCCAGATTGAAAAGGAGACAGAGGCTCATAGGAACTGAGAAAGGCAGTTAGGTGGGAGAACGCCAGGGATTCTTGTAGTTTAGCCAGGGATGGAAGAAGTGATATAGGTCTCTAATTCCCGGGAATGGAAGGGTCACCCCCTTTGTGGAGGGGAATCACATTGGCATTCTTCCAGGCCTGGGGAACAGCACTTAGACTGAAAGAGAGTTTAAGTAGGTGGGTAAGAGGAAGTGCAATGGCAGAGGTGGAGATGCGGAGAAGGTTGGGGTCTAGACCATCTGGACTAGATTTTCAGGAGTTTTAATGAGAGAAGGACACAGTACACTTCTTGTCTGGCACCAGGAGAGAAGGAGAAGCCCTGGGTAGAGGGGAAGTGGAGGGTGTAGAAGAGGTTGGGGGGTTGCGGAGGAAGGCATTTATGACCTAAGGTTCATAGTGCACATGGGTGCCTCAGACCATGGGATGGGTGCTGTCATGAGCCAGGTTACACCACTGGAGGAGGAACACTCCCTAGTGTATCTGAGCCAGAAGCTTCTGTCCAGGGAGAAGGCATATGCCACAATTATGAGGGCATGTATGGGGATAGTGTGGGCCCTTCAGAAGCTGTAGCCATATTTGTATGGTAGGGAGTTCACTGTGGTCACAGATCATAATCTGCTGACATGGTTCCATAGGACTAGTGGGCAAAATACAAAATTATTGCACTGAAGTTTGATACTGCTCTCTTATTATATGAGCATCCAGCATCGAAGTGGTGCACAGAATGCCAATGCAGATGGTCTGTCAAGGCAGAGCTAAGTGCATGACATGTTTCTTCAGGTGCTCCCCAGTCTCTACATGAATGGTAGTGTCTCTTGGGGGTCACCCAAAAGAGACATGCCTTCATTTACGGGGGGGGGGTGAGCTGTGATGGGTATATGCCCAGACTGAGCCATTCATTTCTTTTGTTACTGTAGATATTTTCCTTTTATAAGTTCTGTTATTTGAAAGTGGATGAAAACATTGCTTCCATGCCACATGTCTAGGCACGTATTGTGGAAAACACTTGTTAACTGCTCACTTTGACTTTCCCACAAGCTCGTCTAAGCTGCACATCCTGGCAGATGTGATGATGCAATTTCAAACACCTCAGACATCCTGAAAAACAACATTGTAAAACTGGACAGAGGATGTCCAGGTGTGAAGGAGGCCTGTTGGCTGGATGATGTCATACACACACACACACACATACACACACGCACACAGACTCACCCATTTGGAGTGGAGGAACAGTGGGGAACTGCTACTGAGGAGTGAGACCACTCCCCACAGTCAAAGGGAATAAATTAGGTAGCTGATGGATCTTCTCTCTCTCTCTCTCACTCACTCTCACTCTTTATTTATTTATTTATTTAAAATTTGGTGACCAGGAAAGGCACACTAAGCCAAGGCTCATTTCCAGATGTGACCCAGGTACAAGGTTTACATAAAGCTATTCAGAAAAAAGTACAACAGTTCTTGGATACAGATAGTATGTACAACAGTTTTTGGTCACAGAGAGTGTGTATAACAACTGGAGCTACAGTACAAACATTTGTCTTAACAGACAGGTATAAACAAGCACAGGAATAGTACGGTAGAGAAGAAGGAATTTAGTATAATTTGAGGTTATCAAATTCAAGTAATGCCACTCAGGGGCCCCTAAAGTGGGTTAGGCTCTTGTCGTGGGTGATTCCAAAGGAGCATCTCTGGCACAGAGGGGGAGGGGAGGAGCCTGAGGTGTTGCTCTACTGCTGAGAAGGAGGAGGCCTGGCGAAGGTCGGGTGGGAGGTTGTTCCATAGGAGGGGGAGATGGTATGAGAAGGCAGCTTGACCTTAAGCAGTGTGGGGGCATGGGATGTTGAAAGTGCGGGCATCCCTGTGGTGGAGGGAGTAGCCTGGAGAATTGGTAGGTGCAAGCCATTTGGTGAGGTAGGGTGGCAGGGAGCCTAACCAGCATTTAACTATGAGGCAGGCACTATGGACGGTTCTCCTGTTGGAGAGTGGGGCCAGGGAGAAAGTTGAATAGAGAAGGCAATGGTGGGTATGTGGGAGGGAGGCAGTGTCAAAGTGACATAATGAGTTGAGTAGGATGTAAAGTTTGGAGAGGGAGGAGGTAGGGGCAGTGCAATAGATGATGCCTGCATAGTCCAGTACTGGCAAGATTGTTATACGTATGAGTTTGCTGTGGGTAGGAAGGGGAAGACTGGCTTTGTGGTGATAGAGGATGGCAAGTTTGGGCTGGAGTTTAGTGTAGACGGCCTCTACATGGGTGGAGAAGGTGAGGTGGCTGTCTAGCCAGACTCCCAGGTATTTGAAGGTGAGGACCAGCTCAAGGGGAGAGCCATCCAGGGTGGTGATTACTGGAGGGGCTGGTAGGGAGGCAATCTTTTGTCTAGTTCCAAAGACCATGGTGACAGTTTTTTTGGCATTAAGTTTGAGCTGGTGTTTCAGAAATCAGGACTGGACTCTATTGAAGTAATTTTGCAGATCTCGGAAAACAGTGTCATGGGTGGGGCCCAAGGCATAAATAATCGCATCATCGGCGTACAGTTGCACGTTAGTGGTGAGACAGGTGGGGGGGAAAATGTTTATGAAAATGGAGAAGAGGATGGGGCCGAGGATAGAGCCTTGGGGGACACCTGAGAGGATGGGAAGGGGAGGAGAGGGTGAATCCTATTTGCCTTACTTCAGATACTGTACCATGGTCAAGATCCAGTGCCAGCAAAAGATTACTTGCTTCATCTGCTCTCTCCCTATGGAATGCCTTCCCTGCTACTTTCCAAGTCTGCTTCTCACTGGGCAGCATAAGAAAGGGACCAAGACATTTATCTTAGAGCAGTCTGCACACTTGCAATTGTTGACTTCTACCAAGCTGGTCTGAATTATTGTGACCCTATGTTATAACCCTTACAGAAATAGTGATATGAAATGTTTTCATGCTGCACACATAAAACTACCTAAGTAGTATGCATGCTGCAAGTATGATTTAAATGTTAAATTTGAACTGATTGCATGAATATGGTATGCGTGCAGCATTCAAGTGTGGAAACCATGATTTTTCAGTTAAATTGGGAAAGACTGCATACATGTGGCATGCGTGCAAAAAACAAGTGGTCACTGATAACTGTACACGTAAAATCTAAGTGACTTGCTCAGGATCACACCATACACAAGTGGGGGTTAACGAGATTCAAACCCAGGTCTTTATATCTCCAAGTCTCATGGCTTGCAGTTCAGTGCCTTTAACCTCTAAGCCATACTGTCTGCACACATATGGCTTGCTTCTACTTCAATGCATACTGTATTTGAATATATCTGCATGCATGCAGCATGCTTGTAGTCACTGTTATGCTTTTCAGTTTTCTTCTCTCCCTCATCTCAGTTTCACAGTTGAACTGTAGCAGACATACCAATGGAAACACATGTGGTCTTTCCTACCCCCAATACACACACTTACTAAAAAAAAAAACACTTAATTACTTCTGTCTGGCCTGTACTCTTACTATTTTCTCTCCATAGTTCTGAATGCTTCCATGCAAACAGACTTTAAGGTGCAAACACAAAACTAGTAATAACTCAACACACACCCTCATGGCCAGCTCCCCCCCCCATGCACACACACTGCAGCAGGTATGGCCATGCTGCTACAGACAACCCACCAAGTAAAGATATACTGTAAGTAAAAAGTCTCTTACTTGAGTACTAAGGAGCCAGAGACAGGTGTCTTTAAAAGATGATGTCCATGGATCAGAGTTCTGGGGCATACCCCCTTGAAATGAATGGAGTTATTTTTATTACTGGTTTATATTTTATGATGGTGAGTTGGAGAAAAATGGAAGTCACTGTTTTATTAACAAGCCCATTGTTAGTCGAGCAGTGGCCTTCATTAATCTCCAACTCTCCATCAATAATGTATAAAATAGCAATATAAAAATACACCCATTCATTTCAATGGTGCACACCCCTGCAGTCTCCTTTGTCCTTTGTCATAATGTGCTTGTGTGTGGAGATGTGGAGGTCAGCTTCACTGGGGTGGGGATAAGACTGACTGTATGAATCTCTGTAATGTCTCTAAAAGGTAAAACATACTTGTTTTGGCTGAAAAGTGATATGCAAATCGGGAAAAATTCAAATGTATAAGATTCATCTGTATATACTCTGGAGCAGTGCATCAGATTTGGACTTAAACCCACCCAGTTACTAACCAATTTTTTTCCAGGCTGAAGTTCTGCCTCCCCCCCCCCCAAAAAAAAAGAAATTCATCCCAATTTTTGTCCCTGACTCCATTCCACTCAATACCCATCCCCTTTGAGTCATGAAGCCACCCAAAGGTGAAGAAATTTGAAAAACATATCCATGTGTTGGTCCTTTCTCTATCCCCAATTTCCCTGTAAAAAAATTATTTACTTTTACTTATCCAGCCATATCATCAGAACCTACAGCCTGGCACAGTGTTCCACCAGCACAATTTTCAGTCCGCTCCCCCTCTCTCCTTCCACCAGAAGCTGGTTGCTAGAATTGACCATCACAGGTCCCCAACATGGTCCGTGATCAAGCCACCTCACCAACTGAACCCACCCAACCTGGGTTGCTTGCTTCTTGCTTGGTTGCTGCTGTGGCTGCTGCTGCATTGCTCTGATCAAGGCCTGTGAAAGCCACCCACACTTCTGTCACCACTGCTGCTAAACCTAGTTTGCTGCCATGGGGTCTGGCTGTTGTTTTTTTTTTTTTGCAAAGGGGGCCTAGTAGAGTAAGTAAGTAGTCTAATCTTCAGTTAGCTTCTAGCTCACCCTCTGCCCCTTCAGCCACCAGGGGAGATGGAGACTCACTAAGAGTAGACCAACAAAAATATGCTGCTGCAACACTGCTATTGAGAGGTCAGTGCTCACCGACTCCTCCAAGCTGTAGTGTGCAGTCTCTCTACTCTGTGGTGGGAAATAAAGTGTCGCACTTGCAAGACTCATGTGCTCTTTCTTGGCTGGAGTTCATCCATATCACATGTGATTATGCCACTGCTAATAGATGGAGAGAGTGGACAACACAATACAGACATAGTTGAGTCTGGAGGGTACCTGCAGCAAGAGCAAACACTGGCCAGGTGGTCCCTTATTGTGCAAAAGACTAAATCCAAATTTAATGCCATTATTGCCACACCATAAGAATCTACAGTAGGCACACATATTGGGGGGGGGGCAGCTCTACTCTGACCTACCTAAATGGCACCCCTGCTTAATGGCAGAAACTCATTCTCAAGTGCTAATGCAATAGTTTTCACTCTGTTCTGAGGTATTGTATCTCCATGTTTCATGATGTGTCCTGATCATCATGTGGGTTAGTGTCCCTCATCGTCCCTCATTTTGAGTGACAACATGTAGAAGAAGAAGAATCAGCATTTATATAGTGCTTTTCATACACAGTATCCCAAAGCACTTTACAAGCAATGCTAGACTGGTAGTGAAGTGACTGAATGTGTGGTGGCGGCCATATCGCACATCATCACCCACACACAGCCTGGATAATTGCATGAACTGGTTTGTGGGAAGGGGAATGTTGGCTAGGACACCGGGAATGTTCCCTGCTTTTTGCGAAGAGTGATCTGGGTTCTTTTACTTCCACCTGGACACCCACCAGGACAACATCAGGATGGGCAGAAGGGACCTCGGTTTAACGTCTCATCTGAAGGACAGCACACCCCAGCAGTACAGCATCCCCCCAATACTGCACTCGGATACCAGCAATTGTTAGGTGCAAGTCCAATCCCGGTGTGGGACGAGAACCCATGACTTTCTTGTCCAGAGGCGGATGTGCTACCAACTGAGCCACGCTGACACATGTAATGTGTGGTGCATGCTTCCAAGACCCTACTCAGCACAAAGACTGCTGAGCATGGCCATAGTGTATATGCTCAATACAGATTGACAAAGGGAAAGTGAGATGAAACAGTCATGGAGAAACACATTTGTAGCACTAAATATGAATAAGGGATTTGCATGGTTCAAAACAAAAAGGATGGGCTTCACGACACAGAGGTCCCTCTTCATACATCTGAAGTGGAGGATGTTGACTTGCTATATCCTAAGCATTTAATACAGTAAGCAAACTATACTTTACAAATTAATGTCGATTTAATGACAAAAACCAAAAGCCATTAAACAACTTGCAAAAGGATCAGAATGAATGAGTTTACCTAATTTTTATGGAAATTCAAATAAAAATGTATTTCAATGACTCTAGTTGCTAGCAGTAGCATAAGAAATAGAAATTGAAGTTTTTTTTTTAGATGAGAGTTGCACCAGCTTAGCTGCTGCACATATAGCAAGCATGCAGCATGTGGGCTCTATGATGCTGGTTCGACAATGAAGTTGTCAACCGCCATCACAGTGATGGATTTAAGTTGACCACAACTTGCAGTTGACTGTAATCTGAATGGAGACCCCGACTGTTTTTTCATTAGGGGACTTTGCCCCTGAACCCCCCCATATGGTGGGCTCTGCCCCCTTCTGCACCCCCGGATCTTAAGGATTCTATCTCTGAGTCAGAATTGGATCAGGGAGCAGGTGCAGGACCGGGAGAGAGAGTGCCGGGGGCTCGGGTGGACTATTACATAAAAAAATGTTTATGTCGTTTGCATCAACGTTTGCGCTGTAATAGTGTCACCTTCCTGGAGGCATACCCAGCGCGTGAACAGGATGTGATATTTAAATGATGTTCACACCAGCTTAACTGCTGCACTGATGTCAAGCATGCAACATGTGAACCTGCTACAGTTTTTAGAAGATGTTCACACCAGCTTACCTGCTGCACACGTCAAGCTTGCAGCATGCAAACCTGATTTGCTTTTTAGACCTGGTTCACTTAGGTTCACTTTGAGTATGCAAACTGCATCAAACATTGCACAATTAAGCATGTGGCATGCATTCTGCATATACACAGCACACTAATATTTCTGTAAGGGAACTTAAGACTTGTCAGCATGTTTTCTCTCTGTTGTAAGTTCTCATTATTTGCTGACTTTGTAACTCGGTGATCATGTCTGTGTTATTGTCACGGCCTGTATTGCTTATTGATTTCCTGTTTCCATGTATAGTAATTAATTCCAGGTCACCCCTGATAAAGGGACTTTTAGTCTTAGTGTGGGCTTACCTGGTTATCAAAATTCAACAAATAAAATAAATGCATTTATACGCATAGAACATATAATACAGATTTAGCAACACATTATATAATTATTGCTTTCTCTAGTGTTTAACACTTTCATATTGGTGAATAAAACCTTTATTTGTTTCACAAACAAGGAAACCTTTTAAACCTTTCCATATCCTTTAATGTGGCAATTTAGTTGTTTTTGTATAATTGTATGTGATTTTAACTGTAACTAAGGAACAAAAGTGCTAAACATTCATTGCTTAATTAATCTGCAACAAAACGAGTATGCAAGTCACAATGTAAGTTGTGTCCAAAGCAGTCCCAAGCTTTTATCCGCCAAATGAGAACTAACATTACATTATTCCTTAAAATATTGGTCAAGAGGCAAAATGTACAGTATGACACTTCAAATGTGGAACAGTGCTGTTTTTAGGTAAAAAAAGGATGAGGGAATTGTTCCTTGTAAAGTGGGACACTTGAGAAGGGATGGATCTGGCCCAGCACACTGAAACACCAGTTTTTCCAGCTACACAGTGATTTATCTTAAAATACTCAAACATTAAATTTATTTTTAAAAGAACATTGAAATATCTGTATATAAATGCTTAACTTGCATACTTGGTTCCAACTTGGAAACACTGCATGAGTAAAAAATATCTGAATCCATCTTCTGTTTCAGTTACTAGTAGATCAACTTTTAGAAAAATACCTCTAGGGTTTTAAGTTACAGCCTTTGCAGACCTAGAATCTTTTTTACAGCCATCAACAAGCAAATCATCCTAGAATTTCCAAGTAAATGAGAAAAAAACTTGCCAGTATAAAAAATGTAATCTACAGTCAGGTGCACCTGCACAACAGACAGGCAGGACACGGCTGAGCCAATGGAAAAGTCAGAGGAGGAAAAGATCACACAGACAGATAAATTCTTACTAGACTGCTAAAGAGTCTGAATCTATTTACTTCCTGATCTGCCACCTGCAAGACATGAGATGAACTGGTGGTCAACCCGAAGTATGATGTGAGGCCTTAAAAGGGCAATAATTGAGGGGGGGTCTAGGTTAAAACAGCATCTGCAAACATGCACAGGGAAAAGAGCTACAATCAAGAGAGTGCTCATGGAAAACAGCGAGTGCTACAGACAGCATCAAACCGCTGGGCACAGAACTCGGATGAAGGGGCACAGAACTCAGATGAGTGGGCATGAAACTCAGACAAAGGGGCACAGAACTCGGACAAGAGGTCACAGAACTCAGATGTGGGAGAAATTCAGGTGGGTGATTATAACTTTATGCAGGGGGCTGTGCCCTCCACACCCACCACATCCATCATCCATCATATACATATATATAAACATCATCGACAACACATAAACCACCCAAAAAAAAGAAAACAAAGGTGGAATAGACAAACCCTGGTCATCCAGATGTACCAGCCATTCACAGCCTATCACTCAATTTGCTAAGCCATGTAGCCAGCACAGTCCACCAGTGCACAATGGAAACCTTAGATTTCTTAGCCTAAGTGAAAAGAGCTACACGTATGGCACTGAAATGCCCCCGCTATATTTCCTAAGTAGCTCTTTTCACTCACGCTATTTTCTCAGTGTGGTTTTTACCGTGATGTAATTCTCACACGCTTTAGACCAGATACCTAATTGGGGCATCAAAGTTTTGTCTGTCTCCTGCCTTTCTGTAGGCAGAGTGCAAAATACCACTTGCTGGAGTGACAGATACTGTAACTTAAAACGCACATTGCACTTGAGAGAACACATTTGCATTCAGAGTTCTGCCACTAAACTAACATGTCAAGGTCAGACAAATAAGCCTATAGTATATGGTTGGCCTTTGGTCTGTGTAAATATCAGTCTGCTCAGAAACCTTGTTGTTCACATTCTAAACTGTTGTACACATTCCAAGGTGCTATTGTGTGCTTTCCAAGCAGTTGTTCAGCACAGGTCTTCAAAGGTCATAACATTTTACATTTCTCATTCACCCATCACCTAGATGATTACTAACCACCCAGTGCCCAAAATGGTACCTTTTAACTTGTAAAAGTCTATAAATTGAATTTTGATAATAATATAGGACGAAGAAATGGCAAGTTTTTTTTGTTTTCTTCTGTTTTTATTTAGGGAGGTAATACTTCTATGAATTATGTGTACAAAACCATATACTATATAAAATAAAATATGGGCAACCACATATAACTCGGCATGTGTTTGCATCTTGGGGTTTAGATGACAGCATGGACCTCTCGAGCTTCACTCTTAAAGAGCAGGTACCTGCTGTCAGACACCCAGTTCCCCTCAAACACATATAATAATAGATCTGCTCTACTGTTGAGGGGCATTAAAAATTATATGTGCTTCCCTCTGGTTAAAAAGTAATAGCACCCCAAATATGCACCTCCATAAAAACAAAGCCTTGTCTGACATGCCTCCTTTTGTGATGTCAGAAAACGAATACTGAGGGTGCATGTCATTAACCTGTATGAATGTGATATGTCTATGGTGTTGTTAGGAGGTATAAACCTCACTTTCAGATTCTTGATGATATTGGGAATGCAAGTAATCACAGACACGTTGCATTAGAGTAATAAACAAGTTTATTACTACCAAAGGGATAAATCACAGTTGCCCTAAGCAGTTCTTACCACTACGAACTGGGATCCAGTGCTAAGCATTCCCTACACCTCGAGGTTTCTCTGTGTCTCTTGGAGTCTCTCAGGTCTCTGAGGTATAAGGCTTGTGCATTACATTATATACCTATGATAATTACTATGGTAACCAAAAGATAGAAACATTTCTAGTTACAGAGATGAGCCCTATTGGCTAAATTAGAGATGGCTCCACGGTCCAAGATAACATTATACAATTCTGTAAAGTCATCAGTTTGAGAACAAAAGAGTTCTTATGCAGAGTCTTACATAACTTAGTGTAGTGGTGCAAATCACCAAAAGGTGGCAATACCGTCTTACATATTATAATTACTCCAAGAACACAGATGTCTTGGCATCTTACAAGTAAGAAATACACAGAAAATACATAGCAGAATATATGTATTAGCAAGCAAAGTGTATTACAACAATATGTATTCATATCCTGACATCTACTCTTGTACAGTAGATGCCCTTAGCCCTATATGTTAGTATAACATATACTTAAGTGCTAGCTGTCTACGGTGTACCTCTCAGGGTACCAATTAGGGTGAGGGACCTCGTGTAACATTCCCCCCTTTGTTGCCTCCAAGGGCAACACAGGCAGATGTCTCAGGAAAGGACAGGAGCAGTGGTCATTTACAAACCCGACGCGCGAGCTTTGTAAAGGAACTCGAGCTGCTCACAGTGTTGGCACAGTGTGTGCCGTAGGCAGCAGATCATTATAATCAAAATGAAAATTAAGAATGCTTGTATAATAAAAAAACCTTTAAAAGTAATCTCTAACCAGGTGTTACTTAATGTGTTATTCGTATCACCATCATTAATCAAGGCGAGAACAGCTTCATTGGCTTTGGTCATATTATTGCTGATGTGGATGAGGTGTGTGTCTTTCCTGTCTAAAAGTGATTTTAATGTAAGTGTAAGTGGGTCTATGTGTACATTAAAGTATGGCAAATATTCTGACAGTGTGAGCAGATAATTGGGGTTACCATTAATAATGTCTGCATCAAGGAGGGGGACAGGGGTTATAACAGTATGTCCAATGACAGTCTTCTGGTGGGGAACAAAACAGAAATTGGGGTAATTAATAGCACATGTAACACATCCATAGGTGTAAGACTTGTAGTTCGTGACCACGCAATATTCACCATTGGAATTATACTGTGAGCGCACAGTAGGCAATATCCACTTTTGCAACTGGACAGGGCAGGTGTAGGTCATCTTCAAAATCTGTGTTGACAGGTGATGAACCTCCTGATGATAGGATTGGTAGAGTTTATCCGGAGCCAGAGTTGAGCCAAAGGAGTTGGTGCCATTCGCAGTGATGTCATCATCCATGGTAAAAGTCCAATCAACGCTGTCTAGAAAGTAACCACAAACAGGTTGAATAACATCAAATACATCACATTGGCACAAGTAAATATATTGCTTCTTTGCACAGCAGTCCATGTGAGGAGCCACCCAGGCATCCAGGAAAGGATGGCAAACCAATAGAGGCGGTAGTTCTAGGCGTTCTCTGTAGATGTCTTCATCCAAATGCCCAATTGAATGAACCAGTGCAAGCTTGTCGAACAAGGCTGTAGTGGGATCAAAGCATGGTAAGGAGACAGTAAAGGAAACAAACATGGTATCTGTTATGGAACACTTTTTAGCAGTGAAACAAGGATCAGTATTAGGGTGTCTGGTCACAAACCCCAAATTCATAGCTGTAGAAAGAGGTATAGTTAAAGTCTATTGCATACACATGGAAACACAGCTAGTGGTTTTACATCATGGACAATACCATTTAGAGATGCATCTATCATGTATAATGTCAGGTATCCTTCCAGATTCCAGATCACGGAAGAGGTTGTTGATGGTAGTGATAATGTAGGAGCCATAAGCAGTGCAAAGTATCTCTCTCTAGCAATGTATTGTTTATCTGCTTCTTTGTTCTGTTGTATGAGTGTGTTAATCTTATCTTTAGAATCAGTGAATGCCTTAGCAATGTCATGCATGTTGTATACAGTGTACCTTTCTTCCTAAGGCCATCCACACCATGCAATAATGGGGGTAGTATGTTGTTGGCCAAACGAGTGGAGAATTTGGCAGAATGACTTTTGATAGCAGCAATGTCTGCTTTGTTCCAGATAGACATAGCCGTACCAAAAAGGCCTGTGACAGTACCTGTTGCAGCTGTGACATCAGAACTGTCAACTTCACGTGTTTTACGTTTATGAGTTAGATTATCAGGAGAGGGCTTTCTCCTGAAGTTGCCTCTATGTTCAGTAGAATGGAACCCGGCAATAGGGTCTTGCGTTTGAATCTGAAATGCAGCTAGACTATCAAGCAATAACATACTATAAAATGCTGATGTGTTAGTATTGTGACACATACCAAATTCTTTCATATTCCAATAAGTTAGATTAAACAAAACAGGTATATACATAAACTGTAAGTTATTAATCAAAGAACCTGGGAGGGCAGTGGCTGTTAGACCACTATGGGGATGAGGGGTATGCTTTGGAGATTCCAAAAGCTGTTTATTGGTGGGTGGTAACACAGAGAGGTACATGGCTGCAGAAGCCATGTAGTGTATAGCACAAAATGTTCGAGCAGAATCTCTGGACAAAGAATTACAGTATGAAGGATCAATTAAGGCAGTTATGTTGTACAAACCAGAATGTTTTAATGCAGTTTGTAACAAGGACAGCGAACCATTTAGGGATAATTTAGCATTGGGCCAACCTTGGAAAGTTCCTTTGGAGAGTTTGGCCACAGGGAGAATTTGTCCTTGTGAGGTGGTTTGCCACTCAATTTGAAGGGTAGATTTATCAGGAGCAACAACCGAGGCAGTGAGGTAAGCATTGGAACCTTCCTGGACAATGATCATACTATCTGGTATATTAATGGATACTCCCTCTGGAGGAGGTGCTGGAGGACTTAAGTGTCATAAGAGGCCCAGTACTGTGCCTTGGATGCAGGGGATAACTCCTGAGAGGAGGAGATAATGGAACAAGATAGCCATCTTGTCAGTGTATCTGAAAAGGAAGATCAAAGATTAGTATGTTAGTACTATTCCGCCCAATGGGGTGAGGAAAAGTAATTTAAGCTCCTTTATACAGTTTCAGCTGGTTTGCATGTAACCATTTGTCAGTCAACTTATTGTTGTGGGAGAGTCTAACTTGATAGACTGCTGGACTGAGCTTGTTGACAATGGGGTATGAGCCTTCCCACTTGTTGGAGAAGGAGTGGGTGGGATGTGCAATTCGAAGTACCATTACCTGATCTCCAACTTGCCAATCCACTTCTTGTGCGTGTTTGTCAAACTGTATTTTGGATTGTTGCTGGGCCTTGCCCATGCAGTTGGCAGTATACAAGTGTGTGTGTGTATAAGGTCTTTTCTTAGTTTTTCCACATATTGGTCCACAGACACCCGGTCTGCAGTGGGGGTGTGCAGGTCAAACAACAGGTGTTCAGGTAATCTCATTTGTCTGCCAGTCATCACCTCAAAGGGTGTAAGCTGGGTGGTGGCTGAGGGTGTGCCCCCGATTGCCATAAGGAGTAACGGCAATAAGGAATCCCAAGTTTTGGGATTGTCCTCAATGAATTTGGAAAGCATTTGCTTAATCCATCTGTTGGCTGTCTCTACTTGACCTGAGGATTGAGGGTGGTAGGGTATGTGGAACTGTTGCTGAACTCCAAGGAGTTCAAGGGATTCTTTCATCAACTCACCTATAAAACTGATTCCTTTGTCAGAGTCTACTTTGAGGGGTAGACCCCACCTGGAGAAAATCTGTTCCACCAGGATTTTGGCAGTAGTTTTCGCTGTACATGTCTTAGTGGGGAAAGCTTCCACCCACTTAAAGAAGAGGTCAGTTACCACAAGAGCATATTTGTTATTTCTGCTGGTGTTGGTCAAAGGACCAATGAAATCAATCTGTATGGCATGCCAAGGGCCAGAATGTCATTGTGGCAAGAGTTTGGCATTTTGTTTGGTAGGGATGGGGTTGTTTTGCACACAAATGAGACAGTTGTCTATGTATTGTTTAAAATCTTTGGTGATACCAGGCCACCAGGCAGTAGTCTTGAGTCATTGGAGGGTATTTTATGCTCCCTGGTGTCCACCAGTAGGGGTGTCATGCACTTGGTGCAAAAATTCAGATCTTAAATGTCTGGGGACCACCCACAACTTGGTGGTGGAATCATCTGGTTGGAACCAGATGAGCTTGTCATCTGGTGACAAGCGTAACTTACCTTCATGCCTCCGATAGGGGTTATGTGTGGGAAGTTTCTCTTCAGTACCTTTGTCAAGGAATCTGAACACCTCTTTAAGTTCAGTGTCAAAATGTTGGGCTGCGGAGAGGTCCAAGGGGGAGAAAGGTTCAGGTTTCTTCCTGAGTGCTGCAATGTGTACAGCTGCATTAGCCTCTGGATGGTCCATCATCCAGACGTCCCTCCCCTAGGGCCCCTTCCTTAGCAAGGGTGTCTGCTGTGTCATTGAAGGCATGATAAGGATCATGGAGAGAGTGGGCTTTGACTTTGTGTACATAGAGTTTGTGTGCAAATTTTTGTGCCAGTGAATGTATGTATATTACCAATTCCTTGTATTTCACTGGGCTGCCATCAGAGGAGAGGAAGGAGTTCTTCTGCCAGAAGGAAAGAAATTCTGTAAGAGAACAACAAACCCAGTTAGAGTCTGTAAAAATGATGGTATCCTTGGTTCCATGTTGGATGAACTCAAGGGCACAGGCCACCGCTGCCATCTCTGCATATTGTGATGATGCTACACTACAGCACTTAGATATTTTGACAGTGTTCCCATAAGGGTAGATCACTAGAATGCCCATCCCTGCAATTTGTTCTCCCTGATAGTAGGATGCTGAACCATCAGTAAAGACACGGCACAAAGAAGTGTTGTCAAGTATTTGTGGCGTGGCAGGAAGGAAAGGACCTAGATCTGGAAGATCAGGTGACCGTAGTGTACAGTCATGAAGTTATCCCTGGAAAAGGAGGCCATGAGCTAACATAGATGGAACTTTAGTCGACTGCACCTGTATGTCTCTGTCCTGGAGAAGAAGTGACCAGTGTGTCACTCTGGTGTTAGAGACTGACCCATCCTTCACTCTATCTGAGAGCAGAAAGGTGGTTGGGGTGTGGTTGGTGTTGATCATCAGTGATGAGTACCCAATGATATACAGGAAGTGCATGTCAGCCTAGTAGGTGGCCAGAAGGTTCCTTTCGCAAAGGCCGTACTTCTGTTCTACTGGGGTCAAGAGCTGTGAGGCATATGCAATGGGTCTCAAGGTGCCATGCACCTTCTGAGCCAGCACTGCTGACACAGCAATGTCAGAGGTGGCACATTCCAGATAGAATGGTAGTGCTGGATTGGGGTTGACCAGAGCTGGGGCGGAGGCCAAGGCTGCTTAAGTGACGTTACAGCCTGGGTGTGTATAGGGCCCCAAGTTCATGGTACATTCTTTTTGAGTAACTCATACAGATGAGCAGCTTTCTGAGCAAAATCACAAATAAAATCTCTCGAATAATTCACCATACCTAGAAACCTTTGAAGAGTTGCCACACTGGTGGGTAATGGCAAGTCTTACAATCCCTGTACCTTCTTCCAGGTAGGGCTTTGACCTTGGTCAGTTATTTTTAGACCCAGAAAGAGTACCTCTTTCTGACATAATTGTTCTTTTGCTGGGTTAGATTTCAAGCCTGCTCTCTGAATGAGAGCCAGTAGTTCATTCAAGAGATCCAAATGTTGTTCCTGCGTGGCTGTTGCCAGCAGCAGGTCTTCCACATATTGCAAGAGACATTGGGGAGTAGAGAAACTCTCGAGGGTGTCCATCATGTGGCGATGGAACAGGGATGGACTGTTATGGAATCCTTGTGGCAAGCAAGTCCACATGTACTGTCTTCCTTCAAAGGTGAAGACAAACTTATATTGACTCTTGAGAGCCAGTGGCAATGACTAGAAACCATTGGAGATGTCCAGGGCACTGAACCATTTCAAATCAGGGGTCAGAAGTCGTAGCACATCTGGTGCTTATGCCACAGTTGGAGAACAACTGGGGGTGACCTGATTCAGTTTCCTGTAGTCAAAAGTAAGTCTCCAGGCACCTGTGGGTTTCTTCACAGGCCACACTGGGGAGTTGCCTGTAGAAACACAAGTTCTGATTACTCCTTGCTTGAGAAGTGACTTGATTGTTTCTCTAAGGGAAGGCAAGGCCTCAGCTGGGAAAGGATATTGCCTTTGCCTCTCATGTGCTGGGCCTGGCACTTCAATGACGGTGTGCATTCTACCACAGTCATGTTTGTTGACTGCAAACACGTCCAAATGTCATTGCAAAATAGGGAGGAACTTTGGGAAAAGTTCATGATTCTTGAACAAATCTATGATGTCATACTCTTTGTCACTGGCAGATATCGTTGCCACAATGTGTGAATCAGGAATCAAAATGGTATGATATTGACCCTGAATCTGTATCAATAGCATGTTAGCTAGGTCTACCACACAGCCGTGTGGTGCGAGGAAGTCAGTCCCTATGATACTAGGATGATCATGAAGTACCATTAGTTGGAAGGTATGTGAGGCCTTTAGATGGTCTAGCTCTACCGGTAAGGGTAGAGAACAGTATGCAGGTAGCCTAGTCCATCAACTCCTGACATGTTGGTCCTCCATCCAGTGGACCAAGGGGATGTCTCTGGGTGTTCATCATGTAGCACAGATACAGCTGCACCTGTATCTAACAAAACTACTAGTCGGAGGCCCCTGACCTCGGCCTCGGTGCAGGGTCTTCCCTTTGTATCCAAGACTAGCTTGTTTACAATCCAGACTGAGGCCTGTAATTGTCAATCCGTACTGCCGGAAGCATGTAGAGGTTGGACCTGGCTCATGTGAATCACTTCACCATGTTGCACTGATGCTATATAGGGAGGATCTTCTGGGTTCAGGCCTGAATGGGCCTGAGGGCCTGTACCGCCAGTGTCCCCATGGCCGGTTGGGGCCTGGGTTGCCGGTTGTACTGCCGCAAGGGCCTGTGCAGGAACAGCATCCGCCACAGAGCGTACTTGTCCCAGGAGCTCTCAGAATTTCCGATTCTCTTCAGCTATCTCCCTATATGAAGGGCCTGTTCTTTGTTGTTGTGGTTTACCTCTACTGTTATGCTTCCTATTCTTATGCCAATTCCGGTTCCCACCCCATTGTTGCTGCTGTTGTGGTTGCTGTTGATAGACCTGTTGGGGGTGTTGATTATCAGCTGGAGGGGTTTGCTGATGTTGGGCCTATTGGCGTTGGGTCTGCCCTTCCACTGTGTAGTGCATTGTGGCCTCTGGAGTAGGCTTCACGTTGGCTACATTTTTGGAACCGGAGCCCAGATCACGGATATAGAGTTGATACACTCTTTCGGTTTTCCGAAGGATGTCAGCAAACCTATCTGTATTGGGGTAGGTGGTTGGCTCTACCTTTTCTCTTACTGCTGTAATCATGTTCCTAAGGAACAGAGTATTATATTCAATAAGATCTACATCCGCAGCTTCTTGTGCCCAGTGCTTTCATGCTCGGTAGGCCATCCAGAGTCTCTGGTGGTAAGTTGCTGAACTTTCCTTTGCATTCTGCTTCACGGGATATGCAAGCATCACTCCTACTAAACCTGGGCTGTGAGCAGAAATGAGCTCAGCTGCAACCTCATCAAAGGTAGCGTTCCCATCCTGATGAACAGCATCGGGGAGTTTGGCCCACAAACCAGGATCAATGGTCTGGCGTAGTATTTGGACCTGATATTCTGCAACGAGGCTAAGCATCTCACATTTAGAATGCACCTTTTCCAAGTGACAGCTGAGGTTGTCAGACGGATTCATCCGACCGATGCTGTCAGCAATTTGCTGAACAGAGTAGACCATTTGTAGGGGATTACTGGGTTGATCAAATAGAGGTAGATTGTCTCGAGCACCATCCAGAGCAGCCCGAGCTGCAGCTTCAGCCGCAGTGTGGACAATAACTTCCTGAGTGCCAGCCTCTTGCAGAAGCTGCCTAATCTGGGTTTTAATAGTCTGTTTACTTCTCTCGGGAAGAGGTACATTGCCTATCGCAGTTTCAATCATGTTTTCCATCTCCTGCCTGTCTTCCACATTAATAATGGCTACCGGAGGTGCCGTCGGGACCAGGCTTGGGCCTGCTCCCCCCAATCATGGGGGCCGCCATGTTGGCTTCTCCCATGATGAGCTTCACGACGTCGACGACGTATGACATGGGGAGTTGGGGGCGGGGACCCACCGTGTTGTGGATGGCTGGGTGGGGTCTCTGGGCCATAGTAGGGGCGTGACTGGGCATTGTAGTGTGAAATGTCATCATCAGATAACTCCCCTTCTGATGATGAATGAAAAGCAGGGGCTACGCCTCCCATTGCCTTAACGCGTCCAGCCAGAACCTCTCCCTGATGGTGCAGTTTCGCCATCTTAGTTCTACTTTCATCATGACTCACACTTGCAACATCCATATCAACCTCATCTTGCTTTTGCTTTTGCAACACTCTATACGCGGCGCTCAATTCGCGATTGTCCCTGATAGACACTTCTAAATCATTACGTACCTGGTTTATCTCGTCCTGCAGCTCACCCATTTCGTCACTCTACTGAGCATTCGCAGCACTCAGCAAATCATTCATTTGTACTGCCTGACTCTTATCCTGTCTCAAACTTTCACACTTCTGCTTCAACATACACAGTTCCTGTTCTCCAGCTTGAGCTGAATGATGCAGCAGTGAATCCTTTTCATTTTGCAGAGTTTGGAGTTCAGACTCCAAGTTCTGCTGCAGTCTCATATACTCTGTTTCCTGCAAACCCATCTGCTGCTTAAGAGATGAAATCTGCAGATCAAGGGTTCGAAACCACACTTTGGAGGCCTCCAAAGCAGCGTAAAGAGCCGCGACCATCAACCCTTTAGCATAACGCTTATTGGCTGATTGTCTCATTTCTGTATACTGGGTTGAAATCCCCAGTATAGGGTTTTTGGATTGACTCGTGTCCCACGCGAAGTCAGTCCATCCTCCATGGGAGGCAAGGAAGTTCGAGACATCGAGTCTCAGTTCTGGGCAGATATTTGATACAGTGGCCATTGTGTGGGAGGGAACGAAAATTCAAACTGTGAAAAGGGCACCATGCTGCATATCGATCCACAGCACGAGCACTTTATACACAGCCGGGCTACTGAATAAGTTGTAGGCCTCCAATTCAAAACTGCTATGGAGTGGGTCGAGATGGCATCGACCACACCCGAAAAGACAGCCAGACTTTGCAAGTTACTACAAACTGATTTTAAAATGGGAGAGGTGATACGGGAGTGTACACCTACTGTCCCCGTGGGAAAGGGAAAAGTTTAAGCAACAAGTGAAAACTTACGAACACCAAATATCGCCTCTACACAGTCGCTAATTTGTTAGGAGGTCTAAACCTCACTTTCAGATTCTTGACGATATTGGGAATGCAAGTAATCACAGACATGTTGCATTAGAGTAATAAACAAGTTTATTACTACCAAAGGGATAAATCACAGTTGCCCTAAGCAGTTCTTACCAATGCAAACCGAGAGCCAGTGTTAAGCATTCCCTACACCTCGAGATTTCTCTGTGTCTCTTGGGGTCTCTCAGGTCTCTGAGGTATAAGGCTTGTGTATTACATTATATACCTATGATAATTACTATGGTAACCAAAAGATAGAAACATTTCTAGTTACAGAGATGAGCCCTATTGGCTAAATTACAGGTGGCCCCACAGTCCAAGATAACATTATACAATTCTGTAAAGTCATCAGTTTGAGAACAAAAGAGTTCTTATGCAGAGTCTTACATAACTTAGTGTAGTGGTGCAAATCACCAAAAGGTGGCAATGCCATCTTACATATTATAATTACTCCAAGGACACAGATGTCTTGGCATCTTACAAGTAAGAAATACACAGAAAATACATAGCAGAATATATGTATTAGCATGCAAAGTATATTGCAACAATATGTATTCATATCCTGACATCTACTCTTGTACGGTAGATGCCCTTAGCCCTATATGTTAGTATAACATATACTTAAGTGCTAGCTGTCTACGATATACCTCTGAGGGTACCAATTAGGGTGCAGGGACCTCATTTAACAGTGTTTAGTACTATTTAGAGGTGACATGCAGACAAATCAAAGCAGCTGCTGGAGTAACAATCCCTGTCTACTGGAGCGGTCACTTTTATTGTTTCAAGTGGCAACTCTAAATAGTACTAAACATCATTGACAAATGGCACCAATATACTGTAGATCTATGAAGCACACACAAGCAGCCTTCATTTTCTGACATCACAAAAGGAGGCGTGTCACACAAGGCTTTGTTTTTATGGAGGTGCAAATTTGGAGTGCTATAACTTTTTAACCAGAGGGAAGCGCATATAATTTTTAATGCCCCTCAGCAGTAGAGCAGATCTACTATTATGTATGTTTGAGGGGAGCCGGGTGTCTGGCAGTACGTACCTGTTCCTTAAGGTCCATTTGCTGTCATCTCAGCCCCTTGATGGAAACACAGCCTTGTTGTTTATGGTTGCCCATACATTATTCTCTATGTTGCAGTTTCATTTCTCCTTGTTATTTGCTGAAATGTTCTGGTTGAAAACATTATGTTACCAACATTTTAAATGATGAACAATTTATAAAGTCGCAGGATCCTAGTCTACCAACAGTGCATAAAGAAAAAACATGCACAGTACTCCACAAAACATTTTGGAAAGTGAGAGAAACTTTTGCAAAGTGAGAGATGACAGCTTCTGACATCATGCTTGCATATCATGTAAAGATAAGATAGATTTGAAAACCTTCTCACATGCAAGTTGATGCTGAGCTCACGTAAATTGATACTTGCAATCATATGATTGTAACAAAAATGGAACAAACGTCTCACAAACCATCTCCATCAGTTACATATTTTTCTGTCTGCGATAACAGTTCAAGCAGAGTAGGTTGTAGTTTCTGTACTACTGACACTACTGTCTTAGCAGATACTAGCACACTTCCCTTCACCACAGGCATTAGTGTCCCAGTAGATGCTGGTAGAGTTCTGTTACTAACGGCAGTACTGTCCCTACATATCTGCGTGCGATTGGATACTTTACCTTAACTCAGTCACTAATGTCTGGGATAAGGTAGAGTGTTGCAGCATACACATATATGATGGGACAGTACTGCCTGTGGTAACAGAAGTTTACTAGCATCTGCTGGGACACTAGTACCTGTGGTGAAGGGATGTGTACTAGCATCTGCTAAGACAGTACTATCAGTAACACAGAAACTACAACCTAATCTGCTTGGATTGTAGCCATAGTTGGAAAATCATGTAAATGATGCAAATGGGTGACAGTAGTCACTTCCTAATTAGTAGTGATAAGCCACAGTCAGTAACACTTGCAGATATTTTCATCTGTTTAAAGTACCTGTACAGAAAGGTTAGCTTGAATAGTTTAGTGTGGAAAAGAATACCATATGAAATTAAATGAGGGAAGAAACATATTTTGTAATTGAAATGAGTCTGTTATGATGTTGACAAAACAGTTACTGACTTAGACTCCTATTGAGATATAAGTAAGGGAAACAACCAATGCCAATTAAACTCTATCAGCATTTTGGAACAGTGTGTTGTATGCAGACAAGTTTGTGCAACTAATTCACCTGCAGTCATTCTGAAAAACATCACTATATGCTGAAAATGAGAATTCAACATCCACACTGTTTACTGACACAGAGCGACAATGGAGCGCAATCTGAGACAGTTCAGGGAACTGGTCAGACACGTTTGTCTGGTAGCCCCCCACTTTCCCTTACCCTGGAATAGCCACACAGACACAGGGTTGGAGGAAATGGCTGCAGCCATGTATTTATTGTTCTAAACACACTTTGTTAGAGCAGTGTGCACAGCTGGGAGGAAGTGCAGTTTCTTCAGGCATCCCACACCTAGCCTTTTATTCTGCCCCCCCCCCCAGTGTGTGCCAGAATACTGGATATAGCTCCTGGGGAAGTTATGTGGCTAAGGCTCCAGCGGTCGCCCACTGTCCAGCGCCACTGTCCCTGCAGGATAACCTGACGAGGGTGGACTGTGACCCCCGGTCCAGGCCCTGCGGTCCCCTGGCCTCATGCCGACTGGAGGTGATGAGCCCTTCTGGAGAATTCGACTCTTCCCCCCTTCTTCGCCCTGTACCTTCGGTCTGCGATCCTCCCAAGCCACCACACATGCCTGTGACAGTTCATTATGCACTTCTATAACTGCCTTATACTCTTATCCTTTTTATTGAATTTCTGAAGTTTCTGCTTGTTATCCTTCTTCTTAAGTATAAAATCAACCCTTTGGAAGAGGAGAAAAACCCAGAAAAAAACCTTTTATGAGAGAAAGCTGGGAAAACTCACTCCCCAACCCCTAATGTGGTTACCCTTACTGGGTCAAAGGGGGGGCCCTATCTAGTCTAGCTACTCCTTGCTTGCTTTTATGAAGAGATGGTGGGTGGGAATCCAAAGGAAGAAGAAGAAAGAGTGAGAACTGCTGGTCTCTGGCTCCTAAAATCCCTCTTTCTCCTCCCTTCCAGATGCCACCACACAATGGAACAGCCTCAGCGTTACCGTCCCCTGAGGTGTTTCCGGAGCCTGATGCCCTCCAAAGGAGGTACCCTCTCTTCTCCCCCAGGTCCAGGGAGGAAGGGCCCCAGACAAATGTCCAGCTGCTGCAATTTTCTTGGCAGCTTCTCAATTGTCTGGTAGTCCCCCCACTTTCCCTTATCCTGGAATAACCACAAAGACACAGGGCTTGGAGGAAATGGCCACAGCCATGTAGTTATTGTTGTAAACACACTTTTTTAGAGCAGTATGTGCAGCTGCGAGGAAGAACAGCTTCTTCAGGCATATCACACCTGGCCCTATATCCCAGGCCCCCCTGGTGTGCCTAAATACCAGATCTAGCTCCTGGGGAGGCCATGTAGGCAAGGCTCCAGTGATCACCATCTATCTGGCACTGCTGTCCCTGCAAGATAATCTGATGAAGGTGGACCGTGACTCTCCATTCTGGTCCAGGCCCTGTGGTCTTCTGGCCTCATGCCAACTGGAGGTGAGTAGCCCTTTGGGAGAATTTGATTTGTCCACCCTTCTTCACCCTGTATCTTTGGTCTGCGATCCTCCCAAGCCAACACAGGATGGACACAGTCTGACCCCCACAAACCGCTCACTCCAACTATTCCTCCAAGACCTGCTCAACAGAAAACCACCTCATCTCAATTCCTCTACAGAAACATAGAAACATAGAAGTTGATGGCAGAAAAGGACTGCAAGGCCCATCCAGTCTGCCCATTTCTTTTTCTGCCTTATAAATGTGCCATTGGCCTTTGCTCTGTCAATGGCCTATCTATTCATACTCGTCTGTATTGCTCCGTTATGCCTATCCCATGCCTGTTTGAAGCCCTGCACTGTATTCATATCCACCACTTCCTGAGGTAGGCCGTTCCATGTATCCACCACCCTTTCTGTGAAAAAGAACTTCCTCACATTACCCCTTAATTGGCCTCTCTCTAATCTCCTGCTGTGTTCTCTTGTCCTGCTATTTTTCTTACATTAAAACATGTTAGACGCCTTCACCTTGTTATTGCCCTTAAGGTGTTTGAATGTTTCTATCATATCACCTCTCTTCCTCCTTTGCTCAAGGGTATACATATTGAGCTCCGTTAATCTGTCCTCATATGTTTTCTGATGCAGTCCCTGCACCATTTTGGTTGCCCTTCTCTGGACTGCCTCAATTTGGTTAATGTCCTTGTGAAGGTGTGGCCTCCAGAACTGCATGCAGTACTCCAGATGGGGCCTAACCAGTGTCTTGTAAAGTGGGATTATTACCTCCCTCTTCCGACTTGTGATACCTCTACTAATACACCCTACCTTCCCCCTAGCCTTACCTACTGCTTTAGCGGTCTGCTTGGATGATTTCAGGTCATCGGTGCTGATGACGTCCGAGTCCCTTTCTTCCCTTGTGACTACCAGCAACTCCCCTCCCAGCCTATAGGTGGCTTCAGAGTTTCTCTTCCCTATGTGCATGATCTTGCACTTCTTTGCATTAAACCCCAGTTACCACTCTTTTGACCATTTTGCTAGTTTATCCTGATCTCTTCTCATTCTGCCCACCCCATCTGGATCATCTACTCTGTTGCAGATCTTGGTATCATCTGCAAACAGAAAAACCTTACCCTCCAGTCCATTTGCAATGTCACTGATGAAGATATTGAAGAAGACTGGCCTCAGGACTGATTCCTGAGGTACCCCACTTGTGACTTGTATCTCTTCTGACTGTATACCATTTACCACCACTCTCTGTTTTCTGCCCGTCAACCAGTTTGCCACCCAGTTGACCAATGTCTGACCCACCACCTAGCCTACCCAGCTTATTAATCAATCTTCTATGTGGAAAAGTATCGAAAGCATTGCTGAAGTCAAGGTAGGCGACATCAACTGCTCCCCCTTAGCCCACCACTCTGGTTACCCAGTCAAAGAAATCTATGAGATTAGTTTGACAGGACCTTCCTTTTGTAAACACATGCTGTTTTGGATCCTGTGCTCCTATGGATTCCAGGTGTTGCACTATCCTTTCCTTAAGGAGTGCCTCCATAATCTTGCCCACTACTGAGGTAAGACTGACTGGTCTGTAGTTCTCTGCCCCCCCCCCCGCTACCACTCTTGTAGAGCCGGGATCACATGATCCCTTCTCCAGTCTGGCACTTGCCTTTCCTCGCCCTCCAAAAATGGGGCAGGGCCCTGGCAGGAGGCAAGATTCCCCCATTCCCAGCCCCTATCCTCCCACAGGTTACCTAAGGATTCTCACTGTCAGCTAACCAAGATGCCTGCAACCTTGGGTGCCCCCATGTGTCTTGCATGCAGCCTGTAATGCCTTGGCTTAAGTAGTGACCATCTGAGACCCGTATGGCAGCCATGAGGATCTAATGGATTGCAGGTCTTCCTTTACTGCCTGCAGCAGGTCCACTGTTTCTCGATACCCCATGTCTTCTTCCCCAAGGTGGAGTACATGATGTCTGGGCTTTTCTCTCTTGGCCTTACTGCTGCCCAGTGAGTGAAGGAATGTCCACCAATCCATATTCCCTGGCACCATCCGGGGACCTGCAAGAGACAAAAACAATTACTGCCAGCGCCAATTACCTGGAACCTCCAGGACATCTTGCCTGTATTTTTATCCACCATGCTAGGCGCTCCATCCTGAAGGACTATTCCCAAACTCCTGAGCATCTAACTCCATGTTGGATGGTCCCTACAGGATAACCAAAACTCATAAACTTACCTGGCTTGCTGTTTTCATGCCGAAAGAGTGCCTCTGCCCACATTTGGATCAGCAGCTATGTAGGTCTCTACCCTACTGAGACCTGCCCAGAAGAACCAGGGGGGTACAATCATGCACCAGATGCCCCTATACCTCTTATTCATCTTTCTTTTCTGAACCAAATGAAAATTCTTGTCTTCAAGGACACCATGTCATCTGATAAAGGGAGGCCAACACCATTCTGTCAAGCTGCTCTGTGCCTTATTCCTCCCTGCCACAGGAGCAGCTCCCTGTAGACCTAAAATACCTGTGGCTGATGTTCCTGGATTAGCTCTGATACCCAGAGCACCCCTCCAAATGCCACCAGGAATAATATCAACTGAGCCTCAAATGAGCTCCACCCCAAAAATCAAGCTGCCCCAAATATGGGCCAAGCTCATCAATGGGATGGGACACCTCACATCTGACTGGGTACTCCAGTTATTCAGAGTCCTTCCATCCAATCCGACCCATGAAGGCAATGATGGTGTCATGAACCTCACCTCACAAAACCCTCAATGCTCTTGAGGGAAGGTGTGCCACCACTCCTGGTGACAGCCTTTACATTACCTTTTTTTTTTTTGCTGTATGGCCACTGGTGCTCTACTAGCACTGGCCAGGTACGGGGCCCCTCCTGCTTATTCCTGGACACAAAGAAGTGCCCTACACCAAGGCAATAGCTCCCATTCTCCTTAGTGCAATGGGAGCACCTGCTGCCTCACCATGCACTGCATTCGCCATTCCATAGTCCCAGACAAGGACTTGGACACCATCAAGTGACTAATCAGCAGTGTACCTTCCAACTGTTAGATTTCCCAGCAACTCCCTTATGAGGGGCCTCAGCTTGAATGACCCAATGTGCACCACCCCCAGATATCAGACTGAAATGCACCTCTCTGTCCCCCATCCTCGGACCCTCAAACGTGTCACCACCACCACTGAGAAAGACTCCAAGAGAGTGATCCCTGTCCTGTGGCTGAGGCCTTGCCTGCTGGTGATAACCCTCCAGGCAAAAAACTGACGGCATCCCCCCTTCGGTGTCCCACTTGGCCCTGCCTGGTTACTCCACAGCAGGGTTTAAGTAACTGGTAGTAATTACAAAACACTATGGAAAACAGGGGGCAATGCCAAGTATTTCTAAAATGCCTAGCAGAGGACTGCCAACCATTTTTTTTGGGTCTATGGCACAGTAGATGAAATGAATAAATGATATATGTTCTAAATTTGCCAGCCATTATCCTGTGCCCCACACTATGCATTTACAGCTAAATTGCACCTCCACATTTAAACTGCTGATCAATTTTCTGACTTGTGTAATACCTTGCAACAGTGCCAGCCAGAAGCCCCCAACCAACTATGGGGAATGGTCCTGCTGGCAAAATAGAGGAACCATCTTGTCAGCTGGCAGGCAACACTGTCTGCCACCCAGGGATACATGTTTATCCCTATTCCTATGAGGGTCATCCCTGGGCTATAAGACTGCACCTACCCCAACGCTATGGGAACCCCGATCTGAAATGTTCCCTGATGGGGAATCACACCCACAGTCTTTATCCCCCAGAGGCAGGTACCCAGCCTGATGAGCCACCAGTACTGCTCCTCGAATGAGGCTATGGTCAACTAGCAGGTCAGAGCCCCTGCTAGTTTCCCCTATGACTGCCCTGACCACCTCTTCTAAGTGCACGGAACTTACTGATTTCCTGCCCACTGCAATTCTATCCATGTCCACATACCCCTGATGTGGGCCTATGGCCTACCCCTGTAGAACCTTAGTGCTTCCTTACCTTCCAGTGGGGTTCAGGTCCCTTACCTGGCTACAGCACCCCATGTTTTGCTGGTCTCCTAAAGGTGCCGACCCCCCCCACTCATGATGTGGGTAGACCTGTTATTCTTCTGTCATAGCCATACCTCCCAGGCTGTTGTCGCCTCCACTAAGGGGTCCTCTGATGAATGCACATCTTGAGATGAAATGAAAACTGCAGTCCCATTATAGGACTGTTAGCGATGTCCATCAGTGTACTTGGGGTGAAGGGACCCAAGTCCATTGCCTAAGGCCATCGATGTCTCCCCTAATGTCTGACTATCTATATACTAAATTGGTGCATATATTTACTTATAGCTTTCTGTCCATCTGTCTACATATATATCTTTTCATATTTATTCTTTTTTTAACCACCTCTATGAACATGCTCTGCAACTGTGGGGAAGGGGGGTTGCTAGGCCTCTGTCTTGCACTGTGGTCACAGTGAATGCGGTTACCAAACCAGTGACTGCTGTATAGCCTAAACCCCCTGCCACCTGTCCCAACTGAGGCCGAATGGGAACCACTATAGGAGCCACCAGTACCTGTCCCTGTGGGCTTAAATGGAGCACTCTCGACCTTCATTCCTGGAATGTGGGACCCGACATCCAGAGATGCTGACTCTCATAATGAGGAACACCACCTCAAGCATGGAGATATGAGCTCAGCCCTCTGAGGAACCCTTACACATTTTTTTTTGTATACAGTGCATATTATTCTTAGCATCTTAAATATTATTAATTCTGCTCATAGCCTATTTTACCACACCTGCCCTATGTGTGCATCACCTTTTTCATGTCTGTATCTTGTCCTCTGGTGTGAACTGGGGGCACGAGGAAGGTAAGTAACTTGACTTAGGTCACACAGCTTCCCAGTAGGGTTGAAGGCACTTGCTTTGGTGCTTTATTCATTTATTTAATGTTGAAATTTTTTTTGTATATATACAGTAGAGATGTAGCGAATTTTAATTTTGCTGGTGAAGTGAATGCGAAGTGGGCACTTTGCATTGCCACTCCGCTTTGCTGAGTGGCCAGCATGAAATGCCCACTCCGCCTTGTTATTATTACTTCATGTTGTCATTCCACCTTAAGACAAAGTAAGGTGGAGTGACAACAATACTGGCAGCCCCCCCACATACACAGTCACTAGAATTAATGTGCATACCCAAAATGCTACTGTCGTCTTGTCTCCAGAAAATTCCCCAGTGCTGACGAAGTGAAATGAGAGAGTAATAAGAAATGCAAAGTCTCCCAGAATTAATGGCACACTCAGTCATCAGGGCAGTTGTCAGACAAAGTCACCAGAATTAATGTTCATCCCCAAAATGCCACTGTCTTGTGTCCAGAAAATTCCCCACTGTTGACTAAATGAAATGAGAGTGTAACAAGACATGCAAAGTCTCCCATCTTAGAGATGCAGCGAATTAAAATTCCACCAGTGAAGTGCCCATGAAGAGTGCACTTTGCATTGTCACTCCACTACGCAGAGTGGCCAGCATGAAATGCCCACTTCACCTTGTTATTGTGATTGTGACTTCTCATTGTCATTCCACCTTAACTTGAAGTAAGGAGGAGTGACAACAATACTGGCAGCCCCCGGGCCCCCACACATCACATGGCTTACTGTACTGTAACTCACATGCTGTACAGGAATGCGAATGCCTACGGCTGTAGTTCCCTGATGACAATGACCTGTATCACAAAACTCCACAATTTGAAAACTCATATCAGTGAGTACAGTGGTGAAGTCTGGAGAGATACTACAAAACAGGCTTACATGATGCAAGTAACTAGTAAAAAAATATATTTTGTGATTCGTGATGTGATCGGGAATCATGACTGCATCCGTGGCCGTGAAATATGAATTTATTGTTCTCAGACTTGGAGCTGATGAGCGTATTGGGAACGCAAATGCCTACAGCTGTACTTCCCTGATGACCTGGCTGTTCACAAAACTCACCAGCTTGAAAACTCATATCAATGGGTACAGTGGTGAAGCCTGGAGAGATACTACAAAACATTCATTTTGTGATTCGTTACATGATTGTGAAATGTGTGCACCACACCAGTATTCTGAAGGGAAGCCAAAGAAACAACTGTGACTTAATTAACAGATGGATATTGGGCCCTAAAGAGATGCAAATGCACAGACAGATTAAGACTGCACTGCACACTAAAGAGATGCAGACACAAAGGCACAACAACCGCACCTAACCAGTGTTCACCATCAGAAATCTAAATTTGGAAAAGAATACCTTTTGCCATTTGGGGGGGGTAGTGCACGGCAGTAACAGTCCACTACTACCAGTAAAGATACCTCAAGCAGTACAAAAAAATTAATGCAGGTGCAGTGGATAGCAGGTTCACACTGCTGCAATTACTCTGTGGCAAATAAATGGTGTCTGATTTAATGGCACGCATGCATCGTACACACACTCTCTCACACACACACACACTACAAGTAATGCATAGCAAATTGGAAACCTTTAGTAATACAACCAAATGTTTTAAACCAACTGAAATTATACACTGCTGCACCACAACAATCTGCAAAAAAATGCCCAGAATTACTGAAAATATTACTGTGTGTACATTAACACAGTTATACAAGTAAAATATAACCAAAACAGAAGGACTACCTTTTTGTCCCAGTTAATCTACCTACACCACAGATACGCCCCTCCCCCAAAGCACACTTCACAGTACACAGACTGACTGTTCTAAATTAACAATAAAAATCCTGACACAAACAATAAACCCTTGATGATATGGGCACAGGAGGGTTTCCTACAATCAGTGTACTAAATTTTAAAACAAAAAAATGGCTCAAAAAGGCTTTTTTAACAGTGTTTAGAGGATTTGAATGGCAGAGCTCTGAGAGGAAACTGTCTCCATCTTTCACTATGCACACACTACACAGAACTGAGGCTTTGCAGAACAATCTAGAGTCCATGTGACCTGCAATCCCATGAAGCACTGCAAATAACAAGGCAAAGTGATGCAAAGTACATTGATTTCA
Source organism: Neoceratodus forsteri (assembly GCA_016271365.2). Classification (NCBI taxonomy): domain Eukaryota; kingdom Metazoa; phylum Chordata; order Ceratodontiformes; family Ceratodontidae; genus Neoceratodus; species Neoceratodus forsteri. The sequence continues at coordinate 261,909,858 of CM028137.1, read as the reverse complement.
GTGTTACTTCACCTTAAAATTGGTGGAGAAGTGGTTTGGGGAAGGCAGAGTAATGTGAAATCATTGTTTTCAATGGACTTCGCATTCCCCATTATAACTCGAAGTAGTCTGCTTCGCGTTGCGGAACACTTCGTGGATTCCGCGTTACTCCACGTATCACTTCACGGGGTGAATTTAGCCCACTTCTACCACCACTGATATACAGTACACCAATACCGTACCAAGCAGCGTAGAGAAATTGTCACCGCATATTCATGCTGACCACTCAGATGAGGCCATACAGAATCATTAAATTTGATCTGTCTGTGTTGTCTCGCAGTACTTTTTAAATGCAAATTTATTATATTTATAATCTACTTAACTGTGTATTTGCTGTTCTTCTAAGGTATCCTGAGCCTGTCTGTTAGGAAGGCATAGAAATAATATAGCCATGCCTTGCCTTACTCATCCAATTCACATATTGCAATGGCTAATACATATAAGTAGTTGATTTTCACTAACTGTGAAACTTTCCAACCTAAACAGCATATTTGCTTTTTGTCATTGATCCAAACCTGATTTTGACTCCATAGAAACATCTAAGCCAAGACATGTTCCTGGGTACATCCAGCCAACATGAGGAAGTTGAGTGACTTCCGCATGGTCACACCGTATGCAAGTGGTAGCCAGGGGATTCAGACCCAGTTCCCCTAGTTTGCACAGGTCTCCAGGTTCACAGCCCAGAGCCTTATGCTATATAGCACCCCAGCTCTGACCGGAATTGGCTGAATCTTAAAGAATATCCTGCTATGATTTGGTCCTAAGCATTTTTCCATACATCACCTACCCACTACAAATGACCTTTAATGCTGTTTCCTGAAGTGTGGACCACAGATGGCTAGGTGGCAAAAGCCTGTCTCTTTAAGGCCAAAGCCCCATGCTGTAACTATGTCTGTCAGAGCCTCACCCAATATGGCCACCTCAGGCACCCAGCCGCCGTCTTGAAAGGCCCATGAGCCTTCCAGCCAGTTTCCCAAATACCAGATCCAACCCCCGGACTGTGCCACACTTGTGGAACCACAGTGACCATCAAGCTGGCCTGCCCAGACCTGATGGCTAAGTATCCCCCCCCCGAATCCCAGCTCCAGGATGAAGTGTTACCCTACCTGACAGCCATGCTGGCCGGCTGCTGCCCTGCCCAATATGGCCACCAGGCTCTCATGAGCTGTGAAGTCTTCAGTGCATGAAACACAAGCAAAGAACAATCCTCAGGAGGCAGAGGAGATCTCGCCACTCCAAGCTGGAAAGTGTCCAGCATTCTGACTCCCGATTCTACTGCAGTCTGTACAGAGTTACAAGTCACTCCTCCAGTAAATAGTTAATGTGAGGCATGCGGAGGAAGAAAGGATAGGTGGCTCACCAGCTGCCCATCTTGGGTGATGCAGTCACCCCACCATGTTCTGTGGCATGTCAGAAGGACCGAGGTAAGGAAAAGTCTGAGAGTGATTCACACTTCCTAGGAACTAGCAAAAGACATGCTATAGTGACTCCACTATGGCTGTGCAACGGGGGGGGGCGGGGACTTTACCAGCTTCAAGGAGAAAACTGCAACATCCAAGGCCTACAACTAAACCACTGAGCTAAGGGAGTAACCAGAATACTTGTCCTGAGTAACGGAACCTGGCTGGGCCTGCTGGAACTCCCGACCACATCCCCTGACTGAGATGCCACCTCACTAGTAATAAAGCACTATAAACAGATGGCACTTCCAGAAACTGCATGGCAAGCAGAGGTGCATAAGTCCATTGTGGTTGCCGAATATGGGTAAGGCCCACTGGCAGAAGTGTCTCTTTTCAGGGGCAACCCTGGAGCACTGGAGAGGTAAAAGACTTTGCTCAGAGGCACCCAGTATGCAAGTGGAGTTTATGGGAAATAAACCCAGCTGTGCTGGATGAACCATGCTCCCCTAGCCCACTTCACTAACCTCTGTGTCATACCAAAAAAATAGTCTGAACTTGAACCCAAGGTCCTGTGCTCTTCTCCTAACTATTAGGCACAGAAAATGTCCTTAACTCATTCTGACCGCTGGACACTTAGCAGATGTTTCCAATCCAAAGGAAGGAGAAGAAACAGAGAGAGCTGTTGGCCTCTAGCTCCTAAAATCCCTCTTTCTCCTTCCTCCCAGATGCCACCTCCCAGTGGGGCATCCTCAGCAGTACCTCCCCAGGGCATTGCCAAAGTCTGATACCCACCCCCAAAGGAGATACCCTTCCATTACCCCCAGGTTCAGAGAGGGATGGTCCCAGACAAATGGCCAGCTGCTGCAAGTTTCTTGGCAGCTTCTCTATTCCAAAAATCAACCATGTTGTTGAAGTTTACTTCTGTTAAAAATCTCTATATTCAAAAATTCTGTTTTTGCTTTACCATTCTCTTCAAATAATGATATGCTGTCAAACACAGTTTGTTCAGATATTTTCAACCACTTTGTTGTGGTAAGATCGAACTTATGACAAGCTCTAAAGAACAAAGCCAGTGGTTGACAGAGCCTGGGCTGTCTATCTTCTGCAATGTGTGATTTTATTTTAATTGCATATTCAGTCAATGTTTTCTTTGTTAGTCTATGCACACACTGTTCAGAATTACTCTATGCCCAACTGGCTAAATCTGTCAATTCATTAATCACCTTGTGAACAGCCAGCCTGGTGGTGCTGAGGGTTGAGGCACTGGATGCCATACCTCGTGCCACCCCGGTGACCCGTGTTCGGAGGCAAGCTCAGGCTGCTGGGGGTCAGCAGGGGGAGGGCTGGGAGAGAATTGTAGCTGCCACTGGGCTGTTCTCCTCTCACAGATCAGGGAGACTAGTCACCTTGTTCTCAACTGACACCTGTTGGAGGCTGGATGTCAGATCAAGGGAGGTCCGGGACATTGATTTCGGAGGGTACATGTACCTGTATACTTGTAAGCAAATAAAGCAAATGTTTATTTGAATTGAATTTTGTGACCTGAAGCATAATTTCAAGGATATATTGCACCTCTGGAGTGCTGGACTGTTAATGTTTATCGCATTTGGAGTACTGCGTGCAGCACTGGTGTCCATACCTGATGAAGCACTTCATGCTGCTGAAGGTGGTGCAGCGTAGGGTGACAAAAATAATACAGGGGTTGGAAGGCAGAACCTATGAAGAAAGGCTGAGATACTTGAGTGTGTACACCCAGGAAGAGAGAAGGGATCAGGGGGATATGATTGAAACTTTCAAATACTTGAGGGGGTCAACAAATCTGGCACAGAGGGGTTGTTTAAGCTGAGGAAGTGAAGAGACATGAAGGGGCATAGATTAAGACTGGAGGGTGGCAGATTGAGGTGGGAGATGAGGAGGCATTATTTCACTGAGAAGGTGGTGTCAAAATGGAACGCTCTACTAGAGGAGGCAGTGGCATGCAGGACAGTGGGCAGTTTCACAAGATCATGGGACAGGCAAGGGGGGCTGGGTAAACAATGCTGAGCAGTTTTCAAGGGTGAGAGGTGGATGGGGTGGGGAAGCTGTATTATAGGGGTGCTAGCTGTGGATTCGAGCAGACTTGATAGACTGTGAGGCCTGTTTCTGTTGGCAAGTTTTGTATGTTTGTATGTTTATATATATATACACACAGCGTTATCTGTCTCAAAGGGAGTAGCCTTATAAAAAGGAATTTTACCCGTATGAAACACATTAATGACAGCCTGGCTAACTGTTTATACTTATTTCTCTCCAAGACAACAGTCAAGTAGAATTGCAGACAGCACTATTTTACTTATGGTCATGGAATCACTTGCAATGTGGCAAATGTTTTCATCCTGAGAGTCATCACCGGCTTTACTTGTTGGCACAAAAAGAACATGAAATTCATATCTACTTCAACATCAGTAGTTAAATCAAATACAATACTAAGTCCAATCTGAAGTTTTTGCTTTGCTGGTGATTTGTGACCCTCAAACACTTTCAGTAGGTACATTTGCCTCAGTGGATGTGTTGTGGGGATCCTCCCAATGTATTTTAAACCAGTTTCTAGATAAGATTTTAGAGATTTTTTGTTAAGACTGTGCAATGGAATATTTGCAACCAAAAAGTTTCAGTTAATTTGCAAAGTTCAGTTTGTCTGTGTAATCCTCAGTTGTATTTCACAAATGTTTTGTCACAGTTTTTGTCTTTTTGCACTTTGTAACTTTGATTGCTTCAAACTTTAAAATTTCTTTCCATGAGCCAGCCCGCCAGTGCAGTGGTAGTGCTACTGCTTGTGGCGCCGATGACCCCAGGTTGGGAGCGACCTCGGGAGTTGAAGAGTTGGCCATGGTCGGAGGAGGATCAAGCATCCCATGGACTGCTCTCCTCCAGGGAGGGGTTGGATCAGTGGCCGGCATTAGCCTAACCCCTAGCGGTGGCTGGGGAGTTAGCACACCAGCACTGCACAAATGGGGGGGGGCGGCGGAGCTGGGATAGCTGCTCTGCTTGCTGAGCACAGGAGTGTGCATGGTACAGCCATTGGTGTCATTGCACTCCACTTCCTCCATGCTGGGGAAAAAAATGGGAAAAACTGCCAATGGGTAGGATGACACCGGCCTCCCACAGGCCCTGCACTTGACTATCTGGACATGTCTGGGTGAACCAGATCCTGTTCTCAGTGGGTCTTGAGGGGTTCCCCACTGACCCACCAGGGGAGGCAAATCCTGGGGGAAGAGCTGGACAAGGTACATCCAAGAGGATGCTGGGGTGACAGTGCTGGGGGGACTGGTGCATGGGGGCTGGTCAGTATGGGCGAGGATCAAGAAATGAACAACAAAAAAAATTATTCCAACGGACTGTACTACTCAAATGTTTGTCAGAGATTGCTTTCCTTGAAAAATCAACAAGAACATTGCACGTAGAGCAGAAAAGTTGGCCATCGCTCATGTGAAAAGCATCATTGGCATACTGAGGACAGCATTCTTTGCACTAATTTTAGAAACCTTTGATCTGTTATATTTGGCAGCATTTTTTTCCATATTTGGTTAATTTGCCTCCATTATTGTGTTAGTGTTATTTGACCCTGAAATTCAAAAAAATTAAGCACCAGTGTATTTTAAATGTTTAAATGCTCAAATCTTTAAGTTGCATATTAAGACAGAATGCACTCCCAAACATAGTGGACACACTTCAACTGGAAAAATTACAATAAATCTCTCATACCACTCTGTTTTTGTGTCAGATGAAATTCTTAAAATGTGAGATCTGTCTCTATAGACTGCTTAGTTTTACAATGCAATGTGTTACACTAATCTAGTCTTCAATCAGTGTTGGTTGCAGTAGGAGGGATTCATGCACAACAGTTGGTGAGACCACATCTGGAATAGTCTTCAGTTCTGAAGGCCACATCTGCAAAAGGACATAGACCAAATGGAAGCAGTCCAGAGAAGGGAAATAAATGGCAATGGGAATGTACCATAAAGCATATGAGGAAAGACTTTAAGATCTCAACATGTACACATTGGAGGAAAGGAAAGAGAGGAGGGTATGATAGAGATATTCAAATACCTCAGGGGGATAAACAAGGTACAGGAGGGAAGCATCTTCCAAAAGAAGAGATGGGCAAGAACAAGAGGTCACAATATGAGGCTAGAGGGAGGGAGGCTCAGGGGTTACGTAAGGAAGTACATTTTCACAGAAAGGATGGTGGATGCATGGAACAGCATCCCTGCAGAGATCGTGGAGGCCAAAACAGTGGGTCAATTCAAGAATACATGGGATAGGCAGAAGGAAACCATAAAGGTAGGAATATAAAGGTAAGTGGCAGATGAATTAAGATCTGCAGTATTTAGGTAGGTAGGGAAATGGGCAGCCTAGGTGGGCCAGGTGGTCCTTATCTGCCATCACATTTTATGTTTCTAAGGATGGATGGCTAGATGGATGGGTGGTCACAAGTTCAAGTTCTATAGTAGATCTGTCTGTCTGCCACATTCAGGTATTCTACAGGGTGTGTAAACACCTAATATACTCCACAGCTATGGTCCAAGAAGAGGTGTGCCAGCTGGAAAAATATCTTGATTAAATGACGTGACAAAGCAAATTCTAAACATCACGCAAACATCACAGAACTTCATGTATTGCCACCACACTGCAACATAACCAAAAAGTAAGTAACCCTGCCCCTCCATCTCAAGTTGCTGCCACTTATCTCTACCCTTTCAACTGCATTGGCAGGGCAGTATACACCTTCCCCCATGTGGTGGGGCCCGGCTGAGCCAGATCACACTGCAGCATTCCTCCTACACAGTCAGGAGTAAGTCAGGCTGAGGAAGAGGTGAAGAGGAGACAATTACTGGGGCCAGGGACTGAAGTTTTTTGTTCAGTTTTGTTGGACTGCTGCTTTAAGAATTTATTTATCCTTCTTGCTCTCTGTGGCCCTTACTTAGAGCCACCCATCCTGCATCAATCCCATCACCCCACCTTCTCCTAGGGATTATCTTCTTGAGCAGTAGCCCATGGTATCCCCTACCCACAATGGATGGTGGTAGTGGTGGACCATGTCCTTGGCCATAAACTTAATTCCACTTGGCACCAAGGTGCCCTGTGGGACAATCACTCCTATCCCCGGCTGACCCGTGGTGATATTGGTTCATTCTTGAACCCATGTTGCCAGTGTGCTGACAAGTAAGGTGCTAGGCACCTCAGCCCTCCGCACCACTGGACTGGAATCTTAACTGTGGGGTTCTACATGCTGCTACTGAGGCTGTTCTATCCTGTTATTTACCAGTTCATCAACGTCAACAGTACATCCCACCACAAATATTCAGCCACCAAGCACAAAGGTTTTACACTTGAATGCAGGCAGTTCTTTAATACAATTATTTTACCCCCTCTCACAAAAGTAAAGACATTCCATACAGACATATGCAAACTTCCAATGCATGTCCAGTCCCCCCAAAACTCACAAAAAGTTATAATAAGCAGCATAGTTTTACATTTAAATAAATTTACTTTCAGTGTGGATTATTTGTCTGCAGTCAGCTTCCATGGAAATATTTTGTATCTGATTGCAGACCAAGGCAGTTTTTTGGCTACATAACGTCATCTCCAGTCTCCAAATTCTTCTGCTACACAAAACTAGGCCATTTAAAATTAAGTCACTTAATCTTACTTCATTTTTGCTTCAAATCAAATTATCTCTGCAGAAGGTCTTGAAGTTCCAGTCATTTTCTTCATTTGCCCCATATATACTCATTTTCTCCCCATATAAAGGGCAGCTGCATAAATTATTTTCCTCTTGCTACATACAACCTTCCCCCTAACCAAACAGCAAACCAGAGATGGGACAGCACTGCTTTTTTCTCCTTCTGTTTAATTTTTTTCCCTCTTTCAATGAGGGGATCACATTCCCCTCTGCCCTATAGCCTTGCTGACAATCTTTAAAGCAGCTCTTTATCTGCTACCATCCTTACAAGTCTGATAGGGATTGCCTTACCCCTTAACACAGCTGGAGCTGGAACAGCTCATAAAAAGACAAGAAGAGCCTACTCAGTTCTAATTTTTTTAAATTATACCACCCATTTTTCTGGCTGTCTGATATGCTGGTGAACTTGTGAGTGGGAAGATGGTGCAATGCAGCTATAGTGCTTGCATCCTATGGTCATTTTACAGCTGCAGCTACATGGCATAGAGGGCAGAGCAGCACTGCACAAGTCACACATGCATGTTTTCAATCTCTGCCATTCTCTCCTCTTCTCTTCCTATAATGACATTGATCAGTGCCAAGAGCACAATTGTGCATGTGTGGACAGTAAAACAAGCAGTAAGTGAAAAGCTACGGAGGCACCCAAATATCACAGTTTCTGTGACTTTGTAATTAAACTACATCCACAGTCAATATCTACGACAGTTTTAAAACCAATGACCAATGTAGCAAAGCAATTGAGAAGGTTAATATGATACTGAAGTGCATAGGAAGCGGGTTTCCAGTAGAAGGATGGAGGTGGATTGCATCATGTTCAGCCTGCATGCACAATTAGGGCAGCAGCGCTATAGGTTTAAACACGGCCTCACTGAGAAAACCAGGATTGCTATGCATAATTTGTTACCTCTTCTAGAGCATGGACTGATTATTGTGTACAAGGGTCCTGACACTTTCTTACACAGAAAAGAGGTACTGTTAAACAAAACTCAATATTTTACCTTATCTTTACTGTCATCACACATCACAGTTACAAGTTGAAAAAAATTAAATTGGCTGATATGCAAATTAAATTTCAAAATTGCTTAACTATTCTTACTGTGCAAGATATAGATATGTGCCTGCCTGTTTCCTTGTTTTCAGAATGTTTCAATGTTCAGCAAAGAACACAGCTGGGGTCACTCAGTAACTGAGATATGAAGCATCCACTTAAATATATACTGTATATATATATATATATATATATATATATATATATATATATATATATCAATTAGCCAGCGATCATTCATCTTCACTTCTGTGAAGTTTTGGAACAGTTTGCCACCTGTTTTAAAGACATTTCAAATCATAAAACATTTGCAATTAAACTGAGAAAATATTTAAGATTCTAAGTACTTGCAATTGTTACAGTAACTAAATTGCAAAGTTTTATTTTCTGTATTTCCTCCTTTGTCTATGTTTATTCGATGCATTTACTATGTTTTACTCTATGTAAAACCAGTTTATGATCCCAGGTTGTAAACTGGGCTTGGTCCACTGTACCAACCCAGAAAAAAATAGACCTACAAGCAAGGAGTTATTGCCCCCACCAATCCCTTGTGTGGCCACACCTTGAATACTGTGTGCAATATTTGAATTTGTACCTAAAAAAGGATAAGGACTGCCTAGAGTCTTTCCAGAGGAGATCTACAAAAATAATCCAGATGCAATGGGGAAATTATATGAGGAGAATCTGGCAAGTCTCAACAGGTTCATACTGGTAGCTAGAAGGGTGAGAAGGGACATGATAGAAACATACTCTATACAAATTTGCAGGGGATGAAGATAGTGGAACATAATGAACTGTTCATGCTGAATGAAGGCGCATTAATGAGTGGCCACCATGAAAATGAATTGGGGGATGATTTAAGAAAGACATTAGAAAGTTTTTATTCACAAAAAGATTGGTGGATGAGTGAAATACATTGCCCAGTGAGGTGGTCCATGCAACGTCTGTGACTGGATTCGTACACACATGGGATAGACAAGAGAGATTAGTATATACACCAAGGAACAGGGAATGGGGTATCAAAAAACACTAGGGTTATTAGCTAATAACTGTGGCTTGGTGTAGGCTAAGATTAGCCCCAGGTATGCAAATGGAAAAATTACTGTAGATAGGCCAGTAGTCTTTTTCTGCTGATTGATTCTATGTATGTATCTATGTGACAACACCAAATGTATCTCTATTTTCTCTGCACCCAAAAGTCTTAAAGGAGTTTCAGCACCTATAAATTCCTGCCTTCTTAAACTCCAGTAATATATTTCCCTTACTTCATCTGACTGCAGATTTGGGCATTCAACTACTACTGCCCTTGTGAAAGTAACAAGTGATGTATTGTCTGCTTTGGATAGGACTTCTCTAACATGGATGACTTTAATGACCCACAATGACCAGACAATAAGCTCCTAGTCAATGCTACTAAAACGAAGGTCATGCTATCTGGCTCCAAACCAAAACTCTTTGCCCTTGCTCATTCTGGCCTCTCTCTCTCTCTCTGTCCTTTTCCCACATGGTTTGCCACTCGAAACTGTTACTGCCTTCAAATATCTGGGGTAATCTTTGATCCATCCCTTACTTACACTGAACACATAGCCTCTATTATAAAGCCCATAAACCAGAAGAGTGGGCTCTGCTATCATATCATTGATCACCTCACTCCAGATGCCCACCTAGCTGTGGTCCATGGCAATCTACTCACCTTCCTTGACTATGGGTGCCCTGTCTACTAACTTACCACAGCTGCCAACCTAACACGGCTTAACTCTTCGCATAATTGAATATGTCACTTCACCCTCCATACCCCACTAGGTTCTCACCGCTGTTCACTCTATCAGTCCCTTAAATGGCTCTCCCATCAAGCCTGGGGTTCATCCCTTTTGGCCCATTTAGTTGGTGATGCCCTTCATAATCCCTCCCTCCCTCCCTCTCTCTCACCACTATCTACTCTGATCTGACCTACTGTAGACTTTAGGTGGAATTGCATCAGTCATCCCAATGCCAACTTGAATATTACCATTCATATAGGCTTAAGAGCTTTCTCTGTCGTGGGCTCCTCACTTTGGAATGACCTCCCCTCATTCCTACGTTCACCTGACCCCCTCGCTAAGCTTAAATCTTCTGTTAAGAGCTCATTTTCTGTCCTACTCCTGCAACTGTCCTTTGTCATATACTCCTGCTCTCTCCTCCTTTGTTGCTTCCACCTCCTGCCCCTTATAGCACCACTAATGCTCTGTTACCCCCCTTACTGCGTCATCTGTTCTTGCAGTTCTTACCATTGTATACATACTTACCCCCACCTATCTCTCTGTCATGGACTTAAGATTTAGTATTGTTACCTGTGTAGTCATCCGTTGCCCTTTCTGTGTAATTGCATTTTCCTTCCAATGTATTCTTGATTTGGTGATAACACTGTTATCCCCCCAACCCCCAATGATGTACTGACCAGTTTACTTGTATTACGTCTGTTATGGAATCCCATATTCATTTATTTATATTTGTTTATGTTGATGTTTCTGACTATTTGCACTGTATGTTGCTCTGGAATTGTTACCTCTGTGTTTGCTAGTATCTGGGCCAGGCCATGCTTTATAAAGGTCCTTGGATCAGTGCACCAACCTGGTTATCAAATGAATAAATAAATAAATGAAATAAATACTGTAGCCAAGTCTCTTAGCACTGCCTCCTCCTAGGTAAACTCCAAATAGGACTGTGTGAAATTTAAAATCTGCAGGCAAACATTAGTGGAATTCCATGTTATTTATTAAAGAGCACCTTTTTTGGCACTGCACTGAAATAAGAGGAAGCTCCCTTACCTCCACCGGAGCTCCTCGGCACAAAAAACAGCTTTCAAATTTATGCCCCCAAGGGAAGGGAAGAGATGATAAATTGCCCCTGAGGTACTAGCAGTGTGATCCCTTTCCACTTCCCTGTTGCTGGCCACACCTCATTTTATGATGCCGCAATATGGAGAGAGAACGGGGACATGCTCCATGGAAGTGTATGTAGCATGATAGTAAAATACAGTTTTTGACCTTTTAAGTGGTTGTTTGGTAAAATTGGAGCTAGGGTTCAACTAACAAGACTCTTTGTAGCTGAACTGTGGCTCCAATTTTATCAAATTGGTCACTTACACAGCTGAAAACTTTACTTTGCAATCACGCTCCATACACTTCAATGGAGTGTGTCCCCTGTACTCTCCCTATTGCCATGTCATAAAATGGGGCATAGCCAGAAACAGGGAAGTGGAAAGGGATCACTATGCTAGCCCCTTGGGAGCAATTTATAATCCCTTCCCTCCCCTCTGGGGCATAATTTCAAAAGCTGTTTTTGTGTAGATGAGCTCCTGCAGAGGTAGGGGAGTGTCCTTTTATTTTGGAAGGAGTTTTGAAATGTTTGGGATTGGTTCACTTTAAATGTCTTCACTAGTTTGTATTTATAGAATTTTGTGGACTCACAGATTTATTTCCCCAGAAATTGTGGTTTGTGGAATTTTGTCCCAGAAACTGTGGATTTTATATTGTTTTCTAATCAAGTCTGCAGTATGCAAAAGATATGCAAACATTGCAAGTTTCTTTCACATTCTGAAAAATGTGAATGCAAACATTTGCAAGTTCACCCACCCTACTAAGCACCATCAACATTAGGGAGACCTGCATACATGTTTGTTAACTACCTATGGCGTAGATCACAACTGGTCAATAATATTATGTCTGATTTGAATGAACCCTCTTGACACTTTCCTAATTTGGGGCCAATTCTTTTTTCTATCTTTATTAATAATCTCACTGGAGAAATGGACCACAGTTTTGTGCAAACATATGTAGATAATATGATGTGGTGTTGCAGAATTCTGTCCACCATAATTGGACTTACAATGTCTAAAAGGATTTCTATAAGGTTAAAAACTGATTCTCTGATAAACTTATTTTGAATAGTAAAAAGAGAAAAGCTAAGATTTTTGGTTCCCTATCTAATCTGTAGAAGACAGTAGAATACATCACAATCAAGATGGTACACTGAATTGTGTTTGGACCCTTGGAAACCTTTTCTATTGAAAAGGTTAAGACACAAAACAGGAAACAAGAGTTTAGGTGCACTTTCTACAAAGCAGACATGGAGACAAGAATTCACAGTAGAAGTGAGTTAATTCTCCAAGTAGCAAGTTCTGCACATCACACAGTAACTTAATTGGCAGTAGGTGATTGTAGTAGCTATTGAAAAGGTTGACTGGGTCAGACACCTGTCTGTCTGACTATAATTTAGTTAACCTCCAGTAAGCACATTCACCACATTGTAACCACAACTGCACTGAGGCTAAACTCCTTATATAATTCAAAACAGTGCCTTAGTTCCTTAGCATGCACACAAATAACGATGCTCTACCTACTGACTTTCCTTGATAATGATGATGCAGTGTTCTTCACTGTTTTTCTACAGCAGTCCTATATAAAGCAAATTTGCTCCTGCATGCAGATGCATGCATGCTCCATTGTGCACTCTGCCAAAGACTAAACTGGCTGAGCCCTTTAAACAAGAAGAACTACTACTAGAGTATTCTTGTACACAAGTGTGCAACATACCCACACTTGTGAACATGTTAACTGCACTGCTTTCACCATTTTAGAACCTTTCCAAACTACACTGTTACACACATGCCTGCATCACAAACAAAGTTTGTCTCATGGGATATCAAGGGCATTCAATCTCCCATTAAATGATGTAAAATATTCATCCACCTGAACAAACTAAGGGGTAGTATAGCTTATCTCCAAGAGACAGTACTCTTCAAAGTGGAGCTAGATTACTGAAAATGAGCTGGGTTGCTCAGGTCTATGGCTGTCCCTATAGTACAAAAACTCTGTTCAGAGACGATATGGCTGTGGAGAGATTTTGGGATGCTTTTGCCAATTATTTCTAATGAATTGCACAATGCAGATCTGTGGAGAGGCAGTTTCAATGTGGTCTTCCTTTTACACATTTTTACAATGTGTTTTCCTGGAATATGCCTGCTGATTGCTAAATATTTAGCGTGGATAGTTCACAGAAGAAATGGCATCCTATTTTCAGTGGGGCTGTACATCTACACAATATTATGCTGCATTGTGTATAATAAGTACTAAAAACAATATTTTACATCTGGGGGATATAATAAGTGCCAGATTGATGCATGAGCAGAAAGATGTGTTGCACAAAGAGGGTGTGCCAGTCAGCACTGATACAATTTTCAAAGATAATGCACAACCTGCACAGGGTGTGCATACAGTGAAGCCCACCAGGATGAAGTTTACTGAAGCAAACAATACAGTTTCAAAGGGTGTTAATCCCTTTTGTCATGCAGTAAATCTGTGACACTGCGCTTCATCTTGGATGGCTTCATCATTACTGTTGAAAATGTGACTCTGGATGGGAATCGCAGTGCAAGCTGCCACCAAGTCAGGTGCATCCAAGGTAAGCCCAACTGAATATCTTCCAGAGGGAATGCATGGCACATACCGGTATGCATCGCATCCTCCATGGGTGATATTTAGCCCAGGAATGCAAATGAACTAATTAACATGCAGGGTGCAAAGGGGCCTTATGCATTCTCATTACCAGCCCATTTGCATGTTGGTATGTGGATGAATGCACCAGAACAGCTCTCACCCCCAAGTCCTGACCCTGATCACTCCCATGTGGGACAGATCCTGAAGTCTCTGGTGGTATAGTAGCACACCCCCACCGATTCCACCATCCCCGATCATAGCCTCTATCAGTTCCATATTGTAGAGACCCCAATGCCATCCCTACTTGCATCTGAATACACCTACAGTCCATGTCCATAGTGTAGTGGCCCTCGCTCCCCCTCAATGGTGCACAGACACCCCTCTCCCTGTCCCCCCGGCCAGTCACATTTCGATGACTGGCTCTGTAATGGGATAATACCACTCTTTCGGTGGGTGGTGGTGCACTCACAGTAAGATGCTGGAATGAGTTATACATAGGCATGAGCTGTGTGTAGGTGATAACAACCAGTGGCCATACTCCTCAGGCACTCGCATGTGGATCCATCATCCCCGTGCCATTGCACTGCTCAGTGTGGGTGATGGCCAATGCTGCACCCACTCACACAGGTCTCAAAACAGGCATATTACAGCTGACCTCCGATTCATTTGTACAATTGGGGAACTGCGGATAAACTATCTATCTCCTGAAGCATACACTGCAAAAGGCATTCCAGGATACCGCATCCCATGGCACCCGAGATACTTCAGCAGTCAGGAGGGTGACATGTTAAACAAGGGCTCAGGGTAGAGTGTGGACTTGCAGTGGTGTATGACAGCAGGAAGATACAGCATCAGCAAGGCATGCATTGGAGGTATATAAATTCCCTCTTCAGTTTACCAGGAACTTACACATGCTGCATACACTGGTGGATCTGCAGTTGGCATGGTGCCCCAAATGAATGGTACAGCCAGTTGAGTCTTTCCAGAGTGCAGGTCCCCAGCCCAGGTACAGTGCAGTCAATGGCTGCCCATGGCAGGGTGTGGAGGGCAGTACCAGTCTTTGCAACAGGTTGGGTATGGGGGGAGTGAGGGTGTCTGGGTACAAGGGTGATGAATGGGAGTCTTCTGGACTATGGCTATGGACCACTGTTTCCTCTGGTTCAATCGGGTCTGGGGGGTCCTACACTATGGAGCTCTTCAGGGATGGAGTGGGCTAGATTTTGGATAGAAAGGGGGTACCTCTAGTCCACCAGGGCTGCCAGGCTGCTATGCAGCTGGGTGCACATCTACAGCCTGCCTGTGGGTGGCTGGCTAGGTTAGGCCAGCTATTCATGGCCTAACTGTGGGCCGTGGTGCTCTGGACTGTGAAGGGCAAATTCCCACTGAATATGCTGCAGCATGGCATATACGTTGGATTGCCCCCTCAACTTGAATGGCATACCATTAGTGTGTGCCCTGGCCCATTCCCTTGAAGCCATCGCATCCCACACATTTGAATATCACACTGCTGTTCATTGTTGGAGTTGTGTGGCACATCTTCCTTTTCCACTAGGATGTACTGAGTATCTTCTTTGAATATGGGGGCTCTGGACTAAGTAGCCTGAATAAATACATTATAAAAATGGTAAAATCATGACCCCACTGAAAACAAGATATTGCATCTAATTTGGAACAGCCTGAGTAAATACAGTGCAACATGTGTAAATGAACATCTCTGTGACAATGAGATGTTGCATCTCCCCTGCCCTAACCAGGATATAAAATATAGGATAAGAAATATTCAGTGCTCCGAGATCCAGATAACCATTACTCTGTAAGAAGCCCTCATTTTCCTTGTGTTTTCCCAACAAAGGCAGAATTAAATCCCTGTAGATTTTTCCATAAGTCACTGGTTCCTTATTTATGACTTTGTTCTTTATTTATTATACCAGCAGCCTTTTATTAGGAAAAGAGCTCTGATTTGCTGATCAGTATTAATATTATATGTCACAATGGCCTTGGAATGATTTGGATTCACAGTATATGCTATGCATAAGTCATAATGGGGGACTGTATGAAATAACAAATATCAAGCTCATTATTTCATGAACTATACTAAAAATTAGTATTGACAAGTCAGACAGTCTTTCAAAAGATACTAGTAATGCCTGTAAACAAATGCATTGAAAATAGACATATATATCTATCTATATATATATATAGGTGTGGAGGGCAGTACCAGTCTTTGCAACAGGTTGGGTATGGGGGGAGTGAGGGTGTCTGGGTACAAGGGTGGTGAATGGGAGTCTTCTGGACTATGGCTATGGACCACTGTTTCCTCTGGTGCAATCAGGTCTGGGGGTTTTCATTCAGATTCTCATAGACATTTTCTGTCCACCTGATGGAATCTTGAATGAGTTAAATAAATATTATTTAATCAAGGCCCTGATCCAGCAACTCAGAAAATACATACTCAGTATATCATATTATAAAATGACAAAAAACAGTCTTCTGTTTGCAGTTGTTTGATCAGGAATTTTATAAATGGTATAAGTTATTTTTGTTACATCTATGTTGGTCCAATAAAATGTATCAGATCATTTGCTTCTGTATCACTCATGGTTTGTGAGCAGATAATTCATCAGATGAGGTCTCCTTGGCCAGGAGTTTGACTGTTTCTCCACCCCAGACACAGACACACACACACACACACACACACACACACACACACACACACACACACACATTCTCTTACTATAAGAGATCTCAGTGGCTCTTATCTGTTATGTTTGGGAAGCAGGCCACAGCCCTTCTGTCAAAAAGAAATTTATGCATTTAGTCTGGGTAGTTCACTGAAGACCTGGCATTTTATCAGATAGGTCTTGAGAGGTTAAAAACAGTGTAAATCATTACAACATTTGCTGGGAAAGGGTAATATTTATGAGGTATGAATCTTTCTTGAAAGATATTCATCCCCAACTGAAGTCAGTAGCAAAAAATGTTTAAATGATAATCCTTTAAATGTGCAAGATGCTGCATTTCGAACAGGGTAAACAAATCTCCAGTTTAATAGGAAACCAATATTTAGCAAGCTGTTTCACTTTCCTAATGGCCATCAGATAAGCAGCTTGGAGTTATGTCTCCAACATTCTAAACAGAAAGAAGGGATTATTTTATTTTAGTTGTCATAGTGATTTGTAGATGTGGAAGGATACATTGAAAAGTCCAAAATATGTGTTCCATGAAACTCCATTTTCAAGCTACAGATAGCAAAATGGTGGTAGGCTCTGCCCACAGCCATAAAAAGTAGAGCACTGGCAATCCTGATCTGAAAGGTAGTTTATTTCAAAGCTGCAGAGATTATCCAGGACCCAGAAGACAGATCTGTAATACTTATAGAAGAACTAGAAAACAAAAAGGCTACATTCTACAATGTTTATGCCACTAATTCAATGAGCCCAAGCTTCTTTCGTGCCCTCACCCAAAAACTAACTGAAGTCACACAGGGCAGGCACTTGCTTTGTGGGGATATGAAAACCATTCCAGAAAACTTCTTAGATAGAAGCCAGCCACCTTCAACACCTAGGTCTCAGGCTTCAGTGGCTCTGCAGAACCTCATTACTGAACTAGGGCTAGTTGACATATGGTAATTGGCCAACCCACAGAGGCAGGACTTCTCCTTTTTCTCACACCCTCACCAGGTCTACATCAGGCTGGATCTCTGGTTGACACCAAAAGAATGCACTGCAGGCATCATGGAAGCAGGCATAAACCAAATCCTTTTCTCAGACCACACACCGCTGATGTTGACATGGCTCCCCCAGGAGCTCAGCAGCATGTGAAAAGTCAATGGAGACTTAATTTTCAAGTTCAAGTTTATTGCAGGAAAGACTCCGTTGAGCAAGCTCATTCACAAGGAGGTCCTGAGGCACATACACATACAGTTTGCAATTACATAGACAGGAGATATAAAATGTAGAACAACAAATGTGTGATTTTGTCTTTTCTTTAAACTTGGCTTTCCAGCCAAATGCCCTTTGGGGTAATCCTTGCCTCAGTGTTTGCGCACAGAGGTTCTTTGTCTTTTAAATAGTTTTTTTATTTTAATGGGTTCACCACAACATAACCCAGACAGACCATCTTAGGGTAGCTGGTTCATTCCACTGGGGTGTCAAACAGATGAGACATACTGATGAGTACTGGTAGGACGAAACACGTGTCTATGTCATCTGTTAGCACCCTTAGCAAACTGTGTGAGAGGCCTTTCGGCACCATGCAATTCTGCTTAAAGTTGAACCAGCATAACATTCTGTGGTGATTCGCATATGCAGCCCATGATGCTTTGCATTGTGGGGGCATGTGTGGTTTTGTATTTTCTTGAAACTTGGCTTCCCAGCCAAATGTCCTTTGGGGCAACCCTTGCCTCAGTGTTTTCGCTCAGAGGTTCTTTGTCTTTCAAAGAAAAAATATATAATACAAGAGGTATACACAATAGAAGTCCTTATGGTATATATGCAGTACATTCCAGCTTTAACCTTGCCATAAATTATGCAACTCATTTCAGCTTAATAAGTAGAGGGCCAGTTGGTACCTAGGAAGTTGACTTGGTGATGGGGGCCTAGTAGTACCTACATATGTCTTTTAATTTAGAGATAGCTAGTGTTTTGTAGGAGTTAATTGATACGATGCTGGTTAGCTTCAGCATGGCTTGTAGTTGGTTCCAAATGTTTGGGAGTGTACATGAGACAGCTCTTTGGCCAGCTGTGGTACGTGTCCTGGGAACATCTAGTAGGATAAGGTCAAATTTCCTTAGGGAGTAGACGCTATGCGAGATGTGTATGAGAGACTTTAAATAGACAGGTAGCTTGTGGAGTAGTAATTTGAGGGTCCAAATTCCAGCATACAGGAGGCATCTGGTGGCAAGAGAGGTCCACCCAACTGCTACATAAAGATCACAGTGGTGGGTCCTGTACGCAGAATTAGTAATGAAGCGAAGAGCACGGTGATAGAGTATGTCCAGTTTAGATAGGCTCAAGGTTGGGGAGGAGATAGATAATGTCTCCGTAGTCAAGCAAGGGAAGGAATGTTGCTTGGACAAGTCTTTTGCAGGTCGCAAGAGAAAAGAGGGTCCTATTTCTAAAGAAGAAACCCAAGCATGCTTTAAGCCTCTTTGATAGATCCTTGATGTGGTTGTTGAAGGAAAGCTTGTTGTCTATCCACATACCTAGATATTTAAATTTAGGTACGACTTCCAAGGGTTCACCTAGGGAGGTAACTATGAAGTTTTTAGGTGGGGTAGTTAGGGCACCAGACAAGGCAAGTCTCAAGAAAATCATTGTCTTGGTTTTTTTGGCATTTAAGAGAAGCTTGGCATTGATAAGGTTGCTTTCTAACTGGATAAAGTCAGCTTAGAGTGCTTTCCTGACTTTAGTTAAGGACAAGCCTGATGCTTACAAAACTGTACCATCTGCAAAGAAATGTATGCTAGAGTTCTTTATGTGGGAGTCGAGGTTGTTGATGTACCAGGAAAAAAGGATTGGTCCTAGGATGGAGCCTTGAGGGACTCCTCTGGCAATTGGAAGGGGGGCAGATAGTAGGCCATCAGCTTTGACTTTTTGTATCCTTCCCGTGAGATAACTGTTAAACCACTGTAAGGTCAGGATGTTAAGAGATGCCCCCTTCAGGAAAAAAATAAAGGTGAACATTGCTGACTTCCTAGACCTCAATAAAACCTTAGACATGGCAGAGGCATTAAGATGGGCATCCCAAAAAGCCTTTCTTCGAGGTAGATTCATCAACCATGCCTCCTTTGTCAAAAGGACATAGGCAAAAGAACAAGGGATTTGGCAGCAGAAGCCAAAGAACCTGAAGGACCTGTATTGGGCAAATACTGATGCCTATGCTACTCTACTCCCTGAGATCATGGGGCTTCTGTATAAAATGAATGTCCACCTCAATCAACAAGTTGCTCTCTTTCAAATGAGACAGAGCTTCTGGGAGGCAGGGAAGAGACTGGGCAGACTCCTGGCCAACCACCTAAAATGTAGGCAGGAACGATCCAGAATAGTAATGGTCAGCAACCAAACTGGGACAAATTGAAAGACAGTAAGGCTATAAATAAAGATTTTATGGACTTCTACAACAAGCTATATATGGCAGAGGTAAAGGCCACAATACCAGATATTCACCAGTTTCAGAAAGCCTTGCATATCCTGACCCTCACCTAAGAGCAAAGGGACTTCCTCGATAAATCCTTCCAGGTTAATGAAATTACAGCCACCATTAAATCTATGCCACCAGGGAAAGACCCTGTAATGGGCGGCTTCCCAGTGGAATTTGATAAGGCATTTCAGCAGGCCCTTGTGGGAATCCTATCACTGGTATATAATGAGGTACACACAACTCAACAGTTGCCACAGTCAGTGCACACAGCCATGGTAGCATTGATACTGAAGCCCGGAGTGGCAAGGATCCCACAGCTTGCAGCAGATACCATCCATCCTCCCTTATCATAGTTGACTGTGAAATATATGCCAAAATTTGGTCCCAGAGTGTCAAGCCACTACTTTCCACTCTGATCCACATAGACCAAGGCCCTAACCTTGGGAGAAGGAGTACTGACAACACTAGATGTCTGCTGAATCTAATGTGGCAGGCATGAACCAACAAAATTCCCACTACCCTAGTGGCATTAGATGCAGAGAAGGGATTCAACAGGGTTGAATGGCTGCACCTGTTCCACACTCTTAAGCACTTTGGACTTGGTGACAGATTCATTACAGGAGCGCAAACCCTGTATAATGGTGCCTCAGTGGGGATCAATGCCAATGGGGTGCTGTCAGGAGCTTTTTATTTGGGAAGAGGCACACAGCAGGGATGCCCTTTATCATCACTGCTCTTTATTTTGGCACATGAGCCTCTCCTGAAAGCTATTAAGTAAAGCCCATGAGTACAGGGATTAATCATGGGAGGAGAGCACAAAGTGTGGGCATATGCTGATGACATTCTCCTAACCTTGACGAAGCCACATGAATCCATCCCAGCTGTCCTCACTACAACTCAGAGGTTTGAGATGACCTCTGGCTGTAAGTTACATGTGCAAATCTTTACTGCTGGTCTCACATAGGGATACTGAATGTTGAATGAACCTGCATACCCATGGGGTCTAACACCAGTGGACCACCATCTCCATTATTTGGGAAGTGATTTTGTGTAAGATTTTAAGCAGCTAGGAACACTAAATTTGAGTCCACTAATGAAAATATTGGAGAGTGACCTGGCTAGATGGAGCCATCTGCACCTCTCACACTGGGGAAGGGCACACACCTATAAGATGATGGCAGCACCCACAATACAATATGTTCTGGACAGTCTCCTCATAGCCCTCCCCCAGTGTTCTATTTAACCAACTGCAGGGGCAGTTACTGAACTTCTTCTGGGGAAATGGCCCTTGCCATCTGAGCTCCAAGAAGTTACAATGACACCAGACATATAGAGGACATAACCTACCAGACTTTAGTCTGAAGCACACAGCACATGTGATGCTGCAACTCAGGCAAATGCGCTCACCTGACCCTACTTCATGGTGCCCTAAATGGGCAGAATGTGAGATACAGGTATTAGGGCACTCTGCATATATAGGTACCCTCTTTGGTACCATTTCTCCTAACCTAAAGGGGCATCCCAGCATTCAACATGTTAAGAAAGTTGGGGAATGGTCAGTGAGGGTAACACACTGGCTGGCTGTTGGTCCCTGTGGTTCCCCCTGTGGGGTAATAGCTGATTATGCATAGATTCAAGGATAATACACTGGCATACCTGGGATGCCAAAGGTATAACTAATTTAGGGGACATTATAGATGCAAAGGCCAACATTTTCATGTTCTTCATGAAAATACAGCATAAGTATAGGCTACCCACAAGACATGACTGGCAATACTTACAACTTAGGCACACCCTGCACAAGAAAACCTCCCAGACCTACACTATGACTAACCTCAACATCATATACATTGTACTAAAGGGTGGACCAACAACCAAACTCACAAGCATTGTGATATATAAGTCACTCCTCTGTCTCATCCCAGATCCCACTCTGCCCACCTTGCAGAAGTGGAGAGAGGAGCTTGGGATGTAGCTTACTGAACAGCAATGTTACGCCTGTTGGATGCCTCTCAAGAGGGATGTCAAAGACACCAGAAATAGATTCATATAATTCAAAATTCTGCACAGGTGGCACAGAAAAGCTCACTAAAGCTGCAAAGATGGGGACTCGTTGACTCCAAGAAATGCTGTAGGTGTGATGAAGAGGTGAACACTATCATGTACCTTTTATTGTCCTGCAGTAAACTTAGTGATTACTGGAAAGGAGTGCAGAGCACATGCTCTGTGATGCTCCAACAACCTATCCAACTGAACCCAACCTGAGTGATGCTTGGGACTGAAAAATCCATGCCCCAAAATCCATCCTGTCCAACCAGATAGTTGACGGATGTTATAACCTCAGTGAAATGAATCATATTGAAACACTGGAAATGGGTGGGCCCAGCACAGACTGAGGAATGGTTTATGGAATTGGGAAAAATAGCATGTTATGAGGGAATATCAGTATATCATCAAAGAATGTCTGGACCTTTTCTGAGAAATATGGGGGCCACTCTTAACCTCGGCCTATTGTAAAGTCCCACACTGCTACTCCTTGCCATGTGGGGGAAACAACTGATGATCCACCAAAAAACAGATAAAGGGCATCCACACAGAGAGTTCCCAACTGCTGCTTACATCCCCCACCCCAACCCCCACCCAGGAAACACTCTGAATGTCAAGAAATGCTTATTTCCAAGCCAGCAGTAATCTTTTCTGATGGAATGCACCATGCTACCATTTCTTTTAAAAGCTAACACTGTCACATTATCTACGATAATAAGCTAACTTCTTTAGATGAAGAAGTTCTTGTTCATGAAATTAGTCAAACATGAATGTCTGTAGTTCTTTGTAGTCTAGTACACCTGTTGATAAATGTATGTTAAAATTAAAGCTAGTGTTGAATTTCCAAAGGGTGTTCCCCAGCTAGGGAATGTACTTACTATGAATTGTTAAAGCTTTTAATGTATCAGTATGGTATCAGATAGTTTCCAATAAACCTTACATTTTAAAGAAGTTGAATTTCTAAATTCTGAAGGCAGAATGTTAACCATGGATTTGTACTCCACAATTTAGGTAAACTGCAGATTAATGTTCTGCAAACTGTGGAATAATATTCTTTGGATTCTGTGCAGTACTACTAGACTATTTACATAGAAATGATTTTCAGAATTCTGGCGAACTAAAAAAGAAATTCCAAAAACCTTGTCAGTATTCGAATTGCCATTTCACACAAATTCTGCCAGTGGGATTCCACATTCCACAAAGCTTTAATTTGCATGATCATTAATAGGCCAGCACCCATTCAGTACTCTCAAACTAAGGGATATGAACCGAAATCCAAGAGTTTGCCTTCATGTGCTTGCTAGGTTTGTACCAGAGATTCAGCCTGAATATCTTTGAACAAATATGTCATAATGTTGATTGACCAGAAGTGGTGGGAGGTATTTTAAAGATATAACTGATCTGTGTACTATAGAGTTGCTTGAGAGGGGCACCAAGGCATTGTCATTTTTCCAGTGCAAATAACTGAGCATTTCATACAAAAAGCAAGGTACTATACATTACATTGCTGCAAATGCATTAAAGAGGACATAGAATGATTTCTAAAAGGCACCTGTTTCTAATGTTTAAAACTACTATTTATACCCCCAAATGTTGCATAACCTAAAGAAAAGTTCATGTGAAAACTACTTTGCATTGTTTTGCTTTCATGGGTAACAAAAATCTAGAGTTTTGATTATATCACCTTTTTGTACAAAATCTGGGTCTAGATTCATAAAAAGTCACATAAAGCAACAAAGCACAACGCAAAAGTCTGTGTTTCACTTTGTGATTGCCCAGGTGTCAAAAGCTGTTATTCATAGTCAGATAATGCTCCTGCACTATCCGACTGTGAATAGGGCAGGACGACTCAGTACTAACCTGTTAGCATTACAGCTACCCCCACTAGAGCCATGCCTACATGAAGCTAGGAGTATGGCTCCGCAATGAAAAGTGCAGGTGTGCTATTTGGAATTCATAAAAGAAGCCATGTAAATGAGCCCATTGGTCATGCAAGGCACTATGTGGTCATTTGCATGCCCATTATGGGCCCATTTACATAGGCTTTGCAGTAGTTTAAGGCCCCCCAGCCTCTGCCCCTGAGGCAGCTCTGTCTCCATGGTGACTGGTGGTCTCCTCACAGAACATCGGACCAAATAAAAATAGATATGTGTCCATGGCATCTTGTGGTACCCCCTCACTCAATTGCTGGACTGGATAAAAATAGGTATGTGTCCCTGGCATCTAGTGGTATTCCCCTGCCCGCAGATTGCCAGATTGAATAAAAAAAGACATGTGTCCCTATCATTTAGTGGTGCCCCCCACCCGCACCTGTGTCTGATGTACATTAACAGTTTCCCTGGTGTCCAGTGGTTCCTATGTATGTATGCCCTAGTGCAAGTGTCCCCTCCCCGCCAATTGCTGTCCCGAGTACTAAGAGAAATGTTACCCTGGTGTCCAGTGGACATTCCACACCACCCAATCTCCATCCCCTGTATGACAAGCACCCCCAAAAAAACACAGTCATCAGGATGTTCCCATACAGTGATCATCTTCCCCGCTCCCCAGCCTGTCCCTCATTGGTGGTTAGTGGCCACCTCCCCAATCTTCTTGTATATATTTGTTTACTGCTCCAGTGTCTAGTGGATACCCCACCTTAACCCTACTCCATCAAACACTCATGAAATATATGTCATTCCCTGGTGTCCAGTGGACCCTGCACCCCAGCAGGTAGTGCCCCACAATCCTGCTCCCCTCATCCCCGCACTGAACCGGAGACTGGTAGAGCCCTCCACTCTCCACGACAGTCAGCCACTGACTGAGCTGTCATTGAGCATGTACTGTACTGACAGCTCATTTGGCAGCTGGCCATGGTGGAGTGCAGAGGGCTGTGCCAGTTGTTGGCTCAGGGAAGGGATGGAGGAGTGGGCAGGTGGTGCACTAACTGCCGGGGTGGGGGGTGTGGAGTCCACTGGGAACCAGGGAATTACATATATTTTGTGAATGTTCATCAAGTCGGGTTAGGGAGGGAGGGTTTACTAGATACTGGGGCAGTAAATTATATATACAGGCAGATAAGGGAAGGGGGCCACTAACCACCAATGAGGGATGGGCTGATGAGGAAGGGGACAATGATCACTGTATGGGAACAGGGTCAGGCCTGTGTTTTTTGGGGGGAATTGTCATACCAGGGACAGGGATTGGATGGGGGAAAGGCCTGTTGGATACCAGGGTATATTACATATAGGGCATGGGTTTGAGTGAAGAGAGGGTCCACTGGATACTAGGGTAACATTTCTCTTAGTACTTGGGATAACAATCGGTGGGAGGGGGACCACTAGCACTAGGGTATATATATATATCTTTGTCCAGGCTGTCGATCAGCAGGGGAGGGGAGAGGGGCCACTGGACACCAATGAAAAACCTTATATCCACAACAGGAGATCATCAGGAGGAGGGAGGGACCACTGGATACCAGGGAAACTGCTAATGTACATTGGGCATGGATGTGGGTCGGGGAAGGGACAACTGGATGCCAGGGACACAGATTACCTCTCTTTATTCAGTCTGGAGATCAGTGGAGGAGGAGGAGGAGGGTACCATTAGCACCAGAGGAAATAATATTTATTTCTATTCAGGCTGGTGATCAGTGGAGGTGGAGGTTACTGCTATATGCCAGGGAAACATATTTATTTCAATTTGGTCAGTGATTGGCGGGGGGGGTACCACTAGCACAGAGGAAAAACATATTTTTAAATGGGAGGGCATTGGATGAGGAGAGGGACTACTGGATGCCAGGCACTATTGTGCTGGGGTCAGATGGGGGGGCCACTGAAGTACCTCTGGCAACCACTAGGGTTGTGTGGGATAAGGGAAGAACTCCATCAGTTTTATTTGCTCTATACTAGGGGGGACACAGCAAAAAAGTCCTTGCATGGAGGAAATTCTCTGTGAATCAGACTGCTCTGATATTCAGGTCCCCTCCACCTCATTTTAATTTTGACTCCCTCCATACTTTGCCCCGGCACAAACCCAGCTTGAACATGTAAATTAGGCTTCTGTGTGTACCAACTCAGTGCAAAACCTAGTTTGCTTATGCAAAACCGGGTCTGCGCTGGGACAGAGTTTTGTGAATCTGCACCCAGGAGTACTATTTTAATCAATCAACAGCTTATGCTTACCATTTTATACACAACATGTGACATAGTGAGAACTCCAAACTATTGGTTCAATGAAGAGAGCTGTATATAATGGTGTTCATAAAAAATTAAAAAATAAAAATTGTCACATTAATATTTATTAAGGTACAAATAAATATGTATCATTTGAAGGTATACGTTTCACTTCTGGAAATAAAATATTACACACAGCTGCCAATTAACACAAATTATAAAATGGGTTGGAAATTTCGTATTTCTTGATTGGCTCACAAGATTTTGAGACCTATGTGTAAATCCCCAATGAATGCCATGTTGGAAAACATTTAGGCACTGGGATTTAGAATATGGGAAAACCACACGCAAAATTCATGGCCACTTCAATCATCCCTGATTTTCATTACAACCAAGGCTGCCACTATTAGGAACCGAGTGAAAGCCATCAAATACAGTAAACCAAAAAAAGAAAAACTCATAAACTATTAAAAAATGAATACTTGAATGTTACTTCCTCTCATAATCCACTCCTTAGACACAAACAAATTACACAAATGAAACATTATTCTTTCTTTCTTTCTTTCTTTCTTTCTTTCTTTCTTTCTTTCTTTCTTTCTTTCTTTCTTTCTTTCTTTCTTTCTTCCTTCCTTCCTTCCATTTCTTAAGTTTTACAAATAAACACATACTGAGCTGACAGCAGCTAATTTTCAAATGCATCCTGGTATGAGGGAGGGCTGTGGAGTACAGTACAATATGGTGCAACAATTTAACTCAGAATAACATTTATGGAAAAGGCAAATATGAAATTCAGAGTAGATGCATTTGCCATGACTGATTGTACAGGCTGCAGAGTCTACACTAGTCAAGGTGAGTAAATTAAATAAAGATAACAGTTGTGCAAAATGCTAATATCAATGCAAAAAAACAGTGAAGTTCAGTTGCCATGACTGGTGGAGAAAGTTTGGGTGACCAGCACAAGACAAACTGCTATACATAGTGGCTAAGCAGTGGTTATGGGTCAGTGATCAGAGGAGGGAGCTAGATCACAGAGCTCACAATTACAGGATCAGGAGGAATTGCACAAGTGAGTTGTGAATTCGTGGAGGAGGGATTAAAGGGAATAGAGAGAAGAGGCAGAGCAGAAAGCAGTGAAATCAAATCAAATCAAATCAACTTTATTTTTATAGCACCTTTCAAAGCCAAGGCACTGTACATAAAACCAGATACATCAAATATAAATAGAATTAAAATAGACTTTAAAACAAATCATCCATAACTAGGGAAGGCCAAGTTAAATCAATATGTTTTTATCTCAATTTTAAATCTACTGATGGTTGGGCATTCTCTTAACCGGCGAGGTAGAGAATTCAACAGGGTTGGAGCTGAAAAAGAGAAGGCACGAGAACCAGATGTCTTCAATCGTACCCTGGGAAGCTCCAGCAATCCCTCATTGGTGGATCAGAGAGGTCAGAGGGGGCAGTAGGGTACCAGGAGATCTTGCAGGTAACTGGGTCCCTGATCATGTAGGGCTTTAAACGTTAGCAAGCCAACCTTAAAGGTGATCCATCACTGAACAGGCAGCCAGTGCAGCTCACGGAGCACAGGCATAATATGACTGGTTCTAGAAGTCCCAGTCAGAAGCCTGGTCACCGCATTCTGCACCAGCTGCAAGTGGTGGATATCTACCCCTGGTAGCCCTAGGTAGAGGGAATTGCAGTAATCAAGATGGGTAGTGACAAAGACATGGATCAATGTTGGAAGATTATCCAGAGGAACCAGGTGTTCACCCGGGTGATATTCCTCAGATGATAAAAAGAGGATTTGATGACAGCTGACACCTGAGATTTTAAAGTCAGACCATCATCCAAAGTAATGCCCAGGTTACGCACCTGATCTGAGGTAGTGAGCGACATACCACCAAGTAACAAACCTGATGGTTGTCCAGCCCCCAAACCTATCCCTGGATGACCTAGGTCCACTACCAGCACTTTAGTCTTATCTAGATTCAGTCTCAGCCAGCTGGAACTCATCCAGGATCTGATCTCAGCAAGGCAATTATTTAGCATGGAGAGTGCATCATTCTGTCCAGGCAGAAAGGACATGTAAAGCTGAGTATCATCTACATAACAGAGAAAACTCAGACTGTATCACCTGATGATATCTCCCAATGGCAGTATGTACACTGTAAACAACATAGGGGCCAAAATGGAACCCTGCGGCACCCCACAAGGCAGGGAGTGAGCACCAGAGGAATAAATTCCAGTGGCAACTCTCTGAAACCTGCCCGTGAGGTATGAATGAAACCATTTGAGAACTGTACCAGACAGCCCACAAAAAAGCCACAGGTGCTCCAACAGCACACCATGGTCTACAGTGTCAAATGCGGCAGAGAGATCAAGAAGGACCAGAATGGTACGTGCCTTTCGATCTCTGGCCATTAGGAGGTCATTCAATATCCAGACAAGAGCAGTCTCCGTGCTATGCTTCTTCCTAAAACCAGACTGGAGAGTATCATAGACATTGTGAGTTGCAAGATGATCATCCAATTGCAGAGCAACCACCTTTTCAATAACCTTACCAAAAATGGCAGGTTAGAGATAGGCGGTAGTTAGCTAGACAGTCTGGATCCAAAGAGGGTTTTAAGGGTGGTCGAATGACCACTTCCTTGAGGTCAGAAAGACTCCCCTCAAGGATTTCCAGACAATGTCAGCAGAGGCGACAGATAACATCTACATCCCACCAAAGGGGTATAGAGATCAAATCCAAACTACAACTGGTTGGACGCAATGTTTGGATGATCTTCACAATGTCAGTGAACTCCAGCAGGCGGAAATCTGACCAGACAGACCGAGTGCATGCCACTTCCTGTCGACCACTGCAATCCCTCATAGGAGAGGTCAGACTGATGCCAGACCTTATGCTGGCAACCTTATCTGCAAAGAATTGAGCAAACTCCTTGCATCTCAGCTGAGAAAAAGCCTCTCTGGGCTGGAGACAGATTGGATTGCACAATCTGTCAACAGTCTGGAAGAGCTGAGCCGGTCGATTCTGTGCGGCAAAAATCTCCTTGGACAGGAATTTTGCCTTCTTACAGGTGATTTCTGATTGACAGCCATCATAATGTGCCATCAACCTAGGCCTGTCAGCATCAAGGCTGGACTTCCACCAGCTCTCTCCATCCTTCGGCAAACTCATGTCAACTCCTTCAAGGAGCCATCAAACCAAGGACTCCTTGGATGAAGGGTGAGAGGCCAAACCCGAACAGGAGCAATCTTGTCCAGAACATCTACCATGGCCTTATTATAGGCTATTACGAGATCGTCTGGACTCATGCATTCACCCAATAAGCCTGAGTGAGAAGTGAAAACCAATGTTTAGGGAAGCAGAATGAGAAAGCAGCTTGCTCTGCAATGGATTTAATTGGAGGAAGGTGAAAGGGAGTGAGAAAGTCAGTGCTGTGAAGGGAGCATGAGAAGACAGTGGGGGATGAGAGAAGTGAAGAAAGCTAATTGGGAAGGGAGCTAAGCTAGAATTTGGAGATAAAGAAATCACAATGAAAAGGCGCCTATTATCAAGGGTGGGGAGTGAGAGGGAGGGAGGGAGGATTATAGGGCACAGTGGTGAGTGTTTTGGGGACAGTCCAAGGCAAAACAGCAGAAGGAGTGAAAGAGGGGGTGGGGACTCCAGTCTGGCTAGGGTGGACTTGGAAGTGGTGCTGTAAACAGTTTCACCATAATTGAAAATAGAATAGTGTGGATCATTTTTGTGACCATTTCAATGCCGGCAGGAAGCTGAATACTTGCTTTATTGCTTTACAGACCAGCAAGTTTAGAGTGGAGCTTCTAGTGGATAGTGTCCATATGCAAGAAGACATTGAGGTGATAGTCCAGCCATATGCAAAGTTATTTAAAGGTGGACATATCCTTAATCACTATGCCATCAAGGATATGGAATGAGTGGAGAGGGGAGAATCTGGCTAAACATTGCCTATTGCCAATGATAATAGTTACCATTTTCTTGGCATTTAAGGATAGGATTTGCCAGGAACCATTGTCTTGGTGAGAAAGAGAATGTATGGGGGAGGGGAGGGGTGCGAGGATGAAAGAGGCAAGGGAGAAGAATAGAAGGGAGAGAGCACAGAAGATGAAAAAGGAGTTGAAAGAAGAGGCAATGGCAGCAAGTTCAGAAAAGGGGGAGTCATCCACCTTGAGGACTGGAGGAGGAGTCTGGGCCAGAGGGAAGAAAAGGGAGTGGAAAGCCTTCCATAACTTAAAGGGGTGGCTAAGACTTATGGGCAGGGTTATAATCCATCACCTTCCCAGAGTCTGGTGCAGACATCATTAATAGAAGGAGGCTAAACAGAGAAATGATGGACTTGTGAGTCCCAGCCAAAATCTCTTGCAAAGACGACAGAAGCTCAGCTGAGATCCAAGGGAGGTGCAAGCCTCTGACCCTAGTTTTTCTAGGGGGTGGTCTTGTAATCCCAGACAGCCATGAATTTAGAATTGAAGAATTGGACAGCAGTGTTGATGTTGCCTGCTGCGATGGGGGACCTGTCAGTTGAGAGTAAGTCTACACGGTGAGAGGACAAGTACATAGGATCATAGGATAAATAAGGTAGCCTGTCAAGATAGCAACTCCAAAATGACGATGTGTGAAAACAACCCCGAACCACAGCGTGACCACTTATTGGTGACCAACTGTTCCACCCTCCCTCAGTTGTGTCCCCCCATAGTTGGTATATATAGTAAGAGGGGTATAGGGGGTCAAAGCCCCCCACAAGGGTGGGTGTGGGGGGGAAGCTCCCCGCAATCAAAGAGATCATTATAAGTGGCCGCAATGTGATTCCTGGCTGTTTTCATGTGTCGCCATTCTGGAGTCACTATCTTGACATGGAATCAATAAATAGGGGTGTGATAGTCAGAGGCCTATATGACTTGTCAAAAAAGAATAAGAAAAGGAAATGGTTTTACTACCCAAATATTTGTCTAGCGATGGTTTAAAGGCATCCATAGATGTGCTTTGGATCACATCTGCTAGTAGGCCATTCCAGATCTTCACCACGCTTTGGTTGAACTGTGCACCCCTTTTATTTGTTCTGTGGAAGCCACCTTTTAACTGGAAGTTGTGAAACCTGGTCTCTCTTTCAGTTAACTTCTTCTCCAGCCCAAGACATTCACAAAGGTCATGATTATGAAAGCCTTTGTAAACTTGACACATGTCACTCCTAAGCCTTCAATACTCAAGTGAATACAAGTTCAAGGCCTATAATCTCTCTCCGTAGAACTTGCTAGCTAGTGTCCCAATACTTCTTGCAGCCTTCCTCTGTACTTTCTGAAGTAGCCTAATATTATTTTTTGTATGTGGTGTCCAGAAGTGAACACAATACTCCAGATGGGGCTGAACCAAGGTCCCGTACAGGGGCACCTTAACCTCCTTATCCCTACTCCTAATATTTTGTAGGATATAGCCCAATATCCTATTACTCCTACTTACTGCCTCTTTACACTAGTCATCAAATAATAATTCATTGGTGATAGTGACTCTGAAATAATTTTCAATAAATGTATCCTTTAACCTTTTGCCCCCAAGAGTATATGTTGCCATATAATTTCTTTGGCCAAGATGCTTTACCTTGCATTTCTCAAGGTAAAAGGATAACCTCAGCTCTATTTCCCAGTTCTCAAGGCTTTAGATTTCATCTTGGAATTGCTCTATTGCTCTGGTATTGTCAACTATCATGCCTATTTTTGTGTCATCAGCAAATATGTATGTCTATGTATTAGTCGATGTTTGCATGGATGAGATATAAACAATAAAAAATGTAGGTCACAAAAACAATCACTGTGGGACCCCACTAGCAACTGTTTACCACTCAGAGAGATGACCTGTTACACTAACTTGTTGCCTTATATTATCCAGCCATGAGTCTATCCATCTTACAATATTGGTATCAAATCTTAACTCATTTAATTTTTCAATTAGATTAAGATTAGGCACCAAGTTGAATACCTTAGAAAAATCAAAAAACAGTATTTCTACCAGGAGTCCAACATCCAGAGACCTGCTAATTGGCTCAAAAAATGGATTAGGTTGATCAGCCATGACCTTTTAGATTTAAACCCATGTTTTGAAATATCAACCAGTCCCTTCTTAGTCAGATAATTATCAATTTGTTTTTTTAATAAACTCTTCCATAATTTTTCCTATGATAGAAGTGAGGCTTATAGGTTGATAGATTCTGTAATCATCTCTAGTTTCCTTCTTATGGCTAGATATGACATTTGCTTCCTTCCATTCTGGTATTACTTTCCCCTCTGTGATAGAGCTTGAAAAAATGTCACCTAGTGGGTTCACCAGTTCATTTGCTAGTTTCTTCAAAAGCCTAGGACAAAGCCCATCTGGGCCAGGAGATTTGTCAGGGTCTAATTTGGAAAGTTAATTTTTTTATGTCATAGTAATTCTACACATAGCACCTTTCAGCTGGTAGATATAGTGAAAAAAAAAAAAGATTGCTAAAAATGTAAGCCATGGTTGGGCCTTCCTGGATTATTTCATTACCCACACGAATGGGACCAATATTTGGTTTCTCAGCTTTGGTACTGTTAATGTACAGTAGCTATAACATGTTTTTTTTTTTTGTTATCCTTGGTACTGGTGTCTGCTCTCAGTTCAAAATCCCTTTTAGATTTTTTATACAAGATTTGCAGAAGTCCAGTAATCCAAATGACTAAATATGGATGTATTTAGGGGGAGCGTTGGGTCATTGAATTCTGAGCACACAATAAACCATTGGTAGTCATTGAAGGCTTAAGGAAGGGAACTGGCATCCTCAATTTGATGGGGTGGGAGAAAAGAACCCAGTGTGGGAGAGACTGGTTTAGGACTTTGTGACTAAGATGGGTAGAGATTGGTTGGGAAGGGTTAAGATATTTTACTTTTTGACCAAATTTATTGGAGGGTTGGGGAGGGAAAGCCATTTCATGTTAAAGTTGCCAAGAAAGAGTAACTCACCCTAGGATGAGTGAGAAGAGATTGTAGAGAGGAGCTCTGTGTCAGGTGCAGAAGACAATCCAGGACAGCAGTAGGCCCCTGCCACAAAAATAGGGACAGATAAGGGGACAGAGTGTTTAAGGAGAGTAGCTTATAGGCTGTCAGCACAGATTTGAATTGGATGCAAGTAGAGGTAGAATGCCACTCCACTTTCCCTCTTTAGTGACTGTGAAAAAAAACAACTCCTATCCTCATTGGCTTACCAGGGAAATCTCTGCTGCTTACCGTGCCATGGATAAAATTGAGGACCTGGCTCCATATGAGGCTGTGTGGGCATGTGTGTGTGGTGAACTTTCTGTCACTGGAATTGAACAGAATTTTGAATTCTTGTAGTCCATGGTATGTACACATTTTGGATATATTCCATTTATAGAATGTTAGCTGGACTATTTTTTTTGTGGGGGGGTATAGGAATACATTTTTAATTACTATAAAGACTGGTTTTCTTAACCTAAAACCTTTTATTTACTTACTGTTAAATTGTGGCCCGATTTATAATTGCAATAAGACAATTCAGGGTGTGTTTTATTGTGATATAACAGCACTTCTTGGGTGACTGAAGGTACTCGGTGAACTCCAGCGTCTGAAAAAAGCACCCAAGATGTGATGTAACACCAGAACAATGCACACCCTGTCATGTCTCTTTTATATCCCCTTTAAGAATCCTTGGTGACGTGAGAAAATAACTGTGGGACCTTGAGTATCAGTGGCAAGAGTTGTTAATTTTCACGTGTAAGTAGGGGTTCTGTTGCACATCTTGGTACCTGGTAGGGTGTAGCAGTAAGGGATGTGGAGACTGTGAACAAGAAGATTTTGGAAGGTTTGATGGCCTGCTGTATGAGGGAAAATGTGAATCTGCGGTGAAGCTTTTATATTTGAATCAGTTTGTGAAATTGAAAGGTTATTGCTCATGATCTTATGGAGGGAATAATTAGAATAGAAGGGTAATGAGTTAACAGCTTACGTTACTGCTGCAGTATATTTAGTGTAAATGTTATGTACATAACCCTAGTGTGAATTGTCACTGTTAGAACTTGGCAGCCATCTTAATAGAGGAAGGGAGACAAGAGACTTAAGTTCTCATTTGGCTATCCAGACTCCATTGGTGTGGATGCCCAATGCAGATGTAAACTCTTGCATGAGTTTTGGCTAATGTTGATCATTCATTTTATTGAATAACTTCAAGCTTGGATCTAAATTATTGTTTGGCATTCTATGCAGTGGAGGAATTCAGGACCTAATGAAAAGAATGTCTGACATGACTGACTTGAATTAAGGTAGCATCAAGCATTAATTTTAACTGATACATTTATTCTTCAGGCTGCACATTGTTTTTAGTAGAAAAATACAAGCCCCATTAGAATGAATGATCAATCCTAACTTTGCCTCTGGCACGAATCTATGAAGAAATGTTTGAGTTAGCATCAATAATACATTTCAATTGTAATTTACTGCCATGCATTTCTGATAGTTTCTATTGCATTTGGCAAAGGCCCCTGTCATCAATCATTCTTTAACTTCTGTAAATGGCCACAGGTGTTGCTCCATTGATCATGTTTTGCTATTCACTGCATTGACAGCAGTCAACTGTCATGAAAATTGTAATAATGCAAAATGTCTGCACGTCACCTTCATAATCTATGTAAATTGTGCAGCAATGTTTGCATAATTTTTCTAATTTGGGAAGGCTGCAAAAGAAAGGAAACTGAAAATTTGCTTACAAAAACTTTTTAAGGAAGCAGTTTGCAGATATGGATATGGAAGCATTTTTCCTCATAAACGTAAAAATTTGAAATATTGTTTGCCACATAATGCATGCAGGTTTTTGCAGGATTTTTTTTCTGCAAAAAAGGAACTTGTGTTTTTTTTTCCCTAAGCTGTTACCATGCAGTGAGCTTTACAAAATCTTTTGCAAAGCATTTCACACTGTTTGCACTGCAAAATAGAAGATTTCATAAGTCTTTACCTGCAGAAATACTGGATTTATATCAAAGGCTGTAACTGGGGTTTAGTGGGGCAGCAGACTACTTGCTCTGCATCCTTTGAGCACTATTTAACAGACAGATTGGAATCACTTTTTGCAGCTTAACTCACTTCTGTAGATGCTGTTGGCTCAATTTTCAAAGGCTGATGCAGGGCTTGCGTTAAACCCTGTGTCAGCCCTGTTCTTTGGTGCAGCTACTTCAAACTTCTTTGATGCTACTGCACCTGATTTTAGTTCATTGGGTGTAGTAGCGACACTTACAACAATTTACAGTGCTTGCGCCAAATACTTGATGTAAGCCCCTTAAAACAGGTCCCCCAAATGGTGCAAGTGAGACCAGGGAAATCCTAGTCTAACTTCTAGCATTTGGCTCTCGGGATCAAAAATCCAGATCACCAGCTGGGTGAATGCCACAAGCCCTGTGCGCCAAACAATTGGCTCACCGGGGCTTCTGGCATTCATGGGGCTTTGAAAATTGAGCCCTGCATCTTTCACTTTTCAGAACTTAAATCCATTCCTTGAGAGCTGCCTCCCAGCAGTTTTGTAAACTACTTACATACTGTGTGACTCTGAGCAGGTCACTTAACCAGCCCAGAGCTCCTGCGTCACCCCTAAAAACAGGTGCTTGTTCATAGTGGGCCTTACCTGGTTAACAAATAATAAATAAATAAAATGTTCTGGTGTACACAATTCTTCCCTTCTTTTACAGCCTTTTCTCTCATATGTTTAACTTTTACATATATGCCTAATTCACCCTACTATGCACGTTGTCCATAGCTCATCTGGCACTCCAATCATCAGTGGCTGTTCCAAACATAATGGGTCCACTCTGGCTATTGCTGTACTCATTTTTCTTACCAATTTCAGCTACAGTTTCTTCTCTTCTCATTTCAGATAGAACAAGTTTCAGCTGGATTCCCTGCCCCTTGAAATTCTGGCCCAGATTAAAGGGAATCCAAGAATGAGCAGTTGCTTAATACTGTATTACTTTAGCTAGATATGGATTGGATTCCATTCACTCCTCAGACTATGTGCTACTTATCTATTTCAGCTGGACTACTGTCATTAGATCCCGTGAATGTGATCTAATGAGACCACTTCCCTTTGGCACTTCTAAGTGTGTAATGCTCCCAGGCTGAGTATTCCCTTAGCCTTATGATTCTGTTCTGTGGCACCCCATGATAGTGGTAATCTTGCTTATCTCTCAGGGATGGGCACAGCCACTGAACTTTTTGTTGCTTGCCAGTCTGGGCTGAACTAGTGTCTCCAGACTCCATACATTTAGTCTATGGTGGTCACATTACTGAGGCACTCATAAGGGAGAAACACTCACTAAGATGAGCATTTTCTTGGCCAAGCTACTGAATTCAATGCTGCTCTGTGAGGGTGAAAGTCCTACTTGACTATCTGGGCTGGACTCATGTCACAAAACTTACTACCGCACCTTTAGTTTAAGGGGGTTATGTCCCTTTAGCACCTCTACGGGTGGGAAACTCACCAGGATAAGTTTTCTGCCAGTAAAACAACAGAGATTCATTGCACCCCATGAGTGTGATAGTCTTACCTGCCACTAGAGATGCAGCAAAGTTTAATTTCACTAGCAAAGTAATGGCCCACTCCACCTCAACATACAGCTACATGAAGTGTCCATTGAAATGTGGTACTTCGCCACTTTGCATCATAATGACTTTGTGTTATGATGACTCCGCATTACTTCACTTTATTTTCTTTTAAAGGCGGAGTGAGGGAGCAGATCACATGGCTAATAGCTGCTGGTCACATGCTTCAGTCAGTAAGTTAATCATGCAAGAGAGTGAAAGAGTTTTAATTTTGCCTTATCTAGTGTGGGAGAAAGAGCTGTGATTGAGAGGAGACTGAGAGATAGCAAAAAATATAATCTCCACTTTGAGAGGAGACAGAGAGATAGCAAAAAATATAAGCCACATGTCTGAACCAGAGCACCTACTGGGCTAGTGATCCCTCCCTGAAGCAGGGGGTAGTGATGCCATAGAAGCACCACCTCTGGTGGCACCCTACCAGTGCCCCCCCCACCAGTGCCACCACCTGCTATGGCCCCTGTGCCAGCGGCTCAGCAGGAAGTGAGGGAGGAGCTGCAGCAGTTACAGCCACAGCAGCAGCAGTAGGTGGCAACAACATCTGGGTACCCCCCCCTCCCGCCTGTGCCCGGTCCTCCCCACAGCTTATTAGGGTGGGAATTCTTCACTACACTGCCTGTGGACACCAGTGTAGTGAAGTACAATCTGTGTGGTGAGATGCTGTGCTGTGGCCCCAAGGAAAGTCATCTTGGCACAGGTGGTCAGTGCACCCACCTGTACAACCACCATGATGTAGATTGGCAGGCCATGCTTGCCGAACAGGGCACGAATGCACCTGCTGGCCCTGCTGGACAACAGGTGGCAGCACAGCCTCCACCTGCATGTGGTGTCAAGTGCGGGTGGGTCATGGAGCCAGCAGCTGCTCCACAACCAGCAGGTAACAGTGGCAACCCTGCATGAATACCTGCCACACATGCCAATTTGGGCATAATGTGGTGTGAGTTGGACCATGTGAACCACCGGATTGACAACGTGGAGCAGCAGTTGGAGCACATAGAGGTGCACCAACTCCAAATAATGGGCATGCTTCAGCTGCTGCTTTCGCACCATAACATTGATCATTAGTTTTTGTTTGTCTTTGCACCCACCACCTTCTACATGAAAAAATTGTTCCTGATGTTGCCCCGATCCGTCCCCCCTCTACAGTCAGATTATCCCCCTTGTTGATGCACATCTATTTTTCTGAAAGATGCTACCCTCTTGTATGTTTTTGACTCCCTTTCGGTACTTGATAGTTTGTATCATCCCCCCCCTTTCCTTGAGGTTATACGTATTAAGTTTTAGACTCCACAATACTTGGGGAACTGGTTAACTTGTTGTCACGGGTTGAAATTTGGGCAATAATCATGCCATCAGCAACTTCACTACCACCAGCAGGAACAACAGCATCTCCAACCATGACTGAAGCTACTGATTGTGCTGTGAAAAACATAATCAGAGAAATCCCTTTACCGGCATCAACTATGCACTTCTGCTGCATACTACCATGCCCATGGCCACTCTTGCCACTGGCAGCAGTGCCATGGCCAGAAGCATCTTTGCATGCTTGTCTCTTCACAGGCATTTATTTGGTATTACACAGAAACTTCACAACAAATTGAGATTTCTGAAAGTTGGGGTTGATGGGAAGCCAAAAATATCAGCTGTGACTTACAGATACAGATTGGGCACTAAACAGATGCAAACGCACAGACGCAGATTGCAAACTATAAAGAGATGCAGCTGCACAGACACAAAAACACCTTTGCCAGTGGTCACACAAATCCAAGACTGGAAAAATAAATTATACCTTTAATGGGTTGGGGGGTAGTGCACTGCAGTAACAGTCTATAGCCAAGATACCAAGCAGTACAAAATAACGCAAACAAATAACAGGTTCACAGTGCTGCAATTACCGTGTGGCACAATTAAATGTGTCCAACCTGATGGCACGTGTCACACACACACTCACACACACACACACACTACAGGTAATGCACAGCAAATTGAAAACTTCAGTAATATATCCAAATCTTTTAAACAAACTTGAAATTATGCACTGCACTGCAACAAAAGCAAACAATGTCAAAAATTATTGAAAATATTACTGTATGTACATGAACACAGTTATACAACAAAAATATAACCTAAACAGTTAGAAAGACTGCCTTTCTCCCAATTAATGTACCTCCACCACAGATGCGCACCCCCAAGCACACTTCAACAGTGTCTGTCAATACACAGACTGAATGTTCTAAATTAACATTCAAAATCCACACAAAAACAATAAACACTCGATGATATGAGCACAGGAGG
Source organism: Neoceratodus forsteri (assembly GCA_016271365.2). NCBI lineage: Eukaryota > Metazoa > Chordata > Ceratodontiformes > Ceratodontidae > Neoceratodus > Neoceratodus forsteri. The sequence goes on along the minus strand of CM028137.1, from coordinate 261,870,901 downwards.
GTTTCCTACAATCGATGTACTAAATTTTGAGCAGACAAAATGGCTCAATAAGGCTTTATGAATATTTTTTAGAGGGTTTGAATCTCAGAGCTCTGAGAACAAACTGTCTCCAGCTACCACTACACAGAATTGATGCTGTGCAGAACAATCTAAAACCCATGTGACCTGCAATCCCATAAATAACTGCAAAATTCTTCTTAGAGCTCGCAAACAAGGCAAAATAATGTGAAGAACATTGAAATCGATGTACTTCACATCAAAATTGGTGTAGAAGTGGTTGGGGAAAGGCAGAGTAACATGACGTAAGTGCTTCCAATGGACTTTGCAATAATGATTGGAAGGCGGAGTACTCTGCTTCGCATTGTGGATTACTCCATGGATTCCGGTTTAATACTCGAATTGCTCAGCAGTGGATTTTGGCCACTTTGCTCGCCTCTACTTGCCACCAGACTACATGCTGCTTGCCTGTCTGGCTGGAGCAGTGTCACTAGACCCCCTCCATTTAGTCTAAGTAATCATGTCCCTGCAGCACATCTAAGGGTGAAACACTCATCAGTTTAAGTATTCCCTCAGCCATACAAAAGAGGCTTGTGGTGCCCTGCCAGGGTGGTAATAATGCTTCCTTGTCTAGGCTGGACATCACCACCAGACTACCCACTGCTTGCCTGGGTAGGATTAGTATCATGCCCCTCCTGTATCTTCAGATTGAGGAGGACACATCCCTGCATCACTTTGAAGTGTGGAACATTTAGCAGATGAGCATCTTTTTGGTCACATAGTTGAGTTTTGTGGCATCTGAAAAGGGTGGCAATCATAAAACTGTTAGGTTGTCTAGGCAGGACTAGTGTCACAAGACTGCATACATTGTGCCTGTTTGGGCTGAGCTTAGCTACCATACTATGTCTCTATGGTACCACTTTTCTAAACGGACAACTCTTCTGAGACACTTCAAAGTGTGCAATACTGATAGGGTTCGTGTTCGTTGGCCACATAACCACATTTGGTGGTACCTTGGGAGGCTGGTAAAATCTGAATTTCTCACTAGAATGAGCTGGATAGGTCTCTATACTGTAGATATATATACTATACATGTACTGTATGTGTACATACTGTACATACTATACATAAGTCTCCATACTGCTTACATATGAGCATATGAAGAAGCCAGGAGAAGAAGGCTATTTGGTCTCTCTAACCTGCTCGTATTGCAGGGTCCACAGCTTGAGGTACTTACATGTCAGTGTTGAGCTTAGCTATCAGATTCCATAATCCAACAATTTATTCTGTATTTGGCCTTTGTCACACTGAAGGTGCACACATTCAGAGATGGGTATTTAAATCAATATGATATAGACTGGAAAGATTAACAACCTAAGGTGTTAAATCCAGAGGTTTTCTCCACTGCTGGTTTTCCTCTACTTCATGCCAAAGCTCATAAAATTCCATTGTGAGATGTTCTTGGATGCTGCCTTCATCTCTGTAGTTAAGTCACCCTCCCTTTCTTATGGGAAAATTAATAGTTTCTATTTGTTTACCACCACACTTTTGGCATTGTCTTTGAGGCTCATTTGCTCATGTGGCCAGACTCTAGTACATTAAAATGGTAGTAGCCCCGAAGCTGGGACAGAGTGAGTGAATGGTAAAATAGCACATTGAATAAACACTTAATCCATATTTCAAACATGTACCTACCATTCCTACAAAACACATTGGGCCAGATATTCAGAAATGCACCAAAGGCCGGCGTAGCCCTGGCGCAGTGCAATCCAACTGCGTTCTGGTGCAGTGAATGCAATATTCAACAGTTGCGCATGACAACATGTGCCAGCGCAACATGGCTGAATATCACAGGGATGCACTATGGTGCAGCCAGAAGGACCAGCCTCAAGCACAGATGGGAGCAAGGTAGGTGGGGGGGGGAGATAGGGTGGGGAGACAGTGGAGCCCTGCCAGGAACAGTAGCAGGGATGCACAGCGGTGGGCCACAGGTGACCACTGCCCACAGGGTGCACACAGGCAGCCAGCCCCCCAGCACCAGGGAAATGGCCACAGGGCACAGGCAGCACCAAGTGACTGCCACTGACCCCCCCCGGATGGCAGGCCCCCAGCCACCCAAACCATGGCAAGCCACACCGTTACATGGTGCCCAACACATATGCCACACATCCTGAACAGCTAGCTCATGGCCACCCCAAGGCACAGCCACCAGCCGAGGGGCAAGACACCACCATGCACGGCCCACACAAGGACACAGGAACACCACACAGACACCCCCCAAGCCACTGCAGCATGGCACCACTCTCCAGCTGCAAAGCAGGCGTGGACACAGGCAGGTAAGGTAGAAAAATGTATTGAAAAACTATATACAAGCCAACCAGAGGGACAGAATAGGAGAGTGAGGGATGGGGAGAGGAGACAGAGACTGTAAAGTGGGAAAGGGGAAGGTAGAGGAAGCTGAATGCAGGGGCAAGGAGGAGGAACAGTTCCCGCTATGGGCGGCCACGTTCTGCCACCGCATGGTGCCTCCATCATCTTCTGTCATGCATCAATATGCATCCGGTCCGCTGGACAATCTCCATCATGGTGGAGGTGATCAGGATTATTTGCCACAGAAGACAGCAGTATAATGGCAGTCATGATCCCTTCCAGATGCCTATGACAAAGGAATACACAGGTGATCAGTGCATGTCCACAGACACCACGCCCTCCCACCATGCACAGTGGACAGTGGGAACACACGCCCCTGGAATGGCACCCCGGCCACCCACAGTGGGTGGGCCAACACCTGCTGACACCCCAGCATGCCACAACAGTGCACAGCAGTGGACACCAACATCCAAGGGCCACCCGACTGCTCAGTGGCAAACAGGTGGCACAGTGCTGCAGCAGCACCACAGCAGCACCGGTGGAAGCCGGACACACACACCCATCCCACCAACAGCTGCCACACATGTGCAATGAGAGCCCCACGGTTGCATGTACACCGCACAGTGTGCTGCACACAGCTAACATGGCACAAGACACAGGTGATCTTGGCTGCACCCCCACCCCTGCAGAACACCTGGTATGGAGTAGAGGAACAGAACAGTGTCTACCTGCCTGCTGTGGCACTGCATGCTGTGGTCCCACAGCCGCTCCATCTGTTCCAAGGGGGTCCAGCTCCCATGACCGGTCCAACCACAGCAGCCTGCTGTGGCCCACCAGGTGCCCCAGCTGCCCTGGCATGGCATCGATCCTTAGATCCTAGGTAAGGGACACAGACAGGCACACATCAGAACACAGCCACAGCATGAGCCCACCGCCCCCACCCCTATGCACAGTGTGCACCCCAGCTGGGCTACAGCCACAGGGCAGTGGTGCAGTGCACCCGGTGACTGGCAATGCCACAATACAGGGCATATGATGACAGTGCCCCCCTAGCATGGCAGGCAGCCCAGCCAACACCATGGTATGGTGGCCGTGCACAGAAGCAGCATGTGCCCACTTATCTGGCCATGGCACGGCCCCCCCTGTGGACACATGCCTGCAGCGCCGTCAGCCACTCTGGGTTCCTTTGCATCAGGTCGCTGTATCTGTGGTGGCACTGCTCCCCTGTATGATGCACCCTTGTGGCCTGGACAAAACCAGCAGCTATGGCCTGTCACATGTCGGTCCTGGCCTGCTGCAGGGGCTGGTGCCCCAAACAGGCCTGCAGTGTGTGGCTCCACCTGTGCCACCAGATTGACCAGCTCAACCTGGCTCCAGTTTCATGCACAACGAATCCCACAATGTGCCATGCCACCTATACCAGTGATGAATCAAAATGGTGCTCAGTGGCAGCGTGCTAGCGTCACTTGAGATCTTACCTCATGAATGAGGATGCCAGACATTCTGCAATCGTGTATCACCATAGATGCATGTTATGGGCTTGGCTACACTGGCTTGTGCAGCAAGAGTCCAAAGGGGGCATAGGGCAGGGCAGGGGTCAGCACACGCAAATTGCAGATGGGCGACATATGGCTTATACATTGCACAGTGCCCAATAGGGCCTATATTGCACCATGCTCCATGGGCCCTATAGTGCCTGAGCACCATAGGCCTCATAGCATCTGAGTGCCATAGGCCTAATAGTGCCTGAGCACCATAGGCCTAATGGTGCCTAAGCATCATGGGCCCCATAGCACCTTGGCGCTATGGGGTCCATGGCTCATTAGGTGCTATGGCCCCTATAGCGCTCCTAGTGCACACTGCGCAATAGGTGGTAGCACATGCCACGGCGCATGCGTATTGCGGTATGCACACTGCACATGTCACAGCATTGCACCATGACATGCACCGGAGCAATTTCATTGTGCAAAGTGCAAGTGGCGATATTCAGCCATCACATCCAAATGAGCTCAGCAGCCTATCCACGCGCAGTGGGAATATTTGCATGTCATTATCACTGCGCAACAGATCATTTGCATGTGATGCGCAATAAAGGCACAGCACAACAGCACAGGCCAAGGACCGGTATTGAAACCAACTGAGGTAAGTTATGCCTGCCCTGTGGACGGCCAGCACATCGTGATGGATGGGGTGAGCCATTGCAGCTAGTATCCACATATCCCCATCCACAGGTAGCAACATGTCTGAGCATGAGGAGTGCAAGGAGTGTGGGCCTGCCCTCAAGTGCAGGCCCAACTTTACAAAGATGGAGGCCGATGCCCTGTTTGAGGCATACCTCGACAGGGAGCCATTGCTGAGTGGTGCCACTGGCACACCACAGGCCAGGGCCGTGGCCTGGGTGGAGGAGGCAGCGGCTGTGAACCAGCAGGGCAGCCACCAGAAGTCTGCACAGGAGTGCAGAAAGAAGGTGGGCACTGACAAATGCAGGATAAAGGAGAAGGTGGAGGCCATACAGGCTGCCAGGACAGCCACTGGTGGGGACCAAGCTGCTGTGCTGCAGCTCACGGTGCAAGAGGAGCTGGTGGTGGCCACCAAGCAGCGCAGTTAAGGGTGTGCCAGGTGGTGGCTTCCAGACAGGAGGGAGCCCATCACTGCATGGTAGATATGCTGGAGGGAGCTGGTACATCGGCACTGACACATCTATTTTCCCTTACAGCACCGGCTCGCCAGCATGCAGTGGCAGGGGTGCCTGCGGCTGCCATGGGGGAAGGCCCAGCCCTGGAGGACCAACCATCCACCTTCACAGGCATCCGGGGGCCCGATCAGCTGCAGCACACCACTGCCGTCCAGCTGGATGTCCTGGGTGTGGCGGCAGATGAGACCCTGGCTGTGTTCTAGTAGGATGCCAGCCATGGCGTGCTCTGCATGGAGACACATATCTGGGCATGGTCTGACACTGATGATGACATAACCATCATCCTAGACAGCGGGGGTGTTGTCATGGGGGAGACACCCATACCTGCCACCATCACTGGCAGCACAGCCAGTGGCCTGTCAGTGGTCGAACAGCTGTCCACTGCTGCCCCAGGGTCCACTGTGTGCACAAGCACAGAAGTGCTGGGTAGTTGTGGCAGTGCAACTGCCCAGGCACTGGCCAGAGCATAGTGGCAGGAGGGACGGCAGCAGCAGATAGTTGAGGATGAGGAGCAGCTGGGTGCAGCATCTGCCACTGGTGTGCCTGACAATGACCTACCCCATGGAGACCCCGCTGTGCAGTGTCCACCTGAGTGGGGAACCATGCAGAGTGGTCATACACCACCGGAGGCACGGTGACATGCCCATGCACCCCTGGGCACCGAGCCATTGACTGAACACACCTGAGTGCTGTGGGCCTCTGTGGAGCAACACGTGCTACTCATAGCTGAGATGTGTGCACTCCACACAGAGGTGCATCAGGCAGCTGAGTATTGGAGAGGGGCACCAAACAGGTCCTGGAGGCCATACAGTGTCTGCTGGATGACACAACTGCATCTCTGGACCACATAGCCAATGCGATCTCGGTCAGATTTGCACCACTAGCTGCCACCGTGGAGTGCACTGTCCACCCCACAGACCCAGAGTTGGGCGACACCCTCAGTGTTGACACCAGGATCTGCTGTCAGCATCCCAGGCATGCCTGGGGTGGGCCTGTTTGGGTGCCAACGGACCCCTGTGAGGACCCGGTCGCTGTCCAGCAGTTCGACTCCTGGGGGGCAGTCACAACCCCCCCCATGGCCGTTGAGCAGCCTGTGGCTGCTGAGCAGCTGCTGGGTGGCCGCAGTGTGGCCGCCCCCATGTCTGTGGTGGTCATATGTCTGTGCAGCAGACCTGATGTGTGCACAGTCCTGTCTGCTGCCACCATCCTGTGTGCACCTGGGCAATGTGTGTGTGTGCATGACACAGTCGTGGCACCTGTGTGTTGCACCACATGCTGCCCATGTGCACACCCGCCTGGCCGCTGGCCCATGTGACATGTGAGTGATGATGACAGCACAGCACTGGTTGCATCTATGCACCGGCATCCTGCATCTGATCCACACAACATGCTAGTGCCTGGGCGTGTGCCCGCAGGTGCCAGTGTGTGTGTGTGTGTGTGTGTGTGTGTGTGCTGCTATAGAGTGCTGCGTGGTGTGTGTGGCTGTGTGGCATGGCCCCCTCGCCCCTGCCACACGCCTGTGTGTGCATGCCCGTGGCCATGCCTTCCCATGCCTGTGTGCCATGCCAGTGTGTCTGTTCATTGCATTAGGGGTTTGTCCACCTACCTGCGTGCACCGTAGTGCTCCTGTGTGATCATGTCCCTATGCTGGCATGCCATCCTCAGAAGCCAGGGATCCCTCTGCCTGGGGGGGCTCCCCACCACCCCCCCAGCCCATTGCCCATATTGTCCCCACTGCTGTCCCCCTCTTTGGCATCGACAACTATCCCATGGTCAATGGTCATGTTGTGCAGCATGTAGCAGGCCAGGAATAGGCCACAGGCCTTCGAGGGGCTGTAATGTAGGGCACAGCCAGACTTGTCTAGGCAACGGAAACATACCTTCAGCATCCCAAACACATGCTCAATGATGTTCTGCATGCTGGTGTGTGTCTCATTGTACTAGTCCTCTGCTGGGGATGATGGGCACCGGAAGGGGGTGAGCAGCCAGGACCTGAGTGGGTAGCCACTGTCACCTATGTGGACAGAAGTATGGTTAGCCTGGTGTCCTCTGTCGCTGTGCCCCTTGCCCATCCCTGGCATTCCCACCAGTGCACCTTCCCTGCCCACCCCCCTCCCATGCCCTGCTGTACCCAGCTGCTCATGGTCTTGCCATACTCACGCACTAGGTGGCCCGTTGGTATATGCCCACTCTCGAACCTGTGGAACAGTGCTGAGCTGTACCGGATGAAGGAGTCATGTGTGCCCCCAGAGTGTGTGGCACAGACATTGGTAATGCACCCCCTGGCATTGCATACCACCTGGCAGTTGATACTGGGGTAGCCCTTCCTGTTCACATATGCAATCCCCTCCGGGCGAGGTGGCATGCGGATGCCCACATGGGTGCAGTCTATGGCCCCTAGCACACCAGGCATTTGTGCTACCCTGTGGAACTCCTGCATGGTTGCTGTATGCTCTGTCTGTGTGCTGGGGAAATGGATGTAGTCCACAGCATGTGGCAGCAGGGCATTGAGGAATTGTGTGAGGATTTGTGACGTGGCTGACTGGGTTATGCCTGTGGTGTCCCCTGTTGGTCTCTGGAAGGTGCCCATGGTGAGCAGGCATATGACGGCCATCACCTTCATCTCCACTGTCAGGGCGTGGCTCCATCTCATGGGTGATTGCATCTCCTCACTGCACAGCTCACAGAGCTGCCTCAGAATCACCCGGTTCAGGTGATACCAGCCCATGATCTCCATATCAGTGTGGGTTTCAAAGCTGAAGCGGAGTCTGTACCACCTGTTCCAGGTGTACCACCAACAGGCCCTTCCATGGCCATGTCACTCTGCCTCCTGCCCCCTCACACCCCTCATTATGGCCTCCATCTGGAATAATGCACTGGCCATGGCTCCTGTTGTCCGGTCTCACCCTGGACGCCTGACTCCACTGGACTGCTTGCCACTGTGGGGCAGTGCCTGTTGCTCTGTCGGGCTCCTTCTTGTGCCACCTGCCCCTGGCTTTAAGTCACCTATGACCTCTGTCCCACACCTCTATCGGTACCTGTGTCGCTCCCTTCAGGGTCTGGTGGCTTCTTCTCCCTCTCACTCTCTCAATGTCACTCTATCTCCTTGTCTCTTATTCACTCTCTCTCTGTCTGTCTCTCTCTCTCTCTCTCTTTCTGTCTCTTGTTCTGTCTCTCATTCTGTCTCTCTCTCTGTCTGCCTGTCTGTCTCTCTCTGTCTTGCTCCCCTCTGGCACAAGTGCCGTACCCCTGCTTGCTCCCTGTTTTTATAGGCTCAAGTCTGCTTGGCTCATCTGGCCATTGCTCCTCACTTGCGCCATAGTTCGGGGGTTGAATATTGCAGTGTGCCACATATTCATGGGTATGCCCCCTGCCCTTGCACATGCATTCATTACATATGTGCATTGGTGCACTGCTACTTGTGCTGTGCAATGGCTCCCACTGAATATCGCTCTATGGTGCATTTCTGCAGTTGCGCATGCGCAACCTAGTTGTGCTATATGCAACTGCTTTGAATATCCAGGCCTCAGTATTCTGCGCATCTAGTGAAATCAAAGGCTATGAATGGGATTTGGTGGGACAGCGAGTTACTAGCTCTGCCTCTTCCTACCATTATTTATGGAGCATTCTCCAGCATATCTAATCTGCCCATTTTTTCTTGCTGCACCATACTCCTCTTCTCCTTAGGTGGGCTGCTCATTCTCCTTATGGGAACTCCCTTGCTTCCCTTATGTACCTTTGGGTAAAGTGGGCCATGCCCCTGTGATGCATTTAGGGGTGGAACCCTCTTCATGGGGCATCCTTTGCTCAGAAAACTGAGCTCTGGGGTTCCTTTTAAGGCTGGTAGTAGTCGCGGTAGCAGTACATATAGAGTGACTGGAAAATATTGCAATACATATGCATTCTAGCCTCATTGTAAACCCTTTCCTACAAAATATTTAGTTGCCTGTTGACTCAGTGATTTAACGATTTCTATTACTGGTAGCAATTTAAAGATGGTGCTTCTGTAATTGATAGCATTATACTTATACTTGCTGCTCCTGTACTTGCCTCTCCTGTTGGCCCTACAGTATTTTAAATCTTTATATTATCTTTAGAGTTTTGCTGCTCTCCTCTTGGTATTAAGCATGCTTCTGGAAAAGGTGGTGGTGGCTCACTTGACAGACTACCTTCATGAATACAACCTGCTCACCCCTGAACAGCAAAGCTTCTGCTAGGAACACAGTACATCCACTGACTATGATGAGTAAGATTTAAGTCCTTAACAAGAGATAGCTAGCATGGTTTAGGTGTTACAGCAGAACAATAGTCTCTAAAACCTGAGATCAGAGGTTCCAGTCCCACCACAGCCAACATTGTATTGCACCATGTGATGTTGAGCAACTCACTGGCCCTTCTTGGACTCTGTTTTTACTTTCTGGCAATTTTGATGAGTTCTCTAAGTAGAATATTTTTTTTAGTTTCTTAGTAATACCATACAAACGGTTTTGCAAGATTATTTAGCCATCCTGGTTCTCTTATGAAACAATTAATGCAATATGATAATATGAGCATATATTCAATTAAATATAACAAGAAATAAGCAGAATATTTTATTAACTAACAACTGAAAAGTGCAATATACATGCAGTTTAAAAATGATGTATTTATTTATGTACCTTTTTTTTGTAAAGCGGTTCAGTATACATGTTATAATGGCATACATTTGTTGCCCAATTATCTTTTGAACTTGAACTTGTGCTCTTTCCTCCCATCCTCAAAATTGGGTAGAAGCATAACCTCACTGAAGAACAAATGTGACATCCCAGTTGGTCCCTCCTGAGTAAAATAATCCTAGCTATGAAAAAAATGGCAAATGTAATTTTCCAACATTCACCACCCTATCACAGTTTTACTGCTGTTCATTAAATAGGTACTGGCGTTTATTAAATAGGTCAGCAAGATCCTAGGGATCTGAATGGCCAAGACTGTTTTGTGACTGTCTGGTTATCACAACCCAGCCAGACACTTCAGATCTCATGTCGGATAATGTTGGTGTTTTACGTTTTTATGATAACTTTATAAGAGGAGTAACAAAGTAGAAGATGTCCTGTTGGGCTAGAAATATAGACATGTCTGGTGGTTGATAGCACTCGTCTGTGCTCATGCTTCACAATGCATCAGAAGTGCCCATACACCTGATCACCCTGGTATGTGTTATTCCTTTCATACCCATTTATAAAAAAACAGGATACCGGTCTCAGGTCATAATGAACTTTAACAATAATACTTTTCTATTTACTGTATAGTGAAGTTTTTCAACTGTATCATAATTAATTTCATTGGATTGTCACATCTGGTATAGTGATTAAAATCACACTATAGGCAATGTATCCTAGTTATAATTGACAGGTCTGCGAACCTGTGCTGATGCAGTTTGGGATACTACCACTGCTCTCTGTGTGACCTTCAGCAAGTCCTTTAACCTTATACTATTCTCTTTCTCCCAAACCTTCCTTACTTTTCCATAACAAAACAAAACATATTTATGTATTTATTTATTTTTTTATCTATGTATTGAAATTGTTTCATCAGATAAACATACAGAGCTACATCAGGAATCTCATTTAAAGATCTGACCTAGGGGAAAGAGGGAAGGGGATTACAAATGTCGGAACATATTTTTCAGCAATAAAGAAGGTGTAAAAAGACAATACAGTATATTAAATGAGATAAAAAAGTATACGGTATTTACAGAAAGAGATACAAAATTAAGCAGAATACAGAAATGTCTGATAGCAGTTCAGGGCATTCACAGCAGAATGATTAGTTGCCGTCACAGATGGATGTGAGCAGAATCTTGACAGACTGTTTTTTTCCTTAAACCAACAACCTCTTTACCTCTCGGTACACTCCTAATAGCTGCTACAACTGTTTTGGAATAGTGAAGTGCTTTTATTTATTTATTTACAATTTAGGATTAAACCACACGGAGATGGAAAACCAGCTCATTTTAAGGTTGGTCCCTTATAGCAGCAAAACACAGAAAATTACAACATGAAGCAAACAACGGCTGTTTACTAAGTTGGTAAAGGTGATTGTGGAGGTATACATCTCTGAGGCACACCACAATCATTACATCTAGGGTTTGTGTTTACTTGATAGGTTGCTGATGTACAGTGCATATGATTTCAAAGAAGTCAGATACATCTATTCCTGTAACCTGATCAGAGTAGCTCAGTGCAATGTCTTCCAAAGCAGTATCTGCCAGTATCAGTATATGTCAATGCCGAATGTTGTCTTACTGGCATTGGCATTGCTAGTGCAGGAGTTAGAGAGATGCATAATAGGAATGGCAGTGAAGTATTGAACTGACGTCAGCCCCATCCCACCCTGCAGAAACTGACAGGCATTGGGGTGTGCCTTTGGGTCATTGCCCATAACTCTCATGCCATTTCACCTCACTCTACCCTGCAGACACTGACAAGTGTCGCAGTGTGCTTTGGGTTTTCAGGCCTTATGCTTATCCCATTCCATAAGGAAATACTCTGAGATGGGTGCAGTATAGGAGAATGGGGTGAACGTTGGGGCTGAAGACTTCAAGGCACACCTTAACGCCTGTCACTGGCTGCAGGATGGGGGTGAGGGTGAAATAGCGTGAACATTACAGCCAACGATCCCAGGTCACACCCCTGACTCCTGTCAGTCTCTTCAGGGTGGGGCATTATGGTTGGAAATCCTAATGCCCCAGGTGTTTGTTGGTATTTTCACTCCAAATTTTCAACATGGGCTTTTTGTGATCCCACCTCATGAACAGTGGCACTATCAGTTTGTTAGCCGAAAGGAGATTTTGCACAGCTACTGTGTCATTTGGAGTGACAGGTGTGAAAACACATTTTGGGCAAGGTGTGAAAAATGACAGCTGTACTGTTCATGAGGAGGTGTAAAGAAATAGAAATGTTGAAAATGTGGAGTGAAAATATGAAATATTGGTGAAGTCATGAGTGTGCATGGAAACTGCACAATGCACACTCATAACGCAGTCATTTTGGGGAATTTTTTCACCAAATTTGCAACATGGGCTTTTTGTGACCCCACCTCATGAACAGTGCAATGTTGTTTTGTTAATCAATCCTGAAAGGTGATTCTGGGCAGAGAATGCAAAATCACCTTTCAGGACCACATAATGAGATGACAGTGCATGGTTCATGAGGCGGGGTCCCAAGAACCCTATGTTGAAAATCTGATACCAAAATTCCCCAAAATGGCTGAGATATTGGCCTAAGTTGAAAACCCCATTGCCTGCCATTATGAAGCATATCTCATTTTGATCAGATCCCGGTCGGCTTTTGAAGACTTCAGACGTGTTCTCTCTCCATAGAAGATTGCAGCGCCGGACCTCCAGAGATAAGTATGGGGTAAGGGAGGTGCAGGGAGGTGGAGTGCACAGAGGGTTGGTGCAGGATGGGGGAGCGGGTGCGGCAGAATGACAAAGGACTCTTTTTTTTACAAGGAAAAAAATAAATCAGACTTCGGGGGAAGGTTTTCTTTATTTACAGATAAAAAAATGATTTGGGGCAGGCTGGGGTGGGCTTCCAGTGTGAAACATAGAAACATAGAATTTGACGGCAGATAAGGACCACTTGGCCCACCCAGTCTGCCCATTTCCCTACCTAAGGGATAAGCTGCAGATCCTAGTTAACCAGAAACCTACTTCTATCTACCCCTTCCCCCAGTATTGCCTTATGACTGTCCCATGCATGCTTGAATTCAACCACTGTTTTTGACTCCACAATCTCCTCCGGAAGGCCATTCCATGCATCCACAACCCTCTCTGTGAAATAATACTTCCTTACATTACCTCTGAGCTGCCCACCCTCTATCTTCAAATTGTGACCCCTTGTTCTTGCACACCTCTTGTTTTGAAAGATGCTACCCTCTTGGACTTTGTTGATTCCCTTGAGATACTTGAAAGTTTCTATCATGTCTCCCCCTCTCCCTCCTTTCCTCGAGGCTATACATATTAAGCTCCTTTAGTCTGTCTTCATATGTCTTCTGGTGCAGACCCTGCACCATTTTAGTTGCCCTCCTCTGGACAGCTTCCATCCTGTCTATGTCCTTGTGGAGATTGGGTCTCCAGAACTGTACACAGTGCTCCAGATGGGGTCTCACCAGCTGTCTGTACAGAGGGATAAACAACTTCCTGTTTTCTACTGGTGATGCCTCTCCCTGTGCATCCCAGTATCCCCCCAACCCTCCTTACTGCCCTCTCACATTGCTTGCCCACCTTTAAGTCATCTGATATGACTACCCCAGGTCTCTTTCCATTTTTGTTGTTGTTAGTATCTCACCCCCCATTGTGTACTCTTCCCCTGGGTTTTTGTTTCCCAGGTGCATTACCTTGCACTTCTTAGCACTGAATCTCAGCTGCCATACATTTGACCATTCCTCTAACCTTGCCAAGTCCCATCTCATCCTTTCCATCCCACCTTGTGCATCAACTCTGTTGCAGATCTTTGTGTCATCTGCAAAGAGACATACTTTTCCTTCCAGTCCTTCTACAATGTCGCTTATAAAGACATTGAAGAGGACCGGTCCTAATACTGAACCCTGTGGTACCCCACTAGTAACCCCCCTTTCTTTAGAGTGGACTCCATTTACTATTATCCTCTGTGTCCTATTCTCCAGCCAATTCTTTACCCAGGCTATCATCTTGGAATCCAACATCCAACACTCGTGTGCCACGAGTTTGGGGGGGGGGAGACATGATGCCGATGGGGATTAGGCACCCCTGTTGGCCAACAAATTGAACTGGGGAGGGACATGCCCACATGGGGATTGGGCATCCCCGATGTTGGTTTTGTGGGCATTGTGTGGCAGAAGGCAGGAGTCACCATATTTATTGGAATGTTTCATCATGAAAAGCATGTGTCATGTGTCAGGAAAATGCACCTCTTTGGAGCAGCAGATTTCTTTCAAGGTTTTGGCTCTCTTTGAAGTTTTGCATCATCGCTAGCATGCTCACAAATTGGAGGCTGAGGGATGCACCCACTAAAGCATTCCCTGAATTCACCAGCACAGACACACCGCTGAATGTGCTACTACCACAAGATGTTGCTTGCACATGAGCAAGACAACATAAAAATTGGTCACTTGTTGGCTTGTGACCACAAACTACACTACTGTCAAAGCAGGATTCGTTCAACTGAGCATTACTTTCTTTTCCTATTCATACATTCAAATAGATGCTCGGCTCATATGGCATGCTGGGTAACTGCCCTAGGCTTTCTGAACATGAGTATATCCTGGGGGAGTATATGGAGTGCCTTAGAGATATATACCCCCACAATCCCTTTACCAGGTGAGTAAAATACAATTTAGGGGGATAATCTCTGAGGCATACCACAATCATTGCATCTAGGGTTCTAAAAAGCAGTACCCTCCTCCGTGAGAGCAGTGGACAAGTTGTGTTCTGACTGAGAAAGCTTGGCCACTTGGAGTACCGAGCAGCCAAAGATGGTTTTAATGTCATGTGCTAAATCAAGTCTGTAATGTCTTGTGAAGGTATGGATTGAGGTCCATGTTGCAGTTGCATAGATTTCCTCTGTAGTGGTGAAGTTTCTTTCAGCCCAGAAGGTGGCCACCACTCTGGTGGGATAGGCTTTAAAGTCTGCTGTTGGGCCTTTGTTGCTTTCCTTGTAAGATTCTAGGATGGTTGTCTTGATCTAGGATGCTAGCGTGTAGCACGATGCTGGGTGTCCATTCCTGTGCCCTTGGATGATGATAAACAGCTTTCTAGTCTTGTGTATGTCCTTTGTTCTGTTCACATATGTTACAATTACCCTGTTCATTCCCAGTGTATGGAGGAGAGGCTCCCGCATGATCTCTGAGGCTGGTATTTGAGATGGCAGTTCAATAGTCTGTCTAACAAGAAATGGTGAAGCCACCTCTGGTTTGAATGATAGAACTGTTCTTAGAGTTACCTGGTCCTCATGAAATGTCAGGTATGGTTCCCTGCATGATAATGCTTATAATTCAGCTGTTTGGTTGAATAGACTGTTACCATGAACACCGTTTTGAAGCTCATCCATTTGATGTTTACCAAGACCAGCAGTTTGAATGGTGCAGAAGTCATTGCCCCGAGTACTAGACTGAGTTCCCAGGGAGCTGTTACCAGTTTTACCTTCAAACGTACAGTATATTGATGGCAGGCTTCAGGAAACAAGTGACATCTGGAGGAGCCACTAGGGTTATTCCATCTATTTGTCCTTGTGCCACTCTTCTTGCTGCCATTTGCACTCTAAGAGATGAGTGGGAGAGGCCATTGTCTAGGCTCCTAGACCCTCTTGGATGAATAATAGTATGGCCACTATGGAAGTGTTCTGCAGGAATAGAGCTCTGTGGGAGCACCAGTTCAAGAAGATGGACCATTGTCTCCCATACGTTGTAGTGATAGAAACCTTCTGGACATTTTCATGGTGTTTATTGCTGACGGGTGGCAGCCAGCTCTCAGCAGTCTCTCCCTTTCAGGAGCCTGGCTGTCAATTTGAGGTTGTGAGGGTGGCATACTGGTCCCTGTCACAGGATGTTGTTCCTGATTGGTAGTCTCCATGGGTGTTCCAGCAACATGGCTACTACCGTGGCAAACCACAACCTCCTGGGCCAGTAAGGAGTGATTAGGATTACTCTCACTCTGCATTGATGGATTTTCTTTAGGTCTTGTGGAATTAGGGAAAGTGGCGGGAAGATGTATGCCACATTGAAGCACAAGACTGATGACAGGGCATCCACTCTCATGGACGGTTTGACTTTGAATCAGAAATAGAACTTGGTGCATTGTGTGTTCTTGCTGGTTGCCATGAGGTCCACCTGCACTAGCCCCCAGCACTTGTTGATGGAGTTGAACACTTGCGGGTGAAGTCTCCGCTCACCTGGGTGCATCTGTTGGCAGCTCAGCCAGTCTGCTGTCGTATTCAGTTTGCCCACCAGATGTATGGCTGAAATGCTGGTGAGGTGATTCTTGGCCCATGATAGAACCTTTGTGGCCTCCAACTGCATCACTTTGTTCTTTGTCCCTCCTTGTATGGCGAGATAAGCCACTGTCATCTGGTTGTCCGATCTGATGAGTATGTGTTTGCCTTTGATTAGTTGGCTGAAGTGTAGTGGCACTAAGAAGACCACCTTCAACTCTAGGACATTTATTGGCATTTTGCCTCAGTCAAGGACTATTTCTCTTGGACAGAGTGGTGTCCCAAGATGGCATGAGATCATAATATTGTGGTTAAACTGCACATAGCATCAGTGCTGCACGCACAACAGCATGTGGCATAATAGCATTGGCACAACACATTGACTAATACAACCACCACGCAAACTGGATCACTTACTTTGTTTTTGCAGGGGGCTCCACCCCCTGCACCCCCCAGACTAAATATAAGCAACTTCAGGCAGTCATGGACTTCAGGGAAACAAAAGAAATTGGTGCAGGGATTTTTTTTGTTTCCCAACAAAAAAAAAGCAGCAACATGCTAGGACCTAGGAAGAATTGACCCACAGCCCCAGGTCCCCAGTGCCACTGGAGTAAGGTGCTCTAGCCACTCCACCAAAGGAGCTGCTCGGCCAAGCACCACCCCAGTGGCGTCCTTCACTTCCTGCAAGATCAGCATATAGTAACAGGGGTAGCTGTTCTTACCACACTCTTAAGAGACCCCTGTTGCTGTAGAGCCATACGCGCTTTTCACAGTGCAGTTTTTCACGCGTGGTTCTGTCCACACTATATTAACCCAGTAGGTCCTATGATTGCCCCCCATCCTGTTAGTCTGGCATCTGTATTAATTATAGCTTCGTTTTGAAAGCCTAGCAGCATCCCTTTGTACAGGTTATTCTTATTTTTCCACTTTATCAGCGAGTGGAACATCTGTGGGTGAATGGTAACTGTCTTGGTGAGGTCGTGGTCATGTATTGCCCAGTGCTTTTTTGCAAAGAAGAGTAAATGCCTCATGTTCCATATGGCCCACAGGACTATGTCTATGCTTGACGTTATTAGCCTAGCACCTGTGAGATTAGTTCCAGTGTCAGTCACGTGTGTCTCTGTAGTCTGGATAGTTACGCTATTAGGTTGTTGACACGCTTTTCCAATGGACGTACTAGTCTTATTGCTGTGTTGATTATGGTGCCCAGATGCTCTATTGGATGGCTGGGGCTGAGGCTGCTCTTGTGATGGTTAATTACCCAACTGTGTTTCTGCAGGCACTGGGCCACTGTTTCAGACTCTCATATCAATTGTTATCAGGATCTGGTTCTGATGAGCCAGTCATCTAGATATGGGATCACTTGGTTGCCCTGTTCCCTCATGTTGGCTGCTAGGATGATGGACATCTTTGTGAAGACTTGGGTAGCTGATGTTAGCCTGAAGGGTAAGGCCTGTTACTGATAATGCTTTCCTAGAATTTGTAATTGGAGGAACTTGTAATGTGACAGTCTCATGGGGTTATGCAGGTAGGCTTCCTTGAGATCTATTGATGTTAGGAAGTCCTTTGGACATATGACTCTCTGAGAGGAACTGATTGTTTCCATCTTGAATGGAATGTCTTTTATTGATCGGCTTAAGAATTTAAAATCTAACACTGGCTGAAGGTCTCCCATTTTCTTGGGTACCATAAAAAATATAGAAGATATCCCTTGACCACTTTCTTTTGGTGGTACTTCTGCTTTTGCTTTGTTTGAATCAAGTCTATTAGGATTTGATGGATTTGTGGAGGTTGTACCTTGTGTTTTGTGACTGGTGAGATGATCGGCCTGTTCATTTGGGGATCTCTATCAGTTCAATGGCATATCCCCTTTGTACTGTTTCTAACACTCATTTGTTCTCTGCCGATTTTTTCAGTTGTTCAGCAAATTGTAGGAGGTGTGCACCAACTGGCACTTGTTGGAAGCTTTGGCATGGCATATAGTCATTGCTTTGCTTGTGCCATGTGGTTGGGGCTATTTAGGAACCTGATCTTCTGGATCCACCTTCACCTCTGAATCTGCTATAGCTGTTGTTGGGGGGGGGGTATGATATTCAGAAACTGTTTGTCCTGTTGCAATGGTGACCGCTTCTTCTGTCCCAAAAGGAGCTTGGATGAAACCTTTGTTGGGAGGGGAGGTATGTGGATCTATTGATCTGTACCTTTCCCAGTGTTTTGCCACCTTCCTTGCATTTAAGATATTGTTCCAGCCTTCCCCTGAACAGTAATGATACTTTGAACAGGAGCTTATGTAGCATACTATAGTCCTGGATTTGTTGTCAGCATCCCATAGTTTAAGCCATAGGCTCCTTCTGGCACTATTATTAATTGATGCAGCTCTGGTGTTTATTTTAAGTGAGTCCACGGCCATGTCTGCCAGATATTTAGTGGATAAGATAGCATTTTCCAGAAGTTGTGCCTCTGTGGACTTAGGAGTTAGTGTCTTGAGTATGTTCTGTAACAAGGCTAGCTGAGCCTTGGTGGCATAAATTGCTGTTGTTATCACCCTTGCTCTAAGCCCAGCCAGCTTGAAAACCTTCTTCAGGATGTTCTCCAGTTTCCTGTTTGCTGGAGCTTTCGGTCCAGATGCACCTTCTGATGGGAGGACAGTTTTCTTCTTTAGGGATACTATCTTTGGGTATACTGTAGGGGAAGTGCACCACAGTGACAGTTTGTCACCCTGTAATGGGTACCTTTTATCCCAGGATCATCATTCAGGGATGTGAAGAGGATCTATAGATTCCCATTCTTTGGCCACCACCTCGTTGATGGACTCACATACTAGAAAGATGTCAATGGTTTTGATTGTGGACAGGAGTGAGGGGTCAGTTTGGATTATGGTAGTTGGGCCGAGGCATCAAACCCTACTCTGGTCATGATATTGTGTATTAGCACTGGAATTTGGTCTGGGAAGCACCACTTTGCTGTCAGGGACTTTGGATCTGCTTCCATGTCCTTTTCATCCCAGGATTCCTTTCTTGAGTCATGCTGTGTTGACTGTGGTCTGAGGTCCTCGAGGTAGGGTTGACTGATGTGGAAGGTGGTGGGGTAGAGGCACTGAGCTAGCTGGAGTGGGGAAGCATGACCCTGCTAATTCCACCAGCTTCTCTAGCATGGCTGACACGAAGTGTTGTTGTGTTTGTATGTCCTGCTGATTCTGTAGTATGATGGCAGCAGTGTCCATAATTCTGCTGGGTTTGTGATCTGAGCCAGTTGAGATGGATGTCCAGGGCCTGGAGGTGGATGGTTGCTAGGACAGCCCACTGAAACCATCACTGGTAAGCCCCTCCTCCATTAACTGTGAGGGATCTTCAGCAGAAGAAGGATAGAGACAACCTAACTGACCCAAGGGGATGGAAATGTTACAATCCCTGCAGACCTTTGTCTTACCCATACTTACCCTGTGGGGAGATAGAACCAGAGACAAAGACGGAGTTCCATAATTAATTTTCCATGACTGGCTTGGAACATGATAGCATGCCTAGTAAGTAATTTAAAGGGCTAAGGAGTCTTGTTACAGGGAGAGCAGCAGCATATCGTCCCCCAGAAAACTGCCCTGGTAGATGATACTGACAACATATATATATATTAATGATCTTTAATGAGCCCCATCATTGAATTAGCTGTCAGCCCCTTTAAAGCAGTGGATTGCCTGCCCAAGTAAGATGGCTCCCAGAAGTGTGACATGAAGTGATCATGGCAAGGTGTGCAGCTTGCATGATCTGGCCCCTAGTAAGTTGGCCGCTGGAAGTGACACATAATGGATCACTTCTGGTGGCTTGGAGCCTGGAGATTGCTCTAAGGGCAGACCTTCATTGATTCTAATGAGGCATAGTGAGAAAGGGGTCTTAGAGGCAGTGCCAACTAGAATCAGAGTGAATACAGGGATTTTATTTGTAAAGAGAACTCCAGATGTCAAGGCTGGTAAAAATTGCCATAGGGACTCTGAATTTGCCGCGACCAAGATGGCCATGTTGGCTAGCGCACATGTGCAGAACTCTGGAGTCACTCTGCATGTACAGACTCCACAGCCATGGTGGGAGATCTGAGGAGAAGCAGATCCCAGATAAAGGATCAGTTATCACCTGAGGGCATGTAAATCACAACAAAGTCTACCAGAAGAGAGGGAGAAGGTAGGCAATGTGATGGGGTCACCATTTTGGCACTCATTGTTTGGCGGACTGCATTGTGACTCTGTGGGGCAACAGCCACACATGTTTCTTCTCCTGAAAGTTACTAAAATTAGAAAATGTACACTCTCCAATGCACTGGTCACACAATAGCCATAAGTTTTGACTAGTGGTAACCCTAGAACCGCTAGCAGGGGTTCCAAGATGCCACCTCACTGGCTGGTAAAAGACATTGAGAGCCCCATTAGCAGGGAAGCTCCCTTAACTTCAGCCATAGAAACTCTGTGTATCCACTACTAGAGGGTCACACAGGTGTAGGGGCACAATTTGTATCATGTCTGCATGCCACTATGAGTCACTGAATCTTGATCATAAAGGGGGAAGTCAGTCAGAGCCACTTCAAGTAACATACATGAGTAATATGAAAACTTACATCTAGCTGGAAAGTTTTGTGTCTAATACACCTGAGAATCAGAAGGAGAGCTTCCTCCCATGATGCAGTCAAGTGCTGTTGGGTCTGGACTGCAAAGTCAGCCCACAGTAAAGCTGAGTATATTTATTTATTTCAAGATTTGAACGTTACCTTTGAGCAAAAGTTCTTTTACAAAGATTCTACATCAAGTACAACAATCAATCAATCAATCACTTTATTTAACCAGGCATAAACACCATTGAGCAAGCTCATTTTCAAGGTGGTCCTGGGCAAGAAAGTCTGAACAATTGAAAACAAGAAAACAAAGGAGGGTGGAGCCCCAGTTTAAGCAAATTACAAGGGTGAAACATTACTAACAGAGACATAAGCTGTCTGGCAAGTGCAAAGAAACATGACAAGGCCAAACATTGTCAGATACACAGTTATAATAATATACAACAGCCAAAGGCTAGGCACAAAGGTATACTCTTCAGTAGTTAGGGAGCTAGATCCATCTGCATAGTGGAATTTATGTAGAGAGTTGGGGGTGAGGTATCCAGAATGTGGGCAGCAGCAATGTGGGGGCTTTGTTAAAAAGGGTGTGGGAGGTGACTTGATCCATGTCGGTTAGTCAGGCGATTGTGTCTTAAGACTTGCAGGGCTGGGAAAGCAATTACTGCCTATAGCAACAGGCCATGCTTCTAGAGAGGTACTGTTTAAGCTCGGCTCTAAAGGCAGGTAGGCTCGAGTTTATCAGTAGGTGAGCTGGGATCTTGTTAAGCCACAGGGGAGCCCTGCATGCAACTCAATTGAGTTACAGAAGAACAGGAAGATTAGGAGCTTTAAGGGCACAGATGCAGTTGGAAAGTAGGAAGGGAAAAAAACCCAAAAACATTTATATAAAAATTTCAACAAAAACAAAAAAAATAAATAAACAGAGAGAGGAAAGAGGAAGTATACAAAAGAACAGGTAAGGGGCTACAAATAAGATATGATGGGAGTGGTGCAGTGCAGTGGCTGTGGAGCAGCAGTCTTCTGGGAGATGTTCTGGAGGATGCAGTGTTGTCCCATCTGCAGGCACCTCTCTGGGCTGAGGGAGGAGGTTGCTCATCTCCAGGGTGAGTTGGGCAGGATTCGGGGGACCTCCTCTCCCACCCAGGGACCACCAGGGCCACTGTCCCTACCTCAGAGGTTGCCAAAAAAGAGGAGTGGTTGGATCAAGGTGGGCTCAGGGAGGGAGAGGGTGGTGGAACAGAGGCACATTCCTCCAATTGTACCTCTCCACAATTCATACGGTATTCTGGTGGAGAGTGATTCCTCTATGGAGGCACCTGCAGTGGAGACCAAGGAGGATGCTAGGAACCTCCACAAAAGAGACCCACCGAAGGGTGGCATGGGACCCCACAGGGGAAGGAAACAACTCCTGGTGGGGACTCAATTGTTAGGGAGGTAGAACTGGAGAGGAAGGGGAGAGGGAGGTAAGGTGCCTGATTGGCACCACGGCTTGGAGGGACAGGGAGCAAATTCTCAGGATCACAGAAGCAGTTGCATGAGGGAGGAAGCTGGATGTCATTGTTCACCTAGGGACAAATGACCTGGCTGGAAATGGGATAAGAGCAATGCAAGAAGAGTTTGAAGAGTTGGGGAGGGGCCTTAGACAAATAGCATATACAGTAAACCTCTTGGAGGTGCTGCCCGTCTATGACAAGGGTGATGTTAGGGTACTCCACATCATGGGATTCAATGAACGGTTGAAAAACTGGTGTGGAGCTCAGGGTTTTGGCTTCATTGGGGACTGGTGGTCAACCTGGAGGGATGCAGGCCTATACTGGTATGATGGTCTGCATCTGACTGGGATGGGAACCAGAATCCTACATGATAGGTTTTAATGCTTCATTGGCAAGCACTCAAACCAGTCAAGGGGATAGGTACTGAAAAGGAGCTGGGGAAACCCAGCCTCTCCCCAAAAACATAGTAGTTAGAGAGGTAAACACCAAGGTAGAGAAATCAATAGGGAGCAGGACAGGGCTAAATGCAGAAAAAGGCAGTAAGGACAGGGATGGGGCTAAAAGGGATAAGGCCATCAAAAAATAGAAGGTGATGAGTACTAATGCCCGTAGTCTGTGTGACAAGCTCCCTGAACTAGTGGCCTTGATGGAAGAGGGACACCTGGACATCGTGGCAGTTACAGAGACATGGTACACAGAGAACCATGACTGGGATGTCAACATACCAGGGAATACAAGCTACAGGAGGGACAGGGAGGGTAAAAGAGGAGGAGGAGATGCTCTCTATGTAAGGGAAGGGATCAAAGCAATGAAACTAAAGGATTAACAGGGAGTAGAGGAGGCACTGTGGGTCACACCGGAGACAGGAAATGGCACCACAATCCGCACGAGGGTTATATATAGACCTCCATCTCAGGGAGAGGCAATGGACAAGGAAATGCTAGAAGGCATCCTTAGAATGGCAGAAAAAGGGGAGATATTGTTAATGGGGGATCTGAATATGCCAGATGTTAACTGGCACACCTTTGCTGCAGCCACATCTAAGAGCAGTGTTATTCTTGATGCCCTGTCAGGGGCATGCCTCAGACAGCTCATCTTGGAACCCACTCGGGAGGGACCAATCTTAGACCTGGTACTGTCAAATGGGGACGGAGAAAGGATCTCAGATTTAGAAGTGGGTGGCCATCTGGAAACAAGTGACCACCAAACAGTGTCATACACGATAAACACAGCCATAGAGTCAAGCCATACAAAGTCAAGAGTATTGGACTTTAGGAGGGTTGACTTTGAGAAAATGGGAGAGTGTCTCAGAAAAACACTAGCACATGGGCAAGAAGGAGGGGTGGAGGAACAATGTGGAAAAATCAAATCAGCCATCACAGAGGAAACAAGCCTTTGTGTGAAGCAAATCGACAAAACAAGATGAAGGAAAAAAAACAGTATGGTTCTCAAAAGAAGTGACGGGGAAGGTTAAAGGGTACCTAAACCTGCAGTTTTTTTAAACTGCAAATTCCAAAATCTGGCTTCATAGCGAGGTAGAGTAAAGGCTGCTGTTTACATTTATGCTAAAACTGTGTAACCCCCAGGGGGCGCTGTCTTAAGGGCTACTACCCCTGCCTGCCCTAACTGTGACAGGGTGAGGGGCCCAGATCCGTTGACGGGTGCCTCCACCCAGAGGATGGGGTTGGAACAGCCGAGGTTGGCTAGGTCACAGCCCTCTGGGTTGCTGCAACTCCCCCTTCTTCCCAGTAGTGGCCCACACAGTTCAATTTCAGTGCCTCTGCCATGTACACTTACCCTCCGGCTCAGAACAGTCAGCTCACTCCGGGAACCCCCTGAAAAGTAAGGTACAGTTACACCACATTCACTGTGCAGTATTTCATCATTAATACACAAACTAGCCAGTGTGCTTTTGCAAAAACAAGCAATCTGATTTATTGGAGGGGGGAATAACAGGGACCAGGTGATATCAGGTTGATTGGCTTACCACTACAGTATATAGAAATCTATCTATGGCTCTGTGCACAGGCTTTAACTTATTAAATGCTGTCCATGGGTACCCAAACCCTAATGGCTAGTTCCTCAATGCAGCTGGTTGGGGCCCTGACACACCTGAGCATTTAGTCCCTGAGAAGATCAGGTGGGGCCAGAAAGCTCAATTAGTGCTGTCTGCAATAAAACAAAAAATTTGTACTTTCCTTTGACTGTAACCTTTAGCAGGGAGCTACCCTGATTCAGTACTCACAACTCCAGCAGAGAATCACGCTTTCACCACTCGCAGGGCTGGGCCTGGGCTTCAAAGCCTCCTCACACATTCATATGGAAAAACACAGAGGGATACCATACCAGGCAGCTGATCCCAGGACCCGAACGAACTCACAGCTACTCGGGCATTTCACTGCAGCTCCACTGTCCTGACAGACTGAGCGTGATTCAGCAGATTCTCCAGTCCTCTTCAGGTGAAGCCTGGTAGGTAGCTGTGCTTGAACACAGCCTGCTCTGACAGCAAGCCTTTCGGATTTCACCCCTGGAATGCTGGCAATGCAAAATGGCCACCTCAGGCCTTTCACGCGCTTCCCGCGTGAACACTCAACAGTGCTGGAGCACAGAGCTCCCTTCTCCTTCCCAGTCACAACGCCTCTGTCCCTGACAGCATGGGCCAATCCCTTTAGCTCAGGCGCTACCCGATTCCATTGGCTGGTTACAAATGCCAGTCACTTAGTCTGGCCCTCAGTGGTGCTAAAAAGCACCATGGCCCATAATGCCACTTCCAAGAATTACAAGCTGGGTCCCCATTGGTTAGCTGGCTCCAACCAGAGTCCTGATACCTGGTTGGTCACCTCATGCCAATTCCAAGGCCCCCTTAGCTACTATTGGACCCCTTTCACACAGTCCGGGTCCAATATGGAGGGGCACAACACAAAGTCTCAGCTGCAATAAAAACATTAGACAAACTGCAGTTTTACCAATACTATACAGGTTTTCAGGGGGACAACTATGTCTGTTAGATAAGCTCCCTCAGGGCCCCTAGTAACCATAAAACAGAGCAAACAGACAGCAGTCCAGAGCGGTACTCGAGCAGGGAAACCCCAGTCCCCCTATTCGTACCACTAGAGCCTGCGAGCAGGCATCCCTTAAAGAGGCAGAACTGGAAGCTCTAAAAGCACTCCCAACGCCCCATTTAATGGCCTTACACTGAACGCCAGTCAGGCAGGGAGCAATTAGACAAGCTCCGGGAAAGCGTTTAGGAACCCCCATTTGTAGGGGGGGTTACAACTGCATTTATGTAAATAACATAACTACAGTTTCATAGCTTTTGAACAATGTAAACATCAGCCTTTCACTTTCAAAAAATAGCCTTGGTTTCTCCCAAAGATGTCTGCCAAGTGTGTTAAGTGATGAATCATGATGACATCATCAAAGCCAGAGCCAGAGATCCACCTATATTTCTCTAGTGCAAACTAGTTCATCTTTCCCTGTTTATTTTGAATTGTTGTGCTACAATGATCAACACCATATATTACCTCATGGATTATTTTGTTCAGCACATGTTAGGCTATGATTTTGTTCATTTTATTTACTTTAACTTGCAGAAAATGTTTTGCAATCCAGCTGACTTTTTCTTTGGCAAACTACATTACAGTAAAACACTTCAAATGCTTGATGATCTAGTGGTTATATGATGCACTGAATTTGTTTTTTTGTTAACCAGGAAAGACACACTAAGCTGAAAGCTTGTTTACAGGTGTGGCCTGGGAGCACACAGAAGTTTAGTGACTTGCTCAGGGTCACACAGCAAAGTACTGGTCTTGTTCAGTTCCAAAGCTCATGCTCCCTTGTTAATCCACAAATAAGGCTTTTTTTTCCCATGTGAACCCCCTGCACCTAGCCTGCCTTCTGATGAACACCCCACCATCCATACCCTGTCATTAGTACTGCCTGGGGTCGCATATGAGCTTGCAGTCTCATGAAGAGAATTATCACTCCTCAGATTGTAATCTTGTACCTCAGAGAGTTGTGCACACCTATACTGATATGCATCATCAGCTGGTACTGTTAAAAAATGCCTCCCAAATCACTCTCCAGTCCACATTCTCAATGTTTGACTTCTGCTCCCACAGTAAACATTGAGTGGATCACCACACTTCTGCACAGTGAAGGTAGTATGTACAGTTCCCTGCTGTGTTTTTTTCCCACCTCATTAACCAACAACTAGGTCTTCCTGGACAGCCAAGCCATAAGCATCATGACCCACCAGAAAAACTGCTGTTCATGCTCTCATAAGGGCTGCACTTACAATGGATAACAATATTATTAGCAGGAGAGGCATACTAATACCTTGAGTGAATCCACCTGACTTCCAGTGTGTCAGTCTACTCCTTTACCTGTGATCTGCAGAACCCGGCCGGGCAGTTCCCAGCAATTCTTCTCCAGTACTTTTCTGTGCTCTAGTCCACAATGCGAGTTGGCTGGCTACCATCCTTCCAAATCTTGAATGAGCTATACACAACTCCCTCAATAATGTCCTAACAAACATCAGCCCCCCCCCCCACTGGAGGGTAATCTCCCTACACTGAATTCAAGCAACAGTTTAGGTGCAGCCCTGCCACTCTGAGTATTTGTCATCATTGGCTACACTCATCCACAGTCAGGTAGTGATCACGATGCTGGCAGCCCCACATTTCAGATCTCACAGTGATCTGCTCAGCGTCCTCCTTCATGTCTTCAGCTAACCTGAATATAGCTGTACCCTGCCGGAATGGCCTCTTCAACCCCTCTCTGGCATTCTTTCTTCTCACTTGCTCCACACATCAAAAACTGGTGAGTTCACTACCCCTCCACATCATGAATGTGGTTAGTACAGTCGCCTGTGTTAAATTTACATATTAATAATAAACATGATCTTCTGGTAAGCCAGACTGAGAGCAGCATGGCACAAGGGGAAAAATATGCTTTCCTACCCATATAAGATCTAAGCAACCTATGATAAGGCACTGTTAAATGACATGCATAATGATGTGCACACCCATCATTTAATAGTGCCTAATCAAAGGTAGCCTAGATCTTTTAAGTCCATCATTCCCCTTGTTCCCTGCTGTTATGAGCCTGACTTACTGGAAAGATATATTTATATTTGATATGTCAAAATGAAATGGGGACTGTACTACAGTACTTGCATTCATGATGCAGAAGGGTGTTTGGCTCACCTGTTTTTCGGTGTGAGGAGGAATAGTGAATAATGAATACCGGAGGGGGACTGAGAAGGCCACTCTTGCAAGCTACTGCTATATTCATGGAAGGGGGAAGACAGAAGGAGAGAAATATGAGCAGATTACTGTGAGAAATAAGATGTGGGGCTGCTAACACCTTGATCACTACCTGACCCCATTGTCCTGGCCAGCATTCCCCTTCCCATAAAACCAATTCATGCAATTTTCCAAGGCTGTGTGAGGATATTAATGCATGAAATGGCTGCCACTACACATTCAGTGACTTCACTACCAGTCTAGTATTTCTTGTAAAGCACTTTGGGATACAATGTGTATGAAAACCACTATATAAATGCTAATTCTTCTTATTATTACTATTATTATTTCCCATGGAAAAAGAAGACAAGACAAGCATATATCTGAGTTTCATGAAAATATGAACTCTAACATTGGACTGCACAACAACTTTGTTGCAAAAAAGTGGTGGCTCTAGGAGGTGGTGAAGAGTGTGGCTGCAACCCCCCCCCACCATAGTAATGTACTTGTTTGCTGCTGCTGCATTTTACTTTGTTGAAGCATTTATTGATTGTATAAATGTTTACATTCAAACTATGGATTACATTTGTAGGTTCTGTCAAAAATGTACTAGAAAAGAATAATAGCAGAAAATATAAAGGTTTAATAAAAATGTAAAAAAAGTGCATATTAAGCATGCACACCACCCCAGCACCCCCACTGTAGCATCCTGGAGCCACCATAACCACTAGACCACCAGGTTATTCAAGATTTGTACTGCACTGTGGTTTACCACAGAAAACGTCAGTTGAATTAAAACACATTTTCAGCATGTTAAAGTAAACAAAATAAACAGAACCATAGCCTAACATATGTATTATGCAAAATAATGCACATGGTTTTGACCATTTGGGTGAAACAATTCTATACAATGGGAAAAAAGAACTAGTTAGCACTATAGAGAGCCATATATCTGTCTGACTTTGGCTCCAATGATGTCATCACATAACACAATTGGCGGCCATTGTAGGAAGCAGGTAAGACAGTTTTTTTTGAAATTGGAAGGCTGATTTTACAGTTTTCAAATGCTCTGGTACCACATTTAGATAAATTATATAAATGTAGTTTTAGCATTAATGACTACGGCAGCCTTTCCTTTAGTCACCTACGGAGTCAGATTTTTGAATAGTTTGTTGTCAAAATGTTGTTTAGGTATCCTTTAAGGAGAAAAAGGTAGCATTCAGAAAGTATAAGGAAACACAGAAAGAGCAGGACAGACAACTGTACCAGTTAAAGAAAAAGGAAGCAGGGAAGGCAGTCAGAATAGCAAAAGCTCAAACTGAGGAAAAGATGGCGAACTCTGTTAAGAAGGGCAATAAAACCTTTTACAGATACATTAGGGAGCAAAGAAAGACCAAGGGAGGGATAGTGAGGCTTAATAAAGGGAAGGGAGGGTGGGCAGAGGGTGACAGTGAAAAAGCAGGGTTACTGAATGAATACTTTTGCTCAGTATTCACAAAAGAAGAGGAAGAGGAGGTACCTAAATTAAAGAATAGAAGCACTCTGGATAAGGAGGTCGAAATCAGTCTATTCACAGAAGAAAGAACTCTTAAAACTGAAGGTGGACAAAGCAATGAGGCCTGATAGGATTCACCCAAGAATTCTGAAAGAACTAAGGGTACAGCTTGTGACACCACTGACTACCCTTTTTAACAAATCATGGGAGAATGATGTGGTACCTGAGGACTGGAAGAGGGTGAATGTGATTCCCCTTCACAAAAGTGAGAACAAGACAGAGGCAGGAAACTACATACCTGTTAGTTTGACCTCAGTGGTAGGGAAAATGATGGAATCACTTCTGAAGAAAAGAATTGTTGAATTCCTAGAGGTCAGTGGGGCACAGGACCCAAGGCAGCATGGATTCAAAACAGGAAGGTTGTGTCAGATGAATCTAATGCATTTCTTTGACTGGGTGTCCAAAGTAGTAGACCAGGGAGGGGCTGTGGACATGGCCTACCTAGACTTTAGCAAGGCATTTGACACATTCCCACACAAAAGATTAATATACAAGTTATCCAGCCTTGGAGTGGGCCTCAAGGTTGTAGCCTGGGTAAAAAATTGGCTGGAGAACAGGATGCAGAGGGTAACAGTAAACGGAGTCCACTCTGAAGAAAGGGGGGTTACTAGCAGGGTACTGCAGGGTTCAGTACTGGGACTGGCCCTCTTTAATGTCTTCATAAGTGACATTGCAGATGGACTGGAAGGAAAAGTATGTCTCTTTGCAGACGACACAACGATCTGCAACAGGGTTGATACAGAAGGTGGGGTGGAAAGGTTGCAAAGGGATTTGGCAAGGTTGGAGGAATGGTCAATGTATGGCAGCTTAGATTCAATGCAAAGAAGTGCAAAGTAATGCACCTGGGAAACAAAAACCCAGGGGAAGAGTACACAATGGGGAGTGAGATACTAACAACAACAAAAATGGAAAGGGACCTGGGGGTAGTCATATCAGATGACTTTAAGGTGGGCAAGCAATATAAGAAGGCTGTAAGGAGGGCTGGTGGGATACTGGGATGCATAGGGAGAGGCATCACCAGTAGAAAACAAGAAGTTGTTATCCCTCTGTACAAACAGTTGGTGAGACATCATCTGAAGTACTATGTGCAGTTCTGGAGACTCCATCTCCGCAAGGACACAGACAGGAGGTAGGCTGTCCAGAGGAGGGCAACTAAAATGGTGCAGGGTCTACACCAGAAGACATATGAAGAGAGATTAAAGGAGCTTAACATGTATACCCTTGAGGAGAGGAGGGAGAGGAGGGACAAGTTAAAAACTTGCAAGTACCTCAAGGGAATTAACACAGTCCAAGAGGGTAGCATCTTTCAGAAAAAGAGATGTGCAAGAACAAGGGGGCACAATTTGAAGATAGAGGGGGGACAACTCAGAGGTAATGTGAGGAAGTATTTTTTCATGGAGAGGGTTGTGGATACATGGAACAGCCTTCCTGAGGAGGTAGTGGAGTAAAAAACAGTGGGGGAATTCAACAATGCATGGGACAGACATAAGGCAATTCTAGTGGGGGGGTAGGAAGAAATAGGCTGTTAGATAACTAAGATGGGAAATGGGCAGACTAGGTGGCTAAGTGGTCTTCATCTGCCATCAAATTCTATGTTTCTATGTTTCTAGATGTTGTGAAATAAAATTTTGCTTTCAAAATTGCCGAGAAATCGTCAATTTTGCCGCATGAAATATTTCTCGAAATTCCACTGTTCCACAAATTTTTTCACAGGGTGTGAACTTGTAAAATCTTGCCATGAAATGCAACATTTTGCCCAAAAATTGTGAAATTTTGCCCATGGGTGGAGATTTTTGCCATTCTGTGAGTGAAATTTCACCATTTTCGGTTGAAACTTTGCCATTTTCTGGAGAAATTTCACATTTTGCCCCCTTGAAATATTTTGCGAAATGCGCAGATTTTGCAAAATATTTTGCGTAATGAAATTTCTAAATTTTGCACAACACTGGTTACAGAGAGACAGAAAAAATAGAAACCCCTCTCTGTCCTCATAAATTTCACAAGCCAACTTTTCCAGATACCTAGGTATATTTTCTGGCTGGTTGAGTGACGATGGGTTCAACAAATTTTGCTGATATCAGGAGCTGAGATCTGATGCTACAACCTGGTCAGATGCACATTTGAAACTGAGCTAGTCTGATCAGGTTACAGGACAAGATGGGTCAGACTTTAGGTCATATGTGCATCAGCAACCTATCAGGGGAACACAAACCCTAGATGTAATGATAGTGCAGTGCCTCAGAGATTATCCACCACAATCACGTACAGTACATGAAGCAGAATTACACTGAGTTAAGTTTTTTCAGATGTTCAGCAGTTAAATGATTAAAAGTGAAACAATTGCTAGCTTAACTTTTTCTCAGCCTCTACTCTAGTTTTTGGAATGTCAAAGTTAATGCAGTTTGATCATAAAAAGTATGAAGAAGTTTCTGCTTGTGCACAGTTTTGAAGATACCGTGCAATCTTTCCATAAAAAAATTGTATCCTAATTTGATCCAGTCTTGTGTAAATATACATGAAGGATACTGTATAAAACAAAATTCCTTTCTATTAGGAACTTTTTAAGTTACATATCATACAAATGTTGCACATACTACTTGCATGTTCTTACAAAATAATGGAGACGGCAGTCTTTGAAACATTTTATTATATTCATATTTGTAATGAACAAAAGGCTAGGAGACCTTATGTGGCAGCATATCAAAGGTGCATATATACAGGAGTGGAAAAGGCTTCATTGTTTGGCTGGACCCATATCCTCAGTGCACAGTATGCATGGTGTAGAAATGACCTGTGTACACATCTGTCAATCAACAGTGTGGTGTGCCATCCAGGTGTGCTGCCTAACATTCGTACACTTCAAACTTGTGGATACTGACCCACAGCACAAAATAAGCATTTGCATATGTAGATATATGGCTGAAAACTATACCATTACAGGGGCTTCAAGAGCACTGGCAGATTCCCTTAAACATGGTGTATAACACACTGCCCCAAAAGCTAAGCACAAACAACAGTTAGCACCACATTATTGCATTGTCATGTAATCTCAGAAAAACTGTTGTATACATGCCTGCACACAATCGACACCCCTGCAAAGGAAGCCCCAGTGACATCCCTCAACATGTGTACACTCCAGCCCCCAGCACAACAATAAAGCACACAGTAGAATCATGAAAAATAATAGTTTTATTGTTTAAAACCTTAATCATTTATCATTTATATTGTTGCATATCTTGTGACTAAGTACATATCAGGTGGTGTACTTATTATCATGCATTCATTTTGGAAATGTATTGTTGCTGTATATATTTGCTTTTAGCTTACATGTTTACTATTGTCAATTATCCATTTAACTTTTGACAAGCTGTAACCTCCTACATTGCGCCTGAAAACAGACAGCCTTGGCAAGTGTTTAAAATAGCCGGGGGTGAAGGAAGCAGGAGAATCAAACTGCCCATCCCACAGGATAGTGCAGTCAACATGGAGGACCATAAAGTTATATCACCAGAGGTAACTAAACTCATGGGGGGGGGGACAGCAGACCACAGGAGGAAGGCAGTTGAAAACAGGAAGGACAAATGAAGGAGGCAAAAAGGCAAAAGGGGGGATGATAAAAGGGGAAATGGCAAAACATGGAAGGCCATAAATACTAATGCCCACAGGTTAGGAAATAAAATCCCAGACTTGGCAGCCTTGATGTCGGAGGCTGACATGGACATTGTATCTATTACTGAGATGTGGTATGCAGAAAACCATGACTGGGATGTAGTAATACCAGGTTATACTCTGTTTAGGAGAGACAGGGAGGGTAAAAAGAAATGGGGTGGCTCCTTAAGTCAGGGAGGTTATTAGAGTGACTGAGATACAGGAAATGCAGGGGAGTGGAGGTACTGTGGGTCACCCTTGAGATGGGCAATGGCACAGTTGTTCACATGGGCATGATATACAGATCTCCAGCAAAGAGGGCAGAGGTGTACAGGGTTCTTGGGAAATTAATCCATACAATGGCAGTTTAAGGAGAGGTGTTGCTGGTAGGTGATTCCAATCTGCCAGATGTAGATTGGAGCATCCCAGCTGCTGTCTCAGCCAGGAGCAGGGACACACTATACACCATGCAAGGGGCAGGTCTCAGGCAGCTAGTGCTAGAACCTACCCAGGAGGGTGCAGTTTGGAACTGGTACTCACCAACTGGGACAGAATTGTGGAAATCAGGGTGGGTGGACACCTGGGGTCCAGTGATCATCACACGGTGTGATTCAATATGAGTACAGTGGCAGACTCAAGCCACACAAAGGCGAGGATCCTGGATTTCAAGAGGGCAGACTTTACTATGGTGTGGCTATGTCTCAAGAATGCCCTGGCAAGGAGGGACAAATGGGGGGAGCTGAGGAGCTGTGGGCCCATCTAAAAAGAGCCATAGTGGAGGTGACAAACCTTTGCAATAGGCAAGAAAACAAGGGCAACAGAAAGAAAAAAAACACTATGGTTCTCAAAGGAAGTGGCTGGGAAGTTAAGGGCAAAAAAGATGGCTTTCAGAAAGTACAAAGAAACACAGAAGTTGGAGGACAGGGTAGTGTACCTGGATAAACAGAGGAAGGCATGGGAAACAGTCAGGAGCACAAAGGGTCAAACGGAGGAAAAAATAGCACAGGAGGTAAAAAAAGGGACAAGACTTTTTATAGGTACGTTAGTGAAAAGTGAAAAAACAGGCGTGGGATTGTAAGGCTTAAAGGGGAAGAAGGGGAGTGTGTATAAGGGGATTTGGAAAAAGCATTAGTACTGAACAAATATTTTTGTTCTGTAGTCACAGAAGAAGGAGAAGGAGAAGGTGAGGGACCACAGTTAGATAACATGAGCAGATATGGGAGGGAAGTGGACATCAGTCCATTTGTGGAAGAGAGAGTCCTAAAAGAACTCACAAAACTGAAAGTGGACAAGGCAATGGGACTGGAAAGGATACATCCTAGAATATTAAGAGAACTATGGGAGGTGCTGGTGGCACCACCGGCAGCTCTGTTCAATGAGTCACTCAATACAGGAGAGGTTCCAGAGGACTGAAGGAGGGCAGATGTAGTCCCTCTTCACAAAAGTGGGAGTAGTAAAGAGGCTGAAAACTATAGACTAGACAGCCCCACCTCAATAGTGGGGAAAATTATGAAATTGCTACTTAAAGAATGAATTATGGAACACCTTGAATCCAGTGGAGCACAGGATCTGAGACAGCATGGATTCACTGTGGGAAGGTTATGTCAAACAAATCTAATTGATTTCTTTGACTGGGTGACTGGTGAAGTGGATCAGGGTGGGGGTAGTGTGGATGTGGCCTAGCTGGATTTCTGTAAGGCCTTCAATACCATTCCACATAGAAGAGTTGTGAACAAGCTGGACACCCTGGGAGTGGGTCATCGGGTGGTAAACCGAGTTAGGAACTGGCTAAGTGATAGAATACAGAGGGTGGTGGTAAAAGAAGCTCAATCTGAGGAAAGGAGGGTGACCAGCAGGGTGCCATAGGGATCAGTTCTGGGGCCAGTCCTGTTTAATGACTTCATAAGTGACATTGAGATGGGGCTGGAAGGGAAGGTGTGCCTCTTTGCAGATGACACTAAGATCTGCAACAGGGTGGACACTCGGGGATGAGGAGGGACCTAGGTAAACAGAAGGAATGGTCTAGAGTGTAGCAGCTGAGATTCAATATGAAAAAGTGCAAAACCACGCATTTGGGGTGCAAAAACCCAGGGGAGGATTACATGATGGGGGAGAGATACTGACAGTCACCAAGCAGGACAGGGATCTGTGGGTAATCATATCTGATGACCTAAAGGTGGCCAAGGCTGTGGAGAGAGCCAGTGGGATGCTGGGGTGCATAGGGAGAGGTATCACCAGCAGAAGAAAAGAGGTGGTGATGCACTGTACAGATCATTGGTGAGGCCTCATTTGTAGTACTGTGTCCAGTTCTAGAGACCACATCTCCATAAGGACATAGGGTGGAGGCTGTTCAGAGAAGGACAACAAAGATTCAATTCACCTTGAATTCAATTCAGTTCACTTTATTAACAAGGTATACACACTGGGCTAAAGCCCATTTTCAGGAATGACCCGAAGCTTCAAACAAAGTGGAAGCTAGGGTGATATACACAATAATACAAATATACTGTATGTATACATATTTAAAAACAGTAACATAAAGCAAGAGATTGCAGGTGACTTAATAAAGCTTTCTTAAATAGTACACTGGAAGGGGCACTTGCACAATTAAAAGGTAAGGAACTCCAAAAATTTGAACTCTGTATAGAAAAAGCCCTCTCTTCGTACAAGTAGAAAATTTAGACAAAGACAGGTGTAAAACAGTGGAGAAGCAAAGCAGTCTAGGTTCATCCTTAATTTTTAGCAAAATAGACAGGGGAGATTAAGTATAACCACAAGTCACAGTGTATCTCTGTACATTATATGTTTTAATTTCCCGTACTTATAAGTGTAATTTGTTTCCCCCACTGCAGAGCAATGTTTATCTTATGTATGGAATGCTTATATTCCCTGGGTAGCCCATGAAAAAGGGACAGCTTTGTCTCAGTGGGCCTACCTAGTCAACAAAATTCAAATAAATAAATAAATAATTTTAGTTGGAGAATTTAATTTAGCATGTTTCCAAACACAATATATGGGCGCGTGATCACTAATGCTATCAGAAAATGTTCCGCACTCTATTACCTTCTCTGCCGTCCTTGTTAAGATCCAGTCAGTCACTGAATATTGATTGCTTCGGAAATTCATACTGGTAAAATCTGTGACCAGCTGATTGAGTCCTGCATTTGAAATGATCAATTTAAGCTCAGAATGAGCATTCCCGACCAAATTTAAGTTAAAATCCCCAATTATCAAGACATGTTTATTTAATACAAATTGCTGAACATAATCCAGAAATTCTGCTAAATCTTTTTTCATCAGCTTTAGGGGGATTATACACAGTACAAAATCCCAG
Organism: Neoceratodus forsteri; assembly: GCA_016271365.2. NCBI lineage: Eukaryota > Metazoa > Chordata > Ceratodontiformes > Ceratodontidae > Neoceratodus > Neoceratodus forsteri. The sequence goes on along the minus strand of CM028137.1, from coordinate 261,835,018 downwards.
CTTGATACAGGTGGCTAATTGAAGATCTAAGTGTAACCATTTGCATTGCAACAGGTGGAAGGCTGACTAGAGACATCTTTAACCACTGCTTCAATATTCTCCTTATTGAAAACCATTATCTCCCCTCTTCTTGCCAACCCTGTCCCTTCTAAATACATTACACCCCTCTATATCCAGACCTCAATTTCAGCTTTTATACTTAAAAAAACTCCTGGAGTTAATATAAGCAATTCTCAGTCCAGCTGAGCTCCAAATATGAGCATTTCTGTGTATAAAATCACTAGGCCCATGATTGGGCTCCACATACCCTAGATATAAATAACAAAAATCTGATAATCATAGAAGTAAAGTTCACCTGAGCTAATAGACCCTGCCTGGGAATTTTTGTCCTTTTGGTGTAGTATACACTTTCCAGATCAACTACAGCCTGTTTTGATAAGCAACCCAAAACAACTAGGCTCTGTTTTCAATTGTATAACAGGACTGAACCAAAAAGTTAGAAAAGCTGAGTAACTCAGTTGGGCCATTCTGTTTCCCTATTGTAGCAGGAATATGAAATGCTCCAACATCCAGAAGAACTAATCCCACGGATGTAAGTAATAAATTAACCTGTACGTTCACCATGTTAATTTAACAACCAGTAAGTTATTAAGAATAAGGACATTCTTTATCTAGATAAAATGCCTAAAAATAATAAGCATAGATTATCTAAACCACATAAAATATGTTCAATGTAGTAAAGGAAAATAAAACATGCCCCACTAAAAGTTGATCTTAAGCATAGACTGTCTAAATCTATGTAAATATATTCAATGCAGTGGAAGGAAGTAAGACATACCCCATGTTAATTACTGTGTTCAATCACAAGTGCTTGTGGTTATTTGCATGGTGCATAGGAGCAAGACAACATTGCTAACTAGACAGCAAAACTATAATTCAAAAAAGTCTAAAAAAAGATGCAAAACAGTATCTGACTTACCAATGCACCAGGCAGAACACAGGAAAACAACCACCAGTTACTGTAATTTTCTCTTTGGAGTGGCGCTCACACCACACACTCACACTTAACGAGCAGCATGGGATTTTAAAGTGTAGTTGCCCCACCTCAGTCATGTTGTCACTGAAGGCTCCCAAAACCATCACACTGGAAAACGGTTTCAGATGAAAGTTCAATCAAAATGATGAGTAAAAGTGCTATTTGAAAGCACTAAGCAGCACAATGCAGCAGATCTTCTTGCTCCTCCAGCACAGATCTAATTTGTCGGTGTGTGCTGTAATGGTGAGGAATGCTGGCATTCAGATCAGTGAGCGGCACAAGCTATTAAAGTGTAGTTGCCCAACTCAGTTGTGATGTCACTGAAGGCTCCCAAAACCCCCACACTCAAAAACAGTGAAAGATGGTGTAGGGCCTGCACCAAAAGTCTTATGAGGAGTGTCTGGGAGACCTCAATATGTATACCCTGGAGTAGAGGAGAGATAGGGGAGATGTGATAGAAACCTACAAATATCTAAAGGGCATAAATAGGTTACCAGAGGGTAGCATCTTTCAGAAAAGGAGATGTTCAGGAATGAGGGGGGCATGACATAATTTTGGAAGGGGTAAATTAAGGGATAATGTAAGGAAGTATTTCTTCATGGAAAGGGTGGTGAATGCATGGAACTGACTCCCAGTGGAGGTGGTTGGGGCAAACACGGTGGGGAATTCCAAAATGCAAGGGAGAGGCTTAGGGGAGCCCTAGTGATAGGAACGAGAAGGTAAAGCCAGAGATCAAGTAAGGTCTTCAGCTTTTGCGATAGGTAGGGAAAATGGGCAGACTGTATGGACCTAAGAGTCCTTATCTGCCCATCAATTTCTATGTTTCTACGTTTCTAGTGTACTTAGCTGGTCAACAGGAATGAAATAAACTGAAATAAATAACACAATTTAAGCAATCAATCAGTCAAGCATGGGTGCTAGTACTAGCGACTGAGATGAACCATACCATGAACTAGCCATCATGGCTCCCTGGGATGATAAAATCAATGTTTATGGATGGTAGTCCTGGTAGCAAGGATGCAGCATACTCTGGGTATGCCCACATGGCTCCCTGGAAATGCCCACATGGCACCTTGGGCAACAAAAAGATAGTGTCCTTTGCGTACTACTCCCCCAGCAGTCATAGCTGGTGGAGATCCCTCTGGCAGGTGAAACTGTGGAATGGCCCACAGAATATACCATTCATCTGGCACTGGCCAGTCTTCTAGGTCCTCTCCAAGGAGGGATAATATCTATAGTAGATTCCCTACTATCAATGGTGGGCTCTCTGGTACATGATGTCGCTTCCCCCTCCTTAACATGATCATCTCCTCAGCCCCCATGGAGCCCAGAAATGACAGAGGATGTGGCCTTCCGTACACATTCTACAGCCACATGAAACAGGTAGATAACAAAAACAGTAAAACCAAAACAGTAATATATGTACTGTGTAATCATTTGGAGTGACTCCACTGCCCTCCAATGGACCCTGTCCTGGTGAAGGTACCTGTGATTTATAAGATAGATCAGATAGGGGAGGTCTTATGGGCCTATTATGAGGACTTGTATAGGGCTACACCCCTTCCCTCTGTTGCAGCTGGCAGAGGAGAAATAAGAGGGCCTCCTGGCTCCCTATCACCACTGGGAAGTGCACAGTATTATTCAAGGTATTTGTACTTTGAAGTGCCCTGTATTTGATTGATTTCCCACAAAGTTCTTCAAGAATTTTCATGATTTTGTTATCCCTCTGCTCCTCAGAGCTTTCCGGTCTGTCCAGTCGAGCTCCATGCTACCACCCTCCTGGAGATGGGCGACTATACATTGCTAGCCCCTACCACCTTCAATGCCATCATAAGTTATGGTGTGTCATGGCCTGGTGTCTTTGTTCAAACCCACATGCAGATGAATGTGTCATTTTCAGTATCATGATTTGCCATGGCAGGCCATCAATAGGCTATTTTTGAAAGTGGCAGTGGCTGCCACTGTATCTGTGATCTTGAAACCAGAGAAGGATCCTAATCTCTCGATGTCATATTGACCCATTTCTATGTTAAATTCAGACTATAAGATCTTCATGATGGTGTGGATGGCTCAACTGGACAAGCTGCTCCCTTTTTTAGTCGGTACTGTGTAGGTTATTTTCAGACCTCACTTCAATTGTATTAATGTCCCACATGGCTGGCATCAATTATTAGTAGTTTGTCTTTGTAACTTATGGTACTCTGTTGTATGTCTTACATCTTTTACAGTAAAACTTCAATAAAATTAAGTTTAAAAAAAAAAAAAAAAGGTACCTGATGTATTGGGAGCCAGAGAGCCAGGCAAATGGTGCCAATAAGGCATGAGGTTTACTTTAGGCTTTGTCCTTTTGTCTTGCTTGTGTTAGAGTGATCTTGCAGGTGCTAATTCAATGACTCATACCCAGCATATCAATGTGACCAAATGCCTCACCTCCACCTTGCCTAAATCAATGGATAAGGACATGACAGGAAAGGTCTCAGAACTTAGGCCATCAGTTTCATGTAACATGGTATGTTGTGTTCCCTGTACAATGCAATGGTATGGCATCAAGTGGTGCAGTGTGTGTTAATATGCTAGTGGGGGTGGAACCTTGGTTGTTTACTGGGGATGGCCAGCCATGATCCTAACCATCCTCAGGTGGACCCTGCCATCCATAACTTGTGCAGATGTGTCCTCCTCATTGTCAGGAAATGTGACCCTAGGCACAGTGTTTATGGACCCATACATTCTCATGTGGCTATCTGTGGGCAGATGACACCCAGCTGTGTTACCATACCTGTTGTCTCTGTGCATAGGGCACCAGTCATGCTGTAGAAGTGGTATTTCACCTGATGGTTAGCACTGGCCTGTCATAGCCTCTGTCATTACATCCTCTATACATCACTGTACATACTCTGCTGGCCATGTCTGTTGTTGCCAGTGTTTGCTAACATTGCCTTTGATTGCCCGTCTAAGGGATCTGTGCTATTACCTGTGCATGCATTTTCCAAGGTGTGCTTATGTGTTCTTTTATGGGATGGGTGGGTGTACCAGTTGCTTAGTATTTGGGGTTCTGTCAGGTATGCCTGTTGGTGAGGTTTTGTGACTATGGCTGTGTGTACACCAGCCATCCACGACCACACCATCTCTCCTGATATCATGATCTGAGGTCAGCTGCTATCACTGGCAGCACTTATGGTTGTTCCCTCTATAGCTGTGGCACCAACACAGTGATGCTTAGCTGTCATTTCTGCATTGTGCCACACGATGTGTTCTCCCTCCTTATATGGTGGACTCAAGGGGCATCCCATGGGTTTTCCATGTTTCTGGGAGTCAGCAATTTCTCATTGTGCACCACTCCACGTAGTTCTGCATACATGGTGGCCACCCTCACTCCCCCATGTTTGTGAATCATGTGATGTTCACAGTTACTAAGCTGTGCATAGTGCTATACACATTATGGGCCCTAGTCATGGTGAGACGTGGTACACACCAGAATTGGTGCATACCATGTTGCACAACTGCAAGTTATTCACTAGGCCACAGTTGGACACATGGGACTGGTATTCACTATATCTGGCTGGCCCAAAGCATGATCACATAGTTTCATGCAAGAAACAAGGCCAGCATGGGGACAGAATGGGACTGGACCATGGGCATCCAGTCAGAAGGCCCAGCCAGTTTCATATTAGTTCTCCTGCCCCAAAGAAGCAGGAAATCATGGGATATGGCAGTCTGCAGAAGGACTGCTGTGTCCCCCTGTGGTGCAGCAATATTACCCAGACTGGGTAACAATGCCCCACAACTATCATTCTCTCCCCAGCCCTCTGTGACAAGGAGAATAGCTGGGATCTGGGCTGTGGGGAGGCATGTAATCATCCTAGCATCTGTCAGGGGAGGCTACGCACCCTTTCAGCAACTCTTAGGTTCAGTAAAAGCAGCCCTCGGACACTCACCTGGTGGAGTGTGAACAGCTTCATGCATGAGGCCATCTGCTGGTCCATCACTGGAATACCCACTCCCCAGTCCCGGCACTGAACAGCTTTACAGTTGCATGGATACAGGTGCAGTCAGCCCAGGCAGAGACATGCAGCTGTGGAAGGCCAGCCATGCTTTTGTAGCTTTCCTTTGTATACCTGAGATGAGCATGTCCTGGCCCAACATGCTGCATAGCGTGAAGCAGAAGGTCAAAGAACATAGATGCACTGGCGGTATCTGCATATTTTGTGCTTGTATCACCCCCCCTTTGTAGACTGGGCCCTAAATGTTGATATCAATTAATTGATTAATTAAATACAATATGCTAACAATAACACCCTATAGGGTGTGTGGTATTGGGCTATACCTAACAGCCCAGGGGCATAATGAGGCCTAATGCCCCAGATGAAGGCCCTAATAGCCTATGGTCCATATTGGCATTCTTGGAGAATATTACTGTACTTAGAAAATGGGTTGTGGTTTAAATTTTAATAAAAAATCTCTAAAAAATGTCATACAATTTAGTAAAAATAGTAAAATAAATGCATTTTATTGTAAAGTAGTCCCTTTGTTGGTACACATACCTCGCTCCTCATTTCCCTCATCTTAACTCTATCTCCTAGTCCTCTTCCTCCTATTCCCTCCGGTCTATCTCCCTTCCTTGGTCTGTTCCCTCATCCCTTCTTTGTCCTTTGTCTTTCCTGGTTCTACTCCCCCATCCCTCCCTCTCTCCTCCCTCAGGTCCACTCCCTATGTTCTCTCGGTCTCTACTGACATCAGTACTCACTGGTGTTCACCCCCTCCCCTCTCCCTGTATCGTTTACGGGGCTTAGACCCTGATACCTTAGGAATTAACCTGATTGTATTTACCCATTTTACTTATTTTATTTGAATGTCCATGTATACAAACATTGCTTCCTACCAGATGGCATAGTATTGTCTGTATAATTATGTATATAATCGATGTACTCTATTGTTTTACTCATCTCACTTTGAATATATTTTTGTAATCTTTTTTTTTTTTACATGTTGCACTTTATTCTACATGTTTTCATTCCTTTGTACTCATCTGTTTTACAATATTGTTCATACAGAATGGCTCTTCGAGCTTGGCTATTTCTGTATTCTCTGGTGAATTTGCCATGCTCTAAGTAGACTCCTAGTTGCTGTCAATTCCCAAGTGCATGCGATTGTCTTCTGTATCTCATAATGTGTCTCTGCATTGTTCTTTATTACTGTTCTCTCCCGGGTCACCCCTGAAAAATGGACTGTAATTGTCTCAGTGGACTTACCCGGTTACCAAAATTCAAATAAAAATAAAAATAAATACCAGTAGAGGGCACAGCTGTGTGAGACATCTAGATTTTAGAGGGCACAGCTGTGTGTGACACGAAGTTTATGTCTGTTTGGTGATAGTTACTTGCTCTTTAAGACCTATTTATTAAATTTACATGTTTCTTGCAACTTGCAGTATAAGGCTAACAGAAAAAATATTGGCCCCTATGCACAAAGGGGTGGAATGTACTGTACATGCCATAGGTGCGTACCCCATCTGTGGAGCTCCACAGTTGTGGGCAGGTGTGCATCTGGTGGCATGGATGTCTGCCAGCCTCCTATCCATGGCTCCTCCCCCCCCGGTGCGCAGGTTCATGCGGGGCGGATGGGGGCAGAGCTGGAAGTCACACAGTGGATCCCTTACATGGCAGGGCATGAGTTGGCTACATGCCCTTGCAGATGTCAGATGGCCGGTGGCTGTGGAGGTGTGAGGTGGGCTGTGTCGCCGGCCATCCCAGTCGTGGCACCGACCACCAGGAACGGGTGGGGGAGGTCAGTGCCGTGGGGGTGGGAGGGAGACACTGGAGGCAGTATAGCGCAGTGGTCTAAGGCTCTGAGCTGCAAATTTGGTGACATCCAGCAGACCAGACCTGGGTTTGAATCCCACAGCTTCCACTTGCATACTGTGTGACCCTGAGCAAGTCACTTAACCTCCTTGTGCTCCCAGGTTGCTCCTGTAAAAAAGCTTTCAGCTTAGTGTGCTATACCTGGTTAAAAAAAACAAAACAAAAAAAACAAACAACAACTAAAACAAAAACACTGAATACCACTTAGGATGCCGGAGCATGTGGGCGGGGGTGCACATGCTATGCAGTGCGGGACAGGGGTACCAGTCTGGTGGCATGGTGAGGGGGAAGGGGGTGAACGGACCTGCTGACCTGGGCTGGGGTTCAACTGGGGGGGATGTCTCCATGATGCTGAGTCCAGTGGGAGATGCTATGTATTGGGGCAGGGGTCACTGGCCCATAAAGGGTGAGGTTGCCTTGTGTTGGTGGGGAGGAGATTGTATGGCAGGTCCAGGGACTAGGCAGACGGATGCATCACTGGGGTGCAGATCCACAATGGAGGACCACTGTGATTTGCAGGCACTAGCCCAGTTAGCTGCCCCAGCCCTCCTCATCTGCCTTGTGGGCTGCGGCAGCATGGAGGTTCAGTTCCCAGTCCCATCGTGACCGGCAAGTGCAGTCCATGGGGGTGCGCAGTGGGTTATGGCAGGGTCCCCCTGGCATAACCTCCATACCATTACATCCCCTGTGGGTTCCACTACAAGCCTTTGTGCATGGTGCATAGTGCTGACACCCCCCCACCGCTCCTGGTACTTTGCAGTCTGAGCAACTGGGGGATCGGGTGCATAGGGGCTGCATGCCCCAGTTAGTGCATCCTGCATGAGGGGTGCAATGGGTGCAGAGTACCTCCGCGCTGCAGATACGTGGTGTGTAGCCACTCTGCACATACGTGCATAGGGCCCATTATCAGTTAGCCAGATCCCCCTCCTGCATCCGACCTGAAAAAAAGAGTACTGGGTTCCATGTCATAACGGCGATCACGGAAAGGCGATCGTTGTTATGGTGAGTGTACATCACCAAAAATCAATTTCGGTGAGGTACACCGATGGTGAAAAACAAAAGGGTACCAAGGACTGTAATTTTTAATGTTATGCGGGGGGGGGGCTGCGCCAGCACCCCTCCCATGGAGGGCTTCACCACCCGCACCCCTATACTATTGGATTGTTCAAAATTGTAAAAAAAAAGCTACTTGGACCTGGTGCAACAAAACATACCTGCGCCCAGACCCAAACCCACCATCCTGGCCACCCCAGCCCAGCACCCACCCACCACGCCATGGAGCCAGCTCAGCAGCTCGCCGCAGCCCCCTCACAAACCCTCCTCTCTCGCTCAGCATGCTCACCCCCATGTGGGTGTACATATAATGGCATCCTGTCACTATTTGAACCCCCCCCATCCAGTATCTCTCCCTGATCTCTCGCCCTGTCGACATGTGCTGCAAGTGAGTCGCCGTTCCGGTAGCCGCCCACTTGTGAGTAGCGCATGTCACAGGAAACCAGATTACTGCTGACTGCACATCCCCCTCCCACCCACCAGCTGGTGAAATGATTAATATGGATTTCCAACTCTAACCACAGTGGAGACAAAGATTACAGAAATCAGCGATTGTTACACCCAATCTGACCGCTGACACCAGGTAGCCTAGAATCAAATTATGTGACTCACCAGAAAGGTAGAAGATTTAGGGGACGATGGCAGAGTGGTCATCCAGGATGTGTACCACTGAGTCATGAGACCAGCAGTCATCCAGGGTGTGTACTGCTAAGTCACAAGACATCAGTATTTTCTTGTATTCCATGCCGACAGATGGAGGTGCACTGCTGGCTTGCGACAGAAGGGAGTGCGGGTGGGTGGTATTGAGCTGAGGAAAAAGGGAGAGAGGGAAGGTGTCCGTAGGATGGAGATGTTATGTATGGAGCTGGTAGCATGGGATTTTGGAGTTGCAAGAGAGAAAATTAAGCTTGGAATCAGTTAAATCATTTTATTTTGTAACAGTGTTTAAGGGAGAAAAGCAAGCAAGGGAGCAGTGCTCAATCTCACAAAACAAAAAAAATGGCATCTCAAAGATGTGAAACTGGGCATGAGCACATTGATTTCTGGGGTGAAAGGGCAGGCTGGCACAGGGACTTCTTATTTCCCGGTCTCTATCTGTACATAAATGTACCTCTTGGCAAGGGGTTCAGCCAATCAGAAGCCGGGAAATCTCCCTACCCATTTTCTAATGAATAGTAACACATTCAGCCTTATTTTCCAAGGTATTTTTCTCATTCAGTGCCTTTGGTAAAATCTTTTGAAAATAATAACATCCTCGCTGGCCTACTGGCACTGAGGGTTGAGATGCTGGACACCACACCTAGCGCCATGACAGCGACCCATGTTCGGGAATGAATGTGGGCCACCGTGGATCAGCAGGGGAGGAGAAGGATTGAGCATTCTATGGACTGCTGTCCTTCTCCAGAGAGGAGGGACTCCAGAGGTCAGCGAATGACTCACCTCTAGCAGGGGATGGGGGCTGTACACCAATGCTGCTGATGTGGGGTAGAGATGAGGCAGATGCCTTGTGGAGTGTGCATGGGAGCGTGTATGCCACCGTCACTGGTGTCATTGCACGCCCCACCTCTAAGGGAGTACACCGGAGGAGAAACCAGATTGCCCAGCAGATGATGGAGGGTGCCTTGCAGGTCCCATCCCCGAATAGCCACTGTGCTGGCCAAACTGGATCTGGTCTTCGGTGGTGTTGGGGAGCCCTGCTGGCCCTGCCGGGGGAGGCCCTGGGGTTAAAGGTCAGTGCCAGCTGGTGGACATCGGGGACAGGACTGGAGGTGCCCTCCAAAGAGATAGGGCTGAGCAATCTCAGTGGCATTCATAGACGATGGCATTCTCTGTTTGATTAGCAGGGTATTTTCTCTGTCAAATTGTTGTGTAGGGCATCTTGCTGACAGGAAGGCACTCATTGCAGCAGTGGGTCAGAGCTTTTACCTGATTGTTTTGTGAGGGCACAGTTTAGGCCGAACCCCTTCTCACCCCTCACCCCACCCACCCCTGGAAATAGTTCCTTTATACCTGGGGTTCTGACATCATTCCTCAAGAGTGCAAGTGCATATCACTGTCATATCCTCTCTAGCACACTGCACTGACAATATAAGCATACACATTGTATAATATAAATATATATATATTTCTATATTACAAACCAATCACACACACACACAAAAAAAAATGTGGGGAGTAGTGCAATGTAATGGCTGTGGGGCAGCAGTGTTCTGGGAGTCTTTCTGGAGGCTGAGATGCTGCCCTATTTGCAGACAACTCTCTGCCCTGAGGGAGGAAGTTGCCCGTCTTCAGGCCATACTGGACAGTAGTAGGGGGACCTTCCCCCAGACCACACTGGATGGTAGGAAGGGAACCTCCCCCATCCAGGGAGCACCAGAGCCACCACCACTACCTCAGAGGTTGCGAAGAAAGCACAGCAGTTGGACCACAGTGGGCTCAGGGAGGGTGAGGATGGAGGAACAGAGGCACACCCAGTCAGTTGTTCCACACCGCAATACATACACCATTCTGGGGGAGCATAGCTCCCCTATGGATGCACCTGCAGAGGAGATTAAGGAGGCTGAGGACAACTGTCACAAGGGAGGCCCACAGGAAGGAGGCAGAGGACACCACAAGGAAAGGAAGCAGCTCCTGGTGGGGGACTCAATTATTAGGGGGATAGAACTGGGGGGAGCAGGGAAAACTGAAGTAAGGCGCCTGCCTGGTGCCATGGCTTGGAGAGACAGGAAGCGCATCCTCAGGATCACGAGAACAGCTGCACGGGAATCTGAGCTGGACGTCATTGTCCACCTAGGGAAAAATGACTTGGCTAATCATGAGATTAGAGCAGTGCAGAAGGACTTTGTAGAATTGAGGAGGGGCTAAGACCGTAGCACACACAATATCCTTCTCTGAGGTGCTGCCTGTCAATGGCATGAGTGAGCGAGGCCTTTGCACCATGCAGTTTAATGAATGGTTGAAAAAAATGGTGTGGGGCACAGGGTTTGGCTTCATTGGGGACTGGGGTTCTACCTGGAGGACACCAGCCTATACTGGCAGGATGGTCTGCATCTGTCCAGGAAGGAACAAGTCTTTTGAGCAATTGGTTTAAAGGCTTCATTGGAAAGCTTTTAAACTAGTCAAGGGGAGGCACTGATAAACAGCAGGAAAATCCCAGCCTCCCTACAAAACAGGGTACTAAATGAGAAAAGACCGAAGTAGACAGGTCAGTGGGGATGCTGCAAAGAAGGTAAAGCCATCAAAAATGGAAAGCAATGAGTACCAATGCCCGTAGTCTGAGTAACAAGCTTCCTGAATTAGTGGCCTTGATGGAGGAGGAACATCTGGATATAGTGGCAGTCACAGAAACATGGTACACACAAAACCATGACTGGGACATAAACATACCAGGATACACTATCTACAGGAGGGACAGGGAGGAAAGAGGAGGAGGAGTAGCTCTTTACATAAGGGAAGGAATCAAGGCAACAGAACAAAAGGGAAAACAGGGAGGAGAAGAAGCACTGTGGGTAAATTTGGAGACCGGCAATGGCACCACAATCCGCACAGGGGTTGTATACAGACCCCCTTCTCAGGGGGAGGAAATGGACAAGAAAATGATAGAAAGAATACTTAGAATGGCAGAAAAAGGGGAGATATTGCTGATGGGTGATCTGAATATGCCAGATGTTAACTGGAATGCAGTTGCAGCAGCCACTTCAAAGAGTGGGGTTATTCTAGATGCCCTACAAGGGGCATGCCTTAGACAACTAGTATTGGAGCCCACTCAAGAGGGAGCAATCTTAGACCTGATTCTCTCAAATGGAGATGAAGAGAGGATCACAGATGTAGAAGTGGGTAGCCATATGGGAACTAGCGACCATCGAACAGTATGGTTCATAATAAACACAGCAATAGAGTCAAGCCATACAAAGGCAAAAGTACTGGACTTTAGGAGGGCTGAGTTTGCCAAAATGGGTGAGTGCCTAAGGAATGCACTAGCAAATGGGCAGGAAGGAGGGGTGGAAGAACAATGGGGAATAATAAAAACTGCCATTACAGAGGTAACAAGCCTTTGTGTGAAGCAAATTAACAAAATGAAACGATGTAAGAAACCACTATGGTTCTCAAAGGAAGTGGCAGTGAAGATTCAAGAGAAAAAGAAAGCATTCAGGAAGTACAAGGAATCAGAAAAGGAACAGGACAGAGAACTGTATCAGTTAAAGCAAAAGGAAGCTGGGAAGGCAGTCAGAACAGCAAAGGCCCAAACCGAGGAAAAGATAGCCAACTCTGTTAAGAAGGGGGATAAAACCTTTTATAGGTACATCAGGGAGCGAAGGAAGACCAAGGGAGGGCTAGTGAGGCTTAATAAAGAGGAGGGAGGGTGGGCAGAGGGTGACTGTGAAAAGGCAGAGATACTAAACAAATATTTTTGCTCAGTATTTACAAATGAAGTGGGGAGGTACCTAAACAAACAGTAGAAACACTCTGGATACAGAAGTTGATACCAGCCCATTTACAGAAGAAAGGGTTCTGAAAGAACTCTTAAAACTGAAGGTGGACAAAGCAATGGGGCCTGATGGGATTCATCCCAGAATTTAAAAGAACTAAGGGTAGAACTAGTGACACCACTGACTACCCTCTTTAACAAATCATGGGAGGATGGGGTGGTACCCGAGGACTGGAGAGAGGGCAGATGTGATTCCCTTCACAAAAGTGGGAGCAAGGCAGAAGCAGAAAACTACAGACCTGTTAGTTTAACCTCAGTGGTAGGGAAAATGATGGAATCACTCTGAAGGAAATAATTGTTGAGTATCTAGAGGCCAGAGGGCTCAGGACTCAAGGCAGCATGGATTCACAGCGGAAGGTCATGCCAGACAAATCTGATAGATTTCTTTGACTGGGTGACCAAAGTAGTAGATCAGGGAGGGCTGTGGACATGGCCTACCTAGACTTCAACAAGGCATTTGACACAGTCCCACACAAAGATTAATATACAAGTTAGCCAGCCTGGGAGTGGGTCCCAAGATGACAGCCTGGGTAAAGAATTGGCTGGAGAATAGGACACAGAGAGTAATAGTAAATGGAGTCCACTCTGAAGAAAGGGGGGTTACTAGTGGGGTACCACAGGGTTCAGTATTAGGACCGGTCCTCTTCAATGTCTTTATAAGCGATATTGCAGAGGGACTGGAAGGAAAAGTATGTCTCTTTGCAGATGACACAAAGATCTGCAACAGAGTTGATGCACAAGGTGGGGTGGAAAGGATGAGAAGAGACTTGGCAAGGTTAGAGGAATGGTCAAATATATGGCAGTTTAGATTCAATGCTAAGAAGTGCAAGGTAATGCACCTGGGAAACAAAAACCCAGGGGAAGAGTACACAATGGGGGGTGAGATACTAACAACAACAAAAATGGAAAGGGACCTGGGGTAGTCATATCAGATGACCTAAAGGTGGAAAGCAATGTGAGAGGGCAGCAAGGAGGGTTGGGGGATACTGGGATGCATAGGGAGAGGCATCACCAGCAGAAACAGGAAGTTATTATTCCTCTGTACAGACAGTTGGTGAGACCCCATCTGGAGTACTGCGTGCAGTTCTGGAGACCCAATCTCCGCAAGGATATAGACAGGATGGAGGCAGTCCAGAGGAGAGAACTAAAATGGTGCAGGGTCTGCACCAGAAGACATATGAAGAGAGACTTAAGGAGCTGAATATGTATAGCCTCGAGAAAAGGAGAGAGAGGGGACATGATAGAAACTTTCAAGTATCTCAAGGAATCAACAAAGTCCAAGAGGTAGCATCTTTCAAAAAAAAGAGGTGTGCAAGAACAAGGGGCACAATGTGAAGATAGAAGGGGGCGGCTCAGAGGTAATTTAAGGAGTATTTTTCACAGAGAGTTGTGGATGCATGGAATGGCCTTCCGGAGGAGGTTGTGGAGTCAAAAACAGTGGTGGAATTCAAGCATGCATGGGACAGTCATAAGGCAATTCTAGGGGGTAGGGGTAGGAAGAAGTAGGCTGCTGGTTAACTAGGATCTGCAGCTTATCCAATAGGTAGGAAAATGGGCAGACTGGGTGGGCCAAGCGGTCCTTATCTGCCGTCAAAATCTATGTTTCTATGTTTCAATAAGGGCACATAAACTGAGAGCTAAAAAAAAAAGAAAAAAAAAGAAAATAATAACATCCATCTATGCACTGCTGTTTTAAATGATTCATGCAGTCACAAAGCCAAACCCCCACTTGAACTGGTATTTTGGGGCTATTCAAAAGTCTACTTATATTATTTTGTTTATATGGCAAACATCTTATTAGGCAAGGAAATAAGACTTCAATATAATAAGGCTCCGGTTTATTTATTTATATGTTTTTTGTTTGTTTATTTATTTAGTTATTTCAAAAGCTTTATGAGGAAAGATATACTGAGCTGGTAATAGCTTGTTTCCAGATGTGTGCTAATGAGATAGAGGAAGGAGAAACAGAGGTACACTAAGAAGGTAAGTAAGCATTATAAATAGCACTATAAATAGCAATTGTGCATCTACACACTTAGATTATGTGTAAGTAAAACACACAACAGTACAATTAAGAGTTGGAGGATAACAATATTTGCAATGTGCAGAAAGCAAAATTGAGTTCACGGAGGGGGCAATTGATTGTGGAAAAAGGAGGGTAGACAAGGGGAACTGCACTAATGCAGGTGCAGGGTGAAGGGGAGCAGGGGTAGGAGGGTCATGGGCAGCAGCCCATGGTGTAGTGTCAGGTGCAACTGTAGGAGTGAGAAGCAAAGCCATGGAGGAGAAAGGAGAGTAAGTGGTAGTAAAGGGTAGAGCAGATGGAAGGTGGAGAGTACCCCAATGACTGGCTATCTAGAAGAAGAAGGCTGCTTGACAGCAGCAGTGGATTTCCTTCAGGACAGTGTGAGAGAGGAAGAGCCAGTGTTATGACAGGGGTAGGAAGTGGTGGTGGTTGTGGAGGAGGGGGGTAGGAGGGAAGCATGTTAGGAGTGGAGGGAGCCAAGCCGGTATTTAGAGAAAAAGCAAACATAATGGGTGAGGCATCTGGACTCATGGGAAGGGAAGAAAAGGCAGGAGTACAGGGATTAGTGGTAGATGCTGGAAGAACAGTCCAGGGCAAAGTGACAAAAGAAATGAAAGAGAGGAATACAGTTTGGCCAGGGTGGACTATGGAGCAGCACTGTATATTATGTCTCCATAGTCAAAGATAGGGCGTATCATCTTCGAGATGAGCAGGAAGTGGGATGCTCCCTTTATTCTTGTAAAGCATATCAAGTTTGGGGTGAAACTTTTGGTAGATGGCATCCACATGCGCAGAGAAAATGGGGTGCCTCTCTAGCCCATAAAGGGTATGGAAGAAGGGAGTGAGCCAAGTGAGCATCTGCTGAGAGCCAAAGGCTATAGAGACCATTTTCTTGGCATTGAGGGACAGCTGACTTGCCAGGGACCAGTGCTGGATGTTAGTAAAGTCCTGTTGGAGCCTGGCAGTGAGGTGAGGCATCTGGATTCATGGGAGGGGAAGAAAAGGGAGGAGTATAGGGAACAGTGGTGGATGCCGGTAGAACAGTCCAAGGCAAAGTGGCAAAGTGAAAGTGGGGAATACAGTTTTGCAAGGTTTGACTTAGGAGCAGCACTGTATATGATGTCTGCATAGTCAAAGATGGGCAGTATTGTCTTCGAGATGATCTCTCTATGGCCAGAAAGTGGGATACTCCCTTTATTCCTTTAAAGCATATCAAGTTTGGGGTGAAACATTTGGTGGCTATCATCCACATGCACGGAGAAATTGAGGTGCCTCTCTAGCCCATCAAGGGTATTGAAGGAGGGGGAGGGAGTGAGCCTATTGAGCCTCTGCTGAGAACCAAAAGCCATAGAGACAATTTTCATTGCATTGATGAAGAGCTGATTTGACAGAAACCAGTGCAAGATGTTAGTAAAGTCTAGTTGGAGCCTGGCAGTGAGGTCAAGGGCAGAGGAGCCAGAGGCAGGGTATTGTGTGATCTGTATACATTTGGATGGATACAGAGGAGTAGGCAATGAGGATGTCATTCAGGAAGACAAAGAACAGTATAGGGCCAAGGATGGAACCTTGAGGCATGTCTGAGCTGATAGGGAGTGGATGGGAGCTAGATTCTCCAATCTCAACAGCTTGACACCTGCTCTCAATGTATGAGCAGACCGATGCAACTGGGGTATCAAATACTCCTGCGGCCTTAAGCTTGTCCTAGAGAAGGGGGAGGGCAACAGTGTTGAGGGCTTTGGACAAGTCAATAAATACGGTGGAAGTGACCATGCCCTGATCCATGCCAGATAGAATACAGTCAGTAAGCTGGTGGAGGGAGGTAGAAATGGAATCAGACTTCTGGAAGTCAGACTTGAAAGGAGTGAAGAAGGCAGAAAAATTAAGGAAGGGGAGAACAGGGTGAGCTGGGATAGCACAATATGTTCCTGGAGCTTCAAAAGGGTGGGGAGAATGGGGATAAGGTGGTAGTTGCCAGGAAAGGTGATATGACTCCATTTGGGAAGAGCGATAATGTAGCCTGTTTGCAAAAAAACAGGGACATAGGCTATGGGGGAAGATAGGATAAGAAGGGAGATTATAGGTAGTATAATAGCAGGGGCTAAGAGGCGCAGGAGTTTGGTGTCTAGACCATCAGGGTTCACTCCCATGTGGGGCCTTAGAGACAGGAGGGCCTTAATGTATGTAATGGGAGTGGTAGAAAGGAAGAAGAAGGGATGTGGAGAGGGAGGGGTTGGAGAGAAGGATGCAGGCACAAGAGGTGAAGAAGGTGTTAAGGCTGAGGCAATAAAAGAGAGGTCAGAAATAGGAATGTCTCTCACCTTTAGAATGGGAAGAAGGGACTGGTTTGTGGGAGAGAAGAGGGCATGGATGATCTTCTAGAATTTGAAGCAGTGTTTAAGGTTGTTCTGTAGCATGTGTGTAAAGTATTAGGACTTAGCAAGCCTGGTAGTGCTGGTACAGGCAGTACAAAGGGTCCGTTACCTGATTAGGTCAGCAGGGGAACAGCGGACTTATAAGTCTACCAGGCAAGGTGTCATGCACAGAGGCAGGCCAGCAACTCTTCTGTAATCCATGGGAGGTGGGAAACTCAGACTCTGTTTTTTTCTAAGGGGGCGACATGTAGATCCCAGAGAGACATGAATTTGAAATTGAATGTTGGCAGCAGAATTTATGTTGCCAACTATAGAGATGGGTGACCAGTCAGTAGCCATCAAGTCAGCATGTAGGGAGAACAAGTCCAGTGTCCTGAAAGATCAGAGTTACATGAATTATTAGGGGGGGGGCTTTGGGATGATGAATCTTGCACACACTGTAGACCACATGGTGAGACAAGAGTCAGCCGAGGTTGATATCACCATGGATGACATGCTATGAAGCTGGAGGGGGGTAGATTCAGGAGAGATGTGAGGAAGTACATCAACATAAGAATAGTGGTGCATTCCTGAAACAGCCTTCCTGCAGAGGTCATGGGGGCAAAAACAGTGGTGGGGTTCAAGAATGCATGGGATAAGTACAAGGAAATCATAGTGGAAGGGGGGGCAGGGAGAAAGAGCTGTAGATCTGGTACGGTCTGTGGTAATAGTGTAGGTAGGGAGGAATGGGCAGACTGGATCAGAAAAGCAGTCCTTATCAGCCATCAGATTCTATGTTTCTATGTTTCTATGTTTCTAGGATGAGAAACTTGCCAGAGGAGGAGTAATGGGAGGAGATAGTGGTGAGAAGCACTGTGACTGAAGGTAGGAACAAGCCAGGACAGCTGTAAAGCACCAGCTACAAATATAGGGACAGATAAGGGGTGGTAAAGCTTGAGGAGGAGCAACTCACAGGCAGAGAGGGGAGGAGATGGAAAGGATAGTTTTGAACTGGATACTAGAGGAGACATAAGTAACACCAATACCACTCTTTGCATGATCTTTCTGGATGATTGTGTATCCAGGGATGGCAGCATCTGAATCAGGAATCTTAGTGGAGAGCGAAGACTCCAAAATCACCAGCACATAAGGTAAAGTATGAGACTGAGTGCGAGCAGTCACATTTGGTCAGTCTTGAAAAGGAGACTTCAGATATTGAGATGAGTCACTCTTAGTTATTTGGGAAGATAGAGGGAGATGACTTGGTAGGGCTGGGATTGAGCTCAATATCACCTGCTACTGTAACCAACAAGGAGATGATGAGCTTGTGGGAGCCTATAATATGCTTGTGTGGAGAGGTGTGGGGAGGGTGCCTGTGATGAGGATGAGAGGGGTAGGAGGGAAGAAGGCACCTGAGGGCTTCAAGGTGAATCAAGGAAGAAGGGAGAAGACTATACCTAGGAAGCCAGGTGGAATGGGATATGAAGGAGAAGCAGGTGGTAGGGATGGTGGGTGGGGAGGGATGAGAGATGGAGGATGGAAGCAAGGATAGGCAATAGTGGGGAGGGAGGTGAGGAAAAACAGGAGGGGAATGATATGAAGTTGCATAATGGAGGGACAACAAGCAACTGTCACACTGAACTTTATCAAAATTAAGGTGGGAGAGTAAACTTCACTCAAGTAGGGAGGAATTCAATTATGAGGTAGAAAAGGCTACACCCAGGAGGGGAGGAAGCTTGAGTTAAATAACTTTGGGGGGAATGTGGGGCTACCACCAGAGGGTGAGAACCCTAATTTAAAAAATTGAGAATGCAGGCTTCACCCTGAGGGAGAAGACCTAGATTAAATAAACCAGAGGTGGGGAGCGGGCTTCACCCAGATGGGGAGGAAGTCTAAACTAAACAGTTTGGTGGTGCCATAAATTAAACAGTTGAGGAGATGTGGGATTCACCCAGCTAAGGAGGAATGCTAAATGAAACAATGGGGGGATTCAGGCTTCAAACAGAAGAGGAGGTAGCTTAATTAAGCATTCAGGGGGATGTGTGCTTCACCCAGATAAGGAGGAACCCTAGTAACAGAAAGAAGGGAAGGGCCTACACCCAGGTGGGGAGGACGTCTAACTCGAACTATGGGGCTGCATACAATGCAGCAGGGCACAGCTATTCCATAAGGATAACTCAGGCAAGAGGCAGGGTAACATCTAGTACATAGAACTTGCACTATTGTTTATCCTCTTGTGGCAGTAGACCAAACATAGCTGATTGTAAGGGCACAACTGGAGACTAACACAGATACCTATCTAGCAGCAATTCAGTATAAGCAATAGATAATAAGACACAGCAGAAGGTAGGAACATAGCTATACCAATATCTAGCTAACAGTAATACAATATAAACAACAAACAGTACCAGTCCAATGTACATTTATTTTGCAGAATGGAAGCTGGGCAGAGTTACCAGGTGTCCTGGCTTCTCCTCTCTGTTGACAACCCTCGAGAATTCCCACTTCTGCTGGTCCATTGATGCTGAGACTGCTCACATGGAACTGCTAGGGCACCAAGAGAGTATATAGGCAGCAGTACCTCCCTCCTGCAAATGGTCCAGGTGCTGATTGGAGTGGCAGTGACAGTTCAAGAAAGCAGCTCCTGCTGCTTAATTATGCAGACAGTTAGCAGTTGAGGTAAAAGTCCTTAGGGAGCCTGGAATCTGCAAGGCTTTTGACCTCCTTGCCAAAAAGTATGGCATTTCCTCCTCCAAGTGGTGTCTGTAATGATGAGTAGGACTGAGGCAGTGTTCCCTCCCTCCAGCAAGTACTCGAGGTACTGATTGAAGAGAAAGTAACAGTTCAAGACAGCAGTTCCTGCTGCTTAATTATGCAGAAAGCTTATGGAGTAAAAGTCCTGGGGGGGGGGGCCTAAAATCTGAAAGGCAACTGACCTCCTAGACTTGAAATAAGTTGGCTTCTCCTCATGGTCCAATGGCATCTGTGATGGTGAGAAGGACTCCGGCAGAGGTCCATGACTCTGGCAAGCACTCCAGGTGCTGATTAGAAGTAACAGTTCAAGAAAGCAGCTCCTGCTACTTAATTATGCAGACAGCTGACAGTCAGGTTAAAAAGTCTTTGGGGATCCTGGAATCTTCAAGGCTGTTAACCACTTAGCCCAGAAGTATGTTGGCACCTCCTTGTGGCCCAAGTGGCATCTGAAGGGAATATGGCAGTTGCAACCCTGTAAGACAGGCTTTGGATTTGTTTTGCTTTGATTTTTCTTTCTGTAGTCACTGTCACTTCACTTCCTTAGAGTCACCTAAGTCCCTCTACCAATCTGGCCTCTCTGCTGGCCCCACAAAGTGTCTTCTCTCCTGATAACCACATTTTTCCACAATCAGTAGCTCCTGATCTAAGTCATCCTCTTGGGGCACTCTGTTCTCACCAAGGAGAAAGCACCTGGTGATTATTGTGATGAATGGTTGGTGGAGCATTATGGCATCAGATGCTTATAGTTGTGGAGGGCATGGCAGCTATCATCTGATGAAGCAGGGTGGCCTGTTTCACACTTTTCTCATCACAGTGTCTTCCTCCTCATAATCTAAGATGACCCACATATGGGGCTGGATTCACAAAGCTTTCTGAAGGTGCAAAACCTTCCCTAAGTCCCCAAAACTGCTGTAGCTATTGAAACAAAGGGGAACTTGCACTAAGTGCTATTCACAAAACCCTCTGCAGCTGCAGAAAACAACACTAAGGACTGTGGAAAAAAGTGCAGCTGCGTAAGTCCCTGAGGAAAAAAAGGTGTGAGATAAGTAAGGCACAGCCCCTGAAAGGCTATTCACAACCAGGTTTTTTTCCGCAGGTGCAAAAAAAATGTTACACACAGTGGAATGAGGTGTAACTCTCTCTCAGCAAACTGCAGTAGTGCCCCAGCAATTGGAATCAATTAAGGTGGAGGTGAGGCACAGGTAATAGCATCCCAGATAGTATAACTGTGGCTGCTGTAACAGTACCAAAAGCACATATTGCCATGATATGGCAACAGGCATCAACCACCAGACACAGTGCAGCCCATGACGGAGCCCCACAGGCAGTATAGCCTGGCCAGCCTGCAGTGAGTGCTACCCCTGCAGGTAACAGGAACACCCCAGGGAGGGGGGACCAGCAGTAACAGTTGACCACTGAGGTGCCATGGTATTGCTGGTACCTGTGGTGCTGCAGTAGTCCCAGTTGAGGGACTGGTTGTTGGTCTTTGTGGGTGTTTTCAGCTTCATTCTATGGCAGCCCTGTTGAAGTCTGCTGTTCCAGCTAATTACGATCACCTGTTGCTATGCCTCCTAAGCTATTACTGGAGCTGCGGATTCGCAGTTGCGGATTTTCAGCACGTGCCTAATTTCCGCAGCTGCTGAAATTCCACAGCTGCGGGGATTTTACGAAATTCTGCACCTGCTCAAAATTTCTTTATGAGTGTCATGCAACTGCGTTTCCACAGTGCTGCAGGCTTTTTTCCCCGCAGCTGCAGGATTTTTGGCTTTCTTTGTGAATCCTGCCCACTGCCTATACAAAACCTATGAGCAGGACTGAGGCTGGGTGTGTTTTGATTGTTTAACTGAGTGTGTTTGTATTTGTGAAGCGCTTTGATATTCTGAAAGGCACTATACTAAATAAAATTATTATTATTATTATTATTATTATTATTATTAACACAGAACAGGTGCACTTGCAAATTTAGAGCTATGGTGAAAAAATAAACACTGCATGATGAGGGGTTAAAATGTCAATGACACATATTTATTTGAAGGACTGACCAAAAGTACAAATTGTTGGTGCAAGTGCAGAAACCAATAACCAGGTAATGCATCACAAAATACCAAAATACCTGCATAGCTAATAAACAGCTGTGTGGGCCACCTTCTGCCTTAGGACTTTGTTTAAAGGAACTTCATGAGCTCCTTTGAGCAAAACGCAGTAACATTAGGTCTTCTCGGTTCAGTGAACAGCTTTCCTGCTGAAGCCCTTGCCATGGAGGGGACTGGGGAAACTGTAGAGGACCCTGGCACTTGATTCAGGAGAGATGGGTGCTGGGGGTTGATTGGCTAGAACAGGGAACATCACTGGAACCAGGGTGTATCCTTAAGACAAGCATGGCTGAGGAGAAGAAAGCTCAATGGAATGCCCTGGATGGGCACACTGAGCCATAGCTAATTTCTGGGACCGTTCCAACTAAATAAGATAACAGTGACATGCGTTAAATTGCAACCATAGTTTGTTCTGTTTAGACTTCATGGTCGAAGATGAGTAAAGTTAAAATAGATTAAGTGACTTCAAGAAGCAGCAATTAATCTTTAAAATGAATAAAAGGTTTTGAATTAGAAAGTAAAACAAATAATTTACATTAAAAAATAATGAATTTACATTTTTCAAGTAACACTGAAATGTAGACATGTGAAAGTTTTACACACATAACAGTACTGCCATTCTGAGCAAGAGATTCCCAGATCTCTGTTTGGGTAGTAAACACTTCATTTCTATTTCAAATTGTGCATATAAACTTATGTTACTACCCACTTTTTTCAGGTCAGGTGTTAGAGTGGCATTTTTCTATAACTCCCCTAAGCGTTCCTTCTCCCACCATATTGACATTTATGACACTTTTTTTTATCTGCTAGACCATCTGTGTAACTTAATTTCATGTTAGTAAAATGGTTTGAACATCAGCACTATGATATATCTAAAAGCACAAGTTACAATCTGGCCAGAAATATGTGCGACAGCTGATCCAAGCTAATCCTGATCTCACTTGGTTTTAATTTAAACAATGTTATTGAAGGTGAATACCCATCCTAAACCTATATTATTCAAACAGGGTTCTCTATCCAGAAAAAATATGTATTTTCTGCAATGTTTTCTTCTTTACCCAACCTGTACGACTCACATTTATGGTGTATTAGCCATTTTCTGTCAAGATCATAGACAAAAGTAACAAACAATATGCCTGGAGGTAATGATGTTTGTGGCTGCTGCTTTCCTTGTGCGGCATATGCCTTGATGCTCTCAGATGAGAAGCGATTGCACAAAACTGTGATTGTGAGATGACTTAGCAGAACCTGTGATGATGTCCTAATGGCCTCCTGCTGGGACGAACAGGGGTAATTGTTTGTCAAGGGAGGGAACACATCTGTAAGGAGGCAGACTGCAAAACAGCCAGCCATGTGTAAAAAGTGAGAAACTGAGAGCACAGTGATACTGTATGATGTAAAATCTCTGGGAGAAACCAGAAAGCTGAAAAAATGATGATAGAAAACATTGCCATACAACTGCCCATTTTACGGTTATCTGACCTTGTAATGGCTTGTTCCTGCTGCCACCTACTGAGTACTACCTGGTACTACTCTATCAGTTGAACATGACAGATGGACAAGGCAGCAATTAGAACAGATTACTATCATACTTCAAACTCATGGCTTTGCTGGGTGAGCAAAAGAAGCAAGCTTCTCAACTTGGGCTGAAAGAAAATCCATGTGCAGTTATAGTCAATAGGTTAGTTTAATCATAGCCATCCAAATATTTAAAAAAAGAAAATATTCTAGATACATAAAAACGTCGCACATGTAGCAATAGAGCAGTATGATTAAATGCTTAAAACATAATCTGACTTTTGTTTGTAAATACCTTTTGCATTCAAGTCAGTCCTTCACTACTACAATAAAAGTACCTATATGCAAATAGTGAAATGACCATGAGCTCTGATTAGACAGAGACTTCCATTCCTAGCTCATGGAACTCTGTCATGTCAGTAAGAGGGCTGTTTGCTTTGCAGCTAGATGAGCAGTCATCCCCGGAAGAAGAATAATGGAGCCTGTCAACTTTTCAGAGAGTTAGTCAATGGTGGTTTAAGATTAAGTGTCAAGAAGCATTAGCTGTGGGGGAGTTTGTAACTGCAAAACTCTCACTCTACCTACAGGAATCTCTGTGGCAATAGTATACTGCAAGCTGGCCCACTGAGAAGATGCAGGGGATACTCTGAACAGTATTACTGATAGAAGTGAAAATAATAGTTTTAGCAATGATGTGCAAACAAAGGAAGAAAAAAGACAACTGTCACGGAGAATCCTGTTTTGAAGCCTGTATTGGCTCATCATTTTCAGCATTCCTTAAATGATGTATTATACACCTTTACTACTGAATTATTTCAATATCACTCAGAACTAAACAGTGAAAGGTGCTGCATGCTTCAGTGGTTCCTGAAACAGTCTTTGCTTTGCTCTTGGTCTGTTTTTAACATACTGTTAATGCCTCACAACTTTACATACCTGATAGCCTGTAGTCACTTGTTTACATGTATTCTTCAGTTAGTTCAAGGGGAACAGTCAGCAGCAAGGTCCCCAAACCCAAGTGTGGGTCTGGTCCCAATGTGCATTTAGAAACATAGAAATTGTCAGCAGATAAGGACTGCTAGGCTCATCCAGTCTGCCCGTAGTACCTATACATTGTATGTGGCCACTGACCCTATGTGATCAGTGTCTTTTCATCACTCCCTCCCCTATCAAGCTTCCCTTGTGCCTCTCCCAGGCATGATTAAACCCCTCCACTGTGCTTGCCCCTACTACCTCCTGTGGCAGACTATTCCAAGTGTTGACTACCCTTTCTGTGTGGAAAAATGTCCTCACATTACCTCTTAATCTACCCCCTTCCAATTTCATATTGTGCCCCCTTGTTCTAGTACTTTTCCTTTTTATCATAGAATAATTTTTATTATTTTCATTTTTTCATTCTTTAAGAACACAGTACAGAAACTTTAAAGACATATAATTAAAGATGCCTTAAGGCACATTAGCAAGTTGTACAGCTATAGATGTGCATAACAGTAAGAAAACTACCTAACTTCAATACCATATCTAAGTGATGTTCTTCTGTCCATTTATACAACTAGAGTAAACAGCTCAGATCAATACTTCACCATATCCTAGTTTAACTTACTCACAGACCACAGGTATCATTGGCAGGTATCTTACCCACCCCTAAGGGGCAAACATACCACTGGAACAAAGAGTGACGGGGCGAGGAATGAAGAGTGAGACTGAACCTTAGTATAGCGGAAGCCAGGGGTTCAGATAGGTATATAGTAGTCTGAGCCTGTATCTCCTCATTTAGGTTAGACATGTAGGGAGCAGCCTTATAGTTGTAGCTGAGATAGGAGGGTTTCTAGGATGGGGGGGTGCTACTTGGCACAGTGCTGAGTTAAGATAGACTTCCCATTTACTGAGATAGATAGGGAGCCGCCCTCTGTTAGTATAAGTGAGCCTCTCAAAGGTGGCTAGCCTGGCTACCGCCGAGTGCCAGAGAGAGGTAGATGGAGGCAGAGGCTGTCACCAGTGCATCAAGAGGAGTTGCTTGGCCTCCAACAGGACTACCAGGACCCAGTTTTGCTGCTGTAGACCTAGGTGTGCTAGAGGTGCCCGATCCCCTAGTAGCAGCATGGGTTGAGAGAGGTCTATGGGCTGCCCCAGCACCCCAGAGCAGTTCATTTCCACAGCAGACCAAAAGGGAACTAAGACTGAGCATTGCCACAGGAGATGGAGGATGTTGGAAGGGCTGTGCTTGTACCTCCAACATTGTGCATGTGAAAGAACCCCCCATTTGTGGAGAATAGCCGGGTTGTGGTACCAGCAAAGAAGGATCTTAAGTTGGATCAGTTGACTCTTAGAGTCCTTATGGGTTGAGTGTGCTAGATGCAAACAGCGGGACCAGGTATCTGGTGCGATGGGGAAACCCAGATCTTTACTCCATGTCTCTCTGCAGGAAGCCTTGTGGTCAGGTTGTGCCTCTTGCATAGTGGTGTAGAATCTACTGGCCAGGCCCTGGGATGAGGATTTAAGGTGTAATGAGGACAGCCAGTGCCACTGCGACTCCGCCTTGTCAGTCCAATCTAAAGACTGCACCGCATTGCGAAGCTGCAAGAATTTTCAAAAGTCCTGGGACTGCAATGAAAAGTGGGCTTTAAGTTGCTCAAATGACATAAGTATGGTAGTATTTGGCAGATAGCGGTCTTGGACAGTGTGTATTCCTTTCCTCTCCCACGAAGGCCAATGAAGAGGTTTGTTATCCACCCTTAGAAGCTGGTTGTGCCATAAATTGAGGTATCTAAAAGGAAGAATAGCACTCTGGTTCTTGGTCTTGGCTGCCTTCATAAGGTGGAACCATTCTTTCCTGGTTTCAGCCATAACCAGAGTAAGCTTGAATGAGGGTATGGTAGCGTTGGTCAAGAGTAGGCTGAGAGGGGAATGTTGCAAAATTTGCCCTTCGAGTTGTACCCATGGTGCAGGTGGAGAAGCAGTAGGTCCAAACCATTTGACAGCCTGAGCTGTTAGGAAGGACCAATGGTAGCTCTATAGCCATGGAAGGCCCCAACCCCCCACCCCCGAGACCAGTGGGCTCGTAGTTTAAGAGTGCCCCACCGTGGTCTTTTCCCTTCCCATAAAAAAAAAAAAAAGAGATTACCTTATCTAATGAACGAAAGACTTTGTCTGATAGGGTGATTGGCAAGTTATTCAGTAGGTATGTTACCCTGGGAAGTAGGAGCATTCGGACCGCAGTGACTTTCCCTGTTTGCAGACAGTGAGCAGTTGGGGTAAAAGTTTCAATCGTCAGCTGGTTTAGTAAGGGTGTAAAGTTCCTGGACTCAGTCTGTCCCTAGTCAAATGGTATGTGGATACCCAAGTATGACATGTGGCTAGGAGCCCAGGATAGTCCCAGTCCCTGCAGGCAGTCTTTGGAACAAGCCACATTCAATGGGGTGACACTGGTTTTCTTCTGGTTGACTTGAAAGCCAGATATATGGGCGAAGGTCTGCAGAGTGTCTAAAACTGGATGAAGGGACTCACGTGGGTGAGTGTTAGGAGCAAGTCATCTGTGTATGAATTTGTTAGATATGAGTGATCTCCCACCTGGATGCCTTTAATCACCTTATTGGCCTGAAGTACTCGAGTAAGGGGGTCCAGAGCTATCAAAAATAATAATGGCGACAATAGGCATTCTTGTTGAGTGCCTTGCTGCAAGGAGAAGGGTGGAGAGATGTCTTTGTTAGTGAGTATTTTGGCCAGGGGTTTATTGTACAGGAAGTAGATCCACTGTCTAAAGTATGGACCAAAGCCTAAAGGTTAAGTACCTCATGTAGATAGAGCCATTCGACTGAGTCGAAGGCTTTCAAGAAGTCTACTGCTATTGATGCCATGGGACTAGGAGAGCGGAGGGCTAACCATTTAAGGTTCAGTACAAGACGGATGTTATCCACTACCACCCTGCCTTTGGTAAACCCACCCTAGGATGGATGAATTAGAGAAGGTATAACATCTAGCATTCATCTGGAAAGGATTTTGGCCAGTATCTTGGTGTCTACGGAAATTAGTGATATAGGATAGAAATTTGCACAATTCAACTGGTCGTCTGATTTCTTAGAGATAAGTGTGATTAGGGCTTCTTGCATGGTTGGTGGGAGAATGCCAGTCGAGTGTGCTTCCTGCAGAGCAGTAAGTAATGGGGCACTGATTTCTGGGCTGATTACCTGGCCCTGGGGATTTTCCTTTGGCCAGTTGGGAGAGCACCAGGTTAAGTTCATGCTCAGTGAGGGGCCTATCCAGTGCATCTTTCATTGCCTCTGGAAGCTGGAGGATATGAGCTGCAGAGTAGAAGTCGCTTAAAAGGCACCCTATTTTGCTCTGCTCTTGGGACATTTGTGACTGGTACAGCTGTTGATAGAACTGTTTCATGCACTCGTTGATTTGTTTGGGGTCAGCGACCACCTCCGCCTTGGTGTTTCTAAGGGAATGGATGAGAAAGGCTGCTTGTTGTTTCCTTAACTGATAGGCCAACAGCTTCCTGCCCTTGTCCCCACCCTCCCAGTAGGCGTGTTTAGTCCTGGCCACGAGCCACTCTGCCTGTTGGTGAAGCATTGAGTTAATACAGTATTTTAATTCGACTATCTCCCAAAGCTCCACTGCATCTGAGCACCAAGCTGTGGATGCCTTGAACTTGGCCTCCAGGGTTGACAGCTCAGCTTGGAGCCTGGCTAGCTCCACTCTTCTCTCCCTGTTCCTTTGGGCTTGAATGCTATAATGTGCCCTTTGAGGACAGCTTTGAACGCTTCCAAGACCGTGGCCGCATAGGTGTCCCCTGGTCTATTATTTGTGAAATAATCCTGGGACACGTCCTTGACCATGTTTTGAAAAGAGGGATCTTTAATCAGTAAGGGATTGCAGCACCACCTGGAGCCAGTGCCTTCTTGTCCAGTGGATGTGTATGTACATGATAGGGGGGCATGGTCCGAAATCAGAATATTGTTTATTTTAGAGGATACTATATCCTGGGCAGTGGATGCATTTGCAAGCCAAAAGTCTATGCAGTTGTAGGTTGTGTGGACTGATGAGAAAAAGGAGTACTCCCTCCAGGTAGGGTGGTCCCTCTGCCAAATATCAACCATTCTCCATTCCTTCATGATTTTCTGCAGTATGCCCACTGCTTTGGGGGTGGGTTTGGACTTATCCAGGAATATATTGGGGGATAAATTAAAATCTCCCACCTATCATAATAGGGGTATTATGGTGGCCAACTGTAAGACATTCTAGGGCATGGTTCAGGTCTAGGAATAACTCAGGTGGATCCATATTAGGGCCATATACATTGGCTAGTACTGCATGTCCCCCTGGGTGAGAGAACCTAGCCGATATCCAGTGGCCTTGGGTATCAGTGACAGTTTTGTCCACCGTCCATGGGCATGTTTTCTTAACTAGGATGGCGGTGCCCTTAGATTTCTTCATTGCAGAACTGGTGATTACTACCCCATCCATGATTTTTTGAGCCACAAAACAGTTGTTGCGTAAGGTGTGTCTCTTGAATGAGCTCTATATCTGCCTGCAAGGAGTGCAAGTGCTTGAGAACCACTGACTGTTTAGTGGGGTGATTCAACCCCTTCACATTCCATGATATGAGTTTGATCCCCATTCTGAGGTTCAGCTCCGCTTATACTTGAGGTTTGAGAGGATAGGTACTTACCCTCGAAATCCAGTAGCTATAGGGTGATAGGAGCAGACAGGATACCAGAGATATGGTTAATCAGCAAAAGAGGTCAAGATGAGTTTGCCATACAGTGACATAGCGAGACTGACCTATTAGTGAAAAAGGAGAAGAACACAAATACAGGTAACTATAATAAATCCAGAACAGTCAAAACTTGTGCAGCTAACAAATGTGCCCACTAATATGTGAGTGGTAAAAAGTGGTAATAAACTCATTGGCTACAACAATTAACAAGAGCACCGTAAGATAGTGCAAGCAATAAGCTGGCGAGATTTGGGGTATGCACAATGGTGCTAATCCTTCTCCAATGATGAGGAGAAGCACTCTGCTGTGCTAGCCAAGTACCCACACAAGGGAGAGAGAAGTTGAACCAATTAGCATACTAGGGCTCTCTCCCCAGCCTCACAGGGACAGTTATGTTCTGTTTACGCCACCTAAAAAAGAGTAGTAGTTAGGTGGGGCATCCAGGTTTAAGTAAAGGGGGGGCTAAAATCCAGATGTCGTATGGTGACTAGCAATCCAGTTTTCAACTCAGAGATAGAGCGAGGTGCGATCGAGATGATATGGGCACCTCTTTTTGGCCCCTCATCTGGCAGGGAGGGGGTAATGCGTCTGAAGATGGTCCCATTGGATGGTGCCATGTATTAGAGGGGGAGACCTCTTAAATAAGAGTGCACCCTCCTCTCCCTAAAGAAGCATTCCATGGGGATGTAAAAGGAGGTTATAGGCGTGGGAGCGATCTCTCCTGAAGGACTAGATGTGCACTTTAGGTTGCCATCTTTAATGCTAGTGTTAGCTAAATGCTTGGAGTCAAAGCAAAAAAGGAAAAGCAGTTCATGGCACCCCCTTGCCCCCTCCTTGCCCCAGTGTGAGCAGGGATTACACCTAGGGAGTGTGTTGTATGGGGGGTGGTGGTCCTGGAGAGAGAAGAGAAGATAAGACCAGGAAGAACACTTAGGGTAGTCAGTCTGGTGGAGTAGCTTCTTCATTTGGAGTAGAGTTGGAGGTTGCACCCTGCAAGTCCTTTGATAATGTTTCTGCAAAGGTCATTAGTCTTGGTTTGATTGGGAGTGCAGTGGGAGCGAAGTGGTTGTCTACTTCTGAGGGGGACTCCTCCCAAGAGTCCAGAGCTGCTACTTCCATTAATATCGCATCAGGTATGTCCGCAGAGTCAAGTTGAGCAGGAGGAATCTCTTCTTTAGTTTGCTTAGCTGGGGGCACTATGTCAGACCCTCCAAAAACTGAGTCCAGTTCACTGTGGGATCGATGCCTTATTCTGGTTGTGGGGGTTACCCCCCGTTGAGGTCTGGGAGGGGAAGAGACATGGAGAGCCCCTTGGTGTGCTTCAGAATCGCCCTTGCACAATGCCATAGTTCATGGAGGGTAGGATAACCTGGAGGATCCCCTTATTTGAGGGACAGTCCATTTGTTATTTTGTTCCCTCTGGAGGCTGTTGCCATAAGATTGGTTCCCTCTGCTCTGTTTTCTTTGCCCTGACTGCCAAAGCTTTCTGGGAGATGGAATCTTTAGGGACAAACGTGGCCAGTGTTTGGAGATCCACATCTCTACTTCCCAAGGGGAGTCAGCCATTATATCCTTCCCTTCTTTGGAGACAAACAGGTAGGCTAGTTGGCAAAATCCATATTTGAAGTTATGTTGTGCCAGAAGTTTTTTGATGGGGATAAATGCCTTCCTGTGGGCTGCCACCTCAGCTGAGAAGTCTCTGAAAAAGGAGACCTTTATTCCACGCCATGTCTCTTCTCCCAGGTCTCTGGCTGCTCTTAGCACTCTTTCTTTAGCAGGGTATTTAAGGAGGTAGGCAATTATAGGCCATGGTGATGAGTTCATTGCCCTAGGGCCTCCAGGGGTCCGATGTGCCCTTTCAACATCAATCGGGCCATGCCACCTGTCCCCCAGCATTTTAGGGATTCTTCTTTTAGGAATTGCTCAGTATTGGATCCT
Organism: Neoceratodus forsteri; assembly: GCA_016271365.2. Taxonomy (NCBI): domain Eukaryota; kingdom Metazoa; phylum Chordata; order Ceratodontiformes; family Ceratodontidae; genus Neoceratodus; species Neoceratodus forsteri. Next base: position 261,804,180 of record CM028137.1, on the reverse strand, counting down.
TCTAGCCCTTCGGGGATGCCGAGAATTCTAATGTTGTTGTGCCTTCCATGGTTCTCTTTGTCCTCGGCCCTGCGCCAGAGAGTGGCTAGTTTGTTTTCATGCTCCTATAGTCATTGCAGGATTTTGGCCTGATTCCCTTCTAAGTCCCCGGTTTTCTGCTCCACCACATTCATTTTGTCGTTTAATACATGTACCTCCGCAACAGTACCTGCTAATGTTGATGATATAGAATCGACTCTGGATAACAGCGTTTCTAGCAGGGTTGTTATATGCAAGAGTGAGCTGTTGACATCAGGTGGATGGGCAGAGGGCTCTGAGGCTGCCGTGTTCAGGCCTCCTGGTAGCTGTGTGGAGGTGGCCATAGGTGAGCAGGATCCAATGGGAGCTAAATTGTTCTTTGTGGCCCGGGGAAGAATGACACTGCATAGGGCTTAGAGTGTGCTAATCCTGATATTGCTCCCTGATGCTCTGCCTAGATCCCTCAGATTTCAGGTTAGGCTGGGGATTACCGGCCTGTTCAGATCATGGTCAAGTTACGTAGGGGACCGGTGCCACTAGACAATTAATCACGTTCCCGATCACAAAAATTTCTTCTCCAAATGATCTGGGTGTGACTACGGAGGCATTGTAGGGTTGTATTAGGAGGGGTTGCTCCAGGATGCAAGGGCTAGAAGTCGGATTTGCTTGGCTGGGAATCCAACTGAGAATTCAAGCGGCCATCTTCCTTGGAGTCCAAGCCATGCCCCGTTCCAGTACTTTTTCTACATTGGAAAAGGTCCCCCACCTGCACCATGCTTATACCCTTGAGGTACTTGAAAGTTTCACTCATGTCTCCCTCCTGTCTCCTCTCCTCCAGTGAATACATATTGATGTCCCTTAAGTCTCTCCTCATATGTTTTGTGGTGTAAGCCCTGCACCATCTTTGTTGCCCTTCTCTGGATAGTCTCCACCTTGTCTATGTCCTTGTTCAGGTGTGGCCTACAGAACTGCATGCAGTACTCCAGGTGAGGCCTTACCAATGTTTTATACGATGGCATCACGACCTCCCGTCTCCTGCTAGTGATACTCCTGCCTATGCACCCCAGCATTCCACTGGCCCTCTCTGCCACCTTTGTGCACTGCTTTGATACCTTAAGGTCATCAGAGATGATAACCCCTAGGTCCCTTTCCTCTTTGGTGACAGTCATCTCCCCCCCCCCCAACCTGTAGCTCTCTCCAGGGTTCCCTCTACCCAGGTGCATAATTTGGCACGTCTTTGCTTTGAACCTCAGTTGCCACATCTCTGACCATCTTTCAAGCTTCTCTAGATCCCTCATCATTTTCTGCACCCCTTCTGGAGTATCCAGCCTGTTGTAGATCTTGGTGTTATCTGCAAACAGGCAGACCTTTCATTCCAGCCCCTCTGCAATGTCACTAATGAAGACATTGAACAGGACTGGTCCTAGTACTGATCCCTGTGGTATCTAACTGGTCACCCCCTTCTCCCCAGATTGTACCCCATTTACCACCACCCTCTATCTCCTGTCTGTTAACCAGTTCCTAGCCCAGTTAACCACCTTGTCTCCCATGCCCAGACTACCCATCTTGTTAATCAGCCTTCTATGTGGGATGGTGTGCAAAAATATTTTACTTACTGTTTGCTGTAGTATAGTAGATTATATCAGATTAATTTTGCTTACATCAAGGCTAACATTTTTCTGTAACTATAAATCTCAGAATCCCCTGCAGCTGATACCAGAGCAGGACTGTAGTAGTAGGATATTCAATAGCCTGCAGTGCATGTTTGAAGTTTTATGAGCTCCAGTCAGATGTTTTCTGGTCTCACTTTCCTCCCTAAGCTAAACTACAGTCCTCTGTGACTGTACATAGCCCCAGGAAGACAGTGAGACCAGTAAACTGAAGATCAGAGCTTAAATAAACAGTATAGTGCACCCACCGCAGGCTATTGTGTCTTCCACTACTGCAGCCCTGCTCTGATGTCAGCTGCAGGGAATTCTGGAATTTGTAGTTACAGAAAGCGTTAGCCTTGAAGTAAGCAAAATTAGTCTGACACAATCTACTATACTACAGTAAACAGTAAGTGAAAAAAAAAGGTTTTGCCAGCCCAGTGGCATGGAGGGCTGAGGCACGGGATGCCTTACCTCCTCCCATGCTGGTGATCTGGGTTCAGGAACAAGCCTGAGTTACTGGGGGTTGGCTGGAAGGGAGGGAGAGGAGCTGGACTGAGCAGCCACAAGGCAGCTGTCCTCTCCTGGGGGGACGTGGGCTTCTTGGCTGCCACCAGGTGGAGGCTAGGTGACAGCACCAAGAAGAAAGGGAGCCAGGCATTAGGCCAGGTGGGAGGAAGGGGCCATCACTGGAACCATGGAGTGCATGCATGCCTCCACATGCATTTGTAACTGTGTTCTGGGGTCCCAGGATAATGGGAAAGAAAAACGGAAAATGGGGCACTTGGGAAGGCTCAATGAAGCCCTGAGAACAGGGTGGAATGAGATCATCTAAGGGAGGACCATAGCTTGCCCACCCTTGAGACCTGACAGTTAAAAAGCTACCTGAAAAAACAGTTTTTGTACACAAAGTGCAAATTGAGACCAGCCCAATAATTGATAGTGGAGCCCTTACTGCTAACAGTTTTCCTTTAAGCTAAAGAAAAAAAAATACAAGACCCAAAGCAGAAGACCTGTGGTGGTGACTTGGAGGACTATCTAGGTGAATCAGTAAATCATTGTTAATGTTTTTTTTTAAGTAAATTGTACTCTAGATCATGATTTAATATCAAAAACATGACCTTTAAAAAATTACTAGGGAGTCTTTTTAATGCTCTGATTACCAGTTCTTAAAATTGCATCACAACAACCTGGTTGTAATTTTGCCTTACAAGTGGGCAGTTACAATCATCACCCGTCACTCAACCTTGTGCTAATCTCATCATGACCAAATACACAACTGCTACCACTGAATCAATTCAAACTCTGTTCAGATAAACAGACTCTCTGTGTAGTAATTGAAACTGTACCTCAGGTTCTGAAGCATACAACACTTTGGTGCCCCCACAGCATCACTACAGTATAAAAACAAAATATGGTGTCAGTAGCCTTATTGAAAATGCTTCACTAGTAATTACAAAAGAAAACAAAGTCTGGGTGTATGTGTGTGTAACTCAGAAAACTGAGTATACCCTTGGTGTGGGATGCTTCATAAACCATTCAACCTTTGCTCATGTGGTCTATGTGGCATTGTAGACACATGGTGTGTGTAAACTTCTGGTTATACAATGCATTATTCTCTATATCACCAACTGATGATTACTGATTTCATCTGTAAATTTAAATGTATTTATTTATTTATTTGAAAATTGGTGACTGGGATAGGGACTCCAAGCTGAGGCTTGTTTAGAAGTGTGACCCAGGGAAAAGGGTACAGAAGATATAGCATACATTATACAGTCACATTTCTAGGTACAAATAAAGGGCAGACAGTACAATATGTTATTCTATACAGTCACATATCTCGCTACAAGGTAAAGTGCAGTTGCAGTACAATTTGATTACGAATGAGCAAGTGCAAAGTAATGCTGTGGCTGGGTGCAAAATTCAAGTCATTCAGTACCCTAGGGACCTGTTAGGTTGGGAGAGTACCTACCCTCGTGCCACCTAAATCACCAGGGAGGACCCCCTACAGGAAGCAGGTGCAGGTGAGGAGGGGTTTCAACTGATGCTGGGAGAGCTTGGGGAGCTGGCAGGGTGAAACAAAGAGCAGCAGGTTCCAGAGTATTGGAAGTCTATAGCAGAAGGTGGATTGCACAGCTAAGGATTGGGGTAATGAATTTACAATGTTCTATTATCCCTGGAGCAGAGGGATCTGCATGATGGCTTTTAATGATACTATTCATAAATGATCGTGTGATGATCATTAATGATTGTATCAGTTCCATGATGGGACTTTGTAAATCACACAGGAAACATTTAACAATGTGTTTGTAATAGATGGATAAGCCAAATAATAGTATTGAAAACCATATAAAAAATTCCCCATAATACAACAGTTTGAATCCCATAATACCATCATTCAAATCTTGTAGTACTATCGTTCAGAGCTCACAATACTATTGTTCAGAGCTCTGAATGATAGTATTTCAAGAAAGATGTAGGACTGCATACTGAAGAATTCCTCATGCTCAGCGTGAGCTGACTTTTTAATGCAACTGCTGTGTACAATAAAAGCCAACTCATCATTGATGAGAAAACCCTTATTCTCTGCTCTTCCCATAAAATTCTTGCAGGAGAGAGAGAGAGACACAGACAGAGAGAGAAAAGCAGCAGCAGGTTTTGGGGGAGATGTTAAAGAAAAGATCACTCACTTAATAGGCTGTTTTTTTTTAAAGAAATCACACTGCTTGCATATTGTGTCTCTGAAGCCCTGTCAAGAATACAGCTAGAGAAGAGAGGGAGAGATGAAGAAAGAGAAGCTGCATCAGTACTGGGCAGGAGGAGGGGACATTAAACAGAGGATCATACTGCACTGGGCTGTAAAGAAAACCCAAATACTTTTGAAAAGAAACAACCTTTCATTTATAGCTCTTGAGCAACTTTCTGACATGTAATGGCAAGTGCAGAGAAATCTAAAGTATACCAGTGGCAGAGTTACACAGCCAGTATACCATTGTTAAAACTCCCTGGATCCATATATTTCAAAAAAAAAAAAGGGGGGGGATTGTGTATCACTGGTCTATAATACCATCTTGAGGTTCTGGTGGCATGTTGGAACCTCTGGAGCTTTGCTTTCAAAGTTCACATGTCACCAGAACCTCTCGATGGTATTACATCTTTATAATACACTGTCCCCTATTTATTATTCTATTTATAATTACTGGTGAGAAATTTTTTTCTTTGGACTCGCCGAGTTGATATTCGCCATAATAACTGGTGGGTTATTATGGTGAACACGCATTCCATAATTCAAAAAAGGAGCACTCCATCATTGGCTCTCATACTGTGTAGGGGCGAGCTAAACAGATCCTGAAAATGGTGGCTCAATTTCCAACTTATCGAGGAGCCAATCAAGAAGCCACCACTGAATGGAGCCGCCATTGTAACGCTCCTGAGTCCGACTCACAACATTTTTTTTAATTGTTTGTCTGCTCCATTAAAAAAAGTTATATCTGGTTTATCCTGTAATTCATTGGCTGTGAGAAATACAACTGAGCAGCCGAGCATGAACGGGTCTATCTTTGGCTATAAGCCTACTGAACTGGAATCGGGACTCCAACTGTAAGTGAAAAAATTGATAAAAAAAAAGCCTGAACTGTAGAGAGAAGCAGTGAAAGGGAGAGACAAACTTAATGTGTGTGTGTTGGGGGGGAGTGTCTGTATGTGTGTGGGTGTCTGTGTGTGTGTGTGTAAGTCTGTGTCTCTAGCACAGGAGTCAGGCTGGAAAAAATTGCTCACCAGCAATTCTATAAAATAAAAGATGGAGAAGTGTGCATATGAAAATATAATGCACACCCTTTGTGTGGGATGCTTTGATAAAACCCCTCAGGCTTTACCCTTGGGATTTATGTAGCATCCCACACCTCTGGTGTACATTAAATTTTCATATCAAACACTTCCCCATCCATTATTCTGTATATATAACACACAATCCACTATCTATTATTCTATTTATCTATGATGGATTTAACACTATCAAAATACCAAATATCTGCAATAGAAAATTAATTATAAAATGACATGTTAGGAAAAGCTTTAGACCATTGTTGGAAGCATAAATGCTAAGTTTTGTATAGTGTAGACATTTGCATAACTAATATGCATATATGAAAGGCACAATTTATGAACAGAAATAATGATAATTTCTATTTTAAAATTATTTTGAATTAACTACTGTATATATTTAATAGTGGCTGGGGAAACATGGACAACAGAGCTGGGATTCTATCACAAACCATGAAAGCAAAACTTGAGTGGTCTTATGTCAAAGGAATCCTGAGATGGGATCACAGCTCTGTTGTTCTTTTTATCCCTAGCAACTATTTTGTATAGGGTGTAAGGGAACAATTTTATATTACAAAAATAAATATTATTCAATTAACACATGTTTTTTGTAGACCAGACAGTGATGGGGTAAAACGTTTTTTAAGTTATCAAGTCATAAAACAATTTACACGCAATAAAACAACCAGACAAAAGCATTATACCCAAATATAAACTTTCAGAAATTGTGGAATACTGATGTTCTGCCAGTTTGAGAAATGTGGCAAAATTCTGATGATCTGTCAATTGCTGTATCGTTCTGATTGGCCAAGATGCCCATGCATAATAGCAGACTACTAACATGCACAACAGATGACTGGCAGTTGTAAACCTTGAACAACAGCACCGTGCTGCCACTGAATTCTATTGTTCAAAATGTTCCATCATACGCTATATTAATTTGCTGACAGTAAGGAATGATTCTGAGTGAAAATCACATATTTGGTAACAAAGTAGGTGTTACATCAAAATATGCAAGTGGATAAAAGAATGGTAACCTTGGAACGGATAGTGGCTGATCAGCTCATAGAGTTCCTTGTAAAATACAGCCTGCAATGTTCCCAGCAGCATGGCTTCCGCAAAGGGCACAGCACTACCACGGTACTCCTCGAATTCACCACACATATCCATCATGCACTTGATCAGGGCCAGTTGGTCGGCGCCTTTATTGACCTGACCATGCATTTGACACTGTCAATCACTCCATTCTCCTCAAACAATTATCCCTCCTTAGTCTTTCAAGTGAAACTACTCTCTGGTTTCAAAGCTACCTCAGTAACCAGACCCAACAGGTCAGGATTGGTGAATTCCCTCTTGTCATCCCTACCAATCCACTCTGGAGTACCCCAAGGTTCTATCCCGGGTCCCTTGTTATTCAGCATATTCCTGAACAATTGCCCTGCCTCCTGCCATGACAGAATGTTACTGTATGCAGATGATGCAGTAATCTTCACTTGCCACACTGACCCCACCTTCCTTCAGTATCAACTACAGAAAAGTTTCACAGAAGTGGAAGACTGGTTTTGCTCACATAAACTCATCCTTAACCACAAAAAAAAACTAAAACAATATTGTTCCATGGAACCCACAACAAGTACAAGGACCATGAGCTCATAATTAACAACCACAAAGGCATCACTCTTGAGCAGGTGGATATGTTTAAATATCTGGGCCTGACCCTTGACTGCTCCCTCTCGTATACCAAACACATTGATAATACCGCTAAAACTGTGAACTACTGTATAGGGCTACTATACAAGCATAAACATTGCCTAACAGTAGAAGCCTTGAACCTCGCTATCCAGAGCTCTGTTATCTCAACTATTGACTACGGGCTTGTTATCTATAGATCTGCTACTGATACTGCACTCCGGCGCATAGCTGTAGCCCTTAAGGCATGTAGGCTCCTTATTTCAGCTGCCCGCCTTTCTCACACGTGTGACATTTACAAGCAGGCTAACTGGCTCCAGCTATCCGGCAGGCTAAAGTACCAGACCTGCATCCTAGCTAAGAAGACATCACTGGGCCTTATGCCCCCTGGAGTCCAATCAGTATTGACCCCGCAGCGTGTCCGCCGCCTAACTAGAAGATCGGACAGTCTAACCTTTACAATACCTCGCTGTCAGACCTCTCAAACTCAGCTTTCTTACCTTGTCAGAGCCTCCACCTGGTTCAACTTGTTACCTACAGAAATCTCCAACATTGCCATGATTGGTGCTTTTAAGTGTAAACTGCATCAACACCTCGTGGCTAGTGCCTTCTGTGATTGCTTCTTATAATCTCCTCCAGGCATACTACCCTCAAGCATCCCTTCTCACTGCCTCAGCTCCTCCTCCTCCTCTCCTACCCTCCATTACTGGGTATAGGATGAATCTGTCTCCTTTTCTTTTTCATCCCCCCTTTCCTCCTCCCTTGCTGTTTCCCATCTACCACATACCCAATGCAATGCCCTCCCCATTTCTCCCCTCCTCCTTCTCTCTGCCTACCATACCACCCCTCGCCACCACTCTTCTTTCTCTTTTCCCACTAACCCACTCCTAACAAAGCTTCACTGAGCCGCCTATGACTTGTACTGTATAATTAACTCACAACACAATTCCTTGACAATGCCTTTGGCTGCTATTATTGTAACCTTATTTGTCTTTTTTTTTGTAAGTTCCATTGTAATGATCATGTTATGTTTTGTTCCTTATTGTCCTTATTGCCTTGACGTGGAACCTTTGTAAAAGAGCCCTCGGCTCAAAGGTATCATCCGAAATAAAAATAAATAAAAATAAAAATATAACATAGAAGGTGTATATAAATGGACTGTTATCATCAGAAGGAAATGTCACACGTGGGGTTCTACAGGACTCAGTTTTGGGGCCTATACTGTTCCAAGTACATACAGTATAAGTGACCTGCAAGACTGTATACATGGATTGTTGGAGAAGCATTCAGACAACACCAGCTTGAGCAGTACAGTGGGGTAAACAATAAAGAACAGATCAAAAACATTTAGGATGACCTAGATAAAATATTAACATAGGCTATGAATTGGGGCATGAGAGTTAACATCATTGAATGCGTGTTTGTGAACCTAGAGCCACACAATATTGAGTGAAAAATAAAAAATACCCAGCAGGGTGGGCAGTATTGTGCTACATTGGACTGCACAGGGGCATAATGAGGCCCAACACTGCAGGCAGAGGGCCTTATAGCCCCTGGAAGGTCTGGTGTAGCAGAATACTGCCCACCCTGGAGGGTATTATTGCACTTAAATAATGGACACTGTATTATATGTTTTTTTTTAAAAAATAATTGTTATGTTTAACTGTTAAAAGTCTTTAGTATTTGGCAGCAGTCCTTTCAACTTAACAGTTGGAACTTGGGACAGCCTCTGAATCAACAGATGGAAACCTTCTGGTTTTGTGTGTGTGTGTGTGTGTGTGTGTGTGTGTGTGTGTGTGTGTTTTTGTTTTTCAATATGTTTAATATGGCATGAGTGGAGAAGCGTGTGATGAGTGCGGAAATGAAGTAGGGAGCTGAGAGTGCACAAAGATCCATCGGACAGCTGCTGATAGCTTTTTTAAATTTAATTAAACAGAACTACAAACACTCTGTTCCACAGCCCCCCCCCCCCCACATCTGGGTCGCGCGGTTCTTAGGACTGCATTTCAGAAAATAAAATCAAAGCTGGTCAGGGGTGGGAAAACAAGATTATGGGGGGGTGGCTGCCTACTACTGGTCCGCCCCCCCCCCCATCTAGCAGTATATGCTTTTTTATTCTTGCCATATCATGACCAGGAGATGGTATAGCACTGAAAATGGGGGTCGGCAGCTGTACGACGATACTTAACCGGGATAACAGAGCAGCCTTGTAGGAAAAGTGGAGTATAGTTGGGATGCAAAAGATCATGATTTGCGAGGACTAGAAGTCAAAATTCTCCCTTATAATCCACACCTGCTTCAACCTAAGAGTTTTGTGTAAATGATGACTGTGTCCCTGCTAAAAGTGAATGGGGAGCCACAGCCGAGCGGGAAGACATGCTGACTGCAATGCTGACTTGGCAGTGTGAACGGTCGAAGGCATGGCCATTGGACAGAAGCACTACATAGCCAAACATTAACGTGAAATGGTACTGTGTTTTTTGTGTTGGTTGGGGTGGGGGGGCAGTGCCTCTCTTACATTTTTTTAAGCTGACACTGGCACTATGGACTCCGAGCAGCTGCAGTTTCTGGAGCCAGTTTCTCTGGTTGCAGTCTGACTTGAGCACTGTATAAAAAAAAAACTGCAAACCATAGCTGGATGATGGTGGGGTTAGGGAATGGGGGGGAAATGTTCTGATTCTGAAGTAAAATAAAATATTGGGTGTACACTGGCTAGGTTGCTGATCATTGCTACAGATGGTTGGAATGATGGAGGAGGTGGTCAGGATGATGAGCAGGTGAGCTGACAAGGTTGATGATGGTGCTATGTAACAGTGCTAATGCAGAATATGTAAGGGATATGTAACAGGGACCCGTGCAATACATGATTTATTTTCACAAGAGCTGTTTGACCTTGGGTAATCTCACGAGTGGCATAAGCCACGAGTGCTGAGCCTAAGGTCAAACAGCTTGAGTGAAAATAAATCATGTATTCAGCAAGGTCCCAGTTACATATTTCATTTATGCAATAGGGATTATTTAGGATTGTGTAAGGAGTTTTGTTTTAAATTGTTTATTTAATTTTTCATGTTAACATACATGGACCTTTTGTAGTTTTCCCAGGGTAGCTTGGCTTAGCATAGTGGTTGCTAAGCAGTTGTAATGGATGCTCCAACTTTACATTATGGACAGTGCATAATGAAAAAGTTTGATGCACAATTCTTTGGTTTTTACATTTTGGGTGGGGGATTTGTTCATCAGAAAAAGTAAATAAAAACTGAATTGTCTGCTATTTTTTGCTGATTATAACAGATCTAAATGGCATCTATATATGAAACACCTCACATTTTGTAGATCATTTTGTGCTGAACAACGTTTGTGCTCAATGTACAATGCTATCAGTTTTCATTTTAAAGTTATTTGTATTTATTTGTCGAAAAAGTGCAAAACAACCTTAACTTTCTGCTGTTTTTTGCTAATTCTACAAAAACTAAAAGGTATCTATAAATGAAACACCACTCATTTTGTAGATATTTTTGTACTGGACAACTCTTGTGCTCACAGTTCCATGCTATCTTTTTTTTTCTTTTTAAAGTTATTTGCATTTGAATATGATTAGTACTGCAACTGAAGCAGAAAATTCTAAATTGGCTGATGACATAGCAACTGTGTATATAAATGAGTGGTGACATAGTAACTATGTACGTAAATGAGTGATGATACATTTACTATGCACATAAATGGTTTTATTTACACAGTAGGTACAATACATATTATTTATGGCATGCATTTTTTGTTCACACCTGTTGCATAAATATTTATATAGATATATTTGTTTTACTTAGATCTGCACGGAGAGAGTGTCAGTAGGGATTTAACTTTATGAAAGGTTTGGGGTAAGGATGGAGTGATGCAGTTCCAATATGTTAGCATGGCTGACTGTGCAGAATGTTTGAAAACATGGGCTACCAGCTTACAGTTGTATAAGTTTCATTTACAATACAGATGCGAGGGTTGAGGGGTTGAATTGCTCACTTCTGTTGTCTCCCTCCTCCTCCCATTTGCATACCAGTATTGCTCTTTTCTTTTTTTTAAGCATTTTCACAGTAGCGCAGTTGCAAGATGGTGTCTATGGGTGGCAGATGTACTATGAGTGGGACCACTGATCAGAAAAAAAAATAATGCAGATGACCCTTGTAATGGAATTGGCAATCTGGCAGTTGACTGTGTTTAGCCTCAGAGGTAAGCATGGACTGTGCTATTGAAACCTTAAAGTTATTAAAAAAAATGTTTTTCTTGGTTAAAAACTATGACAAAATTAGTATGTGGCAAATGTTGGGGGGTGCTGGATCTCTCGCTAAGCAAGAGAAAAAAATGGTGGCTATTTAAAACTTAAAATTCCATTGGCACAGTGATAATGGTTATCAGGTTGTTTGGGACTGGCACTTTTAATACCGGGGCTCTGTTGTCTGATAGACACCCACCTTTCCAGGGCTATTAACCAATCAGACCCTGAGAATTCCTTAGCCCATTTTCTAATACATATTACAATGCAACATCCTGGAAGCAGCCACTGAGGTAAAAGACCCAGGCATCATTATCAATACAGATCTTACATCTAGAAGACAGTGTAAAAAGCTGTAGCAAGTGGAATCTTATACTGTATTAAACAAAATGTTAGCAGACAAACCCAAAGTGCAATAGCATCACTTTACAGATCATATGTGAGATTCTTTGTGGACTATGGAAGTCAGTTCTTGTACCTTATATTAAAAATGACTCTGAGAGGGTAAAATGAGGCCAAAGAAAAGTGAAGACAATGATTTGGAAGAAGAGAGAACAATCATCTCATGGGAGATTGCAGAAAATACTATAAATTTAATGAGTGTGGAAGCAAGGAGGGCAAGGGTTGACACGTTATTGTAATTCAATGCTACCAAAGATTTGGAGTTAATGGACATGTTAGGATTTGAATTCACAAATGCACCAAAACAAATGAGAGGACACAACAAACAGCTGAGGGAAATAAATTTCAAGATGGAAAAGAGGAAACATTTCTTCACAAAGAGGGTATTGGTCTTTTAGAACAAGCTAACATAAACCTTAATTAACAGCAATACAAAAACAGGCTTTAAGTTAAATATGAATAGATGTACACTGGGAGATGGTAATAAAGGATATTACTAGTGAATACTCGGAAAGCAATATAAATGGGCTTCATGGCCATCAACTGCTCTAAATACCTTAGTCTGTACATTAATATGTACTTGTAGGAACTCGCCACAACACGAAAGGAGAACATTTTGTGAAGAGACCGTGGAACCATTATAATCTCTGTAATGTAATACACAGTAACCTGTCTGTTTCTGTTTCCCCTGTTCCACACTATGTATGATGTGGAACCCTTGTAAATGAGTCTCTGACTCAAAGGTCTTTCTGATTATCTCAAATAAATAAAATAAATAAATAAAATAAAGTATAAACTGATTTGAGCCTTTATAACAAATGAGATATAAGTGAATCCTATGAGTATGTAAAAATGAAAGTTGTGTATTTGAATTATAGATGCATTGTAACTGATGTTCAATATAGACATTTATATATAGTGAATGCAAAACTGCAGGAAAAAAGATGAATTATTTTTGAATGTACTGTAGGGATTTATGGTCATAGTTAATCATGAAACATTATAATGATATGAGATCATGATTAACAAACATTTATCTAAATAATTTCTATAACATAATAGTTTTTGATTGGCAACCATTTAATGATCATATTTAATCATTGTAAGTCATGATCACAATGATGTTTTTTGAAGATTGAACATATCATCACACATAATCTACGCACTGAGATTAAGTTCATATGTAATTAACACGATTATCCCCATCATTGACTATGGGGATGTGCTATATGGTGGGGCCTCCAGAACAGACCTTGCAAGACTAGATGTGTTATACAATTGCCTTGCTAGGTTCACACTTCATGCCCCAAGACACACTCACCATTATGACTCATACAAAGAATTAAAATGGATGCACTTGAACCTAAGAAGACAATTACATTAAAAAAGCCTAATGTTAAAATGCTATAAAAGTACAGTAAGCTACTGGAATATACTGTATCTGTGAGAATGTAAAATTAAAGGCCCCAAATATTGGATTAAGGCCAGCATCCTCAACAGAATTTGAGCTTCCCCCAATTAAAAAACTAAGATAGGCTGCTCTACATTCTATTACCAAGGTCCCCAAGCATGGAACAACTTACAGAAACACTTGAGATCTCAGGGCACAGAAATCTCTTGGAATAAAATGGAAGATTGGTTCCTGTCCCAAGCCGTTTTGCCAAAAGTATGCTGTCTGAGCTTTGCCCCGGGTGACATTTTCCCCCAACAACTGATAGGATCTCTATAGTGAGCCCATGTGTCTGTTGTAAGTAAACAACCCTGATTGCACTGTTTGTGCTGTATGACTATATATTATGCAGTGTATTGTCTTGCATGTATGTAAACAGCTTTCTGACTGTATAGCATACACTGTGTTGCAGTGACTTCTGCAAATGTTATCTTTGAAACCAGTCTTTACACAAAGGTGTCCCTTGTAAATGAGTGCTGGCTCAATGGATTTTATACCTGTTTATGTTTCATGAATAAAATACTACTACTACATAACTGTTAATGATAATGTATGATATATCAAGATAAAATCAGCCTTTCAGCTGGGCGGACAATTCATCAACACATGATGCTTGTTAAATATCCTTGACTGCAAACATGGCCCTGCTCATAGCTATTGTATGTCTGCTGTTAAATGGTTTGCTCTGAAATTAAGAAGGGCACCATGCCAACATACTTTGTGCAAGCAGAAGATCATGCAAAATTAAATGCAGACTAAAAATACTGTAGAAGGTAAAAGAGATAGCATTCTGCTCTCTAGGTCTTCCCCAGAAACTATCTATAAACACAGTGATATAGGTAATGAAATGAAGTGAAATAGTTCTGAAAGTATTGGCTCTCAGATATTATGCTCTTAGTCTTTAGAATTTTTCTGTCCTGTAATATTTGAAAGGCAGGTGTGTACCTTTTTTCAAATCAAATCAAACAAAGCAGGTGTATGTTAGACTCACAGCTGCACTGTTGAATGTTATATGAAGGAATAATGATCTATTACTTCTATTGCATAACTAGATTGGTGATATTACTCAAAATAATGTCTTTTAAGCAGTGCAGGTGATTATTTGTGGAACTATTGGCACTCACAGCTATGCATGAAGCCAGCATCTTTCACCAAACATACCCACTTCCTGTATTCCCATTTCAACAGCACTGTGATGCTATGTGCTCATGGAAGCCTTCTGCACTGGAATAATCAGCTGTGTTTTACTGAATGTGTGTTTGGAATTTTTGTTGTCCAATCTAATTAAAGGGACACATCTATTTGATAATTTATTTTTGAAGCAAGTTGCATTAAACTCCTGCTTTTAGTCATTTTGATTTTCTACGGCTGACTTAGACAAGCAAGCTAACAACTCCCTAGTTTATTTGTTCTGTAATTTAGTTAGTTAATAGAAAAATAGAATTTGATGGCAAATAAGGACTGCTTGGCCCATCCAGTCTGCCCATTTCTCCCTACCTACACTATTACTCCATACTGTAGCCGATCTACAGCTCTTTCTCCCTCCCCCTTCCTTTCCACTATGATTCCCTTTTGGTTATCCCATGCATTCTTGAACACCACCACTGCTTTTTCCTCTACCACCTCTGCTGGAAGGCTTTTCCAGGAATTCACCACTCATTCTGTGAAGAAGTACTTCCTCACATCTCTCACGAATCTACTCCCTTCAGCTTCATAGCATGTCTTCTTGTTCTCTAGCTCCTTTTCTTCTCAAAAATACTTCCCTTCTGTATCATATTTACCCCAATCAGGTATTTAAAGGTCTCTGTCATATACCCCTCTCCCTCCTTTCTCCCAGGGTGTACATATTGTGGTCCTTTAGTGTCTCCTCATAGAGTGTTTGATGCGGACCCTGTGCCATTTTAGTTGCCCTCCTCTGGACAGTGTCAACTCTGTCTATATCCTTCCAGAGATTTGTTCTTCAGAACTGGACACAGTTGGTGGGGTCTTATGAGTGAACTATACAGAGTCAGCACCACCTCATTTTATCTGCTGGCTATACTCCTCATTATGCATCCAAGAACCCCACTAGCCCTCCCTACTGTCTTGTCGCACTGCCTAGCCATCTTTAGATCACCCAATATGATTACCCCCAGGTCTCCTTCCTACTTTGTGGTTGTCAGTACTACTCCACCCATTCTATACTCTGCCCCTTAGGTAGGCAGGTAGTTAGGTAGTTGAACACATGAGAAACTGAGTCAGGGACTGCAATGGATGAGATCAGAACTAGACAAGTTTTTCATTCTTTTATTCCCTTAGCTCTTCTTTGCTTTGCTTATGCTAACCATTAACTTTAAAATAATGAACTTTCATAGTGCATTGTCTCAGTCTGTTTCTTGCTGACAGCATAGCTTTTTAAAAACCCATAGCTAACCTTTTACCATTGTGGGCTTGGTGGATTAAGGTCCTACTGCAGTGACTAGTTAGTGTACTGGGTATTCACTTGATAATGGCAACCTAATAGAATTCTGCATGGGAGACAACACCAGTAACCCCAGCACTATCAGTGCTACTCCAACAGGGGAAAGGGAGGCAAAGAACAAATTCCAGGCAGCTCTTTCTTTTATACTAACATTGTATTAATTGTTAGCATAGAACAGTAATATATTTTCATACAAACTGGGCATGATCCCACAATAACACAGAATTCATATTTAAAAAAGATAATAAAAATTATTACAGAAATGTATGAGGAGTGCTAAAGAAGTTAAAGCAGAAAGAGGAAGCTTGTTTTTTGCCTGAAGAATTTATAATTGGCCAGGAAATGAAAACAACAGCACTGAAGTTCAAAAAGCTGAAAGTGAGAGCTGAGCACTGTGTCAAGAGACTCCTTAAGGTGCTTATCAACTCAAATACACTTTAAAGCATATTATCCCACAGTGGGCTTCTTCATCTAGTGCAATGCTGACTTTTAAACATAATTGCATATATTTGCACTCAAACATTTTTATTTTCATATTTATTATCTTCTTTTCTGTATGGTACAGGGAAGAGGTCATGTTAAACTTATCTGATAGATTTCTTTTAGTGGGTTACCGGGGAGGTGAATCAAGGGACAGGAGTGGATATGGCCTATCTAGACATCAGTGAGGCTTTTGACACTGTGCCACACAGGAGGCTAGTTTAGAAATGAAGCAGGCTTGGGGAGAGAGTGACAAGCTAAATATGAAACTGGTTAAGTGATAGGAGGCAAAGTGTGATGGTAAACAGTAACCATTCAGGCAATAGGAGAGTGAATAATGGGTTACCACAGGGTTCGGTGCTAGTACTGGTCCTCTACAATGTCATCATAAGCAACATTGTGGAGGAGCTTGAGGGTAAGGCGTGTCTCTTTATGGATGATACAAAAATCTGTGACAGGATTCACACTCAGAAATGGGTGAAGGGAATGCAAAGAGATCTGAGGAAACTAGAGGAATAGCCTAGGGACTGGCAACTGGATTCCAATGCCAAAAAGTGTAAGGTTATTCACTTAGGGCTGCAGAACTCAGGACTGTGTGCAAGATGGGGGAAGTAGAGCTTACAGTAACAAAGCAAGAAGAAGACTTAGGGTCTATCATAACTGATGATCCCATGATAGCTGGGCAATTTGACAAAACAGTAGGATAGGCTAGCAGGATGCTGGGGTGCACTAGGAGAGGAATTTCTAGCAGGAGAAGGGAGGTGGTGCTGCCATTGTATCACTCACAGTTGAGGCCCCACCTGGAGTATTGTGTCCATTTCTGGAGGCTGCACCTCCACAGGGACATTGGAAGGGTTGAGGCAGTACAGAAGAGGGCAACCAAAATGGTGATGGGGTTACATGAGAAGTCACACAAGAAAAAGATGCAGAAACTCAACATGTACTCCCTGGAAGAGAGGCAAGTCAGAGGGCACATACTTTACACCTACAAGTACCTCACAGGAGTGAACAAAGTGCAAGTGGAGGGTCTATATCAGAGAAAGGAATACATTAGATCAAAGAGGCAGGCAATAAAGCTAAGAGGGGTAAGTTCAGGAGACATGCATGGAAATACTTCTTCTTGGAAAGGGTGGTGGATAACTGGAACAGCTTGCCAGAACAGTTAGTTGGGCAAAGACTGTGGGAAGCCTCAAGCATGCATTGGATAGGCACAGGGGCATATTAGGTAGAGGAACAGGGGGATGGAGTGATACCGATGACCAACTAGGGTCAGTGGTGACAGAATAAGCAGGGACAAGGGGCAGACTGGATGGGCCTATGGCACTTTTCTGCTGACAAAATCTATGTTTCTGTGTTTTCTATGATTTAGTATACTGTGTGTACATTATTTTCTATTTTTAGCTGTTATTTAAGCAGTATTTATACTAAAGCCAGGTACTGTAGGTTTTTATCATAAGCCTACATATTAGATTGTGTGGCATCATTTAGGGGCCTTACCCCCCTCAAAACCACCAAAATTTATTGATAACCCCTTATAAGGCTGGTAAGATGACAATGAATACTAGGAGTGGAAAATTAATTATACCAGCTCAAAAAATGAAATGAAAAATAAAAACAAAATAAGAGAAACACTAAAAACAATTGGGGTTTTCTCATGGGATCTTAATATCATGGCTTCCACCCACTTAGAGAATAAAAAAAATGCCAGACAGAGAAAGGCCTCTAATCATTCCCCAGAAAAAGAGTATTTGTTCTCTGTTTTTAAAGGGGCAGATAACCATCTAAAAGAAAGCAAATGTAATAAAAATCCAAACTATGAATGCGCAACTCTAGCAAGGGCAGAGAATGATAATGACAGTGCCCCAAGTGGAAAGGGAATACAAACAATAAAAAGGGGACTTCTGGTGAAGATCCAGCCAAGGTGAGCGGTCTCACTCAGAGCTCCATTCCTCAACCATAAAAATCAAAGTTTTAAAATGGCTAAAATGCTTTATTGGGGACGTTTTGCTACTTCATCTAGCAATCAATCACCTATTTAACAGCAACATTACAGAAGATTGGTTGAATAATGGATGTAGAAATGAAAAATAAAAACATAAAGCATACTCTGTCACCAACCCCAGACGAGGCGGAGACCTCTAAGTGCTTGAAACAGTCTGCGGGGAAAAACGCTCTGACCTCTTCAAGTAGCAATCTCTTGACATAAGACGAATTCATGGAGAAAATCAAAGAATTAAAGTCAGCTATCTCTGTGCTGGTCAAGGAATCCAAATCAGTAAGAGGGGACATAGACAAACTGCAAAGCAGGGTTACCAAATCTGAATCAAGGACTTCCTTGGTTGAGTATTGGAGAATTAAAGTTGATCCAGAATTTCCAGCCATTCACCAAAAAATTAAGAAACTAGAATCAGAATTGGAAGAATTAGAATGACAATCGTGCGGGAATAATATCATGGTGAATGGTGTATGGTCTTCCAGAAATTTCCAAGGGATCTGACCCTTTACATTTTGCACAAGGAATTTGTGAAAATGTAGCAGGAAAGTCACCTAATGGAGCTCATACATAGTACAAAGGGTTTGTAGAGCGTTAAGACCTCCACTCGCTAAAGAAGAACCACTTCTGCACTTCATTATTCAATTTCTTAATTATTTAGACAGAGTCCATGTGCTAAAAAAAGTCAAGAAGATCCGAGATCCCTCCTAGGATGGTAAGGGAATCTGTATTTCACAAGATCTTCCCTGGGAGGTAAGGCAGAAAAGAACTTTTTTATCCATAGTAAGCAAATTTATGCTGGCTGGAATTAAGTTTTAAATTATCTACCCAGCCAGATTAACCATTTACAAAGACGGTAAAGCTAATTCTTTTGACTCCCCTGAGCAGGCACAACAGCATTTAGTTCAACTGTTCCCTGACCTTTTCAAGACTGCATAAAAGTTCTGCAAGTAACCTGGTAATATAATAAACTTACCAGTCTCTGTGGTAAACTAACTGAAGTTTTGGTTAAGACATCTCATCTCATTTAAATGAATAGACATTCTACCTATGAAATGGCTCCTTTTCAAACTGTGATTAAGACTACGATGGCCGGAGAAGATTTCTCCTTACTTTTTTATTTCTTTATTAAAATAATATTTAATTAATTTTCAAACTATACTATAATAGCTTTATTTTATGTGGAAGGACAATAAGACTATTTATTGCTGCAAATATTGTTTTAATCTCTACAGATTTGATTTCAAGGGTTGCCAGAAGTTTCTAGCAAATTGTAGACTCAATAATTGTGCAGCTTTTTGAACACCTACTGCATGTTGTTACAGAGGTGGAGTTTGTTCCGGATGGATTTGCGAACATTGAACCTTTTATTGTAGCAAAGTTTCTATAGTTTGTCTTGTAGATTTAACTTGGACTTTTGAGTAAATTGAGGATAAAATGGTGCTCCAATGTTTGGGGTAACAACAAAACTCGAAGGGCAAAAAGTTTAAATATTTGCTTGTGGGGGAGTTTAATAGAAGTGATAAGGCAAACTGTTTCATAACCAGGACAACCATAAGTCACTTTTGATCTGGTTGTCATTTAAAGTTTGAATCCTTGGATATGTTTTGAAATGGGGTTCTGTAAATTATCTTTTTCTTTTCCTCATTGTTTTCTTTTGTTTGAAACATATAGTCTTTGGAACTTGACTGGACAGGGGATGTGGAAGAAATTGGGTGCAGCAGATGTTCCGTGGGGGGGGATCTGGAATCCCATACGAATCATCCAATTTGAGGATATATATCTGTTAGATAGGGTAATCTCCCATATAGAATCTCTCACTATATAAATGGAATTCAGTGCAACTAAAATCTTAAAAAGGCTACAGTTTCATGGAACTGGAGTTCTCTTTAAGTGGTATAATAACCGATTTGTACATTTCCGCCATTAAACAAGGGTCATCTTCTAAACTGTTGCTCCTCAATTAACAAGCTTTAAACTTGGACTAGTTATGAGAAAGGGCTATAATCTCTCTGTGGTGGCTAAGCAACACCTGCCAATTAAGGTAATTCCCTCACACTGGATATGTATCTTATTTTAGGTGGGCCCAAGTTGGAATAATATAAGGAGGGGCAGAGGCACTTCAAGACCTGAGATCTGGGTTTCAATGTTGTGACACCCTTCCCCTTTTTCCCTGTTGAATAAGGTCAAGTTCAAGGACCTGCAGCATTCCATTTCAATGAGCTATAATCACACCTGGCCAAAGGCTTGTAGAAATTACTTGAGGAGGTAGAGGAGCCTAACTCGTTAGATAGGGTGGGCCCCTAAATACGTATATCCTCATAACATAAGTGAGCTCAGAATAGTCTATGTTTGTGAGGGCAGAGGCATCACAGGCTCTGCAACTCCTGCTTTGTGTTGTGAGACCCATCTATCAGCAACCCCCATTAAATATGGGCAATAGTTGGGTTGTATGACTCACTGAACTGGATGACAATATGCTATGGCTGATAGGGCAATGTGGTGGTGAAACACCTGGGCACACACCCCTTAAAAAATGTGAGCCCTCCAGTTCTATAATTATGTAATTATAATTATTTAATATTGATGGGACCAATCCAGATAGAGGTGTGTATGATTGGGTTCTGGAATGCTCCTCTCACCTCATATTCTGCTCTCTGGGATTGTGCTCCACCCATTATCCAACCCCTTTAATTTTGTAAGGAAGATTATACAGTCAAACTTGATTTATTTTACTTTTTATAGGGTGCCATCTTCTATTACTATAACGTAGGATAGCTTTATAATTAAAGTGGAATACTTTCGTTTTGGCCAATCTTTATTTAGTTAATAGTATAAAGATATAGCTAAAAAGTAAAGATAAAACTAAGGTGAAACACTTAAAATGTTTATTTGGAAGGGGAAACAAGTAACCTGTCTTAGAAAGGAGATTTCTAATGCTGGAAGGTACCTTCCTTCTTTATTTTTGGTTAACATATTTTAGCATAGGATTAGAAAACATGCCTTTTGATTTTTATTATGGAATTCAGAATAGAGCTAAGATTAAGTTTATATAGAATTTGCCAGCTACAATTTACCTTGGGATCAAGGCTAACCTTTTACATTTAAGTACTTTGGTCTATTTTATTACATGTTTTTCCAATTAGGAATATAACGATTATATTCCACTGATTATCTCAATAGAAAAGAGACAGGAACAGGTTTAAACCATTACTAACTATCAGGAATTAACAGGCTGGCGTTAAATTGATTATGCATTCCTGGTTTTAAGATTCTGACCATCATTTTCTACTGACATAACTCAGGACTGATTTCACATGGGTATCTTAACCTCTTTTCTCTTAAGGGGTACAAATTTTATATTAGCCAGACTTGTTTTAGCAATAACAATTTACCTATTATCATTGGTTGAGGTTCAGAAGTGCTTGGATTGTGGTCATTACTGCTTAAAATTATTTTAGGAATTCAGTCTTTGGGGCTAGGGGAAAGACTAGTTAAGGGGATATTTAAGAGGTATTCTCTATAGGGGATGGTTAGCTTTTTGGGGGTGAAGTGAATAAGGCCTATAGAGAAATGAAACAATCCAGAGGTATTAAGGATATAATTATTTTATTATCTCCTCATTTAAGGAATTTAGTTCTCTGTGTCCAGAACACATAAAGCTGCTTTATGGAATGTGAAAGGCATCCATTTCAGAGTCAGAAGAATGCATATTCTTTATTACTTACACACAATGGGTTACAGCCTGGTTCTATTTCAAAAGACACATCTGTTTAACTCAGAATCAGATCTTTTAAAACAATGTGGATATACCCAGATTTTTAGGGAAGGTAAACATACCTCAGATGGAGGAGTAGCTATTCTGATGTCTTCATCGATAAATTTTGCTCCAGTACAAATTGTCCAGGATCTGGAGGGTACATATATTATTGTCCTAGGGAAATGTAACCAGTCACAAATAGTTATGGGTTCCATTTATGGTCCAAATGGTAATACCTCTTTGTTTTTAACAAGGTTACTTATGGTTTTAATTCCTTTTCTAACATCTCGGTTATTGCTGGGAGGGGACTGGAATATTCTTCTGGATTGTGTCTTAGACAGATCCAGTACCACTAAGGCATCTTTTTAGTAAGATATGAAAGCACTTAAGGAGTTACTAAACATTTGTAATTTGGTGGACCCATAGAGAACTCTAAATCCTGAAGTTAAAAAATACTCCTTTTACTCTCCAGTTCATAATTCCTATTTGAGGATAGATTTATTTCTAGTTTCTAAGAATTGGATCAGAGAGGTACAAAAGGCAAATATACTGGGTAGATCCCTTTCAGATCATTCTTTAATTGACCTCCATATCTCATTACCACAGCTTTACCCAAAATAATCCATTTGGAGGTTGAACAACACTTTACTGAGACAA
The DNA here is from genome assembly GCA_016271365.2 of Neoceratodus forsteri. Lineage (NCBI taxonomy): Eukaryota > Metazoa > Chordata > Ceratodontiformes > Ceratodontidae > Neoceratodus > Neoceratodus forsteri. The sequence continues at coordinate 261,781,532 of CM028137.1, read as the reverse complement.
GATTATATTATTAATTACATCAACCTTGCAATTAACAACTTTTGGAAAGAAAATTATAATTCTATTAAATGATTTGACACTATTTGTGCAGCCTTCAAATTTATATCAGGGGAGATTTTATTGGTTTTGCATCAAAGCAAAAGTAACAAATTTCAGAAAAAATTAAATCCATATCTTCAAAAATAGATATCTTAGAAAATAAGGATTTCAATTCTATCAGATCAAGAGAAGAAGATTTACAAAAATACAAAAATGAATTATTTTCTTTATCCAAATAAAAGGCTGAATTTACTATTATTTAAGAGCAAAGCCAGATACATAGACCTGAGGGATAAACCCAGCAAATTATTAGGTAATAGGCTTAAACAGCAGGAGTAGACAAGATAAATAGAATTACTCATCTCTGATGGTACTGATGAAGTTAGGACTGACCCAAAAGAAATTGTCTTAGAATTTCACAAATTTTATTCCCAGTTATATGGCCCAATGGCTAGCCAGCCTTCAAAGGAAGAAATTCAAGAATAATTAGGGAAATTCATTTGTCCAAGATTAATGAAGGTTCAATCAGATGACATGACTAAACAAACTGAGCAGGGCAAAATTGAGGAAGTAATTGACAAATTAACTTTAAATAAATCCCCAGGCCCAAATGGGTTTGCAGCAAACTTTTATAAAAACTTTCAAACATTCACTGATTCCACTCTTACAATAGCTTTATAACTTCACTTTGGATAATGGAATGGCAGAAACTTCATTGTTAGAAGCTCTTTTAATTGTACTTCCCAAACCTGGCAAACCAAGGAACCAAGTGGGGAACTACAAACCAATTTCTTTAATTAACTATTATATAAAAATGTTTACCTCAATCCTAGCCCAGAGAATTAAAAAAAAATATGGCACCTGTTGATTTCCAGTGAATAGGTGGGTTTTTATCTCCCAAAGGCAAGCCTTGTACCATATCAGAAAGTTCTTCCATGTCTTCTCCTTCTCCAGGGACTCCAGTGCCCCATGGTGCTGGTGTCACTGGATACAGAGAAAGCATTTTGATAGAGTCAGCCATGAATTTCTTTTCCTTACTCTGCTCAAATTTGGTTTCCCAGAAATTCTCGTTAATTGGCTGAGAACTCTATAGTCATTTCCCACTACCAGAGTATTTTGTAATTTTTTTGGGGGGGATCTGATTACACTTGACTATGGAAACGGTCAGGGTTGCCCCCATCCCCAATACTTTTCAACTTCTACTTAAAGCCATTACTTTCCTTTTTGAATACAAACCCATTTGTAACAGGTATTACCTAGGGCAAGACTTAACTTAAGATCTCCACTTTTGCAGATGATATCTGATTACATGTTTCAGACCCAGGCGCCTCTGTAAAAGCAGTTCTGGAAACCATACAAGAGTAGAGTATTCCTTCTAATTATAAGTTAAATTTAGATAAAATGGAAATTCTACACCTGAATAGTATATCAAAAACTATGTCACTGGGTTAGGTCTCTCTTGGTCACCTTATAAATTAAAATATCTAGGCATTTATTTAACACTGGATCAATCTCAGCTCATTAAACTAAACCTGGATGACTTACTAGTTACAGTTAAACAAGATATGAAAAGATGAAAAAATCTCCCTCTTTCATTTTGGGAGAAAATAAGTATAATTAAAATGAATATTTTCCCTAAACTATTTCATCCTATAAATATGTTGAACACTTTTATACCCTTATCCTGGTTTTCTTAACTTCATTTGGGAAATTTCCAACTTTATTTGAAGTGGTCAGACTCCAAGAATAGCCATAAAAAAATTATTTCTTCCCAAGACTCAAGGAGGTGTTAATTTACCAAACTGCATCTTATATTATATGGCTACCCAAATTAATAAATATATAAAATGGCTATAATCAACAGCAGAGTGGGAGAGTTATACTCCTATCTGGTTAGACTTGGAACTCAGTTTAATGAAAAAGTTTAATTTACACTGGCCTGGTGGCACTGAGGGCTGAGGCACTGGATGCCTTACCTCGCACTATGCTGGAGACCTGTGTTCAGGAATGAGCATGGGTCATGGGGGTTGGCAAGGGAGGAGAAGGACTGAGCATCTGATGGACTGCTCTCCTTCTTTGGGGAGGGGGGTCATCAGAGATTGGTGTTCTACTGGCCCCTAGTGGAAGCTGGGGGGTGGTGCACCAATGTTACAGAAAGGGGAGGACTCTTGGAGGAGTGCATGTGGGTATATGTATGTGCTTTCTCTGCAGGTGTCATTGCATGCCTCACCTCAGGGTAAGAAAAATATAAAAGGTCCTGGCCATGCAGCATGACACTGTCCCCCGCAGGCACCTCCCCAGAGAAGGCACCTCCCTGGCTGGATCCATTTTGGATGGGTTGAAATGCTCTCCACCACCCTGCCATGAAGGGTATGTTGTGGGAGTATAAGGGAGGGGGCCTGATCCTTGGGGGATGGCTCGGGGGGGGACAGCCAATGGTACTAGGAGTGCCGGCTAGGACAGGAGAGAAATACCATACAAAAAAAAAATGTATTTATCTCCAGAAGCTATCCTATACTTTACACACAGCTTTTTACCTTCTAAAATAATGTTTTCAGTTATAGGAACTTCATTAAAAATACAACAGCAGATCGTATCTTACTTGGGTCTAAATTTACAACAAAGCAGTAATCAACCCATCCTTGGTAACTTTAACTTTAGAATAAACAGAAAGCCTAGCTCTTGCAAATGGTTCCCAGATACCACATATTTTAAAGTTAATTCTTTTGTTAGTAATGGAGATCTACTTCCACTTAAAGACATACTAGACAGAGAGAATTTAAATAAAAAATATTTACCAAAAATTCTACTATTGAAAATAGCTTTAAAGGCTCATTTTTGGCCTAAACTTTGGACTACTAACTCTCAAGATATAATAAAAGACATGAAACAATGAGGCTTAAACGCCCATCCTATAGTTAATCTTTACCAGCTCTTACTCACTTCAAAGTTTTCTCCAGATCCTGTAATTTCTTTCTTCTGGCTTAAAGAAACCAAAAAATCTCCACAAATTTGTTCTACTCTTTGGAAAAATATTTAGAAATATCCAACTAGATAGTCTGAGACTGATTCAGTTCAAGATTTTACATAACACATATTTGACTCCACAGAAACTATAAAACTTTGGGTTATCAGAATCAAATATATGCTTTAACTGTGATTTAACAAAGGGAACAATCAGCCACATTTCCTAGATTTGCCTGAGATCACAACACACTTGGACTCTGGATAAAAATAATATAGGAAACAAATGTCTTTATATAACATTATAAACTTCAAGATGTGTGTTCTCGGTAATGTCATTTCAGTTAGGGGATTGGCTGATAAATCAGTTTTATCACTATTGGCCATTTCAACAAAGCAACTTATCATAAGACACTGGAGGGAGAAAGATGTCTTAAGTATGAAAGAATGGTTTACGAATATTGTGTTTAATCTTCAGATTATGAGATTAATTTACCTATTTCACAGCAACATCAACACTTTTTTATTATAGATGGGGAAAGATTTATAAACTACTGATATAAATTAGCTTAACATCTTCCATTCAGTTTATGTTGGGATGGTGCTGACTCTGAGTATGGTAAATTAATTTTTATTCTCAGAAAGGGACAATGAAGTTTTGCTTTGTATCTTTCCTTATAGGCCTAAAACTTATGACAAGTGATATATGCTTAATTTGATTTGTCTGGGTATCTGAGGGGGTGGAAAGGTGGGTATAAGGGTGATGGGGTTCTATAGGAAAATGTTTTTTATGTTTCGGGACATATTGAACTATGTTGTAAATTTGTATTGATGTCAGTATTGTTACAGTTGCATTTTCTTTGGTTTTATGAAAAAACGATTAAATAAAAGAAAGTTAAAAAAAAACAATGAAAAGGGCAAAAAAAGCACTTTTAGTGACCCTTGCACCCCTTAGATTAATACAAAAAAGTAATAACTAATGTTATCTCCCTAATAAATGAGGTTAAGGATAGTAGAAATACATTTTTAGATGGATCTTCTAACCTAAACAACAGTAATGGTGTTAGGGAAAACTATCCAATATCCCAGAATGTTAATTTGGATGTTGACTCAGCAAGAATTGGGAAAAGGCAGAATAAAACTATTTAGCTCACTGAATATCTTTGAGGCATCCTATGGTTCACTAATGAATACACCAGATCTTGGTCTTATGGAATGTCATAATGATGTGAATAAACATGTCTCTGAACACTGTATTTGATCAATTGAATCAACAGATGGAAAATATTGTTTTGGGCTATAATGTAATAAATCAGCTCCCTAGTAACTTTTCCAAATATGTCTTAAAAGCATCATCCCATCCTCTTTTGTCTAATGTTGTGCTCTTGGAAGTATTAGCAGAACTTAATGAAATTAGATGAGTTTCAAACAGATGTCTGCTAAACTGACAAATCTGCTAGAGCAAACAACAGAACTGCAAAACTTTAACAATTCCCAAATGTATCCTTCTCAACAGAATTGACTCCAGATACCTCCTGGGTAAGACCAAGTCCAAGAAAAAGGGGAAAAAATCAAAAATGAAAAATGAAAATAAAAATACAAATAAGGAATAATTTTACAATGCAAGTGGGCAAGAAACAAAACGAATCTGCAGTAAAAAAAAAACACAGAAAAAATGTAAAAGAAAAAGAAAACAGTACAAAACAAGGAAGTAAGAAACAAAAAAAAATGGAAGGGGGGGCTCGATCTCACAAAGAAACTAGTTTGCAATGGAATCAGTGAGTAGTAATATTTGTCTTATGTATTTTCATTTCTGAAGCAAAATATTGGAGTTTGAAGTTTTTTTTAAGTTAACAGTCTCATGACATTTGTGCTAAGTAAAAATGAAATATATTGGTACAGTGTTGTGGTATTTACCATTACAAATAAGTGATAAAATCATGCTGCTACATCCAGAGTATGAATCTAGCATGTACTGTACATTGAGCAAGTAAGTTCAAGGGAAGAGATGTTCGGAAACTGGGAGCAGTTGTCAGGTTTAATGACACCAGTAATTAACTGCAAAAGTACCTGTAAGTATAGAAACTGTATTTGATAAAAATAAAAGTTCACTGAGTAGAAATGTAAGGATGTCAGTGTCAACTTACCGAGTTTGGTGTCCTGACTTTTTAAGCTGCAGTAGGTGTTTGTACCTGGCCTTGTAGCCTCTGTGATGCACATAGAAGAACTGGACTCCTGTAGCCAGATAGGAGACTAGGTGGATTGGATCAGATTTCATTACTGCTCCATCTCACACATCATTCAATCTGCCATCAAATATTTTTTTTTGAGAGTGTGTGTGTGTACTATGCCATAAGTACAGACAGGATATTATAGCCAACAAAAAATACAACAATGTTTATTGTCCTAGTTCTCTCTGTGGATCTGTGTCTGTCTGTCTCTGTCTCTGTCATTTCATCCTCTCTGACTTTTGCTCTTTTGTCAAAGAAATGCAAAAATCTTAACCCTCCCCCAAAATCCACAAGGGTCAGCCATCTCCTCCTGGATCTTCCCTGTCATGACTAGTAGCACCAGTGCTTATTTAGCTGCCATGCCTGTACCTTCTGTCTACTTACAAGGACTGATCAGAAAGTGTTAACCAAAGTTGCCATCTCAGAACAACACAGTCCCAAGTAACATAAGCAAACCTCAAATCTCTTTTACAGTCTTTTTTCACACTTACTTGACAAAGCAAAAGTGACAAGCACTGGAGGGCTTCATGTCGATGCAGAAAATTTGTAAATATCCAAGTTACATAGAAACATAGAATCTGAATGCAGATAAGGAGTGCTTGGCTCACCCAGTCTGCCTATTTGTCTCTTCCTATACTGTCACCACAGGCTCTACTTGATCTCCAGCATATTCTCCCCCTTGCTTCCGAACCAAGACTTCCTTGTGTCTATCCCATCCATGCTTGAAGTTCAGCAATGTTTTCACCCCACTGACTTTGCTGAAAGAGTGGGCCAGGCATTCAACACTCTTTCAGTGAAGTAGTATTTCCTAATATCTCTTCTAAATTTCCCCCTTCCAGCTTCTTAGCATGTCCTCTTGTTCTCATGTATCTTTTTATCTGAAACATACTCCCCTTTTGTATCATATTCTGTTATGATCTGAGGTTTTGGTGTTTTGGGGTATGTGGTTATGCCATCTGAGATGATTGCAACAGAACTGAGACAAACCCTGGATTCTTCCTGTAGAACTCTCACTCACTCTTTATTACAAACATGTAATATGCTCATTAGCTGTCTTAGCTTAGATTACAAAGAATAATATACTCACAAATTATCATAGCTGATGACAAAGTATAACAAACTCACATAGTTGCCCTTTAAGCTGACGCCCCTTCTTCTGAAACTTTCAAGAAGCCTGTTTGCAATGGGTCTTGTGGTTTGTAGAACACATTTAAGTTTTTTTTAATGGCATTAGGAAACCAGAAGTATGGGAGTTAGGAGAAAAAACAAATTCAGTGGTTAATATATACCAAACACAACTGTTGCAATACAACCAAATTGCAGAACGATTAGCTCACTACAGTGACTGTTTATATATGGCTGATAGTTGTTGTCACTTATAAATTGTGGTATTTATGTTCCTGTGCAGTTACTATGCACTGACACAGTATGAGTTTTATTCATGGCTATTGTATTTATGCCATCAGAGATTTTTTTTTTCACCCAGGGTATATGATCTCCTTTGTAACTTCAGCAGGCATATTAACCTAATCTTGGTGATACCTGCTTCCTTTTTTATTATTATCTATTTGTTAGATGTTCATTCAACTACCCATCTTCTGCTTTGGCTGGCACATGCTGTCAGGCAGGCATATTGGGTACTGTGCCTTTATGACCACTGATGTGGACAGTGGCTGAGTGAAGAGGAGCTCATGTTCTTCCCTTGTGTGAAAGTAAGTATACAGCATACACTATGGCTGGGTGAAATGTATCTTTTGTCAGTGAAATTACAGTTTTGCTTCTGTGAAATTTCACAACCTTTCCATGCACGTTTTGCTAAATTTCACTAAAATTTAGTTTTCAGTTATTTCCATCTAATTTAAAAAAATGTATTTGTCCACATTGCACAACATTTGCTACAATGTGTTTACCTGTATCCATGCAGAAATGTACCAAGTTTCAGATCTCTATCTTTAAAGATGACTGTGTTATAAGCCTCCAAACATTCAGAAATAATTAAAATAACATTTTACAATTTTGTAAACTCAGAATTTTAAGCCTCTGTAACTTTAAAACTAGAAAATGGAATATCATCAAATTTGTTAGGTTCATTGACCCTGAATGTTAGGCTTTGAGGCCACCATCATGGTCCAACAGCAGAGCATTGTGCTGCCATGCTGATGACCTGGGTTTGGAAGTGAGCACAAGAAGTCACAATGAGAAGCAGGCCATGGCAAGACAATAAGTGAGACCTGGTGGACAGAGCATCACACCTGAGAAATGAACGTTCCAGGTTACAGAGTGTTCAGAAGGGACAGGGAGGGTGGGGAAGTTGCCTTATACATCAGGGAAGACATTAGTGTAACTGAAGAACAGGAGGAGGATGGAGAGACTGAGCTGCTGTGGATAATGCTAAGTAGGAGGATGGGTGAATCCTTGCGGCTGGGGGGTGGTATACAGGCCACCTGCACAAGGGGAGGAAGACGAAAGATGACTAACTCAGACAAGTACAAGGCTGGCCCAAAAAGGAGAACTGCTACTGGTGGGTGACCTGAACTTACCAGATGTTGACTGGGAGGTCCTGGATGCAGCATGGGCAAGGAGCAGGAAGATATTAGCAGCGCTGCAGGGGGTATTCCTTTAACAGCTGATCAGGGAGCCAATGAGGGGAAACAACTTGTTGGATGTGGTCCTGAGAAACGGGGTGAGAGTGGAGGAGGTGCAGGTGGGAGAAGCCTGGGGCACCAGCGACCACAACACGGTAAGGTTCAGGGTCAGGGCAGGGAGGGAGACAAGCAAAACTAGTACGACAGTCATGGACTTCAGATGCATGGACTTTGACAAGATGAGAACGATAGTTAGGGAGAAAATGGAAGGTACATTGAATATAGGGGCAGTGGAGGAATTATGGGAAGCTATCAGGGGAAGGGTTCAGGAAGCAGTGGAAATGTGCATAAAATTGATCAGGAAGAGCAAAAGTGGGAAGAGACCACTCTGGTTCACAAGGGAGGTGTTGGAAGCAGTCAGGGAAAGGAGGAGGAGGGGTTTCAGAAAATTTAAGATGACACTCAGTGGGGAGGATAGGAAGGAGGATAGGGAGAAGACGAGTCTGTCAGGGAGGAAGATCAGAAGGACAAAGGCAGCCACTGAGGAGAAAATAGCCAAAAAGGCCAAGAGGGGGCATAAAACCTTTTTCAGATATGTGAGGGAGAGGAGAAGGCCAAGGCCAGAGATTGCTAGACTGCGGGGGGATGGAGGGATAAACTTGAAAAGGGACTATGAAAAAGCAGAGGTATTAAGTAAGTACTTTAGCTCAGTATTCACAGAGGAGGAGGAAGGTAGGGGTACTCTGCTAAAGCCAAAGGAGAAGGAAGGCAAATGGGTGGATCGGAGTCCATTCACTGTGGATAGGGTCAGAGCAGAGCTAGATCGACTAAGGGTAGACAAGGCAATGGGGCTTGATGGGTTACACCCCAGAGTGATCAGCGAACTGAGGTAGGAGCTGGCTGCACCCTTGAGAAGGCTCTTCAACCTGTTCCTGGATATGGAGAGGGTGCCGGAGGACTGGAGGAAGGTGGACGTGGTGCCCTTGCACAAGGGAGATAACAGGGAGTTGAAGGAGAACTACCAACCAGTCAGACTCACATCCGTGATGGGGAAGGTAATGGAGGCATTAATCAAAGAGAAGGTGGTGGATTACCTGGAGGAGTGTGGCCTGCAGGACAGCAGACAGCATGGCTTCACAAAGGGGAAGTCATGCCAGACCAACCTAATTGAGTTCTTTGATTGGGTGACTCTGGTAATCAACCAGGGAGGGGTGGTAGATGTGGCCTATCCGGACTTCAGCAAGGCCTTCAACACTGTTCTCGATAGATTTGTGAGCAAGATGGAAAGCATGGGGTTGGGAGGGAAAATAACAAGCTGGGTGGAGGCCTGGCTAGCAGGCAGAACTCAGAGGGTTGTGCTAAATGGGGTGTACTCCAGGATAGCAAGGATAAGGAGTGGAGTGCCACAGGGGTCAGTTTTGTGTTTGTTCCTCTTCAACATTTACATCAGTGACATTGCAGAGGGTTTGAGGTGGAGGGTGTGCCTATTTGCTGATGACACAAAACTCTGCAATAGGATGAACACCCCGGAGGGGTTGGAGAACAAGAGGAAGGACCTAAAGATGCTCAAGGAGTGGGCCAGGAAGTGGCAGCTGAAACTGAATGCCAAGAAGTGTGCTGTGATGCACTTAGGGAGTAAAAACACACAAGCAGGGTATACACTGGGTGGGGAAGAAATCAAAAAATCAGAATAGGAGAGGGATCAGAGGATAATAGTCTCCTCAAACCGTAAGGTCGGGTTCCAATGTAGCAGGGCGGTGGGAAGGGCCAATGGAACATTGGCATGCATAGGCAGGGGCTTTATAAGCAAAAGGAGGGAGATAATAATAATGCCCCTCTACAAAGCCAAGGTGAGGCTGCAGCTAGAGTACAGAGTTCAGTTCTGGAGACCACGCCATTGCAAGGATATAGATGCATTGGAGAGGGTTCAAAGAAGGGCAACAAAGATGGTGCAGGGTACGCAGGGGAAAACATATGAGCAGAGGTGTAAGGAGCTGAGTCTGTACACACTGGAAACAAGGAGGGAAAGTTGAGACATGATTGAAGCCTTTAAATATGTAAAAGGGCTCAATAAAGTAAGAGAAGGGGGTCTACTAAAGAGGACGGAGGGAGCCATAATAGGGCACAGCCTCAGATTGCAAGGAAATAAATTCAGGGGCAATGTGAGGGGGTGTTTCTTCACAGAAAGGGTGGTGGAGTCCTGGAATAGACTGTCAGATGGAGTGGTTGGGGCTAAATTGGTGGAAACATTCAAGAGGGCATGGGACAGGCATATGGGTCTGAGAATCTGGGGGGCAATGGCAGGAGGGGAGGGGGTGTGAAGGGGGAAAAGTGAGCAAATTGGATGGGACGGAAGAGTCCTTTTCTGTCATCAAGCTTCTATGATTCTATGATTCTATCATCAGCTGCTCAGCAGTGCATCTCAGTCAGACTTAGAGAGCATGAGTGGCGGAATCCACTAGCTCAGTGACCCCTGTGTCTGGGCTTGGGAGTAGGGGAATCTATGGCTGTGTCAGGCTGACAGACACTGAACCCAGCAGGGGAGATGGAAGGGAAAAAAATGTTGGAGAAAAGCCCATATCCAAATAAATGATGGCTGGATTCAGCCTGTTCAGGGTATATGCAACAAGTCAAAGAATGCTTCAGGTTGCCATGCATTTTACCAAAAAAGTCAAAAATACTGAGCCATCCACCAATCAACATTTCCATAAACAGTGAAAATATCTGAATGAACTCCAGTGACTCCAAATGTTTTTTGCACTTATTGTGCTTTTATTCTTGCTTCACACATATAAAAAGGCAACGGTTTCATGGCTACACCACTTCCTTAGGCCCAAACTGTGTTGTCACTAAGTGATAAACAAATAAGCTTAATTTTACCATAAAATACATAATCAACCCCATCACTCTGTTCTTATACAGATCCCCAAAAGTGAGGCATGCCAGTGGGATTTTAGAATACAGGTGTGCATATACACACTGCTCATCAAATATTGTACATAAAAACAGTGCTGATAGCTATAATCTATGAGTATGTAGCTCATTTTGTATAATATCCCCACATTATATTTCATTCTTAGCACCAAAAGAAAACCCTTTTAGTGTGTTTGTATGTGAAATATATGTCCTTAAACCAGTCCACCAACCTTAATTTTCTGTAGAATTTTTGTAAATCCACCTCAAGTCTAAAAGTGTACAATGGTTTGGTAGGTGGGAATGAGAGGCCCTTGCTGAGTACTTTATTTTCAGAATCCGTGATATCTCCCCCACTTAAACACCACTATGGGTTCCTTTGCCATTTCCTTTTACATAGAAACATAGAATTTGACAGCAGATAAGGACTGCTTGGCCCACCCAATCTGCCCATTTCCCTACCTAATAGATAAGCTGCAGATCCTAGTTAACCAACAGCCTACTTTTTCCTACCCCCACCCACTAGAATTGCCTTATGACTGTCCCATGCATTCTTGAAATCCACCACTGTTTTTGACTCCATAACCCCCTCAGGAAGGCTGTTCCATGCATCCACAACCATCTCCATGAAAAAATACTTCCTCACATTACCTCTGAGCCGCACCCCCTCAGTCTTCAAATTGTGCCCTGTTGTTCTTGCACACCTCTTTTTCTGAAAGAGGTTACCCTCTTGGACTTTGTTGATTCCCTTGAGGTACTTGAAAGTTTATATCATGCCTCCCCTCTCCCTCCTTTCCTCGAGGCTATACATATTAAGCTCCTTAAGTCTCTTTTCATATGTCTTCTGGTGCAGATACTGCACCATCTTAGTTGCCCTCCTCTGGACTGCCTCCATCCTGTCTATGTCTTTGCGGAGACTAGGTCTCCAGAACTGCACACAGTACTCCAGATAAGGTCTCACCAGCTGTCTGTACAGAGGGATACAACTTCTTGTTTTCTACCTGTGATGCCTCTCCCTATGCATCCCAGTATCCCCCAGTCCTCCTTACTGTCCTCTCACGTTGCTTGCCCACCTTTAGGTCATCAGATATGACTACTCCCAGGTCCCTTTCCAATTTTGTTGTTGTTAGTATCTCACCCCCCATTTTGTACTCTTCCCCTGTATTTTTGTTCCCAGGTGCATTACTTTGCACTTCTTAGCATTGAATCTAAGCTGCCATACATTTGACCATTCCTCCAGCCTTGCCAAGTCCCTTCTCATCCTTTCCACCTCACCTTGTGTATCAACTCTGTTGCAGATCTTTGTGTCGTCTGGAAAGAGACATACTTTTCCTTCCAGTCCCTCTGCAATGTCACTTATAAAGACATTAAAGAGGACTGGTCCTAGTACTGAACCCTGCGGTACCCCACTAGTAACCCCCCTTTCTTCAGAGTGGACTCTGTTTATTATTACCCTCTGTGTCCTGTTCTCCAGCCAATTCTTTACCCTGGCTACCAACTTGGGACCCACTCCCAGGCTGTCCAACTTGTATATTAATCTTTTGTGTGGGACTGTGTCAAATGCCTTGCTAAAGTCTAGGTAGGCCATGTCCACAGCCCCTCCTTGATCTACTACTTTGGTCACCCAGTCAGAAAAATTTATTAGATTCGTCTGACATGACCTTCCTCCTGTGACTCCATGCTGTCTCAGGTCCTGTGCCCCTCTGGCCTCTAGGTACTCAACAATTCTTTCCTTCAGAAGTGATTCCATAATTTTCCCAATCACTGAGGTTAAACTAACAGGTCTGTAGTTTCCTGCTTCAGCCCTGCTCCCACTTTTGTGAAGTGGAATAACATCTGCCCTTCTCCAGTCCTCAGGTACCACCCCATCCTCCCATGATTTGTTAAAGTGGGTAATCAGTGGCATCACTAGTTCTACCCTTACTTCTTTTAGAATTCTGGGATGAATCCCATCAGGCCCCATTGCTTTGTCCACCTTCAGTTTTAAGAGTTCTTTCAGAACCCTTTCTTCTGTGAATGGGCTGGTATCAACCCCCCGTATCTAGAGTAACATAGAAACATAGAAGTTGACGGCAGATAAGGACCGCAAGGCCCATCCAGTCTGCCCATTTCTTTTTCTACCTTATAAATGTGCCATCGGCCTTTGCTCTGTCAGTGACCTATCTATTCATAGTCATTTGTATTGCTCCCTTATGCCTATCCCATGCCTGTTTGAAGCCCTGCACTGTATTCATAGCCACCACTTCTTGTGGTAAGCTATTCCATGCATCTACCACCCTTTCTGTGAAAAGAATTTCCTCACATTCCCCTTAATCGGCCTCCCTCTAATCTCATGCTGTGTCCTCTTGTCCTGCAATTTTCTTATATTTAAACATGTTAGACTCTTTCACCTTGTTTATGCCCTTAAGGTGTTTAAATGTCTCGATCATATCACCTCTCTCCTCCTTTGCTCAAGGGTATACATATTGAGCTCCGTTAATCTGTCCTCATATGTCTTCTGATGCAGTCCCTGCACCATTTTGGTTGCCCTTCTCTGGACTGCCTCAATTTGGTTAATGTCCTTGTGAAGGTGTGGCTCCAATACTGCACGCAGTACTCCAGATGGGGCCTAACCAATGTCTTGTACAGAGGATTATTACCTCCCTCTACGACTTGTGATACCCTACTAATACACCCTAACACCCCCTAGCCTTACCTACTGCTTTAGAGGTCTGCTTGGATGATTTTAGGTCATCAGTGATGATGATGCCCAAGTCTCTTTCTTCCTTTGTGACTGCAGCAACTCCCTCCCAGCCTATAAGTGGCTTCAGGGTTTTCTTCCTATGTGCATGATTTTGCACTTTGCATTAAATCCCAGTTGCCACTCTTCTGACCATTTTGCTAGTTTATCCAGATCTCTTCTCATTCTGCCCACCCCATCTGGATCATCTACTCTGTTGCAGATCTTGGTGTCATCTGCAAACAGACAAGCCTTTACCCTCTAGTCCATCTGCAAGGTCACTAATGAAGATGTTGAATAGGACTGGCCCCAGGACTGATCCCTGAGGTACCCCACTTGTGACTTGCATCTCTTCTGACTGTATACCATTTACCACCACTCTCTGTTTTCTGCCAGTCAACCAGTTTGCCACCCAGTTGACCAACTTCTGACCCACCCAGGCCTACCTAGCTTATTTATCAATCTTCTATGTGGAACAGTGTCAAAGCTTTGCTGAAGTCAAGGTAGGCGACATCAGCTGCTCCCCCTTGGTCCACCACTCTGGTTACCCAGTCAAAGAAATCTATGAGAGTGTTTCTATTGTTTGGTTTAGGTACCTCCCCCTCTTCATTTGTGAATACTGAGCAAAAATATGTGTTTGGTATCTCTGCCTTTTCACAGTCACCCTCTGTCCACCAATCCTCCCCGTTATTAAGCCTCACTATCCCTCCCTTGGTCTTCCTTTGCTCCCTGATGTACCTATAAAAGGTTTTATCCCCCTTCTTAACTGAGTTGGCTATCTTTTCCTCGGTTTGGGCCTTTACTGTTCTGACTGCCTTCCCTGCTTCCTTTTGCTTTATTTGATACAATTCTCTGTCCTGCTCCTTCTGTGATTCCTTGTACTTCCTGAATGCTTTCTTTTCCTCCCTAACCTTCCCTGCCACCTCCTTTGGGAACCATAGTGGTTTCTTACATTGTTTTATTTTATTTGCTTCACACAAAGGCTTGTTGCCTCTGTAATGGCAGTTTTGATTATTCCTCATTGTTCTTCCACCCTTCCTTCACGCCCTTTTGCTAGTGCATTCCTTAGGCACTCACCCATTCTGGCAAAGTCAGCCCTTCTGAAGTCCAGTACCTTTGCCTTTGTATGGCTTGACTCGACTGCTGTGTTTATTGTGAACCATACTGTTCGATGGTCACTAGTTCCCAGATGGCTACTCACTTCTAAATCTGTGATCCTCTCACCATCTCCATTTGAGAGTACCAGGTCTAAGATTGTACCCTCTCAAGTGGGTTGCCATACTTGTTGTCTAAGACATGCTCCCTGTAGGGCATCTAGAATGACCCCACTCTTAGAAGTGGCTGCTGCAAATGCACTCCAATTAACATCTGGCATATTCAGATCCCCCATCAGCAATATCTCCCCTTTTTCTGCCATTCTAAGGATACTTCCTATCATTTCCTTGTCCATGTCCTCCCCCTGAGATGAGGGTCTGTATACAACCCCTGCGCGGACTGTGGTGCCATTGTCTGTCTCCAAATTGACCCACAGTGCTTCCTCTCCTCCCTGTTTACCCTTTTGTTCTGTAGCTTTGATTCCTTCCCTTATGTAAAGAGCTACTCCTCCTCCTCTTTTACCCTCCCTGTCCCTCCTGTAGATAGTGTATCCTGGTATGTTTATGTCCCTGTCATGGTTCTGTGTGTACCATGTTTCTGTGACTGACACGATAACCAGATGTTCCTCCTCCATCAAGACCACTAATTCAGGAAGCTTGTTACCCAGATTATGGGCATTAGTATTCATTGCTCTCCATTTTTTGATGGCTTTACCTCTTGTAGCACTATCCCTGTCCCCATTGAATTTGCTTTCTCCGTTCACCTCTGTACTGCTCCCTACTGACCTTTGTACCTTGGTCTTTACCTCATTTAGTACCCTGTTTTGTAGGGGAAGGCTAGGAATTCCCTGCTGATTATCAGTGCTTCCCCCCTTGACTAGTTTAAAAGCTTGCCAATGAAGCATTTAAACTGAACGCCCAAAAGACTTGTTCCCTTACTGGACAGATGCAGACCATCCTTCCAGTATAGGCTGGTATCCCTCCAAGTGGAATCCCAGTCCCCAATGAGGCCAAACCCCTGTGCTCTGCACCATTTTTTAACCATCCATTTAATCAAATGGTGCGAAGTACCCTCACCTCACCCTTGCCATAGACAGGCAGCACCTGTGAGAAGGATACTGTGTGTGCTACTTGCCTTAAGCCCCTCCCCAACTCCACAAACTCCTCCTGCACTGCTCTAATCTCATGTTGAGTCAAATCATTTGTCCCTAGGTGGACAATGATGTCCAGCTCAGTCTCCTGTGCAGTTGTTCTCATGATCCTGAGGATGTGCTTTCTGTCCCTCCAAGCCATGGCGCCAGGCAGGCACCTTACTTCAGTTTTCCCTGCTCCCCCAAGTTCTATCCCCCTAATGATTGAGTCCCCCACCAGGAGCTGCTTCCTTTCCCTGTGGTGTCCTCTGCCTCCTTCCTGTGGGGATCCCTTGTGTCAGTTGTCCACAGCCTCCTTAGTCTCCCCTGTTGCCCCCTTTGCCTCTCCCTCTGCCTTCTCTTCAGCGCCTCCACCACTACCCCCTCCTCCCCCCCTCTCTGGCCTATATTGGAAACCCTGTATTAGTTATTTCTTGGTCAACCTCTGTCCTGTAGAGCATGTTGTACTCCCTTGTATCTATAATAGGGCCTTGTTCCCTGGTATCCTGTTGGTCCTGCGGGTGTGCCTTCCCCTAAAAAAGGTCCCTGTTACTTCAGGAAAGAAAGGGAAAAGGTGACGCCAACAGGAAAAAGAACACAAATGTTAACATACTTATGGTGAGCTTTGAAAACAAAATGGTAGTCAGATTGAAGTTTTTTGGTGATTGGATGCATAACAAAAATGAACAAAATAATTAGTGGTCTAGTACTAGAATGATTTGTAACAGTCAACAAAGGGAGACTAACCAGAAGATTTTGGTTTTTTTATTAACTCACAGCTTAAACACATAAAACAATAATGATGAACTAATGAGAGAACAGTGAATGATTATTTATTTATTGAATTTTGTTGACTGGGTAGGCCCACTGAGACTAGAAGTCCATTTTTCAGGGGCAACCCAGGAGGGAGTGGGGATACAGAAGGTAACCAACTGAAATTGAACCAGATTAAGCTGTTGGTAGTATTTTTTTAGTGAATGGGGGAAATTTGGCCAGGACACAGGGAAATTTCCCTACTTATCAGTAGGGGGACCCCTTGGCCATCTTTCTCACAATGGCCACTCACTTGGAGCCACTGAAGGAGAGGGATGGTGCCATGGCAGGGGAGCAGGCCTCCTCCCCTGTCATAGCTATACAAGAGGCAGTTGAGGTGACGATGGCCACTGCAGATTTTTCCTAGGTGGAAGCGGAATTCCTCTCTTCAGAGGAACCGAAGGATGTGACTGGGGATATGGAAGTGGGGACCAACAGCCCGAAGGCTGGTCCTGCAGTATCTATACCAGCTAAGGTGCTGGTGCAGATTGAGCAGTGATGCTCTGAGCAGGAGCGGTATCTCCAGAGGGGATTTGCTTTGGAGAAAGAGTTAACAGCCCTGTCAAGCGACTTGGTGGCAGCAGCAGGTAACAGAGCGCAGCAGCCACCATCGGAGGATCAAACTCCCACCTCAGTCGGGCCTTCTATGGGGGCCACTGCAGAGTCTGAGATGCCCCCCCCCATTGCAGTGCAAAGAAAAGACAGCCACCTACTGTGCACTGTGGCTGGCAGCAAAAGCAGTCCTCCTCAGGCTGTGTGCCTAGAGCCACGCATTATGCACAAGGAAGCAAAGAAAGCTGAGAGATCACAACTGAGTACAGGCCGCTCTACCTCCTCTAAGGCTTCTACAGGTACAGACACCCCATTTCTTGCCCCTGCCCAGGTGCCACAAAGTCAAATTTGTTTTTTCCCTAAGGATCAAGACAAGGCTGATTGGAGTAAACCTTCTATGAGTCCCGACCCCGCCAATGCTTCTAGCCCCCCTGAACACTGAGACTGGCACAGGTCTCCTGTTCACACATTGGAGGATGCTGTCTGGTTGCAAGGTTAGGACGGCACCTTTATTCCTGATTCTGCTTCCTCTCCTTATCACACAGTTGTTTTTTCTACTACTGATCACAGAAAAACTACCATGGTTCACGAAGAGAGCTCCAACTCACCATGGGGTAACTCTGATTCTAGCAATGCACTGCACTCTGATACTAATGTTATTGATTTTGTTACAGCTTCTGTCACTGTTGTTATGGATGAACCTGTTAGCAATGATGATATCCAGGTTTCAGGTTCTGTGGGTGATGATCAGTTAGCAGAGGGCCCAGTTAGGCTGGGTCCCTCTGGTTCAGCCTTGCAAAACTCAGAGGAGTTAGTTAACTTAGCCCCATGTTTAAGCTATCGGATTTGTTTCAAAACAAGGGAGAACCAGCCCCCCAGGAGAAATGCTGTCCATTTGTTATACAAAGGGGGGCTAGATTCCCCTCCTGAAAGGGTTCACATCACTCGTGTTCTACTATAAGGTACCGTGAATTTTTTTTCTTCTGAACTTTTCACATTAAGAAGTTTGGGGAACTCCAATTATGACATTAGTTTTAAAACAGTTCCCAGTTTAGACCATTTTTGGGCACAATACCAGGTCCCAAAAAATAACCCTGTTTGGACCCCGTTCCAAGCTATTCCCCTCACCAAACCCTTGGTCAAATATATTACTGTTTTCTTTAAGAATGAGGGCGTTAATGTAGAGGACATCCTCTTCTGCCTCAAACAACACTGTGAGGTTTTGGGGTAACCTACACTAAATTTAGATAGTGAACAGCTTTGGGATGATAGTTGGAGGATTAGAGTAAAATTATTTTCTACCAATTCTGGGCATGTCCATCTACCTGGTAGCATTTTTCTGGGGAAAGACAGAGGTTCACTTTTTTATACAGGCCAGACCCACTCCTGCTTTAAGTGTGGGTCCTGCACTTACCTAAGTTTGGCTTGTAATACTTCCCAGTGCTGTCATTGCTTTGAGTTTGGTCATGTCTCCACTAACTGCTTAAATCTGTTTAAGTGCAACCTCTGTGAAAAGACAGGACATGCATATGGTCGTTTCCCATGGGCATCCCACAACAGGGACAAATGTCCTTCCCGTGAGGGTCTTATTCAGGCCACACAGCAAGTTCAGGCAAAAAGAGTAGCAGTCCAAAGTCTTAGGTTAGCCCAAGAAACCTTAGCACAGACTCAGACCCCCCCCCCAACTAGTACTGAGTCTAGCTCTGTTCTAGTCCAGAAGGAGGTTACTCCTGTACTCCTGAAGCAGGTACCACAGGGTAGCACAGTCCATTCCTTCCATAGCACTTGTGACTGTTTCTGAAATGGAGGTGGTCAAATTGCACCCGTCCTGCCAGCGGTTAGGGAACACCCCTTCAAACCTGTTCCTCAAAGGGAAAGGACAAGATTGGGGAAATCTGTTCCATCCAAGCAAATTATGATCCCTGGGAGTAAGGCCACAGCAGGTACCTCTTGGAAGACAGGGAACAAATTTGTTGTTCCTACTGATGACTTAGAGACTGGGGATTCCGGCAATGAGGGAACTGACACTTCCTCTTTGGCATCAATTATGGATAATGATGAGGGAGGTGAAGATGATTCCATCACAAAACGTACTAGGCAGAGGAGAGTGTCTAAAACCCCATAGTATGAATGATTACTTGCCGCATTTTTTCCATCCTCCTCATGAGTTCGCTTTCCATCACCACTATAAATGTCAATAGCATCAAATATGAAAAAAGAGAAGGGAATTTTTGTTCTCATTGAAAAATAATCATTTTGATATCATTTGCCTTCAAGTTACTAGACTTAAGACTCACACTGAGCTGTAACATGCTCCCAGACTCTGGGATGCAGGCCCCTCTTATTGGTCCATAGGGACAGACACCTCTGATGGGGTGGGTATTTTGTTGAACAACCCTATGATTAATATCTCTTGGTTAGTTGACATATGCCCTGAGAAAGCTTTGCTCCTTGATTTTTCCCTTTCTTCTGAGAGATTCAGGCTTGTTAATATATATGCACCACAGATGAAAGCATTATGGGTGACTCTGTTTAAAACCTTACAGCCCTTCCTGCACACATCCTGGCTCACCATTTGTGCTGGTGATTTTAAGTGTGGACTTTCCCAAACTGATGGGGGGTTATGCACCTCTAAGCTGTTTTGTGATTCCACTGCCTTAAAACAGATTCTTACCACAGCTAATCCCATTGATGCATGGACTCTTCACCCCTCTGGTTGATTTACATACTTTTGGGTCCTCTTAGGACTAGGATTGATTTTCTCTTTGTTTCTTTAGTCTTACGGGTTTAATCTGGCACTACGCATGCATATGAATTATCAGACCACGTCGCTCTTCTGGTACATGTGGCCTGGAAAAATACACCCCGGTGCAAAAAGCATGGTTGGCGGCTCAATGAAAGCCTCCTGGAGGACCCCACCATTGGTAAACTGTGGAGGTCAGATTGGACCACTAGAATATCTGTCTTAGCATGTTATGATATGTTGGTTGATTGGTGGGAGGACACAAAAACTTCCTGGTGAATCCTATTTCAAAACAGGGCCTAATATGTCTCAAATAGTGACTATTTAAATTATTTGCAACTCTGTCACCACCTCCAACACCTTATTTCATGTTCTGAAGTGACTAGTCAGGACTATAGTTCACAGATTCAGATTGTTAAAGAACAAATGTTTCAGTTTCAGTATAACAGAGCTAAATCCCTAGACCAAGAGGTTCAATTTGGATCTCAGTTGCAGAAAGGGTGCATGGACCCATTCGAAGAGTGCAAAGCCCGGGTAGACAGCAGGATGATTAAAGAACTATATTTACCAACTGGGTAATCCATAACTGCCCCTAAACAGATATTATAGCTAGTAGAATAGCATGTCACTTCACTTTTTGGGACACAGCTACTGTACCCCCAGTAGATGTAAAAGCCGGATCAGACCCTCCCACAGGTCTCTGTCACAGATGCTGAGAATCTCACTAAAATAATTTCCACTGAAGAGGTAGCATAGGCTATTGGTTCACCGAAAGTGAACACTTCCCCTGGCTCAGATGATATTGGCGCAGGAATGTATAAAAAATTCAAATCAGAGTTGGCCCCCGGATTAGCAGAGCTATATAATTATATGTTTTCCTCCCAATGCTTTGCAACTACTATGAATATTGCAACTTTGGTCTTGCTCCATAAAAAAGGCTCTAAAACTGATCTGGGAAATTGGAGACTGCTAAGCCTCCTAAATACAGATTTAAAGATACTCTGCAAAATTTTGTTGGCAAGGTCATCCATGGTTGCTTCCTATTTAATCTGTCCTGAACGAACATGTGCTGTCCCCAATAGAAAACAACAAGACAACTTGATAGTGCTGCAAGAATTATTTACTAAGGGTAAAATGGATGAGATACGGGGGGTTTATTATAGGTCTGGATAAAGAAAAAGCCTTCGATAGGCTCTTGTACAATTTCATTTTTGAAACCTTACTCGCCTATGGCATCCCTCCAACATTTGTCTCCTGGGTTAAGTCTATGTACTCTGCAGCAGTAATTGTCCCTCAGATTAACAGTTGGGTAGGAAGAGCCCTTAAGATTCATAGAGGAGTTCAGCAAGGTTGTCCCCTTAGCCCTCTCCTCTATGTTTTTGGGATAGACATCCTGCTTAGGAAAATTATGAACACACACTCGATACGTGGTCTTTCACCTCTCCCTGAGTCCCTGCTCATCAAGATATTAGCATATGTAGATGATTTCATTTTAACTTTAGCCTCTGATACCTCTGAAGTTTCCTTGACTGAAACTCTTCAGGCATACTCTGTTGCTTCAGGTTCTAAAATAAACCTTAGCAAAAGTAAAGGGGTGTCCTTGGGTAACATCCCACCTCTAGTTTCTTGTATGTTTTCTGGCATTGTGGTATCCCTTTCCCCAGTTTCTATTCTAGGTATCACCTTCGGGCCTGGAGATATTGGCCTTACTAACTGGGAACAATGTTTATCACGGGCAGACAGATTGGTTCTTGGATGGAAAGAGCATCAAATTTCAAAAAAGAAAAGAGCAGTAGTGATTAAAACTTTGCTCACTCCAATTTTTCTGTATCTTAGTGTCATCTTCCCCCTCCACTCAGTCTCTTTACTAGGCTGTACAGTGTTTTTTTTCCAAGCCTTTTGGGGCTCATGACTGAACTCAGTTAAACTTGAATTTACTTATCAACCTTTACAAGAAGGGGGGGTTGGGATAATACATCCTATAGATTTCTTTTTCAGTTTGTTTTTGAGCTATAACTTTGGGACTGCCCTTAAATCAGGGACTAGAATATGGATAGGCCTAGTTGTGGAATTTCTGTCCCCATGTCTTCCATACTGGGAGGACGGCTCGCCCCCCCCCCGGTAGACTTTCTCTGATCCCATGATATGGCCTGGACAGCATTAAAATAGCATTGAAATGGGGAGTATCCACCAGCCCGGTGGTGCTGAGAGTTGAGGCAGAGGACGCCACACCTCGTGCTGCGCCGGGGAGTTGGGGGTCGGCAGGGGAGGACTGGGATTGAGCATCTGAAGACAGCTCTCTCAGTCCTGGGGAGGGTTCGGGGATTTTCTGTTGCTCTGGCATCCTCTGGCTGTGCCTGGGGGCACTGCAGAGCATGGTAGCAGATGCCTGGGGATTGGAGCATGGCAGGGGCGTCTTCCAGGTGTGAGCAGGAGTGCGCTTCAAGCTGGGAAGGATGTCATTGCACGTCTGCACTTCAGGGGAGAAAACCACAGAAATACCTCCTTCCTTTGAGTGAGGCGACAGAGATCAGAGGCAGTCTGACTGACCTCATGCACAACACCGGCCATCTCTCCAGTTCTCCTTGGGGTCTGGGGCCTCTCCTAAGGGCCAGGGGAGTGCCCAGTCCCCACATACCCGACGTAGCCTGGAGTAGTCAGTTCAGGTGGGCGGTTGTGTCCGGCAGCTGGTGGAGAGACCCTGAGAGATGCCCCGAAGGTAGGGTGCATAAATAAACATTAAAAAAAAAAATGGTGAGTATCCCCCCCTTGCAGCTGTTAACTATGGATTGGAAGGCACTGTACAACGCTATCATCCTTTCTGAATGCGTATCTGAGGTTACATTCCTCATGTGTCTAGACAATCAGTTACAGAAGCTTACTAAACAGCTGATTAACCCCAGGCTCTCTGTGTTCATCTGGGATAGCGTGTGGCTGGGTAATTTTGGTAGGTTGAGCATCAGAGACAATAATAAACATAAACAAGTCACAGACAGGTATTGTCCCAGGGACTCCTGTTTACAGTCCATGGAGACTCAGCAACATTTGTTCTTAGACTGCCCATTTGCTATCTCCTTTTGGGTCTTTTTGGCTACAGCTTGGCAGGAACCTCAATTCTCCACTCTAGATTACCCCCACACTAATGTATGGTTCATTTATGGGATCTTGGGGTTGATACCATATGGATACTGTCTATGTGGTTTTGGTCATTATTCAGTATTACATCTGGCAAGCCAGATGCATGTGGGTGTTGCTGCAAAGACTGACAGAGAATAGAAAAAATTTTGCTTAACATTAGCAAAGCCATTACCAAACTGTATAGCATGGATAAAGTAAGGTACTCTGAGGAAAAAATGAAGCATTTCTGGGTTTATTGTGAGAAATGGTCTTCTTATGACACTGGATGATGTATGCCATTATACGTTTCCACTCTCCTGGTTTGAAGGGTCCTTTGGGTTCTGTTCCCTCTTGGTTTAGATATTGTATTTCCCACAATTGATTGGATGCTGTAATGTACTCCACTTTTATTAACAATTCCCCTACCTTTGTTGCTGGAAACATACAACATTTATGGATCAACTGTGAAACATGATTACATGAAAGCTGTTCAGCATAGCTGAGGAGTAGCTTTCCCAGCTGGAATAACTTAGAAACATAGAAACATAGAAGTTGACGGCAGATAAGGACCGCAAGGCCCATCCAGTCTGCCCATTTCTTTTTCTACCTTATGAACGTGCCATCAGCCTTTGCTCTGTCAATGACCTATCTATTCATACTCATCTGCATTGCTCCCTTATGCCTATCCCTAGGCTATTATTCCAAATGACAATGCCGTTTGGCACCACCAGTTTTATGTATGATATTAATTTGTTTCCTTATTCTTTTAATGACTTTGTTTTTGTTATATCTCTTTTGTATTGCATGTTGTAATAAGGTCCAAATTGTCAATAAAACTTCCCCTACTCTTTTCAAGAAGTGCCATAGGATCTTTAATGTCCACCTGAACAACCACCAGAACAGGCAGACAGGACCTCAGTTTAACATCTCATCTGAAAGATGGCACCTTAGGAGTGCAGTAGCCCCCTCATGCTGCACTACAGTATCACTATTGGGATTTAACCCAAGTGCCTGGTGTGAGGATAGAACCCACATCCTTCTGATCCTCTGGTCTCAGAGGCAAGTGTGCAACCTGCTGAGCCACTGACACTGCTACAGTTGAGACAAATGTAGTTATATTTAAATGAAATATAAGAAAGTATGTATATTATGCTTAAGGTTATATAGGAAAAAGAGTTTTCTTTTGGTGCTATGAATGAAATATAATTTGGGGATAATATACGAAATGGTGTACACACTCACAGAGTACAGCTATCAGCATTTTATATATATGATGAGCAGTGTGTATATGCACACATATACTCTCATAGAGTACAGCTATCAGCATATTTATATATATATATATATATATTATGGTAGCATGGTAGTGCTACCATAGTTAGGGTTGAGGAGCCATTTACATGTTAAACCCCAAATTTTGCACCTTAATAACTTTGCAACTGCTCAGCGGATTTGCCTGACATTTGGAATACAGAATCAAGACTCATACGCCTTGGGATCTGCCAAGCTCGTACTGGTCGGACATGCGGCTGCGGAGTTATTAAGCGTGATTCGTGCGGGCGCGTTATGCTTTTTGAATTCCCACGGTTCATCCTACAGGTCGCATCGGGTTTGCTCGACAGTCTAAGAAATCTTCAGGAATATGCGCCGGGTCCCCATGTGTCTTTTGAAGATTTCGTGAAAAAATATTAAATGGTTCAAAAGTTATTCAAAAAACAAGTTCCCACTATAAGTCAATGGGAAAAGTTAACAAAAAGTTCGACAGTGTCGCAAATGCAGTTTTTACTTTCGCAAATGGCCCTTTTACTGTTGCAAATCCTCCATTTTGTTTTCATTTGCCGATCAGAAAAATGCTTGGCATTTAAATTTGGGACCCTCTAGCAACCTAATTATTTTTGTATTCTCCTAGTCGGACCCTGAGGATGCTAGCCATATCTTTATTTTGGGGTAAAACACCCCAGAAACATGTTTTTCAGATTTCTGGAAAAAGTACTTTCACAAAGTAGTGTCGCACTCATGAAAGTGTCACAAATTTTTTCGAAGGGTTTCGCAAATTGCGACAGTACTTTTCTAGGCTGTGGGAAAATGACAGCAATTCTTTGGCACCCGTTGCAAAAGAACAATTTGGAGTTTGGGGCTGAAATTAGAAGGGAATGCAGCTGACATCTCACAGATGTGCCTTTCAGTGTTTTGTCAAAAAAATATTACACAGTGGCAAAGTTACGGTACTCCAAAGTTGATGCTTTTTCCCATAGGATAACATTACAGCATACGACGCATTGCAGCAATCGTTTGGCGCCCTGCTGCAAAATAACGGTTTGGTCTTTTGGTCTGAAATTTGCAGGGAACACAGCCAATATCCCACAGATGTGCCTTTCAGTAGTTTGGTGGAAAAATATTACAGGAAGGCAAGTTATGGCACTCGAACTTCTGTTTTTCCTATAGGATAACATTACGGCGTTTCACTCTGGCTTTTCAGGGTCTGTGATCTCAGAAACGGAACGTAGATACAGTGGACTTTTCAGGTGCTAGGCCTCTCTCCTGTGGGCTAAGCACAAAACTAGCCAGGAAAGTGATAATTCATATGGACTTTAAATTTTATTTCTATGTTGTACGGTTCCTGAGATATAAGTAATTTACTATTCCAAGTCCTCATTTTTCTGTTCCGAGAGTCATTATTTTGCATACATTCTTTGTACTCACTGTCTTTCTCTATACAGCTTTTGGGAAAACCAGCCCGCGACTTACATTACTGTTACCATTACTGCTTCCGCTTGTGTTCCAGACCATCTGGGTTTACCTATTTTGCCGTGCTGACGCCACCATGTGCGCCACCCTTTATGCTTACTTGCAGTTGCGTTTGTGTTGTTTTGTTTTTAATATTTCTGTCTACAGTACTGTTTTTCTTTCTGTTTTGCTTTGCGTCACCATGCGCATTACGATTTGTGTTTGCGGGCACAATGTTACTATTATGTGACAAGACATCACGTGGAGGAAGCGCGAGGCCCACAGGGCCCCGTGCTCCCGCCGCTGCATTACATTCACTATTTCTCATTATCATTCCCAAAAAGAAGGGAAATTAGAGGCAAAAAACTCTGTTTAATGCATCAGTTAGGGTTGTTCCACAGCGACAAAAGCGAGGAAATTCGATGTTAGGGTTGAAACCCCCTTTGCACCCCTCCAGCTCACCCCCAACTGGAATTGGGGGTAGTTGGGGTCATCGGTCCTAACTCTCACCCCTGCTCTCCTATTCCTCAGCTTCTTTCCACATGTGATGGGGTGAGAGTTAGGGCACCCGATTCCAGTTGGGGTGGGCAGGAGGGGTGCAAAGGGGTTTCAACCCCAACATCGAATTTCCTCACTTTTGTCACTGTGGAACAACCATAACTGATGCATTAAACAGAGTTTTTGTTCTATATATATATATATATATATATATATATATATATATATATATATATATATATATATATATATATATATGATGATTAGTGTGTATATGCACACCTATATTCTAAAATCCCACTGGCACACTTCACTTTTGGGGATCTGTATAGGAATACAGTGATGAGGTTGATTATGTATTTTATTGTAAAATTATGCTTATCTGTGTGACAACACAATCTGGGCCTGAGGAAGTGGTGTGGCTACGAAATCATCACCCTCTTGTATGTATGAAGCAAGAATAAAAGTAAAATAAATGTAGAAATACTTTTGGAGTGAGTGGAGCTCATACAAGTATTTTTACTGTTCAGGGTATATCCCTGTGAGTAGGGTATGGCCCTGACAGATGAACTGCTGGCAGGGAGAAAAATTAGAATAAAAAAAGACTGTGTGTGTCAGCCCTCTAATCTCTTGCTCAAAGTCTGGCCATGTTATAAAGCACTCAAAAATAAAAAAAAAATAACATTAATAATTAAAGTTGAATTTCATGAGCTTTTGTAAAATTGTGGAATGTTGTGATACTTTTGTCGAAGTCATGTCCATACATTTGCTCAGTCATATACTTGAGTTGTCACTGTAGAGGAAGGTAAAAGCTGGGTAAAGTGGCAGTAAGGTAGCATTCATAGGAGGCTCCATAGTAAAAGCATGGTGGCGCCAAATGTCAGATCACTATCTTGAGTGACGAACCATGAAGAATATTCATAGACATCACTGTGCACTTGCTTAAATTCTTGCAATATGCAAGATAACCACTATAGCTCACTGACATAAAGTGGCAGTGCAATAAAATTGGGCAAACATTTTACCCT
Source organism: Neoceratodus forsteri (assembly GCA_016271365.2). Classification (NCBI taxonomy): domain Eukaryota; kingdom Metazoa; phylum Chordata; order Ceratodontiformes; family Ceratodontidae; genus Neoceratodus; species Neoceratodus forsteri. The sequence continues at coordinate 261,754,379 of CM028137.1, read as the reverse complement.
ACCTCTTTTTCACTAGAAAATATTTCAGGCATCATCCAGTTTAATTTGGTGGTACAGATTTCTAATTCCACTAAAATTTGAATATTTTCTAAATGTTTTAAGTAAGTTTTTTTTTTCAAGAAAAAAGATGGCTACAACATTTTCCATAGAAATAACACTGTAGCCCTGGCAATGGTAAGGACAGAAAAAAGGAAAAAAGTTTCATGGTGAACAGCATAGGAGGTACCTAAACAAGTACATTTGACAAGTAAGCTAATACTTTTCTTAACTGTAGATAAAACTAGCTTTTTTTGAAAATAATTTTTCATTGCACTGCCTCTTTAATGACTTGTGAAAGCATATGCATGAGTAGCATTGTTTCTGTACAGTGCCACCCATTGACTCTTTAACAACCCTATAGATAACAATTAATTATTTTACTATTTGAAAGCAGTGGCACCAAGTGACACCAAGTCTTACAATTAGTTGTGACTTAGGCCATTGTGACAGAAGTATCTGGGTATCTTTATTTATAATGGAGTATGATGCTGGGCATCACTGTTGCATCACTGTTGCATGAGTGTTGGAGGGATATTGCAGGGTCATGAAGCTAGTGATATAAGGTGATTCAGTGGTGATAAGTACTTTGTGAAAGTTAAATTCTACATGTGGAATTCTAATAGCATTACCTTTTCTGTACCAAGACCCAAAACCCTAATCTTTTTCATTTCAATTCATTTCATTTATGTGAATTGCTGGTAGGTACACTGGAATAAAAACATTTCATTTTCAGATACAACCTGAAGTCATGATAATAACAAACAATGACAAACAACTCATACAAGACACACTACAGGTTACACTAAAACGATAAATGTAGACAAATTGTTACTGCTTACATGAGCAAACATTTGTTTTTATGTTGATTGTCACATGCACAAGAAACATATTGCGGCAGCTTTCTCCAGAAGCAGGTTATGGAGGTGCGGCACTGTTGTGGCCAATGCCCCCACAGCCTTTAAAGGCTTGGCCTGCTTCCCCTAATGCCGTGGCATGCTGCTGCTGACACTAGTTTAGCCAGCATGCCACCAACTTGTAAAAATTTTGCCGCTGCAATTTAGAGGCTGCCTCGTCATTGAAGCATTACCCATTCGCTGCAATGAGGGAGCGAGCCGTCACTGCAGGGCTGGATCTGGAAACACTGATATTGCTTGTGAACATGGCGGCAGCTTGCCACTGTGTTCACAAACAATATTAACCCCTCCACTGAGAGGGTGCCCAATCCCCCTTTGCAGCATGTGGCCCCCCCGACTGTGTTTATTTGCCGACGGGGGCCCCAATCCCCATCTGCTTCAGTGCCGCAAAATGTATGTTGCTGACAGGGGAGCCCACTCCCCATTGGCATTATGTCAGCCCCCCTTTTGTTGTGTGCTGATGGGGGTACCCAATCCCCCATTGGCTACAACTTCCCCCAAAAAGAAAGTCTCCGATGGCACGCTGGGAGCCCACCCCAGTATGCCACATGCCTCTGTAAATTAAAAAAAGGTCCCGCAATGTCTTTTTTTTTTAAACCTGTAAAACAGAAAATGGTCCCCCGGCAGTCTCCTGGCCCCCCTCTCCCACAACCCATGCCCACCCACTGCACACCCTGCCTCCCCACACATCCCCACCCAATACTTACCTCCGGAGTCCGGCGCGACTATCTTCGGTGGACCGGGAACACGTCTGCACTCTTCAAAGCCGACTGCGAACTCAGGAAAAGCCGGTAAGCTGTATAATGGAATACATAGGATTTTTTCAACTTTGATGCATATCTCAGGCATTTTTTGGAATTTTGGCACCAAATTTTCAACGTGGAGTTTTTGGGACCCTTCCTCATGAATTCTGGCACTGTCATGTCATTATTCGACCCTGAAAGGTGATTTCACAGTCACTGCACTGAATCCTCTTTCAGGACTGATTAACAAAACGACAGTGCCAGTGTTCATGAGGCGGGCTCTCAAAAAGCCTGTACTGAAAATTTGGTGGGAAAAATCCAAAAAATTACTGTTTTACAAGCGTGCATTGCACAGTTGCTATACACACTCGTAACTTTGCGAATTTGCAATATTTTCATGCCAGATTTTCAACATTGGCATTTTTTCAGACCTCATTGTGAACAGTACAGCTGTCATTTTCCACATCCTGGCCGAACTGTGTTTTCGCACTTCTGGCACAGAATAGCGTGGTTGCTGTGAGAAACCAGTGTTTAGGACAGATTAAGAAAATGACAGTGGCATTGTTCATGAGCAGAGGTCCTAAAATGCCTATGTTGAAAGTTTGGTGACGATACTCCATAAAATGACTGTGTTATGAATGTGCGTTGTGCAGTTTGCACGCACACTCTTAACTTCATGAATGAATAATATTTTCACTCCAGATTTTCAGCATTGCCATTGTTCTGCACCTCCTTATGAACAGTACAGCTGTCATTTTTCACATCCTAGCTGAATTGTGTTTTCACAATTCCGGCACAGAATTCCGTGGTCGCTGTAGAAAATCAGTGTTCGGGACACATTATGAAAATAACAGTGACACTGTTCATTAGCAGAGGTCCTAAAATGCCTATGTTGAAACTTTGGTGACGAAAGTCCATAACATGAGTATGTTATGAATGTGCATTGCGCAGTTCCCAAGCACACTCGTACTTTCGCAACTTTGCAATATTTTCACTCCAGATTTTCAGCACTGCCATTTTGCCACACCTACTAATGAACAGTGCAGCTGTCATTTTTCACATCCTGGCCGAAATGTGTTTTCGCTCTTCCAGCGCACAATAGTACGGTCACTGTGGGAAATCAGTGTTCGTGACATATTAAGAAAATCACACAGACAGTGTTCATGAGCAGAGGTCCTAAAATGCCTATGTTGAAAATTTTGTGATGAAACTCTATAAAATGACTGTGTTATGAGCGTGTGTTGCGCAGGTTCCACGCACCCTTGTAAGTTTGCAGATTAGTAATATTTTCATGCCAGATTTTCAACACTGGCATTTGTTCACACCTCCTTATGAACAGTACAGCTGTCATTTTTCATAACCTGGCCAAAATGTGTTTCCGCGCTTGCAGCACACAATATCGCAGTCGATGTCAGAAATCAGTGTTTGGGACAGATTAGGATGGACTGACTGGGGGGGGGGGAGTGACAGAGCTCAACTGAGCTCTGTTGGGACTGCTGTGGATTTCTTTGTGGGCAGAAAAAGGCAGCAATGCATGCAGGGGCTGAGTACAAAAGGGCAGCCTGCAGCGGTGGGAGAAACAGAATGAGCGAGTGACAGTAACAAAAGAATATTTAGCAGGCTAAGACACCACCTTAAAAAACTACTACTGCTTCTCCTACTCTTTTCAGGAAATGTTGAATTAAACCCAGGTCCATCTATTTCTCTGGACACCCCTGCGGACCTCCCTCAAAATAAAGGGATTAGCTTCCTCCATATCAATGTCTGTAGTTTGCTAAAGAAGATTGACTCTATACAGACCTGGGCTCTACATGCATCTCCTGATTTCTTCATGATAACTGAATCCTGGCTCACACCCTCGACCCCGGACAAATCTATCAATGTACCCGGATATATCATCTGCTGCTGTGATAGACCGACTAGAGGGGGAGGGGTTGCAATATATGTTAAAAGCAAATTCACAGTCACAGTCCTTGACTGTACCTCAAAGGCTAAGGAATTTGAATGCCTTGCTCTAAAATGATCACTTTTCAGTGAGAACTCACTCCTTATGGCAGCATGCTACCTACCACCGTCTGGTGGCTGGGCACTTCTGCCACACCTTCAAAACCTTCTTGACTCTGCTAATACTAAGTGTATTCTAATGGGGGATTTCAATCTAAATTGGAATGATGACAGCTCTAAGAAATTGAAGGATCTATGCAATGTTAATGGTCTGTTACAAATGGTGACTGCTATAACCAGACCTAACAGAAAAAACCCTGAGCGCAGCACTCTCCTGGATCTTATGCTAGTAAACAAACCTCACACTATCTCGCATACTGGAGTATTCTTCAATGATATAAGTGACGATTGCACTACTGCCTGCATCAGACATCCTTCCCAAATAAAAACGGTCTCCAAATTCAAACTGAAAAGATGCCTGAAATAGTTCTGCCAGTACACTTTCCTGAAAGATCTAAGCAACATTCGTTGGCAGGATTTCTACCTAGCCCCCACCTTTAATGAGGCATTTGACATCTTTCACAGCATCTTACTGGGGCTAATAGACAAACACGCCCCACTAAGACTGATCAAAACAAAAAATAAAACTCCTGGCTGGTTATCTCCCATCCTGAAGAAAGCATTTAGGGATAGGGACTACTGGTGGAAAAAAGCGAGGAAATCCCACCTGCAGGCTGATTGGTTAGCATTCCGTACCACTAGGAATGCTTGTACCAAGCTAATTAGGTCAGAAAAAGCTAGGTACTTCCAAAAAGAACTAGAAGACAATAAAAACAACTCTGCCAAATTTTGGAACATCCTCAAAGAAGTCGAAGGTCAGTCCACTGCAACACCCCTTCCAAACAAAATTGTGTCTGATGGTACCACCTATACAAACAAAGCTGATATACTAGAAAAGTTTAATGATCACTTTGCCACTGCAGGGCTTGCCTTTGGTACCTCACCTATCAGCAAACTTAGCCCAGCAAGAGACTACACTGTTGGCTTCACTGATAATCACAACCATAACCAACCGCATCCCACCCCCTTCAGCTTTCTCACTATTACGTTCAAGCAAGTGGAGGACCTCCTCCTCTCTCTGGATACAAAAAAGAGTGCGGGTGCAGATACTATTGAACCTTACTTCCTAAAACTTGGCCATACCTATCTGACCGCCCCATTACACACTTATTCAACACCTCTCTGATTCAAGGTGAGCTACCTGTCTTGTGGAAAACTGCCCACATCCTACCATTATTCAAGACTATGGATCCAAGTGATCTGAACAATTACCGGCCTATTTCTATACTATCCATCCTCTCTAAATTACTTGAAAAAATTGTCAACATCCAACTTAGAGAACATTTGGATTCACAAAAGTTGCTAAACCCGGCTCAGTCCAGCTTCAGAGCCAAACACAGTACAGTATCGGCTCTTGCCAAAGTAACTACAGACTGGCAAATAGCCTTGGACTCTAAGAAGCATGTATTTGCTCTCTTCCTTGCTCTAAGTAAAGCCTTCGATACTGTGGATCATACCATCATGCTTACTGCACTGAGTAACATCGGACTTGATAGTTCTGCCATTAAATGGTTCACCAGCTACCTAACCAATAGGTTACAACAAGTCAAAGCCATGGGAGATCTAGCCCCACAAAAATCCTTGTTATGAGGAGTCCCACAAGGCTCCATCCTGACCCTATCCTCTTTGCAATATACATCAATAATCTGGACTCGCAGCTGGCCACAGCAAATGTGCACTTATTCGCAGATGATACTGTACTCTATACCACAAATTCATCCTTGGATCTGGCCCATGAGTACTTACAGAAATACTTTGTCACCCTCCAGTACAACCTTATCACTCATAAGCTCCTCCTCAACGCCAAAAAAACTAAAGCAATGATTCTCTCACCAAAGTCTACTTCCAGATGTCCACATATCACACAGATCCGAACACTCTTAGATGAACCCCTTGAAGTAGTTGATACCTTTAAATACCTAGAGTTCTGGCTGGATAACAAGCTCAACTTTCTGTGCCACTTACATGAAACCTCAAAAAAACTAAGACAGCGATTAGGTTTATTCTATCGCATTAAACACCTACTCTCGTTAGAAGCCAGAATGAGACTAGTGCAAACAATATTCCTACCTATACTGGACTACCCTGACTTCCTTTACAGTCATTGCCCATCAACGATGCTAAACAAACTGGACACCCTTTACCACCGGGCTTTAAGATTTATCTTAAATCTACCCTGTAGTACACATCACTGTCATCTATACCAGGTTTTGAGATGGACCTCACTCTCAACTAGAAGAAAAACGAATGCTTTCCTCTGTTTTTTTAGAGCATTATCTGATAACCTCCCTGCATATATCTCGAACATCTTCAAATGGGCTAAAGGTTCCTATGGCCTGAGATACTTCTCCTTAATCTGCTTCCAGATTCCTAGAGTGAAAACTACCCTTGGCTCAGCAGCAATCAATTTCTCACTTCCATCACTCTGGAACACTATGCAAGACTCATTAAAATTATCCTCACTTCCAAGCATTTTCACATTCAAAGCTCTATTAACGGATTATCTGAAGGAATCATGCAGCTGTTTCAGATGCCGATGACCCCTAAGCCCCGGGTGCCACTCTCAAATCCTACGCCTAAGTATCTCATCCACTCCACATTCCTAACAACAGAAACCTAGGACTTACAAGCCTAGTTCCCTTAATCCAAGATGGCCCTGCCTATTCTCTACCTTTTACCTATTCTGGCCTCCCTTTTGGCTGCCTACTCTTTCACCCCAATTTCTACCCTATTCATTAATACCTCCTTATTTTTTATCATTTAGGTCTGAGCTCTTACATAGCAGAGACTATATGGGATTGTTGTCTCTTCTCATTTCAGTAAAGCTTATCATTATGTACCTTTGCATGTTAATTATGTTGACCGGTATGTATAGGCCCATATTGACCGGCACCGTCACAATGTTTTTCTTTTTTTTTTTTTGCACCGTTCTCCACTGTAATTGTAATCTTATGAAGGATACTGTATTGTATTTATGCCCAGGACCACCTTGAAAATTGGCTTGCTCAATGGTGTTTATGCCTGGTTAAATAAAGTGATTGATTGATTGAGAAAGGGGGAGCGAGCGAGCTCAACGGAGCTCTATTGTAACTGCTGCAGATTTCTTTGTGGGCAGAAAAGGGTGGCAATGCAGGCAGGAGCCCAGTACAGAAGGGCATCCTGCAGTGCTGGCAGAAACGGAACAAGCAAGTGAGACAGGGGGAGTGAGTGAGGCCAGCGGAGCTTTGTCAGGACTGCTGCAAATTTTTCGTGGGCAGAAAAAGATGCAGACAGAGGCAGGAGCCCAGTACAAAAGGGCAACCTGCAGTGCCAGAAGAAACAGAATGAGTGAGTGAGACAGGGGGAGTGAGCGACCTAAATGGAGTTCTATTTGGACAGCTGTGGATTTCTTCGTTTGCAGGAAAAGGTGTCAATGCAGGCAGGAGCCCTACAAAAGGGCAGCCTGCAGCGCTGGGAGAAACAGAATGAATTAGTGAGAGAAGGGGAGTGAGCGAGCTCAACGGAAGTGTATTGACTGTTGCGGATTTCTTTGTTGGCAGAAAAAGCTGCCAATGCAGGCAGAAACCCAGAACAAAAAGGTAGTCTGCAGCAGTGGGAGACACAGAATAAGCAAGTGAGGGAGGGGGTAGTGAGTGAGCTCAACGGAGCTCTGTTGGGACTGCTGTGGATTTCTTTGTTGGCAGAAAAAGCTGCCAATGCAGGCAGGAACCCAGTACAAAAGGGTAGCCTGCAGCAGCGGGAGACACAGAATGAGCAAGTGAAGGAGGGGGTAGTCAGTGAGCTCAACAGAGCTCTGTTGGGACTGCTGAAGATTTCTTCATGGGCAGAAAAGGGCAGCAATGCAGGCAGAAGCCCAGTACAAAAGGGCAGCCTGCAGCTCCAGGAGAAACAGAATGAGTGAGTGAGACAGGGGGGAGTGAGCGACCTCAATGGAGTTCTGTCGTGACAGCTGCAGATTTCTTTGTCAGCAGGAAAAGGTGCCAAAACAGGCAGGAGCCCAGTACAAAAGGGCAGCCTGCAGCGCTGGGAGAAACAGAATGAGCGAGTGAGAGAGGGGGAGTGAGCAAGCTCAATGGCGGTCTATCATGACTGCTGCGGACTTCTTTGTGGGCAGGAAAAGACAGCAATGCAGGCAGGAGCCCAGTACAAAAGGCCAGCCTGCAGCCCCGGCAGAAATGGAATGAGCGAGTGAGAGAGGGGGAGTGAGCGACCTCAACAGAGCTGTGTCAGGACTTCTGCACATATCTTTGTGGGCAGACAAAGCCGGCAACACAGGCAGGAACCCAGTACAAAAGGGCAGCCTACAGCAGTGGGAGACACAGAATGAGTGAGTGAGTGAGTGAGCTCAATGGAGCTCTGTTGGGACTGCTGCAGATTTCTTTGTGGGCACAAAAAGGCAGCAATGCATGCAGGGGCCCAGTACAAAAGGGCAGCCTGCCCGACGGGAGAAACAGAATGAATGAGTGAGAGAGAGGGAGTGAGCTAGCGAGCTCAACAGAGCTCTATCATGATTGCTACAGATTTCTTTGTGGCCAGAAGAAGGCGGCAACGCAGGCAGGAGCCCAGTACAAAACAGCAGACTGCAGTGCCAGGAGAAACTGAATGAGTGAGTGAGACAGGTGGAGTGAGCAAACTCAACAGAGCCCTGTTGGGACAGCTGATTTCTTTGTGGGCAGAAAAAGGTGCCAATGCAGGCAGAAGCCCAGTACAAAAGGGCAGCCTGCAGCGCCAGGAGAAACACAACGAGTGAGTGAAAAAGGGGGAGTGAGCAAGCTCAACTGAGCTCTATCATGAGTGCTGTGGATTTCTTTGTGGGCAGAAAAAGGTGGCAATGCAAGCAGGAGCCCAGTACAAAATGCCAGCCTGCAGCGCTGGCAGAAAAGGAACGAGCGAGTGAGAGAGGGGGAGTGAGCTACCTCAACGGACCTGTGTCAGGACTTCTGCAGATTTCTTTGTGGACAGAAAAAGCCACCAACAGAGGCAGGAGCCCAGTGAAAAAGGGCAGCCTGCAGCACCAGCAGAAATAGAATGAGTAAGTGAGAGAGGGGGAGTGACCCACCTCAACAGAGCTCTGTCAGGAAAGCTGCAGATTTCTTTGTGGACAGCAGAATGTGCCAATGCAGGCAGGATCCCAGTACAAAAGAGCAGCCTGCAGTGCCAGCAGAAATGGAATGAGAGAGTGAGAGAGAGGGAGTGAGCGAGCTCAACGGAGTTGTGTCGGGACTGCTGCAGATGTCTTTGTGGGCACTAAAAGCTGCCAACGTAGGCAGGAACCCAGTACAATTGGGCAGCCTGCAGCAGCGGTAGACACAGAATGAAAGAGTGAGTGAGGGGGAGTGAGTGAGTGAGCTCAATGGAGCTCTATAATCACTGCTGCAGATTTCTTTGTGGGCAGAAAAGGGCGGCAATGCAGGCAGAAGCCCAGTACAAAAGGGCAGCCTGCAGCACTGGCAGAAACAGAATGAGCCAGTGAGACGGGGGAATGAGCGAGGCCAACGGACTGCTGTTGGGATTGCTGCAGATTTCTTTGTGGGCAGAAAAAAATGCCAACAGAGGCAGAAACCCAATACAAAAGGGCAGTCTGCAGCCCAGGAGAAACAGAATGAGCGGGTGAGACAGAGGGAGTGAGCAACCTCAACAGAGCTCTGTCTGGACAGCAGTGGATTTCTTTATGGGCAGAAAAAGGTGCCAAAACAGGCAGGAGCCCAGTACAAAAGGGCAGCCTGCAGTGCTGTGAGAAACAGAATGAGCGAGTGAGAGACAGGGAGTGAGCAAGCTCAATGGAGGTCTATCATGACTGCTGCAGATTTCTTTGTGGGCAGGAAAAGGCGGCAATGCAGGCAGTAGCCCAGTATAAAAGGCCAGCCTACAGCCCTGGCAGAAACGGAATAAGCGAGTAAGAGAGGATGAGTGAGCGACCTCAGTGGAGCTGTGTTGGGACTGCTGCATATGCCTTTGTTGGCAGACAAAGCCAGCAATGCAGGCAGGAACCCAGTACAAAAGGGCAGCCTGCAGCAGCAGGAGACACAGAATGAGCGAGTGAGGGAGGGGGAGTGAGTGAACTCAATGGAGCTGTATTGGGACTGCTGCGGATTTCTTTGTGGGCAGAAAAAGGCAGCAATGCATGCAGGGGCCCAGTACAAAAGGGCAGCCTACAGCGGTGGGAGAAACAGAATGAACGAGTGAGAGAGGGGGAGTGAGTGAGTGAGTGAGCTTAATACAGCTCTATCGTGACTGCTGCAGCTTTCTTTGTGTCCAGAAGAAGGCAGCAATGCAGGCAGGAGCCCAGTACAAAAGGACAGCCTGCAGCGCTGATAGAAACGGAATGAGTGAATGAGAGGGGGGAGTGAGCGAGCTCAACGGAGCTCTGTCAGGACTGCTGCAGATTTGTTTGTGGGCAGAAAAATGCACCAACAGAGGCAGGAGACCACTACAAAATGGCAGCCTGCCAAGCCAGGAGAAACAGAATGAGTGAGTGAGACAGGCGGAGTGAGCGACCTCAACAGAGCTCTGTCAGGACACCTGCGGATTTCTTTGTGGGGAGAAAAAGGTGCCTACACAGGCAGAAGCCCAGTACAAAAGGGCAGCCTGCAGTGCTGGGAGAAACACCATGAGTAAGGGAGAGAGGGGGAGTGAGCAAGCTCAATGGACCTGTGTCAGGACTGCTGCAGATTTCTTTGTGGGCAGAAAAAGCCACCAACAGCAGTGGAAGCCCAGTACAAAAGGGAGCCTGCAGCACCAGCAGAAACAGAATGAGCGAGTGAGAGAGGGGGAGTGACCCACCTCAACAGAGCTCTGTCAGAACACCTGCAGATTACTTTGTGGGCAGAAAAACGTGACAACACAGGCAGGAGCCCAGTACAAAACAGCAACCTGCAGCACCGGGAGAAACAGAATGAGTGAGTGACACAGGGGCTGTAAGCGAGCTCAACGGAACAACGCAATCAACATTCGGCTTTGACAAATGCTTGTTTTTAAATGCCGAGCAACAGATGAGGTGAATAGCCTAAAAGAAGGGAGGTACTTAAAATCTGTTGGTAAGGAATTCCACAATAAAGCAACATGATATGGAAAGGTTCTCTTTCCAGTATTGGTACAAACAAATGGTATAGTTAACTGTAAGTTTTCAGATGAATGAGAGTCATATACAGGATTGTGCTTAATAATCCAAGCAAGGAGACTGGGATGCCAGAGTTCATTATGTTATCAGTCAGATGTGCTAGAGATATTTTATAATTAGGTGATGCCGAAGGCCAAGCAAGTGTTTATTTTATAGCCTCATAGTTTGCTGTAGTGTAGCATCTAAACTTAACCTTTCCCCTCTTTTATTGGATTATATGCTCTACATTGAATGAAATAATTTGGTAATCACTGTCACCCTGTGGTTCCTTAGTTTTACAGTTGTTTATTCCATTATCAATATCGCTAAGCACAATGTCGAAGATGTTGTTGCCCCTTGTAGCTTCTCTTATATGTTGTATTAAGTTTAGGTTCAGCATTTAGTTCACAAGACTTTTATCTTGGGTGATACCTCTGTCCCCGTTGACACAATAAATACCCAGTAGGTTTAAGTCACCCCTTAATAAAATATTGTTCTTGCCCACAAAGAGCCCTATGTTCTCTATAAGGTCCTCATCTATTCTTTCTGATTGATTCAGCGATCTATAACATATGGCAGTTATTAAATGGTTTTGCCTATTAGGCCCCACTCTGACCCAAACTGTCTCATGCTCCTCTATAGTATGTGTATTTATTTGTTCTGTCCATAACCCATCAGATATGTGGAGTGCAACTCCTCCACCCTTTTCACAAAGCCTATCCTTTTTGAACAAGCTGTATCCAACAACGTCTTCACTCCTCATATCAATAGTGGACCATCAGTCTCAGTTATACCTATTTTGTCTGTTTTTTTCTGAACTTATTAAAATTTCTAGTTCACCAAATTTGTTGTTAGGGCTCTTTGTATTAGCTAATACACATTTCCATCCTTTAGTTTCATGATGTTTTACTCTGGAGTACTAAGCTGATGCTGAATATTAATTGAACTGTACTATTCATAATATTTGGTTTGATTATGGGGGTTGTACTGTACAGTATTTTAAGCCCACTACCATTCCCCTCCACTATTAGTTTAAATGAATATCTACAGTATCTATGTATTTATGCAGTCTGTTCCCCAGAACTCTTGCTCCTAGTTTACTGAAATGCAGGCCTTTTCTTCTGTAAAGGTCTTTTTGTTTGTTGAAATTGCTCCAGTTATGAATTAATTTGAATCTCTCTTTTGCATTCCAGTTATCAAGAGAGGTATTATTTTTTTTTTTAATGGCTCTCATTCATCCTGCACCAGCCCTTGGTACTGGCATGATTTCTGATATGAGCATTTTGCAGTTTTTCTCCTCCAGTTTTCTCCCTACTTCTTCAAAGTCTGAGGTGATATCTTCCTCTAGCCTATGTCCAATGTCATTAGTACCCACATGGAATACTACAATATGTCTAATACCTGCCCTCCCCATAATAGGCCCTCTATATTATTTCTTATGTCCTTGATTTTTATACCTGGAAGGCAGCAGACTGTGGCCCTGTTTTTCCTTCCCTTACAAATGATGGTATCTATGTACCTTATTATATAGTCTCCAATTACCACCAAGTTCTGGTCAGACCTATTTCCTTCTGACAAGACCATCATATTATTCCGATGCCTGTCTGATGCCATCAAAATAGGTGAATTATTCAGGTCACCACCTGAATCTGACCTATGACCATTTTCCAACTCCTGGTCTCTGTTTTCCAGTAAGAATGAAAATGCACCAGTCACTCTCCCCCTTTTCCTTCTCCCCCCTTCCTTTTCAGTTCATGATGGAATATCTTCCACCTCACCTTCCCTTCCACTTCTACTAAGTCTTGCTTTCTTTTTTCACTTATCCTTAGACTGATTGTAGGTTCAGCTGTATGAACATCTTGGGAATCCATTATATCACAGGTAGAAATTATTGCATCTGCTGACCCCCTTACAGTTTCATTTGGCAACGCTATATTTGTTGGCTGATTAGTAATAACTCCATTTTGCTGATTTGTACCCTATGCATTTTCAAATTTTTATATGTGGCTTACATTTGGATATGTTGGCTGATTTATTGTTCTTGTCCCTCACAGTATTCACCTCATCCTCAAGGGCTTTGATGTAAATATATTTCTCACAAGTATATTTCTTCTCTGATTCTCCCACATTCTTCCATATAAACACTCTGCAACCTGAGCAAGTACTCTCCATCCTTCCATCATCCATCTTGTGTATGCTATAGTTAGGATTTAGTACTCAGGATACAAGATATGTATGCAGTTTGTTCACAGTTTGTGATTATGTTTTATTAGACATGTATTTTCTTACTGCACTATATGCCTTAGGCTTGGCCCATAGCATCTGTTGAAATCTATAAGGAAGTTTGTGACTGTGCTTTATTAGACAGTTTAATTGCCTCCCATAAAATCTTTAGTCACTAATCTCCACACTATACTCATTATGTTTGTCACAGAGTGTCTGTGGGGGTGAAAGAGGAAATCAAAAGTAGACAGAAAATGGATGGTATTATAGTATAGTTACCCCTTTCCTCAAGTTCCAATTACACAAGTTAAAAAAATTCCACCAGATTCACCACCTGAGAAACATGCCCAGATGCTGAGTAACACCTCATGTCCAACTGCCCTAACTGGCATGGCAGATAACTGATGGCTTGCAGAGCATGTGCATTTATAGTATATGACCAGGAAGTGCTTTCCAGAGGCTACACTACTTGCTACTCCTTGTGACATAGACAGCCAGCTCTGAGGGCTGTATAATTTTTTTATTTCTTAAAAATAACAGAAATGTGGTATTGAATGTGTCTGCTGGAAATGCCAGTGCACTTGGAGTGACCTCCCTCACTCACCCCAGATCTCAGTATGTGAGATGACCACACACACGGGAACTTAGATAAAACAAATCTAACACCTGCAAGGCGAAGATAATTGCAGAGCAAAAAGGTACCTAAGATCAGCGACATCCTGTTTAGCTAGTTATTTTACCAGAAGCCTAGTTGGCAGGAAAGAACATATCCATTTTAGAACGTTTACAGGAAAGGAAAGCAGGGTATGACATTTCTATGTGAAATTAAAAAGGCTTTGATATCTATGAAGATCAGGAAGACCCTTTTTCATCAAAGAGGTGTCATTTGATAATTGATGTTATGCTGAGAAAAACAGGATCTTACTGCCTTATAAGGATCCTGTTTCCTGTAGATATATATTTTTAGTAATAGTATCCTGATAGGGAGGAAGTACAGTGACCTCATCCAGGGGGATGGAGAAAGCAGCTTTTAAAAACTATGATTCTGTTTTCATAGAATGACTTATTTACCTGACTTTGAAGCAGCAACATCAAGCCTTTAGAAGATAAGTATTTTGTGGATAGGACATACAGTTGCACTTTTACACCTTTTTGTTTAATGACCTGTATGTTTTTGTGATAAGAGTTCTGTATATTATTGTTTACTATTTTACATTTTGTTTAGTAAAAATATACTTTAAAAACAGAAACTGCCTGGTGTGCCTTGAAACATTTCTTTACATTTAAGTGAAGTTAGATGGTTTTAAAGCTGGCATGGTGCATGAGTTTATGGGTGTACCAAACTGGGAAACAGTTTAAGAGTTTCTCTGGGTTTTGTATAGAGTTCTAAAAGGGCTCATTTTGTAATACCTGGTTAGGGGCCCATAGGCAAAGATATCTGGCCCCCCAAAGACAGAATTATCTGAGCCTGACAATTGGGTATGCTAACAAGAGGTTAACAAGTTTGAATCCCTCCAAAACTTAGAACTAAGGTGACTTGAATCCACAAAACAGACACGTGGGCTACCTTGTTCTGTTCACTGTTCACAAGACTACGCTCAGAGGTTGGCACTTTGCTAGTAGAGGGCCTGACCTGTTAAGTGAATCTGTGACAGATTGGTTGGCAGCGGTGCGATAAAGTTTGATATAATAAGCTTTGTTGTACAGTGTGCCAGCTTGAGACTGTTAAGCTCACTTGAGAGAAAGAAAGAAAGGCAATGATTTAATTTATAAAAAAAAGGGAAACAGAACTTTATCACTTGGTGTACAGTCAAGTTCCTACCTATTTTATTTTTTTTTCTAAAGTGCAAAGTCAGAGTAGCAGTAGTTAGGAAAGATGGCGTCCAACTACAGCAGGCACACTGTAGAACTGTTAAAACAGTTGTGCGAGGACAGAGGAGTCCTGTTCCAGTTGACAGCCAAAAAGCAGAACCTCGTAGAGGCCCTGATGGTAGCAGATACCCAGGGCAACAAGTCACAGACCATGACTGAAAGGGACCAGACCTCGAGTGTTGCAGAACTAGTGGCCAGTGAGGGGTCCCGAGCCGATGAGGAGAACAGCAGGGCCACTGTCAGTGAAGGGCCACAGCAGCAGGGGATGGTCACCAGTATCCTGAATCCAGAGGTACTCAAATTGCAAATTGAGCTGCGCCGGATGGAACTGGAGGCAGAGCGACAACAGAGGGAGGTGGACCATGAGACAGAGCGACAACAGAGAGAGGCATATCGTGAGGCAGAGCGACAACAGAGGGAGCCAGACCATGAGGAGTGTGAGTGCCAGTGAGCTGCAGAGGAGAAGAGAGAGCGAGAATGCACAGAGGCAGAGGAGAAGAGAGAGGAGCGCCAGTAGCAACGCAAACTGGAGAAGGTATGACTCCAACCAGTGGCACCAGGGCAGGTTAGTGGCTTGGGTTTCACTGGGACTACAGGACTGGTTTACAAATTGAACTCCAAATTAATAGCTGAATTTAAGGAAGGGGAAGATAGGGATGCTTTTTTACATTCTTTTGAAAAAGTTTGTATTCAGGCTAAAATTCCTAGAGAGTCCTGGAGCTTTCAGCTATCCCCGCTACTTACCGGGAAAGCTCGGGATGCATTGGATCAAATGAACAATGAAGACAGTGTTGATTACAGCAAGTTAAAAGCTGCACTGTTAAAAAAGTTTGAATTAACTGTTGAATCATACAGAGCTAAATTCCGTAAGCTCAGGAGAAGCCCTGATATGAGCTTTGATGAGCTAGCCATGAAACAACATCAGTTTTTAAAACCTTGGTGGGAAGGAATTAAGGCAAACTCTGTTGAAAAAATTTAAATTTACGATTTTATTACAACAGTTTTATTGGGCATGTCCAGCTGAGCTAAAAACCTGGCTATAGGACCGAGATCCAAAAACAGTGCAAGAGGCTGCTGAACTCTCAGAATACTATTCCAAGAGCAAACCTGCTCTGAGAGCGAATGGGGTGGGTATGGCAGCTCAGAAAGGGAAAAGCGCACCTTCAGGGCAGCTGAAATCCTCACTGCCTCCACCGAAACCAGTTAGCCTCAGGTTTCAATGAAAAGATTTATCTGAAATAAGAAATGCTTGTTGGTTATGTAAGGAAACTGGGCATATTGCCAGACAGTGCCCCAAAAAGGCGAGCCATAATACACAGCAGAGTGCAGGAAAAGAAGTGGGTTGTTTGTGTGTCCCTGGGAGCAAGCCAGTGAACATGAGGGAACACATGCACTCAGTCATAGTAAATGATGTACAGACGTAGGGGTTAAGGGACACAGGGGCATCCCTGACATTGGTAAAGCGGGATCTGGTACAGCCTGGTCAGCTTATACCCAATAAATACGTAACTGTACAAGGGTTTACTGATGATGAGAAAACATTGCCACTCGCTAGTGTTCTCCTTGACTGGGGTGAAACAGGGGAAATTATGCAACAGGTGGCTGTAGCCAACACATTAGCAGTGGATGTGATCCTGGGTAACAATCTCCAGCAGGGGGTGGTATGTGCAGTTACCCATAGGCAAGTGGCAAGGGAAAATAGTAGTTCCCTGAGCCCCCCACAAGCCATTGGGGAAGATACTGAGAGGCTGGTTCCCCCAGCCTGTGTCTCGAGAGGAGGAGACTGATAAAAAGGGGTAGAAATTTCCCCAGGAGCGAGTAACTGCCCAGCTACAGAGGGAAGGGTGACCCGAAGAGGGAGGGGTGACCCCTTGTCAGAGGGTTGGAATTGACTGTGATCCTGAGATCCCTGATGCTAGTGCTGGGGATCCTAGTTGAGCGACTGAAGGGGACTTGTCCCATGCCTTGGGAAGGTGGGAGGGGTTCGCAGCTGCTCAGAGAAGTGACCGTAGTTTAGAGAAGCTGAAGGCTTGGGTTCATTTTGTAATATCTGGTTAAGTGCCCGTAGGCAAAGATATCTGACCCCCTGAAGACAGAATTATCTGAGCCTGACAATTGGGTATGCTAACAAGAGGTTATCAAGTTTGAATCCCTCCAGAACTGGGGACTAAGGTGACTCGAATCCACAAAACAGACAATAGGGCTACCTTGTTCTGTTCACTGTTCACAAGACTATGCTCAGAGGTTGGCACTTTGGGAGTAGAGGGCCTGACCTGCTGAGTGAATCTGTGACACTCCTGACACAGTCCCAAACTTTTTTCTTTCTTTCCATTTTTAAGAGAGCCAGAGAGAGAGAGCATTCACACATGCCAGTGCAACAACCATGTTGCCAATTATGGCGCAGACAACATGCTACCCAGCATTACAGCACCAGGCATAAGGTTTCCTAGGAATTACAGCACCAAAGCACCCTCCCAGGAAGCAAACAGCTTTTGCATTACCCTCTGCACACCCTAAAACTAAATATAACCTCTTCCTGGGTGGACATGGCCTGGAGGGGACAGAAACTGTGTGGGTGCAAAGGACAGCATCAGTGAGGGGTGATCTGAAATCAAGATCGCCCCTGTCACTGTCGTCATTGTTGTGGGACCCAAATTGCAGTGGCAAATTTCTGTCACCACGCTAACTGTATACACAGAGAGAGAAATTTAAAGTACTGGAGACAGTGTTTCCTTTTCTTTCCATTTCATCCACAGATTGGCATCTGCCACATCTACCTCTGCCCACAGACCTTAATGCTAAATTATGTCTCACCTGATTTGTTAAGAGAAAGAGCAAGGGGAATCTACAGAAAACCTTGTAAATGCAACAAGAATGAACAAGGGACCAATTCTTTTTGTCATTTTTGTTAAATGTCATGCTGGAACCCTGCTACATAATGCAGGTTCAAAAACTCATGATTTATACTGCACATTGTACAATGTAAGCATTTTTCTTATAGAAATAAAACATAACCAAGCATTACAATGAGTTAAAATTATTTTCAAGACTTGGTTCTCTCCAGGGATTTTTTTCTACCATACCTTTCCTTCTAAATAGACACTTGGGCCTAATTCTCACTCAGTAAGAAGGGTGGCACAAAACATATGCTTTGCACCCACCACTGCACCACCACAAAAAGCATCATGCACGTATAACTGTCTGAATGAGAGAGGGGAGAGTGTTTCCTCCTATGACAGGTGCAATAACAATTGGTAGCCCAGATTCTAGTGTAAAAAAACAGGGTTTGCACTTGGTAATGCCCTGTCATGTATCTGCAATGGTTGCAAAGCATTGCATTGTGACAGTGTTTGACCTATAGCATGACTGTAATTGTCCACCTGGGTATAAATGACCTGGCAGGAAATTCGATACAGGAAGAGAAGGCCAGCTTTAGGGAATTGGGGAAAAGGTGGAGGAGGGTGGCTGGTATTGTGATCTTCTAGGAGATCCTCCCAATGAGTAGATGATGGAAGCCAACACAAGTGACAATCTTCCAATTTAACAAGTAGTTGAGGGAATGAGTACAAATGGGCGATACTTTCTAGGGATCTGGAGCACATTCTGGATGGATAAAGGTCTATTTATATTAGATGGCCTTCATCCAAATACAGAGGGGATTAAGGCACTGGGTAGGCATTTGATGCACTTATCTTCTACTGTTCAAACTACTAAGGGTGGGGGCTAGGGAGATCAGTGGTGGAGAATTAGTCAAGAGAGACCTAGGTAGAACTCCCTCCAATAGTAGGGTAAATCTTGTGTTAGAGAATAAATCAGTCAGGGTAGGTGGCAGTGAGAGAAACCAGGAGCAGAACATAAATTGCCTTGGAAGGATGGTAGAAAACATACAAGAACCAAGGGAGAGAGCAGTGAAGGACTGGCAGCAGAGGGAGCAGGGAAAGGAAACAAGCTCTTAATATGTAGAATGTGTAAGTGGCAGGAGCCTCAAAAACAAAATGACAACCTAAAGGGTTTTTTTTAGCAGCAGAAAAGCCAGATAAAATGGCTATTACAGAAATGAGGGTTACATCCAGCCATGACTGGGACCTCACAGTCCCTGGCTATAATTTGTTTAGGAAGGATCAGGAGAAGGGGAGTGAGGGATATGTCATTTTACACCAGAGAAGGCATTAGGACAATTAAGAAAAAGAAACTTGGAGTGAAGGGTGAGATGGAATTTGTATGTGCTCCACTGATGAAGTAGAGAAAGAACCTTTAAATGGGGTGGTCTACATGCCACAAAACTAATTAAAAGGTGTGACCAGGGCACTTCTTGGGGACAGCTGGAAGGAAATTGCAGTGGGGAAAGTCTCATAAAAGGAAATTGTAACATGACATATTCAGACTGGAACGTTCTAGGATAAAAAGCACTAGGAGACAATCTCTAGTAGATGCATTTCAGGATTGTTTCCTAATTCAGCACTTGGAAGCACAGAGTAGGGATGCTGCTATATCTAGCCTTGTTCTGTCAAACTGGGACAGTACAGGGAAGGTAAGGCTGGGGGATCCTCTTGGGTCATGCAACCATAACTTGATGTGGTTTGCCATTGCTCTTCAGGCCCAGCAGGACAAGACCTAGGTGCTCATCATGGACTTAAGCTTAGCAGATGTTAGGAAGATGAAGAAAGAGCTCAGAGAGACATGCAAGGGGACAATCCAACTAGAGTGGGTGGAAGAAATTGAGATGCCATTAAACAAGAAATCCAGTAGTTACTTAAAGCATGTTTGAATCAGGGTGGGAAGGGGAAGAAGCAATGGAAACCTATTTGGTTCTCTAGGAAGGTGGGGTAAGCAGTCCAGGCCAAGAAATCTTCCTTCAAATGACATAAACCTGAACAGATGGAGACAAAAGGGAGATCTACCTTAGCAGACTGAAAGAGGCCAGTTATGCAATAAAGCAGGCTCAACCAGAGTCCGATATCAAAATTGCAGAAGGAATGAAGAAAAATGACATGGTCTTCTTTAGAGATGTCAGACAGAAGAGAAAAAAAAGAAGAGAAGACTTGAAAATCTGAAGAAGGGGGAGCTATGGATGTAAAAGGATGGAAAAAAGCAGATATGTGAAATAAATATATACAACTTAGAAGGAGGTTGCAGTGGGTTGGGGTGCTTCAAGATAAATTACATATATATAACAATATGAAATCTAGCACTCACCACTGTAGATAAAAGGACGGAGCTCTCAGAAAATAAATCAAAGTGCCAATTTTATTGAGGTGCCAACACTCAGGAAACACACCTTGACATGTTACCTAACAAGTCCTTTCTCAAAAGACATGCTTAGCCGCAGTTCAAAGACATCTTAAATACATATAAAATGATGTCATAACAGCAGGCAGCTGCAACAATTGTGGCTTAATAACTGATGTGGGGTGAATCACAAATGAATCAACAATTAAAATATTTACATTTAAAAGAACCCCTTCCCCACATCACATTCACAAAAAGATAAAAAATAGCACTTAATAAGTAGCAGTTTTGTTTGCATATTCTATGTAAGATGCTACTTCAAGGATTTTCCCATTACTAGTGCCAACCCCCCAAAAATAATGCAAACTGTTAGAGCTGCCTATTGCATACAGCAGCACTACATTCATTAGTTAAAATTTAACAGTAGCGTAAACAATTCCCAATCCAAACCACTTTAATAATCTAACTTTACAAACACCATATGCAAAATGTTACATACTTGACATATAAGGGGTGATCTCAAAACCGCCATTCAGTCCTGGTTGTGTGCATGCACCTAGTGTGTAAATCCCAAATCCTTCACACTGCAGTAGCAATTTATTGAAATCACCACTTCTGGGCATAGCACACACCTTGTCAATTGCCCTAAATGAGAAATCATGTTCTTCCAGGTTCTTACTTAGAACAATATGTTCATCTGTGGAATATTTGATATCTCCATTTTGAATAGCTCTACAGTATTCTGCAATTCTTTTTTTTTGAATAACCTCTTTATTCTACCAATATGAAATGCTCCACATTTACATATTGCAGCATATATTTATTTATTTATTAGAGTATCGGTTTTACAGACCTTTGAGTCAAGGACTCATTTGCAAAGGTGCCTCATTATGAGAAACAAATACAAAATTGCAGTGGTACAGTTCATACAGAAACTGACTTAAAGAGTGACCAGTGTTACAGACATTCACTGATGGCACAAAGGTAGCAACAGTTAGGACACAGTACACATATTGTAGGTACACACATACTGTGTCAGGTGAAACAGCAAAAGGACAATTTTATAACAGTTGTCAGTTAATGTGGCAATGGACCGCAGACCTCATAATGAGGCCTAATACAGTGTTCCTGAGAAGGCTATAGTCAGAGTGACCATGGTCTGTGAGATGTGATATTGAAGCTAGGTGGGAGCTAATGATGGTGATGGGGACCATCACTGATTCCAGAGTGCTCAAGGGCTTGAGGGGGATTGAAGGTGGTGGGTAAATTACCAGCAGTGAACTGGATGCATCCCTGAGTGCTCAAAGAGGTAGGGCAGCCTCTTGCAGCATCCTTAGCAGGCCTGTTCAACTGCTTTCTAGTGACCAGAGAGAGTGGATGATATTGTCCCTCTCCATAAGAGTGGTGACAGATGTATTTCCTCTTCATAAATGTGGCAGTAGGGAGGAGGCTGGAAACTATTGACTGTGATGTAGACAGACAGTTCTGAGTGCTGTATTATATTTTTTTAATATAAAATGTATTAATGTCTCTGCTGAAAATTCAGATGGTCTAGGAATGACCTCTCTCACCCCCCCCCCCAGATTTTAGCTGACAGATGCAGGCCAAGAGAACTGCTGACAGCATTGTATAACACACTCAGTCTTTTTAGAGACAATATGTTACTGGAAGACTTTTATTAAGGATCCTGTTTATCTGAGCTAATTACAGAGTTGTTAAGTTAATTTTGTTAAGAGAGAAATCATAAACTAGGTTTATGACATTAAAATAAGGGAAGCTAAGATGTTACATAGAGGTGTAAGATTGTAAATGACCCTATGAAGCCTGTGTGAAGAGGGTGCAGCATGAGATCAAAAGAGGTGTCATTGAAACTTGAGTTATGCTAAGGTTGCAGAATTAATACATCCTGTATAGCTGTATTGTATAGATTAATAAAATTACATCCTGTGGTTGTATAAAAATATATTTTTGTTAGATATTTGACCAGAGGAGAGGCTCGATGACTTCATCCAAAAAGGGTTGGACAATACTGCTTGAAAAGATTATTCTCTTTCACTATAGAGGCACTTGTATCTGACACTGACTAAGGAAACATCTGAGCAGTGAAAACAGGTATTTAGAAAGCTGGACAAAATCTAAATATAGTTGTAGGAATTGCACTGTTTTAAACCTTGTTTTGTTTAAAGATATGTAAGTCTTGTATTATAAGAGTTCTGTATTGTATGTTTGACATATTATTATATATTTTAGTATAAAATCTAATTTTAGGGCAAACCTGGTCTGTCTTTGAATTGCTTTCTTTTGCTAAGAAATATTTATGTTCAGCAGACATATAGCTTATATGGTGGTACCAAACTGGAAACAGAAGCATTTTAAATCTGAGGTCTTTATAAAGTTTTACAAGGGTTCATCTCTGAATACCTGGTTAGGTGCCTGTAGGCAAAGATATCTGCCCCCCCCAAGACGGATATATCTGAGCCTGTGCATTGGGTATGCTAGCAAGAGGTTACAGTTTGAATTCCTCCAGAACTGAGACCAAAGGTTGATCAAAACTCACAAAAACAGACAAGGTTACCTTGTCTGTTACACTGTTCACAAGACTGCACTCAGAGGTTGGCACTTTGGGAGTAGAGGACCTTACCTGCTGAGTGAATCTATGACAGACTGGTTGGCAGCGGTAGCATAATTTTGGTATCACAAGCTTTATTGTTCTGTCAGCTGAGACCGTAAGCTCTCTTGCAAAGAAAGAAAAAGGAAGAGTTTTATTTTAAAAAGAAAACAGAACTATATATCACTTGGTGTACAGTCAAGTTCCTACCTATTTTATTTTTTTTTCTAAACTGCAAAGTCAGAGTAGCAGTAGTTAGGAAAGATGGTGTCCTACTACAGCAGGCACACTGTAGAACAGTTAAAACAGTTGTGCAAGGACAGAGAAGTCCTGTTCGAGGTGAAAGCCAGTAAGCAGAACTTCATAGTGGCCCTGACAGTAGCAGATACCCAGAGCAGGGAATCACAGACCGTGACTGAAAGGGACCAGACCTCAAGTGTGGCAGAACTAGCAGCCAGTGAGGGGTCCTGAGCCGATGAGAAGGACAGCAGGGCCACTGTCAGTGAAGGGCCACAGCAGCAGGGCAAGGTCACCAGCATCCTGAATCCAGAGGTACTCAAGCTTCAACTTGAGTTGAGGAGGATAGAACTGGAGGCAGAACAACAACAGAGGGAGGTGGACCGTGAGGCAGAATGACAACAGAGAGAGGAAGAGCGGCAACAGAGGGAGGCAGACCTTGAGGAACGTGAGTGCCAGTGAGAGGCAGAGGAGAAGAGAGAGCGAGAATGCAGAGCTGCAGAGGAGAGGAGAGAGGAGCACCAGTGGCAACATGAACTGGAGAAGCTACGACTCCAACCAGTGGCACCAGGGCAGGTATGGCTTGGGTTTAACTAGGACTGCAGGACAGGGTTACAAATTGAACTCTAAATTAATAGCAGAGTTTAAGGATGGAGAGGATATAGACACCTTTTTAAATTCTTTTGAAAAATTTTGTATTCAGGCTAAAATTCCTAGAGAGTCCTGGAGCTTCCAGCTATCCCTGCTACTTACTGGAAAAGCTTGGCATGCATTGGGTCACATGGACAATAAAGACAGTGATGATTACAGCAAGTTAAAAGCTGCACTACTAAAAAAGTTTGAATTAACTGCTGAATCATACAGAGCTAAATTCCGTAAGCTCAGGAGAAGCCCTGATATGAGCTACGAGGAGCTAGCCACGAAACAACGTCAGTATTTAAAACCTTGGTGGGAAGGAATTGAGGCAAACACTGTTGATAAAATTGAAAATTTGATTTTATTAGAATAGTTTTATTGGGCATGCCCAGCAGAGTTAAAAACCTGGCTAGAGGACCGAGATCCAAAAACAGTGCAAGAGGCTGCTGAGCTCTCGGACAGCTATGCCAAGAGCAGACCTGTTCTGAGATAGAATGGGTTGGGCGTGACAGCACAGAAAGGGAAAAGCGCGTCTTCAGGGCAGCTAAAACCCTCACTGCCTCCACCAAAACCAGTTAGCCCCAGGTTTCAACGAAAAGATTTCTCAGAAGTAAGAAATGCCTGTTGGTTATGTAAAGAAACTGGGCACACTGCCAGACAGTGTCCAAGAAGGGCAAGCAATAATACGCAAAGTAGTACCAGAAAGAAAGTGGGTTGTTTATGTGTTCCTAAGAGCATGCCAGTGAACATGAGAGAACACATGCACCCAGTCATGGTAAATGATGTACAGACGCAGGGGTTAAGGGACACAGGGGCATCCCTGACATTGGTGAAAGGGGATCTAGTACAGCCTGGTCAGCTTATCCCAAACAAATACATGACTGTACAGGACTTTGCGGGTGAAGCAAAAACATTGCCACTGGCCACTGTTCTCCTGGACTGGGGTGAAACAGGGGGAACTGTGCAACAGGTGGCTATAGCTAAAACGTCAGTAGTATATGTGATCCTGGGTAAAAATCTCCAACAGGGGATGGTATGTGCAGTTACCCATAGCCAAGTGACAAGGGAAAATAGTAGTTCCCTGAACCCCACAGAAACCAGTGTGGAAACCACAGAGAGGCTGGTTCCCTAGCCTGTGTCTCCAGATGGGGAGACTGACAAAAAGGGGGTAGAAATTTCCTTGGTAGGGAGTATTCCCTGGTAGCGAGTGACCACACAGCTATGGAAGGTTACTCTGAAGAGGGAGGGGTGACCAATTGTCAGAGGGTTATGATTGACAGTGATCCTGAGGGCCCTGACACTAGTGCTAGGGACCCTAGTTTAGCGACTGAAGGGGACTCGTCCCATGCCTTGGGACTGTGTGAGGGGTTTGTAGCTGCTCAGAGGAGTGACTCTAGTTTAGAGAAGTTGAGGGCTTGGGCAGATTCTGAGAGCACACAGGGAAGTGACGGCAGACATAAGGTTTATTGGGAAAATGGACTTATGTATACACAGGCAGTACAGGCAGAGGGAGGGATGCTAGGCAGGCAGCTTGTCATTCCCTAGCTCAAAATTGCACATGATATTTCCTTGTCTGGTCTTCTGGGAATTGCACGAACTACTCAGCAGTTGGCCAGAATTTCTACTGGCCTAACTTCACCCAGCAGGTGAAGGAGTATTGCAGGTCTTGTCACCGGTGCCAAGAAATAGGGAAGGAGGGCAAGAAAACCCAAGCTACCCTAATCCCCTTGCCCATAGTGGAGGAGCCATTCCAGAGGGGGGGGGAATGGATATTGTGAGGCCTTTAAATACCCCCAGCTCCTCAGGGAAGAGATTCATCCTGACTGTGGTGGATTATGCCACCAGGTACCCAGAGGCAGTCGCCCTATCCTCACTGAGGACAGACAAAGTGGCAGATGCCTTACTTGGGATTTTCTCCCGTGTTGGGTTTCCACAGGAGGTCATCACCGATCGTGGGGGTTCCTTCATGTCGGACCTGACGAAATGTTTATGGGAGAAGTGTGGGGTGGTGCAGAGATGCATGACACTATATCACCCACAAGCCATGAGCTTGTGGAACTTTTCAATGGTACCCTAAAGTCAATGCTCTGGGCATTTGCTGAACAGCATGGGAGGGACTGGGAGAAATACCTTCCCCACCTGTTGTTTGCATACAGGGAGGTGCCCCAAGAGTCAACAGGATTTTCACCCTTCGAACTCTTATATGGACGCCGGGTACTTAGGCCCCTAGACTTGATCTGGGAGGACTGGGAAGGCAAGCACGCCACCCAGGGAACTCCCATTGTGGATTATGTCCTTAGGTTTAGAGAAAGGCTGAAGGAGCTTATGGGGACAGCCCAGAGCAACCTGGCAGCTGCCCAACAGAAACAAAAGGTGTGGTATGACCGCAGAGCCAGAGCTTGCTTGTACATGGTGGGTCAGGAAGTCATGGTCCTTATTCCAGTCTGGAAAGATAAGCTGCAAGCTGAGTGGGCAAGACCGTACAAAGTGGTTAGGAAGGTAAATGACGTAAACTACATTGTGGAGTTACCTGACCATAGACAGATGGAAAGGATGTACCATGTCAACATGATGAAGCCATATGCAAACAGGGCTGACATGGTGTTTGCAGTATGTAGTCATGGGAAGGGAATGGATGAAGGAGACCGCCTTCTGGACTTACTGGAAGAGAGTAAGTGGGATTCCTCTGTGGAGGCAGTAAAATTATCTCCCCAGCTGAACCCAGACCAGGTCCAGAAAATAAGGGAGGTTTTAGCAGACTTTGCCACCTTGTTTAGCGCCAAGCCAGGACTAACCCCCTTAGAGGCACATGATGTGGAGACATAGACACAGACACCCATACGGCGATCAGCATATCGGGTGTCAGAGGCTGTCCAAAAGGACATTAGGAGGGAAGTGGAGGATATGCTGGATTTAGGGGTAATCCAGAGATCCTACAGCCCCTGGGCCTCACCCGTAGTCCTTGTGCCCAAGCCAGATGGCTCAACTCATTTTTGTGTGGACTATCATGGACTGAATGCACTCACGAAGTCCAACGCCCACCCGATGCCCCGGACGGATGAACTCCTGGACAAGTTGGGAGGGGCGACCTACCTTATGACTATTGATCTGACCAAGGGGTATTGGCAGGTAGAATTGACAGACAGAGTTAGGGAGGGATCGGCCTTCATCACTCCGATAGACTTATTTGAGTTTAAAGTAATGCCTTTCAGAATGAAGAACGCCCCTGCCACTTTTCAAAGGTAGGTGAACCAGGTGCTGAATGGTGCTGAGGAGTATGCACAGCATACCTGGATGACATTGCCATCTTCAGTACCAGCTGGGAGAAACATCTTTCACACCTTAGGGAAGTGCTGGTCAGGATACAGAGGGCCAGGCTCACTGTCAAAGCCGAGAAGTGCCAGGTGGCCATGGGGAAGTGGCATACCTCGGGCATGTGGTAGGCTGGGGACAGCTCCGTCCTAACCAAATAAAGATAGATATGATTCAGGCATGGCCCAGACCAGAAACCCAAAAGCAGGTGAGGAGTTTTCAAGGGACCGCAGGGTACTACAGAAAGTTTGTACCTAATTACAGTGCCCTGACTGCTCCCCTATCTGACCTGACAAAGAAAAAGATGCCAAAGAAAATTACTTGGGGCCCAGCCTGTAAGGAAGACTTACCAGACTGATGGAGGCACTGTACAGTGCTCCTGTTTTGACAAGTCCGGACTATAGCAAAACCTTTATAGTTCAGACGGATGCCTCAGACATGGGTATTAGGGCAGTACTTAGCCAGATGTCTAGCCAAGGGACAGATCACCCAGTTTTGTACCTGAGCAGAAAGCTGCTCCCCAGGGAGCAAGCGTACTCCACAGTGGAAAAGGAGTGTCTTGCCATAGTGTGGGCCCTGAAGAAATTAGAGCCATACTTGTATGGGCAGCATTTTGTGGTGCAGACTGACCACAACCCCCTGGTTTGGCTGACACAGATGGGAAAGAGCAATGGGAGACTACTAAGGTGGAGTCTTGCTTTGCAAGGATATGATCTGACAATCATACATAGAACAGGCATTAAGAATCAGAACGCAGATGGGCTGTCTAGGGTCTATGAGGAGTGAACTGATTTGGGAAGCTTATCCCATGTAGGGGATAGATCCCCCAAATTCAGTCTAGGTGGGGAGGAGTGTGACATAGACAGCCAGTTCTGAGTACTGTATTATATTTTTTTAATATAAAATGTATTACTGTCTCTGCTGAAAATTCAAATGCTCTAGGAATGACCTCTCTCATCCCCCTTCCCCCAGATTTTAGCTGACAGATGCAGGCCAAGAGAACTGCTGACAGCATTGTATCACACACTCAGTCTTTTTAGAGACAATGTGTTACTGGAAGACTTTTTCTCTGAGTTAATTACAGAGTTGTTAAGTTAATTTTGTTAAGAGAAATCATAAACTAGGTTTATGACGTTAAAATAAGGGAAGCTAGGATGATATATAGAGGTGTAAGGTTGTAAATGACCCTATGAAGCCTGTGTGAAAAGGGTACAGCATGAGATCAAAATAGGTGTCATTGAAACTTGAATTATGCTAAGGTTGCAGAATTAATACATCCTGTATAGCTGTATAGTATAGATTAATAAAATTACATCCTGTGGTTGTATAAAAATATATTTTTGTTAGATATTTGACCAGAGAAGGGGCTGGATAACTTCAAAAGGGGTGGACATACTGCTTGAAAACATTATTATCTTTCACTATAGAGGCATTACTATCTGACACTGACTAAGGAAATATCTGAGCACTGAAAATAGGTATTAAGAAAGCTAGACAAAATCTAAATATAGTTGTAGGAATTGCACTGTTTTAAACCTTGTTTTCTAATAACATTTTTTATTGTTTTCCAACAAATACAGATATACAGAGTGGAGGGAAGAGCAGATCAAAACTCATTGACATTACAGTGTTACTGTACTTAACACCCCAGGGAAACAAAAATGGGGAGGATAGGGGAGGAAAGAAAGGTGGGGGGGGGACAAGTAAGGAAGGGGAAGAGGGAAGAGACAAAAAACATGAGATGACATAACTATTAGGGATAGCAAAGCTAATTAATACAAGGTTCATAACTAGCAATCTCCTGGAACAAATTAATTATTGTTAAATAAGATAATATAATTAACTATAGCAGCAGTGACTTCATATTTGACAAGTTGTCGTTCCAACCCAAAAATGTTGACCTCAGAAGTGTATTACTGAGATGGTACCATTTAGAAAGCTGTAATGACCCACCAAGCTCCCTTCGAGACCTCAAGGGGGGAAATTAGACACCTTAAAAGTTCTAGAGCCTAATCTGTGTCATCACAAGGCCATATGCCCAGCGGAGATTTCCTATGGGGTATACAACCCAGCCAGCTTGTATAATATCATGGGGTATATGTGGCTATATCCACTGGCAATAAGAAGGGTCAACCAATACCCTCCTGTGGGATGCTCGAATTCTGGAGCTTCAGAAAGTTGAGGTAAAGGATCCAACATTGATTGAATTTGGTCATTTGGTACTTCTGCAGGTGTGAAATCTTGTCCAATTTGGCTAAAGAGGAAAGAGATTCTAACACCTCCGTCACTGTAGGCATCAGAGGTGACCTTCATTTGCATAATAGAGCTCTCTTAGTTTGAAGCGAGATCAATGCCAGCCATCTAGTCTCATGAGGGGCCATTTGTGGGAGCTCGATTCGGATACCCAGGATATAAAAAAGTGGACTAAAAGGGAGTTTCTTCTCTAACACTTTGCATGCAATATCATGGATGCCTTGCCACAGGGATTTCAAATGCGGACAAGACCACAGTATATGCAGAATATCCGCACCTGAGCCCTGACATCTCCAGCAAGCGTCGGACTCCAGAATCTTAGCCATATAAAGCACAGCTGGCGATTTAAACCAAGAGTGGGCAATTTTGTTCTGTATTAATCTAGACCTAGCATCCATCAGCCATTTATGGGTATCTTTCCATGACTGTTTCCAGGCTATAGAGGAGATAGGGGTCCGGAGCATCTTTTCCCACTTGAGTCTCACCCTTTCAGAGTGTTAGGGAAGGGTATCTCTTAGTTTAGCGTAGATGCGCCCTGCTAAACCTTTCTGCTGTTGTATCCAGATATGTAGCTGTGAGTTGCATGCTTGGGGCTTCGAAGGGTGCAATATATACCTAAGTGCTGCTCTAAGCTGAAGGTACTTCCAAAAGTCTGCACGAGAAAGGTTCCAGATATGCTGAAGGGATTGAAATGTATAAAGAGTCTTAAGAGAGGGGTCTAGCAAGTCTTTTAATATGAGAATACCCTTGTCTGCCCAGGATTTCCAATATACCCATTGTGCATCAACAGTAATATCTGGATTAAACCATAAAGGGGTATAAGACAGGGGAAGAGGAGTCTGGTTCAATCTTTTGTGAACACCCAGCTAGTTGGACCTGGCTGCCTTGACAGATGGAGACGTGTAAGGGGACCTACCTCTGATAGAAGGGCTAACTCTATGAGCCCTATGGGGCATCAGAAGAGATGAGAAATGTACTGACTCAGTAATATCAAGCTCTATATGTACCCATTGTGGGGAAAGTGTTGTTAGGGGATGCAGCCCTTTAACCGTTTGTGCCAAAAGGAGTGCCTGGCGGTATCCTTCTACCCATGGAAGGCTCCACCCTCCCTTGCTCCAATGAGCTCTCAGTTGGCCACAGCTAAATCGGGGTTTGTTGTCTTCCCATAGGAAATCTCCAATAAGCCTATCCAAAGCCAGATACCATTGTTTAGGAAGGAGAATGGGGATATGCATTAGCAGATAAAAATTCTTGGGTGCAGAAACCATTTTAATTGCAGCAATTTTGCCTGCCAGTGTCATTTGCAGAGGTTTCCATCTATCGAACTCTATTTTTAGAGAGCTAAGAAGGGGTTTAATGTTTGTCTGCCAGAGAATATCTAAAGACTATGTGAGCTTAATACCCAGATATGTGATCCCCTTAGGTGCCCACATAAGGCCTACGGTCTGAGCTATCTCTTGGGAACATTCCCCATTCACGGGGAGTACCTCAGTTTTGGCCTGATTCAGTTTCAGTCCTGAATATTGGGAAAATAAATCCAATAATTCCAATAACAGAGGAGCGGATCTTTGCAGGTCTACCAAGGGGAGAAGCAAATCATCAGCGTACATAAGGGAAGTGTACTCTGTATTACCCATTTTGATACCATTAATACCTGGGTGACTATGGAGTGCCAAAGCTAGAGGCTCCACTGCCAACTGTGATCGCAAATTCTCTCACTGTAAGTATTACCTGAGCAACCACTCCGGGCCAAAAACCACACCACTGGGTTTTGTCTTAACGTCGCTTTATTTGATCAAATATCTCACACATGCATGTGAGACTTCTACAAAGGAGATAGTCATTGATTAAAGTTTACAGCAGCTTTTATAAGCTAGATTTTGCACTTCTTATCTTGAAAAATACCAGCATTTCAGTATGAGCCAATCATAAAACAGCATAACAAGTTTTCAGCAATGTAACAGAAAAAGAAAAACAAGTTTATGTATGAGGTACTTTTCACTACTTATTCCATTTCTTTCCCAACACTGCTTGATACATATGCCTGGGTCAAGCTGACCTGAGAGAGACAATGAGTTTCACTCACACCATAGCAACGCATCTTATCTTCAATGCCACTACGTTGCTGTTATTATTATATTTTGCCCAGGCCCATTATTTAGGCTGGTACAACCAGTTCTGCTCAGTTTTATCTATTTTCTGTTTTTTACAAATGTACTTCAAGTAACCTCAGTACAAATTCTATAACCCTTAAAGAACAAAACATGAACTCAGAATTTCTACTACATTCATTATGACTTTGTTACAGCATGGCTTTCAAAGCAAGCATAGCTTCAAGGCATTTAATAGCAAATATAGCTTTAGGATATATAAAAATTCTCACACTCTCCCCTTGATACTATGTATCAACTAACCGATCCTTTATACTTTTTCTCTTTATATTTTGATCACAATCTGGCTCATTTTGTAATGGAAACACCCCTCCAGTTTAATGGGGTCCTTTGTTCGGGTTGTACAAGGGGCAGGTGGGTGGCGTCCGTGACACTATTGTGTTGCACAGGCATTGTAGGAGAAGTTTGATTAGGACAGTCAGTAGCCAGAGTGCCAATATGACCACTTACAAGTACTGTCACCCAATGGAGAAGAGTAGCACCCCAGTCACCAACTACGCTTTGTAAGCCATGACCATGGGTCCCATATTTATGTGTAGCAAGCTTAGAAAAAATGCAAGGCTGGAATTTGTGCATATCTCGGCCACGGCCTCATTTTATGCTTTTAGCTATTTTTTTTTTTTTTTTTCATTGTATAGAATTTTACAATTAACCCTTTTAAAGTCTTACACGCACACATATTAAGTGACATAGTGGTATTTTCCACGTGCAGCCTTTTGCTACTAGATATACTAATTTACATGTTGGCATTATTTAGTCATTTACTAACCATTTTTACCTCTTACTAGCCCTTTAGCAATTTACACTAGCCATTTTACACCTTTTTATTTCCTCAGTTTTATGGTTAGCCAACTACACATTGTTGATAAAAGTTTGGTCACTGATTACTAAAACCTTGGCCACTGACCACTGTTAATAATTTGTACCCTGAAGATAGGAAGCCCCTGAGGGACTCGAACATTCACAAAAATTGAACATAAGTGTAAAGATATTAGTTAATAACTGAAGGTTACAAAAAAAAACTAAACATTTCTACTTTTAGACTGTTAGACTAGGTGACTAGGTATATGATTTAAAACTGGTTGCCAGCATACAGATAGTCAAGGCATTTATAAAAGCTTCCTGTTTTGGAGTTGGCACAGGGCTGGTTACAGACGGAACACAAATCGTGAGTTTGTAAAACATAATACAGAATTGAGGATGTCAACACCACAATTGAAATATGTGAAAAATGCTAACATGTGACACCACATATAACACAATATAACATAACAATTTTGTTGATGAAAAGAGTTCATGGAATTCACTTTGAGAGTGAATAAGGTAGATGCTACCTTGTGTTGAGGTGTGGCACACCTGGGAGCTTGATTGAAGAATCTGTTGATAATGTCTCTTGACAGATAAGTCCTTATAAAACATAACAGTCCATGAAATTAACAGTTCATAAGTTCATACAAGTATTCACAGGTTGATGTAGTTACAGTACAGATGAAATGTCATTTGCAGAATGGTGGTAACCCCACAAGGCATATGAGGCAATGCAGACAGTAATTTAAAACAAACACCAGCATAGTAGAAAAGTCAGTGTTCATTTTGCTAGCTGGCTGATTAGTAGACTCACTGGCCATGGGTGCATTGAGTCCTTTTAATGGAATAGACCACACACACACACTGGCATGGCATTTGTTTTGTCGTAGTGGATTACACCCCGGCATAAAGATTAACAGTCCATAAAAGGTAACAATTGACAATAAACCATTAAGAACACAGTCCATAACAGAGCAATAGGGTTGTAGAAAGTACCAGCCACGTTTGGAACAAGCAGCAGCGAAGAAAATGGATGTATTGTGAAGGTCAATTGAAGAATCTTCTTGCTGGAGTTGGGAGTGCCCTTCCCAGACTTAACTTCATAGTAAGCAGAAACAATAAGCTGATTGCAGAGTCTGAACTGACTGGACTTCTTCAGTTGATTTAAAGTTCTACAAATAGGTGTAATTTTGCTGAAAACATTACACTTGCAGAGGTAAATAATAACCGGATTCATGCAATAGTCCTTATTAGGAACCAGTCAGGCACAAAGATGGTAATAACATCAAAACTGTGGCAGTTGTTTTTCTTTTTTAAGGAAAAAGATGAAGGTCTTGGCAACTTAGATGAAAGTATTACTTCTGTTGAACGTGGAGATCTTATGTGTGCCACACCTTGAAACCTGCAAACTTGCAAAGTGTGTTAGACACTGAATTAAAAACACATAAATAACAATCTTTTAAACCATTAACTTTGTTTTGTAAAGAGTGGTGTGACAGAGCCTAAATTCTGGCAATTAGAAAGAGAAAAATAAAATTGACATTAACCGCACACCTGGGGGTGCAAGCTGAGGTTTAATTATACCATTTGACCATCTGTAAATCATGACAATGTTATGGTTACCTCCTGCTTTTAAATTACAGAAGCAGTTATGACAGTGATGAACATTATTTCCCTGTCTGTTGCAAGCAGGCCTGACTGAGACCTGAGTTATAAAATCTTGTAATGTTACAATACATAGATACATAGATACATAGATACATAGATACATAGACAGTGTCAGCAGATAAGGCCTATGGCCCACCCAGTTCTCCCATTTGAGCTTGTAAGTTCAGTTTGTTTTCCTAGAAGTCTGTTTTCCCTTACCCTGACCTCTAGAATTCCTTTATGTCCATCCCATGCATTCTTAAATCCGTGATTGTTTTAGCCCCACCACTTCCTCTGGCAGGGTGTTCCACTTGTCCACCACCTGTTCTGTGAAGAAATCTTTCTCATGTTTCCTCTGAATCGTCCCCTCCTCCAACTTTATTTCATGCCCTCTAGTCCTGGAACATCTTTTTTCGCTTAAAATAGTGTTTTCCTGCACTCTGTTTTCCCTGTAAGATACTTGTATGTCTCTTATTATATCCTCTCTCTCCTCCTCTCCTCCAGAGTACATGTTCAGTTCCTTCAACTTGTCTTCATAGGACTTGTGATGCAATCCATTTCTGCACCATTCTCACCCCTTGTACTCCCTTCAGACCATTACCCCTCTTCCTCAGTAAAGACTGAGCAAAAATACCTGTTCAATATGTCAGCTTTACTGTTGTCATTCTCCACTGACTCCCATCCTCCCCTTTAGTCTCACTATCCCTCCTTTGTCTTTTTTTTTTTACTTATGTACCTGTAAAGGTTTTGTCCCTTTAACCACTGATTTTGCAATGTTTTCTTTTGTCTGAGCTTTGGCTTCCCTTACTGACTCCCTGCCTCCCTTTGTTTCTCCTGGTACTTTTCCTATCCCCTTCTGCCTGTGTCTTTTTGTATTGCCTGAATGCTATCTTTTGGCTTTCACTTTTTTTTTGCTCCCTCTTTGGAAAACCATAATGGTCTCCTCTTCCTTTCCTCTTGCTAACCTGCTTAATGCAGTTACATGTTCAAACATATTGTTCATAACAATATGCCTTTTATACAATGCAATTAGTGGGACAAATACATATGTTGTTGGCCTATGCCAATTTAATAACAGTGCCTATTGCACCTGTGACAAGTGAAAAGGTTCTACCTTTTTTTTACCCTGTATAGTAAAATACTCCAAAGTACTGAGTGGAGTAAAGCTTGAAGCATAGGTTTGGAGTACAATCTAAAT
This sequence comes from Neoceratodus forsteri, assembly GCA_016271365.2. Taxonomy (NCBI): domain Eukaryota; kingdom Metazoa; phylum Chordata; order Ceratodontiformes; family Ceratodontidae; genus Neoceratodus; species Neoceratodus forsteri. Next base: position 261,719,327 of record CM028137.1, on the reverse strand, counting down.
TTTGCATATTATAATTGTTAAAATTTAAAATGACAAAACCTGCATAGAGTACACTCATTCTTCAGGGTACCTGTCAGCAATAAGACAAACGGGCATTAATTTTACTTTTGGTTTTGCTTTGGAACATATTGTAGGGGTGGGTCAGCAATGCTGGTCCCAGTATTTAGGTTAGGTTATGAGCATTAAAAAACGTTATACATGTGGAACACTTTTCTGAATACACACATGATACAGTGTAGCAAGATGTATATCAAAACATTATAACATAAACATGAAACATAAGCATGTTTGTAATAGAACAATTTCAGTATTGAGCATAATGCATAATGCATAAAATACATTTTTAAACAACACATATAGACTGTAAACTTAGCTTAGAGTCCAGAAATGTTAGAGTACTGTGAATTTACTGGTTGAAAAAAATGCATTCATTAATTGCTGTAAGGCAATGACAAAAGTTGTTTTGCATTTGTTTTAACAGGATAAGAAAGCTGAAAAGACAATCAAAAGAATGAATATGTGTGGACATACATACACAACTTTACCCTCCAGCATAACTGATTACTTGCTGAGGGCAGAAACCCTTGTACCAATAATAGGTGTGAGATTTAACTGTTTGCAAACAGAAGGGCTTGAGCTGGGTTATGCTGTTAAAATACCTTGGGTCTTTTTTTTTTTTTTTTTTTTAAACCTGTAAATAAGAAACAATTATTGGCAAATATACATTTTCTTTATTTACCCCTTTGGGGGACCAGTGATGTACCTTGCAACCTTTGTGGGTACTACACTGGAAGGGATAGAGGAAGGGTAGCTTACCCCTCCCCCAAGCTCCTACTGGTGGAAGAGACAGCTCAAGTGAAAGAGACAGCTCGAATACTGTAGCAATAAAAGGTTAGCTGTGGATGGTGACATGATCGCCACCTACTACACTTTAAATTATAACAAGATAATATTACAATTAGTTTAGTAAGTTTCATACCTTACTATAAAGATGGGGAACTTCTTTTCTCTAGAAGAAAGAGAAACACAGACAAACAACAAAACAAACACACACCAGTTTAAAAATAAAACAAGATTATTTCCATAGGATAAAAGAAGCCAAGTGTCCCTGGGTTCCTTATCCTAAGCATGACAAAATGTCAGCTGAGTTTATAAAAAATCCATATTGATGGTAATATCACGTGCAGTACGTATCTCTTAGAATGCATTTCAAAAGACAAAAATGATTACACCATGGTCACACATAAAACAAAACCATTGTTTTTAACTGTAGATGGTAAACTCTCAAAACAGCTGTATAGTCCTTTTTCAAAATTGTACTATATATATATATATATATATATATAAATATGGGGAGATGATGAATAATCCTCCTTCCACCTGGAGTATTGCCTGTGTTGGCTGCAAGTCAGAAGCAGTGAGACAAGAAGAAAAGTTTGTTCCTTTTCACTTAGAATACTAGTTTTGCAATAAAAGTCAAATTACATGGTTCACTCTGGTGTGCTTTCATGAAAACATACATTTTGTGTGAAAAGTTGTGCTTTAGGTATGGAATACACATCAAGTTTGAACTGGTAGTAACATAAAATGTTGAAACACAAGAAGGTCAAATAACGTGCAAAAGGTCACAGTGTGCATGCAAGGGTCGCTCAAACCCAGTTATTTATTTTTTAGTGTCCTTGAACACTACTGATATTAAATATCTTTACAATAAAACTGCTGGCCAAGACAGTACACACACATACACATACACAAAAAGAAATACTTAACACAAAATAAGACTGACATTGTTTCACACCAATTTGCTGAGGTAATGCCCATAGTTTCATTAGAAAACTGTACGTGTTTTAGATATATGTGCTGCCTCCCCCTGTCTTGTAACACTGACAATTTTTAAATCAACACATTTATACATATCTCCATGCCAAATCTTTCCAGAACAAAACACTTTTTAAACACATTCTAACTCCTTTCAACACCTTTAAAACACAACACAACGTATCATCTGTAAGTGAACACATCTTGTATAACATGGTTACACCTTTTGCGCATAGCCAAAATATGGCACCCTGCCATTTTGCAAAAGTTTCTGGTTATAACTAGAAGTATGATAAAGCCATTTATAGCTGTTAACACATTACATTTTCACCTAGCAGTGGCTTGGCACATTGCTTGCAAACTACAAATTTTCTGCACATTACTCATCTATGACGTCATATCTCTTCACCTTCAACACTACCTGCTTTAACCAACAACTACATACAAAAGTTCTTCATTGACCCTATCTAGGCAGCACAAATGTTTCATTAAAAATAAAACCAATTAAAACAGTCAGATATGAGGCAAAGAAGCTTTCTCTTTCTTTTTTTTTTACTGTAATATGTTGTGCACCGAAGGCAGTCAATCCTATCTCGCAACCTTGACAACAGAACATAATTACAGAACACAGATATAAGCTAGAAAATATGCACGAGAAAGACAGAGCATTACCTTGTTTAGTATATGTATTACAGAAATAAAACAGACAGACATAAAACAACTTTGAATAAAAAATTCAGACTTACCCGGTGCCAAGGTATTTTTCTTTTTCTTTTCCGATACACTAGTCTGAGTAAGAAAACTGACTGCAGGACCTTCATGATAATTTCTAAACACTGCAGCTATTAACCCTTTCAAAAATTTTTGTTTTGGCCATTTTAGTAACCTGCCAAACCAAGTCTTTTTCCAGAGCTCTGGTTTGCAGTTTAAAAACACAACAAAAAAATCTCTAACAGTACTAGATTGAGATCCATCTGGTAGAGGTCCCCAGTACTTGGGATCAAATGTTTCAGCCTCTATAGGAGGCAAGGAACTTGAAATTGATACAAAAACTTGAAACTACACAGATAGGCAACATGGGGGGAGGATTTTCAAATCATCCGCTCAGTAGTCACCTACTGTGCTGACATTCACAGTAGTTTATTTTTCTTTCTAGATGTTGATTATCTAACTTTACTTAATCAGCTTCTGTTTTCTCCTAAAGCAGCCTGAACTGTGAAAGCCATCATTGGCTCTAACAGTATATACTTGCAGCAAGCACAAATTACAAGTACAAAGGCAGTGCAGTTGCCCTTGTAATTTGTTTGGTCAAACTTGTCAAACATACATTTTGCGGTCCAGATAATACTAACTCTGGACCCAGCTATTTTTTCCTTGTTTCCATATTATCTAGGCCTGTCCTTTATAGTGCACACTCGCTCCAAGGTATTCTTGTACTTACAGTGATGATGAGTGTCGCCGGCCCCTAGGCGTCACATCCTGATGGGGTTCCACAAAAATGTCCTTCTTTTTGTCCAAGGGAAACAACCCGATCATGAGGTGACATGGACCGAAGAACTCATCCTGCCGACTACGCCAAAACTGTGATCGCAAATTCTCTCACTGTAAGTATTACCTGAGCAACCACTCCCGTCGTCACAGGGCAAAAACCACACCACTGGGTTTTGTCTTAACGTCGCTTTATTTGATCAAATATCTCACACATGCATGTGGGACTTCTACAAAGGAGATAGTCATTGATTAAAGTTTACAGCAGCTTTTATAAGCTAGATTTTGTGCTTATCTTGAAAAATACCAGCATTTCAGTATGAGCCAATCATAAAACAGCATAACAAGTTTTCAGCAATGTAACAGAAAAAAGAAAAACAAGTTTATGTATGAGGTACTTTTTCACTACTTATTCCATTTCTTTCCCAACACTGCTTGATACATATGCCTGGGTCAAGCTGACCTGAGAGAGACAATGAGTTTCACTCACACCATAGCAACGTACAGCTTATCTTCAATGCCACTACGTGCTGTTATTATTATATTTTGCCCAGGCCCATTATTTAGGCTGGTACAACCAGTTCTGCTCAGTTTTATCTATTTTCTGTTTTTACAAATGTACTTCAAGTAACCTCAGTACAAATTCTATAACCCTTAAAAGAACAAAACATGAACTCAGAAATTTCTACTACATTCATTATGACTTTGTTACAGCATGGCTTTCAAAGCAAGCATAGCTTCAAGGCATTTAATAGCAAATATAGCTTTAGGATATATAAAAATTCCCTCACACAACACATAAAGAAGTGGGGACAGTGGGCAGTCTTGTCTTGTTCTCCGTTCAAGTTAAATAGGGCCAGAGAGTATGGCATTCGTATTAATTCTAGCTGAGGGAGATGTGTAAATAGCTTGAATTCTTGAGAGGAATTTTGGGCCAACTCCAAATGAAGCCAAAGCCAAATATAAATAGTCCCACTCCACGGATTTGAAAGCTTTTTCAAAATCCACTGCGACTGCTGCAGCAGGGGTAGGGAGATATTTTTCTATGTGCATGAGATTCATTAATGTCCTTAAATGATCAGAACTGTGTCACCCGGGGATAAAACCCGCTTGGGATGGATGGATGAGACTTGGCAGAAGGGGATTTAGCCTGGTTGCTAGGATTTTGGCATAAAGCTTACTATCAATATTAATTAAGGATATCGATCAATAATTGCTGGGCTTGGTGGGGTCCTTGCCTTTTTTCGGGATGAGTGCAATGGTTGCCTCTCTTAGTGAGGGAGGAAGATCACCTCTGAGCTCAATATCTTGAAAAACTGTTGTTAACAGTGGAGTGAGAGTGGGTGCTAGAGCCTGGTAAAAATCTGCAGTGTATCTGTCGTTTCCAGGGGATTTGCCCAGTTTGAGAGACTTAATCGCAGTACTAACGTCTTCTGCAGATATTGGGGACTCGAGGAACTGAGCTTGCTGATCGGTAAGTTTGGGGAGTCGGCAGGATTGGAGAAAGGGCTGTATCTCCTTGTTCAGAAGGGCATGAGTAGAGGTATATAACTTCTTATAATAGGCGGCCATTATATCATTTATTGCCTTGGGAGCTGTGGTCAGATTTCCACCTACGTCTGTAAGGCCAGCAGTATATGTACTAGCTTGTTGCTTACGAAGCTGATAAGCAAGTATCTTGCCGGCTTTATCTCCACCTTCCCTAAAGCAATGTTGTAAACGTAATATGGCTATTTCAGCCTTTCTATTAAGGAGCTGATTAATCTCAAACAGCATATTTAGAACAACTTTACCTATTGGAGAATTCGGGTTGGGGGAGGGCGTGGCCTTAAAAAGGCCTTCCGCCTCTTTCAATTTCTGTTCTAGAGATGCCAGATGTAGTTCCTGCTCCCTTCTTTTTACTGCTGCAAATCCCATTATATTGCCATGCATGGTGGCCTTAAAGGTGACCCTGAGCAAGTCACTTAACCTCCTTGTGCTCCCAGGTCGCTCCTGTAAAAAAGCTTTCAGCTTATTGTGCTGTACCTGGTTAAACAACTAAATAAAAAAAAAAAAAGGCTTCCCATGTGTTACCAACAGACGTATCAGCTATCGGGTTGTGAGCTAGGAAAAGGGCAGCTTCATTCTGAGCCCATGGGATAAAGTCGGGGTCCCTAATTAGTATAGGATCTAACCTCCAGTGACGGGATGGGGGGATTAGTATCACATTGCATTAAAAGCTGCACTGGGGCGTGGTCTGAAATTACTCTAGGGAGAATGCTAGCATCTAGAGATTTAGCTGTAACTGCCGAGGATCCCAACCAAAAATCCAATCTGCTGTAGGAGGCATTGGGCTCCAAGTGGAAAGTATAATCCCTAGTTCTGGGGTGGAAAAGTCTCCAAATATCTGATAGCCCTTGATCCAAAATCATTTGGCGGAGAGCATTTATACATCTAATGTGTGTTTCTTTCCTTCCATCATTCCTGTCAAGAGACGGAACTAGCGAGAGATTAAAATCTCCTCCAATAAGGAGGGGTCAGGAAGGGGGGATAAATTCCAAAATAGCCTGTGCTATATCATGAAAAAACTGTGGCGAATCTTCATTTGGGGCGTAAAGGTTACAGAGAGTGATAGGTCCTGAGGGGGTGTCGTAGGTTCCTAAAACCCACCTACCATCAGCACTAGATAGCATCTTAGAGAGAGTCCAAGGCAAAGATTTATGAATTAAAATTATTACTCCACGTTTTCTAGTAGTGGCGTGGGAAGATACTTGTTGTCCAACTCAGTCCTTAATCAGACGAGTATGGTCCTCTCCTGAAAGTTTTGTTTCCTGAAGAAACGCCACCTGGGATTTAAGACTCTTCAAATGAGTAAAAACATTTTTCTTTTTGACAGGAGAATTTAGGCCCCACACATTCCAAGTGTGTACCAATAGGTCTGTCATACTATTCCACTCAGGCGGCTAGTTAACCGGGGTTAACTGTGGGGGGGGGTATGAAGATTCAATGGGGTGACTGTACTACGTATGCCCACTAGGGTGTAATAAAACCTTAAGAGACTGAGAGTAGAACCCCGAAGGGGGCATCTTCCCCCGTAGTAAAGGTTAGAGCACTTAACACACTATAAGCCTAATATAAGATCCCACACTGCGCTTCTCTATCTAACACAACTCTGTACTCAAAGGACAAAAAAAAAAGAACACTCAGAACTTATCCTATAGTGAGAATGGTGAGGGGCTTATCCAGCTGAAATCAGCTAATGGAAAACCCTATCACTTCTGTGGGGCCTGTGGTAAAAACCACCAGTTCTAGGCCCAACCCACCAAACACTAGGGTAACTGCAAAAAACCTTTAATGTACTATTAGACTGTAGTCAATGTACAAATATCGACAGCTATACCTCAGAGCCTAGTAAGAGTTATCCCAGAAGTTTTTACTCAGTAAGGGAGGGGGAGGAACGCTTAAGTCTGGAAAATAGGTGCTCTCCACTATGTAACTGGCAACAAGCTCAAAAATGAAAGAAAACTAGTACCAAACAGATACGCGTATTTAACCAAACAATAGTGTAAAGATCAGCTTCAGCTGACTATGCTCACAATCTGTCTGAGCTATAACCCAGACGTTGCAGGTTCAAGTTCAGAAAGGGACCCACAACTTCCACGAGCAGAGCACCAACAAAGATGCCTATGTATCTAATGACAAACAGCATATTAAACCTCATCATAAACTCTTATACACTAAAACTCACGAGCCAGTAGGCCCTCATACATACAACAGAGTATCTCCGAGGTACAGTGTCTATCGAGGTGGGGGAGAACCCTCAGGTGGCCTGACAAGTATAGAGAGAAGCCTAGCTTGAGGTACTAGGGCCTCAGTCGGGGATAACTGTTAGTAACAGCAGCTCCATTTTAGACCCCTAAAGTGCTACCCCCTAGTGAGCGATGACATCCTCCCCAATACCCTCAGACACAAAACCTTGGTTACTTATCTGAAAAGCCATCACACGGATGGATATTCAGGTTGAATTAATGTCCTCGGATTGTTGCACCATGGATTCAAGGCCTGGTGGTGCTGCGGTGGCCGCTGGTTTCAGTTCTAAATCCTGCAACGGGAAAACAGCCTCAACATCCTTGGCCCAAGAAATCTCAGTGTCCCCCAGGTCTGATCCTTTACATTCATCTGTGGAAAGCTCCATATCGCTTGGTATGTCTTCCTTCTGAAATTATTCAAGTGGCTCAAATCTGTTCTTTGAAAAGTAGGGGCTGGTATACACGATTCCCTGGCCTTCCGCTCTGCTAACACTCTGTTCAGTACCAGCTTCATCTCATCTGCGCCCTTGCGGGTGACCTCCCTTACAGTGTGGGGATTGCGGAGGCCTCTTCCGAACTTTAGGGTTCCTGGGCTCGAGACCATTCTTAAATGGCCGGGGGCCAGGCCCCGGGGCACCTGGGGAGTCAGGCTTCTGAGGAAGGTTCTTCGGAGTTTGGTCATTCGAGTGATTCAGACCATCAGCACGGGATTCTGAGGGGCCAGAGGTAGGCCAGGTCACTGAAATATAATCGAGTGCAGCCTCAGGAGTCACAAATTGATGTGTAATTCCATTCACTGTGATTTTCAATACAGCCGGATACCAGAGAGCAAAGGGTATTTGCAATTCATGTAATCTATGGCGTATCTCTGTAAAGGCTCTTCGCTTGTTTGCAAGTTCCTTTGAAAAGTCCTGAAAGATCATGATGTGATGACCTCTCCATTGTAGTGCCCCAAGCTCCCTCGCTCGCCACTGTATCGCTTCTTTTTCAGCAAAATTTAATAGCCTGGCAATAATGGGCCTCGGTTTGTCTCCCACTGGTGGTTTAGGTTGCAGTAATCTGTGCGCCCTTTCTATCATTATCCTAGTCGTCTGGGGAGATCCAATACTTCGGGTAAAGCTGTTTGGAGAAAATGAATGGTCTTGCCCTCCTCGCAGCCCTCGGGGAATCCCAGGAACCTCAAGTTGTTACGGCGGCCCCTATTCTCGAGATCATCAAGTTTGTCTTGTAGTGCGATAATTTGTGCAGCTTGATTCCTTAGAGTGGCGCAGTGACCTTGGACCACCTCGTCTTGTGCCAATGCCTTTTGTTCTACTCGGTCCAGTCGGGCATCAATCTGTTGAATTGAGACTGCAGTTGTATTAGAAGCCAGAGTTAGAGCGTCGATACTGGTAATAATGGATGTAAACATTTCTCTGACCGACAGGTCTTCAGTCTCTTTTCTTGAGTGCGCCATTAGGCCTGTAGCACAGGCAGCTCAGTGGCAGACAAACAATAATCGCAACTCCCCAACGTCTGATCAGGTTCTTGGTCAGTATCAAAGCTGTTCAAGTGTTCCAATTACTAAATATCGAGAGTACCAAGGGAGAGATCGACTTCTAGATGGGTTTTTAATGGATCTTGGCTCCGGGGTTGTAGCAGTGAATTTTTAAGTCGCCATCTTGTCTGCAGGTTGGCCACACCCCCCCCAACCTTGTTTTGTTTAAGGATATCTATGTCTTGTGTTATAAGAGTTCTGTATTGTATGTTTGACATATTATTATATATTTTAGTAAAAAATCTAATTTTAGAGCAAACCTAGTCTGTCTTTGAATTGCTTTCTTTTGCTAAGAAATATTTATGGTTCAGCAGACATATACTGTAGCTTGTATGGTGGTACCAAACTGGAAACAGAAGCATTTTAAATCTGAGGTCTTTATAAAGGTTTACAAGGGTTCATCTCTGAATACCTGGTTAGGTGCCCGTAGGCAAAGATATCTGCCCCCCCAAGACAGATATATCTGAGCCTGTGCATTGGGTATGCTAGCAAGAGGTTACAGTTTGAATCCCTCCAGAACTGAGACCAAAGGTTGATCCAAACTCATAAAAACAGACAAGAGAGTTACCTTGTCTGTTACACTGTTCACAAGACTGCGCTCAGAGGTTGGCACTTTGGGAGTAGAGGGCCTGACCTGCTGAGTGAGTTTGTGAACTTGACCAGTCAGCCTCACCTCAATAGTGGGGAAGATTATGGAATCACTACTTAAACAAAGGATTGCGGTATGTCTTGAAGCCAGTGGAGCACAGGATCTGAGACAGCATGGATTCACAGCAGGAAGGACATGTAAAACAAATTTAATTGATTTCTTTGACTGAGGGACAAAGGTCATGGATCGGGGGGAGAAGTGGATGTGGCCTACCTGGATTTCAGTCAGGCCTTTGATGCTGTTCCACATAGAAGACTTGTGGACAAGTTGGGTAGCCTGAGAGTGGATCACAAGGTGGTAAACTGGGTTAGGAACTGGTAAAGTGATAAAAGACAGAAGGTCGTGGTAAATGTTGCTCAATCTGAGGAAAGGAGAGTGAACAGCGGGGTGCCATAGGGATCAGTCCTGGGTCCAGACCTTTTTAATGTCTTCATAAATGACATTGCAGAGGGGCTTGAGGGGAAGGTGTGCCTCTTTGCGGATGACACTAAGATCTGCAAACTGGTGGACACTCTGGGAGGGGTGGAAAAAATAAGTAGGGACCCAGGTAAATAGGAGAAATGGTCCCGAGTGTGGCAGCTGAGATTTAATGTAAAAAAGTACAAAATCATGCATTTGAGGTGCAAGAACTCAGGGGAGGATTACACGATGGAGGGGGAGAAACTGATTGTCACTAAGCAGGAAAGGGATTTGGGGGTAATCATATCCGATGACCTAAAGGTTGCCAAACAATGTGCCGAGGCTGTGGGGAGAGCCAGAGAGATGCTGGGGTGCATAGGGAGAGGTATCACCAGCAGAAGGAAGGAGGTGGTGATGCCACTGTATGGATCATTGGTGAGGCCTCATTTGGAATACCATGTCCAGTTGTGGAGTCCACATCTCCATAAGAACATGGACAGGGTTGAGGCAGTTCAAAGAAGGGCAACAAAGATGGTGCAATGCCTGCACCTAAAGTCATATGAGGAGAGACTGGGAGACTTCAATATGCATACCCTGGAGGACAGAAGGGACAGGGGAGATATGATAGACACCTTCAAATATCTAAAATAGAATAAAGTATGGGGTAGTGTATGTAATGAGAAGTTTACACCCCCCCGAGGTATTAGGTGTTATATAAACCCTGAGAGTGAAGCTCAAGTTTATTAAAGCAGTTAACATCGAGGGTGTGTGCAAACATTGAGTTTACACACACCACCCCATATTTTATTTTATATAATTGCTGGGTCTCCCCTTTTTTGCCACAGCGGTTATATAAAATACAAGACATTTTCCTGGAGGTCCCGTTGCTGACGCACTCTGGTTGTTTTTTTGCCGGTACCTACATTTTGAAAGTCATGGATTTTTAAGTGCTTTAAACTGTTTTGTTTGCCTCCTATATGTGTAAAATCACTTTTAAAAAAAAAAGAAATAGCTTACCACCGAGTTCCTCTGGCAGCTGAGTTTTGCCCAAGAAGGGAGCACCATGAAGGGATAAACTGTAGCAGACGCATGTGCAGACTGAGGGAACTGTGTGCATGTTTGCTGTTATAAATACTCCTTCATAATGGCAAATTATAGCATGGTCTCCCAATGGGGAAAAGGGGAGAGCCATTAATTATAAAGGCATAAATAGGGTACCGGAGGGTAGCATCTTTCAGAAAAGGAGATGTCCAGGAACGAGGGGGCATGACATGAGGTAGGAAGGGGATAGACTAAGGAATAGCATGGGGAAGTATTTCTTCATAGAAAGGGTAGTGGATGCATGGAATAGACTCCCAGCAGAGTTGGTGGGGACAAACACAGTGGGGAGATTCAAGCATGCATGGGACAGGCATGGGGAACCATAGCAATAGGAACAAGGAAGTAAAGCCAGAGATCAAGTAGGATCTGCTGCTTTTACAGTAGGCAGGGAAAATGGGCAGACTAGACGGGCCTAGCAGTCCTTATCTGCCATCAATTTCTATGTTTCTATGTTTCTATGTGACAGGGGAAACACTGACAACGACAGACCTGTTAGCCTGACCTCAATAGTGAGGAAGCTGATTAAAATAATGATCAAGGATCAGTTTGCTGACTTTCAGGAGAAATACAGTTCTCTGGACTGCAGGCAACATGGATTCATAAAGGAGGTGTCCTGCCAGATGATCCTTATAGAATACTTCAACACTGTGTCTCAGGCAGTGGATGGAAGTCAAACAGTGGATGCCCTGTACTTTGACTTCAGCAAGGCCATGGTTCAGTGTCCAAAAGATGACTAGTGAAGAAGATGGATGACTTAAGGGTGTGGGAAGACTTAAGCAGATGGGTGGAAAACTGGTTAGGTTGAAGAACCCAAAGGATAGCGCTTAGTGATAAGAAATCATAATTCAATGATGTGACCATCTGGGTGCTTCAGGGGTCTATCCTGGGACCAGTGTACTTTACCTTTTCTTTATCTGTGCCATTGGAGTAGGAGTCCAGAGAAATATGTGTCTCTTTTTGGGTGACGCTAAAATATGTGGCAGGTTGAACAGTGAGAAAGGGATTAGGGACATGTAAAAAGAGATGTGGCCAAATTCAAAAACTGAATAATTGATGCAAGTGCCTGCGTCAATCAGAATTGACACAAGGGTCATCTTGCATCAAAAAATACACCTGTTGCAATTCAGGAAAATAGGCTGCAGTGACAGCAACTCCCCTTGCACTGCACTGCACTGGTCCTGTGCCAGCCCTGCATCCGACCGAGGGATGAGCCATGGAGTTAGGTGTCATGTGATGGATGCAGGCTGCATCATTACTGTCTGTGGGATTCTGCAAGCTGGCCAGACCTGCCAGAGCTTGGACCAGCCCACAGCTGGTCTAGCAGTCCATGTGCTGCCAACGGGCATTGCTGGCAGGAGACTACAGGATGCATACAGTGTGGTGGACTCTCCCATGGGTGGCACAGCTGGTCCCCCAGAGAGTAGTCCAGAGCTCCACATCCCCAGATCGACAGTCCCACACCCCTTGACACACAGACATAGGAACTAAGATAAATGGACACTTGTAGGTCTCTGACACTTGCAGGTACGTTTGCAACATCAGATACTGTTGGAAAAAAAACACAACTGTGGCAAGTTCTGTGAAGGGACCACCTGCTGTTGTGATTTCGGGACTCAACTGACTTCTAGAGGCTACTGCAAGCCTCCACCTTTTCAATACCATGAGCGGTTTGTGTGGCGCAAAGGAACAGTCTCGGCTGTGGCAGGAACTTTGGTACTGGGACTCCTCCAGTTGGAGAATTGGGCACAGGATTCCTGGTGCACCTGGCTTTGAAGCAGGCTGCATCGCACAGCAACTTGTGCTGAACTACAGGGCTTTTTGTGAATCAGTGTCCTGGTGTATATGGAAATATGGTCAAAGATCTGGTATCTTATGTTTAGTCCTAAAAAGTGAAAGGTTATGCCCATTTATTTGTTTAGTTTTTGATTAGTGGGTAAGAGCACTAACTAGACAATAATATGCCTATTTCAGTTCTGACCTGTTGAATAGGAATACTCAGCATTGGATGGAGGGCTCAGAACAGAGCAGACCTCAGAGGAAAGACAACTGGGGGTTGTTATATGTGACAGCCTTAAGACCAATGCCAAATGCATTAAAGTACTGTATAAGGGAATGCCAGCAGGTTACTGAGGTGCATGGATCTTGTTGACCACGGGAAGGGGAGAGGTGGAGCACACCGGAGTGATCTACAGGCCACCAGGGCAGCAGAAAAGGGTGGACAACCAGATGACAGAAGAGATTCTAAGGATAGCAACTAGGGGAGAGGTGCTGCTGATGGGGGATCTCAACCTGCCAGGTGTGGATTGGGACATGCTGTCAGCAGCATCACCTATAAACAGGGCAATTCTGGACACCCTTCAAGTTGCCTTACTCAGACAGATGCTCAAGGAGCAAACAAGGGATGGGGCAGTGTTAGATTTGGTGCTAACAAATGGGAACAGGGTGGGGAAAGCATCTGTGGGGGACAACCTTGGTACAAGCGATCACTGTACCATGTAGTCCACGGTACACACGTTGGCCACCATAAATCAGGCCAAGGTGAAGGTGCTCGACTTCAGATGAGCGGAGTTTAGTAAGATGGGGGAATATGCTCGACAGGCACTGGAAGGAGTGGTGAAGCTGGGGGGATGGAGGATATGTGGGACTCAATACAGGGGGCAATCATGGGAGCCACAGACTTCTGCATGAGGAGGGTGAGCAAAAATGGGAGGAAAAGAAAGCCACTGTGGTTCAGCAGGGAAGTGGCAGAAAGCAGCAAAGCTAAGAGGAGAGCCTTCAGGAGGTTTCAAATGATGCAGGGGAGGAAGCTTGGGAAGAATATCAGGCAAGGCAGAGGGAGGAGGAAAGGGAGGTCAGGCAAGCAAAGGCATAGACGGAGGAGAACATTGCCAAGGCAGTCAAAAAGGGGGACAAAACCTTTTTTAGGTATATAGGTGAAAGGAGAAAAACAGAGAAGGGGATAACCTGTCTGAAAAATGGGGCAAGGGAGAGGGTGGCGGGGGACTAGGAAAAGGCTGAGCTGCTGAAAAACTACTTCTGTTCAGCATTCATGAGGGAAGAGGAATGGAAGGGGAGTAGCTTTAGGTTGGCAGACGTTGCAGGGGAAGGGGTAGATGTGAGTCTCTTTTGCGAAGAGGAGATTCTGAGGGAGCTTAAGGACTTGAAGGTGGACAAAGCCATGGGTCCGGATGGGGTGCATCAAAGAGTTTTGAGGGAACTGAGGGATGTACTAACTGCTCCCTTAACTACCCTATTCAACAACTCCTTAAGATTGGGGGTGGTACCTAATGGTTGGAAATGTGCAGATGTAGTACCACTGCATGGGGGAGGGAGGAAGAGCTGGGCAACTACAGGCCAGTAAGCTTGACATCTGAGGTTGTCACACTCATGGAGAAACTGCTCAAGAACAGAATCAACAACTACCTGGAGGCAAACAGCCTTTAGGATCCAAGGCAACATGGGTTCACCGAGTGCAGATCCTGTCAAACAAACTTGATAGAGTCCTTTAACTGGGTCACCAAGGTGGTGGATCATGGAGGCTCGGTGAACGTGGCCTACCTTGATTTCAAAAAAGCATTTGACTCGGTGACGCACAGGAGACTATTGCACAAGATGGGCTGCCTGGGGCTGTGGGAAGTGGTAATAAGGTGGGTGAAGAACTGATTAGAAGGCAGAACACAGAGGACTGGTCAATAGGGAACCCTCAGAGGAGTTTGCTGTCATCAGTGGGGCTCCCCAAGGGTCTGTGCTAGGACCTTGGCTGTTTAATATCTTTATAGGGGACATAGTGGAGGGTCTGGAATGGATGATGAGCCTATTTGCAGATGATGCAAAGGTCTGCAATAGAGTGGACACGCAGGAGGGGGTGGAGATGATGGGCAGAGACCTGGGGAGGTTGGAGGAATGATCCCAAGGAGTGGCAATTGTCATTCAATATGCCAAAGTGTAAGATCATGCACTTAGGCAGAAAAAATGGGAAAGTAGAGTACTGGATGGGAGGTAGATCCCTGCAGGTAACAGAAGAGGAAAGGGACCTAGGCATTATCATCTGACAGGACCTGAAGGTGGCAAGGCAGTGTGGTAGGGCAGTAGCAAGAGCCAGCAGGATATTAGGTTGCATAATGAGAGGGATCTCCAGCAGGAGGAGAGAGGTCATAGTTCCCTTGTACACCCAGCTGGTCAGGCCACACATGGAGTATGGGGTCCAGTTCTTGAGGCCATATCTCAGAAAGGATGTGGAGAGGGTAGAATGGGTTCAGAGGAGGGCAACAAAGATGGTGAGAGGGTTGGAACACTTACCATATGAGGGGAGACTGAATGATCTAGGTATGTACTCACTGGAACAGAGGAGGGAGAGGGGCGACAAGATCGAGACATTTAAATACATTAAGGTTATCAGTAATGTGCCTGTGGAGAGCCTTTTCCAGGACCTAGGGTAATGGGACATCAATTTCAAATGGGGATTTAGGGTAATGTTAGGAAGTACTCTTCACTGAGAGGGTAGTGGACAACTGGACTGGGCTGCCAGGAGAGGTGGTGGGGGAGTGGACAGTGGGGGGGTCAAGAGGGCATGGGATAAACACTGGGGGATATTGAGATGGGGAGGACTATGGTAAAGACCTAGTGGATATCTAGGCAAACTGGGCAGACTGGGTGGGCCTGGTGGGCCTTTTCTGCCATCACATTCCTATGTTCCTATGTTTCTATATGTAGGCCGGGCATCTGTACCAGAAGAAAAGAAGTGATGTCCCTCTACAGGCCACTGATGAGGCTGTACTTGGAATATTGTGTGCAATTCTGGAACCCTCACCTTAAAAAAGAATAGACTCATTTAGAATAAGCTGGCCCTGTGAGGTAGAGAGCTGATGTGCCTACAGCACCTTACGTCTCCCATGCCAGTAACCCAGGTTTGGGAATGAGCTGGGGTCGCTGGGAGTCAGCCAGGATGAGAGGGCCAGGAGAGGATTAAACAGCCCTAAGGCAGCTCTCCTCTCCCAGACTGAGAGGGCAAGCCTTCACTGTTCTTGGTTGCCACCAAGTGGAGGATTGGTGGTAGTGTCAGGCAGATGGGAGGCTGGTGGTAGGCAGGGTGGGTGGAACGTTAGCACAGGTTTTTACGCATATGCGCACCTCCACGCGCATGCCTAACTGTGTCGCCGAGGCCCCAGGGAGATAAGGGGAGAAAACCAGGGCCAAATACCATGTTCCACCGTTGCATATGTGATGGTCCTCGGTACTCTCGGGTCCCACTCTGTACAGATCCCTACTGGTCTAATGGCAGGGGGAGCAACAGACGGAACATAGAGACCTGAGCCAGGGCCCGAAGAAAGGAGTAGATAGTGACGGACAGACAAAACACTTAATGGAAAAAAAAATTGCTTAGAATTCATCTAGAGGAGGGCTTCCAAAATTAAACACAGGCAAAAAGGGAAGATATACGAGGAGTGACTGGTTGATCTGAACATATATGTCATGAAGGCCAGAGGATAAATGGGGGACATATTAAAGACATTCAGATACCTCAAGGGAATAAACAAGGTGGATTGTCAGCAGCTGTTCAGGCAATGTGAAGGGTCTGCAAAAAGAGGGCTTACTATAAATTAGTTTGAGGGGGGGTTCAGGAGGGACATGAGGAAGTACTGCTTTACTGATTGGTTTGTGGACAGGTGAAACTATTTACCAGGAGGAACAGTTAACCTGGATTCTATAGGATTGAGTGCTGAATATATTTGAACATATACAGATTATGGAGGTCTATATACGCCTGCAGTCTTCTAAGGGTTAAGAGAGGGTGGGATTGGCACATGGGATAGGTGAGAATATTGGTAGTGGTGGGGGTAGGTAGGGAGGGATTCAGACATTATGCAGAGCAAAGCTACCATCAGGGAGCACTGCCAAAACCCTACCAGTGCTAGACTGGAGGGACTTAGGTCGGGACCAGGCAGACTTGATAGGCCACAGGTCTTTTTCTGCCTCTAAAATTCTCTGTTTTTATGATGCTGGTGTACAAGCTGGCATCCCAGCCATATCTCTACCCTTCCATAATTACTCTGACATCAGACGGCCCATAGTATTCAATGGTTCCCCTAGCCCATGAGACTATTTAAAGATCCCTGTTGGTCCAGTGGAGCCCCAATGTACACTTCTGCAGAGGTTGCATAGCTTTGTGGTTCAGTGCCCCCCATTCTAACCCCAGTGTCCAGCCTTAACTGGTGGTCTATGCCCCCCCACCAACGCTGTCTGCTTTACTGGTCATCAGGCTCTGAGTGCACATGACATAGCAAGGCGCACCTGTTATCACCTACTGCTAGCAACTGCCTGAGTGTAAATTTTCTATACTATCAGTACTAGTGGCTCAGTGAGTAGCACACTTGCCTCTAGGGCCAGAAGATAGGAAAGTTACGGGTCCAAGCCCCACACCAGGTACTTGGGATAGTACCCATAAGTGACACCACAGTGCAGTATGAAGTGGGTGCTGCACTGCTGAAATGTCACCCTTTGGATGAGACATAAAAAATGAGGATCCTTCTGTCCAACTCTTATTGAAGAAGAATAGAGGTGTTTCCCTGGTGTCATGGCTAACATTCTCCTATCAATAAAATAGGTTCATATAACCCACCAGCTATGACGCACCTAGAAACAAACTATCACAGTCTAATGTGCCTATCCTGGTCAAAAATTGCAAATAAATAAATGTTCAAGTTAATTTCCCCTTTCTATTCCCCCCACTTCCTTCTCCCACCTTATACTGTAGTCTTCATAGGTAATAGCCCCCTTGCCATTGCCCCAATAGTAACAGGTAAGGGATAGAAACATAGAATTTGACAGTAGATAAGGACTGCTTGGCCCACCTAGTCTGCCCATTATCCCTACCTGTTTCATATACTGCAGTTCCAAAATGATCTTTGGCTTACCCTCTCTTTCCTATCACTTGAGTTCCTTTATGTCTGTCCCATGTGTTTTTGAATTCCCCTATCATTTTTGGCCCCTACAACCTCTGCCTGGAGGCTGTTCCATGGATCCACCAACCTTTCCATGAAAAAATACTTTCTCATGTTACCCCTAAGTCTATCCCCCCTCTATCTTCCTCTCATGGCCCCTTGTTCTTGAACATCTTTTCTTTTTGAAAGATGTCATCCTCCTGTACCTTATTTAGGGGGATGGCAGGGGTTGCAGGATGATCTGGCAAAGCTTGAAACCTGGTCAGACACCTGTCAACCGGGCTTTAATGCCAAAAAGTGCAAGGTGCTGCATTTTGGGATGAAGAACCCAAGGAGGAGTTACCAGCTAGGGGGAGTGCAGCTAGCCCAGACAGAGAAGGAGAAGGATCTGGGTGTGTTCATTACAGGGTCAATGAACAACTCGGCACAATGTAGGAAGGCAGCTGCAAAGGCCAACAAAATGCTGGGTCGTATTGCAAGAGGTATATCCTCGAGGAGGGAGGAGGTGATTCTGCCACTGTGTAGGTCATTAGTTAGACCACACCTGGAGTACTGCATGCAGTACTGGCATCCATATCTGAAGAGGGACATTAAGTTACTGGAGGGGGTGCAGCGCAGAGCGACAAAGATGATCAAGGGGCTGGGGAACTTATCATACGAGAGGAGGTTGAAGGAGTTGAACATGTACTCACTGGAGAGAGGAGACAGGGTGACATGATTGAAACCTTTAAATACATGAAAGGAATAAACAAGACGGGTACAGAGGGGCTGTTCAGAGTAAGGGAAGGGAGGGCCACCAGGGGCCATGATATGAGACTGGAGCGAGGAAGGTTCAGGAGGGAGATGAGGAGACACTTTTTTACAGAGAGGGTGGTGGATGGGTGGAATGCGTTACCTGCTGAAGTGGTATGCAGTAGAAGAGTGTACTGCTTCAAATGAGGATGGGACAGGACACGGGGGAGGGTTAATGAAGGGGAAGTTGGAAGGGAGGGGCAGCTGCAGAAAAAGGGATGCTAGCTGCACATTCGAGCAGACTTGATAGACCTCTAGGCCTTTATCTGCTGGCAAATTTCGTATGTTTGTATTTACACCCTTGAGGTATTTGAAAGTCTCTATCAAATCCCTCCTCTCTCTCTCCTTTCCTCCAGGGAATACAAATTGAGATCCTCCAGTCTCCCCTCATATGACTTTTGGTGCATCTCCTGCACCATTTTTGTCACCCTTTTCTGAACTGCTTCTACTCTGTCTATGTCCTTCTAGAGACGTGGCATCCAGAACTGGACACAGTACTCTAGATGAGGTTTTGCCAATGTTCTATACAGTGGCATCACCACCTCCTTCCTTCTGCTGGAAATACCTCTCCTTATGCACCCAGCATTCCACTGGCTGTCCTCACAGCCTTCTCACATTGTTTGATAATCTTTAGACCATCAGATATGATTACTCCCAGGTCTCTTTCCTGTTTGATGGCTGTCAGTACCCCCCCCCCGCCCCATCACGTACTCCTCCCCCGCATTTCTGTGCCCCAAGTGCATGATCTTGCACTTCCTTGCATTGAATCTTAGCTGCCACAGCCTTGACAACTCCTCAAGTTTGCTTAGGTCCCTTCTCATTTTCTTTACCCTTCCTGGAGTGTCAACTCTGATGTAGATCTTCGTGTCGTCTACAAAGAGATGGGATGTCACTGAACATGTGGGAGCTGTCTAGTATCCATGGTGGCCAATATGGCTGGGTAAGGAGGTTTGGTACACTTCATGTGCACACAATCTAAGTTACATTCTGGTCAGCTGGACTCAGGGTGGCGCTGTTGTAAGTGCTAAAAATGTCACATCCGTTCCTGACACCAAGAACATAATATAGCTTCAGGAGAATCGTCAAAGACGTTGGATGGCTCCCAGAGTTAAGGGGATGCTACCCTCCTCCCACATACTTTACTGGATAGAAGGGGAGAGAGGGAAGCTGCAACCCCATAATAACTACAATATGAGGCAATGCAGGAGTTACAAGGTGCCAGAAGGGTGGGACAGATTGGTGAGAAGGTAAACTAGATAAGTCATTAAAATATTATCATCAAGTAGATAGTGAGCAAGTCACTCATGGCTGAGGACTGGTACTACCATTTCTGATCAAACTTGAGTACCAAGAAGTTTGTTCTGGGGAAAAGCTTTAATTATTTTTGTTGCATGTACAGTAGGCGGAGACAAAGAAACATTTTCTTTTTGTTTATTCTGACCCAGTTTGCTCATCCCTACTTATTATAAACAAATGTTAAAAGTTATTTCAGGAGTCTTTTTTTTTCTGTAGATATACATATATTTAATTGCATTGTCATCTTAGTACAACATCACAGAATTTTAAAGATCTGAGATCTAACTGTCTCTGCCTACTAAGAAAATGCTTAGGTAACATTTCATAGATGTTTTCCTCCAAATTCTAACTGCTCAAGTGAAGGCTTCTACTAGATGTCAGATATATATATATATATATATAGGGGATACATGATGGGCATGAGTGTGATATGGCAAATATTGTTACTCCTGCAGAGTGACCTCTGGCTATCTCACGAGTGCCGAAGGCACGAGTGAGATATCCAAGCTCACGATGCAGGAGTGACAATATTTGCCATAGCACACGATCTGCCCATCATGTATTCGATATATACAATAGGGCCAAGAGTTTCAGAAGTTTTGTTATGCTGTCTTGTGTTCTGTTCCTGTTTATGTGTTTGCTCATTCTGTGTGTGAGCTTTTCTGAATGGGCTGGCAGTGTTATAAACTCTGAGAGACAAATAAGTGTGTTTTTCAATGCTAAATGAGTTAGTTTTAGATAGGAATGAGAAACATACTTTTGTAAAGCTGTATTGTTTAGCAGTCTGGCTGCAGTGAAGTTAAGAGCATCACAGTAATTGTAATGAGCTGAGAGGCAGAGTGTCAGAACAGCTGATGCTGTTTTCTGTGGTAATTAAGTTAGCTGCAGGCAGAGTGCAGAGTGTTCTGTGAAATCGTGCTCTTTAGGATTCTGGCTGCAGTGAAGTTGAGATTGTCACAGTAATTGTAATGGATGAGAATCAGAGTTTGAGAAACAAGTGAGAGTGTGTTTCAGTGGTAGTTGAGTTAGCTGCAGGCAGTAGTTTATACTGTTCTGTGAAGCTGTGCTGTTTGGAATTCTGGCTGCATCAAGTTGAGAGCATCACAGTAATGAGCTGGAAGTTGGGGGGGGATAGGTGTGTTTTGTAATGCTCACTGAGTTAGCTGTAGGCAGCAGTGAGACCTCTCAGGTAGTTCTGCATTTGTGTCTATGGTAACAGCACAGGTGTTTCTTGCATGCTGAGGGGAAAGCTGCCAAGGGTGATGATATCAGTGACCTTTTGTGACCTGTGTGTGTAAATGGCTGATATCATCACAGTAGAGCAGAGGGTAAAAATATCACACTGCAGTGGTGATACGCTGTTTTATCTCACTCATTTACCACTCACCTCTATTGTGTATATATATATATATATATATTTATACCATGGGGGTGAGTGCAATTCCAGTAAAATAAACCATGTTATTTTCACTGGAGTGAAATAAATCCTTAAGACATCAGCAGAGTTAAAATAAATACCATTTATACCTACTCTGCTGATTTCACTCACCTGCATCTGAAAATACTAAGAAACACCCCTGCAATTTGCTGAGTTCTAAAACAGGCCCTACATAAAAATTAACACAATTAAGATAGATAATGACAGTCAGCTGCAGCACTCGTTCTAAATGTAACAATCTCCAAATCTCTTGTGCTGTATTTCAAAACTCAAGTTTAGTACATTACTGAATCAAACAGATGATGCCTGAAATGTTTAAATAAATCTTAAACAGCCAAACATGAAAACACAAACCTGCCAAAAGAAATCATTACCATCTTCCTCACTGTCACAGAACAGAACCTCCCTCAGGCAACCAATTACCAAAACACAGCACACCTAATCAAGACCCACACACACACCAACCAACAACAGCTCACTACAACAACCCATTCATAAAAATTCACACACACACACACACACATATATACACATACTACCACAGCACCAGCATCATTTAAAGTGACATGATCCTCATAACAACAAACATACCTCTCTCACTGAAATTGGTCTCACCTCTATGGTATAAATAACACACATGATGGGCAGATCATGGAATATGGAAAATATTCTCGCTCCTGCATTGTGAGCACTGTATATTTCACTCTGCAGGACTAACCGACCACATAGAATCTCTGACCTGTTGGTCTTCCCAGACTCTCTATATGACCACTCCCCTATCCTCTGCTTCTGGTCATGTCACCTGCCCAAACTCCAACCTAGTGTCTCCACCAGAAGACGCTTGCGACCAGGTGGCCTTCAAAAAATCAACCACTAATTGGCCCAGTAGGACTGGGCCCATATAACCCAGGCCCCTAATATTGACCTAGCCCTTGATTACTTCACATGCTTTTTCAACAAAGCATGTGACATTTTTGCCCTCCCCCGACTAAATTGAAAACTGTAAAACATAATGTCCCTTGAATCATGCCCACATTACGGCGGCAACTAAAACAAAGGGATGACCTCTGGCACAGAGCCGTTGAATCTGGCTCTTAAGCAGACAGACTAGCATACAGAGCAGCACGTAATAGGTGCACCTGGGCCATACGCAAGGCCAAGGCTGAATACTATAAAGACACCCTGGCTTCCTCCTGGGGGAGTGCACAAAGTTTTGGGACAAAATTAAAGAGCTTAATGGCAAATCCCACCTCCCTCCACCCTCCCATCTCTGCATCAACAATGCCACCTCAACCGATCCACAGGCTATCGCTAACTGCCTTAACTCAACCTTATCCAATCTTAGTACAGTCCTCCCGAGTGACTTTTTCGACCTTATCCCAGCTTCCTCTGAACCAAACCTCCAGCGCCCCCCCTTTCTACCTTAGGGTCATTACAAAGCAGGAAGCAAAATCCTACCTCTCCAAAGCTCTCGGTGGCTCCAACTATTGCAAAGACTCCTTTGCCATGAAAATCCTCTACCAGGTTCTTGACACTGTTCTTTCTCCCCTGACTGACCTCCTTAACTGCTCCCTATGCTTGGGACCATTCCCTACAGTCTGGAAAACTGCAACAATTACCCCAATACTAAAAGGTGGAGACAATACCAACCCCAACAACTATCGGCCCATATCCATCCTTCCCCCTCTCTCAAAAGGCCTTGAAAAAATCATTTCCGACCAACTCACCGAGTATATGCGAGCCCACAATTTGTTATGCAGTGAACAACATAGTTTTAGAGCAGGCCATAGCACAACCACTGCCCTCATCGAATTCTCCAGTTTCATTCACTCTGCCCTTGACTGTAAACATCTGGCCAGAGCCATCTTCATGGACCTCTCTAAGGCCTTTGATACGGTCTCCCACCCACTTCTTCTGGACACACTCCACCACACTGGTCTATCAGGTGGACCACTCTCTTGGTTTAATAGCCTCCAGATCCCAATGTGTTAAGATAAATGACACCCTATCTTCCACCCTGCCTGTCTGCTCGGGGGTCCCCCAGGGATCCATATTGGGCCCCCTACTCTTCAGTATCTACTTAAATGCACTACCCAAGTCCTGCTCCAGTAACCTACTGCTATATGCTGATGATGTGGTTCTCTATGCCACACACCCCTGCCCTGATAACCTACAGTCTTCCCTCCAACATTCTTTCAACCAGATCAAAAGTTGGTTCACTCGTCGTAGACTTGTGGTCAACATCAAAAAAAATAAAAGCTATGCTATTTTCCCACCTGTAGTGCAAGGACAGGGACACTAAACTAAAAATTCTCTCCCACGCTCACCTCCCTCTGGAACAAGTACTTACTTATAAATACCTCGGCCTTACCTTTGGCACCTCCCTATCCTTCCATGCCCACATTAATATCCTGACCTCAGCCATTAATGCCCGCATCGGCCTCCTATACCGGCACAAAAACTGCCTGACACTAGAAGCTCTCAACCTGGCGTTCACCTCTTCTGTCCTCTCTCTCTCGTTGACTATGGGCTCCCTATCTACTCTGCTGTGGACAACACCACCCTAAACAAAATTCACATAGCCATTAATAAAGTGTGCTGACTTCTCCTAGGTGCAGACAAATGCTCCCATACTTGCACCCTCTATGCACTTACAAACATCTTCTCACTTGAGGAAAGACTACAATATCAATCCTGTCTCCTCATAAAAAATCCACCTAGGGTTAACTCAATTGGGGGTCTCAGCCTCACTGCTCTCATGTTCTCGCATTGCAACCACTCATTCTGCCAACAAGCATCTGTGGACCTTGCCCAGGGTCAGAACCTCCCTTGCTCAGAGATCATTCCCCTATAGAGCTCCCGCCTGGTACAATGAGCTCCCCCCAGCCATAACCTCCATTCCCAATCTAGGACACTTCAAGACCATCCTAAAAAAACACATTCTCTCCTTGCGCCAAAGCCAGTGCAGCTGCTAATCTTCCTAACTGACCTGCAAAGAGCTGCACTATGGCTGCTCCCCATTGACATTGCCACCAATTGTATAGGACTAACTGTATAGGACATCTCTGCTGCTGATCTCTGTCTCTGCTGTATGACAATGCCCTAGAGGCTGCACCTACACTGTAACTATACCTCCTGTACTAATACCAATACCCTAGCTACTAAATGTATAGGTCAACAGCCACCCAGGCTACTATATGTAAATACTTAAAACTGTGTTGTCTCACTATTGTATAGATCACTGTTACTACTATACGACAATGCCCCAGAGGCTGCACTTGTATTATAATTGTTCCACTGTAGTAATATCAATACCCTAGCTACTACACGTATAGACTTTCAGCCACCATGGATATTATATGTAATTACTTGAAATGTGATGTCCCACTAATGTATTATCTCTGAATGTATGACTGCTGATGCTGAGCCTTTGTAAATGAGTCTATGACTCAAAGGGTTGTAATTCCTATGACTGACTAAATAAAATAAATAAATAAATAAAGCAAGAGATCATCTATGGCATATCGCCAGAGCTTCGGGTAAAGAAGGAGACATCCATGCCTACAAAAGAGCCAGGAAGGACTGCACCAGAGCAATAAGCACAGCAAAAAAAAATATTACAACAAAGATGCCCTCACTTGTAATTGGGGTAATGGTAGGAAATTCTGGACAAACCTAAAAGAAGTTACTGGCAAAGACACAAAGTCAGCCACTGCTATGTTGAACATTCAAGGAGTATCCACTACTGACCCCATTTCCACTGCAAATTCACTCAATGAAGCCTTCACAGACCTCAGCAGCGTCCTCCCCTCTTATTTCTTCCACCAACCAGTCTCAACCTCTACACAGTGCCCTGTAGACCAACCACTCTCTCACCCTCCATTTCACTTTAGATCCAACTCTTGTGGGGAGGCTAGGAAATATCTTCAAAAGGTCCTGAGTAAGGCTCGTTTTACTGGTGACTCACTTGACCTCACATTTGTGGCTCTTTTCCTTGAAGATATTAAGGCTCCACTTACACACGTAATCAATGCCTCACTCAGACTTTCTCAGTTCCCACACTTATGGCAAGCTGCCCTAGTGACTCCTGTATTCAAGAGTGGTGATTATACCTCACTAGGTAACTATCGGCCCATCTCAATACTACCACCATTATCTAAGGATCTTGAAAAAATAGTTGCTGACCAATTAACTGAGTACATAGAGAAGTACAACATACAGTGCCCACAGCAACATGGATTTTGCAAAGGTCACAGCACCACTACTGCATTGCTAGAGCTTACCGGGTATATCCACAATTCCCTAGATCATAGCTCACTTGTTGGCGCCACATTTATTTATTTTTTTTCCAACTCTATTTGTAACCCTTCAGTCTGGAACTCTCTCAGGCCACTGCACTCACCAGCTTGCTCTACCACCTGCTGTGTTCCCCTGCCATCTTCAAGTTCATTATGGTTCCCCGGGTTGGGGGAGGACAACCCAGGGAGACCATGGGGGGCAGTGGTTGGGAACCAGCGTTGGGTGTGTGGCCGTGGCACTGGCAGGGCTGTCATCTATCCAGGGCTGGAGGGGTATTTCTTGTGGTTAACCTGAGATCCCTCCTCCCCCCTGCATGGTGCACATCTGAAGCCACGGCACATGGCAACCCTGCCTGCGTCAGCCATGCTCTTCTACGTGCAGCCCGATGGCTCAATGGTACCTCTGGTCTCCACCGGGGGTCGCCAGAGCACCAGGCATCCCTAACCCTCCCACTGGGAGAGTAGAGCTGCCCAGTGGGTGCTCAATCCATTTCCCTCCCCTGCCGACCCCCAACTCCCAAGCTTGCTCCCAAACTCGGGTCATCGGCGAGGCATGAGGTGTGGTGTCCAGCGCCTCAACCATCAGCGCCACCGGGCCAGCCAGTGCCATATTTATTGATCTGTCAAAAGCCTTTGACATGGTTAATCATGACCTTCTTGTCGAGCAGCTTGCATCTGTCTGTCTGCAGATAGTCACCTAGTTTGAGAGTTACCTCACGAATTGCTCTCAATAAGTTCAGATTGAAAATGTTATATCTGACAGTAGACTCATTTACTCTGGTGTTCCCCAGGGCTCCATCCTGGGCCCCATTTTATTTAGTTTGTTCCTAAACAGGGTCCCGCTCACCAGTAGCTGTCCTATTCTTTTATGTACAGATGATGCAGTCCTGTACATCTTCGATCCTGACCCCTTTAACTTGGAACGCAAGCTTCACAACAGCTTTACTACAGTGGAAAGATGGTTTAGAGAACAAAAACTAGTAATGAACTATAAAAAAAACAAAACCATGTTGTTCTCCAGTCCCCAGAATAAGCATCACTCTCATCCACTTAATATAACAAATGAATCTGGGACTGCATTGGAACTTGTCCAGCATTTCAAATATGTGGGTGTCACAATAGACAGTACTATGTCTTATGCCTCCCACATTGATAAAGTTGCAAAGGCTGTGAACATATGTACTGGTCTACTTCATAGACACAAAGTCTTACCCCAGAGGCCATAAATCTTGCTATCCAGAGTTCAGTGGTCTCCCTAGTTGATTACGACATAGTTGTATATGGCTCAGCTACAGACACAGCCTTCCACAGTATAAAAGTCACACAAAATAATGCTTGTTGACTCCTAACAGGCTCCACATGGCTTACACACACATGTGTCCTTTATGACCGGGCTAACTGGCTCCAGTTCTCAGGTAGGCTCTGGTACCAAACATGCCTCCTGACCAAGAAAGTGAAAATGGGCCTCATGCCTATGGATGTCCAGAAGCTCCTTACCCCCTATGAAAACAGCCATTCCACCCGATGCTCAGACAACTATGTCTTCAAAATTCCTAGGTGTCGCACCTCCCTTCATCAAAAAGTGTTTGCTTACCATGCTCCCAAATGGATTAATAATCTTCCACTTGCTATCTCCTCTACAACAGCATTGGGCCCCCTTCAAATGTGAGCTGCGCAAACATCTTACTGCCAGTACCAGCTGTGATTGCTTCCTGTAGCCCATCAAAGCTGTTTTACCTGATGCCTAGGCAACATTCCCTTGCGACAACATGGCCCCTTGTACCTAGCACTTACTTCTTTCCTCTCTGTGTCCTATCATAATCTAGCCTCTCTATCTCTCCAATGCCACTCTCCCCCCCTTTACCCACCACCCCCTCTTCCCTCCTTATTTCCCCTCCCCATCTAACCTTACCCCAACCCCCAACAAAACCATCGACGAGGACTCATGGGATGATGACTCCCTGCTGCTTGAGTGGGGTTTTCTATTCTTTGCCACCCCTGGCTGCTACTTCAGTGTTCTTCGCCCTCTCCACCCTGACAGACATAGTCTGTAGCATTCCCTACCAATGCCTCACATGGACCCTCCCAGTCAGACCTATTTAGTCAGATCCAGTCAGTCAGGCCTATTCCTCTCTCCCTCATACTGCCCTAATCCCCCACAGATTCTCCCTGTGCACATTCTTGCCTGTTGTCCCAATCTGCAAGTTTCTGCACAACACCAACCCATCCTGACTAGCATAGTCTGTAGCAGCACCTACCCCTGCTTATCTTGAACCTCACAATCTAATTTATCCTCACTCCTTTATACTGCCTTAATCTCTCTCAGAAACTCCTTGTGCTTTTACTTGTCAGTTGACTTAGTCCACTCTTTCTGTCTTCTTACACCAGGTTTTAGCCAAAACTTGGTATTAGCCTGCATTTAAAGCACTACTGTAAACCAAAAATGGCATGTTTTTTTTTTAAATCTCTGTTTATGTAATTCACATGTGGAACCTATGTAATGAGCTTGTCCTCAAAGGTGTTAATCCAAGATTACAATAAAAAAAAAAATAAAAAGAGCTAAAGAAAAAAATCAGTGGGGCTGCTTGCCGTAAACTTTTTGCAATTGTCTGTAACCTCTAGGCGGCACTATTCCTAGAGTTACTGCCCCTGCCTATTACTGGGATGTAGGTTGAGGGGCCTGGGTTCCCAAGATAAACTTTAACCAGTTCTTTTCCAAGATATATAAGTGACACGGTGCCTCCACCCAGAGTTTAGCTTTAAGTGGACTATCTTTCACCTGGTACAACCCCTTGGGATGCCATACCACCCACTATAACCATTTGCCACCCCAACACATGACCCAATAAACATTTCTCCATATTACAATACCTGGTACCAATTATTGACTTGATCATAATAATATGCTCATGACAGCATTGTCTGCAAAACAACAACAACAATTTATTTACAGGGGACAGGACTTAGAAATGGGGGGGAGGAGGAGGAGGAGGAGTTATTCAAAGTCATTATATATAATATATACATTGAATTAGTTTAGATTGGTTTGTGCTTGTGAAAACCCTCCAGCTGGGTAGGTACACTGTCATGATAATCAAAATGCAATCAACATTATGCCAACTTTAGGATGACCGGAGCCCTGGCTATCTAAACTGCCTAAAATCAGATGACACATAATGTTACTTAGCCCACACCGGTACCAGTTCCCAAATGTGTACTGGAACCCCGTAATCCCAATATTTAAACCTGGGTACCCAGTTACCAAAAGTCCCAGGAGGGTGCAGGCCTGTTGGAGGTTACAGTTATATACTGGCCGGCTTAATTAGAAGGATTTGAGACTTGAAGCTTGACACTTAACCATTAGACACTTGAACTATTTACAGTCTTTTAGAAGTATGCAGGGGGGCCCTGCATGTTGCGATCTAAACACAGGTCAGATGTAACCAGCCGGTTGCATTGCTTTGGGTCCAATCTGTATTTCTGAACATCCAGTACATTTATAATTTTTTAGTACATTTAGCACATTTATACTCTAGACACATTCAGTACATTTAAAGAAGGTGTAACTTCTTTAACCAGGGGCCTGCATGGCCACCCTGGTCCTTTTATCCTTGAATCTGTGGGTACTTGTTCCCAAATTTAGGGGTGACCCGGTTTCTTTCCATCCATATTCAGACACATGGCTTTAACAATACCACTTCTCTTTTTGAGCAGCTGGAGAATTAAAGCAGTCATTTCAGACTCAGACTTGAGGTCTCAGTCCCAATGTGGCACATGGCTGATGTTTACAGCTTCACCGGACATCTTGACCGACTATTTAGCAAATACTAGACCTCCCAGGCAAAGTCAGGATGTGCCCCGGTTCTGAGTGCTCCCCTTCCAGTCCTGTAGGGTCCAAGCAGATAAACACATATCATCACATTTATATTTAAGCTGGACCTCACTGGGTCCCTTAAGGCAAGTAGGTCTACCCATGTTGGGCAAGGATTGAGTGCAGCAGATGCAGGGTGCAGATCAAATGCACAGTCTTAAACAGCGTCAGTCTCTATTTCATTGTCAACCCCAATAAGCAATTTTCTTTCTTTCTTTCTTGCACCGGGGGGTACAAGAGCACTCACTCAGGCACCTCATGGTATGGATCTCCATTATAAAGGTTCCTGAAGTCTTCAGTGCTCTCACTACTGAGCCAGGATCAGCTCTCTCACAACTGGCTTGTCATCATTAAGTTGCAGGTCCACACTTTTCCCAACGTGGAAGGGAGGGCTAGCACCCGGAAGACATTCTGGCAACTCCCAGTCTAGCAGGTTCTGCTTTAAATTAAATTACTTTACTTTACTATGCAAAATAGGTAAAAGACCCCCTCTTGGGTGGAGGGGCTTACACTGAATCGTCAGACCACTTGCATTGCTGGGGGCATGAGTCCCCACCCCTGTGGGGGGGCTCTCACTCAAATCTAGAAATTTGCTGAAAACACAGTCTTTTTTGGGGCTCTCCTGAGGCTCCCTATTGGCTGAAGCTATTGGTTGCTTTGCCTCTGATTGGCTGGAAGGGTTGTCAATCAGGAAAATGAATTATTTATTAAGCCGCCTCGATGCACAGTTGGTTTACTATTTTGGCACCTCAAATTAGGTCCCTGCAGTTCCCCATGAACGCTTGGTAGTTTCCCATGAACTTTGGCAAATGTCCCACGAGTCCTGGCTTTAAAATCCTAGCTTTCTGAT
This sequence comes from Neoceratodus forsteri, assembly GCA_016271365.2. Classification (NCBI taxonomy): domain Eukaryota; kingdom Metazoa; phylum Chordata; order Ceratodontiformes; family Ceratodontidae; genus Neoceratodus; species Neoceratodus forsteri. Next base: position 261,689,061 of record CM028137.1, on the reverse strand, counting down.
TGGCTGTGACTGCTTTGTAATGGCTGCTGAACACACAGTCCCTTAAGCAGAATCAATACAGTCCCAAATAAAGTCCTGGTGCAGCCAGAATAATTATGCAAATTGTCCAATTGCCTCACAGTTTAGTGACCACTGGTGTGTACTTTAAGTCACTGCCAAGATTTAGTATTTCCCTCAGTCCATTTGTCTGTCACTGCTGCCAATATTTTAGACCCCTTTGCAGCAGGCAGGCTGTTTTATCTGAGTCCCAAATTTTCAGGTGCAGCCAGGATTTAAGCATTTAGTTGGTTTAATCACTCAGACATTGTTTCCCCATGTAAACATTTGTCCCCAAACATATACAGTAGTTACATTTATTTATTTTTATATCTCTTTACTTTTTTGGGCAGTAGCACCCTCATACATATTCATGTGATCGGAGCTCTGGGCTCATTAATATTCATGAGCCCCAATTATAACCACTTTCTGGCTCTCTTTATTTAGGGGACAAATGGGCTCTCCTGACCCTTGCCATGGTCACTGGGTCATCCTTAGCTGGTGGGGACACCAGGACCACCAGACACTCCTCAGATTGACTGCAAGTTGGGCGGTCGCAAGATCAAAGGCGCTGCTCACACCTGTGCGATCCCCGCTGCACCAGAGTGCATTGGCAGCATGGGAGATTGTGGTTCAAATGTTTTGAGACCCACAAGGCTGAATTGTACACTGAGGCTACTATTTGGGGCAAAAGGGACACAGGAGGACATGGGCCAGATAAAAAAAGATCAGCAGGCATTTAAGAGGTGCCTGGAGGAGAGCAAAAACAGGAGCTACATGGGCTCAAAGGTAAGATCCCAAATTGATAGGGGGGTTACATGTCCAAACAGCACACTGGAGGACTGGAACATGGTTAATGTGGTCCCTATTCTCATGAGGAGTGGAAGGTCAGTCCTGGGAACAGTGGATCTGTCAGTCTGATACTGTATGTGCTGGGCAAGATCCTGGAATCCATTGTCGGGGCAGAATGATTGATGATCAAGGCCACATTTTTCACCCCCTCTCAGAATGACTTTATGAGGAGCACATTTTGCCAAACCAAGCTGATCACCTTCTTCAAGGGCATGAAAAAGGAGGTGAATGGGCAGGGCTATAGTCATAAGTACTGTAAAGGGCTTACCTTCTTCAAGGGCATGAACAGGGAGGTGAATGGGCAGGACTATAGTCATAGGTGCAGTGTAAGGCTGTGCAAATACCATTTTCTGAATATTCAGCCAAATATTCATATTTGGGAGCATCAAATATTTGGGTATTCTGGTATTCCGTGTTTGTTATTTGGTCATGGAAGGTAGAGAGGTGAATTCTTTCCACCTCCTCAGATGGCCAGGACTAGTCTTCTGACCACCTCCACCATAACTAAATTTTTTTTGTCTGCCTCGCCATTCCCCATTGTCCCAGACATTGAAAAGAAATCATAAATCCTTAAAAATGCTGGATCCTGGCACTAAGTTGGGAGAAAATAGCAGCTTTTCTTTCATGGCCTCAACCCCAACTCCCTCAGTCCCCAAAACATTATATTTATAGTTTTTCTACTCTTAACCCTGATTTCAGGCGGGGGGGCAGTAATAGGTAAATCCAAATAGCCAATCAGCTTCCATTCCACAGCATGCCCATTTCCTTAGTTGCATAATGTCCCCAAGCATTCCCTGGTGGTCTAGTGGACCACCCTAGCCCCAATCCCCCATTATTAAACATGAAACATCCCTAGTAGTCTAGTGGATTCTCCCAATCCCCGATCCCCCATTATGAAATATAGAAACATAGAATTTGACAGCAGTTATAAACCATTTGGTCCACCTAGTCTGCCCATTTTCACTACCTGTTTCATATACCACAGATCCTAAATGATCTACTGCTTATCCTCACTTTTTTATTGCTAAAGTTCCTTTATGTCAGCCCCATGCATTTTGAACTCCCCTGCTATTTTTGCCCCACAACTTCTGCCATGAGGCTGTGGCTGCAACAGCCAGGGGCAGGCACATCATGTACTCCCTGCTAGGGGCATGCTTCAAGCAGCTAGTGCTTGAGCCCACCCAGAAGGCAGTAATTCTGGACCTGGTACTCACCAACAGGGACATAATTACTGATGTCAAGGTGGGTGAACACCTGAGGTCCGGTGACCATCCCACAGTGAGGTTCAACATGAGTACAACAACACGGTCAAGTCACACAAAAGTGAGGTTTCTGGACTTTAGGAGAGCAGACTTTGTTAGGATGGGAGTATATCTCAGGAAAGCCCTAACAGGGAGGGAGAAAGGGGGATGGAAATTGAAGATCAGTGGACCCATCTAAAGAAGTCATAGTGGAGCTCACAAACCTTTGTGCCCTACAAATAAGCAAAGGCAAGAGAAAAAGAAAACCAATATGGTTCTCAAAGGAAGTGGCCAGGAAAGTAAGAGCAAAAAAGGTGGCTTTCAGGAAATATAAGGAAACACAGAAGGAGGAGGAGGACCCGACAGTGTATCTAGAGAAACAAAGGGAGGCAGGAAAAGCAGTTAGGAGCACAAAGGCGCAGGCAGAGGAAAAAATAGCAGAAAGACCAGTGGGGTGTGAGGGATTGGGATTGTAAGACTAAAAGGGAACAAAGGAGAGGATGTAGAGGGAGACCAGGAAAAAGCATCAATACTGAACAAACATTTCTGTTCAGTATTCACAGAAAAAGAAGAAGAGGGGCCAAAGGTAAGAAACAGGATTGGAAGGGAGGTGAACACCTGTCCATTTACAGAGGAGAGAATCCTTAAGGAACTCACAAAACTGAAAGTGGACAAGGCGATGGGACCAGATGGGATACTTCCAAGAATATTAAGGGAGTTAAGAAAGGAGCTGTCAGCACCAGTGGCTGACCTGTTCAACAACACACTAGATATTGGAGTGGTCCCAGAGGACTGGAGAAGGGCAGATGTACAGTAGCATCTCTCCATAAAAGTGGAAATAAGGAGGAGGCTGGAAACTATAGATCTGTCAATGTGGCCTTGGTGGTGGGTAAACTGATGGAATTACTTTGAAAAGAGAGGATAGTGGAGCACCTTGAAGTCAGCGGAGCACATGATCCAAGGCAACATGGATTCACATTGGGAAAGTCATGTCAAACAAATCTAATAGATTTCTATGACTGGGTGGAGGTGGATTGGGGGTGAGAGCGGTGGATGTGGCCTACCTGGATTTCAGCAAGGCATTCAACACCGTTCCACATAGGAGGCTTGTGAACAAGCTGTGCAGCCTGAAATTAGGTCACAAGGTGGTGAACTGGGTTAGTAATTGGTTGAGGGATAGAACACACATGGTGGTGGTGGTAAACGGAGCTAAATCTGAGGAAGGGGAGGGTGTCCAGTGATGTGCCTCAGGGATCATTTCTAGACCCAGTGCTGTTTATTATATTCATTAGTGACATTGCAGAGGGTCTGGAAGGAAAGGTATGCCTCTTTGCAGATGACACCAAGATCTGCAATAGGGCTGACACTTGTGGAAGGGTAGGAAAAAATGAGAAAGGACCTAGCTAAATTGGAGGAATGGTCCACAGTGTATCAGCTAAGATTCAATGCGAAAAAGTGCAAAATCATGCACTTGGGGTGCAGGAACACATGGGAGGATTAGATGATGGGTGGGGAATTATCAAACAGAAAAGAGATCTGGGAGAGATCTTATGTGATGACCTAAAGGTGGCCAAATGATGTGCTAAGGCAGTGGGGAGAGCCAGTGGGGTGTTGGGGTGCATAGGGAGAGGTATCACAAGCAGAAAAAAAGAAGTTGTGATGCCACTCTACAAATCTTTGGTGAAACCTCATTTGGAGTACTGTGTCAAGTTCTGGAAGCCACTTCTCCGTAAGGACATAGGCAGAGTAGAAGCAGTTCAGGGACTTTCAAATACCTTAAGTATATTGTTCACTTGGGAGCTTAAGCAGCAGGCAGGTAGGAAAGAGGGCTGGAGTTATATTCTGTTTTAACTGAAATATTTGAATAGTTTGTAAGTGAAATTAGTTTTATGTGTTAAAAATTATTACCTTGAATTAGAACTGTTACATTGTAACTTTGGTGGCTTGGGGATAGTTGTTTGGCAGGGATACTTAGAGGGAAATTTAAATGTGTTGTTTGCCTGGTGTTTGTTAAGAGCCCTCCCACCCACCATGTTTTGTATGCCTTCTTAAATACTGAAAAGCCACTGGGGGTTGGGATTGAAGGGCTGAGTATTTCTGTTTGGGACTGAAATTCAAAGCAACAGGAGCTGGTGGGCCTGTGACATCGTATGGTACCTGATGTCTGCTTACACACACTGTTAGTGGGACCGAACACACACTGAACTGTATGTGTTTGTGAGACTTGGGAACGTTATTGGTGGGGTTGAAATTGGGTTTGTAAATAACTACAGTCAGTATTGAGAGAAACTGTACTCAAGGGGAAAGGGACTGAGAAAAGGGGGTGTGCTATTATAAACAGAGGGGGATAATCAGGGTGGCCATATTCCATCATGGCAGGCATCTTCGGAAGGGTTGTAGGCTGCACAGGCTGTGGGATGGCAATAATTCTAAATTGGGCCTGGAGAGGGAGGCTGCCCACTCTGTAGAACAGCTATCTTGTATCAGGAGTGAGGTATATTGGTTAAGGAGTAAGCTGTGGGAGCTGGAGGTGTCCAGGATAAGGGGGTGGATATGGGCAGCAGAAGGGTGGGGCTGAGGGGAGGCTGGGGCAACGCTCTGAAATTACAGGACGTTAAGTTACAGCAAGCAGGAGGGGGGATATTAGGGACAGAGGACCCTTAGATAGGGAAGTTGATGCTAAGGGGAAAGCGTACGGGGTGAACATTCTGAATACAAAGAGACTGGAGGGGGAAGAGTCAGGAGGGGCTGTTGTGCGGAAGCCTAAATCAGCAGACTGTGGGAAGGGAGCTCCTAAGGTGAACAGTGCAAGAGAGGAAGAAGAGGGTCAGTTTAGAGATGCAGTTAGGGGAAACTCGGGTTACTTGATGGAGGCTGACATAGAGTGTCACAATAAATTTGAGCTACTAAGCAACCTAGAGGAGGAGGAAGGGGTTGGTGGAAATGAGGAAACTTATACAGAGGCCGGGGGGAGGGAGTCGGATACCCATAGGGCATCACAGACCAGCTATGGAAAGGATAGACATAGTCCCAGAGGGAGAAGGGGAAACATATGTTAAGCAAATGGGGGAGATGCAACATATTCCAGACACGAGGGAGGAGAGCATGATTGGAGAGAAACTGGGAGACAAGGAGGTGGGAGAGGGGCCCCCCTTCAGCTGGGAGGTCAGTACCAAGGATGGGGCCCTAGCTAAAGGGGACCCACAGAGAGCCTCTGGAGGCAGGGGTACTATTACAAGGGGGGAGGATGGTGGTGTGGGGGAAGGGGAAACCATCAGGGCCAGGATAAATGGTTCAGATAAGAGATGGTTAAGGGACACCTATTCAGAGGGTTTGAGTTAAGTAGGCAAAATAGCAAGGAGGCAGAAAGGGAGGGTGACAAGGGGTTTCTAATAAGGCAGGAAGACCATGAAATTGAGATCATGAATAAAGGGGGAAGGGGGGCTGAGAGGGCATAGTGGAGGTAACCATAAGGATGATGGCGGTGTTAAGGTTCTGTTACTGGGAGACTCGATGATTAGGGGTATCCATTGGGAGGGACAGGGGGGTGGATGCCATAGCCAGGTGAAGGTAGTGAGTATCTCTGGGCTGACAGTGCACAGAGCAAAGTTCATGGTGTATGAAATGGTTAGGGATTGTGGAGGGAAACCGATTTCCTGGTGCATTTGGGAACTAATGATCTAGAGGGAAATAGCATTTGGAAATCCAAGCAAGGTTCCAAGAACTTGCCAGAGTCTGTTGGGATAATGGATGCAACATTTCCTTTTCGGAGATATTGCCAGTACCAAAGGCCTCAGTGGAGAAAAAAGCTATACAGAGGTTAATGACTGGCTCAGGAAGTGGGGTGAAGAGAATGGGTTGGGGTGTTAGGAACTGGAATGGAGTTTGGGAGGATAAGGGACTATATGCCAAGGACAGGTTTCATCTTGCCCCATTAAGGAAGGAAGTCCTTAAACAGGGATGGCTGACTACATACAAGAAAGGTGGGGTTTAAACTTGTAAGGGGAAGGGATGAGGGAGGGCTGACCAGAAGCCCTCCTCCAGATGAGGGAGTAGCCGTCAAGCCCAAGAGGGGAGGGGGAAACAGACTGGAGGTGGAGGTTTCAGGAGGAGCAGGGGAGGATGGAAGTATAAGGAATCTGGGTGGGGTTCGACAAAGAGGATCAGGGATAAGGGGTGGGGGTTGGTGTTAGTAAATGCCAGGAGCTTGGGAAACAAGTTGCGGAGTTCAGGCCATGCTGTTCGAGGGGTGGATGCGGTGGTCACGGAGACGCACAACAAAAACCATGACTGGGACCTAAATGTACAGGGTACACTATGCTTAGGAAGGATAGAAAGGAGGTCAGAGGGGTGGAGTGGCTATGTTCATTAGAGATGATATAGAAATTGCTATGGTAGAAGAGGCAGAGGGAAACGTGGAGGCCTTATGGGTCACCTTACGATCCCCAGCAGGAGATAAGGTCAAGCTGGGAGTAGCATATAGGCCCCCCGGGATGAGTGATGTTCTAGAGGATGGTTTGCTGGACAACATCATTGCCCAGTGTGGTCCAAAAGGGGAAGGAGTGGTGTTGATGGGGGACCTTAATATGCCAGGTACAAACTGGGGAATCACGTCCTCTAAGGTGGCCAAGGAGCAGAGGCTGCTGGATGGCTTCCAGGATGTGTTCTTAACACAGCATGTGATGAAGCCCACAAGGGAGGGGCATGTCCTGGATGTGGTTCTGGCAGATGGGGATCTGGTAAGGGACATAGTTGTACAGGACCCCCTGACTGGGAGTGACCACAATACTGTCTGGTTTCAAATAAGCATGGGGGAGGGGTGAGATCTAGGACACTGGCAGTGGACTCAGGGGGCAGACTTTATGGGCATGGAAATATTCTCAAGGATCACTTGAAGGGGATTACCTCAACGACAAGTGTGGAAAGGAGATGGGAGGTCATAAAACGGGGACTTCATGAGGCAGTCAGGATCTGCGCTAAGTTGAAACGTAAGGGAGCAAGGTCATGTAAACCATGCTGGTGGTCCAGTGAGGTACAGGTAGCAGTCAGAGAAAAGAAGGTGGCCTACAAAAAATATAAAACAACAAGAGGGGATAGGGATAAGGAAATGTACCAGCTTGCATCTAGAAAAGTCACCCGTATGGTGAGGGGAGCAAAGTCCAGTAAAGAGCAGCGGCTGGCACAGGGGATACATGGAGGGAAAAGGGTTCTTCCAGTACATTGGGGAGCGGAGAAAAACTAAGGGCCATCTCAGCAGATTGAGATCAGAAGGAGGGTGGGTGGAAGAGGCGAGGGACCAGGCAGAAGTATTTAACAAGTACTTTGCCTCTGTGTTCACTAGGAAGGGGGATGGGATATCTACAAAGCAAGGCATGAAGGGGATAGAAGTGGCAGGGAGTGGGATCAGGGGAGCAACAGAAATGGAGCAAGAGGGAGGGAAAGGTACCCCAGGGTGTCACATCTGGATAAGGATAAAAGACCAGTAAGGGAGGGGACGGATGATGCTATCTCCACCAAAGGGTGTGGTTAGCCCTCAAGGCCCTAAAGAAAACAAATCTCCTGGGCGGATGGCATTCATCCGAGTACTATAGGAATTGGCGGACATACTGGCTGCCCCTGGTGGAGCTTTTCAGCAGGTCACTTGAGACAGGGAGGGTACCTAGGGATTGGCGAGAGGCACATGTGTACCAATCCATAAAGGGGGTCGAGGAAGTACCAGGTGACTATAGACCCATCAGTTTGACCTCGGGTGGGAAAATTAATGGAGAGTATACTAAAGGAACGATTGGGGTGTACTTGGAGGAGGTGGGAGGTCTGATAGTCGGCAACATGGGTTTGTGCCAGGTAGATCATGTCAAACCAACCTTGTGGAGTTCTATGAATGGGTAACATCAGAACTGGACAGGGGTAAGCCTGTGGATGTATTATTCTTGGACTTCAGCAAGGCGTTTGATTCTGTCCCCACAATGGTCTGGTGGAGAAACTGATGGGGTTAGGAGTAGGCCCTTTGATGGTCAGATGGATTGAAAACTGGCTAGCTGGACGCACTCAGAGAGTGAGTGGTCTGTGGGAGCTCTCGAACCCAGAGAGTGGAGTTGGTACCACAGGGCTCAATTCGTCTGGGTCCGATCCTGTTTAATGCATACATATCGGACATCAGGGAGGGTATAGGGTGTGAAATGAGTCTCTTCATGGATGACTCCAAGATGGGAGCAGTAGTTGAGGAGAAGAGGGGAGGTGGCCCTGCAAGGGACCTGGACACCCTGGAAAGCTGGGCTCACACATGGAAATTAAATTTCAATATCACCAAGTGCAAGGTGTTGCATCTTGGTCGGGAAACCCCAAACACAGGTACACCCTGGGAGGGAGGCGCTGGAGGCCTCAATAGGGAAAAAGACCTAGGGTCATGGTGGATACATGTATGAATAACTCTGAGCAGTGCAGGAGGCAGCTAGCAAGGCAAACAGGATGTTGGGATGCATCGTAGGGATCACCTCTAGGAGCAAGGAAGTGATTCTGCCTCTGTACAATGGACTGGTTAGACCACACCTTGAGTACTGTGTACAGTACTGGAGACCACATTTGAAGAGGACATACAGCTCCTGGAGAGGGTACAGAGGAGGGCAACAAAGATGATACGAGGGCTAGGGATTTGACTTATGAGGACAGACTTGAGGAGCTCTGCCTGTTTTTGGAGGAGAGGAGAGACAGGGGGACATGATTGAGGTCCTCAAGTACCTCAAGGGAATAAATAGGGTAAACATGGAGGATCTTTAGACTAAAGCAGGGAGGTATCACCAGAGGGCATGGTTTGAAGTTGGAAGGTGGAAGGGTGAGGGGGAAAGAGGAGGAGGTTTTCACCGAGAGGGTGGTGGACCCTTGGAATGCACTGCCTGGTGAGCTGGTTCAGAGATCCACAGTGGAGGCTTCAAGAGAGGGTGGAACAGACACAGAAAGTGGATGTATCAGATGATGGCCTGTCCCAGGGGGGTGGGGATGGATGATAGGGGTTTCTAGAGAACAAGGGATGGGAGGGTCTCGGCACCCAACTAAGGATCTAGGTTCGAGCAGACTCGATAGACCGTAAGGCCTAATCTGCTGGCAAATAGTATGTATATAAATAAGGTACAAGAGGGTAGCAACTTTCATAAAAAAAGATGTTCAAGAACAAGGGGCTATGTATGACATGAGAATAGAGGGGGGTAGACTCAGGAGTAATGTAAGAAAGTATTTTTTCACGGAAAGGGTGGTGGATCCGTGGAACAGCACAGTGCTCATTGAGAGCTCAGTCAGTGGATGGCCATGGTAGTGAGCAGTGGTCTGTGCAAGTTGCCAGCTTGGTTTGGGGATGGGGAAGTGGGGTGGTGGGACACTGCCTGCCAGGGAGGGTGGGGTCCACTAGACCACCAGTGATGTGTTCATATATCGTACAGGGGATTGGGGCTGGGGGCACTAGATCACCAGGGATCTTTATTAGTTATAATGGGGGATCAAGGCTTGGGGGCCACTAGATCACCATGGATCTTTATTAATAATAATAGAGGATCGGGGCTGGGGAGGGGGGACCATGGCACATTGTTGCAGATTTCCCAAGTCTCCCTGAGGACAGTTTGTAAGTACCCTTATACCAGCCCTGGCTGGTCTAAGGATACGTAGAAATTTGCCTTCAGGGAGTGTTTTGAGAATCCCAATTGAGGGAATTTGGCAGCTGCATCTGCCACAAGCCCCTAGTATCTTTTCACAGCCCTTTTTGTGGCACATGGGTGGTGCAAGCCCCATTTGGTGTGGGCAGCCTCTGGTTGACATAGACTGCCTTTGAGAATTGCTCCAAGCACACCTTTTGGTGAAATGGGCACTTTGTGCCATCCTTATGGCTTAAGCTCCTTGCGCCATGCCAGGAGCTTTTGAAAATCAGGCCCCTGAAATCTAAGATTCAGTGTAGCCAGACAGAAGGTGCTATGCTTGGAGAAGAAAACAGACTGAGGTAACACTTACCTGTACAGTCTGTGTGGGGCACTTATTACAGTGGAGGAGGAAAGGACCTGTGTCCTAATAGACAAGGGGCTGAAACATGATAAGCAGTGCAATGGCACTGTCAAGACAGCCAGGAAAATGTTGGGGTGTGTTAAAAGAGGTAGTGACCAGCATAGCAGCAGACATTATCCTGCCACTTTACATGGCCCTAGTTGGGACCCATCTGCATTACAGCATGCAGTTTTGGCTTCTTCGATGCAAAAATGATACTGAGGTACTCAGGAGGATGCAACAAGGGACTACCAATATAATCAGAGGTTGTGGGGACAAAATTTATGAGGATTTAACTTATGTCCCTTAACACGTTGTTCATCATGGAGAAAGACAGTCTAAGATAGCACATGCTCTCAGTCCCCCACTTGAGGGTATTCACAAGACCAAACAAATAGAAATATTTAATCCTTTGGACTTCTACAGGATGCAAGAACACACTCTGAAGCTCAGAGATGGTAAAGGCATAGGCAATATTAGGAGGCACATTTTCTCTTGGGGGGGACCTCATTAGCAGCCTGCCAGTGCTGACAGTTAATATAAAGACAATACAGACCTTCAGTATAAACCTGCATATCATTCTACTTAACTTACTAAGGAAGTCACAAAGAACCTTGGGCAATAGAGTGGGTAGGGAAACCCTTTAAATTATTATATAGTTGCCCAGCATACTTATTCATTCCTGCAGGGGGTGGACCTGATGGACCTGGAGTCCCTTCTGATCTTATAGTTATTACTATGAGTTATTCATGTATTATGGCATGTAAGACCGACATCACAAATCCACATTCAGTAGATAAATGGAATCTGTGATCAAAACGTAGGTTATATCTACCATCCATCCACTGTACAAACATCTTATTTTCTATTTAGTAGACTCTCTGTGGAAGGCATTTCAAACATTCTTTGCAAAAACACCTCATTTATCCATGAACTATATGTGGTGAACTGGGTTAGAGCTCATGTGTTGCTCCCTTAGTATGAGCAGTCCTAATAAGGTATTGCATGTTTAGCACAAGATTAGCACTGAATGACATACCCTGAGGTTGAAATAAAAAAAAAAAAAAACTTGCCACTGCAGTCTTGCAGGCCACAGATAATTAATTTTACAGAGGCTCTGCATCAGATTGTTTAAGAAATAACACATGCTAGAGTGTGCATTATAATGGGCTGTGCAACACCTTGTGTGCTTTGAAAAGCAAGCCGCATAGCCACGTGCCTTCAACCACCAAAAGAATGTTGTTATCACAAATGGTAACAATTTCTGTAGTGTAGTATTGGTATTAACCGGAAGGGCTTCTGGAATGTAAAGGACCTGACAGCAGGAACATTTTCCAAGCTGTGAAGATATCACAGCAGGTTGTAATGGTTCTTAACTAGGACAAAAAGCTCAAGCACCATCCTTTCTGATGATGCCTTAGGGTGAAACCAGTTGGAGGTTTTGTCTACAGGTGTGGCTGCTTGGCTTCCCTGTTCTGAGAGGTAGGAGGTAGGATGTTTGTCTGACCTTGTGGCTTTTTGGAATAAAAATGCTGCTTTTGCACTTTGAAATTACATTGCTGCCTTGCTTCATTTTGGGGGTGAGTGGATGGTGCTTGAGCTTTTTGTCCTGGTTTAGTTTACTTTGTTCTTAGCACATCCTAAGCTATTGGGGCAGTTACTCGTCTGTTAATTGTAATAGTTCTTTGCCAATTTGATTTCAGAAGCTCTCTTACCTATTTGAAAATGTTTATTATTCTGAAACTTAGTTTCCCCCATTACATCTTTCAAAGGTGCCTCATCCATCCTCATTGCCTCCCCTTGGTCTGAACTCCATACCTCTGCTTCAGAAAATACATCTACTACCCCCCACTACCACTAGCCAATTGGGTAGCCCACTTACCTACGGTTGGTCTTCCCTTGATAAGAGTGAACACAGCAAGACGGGTGCTCAGGAAGATGAGTACGTTGGCTGGGTAGGTCTGACATCTGTGTAAAGGGGCAGAACATGGGCAATGCATGTGACACTATCCAGAGCTCTCAATGACATTGGGAAAGAGTTAGGAAGCAAGTTTATTTGAAGGTTATCTACCATCCCTCTAAGCAGCTACAGATGTCCCATACACTCCAGTGATCTGGGTTAGCTTGATCAAGTCCTTTAAAGCCTTCTTAAAGACATATTTGTTTGAGAAAGCTTTTAATTTTATTTGAATATAGTTTTGATTTTAAATTTCTGGGGATTGTTTTATTGTGAAGCACTCAGAGCCTGTGGATAAGGCACTATATAAATAAAATTGCCTTGCCTAGCCTTAATCATTCTTCTGTCAACCTCAGTTGGAGTCTCAGGCTCAGACTTCAGACGTGTATGGTAAACAGAGAACCTTATCTTTAAATCATTGACAGAAACATAGAATCATAAACTGTTACCAGATAAAGACTTATCAGCTTATTAAGTATGCTTATGCCTGCCTAGTTATAGGACTGTGCCACAGTCAGTCCTCATTTACTTGAAAAGAAAAAAGTTTAAAACTTTCTGAATCATCTATATTTAAAACAAAGACAAAGACAGTCTAAAGCTTTAAATGGGACTGGCCATAGTGCCCCACACCCATGGTGTTGCTCTTAATTAAGTCATTTACAGGTGAAAACTGTTAGTTTCTCTTGTTAGAAAACTTACACATATCTGATTAGTCCCCCTGCACCCCCTCCATTTTATGATGTTTGTTTAAGAGGCTTGTGCAATTGGTTGAAAGGCAGTGCTCTCAGCCAAAATGGTTGTCCCTCCTAGATAAATACCTGTGCCACTTTTTGAGGGAGGGCGCCTGACCACACTATAGGCATGCTAGATTATGTAGTCACTGCTCAGGGGAGTGGGTGGCCTCCCCTGGATCACTGGTTACTTAGAGGCCATTTGGAGATAACAATCATCACAGTGGTTCCACACCCCATCAGCCCTCTCTGACAAATGGGTCCATATTAAACACTACCTGCTCGGTGGGAAGGCACTAATTTCTCTACTATACTGTCCTCTTCCCAAACACAATCCCACCCTGTAATTAAAACCTCTATCTCATGCTGATTTATACTAAAGACATTGTTGGGCACTGACCCCAAACCCATAGGTTTTGCCCTGCTCTGGAACAATCCTGCAATCTGAATAGGTAATTCACCTTCTTCCTGGATCTTCTGGCAGTACAAGGGCACCTGGCACATTGGTGATTTGATGTACGCTAACAGGCACATTGTTGTCACCTCTCAGGAGCTGAAACCACTTGGGGCACCCCCAGATCTAATTTTTAGCATTTTCTATAGATTCACAGCTCAATACAACACTTATTAAAATTCTCCACTTCTGCACAATCACCTCTTCAAATAGAGAAGTTATGTGCTTGTATGAGAGGTCTCTGAGGACATAGTTATCAACAAATTAGAGACCAGATTTCCAATCAGTCCATGTTGCAAAAGATAAATGGAAACATATACTTTCCATAAACATCGCAGAGGAGGAATGGAATAGCTGATGTTCCTTTTGCCACAAGACCTTCACAGATCCATGCAGTAGCTTTATTCAAAATAAAATTCTTAATTCCTGGTACAGGACACCAATGGTCCTGTGTGCGCTGAGGCTTCTCCCAGATGACTCCGGTTGGAGATGTAACTCTCCTTGGGGACATCTACTTCACAGTTTATGGTCCTGTCCCAACATGCAATCATTTTGGGAGCAAGTCTGTCACTTAGCTTAGTGGTTTTGTGCTGCTCTATCCTGCTTTCTGACCCTCTGTTCCTGCTGGGTCTTACTTCAACAGTGCCGCACAATGACCCATCTGATCACCATTGGTTGGCATTACTCAGTATGCAAGCAGAGTGGCTGTTGCTATGTCACTGGCATTCAGCAGTGTTACCTTTCTACTCCGAACTGCTAGCAAGCCTAGCTCAGGTGGCTTCTTTTGATTGCCTGTCTCACTTAGCAAAGAATGTCCTTGCTACATTTCCTAGCTGTTGGAAACCATTTCTGCAGCATCTTACACCTAGAACTGATGTGGGATAGCTTGTTGGCGTTACCCATAGAATCCCTTTCACAATAGACTGGGACCTTTCCCATCCCTAGTTGACTTACACTGGGCATTTTTGTGATTTTTTTTGCCACTGACACCCCTCTGAGTTTTTTTGTGAACTGTTACATGTTTTTCTCTCTGTATATAGTTCTTTCTATGTGGATTTCCATCTGTATATTGTTACATTTGAATCCTAGAGGTTCTGGCACAGCTGTGCATCTCTCCTGCTTATCCATTACCTATCACTGAAATATGCCAGCCTTGCTGGTTACTTTATTCCAGTTTTTCCAGATTTAATCAACCAGTTGTTGTGTTGTACCTTTTTTGCCATATACTCTTCACATGACCATTGTATTGTTTTATTTGGTATATTGTAAGCAAAAGTTTCAATAAAAAGATTAACTGCAAAAAAGATGTTTTCATACTGCAAGGGTTTTTCTTCTCTGCAAGTGAAGATATGAGGTCAGTTTTACACTGTTCTGTTGGAAGAAGCACACTGCATATAGCGGGCATGAGCATGGTGCGTTCGTTTTTGTGTGCATGTAATAGCACCATATTCTCAGCGTGTACTGATTTGCATTGAGATCATGTTTAAAATCCTGCAGATCTCATTTCAAATGCTGCAGATTATGTGTTCTTGTATTCGGAGGCTCACTGGAACTGTGAAATAAATTTTTTGAACTCTGCAGTTTTTTGTAGGGGACACTCTATGAAGTTGGAAAGGGGCAGGTTCAAGAAGGAACTGAGGAGGCACTATTTCACAGAAAGGGTGGTGGCAGGGTAGAACGATCTGCCAGAGGAAGTTGTATCATTACAGCATGTTGGGGGCTTCAAAAGAGGGTGAGACAGATTCAAGGGGAGGGTACAGATTGGAAGGGGGTGGGAAATTGGGGGAGGACATACAAGGGAGGTGAGGCAGATGCAGTCTAATGGACTGATGTGCTGCACACTTGAGCAGACTAGATAGACCGAATGGCCTGTATCTGCTGGCAATTTCATATGTTCATATGTATGTTCATATGTTTTGTTTTTTTAATTTTTAATACTGTGTGTTTGAACATGATGTTTCATTTCTTTTCCAGTTTTTGAACTACGTTTGTCCATGGGGTTCTGGGATTCAAACCTGAGGAGTGTCTCTTTCAAGATCAGTGAATGAAAAATCTAAGTGTTTTTGTATTTTTTGTGGTCTGAAAGAAGGGGAAAGTATTTAAATTACTTTTGGAAGACTATCTATACAGTAATTGTTGTGGGAAGTGTGTTACATTTCTTCATTTTGTGGTATGCAGTGAGTCATACTTTTGTAAATGCACGCAGAGGTTAAACAGTTTTCATCCAATTTTCTTTCCTGTACAAGAAATGATTCTTTAGTCCAGTGCATTATTAGATCTATGTACATGTTTGTTTGTTTGCTTTTTTTTTGCAAAAGTTTACGTCTGTGTTCAGTCGCATGCATTGCATTTGGCTGGTGCTGATCTGGTCTTGGGCAGCACTTGAAACCTGTAGGGAGGAAATGTACAGAAGAGATGATGTTAGCATGTTTTTTTTTTTACTTCATTTGCACTATATCCCTTTATAAGAAGGTTCATGTAACTGGTAATTCAGTATTGTTGCCTGGAAACAGTTCTTACTGTCCCATAAAAGTCTCTTAGTACTTGGTTTAAATTTTTTTGGGTGAAATTATTTTTAAGTCAGGTTCAAGGTTTTTTTTTCAGTCAGCCAATTGGAGAACACGTTTACAGCCCATTTTGTTTGTCTGTTTGTGTTTATCTTAGATTTAGTCATTTCAATGCTGTCTAACTCTACTGCTGCTGCTTTAGCATGTCATTTTTCTCCCCATTTAAGTTTTTTTTTTCTTTTTCATTCTTTTTAAGACTTCTCTATACAAATGTCAAAGTTTACCTGAGAGACAGCTGATGCCTGTGCCATATGAGATAAGTGGATACTTCCAGTAGGCGGAGTGATATCAACAAATTTTGACATGTATGTTGCTGGATCTTTTTTAACTGTGATTATGTGGTAGGATTTACTCACATATGAAGATGATTGTTAGCCAATCAGAGTGCAGGATGTTGGATGTCCAGTTTATAATCTATCTATATTATAAAATGGAGAGGAGAAATCTGGAAGCTGATTGGCTGAAGCAGTCTTTGACCCGTGATGATATTTCACAATATCATCACTATCTAAAACTGATTACTGAGATCAGCCATTCATTAACACTTTAGGGCCATTTTATAATTGCAATAATACATTCCAGGGTGTGGTATATCATGAGATATTATCACTTCTCAGATGCATGAGGCACTGAACCTGCAGCCTCGTACTTCACAAAGCACCCAGGGTGTGACGATATCTCATGATATACGACACCCTGCTATGTATCATTGCTTAATTATACAAGGGTCTTAAGGACTAAAGAAATGTGATTGTTTAACAGCTGTTATAAAACCCTGCATAATAACAATAAAAAACATACTGTCATGCACTTTACAACATAAAAAATAAATCACTTTTCTGCCAGTCTCTTCAGGGGAGATTATCTTAGATGGCAGAGAGTCACCGCATATATAGAATAATACATAGGTAAGCGTGCACACCAAGACTGTGTTTCCATGAAGGATATTCTATGACATCATAGACCTCATGAGCAAGTTTGTATAAACTTAACTATCTGTTATTGTACAGTGGTAATCGTGCAAAAGCTTATTGGTAGCACAGTATACCAAGTGGCACACAAGTGCAGTACCCACTGAATAACATGTATACCACTACCGCACCATGATGCACTGTACATGGTACTGGTATACTTTTGTGTTACTACCACTGTTTATAGTAGATAGTGAGCACTTATTGAAAGAGATAAAAATTAAATCAGCTTCATTTTTTGTGGGATTTGTCCACTGATTTTCTTGTTCAAGTATAAAGTTAGCCTAGTCAAAGGTTTTAAAGAAACTGAATCAGCCATCACAATCACTGTACTCTTCGTGCAAGACATGGAGAAAATCTGGGAAGACTTTGAAACTCTTGGTTCTGGCGTGAGTACAGTAGTACAGTGGCTTGAGACCAACAATGAAAAAGCTGTAGTATAGCAGTAACATAGCTATTATACTACAGCAACTTTTTTGACCTTTGAACTGTTCTACAACAGCTTTTTGCCGTGCATAGAAACTCATCTACAGTAATGGCTCACTATCTACTATAACAGGGATTCCTAAGGGAATTTAACTATTTATTAGTTAACATATGTGCTTAACCTAACTTTTTTTTTTTAAACTGAGAACTGCACTGAACCTGTTAAAATGTTTTCCTTGTAGAAGTCACTTTTAAAATACTGGCTCCAGTTCTGTTATTGTTCATCTCTACAGGCTTTTTAGTTGTCCTTGTGAGTGTTTCTGCTTTACACACGTGTAGTAAATGCCATTTTAGAATAGTATGACAAATCTTATTTCGTTACAGCATATTTCGTGTCATTGCTCAGCTCTTCCAGTATTGATACAGTGCATCCGTGTTTTCCTATGAAACTCTGCAGCTGAGAGGGGCATAAACTACATCAAATAGTTCCATCACTTATAGAGATTTTGCAAAATAAAATTTTGCCAGTGAAATTGCCATGAAATCGGTAATTTCACCACACAAAACATTTTGCAAAATTCTGCCATTCCATGGAATTTTCACTGGGTACAAACTTGTGAAATTTCACCCATAGAATGCAGAATTTCACACCAAAATGCACAATTTTGCCCTAAATGGCAAAATGTTGCCAGCTCACGGGAGAAATTTCACCATTCTGTGGGTGAAATTTCTTGTTCCAAGGGGCGAAATTTCACGTTTCACACCAGATAAATATTTTGAGAAATGCGTACATTTTGCAAAATATTTTGCATAATGAAATTTTGTAATTTCGCACTTAGTGACTTAACACCAGCATGATGGAGAAATAACCATTAAGGTTATTAATATGCCAGTACTGATAGGACTGCATCAGAACTAGAACCAGTATTTTAAAAACAGCTTCTACTGGGAATATTACTTTCATGTTTAGTGTAGTTCTCCTTTCAAGTTAAAGCTGGGACTACTTTTTATCAAATTATTTCAATTGAATTGAAAATTATGACTGCTTCAAATCCATCTTTTTTGTTTATTAGTGTTTCACATTCTCTTTTTTCATTATATAATAGTAATAATACACCACATAATGTGTCATATCATAGGATAGCATTACTTTTTGTATACATGATTTACGAGGGCTGTGTCCTCATGTCTCACATTGCACCACAGTTCTGATGATATTCCATGAAATGCCACACTCTGTTGTGGATAATTGCTTAAATAATCCTTGCAGTCATTTGCTAAAATGAAAGCTCATCCTAGCAGCCTCAAAATTCAAAAGTTCTACATGTTGTTGCAATATTATACCATCCTTATTTAGGGCTGTCTTTCCTTTTTCTTTTAAATAAAACACATTCCACTTTGTCCTTAAGATGCCCAGTTGAACTGAATTATTTGTCTCCTGGGGCAACCAACCACACAGTCCAGGCACCTTATGAGTGATGTATAGTAATTCTTAGTTGTGTTTCAATTTTTCCTCTCTCAGCATTTGCCCATCCCCCACATTTCAATTACCTGCCTGACAAAAAAGAGCCAACTTGAACCTGCCTGCAACATACTCTTCACAGAGCAGACACCCAAATCCACTGATGTGATCATATTCTATCCCATCCATACAATTAATCATTTTAATCACTTCTTGTGTAAGCCCCCCCCATTATGGGGCTTACCTGTTGGGGTCATGGTCCCTGTTACCCCCACTGCTGTTTGCCTTAAGCCTCCATTACTTGGACTGAGTGAGAGGGACCAGAGGGCTTCGAAGTTTGTTCCAAGAAGTCCTGGTGGGATCTGGGCCAGGGCTTCCCCTGTAGATCTTTTGTGGTAGCTGCCAGCAGCTCCTTCTGCTCCCTACCACCTAAAATGGGAATTGGGGCCGAGATTTTATAGTGTCCTGTGCCTGTGGGTACAAGATGGAATGCTTCTATTCTGTGGGGCTGCATGGAGTCAGGGGTTATTTCTGGGCTGACTGCTGCCAGTAAATAAGGTGGCTGCACATGAGGAAGCACTACATTGCATGCGCAGCTGAATTTAAAGCAGCCATGGCTTCATAATATATTTGGCCAGAACGGCCATGAATTTAGGGTATTCCTGGCTCCTGGAAAGGAAGCAGAGCCAGGACTTGGACTATAAGCACAGTCTGGTGCAGCACTGGAACATCCCCAGTCCCTGAACAGTCATTGGGACCGGGAGCCATTGTTCTGAACTATGCTTGCACACTTGCATTGTGAGTATGGCCCCATAACTGACAGCAGGGCCAGGTCAGATAATTAACAGCCCTTTAATGGGATTAATCTAAGGTCTGGGAGGCTGTAAAAGGACAAATGGTATTTTGAAACAAATATAGCAGCCCCTAGGAATCTCCCCACCACCAGGGCTACTGAGAAGGGTCACAGGTGAGCTACCACTAGCCCAGGAAAGGGTTGACCAATCAGAAGGGGAGCTGGGGGGCTAATATATAAAGGACTTCACACTGAATTAGGGATGAGTCTAGACAGAGCTGAGAGGAGGTAGAAGGGTAGAGACAGTGTGAGGAAGGTGGCACAAGTGAAAGTCTAGCTATGGGAGAGATGTTCACCCCCAGAACACAAAGTTCCCAGGCAAGACAGACTGTTTTCCTACTTTCCCAGCCGGGAAGTTATCTAGTATGCTCTCCTGTTTCCCAGAAGGGTAGCAACCTGACTAGTCTGGTGTGAGTCTGTAAAATGCCCACCCCAGTTTAAGTTCCAGTGGAAGCAGGTGACACAGGAAGATGTCCAGGGGAACTGCTAGCCTGGGTGGAACCCTGGTTAGGTTGAGCACTCCTGAGGTGGTGGCTATTCTGAGGTGGTGGTACTATTATGTGAGTACCTCAAGGATGTGGTCCTGAGGTGTTTCTTTGAAAGTTAATTAGATAGTTGTAAAGGGGATGAATTCCTAGCAGGACTTTGTAATCTTCAGGAAAAGCCCAGGTAGAACAGTAAAAAGACCATCTGGCCTGCCCTTTTGTGGAATACAAATAGGGGCCCTTTAACATAATTCCTCTTTTCAAGTTGAAAATTGGGTTTCTGCAGTCCCTACAAGTGTACCAGCCATGCAACAACTGGTTAGCTACTAGCAATCCAGTGAGGTACCCACCACAACTGACAATTATTTCTTTCAAGGCCGTATGTGTGGGGGCTGAAGCCAGGTGCACCCACCAGGTGGGACGGGGACTATGTGTGTGGGAAAAGTGAAGTGGAAATTGCTAATGTGCTTCCCGCTGTCTCCTAATTTTTCCTATGTCTTTTTGTTTTCCTTTACCCCTATTTTCTAATAAATCAGAGGTTAGTGAATTTTAAAATTCATGTTCATGGTCTTTGCACTCTGTTCACTTCTGTTGTGTGGGAAAGAGTCAAAAGTGTGTCAGAGGGAAAAGAATACTTGTTCCTGGGGGAGGATAGGGTCACCTTGGGTAGCCTTTATATACCACTGCCACAGGTTGAGGTACCAAATTCTGTTCTTTGTACCCCATCAGTGTACTGTATTTGAAAGAACTCAGGCAGAGCTCAGGGTGGGTTGGTTGGTGAGGGGGTGCTGGCCAAGTACGCACAGCCCCCCCTTACATTGTGGATGCACTGCTGTGATCCTCCTGCAAATTGCACAGATAGTCTCAGAAGCAGATTTCAAAAGAAAAACAATCTCGTGGTATAAACCCCAAATATTTGGCAAAGTCAGGATGGTACTCCAGGAATTGAAGGATTAGTACCGAGGTAAGCAATTGGACTGAAAAAAGGCCATCTTAGTGACTTGGATTCCTGAAGGGTTTGAGAGGTCCAAAATTGTTGATAAATTGCTGGCAAATGCCTTGCCCGTGTGAGATACCAGTGAAATGGAGGACTTGAAAGACAACTGAAAGAATTGACTTAACAGGTAGCCCTACTACGAGCTACCAGAGAATTAACTCAGTGGATGGCCTCTCCATCCTCAGCGGGTCAGAAATACTACTCTGGTAAAAATTCTGTTCTGCCAGAAACAGAAAAAGTAACTACCACAAGTAGTGATGGCCTCTTCTGCTATTGATGTGGGGGATATGGACACTGTAAGAGATATTGCAAGAAACCAGAAAACTTTCATTTGGTAGTGCGAAAGTTTTTAAAAGAGAAGCAAATGCAGGGAAATGCCAGCAGGACCCAGTGAGGGAGCGAACCGGAGCCCCAAACCAAAAATGCTCCATAAAACAGACCCGACCTGCTACCAGCACTGACACACAGAATCCCCCTGGGAGTGATAGGACCATCTGCCAAGGTCCCCTCCAAGATTGTAGGTGTGGACTGCATTGTGTTACTGGATAGGGGTGCCCAAGTAACTGCTGTATTTGATGACTGGTACCAGAAACATTTGCATCACATGTCCTTACAACTCTTGGAAGGACTAGCTGTCCAGGGGGTGAACAATCAGCCTTACTTGTATTGGGGGTACATCATCATTCAAATAGAATTTCCCCAAAGTGCTGCTGGAGTTCAGGCCCCGATGGAAACTCTTGCCTTGCTTTGCCACAATACAGGAATGAAAGGTGAGACACCTGTGGTGACTGGAACCAACACCAACATGTTTCAATGACTGGCCTAGATATGGCAAGAGATGGAGGGTTCACAGTACATCCATAGTCTAGGGATACACCCCTTATCTGGACCATCTATATGAGAGGTTCGTTTCCAGTAGTCCAGAGACCAAAGATGAGCACATGGGAGTGATTGATATTGGTCTTATACCCCAGAGCTGAGTGCCAGGTGAGGAGATAATTGGAATTTGAGTCACCTGCCAGAAACCCCTCTTTCATTTTAGACATGCTCACTGATGGAGACTAACTTAATAGCCTGCTTGTGCAAAGAGAAGAGGTGACAACCCCCTGTACCCCCATCGGAGTTCAGGAGATTAATTTAATGTTGAGGAATGAGACCAAGAAGGAAATGATTGTACAAAAGGGATGAACCTTAGCCCATGTATACCATGCAGAGACGGTATGACTTATGGTCCCGGACTGAGCCCCTAGTGCAAGACTTGACCCTAACTTGTTTAGCATTGGAGACTCTTCACTACAAGAACATTATAAGTGGTCACTAAGACAGAAGTTAGCTGAGACAACCAATGTCTTTTCCACCAGTGAGCTTGATGTCAGATGCGATTGAGGGGAACAGCATTATATATGCCTGAATGGCAACTGACCATTTTGAGAGTGATCCCAATACATAGCCCCAGCTGATATGAAAGATGTTCGAAAACACTTACAAGAATTGTTAGCCACTGGTATTATCTCTGAGTCAAGAAGCCCTTATGCATCACCCACTGTTGCAGTCTGCAAGAAACCATGGGCCATCCATTTATGCATTGATTATAGGACTTTAAACAAGAGTACTATAACTGATCAGAAAACTGAGCCCCGTGAGGAGGATGCACTTCCCGGTTTTCTGTCCTGGATCATCAGAGGGGATATTATCAGATTCCAATGGCCAAAAAGGACAACGAAAAAACAGCTTTCATTTGCCCCCTGGGGTTTTATAATTTGAAAGGATGCTACAAGGCATATTGAGGAGCTGGCAACATTCCAGCGGTTAATGGAAAAAATTGTAGGGAACATGAATTTACTACAAGTCCCTGTCTACTTGGATGTGACTTGATTGTCTTGTACGCACCTTAGAGGAACATGAAGAACACCTGATGAAAGTCCTGGACAGTCTAGAGGAATCTGCACATAAAGTGTCAATCAACAAATGTCAATTCTGCCATCCCTCTATAAAATATGTTGGACATATCGTCTCAGCAGAAGAAGTTAAAACCGATCCTACCAAAGTCTTGGTCCTCACCACCTGGCCTGGGACCCACAATCTGAAAACTCTACAATTCTTTCTTGGTTTTTGCAGTTATTATCGGGGATTTATAAAAAATAAAACAAAAGTCGGGCAACACAGAACTGAGGCAAATAAAAACCCAATGTTTGGGTATACATTTAAAAACTATTAAATGAATAAAACAGTTAAAGACATGCAAGCAGTAGCATAACTCTGCCATAAAACCATATACCAATGTTTTGTGCAGTCATGTGTACTTTGTCAAGGTACGTAACCATGCAAACCATTGGTACATGGTTTTATGGCAGGGTTATGATATTGCTTGCATATCTTTTATAATTTTATTTATTTAGTAAATAGTTTTTACATTTTTACCCAAATATTGGGGTTTTATTTGCTTTGGTTCTGTGTTGCCCAACTTTTGTTTTGTTTCTATAATTGAGATTTTTATGTTGTGGCACCAGAGGTTTGGGTAGCTGACTATAGTGGTGCAATTACTAGAGATTTGTTCATGATTTCTCTAGGGTGGTCTGGCAACTTACAAATCTAACCTAGGGGTATCCCCCACCAACTACAAGAAACAGCAGGGAAAGGAAATGCCACGGAAGGTATACTACCAACTCAATGAACCATTTTGGGCCTGTTGGGATCAGGAATGTAAAAAAGCATTCAGAGAAATAATTAAGAGAGTCACTGAAACCTCTGTCTTGGCCTTTGCTGATCCAACTAAACACTGTGTTTTACACCAGTATGGACAGGCTGGGGGCAGTCTAATATCAAGAGTGCTCAGAAAGACAGAGACCAGTTGCATTTGCAAGTTGGAGCTTAACAACTGCCAAAAAGAACTGCCCAGTGAATAAACTAGACTTTTTAGCATTAAAATGGACCATCTCTGACTGGTAACCAGTGAACTTGGTGACCGTGATTGAGCCTTTTCATAAAGGATGACTTAGTCATGGTGCCTGTGTTCTGGGCTACCTGGCAGGGTAGCGACCAGATAGAGGGGTAGGCAAGTACAGCAACAGGATGTCACTGTATATACATGCACACACACATGGGGGGGGCCATGTTACATGACAGGCAGAAGTGGAGGGAGGGTATGTGGGATGTAGTGTGGTGGTCAGCTGCTGAGCTGGCCGTGTGGTGTGGTGGATAGGTGGTGGGCTGGGATTGGGAAGGTGCCAGGTTCGGTTCTGGGTGCCATAGCTTTTGGTGTCAGGTTGGGTTTTAATTTTTTTTTTCATTTTTACACCATCCCGACATGCACCACCCTGGAGTTGAGAATCGTCAGGTACAGGGTGCGGGAGGAAAAGCCCCCTGGATAACATAGAAAACTAGTCACTGGTTTTCTAGTCATTTTGAGTGTACATCGCCGTAATTCATTTTCAGCAATGTACAAGAGCCCAAAAGTCAATTGGTATTCCATGATCACCGCTATGACATAGAACCTCCCCGATCAGTTCCATGACTATCTCTATGGGGCCAGATTTACTGTATGAACTGACAACAATCCACTTACCTATGTTAACACCACTGCTAAGCTGGTTGTGACAGGACACTGCTGGTTGTCTGCTTTTCCACGTATAATTACACCCTGGAGTATCGTTGAAGCCTAAACAACATTGATGCTGGCTCCTTGTCTTGTTGACCTCACCCTCTAAATGGGAGCACGTATACTTGAATGGCCCATGCAACTGTGAAAGCCTTGTTTACCAAATGTGTGGCTGAAGATAGCGACATGCCTGTCTATCACATAGGAGCCATTGGCTCAATGGGGGCCCACCCTGATAGTATACCTGAGGCTTACTACAACTTTGTGAGTTTGGACTTCAGTCATTTGCCCCAGCCAAATCTGCAAGAGCAATGATGAATGCAGCAACAAAACTATGGCAGGAGAGGTGTGATCGCAGCTATGATGAATAATAGGTGTGCATCACCTTCAGGAATTTAACACATTCTGGGTCTTTGATCTACAGTAACAACAGTTTACTGGTCCCCAGTAGTTCACTGTTTCCTGTGGATTTGATTATTTTTCATCATTTGACTCCTGGTACCTTGGACAAAATTACTATATTACATACGCACCTACCTGATCCCAGTAGCTGCACTGATAAACATCTGACTATGTTTTTTACACTGCTCATCAAGCCTCCCCCTCGAGGAAAAAGCACACCTGCTCCTGTGCTACCATCATGTACCATCTACTTCGCTCTCTTGTCCTACTGTTGCTGCTTCTATCAGTGAATGTGAGCCCCAACCCTGGACCCACCCCCACTAGACTGCCTAAACACAAAGGGCAACTCACTATCATCTCTTTAAACATCAACAGTCTCCTATCCAAGTTCTGCCAGTTCCAGGCTTGGGTACAGGTGACTAACCAAGACATTATTGCACTCACGGAAACCTGGCTTTCCCTGAAAATTCTGGATGCATCAGTCTCCCTCGATGGATACAACTCCTTGAGGCAAGATAGAACCATTAAACTTAGTGGAGGGTGCCTAGTCTATACCAAATCTGGAATAAAGGTACAGGACCTTTACTCCAGCCTACACGCAAAAGAGGTCCAAATCCTGAATCTTCAGCTAAGCATAGGTCAACAGAACAAAACACTGCTGCTCTCTACAGTATATATACCACCTGGGCACCAAACTACCGGACTAAAACTAGTCACAGACCACCTGCAGCAGTCAGGTACTAATTTGGA
The DNA here is from genome assembly GCA_016271365.2 of Neoceratodus forsteri. Classification (NCBI taxonomy): domain Eukaryota; kingdom Metazoa; phylum Chordata; order Ceratodontiformes; family Ceratodontidae; genus Neoceratodus; species Neoceratodus forsteri. Next base: position 261,663,254 of record CM028137.1, on the reverse strand, counting down.
GAAGATCATTATAGGTGACTTTAACATAAACTGGAACTCCCCGAAGGAGACAAAAGCCAGGAATCTAATATCCAGCCTACTATTAACTGAGATGGTAACCGATAACAACTGGATCAACTACAAAACAGAGAGCAGCTCCCTTATAGACTGGCTCCTTTCCACTTATCCAGAGCATATATCAGATGTCACCATCCTGCCTGACGGCCTCAGGGATCACTTCCCAGTGAAGTGCACCTGGACAAACAATTTCACCAAAGGCCCACCTAAGGTGTCCAAAAATCACTGCCTGAGGCTGGGGCTACTTGGCCATTTCAAGCAGTACATATCAAAACAGGACTGGTCTCCTTTGGCAGGAGATATTGATGCTAATGAGGCCTTGACTTACTTCATAATGAACTTCAACTGTGCTTGTGATATTTTTGCTCTGTATAAAACAAAGACAGTCAGGGGTACCTCCAACCCATGGCTCACTAACCCCTTGATCAGTTTAATGAAGAACAAAGATGATCTCTGGCACATTGCAAAATCATCTGGAACTCCTGTGTCACTCATTGCCTACAGGGCAGCTAGAAATGCCTGCACCAAGCTCATTCAGCAGGCAAAAGCTTCATACTATAAGGACCTCTTAAGCAAGAGCTGGGGCTCCAGTAGTGAATTCTGGACTCCATCAAATCCCTAACAGAAAAGACCCCTAAGGCCCCACATGATCTACTAGTAACCAGGAAGGATCCCCTACAGGAACCCATTGACATTGCAAATGAGCTCAACAATGCTTTCACACACCTATCTGGAGTACTCCCTGCTGACTACTTTAAAGATCAGCATGGGCAACAACACCCCACTACCCCTCTTAACATCCCAAAGGATGCAATACCACCATTCTACTTTAAGCAGGTCACCAAGTCCAAAACCATCAAGCACATTATGAGGGTTCTTGGCAAGACCAGAATGGGAGCTGATCTAGTGGATATGAAACTCGTGGGTCTTCTCCTAAATGAATTGGCCATGCCCCTCTCGATGGTGTTTAATGCATCTCTATGAATGGGGGTGTTTCCAAAACTATGGAAGTTAGCCAATGTCATGCCTGTCTTTAAAAGCAGAGACAAAACTCTAACGTCCAACTACAGACCAATATCCATTCCATCACCCCTCTCTCTAAAGCACTTGAAAGTATGGTCTCGGAATAGCTTACAGAGTATCTTGATAAATATAACCTACTTTGCCCACAGCAGCATGGGTTCCAAAAAAAGCACTCCACACTTACCGCCCTTGTTGATTACTCTTCCCAGCTTTATGATGCCTTAGATAATGGGGAGGCAGTTGGCTCAGTCTTCATTGACCTTACGAAGGCCTTTGACTTTGTTAACCACAAACTACTCCTAAATTGCTTCCATTCAACAGGTCTATCTGCAGACACGGTACTGTGGTTCAGAAGCTACCTCACAAACAGGTCACAACGAGTCAAAATTGGAGACACCCTATCATCTTCTAGGGAAGTGTCCCCTCAGGGTCCCACAGTGCTCTGTTCTTGGCCCACTGCTTTTCATCCTCTTCATCAACTCTGCACCATCTGCATGTACAGCATGCACTATTCTCTGTGCTGACGATGCAGTGATATCGGTTGCTGGGAAAGATCACAACTACATCACAACCAAACTGCAAGACAGCTTCCTCAAGCTTGAATCCTAGTTCATATTAAACAAACTACTACTAAATCATAAAAAAATTAAAAGTCTACTGTTCTCTGCCTCCCAAAGCTAAAATAAATACCAACCTTTGCTCATCCAGAACCATAATGATGAAACACTGGAACAAGTAACAAAGTTCAAATACTTGGGCATCACCTTTGATGATACATTAACCTTCTCTGGCCATATAGACTCCGTCGTCAAGTGAGCGAATACAAAACTTGGGGTCCTCTACCGCCACATAGGCACTCTATGACACCAGATGCTCTGAAACGTGCCATCAGTAGTTTAGTGATGTCCTCCATATATTATAGGATGCCTATCTATGGGGCATGCACTAAAACTGCTCTAAACTGGGTCAACACACTACTAAATAAGGCCTGTCGACTAGCCATAGGGGCTGCCCAGGACACCCACACTGGCACGCTCTACACAGAAACTGGGGGTCTCCCACTCCATCTTGAAGCACAATACCAAACCTGCCTACTTCTGAAAAAAGTGCTTCTTGGGCTTTCTCCCCCTGCACTGGGCTGCCTCTTTACACCAGCAGTTCCCACCAAATCCACAAGAAGCACAGCTACAGACAAGTTGGTGATTCCCATCAAAAGGACGAAACTCGCCCCCAGAACTCCATCCTGTACCAAGGACCAAATTGGTACAATGAGTTACCTGCTAACCTTACAGAATCACTCAAGATTAGTACCTTCAAGTCTGGCCTCAGATCCCTTCTTGACACAAAAAAGAAGTGTGCTTGCCTGCACTAATGTGACAGAATTTCAGCCACCCAACCCTCTCCCTTTCACACACCCCCTTTTTATCTCATCAACCCCCCCATCCCTGAACAAGGCCCACTAGACTGACAAACCACTTCCACCACAATGACGCCATACCTGGCTGGCCCCCTACCCCCGCTTAGGCTAGACTGACCAACTAAATAGTGAACTACAAGGCTGAACCCTGTTTACCCTATCCTCTTCAACCTTTAGTTGGATATAAAATATTTCTTTGGTATTTGAATGTCTGTGTAACAATTTTCTGTTCTCTGTAAACACTGTTATATTTGTAATGTTTGTTCAACAATGACCTGGGAATCTTTGAAAATGAGTCCTGGACTCAAAGGTATTAATCCTAAACTGAAATAAATAAATAATAAGACTACTCACAGACAGTAACAGATTAGCAGAACAAACACTAGTACTTCTCATATTAGCCTACAGTGTGCGTCACATTGAACTATTCCTCCAACTCACTGCTCTTTCATTTTTTTGTGTGCTGACAATGCAGTGGCAATTTTAAATGCTTAAAATATAAACTCAGTTTCAACCAACCATCAACTCAAATGACGTGCACTTTCATCCATTGTACAAATTTCCTTCAGCTCCTTCCCAATGTTTATTCAATGCATTCTCAATGCTGTAGTTCTTCATTTACAGTTCTGAACACTATACAGTACTGTATAGTATATGCAAAGGGACACCATCATGGTTTTGTAAAATTATTCGTCCTGTGTGGACCTCTCTGCAAGTCACAATGTACTGACATTCATAGTTCATGAATATCCCCCAGTCTTCCTAATATCATTTATATTTGGATTTTTTCTTCAAAAACATTATTGCAAGTGGGCCAGGCTCATTACAGTACTGTACCTGTGAGCTCATCCACCAGTTGTTGTCATCCTGATGCTGGACCAGTGCATGCCGGAGTTATGAAATTTTCATGCCCTCTGATATTTTTATAGATTCTGAAACAAGGCATAATTTTGACTTAATAGATGCTACTTGCATATGAAAATGAGCACTGTAACTCTTTGAAAAATAAGAAACTGCAGAATCTCTGGTTATAGGCATGTGTGCCAGCACTGGTGTGAATCCCCAGAGCCAAGATTCAGTAGTTTTTTATCTTTCTTTCTAATGGTTACAAAGCTTGTTTTCAGCTGCAAAGAGCATATATCAACTCAAAATTATGCCTAGTTTCAAAGGTTTTATAACTTGTTCATGCACAAGTACAGCATCGGGGCAATGACAATTGGTGGTCAAGCTCACGGGTATTGTAATGAGCTTGAGCCATCTGGAATTACATTTTTCAAAATAATTACTAAAGAAAAAGTGGTACTAGGCAGATTGGGGGGCTATTCATGAAATGTGAATGACACACAGGTCCTCCCTGAATCAATAATTCTTAGAAATCCATGATAGTGTCCCTATCAAATACTGTATTGTACAGTAGTGAAATCAAGCTCCAACTCAGTGGTTAAACACTTTTCAGTTACTTGCTCAATATGTGCACTGCTCATTGGACTGAAGTGATAAATGTTTCCAGAGAGCTAGAAAGTAAACTGAAGCGGAATAGCAGAGGGGGGAAGCCATTAGGAAACGTATCAATTCAGTGCAATGAAAAGGGCACACATTAAGCAACCCATTGAAAATGCTACACCACTGAGCTGGACGAACAGTTTAAAGAGCAACATTCCTGATGGTCCAAAAATTTCAGCTTGTAGTCATTATATGCAGTACTAGACCTGAGAGAGTGTGTGCATTTGTTATTTTTGGCCAAGATTTACTCTGCCTTTCATAATTTGAATTTGTTTTGGAGCTCTGCAGCACTTGACTTTGTTGTTCAGCTGCTGGGCTACTATCTCCTGATGACATCACTATAGGGCAGAGGAGTCACTCACACTATGCAGTACCGTGCAGTTGCAACAGTGTTGCAAGGGAAAACTATCAATACTCTATGTGCATACTGTGTTCCTCCTTACCCAAGCAATGTTTTATGCCAAAATCTAAATGCCTTGTTAGTTTGTATCTTTTTTGTTAAATTGACTCTGCCCTATAGTGATGTCAGCAATCCAACTCTGGATCGAGATCAACGCCAGGCTCGCTATAGAAGCTCTGGTACACCCTGCAGTTTTTAGCACTTCAGAATGCAAAAACTAACTGCAGCAGACAGTAATGAAATACAATTCCAGAATCAATGCAAGAAGGGGTAATTTATGCATGAAAGTCAAATGGACCATGGAAGTTGCTCTTTAATGTGACTTGTACTGCAGTATGTCTATTTTTAACTTTCATTTCAACTTTTCTTTGGCTAGAACATCTTTAATGTATTTCTTGAGGCAAAGTTTTTTTTTTTGTGATTTATAAACTGATTGCTTCATATTAGTGCACTTTTATGATTTAAAATATGAATCCTCATGGATGGTAAGAGACCATCAAAATGAACACATTTTTGCATTGGCTTTCTACATTATGTTTATACTTGATGTTCATGCTTAATGTCACCTATCTCATTCATGCTTAGATATCGCCTACCACGATTTCAGCAAAGCCTTCAAAACTGTCTCACATATGAGGCTGGTTAACAAGATGGGCAGTCTGGGCATTGGTGACAAGGTGGTAAACTGGGTTAGGAACTGACTAACAGACAGGATGTGGAGGATGGTGGTAAATGGGATACAGCCTAGTGAGAGGGGATGACCAGCAGGGTACTTCAGGGATCAGTCCTTGGGCCAGTCCTTTTCAATCTCTTCATCAGTGACATTGCAGAGGGGCTGGAAAGAAAGGTCTGCCTGTTTGCAGATGACACCAAGATCTGTAACAGGGTGGATACTCTAGGAGGGGTGGAGAAAATGAGGAAGGACCTGGGGAAGCTTGAGAAATGGTCTGAGGAGTGGCAATGGATGTTTAATTCCAAGACTTATAAAATAATGCACCTGGGACATAGAAACCCCTGGAGAGATCTACAGGATGGGAGGGAGTTGCTGACAGTCACCAAGGAAGTAAGGGACCTGGGGGTTATTATTTCAGATGACCTGAAAATGCAGAGTACAAGGGCAGCAGGGAAGGCCAGTGGCATGAAGTGGTGCTTAGGCAGGGGTATCACTAGCAGGAGTTTGTGATGTCATTGTATAATACCCTGCTCAGGCCTCACATGGAGTATTGTGTGCAGTTCTGCACCTTTGAAAGGACATTCACAGGCTGGAGAAGGTCCAGAGAAGGGTGACTAAGATGGTGCAGAGCCTGCACGACAAAACACACAAGGAGAGATTAAGGGACCTCAATATGTACTCATTGGAGAAGGGAGAGAGGGGGGACATGATAGAAACATTCAAGTGCCTCAAGGGCATAAACAAGGTGCAGGGGGGAAACATTTTAATTTTAAATTTTTTTCATTTTTAATTTTTTATGCTTGTTAGCAAGATGAGCATAAAGCCCATTTTCACAAGTGACAAGTTACATTTAACAATCCATAAAACAGGACATACTCAATTAATTATTACAAAATTTCAGCATTTCACTAACCAACATATAATAACAATAATAATAATAATAATTTTATTTATAAGGCGCCTTTCGATTACCAAGTCGCCGTACATAAATAACAAATCAGAACAGTAAAAGAAAAAATCATTAAAACATACAATTAAAACAAAACAGTCCTAACAGTCAGTGTTCTAAAAATGCAGTTTCCCATAAAAAAGTCTTCAGACCTCTCTTAAAGCCCTCCACAGAAGTGCACTCCCACAATCGATGGGGTAGAGAGTTCCAAAGGGTGGGGGCTACATACGCAAATGCCCAAGCACCCGAAGATTTCAAATTTACCCTTGGAACCTCTAGCAACCCCTCATCGGTCGAGCGGAGTGATCAATTTGGGTGATAAGGAACCAGAAGTTCTTTCAGATAGCCTGGGCCCATATCGTGTAGAGCTTTGAAAGTCAGCAAGCCGACTTTAAAGGTGATCCACCACTGAATTGGCAGCCAGTGCAGTTCACGCAACACCGGAGTAATATGACAGGATCTGCTAGAACCCGTCAAAAGCCAGGCTGCAGAGTTCTGCACTAGCTACAAGTCATGGATTTCAACCCCAGAAAGCCCTAGGTAAAGGGAGTTGCAATAATCCAAGCTCGAGGACACGAAGGCATGAACTAACTTTGGTAGGTCGGCAGACGGAACAAGATGCTGGATCCTGGTGATGTTCCTAAGATGGTAAAAGAAAGTCTTAATGACTGCTGACACCTGCGAGTGCAGTGTCAGCCCATCGTCAAGAACCACCCCCAGGTTCCGCACCCGTTCAGAGGTCGGAGGATAAACGCCTCCAAGAAACATTCCAGAAGGCGCATCAACACCCGACCCCCCTATCCGATGACTCGGGTCCACAACCAGTACCTCAGTCTTATCAGAATTCAACCTCAGCCAGCTAGAATTCATCCACTCCTGGATTTCGGTTAGACAGCTATTAAAGACCGAGAGAGCTCCAATCTGGTTGGGGCCAAAAGAAAGGTAGAGCTGGGTATCATCTGTGTAACAGTGAAACCTCAGCCCATACTTCCTTACAATGTCTCCAATGGGTAGCATATACACCACAAATAATATGGGTGGCAATACTGAACCCTGGGGCACCCCACAAAGCAAAGCAGTTGAATCCGAGGAAAAAAAACAGACACAACTCTTTGTGATCTTCCAGTGAGGAATGATGAGAACCATCTTAAGACGGTTCCAGATATTCCACAGAACAGCCTCAGGCGTTCTATCAACATCATGTGATCTACGGTGTCAAAGGCTGAAGAAAGGTCAAGGAGAACCAGAATGGAATGACTCTTCCGATCTCTAGCCATCAAGAGATCACTGAGCACCCGAACCAGAGCTGTCTCGGTACTATGTATTTTACGAAAACCGGACTGGAGGGGTTCATGGACGTCATGGATGGTCAAATGGTCTTCCAGTTGTGCAGCCACTACTTTCTCAATCACCTTCCCAGTAAAGGGAAGGTTAGAGATAGATCTGTAGTTTTCCAGACAGTCAGGGTCCACGGTAGCTTTCTTCAAGAGGGGTGTCACCACCGCCTCTTTCAGGGATCTAGAAAACTCACCTGATTCCAGGGAGCACCTGACTATCTGGAAAACGACTGGACCAATGATGTCAATACAACCCAAAATTAGGGAGGTTAGTCCAGGATCCAAACTACAGCATGTAGGGCGCATATGCTGGATGATCCTCATGACATCAATGAACTCCAGCTGACTGAAGGAACTCCAGGAAAGCTGAGGTACTGTGGTCTCACCCCGGTTCACAGCAACCCCCATAGAGTGTGATGGCAACAACTCAGCCCTAATGTCAGCCACCTTATTTAGAAAGAACCGCGCAAGCTCATAGCACTCCAATTGCGAAAAAACTTTCTGAACTTGAAGACAGGCTGGGTTGCACAGTCTGTCCACAGTTTGAAACAGCTGAGCTGGTCGATTCCGAGCAACCGCAATCTCCCTGGACAGGAACTCTGCCTTCTTACGGTGATTGTGGATTGATAGACCAAATAATGATCCATCAATGTAAGGTGGTCAGCATCAAGGGTGGACCTTCGCCAGCAGTGCTCTAACCTTCGCCCCTGTCTCTGCATCGCCCTCAATATCCCATCAAACAAAGGGGACTTGGGGAGGAGGGAGAGGGGGTGAATACAAACTGGAGCAATGAGATCCAGAGCCCCAGCAACGGCTGTGTTATAGGCCGACATGAGGGTCTCTGGATCACTGCTTGCCAAAGTGGGAGATGAGAGGTCAAGTACCGCTGCAAGGCCTTGGGGATCTATATCCCGCAAAGGGCGGTACCTAACCAACTCTGTAGGGGCAGGCCTTCTAGAAGGGGAGCAAAAACTAAACCCTACGGTGTAATGATCTGACCACCTGATGGGTTCCACCCCCACATCGGATGCCTCGACCCCTAGAAGGAAGATTAAGTCCAAAGAGTGTCCACATTTATGTGTAGCAGAGGAAACCACCTGTGTAAGGCCCAGCTTTGTCATTAACTGGAGGAAGTGTTGACCAAATTGTGAGAGTTCGTCATTGACCCTGGCTTTGAAATCACCCAGAACCATCAATCTAGGAAATTCAAATGTCTTATCGACAAAGAAGTCCACCATTTTCTGAAGGAATCGCTTCTCATCACCGGGTGGATGGTAAATGAGGGCGATTTGAATGACTACACCTGCTACAACTATACACACAAAGGACTCAACCCTCCCCACTAGTACCTCCGTGAGGCCAAGTTCGGTCTTGAAACAGACCACAACCCCTCCCCCCCTACGATCCAATCTTGGGCAGTGTAACACCGAGTACCCGTCTGGAGTCATAGCCTCCAAAATGGGGCCAGAATTATCATCCAGCCAGGTCTCTGTAATGCATGCCAGGTCCACCATACCAACAAGGTCAGCAATAATTGTGGTCTTGTTTTTAATGGACCTGGCATTGCATAACACCGCCCAAGTCCGACGAATCTTGCGGGCCGCACAGGCTATCTGCCCACCATAACCAGTAGTTCCCTTGCGTATGGGCACCAGACATGGAGAACCGTGATCAGGATTCCATTTCACCCCAGGGCTCCTTCTGGTATTAACCACCCTAATACGATGACCCTCCTCGATCATCCTCCCCTATTCATAACCCCCACACTTCTCCCCCTCCTACGCACAATGCCCAGTGCTTTACAATGCTGGTAAATCTCAAACTAAAGAGGGGGAGAATAAAAAGGGCAAAGGGCATGAAGAGAGGAGGATGAGTAGCGCACCGCTGTGGGGGCTGAAGACCAACACATACTGCAAACTAAGCTACACAATACAATAAAACAATACCAAAACTAAACTAAAAACTAATATCCCACTAAAAGCAAAAAAACTGTTTAAAAATCCCCACCCACCTCCCAGGTTAATCGACCTCAATTTTAGAACCTGGAAACAGAGCCCTGAGAACCCCTCCCTTAATACAAAATAACCCACAAAACAAATAAACAACGTTTATATCCCAAAGTTTAAACTACAAATCACAATCACAGATCAATAAACTAAAAACAAACCCAAAATAACCCCAAAAACCCACCCTAACACATTAAAAACTCCACTTAAAATATATATTGCCCTACCCCACATATACTGAAGCAGTCGCTCCTGCACTTAATTTTTACACAAACGCTACAGTCCTCCCTCACAGGATGCCATTTGTAACAATTTATCCCCCCCCCCAGTCCTCTCACAGCCCAGGAGATAGGGAAAATTAGGCACTCTCACTGCCCCAGAGATCTAATCCACATAAAGAGTTCAACAATTATTTCAGCCGCCTCTTTTAACTAATAAAATGATATTCTAAATAATGAAGTAAAGGAAAATAAAAGAAACTCTAGCACTCTCACTGCCTGATAGAGTCCCAGTCCACAGAATAAGTTCTGGAAATATTCCAATCTCATCTTAGTTGTACCCCCTCAGGTTCTCTCACGACCAGGAGGGCAGGAATTTTAGGCACTCTCACTGCCTAAATTAGAGATCAGATTCACCAAAAAAAGAAAAAATAAAGTACAGTATCTAAAAGAAAAAGAGTCAAAATAAATCACAGAAAAATGTCGACACCCGGTCATCTCACCACCAGGGATCCATAAAATAGTTAACCACAGAGGGGATGTAGTCTGTTCTCAGTATCGTCATCCATAGAAGTGCAGTTGATGCATGATCCAGTACAGGGGAGAGTAAAATGTATCCAAACAGACACCTTCAATAAACTAAGATTTCCTCATGGCTCCCTCACTCCACTAGGTCAGATCCAAGCAATCTTTCCTTGAGCAGAAGTCCATAGACTCCAAATCGAAATCCAACTCACACCCAACAAACAAGCTTAAATCCAGGCCAGGTGCAGAATGAAAGAAGGGATGGAGCCCCCCCCTACCACAAACAGGCCCTGTTCACTCCCGAGACCAGCAGCTACAGAAGCCTCGAACTAGGCCGTCAGGACCAGTATCGAGGCCTCTTAGAAACAGTCACCAATAATGGCTCCAGCTCCCTGGAGCAAAAATCTAACCAGTTCCCGCTCGGTCCCTAGGATCAGGTATAACCCTGGAGATGGTGGAAATTCAGGGAGCTTCCCCACCCAACACAGCCCACTGGAAGATGCAGCACTCGATCTCAAAATTGCTGTCCTATGACAAATCTTCCAGTATATTAATCCATTCACAGACGTTCCACAATGTTGTAAACGGTGTTGGCGTCAAACACCAAACCAAGAAGCCCATTTCAAAATACAAAGGGTAATCCAGGCAGTAGAACCAACAGTAACAAACTGCCAGTTAGAGACGCTCAAATGCATTAAGGCAGGTCTGCTCCCCAATTGCCTTCCACATATTATGAATGATCCGAACCACGATAGTCACAAACTGTCGGTATTCATTTCTCTACGAAAACTATACAGCTACACATCTCCTTGCTCCATGACTTCTTGCAGTGGTTTCATGTGACACTCCACAAAAAATAAAATAAAATTAAACTAAAAACACCACAAAACAAATCTTAAAACTCTGCTACACAGGAGCTATTGTAGAGGCTGGCCCAGCATGGCTGCCATCTTGGTATCTCTGACTTGACTCTGATATAATGTCGAAATACAAAAGATTACAGTTAAAACATAAATACACATGTTCAGATGTCCGCTTACATTTCTTTAAAACATGTACACTTATTAATTGAGTTAAGCCACTTTGAGATGTACACCTTAAAGGAACTCACTGTTCCACAATTTGCTATCTCTCTTGGAATCTTATTAAAAAAATAGAAGCCCTATAGGACAGACATCTCTGGCCTATTGTTTTCTTATAAAAAGGAACCTTTAAAAGGCTTGAGGCTAGACCTTGCCATTTTTACACCACTTATTCTAACAAATAAAGACTGGACAGGGGGTGTAACAAACCTTTTAAACTTTTGAATACGAAAGTAGATATCTTAATATTAATTCTGTCCTGTAATGAAGGACATTCTGCATTTGTCAAAAGTTCACAATGGTGAGTTCTTTGAGGGAGGCCAGTCATAAACCTTAGAATTGAATGGTATGTTGTTTGTAGTTTTTTTAACACCTTATCATTTGTTCCTGAATAAACCATTAAACCATAATCAAAAGACAAAGAACCTCTGCGTGCAAGCACTGAGGCAAGGGTTACCCCAAAGGGCATTTGGCTGGGAAGCCAAGTTTCAAAGAAATACAAAGTCACACATGACCCCACAATGCAAAGCATCATGGGCTGCATATGCAAATCACCACAGAATATTATGCTGGTTCAACTTTAAGGAGAAATGCATGGTGCCGAAAGGCCTCTCACACAGTTTGCAAAGGGTGCCAACAGAAGACATAGACACGTGTTTCATCCTACCAGGACTCATCAGTATGCCTCATCTGTCTGACACCCCAGTGGAATGAACCTGCTACCCTAAGATAGTCTATCTGGGTTATGTTGTGGTGAACCCAATTAAAACAAAAAACTATTTAAAAGACAAAGAACATCTGTGCGCAAGCACTGAGGCAAGGGTTACCCCAAAGGGCATTTGACTGGGAAGCCAAGTTTCAAAGAAATACAAAGTCACACATAACACCATGCTTGCGCACAGAGGTTCTTTGTCTTTTAAATAGTTTTTTGTTTTAATTGGGTTCACCACAACATAACCCAGATAGACTATCTTAGGGTAGCTGGTTCATTCCAGTGGGGTGTCAGACAGATGAGGCATACTGATGAGTCCTGTTAGGACGAAACACGTGTCTATGTCTTCTGTTGGCACCCTTTGCAAACTGTGTGAGAGGCCTTTCGGCACCATGCATTTCTGCTTAAAGTTGAACCAGCATAATATTCTGTGGTGATTTGCATAATCAAATGTGCTTAATAAGAAACTATGGGCCAATAGTCTATGTGATTCTGGAGTTAAATAGGCTTTTATTCTGAATAACATTCCTAACCTTTGATGTATCTTCTTAATCAGTTTCTTTAGATGGAATTCAAAGGTGAGGATGGAATCCAATATAATCCCTGAGTAACAAAAACTATCAACAAGCTCAATTTATTTCCCCCAAGATCAACAATTAATAAATTTATGTCTCTGGTTGCTCTTGGGCCAGTGAATATCATCGCCTTTGTCTTAACTGTATTCAAAACAAGCTTATGTGACAGTAGCCACTTCTGTAAAAATAAACTTGAATCTTGGTTTACGGAAAACAAGCTAGTACTAAACATGAAAAAAACAAACGGTATGATCTTCACCACCTCCCAAAGCAAAAAGAAATACCTGCCCCTCCATAGTCATAACCAAAAAGGTGAAATCCTAGACCAAATATCTAACTTCAAATATCTCGGCATTACGTTTGATGCCATGCTCACCTTTTCAAACCACATTGACTCTGTTATCAAGACTGTAAATATAAAACTTGGTGTACTTTATCATCACAGACATTCAATGACACCGGATGCAGTCAAACTAGTCACCAGTAGCTCAATACTGTCTACCATTGACTATGGGTTGCCTATATATGGGGCGGGCACAAAAACTGCTCTTAGCAGGATCAACACACTCCTCAATAAGGCCTGCCATTTTACTTAGGGGGCTACTCTTGACAGTCACACATGCTTACTGTACACTGAAACTGGATGGCTCCCACTCCATCTTAGAGGGCAATACCAAACCTGTCTACTTCTAAAAAACGTACTACTTGGACTGACATCCCCCACACTGGGTGGACACTTTAAGCTGGCCATCCCAATGAAATCTACCCATAGTACAGTCACTGACAAGATGGTGATTCTCTTCAAAAGGACGAAACTTGCCCAGAACTCCATACTGTATCAAGGTCTGAAATGGTACAATGAACTACCTGCTGTCCTCATTGATACTACCAAGATTAGTACCTTCAAAGCTGGGCTCAAATCTCTCCTTGACTTTAAAATAAATTGTATCTGTCTGCACTAATGTGATAGTACCTCACCCCCAGTTTTCCATTTACCTTCCCCCCTCTACATCTTTCAGTTATATATCACTTTTTTTCTTAACCCACTCCCTACCCCCAATTACCTGACAATGGCCACACTTGGTTGAAAGCTCCACCTCTCTCCCACCTCAGACAATACCACCTGTCTGCACTAATGTGATAGTACCTTGCCCCTAGTTTTCCATTTACCTACCCACCCCTCTACATCGTTCTGCTATATACCACTTTTTTTCTTAACCCGCTCCCCTACCCCAATTACCTGACAGTGGCCTCACTTGGTTGAAAGTTCCACCTCTCTCCGACCTCAGACGATGCCACCTTTGGCTGATCCCCACCAACCCCCATCTTATCTAATCAGTCTATTTGTTAATATTTACTAATTTGATATGTATAAGTTCAAATTTTACTATTACTGCCTGTGTATATGCTTCAGTGTTTTTTATCTTTTTTTTTCTTTGTAAACCTTGTATTTTTGTAACGTTTGCTCAACACTGATGTGGAACCTTTGAAAATGAGTCCTTGACTCAAAGGTATTAATCCCAAACTGAAATAAATAAATAAATAAAATTATCAAAGTCTCGTTGTACCTTTAGTAAAACCTGATCTGGGTTTGGGACTGTTATAAATAATACCCCATCATCTGCGTATAAAGTTATTTCAGACTCTGTACAGGATTTCGGTGCTGAATTCATGAATAACAAGAACAATAGTGAGCCGAATATTGAGCCCTGAGGTATACCAGAGGTAATTAACTTCAGGTGTCAATATTCCTACCCTATAGCAGTCTTATACTCCCTATGTGATAAATACATTTCAAACCAAGTTATCACCTCCCTTGCAAAGTGAAACTCACACAAAGAATCCAGTAACAAAAAATGATTGACCAGATAGAAAACCTTGGTGAGGTCCACAAACATGGCAATGGAGTGCCCTAAATCTAGGGCATCCCGTATGCCATTTGAGAACACCACCAAGACTGTCTTTGCATTATGCTGTGGTCTAAATCCATGCTGTGAACCTATACGTAAATTATACTTTCCCAAACATTCTTCAATCTGAGTGATTACTATTCTCTCTAAAATATTTGATAAAGGTGCCAAATGAGAAATCAGTCTATAGTTTGAGACCCAATTTTTTGATGCAGATTTATGTATCAGCCTTATAATTGCAGATTTTCAACATTTCAGAAATACCCAGTTACACAGTGAAACATTAAAAATTGTTGTTAATGGCCCAGCTAGGACATTAATTCCTAATTTCAGTATCCTAAAATCAATTTTAACCTGCCCCACTAATAGTTTTGGGTTATATCTCAAGATGTAATCCTTTACCTGTTCCACGGTTACCTCATGAAAATAGAATTTAGGATGATTCACCTCTGATTCAGTAACAGAAAGATATTTTATCTTAGTAGAAGTATTATTCATTTGGAATCAGACAAGTCCCCAAAATATTCATTAAAAATCTTGGCCACCTGTGAGAGGTTCCTCATCAGTTGATCACCACCCAATAAAGTAATTGTATTATCTTGAACACCCTTTCTTGCCAGAGTATTCAGTGTAGGCCATGTTTCAATCGGATTGCCTAATACATTTACCTGTTTTTAAAAAAACTTAATTTTAGCCTTTCTGATCAAAGTCTTACATGTATTTCAGAGTGTTTTGTAAGCCTAGAGCAGGTGCTGACTTCCATTCTTTTTTATATTCCTTCCAAGCTGTATCTCTTTGTCTCATCCAATTTAATAACTCTTTAGACACCCATTCATTTTTGTTTGCCCTAATCCTTATTTTTTTTCAAAGGGGTCAGTTGGTCTGTTACATGATTTAATAACCCCCAAAAAGTTTCCAACATTATATCTATATCAGCCATTGATCAGATATCTTTCAATACAGGTAGAGTACAAGGACAAGGGAGCATGACATGAAATTGGAAGGTAGCAGGTTAAGGGGAAATGCGAGGAAATTTTTTTTCTCTGAAAGGGTGGTAGATGCATGGAATAGTCTGCCACAAGAGGTGGTGGGAGAAAGCACAGTGGTTGGATTCAGACATTCATGGGACAGGCATAGGGGTACCATAGAGGTAAAGCACAGGGAGGGTCTGAAGCCGTAAACAAGGGGCTTAAGGGCAGACTGGATGGGCCAAACATTTCTTATCTGCTGACAGTTTCTATGTTTCTATGATACCAGCTTTAAAAAGGTATTTTTGATGTTTATGTCAAGCTATTGCACGATCGAGTTTAGAAGTCTATTTTAGATGATGTAAACCATAAAAATTACACTAAACCTGACATTTAAACTATGACCGCTAGTGTCCTATTTCTATTTCCCTTTCTTTATTTTCCTTTGTATATTCCTTCGTTGGACTGGAATCTGTTTGTGGTTTTCATAGAGGCTGGTGCACCTGCAGCCAGAAGTTGGTGTGTGTGTCTTGCACTGTGCTTGTTTATCTGCAGGGCAGAAGCACTGGCCACACAGAGCCTGTACTTCTGCAGACAAAAGTACTCCTGCAAATTAAGTATCATGGCTCTGTATCTGTGGCTGCAGAAGTTCTAGCCAGGTAGTCAGAAGAACAGTTGCAGCCAAAGACACAGTAAGATATTTATGTTTTAGTGATATCTCTGAAAATTCCCTGTCTGCCTGCAGTACCAGTGTGAGCCAACAGAGAAAAATATTTTCAGCTATATTGCAAAATATGTGCTGTGGTTTGACTATTGTCAATTGTGATCTGCATCCAGAAGGGTGTGTGTATGTGTGTGTATGTGCTGAAGTGTGCTGAAGTGTGCATGTGTATCCACAGCTACAGAAAACTGGATCATGATAGATGTATTTTGTGTCATATGGAAACAGTTGTATGTTTTCTGTCTAACCTGATGATGTCTCTCTGTGGTTACTTTTGTGGTTTTGTCCTTTTGTCTGTTTGCTGCTTGTGAGTCATGTGGGGCTTTAGGGTTTTTTGCAATGAATATATAAATACTATATTTATCTATCTATCTATACCTGTATACCTATAGATATATCTAACTATCTATTTATCTATCTATCTATATCTGTCTATCTATCTATTTATCTGTCTATCTATATATATATATATATTATGGGAGCAGGTAGTGCTACTACAGTTAGGGTTAAGTAGCCCTTTTAAGGTTAAAGGGTGAAAGTTTGCACCTTAATAACTTTGCTAATGTTCAATAGATTTTCCTGAAACGCAGCAGGCATGGGGCGTAACCATCGTTCTTGGGATATGCCAACTTTCGTACTGGTCGGATGTACAGCTGCGGAGTTATTAAGTGACATTCATGCAAGCAATTACTTTTTTTGCAAATTCTTTGCTCGTACCTACAGGTCGCACAGTTTGTGTGACTGGTCTGAAAACTTCAGGGAACATGTGGCCGGGGTCCCCGATGTGCCTTTTGAAGATTTTGTGAAAAAATATTGAACGGTTCTAAAGTTATTCAAAACACAATTCCCATTATAAGTCAATGGGAAAAGTTAACAAAAGGTTTGACAGTGTCACAAATGCACTTTTTAGTGTCGCAAATGGCCCTAGTAGTGTCGCAGTTGCAAATCCACCATTTTGTTTTCAGTTACTAATCAGAAAAATGCTTGGCGTTTAAAATTGGGACCCTCTAGGTCCACAATTCTTTTTGTGTTCACCTAGTCAAGCCCTGAGGATGCTAGGCATGTCATTATTTTGGGGTAAAACACCCCAGAAATATGTTTTTCAAATTTATGGGAAAAGTAATGTTGCAAAGTAGTGTCACACCTGTAACACTTTCGCAAATTTTTGTGAAAAGTGTCGCAAATCATGACACTACTTTTCTAAACTATAGCAAAATGACAGGAATTGTTTGCCATGCTGCTGGAAAAGAACAGTTTGGTCTTTTGGTTTGAAATTTTGGAGGTAACGCAGCCAACATTTCACAGATGTGCCTTTTGGTGGTTTGTTGAAAAAATATTGCACGGATGCAAAGTTATGGTACCCCGAAGTTGAAGTTTTTTCCCATAAACTAACATGGTGGCATTTGCTGCGCCTTTTGGGGCTCGTATCTTGGAAATGGTGTGAGATACGGAATTATCATCGTGACGGTTATGGGCTACTCATTTTGTGAAAACCTAGCCAGGAAACTCATGAATCATGTGAAATTAAACGTTTTTTCTGTGTCGCACGCTTCCTGAGAGATAAGCAATTTAGTATTCCAACAGCTAATTTTCTGCTCCGAGGCCCATTATTATGCATACATTCTTTCTACACACTGTGTTTCTCAATACAGCTGTTGGGCAAAAACAGGGTGTGTGCTTCCGTTACTGTTACAGTTAGCATTTCCACTTGCATTTCCGTACCCAATTGCATTAGCGTTCCCACGTATGCCACCATGTGCATTATCCTTTGCATTTCTGTTTGTGCTTACGTTTTCCTTACTCTTACCATTTGTGTCTACAGTACTGTTTCTGTTTGTGTTTCTCTTTGTGTCACCATGCACATTACCATTTGCATTTGCGGCCGCCCTTCCGTTTGTGTTTGTCTTTCATTTTGCATCACCGTTGTTCTTACCATTAGCATTTATGTTCCCATGCCCGTGCGCATTACGCATTGCATTTCCATATGCGCTTGTATTTGCATTTCTGTTTCCTTTGGCATTATTGTTGTTGTAACCATCACCATTTGCATTTCCAATTGCGGTACCGTGACCGTGCACATTACAGTTTGCATTTCCGTACGTGCTTCCATTTGCATTTCTGTTTCTGTTTCCTTTGGCATTATTTTAGCTGTTACCATTATCATTTGCATTTCCAATTGTGGTACCATGACCGTGGATGTTATGATTTGTGTTTCCAGATGCGCTTGCATTTGCCTTTGCATTTCTGTTTCCTTTGGTGTTATTTTTGCTCTTACCATTACCATTTGCATTTGCAATTGCCGTACCATGACCGTCCACATTACACTTTCCGTTTCCATACACGCTTGCATTTGCCTTTCTGTTTCTCTTCCCTTTGGCATTATTGTTGCTGTAACAGTTAACATTGCGTTTACAATAGCGGTACCATGACCGTGCATCTTACCAGTTGTGTTTCTGTATACTTTGGCATCACTTTGAATTTGCATTTCTATTAACGTTTGCGTTACCCTTTACATTTGTGTCACCATGTGCATAACCATTAGTGCTTGTGTTTGCATTGCAGTTACCATTACTATGTCACAAGATATCATGTGGTGGGATCGTGGGGCCCAAAGGGCCGCACGCTCCCACCACTGCATTCTATTCACTATTTGTAGTCCTCATTCTCAAAAATAAGGGAAATTCATGGCAAAAAACTCTGTTTAATGCATCAGTTAGGGTTGTTCCACAGTGACAAAAGTGAGGAAATTCAGTGTTATGGTTGAAAGCCCCCTTTGCACCCCCAGCCCACCCCCCAACCGGCATCAAGGTGTGCGTTGGGGTCTTCAGTCCTAACTCTCACCCCATTCTCCTATACCTCAGCTCTTACACATGTGATGGGGTGAGAGTTAGGGAAGATGACCCCAACGCACACCCCGATGCCAGTTTGGGGTGGACTGGGGGTGCAAGGGGTCTCAACCCTAACATTGAATTTCCTCACTTTTGTCACTGTGGAACAACCCTAACTGATGCATTAAACTGATTTATTTTGCCATGAATATATATATATATATATATATATATATATATATACTGTAGAAAGTAAATACAAAACAACTAATACAAAACCCTACAAAAATAGGAACAACATGCAGCAATGGAGAAACAAACCTGGGACAAGGGGAGTCAATAAGTAGCAATGTCTCTAAATCAAAAGAAAGCACACAACAAGGAAGTAACTCCTCATCCACTCCCCTTACTACATCACCCAAAAGGTCAAATAAACTAGAACCATCAGAAAAACAGCATCGCCCACTGCTAGTGGTGCATAGTAAGCCAGGAGATATAGAAATAGAGGAATCAGAGATGGATACTACAGTTCCAAATGTGCAAATGAATACAGGAGAAGAGTAAAATATATCCCAGACAATTAAACAAGTATAAGTTTCAGGAGATTTGATTTTGAAATATACAGATAGATGTGCCTCGAGTGAAAACAAAGAGAATATAACAACTAGCTAGTTTTATGAGGCATAAATAAGAGATGTGCAAAAAACGCTACCAAATATAATAAAGGACAAGGATGGAAGTGCTACATTAATATTGTATTTAGGAGTGAATAACATTGGGGCACAAGGTCAAACAGAAATAAAAGAAGAATGCAAAATCATCTGGGAGGAAGCAAAAAAATTAAAGTGTAAAACATATTTTTCAGAGATTCTACCAGTACCTAGAGAAATCATGTTCAATGTAACAAAAATCAAAGAACTGAAAAATTGGTTGAGTCAGTGGACTTTGCAGGAAGGAACAGGGTGTATCACCAATTGAGAGAACTTTATTGATCTGCCAGGTTATCATTGCAATGATGATCTATTTCTGAGAAAAAAAGGAAGAAGAAAACTGGGTGTAACAATCAAAATAGTAGTGGACAGTTGTTTAAACTAAAGAGTAAGAGGAGAAGGGACAGGTCTGCTGTTAAAAATACAATGGGTAAGGTTAAAGGAAGGATGAACTGTATGTATAAAAAATTCAAAGGAATATAAGTAAGGGTATTAAATGCCAGAAGTCTTAAAATAACAAAAAAATCAGAGTTAGAAACACTGTTAATAACAGAAGGAGTTGACTTTTGTTTCATCACACTGAGACATGGTGGGATACTGAGATCAAGTGGAATTGAAATATCAAAAGTTATACATTATACTCAAAAGACAGACCAAATGAAAAAGGTGGCAGTATTACAATATACAGAAAACATTCTATGTAGAGTACAACATATAATCAGATGAATTCAGAAACAACTCTTGAATCGCTATGGGTGGCATTCAAGACAAAACAAGTTAAAAAACTCCTCCTGGGGGTTTACTTTAGACCACCAAACATTAATAAAGACATTGATAAAAGTATTGCACTTGAAATTGAAGATATTGCAGCAGAAGGGGATGTAATCATCACAGGGGATTTTAGCTATCCTGACACAAATTGGTTTAATCAATCATCTGGAACAGCTTCTTCTAATAGATTTATGGAGACATTAAGTATGGCAGGTCTACACCAGTTAATATACAGTATAAGCCAACAAGGGGAGAAAATGTATTGAATCTGTTAATAACTAATGGAGAGGATTTAATAACAAAGATCAACATCAGAGAAAATCTGGGCAATAGTGATCATAATATCATAGAATTTAACAAGGGGACACAATTTGAAGATAGAGGGGGACAGCTCAGGGGCAATGTGAGGAAGTATTTTTTCACAGAGAGGGTGGTGGACGCATGGAACAACCTTCGTAAGGAGGTTGTGGGGTCTAAAACTGTGGGAGAATTCAAGAATGCATGGGACAGACATAAGGCAATTTTTGTGGGGGGTAGGAAGAAATAGGCTGTTGGTTAAATAGGATCTGCAGCGTATCCTCTAGGTAGGGAAATGGGCAGACTAGGTGGGCCAAGCGGTCCTTATCTGCCGTCAAAGTCTATGTTTCTATGTTAATTTATATTAAAAAATAATATCTACAAGGGGTGTCACTATTGCAAAAAATTACAATAAGGCTAACATGCATAACATTAGAAAATAACTATTTGATTGGGATTGGGAGAGATGTTTTAAAACAGAGAACATAGACCAAATTTGGGAGTTGATAAAGAAGAGGTTGAAAAAACTGGAGGAAAAATATGTACCTAGCAAAAAACTGTAAAACAAGAGAGGGAAAAGACATGTGTGGTGTACCAACAGAATAGTCAAGTTATGCAAGAATAAAAAAAGAGCATATGATAAAATGAAAAAAATATGGAACAACAGAAACCATAAAATCATACAAAACTATGTTAGAGGACAATAGATAGGCAAGTGTGTGTTATGAATATTTTTTCACACTCAAGGTGTGTGATGACTCATAAACATCAAGAGTGACACTTGAGAGGTTTATGTAGTCATCACACACTGAGGGTGTGAAAAAAATATTCACAGGCACACACTTGCCTATCTTTTATTTTTTATAATTACTAGTGCTGAATCTTAACCAGAATTTTCATTGTATGACATAACTTGTTTTATTTTTAATTCATGTAACAGAATATACATTTTTAAACTGATTTTGCTATAGTTTTAAATGCTAAAACTTTGAGGAACAGTATGACTTTTTTTTGTTTAAATACAGAACTTTAAATCGTTTGAACACCAGGAGTCCAAATGTCCTTCAGAAGTCAAGTGGAGCATCTTGTACAATTCCAGTGACTATCTCAGTTAAACAGTCAAGAATGAGTACAAGATTTCTTAATGTTTAACAAACTGTTACAGAAAGTTGAAATTTTAAACATTGAGGAACTAGTTTCAATGGTGCTGTTTGCAGCACGCCGAGAAGGAAGTGTTGCTGTGCTGATGAAAATCTTCCAGTTGCCTTGGTGACCTAAGAAAGAGAAAAAAACTGTAATTAAGCATGTTAAAATTGAGGAGTTGCACAGTGTTTTCTGATCTGCAAAGTAAAGAAAATTGAGGACTTTTTAAGAAAGACAGTTGCGCCACAGCTTGCACTGGTACGCAGAAGGGCTTTGTGGTGGAAAGTGTTTAACTTATCGCTAGAGCTGTCTCAAATGCAGGCTACCACTCAAGAAATATGACAGTGACTGTGAAGTTTTGAAACACCGTAATAACTTGATTTTTGGGTTGTGACGGCATTTTTACTGTGTCTGAATTCAGGTTATTAAAGGAGGTCACCAGCAATTATAAATGCTTAAGAAATCAATACAGAATGAAATAAAATTGAATGTAACATTTCACATAGAAAGGAAAATGGCAAGAGCTTTTATGCATATATATATATATATATATATATATATCATCAGAGTAAAACTAGGAATCAGATTGGGCCTTTAATGAAGGATGGCAGGGAAGTTAAAAATCCAAAGAATATAGCCGAAACATTTAGTGAACATTTCTGCTCCGTATCTGATAAAAAAGAACAAGATAAAATACATATGATACATAACATCTGTTCAGAGCTATCACTTGAAATAAGTGCAAATGAGATCGAAGAGCTTCTAAACAAACTGAAACCACACAAATCTGCTGGCTAAGATCAGTTACATCCCAGGTTATTGAGAGAAGTAAGAGGACAGATTTCCAAACCATTGGCATATTTATATAATGCATCTTTTACTACAGAGGAAATCCCTGAGGATTGGAGGCAGGACACTGTTGTACCACTGTTTAAATAAGCATTTGTCAATGCTGAATGTTGGCTTGCTGGCATTAGCATTAGTAGTGCGGTAGTTAGAGATGCATAATAGTAGTGGCAGTCAAGTATTTAACTAACTCCAACCCCCCCCACAGAGACTGAAAGACATTGGGAGTGTGGCTTTGGGTCATTAGCCATAACACGTACACCATTCCACCTCACCCCATCCTGCAGACACCGACATGTGTCACGGTGTGCTTTGGGGGCTTCGGCCCTTATGCTCACCCTATTTTATAAAGAAATAAGCTGAGGTGGGTGCAATATAGGAGAATGGGGTGAACATTAGGGTGACAGAACCCAAGGCACACCTCAATGCCTGTCAGCGGCTGTAGGGTGGGATGGGTAGAATGCTGTGAACATTATGGCTGACAAACCCAAGTTCCATCCCCGATACCTGTCAGTCTTTACAGGGTGGGTGTATGGTTGGAAACTTTAAAGCTCCAGGCATTTGTTGGTATTTTCACTCCAAATTTTCAACAATGGCTTTTTGGGACCCCACCCCATGAACAGTGGCACTATCATTTCATTACTCAATCCTGAAAGGTGTTTTCACACAGCAACTGCGCCATTGGGAGCCACAGGTGCAGAAACACATTTCAAGCAGGATGCAAAAAATGACAGCTGTACTTTTCATGAGGAGGTGTGAAAAAATGGAAATGTTGACAATCTGGAGAGAAAATATGAAAAATTTGCGAACTTATGAGCTTGCATAGATACTGCACAATGCAAGCCCATAACATAGTCATTTTTGGGAATTTCTTCACAAACTTTTCAACATGGAGATTTTGGAACCTCTCCTTATGCACAGTGGCACTGTGATGTTGCTAATCTGTCCCAAAAGTTGATTTCACACTGCCCATTGTGCGCCACAGGTGTGAAAACATGTTTTTGGCAGGATGTGAAAAATGACAGATGTACTGTGCATAAGGAGGTGAGAAAAAATGGCAATGTTGAAAATCTGGAATGAAAATATAAAAAATTGGCAAAATTATGAGTGTGCATAGAAACTGCGCAATGCATGCTGGTAATGCAGTCGTTTTTGGGAATTTTTTCACCAAATTTGAAACATGGGCTTTTTGGGACCTCCCCAGTGGCACTGTCATTTTATTAATTGGTTCCCAAAGGTGATTCCACGCAGCAACGGTGAAATGACCTTTCAGGACTGGGAAACGAAATGACAGTCACAGGTTCATGAGGAGGGGTCCCAAGAACCCCATGTTGAAAATTTGGGGCCATAAGTCCTAAAACTGGCTGAGATATCAACCTAAGTTGAAACCCCCCATTAAAAAGCTTATCATCATTTCTTCAGTTCACAGTTCGGCTTTGAAGAGTGCAGACTTGTCCCACTTCAGAAAACTCAGAGAACCAGGGGTAAGTACTGTATGGGTGAGGAGTGGCTGCAGTGAGGTGGGTGCGCAGATGGAGGGTGGGGATGGGGGAGGGGGACGAGGGAAACCAGTGGACCATTTTCTGCTTTGCAGGAAAAAACAGACTGTGAGGGAAGGTTTTCTTTATTTATAGGTTTGAACAGCTTGGCGCTTACACACACACAAAAAATTGGAACACTGGGGTGGGCTCCCAGTGTGCCACAATTTGGGGAGGGGGGATGTCAACACAGGGATTGGGCACCCGCACCCCAATGTTGGCAAGCCAAATAGATGGGTTGGGGGGCCACATCCGACACCGGGAGTGGGCATCCCAGTGGTGGCTACGAGAAGCTGTTTAACCAGGAAAGATACACTAAGAGGAGGGATGCCAGCATGGGGATTAGGTATCTTGATGTCGGGATTGTATAGCGGATGGTAGGAGCTGCCATATGTATTGAAATGTTTCACCAGGAAGGGCACATAATGGAGGTATGTCAGATCTGCCACTGCAATGATGAGTCTGTCTCTGATTGCAGCTGAAGATTCATTTCAAGTTGGTGGCACTCTCTGAAACTATTGTTATTGGCAGCATGTTCATTGGTTGGTGGCTGAGGGACACACTGACAAAAGCATCCCCTGGATTTGCCACAACACTGACACACCTCTGAAAGTGCTACTACCCCAATATGTTGTTTGCACATGCACACAAGCCAACATAAAAAGGGTGACAGATCACTCAGATCTAACTGTAGACCAGTGAACTTAAAATCAATCCTATCTAATGTAGCAGAAAGCTTTTTGAAATCAAAATTAGAGGAAAATCTGAATAAGATAAATTATAGCAACCAAACATAGCATAGTTTTAAACAAAACAGAGCATGTATAACAAATCAGCTTTGTTTTTATGAACAAGTGAATAAAAGTGTTCATGAAAATATACCAATCAATGTGTTTTTCCCAAATTTTCAAAAAGCTTTGACAAGGTACCACACAACAACTTGTTAAATAAAATGGATGAAATAGGAACTGACAGTAGGCTAGTTAAATGGACACAAAATTGGTTAAAAGAAAGGAAACAACAAGTTAGTATACTGGGTACATACTCTGATCCTGCAAATGTATCAAGAGGAGTGCCGCAGGGCTCTGTCTTGGGGCTGATTTTATTTGCACTTTCCATTAGGGACCTTCATCAGAATATAAATAATATGGTAGTTAAATTTGCAGATGACATTAAATTGGGAGGGCCAGTGGTCACCCCAGAGAACATCAGGAATTTAAGAAATTACTTATATAAAATTGAACAATAGTCATAGGAGACTAGAATGCCATTCAGCATGGAAACGTGCACTGTAATGCACTTAGGTAAACAAAACAATAATCATAATTATGAACTTAATAGAATACAGTTAAGAACAACTACAAATGAAAGAAACTGTGGAATAATGATAGATAAAGATCTCAACTTTAAGGGGCATAGGACATAGAGATCCAAAAAACAAATTACATGATCAGAAATATAAAAAGAAGTTTCATTAATACATCCAAAGGATGCATTTTACCCTTAAATAGAACATATCCCAGACCATATATGGATTATGGCTCTCCGTTATGGAATCCTTATGCTCAAGGCGAGATGTACAGGGTAGAAAAAGTACAACATAGATATACTAAAATGATTGGGTCTTAGGGAGGTATAGTTATAAGGATAGGCTAAAATATTTAGGTTTATTCTCTTTAGAACAAAGGAGAATAAGGGGGGGATCTCATAACAATGTTGAATATAATAAGAGACCCTGAACTGGTTAAAGAAAAGAGCATAGTAATCCAGAATAAAAAATAGTATTTAAGAGCATATGGAATAAAGATAAAAGTGGACTCAGTAAAAAAAAATAGGTATTTTGCATTTATAAATAGAACTGGAAGGGTTTGGAATACATTACCAAACAATGTTGTTTTAAGTAAGTCAGTGAACTGCTTTAAAAAAGAAATAGATAACCTATTACTACAAAAGGGATTTAGATGGACCCTGTAATGCAGGGAATGGTACCAATGGGCAATTATGCCTTTTTCCATTCTATATCCATTATAAGTACCCAGTATAAACTAAATATTGACATGTCCAGTCATACAAGATTGGATTGGATACTTGTTAAAAGGTATGACAGACTGAAGATATTTGATGAGTTGACCAATACTAGATTATTTTCTGGTATAGAGTATTGCTTTGTGCCATAATAGATAAGTGAGTATATCTTACTGTAAAGCTGTAGACTTTAGAGATTCTCTTGTTTCAGTCTGTCTTCCTCCATAGAAGATTTAACAAAATGTGACTAATTGCTTATTAATGCAATCCTAGATATTAACCTTGGTTTGGATTATTTTGCTGTTGAATTCATTATGTAGTTCACAATCACACACCCTTCAGATGAAGAAGAATGCATGGTTGTGATTTTAACTGATTATTAAAAGATCTTCCTGGATTTAGTAAAGAGTCTAATTGGGCCTGGGAATGTGATAAACAGTCTAAATTACTGGCTGGTCCGTCACATTATTGGTAACTCTGAAATAAATGCAAACTAGATGTTACACTGGTCAAAGCATCTTTTCCAAAACAACAACAATATAATAGTTTTGGTGATCCCAAGAAGTTTTGGCAGTGCATAAACAGTATGTTTAATCCACTAGATAAAAATTATATTCTACAAATTGCACAAAATAACTTTCATTTTTACAAATCTTGATGAAATAGAAGGCTCAGTTATGATATTTGTGCAATCTGGGAAATTACAGACATTGTTTATATACCCAGTATGGCAGAAAGGTGAACATGGGTGAGTACTGGATAGCCCATGATTCTATATAAAAGCTGTTTCTTATGTAAGTCTGATGTTTTTCTTAAATTGTTAACAACACTTAAGACTGATAAATCCACATAAAGTGCTGGCCTTTCTCCAAAACTTCTTCAGTTGGCAGCCCAGTTATTTCTCAACTAGTCACTTATTTGTGATATGTGTCTTTTATGCCTTGCCAGAGTCCAGATTCATGGAAAGTACTGTAACTCATCCTGTGGATGTTCATAAGAGGTGTTGGGATTTCCACTATTAGGAGTGACAATTATAGACCAATATTAATCCTCTCTTCCTTAGAAATTTATAGTAAAGAAATGTTTTTGGCTAACTAATCGATTACAGAGATAGATACAGATTCTCAAATGACAGTCAACATGGTTTCTGAAAAGGGAGAAGGATTAATATTGCCTTGGTCAGGTTCATGGACAAGGACTATAGGGCTATGGAGACTGGTGTCTTGAGTAGTACTGTGTTCATGGACCTGACTTCAGCATTTATTCTTGTAAATTATGGGATTATTATCTATGGGATAGCAGAGTTAGGACTTGGACAAGTTCCATTTAATTGTATTAAGAATAACCTGTTTATCAGAGTTCTGATTGTTAAATTGGAAATATTTTTTATCTGTTAAAAATATTGCTTGCGGCATGTCCCAACTGTTTATATTAGGCCCTCTGCTGTTTCACATATAAATAATCTGTCTGATGTGTACACAGATTCTGTTTTGTTACTGTATGCTGTTTTGACATTGTTACCTTTGCCACTATGTAAATTAAATGATCCATTTTGATATTTTGATATAACTCGACACAATGTAGGAAGGCAGCTGCAAAGGCCAACAAAATGCTGGGTTGGATTGCAAGGGGTATATCCTTGAGGAGGGAGGAGGTGATTCTGCCACTGTATATGTCATTAGTTAGACCGCACCTGGAGTACTGCATGCAGTATTGGTGCCTGTATCTGAAGAGGAACATTAAGTTACTGGAGGGGTGCAACGCAGGGTGACAAACATGATCAAGGGGCTGAAGGACTTATCATATGAGAGGAGGCTGAGGGAGTTGAACATGTATTCACTGAAGGAGAGAAGGGACGGGGGGACATGATTGAAACCTTTAAGTACATGAAAGGAATAAACAACACAGGTACAGAGGGGCTTTTCAAAGTAAGGGAGGGGAGGGACACCAGGGGCCATGATATGAGACTGGAGGGAGGGAGGAAGGTTCAGGAGGGAGATGAGGAGACACTTTTTTATGGAGAGGGTGGTGGCGGGGTGGAATGTATTACCTGCAGAAGTGGTATCCAGTAGAAGAGTGGACTGCTTCAAAAGGGGATGGGACAGGACAAGCAGAAGGGTTAATGAAGGGGAAGGGGAAGGGTGGAAGGGAGGGGCAGCTGCAGAATAAGGGGTGCTAGCTGCACATTCAAGCAGACTTGATAGGCCTCTAGGCCTTTATCTGCTGGCAAATTTCGTATGTTCATATGTTCGTATTTGTAATTCAGCTGGTTCATGCCTAAAATAGACATATTTTGTCTAATGAACCTACATGATCAACAAAAACTAAATATATAAATATGCTGGCAATGCCCTTTTGTACAAGTAACATAAATTCATGACAGAAATCAAATAATTTATTAGTATTCAACTTTTCAAATATCAGGACTGTCTGTATCAACATAAGTAAGTTTTGAATAAAAAATAAAGCAAACAATAATACTATTTAGCTCTTAACCAAAAGTTAGTAAACAAGGTGCAAATTTTAGGGTTTCCTCATCTGATGACTTAGAAATCAAACATGTTAATTCCTTTAAGTACTGTACTTAGGCATCCATTTGGATCCACATCTAAACTTCTTCTGAGCATACAGTATTAACAAGGTTATTTTTTTTAACTTTCTTATCTTTATTGAACTTTAAAAACAGTAACCGAAATAACAATGCACAATACAACAAATATACTGAATAATAATATCTGCTCAATTAACATTAAAAATCACAACAAAATGGAAAAAAAGTTCTTTAAGATAACTCCCCCCCCCCCAAAACAAAAAAATCCAACTGCTGGGAAAAGACATTTGTAAATGTTATAATTTCAGGATAATATGATTAATGATACCTTGCATAAAACTCATAAATAATAAGAGACATTCTCTATTACCTAATTTACATTAAGACAGAAGAGTGATTTCCTATGTTGTGTGGAGGGCAAACGCAAATAATGGATCTCAAAATCCGTAACACAACATTATAGATAGGTTAGGAGTTAAGTCAATATTATATACAGTAGTTTTGGATTGTTACATCCAGTCACCTTAAAGTGTTATAGGTAGTGTGCTTCAAATAAAAGAGAGGAGAGGAGTGAATCTTGGTAAAGTAGAAATCACAGTCTAAAAAGTAGATCTTGTAGTTTCCCCTATAAATGGAAAAACTGGTTTTGTTTATTATAAAAGGAGTTGATCAAACGAATAAGGTGCAGATTAACACATATATTGTTTAACCATTCTTTAAAAGAAAGGGTAACATTGTCCACCCAATGTTTGAGAATAATTTGTTTGGTTGACACACCCAACAGAGATATAACAGCATTCTCTAAATGAGAGGACATCTCATCAAAACTGAATGCAATATACGTTTGGAAATCAAATACTTGTTGACTAAAAAATGTATTAACTACTTTCTCCTTAATTTCATGCCATAGGATTTCCACTTCTGGACAAGACCAGGGGATATGTAGAAGAGAGCCCCCTTCAGCTTTGCATTTTGGAAGATATCAGCATTTATAAAACCTAATTTATACAGATTTTGGGGTGACAAATATGCATTGTGCAGAGTTTTAAAATGGATTAATCTTAAATTATCTAAGGACATGCATATGTTCTGCCACAGTTTGGACCAATTTAATTTGTTATCCTTAAGTTCATTTTACCAAAAGGAAGTCTGTATGAGATTATCTGTAAATTTTTATATTACTAAGACTGAAAAGATATTAGATATGGGATGAGTTTTGATACTAGCTAGTATTAATCTATGCAACATGTCCATGGGATTTGATTTCCATGGGAAGGAATCAAAGTGTGACTTCAAAACTATTTTAATAAGGAAATGATTATGCAAGTACTTCTTAGACAAGTTAAGATCAGCCACAATTGTATCAAAGGGCTGGAAATAACCCTTGTGAAGCATGAAGCTAACTGTGGGGTTGTGACCACAGGATAGACAAGAGGAAATAAGAGTCTTCCCACTGATATTAAAGTTAGGATTAAAGAAATTAGGATGGTTAATGTCTTGAAAAATATTAAAGTCTAAAAAGTTACTTATTTGATTATGCACCTTCAAAGAGGTGCCTATAGTTGAGTTTTTCAAGGCTGGGGGAATCTCTTTCAAGCTTGAATAGAGGACTGCATCAGGGTGAACCTTACTGTATATTGTTTTAAGAGAGAATATTCTATATCCAGCCAAATGAGGGTGTATAGGTTACAATGGGAGAGAGTTTAAATCCATTTTAAATATTTATTCAGATGAGATGCCATGTAGTACAAAGTGAAATTAGGGAGTTTAATCCCATCATGTGCCTTTTGAAGTATTAATTTTTTTAAATGAAATTCTGGGAGATTTCCCTTGTCATATAAGTTTGTTTATGAAGGAGTGAATTCTGTCAAATCATTTCAGGGGTAGAAAAACATTCAACATATTTGATGGATAAAACTGTCTGGGAAAATATTCATTTTGATTATATTAACTCTACTTCAGAATGAGAGGGTAAAGTTTGCCATCTGTTCATATCCTAGTTTATTTTGATTAAAAGATACTCCAAGTTGAGTTTAATACATTGTGTAGTGTCTGGTGATAAATAAATTACTAGATATTTGATACCAGACAACTTCCAATAGAGGCCTAAGTTCCTAATTTCCTCCTGAATTGGACATTATTAAGGGGCATCACTTCTGTCTTGTCTATATTTAATTTATAGTTAGAGAATTTATTAAATTTGTGAATGTTCTGTGGAGCAGCCCTAATAGATTGGCTTGGATTAGAGACATAATGTAAAGAAGAATATCATCCGCAGATACTGATAACTTTAGATGAATGTTTGCTATAAGTATACCTTTAACTGACTCATTGTTATTTAAAAAATACAAGAGAGTTTCCAAATAAAAATTAAAAAGGATTGGAAAAAGAGGGCAGCCCTGACAAGTACCACAATATAACTTAAAAGAGGCTGAGAGCAAATTGTTACAATTAATTCTGGCTGATGGATGGGAATATCAAATCCTGAGCCAATGCACAAAGAGGGATGGGAAACCAAATTAAGATATGGTTGAAAAAAGGAAGTTATGGTCAGTTCTATCAAAGGTTTTTTCTGCCTCCAAGGAGACCAGAGCCATAGGAGCTCTGGAATGCCTGGATGCAGATAAAATGTGAGAGAGCTTCCTTAGGTGGTCTGAAGCTTGCCTATAAGCAATGAAGCCTACCTGGTCTTTACAAATCAGTGGGGGACAGGTATTTTTAATTTCTGTGCTAAGATACATGCTAAAATTTTAACATCATAATTTATAAGTGAGATAGGGTGATCATTTTATTTTTGGATTTATTGGGGTTGGGTCATAATAATATAGTAGCTTCTAAAAAAGAAGTTTCAGTGAGGCCATTCATCAACATGTAAGAGAAAACAGTTTTTAAAAATGGGGTTAGTGTATCTTTAAAAGTTTTGTAAAAGTTTGCAGATGGGTCATTGCTTCCTTTAGCTCCTGTTCATTTATTAGTGCAACCATATTATGGGCTTGCAAGTTATTGATTTGTGGGCATTTGGAGTTACTTAAATATATCTTAAGATCATCTGGGCTGGGGAAATTTTGAATAGGACCATAAAGTTGGGTGTAGTATTTAAAATATTCTGCTAAGATATCCTGGTGATCTGTTATGACCCAACTGGTGTCTTCTGAAATAATAGCTTCTACATATTTAGACTATTCTAATTGTTTTAGTTTATTAGCTAATAGTCTACTTTTTTTTTACCTACATCTGCATATCTGGCCTTTGATTTAATAATGAGGAATTATGTTTTCTCTTTAATTATTAAAATTATTCTTCCTTCATTAGTTGCAGCTCTTGAGAGTCCTCCTCAGAGACCATTCCTTGATCAAGAGAGTCTAACTGTTCTATCTTTGATGGCAGATGTGTCAGCTTGTTGAGTTTCTGTTGCTTCGATTTGGCCACAAACCTTATGAATTCTCCTCTTATAAAACACTTGCATGTAGCCCAAATCATGTCTAGCTATTCTGAGGAGTGAAAGTTCAGCTACCAGAAACTTTTAATGGAGTTGTGAATATAATTCACAATGCAGTCCTGTTTCAGTAAACTATTATTAAGTCTCCATACAGAACATCTATTGTGTAGGGTTGTTAATGTACATTGCAAATATATGAAAGAATGATCAGAAAGAGTTCTAAGTAGGACATGAGAAACTCAAACAATGGATAATAAATGTTTAGTAATCAAAAAGGAATCTATCCTTGAGATAGATTTGTGTATGGGGGACTAGAAAGAATACTTTCTCTCTGAGGGGGACAATCACTCTCCAAGGTTCAGTCAGATTGCATATATGGAGTAGGTCCTGCATGGCTTTGTTATCCACTTGTACTGTATGATTGGTCATGGTGGATTTATCCAAAACGGGATCTAATGGAACATTCCAGTCCCCTCCTAAAATCATATTAAAAGATAAAAATGGTGAGAGAATTGCGGTTAATCACATTAAGAAGGGATGCAGAGTAAATATCTGGCCATAAATCGAGCCCAATAAAAGTTTAGTTTGGTGTTTTTTACCCACAATTATTATGAATCTCCCTTCAGAATCTGGGGTGATTTTAAAAGGTTGAAAGTCCAGGGAGTTATCAATTAAAATTGCTACCCTACTCTTAGAAGTATATTTCCCTGCTCCATAAACAGTTTTATAATTAAATATTTTGAGAAATTCAGATTCAGATGAAAGCAGGTGTGTTTCTTGAAGAAAGACTTTATTATATTGTAAAGCACTAATGTACTATAAAATCTGCATCCTTATAACTTTGCAGCACACTCCTTTTACATTATAAGAAGCTATTTTGAGATTTAAAGTACTCACCTTACATTTATGGCCTTTAAAAATGCCCTCCAGATACTGGAAAAGAGGGTAACCAAAAGTACTCCAGCTAAAGCTTTTAAACAAAAATTCTGAGCATCCCTCCCCTAAACCCAAAATAGAAGCAAAAGTGCCAGTTAGTATAAGTAAAAATACAAAATAAGTATACAGAAACATAGAAACATAGAAGTTGACGGCAGATAAGGACTGCAAGACCCATCCAGTCTACCCCATTTCTTTTTCTACTTCATGAATGTGCCATCGGCCTTTTCTCTGTCAATGGCCTATCTATTCATACTCATCTGTATTGCTCCCTTATGCCTGTTCCATGCCTGTTTGAAGCCCTGCACTGTATTCATATCCACCACTTCCTGAGGTAGGCTGTTCCATGCATCCACCACCCTTACTGTGAAAAATAACTTCCTCACATTACCCCTTAATTGGCCTCCCTCTAATCTCTTGCTGTGTCCTCTTGTCCTGCTATTTTTCTTATACTGAAACATGTTAGACTCTTTCACCTTGTTAATGCCCTTAAGGTGTTTGAATGTTTTGATCATATCACCTCTCTCCCTCCTTTGCTCTAGGGTATACATATTCAGCTCCGTTAATCTGCCCTCATATGTTTTCTGATGCAGTCCCTGCACTATTTTGGTTGCCCTTCTCTGGATTGCCTCAATTTGGTTAATGTCCTTGTGAAGGTGTGGCCTCCAATACTGCATGCAGTACTCCAGATGGGGCCTAACCAGTGTCTAGTAAAGAGGGATTATTACCTTCCTCCTTCTCTCCCTCTTATGACTTGTGATACCCCTAATAATACACCCCAACAGCCCCCTAGCCTTACCTACTGCTTTAGTGGTCTGCTTGGATGATTTCAGGTCATCTGTGATGATGATGCCTAAGTCGATTTCTTCCCTTGTGACTGCCAGCAACTCCCCTCCCAGCCTATTGGTGGCTTCAGGGTTTCTCCTCCCTATGTGCATAATCTTGCACTTCTTTGTGTTAAACCCCAGTTGCCATTCTTCTGACTGTTTTGCTAGTTTATCCAGATCTCTCCTCATTCTGCCTACCCCATCTGGATCATCTACTCTATTGCAGATCTTGGTATCATCTGCAAACAGACAAACCTTACCCTCCAGTCCATCTACAATGTCACTGATGAAGATATTGAAGAGGACTGGCCACATGACTAATCCCTGAGGTACCCACTTGTGACTTGCATCTCTTCTGACTGTATACCATTTACCACCACTCTCTGTTTTCTGCCCGTCAACCAGTTTGCTACCCAGTTGACCAACTTCTGACCCACCCCAAGCTTACCCAGCTTATTAATCAATCTTCTATGTGGAACAGCATCAAACGCTTTGCTAAAGTCAAGGTAGGTGTCATCAACTGCTCCCCCTTGGTCCACCACTCTGGTTACCCAGTCAAAGAAATCTATAAGATTAGTTTGACAGGACCTTCTTGTTGTAAACCCATGCTGTCTTGGATCCTGTGCTCCTATGGATTCCAGGTGTTGCACTATCCTTTCCTTAAGGACTGCCTCCATAATCTTGCCCACTACTGAGGTAAGACTGACTGCTCTGTAGTTCCCTGCCTCCTCCCTGCTACCACTCATGTGGAACAGGATCACATGAGCCCTTCTCTAGTCTTCTGGGACCTCTTCTGTGCTTAGAGACTCACTAAACAGTTCTAATAATGGCTCTGCTAGTTCCACCCTTAGCTCCTTTAGTACCCTGGGATTTATGCCATCAGGTCCCATTGCCTTGTCCACCCTGAGCTTATCAAGCTCTTGTAGGACCCTTTCTTTTGTGAAGGGACTGGTACACACTTCCCTCCCACCATGTCCATGGTGCTGAGCTGTGGGCCCTGCCCTACCTTCTCTTCAGTAAATACTGAGCAGCAGTATCTATTTAGGACAGATGCTTTTACATGGTCCTGATCCTCACATGCCCCCTTATCCCCTTTGATCTTAGCAATATCCCCTCTGGATTTTCTATGTATCTATAGAAAGTCTTGTCACCTTCTTTTATTGTTTGTGTTAGTATTTCCTCAGTTTGGGCCTTTGCCTAACTTACTACCTTCCCTGCTTCCCTTAGGGAAGCTTGGTATGCCTCCCTATTTTCATCCTGCTGCATTCCCTTTTATTTCCTGAAGGCCAGCCTTTTGGCTTTGACCTTTTCTGCTACTCTTTTTGAGAACCAAAGTGGTTTCCTTCTTCTTTTGCACTTCCTTTTCTCTCTAACACAATGAAATGTTGCTTCAAGTATTGCATCATTAATGCTTGCCCACTTTGCCTGTACCCACTCACCTGTATTTCTTTTTGTCAGTGTTAGCTTATCTCTGTTGGCCATCTTATCAATGTCAGCTCCTCTGAAGCTCATATTTTTGCCTTGGAATGGGATGATTTAGTTCTAGTGGCCAAACTGAACCATACTATGTGATGGTCACATATACACACTAACCCTATCCCCAGTCCCAAGGACCATACTACAAAACTCATCTCTACTGTGACAAACACAGTCACCTGGCCCCTATACCTCCAGCTTGCACTATGAATTGGGAAGATAAAATGAGAACTGCTAACTTCACTTGATTAGGTTGTTAAAATCAAATAAATCTAAATTCAACATAAGATAATATAAGCCTTTGAGTCTGATATATGAGTAGGAAGGGAGACATCAGCATTAAATGGATTTTCCTCTATCTAGCCTTTGCATTAAAAGAAAGAGAAAGATCTTTCACTAGAAAAAGTAATATATATTTTGTTTTTTGAGGGATTATTAAATAAAAAGCAAAAGGTGTAACTAGAAATGTATCTAAGAAACCATGACCCCTTGTTTTAAATATGCAGGAAAAAAAGAAAAACGAGGGATATAGCCTGTTTATAATAAATATATTATTAAAAACATGTAAAACCCCATGACTAGAAATGAAAGATTGGTCCAATGGCTGTATATCATCATGTATTAAGCTATTAATATAACATATTGTTTTCCCATGGAATCTAAACTCTTTGGGGATGAGACTGAGATGAAAGGGAATTAGAATCTTACTGTCTTCTCTGGAGACTAATCTTATAACTATTTAGGTATTGAGATAAAGAGAAAGTGAAGACACTCCTCAGCATCCCAGTAAATAAATGATAAATTAAACAAAGTCTATTATCTTGCCAATTACCTTTAAGCTTAAATACTGATGACTTAACTGAGCAGAAGGAATTTTGTAATTTAAATTAAGAAAGAGTAAAATAAAAGAAGACATTTTGGGGGACAGTAAAAATAAGTATACCACATAGAGATTATTCATGTAAAGTGCTGAATCCAAAAAGTATTGATTTGTAGACAAGGGATCAAATCATACCATAGAGAAATTGTATAACTAAAGTTTCTAAACCGACTATGTCACAAGGAAGTTTACAAAATTATATTTTCAACCTTGTGTCAGGAGTAGAGATGCAGCAAAGTTGTACTATGTGGACAAAATTGCAATGAAAATTTGACAATTTCACCCCGCATAGCACTTCATGTAATTTTTGAAAATAACCTGGAATTCACCATTTGTAACTTCACCTTGCTTGGGGGGGGGGGGTTAAGTGCAAATTGCACTTAAAAACCCCAAAGCAAGTAAAGGTCACAAATGGTGACTCCCCCCAACTCCATCCCTGATCTATCCCTGGTGTCTAGTGGTCCCTCACCCCCACCCCACCGATCCTATTCCCAAATGTCCAAAAAAGGAATTAAATTTATTTAATCCCTTCCTTGGTGTCCAGTGGACCCCCACCTCACACTCTGTCAGTTAGTACCCCAACCCCCGAGTCCGATCCATGAAAAAATAATAATTTATTTGATCTCTCCCCCTGTGTCTAGTAGCCCCCTACCTCCCACCCTGTCGGATAGTACCCCACCCCATCCCCCAAACACTGAGTTTGATTCATGAAAAAATATTGATTCCCTTCCCTGTTTTCTAGTAGTCCCCCACCCTGTCAAGTTGGTAGTACCCCCACCCCTCTTGACCCCAACTTTAAATCAATCCATGTTAAAAAATTAATTCCCTATCCTTGGTGTCTAGTGGCCCCACCCCAACTTGTCTGGTAGTGACCCCACCCCACTCCTCCCAACCCCAACCAGAGAGGGCCACTGGCACAGCCCTCCACTCACCTCCACAGTTGGCAGCCCACCTGACTGTGCTCAATGAATGAGCACATGCTTGTACAAACATGTGCTCATTCATTGACAACTCACGGTGATTTACTCTGTGGTTCAAGGGTGTAGAGAAGGGGAGAGGGCTGCTCCGGTGTTTCACAAGGGAGTGGGATGGGGGAACAGCATTGTAGATGCCAGGGGGGTCTACAATACCATTCCTCATCCCACCGCCCCCACCAGTGACTGGAGCAGCCCCCTACCCTTGTCTACAACCCTGAACCACAGAGTAAAATCACCAGGAGTTGTCAGTGAATGAGTGTGTGCTTGTACAAGCTCACACCATTCACTGAGCTCAGTCAGTTGGGCTGCCAGCCATGGAGGTGAATTTAGAGCTGTGCCGGTGGCCTGCTCTGGTTGGGGTTGGGAGGATCAGGGTGGGGTCACTACCAGACAGGGTGGGGAGTGGGGGGCCACTAGAAACCAGGGAAGGGAATAAATATATTTTTTTAACATGGATCAGACTTGGGTTGCGGGGGAGTGGGATGGTGGTACTACCAGCCTGACACCAGGGAAGATATTTTTTTTCCATGGATCAGACTTGGGGTTGGAGGGAGTGGGTTGGGGGTACTACCTGACAGAGTGAGGGGTTGGGGGGGCCACTAGACAACAGGGAATGGGGCTTTAATTCAAAACAAATATATACATTTTTACATGTGGGCTGTAGCAGGCTGTGGCCTACTGCTGGCCAGCGATCATGGGGATGTTTTGGGGGTGAGAGGGTGATTGTTGTGTCTGGTGGGGGGGGCACTAGACACCTTGTGGCCAGAGTTTGTGTGGGAAGTGTGGCATTTCGCAGATGAAATGCCACACTTCGCATTCAATCTGGTCTCAGTTAATTAGGTGAATTTTGCATATTGAGCTTCACATATTGAGTGCAAT
Organism: Neoceratodus forsteri; assembly: GCA_016271365.2. Classification (NCBI taxonomy): domain Eukaryota; kingdom Metazoa; phylum Chordata; order Ceratodontiformes; family Ceratodontidae; genus Neoceratodus; species Neoceratodus forsteri. The sequence continues at coordinate 261,625,055 of CM028137.1, read as the reverse complement.
ACGCAAAATATTTTGCAGAGCAAAGTTTTTCTACTTTGCCCATCTCTAGTCAGGAGGTATCTACAGAATGTTAATAAAAAAAAAACAAAAAAAAACAAGTTCAACCACGGTATGGCCCTGCTTAAAATTTCTTCTGAGAGACCTAGCCTCTAATATTAATTAAATAATAAGAGGAGCTAATAGTATGTATCCTAAACAGCTATCAACCTCAACCTATCTAAATTACTTCTTTCTGCATTTGGATGTCTAAAATGTTGCATATGATAAAGTTGGTGAAAATTTAAAATTAAATGAGTTGGGCCCCTCATAAATAATTTTGTCTTTATTAGAAAAACCTAAAACTAAAACCAATGCCTGAACATGGCTTTGTCTTATTGAAAATTATTTAGGTACCTGTGTAACTTCGAACTTTTCTTGCTTTGGTCGAGCAGGTTCCTACATTTGTGCATACAATTGCTGCCCCATTCTATCAGATTAGCTTTAATTAACTGGCAAAAGAAAATAATAATAATAAGTGGAGGAGCCATTAAGTAACTACCCTAGGTAAAGCTGGTTAGTAATCAGGGGTATAATAAAGCGCTTATGGCTCCTAATATAAGAATTGACCATGTACATAAACATATTGAATAATTAACATAAAAATACCCCCCCATGGAGAGTGGACTATTGTATAAAGGTGGATATTAGTTATTGCAAGTGTTAACCAACAATGCTTATTAAAATAATCAAAAATTTGAAAATTAGCCATTGGACCTAAAAATATGATTCCTCTCTACAAAATAACTGTATATCTGGAACCTGAATATAAGGACATTTTGACTTTACTCAGAATAGATATAGTACCTGCGCCACTACGAACTTTCTCAGTTCAGCGTGTCTGGCTAACATGGTTGCTCATTATAAAGTTACCAGCCTTCTTTGCCAGTTTGCTTCTAATTAAATTAATTAGTCAAATATTCAGCAAAGGAATGTCAATGAATCCCTAAAATATTGAAAGGCAATTGTCTTTAGGCAAACACATTTTAAACCTCTTGCTTTTAAAATCTTCATAGCTCAACGTAATATGTTAACCTTTATAAGAGATTATCAAACTTAGTAAACATAAACTGCCTTTGCTTATGTATCCATCTCTACCTGTAACAGATGATAGTAAAATAAACTAAGTAAATTTTAACTATGTAATATAAAACCATTTCTTCTTCAAATGTCCAAGAGAAAAATCAACAACATTTGAGGGACCTATTAAACCTTCTTATTCAGTTCATTTTAAAAAGATCAGGAAGAATAGTAGAATGTTTCTTTCTTGCCTGGTCCAGGGAGCTGAACAAAAAGTTCTTATTATCTTTTACAATGAGCAGTTTCACCAAGTAAGCTATTTTGAATCTAATCCCTACAGCAATCAGTTTGTTGACAATCAGAGAAAATTATCTTCTTTGCGATTACATGTCAATATAATGAGAATTATGAAGAGAATTTGGGCGAAAACATTACATTGAATACAATTACAACATTTGTACATATCGGCGACTGTATTTAATTGCTATTTCATATTGGATGACTGTTACACTACAGCAACTATGCTGCAGTCTACATTGTGAGGGGGCAACAACATTATTGGGGGAAATTGACTCTGGAGGCTTATTTGAAAGTAGGTCAAGTACCATGGGGATTAAGAGTCTCAAAGAATCCCAGGTATGGTTGGGAGCATCAGGCTGTTGTTACGGACTGGCGAAAAATCACAGCAAATAGAATGAGAGGCTTTTGTACATACAATTATCAGGGACTATGAAGCACAACAGGAAGAAGTGAACACTCATTTTCAAAATAAAGAAACTGTAGTGTCACATTTTAAGGAAGACTCTGAATTTGCTACTTTGGAAAAAAAGCTGAAAGATAATATCCAAAGAGCAGAGCAGATAAAAAAGACCAAACTCTTCAAATTTAAACATGATCGTAAGGACTTCCTATATACAGTGCAAGCCTATTATAACAGACATATCTGTGCACACAGTTTTTGTCTGTTATATCCAGTGTCCATTATATCCAGAAGAGGTGTAGCCTTTGTGTTAGGTGTGTCGATGTGTGTGAGCATGGGCTAAGAGTGAATGAGAACTTATTATAAAACTTCAGAGATTACTCAGAATCCTGCCTAGCATATGTGTCTGTATGCTGTGTGTTTATTTTAAGTTATTTAACTGTCAGGGAATATAAGTTCTTTTAAGGAAGTTTATTGCAGAAGGTAAGAAGATAACTCCAGTGGCTGTATGTTGGGGTTCTAGAACACTAAGAACAAAGGCAAGTGTACTGTAAGGGTTTTATTGAAATATAATATGATTTACTTTTAGTTTAATTTACTAGAGTTTTTGATTGTAAGAAAAACAACCCAATCAAACACAAAATACATGTGGGAGAGGTGGAAATAGTGGTCAATCACAAAGCAATTTACAGGCTACACGTTCCATCCTAAGAAACAGACTAAACTCACCTACTTATACTTTAAATAGTGAAGAGCAGAAAGAGGTTTTTATTAGAGCAAGATTCTCTAGACTATCATCACCCCCCCCCCCCAATAACACACAGAGAAGTGTCCAGTTCTAGTTACTGGAGCAGAGTGGGCCTCAGGGACAGAGATGCGAATGAGGTTGTGAATGATGCAAACAACAGGACAACAGAGAACAATACACAGAGGTGGGAGAAAACATCAGAAGAAGAGTATGAGGAAAGAAGGCTGAACTAGGATGTGTCCCAGAGAATATAGTCATTAACATCTCTAATACAGAATTAACTGATTTGCAGGTAAAGACTCTGCAGAAGGGTTTATCCAGCGTAGGATACAGATCCCTTTGATCTCTATGTAGGTTTGCATAGATTAACATGGAATCTTAATTCAAAAGCACACCAACAAAAACAGGATGTGCCAGGGTAATGCATTAAACCTATTGGAAGAAGACCATGGACTGGGAAACATAACATAGAAACATTGAATTTGACGGCAGATAAGGACCGCTTGGCCCACCCAGTCTGCCCATTTCCCTACCTAATGGATAAGCTGCAGATCCTAGTTAACCAGCAGCCTACTTCTTTCTACCACCACCCCCTAGAATTGCCTTATGGCTGTCCCATGCATGCTTGAATTCAACCATTATTTTTGACTCCACAACCTCCTCTGAAGGCTGTTCATGCATCCACAACCCTCTCTGTGAAAAATACTCCTTACACTACCTCTGAGCTGCCCCCTATCTTCAAATTGTACCCTTGTTCTTGCACACCTCTTTTTGAAAGATGCTACCCTCTTGGACTTTTGTTGATTCCCTTGAGGTACTTGGAAAGTTTCTATCATGTCCCTCTCTCCTCCTTTCCTCAAGGCTATACATATTAAGCTCCTTTAATCTCTCTTCATATGTCTTCCGTGCAGACCCTGCACCATTTTAGTTGCCTCCTCTGGACAGCTTCCATCTTGTCTATGTCCTTGCAGAGATTGGGTCTCCAGAACTGCACACAGTACTCCAGATGGGGTCTCACCAGCTGTCTGTACAGAAGGATAACAACTTCCTGTTTTCTACTGGTGATGCCTCTCCCTATGCATCCCAGTATCCCCCCAGCCCTCCTTACTGCCCTCTCACATTGCTTGCCCACCTTTAAGTCATCTGATATGACTACACCAGGTCCCTTTCCATTTTTGTTGTTGTTAGTATCTCACCCCCCATTGTGTACTCTTCCACTGGGTTTTTGTTTCCCAGGTGCATTACCTTGCACTTCTTAGCATTAAATCTAAGCTGCCATACATTTGACTATTCCTCTAACCTTGCCAAGTTCCTTCTCATCCTTTCCACCCCACCTTGTGCATCAACTCTGTTGCAGATCTTTGTGTCATCTGCAAAGAGACATACTTTTCCTTCCAGTCCCTCTGCAATGTCGCTTACAAAGACATTGAAGAGGACCGGTCCTAATACTGAACCTCATGCACCCCACTAGTAACCCCTTTCTTCAGAGTGGACTCCATTTACTATTACTCCCTGTGTCCTATTCTCCAGCCAATTCTTTACCCAGGCTATCATCTTGGGACCCACTCCCAGGCTGGCTAACTTGTATATTAATCTTTTGTGTGGGACTGAGTCAAATGCCTTGCTAAAGTCTAGGTAGACCATGTCCACAGCCCCTCCCTGATCTACTACTTTGGTCACCCAGTCAAAGAAATCTATTAGATTCATCTGGCATGACCTTCCTGCTGTAAATCCATGCTGCCTTGGGTCCTGTGCCCCTCTGGCCTCTAGGTACTTGACAATTCTTTCCTTCAGAAGTGATTCCATCATTTTCCCTATCACTGAGGTTAAACTAACAGGTCTGTAGTTTCCTGCTTTTGCCCTGCTCCCACTTTTGTGAAGGGGGAATCACATCTGCCCTTCTGCAGTCCTCAGGTACCACCCCATCCTCACATGATTTGTTAAAAGAGGGTAGTCAGTGGTGTCACTAGTTCTACTCTTAGTTCTTTTAGAATTCTGGGATAAATCCCATCAGGCCCCATTGCTTTGTCCACCTTCAGTTTTAAGGGTGAGGTAAGAACTTTGCATCCATCATCCACCTACATGCCCCCATATAACGAAGTTGTCAGGACTTTTAAATGTGTCTATGAATGACAGTTCAAAGAGATGTTTGAACAAAATAGTGCTGCTAAATATATTTAATATCAGTTCAGATGAAGCAGCAGCACTTAAAAGTTTGGAAGAAGACAAACAAATAACTATAAAATCAGCTGACAAAGGGTGCTCAATTGTAACAATGTCCACAGATAATTAAGAAAGATAAATTGAGAGACAACTTCTGTAAGCGATAACAATTTCTATGCAAAGCTTAAAGGGGACCCTACATTGCATTTTAAAACAGAGATTGATGCTTTTTTTACAAGATTCTTTGTTAATGAGCAATATTAACTTAGAGGAGATGCGATATTTGACTGTTAAACATCCTGTTTGGGCTAGCATATATGTGCTGCCAACAATTCATAAAGATCTTAACAATCCTCCAGACCACCTGATTGTGGCTGTTATAGGCTCTGTCATGGAACCCCTGTTGAGATTTGTAGATGCACACATTAAGGGTTATTTGAGTACCTTCCCCTTATACATTAAAGATAAGACTCAGCTGACCCAGTGGTGCTGAGAGTTGAGGTGCTGGATGCCACACCTCATGCCATGCCAGCAAACTGGGTTCGGTGATGGACTCTGGTTGCGGGGGTTGGCATGGGAGGGTGAGGTTTGAGCATCTGGAGGACAGCTCTCCTCTCCCTGGAGAGAGCTCCAGGGTTGCTTGGTGTTCTGGCTACCCCTGATGGAGATTGGGGATAATGCAGGTACACCAGCCAGAATGCATGTGGGTAGAGTGCGGTAGATGCCAGCAGGGTAGCCGTGCACAGGTGTCACTGCACACCGCAGTCAGAGGGGAGAAAAAAGGAAATACCCCTGATGGCTGGGTGAAGCGATGGTTGGTCTCCAGGGGCCAACTCCTACATTCATAATACTGGCCACGATCCCGACCCTACCCCCTGGGGATCATCGGTCTTCTCCTGTATGGGTCTGGCAGGAGAGGATATCTCAGTTGGGGCATGTCGTTCAGGCAAGCAGCTAGGGGGAACACTGGGTGAGCCAGCCCAAGAAAATCTATGGACACCAGGTGAATAAATAGAGTTGGAAAAAAAAAAGATACAACTCAAATGTTAAATGTTTTGGGGAAATACAAATAGAGGCTGATTGGTATTTGGTGTCAATGGATGTGACTGCTCTATATATCAATATTCCTCATAAGGGGGTGATACAGGCATTAGAGTACTGGCTGGACCAAGAACCAAGTATAGACAGTTACAAAAAGGTTTTTTACTGGGTTGTACTGAAAATGTGCTAAAAAAGAACAGTTTCATGTTCCGGGGAACACTATTTACAGTTGAAGGGGACAGCAATGGGTGCTACTTTTGCCCTGAACTATTCCAACCTCTACCTGGGATTATGTGAGAAAACAATAGTCTATGATAACCAGACCAATCTTTTTCTCTATAGGACTGATATCTGGCATTGCTTTATAGACAATGTATTTGTGATCTGGAGGGACATGCTGGAAGAGCTTGGAGATTTTGTGCAATATTTAGACGAAAGTAACAGGAATATGAAATTCATGGTACAAAGTTATCTGACATCAGGCTCCTTTTTAGATCCAAAAATAACCAAGTTAAAATGCAGCCCATTTAAATGCATACCCTTGGGACTAGCAAAAAGTATGCATTTAAGAGGGCTATGCATTTATCAGATCTTGTATTCTTTTAATGGTGAACACAACTTACAGTATATGCCAGGGGGCTAGGTAGGGAAAAGAAATGCCAGTGGCACTTAAATGCTTCTTTGGTTGGGATGAAGTGATTTGTGACATGCTGTGGCATTCTTTGATCTGATACCTGTGTGAGGGAGGATGTTTCTGGGATTCATATAAAGTACTTCTGTGAAATTCTTTTGGGTTCTTTGCATTGATTTTAGTGTGAGGGAGGGTGCTTATTGACTTGAGTTTTGTAAGTGATTGACACCTTATTTTAATAGAGTAGCCCATTAACAGGCAATTATTTACTAGTTAGTAAGACAGCTACAGCCAGTGTCAGTAAAATTAGACCAGTCAGTCTACACTTGAACAGCAAAACTGAGGGAAACAATATGCATTTAAAAGGGATCCTTCTATGCATTTAACAGGTCTAAGTTAAATGGGAAGTATAGGAAAAAATCAGGACTTGGAAATTTTATGTGTTTATGTGTGCTGTGCTTTTATCAGGTATGCATTTAAGTGGGATGCATTGTATCTGATGGTACATTACACACTGATGTGTTTCTCAAGGAGACCAACAGAAATTCACTCCTGCTCTCTTCCAGCTGGCACCCCAGCCATATGGTTAATAACATTCCTAAATCCCAGATGTTAAGAGCACATAGAAACTGTACCGAGGACTCAGATTACATGATACAGGGTTCGGAGTTATGCGCACATTTTAAGGCAAGAGGCTATAATGAAAGGTTGGTACATAATGCATATGAGGAAGTCATGGTTTTATCAAGACATACCGTATTACAGGACAGACCCCCAGAGAAAGTGTAAGCAGAATGAATTTTGTTACAAACTTTACTAGGCATTCCAGTAAAATACAAGGGATTGTTAACAATAACTGGAATATTCTAACTATAGCACCATCACTGGCAGAGATAGTAAAGGACAAACCGACAATGGTGTATCATAGGAACAAGAATTTGAGAGATCTGCTATTACACAGTTACCAGCCCAAAATGATAGACAAGAACAAAACAGAGGGATCTTGGTTAACCCCTTTACCACATGAGAATTTTGTATGTGGTAATTGTAAATTTTGCCCTCAGATTATGAGAACTAACACCTTCACGAAGATTTTCAACCTATCTCTATTCTAAATCCATTGAGTAAGTTAAATGAGAAGGTTGTTGCTAAGCAGATTAGTGATTATTTAGTGGAGTATGGGTTGCTGAGCAGTGCTCAGCATGGTTTTAGAAAGAGCTTTGGGGCTGGTACTGCCTTGGTCAGGTTCACAGACACAGTACTCAGTGGGTTTGAGAAGGGTTTGATAACTAGTACGGTGTTTGTGGACCTGACCAAGGTATTCAATCTGATAAATCATAAGGTTACTTATTGTAAGCTTATTGAACTATGTTTTTCTTGTTCCTCTGCAGTTTGTATAGTGGATTATTTGTCTGAGAGATCTCAGGTTGTTAAGATTGATTCTATTGAGTCTACTGGGGCCCTATTGAATGTGATGTTCCTCAAGGGTCCATTTTGGGCCCTTTATTGTTTTCTTTGTACATGAACCAATTATCCTCTATTAGTTCTGGGTGTAAAATTTTACTTTATGCAGATGATTTAATTTTGTTTTATCAGGCTAATTCTGTTGCTTCTATTTCCACTAAAATTTAATCTGATTTTCATATTATTTGTGAATGGCTTGTTGACAATCTGTTGGTTCTTAATTCAAAGAAAACCAAATCAATGATGTTTGGAACCAATACCATGTTAAAAACTGGACCCTTTTTCGAAGTGTAGGATTTGGTTGACATTGTCCAGGATTCACCCCTTTTCCCTCACAAAAAGACAGAGACCATTGTTTGTTGCTGTGCTCAGATTGGCAATTAATTTATTCATACTTCATAATTCCATATTCCATTTCTCATTTCTTATTAGCATATTTTCAGAATTTCATTTATTTCCATCCATATATCAATCTCCAATTATCCCTCCTTCTTCCTCTTTTCCCTCCCCAGGTGAAAACCTGGGTGCCTTCTTCTTCTCCTTTTCCGTTAGGTAACGGTGAAAACCGAGACCACTTTCTCCTTCATCTTCTTCCTCTTCTTGTGTTATTCCTTTTTTCTTCCCTCCTCCCCCCTTTTTCCCCCTTTTTTCTCCTGCCATCCACCTTTGGCAGTCCAAACTGTCTGACCGGACGCGTCTGTCATCCACCTTTGACAGACCCACCATACAGTCCCATCTTGACTGTCTTCCCCTCTTGCTCTGCCTAGTAGGGTGGGTGGAAGGGATCAAAACTCCAGCAAAAAGTGGCTGAGGCCCCCTTGTGCTGTCCCTTATGTACCTCCCTTCGCCCTTCCCCTTCCTGTTACATGCCCATTGTTCTGATCCTTAGCCCTTCCCCTTCCTTCCTCCCTCCCCTCCTGAGCACAACCATCCTATGAAGGAGGGAAGGGGTGCACCAGGACAACCTGGTCTGCCCCTTAAAGGGCAAACTCCATTGTCCAGGATTCCCCCCTTTTCCCTGACAAAAAGACAGAGACCATTGTTTGTTGTTGTGCTCAGATTGGCAATTAATTTATTCATACTTCATAATTCCATATTCCATTTCTCATTTCTTATTATCATATTTTCAGAATTTCATTTATTTCCATCCATATATCAATCTCTGTTTATCCCCTCTTCTTTCTCTTTTCTCTCCCCAGGTGAAAACCTGGGTGCCTTCTTCTTCTCCTTTTCCATTAGGTAACGGTGAAAACTGAGACCGCTTTCCCCTTCATCTTCTTTCTCTTCTTGTGTTCCTTTTTCTCCCTCCTCCCCCCTTTTTCCTCACTAGCCAGTCTCCAGCTTATGTTGACGGCCATTTCCATACTTAGGGTATTATTTCCTCACCTCAGGGAAGATCCTGTTTATTCCTTCTATCCTTTTTTATTATTTCCCATTTTGCAAGTTTTCTCCATGCTTCTATAAAGCCCATTGTTTCTGTACTGAACATGTCTATGGCTAGGTCCGACAGGTGCACCTCATCTGGCCTGTAGAAGTCTTCTATCCATTCCTCAACCCCCCGCAGTATCACCTGTCCTCCCATCTGCCTTACCAATGTCCCTACCCTTCTATTCATCTTTCTCCTGGCCCTCTCCACCACTCTATGGTTGTGCTCCTGCCTCCACACCCTCCTTGGTATCATATCCGACCAAGCAAGGCATACCTGAGGCCACCACTGTCGTATTATTCCTAGATCCCTTTTTATCTCTAAGTATGTGTCTACCCATGGCTTGCCTGAAAGGTCGTTGCCCCCTAGATGTATAATAATTAGGTCTGAACTGGGCCACTGTCCCTTGAGCTCCTTCAAGGTGGGAAGCAGTTGTGCCCATCTCATCCCCCGTATGCCATACCAGACCAACCTACATGGTTTCACATTCTGGTACAGCTGCATTCCCCCAGTCTTCTTCTCTGCTCTCTTTCCAGCCCAATAAATATAGGAATGGCCACAGATCCAGACTTCCGTGATCCTCCCTCTACCTATGGGATTCAAGCAAAATTGATTATTTTACACATGCTTTTTTAGTGTCATCACCGTAGTATCCCCTCCTCCCTTTACCATTTCTCCCCACCCCAGATCTGTAGTTAACAAAACAGAAGCACTACTTCCAATTTCTTACTTCAGTGCTCGGATGTATCTCTTATAACTGGCAGACCACCAGCGTCCTTTTTTCAAATTGTCATTCACCTTTTCTCCCACTGCTGCCCACTGTGAGGCAGCCCCAATCCACAAGGAATGGGATGAATAATTAGCCGGGTCTTCCCCCATGAATTGCATGCCCTTTTTGAGGAATGCTGTGATTCGGTAGCCGGTGACCCTTTTCCCATCACCATGTACAAATAATTTTCCCGTCCTGGTCCCATGCTCTGCGGCGAAAGCCCACAGAGCCTGTACTGGGCATATTGCAACCTCTACCTGCCCCTTCAGCATCACTATGCAACCTTGTCCTCTTTGATCCGTTTTTGACCTCCTGATCTTGATCCATACCTCTTTCACCCCCAACTTATATCTTCCCATTCTAACCCCCCCCTTCCTTGTCTTCTTTCCCATGGCCTACCACCTCACTCACTCTCATGGCCCCTGCAAACATTACCACATAAATTGTGTGAAATAGCTGGTCCTCGGCCTTTGATCTGCATATTGCCGGGAGCACGTCCTTTAGTTTTATTAGCCACTGCTCCCCTATTGGCCTTCTATTATCTCCTGGCCCATATTTCAACCTACCCCATCCTTGCATCATTCTCCTGATGAACAATGATTTTGTCAGGTCTTTCCATCCTTTTCGGCTGCAGATAACACTAATCCCTGCCAGGTAGACTCCCATTGTGGTGTGGGCAGTCCCTTTTTGCCACTGCTCCATGGTGAACATTCCCAGCTGTTCCTCTGTGAGTGGCCCACTTACCTCCATCTGGTGCTCAGCCCTGAATGTTTGAAATACCCGCTAGGCCCCATCATAGGCCCTCAGTGTCCGAGGCACCCATGAGCTATGAAACAACAGTTCTGCTCCTTCTTGCCAACATCCCAGATGTTCGTTGGCATGGGTGTTTTTTGTTCCTCCACTGCTGGTGCCAGCCTCCGGAAATGGTCCAGCTGCAGACAGGAAAGGCTGTCAGCCAGGGTATTGTGTACCCCTTCAATGTGTTTTGCTCTGAATGACATGTTCAGCTGCAAAGCCCTTAACACTAAACATCGTAATACTTTCATGACCGTCTCTGACCTGGCTCCCCTGTTGTTTAGGACCTCCACCACTGCTCTTTTGTCATACCAAAATGTCACTTTCTGATCCCATAATTCCTCCCCCCAGACCAGGGTACATGCCCATATGGGCATGATCTCCAACAATGTTATAGCTCTTATTTTCCCGTCCTTTACCCAGCTATCAGGCCATGGTTCTGCAAACCACCTGCCCCACAGGTAACCCCCCATGCCAAACCCCCCAGCTGCATCTGTGTAGAGATCGAGGTCTGTGTTGTACACCCACTCCTCTTGCCAGAACGAACAGTGTTTATATTCCTTAAGAAATTCCTCCCATATTTCAAAATCTTCTCTGGCACCTTTTGTCAGGTCCACCCAGTGACGTGGTCTGGTGACCCCTGCTGTAGCCCTAGCTAACCTCTTTGTGAATGCCCTCCCTGGTCCAATGGCCCTGCAGGTGAAGTTCAGGTGCCCCAGTACTTGTTGCACTTGTTTCAGCTGTACCCTTCTCCTGCTGGTGTGTACTTGAATCAATTCCTTCAGTTTCCTAACTTTGTTGTCTGGCAGCCTGAATATCTCTTTTGCAGCATCTATCTCAATCCCCAGAAACTCCATCACCCTGCCGGGCCCTTCTGTTTTCTCTGGTGCTAGTGGCACCCCTTGCTCCCTGCATAATTCCTGAAACTTGCCAAGCATCCTCTGTGTCTCTCTTTTTCCCCTCCCAATGAAAAGGAAGTCATCTAGATAATGAATGACCATTCTATAACCTGTCCTTTCCTGAAATATCCATTGCAAGCACGTTCTGAATGCTTCGAATGTCGCGCAAGCTATGGAACATCCCATTGGCATGGATTTGTCAAAATAATACTGCCCCCTAATCTTAAAACCCAATAGGTCCCAGTCTTCTCTCCTGACCGGCAGCAGTCTGAAAGTGGATTCAATATCCGTCTTTCCCATCCATGCATCCTGAGTAGCCTGGATTATCTGGACTGCATCCTCTAGTGTCGCATATGTTACTTTACTGTGTTCCTTCCCAATGAAATCATTCACCGAATCCCCTTCTGGATAAGACAGGTGGTGAATCACCCTGTACTCTCCCTCTTGCTTCTTGGGTACCAAACCCAATGGTGAAATCTGCATATCTAGCAGAAGGGGGGTGTCAAATGGTCCCTCTACCCTCCCCACTGCCTTCTCTTTCTCTATCTTCTGTCTCAACATTTCTTCCCTTCCTTTGATCCCAGGTTGCCCGCCTCTCTCGCTTGTCAGGGCCCCCCACACTGCAGTGAAAACCCCATGCTAAAACCTTTTATACTCATATCCCACACTCTTCTGTTCGGATATCTGTCCAAACAGGCTGTCCATGCCTCTAAATTGATGGGAGTTCTAGCTACCCCAAACTGCTCCTTGTCGCTCCCCCCGTTACTGCTCCCCGGCCTCTCCCTCCCACCTTGTGTAAGGTTCTTCTGATCAGTGATTCTGACCCCCTCTACTCATGTTCCCTCTGCCCCTCCCTCCCCTATTCCATGTCTGCCCTTTAAAACCCTGTCCTTCTCGAAAGAACTGTTGACCTGACCCTTGCCCCCTGTGTCCCTGTGCCCCTTGGGTCCATGTCGTCCTGCATCTGCTTGCCGGGTGTCCTCCACCACATTTTGAGCAAGCATGCTGAAAATGACATTGAGACCATGAGAAAAAGGCCCTGTTGTAAGCCCAACAACATCTCTGGGGCGTTGCCCCTTTCTTCCCCCATTCCCCTTCGGGTGTGGACTGATCTGTGACATAGTCTGTCCATAAGTCTAGCTGCTTTGTGTCCCACCTCACATCCCTGAATGTTGTCATTCTCTGTTGAAAAAATTCGTCATAGTATAACTACCCCACCCACCTTTTGCCTTTGCCCTCCTTATTATCAAGGAAAATGTGATGAGCGGGATGCCCAGTTCCGGCCTTTTTTCCAAGACAATAGCTGAGAAAGTGGCAAAATCTATGAACTATCCATCCCAGGTCTTTCCTTTCGTGAACTTGTCCTCCTCTTTTTTCCCTAAAAGCACTATTGCTGCTGCCATTTCACTCTTACCTATGTTCTCAGCCTCCTCATACTTTGATGCCGATTCCCAGCTTACCAAAGCGAATATATCCACATACTCCCATTTCCGTATTTTTTCTTTCATGGCCAGTTGAACATGCTCTCCTATCCTCATACCGAGTGCACCTATCTCCCTTGTACCTTTCCCTTGTTTTTCTGCACTCCCTTCATTTCTTTTCGGTGCCTCTTTCTCCGTCCTAATCTCCACCAGAGCCGATTCCATCTGCCCTAACTCTCCTGTCCCCAGCACCGACACAATTTGACCTATGTATTCTTTTATACTATCCCCCACTGCACTGGGTGCATTACCTGTAACCTTGTCTGGGCCGTGCTACCTGGCGTCTTCCATTTGCCCCCTTTTTTCTCCCTGTGGTTGAGGAGGAGGGTGAACTACTATGGTTTGTGCAGGGAACACCACGTTCTGGGGATCTGGCCCCGGGTTCACCAAGGGAGATCCCACCTTGATCGGGGAGAGGTACTGGCGTTACCGAGTCTATAGGCTGCAGATGTACTGGATCCGCCACCCTGGGGGGTCTCACTGCAAGCAGTGGTACCCTAGTGGGGCTACGTGGCTCTTCGGCTGGTCATTTCCCTCTGCCCCCTTTTCCCGGGCCCACTTTCCTTTTCCTCCCCGAGTCTCCCTGGTTCCTCCCCTTCCACCAGTTCCCACATTCGGTTGGCCTTTTCTGCCAATTCGATTATAGCCCTGTAGGCATCCTCCTTTGATGGCTTGCTTTTCTTTGGTGCCATGTCCTTCGATCTTTTCTCTGTGAAGACAACTACAGGAAGAGAACAAGATTTATCATATACCTATATTACTATATATATATATATATATATATTGTTTCCTTTTCCTTTTTTTTTTTTTGTCCCTTCTGCCATGCGCCAGTGTGGCTGCTCCATTTTTCCTTTCTTGCCCACATGCCTCCCTTTTTTCCTGGTATTCTTGCGCTCCCGAGGTTGTTGCTTGTTGTTTTTTTTTTTTTATGGGGGCTTCCCTTCCATTGGGCCACCATCGACCAAACGCCTGCTCCCTGCCACTCGTTGCCCCCCAACCACCCTGCTGGGTCCGTTTTAGTGTTCCTTGCCCCCCTTTTCTTTCTTTTTTTGTGTCCCCTTTTTAGTTTTCATACCCGTATGCCCCCCTTTGCATCCCCCTGTTTCTCCAATGCCGTCTCATGGGCCACTACCATCTGTTGCTGCCTCCCCTAAAGAAAATGCCTCCTTCCAGTGCGATGCCAGATTATGCTTAAACTCTTTATCTGAGGAGTTTTGCTCTCCCCTTAAATAAACCAGCTGGAGGCCACCACAAGGTCCTTTGGGGTTGAGGAGTCTCTGCTCCTCCCCCACGGCCCAGTTGGCATGCGTGCACCTCGTGCCCCCCCTTTGTCCCTTGTTAGCCAACCTCTCCTTGTGCAGTCCCCCACTTCCTTCTCTTTTTTCCTTCTCCTACCCCTTCTGCTCCTTTTTTCTCCCTTCCCCCTGTCTTCATGACCATTGCGTGGCATGTGACATCACGCCGTGCATTGCTATAGCGTGCTTCCACTCCTCCCCTTACGGGGCCTCTCTCTGTTGGCCCTTTACTGCCCTGCTCCTGCTATCTTCTGAGAAACCACCAAAACCTCGTACCTATACATAGAACAACCCCATCCTCATTAACCCAAAGCTCTGCCTCGATGCTCATTATCCTCATGGCTAACTAACCTCCCCCACCACCACCTCCCCGGAAAACACTCGCATCATGGCCTATTCCATGGAGTGCGCCATCGCGTCACGTGGCCGCCTGTGTCAGCCCCACACCAGCCTTTTCTTTTGGGCCTCTTCTCCATCCTAGTCCTTTCTCCAGGCAACAAACACACAGTACCAGCTCCTATATCAGGCTGTTCACTTGCCCCCTTTTTTTTTCTGTTCTCCTGCTCTCCCCCCCAAGACCATGCTCTGCAGATGCATTTCACTCTAGGCCTCCACCGGCCAAACAGCACCGCAAAGTGTTCCCCTTTTTGGCCATGTGCTCAATGCACCGCCCAGCTTCACTCGCTCACTGTCCCCTCGACCCTGCCCTTCAGTCGCATCCCTCGGTAGGCCAACGCCAGCAAAACACCACTGCTTGCTGCCCCAAACTTCCAGCCATGCACTACAAATGCTCCGTTCAGTTTAAAAACATTTGCTTTCCCCCAAGACCCTGTTCTACTCCCGTTTCCTCGCTAGGCCCCACACCGAACAAACATCACTGCATGCTGCTCACTCCCTTCTGATCCTCTGGACCAATTCTCCTCAGCTAGCTTCAGGCACAGCTTTTCACAGCCCGCTACCCCTGTTAGCGCTTCAGTTCTGTCCCATATCATGCCATACTATCGTAATTGACCACAAAACAACATTTTTTTTTAAAGTCTACTTGCATGCCTCTTGTCCTTCTGCTGTAAAGAGCCTCTCTCCTACTACTGTTATACACAGACTTTCATTATTCAACCAAGTAGCCCCCCAAGAATCTCTTTCTTTTTTTTTTTAAAACATATCCAACCTTGTTTGTTTTTTTTTTGTTTTTCTTGCTTACCTGTTTTATCCTGGTGCACAAACCTCCACCAACAATATGCCAATTCGACATGTTGTAGCTTCAGTAATATCAAAACTCCAGCAAAAAGTGGCTGAGGCCCCCTTGTGCTGTCCCTTATGTACCTCCCTTCGCCCCTGCCCTTCCTGTTAACTGCCCATTGTTCTGACCCTTAGCCCCTCCCCTTTAGGCATACTATTCAAATTTAAGTCTTATGTAAGCTTTGAAACCAGAAGGACATAACAGTTGGTACTCTTCTCCTTCAACTGGATTATGTTGCTGGTATTTATTTTAGGTTGGGTACCAGGGAATGAAACATTCTCTCTGTAACATTGAATAATATTTGTTTGTTTTTTTTGTTAGTTCCTTATCACACCCATTCATGTGATTTATATTCTCAACTAGGTTGGCTTCCCTATAACCTCCGTATTGAATATTTCTTTGGTTTATTAACCTTTAAAGCTATTCATGAGTGCTCTTCTTTTCCTTTGTCTGATTTGATATCAATGCATTCTGTTCCACCAATGTTGAGGTCTTCAGGCGGAGTGTTGCTTGAAATTACCTTGTGTAAGCATAAACTTGGGTCTTACGTTTTCAATAATTCTCCCCCATTTTATTGGAATGCTTTGCCTGTTTATATTCACACAATTACTTCTAAATCTCATTTTAAATTTTTTGTAAATCTTTTTTATTTAAGAAGTCATGTTGTAACTGTAATAGATGAATTTGTTTAATGTTGAAGTATGTTATTGTTTTTGCTTGTTTTGTGTAATCTGGGTCGGACCTGGAAAGTGATTTGGTCCAGGCTCCTTACCCAGCTAACAAATGAAAAATAAATAAATAATAGCACAAAAACTTGTAACATGAAATAGTTTTTTAACTGTATTACGGAAAATGAAGTATATTTAGCAACATGAGGGCAAAACGTCTCGCCCACTAAAAGTGTGTATTGGTGTTAACTTGAGATCAACTTCAAATGGTGATATGAAGAATGTTTTCCTGTTTACATAAAGAAAACAGACCAGCAGCACATACCAGCTAACATTTTGTGCAATAGACAAGGTCAGATTGGGCCCTAGGAGAGAAAACAGAGATAATTTACTACTCTGTAGGGAATCTCATTGGATTTTTGCACTGGGGGGCAATGTCATCTCCAGGTCTCAATGATAGGATTGAACTCATGCCACGCATCAAAAGAAAGAGATAATGGGTTCTGACTGGTACATAGAGATGCAGTGAAATAAAATTTTGCCAGCGAAATTGCTGTGAAATCGGCAATTTCACTGGGTGAAATGTTTCACTAAATTGCGGTGAAATTTTGCCTGCAATTTCACACGTCGCTATAGGCCACAATGTAAACTGAACCCCCCCACACACAAGTTGCCCTGCACCCCTCCCATTTGTTTTATTTTAAAAAAAAATCACCGACCTCCTCCACTCCCTGGTGTCTAGTAGTACCCCCTGGCTGTCACTGGCCATAAACATTAATAAGCACTCCCCTCAAGTTACCCTGCTGCCTCCGTTGTTTGTTTTAAAAAAAAATATGTACCCTTCAGTCCCTGGTGTCTAGTGGGACCCCCCATCCCCCCACCCCATCAGCATATAGCAACACCCACCCAGCTCCCCCCCAGTACCCGCATTCTTTCATTCATTCAAGCACTCAGTGGTGCTCAGTTGAGCTGCCGGTCATTTTTTTTAAAACCAAATGGAGGCTGCAGGGTAACTTTGGGAGGTGCTTATTAATATTTATGGCCAGTGATGGCTGGGTGGGCCACTAGACACCAGGGAGAAGTTTGAACACAATTTTGCCACGGGAGGCAAAATTAGTCTTGCAGGTGGTGAAATTTCACTGTGGGTGGTGAAATTTCACCCCCTGGGTATGAAATTTTGCCTGCGATCAAAATTTTACCGACTTGGGGATGAAATTTCACTCACAACCAAAGGTGAAATTTCACATTTCCCAAAGCGAAATATTTTGCATAATGCTTTAATAACGCAATATATTTAGCTCGGTGAAATATTCCAATTTCTCACAACACTACTGGTACATATGTTTTGTTTTGAGAAATAAGGTGCAGCTTGTTTGTTGTTATTTTGGTATTTATATGTATTGCTATTTCTCTTCCCTGGGGTGCAGATGCTTTTACATGCCAGTGGTACCTCAAGCACAATGAAATATGGACTTGAGAACTGGCAACTCATGACAGATCAGGGTTTGCAAAATTCTCAATTTTATATTCGGTATATAGATTGATACTTCACTAAATGCCAGTGAATGACTGAAATGAATATCAATGCTGTACTTAGATAAGATTTCTTATAATAACAAAAATTGTTTTCTATTGAACTGTGATGGGTTTACACTATATTATCGCACCTTTTACACTGTTTACATTTTTAAATGCATTTTGCCACTATAGAGCACTGTCATTTTAAGAGAAAACAGAATTTAAGTCCTATATTAACAATGGTGCACACCTACTGATGACGCACTTTGGAGTGTGAAACCGGTCGAGGTTGTGGCATACTTGGATGCTGGTCTCGTGATGGTGGATTATTGATTTTACTGCATTAAAGCTGAATCTATTTAGTTCCTAAAGAGTGCTGATTTTTGTTTTGCTGCTGTCTGGACTTTAATTAAGTCATGCACTCTCTTTGAGCAGTGTTGAGCTGTTTTGTACTCCAGTCATACATATGTAGAGCACAGACAACCTCCAACCTCGATCCTACACCTTCCGACCCCATAAACCCACCAACCTTTATCCCACATGTTCACCCATGTCTGGCAGGGGAGCTCCACCCCCCGGCACTCCCCAGGGGGGCTGCACCCCCCAAACCCCCCCCATCTTTAACATTCCTACTCCACTATGCACCTGGATTCTGGGGAAGGCTATGTGTCTGATCGCCATAACTGTTATGAACACATTTCACACACTTGCTTTATGTTACAGTGGCTTAAATATACTGGTTGCCAAATTCATGTTCACTCATATAATGACACCCAAATTGATTTGCACAAATTCCTGTGCTGCACTGACATGATACTCTTCTTTGCTGGTGGGAGGTCCTGCAATATAGATTCTCTTGCCATCCCAGCTAACAGAATTTGAATGTTTTGCTTTGTTTAGCACATACATTCAGTCTAGGTAGTTTAGAAATTTTATCATAAATGGACTAAGGGATTCTCCTTGGGAGGGCATGAATTGCAGTGCCATGTGCACCCATTCTATTACATAGCTCAGTCCTTTTGGAGAACTCCCTGCTATATTCTCAGATAAGACCTGGGCAAAATGGATGGAGTCTGAGCCTTCTGATAGCTCTGAGAGACCATAGATTACTATATTATTTCTTCTAGATTTGCCCTTGAGGTCCTCCAACTTAGTCTCAAGCTTCAGGATTTTTGGGCATAGGGCTGGTGTCTTAGGTTCAGATCTCTTTTTCCAACCTTCCAAGGAAGAGATTCTACTTTCTGCATAATTGATTCTCCTATTAAATCCTTCCATAATTCCTCTGAAGGCTTTTGAATCCTCTAATAAAGCTTTTAAGGGTGCGAGTTCTGCCATGAATTTCTCCTCTGTAAATGAAGTGCTGGCAGCTGCTGCTGTAGATTTTCCTTGTGCTTGCTTGGAATGTTTTGGCCCCACAGGATAGATCGGGTGTAGGTGTCGGCGTGTGCTTTATCGGTGCATTCTTCATTTCACAGTCCATTGTGAGCTTTCCAACAAGATTGTCACAAGGTAAGCTAAGTCTTTATACAATCTAGTAGAAAAGGTGCCACAAAGATTGAGTTTAGCAGCCAGTAAATCAAAGATAAGGTAGTTTAAGACCGAAGCGGTACAGAGAAGCTCCTACCATGACCGCCTCATCACCAGAAGTATCTAACCAGGTTAATGTTAAGATGCAACAGAGATTGAATTTCTTACATATACTGAAAGATGATCTAACAAAATAATCAAAATCTTCATATTACATATAAAAATAGAAACATAGAAGTCGATGGCAAATAAGGACCGCAAGGCCCATCCAGTCTGCCCATTTCTTTTTTCTGCCTTTCAATGGCCTATCTATTCATACTCATCTGTATTGCTCCCTTATGACTATCCCATGCCAGTTTGAAGCCCTACACAGTATTCATTTCCACCACTTCCTGAGGTAGGCCGTTTCATGCATCCACAACCCTTTTTGTGAAAAAGAACTTCCTCACATTACCCCTTAATCGGCCTCCCTCTAATCTCATGCTGTGTCCACTTTTCCTACTATTTTTCATATACTGAAACATGTTAGACTCTTTCACCTTGTTAATGCCCTTAAGGTCTTTGAATGTTTCGATCATAACACCTCTCTTCCTCCTTTGCTCTAGGGTATACATATTGAGCTCTGTTAATCTTTCCTCATATGTTTTCTGATGCAGTCCCTGCACCATTTTGGTTGCCCTTCTCTGGGACTGCCTCAATTTGCTTAATGTCCTTGTGAAAGTGAGGCCTCCAGTACTGCACCCAATACTCCAGATGGGGCCTAACCAGTGTCTTGTAAAGAGGGATTATTACCTCCCTCTTCTGACTTGTGATACCCCTACTAATAGATCCCAACATCCCCTAGCCTTACCTTCTGTTGGGTGATTTCAGGTTATCGCTGATGGTGACGCCCAAGTCTCTTTCTTCCCTTGTGACTGCCAGCAACTCCCCTCCCAGCCTATAGGTGGCTTCAGGATTTCCCTTCCCTATGTGCACGATCTTGCACTTTTTTGCGTTAAACTCCAGTTGCCACTCTTCTGACCATTTTGCTAGTTTATCCAGCTCTCTTCTCATTCTGCCCACCCCATCTGGATCATCTACTCTGTTGCAGATGTTGGTGTCATCTGCAAACAGACAAACCTTACCCTCCAGTCCTTCTGCAATGTCACTGATGAAGATATTGAAGAGGACTGGCTCCAGGACTGATCTCTGAGGTACTCCGCTTGTGACTTGCATCTCTTCTGACTGTATCATGTTTACCACCACTCTCTGTTTTCTGCCCACCAACCAGTTTGCCATCCAGATGACCAATGTCTGACCCACCCTGAACCTACCCAGCTTATTACTCAATCTTCTATGTGGAACAGTATTGAAAGCTTTGCTAAAGTCAAGGTAGGTGACATCAGCTGCTCCCCCTTGGTCCATCACTCTGGTTACCCAGTCAAAGAAATCTATGAGATTAGTTTGACAGGACATTCCTGTTGTAAACCCATGCTGTCTTGGATCCTGTGTTCCTAGGGATTCCAGGTGTTGCACTATCCTTTCCTTAAGGAGTGCCTCCATAATCTTGCCCACTACTGAGGTAAGACTGACTGGTCTGTAGTTTTCTGCCTCCTCCCTGCTACCACTCTTGTGGAGCGGGATCACATGAGCTCTTCTCCAGTCTTCTGGGACCTCTCCTGTGCTCAGAGACTCACTAAACAGTTCTGATAATGGCTCTGCTAGTTTCACCTATAGCTCCTTTAGTACTCTGGGATGTATGCCATCAGGTCCCATTGCCTTACCTACCCTGAGCTTATCGAGTTCTTGTAGGACCCTTTCTTTTGTGAAGGGACTGGTGCACATCTCCCTCTCCCCTGTGTCCATGGTGCTGAGCTGTGGGCCCTGCCCTACCTTCTCTTCAGTAAATACTGAGCAGAAATATCTATTTAGGATAGATGCTTTTACATGGTCTTCCTCCTCACATGCCCCCTTATCCCCTCTGATCTTAGCAATAACCCCTATGGACTTTCTCCTTTCACTAATGTATCTATAGAAAGTCTTGTCACCTTCTTTTACTGTTTGAGCTAGTGTTTCCTTGGTTTGGGCCTTTGCCTGATGTACTGCCTTCCCTGCTTCCCTAAGGGAAGTATGGTATGCCTCCCTATCTTCATCCTGCTGCATTTCCTTATATTTCCTGAAGGCCAGCCTTTTGGCTGTGACCTTTTCTGGTACCATTTTTGAGAACCAAAGTGGTTTCCTCCTTTTTTGCACTTCCTTTTCTCTCTAACACAATGGAATGTTGCTTCAAGTATTGCATCTTTAATGCTTGCCCATTTTGCCTGTACCCCTTCACCTGTATTTCTTTTTGCCAGGGCTAGCTTGACTCTGTTGGCCATCTTATCAAAGACAGCTCCTCTGAAGTCCCATATTTTTGCCTTGGAATGCAATGATTTAGTTCTAGTGGCCAAATTGAACCATACCATGTGATGGTCACTGGCCCCCAGGTGACCTTCTACCTGGAGATCTGCGATCCTTTCTCTGTTAATCAGTAATAGATCTAGGATAGCACTGTCTCTTTTGGGTTGTTGTACCAGCTGTTTGAGTCCCTCCCTCTGTAGGGAATCCAACATGTGTCTAGTTCTGGCAGATGTTCCTGCTGGTATTAACCAATCTGTATCTGGCATGTTGATGTCTCCCATTATCAGAACCTCCCTTATGGCTGTCTCATTTCCTGTTTCCAGGGTGACCCACAGTTCTTCTGGCTCCTTATTTGTATTCTGAATTTCTGTAGCTTTGATATTTTCATTAACATAAAGTGCCACTCCACCCCCCTCCCCTTTTTGCAACTTGGTCTCTTCTGAACAGTACATAGCCAGGTACTGAAGTCTCCCAAGTGTGGTTACTGGTAAACCATGTCTCACTAATGGCTGCTATGTCCAGTTTAGCCTGTGTCATTATTGCCTGCAGATCTGGGATCTTGTTTCCTAGACTACGAGCATTTGTGTACATAATTTTCCATTGGCCAGATTTCGGTGTGTTAGTTGTTGGGCGAGGTCTGGTGTTTTCCCTGTGCATCGTATTGGGAGCTGGACCTTTTTCCTTACCTGGTGATGCAAATGAACTACAAACATGCTGAACTCCTGTTTGACCACTAGCTGAGGGGTGTTCTTCCCATTCGACGTATGGGGTACTGCACCCCTCTCCCCATTTGCTATTTTAAATATTCTACAAAGACATCAAACTTCTGCCCCAATGCACTGACTCCCTCCTTAGTCAGATGCAGTCCATCAAATTTAAAGGACTTTCACTCCAAAAACTGTTTCCAGTGCCCTACAAATTTGTATCCTTTTTTCTGGCACCAGCCCTTCAGCCACATGTTTAGCTCCCGTATCTCCCCTTCTCTGACCTACTGCCTATCTGCCCCCCTCTTCCAGACTGGCAGGATCTCAGAGAAGGAGATGACAGATGAAATGGATGAGAGTTTGTCACCCAGCCTGGTCAGGTGTTCCTTGGTCTCCACAACTGATCGGCTGGTGAGATCGTTAGTCCCTATGTGTACCAGGACCTCAATCTTTTCTTCTGCTTCCTGAACAATTTTAGTAATGTGGTCAGTGTCTCTCCACGCTGATGTACCTGGGAGACATCTGACCATTACCCCTGGCTGGAGATTCGTATCAACTCGCCGAATCATGGAATCTCCTATGATCAGAATTTTTTTGGATTTCCTTTTTGCTTTTTTAGTTTTGGTTCCTTTTTTGGGTGAGTTTTGTTGTGCTCACTCCTGTGCTGCAGTATCCTGCTCTGCAGTGTCCTCTGCCCCTTTGTTTGACTTCAGAGATAGAGGCAGATATCTGTATATAGTTTTAATATGGTTTGTGGAAGTGATATGTTGGAGAGAACTGAGTGATGGGGCACCTGATTTGCCCCTACTAACCACCTGCCAACCTCCCGGACCAACTACCCTCTGCGGTCAAGGTGCTTCTGTTGGATGTTGGTGAAATGGTGGGCGGTTGTTATAATATATTTCCTCTTGAATATGCAATTTGAGGTGTGCAATCTCTGCCCATGCTGCCTGGAGCTGAGCCCTTAGATCTCCAATGGCCCAGCATGTAGGACAGTGTCCTAAATCCTGTAAAACTGCCCTTTTGAAAAGTGTTCCACAGTACAGTACCTGCAGTTAATGATATCCATTCCAGATAAGTTGCTGGGTTTATAACCTGGTCAGAGTAATTAGAAGGAAGAAAATGAAAGCAAAAGTTTGATTTTGTATTTTGTTTGCCTGTTTTTGTGTATCTTATAACAAGTTAAATTACTAGTGCCCCTGTAAAAGAGGTCACTGTGTGCATACCCCTCTGATCTGCCCCTTCCTGCTTTGCTACAGGAAATGTCATGACTGTGCTACCCTATAAAAAGAATGTAGAGTGGGGTGGTTGGGGATGGGGTGAGTGGCTGGGCCCTTCCCCTGCTGAAAAAAAAAGAACCACGAATGAAAGAAACAAGGAGGTAAGAGCAGAAACAATCAGACAGAAACAAATGCAGTAGCCCTGAAAGCTTATCCTAATGATAGATTAAACTGTAAACCTGTAAAGCACCACCTGTAATACTTTTACGGAAGATATACCCTGTAAGAAACACTCTGCTACAGAGGAAAAATAAAGCAGTAACAGAAGATATACCTTGCAAAAGACAATTTGAATCAGAAGATTACAGACGTAATCTGTAAGCACACACCTGTAGGCGCACCCTGTAATAATGCAGCAGAAGGTATACCTAGCAACAACAATTTGAATCAGAGAAAAATAAAGCAATAAAATGTTAGCAACAAACAGTAACAATCCCTGTGAGTACAGAATAAAAATAACAACACACAGTAAATCTGCCTAGCCAAAAGAGCCTTAATCCTTTTCTTTGCTTTGGTAAGATGATTTACTCTGTCCTTTCAAGCAACCTAGAAGAAAAGATCTCAGGTGAAACTAGGTGCCTTGGCCAGCAAACCTAGTCTTCTACAGCAATATTTCCTCCTTATCTTAAATTTTGGTGTGATATTTGATGATGGAGCTCCTGCTACTGAATTGGCTTAAAAGAAAAGTTTATACAATAAGACTGGAAATTTCATAGTCATGGGAGCCCAAGGAGCACATCATTGTTTAGTTTTCTTGCAGCTGAAATGATTACCCATTAATTTAAAATCTGGTTACACATTACTTTGTTTTGCACATACAAGTTTAACTACAGATGCCCCAGGCTGTTTGCAGGAACAATTGGAATTCAATAGTGATAATTTCAATCCATGATTTTCTTCTAAAAAAACTTCTTCAAATACCTTTTGTTCAAACCAGTATGGGTAGTTGCTGTTTTGACCACCATGTAGCAATAGTTTGGAATCACTTACCCTCATGCTTAAGATCACTTTCTTTTTCCGCTAAAACCCTTAGCTCAGCTATTAAGGGACACCCCTTGTCTATGTCCAAGTGTACCTGTTTTAATTCACATGAATTTTTATTATGGATGAGATGATGTGCACTATAAATGGGGGCTATGTACTAACATGCGTAAATTACTCCAAAATCCAATGTAGGCGAGGTGCGCAGCTGCGGCACGCAGGATCCCTGTGCTACATGGCATACATGAATGGCAATGCATGCTGGGAGCAGTGCCAGCATTGCTGCATAATGAATCACACAGACAAAGTGGGCTGCACCACATTATGTGGGAACTTCCCTTGACCCCACCATATAAGGACATAGAACACCCCCTCCCCCACACAGAGGCACATCTGTGAATACCATGCAGCCAACCGCAGATCTAACAATGGTGAACCAGGAAGCTGGTGCAGAGGGAGTTCCACAGTGAGAGGAGGTGGCTGAGGGAAGGGGGCACCAGGGCATGGACGTGACTGCCCATGTGGTGGGGGGCATTCACAGCAATGTACTTCCGCGTCGGCCAGGTGGCCACCAAGGTAGCTGATATATGTCAGAATTACAGCCACCTGTATGGTGCCCAGGCACTGACAACCCCCCCCGGAGGTGAAGGCCAGACTATGGCTGGACATCCAGGTGGCCATCAACACCACTGGGTCCGAGGCCAGAACACTCACAGACATTAAGCACACATGGTGGGACCTTCGGGTGGTGGTGGTGAAGAAGGTCACCGCCAGCTGCAGGATCTGCCATGGCATGAGTGGGGCTCACCAAGTGCCAACAGCCAGCTGATGCCCTTGGAGTGCCTCGTCATGGAGATGCTCACTGACGTGGCCATCCGTGGTGAGGTGGATGGAGTAGACACCATGAAAGGGTCACCAAACATGCATGTGGCATTCCAAAGGCTGAAAGCACTGTGGCTGCACTAACCCTTTTGCATTATACCCACAGGCAGCACAGGAGCAACTCAGGGAGGCATGGGGTCCATCAGGGAACCCCCAGTCATGGCTGTGTCCTGGCCACAACCCATGGCAGCCACTGCCCAACCGGAGCCAACAGGTACATATACACACCCTGGGGGCCTGATCTGGGGCATACCCATGTGAGGTGCATGTCCGTGTAACCTGCCCATTGTCTCCCAACAGGTGTGGAGCCAGAGATGTAGATCTCGGCAGAGATGGGGAGTGAGAAGGACAGCACTGCCATGCCACAGGAAGAGGACACCATGATGGGAAATGAAGCAGCAGCAGCCACAGCAGCAGCAGCACTGTGCAGGGGGTCTGCCATGCACACCAGCATTGGGGATGGGACTAGCACACCCTGTCCCCAACCTGTCCCCAGTGGGCTGACACACACATGCACAGTGCTGATAGCAGTGATGAAGGCCCATTGGACCACATCAGGAGAAGATGTAGCATGGTTGCACGGCTTCATGGAGGGACAGTCCCGCCAACTGCAGCAGCTGGAGAGGGACTGCCTTTACACACAACACTGCAACACAGCCACCCCAGTGGCCCACATGGAGGTGTTCAGAGACATGCACATAGCACTTCTGCACTGTGCCGTAGCACTAGAGGGCATCCGCGCCATGATGCAAACCCCCTGGCATGTAGCGGAATGGGACTGCATGCACAGTGGGTCTCCACATACATGGGCACACAGTGGTCCCCACTAACACCAAGCCTTACACAGCAGATAGGGGTGGTCACAAACCATACCACACAGCTCACCCATTGCTCCATGCCATGATGCAGGTGGGAGGCCGCAGGCAGCACCCATGTGGACAACACCAGCGGGCAGTGACGGGGCAGCACAGCGGTGTGGGTCAGGTGCCAGGAAGATGCATTCAGGGTCACCACAGATGATGCAAGGACATACCGGTTCATGGGTGGACACAGGGGCTGGATGGGGCCATGGACATGACCTCCAGGAGAGATGCTGGGGAGCAGGTCATCAGCACAACTACTGGGCAGGCCTGATGCTGATGCTGATGGGACCAGATCACCATGTGCCACAGTGCACGTAACCACGGCACTGACACACACACACACACACATGCCACGCCACTTCCCCAGTACCACCACACTGCTGCACCATATGTATGACACACACACACACATGCCCCAACTGTGCAGCACAACCCTGTTCACTGGCCCTGGCACCCACCCACCCACCCCGCCATGGTGCACTCAGGTATATGAGTCATCATTGTGCATGCCCACACCACCCCTTGTGACACACACTGCATCGGCCCATGTGCACATGCCCTACGTGGTATGCTTAGCCATCTGTGGCAGCAGCAGACCGTGGCCATGCCATGCTGTGCCATGACCATGCAGTGTGTATGGACCTAGCGGCTTAACCTGCCTTTGACAAGTGCCAGCTGGGCCGTATGACCACCTGCTGTCCCCGCCACCCAGACGGGCATGTCACTATCATCCCCATCATGCTGTGGGTCTATGGGTGGGCATTGGCATGTTACCCCACTTAGTGATGTTGTGCAGCATGGCACACACCATGAACACCCTGCATGCCTCGGCGAAGGATATCATAAAGTTTCCAGTGGGATGGTCCAGGCACCTGAAGCGCATCTTCAGCTGGCCTATGTTCCTCTCAACAACAGCCTTCATCTTTCTGTGTGCTGTGTTGTATACCTCCTCTACAGGGAGGTCTGGGGCATGGATCAGTGTCATCAGGTTGGTATGCAGTGGATATCCACTGTCACCTGCAGGGGTGGAAAACATTGTGTCAGTGCCATGCCATGTGCCCATATGGGTGCCTGTGTACCCATGCAGCGCTGTGTTACTCACTGAGCAGCCACCCATCCACCCATCCAGCACACAATGCCCTATGCCAGAGGTGTCCAGGTTGTAGGAATCATGCCATGATCCTGGGTAACTGGCACACACATCAGTGATGATTCCCCAGGCATGACAGATGACCTGGAAATTGATGCTATGGAAGCCTTTGTGGTTTTGATATGCCTCCTCATGCGCTGCTGGAGTAAGAATTGCAATGTGTGTACCATCGATGGCACCTCACACGTTAGGCATACCATACATGGCATAGTATGCTTCCATGGTCACCCGGACCTCCACCACCGTGGTGGGGAAGGCAATGTGCTTCCCCAGATGGTCAAGCAGGGTATATGTCACCTGTGCAACCACCCGGGACATGGAAAACTGGCACACACCCATGGTGTTGCCTGTCATTCGCTGAAAGGATCCTGTGGTATAGTAGCAAATGGTGCACAGCAACTTGGTCTCCACAGACATGGCATGTGACCAGCGTGTTTGTGGTGCAACCGTGCAGCAGATGCTGGAACACAGTCGCGAGATTGTGTCCCATGGTAGCCAAAACACCTCTATGTAGTGTGTGTCACACCATGTCACTGTGTCGATGCTGGTGTGGAACATCCGTGGTCAAGGTCCACGTTTCTGTCACTGTTCTGCCAGCTCAGCTATAAGGTGGATGTGCAGTATCACACCAGGGCACATCCTACTACACAGTAGGTGCTTCCGGTCGGTCAATGCAACTTGCACAGCAGCCCTTTTTGTACTGCCGATGTGCACTGTGTACGCCCTTGAGGGGGCATGGCTGTGTGGCACAGTGCCCCACCCGTGCATGCGCTGGCGACAAGTGCAGAGGCAGGTGGCACATGCCATCAGACATGGTGGGATGCATGCTAGAGCACAAGGCCATGTTCCCCTGGCACCTTTTCCTCATCTCTGAGGGGGACTATACCAACAACTGGGGGTATGGGGACCTCTGGAGTGTCAGGGGTTTTGACAAGGTGGGTATGTTGATCATGACCCGCAGGGCAGTGGGCCATGGGTGGGTGGTGGCATAGGTGCATGGTATGATGCCTGCTGATGTGTGTCTTTTCATTTCCATAGGGCCACCGTGGGATGCCACCCAGGCTCAAGCTTTGCCTCCAGGTACAGCCAGATGGGGCAAAGTGTTATATCACCTCGAGAGCGCATGGTGCTTGAGGTTCATGGAGTCATATCCTATTTATTTCAGAAGGGGACAGGGGCAGACTTCTTCTACAAACACCGGGCCCACCGGGCATGGGAGGTCTATATCCCATTACCGGTAGGTACTTGGGCCCGTGGGCGGGCCAGGGTACTGTACAGGTGTCCTGATCACTGTTCCTTTTCCTTGCAGCACTACAGGGGACCCATCAGATGCATGATGCTAAGAAACATAGGACGGCACCTGCCGGTGCCAGAAGTGCCAGAGGTGGAGGAGGATGATGACAGCAGGTGCTCCACACTAACCAGGTCCTGGCCCAGGCAAGGCCCATTGGGAGCCACAGTAGCTGGCCACCAGTGTGCTGAGACCTTGAGCGGGGCTATTCTTTTGCCGTGTGCTGAGGGGTGGTGGCAGGTGTTTGCTTGAGGTACAGAGGGAATTGTGTGTGCTGCGACTTGCTTAATAAACTGTTTTGTGGTACATCTCCTGTGTGTTCACTGTCTCCAAGAGGGTAGGCTGCATGTCACTGGGGTCTGGGGGTGGATGACATGGCACTGGGGTGGCAGCAGCGTGGGGGGTGTGCCCATGTGCAGGCATCCACCAGGCTGCACCGCTGCATGGTGGCACAGCCGAAAGGCACATAGCTAGGACTAGGCTGCAGCTGTGAAGGTGGCACATGTGGCATGCTCACTCCTAGGCCATGGCAATGCCCATTCCCTGTACCATGGGCTGGCAGCCTGTGAGGGGTACCATGGCACAAACATGTGTGGCTGCCATGTGTGCCCTCCACTGCTGCCATGCCACATGCTAGGAGGTGAAAGGCATTTTGCCACCACCATGTCACCCAGGGTGCATGCCCGCATGCCTGACACCATTTCCAACATTCAGCATCACACCTGCCTAGCTGTGCCTTGCCCTGCACAGCTGTGGTCTGCCCACTGTGTGGCGCTGCCCCCCCCACCAGTGCAGGAGTGGGGAATGTGGTACATGCACCACTACGCTACCCCTGAACCTGGTGTATCTTATGTGGCACTGCCTACATGGTGTTGCATTGTACGTTTTTAAGTGCATAGATGTAGCCGTTGCTTATGTGCTGTGTTACATGGCCACACCCTCATGTCGGTGCACTGCAGAGAGTCGGTGGTTCTTTCCACATGCCTCCTGTGCACACGCTATCTACCCTTCATACATATCATGTTCCTTTGGTGTGCGTACCAGGGTGTCAAAGCGTCATATGCACATGTCCTATGCACGGCTGCATGCAATGCATACCATTCATTCATAGGGCCCAATGTTTGCAGAACTGTATAATTTCTGTATACATGTTTATTCTTAGTTGTATTTTATTAAGCTGTTTCACAGAATGCTCCTGAAAAAGGAATCTAGTTTTAGTGAACTTACCCAGTATACAAATAAATAATCATCAATGGTGATGTGCAAGGTAGATATCTGGCCAGGCTACACTGTTATTTTCTGTCATCAAATTCTATGAGTCTTTGTATGCAGCAGGCCACGGCCTGTGGGAAGAGGTCAGGCACTAGAGACACCTTGGTGCCTGAAAAAGGGGATGGTGACTTTAGTGACTTTGGATCGTCTGCCTGTGTTGTAGTATGACATGTTAATTTACAATGAACATGTCACACAGGGCCAAGAAGGCTACAACACTACAGATATGACCTGATTTACATCAGACATGGCAAGAAGAGCATATGAGGTATCAATCAATCAATTTATTGGTGAGCAAATTGAGAATAAAATCTCCCTTTTATAATTGCAAGCATATGGTACAAACAGTCTAAAAAGCACAATTCGTGTAGAATACATTATATACAGTACACTACAACACATTATATACAGACAATGCATGTTTGGGTTCAAGTGTCCAAATAAATAAATCAGATCAATGATAACAATCACAATGACTTACAACAATCGTTTAAGTAAGGCTTTGAATCTGAAACAGTTTAATACAAGTCAGTTTAGTAATTTTTTTATGTTGATTGCGCGCAGGCGCAAGAAACATATTGCAGCAGCTTGCTGCAGAAGCAGGTTGTGGAGGCACGGCATTGTTGTGGCCAATACCCCCACAGCCTTTGGAGGCTTGGCCCGCTGTTTCCAATGGGGTGGTATGCTGCTGCTGACACTAATTCAGCCAGCATGCCACAACCTTGTAAGGTTTCAGTCTCTGCAATCAGGGACCGCCTCGTCATTGCAGCATAAGTCATTCCGCTGCAATGAGGGAGCGACCCGTCATTGCTGGGTGGAACCTTGTTACTGTGATATTGTTTGTGAACATGGCAGTGGCTTTCCGCCATGTTCACAAACACTATTAAAGCACCCCCACTGCTGAGGGGGTGCCCAATCCCCTTTGGCAGCCTGTGCCCCCCCACCATGTTTGTTTGCCAAAGGGGGCTCCAATCCCTGTCAGCTTCAGTGCCTACGTTCATGTTGCCAATGGGGGAGCCCAGTCCCCATCGGCATTATGTCCCCCCTCCCACTTTCATTTGCTGATGGGGGAGCCCACTGCCCATCGGCATAATTGCCCCCCAAACACCCAGTACAGTTGTGTCAAGGGGTGCCCAATATCCCACTGGCTAGAGCTGCCCCCCCAAAAAAACACTCTGTTGGCATGCTGGGAGCCCACCCCAGCGTGCCAAATGGCCCTGTAAAAAAAAACATCCCGCAATGGTTTTTTTTTTCCTTGTAACCTGTCAAAAGAAATGGTCCCTTGTGGTCCCCTGCCCCCACAACCTGCTCCCACCGCGCATCCTGCCTCCCCACAACCCCTTCCCCATACTTACCTCCGGAGTCCAGCGACGATCTTCGGTGGACCGGGAACAAGTCTGCATTCTTCAAATCCGACCGCATACTGAGGAAATGCCGGTAAGCTATATAATAGAATAAATAGGGTTTTTTCAACTTTGATGCATATCTCAGGCATTTTTTGGAATTTTGGCACAAATTTTCGACATGGGGTTTTTGGGACCCCTCCTCATGATTTCTGCCACTGTCATTGCGTTATTCAACCCTGAAAGATGATTTTGCAGTCACTGCGTGGAATCACCTTTTGGGACTGATTAACGAAACAACAGTGCCAGTGTTCATGAGGTGGGCTCCCAAAAAGCCTATATTGCAAATTTGGTGGAAGAAATTCAAAAAATGACAGTTTTACAAGCGTGCGTTGTGCAGTTGCTACGCATGCTCGTAAGTTCACAAATTTGCAATATTTTTACACCAGATTTTCAACATTGGCATTTTTCCATGCCTCCTTGTGAACAGTACAGCTGTCATTGTTTACATCTTGGCTGAAATGTGTTTTTGCACTTCCAGCACAGAAAAGTGCTGTCGCTGTGGGAAATCAGTGTTTGGGACAGATTAAGAAAATGACAGTGACACTGTTCATGAGCAGAGGACATAACATGCCTATGTTGAAAATTTGGTGACGATACTCCATAAAATGACTGTGTTACGAGTGTGCATTATGCAGTTTGCATGCACGCTCCTACCATCGCGAATTTATAATATTTTCACTCCAGATTTTCAACATTGCCATTTTCCCAGACCTACTTATGAACAATACAGCTGTCATTTTTCTCATCCTGGCCGAAATGTGTTTTCGCCCTTCTGGCGCAGAATAGCGTGGTCGCTGTGGGAAATCAGTGTTCGGGATAGATTAAGAAAATGATAGTGATACTGTTCGTGAGCAGAGGTCCTAAAATGTCTATGTTGAAAATTTGGTGATGATAGCCCATCAAATCACTGTGTTACAAGTGAGCGTTGCACCGTTTCCAGGCACCCTTGTAACTTCTCAGATTTGTAATATTGTCATGTCAGATTTTCAACACTGGCATTTTTTCACACCTCCTTATGAACAGTACAGCTGTCATTTTTCACATCCTGACCGAAATGTGTTTTCGTACTTACAGCGCAGAATAGTGCAGTCACTGTGGGAAATCAGTGTTCAGGACAGATTAAGAAAATGACAGTGACACTGTTCATGAGCAGACATCCTAAAATCCCTATGTTAAAAATTTAGTGATGAAACTCCATAAAATGACTGTGTTACAAGAGTGCATTGAACTGTTTGCACGCACCCTTGTAACTTCGCAAATTTGTAATATTTTCATGCCACATTTTCAACATTGGCATTTTTTCACACCTCCTTATGAACAGTACTGCTGTCATTTTTCACATCCCTGCCAAAATATGTTTTTGCACTCCTGCCGCAGAATAGCACGGTTGCTGTGGGAAATCAGTGATCGGGACAGATTAAGATCGAGTGAGTGAGGGGGGGAGTGACCGAACTCAACTGAGCTCTGTCGGAACTGCTGCGGATTTCTTTGTGGGAAGAAAAAGGCCCCAACACTGGAGCCCAGTACAAAAGGGCAGCCTGCAGCACTGGGAGAAACAGAACGAAACAACGAGTGAGGGAGGGGGAGTGAGCAAACTCAGTGGAGCTCTGTCGGGACTGCTGCGGATTTCTTTGTGGGCAGAAAAAGGCATCAATGCAGGCAGGGGCCTAGTACAAAAGGGCAGCCTGCAGTGGTGAAAGAAACAGTATGAGATAGTGAGAGAGGGGGACTGAGTGAGCTCAATGGAGCTCTATCAAGACTGCTGTGGATTTCTTTGAGGGCAGAAAAAGGCGCCAATGGAGGCAGGAGCCCAGTACAAAAGGGCAGCCTGCAGCGCCAGGAGAAACAGAATGAGCAAGTGAGAGAGGGGGAGTAAGGAACCTCAACGGAGCTGTGTCGGGACTGCTGGGGATTTCTTTGTGGGCAGAAAAAGGTGCCAAACGGAGGCAGGATCCCAGCACAAAATGGTAGCCTAAGGCGCCAGGAGAAACAGAATGAGCGAGTGAGAGAGGGGGAGTAAGTGACCTCAACAGAGCTGTGTCAGGACTGCTGTGGATTTCTTTGTGGGCAGAAAAAGGCACCAATGCAGGCAGGAGCCCAGTACAAAAGGGCAGCCTGCAGTGTCGGGAGTAATAGAACAAGTGAGTGAGAGGAGGAGTGAGCGAGCTCAATGGAGCTGTGCGGAACTTTAGGGTTGCCCACCCTCCCACCCAGGGTCCTCCATGATCCTATATTCCAACAGGGTCTCTTGAGTGGAGACAAAGCAATGACTGGATATGCCCACAGCTTCTTATGAACAGTTCAAGTGTCATTTTTCACATCCTGGCTGAAACGTGTTTTTGCACTGCTAGTGCAGAATAGTGCGGTCGCTGTGAGAAATCAGTGTTTGGGACACATGAAGAAAACCACAGTGACACTGTTCATGAGCAGTGGTCCTAAAATGCATATGTTGAAAATTCTGTGATGAAAGTCCATAAGATAACTGTGATATGAGCGTGTGTTGTGCAGTTTCTATGCACCCTTGTAACTTCGCAAATCAGTAATATTTTCAGGACAGATTTTCAACACTGGTATTTTTTCACACCTCCTTATGAACAGTACAGTTGTCATTTTTCACATCCTGACCGAAATGTGTTTTCGCACTTGCGGGGCAAAATAGTGCAGTTGTTCTGGGAAATAAGTGTTCGGAACAGATTAAGAAAATGATAGTGACACTGTTCATGACCAGAGGTCCTAAAATCCCTATGTTGAAAATTTGGTGACGAAAGTCCATAAAATGACTGTTACTAGCGTACGTTGAACTGTTTCCATGCATCCTTGTAGCTTCGCAAATTTGCAATATTTTCATGCCACATTTTCAACACTGGCATTTTTTCACACCTCCTTATGAACGGTACAGCTGTCATTTTCCACATCCTGGTCTAAATAGGGTTTTGCACTCCTGCTGCAGAATAGCACGGTCGCTGTGGGAAATCAGTGTTTTGGACAGATTAAGATTGAATGAGTGAGAAAGGGGAGTGACCAAGCTCAACTGACCTCTGTTGGGACTGCTGCGGATTTCTTTGTCAGCAGAAAAAGGCCCCAACGCAGGAGCCCAGTACAAAAGGGCAGCCTGCACTGCCGGGAGAAACAGAACAAGCGGGTTAGGAAGGGGGAGTGAGTGAGCCCAATGGAGCTCTGTTGGGACTGCTGTGAATTTCTTTGAGGGCAGAAAAAGGTAGCAGTGCAGGCAGGGGTCCAGTACAAAAGGGCAGCCTGCAGCAGTGGGACTAACAGAACGAACGACTGAGAAAGAGGTAGTGAGTGAGCTCAACTGAGCTCTGTCATGACTGCTGTGGATTTCTTTGTGGGCAGAGAAAGGCAGCAACACAGGCAGGAGCCCAGTACAAAAGGGCAGCCTGCAGCACTGGCCGAAACGGAACGAGTGAGTGAGAGAGGGGGAGTGAGCGAGCTCAACGGAGCTCTGTCAGGACTGCTGCAGATTTGTTTGTGAGTAGAACAAGGTGACAACAGAGGCAGGAGCCCAGTGCAAAAGGGCAGCCTAGAGCACCAGGAGAAACAGAATGAGCATGTGAGAGAGGGAGACTGTGCGACCTCAACGGAGCTCTGTCTGGACAGCTGCGTATTTCTTTGTTGGCAGACAAAGGTGCCAACACAGGCAGGAGCCCAGTTCAAAAAGCGCAGCCTGCAGCGCCAAGAGAAACATAACAAGTGACTGACACATTGGGAGTGAACAAGCTCAATGGAGCAAAGCAATCAACATTTGGCATTGACAAATGCTTATTGTATTTGCAACCAGGAATAAGGTACTGCTGCTGACAATGTGAATGTTTCAGCTTTAGTTCATGCTCTTAGAGCATAGTACCTGAACAGACTGTTAGATTTTAAACCAGTAATAGTAGTACTCTTATCCAATAAAATATTTGTGGGATAAACATACGAAGAAGCCAGCAGAAGAAGGCCATCTGTCTATCTAGTCTGCTTATATTGCAGGGTCCACATCTTGAGCTACTGTCCCTGCCTTCCCTCCCCACTCCTCCCATCCTCCCTACCCATGATAATTACCTTCCCTCTATGCCTATCCTAGCCTCTCTTAAAGCTGCCACTGTTTTCAATGAGATCACCTCTTCTGGCAGCACATTCCAAGTGTCCACCACCCTCTCTGTGAAGAAGTGCTTCCTTACCTCCCTCCTAAACCTCCCACCCTACATCTTAAGACTGTGCCCCCTCATGTTATGATTGCTACTCAGCTTAAAGAGACTCTCTTATCCACCTTATTTATCCCTTTCAAGTACTTGAAGATCCCAATTATGTCACCCCCTCTCTCTCTCCTGTCTTCCAGGGAGTACATGTTCAGTGCCCTCAACATCTCCTCATATGCCTTACCCTGCTGACTCACTATCATCTTTGTAGCCCTCCTCAGGACCTTCTCCAGCAGGCTAATGTCCTTTTTGAGGTGTGGGAACCAGTACTGAACTCCACCCTCTAGATGAGGCCTTACCAGAGACCTGCACAAGGGCAGTATAATCTCCTCCCTCCTACTACTGATACCCCTGGATATGCATCCCAGCATCTTGTTTGCCTTTGCTGCTGCTTTCTTGCACTGCATGGAGTGCTGCGAGTCACTAGTAATCATCACTCCCAGGTCCTTCTCCTTCTCTGATGCAGATATTCGGACTCCACCCAGGATATAAAAACAAATACATAATGTTGTTGTCTCCTTAATGTCAGTGACGCCCAACCAAAGAAGAATATAATACAGAATGGTGGGTTCTCCAAAGAAGGCCAGTGATAAATCTAATTGAGCAATGATAAGGAAGATCCAGTGGACTCAACTATCAAAACTCCCAGAATGGCACAAGGCACTTGTGCCACAAGGAATGGTGTAAAGTGCCCCTTGGGCCAAAAGATGTGATGGAAGGGATTCTCAAACACAGCCTGTGTCAACCGCAGGCTGTGTGCACAAAAGGGTGCTTGTTCCGTCCTTGTGGCACACAATGGGATCTGACATGGGGTAGTGGGCATGCATCAGATGCAAGCTGCCATATCCCCTAATTCAGGATTCTCCAAACCCTCCCAGAGAGTGAAATTCTTAGATTTTTCACCTTCTAGGAGGGTTAGAGCATGTGTGCCACTCTTGGAGCCATCCCTACATGGGAAGGAACATATGCTGTGGTCTCCTAACCCCAATCCCCTTCCTATTAAAACTGATTCCAT
Organism: Neoceratodus forsteri; assembly: GCA_016271365.2. NCBI lineage: Eukaryota > Metazoa > Chordata > Ceratodontiformes > Ceratodontidae > Neoceratodus > Neoceratodus forsteri. The sequence continues at coordinate 261,588,209 of CM028137.1, read as the reverse complement.
ACCTGGTGGTCTAGAGGACCCCCCCAACAATGATCCCTTTCCTATTAAAACTGATCACATCCCTGGTGGTCTAGCAGACCCCCCTCATCCCTGATCTGCCTGTATAATAATAGATATCATTCCATGGTGGTCTAGTGGACCCCACCCCCTCCCCACCAGGCAGTGCTCAACCACACACCCCGTCCCATCCTCAAGCTGGTGAGTGGCACAGCCCTCCACTCTCTACCATGGCTGGACACCAACTAAGCTCTCAATAAGTGAGTACTGTATACAGTACACGCTCATTGATTTATAGTGAGTTATCAATCAATGAGTGCATACTGTATATACTACACACTCATGGACAGCTCAGTAGGTGGCCAGCTGTGGTGGAGAGCAGAGGGCTGTGCTGGTCACTGACTCAGGGATAGGATGGGGGGGAGACTTGGTGGTGAGCCACTGCCTGTCAGGGTGGAGGTCCACTAGACCACTATGGTATGATATCTATTATAACATGGGCAGATCGGTGCTGTGGGGTCCACTAGACCATTAGGGATGGGAATTTTAATAGGAAGGTGATCAAGGCTATGGGATCAGCTGGACCACCAGGGACATGTTTATTTTCATAAAAGGGGATCGGGCCTGGGGGGTCCACTGCACTACCAGGGATGGGATCAATTTAAATTGGAAGTGTATCAGGGCTTGAGGGGTCTGCTAGGCCACCAGGGATGCGTTTATTTTAACAACAGGGGATCTGAGCTGGGGGGGGGCTGCTAGACCACCAGGAACATGTTTATTTTCATAAAAGGGAATTAGGGCTGGGGGATCCACTAGACTATCAGGGACAGGATCAGTTTTAATAGGAGGGGGCTCAGGGCAACAGGGAGATGTTTATTTTAATAAAAAAGGAATCAGGACTGGGATGGTCTGCTAGACTGCTAGGGACATGTTTGTTTTCATTAAAAGGGAATTGGGGCTGAAGGGGGTCCTCTAGCCACCAGGAATGTCCTGGAGTGGTGCAAGACTGCCCAGCAGCTTGCAGCATACTATCCAGATGTGCTGATTGTTTGGTGCATGGCCACAGTTGCCACAAGCTGCAAAACTTTGCCTCTGGGATCCTGTCTGATAAAGAATCGGGCACAGGGTCCGTGGCACACCAACAATTGGCACATGCCACCATTGGCGCAGCTTGTGCCAAGTTTTGAGAATCAAGCCCAATGTGTCAAGCAAAGCAGTGGTGGCATTTCAATAAATTAAATCCCCATAATCAAGTGTATCACAAATAATGAATTGACCAGTACAAAGGAAAACACTAAAGAGAGCCTTAATTCAGTAAGAAAAGGATAGAAACATCTTTAATTTACAAGAGAGATGCTGAAGATCAATTTTAATGGTAAGATTACTGTCCAAGAATATTACTAGGTACTTGTATGAACTATCAAAAGTTTAGTACTATCCTTAGCATGGATTGAAAGATCAGAGAGACTATCATCAAAACAAATTCTGTTTTATTTTTTGTATTCAACAAAAGTCTAAGATCAAACAAAGCCTCCTGTACTTTGTTAAAATAATTCTGGAGTAAATCTATGGTCACTGTTCGGCCCTTATGCTTAGAATATCAAATTGTGTTGCCTGCATACATAGAAACATAGAAACATAGACTTTGACGGCAGATAAGGACCGCTAGGCCCATCTAGTCTGCCCATTTCCCTACCTACAGGATAGGCCGCAGATCCTAGTTAACCAACAGCCTATATCTTCCTGCCCCCCACAAGAATTGCCTTATGTCTGTCCCATGCATTCTTGAATTCTCCCACAGTTTTAGATCCCACAACTTCCTCAGGAAGGCTGTTCCATGCATCCACTACCCTCTCTGTGAAATAATACTTCCTCACATTGCCCCTGAACCCCTCCTTCTATCTTTAAATTGTGTCCCTTGTTCTTGCAAGTCTCTTTTTCTGAAAGATGCTACCCTCTTGGACTTTGTTGATTCCTTGAGGTACTTGAACGTTTCTATCATGTCCCCTCTCCTTTCTTTCCTCAAGGGTATACATATTAAGCTCCTTTAGTCTCTCCTCATACGGCTTCTCTTGCAGACCCTGCACCATTTTAGTTGCCCTCCTCTGGACTGCCTCTATCCTGTCTATGTCCTTGCGGAGATGGGGTCTCAGAACTGGACACAGTATTCCAGATGGGGTCTCACCAACTGTCTGTACAGAGAGATAACAACTTCCTGTTTTCTGCTGCTGATGCCTCTCCTATACATCCCAGTATACCCCGGCCCTCCCTACTGCCTTCTCCATTGCTTGCTAACCTTAAGGTCATCTGATATGATTACCCCCAGGTCCCTTTCCTGTTTTTTGTTGTTACTACCTCCCCACCCATTGTGTATTCTTCCCCTGGGTTCTTGTTTCCCAGGTGCATTATTTTGCACTTTTTTGCATTGAATCCTAGCTGCCATACGTCTGACCATTCCTCCAACCTTGCCAAGTCCCTTTTCATCCTTTCCACGCCTCCTTGTGTATCAACCCTGTTGCAGATCTTTGTGTCATCTGCAAAAGGCACTCTTTCCTTCCAGTCCCTCTGCAATGTCACTGATGAAGACATTAAAAGGACTGGACCTACTGAACCTCATGGTACCCCACTAGTAACCGCCCTTTCTTCAGAGTGGACTCCATTTACAATTACCTTCTGTGTCCTGTTGTCCAGCCAATGTTTTATTTAGGCAACCACCCTGGGACCCACTCCCAGGCTGGTTAATTTGACTAATAATCTTTTGTGGGACTGTGTCAAATGCCTTGTTAAAGTCTAGGTAGGCCATGTCCACAGCCCCTCCCTGGTCTACTACTTTGGTCACCCAGTCAAAGAAATCTATTAGATTCGTCTGACATGACCTTCCCACTGTGAACCCATGCTGCCTTGGATCCTGTGCTCCACTGACCTCTAGGTACTCAACTATTCTTTCCTTCAGAAGTGACTCCATCACTTTCCCTACCACAGAGGTCAGACTGACAGGTCTGTAGTTTCCTGCCTCTGTCTTGGTCCCACTTTTGTGAAGGGGAATCACATCCGCCTTCCTCCAGTCCTCGGGTACCACACCATCCTCCCATGATTTATTAAAAAGAGTAGCCAGTGGTTTCACTAGTTCCTTCCTTAATTCTTTTAGAATTCTGGGGTGAATTCCATCAGGACCCATTGCTTTGTCCACCTTCAGTTTTAGGAGTTCTTGCAGAACCCTTTCTTCTGTGAAAGGACTGGGATCGACCCCCCCTATCAAGAGTACATAAACAAGTTTGTGTGCACTGAACAGTATTTCAGCAGATCATTAATACAGTGACAAAATAATAAAGGACCCAGCACTGAAGCCCTCTGCAACCTCTTGCATGACTGTAACAAAGTTAAAACAACCATCAGTACTTTGGACACAATGGTTTAAGTATAAAGCAAACCAAACTAGAGATGGAAAATTCAGATCAGTGGGTCTCGGCATTTTTAATAATAGACTGTGGTCCACTGTGTCAAAAGTCTTTGATAACTCCAAGAAAACTACTGGAGAATATGATCTGTTATCAAGCGCAAAGTTAAAATCACACACTACTCTGGATACAACATGAGCAGTACTGTAACCTTTTCAAAAATAAAAACAGATTTATTACCAAAACTTTAAACTTGCAGAAGTATGACAGAAGTTGTTTCTGTACTATTTAAGTTTTTCAAAAATTTTTACTACTGATGACATAATGTACATTACTTGGTAACAGTATGGACCAGAAATATAATTCCCTTAAAAAATGAGATTTACAAAGGCATTTTTACAACCTCAAGGAATGGCAGCAGTGGTCAAAGAGAAACTAAATAAAAAAGTTAAATATTTGATAAATTAGAGCTCCAGTTTTCAGGAAAAAAAATTCCCCATCCTGTCACACTCGGCACCCTTCTTAACATAGACCTTAACTTATCATAAACTTCAGATTCACTGCATACTCAGAAAAAGTAGGTGGTGGGGCTATGAGAGGAGGAGAAACATCAATAGATGAGTAAGGCAAGTTAGGGAAAGATTCATTGAAAATCTTGCTTGCCTTTGCAAAGAATTTGTTAAAAATGGTTACTTGAGCCATCCTGTTGGTGCAGAGTTCAGGGCTTCCACCTGCGATTCCAACATCCTGGGTTCTGGAATGGACATGAGAGTCAGAGAGCTGGCCAGGGGGAGAAGGATCAAATGTCCCGGAGATTGATCTTCTTCTCCAGGGAGAGGGTATAATTGAGCACCTGGTGCATGACTTGCCTCTGGTGGATGCCAGGGGGCAGCAGCTGCCGAGGCTTTCACCATTGCTGGAGGTGGGATACCAGTGCATGAACCCTTGACATTATTGCACAGCCTGCCTCCCAGGGATGAAAATGCAGAAAAAGTGGGCCGATCAGGATGCTGCCCACCTCTCACCCCAGATCCTTCACCTCTGGCCATGGCACCACCGGAGATGAATACCAGCATCTGACAGGAGGGTGAGCCTCCTACTGGAGGTTCTTCCCCGGGGGGACAAGCTAGGGCTTAAACCCAGGATGGTATCATCCTGTGACCATATACCAGCATCCAAAGGTTGGTCGGGCTCCCTCCCATGGCCCAGCTCTGGAGGGCAAGCCAGAGTGTATCTCTGGCATGGGTAAATCTGCGGTAAAAGGGTGACAGAGCTGGGCCAATGGGGGCCAGTCTGTGGAAGGTGAGAAAAGTATAGCAAACTTAAAACATTTGTTACTTGAGAAAAACTATCAGTAATAACCAGTCCATCTTTTCTCAACATTGTAGGTAGAGTACTACCATCAGTGTTCCCCTGAAGATTCTTAATGTTAGCCCACCTTTTTTTCTAGGATTTTTAGAGATATCCTATACTGTAGATAAGTAGCATAATAATTTCTTATAGTTTGCTTAATAGTTGAAATACATTTCTTCCTAACTTCCCTGAACATTTGCTATAATCAGTTGTGTTTTTAATAATTTTTCCTTTTCTTCAGGCTGATTCTTTACTCTTTATCAAACTACCTATCTTTTTAGAAAACCAAGGAGATGACAAGGATCAGATCAATTTCTTTATGTAAGGAGCATGAGCATCAATTATACTATAAAGAGTAGATTTAAAAAATTCCCAAGCTGATAAAATATCATGACAGGTATAAGTACTAGTTGGCTTTAACAAGATCTCTCAAATATACCTGATCACAGTTTAAAGTTGTGAGAACAAACTAGGCAAGCAACAAAGGTCACCCTACTGTGTTGCTGTATATAGCCCACGTAGTAGTGACCACCTACATCTCCACCAAACACTGAGAAGAAGCTGTGGTAAAAATAACATCAAACAAGGTATCCTTATTATCATCCCTGCAGTTAGGTCTTGTAGGATATTTTACAATTTTTGTTAAATTTAATGCACCAGACTAATTACTGTAGTCAGGGTATAAAAGGGATCAAATATATTCCAATTTAGATCAACTAACAAAAAGAATTCGGAATGGGTGAAAAGTGCTCTCAAAGAATGCAGACTGGGTAACGTTTCTTATGGCACTGATGGTGGGCTACAGCCAGCTGCTGTATGAAAATTTAAATTATTTGCACATGTAACTTCTATTTCCAAAATATTTAACTGTTTAGGGATGCATTTAAAACATTTCAAATAACCAGATAGTAAATAACACCCCCCCCCCACACACACACACCTCTTGAAGCTATATCTTGCCTAAGCATGTTGTACTTCAGGATAGCCACCATGCTATCTGGGACTATTTTTACTGATCAGTGTTTCAGATATGAATAACACATCTAGTTTAGTTGTGTCCCCCATGACTTTAAATAATCTAGTTTGGGAACTAAACTCCTAAAATTTGTATGTGTAATTCCCATATTATTATGGTCACAAAACTCCTACAGAGTGAAGTTAGTGTTATATAAGGGGCCTGAATTTACCTTAACATTGCCAGAAGATTGCAGAATGAGTAATATTAACTTTCTAGTCACAGGGCAAACACTCCTTCATCATCCTGGCCATTGGTCTGAGACTTAGTGTAACAGTTTCCATGAAAAAGGGACTGAAAATGCATAAGAGACAGTTCTGTTGCAAACTGACCAACTCGAATAAAAAAGCAAGTTTAAACTCAGTGCAACAAAGGCATCAGAAAAAAACAGAATAAAATGCATGAGAAGAATTCTGATTGATGTCAGCAGATGATTATTAACAAAGATGGATTCCTGGGGCCCGATTCCAAGACAGCGATGAGAGAAAGGTGCAAAGTACGCCAGTGTGTAAAGTTATGCCAGAATCCCTATCACAAGTGAGCTGTGCCATATTCCAAGAGAATCACCAGATACGACAGAAAATACAGAATTATGCATGTTGCAAATTACGCCTGCAAGACATGGCGTAACTCACAATAGCGGTGTAGCAGTACTCATGTTGCAACTCGCAATACTGTCAGCAGTACATAACTCTCAACTGTCCCACAGTACATGGCATTGTTCCCTACTGTGCCTTCCATCAATTCTCTGTTCCACAGTGCGATGCCCTGTCCCACAGCCTGTGTTTGGCTATAGTGCTACATGCTATGGTACATGTTGCACCAGGTATGTATTTCACTTACTATTGGCCTGTCTGGCCATGCTGCTACCTATTTAACTGTGTCCTGGGCTTCCTAGGGCATGTTTGCTTGGGTGTTCCACTGTATGCCCATTAGTTCCACATTTGGGGCCTACTGGTTGGGGGTATGCTGCATTCTGGCTTTGTAGAGGGGGTTCTATGGCCTGTGCTCTGGTTAGGACAGCTTTTCCTTGTTCTAACTTATGTTACCATCCTCTGACATGTTTCATTATGCCACCTGTTCTGGAATAGCAGTTCTGTGGTGCTGGTGTGTTACGCATGTCATAAGCCACATTACACAGTGGCATAGGCATTCTTTGGCGTAACTGCGGCATAACTTGAGTTTGTCATAGCAGTTGCTGGTTGTGGTGTAAATGTTCTTTTGGAATAGCACATGTCACAAATCACTGGCGTAACTTGCGGTTTGCACTATCAGGACTGGCATACTGCATTTACGCCTGCCGTAACTGTCATGGAATACAGCCCATTGTCTTTAGTCCCAAGTCCCAATATAAAATCCACCCACATAACTTGTAATATTTGTACAGGTGTAGTGCTAAATTGATTTAAATAAATATTAGTTAACATTTTAAAATGAAAAATAACTAAAATTAAGCAGTAAAAAGAAGTTTACACTAACTACTCCACATTTACTCCTGTCAGGAATTCCTGTAAGTGGCATTTGCACTCTCACTGAATATGGAGGACCAATGCTCACTACACAGACTCAGTTATCAACCAGTTACTCAGACACTGCCCTTCTAATGGGTGGGTGAGATCTACAGGTCAGTGACTTGATAGCAAGACAAAAAGTATGTTGACAGCAGGGCAACAAATCCAGGAAGTAGCAGAAATTGGTAGAGAGGAAAACAGAAGCCCAGTACCAAGCAGCCCCAACATGTCTCAGTAGGTGGGTAATTGGGAGAAATGGGATACCCTGCTACCATAACCAAATAAAGACAAGTAAGTTAGTTAGTAAGTTTTTATTGATCTGGAAAGGAAGGCTAGGCAATTCTGCCTTTTTTCAGCCTTTTCCTGGGGGAAGGGTGAGATATAGATGGTAACCAACTGAAACAGAACCAGCTTAAGCTGTTGGTGATATTTTTAATGAATTTATAGCCATTCTTTCCTCCGTGCAGTGACCCATAATCTCCTGGGGATGACTCCCAGAACTAGTATGTGGGGACAAGGATATGCTATGTTCTGAGCAGTATGCCCAGTTAAGTACTAAAGTTACTTATCAAAAGAAGAGATCCAGGCTGGTAAGTTTAGAGTGAGTGCAATTGAGATTCAGCCTTCCACACAACTCAACAGGAAGATAATATAAGAAAATATCCAGGCCTTAGGACCAGGAGAAATTTGGGAGAGGAAGTGGATAGCCCAAATTGAAAAGAAGCCATTCTATCATAGCTGTTAACCGCTATGAATTTCGCATAGCGCTGTGATTTTTACAGTCAAATTTACCCTTGCTCCACAAAGGTTAGATGATGTTCTTAATCATTTTAGAGCTATTTGTGGAGATAAAAACTATCAAATCCCAAACTAACTTGATAGAAATATTCCTTAACACTAAATATACAGGGCCCACTATTTGCAGACACATTTCTCTTTAAAATAAGAAACCTGCGTCGTACTAGAAGCTCTGATATTCAGATCTTTAAAATCCCTCATTGTCATACTTCCCAAAGTCAAAGGTCATTTGTTTATCGAGTCCCACTTTGGCTTAATTTCCTCAGTAGTGACATATCTTTAGCTAGTACCTTGGACTCATTTAAGAGGAAGCTACGACAACAACTTGTTGCAAACTCCTCCTGCTACTGCTTCCACAAACCAGGACTATCCTCTGCTCCAGCACTTAATCTACCTACTCCATCCTCTTGCTCATACCAGATTTGTAAGTACTTCATCATGCCCATCTTTCTCATCCTCCCTCCCCTCTTCTACACCCCCCACCTTCTCTTTTGCTGTCCGTCAACCTCCCTCCTTGTTTTAACTGGACTGTCCGCACTCCCATCTGCACCCTCAATTTTGCTCCTCCCTCCCCTTCTCTTCCACCCCTCCTCCTACCCTTTCTCTCAACCTACCCCGCCACCCACTGTAAAGCCTGCTGACGTGGCCTTTGGCCTATCTTCTCTTCCCTTTGTAGCAGTTCTCCCCTCCCTGTCCTGTCCTCCTTATTCATTGTTAATTCATTACTGTCTATGTGTCAGACTAGGCGTTATGGGCTGATCCTCCCCTCTGTTGTATAGTCAAAGTCTCTGATTGTTTACTTTTGTATAGCCCACCTTACTCTGTAATGTTGTTTGCTCTACTTGCTGCTATTGCAACTGCTATTTTTTCTTAAACATTGTACGTGTTGTCAGCTGTCCACTGGCTACATACCCTTCCCTCTTCTGTAACTCAATTGATGTGGAACCTACAGTATGTAAAGAGCTTTTGCTCAAAGGTACTTCCGAAAATCTAATAAATAAATAAATAAAAACAAAATAAGAGCGTGTTTCACATTTTGGCCAGTTGCTCTGAACTTAGAATGCCAGTGCTATAAATTTCAGTGTTGAGAGGTTGAGAGGTATTCATTCTATGGAGGTGCTAAATTACTGCCACAGGAAGGGAGCACCCAGTTCCTTCTCCATAGAGAATTGTAGATCTTTGAAGATTACAGGACCAGACAGTTCTGTGTATTCTGAAGAAAAGGCTGTTGGTGCTGCTGATGGTGCTGTAATCCAAGGTCCTGAAGTACAGTACAGGAATCCCTAGCTTTATTTGGGATTGCTTCTACATATCTCTCAATCTGCTGTATTGCAAATCAGGGACGAGGCTTAAAAAAACAGGGACAGATGACCAAAACCAGGAACAAATCTTAAAAATGTCAAAGTCAAATCAAGAAGCCTCCTAAAATATGTCGTATAATGTGAAATGCTTTTTCTGATGAAGAAATAGACATTATCATGTACATCTGACAGTATTTTGTGCTTTATTCCTCATTACTTTTCAGTGACAGACATGCAAATTATGGAGGAACAGAGGGAATTTTTAATGCAAAATCAGAGACATACCTGAAAATCAGGGAAAGTTAAGAGATGTGTGTGTAACCCCTTTGTTACCCGGGGTTACTAGAATCCCAGTAAGACCTAGTGGTAGGCAAGGAAGGCAGCTTGTGAAACTCCAGTTAAATGGGTTTCACACTGTCTCACTCTGTCCTCAGTCACAGCTGAGACTTGAGAGATGACATCATAATAGAACTGTCGCAGCTACGCGAGCCACATTTGGAATCTTCAGCTCAGAGTAAGTTTAGAACCTTGGGAATTCAAAGTCAGTCTTGAGTTTGTCCTTAAGCAAACAAGAAGGACACCAGTAGTTGTCTGTTAACCCCCCTCCCTCTGGGGGGGTGAGGAAAAGTTCTTTGTGGGTTCCAGGGGCAATCCCCTTCTCACACCTTGGGAAGAAAGCTGCCTGTTTTAATTTAAGTTCAGTCTGTTCATGTATAACAGCAAAGGTTACAGTTTTTCGCCTGTGGGGCACCTGCAACGAATGGGTGAGTGTTTGGCTCCATCGGAAGGGGCAAACAACTTCTTTTCTTCAGTTGGATTTCAAGTATTGGGGACTGCTATTTGGGAGGACTATGTCAACTAGGACAAACAAATAGAGCAGTCATCTGTTTAAAGTGTTAATGGATTTAAAGTTCACTGTAGAGGGGGTGCTTCAGGTCATCCACTGTTCAATCTATATTTTAAAGTCTAAAGTTTTCTGTGTGTCCCGAGAAATGGCCGGGTATGGGCTGTGGGAGCTGGAGGTGGGAAAACACCCCATCTTTAGTAACCAGGTCCACCTCTACGGATTTCTTCTGTGTTTTTGCTACTTGCCTCATGTGCTTGGCCAGTGATAGGGTGGGTACCCAGACGTGGGTCGCAACTTGAAAATCTCTCTAGGACTCGCAGACTCTAAGTGGTGTGGTAAGCCACAGGATGGGAAAATTACTCCTTGTTGGATGGGAGTCTCCTTGTTGGATGGGAGTTTCGAATTGGAAGTATGAAAACAAAATCTCTCTAGGAGTCGCAGACTTCAAGTGGTGTGGGGCGCCACAGTTTGGGAGCCTCCTTGTTTGATGGGATGTCTTCCCAAGTAGAGTTTGGGTTCATTTGCCAAGTGGACCATCAGTCGAGTGGCTAGCAGGGGAGCCGGGCCAGTCGGGCTATGCATCCAATGCGCATGCAAAGTCCGGGCTGAGTGCCTGGTGGGTCCAAAGCCAGACAACTGTTGTATTGTGTTCATTCCTCAAATGGACTGCTGTGTTTAAACTCTAATCTGCATTACAGTTACGTAGCCCTGTGGGGGACCATGCAGTGCTTTGTTTATGTTCAGTGAGTTAATAAATAAAGCCACACTGAAAAATCCCAGTTCTGGTTCTGGACATTACAGTTATTGCTTCCTGTAGTTGGATTTACTTGGGTGCCCCTGTGCAGAGTAGCCAAACCTAGGTCTCTTGTGCCAGGTAACCTCATCCTTCCCCGAACCCGTAGATACCATATGTATATCCATGTTACAAAAATGGACATATGCCTTACAAAAATGGAGGCACCGCTTTGGATTTGTTTGGGAAGGAAGGTGCTTGGGCAAGTAGGCTAGCGTTTTGGCTATCTGGCAGTCGGTAGCCCAAAAAGTTGAAGCAATTTCCCTAGTGTATGCTGTGTGCTGTGAATCTTGTGCTGCTGTTTAAAAATGCCAACTGTTTACCAAGGAGCTGTAAAGCCAAAGTGTGTGTCCTTGTCCTGCATCAACATAGTTTACAGTGTTTGTCAGTTTTAAAATAAAGTTCTGTGAAGGAAAGTGTGGAAAACTAGGTAGCAACAGAGAAATTATGCCCTGGACGTTGGAAATGCTTTCTGTGCAATGCTAGAGACTGCAGAGTTAATGGCAATGTTACATGGTTGAAATGTGCTCCCGCCGTGGAGTCAGTTGAAAAAAAAAGTGCATCTTTTCAGTTTAAATTTGCCTGCTTGACGATCGCCGTGAGAAGAGGAGCCCTCATGAGGAAGAAGAGGCTCATTTGCATGGCGTCGTGTGGTTGGTCAGTTTGTCATTAGTCCTGCCCCTCAGCCAGCTCTTATGTGTCTGCTTCAGCGTTCAAGAGGGAGACAGAGAGTAGTGTGTGTACTGGCAGTGGAGGAGCGTTCGCAAAGTGTTCAAAGCACTGTAAACAGTAGAAAAGTGACTTTCCAGTTAAAAATCTGGCTCAACCCGCTTATCGATCGTGGGATCAGCGAATTGTGTGGTTAATACTACGATTGCGGAGACTGCCCGCCGTTTGCACTCTGAAGCCTTCAAAATCTGGCTGCAGGCCGTTTTACCCCATCGCAGCAATCTGCTTCAATAACAGTGAGTAAACGATTTAAAACTGCTCCAATCAGTGATTTTCAGATAATGCCATATAAAATGGGTGTGCAGCTGTATAGTCGCTTTGCAAGTAGCGATTATGTGATGTCCTGCTGGCAAGTGCAAGTCTGTAAAGCCATTAAATGTGTGCATAGCAATGAAAGTAGCCTCAGTTTAAAGTTTGCAGCCAGAGAGAGGCTGTGGGTTGTAAAATAAGTGCAACACTAGTAAAAGCAGGCAATCCTGTGCTGAAACATGAAGTTTTAAAAGGGACTGTAATTAAATGAATGTTGCCAGCATGTGAAAAGTCCAAGAAAAATCCTGTAAATGTGTGAACAGCCAGAACAGAGCAAGTTGTGCAGTTTGAAATAAAAGTTATTAGTAGCTGATGTAAATCGGGTGCGCAGTGGCTTGACCCAGAGTCTGAATGTTGATGCACAGGAGTGCTGCCGCCGCCATTACAGGGTGGGGTAGTTAGGTAAACACAGCAGCAGAGGAGCCATTTTAAAGCTACATAGTGTGTTCATTTAAAGTGGGACTTTCAGTTACAGTGAACTTTTGTTTGTTTTTCTGCAGTTATGGCCTCAGGACCAGCTCATTACCCGGATCATGCCCGGGCTGCAGTAACAGCAGCAGTAAATAGATTGAGAGATATTGAAAATTGGTGCTATAGAGGGCAACTCCCTCCTGATGTGGCAATTCCTAATTATCCAGTGCGCGTATACCAGATATGCTTGAGTGCTGGAAGGGATGTCTTCATGATTCCTCACTGTGCTGGTTGTCTACAAAAATATGGCTTGTATAAAGTTCATCAAATTTGTTTGGCTTCCACATGGACACAACTTCAAGAATCTGCAGTTGGCAGCACACAGCATCAGGCGGAGCCTGTGGAGGAAGGTCCCCCGGGGGAGTGTGGTACAAAGTTAGAGAGTGCAGAATTAGAGACTGAAGCTGAAATTGAAGCATTGGATGCTAGATCTCAGAAGGCAAGTTCAGATAAAGCATCAATAGTCCCCTGGGTGGGGGGGCCTAGCCCAAGTCTCGAAGGTGAAGATGAGATGCAGGAGGCCTTTGAATGGGAGGTGACGACCTCCGCTCCCAGTGATGAATGGATAGTCTAGGGGGTGAGAACTACTGTTCACTCCTGGGCTCATATCCTCAGTGAAGAGGAAGATGAGGGGGAACCTAAGTGGCCTTGTGAGATAGGAACGGGTACACCACCTCAAGATCTTGCCTCGGAGGAATGTGTTCAAGAAAGTGGTGATGCCACTGCCCTGGCTTCACCAGAAGAAGAAGAAGTCAGGGATCCATTTTTAATTTCATTGAGGATGCGAAGCTGGCAGAACCAGGACTGGCCACCCCCAAGCCAGGCCAGCGGTCTCAGACTGATCAATGCAAGTAAAGAGGAGAGACTGGTTCATAGAAAGGCCAATGAAATCTTTGGTATGACCTTTCCTACCTTTCCTCGGAGAGTCTGGGAGGAGATTGAGAACTGCAGGAACTCCTGGATCTGGGATGAAGCAATGAAACATGTGCATCCTGGGGCTAACCAGCATGTAAAGAATAGACTGTTCCACGAAAAGTATACACAGTGGAAGAGAGGCAGGACACTGTTTATGGACAGAGTGAGAATAGTGGACAGAGAGGGACGCGAAGTCTCCCACTGTGTGAATTATGTGCGTCCAGATGGAGTAATAATTCAAGCCCCTGACCCCCTCTACTATTGGCCTCAGTGCAAGGACCTCCCAGTAATTAAGCCTGTGCCTACCAAATGGAGAGCCGAGCAGTGGTAGTCAATACTGCCACATCTACACTGTGAAGTAACCTTATAGAACTGCCAATATGAATAAACAAGAACTCAGGTGCCCCATATTCTTCAGTCCACAGTGTACTGCCCTATTCAGCAACCATCTACTGGTACCACCAGATGACTTCAGATCCAGAGAGAACACCAGCCCAGCTGTTTTGCTGTTCATCACCTGGTAATTGGATGACGCCAGACCAGCTGTTTCTCTTTTTGTTCTTGTTCTAAGGTTCCTTCTCCCGTTATGACATCAGCCCAGCTGTTTCCAGATGTGCACTCCTGTGGGTTCCCGGAAGATGTCCGCCCAGCTGTATCAGAAGAAATGCTGCCAGGGAGAGTCTTCGGCAGGGACCACGTGTGTGACGTTCCAATACTTCAAGAGGCTGGTGAGTCAGAAAAATTATTTTTATTCTATCTTTATGACATTGCAATACACACCTTACACTACAGACTTCAAACAGTGTGTGAACTGTCCTCAAAGACTCTCCCCTCCGGGATTATTGCCTTAAAGAACTGTGCTTCACGGGGCTCCAGCCCAGGAGAGACTTTTTAATGGACTGGCCTCCGGGCCTTGTAGTCACTAGTGGGACATTTAGGGCATTCCATCCCCCAAAGGTGTATTGCTACCAATGTCATTGTACTTTAATGTAAATATTGTTTTCTACCTTTTTCTAAAAAAAAAAAAAAATCTTTCCTTTTTGGGATTGTTCAGTGCTTTTTCTGTGTGGTAAGGGTTGCTGTTGTCATTGTTGTTGTTTAGATAGACTGTACATGCAGATTAGGATGTGTTTTTTTTGTTTTTGTCTTTTCTTACAGGTGTTCCTGGAAGACAGAAGAGAAGACAAGAAGAGGAGGAGGGGCTCATCGGAGTCCCTCGTCAGTGCTTATGGTGTAGAATTTAAATGTACTGTGTTATTATTGCTAATGGTTGTAGTTGCAGGCTGCCCAAGGTCGGGGAGGTCCCCGGGTTTTTGTTTTTATTTGGGAATATTATGTTAGAGGCAGATAGGTTTTCCCTAGAGGGATAGGGGGGATAGACAGGCTGTGGTCCTGAGCGGCCGTAGGGATTGCAGTGCTGATCTATCAGGGCTATGCTCTGGACGGTTCTACCAGAGCCACTAGGTGTCCATAGTAAGTGGATAGAGTAGAGGCTGATATGTCAGCTATAGGCCTCTAGGCCCCTAGTGTTGCCTACCTGTGCTTGCACATGGCAGGAGGGGGCCTGATCACCCCCCTCCACAGGTAGCACATAGGGTGGGATGGCCTAAGGCCGGGTGCATAATGACTGGGGACAGTCATTTACCGGGTCAAGGGCGAGTGTAACCCCTTTGTTACCCGGGGTTACCAGAATCCCAGTAAGACCTAGTGGTAGGCAGGGAAGGCAGCTTGTGAAACTCCAGTTAAATGGATTTCACACTGTCTCACTCTGTTCTCAGTCACAGCTGAGACTTCAGAGATGACATCATAATAGAACTGTCGCAGCTGTATGAGCCACATTTGAAATCTTCAGCACAGAGTAAGTTTAGAGCCTTGGGAATTCAAAGTCAGTCTTGAGTTTGTCCTTAAGCAAACAAGAAGGACACCAGTAGTTGTCTGTTTACCCCCCTCCCTCTGGGGGGGGGGGTGAGGAAAAGTTCTTTGTGGGTTCCAGGGGCAATCCCCTTCTCCCACCTTGGGAAGAAAGCTGCCTGTTTTAATTTAAGTTCAGTCTGTTCATGTATAACAGCAAAGGTTACAGTTTTTCACCTGTGGGGCACCTGCAATGAATGGGTGAGTGTTTGACTCCATTGGAAGGGGCAAACAACTTCTTTTCTTCAGTTGGATTTCAATTATTGGGGACAGCTATTTGGGAGGACTATGTCAACTAGGACAAACAAATAGAGCAGTCATCTGTTTAAAGTGTTAATGGATTTAAAGTTCACTGTAGAGGGGGTGCTTCAGGTCATCCACTGTTCAATCTACATTTTAAAGTCTAAAGTTTTCTGTGTGTCCAGAGAAATGGCCGGGTATGGGCTGTGGGAGCTGGAGGTGGGAAAACCCCCCCCATCTTTAGTAACCAGGTCCACCTCTACGGATTTCTTCTGTGTTTTTGCTACTTGCCTCATGCGCTTGGCCAGTGATGGGGTGGGTACCCAGAAGTGGGTCGCAACTTGAAAATCTCTCTAGGCGTCGCAGACTCTAAGTGGTGTGGGGACCTACAGGATGGGAAAAATACTCCTTGTTGGATGGGAATCTCCTTGTTGGATGGGAGTTTCCGAATTGGAAGTATGAAAACAAAATCTCTCTAGGAGTCGCAGACTTCAAGTGGTGTGGGGAGCCACAGTTTGGGAGCCTCCTTGTTTGATGGGATGTCTTCCCAAGTAGAGTTTGGGTTCATTTGCCAAGTGGACCGTCAGTCGAGTGGCCGGCAGGGGAGCCGGGCCAGTCGGGCTATGTATCCAATGTGCATGCAAAGTTCGGGCTGAGTGCCTGGTGGGTCCAAAGCCAGACAACTGTTGTATTGTGTTCATTCCTCAAATGGACTGCTGTGTTTAAACTCTAATCTGCATTACAGTTACGTAGCCCTGTGGGGGGACCATGCAGTGCTTTGTTTATGTTCAGTGAGTTAATAAATAAAGCCACACTGAAAAATCCCAATTCTGGTTCTGGACATTACAGTTATTGCTTCCTGTAGTTGGATTTACTTGGGTGCCCCTGTGCAGAGTAGCCAAACCTAGGTCTCTTGTGCCAGGTAACCTCATTCTTCCCCGAACCCATAGATACCATACATATATCCATGTTACAAAAATGGACATATGGGTTACATGTGCTTCCAAAAAGATGATTTTAAATGAAAATTCTGATACCTGGTAGTGATGAATTTTCAAGAATTCTGTCCAGAAGACTTTCACATATGAGATGTACAAAAATGGTTTAGGTTTGCCAGCTAGAGGTAGGCAAAAGTTGCAAATTCTGCAACTTTCATAAAATGTTCACAACATTTTCCATACTTCCGCCATCGGTGAGATCAGAATCTTTTGAATGTGTTGTGTGAATTTTGGCCCTGTTCCACAGACTTTTCTAACTGAACTGTGGAATAATACATTAAACTGCAGAATTTATTCCATCTGTAGTTTAATGTATTATTTCATAATATAGCCCCTCCCCACCGCTGATCGCTGGCCCCCTGTAGAATAAAATTTCCCCTTGGTGTCTACTGGCCCCCCAATCTGCCAATCGCCAGCTCCATGTAAAAAAAAATTCCTGGTGGTTAGCGGCCCCCCACACACCAATCACTGGCCCCATGTAAAACAAAAACTGGTGTGTAGTGGACCCCCCCACTCGCTGATCAGTGGCCCCATATAAAAAAAATCCCTGGTGTCTAGTGGTCCTCCCACCACACACACACCGATTGCAGGCCCACTGTAACAAAACAAATATTGAAATAATTTTCTCTCCCTGGTGTCAAGTGGCCTCCCTTCCTACCCCCGATCCCCTTATTAAAAAAAAATTAGTAGTCCCTCATTCCCTAGTGTCTAGTGTTCCCCGCACCCGCCGATCGCTGGCCTCATATAAAAAAACTTCCTGGTGTCTAGTGGTCCCCCCCCCCCATCAACTGATCACAGGCCCAATGTAAAAAAAAAGACATGTAAGAAATTTTCCTCCCCTGGTGTCTAGTGGACCCTGTCCCTATCCCTGATCCCCTTATAAACAAAGTTAGTAGTCCCTCATTCCCTTGGGTATAGTGGACCCAACAACCTGGCAGGTAGTCCCCCACCACCCCACTAACCCCCACCCTGACCCATAGTGGGCGACTGGCACAGCCCTTCTCTCTCCACCAAGCTGGCCACCCACAGAGGTGTCAATTAATGAGCACATGCCTGTAAGGTTGGGGGGAGACGGATGGTGAGATACTGCCTGTCAGGGTGTGGGTCCACTAGATTACCAGAGCTGTTTAATTGTATTTATGGGGGGTCAGGGCTGGAGGGAATCACTAGACTGCCATTGTGTGTTTTTTACAACTACTAACTTGGATCGGGGCTGATCGGGGGTCCGCTAGACCACCACGTTTTTTATTATCATTACTGATTTGAATCAGGGCTGATCAGGGGTCCACTAGATCAGCAGGGATACAATTGAATTATATTCGTAAAGGGATCAGTGCTGGGTGACCGTGGCATGTTGTCACTTCTCCCAGAGGATTTCTAAGTACCCTTAGACCAGACTTTGACTGGTCTAACGGTATATTCGCATTTGCCCCCTGGGAGGGTTTTGAGAATGCTGATTTAGGGGATACAGCAGCCAGCATCTGGCACAAGCCCTCTAGCACCATGCCACAGACCATTTTGTGGTGCAAGGCTAGCTCAAGTCTCCTGTGGTGCATACAGCCAGTGTTTGATCAGGCTGCTTTTCAGAGTAGCACAGGGCACATATTTTGATGCACGGTGCCACTTGCGTCATTTATATTTGATGCTGGTAGCCTGTGTCAATCTAAGGGCTTTGAGAATCTGGCCCCAGGTATTTTTTTGTACATGGGGCCAGCAATCAGTGGGTGGAGGGGGACCAGTAGACACCAGGGATTTTTTTCTTGGGGCTGGCAATCAGTGGGTGGGGGCCACTAGATACCAGGTATTTTTTTACATATGCCAGTGATCGGCAGGGGGGCAGTGAGCAGCAATCGGTGGGGGGGGGGGATTAGTGTATTAAACTGCAGGGAAAACAACTGCAGAACTGACCACTGACAGATGCCTTTTGGAAAAAGTATTTGTCCAAAACACATCAAAGTGTGTTTCTTTTACTGGCACCTCAATAAACTGGGCACTTTTTGGGAACTGTGAGCAGCATTCTTACTTCATTACAGTGGTGAGTGCTGGATTTTTGTTTATTCAGGAATTTTTTTCCTGCAGTTTAATACATTAAACCACTGTCTGTACATTTAGTCCACCATTTTAGGGCAGAATTTCTGCAAAAGTTGCCACAATGGTTTCCGAACTTTCGTGGAAATGAAAGTTTGTCTTCGGCAGAAATTCCACTGGTGGATTTTTTTTTCACAATCCTCTAGTGCCAGCAGAAAAACATGAAAAAAAAAACACACTACTCTATAGACACACAAAAAACAACAACCCACACTGACCAATGAAGCCATGGATAATGTGTATACAATATAAATAATGCAATGTAAAGGCTGGGGATATGATCGTATCAGACATGATGTAAATGTTAATGGGAAGTAACGTATGGTCTCTTTCTTGGTACTGTACAGTATGAGTGTGGGTAGAAACACAGAATAATGCCTTTTGTCAAAGTGCTAACTTAATTTTGTTGACAAAATGCCCTTTGTCACACTGTTAACTCAGTTCTTTGGACAAAATGCAGTTTATCCAATGACTAACTTCATTCTGTAGACAAAGTGCTTTTTTGCCAGACTCCTAACTGAATTCTCATTTTAATTATTTGTTAACTGTTTGTATACACTGATCCCAGGAACCATATTCAGGCATGCCCTGGGCCATAAATAAAGCACAAATAAGGTACAAAACAAGTACATAAGATAAAGGGTACAATAAATTGTTGCAATACATTAAGTGATACAGAACAAAAGGTACGAAATGAACAACTGGGGAAAAAGTGACATTAGTGTAAGCAATTATAGTACAGAGTCTTTGTGGTAGTGCAGTGCCTAACGTACATCATCACAATAAAACTAATTTCCGGAGTGATTGTGGCACCCCAGGTGTCACTGCAAGATAATGGGGAAAGTAGATGCAGGGTTACCTTAACTTCAACAGGGGCATTGACAGGCAAAGGTAGCAGTGAGGGTGGTCTTGTATTGGGATTTAAATTGTGGGTTTGATCCCAGGGACCATACTGTGGTAGATAGGCTGTTTATGAGACTCAGGGCAGCTGTGGAGAAGGTCTTATGGCCCATACAAGTGGTAACTTGTGGGCAATCTCATAGTAGGCTGTAGGATGACTGGAGGCCTCAATGGCAGGGCTTTGTCTTGAGCTGGAGGGAGAGGGGTGACAGCTCTTTTTCCTTGAAGGATTTGTCAATGATGCAGCCTAGTAGGTAATCACAGTGGACCTGAGGGGGAACCAGCCTAGGGCCTGGTAGATGGAACTGTGATGTGTAGGGCCATCAAGGCAAATCTACAGATGTTGTTGGAGGTTTTGTTGAGTCTGGACAGAGGGGAGGATGAGGTTTGTTGTGTGTAAATGGGAGAACAGTACTCTAGCAGGGGGAGTAAAATTCCCTGGATAATGGTAAGCCATACATCGGGAATCATAAAATCCCTGAGCCAGAAGCCAACTCCTAGTCTCTGGTTCGTACACTGGACCGTGAGTCTGATGTGTTCAGAGAAAGTCAGAAAGGAGTTGAGGGTGACTCTGCGATATTTAATGGTAGTCACTAATTCAAGGGGTGAGCAATCAGGGAACAGGATATGAAGAGGTGCAGTGTCACTTGCCCACCTAGCTAGTCTGGGTTTCAAATTAATCAACATGGCTTTAGTATTTCAGGGGATTTTGCAAGAGTCTGTTGGCAAGGAACCATGTTTGGGTGGTGCCAAACATTTTTTGAGCGCTTGGATGATAGTTTGGCTGGGGTCTTTGCACTATGGTAGAGGATAAGGTCATCAGCATACAGTAGCAAGTTGTACATGATGCTATCTATGGGAAGGGAGTTTATGAACAGAGGAACAAGGTAGGCCGAGGTATGGATTCTTGGAAAAAAGTATGGACCACCCTGGTGCTTGAATTCCCCCCCCCATGCAGATCGCCTGGGGTTCACCCTGAAACATAATTATAAAACCATGCTGTAGATGTAGTGGAGCACCCAGTACTGCTCAGCTTAACTAACAGGATGTTATGGTCCACTAGATCGAAAGACTTGGTAAGATTCACAAAGATGGTACCAGTTATCTTGTCATCATCCATGCCTCTGAGAATGTGGTCAGTGAAGCAAGCCAACACAGTGGTAGGGCTGTGGCCTTTCATAAAGTTGTGTTGTTGGGGAGGAGGAGGTTGTGATTGAACACATTGTCTGAGATTTGCTGATAAACAACCTTTTCAAGAATTTTTCTCATGTGGGAGAGAATGGAGATGAGGCAGTGCTTGTCAATGAGGGTAGGGTTGCCAGACATGAAAATGGGAATGACTCTGGCTTGCTTCCAGATGGTGGGTATGTAGAAGGATTTAATGGATAAGTTAAATACCATAGCCAGACATTTGGTAGTAATGTGGGCTACAAGATTTAGAAGTCTTGGGCAAAGGCCATTGCTGCCAGAGTTGCCTTGGTTGAGGAGGGTCATAAGGAGCTTATGGATTTCCTGCAGGGAGATGGCCTTAAAGTGAAAGGGTGGGACACTAGGGCCATCAGTGATTTGATCAATAGGACAATTTCTGGGGTGCTTGTCGAAATGTTTATCAAGGCAGTCACATAGGTTTGTGAATTTTGTATTAAAGGTTTTTGCCACATTGGATGGATCAGTTAAAGGAAAACTATACCCTTGTATCTTGTAATTTATATTTTTTTCCATGTCAATAGACAACTGTTTTCATGTAGCTGTTAAAGATGTGTGCAATTGCTTTAGTTTATTTTCACATTGTATACTTGGCCCTGTAGCTATCCTTGGGGTCTCCATTTGCTGGTTGTTGAAATCTCATTGTCTCTGAGAGCTACATTAGCATATGAGAACATGATGTGTAATCACATTTTAGACTTCACTGTATGCCTGTTTGCTTAATTAGACTTCAAAAAAAACAAGCTGCAAGAAGGTGTGAAATACCACAGCTACCTTCAGTTACATTCACAAACTGTCTAAGTTGTAATGCAGGGGTTTTCCCTATAAATTGCATTCAATTTATATGTTTCCAGAGAGTTTTTGCAGGGTATTTGTTCTTTCAGCATAGAGATACATGGTATAAATGGTTGATGTGACATCATGTGACATCATGTTCTCATATGCTAATGCAGTTCTCATGGAAAATGAGATTTCAAGAGTCATAAAATGGAAACCCCCAGGGTAGTCGCAGGGGACTACCATGAACAATGAAAACAAACTAAAGAAAACACAATTGCCCAAAGAGCTACAGGAAAAGAGTTGTCTATTGACATGGAAACAAAATTGTTTTACATGGTATAAGGGTGTAGTTTTTCTTTAAGGATTTTGCCCTACTTTCTAATTTTGCAGCATTCTTTTTGGTCTCAGCTGTGATTAAGAAGTTCACTACCAACCAGAAATCTTTGGAGTTGCCAAGGTTTCATGAAGGCTTTTGAAGTACTAGCCTTGTGTGAGTTCTGTTCTCATTACTGCAGAGGCTACACAGGTGTCTGTATTCATTCCAGTGGGAGGGGGAGGGGTGGCTTTATGTGCTGCCCATTTGGCATCCCACTCCTTAATCTTCTTGAGGAGGCCTTTGGAAAGTCATCTCACATTTCCACCCTGTACTCTCTGCATAGCTAGTGGGAAGTGCCTGTCCTGGGTGGCAGTTAGGGCTGCAGTGAGGACACCCAGGG
This sequence comes from Neoceratodus forsteri, assembly GCA_016271365.2. Classification (NCBI taxonomy): domain Eukaryota; kingdom Metazoa; phylum Chordata; order Ceratodontiformes; family Ceratodontidae; genus Neoceratodus; species Neoceratodus forsteri. The sequence continues at coordinate 261,565,933 of CM028137.1, read as the reverse complement.
CTGAGTTAACATCAGTCAATGTGTGCAAGATTGGTCAGTTGGCTGTCCTTATATCAGAGAACAGTTGAAGAGCATCATATGTTAAGAAGTCTGTGAAGGTCAAACATTTGGGTGAGGGCAAGGGAGTTGGAAGAACAGATGCAGAAAGTTTGGGAATGGTCACTGATGGAATTAGATAAGACTTCTGCATGAAGAACCCAATCTTCTTAATTAGTTGGTATCCAGTTCGGGTAGGAGTGGTTTGAGTCCTGGGTCCTGATTCCTTTGTGTTTTTGTGGGTTGAGGCAGGTAATGAGTTGGGTGAGACTGAGCTGTTTTAACATTTCTCTTGGCAAAATATTTTTTGTTAAGCCCTTAAATTCATTATGTGGGCAAAATGTATTTTTGTCACGTATTTGCCAAGACATTGTAATTTTGCTAAGGTCATTATGTTGTCAAAATGAATAACAGTACAAAATGACACATGCATCATTTTCTGATGAAAGAGGGGGAGGACAAAGGGGAAAGTGTTTAACCAGGAAAGGCACACTAAGCAAAGCTTGTTTCCAGGTGCAACCTGGGAGCACAAGGACATTAAGTGATTTGCTCAGGGTCCCACAGTGTGCAAGTGGGGGCTGTGGGATTCAAACCCAGATCTTCATGTTTGCAACTCAGAGACTTAAGCCACTGTGCTACACTGGCTCCTATGATGAATGCATACCTTTATTTGTAACATGGCTCTCTGTACAACTTCCAAATAATAACATCTGATTGGTTAAATAATAACAGGTGACTAAAAAGCAACCATGGATTAATTCCACAGTAGAACCATGGTTGCTTATGTAGTGCCTTTTTTGAGAATTCACTGATCTTTACCATATAGTGCAGCATGTCAGTAGTTATGAATGCCACCACAGTAAATGAAACAAATATCTTACCCAGCAAAGTTTAAATTTCAGTAGCACTGTTCCGATACTGCAGATCTGTAACATTTTCTAAACTTTATGTAGAGCACAATAATTACCTAAATAAAAGTGCATAGTTTTCAAGATTGAGGCTCTCAGCATGTAAACAGAAGTAGCCACAAAAAAGCATGCATAGTAATGAAGCAGTGTCATATGTGCAATCCCAGAATGCAGTAATGTAACTTTCAGGAGGGACAAATGGGCGACATAATAAGTAAAATTTCTATTATTTATGAAAAGATTTTTACAAAACAAATAAATAGTTCAAAGTGTACAAAGTTTTTCCTCACAGTACATTGTGTTATCTTGAGGCAGCACACCCACAGTTTTGGTAAGTAGTGCTACATTGGTGCAACATTGTTTTATAAATCTGGCAGCATATCAAACTCCGTGTGTCTGTGCATTATTCATTGAAATAAGCAAACCAATTGTATGGATTCAAAAATATTGCTAATACTCTTGCCATGTTGCAAGAGCATTAAACCACTCCAGACAATGGTTCCACTGTGGAATTAATCCATGGTTGGGCGGTTGGAGGCACTTGGCCTTCGGCCTCATGCCACAGCCCTCCCCATCCATGGATTAATTCCACAGTAGAACCATGGTCTGTCATGGTTTAATGCTTACTTGATGCAGTCTGCTGCAAATCATGAAGAATGTTACAGAAACTTCTGACACTTTCAAAATAGGGCTGTAGAGTCTGGACACAATTTGGATAATGCAGAAACAGGTTGATAGTGCCATTGCTTCTGACCCTTTTGAAAATATCCCTCTCTATACCTTTAACCTGTGAGGCTGTAACAGTATTGAACAATATTAAGGCCCATCCTTTTATAGGTGCTAGCTGTTTCAGATCACATTGCCCCCCCCCCAATCAACCACCCTTGTCACCCAGTCAAAGAACTCTAGCAAGTTCATCTGGTATGACCTCCCTTGGGTGAAGCCATGTTGATGGATGTCCTGCAGGCCACTATCCTCCAAGTAGCTAGCCATCCTTTCAAAATCAAATCAAATCAACTTTTATTTGTAAAACATTGCAATTCCCAATTGGACCAAAGTGCTTATACAATAATAATAAAACACAGACAAAATAAAACAATTTAAAATCTCATAATATCTAAAAATTCCCAATCTCTTTAAAACTCATTTAACTACACCGTGAAAAATAATTCAAATAAACTATCACAGAAAATTCTACATGCCTTCATCACTTTACCCAAATCAGGCTCCTCACTTCAGTCGAGCAGCCACGGAGCTGATCCCTGCCCGCGGCTGCACCTTCGCATCCAGCTCGCCCTCCCCGACCAAGGAAAGCAGGTACACACTGTCAGCTCCTAGCCTGGAGCAACCAGGCTTCAATCCCTGCAATTTGACTGGCTCCTGGGGACTGTTGCCGCTTCCCAATTGGGCGCTGCAGAGCCCCATTGAGAAAGCGCTGTAGGTGCCTTTTTCAAATCAGAGCTCTGCCACTTCCTGCTCTACTGCTGAACCATTTTTGGCCCCCCTCTCCTTTCTCCTTTATAAAATATGCTACCCACTGATCCCTGCCCCATGTCTTCATTTTAGTCAATTTCAGCAGCTTCCTAAAGGGGCTGTCCTACCCTGCAACTTAAAGTGGCGGTCCCCTTTTGTGCTCAAATTTGACAAGTATTGCTGACTGCTGTTCCTTAACCACACAATCTTTCCCGCAGCCTCCTACTACCAGTGCCTAGCCACTTTTCTACCACAGGGCATAGTTTCTCCTACCACACTCAACTTTAATTTACCCAACTTCCCTATTTCCTCACTTATTACTGCCCTGTCACCTTCCCTCTTTCTGTCCGCCAACATGGATTGCTCTAAATGTTTCCACCTCCCCTATTTACTCTCACTCCTTGTTTTCCCCCCTCTGCCCCACTTTGCTCAACTCCCCTCACCCTGCCCCTCCACTACCCCTCTTCCCATCCCCTTCCCCACCATTTTTGCTCCAATCCTTCTCCCTCCCTCCTCCTTTCTCTCACTCTCCCTCTCCCACACCTCCTCGCCCCTCCTTCCCCATCCCCACACTTCCAGTTCTGTTCCTGCCCCTCCCCACGTGAGCCCCCTCATCAGCCTTTGCCTGTTTCATGAGTTCTCACCTTCTCACCAAAACTGTATATTTTTAACCCACCACTACACCAGGCCTTACATAACCAAGCTGTCTTTGCTTGCGAACCGCAGGCACCTAAGGCATTTACTACTACTACTACTCCTCATCTCAGGCTCCATTAACCCCAACCCCAGCCCCTCACTGCCTACCCATTTCACCCTCACTCCTCCCCCAAACCCTCTAAACAGCTCACTTTTGCTCACCTTAACGTGTAAAGCCTTTTGGGAAAAAAAACCTTAATTGAGTCCTGGGTGATGGCTAATGCTTTCGATGCCATTGCCCTCACTGAAACCTGGCTGATGGAGGATGTCTGCCGCTATGAAATCCTCCTTTAGGGTTACTTGGTCTTTAGAAAAGACAGGGTGGGAAAGCTTGGGGGAGGCTGCCTCATCTGGGTTGCTGATCACCTCCTTGCCACCGAATTAGACCCCCACTTCCCACCTCCTCCTTCTAGTCCATCTCAATTAACCTCCTCCTTGGAGCAGATAAAATGGTCACAGTCAGCATGGTTTACCTGCCACTCACATCCTCACCCCATGATCTAGACTCCTTCCTAGATATCAAGACCTCCCTTTCCCAAGGGAGAGATTGGATCATCCTAGTGGATTTCAACCCTAACTGACTGTGCCCTCACTGTGACTCCACCAAGGAATCCTTACTTGGCCTTGGCCTCCACCAGCTCATCACTGAACCCACCAGAACCAACTACAAGACTGGATCTCAGTCATTCGTTGTTTAGGTCCTGGTCTCTCACCCCTCCCATGTCACCACCTCCAGAGTTCTTCTCAAATCAGTCAGTGACCACTGTGCTGTTTTCTGTTATTGGTCCACAAAAACACCCCCCCACAAATTCAGCCAAACCAGGCAATTGAAGAAGTTTGATGCCTCTGAGTTTTCCAAAGCAGCCGTAATCCAAGACTGGTCCTTTACTGAAAATATTTCTGACATTTGCAAAGCACTTGAAGCCTTTAGCAGTAAGTTCCTTGCCTTCTGTGACCGTTTCATCCCACTTAAGATGTTCTGGGTCAAGGGTTCTAGCCAAGAATGGGTCACCTCTGAGCTTTGCAAACTAATGAGGGATAGGGACCGAGCCTGGAAGTTGTACAGAAAACACAAACCCCCCCAACTCCTCCAAGACTGCAAAACTCTCAGGAGCAGGTGCAAAGCTTCCACAAGATCTGCTAAATCCTCCTTCATCCTGGAAAAACAACGTGCTGCTCAGGGGAACCCTAGGAGGACCTGGAAGATTATTAACACCCTAACTGGTAAGGGAATTTCCGAAGAACCTATTTGTCTCATTTCTGAAGGGACCACCACCACCGAGCCAAGCAAAATAGCATCCCTTTTCAATAAATACTTTGGTGACCTCGACCAGTACAAACCCAGCTCCCCTCCTACCCCTTCTACCTCAACCCTCCAGTCTCCAACCCCGAATTCCATTTTGGATACCTAACCCCTGCTGAAGTGGTCAAGCTAATCAGAAATAGTGACCCAAGACCATCCAAGGGCACTGACAACATTGACTTCAGAGTTCTCTGTCTTGTCTGTGACTCTCTGGCCATCCTTCTCACTAACATCCTCAACCACTCCCTCTGCACGAGGTCCTTCGCTAAAGCATGGAGGTACACCATTATTAAACCTCTTTACAAATCCGGTCCCAAGGATCTATTATCCAACTTCTGTCCCATCTCCCTCCTTTCTCCTCTATTCAAAATTTTAGAGAAAGTTGCCCACAGGCAAACCACATAATTCCTCTCCAAATACAACCTGCTCAAGGAGGCCCAGCAATACCAAAACTGCCCTCATCAAGTTCACCCTCTCCATTGACAAAGCCAACAATGAAGGCCTCTACACTGGTGCTTTGTTTGTAGATATTACTAAAGCCTTTGACCTCATTGATCATGAAGTCCTCCTCCAAATGCGACTGTCCTCCATTTCTCACCAGAGGTCTGCCTCTGGTTCAAGGACTACCTAACAGGTAGATCCCATCGCACTATTATTGGTGGTGTCCTCTCCGAATCCTGTCCCATCAAATATGGCATTCCACAAGGGTCCATTATGGGCCCTCTGCTATTCTCTCTGGTTGTTAACTCCCTACATGACATCTGCACCTCCTCTGAACTCATTCTCTATGCCAGTGATGCAGCCTTTTTCTGTCAGGACAAAAACCTCACCACTCTCATTAACAAACTCCAGTTTGATTTCAGCAGACTTCACACCTGGTTCACGTCCAAAGGTCTAGTACTCAACTCCAAAAAAACTAAGTTCATGGTTTTCTCTAGCCCCCTCAAACCCCTTGGCCTTGATCTCTCCCTCTATGACAACCTTGGTAACTCCATTGAAAGAGTCAGTTAATTCAAGTACCTTGGCTTACTCCTGGATTGCCACCTCAATTTCGATGTTCACACTAGCCTCACAATCAAAAAAGCCCACCAATGCCACGATTACCTTCACAGAACTAAGCATTATCTTGACAGGGAATCCAAATCCCTTCTAGTTTCCAGCTTCCTACTTCCTGTCTTTGACTATGGTTCTCTTGTCTCCTTCCCCCACCTCTACATCAAAAATTTCTCCAGACTCGGAAGCTCCTAACCACAATGCTATCTGTTTTGCCTCTGGCCTCCCTAAATTCACATACCACTGTGACCTTTATCAGCTCATTGGTAGGCCCTCACTTGAGGCCCTCCTCAACTGCAAGATGGCCACCTTCTTGTTCAAACTCTCCCGTTGGCTGCTTCCTAATTGCCTCACCTTTCTCTTCCAGACAGCTGCCACCACCAGGACCACTAGACTGTCCTCCACTCTCTCTTTCATCATTCCTTTCTCCTGGGCAACTCAAGGTCAGAAAACACTATCCTTTATGGGACCCAAGCTCTTCAACTCTCTCCCCCTGGAACTAAAACTCTGTCCCTCCACAAATGCCTTCAAACAAAATATCAAGAGGCATTTCTCCCTCACACAGTCCTGCACCTGCTCACAGCCCTAATCTGGCTCCCCTACTGCACTCTTTTTCCCTCACCCTCTGGTTATCCCCCTCTGGCACTCACCCTCTCTTTCTAGCACTTGTAGTACTGTTACTCCACCTCGGCTAGTTTTTTTGATTGCATTTAAATGTTTGATTCTCACTGTTTATTATATTATTGTGAGACCCTCACAGAATGCTAATGTCACCCTTGTATTTGTCAAATCACCCAAATTAGTTCTTGGTTGCCCTTTTGTCTACACTGTCCTGACTGGATATGTACCTTGGTGTTAGTCCTAGCTGTAAGTTAAATGTTTCAGCCTATGTCATGTCACATGATTGTTATAGGTAACTGGATCCTTGTGTAAATGGGCAGCAATGCTAACATGCCGTTCCAGTATAACCAATAAAAATGAAATGAAATGAAATGTACCCACCACTGATGTAAGGCTGACCGGGCGATAATTGCCTGCCTCCTCCCTGCTACCACTTTGTGAAGTGGCATCATATCCATCCTCTTCCAGTCCTCTGGCATCCACCCTGTATCTAAGGACAGGTTAAATAACCTCACTAGTGGGGCCACCAGCTCCTCCCTTAGCTCCCTGAGCACCCGAGGATGCAGGACATCCTGCCCCAAACCTTGTCTATCCTCAATTTACCCAACTCCTCCCTGACCCTGTCCTCACTGATTGGACTATGATTCATCCCTCCACTCACCCTTCCCTTCCCCCTAACAGTGTTGCCCTTCCTTCTCCCTCTGTCATGAAGACCAAGCCGAAGTATCTATTCTGCACCTCTGCCTTCTTGAAGTCCTCGTCCACCTGTACTTCCCCCTCTCCCTTTAGTCTTACTATTCTCTGCCTTCCCTTCCTTTCCTATTTCCCCCTATATACCTGAAAACATGTTATCACCCCTTTTGGCCTGCCTTGCAATTTCCTCCTCTGTTTCTGCTTTCTCCTTCCTAATCTTAAGCCCTGCCACCCTCAGCTTCTCCCTGTAATTTTCCCTGGTCTCCTTCCCATGTATCCTCTTATATACTCCGAATACCCTTTTTCTCTTCCCTATTGCCTCCCTCACGTCCCTGTTGAACCAAAGCAGCCTCCTCCTTCTTCTGCTCTTCCTCATCTTCCTTATACAGTTCTCTGTGGCTTTTAGTAGACCCCCCTTGATCTCATTCCATAGTTTCTCAACCTCCCCATCTCATCCTTCCCCTCCATTTCATTTCTGAATATCTCCCTCATCCTGGTAAAATCTGCCTGCCTGAAGTCCAGGACCTTCATGAGGGTCTGACTTGCTTCACACCCCACTCTAACCCAAAAGCCCACCATGCTATGAGCACTAGCTCCAAGGCTGGCCCCCACCCCAACTCACTCCACACTATTCCCATTTGTGAGGACCACATCAAATATATTAACCCCCTAGTGGGCTCCCTAACCAGCTGCTGCTGGAAGGCTTCTTGGAGCAATATAAGGATCTCCCTGTTCCTGGATGGCCTAGCTGCTTGGATATCTCAGTCTATATCTGGGAGGTTAAGGTCACTCACCTGCAGAATTTTCTCCTTTAGTGCCATCCATTAAAGCACCCTCAGCATCTGCATGTTCACCTCTTGCATCTGCATTAGAGGTCTGTACAACACTATCAGCCTTATTGATTCCCCAGCCCTTTTCTCTAGTGTGACCCATAATATTGCTGCTTCCCCTTGCTCCTCCTGCACTTGTCACCTTAGTGCTCTCCCTGATGAACAGTGCCACCCCCCCACCAGTCCTATTGTTTCTTTAATAACCTATACCCCTGGACCCCTACTTCCCAGGACTGATGCTTGGACCACCAGGTCTCTGTTATGGCTGCAATATCCAGGCCCTCCCCTTCCATTATTGCTTCTAGGTCCACCATCTTGTTCTCAAGGCTTCTTGTGTTTGTGGAAAGTCCTTTCCACCATACAACCCTTCCCCCATCCCTCCCTACCATTACTGGTCTGAACCCTTCACCCATTGGAGGGGAGTGCTTGCTAGTCTGTTCTCTCCTCCTGGTAATTCCACACCCATCCTAGCCTTGTATTCTCCCCTTACCAGTTTAACCCCCCCAAGACCTTATCAATGCATCCGTGGAGACCCTCCAGTACTCTTGCTCCACACTCACTCAGATGCAGTCTATCCTTCCAGTACAAGTACTAATCCTCCCATGTGTCCCCCCACCCTCCTATGCATGCGAACCTGTTTTTTTCACACCATGTTTGTATGACAGAGCTCTGATCCTGGCTGCCATCCCATTTCGCTGACATCATATGACTCCAGTAGGGCTAATTTCTAATAGAAATACTGATCCAATCCAATTCCAGTAAGTCCAGGAAGTAATTTGGCTTCTACTGGCTAAAGTGACATTGCATTTTCTGGGGTGGAAAAGCACAACTAGTCACACCCAATCCCACTGAAGTTAAAAAAGTCTCAGATAGCAGACATCTTTTGCAGTGGCAGAAAGATTTGTATTAAGTCTTAGCAGAACAGTTGAAGGTGAAGCATTGGATTATTTGGAGTCTTTTTTTTTCAACTTTATTGGGATTGTGAGTGACTAATTGTGTTTTTCTAGTGGACTTTGGTTTAGCCAGGACCCACTGCCAGTCTTGAGTATGTGGTTGTGTGCTCAAATATTATCTGGCATGCCTTTTAGCATCATATACTTTTTAAAATAAGCTCTTATTTTGGAGTATTTCATATAATTTGAAAATCAATGGGACCAGAAGGCTGTGACGTTATTATCTTGCAAGCTTCAGTTATCTAACAAACACAGCTATCCCCAGCACTGTCATGCCATGTCAACACCACTTGCTACAATGAAGCTAGAGAAATAACTGTTCATTGTTGACCTCAAGGCTTTTTATACACTACTTCATAGACTACTTTCCATCCACACCAATTAGTACATATTGTGAGCCATTGTTTATAACATGAATTCCCAAATTCCACCAGAAAAAGCACCCAAAATAAAAGTCAAACTGAATTAGGCACTCACCACCTTCTCTCACCCCTACTGGGGTTCATATCCAAGTCCAAGTTCCCACACAGTAACCAGATGGTTCCCAAGAACATCATAGATAATAGGTGACCATTTCTAGCTGTAGGGGTATGGGTTGCACAGCATTCAAATGTTTTCTGCCTGATGTTTAAAGATTAACGTGGGTATCAGCTGTAAACACAGCCCTCGCTTGCACTCCATGGCAGAGGCAGCATGCAGCAGTGGTGACCCCAACAGTCAGAGAGAGGGACAGAGAGAAGAAACTGGAAAATGGGGATAAAAAATCATTTTAAAAATCCAGCTATATATGTACACTTCTTTTCTATTGCCTGATATCCTGGTTCCCTTCAAGGAGAAGTGTTTTGGACTGGTTTGACAGGCCTCATAGTGAATAAATCCTAATGAATTTCTTCTTTTAGCTTGTATTCTCCCAGGGACATACTGATTCTGTCTTTGATAATAGCCTCAGTAATTTTATCTTGAGTCCATGTCATACTAACTGGTCTATAATTTCCTGCATCTCTCTTCTGCTCTCTGTTAAAGCAGACAATCATGTTTCTTAATTTTCTGCCTTTTGATAGCTAACCAGTTTGAACAGGGTTAGCAAGTAGCTCTCACACTGATATAGCTTACTGCCATATCAAGTCTGTCATTACTTTGGGCAGAGCCCCGTGTTCAATGCGACAAACTGGACGTACATTCTGTGGCAGGACCTCATGCTCACTATGGTAAAGCTATGAGCAATTCTGTGGAGAGTCTGTGGCAATTCTGTGATGGACTTTACATTCTATGGCAACTCAAATGAGCCCCAAAATAAAATCTAGTTACCCAGAAAGAATGCTCAGGAAAAGGCAGCCTTGTTCACTGAGGCAGACGAACAGGCAAGGCAATGCAAAGCAATTCTGGCATCATGATTTGGATTGGATGTAGGGTATGGGGGAATTGAAGGGTTCTTTACTTTTTTACTGCGGTCTGTTTTATTGTCCCGTGGCTTCCTGGCACCTGCCCAGTGCTGGTTTACCACAGCTATGCTCCTGAGACTATCTCCCCTGCCTGCTCAGTTACATGAAGGCCAGCACTGCTTGGTTGTAAAACAGTGCTGCTCCAATGGCTCCTTCCCACTCACTTGCTTGAAGCCTGGTGATGATGGATTGTACTGCAATATTGCATTATTTGCTTCCACCTGCTTGCGCAGTTCAACACCAGTGGTGTCATTTGTGTCAGTGCCACTTGGCTTCCATATCTTCTCTTCCACTCTGTATGGATTGACTGTGAGGCTAGAGAGTAGCTGGACCATTTTACATTAGACAAAGGTCCAGAAAGTCTCCCATTGTTGTCTGCAATAATTACTAATACTTTTACATTCCACAGTTCTGCAATTGGCAAATAGAACCACCATTCTTTCTCATGGAATAGACTTCCTGAAGTTCCTTCAGTGTTTGAGAAGGTCATAATAATCATAAACTTCAGGGCTGAGTGCCAATGGATTGGAAAGGGGTGGTCCCACTAACTATTGCAAGCCAGGAGGGATGGATGAAAAATGGAGTTGCCAACAACTCATACTAATGCCATTTTAAGCTTGTACACAGTCATTTTAACCATTTAGGTAGGGTTTTCAGTGGTTACGGCCATTTTTACTTCACCAAAAAATGCTGTTTCTGCAGCAGGACCGTGTTTCTGCGGCAGTTACTGCAACTGCAGAATCGCAGAAAAGGGGCCTGACTATGGGCCTAGTCACCTTAATTTTCTTTAAGTGTTCCGTAGGCAACCTGGTTTAGCAACAATGTTGAACAACGGGACATTTCTAGGGGATAACTGATGTATTGATTTATTGATTCACTTAATGATTTCTTTATTTATTTTTATGTTCACAGGGTGAGTGCACTAGGCTGAAGAACCTTTTTGTCAGGCACAACTCAAAATTAACACCTACAGTAGCTGGGAAGTGTTGATGGCCAGAGGTGAATATACGAACCATTAACCCCAGCTTGGTAGTGAGCAAGGGGATATGCCTTGCTCTGAGTGTGTTATTGCAATCCAAATTTAATTGTGGACTTATAATTGTAATTAGATTTTTTGCATGCCTTTTTACTTATAAATAGAATTTTAAATTGAACTCCACATTATTTTTTGTTGTGTATTGCATATGAATAGTTTTTAAATATTGTTAAGTGCTCCAAGCCCCCAGGAAGAGGTGCTATATAAATTAAGTTTATATCTATCTACTTTCTACTTGCTTTTACATGCACTACTTGTAAGTCACTGCTGTTGCTAAGCGATGATGTAAGATATTGTGTGTCACTACTTAACTGTGTTAATACATTGGCTTGCAGTGAGATAAAAATGATTCTTGGAAATATTTTGTTTTTTTAATTGACAATCTATTTATTTAAAATGTATTTAAAATTGATAACTGGGAAAGTACATTTTGCAGATAATTACCTATTTTCAAGAACTTCCCAGACTAGGATGTAATTTGTTAAATCAAAACTTAAAAGTGAAGGTTTTGTGTTCCTTATTTATTTGTAATAAACAGGTATGTGTTGTTTTCAGGAGACAGCTGATTGTTAGTAAACGAACAGCAATTGAAATTCAATACTTTCATTCTTTCTGTTATGCTGTGGTCTGATTGTTTCTACTGGGTGCTTCTTGGGAATGAATTACCATTAGAACAACAAATCAGAATGCTTGGTTTTCTTGTGAATAATTAATAAAACCTCTTATTGTTATTACTGGTATGCCAATGTCAGAGTGGCATCATTAGGGCACCATAATGTGGGCCATGAACCAAGGTCATGAGTGACAGGGGTGTTTTGGATTTTACAGCGTCCCGCACTCAGACCAGTTTTACCAACTGCACCATTCTTCTGCCCTTCACAGCATGCTCAATCTGGATGTGATTATATTTAGCTTTGAAGTGCGCACTGTAACTTTGTCGTGGAGCAATGTTTGCTCGCAATCATGACGGGCAACATTTTTCTTGTGCTCTCCTTTATGATACTCTTTTTTAATTCGCACTGACATGGGTGAACCCATATTACTACATCTCTTTATATGTAAACAGCTTCATATCTCAGAGCATGTCTCCTTCTGCCTCCATAGCATTTTTTCTATCCCCCTATAGATACATAGATACATAGACAGTGTCGGCAGATAAGGGCCTATGGCCCACCTAGTCTGCCCATTTGAGCTTGTAAGTTCAGTTTGTTTTCCTAGAAGTCTATTTCCCCTTACCCCTGACCTCTAGAATTCCTTTATGTCTATCCCATGCATTCTTAAATCCCGTGATTGTTTCAGCCCCCACCACTTCCTCTGGCAGGGTGTTCCACTTGTCCACCACCCATTCTGTGAAGAAATTCTTTCTCATGTTTCCTCTGAATCATCCTCCCTCCAACTTCATCCCATGCCCTCTAGTCCTGAAACATCTTTTTCACTTAAAAATAGTGTTTTCCTGCACCCTGTTCCTCCCTGTAAGATACTTGTATGTCTCTATCATATCACCTCTCTCCCTCCTCTCCTCCAGGGAGTACATGTTCAGTTCCTTCAACCTGTCTTCATAGGACTTGTGATGCAACCCATGCACCATCTTTGTTGCCCTCCTCTGAACCTTCTCTACCCTGTCTATGTCCTTACGTAGGTATGGTCTCCAGAACTGTACACTGTACTCCAGGTGGGGCCTCACTAGTGTCTTGTATAGCGGAATTATGACCTCCCTTTTCCTGCTAGTGATGCCCCTGCTTATACATCCCAGCATCCTATTTGCTTTACCTGATGCCTTGTCACACTGTTTCCCTACCTTGGAGGTCATCAGAGATGACAACCCCAAGATCCCTTTCCTGCTTGGTGCATGCTATATCCTCACCCCCCAACTGATATATTGTGCCAGGGTTTTGTGCCCCATATGCATTATCTTCACTTCTTTGCATTGAATTTCAACTGCCAAACCCTTGACCATTCTTCAAGTTTCTGCAGGTCCCTTCTCATTCTGTCTACACCCTCTGGTGTGTCTACTCTGTTACAGAGCTTTGTGTCATCAGTGAACAGTGAAATTCTGCCTTCTAGATCCTGTGCAATGTCACTGATGAAGATGTTGAATAGGACCGGTCCCAGCACTGATCCCTGTGGTACCCCACTGGTCACTCTTCCCTCTGTGGAGTGACAGCCATTGATCAGCTAAACCCTGCTTGTATATTTTTGGTGGACTGACTTCTACAAACAGTTTAAAAAAAAATACAAGAAATCAAAGTGAGATGAGAGAGGACTCAAACCATGGTCCAGTGCACCAAAGCTATCTGCAAGTTATTACTCTAACCTCTAAGCCACACTGACAGCATGCTGACAGGGCACAAATCAGCAGACATAGAGTGAACTGTGGAAACAGAAGGCAGCAATCGTACAGCACTGTAACACATAGCGCTATCATCTTCTGATACCGCAGAAGTCTTTCATACTATTTGCTACACGGTATTGACTACATACTCATACCATTCACTGAGTGGGCACGCTACCAGCTACAACAGAGCCTTTTTTTAACTGCCTTTTTTATAATTTAGAGTTGCGATTATGACAAATCAGGGCCACCGTTCAACTAATAAGACCCATGTTAGTTGAGCAGCAATCTTGATTTTTCATAATCAAAACTCTAATGTCTAAAACAAAAGCAGGTAAAAAAGACTATTGTAGAGCATGGAGTGTGCCCTCGTGCTCACCATTTAGTGACCTCATGATATGTACACGCACAGTGGAGTGTCCCGCAATATGGAAGTCTAAGCATTTTCCTGTTCGGCTACACAGATAAAAGTTGCAGCTATTATATTGTTCAATCCAGACAGTAATAAATTAAAAGTTTCATGGGAGTCCACTTGGGGCCATGTAAAGTTTGTTATTTGTTTGTTGGCCATCTGGTTAAATTAAGAACCTGCTTTTTAATGGTAGGAGAGCATGCTGGTACAGTAATAGATGCACTGATGGTGAAAGATTATGGGTATTTTCTGTGAACTGGAATGCAGACAGCATACAATGTTTATTGTCCCCCAGATCCCCACCAATAAATATACAGACAAGTATGTGTTGGCGCTCAATTTGGCAATTAATTTACTTATTCTTCATTTCAATTTTCACATTATATTCACATTTACAGGTATGCGTATATATCTCTGATTTACATTTTCACCAAATCCTTCATTCCACCTCCACCTCATCACATACTAATTTATTGTCCATTTTCTTAATTATATTCCTTTTATTTCTTGTCATCTTCTCCCCCCCAGATGTACATCATGGGGGGCTATCTTTTCTCATCTTCCTCCATTCAAGGGGTACTAGCATACACGCTGCACCCCTACTTCCTGTTGATTTTTCTTATGTCCTATTTTCTTTGTCCCCCACCCCCTTCTCCCATCCTCTCCTCCCCCCTCTCCCTTCTCCCCTATCTTCCATACCTTCTGGTGTAACTGCCGTCCACCTTCGGCATCCCCTCCATGGTACCTGTGCTCCACCTACTGCAGTGATCTACCAGATCCAATTCCACTTCCATTCAGGGTGGGTGGGTGGGTGGAAAATTCTCTCAGAGAGCAAACTGTGAGCTCCTTGGGCCTGTGTTTGCCCATAAATATCCCTGTTGCTCAACCTCTCTCTCTTACTTCTTGGCTAATCCCTGCTTCCCACCTCACTCCAGCTCTGACCTCATAGCCCCTCCCCTTCTGTGACCTCACTAACCCCACTTCCCAGCTTTCCTTTCTGCCAAATCCTCAGCCTCTGGCTATCCACACACATGGTTTGGGCCTGTGGAGAATGGGGTCTGCCCTTTAAGGGGAACAACCCTCTTTGTCCTCCAGATCCTCACCAATCAATACACAGACAAGTATGTGTGGGTGCTCAATTTGGCAATTAATTTACTTATTCTTCATTTCAGTTTTCACATTATATTCACATTCACAGGTATACGTATATATCTCTGATTTATATTTTCACCAAATCCTTCATTTTACCTCAACTTAATCACATATTAATTTATTGTCCATTTTCTTAATTATATTCCTTTTATTTCTTGTCATCTTCTCCTCCCAGATGTACATCATGGGGGGCTGTTTTTTCTCATCTTCCTCCATTCAAGGGGTACTAGCATGCACTCCACACCTCTACTTCCTGCTGATTTTTCGTATGTCCTATTTTTTTGTCCACCACAATCTCCCCCATTGTCTCCTCCCCCTCCACTATTTTCCACTAGTCCACCTGCCGCTTGCAATGGATGGTGGACTTCCCCACAACTCTCCTTCAGCCTATCTTCCTTTGCATCAAGGGCTCAATTGCATAGGCCATCTCCTCATTGAACATTGCCAGACATAAACTAGAGAGGTGTATCCCATCGCCCCTGTAGTACTCATCCATATCCTCCACTACTCCCCTATGTATCATCATGCCAACCAAACTCTCAGACAGCCTGCCCACCCTTACATTCATCCATTTCCTAGCCCTGTGCAAGGCTCTGTGCTTGTCAGCATGCCTCCACACTCATCGTGGAATAATGTCCGACCAGACCAACAACACCTCTGGCCACCATTCTTTTATTTTTTTAATGTCCGCCTTAATCTAATAAAAGAGTGTCCAGCCGGTGTCTGGTTCCCAGGTCATTGCCTCACAGATGAATCAATATTAAATATTGGTGGCTTGTTCCCTTCTTATTTCCCTCAGTGCTGGGAGTAGCTGTGCCCACTTCATGCCTCGCATGTCTCTCGAGGTCAGCTTAATGGTGTTAAGATCCATATACAGCTGCCTACCCCCAAGCCTCTTGGATGTCCACTTTTCTGCCCAACAGATGAAGGAGTGCTCGCATATCAAAGCTTCCAACCTCCTTGCCCTTCCTGCTGAAATCAATAAATAAAGAAAGAGTTACTGCCCCATTCTTATCTGCGGTATGCCTCCCTTTCCCCTTGAGTCCCCCAGTGAAAACCCCCCTCCCTCCCAATTTTTGTTGTTCAGGGATTAAATGTTCTTCCAGTCTCTTTATTTAACACCCAGCCTGCTACAGGGGAGAAATGAAAAAACACAATTGGTACAGAGTCACAGTATTGCGAACATATCTTTTATAGCAATTAGAAGACCACCGCACATTTTGCTTGATGTGCCCTGGGGTGCTTCCCATTGCTGCCATTTCTGATGCCGCCCCTATCCAAAAAGAATAGGATGAGTACCCCATCCGGTTTTTCCCCAAGAATGTCATACTCTTCTTTACCACTGCCACTACTTGTGACCCGGTCACCAGGGACCCATCCTCATGCAGAAATACTAATGGGTTCACATCTTGTGGGTGCACAGCCACATATGCATGCAGGGCCCCCACTGGACATATAACAATCTTCCCATGGTGCTGTAAAGTGACCCTGTTGCCCTTGCCAAACTTGTCAGTTTTGGACCTCCTTACCAGTACTGAAATCCCATCCTCATTCCACACCATGTCCTCCCATAACAGCCTTGTGGACTTGTCCACTTTGCCATGCCTGACTACCTCACTGACTCTAAAGGCCCCACTATAAATGACAGCAAAGACTGCCTTAAACAAAACTGCCTCACTACTGTACCAGCATACCTGGTGCAGTACTCCCACTAGTCACTCCAGTAGTTCTTCTGTCATTGGCCTCCTATTGTCCCGGGCCCTCTCAGCCCCCTGCAGCCAACCCTGCATCATTCACTAATAAGGTTACTCTTTATGGGATCCTCCCACCCCTTCAATATACACAACTGGCTGATCGCAGCCAAGTGTACCCCCATAGTCACATGTGCCACATTGTTCCTCCAGCCCGCCACTATAAATTGTGCTACCTGCTGCCCTGTCATTACCCCACTTACCTGACAGTCATCTTGAGACCAAAATGCCTGGAAGGCCCTCCATGAGGATTTATAGGCTTTCAGGGTCCTGGTGGAACACAAGCTGTGAAACAACTGCTCGGGTCCCCTGATACAATCCTCCAGACATAATCCAGAATTGGCGTCTGCCTAGGCTCCACTCCTGGGGCCATGGCACGGAACTTGTCCATCTGCAGGCAGAAAAGGCAGTCAGCTATTGCATTGTCCACACCATCTATGTGCTGGAGCTGTACCCTCTTCTGCCTCCTAAGCCTTGACTGCACCCATTAATGCCTTTAGTTCCCCATATTCGTCTTGGGCAGTCTAAGATGCTCTGGCTAGGTCCCGCCATCTTTTCTGGGGACAAAGGCACTCCTAGTTCACCACACATGGCCTCAAAATCCTGAAGCATCCTCTCTGTTTATTGCTGCCCTTCTCCTATTAACAGAAAGTCATCCAGATAATGGACCACAGTCTGGTATCTGTACCTTTCTTGAAAGGCCCATTATAACCATGTGCTGAACATCTCAAATGTTGCACAGGTGATGGAGCATCCCATGGGTATGGCCTTGTCAAAGTAGTAATCCTCCCCCACCCAGAGTCCCAACAGGTCCCAGTCTTCTGACCAGACAGGCAGCAGGTGAAAGGCAACTTCAATGTCTGTCTTTGCCAGCCACGCTCCTTGTGATGCTCTAACCAACCTAACCACCTCCTGTAAAGTAACGTACATCACCCTGCTGTCTTCCTCGCTGATGGGATAATTAACCGAATCACCGTCTAGGTAGGACAGGTGGTGTATGACCCAAAACTCCCCTGGCTGTTTCTTTGGAACCAGCCCCAGGGGTGACACTCTCAGGTTTGGCAGAGGTGGTTGTGTAAATGGGCCCTCCACCCTGCCGGCTACTATTTCCTTTCAAATTTTTTGTTCCAATAATTCTTCCCTCCCTTTGACTGACCTCAAGTTCTTTGTTTTTGTCTCTTTTCGAGCCCCTTTAAAATGCAGGCTGAAACCTTCCTGGAAACCTGCCAATAGTATGGAGGATGCTTCCGTGTCCAGGTACAACCTCAGCCACTCCTGCATTGCCTCAGTTTTTATGGGGGTGCGTGTCAGGCCAAAAACTCCTGCTCCCTCTTAATTATCCTGCTGTCAGTTGTAATAGAATTGACCTCAACCTCCCCCTGTTCCCCTGTTCCAGATCCCCTTCCCCCACTACTGGCCCCGAAATCTCTTATGGTTACCCCAAAAGGACTGATTGTAGGAGTTCTCCTGACTAGTACTACCTTTTTTCCAGTTATTTCTACACCTGGAAGCCAGGTGATTGCCCCCACACCTGGGACAGGCATGCTGGAAGCAGCAATTCGGCCAGGAGCAAGATGTCCTGTTGTATCCCTAACAGCATTTAACTGCTGCCCCACCTTTTTTGTCCCCTTTCCCCTCATTGCTATTGGACCCAGTATATGTCTCCAACCACAGATCGATCTGTCGGGTGACCTACTTTACATTCCCAAAATGTGCCATTCTCTTCCTGAACTTCTCGTCATACTTCAGCCAACGAAAACCTCCTTTTTTATACTCATTCTTTATAATTAGTGAATACATCAACAGGGGAGTGGTGAACTCCTGCTTCTTTTCAATAACTATGGCCATGTAATATGTAAAACCTGTGGACCAATTGTCCCATATTTTTTCCTTCATTGACCTCTCTTCTTCTTCCTTTCCCAAAAGGACCATGGCCATGGCAGTGTCCTTTTTCTCAAAACTCACCTTTTCTTCATACTTGTCCATGTTGTCTACATTGGCCAGGGCAAAAATGTCCACAAATTTGCCCTTCCAAATTTTCTCCTTGGAGGCTAAGGGTACATGGTCCCTGATCCTCACACCGGTTACCCCAATCTCTGTCCTGAAACCCTTCTTCCCCATTGCCCCCCCACTGTGCTCACACCTTCCCCTTTCTCTTTGTTAAGCAGTTCCCCTTGTGCCTTTTCCAATTGGCCTAAGCAGCTTTCCCCCATAGTTTTAAGCATTTATTCCACATACTCCTTCACACTGCTTTCCAGTGTGACCTCCTTATTACCTGGTTGTGTGCCCTGTTGGGAGCTGTGGCCTGTCAGAGGAGCTGACTGGGTGCTGACAGGTGCAGGTGATGTATTCTGCAGGGCCACTGGGGCAGCAGGAACTGGGTCCACTGGACTAGCAGGCTCGGGCATTGGAGCAGGAGCAGGGGCCGGCACCTTAGCAGGCACCGGTGCTGAGGATGGTACTGGAATGACTGGCTCTGCAATGGCTCCAGGAGCCTTGGTGTGACCAAAGCCTTCACTGCCCTTTTGTCATTCTTCCTTCCCTGCTGCTTGTCTCCTTTACTCTTCTTGCCCTTGCCCAGGCTGGGAGGGTTCGTAGCCTCCAGTAATAAATTTACTTTGGACACCAGTTCCATTACTGCCTGGTAAAACTCTTCCTTGGTTGGCTTGCTCTTCTTGGGGGCCATAACTGCTATAAATGCACAACAATAACCATTAAACATCATTGTGCTTGTATCAATTCACCCTTCCTCCCTCCTTACATTGCCTGCTGCTTCAGGTAGGCCTGCACATATGTGGTCCTTTTTCTCATCGGGGTAACCCCTGCCCCTGTTTTGTTTTTATTTTACTATATATCCCCCCCACATGGGTGGAGGGGGGAACAGGATTGATTTTTCCATCCTCTGCCCCCTCTAGATACTGGTCTGATATATCCCCCCCGTGGCATTGGTTGCCTTTGCTGCATTTCTGCAGCCCCTCTTGCTGAGCTGTGCCCCTTGTCTGGTCTAGGGTGCTTTGTAGCTTCGTGCTGCAGGACTGCCCCTTCCCATTCACTCCCCTGTTTCCCTTTTTTAAAAAAAAAAACTTTTGCCTTTTAATGCAAACTGCATTGTTTTCCCCTTCCCCTTTAAAATTCCTAATCCAGCGTGGCCCTTGGCCACCTTTCCCTGTCTGATTTCGGGAGACCGCATGGCTAAAACATTACACTCCAATGCCACGTGGCCCTCTCTTGTGCCCCATTCCAGCTTAGGCCCTTGGCCTCTTTGCTCCTCTTTGCTCGCAAAATCTCCCCACTGTGGTTGCCCTTGGTCCTTGAGTTTCTCTGGTGCCCTTTCTCAAAACTTGTGCATTTGTCCACTCATAAACGATGGTGACCACAGATGCCACTGCCACAGGCTCCCTAATCTGAGATTCATGCCCTTTTGTTACACCAGGTCCACTCTGCATTAAAACAAAGGCCCCTCTGGCATTCCAGCTAACTTCTCGGCCACACAGTGGCCCACCTCAGATTTTCTTTGCCCCCTCTCTCCCAGCGCGATCGCCATGCCACTGTTTTTGCTTCCATTTTTGGCCTCCCTGCCATGAAGCTTCACCAATGACCTGCCTCCCTATAAGGCCTGTGGCTCTGCTGGTCACAACAACATGCCATACTTCATCCATAACAACCCCCCTTATTCCTGCACACACAGCAGATAACAGCTCTATTTCCACAAAGAATTTCTTGCTCCAGATGGTGCAGAAAAAAAAAATGCCCTCATTCCCAAGCCTCATGAAAACTCTTTGCCCACACATCACCTCTCAGTCAGCATCCTAACTATCACAATTGCATTCCTTCTGTTAACTTGGCACCAGAAATACCCTTCAGCTGCCACAAACACAGCTTATCCCCAACCTTGATCAGTTTGGCACAAGTCTCTACTTTGCCTTTGTTTGTTTTCCTCTTTTTTTTTTCAAACTTACCTTTTTCCTTGCAATTCCTCAATACTCACTTGGCAGGTCACTCTGCCCAAACTGTGACCTTTCTCTATTAATTATACTTAAAATTCCTAATTCTCATCCAATACTCCTTTAAATTCCAACAGTCGATCTAATTAACTCCAAATACCTGTCTATAAATGGCCCAATAGCTCAATTAATTAAAATAACTCAGAATAATTGCCAAACTGACATGCTTCCTAGAGAAAAATTCTCTCAGAGCAAAACTGTGAACTCCTTGGGCCTGTGTTTGCTCTTAAATACCCCTGTTGCTCACCCTCTCTCTCTTACTTCTTGGCCAATCCCTGCTTCTCACCTCACCAGCTCTCACCTCATAGCCCCTCCCCTTTTGTGACCTCACTAAGCCCCTCCCCTTCCCCCCTTTCCTTTCTGCCACATATTCAGCCTCTGACTACCCACACAGTTGGTTTGGGCTTGTGTACAATGGGGTCTCCCCTTTAAGGAGGGCAGCCCTCTTTAATGGGCTTATCAAATTCTTTATGGCAGTTACAATGTCCATTTCAGTAATTGTCAGGGATGAATGGTATGGATTATGGATGTCTGACTGACCAATCGGCATGAGTCATGTGTAACAAATTATTTTTACATTGTGCAAGTGGTAGTAACTGTTGCAATAGGTTTGTAGATTGTATGTATTACTACATTTAGTGGACTGCTGTCACTACTGTTACTAGTCATTAGCATTAACCAGTTTGTACAATTTTATTATAAAAAGCACACAGTTAAAACCCTCTGCAACCCTTGGCTAACTGGTGACCTTCTAAAAAAGCTAAAATCCAGGGACCACCTATGGGAACTGGCTAGATCCACCGGGAAACAAGGTGAATTCAAAATTATAAATGAGCACGAAATGACTGCACAAAAACCATCTGGACACAGAAATCTGACTACTACAAAAAAGCGCTCACAGACTCCTGGGGTAATGGGAGAGATTTCTGGACAAACTAAAAGAAATCACCGGGAAGCAATCCAAATCCATGCCGGTCATCCTAAAGGTGAATGGGAACACAACACTTGACCCAAAAATCATTGCTGATACTTTCAACACCGCTTTCACTGATCTCAGCAGTGTCCTTCCCCCAAATTTCTTTTATAATGATCATGCACCCGAAACCCCCAACTCCACAACTCCCGGCAGTCACCCTCCCTTCTACTTTAAAGCAGTACATAAGAACGTTGTCCGTATGTATGTCACCAAAGCCATCAGCAAATTCAGATCTAGCAATGATACACTCGACCTCAAGCTGCTGTCCCTCACCCTAAAAGAGGTGTTGGGGCCTCTTACCAAGATTTTGAAACCTCTCCCTTACACTCAACCAATTCCCAGAAAAATGGAAGTCAGCCACTGTCACCCCAATCCACAAAAGTGGTGACAAGACTGACCACGGGAATTACCACCTGATCTCAATCCTGCCACCCCTCTCAAAGGCCCTGGATCGCATAGTATTGGACCAGCTTACCGAATACCTGGAAAAGCACAATATCCTCTGCAGGCAACAACATGGCTTCAGGAAAGGCCATAGCACTGCTTCCGCATTACTTGAAGTCACCGGGACAATCCACAGCTCCCTGGACAAAGGACAACTCACTGGTAATATCTATATTGACCTAACCAAGGTATTTTTATTTTATTTATTTATTTAGCTTTTGTTGACCAGGTAAGTGCACTAGACAAATCCTGCCTATTTTCAGGCACGACCTGGGGAAGGGGGATACAGATGAATGCCAACTGACCTTGAACCAGATTAAGCTGTTGGTGGTATTTTTAGTGAATGAGGGAAATTTGGCCAGGACACAGGGGAAATTCCCCTACTCTTTTCGATAAGTGCCATGGGATCTTTTAACATCCACCTGAACTACCACCAATCCAGGCAGATGGGACCTCGGTTTAACGTCTCATCCGAAAGATGGCACCTCAGAAGTGCAGCACCCCTCACATGCTGCACTACAGTGTCAGTACTGGGATAGTAACCCAAGTGCCAGATGTGGGAACTGAACCCACAGCCCTCTGATCTCCCGGCCTCAGAGGCGAGTGTGCTACCTACTGAGCCACTGACACTGCTAATACTGCTGATACTGTCCGCCACCACTTTCTTCTTGCCCAGCTTCAAAAGACTGGGCTCTCCCCTGATTTTATCTCTTGGTTCAAAAGCTACCTTGCAAACAGGTCACAATGTGTAAAAATTGCAGATGTGCTCTCAGAAGCCAAACCTGTTTGCTCCGGTGTCCCACAGGGATCCATTCTGGGACCACTCCTCTTTAGTCTGTTCCTAAATACACTGCCAAACTCCTGCTCTCAACAAATTATACTCTACGCCGATGATACGGTAATCCTAGCCTCACACCAGGATCCAAACCAGCTGCAAGGCAACCTCCAGCATTGCTTCTCCACTGTTGAGAACTGGTTCACTCAGCACAAACTGATACTCAATCAAAAAAAAACTAAGACCATGATCTTCAGTAGCTCCCACAATAAACATAAACACCATCACTTCTCCATTTATACCAGTCATGGCGGCCTACTTGAACAGGTCCAAACTTTTAAATATCTTGGGATCACCCTAGACTCTCACCTCTCCTACACTGACCACATAAACAGCGTCACCAGAGCTGCCAACTCCAGACTATGCCTGCTGTTCCGCCACAGGAGACACCTGCTCCCTACAGCCCTGGCAGCTGCTGTCCAGTGCTCCATCATTGCCACCATTGACTATGGCCTCATCATCTATGGCTCAGCTACTGTTACCATGCTCAAACAGGTAACCACCTCCCTCAACAAGGCTTGTCAGCTCATCACTGGCGCTCAACGTCATACACACACCCCTGTGATACTACTCCCAAACCAGCTGGCTGCAACTTGACAAGTGTATTAATTATCAGACCTGCATAGTGGCAAAGAAAATTCTGATTGGGCCTTGCCCCACCCAGTGTTACTACTCTCCTACAACCTAAAAAAAGCAGCCAGTGCACCAGGGGGTCCAAACCACAGCAGTTCCAAATCCCCTGCTGCCGCACAACCCAAGGTCAAAGAGATTTTGCCTACCAGGCCACAAGCTGTCTAAATGGACTTTCTAGTGATATCACCACTGCCCCCATGCTCGGTGCCTTCAAAACCAGGCTCCACCACTCACTCATTGCCTCCAGCAACTGTGACTGTAATGTCTAACAATGAAATCACCAGAGTCTGGCCTACCAGATTATGAACAGATCCCTACTCCGTGGCTCCCCTTGTCCTGTCTACATCTATGAGGGCCACAGTCTCTTAGCACTTTCCACCACCATCCAGCCCATTTCTTGCACTTCTCATATTCTCTGACAAGGCCCCCAGGCTGCATCCCCTCCTTTTCTCCCCCCCCGCCATCTCCTCCAGCCATCCCTCCATCTCTCCTTACCCATCTTACCCTACCATTTTTCCCCTCTGCCCACCAAATTTCTCTTGCTGTCCTCCCTTCCTCCGCCCCACTCCCTCCTTTCTTTTCTTTTCTTTTCTCTTTCTTTTCTTTTCTTCTCTTCTATAAAGATGCATTAATCTAATGTTCCTCAAATGCTTTTTTAGTATGTACATCCCTATACTCTCGTGCCTGTTATGTTCTGTCTTACTGTAATGCATGATGTGGAACCTTTGTATAAGAGCCTTGGCTCAAAGGTATTTGTAATCCTAGACCTAAACAAATGAAAAATAAAAAAATAAATAAAAGGCAAGAAATCAAAGTAATGAACATGCAAAATAAAATGTAGAATGTGTATCATATGAACACAATGAAATATTGTACTGGAGATTTTCTAATACTTATGGGAAAAATTTTAATAAAAATAGGAATACAGATATTGTGGCTGTGTGTGCATTTTTCAATTTGATCTAATGTCTACAACACTGACTGTAAAACTGTAAATGCTATGTTGTCTCTGAATGCAATTAATGCTGACGCTTGAATGTATAATCATGTACTGCAGGTGCAGTTTTATCTCTGACTGTAATTAACTCTGGGTCACCCCTGAAAAAGAGACTTATTGTCTTAGTGAATCTACTCTAGCAACAAAATAAAAAAAAAGTAAATAAAATAGGAGAAATACTGCATTATGCTTACACACACAAAATCAAACCTCAAAATCATTTCATGAGGTAAGACCATAGGGTAATTTTTAACTAGCACAATTAGTAAAACAAGGGATGCTGTGAAACTGCTATGCTCAGGTAACCGCAACTCACAAAAACTGAAAAAAGGCAACAACCACCTCAGTACGCTTTTGGCTAGGTCGACAAATATGGCTGAAGTGATCAGGCCATCATCCATCCCAGTAAGGATGGAGTTGGTGAGCCTGAGGAGGAAGGTGGTAGTAGAATGGTTCTTCCAAAAACCAGATTAGAATGGGGTGAAAAATGAGGAATCAGAGAGAAAGGAGTAAAGTTGGAAGAGAACCAGTTGTTCTTGAAGTTTAGCAAGGGTAGGAAGAAGAGAGATGGGATGATAGTACAAGCGCACTTTATGCTATCACTTTAAAATTAAGGGTACACACTGCAAGATATATGACAATGAAGGGTGTGACTCCCCGAGAAAGTGCTGTTGCAAGAAACTGGCTAGAGTTTGTCTGCTGTCTGAATGTGTCTCCTATCTCTTGTAAGTCATATCACTGCTTTTGCACATGCATGCTAAACAGATTTGATTGTGAGTAGTAGCTCAAAAGGTAAGGACATTCTTTGCAAAACACTGTATTAATGTGCCCATTAGGGTAAATTAATGCCGCAAAAGTAGGGAAATGTGGTGTTAGAGATTCAAAACCTAATGCCACCTCCACCACCCAAACAGTAAATGGAAAAACATTAAGTTTTGGTTCTCTGGGTCTTGGCAAATCGGTGAGTGGTGTCTTCTAGGTGTCAACCCTAATGCCCCCAGTTCCTGCATGAGTCAAGCAGATCATGTGTGACATTGATTGCTTACAAAATGGGGTGGGCATTATGGTTGACAGCCCCCAAGGAAAACACCACCACTGATTTGCCCAGACTTCAGACCCAAAACCCTAAAATTTTGTTGTCCTTTTACTGCTGGGGGTGGGGAAAGTTTTAGGGTTGGAAAACCTAACCAAAGTTCCTTACTTTTGTGGCATTAAGTTACCCTGACTGGTGCATTAATGCAGTTTTTTTGCAAAGAATATATATATATATATATATATATATATATATATATATATATATATCCCCATGTGTTTCCCCAAATGACACTCTATGGTTCCAGGACTACTTAACCTCCCGATCTCAAAGGATCAAGATAGGTCACTCCATATCTACATCCAAGGAAGTCTTGCTGGGGTGCCTCAAGTGTCCATCCTGGGTCCACTGCTCTTCAGCATGTTCCTGAATGACCTACCCAATGTCTGCACTAGCAAAATCATTCTATATGCTGATGATGCTGTCCTGCTTAACTGTCAGTCTTGCATTGAGCACCTACAGGTCGAGCTACAATCATCCTTCCAGCAACTGGAGACCGGATTCTACTCCAAAAGGTTGCTACTAAACTACAAAAAAACCAAGATGATGCTCCTCTCTAGCCCCCAACTAAAAAGGACATGCCCAGAACTATCAATCACAAAAATCCTGACTGCCCCACTGGAACAGTTTCACTCCTTCAAGTACCTGGGTATCATTGTGGATGATACCCTCTCATATGTTCAGCACATTGACATGGTGGTGAATGCTGTGAACCCTAAATTAGGGACCCTGTTTAGGCACAAGAAAAGCCTAACTGCTGAACCCCTCTGGCTCTGAGTCGCCAGCTCTGTCCTCTCCC
Source organism: Neoceratodus forsteri (assembly GCA_016271365.2). Classification (NCBI taxonomy): domain Eukaryota; kingdom Metazoa; phylum Chordata; order Ceratodontiformes; family Ceratodontidae; genus Neoceratodus; species Neoceratodus forsteri. Next base: position 261,539,461 of record CM028137.1, on the reverse strand, counting down.
TGGTCTACTACGGGCTGATGGTTTATGGCGCTGCCACTGATACAGCCCTCAAAAGGGTTGCCACTGCCCTTAAAAAGGCTTGCAGACTATTGTTCAATACTGACTGCTTCACGCACACTTGTATCCTGTATGTTCTGGCCCACATACTACTGCTTCTATCCAGAATCAGATACCAAACTTGCCTGCTAGAGAGAAAGGCCATGCTCTCCGTAACCCCTACCTGCATTGAAGACCTGTTAAAGGAAGCAAGCTCCAAATATAACACACGAAGAACAGTAAGAACGCAGCTTGATGTCCCATTTCATAGAACTTTCCTAGGACAAAGATCCTTCATGTACAGAGCTCCACTATGGCTAAATGAGATCCCTGCTGCATCTCTTAATACAACAAATGTTCAGTCCTTTAAAAGAGAACTGAAGCAATACCTGCTGAACTCAAATGCCTGTGACTGCCTTACCTGAATCCATATCTTCAGCCTGGATACCGCCTCTTAAACACCTCTGACTCTCTTACCTGAGTCCATATCCTCAACCCATATACCCTCCTCATCTGTCTGAACTTTCCTCCAGTTTTACCTACCCTGGACCCCCACTTGCCATTCCTTGCCACCCCCTCTAGCTCCTTCCAGCTACCTCCCCTCCATACTCCCCCAACACCTCCCCTTTCCACCCACTCTCCCCTAAATATTCTCCTTCTCCTAATCCCTTTCTCTCTCTCTCTCTCTCTTGCCCTCCCTCTCTCTCTCTCTCCTCCTCTCTCTCTCTCTCTCTCTCTCTCTAATCTACCCCTCATTCACACTCTCCCCTCTTTCTTTCTCCTACCCTTTCTAATACTCTACCTTGACAGGCCCCCCTGCAGCAGCTATGCCATATATTGCTAATTGGGAATCTCCTCCCGCTGTTTAATTTCAGTTGTCTAGGTTACTCAAATGTATTATTTATCTATTTTCTATATTACATAGCAAGCTTATGTTTTGTGTTAACTGTCAAGTATTTGTTATGTCTCTGTTGTTTCACATCCTGACGTGGAACCTTTGTAAAAGAGTGTATACTCAAAGGTTGTTTCCGCATATGCAAATAAATAAAAATAAATATATATATATATATATATATATATATATATATATATGATACATGATGGGCAGGAGTGGGATATGGAACATATTCTTACTCCTGCAGAGTGAGCTGTGTATTCTCACAAGTGCCACAGGCATGGTGAGAATGCACAGCTCACTCAGGAAGAGAATATGTTCCATATCCCACAATGTGCACATCATGTGTGTGATTTATACAATGGGGCTAGTACCTTTAGGAGCATTTTTTTCTGTGTTCTCTTCCTGTTTAATTTTTTATTTTATTTTAATGTTTGGTAACTGGGTACATTTTTAGGGGTGACCTGGGAGCACTGGGCAGTTGAGTGACTTGTTCAGAGTCACACAGTATTCAAGTGGAAGTTGTGAGAATCATACGCTGGTCTGGTCTGCTGGATGTAGAACACTTGTTCACTGCTTGTTACTCTAACCTATAGGCTAGACTGACAGCAGTGCAGTGGCAAGCCTTTTGAGGGCTGTATCAGTGGCAGCACCATAAACCATAAGCCCATAGTCGACCAGGGAGAGGAGAGAGCTGGCGACTCAGAACAGGAGGGCTTCAGCAGTTAGGCTTTTCTTGTGCCTAAACAGGGTCCCTAATTTAGGGTTCACAGCATTCACCACCATGTCAATGTGCTGAACATATGAGAGGGTATCATCCACAATGATACCCAGGTACTTGAAGGAGTGAAACTGTTTCAGTGGGGCAGTCCGGATTTTTGTGATTGATAGTTCTGGGCATCTCCTTTTTAGTTGGGGGCTACAGAGGTGCATCATCTTGTTTTTTTTGTAGTTTAGTAGCAACCTTTAGGAGTAGAATCAAGTCTCCAGTTGCTGGAAGGATGATTGTAGCTCGACCTGTAGGTGCTCAATGCAAGAGTGACAGCTAAGCAGGACAGCATCATCAGCATATAGAATGATTTTGCTAGTGCAGACATTGGGTAGGTCATTCAGGAACATGCTGAAGAGCAGTGGACCCAGGATGGACCCTTGAGGCACCCCTAGCAAGACTTCCTTGGATGCAGATATGGAGTGACCTATCTTGACCCTTTGAGATCGGGAGGTTAAGTAGTCCTGGAACCATAGAGTGTCATTTGGGGAAACACATGGGAATATATATATATATATATATATATATATATATATATATATATATATATTATTTGCAAAGAAACTGCATTAATGCACCAGTCAGGGTAACTTAATGCCACAAAAGTAAGGAACTTTGGTTAGGGTTTCCAACCCTAAAACTTTCCCCACCCCCAGCAGTAAAAGGACAACACAATTTTAGGGTTTTGGGTCTGGAGTCTGGGCAAATCAGTGGTGGTGTTTTCCGTGGGGGCTGTCAACCATAATGCCCACCCTGTTTTGTAAGCAATCAATGCCACACATGATATGCTTGACTCATGCAGGAACCGGGGGGGGGGTGAGCATTAGGGTTGACACCCACAAGTAAGACACCACCACTGATTTGCCAAGACTCCAGAGACCCAAAACCTTAATGTTTTTTCCATTTACTGCTTGGGGTGGTGGAGGTGGCATTAGGTTTTGAATCTCTAACACCACATTTCCCTACTTTTGCGGCATTAATTTACCCTAATGGGCACATTAATACAGTGTTTTGCAAAGAATGTCCTTACCTTTTGAGCTACTATAATAGTATTTTCATTTCCCTGTGGGAGCCCAGAGCCATCTGGGCCCTGCACTCCCATCTCCCTATAGATGTGTACATGTATGTTGCCATAGAAGCGCACAGCCCAAAGGGCCCTGTGCTTGCATTGCAGCCAAAACAGCATATTGCTAGTATAGCCTTATTAATACTCCACCTCATGAATGCCATGCAGAGAATTTTCAAATCCTTGCTGAAACATTATTCCACACTACTGCAATATCATTCCACCCCACACTTGAGAAAACACATTTTGGCCAGGATCTGAAAAATGACAGCTGTCACACTCATGAGGTAATGTAAAAAAATGGCTGCGTTGAATATTTGGGGTGAAAATATTTAAACTTACCAAAGTTGCAAGCGAGCATATTAAAATTTTATTGCATGAGCAGAACATTGCTTTTTTTACATATTTTGACCCCAGATTGTCAACATAGCCTTCTAATGACCCACCTCATAAACAAGGGCAGTGGACATTTTCAAATCCAACCAAAAAGGTGATTATGACAAGCAACTGTGAAATTACCTTTTGGGGCAGATTTTCAGAATTCCACTGCCCTTGTTCATGAGGAGGGTTCCTCAAAAGGATATGTTGAAAAGCTGGTGTCAAAATATGCAAAAATGGCTCAGTTATGCAGCAAAGTTGAAAACCCCATTGAAATACACTGAATCACACTTCTCTTAGTTTCTCATATTGCAGTCAGCAGTTCCAGCAGCAAGACATGTCTTCAATTGGACAGTGGATCTTCACCCTGTGACCTGTTCAGGTGGGTGAGAGTGCATGGGGGTGTACTGGGGTGTATGGATTGGTGGGTACTGAGTGGGAGGTGGGGTTGAGGGTGGTCTGATTGGAGTGGAATAGTTTCCTTTTTTGCAGGTCTGCAAAAAAAAAAAGAACATTTAGAGACTGTTTTCTTTATTTCAGATTGGGGCAGCGATTGGGGAATGCAGTTTACCACTAGACATCAGGGAAAATTATTAAACTACAAAGATGGTGATTGGAGGATGGGGGTGCCACTAGATACCAGAGAAAGATCAATAAAGTATTGGGACAGTGATCAAACGGTATTGGTGGCACTAGACACCAGGGAAAGATCAGTAGACTATGGGACAGTGATAGGAGGGTGGGGGATGCCTCTAGACACCAGGAAAAGAAAACTAAACTACAGGGACAGTGATAGGAGGGTGGGGGGTGCCACTAGACACCAGAAAAAGATCAATAAATTATGGGGATGGCAATCAGAGGGTGGGTGGTGCCAATAGACACCTGTGAAGGTTAGTGGGCGAAACAGATGCACAAACTCAGGTAAATAGTGTAGAACACACTTTGCAATATTTATTTTCCAAATTAAAAAAATAATAAACACACAGAAAGAAAACAGGTGATTAGTCCTTCAGTTCTGCAAAAATAGTGCGCAATTCCCTCAGTGTACAACTTTCAGGCTTAGTTCCAGCCAAATAGATTCCTAGCACATGAAAACTTTCATGTACTATGAGATACTTCCTTCACATTAGTCAGTTCTCCTCTGACTGACTCATCTGCTTTGCATCTCAGCAGGTAGGATTTTGTACCTGCCTACTGATGATGTCATCACCATGTGACCTGTCTGACTTCCAATTATCTAAATAAACAGAGACAGGCTGACTCATCTGACATGAGATCATGATATTTCTTTAGAAAATAGGGTATAGCATTGTTACACACCGAGATTATTACAGCATCTTTCTTCATTTTCCTTAAAATCAATGTTACCTTCTAAATTGCCCCCCCCCATTCAAATGACATCACATTTTATGGTAACAGTATAAAAGAACTGACTTTTCATCCAACTGAGCGGTTGACTCTTCAGCTTGGGAACAGCTACAGTAGCTCTGTAGCCAGCTGCCCCTTTTATCTTCATTCCTCACCAACTCAGAAGAGGGAATAAACAACAAAAAACAATGGCACATGCCACTCAGCTACACTGTCGTGATCAATTCAACTGTGCAGCATCTTCCTTTCTTTAATTAACAGACTGCTTCTTAGACAGACTACACCGTCAGTCTGTATTTATACCATGCTGTATTTTATCACATTATACAGCTACCTGCTGGACCATAAAAATGGGAGGGGAAGAAAAGAAATAGAAAAGTAGGAAAAAAATTTAAGGTAGGTCAAAATGGTATGTACTGCAGGTAGCCAACCTAGCAGTAGAAATAAAGATTTAGAGATAGAAGTATAGAAAGAGGTGCTGTTGCAAAAAAAAAAAAAAAAATAATGATGGTCCTGAATTCATCATGTAGGGCTTCCCTTCAAAGTGGGCAAGCATTAAGGATGCAATACTTGAAGCAACATCCCATTGTGTTAGACAGAAAAGGAAGTGCAAAAGAAGAAGGAAGCCACTTTGGTTCTCAAATACAGTAGCAGAAAAGGTCAGAGCCAAATGGCTGGCCTTCAGGAAATATAAGGGAACACAGCGGGATGAAGATAGGAAGGCATACCAAACTGCCCTAAGGAAGCAGGTAAGGCAGTAAGGCAGGCAAAGTCCCAAACTGAGGAAATACTAGCACGAACAGTAAAGAAGGTGACAAGACTTTCTATAGATACATTAGTGGAAGGAGAAAGTCCAGAGGGGGTATTGCTAAGCTTAATGGAGAAAAGGAAGCATGTGAGGAGGAGGACCCTGTAAAGGCATCTATCCTAAATAGATACTTTTGCTCGGTATTTACTGAAGAGAAGGTGGGGCAGGGCCCACAGCTCAGCATCATGGACACAGGGGAGGAGGTGAGCACTACTCCCTTCACAAAAGAAAGGGTCCTACAAGAGCTTGCTAAGCTCCAGGGTGGACAAGGCAATGGGACCTGATGGCATACATCCCAGGGTACCAGGAGCTAAGGAGTAGAACTAGCAGAGCCATTAGCAGAATTGTTTAGTGAGTCTCTGAGCACAGGAGAGGTCCCAGAAGACTGGAGAAGGGCTCATGTGATCCCGCTCCACAAGAGTGGTAGCAGGAGGGAGGCGGGGAACTACAGACCGGTCAGTCTTACCTCAGTAGTGGGCAAGATTATGGAGGCACTCCTTAAGGAAAGGATAGTGCAACACCTGGAATCCATAGGGGCACGGATCCAAGACAGCATGGGTTTACAAAAGGAAGGTCCTGTCAGACTAATCTCATAGATTTCTTTGACTGGGTAACCAGGTGGTGGACAAGGGGAGCAGTTGATGTCGCCTACCTTGACTTCAGCAAAGCTTTTGACACTGTTCCACATAGAAGATTGATAAATAAGCTGGGTAGGCTCGGGGTGGGTCAGAAGTTGGTCAACTGGGTGACAAACTGGTTAACGGGCAGAATACAGAGAGTGGTGGTAAATGGTATACAGTGAGAAGAGATGCAAGTCACAAGTGGGGTACCTCAGGGATCAGTCCTGGGGCCAGTCCTCTTCAACATCTTCATTAGTGACCTTGCAGATGGACTAGCCGGTAAGGCTTGTCTGTTTGCAGATGACACCAAGATCTGCAACAGAGTAGATGATCCAGATGGGGTGGGCAGAATGAGAAGAGATCTGAATAAACTAGCAGAATGGTCAGAAGAGTGGCAACTGGGATTTAATGAAAAAGTGCAAAATCATGCACATAGGGAAGAGAAACCTAAAGCCACCTATAGGCTGGGAGGGAGTTGCTAGAAGTCACAAAGGAAGAAAGAGACTTGGGCATCATCATCACTGATGACCTAAAATCATCAAGCAGACCTCTAAAGCAGTAGGTAAGGCTAGGGGGTGTTAGGGTGTATTAGTAGGGGTATCACAAGTCATAAGAGGGAGGTATTAATCCTCTGTACAAGACTCTGGTTAGGCCCCATCTGAGTACTGCATGCAGTATTGGAGGCACACCTTCACAAGGACATTAACCAAATTGAGGCAGTCAGAGAAGGGCAACCAAAATGGTGCAGGGACTGCATCAGAAGACATATGAGGACAGATTAATGGAGCTCAATATGTATACCCTTGAGCAAAGGAGGGAGAGGTGATATGATCGAGGCATTCAAACACCTTAAGGGCATAAACAAGGTGAAAGAGTCTAACATGTTTAAATATAAGAAAAATAGCAGGACAAGAGGACACAGCATGAAATTAGAGGGAGGCTGATTAAGGGGAATGTGAGAAATTCTTTTTCACAGAAAGAGTGGTGGATGCATGGAATGGCTTACCACAAGAAGTGGTGGCTATGAATACAGTGCAGGGCTTCAAACAGGCATGGGGTAGGCATAAGGGAGCAATACAAATGAGTATGAATAGATAGGCCACTGACAGAGCAAAGGCCGATGGCACATTTATAAGGTTGAAAAAGAAATGGGCAGACTGGATGGGCCTTGCGGTCCTTATCTGCCGTCAACTTCTATGTTTCTATGTTTCTACAACACCAGGAAAAGATCAACAAACTAGAGGGACAGTAATCAGAAGGTGGGGATGCCACGAGACACCAGGGAAAGATACATTTACCATGGGGATGGTGATTGGAGGTTGGAGGGTGCCACAAGACACCAGAAAAAATTAATTGTTTATGGGGATGGCAATCAGAGGATGGGGGTTCTACTAGACACCAGGGCAACATTTTATGCATACAAGGTCAGTAATGGGGTGGTGCCACTAGACACTAGAGAAATGGTAGCTCACTGTTCTCACTGTAGCCCATAGCACAAGTTCTAGCAGCAGCTGAAGAAGTCAAGAAAGTACCATTGTTCTCATACAGAGAATGCAGGTCAATGGCTCCTCTCACTAAGCTAGGCACCCTGGTTTTGGGGTGCCCAGAAAAGGTATCTGGCAAGTTTAAACACAAACACCAGAATCTATTAAATGGGTCCCGTTTAGCTAGGCTCAGGAGTTCATTTAAAAAAAAGACATAATTTGCTTGTACTTTTACTGTAAGTACTTAAGTGTTTTCTCCCCATGGCAAGTAAATCATGTAAATAACAACTCGTAATATGTTTTTTTAACTTTTGCGACTGGTATTTCTCTGCACAAGAACAGTAAATCATGACCTGTTAACAGTTGCAAATGTTTTTTTATCAATTGAAATGTTTTTTTTTTTGTAATTGATTGAACTAGAATGTTATCCCAAAAATCATTACAAGTCAAAACCTGTATTATATTTTATTCACTAAACCTTTCAAAGGCACACCATTGGCACAGGCCCCATCACTCCTAAAATATTTATGAAGAAATTCCATACCCTCTAGCCTGTAGGTGACAGCAAAAATACCCAATGTTAAGTATAGGGGGAAAAAGTAGATTTTTTTTTCACTTTTTTGACCCTCTGTATCTCAAAAACCATAGAGGATGCCATCAAAAAACTGTTCACATCTTGAGATTCTGACAGCCTAACCATGCATGCCAAATGTTGTGATAATTCGTCAAACGACGGCAAAGTTTTTAAGGTGCAAAAAATTGGAGTTAACATTGAACTGCTAACTCAACATTTACTATGGGGTGCTACCATGCCCCTATAATATATATATTATAGAGGTACTGTCATGCCCCTAGTGTTAGGGTTAATAGGCACTTCAATGTTAAACTCAAAATTTTGCACTTTAATAACTCTGTAACCGTTGACCAGATTTGCATGCAAATTCACATACACCACTGCCCAGGGTAGATCTCTGGATGTGAGAAATTATGTTCTGGTTGGATATGCAATTTCTAAGTTCTGGAGAAGTGAAAAACACATTTATTTGCTCATTGACTTTGCTGGGATTTTTCTTTGAACTTGCCTACAGCCCAGACTATTTGGAATCTTGGTCTGAAATTTTCAGGGAAGAAAGGGACTAGCCCACAGATGTACTTTTTGCTAGTCTGGTGAAAAAAATAATAAGCCATTTTTAAGTTATTGCATTTTAAAAATTTTAAAAAATAATTTCTGAGCATTCTCAGTAAGCACTAAAAGATAGCTGTATGAAATGATAAAGGAATCCTGTTTCACATAGGAAAACTCATTTTTCATTTGCTGCCATCATGTTTCTGTTTTTTTATTTAAAAAAATTTCAAAAGCCACAAAAATAGCATCCGGGAGAGAGAGACCAACAGACCTAGGTGGCTGATCAGGACCCCCTTAGGTGTAATCAGCACTTCACTTTTGCAGACATGTCCTGGAATTTTTTTTTTTATGTTATGAACCCTTTTTCATGACCACATGACACAAAAAATAATCTTTTTTTCATATCGCGAGTCACAAAGAAAGATCCTTTTTTGTAAAGGGCAAATCCTTTTTCTCTTGCTGCAGTGCTTAGCAGATGCCAAAATGAAAGGGGGCTGGAGTTTTCCTCTTGAGCTATAGAAGTGCATTGAAATATTTGAATTTTATAGCCAAATGGACATGGTAATTCATGTGGAATCCTTTTTTTTTAATTTTGTTAGCATTATTATTTCAAAAATACAGATATACAACCAAGAGATAATAAAACAAGGGGAATGAGTGCAGATACAATAGAAAATAATAATACATTTGACATTAAGCCCCAAAATAAAAAAAAATCACAATTAAACAAAAACATAACAAAACTAACCAAATTCAAAATCTTACCTCTAAAATCCCCTTGTCTTCTCGAGACCCATATAAGTTTGAAAGAGAGAAGTACCTAAAGTGAGCCCAGAATAATCAGTAATAGGCTACAATAATAAAGTTAGGCCTTCTCAATATCTACAAATTGAGGAACAAGAAAGCCAGTAAAGCATTTAATCACAAGTAAAGAAGTTAGAAACAGGAGAAGAATGAATGCATAATAAGTACATATTTCAGTGCCAGATTGAGTTTAATGGAAATAATCAGTTCATGAACTTCCCCCATCTATTATTAAATGCTGAAAGAGTATAATTCAGACTAGCTATAATTTTTTCAATTCTAAGTATCAACAAGAGTTCCTGCTGCCATTCAGTAAAAGAAGGTATTTGATGATCTTTCCAATGATTTATATTTATTTTTTTTAGCAGATAAGGCTGTCAAGGCTAGATAGAATTTAACATTATTTGAAACTATACAGCTGAGGGCACCCAAAATACAAATTTCCATTATATATAGAATAATAGATGAGTGGGTGTGTGTAACCAGAATTTTAGACAACACCTGAGGTGTGGGATGCTACATAAACCCCAAGGAAGCTCAAGGGGTTTATAAAAGCATTACATAACGAGGGCATGTTTAAAATAGAGGATAATGTATGGTCCTCTATCAGTAACTGATCTGTTAACTGTCAAGAGATTGCCAAGGCGACCGTGCCAAACCTCGAGATGAAGCTCAAGAGGTTTACGCGTCGCCATAACGGCATCTCGAGCAGTTAACAGTGATCGATTGCCGATAGAGGACCATATATTATTTTATAGTGTATGGTCTCACGTAAAAAGTAAAATGGCTGCTTACTTTTTGACAAATAGTCACAGCCGCGGCCGTACAGTCCTTCCCTAACCACTGCATTCATCCGTCGGTTCGCCGTTTAAAAAAAAAAGGCGCGCACATGCTCACACCGATCGATGTTGTTAACCTATAGATGTGACGTAGCATCGATAGGTTAACAACATTGCTATGTCACATCGATAGGTTAACAACCTTAGGAAATGATGATTTCCTAAGGTTAACAGCATTCTTCCATACGTTATATTCTGATTTTACACACACCAACTCATGTAACATTTTATTTAACTAATGGCCAGCATTGTTTATAGAAACATAGAAACATAGAATTTGGCAGCAGATAAGGACTGCTTGACCCACCCAGTCTGCCAATTTCCCTACCTAATGGATAAGCTGCAGATCCTAGTTAACCAGCAGCCTACTTCTTCCTACCCCCATCCCCTAGAATTGCCTTATGACTGTCCCATGCATGCTTGAATTCCACCACTGCTTTTGACTCCACAACCTTCTCCGGAAGGCCATTCCATGCATCCACAACCCTCTCTGTGAAAAAATACTTACTTAAATTACCTCTGAGCCGCCTCCTCTATCTTCAAATTGTGCCCCCTTGTTCTTGCACACCTCTTTTTTTGAAAGATGCTACTCTCTTGGACTTTGTTGATTCCCTTGAGGTACTTGAAAGTTTCTATCATGTCCCCCCTCTCCCTCCTTTCCTCGAGGCTATACATGTTAAGCTCCTTAAGTCTCTATTCATATGTCTTCCAGTGCAGACCCTGCACCATTTTAGTTGCCCTCCTCTGGACAGCTTCCATCCTGTTTATGTCTTTGCGGAGATTGGGTCTCCAGAACTGCACGCAGTACTCCAGATGGGGTCTCACCAGCTGTCTGTACAGAGGGATAATAACTTCCAGTTTTCTACTGGTGATGCCTCTCCCTATGCATCCCAGTATCCACCCAGCCCTCCTTGCTGACCTCTCACATTGCTTGCCCACCTTTAGATCATCTGATATGACTACTCCCAGGTCCCTTTCCATTTTTGTTGTTGTTAGTATCTCACCCCCCATTGTGTACTCTTCCCTTGGGTTTTTGTTTCCCATGCATTACCTTGCACTTCTTAGCATTGAATCTAAGCTGCCATACATTTGACCATTCCTCTAACCTTGCCAAGTCCTTCTCATCCTTTCCACCCCACCTTGTGCATCAGCTCTGTTGCAGATCTTTGTGTCATCTGCAAAGAGACATACTTTTCCTTCCAGTCCCTCTGCAATGTCACTTATAAAGACATTGAAGAGGACCTGTCCTAATACTGAACCCTGCGGTATCCCACTAGTAACCTTCCCTTTCTTCAGAGTGGACTCCATTTACTATTACTCTCTGTGGCCTATTCCCCAGCCAATTCTTTACCCAGGCTGTCATCTTGGGACCCACTGCCAGGCTGGCTAACTTGTATATTAATCTTTGTGTGGGACTGTGTCAAATGACTTGCTAAAGTCTAGGTAGACCATGTCCACAGCCCCTCTCTGATCTACTACTTTGGTCACCCAGTCAAAGAAATCTATCAGATTCATCTGGCATGACCTCCCACTGTGAATCCATGCTGCCTTGGGTCCTGTACCCTCTGACCTCTAGATACTCGACAATTCTTTCCTTCAGAAGTGATTCCATCATTTTCCCTGTCACTGAGGTTAAACTAACAGGTCTGTAGTTTCCTGCTTCTGCCTTGCTCCCACTTTTGTGAAGGGGAATCACATCTGCCCTCCTCCAGTCCTCGGGTACCACCCCATCCTCCCATGATTCGTTAAAGAGGGTAGTCAGTGGTGTCACTAGTTCTACCCTTAGTTCTTTTAGAATTCTGGGATGAATGCCATCAGGCCCCATTGCTTTGTCCACCTTCAGTTTAAAGAGTTATTTCAGAACCCTTTCTTCTGTAAATGGGCTGGTATCAACTTTTGTATCCAGAGTGTTTCTATTGTTTGTTTTAGATACCTCCCCCTCTTCATTTGTAAATACTGAGCAAAAATATGTGTTTAGTATCTCTGCCTTTTCACAGTCACCCTCTGCCCACCCCTTCCCCTTTATTAAGCCTCACTATCCCTCCCTTGGTCTTCCTTCGCTCCTTGATGTACCTATAAAAGGTTTTATCCCCCTTCTTAACTGAGTTGGCTATATTTTCCTTGGTTTGGGCCTTTGCTGTTCTGATTGCCTTCCCAGCTTACTTTTGCTTTAACTGATACAGTTCTCTGTCCTGCTTCTTTTGTGATTCCTTGTACTTCCTGAATGCTTTCTTTTTCTCTTGAACCTTCACTGTCACTTCCTTTGAGAACCATAGTGGTTTCTTACATAATTTTGTTTTGTTTATTTGCTTCACACAAAGGCTTGTTACCTCTGCGATGGCAGTTTTTATTATTCCCCATTGTTCTTCCACCCCTCCTTCCTGCCCATTTGCTAGTTCATTCCTTAGTCACTCACCCATTTTGGCAAAGTCAGCCCTCCTAAAGTCCAGTACTTTTGCCTTTGTATGGCTTGACTCTATTGCTGTGTTTATGTGTGTGAGGAAGACAAACACACACACACACACACAGAGTGCATTTTGTCTCTTTTTAGTAGAGGCATTCATTTATTTCTTTATTTTGTTAGTATTATTCTTATTGTTGTTGGAATGTCAATGTTGCACTGAATGCTGGCTTTGTGTGTTTTTAGTATATTTCTCCCTCACAAACTGCCACTGCCACATTTTTAGTGGATGCTTCTACCAGATCTTGCTACAGGGGCAGTTCAGAAAAGTGGGGGGAGCAAGTTCCAAAGGCTGGATCAACCAGATATGTGTGAACAAATGTTTTTACAGTTAGTATCTTTTTGCAGTGTGAAGGAATCCATGAATGCTGTGGAGCACTCTCTATCAGAGGAACAGAGCCGCCATTGTTGTGTGAGATGGTTGGCCCTCCCACAGAAAGTTAAGTGATCAGTGAGGTTTCTCAGGGTGGGTTTGATTAATGAACATTGATTACAACCTCCCAGTTGTAACCAAAAATATCAACCGGTAGGTTGTAACCGAAAAATAGAAGTACTGCTATCCATTGATTAAAAAATGCTGGCCATTAATTAAAATGTACTTATCAATTACAAGTGTCTTTGCTACATTGTTTTTAATGCTCATCCAAAGAGACCTCACCAATGGGCATTCCCAAAATGTATGTATAAGATTCCCTTCTGTAATCTTACACCTAGCGCAAGTCAAAGAATGTAAAAAGCCAGATCTATAGAGCTTGACTGGTGTGTAATAAGCATCATGTAGTATCTTTATTTGTATCAATCTTAATTTATCACTAGAAATTATTTTATACAGATCTTTCCAGACCATTAACCAATCTATGTATTTTGAAGATGGTAAATTAGCTCAGTATTTTGAAACTAAGGTTACCTCAGATGATTTGATAGCCAAAAGTAATTGGTAAAGATGGAAAGCAGTGTGTTTTTTTTTTAATTCTTGTATGAATGTCCTTTATGAACTCTGTATTATCATGCAACCAAGGTAATTGTCCAAAGTGAGCAATCATAGCATGTTTTAATGCAGATATCTTATTAAAATAAATTTGCCAAGATTTAACTTACTTCTCACCTTGTCGAATGATAAAAGAGAACCCTCAGATAAAAAGATATTAACTGTCACATTCTCCATAAGAGGGAGCCAAAGCCTAGGAATAGGTTTCTTATTAAATCAAAAATTATAATTAATAAAAAATAATTTGTTTATATCTTTGTCTAATGAGATTCCTACATATTTACAAGTTTGCTCAAGAACTCTGTATGATGTACCAATTATGGAATTTTTAAGAACTTAAGGTAGGTTTTTTATATATTGAACATAAAGAACAAAGTGATTTGAGATACTGTATTATATTTCTTGAACACTGCTTTTTCAAAAAGTAACCAAACCAGCTGGTATATACTGTTGTCAGAAGTAGTAACTGTCCATCTAAAGTATTTGTTTATGTTGCTAGCCATACAGTGTAAAACAAAATTAGGAATTGTACAGCCTCCTTGCTTCATGGTTAGAGTCAGCTTATTGTATGATATTCTAGGTGGTTTATTAAGCCAGAGAAATTTGATAAGAATCAAATATAAAATATTAAACCAGGAAAGTGGTAGAAATGCATTTAGCATATTTAAGGGGTAGTAAATTCTTGGAAAAATATTCATGTTAATCACACTTACTCTACCGATAAATGAAAGAAGAAGTTTCTTCCATCTTTCTAAATATTGCTTAATAGTGCAAATTAAATTAGTAAAATTTAAGGATCTCCTCATTAGGGTCTTGTCTTGAGAAAGATATAGACCAAGATACTTTACATAATTGGGGGACCATGTGACTCCAAATTTAGAAAACACTTCCTTAGACACTTTGTTGTTAAGAGGCATCACTACTGTTTTTGTTTTATTTATTTTATTTTATTTGATAATTAGAAACCTTGCTATATTTCCAGACGGTTTCCAAGATAACCAGAATTGAAAATTCAGGGTCAGAAATAAATGCAGTAAAATGTCATCAGCATAAGCTGACACTTTACAAAAAAGAGTAAAACTTAATTCCTTTTATACTATAGTTATGTTTTAAATTAAAGATAAGAGGTTCTAAATAAAAAAATAAATAAAACCAGAGAAAGAGGAAAGCCCTTGTACTTGAAAGCAAATAAACAGCAGAAGAGAATAAGCCATTAACATAAATCTGAGTGTCACAAATATAAATGTTTTAGCCAACTAATAAAAGAGGTTGGGAAACCAAATTTTAATAAAACTTCTAGTAAAAAAGACATATTAACTATATCAAAAGCTTTTCCTGCATCTAGGGAAATAAGGACTGCCAGAACCTCAGAATACCTAGATGCAGAAAAAGTATGAGTATGTTTCCTGATATGGTGCACTGGTTATCTACCCAATACAAACCCAACCTATTCTGTTGAAATTAGACTCTCCCAACATGATTTAACCCTTTCAGCCAGTATCTTGGTGAGAATTTTAATGTCACCATTAATAAGAGAGAGATGGGTCTATAACTACTTAATTGGTCTTTAGGCTTGTCAGGTTTAGGAATTAAAATAATCAGTGCCTCCAATAAGGAATAATCAGTAATCCCATATTCCAAAATATACAATAGGTAAAAAAAATCTTTAAGAAGACAAACTATGTCCTCACAAAATAATTTATAAAAATTCAAGGTTACGTCATCAGGCCCAGGGGATTTATCTAGTTTGAGTGTATTAATGGTATCAGTGATTTCCTGAATAGAAGTAGGATGTATCAAATTAGAAGCCATCTGCGGAGTCAGGGTAGGACATTTAAAAATGTCAAGATAATTTTGATAATCACTACTCGTCAGATTATCTTCAGTAAATTTATATACATTCTTAAAGTAATTTTCAAACTCATGAACAATTTCCTTCAGGTGAGTTTTAACTGTATTATCAATATTAGATTTTGTGGCCATAATAAATTTAGTGGAGTCAATCTTTTTAAGCCTATGGGCAAGTAGTTTACTAGGTTTTACACCTTGATCTGTATAAATTGCCTTAGCTTTTAAACTTTAATATTCCAAATTTTCCCTGGTAATATCAAAATAGTTATCCATTCAATTTTGTAATCTGATCAATTCTTTTTCATTAGAATTAATAGTAGTTTGAGCTTCCAGTTTCTTGATATTATCTAGTACATCCACAAATTTGACTAATCTCTGCTTTTTCGCTTTGAGGCTAAACAAATAAAAAGGCCATGAATAAAAACATTTTATAGAAGCTCAGATCATGTCCATCTTATCATTTGAGCTAAGAGTGTGATGTTTAAAGTAACTATTTCTTGCTTAATATAGGATACTATAAAATTAGCTTTTAATATCTGAGTATTCAATTTCCAAATTAAAGATTTTCTTGAGGGGGAAGTCCTAAACTCAATGTCAGCGTAACTAGGGAGTGGTGTAATATAACTCTAAGAGTAATAATTGAATCAGTGACACCAGAGATTAATTTGATACATATCAGTAAATAATCAATTCTCAAATAAACCTTATGATCAGAGGAATAGAAAGAGAATTGTTTACTGTCCGAGTGTAAGGTTCTCCAGGGATCTAGCAAGTTAAAGCAGTCTAAAAATTCTAATAACACCCTATGATCTGACATTAACATAGAATCTGATCCAAATGTTCTATCTAACTATAAATCTAATGGAACATTCCAGTCCCAGCCCAATATAATGTTATAAGAAGCATAAGGCAGGATAAGTTCAGTTAAAACAGCTAGGAATGAAGAGGTATTGAGATTTGGACCATAGATGCTATCTAATAAAACCTGAATGTTATTAATAGAACCCTCTAGCAAGATACATTTTCCAGCTGGGTCTGCAATTGTAGACACATGATTAAAAGGAGTACTTTGATTTATTAGTATAGCTACCCCTTCTCGTTTGTCGAATCACCTGCCCCAAAGGTGTTGGAAAAATCTAATTTACCCAAAAGACAAACCTCCTCAGTCAGGAGGTGAGTCTCTTGTAAAAATATTACTGACAGCCGAGGTGATTAATATGTTTTAATATTTGTGTTCTTTTTGTTTTGCGTCTGGCACCTTTGTCATTCCACAAAGCAAAGTTTATACAGGAAATCATAGTAGCGATAGAAGTAGTATAAAAAAAATAAAGAAGGTAATACAAACAGAAAATTTAGCCAAATGGTGACTCTCAAGAATAGGCCCCCCTCCCCCCCAAAAAATAACCTACCCCAATAAAAAAAATTACGTATAATACCATAACAGATCCCAATGCTATCTCCCCCTGTTGTAAAACCAAACTCCAACAATACCAGTGCATGTGTAATCCAATGCCCTGCATACAACTCTCCCACTAAAAGCAAAAACAGAACCAGATGATCTGAAAGCCTTGATGCCAGGTCAAGTATTCAACATATCTTATCCCTGTGCATGTGGAAGCAAACCACTTGTTTCAGCTCCTAAAATACTTAGTACCCATGGAGGATCAAACAGAAATTGTTACTGGTCTAGCAAAAGCTAAATTACCTGTCTGCATGTCTTGTGCTTGACCAGAAGTGGCCTCTCACACTCACCACCAAGATATACCAATGTGAGAGTCTCAATATTTTGTCAATAAGTGGGTGTTTCTTAGAAGAACTATTTTCAGTAAGGTCTGCCTAGTCCTGATTGACACATGTGATTTCACTGAGCATGCCGACACCTCTGCAGCAAAGGGTGATTGTCATCATGATACTCATCAGTTTTTGAAAGTGGCTTTGAAGTGATACTGGTGAGATTTGACTTGCCCACACTACGCTGACAGCAGCTGGTGCAGCTACTGTAGCTACTGTCCTTTAATGGACAATTTTGCTCTAAACAAGGAGCCAGTTAACAGAAAAGTGCATGCTTCAGAAGATTGTAACCGTTTTTGGAAGAGTCAAGAATTGTCCGACATCAATGGCTGTAGAACAGAGCTGGCTTGTTTTATAGCTATTCAGGGTCATATAAGTTTTGTACCCTAATCCAATCTTTTCTCATCTATGTGCAGTTTATTAGGCAACAGGATAACTATAATGGGCCCAGCCACAGTATTCCCCTTACAGACTCTACCCCCAGAAGATTGTGAAAAGCGTTGCATCCTTCTACCAGGAAGTTCTTTGCTAAGCTGACAACTCCCCACACCTGAGGACCAAGGAAGAGATTTCCTAGATAGCCTCATAACAGATGAAGAGGTCTTTCTAGCCATTTGGTCCCGGCAATTTTCTGTTTTTTAGTTTCATAACGGCTAGAGAGACCTGTCTTATGTTATGAGGTTATCTTGGAAATCTCTATCTTGGTTCTCAAGTGTGGGGAGGGAGAGGTTAGCAAAGAAATTCCTGAGTTCCCTATTAGTGCGGTGTGGATGTGGGTTAGTGTACAAATGCTGGTAGAAGGAGGCAAAGCTTTCCAAAATCTTCTGGGGGCAGTCTGTAAGGGGGGCACACTGCATCTGGGCCCTTGTGGGCTGCTACCAATCTGGTTTCTGACTATGCAACTGCATAGTCAGTAACTACCCCCACTCCGTCACCTTGCACATAATATTTCTGGTGCATGTAATGTAAAGTGTCTTCCGACTTACATAGTTCTAAGATTTTGAGTGACTGTCTGGTCACTAGCAACTGCTGCAAGATACAAATATCATTTGGTTGCTGCCTATGTTATCCTAGATATTTTATCTACATCTCTAGTTTTAGTCACAGCAGTGCTTTCTGATCATGACACCTATTCTTTCTGCTACCTAACTGAACTTGGTGACAAATGTCATGTTTGGGTACTCCCGCTCCCTTTGTCTTGGTGTGAGATGTGTAGATCTTCATTTTACTCCAGCAGTGAAACATGCACACTGTTTCAGAAAAAAAAAATAATTGAGAAGTGTATATTACATAATTTTGATACATTTTTATTTATGTAGGCTCTTCTGGAATTGCAAGTCATGGGGGCAACAATTTTTGACAGTCCTGCCCGTGGAGTTGTGCCATGGCTGCACCTTGCAGAATAAATCACACAAGCAGAAGAGGGATGCTACTTGGTATTCTGTTCAGTTCAGGGGGGAACACACTCATTTATTTATTCACAGAGCTAGTAACTTACAAGCAGCTGTCACTGGGGAGGGACAGAGGAGGAAAACACACTATCTGGCCCTGGACTGTCTCTAGTAAAGTTCTCCTATCACTCAAATGTAGTAAAGCCCCTTGGTGCTCAAGCTAGTATCGCACCATGTGGCAATATCGATTTATTGATGTGTGGTTGACAGTGAAACTTTATTTGATATACCAACTGCTTGCTCCATGTGCTGTGTTCCCCTTAATGTAGTCACAAATTCACATAATTGAAAGCTTTACAAACAATAAAGCATTCAGTGATGTGAATGAATCTGTGAATTTATTATGGGGCAATTAGCAAATCAAGGGAGCGAGCAGCTGGTATAGACTATCAGGCTGAAAAGGTGATCAGGATCAGTGGTCACCACTGTGACCGGCACTCAGAAGCTTTAACAATCCCCACTAAAAGTCACCATTTTCCTGAAGCAGCACCAAGTCAAATGGGATTGTCATTATCTTTAACATTAATAATTGCTCAATCCAGTTAAAATTAAATCTATGGTATGGAAGGTATGAAAGGTAGCACTGCAATTTCTCTACATATTCTAAATATGCTGAATGTGAAAGCCAGAAACTGGCACTGCAAATGCAGAACAAAATTGAAAAAAATGCCTGATTTATAAAATAGTCAGTAAGGATAGTATTATAATCATTCCTGAACCACACACATGAGCACTGCTTAAACTTGGGCACGTCATTTAACTTACCCGTGCTGTAGTCCACCTGGCTGTGGAAATGGGTAGGAAGCTGGACCCCACTGGTAAACTGAGGTTGCATCTCAGCTGAGCTATATAAAGTTACACCACCCAAAAAAACAAAAAACAAAACATTAAAGCTTAACCATGGCTGAAGAGTATAATGTGGGTGAATCAATGATATTGCTGATTTCTACCATTCTGATTTGTTTTTAAATCTTTTGACTGGTTACAATCTTTCTATCATGGTTCTCTTCCTTGAAGTTTGCATAACATAAACCCTTTATCGAAATCACAGACATCCCTACCTCACCCCCCCCCACCAACGCCCAATTGGGTAAGGATTTGTAGTGGGGGGACAGGACTCCAGGTAGTGGGAGTACACGGATCTTTTTGAATGTCCAAGTTTAACTCAGAACATGTACACTGACTTCGATGATTTGAAATAGAAACATCCTAATTGATTTTAAATGCAGATTTTTAAAGTCTAAGTTTTTTAAAATGGATGTGTTTGGCTCTGTATATAAATGAATAAGTGGAGTTGTTGAACCAAGTAACTACAATATGAGAAACTAAGCAAATTCCATGAACTTGTTAGCAAGCATTTCCTCCAAAATGAAATAAGAAACCATCCTAGATGCTTTTTTTTTAGCAAAAAATAGTCCCTCGCTGATCAGCCCCCCACACCCCACCTTCCACTCAGCACCCTCCACTCTACACCCCCAGTACACCACCACACATCCTCGCTCACCTGAACAGGTCCCAGGTTTTGAGATCCAATCTCCGATCCAAGATCTGTCTTGCTGCTGGTACCAGCGACTGCAATGTGAGAAACTAAGGTAAATGCAGTTCAATATATTTTTTGGGGGGGGGGTTCACATTTTATTCATAACTCAGCCTTTTTGCGACATTTTGACCCCACATTTTCAACATAGCCTTTTGGAGATCCCACTTCATGAATAATATGACTGTTGTTATTCAACTCCCACCCAAATGATGATTTTGCAGTTGTTTGGTGAATTTACCTTTTGGGCAGGATTTGTGTAATGACAGTCATATTGTTCATAAGGTGGGGTCATAAGAATGCAACGTTGAAAATGTGAGGTTAAAATATGTAAAAATGTCAAAGTTATGATCATTCATCGCTATGTATGCTCGTAACTTTGGAAATTGTAAAGACTTTGTCCCCAATTTTGCAACATAGACTGCTTCTTACCACACCACATTTTATTTTATTTAGTGATTGTTGATCGGGAAAGGAGGACTAGGCAATTCTGCCTATTTTCAGCCTTTTCTTGGGGGAATGGGATACAGATGGATGCCGACTGACATTGAACCAGATTAAGCTGTTGGTGGTACTTTTAGTGAATGGGGCAAATGTGGCCAGGACACCCGGGAAATTCCCCTGTTCTTTTCAAGAAGTGCCATGGTATCTTTAACATCCACCTCAACTACCACCAGTACAGGCAGATGGGACCTTGGTTTAACATCTCATTCGAAAGACGGCACCTCAAGAGTGCAGCACCACCCTCATGCTGCACCACAGTGTCAGCACTGGGATTTAACCCAAGTGCCTGGTGTGGGTATAAAACCCACAGCCTTCTGATCCTCCAGCCTCAGAGGTGAGTGTGCAACCTGCTAAGCCATTGACACTTACATGTATGTCACAGCTGGTCATTTTTCAAAACCTGTCCAAATCATGTTTTCACGCCTGTAGTGCAGAATGATGTTGTAGTTGGTTAGAATTATGTTTTGCCGGGGATTCAAACGTTTTCTGTACCAGGTACATGAGGTGAGGTGAGGTAATAAGATGGCTATGCTGGCAATTTGGTCACTGTTGTCCTATAAATGGAAGATTTAATGGAAGTGACCAGAAGAGGAAGGGATCAGATCAGTTCCAGTATAGTAGCTTCTTCTTGCTGTTTTTACATTGTTTCTTATGGATTTTACTTGGTAGAAGGTCATTTATTTTCTTTCTTACTACTTCTAAGGGGCTAGCAGGGTATTGTTTGGAGGCTGTTGGAATTTTGAAACCTGTTTTGATGGCTATAAGTGGGCTCATTTGTTTGAGGTTTCACCATGTAGCAGGCTGCATTTGTGGAGGCCTATTTCTTCTGATTTAAAACCTATTTGGTGTGATTTAATTGGGGCTGTTTCTTTGAATTGGAGACCTATATCTATTAATTTCAAGCCTATATTGTTGTGTTGTTGGTGAAGCTGTTTGAATTGGAGACCTGTTTATTTTGGAAGTAAACCTATTTTTGGGGCTTTGAGTAGAATTGTGATTCCTTTTTGCTGGCTTCACTAGCTGCAAAGTTTAGTGCATAGTGGGGAAAGGGTGCTAATGGTCTGACCAGGGGCTCAGCTACCTGATTGTTTCTGGAAGACTTGGGCTGGTTCTGCCCTCCCAGCCCCTCAACCCACCTGCCCCTAGTCCATGATTTCCTTTATACTAGAGGTTCTGACATCACTTCCTCAAACGGGCAAAGGACAGGTACCTGTCATAGCAGAAGCAGACATGCAGGAAAGGAACAGCAGCAAGTGAAGATGTGACTGCTATCTCAGTGGAAGGGAAGTAACTGCAACTCAAGAAGCTTTCATTGTTACTTCTTTGCATTGCTATTGGCATTGTGGAAAGGAGGAGTAGGTTTGAAGAAGGTTGTGTAATTGTTAAAGTCTCTTTTTGGGTGTGGATAGGAAGGATAGGAATATAAAAAGCAGTTTCTCAATCTGTCTACACGTGTACAACAAGGGGATAAGGGGAAATAAAAAAATAATGTTTTGCACTGATAGAGAGGGAGAGGGGAGACTTGGGGGAGTGTTTACTATCCTTCGTCTGGAAGGGTGGGGGGTCGCTGGAGGGCAATGACAGCAATGGGTAGGGTGGTAGGCTGCAACAACTGCGGTGCACCAATCTTTCTAAAAATTGCCTAGAGTGTGGGGGGATGTTTAGTGTGCAACCACATAGAGAAACTTAGAAAGGAGATTGGGGGTCTGCAGGAGGAACTAAGACAGGCAAGGCAGACTGGTGGTGGATTTAGCCCAATACTGGAGGGAGGGAGGGAGGAGAGGAGATGAGGGAGGGTGATTTGAGCCAACAGTGGTGAGGAGAGTGTCAGAAGAAGGGAAGCAGAGACAACAGGGCCCAGGCCAGGAAGAACAATTGCTGGGAAAACAAGGTCAGGAGACAAAAGACAAATGGAAGGAGGAGATAGGGACTTGTGAGGGGAGGAGAAGTGGCAAAAGTCATGGTGAGGAAAGGAGAGAACAGATTACTATGAAGAGAGAGGGAGTGGGCATTTGTGAAGGGTCTTCAGAAAATAGTTTTACACTGCTAGAGGGGAAGAAAAAGGAGGAGGGAAATGATGCAATTGGAGGAGTAATTGATAAATGCCTGGACCAAACTGGAGTGGGGGGAAGTTCTGCTGGGAAAATTGCAACAGGGGCAAAAGGGGGAAATGATAGTCAGGAGGAAGAAGAGGAGCTGGAAATGAGAGATGGAGATGAATGGAAGCAAGCAGGGAGTAAGATGGGTGGAATCTTAGTGCTGGGGGACTCAATACTAAGAGGAGTCAGGTGGGGTAGCAAGGGGGAGAGGCATAGTCACATTTGGGTGGAGGCCATGCCAGGAGTGACAGTGGAAAGTGTGGGACAATCTGTTCTGAAATATGCTAGAAGGGGTAGGGACAAGTCTCATTTAATTATACAACTTGGGACGAATGACCTGGCTGACAAGACAGTAGATATAGTCCAGAGGAGGTTTGAGGAACTAGAACAATTATGTGAGGGGGCAGGAAGATCAGTAACTTTTTCAGAGACACTTCCAGTGCTCAAGGCAAGCACAACAAGAAAGCTGAGAATAGAGGAATTTAACGGATGGTGAAGAACCTGGTGTTATGATAAAGGGTATGGGCTGTTGGAGGGTGGGGAGGGACCTGGGAGGCAGTAGTCTCTATGTCAAGGACAGACTACTCTTGAATGAGGAGGGAAAGAAAGTGTTGAAACAGAGGATGGAGGATTACATAGAGGAAGTTGGGAATTTAAACTAGGAGTGGGGTGTGGCAATTGGCAAGAGACATGCAGAGACCACAGGTTGGGAAACCATATGAGCTTACCCCCCCGTACCAGTGACAAAGGACAAATGGCAAGTAATATTGGTGATGCTAGTATAGGAGAGCAGGATGGAGGGGGGGAAGGTGGAAGGTGGTTACTGTTAATGCTAGGAGCCTTGGGAGGAAAACTGCAGAGTTACAGGTGTTCCTGGCAGAGGGAGAGGTGGACACTGCAGCCATCACAGAAACATGGGCCACCCAATAGAATGACTGGGACCTGTCTGTACCAGGGTACAGGTTATTTCATAGGGACAGGGTGATTGGGAAAGGAGGGGGTGGTACTATATGTGAAGTAAGGACTGAAGTGTGTAAGGGAGGAAGGGGAGGAGGGTAGTATGGAGTCACTTTGGATGCAAATCCAGGATTCCAAGAATAGGGTTCTCAGAATGGGAGTGGTGTACAGGCCACCATCTCAGATGGAGGAGTTAGACAGGGAACTAGTGGGACAGATCAGGAGGATCTGTGAGAAGGGTAGTGTGGTGATTGTGGGGGACTTCAACTTGCCAAGAGTGGACTGGAGTACCCCAACAACCAGGAACAGAAGGGAGCAGGTACTGCTGGATGCCTTCCAGGACAACTTCCTGCTGCAAATGGTCAGTGAACTAACCAGGTTAGGGAATACCCTTGACCTTGTGCTGGAAAATTGGGACTTTGTGAGAGAACTTACCGTTGAGGAACCGCTATCAGGGAGTGACCACCTCTCAGTATGGCTCACACTGGATATGGGCAAGGAAGGAGTGAAATCTGGCACAAGAGTACTGGACTTCAGGAGGGCCAACTTTGGGAGGATGGGGGAAGTGGTAAAAGGATACTGGCCAGAATTCAATCTAGTATGGACACTAACCAGAGGCAGGAGCTCATAAAGCTGGGGATAGTGAAGGCAACCAAAACCTGCTGCAAGGCCCAGAGCAAGAAGGCTAGGGCTAAGAAAGCAAGCTGGTTGAGCAAGGAGGTCATGGAAAAGGTAAGGAGGAAAAGAGCTGCCTTTAGGAGGTACAAGAAAACAGGGAGGGTTAGGACAGTGAGGAGTACTTGATGGAATCAAAGCAGGTGACAAGGGTGGTAAGGGGAGCCAAGGCATCTACGGAACTCAGGATGGCACAAGGGATTAAGAAGGGGGAAAAGGACTTCTTTAGGTACAGCAGGGAGAAAAGGAGCTGTAAGGACCACATAGTAAGGATTAGGAAGGAGGGAGCTGGGTGGAAGCAAGGTGCGATAAGGCAGAAGTGCTAAATGATTACTTCTGCTCAGTATTTACTAAGGAGAAGAGGGGAGTGATACCCAAGGCAGGGGAATGGCAGAAATGGGGGGGGTGACAGATGGGGAAATCATGGAGGGCAGAGTTTGGGAGGGTTTGAAGGCACTGAGGGTGGACAAGGCGCCAGGCCCAGATAGCATCCACCCCAGGGTATTGAAGGAGCTGGCAGAGGTCCTTGCAAGACCTTTGGCAGACTTATTTAATGCCTCACTACACTCGGGGTGTGTACCTCAGGATTGGAGGATGGCTCATGTGTTGCCCCTCCACAAGAGTGGCCCCAAGGATGAACCGGGGAACTACAGACCAGTGAGCCTCACATCCATTGTGGGTAAGCTGATGGAGACTATCCTAAAGGAGAGGCTGGTGGCCCTCTTAGAGGCCAAAGGACTACAGGACCATAGACAGCATGGCTTTATATGTGGTAGACCTTGCCAAACCATCCTAGTGGAGTACTATGTCTGGGTGACAAGGCAACTGGACAGGGGCCATGCAGTGGATGTCCTGAATCTGGACTTCAGCAAGGCATTAGACTCAGTGCCACATGGAAGGCTGGGAAGTAAGTTAGAAGGCACAGAGGCAGGTGCAAAGCTGGTGAGATGGGTAGGGAACTGGCTTCAGTTAAGGCAACAGAGGGTGGTGATTGGGGAGCTCTAACACTCAAGGGTAGTGATGAGCGGTGTTCCACAGTGCTCTGTGTTGGGACCAGTATTGTTTGGCATATTCATTGCAGACATATCATTGGACATCAAGAGCAAGATCAGTCTGTTTGCTGAAGATACCAAGGTAGGAGTGGTGGTGGACTACGTAGGGGGATGGCAGGGGTTGCAGGATGATCTGGCAAAACTTGAAATCTTTTCAGACACCTGGCAACTGGGGTTTAATGACAAAAAGTGCAAGGTGCTGCATTTTGGGATGAAGAACCCAAGGAGGAGTTACCAGCTGGGGGGAGTGCAGCCCAGACAGAGGAGGAGAAGGATCTGTGGGTGCTCATTACAGAGTCAAAGAACAACTCAGCACAATGCAGGAAGGCAGCTGCAAAGGCCAACAAAATGCTGGGTTGCATTGCAAGGGGTATATCCTCGAGGAGGGAGGAGGGGATTCTGCCACTGTATAGGTCATTAGTTAGACCGCACCTGGAATACTGTGTGCAGTACTGGTGCCTGTATCTGAAGAGGGACATTAAGTTACTGGAGAGGGTGCAGCACAGGGCAACAAAGACGGTCATGGGGCTGGGGGGCTCATCATATGAGAGGAGGCTGAGGGAGTTGAACATGTACTCGCTGGAGGAGAGGAGGGACAGGGGGCATGATTGAAACCTTTAATTACATGAAAGGAATAAACAAGATGGGTACAGAGGGGCTGTTCTAAGTAAGGGAGGGGAGGGATATCAGGGGCCATGATATGAGACTGGAGGTAGGGAGGAAGGTTCAGGAGGGAGATGAGGAGACACTTTTTTTACAGAGAGGGTGGTAGCTGGGTGGAATGCATTACCTACAGAAGTGGTATCCAGTAGAATAGTGGACTGCTTCAAAAGGGGATGGGACAGGACAAGGGGGAGGGTCAATGGAAGTGAAGGGTGGAAGGAAGGGGAAGCTGCAAAATAAGGGCTGCTAGCTGCACATTTCAGCGGACTTGATAGACCTCTAGACCTTTATCTGCTGGCAAATTTCGTATGTTCGTAACAGGGCCCTTCACAGTGACCTACATATACACATCTAAGAAGGGATGTGAGCACATGGGCCCAAAGGGCACTGCACTCCCTCAGGCAAATAAGGATACAATTCCTGTATCTTAAAAAACTATAGATGGGTAGGAGTGCAGGGCCCAAAGGGCCCTGTGTTTCAACATGCAAATAAGGCTACAATTACACTATCTCAAAAAGTAAGGAAATTATTTGCAAAAAACAACATTAATGCATCAGTTAGGGCTGATATCAAACCGTAAAAAGAAGTGAAATACAAGGTTAGGATTTTCAACCCTAACACCCCACCCCCACCCTGCATACATCAACAGGCATTGGGAGTGTGCCTTGGGGTCATCAGCCCTAACACTCACCCCATTCTCTCATACTGTACCCATCTCAGCTTATTTATTTATGGAGTGGGGTGAGCGTTACATCTGATGACCCCAAGGCACACCCCTGACACCTGTTTGTGTGTGCAGGGAGGGGGCGGGGTGTTAGGGTTGGAAACCCTTTGCAAAAAAAACTGTGTTAATGCACCATTAGGGATTTAGTGACAAAAGTAGGGAAATTAGATTTTAGGGTTCCAAACACTAATATCCCACCTGCACCCTTGGCTTCCAATCTTAAGACCCCAGCCCACCCCCACCCTGCATGCCAGAACAGGCATTAGGGGGTTTGCCTCGGGGTTGTGAACCCTAATGCTCACCCCATTTCAAGAGTAAGTAAGTTAAGATGGGTACTGAATAACAGAATGTGGTGAGTATTAGGGTTTGCAACCACAAGGCACACCCCTCACACCTGTTCCTCCATGTAGGGAGGGGGTGGGATCTTAGGGTTGGGACCCAGGGGTTGCACAGCCTCTGCCCACCACCTTCCATCCAGCTGCCCCTAACCCCACTGATGCTCTTATTCCATCTTCCTCCCCACCACACTCTCCTCCCCCTCCTCCCCTCCCTCTACACACCCCACCATGTCACTAGCACTTATTCCCTGTTTCATCTGACAACCGCCTTTGGCTGTACCTTTGTTGCCCTTCCCTTTCTACACCTTTTTCCTTTTTTTTCATGCTTACTATGCCATTGTTTTCCTTCTTCAAGTTTCTTCTATGTTGTTGGTTTCCAGTCTTATCTGAACAGCTAGTAACCATGTCTTAAAACTTGATCTTGTACTACTAGCTATGGTATGTTATTATTTATTATTGTGTTTCATTGCTATCCCTGCATGTCTTTTGCCTCTGACATGGAACCTTTGTATAAGAGCTCTGGCTCAAAGGTATTTGTAATCCTAGACTTGAATAAATAAAAAATAAATATCCCTAAAATCTCATGTTCTTACTTTTGTTGTTAAAACCCTAATAGTGCATTAACACATATTTTTTGCAAAAAATGCCCCTACTTTTTGAGAAAGTTTAATCATAAGGAACCCTAATGGTGCATTAACAAAGTTGTTTGCAGAGAATTTCTTTACTTTTTGCTAAAGTATCCCCATAGCCATAGTTGTTTATGAGAGCATAGGGTGCAGAATGCCCTATGGTCCCATCTATCCATAAGTGTAGAGAGATTGTAATTAACCCTCATCTCCCTGTGGGATTGCAGAGCTGCCATCAGTCCATAATGCTATCCATCCCTCACTTATGTGTGGGAGTGCATATTCCTCCAGGTCCTGTGCTCCCATCAGTCCATAATAGTATCCATATATGCATGTAGGAGCACAGGGTCCTCTGGACTTTGTGCTTCAATGCATGCATATTGTAATTGTCCTTCATTTGCATATGGAAGTGCAAGGCCCTCTGGGCCCTGTGCTCCCATCTATCTGTAAGTGTAGAGACTTTGTAATTAACCATTATCTCCCTGTGGGATTGCAGGGTCCTTTGGCCCTGCACTGCCATCAGTCCATAATGTTATCCATCCCTCATTTACATGTGGGAGCACAGGGCCCTCCAGGCCCTGCATTCCAGTCAGTTCATAATGGCACAGTATCACAGTCACCTTAACCCCATTCATAAAAATTTCCACTGCAGCTGCAAACAAGGCCTGGAAATATAACAGCTCAGTACACCTAGAGTCCGCATCTCAAAGTGTTTTAAAAATATAGCTGCTGAAAGGTTCCCCAACTATTACAATGTTATCCTATGGGAAATTAGTAAATTTCAAATTCTTATAACTATGGAGCAGATGAACATTTTCTCACCAAACCAGCAAAATGCACATCTGAGGGGCAAGCCCTTTGTATCCTTACAATTTCAGCCAATGAGTGCAATATGTTTGTTTGCAATAAAGTGACAAAGAAACAAACATATATGGAAAAGTAGTTTTGCAAATTATGGGAAATATCCCTGTTGTTTTGCGAAACAGTGCTGCAATTTGCAGCATAAGCTCTGATGTTTCACAAAATCATGCCGCAATTTGTGAAACATTCTCAAAAGTACTTTTGCAAATTGCTGCAGTAGTGCCACAATTTGTGAAAGCAAAAACAGGCCAAATAAAATAAACATATTACTGGGCACCTTTTGGCCAAACTAAGCCCAGAATCTGATTTCTCATGCCCTGATTAGGTAAATGCAAGTGTTGGTGTTTACCAAGGGGACGTATTTTTTTTCATTTTTTAAGTTTTTCCGTGTTGCTAACTGAAAACAAGATGGCATAATCTTGACACTACATTCCGCATTTGCAAAAGCAAAACATGCTTTTGTGGCAGCAAAACAGTACTTTTGCATGGCACATCTGATTGCTCCCATAGGAAATAATGGGAAACTTTAAACTTTAATAACTTTTAAATGGATTAATATTTTTTCACCAAACCTTCAAAAGGCACACCTGTGTCCCAAGCCTGACATACCCTAAAAGTTTCAGACCAAATCCACAAGCTATTTCCGAGAAATGGTGTGACAAAGGATTTGCATAAAAATGGTCATTTTCAAATTTTTTAACATTCCACATCTCCACAATCGCACATCCAACCTGAACAAAACTTGACACATCAAGAAATCTTTGTCCCCAACAGTGCATGTAAAACCTCATGAGTCTCGGTAGAACTGTTGCAAAGTTATTAAAGTGCAGATAGATAGATAGATAGATAGATAGATAGATAGATAGATAGATGATATGATAGATTGTGTGTATATATATATATATATATATATACACACACACACACACACACACACACACACACATGCACACAAGGCTTCATGCATGACTTACCTCATCTTTGTGGATCATCTTGTCTCTCCCATTGTTATCTGTGCCATTGACAGGCCTGGCAGCAAGAAGAAGGGCCTTTGCCTATGCAGCACCCTGGGCTTGGAACTCCCTACCTTCTTCTATCCTATCATGCCCTGCCCTCCCTAGTTTCAAGCATGCCCTACACAACTATCTGCTGTGGGACTTATTTTTTTTTAAATCCAGACTGTACCCCCTCCTCAAGATGCACCATCTTGGAGTTGAGAATCTAAAATCAGGGTGGTGTGGTGGGCAAAGCCCCCCATGAGAGAAAGTGCAGGGGGGTGTAGGGTCCCCTCCCCTGCAAAAAACACTTTTTGTTATTCCAGATGTCGGGTCACCGGCAAGTGTATATTGCCAATTTGCTTTTTGGCAATATACACTCACCATAATAGTGATCGCTGTTTTGCGATCCTTATTATGACATGGAACCACTCCTGCCTAACCTAAAGAATTCACTTAAACCTCTGCACTCCTGTCTAGTCATCGTGACCATTCTTCCTCAACTATTCCTGCTCTAAAAATAAGTGCAGCTGACCTGCCCTACCTTTGTTATTAATTACAGCGTTTCACTCTGTGTGAATTGTGTAGCACTGACCTCAATTGTATATGGATTTTGTTTCCACATTTACTGTGTTGTATTCTGCGATATCGTTCATTAATACTGTGTGTAATGTTATATAATGTATTGTGTCTGTATCTATTGCCCTTGTAGCAATTATTTTGTATTCCTTATCTTTTGTACCTTCCCTCAGGTCGCCCCTGAAAAAGGGACTGCATAGTCTCGGTGGGCTTACCCAGTTACCAGAATTCAAATAAATAAATAAGTAAAACTTGCTCTGCACAGGATCTGAAGGGCCTTGTGGAGAGTAAGTTAGGTCTTCGCTCTTTATTTAAATTGATCCTAAATGCCTTGCACATCTTGCTTCACATAGGACACAAATGATTCTGTGCATCTTACTTCCTGCAGGGCTGAATGGATCCTGCACAAGAGAAGTTAGGACTGACCTCCTGTTAGCAAGATAGGATTTAGTTCCCAATTTGCACAGGTCCATGTGTGTCCTGCTTCACACAAGGTCCAAGGGGTGCTGTGCACCCTTCAGGACTTGCTCAAAGCAAATTAGGAGTTTACTTCTGTTTCACAGATTCATGCAGTGCCTATACGGACCTTTGCTTCCTGCTTCATTCAGAGCTTAAAAGACCCTGTGTGAAGCAATTTACTGTGGAACTTACCTCCTGGTTTGGGCCATGTGCACCTTGCTTTCACACAGGGCCTCAAATATGACCACTTAATGGATTACTTGTTTGCCTAACCTCTCCCATGTGACTGTTTTCCTTGTAATCTATGTAGTTTTCCTCAGTGATTCACCACAGTGGTAATTATTCCAGTCCCAAATACTGAAAAATCATTTGAGAGCAAGACATTCATTAATTGTGCTATCCAGAAAGTGGTTTTCTGGGTGTTTTATGAATATAAAGACTTTCAGATATAAAAATAACATGGGCTTTCAAAATCAGAATAGAGAAACATTTAACATTTATTTCAAGATTTGAGAGAAGGCAAAACACATACAAGAGAACTTTGATCCACCTGTCCACAATATTTAATTTTGTGGCATTGAAAATTTCTGGTTGTGAAGCAGGAATGGTGATTATAGTTCACTACTACTGATGAGGGTGTCCTTCTGGATTTTCACATTGGATGCCTTAAAATGCATAGGATTGAATAATTTAGTTAATGTTGTTCCAGTTCTTAAATTTGTATATGGATCATCACATGTTGTACTCCAATTTGTACTAATTTTGTATCAGGGCTTAAAGCCCATTGCTCTCCCCCTCCTTTATTACCACTAGTAGTTTCTTTCTTGACCCTCCTTGTCTTTTCCCCCTCCTTTCCTACACACAAACATTCCTTACACCTCACAACCAACCTTACTGTTAAATGAAGAAGCATTTTAATGGACTACTTAGATATGGAATTGTAACTGAAAGCCTGCCAGATATTGATAACACGTCAGTTCCATTCTTTGCTGCAATATCTGATAAGACCTTGTTTTCTGCTGAAAGCAAAATACTTAATTTGTGGATTTGTTGACAACAGTTAATATTTTGTCAATTATGGTGTCACCACTGCTTTAGACTGAACAAGAAAATAAAGATAGATGTTATTTGTAGACCCCTTACTTGAAAGAGAGCAGAGTCACACATATGTGGATTTTGTTATGCGTGGGCATAGACAGATGCAAACTAAAAGCAGTTTCAGGTAATAAAAATTACTTTGACAGTTTTGGTGGACTTAAGCATTTTTTTTTCACTTAATATGAATTATTTGGAAGCAGTCACTCCTAAGATTATCTTTGGCTTTACCAGTTAAAATACAGTTGCTTCCTAACATAATTTACAAGAGTGCTGCACAAGATTATTCCTGAATCTTTTACAATTTGTTTCTTCCTCTGTCTGAAAATGAAGGATGCTTTCTGTTTGCCAAGATCAGGTGCTCCTGTAAACACAAAGGATGGGATATTCAAAGGAGTTGTGCATGGCGCAACAGGGTTGCGCCATGCGTAACCCACCAATGCGCCCTGGCACATATTCAAAGGGGAGGGTTGCACTGCACAACCCCCAATGCGTTGGGGTGCATCAGTAATGTATGCAGCACATGTGCGGGGGGCGTGCCCATGCATATGCGGCACATCCCGATATTCAGCCCGGGATGTGTGGTGCATCTGCAGGCACAACCCTGCCTTGCGCAGCTCAGGGGGTCAGAGTTGTGCCTGTTTAACAGGGAACAAGTCGGGGACACCCACAAGTGGGCTGCCATATTGCAGGGCACAACACAGCAGCCACCTGCCATGTATGGCCACCTGACCTCCCAAAACACTGTCCCAATCCCCCTGCCCAGGGGAGAGTTGTGCCCCCCATCCCATAGCCCGATCATGGGCATAAGTAAAGTATCTCCCTGGTGGTCCTGTGGACCGTGTTCCATCAATTGCAGGCATAAGCACTAATTATCCCTGGTGGCCAGTGGATCACTTTCCAATGCCCGATCTTGGGCTTCAGTGTACGTTAACCCTGGTGGTCCAGTGGAACCCCCCCAGCACCCAATTATGGGTGGAATCTCAGTATCAAAACCCTGGTGGTCCAGTGGTACTCCCTTCCCCACCGACCCATGAGGCCCCTGTCACCCAGCACCCTGTTGTCAGCGGTGGGCAGCAGCACCCCACCCTCAAGCTGCCCGGCTGCCCGCTAACTGACAGTGTACAGTAGGGCTGTACGCCAATTGGTCCACTGCATGGGCCAATGAGCATGTAGACCATACTGTACTATATAGTCCCAGAATGTGAATGAGCGTACTGAAGCCCATGATCGGGCATTGGAGAGCGGTCCACTGAACCACCAGGGTTATTGAAAACATATGCCCATGATCAGGTGAATGGGAGTGGAGCCCACCGAGGGGCAGCAGGGCGTCGGTCCCCAATGGCTGCAGCCTGGCAGGGTGCCAGGTGCAAGTCATCATGGATTGGCTCACCACATGCAAATGAGGCCAGACTGACATGCAGATTGCACCTTGCATGCATAATGGCCTCATTTGCATGCCCAGTGTTGAATATCGTGGTTGATGCACCTAGCGCAACCGCACTTGCACTGGCGAATCTCCCCCAGCTCCCCTCCTGCCAGTTGAGCTGGTGCAGTGCCACTGCACTGTGCGCAGTTTGTGAGCCCTCAGTGCCATATTCAATGGTGCTGAGCCATGGAGCAGCACCGTTGAATGTTGCCTGGTCCCTGCCCTGGCCCAGCCCAGATGCGTTGTGACCAGGCTTGCGCCCCTGCCTGGCACAGTCTGAATATCCCACCCATACCGTTTACATGATGTTTAAAAGACGCTGAACCATTTGTTTCCTATCAGCACCTGCATTTTCAAGTACTGTTACATTGTATGATTACTACTACCCATACTAATAACTGCTGTACAACAAATCATACTGTGCCACATATTAGGTATAAAATACACCATGGTTCCAGGTAAATTCCACAGTCCTAGTAATATTTATTGTTTACAAAAGCTCAGTTAGACTACAAAGTGAAGGCAGGACATTTCGAGAACAGCATTTTCTGATCCAAAGAGCAACAGAACAGCAGTGCTACCCCTGCCAACGTATAGCTCAGAGCTATGGAACCAAAAACTGTAGCAGACTGTGTGTGGGAGCATTTAGCTCCCATTGCTTGTCACTGCCTACCAGGACTGAAACTACTGCCACAGAATGGACATGGGGTAGTCATGTAGGACAAGGAGGGGGACACTTCCCCCACCCAAAATAAAACAGTTATATCTAGATAGTTGGGATTAGAAATGGCAGAGGGAGGACTATGGAGAGGGTGAGGGTGTAACATGTTTCAATGCTCCATATGGTGCATTGAGGGGTAGGAATACCTTGTTAGACACTAATACTGAAACTAGCTTCTCTGGTGGCCCAATACTAATGCCAATATGTATTCTAAAGAGATAGGCAGCAAAACTGCTACAACTGCGTCTGAGTGTGCAGGCTTAAAAAGTTTTAAGCTATGTGGCAACAAAAAACAGCACTAGTCAGGATACTCACGAAAAGACCTCTTGATGACACACATGCTGGTGCAAAACTGGTAATGGGTTTGGCATCCTGATGGTTTACCCACTTATGGCTAGTTGCTGCTGATTTATTTTTTGGAATTAAAGAATTGCTTTTAGTGAGTATCCTGAGTAGTGCTGTTTTTTGTTGCCATGTAGCATGTATTCTAAAAACTCCATTATCGGAATTATATGTTGACAGAGTTTTTTCTAAGGAAGGTTATACTGTACACAACATGCAAACTTATCTGTTTATCCTTTCTGATGAATAATGCTATAATCTACTGTAAACTATCCAGAAGTGGAATTTATCTATATGCCAGTCCTTAATTTCAAGTATCGAAAGAAAGATTGGGAATCCAAGAAAAGAAAGGAAGCAGCCATTAAAAATGATCAAATGTAGCCGGCCCATTGGCCCAGAGGGCAGAGGCATTGGATGCCTTACTTCTCATCACGCCGGTGATCCATGTTCAGGAACAAGCACGGGACATTGGGGGTCAGCTGAGGGGGGCTGGGAGTGGATGGAGCAGCCGCCAGGCAACTCTCCTCTCCCAGGTAGGGGTGGTAGGCCTCCCTGGTTCTTGGCTGCCACTGACTGGAGGCTCAATGGTAGCATTGGGCATGGTGGGACTAGGCACTAGGCCAGGTGGGCAGATTGGTGCAATCTCCAGTGCCAGTGTGTATGCACACCTCCATGCACATGCGCATCTGTTTATGGTCGGGACTCCAGGGTTAAGGGGGGAAAATGTGGCAAAAACATCAGCAGCATGATGAGGACTGTGCCCTCATGGGCTCTGCACCAGTGTCCAGGTGCATGCCATAAGTCCTGTGCCAGAGAACACTTCGCATAAGGTAAACTCCAGAGCGGCCAGGTGACGAGGCTGGGGGTTCAGTCCGAAGTGGGCAGCCAGGGAAGCAGAAGCATAAACTACAGATAAAAAATGATTAAATGTAGTTAATCACTTTTTCTTGAAACAATAAGGTAGGAAAGAGTCAGGATACAATATTGGGTTTGGTTTTAAGTAACACTGGTGGTAGAGACAATGAAGTGAAGGTAGGGAAAACCTGTGGAATACGGCCATCATTTTAGAAGACTGAGCACTGGGGTGATACAGCTAATAGTAAAATAAAGTTTCTCAACTTTAGCAGAGCTGACAGAACTCACATTGAGAAACCAAGGTCCCTGGTTAGAGTGGAAAAGAGAAATCTGAGCATGAAACAGGGAGGAAGGAAAAAATTGAACTAGAGGATATAATCTGGCATGTTGCTATAACTACCTGCTTACCAAAAGAAATAAGGTTGTAAGCTACAAAAGAAAACTGTCATGAATAAATGGGTGGCTCCACAAAACAATCAAGACAAAATAAAGGCCACTTGACTAGACCAGATTGAAGCCTAAATAGGAAAAGGGCAATTGCACGAGAGGGCACAGAGGGAGTTTAAGATAGAGATTGGAAGGGCAAGAAAATCTGAGAGAAAAGGATTGTTATAGATGTAAACCATAACAGCAAGAGGTTTTTCAAGCAGGTTATGGAAAAGAGAACAGTTAAGGATATTCAGTTACATATTTAAAAGTAGGGTTGTGGTCAATGTCAGCTCCAAGGTTGAAACTGGGCAGGTATAGAAACTTGCCCTTTTCTTCTAATTATGTACGACTTCAGAGTTGATTATATTTAAACAATGCAAAGACAAGTCAGTGCTTCAGATATTCAACATAAGTTATGCAGCAGAGGTAGAAACAAAAGTAATCCAATAGAACAAAAATGCCACTGCGCAAAAACTCAAAAACAGTCCAGATACGTAAGCAATAAGACACGACAGGGTGTGCATGGAACAGATTTTACTGCACGGCTAGGGGCGTAATGAGGCACGAGGGCCTGGCCAGTGCCTTTAGCCTCTGGCGCAGTAAAATCTGTTCCATGCACTCACCTGGAGTTTCTTATTGCACTTATAAATGGGCTCCTGTTTTAAAAACTTTTACATTTGGGAAAAGCATGTTTATATGTAGAAACAATAGATTTACTGTGTGCATTTATGATCAAATAGTCCTTCCACTCACAACAAATGATGTCACTGATGATGTCATTGTATTGTTCCTTCTTCTTCCTGTTTTTTTTCTGTTTTCCCACATTCAAGATATGGAATGTTTATCATAGAATGTTTACCATGGAATACATGGATTCAAAATTCTGCTCAGTTCCATTGGCAGAATGTTTTCTGCTAACACTCTGTATGCATAGACAACAAAGGCCTTTGTTACAGCCAGAGCCTCAGTTATCTCTGTCAGGACAAGAAGAAGAGTTACCTGATGAGCAGGTAAAGATAGAAGGGATTTTTCACTGTAAGCAAAGAAACAGTTGTAGTGAAAAACTATAAACAATACTTATTGTTTCTAAATTGTTCATGTGTGTAAGGAGAGTGTGATAATCAAGGAAACTACCGTAAATTAATTTGTTTCATATTTTATTTAAGGTAGTTTTATTTTAGGGCCCAGATGAAGTTTTTTTTTTTACAGTGTAAAGGTAGCAGCCATGTTTGTGGTGGAAGATCAGTTCTGGCTGTAGGGGGCTAACTGAAATGCTTGTGTTCCAAATGCCCATTGATCTGGTTTCCAGACTCTTCACAGTCCTTTTTTTTAGCCATGTGTAAACCATATTTTACACATAAATAACAGCCAATCAGATTCCATGATTTTACCCTGCCATTTTATAAAAAGTAATTAGGTGATGCTGGGTGCAAGTTTATTTTGAGAAAAATACAGAGAGCCAAGGGTGAGACACGTTCAGAAAACTCCACGGTGCTTCAAATCTGTGCGATTCTTCCTCAGGGGCAGTGTGACAAGGTACCAGGCAGGATTTAAATATGTTTAAAGTCAGCTGCAAGAAATTTTGATGATAATAGCCTGGTTGACCTTTAGCACCACTGCTGACCTCCAGTAGAAAACACAGAAATATGTTATTAAACACTTCTTCCTTGTAACAAAGTGAATAAATATTAAAGAGCTACTGACACCTCAAAGAAAACTTTGTAAAACATATTAATTAGGTACTATTCTGCTTGAATTCAATATATATTCTAGATTTCTCCTCCCCATTATTTATTACTGAGAAAATGTGCACGAATACATGCTTTTTATCCCTTGCAGTTACTTTAAAGTTAATCTGCCTCTACAGCTTCCTCCCTACTTCAAGTCATAATGCTTTGTTGTGACATCACATCTGTTGCTTTGAGAGTAACTGTGACGTCACAAGCAGTGCATTATGACCTCGGGTAGGGAGACAGCAACAGAAATAGATGAACTCTTCAGAAGCAAAAAAAACTGGTTTCCTGCAAATGACTTCAGCAATAAATAATGGGGAGGAGAAATAAAGAACTAATGTAAAATAAAAGCTGAACTTTATCTAAATATTATGTTTTGTTAAAGATCTCTTGAAGGTGTCAGCTGCTCTTAAAATAATGCTGTGAAACAGCAGAATAAATTACCACACTAAACATACATAACTGCAAGTGAATGAAAAAGATAGATGCTTGATATATCAAACATTTTTCAGATGACAAGAATGCTTTAGAATCCATAAAAATCCATTAAGTGCAAAATGCATATCTATATTAATTGGGTACTTAGAGAATTTAGATGATTTTATTTATCAAATAATTTCCCAAAAAAACTTTAATGGTTTAAAGAAAGGACATTATTTTAGAGTCCGTATTTTATTGAAAAAAAAAATTCTAATTGTTTTAACCCAAGTAGAGGAATGCAATGCTAGCCAATTGGATAATGTGATGGATTTTGAAGACCTGAGGACACCAAGGACTGGAATACCTAGAAAATAAGAAAGGAGAACAAATACATGGCAAAGATAACCAACTATAACAAAATTAATATTAATATAAAAATAAGTAACTAGAAAAGGGACCAATATAACTAACAATGATTCAGAATACTCAGATGAGATCTTAAGTATACTGTTATTAGGGCTGGTTGGACTGTTCCATGGGAGATCCAGACCCCTGGATTGAACCCACAATACATGGACCTGGATAAATACGGACTTCATGGTAGAAGTCCAGTTCCAGGTCTGTGGAGATGCCTTTTCCCTGATTTTGTTTTCTGTTGCTATGGGGATGCCGTCGGCATGTACAGGCGGCCGGCAGCATCCAGTCAGGCAACAGAAGATCACGTGATGCACTCACAGTATATAACTGTGCTGAGTGTGCCACATGGCCCTCAACGAGGAGGACTGGGAAGAGAGAGGAGCGGAGGAGCTGCGCTAAGCAGCAGAGCCAAAACTAAACCAAAAAAGAAGCAACCTAAAAAAAAAAAATAACATGAGTTTCTCCTGCAGGAGGAAAGGGAAGGGAATGGAACAAAGAAGAATTTAGGAAGGGGGAGAGAACCGATCGTGGGAGTGGATGAAGGCGATTGGGGTCATGACTCAGGAGGGAGCATTGGGAGTCAGATTGGGGAGGGAGTCGGGACTGGGGAATAGTGGTGTGGCGTGGGGGAATGCTGACAATGCTGGGCTGGTGACTGTGTGTGAGCAAGGGCAGGCTGGCATGATCTGACTTGTGCCATTCTAGAGGATAAAGAGAGTGAGACTAGTGTGGAGAGAGGGAGAGAGAGACTCGAGTGCTGGGGGCCCATTACAGTTACAGAAAATCCCAAATTAAAGTATTTTTCTTGGCCTCAGACAGTAGCTGTGTGTACAAAAAAGGCATGCTGGCAAAATCTAACTTGTGCCATTCCAGATTCTGAGTTCTGGGGGCGGGGGGGGATTACAGTTACAGAAAATCCCAAATGAAACATTTTTCTTGGCCTCAGACAGTAGCTGTGTGTACAAAAAGAGGCAGGCTGGCAAAATCTTTGACTTTTGCCATTCCAGATCCAGAGGAGAGAGGAAGAGACTACTGCAGGTATCAGAGAGGTTTTACAGTTACATAAAATCCCCAATTTTTTTCCTGGCTTCAGTGTGGCTGTGTGTACACTAGGGCAAGGCCAGCAGGGTGGCAAAATAAATCTTTTTGACGTCCAGCCCAGACTCAGAGGGGAGAGGGAGAGACTGCAGCGTTCCCACAATGAATTTAAGAATCGTAGAAATCCCAAATACATTTTATTTCCTGGCTTCAATGCGGCTGTGTGTACAGAGCAAGTGCAGCAGGGTGGCAAAATAAATCTTTGACTTGTGCCATCCAATCATGAGTAACAATCATCATCACCTACATTCATTCACAAATCACGATTTCATATACTAAAAAAAAAAAATACTGTTCAAACAACATACAAGTTAACATGTCTGCCCTGTGCTGCTGGCTGTGGGTGGCCCAAGGGATAATCTGACTGTGACTTGTAGCCAGCTGAGTATTTACAGTACAGTGCAAGTAAAGCACAAGCACTACAAACAAGTGTCATCGTCATCATCACTCATTCCCCATAATTACTTATTATCAATAGTTTTATAGTATATCACATTACAAACTAACATTACATATACGCATTAACCAACCCCCAGTTGGGACTGTGCTGAGTGCGGCAAATGCAGCAGATGTGTCCGCATCTCCAATTCGAATTCTGAGGCACACTTAACAGTCACTGAATTTGATCACTTAATAGTAACTGTATTGTAAGAGCCAGTCCAGTAATCTTGAAAGAAAGTGGTGGTGGACTGCTGTGCTGTTGGTGTGCTGTGTACACTGTACAGTCATGAGTCATAACAGTAAATTTGTCCCTGGCCTGTGGGTGGGAGTCATCAGAAGGACATCATGTTAGAGGGATCTTTTGTTACAAAATGGCTCAAATTGTTAATGAGGCACATTCAATTTCTCAGGTAGGTAGTAGCACTGCAAAAAACAGCACTCAGCCTGAAAAGGGAAAACAAAATCAAACCCCCAAAAGTGATTTTTTCATGTCTAAGGTTTCATCTTCCAAGTAAATGCTTGAATTCAAAAAAGGTGAATGTCTTGGATCATCACCAGTCCGAAGTAAAAAAAAAAGTTATGTAGTTAAAAAAACTAAAGGTGTGGTGGGTACCACCCTCAGAGGCACTCAACGGTATGTAACAATTGTATACTATGCTACTGCCAGTTCCTCATCCGATTCTTCTGAGGTTGAACCCGACTAGGGTAATACTAATAATAAAGATGAAGAGAATGATCATGCAGCACAAGGTTTACTGGAAGGGATGGAAATTGCAGATGAGGAAGAAACAGGCAGAAATGCTTTGATTGTGGAGATGGCGAGTGGGAATAAACCACAAGAGGAACAGGCCCAAGAAAAATTCCGAGGGGGGGGGCCCTGAAAAGGTGACCGAGGTGTTGTGCCTTCCTGGGAAAAAAACTAAAAAAAATATCATCTTTTGTTTGGTCATACTTCTCCATTAGTGCTTCCAATGAATTGATATCAACATGCACTATTTGTAAATGGCCAATCAACAGGGGTAAAAAGAAAGGAGCATTGGGAACTTTAGCACTGAAAAAGCACCTAGACAGATGTCAGAACATTACTGAAAAGTTCAGTTGTGAGTCTTGAAGAGAAAGTGACAGTGATAGCTCACTACACTCAGGGGTAACGCTCATAGATGAAAGCAGTGGTATCCCCTCAGCACTACACCTCCACCACCACTTCCTGCCATTCAAAGGACTCCTCCAACTGTTACTGAAAGTGGTCATGTTCAAAATCCCTCCTCCTTCAAGGAGACAGCTTATCGTCTCAGAAACATATGAGCATAAAGCCAAATACGCCTCAACTCACCCTGTTGCTGTTACAATAACCCAAAAAATTTCAGAAATGATAACTGTTGATTTGCTCCCATATAACGTGGTTGAACATATAGGATTCAGGCAGCTGCTTGAGTGCCTCAAACCTTGATATAGCATACCATTGTGGAAATATTTATTTATTTGAATTTTGGTAACCAGGCAAGACCACTGAAACAATTGCAGTCCCTTTTTCACGGTCAACCCGGGACAACACAGTGCAAAAGAAACAAGCATTTGTCAATGCTGAACGTTGGCTTGCTGGCATTGACATTGGTAGTGCAGGAGTTAGAAAGATGCATAATAGGAATGGCAGTGAAGTAGTGAACTGACACTGGCCACACCCCCACCCTGCAGAGAGTGACAGGCTTTGGGGTGTGCCTTTTGGTCATCGGCCATAACACTCACGCCATTTCACCTCAGGCTACCCCGCAGACACCGACAAGTGTCGCAGTGTGCCTTGGGGTCTTCAGGCCTTACGATCACCCCCTTCCATAAGCAAATACACTGAGATGGATGTAGTACAGGAGAATGGGGTGAACTTTGGAACAGAAGAGTCCAAAGCACACCTCAATGCCTGTCAGTGGCTGTAGGGTGGGGGTGGAATAACGTGAGCATAACAGCTGACAATGCCAAGTCACCTCCCTGATGCCTGTCAGTCTCTGCAGGGTGGGGCATTATGGTTGGAAACCCTAACGCCCTGGGAGTTTGTTAGTATTTTACTCCAAATTTTCAACATAAGCTTTTTGTGACCCCCACCTCATAAACAGTGGCACTATGAGTTCATTAGCTGAAAGGTGATTTTGCACAGTGACTGTGCCATTTGACACCATAGGTGAAAAAACACATTTCAGGCAGGATGTGAAAAATGACAGCTGCACTGTTCATGAGGAGGTGTAAAAAAAAATGGCAGTCTTGAAAATCTGGAGTGAAAATATGAAAAATTGGTGAGGCCAAGAGCATGCATAGAAACTGTGCATCGCACACCCGTTACACAATTATTTGGGGAATTTTTTTAACCAAATTTTCAATATTGGCATTTTGGGAACTCCGCTCATGAACAGTGCCACTGTGATTTTGTTAATGTGTCCTGAACATTAATTTCACACAGCGACCACGCCATTGTGCACCATATGTGCAAAAACACATTTTGGGTAGGATGTGACAAATGACAGCTGTACTGTTCATAAAGAGGAGTAAAAAAGTGGCAATGTTGAAAATCTGGAGTGAAAAGATGAAAAATTGGTGCAGTCACGAGCATGCATATAAACCGCACAACGCACACCCGCAACGCAATTATTTTGGGAATTTTTTTAACCAAATTTTCAACATATGCATTTTGGGACCTCCGCTCATGAACAGTGTCACTGTGATTTTGTTAATGTGTCTGTAACATTAATTTCAAACTGCAGCAGCGCCATTTTGTGCCATATGCATGAAAACACATTTCTGGCAGGATGTGAAAAATGACAGCTGTACTGTTCATATAAAGATGTGAAAAAATGGCAATGTTAAATATCTGGAGTGAAAATATTAAAAATTGTTGAAGTTACGAGCATGTGTGGAAATTGCAATACGCATGCTCATAACACAGTCATTTTTCAGGAATTTTTCCAGCAAATTTGCAAGATAGGTTTATTGGGACCCCACCTCATGAACAGTGACACTGTTATTTCATTATTCAGTCCCAAAAGGTGAGTCCACACGGTGACTGTGAAATGACCTTTTGGGACTGAATATCGAGATGACAGTGCATGTGTTCAAGAGGTGGGATCCCAAGAACCCCATATTGAAAATTTGGAGGAAAAATTCAAAAAACTGGCTGAGATATCCTCCAAAGTTGAAACCCCCCATTTATGCAATTATACAGCATACCGGCATTTCTTCAGTTCGTGGTCAACTTTGAAGAGTTCAGACGTGTTCCTGTTCCACCGAAGATCACAGCGATGGACCTCTAGAGGTAAGTATGGAGTGAGGGGAGTGTGGAGAGGTGGGGTGCACAGAGGGTGGGTGGGGTTGGGGAAGGGAGGTGCTGCTGACAGCAAGAGACCATTTTCTTTGTTTCAGGGACAGAAAAAAAACCCCACTGTGGACAGTTTTCTTTCTTTAGAGGTGAAACAAAAGAAATGTTGAGCACACTGGGGTGGGCTCCCAAAGTGCCCCATGACTTTCAGGGGGTGATGTTGGCCACACTGGGGTGAGCTCCCAGTGTGCCACACAATGGAGGTGGGGCAGGGTCAGGAACATGCCAACATGGTCAGCTTTCCTTAAATGGAAGCACAGTGGGGTAGGCTCC
This sequence comes from Neoceratodus forsteri, assembly GCA_016271365.2. NCBI lineage: Eukaryota > Metazoa > Chordata > Ceratodontiformes > Ceratodontidae > Neoceratodus > Neoceratodus forsteri. The sequence goes on along the minus strand of CM028137.1, from coordinate 261,496,043 downwards.
CAGTGTGCCACACAGTCTGGGGGGTATTCAACATGCCAAAAGGGGATTGGGCACCCCCCAAGTTGGCTTTCTGGGGATTGTGTGGAAGACTGAGAAAACTGCTGCTGCCATGTTTCTATAAATGTTTCACAAGGAAAGACACATTGGGAGGTGTGTTATCTGTGCCGCTGCATGGCGAGCTTGTCTCTGATTGCAGCAGCACTTTTCTTACAAGTTGTGTCCACTTTACATAATGCTTGTCAGCGCTAGCATGCTGTCTTTTTGGGGAATAAGGGACACACCTACTAAAGCGTGTTCTGCATTCGCCGACACTGACACACCTCTGAAATGTGCTACTAGCACAAGATGTTGCTTGTGCAAGTGCATTAGCCAACATAAAAATACAGAGCAGTACAGCAATTCAATGTAGACAAAAAGCAATGGCATGAATTCATGGCATGAATGAATCAATAGAGCCAATAATAAAAAGCAGGAGATCACTAACATTATGAGATGACCTGTTACAAAACAATATTACAGTTCCTGTTTAATTACAGACCAATATATTACTAATAATTAGCTAAAAATATATACTATTAGGTTAGTATGCAAGCAAGATAAGATTGAGTGTTCCCATTAGAATCTAAGCATTTGGGAGATATAGATGGGGGTTGGGGGGTGCATGGTAGGACAGGGAGAGAGGAGGGGGAGGAAGGCAGGTATAGGGAGGCAGGAAGAGGGGAGAGTGTAGGAGAATCAATGGAAGCAGGTGCAAATTGCTGAGGTGGAGAGAGAAGTAAATAGAGCATTTTGGAACAAGGGAAGAGTGGAGCAGGACAGTACAGAGGGGGTTAGGGAGTTCCAGTCAGTCACTGCTACATAAGAGAAGGACTTTCATGCAACAGTGAGCCATAGATTGGGTCTTAAGAGAAGGGAGAGGGATGCTAATCTGAGGGCTTGTGGGGCTTGCCTTAGGCAGATAATATCATTGAGGCAAGGGGGGGGTAAACTTGTGGATGAGCCTGTTTATGAAACACAGGGTAGAGTACCTCAATTTAGAATCATAGGTTCACCATCCCAGGGATGAGAGGACGTCACAATGGTTGTGATGGACGTTAACCCCTAAGGCGAACCTTCCCACTCTGTGATAAGCCTGAGTAAGGAGGGACATGTTAGACGCATTGGTCGAAAGCAGCAGAGGAGCACTATAAGTGAGAAGTGAAGAGAGTGATGAAGAAGCAATCTTGAGGCAAGAGGCACAGAAGAGGAAAGGGCGGATTTGGTACAGGAGACCCAATATTTGGCTCAGCATCTTAGTTAAGGAGGAGACATGGGCAATGAGGGAGAGTGAGGTTTCTAAGGTGACACCAGATATTTGAAGGAATGGACAAACTATCAAGAGTATCACCATTGAGGGACTTAATTTCCAGAGTAGCAATGGGTAGAGTGGAGGGGGGCCCAGTGAGAAAAGAGTATACATTTAGTTTTTTTTGTATTGAGAGCTAGTTGGTTACACCAGAACCAGCCCTCAAGATCGGCAAAGTCCGTAGCAAATTCACTGTTGATCAGGGTGACATCAGGGGAAGAGTGGTAGATAATAGCAACATCTGCACAGTGTATTGGCAAATCATTGACAAACAGGGAGCAACATTGGGCCCAATATTGATCCCTGTGGAACCCCATGGGTTATGTTCTTGAGGCCAGAGAGTGAATCAGCCCACTTGACTCTTTGGGAGCGACAGTAAAGGTAGCTTTGGATTGAACAAAGGGCTGTGAGATCCATACCAATAACCTGGAGCTGCTGAAGTAGTGGACTGTGATTCATCAAGTCAAACGCTTTTGTAAGGTCGACAAAGATGGCACCAGTGGCAGAACCATGGTCCATGGCCTGATAGATATTGGAGGTTGCATTTAACTAGGCTGTGAGGGTACTGAGGTTTTTTTCGGAAACCATGTTGATAAGGGGATAGCAGATTGTGGTGCTCTAGCTAATTCTGGAGGTGGTTATAAACAATACGCTCCTGAATTTTGCCCAGTGGGCACAGAATGGATATTTGCCTGAAGTTCACAACAATGGTGTTAGGCCCCCCTTTGTGTACCGGAACAACCACAACAGGTATTCCAGAGCTTTACGATATTGTATGTAAAAAATCAAGATGCGTGTTGTGCAGTGCTGTTGGGAGGGTGGTGCATCTCACAGCAGATATCGGGACAAGCTGTCAGCCTGAACCCTTCACGTCTGTCAGGGCACAGAGAGCATGTTTCGATAATTCATATGGGACTGGGGACAGTGAAGCATCACAATTTGCTGTTCAAAGAATGTTTTATTTTCCATTTGAACATACCTCATACAACATCAGTGAAGAGCTCCAAAAACCAATACAGCAATGGTTCACTTCACATGGACTATCAGTTGGCTTTATAGTTGCAGATAATGGGTCTGACATAGTCCTTGGAGGAGGGTGGCTTTGTTCACATCTGTTGCTTTTCACATTGCTTAAATTTAATATTTCACAGTCTTCTTGATGATGACTGGAAGATTAATGCTCTCGTTAGCACTGGTAAAAGAATATGCACTCATTTCAGTCACTTAAGCAAAGCTCATCACTTGTTTGAAAAAATACAGCAGGAGCACAGTTTACCTTTGCACAGACTGATCCAAGACATTTCTTCTCAATGGAATCTGACCTTTTATATGTTCCAAAGGCCGCTGGAACAAAAGAAAGATGTTTCAGGCAGTACACCCTAGAAAATAAAATTGGTGATGCAGACGTCTATATTACTCCACCACAGTGGGTCATGCTGGAGTTTCTAATTTTCTTGTTCCAGCCATTTGAAGAAATCACCAGGGAGGTTAGTGCAAACACAGCAACTCTGAGCCAGGTGATACCCCTAATACAAATTTTAAAATTCAGATTGAATCTGATTAGGGAAAAGTTAGAGAAGCAAGACAGTTCTGTGATCACACAGGCTGCTAATACAAGTTCTAACAAGACATATCCGCAAAAAAGTCACAGAAGATGACAAGCTGTGTAAAATGTTTCATTCTGAGTACTACATTAAAGCAATAATCTTGGACCCATGATACAAATCAAAGCAACTATTGAGTGATGATGATGACACTTGCTTCGAGAGAAACAAACAAGAAATAATTGACGAGGTGCATGCTGTCATGGAACAGAGTACAACAGCAGCACCACATTCAGAATCTTCTTCATGACAAAGCAGCATAGCATCAGGTGGCCCATCCTCTACTGTTGCAGCATTTTCTCCCTCTTCCTCCTCAGCCACTGCAACCAAATCATCTTCTTCACCACCAGCCAAACATGGCACTGTCCCACAATCACCTGGTTCAGCTTCATGTCTCTGGAGTCACTTAGTAGATGTTATTGTAACATCTTCATCTGCTTCTTGTAATGCAGCCTCAGCACAGACCATTGTTGAAATGTACCTGGCAGAGTTCAATATCAGCTGGAATGCTGATCCTGTGAAATACTGGAAATCCAAAGAAAATATGTGGCCTGCTTTAGCAAACATTGCAATGAAGTACATGAATTGCCCTCCGACTAGCGTCTCTTCAGAACGATTGTTCAGTTCAGCAGGTAACGTCATCACCGACACACAATCATGTTTGACACCAGAAAATGCTGAGCACCTCACATTTCTCAAAGCCAACATTCCTCCCTTTAATTTCAAATATGATACCTGAATAAAACAGACACTGACTGGTCCGAGCAGGCCCTATTCACAAAACCCTTTCAAGAATTTGTGCCTGTGGTGAAACTCTTTTGTGAATAGGGTCTACGACATGAGGTAGAAATTAATTGCAACAAGTCAGGTCAGGATGGACTAGGCCAGGCCACTATGATCACATGCACAGCACAGAATAGAAACAAAAATAACATCTGTGGGTTCAGAGTCCAAATGCAGCAAACAATTGCATTTCATGTCACAAACTTACTTGGTGGTACCTGGTACCATTATCTGATCTGGAAGGTAGGGTGCTGCTGTCTTCTACTACTACTACTACTATTATCAGTTTTTGCCCTCACGAGTCATGACTACTACTTATTTATCACTTTTTGTCCTTTCTCCAGTCCTACTCCATACTACTACTTGTCACTTTTAGAGATGCAGCGAATGATAAATACACCCGCGAAGTGGACACGAAGTGTTCCCTTTGCATCCACGTAGCACAATGCAAAGTGGACCCTGTAAAGTACTCACTTCAAGTTATCATTACCATTTCATGTTCTCTTTATGCCTTAATGCGAAGTAAGGCGAAGTGAGAAGAAAACAGGCACATCACTTGGCCTGCAGTACTGTAAGTCACATGCTTTAGCCAGGCAGGAAGGAAGTGAGTCAAAGAAGCAGTTTCACTTTCTCCTTTGCATTTGTACAGGGAGAAAGCAAAATTGTGAGGGGAGAGGAGTTTGCTTGGTTCTCAGAGTCATTTCTTGTTACTGCCATAACAATCAAACAGATTTTTTAAAAGCTATTTTATTTAGTGTTTGTATTGTCTTAGTGTTTTTTTGGTTAGTGACTTTTTTTGTATAAGTTTTGTTTTTGTTTTGTGTGTGTGACTGACTGTGTGTGTGTGTGTCCACTGTGTGTGTGTGTGTGTGTGTGTGTGTGTATGTTGTCCCGTGCACTCAGAAGGATGGAGGGTCACACTGAAGTCGGAGAAGGCGAGTCGCTGGCACGTGGGAGCATTAAGAGGGGAGGAGTGCGGACCGGTGGTGGGGCGGGTCAGTCGTGTTATGTTGGACCATTTCAGACTCCTGGCCAGTGTTGCTTCCCCCGCGGAAGCAACAGGAACAGCAGCAGCAGCAGCACCAATGCTACCGGTGGCTGTTGCTCATCCACCTTCTCCACCACCACTAGCAGAAGCTGTTGGGGCTCCAGCAGCACTCCCTCCACCACCTCCACAGCCACAGGAGGTGGCCCCAGCAATTGTGAGTGTGGTGGGACTCATGTCTGACAAGTGCATACTGCGTCTGGTCCCCCCCGCAGCTCCCCAGTGTGGAGGTTTAATTGTGTAGGGGGAGACAGCACAGTGGTGCAGTGCCATGTGTGTGGTGTGCTGGTGTGCCATGGGCTCCCTGGGACACATTTGAGGACTGGTGGCTAGTGCACCCACATGATGAATCACCACAGGGCAGAGTGGCAGGCTGCCACAGAAGGGGCCAGGCGTCCACCTGCTGCCCTTTCTGTGGCAGTGGCTGAGGGTGTTGCTGGGGTGGGAGATGTGCCTTGCAGCAGTCACCACCACAGCAGGAGAAGGAGGGCTACATCAGGTGCTCCACCACCACCACCACAGCCACCAGCACCATCCTGTCCACCACCAGCCCCACTACCTGGATTACCTGCTGCAATGGACCCCGGCACAGTCCCTGTTAGCCAGTCTGACCTCTTCCTGGTGTGGGCAGCACTGGAGGAAAACAACAAGCGTTTCAGTGCTTTGGAGCAGCAGGTTACCAGAGTGGAAGCCCAGCAGCAGCAAATACTTTCAGTGCTGCACCTGCTGCTGGACCACCATGGCATCCCATGGCCATAGTAAGTCCGGGTATTGTTTTCTGCCCCCCCAGACCCACCCCACTACTGTGTTGTACTTTTGTTGTGTGTTTTTTGTTTGTTATTATTTAATCATACACATTTTCCCTTCCAGGGGAATCTTTCTTGCACCACATAGTGAAATACATTTTTTTGAAAACCAGGCATAAATGCATTACAGTGAGTCATGTGATGGAGGCATTCGCATTCTGAAAATCTGCCCACATTCTGCCTCCCTTCTCAGCAACATTAGGACATGATGGCAGGGAGAGCACGTATGCGTGCTCCTTACAGTGAATATTGGAATGTGCAGGTTTGCGAATGTTTCTTTATGTAAATGGTCAGTTTGTTGTGAAATGTGGGGCCGCGTTTCCAGTAAGAAGAGCCTTGGTAGTGGAAACATCGCACATTTCACCACAAAGTGAACCTTATAACATTAGGAAACATTGCTTGGGACAGCTGCTGGACATTCAGTATAATGGAGCATGCACCGCTGCCCTGCCATCACGCCTTAAGGTTGCTGAGGAAGTGTCACAATGTGGGTTGCTTTTCAGATTGTTAATTCCTCCATTATGTGACTCACTGTAATGAAATTATGGGTGGTTTTCACAGACATATATTGCACTCTGTGGAGCAAGAAATATTCCAGTGGTAGTATTGCCCCCACTTATTAGTTTATGTGCATCACCATAACTATGTAATGTGGTGACTGCAAAGCAGCAGCGCAACAATCTGTTGATAACTCTGACCTATATTTTTAATGCTATGTTAAGACTTCCTTTATTTACATCCTGACTGACTGAAATGATACGATAATTTGCAGTAGGTGAATGTGTTGTACTACCTTTTTTCATGTGTGAAATAATGAAAGGAGCATTTCTTTTAAATTGGTGCTGCTGACAGTGAGTGTGACCAGGTCTTTGTCATTGTTTTCCTCTGCTTTTCTCCATCACATCAAGTAGTTGTCATATATCACTTCTGTTGTTAACTAACAGTTATGCATCAGTCAGTGTTTTATATGACACCACGGAACAATAGTTATTGAAAAGCAGCTGCAAATAAATACAAAGCTGGTCGGAACAATATTGGAAGACATGCTCATTTTGTTTTCATACATGAAAAAAAGTAGGAGTAAAAGAAGCAGACATAAATTGTGAGAAGAATCATATCATTCAAGTCACTGACTGATGACTCGGATGTAAGTAGTGGTTGCTGTGGCAATTTAAAGTAGCATAAAAAAGTACAGTTCAGAACTGTGAGGACATTCTTGCAATTCTGCTTTAATTGTAAAAATGTCACTATGACATGCTGACTATGAGCTCACAGCAACAATCACAGAACACACAAAAGTGGCACAGAGTCCCCATATTTTTTCTGCAGGCCCACAATGAGTCCTCCTTGTGTGCAGAAAATTGACAAGTGGTAACGAAGTGAAAATAGACTGTTTCAGCACAAAGTCCCCCAGAATTAATGACACACTCAGTCATGCGTGCAGTGGTGGCACAGAGTCCCCAGATTTTTTCTGCAGGCCCACAATGTGACCTCCTTATGTGCAGAAAATTGACAAGTGGTAACAAAGTGAAAAGAGACTGTTTCAGCACATACAAAGTCCCCCAGAATTAATGGCGCACTCAGTCATTCGCGCAGTGGTGGCACAGAGTCCCCAGATTTTTTCTGCAGGCCCACAATGTGTCCTTGTGTGCAGAAAATTGACAAGTGGTAACTACGTGAAAAGAGACTGCTTCAGCACATACCCCAGTATAAAATGATGACTGTGAGGTTCGAGTTGCTGGTCCAATGTGTTGTGCAAGACGATTCCACCAAATGAAATGTGATCATCTCAACTGCATTAAAAGGTGCCCTTTGGATGTACACTAATAGTATCCTTGGTGAGTAGATATATACAGTATATAGATATATGGTTGTGTATTTTGTAAGTGATGATGAGGGGGGGTTGAACTTGACATGGACATGTATCCATGCTATTGTTCTGCATCACACAGGTGACTCATAAACTGCTGGTGTGCACATTTCAGTGCTCAATGAGAATTTTTTGCACTTAAATGGAAAGGGATAACTCTCAAGCACATGAAGGTAAGTATTTCTTTTTTTTTTGTGGGGGTTTGGGGGGGTGGTGGGAATCATATTTTCAGTTTTGTCTGTAATGGTTTCTTATTTTTTTACTTCTTCACAGACTTCATCAACTTCCTTCTGGAGTCCGGTTGTTAATGATGGTCATGGTCATCTAATGAAACGACTTCTGTGTGTTGCATGTGTGCCCAAGCTCGGGGGAGGGGTGTGCCTGATGTTGAAGAACTTTTTTGGATAAGGCCACTTTGACAGAACAACAAAGCATTTCGAAGTTTCCCAAAAAAAGAACTGAATGACTTCTTACAAGTTACAACTTCATTGTTATGTGTCCCTCCCTGGTTCTCAAATCTCAATCCCTATTGTCAAGTTACATTTCAGAGACACATCTTGTCAACTACTAAGACAACCTGTTGTGTGCAATATTTGCAACAGTCTTTATGAAGCAATGAAACAGATGAAATAAAATCTTCATACTTACCAGAATGGATTTCACATGGACATTAAATCGGTTCCTCTCTGTACGGTATAGCTACAGCATCTTTCCCAACAAATATTAGCGATGGAGCCTGTTTTTGTTCTCCTGTAAAAGAAACAGAAGAAGTGTACTGTATGTGTTTTGCCACTGCAGCTCTGAAAAGCTACAGAAAACAAAACATACAACTTAAAGAAGTGAGGCAGCATAACAAACATGAGTGCACATACACACTTTATGGTTTAAATTTTAAGAAGCTGGTTGTGGTGGTGCACTGGTGGATTGGTGGTCCGTGGGGGGCAGACAGACTCATGGTGGCAGACTTGCATAACATCAGTCCTGGTGGTGGTGGTCCGTGGGGGGCAGACAGACCCATGGTGGCAGACTTGCATAACATCAGTTCCGGTGGTGGTGGTGGTCCGTGGGGGGCAGACAGACTCATGGTGGAAGACTTGCATAACATCAGTACCGGTGGTGGAGGTTGTAGTCCAGGGTGGGGGGGGGCACACTGCCTTTTAAATACTGCAGTTAAAACCTGCTAACATTAACCACATCATCATCATCCTCATAAAGAAAACTGCCCTCCCAGTCTTCGATGTCTGAAGTCTGACCACTGGGAAATTCTTTCTCCATTGTGTCATCATCTACATCAGTGGTGGGCCATTTCAGGCAGCCACTGCCAGTGCCACCAGGATGCTCCATTTCCACATCAGCAAGACCGCCATGACTAGACCGGGGTACAAATACCGAGGATGCAGTCTATGCTGGTATGTGCCTGTCATTCATTTTAATGAATGTTAGCAAACTAACATTTGCAGGAGACAGGTTTGTCTGACGATCCCTGACTATTGCACCTGCTGAGCTGAATATCCTCTCAACACTTACACTGGAGGGTGGACATGTGAGATACTTCAGTGCCACTGCAGTCAGCTCTGGCCATTCACTGACCTTTCCACTCCAGTACAAAAGAGGATCTTCACTTGTTGTCCAATGCCTGTTTTCAGACAAATATTAGCAGTGTCAGTGGCTCAGTAGGTAGCACACTTGCCTCTGAGGCCGGGAGATCAGAGGGCTGTGGGTTCAGTTCCCACATCTGGCACTTGGGTTAATATCCCAGTACTGACACTGTAATGCAGCATGAGAGGGGTGCTGCATTTCTGAGGTGCCGTCTTTCGGATGAGACGTTAAACCGAGGTCCCATCTGCCTGGATTGGTGGTAGTTCAGGTGGATGTTAAAGATCCCATGGCACTTATCGAAAGAGTAGGGAATTTCCTGGTGTCCTGGCCAAATTTCCTCATTCACTAAAAATACCACCAACAGCTTAATCTGGTTCAAGGTCAGTTGGCATTCATCTGTATCCCCCTCCCCCGGGTCGTGCCTGAAAATAGGCAGGATTTGTCTAGTGCACTTACCCGGTCAACAAAAGCTAAATAAATAAATAAATAAATAAATAAATAAAAAATATGACTCAACCATTCTCTGTGCCTCACTAAGTCCATTTGTTGATGCATCAGCCTGTTCTCCAGAATAATTTATTTCACAAATACCCACTTGGGACAAAGCCTCCCAAAGAGGGTTGACACCACCCTGACCCACCTTGGATGACAGACCACCTGGAACTACAGTCTCCTTACCCTTGCATGATATGCTTGCTGGTCCTCCAGCTACACCTTCAGCTGGATTATGCTACTGAGGTTTGCACACCTTGACATGTGACTTCTGTGCCCCATGAACCAAGCGAACCAGTTGACCAATGATATCTTTTACCTGTTCAGGCCCTCCCTTCAGTACTGATGCAATTCCACGTTTGTATTGTGGGTCCAGCATTGTTGCCATGGCAAAGTTGTCACTATGCTGAATGATCACAATGTGATGATTCTGGTCGAATACTGTCAGCATGTGTTGCAGCAACATACTGCTACCACCATCTCCGGCAACATCAAGGCTATGCTGTACATTCACCAATGTCTGCCTCAGCGCCCACAGCAGTGGAATTGATTGGCTAATGGAGGCAGACTCACCACTCACTGCCTGTGTGGTATGTTCAAAAGGCCACAAAATTGTTATTACAGAGTCCGTGAGGTGCCACTCTTTAGTTGTCATAGACATGGAGGCCCCAGAACTGTTATGGCTAGTGTGCATAACAAGATATTCTGAGATGGCTTTGTATTGTTCATACAACCTCTCTACCATGTATAACATGGAGTTCCATCGGGTGACAACTTCCAGCTTCAAGCGGTGCTGAGGCAGGCTGTTTTGTATCTGCAACTGCCGCAGCTGGTCACGGGTCTTTCCAGATCTTGAAAAGTGAGAACAGATATGCCGTGCAATGGTCAGCATTTCCTTTATGTCAGGGTGCTGCAGAAACTCCTGAACCACATAATTTAAACAGTGGGCCATGCATGGAACACAAAAAAAAAAACATTTGTGATGCATTTCACCACATTTGACCCATTGTCACTTGCTATGAACCCAGTTCTCAGGGACAGAGGGTTTAGCCATCTGTCAATTTCAGTCAGTACCATGTCCAACATGTTCTCACCAGTGTATGAATAGGTCACACTGCGCATAGCAATTGTTGCATGCTGGTGAATTCCAGGAGGATTGTTAATGCGACAATCCACCTTACTACACTGATTATTCACACTACCAATATCACAAACAACCCCCGGCACCTGTGCCCAGTGTGCAGTTATACATAGATATGAGCTCCCTGCTGTTTTGCCACATGTCCACATATCCATACTTAAATGGATGAATGGAGGGGAGAAATGTTGAAGGGCATGTCTTACTGAGTCTGAGACAGTGCAGAACTACTCAGGAACAGCACGGGTAGAAAAGTATGTCCAGGATGGGACTTTCCATTTTGGACAGGCACGGGTAGCAAACCACCAGACCCCAGAATTCTCCACAAAGGAGAAGGGCAAAAGATCAATTGCCAGCATTTCCGCTACAGCAGCAGCATTAAGTTCACGTGACACTGTATGATTGGGAGGGTACTTCAGCTTATGCGCAAAAACACTCTGTAATGTGGGCTGACTAAAACGTTTTACACGGTGTGTTGTTGGTCACAAACGGTTGTGCTCTGTGATGAATGGCATTGGCAGGTGGTGGAGTGTAGACATTTGATGAAGACTTTTGCACAGGTGATGATGACAAACCCAGAAATGATGTTATTTTTCCAGATTTGCCAACCGGGGTTGATGTACCACTTGCACTAGACATACTGCATTTACCACCACCACCACCACAAAAACTGCTACTCTCACCAGCACTGGACAACATTTCAAAGTCATTATGGTCCTCCACCTCATCATGCCTGTAGTAATCCTCTGCTCTTATTACCGCACTACTGCACACATTTAATTTCCTACTGGGCTTAACAATCATGGAAGGGGATAACATGCTGGCTATGGTTGCCGGTGATATGGGTGAATGCCCCAGTCTGGTATTAGCTGCCAGCTTGTGCTGGGTCCACAGAGCCAAGTGCCTATTCTTCAGAGGCATATGCTGTCCTCCTGTCCCAAGATGGCTCCCCTTTTTACCTCGACTCACACGCACATGGCAAACCTTGCAGATTGCAACTGAATCATCATTTGCATCTTGAACAAACAAATCCCAAACAAGGGAGTGTGATGCTCTGCTTTTAACATGTCCATAATAATGTGGCTTATTTAAATCTGTTATTTTAAGCACTGAAGTGGGGGGGGGCGCGTAATGTTTCTGGCACTGCACACCTGTACTACAACTGACCACCACGACTACCTGTCATATTGATTACTGGGTCGTCATCATCATCAACTAAAACTGGCAAATTACAAGTTTTTATGGGGGGAATTCCTGCAAACAGATTCAGACACAGACACTTTTAATTTCTTTTTCTCTGGTTCCCAACTGGGGTCAATTACATCATCATCATATTCATCAATGTCACTGTAACACACATCCACATCTTCTGCTTGGATGCTAACATGTGGACTGCATGTTGCAACAACAGCAACATCATCATTATCAGCATCATCATATTCATCATCAGCATCTAAACCACCATCACCTGATATTTTTTCACCACACTGTGAATCACTGCATGGAAAATGCATGACGTTAAGTGCCACAGTGGATGAAATATCACATTGTATGCTATCGTTGACATGATCATCAGAATCAGGATCAGTTAATGGGATGTTACTGTGAAGTATGACATCATCTACGCTGTCACTCACTTGCACTGCTTCACACTCAATATGTTTGGATATGGTACACTGGTCAGAATTAGAACTTGATGCAACAATGCTAATACTACCTCCACCACCACTAACACCAGTAACACTAACACCACTGGCTGGAAAAACATCATCTCCTCCAACTATGAGTGAAGCTACTGATTGGGCTGTAAAAAACATTGCAGGAGAAATACCTTTCCTCACATCAGCAATGCACTTCTCCATCCGCTACTACTACCACACCCACAGACCCTCTTACTGCCAACACTGCCATGGCCAGAAACAGCTTTACTTGCACGTCTCTTTGCAGGCATTTTGGGGGATCAACCACAAATATTATTACCAAATTCAGATTTTGATACTTTCACTTTCTATCTGGAGGGACGCTGGCTGGATGTGAAGCAAAATAAACAACTGTGGCTTCAGCAACAGATAAGAGACTACTGTGTTGTGACACTGTCACGGAATTAAACAACTTCAGTAACCAGTGGTGCTGATGGGGTCACAAAAACAATCCAGTCTGGTAAAAAATACCTTTTCAATGTGGGGTTGGGGGGGAGCACTGAATACAGACAGTGTTGATTTTTACGGCACTACAAGCAGCAAAACTAAGAACAGAGAACGCGATTGCAGTACAAAATCAGGCAGCTGCAGTGGAAAGCAGGTTCACACTGCTGCGCTTAGTTGCACTTACACTAGTCTGTGTCACAAATTTTAAAAGGTTTATTATATTTGATGCATGCAGCACTGCACACACAACACAGAACAGTTTGTGTACAATGCTGAATGAGGAATGCGATGCAAATGCAAAAGTTCAGTGTACTGCCACGTAATATAAATTTGTAATTTAAACAACCTGACCTTATGAAATGCTACACCACATTCACACAACAGCAAGAAAAGTTGTACTATTACTGACAATTTTACTACGTGTACAGTAACACAGTCAGTTATATAACAAAAATATAACCAAAACACAAAGAAATCACTAGTTCTCCAACTTAAATCTACCTAGCCACAGATACACCCTTCCCCCACACAGCACACTTCACTGTCTTTCACCACACACACTCAGTGTTGTAAATTTACATTCAAAATCTACACACAAACAAAAACGCTCGATGATGTGAACACAGGAGGGTTTCCTACAATCTATGAACTACAGTTGGATCCCCCAAAAAAGCAAAAATGCTTTTTGAACAGCTTTTAAAAGATTCCTACAGACAGCTATCAGAGCACACTGTCTCCTACTCCTTCCTACTCATACTACCCTGAACTGAGGCTGTGCAGATCAATATAGAGCCCATGAGACCCGAACTCCCATGAATCACTGCAAAATCCACCTTTGGAGCTCAAAAAACAAGGCGAAGTGAACTGCCACCAATGTACTTCGCCTTAAAAATTGAATGAGTAGTGACCAGTGGAGGCGGAGTAATGCAAAGTCGCTGTTTCTAATGCACTTTGCGTTCCTCATTATAACTCGAAGTACTCCTCTTCGCATTGCAGAGCACTCCACAAATCAGCCTGTGCTCTGCGAGATGCTTCGCAGAGAGGATTGAGCCCACTTCGCCCACCACTAGTAACTCTTTTTACCCCCAGCAACTGATCCTGAGTTTTAATTTGTGTAAAGCCATGGCTTATCAGATGCCTGAAAGTTCAGAAACCGAATACTCTTTGTAAATGTAGCACATCCCCAATATTTGGTTGCAAATACTTCACAGAAAAAAATGCTGCTAAATTGAAAATTCATATACTTTCTTTATTGTTTGTGTGTGTATGCTAGCCTGGTTACATCTCACTTATAGTAACTGGGCTGAGATTATTATATTACTATATTTTATTTGTGATACTTAAATTACTTGGCAGTGGCTAGCAGCAAGCAATTATGGAACTAGGAAGGATATCATTGTGTTGTGTTGTGTGTCATCAGGTCTTCAGGTGGCAGTGGCAAACTTTTTTATGACTGCACTGCACTTGACCAATGTGATGTGTGACTGGCTGCCTGCCTGAGTGGTGATCGCTATGTCTTTCATTTTTCTCCTTTAAGGATTCAACATCCTCAGCATGTTGATCAGATTAAGTAGATGTAGTCATAGTACTAGAAAACATTACCGCACCTTGGACCAGGTAGTGTACCATATACCACAGTACACTGGGACATGCAAAGCAGTTGCATTATTCACATGGGTAGGGTGAGTGGGCTCTCTTAGTGCTGCTCATTTGATCATTCATATCCATTTCTTTGGCTTGTTCGGCTCCGACTAGTACATCCATCAAAATAATACCCACACATCACCATTAATAAAAAATCTTAGCTGCTTGGTAGTGCTATGATATAGGTATTTGCATCTGTCTGTCTCTCTCTCTTTCTCTCTCTCTCTCTCTGTCTTTCCCAGCACACTCATGTCATGGGCCCAAGAAGGATATGATCCCATTATGGGCCAGTCTTGAAGGGGCTAGTAGTGATAGATTGCTTTTTTATTTAGCAGTTTTATTTTAATTTTTATACAAATAATCCATTAAATTTTTTCCTTTGATCCTCTGTGTCAAATGTGAGCGATTTTGGCCACTTGTATGCATTTTTTTCACGTTTTTTCAAATATTGGTCAATAAATCAGAACTAATCAGAACTAATCAGGATAAGTCAGAACTTCAACGTGTTCCAGTTCTTTTTTGCCATTAACTCTTTATTGACATTTTAAGGTAAACAGAGGCAATACTCGACATATATAAAGAAACACAAGGTGCCCAATCAATAAGGATTCACATAGGTGTATACAAAAAAGGAGTAATAGAGCACCTCCAGAACTAATGCCTCTCCACCCCCAATCCCTCCCCCCTCCCGGGGCTCGATACCCACCCCTCCCGGACACAGAATATAAGAACATCACTAGACAAAGATTGGACAAACAGGGAGATTTGATTCTTGATACTCATGAATAAGCACAAACTAATGGAGACCAGATTTTCTCAAACTTAGGGAGTTGATCCTGCAAAACTGCTATCCTTCTTTCTATTCTAAGTAAGGCTAACAACTCAGATAACCACTCAGAGTAAGGGATTCTGTTAGCTTCCTTCCAATGTCTAAGCACAAGCCTCTTAGCTGAAATAGAAATCAAGAAAATATAGAATTTCCTCGCGATGACTAGGACCTCAGGCATATGTCCTAGTATGCAAATCTCTGGTTTAAACAGCTCATCTAAGCCCAGTAGGGGACTCGCTTTCTTTTAATATCTGACCATAATGGAGCAATCTTGGAACAGTACCAAAATATATGTAGTAGATCTCTCCTCTGAACCGCACCTAAAGCAACAAGAGTCCGATAACATTTTAAATTGAATAATTTCTGAGAGAATAGTAGATGTTATTTAATATCTTGAACTGATTCAGTTTAAGAGGGTCCTGCTTCAAAACCTATGACAATTAGACCATATCTGAACCCAGTCTAACTCCATATTAGGAAAAGCACTGACCCAAACTGATGGAGGAGTAAACCCTTCTGGGAAAGCCCAGTTCAGGAGTACTACATATATTTTGGATATTGCATGCGGAGTACCCACCAAAGGTTTAATAGTATCCCAAAAATCTATCTTGGGAGGTTTAACGTGTTCCAGTTCTTATTTAATAAGGGTCAGGACTTCACTGAGTTCTCCTAGCAATAACTGTTATCAGACAGTTAGTGAAAAATAAATTAGTCTATTTATCTTCCAAAAAGGAATGAATATCCCAGTCCTCATTAAGGCCACTCAAAGTACAGGCATCTAGTTTGTAGATCAACCTGCTTTCAAGTTTATCCAGTTTACACTTCCTATTTCCCATCCGTTAGTAGAAGACGGAACAGCAGATCCTCTGCTCATTCAACAGGACCACCTCAACAAAGAACAGTGTCTTTTTCCTAAGAAGTCTCCCAGCCATCAGTAGCACAGGCTCTGAAACAGGGGCTATACTGAAATGAGTGATCCAACTACCAGTACAAAAGCAAGGCACAAAATAATGAGGGGAACCAGAGCAGGCAAAAAAGAAGGAAGCAAAAACCAGGCGCAAGACAAACACAATCTCAGGAAGAGACAGTAATTAAGTAATTAAGATTTCTAAAGTAGAATTAAATCCAGCACATCTCAATGACTTGTCAAAAGGACGTTTTTTTTTGTTTCTATGCCTAAAATCGACACCTTTCAGATTCAAGTGGACTTAAGAAAAACATTTTGAAAAATCCATTTAAAAAAATGTTTAATAAAAAAGCAAGGATGGGTCTTATATTGAACATCGAAATGGACAGTACAGTACAAACAATGAAACTCCATATGCAGGAAATGTTTCTCCTTCAACTATTGTGAATATAATAACGATGGTCAGAGGGCTTAATCAATTGCCGTATGAGGAGAGACTGAAAGACCTAGGCATGTACTCACTGGAGCAGAGGAGGGAGAGGGGGGCATGATTGAGACATTTAAATACCTCAAGGGCTTCAATAAAGTGGATTCACAGCGGGAAGGTCATGTCAGACGAATCTATTAGATTTCTTTGACTGGGTGACCAAAGTAGTAGACCAGGGAGGGGCTGTGGACATGGCCTACCTAGACTTTAGCAAGGCATTTGACACAGTCCCACACAAAAGATTAATAGTCAAATTAGCCAGCCTGGGAGTGGGTCCCAGGGTGGTAGCCTGGGTAAAACATTGGCTGCACAACAGGACACAGAAGATAATTGTAAATGGAGTCCACTTGAAGAAAGACAGGTTACTAGTGGGTACCGCAGGGTTCAGTATTGGGTCCAGTCCTTTTAATGTCTTCATCAGTGACATTGCAGAGGGACTGGAAGGAAAGTATGCCTTTGCAGATGACACAAAGATCTGCAACAGGGTTGATACACAAGGAGGCGTGGAAAGGATGAAAAGGGACTTGGCAAGGTTGGAGGAATGGTCAGAAGTATGGCAGCTAGGATTCAATGCAAAGAAGTAAAATAATGCACCTGGGAAACAAGAACCCAGGGGAAGAATACACAATGGGGGGGAGGTAGTAACAACAACAAAAAAGGAAAGGGACCTGGGGGTAATCATATCAGATGACCTTAAGGTTAGCAAGCAATGTGAGAAGGCAGTAGGGAGGGCTGGGGTATACTGGGATGTATAGGGAGATGCATCAGCAGCAGAAAACAGGAAGTTGTTATCCCTCTGTACAGACAGTTGGTGAGACCCCATCTGGAGTACTGTGTCCAGTTCTGGAGACCCCATCTCCGCAAGGACATAGACAGGATAGAGGTAGTCCAGAGGAGGGCAACTAAAATGGTGCAGGGTCTGCAAGAGAAGCCGATGAGGAGAGACTAAAGGAGCTTAATATGTATACCCTTGAGGAAAGAAGGAGAGGGGACATGATAGAAACTTTTAAGTACCTCAGTGGAATCAACAAAGTCCAAGAGGGTAGCATCTTTCAGGAAAATAGACTTGCAAGAACAAGGACACAATTTAAAGATAGAAGGAGGCGTTCAGGGCAATGTGAGGAAGTATTATTTCACAGAGAGGGTAGTGGATGCATGGAACAGCTTCCTGAGGAGGTTGTGGGGTCTCAAAACTGTGGGAGAATTCAAGAATGCATGGGACAGACATAAGGCAATTCTTGTGGGGGGTAGGAAGAAATAGGCTGTTGGTTAACTAGGATCTATGGCCTATCCTGTAGGTAGGGAAATGGGCAGACTAGATGGGCCAAGCGGTCCTTATCTGCCGTCAAAGCCTATGTTTCTATGTAAAGTGCCTGTGTAGAGCTTGTTCCAGCTAAAAGCATGGCCAATAATGAGGGGACATGAATTACAAATCAAGGGAGGGAAATTTAGAGGTAATCCTAGGAGGTACTTCTTCACTGAGAGAGTGGTGGGAAACTGGAATGGACTGCCCAGGGAGGTGGTGGGAGAGAACACTGTAGGGTAATTCAAGAGAGCATGGGATAAGCACAGGGGGCTGCTGAGAAGGAGGAGACTATAGTTAAGATCTAAGTGGACACTTAGGCAAACTGGGCAGACTGAGTGGGCCTGGCTGTCCTTTTCTGCCGTCACATTCCTATGTTCTTATATGTCCCATTTAAATGCTGTCAGACTATCTTATTGCAGAGACAGATGCCCGCCCCCGGACTGCGTTGAGGAGCCATTATTGGACTGGGAATCAAAATATGCATCCCTTTTATCACTTTCTAACTACACTTCCTACCATTCTACCCTTCAAGTAATTCTTTTCAATTTCTTTTATAAATTGCTCCACAGTAGATATAAATACTGCTTATGTTGCTCAGTTTTGTTATTTACCTGAAGAAGGGACCTGTGAGGCCCGGAAAGCTTGTGTATAATTCTATATTTGTACAAGACATTTGTTGATCCAATAAAAGGTATGAACCCTTCCATCGTCTCCTGTTAAACTTTCCAACAGCTATTAAATGTGTAGTTGCACTTGTCAGAATGAATTGATTTGTGCCGAAAGGAAGACAGTGGAGGCTGCACATGTAACTATTACTTCATGCAAACTGTGTAAGTACACAACATGCAAATGTGAAACTAGTTAACAATGCACGGGACCCAGAGAAAGAGCAGTCTGTTCGCAGATGATACCAAGATGGGAGCTGTGGTAGATGACAGTGAGGAGTGGAGGGGACTGCAAGGGGACCTGACCAAACTACAGTAGTGGTCAGAAACATGGCAGTTGGGGTTCAACGCTACTAACTGCAGACAAAGAACTAGGGGCTGGCAGAGCATAGAGCAGCTCTGCACAAGCTGTGAATCTGTATCTCCACAAAATAATCATATTTTAAATCTGTATAAATATAACAGAAAGGGAGCCCTGGTTGCCACGGTAACCTGGTAGAGAGGCTAATCAAAGGAAAGCCTTGATAAACCTTATGCTGTTGAATGTGTGTTGTTTTTAACTATATACTACATTAGAAGAACCAAGTGCACTTATTGCAACAGCTTTTGAGCAGTTCTGTGGCTAAAAGTTGTGAACTGTAGTCACTAGCTAATGCTCCACTTCTGGGTCTGATTTCACTATATAAGTGATACCCACTGCGAGCGCCAGACACTACTAACTGCAAACAAAGAACTGGGGGCTGGCAGATCGTAGAGCAGCTCTACACAAGCTGTGAATCTGGAAAGCCTTGATAAACCTTATGCTGTTGAATGTGTGTTGTTTTTAACTATATACTACATTAGAAGAACCAAGTGCACTTATTGCAACAGCTTTTGAGCAGTTCTGTGGCTAAAAGTTGTGAACTGTAGTCACTAGCTAATGCTCCACTTCTGGGTCTGATTTCACTATATAAGTGATACCCACTGCGAGCGCCAGACACTACTAACTGCAAACAAAGAACTGGGGGCTGGCAGAGCGTAGAGCAGCTCTACACAAGCTGTGAATCTGGAAAGCCTAGATAAACCTTATGCTGTTGATTGTGTGTTGTTTTTACTATATACTACAATAGGAGAGCTAAGTGCACTTATTGCAACAGCTTTTGAGCAGTTCTGTGGCTAAAAGTTACAAATTGCACTCGCTAGTTAATGCTCCACTTCCAGGTCTGATTTCACTATATAAGTGAGACTTGCTGCAAGCGGGGTGAGCAGAGCGGGGCATGGCTCATTCATGGTGTCACGTGGAGAAGCGCGCAGAGACACGCTCATTTGCACGTGTCTGCTGTGTCCGCTGGAGACGCAGGAGATCAGGATACTACAACACTTAACCTCAAAACAAAAAGATTAGCTGGTAAGCGTTTAAGACTAAAAATGGCTTATGTTAAAAGTAAAAAAGGGAAAAGGGCAAACAAACATATGTGTTCTCAATGCAAAATGTACCCAGAAATACCACAAGCCCAAGAGTTTGTGTGTGAAAAATGTGCCCAAATCATTGTATTATGGGAAGAGATTATTGAGCTGCGTGGGGGACTGCAAACATATCAAGATATAACAATGTTAGAGTCATTTATTGATGAAGCAATACAAGAAACCGGTTCAAATCTCAAACATCATAATGATTTATAGCAAACTGAGCTACACCCCAGTGTTGAGAATAACAGCTGTTCAGGAAGCCTTGGAGCAGTCTGGATTCTGTGTGGTCTGCGGTCTTCATAGTTACAGTACTACACTTGTTGAGGGAAAAGGACATGGATATTTTCTTTAAAATGTACAGAAACGTTGATTTTACCGCTGAGTGGCAGTTGCAGCATCTTTTCCACCATCACAAGGCAGGGACAGTCTGTGCCATTCACTCAGCTGCAATCGCATGCTGACGAGATACACGGCGCCAGTTTTACTTTTATTTTGTTTCCTTTAAGTCAAGAAAGAGTTCATTTAAAAAAAATAAATAAAAAAGTAAATTACCACGGAATAAGAGGGACCTGAAAGTGGGCTTCGGGATTGCTGCATGGAATGTGAAGATCAGAGACTGGGGACTGCTCGTGGCTGCTCCGAGGGAAACCTGGTGTGTGTTTGCCATTATAACCTGCCCAGCTGGTTATAACTGCAAATTATAACAGGGTTTCCCTATGGGAAAAAGCGCTACCCTGTAATTATTAGGCAATTCCATAGTAAGGGGGGGGTGGATAAAATTGTTTGAAAAGAATATAGAACAGTGAATATGCTACGAGGAGTTAAGACGTACAACATCATAGAATTGTTTGAGGGATTACTTGAAAACACTACTAATCCCTTAGTTATTATACATGTTGGAATAAATTAGCTTTACACAACTAATTTTTCTGATATCCACTATAATTTCAGAATTATCTCTGACCAAATCTTAAAAAATAGGCAGTGAAGTAATAATATCTGGGATACTGCCAACCTTTGGGAAAAACACCTACAAAAATCATAACATTTCTAAACTGAATGAGTGGTTAAGAAAATATTGTCTTGAAAAAAAACATAGGTTTCGTGGATAATTCTAATTCCTTTAATAAGCCGGGTTTGTTTAAAGGGGATGGCATGCACCTTAACCACTTAGGTACCAGAACTATGGGGAACACAATCTAAAAATTATTGAATTTCATTTAAACTTGAAAAAGGGGAGAGGACCCTTAGTGACCACATGACTCCCAACAATTCAGTTAGATCATCCAGCATTAATAAATTAGGCTGGAAAGGAGTGTTACTAAATGCAAGGAGTCTAACTAACAAATTTACAGAATTTAAATATCTGTTAGAGACTAATAATATTCAAGTTGCACTGGTCACTGAAACATGGTGGGATGAGAATGACAAATGGAATAAGACCATTCCAGGTTACAATGTATATTCCAAAAGTAGAACTCACAGAAAGGGTGGGGGTGTGGCTATCTACCTATCAAACAACATAATAAGTGAAGAGATTCAAGTAGATATACCGGATCTGGAAACTCTATGGATTAAACTTCTCCCGCAGTCTGGTTCACCCTATATCCTTGGGTCTCCCTCTATAACCCTGAAGAATGATAGAATGCTACTAAGATATCTGGAAAAATTGGATCCAACAAATAATATAATGATCTTTGGAGATTTTAACTTGCCCAATACTGACTGGCCAAGGGCATTAACAACTAATAAAAATGAAGGCCAATATCTGGAGCTGTTTTTAGAACTAGGGTTAGAACAATAAGTACAATATCCCACAAGAAAGGATAAATTTTGGATATCATATTAACCAACATTGAGCATGGTATTACTAATATTGAAACTGGAGCACCCCTGGGTAACAGTGACCACAATATTATATATTTTCAAATATCAGGGACATATAAGCCATCTGCTACTGGAGTAACTAACATACTTAATCTTCCAAAAGCTGATTTCAAGGCCATAAAATCCATTATTATGGGATTGGAAAAATGAGTTTAAGAACTTAACAGTGGAGAAGAAATGGGGATTACTGACTGAAAAGCTAAACAGTCTCATTACAGAAAATATCCCCACAATACAAAAATATAATAATACAGATAAAATAACCCCACCTTGGTTCAACCCTCTCATCAAACAAATGATCAATAAAAAAAGGAATATATAGGAAATAGGGAAGGGCATTGTTCATCTCCTTCCCAAATATAGATTATTAGTTAAAAAAATAAAAAAGGAGAGTAGGATTGCCAAGTCAAGATACGAACAGCACTTGGCCAACAGAGTAGGGGATAACAAGAACGTTTTTTTTTTGCACATGTTAAGAAAATTAAGGGGAAGGCAAATACCTTGGGACCATTTACTAACAGGGAAGAGTTGTTAGCTACAAATCAAGAAATAGCAAATATGCAGAATAATTATTTCTGTACAGTATTTAATAAACAGGTTGATAAAACTGAAAACAGTATTGAACCATCCCCTGCAGATGAACTTACTATCATATCCAGTATAGTTTTGGATAAACTAACTAATCTGTATGTTAACAAATCCCCTGGCCCTGATGAGATCCACCCTAGAGCGTTAAAGGAGCTTGCCCCAACTATCTACCTCCCACTAACTAATATTCTACAACATTCAATAAACTCAGGAGAAGTTCCTCAAGATTGGCATTTAGCAACAGTGGTCCCTATCTATAAAAAAGGAACCAAAACAAATCATGAGAATTATAGGCCTATTAGCCTTACGTCCCTAATGGGTAAAATCCTGAAAATATAATTAAAGAATTTATACAAGAACATCTTCAGAAGTATGAACTAGATGACCCACTACAGCATGGGTTTACTAAGTAAAGATCATGACAGATTAATCTGTTGACCTTTTATGAGATGGTGACGAAGGAGACGGATTTGGGGAAGGCAGTGGATTTGGTGTTCTTGGACTTTGCCTAAAGCCTTTGATAAGCTGCCTCACCCTGAACTTATAAACACACTTAGAAGAATCAATCTAAATTCTTATATTATTAAATGGGTTACTAACTGGCTTAGGGGGAGAAAACAGAGGGTAATCATAAATGGAGAATATTCAGATTGGGCCACAGTCTTCAGTGGTGTTCCGTAGGGGTTGGTCCTGGGGCCATGCCTGTTCAATATATATGTGTCTACCCTAAAAATTGATAAATCCAGTATATGGTTACTTAAATTTGCAGATGACTGTCTAATAGGAACAGTACTATATAAAACAGGAAGTAGTATAGCACTCCAAACTGCCCTGTATAATATCTCAAGTTGGGCCACTATCAATAGATTGAAATTAAACCCTATCAAGTGTAAAGTTATGCATTTGGGTAAAAATAACATGCATCATAATTATAAACTAGGGAATACACTTCTACAAGAAACTGTACAGGAAAGAGACCTGGGTATAGTTATCAGTCCCGACATTAAATTCAGAACACACTGTGGTAACCAGTTTAATAGGGCCAACCAAAACCTTAACTGTATATTGAGGCATATATCTAGCCGAACTAAAGAGGTACTGTTTCCCTTATATAATGCCTTGGTTAGGCCTCAGCTTGAATACTGTGTACAGGTATGGTCACCATACCATAAAGAAGATACTAAAAAAATCAAGAGAGTACAATGCAGATTTACAAAAGCTATTAAAGGTATGAAAAATATGACATACGAGACTAGACTTAAATCACTTAATCTGTTTACACTACAATATAGAAGGGTAAGGGGAGTTATATGTGTCATGTATTTAATGCACTAAATGATCCCATTCTTAGTAACCAGTTAGGAATTATCCAAGTCAAAAAGAAGTTTAACACAAGAGGGCATACTAAACAACTACTAGCACCAAAATGGAATACCTTATTTAGGAAATATTGGTTTAGTAGCAGAGTTGTCTCTATTTGGAACAAACTGCCAGCTGAAGTAGTTAATAGCCCCAGTACGGATGCATTCAAAAACAATCTGGACTCTGCCCTTGGAGACGAGTATAAATTTATTACTTTTTAAATATTTACCCGAAGAGATTGGCAAGATATAAGGACTATTGTGTCTTAATACAGCTTGATAAATCTATGAAATCTATGAAAATGCAAGGTCATGCACTTTAGAGCTAAGAACCAGAGGAGTAGCTATTAGCTGGGCAGGGTACAGTTGGGGAGCACTGAAGAGGAAAAAGACCTGAGGGTGATAATAACAGGGGAATATGAACAACTCGGCTCAATGCAGAAAGGCAGCAGCGAAAGACAACAGGATGCTGGACTGCATAGTAAGGGGGATCTCCTCTAGGCATAGTGAGGTAATCATTCCCTTATACAGGTCACTGGTCAGGTCACAGCTGGAGTACTGCACTGGCACCCATTTCTGAAAAGGAACATCAGGCTGTTGGAGGGAGCACAGCACAGAGCTACAAAGATGATCCAGGGTATGGAAGGGAATTCATACGAAGAAAGGCTCAACATGCTTACATGTACTCATTGGAGGAGAGGAAGGACAGGGGAGATATGATTAAGGCCTTTAAATACCTGAAGGGGATAAACAAGGCTTATACAGGAGAGATATTCTGGATCAGAAGCGGGAGGGAAACTAGAGGGCATCAAATGAGGTTGGAGTGGGAGAATTCAGGAGGGAAATCAGTAGACATTATTTCACAGAGAGGGTTTTAGACAAATGAAATACTCTACCCAAGGAGGAGGAGGTTTCCTGTAGGATGGTAGACAGCTTCAAGATGGGATGGAACAGAGTCGGCGGGGAGAGTCGGTGATGAGGGGAGGGAAGGGAGAGGCAGCTACATGCTGAAGTGCTAGCTGCATAATTGAGCAGACTCGATAGACCATGTAGCCTGTTTCTATTGGCAGTTCATATGTTCATATGTAACTACATAGTAGTTACATACACATGCACAGTAGTTATGGTGCAGTTACAATGTAGTTATACAGTAATTATAGTATTGTTAATGACACTTTATGTTACCATGGCGTCTCTTCAAAAAGGTGATATCACCAGAGGAGGGCACCAGGGGCTGCTGTTGAGCAAGGTACTGTTTTCAATCTATATATCCATGCTAATATTAGTGCAGTGTGCATATTTATGGAACACATACAAACAGAAGTAAGAAAAAAGTAAGTGCCTCAGCTGAGACTTGAACCGAAGCCGCCCAGAATACTGTTCTGATTCCACTAACCAGCTGCACCACTGAGACAACTGGAACCTGGGCTGTCCCTGAGCACATTATTCTTTCTCAAATGCACAACCCAATGACAACACAAATATTCACTTATAACAATCACACAGGAGTGCGGTGTGCATATTTATGGAATATATACAAACAGAGGTGAGAAAGAAGTAAGTGCCTCAGCTGGGACTTGAACCCAGGCTGCCCGGAATACTGTTCTGATTGTTCAAACCAGCTGTGCCACTGAGACAACTGGAATCTGAGCTGTCCCCGAACTTCCTATCTGTCTACAGCCGAAAAAAGCTTTTTCAGCCGCATTATGAGACAAGTTTTCTTGGTTCTTCACTGACAGGGTGTTCTCTGTACAGTCAGGGAACACATCAACAAGGCAAGTTCTGCCTCGCGGTGGTTGGCCTGGGAGGAGCAGAGTTACTCCAGTTGTCTGGGGTGGGTTTAGACCATTCTAGGTGGCCGAGGTCATTGAGGTGATCTCGAAGCTGATGGACACTTATTGTGAACTGGACTGTCCCCCCAACCCGTTCTTAATGGAATGTGTTGAGATCATCAGCCTAGTGTTTGCTAGGATTGTCTAGTGCTCATTGTCAGAGGTAGTCCTTCTGGAGGCCATGAAAGAGGCTCTGGTGAGATCCCTCTTGAAGAAGCCATCTCTCGATCATGACATTCTGGTGAATTACTGTCCTATCTCCAACCTACCTTTTTTTAGGAAAGGTTGTTGAGAAAATAGTGGTACAGCAGCATGAGGAGCACCTCATGTCCTGTGATATCTATGAGTCATTCCAGTCAGGTTTCAGGGCCAAGCACAGCACCAAGATGGCGTTAGTTAAGGTGCAAAATGACCTCCTTAGGGCTAGAGATAGAGAAGTCAAATCAATTCTTGTGCTCGTTGATCTCTCATATCATTTTTGGTTTTTTTAGCAGGAGAGAAACACTAAGCTAAAAGCTTGTTTACATATACAACCTGGGAGCACAAGAAAGTTAAGTGACTTGCTCAGGGTCACACAGTGTGTAAGTGAGGGCTGTGGGTTTCAAACCCAGGTCTCCAGGTTTGTAGCTCAGAGCCTTAAACTATTGTGCTATACTGCCTCCATTTGACACCTTGGGCAGTTTGATTCTCCCTGCTTCCTTCTGCCCCCCCCCCCCCGGCTAGTTTAAATGCTTGCCAATGAAGCATTTAAACTGTTCAGTGAGGACAATGGTCCCCTCCCTGGATGGATTTAGGTCATCACCCTTGTGCAGGTCCACATTCCTCCAGGTGGGTCCCCAGTCCCTAATGAAGCCAAAACCCTTCTGTCTGCACCAGTTCTCCAGCCAAGCACTGCAGTCCCTGACACATGAATCAACTCTCACTGTGGCCCTCAAAATGACTGATGCAGACCCAATAGTCTAAATAATTTTGCCTCCTACAAGCTGAGGAACAAAATTTCAGAAGAAGTAAAACTGGCTTAAAGACCACAAAGTATGCCACACTTTGTGAGTTCAACCAGGGCATAAAATATCACTAAACCTTTGGCTTCAACAAGTCACCATCTGAACAAGCAAACCACAATCCACTAATGAATATACCCTCAACCCCTGACACAAAATTCAGTAACCACCTGCATCAGGCTACTTCTATTGGATTTTACCTATTTTGTTAAAATAGTAAACATATTGGTATCCTGATATTAGCTCAGGTAGAATAACTATAATGTATGTTTTGGGACAACAGTAGGAGTTTTGCAAAACTGTACATAATTACTTCATCTGTAACTCCACATATAGCACAGCACACACAGCATGGTGACCATTTTGAGTAGCTCCATCGAAAGGTGTAGCACAGGGACTCTTTTCACCCCATTAGGGTTGATTGTCATAATGGTGATGAGGGAATTGTCCCAGATTTTACCCTAGTATATCGCTAAGTTTTCTTGGGATTTTTACCTCCACCAAGGAGTTGCTGTGCATAGAGACAGGGCTATTATCAGCAACTACACTGGTCCGCTGGCCCAGTGGTGCAGAGGGCTGAGGCACCATGAATCTCATGCTGGCGACCAGGGTTCGGTAATGGACTCGAATCACTCAGTGGTCAGATGGTGGGGGAGGACTGAGCATCCACAGGACTGCTCTCCTCCTTTGGGGGGGGGGATCGCGTGCCTCACCGCTTGACTGCCAAATAGAGGAATCCAGATGGTAATACATGCAAGGTCCAGTAAGAGGAAGGGGCATGCATTCAGAGTACCAGGGGTCTCTCCACAGAGGCATAGCTCACACGCTATGCTCATTGTATGTCTGCGCAGCCAAGGGGGGAAAAACAAGAAGGAAAATGGAGGATGGGCTTTATGAAACCCTGCTCATTTGTGCCGATAGCCTGCTAAGGTTTTCTGGCTCCAGGAACGTCTGGATTTGTGTCCTGGGTGGGGAGGATGCATCTCCCTTCCCAGCATGGCCAACATATTGACCAGGTTGTGAAGGCAGTACATACTAAACTCGGGATACTTTATCAGCACAGGAAAAGCCTCACTACCAATGCTCTCAGGTTCTCCGTAATTAGCTCCATTCTCTCCATGGTTGACTATGGCCTGGTGGCCTATGGAGCAGCAACTGGTACTGCCCTTAAGAGGGTAGGCATTGTGCTAAACAAGGCCTGCAGACTGTTACTAGATGCTGATGGGCTCATGCACACCTGTGTACTCTATGAGAAGCAAACATATTAAGCATCAAGAATAGAATCTCATACCAGTCGTTCCTCCTAGGTAAGAAAGTCACACTAGGCCTAACTCCTCCCTGTATCTCTGACCTGATTACCTTAACTAACTCCATGTACATGAGCAGAAATAAAGATCTACACCCGTTCTGTGTCCCATTCTGAAGGACAGCTCTTGGACAGCGATCCTTCTCCTGCTGTACCTCACTGTGGCTTAATGAGATCCCAGCTAACACTCTAAATGCTGCCAACCCTAGAACCTTCAAAGCCAAACTTAAATAGTTTCTACTGCAAAAGAATGTCTGTGAGTGCTAAACTGTTCAGAGCAGATCTCCAGAGCCTGCACCAATCCTGCCTACCAGCAACTATTCATGGACTGACTCACACGGTTCCCCCCCCCACTCCCTTATCCCTGCTCCCCAGACTCTGGCACCTCATCCTCTATAGCTCTTATTCCGTTAGTGGTTGCACTGTCTCATTTGTCTCGTGCCTCATTTCCCTTCTCTCTCACTCTCTCCCCCATCCCCTCACCCCCCCCACCACCCCTTTTCTCCATCAATATCCACTCTCATGATATCACCACTCCCCCACTTGGTCTCTTCCTCTTTCCACTCTCTCCCCCCTCCATCTATCTCTCTCTCTCTAACCACCTTCTCCCACCTTACCACACAATCTCACATGCACCAGCACCAGCTCCTCAGCTCCAAAGATGTAATGCAGTGTGACAATGCTTCTTCTGGGCTGTTCTATCTCCATGCTCCATTCACTAACAGCTCTCTCCCTATCCTACATTTTCCTTTCTCTCTCTCAAATACTTCCTTATGCCATACAGCTCGTAGTATTACACCCTTAATGAAACTCATAAGAAACTCTTGGCTGTTTTCTATGTTTTTGTTACTTCCTGTACTGATAAGTCAACTATGTCTGTATTTGTACTGTGAATTCAGTTATGTAATGATATTTCAACTGTGTCTGTATTTGTTCTGTGAATTCAATTATGTCTGTATTTGTACTGTTTAATGGACGTAGACCCTTTGTAAAAGAGTTCTTACTAAAAAAGTTTGTTTCTGAAATTTCAATAAATTTGTTTATTTATTTATTTAAGAGTTTCACCAAGAAGGCATACTGAGTGGAGTACCGCTCAATTCCAGATGTGTCCTGGGGGAAGGGGTAGATGACAAAACAGCAATTGAGGCACAGCAATACAATACAGTTGATTTACAGTGCAGAACAAACAGGATTAAATAAACCAAACAGAGCAAGTGTCTACAATTTTTAAATAAATAAAAGATATAAATCCACCAAGACTGGAAGAGACATAAGATGTGAAGTGTTCTCATCTGGAATATTGTATTTTTATATTGCTGGGCAATAGGGAAACTGAAGGAAAACCATGGAACAGGAGAAGGACTGAGTGGTGTCTTTAAGAGGTCAGTGGAGGCATAGCTAACAATCTCCACTGTGACAGGTGAGCCCACATTAGGCTCCTTGTTAACAGTGATTCAACAACTTGACAAGAAGGTTGAATAATTTGACATCACACTGCAATGTTATAGAAAAAAACTGGTTCTGCACAGAAGTATACTACCAAAGCAGGTGAGACGGTGGAAAACATCTTGGTAATGGATGGCAGGCCTGATCAAAGAGAACAGCATGCTCAGAGACCAGCAGGAGCATTTTGAGAACTACAGCAGAGCAGCCACTATTCACATACTGTGCATGCTGGAAGGGCAGAACTTGAAAGCCTTCTTGCAGAAATGGATCTCAGAGACTTTGCAGTTCCAGGATGAGTTCACAGGCTGGAGGTCATACAGAATCAATCCAAGGAAGCAACAGGAAGGAGAGAACAATGTCAGTGTGGTGAATGCAGTGCTGGAGAACAGTGAGGAAAGAGACAGTCTGTTGTACTGCTGGCTGTGAAGGCATGTGGGGGCTAAAATGGGAAGGGTCTGTTGTTCAGATCTTTCCAGATCTCAGTTATAGCACCAGGCAGTGGAGGATGTGTTTGATGGAGTGTGTACCCTTTCTTTGAGCTTGTTGTTAATCACTACTTGCTGCTACCTTCTTGACTGAAGAAACCACATGGAGGTAAGACTTTCATTTTCTTCAGCCCCATCGATGCTGGTAAACTAGCAGACAAGACTAGGAGAGAGTTTTCCTCTTGAGTGGAAGCCAACCAATCTATTTCAGTGACTGAAGGCTGATTGGGGAGGTTTTAAAATAACATTAAAAAACTCTCTTAATGTTTTACTTTGCCATATGTACATTATGGACAGGGGCAGGGGGCTATGACTATAAATATGGGGATGCATAGTCCCATAAAATGGTGTATTTTGTTATAATTTCACTTCTGACTGCATACTCTGGATGGAGCCAAAGCACCACAGCAGCACAGCTCAACAGGCCTTCCCCCCAGCAGAGTGGGACAAACACTACCATTTCTCTCTGAACTGACTATATGCTTTCATTGTAATAGAACCCACATATAAGGATAGACCTGGTAATTAAAATCACACGCAGACCGTTCTCCCAAAGTCATAAATGTTTCCACTAGTTGCTGCTTACTATTCATTTTCTTGAAGCCTCTTTTCGAGAAAGTTGTAAAAGTTTATCAAATCAAATACATTGTTTATTAATTAGCATTAAACCTTTGGTTTAATGAAGGGTGGGTCCCACCACAGTTTGGAGGTACCAATATTTAGATGTTCTGTTTAGCACGGATGCTCTGAATTTCTTGACATGCTGTAGTAATACTGTAGTTACCTGAAACGTCTTTAGGTCCAAGGGATACTACAAGAGACACACTGGCTAGATCATCTTCAGGTAAGCCTTCTAAACAGCAGCCATAGGAGTCTTCAGAGACTATTGGACTTAGTCACTGATGATTTATTTGAAAAAGTCCCCAGTACTGTAACTTAGAGAAGTGCTGCCAAATCCTAATACTGAATATTTTTATTTAAAAATAATGCTGTGTGAGATGTATGTTTTCTACCTTGCCTACTGAGCCTTATTACATTATATATCATGTTGTTGAAATACAGTAAATATACAGTTTAAAAAAAAAGGCTTGGCAGAGGTAATGCATGGTGCAGTCGAAGCAACACCAGAATGTAAAAATTTCTCCAACTGAATTTAATACACCAGTATTTGAAGCTGTAACAGAGACTGAAAGAGAATGCAAGCTCAATGGACACCCCAAGACTTACAGAATCTTGATGCATAAGAAACATTACTTAATGAAACTATGACAAACGATAACACACAGACAGGTAGTATCATAGGGCAATAGCTTCAGATAATGTGTCAGTCATTATTTCAACCAAAATAATATGTTTGTCCCCCTAGTTATAATTATGTTACTATTAGATATAAAAAAAGTACTACTAACTGATGTGGATAAGCTATTTGTGGAAATCCCCTTATCTAGTTAAAAAAATCTGAGACCAAAGGAACTAAAAGCATTAAATGAATTAAAAAAAATCTTTCTGATGTGATGTTTAAAGCAGCAGATAAGGGAGGTAACATCGTTATGATGATGAAGGATTTCTTGGGGAAAGGTCCAAGAACTATTGGGTTATGCTCAGAATTACAGGAAGCCATTATTCCCTTATTTGCAAACCTCTTTTTAAGTTACTGGGAGCAACACTTTTTCCTGAACAATCAGTCTACCCCCCCCCCACGCAGACCAGCTCATGAAATGATACAGATATACCGATGATGGTGGTCTGTATGTGTCAGCACACTAAAAGTGAAGTAGAGACATGCATTAACTTGTTAGACACTAATGACGTTAATATCCACTTCACTTGTACTGTGGATGACAGGCAACTTAATTTTCTGGATATTACTCTAAGCATTGATGACAACAATGAAGTGCCACAAAGGGCTTTAGAAAACCCACAACAACTAATAGCCTACTCAGGGCAGATAGTGCCCACTCAAAACACTGAAGGAATCCATCTCATATGGACACTTTTTACATCTTAGATGCAACTGCTGCAAGTCAGAGGACTTTGAAACTTAGGCCAGAGATCTCAAAAGCAGGTTCTTTGAAAGAAGATACAACTTGGACACAGTCAACACAGTTCTAGAACAAGCAAGATTACTTGATAAATCAAGTATTTTATAACCCAATAACAGTGAAAGTCCAAATCATTGTCCAGTTAATTTTATCACAGGATTCATGGGTATGGCTGCCAAAATTGGAAGCATTGTGAAACAATATTGGCCTATTTTGATGAGACCCCTTGTTAGCAGAAGCACTGGGAAATTACCCTACACTGTCTTTCAGTAGTACTCCTAATCTTAGGGACAAACTGGTATACAGTTTAAAAAGGATGAACCTGAGGGATGTGGCTTGAGCTCAATCAAGATGGCTGCTTAGGTTTTTACTCTAATACTTTGAAACCTACATCTTTCAAAATCTGTAAGTTTCCCGATGCCTCTGACATACACTTAAAAGATCCATTGATAAAGCTTGATGAGTGCTACAAGATGATATTTTTGTTTTCCACATCAGTACCACTGATCAGATGTAGTGCTCTCCCAAAGTTATACCTCAGAGTCAGGTGCAACCTTTCTGTGTGGCCTACAATGGTGGCAGCAATGCCCATCAACCATGTAAAAGCCATGTTTGCCAACCTTCTAGCAGGAATGGATGAATTTCAAACAATCTCAGCAAATAACAGCAAAGAGATCCAGGGGTTCAATTTGAGAGTCAAAGCCACAGTGTCTCACTGTACCTGTTTCAACCTGGCTATCAGTAACCTACAGACCTAGCTGAGGGAGCAGTCCAAGATCATCCACCAAGTATAATAAAAAGTAGATGATCTGGAAAATCTGGGAAGATGAAATAAGCTGCAGTTTGCAGGCCTGCTGAAAAAGCCAAGTTAAATGATATAATTGAATTCTTCTGTAAGATCCTTTCTTCACTCCTCAAACTCCCTGGCAACCTACATTTTAAAACAGAGCAGGCCCACAGATTCTTAGTGCCACTGCCAAAGAAGGGAGAAAAGCTAACACCTATCATGGCCAAGTTCCTCCATTATCAAGTTAAGGCGCATATATTATGCAGAGCAAGGGAACTGGGGAATCTAGAATGGAAGGGTCACCCAGTGATAGTATTTCAGGATTTGTCCCAGGACCTGACCAGCCACCACAGAACCTCAACTTCTGTTCAGCAATGTCTGCATCAACTCAGAATCCCTTTCTCACTGAGATATCCAGCAACTCTCCATATTGTAATTAATAGGGTCCCTAAACTGTTTTGTACTCCAGAAGCTGCCACAGCCTTTCCGATAGCTCATGGACCCTCTTCAGCTGACACTGATTCTACCACTAAACGTCGGCAGCAATCCCATCATAACCAAGCACACAGTATGGCACCAATGAGCACCACCCCTGTTTTCAAATCTAGGCCGCCAAGACCCCCAGGACCAAGGAAAGGAGTAGTGGTCTCAGCCAGCAAAGGCCAAAGAAAGAAACAGGAATCAAGTCAGGAACAGGAGGGAAAAATCATTGCCCTGGTCTCATCAAGTTGTAGCAGCTATATTGATGAAGAATTGTGGGGAGTGGAGGAAGACTTCACAGCCCTTTACATGCCTTACAGGTATGCCCTATTGTCCTCTGACACAGCTATAGCAGTGGAGAGCCATGATGAGATGCTACTACTAGCTACTACCTTCTGCTCAACACCACGGGATCATGTCTCAGAGCCCACTGACAACCTCCTGAGAGCCCCTCAAGCTTCATGGCTTGAGATAGTATCCTCTGTGGTTCCCATCACCTCTTCAAACTCTTCTGGACCTGAAGACTTTGCTCAAAGCACCCAATACCATTCAGTAGGACCAGAGGGGCTGATGGCTGCACCACCCTGAAGTGAGCTCAACTGAAGTAAAAAGACTGGCTTACACAGTACATACTGTAGGTAGTTTTTATTTGCATTGTAACTGAAAATAGCCTACTTTTTCTGTGTTTTACTGTGTACTGAGGAACCAAGAGATTGGTGACTATATTTCAGATTTACATACTGAGAAGTACAGTTTCAGTCCAGGTTATCACTGCTATCTCTCCCTCACATATTTAAAATTATCTGCGGCTCTCATTTTCCTGTCATGGCAACTGTTCGGAGACTGATCATCGAATGTACAATTGTGCGGTGATTTGCGCATGCTCACCAAGGCAGGGATGGTTCTGACCAACAACCTCCCCCATATCAACACTCCTTCACTCTGCAGCAAAAAGCCCTACAGCCCTGATGCACCAACAGATTCACATCACAAATGCTTGCTCCCCCCAAGATGCTTATGGACTGATACTGAGCACCCAGATATTGAATGACAAAAGACCGATTACTAGAAGTGCTGCAGAATAGAGCTCCCTTCCCATACAAAAGGAAAAAAAAAAACGTGCCTAAAACATTACGCCAAGCAGACCCCACAGCACCTATTCCAGAACCAAGACACAGTACAAATAACAAAACATAGCCACTCTGCACGCTACTTCAGCAAGCTAAGAAACAACTGAACTGTTCCTTCTACATCATGCAAACCCTCCATTGCAGGCAAGGGATGGGGGGGGGGATACCAAATATCAGATGTACCCACATTTCCTATAAAACATTGTGGACCTACGACAAATGACCCCACCACAATGAGCACAGTCCTCACCTTCTGAAATCCTCTGTCACAGATGGCAGGATCCTGATGAGACATGCTTCCCATCTCCCTCACTGCCATGTTTGGGTGTAGGCAGTCTGTTCTTCTTTCTTCTGTGCCACACAGCATCATGACTTCAGTCTTCTAGAAACATGCTGCATATGTGCTGCCTCTGGTCTAACAACTCTGATATTTTAGGTCCTATCGGATACTGCAAGCTATGAGCTGGTACATACAGACCTGCTAATCGATCACAGCAGCACAGACAGCTCTGGACTAGACTGCTACATCTTTACTTAATCGCACTCTGTTCTGACATCAACCTCCTGGGACTTAACCAGTGGGCCATGGGGTAGGGGGAGGGCAGTCCTTGTTGCAGCTCCAGCTTTCGACAAAGGTTTTGCTTTCCCACCAGTTCAGAGCAGTGAATGACCCCCCTGCCCCCACCCCAAATCATGCTAAAGGACTGAAACAGCTGAAAATCCACTAGGATTCTAAAGATATCCTTTTTCCTGATTAATGACTATTCTTTCCTCTTTTCAGAAGGGCTGGTCACTCTTCACCCCCATCTCTTATATGCATACTTAACAATGGGCACCACTGCCACTACCACATGCCTGGCTCCCCACACTGGTCTACAGGTCCAAATCTTTATACCGATCTGTTTCAGTACATAGATCCCCCCAACAATCCTCAGGTACAACCTCACCATGAAATGCAGGATCCTAAGGTGCAGCAAAGTGCTGCAATATTGGGATGGAGGAGAAGGGGGTGCAAAGGCCAGCAACAATTCTCCAGAATTCAGAGACTCAAGCACCCAGGGAATAGCACAACTGTCATAGCTCTCTCAACCTTCTTTCCGCTACATCCTGGAGTGCCTGGATAGAGGTGGAAGCACTGATAGTAGCCACAAATCTATTGAACTAAATTGTTAGGTGAGCACCTCCCCTTGGACCCCATACAAATTGACTGTTGGCAACTGCCACCTTCTCTATGACCAACACCTTCTTCCTCTAGTTGCCAGATGTGCCCAACCATATCAGGCTGTATACCTGTGATTAGACAAGGGGAGGCATAGTCCTAATTATCAGTCACTATAATGTTTGCTTCTAACACTCTCTCCCTAATATCCCCCTGCTACCCACCAATTGGGTGGCCACACAGTTGATGTAGCGCTCTCAGAAACAGAAGAGCTACAACAGTCAAAGGTACATGACACCTGTGTTGGGAATTCTCCCTTCCTGAAAGGTCCATGTCTGTATCGGTAATGATGTATGTGAGATACCTATTAACCAAAAAACCTAACTACAATCTGCAGGGTTTCCAGGATGGTATAGAGTAACTTTACTTTTCCAGTTTCTTCTACCAAGATGGGTCTATGCCCTTGAGAGCAGCAAGGAAGCCATAGGTCACCATAAGGAGCCTGGCAGATAACCTGCTGCCTCAGACCTTGGTGTCAAAGTACCCGGGGCCTGATATTCAAAACTTTGCCCTGGGACTAAATTAGCACTGCATGCTAAGTTAGCCCGGAACCAATAGCCCATTATATTCAAAAGGAATAGCCCCGGTGCTTAACCTGCTGAATATAGCATGCTAAGGAAGCCGGGCAAACTGGGCTGGGAGTGCAGTGCTAAAATAGCCCAGGAAATAAGATAGCTCTGAATATAGCAACAGGGAAGTGCAAAATACAATGGCAGCCCAATGGACACAGAGGTAGAGCAAGTCAGAGCTGCAGGTGTAGGACAATGTTTGTGATTGCAAAGAGATGTTTCACAACAACTGCAATAAAAAAACAAGCCACATACTGCAGAACTGTGCTATGCTGATGTGAGGTATGCCTGGAGCTAACCCAATTGCATAATGCTAACACATTAACCCAGTGCAAACAGGTTAGCCCATGGAAAATGTTTGCTATAGTCAAAGCTCATCTGCAAATGAGCCTAGTTAGGTAATCCGTGGGCAAATAGTCACATTTGCATCTCATTATGTGCTGCTTAGCATACAGGTCCATGTAGTTTGTCTGGCACTACTGCATGGAGCACACAGCTCCACCTTTTGGTCAGAATGGAAGTACAGGCTGGATGCTGCAGGATATGGGGGTTGGCAGGCACAAGCAGTGCATTAAACTCGCCCATGCATCACTGCAAGCAATAGATAGATAGATAGATAGATAGATAGATAGATAGATAGATATTTAAATATTAGAGGCAAAAAAATCAGTTTAATGCATTAGTTAGGGTTGTTCCACAGCGACAAAAGCGAGGA
Organism: Neoceratodus forsteri; assembly: GCA_016271365.2. Classification (NCBI taxonomy): domain Eukaryota; kingdom Metazoa; phylum Chordata; order Ceratodontiformes; family Ceratodontidae; genus Neoceratodus; species Neoceratodus forsteri. The sequence continues at coordinate 261,459,079 of CM028137.1, read as the reverse complement.
AATTCGGTGTTAGGGTTGAAAGCCTCCCTTGGACCCCCCACCCACACCCTTAACAGGCATCGGGGTGCGCATTGGGGTTGCCGGCCCTAACTCTTACCCCATCAGATGTGTGAAGAAGCAGAGGTATAGGAGAATGGGGTGAGAGTTAGGACCGACAACCCCAACGTGCACCCAGATGCCAGTTGGGGTGTGGGTGGGGGGGTCCAAGGGGGCTTTCAACCCTAACACTGAATGTCCTCACTTTTGTCGCTGTGGAACAACCCTAACTAATGCATTAAATGGAGTTTTTTGCCTCTAATTTCCCTTCTTTTTGAGAAGTATAATGAGAAATAGTGAATGTAATGTGGCAGCGGGAGTGCGGGGCCCCACGTGATGTCTTGTCACATAGTAACGCAGTGCCCACAAATGCAAATGGTAATGTGCATGGTGACGCAAAGCGAAACTGAAAGATAGACAGTACTGTAGACAGAAATGGTTAAAATAATGCAAACGCAAGCGCAAATGGAAACGTGAAGGGTAACGCACAGATGATTTATGACTTTCCTGGCTAGTTTTGTACTTGTGTCGACAAAAAGTCCATATCTCACACTGTTTCTGAGATACGGGCCCTGAAAGGCGCGGCAAATGCAGTAATGTTATCCTATGGGAATAAAAGAGAAGTTCAGAGTGCCATAACTTTCGCTCCCTGTAATATTTTTTCACCAAACCAGTGAAAGGCACATCTATGGGCTGTTAGCTTCCTTTTCTCCAAATTTCAGCCCAAAAGACCAAACTGTTATTTTGCAGCAGGGCGGCAAAGGATTCCTATAATGCGCGGACGAATGTTATCCTATGGGAAAAAGCGTCAAATTTGGAGTGCTGTAACTTTGCCATGCTGTAATATTTTTTCACTGAAACACTGAAAGGCACATCTGTGAGATGTCGGCTGCATTCCCTCCGAATTTCAGCCCAAAAGACCAAACCATACTTTTGCAGCAGGGTGCCAAAGAATTGCTGTCATTTTTACACAGACTGGAAAAGTACTGTCAAACTTTGAGAAAGCTTTCGCAAATTCATTCGACACTGTCGCAAGTGTGAAAGCACTTTGCGAAAGTACTTTTTCCAGAAATCTGAAAAAAATATTTCTGGGGTGTTTTACCCCAAAATAAAGACATGCCTAGCATCCCCAGGGTCCGACTAGGTGAATACAAAAAGAATTAGGTTGCTAGAGGGTCCCAAATTTAAATGCGAAGCATTTTTCTGATGACCAACTGAAAACAAAATGGCAGATTTACGACAGTAAAAGGGCCATTTGCAAAAGTAAAAACTGCATTTGCGACAATGTCGAACTTTTTAACTTTTCCCATTGACTTATAATGGGAACTTGTTTTTTGAATAACTTTTGAACCGTTTAATATTTTTTCATGAAATCTTCAAAAGGCACATCGAGGACCCCGGCCGCACATTACAGGAAGATTTCTGACCGGTCGCGCAAACTGTGTGATCTCTAGAGATGACCAAAGAATTCCAAAAAAGTGTAAACGCACACAGAACACGCTTAACAACTCCGCAGCTGTATATCCTAACAGTACGAAAGTTGGCAGCTCCCACAACATATTGTTCTTGATCATGTACTCCAAATTTCAAGCAAATCTGTTGAACAGTTGAAAAGTTATTAAGGTGCAGAATTTTAGGTTTAGCATGTAAATGGCTCCTCAACCCTAACTATGGTAGAACTACCGTGCTACCATAATTAATATATATATATATATATATATATATATATATATATATATATTTAGTACACACTGCCTGTGTCCATATGTGCCCTGGAAGACAGCACCCCCAGGCCCCCAGCACCAACACAGGCACCCCACAGCAGTTGTGGGTGGAAAACAGTGTGAGGACTCAAGAATGCATGGGACTGGCATATGGCAATCCTGGTGGGGGGGCGGACATAGGCTGTTGGTTAACTAGCATCTGCAGCATATCCGTTATGTGGGGAACTAGGCAGTCTGGATAAGTCAACCAGTCCTTATCTGCCATCATGTCCTCTGTTCCTTTGTGTGCATGTTACAGTCCCTGGTAGTCTAGTGCCCCCCAGCATGATCCCCTACTCCCTTTCAGTTTTTTACGTCAGTAAATCCCTGGTAGTCTAGTGGCCTGCCTGCCCCCCCAACCCAGTTGTGCTGACTTCCCCGCACCTCCTCTCATCTATCCCCAAAATGAGCCTTCGACTGGTCCAACCCTCCTCTCACCTCCACGGCCAGCCACCGACTGAGTTATGACTGCTCATACACTATAATGAATGAGCGCATCCTCGCTCTTCATTACAATATGCGATCGCTCATAACTCAGTCAGCAACTGGCCATGGTGGTGAGAGGAGGTTGAGCCAGTCACTGGCTCAGTTCAGGGATGGAGGGGGGAGTGAGTGGTCAGCACTGCCAGGTGTGGGGGCCACTAGACTACCAGGGATGTGTGGGGTCTTATAATTTATTCTTCCATTGGAGCTGGAAGGAGGGGACACTAGACTACCAAGGATATGTGAAGTCTTATAATTTATTCTTTGATTGGAGCTGGGAGGGGGGACACTAGACTACTAGGGATAGTACTGTAATACTGAGACCAGGAGACAGGGATCTGGGGAGGGGTACAGTGTGCTGTGCACATGTGGCGGGGACCAGGAAATCCACCTCCCACTGCTTGACCCACAGTACTACCTGATTTTTGCTGGTTGTAATGTGGACCGCGCTATGGGTTGTACAAACATCTGTAGCACGGCACTACTCTTTTGAATAAGCCAGTGCGTAGGCATTCATGGCTGCTCCCCTCAGTCCCTCCCCTACATACATTATAATTTAGTGCTAACACCTAGCACCGGCACTAAATGTCTTTTTGAATATTGCAGTTGGGCGCAATTTCGGTGCTAGTCAAGCGCAATGGATTAGCACCTGGTGCAAAGCTTTGAATATCTGGTTCTTGGTTTTTTACTTGTTATTGATAGGTTTTATCTCCTATTGTTGATTGATTTCAGCTGTTGTGAAGGTTAGTTATTTACTAGTGTCAGATAGCTATACAGTTAGGAGCTGGTGTTAGTGAAGAAATTGTTCAGCCCCTGCCCCAGCTGATTGTAGTAAGGTGGACATCTGGGGATCTGTTTGACATCACCTGGCAGTGATCTAACCTTGCTTTGGTTTCACCTGTAATTCACCCAGTCAAGCACCTCCATCCTAATTGTTATGATGGCAGGTTTAAGATTTCTTAGCTGCAACCATGCACAGGTTGAATTCTCCCATGAAACAGATGCAGGTCCTAATGCAGCTCAAAAGGCTGCAGATACAGGTGTTCTTCCTACAAAAAAAAACTATTAGGCTCTGATGCTGAGAAATTAGAAAGGGAATGGGTGAGGATGGAACTTCATAGCTCTGCTAAAGTAAAGAATGATGGGTATCCATCCTCCTACATAAGTCATGACACTGGACTGTACTAAAGCAGAAGGCAGAGCCGGATGGATGGTGGATGCTAGTAATGATGGGTTCAGCTACAGACTACATAATCCTGTGGAACTTTACACCCCAAATGAAGACTCCCTTTCCTTTTTTCACCAGCTAGCAGACAGAGTGCTAACTTTCAATGACCCCAGTGCTCCAGTCTTACAAGGTGTGGATTTTAATCTGGTGTTGGACCACACAGTGGACCAGAGTCATGGGGTCACAGAGACCTACCCAAAAGCACAGCAGGCAGTCAGTCTTTGGATGCCTGACCAGGCACTTGCAGACATATGGCAGACATACAACCCAATAATAAGAGACTACACTTGCTAATCAGGCAGCTAGTCAGTTATATAGCAGACTGGACCTTTGGCTGACATCTCCTTCTTTCCTACATACAGTAGTTGTGGCTACCTTCCAAACTTTGATCATTTCTGATCACACCCCACTCCAGCTGAATATAGTTTGGGGTCTCACCTAAGGCAAATCCCCTTCAAGGAGAATGGACCTGTTGCTGCTGCATGACCAGCATTTCACAAGATGGATACAGGAAGAGGCCAGCACCTTCTTCCATATTAGTGATACAGGAGAAACCTCTATCGGCACTCTATAGGAGGCCTTAAAAGCCATCATGAAAGGCCTCATTCTCAGATATACTGCTCACAGATACAAAGATAGGGAAGCTTAGCAACAAACCTGGAGGCCAAACTCAAGTCTAAAGAAGTGGCTTTTAAAGCCCTATCAAGACAGGATGCAAACTCCCCCGGCATGTTGAGATGCTAAAACCCTATGTAGAAGCAGACACTTTACTTGCTAGAAAGATTGAACTGGCACTATTCTGGCTGAAACAGAAAGACTGGTAAAGTGGTAAATGCTGCAGTAGAGTACTCACTACCTGAAAAAGCAACAAGCTGAGTAATATAGGAGGGTTCAAGGATGCGGTGAGCGCTATTTTCTCCAGAGAGCGTACTATAAATGCTATAATGAAAGATTTCTACAAGGCCCTGTACAACACTCTGAAGAGCACACTGGAACACCAGTTGCAGAACTTCCTTAAATAGATCCCTTTACCTAGAATCACTCCTAAGCAGTGTCAGCTCCTAGAGGCTTCCATCACCATGCATGAGACTGAGATGGTCCTGAAAGCCCTTAACTCCAACAACACACTGAGAAGGGATGTCCTCCCAGTAGAATTCCTCCAGTTCCTATGATTTGCCCCATACTACTTCACATATATCAAGATTCTACAGTCCTCGGCTCCTTACGCAAACCATGAAAACAGCCATCATCATAGTCCTCTCAAAAAAAAATAAAGAACTCACAGACCAGGCCAGTTATAGGCCTATTTTCCTGATTACAGGGGACAGCAAAATATTTGCAAAAATCATTGCCACAAGACTTGAGTCCATGCTTCCCTCCCTTATTCACCCCTCACAGATGGGGTTTGTCCAAGGATGATTCAGCTCTAACTATTTGTGCATGCTAATCAGTCTGATACACTTTTCCAAAAGTGCCCTCATTCCAGCTACAGCTATAGTGATAGGCTTTCAAAAGGCATTGGATTCGGTAGAGTGGGGGTACCTCTATATGCTATTGGAATGATGATGATCTTCATCCCTCGATTACTCACTTATATCTGCACATCATATTCCGGCCCTATGGTGAGAGTGTGCTTACCTATTCTACCCTATCTGATCCTTCCTCTAGAGAAAGGGACCAGGCAAGTTGCCCCTCCCTCCCCCCAACTTTTGCTTTGGCCAACAAACCTCTCACTTGTGCTATCCAGAATGATTCTCTGATGTTTCAAATTCAGGTAGGATAGCAGCATCAAAAAGCTTTCCGATATGTAGATGATCTCCTGATCATCACAGATCAGACCCTAGACTCAACTTCACACCTCCTCAGTCTTCTCACCTTGTTCTCTAATATCTCTGTCCTGAAAATAAATATGCCAAAGATGGAGATTTTGCCCATGGACAAACTCTGCACTGTCATATTAATGCAGCATTTAGGCCTGTGGCTGGCACAAGATAAAATCAAATCTTTATGGATCAATATATCCCCCAAGTTTTTTGATTATTTATTTTTATTCCATGGTTGGGGGGAAATTTTGTCTTTGGTTCCTTCTACCCCCATCTAGCCAGCTAGGTTGCCGCTGCCCCGGTCCCGGGCAGAACTCTTGACCTCCCCGCTGTTGCCCCTCCTGGTCTCTCTGACCACCATGGAGACCAGGAGAGAGGACCCAGGAGGGAGCTACCTGGTGCAGGACCATGGCAGCACCAGCAAGCAGCCTTCATGCTGCCCGGGATTTTTCTGTAGAGTGGTTCCGTTTCTGGAGGAGGCATGCAATAATGCCAAGGGATGGAGTGTGCACGCTTCCGTACATGCTTCTCCTGATGTCTGCATCCTCCAGCCCCTTGTTTCTGCAGCATTGGTGGTGTGGCCCCCAGCTTCCACCAGGGGGCAGCCACACGCTGATTACTGATGTCCCCCCTCCCCAGAGAAGGAGAACAGTCCTCTGGATGCTAGGTCCTTCTCCTACTTTCCCAACCCCTGGTGACCCATGTTCATTTCTGAACACAGGTTGCCAGTGTGGCGCGAGGTGTGGTGTTCAGCTACTCAACCCTCAGCACCACTGGGCCAGCATATCCCCCAAGTTTGATAAAATGTGTGATCTCAACCTAACACTGCCACTAGTGGAATTACACACCACGCGTGTGATAGATGAAAACCCCTTAAGGTGTCTTATTGCTGGGAAAATAGAAGCCATAAAAATGGTAACAGCCCCTAAAATCTTTCACATCTTATCTCATCTGCCTGTGTATATCCATAAGAAATGGCTTGACATCATCGACAAACTCATAGGCGGCTTCCTATGGGAAGGAAGTCAACCACAATATACTGTAGTCACACCAAACTCCATGTGCACTGAAAAAATGGAGGGTGGGGAGTCTCTTGTTTTAGGTATAGTACTGGGTATTTTGCACTGCCTAGATGCTTAGATGGATGCCATACCCCACTACATCTCCCCCAGTGTGGCTTGACAAAAAAGCAGTGTAGCTAGAAAGGGGCTCCCTGGCCTACTGTCTATATTTACCCCTTCCTAAATTCCCAAGCTTTCATCCTACTGTTGCCACATCACTGGCCATACGGAAGCAGATGCAGTGTTAACTGGATGTGCCACTAGTGCACCCTGCCTTTGACCCCATTTGAGACAACACCAGTATCGCAACAGGGAAACGCCCATTGAGGTGGAACACCTAGGACAACAAAGAAATTTGAGTAGTCAAGGACTTGTTAATTCCAGGTACCATTCTCACAGACTTTTTCCAAGATCTGCATAACAGGTTCCAGCTGGAGAAAACAGATTTCTGGTGATTTCTGCAAATTTGGAATGCCATTGGCCCATACCTGCACAGGTTAAAGAGATGGACAATACATGCCCCCAGCACCCATTACAAAGATGGCTAACGATCACTAAAGGGAGGGCAGGCACCTATTTATAACGTATTTGGGACTTCATCCCTGACCAGACATCCCATGCCCAGGAATAGTGGGCCAGAAGTCTAGGAGAAGGTGTAGACAGGAACGCTTACTGGACAACAGCCCATGTGGTAACAAGGGACGCTAGAGCCCACCTGACACAAAACAAGATATTGTATCTGTGGTATCAAATTTTCTTAGTGCTACACGCAGCCCATCTTACCCCCATGTGAACTGCTGGAGATGTGGGTCTCCAGGGCAGAAGATGAGTGCCATATTCTTTGGCACTGTCCAAAGGTACAACTTTTTTGGAAACAAATTGTCCACTTTCTTACTCAGATGCTAGGGCAACCAGACCCCTGGTATTCTGAACTCTTAATAATACTGTGGGTTCCCCTGATGGAGTCCCACACATTAGTTCAACTAGAGCGAAAAGGGTTCTACTAGTAGCAATAGGTGTTAAATGCTTGTTGGTCAGAATGTGGCACTGCACAAAGCTCCCCACCATAGCTGAACTCGTAAGAAGCCTATTCCTGGTGACAAATTGCAAGAGATTATCACATCTAAACAGCAAAACCCTCCCAGGATATTATGCAGCATGGACTCCTTTTCTACAACACTTAGGCTTTTTTGATGATATCAGACTGGTCCAAGTACTGGTGCCCAGAGCAGGGAATGGCTAGGTAGCTCATTACCCTACCTTAACCATAGTAAATGGTGGTTATCAGTAGGGTAAAGGTTTTAAGACCCAGTTCCCTTCTGAGAGAAAAAATATTGCATGACACGGTAATGCACAGGCTTCTGACACTTGAACTTGGTGCTGATACAATCAATTAAGTTAATCCTGCTAACTTACATTAATATTGTAAATAGTGAGTTATCTCAAATACCCTACAGGAGTCCTGGGCTTGGGAGGTCCCCTCAATGCCCTCCAATGCTTCTGACATATGAAGGCCCAGCCTTAATTCTGGCTGTCAACTCTAACGTGTGAAGTTATGACAGCAGAAAGTGTTTGCCTTAAATGTCTATGCTATCTCTGCTAAATTGTATGCTGTTAGCCGAATCTCTCTGTCATGGTATTATTGCATGATTTTGGAAACTTACACTATATGAGTGTAACCTGTGTGAAATATTTCAATAAAAAGATTAACTAGAAAAAAAGGATGAACCTAGAGCAACACACATTAATTGGTTGCCTATATGCCCCAATGGTATTTTTAAATGCGGCTGTTGTAACATATTTGACAACTGCCATCAAGCCACATAACTGAACCTAAAAGTATAACAGGAAGGTAGATGTCAGTGAATTCATAACTTGTGGGACCAATTCTTAGGTCTATGCATTATGGTGTACCTGCCCAAGACTGTATATAGGCAGGACAATACAGCCATCAAGACAGAGGATCCAGAATCATGTCCAGGACATAATGAAAAAGAATACGAACAGACCTATAGGAATAACACTTCTCAGTCTCTTACAACAATGACCCAAGACAAATGAAGTACAGGGGGTCTAGAGTGTGCGAGACAGGTAATAGAGGTGGTAATGGACTAGAAAAACAACTCCAGTGGGATAATGTTTAGATTTTTAATTTGGGCAATCTGCAGCCAAGAGACCTGAATGGGACTTCATTTCCAATGGGAATAGGGACTTCAAACAATTTCTTTAGAATTGTGTCTGTTCTTCTCTCCCCCCCCACCCCCCCATTTCCACTTCCACCATTCCCAGACTGTTACCTTGTACATGTATTGAGGGGGGGGGGGTTCTATATAATATAACTATTGTTATAAAATGGGCATCAAAAATAAAGAAGCCTCATTGGTCAAAATATATCATGTGACTGCATGAAATCTGTTTCATGCACAGTCATCCTGGCCCTAAACCAGATCACGTAATGGGCAAATCAGTCCTCCTACAACCAGAACTATCTTCCATCAGTCCCCCTTCAACCAGAATTGATCTTCCATCACAAACATGGCTGATATCTTTATATTATAAAAAATCTTCAGTTGGACCCTAAAAATAAAACTACCTTAAATGAAAAATAAAACTAATTAATTAAGTAGAGTTTCCCTGATGATCACACTTTCATTACACACATAAACAAATTAGAAACATTAAGTATTTATAGTTTTCATTACGACAGTTTCTATGCTGACAATGAAACATCCAAATTCTATCTTTACCTGCTCATCAGGGAAATATTTTCTGCTTGCCCTGACAGTGAGATAACTGAGTCTCTGGTTGTAGAAGAAGCCTTTGTTGTGTGTGTACAGTATGTTAGGAGAGAAACATTCTGCCAGTGGAACTGAGCAGAATTTTGAATCCATGTGTTCCATGTTAAACATTCCATATCTTGAATCTTGATGCCATCAAAGGACGAACTTTGTCCTGCAGTAAAAAATTGACATCATCAATGACATCATTTGCCTTGGGCAAAAGGGCTATTTTATCATAAATGCACACAAGTAAATCTAGTGTTTCCTCATATAAACATGTTTTTCCCAACTGTAAAAAGTTTTAAAAAAGGATCCAATTTTAGAAACGCAATAAGACACTCCAGGTGTGTGCATGGAGCAGATTTTATTACACTTCCAGGGGCTGAAGGCAAGTGGCCACACTATGTCCCTGGGTGTGTGGTAAAATCTGTTCCAATCACACCCTATGGTGTCTTATTGCTTACTTATTGGCTGTCATAGTTATTGTCTGAGCATACGCTTTACAGTTTTGTTAAATCTTTCACAGCAGTCTTTCATACTGCATTTAATAATTACTTTCCAGTGATATTCTTCTTATTCTTTCTTTGTCTCTTTTCTCACAGATATCGTAAGAATACTGGTGAGTGCAGGATCAATATTCCCAGCCTCTTATTCCCACCTCAGATTAGGATTTCAAATGGAAGAGCTCCCTACTCCGGCTGCCATATTTCTCTCTTTCAGTACAGCTATACTAGTAGCTCCAGACTATTCCTGTTAAGAAATCTGAGATGCAGGTTCTGCACCATAATTTGGTTTCTACAGCATTGATTGTTATTAAAATTCATATAATAAAAAAGCTCATAACCAATTCAACTAATTTTGCAACCTCTTTTGAAAGAGTCTTTTTTGCACCTGAACATCATCTATTAAGCAGGAGATGCCATCAATTAGAGAGTGCATCTACACTGTGGGATATGTTCAGGTGAGTTAGGGTGTATACAAAATTGCCAGCAGATAAAGGCCTCATGGTCTATTAATGCTGCTTGATTGTGTAGCTAGCAGCCCTTATACTGCAGCTGCTCCTCCCTCCCCTCTTCCACGTCCAGTGACCTTCCCTCTTATCAAGTCCCATTCCCTTTTGAAGCAGCCCACTGTTCTACAGGCTATCACTTCCTCTGACAATGCGTTCCACCCAGACACCACCTACTCTGTGAAAAGTGTCTCCTCATTTCCCTCCTGGACCTTCCCCCTTCCAGTCTCAGATTATGTCCTCATGTGTCTCTCCCCATCCTTAATTTGAAAAGCCCCTCTGTGCCCATCTTATTTATTCCCTTCATGTACTTGAATGTTTCAATCATGTCCCCCCATCTCTCCTCTGCTCCATGGAGTACATGTTCAACTCCCTCAGCCTGCTCTTGTAGGGTAAGTCCCCTAGCCCCTGGATCATTTTTGTTGCCCTACACTGCACCCCCTTCAGTAACCTAATGTCCTTCTTCAGGTACAATCACCAGAACTGCACACAGTACTCCAGGTGTGGTCTAACCAGTGACCTTTTTATTGCCAGGGTCACCTCCCCCCTCCTGGAGGATATGCCTATGACAGTACAACCCAGCATCCTGTTGGCCTTTGCCACTGCCTTTCTTCACTGTGCTGAGTTGTTCATTGCTCCTGTTATGATTACCTCCAGATCCTTCTCCTCTTCCATCTTGGCTGGTTGAATTGCCCTAGCTGGCAGCACCCTCTTGGGCTTCTTGTGCTGAAATGTAGCACCTTGCATTTCCTGGCATTGAACCCCAGCTGCCAGGTATCCAACCAGGCCTCCAATTTTGCCAGATCATCTTGCAGCCCCTGCTACCCTTCTAAGTCATCCACTACTCCTCCTCCCATCTTGGTATCATCTGCAAACAGACTGATCTTGCTCTTGATGCCTATTGAGATGTCTGCAGTGATGATCCCAAACAGCACTGGCCCCAGTACAGAGCCCTGTGGCACTCCACTTGTCAATTCCCTCAGCCTGCTGTTGTAGGATAAGTCCGCTTGTCCCTGGATCATTTTTGTTGCCCTGCACTGAACCCTCTTCAGTAACCTAATGTCTTTCTTCAGGTACAGTCACCAGAACTGCACACAGTACTCCAGATGTGGTCTAACCAGTGACCTTTAAATTGGCAGGGTCACCTCCCCCCTCCTGAAGGATATGCCTCTGATAATACAACCCACCATCCTGTTGGTCTTTGCTGCTGCCTTTCTACACTGTGCTGAGTTATTCATTGCTCTGATTATGGTTACCTCCAGATCCTTCTCCTTTTCTGCCCTGTGGCACCCCACTTGTCATCACCATGGGAGATGAGAGCTCACTTCCCACCCCCACCACCATCTGCAGTCTCCCTTGCAGCCAGTTCACTACCCATCCCACCATCTTCACCCCGCCCCTGTGCCTTCCAGCTTACTTCCTAGCCTCCCATGTGGCAACAAATCAAATACCTTACTGAAGTCCAGGTATAGGACATCCACTGCATGGACCCTGTCTAATTGCCTGGTTACCCTTCATAGTACTCCTCTCATATGGTGGATTAAAAACTCATTCTCAAGTCTGAATCTTGAAGTTTTGTGGTTCTTGCAACTTTGGCGCGCAACTTGTTTTGTTTGTATAGCACTCTACCAGGTTGGTCTGACAGGATCTGCCTGAAACAAACCCATGCTGTCTGCTGTCCCGCAGCCCATTAGCCTCTATGAGGGAAACCAGCCTCTCCTTCAGGATTGTCTCCATCAGCTTTCCCACGATGGATGTGAGGCTTACCAGTCCGTAGTTCCCTGGCTCATCCTTGGGACAGCTCTTGTGGAGGGGCACCACGTGCACCATGCTCCAGTCCTGAGGTACACTCCCTGAGTCCAAGGAGGCATTGAACAGGTCTGCCAAGGGTCATGCCAGGACTTCTGCCAGCTCCTTTAGCACCCTGGGGTGTATGCCACCTGGCCCTGGTGCCTTGTCCACCTCAGTGCCCTCAAACCCTCCAGTACTCTGCCAACTGGGATTTCTCCATTTGTCACCCCTGTGCCCACCCTCCCAACCCACCTTGGGTACAGCTCCCCCTTTCTCTTTAGTAAATACTGAGCAGAAGTACTCATTTAATGCTTCTGCCTGTTCTGCCCCTGTTTCCACCCACCTCCCATCCTTCTTTATCCTTACTATTTGGTCCGTACAACTCCTTTTCTCCCTGATGTATCTGAAGAAGTCCTTCTCCCACTCTTTGATGCCCTGTGCTAGCCTTAGTTCCCTGGACACCTTGGCTGACCTGACTGCCCTTGTCACCTCTCCTAACTCCTTCATTTTTGGGGATGGTGGGTGCTGAATGGGGGAGATGGGGTGGGGAGAGTAGTCAGATCAGCAATTGATCTTTTTCTTACTTTCAGGATATGTAAAAAAATGTTAAAAAATACATGAAGGACTGTTTCCTTTTTTTGAAGAGCTGGTTCCAACACTACGTATTGGGCACCCCATTGTCAGCTTCTACAGTACAGCTGCATTGGGGTGGGCACCCCGGTGTCACCACCTATACATGGGGGAGAGTGGTCATGATCTAGAGTGGAGAGAGTTGGGCAAGCGATACTAGGGTGAAAACACCCTGATCCACTTTTACTGTGGTCATCAAGGGAGGGCTGGCTGAGATGGGAAGGCTAGAGAATTAAACAAGAAATAAGATAGATAGATAGATAGATAGATAGATAGATAGATAGATAGATAGATAGATAGATAGATAGATAGATAGTGTAGATAGATACACAGTTTCTTATAATATAGGTAAAGAATATCATGGAATCTGATTGGCTGGAACAACTTTCCACCATATTTTTTAAATATTGGACAGAAAAAAAATGCCAGTGCTTAAAATAAATTGTTGTAGAGGGAAAACTTCTGAATCTATTCATTGGATTCCATTCAGCCTTATGGACTTAACAATGAATGAGACCTCAAGCCATTTTTATGTTGATTGTGCACATGTGCAAGAAACATGTTGTGGCAGCTTTCTCTAGAAGCAGGCTGTGGAGGCAAGACACTGTTGTGGCCAATGCCCCCACTGCCTTGTGAGGCTTGGCCCCCCATCCCCAATGGCATGACACACTGCTGCTGACACTAGTTCAGCCAGCGTGCCACAACCTTGAGAAGTTTTAACTGCTGCAATCAGGGGCCACCACGTCATTGCAGTGTCATTCACTGCAACAAGGGAGTGATCTCTCATTGCAGGGCTGCCTTCCATTCCCAACCTGTTTGCCAAGGGGGTACCAAATCCCCCTCAGCATCATGTCCCCTTTTCCAGGTTCTTTGCTGATGGGGGTGCCCAATTCCCATCAGCATGTCCCCCCGACATTCTTATGTGCCAAGGGAGTGCCCAATCCCTCTCAGCTCATGAGACCCCCCATACCAATATGTGTCAATGGGGGTGCCCAATCCCCATTGACTCCAGTCCCCCCACCCCAAAACATGCAGGTGGCATGCTGGGAGTCCACCCCAGCATGCCAAAAGTAACTGCAAACAGAAAAAAACGTCCAGCGAAGTCTTTTTTTTTTATAACCCTGAAAAGAAGAAAATGGTCCCTTGCCATCTGCACCTCCTCCTCCAACCTGCGCCCTCCCACTGGGTACCCCACCTCCCCACACCCCCCTCACCCTATACTTACCTCCAGCGTCCGGCGTGACGAACCTCGGTGGACTGAGAACATGTCTGCACTCTTCAAAGCCAACCACAAACTGAGGAAATGCCAGTAAGCTGTATGTATAGAGTTTTTTCAACGTTGGTGCATATCTCAGGCATTGTTTGGAATTTTGGTACCAAATTTTCAACATGGGTTTTTGGGATCCCTCCTCATGAGTGCTGCCACTGTGATGGCGTTATTCAGTCCTGAAAGGTGATTTCACGCTCATAGTGCAGAATCACCTTTTGGGACTGATAAACATAACAACAGTGCCAGTGTTCATGAGGTGGGTTCTCAAAAAGCCTATGTTGCAAATTTGATGGACAAAATCAAAAAAATGACTGCTTTTTGAGCGTGTGTTGTGCAGTTGTTATGCAGGCCCGTAACTTCATGAATTTGCAATATTTTCAAGCCAGATTTTCAACATTGGCATTTTTTCACACCTCCTTGTGAGCAGTACAGCTGTCATTTTTCACATCCTGGCCAAAATGTGTTTTCGCACTTCTGGTGCAGAATAGCTCTGTTGCTGTGAGAAATCAGTGTTCAGGACAGATTAAGAAAATGACAGTGACACTGTTCATGAGCAGAGGTCCTAAAATTCCTATGTTGAAAATTTGGTGATGATACTCCATAAAATGACTGTGTTACGAGTGTGCGTTGCGCAGTTTACACCCACGCTCGTAACCTCGCAAATTTATAATATTTTCATACCAGATTTTCAACATTGCCATTTTCCCACACCTACTTATGAACAGTATAGGTGTCATTTTTCCCATCCTGGCTGAAATGTGTTTTCGCACTTCCGGCGCATAATAGCGCAATCGCTGTGGGAAATTAGTGTTCGGGACAGATTAAGAAAATGACAGTGATACTGTTCATGAGCAGAGGTCCTAAAATGCCTATGCTGAAAATCTAGTGACAATAGCCCATCAAATGACTGTGTTACAGGTATATGTTGTGCAGTTTCCACACGCCCTTGTAGCTTCGCAGATTTGTAATATTGTCATGCGAGATTTTCAACACTGGCATTTTTTCACACTTCCTTATGAACAGTACAACTGTCATTTTTCACATCCCAACCAAAATGTGTTTTCACACTTCCAGCACAGAATTTTTTTATTATTATTTATTTAGTTAGTTTTTGTTTACTGAGTAACTGCACTAGACAAATCCTGCCTATTTTCAGGCATGACCCGGGGAAGGGGGAATACAGAGGAATGCCAACTGACCTTGAACCAGATGAAACTGTTGGTGGTATTTTTAGTGAATGAGGGAAATTTGGCCAGGACACCAGGGAAATTCCCCTACTCTCCAGTAGGGGGACCCTTATACTGTGAGGAGGTTTCTCTTCACAGCAGGTCTTGGAGGTGGATGGATGGATAGGGCTGAGATGGTCCAGGATATACAGGAACCTTTACAGATGTCTCAGGTCAAGGGATCCACTGCAGAGGCAGCTGGGATGCACCCTTTGGGTAGCCAGCAAATCGCCTGAGACAGTGGTCCCTCATCAGAAGAAATGAGTGATCAACTGAGTTTGAAACAGAAGCAACAGTGTCTGGTGGCTGAATTGTTCTGTGTTAGTGAGCAGTTATTGAAGGAGCGACTTAAATAAGCCGATGATTGAAAAAGAAAGCCCTCGGAGACTTCGCTTGGCTCAGCTGTCTCAGCAGGTCCTACTAAACTTCTTAAGGCCGATGAGCAGCCTGGAGTAATACAAACACAGTTGAGTCACCTCCACAGAGAGACTGGAGCGCCAAGGTGGAAGAATCCTGGTTGCCAGACAAGGCCCTGCAAGATGCAGGGTGGATTCTGCTTTCAGATGGTCACTGGAGACCAAATCCTGAGATACCTGTATCTGAGGGCCGGCTGCCCTCACAGATAAGTACTGAATCTGTTTCTACTGTTTGTGGTGATATGGAACTAAATATTTCTCCTCCAGACGCTCTCCCTGCCCTTCCTTCTGAATCGGCGGGTCAGCATGATAAAGCAAAAAACATAGACCCCATTGCAGTTAATATTCCTGACCTCACACCAGTTGTTAACTCTGGAGAACCTGAAAAACCAATACATGCTAGTCATTTTCGCCATCCTGTGGAGCTTGTAAAAAGGCGCAATGCTATTCGCCTCAGATATGTAGGCCCTCGAGAACATCCTCCTGATAGATTTTATGTAGGGAAAATCCTAATTAAAAAAAGCATGGAGTTTTCTCCTTCAGAAATCTATGCATTGATTCATGTACAAGGAGAGTTTGCTTTTGATATTAGTTTTCACACACCAGCACTATTAGAGACCTTTTTGCATTGCTATAGATAAATCTTAAAACTAACCCCCTTTGGACTGACTTTATTGTCTTACCTCTGACCAAACAACCCTTCAGGGTCATCATGATCCTTTTCAGGAATGAAGGAGTCAATATAGTAGACATTATACACTGGCTGGAGAAACACTGTGATATTCAGGGTAACCCAATGCCTATTATGGATGCAGAGGAGTTTTGGAAAGGTGGGTGGAAATTTCAAGTTTAGTTACATCACACAGATCAAGACCTTATTCATCTGCCAAATTGTTTTTTTTTATTGGGAGGGAAAAAGGTTTCCTTTTTTACCCTGGGCAGCCTAGAGTTTGTTTTAAGTGTGGTTCCACTAAGCACATCAGTACTTCCTGTGATGTATTAAAGTGCTCGTGGGGAGAAGGGACAGCCTAGTGCCCACTGTTTCCAACAACCAAAATGTAACCTTTGTGAAGATATGGGACACATCTTTGAGGATTACCCATTAGCAACTAAAAATACAGAGGATGCGGATTTTGGTGTGCAAGACCATTACATACGCTTGGCTATGAAACAGGGACAGGCTCCCCCTGGGGGAGGATTGCCTGTGCCACTCTTGAAGGTGGCTCAGGCTGCAAAATGACAAGACCCTGTGGATCCATTAAGACATGACCCTGTTATTCAGGATCCTGTGAACTCTGTCCCTCTGGCTGCAGATATTATTGTGGGGATACGATTACTACTATTGACCTTTCCCCTTCCCCTCCTGCTGGGCAACCTTCTACTTGTGAAGACTTCATTTTGGTTTCAGGGAAAAAGGTGAAATCTTCCAAATTAAAGTCAAAGCATAAGAAAAGTATTTCAGATGTACCTTTGGAGGACCCGGATATGTTTACTGTCTTGATGGAGGACCCCATTGATCTAGAAGATGAGGAACTGCCAGCTGCTGCACCCTCTCAGTCTGAGAGACGTGACACACTGGCAGGTCAAACTGAACAATGATCACATAGCACCAAAAGTGGAAGAGTAACAAGAGCTTCAAGTAAAGTGAAGTGAAGTCTCCTGTCCTTTATTTTTGTACTCTGTCTCCTTTTAAGTTTTGTGTGGCATCCTTGAATGTAAACAGCATTCACTCTCCTGCTAAACATCGTAGTACCTTTGCACACTTTCTTACCAGTAACTTGGATTGTGTGTTTTTGCAGGTTGTTCGGTTGCACTCTTCTGAAAAGATAGCAGCAGCTACAATTGGGTGGATATGGGGGGATTGTTTTTGGTCGCAAAGGGAAACATTATGTTCTGGGGTTGGGATATTTTTTTTTCATCTCAGGTTCAGGTAATCCATCATTTGGAGTTGTTGAAAGGCAGAGCATTACTGCTAGATGTAAAATGGGGAAGCCAGATTATTCACCTAATCAATATTTATGCCCCTCAACTTAAGCATGATAGAGTAGCCCTGTATGAATCCCTTTCCCCTATTTTGATTAAAAATCATCCGGTCATTTTGGGTGGTGATTTTAATGTTTCCTTGCCTTCTCAGATTTCAACTCCCTTGGGTACAAAAAATCTATTGTGATGTGCTATGCCTTACTCAACTTATCAAGGATGTGGGGTTTGTGGATGCTTTTGGTTCTCTTCCTCTTGAAAGCCATAACACTTGTTTCTGTGGCCCTCAAGACTCTAGGATAGATTATTTTTTTGTTTCATCCTCCCTGCCTGTACAAGCAATTTCATTACAGGAAGTTGCTACCTCTGACCATAGGCTTTTAAAGCTTGTACTTGGTGATCTCCAGGAGGTGAAACGGGGGCCTGGGATATGGAAACTGAATGTTACTTTATTGAATATTCCCCCTATTAGGGAGGGGTTTTGATCTGTTCTATGAGCATGAAAGTCTGTTTTTTTTTCTGTATGACGATAGTAATTCTTGGTGGGAAGAAACTAAAAAGGATATTAAGTCATTTTCCAGACAATGGGGTAAATTAATGAGAGATTTCAGCAGGATGAGCTATGTTATCTGAGGGATAGCATTAAATTTTGGACACATTTTGGATGAAATTTGGGAAGGGAGTGCCATCAGATGATTAGGGGGTTGAAAAATGAATTGGCTCATTTACAATTGAGGTTATGAGACATATGGAAAAAAGCAAAAGTATGGGATTACTGGGAAATCAAGGACACTTTGCCATTTGAATCACTACAACTCCTCTGTGAATGCTGCAATATGGTGTACCTTCTTACATCAGCTGGAGATCAGGTAACAGATAATGTTGGTATTTTAGAGGAAATTTATACCTATTTCTCCCATACCTTTGCTAGCCAGCCATTACCATTAGATAATTTGCAGAGGTGATTGACCTGTGGGGGTCTATCACAAATACCGCTGGATTTAGGGGTCCTTTTGACTGAGCCCATTTCACAGCTAGAATTGAAGGAAGTGATATGCTCATTTAAATCAGGGACTGCCCTGGAGTTGGATGGGCTTCTGCATGAACTCCATAAGGAAATCTGGGAATGTTTGGGGTCAGAGTTGGGTGCCTGTCTAAACAATTGTTTAAAACGTGGGCAACTTCCAGAAAGTATGTTGGAAGGGCTTTTGATTATAATATTTATAGGAGGAAGCCGGGGTGAGTTGAAAATTGGAGATCAATATCTCTCCTTAACACTGACTATAAGATATTAATGAAAATTTTAAATAATCATCTGCGGACTGTTATGGATCAGATTGTACATCCTTCTCAATATAGTGTTATCCCAACACAATGGATACAGGATGCTCTTATTCTTCTTCATGAAATTCCACATAAAGTAGTTTCACAGGAACTGTTTGGGCATCTTGCTTGTCTAGATCAATCAAAAGCCTTTGATTGGGTAGAATAGGTATACCTTTGGGAAACTTTAAAGTGTTATGGGTTACTATCTACTTTTATAGCCTGGCTTCAGACATGCTATCGAGGTATTAGTCTTTTACCAAGCATAAATGGTTGGGTTGGCAAAGCTGTTATGGTGTATAGGGGAGTGAGACAAGGTTGTCCCCTAAGCCCTTTGTTGTATATTTTATCCTTAGACCCACTTTTGCATGCCTTGACTATGACAGATTTAATTACTGGTCTTTCGATTGCGTGTGACAATAAGCAGATCATCACAATTGCTTATGCTGATGATTTGGGTCTTTTTCTGGTGGATAAGTCCTCTGCTATGGCAGCACGATCTAGTGTACAAGATTTTTCAGTTGTCTCTGGGTCGGTAATTAATATGCTAAAGAGTGGTATCCTGCCTTTGGGTTATGATGCAGTTGATGTTTCCTTTATTTGGGGTATACTTGTGCATTTGAGTTATAAGAAAATATTGGATATTTATTTTGGTGGTGAAGACCCTCAAAAGTATAATTGGGAAGTGCAACTGAGGGCAGCAAGGGAAAGAGTACTCAGTTGGAACAAATGGCAGATGACTAAATCCAAATGTATTTATTTGATCAAGACTTACTTGTTACCGTACTTTTTGTTTTTGGTAGCTCTTGCCCCCCTGCAGACCCTGAAGGCTTCAGTGTATAGTGTATTTTTTCAGTGTCTGTGGGGTAGTAGATTGAACCCAGTGAAAAGAGGCATTACCTATCTATCAAAAACAGAAAGTGGTTTGGGGATGATAAATCCCGTGGGTTTTTTTCTATGTTACTTTTATTTGTTATAATTTAGTGCCTCTTCTGACTAAGGTTACTAAAGTTTGGACTCCTTGGGTCGAGGATGAAATTGGGCCCTTGCTGGAAAACTGGGATCACTCTACTTTTCTTTCCTGTCAAACAGGATGGCTCAGTTGCCAGGACATTTCACTGGAGTTATTGGGAAATTAAAATTGTGGAAGGTTGTTAAAAGTTTTCTTTGCTCCTCCTCCTGGAAATCCTTATATATTTGGATATTGAAATCTTCCTTTCATGTCTCTCCTTGGTTCACTGAGTTATCTATTGGACAGCAGAACTCAATAACACTTTTTTTTAACTAGTAAAAGAATTCCACATTATATGTGGGATTTTTTGTGGTTATGTACGCATAAAATATTGGGGGTTCGGGGTAACTTCAAACATAAAGAACTTACAGAAATATTTTGTCCAAGAGGAGATAAGTGTGAGGGAGTTGTTGAGACAATTTCACACTTGTTGCTTGACTGTCCTTTTGCTGTTTCATTTTGGTTAGGTTATAATGTGAAGTGGCCCTTGAACCCTTTCCGATATCAATCTCCTCATATCTGGACTGAGGGGGTGTTTCCTGGTGCATGGGTTATATTTGATGCAACCACAATTCAGCTTTTAATGGATTTCATCAGTTATCAGCTCTGGCAGGCACATTGTGGTCTGACTCTTCAGAAACATCTGATATCATGTGACCAGATATTGTTATTATTACAGAAAGATGGGGTAAGGTGGCAGGCTTTAGAAAAGAGGAGAGTACTCCCTGATTTATGTAAACTTTGGTGAAGAAATATGTCCTGGTTAGACACGGGCTGATTGCATTTTGTTTATAGGATCACTTCTGTGGCTGTTATCCCCTGCTCTGCTATGTGGTACAGGAGAGGTACCAAGCTCTTTAAGGGGGATATGTGTATAGGATTTCATTTATGTCTTGGATTTACAGTATGCAGCAATACTATTGTATTTTTTTTAGTAGGACATACTGTAAGTCATACCTGAGGTTTTTTTGTTTTGTTTCTTTTCTCCCTTTTCTTCTTCTTTTTTATGCCTTGTTTGTAATAATACTAATTTGTCTTTCTGTTTTTAAATTCTGAATTAGCCTTTCCCCTACTCTTTTAGTAGGAGGAGGTATATATATATATATATATATATATATATATATATATTATTTTTATAAGTATGAATTACTACTCACCTATGGATTTGTTTGTTTTCCTTTTATGATTTGTAAGTAGGAAAACTGAATTGTTTTTATGATCTTTTGAGTCATGAGAAAACCATTTTTCCCCACTCTTTTAGTGGTGGGGGGGACCCTTTTCATGTATTAGGATATGCTTTGGGTCTTACTAATTTATTTTAGACATTGTATGACTATAATACTTGTCTGATTTTTCTTATGATTTGTATTTTCCTTTTGTGTGAGTTAACACTGTGTGTATTTTTTTGATTTTTGATTTGCAGTTCTTAATAGACATTCCCTTACTCTTTTAGTGGGGATGGGGGTGATGTACAAATTCGGATTATTTCTGTTTGTAGTCTCATGTATGCTGAAATACTTATTGATGTTTCTTGATTTCTTTCCTTATGATTTTGTATGCTGCAATACATTTTTGTATATTTTGTTTTAACTTTTGAATAAAAAATTCCCCTACTTTTTTCGATAAGCACCTTGGGATCTTTAACATTCACCTGAACTACCACCAATACAGGCAGATGGGACCTCGGTTTAACGTCTCATCCAAGAGACGGCACCTCAGAAGTGCAGCACTCCTCTCATGCTGCACTACAGTCTCAATACTGGGATATTATCCCAAGTGCCAGATATGGGAACTGAACCCACAGCCCTCTGATCTCCCGGCCTCAGAGGCGAGTGTGCTACATACTGAGCCACTGACACTGCTATAGCACATTTGCTGTCGGAAATCAGTGTTCAGGACAGATTAAGAAAATGACAGTGACACTGTTCATGAGCAGAGGTCCTAAAATCCCTAAGTTGAAAATTTGGTGACGAAACTCCATAAAATGACTGTGTTACAAGCGTACGTTGAACTGTTTCACTGCACCCTTGTAACTTTGCAAATTTGTAATATTTTCATGCCACATTTTCAACACTGCCATTTTTTCACACCTCCTTATGAACAGTACAGCTGTCATTTTTCACATCCTGGCCAAAATATGTTTTTGCAGCCCTGCCGCAGAATAGCATGGTCACTGTGGTAAATCAGTGTTTGGGACAGATTAAGATTGAGTGAGTGAAAGGGGGGAGTGCCCGAGCTCAACTGAGCTCTGTCAGGACCACTGCAGATTTCTTTGTGGGCAGAAAAAGTCCCCATCGCAGGAGCCCAGTACAAAAGGGCAGCGTGCAGCACTAGGAGAAACAGAATGAGAGAGCAAGTGAGGGAGGGGGAGTGAGAAAACTCAACGGAGCTCTGTCGGGACTGCTGTGGTTTTCTTTTTGGGCAGAAAAAGGTGTCAGTGCAGGCAGGGACCCAATATATAAGGGCAGCCTGCAGTGGTGGGAGAAACAGTACGAGCGAGTGAGAGAGGTGGACTGAGTGAGCTCAACAGAGCTCTATCAAGACTGCTGTGAATTTCTTTGTGGGCAGAAAAAGGCGCCAAAGCAGGCAGGAGCCCAGTACAAAAAGGCAGCCTGCAGCACTGGGAAAAACAGAATGAGCGACTGAGAGAGGCGGAGTGAGCGAGCTCAGTGGAGCTCTGTTGGGACTGCTTCAGATTTCTTTGTGGGCAGAAAAAGGCACCAACAGAGGCAGGAGCCCAGTACAAAATGGCAGTCTGCAGCACAGGGAGAGGCAGAATGAGCGAGTGAGAGAGGGGGAGTGAGCGACCTCAATGGAGCTCTGTCGGGACAGCTGTGAACTTCTTTGTGGGCAGAAAAACACACCAGCACAGGCAGGAGCCCAGTACAAAAGGGCAGTCTGCAGAGCGGGGAGAGACAGAATGAGCAAGTGAGAGAGGGGGGGAGTGAGTGAACTCAACGGAGCTGTGTTGGGACTGCTGTGGATTTCTTTGTGGGCAGAAAAAGGTGCAAATGCCAGTGGGAGCCCAGTACAAAATGGCAGCCTGCAGCGTTGGGAGAAATAGAATGAGTGAGTGAGAGAGGGGGAGTGAGCGAGCTCAATGGAGTTGTGCCGAACTTTAGAGTTGCCCACCCTCCTCCCTGGGTCCTCTGTGGTCCTATATTACAGCAGGATCTCTGGAGTGAAACAAAGCAATGACTGGATACACTCACACCTCCTTAAGAACAGCACAACTGTCATTTTTCACATCCTGGCACTTCCAGCGCAGAATTGCGCGGTTGCTGTGTCAAATTAGTGTTCAGGACAGATTAAGAAAATGACAGTGACACTGTTCATGAGCAGCAGTCCTAAAATGCCTGTGTTGAAAATTTTGTGCTGAAAGTCCATAAAATGACTGTGTCATGCGCGTGTGTTGTGCAATTTCCACACACCCTTGTAACTTCGCAAATCAGTAATATTTTCACACCAGATTTTCAGCACTAGCATTTCTTCACACCTCCTTATGAATAGTACAGCTGTCATTTTTCACATCCTGGCTGAAATGTGTTTTCTCACTTCCGGGGCACAATACCAAAGTCGCTTTGGGAAATCAGTATTTGGGACAGATTAGAATCGAGCGACTGAGAGAAGGGGAGTGACTGAGCTCAACTGAGCTCTGTCTGGACTGGTTCAGATTTCTTTGTGGGCAGAAAAAGGCGCCAATGCAGGAAGGTGCCCAGTACAAAAGGGTAGCCTGCAGTGCCGGGAGAAACAGAACGAGCGAGTGAGGGAGGGGGAGTGTGCAAGCTCAATACAGGTCTGTTGGGACTGCTGCAGATTTCCTTGTGGGCAGAAAAAGGTGCCAATGCAGGGAGAAGTCCAGTACAAAAGGGGAGCCTGCACCTCCAGGAGAAACAGAATGAGCGAGTGAGAAAGGGGGAGTGAGTAAGCTCAACAGAGCTCTGTCAGGACTGCTACAGATTTCTTTGTGGGCATAAAAAGGTACCAATGCAGGCAGGAGCCCAGTACAAAAGAGCAGCCTGCAGTGCCAAGAGAAACAGAATGAGTGAGTAAGAAAGGAGGACTAAGCGACCTCAACGAAGCTCTGTTGGGACAGCTGTGAACTTCTTTGTGGGCAGAAAAAGGCTCCAATGCAGGTAGGAGCCCAATATAAAAGGGCAGCATGCAGCACCAGGAGAAACAGAATGAGTGAGTGAGTGAGAGAGGGGGAGTGAGCAAGCTCAACGGAGCTGTGTCAGTACAGCTGCAGATTTCTTTGTGGGCAGGAAAAGGTACCAATGCAGGCAGGAGCCCAGTACAAAAGGGCAGCCTGCAGCTCCAGGAGAAACAGAATGAGTGAGTGAGAGACAGGTAGTGAGTGTGCTCAACGGAGCTCTGTAGGGACTGCTGCAGATTTCTTTGTGGCTAGAAAAGGTGCCAATGCAGGCAGGAGCCCAGTACAAAAGGGCAGCCTGCAACGTCAGGAGAAATAGAATGAGCGAGTGAGAGAGGGGGAGTGAACGAGCTCAATGGAGCTCCACCTGGACTTTACACTTTGCCCACCTCCCGCCCAGTGTCGCCTGTGTCCCCTGTTACAGCAGGGTCTCTGGAGTGGTGACAAAGCAATGATTGGATGCTTTAGGATTGCTGTAATAATACAGATTTACTTCTTCTGTTTCTTTCTCTAACTGAGTTAAGTACTGAGCTATACTCTTATGATTGCTGTAATAATACATGTTTATTTGTTCTGTTTATTTCTCTAACTCAACTGAGTAATACTTGGAGTGCAATAGGATTTCTAAGTGGGCTAAGTGAAATTATGAGCTGAGAACAAAAAGTATGGTAGCTGAGGGGTGAAAAATGGACAAGGAGGCTTTCGAATTGCTACAGTAATACAGTGTCTAATGGATGACATTTGAGCCTGAATTACCCCCATTGGCAAGGGGTCAGTAGGGGGACTAGTGTTGGGGGGGACGGGAATTTGAGTAAATAGGAGCCTAACAGTTGTAGTAGGGTACAGAACCTGGGAGTAAGACCCCCTAGCATAAGATGGGTTCCACAATGGGCAGGTGCCACATGTCACTAAGGCAGGCATCTTTGGAAGGGTGGAGGGGTGTACAGGGTGTGGGTGTGTCATAATCCTGGACTGGGCTAGGTGGATGGGGGGTGTATGGTCTGAAGATGACTGGCTAGTTTGAGGGAGGAACTGTGGAGGTTAAGGGAGGAGTGTAAGTGGCAGGGCATATGAGTATGATAGGCATCCTGAGGGGGGCAATAGGGGATGGCAAAGGGGGACAGAAGAAGAATAACTAGGGACTGAAACCGACCCCAGTATCAGAGGCACTAGCAGGAAAGAGAGAAGGAAGTGGGTGCCCAAGGTGACGGTGGGGCTGCCTCCTGATGGGGGAGCAAGACACCACGAGGAGTACCAGAGGAGAGAGCAGATGGCTGCAGGTAGTGAGGCACCAGGGATGGCATGGAGGAGAAAAAGTAGAAGGGGGGGGAACTGATAGGAGGAAGAGATGTAGGATAGGTATTGATTACAAATAGATTCAAACCTCTGCTGTGGGACACAGAGGAGGAGCAGGAACATACTGAAGGGGAGAGAACACACGGGGCATGAGAGGGATGGCAACAGGTAGGGGAAGAGATAGTGAGGACAAAAGGGTAGAAGGAGGCTAGTAAGGAAGGAGGGGGTGGTGACTGAAGGACAGAAGGCTACAGGAAGGGGGAAGGATGGGAGGAGCATCACTATCTGGGTGGGAGGGAATGGGGGCTCTAAATCGACAACAACGGGGATAGGAGAGGGGTTGGAAATCAGCAGAGGAGGAGGGGAGGTCAACATGGGAAGCCCAGTAGGAAGTAGTCAGGCTGGGAAGGGGTTCAAGGGGGATGAGAGGAATAAGGCAGAGAAGAGGGGTGAGGTAGAAGTAAGGGGTACAGATCTAGAAGTCGCAGAGGGTGCAGTTGGCGGGGCTAAGGGACAGGGAAGAACAAATACTGGGGTGGTGGACGAGGCATTAGAAGGGAAAGGAGGTAAGGGGTGGGGGGTACTCATCCTGGAGGACTCTATACTGAAATGGGTGAGATGGGGTGGAAAGGGGGAAAGGCACACCCATATTTGCATTGCAGCTGTCCGCAGGTTGAGTGCAGGAGGGGCAGGGCAGGCACTGCTCAAACGTACAGTGAGAGGCAGGAAGAAACCTCATTTACTGTTGCACGTGGGTACAAATGACTTGGGGGACACTGTGGAAGTAGTGATGGTGAGGTTTCAGTATTTGCGAGGCAGTGTGAGGGGGTGGGGAAGTCGGTGGCATTCTGGAAGGTACTGCCCATACCAGAGCCCTCCCCCCTTCAAACACACACATACATACTCCCCAAAAAGCTGCTTAAGAGCCTGCAATTCATTCAAATCAATTCTATTTTCTTACGTACTTGGGGTTCAATGCCAACAAGTGTAAAATCATATACCTAGGGCACAGAAACCCCGATACTGGGTATATGATGGGGGGAGGTACTGATACTCAGTAGACATGAAAGGGTCCTTGAGGTTATTATATCAGAGGACCTCAAGATGGCAGTACAGTGTGACAAGGCTATGGGTAGGGCAAATTGAATTCTGGAGTGCATAAGGACTGGCATCTCCAGTAGGAGGACAAGAGATGTTCTGCTGTCATTGTATCACTCCCTGGTATTCTCCCAGCTGAACTACTGTGTCCAGTTTTACAGTCCACACTTCAGAAAGGACATAAGGTGGAGGTTTTCCATAGGAGGGCAACTAAAATGGTTCAGAATTTTCACAGGAATCTCTGCAAGGAAAGGCTGACGATTCTCAACATGTACACTCTGGAATAGAGAAGGCTGAGAGTTGACATGATCAAGACTTACAAAGTACCTCACAGGGGTAATGAGGGTACAGTTGGGGAGTTTCCTTCAAATGAGGATGAGCACCCAAACCAAAGGACATACAATGAAGCTGGGGGGGGCATTCCAGATAGATGTGAAGAAATATTTCTTTACTGAAAGGGTGGTAGATGCCTCTAACAGACTGCCAGGAGAAGTTGTGGAAGCTAAAATGGTAGGGGATATTAAGCATGCATGGGATAAACATAGGGGTATAGTACAGAAAGGAGAAGGAGGGGGTCAATGGAGATCAATAGGGCCATGGATGTGGAGTAAGTTCAAGTTCATTGCAGGAAAAATCCATTAAGCTCACTCACAAGGAGGTCCTGATGGACACAGGCAGAATAAGACATGCACTAACATATACAGGCAGGAATTACACGCAGGTAGAGAACACTTGGCCAGACTGGGTGGGCTGAGCGGTCCTTTTCTGCTGACGAATTCTATGTTTCTATCCATCAAGTGTTAATTCAGGTGCAGTGTTTATTTAAAGTTGGGCCTACCATACATCCACATGTAAGATACAGTAAATTACTGAATTAGATGCAGCCCATTTACAGTGCAATAAACAGAACCCCACTACTTTGAGAAGCCTTTACTCTTCATAAGGCTACTTAAAGAGCTGGGGTTCTGTTTGCAGTGTCCACACCAGTATGCTGATCTTAAAATCGACATCGCATCTGAATGAGTACTTGATTCTTGCTCACTCCATTTCTTCCCCACTTTGAAATCTGCTTGTCCTGAGTTACTTTTGGGCTGGCAGCACCTCGCCTGTGTTGGAAGAAGACCAATAAGCAGCAGTGAAAGACATCAGACTTCACAGACTGTGAAGGCAACTGCTCAAGGAGAGACGTAAGGCAATTCTACTGGGGGTAGGAGGAAGTAAGCTGTTGATTAAATAGAATCTGCAGCTTATACATCAGGTAGGGAAATCACCAGACTAGGTTGGCCAAGCAGTCCTTATGTGCCGGCATCTTGTATGTTTCTATGTTTCACACCCATCATCTTGGCAAGAAGAAGGCTGAAGCTGTGGCCACTGATGACTGTTGGGGTGTGGGGATGAGGGGACCAAAGGGGACACACATAAGGAGATAAAATCATAATAAACATTGTGAGACCTTCACCACCTTTCCAAAATGCTTACCAGTAAAAGAACACTCTATGAAGTTTTTCAAATAGCAACACAATCTGGTGAGCCCTCTGTCTGCCATCTGACACAAGGCATCAACCAGCATAACATTGCCTAAAGAAGGCAGTGTGGTCATGTGGTTACTGAAATACTGGAGATTACAGATTTATAAGAACAAAAGAATATCACACAGAAGCTGGCACATATCCCTATAGCAACTGTCTCCTGCTTCTCATGACTTCTATTTATAACCTTGAGGTACTTGAATGTTTCTATGATATCCCCTCTTTCCCTCCTTCCTTCCTTCCACTGAGTACATATTACGTCCCTTACTTTCTCCTCATAAGTCTCATGTTGCAAGCTCTGTACCATCTCATTCGCCCTTCTCTGGACCATCTCCAGCCTGTTAATACCCTTATGAAGGTGCAACCTCCAGAACTGCACACAGTACTCCATGTGAAGCCTGACCATGATTTTATATCATGGCATCACTACCTCCTTCCTTATGCTGGTGATATCCCTGCTTATGCACCCCAGCATGTCACTGGCCCTCCCAGCTGCCTTACCACTTCAACATTTTCAGGTCATCTGACATAAGAACCCCCAGGTCACTTTCCTTCTTTGTGACAGTCACCAACTCCCCCTCCCTCTTTATGTTCCTTTTCCCAAGGTTTGTGTCCCAGTTCCATACTTTTGCGCTTTCTTGAAGTAAAGTTCAGTTGTCAGTCCTCAGACCATTTCTCAAACTTTCCCAGGTCCCTCCTCATTTTCTCCCCCCTCCCAGGGTATCCACTGTGTTACAGATCTTGGGGTCATCTGCAAACAGGCACACCTTTCCTTTCACCCCTTCTGCAATGTCACTCATGAAGACGTTGAAGAGGACTGGCCCCTGGACCAATCCCTGCGGCACCCCACAGGTCACCCCCTCTCCCCAGATTTTGCCCCATTTACTACCACTCTCTGCCTCCTGTCTCTTATCCAGTTTCTAACCCACTTTAACACCCTTCCCCCCATGCCCGCCCTACTCAACCAGTTTATCAGCCTCCTATGTGGGACGGTGTCAAACACTTTGCTTACATCACGGTAATTGTTCTCCACTGCCCCACCATGATTTACTTCCTTTGTCACTCAAAGACATCAACCAGATTTGTCTGACATGATCTCCTCATGGTGAATCCATGTTGCCTATGGCCCTGGGCTCCGATGTCTTCTACATGCCCTACTATCCTTTCTTTAACCAATGTCTCCATGATTATCCCCACTACTGAAGTGAGGCTGACCGGCCTATAGTTCCCCACCTCCTCCCTACTGCTGGATTTCAATAGAGGGACCACATGTGCCCTCCTCCAATTCTCCGGTACCATCCCTCTGTTGAATGACTCAGTGAACATGGCTGCCACAGGTACTGCTATTTCCCTTCACAGTTCTTTTCATATCCTTGGGTGTATGCAATCTGGTCCCATTGCTTTGTCCACCTTCAGTTTACTCACCTTCTCAGGATTCTTCTGCCTGTGAATGGACTATTGTCCACCTCTTCACGCCTTTGCAACTGCTGTACTGCTGTGGTCCTTGCCCCTCCCTCTCTTTTGTGAATACTGAACAGAAAGACACAGTGGATGGCTTGGGGGGGGGCACATGACAGTTCTTAGGCATGGTACTTTTACTTCCAAATACCTAAGCAGCACATATAAGTAATCAACATTCGGCATTGACAAATGCTTGTTATAACTGTTAGTATGGTAATGAAAAATTATTGATTTATAGTGCTATCTGCATAATTAATTTCTTTCTCTTTCTTTTTCTGTCCTTTTCAGCTTATTTTATGCTAACTGGCCACTGCATTAGCAGATCCCTCTGTAAAAAGAATGGAAATATGAATAAAAATACAAGAGGGGCGATCACCGCTCCTATGGAAGCAACTACTATCTGTACCTATCTGTCTCTCTTTTGATTTTTGATTCAGTTGATCCCTTTCTATGTGCAAGAAAAATAATAGTCTGTGGGGGAGATCACTGACTTATTAAGTTTACATTAGATTGTAAATATTAACTGTAAGGATAGTTTTTTTAGCCCTGCTAACTGTCAGTGTGGATTAGTTAACCCCCCCCCCCGTCTTTTGCCAGATATTTGGTTTTGCATTTACTTTTTCTTTAAAGCCTACATGCAATTCTCATAATTTTCTGTGTATTTGTTAAGATTCAATGAGTTTGTTTTATGAATTTGCTTTAAAATTACTGTATACATGATTTTATATTATTTGAAACTTTGGTGCCATAATTTTCCTTCCTTCTCCCCCCATGCAGTACTGTCAGTCACACCATAATTAAGTAAGTAGAAACTTAAGATTGGCTGCGTTGGTGATGACTAAGGTACATAAGGAGGGGTCTCGAACACTTAGACACAGCCCCCTGATGAAGACTATGATCAAAGCGTTATGCCTTGGAAATTACAATACAAGCAACCAGCCTGCAATATTGAGTGAAGACTTCTTCTTTCCAAGGTACATTTCTCCTCTGTGTGTGCCTGGCATTTCCTGGTTTACCCTCTTTATTAAAGATAGCCATGTGCCAATGGCTGAGTTTTTAAATTTCATCTAGCAGTAATTCTTTTAGTGGCCCACTTGCTAAACATACTCCTCCCCCATTGCCTTGCTTTTTGGCAAAATAAAAAAAAGGAGCAGCTTTCTTCACATCAGACAGTTTTTTTATACCGTCACATTATTAACTGACTTATGTAAATGCTACTTGTTTAATCTCACTATGCCCAGTACATTGACACTCACACTCCTTCCAGAACTGCAGTGCTCAGCAGATATCACTCAACCACCTTTCTCACCCCCCCTTGCTCCAGCATGCTACAGTGTGCTGCTCGTAGTGCCACCAGAGTATATCAGTAGGAGTGGTGCCGGTGTACAGTACAGTATGTAGAGCCGCTGGAGTATATCAGTATGAACAGTGCTGCTGTATGCCATACAAAAGCTGGCAACAATCACAGAACTGTGCATGCATGATATTTGCACATGCACAGTCTGAGTCAGTGGCTATTTTGCACACAGCATCTATTCCTTTCTGCAGTTGCAGAAGAAAAAGAAGTGCACTGCAAAGTGGGTGTGTTTATGTGGCTGACGGAGGGAAGTGCCGCATAAACACAACCACTGCAAAGTAGGCTGCAGCACTGTGGAAGCACACTGATCAATGGTCTGGTCACGTGCTTCCACAGTGATACTCAGAGATACTGATTGATTGCATAACATCTGTGGTGCTCTTCCCATGCAGTTATAAAAAGGAAATGGCACATCACACACACGAAACGTTTTTTTCTGCTGTCACCCTGCCAGCTTTATTTACATATTGAGCTCAGCAGCTGTCTCACTCACCCAACTCACTCCACACTAAAAAAGAAACCCTGGTCAGAGTCACTATGACTGCTAATATATTAACTTGATAAGGATGTTTCATGGCCTTAAATGTAAAGATGAATTACCGTAGTCAGCTCCATGTATAAATTTCATTTTTGGTAAAGGTAGATCATTTATCTGGTTGAGCCTGTGTTTCCCATGTGTTTAAATGTGAGTGACAAGTGTGTGTTGCACTGTATTTTGAAGAAGATGGAGCTCAGCATCAAGTCCTTCAAGTAACAATAGATGAAATGGTGCAGGGAGGAGAGGAATATCTTCATTGGGAACTGTGGGCCAAGCTAGAAGGATAACAACCTATACTGAGTTGATGGCCTGCTTTCATCCAGGAATTAACCACAGTCATCAGTGGACGATTCAAATGTTTTTTTGCTGGACATTTAAAGAAGCTGATGGGCAGGTGGTGGAAGTAATTGGGGAGGCAGAAAGTAGGCCACTACAAGCCGAGACAGAGAGTAGGGAGATCACAAAGGGAGAGAGTCCCATCAGGATGTAAGTTACTAAAGGAAGCAGGGGGTTAGCAAAGGAAGAAGGGGGAAAAAGAGCAGTCAAAGGAAAAAGATGTAGAAGTGGGAACAACTGGAAAAGGGAGAAAGCAGCAAGAAGAGAGGTTAGGGCTATCAAAATGGTGCAAGGTCTGCATCAGAAGCCCTATGAAGAGAGACTGAAAGAGTTCAGTATGTATACCCTGGAGAAGAGGAGGGAGAGTGGGGATGTTATGGAGATGTTTAAATATCTCTTGGGGTTAATAAGGTACAGGAGGGAGATATGATTCAGAGAAAAAGGTGCTGTAGAACGGGGGTCATGATATGAAGCTGGAAGGAGGTAGATTCAGAGAGATGCGAGGAAGTAGTTCTTCATGGAAAGGGTGGTGGATTTCTGTAACAGCCTTCCATGGGAGGCAGTGGGGGTGAAACAAGTTGTGGGTTTCAGAAATACCTGGGATGGGCACAAAGGAATCCTAGGAGGAAGGAACGAGGTGAAAGGTGGAAGAGACAGTGCTGTAGGGCAAGTTGGGTCTGCAGCAAAAGTGATCATAACTAAAAATGGGCAGACTTGATGGGCTTTGTGGGTCATTATCTACAATCAGTTTCTATGTTTATGTAACAGCTCCCCTTTGGGAGATTATTAGTCTATTCACCCCTTCATGGGTTTTGTGGCCTAATTTAGCACAGTAAGACCATGGGTTAATTCTTCTCAGCAATCATGTGGAGCCTCCTGCGGGTTGGGGGATCACCATGAGTGCATAGGGGATAAAGCCCACCACTTTAGGTGGGAGGGGAAGTTCCATTTGGAGGAGTGAGTGGTGAGGAAGTGACAGTGAGTTGGGGCCGGGTGGGGGCAATTGTCTACTCTGGCCCCTGGCTGGTGGCTCTTGGGGAGACACAGAGGAAGAAGTAGGAACCAGTAGCCACAAGCTGCACAGTATCTTGGAGGGCAGCCAAAGTCAAAAGGGGAGTCAGCAGCTGCAAGTTTCAGAGTTCCCTGGCAGTCTGTGCTGATTCATGTAGGGATCCAGTGGGCAAAAATGATGCAAGGAGTGTAGTGTCCAGAGAACGAGTTGCCATGGAGTTCCACGGGACGTGTCCCCTTCTCAATTCGGGGATGGCTGCTGCCAGTTCTGGGAAAGGATGCAGGGGTCATGAGAGAACCCACAAATCCCCAAGCTCAATGATTGCATGCTCCAAGGGGACCTGCTGAGCCAGTGCACAGAGAGAGAGAGAGAAAGAGAGAGAGAGATGGATATCATTGAGAGTTTGGGTTCCCGTGAAGAATAATGGGCTGTTAGGCACTGTGAACTGTTTTGGGACTTGTTCTGCCTTCAAATTTTTGTGACCATAGTGGTCCTGAACTAATGCTGCTCTAAAGACTGTGTGACCTCCTCATTCCAGGTAAAGCTGCTATTATGGCCATACCAGCCATGTGAAAGCTAAAGTGTTTCACAGGAATTAACTGATGCTACCCAGAGCTATGTGTGAACATATTTAATGAATTTGGCATCCTGGTTGTTTCTTCAAGTTCTGTGTGGACATTCCATTATTGAAAGGAACTGTTTAATATGAATTAACCTGTTGTTTTCATCCAGCACCAGCGAGGAAAAGGGACCCTGAGTGTGACATCTGGGCCAGGGTAACATGGCCATTGGAAGTGTTTCTGCTGCTGTGGGTGCCCCCTTCCAGGGGATGTATTCCATCCATGCCCCCAGACATGAAGAAAGAGGGCTATATTTCAACGTATGACAGATGATGTGATTCAAATGGATATGGCACAGAGCTGTTACAGTTTTGCACTCGTGCAGTTGGTTTACAGAGCAAGTTTATTTATTTGTTTATTGAAGTGTTTCATCAGGAAGACACACTGAGCAACATGTCGCTCATCTCCTGGTGGGACCTGGGTGGAAGGGTTACAATTGGAATGAGGCATTATACATTTAAGTTACAGGATTAACATTAACATAACAGTTGTAAGGCAGGTGTTGCAAACAGTGTTACAACAGTGTTGCACATAACATGTAGAAAGAGGGGACATTAATAAGTTTATTGTTTATTGTTTATTGTAAAATCTAGGAATTAATACCTTTGAGCCAAGGCTCTTTTACAAAGGTTCAGCGTCAAAAACATTTACAGACAAATAGAGGTACAAGGTTGCACAAATAGCTAAATCTAATGACATAAATGTACAGCAGATAATAACTTAAGCACTTTCAATAGTATAGAAAACAAATGAGGAGGGAAAGATATGTAAGGGAGGTAGGTAGGCAGTGTAGGTAATAAAAGAGGGGAAAAAAAAAGGGTGGAGGGAAGGAGGACAAGAGCAGACCTTAAGTAGGAGATGGGGATCCATTACTAGGCCATTGTCAAGTAAGAGAGCAAGGGAGGAGGAGAGAGAATAGAATAGGAGACTAACAAATGCAGTCACAGGAGTTTGAGGTGGCTAGGTGACAGAATAGTCTGGATTTAAAAACACCTAATGAGCAAGAGGAGGTAATAGAGGTGCTGAGAGTATTTAGCCAGTTGGGGGCACGATAGGCAAAAGATCGTTGACCGTGTGTGGTCCGACAGTGGGGGACCTGTAGAAGCTGGGTTTCTGATCTTCTAGTGGATCGTACACTTGGGTTCTGACATAGCAGGCCTTGTATGCAGGGAGGGGTGAGGCCCATGATGGATTTCTTGGCCATTAGGCAGGTGAGGAACTTGAACCGGTTTGATAGCTGTAACCACCCAGTATCAGCATAGAGTTCACAGGTATGAGTAAGTCGATGAGCACCAGTAAGCAGCCGACATGCCTTGTTTAGGGAGGTTGTGACCCATTTCAGTGTGCTTGAAGGGGCGGACCCATAAATAATTAAGCCATAGTCGATGACTGAGATGATCAAGGATTGAATAGCTAGCTTCAGCGCTGGATGGGTGAAAAGTTGTCTGTTGCGGTAGAGTATTCCAAGCCGCTGATTAATAGTTTTGGAAATACCATCAATATGTGATGAAAAGACAAGGCCTTGATCAATTGTGATTCCAAGATATTTAAAGATAGCCACTTGTTCAAGGGTGATTCCCAGGGAGGTGTTGATAGTAAGTGGTGCTTGTCTGTTTTGTTCTATGGACTAGCGAAGACATAGATTTTGTTTTTTGTGGTTTAGGACTAGCTTGTGTCCACAAACCACTCCTCAACACTGGCAAATGCCTGTTGTAGGCTGTGGCATAAGCAGTTAGGGTCTTTGTGTGAGGATAGAATCACAGCATCATCAGCATAGAGTATGATTTTTTCCGGGCAGGATTTAGGGAGGGAGTTTAGAAAGAGGCTGAAAAGAAGTGGGCCTAGGATTGATCCTTGTGGAACTCCTGAGAGGACAGGTTTAGGGTCTGAGAGGATTCCAGATATTTTTACAACCTGGGTGCATTGGGCAAGGTAGCTTTTTATCCAGGCACCAGAGCCCAAGGAGAGCACAAGCGTCTGTAGTTGACTGACTAGTAGGCCATGGTGGACAGTGTCAAATGCCTTCGTTAGATCAATAAACACAGTTCGGTGAGGAGTCCTTGTCCAAGGCCTTGTGGATTACTTCTGAGAATCTGGAGCAGAGCAGTGGTGGTGCTATGCCTTTGTCTGAATCCATGTTGCTGATCACAAAGAATGTTATATTTCTCCAGGTAGTCTCTAAGCTGGTCAGCTACCATACGTTCAAGGGCCTTTGATAAGGGGGGTAGTATTGAAATTTGTCTATAGTTGCCAGGCAGAGACTTATCCCCACTTTTGTGCACTGGTGTGATTATAGCAGCCTTCCATATACTAGGGAATTTGCTAGAACAGAGGGAGAGATTGAATATTCTGGTGAGGGGGAGAACTACATCCAGGTAAGGATAGTATTTTAAGGTCAAGAGAGTCACTGCTTGCCCTTGAATTAGATATAGCCTTCTTTCACGTATTTATAAACTTCGTGTGCTTTCACTATTTTAGATGGAAAGGTGGAGTGTTTGGAGAGGCAGTGGGGATATAGAGATATAGGGTCTGCAGAAGCGAAGAAGTCAGATGCGAGGACTCCACTGAGGTCGGTGAAGGTCTCATTTAAGGAGTTTGCTATGACCATGGGGTCAAGGGGGTAGTGCTGCCACATTCATTGCGGTAGGAGAGGATTTGGACTGCTTACCGTGATATTTCTTAGATTATCCCAGAAAGATTTCCTTTACCCCAAGTGTTAAAGAGCAGTTTTGAAGTAGTCGCCTTTTGACTCGACGGGTCTCTTTAGTGCAGTAGTTTCGGGCCTGTTTATATTTTAGGATGTCAGCCGGAGAGCCAGAGTCTCTTGCTATAGCCCAGAGGTGGTCCCTTCCTTTGTGCAGTGCCATTAGATTAGCAGTGAGCCATGGAGTTGAGAGTGCTTTCACTTTGCGCTTTTTAATAGGTGCGTATGAGTCACATGCAGCACTGAAGGTGTAGATAAAGTAGTTTAGAGCTTCATCGATGTCTTTATGATTGTAGATGGGAGACCAGTCTTTTGTTCTAAGATTTTCCTTGAGGGAGTAAGGTTTCCAAACGGTAGTACTCTGCTAGTGATGGTTCTAGGGGGTGGTTTTCTAAACTTGTTTGACCAGGTACATATTATAGGAGAGTGGTCGCTAAGAGAATCTGGGAGAACAGCAATATTATTTATCTGGGCTGGGTGATTGGTGAGGATCCAATCTATTAATGTACTATTCCCAGATTTATAGTTTTTTCTAGTGGGTGAATTGACCAGCTGAGTTAGGTTTGCTGCCAGGATTGCATCCTTAGTCGACCCTGTGTCTGGTGCAAGCCAGTTGATATTGAAGTCACCTAGTAGGAGGAGCTCTGCATCAGGAGGTTGAGATCTGACGAAATCTAGTACAGACTGTAGGCCGGGCCCAGGATCTTTTAGGTGGGATGTAGATAGCAGCAACCGTGAGGACTTTGTTATGGGCACCAAGGAGAAGTTTGATAGGAGGAGCTGTAAGGCAGAGTTGTGTGCGTATAAGTAATGGAGAGGCAGTTGAGATATTCCTTTATGTAGATGGCACAGCCTCCACCCCTTTTGACGCCCTATCCGCCGAAAATCTTGTAGCCTTGCAGACATATAGCATGGTTAGGGTGCGTTAGTGTCAGCCAAGTTTCAACAATGGCTAGAATATCAGGGTTATGCTGACTGACAAAAGTTTGTAGGAGGCTAGTTTTGGTAGGAGACTACAAATATTTAAGGTGACAAAAGTGAGTCCCCCCTCCGTTTTGGCAGGCTTTTTTGTACTGTAGGAAATTGGGCCAGGATTAGGGTGGACACTTCCAGATATTAAGAGGAGGAGAAGTAGGAGTTTGAGGGTCCATTGTCGTATTTCATAGTAGGTGGTAATCATCCTTGGGTTCTTTTGTGTTTTAGACCAGCACAGGCGCCTAGTATCCCAGTGTAACGTATCGACCAGGAATAGGTGCCAGGTTGCCCCCATGTAGTCATCATACTTGTTCATAATTAAACAGTCCATAGCTGGCTGGCACCATTTTTGCTTAAGGGGGGAGATTGCCATCGTGCCTGATGTTGGGTAATTAGCCAGGAGGACCAGAGTAGAGGGTAGTCACTGGTTAGGCCCCATCTGGAGTACTACGTGCAGTATTGGAGGCCACACCTTCACAAGGACATTAACCAAATTGAGGCAGTCCAGAGAAGGGCAACCAAAATGGTGCAGGGACTGCATCAGAAGACATATGAGGACAGATTAACGGAGCTCAATATGTATACCCTTGAGCAAAGGAGGGAGAGGGTGATATGATCGAGGCATTCAAACACCTTAAGGGCATAAACAAGGTGAAAGAGTCTAACATGTTTAAATATAAGAAAAATAGCAGGACAAGAGGACACAGCATGAGATTAGAGGGGGCCGATTAAGGGGGAATGTGAGGAAATTCTTTTTCACAGAAAGGGTGGTGGATGCATGGAATGGCTTACCACAAGAAGTGGTGGCTATGAATACAGTGCAGGGCTTCAAACAGGCATGGGATAGGCATAAGGGAGCAATACAAATGACTATGAATAGATAGGCCACTGACAGAGCAAAGGCCGATGGCACATTTATAAGGTAGAAAAAAGAAATGGGCAGACTGGATGGGCCTTGCAGTCCTTATCTGCCGTCAACTTCTATGTTTCTATGTTTCTATGTAGTGAGGGATAGGAGGAGGTGGGTAGGTGGGTCAAGGTTGGCAGCAAGAACAGGACTAGAAGAGAGAGAAGGACATGTTTAGAGGGAGGCATAGTAGCTAGATAGGGAGAGCAGGAGGAGAGAAGAAGGAGGAAGTAAACAGGAGGTCTAGAGAGCTAAAAAAAAAACAGAGGAAAGACACAGAGTGGTGCAGTTAGCAGAAATCTCTGAGGGGTAGCAGCTGCAGAGCGAACTCAGGAGACAGGAGGTCTAGAGAGCTAAAATAAAACAGAGGAAAGACACAGAGTGGTGCAGCTAGCAGAAATCTCTGAGGGATAGCAGCTGCAGAGCGAACTCGGCAGAAGGAGTGGTTAAGCTACTGGTTCAGAATAGGATGTGAGGCAGTGGGCGGGTATTTAGAGCAAGGGGCGGTGACAAGCAGACTATTTAACAAAGGTTGGAGGGGGAGGCGGGTGTAACATTTGGCACCTAGCACTGCAAGTCAATGGGCTCCCAGCCCAGCTAGCACCAAAGTCAGCCAGACCAATCAGAGACGATGTCTGGAGCCGGCGGCCAATCAGAGCGCAGCACAGAGCTCCGTCAGCAATGGCGCAGTCTCAACTTCCCAGCCTAGGAGAGTCCTACGGTAATCTTGAGTCGGGAGGCGGCTAGAGGAGGCTGAATGCTGGGTAACACGGTGAGAGCCAGGACCACTGAGCCAGTAGCCACTTGGTCCCCAGCTAGGCCCCTCTCGGGCAAAAGGCAACTAAGGAGAGAGAGAGAAGAGGATGGTGAGTATGTTTAAGTAATCGGTGGCAGTAGGCTGTGATGCAGTTTAACAGGTAAGTGCTGGGTTAATAAGTAAACAAGTAAATAAGTAAGTAAATAAGTAAACAAGTGCTTACATGAAAGAAAAGGGGGAAAGGGGAGGAAGGAATGAGGTGGGAGAGAGGGAAGAGTCATGTCCCTGAAGACCCCTTCAGGATGCGAGAAACCCTGCAAGGGGACTGGGGGACCAGAGAAAAGGGGAAAAAACAGTGTCCCAGAGAGATCCCTTTAAGATGGTGGGGGAAAAAAGTAGATGAGAGATACAAGACCCTTGGGGAGCAGGAGAGGGACCCATGGAGAGCATTCAGGGTCCTTTACATTCTGTGAGAGGTCAAGGGATGCCAATAAGGGGGAGCAATTAGGGGGAAGGGGAGAAGGGGTGGGTGTGCACAGGGTAAAATGAACGTGACGATAGGGGGTAGGGGTTGTCTACGGCTTAGAGGAGGGAATTAGGAAGGGACATGGCAGGAGCAGCTAGGTGCAAGGTAATTGTTGAGGGCAGAGCTGATGGAGTAGGCAGAGGATAAGTACCGGATTTGGGGGGAGGGAATTCCACATTTTTAGGAGGTGGTGAGAGTAACTGGATGGACTGATTTGGGTAGATCTGCAAGGGACAACCAGAGTACAAGAGTTGGTTGATCTATGGGAATGGGAGGGTGGGGAGGTGTTATATAGGAAGGGGTGAGGTAGGAATGGAACTCACCCAGCCAGTGCTTGGAGGTGAATTTAGCACAGTGGGAGAGTCACCTATTTGTAAGAGAGGGAAAGGATAGGGCATGATAAAAATCACAGCGATGGGTGCGAGGGGGGTATCCAGTCAAAGAGGCAGAAGGAATTGAAGATAGTGTCCAGTCTGGCCAGGGAAGACGTACTGGCAGCACCATAGACCATGTCACAGTGGTCAAAAATGGGCAACATCATCTTCTGAACAAGTTCACACCTAGCCGTAGGAGGGATGCAACTACAGTTCCTGAACAGGGCATGAAGCTTGGGGCACAGTTTTTTCTGGATGGCGTCAATATGTCCAAAGAAGTTTAGGTGTTGGTCCAACCAAACACCTAAGTACCTGAAGGATGATGTGTCCTCAAGTAAAGTCCCCTCAAGGGTATGAAAAGTGGGTAGGGGAGGAAGCCTAGAGAGTCCCTGCCTTATACCAAAGTTCATGGAGACAGTCTTTTTGGCATTGAGGAAATGTTTATGGTTAGCAAACCAGAGCTGAACCTTGTCAAAGTCTTGCTGTAAGCTGGTTGTAACCTCAACAGGACAGGAGCCAGATGCATACAGGACTGTATCATCTGCATACATATGTATAGAGGAGGATGGGGAGCAAACAGAGGGAAGATCATTTAAGAAGATGGAGAATACGAGGGGCCCTAATACCAAGTCCTCAGGGACTCCAGTGCTAATTGGTAGGGATGATAGATAAAGTAAAAAAATTGTCAAAACTAAAGCAAAAAATCCCACTGAAGCCACCTTTAAACATCCAGCTATATGCCACTTCTCTTAAGTACAGCCAGCTATCACTGCAGCAGGCATTGCACTTGTTATCTTGCAACCTGAACAGAAAACTCTGCCCCACAACAGAGCATCACACAGTCAGACATACAAGGCATACAAAACACCAACCTAGAGGTGCATGTGTCTGTCACACAGCAGACACATACACAGACCATCCATGCCAGAGAATGGAACTGATACTTGGGACCCACTGGAGGGTCCCTCAAGGCCCAGCATTGACACAGAATGTATACCAGGTCTTGAATGCTTCATCTGCATGTACCCTGAACTGAGATGTTTGGAGCAAGGAGGGTTAAGCTCAGCAGGGACAGCTGCATGAAATACTTGGCATATACAGTGACATCACAGTCCACAGATCTGACGGGCAGCAAGGGTTCTGCAACATGCAAGAGACCTTGGACATTGGCATGACCGTAATTATCACTGCTATACAGCAAGATGATGCTTCCCATTCATATTCAGTACATGGCAGCCAACCCCAAAATCCTGATATGTCATATATCAGAACCACAACACCATCAAGAACTCCAGCATAACCCACACATGACAGCCAACCTGCAGGGGTGCACAGCCGAATGTAACAGATGATGACCTAATGCCAAGCATGCCCTGTAGCATGTACACAGCAAAGTCACATGGCAAGTGCAGGGGCAATGCTAGTGGTGAAGTCATCCCAGACACCAAAGCCAAAAAACACGCATGACCTAATACCTCATCTGATGCAGCACAGGCTTTAATGCTGAAGAATTGCCATCCACCATCAGATGCGTGTGGACTTCACTTCATAGGTTCTATGGTAACTCACAGCTGGGGGATGGGAGGCTGGTGGCAAGGGGCAAGCTTAGGGGAAAGAGAGACCACTTGAGTTGCTGGACACAGACCAGCCCATCACTGTCAGATAAGGCAATTAAATACAAACAAAACTATTAATGGAAAACAGCACACTTACCTCACTGCTCCTTTTATGATATAGCCAGGCTGGTTATTTAAGCAATAAGCCATGAGTGTGTGTGTGGGTTATCAGGGGATTTACCATGGCTGGAGTGGTTTGCCCACAAGGCGCAGCCAAGTGGGTAAATCTTCGCCAGACATGTTAAATCCCCTGATAACCCACATCCTCTGAGTGGCTTATTGCGATTATACCAAGGTTCATTTTT
This sequence comes from Neoceratodus forsteri, assembly GCA_016271365.2. NCBI lineage: Eukaryota > Metazoa > Chordata > Ceratodontiformes > Ceratodontidae > Neoceratodus > Neoceratodus forsteri. The sequence continues at coordinate 261,417,684 of CM028137.1, read as the reverse complement.
TCTACTATAATGAAATACAAATATTAAAGAGGTTGATTTGTTTGTTTAGCTTCATTCTATTTATTCCTGTGCTGCAGACAATTTGTTGCATGCCCTCATCATCAGCCAGTGATTATCAGAGGATTTACACCAGTGGAAAACTGCCAGTCTGATGATGTCATTGGCTGTTCACTTATGTCCATGGTATAATAACTCATATTGTTTTTTTGGCACCGACTGTCTAACTTACTCGATCCCAGCCAAGTCCCAACTCCCAGCTTGTGAGAATTAATCCTTCACAGGCTCATATGGCAAGACTAGTCAGCTGCTCCCCACTCACATTCCACATAGTACTAGCAGCACCCCCACTCACACAGGTACAGCTAGCCACTCACTGGGTTAGAGGATTTCTGCAAGACATTTCCCAGATTGCAGATATATCTTTCACATGAACAAAAAGTACCCACTTCAAGTTGAGAACAACGTTATCAATGCCAGGTTATTAAGTTAGTAATCCTTCATGGAAAAGACATTTAAACATGCACTACTGCTTTGCCCCTATTAAATATGTTAATTAAATAAATAAGTCCACTCTACTGCTCTATCCTGGAAAAATGCATAGTAAAAGCTGGACCTCACTGAAAATAAGAAATTGCCTCTCAGTTGGGGTATCTTGGGTAAATGCATTATAAAAATGGATAAAAGGAGGACCTGCCTGAAAAAAAAAGATCTTGCATCTCCCCTGTACTATTCTAGGTAAATACAGTGTTAAAACTGGATCAGACAGAACCCCACTGCAAACAAGATATCACAACTCATCTGGGCTATCCTGAGTAAATGCATTGTAAAGCTGTAAAAGCAGGACCCTACAGCAGAACCCCACTGAAAAGCAGATGTTGCACGTAGGCTGATCTCTTCTGGGAAGATACTTCATAAAATCATCGAGATCACCCGTCTTGTAGCTGTCTGGTATATTCCTGGTGGTCTAGTGGTCCCCCCATAAGGGCATCTGAACCCTCCTGACTCACCCTGTCAGGCACCTGCCCAGCCCTGGGCACATAATGCAAACTGCAGCAATCGGAATAACTGGCACAGCCTTCTGCTTACCACCTTAACTGGTTTCAATCCGACAATCTTTGAGCAATCTCAAGTATTGTACAAACATCTGTGTCTATTGTACTCATGATCACTTACTAGCAATCAGATGGTGGTTGGCCAAGGTGGTGGCCAAGGGCTGTGTAGGTCACTGTCACTATTGCCATACTTCAGCTTAGGTGACCTGTGCAGAGGAGGATTGTGGGGACGAGGGTCCTGAGCAGGCAGGTTGACAGAGGATCAGATGCACCAGAAATATTTGAGACAGCTACAGGACAGGTGAATTGGGGGGGAATCACTATACCACAAGGAATATGTAAGACAGTTACAGAATGGGGGGGCCATGCATTCTTGTTAATGGGCCCTCAATGGGCAATCAAATGGACCATAGCAACTTCCATGATCAAATGGGTCATTAGCATGCTAGGGCTAAATGTGGCCCACTGGAGCCTTCTATAATCCCATTTGATCTGCGCTACCTCTATTGCGCTTCTGTCAGCCATATTCAGTCTGGGCTTGTGTCAGCATAGCACAAAGTTACTATGCACTGTACCGACATGGCCCCATATTTAGACAATTTGCACGCTCCAGTTGCAGTGAGCTAATTGTCTGAATATTGCCCCCCAGGCAGGCTGTGTGCAAATTGCCACAGACTACAAATGGCCAGCTCTGAATATGGGAGCCTATACTCCTTAGACCAGTGGAACCCAAAGTCCATGAAACAATGGCTCATAGGGGGCAAGAAGGGCCTGCCTATAGCCTCAAGATACTGTTGTTCTAACTTGTAACAGCATGAAAACAAACATGTTTGGCGCTAACTTATGCTTGTTTGTGTGGACAGCAAAACATACATAGCATTACCTTGTCAGCCAAATGCTTCATTTAATACAGAAAGAAAAATATCACACAAGTAGATACCTACGAGACAATATAACAAGTCAAAGAAGAGCGGTGCATACAACTCCAGGGTATGTGTTATCACAAGTGCATAACTAAGCACCACCATAGGGCAGGTATCAGCTAAGTGTAATCCCAGTTTAATGTCATAGTTACTCTATCTTACTGTTTACATGTTTGATTATAGCACTAAATAAAGGAGGCTTTTTCTTACAGTACCTTGCAGGTCTCACAGGGAAGATAGCCATTAGACCCAGTCACCGATAAAACTGACACTTTATTATCAATCAATCAATCAATCAATCAGTATTTTCAAATAAACTCCTTACAAATGCAAATAAAGTGCAGCCACCAAAATTATTCCACAGGACTATCAATATAAATCTTGGACAGAAGGTTACATGAGCTTTACTTACATTAGTAGGAAAGTAAAGAAACAGATTTACTGAAAAATGAGACTGCCCGCTTTGCTCCACTGGAGGCTCATCACAATGACTGTCTGCCTGTCCCAGCCCAGTGACCCCACTGCCACAAGTTGAAATCAAATCTCAAATCAACTTGTGCTCCTCTGTGAAGGTATTCTGCAGAGAGATAAAACAAAGCTCACTTACAGCTGTCCCTTCAAGACTGTTCAGTTGCTGATTTAAGACTGCTGCCTGGAGCACTTCATAAAAAAAAACATAATTGAAGACTTTAAAAAGTATGGGAGCACTACACCCCTGCCAACAAGGCATTGTTTAGATAAAATGTGTAAAAAGAGGGTTTAGGTGTTGTTTCAGACTAAAACAAGCTGCCTGTGCTGTTTACTCTCCACTGATTGCGATTTGAGCTGGCAGGAGAATGCTATACGTAGGAAAGGACTGTGGTTCAACTCTGAAATTGTACTTCAGAAGGAGTCTGAAGAGCCCTTTTGTTCCCTCAAGTTATAGAAAGACATCTGCAGGGCTCAGCCTCTGCAGCAATAACAAATGAAAAACTATCTTGCTTGCAGAGTTTGCTCATACTGAGCACAGGCAGCAAAGAAACGTAAAAGTTAACCATTTTGGCTAGATAGCTAGAGAAAGAGATTGAGAGACAGATTACGGGCTCTCTGCAGGAATGGAAGCAAGCAGCACTTCTCCATCTGTGGCTGCAGATGTCAAGAAACTCCTGCTGTTCTCATACATAGACACTAAGCTGGGCACTCTGGATTTTGGGGTGTCCAGAAAAGACATTCCTGGATGTTTGTTAAAAAACAAATACCAGAATCTAGCTAAACAGGTCCTGTTAGATTGGTTCAGGTGTTTTTTTAAATAAATTATGTTCATGTATTTTCTATGTTTTTAAGTTTAGTGTTAAAAAACAGCAAGATGGAGGCCATCACAACCCAAAAAACTGTTTTGGGGTTGTCCAAAGCAAGTAGTGACAAACAAAATGCTCCGACAACCCCAAATGTTTTGGGTTGTATCAGAACCCCCACTGAACATGCTCAGAAAAAAATACATTTAAATCCATTTAACTCTGGAAACATTTTAATATTTTCTCACAAAACTTTGAAAGGCACTACCTTGGCACAAGCCTCTTCTACAATGATATTTAAAAAAATATCCCATTCTGTCTCAGCTGTAGGTGAGAGCAGAAAAAAGTATAAGTTTAGGAAACAAGGCTTCATCCTTGGCCCCCTACTTTTTTCCATTTTTATTAACGCACTCCCGGCTGAAAGCCTCCTCTATGAGACTCTTGCAAACATCACCTCCGCTCTTACTCTTAACTATGGTGCTGCCCACAATTGATTCCTTCCCAACAGATTCTTGGTAAATGAAAAGAAAACAAAAGTAATGCAAACCATTCCTCACAAACATCTCCAAGAAAAACTCCTCCCTCCTTGTACCCACACATACTGGTCCCCCCTTGCAAATGTCTCTAGTTTCAAATACTTAGGTGTCACTCTAGACCCTTCCCTTACATTCACCGACCATGTCAATAGTTCTGTGTGCAGAGTTAATCAGAAGTCACCTATCACCTAAATCAATTCCTTTTTATGAGGCGTGCCTAGCAATTGCACAAGGAAACCTTCTACCGCTCCTTGAATACTGCTCCCTTGTCTAGTCCCTCTTATTCTCAGCTCTGTGCTATGGATTGAAAACAGTCTACAACAGTATCTGTCACTTTGTCCTCCGTGCCCCCATTTCTATCAATCATTGTGTATTGTACCAGTCACTTGGTTGGCTCCTACTGCAAGGATGGTTCGACTATGCCCTTGGTTGCTTAATTGACAATACTCTGAGAGGCATACACCTGTCCCCATACTCATCCCTCATCATGGGCAGAGTGGAAGCTAGGAGCCTCTGTGAATCATACCTGCCCCCCCCCCAGTAGTCCCACGAATATCCTTTATCATGTGTAGTAAAGCCTTTTCCATCTCTGCCCCCTCCCTATGGAAAAGACTCCCTACATCTCTCCGATCTTCCACCTCCCATCTCTCCTTCAAAAACAATTTCAAAGAGTGGCTACTGTCTGAAGCCAAATGCCATTGCTCTCCTGGGTAATCTCTGGCATTCCCTCCCTCTGCCCCCCCTCCCACCTATTAGCAGTGGCTCATCCTTGCTATACTCACCACTACTGCCCCTGTCCTCTACCCCCATTTTTCGGGGCTTCTGCTGTTGCCTCCCTATTCTAAGTCCCATCACCATTTGCTAAGGGGAAGTGTTGTACTTGATTTCAGAGTTCCAATCTGCTCATTGACCTGTGCACTATTAGTGTACCTGAATGCATTTTGCACTTTATGTATCATATCTGAGACTTATGTTTGGTTTCTGTGTTTTCTGACTTATATTTCAGCCTGTTGCCTGGCCTGTGACTATGTATTGTTGAGTTGTATGCTGGCCTGCTTTGACACTTTTTATTCTTATGTAATTGCATTTCAAGTAGTGACCCCTTGTTCTGTAATTTCCTGCATCTCATGTTGAGGCCTGTATTTACTGTTGTTCTCCACACCTGTATTGCTTAATGTGCCATGCTATGGCTTGGGTCATGCCTGAAAACGGTCCTTTGTATCAGTGCACCCACCCGTTTATCTAAGACATAAATAAACAAACAATTTAGACATTTATATAAAAATGACATATGTGGATCTCAGAAACTGCACAAGGTGCCGTCACAAAATGTTTGACATATTGAGGCCTGGCATCTTAGAAAACACACACCGAATTTGGACCAATTTTACTGAACACCACCAAAGCTACTATGGTGCAAAGTAGGGGTTCAACATAGAAACTCTCCATCAGCTCAAACTATACTCCCACTAACACTATTTATAGCTGCATGTTTGGGTTTAATGAGGAATCAAACACCTCAAACATCAGCTGTTCAAGTTTTTCAGACCTTTGCAAACATTTGTTGACATATTAGAACATTTGGTTTGACTGATTTGACTTGTGCAAATCAGTTGTACAAGTTAAACTTGAATCCCCATCCACCCCAGCCTCAATAGATATAAAACTAACCCCCCACCTCTCTGCCCACATAGCACCCCATACCACACTCCTATTCCTAGCCGCAATAGATATAAATAACTCGCATTCCCCTAGCTAATACAAAACCCATCCCAGCACCAAAAGATATAAAAATAACCCCTTTCACCAGCCCATGTAGCACCCCATGCCACTCTCCTTGAGTATATTAACTGTGAACTAAAGATGACTGTGACTCGTGCAACTCCCCCCCATACCACTTTGGTCAGCCCTATATTACATACCCTTTATTGATGATGGCAGGTCAATATCGTAGTTGCAAGATGTAAAATTACACAACGAGCATAGCTGTCAAGTAAAGGATCTTGATGGAATTCAGCTAGAGCACATATATGATTAAATGTAAAACAGTACTTGTTTGTTTTTTCTGTATTTGTTTTTACTTCAGCACAGTCACAGCTTTCTGCAAAAACAGGAGCCTATTCAGCTGCAGTTTCTGCCTCCCAGATTCCCTTTCCCAATGCCTGCCTGGGTGCTTAAAAATATATACCAAAACTCAAGAAAACTATAATGCTGCTAGCAGTGTAATGTTCACTTCATGTTTACTAATCAGGAGTTCTGTGCCTTAAAAGTATGTTTTGTCACTGCAGTCCCCTTACTTAGGCAGTAAATAAAGATATTCCTGCCCCTAAATAACTAACTCATGGGGAAAAAATGTTCACAATGTGTAGAAACCTGCCAAAAAGCATACGCAGGAACCATATCTTTCTCCTAATATAAACTGTGCTCTAGTTCTATAACTTCAAACTATGTTCGGTCTCCCCACCAAAAAAAAATGTTTTCTAACTAATCTGCCTCAGTTCTGAACAGAGCTATCTCACTCAGTCTATTTTAGTCCTAAGTGCTGATTGTGGCACTGACCAAGGGCATTGGAATATTCCAAAAAGTGAAGCGTCTGATGTTTGAATAGGCACCTGCAGCATATATTAGGTAGGCTTAATATTAAAAGGGCACTTAATACTTGAAAGACTTCAAGGGCACAAATGTAAAATAGTGGAAGGGCTTACACCCCCTAGCCCTAAGGTGCCGGTACCCATGGCGCTGAAAATTTGCCTGCTTATGAATTTGACATGGAAACCCTTCCAGATCACTAGCAGCACCTCTCACAGTAGGTGCTTTTACACACAGGTTTTTAAAACAAAATGAGCGTTACCTGTGGCGCCATTGTACTCTGTTGCGTTCTTAGGATCCCTTCTACACTCTGCGAGTTTTCCGGCAGCTTCCACCTCCATTTGTGTTTTGGCACCCCCACAGAGCTTGCTGCTCTATAGCTGTTGCCTGTTTGTACTGCCGGAATGGCTATTTTACACAGCCAGATGAAATGGAACACATCAGTGCAAACCGCAAGAAGCAGAGATTCCGGTTTGGACGAACGTTCACCACAGGAATGAAACAAATGCACTTTACACACAAGGGATGTAACGGAATACTGTTTCCGTAACAGTCATTCCATTACATAAACCTGTGTGTAAAAGTGCCTAGTGATGCATAACTGAAAACCTTGAAGTCCTCAGAGCATCCCTTCAGAAATAAGAAGCCAGCTCATCACAGTGCTGAGCCCATGCTATCAATTATAAACCTGTGAGCAGAACTGAGCTGTTTTATGTTGCACCACACAAAGTTCAACATGAAATATGTTGGATGCATCTTGATTTATTTTATACTAGCACAAGTGCAAATACCTTTTTAATCAGTATTTTATGCTCCTGTCCCTGGCTCTGCCTTGATGGCACCCTCTCAACCCTCTCACCGTCCTTCTCGAAGACTTACTGGTTATTCACCACATATCCAGGACCACAATGTGGTGGGGAGGTCAGCTTTATTGGTCATGCAAGAGCCTATGGGGGGTGGGTTGCCAGTATGTAGCAACTAGGCCATTTTTTCTCCCCACACTCAGAACATAGACAACTCTTCCTGTTGTGTGCTGTCCCACTGCACAGATATCCAGCCTCTGCCAGGTGGCAGTGTCTGCAGTGGAAACTGAGGTCCTCCCTCACCTAGGGAAGAGAGCTGCCATTGGGTATTCAATCCATGCTCACCTAGGGAGGAGAACTGCCATTGTGTGCTCAGTCTTCCCTCACACTGCTGCCCACCAGATGACCCTGTTCATTCCTGAACCCAAGTCACCAGCAAGGGGGAAAAAATGCAACCACTCACTGGGCCAGCTCAAAAGCAACTCTTAATTGCAGTTTACAGGATCTCAAATAAACTCCACAATTTCCTGAGATTCACTGTACAAGAACAAAATACAAGAACCTGTGCTACTGTATATCATTCAATAGAAAAGACAGTTTTATTATTCAGTTGTCAGTACTAACACATTATAGGCTTGAAAAGATACTGTATTAATATAAGCAAATAGCAAATAAGCAAGTCTCTTTCAAATTCATTGGTACAAATATTCTCTTGTTAAGATCCCATTGCATTGGTGATGTTTTTTTTTCCTTCCCTTTGGTGGAGTCCAGAAAGGCATGTTCTTTGAACAGTCCCTTTTCAGCTGCCACCATCATAATGGCAGTCTTGATTTCAGCTTGGCATGTACTCAGTCCAGATGATGACAGTTTAAACCATTCTTAGCAACATTATATGCACAAATGTTACCCATCTGATGAATCCTCAGTCTCTCACCAGGTAAAATCTCACTCCCAGTCTTTTTATTTAATTGCAAATAATGAAATGATAATTATGAAATTTTGTTTGACAGGGGCTTGCAGTCATTGAAACATAGAAACATAGACTTTGACGGCAGATAAGGACCACTTGGCCCACCCAGTCTGCCCATTTCCCTACCTACTGGATAAGCTGCAGATTCTAGTTAGCCAACAGCCTACTTCCTGCAACCCCCCACTATAATTGCCTTATGTCTGTCCCATGCATGTTTGAATTCCCCCACTGTTTTAGACCCAACGACCTCCCCAGGAAGGTGGTTCCATGTATCCACCACTTTCTCCGTGAAAAAAAATTTCCTCACATTATCCCTGAGCCGTCCCCCCTCTATCTTTAAATTGTGCCCCCTTGTTCTTACACATCTCTTTTTCTGAAAGATGCTACCCTCCTGGACTTTGCTGATTCCCTTGAGGTACTTGAAAGTTTCTATCATGTCCCACCTGTCCCTCCTTTCATCAAGGGTATACATATTAAAATCTCTCAATCTCTCTTCATATGGTTTCTGATACAGACCCTGCACCATTTTAGTTGCCCTTCTCTGGACTGCTTCCATCCTGTCTATGTCCTTGCATAGATGAGGTCTCCAAAACTGCACACAGTACTCCAGATGGGGTCTCACCAACTGCCTGTATAGAGGGATAACCACTTCCCTTTTTCTACTTGTGATGCCCCTTCCTATGCATCCCGGTATCCCCCTGGCTCTCCTTACCGACTTCTCACATTGCTTACCCACCTTTAGGTCATCTGATATGACTTACTCCCAGGTCCCTTTCTATATTTGTTGTTGTTAGTACATCTCCTGCTATTGTGTACTCTTCTCCTGGGTTTTTGTTTCCCAGGTGCATTACTTTGCACTTCTTTGCATTGAATCTAAGTTGCCATATGTCTGACCATTCCTCCAACCCTGCCAAGTCCCTTCTCATCTTTTCTACCCCCTCTTTTGTATCAACTCTGTTACAGATCTTTGTGTCATCTGTAAAGAGTCATACCTTTCCCTCCAGACCCTCTGCAATGTCACCTATAAAGATGTTAAAGAGGACTGGACCCAGTACTGAGCCCTGAGGTACTCCACTAGTAACCCCCCTTTCTTTGGAATGTGTTCCATTCACTATTACCTTCTGTGTCCTTTTGTCCAGCCAGTTTGCTACCCAGGCTACCAACCTGGGACCCACTCCCAGGCTGGTTAACTTGATTATTTATCTTTTTTGTGGGACTATGTCAAATGTCTTGCTAAAGTCTAGGTAGGCCACATCCACAGCCCCTCCCTGGTCTATTACTTTGGTCACCCAGTAAAAGAAATCAATTAGATTCATCTGACATGACCTTCTTGCTGTAAATCCATGTTGCTTTGGGTCCTGTGCCCCGCTGGCCTCTAGGTACTCAACAATTCTTTCTTTCAGAAGTGATTCCATCATTTTCCTTACCACTGAGGTCAAACTTACAGGTCTGTAGTTTCCTGCTTCTGCCTTGCTCCCACTTTTGTGCAGGAGAATCACATCTGCCCTCCTCCAGTACTCAGGTACCACCCCATCCTGCCATGATTTGTTAAAAAGCGTGGTCAGTGGTGTCACTAGGTCCTCCCTTAGTTCTTTGAGGACTCTGGGGTGAATCCCATCAGGCCCCTTTGCTTTGTCCACCTTGAGTTTTAGGAGTTCTTTCAGGACTCTTTCTTCTGTGAATGGACTGGTGTCAACCCCCCTACCCAGAGTGCTTCTATTGTCTGGTTTAGGTAACTCCTCATCATCTTCTTTTGTGAATACTGAACAAAAGTATTCATTCAATATCTCTGCCTTTTCACTGTCTCCCTCTGCCCACCTCTCCTCTCCTTTATTAATATTCACTATCCCTCCCATAACCTTTCTATGCTCCCTAATGTACCTATAAAAGGTTTTATCCCCCTTCTTAACTGAGTTGGCTATTTTTTCCTCGGTTTGGGCCTTTGCTATTCTGACTGTCTTCCCCACCTCTTTCTGCTTTAATTGATACAGTTCCCTGTTGTGCTCCTTCTGTGATTCCTTATACTTTTTGAATGCAGCCTTTTTCTCCTTTACCTTCCCTGCCACCTCTTTTGAGAACCATAGTGGTTTTTTACTCCGCTTTGTTTTATTTGTTTCACACAAAGGCTTGTTGCCTCTATGGTGGCAGTTTTGATTTTTCTCTATTGTTCTTCCACCGATCCTTTTTGGCCATTTGCTAGTGCATTCTTCAGGCATTCACCCATTTTGCCAAAGTCAGCCCTTCTAAAGTCCAGTATCTTTGTTTTTGTATGGCTTATCTCCATGGTTGTGCTCAATGTGAAGCACACTGTGCAGTGGTCACTTGTTCCCAGATATCTACTGACTTCTAAATTTGTGATTCTCTCTCCATTTGAGAGTACCAGGTCTAGTATTGTTCCCTCCTGAGTGTGTTCCAACACTAGCTGTCTAAGGCCTGCCCACTTCAGGGCATCGAGAATGACCCTGCTCTTGGATGTGGCTGCAGTACATGTCATCCAGTCAACATCTGGCATATTCAGGTCCCCCATCAACAGTATCTCCCCTTTTTCAGCCATTTTGAGAATGTCCTCCATCATTTTCTTGTCCATTTCCTCCCCTTGAGATGGGGGTCTGTATACAACCCCTGTGCAGATTGTGATGCCATTCCCTGTCTCCAAGGTGACCCAGAGTGGCTCTTGTCCTCCCCCTTTACTTTTTAGTTCTGTAGCTTTGATCCCTTCCCTTATGTACAGAGCTACTCCACCTCCTCTTTTACCTTCACTGTCCCTTCTGTAGATTGTATACCCTGGTATGTTGACATCCCAGTGTACCTCTGTGTACCATGTTTCTGTCACTGCCACAATATCCAATTGTTCATCTTCTATCAGGGCTACTAGCTCAGGAAGCTTGTTTCCCGGACTATGAGCATTGGTACTCATTGCCCTCCATTTAATGTTGGCTTTATCCTTTTTTCCCACATCCCTGCTCTTATTGCCCTTGTCTATCTTTCCATTTACCCTGTCCTGCCCTGTGTTGAGCTCTGTACCTCAATGTTTACCTTACTACCTGCCATGTTTTGTGGGGGAAGGCTTGAAATTTCCTGCCTCTTATCAGCACCTCCCCCTTTGGCTAGTTTAAAAGCTTGCCAAAGAAGCATTTAAACCTGTCACGTAGGAGCTTGATTCCCTTTGTGGACAGATGCAGACCATCATGCCAGTATAGACCTTTATCTCTACAGGTGGACCCCCAGTCCCCAATGAAGCCAAAGTCCTGTGCTCTGCACCAGTTTTGCAACCATTCATTAAACTGTGTGGTGTGCCGTACCCTAGCCTCACCCCTGCCATGGACTGGCAGCACCTCTGAGAAGGTTACCGTGCTTGCTACCCATCTGAAGCCCCTCCCCAACTCCACAAATTCATTCTGCACTGCACTGATCCCATGCCTAGCTAGGTCATTTGTCCCAAGGTGGACAATGATATCTAGTTCCCTCTCCTGTGATGCTGCTTCTGCAATCCTGAGGATTCACTTCCTGTCCCTCCAAGCCATGGCACCAAGCAGGCACCTTACTTCCTTCTCCTCTCCCTTCTCAGTTTTACCCTCCTAACAATTGAGTCCCCTATCAGAAGCTGTTTCCTTCCCCTGTGGTGTCCCTTGCCACCCTTTTGTGGGTCTCCCTTGTGGATGTCCTCAGCATTCTTTTTGGTCTCCACTGAGGGTGCCATCATAGAGGAACCCTGCTTTGCCAGAATAGCATATGATTTGTGTAGAGGTACCCACCCACCCACCCACCCCTGGAAATAGTTCCTTTATATCTGGGGTTCTGACATCATTTCTCAAGAGGGCAAGGCATATCACTGTCATATCCTCTCTAGCACACTGCACTGACAATATAAGCATACACATTGTATAATATATATATTTCTATATAACAAACTAATCACACACACACACATACACACACACACACACACACACACAACAAACAAACAAAAAGTAGATAAACATGTGGGGAGTAGTGCAATGTAATGGCTGTGGGGCAGCAGTCTTCTGGGAGTCTTTCTGGAGGCTGAGATGCTGCCCTATTTGCAGACAACTCTCTGCCCTGAGGAGGAAGTTGCCGTCTTCAGGCCACACTGGACAGTAGTAAGGGAACCTTCCCCAGGCCACACTGGACAGTAGGAAGGAACCTCCCCATCCAGGGAGCACAGAGCCACCACCACTACCCCTCAGAGGTTGTGAAGAAAGCACAGCAGTTGGACCACAGTGGGCTCAGGGAGGGTGAGGAATGTGGAACAGAGCACACCCAGTCAGTTGTTCCACTGCACAATCCATACACCATTCTGGGGGAGCATAGCTCCCCTATGGATGCATCTGCAGAGGAGACTGAAGACAACTGTCACAAGGGAGGCCCACAGGAAGGAGGCAGAGGACACCACAGGGAAAGGAAGCAGCTCCTGGTGGGGAGCTCAATTATTAGGGGGATAGAACTGGGGGGAGCAGGGAAAACTGAAGTAAGGTGCCTGCCTGGTGCCATGGCTTGGAGGGACAGGAAACACATCCTCAGGATCACGAGAACAGCTGCACGGGAGTCTGAGCTAGACATCATTGTCCACCTAGGGACAAATGACTTGACTCATCATGAGATTAAAGCAGTGCAGGAGGACTTTGTAGAGTTGGGGAGGGGCCTAAGACAAGTAGCACACACAGTATCCTTCTCAGAGGTGCTGCCTGTCAATGGCATGGGGGAGCTGAGGGTAATTTGCAGCATGCAGTTTAATGAATAGTTGAAAAAATGGTGTGGAGCACAGGGGTTTGGCTTCATTGGGGACTGGGGTTCCACCTGAAGGGACAGCAGCCTATACTGGCAGGATGGTCTGCATCTGTCCAGGAAGGGAACAAGTCTTTTGAGCAATCGGTTTAAATGCTTCATTGGCAAGCTTTTAAACTAGTCAAAGGAGGCACTAAAAGCAGCAGAAAAATCCCAGCCTCTCCTACAAAACAGGGTACTAAATGAGAAAAGACCGAGGTAGAAAGGTCAGTGGGGATGCTGCAACAGAAGGTAAAGCCATCAAAAATGGAGAGCAATGAGTACCAATGCCCATAGTCTGGGTAACAAGCTTCCTGAATTAGTGGCCTGGATGGAGGAGGAACATCTGGATATTGTGGCAGTCACAGAAACATGGTACACATAAAACCATGACTGGGACGTAAACATACCAGGATACACTATCTACAGGAGGGACAGGGAGGGTAAAAGAGGAGGAGGAGTAGCTCTTTACATAAGGGAAGGAATAAAAACAACAGAACAAAAGGGTAAACAAGGAGGAGAAGAAGCACTGTGGGTAAATTTGGAGACAGGCAATGGCACCACAATCCGCACAGGGGTTGAATACAGACCCCCTTCTCAGGGGGAGGAAATGGACAAGGAAATGATAGAAAGTACACTTAGAATGGCAGAAAAAGGGGAGATATTGCTGATGGGTGATCTGAATATGTCAGATGTTAACTGGAGTGCAGTTGCAGCAGCCACTTCGAAGAGTGGGGTTATTCTAGATGCACTGCAGGGGGCATGCCTTAGACAACTAGTATTGGAGCCCACTCGAGAGGGAGCAATCTTAGACCTGGTTCTCTAAAATGGAGATGGAGAGAGGATCACAGATGCAGAAGTGGGTAGCCATCTGGGAACTAGCGACCATCAAACAGTATGGTTCACAATAAACACAGCAATAGAGTCAAGCCATACAAAGGCAAAAGTAATAGACTTTAGGAGGGCTGACTTTGCCAAAATGGGTGAGTGCCTAAGGAATGCACTAGCAAATGGGCAGGAAGGAGGGGTGGAAGAACAATGGGGAATAATAAAAACTGCCATCACAGAGGTAATCGAACCTTGTGTGAAGCAAATAAACAAAACAAAACAATGTAAGAAACCACTATGGTTCTCAAAGGAAGTGGCTGTGAAGGTTCAAGAGAAAAGAAAGCATTCAGGAAGTACAAGGAATCGCAGAAGAAGCAGGACAGAGAACTGTATCAGTTAAAGCAAAAGGAAGCTGGGAAGGCAGTCAGAACAGCAAAGGCCCAAGCCGAGAAAGATAGCCAACTCAGTTAAGAAGGGGATAAAACCTTTTATCGGTACATCAGGAGCAAAGGAAGACCAAGGGAGGGATAGTGAGGCTTAATAAAGGGGAGGAGGGTGGGCAGAGGGAGACTGTGAAAAGGCAGATACTAAACAAATATTTTGCTCAGTATTTACAAATGAAGAGGGGAGGTACCTAAAACAAACAGTAGAAACACTCTGGATGCAGAAGTTGATACCAGCCCATTTACAGAAGAAAGGGTTTTGAAAGAACTCTTAAAACTGAAGGTGGACAAAGCAATGGGGCCTGATGGGATTCATCCCAGAATTCTAAAAGAACTAAGGGTAGAACTAGTGACACCACTGACTACCCTCCTTAACAACAAATCATGGGAGGATGGGGTGGTACCTGAGGACTGGAGGAGGCAGATGTAATTCCCTTCACAAAAGTGGGAGCAAGGCAGAAGCAGGAAACTACAGACCTGTTAGTTTAACCTCAGTGATAGGGAAATGATGGAATCACTTCTGAAGGAAAGAATTGTCAAGTATCTAGAGGCCAGAGGGGCACAGGACCCTAGGCAGCATGGATTCATAGTGGGAAGGTCATGCCAGATGAATCTGATAGATTTCTTTGACTGGGTGACCAAAGTAGTAGATCAGGGAGGGGCTGTTGACATGGCATACCTAGACTTTGTAGAGGCATTTGACACAGTCCCACACAAAAGATTAATATACAAGCTAGCCAGCCTGGGAGTGGGTTCCAAGATGACAGCCTGGGTAAAGAATTGGCTGGAGAATAGGACACAGAGAGTAAGTAAATGGAGTCTACTCAGAAGAAATGAGGTTACTAGTGGGTACCAGTAGGGTTCAGTATTAGACGGTCCTCTTCAATGTTCTTTATAAGTGACATTGCAGAGGGACTGGAAGGAAAAGTATGTCTCTTGCAGATGACACAAAGACCTGCAACAGAGTTGATGCACAAGGTGGGGTGGAAAGGATGAGAAGGGACTTGGCAAGGTTAGAGGAATGGTCAAATGTATGGCAGCTTAGATTCAATGATAAGAAGTGCAAGGTAATGCACCTGGGAAACAAAACCAAGGGGAACAGTAACACAATGGGGGTGAGATACTAACAACAACAAAAATGGAAAGGGACCTGGGGTGTCATATCAGATGACCTAAAGGTGAGCAAGCAATGTGAGAGGGCAGCAAGAGGAGGGCTGGGGATACTGGGATGCATGGGAGAGGCATCACCAGTAGAAAACAGGAAGTTATTATCCCTCTGTACAGACAGCTGGTCAGACCCCATCTGGAGTACTGTGTGCAGTTCTGGAGACCTAATCTCCACAAAGACATAGACAGGATGGAAGCTGTCCAGACAAGGGCAACTAAAATGGTGCAGGGTCTGCACTGGAAGACATAAGAAGAGACTAAAGGAGCTTAATATGTATAGCCTCGAGGAAAGGAGGAGAGGGGGACATGATAGAAACATTCAAGTACCTCAAGGAATCAACAAAGTCCAAGAGGGTAGCATCTTTCAAAAAGAGGTGGAAAGAACAAAGGGGCACAATTTGAAGATGGGGGGCAGCTCAGAGGTAATTTAAGGGAAGTATTTTTTCACAGAGAGGGTTGTGGATGCATGGAATGGCCTTCGAAGGAGGTTGTGGAGTCAAAAACAGTGGTGGAATTCAAGCATGCATGGGACAGTCATAAGGCCATTCTAGGGGTTGGGGGTAGGAAGAAGTAGGCTGCTGGTTAACTAGGATCTGCAGCTTATCCAGTAGGTAGGGAAATGGGCAGACTGGGGGGGGCAAGCAGTCCTTATCTACCATGAAATTCTATGTTTCTATGTTTCTATGTACAACTAGGGGGCTTAGCCTCTGTTCCACCACCAGCACCCTCCCAAAACCCACTGTGGTCCAACTGCTTTTCATACTTGGCAACCTCTGAGGCAGTGGTTGTGGCAGTGGTGCTCTTTTGGTGGGTGAGGCCTCCTTAGTCCTTGCTAGTTCAGCCTGGAGGTGGGCAACCTCCTCCTTCAGAGCTGACAGTTGCCTGCAAATAGGACAGCAACACAATTTCCAGAATGTCTCCCAGGAAAAATGCTGCCCCAGAGCCAGTGCATTGCACCACTCCCACATGTCCCTCTCCTTACAATATACAATATGTATACATATATGTAATATATATATATATATATATATATATATATATATATATATATATATATTATTATTATTATTATTTGTGGTGTGTACCTACCCTATATGCACTGTGCTGAGTTATTAAGAATATGACAGTTCTGCCCCAGGACCTATTGAGGAAGTGATGCCAGAACTTTGGCTATAAAGGAAATGCCACACCTGGGGGAGGTGGGGTGTGGGGAAGGAAGAGTGGGTAGTCCACAGCCGCTGGTTACTGTTAGAAACAATCAAATACACAACTGCTCCACCACCCTGGGGAGTACTGCCCTTTAAAGTAATTCAACTAACACCACAATTTACTAGACCACTGGTCCTACACAAACCACTCTACTGAGTCCAGGTATTAAAATGAACTCACTCCTCAGCCAGCAGGACACTTTTAAAATGTTGCAAAAATATCCTTCCAAATCCTAGGTCTCAACCCCAGGAATCAAGCAAAATCAGTTATATCTCACTCCCTCTGGTTATAAAATTGCTACACTTTTAATGGAATCCTGCAGTTCTCTGCTTAATGCCAATAAGGAAAAAAATGAAACTTTCTGTAGAAAGTGTTGCTCCCCTTCTTAACAAGTCCCCAACAATATTATGCCTTACCAGGTTTCCAGGTCCTAAACGGAGTTATATTTTGTTCTTTGCAGTGTAGCAAGGTTCTCAACCTCCAACAGACAAATCAAAGTCAGTCTGACTGGCTTCTAACTATAAAGGTTGCCTAAGACAGCACAGTGATGAAACCCCACCCAGAACTAATTGATTGACTAGTGACACCTGTGATGTAAGCAAGCCTTTCAATGTAAGCACTCTGCTATGTCTGATTCTAATACACAAAACCTGTCAGTGAAACCAGGGATAAAAACTTAAGTTCTCAGCCAGCAGGACACTTTTAAAATGTTGCAAAAATATTCTTCCAAATCCTAGGTCTCAACCCCAGGAATCAAGCAACTTCAGTTGTATCTCACTCCCTCTGGTTATAAAATTACTACACTTTTAATGGAATCCTGTAATTCTTTGCTTAATGCCAATAAGGAAAAAAATGAAACTTTCTGTAGAAAGCGTAGCTCCCCTTCTTAACAAGTCCCCAACAATATTATGGCTTATCAGGTTTCCAGGTCCTAAACGGAGTTATAGTTTGTTCTTTGCAGTGTAGCAAGGTTCTCAAACTCCAACAGACAAATCAAAGTCAGTCTGACTGGCTTCTAACTGTAAAGGTTGCCTAAGACAGCACAGTGATGAAACCCCACCCAGAACTAATTGATTGACTAGTGACACCTGTGATGTAAGCAAGCCTTTCAATGTAAGCACTCTGCTATGTCTGATTCCAATACACAAAACCTGTCAGTGAAACCAGGGATAAAAACTTAAGTTCTCAGCCAGCAGGACACTTTTAAAATGTTGCAAAAATATTCTTCCAAATCCTAGGTCTCAACCCCAGGAATCAAGCAACTTCAGTTGTATCTCACTCCCTCTGGTTATAAAATTACTACACTTGTAATGGAATCCTGTAATTCTTTGCTTAATGCCAATAAGGAAAAAAATGAAACTTTCTGTAGAAAGCGTAGCTCCCCTTCTTAACAAGTCCCCAACAATATTATGGCTTATCAGGTTTCCAGGTCCTAAACGGAGTTATAGTTTGTTCTTTGCAGTGTAGCAAGGTTCTCAGACTCCAACAGACAAATCAAAGTCATTCTGATTGGCTTCTAACTGTAAAGGTTGCCTAAGACAGCACAGTGATGAAACCCCACCCAGAACTAATTGATTGACTAGTGACACCTGTGATGTAAGCAAGCCTTTCAATGTAAGCACTCTGCTATGTCTGATTCCAATACACAAAACCTGTCAGTGAAACCAGGGATAAAACTTAAGTTCTCAGCCAGCAGGACACTTTTAAAATGTTGCAAAATATCCTTCCAAATCCTAGGTCTCAACCCCAGAATCAAGCAA
Source organism: Neoceratodus forsteri (assembly GCA_016271365.2). Lineage (NCBI taxonomy): Eukaryota > Metazoa > Chordata > Ceratodontiformes > Ceratodontidae > Neoceratodus > Neoceratodus forsteri. The sequence continues at coordinate 261,399,345 of CM028137.1, read as the reverse complement.
CTTCAGTTGTATCTCACTCCCTCTGGTTATAAAATTACTACACTTGTAATGGAATCCTGTAATTCTTTGCTTAATGCCAATAAGGAAAAAAATGAAACTTTCTGTAGAAAGCGTAGCTCCCCTTCTTAACAAGTCCCCAACAATATTATGGCTTATCAGGTTTCCAGGTCCTAAACGGAGTTATAGTTTGTTCTTTGCAGTGTAGCAAGGTTCTCAAACTCCAACAGACAAATCAAAGTCAGTCTGACTGGCTTCTAACTGTAAAGGTTGCCTAAGACAGCACAGTGATGAAACCCCACCCAGAACTAATTGATTGACTAGTGACACCTGTGATGTAAGCAAGCCTTTCAATGTAAGCACTCTGCTATGTCTGATTCCAATACACAAAACCTGTCAGTGAAACCAGGGATAAAAACTTAAGTTCTCAGCCAGCAGGACACTTTTAACATGTTGCAAAAATATCCTTCCAAATCCTAGGTCTCAACCCCAGGAATCAAGCAACTTCAGTTGTATCTCACTCCCTCTGATTATAAAATTACTATACTTTTAATGGAATCCTGCAATTCTCTGCTTAATGCCAATAAAGAAAAAAATTGAACTTTCTGTGGAAAGTGTAGCTCCCCTTCTTAACAAGTCCCCAAAAATATTATGCCTTACCAGGTTTCCAGGTCCTAAACGGAGTTATAGTTTGTTCTTTACGGTGTAGCAAGGTTCTCAGCCTCCAACAAACAAATCAAAGTCAAACAGTTGTTTTTACCTGGTTCATCGGTGGGGCTATGATGCTATCCAGGCTTCTCTGTATGGATGATTTGATCTAGTAGTAGATGTTTGGAGCTGCTAAAAGTTTCTCCTGGCTGAATTCTTGAATTGCAGTTTTGAGGAGTGGTAGATGGCACAGGAGACTGCATGCTAAGTGCTTTACCTAGACCTGGTACATTGAAGCAGACATGATGGCATCCTCGAAAGGTAGATAATATTATGCTTCTGGTGATAGTATGTACAGTACATGCTTCCATTTCACAGTGATGACATCATTGGATGGTGAAAGACATCAAGGTGATGATGATGTGTACTGTACCTAGATGTTGAATGGTGCCATGGTGATGATGCTCTTGGTACATAGATGTGAAAAGATATCACACAGCACACCATACTGGTAAGGGCATCATTAGATGTTAAAAAGTATCAGATATCCACCGCACTGATGATGACATTACTGGATGTTAAGAGATGCCATGTGTCTATCAGGAAATAGCCAAATTTTTATATAGTAAATTTCATGCAGTAAACATTTTCTTTCCTATATCATTAGACAGAGGGATGATTATGAGAATTGATAAAACAATTGATTTACTATTTATGAATAGGTCACTTATCAACCTGGTGCTCTTAATGTTGAACGGACGCTGAAACTAAACACAAACTTTAGAAAAACAGCAGTTTAGCAAGAATTCCTGTCAGCATAGACAATACGCTTGAATATCAAGCACAGTAAGAAAAAGTCAGGCACAAAAAAAGTAAATGCATTTTGAATTTCAGGCCTGTTCCAAGAAATCCTGGTTTCAAACCTGACCTGAAAATGGTGACCCCACATTGTCCAAATCCCAGTGGAACACAGTACAGAAATCTGGGTGTATACAAAAATGTTAACAGAATATTCAAGCATTTCTAGTGCAATGGTGATGAGTACACATGCCAGCCAGCTTTGCCTTAATAAGTATCCCTGATGCATAGTGGGAGTACTTGTGTGCAGTTTTACCAGTGGGATGATCATGCTCCTATCCACCACTGTCTCAGGATTCACTCTGCATATTGACTTATCCTCTCATCTCCAATTTGGAGGATAGGAGAATCATCTCCTATCTAAAGGAGAGTGCAGCATTAGATCCTAGACAACATAGGTTTGTGACGGGGAGATCGTTCCAAACAAATTTAATAGACTTCTTTAACTTGATGTCCAAGATAGTAGACCAGGGCAGAGCAGTGGACATACTTTATCTAAATTTCAGTAAAGCATTTGACTCCATTCCACACAGAAGGCTGCTAAATAAGCTAGTCAGCCTAGAAGTGGGTTTGAAAGTAGTAAACTGAGTACAAAACTGGCTGAGTGAGAGAACCCAGAGGGTACTAGTAAATGGCACACTATTGGAGGAGAGGGAGGTGACCAGTGGGGTGCCTCAGGGATCAGTACTAGGTCCTATCCTGTTAGTGACATAGCTGAAAGTTTAGAGGGTAAAGTGTGTCTGTTCACAGACAACACAAAAATCAGTAACAGGGTAGACACTCCTTGGGGGGTGCAAATGATGAAATCTGACCTAAAGAAATAGGAACATTGGTCTGGGACCTGGCAACTGAATTTCAACATGAAAAAGTGCAAGGTCATGCACTTGGAGAAGGGAACCCCAGAGGAGAAATACTTCATGGGAGGAGTAAGACTGGAGGTCACAAAGCAGGAGAGTGACCTGGGGGGTGATTATTACGGAGGACCTAAATACAAGCAAACAGTGTGAAAAGGCAGTGCTTAGAGCAAATAGTATGTTGGGTTGCATAAGCAGGGGAATCTCCAGCAGGAAAAGAGAGGTGGTGCTCATGCTCTACAGATCTCTGGTGAGGCCGCACCTGGAGTACTGTGTACTATCCTGGCAGCCATATCTCAAAAAGGACATAAATAGATTAGAGATGGTTCAGCACAGGGTTACTAAAATGATGCAAGGGCTGCATGAGACACCATATGAAGATAGATTGAGGGAACTCAACAGGTATTCTCTTGAACAGAAGAGGGATGGGGGGACATGATAGAGACCTTCAAATTCTTAAAAGGTATCAACAAAAATCAGGTACAAGACCTATTTCTGGGTAGAAGTTATGCAAAAATGAGAGGGCATGATATGAAGATTGAGGGAGGGAAGATATGGGGTAATGCAAGGAAGTTCACCTTCATGCAGAAAGTGGTGGACCCATGGAACAGTCTCCCCCAGGAGGTGGTAGGGGTCAGGACTGTCAGAAATTTCAAACATACATGGGATAAATACAAAGGCAACATAGCACTCAGCAGTAAATAGGGAAGGGGGGACGTTACTCTAAAATGGTCAGACTGGATGGATCATAAGGTCCCTCTGCCATCACTTTTCTATGTTTCCATGTTTCTATCCTGGAGCTGATGTTCTGACTCTACTTTCCTGAGCTACACCCTGGAATTTCCATTGCAAAGGATGGTTAGTCTTTGAGAAATCAGAGAATGACACAAGAGAATGACACAAGAGAATATTTTTTTGGCAGGGCCCTTAAAGATCATTGGCAAAAATGTTTTACATGATTTTAATTTTACTTCACTTCAATTTGTTTGAACTTAATAAGCACATCTGTAAACCAAATATGTGTGAGCGTCCGTGCATGCGTGCGTGTGTATGTGTGTGTGTGTGTGTGTGTGTGTGTGTGTTTGTGTGTGTGTGGTCTTTGTTTTATTATAAATCCATGTTTGTATTTAGAGATGTGCAGAAAAGCCATTCTAGCCGCATGTCATAGGAGGTGCTGTGCTCATTTACATATTTCATTTTTCTAGCAACTTCTGGTGTTGTGATATGAACTCCATGAGTATTTTTTACTCTATCTCTCAGTTCTGGAATTATCTGAGTACTCATGTGTATCAGCGTTAGTAACAGGCTTGTTTTCAGGGCAGTAAAAAAAATCCTAAACAGTATCAAATGGGAGTGAAGGTTCTCAAAACCTAATGATACCAACCACAGTTGTTTCTTATTCTTTTGAACCATTGGTTCATGAGGTGGAGTCAGAGAATAAAAGATATAATGAGAAAGATAGAGAAGATGAAGATGGGACTAACAGTGTCAATTTACAGTCTGCTGAATGATATACATTTTGTTTTTAAATTTATCATATTCTTGTTCAATGTAAAACTAAATCAAAGATGCTTGATTTATGACCAACTTTACAGTCTGTGAATATGCTAATGTATTTTTTTTTCGTATGTGGGGGGGTGGGGGCAGCGGCACAGGTAGTTCAATTCACATCTTTTTTTTATTTATTTCATTTCAATTGATATGCAGTCTGTGATTTGAAACTGGAATTTGTTTGCTGATAATGTGGATCCTGGCTTTGTCTTTAGCCAAATTAACAAAAATACATATGACTTGCCCAGTTCAGTTTGGCAGTCGGTTGCCATATGCTCACAGGATAGCTGAGAATAGTATAAAGTTTCTTATGACATTGCTCCTTATGATTAATCTATTGCCAAAATGCACAAATCCCATAAGCTGTACAATGAATCAAAGCAACAAATCAAATGGGAGCAATTGCAGACATCGATGCATACAGGTTAGATGTTAGAAAATCACATTCTCTGCATTTCAAATAAAACAATGAGAATAACATGTCATCAAGAGATAGATCTACAATTGCTATCATTTAGTCAGTTAGACTGATGGATGTTTTCACTTCTTACAGCTATCATTAAATTTGAAACACCTAGGTAATCTCAGCAATCCCTGTATGTTGTGTGTCTGCTGTTAATAAATAATGTAATGACTCTTTGTCAGCCTCGAACCCCTGTACTCTGGCTCCACTGTCTCCTTTTCACCATTTCATCCCACAATGATAATGCACAGATACACACATTTTTCACTCTGCACTGCTTACTACTTCATCAGATATATAATAGTTACGTGGAATAACTTATGTGAGTGACTGAATGTTACATTTCAAAAAATAGTATATGAGGCATTTCCAACTTATGATACTTTTTGCAATGCACAACTAATTAATCAAGAATTGCTCAATATGTCTAAAAAAGTGCAACATGTGCTGAAGCTTGCAAAATATCTTACCCACTTCTATTAGTATGTTTACATATTTAGTATATGAGAAATGTTATTTTATTTTTTTTGGGTGGGTGGGGGTCATAGTGAATGATCATATCTTTAGGTTATGTATGTTGCTTGTTTTATCCCAGAATACAGCGCAGGATTCAATGTTGTATTGCCTTATCATTTTAGAAACAGCATATAATTATGATGGTAGCTTATTTACGGAAGCTAGGTGGATGATTTATGTAAGGACAGTTTTGACAAAGTTGTGATTGTGTATTGCTGCCATTAGTGGTAAACCAGATTCTATATCATAAACCTAATTTTAGTCCCTTGGTTTAGAAGCTTGGAGTGCATTACAAAATCAAAGTAAAAAACAAAAATGTCAGTTATGTCTACTAGTACACAGGCAAAGGTTGCATGCACATTTGATGAACTAATTACAATGAAATGATAACTGAAGATACAGTACAGAATATTAGTCTAATTCTCATGTGCCAAAATAGTTATGTCATGTGATCCCAAACCATAAAGAAAACACCATATACAGTTAGTACCCCATTAATGACAGCACTGAACTGTCACACACATAGTTACACATAGAAAATATAGTTACACACACACACACACACACATATACACAAACACACACACACATACCACTTGGAGGGGAGATTTGACTTTTGTTTCTTACACTAGATGAAAGAGAATGGATAAATTACTTTTCGAATACTGCTGTAGTAATTGTTCTGCTTTTACTGTACCACATATATATATATATATATATATATATATATATATATATATATATATAGCAGTGTATGATATCATAGAAAATACTTTCTAATTTCCCATGTGAGCATCACAATCGCACAGAGACAGACAGCTGTCAATCCACTGTCATTGACTATGCCAGATCAGGATTTCCCACAAACTGTACTGCAAAGGGCATAATTTTGACATCTACTTCATAAACTTATAAATATTTTTTACACAAGAAAAAAAGGAGAAGAAAAGTTGTATAAAAAGACTCAAACTCGTGAAACAAGACCAACAGAAATGGACTTTTACTTGGTACATAATTTTAAATAAGTAAGAATGGTTGTGCATTTTGTTACTAAATTTACCATGTAATGTGACCATAAAGAGGTACAAGTGGCTAGGAACAAAGTGAGTTGAACTATTAAAAGGGGCAGACCTGGTTGTCCCTGGTGCCCTTCCTACAAATAGAGGGGTGTTCAAAAGGGGAGGGTGGCCAGGGCAGGGAAATGGGTTGAGAAAAGCAAAAAGAAAAGAAATAAGGTGGTGGGGTGGGTCCAATATTGAAGGTTTATGGTATGATGACCTCACCAGGAGGGGGTGGTGCCTTGGCCAAGCTAGAACTAACAAGACTGGCTAAAGGGGAGAGGGAGGAGAGAGAGAGAGAGAGAGAGGGAGAGAGAGAGAGAGAGAGAGACCCAGGAGGTTTAAAAGGGCAAGCTAGAGAGATCTGGGCTCACAGTTTTGCTCCTTAAGTTTTACTGGAGGAAGCACGTTTGTTTTGCAATCAAGTTGGCTGTTAAAAGCCAGTGTTACATAATTGAGCCATTTTGTTTTGTGCATAGATCAGGTAATTGGAAAACCTCAAAAGAAATAAAATTAAAAAAAATTTTGTTTTGTTAAATAGTTATTAATCACGGTAATTTTGAGATATATATTGGTCCAGGGAGAGAGCCAGCTCGAGTCATGGCAATCTGATGTTCTGAAGATAATCTGCAGAAGGAGTACAGCCACCAGGTAATGCACTTTTTTTGGGTACTTGCAAGCACTAATGGGTGTTGGAGAATGGGCATTTATTCAGGTAACTTTGCTTCTTTTGTGTGCTGGGGTTTGCTGTGTTCAGCCTGTGTGGCCTAAGGGCATGGACCATGTGGTAAGACCTTGTGTTACTGGAAGAATGGTGGCAGGGGAGTTGGGATGTTTAAAAAATAGTAATAAATAAACAAATAAGTACACTTGCAAGGAGTGGACAGGACAACAGTGAGATCCGAAGATGGGGTTGGAGCAGGAGGATCATGGCCAGTTTAGTTCCCTGGGAACTCTTGGCATGGGCCTGAATGGTCGGGAGCGGCCAAGTGGCCTTAGAAGCTGGACTGAGCATGTGGTTTCTTTTGGGGAATGAGTGTGGAAGTGCTAGTTGGGTATTTCGGAGAGGCCGAGTTTTCTTTTTCTTTTGTGGGGTTTTCGGGAGAGGCTGCGTTTTTGCAGTTTTTCTTTTGTGGGTTATGGAAGTTTGATTCTTTGGCCACGAGGTGTATCTACGTTTACAGGTGAAGCCATGTTTGCATATGTTTTGGGGTCTAGAGTTCAGGATGCGGCAAGAGGGTATCGCTGTTTTTGGCACACAGGACCGACCAAGAGTGGGACTCCGAGAGGCCGTGCTCGTGGCTGTTTTTGACATCTAGGCTATGGGATGTGACAAGAAGGGAGTGCAGTTTTGGCACACAGGACAAAGAGGGGGATGCTGAGAGGCCATGCTTCTGGCCATTGTTTGGGGAGGGCTGTAGGTTGGCGTGTGGCACTAGGTGTTCTGGGTGGTTGGAGCACAGCAATAGGGGAATGGGGGGTGGTCAGCACCAGCGGGGGACCCTGTTACCAGCATTGGCATGGTGGGGGAGTCCATGGGCCTATATTGCTAGTGAGCAGGGCCACCATCTTGGGCGTATCACGATGACGTGCTGCCATTTTATGGAGGGCCGGCAGATCAGCCACCTTGTTAGGACATGCATGTTAGGGGGGCTAATTTTCACAAGGAAAGATACGTGTACAAAACTAGAACTTTAGCATGGGAATAAGATTGATGGGGAGCATGTAGGCAGTAATCTATTGATTATGGGCACAATTTTTTGAAGGTTCAGATTTTGTTTCCTCAGAAGGCATGCTAATGTTATTCTAGTGCTGGACAGACTAGCTTTTATGTACGTATTGGCTCAGTGATAATATCCCTGGGCATCCAACCTATTAAATATACCAAGCACTTATGAAAGTATTAACAGTGTCTGAAGGGTGACAACCCCGCTACCGAGATTTTAAACAGCCAACAATCAATCACTACAACAGCTAGCAAAATGGACTAAACATAAGAATACACACCACAGCAAAAAAAAGCAAAGGAAAAACAAGCACAATGGGGAATATCAAAAGAAGGACTACCTAGCGTTACTAGATATCTGGCTACTTTGGCAGACACAGATGAAAGGCATATGTGTTAATGTGGCAGAATAGATGAGGGTCCAGGCGGTAGGTGAATTTCAAATACTGGTACATGGATTAATATGTGTTTTCTGATTACAGCGGCTAAGTAAAGACCATGGCACCTAGAAAGAATAAAATGATGAAGGAGGATGCTTACCAGGCCATAGTGAACCTAGCAGATAAGGCAAACAAGATATGGGAGATGGCGGAAGGTGCACCAAAGAGGTGAAGAGAGAAGCTAAAAGTGGAGGGGGGAGGCAACAAGAAACCTCCAGTGAGGCCGACCCTAGCCCCACAACAGCAGGAGGCCCCAGTACCTCCTCCCCTTGTGCCCATGCCTGCTCTTACACCTGTCCTGGAACTGGTGCTGATTCCAGAGCCTGATCTGGCCTCTATGCCACCGCAGGGCCCTGTGGACCCACTTGCCCCAATCATACCTTAGCAGGACCTTCTGACCTGGATGACAGAGTGCCACACATACCAGCTGCTCTGAGGGGGGCTAAGGGCCTGACCCACAGCCAAAAACAGGTAATGAAGTCCCCACAGTGGGTGGGAGCATCAAGGAGTACTTGGAGCAGATAATTGGGTCCATGGGGAAGGATGGTCTGGGACAGTTTGAAAAGGCTCTTGCCAAGGTAAAGAAAAGAAAACGGACAGAGGAAGGTTTGGATGAAAGATCAGGGACTCAGGAAGGCATGGGCACCAGGAAGATAGGATCCTCAGGGATGAGGATTGGGGAGCATGTACCGTTGGCCACAAAAGAAAACATATGGAAGGGGGAATATGTGGATGTGTTTACCCTAGTTAGCAAAGAAGAGGTTACTAAGTACGATGAAAAAGAGAGCACTGGGAAAAAAAATATGGTGAGAGCAGTGGTGCTGTTGGAAAAGGGGAAACAGGAGAAAAACATAAACGGAAGGAAATGGAACTCATGGTCCCTGGGTTTCACAACCTATACAGCCATAGTGTTAGAAAAGAAACCAGAGCTAGTAATACCATTGCTCATGTATTCTTTGATCATAAGGAAAGCATACAAGGTGGGGGGGGTAATAATTGGCTTCAATATGATGAGCAATTCTGGCAGCAGATGGCCACATTCAGGGATGTCCATTGGAACACCAAACAGCCGGACTTGTGACTGGACTCCATGACTGGGATGGCTAGCAATGAGTGGGATAGGGAGAGAAAAATGACCCTGGCCAAGAAATGTTGGGGCTACAACAGGGCTCTTTGCTCCTGGCCTTATTGCCATTTCTGCCACGCATGTTCAAAATGTGGGGGGACACACCCAGCGTCCATGTGCAGAAGCAACTGAGTCAATCCCAGAACTGGAAACAATGGGGGTGGCCAGGCTAATCAGTCCTTTCAGGTCCATCAAGGGAGTTATAGAGAACAGGCCTGTGGAAGGGGAGCAGGGGAGGGACTTTGGGGGGGTGAGGGTATCAACTATAGGGAAGATGATAACAAGAATGGGGTGGGGGAGGTGCAAGGATTCCGTATGGCAAGGTCACCAATTAATTTATCAGCTTTGGAGGAAGGGTTGAGAAGTTATCCAGACTCGGATCCTGCCTGAATCTTATTCACGGGATTCTGGGGCGGGGTCTCAACATATTATTTCAGGGATGACGGGTGGCGACCAAGGCCAGGAACCTGAGCTTGGTAAAAGGGAAGGAAGACATCTTTTTCAAAATGATTCAGAAAGATGTAGCAGTGGGAAGGGTGGAGGGGCCATTCCAGGCACCTCCATTTCAAAACTTTAGGGTGTCACCCCTATCTAGGCCTCATACCTAGGAAGCAGCCTGGGGAGTTTTGAGTCATCCATCATTTGTCTTTTCTGGAAGGGGAGTTGGTTAATGACTATATAAGTGAGGAGGACAGCAGGGTGATGTATGCCACACTGGAAGAGGCGGTTTGGGTGACACAGGGGGCGCGGCTGGCCAAGATGGATACCGAGGCAGCTTTTCTACTGCTGCCGGTGCAGCCAGAGGACTGGGAGTTACTCGGTTTCCTGGTTGGGGAGGGTTATTACTTTGACAAAGCCATACCCATGGGATGTTCCATCGCCTGTGCCACATTTGAAATGTTCAACATGTGACTGCAATGGGGGTTTCAATATAAATACAGATTTTGGGCAGTAATGCATTACCTGGATGATTTCTTGTTAATTGGGGAAGGCAAGGAAGAAACAGAACACGTGCTGGCATGTTTCCAGGAATTTTATCAAGAAGTGGGGACCCTTTGGCGCCAGAAAAAAACAAAGACCCATGTCATGCAATTGAATTTCTGGTGATAGAGATAGATGCGGAGGCAGAAGTATTTTGCTTGCCCAAGACCAAAATTGAGAGACTATGGCAGTTGTTGAATGATATTAAAGGGTGCAGGATGGTACAGCTAAAGCAAATCCAGCAGTTATTCGGGCACCTCAGTTTTTTCTGTAGGACGATCAGCTGGGGACATACGTTTACACGATGTCTAGCGTGGGCAACTATGGGAGCCTCAAGGCCCCATCATTGGGTAGATATAGTGAAGGGCACACAGGATGATCTGGCAATATGGAGGCAGTTTCTGACAGATTTCAATAGGAAGACATTCTGGCAGGATGACTGGATATTTAATACTAACCTGGAATTGCACACAGATCCTGCCCACTGGGGGCCTCGGGATGGGAGACAGTTTTTTTTTTGTTAGTCCTTTTTCTCCCCTGTCCCAGTCTGCCTACACTGACATCCTGGCATCCCTTTGGTCTTCAGGCCGCCATCCCAAAGATCCCACCAGCTCCCATTCAGGTCTTCTCAGCTTCTACCCCCGTGGCTTGCACCCTGTAGCGGGGTGGTGGAAAGACCCCCCCTTTGCCCTTCCACCTAAACAGGATCCAGTATGTGCCATGCACCTTCGGAGCTGAACGGTCCCCTTATGAGACAGCTATCATGCTGCCATGACTGGAGCCATTTCACTTTTTCTTTCCCTAGTGTGAGTTTGGGTCATGCAATGACACCAATGGAAGGGGCAAGCATGCATCCGCATGTGTTCCTTCCCAGTGTCATGCTGTAAACCCACCCCTTCTGTGCAGTGCCAGTCCACCAATCCCCAGCCTCCACTAGAGGTCGCTAATGCACCCACAACTGGTGTTCCCCTTCCCTGGACAGGAAAAGCAGTCCTCGGATGCTCAATCCCTCTCTGCTCCTGCTGACCCCTGGCAACCCGAGTCTGTTCCAGAACCTGGGTCGCCAGCATGGAGTGAGGTGTGGTGTCCAGTGCTTCAGCCCTCAGTGCCACCGGGCCAGCTGCTGGGAGACTATTTTAGGGGAAAATGGTATTCTCAGGCATGGCTTGCTGAATGGAAAGCTAGTGGGATTACAAAAGACATTACCTTTCTGGAAATCTTTCCTATTTGGTTCTGCACACTGCTGTGGGGAAGGAGCTGAGGAATCAGAAAGTCACCTTCTGGTGTGACAACAAGGCAGTAGTTGAGGTTCTGAACAGAAAGGGAGTCAGATTGGAAAGGGTGATGAGGGTGTTAAGACAGTTGGTACTCCAAAGTTTGTGGCTTAACCTGTCATTTAGAGCTAAGCATATTGAAGGGATACAGAACACGATAGCTGACAGCCTCTCCCATCTGCAACTGGATAGGTTCTGAGTCTTTGCCCCAAGAGCAGAGGCAAAAGAGACACCAGTGCCAGTGGAAGTCTGGGAGATTGGCTGGAGGGAGCCGAATGGCTGTTCCGTAACTCTTGGTTTCCCAGAACAGTAAAGGCATATGAGGGGTCATAGCATTTGTTTCAGGCCTTCAGAGAGGGCAAGGAGTAGAGGTAAGTGGGGTGGTTACGGAAGACCAATTGGGCAGATTCATAGTGGACAAATGGAAAGGAAGTATGGTACACACAACCATGAGGGTTCACCTAGTAGCGATTGGTATGGTGTGTAGCTTGAGGAGGTGGGTGTATCCCTGTAGGTCTATTCTGATAAAAAGAATGATGCAGGGGTGGATGGTATAGACAGGAGAAGGCCAGTGTGCGAGGCAATTTTGGAATGTTTGATGTGGATAATGCACCTGATATGCAGATCTATGGATGAGGGCACACTGTTTGCAGCCATCTTTGCAGTAATGTTTCATGGAGCATTTCAGGTAAGTGAGGTGGTAGGTTGGGGAGAAAGAGGATTACCGGGGGTGGGGCTACAGTGGGACAAGATAGCATGGGGAGCGCAAGAAATCAAGGTATATCTGAGAAGATCGAAAACAGATCAGGAGGGAAAAGGGGTCAGTATAACTTTACAACAGAAGAAGAGGTGGGGCACATGTCCTGTCCAAGCGCTGTTTGTGTATGCAGCAGCACAATCCCAAAAGATTGGGAAATTGTTTGTGCATGGGGATGGGAATCCAGTAATGGCAGCACAGGTGGCGGCCCTGATGAAGAAGGGAATGGAGTTCATGGAGGAAGATCCAAGGTGTTTTTCCACTCACTCACTCATTTAGGATCGGGGCAGCCTCCGTAGATGCTGAAAATGGGAGATCTGAGGTGGAAATAAAGGAGATGGGTTGGTGGGCCTCAACTTGTTACAAGCTGTATGTGAGAAAAATAAGATGACACAACCACTAAAGTTGTCTTTTCTTTTGCAGGCAAGTGCAGATTTAAGTGGGGGGCGGGTTGGCTGGTGGGGGAGGGGTATGGGGTGAAGACAAGATGCATTTGGGGAGGGCAGAGAGGAAGGGGAGATGACTGGGAGGGGGGGGGAATCACATTGCCATATCTTACCATAATGTGTTTGATTAAACAGGACACAGAAGATGACAGAAAATATGGATCTGTGGACATTCATTCATATTTTGGGCTGAGAAGAGACCAACAAGGAGAGTAGTAGGCCGTCAGTTTTATCAGGATCTGAGGAAGTGTAAGATAACATGGAAAGGAGACAGAGGGATGAGGTGGAACCAACTTTTACCAACATTGCAAGAGATGAGGGATGACCAGCCAGAGCCAGATATGATAATCATCCATCTAGGAGGAAATGACTTCGGGACCAGGCCCTGGCTTGACATATTCTATTAGGTCAAGGAGGACATTACCAAAATAATGCAATGGTGGCCAAGCGTCACATTGGTCTGGTCTGACATGGTCCCCAGAAGGGTCTGGAAGAATGCCCACAGCCATAAGGCCATTGATAAGGTGCAGAAGAGCATGAACTATAGGGTTGAGGCCTTGTTCAGGGGGATGAGAAGCAGAGTAATACATAGGGGGATTGAAAAGCATGAGGATGAGTTTTACGGGGGGGGTACACCTCTCTGGACTGGGGGCAGACCTTTTTAATTCTGAAATATCTGATTGTATAGAAGTGAGGAGGAGAGAAAAAGAATGATAGAAAAGAAAGGAGGGGGGAAGCCTGCCATCCTGAACAAGCTTGAGGCAGACTAATGGAAGAAAAGAAGGATGGGGAGGGAGGAGGGAGGAAAGGGGGGGAGGAACAGGCAGATGTACCAGGCTGCTAGGAGATGATGACAGGAAGAAGGGTGCTAGTGTACACTGGCATCCTGAGAAGAAAGAAAGAGAAAAGGAGGCCCCCCATGATGTACATCTGGGCAGGGAGAACATCAAAGAAAAGGTGGAGATTGCAAAGTGTGTACAATATGGGTTGTATAGAAAGGGGAATGATTTAATACAGTAAAATGGAATGATGAAGTGATGCATATTAAAACTGTGATTATGTACGAGAATGGAATGGAAAATGTAAATTGTGAAGAACAATTTGAGATGAAAAGTAAATTGATTGCCAACATGAGCAACCAAAAAGACAGTTGTCCATGTGTTTTGTTGGAGGGGAATCCAGGGACAAAGTGGGTTGTCCCTGGGGCCCTGCTGACAAATAGAGGGGTGTTCAAAAGAAGTGGGTTGGTAGCCAGGAAAAGAAAATGGGTGAAGAAAAGCAAAAGAAAAGAAATAAGGTGGTGGTGGGGGGGCCCAATTTAGAAGGTTTAAGGTAAAGGGCTCTGATTACCTCACCAGGAGGGGGCAGATCCTTGTCCAAGCTAGAACTAACAGATTTTCTAAGGGAGGAGAGAGAGAGAGAGAGTCCAGGGGGTTAAAAAGGCAAGCTAGAGACCTGGACTCCACAATTTTCTCCTTTAGTTTTACTTCCCACCACCTAAGGAGAGATTAGGGAATAAAGGGGCCCCTGCACCAAAGGTGGACTGGCGGGGAGGGCCCCAGTTGAGGGACCAGATGAAGGTAGACGGCTGGTTAAAAATATAAATGGACAGGATAAAATAAAAAGCGAAGCAAAGAAAAGAAGGATGAGGAGGGAGGGAGAGGGGAGGAAAGAGTGGGGGGAACAGGTGGACCTACAAGACCGCTAGGAGATGATGACCAAAAGAAGGGTGCTAGTGTACACTGGCACCCTGAGAAGAAAGAAATAGAAAAGGAGGCCCCCCATGATGTATATCTGGGCGAGGAGAAGATCGAGGAAAAGATGGAGATTGCAAAGTGTGTATAATATGGGTTGTATAGAAAGGGGAAAAATTTAATACAGTAAAATGGAATGATGAAGCTATGCATATTAAAACTATAATAATGTATGAAAATGGAATGGAAAATGTAAATTGTAAAGAATAATTTGAGATGAAAAGTAAATTGATTGCTAACACGAGCACTCAAAAAGACAGTTGTCCATGTGTTTTGTTGAAAGGAAATCCAGGGACAACTGCACTCATGCAATTCGCCTTGCTAAATCTGATTATCACAAAACTGTGTTTAGTGACACACAGAGTAACAGTAGTAAATTTGGGGAGGACACCAAGGAACTAACTGGCAAGCCCAACAAAACTCCAGCCTCACTTATCAACATCAACGGGGTTTCCACCCAGGATCAACAACAAATTGCTGACATCTTTAATAATGTCTTCTCAGACCTGAATGGAGTCCTTCCCCTGACTTCTTCTCTAACACCCCCTCTACACCTGGAACCCCTAACAGCTCCCCAAGAGTTATGACCACTCCCAACTTTCCCCATCCCCTTCTACTTTAGGACAGTCTCAGCCAAAGAGACAAAAAAGTACCTCCTTCATGTCATTAACAGATCATGCTACAGCTGTGATTCCATTGATCTAAAACTCCTCTTTCTCTAGATGCTGTACTGCTACCCCTCACCAAGATTTTCAATCTGTCCCTCTGCCTAGGTCAATTCCATCTCTTGTGGAAGGCAGCCATAGTTACCCCTGTCTACAAGAGCAGAGACAAGACCTTGCACTCTTAACTACCATCCCATCTCTATACTTTCCACCCTCTCCAAAGTGCATATTGTTTCCTATCAGCTCTCCAATTACCTGTCCAAATACAACACTCAATGTCCATAAGAACACAGGTTTAGAAAAAATCATGGCACCACCACTGCACTTCTTGAATATACTACATTTATTCACAGAGCACTCGACCATGGCCACCTATTTGGGTCCATCAACACTGACCTAACTAAAGCATTCAACAGGGCTAACCATTCCCTACTTATTGAGTCTCTCCCCATCCTTGGTCTTTCACATGCAGTTACCTCCTGGTTTCAGAACTACCTTGCTGGCAGAATGTAATAGGTGAAAAGTAGGGGTACCCTCTCCACCTCCTGTCCTGGGCTCTCCAGTGTACCACAAGGTTCCATTCTTGGACACCTTCTTTTTAGTCTCTTCCTTAATTTCCTTCCCCAGGTCTGCCCCAGTCAGCTCCTCCTCCTCTACACAGATGATGCAGTCTTATTCACAAGACAGCCAGACCCCTCCCTCCTTACTAGAGAGTTGCAGCACAGTTTTGCCCTAGTCGAGTCCTGGCTTACAGAACACAAGTTAATCCTGAACTATGAAAAGACCATGGTAATGTTTTTTGCAAATTCTCACAAGCATAAGTCAGCTCAACTCACCATCTTTAACAACTGTTGTGATCCTTTGGAGCAAGTTCACAACTTCAGGTACCTAGGCATTACACTTGACAGCACCTTATCCTTTAATGGCCATATAAACATCATTTCTAACGCAGTTAATAATCAAATAGGGCTCTTCTACAGACACTGTCACAACCTTACCCCGATGCACTCTATCTTGCTGTCAACAGCTCTGTTCTCTCTCTTGTAGACTACAGGATAGTCATTTATGGAGCAGCTACTGACACCACTTGAAAGCATTAAGGCTGCCCTCAACATGGCCTGCCAATTCATTTCTGGGGCTCACAGGTACACCCACACCTGCGATCTGTTTACTCAAACCTACTGGCTGAATCTTAGTTGGAGGATCATGTACCTGACTTGCCTACTAGGAAAGAAGATCTGTCTGGGTCTAACCCCTCCAACAACATAACACCTCCTTACCCCAGTAACCAATCCTCAAAAGGATGAGAAGAACAACTAGACCTACTTATCAGGCCCCATTCTATCAAACTAATCAAGTGCAGCGGGCCTTTCTCTACAGAGCTCCCACCTGGCTATCTGATCTCCTTCTTGATGTACAAACTGCCTCCATGTAAGATCAGTTTAAACGCAGCCTCAGACAGTACCTTCTTTCTCTAAACCACTGTGACTGCCCAACTTAAGCTACTTTACCCTTACGTATCCCCTCATTTCCTGGTTAAACAGCTGCCACTCTCCCCAACCCTCCCCTCCTCCCCCGCACCACCCACATAGGTACCTGTTTCTTGATGTGTTTGCTCTCTACTTCCCCTTACTCTGTAGCTCCTGAGTCCTGATTTCCACCTATTCCCCTCCTCCCTCTTTCCCCTTTTTCACTGCTCCTTTTTATTTGTCTTGGCTGATCCATGTTAACCTATTGACATCAACAAAGTTATTCTTGACCACCTGCTATCACATACTGATGCAATATCGTATTATATCATAGCTTTTGCCATGGTATCTATTTTTGGTTTTTATCTGCCAACTTTGACAAAGTCAGATATAATGGCAGCTCTGATTGTTTTTTTGTTATATCCATGTCATGTTTTTGTTACATTGTTGTATTTAGCTAATTGTTATGATTTCTTTTGATGTGGAACCTTAGTAAATGAGTCTCTGACTCAAAGGTATGTCAAATTCAGAGACTGCAATAAATAAATAAATAAAAAGTGTTCAGTAGAACCATAAAATGTAGACAAAAATGTACCCTAGGTACAAAGGTTTTAGTCTCTCCATACACTGTGAAAGCTGTATGAATCAGTACATTAGAAGAATGTAGCAACATTACTTATTTAAACTGATGCTGACAAGAAAATGCAGACTTCACATTATAAATGATGTTACCATACAAGGAACCTATTTATTCATATGGATTGCAAACACACATAAATTTCACTCCACTGACTGAGCGAGGGAGCATGGCTGCCACGGAGAACATGAATGGCAACTATAACAGCACTGTCACATGCAAAACAGCAGGTGACATGAATAAGCATTTCTAGCTCATGCTCCCATTCAGAAAACCGCCAATGACATGATTCAGTTTTGGACAGCGCAAACACAGATTCAGATATGCCACACCTTCCGTGAACAATAAGAAATCAAGATAGTAGGCAAGAATATTTTGAAATACTGTTTATTTTGTTGAAAAACAACACATTGCAAGTCCATGGCACTAATAGCACTCATTAACATCTTATTCTGTCAAACAGGACATTTTTTTTTATTTTTTTGTTTAGGCATTGGTAACCGGGAAAGTCACACTGAGCCAGAATTCTTTTCCAGGTGTAACCCGGGAATGCTGGGGTTCCAATACAAACAGAGGAAGAAACCAGACACATCAATTATAACAAAATGAAGCAAATACAGAGGGAGAGAACAGTAACTCTAATTATAACAGAGTCAAGTGTTATGGAGTAAGATTAGGATCAAAATTATACATCCAGTGACTACAGCAAATCACCAATAACAAGTAGGGTAGGCAGGTCAACAAATCAAATAATGTGTCAGAAGGAGGTGACTAGGAGGTTGTCAGGTGACAATGGAGCTGAGGTTGGTGGACTGGAGAGGAGGCAGTGCAGGAGCAAGGGGGGAAAGGAGTGTGTCAAAGCAGATGATCTAGGAGTGTAAGTGAGGGTGAACAGAGAATGGTTGGGGAGAGCTGATTCAGGAGAGAGGGGAGATTGTAGGAGAAAGCTTACAGTATAGAAGTTGAGTGGGGGTGAGGCAGGGAGAATGAGCGGGAGTCCCTGGAGCACAGCAGGTAGGAGGAGGGGCCACTGGGGAAAGGAGGGAGGAGAGATAGGGGAGGGTCCCAAACCAGTATTTGGCTATGAAAGCCAAGCAATGGGTCAGGCAATGATGGGACAGAGGTGAAATAGTGAGGGAGAAGTATAGAGAGCAGTGATGTGATGTGTGTGTGTGTGTGTGGGGGGAGTTAGAAGTGAAATGGCAGAAGGAGTTCAGGAGAGTATCAAGCCTGGACAAGGATGCAGCATGGGCAGAACAATAGACTGTGTCAGCATAGTCAATTACCGGGATAATTATTTTCTTGACTAGCTCATGATGAATAGGAAGGGGAAGGGTGTCTCTGTTTTGATACAATATGCCTAGTGTACAGTAGATCGGAGTTTAGAGCATATGGCAGCAATGTGGGAGGAAAGATTGAGAATAGTGTCCAGCCAGACCCAAAGGTATTTAAATACGGTGACTACTTCAAAGTTGGAGCCATTGAGGATGGAGAACATAGGGAGGGACTGGAGAAATATCCAGCTTTTGCCTTGTTCCAAATGTCATAGAGACAGTATTTTTAGTATTGACTCTAAGATGATTAACGTGGAACAAGCTGAGGACATTGCTGAAATCTTGTTGAAGGGGGTCCTGGACTTGAGAGGTGGTAGGTCCCAAGGAGTATAGGATGGTATCATCTGCATACATTTGGATGAGGGAATTATTGCAGAGAGGAGGTCATTGCTGGCTATCATTAAAGATGAGCATCTGGAGGATGCTAGTGCTGCAGTGGAGTGGGAGAAAATGGTAAAATAGGATCAAAAAAAGAAAATTAAAAGTAGTAGTTGTGTTTAATTATTTTGGGCACCCTTATAGAATACAAAAGACAAACAGCATTAGGACCATGCATATATAAGACTAATAATACAATCAATATAAAATCAATTAAATACAGTCTTTAAAATTCATGCTAGCCAATTCCTAAGCTGTTTAACAGAATTAACATATTCCTCAGGCCCCAAAGGCCTGTTGGAAGAGGAATATTGTTAAGTGTTTTTTAAATACCTCTAGGGAAGACACCTTCTGGAGGTACCCTGGCAATGAATTAAAGAGGACCTGGGTGGCCATCATGAATGTCCGGTCCCCAGAGGATTTCAACCTAGCTCAAAGGACCTCCAGGATGGCCTCCCCTTCTGATCTGAGAGAGCGGCTCGGGGTATAGGGATGTAGAAGATCCTTCAGGTAGCCTGGACCCAACCCATGAAGGGACTTATAGGTCAAAAGACCTATTTTAAGGTGATGCACCAGCACCCTGGCAGACAGTGCAGTTTGCATAGCACTGGCAAAATATGACTGAACCTCTTATGTCCAGTCGACAGCCGGGCCGCCGCCTTATGCAAAAGCTGTAGGTGCCACATCGCACCACCTCTGACCCTGAGGTAGAGTGCGTTACAGTAGTCAAGCATCAAGGTGGTGAATACATGTACCAGTGTGGCCAGCTCATTAGGTGGAATAAGAGATTTAATTCAGGCAATGTTCCGGGGATGGTAAAAACCAGTCCAGACAGCAGCCGACACATGAGCTTCAAGTATCAGATCATTGTCCAAAACAATGCCCAAATTTTTCACCCTAGAGGAGGCCTCCAGTTTGGTTGGACTAATGAAGAGCCCTAACCTATTCCCAGATGCCCCACTCCCCCTCCCTTGACCTGGTTCAACCACCAGTACTTCAGTCTTCTCCGTGTTTAGCCCCTACCAGTTTGATGGCATCCAAGCCCGGATCTTGGACAAGCAATTATTCAGCACATTGACAGCATCAGATCTTCAAGGTGTGAAGGACAGGTAGAGCTGAGTATCATCAGCATAGCAGTGAAAACTCAGCTCATATCACCTTATGACCTCGTCCAGGGGCAGCATGTATACTGCGAACAACATGGGGGAGAGGACAGAGAATTGGGGTACTCCACAGGGCAGGACCATTGGTCCTAAGGAATAATTCCCCGGTATCACCCTCTGGGATCTGCCCCAGAGAAAGGACTCAAATCAGCTGATGACCTTACTGGTGAGTCCAACGTATTCCCTCAGCCTGTCCAACAACACCCCATGGTCCACAGTGTCAAACGCTGATGAGAGATTGAGGAGAATGAGAATCACTTGCTCTTCTCTATCCCTTGCCCAGAGCAGGTAATTCAACACCTTAACCAGTGCAGTATCTATGCAGTGCAGAGCCCTTAATCTGGACTGGAACGGTTCGTATATCTGGACGTCTGTGAGTTGACTCTCAAGCTGTTCTGTGACCACCTTCTCATGAACCTTCCCTAAAAAGGGGAGATTCAAGATAGGTTGGTAATTTGCCAAGATGTCGAGGTCAAAAGATGATTTTTTTCAACAGGGGCTTCACCAGAGCCTGTTTAAGTGATTCTGGGACAACCCCCGTTGCAAGGGATCACCTGACAATCTTGGCAAAAAATTAAAACCATTTAACAATTATTATATAAATATTTGTTGCATTTCAGAAAAATATTTTTTTTTACATTTCATTTTAATGCTTTGGTAACCAGATAAGGCCCTCTAGGCACAATTGCCTGATTTCAGGGGCAACCCGGGAGCACTGGAGTGGTTAAGTAACTTGCTCAGAGTCACACAGTATGCAAGTGGAGGTTGGGGGAATCAAACCCAGGTCTGCTGAATGTACCAAGCTTATTAACAACTTTTTTCCAACATAATAAACTTTATTAAAAAAATGTTAAAACTTTTTTAAATAACAGTCTCAATATTACAGAAACAAAACATACAAGAAAACAATTCAATCAAACTAAATAACAAAATCATACAAATACAAAGAAAAATATAACCCCTTCCCCCCAACCCCTCTGTTTGGTGCATCACTCTGTGGACAAATTTAAGAAGGAGCCCCTACAATGTCAGATCAAATAAATGTTCAAATACTGGCCATAGTTAGACTCCCTGAAAGGGGAAGAAAAAAAGTACTGCTTTAACAAAAGATAGGGGCTAACAAGAAGTAGATATAGCCTCACTGATCAAGAAAGGCCTGAAAATCAGATCAGCAAGCCTGGAACATAGTGTTCCTACCACAAAGGTTGCTATGGCTTTTTCAGCATTTAAAGCAGTCAGACATTCTTATACCCATTCTGTATATGTAGGTGTCCAGTTCCCCATCCAGTGACAGACAATGATTAGCTTACATACCGAGGAGATAAGGGCTGTATAGAATTTATGTTTGGTGTTAGAAATCATTGACTAGTCTCCCAGTAAACCAACCTCTGGGGTAAAGTAATTAACATGGCTAAAAAGTATGTAGACTTTCTTTTGTTTTAAAGTCCATAGTTTCACAGCTGAAGGACAAGCCCGCAGCTTATGGAATAAGGTGCCTTTTCTCCTGTACAATGATCAGATTCCGGCGATGGGAGCTTCTTAATTCTATACAGTTTATAGGGAGTGCAATAAAGATCATGTAGGATATTATATTGCAATAACCTTAACTGGTCTTGTTTAATGCATTTATAGATATTGTCCTATATAGAGTTCCAAGACTGATCAGACTAGTCCTTGTTTAAAATACTTTGCCAATAATATGCTTTCAGGGTAACTAGCCTACTGGCTTGCTGTGTAAGTTCCTTGTATATATTAGAAATAAATCTCCTTTTTGAAACTTAATCAATTTAAGTCTGAAAAAGTGAACTAGGAGAGCCATGCCATGGGGAAGGGCACATACATTTTTTAATACATTGGCTAAGTTGTATACATTTAAAGTGCGCCGAGGGAGGAGCAGAGAACTTCTCTTTATTTATCACAAGGTGGAGAACACAATTTTCGCTGCTAAAATCAGTTAATTTAGAAGTGGATAGCACAGGCAATACACTGAGGGGATTGGCTTCCCCGCTATACACATATCCATGATATTAAAGGAATCTTTATAACAAAGGACTTTTAAGTGCCAGCAAAGTTGGGAGTGAGCACTAATACTCCAACCTATTGGTGAACTCTGCAAGTCCTTTGGCAGGGCAGAGATTGACGTAAACAATAAGGATTTTAAAGAGACATTGTGATTCTTAGCTAAGGAACTTTCTATGGCTAACACTCCTGTCAAAGGGGCATCTACCTCTATTGCAATTCCCCATTGAAAATATTTTGCACCATGGAGGACTAAATAATAACTGAAGAAATTTGGGAGTTGTAAATCTACCAGATTGTAGGGTCTACAAATTTTCACATAGGTCCTACAGGGCGGCTTATCGAGCCACAAAAAAGCTGAACAAATAGTGTGCAATTTTATAAACTACTGTTTGGGACAAAAAAAATGTTAAGCATACCAAGAGGGTAGAGTAATTTTGGCAAAACAGACATTTTAATTAAATTAACTCTTCTTCACAAGGACAGTGGCAAATGGTACCACCTAGCCAGGTCCCCCTCAATCTGATTTAACACCGAGTCAAGATTAAAACTTTCATCTTTGTAGATTCTTTAGTTAGTTTAATGCCCAGATATGATAAAGCTGTTTTTTTTCCCATTGAAGCCCCAAGTTGCAACAAATCTCCTTTGAACACATTGAGGAGCAAGGATAAACTGTAGATCTATGGGAATTTAATTTATAATCAGAATATTGACTGACTTTGGAGATGATTGCAAGAACTGCCAGTAAGGATCTTGTCCAATCTGCAAGGTGGAGCAAAATATCATCAGCAAAAGATGATAACTTGTAGTTTTGACCTCCTATAGTAATTCCTTTACTAGAATCTGTTAAATTATTACTTTTTGTGAAGGGTTCTATATATAAATTGAACAGGTTTGGGGATAAGGAGCAACCTTGTCGCGTGCCTCGAGACAACCAAAAAACATCTAATAACACATTATTACAAAGAATACACATGGATGGATAGGAATAAAGTTTTTTAATTCGATTAATAAGTTCTGCAGGTAGCTCAAATGCTTCCAGGGTCCTGAAAAGGTATGGCCAGGCTACTTGATCAAAGGCTTTCTCCACATCCAGGGAGACCAACACTGAATCGTGACTGGCCTCCCCAGACACAGAGAAATGGTGGAAAATATTCTGGAAATGGTCTCCAGAGCTTCTGCCAGCCACAAAGCCCACTTGTTCAGGACCTAAAAGAGAGGCTGATACAGATGACAAATGAGAAGCTAGAATCTTTGCATACAATTTTACAACATTGTTAATTAACGAGATGGGACAGTAATTTTCAGGTTTTGATTGATCCTCCCTGGCTTGGGCAAGAGAACAATGCTAGCTTCAAAAAGTGTCCGGTCCCTGGGTGGATGGACAGTCAAAGAATTAAACAGTTTAGTGAGTAAAGGGACCAATTGGTCTCTGTAAGATTTATAGATAGAAGAGGAAAACCCATCGGGCCCCAAAGCTTTATTTAATGGCAAGGATGATATGACTGTTTCCACCTCTGAGCAAGTTATAGGTCCCAGAAGGAGGAGTTGTTGGTCCTGCGTAAGCCAGGGAAGGCCAGAAGCATGTAGAAATTTGTCTTAAGCAGCAGTTATTGAAGAGTCTGCCTGTGGCACCGTATAGAGACAATGATAATAGTCTAGAAAAATTAAGGCCATAACTTGCGGATCAGTAGTTGGCAGACCTGTCTCAGGGTTAACCAAGCCAGGTATCCACCATGTCGCATTTCCTTGCTTGACATGAAGTTCTAAGAGTCTACCAGTCTTGTTGTCTTGCCCTACATATGTTATAAGTTGAGAGGCAATTCTGTCTACTGTATTTAACAAATACTCTGAGTATTTGGCCTGGAGCTGCACCAGTTCCAAAAGAGTGGCCTCCATTGAGGATGCAGAAAAGCTCCTCTCTAAAGTCTGAAATCTTGAAAGCCACTCATCTACCTGGGCCCATTACTGCCTTTTATGAGTAGCAGCCAACCAGATTAATTCACTTCTCAAAATAACCTTGAGGCCACCTCAGATAAAATCGAGGGCCAGAGATGAGTCTTGGTTGTACTGAGTAGCATTGATTATGTAATCTTTCATGCATTGAACCAATACCGGATCTCTCAACAACTGATTATTGAGGGACCAAGCATGGGAAAGCACGGAAAAATGAGGGGCCTTTATAGTTAACACCACAGGTGTGTGGTCAGATATTACATGAGCTTGGATGTGACACTGCAGCAACAAAGGTAGCAATTGTTTGCTTATCAAAATAAAATCAATTCTAGATAATACTTTATGGAGTGAGGAGTAAAAGGTAAAGTCATGGGTTGTACAATACAGAGTTCTCCCAAGGTTCTGTAAGGCCTAATTGGTGTATAAATTTGATAAGGGCCCTCTGGGCTGGAGAAAGGGTATACCATCCCTGCAGCGACTCCGACACCATGAAGAGCATCACAGTGATAGGAATCGGGCAAGTACTGCAGGTCACTGTGATGGTCTGTTCAGTGACCAAGACTGCCTTTCTGGGTGTTTGCCTCCACCCCCCCGGTCCAGCTCTGACTCAGAGTAGGAATCCTAGAGACCGGGAGGGGGGATGTAGGGGCGAAGCCCCCCACATAGGTGGCTACAGGGGCACAGCCCCCCGATGGATACACAGAGGCATCCCCAACACCACAATGCCAACAGTTGGCACTGTGGCTGTCGCTGTCGGGGATGTCTCTATGCTAGCTGTTGCCGAGGCATTTTAAAACCGGAGATAGGCCCATTTTCGTCCGATACGTCTGATCCAAATCATTAGCCTGGACTAAGTTCCAGTTACCTCCCAACACAATTGGTAGGTGACAAAAGGGAACTAGGGCATTAATTAAAGATGAAAAAATGGATGGAATATCCAAGTTGGGGCCACAAATGGATCCCAGGACTAGTTCATAATTCCCCAGTTTACCATGGACCAGCACAAACCTAGCCTCAGAATCCTGAATTTCTTCCATCAAAGTAAAAGGTATTATTCTGGACATCAGAACAGCCATGCCTCTTTGACAGGAACTATTGCCAGAACCATACACCTGGTTCACCCAAGATTTTTGAAGGTGCCCAACTGATTATGTTCCACACGAGTTTCCTGGAGAAAAATGACATTGGGTTGAAATTTGTGTAGATGATGTAAAACAGCATATTTTTTCCTATTGTCTCTCCCCTCCTTTATGTTCCATGTAATAACATTCAAGATGTTGGCCATTCTAAATAAAAGCTAATAGTGTTGAAGCACATACGTGACTAGACGTAATGCACCAGATCCCCCCTCCTCATCCACCCACCCACCCATCCTTCCTCTGAAAAAACAACAGAAAAAGACCATCTAAGGAAAATTCCCACAATATCCAAACAGTACTATTTACAATAAACCAGTAAAAGCTAACCAGGCCCATATCCCACTCCTAACTCTTAAGGTCTACGTGCAGTGTTGGGTGAGCCTGTATCAAGGTCTTAGGTATAAATTCAAAAGCTAAATAATCCCCTCTCCTAATCATACCCTTTCCCCATATACAAATAAGGTCATTAACTAGAATCAGTTTAAAAGAGAAGACTGCATTGGAAGTTATTGATATACAAGTTCTAAATAGTAGTAAAAGGAAATTAGCTACCTATTCAAGATTGTAACAACTGTTAAGGCAACAAGGCAGGCTAGTTACTTATCACTAAAGAAAATTAGATAGGTTGCCTGCTAAACTCGAAAGCCTACTAATAGTAAGAGTTATTTCTTGTAAATAATAATAAAGGTAAAGAATAGAACAAGCCCTCCCACCTGTGGCTTAACAAAGCATAATATTAGTATACAATAATCCCTCTCAAACTGCAGTAACATTGTGCCCCATCAGTACCAGACCAAAACATACTAGTGGTAGCAATAAGAGAGATACACAAAAAGATAGTAGAATCATTCCTGCAAACATGAAACAGTCCAATTAAGGCTTTAGCCATTTAATAGTAAACAAAGTGCTTATGCGCTCCATCGGACTTGCCACAGTTGACTGTAACTTCTATTAAAGGCCTAATTAAAGCTCTACCACTGATTTAACAGTGGCAGTGCAGTAGCAATATACACACAAGGTAAAATAAAAAAAAGAACCAAAATTACTCAAATATTGTGTGTGAAGTTTGAACATTCTCCATCTGCATGTCCACATAATAAAATAGATCCAGCTTTCACAAGTTCTAAGATTCAACCAATAAATGCCACCGGAAGGAGCAAAATGCAAAATACATCTTAGAAGGTCTAAAATAACTCATTTAAGTCTAGAATGAGCTACGGTAAGTCCTTATGGGAAGCACCAGATTAACTCTACACCTCTAGTGTTGTGCAAAATTGAAAAATTATGCTCCGTGAAATATTTCACGTAATCCGAGCATTTTATGAAATATTCTGAAGAGCGCAAAATGCAAAATTTCGGCCTGGGGATGACATTTTGTTTTTCAATTCAAAGTTTATTAGGTTTTAACAATACAGAGAACAGAACCAGCAATTGGAACATACAGTCATCCAGTACAAAACACTGTGTTGGAACTGCCCCCCCGGGGGTGACATTTTGCTTACAAAAGGACAAAATTCACCACTCGTGGGTGAAATTTAGCCATGATAAAATCATCCCTGAGAGAAAGAGGGAGAGCAATCCAAAACCAAAAACAGAAAAATGTGAGCGGAGATGGAGCTGGAAAACTGCAGTGAGTTTGATCCAGGGCAGCAGTGACCAGCTATGACAGGCTGACATACTGGGGGAGACTGCAGGAGGCTGCATGCACCAGCAATGCCCCCAGGGTCTGTGCAAGCTGCATCCCCACTACTGACCATTGAACTGAGCCCCAGGATCAACAGCCCCAGGGCTTGCACTCGCCAGTGCTGGGCTACCTGTTTGCATTTCGGAGGGGCTTTGCACATTGCATCCTTTTGGTGGCTGGAGGCAAGGGAGTGCTGCAGCACCTTTCAGCAGTACTGACTGACATTGCTGGCACCTCATTTCATTTTTGATTTTTTTAGTGTTCTGCATCATCCAAGGGACAAGGGGCAACAGGCATGGTTGTGCTGGTGAGGTACAGTATTTTCCAGAAGTTGCAGCTGGTCCATGACAAAGGCAACTTCTCAGCTATGCTGTCCCAGGAGGAAAACTGGCAGCAGGTGAACCACACTTTAATTTATTGTAAGAAAAAAAAATTGCTCCTGTGTGTCCAGATCGGGCCAGTAGAGGATCCGTCTCGGTGCCTCTTGGAAAATGGTGCTGCTGGGATGTGGCAAAGAGTTGCAGGTCCCCGTAGCTGTCAACCCTCTGCTTTGTAAAGGAAAAAAAAAAACATCTTGCGTATTGTAGCTCAGAATGTAAAGTACTTGCAGCTTAGCATATGAAGTCCGAGTCCCAGCCCCAACGCTCATCTAGGGGGGAGGGTTAGGAGTGGATATTTAATAGGATTTCATATAGAACACCATATTTGTCTATTTTATTTAAGGGAAGTGACTTGAGAAATGTGAGCGGTTAAAGAGAGAAAGAAATGTCAGCAGCAGTGATCAGTTAGAGTTGAAGGAACGAAAGGGGGGCTTGCTTGTTGGGACCATGGATGGGACTAAAAACTGTCTGTGTGACTGTGTGTTATGTGGATTTCTGTTGTTTCAGGTTTGGCTTGTAGGGAAAGTCCCAGAGTCCGGGACATTCATCAATGTGTTTGGGGCATCATTTGTTAAATGGAGCCGAGCATGTTCTGGGTCCAAGTGATCACTGATACAACCATCAGATGGTGGTTTTGAAAAGCAGAATACTGCAAATATATAGCTGTATTTAAATTGCTAGCTGTACTATAGTACGTTCATAGTAATGATGAAGCATTCCTGTTGTCACAAGGTGTCGGATGATGAGCTGCCACGTGCTCACAGACAGACTATAAGAGACAGTGCCATGGAGGTGCAAACAACGGGTGCCTGTGTACAGTGTAGTCTATTCTTTTTTAATTTTATCCTAATCATTTTTTGCTGCCATTGATAATATAAATGGTCCTCTGTGATTACATTAATACACAGCATCCATCATCATCATCATCCTTCCCCCCCATCACAGGACCGCCACATCACCTTATGATACTGTGGTGCTGTCTGGAGACAGACAGCTATGTAGAGATGCCCAAGGGGTGTAACAAGCAAGTATCATGTGTCCTGATACACTGCAGCTCACCCACTGCCCTATTCCACACCATTTACTGAGATTGTGTTTATTTAGCAAGGGGATGAAAGATTTTTGACATGGAGACATAAGTCTATATAGTACAGGCTGGAGCCCTAGCTGTAGAGTCTGCTAGCTTTTTTTTATTGCACAGAAATTGACGGGCAGTGTTCAATCCCAGATTACCCACCCCATGCAAATTGTAGTGTGTGTTTTTTTGGGGGGTGGGGGCACTGAGGAATTGTTGTCTAATGGTCCCACCCCACCCCCAGTCGATCACTGGCCCAAATTCAACATATTCCCCATCCCCCCCACTGAGCTGTACATCCCTGGTGTCTAGTGGCCCCACCCAGCCAATCACTGGCACAAATTGTATAATTTTTTCCATCACCCCTCCCTGCTGAGAAGGTATGCCGACTGTAAGGTGACACCATTGCAGTGAACACGTTGATGCCGACAATATCGACAGTTTGCTGTAATGGTCCACCCGAGACCCTGGTACTCTGCCTCCCGGTCCTGCATCCCCTTCCCTAATCAACTCCGACTCAGAGTTGGAATCCTATAGTTCAGGGGGTGCAGTTGGCAGAGTCCCCCACATGGGGGGTTTGGGGCCAAAGCCCCCTGATAGAAAAAGTACCAGGATCTCCTGCCAGATTTATGTCAACTGCAACTTGTGGTCAACAGAAATCTGCCGCTGTGATGTCGGTTGACAACATAGTTGCCGAACTGGCATCATACAGCCACTGAGATTCAGTATAAAAATTAAAAATAAAATCTCCCTGGTGTCTAGTGGACCCCCCCACCCTGTCATCAGATAGTTCCCTTCACACCTGCTCCCTCCCAGTACCCCCGAGCAGGCCACTGGCAGCTCAGTGCCCTAATGCCAGTGCCCTTATTCATATCCCAATGCCTGGTGTCTAGTGGTCCCATGCACTCATTAACTGAAGCGCTCAGTCGGTCTGCCATCCATGTAGGTGAGTTGAGGGCTGTGCCGGTGGCCAGCTCAGGGTACTAGGGGGGGACTGAGGGGAGGGGAACTATCTGATGACAGGATGAGAGGGGTCCACTAGACACCATGGGAGTTTTTTTTTCTTTTTTATTATTTTTATACCAAATCTCGGGGGGGGATGGGAAATTGATGAATTTGGGTTGGTGATCAGCTGGGGAGGGCGTGGGACCACTAGATACCAGGGAATGTGATATGAATAAGAGCACTAGCATTAGGGCACTGAGCTGCGAAATTTCAGGTGAAATTTCACAATTTCACAAAATATTTCGGGAATGCAAAATTGCTGATTTCGTGGCAATTTCACTGGAGAAATGTTATTTTGCAACATCTCTATGCACATCCCAATACCAGAGGAACTTGGAGCAATAACATCTTTACAAACACACTGTCCTAATAAATGAGGGGTATAGTACTTCCATTCAGATTCAATCATGATACAAAAGTACAGCACATTCTATGTATTCTCCTGATGGAAAGAGAAGTGCATAGCCCAGTAAAGCCAAACCAGAGAGAAAATACAAACTCATCCAGTAGACAAAGAAAACAGAATGGGTGATCCTCAGTGAAGACAATATGCCAAAACGTAGTGTCTAAAGGTGTGACCATTTAGTCCTGAAGGAGATCAGCCGGTATTGGATTTGAAAAGGTCAGAGCATAATTTAGGCATATCTTTACCCACTTGTTCCACGGAGTCATATCGCCGATGATCTGAAGCTGTGGAAATTTCTAGGTGAGTCAGGTAGAGGAACCTATGTTTGATTTGAGCTGCCAACAGTTTACTCAACAATTGGCAGTATGCAAACCTGTCCTGCTTTGTCTTTAAAGTCATGTCCAGCACAATGCGTAATTTCCCACAGAACCATTTAATAGTAGCAAGTTTCCTGGATTGTCAAAGAATATGCTAGCAGTTCAAAAAATTTAAAAGTTTAAAAATGATTGGCTGTGGAGGGTTTCCTGGAAGTGGATTGGCCCTGAGTGTGAGATGAGTGCTTTTGATCACATAGCTAGGGCCACTGGGTGAGGGGCCAATTACCTTTCGGCAAAGCTTTTATATGTTTTTTTTATTTTGTAACCTTGTATTGTTTGCATTTTTGCAGTCAGGACAGCATTGAAAATAGACTTGCCTAATGCCTCATCCTGAAGAATTATATGAATAAATGAAATTAAATGAGCTCTATAGTATTGGGCCCCTCCACACTCTCTGGGAGCCCTAACAGCACCAGGTTATTGTGCCGGTTCCTACCATCCAGATCATCTAGCTTAGCTTCTAGACTGGAGACAGAACACTTTAGGTGAACAATCTCAGGATCTACTCTGGCCTGGTGGTCCTCCAGCGAGGAAATACAGGCTTCAGCATTCGAAACCCACTGAGACAAATCATCCAGTGCTGGCTTAATATCATTCATGTCAGCCACCAGAGTGAACACTACTTATTTTACTGATGACAGATCCATTAAATTTGTGTGGGAGATAGATCCTTGGGTGTTAGGTGAAAAGCTGCCTCTGGAGAAGTGCTGTGACGGGGACTTTTGGCCTCCATTGTAATCAGCTGCTCTTCTTCCTCCTCTGACAAACTCTCCAGCTTCTGCTCTTCTGACATACTTTTTTCCATGTTATTTGTAGGTATCATAGTGCAAACGAGTTTAAACTGCTCTCCAAAGTCATTTATGTGCAGTTTGCAGAGTTGAACAAGGAATAGTAATGATTTTATCTGGCAACCTGAACAGAGCTCACAGATGATGCTGTTAACTCAACACTAGCATCACCTGACTCCAGCTCATTAATAGCTTGTTAGTCTACCCTCTATGCTAAACTACCAGACTCATAGCATTACATACTGTATCATTTGAAGGGATGGTTACTTGGGAAAGGGGAATTTTACTTAAAATTTGCTAATTCTTATTCACTAAAAGAATTGTGATTTGAGTTCTGCAATGTCAGTAAGAGATATTAGGCCAAGTTTTCAAAAGGTTACGAATGCCACGAGCACCAGGTGTGATGAACATATGGTGCACGGAGCTTACAGCATTCTCCTGGGCATTGATCAGGATTTTCTAGCACATGCACATACTGCCATGAGTTAGACTAGATGTTTGCTGGGCTAGCTTGTGTCAATCCCAGGTACCCTTTTTACAGGGCTTGCACTAAATATTTTGTGCAATCTGCCATAAAGCAGGTAAATGGTCACAACTGTGCCCAACCTACTAAATTCAGATGTAGTTGTGGCAAAGGTGCTTGGTGCAACTGTAACAAAAAACAAGTTGGATGCAAGCCCTGCATCCTTCTTTTGAAAATCCTCCCTACTGCGTGAACTGTGCATGGAAGTATGAATTTCCCATGATTACTGCCAAAAAATCATATGTTTCCAGGATTCATAATAATCTGTCTTTTTTGATGTAAAATCACATACTGCATATTGGGGTGAACTAGTCTTATAATCTCAGAAACACATTTTGAGTGGCTGGGGTCTCTCTCTCTCTCTCTCTCTCTCTCTCTCTCTCATCATCCAAAATACAACTTTTATTCTGAGAAATGGCAATTGATGTCATATTTGTACTACCCCAGTAAAAACCATCACAATATATTCAAAATTCTAAGCTTGTCAATGCATACAGTAGGAGGAAGAAACAAATCATACAACTCACAGATTTATGGCAGAAAACCAGTATAAATTATCTGTCAGCAATACAGCTTCAATTTGCAGCACAAAATCACACTGTTACAATGCACTGTCAAAAAACGTTTTGCAATTTTATTTAATATAGTTTTTACCTATCTCATCAAGTCAGTAATACATCTGCTTTTTTTTTTTCTCAAGAGTTGTGGTTCAGCATAGACAGAGATGGTGGATGGGGATAAGTGAACAACATGTGTTGTTCCAAGCTTGTGTAAGGATGGTTCTACCACACCAATGTCATTAATACCCATGCTTGTCAAATGAAGCAAAGTTTATTCTGACTGTGTGCATTAACTACAAAACTGAGAAAAAATTATTACCCTGTACAGTCATATAGTACCCTATGATATTTTAAGATCTAACCAAGCAGATGTGTCAGAGCTAGTGTAGAGTATCTTGAATGAATATTATCTTGTCATTTCAATGTGCTAACACAACAATAAATTGCAGAAAAGCAGTTTTACAAGAAAGGAACACATAATATTGATGACATTTTTCCTTCACTCTATACAGTTCACAAAAATACTTTATACCTTCACACTAATGAACAGCAAGCTATTCTGCTATGGAATGGGTCACTTTTTGACCATTTTTATGTTGGCTTGCGCACATGCGCAAGCAACATCTTGCGCTAGTGCGGGACCTGGGGGCGCGGCTGCTGTTGGGCGAATGCAGGGCACGCATCAGTAGGTGCATCCCTCATTCCCCAATCAGCCTGCATGCCACCGTCACACCATGCATTCATAATGGGGTGAGCACATCAAAACAAAGGTCCGCTGCAATCCAAGCAAAGCTCGTCATACACAGCGGTCCTTTGCTTGTTGTGCTCGCCGCCATTATGACCATGGTCGGCGAACGGGTGGCTGCCTCAAGCTTGCCAACATCGGGGGTGCCCAATCCCCCTGTGGGCAACCCCCACCCTGTGTTTGTGTGCTGACAGGGGAGCCCACTCCCTGTCGGCAGACCCCCCCCAAATGTTGAATGCCGAGGGGGGTGCCCAATCCCCCTCGGCTCGCTGCCCCACCAGCTGTCTTTGCCCGCTGATGGGGAGCCCACTCCCCGTCGGCATCAACCCCCCAACTGTTGAATGCTGAGGGGAGTGCCTAATCCCCCTCGGCTCGCACTCCCCCCTTCTTTGTTTGCCGGCGGGGGTGCCCAATCCTTGTTGGTATTACCCCCCCGTGTTGTGTGCCAACAAGGGTGCCCAATCCCCCATCGGCTACTGACACCCCACCCAAAAATCCACTTAGGTGGCATGCTGGGAGCCCACCCCAGCATGCCAAATGACTATGAGATAGAAACTGTCGGCTGACAGTTTTCCTTTCCCCTGCAAAGCGAAAACCGTCCCTCGTAGTCTAGATGCCCCTCCCCCACACCCACCACTGTGCACCCTGCCTCCCCTCACCCCCTTCACCCCACGCACCTCCGGACTCTGTCACGATGATCTTCTGTGGACCGGGAACACGGCTGCGCTCTACAAAGCCGACCGCGAACTGAGGAAATGCTGGTAAGCTGTATAATGCAATGTATAGGGTTTTTTCAACTTTGCTGCATATCTCAGGCATTTCTTGGAATTTTGGCACCAAATTTTCAACATGGGGTTTTTGGGGCCCCTCCTCATGAATTCTATCACTGTCATGGCGTCAATCTGCCTTGAAAGGTGATTTTGCAGTCACTGCGTGAAATCACCTTTCAGGATCCATTAACAAAATGACAGTGCCAGTGTTTATGATGTGGCCTCTCAAAAAGCCTATGTTCAAAATTTAGTGGAAAAAAATCCAACAAATACCTGTTTTACGAGAGTGCATTGTGCAGTTGCTACGCAATCTCGTAACGTTGCGCATACTTTAATGCCAGATTTTCAGCATTGACATTTTTGTGCACCTCCTTGTGAACAGTACAGCTGTCATTTTCCACATCCTGCCCGAAATGTGTTTCCGCACTTCTGGTGCACAGTTGCGCAGTCGTTGTGGGAAATCAGTGTTTGGGCCAGATTACGAAAATGACAGTGACAAAGTTCATGAGCAGAGCTCCTAGAATGCCTATGTTGAAAATTTGGAGCTGATACTCCATAAAATGACTGTGTTACGAGCGTGCATTGGCAGATTGCACACATGCTCATGCCGTCATGCATTTGTAATATTTTCACTCTGGATTTTCACCATTGCCATTTTTTCACACCTCTTGATGAACAGTACAGCCGTCAATTCACATATCCTGCCCAAAATGTGTTTCCGCACTTCCAGCGCAGAATAGTGTGGTCGCTGTGCGAAATCACTACTTGGGACACTTTGAGGAAATGACAGTGACACTGTACATGAGCAGAGGTGCTAAAATGCCTATGTTGAAAATTTGGTGCCGAACGCCCATAAACTGGCAGTGCTACAAGCGTGCCTTGCATATTTCCCACGCACCCTTGCAACTCAGCAAATTCCTTATATGTGTATGCCACATTTTCAGCACTGGCATTTTATTACACCTCCTTATGAACTGTGCAGTTGTCATTTTTCAAATCCTGCCTAGCATGTTTTCCCACACTGCACTAACAAACACCCACAGGGACACCCTAATGCCTCTCACTCTCTGCAGGGTGGGGGTGGGTTGGCATCAGTTCAGTACTTGACTGCCACTCCTATGCTGCATCTCTCTAACTCCTGCACTGCCAATGGCAGCAAGACAACATTCGGCATTGACAAATGCTTGTTATGATTATGTTTCTTCTGGAAAATAGTCAGTTTTAGTTCTAAAGACAGTTATCATCTTTCACATTCACTTGAACATTTGTGTTGTGACTAATTCAGCCACAAAATGCCCACTCTCCTGGCAAATACGAAAACTTAAGTAAATAAGAACTTTCTCACTTCCGTATGCACCTCTAAACATATAAATTACTTACCATTAATGGTATTGCACTTTTAATGTAAATCTCTTTTGATATTAGGCTTTCAATCTGCTGAGAAATATTAAGTCAAATCCAAATCAGCCTAGAAATGATATAACACTTTCTTAAGTAGAGTATAATAAAACAGCACTCAAATGACAACACTTGGTAACGTAAGGTAGATAGTTATATTTCATTCGGAATTCTGTATCTAAACACACCACACCACAATGTGACTGCATGCACTGTAAGCATAATATCAATTTTACATTAATGTTGGTGAACTAATTGAAGAACTAAATCAATTTATTTGTAAGTAGAGGTCCTGTTTCAAAGAAGAAAAGTAGCAGTACTGTTTCAAAGAAGAACAAAGAAGACTGACCTTTAAAAAGAACTTACTTAATGCTAGTATTATCAGATATGTGATTGTTTTGTGGGTTCACTATCATTCAACGCAATTAGTATGCAGTGACTCAGGCACAGCAGTTAGTAGTACATTTACTGAAGATATTAGGGGTAAACAAACTGTGAGTTTAGAGGAATGAATGCATTTACAAACATAAAACATTTCTACCAAAATTCTTGCTTTTCCCAGTGTCTTTATGAAATGTGGCTGCAACAGATCATGTCTGAGTCTGTACGCTTGGCTAATTCAACTGTATTCTGATTGACAATGGTTTGTTCACTCAGAAAGCATTATAGACTGATGAAATAAACCTTTTTGACTTTAAAGAAAAAAAAACAATCTAATTACATGTACAGAGATCCAAAATGCTCTGGGCAGGTATAATAATTTCTTCATGTAATTTTTAACCTGGAGACTAGTTGGAGCTTAACAGGGGATCACAGCTAAATTCCATGTTCCTCAGTTAATGTACCAAATATTTACAAATAATATGATTGATTTGCTTTCCAAGTATTACCTGTACTGTCATTAGCCTGATAATTTGGCAGAGTCCTAATGAAGACATACCTGACCTTCCTTCTCAACATTGACATTGCACCCTTGTCTCCAGTTTTGGCAGAGAGTGAAACACGGATGCTCCTGCTCATGTCCTGACCCTTTGTAGCTTTGCTCAGTATCCTACTTTTAAAGAGATGGATGAACACATGAGCATGCAAAATGAACCAATTGCATGCAGTTATTGAATCTGTAATCCAAAGGATAATGACCTTTAAGTTGAAAGCATATAATCATTTTGAAGTATCTTCTTTGTTTTTCTTTTTAAAGAAAAATGTCAAAAAGGCAGAGTCTAATATTGAGTGCCAGGGAGTAGCTTCATCAGCTTCAGGCAATACAAACACTGCTATTACTTGGGAGTAAAAGCTCTGCATAATTAACAAACATCATCAGCCTTACAGTTCCAACAGAATGTAGCAAGTTCCTTGCCTGAAGGCTGCTCTCATCCTAGTAAGTCTGTTTACCCTGTCCAAGATTAGATTAGTTTAATTATTATGAAAAAGACTGCTAAGATCTTACAGC
Source organism: Neoceratodus forsteri (assembly GCA_016271365.2). Lineage (NCBI taxonomy): Eukaryota > Metazoa > Chordata > Ceratodontiformes > Ceratodontidae > Neoceratodus > Neoceratodus forsteri. Next base: position 261,362,975 of record CM028137.1, on the reverse strand, counting down.
CTAATTATGCAAATGCATCTAAATGTTCACAAAAGTAATTTATTTATTTGGAGATAAATGAATCTGTTTTGTCATAAAACAGATTGCAGTCCTGGCAATGTACAGGCAGGGTTATGTACCCTTGGGCAAATCCTTCACTACCACTATTAGTGGGATCCCTGGATTACAATATTTAAAAGTACATAAATGTTTTTAACAGCATTTTATTGTACTACAAATTAGTGTTCCTTTTGGGATTATTATATTATCCTTTTTTAATATTCAACATTCCTATTATAAACACAGTACCTCTGAAGAACCATTCAGAAGATGTTAACAGCCAGAGCTCAAACAGTCTTTGAGAAGTGCACCTGTTTTATAATTATGTATTTGGAGGAGAAGGCTTTAATCATCTTTACAAATTCTCAGGCAATTTGCCTTTACTCTACAAGTTCCATATTGTTCTTAGAACAAATTAATGGGAAGCTGAATGCAAATGGAAGTGGTGATTTATAAAAATCATAGCTACAGTTCTCCAGGGTGATACATATAGTAAAGCAGACATGTTTGTTAGAGAAATCCTGTAGTTTACATGGCATTACCATGGGTGATCTAGACAGTGAAGGCTACAGAATGTTTAACAACCTTTGCTCTTGTGTCAATCTTCACACAATCAAAACAGCAAAGAATGGGTTGCAAAAACATATTTTCTTCCTATCAGATTAAACCAAAATTATCAAACGTCCTCGGTAAAATTCACATCTCTGGGGATAATTTTAATTAAGCAATATTATGTTAATTTGTGGTTTAAATTCTATTAGGTTACATTGTGTTTCATCTAATTACAATAATACAGATTCTCACTAGCTCAGTTTATATCCAGTATTGTTTTTAGTTTGACTGTGTGTTGTCCCCTGGTCAAGCATTAATATTTGCAATAATAGTGTTACATGGTATACCAAAATAATTTTAATTTAGATGGCTCTGAAACAGATGAACACAATGTGGAAAAAAACATGGCACCCTGTGTTATCTGGTCACAGTGCAATCTAGTAACCTGGACCAGTCATTTGTTTTAGTTCATGCCTAAAAATATGAAGTTATGCCCCTATCAAGAGGAGAACGAGGGTTGATTTTTTTGCTCCTGCATCTTTAGGTTTTTCTCCAGCCTGGTGGCAATCCAGATCCCTGACTTGCCCCTACTTGCCCAGTGCTTGTGTAAAGTGTGTCAATCTACTGGTATGGAACCAAGGACTAGAGGAGGCTGATGGTCCACTCACATCTGTGCAAGCCAGCCAAAGGGGGGGGCAGATCAGAGGTTAATGGCAGAGGCATGGGATAGTGCCCAGAACGTACAATGTCCCCTGGGGTATTTGTAGGGGTTATGAAGCTTGCATCCAGCATGGAGTCAGACAGTCTACTTTTTCTGCACCTACCCCAAAGCTGGGATACTGCTGATGGAGTGGGGCCACTGAGTGGGATTACTTGTGAAAGAGGCCACTGTCTGTAGAAAGGAGGTGAGGGGCCTGCATTGAGCTTACCCAGGATGGTCAGGAAGCTTAAAGTACCCCCTGTCCTTCAAAGAACCCAACTGGAAAATCTTGACCATGGGGGAGAAGCAAAAACTCTCACTCTGTGGCATGATGGAGGGGGTGCAGAGTTTTTATAAAGCCTCACAGTTATGCACATTGCACAATTTGTAATACTTGAAAGTTTGTAATTAAATATATGAATGTGGCCATTAAACCTGAAAGGTGTGTTTTTTACATATAATAAATATGTGTTGACTCTCACAGTGTTTTAGAAATATCCTTTGCCTTAACCAATGTGTTGTACGGTGACCAAATACAGCCACCATACAGTTGTACAAATAGAGTTGTTGACTGTCTGGAAACATAACTCTACTACCTGTGCATTTGGAAAGTTTGGCCCCTATTTAGAGTTTTGTTTTCTTTTTCCTTTATGTTTAGTAGTGTTTTGTAATAATGATGATGCACATTTAATACTGTCACTGTTATATACTCTTTTTGACCTGTATAGTCTTAGCTATACATTTGTAAAACAGGGATATGTGGTCTTAATAGGAACAAACTAAGAGATAATTACATTTCAAAATGGTTCTCAAACAAAAAAAAAATGTTACAAGAAGATCTAGAATTTACTATATATAGTGCTTCAATGGGAACGTAGAATTTGTTAGTGAAGGCCACTCCATTCCTTTCTACAAAGGCTGTCCTCTTTCACAGGTAATTCCACTCTAAAGCCCCACTCCATCAGCAGCCTCCCAGCCTTTGGGACAGGTGCTGTGAAAGTATCTCTCAGACCCAATGCTGGATGTTTGCAGTAGTACACATTGTATCCCAAAGCACCTTATGAGCAATGAAAGGCTGGTAGTGAAGTGATTGTAAATGCATAGTGGCAACCATTTTGCATATCAACACCTATGCATGGCCTTGGACAATTGTCTGAACACATTTTTGTGGGAAGGGGAATGTATGCCAGCACACTGATTAAAATCCCCTACTTTTGCAAACTGCCATTTACTGCTGGATTTTATCAAGGCCTTCAGTGTAGTGTCACATGAAAAACTGATTTGATATCCAAATGGCTGTAAGATCACAGGAAGAGGGTGAGGGTTATGAGAAATATATCAGAGGAGGGGATAGTGTTGAGTGGGGTGCCATAGGGCTCTATCCTGGGACTAGTACTATTTGGAATTCTTATCAGTGATCTTGGGAACAATGGCCATGATTCATGAATGCCTACAAGGGCAGTGCATAGGCATTCCCACCACCAAATGTCATGCAGTAGTGCCCTGTGAACCCCCTGCAGCATTCGCTAACAGGAGCATTAGCACCTTGAGCAATAGATCCCCATTAGGCCATGGGGTGCCACTCTAGGGGTGGGATGGGGGTGTGCACTGTGCGGTGCCCATTCACAATGGCACTGCACACCATTCTGGGGCTGCAATCTCTATACTAGGAGACACTGGTGTAGCCATTGAGCAACCCCCTCAAAGTGCTGCCGCTGGCCGTGGCAAGTCTGTGCTGCCCCCCCATGCCCCCAGATTCACAGACAAGAGGGTGGCTTGGGGCAGCCACTTGGGCACATTTCCAGTGTCACCACAAGGCACAGCTCTGGTGGTCACAGAATTCCCTGCTCCATGCAGAGCAGGGGATCCACTCGCAGACTGGATATGAGCATCCCATTGGATGCCTGCCGAGGTCCACAGCTCCACACCCGTCTGTGCCCATGAACCTGCACACTCAGAGGGCAGGGCCATGGACAAGTGGCCATCATTCATGAATTCTGACCAGCGCACACCTGTTTGTGGGTGTGGAGCCACATGGGTGGGTTATGCACGTATCACACTTGCAACCCACCGGTTCATGAATCGCAGCCAATATCAATAACATCTGCAATAAATTTGCAGATGACACAAAACTCTGAGATAGAGTGAACACAGCAGCAGAGACAACATTATTACAAAGGATTTAGATAAGATGGTGGAATGGACAAATAAGTGGACTATGTCATGTCACAGTGATAAATGCAAAGTTATGCATATGGGAAAGAATAATAAGAATAGTATTACTTATCTGATGTTAAATTGAAAACAACAGAGTGTGAAAAAGATCTTGGAAGATATATATAACTAAAGATCACTACAATAAAAAACAAGTGACATTATTTGGAAAGGGGAATCATTTATTGCATACCACAAGGAGGCACTTTGGTCAAAGGTCAGAAAATGTTCTACTACCATTATTTAGGTCTTACATAAGACTGTTAATTGATTATGGCTAACAGGCTTGGGGTGGATTAACAATTGGAGAAAGCAAATAACTAGAAAGAATACAACATAAAGCAACAAAATGGTAAAGGGTCTAACAAACATAACAAATGAGGAAAGACTGAGAAGCTGGGACTGCATAGGATAAAACACAGATGCACTAGAGGTAATTTTTAATGTTATATACAATGCATAAGGCTCCAAATCTACAGAAATAATTAAATCTTACAAGTGGACAACAAATATATTCACTAAGAAAGCATAATAAATAAATAAGGGTTACACACTTTAGAACAAATGTATAGGTGCCCATTATGCCATGCCCTAGTGGGATACGATCATGAGCCCCTAAGGCTGCATGCCTGGTGGCACTGCTATCCCGTATGCCACCAGCTCCTGTGCTGTTACACACATGGTGTGGTGCCCAAACCACCTGTACAGCTGATGCAGAGGTGGTAAGATACAACTCCCCCCCCCTTAGTCCCCTATAGCCCAGAGGACATGAAGGGAGGCTAGGGCCACACAAGATGGTGGTTGGGTCGGGGCCACCACTGCACCTAGGCATATCCTGCACCTATGCATGTACTCATGTAACACCACATGCTGTGCACACAGCAGCCTTCTCACCAGGTCTCCTCCTCTCTATCATACCACCATGAGTCCAGTCAGGGCTCACCAACTCTTTTTGGGACTCTTTCCTGCTCCACTTACCCTGCATCTGCTCCTCCTGTCCCTGTTTGGGCTGTGTGGTGAGATCTGTAGGGGATGAAAAGCGAGTGGTAATCACACCCCGCGGTGTTATATAGTGTCTCAACCAGTACACACTACCCAACAGAAATGTGCTTCTGCTTGCACTATGGCTCAATCACACCATATGCCATGCACCAGGAACAGGTCAAGTGTGGCTGCACTAAAATTGTAGCACTGCCATTGGTGCCACACACAGGTGTACACAATACATGCTGTGTATGTTTTACAATGAAACCTATCATTTAAGGTTGTCAATCTTTCCTCTGTGTTGCCTGACTCCTTTGGCTAGAAAATTGACTTGTTTCATTGGGGCTTCAAAATTTTGTCATGTAACCACCTCTTCAGGTGTCTGGAATTTTTATTTTAACCCTGGTGTCTAGTGGCACCCACCCCCACCCTCCCATCACTGTCCTCAAAATTTTGGTTTAATTTCCTGTTGTCTAGTGGCACCTCCCTCTGTCTGATCATCATGCCCATAATTTTGATTTAATTCCCTAGTGTCTAGTAGCACCCTCAAACCCTCAGATCACTGTCCCCATAATTCTTGCTTAACTTATTGGTGTCTAGTGGCATCCCCACCTTCTGATCCAAGGAAAAGCCTGAAATAAAGAAAATGGACCCTCAATGTTTTTTTTTTAATCTGTAAAACAACATGATCCCTTGCTGATCAGCCCCCCCCAACTCCCACTCAGCACCCACCACCCCAGAACACCCTCATGCACCCTCAGTCACCTGAACAGATCCCAAGTTTGAGATCCACTCTTCGATCCAAGACATGTCTTGCTGCTGGAACCAGTGACTGCAATATGAGAAACTAATGTAAATGTGGTTTAAGGTATTTCAATAGGGGTTTCAACTTTTATGCATAACCTATCTGTTTGCTAAGATTTTGATCCCAAATGTTCAACATGGCCTTTTAGGGACACCACCTCATGAACAATAGGACTGTCATTATGCAACTCCTTCCTGAAAGGTGATTTTGTAGTCATTTGGCAAATTCATATTTTGGGCAGGATTTTGAATTGTTTTCTGCCCTTGTTCATGAGGTGGAGTAATAAGAATGCCATGTTGAAAATTTGGGGTCAAAATATGAAAAAATGCCAAAGTTATAGCCATTCATTGCAATTTTGCTATGCAAGTTTGTAACTTTGGAAATTTTAAATATTTTGATCCCAGACTTTCAACAGTCTTCTTATTACCAAACCTCATGTACAGTATGTCACTGCTCTCATTTTTCAAATCCTGCCCAAAATGTGTTTTCGCACCCATGGTGCGGAATGGCACTGCAGTTGAGCAGAATTACATTTTGGTGGGGATTTAAAAATGTTCTATACTGGCTACATGATTTGGGGTAATAAGATGGCTATGCTGACAATTTGGTGACCTTCCACAGCTACATACATATATGCATCTATGGAGGGATGGGAGCACAGGGTTCAAAGGACCCTGCGTTTCCACAGTAAAATAAGGATACTATTATACTATCCAAAAAGTAAGGAAAAACGTTTCAAAATACTTCACTAATGCTCCAGTTAGGGTCAAAACAACAAAAGTTGGGAAATGAGGTATTAGGGTTTTCAACCATAACACCCCACCCTCCCAAACCAGGCAGGAGAGCAGGTGCGGGATGTGCCTTGGGGTTCACAAGCCTAATGCTCACCCCATTCTCATAAAGTCTACACATCTGACCTTATTAACAGATGGAATGGGGTAAGTGTTAGGCTTGAGAAGCCCAAGGCACACCCCACACCTGCTCTCCTGCCTAGTTTGGGAGGGTGGAGTGTTAGGGTCAAAGTAATAAAAGGATAAATTTGTGATAATAAATTATAATAGTAAGAACTGGAATTGGGAACTTAATCCTTATGCTATTATTTTAAAATGTAAAATGAAATACCTACCCCCCCCGAATTAATTCATTGATGGGGGAAAAAGTATGAAGTTTATATACATTTTGTACTAATATAAATGTCCCTTGTTCAATAGAAGGACAGTCTTTCGAATAGGAAACATAATGTCTATAATAGATCCTGCCCACATTGTAGAATGATTTAATCATTGGATGTAATTAAAATATAGGAATTTGCACATTTTTTAGATCTTGGTGATAATGAATTGTAGTATAAATATTGAACACTATGTGGTGCACATATACCTTGATAAAGAGTTCGGAAGGAATGTGAAATGTTGGTCTTTTGCGTGAAGTTCTCCCTGGTGCTATACCTCTTTGATATCTGTATTTGGTTTTAGAATAAAATAATACAAATTTTCTAAAGAAACTGGTGAGTGTTGCAGTTCTTAAATGTAAGATAAAGAGTGCTGGGTCCCTTGTGTTTCTACTGAGCTGAAGGAGGACCGACAAGCACCTTCCCTTCGAGGGCCGAATTCAGGTTGGACCAGAGGCTCTCCCCACCCACAGGCCGATTCTTGCAACACTGACCGGTTCGTGATCCTGCAGCATGGGCCAGGGGCTCACCCCCACCCCGGAGTCGCAAGGGCCAGATTCAGGTTGGACGGGCTCTCCCCCCACCCCACCGGACCGATTCTTGCCACCACACAGGTAGTCGCCACGGACAGTGCTCCTCGCATCTTGAACTCTGTGTTTTTTGTCTTTTTTTTAAATTTTGGCACCTTTTTCTTATTACCTCAGAGTCTGGAAAGTGAAATTACATGCGAATACTGTCCTGAACAGGGAAGCAAGGGGTATGCCTGTATGTGTGCTACCGTCGAGTAATCTACTGTAACCTGCACTGTTGCCATAATTAATTTTAAAGCCAGTATTCTCGATTGAATGCACACTCCTGCTTCTACTGTAACCTGCACTGTTGCCAGAATTAAATTTAAAGCCAGTATTCTCGATTGAAAGCTCTCTCCTGCTTCCTGTTCTACATGCTAGCAGCCTATTGCGTGAACCTAGGAATCGGGTCAGCCCCTTAGCATGCAGTGCTTATTGTCCTACCTCTCCTTTCCTCAGCAGTTTGTGATCCTGCAGGGTGGGCCAGGAGCTCACCACCACCCCTGGAGGTGGCGAGCGAGTCAGGTTGGACCGGAGGCTCTCCCCACCCCGCGGACGATTCTTGCCACGCGCAGGTAGTCGCCACTGACAGCGCCTCCTCGATGTTGAACTCCTGTTTTTTCCCGCAGTTGCTTCATGACTGCTCCCCGCCAGCCCCAATACCCCCCACCCTTTTCCGGCTTTAGATTTATAGGCTGAAGTCCCGCGATAGGTGGCGCGGTCTGGCGTTTTTTTTCTAACAGCTCTGTTTACCATCTGCTCGTTATAACGTCTGGCCACTAGAGGGAAACTAAATATTCAGCTGATACTTCACTACACACCTGGGTCTCCACCCCACCCAGCCTTCCTTTTTAACTACAACTTCTGGCCTCCAGCTGACGACTGTTGCAGCAGCTGTAACTATCTTTTCCTGGCAGCCTATTGCTCGTTTTCAGACCACCTCCCATCTCACCTTTTTGAATTATTCCCCTTCTTTACTATGCCTTTCACTGCTATCATGACTCTTCTAATGGGTGCCTCCTCCCTTATGCTACTTTCGGCACTCTGCTGCCCTGTCGTTCTCTGCTCACCTCCCAACGCGTTCTCTGTGGACAACTTTAACTTTTCCAACTTAATGCTTCCTATTCACCACCTCCTATTCCCCTACTGAACTAATTAGCGCCCGGCTCCTGCTAACCAGGTCCCTGATCAGGACAAATTCTCCCCAATCTACTATATGGATTTGCTTCAGGAGACCACCTTGGACTTGCATCCTCTACCTAACACGAGCTGGGGACATCAGGGCTAATCCTGGTCCACACAGGCACCCAACCCAGGACTACCTCCCCGTTGCTATACCTCCCTAAATCCAATGGTCTCACCCTGGCACATATAAATACTAGAAGCCTCCTAGCCAACCTTGCCGAGCTTCAGGTTTGGATGAACATGAACTGCCCGGACATATTAGCCATCACTGAGACTTGGCTAAAACCCACTGTTACAGACTCACAGTGCTCCTTTCCCGGGTACAGTATGCTCCGAGCTGATCACTTGGGGACTAAAAAAGGCGGGGGGCTAGCGCTCTACTTCAAATTACACCTTAACATCACACTCATACAGGACCCCCTTCTGCCAAATTGCGAAGTACTCCACACCCTTCTTTTACTTGGAGGTGTAAAGAAACTCCATATCTTCTGTATATATGTCCCTCCCAAAAACTCCAATCTGGGTCTCTTAGAACTCATGGACAACCTACTATCTGGTACAGGCAAAAACGACATTATCTGCCTTGGTGATTTCAACCAAGACTGGTCACAGAATAACTCAGCCCACCTATCATCTATCACTAGTAAGGCCAACCTCTCTCAGCTCATTCAGGAACCCACAAGAGTCTCCCGGGGGGGTGCCTGCACCACCCTGCTAGATTGGATCCTCACAAACAGGATGGATTATGTGAACACGGCAGGTGTTCTCCCAGACACCATAAGTGACCACTATCCTACTTACTGTATTTGGGACACCGCCACCCCCTCGTTTCCTTCTAAAGTCATTTCCTTCCTGGCGTATCCACCTAAGGGTGGGCGCTTTCAAAACTGACCTTGGCTTTGTTGACTGGTCTATATACTTAACTGATGACGTAAACCAGGCCACTCACTATTTCAACTCCGTCCTTCTCTCTTTGCAAAACCTTCACATCCCCACCTCTACTCGCAGGGTGGCAGGGAAGGTGACCAAGTGGCTCAAGCACCCCCTTCTTCAAATGCTGAAACATAGGGACAAACTTTGGGCTGCGTGGAAGAGCTCTAGTCTGCAATCTGACTTTGAAGCATACAGGACTTCTAGGAACAACTGCAAAAAACACATTCGGCTGGCTAAAAGCACCTACTTCAGGAACCTTCTAAAGTCCTCTGGAGACAACCCTAAAATGTACTGGGCACAAATCAAGGAAATTCTTGGCAATAATAAGCCTCAGACTCCTACTGACATGAATATACAGGGCACTCACTGTAATAACCCGCTTACTATTGCCAATTCTTTCAATTCCCTCTTCTCCTCACTTCCGGCCAATGCCTCTGATGCGACCCAAGGCGAAAGGCACACTCCCTCAACTTCAAGCCCTACTCATCCCTTCTTTGCGCTTTCTCCAACCACGTACCATGAAGTACGTAAACTTCTTAATTCCATACCAGCCCGTGGGGGCCCAGGCCCTGATGGCATCCATCTGGGCTTTCTCAAGCAGTTTGCTCCTTGGCTTGCCGAGCCAGTCACCAGACTTTTTAATCTATCTATCAGGACCTCCTCCATCCCATTGGCCTGGAAAATGTCCAGAACCATCCCTATTCATAAGAAGGGTGATGTCAAACAAATGACCAACTACCGTCCCATCTCTCTCCTGCCTACTCTTAGTAAAGTTCTTGAGAAACTTGTTCATCGTCAACTCTCAGACCACCTCGGCAAGTTCAATCTCCTTACCCACTGCCAGCATGGATTTAGGCCTGGACACAGCACTACCACAGCTCTAACCCAACTTACCAGTGATATAAAAAACAACATGGATATCGGTCTACTCACTGGCGCCGTCTTCACTGACCTGTCCAAAGCTTTCGACATGGTTCACCACCAACTCTTGCTGTCTAAGCTCCAAGCCATGGGTGCCTCTGACCCCACCCTTTCTTGGTTCCAAAGCTACCTTAACAATCGCTCCCATGCCGTAGCCTTTCACAAGGCTATATCCTCCCCCAGACTGATCACCCGTGGCGTCCCTCAGGGATCCATCCTTGGTCCTCTACTCTTCTCCCTTTACCTAAATGACATTCCCCACTCCTCCTGTCAAAGCCGCATTCTCATGTATGCTGATGACCTGGTTCTCTGGGCTCCAACTCGATATGAAACATCAACCTCTCACTCTCAAATGACTTTCAGGTCCTTCAGCAATGGCTTCTGAACAACCACCAACATCTGAACCTGGACAAAACGTGAGCCATGCTGTTCGGCTCTACAAAAAAAATTCCCCCCATGGCCCCAAAGCTTCTGGTTCAGTGCCAGGATGGCTCTTCGGTCACCAACACGTCCTCCTTCAAATACCTGGGAATCACTCTTGATCCCTCCCTCGACTTTGCAACACATATCAACACAGTCTGTCGTGCTGTTAATGCGAAAATTGGTGGGGCCTATCGGGTGTGACACTCCCTCACCCCTTCTGCTAGACTATCCGTAGCAAGGGGTTCTTCTCCTTAGCTCAATATGGTCTTTCTCTTCTATACTCCGCTAACTCCAGCATACTCAGGAGATGGACACTTCTTATAATAACATCTGCAGATTGTCTTATCCGCCCCATGCCTCACTCATCACTGCCGCCTTTACTCCGGGTTAAACTGGCTGCCACCCAAGGAGCTCCAGGCTTTCTCTCTGGGTTGCTTTATAGACTCCCGAACTAGACCCCGTAGACCGGACTCCCTGGCTCTCCTGCTTACCCCCGCATCTCAAATTCGCTCACTTAGATCCTCCTCCTCCTCACCCCTGCTAACACGTAGACCTTGCGCCACAAAAATGGGTGAACAGGCTTTCTCGTACTTCACTCCTCGGTTCTGGAACTCTCTCCCCCTTCAGGTCAAAACTGCCTCTTCCAACCGGGTTTTCAAAAACTCGTTGTTCTCTCACCTCATCACACTTGGTCACTGCCGTTGCTCATAACATAGCCACTGACCACCGGCCTGCTGCCCAGACCCCCTTCAGTTGTTGCAACATTAAAGCTTTATTATGAGTATCCTGGAGTACTAAATTGTTGTCCTGCCACTATGTATACTGGTTATATTTTGCCTGCAACCTTTTGTTCACTTTAATGTCATTACATCATGATGTATCACTATAACTTGTGGCACCTTTGTCTTGTACTCCACTGGATTGTACCTGAAAATGTTATATTTCTGCTTGAATTCAATCTTTTTCCTTATTGTTAACATGTCTTTATGTATCACTGTAATTTGTGGCTCCTATGTCTTGTACTCTCCCGGGTCGTGCTTGAAAATAGGCAGGATTGTTTGCCTAACGCACTTACCTGGTTACCAAAAGCTAATAAATAAATTAAGCAATCCTGTGAAACAAAAATATTGTGGAATGCTGTTGTTTATGGAATTCCATGCCTGGAATATGCTTGTTGTGCTGCAGTAGTGACATCATTTTGTTGTTGTGCTGTGGAAGCGATGTCACTCCTGCAGTACAGCAACTTACAGTGCTGCCACACAGCAGCTTTTCACTAGCCAGTTAAGCTAGAAGCTGTTTTTTTAACTTAAACTTACAGAAACAGCTGCAGTACATTGAATCAGAAATTTCAACCTGCCGCCAACCATTTAGTCCCTCCCCCACAACTGCCAGTTCACTGAAAGGAAGTGGGGTGTCTGAACTGGGCAAGGATGCTCATATACTATAAAAGAAAATGTATGGGAATCCATACACAGGCAGGCTTTGGCTTAATTTTCAATGGGTGATGGAAGGCTTGTGTCAAGCCCTAAGTCAAACCCATTGTTTGGTGCAGCTTTGCCAAATTCCTTTGATGCAACTGCACCTGATTTTTGGTATATTGGGTGCAGTTGCAACAATTTCCTTACTTTACAGTAGCTTGCAACAAATATTTGGCACAAGCCCAATAAAAAGGATCTCCCAGATGGTGCTAATTAGACCAGGGAAAAGCTGGTCTAACTTGCAGCATTTGGCTCTCACAATAGAAAATCCCAGTCACTGACAGGGAGAATGCTGTAAGCCCCATGCGCCAAAAGATCGGTGCACCAGGGGCTTGTGGCATTCTTCGGGCTTTGAAAATCGAGCCCCATGTGTCTTCATCTCAAGTTTTCTATGCCAACTAGTGAACCTCTCGAATTTCACTCTCAAGGTACCTGGTTGCCATAGAAACTTCTCAATGGGGACACAGGCTTGTTGTGCATGGCTCCCATACATTATCCTCTATATTCTGCACTATGCATCCACTGCACACACCATCTTAATAGAAATCCAAACATGTAACTCCACAGTACAAAAACATTATTAGCCTAACATTGCCTTTCTTGACTAAAGGAAAACAACACACTCAGCCATTTTTGTGCCGGGTGCTATACAACTCCCTAATTAGGGGGTTTGGCATACAGACATATCATCACCATCATTAAGGTTGTGGCTAAATTGCAGCGGTCAAAATGTCCGCAGGTCAAAAAACTTGCAAGACAAAATCACATAGACAAATGGTCGTATCTAAGGTCTAAGATGGTGGTCATGCTGGGCTAGCCATCGGCAGCAGCAGCAGTTATTTTCTTAAAAATGTTTATTTTATTTATTTTTTAATGTTCAGGATTAGAAAATGACCAGGAACGATCGAGCGGTGTTGATGCGGTGTTTTGGATGTGTTTTTTGGACACTGACCCGCTGGAGCTATTGGACCTTTTTGTAGTGATCGCCGAGTATTTTGGCATTCCATATTGCTGTGGTTGTAGCCTGGAGATTTGGAGTGTAGAGGAGCCCCAGTGTGTTCGGATCCAAATTGTGGAGTATGGAGGATTCCCCAGCGTGTTCCAACTCGAGACAGCTGGCGAGTATTCAAGGACTGGTGTGGAGGGGAAGCTGGTGAGTCCATGTTCTCTCTGGTAGACCATTGGGATTCCAGAGAGAGTTTCTGTAGCTAAGGATTTTGTGAACTGGTGGGGCTTGATCCGGTGAACTGGCGGGGCTTGATCTGGTCCTGGTTGCTTCCCTGGAGACTATTTAGACTGTTATCCGAATTTAAACTGCCCTGTAAGTGGATTTGGGAATCCAGTCTGACTCGTAACAAAGTGGCCTTGTGTTTGTGGGTAGTTTGGCTGCTGGAATCTGTTTTGTGCAGGAGGACTGGTCCTGGACAGGCTGGGGAGTCGGACTGTGGGGGCTGTGTTTCTCCAAAACTCCTCGCTGGGTCGATCGGTGGATTGGTCCAAGCGAGCTGTTGAGGTTACGGGCAGATTTTTCTGGCAGTCCTCCCCCCCTCTCTCCAAAGAGCTTTGGATTTTTGGTACTACTTTTCAAATATTGTAGGATCATCGGGAGACTTTTATGAATTCGGTTTGTCTCAGAACAAGATGGCCCTGTGTTTGTGGGTGGTTTGACTGCTGGAATCTGTTTCCTTGGGAGGACTGGTCATGGACAGGTTGGGGAGTCGCCCTGTGGGGGCTGTGTTTCTCTAAAGCACCTCACTGGGTCAATCAGTGGATTGGTCCAAGAGAGGTGTTGAGGCTACAGGGCAGATATTTCCAGCGGTCTTCCCCCATCCTAAAGGGCTTTGGGCTTTTGGTATTGCTGTGCAAGTACTGGAGGATCATCGAGAGACTTTTTGGCCTAAGGAACAGTATTAATAAAGAACTTGAGGATTTCTACAGACACTTTTGGTTAGACTTTAACATTTTCCTTACCTGGGCAGTGAGAGTGCCTCTGTTTTATTTTGGATTTCCAAGGTGGTGAGAGGGCCTGGGGATCTGAACTTCACTTGATATTATTTTACTGACTTTATTTATATTATTTTGTACACCTCAGTGAGAGGAGGTGTACTTAAGTTTCATTTAAGTTGTTATTTTTTCACACAAATTTTTTTTTTTAAGTTTAACTTATAGATTGTGAGAATGTCAAAATCTCACTTCATTTAAAGCTCTCTCCTGACAATATGTGAGAGATATTGTTTGAGAAGTTTAATTGTGTAAGAACTTTAATGTTAGAGATAAACTGTTGGTTTAGATTGTTCTACTGATGTTTTTAGGGGTGGGGGTTTATTTGTTATTGATTGTGTTAGTTGTGTGGTTATATATGGTTTGGTTTTTAGAAAATGTGTTGGCCAGGGTTGATGGTTGGGCATTATTCCCCTTCCAGGCTGAGGAATCTTCACTCTTTTTTTTTGCCCTCCATTGTCTCCAGGGGTGAATAGACATTGTAGGGGTCTGGGAATAGCAAGGAGGGTTAGGGCGGGGGCTCAGCCTGCAGGGAGAATGGAGAGGAGTGGATGGATTGAGATAGTGGTAACAAGGAGATACCCTGAGGTGAAATGGGTCCAGGAAAGGGGTCCTTCCTGTCTGGTTCCCATTCCCAAGGGCTCTGCATATTGCAGACAGGAAACTTGGTCTCCCCCGGCTGCTCATCGAACCCAGCCAGTGTTATGCAATGCCAGGTCAATTAAGAACAAGACCATCATAACTGGGGATCTTGTTAATTCAACTGACCTGGCTTGCATCACCGAGACCTGGTTGGATGGAAATGTTGGTCCTGTTTTGGCCTCAGCGGTTCCACCTGTGTTCTTAGTGATACACCGCCCGAGGATCGATCGTAGGGCCGGGGGTGTGGCCCTTTGTTTTAAATCAGAGCTGAACCTGAGGGAAATCTCAGTGGGAACTACCAACTCCTTTGAATGTATCGTGGGAGAGGGTGTGGGGTGCAGGATTCTTCTCATCTACCATCCACCAGGTGACGGAAATGTTTTCTTGTGGGAAGTCACGGACTTCATCGCCGACCTAACATTGCAACCCCATAGATGGCTAATCCTTGGGGATTTCAATGTTTGGGTCAGCGATGAACTCTCACAGTTTGGACAAGACTTCCTCCAGTTATTGAATTTACTGGGCCTCACACAGGTTGTTTCCTCCTCAACCCATATTGGTGGTCATTCATTGGACTTGGTGTTCCTCCTGGGGATGGAGATATCAGACTTGGTGGTGGAACCAGTCGGGTGGTCAGACCATCGTACCATCAGCTTCAGCTTTGAGGCCCCCCTCAAGAGGTCTGCCCCTACGGAGATGGTCAAATACTGCATTTTGAGGGGTGTATCCCCAAATGGTCTGATAGTGGGACTTGACCTATTGGGCATGCCGAGGTAATGCTTGGATCCAGAGGATCTTGTGCTTGCCTATAATAAGGCAGTGACAGAGGCCCTGGCTTCCATTGCTCCTGTTTGTGTTCATCCACTCTCCCTTTGCACTAGGTCTCCATGGTTTGATGAGGACCTGAGGGAGTTGAGGAGAGTTGGATGAAGGCTAGAGAGGTGATGGCAGAGATCCTGCCTGGAGTGTGACAGACTTAGTTTGATGGACCATTATTTGATCTATCAATCAACAATTTCCCATAAGAAGGCAGAATTCCTGTCAAGGGAAATTGCTGCTGCACAGAATAGACCAGCTCAGCTTGTCTGGACTGTGGACAGATTGTGCAATCCACTCTGTCTTCAGCCCAGAAATGCCTTTTCACAAGAGCAGTGTGAGGAGATTGCTTGATTCTTTGTGGATAAGTTTGCCGTGATCAGGTCTGATATCTGCCTGGCCCTTTCTGTAGGGAGTAGCAGTGGTCGGCAGGAGATGTTGGACCCTCGGTTTGAGTGGTGTGACTTTGATCAGCCTACAATCAGTGATATTATCATGGTTATCCAGACTTTATGTCCTACCATCTGTAGTTTGGATCTGGGCCCTACGCATTTGCTTGTTGGATCCGTTGATGTCATCAGCCTGTTCCTTGCTGAGATAATCAGGTTATCCTTGGAGAGGGGAATTTTTCCAGCTTCCCTTAAGGAGACCGTGGTTCGTCCCCTTCTTAAGAAGCCCTCCTTGGAGCCCGACTATCTTAGAAACTACAGGCCTGTCTCTAACCTTCCCTTTTTGGGTAAGGTTATTGGGAAGGTGTTGGCTTTACAACTGGATGACCATTTGATCAGCCACAATATCTATTATTCTCTCCAGTCCAGTTTCAGGAAGAGACATAGTAGCGAGACGGCTCTTGTTCGGGTACTAAATGACCTCCTGATAGTGAGAGATCGAAAGACTCATTCCATCTTGGTTCTTCTTGATCTCTCTCTGCAGCATTCGATACTGTGGACCATGGTGTGCTGTTGGATTGCCTGCAGCTTAGCTGTGGACTATCGGGGGCTGTCCTCAGATGGTTTCAATCTTACCTCATGGGTAGGACTCAGAGAGTGGTGTCTGGGGTTTGTACCTCAGCTCCATTCTCCCTGCCCTGTGGGGTTCTGCAGGGATCCATTTTAGCACCCATGTTGTTTGCAGTGTATATGCTGCTGTTAGTAGTGATTATTAGATGGTATGGCTTGAGTTTTCACTGCTATGCAGATGATACTCAGCTATGCATGTCTTTTGTTCCTGAACAGGATGATGCCATCTCAGTGCTCAACAGCTGTTTGACTGAAATTCAGGCCTGGATGAACATGAGCTGGCTAAGGTTGAACCCTGAAAAAACTGAGGTGTTGATCACGAACCCAGGTTGTCGTGAGGTGTGTGTGTTGGGAGGTTCACCTTCGGGCTTGTGCCTTGGAGGTGTCCAGCTAGCTACCTCAGACTGGGTACGGAACCTGGGAGTTATGTTTGATGATTCTCTGACTTTGAAATCACATATGTCAGCAGTTGTTAAAACCTCTTTTTACCATCTGAGAAATATCACCCGGGTGAAATATCTGGTTCCTCCCGATGATCTTTCAAAGTTGGTTCACGCCTTTGTTACCTTCCGCCTTGACTACTGCAATGCCCTTTACCTAGGGCTGTCGGGAGTTGATATCCGCTGCTTGCAGCTAGTGCAGAATGTGGCTACAAGGCTTTTGACTGGTGCTTCTAGAGCCAGTCATATAACACCTGTGCTCCGCGATCTGCACTGGCTTCTGATTAAGTGGCGGATCACCTTTAAGGTTCCCTTGCTAACCAATAAGGACCTACACGACCAGGGACCTTGTTACCTGAAAGATCTCCTTTGTCCCTACTGTCCCTCCCGTCCTCTCTGATCCACTGATGAGGGATTGCTAGAGGTTCCCAGGGTACGTTTGCAGACATCGGGAGCAACAGCATTTAGCTTTGTTGCTCCGTCCCTGTGGAACTCTCTACCTCATCGAGTACGAGATTGCCTAACCATCCAGAGTTTTAAAACTGCATTAAAAACCTATCTTTTTGACCTGGCTTTTGGTAATTGAAGGGTTTATTCTGCTATGTGGTTTTATACTGTTTTGTTGGAATTTATAGAACGTATGTAATTTTAATTTATGTATTTTATTGTACAGATGCCTTGGTTTTGGAAAGGGGACTTCTTATAAATAAAAAATTGATTGATTGATTGACTGCTAACCCGACTCACCTACCTTGCTCCCATTTGCCCAATTTGCATCACAACGTATATTTGCTGTTAATATAACTAATTGAATCTCAGAGCTCCTGCAACAATTCTAGTACAAATGAACATGCTGTTCCAGAGATAAGCAGTACAGTACTGAAATGTCCATACCTGTAAGGAACTAAAATATCATCCCAGAACAGTCTGTAGGCTTGGCACAGTGCACTACAAATACAAATACAAGTAGCCCGACTGGAACACTTCAAACTATGGACTCGCTTCTATTTGCTCCGACTCAGGGATGTGGGTCCAAGCTGAGCAATCAACCTCCTTTGCCTTACAGTATGTAGCGTTTCTTTGGTAATTTCTTTTACTTTGCTTTTTCAATACACAATTACAAGTGCTCCAAGCACCGCAGTTTTTGTCAATACTGATTTTCTTTATTCGGGTGAGTCGTGTGAGTGCATGTGAAATCAAGGTTGACTACTGTTGATTTTACAGCAAAGAAAAGTAACTTAGAAGCTGGATAAAAGGAGGTTAATGAGATTTATGTACTGCTTTATTAATGGATGAGTGCATAGGAGATAGACAACCAGAGAAAACAGGAGCGAATCGGGAGAGTGCAAATTGCTCTATTTTAAACCAATGAGAAAGTTACAAGCAGGATCGGTGGCCCTTGACAAAGGTGAACTGGGCTCCCTACTTTAGGGGAGCCAAAAAGGGTGGGGCACCAGCTTTAAATCAGGAGGCTCCGCTGTAAAAGTGGAGCCACTTCAGCTGCTGGGAAAGAATAAATTCCCATCCTCCGCCCCTACCTCCTCCGTTTATTACATAGACTGTGTGGGCTCCTCCCAGAAGTAACAACCAACAGCAGAGGAAGAGGGGAGTTCTCATAGATAAGGGAGAGAGGCAATAGAAAAGAGACTGGTGTATATAATGTTTTATAATGTTGAAATCTGGAAACTGAGATTAGGAAACATAAGAAATTTTACAGCTATAAAGTGTCTGTTCTATAGAAGACAAAGAACCTCTGTGTGCAAACACTGAGGCAAGGGTTACCCCAAAGGGCATTTGGCTGGGAAGCCAAGTTTCAAGAAAATACAAAATCACACATGCCCACACAATGCAAAGCATCATGGGCTGCATATGCAAATCACCACAGAATGTTATGCTGGTCCAACTTTAAGCAGAATTGCATGGTGCTGAAAGGCCTCTCACACAGTTTGCAAAGGGTGCTAACAGATGCACCCTTTGCAAAGCTGTAATTATTTTCATACAATTCTATGAACCTTACTCTTTATCTAACCATATTCTTTACGTGTGTTTATGTATGTTCTATAGAAGTGTGTCTTAATGTATTTAGGAGAATTATTAGCAGCATAGAAGTGTGTTTAAGTGTATTTTGGAGTAACTGAGGGTACACTGCTCAAAATCTTGGGCTGAGAAAATCAAACTATATTAAGGGACAGCAGTATAGAGCTGAAATCTGGAAACAGATAAGAAATGTTTACAGCAGATTTTTTCTGTCCACCACTAAAAACACCTCACTGCAAAAACTAAAAAGATACTGAGGTGACATCAATGCATAGCTGCATAGATATTGATGGGACATCATTGCATTGTCAACAGTATAGAGGGGTCCTAACAGTATTGATACAGTTGTTATATTATTGTGATTTTGTTATTGCAGTAGTATTAGATATTTTGTACAGTTATTGCATTGTACCTTACTGGGTGAAGATAGCACAAATGTGGCGCACAAGAGAAGGACTAGTATGGTACGGGGGGAGTATCATGGCATGGGGTGGCAGCCAGGAGGAAGGGAACATAAGGGTGAGAACCGATGGCAGAGGAGAGTTGAGGTACACAGGAGGCAGGAGGAAAGCAGAAGACATAGTGGCGGAAGTATGGCAGATTGTAATAGATGTGATGCGGCCATATTTATGAGCACACTATGGAGGTTGGAGAGTGCCCAGTATGACAGAAACTGGGGAGACTGGACAATGAACAGGTATTGCTGAAAAGGGAGATGGAAAGAAGGGTAGGAGAGGACTGTGAGGTAGGAAAATGAGGCAAGCAGGAAGAGAGGACAGGGAGGTTGAAAGGTTATGGAAAGTAGACAGCAGAATAGGGAAAGGGAGGAGGGCGGGGCAGGGGCAGAACACAGGAGTACACAAAGACAAGCAAAAATGAAGAAAGATATACAGTGGGATCAAACAGGTACCGGCCATTAACCAGATTGTAGGAACAGGAGGAAGTAGAGTAGAGAGGGGAAGATGGAAACAAAGAGCTGAAACACAGAAAACATAGCGATCCAAAGGTGAAGGTAATGCTCACAGCAAGGGGATGAGAGAGCAGAGACAAGAGAGACACAAAGGTAGAGGGAGAAGACGAAAAAGGATAGGACGAGGCAGACAAGGACAGAAGGAGGGAAGGGGGCAGGGTAGAGGAGGAAGTTGCAAAGTGAGGTAACATAGAAACATAGAAACATATAAGTTGACGGCAGATAAGGACTGCAAGGCCCATCCAGTCTGCCCATTTCTTTTTCTACCATATGAAAGTGCCATTGGCCTTTGCTCTGCCAATGGCCTATCTATTCATACTCATCTGTATTGCTCCCTTATGCCTATCCCATGCCTGTTTGAAGCCCTGTACTGTATTCATTTCCACCACTTCCTGGGGTAGGCTATTCCATGCATCCACAACCCTTTCTGTGAAAAAGAACTTCTTCACATTACACCTTAATCGACCTCCCTCTAATTTCATGCTGTGTCCTCTTGTCCTGCTATTTTTCTTATATTGAAACATGTTAGACTCTTTTACCTTGTAAGTGCCCTTAAGGTGTTTGAATGTTTTTATCATATCACCTCTCTTCCTCCTTTGCTCTAGGGTATACATATTGAGCTCCGTTAATCTGTCTTTATATGTTTTCTGATGCAGTCTCTACACCATTTTGGTTGCCCTTCTCTGGACTGCCTCAATCTGGTTAATGTCCTTGTGAAGGTGTGGCCTCCAGTACTACACACAGTATTCCAGATGGGGCCTAACCAGTGTCTTGTAAAGAGGGATTATTAACTCCCTTTTCTGACTTGTGATACCCCTACTAATACACCCCAACATCCCGCTAGTCTTACTTACTGCTTTAGTGATCTGCTTGAATGATTTTAGGTCATCGGTGATGATGACGCCCAAGTCTCTTTCTTCCTTTGTGACTGCCAGCAACTCCCTTCCCAGCCTGTAGGTGGCTTCAGGGTTTCTCTTCCCCATGTGCATGATGTTGCACTTCTGCACATTAAACCCCAGTTGCGACTCTTCCGACCATTTTGCTAGTTTATCCAGATCTCTTCTCATTCTGCCCACCCCATCTGGATCTTCTACTTTGTTGCAGATCTTGGTGTCATCTGCAAACAGACAAACCTTACCCTCCAGTCCAACTGCAATGTCACTGATGAAGATATTGGAGAGGACTGGCCCCAGGACTGATCCCTGAGGTACCCCTCTTGTGACTTGCATCTCTTCTGACTGTATACTGTTTACCACCACTCTCTGTTTTCTGCCCGTCAACCAGTTTGCCACCCAGTTGACCAACTTCTGACCCACCTGATCCTACCCAGCTTATTAATCAATCTTCTATGTGGCACAATATTGAAAGCTTTGCTGAAATCAAGTGAGGCAACATCAACTGCTCCCCCTTGGTCCACCACTCTGGTTACCCAGTCAAAGATATCTATGAGATTAGTTTGACAGGACCTTCCTTTTGTAAACCCGTGCTGTCTTGGATCCTGTACTCCTATGGATTCCAAGTGTTGCACTATCCTTTCCTTAAGGAGTGCCTCCATAATCTTGCTCATTGCTGAGGTAAGACTGACTGGTCTGTAGTTCCCTGCCTCCTCCCTGCTACCACTCTTGTGGAGCAGGATCACATGAGCCCTTCTCCAGTCTTCTGGGACCTCTCCTGTGCTCAGAGACTCACTAAACAGTTCTGATAATGGCTCTGCTAGTTCCACCCTTAGCTCCTTTAGTACCCTGGGATGTATGCCATCAGGTTCCATTGCCTTGTCCACCCTGAGCTTATCGAGCTCTTGTAGGACCCATTCTTTTGTGAAGGGACAAGTGCACACCTCCCTTCACCCTGTGTCCATGGTGCTGAGCTGTGGGACCTCCCTACCTTCTCTTCAGTAAATACTGAGCAGAAATATCTATTTAGGATAGATGCTTTTATATGGTCCTCCTCCTCACATGCCCCCTTATCCCCTTTGATCTTAGCAATACCCCATCTGGACTTTCTCCTTTCAGTAATGTATCTATAGAAAGTCTTGTCACCTTCTTTTACTGTTTGTGTTAGTGTTTCCTTGGTTTGGGCCTTTGCCTGCCTTACTGCCTTCCCCGCTTCCCTTAAGGAAGTTTGGTATGCCTCCCTATCTTCATCGTGCTGCATTCCCTTATATTTCCTGAAGGCTAGCCTTTTGACTCTGACCTTTTCTGCTACTCTTTTTGAGAACCAAAGTGGTTTCCTTCTTCTATTGCACTTCCTTTTCTCTCTAACACAATGGGATGTTGCTTCAAGTATTGCATCTTTAATGCTTGCCCACTTTGCCTGTAACCCCCCTCACCTGTATTTCTTTTTGCCAGGGCTAGCTTAACTCTGTTGGCCATCTTATCAAAGTCAGCTCCTCTGAAGTCCCATATTTTTGCTTTGGAATGGGATGATTTAGTTGTAGTGGCCCAATTGAGCCATACCATGTGATGGTCACTGGCCCCCAGGTGACCTTCTACCTGGGGTTCTGTGATCCTCTCCCTGTTAGTCAGTACTAGATCTAGGATAGCCCTGTCTCTTGTGGGTTGTTGTACCAGTTGTTTGAGGCCCTCCCCCTGCAGGAAATCCACCATGTGTCTAGTTCTGGCAGATGTTCCTGCTGGTATTGACCAATCTGTATCTGGCATGTTGAAGTCTCCCTTTATCAGAACCTCCCCTTTAGCTGTCATATTTTGTATGTCTTCTAACAGTAATGTGTCTATGTCCTCCCCCTGGTCTGGTGGCCTGTACACAACCCCAGTTCATATGGCTGTGCCATTTCCTATTTCCAGAATGACCCACAGTTCTTCTGGCTCCTTATGTGTATTCTGAATTTCTGTAGCTTTGATATTGTCATTGACATAAAGGGGCCACTCTACCCCTCTTTTTGCACCTCGATCTCTTCTGAACAATACATAGCCAGGTACTGAAGTCTCCCAAGTGTGGTTACTGGTAAACCATGTCTTGCTAATGGCTACTATGTCCAGTTTAACCTCTGTAATCATTGCCTGCAGGTATGGGATCTTGTTTCATTGGCCAGATTTTGGTGTGTTAGTTGTTGGTTAAGGTCTGACATTTCCCCTGTGCATTGTATGGGGATCCAGACCTTTTTCTTTACCTGGCGATGGAAATGAACTACAAACATGCTGCACTCCTGTTTGACCACTAACTGAGGGGGACGGTGTTCATCCCATTCGACATGTGGGGTGCTGCACCCCTCTCCCCATTTGCTAGTTTAAATATTCTGAAAAGACGTCAAACTTCTGCCCCAATGCCCTGACTCCCTCCTTAGTCAGATGCAGTCCACCAAATGTAAAAAACTTTCACTCACAAAACTGTTGCCAGTTCCCTACAAATTTGAGTCCTTTTTCCTGGCACCAGCCCTTGAGCCCCATGTTTAGCTCCCCTATCTCCCCTTCTCTGACCTTCTTTCCATCTTCCCCCTCTCCCAGACTGGCAGGATCTCAGAGAAGAAGATGTTGGATGAAATGGATGATAGTCTTCCGTCTTTCGTCTTTCCGTCTTTCGGATGAGACGTTAAACCGAGGTCCGATCTGCCTGGATTGGTGGTAGTTCAGGTGGATGTTAAAGATCCCATGGCACTTATCGAAAAGAGCAGGGGAATTTCCCCGGTGTCATGGCCAAATTTCCCTCATTCACTAAAAATACCACCAACAGCTTAATCTGGTTCAAGGTCAGTTGCCATTCATCTGTATCCCCTTCCCCCCGGGTCGTGCCTGAAAATAGGCAGGATTTGTCTAGTGCACTTACCCGGTCAACAAAAGCTAAATAAATAAAAATAGTTTGTCACCCAGCCTGGTCAGGTGTTCCTTGGTCTCCAGAACTGACTGGCTGGTGACATCATTAGTCCCTATGTGTACCAGGACATCAATGCTTTCTCCTGCTTCCTGAATAATTTTAGCAATGTGGTCAGTGTCTCTCTGCGCTGATGTACCTGGGAGACATCTGACCATTACCCCTGGCTGGAGATACGTATCAACTCCCTGAATCATGGAGTCTCCTGTAATCAGAAATTTTTTGGATTTCCTTTTTGCTTTTTTTGTTTTGGTTCCTATTTTGGGTGAGTTTTGTTGTGCTAGCTCCTGTGTTGCAGGATCCTGCTCTGCAGTGTCCTCTGCCCCTTTGTTTGATTTCAGAGATTGAGGCAGATACCTGTTTGTAGATTTTATATGGTTTGTGGAGGCGACATGTTGGAGAGCACCAAGTGATGGGGCACCTGATTTGCACCTCCTAACCACCTGCCAACATCTCTGACCAACTGCCCTCTGTGATTGAGGTGCTTCTGTTGGATTTTGGGGAAATGGTGGGCAGTTCTTATAATATATTTCCTCTTGAATATGCAATTTGAGGCTCACAATCTCTGCCCTGGAGCTGAGCCCTTAGATCTCCAATGGCCCAGCATGTAGGACAGTGTCATAAATACTGTAAAACAGCCCTTCTGAAAAGTATTCTGCAGTACCTGCAGTTCATAATATCCATTCCAGTTAAGTTGTTGGGTTTATAACCTGGTCAGAGTAATTAGAAGGAAGAAAATGAAAGCAAATGTTTGATTTTGTGTTTTGTGTTTTTGTTTTTGTATAACCTGTTATAACAAGTTAAATTACTAGTGCCACTGTAAATGAGGTCACTGTGTGCATACTCCTCTGATCTGCCCCTTCCTACTTTGCTACAGAAAATGTCATGACTGTGCTACCCTATAAAAGGAGTGTAGAGTGGGGTGGTTGGGGATGGGGTGGGTGGCTGGGCCCTTCCCCTGCTGAAAATAAAAAGAACCATGAATGAAAGAAACAAGGAGGTAAGAGCAGAAACAATCAGCCAGCAACAAATACAGTAGCCCTAAAAGCTTATCCTAATGATAGATTAAACTGTAAAACCTGTAAAGTACCACCTGTAATAATTTCACGGAATATATACCCTGTAAGAAACACTCTGCTACAGAGAAAAATAAAGCAGTAACAGAATATATACCTTGCAAAAGACAATTTGAATCAGAACAGCAGTAATCTGTAAGCACACACATGTAGGCAAACCCTGTAATAATGCAGCAGAAGATATACCCAGCAACAACAATTTGAATCAGAGAAAAATAAAGCAATAAAATGTTATCAACAAACAGTAACAATCCCTGTGAGTACAAAATAATAACAACACACAGTAAATCTGCCTAGCCAAAAGAAGCCTTAATCCTTTTCCTTGCTCTGGTAAGGTTCTTTGCCCTGTCCTTTCAAGCAATCTAGAAGAAAAGAGCTCAAGTGATGCCTGGTGCCTTGGCCAGCAAGGTGAGAGACAGGAGAAGATGAACAACATTAGGGATAGTGAAAGGAATGGAAAAGCAGTTGGGAAGGAAAGGAGAAATGGTAGTAGCAAGGATGGAAGGAGAGAAAGGGAGGGAGATGGGACAGGACAGCAAAGAAGAGGGCAGGGGGAAACAGAAAAGATGACTGTGAGGGTGGAAGAACAGGGGGACCAGGATAAAAATACACAGAGGATAGGAAAAAATAACCAGGGAAGTGATAGTGCAGCATCCTCAAGGATATGAAATACAGAATCAGTAATCATTTATGGGAACCCACTCATAAAAGGGATCCCCTGGTTGAGGAAGGGGGTAGCTTTTAAGGGAGGATCAGTTTTCTGTGACCCAGGGATGAAGGCAAGCAGAGCACTGCCAAGAATCAAGAAAGCATTAAGACACACCTAGTCCTGCACCTAGGAATGAATGACCTGGCAGAGGAAGAGGTGGAAGAGGTACAAGGAGATTCAGGGAGTTAGCCAAGGGATATAAAGGGGTAGTCAGTTCTCTGGCATTTTCAGAAGTCCTGCTGGTACACTGTGCAAGTACATCCAGGTAGCTAAGAATAACAGATTTTAACCACTGGCTAAGGTAATGGTGCAGAAGGGAGGGATATGCATGCATAGGGGAATGGGGGACACATGGGTAGATGAACACCTATATGCAGGGGACAGGCTGCCTATAAAAGATGGGGAGCTAGACTGCTAAGGGAAAGCTGCAGGGATATACAGATGAAATCCTGGGGAATAATTTAAACTGGGGGGAGTAAAAGCTAGGAGAGGAATAGAAAAAGTAGCTAGTGGGACTTGCCTAACATGCACTCCCCCACAGAAGGGG
Organism: Neoceratodus forsteri; assembly: GCA_016271365.2. Classification (NCBI taxonomy): domain Eukaryota; kingdom Metazoa; phylum Chordata; order Ceratodontiformes; family Ceratodontidae; genus Neoceratodus; species Neoceratodus forsteri. The sequence continues at coordinate 261,336,916 of CM028137.1, read as the reverse complement.
ACAGGGAACACTAGAAGGATGGAGAACAGAAGATGAGGGGATAGATGGAATGGTCTGCTGACAAATGCTAGGAGCCTGGGGAATAAGATGGAGGACCTGGATCTGATAGCAGTAACGGAGACATGGTGGACAGACATCCACAGCTGGGAAGTGGAAATACCGGGGTATAGTCTCTATAGGAAGGACAGGAGGGGAAAAAAGGGGGTGGGGTAGCCCTATACACAAGGGATGGGATAAGAGCAATGGTAAGTGGGGGGGGGCAAGGCTCAGAAGAGATCCTCTGGGTAGTAATAACTAAAAGGACATGGTAGGCATTATGCATAAGGGTGGTGTACAGACCACCAAGTCAGGTAGAGGAGGTGGATAGGGAGATGGCTAAAGTAATACAAAGGATGGCTGGCAAAACTGAAATTCTGGTATTAGGGGATCTTAATCTGACTGATGTAAACTGAGAAATTCCAACAGCAACATCAGAAAGGAGTAGGGAGCTGTTGGAGTTCATGCAGGAGGCACTTCTACAACAACTGGTCAAGAAACCAACTGGGGGGAGGCCACGCTGGATCTAGTGATTACAAATAGGGACAGTGTTGAGCATGCTGCAGTTGGGGAAAGTCTGGGGATAGCAACCACAGAATGCTCAGGTTTAGTCTTCAAATGGGGTCAGAAAAGAACAGGACCATCACTAGGGTAATGGAGTTTCAGAAAGTGGATTTTAGGAAAATGAAAGAAATTGTCAAAGAGGAAATAGAAGAGAAAGAGAACCTAGGGGATGTTAAGGAGATATGGGGGGCAATAAAAAGCAGAATTCTGCTGTCAACAGAACAGTGCATCAGGAGGGTGAGCAAGCACAAATGATGGGGAAAACCACTTTGGTTTACAAAAGAGGTAGGGAGAGCAGTCAGGGGAAAAAAGAAAGCATTCAGGACCTTCAAATCTACACAGGGACAGAGGAAAGGGAAGTTTACAGGGAGACATTAAAGGATGTGGGGAAAATAGTCAGGAAGGCTAAGGTGGATACGGAGGAGAAGATAGCAACGGAGGCCAAAAGGGGGGCAAGAAATTTTTCAGGTATATAAATGAAAGAAGGAAAAGCAGGCAGGGGATTGTGAGACTCAGAGGGGAGGGGAAGGGGTGCTCTGATGGAGAGGGATGAGGAAAAGACAAATCTGCTAAACAAATACTTTACTTCAGTATTCACGGTTGAGGAAGAAGGGAAGGACCAGAGCTAAAAAGCAAGGGAAGAGCGGGAAGGGAAATGGACACAAGCCCTTTTTCAAAGGGTAGGGTATTAGAGGAATTAGGAAACTTGTAGATGGACAAGACAATGGGTCCCAATGTAATACACCCCAAGGTGCTCAAGGAGTTGAGAGAGGAACTTGCGGCACCACTCACAAAGTTATTTAATCTGTCCCTAGACGAGTGGAGGATCCCAGGGGAATGGAAATGGGTGGATGTGGTGCTATTGCACAAAGGAGGAGTGAAGGAAGAACTGGGAAATTATCATCCAGTCAGCCTTACCTATGTGGTGGATAAACTGATGGAGGCACTTATAAAGGAAAGGCTGGTACAATATCTGGAGGAGGGGGTGCTCATAGATGACAACCAGAATGGGTTCAAAAGCGAAAAGTCATGTCAGAGCAACCTGATTAAATTTTTGATGGAGTAATGGAAATATGTGATCAGGGAGGGAATATTTTGGCCCAAATTTTTCATGGAAGCCATTTTTTTCCACCACCTCATGAACATAACTGCTGTCATTTTTCAAGTCCTGGCCAAAATATGTTTTCGCACCTGTGGCATGGATTGGCATTTTAGTGGTGCCAAATGATGTTTCAGCAGGAATTTGAATATTTTCATCTACCAGGTTCATGAAGGTGGGGTAATAAGAAGTCTAGGTGGAATATTTGGGGTACAAATACAATAAAATGCCCAGGTTATGAGTGAACATTGCAGCATTTAAACATTCACTCATAACCACTAATTTTCAATATTTTGACTCCAAACTTTCAACATAGCTATTTTTTCCACACCACCTCATAAATATGACATGTGTTGTTATTTTAAATCTTGGATGAGATGTGTTTTCACACTTCTGGTCAAAACTACATTTTATACATAGTTTATAAGGTGAACCATAAAATGAATATCTTGAACATTTGGGGTCAAAATATATCTATATCTATATCTATATCTATATCTATATCTATATCTATATCTATATCTATATCTATATCTAAATCTAAATCTGTATCTGTATCTGTATCTATATCTATCTATCTATCTATCTATCTGTCTATCTATCTATCTATTTATCTATCTATCCTCTGCAAAAAACTTCATTTATACACCATTAGAGTTTCAGCAACAAAAGTTGGGAAATTCGATCTTACTGTTTCCAACCATAACACTTCACCCCTACCCTGGATTTCCAACCCTAACACCCCCCCCCCACCCTAATGCTATTACCACACCACACCCTGCAGGCAAGAACAGTCATGGGGTGTGCTGTGGGGTTGTTAACTCTAGCACTCGCCCATTTCATGTATAACTAAGCTGACATGTATGAGAATGGGGTGAGCATTAGGGTTGAAAAACCCATGGCACACTCCATACCTGTTTCTGCCTGCAGGTTGGGGGTGGGGTGTTAGGGTTAGGGTCAGGGTGGGATGTTAGGGTTTAAAACCCAGGGTGGGGATGGGGTGTTAGGGTTGGAAACCCTAAGACCACATGTCCCAACTTTTGTGGCAGGAACTCTAAGGGTGCATTAATGAAGTGTTTGGCAGAGCATTTCTTTACTTTTTGAGAAAGTATAATTGTAGGCTTATTTGCTTGTGGGAGCCATCCATCATTTTTGAGAGATTATAATTGTATTTCTATCACTCCATAATCCTTTGCTCCCATTCATGCACAATTTTTGAGACAATGTAGTTGTACTGTTCTTTGCCTGTGGGAGTGCAGGACCCACTGGGCAATGTGCTCCCATGCTATAGTGAGCAGACCCAAAGAAACACCTGACATTGCAATTTTCTCCTATAGAAAACACAGGAAAATTTGAAACCTGTATAACTTGACACCAAATTAATATATTTTTACAAAGCCAGCAAAAGGCACACCGATGGGGCAAGCCCTTTGTATCCTGAAAATGTCAGACCAAAATCACAAACCATTTGGTAACTGTGCAGTGACAAAGAAACAGCTGTCTTAAAAATCCTTTTTTACAAATTCCAAAAAATTATTATTTTCCGGTTTTTATTTTCATACTTTGTGGCAAAAGAAATTATTTTGTCTTAAATTGCAAAAAAAGATCCTGTTTCTCAGCATTTGATTTCTGTGGTTTGCGAAAAAGGATTTCCACAGCTAAAAAAAAAAAAAAAAATTCTGAACAAGTTATGAAAAAAAAATAACACCCAGAATCCGATTCCACAGGTCATGATTAGGTAAACACAACTGTTGATGTTTATTAAAGCCCTGTATTTTTTTTAGAAATTTAATTTGTTGTCATCACTAACTGAAAACAAGATGGTGGCAGCCCAAAAAGCAATTACACATTTGCAGCAAAAGATCCCGCATTTGTGAAAAATAATTCCACATCTGAGATAAAGAATCCTTTTTTGAGCAGGACATCTAACTGGTCCCAAAGGAAATAATGCAAATCTTTAAAAAACAATAACTTTAAAATGGATTAGAATTTTTTCATCAGAATTTCAAGAGGCACATTGGTGACCCAAGCCCTATGTACAAGACAAATTTCAGACTAAAATCCCACACCATTTTTGCACAGGGGTGTGACAAAGAATGTCACCAAAAACTAAAATGTTCAAATTTTTTGCCACTGCGTATCTCAGCACCTATGTATTTGACAGAAATGAGACTTGCCACATCAAGAGATTGTAGGTCCCTGATGGTGCCTGCAAAATTTCATGGACATTAAGTTGAACAGCTGCAAAGTTATTAAAGTTCAAATTGTTCTGTTTAACATAGAAGTGAAGAGTGAACCTTAATATAGGGGTGCAGCAGCACCACTATACTATATATATATATATATATATATATATAAAATAACTGGTTTCCCCTTTTTCCCATAGGGAAACCGTGGCATAATTTGCCATAATGAAGGAGTGTTCATTACGGAAAACATGTGCATGTTTTCCCTCACTGTGCACATGCACTGGCCACATGTCCTCGCTTCACCACTGTGTCTGCTCGCCAAACTGCTAAGGGACAGCAAACCACCACCTAGACTTGGCGGTAAGTAGTAGAAAAACCCTGAAAATCTGCCAAAAGTTTTAAAATTAACCCTCAGGGCTGCACACAAGATAAAAAAAAAATTTAAATAAGTAAACAAACTGCCAACTGCAGCCACGCACTTCAACTTATTTTAAACAATTGCTGAGAAGAAAAAAGGAAAACCAAGCAATTATATAAAATAAAATATGGGTTGGGGTGTGTAAACTCAAAGTTTACACACATCTTCATGGTTAGATGTTAGTTATAAACCCCTCAAGCTTCGCTCTCAGGGTTTATGTAGCATCTAACCCCTAGGGTGAGTGTAAACTTCTCGTTACACACTCCGACCAATACTTTATTCTCTATATAAGTAATTGTTTACAAACTATGTGTGTAGTGCCACACTTCACCCAGCAGGTATGCTTTGTGATCCTGCGTTGGTGAGCTAAGTTAGGGGGTAAGCTCACTGACCCAGCTGAATGAAGTGAGGCTGTGGGGAAGGCACTGTTATGCAACACAACCCCAACTAGTGAAAGAAAGGTGTTGGGTTGTCTGCATGGGCCTGGGTACCATATAGTGAAGATAGCTGTCATTCTGGCATACAGCCCTGTACCTCTCCACCCATGGGTGGCAGAGTGCCCTGTGCATTGGCTGACAGACGCACTCTTTGCCATGTGTATCTGTAGCCACTTGAAAAGGCAGGGACCATAGGACTCTGCGCTTCCACAGCACACTAGATAGCCATGTAGTATTCATATCCATCGCTCCATGGTCGTGCAGGGCTCTTGTGGGATGCAGGTCCCCTCCATATGGATACAATTCCACTATCTCAAAAAGAACGGAAATTCTTGGCAAAAAAAAAACTGTGTTAGTGCACCAGGTAGGGTAAGTTAATGCCACAAAAGTATGGAAATGTGGTGTTAGTTTCCAAATTTAACTCCCAAAGCACACCCCCCAAGCAGCAAAAGAAAAAAAATAGGGTTTGGGGTCTCTGGAGTCTTGGTAAATCAGTGGTGGGGTCTTCCTTGAGGTTCTCAACCCTAATGCCCACCCTCTTCCCTGAGCAAACAACATCACACATAATGTCCTTTCTTCACACAGGGTCTGTAGGGCCCTGCATGAAGAAATTAGCAACACATTGTGTTGGAAACATGGGGTGGGTCATACTTCTCTACCTTTGAAGAGTGGAGCACTATGAGGCACTGTCTTGGAGCTGTACTTTGTGCTTGAGACAGGAGACTATGAACTGGGAGGGAGGGGTGAGCATTAGGGTTGGCAACCCCAAGGAAGACCCCACCACTTATTTGCCAAGACTTTGGAGACCCCAAACCCTAATGTTTTTTCCTTTTGCTGCTTGGTGGGGTGGGATCAGAGAGTCAGGGTTGGAAATACTGACGCCATGTTTCCCTACTTTTGTGGTGTTAAGTTACTCTAACTGGTGCATTAAAAAGCGTTTCTTGCAAAGGAGATATATTGACTCACAGATGTGCCTTTCACTGGTTTGGTGAAAAAATAGTAATCCGTTCCACAGTTATTACATTTTAAACTTTATGGTTCAGAGCTTGCTCAGTTAGCTGTTCCATATTCTTCATTATTTCCTTGGTGTCTAGTGGAGCCGCCCACCTACTGATTGCCATGCCCATATTCTTTATTATTTCCTTTCCTTTTACACCAATATAAATATCTAATAATTGTACCAAGACTCATGTACTGTTTCTACATTTTCCTCCTCATTATTGCCTTTTCCACTATATCCCTCTTTCAATCCAGTTCAAGCAACTCATATTGGGCTCTATGGACTATTAAGAAATGGCCCTACACACCATGATACATAGCACATAGGGCCACATTGAATGTATCCTGGGTTTCCTAGAGGCATCTGTGGATACACTAAGCATTTGAATACCCACATATGTGGTCCATTCCCCTGACAAGCCTAGATACTGCACAGATGTGTGAGCTGTCCTGGGTGAAGACGAGTGAATGCATGGCTGCATTGGACACCCAATACACCAATGCTGAAAGCAGCATACAAACTTTATTGACCTTATACCTGATATGTCACTAGTACACCAGGGAAAGGCAGCAATTAGAGTTGCATGGCATCCAGTGTAGTGTGTTTGGGGAGACTGCATGGCCCCAGCATTACACCATGAGCCATGTCCAGTCCCTTTTCTGGGGATGGAGATCTGGGACATGGAGGCCAGTGGTATTCCTTGGTTCTAACACAATTGTTGGAGGACACAGTGATTCAGCAGTCCTGCTTATGGATGGCTGTATCCCATGACTCCTTGCTCCCATGGAACATTGGATCTACTATGGATCAAAACCAGGCTTCCAGCCAGAAGCTTCATGTGTCTATTGACCTCACAACCCCTCAGTCCCCTTCCTCTGCACATTACTATACATTTGAAAGCAGGGCCTGTCACTGGGTAACATTCCAAGCCCTCTGTGTTGCTGGGGTTGGTGTGCAGCACATAGCTGCATGCCTGCAACACAACTCTTCTGGCATGTACCAGGCAGAGTAGCGAATAGAAACTATTATTTGCACTGCTGGAGCAGAACAACCATTCTAGTCTGTCTTTCATCGAAGTGCCTTCCTTCATTTGTAAATCAAAATTTAAGAATGCCTTCAAGGGTCAACTATATTCTAAACCTTAGCATTTCTTTCATTTTCTCTTTTCTGCCTTCTTTGCCTCCAGATAGGCTCCCTTCCAATGTCGACCCCCAGCTCAGTCAACCACCAACCCAAATTTTACCCAAACTGCTTGAAGCACCATGGGTGAGTGGGTGCTGCAGGTGGTGGTGTGGAGTCTGTGGGGTTGCTGTTCATCATCAGGCCAACTGTGTTTCATTTCTTTATTTGCACCCCATTCCAAAGCCAGCACACATGCAGTGATGTGGGTGTGCACCATAAAGATGCTGCACACATTCTGCATCTGTGCCTGGGTAATCAGGAGCCAGTCACTGTCACACAATCTGACCTCTGCTAGGAGGAGGCTGAGCAGCAACACATGCTGACCTGCTTCCTGAAGAAGAGTTCATTCTGGAACCCAGGTCACCAGCAGGACATAGGGTGCCTCAGTTCACCACTGCATTGGGCCATCACACCCTTACAACTCTTGACTCCTGTTCTTATAACCAGTGGCCCGATATTCTTCTGCTTTTATATATGTTCTCCCAAATATACTTATAATGTAGGAAAAGTAAATGAATCGTATTAGTATACAGTTATTTTAAATTAATCCTGGTGTGAAAGTCCTGTCCAAAGATGTTTTCCTAACAACAGAGCATATGAAGCAATCAGTCCCAGAGCTCTATACCATGTAATCCTCAGCATACAGATATGCCTTCTATATTCCAGGAATCCAGCCTGGGTTGTGCATTGAAAGATTCATAGTGGGTTTGAAATATACAAATATTCAATTGCAAAATAAACAGAATAAAATATATGAATTTGATCAGGCAACATGGGAACTTACATATATTGGGAGAATTCCATTTTTTTTTACTTAAAGTGGTTTTCATTGTGATTGCAAGTAACTGGAGAGAACCTTTCCAGAAATACTGGTAAGTGAGAGACTTGCCAAAGTTGGGAAATACAGGAATTTCACTCCACAAAATATATACACTAAACCTCCTCAAAATGATTGATGATGTGGTGTGAATCCCTGTCTACAAATGATAAAAAGTTTGCAAAGATCCTCTAAGAGTTGCTAAAATAACTTATCTCAGCATATGGAAACAATATAACTTTTTAACTCTATATCGGCTGCCCTTCTTGACAGTTTTTGTAGGAAGCATCAGCTGGTAAAAAAAATGCAGCATCTACAGTTTACAGATAACACGCTGGCTCCAAACTAATTCGATCTCACATCAGTCCCACATTAACCACTGCAGTGCAGTAGTTCACTGTTTACTAGCTGACTGAGGTAGAAAAGATTTGCTGAGTTGCAAGACCTTTATGGTGAACATCCTTTTTTATCTATCTTGGTTCAATTTCATTTTTGTCCTCTTACAATGCAAGCGTGCAGGAGATAATTTTTTTACAGCTGATGAACTACAGATCTGGCATCTTTACTGCACTCGCAAGGTACCCTCACTGAAGAATTCACACCTTGACAGTATCGGGTCTGTTTCTGTTTCTATGAAAAGGCTGATTGTGTCTTTAATTTGCTTTGAGTATGCTTTAGGTATGAAATGATTGCACAGTTTAGCAAGGATATTCAAATATTCTGGATTGGGACCACTAAACGTTTACTGCAAATGAGTGCCTTTAGCAAATTATAGACATATTGGAATATGCTGAAGTACACTACAAGCACTAAAGGCATGTTCTAATATATTTTCTAGCACTATCCTGATTGAGCCCACAATCCCCAGCCATCTACTGACCACAAGAGGTATGTGGCCAATATGGTGCTGTGGGGCTTGCACGAGCAATATGGCTGTTAGGGCTCCTCTTCAGCAATCTGCCATATCTATACATTTACAGGCAAATGACCCCATAGCACTAGCAAAGCACTATGGGTCATTTGCATCCTGTTAGGACCTCATTAAAAGCCTGAAGCAAACTGCATTTGTACCCCCAACACACAGTACCTGTCAATGCTGGCTACAACCCAGTCCCTAGGGAACAGAATGTTGCCCTCACCACCTTCCTGATAACCTGCCCATGCATGACAAAATATAGTATGTCCCTGGTGGTCTAGTGGTCCCCTGCCCCCCTCTCCAGTCACCCATCCATATGTGCTGAATGAATTCAGTGGTGGTCCACTGGTCCTTCTGCCTCCCAATCAACAATCGTTAGTATTTTTGTACAGATATTTCTCTGGTGGTCCAGCAGTCCTCTCACCTCCATACAACTGTTGAACCCACACCCCATTCTGCACATTCAGGTACCTCCACCCTCACTCCCCACTCCAACTCACCATTGAGTCCCCCTCATAGCCCCCCCCTCAATGGCAGCCAACCCAACCCCTCCACTCATCACCTTGGCCATCTGCCATCCAAATGATCGTGTGGGTACTATAGAAACAGCTGTCTCTACAGTAGGCTCATTGTCATTCTGTGTAACTAAGATGGTGGCCAACTGAGGTGGTGAGATATGTGTTGTGCTGGTCACTGTTGGGGGGGTGCGAGGAGAAGGGCCTGCAACTGTGAATGGAGTGCTTTGGGGTGGAGAGGCCTGAGTGGGTATAATGAGGTGGGGTGCATGCAGTTGTATAGGGGATGGGGGACTGCTGGACCACCAGGAAAATACCTCTGTTACAGTACTACCAGCAGGTGATTGGGGGGGAACCACTGGAATACTGGGGATTTATTACATTAATGTGGGAGGGGGATCTAGGCGGGAACCACTAGACCACCATAGAGTCATGCTGATAATACAGGTGGGAGACTGGGGGGTAGGGGATGACTGGAAAACCAATACACTCTTAATTATATTACTGGTAGCTGATTGGGGGGGGGGGTTGGGGTTGTACCAGTCAAAATATCTTGTTTAGGGAGGCAACATTTCCAAGTCACTAATGGCTAGTTACTGCCTCTCTAAACCTACCAACATAGCAGTTCACCTATATGTAAGGCACAATCAGCAGCTTTGCATAGGTACAACAACATGATTTAGGACTACTTGCAAATGGGTTAGAGCCTTGCTAACCATATCATCCAATACTGGATTTCTACCGTGTTCCTGCTTTGCAGGTGCTAAGCAGTGTAATTGAGTCATTAACCCATTTAGTGGCCCTTAATGTGCTTTGAAAATCCTGACCATGGAGCTTTGACTGCCTTTTTCGTTGGTAGTGAACTTTTGAATATACAGTATTTAGTCAAAAGCAATTGAAGGTTAACTTGATATTACTGTTGGTACTGGTGCTGATAATTGCTGCAGTTTTTTTGTACTAATGAATTAGTGCTGCAAACACCTTGACTAGCAATTCTTACATGTTTTCTGTGATACACCTGTCACAGAACAACAATGACTACTGCATTTTTCATTTGTTTCAAAATATAGCTTCTTTAACAGCATTCTTTGTTTTGTTTTCAGTTTTCAACCATGCTCCATTCTTAAAGGTGAAAGCAAACAACTATTAAGGCCCTCTTGTTTCTTTATGGCATTAGCAGCCACAGAGCAGTGTGGAGTTTTCAAATTCTGCTTGCACCGAATTCCTTGGAATTTTGGAAATTCCACCTTATTCTGCTGAATTCTGTTAGAAGTGGAATTAAACTTTGGATTTGTTATCCATGGTTTGCATAAATAATAGGTACGCCACAGCTTATTTAAAATGCAGATTTGTTTTATGTAAATCATGGAATAATATTCTACAGATTAAGTGATCTGCAGACTGTTATTCCATTCCATGGTTTACATTAAAATGCTTTTTGGAATTCCACAGAATTTAAAAAATTAATTCTGAAAAGCATTTTAGAAGAATTCCACATTCTGCACAGCTCTAGTATCCGCTGCTTGGATATCCATTGGCTTTTTTGTTAAAAAAACACAATTTGTCTGCATTCCCTGGACATTATAATCTGCCAGTTAAATCACTCCATGCTGCAGAGTGACTACCCTAGTACGGAACAGGGGAAATGAAATCCATGAATGTTCAGGAAACCTAGAAACTGGCAGTTCAGTGGTGTTAAACAAATCAAAAAAGAGCCAAAAGCACAGCAGGATAGCATAATGGGAGGGCTTTAAGCCCATAGTTCGATGGGCGGAGCAACAGACGTCACTCCCCCATCGAGTTCAAAGTGTCACAACATCCTGGGCTTGCCAGGATTCTTTTTCATTGCAGCTGGAGGCGCTGCTCGCCGACCCTCCCTCTCCATGGAATTTGTCTCCTTCCTTTTCTCAGCGCTCCTCCATTCTACCTGTTCCCTCCTGTGCCATGCTTGCACTCTCTGCTGCCAGACATTGCATTTCACTCACCTGTTAATTCTGCTGGGTTCCCCATGCATTGCCTGGCTCACTTTCTCACTCCATCGCTTTCTCTTCTTCGTTCTGGCGCGCTTCCATTTCCCTCAATCCCATACTTCGGTGCAGCTCTGCAGCCTGATCTTCACCGGTTTTCTTTTAATCTTTCCCACCTGCTCCACGCTCTTCTCCTGAGCCCTGTCGCTGGCAGTGTGAGCTCCCTAGCTTCTGCTCATTTAGGCTCGCTCACTGCTTCCCTCCCTGTTTGCTTTCCCCCAGCTCTGTTTCTGCAGCCTTGTTTTGCCATGCATCACCCTGGTAACCACTCTGCCTTTGGCATTGCCAGAGCTAGTGGCATGATTTTTTTTCCCCTGTGTATATTCAATTTGGAATGTCTGCTTTCTGCCTGTGGTTGGTAATTGGCTGCTATATCTCATTCTCTTTCTGTGGTCGGGGCATCTCTTGCATTCCATGAGAGTTCATCTGCAGCTTTGGTCCATCCGGCTGCTGGCTTCTGACCACCTCGCTGCATAAAAACATAGAAACATAGACTTTGATGGCAGATAAGGACTGCTTGGCCCACCTAGTCTGCCCATTTCCCTACCTAGAGGATAAGCTGCAGATCCAATTTAACCAACAGCCTATTTCTTCCTACCCCCCACAAAAATTGCCTTATTTCTGTCTCATGCATTCTTGAATTCTCCCACAGTTTTAGACCCCACAACCTCCTCAGGAAGGCTGTTCCTTGCATCACCACCCTCTCTGTGAAAAAAATACTTCCTCATATTGCCCCTGAGCCATCCCCCCTCTATCTTCAAGTTGTGTCCCCTTGTTCTTGCACATCGCTACTGCCTGCGGTCAGTTCACATCTTTATCCTGGCTTGTCTTGCTCGCATCACTCGCGTTCCATGTTTCTCCTCGTTTATGCATCTTTTGCAGCTATGAACTGCATCGGAGGGGTTGTATTTTCAGGATTTCTGACTTGTAAGGGATGGTCATTCTGAGTTTCCTCGGGCTCACTATTAGGTGCATTCATGTTTTATTGCCATGTGTCAGAGGGTTTGCTTGCTGTCACCCTCTGTGGAGGGTTCATGGCTCCCCTCTCTTTCCATTTCTAACTTTGTATCCGCATCTGTTTTGCATCCTGCTTAGGACACAGATCACTCGTTGGTAAAGCAGAAAGTGCTGTCCTCCTCCACAGGTCTGCCATGTTGGCAGCACACCACTTGGCTTGAGGGTCCCCCTACTGGACAGTTCTAGGTTCATATTATAAATGTTGGCAACTAGGAGCAGTACTTCAGAACTGCTAAACTGTTGTGTTGCTCCATCCTTTGGATGAACCTTTGGACGGAGGTGCTGTCTACCTTTTATGGTAGCTGTTTGGGTGCTCATTCATCGAGACGTCGCTCCTTCAACCTCTACATGGGTCTCCTCCTTCGCATCATCTCGTACCTTGCAACGTCCATCACCCCCTGGTTTGCTGGCCTGGCCTGCTAGCTGTCAGTGTTTTTCTCTTTGGGGGTTCCTGCCCTACCACTAGTCCTTCATCTCATCAACTTCTGTACCTCCATGAGTTGCTGCCCATAGCTGGTATCACTTGCTTATTCGACTCGACATCCTGTAACACTCATGATTCTCCTGAGGATCTTGGTGCTTTTTTTTTTTCACTTCGTTTGAGCCTTCAGGGTCTGCTTCCTCATGTCCATCACTATTCACTCCAATCATGGTTTCCCTCCATCCTTGTCCATGCCCCCTACCTGCATGGTTTTTAGTGCAATTTTAGGCTCAACCCATTCGGTCCTGATAACTATTCTTATTTGTGGGGCAGTGCATCATTTTGTGACGCCGTCGGGCTGCCTCAGTCTGACTAGACCCTCCTGCAGTTCTCCTCTTGTACCACCTGGGTCCTATGTTACTCTATTGACCTCCCTCAATCCTTTGTCCTTTCATACCTCGTTTTCCTGTTCCAGCCTCCATGGCTTCAGTCCCTCATCGTATCTCATCCGTTTCCTAATTTTACCTTCCTTGTCCTAGCACCTTTTCTAGTACCAGTCTTCATGGCTTCACTCCACTCTTTGACTCACTCCTCATCATACATTGGCCAGTTTTGCTCACTCCTCATCATACCTCATCCAGTTTTGATCCTCAATCGCTCCACCTGAGTTGCCTCTGGTTCCCACACTCCCTTCTTGGCTCCGGAGTCTACCACCTTTGGAGGAGCCTATTTCTTTTATTCCTTCATAGAAGTTCATTTTCATGTTCATTCCTGTCTCCTCCTCTTACAATTCTGTACCGACTATCCAGGATTCATTCCACTCGTGGCCCGCTATCGATATTCTTTTTTGGGCATTCCTACCATAACTCCTACACTACCTATCAACTGCAGTAATTCTGCCACATGTATCAAGTTCATAACTCCAGTCATATCGAGTTCATAAATTCAGTCATCATTCACTCAGCATTACCTCAGGGTTTACCCCCTTCCCCCACTGCCTCTCCTGCAGCTCGTCTTTCATGTGGCCACTGGCTTTGCTGTTCTATCTCTCTCTCTCCAGCACATTTAACTCTCATTTTGATGTCCATCGGTGCTGCTGACTTGGATCTGCATGAGTGTTCTGGAGGTTTGTTCACGTGCCAGTATCAAGGTCTGCATTTTGCACTTCAACTTGTTTCCGGCTAAAAAAAAAAAAATGATTTTGATTCTCTTCTCTTTATCATGCTGTTGTTGCTGGTGTCCTCTCTGCTTGCTGTGTGCTCACTCTTGCTCTGCATCAGCCTCCTGGCACCTCCTGTTGTCTTCCTGGACTTGTCTACTGCACGGCATTGGTCGTTTAATTCATCCTGAACTGCTCTTGGCAGTTCCTTGTCCACCAGCAGCATTTTCCCATTGATGTCTGCGGCTGTCAGCCCTGGGCCATGCCAGCATTGGCCTCTGATGGTGTTTGGTTCTCTGCTCTTTATCAACATCAGGCAGCCTATGTACGTTTCACATCTTCCCTGTCTCTGTACTCTCATGCGGCTTTTGTTTACCTGTACATCTAACTCTGGCTATGGTTTTTGACTCCACTGACATTGCTCTATGTGAGTTTCTTGCAGCAGCAAACAGTCTATCCCCTTATTATTGGCTGCTCTGCCCACCAAGGTGGACTGGGATTTCCCGTTCCCTCCTGTACTCAACCATTGCTGTGCTCCTCGGTTTTAGTAATTTCATTCCCTGCAAGGGGTTTCCTGTACCTACCATCCATTTCTTCAGGTTGCAGTACCTTTCACTTCCCCACCGCATAGCTATGCTGCCATAACCTGGCACCATCTGTCTCCCTGTGCAGCCCTTCCTGGATGTTCTCTCTCTCCCAGTCTGATACCATTCACTCAGGCCTCAATCAGGAGGATGCATACTCTCTCACAAGCAGGTTCCCCTACTGTCCAGCAGGTGGCGCAGTTTGACAGTCGATGGTCAGCTTCCAGCAGTTCTGGCCTGGTTTTCAGTCTGGTGTCCTGCCCCTTAACCGTCCTGGCCTTCTGGGCTTCCCTCTCTCATCATATCTCGTCCATTCCTCTTTTACCTTACTCATGCCTGCCATCTGGGCTTCATTCCACATTCACATGTTGAACTGCTGCACTCCTGCGGCAATCATCATTCTCACTGAATCATTCAACCTTTGTCTGTTTACCAATACCTTGCCCCGATCTGCTCCCCGTCTCCAGTTGCTCAATCAGTATGCCTTGGCGTGGTTGGCTGCCATGTCCCCGCTATTCCCTCAATCTGTCTGGCCTGCTATCGATGTTTCTATGGGTATATCTGTCATGGATCATATGCCACCCACTCTGACTTGCCCTCCTGCAATTCTCATCCCATAACGGCTGGGTCCTATGCTACCCTATTGACCTCCCTACAGTCCGTCGTCCTTTCATACTTCGCTTTCCAGTACCTGCCTTCATGGCATCAATCCATCATTGTACCTCATTCATTCCCATGTTATCTTCCTCGGCCAAGCACCTGTTCTTGTTCTTGTTCTTGCCATCATGGGTTCTTTCCACTCATGGCTTCCCTCCTCATCATTCATCATCTGATTTGCCTCCCCGTGATTGCCGTCCTGTGCTTACCTTCCGATTCGCATACCCTTTGGTTACTGCCATGCCTTCTTGGCCTCGGAGTCTGCCTCTTTTCAAGGAGCAGCATGGTTCGGGTCACTCCATGGCGCATGATACCTTCGTTCAGGTTGTTTTTATGTTCCTTCCCATCTCCTCTTCTTCTGCTTCCATACCGGCTCTTCAAGATTCAATCCCTTCATGGCCTACTATTGATATTTCTTTTGGGCATACCTAACATAACTTCTATGATGCCTATCAACCACAGCCATCCTGCTGTACGTGTAGAGTTCAGAACTCCAGTCATATTGAGTTCATAAATCCAGTCATCATTCACTCAGCATTACCTCTAAGTGTATCTATTTACATCGCTTACTCAAACATTCATATCATTCAATTCCGTACTACCTCATTGACTACAACCTCAGGGTCTAATCGTTCAGGGTCTAATCATCTACATTGCATAATCAAACATGCCTCTCCAACCCCAGTGTCTGCTCTCTTGCATCGCTCAGTCAAGCACACCGCTCCATCAAGCCAGCCTGCAGTATTATTCATCTCCTCATAGGCACATCTGGAATATCCTCGTGAGCACATCTTGATACCCCTTGCTGCTCTGACTTGTACATGGATTTACTCCCTCCCATCCTTGCTCCACGATCTACTATCTCTCATCGACTACTCAAATATTCTCTCCTTGGGTCTAGCAATGTTTATCTAGTTTCATCGTTTCCTCGAGCATTCCATCATTGACTCTGATGCTTCTCATTGACCACAACAACAGGATCTAATCGTTCACATTGCATAATCATGCTTTATAGACCTCAATGTGTACGTCTTCACCTTACTCAATCAATCACACCTATTATCGCATCTTATGCTACCTAATTGACCTGCCTACCTCCTGCAGTGATCATCACCATTATTATTCATTGTTGCCTCACGTTCGTATTCAATCTGTGTGCAGCCTCATGTTCCATCTTCGATCTGTGCTTTTTGGGGGGATATTACCTTTTCCATCATCATCCTCCCTACTCATGTTCCTCTAGTTACTGAACCCTTTCTTTAAAAATATACATCCTCAAATCAAATGTTATCAGCCTGGAGGGAAGGTGACCTAGGCCTTGGATTCCCAGAGATTTCCTCCTCAAAGGATGTTTTTCCTCTCCTCTGTGCCAATGGTCATAATATTAGTTAGAGTTAGTGCCTTCTTCTCGTTATTTAGTTTGGTTCTGCTGTTGGATGGAGGCAGATGGTGGCCTGGCTTTCCCCTCTCTCCTCAGGAAGTTAGCATTTCTTTTCACAGAATTCATTCATCATCCTCACCTCTTCAAAGTTTGACATTTTTGGGTATTATTTTTCTGCTTCTTCCTAACCTACCTTTAGCTGACTCATTCATTCACGGCACCTGTAAGGGAGAAACCCTCCTCTAAGGTTCCTTGTGTCATAACCCTACAGGGTGGTATATCCCACGGATAGATAGGCGGAAAGCCACAAAGCAAATCAAGTTACACAAGCATCATCTCATATTATCTCATTCAGTTGCATAAGCACATTGAATGGGAGGGCTTTAAGCCCATGGTTCGATGGGTGGAGCAACAAACATCACTCCCCCATCGAGTTCAAAGCATCACAACATCCTGGGCTTGCCAGGACTCTTTTTCGTTGCCCACCATCCACCCCTCCTCCTCCAACGGTTCATCTCTCTACTCCCTGGGCTTCTTCCTAACCTACCTTTAGCCGACTCATTCATTCACGGCGCTTGTAGGGGGGCAACCCTCCTCTAGGGTTCCTTATGTCATAACCCTACAGGGTGGTATATCCCATGAATAGAGAGGCGAAAAGCCACAAAGCAAATCAAGTTACACAAGCATCATCTCATATTATCTCAGTCAGTTATGTAAGCACATCGAATTTATATTCAGCTATAAATAAGTAGCTTTTTGAATTCAAAATGCTTGGACAGAAGAAGCAGAACTAAATTTTAAACAGAGCTGTGTGAACCTCTCAGCGTTTGACTTTTCAAGCTTTGCATGGTGACCCCAATTTCTATTTAGTTCAGGTCTGTTTGTCCCCCCTCCAACCCCTCAAAAAAGGTAAAAAGAGTTAATTTCTTTGCAGTATACATTGAATTTGTATTTCTTTTCACTATTTGCTACAGAAATACCACTCACAGTACTATGACCCAATGTTACTGACTTAGTGAATGATTCCCACATTAGGTCAGGGTTCAGACTATAAACTGCTAAGGAGTGGGACTAAGCAGGGATGTACACCTTCACCTTCTTCGTCATTGTCATCATCATCATCATCTTTGCCCAGTGGCAGTACTGTAGCAATCACCTCTTCCACAGTTTGGGACAGTACTTTGGACAGGTTCATTTTAGATAGGTAGCCCTCTCAACATTATTAGTAGTCCGACAATGACAGTGTTGCTGTTCTGCCAGAGGAAGATAGACTTTCTTTATTCTCAGCCCACTGAATAGATTCTCGTAGGCATAGGGTGGTCAATACCAGCTGTCTAGTGATATAACTGGTGTTATGGTTGCCTAGGAGGGGTCCTACACCAGGAAACTTGCAAAGTCAATTTACTTGACCTCCTGAGCACTGGGACAACCTCTGGAGCACTCACACATGGCAGGGCTGACTAGGCGGTG
This sequence comes from Neoceratodus forsteri, assembly GCA_016271365.2. Taxonomy (NCBI): domain Eukaryota; kingdom Metazoa; phylum Chordata; order Ceratodontiformes; family Ceratodontidae; genus Neoceratodus; species Neoceratodus forsteri. The sequence continues at coordinate 261,319,027 of CM028137.1, read as the reverse complement.
GATTAAAGGGGGTTAGTATAACTTGGAAACAGACAAAATAAATGTTGAAACAGGGATTATTTAAAAAAAAATAGGATACTTTATTTTCTTGAGCTCAGCTAATGTTCTTTTACCAGCTGGCACAGTTTGTTCTTTGGTCAATGTACAATGGTATCTTTCTTGGCATTTCTAGGTTGGTAACAACCCTAGTGGGGTGCTTCATTCACGTTTTCCTGGCCTCAAGAGGAAGTGCATTTACTACTGGGGTTTTACACTCCTAAACCTGATGCGGGAACCTGACAAACATTTGGTAGCCCGTATTCACAGACACTAGACACTGGGCTAATTCGCAGTCTCTTGGCTGGTTGCATTTTGATGCCACCTGATCATATGAGGTTTCTCAGGGACCCACTCTGTTCTCCACAGAGTACATCCTTTCTCTATTCTCCTCACCCTCTTCACTGTAACTCTCCAATCACAGATTCTGGGCCCATCTGGGCATAGCTTTTTTTTTTTTAACATTTAATACTTTTTGCACCCCCTCCCAGATGGCCCCCATCTGACCAATCCCCCCAGCCACATCCCCCGGAATTACTGGGACTTACCTTACACCTGGCCTGGGAGCGCAGCCTCTAGGGAGTCGGTCACCATCCTGCTGCCGGCGATTTTTCTTATCCTCCGTTTTACACCCAGGGGCCCCAGGAGTGGGTACACATGCATGTGGAGGCACACATTAGTCCCATGGCCCCAGTAATGGCCCCTTTCTTCCTCCCCAGGCCTAGCTCCTTGCTCCTTTAGGCCCGTGCTGTCCCCAGTCTTCACCAGGTGGCAGCCAACAGGCAAAGGAAGCCCTTACACCTGCCCGAAGAGGAGAGCTTGCCTGTTGGCAGCTCCATCCAGTTCTGCCATCCCCCCCGTGCTGACCTCTGATGGACCAGGCTTGTTCCCTAACCTGGGTCGCTGGCATGCTGCAAGGTAAGGCGTCCAGTGCCTCAGCCCTCAGTGCCACTGGGCTGGCTCCATCTGGGCATAGTTGAGGTGACTACTGGGCAAAACACATCTTCTTCTTGGGAAGATCAGCCCACAATACACATTTTCTGAGGTACCACTCCACTGCAGACTGGACTTAGCATTCTGTCAGTGATGATCCCTCACCTTAAGGAGGATGGGCACTGCTGAGTCCCACCCAAACACTTTATATCAAATAAAGATTAAATATCACCTTGGCCCACAATACTCTCCTACACACTTTTTCTGAAAAAACAATCAGACTTCTGAACTATTCTTCAGAATGTTTTTTTTCTCCTTCTAGAGAGGGGCAACCCCTTCCGAGGTCGTGATTCGATAACAGCCTCCTCGAACAGAGCATTTTTTTTCACAGTGCCAGCCTCTACAGAAAAACTACACACAGTGTTAGCTGGCACTGTGTGCCAGTTACTCTCTCTCAGCAGAATCCCTACAATCCAGCAAAGAACACTGGCTCCTCCCCTGTGGCATGACAGGGCAGACCAGCTGACCCAGTCCTCCAAGGATATAGAAACTGTCATCACCATAGAGGTCAAGGGACACACTTAAAGGGATATTCATGTAACTCCTAGAGGGGGTTACGTAGGGGATCTATAGAATCATCACTACCTGATCATGGAACAGTCTGCCCCTACTTGACTATATTCTGATACTCTGATACACGACTCCTCAGATGCTTTATCATTATTGACATCCCCATGTGAGTGCCTGCCTTTCCAAGGTTGAATTTCTTGGTCAATATGCACGAAATAGTTTCATACTCTTAATGAGAACATGTATAACTCCATATGTGATTATTCTTAAGTTTTCTATAAGGTCCAGTAACTGAATTGCCTTGTTAGATTTAGCTAATGTGTTTGATAAAATAAAATAATACATTTTAAATTCTGATACTAAGACATCCATTTTTGTGGACAGGAAGGGAACTGTGATGATGTCATGCCTCACCAGTTGTAAATGTGTGCAGTAAAGCATGTGAGATCAAAGTACTCCTGCTGACAGGGAACCTGTTAAATCATGAGGAAAAACATTGGATTCACATGTTAAGCTGCCATAAAAGTAATCAAGAGTATTTATCACAATTGTTTAACTTCCCTAGAGCTGCCCCAGAGCATTTGGGTTAATATCCCAGTGCTGACACTGTAGTGCAGCATGAGAGGGGTGCTGTACTTCTGAGGTGCCGTCTTTCGGATGAGATGTTAAACCGAGGTCCCATCTGCCTGGATTGGTGGTAGTTCAGGTGGATGTTAAAGATCCCATGGCACTTATCGAAAAGAGTAGGGGATTTTCCCGGTGTCCTGGCCAAATTTCCCTTATTCAATAAAAATACCACCAACAGCTTAATCTGGTTCAAGGTCAGTTGGCATTCATCTGTATCCCCCTCCTCCGGGTCGTGCCTGAAAATAGGCAGGATTTGTCTAGTGCACTTACCCGGTCAACAAAAGCCAAATAAATAAATAAAATAAAAATGGCATGCAAAGGAAAAGGTTTTTTTGCAGTTTTCTGCCCGGCTGTCTGCAGCCTGGCAGGCCAGCCCTTAATTTCAATACATGCCTGACAGAAGTGTGTACACAAGGTGCATACTTGAGTATGCCTGGGGCAGCCTTGAGCTTCCCTGTAAGCAAAAACAATCTGTTCTCATCTGATTCACTGCACATTCTTAAGACTGGTGTGGCAGTGATTTCATTGCATTACCTGTACTGCCCACCAAATAGATACCTCCATAGCCCATAGGAACATATTAAGATGCCACCAGATAAAGCCCTTACAGTCTATCTTGTCTGCTTGACTGTGCAGTTCCCCACTGTATCTACAGAGGGGCCTCCCCCCCCAACAACTTTTCTCTTCATTCTGCCCCATACTGTCTTGAATTATCCACTGTTTTCAGGAAGACCACCTCCTAAGGCAACTCATTCCATTTTTGTCTGTGTGAAAAATTGCCTCCTCCATCTCTCTCCTGAATGTCCCCCCCACCAGCTTTAGGCCATGCCTCTTAATGGAATTGTTCCCAGTAAGACTATAGAGGCCCTCCATACTCAATCTATTAATACCTTTAAGGTTTTTCAAGGTGTCGATCATATCCCTTCTCTCCTTTCTGTCCTCAAGGAAGTATGTGTTGAGCCACTTGAGCCTCTCTGGTCTTGCCCTGGTTGGCCCTGTATCATCTTGGTTACAGTTCTCTGGACTGTATTCAGCAAGTTGACATCCTTCTCAAGATAAGGGCACCAATACCGCACACTGTACTCTATGCATGGTCTTATCAGTGACCTGTACAGCGATACTATGATCTCTACCCTATATCCCCCGGCTATGCAGCCCATCATACAATTTGCTTTTGCCAAAGCTCCTGCAGTGTGCTGAGTGCTCCAGGTCACACTTGATGATAACTCCCAGGTCCTTTTCTTCATCAGCCTTAGTGACTTGCACACTACCTAGCTAGTATTTGGTCTCTGGATTCCTTGCTCCTAAGTGAATAACTTTGCACTTTTTAGCATTGAACCCCAGTTGCCAAATGCCAGACCACTTCTCTCACCTAGCCAGGCCTTCCTTTAGTTCCTGTCTCCCCTTCTTCATGTCCACCCTCCCACAGAGCTTCATGGTGTCTGCAAACAGACAGATTTACCCTTGATCCCATCTGCTACAGTAAGTCACTGATGAAGATGTTAAACAACACTGGACTGAACACTGAGCTATGTGGGACCCACTGGCCACCGGCCTGTCTCCAAGAGTTCCACCCCCAACCATCACCTTTCAGTTTCTGTCCTTTAACCAGTTTTTGACCCAACCAAATTCTGATATAAATTTTTTTTTCTGTTTCACTGAATACATCTGCTAAACCTAACCTAGAATTCCAAATGTCTATGTAAGAATAACATCAGTATCAACAACTACACTGGGAATCCTATACATTTCTTTTGTAAAACAAAGAAAAATCCTAAAGAAAAGATTTCAGTGTTTTAGTTTGACTTACCCTGTGGTGCTGCTAGGGGCCATGGTCTCAATCATCCTCCTCTTTCATATTTTGCTGCATCCTGCTATTAGTTTTTGGAATTGTCAGGCCTAACTAACATTTAAACTGCTTACTCTTTCTCCCTGAACTGCTACTGTTGATGAGTGTTCTTTCTTGTATGTACCCTGAACTGATATCAAAATCTCCCTCCTACTCCTTCTTCTCCATCTTCTCATCACCCTGTTTCCAGCTCAGCTTGTTGTACTGCCTGTTGCCCAGTGATGGCATTCATGCTGACCCTCTGACTACCATGATTAGTTACTTCATCCAAGATGCTTACTGATTGCACTATTCTGGTGGCAGCAGTGTCATAGGTTTCATAGGTTACTCTGAGCTCTATAAAGACCGAAGTCCATTATAGCTTGCTATAGAAATCTACGGATACCCAGTAATGTTTTTATTAGTCATTTAGTGGCCAAAAGTATGCTTGAATGCCTCCATAGTTTTGCTTCCTACCACCTCAATAGGTAGCTCAGTTCCAGATTTTAACTACTGTCCCTGAAAAGCAATACTTTTGTACATGTGTGTTGTATCTATCACCTTTAAGCTGTAGGGGATGGGCTGTCATGTTATAAATCTGGTCTCTGAGGGTGAGGCCCAGCTGTTCCCACAGGTGTTGATCTGACAGAGCCCAAAAGATCAGGCACATATCCTACCTCTCAATCTGCAATATTCTAAAGCATACAGGACTAGTTATTTCAGTCTTTCTTCATAGTCTAATCCCTGGACTTTTTTCATTCTTTGTGTCACCCTTTTCTGAATTTCTCCAGGGCTTTAATATCACCCTTATTCCCAGGAGCCCAAAACTGTGCACAATACTCAGTGTGCGGCCATACCAAAGAGGTATAAAGAGGGAGCAAAACCTCCCTTCTCCTACTCTTAATATGTCTATGGTTGCAACTCTGTATTCCATTAGTCCTTTTAATCACCTGGTTACAATGTAGCTGGAAGTTAAGGTTATTGCTAACCCTGATCCCCAGGTCTCGCTCATCATGCACTATTCTGAGCACCTGACTGGCCAGTGTGGAATCTAATTAGGTTTTTTTTTCCCCCAAGTGCATCACTGTGCACTTCTCGATGTTAAATAGTCTTTTTTTTTCCTGAGCTCAAGTCTCTAGATCCCCTAATGCTTCCTGTAGTATTGCTGCATTAGATTGGCTATTTACTGGGAAAACCAAATGAGTATCATTCAGAAATTTAGAAAGCCAGATGTCAGCTTTTGGCTTCATTGTTGTGATATATAAGTTAAAAAGGCAGGGTCCCAGTACTGATGCCTGGGGGACCCCACTAGTCACATCTACCCAATTTGACAATTCACCCAGTACACATACCCTTTGCTTTCTCCCCATCAGCCAATCCCTAATCCAGCTAGCTATTTTTGGCTCTACTCCCAATTCATTAAGGGTTCCAATCAGCTGCTCATGGGGGACCTTGTCAAAGACCTTGGCAAAATCCAGAAACACGACATCCACCGAGCTACCTTCGTCTAGTGCTTTACTAACTTTACCATAAAATTCAAGTGCGTTAGTTTGGCGTGATCTGCCCTTAGTAAATTCATGTTGTGTCTCATCCATGGCCCCCACTAGCTTAATATTGCTCATGATCATATCCTTGACTATGCCCTCAAGTATTTTCCCGAGGACCGAGGTCAGGCTAATTGGCCTGTAATTACTGACCTCTTGTATTGAACCTTTTTTGTGTACTGGGATTACTGTTGCCTGTCTCCACATCTCCATGACCTGGCCTGTATCCAGGGATTGTTGGAATAGAAATGTAACGGCCCTGCCAAGCTATCTGCAAGTTCTTTAAGAAGTCTAGGATGTAGACTGTCTGGGTCTTGTGCCTTATTTTGATTCAGATTTTTTAACCTTTTCCTCATGTCTTGAGCCTCAATTTGTGGGCCTAAAGTCTATTGGTGTGGGGCTACTACTGGTATTGGGCATTCACTCTGGTTTTTAATTTTTTTTTTGCAGGAGCTTCAGCAGGCACCTGGGCATGAGACACAATTCCCTCATGCTCTGCTTAGTTAAGAAATTAAGGATGTATCATGTTCTGTGTATCTAAAACTGTCTCTGGAATCCACATAGCTAAAGAAAAATGGCTGGTAAAAGTGTTTAGATACTTTTTGCAACAGACTGGGAATGTCCCATAAAACAGAGCACATGCCTGTAAAACTGAGATTGGCCCACACCAAACTAATATGAAATGGTCAGTAAAATTGTACAAATGTTCCTGGCACTACCTAGCAAAAGATAATAGGCAATGAAAGATGATATAATACTTTCTGCACATGCCCATCACTGCAAAAAACAACAAAATATGAGGCACACAATGCCTGTCCACGGGACGTGCACTGCAACACAGAGGAAAGGTTGCACCAGCTGTCATCAACACCTCATCCAGAGCTGGCTTCATAGTAGAATTCCAGGCCTCAGATGCCTAGCCCTGGTTAAGGCTTCCCACTCCTACACTGCTAGGATTAAGCACAATTAAGCTTTAAAAGCTACCTTGCCTTGCCCAGCACTCCAGCAGTGCCTCCTCTTCTTGTTACAAATGTAATCCTGAAGTCAAAGACTGTGTTTTCATGTTGTTTTTTTCTATTCTAACAAAATACAGTTCAGGAACAACACTGTCTAGTTCCTAGCAATCCACTTGAACAATTGCCACCATCTGACTGACTGTAATGTCATCAAGTTGCAGGAATCCTGATTAATGACACAGTGTTCTGAGCATGTTTTGCAAGTAGAACTGTGGTTTGATTCTCTGCCCACATCTTGATATCATCTGGGTCACTGGTTTGTGGGCTGATAACTATGGCAAAGCAAAAAGCAAATTTCTTTTCTTTATAACTATGGCAAACCAAAAAACAAATTTCTTTTCTTTATTTTACAACTTATTTACCCAGAAATTCAGCATTAAGTTGGATGTGGCCTGCGAGAGGTAGAACAGGTAATGTTCAAACTGTTTCATTCTTTTGTGGAACCTGGCTTTAGGTTTAGTTGAGTTTAATGAGGAGGCAGCATAGCGCAGTGGTTTAAGGCTCTGAGCCACAAATGTGGAGACCTGGGTTTGAATCCTACAGCCCCGACTTTCATACTGTGTGACCCTGAGCAGGTCACTTTACTTCCTTGTGCTCCCAGGTCACAACTGTAAACAAGCTTTAGTTTAGTGTGTCTCTCCTGGTTAAATAAAAAAAAAAAAAAAATTGTTCAAGGCACAACATTGCAAATGATGAATTTGCAATGCATTTACATTAACACAAAAGCACTCTCAGGAGCCAGTTTTAAAATACATTGTGATCTCAGTCAGTTCATTTAAAGTCAGTGAAATGCTTTGAGCCTTAACGGCAAAGCATTTGACCATGGTTTCAAAAAGTTACTGTACTATAGGCTTATAGCAATTGGCCGCATATTGCTGGCTGGATAGGGTAAGAAGAAGGTGCACTTCATAATGTGGCTTTTGCAGCCCTTTGCAAAAACAAATTCAGCAACAGTTTGCTTGTGCCAAAAATCTGCTCTTGTAATGGCAATGTACTGTACATAGACACATAGATGGGTAAGGAGAGAAAAAGAACAAGTCCATTGAGTTTGCTTGGAGGTTCCTATGTTGTTTTACTCTTTCTATTCACAGTTTTCTCCAACTCTGCCTTCCTTTTTTTACAAATTACCCCCTTTGAAAATGTCCAATTGTGTTTTAAACCCTCAAATAATACCAGCATTGACCTAATTACTGGGTAGACTGTTCCACCTATTCACTAGCCGCACAATAAAGAAATAGTTTTTGATGTCTTTCTTGAAAGTTTCTCACTCCTTCTGCTGGTTTGCTCTTGACTGCCCACCCCTGACTCACCACTGCTCCCTCTATGCCTCACTCTCCCTTCCTTCCCTTGAAGCCAGATGCCTTACACATGGCTCCTCCATTATTGCCAAACACTAGCTGAGCTCCCTCCCCTTTTTTACCTCTCATCTCTTTTATCCCCACCTACTCAATCCTCCCACTCTCGTTGAAGCTCTGGCCACCGGACCTTAGCCCTCCCATATAGGTTATCCTCTTCCAGCCAAGCTGCATTCTCCTTTCACCTCCCTAAACTCTGGAATGCCCCTTTCCCCATCCCATCTGCCACTTCAATCTGCTCCGTCTCCTGCCTTCTCCAAGACTTTACTGCTCCTCCTGCAACTGCACCTGAGCTCTCCTAATTCTCCCTCTTCCTTCTACCTCCCTCCTCTCCCCCATTCACTCATCTTCACTCCACTGACCACTTCCAATCAACCCTCACTGCCTCCTGGATGACTCCTATATCCTTCTACCCCCTTCTCCTTTCCTCTCTAACCAATGTTGCCATGGTTGCTCACAATTCCCCACCCCTGCCTACTCTCTTCCCCTCCCTTACCAGTTTGTCCTTACAGTTCTACAGCCTAGATGATTAAGTCCAACTGTTGATATTTAATTCTCCTAGGTTTAGTTTCACTGATTATGCTGCTCAGCTGCTGATTTTTGCTGGATATTTACTAATTGTATTGCTATGTATGTTTGCACTTGTATATTTGCACATATGTATTCTATTCTTTGCTTTTACCTTGCTTATGTACTGAAATAACGATGTATTTTATCTCCCTTTTACCCCTCCCCCCAGGACGCATCTGGAAACAAGCTGATTTACCCAGCTCAGCATGTCTTTTCTGGTAAAACTTTTGGAATAAATAAATAAATATTTATTTATTTATGTCTTTGGTAATCAGTAAGTGAGCTGATCCAAAGGACCATTTTCAGTCATGGCATGGGTCACAAGGTGACAATAGTATGAATCCAAACAAAAGAAAACAGTACAATCAGGAGCACAGTGTAAAATATACCTTAACATGAGGTGATGGAAAGAATGTACAGTAGATATCTGATTACAATCACAAAATAAATGTACAGTAGATAACAGGTTACAATCACAAAAGGCAGTAGAACAGTCACCTGATTACAACATAGGCAATAGTGCTGTTAACAGTCAGAAGTAAATAATAAATAAATAAAAATGTTCTGTCTTCCAGTTTAAGATTGTGCCTCAGTGGTTGAGCTGTTCTTTAACTTAAATAACTCTGTGAAATCCACCTCATTACAGTATGTCTCTGCATGTCTGTGCATTTTTCTGTTACATACCCCCTTTCCCTCCTTTTTTTCAGATAGTACATGTTTAAACTGGACAATTTTTCCCCATAGGGTGTACCCTGCCACCTCTGAATGATTTTCATAGCCAAACACTGGATTATCACTAGCCTCTCTCTGTCCTTCTTTATGTGTCGGTTCTAAAACTGAACCCAACCCCACACTTTAGGTGTGGTCTAACCAGTTACCTGTATATTGACATCACCTCTTTACTGTGACTAGTGATATCCTTCCTGATGTACAGTATCCCAGCATCCTTTTAGCTCCCTTACTGTATATGCCCTACTGCATTTCGGCAAGAATTTTAAACTACTGCTTATTTGTATCCTTAAGTCTCTTTCCTCTTCGTGTGCTGTACCATTATCCTATTGATGCAATATTTTGTTTGCTGATTTTTGTTCCTATTTTCATCACTTTAGATAGATAGGTAGATAGACAGACAGACAGTCAGATGGACAGACAGATCTTTTAGCACTGCATTTCAATTGCCAAAGTCTGGACCATTGCTCCAGCTTTTCTAAATCTCATTTCATGCTGCTAATCACTTATCACTATCCTTCCCTATGCAGAGTTGTGCATCATCAGTGAACAGGCTCACTTTACAGTGTAACTCCACTCTGATGTTGCTTATATACATGATAAATAGTACTGTCCCCAGGGCAGACTCCTGTGACACTCCACTTGTGACCTCCCCCATAACATCAGAGAATCTGCAATTCACGGCCAGCCTCTGAGCCCTATATTACATGTCAACCTCTTCCCAATCCCCAGAGTTAGACAAACCAGTTCAACATCCCCTACCTCCTGTATAAGCCTCTGAATCAAAGGCCTCGATTAAGTAAAGGTGTAGTAAAATCAATTACCCAGCCTCTGTCTGTGTCAACGAGTTGGAAAAAAAATAAATCAGGTTCATTTGATATGAGTTGAGACCTAACACTCATGAAACCATGTTGATTCTTGTCCATAAGACCATTTTCCTCTAGGAACTCATCTATCTATTACTTTATAATTGACTCTAGCAACATGCTCACCATTGACGACTGGATCACTGGTCTGTAAGTACCGGGTTTTCCCTATCTCCACCCTTGTGCAGGGGAGAATAGGGAACAAAATGGAGGGGAGGTGGTTTGGGGTGGGGGTAGCATGGGGGGAATACCTTGGAGAAAAGAACTGGAAAAATTGTTGATATGCTCACAGAGCAAAATAAGAGCCAACGGTGGGCTAAAACAGCACCAAAGTAAATACAAAAATGAGGTTAACAAATAAATAAGTAGTATAGAAAATGTTGTCTGTGTACTAATCCTAGAGGCCACAATAAGAACCCTGATGGAGACCTTCTTAATGAATCTTTTTCCCTCAAAGTGCCTCCCCCAATTTGTTTCCATTTACTTTCTTATCTTTCCCCTTGTCTGATGTATACTCTGGTTTGTATCTCAGTTTGTTTGCCTTCTTTCTTATTCTCCTATCCTATTAACAACGTATTTCTGTTGTCCCACTGCATGTGCTATGTTAATTCACTTTCCACTATTTCTTCCTGTCAGTCTATACACTATCGCTCCACTTTTTTCAGTGTGTAGTGTTGTTATATTTTAATTTTAATTTCTCTTATACTATTTGCTGGGTTGATAAATCATCACTTTCTATTAACTGTCTAAACAGCATCAAGTTGAAACTGCATTCTTAGCTATCCCTTACTGTGTAATGTTTGAAAACTGCTTGCATTACTTTAAATGGCTGAAATAACAAGCATTTGTCAATGGCGAATGTTTGCTTGCCAGCATTGGGATTGGTAGTGTAGGAGTTAGACAGCTGCATAATAGGAATGGCAGTGAAGTATTGAACTGAAGCCAACCCCGCCACCACCCTGCAGATACGAACAGGCATTGGGGTGTGCCTTTGGGTCATCAGGCATAATGGCCACGCCATTTCACCACACCCCACCCTGCAGACACTGAAAAGTGTCACGGTGTGCCTTGGGATCTTTGGCCCCTTATGCACACCCCATTCCATTAGGAAGTACGGTAAGATGGGTGTGGTATAGGAGAATGGGGTGAACTTTGGAGCCAAAGAGTCCAAGGCATACCTCGATGCCTCTCAGTGACTGCAGGGTGTGGAATGGTATGAGCATCACAGGCAAGAATCCCAAGTCTCGCCCCTGATGCCTGTCATTCTCTATAGGGTGGGGCGTTATAGTTGAAAAGCCTAATACCTCAGGCATTCATTGGTATTTTCACTCCAAATTCTCAACATGTTTGTTTTGTGACCCCACCTCATGAACAGGGGGAATATCAGTTTGTTAGCGCTGCTTATGCACAGTGACTACGGCATTTAGCACCACAGGTGCAAAATATTCGAACAGGATGTAAAAAATACAGCTGTACTCTTTCATGGGAGGTGTAAAAATGGCTATCATTGCAAATGTGTAGCAAAAATACATAAAAAAATGGTGAAGTCCGCGGCGTGCGAGGAAACTGTGCAGCACCCGTAATATAGTTAGGTTGGGGATTTCTTACAGCAGATTGTCAACTCAGGCATTTGGTGCCTCCGATCATGAACAGTGTCACTGTGATTTTCTTTTATGTGCGAACAATGATTTCCCCACAGCGACCACGCATCTCTGCACTGAAACTGTGAAAAGCACACTTGCCCGGCCATATTGTGAAAAATGGCAGCTGTACTGCTCATAAGGAAGTGTGGAAAAATGCCACTGGTGAAAATCTGGACTGAAAATATTACAAAGTCATGAACTAACGAGGGTGCGTGAAACTGTGCAATGCTCACTTGTAACACAGTCATTTTATGGACTTTTGTCACCAAATTTTCAACATAGCCATTTTAAGACCTCTGCTCATGAACAGTGCAACTGTGATTTTCTTAATCTGTCCTAAACATTGCTTTCGCTCACCAACAGCACCATTGTGCGCTACATGTGCGAAAACACATTTTGGGCGACATATGAAAAATTGCAGCTGTACTGTTCATAAGGAAGTTTAATAAAATGGACATGTTGAAAATCTGGAGTGAAAATATTAAATTTGCAAACTTACGAGCATGCATAGGAACTGTGGAATGCACGCTCGTAAAAGTCATTTTTAGGAATTTTTTCACCAAATTCTCAACATAGCCATTTTAAGACCTCTGCTCATGAACAGTGTCACTGTGATTTTCTTAATTTGTCCTGTACATTGATTTCGCACACTGACTGCGCCATTGTGCGCTACATGGGTGGAAACACATTTTGGGTGAGATGTGAAAAATGACAGCTGTACTACTCATAATAAGGTGTGGTGCAATGGCAATTTTGAAAATCTGGAGTGAAAATATTGAAAATTTGCGAACTAACGAGCGTGCGTAGGAACTGTACAACACACGCTTGTAAAACATTCATTTTGAAATTTTTTCACCAAATTCTCAACATAGCCATTTTAAGACCTCTGCTCATGAACAGTGTCACTGTGATTTTCTTAATTTGTCCCGTAAATTGATCTCGCACACCGACTGCGCCATTGTGCGCTACATGGGCAGAAACACATTTTGGGTGAGATGTGAAAAATGTCAGCTGTACTGCTCATAAGAAGGTGTGGTAAAATGGCAATGTTGAAAATCTGGAGTGAAAATATTGAAAATTCGCCCTTACGAGCGTGCGTAGGAACTGCGCAATGCACGCTCGTAAAACAGTCATTTTTAGGACTTTTTTCACCAAATTTTCAACATAGCCATTTTAAGATGTCTACTCATGAACAGTGTCACTGTGATTTTCTTAATTTGTCCCGTACATTGATTTCGCACACCAACTGCGCCATTGTGCGCTACATGGTCGGAAACACATTTTGGGTGAGATGAAAATGACAGCTATACTACTCTAGAACGATAAAAACAGCTGTGTCTGAGTAAAACATGAAAATCGCGAACTTACGAGCCTGCGAGAGAACGCGCATGAACAGTGTACGGGAATGTTCAAATAGGTTTGAGACCCATACTCATGATTGATATCACTGTCAGAGTGTTTTCAGGTCCAAAGGGTGATTTCGCGGTCACTGTGCAGTCACTGCGGCGAAATCACCCTGCGACTCGAATAACGCCGACAGTGACATCAATCATGAGAAGGTCTCAAAACCATGTTAAATTAGTTCAAAAATCAAAAAAATGCCTGAGATATGCAATATAAGTTGAACCCCCTATCTAGCCCATTATACAGCTTACCGGCATTTCCTCAGTTCGCGGTCGGCTTTGAAGAGTGCAGACGTGTTCCTGGTCCACTGAGATCGTCGCTGAGGTCGGAGGAAGTATGGGGTGAGGGGTGAGAACTTCGATGCGCGAGTGGGTGGAGTGCGGGTTGTGGGAGGCGGGGACACTCACCGTTGGACCGTTTTTCACGGGTAAAAACAAAAAGCAGCGGCGTGGGACGTTGCCACGCTGGGGTGGGCTCCCAGCATGGCACAAGGATTTTGGAGGGTGGCCATTCAGCCGGCGAAGTTGGGCACCCCGTTGGCTTACGATTTGCTTGCCATGCTGGGGTTTGCTCCCAGCGTGGCACTCCTGGGGGGGGGAGGACAGTGCAGCTGGCGGGGATTGGCACCCCGTCGGCTATATGATTAGTTGCCACACTGGGGTGGGCACCCAGCGTGACATTTGTAAGCGTTTGGGGGGGCGGAAAGGAGGCATAGCATAGCCGGCCAGAGTTGGGCACCCGTCGGCTATACAGGTGCACTGCGTGATGGTAGCGCATGCCTGCAAGGCGTCTGGGAGCTGTGCGTGAGCAGCCTTATCTTATCGCTGCTCACTCAAGCGTAGCTCCCCCTTTCAACTGTATGCCACTGCATTTTGAAGCGTGTCATAGACAGCTCCAAAATGCATTGGATTACAGGGGCCGCGCCTGCCAGCACACTGACTGAATTGGAGGAGGAGGAGGTGACACACCTCCGAAATCTCCGATGATGGCACTATGTTTCTTGCACATGCGTGCAAGCAAACATAAAAATGGATGCTCTAGCACTGAGTCTCCTCCCTCCAACAAAGTGCCTGAAATAAAGTACATAGATCTCTATGCTGCACCTAGGGTTTTCACTCTGTGTTTAAATAAATGTGTGTGTACTGTATATGCTTGCAATTTGAGTACTTGTTTTGTATTTACTGGATTGGACTGCTACCTTGTTCATTTTTCCAGTATTCATCATATTTATTTAAGCACCCTCAGGCCTCTGCAAGACCTGAGTGCCCGTCTTCTGTGTGCTTTCTTCCCTCAGATGCTCATTCTCCACCCCCGGCTGACCCTCTTGACCTTTTGATGCTGTAGCACTGAAACTCCTCCCCTGATGAAGGGCCATGTCTATGACACTATGACACAATGCACTGGGGATTTCTTTGCTGCACATTCAGTTTTGACTCCATGTTTACTAAAACTCTGACCCTCAGATGTCTCTGGCATGCTTCCGAACCCTGGTCATCAGCACTGCAAGTGGTGGTGCAACCACTGCACCAGTGGGCCAGCTGTCTTTCTATTTATATATTTATTTAAAATTCTGGTGACTGGGAGAGGCACACTGAGCTGAGGCTTGTTTCCAGGTGCAACCCGGGGAAAGGAGAAAAGGGGAGGAGCAGAAGTACAACTGACTTTGCAAGTACAAAGCACAAATTCTAAGGTACAACTGAAGTGACAAATTACGATTTAGATAACTGCAATAACTACATGATAAATTATAAGATAGTGCAACAAACTGGTTACAAGGAGGAGGTTGGACAGAAACAAGAAGAAGAGGGAGCATGGGAGAGAAGACTGTTTAGAATGTGCAGAGAGAGGGCTTGATGAAGGGTACTTGGAAGAGAGTTCCAGAGGAAGGGTAGATGGAAGGAGAAGGCTGCCAGGCCAGAACTAGAAATAAGATGGGAGAGAGGGAAAATATGGGAGTCTCTGGAGCATAGTGTGTAGGAAGAAGGGGATAAAGGGGAAAGGAGATAGGAGAGCTAGGAGAGGAAGAACCCAAGCCAGTATTTGGAGATGAGGGTGGTGGTGTGGTGCTGCCATTGTAAGTGAACAGAGGGAAGGGAGAGTGAGGAACAGAGGCAGCAGTGGTGTGTGTGGGGCAGAGCAGTCAAGGCAAAGTGGCAAAAGGCATTAAAGTGTGTTTCCAGTCTAGAGAGAGAAGTGGCAGGGGCAGACCCATAGACCACGTCAGCATAATCAAAGACTGGTAGTATCATTTTGGTGATTAGCTCATGATGGATGATAGAAGAGAGGGAGTCTTTGTTTCAATATAAGGCAACTAGCTTGGGACAGAGTTTAGAGCATATGTAATTACTGTAGGAGAAGAAGTCAAGTCCACTGTCCAATCAGATGCCCAGATATTTGAAGGTGGGGACTACATCTAGGGTGGAACAGTATCATCAAGGTTGGTGAAGTGGGGAGAGAGTTTGGATAGCTTTTGAGCAGTACCAAAGGTCATAGACATGTTTTTTTTTGTTTTTGTTTTTGATTTTGTGTTAACCTTTAGCTGGTTTACCTGGAAAAGTTTTGCAAAATTGTCGAGGTTATTAAATCCATTGCACTGTATTGTTCTTATACTTCCCCTTTCCCCTCCCCCCAGGATGCATTTGGAAACAAGCTGCTACCAGCTCAGTAAAATGTACCTGGTGAAACCTTTGAAATAAATAAATTAACTGTACTTTGTTGAGTTCAGTATTCTTATGACAGAAAAGTCTCACCCATAGATCAATTGAAACATTAATTTACTAGTCTGGAGGACAGTGCATATTGCCTTGGTCTTGTCCATTTGTCCCATTCACCAATGACCTGAAATCATCCAAGCAGACTTCTAAAGCAGTAGGTAAGGCTAGGGGGATATTAAGGTGTATTTGTAGGGGTATCACAAGTCGTAAGAGGGAGGTAATAATCCTCTTTACAAGACACTGATTAGGCCCCATCTGGAGTACTGCATGCAGTACTGGAGGCCACACCTTCACAAGGACATTAACCAAATTGAGGCAGTCCAGAGAAGGGAAACCAAAATGGTGCAGGGACTGCATCAGAAGACATATGAGGACAGATTAACAGAGATCAATATGTATACCCTTGAGCAAAGGAGGGAGAGAGAGAGAGGTGATATGATCGAAACATTCAAACACCTTAAGGGCATTAACAAGGTGAAAGAGTCTAACATGTTTAAATATAAGAAAAATAGCAGGACAAGAGGACACAGCATGAGATTAGAAGGAGGCTGATTAAGAAGGAATGTGAGGAAATTCTTTTTCACAGAAAGAGTGGTGGATGCATGGAACGGCCTACCTCAGGAAGTGGTGGCTATGAATACAGTGCAGGGCTTGAAACAGGCATGGGATAGGCATAAGGGAGCAATACAGATAAGTATGAATAGATAGACCACTGGCAGAGCAAAGGCTGATGGCACATTTATAAGGTAGAAAAAGAAATGGGCAGACTGTATGGGCCTTGTGGTCCGTATCTGCCATCAACCTCTATGTTTCTATGTTTCTATTCCTGTCTGTGTTGGCTACTGTGCAGAATCACAGTGAAACTGCTGCTCTTCCCTCTATATCTGGCCGGGCAGACAAACAGAAGACTGCAGTCTCCAGTGCTGTCCCTCTCTCACCTTTCACTATCATGGAACATAGCACAGTGTGGGTAAGCATGTACTATAGCTGCCCACTCTTTTCCTGATGTGTAAATAAACAAGATTTTCCAATTATAGTACTGTTAGGCTGTCACCATTTACAAGCGCAGAGTTCATCACAGTCTTGGGAAGCTTGTACTTTACCTTCTACTCCAAGCCTGGAGGTTTTCCAGCTACAGTGCTCTCAGTCTCCCACCTTTCATCATCACCAATTTTATAATTGTCTGGGGAATCTTCACTGTACATGTTGACTCAACACCTGGCATGTCACTGCCCCCCTGTGGTGTCTCCATCTGTCACTCAGACCCAGCAATGGACTACCTAATAATGTTGACCACCCCCAGTGGCCACAGATATGCCCCCTACCCTCCATAGGCAGGATAATGTACATTGCACAGCCCTAGCAGCACACAGGCTGTACTTCCTTTCCAGCGTCACTGAAGCTTTTCTGCCCACTCTACCCCTACTAGGTCTTATCATGTGGATGAACAGAAGGCTTCAGTCTCCAGTGCAGACAGCTCCTTAACTTTCACCAGCATGGAATCTATCAGAATATGAGAAAGCCTGCACCGTCTTTGCTACATACTGTACCTGGTCCAGTGCTTAAACAGAGGGATTCAGTCTCCATTATTGTCAGTCCCTTTCCTGTCACCAGTGCCAAATGGCTTTGTTTACAGTATTGAGAAACCCTAAAGTTCCATCCACTTTATATTTTTTTTGACTGCAAACAACTTAGCACAAACAAAATTCTGTGTGTTAGTGAAAAGTAAATTGAGTTGATAAGTAGTGGTTAGGACGTTATTTTTGTACAGAGAATATGTCACCCTTTGGATGCTAATTACTGACCTTTGTGGATTAACAGATTGTCTGTGTTCTCTTCCCAAAAGTGACAAATTCACTGTAAGAGCATAAAATAGTATCACAGTTTCACTCATACTGCTCATGTATGATAAAAGTGCTAAATTGGAACCATACAGTATGCAGTATACCAACTAAAGGTGAGCATGTAGAAATTGTCAACTTTGGTTTGGCGTTGATTCAGATCATTCTTCAGTTTGGCTTAGAACTTCAGCCAAATGGACTTCTAATCCTCAGATATTGGGGTTTAGCAGTCTACAACTAGGTGTAAGTAGCACCTCTTAAATATCCTTCAGTCAACCCAGTAAATTCCAATCTCTTCCATCCTCCTGTGGTCCACTAGTTAGATTTAAAGAAAAAAAACTCAGTCAGCACCTGGGACAGTGCCAGAAGCTATACATTGTTTTATATAAAACAAAGTCTGGGCACAGACAAAGAAGATGAGAAATGACAATGGCAGGTGAAAGAGCTATCAAAGAAGTAGGCCTGTCCACCTGAGAAGGGCTAAACATTTTTTTTAATTAATTGGCTGAATGTCAAAGTGATCTTAAAGTAACCCAAAAGTACTGTACGACTAGGCTGACTGAATGGCAAAAGTGCCAAGTTTTGGCACATTCATTGAATGCAAATTTAGAACTGCTTCTTACCTTCAACTGCTTTTTCCTTTTAGGATCTGTTTCAAAATAGTGCCCAGCTTCTAGTTTTAACTAGCAACTTTTTAAGGAAGGAAATTAATTTGGTTTTATATAGCACTTTGCATACTCAAGTTATCACAAAGAGCTTTACATGCTATGGGAGAAAAGGGGATCGAATTCTATTACCAATGTCGGCATACAAGGAGATCCAGGGACAAATGTTTAAAGGACCTGGCATGGCCCAGGGGCTAAGCTCTTGTATGCAGCTGCCTGGTACTGGGAAAAATACCCACAGCTTTTTAAATGCAACTCTCAGCATTTTATGTTCACAGGCAGCATCCTTCTGGTTTTCTGCAAATGGGGACAAAATGAGACCCCAGGTTATGCCAGGAGTAGAATTTTTCCTCAACTGCACAAAACAATATGCACAAGCTGCCATAAATTGTGGAAAAGGTAGCAAAATTGCAACCTTTTTGAAACTTGAGCACATACAGAAAAAAATCCAGTTACACAAGGACCCCCCCATTCTCTCTTTCACACACACACAGACACACACACACTCTTCATGTATTATCTTCCA
This sequence comes from Neoceratodus forsteri, assembly GCA_016271365.2. Classification (NCBI taxonomy): domain Eukaryota; kingdom Metazoa; phylum Chordata; order Ceratodontiformes; family Ceratodontidae; genus Neoceratodus; species Neoceratodus forsteri. Next base: position 261,300,160 of record CM028137.1, on the reverse strand, counting down.
CATGCACAACATTTTTCTGATTTTGAAAATGTGGCTACTAAAGTGCACAGAGATATATTGGAGTAAGGGAAGGGGGAGAAGGTTAATCACAATCACAGGAACCCAATACAGAAACAAAAAAATATTTTTCATAAAGAGCTAACAATATATTTTTAAAATCATAAACATTGGTACCTTCTTGATATATTTGTAATAAATAAAATAAATGGAAAATGTAGTATGTATACTATGATATATAATGCAGTACAATATATTGTATGAAAGTATATGTAACTGTTTATTTTTCATCTTGAGAATGCATCTTCCATATCTTTATATACTGTATGTGTCATTTGTACATCATATATTTTCCCACTGGTCCATATAATTTAAATCTACTAAAAAGGGCAAGCGTTTATATATTTAAAATACATTTTTGACACAGATGGAAAATATATATATATTTTTTCAATATGGGAGATTAAATAGCCCATAACATTTTGTGTGTGTGTGTGTGTGTGTGTTTGTGTGTGTGGTACAACAGCATTCTGAAACCCTCTAGTGACTGCATGACTTTCGGTTTCAAATGGAAACACCTGCCTCATGCACGTCAAGTGTCTGAAAATGAAAGTGAACTGCTGTGAAGGCACCAGCAGTTCTTCCAAATTTCAAATGACTGTTGAGAGCTTAAAAAACAAACCCCAACCACCATTAAAATTGTAAACTCTAAAATTGAATATCACATAATGTTTGGGGGCAGAGGGAAAGGTTGAGTGATGTGGTTCAGAGACAGGAGGGAGTAAGAAGATGTAGGTTGCCACAAAATTTATCTCCAAATCTAAAAAAGGTAAAAAAAAAGACTATAAACTCTAAAAAAATGATAGGTGGGCAACTACATGCCTAACCAGCCTAAGCTGCCCTCTCAAGGTTCTGATAATATCAGACTCTCAAGCTTCACTCTCAAGGTTCTGATGTGATCAAATCACTTCTATAGTAGAACAGGCTGGTTGTGTATGGTTGCCAATCCAGTATTCTATATGTCTTATAGAGAAGACTGCAGTATCAGCTATAGTCATGCAGTCGAAACAGATGAAACCTAATGGAAAAGGAATCTATATTGATGTTAATGTGCACGGTAATGAAAAACAAGCATTTGTCAATGCTGAATGTTGTCACACTGGCATTGGCTTTGGCAGTGCCAGAGCTAGAGATGCTAATAGGAATGGCAATGAAGTATTGAAGTGATGCCAACCCCACCCCCACCCTGTAGAGGGTGACAGGCATTGGGGTGTGTCTTTGGGTTGTCAGCTATAACGCTCATGCCATTGCACCTCACCCTACCCTGTGAACACTGACAAGTGCCATGGTGTGCTTTGGGTTCTTTGGGCATTATACTTACCCCATTCCATAAGGAAATACACTGACGTGGGTGCAGTATAGGAGTGTGGGGTGAACTTTGTGGCAGAACAATGCAAGGCACACCATGATGCCTGTCAGTGGCTGCAGGGTGTGTGTGGGGGATGGAATAGCATGAGCATTACATCCAATGATCCCAAGTCACACCCCTGATGCCTGTCAGTCTGTACCGGGTGGGGTGCTACAGTTGGAAACCCTAATACCATAGGCATGTGGTGGTAGTTTCACTCCACTTTTTTAACATGGGCTGCTTGTCAGGCCACCTCATGAAAAGCGGCACAATCATTTTGTTAGCTGAAAGGTGGTTTTGCACAGCGGCTGTGCCATTTGGCAACAGAGAGACGAAAACACATTTTTGGACAGGATGTGGAGAATGACAACTGTATTGTTCATGAGGAGGCATAAAAATTGGCAATGTTGAAAATCTGGAGTGACAATATGAAATATTGGAGAAGCAATGAGCATGCATACAAACTGTGCAACACACATCCATAACCCAATTATTTTTGGGAGTTTGGTAGCCACATTTGTAACATAGGCATTTTGGGACCTCCCCTTATGATCAGTGGCACTGCAATTTTGTTAATCTGTCCCAAAAGTTGATTTCCCACAGCAACCATGCCATTGTGCACCACAGCTCCGGAAACACATTTTGGGCAGGATGTGAAAAATGACAGCTGTACTGTTCATAAGGAGGTGTGAAAAAATGCCATGCTGAAAATCTGGCATGGAAATATTGCAAATCTGTGAAGTTACAAGGGTGCATGGAAATTGTGCAATGCACATTTGCAACACAGTCATTTTATGGACTTTCGGCACCAAATTTTCAACATAGGCATTTTAGGACCTCTGCTCATGAACAGTGTCACCATTATTTCCTCAAACTGTCCCGAAAAGTTATTTCACACAACAACAGTGCTATTCTGTGCTGGATGTGCAAAAACACATTTTGGGCAGGATGTGTAAAATGACAGCTGTACTGTTCATCAGGAGGTGTAGAAAAATGCCAATTCTGAAAATCTGGAGTGAAAATATTACAAATTCACGATGTTACAAGTGTACGTAGAAACAGTGCAATGCACACTCATAAACAGACTTTTCTGGGAGTTTTGTCACTAAATTTGCAACCTAGACTTTTTGAGAGCCCCCTCATGAACAGTGGCACTGTCGTTTCATTACTCGGTCCCGAAAGGTGATTCCGTGCAGTGACCACGAAATCACCTTTCAGGACTGAATAATGCCATGGCAGTGCCAGAATTCATGAAGAGGGGTCTGAAAAACCCCATATTGAAAATTTGTTGCCAGAATTCCAAAAAATGCCTGAGATATGCATCAAAGTTGAAAATACCCTATTTATTCCATTATACTTGTACAGCTTACCAGCATTTCCCCAATTCACGGTCGGCTTTGAAGAGCGCAGATGTGTTCGGTCCACGAAGATCATCGCGTCAGACTCTGCAGCTAATTATGGGGGGGGGGTGTGGGGAGGCAGGGTGTGCAGTGGGTGGGTGCTGGTTGTGGAAGGGGGGCAGGGAGACTACCGAGGGACCATTTCCTTTTTCCACAGGTACAAAAAAAAAACATTGCAGGACCATTTTTCTGTTTACAGGGGCATGTAGCACACTGGGGTGGGCTCCCAGTGTGCCAACGGAGCCTTGTTTTTTTTGGGGGGCAGCTTTAGCCAACAGGGGATTGGGCACACCTGTCGGCATATGACAAAATTGGGGTGTTACTTTATGCCGATGGGGATTGGGCACCCCTCATCGGCACACTAGGACAGCGGGGGTGGGGCAAGAGCCAAGGGATTAGGCACCCCTTGACATATAACAAATGGGGTTCTTATGCTGAAGGGGAGTGGGCTCCCCCATCAGCACATACATTGGGGATAGGGCAAGCTGACAGGGGGATTGGGCACCCCCAAAGTTGGCAATTTGGCGGGCAGTATGCCACCATGTTTGTGTTTCCAGGTAAGCATGTTGGGAGGTCCGCTGTGTGTGACAAGCTTTGCTCACATTACAGCGGGCCTTTCCTTAGATGTGCTCACCCAGGTGGTGCGGCGCTGGCATGCAGGCTGATTGGAGAATGAGGGACGCACCTACTGATGCATGCCCTGCATTCACCCAACAGTGACCATGCCTCCAAATTTGCACTACCACAAGATGTTGGCTGCGCAAGCACGCCAACGTAAAAAGAGGAGATAAACCCAGGATATGAAGCCAAAATTGAAATGTGTCTATTATGTTTTATCAAAGTGTAACTTAAAATGTCTAGGATTCTATAAATAACTTTCTCATGGTCACACAGTGAATATGTGTCAGTTGTGGATTCCAGTCCCATGGTATCACTCTGCACAGTAAGTGCTATCCTTCATTCAAGTGAGAAAAAAGTTAGTTGTTGGTTATCTCTTAAAACTCAGTAATAGTGAAGCCTGGAAAAAAGTCCAACTCATTTGGAAATTTATGGAAACTGAAACTAAGTTACCAAAGCAAAAGGATCATAAGCATTGTCTTCTGCCCTGCATGCAGCTAGAGGAGCATTATAGCTCTTGTATTGTACCAAAACACAGATGTGCCCTAGAGGAAGATCTAGCTTAACAAAGCTTATGGGGGTGCCCTGCTAGTGTTGCCATCTGGATATTCAAGTAAGCATCTTGAGCTGGACAACAGTCTGCAAGAGAAGAGGAGTGACTATGGCTGCAGTCAAATGGCTGCATGCTCAACAAGAGATGAAATGAGAGGAAAGCCTGACAAAATGGACTGAGCCTGTTGAGAAACAGAGCTGTGTTCTGAAATGTACAGTTCTCAGGTCAGCTGCTGTGCATTAGAGATGGAGGAGAAAAACTTAAAAGAATAACAGCAAAGATGATTATCAGAGCTAAAATGAGATGGTGGCAACTTTATGGAAAACCCTGTGACACTGCTGTACAGGGCCATTCCATGAAGCAGACTGTGCATAACAGATGTTTTTAGAGCTTCACTTTAGCAGCACAGGTCTAGTATCAGCAATGTAGTCTGGCCACATACTAACTGGAATCTCTGACTATACACATGGTACCAGTAAATCTGAACAAGAAAAGAAATGTAGGCTGTCTCTGTCTTTTGAGGCAAAGGTTCAATAGAGACCCAAAAAAAGACAGTCACATGTGACAGTAGTGCAGCCAGTGGCAGCAAGAAGTTTGACTGCAGAGTACTCTTGTTGACCAAAAGAGGTGACAGAGTAGACTGCATAACTAGGTGATGCTTCTAGGAGAGTAAAGATTTTTCAGGGATCTTTAACCCTTAGGCTGCCAACAGAATTGTAAGCATGGAACCAGATGATCATTCTAAGCTAACAAACCTGACTGAAATGACTTCAATAATTCTTACCTAAAATAAATTGAACATTGGACTCAGTATGAGAATAATAATCCAAGCTTGGGGTTTATAACAGCATGGTAGCAAAGAACTCTAACATGGGTGTTTAAATCATTGCTATCCATAGGAAGGTGCAGTGTGTACTACTGTTAACTGGGTCTATGTGATAATGGTGAACGCCTAAAGGCAATCACCGTTATCGCTCCAGTCAAGTCACCGAACACATTTTCGGCACTCTGACAAGCCACACCAACACAAGCGGTGCCAGGACAAATTTTACTGCTTTCTGTGGAGGCTGCACCCTCAAAACACCCCCTCATGGGGCTTCACCACCCCTATTTAAGGATTCTCATCTCCAGGGGGGTGCATGTCGGGGGGTGAAAGCAGTAAAAATAAAAAGATTCAGTCCAGGTGCAATACAAATCATACCAGCGCCCGGATCTGAACCCGATACCTCAGCCACCCCAGCCACTAGCCAATCCCTGAAGCCACGATGCAGTTCAACTGGCAACTGCAGTGCCACCCCCTACAGCCTCTCCACCCTCTCCCAGCCCACACTCGCCATGCTTGCTCCCACCCCCCCAGTGCGCATACGCATAGTGACATCCTGTCACCTAGTTCGCCCACCCCCTCATCCAGTCACCCTACCTTTCCGTCGCCATGAGTGGATTGCACCAGGAAGGTGTCGCCGTAATGGACGGCACCCTTCCTCATGCACCCACTTCATGGGTTACCCTGTTAACTGTATGAATTAAACTATTACATTTGTTCATAACATTCATTATAAAATGGATGATCACAGTTCTGTCTTCTAATTGTCTAAGACTTCATTCAGCTGGGATGATGTCTCAGTACACCATCCCAGGTAGAATGAAGGTCCTTCCATCAGATTGTGTACACTATAAAAATCCATGCACACGTACCTGCAGATTGCCTACAGACATCATGGATGCCCTGACATCAGTGATTGCAAACTGTTTTAAACCTCCCAGATTCTCTCTTCAGCAATGCCAAAAAGGAACCACAATATAAAAAATTGCACCTGACAAACTGACACATTAAATTACAAAGCAATATTCAAGAATCACATACAATCAGTTGAGGACTGTAAACTGTTCAGCATGTAATTGGGAGTTGCTGCTTCAGCTCTGTTACTGAGTATGTGTTCCATTGCTCCCCTCCCCTACTACTGCTTTCATTTAACAGCCGATTGTGGATTCCACCATGCAGGCTATGCAGCCCATCTGTGCTGTTATTGTACATATGAGTGTACTGTCAACCATGGCTTCTACTGGACCACAGTGTACCACTGCTTTTGTTAAGCATGTGATAGTGACTCACATTTGGCAACAAACAATGTCCACATTCATACTGCCGAATGGGACTTTGTTTCTACTGCCAACCACAGCATCTATTAGGCCACTGACTGCAGCTTGTACTATAATTACTGTGTTCTTCTGGCTGCAGGTTCCATTGTGCCATGCTCCATGGCTTATATTAGACTACCAAGACTGGCTTCAATAAGACTACCAACAATCCTCATGGCAGGCTGCAAACCATAGTTCTGGTTTGGCCGCCAACTGCAGCTTGTATCCTACAGATAACGATTGTTGGGCAATACCATATAAAAAATAAACTTAAAGCAAGTGCTGTAGTTTCTCAAGGTAGAGTGAGAACAATGTACAGTACTGATGGTGCTATGTGGCTGTATAGCACATTAATTTCCCTGTATTATTAAAAAAATACATTACATGGAATTACTGTTTCTTGCGTAATGTTATTTTAAGTGCAATACTTTCAAAATGTTAATGTTTTAGTCTTTTTCTTAATACAAGGTAATGTACAGAATAAGAGCAGTATAAGATCTGGTTCACAATAACAAACCCATGGTATCACACACCTTGTTGTGTATTACTGCTTAAACATAGTAATACTGAAAGTACAAGTGCCACCATGATGCTGTCTCATCATGAAACAGTAAATATGTTCATTCAGTTATTTTTCAGTGTATCTGCTATATTTTATTTGATTAGATATGTTTGCTTAATAAAACAAAAATGCTTGTTTGATTTTAATTTTGAGTTGTACATTTTTTCTTCTATATCCAACCTATGATGCAGACATTAATTTATGCAATTTGTAAGTAAATGCCATTGCTCCCTTATACAGTAACACAGAAATGGAGCAGAATTAAAAATAACTTCAACATCTGAAGTTTCAAAACCAAAAGAAAGTAATCCTGGTCCACTGTGACTCTATAAGAATAAGCTATGCAATACAAAACAAATGGCACCAGCATACACAAAATAAAAAACACTAAATCAGAAGAAAATACCACAAATAATTAGTAATCTACAGGCACAATGCACACACGGCACTTTATAGAGTGATTTGGTTGAAAACACTGCATGCTTTCAGAGCAGACTTAACACCAACTCTCTCTCCATAGGACTGCACTGAATTCAGCCAATGCATGATAATATAGCTCATTGCAGAACCATGTGATATCCAGTCCCACGGATCATTGCAAACGTCTCCTGAGGGGCACAATCTGAAGATGAATTTACCAAATTCATTATTTGCAAAGTTCAAGCTATAAGGCAAAGTTGAACTTCACATTGAGGATTAAATTTGCAAATTTGACAAATTTGTGAACTTCTCCATAGAGCAAAATTTTCTAAAATCACTCATCGCTAACCTCTAAGTTCAAGCTTACTCATGTCCTGGGGGTTATCCATCTTTAAGTTTTTGCTTAACCATGCCATTAGGGACACCTGCACCTGCTTCCGCTAATCCCCCATACGTCATGGACAATAATCATGAGCACCAGACCAAGATCCTCACTATCGATCTGCACAAAGCATTTTATATTTCACAGCATAATATATATCACTGTGTTGAGAGACTATTTCAAATTGAATTGATATTTTTGCACAGGTCACATAGGAGCACTTCAGTCCTTATACAGAGTTCAAGTTGTGATGCAGAACAATGAATGTATATTTACAGTAGTTAAACTGTGTTGAGAGAATTTTAAAAAGTGAGCTAATATCAAGCATAATTAATTCAGCAGTGTTTTACATTTCTTCAAAGTGGGCTGATATCAAGCACAATTAACACAGGAGCGTTTTACATTTCTAAGTATACTCAAAGTTGTTTGCAATAAGAACCAATGACTCTATAACTGTGCATCGAGTTTGAACTGTGCTGAAACAACTTTTGGCTACACTCCCAGATGGCTTTTATTATAAATAATTTTTTGCAAGCCTGTCGACTATTTTATGAAATTAAAAAATCAATCGAGGGTGACTGTTTTCATTTGCTGCCACTGTGAGTCTGGTGCTTAATTTTGTACATCTTTGAACGACACATCATGCATCTAGGTGCTAGAGTTCACTAGTAGTAGAGGAGTAGATAGTAATGAGACTTTATATAACACAGGAAAATTGGTAAAGGCACAAGATTATAAAAAGTTGCAATAATAGACAGGAGAAAAAGGTAAAGGTGAAGAAGACAGCCAGGAAATTAAACATATGCTATAGGTGCCAGCACATGAGGGATAGCATGTGGGGTATAGAACAGTGCATAAGGAATCTATTAATGGGGATTCAATGGCCACACAACCAGAATAATGCTATGCTTGTGCAACTGTGTTACCATGTTGTGACCATTCACACTTTCTATTCCACTAGGAATTACCACCCTGCAGGGGTACTGAAGGCAAAGAACCCTGTAGGAGGTTTCCACCCCTAGACGTGCCACAGGAAGGGTCCCTTGGCTAAAAGTTCCTTTGGAAGGAACCACCTGGGAGTATACCTCTCAACCTTTTGTCCTCCAAATGTGGAACATTGCCTCTCAAAATGTGGAACAAACGAGCTAACTGTGGAACACTTAATCAAATCTTTGCCTAGGAGGCTCAGAACACTGTTAAAAGGTTTGCATTTATGTTCAGAAAGTCTGTTATTAATTGAATAATATATTTGTTGCATCATTTACTATAGATTTTTGCTTTAAAATGTTACTACTGAATTTGGAACAAGTCCTCACAATGTGGAACAGAGAGCTTTTGTGAAGTGAAATGCGGAACGTTCCTCATAATGTGGTACAGTTGAGAGGTATGCCTGGGAGTAGAGAGGTGAGCCACTGGAGGAGGAGGGGAGAATGGTGAGGCAAAGGGAATGTGCTTCAGAGGAAGTCTGAAAGGAACTGCTTATATAGTTCAGGAAGTAGGTGTGGTTGATTGCTCACCCATTGAACTACAGCATAGCCTTTTAATTCAATGACCCACGCAACCAGAATCATTTTTTGCTTGTGCAACTGTATAACAACATTGTGGCCATGAGCACTGTCTGTTCCTTCAGGAATTACCACCCTGTAGGGGTACTGAAAGCAAGGAACCCTGTAAAAGGGTTCCATCCCTAAAGCTGCCATGGAAGGGTCCCTGGCTAAAGGTAATTTAGGAAGGAACCCCAAAAGAATTGTAGCAATGAATGATGACTAGGAGGTAGAGAAGAAGACTGACAGAAACAGGTAGCTTAATGAAATATAAATGAGACACACGAGTTAGCAGGATAGCGCCAATATTATGGCTTGCACCGATAGAAACATAGACTTTGATGTCAGATAAGGACTACTTGGCCCACCCAGGTCTGCCCATTTCCTTACCTATTGGATAAGCTGCAGATCCTAGTTAACCAACAGCCTACTTTCTCCAACTCCCACTATAATTGCCTTACGTCTATCCCATGCATTCTTGAATTCCCCCACTGTTTTTGACCCCACAACCTCCTGAGGAAGGCCGTTCCATGCATCCACCACCCTTTCCATGAAAAAATACTTTGTCACATTGCCCCATGTTCAAATTGTGTCGCGTTGTTCTTGCACATTTCTTTTTCTGAAAGATACTACCTTCTTGGACTTTGTTGATTCATTTGAGGTACTTAAACATTTCTATCATGTCCCCCCCCCTCCTCCTTTCTGAAAGAGTATACATATTAAGCTTCTTTAGTCTCTCTTTATATGGTTTCTGGTGTAAATCCTGCACCTTTTTAGTTGCCCTCCTCTGGACTGCCTTCATCCTGCCCATGTCCTTGTGGAGATGGGGTCTCCAGAACTGCACGCAGTACTCCAGATGGTGTCTCACCAACTGTCTGTACAGAGGGATGAGAACTTCTTGTTTTCTACTTGTGATGCCCCCCAACCCCCCCCAATGCATCCCAGTATTCCCCCAGCCCTCCTTAATGCCTTATTACATTGCCTGCCTGCCTTTGGGTCATCTGATATGACTACCCCCAGGTCCCTTTCCATTTTTGCTGTTGTTAGTATCCCCTCACATTGTGTACTCTTCCACAGGGTTTATGTTTCCCAAGTGCATTACTTTGCACTTCTTTGCATTTAATCCAAGCTGCAATAATTTTGACCATTCCTCCAACCTTGCCAAGTCACTTCTTATCCTTTTCACCCCCTCTTGTGTATCAACCCTGTTGCAAATCTTTGTGTCATCTACAAAAAGGCATATTTTTCCTTCCATTCTCTCTCCAATGTCACTTATAAAGACATTAAAGAGGACTGGTCCCATTAATAAACCCAGCAGTACCCCACCAGTAACCCCGCTTTCTTCAGAGTGGACTCCGTTTACTATTACTCTCTGTGTCCTGTTGTCTAGCCAATTTTAACCCAGGCTACCACCATGGGACCCACTCCCAGGCTGGCTAACTTGTTTACTAATCTTTTGTGTGGGACTGTGTCAAATTGCCTTGCTAAAGTCTAGGAAGGCCATGTCCACAGCCCCTCCCCGGTCTACTACTTTGGTCACCCATTTGAAGAAATCTATTACATTCATCTGACATGATTTTCCCACTGTGAATCCATGCTGCCTTGGGTCCTGTGTCCCACTGGCCTCTAGGTACTCAACAAGTCTTTCTTTCAGAAGTGATTCTATCATTTTCCTCACCACTGAGGTCAAACTGACAGATCTATAGTTTCCTGCCTCTGCCTTGCTTCCACTTTTGTGAAGGGGAATCACATCTTCCTTACTCCAGTCCTCAGGTACCACACCATCCTCCCATGATTTGTTAAAAAGGGGAGTCAGTGGTGTCACAAGTTCTCCCCTTAGCTCCTTTAGCATTCTGGTGTGAATCCCATTAAAAACATTGCCTTGTCCATCTTGAGTTTTAGAAGTTCTTTCAGAACTCTTTCCTCTGTGAATGGACTGGTATCATCCCCCTATTCAGATGCTTCTATTGTTTGGTTTAGGTACTTCTCCCTCCTCTTCTTTTGTGAATACTGAACAAAAGTGTTCATTCAGTATCTCTGCCTTTTTACTGTCACCCTCTGCCCACCCCATCCCTTTATTAAGCCTCATGATCCCTCCCTTGATCTTTCTTTGCTCACTAATGTACCTATAAAAGGTTTCATCCCCCTTCTTAACTGAGTTGGCTATCTTTTCTTTGGTTTGTGCCTTTGTCATTTTGATTGCCTTCCCCACTTCCTTCTGCTTTAACTGATACAGTTCTCTGTCCTGCTTTTTCTGTAATTCCTTAGACATTCTGAATGCAATCTTTTGCTATCTAACCTTCCCTGCCACCTCTGTTGAGAACCATAGTGTTTTTTTCCTTCATTTTGTTTTGTTTATTTGTTTCACAACAGCAAGGGGCTTTCTATGGAGAGAGGGAACGGCTAGTAGGATCACCATCCATCTGTATCCAACAGCACAACCTACCTAAGTAAGTTAAGCATATTACTAAAACTAACTAAGTATTGTGATCTGTGGCATGGAGGACAGAAAAATCCCTCTTTGAGGAGGAAATCTCTGGGGATCCAAGGCCGAGATTGCCTTCCCTCCAGGCTTGGGCTCTTTTGTTTAGTGATGGCTTTGCTGCTACATTTCAAATTACAGTTCAAGGGGGTGGAAAATATTACATATTGGTGGAAATATCTCACTCTATCCCTCTAATGGGAATGCCATGAAAGGTTGCAAGGGTTTTCTGCAAGAAGCATATCCAAGGTGGAAGGAGGAAAGCAATGACTGCTGAGGCATTCAGCCAGCTTACCAATCTAAAACACAAACCAGGTAAATCAGAGGCAGTTATAGGGAGAAGCATTTAAGATGTAATGGTGGAAAATGAATACTACAGCCAAAGGGGGAATGTACATAACCACCCTTCACAGCTAGTCATAAATTCTACATCAATTGGTGCCATTATGCATGAATGGTTAAAGCTCTACCTGGAGTAAGGACATTCCCACTATGGTCCAGAAAGGAAGGACCCCACTCAGACATCAAATGCTCAGGATGTGGACTAGGGTGTAGCATGAGACCATCAGCTGAGAGCAAACCCAGAGCCAATAAATTGATAGGCATAGTTGGCTAGTCTCTTCTAGTAATGGAGCAGGCCATATATGGTAGTGCAGGAAGTACCAGGTAATATGCAGCATGGTAAATACCTTCAGAAATGGTACAGATCATACAAGGTAATTCAGGGAGTAACAGTCAATGAGCAGCATGCTAAATACCATTAGCAATGGAGCAAGGCATACATGGCAATGCAGTGAGTAACAGGCAATGTGCAGCATAGTAAACAAGTAGTATGCAGAAGCATGATAGCAATAGGAATTGCTCAAACAGCTCAGGGTTACCTGGTCCTTTAGTCAGTGTGAGGCTATCCAACCAGTCCATCAATGAGTGCCAATTAAAAGTGACATGAATATCTAGAGGATTTTAGCAGTGAAGGCAGTATATGAACATGAGGTAACTGAACCACACAGGGCCATGACTATCCACTATCACCACCACACATCCTCCACTGTAGGAAAAATGAAAAAAAGCCATTGTAAAGTGCCATGACCCACAAGTGGATAGTCAAACTAGTTTACAGTGACAGCTGTAGCTGCACTGACCTCCAGAGTATAATAAAGCATTGTACAAATAGTGAATAGCACCCAGCAGAAATAAGTTATATAGCTTCCAACAGTAGCTGAGCTGAACAACTGCACAAGAATAGGAATTTGTAGGCATGGGCAGTAATGCACTGAAACAACAATAATAATTGCTTGGTACAATTGCTTTTTAGAAGGTTTGAAGCATATGGTGAAAGTAAAAAAACTCTGGTTTGAGTCCCGAGTACAAATACAAATGTTTGAGCATATTGAAAACCACAAAGGGCTATATGCAAGCTGAGCACCATGAGACCAAACAGCAATTACGATGGTGAAGCAAAATAATGACTCAAAGGCCAAAATAGGTAAAATTCAGAAAAATACTGCTAAAAGGCTAGCAGCTGGATGCTGAGACCTGACAGCTATGAGAATAGCTTTAAGTGTCAGTACAGCAATATAGCAGCTGGGTCGACTGAGCAAACATGGAATAAATAGAGCAGAGCACACTAAACTCCAATACTGAATGAACTGAGCTAACATTGAATAAATCATGAGCAGGGCAATAAAATAGGGATTAGCTGCTAGCTGAGCAGCAAAGCCAGGACCAGGTGCAATCAATTGAGGGAGAAACCTAGGAGGCAGCAACAACATAGTGAGATAAAACATGCAATGGAAGCTGAAACAGGCAATAGAAATTGCCAGAAAACTGAGGCCAGGCAGGAGCCTAAAGTACAGACTAAAATAAATGCAATGTAAACAAAGAGCAACAAATGCTAGGAAAAGTAGAAAGCCCCAAAAGAAAACACAAAAGAAAAACACAAACAGGAGAACAGAAAAACAAGCACACAGGGAATCACACAGCAGCAGTTAGAAGCAAAAAACAATACTGACCAAGGCAGGAGAAAGACTTCTTATGTTGCTCAGGAAGTAGGCATGGCTTGTTCCTCACCCATTGAACTGCAGGCGTAGCTTTTTAATAGTGAGAGCTTCACCTAAGGATGTCAGATGGAGGAGGATGGAGAGGAGCAAGAGGGAGGAGGGGTTAGAGATAACATTTATTTATTTGTTTTTGATAAACGAGCAGGTATACTAGACATAGAAATGCCTAGTTTCAGGTATGACCTGGGACAGTACAAATGAGAACAGTCAAAATATAGACACAATTATATAAAAGAAAAAAAAAACAGTATTACTCAAAAACATTAGTCAAGACATTTTTGAAATCAACCAAGCATGAATATAGCAAAACAAATCATCAATGCACACATTTTAGACAAGTATACTTAAACAGGGTTTCAAAGATAGAATTTTAACATATGGTAAATTAAAACACATAGTGGCTAGGCAACCTAGGTGCTCAAGTGGGGAATCGGGGGATACATCAGAGACTGAGAGGAGCAATGAGCTGTGTCACTAGGAGAAACAGGCACAAGTAGAGGTAGGGAAACAATTTTACAAATGAATATTAGATAGGAAGCTATAAGAGTTATAAGTGCATGGAGAGGGCATGGAGCACACAGCCAAGGCTAATGGGAAGAAGGAGCATAAAAAAGGGCAGAGAGTGGAGGTAGTAGGGAAACAGAAATCAAGGGGGGTTAGAAACAGCTGCAAGAGTCAGATATTAAAAGGTAAGTATGTAACATCCTTTTGAAACTGACATGAGTTGGGGAGCACCTGAGTCCTGCAAGTAGTGAGTTCCAGAACTGAGGTGCCACATAGGAAAAAGCCCTGGTCCTCATGGTTGTTTTGAATCTAGGGACACTTACCAGGGTTTGATCTCCAGAGCACAGGTTGTAGCAAGGGTTTGTTGGTGTCAGCATACTGGTGAGAGAGGAGGGAACACCAGTCCATATGATACTATCTGTTAGGGTACAAAGGGTGAGGGATCAGTGGGCAGAGGGGAGGGCCAGTTAATGTCACTCTAGAGCTTGCAGTGGTGAATAAGTTGAGGAGATACTAAGGTATATCAGCAGATGCTATTATAGGTGGCACCCCACTTGAGAAGGCTGGTTTCAGCAGCCCCAGCATATTGGTGTGGTTCACGATAAACATGGGGAAAGGGGGAGTAGGAACGTGCAAAAGGGTATTAGACTTCAGGAAGACGAGGGAAATAGTATAGGGGTATCTGGCCGGGATCCATCCAAATATGGACACTAATCAGAAGTGGGAGGTCATTAAACTGGGAATTGAGGTGGCAACCATAACATGTACAATGGTCTAGAGTAAGAGAGCTAGGGCCAAGAAGCCTAGCTGGGTGAGTAGGGGGGTCATGGAAAAAGTAAGGAAGAAAACAGTCATCTTTAGAAGGTACAAAAAACAGGAAGAGAGGAGCACAAACAGAAAAACCTGAAGGAGTCAAGGGAGGTAACAAGGGCAGTCAGGTCAGCCAAGGCTTCCAGGGAACTCAGGCTAGCACAGGGCATCAAAGAGGGGGAAAAGGACTTCTTCAGGTACATCAGGGAGAAAAGGTGTTGCAAGGACCAAATAGTAAGGATAAAGAGGGACAGGGGGTGGAAACAGGAGCAGAACAGGCAGAAGTATTAAGCAAGTACTTCTGCTCAGCACTTACTAAAGAGTAAGGGGGAGCTGTACCAAAGGGGCATTGGAGAGTGAGCACGGGGGCAGGTGACAGATGGGAAAATCCCAGTGGGAAGAGTCCTCGAGGGTTTGAGGGCACTGATGGTGGACAGGGCACCTGGGCCAAATGGCATACACCCCAGGGTGCTGAAGGAGCTGTGAGAAACCTTGGCAGGCCTGTTCAATGCCTCCTTGGACTACGGGAGTGTATCTCAGGACTGAAGGATGGCACATGGGGTACCCCTCCACAAGAGCAGCTCCTAAGGATGAACCAGGGAACTACAGATTGGTAAGCCTCATATCTATCATGAGAAAGCTGATGGAGACAATCCTGAAGGAGTGGCTGGTTTCCTTCCAAGATGTTAATGGGCTGCAGGACAGCAGACAGCATGGGTTTGTCTCAGGCAGATCCTGTCAGACCAACTTGGTGGAGTACTATGACTGAGTAATAAGGCAATTAGACAGGGGCCATGCAGTGGATGTCCTGTTCCTGGACTTCACTAAGGCATTCGATTTGGTGCCACATAGGAGGCTAGGAAGTAAGCTGGAAGGCACAGGGGTTGGGCAAAGATGGTGGGATGGGTAGTGGACTGGCTGCAAGGGAGACAGCAGGGGGTGGTGGTGGGAGGGGAGCTCTCATCTCCCTAGGTGGTGACAAGCAGGGTGCCACAGGGCTCTGTTCTGGGGCTGGTGTTGTTTGGGATCTTCATAGCAGACATCTCATATAGGCATCAAGAGCAAGATCAGTCTGTTTGCAGATGACACCAAGATGGGAGCAGTAGTGGATGACTTAGAAGGGTGGCAAGGGTTGCAAGACGATCTGGTAAAATTGGAAGACTGTTTGGAAACTTGGCAGCTGGTGTTCAATGCCAAGAAATGCAAGGTGCAACATTTCAGTGAAAAAAAACAAAATCAAGGAGGAGCTACCAACTAGGGGGAATTCAACTAGCCAAGATGGAAGAGCAGAAGGATCTGGTGGTGATCATAACTGGAGAAAAGAACAACTCAGCACAGTGTAGAAAGACAGCTATGAAGGCCAACAGGATGATGGGTTATATTGTCAGAGGCATATCATCCAGGAGGGGGAAGTGATCCTGCTGCTATACAGGTCACTGGTTAGACAACACCTGGAGTACTGTGTGCAGCTATGGTGACTGTACCTGAAGAAGGACATGAGGTTACTGGAGGGGGTGCAATGCAGGGCAACACAAATGATCTGGGGGATAGGGGACTTACCCTACAAATGCAGGCTGAGGGAGTTAAACATGTACTCCCTGGAGGAGAGGAGGGATGGGGGGACATGATTGAAACCTTCAAGTACATGAAGGGTGTAAATAAGATGGGCACAGAGGGGCTTTTCAAATTTAGGAGGGGGAGGGACACTCAAAGGCATGATCTGAGATTGGAAGGGGAAGGTTCAGGAGGGAAAGGAGACATTTTTTTATGGAGAGGGTGGTGTCTGCATGGAATGCATTGCCAGTGGAAGTGGTATCCTGTAGAACAGTGGGCTGCTTCTAAAGGCAATGGGACAGGGTAAGAGGGAAGTTCACCTGAGGGGAGGAGGGAAGGGCGGAGCAGCTGCAGTATAAGGGCTGCTAGCTGCACAATCAATCAGACTTGATAGACCATAAGACCTTTATCTGCTGGCAGTTTCATATGTTTGTACGTTACGGAGCCATAGGCAAGGGCAGGTAGTAGAATACCTTGCACAATGGCAATTTTAGCAGAGGGGGTTAAAGCATAACTTGTTTTATAGGCAATGCTGATTTTAGAGTTAATGGCTCTGCAAATAGTGCATATATGAAGGTCGAAATCTAACAAGGGATCCAGTGTTATCCCAAGATATTTGAAGGAGCTAACATTCTCCAGGGAGGAACCATCAGCACTGGTGAGGTGATGGACAAATTCACACTACAATTCCTTAATCTGATAGAGGATCCAAATAACATAGCTTGAGTTTTGCTAGCCTTTTGTACTAGGTTATTTTTAAGCCAATTTTGGATGAGGCGGAAGTCAGATATGAGAGTGGAGCTAAGGTCAAGGGTGGATCTCATGCTATTGTAATGAACTAGATCATCGGCATAAAGCAGAGATGAGGAGGTGTAAGCAATTTGTGAGATGTCATTTATAAAGATTGTGAAGAGAAGAGGCCCAAGAATAAAGCCTTGGGGGACCTTGATGTCTATGGTGGACAGAGGTTTTAAAGAAACAGGGCTAGATGAATGGAAATTGGTAGAGAGTTCCAGAGGAAGGAGAGGTGATAGGAGAAAGCAGCCTACCCCAAACTGGATAAAGGATGGGGGAGGATTAAGTAAATGCAGATGAAGGGAGTTTTGCATTTTCATGGATCAAAAGTTTATATTTACCCTGACTTTAGCATACAGACACAAGCTCGATAAAGATATTTTCTTATGTAAAGATCAGACGTTCAACATATTGGCAGTTGTTTATCCCTGTAAGGCTTGTGTCATTCTGTACTCTAACAAGTACCTTTTTTCAATCCTGTTTAGTTAGTTGGATTTCTAAAAAGCCACACTTCACAGACTCAGCTATTAGAACACTCGTCCTCTGATGAATCTCTGGATTCAGACATCGGTGCTCTGATTGCTTCTACTGGTGAATGCAGCTTGCCCACTAAAGGTATAGCAACAGACTGAGAACAACTTGAACAAACACGACAAAGTCTTGTTTTATTTAACATGACATTTCTCCCTCTTTCTAGACAGTGAATGTTTTACTGTTTATGCCTTAACAGTGGTGTACTTTTTTAAATTTTAAAAATTAACTTTTTGTTCTACTGCATATTATTATTTAATTTAGCCAATCTAGTATTATAGCTTTAACATGATGTTTACAATATGGTGTGTTTTATTAGTTGGCTATTTTTCAATGAATATATACTAAGACATTCATGGCTGTTTATTCAGTGGTTCTATGTTTTATGTTTTATCATTTAAAATAATGGCAATGTATGAATTGGTCCTTGGGTGACAACCAAGTTTTATTAATTGTGTCTTAATGGCAATTGGCTGTCTAAGATATTAATAATATTCTGTACTGTAGATATAACTACTGATAAGATAGTCTTATTTAATGATATCTAACTAGTTGAATTAATCTAAATGTTCAGCCTCCTAGTGTGCAATTATAAATATTTCTTTAACAAGTAATTAAAAAAAACTATTGTAATGTGATAAGTGGCAGTTTTTTCCAATATAAAGGGCCAGTTTTTTGGGAAGGGGGGCACTGGTCTCCCCCTTAAGAGTCTCAGCACCCACACCCCTGGTCCCACCCACCCCCATGACTTACCTTGGGTGGCGATCCTACTGGGCTTGTCCCCCAGGGTGGGGCCACTGAAAGGGCATGCCCCCAACAAAGACTGAACCAGGTGTTACCCCCATTACTAAGATACCTCCCTGGCTTGCCTTCTAGTGCAAGGCTATGGGTTTGAGACCCCAGGATGGCAAATGGCACTCAGTCACCAGCCAAGTGCCACATTGGGGAATTTGAACCAGAAGAGTGGGACGTCATACGTGAGGGCCAGCATCTTTTGCTAATGCTAATAGCCCCAGCGGGAGTTGTGTCATGCAATAATGTAATGGTGCTGAAGCACCAATGTCTGGCACACCTATGGTGTAGGCTTCAGCAGCTGATGTCCCTGGCCTCTGTCAGAGGTCAGTTGCATGCTGTGTGCTTGACCCCACCCTCGAGGGGGAGAGCAGTCTCCAGGATACTCAGTCTTCCTCCTGCTGGCTGGCCCTCTGACTCCTGGGTCCAGTCCCACACCCAGAATGTCAGTGTCATGAGCAGAAGCCCTACTGCTGCACCAGCAGGCCAGCTGTAGATGGCTAGTTATTATTTTCCATAACAACTGGCTAGTTATTATGACAAACACACACAAAGAACAGACCAATCAGCAGTGCTCATGGCTCACTCAGTTCTCTCGTTCTGCCTTGAGTGCAGTTTAGTCTCTCAGAATGTCTTGAACTGATTTCTGGACATCGATTTAGAGAGAAAACAAGACATAAGCAAATGGGAAAATTCGTAAAAAGGTATAGCCCTCTCTCTCTCAGTAGTTGAAGCAGCTTTTAGTTATTCTGGCATGTTTCTAAAAGTGAAAGCAAATCTGTGAATCGAGTTTAGAAAATAAACAGTGTGGCACTCATTACAGACTTCATGAGGCACATTTAGAAAATTGATGACCAGTGATTATATAAAATAAAATATGTGGTGGAGTGATTGAATACATTTTATACACATGCTCATGGTGTGATGTTTCAATAAACCCCTTGAATTTGGCTCTCAGAGTTTATATAGCATCACACATCTTGGGTGTATTACATTCTCATTATGCACACCACACCATGATTTATCTCTATGTAATTACTACTAATGTTGCTTCCTTCCAATCGTAGTTTAAGGAATTTATCTGAACTGTATATTATCTTCTTTAAATGTTTGCCTATTTGGATGTTATAACTTTCATAAATGAAACAGTTTTGACATTATGGAAGTACTTCTGTCAATATGAAAAATAATATTAAATAACAAAACTTACAAAAATAGGAAACTGAGAACCCAATAGGACCCATTGTTTCTGGTTTAAAGAAGAACTCTGTGGAGAGGCTGTGAGATAACAGATAGACCAGACACCACACTTCTGGTTCAACACACAATCTCTGTGTGATGTTTATTCAAAATACAGGAAATAAGCTTCTGCAATGCTATATTCCTTCTTCAGTACATCAGTTTGCAGCAACAGAGTATGTATGTCCTTTCTCTGCACTTAGCCAGCATCTACAGACACTGATCTATGATCTAACCACTTTTCAGTGAAAACCCTTCATCCCTATGTGAGCACCTTTTGCTTGGGTAGTGGGGGCTCAAAAGGAAAAAAAAACAAAACTAGCTAAAAACAAAGAACCTCAGTGCAGAATCACTGAAAAAAGGGTTACCCCAAAGGGCATTGGCAACAAATCAAGTTTCAAAGACATACAACATCATACATACTTTCATAATGCAAAGCATCAAGGGATATATGTAGATCACCATGAAATTTCAGACTTGTTCAGTTTACAGCAATTTACATGCATTTTAAATAGCAGAACTAACTTAATTTCTATAATAGTCACCTAGTACTTTTTACCATTTTCAAAAACACCTAGTGCCATGGTATTTTCAACATTTACAGGTTTCATAAACATCAGGGCCCAGATATTCAAAAGGACTGCACATGGCACAACAGTGTTGCACCATGCGCGACCCACTGATGCACCCCAGTGCGATATTCAAAAGGGAAAAGTGCGCGGCACAAATCCCGATGCTGCAGACACATTTGTAATGTATGCAGGTGCAGGTGGGGGGGGGGGCGTGCCCATGCATACCCTGCATAGCCTGATATTCAGCCCGGGATGTGCAGAGCCATGCATGCGCAACCCCTACCTGCACCAGCACAAAGCTGATAAAAAAAAAAAGGAACAACGGATGGCCACCCACAGGTGAGCTGCCGCATTGCAGGGTGCAACACAGCAGCTGCCACCTGTGGGTGGCCACCTGAGCTCCGGCTGCACTGGGTGGCGCCCTCCCATGCCCGATTGCAGGCATTTGTAAAAACAATGCAGAAGTCTGTCAAATATCCCTGGTGGTCCAGTACACCGCTGTGTGCCCAATCGCGGGCATTTGTAATAATGAAATAACTCCAAACTCCCTGATGGTCCAGTGGACCGCTGTGTGCCCGATCGCGGGCATTTGTAATAATGAAATAACCCCAAACTCCCTGGTGGTCCAGTGGAGTGCTGTGTGCTCGATCGCAGGCATTTGTAATAATGAGATAACCCCAAACTCGCTGGTGGTCCAGTGGACCGCTGTGTGCCTGATCACGGGCATTAGTAATAAAAACTAAAAATATGTCCAATATCCATGGTGGTCTGGGGTACCCCTCCCCACCCACACTGACTGCCCCGCTCCCCTGGTCAGCGGTGGGCAGCAGCACACTCACCTGCCCCCCCCACCACCACCGACTGACACCATCGGTGAGGCTGTACACCCATTGGTCCACAGGCGTGAGCCAATGGGTGTGCAAACCGCTATCTACACATTCCAGATATGTGAATGGGATCATTCACATATCTGGAATGTGTAGTATGGTATGGGCTGCATGCCCATTGGCTCACGCTGTGGACCAATGGGCATACAGCCCTACCGACGGTGTCAGTCGACGGGCGGCAGGGCAGCAGGTGGGTGGGGTGCTGCCTCCCGCCGGCTGACTGGGGGGGCAGAACAGTAGGGCTCAGTGGGCAGGTGGAGAGGGGGGTACACCTAGACCACCACAGATATTGGACATATTTTTAGTTTTTATTACTAATGCCCACGATCGAGCAAACAGCTGTCCACTGGACCACCAGGGAGTTTGGGGTTATCTCATTATTACAAATGCCTGCAATCAAGCACACAGCGGTCCACTGAACCACCAGGGAGTTTGGACTGTACTATATTTCACTTCAGCCTGTGATCGGGCTGTGGAGCACATTGCTGGCTGCAGGGGGCATCGGGCCCTGACGGCTGCTGCCTGGCAGGGTGCCAGGTGCAAGTCGTCGGGGATCGGCGCACCTGCATGCAAATGGGGCCACAATGACATGCAAATGGCCCCATTTGCACCTTGCATACATTATGACCCCATTTGCATGTCAAGTTTTGAATATCGCGGTTGCTGTGCATAGCGCAATGGAACTTGCACTAGCGCATCCCCATGCTCCACTCTGGCCACTTGCACTGGCGCAGTGCCACTGCACCATGCACACTGCGGGTGGCCAGGGTGCGATATTCAATGATGCTGTGCGATGGCGCAGCTCCATTGAATATCGCCCAGTCCACACCCCTGTGCAGCCAAGTTGCGCTGCGCCCAAGCTTGCACCACAGCCTGGCGCAGTTTGAATATCTGGGCCAAGGTATATTATGACATAGTGCTATTACATACTAAATCCAACAATGGTAAACACAGCCTGTTTTACTTACATTTGGAGGTCACCACAATAACCTTCCTGTACAAGGACCTGAGAGAGAAAAGGAAAATTAAAGAGGACACTATAGTATAGTCAAGAAAGGGAAGGGGGTGTCCATAGGTGGCCAACCTTATGGACTAGAAATTGTGAAGGATAGATTAGGTTAAGAAATAGAAGAACTGTTTCAACAGATTTAAGAAAAGGTTGTTCCTCAAGAGTGGCAGGAGCTCCCTGTCACAAACTCCTACTATTAGAGCTTGTCCCATTGTAGAAAATGCTGCTAAAACAATCGTTTCTGAAGTCAAGTACATTTTATATATTGATTTTTTTCATCACAGATGTAAACAGCAGGATCACTCACCACCAACACCATGCTGAGTAGCAACTCAGCTTGCTGTATGTAAATAAAGCAAACAACACACCTTAAGGTAATAGCAAAGGTATTTCTTAAGTGAAGCCACACAGAATTGCTACTACCTTTAAGTGCGTTACCCACTTTTTCATTTAGATGCAGCGCAATAAGTTGCTACTCAGCATGGAACCAGTGGCAGTCAATTCTGCTGTTTAATCAGGAGATGAAAAAAAAAATCAACATTTGAAATATTCCTGGTTATACAAAATATATTCTATGGTTGCTTGCCTTTTCTAGGATCGGTTGATGTAGCTTTTTTAGTTTGCATGTTTGTTTTGTTTTGCTTTGTTGTTCTTAATAAAAGTAAACACTGGCCATCAGTTTTATCCCATGAAAACTTGTTTGTTTGAAATCCTTTATCTCATCTCACTGCATACTTCCTGAATTTTGTGGCCACCCTTATATAGTCCACTTTCTCATGATCCAGAAGTTGATTCCCACTATATTATAAGTATGTAGTAAAATACTGTGACAGTGTGGGGGGTATTCCCAGGTTTCATGAAAGATGAAGTGGGAGCAGATCAGGGTTTAGAAAGAAACACATTTTTGGTAGTAACACACATGTGGTGAACAACAGTTTTTCATTATTATTAAGACAAAATGAAGCAGATGGAAATAACCTGCTACATCAGCAAATTCTGTAAAACATGAGCAATCATAAATTGTGTTTCACACAAAGGACAGTTGGAATCCTGAAGGGGCTGGTTATATCCCTTCAACTTCTCAAACCCTGTAAAAACATTTTTAGTTTGTATTATAATACACAACAACATACAGCAACATGTCTAAATTTAGGTGTTGAGTTGTGTTTTTGAGTTACTGTAGGTTTGTAAGGATAATGGGCCCTATGCATGAAAGGATGAAAAGTATGTGCCAGAGGCATGTACCCAGCTGCAGATGGGTGTGCACAGACTGGTATTCACTATTGCTAGCCACCTGTCCATGATCCCGCTCCCCCGGCACACAAGATTGTGGAGGGTGGATGGGGATGGAGTAGTAGACCCAGGCAGGCAGCTAATAGGATGCCCATCCTGGGTCCCAGAGTGGATCCCATGCTCTGTGGGAGTAGGGGAGTGTTGGAAGGTGTGAGTCTGGGTGCATGCATAGCACCCGGGGAATGCACTGTTGTTCCTCATTGTCTAGTGTTCCCTCCCCCATCTGATCCCCATTCCCAAGGCACCACGCCTTGTCTGATACACAGATGAGCCCCCCACAGCAGAACTCTGCCCTGGTTCCATAAGACAGTTCTCTCCCCTTATATTGGAACACCCATCTGGTCCCGTAAGACAGTTCTCTTCACCCCTCCAAGGTCTGGGGCTCTGATGTGGGGGAGGAGTGAGAACTACCTTACAGGACCAGGCGGGTGTTCCAAAGCGGGGGGGGGGGCAGTCTTACAGGACCATAGTAGGGATTCTGAGTGCTCAGGGTTAGAAGCATAACACAGTTGCAGCAGGGCCCCTCTGCAGTATCCAGCACCCTAATGCACCCATCTGTGCACAACACTACATGCCTTTGTGAATGGTGCATAGTATGGACAGACCCATGACACTCCCCCCCATATCGCACTGGCACATAGCCGCCCATGTGGGTGGGGAATCAGGTGTGCATCTGACCCATGTACTCAATCAATCAATCAATCACTTTATTTAACCAGGCATAAACACCATTGAGCAAACTCATTTTCAAGGTGGTCCTGGGCATTAATACAATACAGTACACTTCATAAGATTACAATTACGGTGGACAGCGGTGCAAAAGAAAAAAAAAATAACATTGTGAAGGTGCCGGTCAATATGGGCCTATACATACCGATCAACGTAATTAACATGCAAAGGTACATAATAATAAGCTTTACTGGAATGAGAAGAGGCAACAATCCCATATAGTCTCCGCTAAGTAAGAGCTCATACCTAAATAATAAAAAATTAGGAGGTATTAAGGAATAGGGTAGAAATTGGGGTGAAGGAGTAGGCAGCCAAGAGGGAGGCCAGAATAGGTAAAAGGTAGAGAATAGGCAAGGCCATCTTGGATTAAGGGAACTAGGCTTGTAGGTCCTAGGTTTCTGTTGTTAGGAATGTGGGGTGGATGAGATACTTAAGCATAGGATTTGAGAGTGGCGCCCGGGGCTTAGGGGTCATAAGCATCTGAAACAGTTGCATGATTCCTTCAGATAATCCATTAATAGAGCTTTGAATGTGAAAATGCTTGGAAGTGAGGATAATTTTAATGGGTCTTGCATGGTGTTCCAAAGTGATGGAAGTGAGAAGTTGATTGCTGCCGAGCCAATGGTAGTTTTCACTTTAGGAATCTGAAAGCAGATTATGGAGAAGTGTCTCAGGCCAAAGGAACCTTTAGCCCATTTGAAGAGGTTCGAGATGTATGCAGGGAGGTTATCAGATAATGCTCTAAAAAAACAGAGGAGAGCATTCCTTTTTTTCCTAGTTGAGAGTGAGGTCCATCCTGAAACCTGGTATAGACAACAGTGATGTGTACCACGGGGTAGATTTAGGATAAATCTTAAAGCCCGGTGGTAAAGAGTGTCCAGTTTGTTTAGCGTCATTGATGGGCAATGACTGCAAAGGAAGTCAGTGTAGTCCTATATAGGTAGGAATATAGTTTGTACTAGTCTCATTCTGGCTTCTAACATAAGTAAGTGTTTAATGCGGTAGATTAAACCTAATCGCTGTCTTAATTTCTTCAAGGTTTCATTTAAGTGGCACAGAAAGTTGAGCTTGTTATCCAACCAGAACCCTAGGTATTTAAAGATATCAACTACTTCAAGGGGTTCATCTAAGAGTGTTCAGATCTGTGTGATATGTGGACATCCGGAAGTAGACTTTGGTGAGAGAATCATTGCTTTAGTCTTTTTGGCATTGAGGAGGAGCTTATGAGTGATAAGGTTGTATTGGAGGGGGACAAAGTCTTTCTGTAAGTGTTCATGGGCCAAATCCAAGGATGAATTTGTGGTATAGAGTACAGTATCATCTGCGAATAAGTGCACATTGGCTGTGCCCAGCTGCGAGTCCACATTATTGATGTATATTGCAAAGAGGATAGGGCCTAGGATGGAGCCTTGTGGGACTCCTTGAAATGAGGATTTTTGTGGGAACAGATCTCCTATGGCTTTGACTTGTTGTAATCTATTGGTTAGGTAACTGGTGAACCATTTAATGGCAGAACTACCACGTCCGATGTTACTCAGTGCAGTAAGCATGATGGTATGATCCACAGTATCGAAGGCCTTACTTAGATCAAGGAAGAGGGCAAATACATGCTTCTTAGAGTCCAAGGCCATTTGCCAGTCTGTAGTTACTTTGGCAAGAGCTGATACTGTACTGTGTTTGGCTCTGAAGCCGGACTGAGACAGGTTTAACAACTTTTGTGGATCCAAATGTTCTCTAATTTGGATGTTGACAATTTTTTCAAGTAATTTAGAGATGACGGTAAGTATAGAAATAGGCCAGTAATTGTTCAGATCACTCGGATTCCCAGTCTTGAATAATGGTAGGATGTGGGCAGTTTTCCACGAGACAGGTAGCTCACCTTGAATCAGAGAGGTGTTGAATAAGTGCGTAATGGGGGCAGTCAGATAGGTATGGTCAAGTGTTAGGAAGTGAGGTTCAATATTATCTGCACCCATACTCTTTTTTGTATCCAGAGAAAAGAGGAGGTCCTCCACTTGCTTGAACATAATTGTGAGGAAGCTGAAGGGCGTGGGATGCAGTTGGTTATGGTTGTGGTTATCAGTGAAGCCAACAGTGTAGTCTCTTGCCGGGCTAAGTTTGCTGATAGGTGAGGTGTCAAAGGCAAGCCCTGCAGTGGCAAAGTGATCATTAAACTTCTCTAGTATATCAGCTTTGTCCGTATAGGTGGTACCATCAGACACAATTTTGTTTGGAAGGGGTGTTGCAGTGGGCTGACCTTCGACTTCTTTCAGGATGTTCCAAAATTTGGCAGAGTTGTTGTTATTGTCTTCTAGTTCTTTTTGGAAGTACCTAGCTTTTTCTGATCTAATTAGCTTAGTACAAGCATTCCTAGTGGTACGGAATGCTAACCAATCAGCCTCCAGGTGGGATTTCCTCACTTTTTTCCCCCAGTAGTCCCTATCCCTAAATGCTTTCTTCAGGATGGGAGAGAACCAGCCAGGAGTTTTATTTTTTGATTCGATCAGTCTTAGTGGGGCGTGTTTGTCTATTAGCCCCAGTAAGAGGCTGTGAAAGATGTTAAATGCCTCATTAAAGGTTGGTGCTAGATAGAAATCCTGCCAACAAATGTTGCTTAGATCTTTCAGGAAAGTGTACTGGCAGAATTTTTTCAGGCATCTTTTCAGTTTGAATTTGGAGGCCGTTTTTATTTGGGAAGGATGTCTCATGCAGGCAGAGCGCAATGGTCACTTATATCATTGAAGAATACTCCAGTATGCGAGATATTGTGAGATTTTTGTACTAGCATAAAGTCCAGGAGGGTGCTGCGCTCAGGGTTTTTTCTGTTAGGTCTGGTTATAGAAGTCACCATTTGAAACAGATCATTAACATCACATAGATCCTTCAATTTCTTTGAGCTGTCATCATTCCAATTTAGATTGAAATCTCCCATTAGAATACACTCAGTATTAGCAGAGTCAAGAAGGTTTTGAAGGTGTGGCAGAAGTGCCCCGCCACCAGATGGCGGTCAGTAGCATGCTGCCATAAGGCGTGATTTCTCGCTGGAAAGTGATAATTTTAGACCCAGGAATTCAAATTCCTTAGCCTTTGAGGTACAGTCAAAGACCGTGACTGTGAATTTTCTTTTGACATATATTGCAACCCCTCCCCCGCTAGTCGATCTATCACAGCAGTAGATGATATATCCAGGTACGTTGATAGATTTGTCCGAGGTCGAGGGTGTGAGCCAGGATCCAGTTATCATGAAGAAATCAGGAGATGCAAGTAGAGCACAGGTCTGTATAGAGTAAATCTTCTTTAGCAAACTACAGACATTGATATGGAGAAAGCTAATCCCTTTATATTGAGGGAGGTCTGCAGGGGTGTCCCGAGAAATAGTTGGGCCTGGGTTTAATTCAACATTTCCCGAACAGAGTAGGAGAAGCAGTAGTAGTTTTTTTAAGGTGGTGTCTTAGCCTGCTAAATAGTCTTTTGTTACTCCTTCTTGTGTACATTGGTTTAGTGGTGCCTGTGTTAAGGGCAGGATTGCTATTTGCTAGGGATAAAACATAGTGAACTGATAGGGCCAATACCATCCTTGGGAATTGCACGTGTTCTCCCTGGTGGGAGGAGGGGCATGACCATAGAGGAGACGTCCCTGATGTAGGATGCCATGGCCTAATGTGGGAGGCTATATCTTGGTAGATGATAGAGGAAGGAAATTGGGCTTTGTCCGAGTTGCAAACCGAAGTTTTGGGTAGAGCATAACTTAGTAATATAAGGCAACTATAGAGAAGGATAGGCGCAGACGACATTCTTAACATGGAGATATTTCCTTTTACCAGTAATAAATACAGTATTTGCAACAGTTCCTCAAGTGGGCCAGGGAAATGAGTGGTTCCTGTAGGAGGATGGGGGACCAGTGAAAATTAAGGCCTAGATAACCAATGAGGCGTGGCTGGCAATAGCCAGTAGGAGTGAGCTAGAAAGCCGGGAAGGGGTTTATGTGTATTTAATCAGTACCGGGGGGGTGGATGGGTTGGTGAAAAAATTGGCAGTTAGGGTTCCCTTCCTGGAAGTAATTAGTCCCTGAGGGCAAGTCCATACCTGTGTTTCTGTGAGGGGCTGGTGACTTCACACCTGGACTGTGGGTGGCAGTCTGGCAGGTTGGGTTCATCAGAGAACCACGGCTATGGATCTCAGACTACCAGGAAGGAGAAGGTAGAGGAGAATTAAATAAGAAAGTCAGAGGGGGTGGGGCTGCTCGTGCAGCTAAAAAGAAATGCAGACTGGCTTAAACGGTGGGGGTTGCAGACCAAAATGTTAGGCAAGGTGCCTCCAAGTCTAAGTGAGCAATAACAGGGCTATTTAAAACATAATACTAGCGTAAAAAGGTGAAGGGGGGGTTTCAAAGGCCTGAGCTGAGATCGCTACTGGTCTTATGAGGAACACAATACAGGCATTTACATTAAATCAGAAACATTCAGCTATAAATTACAAACGAGACAATTTTAACAGAAAACATAATCTAGCACAATATAATCAAGCATTCACAGTGCAGAGCTATAAGGAGCCAATTGGAGTGCTCCTGGGGCTGACTGCAGCCAGTGGGCTACAGCAGTAAAAGACTCTGGATTTAAACCCAGAGACAACTGTCCTCATGTAAAGAAAGCAAAAATTGGCAGCTAGGGCTCCCTTCCTGGAAGTAATCAGTCCCTGAGGGCAAGTCCATACCTGCATTTCTGTGAGGTGCTGGTGGCTTCACACCTGGACTGTGGGTGGCAGTCTGGCAGGTTGGGTTCGTCAGAGAATCATGGCTGTGGTTCTCAGACTACCTGGAAGGAGAAGGCAGAGGAGAATTAAATAGGAAAGTCAGAGGGGGTTGGGCTGCTCGTGGAGCTAAAAGAAATGCAGACTGGCTTGGTGGGGGGGTGTTGCAGACCAAAATGTTAGGCAAAGTGTGTCCAAGTCTGAGTGAGTAATAACAGGGCTATTTAAAACACAATTCTAACGAAAAGGTGAAGGAAGAGTTTCAAAGGCCTGAGCTGAGATTGCTACTGGTCTTATGAGGAACACAATACAGGCATTTACATTAAATCAGAAAACTTCAGCTATAAAATACAAACAAGACAATTTTAACAGAAAACATAATCTAGCATGATATAATCAAACTTTAACAGTGCAGAGCTACATGGAGCCAATCGGAGTGCTCCTGGGGCTGACTGCAGCCAGTGGGCCACAGCAGTAAAAGACTCTGGATTTAAACTCAGAGACAACTGTCCTCATGTAAAGAAAGCAAAAATTGGAAACTAGGGCTCCCTTCCTGGAGGTAATCATACGAACATACGAAATTTGCCAGCAGATAAAGGTCTAGAGGTCTATCAAGTCTGCTTGAATGTGCAGCTAGCACCCCTTATTCTGCAGCTGCCCCTCCCTTCCACCCTTCCCCTTTATTAACCATCCCTCTTGTCCTGTCCCATCCCCTTTTGAAGCAGTCCACTGTTCTACTGGATACCACTTCTGCAGGTAACACATTCCACCCAGCCACCACCCTCTCTGTAAAAAAGCATCTCCCCATCTCCCTCCTGAACCTTCCTTCCTTCAGTCTCAAATCATGGCCCCTGGTGTCCCTCCCCCCCCTTACTTTGAACAGCCCCTTTGTACCCATCTTGTTTATTCCTTTCATGTACTTAAAGGTTTCAATCCTGTCCCCCCGTCCCTCCTCTCCTCCAGTGAGTACATGTTACACGCCCTCAGCCTCCTCTCGTATGATAAGTCCCCCAACCCATTGATCATCTTTGTCAGCCTGCGCTGCACCCCCTCCAGTAACTTAATGTTCCTCTTCAGATACGGGTGCCAGTACTGCATGCAGTACTCCAGGTGCAGTCTAACTAATGACTATACATCAGTCCCTGAGGGCAAGTCCGTACCTGCGTTTCTGTGAGGGGCTGGTGGCTTCACACCTGGACTGCGGGTGGCAGTCTGGCAGATCGGGTTCATCAGAGAACCACGGCTGTAGCTCTCAGACTACCTGGAAGGAGAAGGCAGAGGAGAATTAAATAAGAAAGTCAGAGGGGGTGGGGCTGCTTGTGGAGCTAAAAAGAAATGCAGACAGGTTTAAAAGGGGGGGGGTGTTGCAGACCAAAATGTTAGGCAAGGTGCCTTCAAGTCTCAGTGAGCAATAACAGGGCTATTTAAAATACAATACTAGCGTAAAAAGGTGAAGGGGTGCTTTCAAAGGCGTGAGCTGAGATCGCTATTGGTCTTATGAGGAACACAATACAGGCATTTAAATTCAATCAGAAAACTTCAGCTATAAAATACAAACAAGACAGTTTTAACAGAAAACATAATCTAGCACAATATAATCAAACATTAACAGTACAGAGCTATATGGAGCCATTCGGAGTGCTTCTGGGGCTGACTGCAGCCAGTGGGCCACAGCAGTAAAAGACTCTGGATTTAAACCCAGAGACAACTGTCCTCATGTAAAGAAAGCAAAAATTGGCAGCTAGGGTACCGCTACAGAATGCCACAGGACCACCTCTGCATGGCATTTACACGTATAGTTGCCTACACACCTCAGATACGGGGTGCATTGGCAGTCCTTTTTTTTTTTTTTTTACATAGGTTCCATATTCAGGAAACTAAGCACTATCGCTTGAACAAGCCATAGCCCTTATCACATCTGATGGTTACCAATATACTGTATGTAGATAAGAATCAGGATCCTTGGCTGGTTGAGTGGCATGGTGAGCTGAGGCAGGGGGCCTTGCCACCAGTCACTTTGGTGACCCATGTTCAGGAAGGAACTGGGGTCAAAGTAGACTGGCCAGTGAACACAGGATCAAGCGTCCACAATGGCTTTTCTCCTTCACGGGGGTTGGGGGGACAAGTACAACATGCTGCTTAAGCACCACCTAGTGGAAGCTAGGTGGTGTGACAGTGATCACCTTCTTGGTTGGCCCAGTGTAGATCACTGTGGCATACTGCATCTTCACACTGTATGTGCATGCCATAGCATGCATGCCGGCCTGGGGAGAAGAAGTACTCAGGACAGAATACTGAGCTCAGACAAGATGATGGCATCCTCCACAGGCTCTGCACCACTCACCTAGGCATCAACCCACCCATGAAGGTACAAGAGGAGGAAAGTAAGTCCTGGGGTGGGTGAGTGGGTGATGGGACTGGGGCCAAAATGCTGGATGAGTGCTGCCCTGGTATAAGTGGATAAACAAAGAATTGAAAAAAGAAACTGGCTCCATACTTTAACAAAACATATCTCACAAATTGTATCTACTGTAAGTTAAATGTTCAAAATTAGAATTAAAAATCTTAATTTATCAATGGAATATTACAATCCCCTCAGCCTGTTTAGTGTTTTCTACAAGAGTAATTGCAGCAATCATTGCTGCTCTCAAGTTCCATTTAATCTTGGTTGCAGACCATAGATTAAATTCTGTTGTCTCCCTAAATGTAGAGTTTACCCTCCAGATCCCAGTTAAAGCCCTGTATTTGTCATATTATTTTAATATTCTGAGACCACTGTTTATGTGAACTACATTTTCATTAAGTATCTGTATTTACAGTAAAATATACTTTGAGGTTTAGCATAAGTAAGAAATGGATCATTGAATGTTGCTTTCTTTTATTTTACCATTCAGTATTTAGGAGTTTCAGACTACACAATGTGGGCTGGATTTTCTAAACTGAGTGGGCCATGCCCATTGTTTGATAGGATATCGGGCAATCCATGCTCTGACCCCTACCGAGCATGATTTGAGCACATGCTCCAATATCCATGGGATGCTCATTTTGTAATGCTTCATCTGCCTCTCACCCTCCTGCTCTGTAGGCTTGACTTGTCTCCTTACAGATATCTTCTATACATTTCCCTAAGGAATATTTAGGCTAAGGGCATCACATCCCTATGGAACCACTAGGGCTGCAACACTCATCAGAGCCCTCCCATAGGCACATGACCAAGGGTCTGTAGCAACCTGCAAGGATGGCAATCAGAGCCATAAGACAAAGAATATGGGCAGACAAGTTTACATTGGATAAGCATTACACATACATTAAGGTGTCCATGGAACCAGTAAACTTTAGAATTTTAGGCTTCAGCCTTGCAAATCAAGCTTTTCTGGGACTGCAAAACTTCTCAATCATTCAAACACAGGTTTTTGTTATTAAAATCTGCCTCTGGAGCAGGAAGATCTGAAGGCCATGTGTTCTTGTTCAACACAAGACCCACAAAAACAGATGATTTGATATTTTTTATTGGAACAACACATTTGTTAGAAAGGAAAACAGTGCTTTAATGAAAGTCTCTGTGTTCAACACAAGAAACTTGGTCTAATACATATTTATTTATATAGTTATTTATTTTTTTGTTTATTTGAAACATTTTCCCAGGAAGAGCATACTGAGCTGGTAACAGCTAATTTCCAGAAGCATCCTGGGGGAAGGGGAAAGGTGAGTACAGTACAATTGCAAAAGATAAGGTGCAATAAGATACATATGTTGCAACTGCTGTGTAAAAAGCAAAATAAAATACAGAATATACTCATTGATAACACTGTAGTGCAGCAACAGAGGGCGCTGTACTGTTGAGGTGCCATCCTTCGAATGAAACAAACTGTGTCCATTTTGCCCTTCTTTGCCATTTAAAATAGCTGAGAGGGAGTGGCAGAGGAAATTAGGAAGGCATGAACTGCCCCCCCACACAGACTGAAGCAGAGAGAAGGGAGAACTTGAGGGGAGGTATATCTCCCTACAGGCAAAAAAATAAATAAATAAATAAAGCAGTATGGTTTACATGAAAGGGGACAGGAACACAAGCTGTAAAAGGAGAGTGGAGAAGGAGGTAGGGCAGAAAGGAAACAAGGAAGGTAGCACGCAGAGTAATAACAAACTGTGGAAGGCCATGCTTGCAAATTCAAGAAGTCTAGGAAATAAACTTCCAGACCTAGAGGCTATCATAGCGAAGGCAGACCTGGATATCATGGCAATTACTGAGCCATGGTGCACAGAAAACCATGGTTAGAATGTGGCCATACAATGCTATACCCAGTTCAGGAAAGAGAGTTAAGATAGGAAGGGAGGAGGGGTGGTTCTGTATGTAATGGAGGGTATCAAAGTGACAGAGACACAGGAAATCTGGTGGAAATGTAGGGGTTGGAGGTACTGTGGGTACCCCCCCTTTTTTTTCATTTCCCCAGCTCCATCTCCTCTTTCTGCACGTAACTGTTCCTGGGTCCTCTCTGGGACAACTGTGCTACCTGTTCTTACCCTCAACCCCCTTTCTTTCTTTTTTTTTCTCTCATCCTCTCCTTCCTCCCTCACAGCTGTAACCAATCTGTGCTGCCCCTCATCCCCTAATTCTTGACAATGCCATTTCTGTCAGCTCTTGTTTCTTTTACACTGTACCAGCCATAATCTGGAGTCCTAGTCATTAATGGTTGGTTTTGCCGACAGCTGTCTCTTATCAGACAATGCAAATGTACCTGTTTACTCAGTGTTTCTGCACTTGAATTTTGTATTACCTGCCATTTGTAACCCATTGTTATTTGTCAATGTTCCTGAGGTGTTAATCTTGTTCCTAATTATGTTTACTGTTAACTGTTTTTAATAAACATGTACTAATTTTGACGTGGAACCTTTGAAAAAGAGCATTGAGCTCAAAGGTTATTTTCCAAAGACTGAAATAAAAAAAATAATAATAATAACCTGGAAAAAGGAAACGGAGCCACTAGTCACACTGACATGTTTGATAGACTTCCAAAACAGGGGGAGAATTTAAATAATGCACTAGTGGAAGCCACTGGCACAATGGCAGGAAAAGGGAAGGTGCTGATGGTATGGGACATCAGTCTTCTAGAGTTAGATTGGAGCCTCCCAGCCACAGCTTCAGCTAGAAGCAGGGACCTCCAAGATTCCCTGCAGGGGCATCTATCAGGCAACTAGTCAGGTTCCCACTCGTAATGGGGGCAGTACTGAAGCTGGTGTTCATTAACAGGGACAGTATTGCAGACATCAAGGTGGGAGGCCACTTGGGAACCAACAATCTTGGTACAGTGTGGTTCAACATGAGGATGATGGTAGAAGTGAACCACACAAGGACCAGGGTCCTGGATATCAGGAGGGCAGAGTTAAAAAAAAATGGGTGAATGTCTCAAGAATTAACCTAGCTCGGGGGAATGACCTGGGTTGAGTGGAGGAACAGTGGGCTAATCTAAGGGAAGACACAATGAAGGCAACAAACCTCTGTGCAAAGGGAGTGAGCAAAAATCAGAGGAAAAAGAGACCACTATGGATCTTTAAGGAAGTTGCTAAACAGGTAAAGGTTAAAAGGGTAGCTTTCAGGAGGTATGAAGACATGCAGAAGGAAAAGGACAGTGAGGTGTATCAGGAGAAGCAGAGGGAGGCAGAGAAAGTGGTGAGCAGCACAAATGTACAAACTGAGGAAAAACAGCCCTAGGGGTAAACAAAGGGGTCAATATATTTGTTAGGTACATAAGTGATCAGAGAAAGACTAGGGGATGGATTGTGAGGTTAAGAAGGGCAGGTGGGAACTGTTTGGAAGAGTATCAGGAAAAAGCAGATATCCTGAACAGATACTTTTGTACAATCTTCACAGAGGAAAGGGAAGGGGCCACATCATAGCAACAGGGGCACTGGAGAGGGGGAGGTAGACAAGTCACTTTACAGAGGAGAATGCTTTGAATGGACTTGCAAATCTGAAAGTGGACAAAGCTAAGGGGCCAGATGAGGTACACCTAGGGTGGTGAGGTAGCTTAAGGAGGTGCTGTCTATATAGTCTGATACAAAACAGTGAAATACAAGCAGTATAAACACATAAGTGAAAGATCAAATTTATTAGGCACATTATGAAGGTGTGGGACCTATAAACTGGAATTTACCAGAGTTCACTGTCACAAACAAAAGACAAACAACCAAAGCCAAAACTGATAAGCAGCACAGGTGAAGAGGGGATCCAGCTGAAAAAAAAACAACTATTTAAAGAACATCAAATTAATATTGGGAGGGATTTACTGACCAGTGGGAAACAAATGAATCCAGTTAAAACAGCAGTCACCCTATACCCATTCTAGGATGCAGAAACTGGAAATAAGGGAGCCAACAAGTGAGATAGTAATTTAAGGAATCAGTAGTCAGATGGGATGAGTAGTCAAGGGTGGCAAGGTGATTCAGAGTAGCAAAAAGTTCTTGAAGGGAGGGAATAGATATTGTATGCCATTTACTAAGTATCAGCCTCTTGGCTTGCATGCATAACAATGTATGCCACCAATGTTCAAATAATGTGAGATGTGAAGCCTTGGATATAATCCCCAGGATTATTAAAGTAGCCGAATATGGGAAATGTTTATGGATGAACATGGTGGCAAAGTGGCATACTTGTTGCCAAAATGGTTTGATATTGGGACAAGACCAAAGGATATGTTGGAGATCACCACCTGGAGATCCACAATGCCAACACGAGTTGGAAGGAATTAGCTTTCCCTTTTATATCAGGCAAATTTGATAGATTTCTTTGACTGGGTGACAAGGGAAATAGATTTGGGTGGGGCTGTCGATATAGCTGACTGAGATTTCAGTAAGACTTTCAGCAAAGTTCCTCATAGGAGGATCATAAGGGAACTGGACAACTTAGGGGTGGGTCCAAAGGGGGTAAACTGGGTAACACATTGTTTAAGGAATAGTCATCAGAGGATTGTGATAAACTGAGTTTACTCCGGGGAAGGGGGGAAGGAAGGGTAACCAATGGGGCGCTACAGGGCTCAGTACTTGGACCAGTTCTCTTTAATGTCTTTAGAAGTGACATTGAAGATGAGCTGGAAGGGAAGGTCTGCCATTTTGTGGCTGACGCCAAACCTGCAATATAAAGGACACTCCAGAGGGAGTGGAAAGAATGTGCAAAGACCTAAGAAAACATAAGAAATGGTCAATAGCATGGCAGCTGGATTCAGTGTGTAAAAGTGCAAAATCATGCATTTAGGGCACAGAAAGTCAAAGGTAGAGTGCAGTATGAGAGAAGAGCTATTGACAGTCACCAAATAGGAAAGGTACCATAGAGTAATCATGTCTGATATTCTCTAGGTAGTGAGGCAGTGCGACAATACAGTGAGTAGGGCCTGTTGGGGTCCATAAAGAGGAGAATAACCAGCAGAAGGAAGGAGGTGGTGTTGCCACTGTATAGATCACTGGTGAAATCCCACCTGGAGTATTGTGTCCAGTTCTGGAAACCAGATCCAGCAAGGAAACAGACAAAGTGGAGTTAGTACAGTAGAGAGCAACACAAATCTTACAGGGTCTGCATCAGAAGCCCTTACAGGACAGACTGATGGACCTCAATATTTACACCCTAGAAGAGGGGAGAGTGTGGAGGGGTGGACATGATAGAGATCTTTACATATCTCAAGGGGGAAATAAGGTACTGGATGGGAGTATTTTTCAGAGGAATCTCTGCAAGAGAACAAGAGGACATGAAATGAAGCTGAAAGGGGGGAAATTCAAGAGAGATGTGAGGAAATACTTCTTCACTGAGAGTGGTGGATGCCTGGAACAGTCTTCCAGCAGAGGTGGTGGGGGTGAAAACAGTGGTGGTCTTCAAGCATGCGTGGGACAGGTAAAAGGGAATCTTAGTAGGATGCAAGGGAGGAAGGAGCCGGAAACCAAGTAGGGTCTTTGGTGAAAGTATAAGCAGGGAAAAAAGGGCACACTGGGTGAACCAAGCAGTTCTAATCTCCCATTAAATGCTGTGTTTCTATGTTTCTATTTTCTAGTGGCTGTGCAGGTAGAAGCTTATGTTCCATGGCACTTTTTGTAAGAGTGGAGAATTTTCCCTGGTGTTGTGGCCAACATTCCTCTTGTCAAACCATTACATTTAACTTGCACCACTGAATATACCAGGAATCAAGCTGTTACAGCTCAGTGTGCCTGTCCTCATCAAAAATGATAAATAAGTTAACAACTGTTATAGAAAAAAGAAAGGAGGCTGTGTCTTCTTTGTTTACTTATTTAAAAGTTTTACCAGGAAAGGCATACTGAGCAGGAAGCTGCTCAATTCCAGATGCATCCGGTGGGGGGCATGGAGACATTGCAACAATATACAACAACAATGTAAGAAACAGCACATTACATACAATGTATACAATAACTACAATACATTCATACAGGGGCACAATACAGATATATAGAGTGCTTATTTCCAAAATATAGACATATAGGACAATATAATATTACCTCCGGTGCTAACAGCAAGATAGCATGAGACAATCAGTGGAATTAAGCAGGCAACAGGGGCTACCATGCAAAGTCAGGTTGAAGTAATCAGTCCTAAGTCTGGAAATGGGAGAGTTAGGTGCATGTATAGGTGGAATAGAAGTGGGCTTTGAGGAGAGAGTTGAGGCAGTGAGCAGAGGTGGCATGCTGGATGACTGAGGGGAGAAAATTCCATAGTTTAGGCATGCAAAATGAAAAGGCCATCTAGCCTGCAGTGGTGGACATGTACAGGACAGCCAAGGAGCAGGTGTCATGATGTCTGAGGGAGTGAGGGGGTGGGGAGGTGAGGATAGGGCTGAGGAGAGGCAGTGGGGCAGGGACTGTGACCAGTACTTGGTTCTGAGTCTAGTGCTGTGGGTCTGCCTCCTATCCTGAATAGAGGGGAGGCATAGGATTTGGTAAAGGGCCTAGTGATGGGTGCTGAGAGGACAGTCAAGGACGAAATGACAGAAGGAGTGGAAGAGGGTATCCAGTCTTACAGAACACCAGGAGGAAGGAGCTACTGGTATAACTAAAACTTCTCTACTGGGACTTGAACTAGAAATCTTGTACCAGGACCTTCAATTTAAGGTAAAAAAAAAGAGTGTGTTTGTCAGAGGTAGTTGAAGTCAATTGTTATCTGTTATCTGTGTTATCTGTGTACTTATCTAGGTGCTTGTCACAGGTGTCAGAAGGGAATTGTTATCTGTGAAATTAACTAGAAAGAGTTGCAAAGT
Source organism: Neoceratodus forsteri (assembly GCA_016271365.2). Classification (NCBI taxonomy): domain Eukaryota; kingdom Metazoa; phylum Chordata; order Ceratodontiformes; family Ceratodontidae; genus Neoceratodus; species Neoceratodus forsteri. The sequence continues at coordinate 261,261,880 of CM028137.1, read as the reverse complement.
AAGGGGAGTGGCTTAGCTAGAAGGAGCCAGGTTAACACCAGATTTAAGCACTGCCCTATATAACTTCTGCCAGAGAACAGACAGAACACCAGGAGGAAGGAGCTACTGGTATAACTAAAACTTCTCTACTGGGACTATATTGCATTCCTTCCCCCTCCACCCTAAACCAGTTCTACTTTTATAGGCACAGGATTTAACTGACAACAGGAACTTCCTGTTTGGGAGCAGGAAGTGAGTGATCATAGAGCCACCGAAGACTCACCATCCTAGAAGGGCAAGAGTAGCTCTCCATCCCCCTCAGCTGCTGGAGGTCTGACTCTGAGCAAGTAAGGAGACTACTGAGAAATATAGGAACTTCTTGTCTTAGAACAGGAAGATCAGGAGCTAAAAGGGCACAGAGGCAGTAAGTAAGTAGGGGAAGAAAAAAAAAAAAAAAAAAAATAAACAAACAGAGGAAAGAGTAAGTATTCCAAACAACAGTTAGGGGGCAGAAAAAAAGACATGATGGGAGTGGTGCAGTGCAGTGGCTGTGGAGCAACAGTCTTCAGGAGAGCGATTTGGAGGATGCAGTGTTGTCCCATCTGCAGGCACATCTCTGGGCTGAGGAGGAGGTTGCTCATCTCCAGGCTGAGTTGGCCAGGATTTGTGGGACCTCCTCTCCCACCCAGGGACCACCAGGGTCACTGCCGTTGCCTCAGAGGTTGCCAAGAAAAAGGAGCGGCTGGACCACAGTGGGCTCAGGGAGGGTGAGGGTGGTGGAACAGAGGTGCATCCCTCCAGTTGTACCTCTCCACAATTTCTATGCTGTTCTGGAAAAGTATGGCTCCTCTATGGAGGCACCCACAGTGGAGACCAAGGAGGATGCTGGGAACATCCACAAAGGAGACCCACAGGAGGGTGGCATGTGACCCCACAGGGGAAGGAAACAACTCCTGGTGGAGGACTCCATTGTTAGTAAGGTAGAACTGAGGGATGAAGGGGAGAATGAGGTCAAGTGCCTGCCTGGTGCCATGGCTTGAAGGGACAGGGAGTGAATCCTCAGGATCACAGGAACAGCTGCACAGGGGAGGGAGCTGGATGTCATTGTCCACCTAGAGACAAATGACCTGGCTAAGAAAGGGATCAGACCAGTGCAAGAAGCATTTGTGGAGGTGAGGAGGGGCCTTAGACAAATAGCACACACGGTAACCTTCTCAGAGGTCCAGCCTGTCTATGGCACAGATGAGGCTAGGGTGCTCTACACCATGGGTTTCAATCAGTGGTTGAAAAACTGGTGCAGAGCTCAGAGATTTGGCTTCACTGGGGACTGGGGGCCCACCTGGACAGATGCAGGCCTATACTGGCATGAAGGTCTGCATCTGTCTAGGAGGGAACCAGGATCCTAGGTGATAGGTTTAAATACTTCATTGGCAAGCATTTAAACTAGCCAAGGGGAGAGGAACTGGAAAGGAGCAGGGAAATCCTAGCCCCTCCAAAAAATCAGGGTACTAAGTGAGGTAGACACCAACATAGAGATGTCAATAGGGAGAAGCGCAGGGGTAAATGGAGAAAGTGACAAACGCAATAAGGACAGGGATGGGGCAAAAAGGGGTAAGGCCATCAGGAAATGGAGGGTAATGAGTACCAACACACGTAGTCTGGGCAACAAGCTCCCTGAACTGGTGGCCTTGATGGAAGAGGGATGCCTGGATATCGTAGCAGTCACAGAAACATGGTACACAGAGAACCATGACTGGGATGTTAACATACCAGGGTACACAACCTACAGGAGAGACAGAAAGGGCAGAAGGGGGGGATAGCTCTCTATGTAAGGAAGAGATAAAAGCAACTGAACAAAAGAGTAAACAGGGAGGAGAGGAGGCACTGTGGGTCACCTCAGAGACTGGAAATGGCACCACAATCTGCACAGGGGTTGTATACAGACCCCCATGTCAGGGGGAGGGAATGGACAAGGATATGATAGAAGGCATACTTAGGATGGCAGAGAAAGGGGAGATACTATTGATGGAGACCTTAATATGCCAGATGTTAACTGGAGCACCTTTGCTGCAGCCACATCCAAAAGCAGGGCCATTCTTGATGCCCTTCAGGTGGCATGCCTCAGACAGTTAGTTTTGGAACCTACTCATGAGGGAGCAATCTTAGACCTCATACTCTCAAATGGGGACAGTGAAAGGATCTCACATCTAGAAGCTGGTAGCCATTTGGGAACAAGTGACCACCAAAAAGTGTGGTTCACAATAAACTCAGCTTCAGAGTCAAGCCATACAAAAGTGAGGGTTCTGGACTTCAGGATGGCTGACTTTGGCAAGATGGGAGAGGGCCTTAGAAAAGCACTAGCAAACAAACTAGAAGGAGGGGTGGAGCAACAATGGGGAAATATCAAAACTGTCATCACAGAGGCAACACACCTTTGTGTGAAGCAAATAAACAAATCAAAACAAAAGAAAAAGCCACTATGGTTCTCAAAAGAAGTGGCAGTGAAGGTTAGGGAGAAAAAGATAGCATTTAGGAAGTATAAGGAAACAAGGAAGGAGAAGGACATAGAACTGTACCAGTTAAGGCAGAAGGAAGCAGGAAGGGTAGTCAGAATAGCAAAGGCACAAACTGAGGAAAATATAGCCAACTCGGTTAAGAAGGGGGATAAAACCTTTTATAGGTATATCAGGGAGCGTAGAAAAACAAAGGAAGGGAGGGATAGTGAGGCTGAATAGAATGGATGGTGGGTGGGCAGAGAGTGACAGTGAAAAAGCAGGGATACTGAATGAATACTTCTGTTCAGTATTCACAAAAGAGGAAGTGGAGGAGGTGCCTAATCCACTTAACAGAAGCACTCTGGAGAGGGGGGTTGATCCCAGACCTTTCACAGAAGAAAGGGTTTTGAAAGAACTCCTAAAACTGAAGGTGGACAAAGCAATGGGGCCTGATGGAATTCACCCCAGAATTCTAAAAGAATTAAGCAGAGAACTAGTAGCACCACTGACTACCCTTTATAACAAATCATGGGAGGATGGTGTGGTACCTGAGGACTGGAAGAAGGCTGATGTGATTCCCCTTCACAAAAGTGGGAGCAAGACAGAGGCAGGAAACTACAGACCTGTCAGTTTGACCTCTGCGGTAGGGAAAGTGATGGAATCACTTCTGAAGGAAAGAATTGTTGAGTACCTAGAGGCCAGCGGGGCACAGGACCCAAGGCAGCATGGGTTCACAGTGGGAAGGTCATGTCAGATGAATCTAATTGATTTCTTTGACTGGGTGACCAAAGCAGTAGACCAGGGAGGGGCTGTGGACATGGCCTATCTAGACTTTAGCAAGGCATTTGACACAGTCCCACACAAAATATTAGTAGTCAAATTAACCAGCCTTGGAGTGGGTCCCAGGGTGGTAGCCTGGGTAAAACATTGGCTGAACAACAGGACACAGAAGGTAATTGTAAATGGAGTCCACTCTGAAGAAAGAGGGGTTACTAGTGGGGTACTGCAGGGTTCAGTATTGGGTCCAGTCCTTTTTAATGTCTTTATAAGTGACATGGCAGAGGGACTGGAAGGAAAGTATGCCTCTTTGCAGATGACACAAAGATCTGCAACAGGGTTGATACACAAAGAGGTGTGGAAAGGATGAAAAGGGACTTGGCAAGGTTGGATGAATGGTCAGAAGTATGGCAGCTTGGATTCAATGCAAAGAAGTGCAAAGTAATGCACCTGGGAAACAAAAACCCATTGGAAGATTACACAATGGGGGGAGGGTAGTAACAACAACAAAAATGGAAAGTGATCTGGGGGTAATCATATCAGATGACCTTAAGATTGGCAAGAAATTGTGAGAAGGTGGTAGGGAGGGCTGGGGGGATACTGGGATGTATAGGGAGAGGCATCACCAGCAGAAAACAGGAAGTTGTTATCCCCCTGTACAGACAGTTGGTGAGACCCCATATGGAGTACTGCATCCAGTTCTGGAGACCCCATCTCCGCAAGGGTATAGAGAGGATGGAGGCAGTTCAGAGGAGGGCAACTAAAATGGTGCAGAGTCTGCAAGAGAAGCCATATGAGGAGAGGCTACAGGAACTTAATATGTATACCCTTGAGGAAAGGAGGGAGAGGGGGGACATGATAGAAATGTTTAAGTACCTCAGTGGAATCAACAATGTCCAAGAGGGTAGTATCTTTCAGAAAAAGAGATGTGCAAGAACAAGGGGACACAATTTGAAGTTAGAGGGGGAATGGCTCAGGGGCAATGTGAGGAAGTATTTTTTCACATAGAGGTTGGTGGACGCATGGAACAGCCTTCCTGAGGAGGTTGTGGGGTCTAAAACTGTGGGAGAATTCAAGAATGCATGGGACAGACATAAGGCAATTTTTGTTGGGGGATAGGAAGAAATAGGCTTTTGGTTAAATAGGATCTGCAGCTTATTCTCTAGGTAGGGAAATGGGCAGACTAGGTGGGCCAAGTGGTCCTTATCTGCCATCAAAGTCTATGTTTCTATGTAAGGTTTGGGAGTAGCACTGTAGATTACATCACCATAGTTGAAAATTGGGAGAATCAGTTTCTGTACAATAGCATGGTGAGCCAGCAGTGGTATACATCCATGGCTGTGATACAAGGCACCCAGTTTGGGGTGCAGCTTCTTGTGGGTGGTCTTGATATGTACAGAAAAGTTGAGGTGTCAGTCGAGTTAAACCCCAAGGTATTTAAAGAAGGTGCAGTCCTCCAGCTTTGTGTCATCCAGGGTGTGGTAGGTGGGGAGAGAGGGGAGCTGAGAGAGTCTCTGCCTTGTGCCAAAGGGCATGGAGACTGTTTTCTTGGCATTCAGGAAGAGCTGATTGGAGTGAAACCAGAGCTGGACATTGTTGGAGTCACACCTAAGTCTGGATGCAACATCAGAGATTGAGGGGCCAGATGTATACAACACCGTATCATCTGCATACATGTGAATCGATGTGTGTGGGCAGGCAGTGGACACATCATTGAGGAAGATGGGGAACAGTAGCAGGCCAAGAACCAAGCCTTGGGGAACACCAGTCGAAATGGGGAGGGAGGAGGAGAGGGAGTTGCCAATCTGGACAGACTGTGTCCTGCCAATGAGATAGGAGTGGAACCAAATGGTGGCCATGCTAGACAGCCCTGCTTGGGATAGCTTGGAAAGGAGGAGAGGGTGGGATACACTGTCAAAAGCCTTCGCGAGATTGATAAAGATGGCAGAGGTGATAAGGCGTTGGTCTATGCCAGTAAGGATGGAATCAATGAGCCTCAGAAGGGAAGTAGTGGTGGAATGGGACTTCCTAAACTCAGACTGGTGTGGAGTGAAGAAGGAAGTAGAGTCAAGGAATGAGGAGAGCTGGGAGAAGACTAGGGAGGAGGGAGATAGGGTGGAGGGAGATAGGGTGATAGTTTCAAGGGAAGGAGGGGTCACCACCCTTCAAAAGGGGATGACTGTGGCATCCTTCCATTTAGTTGGAACAGAAGTGAAAGAGAAGGAATTGTTGAAGAGGGAGGTCAGGGGTGAGGAAATGGCAGGGGCTACAAGGAAAAGCAGTTTGGAGTCCAATCCAGTAGGACATTTGCCCTTTGCAGGGTTTAGCGCAACCAGGGAGCATTGTAAACATCAGACAAGGTAACATGTCGGAAGGAGAATTATGAGGGGAGGCTTGTGCAGGGTGTGAGATAGGTTGGTCAGGAGGGGTAGGAGGGATAAAGGATAGAAGTGATGAGGTACAGTTCGAGAAGAAAGAATTAAACTCAGTGGCCACTGTGAGTGGATCCATTATTGTGGAGCCACCAGCATTTAAAAAAGTGGTGAGTGGCTAAGATGGGGGGGAAAGAGTGATTGTACCACCTTCCAGAATTTGGAAGCGTGATTAATATTGGTTAGGAAGGTGGATTTGAAGTTGTTTTCTGTCCATGATATCAGCGGTGATCCATGGTAGTTCAGAGCCCCACACCCTGGTCCTTCTGAGAGGGGCATGGGAGTCCCAGATCAAGAGGAACCTGGACTTAAAATAGTCCAGGACAGAGTCAATAGTAGGGGCATGAGGGGTGAATGACCAATCAACATTTGCCAGGTCAGATAGAAGGGAGGAGAAGTCCAAGGATTTGAAAGACTGTACCAGTATGGTTTTTTTTTTGGGGGGGGGGGTATGTTTATAAATTTTTCTTACCGAATAGATCAGGTGATGGTCACTTAGTGAGTCAGGTAATAGATCTGCTGCAATTATCCAATGCAGATGGGAGGTGAGTGACCAATCCAGTAGTGCGTGGTTCTGAGTTTTAAAGTTTAGTCAGGTGGGTTCTGTAATCGTTGTGACAGATTTAGAGCTGCTATGCCATTCCAAATTTTAGAGGTAGATGCGGAGAGACAATTTACATTAAAATCACCCAGGACATGGAGTTCCCATCCTGATGTATGGGATTTTAAGGTTGTTAGGTGGTCGATGATATTGGACACAGGAGAGTTGAGGGAGTGGTAGGAGCCAGCAATAAAAATCGGGATGGAATTGGGGAGAGCAATTTTCACCATTAAGGAGCAGATAGTGTGTGATAGTGGTTATGGTAGTGAAATTTAGGGAGGATCAAATGTACATTGCGATGCCACCACCACGTTTAGCCATGGGCCGATCTTGCCTGATAATGGTATATCCTGGAATTGAGATGCAAGCATCCTGGGTGTGTGGTTTTAGCCAGCTTTCAGTGATAATCAGAATGTCAGGCAATAGGGATAAGACAATTGGTTGTAGCAGTGCGATTTTTGGAAGGAGGCTCTAATGTTCAAGGTAGGCTAGTTTTAGGCCCTGTGGTAGTTGTAGTATGGGGGTTGGGCTGGGCAGGACTCAATGTCCACAGCCAATAGTAGCAGTAATGTTACCAGGGTCATGGATAGGGCTAGCCTTTCCTTCCAGTGGAGGTAAGAAGATTGATGCGGCAATGATACAGTTGCCAGAGGGGGAACTTGAGGGCAAGCAAGCCAGCATGGAAGCTAGGGGGTAATATGGAAGCCCCAGGTATCCAAGTGAGGATGTTGACAGCAGGGGAGGGGCGAAGGAGGAGGTAGCAGAAGGGGGTGTGGGGGGCAGCAGGGGGAGGCTAGGTAAGTGACAGACCAGTGGCTCAGGGTGGGAAGAAGGCAGAAGGTACACTAAGAGCACAAGGAGGATGAGAAGTGTGAGTGGGAAGAGCATCATGATGAGTGAGCAAGAGTATGGGCTGGGGCACCGATGTTAGTCAGGCTTCAGGTGAGTTAGTCTGGAGATATATTTTACATTTGGAGCAACAGCAGCATCTAGTGGTGAGCCATGATAAGCTGCAAAGGGGAAAGTAGGCTGATGTTTGGTTTTTTTTAACACGTGATCACTTCCTATATAAGGACAGGCTCGCAAAGGGTGGTGGTGGTGGAGGTGGTGGGGTAGCTGATGCGATGCATCAGCGGGTAAAATAAATGGTCATTGGAATGCAGTACCACGGAGAAGAGAAGGGAAGAGAAGGGAGCCCAGTCATACTTGCAGTGGGATTCAGCAGCTGCTTGGGGCAGGGCAGTCAGTGAGGAGGTTGGGTTGCTTCTTGACTATGCAGACAACTGTGGAGGAATGCAAGGGAAGAGTTACTCAAATGGCACAGATAAAAGGTACAATGGAGGAGGGACTGGCAAGGGGAGGGGGCAATAATATCTGAAACCTGAGTAGCAGCAGATTTTGGCTCACTCCGGATTCCTAGGTTCTAGCTAACACACTACTTTGTAGATTGACTAAAGCATCCATAAAACTTGATTTAAAACTGGTGTAATAATTGCCTAAAATGCTCAAACAGCACCAGCATCTAACATATAAATTGCTTTAACATTCATTTTTAAAATGGATTTAAAGCAAATGTACAATTGCCTAACTTGCAACCAGCTCAAACAGCACCAGCTTCTTGCATATAAATTGCTTGAACATTCGCTTTTAAAATTTAATTTAAAGCTAGTGTAAAATTGCTTAACATGCAGCCAGCTCAAACAGCATCAGAAATATAACTAGCATATAATTGCTTTAACTTGTTTTAAAATGCCTAGCTAACTAGCTTGCAGCCAGTTCAGCAGCTCCATAAATGTTCAAATCCCACAGCCTGCATTGGAAATAATGAGTGGACTTCTCCCTGCCCCATAACAGGAATAGTGAAAGCACCACTAGAAATGTGCAAAAATACAAGTGATACTGCACATTGCCCAGAGCAAGAAAACTATCTCCACTACGCCACCGAATTAAATTAGACAGAAGGTCCAGTGTTTCTTCTTGGTACCAAAATAAATTGCTGTTTGAATGCAGCACCATGGAGAAGAGAAGGAAAGGGAGCCCAGTCATACCTGCAGCAGGATTCAGCAGCCGCTTGGGGAAGGGCAGTTCATGAGAAGGTCAGGTGCCCTCTTGACCACACAGGCAGCTGTAGCGGGATTCAGCAGTCGCTTGGGGGATGGTAGTCAGTGATGAGGTCAGGTGCCCTCTTGATCATGCAGGCAGCTGCAGAGGGATTCAGCAGCTGTTCAGGGGAGGGCAGTTAGAGAGGAGGTCGGGTGACCTCTCGATCACGCAGGCAGCTGCAGCGGCATTCAGCAGCTGCTCGGGGGAAGGTGGTGAGGAGGTTGGGTGTTAAGGAATGTACGGGGTTTACACACATTATTCATTTCATTATAAATATTTCAAAAGTTAGGCATGAGCAGAGCACAGCCATGTTTTGCAAAGGACAAGACTTTTTAAATAAATAATTGCAATGCAATGTCTTAAAAAATGTCTGCATACAATATTGCAGGTTTAGTTCCTCCCCACCACACCCAGTTAATTTATCATGTAGATTTGTGGATGGGGAGTGTATTTCATTTTATAAAACATATTTGGCCCACCAGCGCAGCATTAGTGCTACTACTTGCAATGCTGATGACCTGGGTTCACAAGCAAACCTAGGCTGTCAGTGGGCTGGCTGGAGAGGAGAATCGAGCATCTATAGGACTGCTCTCCTCCTTCACCGGGCAGGGGATGGTGGGCAGTGCCAGAAGTTTACCTGATACCTGGAGGAAGCTGGCAGAATGACAACCTGGACTGAGAAGGTCGGGAGGCATGCCGGACGTCAGTGCATGTTGCTTGGGCTACCATGGTATATACCATGACATCATTGCATGCCACATCTGCCTGGGGCTGACAACTGGAGGAAAAAGAGTTTGGTGGCAGGATGATGACTAATGACAACAGGCCTTGCACCAGACCAGCTGTGAACTTCAGCCCAAACTGGATCCATTCTGAGGTGGGGCTTGGGAGACCCACTGTCCCCACCAGAGGGGGGGTGGGCAAATCCTAGGGGAAGACAGCTGGCAGGTAAGTGTAGACTTTGGGGTGATGGGACTGGGGTACTCATCAGGAGGTGGGCCAACCAGGAGAGAAACAAACAAAGAAAAAACAAATTAAGGAGTTCACCACAGCAAGGAATCTATGGAGTACCCATATGCATTTCAAGGGCATGTCCCATAAAATGTCAGAGTCCAGATATCAAAATGGAGCCTGGGCACTAAGGGCTGATTGCCTGTGCTGTCTGGGTTTTGCACCCGATTTGTGGGTGGGGTCTATATTCAGACACCCCTACAGCATGGACAAAACCTATTAGTGCCCAAGTGCTAAGTGCCCATGCAAATGTGGAGGTCATCCCTTATACGGGCACAGAAGGAAATTAAGAGGTTTGCATAGGTGATACATGCCATCTGAACAGGCACAAGTACCATCTTTGCAAACTCTGACATAATGGGGCACAAGACCCTGGTGTCAGACTGCAGTACTGCAGCTGCCGGTCCTCCTCACCCTAGCCTGTGTGCATATTATATGTGCTGGTGTCCAATGGCACCCCCTACCTACCAATCACCTCTCCCTGTAATTGTTTAGCATTTTCCTGGTGTCTAGTGACTGGTGCCCCTGCCCTCTGACACTAATCCCCTTAATTGTTCAGGTTGTCCCTGGTATCTAGTGGCAACCCCCCTACCCTCCAATCATTTATGGTGTGAAAAAAGCTGTTCCTGGTGTTTAGTGGCACCCTCCACCCTCTGATCACCCACCACAGTGTTATTTAAGCTGTTTATTTAGCTTGTGCACTATCCAACTGAATGCTGCATCCTCAGGGTTGAGCACAAGTGCAAACACAACACAAACCTCTATGCTTTACTTTTGCCCATTACTGAATATCTGGCACCAGCTGTCATGCAAGTGGCCTATTTCATTATATAAGGTGGACTCCCTCAGTTCAGTTCTAACACTGAACTGCTTGCAGTGGCTTATTTTCATACAGTAGAGTACATTTCATGCACTGGCTTCTTTTAACTTTTTTTTCTACCCTGGAAATTCACAGGTGATTAGAGGAGAGCATGCTATAGGAGTGCCACACACCTCTCAAATGCTTAACAAATTCCAACTTGACCAACACTTAACTTTTGCCTTGTTTGTTCATTGTGCACTTTCTACAGTCTGCATGTGTGCTGCTTTGCACTTTATTGTTCCACTCAGTGGCATAGCTACAAGGGTGCAGGGGGTGCAGAGGCACCTGGGCCCACGAGGTTTGAGGAGCCCAAATCATAATTTTGATGTTTATTTGAAACTGGGAAGGGGCCCTGTAACATTGCCTTGCACCCAGGCCCACTGGGAATTTGCTGCACTACTGGTTCCACTGAATTTGGCGGTGCTATTTATTTTTATCCTTTTCTCCCTTCCCCTTCAGCTCAGTGTGTCTTTCCCTGTCACCAATTTCCAAATAAAAAATAATAAAGAAAGAAAGACAATCCAGTGCACCCCTCCCTCAGCATGGTAAATCTTTAAAAAATTACCGATATACATTTCTTTCTGCCTAAATTGGTTATTTTATTACTTTGTCTTCATGAAAAAAGGGGTCTCCAAGTTGCCATATCAGAGCTCTAATGTAAATTAAGTCAAATCACCAGATGCCAAGGTGGACTTCCTCGGTTCAGTCCTAACAATGAACTGCCTGTAGTGGCTTCTTTTATGTAGAGTACATTTCCTGCATTGGCATTTTTTAAATAAAGTATTTCCATCCAGAAATTCACAGGTGATTAGAGGAGAGCATGCTACAGGGGGTGCCACCCACCTCCCAAATGCTTAACAGATTCCAAGTCTAGCAAGCCCTTGTTTAACTCACAAAGTTCAAATCACATTTCTCATAAGGGGCACTGCTTTATTTATTTATTTAGCTTTAGTTTACTGGGTAAGTGTGCTAGGTAGAAAATCTGCCTATTTTCTGGCACAACCTGGAAAAGTACAATAACAAGTAGTAGAACAGGTAACAATACAATATTGCTGGTTTACATTAGACTATTTACCGATTGCTGCAAATGTAGATTTTGTATCTCATAACTGAACTTCATGCTTATGCAGAAGTTGGAGATAAGCAACTGGTTGACTATTAATTTCTCACACAATGTACTTTACAAAAGCAGAAAATAAATGTTTGGATAAATCCATATGTAAATGGCTACTATTGTTACTTTTATAGCAAAGACTCCACAAGTGACAAGCCAGCCATATCTCAGAAAATAATATTCCAAGCCTGTTCTAAAAAAGAAATGCATAGGAAAGATAAGGTACCAGCTACTCAGTAGGCAGTAACCTCATTTAAAAGAAAACTATATCAAATGGATTGACTTGTGTCTGCAGTTTGCATCATTCTTATGTGGAATTCAAGCAATTTAGCTATGCTCAATCACAGTAACAAATGTTCAGCCTATGATGTTTCCTTTATTGTAGCCCAACCATTTGGAAAATCTTGCTCTATACCAATGGACACCAGAATGCATTGTCAAGAAATTTTATAGCAATAATAATAAAAGATGTCCATTTGAACCTATTAAGGTCTGGCTGATTTTACAACACTCAGCAGACCTCTCCGCAGGAGAACGTTATATTGATGTTGGCAATATATGCAAGAATTGAGATCATAAAACTAAATGGCCACACAGAACTGTCACTTGTATGAGGGGGGCCTCTGTATATAAAAGCAGGTTTATTTTTGCTGTATGATGTGGCGAAGGGAAAGGTTCATTCTCACAGTCTGTTTTTTTTTAATCATTAATTTCTTGGCTCTTCACACAATGGTACACTTGAAGGACCTATAAGCAGTTTGCCGTGAAATGTTAAATGGCTACAGGCAGCATGAACCTGACAGCAGCACGTGTTAAAATAGAACTATATATTCTGTCCAATTGTTCTGTGAGAGACATTATGGCTGTTTGCATGCTACTTCACTTTCACCTACCACTGGGAGAAAGGTAATAAAGATATTTGATAAAGTGGTGTTATTTTTCAACATAGCTAAAAACCTTAGGGAGAACAGAAAACACTTGGGCAAAGACTCCATGAACAGCCATACAAAAAGTGCTACACAATTTGCTTTGTATAATTTAATAACTATTTTACTGTGTAGGTTGCTTTGCATTTAAACAGAATGTCTGAACTTTCATTTTCAGAGATTGCATTTTATATTAGAAAGTAGCCAAGTATCAAAGTCTAGTCTGCTGTCATTCAAAAACAATACATTGTAATCATTTGGATTTCTAGTATACTCTGTGATGTAATTTAAAACAACGTTAGATACTGTATTTGGTGGAAAGAACAATAAACATGATTGAATGATATTTAAACAGATTTTATATTTACAGAACAGTTGCACTGTATATAAACAATTACGTAAGATAGGAGTGGGTTACCATCAGAAAATCCCAGCCCCCACATCGTCAGCCATGAGGGCAGAATTGCTATCATATAATAAGGTCTCCAGTGGGTGTTTCTTACGGTTTAAGAGCTTCTGAGCATGAGATTTGGGCGAGAGGAATGCAAAGCAAAGCTGAGCATCTCTTATTGCCCAGATCTGACGAGAGGATTCTCTTACACCATAAGAAGCACCCAAAAGAGGCCATTACAATTATTATAAACCTTTTATGTTAGCTGGAGTGATTAGTAATACATTTCAAATTTTTTTTATTTCAAAAGTTAAAAAGCCTGTCCTCCAGCTTTGAAGTGAACTGGGACACTCCTATCAATCCTACAAGAAAGATCACTCTGTGCAGGATGAGAGGTGCTGTAGCTCTGACAACAGATTGACTGAAACCTTGTAAGTGATTTTTATTGCAGCTTTATTTGTATTAACCCCTACATGTGGTATAAAGGTTACATATGCAATAACAGTTACAGTTAGATATTAGAAAATATTTTATTTATTTTATTGTTGCCCTATTGCTCCTTGTAACAAAAGATCAAGAAAAAAGATGATTTGCTATATTTTATTGGACCAACGTAGATGTTACAAAAGAAAGCTGTTGCTTAAGCTTTGAGATTACAACAATCCTTCATTAGAAGCTAATGAAAGTTGTTAGAGAGAATGCATTCTATTAAATACCAGATCATACATAGGAAACAGACTAAATGGTTGTAAAGGGTCCCATTGGCCAAAAAATACACTTAAAAGTTAACTTAAGAAACATATAGAGAACACAGCAGGCTGTGAGTATCAGAGAAAAGCATTCCATGGTCAAATGTCACTGAGCAGAGAACTCCCTTCTAAGAAGAGCTCATAAAACATACTAGAGGTTCATTAAGGACAGGTAGGGTCCCATTCAAAGGAACACATTATAAGGGCAAAGTTACAGAATGAATAACTCTTTATCTGAGAGAAAACATAGGATCCACTAAATTCTACTAAGACTTTGCCTGTGTGTTGGTGCATACATACCCTTATCACAACAAAAGTGTTTATTGTTATTCTGTTTTTGCTCTTACCGTACTTGTACTATGTTATCTGTATTATTGCTGTATTTTGCTTTCTTACTGTACTTTTACTATGTTATCTGTAGTATTGCTGTATTTTGCTTTCTTACTGTACTTGTACTATGTTACCTGTATTATTGCTGTATCTTGCTTTCTTATTGTACTTGTACTATGTTATCTGTATACTCCCTCCATGTTCCCTCTCCCCCAAGATGCACTGGGAAATGAGCAACTTGTTGCTCAGTGTGCCTTCCTGGTGAAACATTTCAATAAATAAATAAAAAAAGAAATAAAAATAGTGTGATTTTAAAACCAAGTTTGAATAGGATAAGAAATCACAATATAAAATGCTAAAACATCTTTAAAATAAGAAACTACCTTTATGTATGGCAATTAGTGGGTTTAAAGACAGGCTGCCCTATTGTGAACAAAAACAATCTACTAGCTGTTAGCACTTTCAAACAGTGTTAGCCCTATTAGAGATGCATATCCTAGCCCTCTGCTCAAATAGTCAATATTTTCATGAATATTAAAACTTGTACTGCTCAACCATGATCCCTCTGCAACTTTGTACCCAATGTCAACTTTTGTGTACAATTAAAATGAAACCTAACAAGGACTCCCTTGCCAGCCCAGTGCTCTGAGGGTTGAGGTGCTGGACATGACACTTCACTCCATGCTGGTGACCCAAGTTCGGGAACGGACTTCGGATGCCGGGAGTTGGCAGAAGGAGGAGGAGGAGAGGATCAAGCATCCAGAGGACTGCTCTTGTCTACTGGGGTGGGTTGTTGGGGTTCCCCATACTGTAGCAACTCCTGGTGGAGACCAGTGGGCACTACAAGGGGTGAGGCTGCAGATGGGGCGAGACAGCATCAGATGTCAGTGGGAGGGGACAGTCTGCTTCCTCCACATGCAGATATCATTGTACATCCATGCCTCGAGGGTGTAACTAAGTAGGAAAACCCTGGCTGCTAGGGAGGTGGTGATGGAGCTCCAGTTTCCAAGCCCACATGTTCATGCTGGCTCCAACTCCAATCTGACTCTCTGTGGTCCCAACCTCCTCACCTATGGGGCTGGTGAGAGATGGGGGGACCCAGCACCTTATTACTTGGTAGGGTAGGGGTTCAGATGGGCAGCAGAGGTTGGTCAAGTGGGTCACCACCAGAGATGCCCCAGCAGTTGGTGACCAGGTGTGAAAAGAACTGACAAAAACAAACAAACAAGGACTCCCTTGAGTGAGATACTATATCCTAATATGTCCATGTATCAAAATGTTTCAATGTACATTAAATCTTCTGTTTATATAATAACAACTCTAGCAATTTGAGACAAAAACTGAGTGAATCTACCACCCAACACCATGTCTTACAATCCCCCCTTTTTTGTTTAAAACCAATGTACTGATATCTAATCAGAAGGAATCATATATCTGTTATGCTTGAGAACATACAACAATACCACAGTGTATTCCTATTTTATGTTCATCTACTAAATGTCAAGAGTTTGTGCATATATACGAAGCAAGAATAACAAGGACTCCCTAGTAATTGAGATACTGGTATCCTAAAATGTCCTTGTATCAACATGTGTCTATATAAATGCCTTACCCTAAAACCTTCACATCCCCCGGGGAGATTGTGATATAAATCCATATACAGTATGTAATACATATACTATATATGTAATACAGACTTTAACCTGTCTGTAAGGGTGTTCATGCATGCAGATGTATGAAAGAAAGAAAACACTGTTTATTGTGAAAGAAATACTAGATACTAGTGCATACCCTGCCACAGTATACAAGTAGATGCCATGGCCTATGGTAACACTCAGATCCCCAGTAAAACATATCAACAGCATAAGTGATTTATAATGATTGGTAACCAGCCCAGGAGTTGCGTTACTGTGATTATACAACAAGGTAAAGCATTTAGCAACTTAAAAAAATGATTAAATAAAAATCTTAAGTCTTCTACCTGGGTCTGTGTCCCTACTTTCTGCAATTTTAGGAGGCATGCAAGACCCATGTGAATAACATTTGATATTCAGATTGGTTCCAGTCAATCAGAAGGCTGGACTTGCCAGTCTAGTTTTAGAATAAAGAATTTGAGTATATTAGCTGCTGTGTGATGGATGAGAGATTGAAAGTAAAAGTTTAAGGTGTTAACATCATTACTTTAATTTTCTCTCTTGGAATGTCGTAATGGACAATAAAGACATTCACACTACTATTCAAATGTGCAGATTCTAAATGATGTAAAGGGTATCATTGCATTAACGTAAGGTAAAGCTAGTCACTTCTTGGATTGTGCTAAAATACAGATTCTAACAACGAACACATAAACAATGAGCAGATTTGAATACCATTAGTCCTGAGTATTTTTATGTATATTTTAAATTATATGGATCCTACCTCAACATATCCCCATTTTATTAAGGATAACAGTTTCCCTCGTTTGTCAGTTTAACAGCAGTTCCTCTTGTGGAATTATTTTCGTTATACATTTTTCTTCCATTTTATGTTTCTCTTTTTCTCCTATCAGGTAGGATTCTCAGTTGTCCCTGTTTGAATGTATTACAACATATTTGATTTGAAATTAAGGATGACTTTAGTTATATTTGCCTGTCCTTATCCTAGATTAGGCAAATTATTCTGTCATAACTGCAGACCCAGGTGCAGAGTGTATTCAGCAATAGTGTCTTACTATGTTTGTAAAAAGGGCAGTGCAGCCAAATTGGAAAATTAAAACTGTTCCAAGCATTTAAAAATAAAAACAGTTTGTATAAAAACCCTTTAAAGTGGGTGCTGCCGAGCCTGCCAAGATGGTGGACCCTTCAGAGCTCTGCTCTCTCAACTGGTACTTAAAATCTTCATCCATTCAGTGAATTAACCAGTGAATTAACCATCTGTAATGCTCTCATTTTGCCATTAAGTGCATGCTGAATATGCTGGATTGACTAAGCCTGCAAGCAAACAGACTCAGCATCTGTTGTGAGCCAGAAATGTTGTCAAGACTAGAGGCCTCCTCTCTTGGGACTCATTTCAGGGTTATGCTCACATCAAATGATTAGGGGCTGCAGTGAAGCAGATTTCTGTCCTTAATGATCACCTTTCAAAAGTATGAAACATTTACAGACTGAAGGAAGATCGGGCTTCTCTACTATGGTATCTAAAATATCTGCAGTAAAACAGACCATAAACTCTATGGGTGAAAAATCTGTTGAAGACTCTACAAGACTGGGAATGACTGATCAGGGAATTAGAAAGTGACAACAAGCTCAGTTATGTCAGAAGGGACTTTATGTAGCCAGTTCCTCAATCACAAAATAACAAGATAAAGCTGACCATGAAAACTGGGAGAAAGAATCATTACTGCATTACTAGGATCATTGAGGGCATCAAAGGCAAGACCCAGTCTCCTTTATGCTGTGGTAGTCATGTGAAACTCTGTGAATGGGCCTGGAGGGCCAAGACATGGAAACTGAGCATGCTAACTGCTCCCCCCGGAAGAAGCCAGCAAAAGGAGACAGAAAGGGCCTGAAACCATTAAATAATATTTTTGAGTTTTCTTGATAGGGTCTGAGGCTGCGTGGAAGATGGGGATTGTGAAGGTAGATAAATCTCTCATACATTTCTTTTCAAACAACAGAAAGACCCTCCAAATGCAGTAGTTCTTATAGGTAAAAAGAAATTGCATATCTGTCCTACTCTTGGCATTGTATCCACAGACCTGGGAGATTGCTTCCCTTCTTATCTAAAAGTAATGGATGCTATAACTTATATTGAAACTAGGGAGGTGGCAGTAGGGGGCAGAAGCATGGTCCATAGAATGTCTCCAGTTCTTTGAGTAGCTCTCTTGCAGGTCTGTGTTACCTGTGTGAACAGGTAACAATTTTTGTGGCTGCTGACTCTAGCTTCCAGGACTTTGCCTGGCATTTTTGCTTGTAGATTAACCCTTAGGGTCACATAATGAAAGAGCAAGAAGCACTTTTATTCTTCACAGCCAGAGGCAATTTGGAAATCCATTTAAACTTGTTGCCACAGTTAGTTGTATCTTGCTGGGTAAGCCTTCCTGCTTCTTCTGCAAAGAAACAGAGTATCTGCAGTTAGTTGGGCTATGGCCTGTAGTTTGAGGGGCACGTGTGGCATTTGCAAGATTGCAGCCATCTTGCTAACAGCCAGTTAGCCTTCTTGTAACACTTAGCATGTGCTAGGCACATTTTAATGTGGTGCTTATTTTAAAATTGAGTCCCCAGACTCCAGTAGCGTTTCAGGTAACTACCAGAATCATTTTTAGTGTTTAAAACTACACTTAGCCTGTGTAGTCCTATAGACAAGCAAGAACATAGAGATTTGAGATCCTTGAAAGTGTAATGTCTTTGTCTAGTGGTTAGAACTGTGGCATGGAACCAAGAGATCACAGGTTCCAACCCCACTGAGCCAAATACTCACTGTGTGATCCTGGACAAGTCACTTAGCCTCTAAGTGCTCCAGTCCTCAGGTGCAGAAATGAGTAGAAGCAGGACACCACTGGCAAAGAGATGTTACATCTCAGCTAGGCTGTCCTCGGGGAAATAAACTGTAAAAAAGAAAAGTGAGACAAAGTAAACTGCCCTGATTAACCCCCCCCCAACTTACCTACTTTATTTTGTACTATCCATGTCATAGCTTAGATGGTAGCAGAAGGCTGCATAATATTTAGCCATCTTACAGTCCAATAAAAGGAAAGGAAAGAATGGAAAGAAATTTGATTTCATACAGTGCCTTTCATATGTACTTGTACTATATTCCAAAGCTCTTTACAAATGATGAACAGCTGCAACAGCCATTAAGTAACAAGAGGAAGGTTAAGTGTAATTAGAAATGCAGCAAAATGTTATTTACGCCAGCAAAATTCTGGTGAAATCACAAGTTTTGCTATTACCAAAAATATTCCACGTAATTCGCGCATTCTGTGAAATATTTCATGGTGCGAAATTTGGACTTTCATCGGCAAAATGCAGAATTTCATTGGCGAAATGCAGAATTTTGCCCAATGAGCGAATTTCACTGCAAGTGGCGAAATTCTGCATTTCACCAGCAGAATTTCACATTTTGCAATGAACAAAATATTTAATGAAATGCAATTTGCAAAACTCTAAAGAAATACAGAGATTAAGAGAAAAGTCAGGAAGTTAAGCAAGAGGTGAAGTGACTTGGACAAAGTCATAAAGTGAGTAAGTGGTAGTGCTGAACTTTTAACCTGGGTGTCTGGGTTCACAGCCAGGCTCTTAAGCCACTAGCTAGCTACCTCTCTAAAAAGCATCCCATAATTCTAAAAGTCATTTCCATATGAGCAATAGGCTTGTTTGCATCTAAAATCCCAAGTCCTAAAATGCGGTATAAAAAATACAAATTACAAAAATACCAATTTCTTTGTATCTGACCCCTCACTTCCTTATGGTATACTTCCAATAGTCTATCACTGCTGGCTCTAAAGTGCAACAATTTAGATAGGTAATATATAAAAAAATGAAAAAAAAAACATAATGATGACTTACCTCTATCTGTGTTAGAAAGTTAATGTTTCATAATCTTTAAATTTGTCACCAAAGGAAGGTAAGGGATGCTGTTTTGGATCTGAGAAACTGGCAGCCATATCACTTCCACTTCTTGAAGTCTGAAGCCTCATTCCCATTCACCAACATTTTGTGGTGTATGAGTTTGAAGAGCTTTTCATAGGAATAAAGGGGGTGTCTTTAACTTATTTTTTATGTGGTTATAAGTCATTTGTTTAAAATCAGACACCGTTCAACTAGCAAGACCCATGTTAGTATTTGACCAACAAGACCCTTGTTAGTTGGGCAATTGCTTTGATTTCACAAAATTACCCTATAATTTATAAAAAAGAAAAATTATGTAAAAAGAAACCACAATTGGTCCAATCTCTTCATGACAAATTGCTGATGTGAGTTTTGGTCCTTCCATACCTGGAAAGTAAAAGAAATTGGGCCTCTGGCTACTCAGAACAAGAATACAGTCACATTCATTTCTTTAGGAATAAATTGAAAACTTATGGCACTTTAACTACCTAACACAGGAGGAGGTAAGACACAGAATGTATTAGGTTTTTTTCAAAGTATGCATCATATTCTTTTCATTATTTTTCATAGTGAAAACTGATAAGCCTAGGGCTGTGCAGAATGCTGAATTTCCAATGGAAAGCCAGCCTGGGGGCACTAAGGGCTGAGGCACTGGGCACCTTACCTCATGCTGCACTGGAGACCCAGGTTTGGGAATAAGCCCAAGCTGTTGGGGGTCAGCATGGACGAAAGAGGAGTGAGCATCTAGAGGACTGATCTCCTCTTTTGGGAGAGGGAGAGATCATTGTCCCACTTGTTGATCACCCTCTAGTGGTGGCTGGGGGGTGATGCAGGCTGACAGACAAGCAGCTGACAGGTGTGGCATGCATGTGCCCCCACACACGCATGCTATGTCTTACACTGGGAGGGAAGGACACTGGAAAAACAGAAAATAGTAGTGGGGCTTCATGAGGTCCCATTCCTGGTCCACCAGTCCGCTATTATGTTCTCCCCAGATTTAGATTATGCTACAGGGAAGGAAGTAGCTCAATTCCTGGTACACACATGGGCCCAGATATTCAAAAGGATTACGCATGGTGCAACAGTGTTGCACCTTACTGCTCTGATGTGCCCTGGCATTGATATTCAAAAGGAAAAGTACACGCACAAATCACGATGCGCCGGAGCGCATCAGTATGTATGAGCGCTGGTGGAGGCATGCCCATGCATACCTGCACAGCCCGATATTCAGCCTGGGGTGTGCAGAGTCATGCATGCACAACCCCTACTCCTGCACAAAGTACGCCAGGAAAAAGGAACAAGTGATGGCCACCCACAGGTGAGCTGACACATTGCAAGGTGCAACACAGCAACTGCCACCTGTGGGTGGCCACCCAAGTTCCTTCCGCACTTGGCGGAACCCCCCCATGCCCCATAATGGGCATCCCTGTCTCGAACTCCCCCCAAGTCCAATATCCCTGATGGTCCAGTGGACCGCACTGAGCCTGATCGTGGGTATCTGTAATAGAACTCCCCCCCCAAGTCCAATATTCCTGGTGGTCCAGTGGACCGCACTGACCCAATCATGGGCATCAGTACCACATCAAATACCCCTACTACCCTGGTGGTCTGGTGTACCCCACCCCACCGCCCACTGAGCCCCACCGCCCGCTCCCCGTCAGCCAGCGGGTGGCAGCACTCCACCGCCTGCCGCCCCACAGCCCACTGACTGACAGCTCGGTAGGGCTGCGCCCGATGGTTCACAGCATGATCCAATGGGCGTGCAGCCACCATCTACCTAGTCCAGATATGTGAATGAATTCATTCACATATCTGGACTAAGCTAATACTGGTATGGGCTGCACTCCCGATTGGCTCATGCTGTGAGACCAATGGGCATGCAGCCCTACTGAGCTGTCAGTCAGCCCGAGCAACAGGGCAGCGAGCGGGTGGTGCCACCCGCCAGCTGACGGGGCGGGTGGTGAAGAACCCAGCGAGAATGAATGGTACCTGGGCCACCAGAATGAGGGGCCTGTGTGTGCCACTGTCAGCTCAGTGTGGTCCTGGACTGGATGAACAGAAGAGACAATGCCGTGATCGGGCTGCATAAGTCACTGGACCTGGGATATTGGACAGAGATCTACTGATGCCCGTGATCGGGCACATAGAGTCACTGGACCACCAGGGATATTGGACTTGGGGAGACTGTACTGATGCCTGATCGGGCACATAGAGGTCCACTGGACCACCAGGGATATTGGACATTTTTGTTATATTACAGGAATGCCCGTGATCGGGCTGCAGGGGGCGTCGGTCCCCAACGGCTGCTGCCTGGCAGGGTGCCAGGCGCAAGTCGTTGGGGATCGGTGCACCTGTACGCTAATGGCATGCAAATGGGGCCATAATGAGATGCAAATGCACCCCTGTGCGCCTTGCATAAATTATGGCCCCATTTTCATGTCCCCTTTTGAATATCGCAGGTGCTGTGCATGGCACAATGGCACTTGCGCCAGTTCATCTCCATGCTCCACTCTGGCCACTTGAGCTGGCACAGTGCCACTGTGCCATGCACAGTGGGGTGGCCAGGGTGTGATATTCAAAGCTGCTGAACCATGGCGCAGTCGCTTGAATATCACCCAGGCCACACCTGCACAACAAAGTTGAGCTGTGCCCATGCTTGTGCCACAGCCTGGCACAGTTTGAATATCTGGGCCATGGTGTGTAATCTGGGAGGGTCTTGTGGATGGTCAGGGTTGTCAGGCTGCCAGACAGGTGGTGTGAGATGGAGTTCCTGCCCCCAGCATGCCCAGGGAGCTTAAACACTTGAATTAAAAAAAAAAAATTTCCAACGGAATGAAATTCTGTGTAATTTTAGAATATTCTACTGATTTACATCAGTTGTGGAAGTTTGACATTCCCCATGAGAAATTTATTTGTGGATTAATAATCTGCAGGTCAAATTAACCATGGATTATTTTTCTTCAATCTTCCCCAAATTATCCCGTAGTTTAGGTGATCAACAGAAAATTATTCTGCAGTTTACACAGAAATACTTTTTGAAATTCCATGGAAAATACAAAGCAATTCACAACAATTCAGAAGCAGAATTGCCATTTTGTAACAATTCTGATGGTGGAATTTCACATTCTACACAGCCCTAATAATGACCCACTGCATAGTAAAAACAACTGCTTGTAAGCAATAAGGCATGACAGGCTGGTGGTTGTCACTGGTTATTGCACACCCAGTTGTGTAGTGAGGCACAAGGTCCTTGCACCAAGTGCCATCAGCACCTGGAAGTATATTAACTCATGAGAACCACCATCTAGGAGTGTCTTATTCAGCTTATAAAATGGATCCTCATGCAAAACAAACTTGAATTACAGACTAAAAAATGATGACTGGTTTTGCTTTTATCTTGACATTGTTGTTTGTTTGTAGCAAGCTTTACTGTCTCACCACTATCACTGCTATGATTGTACTGTAGGTAGAG
This sequence comes from Neoceratodus forsteri, assembly GCA_016271365.2. Lineage (NCBI taxonomy): Eukaryota > Metazoa > Chordata > Ceratodontiformes > Ceratodontidae > Neoceratodus > Neoceratodus forsteri. The sequence continues at coordinate 261,239,050 of CM028137.1, read as the reverse complement.
TACCACATCCAAGACATTTTTGTATGTAATGCCCACAGGGTGGGCTTTGACACAGAGGCATTGCCTTGCAATAATGCTCCCTACACAGCACACTGTGGTTCAAGTCCACCAAACACCAAGCAATCAGTTTCATCTCCCCAGTACCGAACTCACTTATAGTCGTCTCCCCCAATATCACTGTTTTTTTTTTTTTATGGCTGTATGGTGATGTCACCATGCTGGCATACTGCTGAGTAATGGAAAGGACTGACAGGATTGTGAGACTGTGGTCTTCCACTGAGTAGTTTGGTTTGGCTGACTCATAATACTCTGCTGTTCTCTCTATTTACTACAGTGTTGTGTGTGTGTGTGTGTGTGTATGTGTGTGTGCGCACCCCTGTCTGCAGTAAATAGCACTATATCTAGATCCCCTTTAATAATTGTACCTGTTAAAAGAGCTTAAGGCAGTAATTGCTGTAATTCCTATTGAAACACATTTATCATTTTAAAGACATAAAAGATAAATGGCTTTGGAACAGCTAAATAACGTAAACAATCAGTGACATTTCAGAAGGGCTGGAGGGGAAGGTTTGCCTGTTTACAGATGACACCAAGATCTGTAACAGGGCTGATGCACCAGAAGGTGTGGTAAGAATGAGAAAAGACCTAGAGAGGTTGGAATGATGGTCTTAGGTGTGGCAACTGAAGTTTAATGCAAAAAAATGTAAGATAATGCACATGGGCAGTAGAAACCTGGGAGAGAGCTACAAGATGGAGAGGGCTGCTATCAGTCACCAAAGAGGAATGAGATCTGGGGATCATTATCACAGATGACCTCAGTCCACCAAGCAGGCAGCAAAGGTGGTGGGAAAGGCCAGTGGGATGTTGAGTTGTATAGAAAGGGGTATCACTAGCTACAGGAGGGTTGTAATGGTTCCACTGTACAAAACACTGGTGAGGCCTCATCTGAGTACTGCATGCAGTTCTGGAGGCCTCACCTTTGAAAAGACATAGACAGGATGGAGGCAGTGCAGAGGAGGACAACTAAGGTGGTGCAGGGATTATAGCACAAGACATACAAGGAAAGGTTAAAAGACCTTAATATATACACACTGAAACAGAGGGGAATGGGAGGGCATGATTAAAATGTTCAAGCAACTCAAGGGCATAAATAAGGTGAAAGGGTGAACATCTTCCAGTATAAAAACAGTACTAGAACAAGGGTCATTACATAAGATGAGAGGAGGTCGTATAAGGGAAAAGGGGAAGTTCTTTTTCACGGAAGGGTGGTGGATGACAGAAATGGCCTGCCCCAGCAGGTGGTTTGAGCAAGCACTGTGGCAGGATTCAGACATGATGGGATAAGAACAATAGGGCCATAGAGATGAGAGAAAAGGAATAGCTAAACTGGTGATCAACTATTGGCGCTGGCTGCCACTACAGGTAGGGAAAAAGGGAAGACTTGTGGGCCTGGTGGGCCTTTTCTGCTAACAATTTCTATGTTTCTATGTCACTATGTCCAACCCCTTTCTATAACATAGTAATTTAATCTTGTATGGGAATCTAGATCCATTATGTCCAACTCATCACTGTAACATAGTAATTTAATGTTGTCAGGGACTCTAGCTCTATCATGACCACCCCCTCACTGTAACATAGTAATTTAAGATTGTTAGGGACTCTAGATCTATCATGTTCATCCCCCAACTGTAATATAATAATTAAATGTTGTATGGGGCACTAGGTCCATCATGTCAACCCCTCACTGTAATACAGTAATTAAATATTGTAAGGGATTATGGGTCCATCATGTTCAACCCCTCATTGTAACATATTAGTTTAATGTTGTAAGGACTCTGGGTCCATCATGCCCAACTCCTCACTGTTTAACAAGAGGTATTGTAAGTCTAAGAAGTATCTGTACTCCAAAGAGAATTGCTTCTTTATTTTAATTAACTAATGAAAAGTTAATCCCTCCTCAGAAAGGGAAGTGAGTGGATTAAAATTTTGTAAAACCAGACCCACATTTCACCTGGGGCTTCAACAGTCAGCCATGGGTTGATGCAGGGGCCTGTCTGGGTGTCAACTATACAGGAGTCTAGGGCATGCCACTTTCACTGAGAGGGCTTGTAGGCACAGGAAATGTTGACAGGCTAACACAGGTGAGGTCTGCAGCAGCCAGGTGCTGGAGGCATGCTGGTTAAGGCATGGGTGGGGATTTGTGACACAAACGGAGAGCAGTCAGAGGCGTATGAATAGTGCTTATGTTTGAAAACCTGAAGCTACCACTGTTAATATAACTAGGCAGTCACCAGGACCCAAACCCCAGTGCTGCTTCCTCTCCCCCTCCAACACTGGGTGCCCAATTCTGGGGTTGGACGGCAAACTAAAATGTAAGTAGCCACTTGCTGCCCAACCCTGGTGCCACCAAACTCTCCCCATTCTGACACCAGGTGTCAAACTCTGGAGTCAGAAAGTAAGTTAAAAAAAGTAAGCTGACAATGACAGCCAAATCTGGTGCTACCAACCCACCCCCATTCTGTCACCAGGTTCTCAGCACCCAGGTCCAAGAGTCAATGAAAAAAGTAAACAGACACTGGGAACCCAGCTCCAGTGATGTTTTAGAAAGAAACATTAGTTGTTATTTGCACTAATCCTTTGTAGCATTGTTCCCTGCTATTCATTATTCTATTGCACTTTTGTTTACTTGCCACTCGTACATCAAATAAAAAACAGCTTTATTCCATAGTCAGCAGTAAAACTTTAACCAGCTTCATGAAAAAAGCATATGTGAATTCATAGGATGACTTCGGAAAAACAAAAGTACAGTAATGCAATGAATAGCAGGGAGCAATGCTACAACAGATTGGGGCGAACACAATTAACGTTTCACTTCAGAAGTGGAGCTTCTTCAGAGTTAGCAACTTAATGTAGAAATGCCGTTATATTACCAGTGATGTGTACAAATTAAAAATGTAAAACAACAAATGGGACACATCCTCAGGATAAGAGGAGGCACTTATAAAATTACAACCAGCAATTACAGTAATGAAAAGTATTGTATAATATAAAACATGGTATAAACTACACACAAGGAATATTTTCACAGTTGGTTAGTGCATGCAATTAGAAAAAAGCTTTACATATGAACTGCAGTATCAGGGAATATAACTTTATATAGAAGTCTATTGCATGGATGTTGGGGTGAAGCACTGAGGATATAAAATGTTTAGGTATTCATTTATATAGCCCTTCTCTTGATAGGCATTTTCTTAGGACTGTGGAAGCAATGAACTCTGCAGTACAATGATTTCAAATGTCAAGAATCTTTTTAAAAAAACATGTACAAAGCAGGACATTATTATATCAGATATTCAGGCATAATGGATCTATACATTGGGGGGCTCATTATAGCCCAGGTGTGAATGATTGCTTTGAACTTGGGCACTTTCTGTAAGATTTCTACAGACAATCTTTATTTCCAGTATATGAAGATGGCATATTTTGCAATAGATGTTTCTTTATTGTAGTGTGAATAAATGAGCATCTGATATAATGTCCTGCTTTTTTATTGTTTCTTAGAATACATGCCTGACATTTGCATTTTGTCTCATAGAGTTCATTGGATCCACAGTACTAGAGAAAATGTCTCTCAAGAGAAGGAATACATATAAATGAACACCTGTACATTTTATATCCTCAGTGCTTCACCCCAACATTTGCAAAATGGACTTCTATATAAAATTGTTTCTTGATATTATGGTTTATATGTAAAGCTTTTTTTAATAAGTGCATGTACTAACCAACTGTTGAAAATATGCCTTGTGGGTAGTTAATATCGGGTTTGATATTGTAATTGTTATTACCTTTATTGCCAGTTGTAACGTTATGAGCCTCTTCATATCCTGAGAATGTATCCAATTAGTACCAGACTGTTGATGTCTCTTTCATATGCGACACTGTATGGCATATTTTGCAATAGATGTGTTTCTTTATTATAGTATGAATAAATGAGCATCTGATATAATAATGTCCTGCTTTTTCATTGTTTCTTAGAATACATGCCTGACATTTGTATTTTGTACCATAGAGTTCATTGGATCCACAGTACTAGAGAAATGTCTCTAAGAAGGAATATATATAAATGAACACCTGAGCATTTTATATCCTCAGTGCTTCACCCCAACATTTGCAAAATGGACTTCTATATAAAATTGTTTCCTGATATTATGGCTTATATGTAAAGCTTTTTTTTAATAACTGCACGTACTAACCAACTGTTGAAAATATGCCTTGTGGGTAGTTAATATCAGGTTTGATATTATAATTATTACCTTTATTGACAGTTGTAACGTTATGAGCCTCTTCATATCCTTAGGATGTGTCCCATTAGTACTAGACTGTTGATGTCTCTTTCATATATGACACTGTATGCCATACTACATGTAATATGACACATTTTAAATAGAACCATTAACAACAAAACAACATACTAATTCCTGATATTATGAATATTCACTAAAATCAACTTGCAGCTGTATTGACTCTGACTAGGGTTTGTATTTGTTGCTGCTGTTTTTATTCTTTGATTATCCCACTTGTATACCGACCCATCAGGTAGCTGGGGGGGTGGGCAGACATTTTTTATTCAGTGATAGGCCAGGTTTGGAATCAAATCCATGAGATAGTTGGGGAAGGGAAACCAATTTTTTTTAAATTTCCTGACAGACCAGGCTGGGCTTGGAATATGTCAGATTGCTAAAGGGAGGGACATTTTTTATTCCCTAGAGTCCTAGTTTGGCCCTGGGCTCATCAGGTAGCAGTGGAGAAGGAAGAGACAATTTTTTCTCTAACGGATCATACTGGTCACAGGATCCATTTGGTAGTTGGGGAGGGGCAAGATTTGTTTTATTTCCTGCTGGACCAGGTTGGACACTGGACCATTCTGTTGCTGTGCAACCGACTCAGAGTTAAATGTGCATGACAATGTGATCCAATACCTATATGCATACTGGGAAGAGTGCATAGCTGAGGCTAAAGTCCAAGAGAAGGAAACAGCAACAGTGGGAGAGTTGGGCAGTGAAGCTGGGATCACTGGCACTTGGAATTACAGCCTCAAATGTGTGCACTATCAGTCTCCATTGGTCCAGTCTCTCATGTTAGTGTGCTGCAGGCCAGAGGAGGTAGAAATGGCTGTACAGGTTGGCAGAAATAGTAGCTCAGCAGCCACATGTCTCCAGTGCTGTGTTTGAGTCCCTCATTGTGACTTAAGTGGATGGGCATGGAAAAAGCAGTGTTTTACTACCCTGCCTGTTCCATCTTCTGCTCACCACTTTTCTGTTGCCTACTGCTCATCTCCATTTGACTTAATACACAGGCCAGATTGTGCATAGGTCCTATCAAGTAGTTTGAAGGAGGGGGACAATTTATTTATTCCCTGAGATGTGTGAGGTTGGGCACTGGACTGGCAAGATGTCTAGGGTGAAAATGGACAGATTTGTTTTAATTCCCTGAAAGCAATGTTGGCACCTATCAGGTTGTTACAGGAGGGTCTTTTTTTTTCTTTGGACCTGTCTGGTTGTTGGGGAGGTCTTTATTTAATTTCCTGACAGACCTGCTTGTACACTGGACCTGTCAGGTTTTGTGAGATTGGGCATCAGGCGTCTCGGGTTGTTGAGGAAGGGACATTTTTTTTTTTAGATGCTCCAGATTGGGCACTGGACCTGTCAGGTAGTTTGGGGGATGACAACAGATGTTTTTATTCCATGGTGGGTCACATTGGGCACTGGATCCATCAGGTTGTTGAAGGGAAGGGGACTTTTTTTATTCTGTGATAGACTGGGTTGCATACTGGACCCTTGAAGTAGCTTGGGAGAAAGGAACATTTTTTGTTCTTTTCTGTGATGGCATAGATTCGATATTGGGGGAATCAGGTACCTGGGGAGCTAGTGCATCAGATTTGTTTCTTATGCTCTGTTGGGTCATGTAGGGGACTGGATCTGTTAGGTTGTTGGGGAAGGAGGGCAGATATTTGTTTTTTTCCCTGATAGGTTAGGTTGAGCACTGGACCCATTAGGTAGTTGGGAGAGGAGGCCACATTTTTTTATTCCATCTGGCCAGGCTGACCACCAACATTAAATTCTATTCTACATTCCCTGCGCTATCTGTATGGAACTTCTGTGGCTTGTAAAACACTTTGTGAGACAGTGTGTATGAAAGTCATTGTTGGTTAAGTGCTGTACTGCAAATGACCTCACTCTGGTCACCCTGTTGCTCCAGCAACTGATCTCTACCAATCCCCTTAGTTTTCCCACTTCATGGCCAGGCTACTCAGACTGACTAGACACTCTGATTTTTTTTTCATTATACAGAGAAGTTGGGAAAGCTACATCTTAGTTTCTACAAGCACAAAAACTAGTTGTTTTATGTAGTGAATTTAATCTTTTACAAAAAAAAGTTAGCTTTCTATTTACAAAGTTGTGCAGAGAGAGTTTATTAGTGGTTCCTCTCTGAGCTCATTCATTATCATTCTGTTCATCACAATGGAGGGGGCTAGTCTAAACAACCCAATAATTGATTTAGTGCATCACCTAGGTGAGCTGCATGTTCTCAGAGTTGCACCACTTGCTCAACAGGTTCTCATGCAGTCTCCTCCTTGCAGCAAAAATAAAGTTAACAAAGCATTACAGACAGCTGCAAGGACAAATGGCAGAACACAACACTTAACTGATTGGCAGCCATAAAAGGTGTATCCCAGTCCCCAATACATTTAAATGGGACAGCTGCAAAACACCAATACCTAAAATGAAATTTTACAGTACATAACAAAAGGTTCCTATTTCAAACTCATAATGTGGTCTTGCCTCAGTGATATTATCCTATTGTGCCACTATGTGGTGCTGTTGGCGTATGAGACATTTACTGCATTTATTATGTTTTCCATGTGCTCAGATGCTTGAAAGCAAAGGTGTGTTTTTTAATGAAAGTGGGACATTTACTCACAGAACTAGATTGAGAAAGCCTTTGAGTTCCATGCTTTTGCTGCTGATCTTAATCAACTGACCACTGTGCCAGGGTGCTGTGTGGCCATTTAGTCAGAATAAGACTGTACTACAGTATATGGCAATAAGAATTGTTTAAATACAGCACCATGCTGTGTTGTGCATGCAGCAACAATGATTGGTTCAGAGCCACTTTGTGTCAATGTAATAAGTGTTCAAACAGAGAATACATGTAGATAAACAACATGTGAAGATGCATGGGTGAGTCAGCCAGAGGTGGAACTGATGGGAGAATGAGGGGCTAGTTAGAGTGGGAGTAGAAGCAGGGGATTTCAATTGAGCAAGATGATGTGGTGGGTAGCAACTAGTAGGAGGAAATCTGAGTGTGAGGATTGGGGTGTTAAGCATCAAAGTATGATAATACAAAAATGTCTCTAAATGATTTTTACATGTTTGATATGTGTTACATCATTGCTAAGTGGCTGCCAAAATATTTTTTCAAAACATTTCTGGCAGGCATGAATTATCTAGGTGCACTGTGTCCTGGCTGCTGGAAAGTTCCCTGAAGTGGTGACTGTCACTCCAAAAGGCACTGGGTTCCAAACACACACAGCCAGTCAGAACACAGGAAATTCTCTACCCATTTTATAATTGGACTTAGCAATAGGATTTACAATGATTTCAGCTCATATTGTTGACAAAAGGAAGAGGTATGACATACACTGGGAAAAATGTCTTGCGGTACAGAGACCATCAATGACACAATGTAAAAAAGGAGAATCAGCACCCATCAGAATGTAAGAGCCAGATTCTATAAATGACAAGTGCAAATGTCTTACCATATTTTATTCATATGAGGTGTGCAGCCTGGGGTAAAAAACAACAATGGTCCATGAGGAAACATGCTGGCAGCAGACTTATGACTTTATTACAGAAAAGACAACTCCTTTGACATTTCACCCCAGGGCTTCTGTGCTTCATTAGAGATGGATGTTTCCATGTGGATCACTATGTTTTCTTACCCCAACCTGCACACCTTATATGGATAAAAAACAGCAAGATATTTCTGCTTATCATCATTGTGTCTGGTTCTCTCATTCTGATGGGTGTTAATCTTCTTTTTACATTCAGCAAATACTCTTCCAGTCTTCTTTTTCACTTTCCTAACTTTTTTTACAATTGGTGTTACACAACCTGTGAAATCATATATCCTACAGTATAATGAAGAGACTGTACAGCTTTCCTTTCCTGGAATCACTGGGCTGGGTTTTCAATCAATTGCAGCATGACTTGGCCATACCTATGGTACTTGGAATAAGACTGATAGATCACAGAAAATATGGTCTGTCTTCTTATCACAAGTGTCATGTGCTGCACACCAAAATGATGTAGGAATCAAATATTTGAGGCATTAATCTGTTTTTAAGCCATAAATTGTTGCCATGTGGAACCCCATGGTGATATCCCTAAAATGAGATAGACCAGGGCCAACAGAGACAGACTGGGTACAGTTTGAAAGGTAAGATAAAAACCAGGAAGGTAAGGGAAAGGAAGAGTAGTTTAGACCAGAGGTAGTGAGTTTGTTTAGAAAAGAGAGAGGTCATTGTTGGCAAAAACATTGGCCAAATGAAAGAAAAATAACACTGGTCTGAAGACCCAAATCCAAGTCTGAAAGAATGAAATCAGTGAGTCTAACCAGAGAGATAGATACAGAATGCACTGCACAAAATCCAGATGTGCCAGAATGTTTGAAAAGCTCATGAAGGCATTCTGGCACATTTACACACATGCAGCTATGGCAGTACAACTGACACAAGTGCTGTGACCAGACCTTTGAAAATCCAGGCCACTATCTCTCATCCTTAAAAGGGACACTGTCAGACCCTGATTAGTGAAATTTCAGTCAAACCTCTCTGGAATGCACTACTGCTACTAGATGCCTAACAGGAACCTTCTTTGTGTGTTGTCCCTCTTTTTGGTGCCATTTGTGTCCATTTTGTTACTTTCTTATGGTTTCTCTGTTCCATGTGGTTCGTCACAGTTCTTGAGTGCAAGTGCAACGTGCATATGCACACCGTGCAGCTTCAGTGTGTTGCGCACCTGTGCATGCTCCTATATATATTCATCGAGTTGCTCTTCATGCTAACAGCACAGCTTACTAAATCTGCATCTGAAACCAAAGCTCCTTATTTTGTTTTGTGGGTGCCAAGGGACAAAGATTGTTCACCTACAGAGCCCCTCTTTGGATGAATGCCCTCAACTGTGACATCTCCTCCGAATCCAAATTGGGCCCTTTCAAATCTAAGTTACAGCAACTACTCTTTGCCAATCATTTTTGTGACTGCTTCTGCTAAACTCTCTTTGGCAATCTAAAACCCTAGCACTTGATTACTGTTAAATCTCCTTAGCACCATCTCTGACATCCCCTCCCCCCTGCTACCCTGCTCCCTTCACCTTTCCTCCCTCTACCTAATGCCACCCGCCCCCCCATCCTGACAAGGTCTGTTGGCTGATTTTAACTTACCTTATGATTTTAACAGTAACTGACAAAGCTTGTTTTGGCTGATTTTCAATTTACTGTATGCATTCCTGTGCATGAAACTGCTTAGCATTACTCATTTCTATTCTTTAATTCTCTGTGAATGTCAACTATTGCTTTCTTTTCTTATTTAGAATTATTTTACCATACCCTGTTTAGTCTGTAAAACTGTTGATCTCCTTTCTCTATGTATACTGTTTTGCCATACTTTTTGTTCTCTTAACCTGTTGCATTATGCTGCTGTCGTGGAACCTTTGTAAAGGAGCTCTAAGCTCAAAGGCATTTGTAATCTGAGATCTAAATAAATAAAAAAAATAAATAAATAAGCGGTCAATTTGGCATAAAAAAGCTGGGATCAAATGTAGTCAGCAGTACTTTTTATAGCTTTACTTTGTTACAGGGGTCTAATAGGTGCCAGAAACCTATTCTAATACAAGAGGACTGCTACATCTCTAAACAACAGCACCTTAGGCATTCCACAGCTGTAACCTGTCCCTGAATTTATGCACTCTAGCCGTAGGGATGGGGTGGTGGTTGTGTGGTATGTCATTTGGGAAGGGGACCATGAGCTCTCAGTACAGAAGCAAGAAGAAATGCATAGTACAGTACATTTATCTGCAACACTCTTTGTTCACTCTTCAAATCTTCATCACGCTCATCACAAATTCAAGGAGGGGCACTTTGTGGACAGTACCTGCTTCATCCTTACCGTCATATGCAGGTTTACTATGCTATGCCATTAGCATGAGGAGCAGACCTGATGGTGAGTAAAGGACTGAGTGTGCTGGCATGACACACTGAGCGCAAGGTGCACATATGTGATTGGCTCTTGCACTCGGGAACTCAGGCAGACTGTGCAGCACCTGCAGGATGAAGAAAACATAAAAAAAGTAGCAAAATGCTTAAAACAGCAGCCGAAGGAGAGACAGCACATAAAGAATGTTCCTGATGGGCATCCTGTAGCAGTAGCGAGTTCCAGAAAGGTAGGCTAAAATTTCACTAATCAGGGTCTGAGTCTGACAGTGTCCCTTTAAACATTCAGACTGGCTACTATTGCCACTAGCCTTTGCTATGCCACATCAACAGTTCTATGTTGCAAGAAAAAACAGGAATATTGTACACATGGCCACTGAGTTCAGTCTTTGTTATGTCAGTCAGGAAGACAGAACCTCTGCCTATTTATATCATTCTTTTAAAATAGGTTTCTGTCTGATGCAGACAAATGTAATGTTTGCAATCATTTTCAAAGCAACCTCTTATATAAATCATTTAGTGAGATTTATAGTAACAGCAAAAAGCTTTGTTTTAAAACCTTTCTTTATTCAAGAGATTTACTGAATAATTTTGCTTCAAACCTCAAAGAGTACATTCTGCATAATATAATCCAGTGACAGAAATGCCCCTCCTTTACACTCTCAATCTTTTTATTTTGGTTTATTTGTTTGCTAACAAAGCACCATACATATGGCACTGCTGCCCTGGAAGATCACTTTAATACAAGCATTTAAAAATGCAACTTTATTCTGAAAGCTAAATCAAGACACAGCAGGAGTTGATTCCTTCCACAAGTTTATGGCATGCATTTGTATATGCATACTAGCTTTTAATAACAGTTGGCAAGGTACGCACATAAAAAATAATCAGAGTATGCAAAAAACATTGTACTAGTTCTGCATTTTTTCCAGAACAACAGAACCATAGATCACATTTTGGACAATCACAATATGGCTATAAACCTTTAAGTCACAGATGTAGAAATTAAGAAAACATGTTGTCAAAGAAGTTCTTACCCCTGGCTAAAAATAATCACAAATAGATTTTAAGTATAACCATTACACAACAAGGTTAATTCTAAATGCTAAATCAAAACACAGCAGGAAGAAACCCCTTGCACAGGTTTACAGCGTAGTTTTGTAAATGCAAACTAGCCTTAAATAACAGTTGTCAAGGTCTGTGAATAAAACATAATAGGTGGCAAGGTATGTGCATAATACATAATTGGAACATGTGGAAAAACATTATTCAGCTCAAGAATTGTTTTAGGTGCTGGGGACATAGATCAGTATCTTGACAATCATACCATTTTAAGTCAAAGATATTGAACAGAAATATATAGTGTGCAGTAAAACAATAATAATAGTCTTCACCAAAGCACATATTTTGAAGAAAATCATTTGCCTAATGACCCTGAAAAAATGGTGCTTTGTGGTCTGAATCAAACAACTCAAGAAAGCTAATCAGACCATCTGGAATACAAAATTATAATTTAGTTCTGAGATGACTAAAATGACTCAGATGGGCTTTCAGCATAAAATAAAAATTCTGTTTGCCTTTTCAATAAAAGATTGATTTTAGGGCATGTTTCAGAATGCCATTCAAGAAAAGACAATGATACCTACATCACGTTAGCAGCATACAATTGATCTTCCTGACTTTAATAGGAAATACAACTTAAATAATACCTGCCCTAGCATAATCAAATTATGCAGGATGCATTATATTCCGCTGTATAGGGAGTTTGACATAGCCCTCTCATCCAGAATTTTCATTCTCAAACTCTTATTTCTCTGATTGTTCTGTTATATGTAGTTTACTCCTAAAGAGCACCTGTGTCTGATTTTCAAATGCCTTGGCATGGCCCAGAACTAAGTCCCCCATGTGCAATTTATCAGTGTGAGGAGGGATATCCCCCTACTGGCAAAAAAACAGTTTTCAGCATTTTTGAGCATGGTCATTTTCATTTTTATTTTATTAACTGGAGGGGTTACATTTTGACTCTGTGTTCCTCAGTTCTATAAGAGGAGAATTCTATAAGAGTGGGACTGGGCATTTGGTGATCTCTAGATTAAATTCCATTTTCAAAGAAAATGGATTCAGGATCAGAAACTATGACCACCACCAGCAGTACTGTTATAATGGGTAAACAACAAAATATTCCCCAAAACAATTTCAATGGGCCTCATAACCAGAGTAGTGTTTTGCTTGTGCACCTGTGATACTGTTTGACCATTCACACTCTGTTCCACAAGGAATTACCACCCTGTAAGAGTACTGAAGGCAAGAAACCCTCAAAGAGGGTTCAACACCTAGAGGTGCTGTCGGAAATATTCCCTTGGCAAAAGATGACTTAGGAAGGAGCCCCCAAGAAGAGAGAGAGAGACATGCCACTGGAGGAGGAGGGGAGGATGGTGGGGCAAAGAAAAAGTGCTTGAGAAGGAGGCTGGGAAGAACTGCTTATATAGCTCAGGAAGGGGGTGTGGCTGGTTGCTCCCCCATTGAATTACAGGCATAGCCTTTCAATTCAATGGGCCTATGCATCCAGAGTAGTGTTATACTTGTGCAATTGTGACAACTGTTTGTCCATTTGCACTCTCTATTCCGTGAGGAATTAACACCCTGGAGGAGTACCGAAGCAAGGAAACCTCGAAGAGGGTTCCACCTCTATAGGTGCCATGGGAAAGATTCCCTTGGCTAAAGGTACCTTAGAAAGGATACCCAAAAAGAACACTGAGTAGTAAACATTGACTATGAGGTGCAGAATCTGATTGACAGCAATGAGACAGCTTGATAAAATGCAAATGAGATGCACAGGTTGTCAGGAATGCACTGTGGAATGGATTGCACTGATGAGATCAGGCAGCTTCCTAAGAAGAGATGGAACAGCGAGTAGGGCCACCATCCATTTCCATCCAACAGTAGAAACCTACCTAAGAAACTAGGGAATATACTATAAACAGCTAACTACATATTATGACCCTTGGGAGAGGAGAGGAAAATCCCCTTTTAAAAGAAGGAAACCTCTGGTGATCCAAGGCCTAGGTCGCCTTTCCTCCAGGATAGGGGTAATTTGTTTAGTGATGGCTCTGCTACTGCAATTTAGAAACCCAACAGAAGGGGAGGAATATTCCAATTTAGTGGAAAGGTCTCACGATCACTCTAATGCAAATGCCGTGAAAGGCTGCGAGAGGCCTCTGCAGCAACAGGTACTTTGAGTGAGAGCAGACACCCAAGATGGGAGGAGGAGAGCAATGACCACTGAGGCACTCACTTGGCTTACTGACTAACACAAACTGGTGAACCAGAGAAGGTCATAGGAGAATAGTTTTCAAGGTACCATAGTAACACCATAGCCAAAGGAGCCCCATTGGACTGGAAGGGCCCACCCCTCGGCATCTGAAGTCTTAAATTCTGCATCAAGAGGTGTGCTGTATGAAACTGCATGCTAATGTGCTGCCTGCGTGAGGAAATTCCACTATGGGCCAGATGAAGGACCTCCACTTGAGGTTCACATGCTCAAGATGCGGACATCATGAGTGCAGAGCAAGATAGTCAGCTTACAGGGCAAGTCCTGAGCCAAAAAAGGTAATGTACATGGTTGGCATGCCTCCAATTTAGGAATGAGAGCATGTTTCAATTTTGAATGCTTGATAGGAGGGGACTGGCTGAAGCCAGCGACCATAGATTAGGTAGCAGATTATTGATGAGGAGGCTGGTCTTGAAAGGTCGCGAGCAAACTCTGCAACCACATGAATGAAAAGCTGCGAGCAAACTCTGCAACCACAAAATTGAAAGGTTGTGCATGAACTCTGCAACAATGAGAACTATCAAGGCAAGGCTTGGGTGAGCTAGGAGGCTGCAGTGAGAGCCAACAATTGGTACTTTGGTAAAAGTGTCAGTGTCAGTGGCTCAGTAGGTAGCACACTCGCCTCTGAGGCCGGGAGATCAGAGGGCTGTGGGTTCAGTTCCCACATCTGGCACTTGGGTTAATATCTCAGTACTGACACTGTAGTGCAGCATGAGAGGGGTGCTGCACGTCTGAGGTGCCGTCTTTCGGATGAGACGTTAAACCGAGGTCCCATCTGCCTGGATTGGTGGTAGTTCAGGTGGATGTTAAAGATCCCATGGCACTTATCGAAAAGAGTAGAATTTCCCGGTGTCTAGCAAATTTCCCTCATTCACTAAAATACCACCAACAGCTTAATTTGGTTCAAGGTCAGTTGGCATTCATCTATATCCCCTCCCGGTTCGTGCCTGAAAATAGGCAGGATTTGTCTAGTGCACTTACCCGGTCAACAAAAGCTAAAATAAAAAAAGTAGTAACCAGTGGAAAACAAGGCAACCAAATCCATTATGGAGTCAAATTAATTGAAAGGCTTGCTCTGTAATGCAGTTGCCAAGCAGCCAGCTACTCCCACTTCCTGAGCTATATAAGCAGTTCCTCTCAGCCTCACTGTGAAGCATTTTTGTCTTTGCAGCCGGAGGCTATGTTGGTTTGTCTTCTGAGCTGGCTGGGGCTAACCCCCAAGCCTCCGGTTTCTGTGTGTCTCTGCTGGACTTCAGTGTTTGTTTTCCTGCTTCTGGTTTGTATCTTTCCTCCGGCTGTATGCTTCCCTGTGTTTTGTTTCTTGTTTTTTTTTTTTTGGGAAGCTTTTCCTGTTTTCTGTTTTGGTTTCCTCTTTTGGGGGGGGGCTTTTATTTTTAAAACTCCTAGCATACTACAGAGCTCATGCTGCTTGCTTTCAGTTACAACTCTCGATTTACTGCACTACAACTGCAAACCTACTCAGAGCTCATGCTACTGCTTTCAGTTACCTACAACTTCAGCCACTGCTGCTGACTGTTTACTTTAATTACTATTGTGCCCAGTGCCTGTGTTTTAACACTGTACTCATTTAACTACTGCTGTACAGGCCCACTTGCTTCTTGCTGCTGCATTGTTTACACCTATTCCTATTCTACCTTGCTTACTCTGAGGTTAGCTGAAGCTCCTGCTGAGGCTATTAAACAAGCTTTTATATCTGCATGTGGTTCTTGGCCTTTCATCGCTTCCTTGTTTGTCCTACGGTGGGGACTGGGAGGTGTTTGGGGGGTCGTGGCCTATGTGGTTAATTAATTTTGTTCTAAATCCTGTCTTCGCCGCTGAAAATTCTCAGTTTGTCACCTTGATTTGGCTATTCATGTCTGGCTGGCTTGCCCCTAACTCAGTGCTGTTTACTTGCTATACAGTTGTTATGCAGGTCCACCTATTACTACTACTACTACTACTACTCTTACTGACCTATCAGGGTCCCTACTTGCTTATGCAATCATTGCTCCTTGCTCACGAAGCCATTGTTTTATGCCTAGTGCCATCCCCTCGGCTTCGCCTGGGATTCTACTGCTCTCAATATGCATCCGACCTTGCAAGGTCTCAGCACTCAATGCTCCTTGCGATCTCAGCACACCGTGCTCATTCAGCTCACCAGCTTTACAGCTCTCAATTAATTCTGGGGCATGCCAGCCATTCTAATCTGGTGCAGGTTCCTGCACCCGACGGTCTCGCTCTGCATTTAGTCCGCATCATTGAGCGTGTCCAACTTGGGGAGGGATCCTTCTCACCTGGCCCATAGCTGGGAATGTCCTCGCCCTGGGCTTGGCTTTAGCTGCCTGCTATGCAACAGCAGCTCCTGGTGTAGAATTTAAGACAAGCAGTGAAGGGTGGTTATGATGATCTCCTTTGGCTCTAGTGTTCCACTATAACGGTTGGCCATTGACTTTAGTGGTTTCCCTAGCAAGGCACCTTCATCGCATTCTCCCCACAACTGCCTCTGGTCCACTTGGTTTGATTTAGGGCGGGTAGGCCAGGTGAGTGCCTCAGCAGTTGTTGCTCTCCTCCTGCGCCTTGGATGCTCGTATTGTTGCAGAGTTTTCTTGCAACCTTCCAAGACATTCCCGCTAGAGGGTTTCAGCGAGAGCCTTCCTCCAAATTGGAATATTTTCCACCTCCCTTTAATTGGGTTTTCCAAATTGCAGCTGCAGAGCTGTCACTAAATACATTTTCCCAAGCCTGGAGGGAAGGTGACCTAGACCTTGGATCCCCAGAGAGTTCCTCCTCATAGGGTTTTTTTTCTCTCCTCCATTGCCTCAGGTCATAACACTTAGCATAGCTTTCCCCTAGTTTCCTTAGGTAGGTTCCGTTGTTGGATGGAGGTGGAGGATGTCCTGCCATTCCATCTCTCCTTAGGGGATCCCCTTCTCTCAGTGCAAGTCATCACTATTCTTCTCTACTACTATGTTCCAGTTACTGCTTCTACGTCATTGTTACTGCTTGCTCATATGCATAATGTTGCCTCCTTTGGGGATACTACATTTCTTTTGGGGATTCCTAAGGTACCTTTAGCCACGGGAACCATCCTGTGGCACCTCTAGGGGCAGAACTCTCCCTGAGGTTCCTTGCTTCATACCCTACAGTGTGGTAATTCCTCTGGAATAGAGTGCAAATGGCCACAACCAAAACTAACAGTGTTACACAAGCATAACACTATACTGGCTGCATAAGTCAGTGAATTGAAAGGCTTGCCTGTAATTCAGTGGCCAAGCAGCCAGCCACTCCCACTTCCTGAGCTATATAAGCAGTTCCTCTCAGCCTCACTGTGAAGCATTTTGTCTTTGCCCCCACCTTCCTCCAGCAGCAGTGCTCTCTCCTTAGGGGGATTCCTAAGGTACCTTTAGCCATGGGAACAATCCCATGGCACCTCTAGGGGCAGAACCCTCTTGACAGTTCCTTGCTTTGTACCCCTACAGAGATGGTAATTCCCTGGAATAGAGAGTCATGACGAGCCACAACCAAAACTAACACAGTTACACAAGCATAATACTATATTGGCTGCGTAGGTCAGTGAATGATGACATAGAAGGTAGATGTTTGGGGAGTGAAAGGCTGTGATGTGAGCACTTGAATCAAAGAGATTGAGCAGAAATGAATCAATGAGGTTTAGAAAATAGGAAACATGTAAAAAAATTGGCAACAGCATTTGCCACAGCAACAAAATGGGTGGGCTGCATAGGTAAGCATAATGCATTGCATATGAGATGAGCTGAATTGTGTATACTCTTAGTCAACCAGTTCTATGAAGGAGTAAATCATAATTTACATAAGGCATTGGATGGTACGGTTTCAGCATGAATAGTGAATTGGTATGATAGCATGAATAGTAATTGATATGACTAGCAGGAATACCTTAAATGTCATTAAGGCAGAGATTGGAAAATATAAGGCAGTAAGTATTTGCAAGCAGTAATGGCATAGACCCCTTAAGCACCATTAAGGCATAGTTATGTTATGGCAAGGCAGTAAGTTTTGTAATGCAGTAATGAAATGCAAAAAGTTCTCAGAAGCCATGTAGGCTGTGAGGTAAATCTACCGTATGTATGCAATGAATAGCTGGAAGCTAGGCAGGCAAGCAGCAGCGAGGACAGGTGATTCATATAACTTAAAAGCATGCTCCTACTATCTTGGACATGATGCACCCCTGAGACACCACAGTCCTCTGCCATAGGAATAACAGGGAGCCAGGAGCAGGCACCATGAGACCAGGCAGTCATGAAATAGCAGAAGGTGTCAGCATAGCAATGCGGTATTTGTCTTAGTGGAGCTAGCACTGAGGAAATCATCAGCACAGCTGTGAAAGAGGGAGTAGCTGCTAGGTAGGCAGCTGAATGAGAATCAGGTGCAATCAATTAGTGAGGAGCAGGAGGCAGCAAACTGCAGCGTGAGCTGCAACATACAAGAACAATTGCAGGAAAACTGAGGTGTGGTAGGAGCCTGGAACAGAGGCAAGATACACACAAATCAAACAAAGGACAACAAGATGTTTATAAAACTAGAAAACCCCAAAACAAAACACAAAAGAAAAACACAGACACAGGAGAACAGAAAAACAGCCACACAAGGAAGCACATAACAACAGCCAGAGGGAAAATAATGCAAACCATAAGCATGAGAACACAAAAAAGAAAAAAACAGAAGTCCAGCACAAACCAAGCAGAATCCAAGCACAGCAATGCTAGGGGGTAGGGAAGGGGGCAAAGTGTCAGGGAGCCCCAAGGGAGAAGACAGACCAACAGAGCCTATGGCCAGCAAAGAAAAAGTGCCTCAGAAGGAAGCTGGGTGGAACTGCTTATATAGCTCAGGAAGGGGATGTGGCTGGTTGCTTCCCCAATTGAACTACAGGCATAGCCTTTCAAAAAAAATTGAACTTTTACTGCAGCTGAAGTGACTAATATAATTGATTAGAATCTGATAACAACAAAATCAAAGTGTAAAGCTGAAGTGTTCTCCAGATTACAGCAGAGCAATTTCAGCTTTGCCAGAGTTGGCAGCACAAATTAAACAAGCATTTGTCAATGCTGAATGTTGCTTGCTTGTATGTGCTGTTTAGGTATTACGAAGTCATTGGAGTGCAAATTTTGAAAATTCACAAACTTACGAGCATGCGTAGGAACTGCGCAATGCACGCTCATAAAACAGTCATTTTTAGGAATTTTTTCACCAAATTTTCAATATAGCCATTTTAAGACCTCTGCTCATGAACAGTGTCACTGAGATTTTCTTAATGTTCCCCATACATTGATTTCTCACACCGATTGCACCATTGTGCGCTACATGGGTGGAAACATGTTTGGGGCAAGATGTGAAACATGACAGCTGTACTGCTCATAAGTAGGTGTGGTAAAATGGCAATGTTGAAAATCTGGAGTGAAAATATTGAAAATTCGCGAACTTACGAGCATGCGTAGGAACTGCGCAACACATGCTCATAAAACAGTCATTTTTAGGAATTTTTTCACCAAATTTTCAAAGTAGGCTTTTTGAGAGCCCACCTTATGAACACTGGCAGTGTCATTTTGTTAATCAGTCCCAAAAGAGATTTTGTGCAGTGACCGTGAAATCATCCTTCGGGCCGATTAACGCCATGACAGTGCAAGAATTCATGAGGAGGGGTCCCAAAAACCCCATGTTGAAAATCTGGGCCCAAAATTCCCAAAAATGCCTGAGACATGCAACGAAATTGAAAAAAACCCTATTTATTCCATTATACAGCTTACGGCATTTCCTCAGTTCAAGGTCGGCTTTGAAGAGTGCAGACGGTTCCCGTCCACCAATGATCGCCGCGCTTGAGTCTGGAGGTAAATATGGGTGGGGGGTGGGGAAGCAGGTGCATAGTGGGTGGGTGCTGGTTTTGGGGAGCAGGGAGGCGGCGAGGAACATTTTCTTGTTTACAGGGTTTTTAATTAACGGCGGCAGGGACATTTGCCATGCTGGGTGGGCTCCCAGCGTGGCAGCTGAAAAGAGCTGTTTGAGGGCTGGAGCTGATGGGGATTGGGCACCCCGTCGGCTATAACAAGATTTGCCACACTGGGGTGGGCTCCCAGCATGGTACCTGGAAAGCTTTAGTGGGGGGACGAGGCGTGGAGCCGACAGGGGATTGGGCACCCCTGTCAGCCATACAGTGTGTGCGTGGGGGGGAGGGAGCACATCAGCACGCAATATGCTTGCTTGCGTGTGTGTGTGGGGGGAGAGCTCTGCTCACTGAAGCAGAGCTCTTTCTTTCAACTGTATGCCACTACATTTTTGACTGCTGTCATAGACAGCTGCAGCAGTCATTGGAGAACTGCGGCCGAGGCTGCAAACTCACTGACTGAATTGGAAGATGGGTGCCACACCTCCGAAAACTCAGATGATGGCACTATGTTTTTTGCACATGCATGCAAGCAAGATAAAAAGCACAAAAAAACTGCCAGACCATGAAAGGGAATGATTAAGAAAAAAGTTCTGGCCAGTATCCCTATAAGTTGTATACCACAACACACCACTCATGCATATTTGGCTCCTTCTTCTGACAGTAGTGGGTCAGATGATGAAGTAGTAAATGTGTCACCCTTATCCAGTAGAAATCTAGATTTAGGCCCAGATATTCAAAAGGGTTGCGCCATGTGCAATAGGGTTGCTCCAGCACAAGTCCGAAAATGCGCCATTCTGTGATATTCAGCGGGAGGCAGATGTGCCCCCCAAATCACACTGCACAAGAGCGCAATGATAATGAATGCATGCACAACTGAAGGGGAGGAACCATGCATAAATGGCACAGTGCAATATTCAACAACATGCACCATGCGCAATAGGGGAGCAAGTGGAAGTTGCACAATAGTGGAAATAAGCCCAAATAAAAAGGAACAAGAGAGAGGTGCAAGAACACTACAGGGAAGGCACATGTTGCTGAACTATAGCCAGCCACACAGGCAACACAGACACACAGGGCAGGACAGAGAAAGGGCACCTGGAGCCCACAGGCACAGGGAAGGTGTGGGGAGCCACAGCCACAGTGCAGAAGTGGGAAGTGCCACACAGCACTGAGGCTACCAGAGGAAGTTGTTCCCGGTGCAGGGGAAGTAGCAGCCAGGACAGCGGGGGGAACACAAGCCAGGGACATGGCCAGTGCCACCATCCAGATGGAGGCAGTTATGAGGGGGGTGAGAAGGCAGGCAGCAGGGGGGCGCAGCTGTGGATGGGTCCTTCGGCGGTATGCCCCCAACAGGCAGTACCGAGCCTGCACTAGCTTCAAGCTGTCTACGGATACCGAGATCATGGGCTGGTACCACCAGAATCTGGCAATTCTGAGGCGGCTCTGTGAGTTGTGAAGTGATGTAATGCAGGCACCCACACGACGGAGCCATGCTCTGTCAGTGGAGACAATAGTGACAGCTTGCATGTGCTTGCTTGCCACAGGTACCTTCCAGAGACCAACAGAGGACACCACAGGCATAACCCAGTTGGCCACATCATGCCATCTCACCCAATTCATCAGCGCACTGCTACCACATGCTGCGGAGTACATCCATTTTCCCAGCACACTGGCGGAGCACACAGCAAACATACAGGAGTTCCACAGGGTAGCACGTATGCCTGGCATACAAGGGGCAATAGACTGCACCCATGTGGCCATCCACACAACACCTGGCCCCAAAGGGGCTGCATATATCAATCAGAAGGGCTATGCAAGCATCAACTGCCAGGTGGTGTGCAATGCAAGGGG
This sequence comes from Neoceratodus forsteri, assembly GCA_016271365.2. NCBI lineage: Eukaryota > Metazoa > Chordata > Ceratodontiformes > Ceratodontidae > Neoceratodus > Neoceratodus forsteri. The sequence goes on along the minus strand of CM028137.1, from coordinate 261,217,676 downwards.
GCGCATAATCAATGTCTGTGCCACGCACCTTGGGGGAGCACATGATGCCTTCATCTGGCACCAGTCAGCATTGTGCCACAGATTCAAGAGTGGGGACATCCCCACTGGCCACTTAGTGGGTGAGTATGCAAACCACATGGAAAAACATAGAGCTTGGGAGGGGCATAGTCAGAGGTGACATGGGTATTGGCCTAGATGGCCCAAGGCAGGGTGACACTGATCACCAAACTAACCTCCACCCTCTACACACAGGTGACAGTGGATACCCACTCCGTCCCTGGCTGCTCACACCATACCGGCGGCCCGTGACCCCATCGCAGCAATGCTACAATGAGACACATGCCACCACATGCAATATCATCGAGCGGGTGTTCGGGATGCTGAAGGCACATTTCCATTGCCTGGACACATCTGGCAGTGCCCTACAATACAGCCCCTCAAAGGCCTGCGGGCTATTCCTGGCCTGTTGCATCCTGCACAACATGGCCAATGACTGTGGGATAGCCGTACAGGTCAAAGAGGGGGACAGCGATGGGGATGATGAGGACGCTGGTGAAGATGGTGATGGGCAGCCCCCCCTTGGGTGACGGGACCCCGGACTGATCCCACTGGCACAGCTGTACCAGGACACCATCACAGAGGAGCACTTCAGCCAACCCAGGTAAGTCATGGGGCCATGTGCAGCCACCAGTGGCAAAGGCACAACCCACCAACACGCATGGACAAACACCAGGGGTGCATGCTGTCAAGGGAAGTGGCCGAGCATGGAACCGCACACACCTCCAGGCATGGGCAAGGTCTAACATTGCATGCGGTCATACACACACACACACACACACACACACACACACACACCTCACAAGACATGCACAAAGGGTTGGAGGCACGCCAACCCAGACCGCCACCCCTAGCCACACACACATCCACAGACCACCACGCCCACTGCTTGTCATTGTGCATGTGTCAGATGCTGGGCACCATTGCACAGTGGCGGACAGAGTAACGCAGGCATCATCATGCACTTGCCACAGCGGAGAGCATCAGGGAGGGTGTGCAGATGGAACGTGTGTGTGCGTGCAGGGCCGGGTAACCCACCCATGCATTGCACGCTGAACAACACAATGCACACAGGGCAGCATCAGACAGTAGCTGTGCTGGGAGACAGGTCAGTCATGCGCCACAGTGCCACGGCCACCACTGATGCATGGGCGGCCCTGCCGAGACCTGCCAGCAGTGATAGGCTGACCAATGGCCTCATGGGGTGGCACCGACGGTCCCCCAGGGGTTCCACTGCATGAACGTGACAGTGCTCGCGCAGGGGTTTGCAGCACACCAAACATGCCTGCGCCAGGCGTACTCGGGATGCCCACAGCTGAACCTGGTATCAACAAGTAGGGTGTCACATGATGCTGGGAATGGGGGGGTGGACATTGCACTGCACAGTGTCTGCAATGCATAGGCAAATAACTGTGTACCCGTTGTTGCCATGACAGATGTGAATGCCTGTGTCTGCCTGTCAATGGCAGTGGTCACATACTCCCGCAACTGGTCCATCCCTGCCAGGAGCAGAGCGGTGTCTCTGCTGCGCTGCTCCTCTGCCTGGCACAGAGCCACACTGAGTGCATTCACCACCGTCACAAGCCGCATCTGCTGATTGACTGATGCTTGGAGTATGAGGGTGTGCTCATCTAAGAGGTCATCTGCCTGATCGGCATGCTGTCCCTCATGGTGTTTGCGGCCCTGATGGTCATCACCCCTTGAGGGTGGGCACTGCACACCAGGGCCAGGCCTGGGCATGTCCACAGGTGGTGCACTGACACTGCCCCCTGACACTGTACCCCCATGGCCATTGGCCGACTGCTGATACTGCCCCTCCAGCTGCCACTTTCCAGGGCTCAATGGTGCCGCCTGCAGTGGCTGCAACAGCCCCACTGTCCTGGACACACACCAGTGCTGCCCCAGTGGTGCAGACAGGCACAGGCTGGGACTGTGATGTCACACAGGCCTCCACGGCAGCACCACCCACAGCCATGCCCGTGATGTCACCTGCTGTTTGGCCATCCTGTGGCCCACACATCTCACTGCCCATGACGTTAGCTCCATCATCATCGGTGACGGATCCAGCACCAGCCCGAGTCTCAGCATGATGGCATCCATGGATGCTGGCACACTGGGACACTGGCAGGGACTCCTCCACACCTGCTCCACCAACATCAGTCCGGATGTCCAGGTGGGCCCACTGTCGCCCTGACCCCCATATGCCTGTGGAGGTGGATGAGCCCTCCGCCATCTCCATGCTACTGCCCTCAGTGGAGAAGCCCACCACCGCTGACCCATGTAGACGCTCAGGAGCTGTAAAGGAAAAACAGTAGCATTAATGTATGTGACCTACCCTGCCCCCCCCATTGACAGATCAGGACCTACCATGCAGTGATGGGCTACCACCCATCTGGAATCCACCACCTGGAACACCCTCGATGGTGCAATGCTGCATGCTGCCAGCAACCCGCTCTTCTTGTGGGGTCAGGCGTTCCACCTCCGGCTGTCCCCCAACGGTCGCAGACCATGCTACCCTGATGGCAGCCACCTTCTCCTTAATTCTCCACCTGTCCGTGCCCATCTTCTTTTTGCACTCCTGCACGGAGTGCTGGTGGCTGCCATGCAGGTTGACAGCACGCGCCACCTCTTCCCATGCAGCAGCATGGGTCTGTGGTGTTCCCTGGCATCCACTGAGCAGCGGCTCCTGGTTGAGGTAGGCCTCAAACAGGGCATCTGTTTCTGCCTTCATGAAGTTCGGCCTTCTCTTCCTCCCACGTCTCTGTTCCTCTTCCTCCACCTCACGATTGGTCATGATTCCTCCTGTGAGAATGACAGGTGTTACCTGTGACTGTGCAGTCCCATGCATGTCCCAAACACCACAGTCCACATTCCCAAGCAGCATGCAACTCATCACAATAGACTGCAGTAACCAACTATGGCCAGTGCAGCCCAATGTCGCATTTTTATAGTGCAACGCATGCAAATGAGGTGAGGTGCGTTTTTAAGTGGATGCAAATGCAGTGACTGCGCCACTGAATGGCTGATTAGCTGATTTGCATATGCCGGCTGAATATCGCACTGTTGCGCTTTGCACAATTGAGTTGAACGTGCTGAGCCAAGGGCGCAGTTCTGTGACATGCGCAGTACACACCTAACTGCGCATGCCCGGGTTGATGACACAGGTGCCTGCCATGCTGCTGACGTGCTGTGCGTGAGAGGAAATGCAGGGCACAGCCACCATTGTGCCAGTGGTGCTACTGCGCTGTTCACTTATATGGCGCTGTGGCATGGGGCGTCATAGGTGCACTGGGGCAACAGCACTGTAGGCTGCTACAGGAGGTGGCACACAGGCACCTAATCGCACTACACGCATTGGGTTCCAATCGCACTGTGGCTGTACATGCGGCAAGAGACCCTTGACCCTGTGCCTGACCTTTGCCCCCTAGGCACCATGCGTCAGGCATGGGTGCACCACTATCGTGCTGTTTGGTGACAGTGTGATAGGGAATGGCAGTGCTGTACTGCGCAGCATCTGCACGTGGCAGGACTGCGCTGCTGAGTGCCATTTTGACTCCACCACTTTGCTGAGATGGTGTGGAGAAGGGCAGTGATGTGGAGCCAGGTGGAGCTTGCCAACCTGGTGGCAACTGTAGAGCCCCCATGCTAGGTCTCTATATGGTGATGCACCCCTGGACAGGGCCAGGAGTGCAGTGTGGCAGGAGGTGGCCGATGCTCTTGAGGAGGCCACTGGTTTGGGGTGCCTGGCGGAGCAGTGTCGCCACCATTATGGGGACCTCAGGCGCAGGGACCCGGACCTGCTTGCCCACCTGAGGGCACGTGCCAGGAGGGGCATGGTGCCACAGCCAGGTAGGTGCCCCATCCATACACTGTTATCGTCCATACAGGTATCACGGTTGCATGTGTCCAGCACATGGGGGGGCCATCCAGTGTTGGCCATGGTGGTGGTATTGGGGTGTGGGGTGGATGGGTATGGCTGTGTGGGATTGCACACACACATGGGGGCAGGGGGACTTTGCTACTGGATTGTACTGATGTTCCTCTCTCCAAGTTTGCACCTTGGGGTCAGAAGAACGCAGGCAGGTGAGGGAGCGGAGGCGCCACCTGGAGGAGCATCAGGACAGGAGGGCTGAAGGTCTGCAGTGGTGCATGGACCAGCCTGATGATGGTGAGTGCCTTACATCCATGATTACTATTGCTTGCTGTATAACTGTGTGGGCAGTGGGGCATGGCCACCATCCATTGACACCACTGCCATGCACGCAACTTGTTTCAGTCAGCACTGTCCAGTGGCACTGAATGTCTGGGAGTGCATCAATGGTGGTCCATGCATGCACTGGGCACATGGCTGCGCCACTGCATTCACACCACATAGCCAAGTCACTGTACGGCCACGGTGGTGCTGTGCAGGACATGGGCGGTGGGTGTGTGCAGTGGTCCACATGGCTGTGGCTGCCTGGGTAGGCAGGTCTTGTGGACACGGTCACTGTGGGTGGTCATACACCATCACAGGGGTGTGGCACATGGCTGTATGCACAATGGGTGGGCTGCAAGGGGCTGGACAGTCACACTTATTGACTCTGCTCCCTCGTCCTAGGTGGACGGTGACTCCAGGCGCTGGATCAAGGTGTGCAGGAGCTGCTCCAGGTGGTGAGGGTGACCCTGGAGCTATTGCAGAGGATGGACTGCCATGGGGTGAGGAGGAGGAGGAGATGACATAGGCACCATGTGGAGGAGGACCGGGGCACACGATGAACACTCCATGCCCCTAATAACACCTTCCCCCCTGGACCCACCCTCACACCCCTTCTTCCCTCTCCCATATGTTCTCCCCTGCCCCTTACCTGCCCCCACCTGATATGTGGCCCTTCCTCCCTCTTGTAAATACTTGTACATAGTTGTTTGTTACCTCTTTTGAATACATGCATTTTGTTATGACAGCTGTGGTGGCCTCTGATTTGCAGCAGGCTACAGGTGCTCAGTGGCAGTGGTGTGCATGGCATCAGGGGTGGTGCACGCATGGGCATGTGTGTGTGTGTGTAGAGGTGAACCACCTATGGTGTGGGCAGGGGGATCAGTCACTGTCTGTGGTTTGTGTGTTGTACTCTGTGCACTGGATGCCTGTGTGCAGTGGTCCATGGTGCCTGCACTGTGTGCATGGCACCCCTGTCAGACCATCCATGGCCTGTGCAGCTGACACCCTTGCATGTCTGTGATATGCATGGTCTGCTGGTGTACCAGTGGTGGCTGTCCATGCTAGATAACAACTGTACCCAGCACAATGCCAGGTTGCCTCCCATCACCAGTATGTTGCATGTCTGCCTCCGGTGGCACTGTGGCCTCCGCTGTTGTTGTCCCCCCTCCATGCTGTCACTTGTGTCTGTTGTAAGGGATGTGCTCCAGTGTCTGTCACTTGTGCTCCGGCAGCATGCTGGTGGCATACAGCTTCTTGGTGCCTGCGCAGGGTGGCTGGCATGCCTGTGCAATGTAGGGGTGCTGGCCATGTGTACACGTCAGCTGTGGCCACACGCCAGTGGCTTGGTTGACCCGCTACTGTGTCCCTGTGTTGGTGTGCCCTTGGCTATGGGTGGGTGTTTGTCCATGCACTGTGTTTCATCCTGTGTGGTGCATGCTTCCATGAAACACTGTGCGTGTCTGTGCTGGCTGTTGTGGTCAGTGCTGGGATGGGATGTGTCCTTGGGAGGGTGTGCAGGGTGCTGTACCGCTGGTGGTGGGGTCCGAGGCATGCCCTGTCGCATGTGGGGTACCTCGTGTGGCAATGCATGGTCAGTCTCTTAGCTGTACCTCAGGGGGGACGTGCAGGGTGGCACTGTGTATGCTGTTGTTGCATTGCTGTCTGCTGCTGCCCGCAGCAGGGTGCACATGGTGGGGATGCCTTGCATGGCTCTGTGGTGCACAGGGTTGCATTGTCACAATGGGGGTGGTGGCATGCATAGGGTGTCCTGCACTGTTGGGTTCTACTCCTGGGAAGGGTGTATGGTGATCGTGGTACAGGGTGTGCTCTGCATTGGTGGGATGGTGTGGCACAGGGTGGTCGGCCCTCCTTGTGTGCCAGTCACAGCTTGCCAGGGGGTGTACTGGGGCAACATGGCCCAGCTGTGGGTTGGTTGCTGGTATCCATGGGCCGGTGGTTATTCCAGCTGTCCCCCGGTTGTGCAGTGCATGGGATTTGGGGGACGATGTCTGTTCTGCTGTGTGCTCCTCTGCCCATCTGTGGCATGGGTGGTGGGCCCCTGCATCCCTGGTTAAGATGTTGCATTGCTGCCCTGCTCCAGGGGGCATCCCTTGTTGCGCTATGGTGCATCAGATGTCATGTTACATCCCTGGTTGCTCTGTAGGCAGGTGGTGCGATATTCAGTGTCGTCTGCCGTAGGCGCATCTTGGCCTGCACAGTTTTTGAATATTGCGCTTCTTGCGCATGGGCACAGTGGACTTGCGCTTGCTCCTGCTGTTGTGCACTTTTTGGGTGCAGTTTGAATATCTGGGCCTTAGTGTTTGCCGTATTGGTCCTTGTAAGAACAGATCCAGAAGCAAATTATTTTATACCTTTTAATGAACCAACATAGATGTAATAACATTACTTGGTCAGATGGCTCTTAAATCAAGCTATGCATGTCACAATGTGTATAAGAATGCAGTTAATGAATTTACATGCAGTGGAATTATTTGTATGTGCTTTGCACCAAGTACCTTTGACCCTGGGACCCTCCCAGCTTAAGATAAAATGGTACTGTGTAGCTTCTCTGACATCATCTTCTGTTTTTTTAAATGAGTATTTTAAACCAATGGGGATTTTTTCTGTTTTTTTTCTGCATGATCTAGTTGTTAAAAGTATTGTTTTTTCTAAATAACTGTCATTACACTTCTAATGAAGGACATGTTGGTCTGAAAGCTGGAGCACTTTGTTCTTGTTGCTACATCTATGTTGGTTCATTAAGAGGTATCAAATCATTTGCTTCTGGACTATCCAGTAGGGGAGATGATACTGAATGCAATACAGATGTGGAAGAGGATGCCACCTGCATACCCAAATCAGGAGAAAAGACACACTCAACAAGAACTGCCACATGTCAGTAGTGGAAAAAACTGTTAAAAGAAAGATCATAGCTCTGGGGATAGCCACAGTGTATGACTCGGGGGTCAGAAACAGCAGCACAATACACAAAGATGTATGCCATTCTTGGCATGACAACTACATATTTTACCCCCATCACATGGAGCTCTTTTAATAGCACCACCAAAAAATGTTTCCTGTCTGTGCAGTACATTTGTCATAGGGAGCTGAGCAGGTGTGATGCGAATTTAAACTTTGTCAGTGAAGTTCCGGTGAAGGCACCAGCAATACAATTTTAAGAGAATTCACATATTTTGCTGGATGGTCCATCAAATGCAAAGTCTACTTTGTAAATTACTGTGCTGCAAATTCATGAATTTTACAGATGAACCTGTGTTTTATTTCACCCAAGGTGAAGTGGCTGTCAGGCAGCAGCAGCAGCACTGCCTCTAGCAGTAGCAAGAAAAAACAACCATGGCTGATAAAAGACAGAGGTCAACATACTGTATTGTCTTTAGCAAGGTGATTGACTTGCTCTCATACAGAAGGCTAGTTGAAGAAACTTGATCGACCTGGTAATGGGGAATGGGAAATGAGGACAAACTGGCACAGCGTGTAAGCAGCATCACCGCCACCATTGGCAGGCAGGTAGCAATAACATTACTAACTTCTGGTTCTGGAAAAATATTCACAAGTGATAGCAACAGTGGCTGTGGAGGGACACTGTCTGAGAGGGAGACTGATGACAGCGTAGCAACAGCACCACCATTTTGGCAGGCAGGCAGCAATAGCATTACTGTTTCTAGTTCTGGAAAAATGACTGCAAGTGACAGCAACAGTGGCAGTGAAGGAATACAATCAGAGAGGAAGACTGATGACACAGCACAGCTGTAGCAGCACCATTGTCACCATATAGGCAGGCACTGGCAGGCAGCAATAGCTTACTAATATCTGGTTCTGGAAAAATGTTTTCAAGTGACAGTAACAGTGGCTGTGAAGGGACTCAGTCCAAGAGGGGGGCTAATGACACAGAGCAGCAGCAGCAGAACCAACATATTGACAGGCAGGCATTGAAAGCATTATTAATTTGTGGTTCTAGAAAAGTATTCACAAGTGACAACAACAGTGGCTGGGGAGGGGCTCAGTCCAAGATGGTGATTGATGGCAAAGCATAGCAGCTGCAGCAGTAGAACAACCATTTTGGCAGGCATGCAGCAACAGAATTACTAATTCTTGTTCTGGAAAAATATTTGCAAGTGACAGCAACAGTGGCTGTGGAAGGGCTCAGTCCAAGAGGGTGACTGATGACACAGCAGAGAAGCAGCAGATTAGCAGCATCAGTAATTTTTGGTTCAGTATACGTTTTCTAGAAGTTAAATTCTTATGTAGTCTGCTTGTGCATTTATTTGCAATAAAGTGCTTGATAAGTGGGGTTGTGGAGGGACTCAGTCAGAGCGGAAGACTGGAACAGCACAGTGACATCGCTGCTTTAATTTCAACTAAAACAGCAGTGGGAGATGAGAGTGAGACCACATAGATTGGGCAAGTAAGAATCAAAAAACAAGACCAGTAACAAGACCAGTGGTTGTGGAGGGATTCCGTCCAAAACAGTGACTGGAGAGTACAGGGACAACACTGATTCAATTACATCAAAATATTACTGAGTAGAGAGAGTTAGAGTGCAAAGTCTGCATAATTAGAAATAAAAGAGCAAGAGCAGTGACAAGACTAGTTGCTGTGGAGGGACTAAGTCAGAGAGGGCGAGTAGCACAGAAGAATGCCAACACTGCTTTAATTACAACAAAAACATTATTGAGAGAAGAGAGTGCAAAGACTGCACAATTAAAAATAAAAAGAAAGACCAGTGGCAAGACCAGTGGCTGTGGCAAGACTCAAAGAGGACAAGTACCACAGTGCAGCGACAACACTGCTTTAATTACAATAAAAGCAATAGTGATCACCGGTTCTGTGGCACCGAGCAAAAGGTTTTGCTTGGCATGCTTGTGGCCTGGGTTCATGCCCTGAGCCTGAGTACCAGGAGTGCAGACCAGCAATGAGTTCAGAGCATCCTTTGGATGTTTCCCCCTGGGGGGTGGGTCTTTGGCACCTGGTGGTGGTTTGGGTGACATACTAGGTGGTGTGATGCCTCATCACACCTCTATACATCCCTGCCCCAGGTCACTGATGTAACCAGGCCCATCACAGGAGGAGGAAAGTGGGGAGGGGTAGAAAAGCAGAAAACTGACCCCTGGTTGACAGGATGATGGTAGTCAGTCCTTGTTGCCATGAAGCTCAGAGAGTGTCCAAGCCGACCCCACCATGCCCAGGATGTGTATCTGTACCTATGAGGTGATTCTTCTTGGGATTGGGGGCACCCACTTGATGAAGGGTTACATTGGGTTACCCTGGGGGGTGTGGCTCTCAGGGGTGAAGGATGGCAATGGGATGGAGTGGTGGCAGGCCTAAGTGGCCCGAAGGAATGGCCAACTGGGGGAACCTGGAAAGGAGCAAAAATTAAAAAAACAATAATGAAAGAAGGGAGTGAGAGCTGACAAAAACAGACTTGACAGTACAGAGAACAGACTATGATTTACACCAGACAATGAGCAAACAAGAAAATATAAGAAAGAACATCAATCACAGAAATTAGGATTCACGATCAGGAGAATAGAGGACAGGACAGGACAGAGTAAGATATGATTAACAAGATCTAATTTGTGTTCATATTTTTTTATTTTTATAATTCTTTTTTGAAAAACACTAAACAAAGAGGTTATTATGAAAGGAGGTGACAAAAGACTGTATTTTGAATAACTACAGCCAGGGTGGGACAGAGGGTGCACCATGACAGAACTCCATCATCCCCTGTAAAAGTAGATGCCAGTTGGCTTGCATGGTCTGCAACATATCCTCCACTGATGCAATATGGTGACTGAGGTCCCTCATCTCACTGCAGAGTTGTGCAACTTGCATTTCTATAGAAGACACTAGAGGAGGGGGGAGGAGGATCTGAAGCATGTGGTCTCAGGTGCTCTCCCACAGCACACAAATCTGGCTTCAGGTCCCACTCACAAATGGGCACCACATTGTGTCTTCCTGCACTGCCCCTCTATGGCACACGAGGAGCACTGGGAGTCCAAGCAGCCTTCGTTGCAGTCTTGTGGTGCTCCTCCCACTGATGCCAGTGCTTGTTGTTGAGATCTGTAAGATGCACACCACTGCCCAAGTGACCGTTTGTTTTACCACGATGAACCACCACTTTGCATATTTTACATTTGACGATGCTTCTGTCTTGTGGGTCACTGTCAAAAACAAATCCCAAAAAAGGGACTTGTTTTATCTACTGAGACAGGTCAGGAGGACCTGGACAGGGAGGCAGTATAGCACAGTGGTTTAAGGCTCTAAGCTGCAAATCTGGAGACCTGGGTTTGAATCCCACAGCCCCCACTTGCATACTGTGTGACACTGAGCAAGTCACTTGACTTCCCTGTGCTCCCAGGTCATACCTGGAAACAAGCTTTCAGCTTAGTGTGCCACTCCTGGTTAAACAATTGATAAAAAAAACAAAACAAAAAAACAAAGGTCTCTTCTTCATCAGATGGAGATGGTGCTTCTGCAAAGTGGGGGTGACCCCTGCATCATCTTCTGGCTCTGTCAGCAGAGGCACTGGAACATCAATTACAGCTAGGAGCATCACTTTTTGTTGCCATACCTGCTGCTGCTGCTGCACTGGGTGGAGCGGTACTACCAGATGAAGCTTCAGCTCCTTCTGCTGCTGCAGGACTGCATTCTTTCAATGTTTGCCAGCCTAGATGCACCTGGAGCTGCTGCTGCCACTAGTGGTGTTCACTGCAGATGTATAAGACAGTGTGTCCCATGCATCAACTACATCTCCTTCTGTCTCCCAGTCCCACTCCTACCACTATACTCTGCACTCATTTTATTTTACCCAAGCATATGAAACAATAGAAATATACAGCAGAAATATACAGGAAGCACAAAGAAAGTCAATAAAGGAAGCAGAAAAAAGGAAATAATCAAATTATAAACACTACAGTGTCTGTAAACAGAAGTCAAAGGAAGAGACAGATGTAGAAGAATGTAAATGTAAAGTACATAAATATAAACAAAATCAGACAAAAAAAGCACAACTGAAAAATACAGACACACTCTAAGTGAAATGAAGATCAGAAATCAACAAAGCGGAACCAGAAAACATTTGTTTTTTAATTGTATTCCAAACACTCAGAATGCAGCAGAACTGTCTTCTCCACTCTCACACATAGACTGCAAAACTGAAAGTGAAGCACACTCTGTAGACAGAGCTGGGCCATGTGACCTGCAGAAGCGGGTGCATGTGACATAAGAGGTACTTGTTGTTTGCCAGAAGCCTCAGTCTGAGAAAACTTCACTTTTAATGCAAATTGAAGTGAATGCAAAGTGACAGGAGAAGTCGCACCTAGAAATATATTATAAATTCACAAAGTGATTTACAAAGGCAAACTGGGTGACTTCACTGACACTTTTCTGGTGAATTAAGACTTCCCAACATGGGGCAGACAATGGAGATCGTACCTCTCAACTGTCCCTCATCAGGAGGGATGTCCCTTGTTTTACTCCTCAAAATGCCTCTGTCCCTCATCCATCTCTCATAGAAAAGTTGCTGCTTACACATGCAATGCATTGTAGATTCAGAATTTAAAGCAGCAATTCATAATCTTGGAAGATGCTAAATCCAAAATAAACTTCAGTTTGTACAACAACAGTTATCACACTGTACTGTGCTCATATCTTTGTGTTTGAGGTTGTCTCTCTCAATGTGAGGTTAGTGTCCCTCACTGCCCTTCAGTTTTAGTATTTGTCTATGTCCTCATTTCAGCAACAGAAGGTTGAGAGGTGTGGTGAGAGACTGAAGGTTGGAGATTAGAGAACTGTTTGGTGTGGAGGATGCAGACGGTAGCCATAGAACAGAATTCTTGGGAATGAGTGAAGTCACCAGTGGTGTCCTATTCTCACAGAGGTGGGTGGGTGGGTGCTAGTACTTTTTAACATTTTCACTTCATGGTGCTACAGCAGCAGTGCACAAATACTGGCTGAACCTCTGATGGCCTACTTAAACTGCTCCGTACAGATTAGAGGTGCTAGTGGCCTGCATAACAGAGGACATGGTATGCTGGCACAAAAGTAGAGGGAAGGATCAGCCAGGAAAGACACTACAGAGCATTTGGTTTGACAGCAATCAGCAGCAAGCAAGATACTGGAAACAATAATCAAAGAGAAACAGGTGGAGTCCTGCTGGCTAATGACCTAGGATGGTAGTCAGCATGGTTTTAGAGATTTATTTGACTTGATAACAAAAATTTTCAAGGGCTTTAAAGTCTGACTTGCCATTGCCAGCATCTTCTGTTTGGTCCAGAAATGTGGGGAGTGCAGTTCTGATGGGTAAAATAAGAAGCATCCCTCATGATATGTGACAGCTGAAAGATATGGATGCCACCCATCACCATACTTTTGGTATTGAAGGCACAATATCAAGGAAATAGCTGACAAAAAGTTTCAGCCTTGTCTCTCAGGTGACAGTGAGGTAAATAAGAAGAGATACCAATGAATGGCACAGTGACCACAACAGGAGTGTGGACTACAGGCAGTGAGAAGAGGAGGCTGCCAGGCTGGGCCTGGTCAGGGTAAAATGTATGAAGCAGAAGCTATAGGCAGTATCATTCAGGGTGTTGTCCATTGCTTTTCTTTCTGCATAACAAAAACATTATCAACTTTTGTTCAGTGTAGTAGAGACACAATAAAACATAACAGTTGTTGGCCTGTTCTGTTGATTCACACCAGCAGTCTATTCTACCTAAATTCTAGCTGCAAATAAAAAGTACTTGTATAACAGCTTTAATTCTATCAGTCTGACTCATGTATCCCCTAGTGCTCCAATGTCAGACTTGTTTTCTCCGCTGATAGAGCAGTCACAACACAGTCCAGACTATGCAGCTACAATGCAGCAGCAAAGAAAGGACACTATATTTACTATTATCAGTATGGGTGATGACTGCTACTACGCTATACTTAACAGTAGTCCAGTGCATAGTAGGCCAGTACTGTTTCACTCCAGTCCCATCAATCTGCCTCTGTCATCCATTACTACTCTGTACTAGTAAGTCTAGTCATCCAGAATCCAGTACTTTACACCTGCAAAAGAAAGTGTGATTATATAAAAAATACTAACCATTAAAGAACAATGCCCACAAATGGTCATTGCGCTGTAACACTCAACAGAAACAATGATGTCAGAGCAAGAGGAAGTCCATGAGATGAGGCGCCTAATAAGAGATGAAGCACAAACAAGAATGTCATCAGTGCATAGTTTTTGTGAGGGGCATTGTTACAGCACTGACAACTGGCTGGGGGTGAAAATGAGAAGTTGTAGGATCACAAAGCCTGTATAGTACAGTTGTAGTACTTTAATAATTGCAGTCGATTTATACTTACCATGAGGGATACTTTTACATCCTGTTCTGAAGAATCCTGAGACACAATAGTTTGACTGCATTCATCTACAAAGCATCAGACTGAATTTGCAGGAGGGCAAATCCAGAAGAACATATATGCAAAAGGCTGGCTTAAACATTCAAACTGAGAGATGTACTGGCAGTTATGGATCACATCACTCACACATCAGTAGAAGACTGAATGATGATGAGAGAAGGAGAAGGCAGCAACAGAGGAGGAGGAGGCGGCAGATGCCTTTTTTATAATATTCAAATTTAAACAGGTAACTTCTTCATATGAGAATGGCAGGCCATGTCGGGAGCTCATGGCATACAAAGTGGAAGTCAGAGTGGCTGTTAAATATCGGTCTTGGCACATTTAAGACCAAACCATACATTCATAAAACAACCATGTAAAATAAAATGGTCCACACACACCTTGTCGGGCATGATTTGAAGTATGTTCACTGCATACTGCTTAATATGTTCAAAGCAGATGTATCCACACTCTGCAGTAAACTAAATGAAGAAGATAGTATTCTGAGATGCAAAGCAATACACAGTTCTATTCACAGTTATTTGCAACTTACGCATAGTCTGGCAATTATTGGATTTTTCTAATGTTCAAAGGACCCCTCTGCATCTTCATTGTCAGAGTTTGATCCAGAGTTGAACTTCTTAATGTCACTGTCTTCTTGATCTTTGTTATCTTTATCTCCTTTTGGTACGGAAGTGGATATGGAGGAGACTAAGCTGTTGTCTGGTATAAAGTTAGCTTTCATTTTTATACAGGTGTCTGAGCATCTCCACATTTTTGTGTGACAAAGTGGACTGACTGTCACTTATAATGACTCCTGCTGAACTGAGCACTCATTCAGAACTCACACTTACTGGTGGGCAACTTGATACTTCTCAGTAACATAACTATGTGCAGGCCATTCCTCAAATGTCTCCCAGAATAGTAGTGGATGGCATAGAGGTTACAGAAGATGGGTGCATCAGGGATAGTAAGGATGAGACAGAGTCACTGTCAGTGCAACTTGCAGCAGCCTCAGGCAACAAACTGCACTTTGGGTAGATCTGTAGACCTTTGGGGCAAGGGGAAAAGAAGGACAGAGAGCTCAGGGAATAAGCTGAAACAGGAGTGGCAAAAGGAAATGTGGTGGTGGTAGGTGATATGAAACTGCTAGACATCGATTGGGATGTTTCAGTGGTCAGGAGCTCCAGATGTCAGGTCTTGCTGGATACCTTCCAGGACTCTTTACTGGTACAGCTAGTTAAGGAACCCACCAGGCAGACTGCAATGCTGTATGTGTTACTCACCAATTTGGAGGTAGTGTGAGCTTTAAGAATAGGGGCACCACTGGGGAACAGAGACCAACCTCCATTTGAATTGAATAAGCCCTTGGGTCTGGGAAAATGCCAACTGAGCACTGAAGTCCTTGATTACTTTTTTTTTATTCTTTGGTATCCGGGTAAGGCCCACTAGGCACAAGTGCCTGTTTTCAGGGGTAATCCTGGAGCACTGGGATGTTAAGTGACTTACTCAGAGCCACACAGTCTACAAGTGGAGGTTGTGGGTATTAATCCCAGGTCTGTTGGATGTACCAAGCTCATTCACAGCCAGTTATTCTAACCTCTAGGTTATAGGTTATATATATTCGGTCTGCACCTAATACTGCTAAATGCTATTGAAAATGCACTACTCTACTTATATTATGACTGCCTCATCCATTGTTGCACCAAACACATTATGTAAAACTTGCTGTTATTATTGTTGTTGTTTTGTGTTTTGTTTCTGTATCTACTGTACCATTGTAAAACTCCCTACCCCAGGACGCATCTGGAATCGAGCGGTACTCTGCTCAGTATGCTTTCCTGGTAAATCTCTTAAATACATAAATACAGCCAGCCCCAACTTGCAGCAGGGTAGACTTCAATAGGCTGAGGAAATTGGTCAGGGAAAAGTTAGTAGTGGTGGACAACATAGGTAGTGTAGATGAGAGATGGGGCAATTAAGAGGGTCATGCTCAAGACATCTAACTTATGCGTGAGAATGATAACCAGAATGAACAGGTTAAAGAGACCACTATGGTTCTCAACAAGGGTCAGGGAAGCAGTGAGGGCCAAGAAAAAGGCCTTCTGCAAGTATAAAGAAATGCAAGGAAGGTGAAGAATGGGAGAATGTTCACTGAACAATAGAGATGCATAGAAGGCAGTTAGGGAAGCAAAAGCAGAAATAGCTGCATATTGCAGAAGGGGTCAAGGACAGAGAAAAAAGTTCTTCCAATATATGAGGAAGAAAAGAAGGAGGTGAGAGGGACTCATGAGGCTAGCTGACGAGGTTAGGGCGATAGAGGAGGATGGGCAAAAGGCTGCTGTCCTCAATGATTACTTTTGCTCAGTTTTCAATAGCAAGGATGGTGGACCATTGCCAGAGAGTGACAGCAAGGCAGTCACTAAGGGGGTCCAGGAGATGAGGCAGCCAACATTTAGAAACAAAAGGGTCAAAAAGGGCTGTCAGCCCTAAAGATAGGCAAGGTCCTGGTACCAGATGGGTTGCATATGAGGTTACTCAGGGAACTTGCAATGGAATTGGTTGAACCCCTGGTAGGTCTATTCAACAGCTCACTGGGGACGGGGGTGGTTCCAAAGGATTGGAGGGTGGAGGGCACAGTTCTGTCCATAAGGAGGTGAACAAGGAACAAGCAGGGAACTACAGACCTGTCAGTCTTACCTCTATCGTAGGGAAGCTGATTGAGTCACTGGTCAAAAAGGACCTTGTGAACTACTTGTGACCAATGAACTTCAGGACTTTTCAGGATTCATAGTAGGAAGGTCTTGTCAGAGTACCCTGATAGTTTTCTTTGACTAGGAGATGATGGAATTAAATAGGGACCACTTTGTGAATTTACTGTACATCAGCTTCAGCAAAGCTTTCAACTTGGTGCCTCACAGATACTTATTGAAGAGGATGCAGGAGCTGGGTATAGCTAATATAATAATATACTAGGTAGGCAACTGGCTAAAGGGGAGGCAGCAGAGGGCTGAGGTCTATGGGGTCAAATCAGAAAAGAGTGAGGTCGCAAGCAGGATACCACAGGGATCTGTCTGGGGTCTGGTCCTTTTCAATATGTTCATCGGCAACATTGGTGAAGGAATCCAGGGAATGCTGTGTCTCTTTACATTTAACACTAAGCTCTGTGGGAGAGTGGATGGCAATGAAGGAATCCAAGAAATGCACTGGGACTTTTAAAAGCTAGAGGGGTGGTTTAAGGTTTGTCAATTGAAATTGAACACCAAGACGTGCAAGGTAATGCACCTGGGGAACAAGACTTACAGGACAAAGTACTGGATTGATGGGGTGAGACTTAACAATATGTCTGAGGAAAGGGACCTTGGAGTTATCATCAGTGACTCCCTAAATCAATCAAGTCAGTGCAACGGTGCATATGGCAAAGTGAGTAGGATGCAGGGTTGTATTGGGAGGGGTACTGGTAGCAGAAAGGAAGAGGTACTATTTCCTCTATATGGATCCTTAATGAGGCCACATCTGGAGTGCTGCTTCCAGTTCTGGAGTCCTTACCTCAGGAAAAAAAGGGATAAGCTGGAGATGGTGCAGCATAGAGTGACAAAAATTATTAAGGGCCAGCAGGGCAGGTCCTATGAGTAGTGCCTCAAGGCACTGCACATGTACTTACTGGAGACCAGAAGGGAGAGAGGAAATGGGATAGAGACCATCAAGTTCCTAAAAGAAATGAACAAAACAAACTGTGGGGAACTATTAAAACTGAATACTATCTCACAGTCACATGAACATGAGTGGAATATAACAGGAGGAACATGAGGAAATATTGTTTTACAGAAAGGGTGGTGGGGCAATGCAACAGTCTACCAGTTGAAGTGGTATGCGCAAAAACCGTTGTATGTTGGAGAAGGTGTGGAAGGCCCTGCTATTAGATTGTTGGTCACAACTTAGAACCCTTTTATTTAGGACTACATTCTTGCTGGCCTTCTGTGGGGCCATCAATGTCTCAGAGATGATGCAGGTGGCTAATGGTGGGGATCCCGCTGGACTGCAAGATGACTAGGTGGCTGTGACATCAGAGGACATGTTTGGATGGCTCCATAGGAGAAAGACTGACCTAGGGGGCATAGGCTGCTGATGCATATTGCAAACCACTAGGGGGATCAGGTGTGTCATAAGGGCCATTGTGTTAGAATACATGACCCTCAACATGCCCTCTGGGACAACATTCCAGCACCATGCAGATGGCACCTCGGTCATGGACTACCAGCTTAGACACACACTGAATGTAGTTGTACAAAAGGTGGGCCTGATCACAATGGAGTTCAATGCTCAGTCTGTTCAAATAGGGCAGCCACAACTGTCAAGGCTCAGGGGCTTACTGAAGGGTAGAGTCATGCCTTGGGAAGGTGACGTTCCTAGGTAGTTTTATGGTATATGAGACCACATATTCTCCAACATTGTCTTTGCTGCTTTCCAGGTTCCTGTGATGGTACCAAGCAGGTTTTGACACTGGACACTCCTTCATACACTGGGGAGTGGAGAGAGCATGGTGCCAACCTGGAGGGAAGAACCTGGTGTTTCCACCAAACAAGGCATAGATCTGATAGTTGGTCATGGAGCCATGTGTTGGGGGGGATCTTCTATTTTATCCTTAGTCTGGAACTGGAGCCCAGCTGAGGAAGTTTGCCAGACATATTGCTGGTTCATCTGGGTGGGAACAACCCAAGAATCCAAATGGCCATTGAGTTCCTGCTCGGAATGAAGGAGGACCTAAGATTCATTCATGGGATGTGACCTGAGACAAAAATCCTTTGTTTTCTTATCATCCAAAGGTATCGCTATCATTATATTTCACCCACATCCCCAGCCGCTGTAAACTGATCTCCACCTATCCTGACCTTCCAGCTTATTACTCTAGGCACTTATTGTCTCATCTTGTTGTGCTGTAGCTACCCTTACCCAATCAACTGTCAGCCGTATGTGACTTTTCACTGATTCTTCCAATTAATGTAAACTTTTGAACTTTTATTTTCCACCTAATTATGTGATTGTAAAACTTTGTTTTAGCTCTGTATGTCTGTACCCCAAATCAAATTGTATTCCACTGTTCACCCTGCTTATTGTAATCTCCCAGGTCGCGCCTGAAAATAATCATGTTTTGGCTAATGGCACTTACCCGGTAAACAAAAACTAAATAAATAAACAAAAACTAAATAAATAAATTATGCAGAGAATCTTCAGGCCATTGACAAAGTGCATGTATCCATTAACAGAGAGATTTGGACTTTAATGGAATCCATCAGGGATCCGTGGTGCAGCACATCACCACATCCTTCCAGGGACCTTATGCCAAGGATTGTGTTCATTTATAGGAAAATGGATGGGACTTGTTCTTAGACTTTACATTCCATGTTTTGGAGGAGTATCTTGGGTGAGCTCCTGGGGTGGGTGGGGGTTGTACTTCATCTGTCCTGTGGCAGCTTGTGATCTCTCAAGATGATGATATGAGGGCAAAAAATGAGGGAGTCACTTTCTTCTGAAGTACTTCTCTCTCTGGTTACATTGAGGTGTCAGGCTATAGGACCTGGTTCCCAGTTCCAGGGGTTGATGCCAACCACATCAGACTTGCCTGCAGGTGCATCATGACCAGATGAGGGTGGTCACTTATCACCTGTCCATTGACCCCTCCTTACTCACAGAGGTTTGGGTTTCAACACAGAGAGCTGCATTATTCCCTCAATCTGCACATGGATATGGCCCTTCACAGGATGGAGTGTGGAGGTTCTGAGGTTGACTTGGCAAGACTCTCCAAGTCATGCACGTCATTTCAATATGTATGTAATAAGTTGGTTTAATAAATATATGACTGTGGCCATTACCTCCCAGACTTCTGTGGTGTGTGCTTGTCAAGGGAAGGGGGTGAAGGGGCCTATAAAGGCAATAAGCAGTCTGCCTAAGCCTTGAAGCAGATGAACCATTGTCTGTGGCTGATCCCCAGAAACCTGTACTCCAAGTAAGCAGGTAAGAATCTACCCATGCAGGTGGGAAGGTTCCCTGGCAACACCCTGGGCAGGAACAACAGGGCTGCCTACTGGTCTTTGATACCTTGCCTATTAGCAAGCTCAGCCCATTAGGGGACTCCACTGATGACTCTAACTCCAACATTAACCCCAGCCAAAGTTATTCCTCCTCCTTCCGCTTCCTTCCAGTCACATTTAAACAAGTAGAGGACCTCCTGTTGTCACTGGATACAAAAAAGATCACTGGTGCCAACAATATCGAACCTTACTTCCTAAAATTAGGCCATTATTACCTGACCACCCCCATCGCCCATTTATTAAACATCTCCCTGATGCAGGATATGCTACCTGTGACGTGCAAAACTGCACACATCATACCCTCGTTAAAGTCTGGGGATCTGAGCAACCTGAACAATTATTGGCCTATTTCCATACTATCCACTTTCTCAAAACTACTGGAAAAAATCGTCAACACCCAAGTCGGAGAGCATTTGAATTCATAGAAACTGCTAAACGCCGCACAGTCCAGCTTTAGAACCAAATATAGTACAGTCTCTGCCCTTGCAAAAGTAACTACTGACTGGCAAATTGCCTTGGATTCTAAGAAGTATGTGTTTGCCCTCTTTCTTGATTTTAGTAAGGCTTTTCGATACTGTGGATCACAATATTATGCTCAATGCACTGAGTAATATCGGTTTTGATAGTACTGCCATTAAATGATTCACCAGCTACCTTACTAACAGGTTACAACAAGTTAAAGCCTTAGGAGAACTATCTCCACTAAAAACACTTCCACAAGGTGTCCCCCAAGGCTCCATCTTGGGCCCAATCCTATTTGCAATCTATATTAATAACCTTGACTCACATCTGCGCACAGCTAATGTGCACTTATTTGCAGACGATACTGTCCTCTACACCCCTAACTCTTCCTTGAACTTGGGCCATGAGGACTTACAGTGAGATTTTATCTCTCTCCAATATAACCTTATCAAACACAAGCTTCTACTCAACGCCAAAAAGACCAAAGCCATGATCCTTTCACCAAAGGTAGCCTCAGAACCAGCACACAACCCCAAGATTCTAACTTTATTGGATGAACCCCGTGAAATAGTGGATACCTTTAAATACCTAGAGTTCTGGCTGGATAATAAGATTAACTTTCTGTGCCACCTGAATGAGGTCTCGAAAAAAATTAAGACAGCGGTTAGGCATATTCTACCGCATTAAGCATCTCCTCACCAAAGAAGCTAGAAAGAGACTAGTGCAATCTACATTCCTACCACTGCTGGACTACGCTGACTTCCTCTACAACAATTGCCCCTCATCAGTGCTCAGTAAACTCGACACTTTTTACCACCGGGTCTTAAGGTTCATCCTCAATCTGCCTTCTCGCACCCACCACTGCCTGCTGTACCAAGAGGTGGGATGGTCCTCACTCTCAACAAGGAGGAAAAGAAATGCTCTTCTCTGGTTCTTTATAGCTGTCTGATAAGCTTCCTGCATACATCTCAAGCTTCTTTGAATGTGCCAAGGGATCATATGGTTTGAGATGCTTCTCCATACTCTGCTTCCCAATACCCAGAGTAAAAAACATCCTATGGCTTGGCTGCAATTAATTTCTCATTCCCATCATTATGGAACACCATGCAAAGTTCACTAAATCTCTCATCCCTCCCCGGTCCATTCACATTCAAAGCACTAATAGCTGAGTACCTCAAGGAAACCTGCAACTGTTTTAGGTGACTATGATCCCTTAGTCTCTGGTGTCTTTCACAAATCTTCTGACAATTAGAGTTGCTCAGCTTCAATCATCCAATAGAGGGTCCCCAACATTTAGAAGCCCCCCTTCTCTTCTCCTGGTCCTCACTGTCCTATCTCCCCTCTGTCTTATATACCCTCTCTTTTTCCCCTCCCCCTCCCAAATAACATAATAGTAAACCCACCATTCTACATATTTTGGTAAAGGTACTAGTCTAGGGTCTAAGCTTTTTTCACCTCCCGTGCTTATTTGTCAAAGAATCATAACTGTGTTTATCTGTGTTAATTCTGTATGTATAGGCCTGAATTATCTTTCACATGTACAATGTTTTGTTTTGTCTACCATATTTTTGACTGTGACTTGTTTGATGTCCAGGACCACCTTGAAAATGAGCTTGCTCAATGGTGTTTATGCCTGGTTAAATAAAGTTTGATTGATTGATTGGGATCATCTAACTAAGAGAGAGGAGTGAGAGGTTAAAAAGCTGCAAGTCTGAGGCACCCCCTCATTCTTCCTTCCTAGCTACAGATTTCCCATCAGCCTGCCTTCATAAAAGCAGGGCTCAGGGCCAGTCAGGTTAGTTTAGGGAACCCTTTACCCCAATAAGGGGTCTGCATTAGTGGCCGGGGAGGAGTTTTCCTGGTTTTTCCCAGGATTTTCACCTCCTCCAAAGGGTTGAATGAGATTAGGGTTAGCTTTCAATTTGTCACTGTCAATGTAAGCAGATTCTGCTTGAGAGTCTCTCAAGATGATGGTATAAAGAGAAAAGTGAATCACTTTTTTGCAAAGGGTTCCTCTGCCTTTGACATGAGGTAGGGCCATAGAACCTGGTTCTTGGTTTGCTGGGTGGGGGGCATGGCTCTTCATGGGAAGAGGTGTGAGATTTTGAGGTAGACTTGACAATCTTCCCTGAGCTATGCACATCACTCTGATATGTATGTATTTAGTTTGTTTAATAAATATTTGGCAGGAGCCATTTCCTCCAAGACTCATAGATTATGTATGAGTTTGTCCAGTGAAGGAAGTAAGGGACTATCAAGACAAGAGGAAGAGGGGTAGGAAACTTAGTTGGCTCATTTAGAGGAACTCAATAAGGGAGGCATCATTAAAGCCACTAGAACTTTGGAGAAATCAAGAGAAAACACTACTTAGAAACATAGAAACATAGATATTGACAGCAGATAAGGACCGCTTGGCCCACCTAGTCTGCCAATGGTTTCACCATGTCATGGCAACAAGAAAACCATGGCCATCATTAGTGCACAAGCACAATGCTGATGGTGAACATCTCTCCCAGCAGTTGTGCCACCTGACCCCCATGGCGCCCAATGCTCTGGGGCACATTCTGACTGTTTGCGGGGGGGGCACAGCCCCACACACCCCTCATACTTAAATAGAATCACATCCAGGTTGAGGAAATATATGGGGCGGGGGCACAACACGTGGACAATGTTGTTCCTGTTGAACACCATAAAATCCAGTTTGCCAGCATGACGAGTGAACTGGTTGAGGTGCTGTAATTGTGGCACCCACAGAACAGTATACATCTGCCAATTTTCCTTACATACTATAACACTGCAGATCCTACTTGATCTCTGGCTTTACCCCCCCCTTTTCCCTACCTCTAAGGTTCCCTTTGACTAGCCCATGAATTCTTCAAGCCTGTCATCATTTTTACCCCACCACCTCCACTGGGAAGCTGTTCCAGGTGTCCACCAATCTTTCTGTAAATACATACTTCCTCACATCTCCCCTGAGTCTCCCCACTCCCAGTTTCAATGCATGCTCCCTTGTTCTTGGGCATCTTTTTTTTCTGAAAAATGCTTCTCTCTTGAACTTTATTTATACCCATGAGGTATTTGAATGTTTCTATCATATCCCCCCTCTCCATCCTTTTCTCCAGGATGTATATATTAAGGTCCTTCAGTATGTTCTCTGTGACAGGGTTGAAAAAGGCCCTGTCCCATTTATTATGTAGAAAGAGCAAAAAGAAATGATCTGTTCTATTTTCTTCTTTTTTATCTCTTGTCTGACTGCACAGTCAAATGTTTCTCTGCCTTCGCTTGCTGTTTCTATCTTTTCTTCCCTCTTGCATATCTGTGGTTATAAAATATGTGTGAATCTTTATGTGAAACTGGGATCCCTTGGTTTGAAAATCTATATAGTTATTTTGTTGAAATGATTGCAAAAATCTATTTGAAACACAGGGGGTTAACCTGGAATGCAACACTAGCTCTTTTGTAGACCTGTCAACAGGAGGTCAGTTCTGGGACACCATGTACTGTTTTGTTGTATATGCAAGGAAGTAAACTGACAAGAACATTTTCTGAGAAACAGAATGTTCTCCTTAATGAGTTCCCAGGCAAAGACTTATAAAAAGAGCAGTAATCCTTTTTTCTAGAGAGAGAGCAATACTGAATCTTGGAATTAGAGATATACTCATATGAAGGACTTTGTTTTCTGTGGTTGTACTGCCTTTGTAGATATTTTTGCTGAAAAATTTTATTTTCCTATTATTGGAAACAATAAAACACTTATTTTGAATTATATAACTGCTCCTTGTCTTCCTATGCTCCATGACCTGTGCCTCGAGGACAGATAGTGTCAGACTAAGTGGGATTTAGGCATGAATGCTCTAAACCAGGAGTTTTGTGCATAGGTACTAGACCTGGAACCAGGGAAGCATTGAAGAAAGGCATGAATCCTGCAACAGCAAGCCCAGGAGTGACTAGTAGAAGAATGACAGCCAAACTAGAAGCAGAAACAAAAGTCCAAACTGAGGCTGTGCAGCCAGAACCAGTGATGGAAGAAAAGGAGGCGGGGACAAAACCTGAAAGCCTATCTGCCTTCTTCAAATGGTGGGCTATACAACAAAGAGCAGGTCTGACTGGAAGTAGTTTACCTAACAGAGACAATATGGAGTGGCCAAGATATGACTTTTGGGCAGTAAAGGAAATGATGCTGATGGTGAAAACCTTAACAGATCTGGTGAACTGGCTCACAGAATGATGGATGGAGGCTGTGCAGAGATACCAAGGGTTCCGAGTAATCCACCAGGGTCAGCAATGTGAGTTCTCCAGGAAAGGCAAGCCCCTGAATAAGTCAGAAAAAATTGAGAGGCAAGGAGAGACCCCATCTGCTGAAAACAGAGACCAGAGGAGTCCAGTCACACTACAGAGAACTAGTTCAGAGCCATGATTTCCAAAATGGAGATGGAGCATTTGGAGCTTCCAAATGTTTCCTGGCTGCTACCTTGTTGACCCAGAAACAGAGCTGAGGAATGCCTTGTGCTGGATCCTGGAGCATCATGTGTGAATGATGCGGAGACCGCTAATGAAGAGGTGCTTGATCATGCTGAAAAAAGGACAGCCCATGATGTAGATCACATGATCCAAGATGGAGGCATGTCCCCTCTAGCAGAGCAATTAAAAGGTAAGGAAGAAGCCTGTGAGATGGCTGAAGGGATTGATCTTTTTGTTAAACCAGGGATTCCCTGGAGATTCAGAGACTGGAGTATGCTACAAAATGGGGATACACATGTTTGCAGGTTATACCAGTATGTGACAAGTATTGATGCTGTATTCATTGGTCCTGGGGTGGGTAACAGAGCCCGTCCACACTATGTTGTGAAGAAAGGGGTATTGTACAGATTACACCCTAACCCCAGGTTAAACAAGATACAAGACAGATGGTTGTTCCCACCAAATGTGAGACGTTGGTGATGCAGTGGGCACACACTGATCACAGTTGGAGGCATCTAAGTAAGAGGCATGACTTGGCAAACCTTCTGCCACTTTTTTACTGGCCAGCAGTCTACAGTCAGGTAACGACTTGCTGTAGATCCTGCGTTGCCTGCCAGTTAATGTTGGCTGTAGCCCCAAGAAAGAAGGGTACGATTACCCTGCAGAAAAAAAAAAAGCCTTTCTTTTAAAAAGACTAAAAGAAGTAGAAGGTCAACAAAGGAAAACCACCTGGTGAAAAAGGTGGCATTCTGGTAAAGAAGGTATGCTTCCTCCAGGGCTGGGAGAGACATAAAGAAAAGAGATAAATGGGTAACAGTATAATACATTTGCTGCAATGGTAATGGATAATCTGATAAATTAGAAACACTAGAATTGAGAATTCAGAAGGTTGAAAAAACTGCGTGGGTTTAAACTTAACTGTTTGCCGTACTGGTTGTTATGGAGAAAAGGGATACTGCATATGCTGAGAACTGTAAAGCTTAAAAGCTCATGTTAACGGAGAACTTAAAGAATGCTTTGGAAACCTGTTTTTTTTTTTTTTTTTAAACAAGTTCCCTCTTAAAGAGGGGGGTATGTGACAGGGTTGAATAAGACCCTGTCCCATTTGTTATATAGAAAGAGCTAAACACAAGGATCTGTTCTATCCTCTTCTTTTCTGTCTTTTGTCTGACTGTGCAGTCACATTTTTCTCTGTCTTCAATTGCCGTTTCTGTCTTTTCTTCCCCTGCGTATCTGAGGTTATAAAATATGTGTGAATCTTTATGTGAAACTGTTATACCTTGGTTTGAAAATGTATATAGTTATATTGTTGAAATTATTACAAAAAGCTATTTGGAACTTATGGGGTTAACCTGGAATGCAACACTAGCTCTTTTTTCCCAGGCAAAACCTTATAAAAAGAGCAGCAATACTTTTGCTAGAGAGAAAGCAAGACTGAAACTTGAAATTAGAGATATCCTCAGATGAATGACTTTGTTTTCTGTGTTTGTACTGCCTTTATAAATAGTTACAGTGAACAATATTATTCTTTTATATTCCTGTTCTTGGAAAAAACAAAACACTACTTGCAAATTTTATAACTACTCCTGGTCTTCCTATGCTTTCTGACCTGTGCCTCGACAACATCCTCATAGAGCTTGTGATGCAGATCCTGCACAATTTTGGTTGTCCTCCTCTGGATCGCTTCTACCCTGTCTATGTCCTTCCTGAGATGTGGTTTCCAGAACTGGACACAGTACTCTAGGTGAGGTCTCTCCAGTGATCTATGTAGTGGTAACACCACCTCTCTCCTTCTACTGGTGATACCCCTCCCTATGCATCCTGGCATCCCACTAGCTCTCCCCACTGTCTTGTCACATTGTCTGGCCACCCTTTGGTCATCAGATATGATTACTTCCAGTTTCCTTTCCTGTTTGGTGGTGGTTAATTCTACCCCCTTACCATTTTGTATTCTGCCCCTAGGTTTTTGAGCCACTAGTGAATGATTTTGTACTTCTTCACATTGAAACCTAGCTGCCACACCCTTGATATCTCCTCCAACTTTCCCAGATCACTGTTAATTTTTTCCACCCCTCCTAGAGTGTCTACCCTATTACAGATTTGAGTATTATGTGCAAAAAGGCATACCTCCCCTTCTAGCCCCTCTGCAATATCATTAATAAAGACATTAAAGAGGACCAGTCCCAGCACTTATACTTGTGGCACCCCGCTTGTCACCCTTTCCTTCCTTCTGTGAACTCTGTTTACCATCACCCTCTGTCTCCTGTCCCCCAACCAATTTTTCACCCAGTTTACCACCTCAGAACCAACTCATAGGCTTCCCAACTTGTTTATGAGTCTCCTATATGGAACAGTGTTGAATGCCTTACTGAAATCTATGTGGGCCACATCCACCACTCCATCCTTATCCAGTTCCCTGGTCACCAAGTTAAAGAAATCTGTCAGATTTATTTGACGTGATCTCTCCCCAGTTAATCCATACTGCCTCAGATCCTGAAGGCCACTGGCTTCCAGATATTCCACTATCATCTCCTTCAGTAGTGATTCTCTTGTAAAGCGGGACCACATCTACCCTCCTCCAGTCCTCTAGAACCCACCTGTCTCCAGAAAGTGGTTGAACAAGGATGTCAGAGGTATAGCCAGAACCCCCCTGAGCTCCCTCAATATCCTAGAATGCACCCCCTCCAGCCCAATTGCCTTGTCCACCTTCAGAACCCTCTCCTCTGTAAATGGATTGTTATCTACCTCCCTTCTTTCTATGATCCTGACCCTTTTCTGTGGTCCCTCTACTTCCCATTCTTCTGTCAACACTGAGCAAAAGTATTTGTTCAAGATGTCTGCTTATTACTGGTCCCCCTCCACACACTCCCAACCTTCCTTCCTAAGCCTTACTGTCCCTCCCCTGGTCCTTCTCTTTTTGCTTACATACAGAACCTGAAAAATACCTTGTCCCCTTCTTGCACTGCCTGTGTTATTTTCTTCTCTGTATGCACCTTTGCTTTCCTAATTGCTTCCCTTGTCACCCTCTGTTTCTCCTGATATACCTCTCTAACCCTCTCTCTCTCTCTCTCTCTCTCTCTCTCTCTGTCTCCTTGTACCTCCTGAATGTTACCTTTTTTGCCCTTACCTTCCTGGCTGCCTCTGTTGAGAACCATAGCGGTCTCTTTTTCCTCCTTGTCTGATGCAGAGGTTTGTTGCCTTCCCTATCCCTCCTTTTAGATTTGCCTACTGTTCCTCCACTCCCCCCACCTCCCCCAATCAGGGCATCCCTGAGGCATTCCTCATCTTTTTAAAATCAGCTCTCATGAAGTCCAGGACCCTTACATTTGTGTGGTTTGATCTTGTCATAGTATTTACATTGAACCACACTGTACAGTGATCAGTGGTCCCCAGGTGGCCACCAACTGTGACGTCTACAACCGTATCTCCATTGGTTAGTACACAGTCCAGTATGGCCCCTTCATGAGTGGGATCTTTTACTAGGTGCCTGAAGAATACCCCCTGTAGGGAGGCCAGGATGTCCCTGCTCCTACCTGATGTTGCAGCTGGGATGCTCCAATCTACATCCAGCAGACTGAAGTCCTCACCAGCAGCACCTCTCCCTTTTTTGCCGTCTTTTGGATGGCTTCTACTAGAACCTTATCTAGCTCTCCCCCCGTCCTATGTTGGAGGTCTGTAGATCACACCAGTATAAATAGTAGGTCCTATCCCTGTTGCTAGGGTGATCCACAGTATCTCCATCCCATCCTGATTTCCCTGTATCTTGTTAGCCCTTATGCTATCCCTCACATAAAGAACCACCCCCACCTTTCTTTCCCACCCTGTGCTTTCTGAACAAAGTGTAGCCTTGTATGGCTATATCCTAGTCGTGATTCTCATTGCACCATGACTTGATAATGGCAAACTATATCCAGGTCAACCTTTGCCGTGATGGTCTCTAGTTCCAGGATTTTGTTTCCCAGACTTCAAGTATTTGCAGACATGGCCTTCCAGAATGTGCTACCACCCTGTTTGTCATCATCCTCTGTCCCTTTTTGCCATCTCTCCTTACCCCTTCTGCTCTCAGTCCCATATTTTGTCTCTTCTAACAATTTGTTTTCTTTTTTGTTGAGTACCCTTGAGGATTTCTTTCCCTTTGGTTTTTCCCTACTTCCATTTTCAGTTTGAGGGGGGATAGTTTATGTCTTCACTTTTCCTTCCACTGCCCCACTCAGCTAGTTTGAATGCCGATTAATGTAACATTTAAACCATTCATTGAGGACCATGGTTCCCCTTCAGGGTGGATGCAGTCCATCTCCCCTGTATAGACCTTTATCCCTCCAGGTAGGACCTAGATCCCCAATGTAGCCAAACCTCTCCTCTAAAACTAGGTTTGCTGGCCAAGGCACCTAGCTTCACCTGAGCTCTTTTCTTCTAGGTTGCTAGAAAGGACAGAGCAAATAACCTTACCAGAACAAGGATAAGGATTAAGGCTTCTTTTGGCTAGGCAGATTTACTCTGTGTTGTTATTTTTATTTTGTACTCTCAGGGATTGTTACTGTTTGTTGCTAACATTTTATTGCTTTATTTTCTCTGATTCAAATTGTTGTTGGGTATACCTTTTGCTGCATTATCACAGGGTGTGCCTACAGGTGTGTGCTTACAGATTACTGCTGTAGTCTTCTGATTCAGCTTGTCTTTTGCAAAATATATCATCTGTTACTGCTTTATTTTTCTCTGTAGCAAAGTGTTTCTTACAGGGTATATCTTCTGTGAAATTATTATAGGTGGTGCTTACATTTTTGTGACTTTTTATCATTAAGCTAAGCAAAATTACTGTTTGCCACTATTTTATTTTATTTTGTTAAAAGTTTTTTGTGTGTCTCACAGGTGTTGCAGTCTCCTTCTCACATAGACTGAGCTAATTACTTTCATCCCACAGCTCTTCCAGGGGATTAGGTGTGATATGGGGGTGGAGCTGACAAACTGTCAGGAACTTCCAACAGAGGGAAGGGTTAAAAGGTCAGGTTAGTTGACATCTTGGAGGTAGAAAACTAGGTTTGCTGGCCAAGGCACCTAGCTTCACCTAAGCTCTTTCTTCTAGGTTGCTAGAAAGGAGAGAGCAAATAACCTTACCAGAGTAAGGATAAGGATTAAGACTTCTTTTGGCTAGGCAGATTTACTCTGTGTTGTTATTTTCATTTTGTACTCATGGGGATTGTTACTGTTTGTTGCTAACATTTTATTGCTTTATTTTCTGCTGCATTATCACAGGGTGTGCCTACAGGTGTGTGCTTACAAATTACTGCTGAAGTCTTCTGATTCAACTTGTCTTTTGCAAGGTATATATTCTGTTATTGCTTTATTTTTCTCTGTAGCAAAGTGTTTCTTACAGGGTATATCTTCTGAGAAATTATTACAGGTGGTGCTTCACAGTTATAATCTATCATTAGGATAAGCTTTCAGGGCTACTGCAATTGTTGCTGGCTGATTGTTTCTACTCTTACCTCCTTGTTTCTTTCATCCATGGTTCTTCTTTTTCGGCAGGGGAAGGGCCCCCACACTACACTCCTTTTATAGGGTAGCACAGTTGTGATATTTCCTGTAGCAAAGCATGAAGGGGCGGATCAGAGGGGTATCCACACAGTGACCTCATTTACAGGGGCACTAGTACTTTAATTTGTTATAACAAGTTATACAAGTTATACAAAAACAAACAAAAAAACACCAAAATCAAACTTTTTCTTTCATTTTCTTCCTTCTTATTACTCTGACCAGGTTATAAACCCAGCAACTTATCTGGAATGGATATCATTAACTGCAGGTACTGTGGAACATTTTTCAGAAGGGCAGTTTTATAGGATTTAGGACACTGTCCTACATGCTGGGCCATTGGAGATCTAATGGCTCTGCTCCATGCAGCATGGGCAGAGATTGCGCACCTCAAATTGCATATTCAAGAGGAAATATATTATAAGAACCGCTCGCCATTTCCCCAACATCCAAGAGAAGCACCTTGACCACAGAGGGTAGTTGGTCCAGGAGGTTGGCAGGTGGTTAGGAGGGGCAAATCGGGTGCCCCATCATTCAGTGCTAAACAAAACTGACACTTGGAAGCACCAATTATCACCAAAAGGTGGCTTCATAGCTACTGCAGCAATAATGGATGAAACGTGGTTCAAGCAGTAGATGATAGTGGTTTCTACTGAGTTCCATAAATGGCAGATTGTATTAACCTGATATTGCAGGACCTTCTCAGACTAGTAGACATCTACTAGAGTGTGTGGGTATGTGTCTGTGTGTGTTGTTGCATTTGTGCCACTTTTACCCACTTACCTAAGGCATGGCAGCAGTTGCAGGAACGACAGATAAAAATAACCTACCTTTGCATGGCATTGAGGTGATCAAATGATTGAACTCAACCCCATAGGGGTACTATCTGACTAGTTACTAATTGGCACCATGGATTATGCTTAAGAAGATTCCATCTGCTTAACAAAAGCACAGTGGCATCTCATGGATGGCCTGATTCTTATCTCATGGCCCTTTGAATATATCACCCAGGTAATTAGCGGCCACATGGCACCATCAACCAAGCAATTCTACTTTTGTGTGTGTGGAGGAAGGTACTGTGCAATGTGCACCATTAACTGTAAGTCAAATCATTGATGATAGTGATTGCATTACACTCCTGGAACACATGCAGTCACTACTGGATAGTACTCACCCCTATAATATATCAGACCATACACAGAATACTCTGTTAACACTTTAATAGACCTGCAATACAAACCAGGCCTCCTTGCACTTCTTCAGGGGAAGGGGGGGTCAATGCCTTCCAGAAGATGAAGGATCACATGATTGAAAAGGTGCATGCACAGCAACTGATGACAAAGCTTAAGGCAATCACTGGACAGGATCCAGAAATCACAATCTTTTTAAAATGTCCCCAGTCCTAACCTATACATCAATGGGCATCACCAGCACATCAAAAGACCACCCTAGTTTCAGTACCAGTTCTCTGTTTACAGCATTATTAGAGTTGTTATTGAGACCGTGGAGAAGGAGGATGTTATCCATATCCTTCAGAATGTATGGTGGCAACATACACAACTGATTCAGAGAACTTGAACATTGATGAAAAGAAGCTGCTGTTTTACTGGCCCATGAAGGTTCAGGACTTGCCAGCATTTTCTTCTGTGCATATGTGCAATTTGATGAGGCATGGTGGATATTGCACTTGAATAGTTTGGCACCCAAAAGACTAAATGAGGTTCTGGACCTCACACCATTTCTTTGAATCCATGCCTGAAATCGATTGTATTAATTTTATACACAGAATTATTTAAAATGATGGGCCATTGTTTATTATCTTTTTTTTTTCAAAATCTATTTGTACTCCATTCGGCTGAGGCATCTTTCGGAGGTGCCTTTTCAACACAGGCCCCACTACTTCCCACCAAGACCCCTCCCAATGGTACCCCCCCTACAGGGACTTTCCAGCCCCCGGAGCATGCCCCCTGGAGAGGGCCCACTACTCCTATCTTGGTGGCATCTTTCTGCGATTAGAGAGTCCATCCCTGCAGGTTGTGGCTGGGGACCACTGGAGTGGCTGTCCGGTGTTGGGGATATGTGGTCTGGTCCCTGAGGCCCTGGTCGCCTCCTCAGTCCTCTGGGAATTTTTCCCTTGTGTGTTGTCCCTTGGTGTGCAGTCGTGCAATGGCGTCTGTGGCTCTGATGCCAATGCCCACTGATGCTCCGCCTCCAGCATCCGCTAGCTCACGTATGTTCTGATGCTGTTCCAGACTACTACCTGGGGCTGCAAGGGAGCGCCGCTATCCCCAAATCCCTCCCCAGGAAGGGAGAGCAGTCCTCTGGACACTCGATCCTTTCCCTCTCCTCCACTCCCCCGCTGACTCCTGATAGCCTTGATCCATTTCCGAACCTGGGTCGCCATCATGTCATGAGATGTGTTGTCCAGCGCCTCGACCCTCAGCGCCACTGGGCCGGCCAGTGTTTATTATCTTGACAAGATGAGTTTTGTGTTACTATTTCTAGCTTATGCAGAATTATTAAATCAAAAGACATTAATTATGAGAGGGTAAAGTCCCGAAAGATAATTTACATCTTAGGGTGCAATCCACCCATATTCGTTCACACCATTTTTGTAGAACATGTATTTTGCATAAAGGTGCCAAATGAGGTACTAAAAATTCTGGAGTGAAAACAGATTTCAGCTGTATTACTGTTTAAGTTTGGTAACATGAAGATGTGTTTTCCTTGCATCACTTTGCCATGTCATGAGTGATCATAAGTGAGCTTGAGGCATTAGACTGCATAAAGCTTTAGTTTAAAATTGTGATCCCCAGTGTTCAGGAACTTTGTTTTGATATTGCAATCATAATAACAAAAAAAATGTATCTTGATTCGGCATGTGTCATGGTGTTTTGTGTATTATTACAGGAAAAGCATGTTCATTACTATCACCATAAATTAATAGTGATTTATGTGTGTTGAACTGCATGTAAATGTCAACAAAACATTTTCTGCTTATATTATGGTGCCCCATACCATTTTATTTTAGCATGGGTGTTGGATGTTGACCTAGACCAACAACTGGGTCTGGCTCTAATAGATCTGAATTAATGCATTCACTAAGAGTGTTATTAATCCTGCACTTAAACTTTTTCAGGATTTTAGACACTTTCCATGATATAGGCACCATTTTTCCTAAGGTGAGAAGTGTTTGGGTGTAGTCCACCTGTTTCTGAAATACCATATGAAAAGCCTCAATGAAAGGAATCAGACATTAAACATCAAATTATAAAATTGTGTTTTTCTGTCTAGTCTTATTTTTTCATATTTTTTTTCAGTACTGTAACTGTAATAATAATATGGCCTTAGTAATATTGAATGCTCTGCTCTTTTACATTGTCTTTCTTGTCTTGTTTTGTCTTTGCAGTTGTCTTTACAATAAGTTTTTAAATATGCAATGCATTTTTATGTGCCGTATAGTATTAACATTTCACTATTCACTGTTCACTTTGAACTTTGAAGTGACATGTATTACCCCAGAAAGAGAAGGATCGTGAATCATGAATTAATAGTTAATGAATCTGTATGAATTTTGACTACAAAAGGGGTAGCATGGTCAGGATACACACTCTGACCCCTGAAGAAGGCATGTTCAAATGCTGGCTGTATAGCCTAGAGGTTAGAGTAATGTGATGTGAATGAGCTTGGTACATCCAGCAGACCATACCTGGGTTTGATTCTCACAACCTCCACTTGCATACTGTGTGACTCTGAGCAAGTCATTTAACAGCCCAGTGCTCCCAGGCAGCCGCTGAAAACAGACACTTGTGCCTAGTGGGCCTTATCTGGTTACCAAAGACTAAAATAAATAAATACATAAAGGAGTGTTCCAGTCCATGGCTGGCATTAGCCACAAAGGATTTTATTTGCACTAATTCTTGCACTTTTTACTGTTGTAAGCTCACAGTTGTGTATTTCTTTTTATGTTAAAATTGTTATTATGAGAACCCAGGTCATACAAAAGGAAAAAACAAACAAGCAACAAATTCCAAACAATGCACCACATAGTAATTCCTGTACAAATGCATACAAAATGAGCAGACATGCATACGGAAAATGTCTAGTATCTAGCATTAACAAGTAATGGTAGGGCCCCATATCACAGCAGATGTGGTCCTAACAGACAATAGTAAACAAAGTATAACTGTGTGTGTAGGAGAAAACCTAGGGAGTTGTATTTGCTCCTCTAAGGCCATATATAAACTGCAGGTGATGGTGCACCACCTAGTAATAAAGAAATGGTGGGCGTCTGGTACCATACATCCGAGGGAAACTCCACCAAGTGGGAAAAGAGATAACTATGTACAGGTTAGGGTAACCATAAAGAGAGAGTTATTCATGGGTATGTCTGCAAAATATTTTAGTATGTAATTTGACGGGGGGGGGGGTTAAGGGTTAGGGCCTAGAGGTGTGACTCCAGTCTTGTCGTGGCAGTATTTGGAGTCTAGAAAGGGTTGCCAGCAGTGAAAAAATATGGTATGAGAGCCTCCAGCATAACTAGACATCCTTGTGAAGGTGGCCACCTAACTCAGCGAAAGTGCGAATTCTGAAAGGAATGAACATAAGACTGTGTGTTATTTCATCAGAAGGAGTCTCTTTGCCAGAACCACAATGACCATTGCCCATTGTGCCTCCGGATCATGTTTGGGGAAGCCTTCAGGCATGCACTCAAGAAGAAGGAGAGGGGCATTGACATTCAGTCTGGGCATCACCAGTTTACACATCTTAGTGACTTCCATCCAGAAGGAAGTAATCTGAGGGTAAGCCCATATAATGTGATACAGGTGGGCATCTTTCTGGCCACATCTCCAGCAGGAGTCATCCAGGAGGAGCCCTAGCTTTTTCAGATTAGAGGGAGTGCAATACCACTTCAGCATCACCTTGGTCATAATCAGTCTGGTCCATCCGTCCTGACACCGCTGGTGGATTCATGTCCAACAATTAGCCCATTGTGATTTGGCAATCTCCATGTTCAAGTCCTTCCTCCATTGGGTTTTAATAGATAATGTACGGTTGTAAAGGGAATCTCTTCATGTACAATATACTTTACTGGCCCTGCCATTGTGGAGCTTCATCCAGGCTGCACTCTGCATAATTTCTGTGGTTGTAATGGCCTTAGATTATGATTTTGGGCTAGGCTTAATGACATCCTGAATTTGTAAGTATCTCCAGAAATGGACGGGGGGGGGGGCCTATATCTTTCCTTAAGGGCTTGGAAGGTATCCGTTGTATTGGACCCTGGGAGTAACAGATATTTATTCAATCTGATGCCCTGAGTTTCCCAACATCTCCACCTTATCATTACCTTGCCTTTCATCACCACAGGGTTATGACACAGAAGAGTGAGCACCCATGGTGTGGGGAGGGTCCCCAGAATCTTATGTATTTTTCCAATATTGCACTGATAAAGCAATATATGATGGTGACTGTCAGCAGTGGGCATTCTTCTTTGAGTACAGCCACACTGCTGCCAAGGGAGCTCCCCCACATGAGGCTTCAAAGTGAAGCCAGGTTGGTGAGGTGGACTGCATGGATATGTAACAGCCCAGTCCCCTGGGGTTACTAGAATCCCATCAGTGTCAGTGCTAGGTAGGGAAGGCAGCTGGTGAATAACTAGTTAAATGGATTTTCACCTGCTCCCTCTCTGTTTACTTGGTCTCAGCTGAGGAGTGGTGATGTCATTTAGAACTCTCGCAGCAACATAAGTGACAGTAGCTAGCTGTGAGTGGGGAGCTTTAGAATTTTCAGTTATTTTGTGAGTGGAGATCAGTGTGAGCAGTTGAAGGAGTGAGGAGCTGCAGTGTTGGCTCTGTGAAGAGAGCG
Organism: Neoceratodus forsteri; assembly: GCA_016271365.2. Taxonomy (NCBI): domain Eukaryota; kingdom Metazoa; phylum Chordata; order Ceratodontiformes; family Ceratodontidae; genus Neoceratodus; species Neoceratodus forsteri. Next base: position 261,181,604 of record CM028137.1, on the reverse strand, counting down.
TAGTTTCTCACCCTAGTGCTGAGAACCATCTGCCTGCCGGTAGAAGTGGTGGAAACCATCTAGCAGGAGTTCCTGATTTTCTCATCCCCTGTGAGATGAGAAGGACCATAGAATGGATCTGAGGGGCAATCTCTGACTTTGATGCAGGAAATTGAAGCTGCCTGTTTGTGTACAACCATGCATAATCTGACTTTGGGTATCCCAGGAGAAATGTACCTGTTTTTCTTTTGGGGTATACTCTGACAAATGGACACATATACCAAGTTCTGTTGAGACTGTTCTTATCTTTTCCTAAAGTTGGCTGATAATCGTGGAGTTCCAAGAGAGACTTGCCACATTGTTCAGGACTTTAATTTATACTCAGAGGTAGCGTGTTTCTAATGCTGAATGTGACAGACATTCCAGGATGCATAGTTCTACTGTATTACTAGAAATATTGATGTGTAACTCTGAAAGAATGGCAGGTATGGACATGGAAACAAGAGGTGGGTAAACCCCATCTGGAGTGACCAGTTCAGCACTACAGGTTCCGTAAGGGTGCCTGCTTATTCTGGACATGGTGGCCAATGCCTGAAGAGAAAGTTTACCCCCTGGTGTGGGTTCTGCTAATTTTGAGCACCAGTGTGCTCTGTTGTGGCCAGTTGCCACATTGCCAAATGTTTAAATCCTATGCCATATGGAAAATATTCTACTGTAAGTTGTGGCCAGTGCATCTAGAAGAAATTGTGTGCTCCATTGTGGCCAGTGCCACTAGAAAAAATGTGTGTTTCAGCTGAGGCTTTGCCGATAAAGAGAGTCCAAGGTCCTATGCAATATGGGATGTCTAGAGTTTCTGTCCACTACAGATGTTGTTGTTCTGCCATTGCCTTGTGCCATGAAGTGTAAACCCTTGAGAGTCCACCTTTGCTTTTGTGTACCATCTTTAGAATAAAGCCACATTCTAGAAACCCAACCTGGTTTGGACATTCTTGTTGTTGCTTCCTGTGTGGAATTACTGGGTACCCCTCCAGAAGTACATACCTAGCATAGTCCCTAGCAAAAGATTTCTCCTCAGGGCCCAGGTATGTTGGTCATGTTGGTATAATATTGTTTCTGTACCCTCACCCCTCTCTTTCCCCTAGACAGAAATATGGGAGGTGTGCTTACTAGTTAAACAAGTGGTCAGTGGGCGGTTACAGGTAGGAATCACTGAGAGATTTGTGCTATAATAAAGGCCATATGATACCCCTAAAACCATAGTATTCTCCACCCTCCTCTGCTCCAGTGCTGATGGAGCTTTTGTCAACTAAAATGGGGACCTTCCCACAGAAAACCCCCACTAAGGCATTCACTTTGTGGAACCACTTCAGGGGCACCTGTAATGGCAAATAGGTACAATACAGTAGCTGTGGAGCCACCATCATTTTTATGGAGTCTATTTGTCCTGCCAGGGAGAGGTAGAGGGTCTTCCAGCAATCCAAGTCACCTCTTAGGAAAATGAGCAATGTTGTGACGTTAATGTCAATTAATTTCTGGAGATTTCTGTGGAGAGTCACTCCAAGGTACACTATGATATCAGGGGCCCATTTGAGACTTAGTGAGCCTTGTTCTGAACATATACTATTTGAAGGCATAACTTCGATTCTGGATTGATTGACCTGGAGGACTGAAACACTGGTGAAGTGAGACAGAATGTCCAGGATCAAATGCAGCTATGGAGGGATGGAAACATAGGGCCCTCTGGGCCCTGCACTTCCACAGGCAAATGGATATGTTCACACAGGTGCCAAAGGGACCTGTGTTAAATAGGATACAATTACACTAACTCAAAATATATGGCAATTGGTTAATACACTAGTTAGGGTTCAGATAAAAGTGACAAAAGCATGGAAATGTGGTGTTAGGTTTCTCAACTCTAACCCCCCTCACCCTCTTGACAACAAATGGAAAAAAAAAACTTTAAGGTTTTACCTGTCCTAAGTCTTTGCAAATCAGGGGTTCTCAACCCTAACGCTCTCCCCATTCTCCTATAGTTTGCACATCTCAGCTTCTTTACTGATGGAATGGGGTGAGCATTAGTGTTGACAATGCCAAGGAACAACCCAGGCCTGATTTGTGAAGACTCAGTAGAAGTGAAACCATAATGGTTTTTGCTTTTGATGCCTGCAGGGTGAGGATGGGGTGTTAGGCTTGGGAAACCTAACACCACATTTCCCTACTCTTGTCGCTTGAACCTGAATCCTAATGGGTGTATTAATGAAGTCTTTGCAAAGAATATATATATATATATTACTTTCCAAAAAAACAAAAAATCATTCCCTAATGCAGCAGTTAGATTTCAGATTAAAATGACAAAAGTATGAAAATGTGATGTTAGTGTTCCCAAACTTAACACCCCACCTCTTACCATATAGCAAATAGAAAACCATTACATTTTCTTCTTATCTTTCATAAATCATCCTGGGGTCTTTCTGGGGTTGTCAACTGTAACGCTCACCCAATTCTCATATAGGCTACACATTTGACCTTATTTGTTCATGGAATGGTGAGAATATTTGCGTTGACAACTACAAGGTAGAGCCCAGGGCTGATTTGCAAAGACTCAGGAGAGGTGAAGTTGTAATGATTTTCTCTTTTTCTGCCTGCAGGTTGGGGGTGGTGTGTTAGGGATCGGAACCCTAACACCACATTTCCCTACTTTTGTCACTTTAATCTGAACACTAACTGCTGCATTAATGGAATATATATATATATATATATATATATATATATACACACACACACACACACCTATATTTATACAATAGGGGTGAGGCATATTTTCTTCTAATAAAACCATATATTTGTAACATAGTGAAATAAATGCAGAGAGAGGCTAGCACAGTGATGATAAATGACATGTATCACACCCGTGCAAACCACACAAATGGCACAAAGCTGTGAAAATGGTAACTTTTGCAAAATTGTGGCCCCTATTGTATAAATCAGATACATGATGGCACTCGTGATATGGAAAATATTTTCACTCCTGCACAGTGACCTCTGGATACTCACTTGTGGTGAAGCCATTAGTGAATATCCAGAGGTCACTCTAGAGGAATGAAAATATTTTCTATATCGCACTTGTGCCCATTATGTATCCCATATCTATATCTATATCTATATCTATATCTATATCTATATCTATATCTATATCTATATCTATCTACATATCTATATATAGATATATATATATATATATATATATATATATATATATATATACCTGCAAATATTTTACGTGCCTGCTTGATCCTGGACTGACCAATAGAGGTGCTGTATTTATTTTAAATGTGCACTCAAAGTGGCACAGAGCTCTTGCAGGGCATACAATATACATGCTAGCTTGTGACATTTCTAAGCCCAGGAGGGGCTATGTGTTTTTTTTTTACATGCCTGTAGCTTCTTTCAAATACGTCAATGCCTGCATGTACTAGAGAGGGTTTAATAATTGCCCTCCCAGAGTGGATCTATAGGTCTTGGCCAAGAAAGGGATAATGTAATTTAACCCACCTCTGAGCACTGCAGAGGATTTTACAATCATTTATACAGGTAGGTCCAGCTCAGGAGAGGCTCTACATTATTTTTTGCATGCCCACTGAGAGCGGGTCTCAGCCCACAATGGCTATTCTTTATTTTAAATTCACTGCTCTGAACTGGTCAGAGCCCAGGGGACTATTTTTCTTTGTTTAATTTCCCTGCTATAAGAAATTTTAAGCCCAGGAGTGGCTTTACTGAATTTATGCAATCCTGCTCTAAGCAAGTCTCAATCCAGGAATGTTGTTGTGTTTTATGACCGTGCACTCTGAGTTGGTCTTCTTAGGGTCTCAGCACAGAACAGAATGTTATAATTTAATCAGGAACCTCTGAACACTTTAGAGGCTTATGCAATTCATTTTATTTATACGTTCTTACTTAAAGAGAGGCACAGCCTGGAGGGGGTCACTTTATTTGTTTACTCCCACTCCAATCAGTTCTCAGTCTAGGAGAACAATTCTGACTGCTAAATTCCCTGCATCTAATGTGTCTTGCTGAGGAGTGTATTTGTTTTTTAAACTTCTGACCTAGAGTTGCAGCGGGTCTAGGAGAGGAATTTGTGGCTTTCAAATACAGCACATAAAAGTACAGCCCTAAAGAACTGTTATGTGTGCAAATGCCCTGGAAACTTAACTTTCCACATGGAGCAGGCCTTAGCCCAGGAGGGTTTCTGTAATATTTAATTCCCCCACTCTGAGAAGAAACTAAACCCAGGGAAGGTTTTGCACAGAAAAATTCAGTCATGGAGGGCTGTTCAAGCAGAAAATTCTCTGAAACATGAACGTTCCTGCTCAGTGTTAGTCTTAGACCGGGGGGGGGGCTTCTGTAACATTAACTATCCTTGCACAGAGCAGGGCTGCGCAATGGGTGGGCATTGCAAATAAAAACTCAGCCCCAGTGGATTGTAAAAATGGGAAAATGCCCTGAAAAATGAACTTTCCTGCTCAGAGCAGGTCTAGGCCAGGAGGGCTTTTGTAATATTTATTGTCTCTGCTCTGAGCTGATGGGAAAATGCACCACTGTAAGTACCTCCAGTTATGAGACAGTTGTCTGGGGAATGAATCTGGGGTGGGGGATGTTGTATTGGTAGCTTAACCCAGTATGGATTTAATTTAATCAAGCATTCAGTCTCAAAACAGGTCTGAGCCTGAAAGGGCATTCTTCATTTTAAAATGCCTGCTCTGAGTGGGATTCGACTCATGAGGGCATTCACAACTGAGGAAAAAAAAAACTGCTCCCACCTGTATCAGGGATCAGCCAAGTAGGGGGTTTATTTTTTTTTAATAGGTTCAGTGAGACTCTTGGTCAAGGAGTGGGTTTGGGATGAGGTGGAGGAGATACATTTCTTGGATGGACTTTGGTTATTAGGGCAAAAATGTTAATTTTTTTTGACAGTCTCCATAGATAGCAGTGTTGTTTAGTCTGGGATCTTCACCCTGGGGCCTGTTCAGGTAAGTGAGGATGTGTGTGGGAGTATGGGGACGTGGATGTTCAGTAGGAGGCTGGGGTGGGGGGGTTGGATTGGTAATCAACTTTTTTTACAGCTTTAAAAAAAACATTAAGGGACCATTTTCTTAATTTAGTAAACAACGACCATTGGAGGGTGGGGGAGTGCCTCCTTTCATGTTGACTTGTTCTTGACGCTGTATGAGGCAAAGATGGCAACCACTCTGGGCTGCCATCTGCAATACTGGTGCTGCTAATTCTACCCTTCCAAGCATTTAATATTAAATATAGAGAGTAATTTGGCACGTTCTTGACTTGTGGTCATCTTTCCCGACCAAAGTCAAAAGAATTTTGTCGCTTTTTTTGATTTTAGCCAGGTTTCAGGCTTAGGGACGATAGAATAGGCAGAGCTGATTAGTGATTTAGTGCAGGAGTAAGTTTTCTTATTTTTAGGAAGGGAATCTTATTGACTGCAGATCTGATCCTTACCTTCTGAGGTGGAACTCTCCAATACTGTGGGGCCTAGCTGGTTGGTGATTTCCAGCTTCTGGAGCAACTGTTGACCGAAAACCAAAAGCCCGAGTGACTAACAATCTCCTCTGGAGCTGGGCGCCAGATTTGGGGTGCTGGCTGGATACTGGAGGTGCCCTTTTTCATCCTCGAAGAGGCCAACATTGTTAAGCCTGTCCCAACTCCCTGATGACCTGCTTTTTGAATAGTCGACCAAATATCGGAGCTAGACAATCTAGTGCATTCTTGCGGTGCCTCCTTTCATCAGTGAAGGGGCCGACTTTTGCGTCCTGATTTGTTTCTAGCTGGAGACTTTTTCAGATGGACACATGGATGCCAGAAACAGTGGCATCTGCGGTCCTGATTCCCTAATTCCTATGGAGTCAATCTGTGTGAAGAAGACTGTGTGAAACCGACTGTAGCATGTGTAATCGTCCAGCTGGTTTTCCTATTGGGTTCGTGCTCGAACTTTCGCTTCCTTCAGATGGATAAGAGATGTACTATTAAGTGCAAGTCTACCAGTGAGAGAGGCACAGACTCTGCACTGAAGGTCCAGTAAGCTAACTATCACCAACACCCCTTTTTGCCATTTCTGTGTGAGCCTCTACCACCTGAACAAAGTGGGAGAAGCTCTGATTGGGTTTCAGGTGGATCCCCTTGACTGTGTGTTCCCCCTCAGTTGAATCTGTGTTCTGGTATCAATCTGCCTAGCAGTGACCAAGGTCAGTGAGAGGGTCCCTGGTCACTTAGCCTTTGGGCTAGGAACATAACAGTTTCCTTGAAATTGATCTTTTCCACATACTCCGTTGGCACTGCTTTATGGATCTGCAGCCTGGAAACTGCTCACTGAAAATTGGAAAACAAGACTTTTTCTTTTAGCCTCTGTTTTATATGGGGTGGTTGGGGGGTCTTTGTGTAGGTGGGCAGGTGGGAGGGGGGTGAGGACTTCAATTGTTTTGAGTGCTGTATGTGTTGTGGTCTGTAGTGTGTGATTAGTTTTTTTTTGTATGCATTAGTGGTGTGCATGTGAGTGGTGTGAGATGTAGTTCTGACTGGATAAGAGTGATCATACTGTTAGTACTTTTAATAAGTATTAACCAGCACTAGCAGTGCTTTTTTAGAAGTTTGTAAGGTCAGTGAACTAGTTGTCTGGGATGTGCAAGGGACAGGTGTGGGTTCGAATTACCTACGATGCATCCCAGCTGTTTGACCTGCATCTCTTCACTGACCTCCCTGTACCAGCCAAGGCAGCACATTGCTGTCAGGAGTTTGGGATTAAGTGGCGCTGTACTGGTCAGTTCTGGCGGGGTGCCATTGCTGAAACGGAGGAGAACAAGAGGTGGTCAGGTGTAGGAGGCATCCTGGGTTTAGATGGGACCTTGAGAGAAGCCAGACATGTTTGGTCCCCATCCTCAGGGGTTCCAACAGACCGAGTGGGCAGGTAGCCCATGGGACTGCAATACCTCCTACTCCCCTTAGGGCTGTGCTTTGCAATGCCAGATCAATTAGGAATAAGACTGCAATTATAGCGGACTTTATTTTAACAGTCAATCTGTCCTGCATTATGGAAACCCGGGTAGGCAATAATGCTAGGCCAGTTTTGGAGGCTGTGGCCCCAACCCCTGGTATTCTGTAGTGCACTGCCCTAGGGTAGAATGCAGGGTTGGGGGAGTGTCCATCTGCTTTAGAGCTGACCTTGGCTTCACTGTGCACCCAGTGAGAACCACTGGGTCCTTTGAATGTGTGGCAATACATGGGGGTCCGGGTGCAGGCTGCAGAATTCTTCTGATTTACTGTCCCCCTGAGGCTATGGGAGGATTCCTGCAGGAGGTGGTGGATTTTGTTGTTGGCAAAATTTTTGAGTCCCCCAGATGTATAGTACTTTGTGACTTCAATGTATGGGCTGATGACGAATCCCCCAGACTTGGGTCCAACCTCCTCCAGACAATGTCTTCTCTCAGCCTTGCACAAGAAGCTACCTCCATGACCCATCAGGGTGGCCACATGTTGGACCTAGTGTTCTCACTGGGGCTTGAGATTTGCAATGGCAAGACCGATCCGGTCAGTTGGTCTGATCATTGCACAGTGGAGTTATCATTCGGGGCTCCCCCTCAAAAGCCCTCCCCCTGCGGAGATAGTTAGCTACTGCTTTTTGAGGGGATTGTCCCCAGAGGGTTTCCTGGCAGTGGCTGACCTATCTAGTGTAGGCACTGCATGTGCAGGGGGCATGAGTGATGTGGTCGCCGCCTATAATAAGGTGATGTCCAACATGCTCGATGCCCTTGCACCGGTCTGTGTATGATCCCAAACCTCTCACTTGAGGTCCCTTTATTTGATGGGGAGTTCAAGGCGATGAAGATTACAAATCAGAAGTTGGAGCACTGATGGTGGGAGACCAGGCTAGAGGAGGAAGAACTGGCCCTACATGCTCACTCTGGTGAGTACCAGGGGGCAATCAACCCTAAGAAAGCAGAGCTCCTGTCTAGGGAGATTGCTGCAGGGAAGGACTGACCAGCCATGCTATTTCAGACTGCGGATAGGCTGCTAAATGCAGTCTGTCTTTTCTGAATCCTTGTGTGTAGAGTTTGCTCATTTTTACTCTGACAGAGTGTCCTCCATCCAGCAGGGGATTCTGCAAGTGAGCGAGAACATGGTCTACAGCAGTCATCATGGGCATCACAGAAGCACTCCCACTGATGGTGGGAGACCAGGCTAGAGGAGGAAGAACTGGCCCTACATGCTCACTCTGGTGAGTACCAGGGGGCAATCAACCCTAAGAAAGCAGAGCTCCTGTCTAGGGAGATTGCTGCAGGGAAGGACTGACCAGCCATGCTATTTCAGACTGCGGATAGGCTGCTAAATGCAGTCTGTCTTTTCTGAATCCTTGTGTGTAGAGTTTGCTCATTTTTACTCTGACAGAGTGTCCTCCATCCAGCAGGGGATTCTGCAAGTGAGCGAGAACATGGTCTACAGCAGTCATCATGGGCATCACAGAAGCACTCCACCTATTTGGGGTGAGTTTAAACCAGCGGAGGTGGCTGAGGCCATTCCAGGCTGAAGCACACATATTATGAACTACACCCGATGCCGACCTGCTTCTTGATGGGATACGAACATACAAAATTTGACAGCAGAAACAGGCCATTTGGTCTATCAAGTCTGCTCAAGTTTTGCAGTTGCCCCTCTCTCCTCACCCCCTTCCCCTTATACGAATATATGAAATTTGCCAGCCAGTGCCTCTGTCGGTCTGACGTTCGCCTTGTTTGTCTGGTGCTCCTTGTCAGAAGGGTTTTTCCCAGATTCCTTAAAAGAGGCACTGGTGAGACCTCTTCTAAAAAAAAAAAAAAAACATCTTTAGACCCTGACATCTTGGTGAACTATCAAACTATCACCAACCTTCCTTTTTTTGGTAAAGTTGTAGAGAAAATTGTGGTGCAACAACTTGAGGAGCACCTTGAGGTCTTTGACATCTATGAGCCACTCCAGTCTGGGTTTCATGTGAGGCATAGCACTGAAATGGTATTGGTTCAGCTGCACAATGACCTCCTCATGGTATGAGATAGAGTAGAGGGATCAGTTCTTATTCATCTCGGTCTTTCCTCAGCATTTGGCAGGGTGAACCATGTTGTGTCACTCAACCGTCTCAGAGAGTACTGTGAACTTGCTGACATTGTCATCTGCTAGTTTGCATCCTGCCTCGCGAGTAGGAGGCAGTGGGTGGTGATAGCAAATTTATCCTACCCCACTAGCATCCTGTTCTGCAGAGTACCTCAGTGCTAGTCCTGCCGCCCATGTTGTTCACCGTATACATGCTGCCCCTGAGTGAGCTCAATAGGAAGTACAACATGTGTTTTCACTGCTATGCAGATGATACCCAGTTGTATCTTTTCTTTGCCCCTAGGACATCAGACACTGTGGATGTGCTAAATAGCTGCCTCACTGAGATCAATGACTGGATGTTCTCCAGCTGGTAGCAGCTAAACCCTGAAAAGACAGAGGTACTGGTGGCGGAGTCAAACCTAAGGCATGATAAGATTTCCTCTGGTGTGGCAACAGGTTTAACCCTGGGGCCTGCACCATTGAAGGCTTCCTCTAGGATGCATGATCTAGGTATTTTCCTTGATGACAGACTGACATTTGAACCTCAGGTGTCATATTTACTGAAGAGAAGGTAGGGCAGGGCCCACAGCTCAGCACCATGGTCATGGGGGAGGGAGGTGTGTACATCAGGTGTCGTCCATCGTCCAAAGGAGTTTTTACCATCTGAGGAATATTTCCAGGATCAAGCCCCTAGTTCCACCTGGGGACCTCCCCACCTTGGTGCTCGCTTTTGTGAAGTCCAGACTCAACTACTGTAATGTGCACTACTTCAGAGTCTCTGGAGGTACCCTCCGCTGACTGCAGCTGGTGCAGAATGCTGCTGCTAGGCTGCTGACAGGACTTTCTAAGTTCAGCCATGTTACCCCGGTGTTACATAAACTGCACTGGTCGCCTGTCAGGTGGAGGATCCTATTCAAGTTGGGCTTGCCCATCTTTAATGCCCTACACAGACTTGGTCCTAGCTACCTTTTTGACCTTCTAACACCTGCCACTAATGCCTGTTCCCTCTGCTCCTCCTCTAGGGGCCTTCTTGCGATTCCCAGGACAAAGATAAACACTGCCAGTGACAGGGCCTTTAGCATCACCAGTCTCATCCTGTGGAACTCACTACCACCATCTGTGAGGGAGGCCCCTTCAGTTAAGGTTTTTAAGGCCTGCCTCAAGATCAATTTATTTGCCTTGGCATTTCCAGACATTGATCCTTATGGACGTCAGTATTTACTCATTAGCTAATGTTGATACATTCTGATTTTAAGCTTACTATTTTTATCTTTATTCTGCTTTAATTTATTTATGTATCTATGTATGCACACTCACTTTAATGTTTATACCTGTATGGTGCCCAGAGCCTCCGGATTTCCTTGGCTAGACACCAAGGAAAGAAAACTATCAGAATGGGGATGGTGATCAGAGGGTGGGAGGGGTTCCACTAAACACCAGGGAAAATCTTTATTAATTATTGGGATGGCAAGGATGGCCATCAGAGGGTGGAGGATGCCACTAGACAACAGAAACAAATTAAATATTAACAGGAATGGCCATTGAAGGGTTGGGGGGTGCCACTAGGCACCAGAGATAAATAAAATATTTGTGGGGATGGCCATTGGAGGGTGGGGAGAGCACCACTAGACAGCAGGAAAATATTTAATACTTATGGGGATGGCCATTGGACATGTGAGGGCACCACTAGACACCAGGGTACAACTTTATTAATTACAGGGACAGTGAGGATGGCCATTGGAGGGTGGAGGGGTGCCACTAGACACCAGGGAGAAATTACATATTAATGAGGATGACCATTGGAGGGTGGGGGTTGCCACTACACACCAGGAAAAAAATGTAAAAATTATAGGGACAATGATTGGAAGGGGGTGCCACTCCAGAGAAAATTCACATAATTATGGGGACACCATGAGGGGATCCTTTTTCATTCAAATGAAAAAACAGAAAAAAAAATTAAGTCCAAAATCATTTTATATTTGAAGGTATTCTTTTTCATTTGACTGAAAAAGCCCTTATGACAAAAGCAGAAGCAAGTCACAAAAAAGGATTTAAAATAAAATAAAAAAGGATAGTAGAAAAGCATAAAGTCCCACACAAGATGTGGGAGGTCAGCACCACAATATAAACAGATAAGACCAGCAGTCTCATATACGTGCAAAACACTTTTTAACATCAGAAAATGGCTATAATACAGTTGTATATGTTTCATGTCATAGTAGCAATTGCAAAACAGCGATCACTATTATGGCATGTGTACTGTATATCACTATAAAGCAAATCGTCTATATACATTTTAAGGTGACATGACATCCAGATACCCAAAAAGTGTTGTACCCCACACCACCCTGAATTAGGATTCTCAACTCCAGGGAGCTGCATGTCAGGGATGGGGCAAAATCAGGATGTCGGGCAAACATTAAGTGTGGCAAAATGTATCCCCCTCCTGGTCCCAAACCCAGTACCTGCTCTGCCAGAGCTAACCTCCCACACCACCACACTACATGGCTAGCTCAGCAGGAGAGGTACTCCAGTCCCTGAAAACCCCTTCCCTGTCCCTCCCCTTCCTCTGGCTATTCCTCCCTTCTGTTTACCCTTCCCTATATTCGCTGTCCCATACTCTTGCTATTTTGGAGGGTAGCCCACAATAATAGTGCCCTAAATGAGTTGCTATATTTCTAGTCATTCATTTTGGGTCACTAGTATGATGTGATATTGTTGTATAAGACCAAGCTATACAGGCTAAAAAAAAATGGTGGCTCACATCTCCCATTGGACATGCCTTTCACTATCAGGTTTCTGTGTTATACACTTCTGTATTGACAATGTTCTTTATAATCAGAGTGCTCAATGTGTGTCACCAGTTTGTTTTTTTAGGCTGTATGGCTTGGTCTTATACAACCATGTCATAGCCATTTTCTGATGCTATTTTTGGCTGTGCTGCAGCTTTTGCCTATTGGCTTCAGTTGAAGCCACCTTTATGCATTAGGCTGGTTTTGGAGAAAATTTCCAAAGTTAAGAGCATGTGTAGTGAAATTGCAATGAATGGTCATAACTTTAGCATGTGTTTCATATTTTGATCCCAAATTTTCAACATAGCCTTCTAATGACACCACCTCATGAACAAGGGCAAAAATAAATTCCAAATCCTGCCCAAAAAGTGAATTCTCCAAGTGACCGCAAAATCACCTTTCCTGTGGAAGTTGCATAATGACAGTCCTATTGTTTATGAGGTGGGGTCCCCAAAAGGCCATGTTTAAAATCTGGGATAAATATCTCCAAAAATGGCTTAGTTATGCATGAAAGCTGAAACCCTCACTGAAATACATTGAACCGCATTTATCTTCATTTCTCATATTGCATTGCAAGTTGCATCTTCGATCGGAGAGTGGGTCTTGAACCTGTGATCTTTTCAGGTGATTCAAGGTGTGTCAGGGTGTACTGGGGAGAGGTTTGGGGTGGTGTGTGCTGAGTGGAAGTTGGGGATGCTGATCAGCAAGGGACCTTTTTTACAGCTAAAAAAAAACATTGAGAGTCTGTTTTCTTCATTTCAGGTTCTAATTGAGATGAGAGGGTGGGGGGGGTGCCACTAGTCAACAGGGATCTAACATTTTACAACATGGACAGCGATTGGTGGGTGGGGTACAAATAGACACCAGGGAAATGGGAAACAGCAATCAGCAAGTGGGGGTGCCATTATACACCAGAGAATATAACATTTTACAAGGGGGATGGCGATCAGTGGGTGGGGGGATGCCACTAGACTCCAAGGAAATAGGAAACAGCAATCAGAGAGTGGAGGGTGCCACTAGACACCAGAAAAAATAACATTATACAAAGAGGACGGTGATCGGTGGGTGGGGGTGCCACTAGACACCAGGGAAATGCAGAACGGCAATTAACGGTTGGGTGTGCCACTGGACACCAATTTTTTTTTACATATATAGGGGAATCGGGGGGTACTAGACACCAGGGATATATAAAATAGGGAGATGGGAGGGAGGGTGGTGCCTTTGAACACTAATAAAATACTGTTTTATATAACAGGGGATGGCACAGTTAAATCCATTTTTGGCAGCCGATTTCCTTTTTCGTGATTATGAAAAAGGATTTGCGTAAAAGAAACTTAGTCGGGGTGAAAAATAATTTAAATAGATGAAAAAAGTAATTTGGAGAGCATAGGAGCTATAACAAAATACACTCTGAAGCTCATACGTTCCCAATGAGCAAGATACATGTTTGGATGTCTGTAGAAGACATCCCTGGGCAGAGTTATGACACTTTGTTGTGTGAAGAAAGAGAAAACAAGATGGTGGCTCATGAAAAATAATTTTTTTCTGGTGAAAAAGGATTGGCCGCTCACAAAAAATAATCTTTTTTCAAACCCATTCCTCTATACTGGAGAATGATCTTCCCTTTGAAAACAATTGGAACTTAAAAATTGAATGACTTTGCAACAGATAAATATTTTGCACCAAACAAATGCATGGCAGTTTTGTTACCCAAGCTGTTTCTAATAGAAAAAAAGTTACTCCAAAATTCCACATCATCTGGGAGCAAGATGATGAGGAAAAAACTACAAAAAGTGGTGATTTTTAAGGTTCTTGCACTATCAGATCTCAGAATCTGCACATCTAACTGGAACAAAACTTGTCACTTCAAAAGATCTACCCCAGGGGGCAGCACATGCTAAATTGTGTGCAAATCCATTGATCAGTTGCAAAGTTATTAAAGTGCAAAATTTAAGGTTTAACATTAAACAGGTTACTCAACCCTAACTACAGGAGTAAGACCGTGCCTATATATATATATGTATATATATATATATATATATCGCAAAAAAGTTATTTAATGGACTAGTTAGGGTCAAAGCGACCATAGTTTGGAAATGTGATGTTAGGGTTTACAAACCCCAACACCCCCCCTCCAGGCAGCACATCAGTTGTGGGGTGTGTCTTGGGGTACTCAAACCTAACGCTCACCCCATTCCATCCATTAATAAGGTCAGATTTGTACATTGAAGTAGAATGGGGTGAGTGTTAGGCTTGAGTACCCCAAGGGACACACCATACCTGATGTGCTGCCTGGAGGAGGGAGTTAGGTTTGTGAACCCTAACGTCACATTTCATAACTTTTGTCACTTTGACACGAACTAGTGCATTAACAAAGTTTTTTGCAATTTATTTCTGTACTTTTTGAGATAGTATAATTGTGTCCTTATTTTGATTTGGGAGTGCAGGGTCCATTGGACCCTTCACATTAATGCATATTGCTGTGGGAATACAGCATCCATCGGACTCTGCGCTACCACCTATACATACATACAGTAAGATTGTCTGACTTTATTTTTAAAAGTTACATTTGTATGTTCCCTGGTGTCCTGTGGAACCCACCCACCAAACAATTGTGCCCGGTCCTCATTAATTTTAAGGTAATATCCCTGGTGTCTAGTGACAACCCCACCTTCCAATTTCCATATGCGTTTTATTCTACTTTCATTGCTGTTCAGTGGTACCCCCCCTTCCCATGTCAGACCTAACCTTTAAATAAGGAAACTATCCCTCAATGTGTTTTTATTTTTTATTTTCCTGTAACAAAAAAGTCCAACACTGATCATACCACAGCCCCATCTGACTTCTTGGTATCCTATCAGGATACTGAGGCTGAGGTTACCGACACTTACAGACCCAGCTTCGGTATTTTGAAATTAGGGATACCCAAAAGTGTAGCCCAACACTGAAACTGCATTTCAATGGGCAAAATTGTATTTCACCCTGCTAAATGATAGGTTACACCAGCAAACATGGTTCTGCTGGCATAACCTTTTGAGGGTGGAGGAGTGAGGTGCAGGCCAAGCTGCTCCATGGTGTGGTGTACTAATGCTCCTGCAGCTTGGCCAGCAGGCTATTGGGGACGGGGTTCTGTTCCCGCTAGGGGAACATTTTGCAAATTTAATTTTTGCACCCACCCCCAACTTTACTACCAATTCCAAGATCCGCTCCCCCTCAGAGTTAGTTGTTTTTGTTAGGGGGGTGCAGAGGGCAAGGCCCCCCATGTGGAGGGTGGTGAATCCCCCCCCCCCCCACATTAGAGCTGTGCAAAAATTTAAATTCTGCTGGTAGAATTCTTGTGAAATGTGGAATTTCGCTTCTGCAGAATTCCATGAAAAATGGGGGTAAATTTCATGAAATTAGCCTTTAAATTGCACAATTTTGTCATATATTGCTGAATAATATGGTGAACTGTGGAATTTATTTTCCACGGAACTGATTGCCTTACTTTTTATTTAGTAGCTAAAAAAAACTGGTGTAACTTGGACCCTGAGACCAAAACAGGTGCGTGGAGCTTTTGGTGTAAGTGGGAGGAAAAACTAAATAACTGGGAGGTGACACTGCTGCAACTGATACTGGTGTAATTGGAAGTAGAAACCGGTGTAACTGGGGTGAGACACAAATGCAGACATAATAAGCTATGTTGAAATATGTGTAATTTTGAATACTGTATGATGCACGAACAGAACTGTGAGGAGAAACAATTTCAGCTGGGAGGGTTCCGCGGAAGTTGTAATTTCACCTCTGCGAAAGTGCTGAAAAAAATGTTCCCACTTCTGTTGAATTTCTGAATTAGAACTGCAGTTTTTATGTTGGCGTGCTTGTGCAGCCAACATTGTGGGACAGTGCAGCTTTGGAGGCGGGGTCGCTATTGGGCGAATGCAGGGCACGCACCAGTAGGTGTGTCCCGCATTCCCCAATCAGCCTGCATGCCGGCGCCATACCATGCATACATAATGTGGCGAGCACATCTAAGAAAAGGTCTGCTGCAATCTGAGAAAAGCTTGTCATATGCAGTGGTCCTTTTCTTGCCGTGCTCACTGTCATTATGTACATGGTCAGTGAGCGGGCAGCCGCCTAACTACTGCCGACTTTGGGGGTGCCCAATCTCCCTATTGGTTAACCCCCCCACTTTCTTTGTGTGCCGACGGGGCAGCCCACTCCCCATCAGCATAAACTCCCCAGTTGTTGAATGCTGAGGGGGTGCCCATTCCCCCTCAGCTCATGCCTCACCGCTTTCTTTGTGTGCTGACGGGGGTGCCTAATCCCCATCGGCATTACTTCCTCCTCCCCCCATGTTGTGTGCCGATGAGGGTGCCCAATCCCCCGTTGGCTACAGACACCCCCCCAAACAGTTAGGTGGCACTCTAAGAGCCCACCCCAGCATGCAAATCCTGCAAAAAAAACTGTCCTGCGATGTTTTTTCATTTTCCCTGTAAAATGAAAACGGTCCCTCGTAGTATCGATGCTCCCCTCCCTCCACCGGCACCCACCCACTGCGCACCCTGCCTCCCTTCACCCCCCTCACCCCATACTTACCTGCGGAGTCCGTCGCAATGATCTTCAGTGGACCGGGAACACATCTGCACTCTTCAAAGCTGACCGCGAACTGAAGAAATGCCGGTAAGCTGTATAATGGAATGAATAGGAGGTTTTCAACTTTAATTCATATCTCGGGCATTTTTGTGAATTTTGGCCCATTTCAGCATGGGGTTTGAGACCCCTTCTCTCATGAATGTGCACTGTCATGTCATTAGGTCCACAAAGGTGATTTTCACAGTCACTGCACTGAATCACCTTTAGGAACCAAGTAACGAAATGACAGTGCCACTGTTCATGAGAGGGGCTCTCAAAAAGCCTATGTTGCATGTTTGGTGGGAAAAATCAAAACAAAATTACTGTTTTATGAGTGTGTGTAGCAACTGCGCAATGCACGCTCGTAAGTTAGTGCATTCCCACTATTTTCATGCCAGATTCTCAACATTGGCATTTTACCATACCTTCTTGTGAACCGTACAGCTGTCATTTTTCACATCCTGCCCAAAATGTGTTTTCGCACTTCCGGCACAGAATAGCATGGTTGCTGTGTGAAATCAGTGTTTGGGACACATTATGAAAATGACAGTGACACGGTTCATGAGCAGAGGTCCTAAAATGCCTGTGTTGAAAATTTGGTGACAATACTCCATAAAATGACTGTGTTACGAGCATGCATAGCAACTGCACAATGCATGCTCATAAGTTAGCACATTTGCACTATTTTTATGCCAGAGTCTCAACATTGGCATTTTACCACACCTTCTTGTGAACCGTATAGCTGTCATTTTTCACATCCTTGCCGAAATGTGTTTGCGCACTTTCAGTACAGAATAGTGCGGTCGCTGTGTGAAATCACTGTTCAGGACACATTATGAAAATGACAGTGACACTGTTCATGAGCAGAGGTCCTAAAATACCTGTGTTGAAAATTTGGTGACAAGACTCCATAAAATGACTGTGTTACGAGTGTGCGTTGCGCAGTTTGCACGCGCGCTCATAAGTTTGCAAACTTATATTTTCACTCCACATTTTCAACAGTGCCATTGTTCTACACCTCCTAATGAACAGTACAGCTGTCATTTTTCACATCCTGACCAAAATCTGTTAACGCAGTTCCGGCGCACAATAGCGCGGTCGCTGTGGAAAGCCCGTGTTCGAGACACATTATGAAAATGGCAGTGACACTGTTCATTAGCAGACGTCCTAAAATGCCTATGTTGAAAATTTGGGGATGAAAGTCAATAAAATGTGTGTTTTACGAGCGAGATGCATGTTTGCACGCACGTCATGACGTCAGAATTTGTAATACTTTCACTCCAGCTAGTCATCATTGCCATTTTTCCATACCTCCTTATGAACAGTACAGGTGGCTGAAATGTGTTTTTGCACATCTGGTGCAGAATTGCACGGTCACTGTGCAAAATCACTTTTTGGGACACTTTCGGGAAATGATGGTGACACTATTCATCAGCAGAGGTCCTAAAATACCTGTGTTGAAAATTTGGTGGCAAAAGTCCAGACAATGACTGTGTTGCAAGAGTGCATTGTGCAGTTTCCACGCACCCTTGTAACTTTGTCAATCTGTAATATTTTCATGCCCCATTTTCACCACTGGCATTTGTGCACACCTCATTATCAACAGTCCAGCTGCCATTTTCCACAGCCTGCCCAAAACGTGTTTCCGCAGCTCTGCCGCACGGTGGCGTACTCACTGTGCAAAATCACCTTTTGGGACACATTAACAAACTCAAAGCACTATGCCTCTCCACCTCCGCCACTGTCAATGCCAGCGCGACAACATTCGGCATTGATAAATGCTTCTTTAGCCAGGTATTGTGGTTTATTTATAGTAAACTGCATACAAAAGATTTACCCAAGTCTGCATTAAAATAATTCCACTGTTTCTTCTTTGTGCAAGTGATGTGGAACTTTATGTTAATTAACAGAGGAGCAAATATTCTTTGATTAGTATTTTTTGACGGAAAACTGGAAACCCATAGCGGAAAATGCAGAAAAGGCAAGTAATGGAGA
Source organism: Neoceratodus forsteri (assembly GCA_016271365.2). Lineage (NCBI taxonomy): Eukaryota > Metazoa > Chordata > Ceratodontiformes > Ceratodontidae > Neoceratodus > Neoceratodus forsteri. Next base: position 261,163,092 of record CM028137.1, on the reverse strand, counting down.
GAGAGACAGAGCACTTATATAGAGAAGGAAGGCGGAGCATATGAACACACAGTAGAAACTTGAAAGAGATATTCAAGTTAGAGAGAGGGAGAATGGGTTCAATTTTGCTGTGGCTGTGCCTCCAGATACAATACCTGGTGTGTTTTGTTGGGGGGGGGGCATTCCTTGGGTGAGACCGTGCAATGTCCCAGTGTGCTAATATATGAGTGCTTGATATCTGGGACATGTAATGGTGCATATGGGTGACTTTGGAACTGAAAGGAGTTAGCGGTATGATACTGTGGTGAGGGAAGTCAGAACACACAGAGGAGGATGAGGTACAGGATGATTGACTTAGCACTACAGAGTCAGACTGCTTGGAAGTAGAGGTTAATTGTGACAGAGCAACACTATTGTCAGTGTGAACTGGTTACAGTAAGTACTTGTGTAAGGGAACGGAGTCACTGCTTTCTACATTGGAGGCCTGGTGTTTATACTGCTGCCAGCAAATGGGGTGTTTGGTTTGCAGATGTGAGTGCATGCCACTTGTGCCTAAGTGTGACCCTGGCTTGTCACATCTCACTTTAGCTCTACATATTAGACAAATAGCTGTACTGTTGTCATTGTCTAGCAATGAAAAACAAATCCCACACAAGAGATTTGCCCACTGTACACTGCTTTTTAGAAGAGGGACCATCACACTCTACATTACTGCTGACTGGGAACTGCTTCTGCTGCTGTGACTCATGTCTCACCTGCTGCTGTGGGTGCTTGTGCCGCATACTATTGACACAAATAGTTTTTTGTGGTTGGACGTTGACAGTCACTGACCTTCCAGTTGGAGCTTGTGACACATTTACATTCTGGGGACAGGTAGAGGAATCCTTAACAGGGACATGGGGAGGCTGGTAATCAGGGTCTATTACAGGGTCATCCTGAACATCCAGAAAATCCTGCTCCTCCACGCTATCACTGCCACTGACACCAGTAATGTCTTCTACCATATGCTCCTTTTCTTTTTCTTTATTTTTAACCAGGAGAGACACACTAAGCTGAAAGCTTGTTTACAGGTGTGACCTGGGAGCACAGGGAAGTTAAGTGACTTGCTCAGGGTCACACAGTATGCAAGTGGGGGCTATGGGATTCAAACCAAGGTCTCCAGGTTTGCAGCTCAGGGCCTTAAACCTCTGCACTATACTGCCTCCTACTTTCTTCACTAACCACCAGCAAAATATAATTATCAGTTGAACCAGCAGATTTGCTATCACTGCACTCAATATTTGTACTGACCACCGTGTCTGTGGGAGCATTGTCCTGACTATCACATTCAAAACTGTTACTTAAACACTGTGAAACCGTCCCACATAAAAGCAAATCCTGACTTTCATGCTGAGAATCATCTTGTGAATCAAGCATTAACACAGCAATATCAACTGCAGATTTCACTTCCTCCCCCACACTTAACTCAGCAGCTGCATTCTCATTGCCAATTTTGTTGCTCCCAGTACTGGTACTATTGCCTGCACTCTAAAAAAACTAATCAATACTGATTTCACCCTTACCTACTGCACCACCAGAAGAAGGCTGAGCTATCAGAGACGATTTTGTACCTAACTTGCTGCTACTACATGCACCCATTGTACTGCCAGCCACAGGACCTACAGTGCTGGAAGAACCTGCACCAGAATCAAATTCAATATCCATATTGCAAAACATTACAGCCGGAACTTCAGGAGAAGAGTTAAAACTCAAAGGAACCACTTAACTATCATTTCCATGGCCACCATGCACACTACCTATACTACCTGCCTTCTTTCCTACCATTTTTTTAACACTGATTTTAATTTGCAGACAAAAAAAAAATTCCAATAAGTGTATATACCAAAAGTGTATCACACCAAAATCAGTATATCGATCTAAGCAGATTACAGTGCTGTTCAGGAAAAATAAAACAGTCTCACAATATTTCCTTTCCTGTCAAAAAATACTGAACTGCAGTTTAAAAGTAAAATTGCACGCACACTATCTCCTGTCCTGTATACCTATGCTAACTAACTATTGAAGCAGTTAATCAAGATAGTTATCATGTATCAGATTGCTGAAGAAGGATCCTACAACAACAAAAGGATTTCAAAGTATTTCGATCAAAGATTGAAATATAAAGGGTTTGTTTTTACTCTAGTGGAATGCAAAAAAAATGCCGACACACAGAGCAGCAGAACTTTCCACTTCACCAAACTAAAGAACTGCACAGAAGGCAAGGAACAGCAGTCACTTAACTGAGAGGGGAAGGGTGGTTGCTACAGTAAAATGGACCTTTGACACAGAAACCCCGCCTCATAGAACCTAAATCAGCTGAACATGTGGCTCAAGGACTGGTGCCAGGAAAAAAGACACAAATTTGTAGGGAACTGGCAACAGTTTTGGGAGCAAAAGTTCTTTAAATTTGAGGGACTGCATCTGACTAAGGAGGGAGTCAGTGCATTGGTGCAGAAATTTGACATCTTTGCAAAATATTTAAACTAGCAATTGGGGAGAGGGGTGCAGCACCCCATACGTCAAATGGGAAGAACACCCCTCCACCCTCAGCTAGTGGTCCAACAGGAGTTCAGCATGTTTGTAGTTCATTTGCATCACCAGGTAAGGAAAAAGGTCCGGCTCCCCATACGACACACAGGGGAAATGCCAGACCTCGCCAAACAACTAGCACACCGAAATCTGGCCAATGGAAAATCACGTACACAAATGCTTGCAGTCTAGGAAACAAGATCCCAGACCTGCAGGCAAAAATGACACAGGTGGCTGAACTGACATAGTAGCCATTAGCGAGACATGGTTTACCAGTAACCACACTTGGGTGACTTCAGTACCTGGCTATGTACCGTTCAGAAGAGACCGAGGTGCAAAAGGGGTGGTGGAGTGGCCCTTTATGTCAATGAAAATATCAAAGCTACAGAAATTCAGAATACACATAAGGAGCCAGAAGAACTGTGGGTCACCCTGGAAACAGGAAATGGGACAGCCATACGAACTGGGGTTGTGTACAGGCCTCCAGACCAGGGGGAGGACATAGACACATTACTGTTAGAAGATATACAAAACATGACAGCTAAAGGGGAGGTTCTGATAATGGGAGACTTCAACATGCCAGATACAGATAGGTCAACACCAGCAGGAACATCTGCCAGAACTAGACATATGGTGGATTCCCTGCAGGGGGAGGGTCTCAAACAACTGGTACAACAACCCACAAGAGACAAGGCTATCCTAAATCTAGTAATTACTAACAGGAAAAGGATCACAGATCTCCAGGTAGAAGGTCACCTGGGGGCCAGTGACCATCACATGGTATGGTTCAAATTGTCCACTAGATCTAATCATCCCATTCCAAGGCATAAATATTGAACTTCAGAGGAGCTGACTTTGATAAGCTGGCCAAAAGAGTTAAGCTATCCCTGGCAAAAAGAAATACAGGTGAGGGGGTACAGGCAAAGTGGGCATGCATTAAGGATGCAATACTTGAAGCAACATCCCATTGTGTTAGAGAGAAAAGAAAGAGCAAAAGAAGAAGGAAACCACTTTGGTTCTCAAACACAGTAGCAGAAAAGGTCAGAGCCAAAAGGCTGGCCTTCAGGAAATATAAAGGAACTTAGCAGAATGAAGATAGGGAGCATACTAAACTTCCCTAAGGGAAGCAGGGAAGGCAGTAAGGCAGGCAAAGGCCCAAACTGAGGAAACACTAGCACAAACAGTAAAAGAAAGTGACAAGACTTTCTATAGATACATTAGTGAAAGGAGAAAGTCCATAGGGAGTATTGCTAAGCTCAATGGGGATAAAGGTGTATGTGAGGAGGAGGACCATATAAAAGCATCTATCCTAAATAGATACTTCTGTTCAGTATTTACTGAAGAGAAGGTAGGGCAGGGCCCATAGCTCAGCACCATGGTCACAGGGGAGGGAGGTGTGTACTAGTCCCTTCACAAAAGAAAGGGTCCTACAAGAGTTCAATAAGCTCAGGGTGAACAAGGCAATGGTACCTAATGGCATACATCCCAGGGTACTAAAGGAGCTAAAGGTGGAACTAACAGAGCCATTATCAGAATTGTTTAGTGAGTCTCTGAGCACAGGAGAGGTCCCAGAAAACTGGAGAAGGGCCCATGTGATCCCGCTCCACAAGAGTGGTAGCAGAGAGGAGACAGGGAACTACAGACCAGTGAGTCTTACCTCAGTAGTGGGCAAGATTATGGAGGCACTCCCTAAGGAAAGGATAGTGCAACACCTGGAATCCATAGGAGCACAGGATCCAAGAAAGCATGGGTTTACAAAAAGGACGGTCCTGTCAAACTAATCTCATAGATTTCTTTGACTGGGAAACCAGAGTGGTGGACCAAGGGGGAGCAGCTGATGTCACCTACCTTGACTTCAGAAAACCTTTCAATACTGTTCCACATCAAAGATTGTTTAATAAGCTGGGTAAGCTCGGGGTGGGTCAAAAGTTGGTCAACTGTGTGGTAAACTGGTTGATGGGCAGAAAACAGAGAGTGGTGGTAAATGGTATACAGTCAGAAGAGATGCAAGTCACAAGTCGGGTACCTCAGGGATCAGTCCTGGGGCCAGTCCTCTTCAATATCTTCATCAGTGACATTGCAGATGGACTGGAGGGTAAGGTTTGTCTGTTTGCAGATGACACCAAGATCTGCAACAGAGTAGATGATCCAGATGGGGTGGGCAGAATGAAGAAATCTGGATAAAATAGCAAAATGTATGAAAGAGTGGCAACTGGAGTTTAACGCAAAGAAGTGCAAGATCATGCACATAGGGAAAAGAAACCCTGAAGCCATCTAGAGGCTGGGAGGGGAGTTGCTGGCAGTCACAAGGGAAGAAAGAGACTTGGGCATCATCATCATTGATGACCTGAAATCGTCTAAGCAGGCCTCCAAAGCAGTAGGTAAGGCTAGAGGGATGTTGGAATGTATTAGTAGAGGTATCACAAGTCAGAAGAGAGAGGTAATAATCCCTCTTTACAAGACACTGGTTAGGCCCCATCTGGAGTACTGTGTGCAGTACTGGAGGCCACACCTTCACAAGAACATTAACCAAATTGAGGCAGTCCAGAGAAGGGCAACCAAAATGGTGCAGGGACTGCATCAGAAAACATATGAGGACAGATTAACGGAGCTCAATATGCATACCCAAGAACAAATGAGGAAGAGAGGCAATATGATCAGAACATTCAAACACCTTAAGGGCTTAACAAGGTGAAAGAGTCTAACATGTTTCAATATAAGAAAAATAGCAGGACAGGAGGACACAGCATGAGATTAGAGGGAGGGCGATTAAGGGGTAATGTGGGGAAATTCTTTTTCACAGAATGGGTGGTGGATGCATGGAATGGCCTTCCTCAGGAAGTGGTGGATATGAATACAGTGCAGGGCTTCAGACAGGCATGGGATAGCCATAAGGGAGCGATACAGATGAGTATGAATAGATAGGCCATTGACTGAGCAAAGGCCAATGGCACATTCATAAGGTAGAAAAAGAAATGGACAGACTGGATGGGTCTTGAGGTCCTTATCTGCTGTTAACGTCTATGTTTCTATGTTTCTATCAAGTAACTGCAGAATTTTTGAAGTGTGTTCCACGAAATAAATTTGTGAATGGCAGATTTTCGTTGTAAACTGCAGAATATTTTTCCTGAAATTTTTAAAATCTGAAAATTTTGAAACTACTGTAATATTCAATAGGAAGTCTAATTTAACACCACAGAAATTATAGCATTTAGCTGACAGTGACAGTAAAAAGGAGTAGTTTTATAATTCATTCCTGCCTAAATTAACGGAATTGCATGATCAAACAGCCCGCTGAATATATTATTCTGTGGTTTCAGCAGCATGAAAGGTGACTTATTTCAGTAACTGCAAAGTCTGTGATTCGTACCTATTTTCCGCAATACTAATATTGTTTCTGCAGTTTTGGCGATGAATTCTGTGGAAAATGCGATATTCGCCGTAAGTGGAAATAAGGCGATATTCCATGAAAATTGTGGAATTTCACAAAAATTCTGTGGAAGCGAAATCCACAAATTTCTCCCAGGCCTACTCTGCATAACATAAGTCCTCATCAGGATTTTGAAATTTGGTCCCCCGACTTCGGTATAGAGTAGGTCGGGAGACCGAATTACAGGATACCATAATATATCCGACTTCCCACTGTGCTCCCATCACTCCACACCCCCTTGAACCTCCACATACCCTCACTAACCTGGACTGCTACCATAGTGAAGATTCACTCTCTGATCAAAGATGAGTCTTGCTGCTGGAACCAGCAACTGCAATCTGAGAAGTAAGGTAACTTTACTTCTCAGAATACAGTTGCTGGTTCCAGCAGCAAGATGCATCTTTGATCACGCATGTGGATCTTCACTGTGAGCAGTTCAAGTGAGTGAGGGTGTGTGGGGGGGTCAAGGGGGTATGGGGTGGTGGGTACACAGTGGGAGGTCTGGAGGATTGTGTGGGTGCGATCAGAATTGGACTTTATTTTTGTTACAGGAAAATAAAAAAAAAACACAAGAGACCCTTTTCTTATTTACAGGCTAGGTCCAACATGGAAAGGGGGGGTGCTACTAGACACCAGGCTATAAACATGGTAACAATGGGGACCAGGGTACAGTTGGAGGGTGGGGGGGTACCACTGGACATCAATGATTATATAAAAAAATACAACCCAGAGGGTGGTGGGGCACTAAGGGATGGGGGTACCACTGGACACCAATGGAAGGTCAGAAAAAATATACTGCAATGGCTTACAAAACCCTTTTGCGTGGCAGTGAGTCATTTTTCATAATTATTTGTTTTTTTGCTTTAAAAAGGATCTATTGTCATGCAAAATGATTTTAGACTTTTTTTTTTCCAATTTATTTTCACGAGAACAGATCCTTTACTGTGAGTGCATTTTTGTTGTCGGGGAAAAAGGATCATATTTTGTGAATCCTTTTTCATTCTCACGAAAAAGGATCTCAAGTTACGAACAAGTATTTCTGACTTTTTTTTTAATCCTTTTTTGCAAGACCCAATTCTTTTTCATGAAAATGCAAATGCATTCACTGCAAAGGATGTTAATGAGCCATGAAGAAGAAGAAGAATTAAAACAATAGAAAACAAAGATTTCAATGGTATTGGAGGTGTGATACAGTACAGAATAAAAGTCATCAAGTCCCAATGAGCAAGACATATGTTTTGCTGTCTTTAGAAGACATTAGTATGCGCAGTTATGACAGATTGTTGTCTGAAAAAATGTAAAACAATATGGCAGCTCATGAAAAAGGAATTTTTTCTCATGGCAAAGTGTTGACACCCTCAAGAAAAAAAAATCCTTTTTCATGAGACCAAATTCCTTTGTTGTTCTAGAAAGCTATCTAAAAGAGTGAATTGAGCATGTTCAGAACCCAAAACTTTAAAATTAAATAACTTTGGAACAAATTAATACTTTTTGACCAAACCAGTGAAACGCACATCTGTGGGTCAACCCTTTATACCCTGAACATTTCAGATAAAAATTCCAAACTGTCTGGGCAAAGCATGATGACAAAAGAGCACAGAAAAAAGCAAATTTTAACATTTTAGCACTATGCGCAGCTCGAAATCTGCAAATCTGACCAACACGAAGCTTGGCATGTCAAGATATCTACCATACAAGACTGTGCATGCAAAATGTCATGCAAATCCCTTGAATGGTTGCAAAGTTATTAAAGTGCAAATTGTGAGGTTTAAAATGAAAGCGCCTACTCATCCCCTATTATATATAGCTATAGATATAGAGCTCTAATATTTTCTAAATAATATTTACTAATCTGACTGGGTTGCCCATCCTTAGTATAATTTCTTTCTTCCCCTCTCCAGGTTGCCAACCCCCTTCCTACTATGACCTACCCCTAAATGCTTCTTCTTGCTCCTTTCCACTCTACGCTGACAACTTAGTGCTGTACTCTAGCTCTAACAGTCTTGCAGACCAAAATATTACCTTCACATCTGATTTCTACAGAATACACTTCTGGCTTTCCTGTAACAAGCACTTGCTTACCATTGCAAAACCTATTCTATGCTGTTTGGCTCTGGGCCAAGATTAAGGAAGTGCTCCAGTCAACTCTCTATCTCCAACTGTGACGGGCCTAGCCTTTAAAATGTTACCAACTTTAAATACCTTGGTATTACTCTTGACCTTTCTTTGGACTTTGCTCTACACATCATGAACATGTGTAATGCTGTTAACTCTAAGCTTAGTTTAGCCTTTAAAACTAGCTATGCCTTTACACCATCTGCAAAAATTGCTATTGAGCAATTAGTTCTTCTCCTCCCCTTACAGTACCTATGGCTCTGCTGTTTTCAATAGAGCCACCAAGTCTCCTCTCCAAAAGTGGGATACCCCCTATGATAATGTTTGTGGGTTTGCACTGGCATCACGTCGCCTTACCCACTGTTATCAGCTCTACATTCAACTTAACTGGCTATCCCCAGAAGCAAACCAGTCCAATGCCCTTGGTACCATTAGTTATAAAATCCTAAGCATTGGGTTACCTTCCTCCCTAGCCTTTTTTCTGAATCCTCAGAACCTTAGCAAATCCCTTCAGATTCATATTTATGCACAGAGCTTGGGTTAGAGACTATAAATTCTGTAATGGACATAAAAAGTTGAACTATTCACTTAGACTCACTAGACTTGACAATGATAGAATACCACATCTATGCTTAGTAGAGAAAATCATGTGGTATGATGTGGGCTGTTTTTAATCAGTATGACTATCTCATATATATATAAGTCTCTTGACAGATATAATCTGAAATTTAAAAAAAAGTATACTGATGTTAATATTACCCTAAGCTTACAACATAAAAAATACATTATTAAAAAAGAGAGATAATACTGGAATACCCTGGACAGAGAAAAAAATTAGAGCTTCCAGGTTTTCTTCTTGGTTCTCAAAAAATAATGCAAATGATTTCAGCTTACAATACTATTTAGAAATTCTCACAGATAAAACAAACTCTGGCCAGACCCAACAGGGCTCTGACAAACTGCCAATTGACCAAAGTTACACATGTGCGTAGAAATTGTTGAATGCCCGGGTGTAACTTAACCATTTTTTGGAGGTGTTGCACTAAATTTTCAACATGGCCTTTTTTGGGACCCCTCCTCATGAAGAGTGCCAGTGTCATTTTGTTCACTTGTCCTGAAAGGTGATTTTGCAGCGCGACCATGCCGTTCTGTGCCACAGGTGCAAAAACATATTTTGGGCAGGATGGGAAAAATGACAGCTGTACTGTTAAAATGGAGGTGTGCAAAAATGGCAATGTTGATAATCTGGAGTGAAAATATTAAAAATTGTCTAAGTTAGGAGTGTGCGTAGAAACTGCACAATGCACATTCGTAACACAGTAATTTTTGGGAATTTTTTCACCAGATTTGCAACAAGGGCTTTTTGGGACCCCACCTCATAAACAGTGGCACTGTCATTTTGTTAATCGGTCCCGAAAGGTGATTCTGCACCGTGACCGTGAAATCACCTTTTGGTACTGAATAATGAATTGACAGTGACGCTGTTCAAGAGGTGGGATCCCAAGAACCCCTGTTGAACATTTTGGTCCAAAATTTAAAAACAAAATGGCTGATTCATCAACTTAAGTTGAAAACCCCATTGAATGCCATTATAGCACTATTACCTTTGATTCTTCAGTTTGCGGTTTGGCTTTGAAGAGTGCAGACATGTCCCGGTCCTGAGAAGATGACAGCACTGACCTCAGGAGGAAAGTATGGGGCGGGGGGGTGCAGGGAGGTGAGTGCTCAGTGGGAGGGTGGTGGTGGGGAGGGGGAACTGGGGCGATGACGAGGGACCATTTTCTTTTTTACAGGTAAAAAAAACATGTCGAGGGAAGGTTTTCTTTATTTACAGGAAAATAAAACAAAAGATACATTTGGGCACATGGGGGTAGGATCTCAGTGTGCCACATGAGTTGGGGGTGGGTACATGATGCTGACACAGGGACTAGGCACCCCAATGTTGGCAGGGAGCCAGGGAAAGGAAAAACAAATATTTGGGCACACTGGGGATGGGCTCCCACTGCCACATGAGTTGGAGGGGCACATTATGCTGACACAGGGATTGGGCACCCCAATGTTGGCACAGAGCAAATATTTAAATACATTTATGCACACTGGGGTGGGCTCCCAGTGTGCCACCTGAGTTTGGGGAGGGGGCTACGGTATACTGACACAGGGATTGGAGACCCTGATGTTGGCATGGGGACAGAGAGCGGGGAGGACAGAAGCAATGGGAAGGTCTTCTTTCCTGCTGGTGCTGAAAACTGCACATGTGCAGTAATCATGCATGCATAGTTGCGGTGAATGGCATTTTGCTATCCAAAACATGGTGGCACCAGCAGAACTACACATGCGCATGAGTCATGTATGCGTAGTTCTTGCCCCTGGAATGTGGAAGTAACAGCAGAAATAGTGCAGCTGTTATTCCATGGTGGCCGATCATGGCGGAGTGTTTCAAGCTCCATTGGACTTTCAAAAGGCTACTTTCAAATGTCCAGCGAAAGGTTCCACAATTGACCATTTTTAGAGCTACAATCGATCCCAAAATGGCTGTAGGCTCTGCCACAGCCCTAAAACTGAGATTGTGTTTTACCAAGTATAAATTTGAAACCTTTGAAAGCACAGTTTTAAATGTAAGGTATCAGAGATTCTCAGATTTATCAACTTACTGTGATTGTACAGCAGGGGGTGTCAATGACTTATTACAAATATTATGGTCTTGCAGTTGGTACAACAAACCTCAACGTTATTAATGAAATCAGTATTTCATGTGGATAGGTTACAACAAATTGGTACAGATATTCATACCCTGACAAAAATCCTTATGTATACAGAAGATCCACTTACAATCAAATGTATGGCAAACTTCTTTGTAATTGTAGCAAGGATAATTAAACAAAAATGTTTATATTAATTGTAACATTGAGAAGTAGGATACAAGTGCATTTGCAATACATGTCTGTTTTCTGCTGTGAGATGATGTATATTTATTGTTTTTGTAAAAATGTAATTATTTATTGCAGCCTTATGTACTTCTTTTTTTTTTTTTTTTGGTATCTATGTTTCACTCCTTGGCCAACTGACCTGCTCCCCGGCCTCGTCCTCGCAACCAACTTGGGGACATCCAGCTGCCAACTGCCTCTACTGCGGGCACCCAGACTCCTGCAAATCCCCCCCCATAGTGAGGCTGCAGGGAGCCCCCAACTACCCGCGGAAAACGGATCCAGGCAGATGCCATGATGAAGCTGCAGACGGCCATCAAGCCGCTCACTTCAGGTGCCATTTTCCCTGGTTTTTGATGCCCCCATCAGTGCATGCTAAGGCAGTGCCTCCAATCTCCACTGGGGGCCATTGCTGAATGATGCATTCCTCAATCCCACTCCCAGAGAGGAGAGCAGTCCTCCAGACGCTCAATCCTCTCCACCCCGTGCCAACCCTTGGTGCTCCGAGTCTGTTCCCAAACTGGGGTCACTGGCATGGGTCAAGGTAAGGTGCCAGCTCCTCAACCCTCTACACCACCTGACTGGCCCACCTTATGCACTTCTGAAATGTTCCTAAACACACTGTATTGTTTTTATAGATTTTAATTGTATTGACTATTTGTCGAACAATGAAACAACTACTATTTCAACTACCCCCTCCATCTGGAGATCAGCTCCTTCTGTTTACCCCAAGCCGTCTGATGACCATGGGATTCCAGACTTTCTCTGATAAGCTCTGAAGTTTTGGAACTCCCTGCCTGTGGCCATCCAGCTCTCCTCCTCTCATGGTTGCTTCAAAAGGGAAAGTCATGATTACCTCTGTGTCTCACATCCCTGCACTTGCCTCCATCCCCAATGATGTGCCTACTCTAGCTACCTGACTACTGCCTGTTCCTTCTACATAACCTGGAGTGCATATGAATGTTGCACTGTATTCCTTTATTAATTATTCTATCTTTTTCTCTCTTTGCACTGTGTTCCTTTATTAATTATTCTGTCTTTTTCTCTCTTGCTCTACTGCTCCTCTCCTGACTTTACCTTATGACACTGTATCTTTTCCTTATTTCAGTTCTTAAATATCCTACACTGAACATTTTTTTATTGCCTTGTAATTAATTTACATATAATGAATGATAGAATGTTGTTATAGGTTGAAATCTACCTTTTTATGACAACGTTTTACCATCAATGTGACGTCACGATGTTGTTAACCCATCGATGGTACATCACATTGATGGCTTAACAACTGGAAGCAGGCTTTGCATGTGTGCACCTTGATTGGGTGGCCTTGAAATGACCACAGTGATGAGAGCATGACCCGGAGCAGAATGGCAGTGACATACAAAAACTGTAGTAAGGACCTGTTTTCTTGTTTTTTAAACATGAACAGTACCATATTTATAAAATATAATGTATGGTACATCAATCATCAACCAGTTTTTGCATTATGATTCATGTTTGTTGATAACTTGTACTCTCCCAGGTCATTCCTGAAAACAGGCATATCTAATGTCAAGTGTACTTACCCAGTTACCAAAAACAAACAAATATCTATATCTATACCTGTATCTATATCTATATCTATATCTATATCTATATATCTATCTATCTATCTATCTATCTATCTATCTATCTATCTATCTATCTATCTATTTATCTATCTTGCAGAAAAGTTCATTAATGCACCATTAGGGATGAAGCATCAAAAGTAGGGAAATATGACCTTAGGGTTCCCAAGAATAAAACCCCACCCCTATTGTGCATGCAGGAACAGGCATGAGGGGTGTGTTTTGGGGTTGTGAACCCTAATGCTCACCCCATTCCATGAGTAAACAAGGTAAGAAGAGCTGCAGAGCTGAGGGAGCTGTTTTTCGGGGGCTGCACTCAGCGGGGGGAAGAGAGAGCTGAGTGGCCGCATTGGCAGAGGGGAAGACACCACAGTCAGTGGTGAGGTGAACCAGGGATGCCACATTGGCAGCCGAGGAAGGCTCTGCCCAGGAGCTCTTGCTGCAGTCAATGATATAGCGGGCAGAGACAAGTGGGAAGGAGCTGGTGGCCACAGTCAGCGGTGAGGGTGTCCTTGATTGGCCACATCGGCAGTTGAGGAAGACAGCTGGGCCAATCAGGGGAAGAGGTGCTGAAATTTTAAAGCAGCCAGGCTTTAAATGCCAGGAGCCAGGCTGCAATTGCAAAGAGCTATGGAGCTGAGGGAGCTGTTTTTGTCCTTCCCACCCTCCCCTGCCGACCTCTATTAAATGCCGGTGGGAGAAGGAGCCTGAAAAGTGGAGGAAGCAGGGATTGGTCAGAAGATCTGGATGAAAGTGCACCAGGGGACTTTCATGTGGGAGATGTGGCTGAGGTGGTACCTGAGCAGTGGTGTGGACTCTCTTACACAAGCATACATTAATTGAACTTTTCTCCAAAAAAAGGCTGTTGTTGATTGCATTTTGAACTGAGATTTTGCTTGAACAGTGGGGCAGTGGAGCTTTGGGTGGACATTTTCCGAAAGGAGAGGTTGTTACTTGAGCTTGGATTGAAATTGTGCTTGAACATTGGGTCACTGGGGCAATGGGTAGAAATTTCTAAGAAAAGGCTGCTGTGGCTCATACCTTGGGCTGACACTTGACTGAGCAGTGATGTGCTGGAACATTGGACTGGAAAATTCTATGATAGAGCTGTTGTTGTTTGAACTTTGAACTGGGTGTTGTACGTGAGTAGTGGGACGGGGTGCAGTGGTCAGAATTTTTCGAAGCAGGGCTGTGTTACTCACTAGAGTATTTTGAGACTGCTGCTGTCTGATTGTGGGGGGACAGGGTATTCGTACTTGTACTTGGGGCTGAAATTGTCACATCACTAAAGTCTGACAATATTTTAAACTGCTTACCAGTGTAGTCGTGTATGCAGGGAACAATTTTTTTTAATTGGATCTCATGGGGGTAGGGTACTGCTTACAAGACCAAATGGCTGGGACAAGATTGGGATATGCCAGGAGAAGTGGGTATGGGGTGGGGAAGGGGGCGAGGGCAGGGACGACTAACAGGGGCGGCTGGGTAGAGCTGGGTAGCAACTGGGCAGGTGGGAGGACTGCTGGTGCAGGATGGAAGAGGAGCAGGCTAGTGGGTTGCAGTGGATGTGGAGCTGCTATGGCCATGAATACACTATGGAGAATAGGGCACTGTCCTATTTGTGCCAGGCTGAGGGGATTGGAGGCAGATCTGTGTAGGCTGAGGTATGAGCTTGAGGGATGGATGAAGGGCAAGGGTTGGGTTGAACATCTATAATGACAGCTGGTGGGAGGCTAAAAGGGAGGGCACTGGGGGTGGAGGGCCAGCCTGAACCAGGGAAGGCCTGGCCAGTCCAGGGGGATAATGAGAAGTGAGGCTGGGGAGGTGGACCAGGTAGAAGGCGAAGGATGGCAGATGGTGGGGGAGGTTGGGAGAAGAGGAAAGGGGGTCCTAACAACCATGACAAGAAGGCTAACACTATGGGGAGGTCCCAGTCTCAGATAGGTATCTACCACTAGCTGCGACCATGGCTAGAAGGAACCATAATAGGGACTGAGAAGAAAGAGGGAGATCAGGGAGCAGAGGCTTGGGGAGGAGGAGAAGGGAAGCAAGGGGGGAAATGGAGGGGGGCAAAGGTGGATGAATGGAGGGTCCAGAGAAAGTACGGGAAGGGAAGCTGAGGGTCAGGAGAACCAGGATAGGGAAGAAGATGGAATGGCAAGGAAGGAGGGAAGTTCTCAGGCTAAAATGGATTTGCAAGCAGCAGATGTGGAGAAGGACAGTAACCTGAATGGAGGGGTAGAACTGGGGGCACCAGATGGGCAGGTGGAGATGCAGGGAGACATTGGATTAAATGGAAGCAGCAAGAAGGAGTTGGTAGGGGCTGCCAGTTTCTCCAGACCACGGAGAGGTTCACAAGCTGAAGTTAGTCAAAAGGAGTTGTGTGTGGAGTGAGAATGTGGAGCAGATGGAGATAATGGGAAAAGTGGAAGAGATGATGCAGGGCATGAGGGGGAAGGGAACCAGGGCATGGGGATGGGAAGAGGGGTGACAAAAGACAGGAGGGTACTTTGGACACTGGCACCAAGGGGAAGGAGAGCTGCAACTTTTTTAAACCAGAGGAAAGTGGGAGGTAAGGTGCTTCTGATTGGGGATTCTATCTTAAAGGAGATCAAGTGGGGAGGCAGAGGTGGTGCAGTGTGGATGGAATGTATACAAGGGATGATGGTTCCGGAGGTAATTCACCACATCCTATCATGGGGAAGGGACCAAGATAAGAATGTACACCTGATGTTCCACCTGAGTACAAACGACCTGGACGGCAACACTTTCATGGAGGTACAAGTGAGATTTAAGGCTCTGGCTAGATTCTATGGGGGGGCTAGGCTTTAAGTCTTTAGCCTTCTCGGAGGTGTTGATGATACCAAGGGCCAGCATGGAGAGAAAGCTCAGGATAAAAGAATTTAATGACTGGCTGGTGAGATGGACCAGGCAGATGGGGTACAGAGTGATAGGGGACTGGGGAACAACTTGGGAGGAGGAAAGCCTCTTTGCCCCGGACAGACTACACTTCAGCAAGGAGATGTCAGCTGTGTTAAGGCACAGTCAGGGGGAATTCTTTAAGGGGGAATATAATTTAAACTGAGGAAGGGGGGGCTAGAAGTGGAGCCACGCCATTCTACGGTGGGGAAAAATCGAAGACATAGGCTCTACTAAGCCAATAGGAGAACTGGGGAGGGGGAAAATGGTGGAAGGGCCTGGTGATCAATGCTAGGAGCCTAGCAAATAAGATGAAGGAGTTAATAGCCATCATTGTAAGCAAAGGGTTGGACATAATTGCAGTCACAGAGACGTGGTGGACAGAGTTCCTCTCATGGGAAACAGTGATTCCTGGCTTTAGGCTGATGAGGAAGGACAGAAGGGATGGGGGGGTAGCCTTATACATTAAGGAAATAGTGAAGGTGATGGAGGAGTGGGAGAGCAATGGGGAAGCAGAATTGCTATGGGCGATGCTAAGCTGGAGAACAGGGACATTTTTGGGACTTGGAGTGGTGTACAGACCACCCACCCAAGGGGAAGAGCAGGACAGAAAGATGTCACAGGACACAGCAACGGGGCTCAAAAAAGGGAAATGATACTGGTGGGAGACCTAAACCTGCCAGATGTTGACTGGTCCATTCCTGATGCAGCTTCGACCAAAGCAGGGAAATACTGGAGGTGCTGCAAGGGGTGTTCCTTCAGCAGTTAGTCAGAGAACCAATGAAGGTGGATGACCAGCCCCATGTGGTCCTGACTAATGGGGAGAATGTAGATGAGGTGGTGGTGGGGGAGGAACAGGGGAACAGCGACCATAGCACCATCAGGTTTAAGGTGACGGTGGGGAGAGAGGTGGGCTGAACCAGCACAACGGTGCTGGACTTCAGGGGGCGGACTTTAACAGGATATGAAGTTTGGTGGAGGAAGCGATGGATGGTATGAGGGAAATAAAGGAAGTGGAGGAACTATGAAAGGGCTAGCAGGGACCGGATCAGGGAGGCCACACGTGCATGTATAAGGAGGGTAAGAAAAGGAGCAAAGAGCAGGAGACCACTGTTGTTCAACAGGGGAGTAGCGAGGTTGGTAGGGGGCAGATGGAGGGCATTTAGGAAATATAAGGAAATGCAAAAGTGGGAGGACAGGGAAGCCTACAGGGAATCAAGGAGACTAGCAAGGAAGGAGATTAGGAGGGAAAAGGCTAACATGGAGGAAAGGGTAATAAAGCAGGCCGAAGGGGGTAAAAAGATATTTTTCAGATACATGAAGAAACAGAGGAAGATTGGTCAAAGGATAGCAAGGATCTGGGGGGAGGGTGGGGAATCACTGGAGGATGACTACAGGAAAGTGGAAGAGCTGAACGACTTTTACAAAGGAGGGGGAGAGAAGAGACCCAGAGTTGAGGAAGAGGAGGGGGATTGAAATGGGTCCCTATAGTGTAGAGAGAGTCAGGGAGGAATTGGGCAGGGTGAGAGTGGACAAGGCCATGGGACAGGATGGATGTACATGAGGGTGATCTGGGAGCTAAGGGAGGAGTTGACTGCCCCACTGGTGAGGCTATTCAACCTATCCTTGTACACTGGAAGGGTGCTGGAAGACTGGAAGAGAGCCACAGTAGTGCCAATACAAGGGGGGGAGAAGAACTATAGTCCAGTCAGCCTTACCACATGGTGGGAAGGGTCATGGAGGCATTCATCAGGGAAAGGTTGTACAGTACCTTGAGGTGAATGGACTGCTGAACAAAAACAAGCACAGGTTCACAAGGGGGAAATCATGCCAGTCCAATCTCATTGACTTCTTCAACTGAGTGACAAAGGTAATAGACCAAGGGAGGCAGTGGACATGGCCTACCTAGACTTCAGCAAGGCCTTTGATGCCATACTTCGTAGGAGTTTGGTCAACAAACTGGGAAGTATGGGGGTGGGGGACAAAATAACAAGATGGGGTACAAAACTGGCTCACAGTCAGGACCCAGTGGGTTGCAGTGAATGGGGAACACTCTAGGGAGGGGATGGTGATGAGAGGGGTGCCCCAGGGGTCGGTGTTGATATATATGTGTGTGTGTGTGACATAATGGACAGACTGAAGGGATGTGTGGCACTTTTTGTGGATGACATGATAATCTGCAACAGGGTGAACACTGAAGGAGGGGTGGAGGACATGAGGCAGGACCTAAGGGCACTGGAGGAGTGGGCAGAGACATGGCAACTAAAACTCAATATCAAGAAGTCTGCAGTTATGCACCTTGGAGACAAAAACCTGAGGGCAAGGTACAAAATGAGAGGGGAGGGAATCAGGGCTATGGAGCAGGAGAAGGATCAGGGTATAGTAGTATCCAGTGACCTTAAGGTGGGGGAACAATGTGCAAGGGCGGTGGGGAAGGCATATGGGATGATGGCTAGTATAGGCAGGGGATTCACCAACAGGAGGAGAGAAGTCCTGGTGCCCATGTACCAAGCTATGGTGAGGCTGCACCTAGAGTACAGAGTCCAGTTCTGGTGGCCTTACTTGTGTAAGGACATTGACCTAATTGAAAGGGCTGAGCGAAGAATGACCAAGATGGTGCAAGGGATGAAGGGTAAACTATATAAACAGAGATGCAGTGAGCTGGGGCTATACACACTGGAGACCAGAAGGAAGAGAGGAGACATGATAGAGACCTTCAAATATTTAAAGGGGATAAACAAAGGGGGCCCGGGTGCTTATTCCAAAGGAACAACTACATCACTACTGGGGGCATGGTCTGAGACTGCAGGGGGTGACACTTCAGGGGTAGTGTGAGGGGGCATTTCTTTATGGAGAGGGTGATAGATGCATGGAATGGGCTATGGAGGAGGTGGTGGGGGTGGAAATAGTGTCCGGGTTCAATAGGGCTTGAGACAGGCATAAAGGGTTACAGGGGGTGGGCTGGGCTCTCAAGGGGAGGCAGATAGTCTAACAAGGGAATAAGGACACACTGGATGGACCATGGGGTCCTTTTCTGCCATCAAGTTCTATGATTGTATGATTCTATGAAGATGGGTAAAGCATAAGAGAAAGGGGTGAGCATTAGGGTCTTAGTCATGCAATGAATTTCCTTACTTTTTCAGATAGTTTAGTTTTATTCTTATTTGCTTCCACCCTCCATAACTGTCCTTATATCACAGTGGGAAGGGCCCTGTACTCCCATGCTCCATGATTTTCCTTATTTTACTGAGGGAGCACACCGTCCTTTGGAACCTGTGCACCTATCCCTCCATAGATGCATGAGCAAATTATCAACGTAGCGATCTTATTACCCCAGCAAATGTACCAGGTAGAGACAATTTTCAAATCCCAGCCAAAACATAATTCTGCGCAACTGCAACGCCATTCCGTGCCACAGGTGCAAAAACACATTTTGGCCAGGATTTGAAAAATGACAGCTGTAACATACTTGAGGCTGGGTAGTAAGAAGGTTATGTTCAAAATCTGGGGTCAAAATATTAAAAATGTCTGAATTTACGAGCAGGTGTACCAAAATTGCAATGAATGGTCAAAACATTGGTATTTTTTCATATTTTGACACCAAATGTTGTCATATTTTGACCCCAAATTTTGAACATTGTCTTATTATGACCCCACTTCATAAACCCCATAGGTGTAAATTTTCAAATTTGTGGGAAAACTCCATTCCATGCCACAGATGCAAAAATACGTTTCAGGTGTGATGTGAAAAATTACAGCTGTACTGTTCATCAGGTGGTTTGAAAAATGGCCATGTTGAAAATTTGGAGTGTAAATATTAAAAATTACCAAAGTATGCATGTGAATAGAAAAATTTCAATGACCATGCATAACTCAGCCATTTTTAGGAATTTTTTCACCACATTTTCAACATGGGCTTTTTGGGACCCCACCTCAAGAACACTGGCACTGTCATTTTGTTAATTGGTCCCAAAAGGTGATTTTGCACAGCAAATGTAAAATCACCTTATGGGTCTGATTAACAATACAACAGTGACAGTGTTCATGAGGTAGGGTCCCAAAAAGCCCATGTTGAAAATTTGATGGAAAAATATTTAAAAAAGATATCAACATAAGTTCAAAACGCCATTGAAATACATTATACTGCACTTACCTTGATTCCTCAGTTTGCGGTTTGACTTTGAAGAATGCAGGCATGTCCTGGTCCACAGAAGACGACAGCAGATGGCCTCCTGTGGTAAGTATAGGGAAAGGGTGGGGCAGTGAATTGGTGGGTGCTCAGTGGAAGGGTTGGGATGGGGGAGGGGGATGGCAGTGATGATGACAAGTGATCATTTTCTTTTTTTCAGGTTTAAAAATAAAAAAGACAATGGGGTACTGTTTTCTTTCCAAAGATACATATATACATAGACACTGTCAGCAGATAAGGACCGCTAGGCCAATCTAGTCTGCCCATAAGCCCTAAGCTTGTATTCAGTCACTGACTATAAGTGATCAAAGGCTTTTCATTACTCCCTCCCCACCCAATGGTCCGTTATGCCTGTCCCAAGCATGTTTAAACCTCTCTACTGTGCTTGCCCCCACCACATCTTGTGGCAGACTGTTCCAAGCATCCACCACACTCTCTGTGTAGAAAAACTTCCTCACATTACTTCTTAATCACTTAAATAACTACTCACCCAAATGGACTGGTCCCCATTAATATAGCCCTCAGCTTGGACATTGCACTCGATCTGTTCATGCAGGCCTTCACCAAGGCCTGAGACCTCTGTGCTCCACTCACCAAACACTGCACCAAAAGACAAAATGCACCATGGATCAGCCCCTAACTTCTCCAAAAGCTGAGAGAAAGGGTCAATCTCTGGCACAAAGCTACGGAGTCTGGCAGGTCGTCTGACAGACAATCCTATAATGCCACACACAATAGATGCACTCGAGCCATCCGCAAGGCCAAAGCAGACCACTATTAATCGACTCTCACCACCACATGGGAATCTGCACGGACCTTCTGGAGTAATATCAAACAACTTAATGGGAAATCATGCTCCCCACCTCCCTCCCAGCTCTCCATAGACAGCCCCATTTTTACTGACCCACTTACCATAGCAAACTGTCTAAACACCACCTTCACAGATCTCAGCACTGTTCTCCCCGATTGTTTCTTTGACCCTGTGCCTGAATCCCAACCACCAACCCTACAGTGCCCTCATTTCCTCCTGTACAAAATATCCACCCATGAAGCCTGTCCATACCTACAAAAAGCACTAAAAAGCAATAACCCTAGCAATGACCCCCTAGACGCTAGGCTCCTTTGACTAGTCCTCAGTGAGGTCCTAGTCCCTCTAATGGACCTACTCAAAAAACCCCTCTGCCTGGGGCAATTCCCCAGTGCCTGGAAGACAGCCATTGTTACCCCCATTCAAAAAACTGGTGACAAATCCTCGCTCAGCAACTATCGACCCATCTCCATTCTCCCCCTCCTCTCTAAAGCTTTAGAAAAAGTGGTTGCCACTCAGTTCACTGAATACCTAGCCAAGTATGACATACTATGCCCAGAGCAGCATGGCTTCCGTTCAGGTCATAGCACTACCACAGCCCTCCTAGAATTCACCAACTTCCTACACTCCTCCCTAGACTTTGGTAACATTGGTGGAGCTGTGTTCATAGACCACTCCAAGGCCTTTGACATGGTTAGCTATCCTCTCCTTCTTGACTCCCTCTGCCAACTTGGTTTCTTCATAGGCCCCCTGGCATGGTGTGCTAGTTACCTCTCCAACAGGTCTCAATGCATCAAAATAAACAGAACACTATCTGACACGCTACCTGTCCACTCCGGGGTGCCCCAGGGCTCCAACCTGGGTCCACTTCTTTTCACCATCTACCTAAACTCCTTGCCAAAGGCCTGCTCTGAAAAAATATTACTGTATGCAGATGATGCAGTGCTCTATGCCTCGCATCATAAACTCACTCCCCTCCAGGACTCCCTCCAACATGCCTTCTTCCAGGCCAAAACATGGTTCAAGGACTGTAGACTGGTCATAAACCTGAAAAAGACAAAATTGATGATTTTCTCCCACCACCAAAACAAAGTGAAAAGTGCACCGCTCCTCATCTTCCCCAGCACCCAGAACCCCCTTGAACAGGTATCCATCTACAAATACCTTGGACTTACTCTCCACTCAGCCCTTACTTTCCATAACCACATAAACAGCCTAGCAGCCACCACTAACACTCAAATTGGACTCCTTTACCGGCACAGGGACTGCCTCCCTCCTGATGCCCTTAGGCTTGCCATTACTTACTCAATACTATCCCTAATGGACTATGGGTTCCCTTTGTATGGGGCAGCAGATAATTCCACACTCCAGAAAATTCAGGTCTCCCTCAACAAGGCGTGCAGGCTCATAACTGGTGCCCCTAGGGTGACCCACACCTGCTCCCTCTATTCCTCTGCCAATCTTCTCAACCTCAATGAAAGACTCCACTACCAGACCTGCCTACTCATCAAGAAAATCCTGCTCGGTCACTCCCCTCCTGGGATCACCACCTCTCTCCAACTTGCCACCCCCTCTATCTCCACCCACAACTTGGATGAAGCTATACTGGCACTTCCCAGGGTAAGAACCTCCCTTGCCCAGAAATCCTTCCACTAGAGGCCCCTGTTTGGTTTAATGCACTCCCAGCCACCATCACTAGCACACCCAAGATTGCCCATTTCAAAGTTGCTCTCTGAAACCACCTCCTCAATGTCTGCTCCTGTAACTGCAACTAGCCTGTGCTCTCATGCCTACAATGATCCAAACCTCTGACAAAGTCCATTATGGACTGCAACCTCTTACAACAATGTGTGGCCCATAAATATGATGGACTATACTGTAACGCATACTTGCTCATGTTAACAATGTTTTTCTGCTATGCTTATGTAATTATCTGTATCCAAAATTGTATATAATGTCTGTGAACAATGTCTGTAACCCATACATGGCGGCTATTTCCTTTGTAAATTGTACCTTGTCTGTTTTTATTCTGTCCTCCATGTGACGAGGTACCTTTGTAAGTGAGCCGTCTGGTTCAAAGGTTGTAAATCTGATATTTCAAATAAACAAAAATAAATAATCTACCCCCTCCAATGTCATATTGTGTCCCCTCATTCTTATATGTTTTCTACATTGGAAAAGATCCCTCACCTGCACATTGTTTATGCCCTTGAGGCACGTGAAAGTTTCTATCATATCCACCATTTCTCTCCTCTCCTCCAGTAAGTACATATTGAAGACTCTAAGTCTCTCCTCATATGCTTTGTGA
Source organism: Neoceratodus forsteri (assembly GCA_016271365.2). Lineage (NCBI taxonomy): Eukaryota > Metazoa > Chordata > Ceratodontiformes > Ceratodontidae > Neoceratodus > Neoceratodus forsteri. The sequence continues at coordinate 261,140,248 of CM028137.1, read as the reverse complement.
TACAAGCCATGCACCATCTTTGTCACCCTTCTCTGGATAGCCTCCACCCTGTCTATGTCCTTATGCATGTGTGGTCTCCAGTACTGTATACAGTACTTCAGCTGAGGCTTTACCAGTGTTATATACAATGGCATCAACACCTCCTGTCTCCTGCTAGTAGTGCCTCTGCCTATGCACCCTAGCATGACACTTGCTGTCCCTGCAGCCTTTGCACACTGCTTTGATACCTTAAAATCATCAGATATGATAACCCCTAGGTCCCTTTCCTCTTTGGTGACAGTCAGCACCTCCCCCCCATTATGTAGCTCTCCCCAGGGTTGCCCCTACCAAGGTGCATTATCTTGCACTTTTTTTTGCACTTTTTCCCCAACAAGTTTTAATTAAAAACATATTTTAGGACACTGGGAGTGGGCTCCCCAATGACCCACACTACTGGGTGAGGATGATACATGTATTGGGATACTGGGAGTGGGTGCCATAGTGTCCCACACTGCTGGTCTGGGAGACATGTCTGGGGAAACTGGGAGTGGGCTCCCCAGCCTCCCACACTGTTGTGAAAGGGGGGGGCTTGTGGATGTCAGTGATACGAATGTTTTGCTGCAAGCGGATGGATATTGCTGGAAAGTGTGGAATGTACAAAAATAAGCTATGCCTATTTTCACACATACCACATTTTCAAACATCAACTATCCAGTTGCTAGAGAACAGCAATCCTGTTCCTGTCCACATGATCTCCAGAGGTAGGTATAGGATAAGGGTGTGTGTGAGTGGTGGGTGCTCAGTGGGAGGGCTGGGATGGGGAGGGGATGGTGGGGACAATGAGGGACCATTTCTTTTTTTTAGGGTAATAAAAGACATCAGGGGACTGTTTTCTTTTTACAGGTACACCATAATTATTATTTGGGGACACTGGGAATGGGTTCCCCAGTACCCCACACTTCTGGGGGGGGGTGGAGGCATATAATGCAGACATGGGGATTGGGCCCCTGATATCAGCACATATTAAACAAAAGGGGATGCACAGGGGGCATCTGACACTGGGGCTGGGCATCCTGGTGTCAGAATATATATTTAATATATTTCATAAATAAAAGTATGAGAATCGGAGAGGGGATGGCAGTACATAACAGGGAGGGATCTGGGAGAGAGGATGCCACTGGACACCAGGGATACAAGACAGTCTTCAGTGGGTGGGGGGGTTCCAATAGACACCAGGGGAAATGGAATCTCACTGCTAAGGGTGCAGCCGGCAGTATGCGTTCAAGCTGCGGCTGCACAGGTGAAGAAAGTCCCGCTGTTCTCATACAAAGAATGCAACAGACACAGTCCTCTCACTAATGTTGGGATCTGGAATTTTGGGTGCCAACAAAAGGTGTTTCTGGCCTCTCTTTGAAAAAAGAAAACATCAGAATGTAACTAAACGGGTCTCGTTGAGCAATGTTCTGATGTTTTTTTTTACATCACATTTATTTGCACACGTTTTATTAATTTTGTGTCTCTCGCTAAGGAGAAAACCAGATGGTGGACACAATTGAACTCTACAAAACTACAGCAGGCTGTATGTGACCCTACATGTGAAAATATAGCAGCTTTTGCAAAAACAAAGGATCTCTGCAAAAACAAACTAGGCTGCATGTGACGCTCCATGCGAAAATGTATGCGGAAATATCAGCTTCTGTGATCACAACATTACTTTCATGCCTGACATATAAATTTCCCAAAAGGAAATAATGGGAAATTTAAAAATGTTATAACTTTTGAACGGATTAATATTTTTTCACCAAATCTTCAAAAGGCACATCTGTGAGGCAAAGGCTTTCTACCCTGAAAATTTCAGACCACACCTCCAGCCATTTCTGAGATACAGGTGGGCAAACAAACTGCAAGAAGTGGTAAGTTTAGGATTTTTTGACACTCTGTATCACAAAAACCTTACAACAGAGACCTACCCCCAGGAATTATGCAAGGATGGAGAGGCAGTTTAATGTTAAACCTCAAATTTTGCACTTTAATAACTTTGTAACCGTTCAACGGATTTACACAAAATTTGGTATGCACTGTTCCATAAGGTAGATCTCTTGATGTACTAAGTTGTTGTTGATTAAATTTGCTTATTTCATGCTACGGATAGTGAAAAAACTGTAAAAGACACTTTTTTTGCCTGTTTTGACTGTTTTGTCCTCATCACACTGTGGACACACCATTTGGGAGATTGGTCAGAAAATATCAGGGTAGCAAGAGCTTGCACCAAAGAACAAGACAGCATAGATTTGGTGAAAAGATATTAATCAGTTCCAATGTTATTTAATTTTGAAATATCATGTTCTGAACTTGCTTAGTTCAGTCTTTTGAATAGCTAGATTTTGAAAGCTCACAGACTGGGATTAATTAAATTCCTTTTCATGAGGAAAAAAGTCCCTTTTTTTGAGCTGCCGTCTTGTTTTCATTTTTCCTGCCCAAACAAAATGTTATAATTGTACCCATGGATGTCTTCTGCAGACATCAAAATATGGATTTTGTTTTTGAGACATCCTGTACAGTTCTTTGCCTTTGGTTTACTTTATTGTGGCCTCAGAATGCTTATTTTTAATTTAAAAAATCCCTTTTCGTGACTCACTTCCAATCCCTTTTCGCGAATCGAAAAACGATTTTGACATCTCACAAAAAGGGAATTTCATCTCATGAAAAGGGATTACCCACAGGGACATGTCTCCTGACAACTCCAGTCCCTTTTCAGAAGGTGTCAAAATTCATTTTCATGAGCCGAATGCCTTTTTGTGAGGTGTAAAAATTGAAAAGGTATTTGGATTTGTGGGACCAGATGGCCCTGCCGGCAATCCCTTTTCATGAGCCGAATTCCCTTTTTGTGAGGTGTCAAAATCCCTTTTTGCATCACAATATTATGACTGCTCATAAAAAGCGATTAAGGATAGGGCCATCTGTTTTGGGATTGGGCCTGCAAAAAGGGATTTTGACACCTCTCGATAAGGGATTTTAAAAATACATACAGTACCTTTTAGTGAGCTGTCAAAATCTCTTTTCACGAGCCTATTCCCTTTTTGCGAGGTGTCAAAATCCTTTTCCTCATCGCAAAAAGGAATTAGGACTTGTGGAACCAGATGGCCCTATCCTTAATCCTTTCTCGTGACACAAATTCCCATTTCGTGAGGTGTCAAAATCCCTTTTTTGACAACTTGAAAAAAGGATTTTTAAAGTTTACTGTTTCTTTGCTACTTCACTACATAGAAACGGTTAGGACTTTAGGGGCTGAAATTTTCCCAAAGATGTTACTTTTGCTGGTTTGGTGATAAAATTTACATTGCTTCCATACTTCAAAGTCTAGAAATTTCCCATAGGATAACATTGCAGCAGACGCAGTACCTTTTGGCATCTATATCTCAAAAACGGTTTGAGATATGGATTTTTCGCTAAAAGCAGCATACTAAACAGTGATGCATGTTGCCTGTCCATGATTACAACTGTGGTGGAATCTTTTCCAATGTTCCTTCAGTTACTGAGATATTGCACCATTTGCAGCATAAGAATTATTTGGATTGTCTCCAGGCCTCTGCTGCATCTCTACAATTGTAGGTAGATGGGCATATGGATACCATTATGCAGTACTGGGCATGCAGGGCCCTTCATTATGCAGTAGTGGGAGCACAGGGCTCTCTGCGCCCTGCGCTCCCACAGGGAGATGACAGTTCATGATAATGTCTGTACACTGTTGGATAGATGGGAGCACAGGGACCTGTGCTCCCACAAATGGATACCATTATGGTGTAATGGGAATATGGTCATAGTGCAGGGCCCACAGAAAGATGGGGCTTGATTGCAATGTCTGTACACTTATAGTTGCACAGGAGAACAGGCCCCAGATAGTTCTGGGCTCCCACATGATGGAGGGCCTTGTACAACCACAAGACACTATAGACTGATGGTAGCACAGGGCCTGGCAGGCCCTGTGCTCCAACAAACATATAAGGGTAAGATTACACTCTCTGATAAAGTAAGGAAATTAATTGCAAACAACTTTGTTAATGCATCAGATAGGGTTGAAGCAACAAAAGTAGGGAAATGAGGCATTAGGGTTTCAAATCCTATCACCCCCCACACCTACTACCCCACCCCACCTCCACCCTCCACATGCCAATATGCATCAGGGTGTACCTTGTGGTCTTCAGGCCTAACTATCACCCCATTGATTTATATTGTACCATCTCAGCTTCCTTACACATTGAATGGAATGAGAGTTAAGGCAGATGACCCCAAGGCACACCCCTACACCTGTTGGTGTGGAGGGTGGGGGTGGGGTGTAAGGGGGGGTGTTAAGGTTTGAAACCCTAATACCTCATTTCCCTACTTTTGCTGCTTCAACTCTAACTGATGCATTAACAAAGTTATTTGTAATGAATTTATACTCTCTCTCTCTCTTCTCTCTCTCTCTCTCTCTCTCTCTCTCTCTATATATATATATATATATGCAATAGGCATGCACTTAAATCCTATGTGATACATCTGAGCTACTATGAGATAAATTCAAAATGTTACATTTATACACATAGTAGACGCATCATCACAGATTTATATACATAGTAGATATGTCACAATCACTCCAGAATTAATTTAGAATGTTCAGCCTCAGTACCAGTACTAACTATATTCAAATGCAAATAACTTTAAAATGAAAAAAGATAGCATATTGCTGTAAGCATGAAAGTTGTGCAGCATAAAATTATCTACAAAATGAGTAGTATTTCATTGATAGATACCTTATAAATGTTTTTATAATTAGCAAAAAAGAGCAGAAAATGCAATTTTTTGTTCACTTTCTTGACAAACATATGCAAAATAAGATAAACAATCAAAAGCAAATGTCCCTGCACTGACAGAAAGCATCCCTATTGCATAAATGAAATCTGCAATGGTGAGCTGTCAGACAAATGATTTATCTACACTCTTGCTGTTTGACCTCTGACATCTCACTTGTGCCTTATGCCACTCGTGAGGTTACCTGAAGTCAAACAGCACTTGTGTAGATAAATCATTTATCTGGCAGCTCACCATTGTATATCCCTGATACAGACACACACACTCCCCTGCAGGTCACCTGCCCCCTCCCTAATATATGGGTGGCAGCACTGACACTGCCAAATGGAACCTGAACACTGGAGTACTGACTCCCCAGTGTTAGCTACATCCCCCAAAAGAAAACCATCCCTCAATCCCCACCCACCCTAACTTCCCACTTAGCACCCATTGCTCCACAAACACCCACACCCTCACTCACCTAAAACTGTCCCATGGCATAGATCCACTCTATGGTTGAAAAGATGTCTTGTTACTGGAACTAGTGACTGCAATATCAGAAAATAAAATAAGTCCAGTGTAATGTATTTCTACGGGTTTCAAACTTGTACTAATAACTTTGTCATTTTTCAATATTTTTACACCAAATTTTCAACATGGCCTTATTGGGACCCCACTTCCTGAACACGTTGGGAGGATTTTTTAACTCTTTCCAAAAGGGTATTTTGCAGTTGCTGTGTGGAATCAACTTTTAGGTAGCATTTGAACTTTTCCCCCTTACCAGGTTCATGAGTTGGGATCATAAGAAGGCTATGCTGAAAATGTGATGTAAAAATGTGGTGAAATGACCAAGTTATGAATTAATATTGCAATATTTCAACATTCACGCATGACTTTGCTAGTTTTCAATGTTTGTCCACTAAACTTTAATATTGGCTTTTTGGGAACCCACCTCATAAAAAAGGCAGTTAAAATTTTTCAAATACATACCAAAAGGCGATTTTATAGTTGCTGCATGAAATTATGGTTTGGGAAGAATTTGAAGATTTTTCCAACACACTCTTCAGTGTGGTTCACCTTGCACCTATAATATAAACCAACAAACCTGGAGGGATCTTGTTCTATACACCCTTTTACAAAATTAAACCACAGTTATGGAGAATTAAACAATGGCAATGCAAATCCCAGGGTCCTGATTGGCTAGTAGGATTCCATTACCATGCATTTAATTTCAATAGAGCCCTAATAAAAACAAGTGTGAGCCACATACCCCAAAGACAAACTGGTATCCTTGTGCCATTTAAAAATTCAAAATGAAGTGGCCCTCGTTTTTATCCAGTCGCTAAGCAGATGACTGAGCGAGGCAACCCCCCAGCAACAGAAATCACCTCTCCCACACCCTGTATAGCAAAACCATCACTTTTAAACTGAGAACATGTTGTTAGAATTAAATCAAATAATTTCAGCCACAGTGCACTGTTATAATGGCACAGAGATATTTTGTGGTTCCTGATTTCTCAAAGGCTGGCATCTGTTGTCGGTACTCCAAGCCGACAGTGCAGCTCCATGTATGGGCAGTGGAACATAGTTAAGTTCTTTCATGACTCCTCAGCCGGATTCTCCTGATGCATTGAGATTTTAAATTATAACTCTTCTCCATACCTCAACAGAAAACAAAACAACAAACATACTGAAATCTACCTACTTTTTTTTCAGGCTTTCTTTTCTTTGAAAATATATGGTCCTTCCTTCCCACCTCAGCAGTTGCATAGGGTAGTCACCCTCCTGCCAGCACCGCTAATCAGACCAATTCTCCTGATACATATATTTTTAAGTTGTAGCCCTCCTCAGTATCCCAGCTCAAAAACAAACTGGAAAAAACACATAAAGGCACATAAATCTATCTGCTTTTTGCAGGCTGTGTTTTCTTTCACCTCCCAGCTTGGTCAACCTCTCAACACTATTGATGTAAATCCAAGGACCTTCCATCCTTCCTCAGAAGCTCCATATTCAGTACCTCAGATGCAAATGAAACAGACAAACCATGGCAAAGCACAAAATGTACTTTTTTTCTTTTCTTTTTGCTCCCAGCTCCGTCAACCTCCCTCTATAAAAACATACAGACCTTCTGTACTTCCTCAGCAGCTCAGTAGTGCACCACCTTGCCAGTTCAATAATGAATGAATACAATAAATAAAAACAGTTAAGAAAAGCATTATACCAATTTTAAACCGTGTGTGTGTGTGTGGGGGGGGGGGGGTAATGATGACAATCAACTCCAAAAGTCACAGTACAGAAAAAGGGACCATTTAATCTCCCTGATTGTTAAACTGTTGAACTATTTTTATTGTTTAAATTTTAAACTTTCGCGTATCTTTTTTTCTAGTACAGTTTAGCCATTTTCTAAGCTCAGGAATACCATACAGATTGGGTGGTATTGGGGAATACTGGACCTTCCAGGAACTGGACAGTCTGGTATTCCCCAATACCACCCATTAACCCTGTAGGGTATTATTGCTTACATAGACCCACTCACCGGTACATTTAATTGTTTTTATTTTTAATCTTCATATAAATGGATGCCAAAAATAAATCCATATAAATGGTTGCCAAAGAACAGATCAATGTTTTGTAGTCTCCTGACCACTTCTTCAGGATTGATTTAAAACATACATTACAGTAAATAATTTATAAGTTCACTAAAAAGACCTTTAGTTACCAAATCCACATCAAATTTTCCTTAATAAACTCACATTCTAATATTTAGTACTTGTTCAAAAATATTCTAACTTATAAAACTGCACAAAGGAAATTGATCAATACATAAGTAGCAGCACACTAATATTTCCTTCACCTCTAGAAATATCCAATATAATTCCAAATTCACTTATGATTACTAAATTAATAAATTAATGTGTAAAGGCAAAATAGAATCAGATTCCCCACATTAACTGTCATCTTTCTCTATTCCAGGCTGCCTTTTCAGTCTCTCCTAGAAACCTTCAAGTGATAAACCCAATAAATTTAAAACCCATCTACTATTTCATTTTATTACAATTGAATCTTTAAAAAGTTAAGCATCTCACCTTTTTTATGGCTGCCTACCATCAGAGCTATGCTGACATATTCCTATCAGACAAAGGAGTCTCTGACCAGAATTCCTAATGCAGCACAGCTTTTGTTGTCATGAGGGAATGGAATCAAAGCATAACTTAGTGAAGATCTGTTGCCTTCATTACGTTTCAGTAAAATGTGTTTCCGTTTTCTCCCCACACCCTCCACGCGCTATTTTTTCAGCTCACTTTCCTTTGTCTGGCCCACGCGAGCTCTCTGTCTCTCTCTTCTCTAGGCTTTCTCCTCTACTTTTTGTTCCCTCTCTTCTTTCCTCTACCACTTGCCAAAAAACAGTTAAATGACATCTTACATTTCTCTTACTCAGGTATGCTGTGAAAAGTTACATACTGGAGGTTTTCCACTGGTTTCTCTTGCAAGTCTGCATGATCATATTACTTTTCAGGGAAACAGCAAGATGACAATCTCCCTCTCTTTCCTTTTAGTGACTGTATGTTCCCATATAAACTTGAAATCATCCCGATGAAAACTTTCACTGAAGCACACAAGCCACTTTGGTCCCTTGGCCTGTTTGCTTTACTTTTTTATTTTGACCATTTCAATAAGATATTGATTTTTTTATACAAGCTGATTACAGGCTTAGATTTACAGTAGTTTGGCTTTGTGACCTTCAGACACAGAGAGAGAGAGAGAGAAAGAGAGAGAGACAGAGACAGAGACAGAGAAAGATATTTTTTAAACCATTTATTCAAGATAGCCCAGATGAAATGCAGTATCTTAATTTCAGTAAAGTTCAGCATTTTCCCATTTTTACAGTTGAGTGGACTGAATCACTGAGTAGTTAGATGACTTGTTGAAGGGTACAAAGCATGTAAGTGCTTTTAAAAGTGACTTGAGTCATTATTAACTATTGGTCTAAATGTGAGGAATCTATGGTCTTATTAGTTTATTTTATTTCTTGAGAAGGAAAGCAGTTTTTAAACTACATCAGTAATATTTAACTGAATGAAAACCAATAGAAACCCATATAGCAAAATGCTTTGTACCACCACCCAACCACACACATACACACACACACACACACACACACACACACACAATGAAAACAAATAGTTATTGTCCATGCCAGTGGTTGCCCTTTATTTTTCATTGGCCAACTATGCTGTGAACAGAAGCTGAATGAAAGACAAACAGATTATTTAAGTCTGCAGACAATATGGTAGGTGTGCATATGTGTAATATGTGGACTTTTAACTACAAATTCTATGATGCAGAAAATCTTGACAATGTCCATTTAATGATCGATTGTGCTACTTTTCAAGGGAAACAGAATGAAGACAACCTCCCTTGCTCTCCTTTCATTGGTTGTATATTCCCATATAAACTTGAAATCATCTCAATGAAAACTTTTTTGAAGCACACCAGCCACTTCGGTCCCCTGCCCTGTTGGTTTTATTTTTTATTATGACCACTGCAATGAGATATTGATTTTTTTGAATGAGATGACTACAGGCTTAGATCTACAGTATTCTGGTTTAAGACCTTCAGAGAGAGAGAGAGAGAGAGAGAGAGGAGAGAGAGAGAGAGAGGGAGGAGAGAGAGAGAGAGAGAGAGAGAGAGAGAGAGAGATTTTTTAAACAATTAATTCAAGAAAACCCAGCTGAAATGCAGTATCTTATTTTCAGTAGAGTTCTACATTTACCCATTTTTACAGTTGAGTGGACTGAATCACTGAGTAGTTGGATGTCTTGCTGAAGGGCACACAGCATGAACAGTAAGTACTTTTAAAAGTGACTTGAGTCATTATTAACTATTAATATAAACATACGTGGAATCCATGGTCTCTTTTTTTCATGAAAAGGTAAACAGTTTTTGCACTGCATCTTTAGGGCCAGATATTCAAAACTTTGCCCCGGGGCTAAATTAGCACTGCTCGGTGGGCAAACTTAGCCCAGAGCACAAAGCAAGCTATATTGAAAAGGAAATAGCTCGGTGCTAATCCTGCTTAATATAGCAGTCTGAGGAATCCAGACAAACCAGTCTGGGAGTGCAGGGCAAAAATAGCCCAGGAATAAGACAGCACTGAATATAGCAACAGGGAAGTGCAAACTGCAACTGCAGCTCATTAGACCTTGTAGCAAGCCAGTGTTGCAGGTGGAGAACATTGTGTGTGATTGCACAGAAATGTCTCACAGCTACTGCAAACACACCTATCAACCTCCTGCCACATAAATCAGGGACAAGGATTAAAACAAACAAGCACAAAGGTTTAAAATCAGGGACACACCTTAAAAATTGGTGATATCCACTCACTAAGCTGGTAGAATAAGTGGTGTAGTGTAAAATGCATTTTCTAAGGAAGAACACGTCAGTAACATTAATGTTTGACATTACTGTATGCTTACAACCCCCACTGTTTGGTCACGGAAACACAATGCTTAGGAGGGAAGAGTAAAACTTTGAGTTAAAATCAGGGATGTCCCTGAAAATCAGGGACAGTTGAGAGGTATGATTGCAAACAGCAATGTAAGCCACACACTGCAGAACTCTGCTATGCTGAAGTGAGGTCTGCCCAGGGCTAACCTGATTGCACAGAACTAACACATTAGCCCGGTGCAGATTGGTTACCCTGGGGCAAACTGGAGCTATATTCAAAGCTCCCATGCAAATGAGCCTACTTAGGTAATCCTTGGGCAAACAGGTATATTTGCATCCCATTAGGTGCTGCTTAGCATACATTACCATGCAGTTTGCCCGGTGCTACTGCATGGCGCACACAGCTCCACCTTTTGGTCAGAATGGAAGTACAGGCTGGACGCTGCAGGGCAAGGCATGCCCACTGCATCCCCTGTTGGTCAGAATGGAAATACAAGCTGGATGCTGCTATGGGTGCTGGCAGGCAGGAGCATTGCATGCACCTCACCCCAGCAGCACTGCAAGCAATCCAGAACAGTATATAGATATATATCTATCAACATATAGATATATGTGTGTATATATATATATATGTGTGTGTGTGTACTGCCTGACTCCAAACGTGCACTGGAAGACAGCCTCCCCATCCCGATTTCCAACCCCCATAGCAGCACTACAGACACTGTCAATAAGTCCACAAAATTGCTGCAATCCAACCCAAGAGAGCTGGCGCTTCAGTCATTGGCAGCCATGATATAAAGCTCACCATATAGTGTGACAAAGCTGCAAACTGCTACAGTGATTAACACAACTGCTAGTCTAAATAAAACAAGGTCCCCCCCCCCACAACATGATTCCAGATCCCGTAGCAGTGCTACAGCAACAGTATTCCTGGTAGTCTAGTGGTCCCCCCCACCCCCAGCATGATTCCTGATCCTGGTAGCTGCTCGTATAAATATATTCCCTGGTAGTCTAGGGGTCCCACCCCAACCCCCCAGTATGATTCCCGATCTCATTCATTCCTCAGTTGGCAGCTGGCCGTGGTGGTGAGAGAAGGGCTGAGCCGGTCACCAGCTCCATTCGTGGGTGTTTTTTGGGAAGAGCGGGGGCCATCACTGTCAGGTGGGGAGGACACTAGACTACCAGGGCATTCTGTGATTTGGGGTCGGGACTCATGCTGAGGTGTGGGGGGACCACTAGACTTCCAGGGCATATATTTATTTGAGCAGCTACCGAGATTGGGAATCATGCTGGGGGGTTGGGGGGGACCGCTATACTACCAGGGATACTGTTGCTGTAGCACTGCTATGGGAATCGGGAATCACAATGGGGGGGCACCTCCGCATTACCGCCAGCTTTCTGTCGGTGGTATTTAGCGCTGCGCTACAGGTTGTGCTAATGCCTGTAATGCAGCACTGTATGTTTGAATATGCCACACTGCCATCATTCCAGGGCACTAATCTAACCCCACCCCTATGTATTATTATCTTTTAGCGTCAGCACTACCACATAGCGCTGGCGCTAATTGGGATTTTGAATATTGTAGCCTGGTGCAAATCCAGCGCTATTCCAGCACTATGGATTTGCACCAGGTGCAGAGTTTTGAATATCTGGCCCTTAATATTTAACTGGATGCAAACCAAAAGAAACCCATGTAGCAAAATGCTTCATTCCCATGCCTCCCCCCACACACAACAAAAAAGAATAGTTATGATGCATGTCAGTCATTGCCCTATACTTTTCATTGGCAAACATGCAGTGAATGGAAGCTGAATGAAAGACAAACAAATTATTCAAGTCTGCAGGCAATACAGTAGGTGTGTATAAGTATAAAACATGGATTTTTAACTACAAATCATGATACTGGAAAGCTTACCAGTGTCCTTTTAATGACTGATCGTATTACTTTTCAGGGGAAAACAGCAAGAAGACAACCTCTCTCTCTCTCCTTATAGTGGTTGCATGTTTCCATATAAACTTGAAATCATAGAACATGGAAACATAGAATCTGTTGGCAGATAATGAAATATGCTCCCCTCCTGTACCCTGTTTATTCCACTAAGGTATTTGAAAGTCTCTATCATATCCACTCTGTCCCTTCTCTCTTTCAGTGAATAGATGTTTAGTTCCTTGAGTCTTTCCTCATAAGGCTTGTGGTTCAGTCCTATTATCATTTTTGTTACTTTTCTCTGGACTGCTTCCATTCTGTCGATGTCCTTCCCAATATCATCCCAATGAAAACTTTCACTGAAGCACACCAGCCACTTTGGTCTCCTGCACTGTTGGTATTACTTTTTATTTTGACCAGTGAAACATGATATTGATTTTTGTTTGTACGAGCTGATTACAGGCTTAAATCTATGGTAGCTTGATTTTTGTGACCTTCAGAGGGAGGCAGAGTGAAAAAAGGGATTTTTAAACAATTAATTCATGATAGCCCAGCTGAACTGCGGTAGCTTTATTTCAATGGGGTTCAGCATTTTCCCATTTTTACAGCTCAGTGGACTAAATCACTGAGTAGTTAGATGGCTTGCTGAAGAGCTCTCAGCATGTAAGTGCTTTTAAAAGTGATTTGAGTCATTATTAACTATTGGTGTATAAACATGTGTTGAAGCTATAGTGTCACCGTACGAGGAAAAAAAACAAGTGATTATGTTGACCCTGTTAGTGTATATTTAAATGTAAATGTCTTGACAACATTTATCTTTGTGTTCATTTCTATAGTCATTTCCAAACCGTAACTTGTACCTCTCTTACTAAGATTTTGCAGGCAGTTTCAAAGCTCTGCATGAGTCCATTTTTACAAGCTATCTTAACAGACACTGCGGCTTTGATGCTTCTTCCAATTTGGAATATGAAAACAAAATTTAGCTCAAAATAAACAATTGTTTACAAATAAAATGTATCAAAATATCCAATACTATCTTAGAAAGTATAAAGGTTCAAGGGTTCATATTATTCTGATCTGTAATCATGTAGCGTGATCCACTTATACTCTGCAATGCTGTAAAAAATTATGTTTCTCTGAACAGCATGATTAGTGTACTTACTACGAGAAATGTATACTGTGATTCAGCTGGGCGGGCTGTCCTCCTCACTTACAGACGTGCCACACCTGACTGCTTAGCCTATTTTATACCGGAGCTGATGTCTCCATAGGGGGAAAGCACATGTGCAAAACACATAGTGGAGAAGGCTAAGCTCTCTCATTCCCTAAGGAGTGTACAAGATAACACTTAAGAGGAGAGTGCTCTATAAGTGTATTGATACCCCTCCTCAGTTTCCTTCCCTGTGTCCATAAATGGACCTGAAATAACCTGAAGCTGCACAACATGACTGGTACTATGATACTCCCTTCAACTGCAATAAGAATCACTGGGTAGTTTTAGATTTTTCTAAATTAGATGGAAAGATGATCTCTAAGTGATTCTGGCCTGATATTAGAATTAATAAAGTTGTTGATCTCACTCTTAACCAGAAAGGCTGCCCTTCAAAGAGGCTTGTGTCTTATATCACTGGCCTACTACCTCTTGTTTCCAGTTTTTCCAACTGTCACACATGCTTATGAAGTTTTTTGGTACAGGGCTGTGGCTTAGTCCCCTTAGTAGATCTGTTTTTCCTATTCTTCAATCAGCTCCTCCTGCCCACCTCATATCTTACTATTATCATTCCTTACAGAAATATCTGGTTGCTAATGAGGGTTCACAGTTTTATTGGTGGCACCAGACTCTTCCAATCTTGACATCCTCACTCATCTGGAGGCAAATATATAAGTTGATAAAATGGAATCATTACCATTTTATGCTATTCTGGATTATTCACAATTTGTATTACACTCTGGTTAAGTTGCATAAGATGGGTCGATTACCCAATAATCTTTGCTCCAGGAGAGGTAAGACCCCGGGTACCTTGTTCCATATATTATGGACTTGTCAGAAGGTTGTTCCTTTCTGGAATTCAATCTGTTCCCATTTAGACCCATTGTTGGGGCTATGTGATGCATTTCTTCCTGAAATTTGTATTTTGGGTGATTCCTCGAATACCCTGATTGGCAACCAGAAGCCACATATGGCTTTGATTTCAGCGTGTGTGTGAAGAAGATTATTCTTCAGCACTGGATGGATCAGGATACTTCCCACTTCCTGGAATGGTACAAGGAGATCCTGTTTGCATTACAGGCTGAGCACCTGATAATAAGTTTGTTAGATAAATTGTCCCAATATAAACATAATTGAGAACCACTACATGTGTTACTTATTGTTTAATTATGTGTTTCACTGTCTTTTATAACTTTTTCTTGCCAGACTGGTACATTTTAGGTCAAGGAACCTGAATGTTGTTTTTTTTCTTGAGGCTTAGCTATTGCTTCCAGTGGCTGGGTAGGTGGGAACTGGGGGTGGGGTGCAGTGGGTGAGGGGGGATGGTTAAGTATATTTGTTGTTGTTTTTTGTTCTATGTAAAATGTAACAGAATATTGAACTTGCTATTTAGTTTTTTCAGTGACCTCTTCTGTATCTGGTAAGATGTTATGTTTTCATGTTTATATGTATGGGGTCTTCCCCACTTGGTTCTCTATTTTTCTCTCCAATAAAGCATATTCAATTTAAAAAAAATAGATAGCTTTTAAATAATAAGGACATAACAATATAATGTGTCCTAGCTGCTCTGATATCCAGTGAGTGTGTGGGGTGGGGAGAAACAATAGGAACAGCAGGATAGCAGAATGGGGTGGGGGACTATAAAACTGAACAATGGAATAAAATCCATTTTTACAATTCTCCTGAAATGCAATTATTCTTTACTTTTATAAATACATCAAGACAGCAAAACAATGAATTTAGCAGTCCCCCAGCATTATCATTGTTACTTAGGTGAGCATTTTTGTTTCACATATAGGTGGTTATACTCCCTAGCAGGCTGGCAGCTTCTGTCAGCTGACCGTACTGGGCATCCGCAGTCCCTTCAAGGCCACCCCCATTTCTCCAGCAGGACCATGGAGCATCATCCAGCCATCACCCCAGTGATTTTCCTAGGTTTTCTCCTCTTATCTCCGGAGTCCCAGACAAGGTCGGGCATGCACATGGAGGTGTGTGCAAATGCCTTAACCCAGCCAACTCCACTCTGCCCAACTGTGACCTAGCGCCTGACTCCTGTGCCTGCCTGAACCATCATCATGCCTCCACATGGTGGTGGTCTTAGGCCAGGAGAGCTGACTACCCCAATCTGAGAGAGGAGAGCTGCCTGACAGCCGCTCTATGCTCTTTCAACCCTCCCGCTGCTGACCCCTGGTGGCCCATGCTTTTTCCTGAATAAAGGCCACTGGCATGGTGAGAGATGGCACTGAGCACCTCACCCCTCTGTGCCACTGGTCTGGCCATCTTAGGTGAGCACTTTAATGTGAAAGGAACTTAAATTGCATATAAAACAAGGTGAGTGAATGACCAGTAGGCCACTGCTCTATATTTTCCCTGAAGCAGAGACTTTACCCCCCCCCCAGAGCAACTCCCTTGTATCTCTGGCTTCTCCAACCTCTCTACACACACACACACACACACACACACACACACACACTGGGCAATATGCAGGTAATAGAGGCTGCTGTTTCTGAACAACCCTTCCCCCTCTCCCCCTCACTGAAAGGGGACCCATCAAAGAGCAACCACCAGGACTTTAATATGATGCAGAAACCTGTGTTAGTGGTGGCTAGGGAGGGGCAGATGGGATAGAAAGTAACAGCACCATATTGTGCCATTGAAAAGGAATCCATAGGTTTCTTCTGAGCATAATGAGGCAAAGGATAGATAACAAGTAGGCCCACATTGAGACACTAGGGCTATATTACATTCAACTGCAGAGTGCTGATAGCTTTTACTGGGTAAACCTGTCCCCTTCACTTTTTCCTGTCTTCCTCTGTCTTCTTATTTATTTTCTTGCTTCCTACTTCTCTATTTTCACTTTTATCTCTCAGTTCCACCTTAAACTCTGCATTTTCTCTAAAATACCTTTTACTTAATTTATTTGCTTATACCCTACCTCTTGTACCATTCCTCTGCTCATGCCTCTACCATGGCTACTACTGTTTCCCCATACTAACCAATTTTCCCCTTTATTTCTACAGGTATGAGAGGATGCTGAAGATCTGTCCATCAAATAAGTATTGTTGCACATTTATCCTTCCCTATCTGTTATACTTTCTCCCTAAAGAGCTATAGGTCCTTGTGACCCCCATCTCTATTCTTATTTTACAGGTAAGATTGCATGTCAACCTGGCACCCCCATTACAGGCTCTTCAAGGTGTAGGTAAGAGATCCCCTACTTATTAACTATGCTAAGTGGGTAAGCCATCAATCGCAACTTCCCTTTCTGTCCAGTGGGGCCAAGGCTGAAAGAATGTATGGGGTCACTCCCATGGCAACTTAATGGGGGCCATAAATAATTGGAATGCATAAGATCTCAGGGAAAATGCTCCTGTTTTAATTAAAATGTCTTCTTTTAAAAAGCAAACTCTGGTCAAAGCTAAAATAACTGTATGCATTAACCTGACATGAGGAAAAAAAACAAAAACAAAAGCTGGACTACACCCAGAAGGTTGTTTCTCTATGTTTACTAGCCTGTAGCATCCAACCCTGCAAGCTGTTGGCCCCCTTATGGCCAGCACTGAAAATAAACATCCCAACTTTTTCTTCTCCTAGAGAAATATTCACACTGTTGTCCCTAATGGAGCTAACATCCTTGCAGGGATGTTTCTCACCAGTGAACCCCTAATCCAGCTTTTTGTGTTTTTCTCATATCAGGTAAATGCATAGCAGTCATTTTGGCTCTGACCAGAATTTGGTATACTATACATTGCATCCCTCTGTTCACTCTCATTTCATTTCTTTTCAAAATTAGTTTAAGTCAAAAAATTTACAAGTTGGGCATGCACAGGGTTTTGGTGCCATTTTATAAGGTTGCCATGGTGATCTGTTAATATGAAAAGTGTAGTCTGGCAAAAGCAACATCCCCAAGGGAGAGAGAGAGAGACAGAAGCAAGATTCATTGGTCAGCATGAAGTTGCTTTTGCAAGATTTCAGTTTACTTCATTTAGAAGACTGTATCAAATGACTCGTTCATGCAATATATTAAAGCACTATATGAAGCGGTTAGTGAGAAAGGGATTTAAATGTGGAAAGCTCCATTTGAAAGCAATGGAAAACTGAGTGTCAGCGCTATCAATATTTGTCTGATTCCAGGGTGCATATGTTTAGTAGAGAGAGTGAAATTTATTGTTTATTTAATTTGTAGGAGAACCTTGAGGGTCCTTTAGAAGTTGAGGACTTCAATAGAAATGACTGATTATTTTGAAAAGAAATGAAATGTTTGTACTTGCAATTTTGCTCTGTGATATATATTTTTTCACTACCTTGACTTAGTATGTGCAAGCTCTCTCACTCTGCTGATCATTTTTCAAACCTTGGATGAGATATGTTTCCTCACTTGTGGTGCAAAATTATGTTTAGGCCAGTATTCTATAATTGCCACATGTCATGTTTATAAGAAGTACTCATAAAATGACCATCTGGAAAATCTGACGTCAAAATAAACACAATAAAAACTATCAAGAACCATTGTGTGCAGTGCCAGCCTTTACCCCAGTGGGTAATGCTCTGTGATCCTGTGCCAGTGAGCTGAGTTCAGTGGTGAGCTCAGTGAGCCAACTGTGTGGGCTGAGGTTGGGGGGACATCACTGTCATGCAACACCATTACCTAGCCTGAGAAGCACGATGGAAATGTGAAAGAAAAAGTGTGACTTCCACTGGGACTTGACCACATGCCCCTGGTGTGCCGTGCCAGTACAATAGCCACTAAGCTAAGGGAGGCTTAGTGATCAGCAGGCTTCTGGGCTCTCCCTTGAGGCACACACATTCCTTTCTATGTGCTGTGTAACCAGCAACTCAGGCTATGTCAGAGAAACCAGACAACATTCTCAGTACACCAAAGCCACTGTGAAGTGATTTTAAATCATGATGGAAATGTACTGGCATGGTATGCCAAGGGCCTGGGTTCAAGTCCCAGTGGGAGTCACAATTTTCCTTTCACATTTCCATCATGATTTAAAATTACATGTCAGTGACTTGACTGCACTGAGAAAGTTGTCTGGTGTCTCTAGCCTATGAACGGAAAGGGTAGGGTTTATGCATGATCGCAAGTACCATATAGTAAAGAAAACTCTTCTCTTGGCATAGGGCCCTGAAGCTTTGCTCCGGTGGGTGCCAGAGGGCCCTGGACTTTGGCTGAGAGCTGAGATCTTTAAACTGTATCTCTGTCTGTAGCCATAGGGAAGTGCAGGACCCAGAGGGACATTGAACTATTTCTAGATCCATTGTTGAAAGAATGATACCCACATTCTAACAGTACTTCTCCCTGCATAATTGTAGGGCACCACAGTGGTCTGTCCTTCTTTAGCCAGAAGTTGATGTGTATGTCTTAAACTTGTGGCTGCAAAGGCACAGGCTGCTCATGGGCCTGTGCTTCTGCAGAGAGAAGTACTCGTGCAATTTTAGTATCATGGATTTTGTGTTGCCACAGGAACATGTGCTTATGCAGTCAGACCTGTGAGTATATGTTGTACAGCGTGTTCTGCAGACATAAGGCCACATGGGGTCTGCACCTCTGCAGATAGAGGTACTCATTCATGCTATAGAAGACACCTCACAAGATAGCAGGATCTGCTACTGCATGGTTTTCTAGATGCAGTTGTGTAATTGAAAACTTGCTATCC
Source organism: Neoceratodus forsteri (assembly GCA_016271365.2). Lineage (NCBI taxonomy): Eukaryota > Metazoa > Chordata > Ceratodontiformes > Ceratodontidae > Neoceratodus > Neoceratodus forsteri. Next base: position 261,121,191 of record CM028137.1, on the reverse strand, counting down.
CTTTGAACAATTTCTAGATCTGCTGCTGAAACCATGATACCTGCACTGCAACAATAATTACATCTTCATAATGGCCTTCTGGAGCCAGATGTTAGTGTGTATGTCTTACATCCGTGGGTGAAGAAAGGCAGGCTGCTCAGGAGCCTTTGTTTCTTCAGACAGTAGTACTGTTGCAATTTTGGTATCATGGATATTGTGGCTCCAACAGTTCTGTAGCCAGAGGTCAGTGTGCATGCCTTACACCTACTGCTGCAGAAGCACAGGCCCATCAAGTGTGTGTATATCTTAAAGTATGCATAAGTACCTGAGGTTGCAGAAAGGGCTGGCCCTTTACAGGCCTGCAGTTAGGCAGACAAAAGAACACTTGTAATTTGGGTATCATGGATTTACATCTGTGGCTGCAGGGGCCTGTGTTTTTGCACACAGAAGCAGTGTTGTGATTGGACTAGCCTAGATTTCTATCTGCAGAGACAAGTGAGTGCATATATCTTGTGATGTGTACAGTGGTAGTTGTACAAATCTTGATTAGTACTGAGGTAATGCTGAGGAATGCTGAGGCAAAGCCACATTACAGCCAATGCAAATTGTAACTTGACTTCCTCAGCATTCCTCAGCCATGCCTTGAGGCAGTCAGCTTTAAGATAACTATCATTGTGTGTCTTATACTGTGCTTGCCACAGATATGAATCCACCAAGTTAGCACATTAGTGCTACTACATTTGTGTAATCTGGGAACAGTTTTATGTTGTTTGTCTTACCTGATGATGGCTGTCTGTGGTTGCTTGTGTGGACTTACCCTTTTGCTGCTTGAGGGGGTGGGGAGTTAGGGTTGGAAACCCTAGCAACAAATTTCACCCCATTTGTTGCTTTAAAGGAGACGATTCCTGCATATTTATAATTTGGATATGTCTGATGTATTTTTTTTATACATTGCATCAATTACTGTACGTAAGTCAAAATGAGATCAGTAATTTCTTCTGTTGCAACATATATCTAGAGTCTGAGGCTCTGACACAAGGTTGTAAAGTGTCAAGCAAGCCTCCATTTATTTGCAAATTAGTCACTTGTAATACAATCCCTCCCATTCCTTGATGTCACTGCAGCAACAGTGCAGAGGAAAACATAAGGTTATCAATGCTGTCTATCCTGATTTTATTTTAAGTTTGCAACAGCTTAAGGCAGTCTTTTCATGCAACTCACACAGAGAGTAGTACTTGTAACCTTAATATGTGTAAAGCAAATAAAACATCTAGTATTTCATTCACAGGAAACTAAATCTGTTTCTTTGTACTGCTCATTTCTCACTGTGAGACAGTTGTAAGATGTGGAAAGGAGAAGATTGAATCAATCAAGGAAGCAATCAATCAATCTTTATTTAATGAGGTGAACACCCTTGAGAAGATTCATTTACAAGGTGGGCCTGGGCAGGTTCCCAAAGGATCACACAAAACTGAATTCCTCCTTTTCACAGATGATACACATCCCCCTTTCAGCAGCCTGAAAGTAGAGAGTTAGATCACTTACTTTATAAAGTGTATTGTTTTACATTTCAAATGCTCCTGAAATCTGAGTTGCTGACTGGAAATACCAAGAAAAATAATGCATATGACATAGGAGGAGAGAGCTAAGCAAATACAGAGCACTACAAACACTGAAACTGATTAGTTTCTTTACCCACAACAGCTGATGTGTAGCATCTGATTTGTGAGGGACAGCCTACTTCAAATGCTGACATTACAAAGTGTGTGTGGGGGGCTGCCACAGCTTATCCTCAGTACTTTCAAAGTGAAGTGCTGTAGCTCTCACATTACTGCTAATGATTTATAATGGGAATGGGGGCACTTTTAAAGTCATGGACCTGAGGGGCCATCACAGGTCCCAAGGAGGTTAGGGAACTTGTTAAGGGTTACAGAATAATGGACAACCTTCTTCCATATGCTGCAGTGGATATTTCCCTGGCAACCTATTCCTTGTTATAGCTGAACTCCGTATTGCCCTACAGCAGCCATCCGATCACTGACTGCCTAGTTACAAAGGGAAAGGGGCATATTTGCAAGATTGTCTCTCACTGCTGGTGTCAATCAAAACAGATAATGCTAACACAAATAGACAATAATATAACAGCTGTATAATACCACTCAAAAACCCTTGTTGTACCCAGAGTCATGTATTGAGTAAGACTGTTTTTGCTAACATAAACAGTAAAATACAGGCACTTCCTTATATGAATACTGTATATACACATGTCAAATCAGTGCTGCATCCCACTCACATGGTCCTAGTCCCTATTAGAACTGCACTTCAGGATGTGCACAACACTTTAAGGGTTCCTCTATTACTCAAGGGGGGGGGGGGGGGGGACCAAACATTGTGGATTCAGTTTACTGGTGGAACTGCATTTAGTGCAGCACCATTATCTGTTGCTCTGATGACATCATCCTCCAGCATCATTGATGGTAAAATGGAGGAAAAACACATTGATAACTTCTGGAGGCTGTGTATTTTTATTTACAAACTAGATTTGGACAGCAGTAGGACTGCTGGCAACTGGAGGAGACACACAACAGTTAGACATAAGGAGTTAGGAAAATATTGGTGTGAAACTATGGGAAACTTCCCCTTTAATTTGAATCCTACCTGGTGTATTAACACAGGTTTTTGCAATGAAGATGTAGATATAGATATAGATATAGATATAGATATAGATATAGATAGATATAGATATAGATATAGATATAGATATAGATGTAGATGTAGATGTAGCTACAGATGCAAATTCAGATGTAGATTTAGATGTAGATGTTGGTGTAGATGTTCATGTACATGTAGATATACAAGCAGTTTGTGTGATTTTAAGTCATGTTTCTCTAATGTTATACCAATATAGAAAATGTAATCAAAAACTCACAATTTAATAATACAGCACTGTATTTAATAGATTATAGTTTGCAATTACATTTTCCAGATGACAACCTGCTTTAGATGTGACAGGATGGTATACCATCTGCCGTCTGGGGGGAAGGCTGCCACTGGACACACGGGATGTCAGAAGTAGGGTTAAGTGTAGGCAGTGCCAGAGGATGCCATGGATGTTTTAACTGGGGTATTGTTTGGGAGTGGGGTGCAACTGAGCACAATGGATACTAAAATTGGAACAGGGAGAGGGGTGTTTACCACCATACCTCCAGAGACTGCTAGATATGGGACAGAGTAATGGAGCTGTGAGTGTCACTGAATGTAAGGGACTAATTGTATTGGGCTAGGTGAGGAGGGGGTGTCATTGGATACCACTCAATCCTTGCTAGAGTGGCTGGGTGAGGGACATGGGTGCCAGTAGATGCCAGGGGGTGATTGGTACAAAGAAATGGCGAGGGGTGCAACTGGACATCAGGAACTGCTTGAGACAGAGCAGGGTGATGAAAGAGGTTCTAGTGAATATCAGTGCATGATTGGAGTGGGGCAGGATATGGGAGGGGGTGCAACTAGATGCCAAGGATGGCTTGTATTGGGGCATGCATATATATGGAACCCAAACAGAAGAGAGAGAGAAAGAAATAAGTGTTTTAGCTGGGATTTGAACCCAGACTGCTGGAATACCATTTTGTTGCACTATCAGCTTATCAGCCACACTGACCAAGGCAACTGGAAACCTGGTGCTTACTCTGTCTCTATTGCACAACCTAGTGCTCAAAGATAATTCAATTTTTATGTACAAGGGTGACATGTGCATAAACAGCACATGAAACACAAATAGAAGAGACAAACAAATATGTGCCTTAGTTTTTAAAACCAGGACATCTGGAATACCATTCATTTGCACTATCAAATGTGCCACCAAAGCATCTAGAAATCTGGGACTCCCAGAAGAATCTTACTCTTTCTCTATTTCACAACCTGTTAGAGCACAGGAATGGTATTCTGCATGGCTTGGGTCTGAATCCTAGCTAAAGTTTTTCCTTCCTTCCTTCCTTCCTTCCTTCCTTCCTCAAAAATGTAATTATGTGTGCCACACCTTGTTGTGCAACATGTTCCTGTCACTTATAGGGCTTGGGGTAATAAGAAAATGTGTGGGGGAGTCTGTAAAGTTATACACTTTGAGTCAGTTGTTGTTTTTCAACTTCCTTTATTTTACATCCCCCTGCATTTCACTCTAAAGTAGAGCCTGATCATGGGGTTTCCATATCTGTTAATATAATGTAACGTGCTATTCAATTTTATTTTTTCAACTTTTCTTTTTTAGTTTCTTTTGAAAAAAATGGTGTTCATTTCAACATTTACCCATACCATTCATACGGTATCTGCCATAAACCTTTTTGCTCACATCTTTTTAAAGGTTTATTTGTTTCACTTCAATCTTTAAACATTTATACACATCCTGTAATTTAAATAAATGTGTTTAATTGATTTGATTTGGCCACAGTGCTTTTACAAGAAAAGAATCCAGTTTTTGCAGCCAAATTAGGCTTGACCCCTCCCATTTAACTTAAAACAGCATACCTTCTTTAAATGGTAGAGCTGTTTTTTGAGAGCTTTTTAACAATGTTCTCTTTCCCTGAGGAGACACAATTTAAATATTTTTTTTTCAGTTGAATTCCTTGATAATGGTCCTGTTTTGTTCAATCACCTTAAGCATTTTGTTAAAATCTTTAAAAAATGTTTTCTTACTTCCACAAATGCTCCCTACTCTTCCTGTTGTGTTTAGTTTCTGTGTAGCAGCTGAAACACCAAATGCTTCCTGCCTGGTGCTGTTTGAATTTGTCCTTTCACCTGTTTTGTGAGATGCAAATGCCCACTGTGTTGTGACATAGGGCTGAGTGTATTTCGCGCATGCACAATCACGGTTACTAAGCAACCATACACTATCGCGCTGGCAGAGCAATCGGGGCTCACAAAACAGGCTTTTCCTTCTTATGTTGTTTAAGCTCTGTGGCTCTTCTTTCTTTGTTTTTTGTAGCTGTTCTACATTTAAATCATGAGGTGTGATGAAAAAGCGCAGTTTTAAACCATCGCTACCATCATTAACATTCACCATGGTTTGGGGTGGCGTCACAAGTTTTGGGTGTACAAGGCTAAGCATGTCATTTACTCGTGTTGCTTTAACAAAATGTAAGCAGGAGAAAACTATACATTGTTTCATATAGTCCACTTCTTTGCATTCACACAGTACCTCAGACATTATTTACATGTTTATTTGTTTACAGAGTGTTATATTCATGTTTCTACAAAGAGGAGATCAAATGAATTTGACCTCCCTGTACAACATTTTTAATTATTCAATGGTGAATCGGGGTTCTAAAGGGAAGGTCAACAGAATATGGCTTTCCTATTCTATGCTTCTACTTTCAATGTATGTTTATATTTTTTGCAAAGGAGGTTCTTACATTTCACTACCATCCAATCAATAGTGTTTTTCATTGTTTATAAGTTATTTCTCATTTTCCCATTTAGCATTGAAAAGTTTTCTATTTTTCTCACTGTCTGTTTACTTTGGTCATTACAACATCTCAACCTTTTATTTCATTCATATTTATTTTTATTTATTTATTTAAACATTTGTTGACCAGGATAGGCACACTGAGCCAAGGCTCATTTCCAGGTGCATCACTTACTTTGCTAAACCAGTAGGAGGAGAGAGAGCTTAATTGGGGGTGTGGCTTAGACACTATAACAGCAGGTGACTCAAATTACAACTTCCTTTTGCTAGCCTTGCTTGTAGAGCAGAAAGCAGCTAACTAAAAGAAGCTACATTTTCTTATTAAGTTAACACTTATATCTCAGCAGGAGTCAGTGTCTGTTGAGATTAAGCAAATAGATACTTTATTAGAAGTAGAAGGGGTCTTATTTAGGGTTAAAAAAAGAAAGAAAAGAAAGAAAGTCACTGTGTGTTCTGTGCTGTGAAGGGTACTGTATCAACTTACTTTGCTAAACCAGTAGAAGGAGAGAGAGAGATTAATTGGGGGTGTGGCTTAGACACTATAAAAGCAGGTGACTCAAGTTACAACTTCCTGTTGCTAGCCTTTTTTCTTACTAATTGCCCTCCATCCCACCTGTCCACCCACCCACCTTAAGCCAGTTCTACTTTTATAGCCACTGGATTTGACTGTCAACAGGAACTTCCTGTTTGGCAGTAGGAAGGGAAAGATAATAGAGAAATATTGGTTTTGTCAACCCTAAAGGAAAAAAGTAGCTCACTCTCCCCCCCAGCTGGTGGTGGTCTGACACTGAGCAAAGGAGAAGGAGGCTACTGAAGAATATAGGAAGCTGCTGTCCCAGAACAGGAAGGGTGAGAGTTGAAAGGAGAGGAGAGAGTAAGCATACAGAGAAACAGGAGACAGGCCGCAAAATAAGACATGATAGGAGTGGTACAGTGCAATGGCTGTGGGGCAGCAATGCTCCAGGAGACATTCTGGAGGCTGCGGTACAGACCTATTTGTAGGCACCTCTCTGGTCTGAGGGAGGAGGATGCCCATCTCCAGGCTGACCTGGCTAGGATTCGTGAAACCTCCTCCCCCACCCAGGGACCACTAGGGCCAATGCCACTACCTCAGATGTTGCCAAGAAAGAGGAGAGGCTGGACCAGGGTGGGTTCAGGGAGGCAGAGGGTGGTGGAACAGAGTTGCATCCCTCCAGCTATTCCTCTCAACAATTCATTCACTCTTCTGGTGGATAGTGGTTCCTCTATGGAGGCACCTGCAGTGGAGACCAAGGAGGATGCTGGGAACCTTCACAAAGGAGACCCACAGGAGGGTGGCATGGCACCCCACAGGGGAAGGAAACAACTCCTGGTGGGGGACTCAATCATTAGGGGGTAGAAATGGGGGAAGAAGGGGAGAGGGAGGTAAGGTGCCTGCCTGGCGCCACAGCTTGGAGGACAAGAAGTGAAGCCTCAGGATCATGGGAGCAGCTGCACGAAGGAGGGAGCTGGATGTCATTGTCCACCTAGGGGCAAATAACCTGGCTAGGAATGGGATCAGAGCAGTGCAAGAGGAATTTGTAGAGTTGGGGAGGGGCCTTAGACAAGTAGCGCATATGGTAACCTTCTTGGACTTGCTGCCTGTCTATGGCAAGGGTGATGCTAGGGTACTCCTCACCAGGGAAAAAACTGGTGTGGAGCTCAGGGTTTTGGTTTCATTTGGGACTGGGGAGCCACCTGGAGGGATGCAGACCTATACTGGTGCGATGGTCTGCATCTGTCCGGGGGGAACCAGGATCCTAGGTGAGAGGTTTAAATGCTTCATTGGCAAGCATTTAAACTAGCCAATGGGAGAGGCACTGAAAAGGAGCAGGGAAATCCCAGCCTCCCCCCACAAAACACAGTAGTTAGTGAGGTAAACACCAAGGTAGAGAGGTCATTAGGGAGAAGGACAGAGGTAAATGTAAAAAAAGGCAAAGGCAGTAAGGACAGGAATGGGGCTAAAAGGAATAAGGCCATCAAAAAGTGGAGGGTGATGAGTACCAATGCCCGTAGTCTGTGTAACAAGCTCCCTGAACTAGTGGCCTTGATGGAAGAGGGTTGCCTGGATATTGTGGCAGTTACAGAAACATGGTACACAGAGAACCATGACTGGGATGTCAACATACTAGGATACACAATCTACAGGAGTGACAGAGAGGGTAAAAAAGAAGGAGGAGTAGCTCTCTATGTAAAGGAAGGGATGAAAGCAACAGAACTAAAGAGTAAACAGGGAGCAGATGAGGCACTCTGAGTCACCCTGGAGACAGGAAATGGCACCACAATCTGCATGGGGGTTGCATGCAGACCCCCATCTCAGGGGGGAGGGAATGGACAAGAAAATGATATAAAGCTTCCTTAGAATGGAAGAAAAAGGGGAGATATTGTTGATGGGGGATCTGAATATGCCAGATGTTAACTGGAGCACCTTTACTGCAGGCACATCCAAGAGCATGGTCATTCTTGATGCCCTACAGGGGGGATGCCTCAGACAGCTAGTATTGGAACCCACTCAGGAAGGAGCAATCTTAGACCTGGTACTCTCAAATGGGGATGGAGAAAGAATCTCAGATTTAGAAGTGGGTAGCTATCTGGGAACAAGCGACCACCAAACAGTGTGGTTCACTATAAACACAGCCATACAGTCAAGCCATACAAAAGCAAGAGTATTGGACTTTAGGAGGGCTGACTTTGGGAAATGAGAGAGTGCCTCAGAAAAGCACTAGCAAACAGGCAAGAAAGAGGGGTGGAGGAGCAATGGGGAGTAATCAAAACAGCCATCACGAGGCAACAAACCTTTGTGTAAAGCAAATCAACAAAACACAACAAAGGAAAAAAACACTATGGTTCTCAAAAGAGGTGGCAGGGAAGGTTAAGGAAAAAAGGATAGCATTCAGGAAATATAACGAAACACAGAAGGATCAGGACAGAGAATTTTATCAGTTAAAGCAGAAGGAGGCTGAGAAGGCAGTCAGAATAGCAAAGGCCCAAACCGAGGAAAGGATAGCCAACTCTGTTAAGAAGGGGGATAAGACCTTTTATAGGTACATTAGGGAGTGAAGAAAGACCAAAGGAGGGATACTGAGGCTTAATAAAGGGGGGGGGGATGTGGGTAGAGGGTCAGTGAAAAAGCAGGGATACTGAATGAATATTTCTGCTCAGTATTCACAAAGGAAGAGGAAGGAGAGGTACCTAAACCAAACAAGAAAAACACTCTGAAGATGGGGGTCTATACCAGTCCATTTACAGAAGAAAGAGTTCTGAAAGAACTAATAAAATTGAAGGTGGACAAAGCAATGGGGCCTGATGGGATTCACCCAAGAATTCTAAATGAACTAAGGGTAAAACTAGTGACACTGCTGACTACTCTCTTTAACAAATAATGGGAGGATGGGATGGTACCTGAGGACTGGAGGAGGGTGGATGTGATTCCTCTTCACAAAAGTGGGAGCAGGACAGAGGTAGAAAATTACAGACCAGTTAGTTTGACCTCAGTAGTAGGGAAAATGATGGAATCACTTCTGAAGGAAAGAATTGTTGAGTATCTAGAGGCCAGTGGGGCACAGGACCCAAGGCAGCATAGATTCATTATGGGAAGGTCATGTCATACAAATCTAATAGATTTCTTTGACTGGGTGACCCAAGTAGTAGACCAGGGAGGGGCTGTGGACATGGCCTACCTAGATTTTAGCAAGGCATTTGATACTGTCCCACACAAAAGATTAATACACAAGTTAGCTAGCCTTAGAGTGGGTCCCAAGGTGGTAGTGTGGATAAAAACTCTACCCCACACTATGTCTCGCTTTTAAGCTTCTGGGGCCCTTACCTCCCCCTGGTCTCAAAGGACTAGTTAGTGTCATAACCAACCTGAGGAGTCTCCGTTCCTCAGGACAAAACCTCCTTGTGGTCTCCAAAACAAAGACTAAAGCTGGGTCCAGGTCCTTTGCTTTTACTGCACCTTCCCACTGGAACAAACTCCCACTGGAGGTACGGGAGGCAGGGTCGAGCCCCTGCTTCTGGTCTAAGCTCAAAGCACACCTGCTCGCCAGGAGCACTTGCCAATGCATAAGGAACTGACCTTATGCCATGGCCCCTCTTCCCTCTCCACCTTCCGTATTGTAAATGCCATTAAGTCTTTCACAGTTATACAGTATGGAATTTGCCTTATGTGTGTTATCACTGTTAAACCATTTGGTATTTACGCAAATTTACAGCTCTGCTTACCTACTTGTACTGTCTGTTTACCTGTATGTTATTTTTACAGCTCTGCTTACCTGCTTTTACTGTTCTGTTTACCTGTATGTTATTTTTTACCCCCGGGTCGCCCCTGAAAAAGGGACCTCCGGGGCCCAGTGGGCCTACCCGGTTAACAAAATTCAATAAAATAAATAATAAATAAAAAATTGGCTAGACAACAGGATGTAAAGGGTAGTAGTAAATGGAGTCCACAGTGAAGAAAGGAGGGTTATTAGCGGGGTACCACAGGGTTCAGTACTAGGACCGGTCCTTTTTAATGTCTTTATAAGTGACATTGCAGAGGAACTGGAAGTCAAAGTATGCCTCTTTGCAGACTACACAAAGATCTGCAACAGGGTTGATACACAAGATGGAGTGGAAAGAATGAGAAGGGACTTGGCAAGGTTGGAGGAATGGTCAGATGTATGGTAGCTCAGATTCGATGCAAAGAAATGCAAGGAAATGCACCTGGGAAACAAAAACCCAGGGGAAGAGTACACAATGGGGGTGAGGTACTGACAACAGTAAAAATGGAAAGGGACCTGGGTTTAATTATATCAGATGATCTAAATGTGGGCAAGCAATGTGAGAAGGCAGTAAGGAAGGCTGGGGGGGATACTGGGATGCATAGGGAGAGGCATCAATAGTAGAAAACAGGTAATTGTTATCCCTCTGTACAGACAGTTGGTGAGACCCCATCTGGTGTACTGTGTGCAGTTCTGGAGACCCCATCTCTGCAAAGACATAGACAGAGTGGAGGCTGTCCAGAGGAGGGCAACCAAAATGGTGCAGTGTCTGCACCGGAAGACATACGAAGAAAGACTAAAGGAGCTTAACATGTATACCCTTGAGGAAAGGAGGGAGAGAGGGGACAGAATAGAAACTTTGAGTACCTCAAGGGAATCAACAAAGTCCAAGAGGCTAGCATCTTTCAGAAAAGGAGTTGTGCAAAAACAATGGGGTACAATTTGAAGATGGAGGGGGGACGGCTCAGAGGTAATGTGAGGAAGTATTTTTTCACAGAGAGGGTTGTGGATGCATGGAACAGCCTCCCTGAGGAGGTCGTGGAGTCAAGAACAGTGGGGGAATTCAAGAATACATGGGACAGACATAAGGCAGTCCTAGTGAGGGGTAGGAGGAAGTAAGCTGTTGGTTAACTAGGATCTGCAGCTTATCTGTTAGGTACGAAAATGGGCAGACTAGGTGGGCCAAGCAGTCCTTATCTGCCATCACATTCTATGTTTCTATGTTTCTAAGTGGTGAGTTGGTAGCACAGCAGCAAAAAGAGTTTAGGAGGGTGTCTAGCATGTTTAGGGTAGATACTGGGGCAATGACATAGACCACATCTGCATAATTGAAAATGGGAAGGATCATTCTTGTTAAGATTTGACATCTGGAAGGAAGTGGAAGGAAGTCTCTGTGCCCATAGAGCATACTAAGATTGGAGCATAGTTTAGAGATGGTTGTATCTATGTGAGGTAAGAAAGATAAGTGGGGGTCAAGCCAAACACCCAGGTACTTGTATTTACTGACCTGGTCTATCGGGGTACCATCTAGGGAAATGCTGGGGGAAGGGTGGGAGTATATGCTGATTTTCTGCACTGTGCCAAATAGCATGGATACAGTTTTGGAAGTGTTTAATTTTAGTTGTTTTTGTCTGAACCAAGGTAAAATATATATATCCATTTCTTATTCTTTCAAGGTCATTACAACATCCTGACCTTTTGATTACTCATGCCTTATTATTGCGGTCTCTAGCCATGTGAATTTCAACAGTCTTTGTTATCTTAATCTATTTACTTTCCCATCCAGCATTGAACAATTTTCTGTTTTTCTCACTGGCTGTTTATTTAAGTCATTACAACACCCTGACCATATATTTCATTAATATATCCATTTCTCGTTCATTCAAGGTCATTACATCATCTTTATCTTTTGATCAATCCTGCCTTCTTATTTAGGTCTTAGCCATGTGAATTTCAACAGTCTTTGTTATCTTGATCTATTGTTTATATTTCCTGCTAATTGCCTAGTAATGTTTGTCCATATGTGTTTATTATTACCTTTCTATAATTCTATCAACTGAATATTTATGACTTGTGTATATTTGTTTATGTTATGATTCCTATAGTTATATTGCTGTCAGTTCTGTCATGGTTGCCCTTTCACCATCCATCAGATGTCCTTAGGTGCAGGCATCTCAGTTTGTTTCTATATTCATTCCTATACTGCGGTCAAGGGTTCTCCTATAAAGAATCCAGAGCATTTTTATGCTCAACAGCAAATCTCAATGGTTACCACCTCTTTCAGGTTTGTTTACTTTTTCAAGCCCCAAAAAATGCAATGATGCCCCATTGTGGATTGCTTCCACAAAATCTGTGGCCACAGAAGTCTCATCCTAGGAGCAGATTTATCCTGGACTCCCTTCAGGGTGCCTTCCTCAAGCAACTGGTCATGGAACCAACTCGGCAGAAGGCAATACTGGACCTTGTGCTCACAAACAGGGACAGTGTGATGGGGGTAACAGTGGGGGAGCACCTGGGGAACAGTGACCACCAGTCATTATGGTTTGAAATCACAGAAAGAGCAGAACCAAACCACACAAAAACACATATCCTGGATATTATGGGGGCAGACTTTGGGAAAATAGGGAAATACTTGAAAGATGCATTAAGGGGATTGGGACATGAATCAGGGGTTGACGAACAGTGGGTAGTATTTAAAATGGGGATTACAAGAACAGCAGAATTATGCATTAAGCAGGTTAGCAAAAGGAAAAGGAAGAGGAGACCATTATGGTTTTCCAAAGAGGTAGCAAAGAAAGTGAAAGCCAAAAAGATTGCATTCAGGCAATACAAAAGACACAGGAAGAAGGGATAGGGAGACGTACCAGAGAAGCAAAGGGAGGCAGGGAGGTCAGTAAGGGAAGCCAAAGCTCAGACAGAAGAACACATTGCAAAATCAGTGGGTAGAGGGGACAAAACCTTTTACAGGTACATAAGTGAAAAAAGAAAGACAAAGGGAGGTATAGTGAGACTGAAGGGGGAGGATGGGGGCCACGTGGAGGATGACAACAGTAAAGCTGACATATTGAACAGGTATTTCTGCTCAGTCTTTACTGAGGAAGAGGAGGGTAATGGGTCTGAAGGGAGTACAAGGGGTGAGAATGGTGCAGAAATGGACACAAGTCCCTTTATACGAGAAAGGGTCCTGAAGGAACTGGAAGTAATAAGAGTTGATAAAGCGAATGGTGCCAGATGGGGTGCACCCAGGGTCCTTAAAGAACTAAGAGAGGTGGTGGCTGAACCTCTGGCTATCCTGTTTAGCTGATCACCGAAACAGGAGGTACCCAAAGACTGGAGGACAGCAGATGTAGTCCCCATATACAAAGTGGGAACAAAGAGGAAGCAGGGAACTACAGACCAGTCAGCCCTCACCTCGGTAGTGGGGAAGATCATGGAAGCACTACTGAGGGAGAGATTGGTGGAACATCTGGTTGTCAATGGACTACAGGACCCAAGGCAGCATGGTTTCACCAGGGAGAGGTCATGTCAGAACAACCTCATTGAATTTTTTGACTGGGTGACTAGGGAGGTGGATCAGAGGAGGGCAGTGGACATGGCCTATCTGGACTTCAGCAAGGCCTTTGACACTGTGCCACATAGAAGACTATTACACAAACTGGGGAATATGGGTGTGGGCAGGACAGTAGTGTGGTGGGTTGGTAACTGGCTGAGTGGCAGGACACAGAGGGTGGTGGTAAATGGCTGTCACTCCACAGAGGAAGACTGACCAGTGGGGTACCACAGGGATCAGTGCTGGGACCGGTCCTATTCAACATCTTCATCAGTGACATTGCAAGACCTAGAAGGCAGAATTTCACTGTTCGCTGATGACACAAAGCTCTGTAACAGAGTGGACACACCAGAGGGTGTAGACAGAATGAGAGGGACTTGCAGAAACTTGAAGAATGGTCAGGGGTTTGGCAGTTGAAATTCAATGCAAAGAAGTGCAAGATAATGCATATGGGGCACAAAAACCCTGGCACAATATATCAGTTGGGGGGTGAGGATATAGCATGCACCAAGCAGGAAAGGGATCTTGGGGTTATCATCTCTGATGACCTCAAGGTAGGGAAACAGTGTGACAAGGCAGCAGGTAAAGCAAATAGGATGCTGGGATGTATAGGCAGGGGCATCACCAGCAGGAAAAGGGAGGTCATAATTCCGCTATACAAGACACTAGTGAGGCCCAACCTGGAGTACAGTGTACAGTTCTGGAGACCATACCTACGTAAGGACATAGACAGGGTAGAGAAGGTTCAGAGGAGGGCAACAAAGATGGTGCATGGATTGCATCACAAGTCCTATGAAGACAGGTTGAAGGAACTGAACATGTACTCCCTGGAGGAGAAGAGGAGAGAGGGGATATGATAGAGACATACAAGTATCTCACAGGGAGGAACAGGGTGCAGGAATACACTATTTTTAAGCAAAAAAGATGTTCCAGGACTAGAGGGCATGGGATGAAGTTGGAGGAAGTATGATTCAGAGGAAACATGAGGAAGAATTTCTTCACAGAACGGGTGGTAGACAAGTGGAACACCCTGCCAGAGGAAGTGGTGGGGGCTGAAACAATCACGGGATTTAAGAATGCATGGGATAGACATAAAGGAATTCTGGAGGTCAGGGGTAAGGAGCAACAGACTTATAGGAAAACATAAACTGAACTTACAAGCTCAAATGGGCAGACTGGGTGGGCCATAGGCCCTTATCTGCCAACACTGTCTATGTATCTATCTATCCCTCCTCCTTATTAGAGTTGTGCGAAATTGAAAAATTTCACTGAGTGAAATATTTCACTAATTCGTGAATTACACACCTGTGGACAAAATTTTGCACACACAGGTGACATTTCACACTTGCAGGTGAAATTTAGCCACCCTCAGGCAAAATTTATAGTTTCTCTGCAGGTACCCCCGGCTGCTCACCAGCCCAACAAATTATTCTCCTCACTCCCTGGTGTCTAGTGGACCCCCCTGGCCAATCACTGGTTGTAATTGAATAAAGCTTCCCCCCCCCAGTTACCCTGGCCTCCTCATTTCCCTTTCTTAAAACATCAATACAGAAATAAATAAGTAAATAAAACCCACACTTCCTAGTGTCTAGTGGATCCCCCACCCTGTAATCATAATGAGCGAGAATCCACCACTCTTCCTCATGATACTATGATCAGGTCACCAGCACAGCCTTCTACTCACCTCCACAGCCCACAGCTAGACTGAGCACTTGCATGAATGAGTATGTGCTTGTACAAGCACATGCTCATTCATTCAAGTGCTCAGTCAGCCTGCTGACTGTGGAGGTGAGTGTAGGGCTGTGCCAGTGGCTCGATCGGGGTACTGAGGTGAGCAGGGTAAGTGCTACCTCATCATGATGACAGGATTGGGGGTCCACTAGACACCAGGGAGTGTGGGTCTTATTCATTGATCGATTGATTTTTTTAAGAAAGGGAAATGAGGGTGGCCAGGGTAACGGGGGGGGGGAGCTTTATTCAGTTATGACTGGTGATAGGCTGGGGGGACAACTAGACACAAAAGAGTCAGGAGAATAATTTGTTGGTCTGGTGAGTGGCCAGGTGGGACCTCTAGACACCAGGGTCAGTAGAGTTCTACAGAATGGCAGGGTGCAAAATTACAGTGAAATTTTGCTCAATTTTGCAAAATATTTTGTGCGGCGAAATTGCCAATTTCTTGGCAATTTTGCTGGCGAAATTTAATTTTGCAACATCTCTACTCCTTGTATCGCCTTTATTTTCTTGAATTTTAGTTTTTAGCATTCTGCTCATCTTTTCTACATATAACATGTCACATGGGCACTGTATGACATATATCGTGCCCTCTGTTGTGCAGTCAATGTATTGTTTTCTCTCATGTATGTGGATGAACAAAAATATTCTTCTTTGATGTGTGATTACAAACTGAACAGTTGCCACATGACACCATGCCCCATGCTAGTGGTCCCAGTAATAGCTGGCTCTCTTTTTCTCCAGGTAGTTTTAAATTGTGATGGACTTAACTGATCCTTCAAGTTTTGACTTTCTTTGCTGCTATTATGGGTCTACTTAGGAGCTCTGGTATGTGTTCACTGTCTTTTTGTACCAAATGCCAATGTTTGTTTAAGATTCTCTGGATTTTAGACATTTTATGGCTGTATTTGGTTGAGAGAACAACTCTCTGCATACCTTCATCTGCCCTTTTCAGCCGTAGTAGATTCTTCCTGTCTTTTTGCTCTGTTTCATTTTCTGCTTGTTTTGATACCCCTTGATTATAGCCTCTCTTTCTGAACCTTCCCGGCATCACATCTTTCTCTGTATCAATATCCTGTTTCATGCTGCAGTTTCTTTTTACTCTGGTTAATTGGAAGTAAGCAATGCTTTTGTTTCATGGAAACTAGTTCCATGCAGAATAGTGTTTCGGTCTGTCTCCACTCAGAGTAAAGATGTGTCAGTTTTATTATTTTTCAATTTGACCATTAGATCTAAATAAGGTATCTGTTCTTTATGGACATCCATGACAAATTTTAAGTTTTAATCTTTTAAATTTAGTTCTTCATGGAACCTTGTCAGTTTTTCATGCGATTCTTCCCATATCATAAAGATATCATCTATAAAGCGTAACCAGGTGTGTATTTTTGTGCCTGTGATTGTGTATATCTGTAATTTCTCAAAGTTGTCCATATATGCATTTGCATAAGCTGGGGCCATGGTGGACCCCATGGCTATTCCCCTGTTTTGCTGGAAAAAGGTTCCAACAAATTCAAAATAATTCTTTTTCAGAATTATCTCTGCCATCCCTTGTAGTACTTGTGTTTTTGATTTGCTCCCCTTTTCCCTTATGTCCAGAATGTTTCCTATACACTGTATTCCTTCCTGATGAGGTATTGAGCTGTATAGATCTGCTACATCTAGTGTAACTAGGATGCTTCCTTCTTTAATACCTTTGTTGGAAATATTCTGCAATTTTAAAATCATACCAGTTGCATCTTTCACACATGATTTTGTTTTCTTTATTAGGGGCTGGAGATGCAATTTGATGTATCTGGAGAATGGTTCAAAAACAGAGTCTATGCCAGAGATTATAGGTCTCCCAGTGGGTTCGCGAGACGGTTGTGTATCTTAGAAATTAAATAGAAGGTAGGAATTCTTGGAAAGTCTTTAGTTAATATTTCTGTCTCCCATGGTTCAATCCATCCCATGGCTGAGTACTCTTCTAACATCATGTATATTTCTTGATTAATTGTTCCAGTGGGATCTTCTGAGAGAATCACATAGTTCTCTCGGTTGTCAAGCAGATTCATGCATATTTGTCTGTATTGTTCCTTGTCCTGTATAACAATCCCTCCACCTTTGTCAGCACTCTTTATTATGATTGTCATGTGCTTTTTTAGATTTTTCAGTGCTGACCTATCTTTTCGAGTAAGGTTATTGAATTTTGAATTTAAGTTCTCTCTGTCTTGAAACAGTCCTATTATTTCCCTTTCTTTTATCTTACAAAATATTTCTATTCCATGATTCCTGCCACTCGGAGGATTGTATCTTAATTTTATCTGCATGTCTTGTTTTAATCTATGCTTATAGACATCTGTGTTAGTTGTCGTCTCCCCACCAAATTTACTTTTTAACCTTAAAATTCTGTAAACGTTTTGGAGATCTACCTCCAAGTCAAAAAGGTTGATGCATTGTGTTGGGGCAAATGACAGGCACATACTTAAAAATCTTGTTTCTTCCTCCAACAATATTTTTTAACTTAAGTTAAAAATAGGTATCAAGTCAGGTTCTTTTGGCTCCTGCCTTTTCCCCATTTGCCTTGTTGGCCTTCCACCTCTGCCTCCTCCCCTGCCTCCCCTCCCTTCTCCATGTCCTCCCCCCACCCGTCTGTATGTGCTTCTTTGGTTTCTTAATACATATCTTATTTATCTAGTGTTCATACCTGATGTTCCTGGTGCCTGTTCATCAGATTACTGTGCTTCATATGTGCCTCGTTTTGTGTCTCTTGTATACTGCTATCACTATATGTACTTTCTTATGTGGTGTATTGATTGCATTGTGTTTGCCTATTCCTGTTACATTTGTTGTATGTGTACGCTCTATTGTCCCTGTAATCGTTTGTATCTCTTATAAATGTTTGCATTTTCTGTTGTTTAAGTTGTTCTTCATATTCATGGAGTTTTTGTTTAAAGTCTTACAGATTTTTCTTGAATTCATCCTCTTGCATTTTGAGTTTTAATTCATCTTCTGCTACCTAATATCAATTTCTAGTGTTTACCTCTCATCAATAATTGCCTCGATGAGGGCATACATAAAGTCACAGCTACCCCTGTTTCTTAGGCCATCCCATGTTGTATCCTGTTTCACTGCTTTTATCCTTAAATTCAGTTCCACATTAATTCTTTAACCCTCTAGGGTGCAGAGTGCTGTCTCAAGACAACACTGATGTGAAGGCTGAACATCTTATTTTGATTCTTACTATGGTTATTAAATGTGTTGGACTTGATTTGGCTGATGATGGAGAGCCCCCCCCCCCCTTTTATTTTGGGAATGAGGGAGATATCTGTGGCAAAATCAGATCTGGGCATTATCAGGGTGATATCAATCTGACCTAATGGAGTCACTACAAATCATGTCCTGGAAACTCAATGGGTGTAAAGAAAGGATCAAGATTAGAAAAAATAGTCATTTAGCAAAGAGGAGGAACATAGACTGACTGCTACTATGAGAAACTCATTTTGATAAAAGGGATGCTTCCTACTTTGCTACCCTATTTGGACAGTTGGATATTGTACTGATTTCTCTGACAAGGTAAGAGGCACAGCTATTTTTATTAGAAAACAAATAGGTTATCACTTAGTAAAGTCTGTGATAGATCAATAGGGTTGCTTTGTAATAATTGGTATCAAGATCTGGGGTAAGTTCCTCATGCTTGCCTCTTTATATGAACTGAATCAAGATGATCCAGCTTTTATCATAGATTTCTTCCTGGAACTATCCAAGCTCAGTTCTAATATTATAATAGGAGGGGACTTCAAGCTATCATGTGATCTAATTGATAGAGAACCCCCCATGAGGGAGAGAAAGAAGGGATCTCTCCATGTCTTCAAACAATCAATGCAAAATTTAGATTTACATGACCCATTTTGACGGCTTTTTCCCTCTTTAAAAAACTTTCCTATTATTCTAAGACACATAAAACATTCTTGAGGATTAATTATTTCCTAATCTCTTCAGAACTCTGTAAATTTCCACACCACATCTCATACGAATCAATAAGAATCTCAGATCATGCTCCAACAATTTTGGAGCTTGATCTTAATGGTTCAGTGGAACGATACCATAACTTAAAAACCTGGCAATTCGACAGCTCACTTTGGTATTCCAGGGGTTTTAAGGACAGACTCCAGGAAGAAACTGTGGCCTTCATGAGACTCAATATGAACCAGTGTATAAATATTCAGATAGTCTGGGATGCTATGAAAGCTTACCTAAGGGAATGAACAGCATCACAAATCGGTATTAGAAGGAGGAAGTGAGGCCATGATCTATCTGTATTAGAAAATGAATTCTCCTCTGCTGATACAGAACACATAGCTGTAAGGTTCAACCAAACAGAAATAAATTTAATGTTAGCAAAACACAGGTTGGAAATGCTGCTTCAGGACAGAACCGAAAGAGAAATGTATAAAGTGAGAGCAAAATATTATTTTTATGGAGATACCCCAGGTAAACTACTTGTATATCAACTTAAATCAGAACAAAATAGAAACAGGATTACTAGTATTAGAAGAGAAGATGGCCACTTAGTGCCATCAGAAGAGGAGATAAATATAGTCTTTTATTTATTTTATAGTAATCTATACACACTGGAAAGAGAGCTAGATAGGACTAAGATCAGGGAATATATCACTAATGTTAACTTACCTGAGATCTCAGATCAGGAACTAAGTGACCTGAATGCAGATATCACCATAGGTGAGGTCTTATCAGTTATTAATACCCTGCCTAATGGCAAATCCCCAGGTCCTGATGACCTCCCTTTTGAAATTTACAAGAATCTTGTGATAATCTAGCTCCTTGGCTTGTTAAACTTTTTAAATCTTTCTTGGAAGAGAAAAAGTAGCCACAATCTCTTAATGAAACAGAGATTGTTCTATTACTCAAGAAGGATAAACCCCTAGAGAACTACTTCTCCTATAGGCCTTTATCCCTCCTGAATAGTGATTATACATTTTTTACTAAAATTCTGGCTCAGAGACTAACCAAATAAACTCCAGATTTGATACATCAAGACCAAGTCAGTTTTATTGAAAGCAGAAGATTACAACATAATACTAGAAAAGCCTTTGATATTATCCAGGCCTACTCAAGATTGGACACTGCACTCTTGTTCCTAGATGCTGAGAAAGCCTTTGACAGGGTGCAGTGGCCGTTCTTGTTAGAAGCCTTAAAAAGTTATTGCTTCAAAGGCAATTTTCTAAAATGGATACAATTAATCTATACTAGCCCTTTAGCCTGTGTCAGAACTAACTTAAGACTATCTCCGTATATTCAACTTCTGAGAGGGACAAGACAGGG
The DNA here is from genome assembly GCA_016271365.2 of Neoceratodus forsteri. Taxonomy (NCBI): domain Eukaryota; kingdom Metazoa; phylum Chordata; order Ceratodontiformes; family Ceratodontidae; genus Neoceratodus; species Neoceratodus forsteri. Next base: position 261,100,874 of record CM028137.1, on the reverse strand, counting down.
TTGCCCCCTATCCCCCTTAATCTTTGCACTCTTCCTGGAACCATTTGTTATTAAAATCAGATCAAAGGCTCAACAACTGAGCCTTACCTTGGAGTCTGGTAACACTATCATTATGCTATTTGCAGATGATATATTGATCTCTTTAAATAATCCTAACTACTCCTATCCCATTCTCAACAATATTTTAGAGGAATTTAGTATCCTCTTGGGTTATAAAATGAACTGGAATAATAGTGAGGTGTTATAATTAGGTGACCCCCATAAAGTTAATGGACACGACACTTACAGCCATAAATATGGATAAAATAAAATATTCAGGAGTCATTCTAGCTCAAAACACCAACAGGGTATTACAACGTAATTATAACCATCTGTTATCCAGGGTAATAACTGACTTGACAAAATGGCAACATCTCCCACTAGTCTTATTAAGCAGAATCACTATATTAAAAATAAATATCCTGCCCAGACTCCTTTTCATACTTGAGTCTATCCCTCTCATCTTAAAAAGGCAGTTTTTTTTTTATAGATCAGGATAACATAATATGGAAATTCTTATGGAAAAGAGGTCACTCTTGGGTTGCCCTACACAGCATTATCACAGCAAAGAAAAAGGGGGATTAGGGTGCCCAGATTTTTGGATATATTATTTGGCAACACAGATGGAAATTGTGTAGCATTGGTTCTATAATTCAGGGGATAAAACATTGGCTGATATACATATGTATGGAGGAGAAAACAGTTAATGGGCTTAGTTTAACTAATCTTCTGACACTATCCACCATCAGACTCATCATCCCGATCCCAGACACCTTGCATACTACTAACACTACTGCCCACACCTGGGTCAATGCTTTAAAAATACTTCACCCTAGCCCATTGGCACAGTGGTTAGATTTCTGCTTGTGATGCCAATGACCCAGGTTTGGGAACAGACTCAGGTGCTGGAGGGTAGGCCGGGGAGAGAAGGCTTGAGTGTTGGCTGATGGCTTGCCTTCTTTAGGGGGGAGGGCAGGGACGTGATTGCTGACCACTAGTGGAGGCTGGGGGAACAGCAATGCATGAGGTCCCATTCACCAAGGGGGCATGGTGAATGTCGGCATCAGCTTTATGTTACTGGCACACCACATCCCCCAGGGAGCAAATAGGAAAAAAAGCCCCATAGCCGACTAGATGATGGTCGCCAGGTCCCAGTGCCATGAGTCCGATGACAGTGCAAGCATCATCCCAGCAGCACCTGGCTCAAGTGTCATGCTGGCCACCCCACCGGTGCCTTCCCCCTCAGAGGAAAGGGACCCACCCAGTGAAGAGTTATGTCTGAGGATTACCTGGGGGGCTGCCATATGGGGTAAAGAGGTGGCTGATCCGAGGCAGTGTGGCATGGAAGGCATAGGTGGCCTGAAGGAGAGGCTGGCCTGGAGCTGGGAAGGAGCAAAAGAAAAAATATCATATTTTCTAAGAAACTATCTGCATATATAATAATATATTCCCAATATATAATAATAAGTACTTCCTGCAATGCCGTCAGATGAAGCTGGGACAACAGGACCACGGAAAAACAGTTGATATGTTAGACTGAATAAAGTGTTCAAGGCAATATGTCTAGATGTTCAGTCTCGCTGCCTCAAAAAGCATCTAATGGACATTGCCTCCGTTATAGAGATAAACATCACATGAAGCAGAACAACACCCATAGATGTTCCCCTTTAGAATAAAGGAACAGTTTTACCCACTTTACCTTAGCCATTACACATAGAGTGATGATTAATTCACCATTTCAGCCACTTTTTCTGTTTTCTTTTGTTCAGTACATTCGACTACTGTTCTTGTTTCAATCACTTTTTCTGTTCTCATCATTCGACGTCCTGGTGACTTCTATTCCGGCAACTACTATACACGGCTACTACGATTTGTCTAGGGAAGAAATGGCCGTATGCGATTATGGTTACATAAGCAATAGCTATTCTGCACTAAACCTAAAGATGGCAGCATTGCCTAACTAATGATTATATAATGGTACAAAGAAGCTCCCCAGTGTTTCAATTAGGATGATTAGCAATGCAATAGAACAGTAAAACTCAGATCCTGACACTTGTGCTTATACGATAAGTGCCTGTGCCCTAAATATTACTGTCTGCGAGGTACAGAGCCAATCAAGAGTGCTGGTCCATGGATAACATTCCCCCCTTGTTGCCTCAAGAGGGGCAACAATACCAAAAAGGTAGGTAGGTAGGTAGGGATGGAGCTAAAAGTTGCTTACAGGCCTGATGCATGAGCCTTGTAAAGGAACTGGAGTTGCTCTCGATGTTGTTTTAGGTTACATCGCAGGCAGCAAAGATGAAAAATTAGGAAAACAATAGGAAAAGCTTGCATAATCACAAAAACTTTAAAAGATAATTCAACCCAGAAATTACCTACTTCTGGATATTATTATGTATTTTTTATTGCTGTTTTTATTTATTATTTTATATGGAATGCTCCTTGATATTTGAAAGACGCAAAATAAATAAAGATTATTATTATTATTAAACTTAAATCACCATCATGAATGAGATCATTAAGAATAGCATTTGCATTTGATATGTTGTTACTGATATTAATCAAGTGATCATCTTTTCTAGCTAAAAGATACCTCAATGTGATTGTCAAGGGATCAATGTGCACATTAAAACTAAGTAAATATTGAGACAGTGCAAGCCAATATTGGGGATCAGTATCTATAACATCTAGTTTTGGGAGAGGAACAGGCGTGATTACCTTATGTCCGATGAGCGCCTTCTGCTGTGGAGTGAAACAGAAGTTATTTTTATCAATGTTACAGGTGCGCAAACCATAAGAATAAGTTTTGTAATTGATAACAATACAGTACTGCCGTTCGGCAGTATGTGTGACTCTGAGATTGGGAACTCTCCAATGGTGCAAGTGGACTGGGCAAAGAAACGTGGAATTGGTGAGCCGAGTAGAGAAGCGATGTATCTCTTCAAGATAGCTTCGAGATGGTGCTGTTTCAATGTCAAACGCAGATAATGCAGCAGGATGAATGTCATCATCTGCATCAACATCAGTAAGGTTACTCAGCAGATTGTCATGCAAAGTCAAGGGCCAATTAAGATGTTCCAGATAGTAGCCACAGACTGGCTTCATGATCTTGAAGACATCACAATGGCACAAGAAGTAATATCCTTTCTTGGCACAGCAGCTCGTGTAAGGAAAAGTCCAAGCTTGGAGCACAGGATGAAACACCAACATAGCTGGAAGTTCAGTTCTTTCATGAAAAATGTAATTTTCAAGATGTCCAAAGGAATGCATGTTTGCAAGCTTGTTGAAAACAGATGTAGCTGCATCAAAATGTGGAAGGGACACTGAAAATGATGAACATGTTCTCCCTGATAGAATATGTCTGGGTTTTTTAGCAAGGGGCTTGGTTGGGAAACCTAGAAACATAACCAAGATTACAAACAGTAGACATGGATATGTTAAGAGTATCTTTCAAACAAATACAAATACAACCTGTACCTTTACATTGTGGGCAATACTATTTACCCAATCTGAGCTCATGAATAAGATCTGGAATTTTGCCTGATTCCAAGTCCCTGAAGAGACTGTTAACTGTAGAAATAACATAAGAACCATAAGCAGAACATACAATTTCACACCCAACATAGTGCTTGTCTGCCTCATGGTTATTCTGAAAAATAAGATGACTAAGTCTGTTTCTTGTTTCATTGAACCCTTGAGCAATCTCTTTTGTATTGTATATAGTATATCTTTCTTCCACACTTAAGGTATTAACACCTTGCAAGATAGGGGGCATAACAGCATTGTCAAGTGTTTGATGAAACTTAAGTGTTTGTGTTTTAATGGAAGCAATATCAACTCTATTCCAAATGGACATTGCTGAGCCAAAAAGGCCAGTAACAGTGCCAGCAACTCCGATAATACCAGAGACAGTTCCAGCAGCATCAGTGGTGTCTGAGGCTGCATCCTGCTTGGTGTGTTTTGATCTGGGTTTATAGTATTTACGGGCAGGTCTAAAAACACCTGCATGATCTGTGTCATGGGGCCCACCAACAGGATCATGTGTATGTGTTTGATAAGCAGCAACAATATCAATAAGCATCATACTGTGAAATTTAGAAGTATTAGTATCTTAACATAAACCAAATTCAGCAATATTCCAATGAGATAAATTGAAAATAACTGGGACATGCATAAATTGTACATTGTTAATAAGGGCTTCTGGGAGTGATGTGGTGGTCAGACCACTAGGAAGTCCCTCGTCTAAATGAGGGCAGGAAAAACGTTCTTCCTGATTGGGTAGAATGACAGACAGTTAGACAGATGAAGAAGCAGCATAGTTTTGGGAGCAAAAATCACGTGCCACCTGTGACGGGAGTTGTTCACAAAAGGCAGGGTCTATAAACGCAGCAAGGTTATACTGATCAGTGTGCCTTGGGGAAGCCTGTCTAATGAAGAGGGTACCATTTTAAGATATATCGGTGTTAGGCCAGCCTTGGAATGTACCCTTGGCTAAGTGAGCTACGGGGATTTTGTCGCCCATAGCATCAATTTCCCATTGTATGGAGAGTGAAGATTTATCTGGGGCAACAACAACATCATCTAATAAAGTATCCTTTCCTTGAGAAACTTTAACATTTGTGTTAGGAATATTAATTTTAACACCCATGGGAGAGGTACCAAGCAATTGGTCCAATCGATCCTTTGGATTCTGTGGAAATGGGAGAGCAAGAATGGTTAGAGGTAGAAATCCCACCAGCAGGAGAAGAGTGTGCAATATAGCCATCTTGCAGATATCTGAAAGAAACAAAAAAGGGCTAATTAGCTGAAAGTACTAGTCCACCCTATGGGGTTAGGAAAAGTAAGTTTAGTCACCTTTATATATTTTAAGTTGGTTAGCATGGAACCACTTGTCAGCAGACTTTTTCTGCTTTTGCTGTTGTACTCTGACCTGATACACAGCAGGTATGAGCTTGTTTATAATCAGATAGGGGCCTCCCATTTGCTTGCAAATGAGTGAGGGGGTTGTCTGTATTGGAGAAGCATCACTTGATCTCCCACTTGCCAGTTAACTTCCTTAGCATGTTTGTCAAAATGGGCTTTTGCTGTTGGGCTTTGCCAATTTGGTTGGCAGCAAACAGATACGTCTTTGTGGTGTCATCATGAAGCTTTTCCACATACTTATCTACAGATACTCTATCTGCAGTGGGGGGGGGGTGAAGATCAACTAACAGGTGCTCAGGTAGTCTCATAGCTCTACCAGTCATAACCTCATAAGGAGTTCACTGAGTAGTGGCTCCAGGTGTGGTCCTAATTGCCATAAGGAATAGTGGCAAAAGGGAATCCCAGTCCTTGGGATTATCATTAGTGAATTTGGATAACATCTGTTTGATGCATCTGTTTGCTCTCTCTACCTGGCCTGAGGATTGAGGATGGTAGGGGAAATGAATTTCTGCTGAATTCCAAGAAGCTGGAGTGTTTGTTGCATCAGCTCAGCTGTGATGCTGGAGTCCTGATCTGATTCCACTTTGAGGGGTAGACACCACCTGGAGAATAGCTGATCCACCAGGATTTTGACAGTGGTCTATACAGTGTTGTTTTTAGTGAGAAATGCTTCTACCCACTTAGAGAACAAGTCAGTGACAACAAGGGCATACTTGTTTTTCTTACTAGAATTAATAAGAGGACCAATGAAATCAATCTGAATTGCATTCCATGGTCCAGATCGCCTTTGGGATAGCAATTTTGCATTTTTCTTTGCAGGAGTGGGATTGTTCTGGATACACACTATGCAGCTGTCATCATAGTGTTCTACATCTTTGGCCATGCCAGTTTTAAGTCTCTAGAGAGTGTTTTCTGTTCCCTGGTGTCCACCAGTGGGAGTGTCATGAACCATACGGATCAATCTGGTTCACAGTGAGTGTGGTGCCACCCACAGTTTCTCACCTGTATCCTGTTTGTGATACCAGATGAGCTTTTGATCACTGGACAGATGTAGATTGTCCAAGTGCCTTTGGCAGAGTCTGCCAGCTGGCAGTGCTTGTTCAGTTCCTTTGTCTAGGAATTTGAACACATCTCTAATCTCTGCATCTGCTTTCTGAGCAGCAGAAAGATCCAATGGAGGTTCTGGTACTGGATTCTTGGTGGTAGCAAGTATAGATTGTACAATGGCTGCTATACACTGTGGGTGGGTCATTTCCCATGTCTCCCCCCTCAAGCGTCTGCTTTTGCAAGTGAGTCCATTCATTCATTGAATTCATGGTAAGGGTCAGATTTACAGTGGGCCATTATCTTTTGTTTATACAGCTTGTGTGTGAACATCTGAGTGAGGGTATATATGTACACATACAGTTCCCTATATTTGATAGGGGTACCATCAGATGAGGTAAAGTTATTCTTTTGCCAGAATGGAACAAACTCAGTGAGAGATGAGCATACCCAATTGGAATCTGCAAAGATGATGGTGTCTTTCTCACCATGGGGCATAATCTCTAATGCACAGGCCACATCTGCGAGTTCTGCATACTGTGTGGAGACAACAGTGCATTTCCTAGAAATGCGTCTGTAATCACCCTCATGATCCAGTATAAGCACTCCAAGGCCTTCTACCTGTTCTCCATCCAGACAGGATGCAGAGCCATCTGTAAAGATGTGGAACATTGTTTTGTCCTCCAGGACCTCAGGTGTGGCTGGCAGAAAGGGCCGCTGGGTCAGGTAGGTCAGGTGGTTGGAGGGCAGAATCATGAGGCTTACCCGTGTATAGTAGGCCGTGGGCCAAGATGGATGGCATTTTGACAGGCAGTACTTTGATGTCTCTATACTGCAAAAGCAAAGACCAATGAGTTAATCTGGTATGAGAAACCGATCTATCTTTTACTCTATCTGAAAGCAAAAAAATTAGTTGGGGTATGACAGGTGTGCAGAACAATAGGAGCATACCCAATGATGTAGAGAAAATGTTTGACAGTCCAAAAGGTTGCCAACAGTGTTCTTTCACAGAGACTATATTTTCTTTTTACTGGGGATAGCATCTGTGATGCATAGGCAATGGGCCTGAAGTATCCATTGTACTTTTGTGCCAGCACTGCAGACAGAGGTGGCAGTTTCCAAATGGAAGGGCAATCTTGGATTTGGGTTAATCAGTGCTGGGGCTGAGGCTAGGGCCTGCTTGAGCTGGGCCACAGCTTCAGTGTGTGTGGGGCCCCATGTCCATGGGATGTCCTTTTTCAGCAATTCATACAGGGGAGCAGCCTTCAAGGCAAAGTCAGGGATAAAATCCCTGGACTAGTTTACCATACCTAGAAAGTGCCTGAGTGTTGCCATGCTTGTAGGAAGTGGTAGATCTTGCAAGCCCTGGATCTTCTTAGCAGCTGGGCTTTGGCTTTGGTCTGTGATGCATAGGCCAAGGAACATGACCTCATGGTGACACAGTTGTGCCTTAGAGGGGTTGCACTTGAGGCCTGCTCTCCTGAGGAGAGTCAGTAATTCATCCAAAAGGGTTAGGTGTTCTTCTTTAGTGTAAGTTGCCAAAAGCAAGTCATCCACATACTGCAGAAGACACTGGGGTGTGGAGAACCACTGCAGGGCATCCATCATGTGCAGATGGAAGAGAGAAGGGCTATTGTGAAAGCCCTGGGGTAATCAGGTCCAGGTGTACTGGCGACCTTCAAAGGTGAAAGCAAATTTGTATTGGATTTTCTGGGATAACGGGAGTGACCAAAATCCATTAGAGATGTCAAGACCTGAAAACCACCTTTTGTCAAGTGTCAGCAACTTGAACACATCAGAGGTTGATGCCACAGCTGGGGCACAGCTGGGGATGACTTGATTAAGCTTTCTGTAATCAGTTACAAGTCTTCAAGCTACATTTGGCTTTTTCACCGGCCAAATAGGTGAATTTACAGTTGAGACACAAGACCTAATCACTCCTTGTTGAAGCAGTGACTGGATGGTCTACCTCAATTATGGCAAGGCCTCAGCAGGAAATGGGTATTGTTTCTGCCTTGCATGATTGGGTCCTGGGAACTCAATAATGGTGTGCATCCTACCACAATCATACTTATTAGTAGCAAACATACCAAGATGATGCTCTAGCAAGGGTGCCAGTTCAGCATACAAGTCATGACTTTTAAAGAAGTCTATGACATCATACTCCATGTTGTTGTTTGATGGCTGCCACAGCACGTGAGTCTGGTATGGTGAAAGCATGGCATTGTCCCTGGATCTGCAGCAATAGCCTGTTAGCTAGGTCCACTACACAGCCATGCTGTGCAAGGAAATCAATTCCCAATATTCTGGGGTGATGACATAATACCATGAGGTCAAAAACAAATTTAGATTTTAGGTGGCCTACCTGCACAGGTAGTGCTACAGATCTAAAAGTTTGTAGTTCGGTCCCATCTACACCTTGTGCACTAGTCTGCCAGCTGGTGGACCAGGCACAAGTGGCTGGGTTCTCATCATGGAGAACCAACACGGCTTCTCCTGTGTCTAGAAGCATATCAAGCTGGCGGCCCCCAACTGTGGCCCATACACAGGGCTGTCCATTTGTGTCAACAAGCAAGTCACTTACAATCTGGACTGGAGCCTGAAATTCTCAATCTGAAGAGTTACCAGATTCTTTCTCATCCTCCTGTCCCTGTGCCTTGTGGCCTGTAGGGGCTCGTAGGACCCCCCTTGGGGCATCACAAGACAGGAATACTGTACCTGTGACATCAGAGCTGCAATTTCCACTTGCTCAGTGAGCAGTTCCTCAATCACTGCATCAGCCTGGCCAGTTCCCAGTGCTGTGAAGGGGTTTGTCCCTCAGCCACTCAACCTTGCTGAGGCTGAAGGCCTGAAAGGGATTGTACTGCTGAATGGTGCCAGGGCTGCAACAGAATGGCCTGCAGTGCAATTCATTCCAGCAAGGGGATCCTCCAGTTGTTTCTGGAGGGTCTCATTTTCATTCTTTAAATCCCTATAGCTAGACCCATTATGGTACTTGTTCTTGGGATTTGTGTTTTGACAATTTTGGTTGTTGTTATTATTATTCCAGTTGTTTTTGTAGTTTTGGTTGCCCCCTCCATGGGTCTGGGCCTGATGGTCATCAGAAAGGGCATCTTGCTTGGTGTTGCCACCTTCCACAGTGTAGTGAGTGGGGGCAGGGTTGACAGCAGCATCTTGGGCTGGGTCCTCCTGGGGTGTGGTAGTGATGGCAGCTGCCTTGTTGTTGTTGATTTTGCCTGAGGTGAGGTTGTTGAGGTAGACCTGGAAGGCTCTCTCCATCTTGGTAAGGATCTGTTCAAAAGTGTCACTCTGTGGGTAAACATTGAGTTCAACTTTTTCCTTCAGGCCTGGAGACATGTTCCTGATGAATAAATCCTTGTACTCAATTTGCTTTTTACTGGCCATCTCATCTGCCAAGCCCTTGCCATCTTCATATGCAAGCCACAGCTGTTGGTTGTAAGCTGCTGGGCTTTCTTTTACATTCTGATTAACCTTGTAGACCAAGCAGGCTCCAATGACACCTGGGGCATTGGCTGAGAGAAGGGTCTGGGCAATGTCATTAAAATAAAGCATGTCACAGTTGTGGACAGACTCTGGGAGCTTGGCCCAGAGGGTGGCCTCCATGCTTTGTCTCAGGACTTGAACCTGGTACTCTGGTTGGAGAGAAAGCTTCTCACAGAGCAAGTGCACCTTCTCCAAATGACAGCTAAGGCTGTCGGTGGGACCCATCTGTCCAATGCCTTGGGCAATTTGTTGAACAGAATGAGCAACTTGCAGGGGATTGGATGTGTGTGACTGGGTTGTAGTGGCTAGAGTACCACTGAGGGCAGCAACTGCTGCCACATCAGCAACTGTTCTGAATGCATTGTCCTGGCTGATAGCATTCTCAGCCATGGGTTCAATTTGGTCATGCAGGAGTGATGGTGCATCCAGTGTGGTGGAGGTAGCTAGGCTGGTAACAACCTCCTGCACAATGCCTCACACTATTGCACCACCCTCCATGGTAATAGGAGCCAGTGGGGTGGTCTGAACATGTGGCCTGTGACAGGAGCCAGTGGGGTGGTGTGAACCTGTGGCCTGCTGACAGGAGCCAGTAGGGTGGTGTGAACCTCTGGCCTGCTGATTGGAATCAGTGGTGGTGCATGACTAGGTGGTGGATGGCAGGGATTACTGGGTGGGTGGTGGCGGGCCTCCCTTATCATGGGGGCTGCTATGTTTGTTGTTGTCATGAGAACTGCCATGTTTGTTATTGTTATGGTGGTTGCCATGTTTGTTATAACATGGCAATGTGGGTAATGTGCCAACGTGGCAACCATCTTGGGGATGGCTAGTGAATGCCACCGTCCTGTGGGATGGGGGCTTGGATGTGACGAGGCACTCCAGGTCCCTGTAATCCGAGTCATCATCTCCTAATGACGTGGTGTCAATGGGTGTATACTGAAAAACATTCATAGCTTCAACATGGCCAGCAAGACCCTCTCGCTGATGGTGCAGTTTTACAATCTTTGCCTTACATCTGCTATGACAAACTCTAGCAGTGCCCTGCTCAATCCCTTTCTTAGTCTCTCTCTGCAGCACTCTATATGCCATGCCCAATTCGGCGTTCTTCCTAAGTTCCTTATCTAGCTGATTCATTAGCCTTGCATTCTCCTCTTTTAATTCCACATTCTCCTCTTGCAAACTCTCATTCTTATCAGTCAAAATGTCATTTAAATAAGACTGCTATTTCTTATCACATTTTAACCTTTCAATACCCTCTTTCAATATGCAATTTTCACATTCTGTTTCCTGAGCAGTACAATGCAACAGCCTGTTATTGTGGTCATGGAGGGACTGTGCCTCCTCCGTCAATTTCTGTTCCCTTCTCACTATCTCCTGTGCTTGCAGGCACAGCTCTTTTCTTAGAGAGGCGTTTTGCAGTTCCAGAGAAGAACAGCATGCCAGCAAACTGTTTACAGCAGTATGTAGTGCTGCAACTAATCTTCATGGGAGGTGAGGTATTTTGAAATATCCAGTCTCAATTCTGTGCATAGTTCAGACATCAGACACAAAGGGGTTAACACACAAACAAAAAAGGCAGTTGAAAGACTGTAATAAAATCCTTAGATCTATAACCCAATGGCTTTCTGTCCCCCGTGGGAAACATTGGAGCCAAGGGGTCACTGTTACTCACAAAGGGAGTGTACCAGAGGTCTTAGGGTGGGTCTGCCACTCTCTAGATGAAAGCAAAACAAGTTTGCAGAGGAACAACCACTGTAAGTTCAAACAGGTCTTAGTGGACAGAGTGCACTACACTGCTAGACATTTAGTTCAAAAGAACTGAAATGGTAACCTCACTTTGCACATTCCAATTGCACATGGTCACCACTGTAAATAGGGTAATACATCACCCTTTCTCAGATTCTTGATGGACTGTACAAGTGTGAAGAAACAACAGATAAGTGGTGTCTTCTGCATAAAAGGAGTTTATTGCTGGTAGCAGAGCAGGCTTATACCCAAAACACAGTGAAAAGAAAATCCACTGGTGAGACATATGTACTGTATATATATGTATATAGTCTTTCTAAGCTTACCTAAGCAGCAAGTTTTGTCTCTTCTCAGACAAAATTCCTAATGCAATAGATATTATACCCCTGATAATTACCATAGCAACTACTAACAAGCATTTGTCAATGCCGAATGCTGTCGCACTGGCACTGGTTTTGGTAGTGCAGTGTGGAAAAACATTTTGGGCAGGATGTGAAAAATGACAGCTGTACAGTTCATAAGGAGGTGTAAAAAATGCCAGTGTTGAAAATGTGGCATGTAAATATTGAAAATTTGCGAAGTTACAAGGGTGCGTGGGAAATGCGCAACTCACGCTTGTAACACAGTCATTTTATGGACGTTCGGCACCAAATTTTCAACATAGGCATTTCAGCACTGCTGCTCATGTACAGTGTTACTGTTATTTCCTCAAACTGTCCCAAAAAGTGATTTTGCACAGTGATCGCACTATTCTGTGCCGGACGTGTGAAAACACATTTTGGACAGGATATGTGAAATGACAGCCATACTGTTCATCAAGAGGTGTGGGAAAATGCCAATGGTGAAAATCCAGAGTGAAAATATTACAAATGCATGATGTTACGAGTTTGCATGCAATCTGCCAATGCTCACTCGTAACAGTCATTTTATGGAGTATCATCACCAAATTTTCAATATAGGCATTTTAGGACCTCTACTCATGAACAGTGTCACTGTCATTTTCATAATCTGACCTGAACACTGATTTCCCAAAGTGACTGCCCTATTGTGCGCAGGAAGTACGGAAACACATCTTGGCCAGGATGTGAAAAATGACAGCTATACTGTTCACAAGGAGGTGTACAAAAAATGACAATGTTGAAAATCTGGCATGCAAATATTGTGAATTCATGAAGTTATGATCCTGCGTACCAGCTGTGCAATGTACGCTCATAAAACAGCCATTTTTTGGATTTTTTCCACCAAATTTGCAACATCGGCTTTTTGAGAGCCCACCTCATGAACAGTGGCACTATCATCTCATTAATCGGTCCCAAAAGGTGATTCTGTGCAGTGACTGTGAAATCACCTTTCAGGACTGATTAACGATATGACAGTGACAGAATTCATGAGGAGGGGTCCCAAAAACCCCATACTGAAAATTTGGTGTAAAAATGCCCCAAAATGCCTGAGATATACGTTAAAGTTGAAAAACCCCAATTTATTCCATTATGCAGCTTACCGGGCATTTCCTCAGTTCGCAGTCGGCTTTGAAGAGTGCAGACATGTTCCTGGTCCACCAAAGATCATCGCACCGGACTCCAGAGGTAAGTATGGGGTGGTAGGGTGTGGGGAGACAGGGTGCACAGTGGGTGGGTGTGGGTTGTGGTAGGAGGGGTTGGAAGAATACGAGGGACTGTTTCTGCTTTACAGGTTAAAAAAAATAAAAGACATTGGGGGACTGTTTTCTTTTTAATAGGTGCTTTGGCATGCTGGGGTGGGCTCCCAGTGTGTCACCTGAGTCTGTGTGTGTGGGTGCTTTAGCTGACGGGGGATTGGGCACACCCATCAGCAAACAAGGAAAGGGGGGCCGCAGAAGCCAAGGGGAATTGGGCACCCCCTCGGCAATCAAAAAAAGGGGGGGTTACATGATGCATACGGGGATTGGGCACCCCCATTGGCACACAATAAATGGGGGTGTTGACGGACAACAGTGGCAGTAACTGCCACCATGTTGCCTGCACATAGGGGGAGGTGTGTTGTGGTTACGCTGCATAAGAGCTTCACTCTAGTTGCAGCGGATCTTTTCTCTGTCTTCACCTCATTAGCTAGGCAGGGTGTCAGCCCCTGCTGCTGGCTGATTGGGGAATGTGGGATGCACCCACTGGTGCGTGCCCAGCATTCACCCAACAGTGACTGCACCTCCAAATCTGCACTACCACAAGATGTTGGCTGCACAAGTGTGCCAACATAAAAAGAGATATGAAAGGCACATTATTGTCTAATGGCACATAGCCTGATGTTTTACTAGCCTGAGAACATATGCTGAGCTAGCAAAAGAAAATATGTCATAAAACAAATAATCTTTCTTATAGTCAAAGTCATTATGGTTACATAAGTAATAGCTAGTCTGCACTAAACCTAAAGATGGCAGCCTTGCCTAACTAATGTTATACAATGGTCCAAAGAAGCTCCCCAGTGTTACAATTAAGATTATTAGCAATGCAATAGAACAGTAGAACTCAGATACTGACACTTATGCTTATCCAATAAGTGCCTGTGCCCCAAGTATTACTGTCTGTGAGGTAGGAGCCAATCAGGGGTGCTGGTCCGTGGATAACAGTAGTCACACTGGGACCCGCTTTCCAACCTGAGTTTAGTGAGCAAATGACAGTTGCTGGTGAAGCAGAAGCTGATGACACTAATGAGAATGTGTAAATAGCCACAGATCTAAATTTAATTGCAAACAAAAATGAAGCACCTGAACTCACTTATGCCTGGATTCTCAATGATAAAATGCTGCTAATTGTGGAGAAGCTGTCTAATGCTGACATTGTATCAATTGTAACCACATGTGACCAGTCTGGTGAACCAGACATCAGCATGCAGTCTGACAGGGAGGATGAGGATGAAGCTCTGGAACAGCACCCAACAAGAAAAGCTATACAAGACCTCAAGACAGCTTTGGCATAGCTGGAATGTGAAGCTTCTTACCCCTGGAAGGTAATACAGCTTCACCAGGTTCTGTCATATGCCAGGGACTAAATTTCTAAAAAAAAGGTTAACGCAGCTAAAAGTAACTGATTTTTTCAAGCCTGAGCAAAAAATTTAACTGGTAGGATTTCATTACAAAATTTTGCAGAACTACAGTGTAAAGCACTGCATTCATAAGTGTCTATGTGTTACATGTAAATAAAGTTTACATTTTAACTTCTAAAACTGTTATTGACTAAAAGTTTGTTTTCAGGTTGGCGTTCCACAATGTAATGAGCAATGTACTATAACGAATGTCAGTCATGGCTCCAAAATTGTTATATTAAGAGAAGACCATACAATGCAGTCCCACAATCCCCCACTGCACTATTTTCTTCATAAGGAAAAGAGAATTTAACCTTTATGCTGCTATCAGTGACAGAATTAGAAGGTATAGGAATTCTGGACTGTTATATCAGTCCACAGCACAGCAAAGGTTAATGCAGCTTCAAGGTTCAGAGTGTAGATGGAATGTACTGGGCCATCAGATAAAGGCTTCAGTTTTAACTCCTTCAGATGTGAGGCATGTGGTTGGGATCAATAAAAACATAGAAACATTTAATCTGACGGCAGATAAGGACCATACAGTCCACCTAAACTGCCCATTTCCCTACTCAGTGTTGACAGCCCAAATCCTATTTGATCTGCAGCAAGCCTCCTCTGCCCATCCCCAGGGTACCCTTATGTCTATCCCATGCACTCCTGAACCCCCATATTGTTTTAGCCCCCACTACCTCTGCTGGAAGTCTGTTCCATGGATCCACCGACCTTTCTGTGAAAAAGTACTTCCTTACATTCCACCTAAGCCTTCCTCCCTCCAACTTCATATCATGTCCCCTTGTCCCTGTGCAATGCTTCCTCTGAAATCTGCTTCTCCCCTGTACCCTGTTTATACCCCTAGGGTACATGAATGACTCTATCATATCCCCCTCTCCTCTCCTCCAAATGATTAGATATTAAGGTCCCTGAGTCTTTCTTCATAGGGCTTCAGGTGCAGCCCATGTATCATTTTTGTCACCCTTCTCTGGACTGCCTCTATCCTGTCTATGTCCTGCCTGAGATGCCTACTGCAGAACTGGATGCAGTACTCCAGGTGAGGCTTTACCAGTGATCTGTACAGTGGCATCACCACCTCTTTCATTCTGTTGGTTATGTCCCTACCTATGTATTCCAGCATTCTGTTTGCCTTCCCCACCACTTTTTCACACTGCTTGGTTACCTTTAGGGCATCTGATATGATATTATGATTCTCCAGTCTCTTTCTTGCTTTGTGGTGGCCAGAGTCCCCCCCCCCATCCTGTACTCCTCTCTTGGACTCCTGTGACCAAGGTGCATTATTTTGCACTTTTTAGCATTGAAACTCAACTGCCATACACCTGCCCATTCTTTCAATAAGCTTACATCCTTTCTCATTCTTTCCACCCCTTCTGGTGTGTCAACCGTGTTGCAGATCTTGGTGTCATCTACAAACAGACATAATTTTTTCTCCAGATGCTCTGCAATGTTGCTATGAAGACATTGAACAGTACTGGTCCGAGCACCAATCCCTGTGGCACCCACTGGTCACCTCCATCTCTTCTGATTTCATGCCATTTACTACCACCCTTTGAGTCCTGTCCCTTAGCAAGTTCTCAACACATTTTACTGCCATAGGGCACACTCCCAGGTTTCTAAATTTATCAAATAAAGGCTTCAGCTGAAACTCCTTGAGACATTTAAAAGCCTATGATGTTTATGGTTTTGTTTTTTCTACTACTGTGGTGTAAATTTGAGACTTTCACATCACAATAGTTCAGGTTCAACTAAGTGCCACATTAATTGTATATCTCTTCCAAAAATCAGTCAGTGTACAGTATTTGTGCTCAATGTGTCAGTGCTAAACCAACACTGTTGCTGACTGTGCTCCAGAGTTCTGTATCAGGTGCTATTGTACTTCACATTGCAGGTAGATGCAGGATTAAACTGTAAATGAGATGTTTCAACTCATTTGAGTTGCCCTGGGTAAATGAATTGTAAAAAACATTAGATGACCTCTATAATGTCAGCACCTCACCAGCACAATATTCCCATACCGATGTACATCTCCATCTTCTACCGAAATGACAAATTGTGTAACTAACTACCAGCATTCACATTCACCATAAGCAAGATCCCTCTGAAGACAAGATACTTCATCTCAGCTGGTCACTATTGGGAAAATACATTGTAACAACAGTTACAATCAGGATCTCACTGACAATGAGATTCTGTATGATAACTGACCTATCCTGAGTACCTACATTGTAAAAATGTATAAAAGCAGGATCCCTTTGAATTTCAACTGTGCTAACTGTACTAAATAGATCATAAAAATGAGTAAAAGCAAGACCACACTAACAATGAAATATCACAGATTGTCTGCCCTATCCTGCTGACACCCACACTCACTCTTTGTGTGTGCACACCTGTTGTAACAGGTGTGTGTGTGTGTGAGTGTGTGGTGTGTATTTTAAAGGGGGTGCATCTGTACAGAACCAAAAACACTGTTAACTGCATTACTTTGATGTTTATAGTTGTGTTATATTCTACTATTGTAGTATAAATGTGGGACTTTTACATCACAATAATACAACAAAGTCATGCATTAATTCTATGAAATACAAAATCACACATACCCCCATAATGCAAAGCACCATGGGCTGTATATGCAAATCACCACAGACTATTATTCTGGTTCAACTTTAAGCAGAAATGCATGGTACCAAAAGGTCTCTCACACAGTCTGAAAAGGGTGCTAACAGAAGTGTCACACAGACGAGGCACACTGATGAGCCCTGGTAGGACAAAAAAGTCTTCAAAGGGTGCTAACAGAAGACACATACACGAAACACGTACATGTGTCTTCTATTACCGCCATTTGCAGACTGTGTGAGAGACCTTTTAGTTCCATGCATTTCTGCTTAAAGTTGAACCAGCATAATACTCTATGGTGATTTGAATATACAGCCCTTGGTGCTTTGCATTATGGGGGTATGTGTGATTTTGTATTTCTTTGAAACTTGGCTTCCAAGCCAGTGTCCTTTGGGGTAACTATTAGCTCAGTGCTTGCATGCTGAGGTTCTTTGTCTTTTAGCTTGTTTTTTTATTTTTATTGGGTTCTCCACAAGATAACCCAGATAGACCATCTTAGGATAGCTGGTTCATTCCACTGGGGTGTCACACAGATGAGTCCTGGTAGGATGAAACATTTGTATGTGTCTTCTGTTAGTATCCTTTGCAGACTGTGTGACAGAACTTTTAGTACCATGCATTTCTGCTTAAAGTTGAACCAGCATAATATTCTGTGGTGATTTGCATTAGGGGGGTATGTGTGATTTTGTATTTCCTTGAAACTTGGCTTCCTGGCCAGTGCCCTTTGGGGTAACTATTGCCTCAGTCCATGTGTGCTGAGGTTATTTGTCTTTTAGCTTGTTTTTTTGTTTTTATTGGGTTCACCACAACATAACCCAGATATACCATCTTAGGGTAACTGGTTCATTCCACTGGGGTGTCACACAGACGAGGCAAACTGATGAATCCTGGTAGGACGAAACACGTGTATGTGTCTTCTGTTAGCAGCTTTTGCAGACTGTGTGAGAGACTTTTGGTACCATGCATTTCTGCTTAAGGTTGAACCAGCATAATATTCTGTGGTGATTTGCATATACTGCCCAGGATGTTTGCATTATGGTGGCATGTGTGATTTTGTATTTCTTTGAAACTTGGCTTTCCAGCCAGTGCCCTTTGGGGTAACCATTGCATCAGTGCTTGCCCACTGAGGTTCTTTGTCTTTTAGCTTATTTTTTGTTTTTATTGGATTCACCACAACATAACCCAGATAGACCATCTTCAGGTAGCTGGTTCATTCCACTGGGGTGTCACATAGATAAGGCACACTGATGAGTCCTGGTAAGATGAAACACGTGTATGTGTCTTCTGTTAGTACTCTTTGCAGGCTGTGTAAGAGACCTTTTGGTACCATGCATTTCTGTTTAAAGTTGAGCAAGCATATTATTCTGTGGTGATTTGCATTATGGGGGTATGTGTGATTTTGTATATCTTTGAAACTTGGCTTCCCAGCCTATGTCCTTTGGGGTAACCATTGCCTCAGTGCTTGCCCACTGAGGTTCTTTGTCTTTTTGCTTACTTTATGTTTTTATTGGTTTCACCGCAACATAACCCAGATAGACCATCTTCTGGTAGCTGGCTTATTCCATTGGGGTGTCACACAGATGAGGCACACTGATGAGTTCTGATAGGACGAAACAGATGTATGTATCTTTTGTTAGCACCTTTTTCAGACTGTGTGAGAGACCTTTTGGTACCATGCATTTCTGCATACAGTTGAACCAGCATAATATTCTGTGATGATTTGTATATACAGCCCATGGTGCTTTGCATTATGGGGGTATGTGTGATTTTGTATTTTTTTGAAACTTGGCTTCCTGGCCAGTGCCCTTTGGGGTAACCATTGCCTCAGTGCTTGAGCGCTGAGGTTCTTTGTCCATTAATTCTATATCTCTTTTCCCTAGTATCAGTCATTCCCCTAGTTTTTATTTTAAGTTGATAACTATTTACTTATTCTTTAGACAGATCCACAACGTATTGCTTGCTAACTTACTTTTTTCAATTTATTCTTTGGCATAATTGCTCTGTTTATTTTTGTTATACTTATTCCATTTCTATGTATTTTATATTCTTTATTTTTTCATTTATCTTTTCCCCCTTCCCCTTTTCCAGGACACATCTGAAAACAAGCTGTTAACAGCTCAGTATATCTTTCCTGGTAAAACCTTTCTAATCAATCAATTACTCAGTCAGTCAATCAATCAAGCAACCAGGCTCTTATCACATTAATGCATTAGCAGCCATTGTAGCTCTAAACTGAATCTGTTTGTATTGAGAAGAGCAACACTGCACACAATACTCCAGGCATAGTCAAACCAGGGCCTTCAAATTCAGATACATGCTCAATTTGTATTATCACAAAAGCCACATACAGTACATTCTAGAACTAGAAAACATACAATACATACACATTATTTTATACAAACACCTTCTTTAAAACAGTATTTCTAGAGTTTTCTGCATGTTTCCTTATAGCCTTAAAACACAATCATCAATTTAACTGTTTTCTTATGTGCAAAATTCACGAGCCTGCACAATACAGTCTCCAAAGAGTCATATGTATTCAACAAAACTGAACATAAATACAAGTTTTGCTGCTGCCAGTATTTCATTTTCATTTCATTTATTGGAAAGCAAATTGAGAGAAAATCTCTAATTTACAATTGCATCCATGCATTAAATAGAAAACATACACACAATCAATGAACAAGACAATACATTAAATACATTAAGTTCCAGGGTAACTTGTTAAACAAGTATGCTTTATATGATAAAATTAAACCAAAATACTCATTAGAGCTATGGGACATTCTAGCAATAGAATGTTAAAATGGGCATACGAGATAAGGGAATTTAAATGACATATTTTCTTTATCAGATCTCAGGTATGAGGGACAGAGGTGGATAGCTGAACAGAACCAAATTTAGATCACTGTTTAGGTTTTGTAAAACTTACTGTATCAAGTGATTTAAGGTTATATAAGATTAATGTCTAATATAACATAAGGAATTAACAAGAAATTTGGGCAAAGCCACAATAACAAATCTCTAAACATAAATACCAGTGTCTTTCCCTTTGTGCTGATAATGAAGTCAAGCCTGTAGCTACATATAATTGACAGTGATAAGTAGTAAATGGAAGTGCAAAGATAAACCTTAGTGCACTGTGATATAAAGTATCCAAATGAGTCAGGGTTTTTAACAGTTGCTGTTCCATAAATACAGTCTCCATAATCAAGTACAGAGATCAATAAGGAATTCACCAATAATTTTACCAATAATTTCCTATATAAAGGACAAATAGCAATAATGTGCAACAGGTAATCAAATGTTCGCATGTTATATTTGAAAAATGGTTAGTCATTTTTTCTCATATCTATAGCTTAAAACTGTTATTTTTATTTTAAAAACTTAAAAATGTTATTTTTATATTTTATTTTATTCTTTGTTAGCCAGGTAAGGCCCACTAGGCACAATTACTTGTTTTCAGGGACAACCAAGGGGCACTGGGGTGGTTAAGTGAGTTGCTTAGTGTCACACAGTATGCCAGTGGAGGATGTATGAATCAAACCCAGGTTTGCTGGATATACCAAGCTCATTCACAGCTCATTACACTAATCTCTGGGCTATACTGCCAGCCCCTCAAAAAGTATGATTATAAATTTAAAATCCCCTAAAGCTTGTAAAGATGTTTCTGTCCTGTGTATTCAGAAGAATATATATTGTTCTATTAGATGTTTTTTTCTTATTTTTGCTAACCATTTAAAACTTTTTGGTTGCTTCACGTTCTCCATATCTTGCTGAATACATTGACTCATTATTCTTCAATGAATTTTTGCTATACTTAATCAAGATTGTTCTAATAACAGAAAATACTGTCATATTATTGTACCTAATTTATTCAACTTAAGAAATATATATTCTATTGATGGAATGGTAAGCCTTCTTGATTTATAATCATACATTTCAAGGTAACAAGGACCTTGTAAACTGGCAAAAGTATGTCCACTGCTCTTTTGGTCACTCCCATTTTGATGTTTTGATACATCCTAGCATTCTGCTAGCCCTCATGACAGTAATTATGCTCCGCTTGCCATGTTTTGAACCCCAAGTCTTTTTGCTCTTCCACTGCAGCAAGTTGAGTATAATACTAAGTCCTACATCTGTTTTTAATCCCCGATTGCAGCACCTACCATTTGGCTACTTTTAATCTGAGTCTCCAGCTTGCGCATGTTCATCCTATTTGTTTCTATATGCAAGGGAGTTCCTTCAACCTGGCTAGCCAAATGTCATCAGTGAACTTAAGTGAGTTGGACACTTTGTTGAAAACTGGAAAACACATTATATGAAAATACACGGGTATATATTTCATGGATTTTCTGTACTTTTCATTGTTTACTACTACTACTACCTTGTAGATTACAAAACCACTTAGAAAAATAACGTGCACCAACTGCAGACCCCCACTGTGATGTGATATAGTTAGCATACTGTCTTTTTTATCCTAGGCAATATATGCTTATAAAGGATAAATGAATCTTACAGAAATTGTCCACTATATGAAGCTCTTTAATTCCTTTTATCACAAATATTCTATACATCCATTGTAAAAATCATATTACTCACAGTTTTCCAGCAAAGCAGAAAGCAGTCCAGTAACAATAAATAAGAGAGGCACTAAAAGCTACTTGCACAGCATAACCAGAGCACTAAGCTCATGGCTACTAAGACCCTATGTTTTGATCCGACTGGGCGAGCTTCCTCTGAAGAAGCCTATCCCAGTAAGAACAAAACAAGGTCTTAGTAGCCATGACCATTGTGCTTTGGTTATGTTGTGCAAGTAGCTGTTAGAGTCTCTCTTATTTATTTTTGCTGGACTGCTTTTGCAGGAAACACTGTGAGTAATGTGATTTTTACAATGGATTTATGGAATATTTGTGATAAAAGGAATTAAAGAGCTCCATACAGAGGAAAATTTCTGTAAGATTCATTTATCCTTTATAAGCATATATTGTCTAGGATAAAAAGGACAGTATGCTAACTATATCACATCACAGTGGGGGTCTGCAGTTGGTGCACCCTGTTGTTCTAAGTGGTTTTGAAATCATTTGAGGGCTTGCACAACTAGTTTGAATTCTGAGCCAAAGTACCACACACATTTTGCTTTTCTTCTTTACCCTGTAGGTTTGTTTATATTGGGAAATAATCCTTGTCACCTACAGTTGATATCCTGCTGTATGACCCTTTGCTGAAGTCCCGGTCCTCTGGTTCTGACTTTTTAAATAACCACAAACTGTGATGTCACAAGCACAGAACTATGACTTCAGCAGATGGTTAAGCAGGAGAAGCAGATGAACTCCTGGACACAGTAATCCTGTTTCCATATAAATTAACTTAGTACTGAAAAGGAAAAGAAAATGCAGACAAGATATAAAATATCAGCTGCAGTATCTCTAAATACTATATTTTCAAAAGTTCTTAAAAGTGACAATTTCACTTCAAGCAGTCAACTGGAGACCAAAACTTCCAGATTGTTGATTATCATGGCTCCGGCACTAATGTCTAAGAAATCTTGCTGAGTTACTCCTCTTTACTCTGAGTGGTGCCCACCAATCACAATTTAAAATGTTTAGCTTCCTGCCTCCAGGCCAGTCAAGAATCCACCATGTGCATGCTTTATAATACCACTCTAGTACACTTTGCCTATAAGTTTATCATGTGCCATAGTGTCAAAGTCCTTGCCAAAGTCGACATTGACTATGGACTGTATATGACCTGCTGCTGCCTACTTCTCTGTTCTCCCTCTCAAGGTAAGTGATCAGGTTGGTTTGGCATGATTTACCTCTTAGAAAGTCTTGCTAAAAAAAGAAAAGAACATTGGCCTCAATCAAGTGTTTAATTCATCTGTCCTTAATAATTTCTTCCACAACCTTGCCCAGCACTGACGTCAGGCTGATGGGCCAGCATTTGCCTGAATCTGACCTTGCCCCTTTCTTTAGAACCATGGGGCCCACATCACCCCTTTTCAGTTCTCTGGTGGTACACCTGTCCATACAGGCTCATGAAAAATGAATGAAAACAGCCCTGCCTATTGTCCCTTTAGCTTTGCTATGATTTTAGTGTGTATCCTAGCTGCTCTTTTAGACTTACCTGGATTGTGAGTTGCCAAGTAGACAGCTATCAGGCTAGTTATGGTTATACTTCTCAACCTTTTTTAACTGAAATGAGGGACATGAACTCTCAAAAGAAGGAAAATGAGGGACATTAATGCTCATAATGAGGGACACATCCTCAAACAAGGAGATATAAACTCAAAGCACTGTGGAAACCACTGTGGTTACTTGCGCACAGTTTATTTTTATTAAGCATTCTAAAATATGAATTTCTGCTTTACAGTCTGAAAGTACTGTACCTCATATTCTCTGTGTTGGCAGCACTTTTTCCATGACAGATGGATGAGAGACATAGCAATTGTGAGAGTTATATGAGGGACATTCCCCATAATCAGGAACCATTTAGAGGTATGGTTGTGATTGTGCATCATGGTTGCACTGGATGCCATGAACCATTCTAATGAGCCTTGTCACAGATTGTGGGTACAGATGGGCTGATAAGGCAGTGAAGCGATAGTAGCTCAAAACAAAAGCAGTGTTTGTTCTTCACAGCAGAACAATAATAGGTAGAAGGAGTGAACTTAGGTGACAAAATAAAAGGAGGCAAATCAAAAATCCAGACTATATAATACATGAACTAGAATAGGCTAGTTGTACTAGGTGTTTAACCTTCAGCACCCTGCTGCTATCTATCTGCTAGCTCTGATCTCTGATCTGTCTTATATAGGGCTTTGCACCCATGTGATAGCTAGCTCCACCCATTTGTACTTCTTTTTATTTTAAATTCTTTATTTACAACATATTTTCTATCAAGCAACACATTATACACGTTCTTTTACCATAATAAAGTGTCTCGGGCATTCAAACCATAATAATAATTTTAAGCACCAAACAATTTCTTTGTTCTGTGACCCTAAGCACCTCCCCAAGACATTTTATGCATAATCTAGCAAGGGAGAGGCCAGCTTGCTCTATTGAAACATACAGCTGAGGAAGGCCTGCATCCACAGGCCAGGCTACACTCTGAGAAATAGCATTTTACAGGTAAACTTTTGCTTTTAATTCCCTATTTTGACATAATAGCTCAGAATATGTCCCCAAATGCTTTTGTAACCCCCTTGCTCCCAGTGGTTACTAGAATCCCACTTAGAATCAGTAGCAGGCAGGGAGAGGTATCTTGTGAAATGCCAGTTAAATTAAATTTAACACTGTAATACTCTGTTTTCTGTTTTCAGTCTCAGCTGAGCTGGAGAGATGATGTCACTTTAGAATTGTCACAGCAGCATAAGCCACATTGGAATACTAGCTGGGGAGTTAGCTGTAGAATGTTGAGTTAGAGTGCAGTAGTCTGGAGAGTAGTCTGTAGAGTGGAGAGTGAGAAGGAGGCTGCTGCCTGGGCAGCTCCTCAGTTTTAGCTCTGACAGAGAGCTACCTCCATAGTTTGGGTAGTTTGTTCTCACCCTAGAAGAAGAACATAGAAGCCCAGAGAGTGAAGTGGTAGAGACCATTCCTAGAGGGTTTTCCAGTGCCCCATCCCAGGAGGGATGGGGGGAATTCAAGGATTCTGGTGCAATCCCCTGATCCAGCTTGGACTGTGTTGAAGATGCCTGAGATTCATCTGGTCTCTGAATACCTAAGACTTTTGTGTGGAAAAGCCCTGGGGCACCTGCATTCCTGTGATGAGTTTTTCTCGGACAAAGGGACTCTGTCACGAAGACTGTTTCTGTTTAAACGTATCTGCCTGCTATGGAGTCCGGAGAGAGACTGGCCAAGTACTGAACTTTTAGTTTGTGTCTGATTTAAAAGTACCTTCTAAAGTGGGGGTCTAGTGAAGAGACATTGCCAATTACAGAACTTTTAACTTCATGACACCTCAGAGGTGTATAAAGTAGAATGTTAAATGTGAAATACATTTCAAGATAGCATCTACAAGTTTTCTGAGAAGGGTGTTATTAACCAGATGAATGGCTGAGTATAAATTTTGAAGCAAAAGGTGGGAGACCCCCCCATCTGGAGTAACCATGTTTACCTCTCTGGGTTCAGTTTGGGCACCTTTGTTTTCTCTTAGTGCATTTGGTCAGTGCCTAAAGAAAATAGTTTACCCAGATGAGGGTTTTGGGTTTTTTGTGAGTGTGTATGTGCTCTTTGGTGGTCAAGGGTGCCACCAGTAATTCCTCATGAAACATGGGAAAGTCTCCTAGTACTGGTTGAGAGTGCCTAGTTAAGGGAAGTGTACCAGTTCTGGTTGTGTGTGCTAGTTTCTATTCAGAACCTGAGGGTTTACTGTGTGTGTGCTCTGTACCTCAGTAATCTGCATTACTAGTGGGAGTAGCCCTGTGGGGGGTCCGTCTTCGCTTTGTGATTATTCTCTGGGTATGTGAATAAAAGTTATACTCTAGAAATCCAACCTGGTTTGGACAGTACTGTTATTGCTTCCACTGTGTCTGGATTTACTTGGGTGCCCCTGTCCAGAAGTACAAACCTAGCATAATTGTGAGCAAACATTTTCTCCCAGGAACCCAAGTTGGTGGCTATGGTAAATGGTTCCCCCAGGTGTGAGTCAGGTAGTTGACACACTTGGTTTGCCTGTCTGAGGATGGCAGGCTGCAAAGTAGAAGTATTGATAAACTGAACTGTTGTAGTGACAACCCCCATTCCTCTCATTGGCGCCATGTATGAGAGGAGCAGCCCTGCTAGTTGAACAAGGGTGGCTGGTGTGGGGAGGTTAGACTTTTGCAGACTGTTTCCTGCCTATTTTGTTACTTTAGAGGAGTTGTGCTCCAAACACTGTTTAAAGGAGTGGTACTTCAAACTACCACCTTTACACAAAAGAGAAAGAGCTTGAGAAGCCACACCACTGAGGAAAGGTTAAAAACAAACCTCAAGCTCCAGGTGGTTGCTTCTCTTTATTTTAAAGCTTTAGGCTGCTTGTTTGTACAAAAAAGGGCTTTGTTTGGCTGTAGCTTTACATTTCAGAGGTACCTAAAGCCATTGTTTAACTGCTTACAGGCTTTAGGGTACCTAGGGGCAAAAAGCCCCTAGGTACCCTACTGAAGGTGGACAAAGCAATGGGTCCTGATGGAATTCACCCCAGAATTCTAAAAGAATTAAGGAAGGAACTAGTGAAACCAATGGCTACTCTTCTTAATAAATCATGGGAGGATGGTGTGGTACCCGAGGACTGGAGGAAGGCGGATGTGATTCCCCTTCAAAAAAGTGGGACCAAGACAGAGGCAGGAAACTACAGACCTGTCAGTCTGACCTCTGTGGTAGGGAAAGTGATGGAGTCACTTCTGAAGGAAAGAGTAGTTGAGTACCTAGAGGTCAGTGGAGCACAGGATCCAAGGCAGCATGGGTTCACAGGGAAGGTCATATCAGACAAATCTAATAGATTTGTTTGACTGGGTGACCAAAGTAGTAGACCAGGAGGGGCTGTGGACATGGCCTACCTAGACTTTAGCAAGGCATTTGACACAGTCCCACACAAAAGATTATTAGTCAAATTAACCAGCCTGGGAGTGGGTCCCAGGGTGGTAGCCTGGTAAAACATTGGCTGGACAACAGGACACAGAAGGTAATTGTAAATGGAGTCCACTCTGAAGAAAGGGTGGTTACTAGTTGGCACCGTGAGGGTTCAGTATTGGGTCCAGTCCTTTTTAATGTCTTCATCAGTGACATTGCAGAGGGACTGGAAGGAAAAGTATGCCTTTTTGCAGATGACACAAAGATCTGCAACAGGGTTGATACACAAGGAGGAGTGAAAAGGATGTAAAGGGACTTGGCAAGGTTGGAGGAATGGTCAGACGTATGGCAGCTAGAATTCAATGCAAAAAAGTGCAAAATAATGCACCTGGGAAACAAGAACCCAGGGGAAGAATACACAATGGGTGGGAGGTAGTAACAACAACAAAACAGGAAAGGGACCTGGGGTAATCATATCAGATGACCTTAAGGTTAGCAAGCAATGTGAGAAGGCAGTAGGGAGGGCCGGGGGTATACTGGGATGTATGGAGAGGCATCAGCAGCAGAAAACAGGAAGTTGTTATCCTCTGTACAGACAGTTGGTGAGACCCCATCTGAATACTGTGTTCAGTTCTGGAGACCCCATCTCCGCAAGGACATAGACAGGATAGAGGAAGTCCAGAGGAGGGCAACTAAAATTGCAGGGTCTGCAAGAAAAGCCGTATGAGGAGAGACTAAAGGAGCTTAATATGTATATGCTTGAGGAAAGAAGGGAGGGGGACATGATAGAAACTTTCAAGTACCCTCAAGGGAATCAACAAAGTCCAAGAGGGTAGCATCTTTCAGAAAAGAGGCTTGCAAGAACAAGGGACACAATTTAAAGATAGAAGGAGGGCGGTCTAGGGCAATGTGAGGAAGTATTATTTCACAGATAGGGTAGTGGATGCATGGAACAGCCTTCTGAGGAAGTTGTGGGTCTAAAACTGTGGGAGAATTCAAGAATGCATGGGACAGACATAAGGCAATTCTTGTGGGGGGCAGGAAGATATAGGCTGTTGGTTAACTAGGATCTGCGGCCTATCCTGTAGTTAGGGAAATGGGCAGACTAGATGGGCCTAGCGGTCCTTATCTGCCGTCAAAGTCTATGTTTCTATGTTTCTATGTAAAGCAGCATTTCAGCATAACAGCTGAAACAAATAGCCGAGAAGGAGCTGTGTGAACATGTGCACAGTCATGGTATCTGTGTGGCAGACACCGGGGAACTTTTCAGACTGCAAATAACAGTATCGCTGAGGAGAAAAGCTGGAAAACAGCTTGTTATTTTCTCCAGGTGCCTGTACCTTACTTTTCCTGGACCAGGCTTCTTTTTTAAACAGCACTAACAATAGTAATAATTAAAGATACCGAAATGTATTTTATTTACAAATTTAAAGCCACAGCTTATCACAATGGGCAAACATTTCAGGGGCATTTTAAATGGGAGTTGGGACAATAACTCCTCGCTGTGTCCTAGCTTGCACATAAAAGCTAGCTAACTTAACAGTGGAAAAACCCATGGCTGTGAACGTAAAACATATAGGGACAAATGGACAAACAACAAAGTAGGTGGCCAGCCCAAGAAACAAAACATATAATGCAGGACACTCACAATCCAGGTAGGCCAGCATTACCTTCCTTAGCATACTGCATTCAAAAATGGGGGAACACCCTTTCACAAGCCCCCCTCATGGCTTTTGGTGAACACTGGGTATTTTTTAGTCATTTTGCAATGGCTTTTTTTTAAAGAAATATATCAGTGAGAGGATGCGTCACAACCACTTTTAATTACATGATCATCCTCTAGTGAATATCATCCAGGCCCTTGGATTCACCCTCCAGATGCTTATCTACTAATTCTGGCATGACAAAACTGACTCCAGTCTGGCAGATACTGTATCTCTCCCACAAATTTGATACCGCTGGCCATGCCCCATTTCTTCTTCTTTGATCACTGACACAAGGTTCTTCTTGATTGCTAAACCTTTGCTTCTACTTTGCTGAAAGTCCCCCACCAACATTTTCAACAGTTCCACATTATCTCTGACTGTTCATTTGTTCATCATGTGTTGAAATAAAAGGAGTTATTAGTCCCCTTCTCCTTCTGTGCAAATCCTGTCTTCCAGTCAGTCTTGGTCTTAGCAATAATAGCTATGTATTCATTCTGTAATGCCCTATACTCAACCTCTAGTAGTGTTTTGCCAGAATCCTTCCACTTATAATAGAGCCTATTTCTCTCCCTTAACTTTCCCTGAAGTTCTTTTGACTCTTTTGTGAACACTGACCTGGAGTATTCATTAAGCATCTCACATCTGACCTCTGGCTCTCTCTCAGGTTCTTCTGTCTACTGTTTTCAAAAAACATCCCATCATTCACATTTCTCCTTCCAGTTATGCAATGAAAAAGGCTTTGGTTTTGTCTGTAGTTTCTGATGCTAGCCTGCCTTCCTGCCCTTTTTTGATTGTCTTAAATCTAGTTTTGCAGTCTCTCAATACTGATGACTGGGATATAACTTGCCCCTTTCCAGTGGTCAATAGAATTTCTGTTTGTTCTGAGTCTGTTACTTTAGGTTCTGGTTGAGCTGGGAAGTGGGAACAATTTGGATTTTTTCACTTATTGTTCCTAGATATGGAGACCTCTTCAACTACTTTAAGTACCTTCTTCTTTGAGTACCTTCTTCAATGAACATCATGCGTACTGTGCATTATCAGTCTCATACAGCCTTTCTATACCTAATGACACCATGTCCTTCATCATGCTGTAGAGGAATCTAAGTCAGTTGAGGGTAATGGACAGATGACTTGATGGAAAACTTTGTGGACTTCCTTGGGGGACAAGCAGGAGGATGTCAGCCAGGAGGGTCAGGTGACCTGATTGATCAGGGGAGTAGAGAGGGTGGTAGGATAAGGGTTGTATGGGAGGGGAATGGTCAAGTGACTTCTTGGTGCATAGACCATCTGGGATATAGACAGGATAAAGAGGATGGCAGAGAGGAAGGGGGTGGGGTGGCAGGGGTTCTGGTGCAGATAGGTACCAATGATCTGGTGAACCAGCATATAGTGACATTGAAACAGGACGTTCACAGATGGGAAAAAGACAGAAGTCAAGCTCAGCCTCTATGGCCTTTTCTGAGGTCCATCCTGTGTGGAGTCTGGGAGGGGGAGCAAATAAGGAGGGATGAGATCAAGGAGTTATCAGGTGGTTAAAGGGATGCTTTCAGGAGATGGGGTACCACCTTGTGGGGGATAGGAACTTCTGGTGCAGGAGGCTCTTCAAGGGTGATGGTTTTCACCTGACAATGTAGGGGGTCAGTGTGCTGGGGAAGAAGTTTGACATCTCCATTGGACAGTAAAACTGACTGCTGGGGAGAATGAGGCTCGAGGAACCACAATGATATGAGAGATAAAAGGGAACCTAGCAAGTACTCTTCCTAGCCTGGGGGCTTGATGCAGTAGAGTGGGAAAAATAAGGTTGAGGTTTAAATGGGGCTAGGGGAAGGGGCAAAGGAGGGAGGGAGGATTCACAAAGCCAACAATCACCATGCAAAAGGAGAAGTTAAGGAGGCTAGGGAAGAATAAGAGAGAAAGATAAGAAGAAAGCAAAAGGGGATAAAGAGTTAGGTGTAAGGGGTGTGCCTTAATGCCAAAAGACTGGGTAATAAAATCAGCAAACTTCAGGTAATGATGGCAGGTAATGAGATGGACCCCACAGCTATCACAGAAACTTGGGCTTGAGAAAATAACAGCTGGGACCTGACAGTCCCTGATAACACAATGTTTAGAATGAAGAGAGGAAAAGAAAAAGGGAGGGGGTAACCCTACATGTCAAGGAAGGCATGGAGGCTGTGGAAGATAGATACATCTGGGGAAGTAATGGGGAGACAGAGTTACTGTACGTGCAGCTCATGGCAGAATCAGCCAAGAAACTACAGTTGTGTATGATCTATAGACCACCAGAACAATAGGAAAAAAGTGATAGTAGGCTTGGACAAGAACTAGGAAGGATAGTGGCAAAGGGGGAGGTAGTGGTGATGCATGACCTGAACCTGCCGGTTATAGACTGGGACTTTCCAATTGCCAGTAGCAGTAGATGTCAGGCCCTGCTGGATACATTCAGGGATTCTCTGCTAGTGCAGCTAGTTAAGGAATCCACCTGGCAGGCTGCCATTCTTGATGTGGTGCTCACAAATTGAAAGTGGTAAGAGGTGTACAGGTAGGGGAACCACTAAGGTTCAGGGACCACAACTCTATTTGGTTTGTGCTGGCCCCTGGGACTGATAAGCCCCAATTGAGGGGCTGAAGTCTTTGATTTAAGAAACTTGGATGAGAGAGATGGTCTGGGACAATTTAGTTGCAGTAGACAGCATCTGAGATGAGGAGGAGAGTTGGGGGCCAAAATGGGGGCCAGTCTTATTTCATCTAAGTTATGGATTGGAATGATAACCAAAAGGAAAAGACACAAGTGACCAATATGGTTTCCAGAAAGGGTCATGGAAGCAGTGAGGGACAAAAAAGGACTTCAACAGGTACAAGGAAATGCAGGGGAAAGAAGAATTAGGAGAATACCAACTGAGAAATAGGGAAGTAAAGAGGGTGTTTAGGGATGCAAAAGCAACTGTGCTGCATACTGTGGAGGAGATCTAGGGTGGGGACAAAAGTTCTTTAAGTCTATTCAGGGAAAAAAGAAACAAAGGTTGGGAAATTGTTAGACTGAAGGAGGTAGGAAAATACAGGAGGATGTGAAAAATGCTATTATCCTTAATGATTACTTTTTCTCTGTCTTCACAAGGGAAAGCAGAGAGCCCTTGCCAGATAGTGGAATCAAGGTGGCCATAAAGAAGGTCCAGGAGATGAGGCAGCCAGTATTTACTTGCAAAAAGGTCCCGAAAGCTCAATCAGCCCTAAATATAGATAAAGCCCTGGGGCCTGCTGGGATGCATCAGAGGGTACTCAAGGAACTGGTGGTGGAACTGACTGAAACCCTGGTAAGACTATTCAGTGGCTCATTACTGCTGGAGTAGTTCTGAAAAACTGGAGGGTAGCACCCATAGTTCCACTCAATAAAGAGGATGGAGAGCAAGGAGCAAGTGGAGAACTACAGACCTGTAAGTCTTTCCTCTGTTGTAGGTAAACTGATGGAATCACTGGTCAAAGAGAACCTGGTGGAGTACCTGAAAAGCAACAGACTCCAGGATGGTAAACTGCATGGTTTCATGGCAGAGGAATCTTGTAAGACCAGCTTGATAGTTTTCTTTGACTAGGTGACAAGAGTATTTGATAGGGCCATCATCATGGATTTACTCTACTTCTTTTTCATCAAGGCTTTCCACTTGGTGTCTCACAGAACATTACTAAAGAAGATGGAGGATATGAGTACTGCAAGGAACAAATTAAGATGGCTAAGAAATTGGTTCAAGGGTAGACAGCAGAGGGTTTTGAATAATGGTGTCAAATCAAAAGAGAGGGACATCACTAGTGGGGTACCACAGGGATCTTTTCTGGATACTGTCCTTTTCAGTATGTTCCTCAGCGATACTGGAGAAGGAATCTGGGGTAAGTTGTGTCTTTTCACAGATGACACTAAACTCTGTTGGAGAGTAGAGGATGACAATGGAATTAGGGAGATGCAGGGTGACCTATAATTGCTAGAGAAGTGGTCTAAAGTATAGCAGTTGAAATTTAATCAGAAATGGGGGGGGGGGCATCAAAGAAGACCCCAAAGAATAGCTTCAAATGTGTTCTACCTAAATATCTAAAAGGAATGGGTCACTCAAAAAGTAGAATTTACTAAACCCGTGAAACCACAAACTCATTTAAATATAATTACTTCCATTTAATTTATTCAATCTATGGGCCACCAATCAGGCTCATCAACAGTTTTGCTGGCTCCTGTCAACTTTAACTGGATGTGGTCCTAGAATCCAAAAAGTTCAAATGTTTAAATCACATGTGAAATAAATTTTCAGCTAAAGGCAGAACAAGGCATTTACTGGTCCTGCAGTAGAAATTGTAATTACATGAACATTATACAACACTCATTTTACTCACCAAAGGGTCTGTATCAAGATGCATTCAGTATAATTCTGTTTTTCAGATGGGAACACTAGGCTTTGTGTGCCCATAGAAAATGCTGCCAGTAGTGTTGAGGATTGACGTCTGTCTCCTCGCTTGCTCTTAATCCACGTTGCTGCCACCAGAATGCATTGTGACATCTTTGCTTGGTGACGTCATCATACACAAAACACGTCTCCACATAGGGAGAGTGGATGTGGGATGTCATGCCAACAGCTAGACAACTTCCCAGTCCTTGTGATAAATGAGAAATATAATGATTTTAAGTTTTATCATGGGTCAAATATTAATGTTTTTAATATTAAACAGTATAAGCTAGTCAAAATGCATTGCCCTTCAGAAATGTTCAATTCCAATGGGGGTGGAGGTCAACACAGTTGATAGAGTTTTCTACTTATATGCATTCCCTTATATATTTCAAACAGCAGTAGAACACTGTTTTCATGAATGAACTTCATGTAGTGCTGAATTTATTTTAGCAAAAGAAGAACAGCACATTTTATTATATTTTTGTATAAGCGTATGTATGTTTCCTATTGTTATTTGGAACATATATAAGAATGCACAGTGAAGCAAGTGCACAGCACAGTTTACCCCTCAGGTAAGTGTTTTCTGTACCTGAGGAGTGTGCCACAGCATGAATGAAGTTGGGGAGCCAGAGCTCCAGAGACCACGTAAGGGAGGTTAGGGTATAGAAAGGCTGAGAGAGACCCAGTATATGAATATAAATGCAACTGTAGCCCTTTTAGCTCAGGAGGTAGACCTAGAACAATCATGGATGTGGGGTGGGCAAATAGGCTGCACAAATAGCAGGGTGACATCAGACAGTGTATGTTAGCAGTAGTCGTAGTAATGTGCACACTGGAAGTGAAGAAGGACATGTGAAACCCCTAGAATATAACAGTGAAAAGCATATGGAGGCAATGAAAATGTAGAGTGTGCAAGTTTCATAATGAATGAAAGCTAATTGCTAGAGGAATGTCCTGAGAGCTGTTTGACATCTGGCAGCTCCACAATGAAGTAACACTATGCTTAATCCCAGCTCTGGTACAGAAACTCTAGTTTGTGTGTGGTCTCAGCTAATGGTGCCCCAGAGTATGGCTGTTAATGGTACCCCTGATCACCATTGCCCCTCTACTATGATGGCAAGGTGATTAGTGCTGGCACCATATTGATGATTATGGCATAAGGTAGGCACTCTCCTGGACAAGATGTCATCCAATACTCATAAATGCAAGATGTGACCCAGCCCTTACACATGGAAGCTCATCTGCTGGGATTTCAGAAATGGTAGAAATGGGGTGCACCATGCCCTTGGTTCTTTGAGATCCCTCACACCTTTTGCAGTTTACTTGGTGCAAATTGGTTCAGAACCCACAAAGTTATGGGCCCTAAAAATGTTATTGCCTTTGTGAAAAACAAGTGTCACTTTTCTGCAGTTTATTTTCCCAGCTCGTTGTCTGCATGTGAACTACTGTGTGAAAAGCATGTTTTGCATATGTAACCTGCATTAGAATGGCAACGAGTAATTGGAACTTGTGGTCTGTAAGCATGTCATTTTATGCAAATGAGCAGGGTTAGAAGACAGTACATGGGAGCAGTTTGCACATCAGAGATGCAGCATGGCAATTCTGGTAGCGATACAGACATCTTAGAGGAAGGCCCCAGTGGATCAGCAAAAACAGCAAGACAAAGCAGCAAGATGACAAAACAGCAGTACACCCTCCAACCCTTTGGACTTACCCTGAGAACAGCAAGGAACTAGCAATTGCTGAGGATTCAGCAACTGTGGCCCAGGAATCATCAGCTCCACATGTTGCTGCTTACTCAGAAGAGGGAAGACCACCCAAGAATCACTGTCCACCTTTGCTGTGCATCCACGATGAAGGACTCCATCCTCAAATCTGCTCTCCAGAGGTTTGAATCAGGTACTCTTGGGCTTATAAAGGTAGACAGAGAAGGGACACAAGTTGAACAACAGCAAAAGTAACTTTGCAAGTTATTGTGTCAAACCTCTGGCGTGTGTATGGTACAAACTGTGTACTATATATTGAACATTATTGAACTTTTGCAAAAAAAAAAAGAAACTAAGTCAATATGTCAGTGGGAGAGGATCAGCATACAGAGCCATCAGGTGTTAACAGTTTTTCCATCAATATATCAGTATCACCTGCATGCAAAAGGAGAGGAAGGCTCTAGAATGCTTTCTGAAAGAACAGACCACAGACCTTGGGGTGGTGGCTAGCCAATGTGTCATCCTTTTTAGAGATGTTGCAAAGTTAAACTTCACTCATGAATTTATACGAAGTCCCAAAAATTCACAGTTCGTGGAATTCTTGGAGATCTGAAAACCCCCAAAACTTCGATTTGTTTGATTTGAGTGAACATTTCATTGAAATTTGCTTTTTGTTTCCACAAAGTGTGAATTTTGCAGGCTAAGTGTGAAATGTGTGGGTGAAATTACACATTTAACGTTGTGATCCATGAAATTCGCTACTGCAAATTTCATGAAATTGCTCTTCGAAATCCATGAATCAACTCATAGAGTGAATTTCTTGAACTTCACACATCTCTATTTTCAAGGTACTGTAACCGTTGTTTTGGTCATACATGCAAGGTATGGATGTAAAAGTATGTGACATTTGCCATAAAAATGCCATAAGTGGATTGGATGTTGCCACTGCACTTTGTTTCCCTGGAGAAATACTGTACCTAAGTAATGGACACTTGGGAATCATGACCAGAGGAAAACAACCACTCTGACTCCAGCTACTACAAAGCTGACCATTGAAGAAATTAGTAGTACAAAATGAGAGTGCACTGGGAAGTATGGCGCTCAGAGACAACAGAAGTAAAAGCCAAAAAGTTTCAAGCACTTGCAAACCTCATGAAAGGGATGTCCAAGCTCAATAAAGGACACGTTTGTCTGAAACGCATCAGGCAAGAGTGGTTATCTGTTTGTGCTACAGTAAACTAAGACGTAATCAGTATTGAGCTTGGGTGTCTCTTTCATGAGGTTTGTCAGTGCTCAAAACTTTATGGCTTATACCTTTGAAGAAATCGTAGCCTAAGCAGAGGGTTTAGAAGAAGCAGAGCAAGCATTAGCCGAAGGTAAGCATCAGGAAAGAGGTGATCATCTAGGTGGATCACCAAGGGTGATGGAGGCAACCATAGGGATTCACGGTGTAAAAATCAGTCCACAGAAGATCAGGTGTGGTCCTGGAGGTGGTTTGGAGTGTCCACCCTGGCTGATATTCCACTGGAAGCAGAAGGTGGTGAGTTCACCAGTAAGTGTGGGTCATGGTCAGAAGTGAGTCTAGCTAGCAATGCAGAATGGCATAGCAGCATGTTACCTCACCCAGAGGTGTACCTGCCATTCCTGTGACTGCTAAAGACGTTGGACCCTAGTTAATCCTTCTAGAGCCTGAGAAGAAGGACAGCAGCCAGACTGTCACTGAAAAAACAGATATAGTTGAGGAAGTCAATGAAGCAGATGATCAAAATCATGAAGCAAAGTAATTGTATAAGAATCCTCTGCTAGGAGTATCTATGTCATCCCCCTCACCATTTTCAAGTACTATTGCACAAGAGGTACCACAAATATATGCCAGTGAAAAGTGGAACAAATGTCCCCCCAAAGCTCCAGGAAGAAGAAAAGACTTGAGAAGCAATTAGCCTTAAAAGATGAAATGCAAAAGTGAAATTTTTGACCTTGGTTGCCACTTGGACATGGAGATATTTGCAAACTAAGAAAAATGTGTCAAGCTGACAGAGCCACCAAAAGATGGGAAGAAATGTAATATGGGTTCTGCTTTCTGTACATACCTGTCTGGGTTTGAGAAATTGTGGAAGCTCACTAAGAAAGAATTTTGCTCATAATACCAAAGTTACATATTTCTCAAGGGTACTATATGTACTATTTGGCCCCAAGAGAGCAAAGATAATTACTAGACCTAGAATTTCCATATGGGACATGGGAAGGATCATCCATATGCATATAAGGTCATTTATACTGATATGGATGAACAGCAAACTGATTATTTTGTGTGAGTAATCAGACTCAGTGGAGAAAGAGCTAGAAAGCCTCATCCATACTTTTATGTGTGAACTAAATGTTGTACTTTAGTGAATAAAAGCAACTGTATATATGCAACTCAGGAAAAATCGAAGGTTACTGATTGCAACTGAGAAGTATCCAAGTTTGTAATGTTTTGCAAATACATTCCTGTGCCTTTTTCCTACAAGAAAAAGGGAGAAAGAACTTGGCTACTTCACCCAGGAAATAGTGGTGGCCCTTTGTTCCAGGTGGCTACCATTTGCCTGGCGCATCCATAAACGTGAATGTGGTAGAAAGTCACTTTGCACTACCTCATCTTGTTCTGTTGCTGCACTCACAGAGATGATGTTCAATAATGGACGTCCTTATTTACCTACTTCAAATCCAAAAGTTTCATATTTTTGAAACAATAATAAGAAAGGGTATTTGAACAAAATAATAAGAAAACATATTTCAAAATTTTACTGGTTGTATATGTTTTCTTCTGTTTTCTTGCAGATGGAGCTGGCCCTCACTTTGTGTCCCTAAAAGGAGTAGATGGAATGAAGAAAGACAGGCAGAAAGAAGAGAAACTGAGACTTTGTGAAAGTGAAGTCTGCTGAGGGTCACCTAAATGCATGTTGACCCTTAGGCACTTAATTACTGGTGCTGAGTGTACTAATGCTAGTATGGTAATGTTACAAAGCAGAAAGTGGGATGTGGTGATGCCATTGTATAGATCACTTGTAAGAGCTTACCTTGGGTACTGTGTCCAGTTCTGGAGACCTCACCTCCAGAAGGACATAATAAGGGTGTAGTCAGTCCAAAAGAGGGATACAAAAGTGGTACAGGGACTACAATAAAAATCATATGAGGAAAGACTAAAAGACCTCAATATGTACACTCTGGAGGACAAGAGGGATGGGGGGATATGATAGAGACTTTCAAATACCTAATGGGTATAAATAAGATACCAAACACCTAATGGGTATAAATAAGATACCAAAGGAAAGCATCTTTCAAAGAAAAGGTTGCCAAAGGACAAGGGGTCATGACATGAAGCTGAAGGGGGTTAGACACAGGGGGTATGTAAGGAAGTAGTTCTTCACTGAGAGAGTGGTGGATGCCTGGAACAGCCTTCCAGTATAGCTGGTG
This sequence comes from Neoceratodus forsteri, assembly GCA_016271365.2. Lineage (NCBI taxonomy): Eukaryota > Metazoa > Chordata > Ceratodontiformes > Ceratodontidae > Neoceratodus > Neoceratodus forsteri. The sequence continues at coordinate 261,063,090 of CM028137.1, read as the reverse complement.
GGTTACAAAATCAGTTACGGGATTCAAGAGGGCATGTGATAGACATAAAGGTACCTTAGTGATAAAGCAAGAGGGGGGGTAATGCCAGAGATCATGTAGGGTCTGTGGTTGTAGAGTAGGTAGGGAAAACTGGGCAGACTTGATGGGCCAAGTGGTCTTTATCTGCCATCATATTCTACGTTTCTATGTTTGGCACACACATGCTCACTCATGGGACCCCTGAGGAATCACTTTCATACAAAAATATTTGGGGTTGTTACTGGTGCACTGGGTCATCCTGGCAATTTCAGTTTTCTACATGGCAATTAACTATCCAAGCACAGAAAATGAGTAACACTGAAACTCATCACATTTTAAATAGTTTTCAAATGTTGATGAAGTAAATAGCAAATTGGGATTTTCCTTTTGCTGAAATGAAGGTCAGCACTGTTTACATTTGAAAAAACTTAGACAGAAACAAAGTATAGGGTAAATTACTCATTCTAAAATGCATAATAATAAAATGTATTTATTTTTTTATTGAAAAGTTGGTGACCGGGGAGGCACACTGAGCTGAGGCTCGTTTCCAGGTGAATCCGTGAGATGGGGAGAAATACAACTTGGTAGAATACACAAGGCATTTTGTTTTTTATAAGCAAGTTACACTAAAAAAATGTGTAAAAGTTTTACAGATACATAATATTGTTACCTAATAATGAGTTTAGATTACATAAAGTAAACAAGAGTAAATAAACCTCTTGCTATTTAGCAGAGGAGAAGAAAGGTTTTTACCTTGGAAAATTAGAGTGATGGGTGAGGACTTACCATGAGCAGGTGCCAGTGAAGGTAAAGTGTTTAATGAGGGCACTTTTGAGAGCAGGTGAGGAGGAGGAGAGATGAATGGGAAGAGGGAGCCAATTCCAGAGAGAGGGGAGCCTTGAGTCAAAAGCTGCAGAGCCAGCACATGACACAAGGCAAGGAAGAGAGAAAGTGGGGCAGTCCCAGGACTGGAGGGGATAGGAGTGCTCTGCTGCAGGGAAGAGGGAAGAGGAGAGATAGGAGGGAAGATAACCAGACCAGAATTTGGAGATAAAGAGAGTGGAGTGCAGCATGTGATGTCGATGAAGTGAGTGCAGGGAGAAAGAGGAATATAGGGTGCAGTGGTGGGTACGGGGAGGGGCACTCTGAGCAAAGTAATAGAAGGCATTGTATAGTGAGTTGAGACTGGCCAGGGTCGAGGCTGGGGCAGGTGGTAGTTACCTGGTGCACATGCATCCCCCACCATTGTGGAGGGGAATTACATTTGCAGCTTTCCACGCCAGGGGGACCAGGCTACGGGAGAAAGAGCAGTTATGTAGATGGGAGAGTGGGGTGGCGATGGCAAGAGCAGAGATGTGAAGGATGGCTGTATCAAGATTTTCTGGCCTAGACTTCTTTGGATTGAGGTCTACAATGGCATTATAGCCTTCAAGGCAGAAGACTGAGGGGAAGGCATATCCAGCTTGGGAGCTGGTGGGTGGAAGGGGTTTGAGTGAAGTGCTCAGGTTATGAAAAAGGAGTTTAGTTCAGATGCAACAGAGGCTGAGTCAGAGACTGACTTGCTTTTGATGACAAGCGAAGAGGCATTTTGTTGGGTGGGAGGGTCAAGCAGAGTATATACTGTGTGCCAGAAGTTAACAGGGGAATTTTGGTTTTGGTGAAGCTGGCAGTGGAAGTATGTAGCTTTGGCAGACCTTATTGCTTTAGTGCAGGGATTTCTCATAGTCCTGTAGATCTTTAGGTCTGAGGGAACTCTAGTAGCTTTGAGATCGGCCCAGACCTTGTCGCAGGACCTACATAGGTATAAGATGTCAGCTAAGATCCAGAGCAGGTAGTGAAGTTTATGCCTCCAAAGAGGAGCATGATGGTTCAAAATGCCTTGGAGGATATGAGTGAAAATAGAGGGATTCATTAGGAAATGTTTTGTTTATAAAATGTTTCAGTACTCATGGTTCGTTGCTCAGGTCGTAAGGTAAAATAATATAGAAATGGAGTGTTAACCTTTCATGGATCTGCCTTTGATTAAAAGCTTTTCAGAACAGGAGTCATGATTTTAAAACAGGGCTGCTTTGTGGATTATCCATTATTATAGAAGCAGGATATTTCTGGTCACCAGACATGAATAATGGACTGTGTCCATGAACATGCATGAATGTTCACTGGAGGAGTTACATGAACTTACTTGGACATTCATGAACCTTTCCATTCATTAATTTTCATGAACAGAGAAGTGTTGTTTAATATTCATTAATGTTCAAGAAAAATTTGACACATGTTGATGACTGTTCATAAAATAAATGAACTTTTGTAGTGCCCCAAAGATGGAGAGGGGGCACAACAAAGAATAGGAGACCCTTCCCCTAACACAGGAATTCTGATTTTTTTCCTTTCCTTCTTTTTCTGCTTCATTCCCCCACCCTTCCTGCTTCTTATGTTCCACCACCCATGCCTCAGCCTGTGTCTGTTTTCACACTTTTGGCATGGTGTGGGGCCCCAGATCAGAACTCACCCCAGCCCAGAGAACTTCCCTCTAAAAATGAATGCCCAATCCTCAGGGCTGCCTAGCAGGTCCTCCCTTCCCCTACAAAAGGGCCCAGGAAGTGGCTTCAGGGTCAGTCAGTGGCTAGCAAGGAGGGTGGAGGACACGGTGAGCATGGTCAAGAGCATATCTTTAGGTTGGTCCATGGCTGCCACGTCATCGCTCCACTCCAGTCTGAGTCTGGTGGTGGCAGTGCAACATCGGTCAGGTGGGAGCAGCGACTCCACAATGGGAGCAGTCCTCCTCTCTTTTTCCATCTTCAGTCCTGATCATTCATAAAGGGACAACTTTGGAGGATGGATGGAAGAGTGCTACAGAAATTCTGGTCTGGGCAGAAACATGCGCCCCAGACTTGCCTATTCCATCACCAGCCATAGAAGCACTAGCACTGAATCCAGGTGGAAGCACAGCTCCCTGGCCACCCTTTCGACCCTCCTTCTCTGCAGAGTAGAAGACCCAGGCCTTGGTGGGTGGGCCAAGTGCCCAAGTTTCTTTTGAGTTTTGCCACAGCACTGGGGACTGAGGAGAGAGGAGAAAAGGGCAGCGAAAAGTGAGATGACAGCCCCAAAGCAAGGGGAACAGGGAGGGAAGAAGTGTTAAAGGGCCAGAGCCCAAATTAAGTAATGGGGCTGTAGTAGGCTTCAGAAGTATGCTGACAGCCCTGAAAAGAAGGGAGGGACCAGCAGATCAGTGGGTTGAGTGCCCATAATGGAGGGAAAGGAAGCACCAGGAGTGGGCAGAACTCATGAATCACCCATAGAAGAGGGGCACCATGAATTAGAAACCCTTGTGGAGGGGCACAAGGACAGGACAAAGTGGGCTTACTGTCCCTTTATTTTAATTTGGCAAAATTCTGCAGCTGGGGCAGGGCCAGGGAACCAAGGTCCATAGGGAAAGGGCTAGCAGTGAGGGTCCCAGCCTTCCTGCATATTAATTGGAGAGCAGGGCTGGACAAGACACTACACAAAGCAATGTCTCATTAATGTTCATGAGGGAGGTGGGATCAAAAAAAGTGAGGGCTGCCTTCCCCTGAATCCTCGAGCAACCCAAGCACAAGCAGCTCCCCTCTGAGGTCACGACTGCCCCTGAAGCTGCCCTCCCCTGAATTCTCAAGCAACTCAAGCACAAACAGCTCTACTCTGGAAGTCATGAGGGCCCTGAAGCTGCCCTACCCTGAATCCTCGAGCAACCTAAACACAAGCAGCTCCCTTCTGGAGGTCATGAGGTCCCCAAAGCTGCCCTCCCCCAAATCCTTGAGCAACCCAAGCAGGTACAGCATTCTTCAGAGCCATGGAGGTTTTCACACAAAGGGTATCGGCACCAGTTTTAAATTTTAAATTCTAACTCTGGACTGCAACTGCTTAAAATTGTTGGCATAGGAATGAAGATAGTTTTTTAACTCAACAGTTACTGCACTTCGCACTGTTCATGCTATTCTCTGCGGTACTTAAGAACTTGAATTTCTGTTAATAGCCTTTGCTGTTTGCTGCAAAATTAATTGCATAGCCTTTGCTGTTTGTTACAAAATTAATTGTACAAGCTCAGGGTTTCTAATCCATTATTTCTGTACTGTCTGTAAGTCAAACATTTCTGTAAAACTTCTGCCTGTTGTTTAGCACTGGATTTAGTTTTAGTCACAGTATAGCCACTCTGACCTTAATTAAATTATTAGTATAGCCACGCAGGGCCTGTGTTGCATATAGGGACTAGCCATCCTCCAGACACCAGGTGTTTTTTCTGTCCCTCCCCCTGCTAGCCCAGCCCTCCTTACCTGCTTTTAAAGCGCTCCTTCTACTCACTTTCTGTTCTTCTCTGTACAGCTCCCCTGTGGAGGTCGTGAGGGCCCCAAAGCTGCCTTCCCTTGAATCCTTAAGCAATCCAAGCACAAGCAGGTACAACGTTCTTCAAAGCCATGGAGGGTTTCGCGCAAAGGATTTTTGCCCTGCCAACGCTGTGGGTTGGCTACCCCACTGCCCCCACCACCACCCTTGGTGATTCACTCACTTTATAGTGCAGTTCGGGTTCGGCTTTCCTCTTTGCAGCTTATCTTATCCCCCCACTAGTGACCACTATTTAAGTTAATCCTGCACTAACATACTATTCAATTTCAGCTCCATCATGCTGTCACTCTACCTGGCTCCAACTGTTTCCTTCCTACCTTTAGTGTCACTCCCACCCTCCACGTACCCTGAAGAGATGGTGGGTAATTTTGCTTTTAACAGCCTGTCAGCCCTGCCAACATCATTTGTTACCTCCTCTGATGGGCTACCCCCTGCACCCCAGCTACTCAAATGGTGAACTGGCCTGTCAATCCTTCCACCCAACTTTCACGCTGGACTATTAGCCCTAAATACCACCATCCTACGCTCCCCTACAGAGGTCTTTCATCCACCTTCCCCTACCCACAAGCTTCAGTGGCCCATGTCTTACACCAAGCTCTTGGTAACACTATTAGTCCTACTATCAGGGGACATCGAGCCCAACCCCAGGCCAACCACCCCCCTCCTTCCACTGGCAAGGGACCTAAAACTAATACACCTCAATATCTGCATCCTGCTGACTAAACTAGCCATGCTGCAGCCAACTGTCTTATCCCTAAGGCCAGACATCTTGATTATTTCTGAAACCTGGCTAAAGGCACACAACAAGGATGCCGAAATCGCCATCCCAGGTTACACAGTCATTCGCCACGACCACCAAGGCAACAAAAGGGGAGGTGGCATAGCAATGTATATCTCATCCTACCTCCAGTTTACACCTGTCACTCTACCACTGCCCACTCAGTCCATCAACACCTTGTTGATCGAACTCTCCCTCCCCCACACTATCCCCATATTCATGGATGGATCCTACTGCTCCCCTGACTCCTCTACTTCCTCTATTCTGGTCCATCTGGGAACTTTAAAGTCTAGTGCCTCAGAAGCTGAGCTCCATATCCTGGGAGACTTCAATTTAAATTGACTTTTCTGCGCTACCTCCAAGTTCCATACCAAGGTGGCCACTCTTAACCTGACCCAACTGATCTCTAAACCTACAAGGCTGAACCCCAACTCACAGAACCACTCTCTCCTGGACTGGTCTCTTACCACCCACCAGTACCAAATAATTGCCTTAGGTCTCTTGTTGGTCTCCCTAAGTGACCATCACATGATATACTTGGTACATAACATTTTCAGGCCCAAGGCTCCCCCTCCCAGAACCATTCTCACCCAGTCATATAACTCCCTGGATCTTCCTTTACTCCTAAGGGACTTGGCTGGCACAGACTTGTCTTTTATCCCCCAGACTACCTCTATTGACTCTGCATTGAAGTATTTCAAGTCCAAGTTCCTCACAGTCTGGGACCGCTATGTACCACTTCGTTGGTCTCATGTGAGGGTCAGCCACCTGCCGTGGATCACAGCAGTCATTTTGACCCACATCAGAGCCAAAGACTAGGCATGGTAGTAGCACAAAAACTCCAGCTCTTCCACAAAACATGCTAAATATCATTCCTTACACAGGGCCTGCACTAAGCTAATTTACCAGGCTAAAGCAAACTACTTCAAAGCCACCTTCCATTCAAATTTAAATCACCCCAGCGAAATTCTGGAAGGCGGTCAAATCCCTTTTCTCCCCACCCTCCCAGTCTCCCAGCCTCCTACTCTGTTTTAAACATAGGTGGTACCTTCGTAACGGATCCTGTACCATGTCACTTCTGTCTGCACTTTCTCCTTACCAGCAAAAAAAACACACACCCTCCCCCCCCCACACATGCCACAGCTCCTGATTTCTCCTTCCATCAGGTCACCCCTTTGGAAGTTTGCAATGCCTTGACGGCCCTAAATCTATCCAAAGGCAAATGGCCTTATGGCCTGGACTACAAAATGCTCTACCTGGCTGCTCCTGCCATTGCCACCCCCCTGACAGTTCTTTACAACCTCTCTTTCTCCCTAGCTTCTCTCTCATGAGAATGGAAGAACGCAACAGTTATCCCACTTACACAGGGTGGCAACCCCTTTGCCGCCGGTAACTACCACCCAATTTCCCCTCCTACCCATACTGGCTAAACTCCAGGAGTGCCTTGTCCTCTCTCAGCTTTCTTCATTTCTCAACTCATCCTCCTTCTTCTCACCCTACCAGTCTGGTTTCAGGAAGTTCCCCTCCACCATCACTTCCCTTCTTTGGTTCACAGATTCCATTCTGGCTGGTATGGATAAAGGCCACATCACCTCAGCTATTTTTGTCGACCTGAGTAAGGCATTCAGCACTGTCTCCCATGCTCTCCTCCTGGACAAGCTCACCCTTGCAGGTCTCTCTACTGAGGCCTCCAGCTGGTTCCACTCCTACCTGGTAGGCAGGTCCCAACCTGTTAGAATTGGAAGCTCTACCTCTACCTCCCTTCCAATTATCACTGGAGTCCCCAAGGATCGGTCATCAGGCCACTTCTATTTTTCATCTTCCTTAATGACCTGCCCACTGCCTGCCCACACACATCCATCCAAATGTATGTGGACAACACAGTGCTGTATACATCAGGCCCTTAGACCACTGAGGTGGTGACCAGGCTACAGCAGGACATCAACAAAGTTCAGCTCTGGTGTCATGCTAACCAGCTTTTTCTTAACACAAAGAAGACAGTCTCAATGACCTTTGTCATGAGGCAGAGACTCTCTTGACTACCGTCCACCCCCACCTACAACACCCTGGATGGAACTAGTCTGGAAGCTAGCACCTCCTTTAGATACCTCGGGGTCTGGCTCAGACAGCCCCTCGACTTTTCTGCACATGTCAATGCCAGCCACAAAAAGCTCCACCCCAAGCTGGGTGCCCTATATCACAACCGTGGTTGCATCCTGCTGCCAGCCCATTATCCACCTGTGCAGAAAATGATTCTCCCCTACTTTTGACTATGGAGATATAGTCAACAGCACTGCTCCTAAGTCCACCCTGACCAGACTGAACCCTCTCTTCCACTCCTTTTTCCATTTTGCTCTCAATTGTCCACCCTCCACACATCACTGCGTTCTCTACTGTACTCTTAAACTCCCCTCACTCCAGTATTGTAGACAGTCCCACTGCGCAAGAATCATGGCCAAGTTCTGGTCCCAGACCTTGCCGCCATACCTTGTCTTTGTCATCACAGCCCATACCCTTCCTGTGCACCCTCTCAGGAACTTCAACACATGGCTCCTGGCTGCATCACGCATGTCCTCCTCTGCTGGCTAGGCAGCCTTCAGACCTCACATGCCTAAACTGTGGAACTCCCTCCCTGTGGACATCCAGCACACACCCCTCAACTCAGCACCTTAACTGCCTCATCAAAGCACATTTGTCCTCCACCTGTGTCTTCAGCTAAGTTGAAGTCTAAGTTTGTGCCAAGTTTATGCCAAGTATGCTTTGAGTATCCTAAGTTCTGACTATGTTCAATGGCCCAGTCCACTTATTTTGACCTCACTTGATGCTGTTTTTGTTTACTTTTTGTCCTACTATGCTATTGTACCACATGTGCTGTAATGTAATGTTCTAATTGCTGATTTCTTGTATTACTACCTATCTCAGATATGATCATTGAGTGTACCAACCTGCATTTGATGCATTAGCTATGTGTATTTCTACACTGCTCCTCCTCCCCTAGGATGCACCTGGAATTGAGCGGTACTCTGCTCAGTGTACCTTCCTGGTAAAACTGTTAAATAAATCAATAAATAAAATGAGGCACAGGGGTGGTTATTAGTATTAATGAAGAGAGCTGGCTCTGCAGAGGTAGCCTGAGCAAGGAAGATCCTTAAAGGCACAGCACCATCTGAGAAAGAGAAAATTATCTAATGGCTCTAGGTTGCCTACAGAGTCATGTGGATATGTCCTGAGCCCCACCTGAATGGAACTGTATTGCAGCCTATCTGGTGTCCCCTACAGACTCAACTGTTTGTCTAAAATTGGAACTGTTTGCTGAGGAACTGAACTATTTGCTTGCCACCTTAACTGTAATTGGATTGCATCCTTTGTGTACTCGCTGTCCAGCTTCACCTTTGTTGCCAAGACCAGTTTCTTCAGTGCCTGACACCAACCCAGTGAAGTCCCTGGCACACCTTCCATTGCAGCAGACCTGTCTCCAGTGATGTTGACCCACTTCAAAGCTCTGTCACAATGTTCCAGCAGCAGTTCTGCAATGGTAAGTGTTATAGAGACACTAGTTAGGTATACAGTAATAAGTCAGCTTAGAAACCACCCTAGCTCAAGAGTGAGGGACCACAGTTAGCATTCTGTATGACCCTTTTCTTATTTTTTCACCCATCCACAAGTCTGAGCATACCAGTACTGCTCTGTACAGGCCACCTGAGGATCATATTTCCAGCAGTCTTCTTCTTGGAAGGTGGCATGGGTTCTGGGGGCCTACCAGTGGTCATTGCTGTAGATTGTCCAGAGAACCATCTGTCCAACCAGGAGTCTTCTGCTTCTTGACCAGAGCCACAGAGGATTGTCAAGTTCTTCATTGTCCAGCTAGCAGTGCTTCTCTTTGTTTTCTGTTTGTCTGGGGGATGCCCCACTATGGCCTGCTTATAACAAGCACTTTGTGGGGTCAGTTTCCACTTGCTGATCAGTCGATACATCACGAAGCCCATGCTTGGTTCATCAGTCATTTGTCATCTCAGCAAAGTGTGCACAAGATTTGAACTGAAAAGAGTTGACTCCCTATTATTAATTCAACCAATTGTTGGTCCCATTGTATTGTTTTGTTGCTTGCGGTATTATCTTGTAGCATTGTGGAAAAAACAGTTATCTTGCTATTCTTCTTGTCTCTTGTAAATAAACTTTTTGCATCTTTGGTCCCTGAGTAAGCTTCCTGCATCTCCTTCTAGATTTGTCTGGTCTACATGAAATTCTTAGGGAGTCACGAATCCCATTCCACCGGACCTTCAGCCCCTACCCATTCACACTTTCAGAAACATAAGTGTGCTGTGTACATGCACAATGCATGCCACATGCTTAATGTGCAATGCTTGCATGCAGTTAGCATACATAAGCCAGATCTAAAAAGCAAATCAGGTTCTCATACTGCAAGCTTGACATGTGTGCAGCAGGTAAGCTGGTACTAATGTCTTCTAAAAATCAAATTAGGTTTGCATGTTGGATGCTTGACATGAGTACAGCAGCTAAGCTGATGTAAACATCACTTAAAATCATATCAGGTTCACATGTCACATGCTTGCCATACATACTGTACAACAGTTGTGCTAAGCTGGTGCAAATTTCTTCTAGAAAAAAACACATCAGTTTCTATTTCTCATACTACTGTTAGTAATTAGAGAGATTAAAATACCACTTCTGTTGATTTTCCAATAAAATTAGGCAAATTTATTAATTCTGACCATTAAATCCTTTTGCGAATTAATGGCTTTTGATTTTTGTCATTCAATTGTCATTGTTTTGTCAAGTATTGTTCGCTTACTGCTTTAAATGCCTAAGAAACTGTATAGTCAGCCAACAACTCCCATTCCAGATGTGCAAAGAAGGGCCTCTGTGCTGGGAAGCCTGACCTTTTTGTTTTAGGCTATGCAAATCCCCTGATGCATATTTACAGCTACATACTGTATGTGTTTCTCCATGACTATTATGGCTCACTTACTTTCCCTTTGTCATTCTGTATGGATCATACACACTATGGCCATGCTCAGCACTCTTTCTGCTGAGTAGGGCCTTGGAAGTATGCAACCATGCCTCACTTTTTGTCACTGAAATGAGGGACGTGAACACTCATAATGAGGGACAATGAGGGACGCTAACCCTCACAATGATAGGGGCACATCCTGAAACATGGAGATACAGTAACTTAGAATACAATAGAACTACTGTAATTACTTGTACAGACATTAGCACCTGAGAATGAATTTCTACTATAAAGGAGGGGTGCCATTTAGGTAGGGCAGAGGGGGCAGTTGCCCCCCACCCCCATTTGTGCCTAGGTTGTTCTTATGGTGTGACAATAATGTCATTAAATCTGGATTTAATCTTTTGCACTATAAGTGCCCTCCTGGTAAGTGTACGCTAACACTGCGGGTGTGCTTCTGACTCAACTGTGTATGTTTTGTGTTGTCCACTCTCTCCACCTATTAGAAGCAGCACCATCACACATGACATGGAGGAGTTCCATCCAAGCAAGAGCATGTGAGTTGCATGAGTGTGACACTATCTTTCCTGCCACAGAGTAGACAGGCTACACACTACAGCTTGGAGGAGTCAGTGAGCACTTAGCTCTTAATAGTGTTGTTATTGCATATTTTTTTGGTCTACTCTTAGTGAGTCTTTGTCTCCCTTGGTAGCTAAAGGGGCAGAGGGTGAGCTAGAAGCCAGTGTTGAGTGAGTTACTTTTTCTATTACCTTCTATTCCTTTTGGAAACTTGTTCCAGGAAGCTCTGTGCAGTCACTAGCAAGGATGGAGAAGTACTGAAATAAGTAATGCACCTTACAGTTACAATTACTTATGTCTTTTTATACAAAGGAAATACATAACTGTAACTGATTACATTTATTTGAAAGTAACTAGTAACTAACCTATTTCTTTCCAAAAATCTAATCTGTTATAGTTATTTATTATTTTTGTATTGTTTTTGCATACAAAGAAATAAGTAACTATAATTTTAAGGTGTATTACTTTTTCTAGTACTTCTCCATCCTTGCTAGTGTCTGCACAGAGCTTCCTGGAACAAGTTTCCAACTGTAATAGAAAGTAATAGAAAAAGTAACTTACCCAACACTGCTAGAAGCTTACTTGATGACTAGGCTACCTACCTACACTACTAGGCATGTCTAGCAATAAAAACATGTGGGCCCCTGTGGCAGCAAACTAGGCCTCACAGCAGCAGTGACAGCGGTGCAGGCTGCATTCAAAGGCCTTGATCAGTGCAGTGTGGCAGCAGCCAAGCAAGAAGCAAGCAACACAGGTTGGATGGGTTTTAGTTGGTGAGATAACTTGGTCACATACCATGCTGGGGACCTGGGATGGTTGGTTCCAGCATCCAGCTTGTGGCAGAAGGACAGAGGAGGAGTGGACTGAAAACTGGGCTGGTAGTACACTGGGCCAGGCTGCAGCATCCAGCAAGATGGCCAAATAAGTAAAAGTAAATATTTTTTTATGGGGGGGATTGGGGAAGGACTGAAATATTAATGTGCTTTTCATGTTTCTGCACCTTTGGACAGATTCATAACCCATATGGGATGCAGATTGAATGGAGTCAGGGACAGAATTCAGGGCAACATTTTTTTTGTAGGGTCAGAACTTCAGCTAGGAAAAAAAAATGTTAGTAACTGGGTGGGTTTAATCCCAAATCTGATGCACTGCTCCAGGGTATGGACAAATGAATCTTATATATTTAATGTTTTCCTGATTTGCATACCACTTTTCAATCACAACAGATACATTTTAACCTTTAGAGACATTGCAGCCATTCCAGAGCTTGCCTTCTAGGGGCTAACTGACACCTGGCCTCCACTGTTGGCTCCCCCCTCCCCATTGAAATCTGAAATGGCACCCCTGGCATAAAGTCTAAATTTACTGGACATTGTCTGTGTGAGCAGCATATTTTCCATGAGGGATGGATGAGGAACAGAGCAGTTTTCAGGGGTAACATGAGGGCTGTCCCTTGCAATCAGGGTCAGTTGAGTAGTATCGTATGCACAGACTATTGGAGCCACACTATAGTCAGGCTTAAGACCTCCCACCAGTAGCTGATCTCCACAACCTCATGCTTAGGCACGTTATGACACAGGGCAAGGGAGAGAACAGGGGCATGACCCATTGAAATTAATGGGGATACATTTGTATTACTATTTTATACATTATGATGGTGAGTTGGAGATTAATGAAGGCCACCGCTCCACTAACAAGGGCTCTGTTAGTAGAACAGTGGCCTTCATTATCTCAAACTCAACATCATGATGTATAAAATAATAACAAAAAATAACTCCATTCATTTCAAAGGGGCTCGCCCCAGCACTTTGTCCCATGGACATCATCTCTTAAAGACTCCTGCCTCTTGCTCCTTAGTACTCAGGTAAGAGACTTTTGACTTACACCTATACATGGTGGGTTGTCTGTAACAGCATGGCCACACCCACTACAGTGCATGTGTGTATATGTGTGGGTTGGGGGGACTGGCCATGAGGATGTGTGCCAAGTTATTGCTACTTTTGTGTTTGCCCCCTTAAAGTCTGTTTGTGTGGAAGCATTAAAAACTATGAAGAGAAAATAGTAGGAGTACAGGCCAGACAGAAGTGATTAAGTAGTTCTCTGGGTAAGTATGTGTATTGGGGTGGGAAGAACCCCATGTGTTTCCAATGGTATGTGCACTACGGTTCAGTTGTGCAGCTGAGATGAGGGGGACAAGAAAATTAAAAAGTATATCAGTGACTAAAAGCATGCCATATGCTTGCAAATGTGTTCAGATTTGTATTGCAGTACAAGTGAGCCACATGTATGCAGGCAGTACAGTGTAGTGCTTAATGGCACTGAACTGAAAACTGGGAGACTTGAAGACCTGAAGACCTGGGTTTGAATCTCATCAACCCCAGATTGCATACTGTGTGATCCTGAGCAAGTCATTCAACTTTGTCTGTGCAGTTATCAGTGACCACTTGCTTTTTGCATGCATGCCACGTGCTTGCAGTCTGTTCCAATTTAACATAAAAAGCATGCTTTCCACACTTCAATCAATCAATCAATCAATCAAATTCTTTGTTTATCCAGGTGAACACCATTGAGCAAGCTCATTTACAAGGTGGACCTGCATTATACAGGTCAAGTAACAATGCATTTATATACAGACAAACAGACAGTAGATGCAAGAGTACAACAGTAGAGGTAGGCCTGCAATAGACAGGATAAGTAAAATACATTTGGGTTCAAGTAAAAGACAATCAGTAAGGGTATCCATAACAATAGGGTAGCAAGTCATTAAAAATTTATACCAGATACAACATACATGTTTTAGTATTCCTGTAAGGTAAAGGCATTATAGTCCAGTGAAGAGATTAGTTGAAGTGGATGCTACAAGCAAAGAGACATACATAGTCAGTTTAAAAAGACCCAGGCATATCAAGGGGGATACATGTGTTGGGACAAGTGGGCAGCAAGTGGGGGGGTCTGGAACTGGGATAATACTGGGAGCAAAGGAATGAGATGCTGTGGGTGTACAAGGTGGGTGAGGGAGGGTGTGATTTAGGGCAGTAGATAAGTAGGTAGCTCAGGGACAAGTTATGCACGGATACAAGAAGGAAGGAAGGAGGATGGGAAAAGCAGGGAGGATGTGAAAGGGGTGTAAGTAAGCTAGGATCATTGGAAGCAGTTGCAGGCTTCTGTAATGTATTTTGAGTATAAGGTCTTACACACAGTGAGACTAACAGGAGTCCTCAGTGTCAGGGATTTCTGTAGCACATTCCAGAGTGATGGTAGAACGAATCCTATGGCAGCTCTCCCAAAACGTGTTAGGGCTTTGGGCACTTTCAGTGAAATCAGTGAACAGCTTCTTAGGGCATAGGTTCCAGGCATATTGAGAGTCAGGCATTCAACAATGTACTACGGAAGTTTGCCAGTGATAGCTCTGTATGTCCAGAGAGCTGCATTTTTATTTCGTCTGTAGTGTAGGGAGGTCCAACCTACGGCCACATATAAAAAGCAGTGATGGGTGGAGAAGGGGAGACCAGTGATGAAGCATAGGGCTCTGTGTTAAAGTATGTCCAATTTACCGAGGTATGAAGTAGCACATTGGCTGTATATTTAGTCGGCATAATCAATTAGGGAAAGGAACGTAGACTGAACTAGCTGTCTCTTGGCCTCTGTAGTTAGTAGGCAGTTTAACCTGAAGATGAGACCTAGTCTCTGCCTCACTTTTTTTAACAAATCCTCCAGGTGGTCTGCAAAGGAGAGTTTGAAGTCTAGCCAGACCCCCAGGTATTTGAATTTTGGCACAAATTCCAGGGTTTCTCCTAGGAGGGTGGTGATGGGGGTAGAGCAGGGTAGGCTGCATGGTTAATAGGTGAAACTAGCATTGCCTTTGTCTTTTTGGCGTTAAGTAGCAATTTTTTACTAAGGAGCTGGTATTGAAGTATGTTGAAGTCAGCTTGCAGGTCGCTACAGGCAGTTTCAGTAGTTGTATGGCTTAGGTAGATCACTGTATCATCTGCGAACAGATGAATTTTCACCTCATTGATGCTTGAGTCTATATTGTTAATGTAGATGGCAAATAGAAGTGGCCCCAGGATGGATCCCTGTGGAATACCTCTTTTTAACAGATTTGAGGGGGAGAGTTCACCTTCAGCCTTGACCTGATGGTGCCTATCAGAAAGGTAGTTGTGGAACCAATGCAAGGAGGTAGAATCTAGACCACTAGCTTTTAATGAAGAAAGAAGAAGGCTGTGGTCGACAGTGTCGAAAGCCTTACTTAGGTCTAGAAAAACGGCGCAGACAAATTTTTTGTTCTCTAGCTCATGCTGCCAGTCATTTGTCACCTTGGTCAGGGCTGTGATTGTACTATGTTCAGTTCTGAAACCAGATTGCATTGGGTTTAGCAGGTTAGTATCATCTATGAAAGATTTCAGCTGGGCTTTCAAAATTTTTCCCAGAAGTTTTGATGGTACCGGGAGAAGAGAGATGGGCCTGTAGTTCTTTAGATCACAGGGGTCTCCGGATTTAAACAATGGAATAACATGTGCAGTCATCCACAGTTTGGGGAGGGTCCCTTGAGAAAGGGACAAGTTAAAAGATGCGTAATAGGTACGGCCAAGACATGATAGGCAATCTTTAGGTAGTATGGATCGAAGGTGTCAGTGCCAGTACTTTTTCTGGTGTCCAACTGGAGGAGGAGATCTTCAACCTCTTTTAGTGAGGCAGGAGAGAATGAAAAGACTGCATCTCAGGGACTAGATTCTGAAGGCCGCGTGGTAAGCTAGGAGCATAGATTGCGTGCAGGTGAGTTATTAAAAACTAGCCCTGCAGTAGCAAAGTGATTGTTGAAGGCTTGTAGTATCTCTTTATTGTTGTTGATAGTTAGATAATCAGAAATAATTTTCAAGGAGAAAGTGTTCCCTTTGGTATTACCAGAAAGTTCTTTTATTGTGGACCAGAACTTGGTAGGGCAGTTGGAGGCAGTGTCGAGTTCAGAGCGATAGAAGTTGGACTTGGTTTCCCAAATTAGCTTTGTGCAGTGGTTTCTGGCTGTTCTGAAAAGATGCCAGTCTTTGGCTTTGTGAGATTTGTGTGCTAGCTTCCAGAGCTTGTCTTTTTTTAATAGTGCTGCCTTGATGTCTGCTGTAAACCAAAGCCACTTTCTAGCCTTTATGCCGGTTTTGGCTAAGGGTGCATGGGTGTTAAGAGCGCTGGATACAATTTCATGGAAAACGGCATATGCTGTTTCTACTGATTTGGCTAAATCAAAGGTCTGCCAAAGCAGGGAGGCTTTCAGGTCATTGATATATGCAAGCGGGTCAAAATTCTGTTTTGATCTTTTGGTAGAGAACTTTGCTGAGGCTGTTGGTTTAGGGACTGCTCTTATGCCAGCAATAAAGCAATGGTCACTAACATCGGGAGAAAAGATCCCATCATGGGAGAAGAAATGGAGTTTGCTTACTAGAAGTACATCTAATAGTGTACTTTTTGTAGGGTTTTTCTTATTGATATGAGTAGGTTCATTAATAAGTAAAGTGAGCCCATGAGAGTCACAGAAGGATTTAAGTGGAAGAGATGCGCTTGACAGCCAGTCATAGTTAAGGTCCCCTAGTATAAGTGTTTCCATTGTGTCGGTACTCATAGTAGATGATAGGTGGGACAGAAGCTGAGACCCCGAGGACGGGGGTCTATAAGATCCTATGACAAGTAGGGCCATTGATGTAGATATTTCAATTTTTAAGGACAGACATTCAAAGACATTGGCAATTGATGTAGTGTCGAGGGTAGCGACCGTAAACTTGTCCTTAACATAGATGGCTACACCACCACCTCTGGTTAGTCGATCGGCTCTGAATAACAGATAGTTGGGGATATTGACCTCTTTGTCTGGTGTGGATGGACGAAGCCAGGATTCAGATATGACAAGTACATCCAGATCCATGTGGATAGCCCAAGCCTGTTTTGAGGTAAGTTTCTTTAAGAGGCTATGCACATTAACATGCATAAAGCTGATACCTTTATACTTCGTGACTTCGGATGGTATAGGACCAGGATTAAGTTTAACATTACCTGAGCATAGCAAGAGGAGGAGTACAACTTTCCTCAGGGTAACAAGTGGTAATTTGGAATACCTAAATCTTCTTTGGCTAGTGGAAGTATTGGCGTAAGAATGCAAGGACCTATTCTTTGTACTGTTCAGTCCTAGTGATACACACGCTAAGACCCTAGCTGTATGACACCAGTAGATGCAGGTACTGGGCTGAGTAGGTAACATTCCTTCAGTAGGTAATAAGATGCCGGTGGCTGTCTGAGAGGGAGACTCAGCTGAAAGTGGGTACGACAACTTGGGGGTATAGCACGAGTTGTATAGGGACTCCATGAGTAGACATTCTTGTGGTAGAGGATATAAGTCCTCTTTGGGGTAAATTCCATCTGGTGTATACCCTAATAAGGGTAGGGTGCATAAGGCGGTAAATAGGTAAAGCCAGATTGCAAGTTCCATGGTTAAAGTCTAGGGGTCAGAAAGAGAAACAGTTGTAAGAGCTTAATCTGGGCAAGCTATCACCAGGTAAGGCTGCAAGCCACAGAGTCTGAAAAGGGATATAGATGCCGATACCACTTGAAGGGAGCAAGGAGATGTTTCTATGGCACAGCGACTAGAGATAGTTACTAGAAGTCATAAACCTGATCTAAGAAGTATCACCTGATAAGGCTACACACCACAGGGTCAGCAAAGGGATGTAGGCACTGAAACCACTTGTAGGGAGCAAGGAGAATTTACTATGACACAGCAACTAGAGACAGTAATAAGAAGTCACAAATCTGATCTGAGACAAGTGGGGAGACTGTGGTGGGTTAGTTAGGATTGGACACTTGAACCTGAAGCGGCAGCCCAAAATTTATATGTCTGTGGGTGTCCTAGGGAGGTGGGGAGGATAGATTTGTAGGAAAGCCAATGGCAGGGGATGGCGGGGCAAGGAGGTATTTATAATAATAGTCAGGGAGGGGGATGGGTGTGTGGGCATAAAATTTGCAGCTTTGCCGTACCTCTCTTGGTCTGGAATCCGAGCAAGTGGACTCGGGCAGCGGCTTCGGAAGGGCCGACCGCCTGGTGGGTGTAGTTCTTGTGGCAGATGAGCTGGGAGCCCTGGAGGGTTCTCAGCTGAAGGGGAAGAGAAAGTGAAGCCAATTAGTATTGGTCCCAGACAATGGTCAAGCTGCCCAGTGACAAAACTAATTTACAAATGAAAGGGGTCAATTTCCTTGGCGCCCTGATGTCTGGGCGGCAGTTACAGTGGCAAAGGAAAGGGCTGTTTCACTTAATCAATCTAGCAAGAGCAATTTGCAGGTATTACAGCTTTCTTTAGGCAGTTTACAGGCACTTCTAACAAAACAGGCATACATTAGCAAGCCTAAGTAAAAAAAAAAAAGCAGCGCCTTTTTAGCTCAGGAAACAGAGAAAAGAAAAGAAAAGGGGTGAAGGAATAATCGGAGCAAGCCTGGAGAAGGTGCTCGCACTCCGATTGGTTTGCAGCTTTGCCATACTTCTCTGGGTCTGGAGTCTGAGCAAGTGGTCATGGGCAGCAGCTTCGGGAGCGCTGACAGCCCGGTGGCCTTGGTTCTTGCGGCGGATGAGCTGGGAGCCCTGGAGGGTTCTCGGCGGAAGTAATAGGAGAGAATTAGCGTGGTCAGCCTTATGAAGGGGCAGAGGAGGGAGTGATGAGGCAAGGGGCTGTTAGAAATGTAGTTCTGTGGTGCAGGACGGCACTCTAGAAGGTGTTATGCAGCTTTAAATTTGTGTAGGGCAAGATGGCAAATGGGAGGAGGTGCACAGAAGGGGGAGTGGTTTCAGTGTACTTAAGAACTTGTGGAAGAGGGGGTGGGGGAGGGTGAAAAAATCACACAAAGAGACACACAAAGGAGAGAATGAGAAGATTAAGGGGTCTAGCTAGGCTAAAACAAAGCAAACAAACAGTATTTTGCTCTCTTTTTTCTACCAGAATGATCATACAGGCTAGTAACAGTCCTTAAACAAACAAAAAATCAGCAGTAGGAATCCTGGTTTTCAGTTTAGCTGTAATTGGAATTATGTGCACACACTAGTAGCGAGGGCCAGGCAGCACAGACTACAAAATTTGTGTATGGGCATGCAATTAGTTCTGGGAAAACAGCCACACTGGATTCCAGAGCTTGCCACTCAGGGAGTTCACCAAGATGGTGAGCAGCCAATGGGGGCAATGCAGTCAGATGGTGCCAGGAATACAGAAAAACAATCCAGGATCTTCGCTGCAACAGCCGCTGAGGGCTGAAGGTCTGGCTTCGGCAATTACCTGTGCTTGGAGAGCAGTGGGCAGGTGGCAGCAGGCAGGCTCCCGGTCTCGCCACTGTAGTCAGCTGGCAGCTCAAGCTTAAAAGCAGCTTCAAGGATGAGGTGCTTGCCGGAAGTGGGCAGCAAGCCTGCAGAGAAAGGGACAGATGTCAGATATAGTTAGTCTGGGGAATCAGTGGGAGGATTAGGAAATTAGCAATAAAACAAAGGGGTAATGCACAGAAACAAGATTAAGCTAAATCAGGAGGTGGATCACAGACCTCAGGCAGATGGCAGCCGAGGACTGCTGGGGAAGGGAGGCACACAAAAATCACACAAAGAGACACACAAAGGAGAGAATGGGAAGATTAAGGGGTCTAGCTAGGCTAAAACAAAGCAAACAAACAGTATTTTACTCTCTTTTTTTTCTGAATGAGCAAATCAGCAAAGAGAATGAGCAAATACAGGCTAGTAATAGTCCTTAAACAAATAAAAAATCAGCAGTAGGAATCCTGGTTTTCAGTTTAGCTGTAATTGGAATTATGTGCACACACTAGTAGCGAGGGCCAGGCAGCACATACAAAATTTGTGCACGGGCATGCAATTAGTCCTGGGAATACAGCCACGCTGGATTCCAGAGCTAGCCACTCAGGGAGTTCACCACGATGGTGAGCAGCCAATGGGGGCACTGCAGTCAGATAGCACCAGGAATTCAGAAAAACAATCCAGGATCTTTGCTGCAACAGCTGCTGAGGGCTGAAGATCTGGCTTCTGCAATTACCTGTGCTTGGAGAGCAGTGGGCAGGTGGCAGCAGGCAGGCTCCCGGTCTCGCCGCTGTAGTCAGTGGGCAGCTCAAGCTTAAAAGCAGCTACGAGGATGAGGTGCTTGCCCTAAGTGGGCAGCAAGTCTGTGCTTGGAGATCAGTGGGCGGGTGGCAGCAGGCAGGCTCCTGGTCTCGCCGCTGTAGTTGGCGGGCAGCTCAAGCTTAAAAGCAGCTAGGAGGATGAGGTGCTTGCCCAAAGTGGGCAGCAAGCCTGTGCTTGGAGAGCAGTGGGTAGGTGGCAGCAGGCAGGGTCCCGGTCTCGCCACTGTAGTCGATGAGCAGCTCAAGCTTAAAAGCAGCTACGAGGATGAGGTGCTTGCCTAAAGTGGGCAGCAAGCCTGTGCTTGGAGAGTTTGCTGCATGCATGCCAAATGCATGCAGTCAGTTCCAATTTAACATAAAAATCATGCTTGTAGCACACATGTCACACGAGCAGTTACATGTTTGCAGCATGCAAACATTTCATATAATTACAGTATTTCTGTAAGGGCATGAACCAGTCATATTCATTTTGACAGTGTTAACTTCAGGCAGGGATTATAAACTTCCCCTTGGGACTCTGAACCCTTAACTATTTGGATAAAATAAAGTAGAGTTGACCCTATAGGAATTACAAGTTCATAGCCATGTTGTTCTTTAAAAATATATAGTCTGATATCTTTTATTGCACCAACATATACAGTAATGTATATTTCGCAAAATGTTTTTTTTTTTTTATTTATTTAAACATTTGGTTATTGGGAAAGGCACACTGAGCCAAGGCTTGTTTCCAGGTGTGACCTAGGGACAGGGATACCAAGGATTTTAAACATATGAGGTAGGAACAAAGAATATTTACAATAGATTTCATATATACAAAAGAAATATACAGATGGATTCATTTAATAGCCTCATGGGTTTAGATAGACAGGCAAAACTTCATTGTAGAAACATTTACATTTTAGATACATGTAATAGTCACAATGAGTTCAGTTAGAGAGGATGACATTTGTATAGAGTTGCAACAGTGCCAATTATTTACATATACAGTTGACTCCACATAATATGGATGCAGTGTATGTGGACAATCGGTTACTGTGGGACAAATAACACTGCCTCAACCCAAACCATATCTTTTCCTTTAAATTATTGCCTGTGTAAACAGATATTATTAATTGCTTAGGCCGGACAGATTTAGATGGCTAGATCAGTGCTAGATCATTGCTGTTCAGCAATTAGTGGCTTTATAGCTGCATTTCACACCCACTAATTGCCATTACTTGATGCTTCACTTAACCTCCACTGTGTACTCACTTGTCAGATTCTCACATATATTCTGAAATGGCAACTAAAAGAAATGCGCTGTGTTTGGCGAAGAAGGTGAAACTGACTTGGCAGATTGAGTCTCTGCTGAAAACGAGTGTTAGAGACATGGCTGTACACCTTAACTTAGCAAAATCCACTGTCTCACATCTTTTGTGACTCAAAGAGGATTTGCTTGCAGAATGGCATTGGAACCAAAATCCCAGTTGAAAAGGAAAAAAGGGAAGGGAAGGATGGCGAGATGGAAGAAGCTATTCTACACTGGTTCACAGTGGTAAGGGAGAAGAAAGCTTTAATAAGTGGCCCTTTATTGACAGAAAAATCAAAACAACTCACTACTACACTGGAGAAAGAGGACATTGCCACTACAGATGGTTGGCTTCAGCACTGGAAGGCACAGCATAACATTTATCGTCATGCGCATGGGGAGAAGCACAGTGCCAACAGCAAGCGGGACTAATTTGTGGCTCAGTGATGTCCTGCCTGAATTGTTAGCTGTTTATGATTTTGCAAACATATCCAATGCAGACAAAGCAGGGGTTTTCTTTCGTTGCATTGGATATGGAACCCTGACATTTAAGGACGCAATGCCTCAGGGCCAAAAAAAGGCTAAAGAACATCTGTCAATCCTTGCCTGCTGCAATATGGCAGGGACTGAGAATTGTGAGCTGTTAGTGATAGGAAAATCTGCCAGACGACACTATTTCAGAAATGTCAGCCACCTACCTGTGCAGTACTGTAACAATAGATCAGCATGGATGACATCAGAAATTTTTTGCAAATGCGTTAAGAACGGAGATCGCAAACTCAGAGGCAGAAACATCATTCTGTTGCTGGATAACTTTAGCAGCCATTTAGATGTTGCAGGATTACAGAACATCATATTAGTTTTCCTACCCCCCCGACACCACTTTAACCATCCAGCCTTTGGATCAGGGAGTGATTTATGCCTTTAAGAGGCACTACGTTCATGCTGTTAGAGAAAGGATTCTAGCTGACCTGAATGGAGAAGGGGCAGAGATTAGTGCAGCTGATTGTGTGCACAAGATCTATGTGCTAGATGCTGTACAAATGATGAAGATGGCACTGGACAGTGTCACTACTGAAACCATGGTGCGCTGCTACCAAAAGGCTGGTTTTAGCATTCCTGATCCACTAGCCATCAGAGAGGAAGTGGGCGAGAAGATCATATTGCCACCTATCGGCCTTACAGAGACAGAATTTGAAAGTCTAGCAAGACTTGGTGAAAATGATCCTGAGCCTGTCAACGATGATGTCCAGACAGTGATAGAATCTATGCAGCCAGAAGCAGAACCAGAGACAGACTCTGATGATGAGAAGAATGAGCCACAACCCCTGATCACAAGCTCTGATGTGTGATAGGTGTTAGCCACACCACAATGTGCAATGGAGAAACAACTGGATATTGTTCCAGCCTGGAACATGCTTGTAAGGAGAGCAAAGAGAAGCAGACCACTATGACAGCCTTTACTGATCAGCTGCCCTCTGCAGAAATGTAAAAGGAAATATTTTAAACACTAGTCACCAGCACAAATAAATTAGCACTGTTTCTAGCACTGTTTTTATCCAGCAGTACTTAATAAAAGTTATGTTTTAAAATGAAATGTTACCTGAAGTTCACAAAAGTGCAATCCGCTTTCACAAATCCACCTTCACAAATCATGAACCTTCACCCAGGCATGTTACACAACTGCCATCCATCCATCCCTTGCACTGCGCCAATCGATGAACCCATATTACAAAAGTATGCAGCAAATACTGTATTAAACATAAAACAAAAGGAAAGTGATTTCAAAGTCTGCAAGCTCAAGGTAACTAGTCAGTGCAACTGCAATGGAAACACAATGGCAGTTTCGTAAAAACAGTTCCGCAGTGGGTGGGGGGGGGGTCTTGCTAGCAGGGGGTGGAGATTGATGGATCACCTACAACATTAAACTGGTGTGTAGTAGACAGCATTCGTGTACTGTGGTCATCAGGTAGTGTGGGCAATTTGCCCTAACACAGATTAGTCCACTATGAGTGGCTTCCACTGTAATGCACGGGATATCAGTTTGTAAAAGACTGGGGGAGCCTACTGCGTCCAGGCAGAGGAACCAGGAGTTCTGAATTGCTTAACATTTGGAGGGCAGTTTGGGTGGATTGGAGGTGAGGCTTTGAGGGTGAGGAGCAGGTCAGGGGTGGTAGCAAGCAGAGTTATTATTTGATGGAGCTGTGAGATGATTAATTTCTTAGGAGAGGAGGTAGTTTGTTCCATAGAAAATGGACTCTGTAAGTAGAGTTGTGTGAAACTGGAAAATTTCGCATAGTGAAATATTTTTCATAATTAACACATGTTGCAAAATATTTAGCTGGGTGAAAGGCAACATTTCACCCACGGTTGCAAGCAAAATTTCACCCCCAAGTCAGCAAAATTTCACTTTGGGGGGAAATTTTGCTACCCTCGGATGAAATTTCATCAACTGCAGGTGAAATTTAATTTTCCGTGGAGCGTGAATGTGGCCCCGGCTGCTCACCAGCCCAAAAACAAATCCTCCCTGGTGTCCAGTTGACCCTCCAGCCGATCACCGGCCCAAATAAGTATTAACTATGCAGGCATTCCCCTGCCCCCATTCCCCAGGATCACAGACCCCGATTTTTACTTAAATAACCACTCTCTGTTGTTTAGTGACCCACTCTATTATCAGCACTCACTCCACTCCCCATACCACATTATTATAGTTCTTCCATCATTTCTATGGCTGGCAGCCCCATTTAGCTTCAATGAATGAGCAGTGTAGTGCTACTGCTTTGCATGTTTTAATGAATGAGCGTGTGCTTGTACAAGCACGCACTCATTAATTTTGGCACTCAGTGGGGCTGCCATCCATGGAGGTAGAGTGAAGGAAACACAGTGATGAAACAGGAGGGTACTGATAACAGGGTGGGGGTTGGATCCACTAGACACCAGGGAGTTGTTTTTTTAAGTAAAGATCAGGTAGTCTGAGGTCCGAGGGAATGGGGGGCAGGGGAGAAATGTGTACTGGGGGGAATAATACTTATTTGGGCCAGTTATCGTCTGGGGGGACCAGTAGACACCAGGGAGGATTTAATTTTTTAGGCCAGAGAGTGTCCAGGGGGTGGGCAACCCACTAGACACCAGAGCCGGGGCTCTCAGCTTAGCGGGAATCTGATTTGTGGTGGGTGAAATTGCACAATTTCACCACAATTTTGTGAAACATTTCACGTGGTGAAATTGCCAATTTTGCAGCAATTTCACCAGCAAAATTTTATTTTGCTGTATCCCTACCTGTAATTGAAGGCAGATTTGCCAGTGATTGAGGAAGGTTTAAGCAGTGTGAAGGAGTGGGTGCCTCTTGATTGTAGCATGTGTGATGATAAGTTTGCTGGGGATAGCATCTCAGAGAGGTAAGGATGTAGCAGGTTGAACCAGTATTTGGATATTAGGAATGTAGAGTGAAAGAAGTGGCATTGGGATGGGGTGATATCCTGAGGGTGGAGAGGAGAGACCAGTGCTGTGTTCTGAGTGGGAGTTTGTGGCAAATCTTCAGAAAGCATATAGGAGGAAGCCAAGTCTGGCTAAAGAGGTGGCAGGGGTTGTACAATATATTACATTTGCATAGTCGCAAATAGGTGTGATAATTTTTGTCAGTAGTTCATGCCTCACTGGCAGTGGGAGAGAGTCTCTGTTATGGTATAGCACACCAAGCTTAGGGTGTTACAACACATTAGCTTTTAGTGCCCCATGTTGTTCTTTAGGAAACTATACATAGAGAATAATGGATGAGGGGGTGGTTGATATGAGAATTGAAGTCACGCCCGAGTCGAGAGATGCTACATAAACCTCAAGAGCGATGCTTGAGGGGTTTATTGAAGCATCTCTCAACGAGGGTGTGGGTTTAATTTGAGACAATCCACATCCTCATAATTTATTTTGCATAATTGCTTGGCAGCAATTTTTTACAGTGACAATGACCAAGACACCTTAAAACAAAGGCTCAACGTGCTCAAAGTGCATTGCTGAACTTTAAAAAGTACAGTCAAGTGATTTTTTTGAGCTGCAGATTTTAATTCAACAACCCAAACAATTTATAGAATACCATTTCTGACCTTATATACAAGTCCACATCAGCCTGTGAAGAACTCTGATTCAGCAAAAGACTTTCTGGGAATTCAGAATAGACAAGCAAAAAAACAGTTAAATATCTACAGATGTCTAATAATATATAATTAAGAGTCCTTGAAATGTTAGAAAAAAAAATGCACGCCCTTCTCATTTCTTCATTGGTTGGTCATCTAGGAAATGTATGCACACAGGCCGGGGGTTCCTGCAAAAAGAAAGGGTCCAAGTTCAAACTATTGATTTATCGGTCAGTGAAAAAAACAATGCTATACACTTTTTAATTTTTTTAAATATTAATACAGATTTTACTAGGTGAACCAAGTGGAAGAACTCTTCAAGTAATACGAGAAACAGAGAGACACAGAACAGATTTGCAGCACTTGCCAAGTAAGAGCAGATTGAGATCAAAATGATGATGCCATTTTTTTAACTCACTGTCAACGGATTTCTGTGTTTGCTCTATCTATACTCGCGGCATGGATAGGACAATCGCAGTGCCTGAATATCATAACAACCAGCCGGTTATTACATGGAATATAAACTGCTTGATCCTATATTAAGAATGGCTGACCAGTAATTATACTGTAATAATAACTGGTGACCCCCGATATCCATCTGTTTTTGAGATCTGTAAAAAGTCATATCAACCTGCGAGTTGATATGGCAAGTCATATCAACCCATGCAAAGTTGCGCAAAGCTGTGCAAACAGTGCAAAACACCAGTAATTACAAAAAATTAAAAAATAGGCAAGTGTGTGTTATGGATTTATTTTACACACCCAAAGTGTGTGATGACCCATAAACCTCGAGATCGAAGCACACACTTGCCTATCCATTATTCTCTATTTAATGTGTTTTATTTTATCAACATGTACAGTGCCTTCCATCAGATCAAGCACTCTTACCACAGTTCATTCTGTGATATCTTACGGGAATACTGCAGAATGCAATGTACTGTAGTCTAACAGCATCTATTCCAATTTGCCACTCGGTAAACTGAAATTTCACACAGAGTTCTTCATCCTAGTGGACATCACTGTACATGGTCCAAAATATATTATAATAAACACATTTCAGGGCTGCACAGGTACCTTCATAAGGTGTTATGACAATTTTAACAAGGATCAAAAAGACTTGTACAACCTCCAAAACTTTTGTGCTGTAACATCATTCCACAAAACAGTATATACATGTTGGTCCAACAAAATATTGAAGTATACACAGTGGTTATAAAATAAGTAAGGCATATTATATTAGTGGACATTCAAACAGATGATCAGGGCTTTAAGCCAAGTGCTAATATTATGAGCCAAGAATTCTGAGTCAATGTTCTGGGCCCTAGAGTTCAAAAAAGTTGTAAGGCACTGGAAAAGTCTTTTACCATAGAGCCTGCTTGAAGAACATGCAAGTTTGTATGTTTATGAAAAGGGACATTTTTGCAAAATGATCCAACCTTAATGTGGAAAAAAAATCTTTAACAGAAAAAAAAGCCACTGCCGAAATGTGTCCTGCATTGTTACTTAACTGATTTTGTTATAGACAGCATGATCTTAAAAGTATTCTGTTCCATTAATAAAATTATATTTAAAAAGAGAAAGGGTTAAAGCACAATAAATCCTTCTACTATTTTTTTATTTTATGAAAGGCAACAAAGACAGCAGATGGGCTTTCGTTAAATTTTCATTCCATTTATTTGTTGTACTGGAAGACATAGTGGGCTTGATTTTTAAACGTAAAACTTTGATGCAAGGTGCCTGCCCCAAAGGTGTATGATGCAACTGGCACTTTGTGTCAAAGATTGCGTCTATCCTGATTTTTGACATACCGACTGCATCAAAATTGGGATGCCAGGTGGCAAAGCCCCCCTGCACTATCCTTGCAGCAAAAGCACCTATGCACCAGGTCACAAGGGGGACTGCACCATTGAGGGGCTGCACCTTCCTTTTTTTGCTATTCTATAAGCCCTGCCATAGTCACAATAGGGGGCTGCCCTTAGAGCAGCCAGGAGGTGGTCTAAGGGCTATGCCCAATGCAGGGAACTAGGGACAGAAGAAGCATGGAGAGTGCCCTAGGGAGTGATGGGGGCATGATGGCAATGTCCAGGGGATGAAGTGGCACCCTGAAGGATGCCCTGTGCTACTTCATACAGCCGATCAGACCAGGTACAGGGGTCTGGCCAGGAGGATACAGCCTGGGCACCTGTCCCATAGCTGCCACTAATCACACCTTCAGTGGTCAGCAGCCTGTATCCATGCAGGGGCCTGGTACCAGGGGCATGCTGAGGTGTTCATGGACTATTCCCAGCCCTCTCTTGCACTCCACAACCTGCAGCCACTGCTGCACACCAATGGTGTTGTGGTCAGTGGCACCTATGGGGCAGATGTCAGGGCTGTATCCTCTTGAGGTCAGGTCCCAGTCCCATTCTTCCAGCCCACTGTACCTGGTCCAATCAGTTATATGTAGTAGCACAGGGCACCTCCACAGGGTGCCACCTCATCCCCCACACAGTGCCGCCATGCCCCCAGCACCTTCTAAGGCACCCTCCGTGCTTCTTTTGCCCCCCCCTCCTGGCAGGCATATTTACTCCCCAGCTTCTTGGCCCCTTGAGTGTTGCATGGAGGGGGCAAATCCTTCCATCAAACCCCACAGGTGTGCCACTTCTTTGGTGCAACCCTGTGGATGCGGCATATCTGAGGCCTTGGGAGCAGGGAATCTCACTGTTTTCAAATATGGCGCATGTTCCCTGATGTAACCTGAGATTGCCACAGTCCTAGATCACCACGACTTGTATCAATCTAAGGGCTCTTTGAAACTTGAGCCCAGTGAGCTACAGTACAGTATATTAGCCCTTTTTCTCATGTGTCCAGGGTATTGATCTTGTCTCATGTAAATGCCCTCTACTTTCTGTATCAAAGACCTTTATTGCCTTTGAATTGAACCTGACCACATCTGTTTAGGTGTTGCTTTTGAGACTATGTGTTTAATATGTCTGTATCTGATCTATTTCCACTTTTATTTTTTGGATTATAACACGTCATTGTTCTGTCAGGCATAGGATGTTTAAACATTGATATGCCAGGTATCTGGATTATGACATTTCTGCATGATAGATGGATTATGCATCCTATTCCTTTTTGGTGTGTTTCTGTATTTTTCATTATCATTATATTATATTTTTTATATATTGTTTATTTTTTCTGTATTCTTTGTATTGCTGAAATCTAGTGGCCAGTTCTCTGATTTACTGACCTATTGTTTTGATACTTTTTTGGTATACACTTCAACACTTAAAATTTTAGTACACATTTATTTTGATTGACGGACTTACAATTATTGGTGTTTATGCCTTTAAGTGTGGAATTTAAAAATGGAGGGTCACTATAGACTGGACACTCCCTGAAGATGGCTGTGCAAAACCAGTAGGAGTTGTTAGGGCCCTGCTGGCATTTCTCCTGGTTCATGTATTTGTACATGTTTGAGGTCAGCACGCATTAGTATTAATTAAATACTCTGCATTTTGCGTGTCATTGCCTTTTGGTGGTTTTTCAATGGTGGGTAGTGCTGGAGTGCTGTTTTCATTTTAAGATACGGCTCATGGTCTCTGACACACCCTGTCCACTCTGTTGATGCCTTGGAGATACTTCAAGATTTCAGTCATGTTTCCCTTTCTCTTCTAGCCTCCAGAGAATGCATGTTAAGGTATTTTAATCTTTCCTTGTAGAATCTTTCCTATTAGCTGGCCAGATGGTATAGCATTAGCACTATTGCTTTCAATGCTGACAACATGGGTTCGGAAATGAATTGGAGGTGTCGGAGGGCCAGCGGAATGGAGCAGGATGGAGCATCCATAGGACTGCACTCCTCCTTTGGGGTGAGGTTGGGCAGAGTTCAGTGCTTGCCTGGTCCCTGGTGGAAGCTGGGGGAAAGGCAGCCTGTACCAGAAAGGTCCAAATATGTGGCAGATGTTACTGTGTGTCACATGGGAGTGTGTGATGTGCACCATGACATTACTGCATGCCACACCTCCCTCAGGAGGAAAACTGGAAAAAAGAGTCCAGCAGCAGGATTAAGATATGCACCCATGGGCCCCACACCCAACCAGCTGGACACACCAGCCTGAACTGGATCCATTCTGTTGCAGGTCTTGGGGAACCCCACAGACCCTACTGGGGGTGCAAGCCCTTGGGGGAAGAAGGTCGTCAGGTAAGTCCCAGAAGACGTCAAGTTGATGGGGCTGTGGTGCTACAAAGAAGCAGTGCTGTCCTGGAGGGAAAGAAAGAATCTTTCTTGCTGGCCATGGATAATCTTAGTCACTCCTTTTTAAATTCCTCAACATGATCCCTGTTCTTCAGATGTGGACTCCAGAACTGGGCACAGTACTCTAAGTAAGAGCTGACCAGAGAGTGGTACAGTGGAAGGATTGCTTCCTTTCTACTGCTCAAGAAGGTACTTTCTGTGCATCACAGCATCCTGTTTGCCTTGTTATACACCTTGTTAAATTGTGCTGGTTCTTCAGGTTGTCACTGATTATGATTCCTAGGTCTTTTTCCCCTTATTTGTTCCAAGTGTACTCCTGCAATCCAGTATCTGTTAATATTGTTTTTTTTTCCCAAGTGCCTTCCTCTTTGCCCTCCCTACCACATATTTTGGTGTCATTTGCAAACAGGGACCTCCTGCCCTTTATGCCTTGATTGATGTCAAGTAGTTTGTAAACACATTAAAGAGCACTGAGGCCAGGATCAACCCCTACTGCAAACCAGTCATCATCTTTTTCATGACTGACCTAACCCCTTTGATGACTATTCTTTGAATCCTGTACCTGAGCTTGTTACTTACCCTACCACCTAGTGACTGTGTTACCCACAACTACATTCCTCATTTTCTTAATCGACCGATTGTAAAGCACTGAGTCAAAAGCCTTACTAATGCCCAAGTACAAGACATCGAAGGCTCTTCCCTTGTCCAGTTCTTTCAAAACTCCATTGAAGAATTCAATTAGGTAGGTATGGCAAGTTCTACTTCTCACAAACACATGCTGCTATGGGTTCTAGAGCCCTTATGCCTTGAGGAATTCCACCATCTGCTCTTTGACTATGGACTCCAGCAGCTTACCCAGAAAGAATGTCAGAATTACTGGCTTGTAGTTCTCAGGGTCCCCCTGACTTTGATCTTGTGCTGGGGGATATCATCTGCCACCCTCCAGTTATATAGGAAACATATTCATGGAACAGTTAAACAGGCTGTCCACTGGATCTGCCAGTGCTTGAGCCTGTTCCTTTAGTACCCAGGGGTACAGTCCATTAGGAAGTGGTGACTTGTCCAGTTTCAACCCCAGTAGCCCCTATAGCACTTTTTCCTCTGTAAGAGTACCTTTGGCCCATTTCAGTTCTTCATCAGCCTTTATGCCTCAGTCTGAGATAGGGCTATTTTTTCCCACTGTAAAAACCAACCAAAAGTATTCATTCAGTATTATGATGTTCTGGTCATCCACTTCAACACAGTTGTCTCTTTTTTCCAGTCCTTCATTTACATTTTCCTTCTCTTCTCTTCGTTTCTCTTCTCTTGTCCTCTCTTCTCCTGTCTTCTCTTCTATTCTCTTCTCTCTCTTATCTTCACTTACTGTATATACAGGCACTGAAGAACTCCCTGTTTTTATTCTTCACCCTTCTTCTGTCCCTAGTTCAGTAGATGCTGTAGCTATTCTCACTGCCTTGCTCAGCTTCATGGTAGGCTTTAGCTAACATCCGGGTTGACCTCCAATTTGGCATTCTTATACTCCCAATATTTCTTCCCTATCTGTTTAAGGCACCCCTTTAATACTTATATTACTGTACTTGCACCTGGGCATGATTGGCCATACTGTTACACACCCAGCTCCAGGCCTCATTATCTGACTCGCAGGCCTTGTGAGTCTTGTTGCATCACATGACCATCTTGTGATTATCTAATCTTGGTTATACACATTATGGGAGCATAGTTTCTGCTACATCTTGTTACTGCATGCATTTTAGTGTCATCTGTCATATAGAAAAGACTGAGGAGGGATGAAAGATGCAGCTAAAGGTCCCTCCATACCAGTTCCAAGTAAAACTTCTGCACCTGGTAGTAGGTGTGGACATGGTCATGGTGGGATTGGACTAAGTCATGGGGCTGTGAGGGCCTGTGATAGATGCGTGATAGTATTTATTCATTTATTGACTTGATTTCAAACACTTTACCTAGAAAAATATACTCAGCTGGTATTAGCTTGTTTCCAGATGTGTCCTGGGGAGAGGGGGAAGAGGAGTTAACAGTGCAATTATAAAATACAGTGTTCATAATAATGCAAATAATATGAAAATAAATACAACAAAGTGAGCAAATGACAGGTGATGCTTCTGGGCAGGAGATATGCAATACAATAAATTTTAAATAACAATAAGAACAATATGTAATATGCAATAGTAAGACAGGTGGGGTAGTGGCTGACACGGGGGGAGGGTGGCTGTACTAATGACAGTGTAACATAGAGGATAGCAGACAAAAGTCCAGGACCTAGTGTCAGGAGCAATTGCAGGAGTGAGTAGGGTTATTACAGAGGAGAGATTTCAGAGCAGGAAGGGTAGGAGCAGAATGAATGGAAAGGGGAGAGACCCCAGAGTTTTAGGGAAGCTAAAAGAGATGGCAGCTTAACCAGCAGAAGATTTCATGTGTGGGAGAGGTAGAGGGAGAGAGTGACAGCCAGAGTGCTAAGGGAGTAAGAGGTAGTGGGGGAGAGGAGAGAAACCAAACTTTGGTGATAAAAGAGATACAGTGGGAAAAGTGCCTGGCATCAAGGGAGGAGAGAGATGGATGTGCATAAAGAACAATGGTGTACACAGGAGTTTGTCATGGACAAATTGACAGAGGGAATAAAAGAGGTGGTCCAGTCTGGCCAAGGTGGACTTGGGAGCAGGACTATAAACCATGTCACCATAGTCAAAAATGAGAAGTATCATATTCAAGATGATCTCTCTGAGGGCAGGAAGTGGGATGTTTCATTTATTCCTGTAAAGTGCATCAAGTTTGGGGTGGAACTTCTTGTAGATTGAATCCACATGAACAGAGAAATCAGTGTGACAGTCCAACCAGAACCCAAGCTACTTGAAGAAGGAGACATCTTCAATCAGTGCACCATCACGGGTATGGAAGGAGGGGAGAGGAGAGTCTGGAAAGCCTCTGGTGCCAAAAGTCACAAAGACCATGTTCTTGCCATTGAGAGCTAGCTGGTTCTCACACAGCCAGTGCTGAATTTTAAGTTCAGTTGGAGCTGGGTTGTGAGATCATGGGCAAAGGACCCAGAGGTAAAGAATACCATGTCAACTGCATATGTGTGAATGGACAAAGACCAGCAGGTAATGGGCTAAATAAGTATGAAAAAGTATAACAAGTATGGCCAAAGAAACCCTTGTGCAGCAGTTCACAGAAGTTCCACTCACACTCCTAATAGCCTGTCCAAATCTTTCAATCCATTTTATTTTGATGCCATTGCCCTGAGCAGGCCATATGCACATTGCAATTTCTTCCTCTAGAAATAACCCATCCATAGATATACAACCAAATACTCCTCCGTTCATCTCATATGAACAACACAGCAACAGCTGCCACAGCTAACTATGCATGGGTGGTAACAAACTGTCTACAACCACTATATGGGTTGCCCCCCCCATATCACATAGCAGATACTATGCATGAAGAAGGTGACACTGCATATGGCTCTGGCACTGACACTGCTGTAACCTTTTCAGAGGATAAAGAACAATCTTTAATGAGAGAAGGAGAAGGAGGGGTAGTGGGGGAAGCACATTGACTTTCTCAACAAAGAAAATCTAATGCAAAGCCCCAGACCCTGGATCAGCCATAAGGTACTGCAGCATTTGCTGCTGCCCTTTGTTAGAAACATCATTCCACAGTGCACCAAACTCAATCATCTTGCAGTTGCTGCACAGTTCCTTCATAAGTACCCCACTACGCATAATACAAATGGCAAAACTTATTGATGATATCTTGACCTCTACAAAAGATGACACTTGCTTTCAATAACTCTTAGGCAAATACAACATTCTATCATGATTCTCAGCATATAAACAGAAATGGGAGAAGCTGGCTAAATACGCTTTGTGAATTAATCCACACATTTAGCACAATTCGCAAAGTGCAGATTAATCCGCGAAGTGCAGAATGTCACCTGCAAATGGCAGAATTTTGCTGTTTGTTGATGAAATTTTACCATTTATGGGCAAAATGATGCACTTCATGTCATTCACATGGAAAACTTCATGATTTCAGGCAAAGTCGAAGTTGCTGAGGGTAGGGAAAACTTGGCGAAACTCCACGAATGTGAATTTTGGCAACTTCACAGAGAAATTAAAACTTCTGCACATCACTTTATATAAATATAAATTAAAATGAATACAAATAATCAGATAACTACCTTGTTATTATACTGTACCATGTTATTATCATAGAACAACTTATTATCACAATAACATTACAGGCAATGTATACACTATTCTCCTCTTCTAAAAAATGTATATGTATTAATATAACAAAAAATAATTAAAGCTAAAATAAGTTGCATTTTTTTATCTTATCACTATATTTCTCACATTTGAAAAATGGCAGTTTTGCTAAATAGGTCTGGCAGAGTAATAAATAAACAAAACAAAGTAATAGTATTATAAAAACATAGAAACATAGAAGTTGACGGCATATAAGGACTACAAGGCCCATCCAGTCTGCCCATTTCTTTTTCTACCTTACGAATGTGCCATAGGCCTTTGGTCTGTCAATGGATTATCTATTAATACTCATCTGTAGTGCTCCATTATGCCTATCCCATGCCTGTTTGAAGCCCTGCACTGTATTCATATCCATCACTTCCTGAAGTATGCCGTTCCATGCATCCACCACCCTTTCTGTGAAAAAGAACTTCCTCACATTACCCCTTAATCAGCCTCCCTCTAATCTCATGCTGTGTCCTCTTGTCCTGCTATTTTTCTTATATTGAAACATGTTAGACTCGTTCACCTTGTTAATGCCCTTAAGGTGTTTGACTGTTTCAATCATATCACCTCTCTTCCTCCTTTGCACTAAGGTATACATATTGAGTTCAGTTACTCTGTCCGCATATGTTTTCTGATGCAGTTCTTGCACCATTTTGGTTGCCCTTCTCTGGACTGCCTAATTTGGCTAATGTCTTTGTGAAGGTGTGGCCTCCAGTACTGAATGCAGTACTCAAGATGGGGCCTAACCAGTGTCTTGTGGAGAGGGATTATTGCCTCCCTCTTCTGACTTGTGATATACCTACTAATACACCTCAACATCCCCCTAGTCTTACCTATTGCTGTAGAGGTCTGCTTGGATGATTTCAGGTCATCTGTGATGACAACACCCAAGTCTCTTTCTTCCCTTGTGACTGCCAGCAACTCCCTTCCCAGCCTATAGGTGGCTTCAGGGTTTCTCTTCCCTATGTGCATGATCTTGCACTTCTTTGCGTTAAACCCCAGTTGCCACTCTTCCAACCATTTTGCCAGTTTATCCAGATCTCTTCTCACTCTGCCCACCCCATCTGGATCATCTACTCTGTTGCAGATCTTGGTGTCATCTGTAAACAGAAAAACCTTACACTCCAGTCCATCTGCAATGTCACTGATGAAGATATTGAAGAGGACTGGCCCCAGGACTGATCTCTGAGGTACCCTACTTGTGACTTGCATACTGTCATACTATGTTTTATCACAATTAACCTGTAGCTGATATGTACTTCATATACTTATTTTAATATGAAGTTTAAATGTAATCATGTATTTAAAAGGAAAACTATAACTAAAAACTAATCAAGATACTACATATTTATTTGTGTATTTTTTTACCTGGGTATTTTATTGAATACTATGTACTACTGTTACACTACAGTTGATATAAACCTCATTCTCCTCATCTATGACTTATTTATATGAACCACTATTGTAGTAATGTAATCAAATATAAATACAAACACTGATAAAAATGATATTACTATCATAATATATTATAAAATACTTTGTTATAATCATAGTACTACTGTACTTATCACCACCATAATTCCTCACATTGATACTATAACTATTATATTTTCATCAACAACTAGCTCATCATGATGTGTGTCACACAAGGCCATCATTGCTAAGATCCTAGTATGAATGAACTATGACCACCTACTTCAGAACTCTGCCTCGTAAGTCTGCTTACTTCTACTTTAGCTTTTTGTCTTTCTCCTCCTCCTTGTTATCCTCCTTTACAACTATCAGTTCTGCTCAAGTAATACAGAAAAGTAAAAAAAGAATGTAAAATGTGCAAAATTAAAAAAGTTAAAAAATTGGCATCAATGCATGCAAAAAAGAAAACATGTAAAGGGCAAATGAATGCCCCCAATTTGATTTGCTTTCATTGACTGTGTGTGTGTTTCTTTATGCATTCTTTTTGGGGTAGGGCTTATTTTTATAAATTACATAGATGGGCCCTTTTTCACATAGAATAACCTTTCAGTTACTAACTCATAGGTGTGTGTGAAAAAAAAAATACTGCTGGCGGAAAGTCAGACATTTGCTTCCACGAAAGTTTGGAAATCATTTTGCCAACTTTTGCAAAAATTCTGCCTAAAAACTGCAGAATAAATGTAAGAAGTGTGGATTCATTTATTAAACTGTGGGAAAAAGGATGGTGTGATGGAGGGTTGGGCAGTAGGGGGTGGGTGGGTACTGTTTGTCTTGTTATTTGTCATTTGGTGTTTGCATGTATTGTAAAATTTCATTCATGTCATGATACCCTGGTCTGTACTAATGGTATGTTAAAAAACTTAATAAAGCATATTAAATAAAAAAAAATCGGTGGGAAAAACTTAAGCAGAACTGATCACTGTCAGTGTTCAGTTCTGCGACTTTTCCCTCCACAGTTTAATTCATTAACCCTCCCTCCACCAGTCACTGGCCCCTGGTTTCTTGTGCCCCCCCACTGATAGCCAGTCCCATATAACACAAATTGTTGTGTCTCATCCCCACACCCACCCTCTGATTGCCCCTCTATGTACAAAATAATAATATCCGCAATCCTCATTCCCTGGTTTCTAGTGGCCCCGCACCCACCGATCGCCAGTTCCATATAAAAACAAATGCCATTCCCTGGTGTCTAGTGGCCCCGCACCCACCGATCAATGGCCCTATAGAAAAAACATTTGGGTGTCCAGTCCCTCCCAGCCACTGATCGCCCCTTCATATAAAAAAATAAAATATTCTTTCCTTAGTCCCTGATGTCTAGTGGACCCCCCCACCCTGGAAGGTAGTCCATCACCACCCCACTCCCCCATCCATTCCCAACCCCGTGCAGGTGACCAGCACAGTCTTCCTCTCTCCACCATGGCTGGCTGCCCACTGAGCTGAATGAATGAGCATGTGCTTGTACAACCACGTGCTCATTCTTTACAGTGCCTGGTTATCTTACAGCACAGTTTTCAGGGGATAGTGAAGGGAAGGGGGCTGTTCTGGTCACTCACTGGGGTGGCGGGATGGAGCGGAATGATGTTGTGGACCCCTCCAGGGTCAAAAATAACAATGCAAAAGGCAGCCTGCTACTTACATATTTTGGTGGATATGATCAATACAGACCCTGAGGATGAGGAATCATACATTTTGAATTCTGAAATGATGCCCAGTAACCAGTTACTGTGATGTAGTCTACAGTTTGCCCGCTGGTCCAGACATCAGTTGTAATAGCTATTTGTGCACTGCTGTGAGCTTCATGGCTTGAATGACTTTTTTTATTTTATTTTAGCTTTTGTTGACCGGGTAAGTACACTAGACAAGTATTATGTCTATTTTCAGGAACGACCCGGGAGAGTACAACATAGGGATACAGACATTTTTACAGTAGAATGTAAGTACATCATGACAACATGTAGGAATAGTAACATTGTCCAGGGGTATGGAAGGTCATAATAAAACTTATAACTATACGGTTAATGTACCCCCAGGGTGAGTAGGTCACCTACAAGTTCTAACAAACCATATACACATTAGAGACAATTTAGAAAGGCAATTTCAAGGGAACCTTGGCATAGGTAGAATGCCCTAAGTCGGGTACCCTGGTAATTGGTAGAGTCATGGAAAACAGCAGGAGTTATGGGTAGCATCTGTGGGAGGCAAGCTTTGGACCGGAAAGACAACCCATTGAGAATTTCTCTAGGGAGGCTTAGGGCAGTCACATGCTGAGGCTTGTTTCAGGAAACCCCAGAGGGAATTATGAAAGCACAGGTGGGAAGAGGTCAAATGAATATGCACAGGAAGGGAGTTCCAGAGTCTGGGCACATGTGCGGCGAAGTCCCGGTCACCCATGAGGGTATGGGTGGGGGGGACTATGAGCATCCCTGGGGCCTGGGACCTAAGGTGGTAGGTGGTAGATAGTAGTGTCAATTTGCGGCAGGAGCAGGGCCAGCTCCGGGGGGGTGCCGGTTCTGATCACTTTGTCCGTGAGACAGCCCACCCAAGTCCAGGTACCTAGCTGGGGAGAGCCAGCTAGTTTATCGAGTAGCTCGTGAGTTGTATGGGTGAGATGGGGACAGCAAGGCAAAGCGACAGATGTTGTTGTATGCGTCGTGTGCCACCGAGTAAGATGAGTCTTGAGAGAGCGAGCGAATAGGTGCAGTCCATAGCTGAGAGAGGGAAGAAGAACACCTCTCACGAGGGCTAGTCTAGCCACTGGTGTAAGGTTGAACTTGGCCCTGTAGGCCAGGCCCAGCTTGCAGTTTACTGCCCTGCAGATGTTTTGGATGTGACTGCCCATGTCAA
Source organism: Neoceratodus forsteri (assembly GCA_016271365.2). Classification (NCBI taxonomy): domain Eukaryota; kingdom Metazoa; phylum Chordata; order Ceratodontiformes; family Ceratodontidae; genus Neoceratodus; species Neoceratodus forsteri. The sequence continues at coordinate 261,024,973 of CM028137.1, read as the reverse complement.
GTTGGGGGTCAAGGGTGACCCCTAGGTATTTGGCAGAGTTCACTACAGGAAGGGGAGATCTGTCAAGACAGGTAATCTTTAACAATGCCGACGAGGCTTTGATTTTGGCTGTTGAGCCAAAGAGCATGACCTGTGTTTTTTTCAGGTTCAGGACCAGTTTGTTTTCAGTGATCCAGGTTTGGACTTTGTTAAAGTCTTCGGACATGTGCTTGTTGAGAGTAGCGACATCTCGGGCATGTGCCAGGATCACCAGGTCATCAGCATAGAGGGTGGCACTGCAGGTGGTAGTCACCACAGGTAGCTGGTTGATAAAGAGGGAAAAGAGGAGAGGGCCCAGTACCGAACCCTGAGGGACACCAGAGGTCACTGGAAGGGACTCTGAGAGGACTTTATTGAAACTGGTCCACTGCATTCTGCCATGCAGGTAGCCCATAAGCCATTTCATGGCAAGTGGAGAGAGACCGAGTGACCACAGCTGTGAACCAAGCAACGTGTGGTCAACAAGATCAAAGGCTTTGGACAGGTCAATAAATATGGCTCCGGAGAGTTTGCCCTGATCCATGGCTGATCTGATGCTGGATGTGACCGAGATCAGGGCAGTAGTGGTGCTGTGATCCTTGCGAAAACCATGCTGGGCCGGGGACAGCAACTCATGTGACTGGATGTGCTCCGAAAGCTGTTCGGCCACTACCTTTTCAAGGAGCTTGCTAAGGATGAGAGGATGGCAGTTGGGCAATAGTTATCCGGTAATTTAGGATTGCCCTGCTTCAGTACTGGACAATCCTTGCCTCTTTCTAGATATATTGGGGGCGTACCGCCCGAGGGATAGGTTAAAGATGGGCTACTGGACAGGCAAGGTGAACAGCGCCAAGCTTGAGGAGCTTTGATTCCAGGTTATCTGGGCCAGGACTGGAGTACTGGGAGAGGCCAGCCAAGTGCCTCTGGGTGTCCAGTACGGACACTTCCCTGAGGTTAAACATTAACCGCGGGAGGTGACCCTCCCTCCGAGCTGAGGGGGGAAGGGGGGGCGAACTCTTATTGGTCGAGAAGAGTGAAGTGAAGGCTAAGAGATCTGTGAAGTGTGAATTTAGGGAGTTGGCAATGGTGTGGGGGTTCGTGCAGGAGACCCCATTGATAAAACATGTCGTACCCCTGGTTGGGAGGGTCCATTGACAAGAGTTTTTATATTCCTCCAAAAACTCCTTTTTCATGCAATTCACAATAGACATTTAGTACTGCCATAGTGACAAAATGTTTTCTGGATGGTTTTTAATATTTTGAAACTGCAAGCTAATTATTTGTTTAAAGCCAACAGATTTAACAAAAGAAAAGGGAAGCAGGTAAAGAGTTATAATTTCTGCTATTGCCTTATTTAATTTCTGGGCAACTGGATGAGTGTGATCATATTCACACACCCTTTGAAATGGCTCTTGCATGGTTAACTGTTTTAACTTGGAACTTGGTCTGTTGCAAGAGGAATGGAGAGTACTGTAGGTAGTCATGGAAAACTGTTAGGTACAAGGGTGCCAGATGGTGATGGTGAGAGAGATGAAAGCTCATTTTATTTGCTTTTTTTGGTTAAGTGCAGTTGAAAAAATAACTGGTTATGCTACCACTTTTTCATAACAAAGAAACACCTTCTAGTTCACTGTCACCTACCTTATCCTCTGTCTCATCAGACAGTGATGCCCAATCTATTCGGCTGCATGCATTTGGATGCATTCTCTTTGACTTATTAAAGTGGGTGCTCCAGGATGATTTTCATGTCTCCTCCTGCTGACACCTTTGTTACAGAATGTGCATATTGCACAACAAACATTTTGAGAGTCAATGCAATAGTAGTTCCATACCAAGAAGTGGCTTTCATAGTTTTGTTTTCTGACATTGGTGCCTGTAGGCTAGCAGTAACAATAGTGATTTCACTAATTATGTCATCAATATCATCATCACCACAGACATTATCCTCCTCCTCATGTAAAGTAACTATGTCAGCAAGGGAAACAGCACTGCCATCTTTGCTTCTACCATTGCCACTTTCATTTGTGTTGGTCTCCCCTGATGGCTCATCTCCAGTGTTTCTGATGGGACTTTTGTCCTGTACCACATCAGTATCAGAAGAAGAATTAGATGACTCCGACTCAAGCATATTGGGCATATAGTTGCTACCACTGCTATTATTGTCTGCACTGGAGTCTGAGTCATGAGATGATGAGTGAGATAGAGGAATATTAAATGAATATGTATTTATTCTTTCAGTGACTCTGTGGGTGATGCCCCTGGCAATCTTTGTGTTTCGATACTGTAACTGTGCCTCTTCAACCTTGTCCCTTAGAAGGCATGCACCACCTGAAACTCTTTTTCTTGATGCACCAAGGTTTGGATCACTTGTAAGGAAAGGGAATGTGCCACTTGTGTCCCTCACAGACTGAGACTTATTATTTTCTGACTCTTCTGTTGCTGAAGGCTGTGAAAGCAAGGAAGAATTGGTATTGCTGGAGAAGAGAATGAAATGTTAGCTGAGCAATTTAAGGTTTAAGATGAATGTTTATGGATATTGCACTTATACAGATAGATTATGGGGACAGATACCAAAATTCAGAAGAAGCGCAAAAAAGAGTTGTAAGAATTTTTTTTTAAACCGTTACGAATTTGTCCATGTAGATATTAAAAAATTGTATCAATATACTTTACTACTATAGAAAAGGTATATCGATAACATTTATTTTACAACAAAAAGTTCTGTTGTCAGTAAATATGTATATCGATATAACTAGAAAAAACTGCATGTTTTTAATATCGATAACATAATTACTATTGTTACATAATGACAATATAATGACAACACCATATCTTAATGACTGGACACCAAACTTTCATTTAGAAAGAAAAATTAAGTTTTTGGCCCAAACAGTTCTAGAGATAGAACTTTCAAAATATATTTTTTTTTAAATCTGATAGCGTTGGAACCATTAGGGCTAGAGACTTACTTTTTTTTATGAGAGCTTAGAGTTAGCTAAACAGTTATATCGTCTATATGTCACTACAGTGACCATTTATCAATATGCAAAAAAACCCTGAAATGTTTCATATTGATATAAGAAATCATAAAATGGTTCACTGCATTTTAAAAGTCCTGACATTTTATCTACACTTATATGCATGTAGCAACACAGGAGAACTATATTAACTACTCTTATGTTACAGCTTTCTAAATGTAGTTTCAAGTACTATGAACATATATAATATTATTTTTGGAAATAGTCGAAAGATACTAGTGATTGTTCTGTCTAAGAATAAACATATTCTTTTTTAGTTTTTTTTTTCTTTCTGTAAAACAAAATTCAGCTGTGCCAGTAGGCGGTGGTGGTGGTAGAGGGAGAGGGTGACTGATAGTGCTGCTTATACTTTCAGCAGTGTTTTCAACTTGGCTTTTTTTAGCCTTTTTGAGGGGTAAACTTTGTTTTTGCACCCCACTTTTCTTATTCTTGTTAGTCCCATTTCTTTACATATTTTTCCAAGAAGAATTTTCTTTTTGTTTAAAGCAGGGTGATATGAGAAACACACAAAAAATGTGATTTTGCATGTAATTGAGCCCTCTAGGCTTATGTCATGCTAGCCAAGGGGCTTTGTCTTTGCAGGATGGTCAGGGTCATAAACTTAACTTGTTGTTTTTTTTTATAACAGTCGGATGACTGAAGAAACTGGTTGGCCTGCCCAGTAGGCTTATGTCATGCTAGCCAAGGGGATATGGCTTTGCAAGATGGTCAGGGTCCCAAGCTATTTTATTTTTGCTATTTGTCACTCCAGTCATGGTCCTAGGAGCCTCTCTCAGGCATCCAAATTGGATACTGCCCTGCTTGAAGTCCACCCAACTGCACCTTCATCACCCCCACCTCACAGCTGGCACCCCCAGCTTAACCCCTCCAGAGTGGGGTCACCTCTCCTACCTTGGGCCCACTTCAAACCATAGACTCTAGCTGCAGATGTGGGCCCTGGGTTGAGGATCTATGAAGGTCAGTTAGGTCAGATCCGGCAGTGGGCATGGGGGTTGGAGCCTTCACCTACCCCTAGGACTGAGTTTTTCCATGTTCTGTCCCTTTCTCTAAGTGTGGGCATGCCCTGACACTTCTGGTGCATGGCAACCCTGCCTGCGTCAGCCACACTATTATGTGCCTGCCTGGCTTGCTGCAGTACCCATGGTCTCCACCGGGGGTCTCTGGCTCGCCGGGCCATCCCATCCCCAAAATCTGGGGAGGAGAGCACTATGCGGGTGCTCAGTCTTTAACCCTTCCCCTGCCGATCCCTGGCATCTGAGTCCATTCCCAAACCTGGGTCACCAGCGCAGCTTGAGGTGTGATGTCCAGTGCCTCAACCCTCAGTGCTACCGGGCCAGTTTATTTTTTTTATAACAGCAAGATGACTGAAGGAATTGGGTGGCTAGCCCACTAGTTTTATGTCATGCTAGGAAGGGGCTTTGGCTTTTCAGGATGGTCAGGGTCATAAACTAATTTTTTAATAACAGCAAGATGATTGAAGAAATTGGGCAGTTAACCCAGTAGGCTCATGTCTTGCTAGCAATGGGGTTTTGGTTTTGCAGAATGGTCAGGGTCAAGAAAATGTTTTTTTCGTAAGACCAGGATGATAGAAGAAATTGGTCAGCTAATCTTGTAGCTTATGTCATGCTAGCTAAGGGGCTCAGCATTTTCAGTATGGTCAGTGCCGAGAACACATTTTTTATTACAGTAGGATGATTGAAGAAATTAGGCAGGAAGCCCAATGGGGTTATGTCACACTAGCTATGGAGCTTTGGTTTTACAAGATGGTCAGGGTTTGAGAACACATTTTTTTTCATAACAGCAAGAAGATTGAAGAAATTGGGTGGCAAGTCTTGTAGACTTTTATCATGCTAGCCAAGGGGCTTTGGTAGGATGGTCAGGGTCAAGAACAAATATTTTTATAACAGCAGGATGACTAAAGAAATTGGGCAGCTAGTATGGGGGGGGGATTGTTAAACCAGGAAGGCACACTAAGCCAGAGCTTGTTTCCATGTGTGACCTGGGAGCACAAGGAAGTTAAGTGACTTGCTCTGGGTCACACAGTATGCAAGTGGGAACTGATGGGATTCAAACCCAGGTCTCTAGGTTTGCAGATCAGTGCTTTTAACCACTGCACTATACTGCCTCCTTATGCTTATGTCATGCTAGCCAAGGGGCTTCAGTTTTGCAGGATGGTCAGAGTTAAGAGCAAATATGTTTATAAAAGTAGGATGATGGAAGAAATGGACAGCTAACCGAGTAGGCTTATGTCATGCTAGTCAAAGGGCTTCAACTTTGCAGGATGGTCATGATTGAAATATATATCTATATATATATATATATATATATATATATATATATATATATAGTAACTGCAGTTTGATTTGGAAAACAGTAAAGTAACACAGTTATTCTGTTATTTATAATATTATTTTTTAACTTGTCTTGTGATCATTCTTTCCTTACTTCTTCCTGCCTTTTTTTACTTTCCAACTACACTGTCACACCCATGATATTTACTTGTTAGTGAGTCTCACCCTCCCTCCTTTCAGCCCACCTCGAAATCCCTAATCTCAGTTTCTTAACTTGTAAATATATTCCTTCTCTTTCTCTGTACATTTTCTTACTTTTTTTCTGTTGTCTTGTCTTGTAATTTAGTCTTTTTCTCTTACTTATATTCCTTTTGTTAGCACACAACCCACCCTCACAGTTTTCTGTAATTCACCCCTTCCTATTAAAGTATCAACACACCTCCCAACTCCAATTTAAGTTTTTTTTTTAACTTGCATTACTTCTTTCCCTTCTCTGTATTTAACTTTTTTTTTTATATTTCTGTTTCTGTCTTGTTTTCTTGTATTTCCATGTTCCTTATTTTCATCTTATTTTTCTTGTCCTGACTCCCTTGTAGTGTAATTCAGCACCCCCCAGGTCATGGTCACCTTTCTCAAAGTTCCCAATCAACACCTCCCACTTATACGTCCTGTTTCACTTCTTTCTCTTAATTGTTCTTCTTTTAGTCCTTTAGCTTTCATTTTCTCATTTAGTCCTCCAGTCTCAACCCAATCCCTCCCAAATGTTAATACATCCTACTCTTCATGTCATCAGTACCATCCCCTCAAGTCCCCCCAGCCCTCACTTTCACTTCCCCTGGGCCCTTTTGGTCTCGGCTTAGCTTTTTTTCCCTACGTTTGTACCCTGATTTTTTTCCCATAAAGTTTACATTTTTCTTTGTGAAATTTAACTCTTTTTTTTATTTTGTGCTTGTTGTTTTCATTTTGTCTGCTTTCCCCAGCACAGGGTTGTAGACTGCCCTGTCAGTCCAAGCACATCCACTCACTAGCTCTGCACATCATGTAATGGTGCCAAGCTGCAGTGTGGTCTGCCGTTTATTCCCTGGTTTGCACATGTCAAACCAGGGTATGGGACTGGCTGCAGTGATGCCTTTTCACCTCTCCCCTCAGCCTTAAATGCCAGTCACATGACTGTCAGTGACTGGCAAGCCTGCAAGAACAGGCTCGGAGGCTGGGGGAGGAAAATTAAGGAAAAAGGAAATACAAGCTGAACTGGCAGTGTTCAGTTTGGATTTTGCTAAAATCCAGCTGCTTGCATTCCAGCCAGCTCAGTATCAGCATAGGGGTTTGTGTCCATCCCTAATATGTACCATGAGGTTATACTACCTAGGTATATGCACGTCCAGTCTTTGAATAACTCTGCATTTGGTTAACTATGTTGTATGTCTTAGTACAATAAATATTTCAGCCAAAAGAATGGGGACAAGGTATTTAATCAACATTAACTTCCTTTCTTCGTTACGTATGATTGTGGTACAACTCCAAAATATTTGTAGATGTTATATTTTTTTATTTAATTTAGTTAACTTTGTAATATGTGTCCAAGGTAGATTGTTATGCCTCCACTGATAACATTTAGAGTAAGGTTCTGAAATGATATGTGTACTTTCAAGTCATTGTCCTTTCTGTTTTTTTTAAATCTCAACAAAATATTTCAAACAAAAAAGCAATTGCCATTGATTTAAGACTAATTATACATGAGATAAAGATATTTCTGCATTACAAATTCATTCCCAACCATTCTTATATATTATTTGAAGCAGACTTTAGGAAAATTATATTTACTCTTGAAGGAATGCTGTCTTGGGCACTAATGTGATCATTATGTCATTCAGCCTTCATTGTCATGGCTTATTACAGTACCTCATCATACACTACACTTTCCTAGCATTTGTTTTCCAGTATTTCTAATACAAAACTTTATGGGGGCCAGGGACAATCGAAAAATTGATATGACGGTGTGACAGAGACTACAGGAAGGAATCATTTTTGAAGTCATAGAAACATAGAAGTTGTTGGCAGAAAAGGACCTGCTGGTCCACCAAGTGTGCCCTGAAATTCCAACCTATTGTGCTACCACAGACCCTACTCAATCTCTGTTTCTTCCTCGAAGATGCCATGACAGCATATCCAGATCCCTGTGCCTTGCAACAATGGGCAGCCAGCCCCTCCATCACATACACTTACTCCCAGCAAGAGTACCACTCAAAGAGATAAAGATCACACATAGTTATCCAAAGTGCAAAATACTGAATCAGTGCTCAGATGTCTTATAGGTTAGAGCAAATGGCAGACATAGCATGACAGAGCAGAAACAAAAATATAAATGCTAATGCAAAAATCCTTGTTTTCTGCTTGGTATCCATTTTCTGGTCTACTGGGTAGAACTCAGTCTCTGGCCTTACCTTGCCCCCAACCAGTCTTTCTTAATAAGGTCACCTTGTTTCTGTCTCATGCATGCTTGAATCCTGTAGCCATTTAAGTACTCACCACCTCTGCTGCAGGCTGTTCCAGATATCCACCACCCTTTCCATGAAAAAGTACTTCCTCACATCCCCTCTGACACTCCCCCCTTCAAGTCTCACAGCATGCCCCCTTGTCCTTCAGCATCTTTTTCTATGTAAAATACCACTCTCCTGTAATTTATTAATACCCTTTAGGTATTTGAATGTTTCTATCATGCTTCCCCTTTTCCTCCTTTCCTCTAGAGAGTACATATTTAATTCCTTGAGTCTTTTCCTATAGGGCTTCGGATGCAGTCCATACACCATTTTGGTTGCTCTCCTCTGTACCACTTCCACCCATTCTATGTATTTCTGGGAGAAGGGACCTCCAGTACTGGACACAATACTTCAGGTGGGGCCTTACCATTGATCTAAACAAGGGTAAAACTTTCTCCCTCTTTCTGGTGGTCATACCCCACCCTGTGTACCCCACCATTCTACTAGCCTTCCCAATGCCTTATCACACTGCTTTGCTACTTTCAGATCATCAGATATGATGATCCCTAAGTACTTTTCCTATTTTGTGGTTGTCAGCACCTCCCCCCTCCCGTTTGGTACATTGTCCTTGGGTTTTTGTGCCATATGTGAATACTTTTGTACTTTTGGGGACTGAAGCTTAGTTGTGTAACCTTTAACTAGTCTTCCAGCTTTTTCAGATAATCTTTCATAACCCCCCATCAACAGCACATATGAACTGTTACTATAGACCAGCACTGGGCCACAGCAATCTAGTAAATTTGTATATTGTGTTACAACACCATAAACATTATGACCCATAGCAGTGGACTGCCCAAATTAGCTGCTTCTGGAAGCTGGAGTAATATATATTCATTGCTAACCTCAAAGCATTTATTATTCCCCAGTTTGAAGCCTGTTTTACTCCATGCCAATTACTACATTGGAACTGAAGAGATCTGGCCAAATTCTTGAAGACAAACTGAATTCATAGGGCTTGCATCATAACAGAACTAAATTTGCCAATGGCCAACTTCTCTCATCATTCATCAAGATTGGTAAAAGTCAGCTTTTGCATGAAATTATTGATTCCTCTCCAACCCTCTGCATAAGCCAGGCTAATTACAGCAGGGAGCCATTGGGTCTAGTACATTACTACAAATCTGTGAACCTGGAGACCCAAGTTTGAACCCCACAGCCACCATATTTTTTCCTCCCTCTCTCTCTCCTGGATTGTAAATCATTGTGCAATATGATTTATAAGAAATGTGTTTTATATCTATCTATCTATCTATCTATCTATCTATCTATCTATCTACACTGGAGTCAGCCTTGATGCAGCACAGTAACTTGCAGTAATGACATTACACATAATCCTGCATTACAAAAGGGCTTAGTTGCCATTGACTTATAATGGCCCCTGCAGTAAATTGCAGTATTCTATGATATTCTACAGCATTTCTGTGTTGCAAACTGGCTGTCACATTGCTATCTATCTATCTATCTATCAGGTATTTATAGCTATCTATCAGGTATTGTATAATAAGTTGGGATGGAGGTCACTTGATCTAAGGCAAAAAAGTATCTGGATAAATTTAGTTTGGGGTATGCTTAGAAGTAAAACACCTCAACATCTAACAGGGAAACTACAGTACAAAAACCTAGTCATAGTTTAAACCTAAGAAAAAATGAGGCCAGGGATCTGATGCAACCTAGGATTACAAATAATTTTAGCAAAATTACATTTGAGTTTAGTGTTGATAGCACCTGGAATGCACTACCTCCAGATTTGAGAAACTTGGATTTTACAGAATATAGTTTTAAAACAAAGTTTAGTCAATTTCTTAGCTTTAGATGTGAGTGCAATAGATAAAGTGCAAGAGGCACTTAAACATGTTGCTGAACTTGTATCTGTAAATATTTAGTGTATTTATTGGAATATATTGGTGTATGTATTTGTTAATAATTTATAATATATGTACTAGTTAAGTATTTCTGCTTTTTTGTAGGGTCATATATCCTATTGTGTGTAAATGTTATCTTTGATATGTAAACCCATTTTGGTCTGTTATGTAATGTATATGAATTTTATATGTTTGGTGCACAGTCACACCTTATAAACATGGCATACATTGTCCTAATGGTGTTATACTATATAAATAAATGTTATTAATACTACTTATTGCTATCTATCTATCTAGTAATCTATCTATCTGTCCATCTGTCTGTCTGTCCATCTATCTGTTGAATAAGGCATGGGTGACTGTTTAATATTATTTTTTTTTTGTTTTTACACATTGAGATGTGTTTTGCCACAAAAACCACCAGAGCAAAGCTTGACTTGTTTATAAAGGCCACACACATTTTTGGTGTATAAAAAAGTGAGCCACATGGTCATCTATATTTTATATAATCTTTTAGGGTCTGATACCAACCAGAGCTAGTCTAGAACTATGCTAATTTTGTATAAAAATGAGTGAACAAGAGAACACATCAACAAAGAGAGTGAGAGGATACTGGTAATCTGACAGAAGTGTCACAGCTGTTTATCAGTTAGTGTGAAAATGTAATGGATTCAGATGTAGGTAAGTGAGTAGCTGTAACATTCTCCTCATCAGCTTGTGTAACATCATACCAGGTTAACACAGTGAATACAGTTATCAAATAGAGGGTAATCCACTGGTGCTTACAAAGAAAAGTGGCATTTTCATTGGATAAAGCAGGGGGTAATCTATGAGGTTGATGAAGTGAAGCTGGGGGCAGAACAGAATATGTCACAAAATAATGTATTAGCACATACATCCATGTTTTATGAGTTATTTCATACAGAAGGAAATGTGTTTAGAGAATACTAAAACAGGTGATTAGTGCTTAATTGAAAACTAGCAGTGTAAGTCTTCCTTGAACAATTGCTTAAGGTGTGGTATGATACAAATATGTGTTCTCTAGTTACAGAGATAGTGTTTAAAGTGTTTGATTTGTTTCAGAAGTCAGTATTACATCACAAGACTGAGGCAGAATAAGACACAAGGCCAATTGTCTCATGTCTTATGCCCTTTAATTTTACAAGATGAAACTATAACCATAATCTGAGAAAAGGCACCCATGCTCCATGAGTTATCTTTCATGGTTAGGAGGAACTACATTTACCACAGAATATTGAGTTCAGCTGATTACATCAGTCCTCAAACATAGTCATAGCAATGTGTCCCTTAGGATATGGAACAAAGAAACGGTTTAATGCCGTATTGGTCTGAGTAAGAACATATCCAGAACAAATAGTTTTATACCTTTTATTCGACCAACAAGGATGTTACAAAAAGAACAGATAGCTTTAGCTCTCAGACCAACAAGTCCTTCTTCGGAAGCTTAATAACAGTTATTTAGAAAATACCATGTTATTAACACTTAGAACATGCAAAAAAAAACAGGCATTCAAAACATAACAAAAGTGTCATCAGAGAGCTTGAATATCTTAAGTGTGCTTTCAGCTGAACCAAACTTAAAGATCAAAAGTTATCCAGAGATAACAGCAGGCAGAGAGTTCAACCCACAATATTACACCATATATCACTCTAATAAATAACAAAACAATAGGATTCTCTACTCACTAAATTATATGTCAAGTGAAAAAAACTCTCAAAGACACATGCTTCAAGAGTGAGATAAGAGAACAACAGTAGAAGCCAACTCTGTTATTTAGTGAATACAGCAAATGGCAAGAAAATGACCCTGGATAAAACAACTGCATGCAAAATGTAATATATTAGCAAGTGAAAAATAAGCCCCCACAAATTACAACAGAAATTATCTTTACATGGCATATAGAAAGATTAAAGTGATGTTTACCCAAAGTGAGTAAGAGTATCACACTGATGAATGTACAACTAGCTGGAAAATATTCCCAACATAGAAATATAGAATTTGATAGCAGATAAAGACCACTTGGCCCACCTAGTCTGCCTATTTCCCTATTTAATAGATAAGCTGCAGATCCTAGTTAACCAATAGCCTGCTTCCTCCTACCCCCCACTAGAATTGCTTTATGTCTGTTCCATGCATTCTTGAATTCCCCCACTGATTTTGACTCCACAACCTCCTCAGGAAGACTGTTCCATGCATCCACAACACTCTTCATGAAAAAATACTTCCTCACTTTACCTCTGAGCCATCCCCCCTCATTCTTCAAATTGTGCCTCCTTGTTCTTGCACATTTCTTTTTCTGAAAGATGCTACCCTCTTGGACTTTGTCGATTCTCTTGAGGAACTTGAAAGTTTCTATCATGTCCCTCTTCTCCCTCCTTTCCTTGAGGGTATACATAACAAGCTACTTTAATCTTTCTCAGTATGTCTTCTGGTGCAGACCCTGCACCAATTTGGTTGCCCTCCTCTGGACAGCCTCCACCCTTTCTATGTCTTTGCAGAGATGGGATCTCCAGACCTGCACACAGTACTCCAGATGGGGTCTCACCAACTGTATGTACAGAAGGATAATCACTTCCTGTTTTCTGCTGGTGATGCCTTTCTCTATGCATCCCAGTATTGCCCCAGCCTTCCTTATTGCCTTCTCACATTGCTTGCCCACCTTTAGGTCATCTGATATAACTGCCCACAGGTAACTTTCCATTTCTGTTGTTGTCAGTATCTCAACCCACAATGTCTACTCCTTCCCTGGATTTTTGTTTCCCCATGTGCATTACTTTGCACTTCTTTGCGTTGAATCTAACCTACCATACATTTGACCATTCCTCCAACCTTGCCAAGTCCCTTCTCATCCTTTCCACCCCACCTTGTATATCAACGCTGTTGCAGGTCTTTGTGTTGTCTGCAAAGAGACATACTTTTCCTTCCAGTCTCTCTGCAATGTCACTTATAAAGACATTAAAAAGGATCGGACCCAGTACTGAACCTTGCAGTACCCCAATAGTAAACCCTCCTTTCTTGACTGTGGACTCCGTTTACTATTACCCTCTGTGTCCTGTTGTCCAGCCAATGTTTTACCCAAGCTACCACCTTGGGACCCACTCTTAGACTGGTTAATTTGTTTATTAATCTTTTGTGTGGGACTGTGTCAAATGCCTTGCTAAAGTCTAGGTAGGCCAGCCCCTCTCTGGTCTACTACTTTGGTCACCCAGTCAAAGAAGTTGATTAAATTTATCTGACATGACCTCCCTGGTGTGAATCCATGCTGCCTAGGATCCTGTGCCCCACTGACCTCTAGGTACTCAACAGTTCTTTCCTTCAGAAGTGATTCCCTCATTTTCCCTACCACTGAGGTCAAACTGACAGGTCTGCAGTTTCCTGCCTCTGTCTTGCTCCCAGTTTTATGAAGGGGAATCACATCTGCCCTTCTCCAGTCCTCAGGTACCGCACCATCCTCCTATGATTTGTTAAAAATTATAGTCGGTGGTGTTACTAGTTCTCCCCTTAGTTTTTTTTAGAATTTTGGGGTGCATTTCATCAGGCCCCATTGCTTTGTCCACCTTCAGTTTTAGAAGTTCTTTCAGAACCCTTTTTTCTGTGAAAGGACTGATATCGACCCCTCTATCCAGAGTACTTCTACTGACTGGATTAGATACATCCCCCTCCTCTTCTTTTGTGAATACTGAGCAGAAGCATTCATTCAGTATCCCTGCTTTTCAATGTCATTCTCTGCCCACCCACCCTACTCTTTATTCAGCCTCAGTATCCCTCCCTTTGTCTTTCTTCGCTCCATAATGTACCTATAAAAGGTTTTATCCCCATCTCTTAACTGAATTGGCTATCTTTGCCTCGGTTTGGGCCTTTATTCTGGCTGTCTTCCCCACTTCCTTCTGCTTTAAGCAGTACAGTTCTCTGTCCTGCTCCTTTTGTGTTTCATTATACTTCTTGAATGCTATATTTTTCTCCTTAACCTTTCCCGCTACCTCTTTTGAGAACCATAATATTTTTTTCTCTCATCTTGATTTGTTTATTTGCTTCTCACAAAGACTTGTTGCCTCTGTGATGGCAGTTTTGATGTTTCCCCATTGTTGCTTCACCCCTCCTTCTTGCCTGTTTGCTAGTGCTTTTCTGAGGGACTCTCCCACTTTCACAAAATCAGCCCTCCTGAAGACCAGTACCTTCACTTTCGTATGGCTTGATTCTACACTGAGTTTATCATGAATCACACTATTTGGTGGTCACTTGTTCCCAGATGGCTACCCACTTCTAGATCTGAGATCCTCTTTCCATCTCCATTGGAGAGTACCAGGTCAAAGATTGCTCCCTCCCTCCTGACTGGGTTCCAACACTAGCTGTCTGAGGCATGCTCCCTGTAGGGCATTGATAATGGCCCTTCTCTTTGTTGTGGCTGCAGCAAAGGTGCTCCAGTTAATGTCTGGCATATTCAGGTCCCCCATCAGCAATATCTTCCCTTTCTTTGCCATCCTAAGGATGCCTTCTATCATTTCCTTGTCCATTTCCTTCCCCTGATGGGGGTCTGCATACAACCCCTGTGTGGAATGTGCTGCCATTTACAGTCTCCAGGGTGACCCACAGTGCCTCCTCTCCTCCCTGTTTACCCTTAAGTTCTATTGCTTTGATCCCTTCCCTTACATAGAGAGCTACTCCTCCTTCTCTTCTACCCTCCCTGTTCATCCTGTAGATTGTGTACCCTGGTATTTTCACATCCCAGTCATGGTTATCTGTGTACCATGTTTCTATAACTGCCACAATATCCAGGCATCTCTCTTCCATCATGGCCACCAGTTCAGGGAGCTTGTTACCTAGACTATGGACATTGGTACTCATTACCCTCCATTTTGTGATGCCCTTACCCCTTTTTTCCCTATCTCTGTCCTTACTGCCTTTGTCTTTTTCTCCATTTACCCCTGCCATTCTCCCTATCGACTTCTCTATCTTGGTGTTTACCTCATTAATTACCCTGATTTTTTTGGGGGGGAGCTAGGATTTCCCTTCTCCTTTTCAGTTCCTTCCCCCTTGGCTACTTTAAATGCTTGCCAATGAAGCATTGAAACCTATTACTTAGGATCCTGGTTCCCATCCTGGAGAGATGCAGACCATCGTGCTAGTATAGGCCTGCATCCTTCCAGGTAGGTGGACTCCAGTCCCCAGTGAAGCAAAAACCCTGAGCTCTGCACCAATATTTCAACCACTGATTGAATCCCATGGTGCAGAGCACCCTAGCCTCACCCATACCATAGACAGGCAGTACCTCTGAGAAGGTTACCTTCCCCAACTCCATAAACACCTCCTGCACTGCTCTGATCCCTTTCCCAGGCAGGTCATTTGTCCCTAGGTAGAAAATGACATCCAGCTTCCTCCTCTGTGCAGCTGTTCCCATGATCCTGAGGATTTTCTCCCTGTCCCTCCAAGCCATGGTTCCAGGCAGGCACCTTACCTCCCTCTCCCCTCCCTCCCCCAGTTCTACCCTCCTAACAATAGAGTTCCCCACCAGAAGTTGTTTCCTTCCACTGTAGGGTCCTTTGCCAGCCTCCTGTGGGTCTCCTTTGTGGAGGTTCCCAGCATCCTCCTTGGTCTCCACTGCAGATGCCTCCATAGAGGAACCACACTCTGCCAGAATGACATGAATTGTGGAGAGGTACAACTGGAGGGATGCACCTCTGTTTCACCACCCTCACCCTCCCTGAGCCTACTGTTGTCCAACTGATCCTCTTTTTTGGCAACCTCTGAGGCAGTGGCGGTGGCACTGGTGGTCCCTTGGTAAGAAAGGAAGTCCTCTGAATCCTGGCAAACTCAGCCTGCAGATTAGTAGCCTTCTCCCTCAGCCTAGAGAGGTGCCTGTAGATGAGACAACATTGCATCCTCCAGAACATCTACTGGAAGACTGCTGTTCCACAGCCACTGCACTGCACCACTCCCATCATGTTGTATTTGTGGCCCCTTAACTGTTGTTTTGTATATTTACTCTTTCCTCCTCTCTCTCTTTATTTTATGTTTTTTTATATAATTTTTTTTTCTCCCTACTTTCCTACTGCCTCAGTACCTATAAAGCTCCTGATCTTCCTGTTCTGGAACAGTAAGTTCCTATATTCCTCAGTAGTCTGTTTCTTACTTGCTAGTAGCAAAAAACTACATTAATGCAGAAATTAGGGTTGTAAAAATGCTAAGCGTACAAAGAAGAGAATTGAAAAAGTATTAGGGATTTAGGTCTCTGGGGTATTGGAGAATCAGTGGCTGGGTCTTACTTGGGGTTGTCAAAACAAATGCCCACCCCTACAGCCCACAGCCTTCTGTCCAGAGCACAAGATACAGCTCTAACCTAGTGCCTCATGGTTACACAGTATCGACAACATAATCTGTCAGAGCTTTCTTCACGCAGTGCCCTATACGGGCCCTGCTTGAAGACATCACATTTGACCTTGTCTGATCCAGGGTAGGGGTGGGCATTAGAGTTGACAGCCTCAGGTAAGACTCCACCACTGATTTGCCAATACTCCAGAGATACAAATCCCTAAAACTTTTTTATTTCCCATCTTTCTATGCGTTGTATTTTTACAGCCCTTAGCTCTGCATTAGCCTAGTTTTTTGCAACTAATTTCCCTTCTTTTTGTGATAGTGGAACTAAAAGGACCTGCACAAAATGAGTGAAATACAATACTGAAGACAGTCCTGATGCAGTGCATGGGCCCAGCAGAACCCAACACACACATGTCGATACCTTGTGGATGAGGTTCTCTGACCCACCACAGCGTGTGGCATCTGTGCCAAAACACTGCTTCATCCCTACCCAGGCCATGACTGGTGCTGCATGCTGCAGTACCTTCCCCATCAGTGTTGCCTCAGTAAACTGGCTCACTGAGTTCACACCTGAACTCAGCTCACTGGCAAGGTAAGGCAGCATGTTCCCCAGAGGTGCAATCCCTGCAATCAATGTTACTTAATAAATTATTTTTTTATATATATATTTTGACTCCAAACTTTCAAAATATTCTTCTTATGACCCCACCTCATAAACCCCATAGGTGACAATTTCCAAATCTGCTGAAATGCCATTCCATGTCACATGTGTGAAAACACAGTTTGGACAGGATGTGAAAAATGACAGCTAAACTGTTCATGAGGTGGTGTGAAAAAATGTGTATGTTGAAAATCTGGAGTCAAAAAATTACAAATTATCAAAGTTACGGACCTGCTTAGACAATTTTCAATGCACCTCATAACTTGGCCATTTTTAAGAATGTTTTCATCAAATTTTCAGCATGCCCTTTTTGGGACCCCACCTCATAAACTCTGGCACTGTTATTTCATTAATCAGTCCCAGAAGGTGATTATGTGCAGTGACCATGCAGTTTGGAACCTCAGGCATAAAAACACATTTTGAGCTGGATTTGAGTAATGACATCTGTACTGTTCATGAGATGGTGTAAGAAAATGGGTATGTTGAAAATGTGGAGTCAAAATATTGTAAATTACCAGAGTTATGCACCTGTGTAGAAACTGCACAACACATGCTCATAATGTGGCCATTTTTTGGAATTGTTTCACCAAATTTTTAGCATGGCCTTTTAGGGACCCCTTCTCATGAACACTGGCACTGTCATTTCCTTAATCGGCCCCAAAAGGTGATTCCATGCAGCGACTGTGAAACCACCTTCAGGGCCTGAGTAATGAAATGACAGTGACAGTCTTCATGAGGTGAGGTCCCAAAAAGCCCATGTTGATAATTTGGTGACAAAATACCAAAAAAAGGCAAAGATATCAGCAGAAGTATCAGATCTGCCTATTAGCCAAAAAAACAGTATTAGGACTCACCACACCAGGGGTCCAGAATCTCCTAAGCCTTGCAATGATCCCCCAGACCAGAGGTATGTTCTGTAAGTCTTATAAGGTCCCTTTCTTCCACACTTCCCAAGGGACAGGTCTTTTGAGACTTAGCTCAACTCTATTGGTTGTGATGTATTTGTTGAATCTAAACTGGGGCCTTTTAAATGTAAACTTCGGCAGCACCTCTACATAGATACATAGACAGTGTCGGCAGATAAGGGCCTATGGCCCACCTAGTCATGCCTCTCAGCACTCTGCACCTGTGACTGCCCAACTTAAGGCACCCTTCACTGTTCACTACTCTAGAGTCAAACTGATCTTCACACTTGAATCCTTTCCATTATCACCCTGTCTATCTCTACCACCCAGTACCTGCCTTCTTCTCTCCTCTGCTTCCCACTACACTCATCCCTTTCTAGCCCTACTACCCTCCTTACCACTCTTCACCTAACGATGCCTCCTTTGGCTGACCTACCATACCCACAGACTTCATGCCAAGTATCTTGTACACATTGAAACTTACTTGCCTTTTAGACTCCTAGTGGACTGTGCATTACTCTCAGAGATTTTGCTTCAATATTTATACTATGTCTTCTTGTAAAATGTGTAGTCTAAATGATGAAGCTCCTTCCTACTGTAATTCAAATGATTCAGTTCCCTCCTACTGTAATTTCTGCCCTGTCCTAGTTTTAACTATTTGTCTGGATTTGTCTTCATTACCCTCTGATGGGGAACCATAGTAAAAGAGCTCTCAGTTCAAAGGTACTTGTAATCTGAATCAATAATAAATAAAAAATAAATAAAAAAATAAGTTCAAAATGGCATTGAAATACATTATACAACCCTTACCTTTATTCCTCAGTTTGTGGTTCAGCTTTGAAGAGGGCAAATGTGTCCTGGTCCACAGAAGATGACAGTGCCTGACCTCCAGTGGTAAGTATACAGTAAAGGGGGTTGTGATGTGGTGGGTGGTCAGTGAGAGGGTGAGAATGGGGAGAGGGTGACAGTGGGTACGAGGAGGGGCCATTTTCTTTTTTCCAGGTTAAGGAAGAAAAAAGATGTTGTGGGATGTATTTTTCTTTTCAGGGAAAATAATACATAAATTTAAGTATTTCTGGACTCTTGGGGTGGGCTCCCCATTGTCCCACACTGCTGTGAGGGGTGTAAAATCCAATATGGGGATTGGGCACGCTGATGTTGGCAGTGGCATAAATACATGGGCTGCAAAGGGAACAGGGGAGGGGGAGACCATCCAGCAGAAAAGAAATAAATAAATACAGTAGTCACTCTTTATAACAAACTCTTCTGTGTCCATCCCTCATGTTTTGTTACAGCAAGGGTTCGTTACAACAAGAAACTGTAATCAGTACCAGCTGGGATACAGATCTCATGTTATGTGCATGTGTCCAGCATTCCTGCATGCACTTTATCAGCTTCCAGCAGTAGAGGAAAGGAAGGGAGTTTGCTTCTGTACCTGTGGAGTGGAGAAATGAAAAAGAAACACTGCTCCACTCAGACGTACCGCATTATGTACTGCCCTAGAAAACAGCTCAGCAGTGTGCATGTGGCATTTTTTTTACCTAGGCAAGTGTGGCAAGAAAGTAATGAAAGGAAGAAGTTTGTGGGACCACAGAATATCTGCATTTTAGTTTCGGAGTAAGAGCAGGGCAAGGAGATATATTTTTTTTCTGTTCTGCTGCAGACAGGAGGGTCACAAAAGTAAAACTGCACCATTCTACTTAACCATGTACTGTCCTGGAAAAACTGTTCAGCCGCATGTATGCAGCATGTTCTTTATTTCAGTTTTAGTAAGTATGGTAATGAAGAACCACTGTAAATACACTGCCACAGGGGATTGGGGCCTCCTGTATGCAGAAAAAAGCTTAATTTAGCAACAGTAATGCTGGTGGGGCTACA
The DNA here is from genome assembly GCA_016271365.2 of Neoceratodus forsteri. Lineage (NCBI taxonomy): Eukaryota > Metazoa > Chordata > Ceratodontiformes > Ceratodontidae > Neoceratodus > Neoceratodus forsteri. The sequence goes on along the minus strand of CM028137.1, from coordinate 261,005,443 downwards.
CTAATGGTAGCCCAACCCTGACCAACTGTACCAACCATGGACAACCACAGAGTGTGCTATATGGCACAGCTGTCTTTAAAAAATAACAGACTTCCAGTTCCACTTCCTTCCTAATGTGCACCTAGATTTCAGAGCTCTGACCCACGGGTTACTAAACCACTAAATCCTTCCGTTTCTGACATCCATGGGTGCATCCCTGCATAGCAGATCATTAGATTAAATTCAACAGATCCTAAAAATGCCGCTGAAAGGTCATGCAAAGGAAAACTTGTATGAATATTTAAAGCTGAAACAGGCCCCAGACTCATGAGGCATTAGGCAGATGGGAAGGAGCAAGGCGCTGGATCCACCCACCTCACCAGCTACCTACTCGGAGAATGAAATGGATGAAGAATTTACCATCACATCTTGGAAGCTATGTCAGGAGCTCCAAAAAATAACTGGGACAATGCAGAAGATGGAGAAAACAGTGTTGGAGACAAAAACAGAGATAGCAGCGGTGGCCCAGTGAACAGAGGAGCTTGAGGTGGGCCTTTCAGAGATGAACATCGAGGTACAAGAGCATGAGGAAGAACTTCTCTAACTCTTAAAAAGTGACAGAGAATAGATGGAGAAAGTGGACGACCTGGAATTAAGATCTCTCAGAGACAATATTCAGATTTACGGAGTTCCTGAGGATACCAAGCAAGGAGAGTGGATGGAGGCTTTCCTAGAAAGTTTTTTGAAGGAGCTACTCAACTTACCTAAGGATCAATCCTTCAATATAGTCCGAGCCCACAAAGCGTTATCAAAAAAAACAGTGGGACCGAAGGCTACTCCTCGATCTATTGTTCTAAAGTTTCTCAATTACCGCATCAAGACATTGGTATTGCAGGTGGCCTGTGCTAAAAAAAACAGTGTTGTTTGGGGATACATGCCTGTTTTTTTTTATCACGACTTTACCCATTACACACAGCAGAAAAGGAGAGCCCTTCTTGAAATAAAAAACTGCCTGGCAGCAAAGACTATTAAAATGCATCTCATTGCTCCAGCCCAGCTAAAAATCTTTCTGCCTATGGGCCCAGTGGTTTTTAGATCACTTGCAGAGGCTTGCCCTACCTTGCTGGAGCTGAAAGTCCCTGGTGAGCTTCTCGGCAGGCTGGATTCCTCCTTGCTGGAAGCCAGATGGAAAGAGAGAGAGAGAGCCATGGAAGTGGAGGAGAAACTCTAGACAAAAGGGAACTGTAGATGACCCACAGCAACCAAAAAGGAAGTAATCAGGCCAGAATACTGAGGCAGGCACACCCACGGGACAACTGGGGAAAGCAGTGAGGTCACAGAGGCCTGAGTGGACACTTTCATATCCTTTGCTGCTTTATTCTAGCTCTCCCTTCTCACTTAGAGAGGGGCTGACATACTGACTTGATTAGTACTGGAGAAAGTGCATCTGTGGGGATGCGGGGGGCCTGTGGGGCTCAGATAATTGCAACACTATGGGGGAAATGCTCATTGGGTAAAATGTTTTAGAAATGTATAAAGATGGTGGTGAGGGGTAGTACATCTGTGCTAAAAGGTCACTTGTTGACTGGGTCTGGGCTCTCGGGCAGGGATCAAATTTTTCAACTGATGTCTGACCCTGATAATGGGAAGGAAAGGCTGAGGGCGACTCTGGGGGCATGGGTCTGATCATATGCTCTGCTGGATGGTGGCCTGGTCCACACTGGAGGGACACCTCTGAGCCCACAGAAATGCTGCTGAGGTAAGTCTTAGGGGAAGGGAACCCCTCATGACCCTGCTTTTGGGTGCTGCCCCCAGTTCCCTTGTATAGAGTGATATGTCAATCCTGACCCCTGATGCATGGCAAGGGTACTCTTGGAAGCCATGTGGAGCCTATATATCGGTTGGAGGAAGGAGGGAAAGATGACATGGATGCATAAAACAACCTTTATTCTTTATGGAAACAGTTGAAGTGGTGTCTCATATCATCCCCAATACCTACCTTTTCCTGATGAGGGGCATGGGAGTGATGATAACAGCTACTATGGCAACTGGAAATACAAAACAAGAGAGGGCTTGTGGTATTAATAGGAGGGAGACAGCTAACTGATATGGGTTTGGCATGTAGTAAAAGCCAATTACCCCCAAAGCACAAGATGTGTGCATGGCCCACACTGATAGGGCCACACCCAGCTGACTTGATAACATTGACAAAGTGGCTAGGGTGCAAAGAACATGTTGGAAGCTTTCTGTTTATGTTACAAATGGTTAATCTCTGTTTACATTACTGTTGTTCAGGAAAAAATAGGGAGACTCAATGGCATGAATGTAGGGGACTGAGGGAGAGATACTGTAATAATTAATGAAGGAGTAGTCACAACTTACAATGTTCGGGGATTGAGCATTTCAATTAAGAGGAAAAGAGTCTTAAATGAGCTCAAGCAGGTAGGGTTGGAGATAGCCCTCTTACAAGAGACCCATATGGACCTAAAGGAGAGTGCTAAGTTGAAGAGGGCATGGGCGGGTCTGTTTTTTTTGGCCCCTTATTTAGCCCACCCCCATAGGAGGGGAGTAGTTATTCCTAATGCATAAAGAATGTCCCTTTCAAATGGAGAGTTGTGACGCTGATGACGATGGTAGATTTATTATAGTAAGAGGCAGTTATATGAATCAACACTGCACAATATTAAAAGTATATGCCCCTAACTCGGATGCAGAGAATCATGCCTTTTTAAAAAAAGTATTGCTTAGGGTGATGCCTCCTCCAGGAGAACCATTGATAGTAGGAGGGGATTTTAATTTAGTGCTGAACCCCTTATTAGATCAGTCTGGCTTTAACCAGGGGCCATCTTCCAGGACAGCAAGAACTCTGGCTAGACTCATGAGGCACTTAGGTCTTCTGGACATCTGGTGATATTTATAACCAAGGGTTAGGGATTATTCCTGTTGGCCACCCCCCCCCCCATAACGCCTATTCCAGGATTGATTTGGTACATATACCTAAAGAATGGGCACACAAAGTGGTGGAGGCCAAGATCCAGGCTGGGACAGTTTCAGAACATGGCATGATCTTACCGGGGCTCCACATGACACCAGAAGTGAAGAACTCCACATGGAGACTAAACATCTCTTTACTAAACAAAGTGGAATTTAAAGAGAGGGTACAAGAGGTAGCTGAGGAATATACTCACAATAACTCAACCCATGAAACTACGGCAGTCATATGGTGGGATGGATTGAAGGTCTATCTGACTGGGAAAATCAAACAATATGCCTCACAACTGAGAAAAAGGCACCAAGAGGAGATTAATGGTCTGGAAGCTAAATTATGGGACCTGAAAGTAGAGCACAAAATAGCCTTGAACCCAGAGATCAAATGAGAATTAGATATTAATAGGCAAAAATCAAACAAACTATTAGATGAAAAAATAGAGGGACCGCTTAGATATTCCCATCAGAGGTTTTACGCATCGGGGGAGGGCAGGCAAATTACTCACCTGGCAGATCTGTAGAGAAGCTGCCTCGAGGAATATTCTTAAGGTAAAAAATGCTCAGGGAGGCTGGGCATCCAATCCCGAAGATATAGCTAACCAGTTTAAAAAGTTCTATAAACTTTTATATTCCCAGGAACCAGTAGAAGACTTTAGTCACCACCTAAACAGTTTTATTGGGTGGACCAGGCTGCAGAGGTTGTCCCAGGGGGAAGGGGATTTCCTGGACTCCCCACTTGAGGATGAGGAGGTTCTTGCAAGCCTACAGGCATTGCGAGTGAGTAAGGCCCCTGCCCCGGATGACATACCAACAGAGCTTTATAAAACATTTAAGGACCTACTGGCCCCACTGCTGGGTGGGGTGTGCAGAGAGGTTCAGCAGAATGGTATAACACCACTGAGCTGGCAATATGCGCAGATCACAGTAATTCATAAGAAGGGTAAAGACCCGGGGGAATGTGGGTCTTACAGACCTATCTCCTTGTTAAATGGTAACCAGAAGATTTACACCTCAAATCTGCCCAAGAGGCTGCAAAAAGTGGTGGGGCACCTGCTCCATTCAGACCAAATGGGGTTCATTAATGGGAGACTTCTGCATGACAACATCAAGCACCTTTTGAACCTGATTATCCATCAACAATCTGCCAACGAATGCACCTTGGTCATATTCATGGACGCAGAAAAGGCCTTTGAAAGGGTCAGTTGGGGGTTTCTCCATCGTACCCTGCTGGGGAAGGGATTTGGGTCAAAGTTCTGGGGGAGTGTAGGTGCCCTTTAAGCTGCCCTACAGGCTATGGTTAAAATATATGGGTTCACAACAGAGAGATTTCATCTCACAAGGGGGACAAGGCAGGGATGTCCCTTGTCACCTCTACTATTTGCCCTGTACATAGAACCATTGGCAGTGAAAATTAGAACCACAAAAGACATCAGGGGCATTAGAGTGGGGATGAGAGAGCACAAAATCTCTCTATGCCAATGATTCTCTTTTCTATATTACCTCCCATGAAACATCTCTCCTGGCACTAAAGCAGGAACTAGATAACTAAGGACAGGTATCGGGGTACAAACTTAATTATGATACGTCAGAGGTGGTGCGGTTTGGAGGGACGGTTCCTGAAAAGGTAATGAGGAATTTCCCTTATAAGTGGGCCAGGGCTAATACTGTGAAGTATTTAGGAATTAAGGTTACCCCACGCCTGTCCGACCTGTTTGAGCAGAACTAGGGGAAGCTCTGGGGAGAAATGTCTGCTGATATTATAAGATGGAAGCTCCTTCAGCTTTCCTTGGGAGGAAGAGTGGAAATAATAAAAATAAATGTCCTGCCCTTCCTTATGTTTCTGTTTCAGGCTCTCCCAATAGGGATCCCAAGGAGGCACTGGTGTGGGGTTTAGGGGGCTTATCCAAGTTTGTTTGGCAGGATGGCCGTCGAAGAATTGGAATGGAGCTTCTTTCCCAACCCAAAGATTGGGGAAGCCTTGCCTACCCAGATCTTAAACTGTATTACTTAGCAGCCCAGATAGCACCAGTCATTTCATGGTTAAAGAAAGAGGGGTAAGAGGGTTAGCAGGGTATAGAAAGATTTCATTCCACCTGGCTCTCTCTGGCCTCCCTACCCCATGCACAGATTACCAATATTATTTGGCAGACAATTAAAAGTCCCTGGACCAGACAAACACTTAGGGTATTGATCGAGGCCAGAAAAGTCTCCCAAACACCAGGGGGTGTAGGCCCATTAACTTCTATTTTGGGAGACCTGACTTTCCTTCCTGCACAGATGGATCTGGATTTTAGGGAATGGAAAATAAAGCTCTTGTCAGGTTCCGTAATCTATTACAGGGAGATGTTATGTGTCCTTTGAGCTGGTGCAACAAAAATATCTTAATAAGTCCAGCTTTTATAGGTACTTTCAAGTGAGGCATTATTTAAACACCCACAGATTGATGCCCAAGATTTCCAGGAACCTGACAGGGTTAGAGGAATTCATGTACTGGTCCACCAAACTAGTTGGCCAGAGGAAAACAATATCAATGGGATATAAGGCATTGCAAGGGGAGGGCAATGACCACTTTTGGGTCCTGAGATACAGATGGGAGAAAGAATTGGGGTACCAAATTTCTGATCATTGCTGGCCAGAGGCCTGGAAAAAAGGATGGAGCACAACATCCCCAGCCTGGAGGGAGTTTCATTGGAAATGTCTTTCCAGGTTTTTCCATACATCCTCGGTTACGAGGCATTTCCAGGTTGGGAACATAGATCTATGTTGGAGAGGGTGTGGTCAGGTGGGTACACATGCCCACATTTTTTGGACATGTCCGAAGGTGAAGAGATTTTGGCAGAGGATATCTCCAACCCTTGTCCTGTTATGGGGAGTGGTTGTCCCGTGATCTTTTGACTTCATTGTTCTGGAATTGGATCTTTGGGGCATTGGGGGGGGCAACAGTCTTTGTCCAGGCTGCTCTGCCTGGCTGCACTCAAAGAAACCACATCTAGATGGCTCACCACAATCCCACCAGATCTGGGTTCCTAGAGACACAGGGTAGAAGAACAAAAGTGAATGGAAGGCCTGACAGCTAAATTGAGACTGACAGTGGAGAAGTGCAGAGACCAATGGGGAACTTGGGAGAGTGCAGAAGTGGGAGATAGCGCCGAGATATCGGACCCAGATGGATCACAGTATTAGATCCTTAACTCATGAGAGGCTCTGTTGTCTGTTTATCAAAAAGGGGTTTCACTAGAGCTGAGCCAGGGCAAAAGAATTGGCTACAAATGAAATCTTAGACTCTTAGGAGGGGCAGATTAGTGAGAAATGGACTGACCCATTGTTTTTCCCTCCCCTGGATCAGCAAAAGGTTTAATAGTCGTATTTGCCTAAACTAGTCTCCCTATAAAGTTATGAGACTCCTGTTGAGTCTATATTTGAAGGGGATTTGTCCCTAGAGTTTACTTTTCTTTTAAATGAGAATGTTTCTGTGTAAAAAGGCCTTTTGCTTAGCTTGTAACACTAGTGCAACACCACTGAACTGTCTGGAGATGGGGACATATTGTTTCATCTCTTCTTAGAAGATACACAGATACCTAAGAGTAATGTACAACTCAGAACCAACTGAGAGCTAATAAATAGAGTATACTGTTTTTATGAGTAATCTTCCGGAGGGATAGAGCAATTATAGAGAGATAAAGTGCTACATTTTTCCCTCTAAGATGTAGAATAAAGGTGATGTTTGGCAGTTAAGGTGAATGTGAATATAACTAATTGAAATTGGTGTATTTCCTGTGATAAAATTCATGTATGAGCTGTACACCTGATTCTGGAAATAAACTTAGAGTTAAAAAATAACAGCTGTGTCATATAATGCAAGTACTATATGACACAGCTGGTGTTTATTAAAGACAGCTGTGTCATATACTACTTTCATTATATGACACAGCTGTCATTTATTAAAGACAGCTGTGTTGTATATTACTTGCACTATACGACACAGCTGTCATTTATTAAAGACAGCTGTGTCAACATAATCCAGGGAAACTAATATTTGCCCTTTTATCCTCACTTCCTAATCTTAAAAATTTTAGCCAGTTCATGGCACAGACATTGAGGGTCTTGTACTCAATTAGATCACAACCCTCTTTAGCTACACTTTTTTATTACCTCCAGCAGTTGGACGATGAAACAGAGTTTCTTCCAGCTAGAACTGATATAACTTTCCAGAGGCGGCAATAATTGAATCTAATCTACATATTTCAATTTTTGGATGCTCAAGGAGTTTGCCCATTTGCAGAACTTCAATCACAGTGTGCCCTCACAGGCAGGGAACATTTCCAGTACCTGCAGGTCCAGACCATTTTATGCCACAAGGAACTGCATAAGAGTTGCCGCCCAGACCCTATACCTACCTTGCTGAAATTAATACTGGATGCCTTAAAGGCAAAACAGCACTCGATTGATTGGCATGGTATATAGATGATTGCAGGAGTTCCTTGGGGACACAACAGCTTCAATCCTAAGGGTTTGGGAGGGTGAACTGAGCTTAACTATACAACATGAAGTTGGTTGAAGTGTACTGGCCCTTTCATGAGGATGTCCTGGGCTCCTTATTGGTGGGAGTTTTCATGGAAATGTCATAATAGATACTTTTACATTCCCACTACATTGGCACAGATCTTCTCCCTACAATTGGAATTTTTTGGCATCAGTGAGGGGACATGAAGGCTACACACTCGCATATATTCTGGTATTGTCCACATAAAACTTTTTTTTTGGTCTCAAATTGAGGACTGGCTAGCTCAATTGTTGGATTATACAGGTCCATTAATGCCATAACTGGTATTATTAGCTATCCCCCAACAGGGTCTTCATAAATGTTCTATTCTCCTACTTAATCTGTACGTTTTGGCAGGTAAGAAAGCAATAACCAGCCTTTGGCTTCTATCAGATGTTCCAACTGTAGAAATGGGGCATAGTATAATTAATACAGTTCATAAAATGGAACAAATAACTGCAAAAATAGAAAATCAGTATTCTCAGTTTGAAATTTAAATGGCTTTGCTGTGTTTTTTATATATCTCAGGAAGACCTTATTTTTGTTCCATAGACAAGAGGAGTTGGTTTAACTCCAGGGAACTTTAGAAAGGGAAGGCATTTTATTATTTTCTGCATAGGATGATATTGGGTAGGGAAGATTAAAGATATTGACATTATAATTCATAATAATGTTTGTATAATTTATAACAGAACTTGAGGGGTTAGATGGAGCTATGAAGGGTGATCATTTTTATTATTACTGTATTTGCCATGTTTTATGGTATATAGTCATAAGGGAAACTAGAGGTGGTCATGATACCTTACCATGGTGGTCTGTACCCTAACACAGAAGTATAAATTTACTTATATCTTTATAGATCATGTACTGTGATGTGAAAGCTGTCAATTTTATTGTATGATGTGACACTCAATCTTTTCTGTATTCCAAAAATTAAAATAAAAAGTATAAAAAAGACAGCTGTGTTGTATGTATCTCGGTCCCAGAGGTAAGTATATAATAATGGGGGTTGGGGGGTGGCTCAGTGGGATGAGAGGGTAGGGGTTAGGGAGATGGTGAGGATGATGAGGGACCATTTTCTTTTTCTCAAGCAAAAAAAAAGACATCACTGAAAGTTTTTTCTTTTCATGGAACTTGAAGTTCTGAAGAAAGAACACAATTTTGAGACACTGGGGGATGGGTTCCCCAGTGTCCCATACTGCTGGGGGGGGTGTAAATGCTGACACGGGGATTGGGCCTCCCGATATCAGCATTGTTAATAAATCCAAGGCTGCACTAGGAGGAAGCATCCAGCACTGGGGTGGGCATCCCGGTGTCGGCTAAGAATAAGAAAGAAAATAAATAAATAATTAAATAAATAAACTGCCACCGGGGATAGGGGCCTGGTGTGCAGATAACAGTTTCATTGATGCACAGTCTGGCTGTCACGGCTACAATGACAGTAGCCCCATCCCTGACCTATAAGTGGTGACAGCAGCAGGGTTTGTACTATAAAAGGCAGAGCTGTCATTTATTAAAGACTGCTGTGTCATACAGTGCAGCCTGCTACTTTCACAAAATTTCAGATATGAATAGAATGTTCATTTTTTGAAATATGCATGCTAAAAAATGGAACATTTGTATTAAATATTTTAAAAACTACTTAACTATGAGACCTACAAACCACAAAAGTGCACACCTTGGACAAACCTCTATCAAACCTGAAAGTTTCAGGTTTCAAAGCCTCTTATTTTATTAGTTATTGGGTGGCAAAAAAAGTCTTAAAACTTTTCAAAAATGGAGACTTTTGAGGATTTTTTGCAACTCTGTAACTTTACTTACCCTGAACTCATCTACATGAAATGTATAGAATCAAGAGTTCTTGGCCCAGAGGCTGTGCATTTTCAACTTTCACTTAAATTACTTGAAAGGGAGGGAGAGTTATTAAGGTGCTAAAATTTGAGTTTAACATAGAAGTGCTTACTCAACCCTAATATATGGGCACTGTCGTGCATATATATATATATATCTATATATCTGTATCTACATACATGTATAGAGAGTTACAAGTAGGCCAGTAGGGCAGGTACATGTATTTGCATTGTCAGTGGCTCAGTAGGTAGCACACTCGCCTCTGAGGCCGGGAGATCAGAGGGCTGTGGGTTCAGTTCCGGCATCTGGCACTTGCGTTAATATCCCAGTACTGACACTGTAATGCAGCATGAGAGGGGTGCTGCATTTCTGAGGTGCTGTCTTTCGGATGAGACGTTAAACCGAGGTCCCATCTGCCTGGATTGGTGGTAGTTCAGGTGGATGTTAAAGATCCCATGGCACTTATCGAAAAGAGTAGGGGAATTTCCCCGGTGTCCTGGCCAAATTTCCCTCATTCACTAAAAATACCACCAACAGCTTAATCTGGTTCAAGGTCAGTTGGCATTCATCTGTATCCCCCTCCCCCGGGTCATGCCTGAAAATAGGCAGGATTTGTCTAGTGCACTTACCCGGTCAACAAAAGCTAAATAAATAAATAAATATTTAGGGTTGCATAGCCACTTTGCAACCATTGTCCAATATACCTGAAATGTGGCATGTTCATTGTTGTACCGTAGATCTCTGGATCTGGAAATTTTTGTTCTGGTCAGATTTGTGGTTGTGGAGCTATGGAGCATTGAAAAGTGTGAAAAATCCTCAACTTTTCTGAATTCTTTGCTCGTCTCTACAGCCTGAATGGTCCATCTGATCTGACATTTTTAGGTCAGGGAAGTGCGTTTTGAAGGTTTGGTGAAAACATATTAATCTGTTCAAAAGTTATTAAATTTTAAAGTTTCACATTATATTTTATAGGAAAAAAATATATATTCTGCATGAAAGCAAATGGCACTGTCACAAAAGCACCTTTTTCTGTTTCAAATGCCTTCAGTAGTATTGTGTCACTGTCATCTTGTTTTCAGTTAGTGGTGGAGAAAAAATGTTACAGTTTAAAAATTAGTGCACCCAGGTAAACGGCAACTGTTGTGTTTACCTAAATGGGGTCCTAGGAACAACATCCATGCATCAGAATTTTAAAATAACACCCATAAATATGTTTTTTTTTAATCAGGCCATTTATACTGCAGAAAATACAAGTACGCCACTTTCACAAATTTGCAAAAGTGTTACAAAGGACTTTCACAATTTGTGAAACTCTCAAAATTTGCAACAGTACTCTCCCCAAAATTGTGGTTTCTTTGTCATCTCACTGCCACTACAAGGTTTAGGCTTTTAGGCTGATATTTGCAGGGTGGCAAGCCCTTGCACCACAAATATGCCCTTTGTGGTTTGGTGAAAAAAATTACACCAGTTGCAGAGTTACATCATTCCAAAATTGCAAATTCTCCCATAGGTTTACATTGTGGTGGCCACAGTGCCTTTTGCTGCCTATATCTCAAAAATGGTTTGAGATATGGATTTTTCACTAAGCACAGCTTAGGTGTACTAAGCATACATGGAAATGGCCAGGTCATGAATACAACTGTGAAATAATTTTTTCCACAGTTGCTACGGTTACTGAGATATTGCCAAATGAGCTTTATGAAGGTTGCTTGGGATGCTTCTAGGCCTGTGCTATGTGTCTGTACTTATGTGTAGGTGGGAGAGCAGGGCCAACAGAGTCCATGCTAACACCTATGTATGCTATTTATGCTATAGTGGGAGCACTGTGACCTCCTACACTATGCCTCTACACTCATTGGTGGGTGGGAGCTCAGGTCCCAGAGGACCCACGCTCCCACTTATGGATACAGTTATGCAAAACTAAAAACACTGGGCCATCTAGTGCTATGTCTTTGTACTTACAGGTAGGTGGTAGTCCAGAGGCCCTGCACTCCCACCCATGGATACCATCTTGAAATACTGGGAACACAGGACCCCCAGAGGGCCTGCACACCCAAATATGCATTGCATTATGAAAAACTGAGAGCACACAGACCTTCTGTCTGAACACAGATGGGTGGATGGGAGTGCAGGGTCTATGGCTACCATTTTGCAAACCTGAGGACATTGTTATGGGTGCACGGGAGGGCAGATCCCAGAGGGCCTGCACTCCCACCTATGGATTCCATTTTGTAAACCCAAGTAGACAGTTATGGATGAGTGGGAGCACAGGGTCCAGAAGGCTCATGCTCCCACCTATGCATTACATGTAAGTAACATTTCACTTTCTCAAAAAGAAGGGAAATTCATTGAAAAAACTCTGTTAATGCATCAGTTAGGGATTATTCCACACTGACAAAAGTGCAGAAATTAGACATTACGGTTACCACCCCTACCACCCCACATACCACTCCAACCCTCCACACACCAACAGGTGTCAGGGTGTGCATTGGGGTTATCAGGCCTAACTCTCACCCCAATCTCCTATACTGTACCACCTCAGCTTGTTTACACATGGAATGGGGTGAGAGTTAGGCCGATGACCCCATGCACATCCCGACACCTGTTGGTGTGTGGAGGGTGGGGGGTGGGGTGGTAGGGTTGGTGACCCTAATGTTGAATTTCCACACTTTTGTCAGTGTGGAATCAAGCTTAACTTGATGCATTAATGGAGTGTTTTACAAATGTGTGTGTTTGTGTGTGTGTGTGTGTGTGTGTGTGTATCTATGGGATATGGAAAGGGGGAATGTGAGACAGTAAAAATATCTTCACAAGCTATACTTGCCCTTCTGACAACAAGACTGGCACAGTCATGAGAGTGGTCAGAAGAGGTCATGTGTTTAGAGAATGAAGGTAGTTCTACTATCTCACTCTCACCCATGTCTTATTTCATTTATGCAACTGTCTTTATAAGTGTTTTTTTTATAGAAATAATAAAACATTACGAAAGAAAAAAAGTATAGAATGTAAATGGTGGCAGTCAAAGCATCTCACTCTCATCCATGTCCGTTTGATTTGCACATAAGATTTTGATTGGTTTTGTGACAGAAATGAAAAAAAAAACTACAAAAGAAATGTGCACAGTTTAAACTTTGCCCCTCAAACCTTCTCACACCTGCTGGCTTCTGTGCTACATATGGCTATTGTGATGTCATCAGCATTGTTATAGCTGCTGTCTTATTGGTTCGCCATCACCATTGTGACACATCAATTTGCAAGATAACACAACTGTCTATACAGTAGCCAGTAAGATAGTGGTGTTAGCTTGATCAAATTTGACCAAATATCTATGAAAATCCAGTCTCCTGATTGGATGAAAAAGGCATCCAGTGAAGATAGCAAGAGGATCTCAGATCTAGAAGTGGGTTGCCATCTGGGAACAAGTGACCATCAAACAGTGTGGTTCACGTTAAACTCAGCTAGAGAGTCAAGCCATACAAAAGTGAGGGTACTGGACTTCAGGAGGGCTGACTTTGGCAAGATGGTAGAGTACCTCAGAAAAGCACTAGCAAACAGGCTAGAAGGAGGTGTGCAGCAACAATGGGGAATCATTAAAACTGCCATCACAGAGGTACCAAGCCTTTGTGTGAAGCAAATAAATCAAAATGAAAGAAAAAGCCACTATGATTCTCAAAAGAGGTGGCTGTGAAAGTCAGGAAGAAAAACATAGCACTCTGGAAGTATAAGGAAACACAGAAGGAACAGGACAGACAGCTGTACCAGTTAAGGCAGAAGGAAGCAGGGAGGAAAGTCAGAATAGCAAAGGCCCAAACTGAGGAAAAGATAGCCAACTTGGTTAAGAAGGAGGATAAAACCTTTTATAGGTACATCAGCGAGCATAGAAAGACAAAGGATGGGATAGTGAGGCTGAATAGAATGAACGGTGGGTGGGCAGAGGGGGACGGAGAAAAAGCAGGGATACTGAATGAATATTTCTGCTCAGTATTCATAAAAGAGGAGGGGGAAGTACCTAATCCAATTAACAGAAGCACTCTTGAGGGGGTCAATCCCAGTCCTTTCACAGAAGAAAGGGTTCTATAAGAACTCCTAAAACTGAAGGTGGACAAAGCAATGGGGCCTGGTGGAATTCACCCAGAATTCTAAAAAGAATTATAGGAACTAGTGAAACCACTGGCAACTCTTTTAATAAATCATGGGAGGATGGTGTGGTACCCGAGGACTGGAGGAAGGTGGATGTGTTTCCTTTCATAAAAGTGGGACCAAGACAGAGGCAGGAAACTACAGACCTGTCAGTTTGACCTCTGTAGTAGCAGAAGTGATGGAGTCACTTGAAGGAAAGACTTTTGAGTACCTAGAGGCCAGTGGGGCATAGGACCCAAGGCAGCATGGGTTCACAGCGGGAAGGTCATGTCAGACGAATCTAATAGATTTCTTTGACTGGGTGACCAAAGTAGTAGACATGGGAGGGGCTGTGGACATGGCCTACCTAGACTTTAGCAAGGCATTTGACACAGTCCCACACAAAAGATTAATAGTCAAATTAACCAGCCTGGGTAAAACATTAGCTGGACAACAGGACACAGAAGGTAATTGTAAATGGAGTCCACTCTGAAGAAAGAGGGGTTACTAGTGGGGTACCGCAGGGTTCAGTACTGGGTCCAGTCCTTTTTAATGTCTTCATAAGTGACATTGCAGAGGGACTGGATGGAAAAGAATGCCTCTTTGCAGATGTCACAAAGATCTGCAACAGGGTTGATACACAAGGAGGCGTGGAAAGGATGAGAAGGGAATTGGCAAGGTTGGAGGAATGGTCAGAATTATGGCAGCTTGGATTCAATGCAAAGAAGTGCAAAATAATGCACCTGGGAAACAAGAACCCAGGGGAAGAATACACAATGGTGGGAGAGGTAGTAACAACAACAGAAAAGGAAAGGGACCTGGGGGTAATCATATCAGATGACCTTAAGGTTAGCAAGCAATGTGAGAAGGCAGTAGGGAGGGCTGGGGGTATACTGGGATGCATAGGGAGAGGCATCACCAGCAGAAAACAGGAAGTTGTTATCCCTCTGTACAGACAATTGGTGAGACCCCATCTGGAGTACTGCGTCCAGTTCTGGAGACCTCATCTCCGCAAGGACATAAACAGGATAGAGGCAGTCCAGAGGAGGCCAACTAAATGGTGCAGGGTCTGCAAAGAAGCCAACGAGGAGAAACTAAAGGAGCTTAATATGTATACCCTTGAGGAAAGAAGGGAGGGGGGACATGATAGAAACTTTTAAGTACCTCAGCGGAATCAACAAAGTCCAAGAGGGTAGTATATTTCAGAAAAGAGACATGCAAGAACAAGGGACACAATTTAAAGATAGAGGGGATGTTCAGGGCAATGTGAGGAAGTATTATTTCACAGAGAGGTAGTGGATGCATGGAACAGCCTTCCTGAGGAGGTTGTGGGGTCTAAAACTGTGGGAGAATTCAAAAATGCATGGGACAGACATAAGGCAATTCTTGTGGGGGGTAGGAAGAAATAGGCTATTGGTTAACTAGGATCTGCAGCCTATCCTGTAGGTAGGGAAATGGGCAGACTAGATGGGCCAAGCGGTCCTTATCTGCCGTCGAAGTCTATGTTTCTATTTTTCTATAGCGATAATAAATGAGTGACTATAAAAACTCATTTATAGCACTATCATCACCAGCTACCCTGCAAAGGTAGCGATGGAATAGCGAGGAAAGCGACCTTAAGGGGAGGGATATGGAAGTGGAGGGGAGGGATAGGAGGGAGGGTTTAGATAGGGAGGAGAGACTTCTGCAGCCAAGCCAGCCATGTGGTGTGGTGGGGAGGGTGGCTGGCTGTGGTGCAGTAGTCACTGGGTTTGGGATGGACCGGAAAGAGTATTTTGCTGCTGCTTACAGGTGCCTTTTTTTTCCCCCACCAGGTTTTGCACCCTCCTCGGCATGCAACCCCTGAAGCAGACACTCTAAAAGCAGGGGTGTGGGGGGGAAGCCCCCA
Source organism: Neoceratodus forsteri (assembly GCA_016271365.2). NCBI lineage: Eukaryota > Metazoa > Chordata > Ceratodontiformes > Ceratodontidae > Neoceratodus > Neoceratodus forsteri. The sequence continues at coordinate 260,990,075 of CM028137.1, read as the reverse complement.
CAAGGGGTGCACAGGGGGTACAACCCCCCCCCCACAAAATTATTAAGTGATGCTGGAAGTGGGGACACCGAGAATTGTATATCACCAAAATCCTTTTTGGCAATATACTCATGCCATAATAGCGATTGCTGTTTTGCGATCGCTATTATGACATGGAACCAATGAAAAACACCACATATATAGTTAGGGCTGAATAACATGTTTAATGGTAAATCCCAATATTTATACCTTGATAAATTTGTTGATGTTTGACAAAATAATGAAACATTGTTCATGCGCGGTCTTGTTGGCAGGGTCTCAAGACGTAAAAAGTTTTGTTATGTCATCTTGCATGATTTCTGAGATATGGAATGTCTATTCTTAATGAAATACCATTTTTTTACTATACCTAACACTGTTTTTGTTTGCTCTCTTGCAGCCTAAATAGTATGGCATTTTTTAATGAAATGTTCAGAGTCAAAGCAGCCTGAGAAGAGGTAGTGCCTTTCAGAGCATTCATTAACAAAAATTAAACAGTTCTAGAATTATAAGGATTTTTTTTTCTGAGTATGCTCAGTTGGGGTTTTGGATAACCTCTGATCCAATTGATAAATATCGATCATGTTGATTTATTATTCATGATTTATCGATTGTGAGAAAAATTACTGATCGTGGCAGCTGCCATCTTGATTTGTTACATAAAAAATCATAGAAAATGCATACGAATGATTTATTTAAATAAACAAACACCTTAAAGTAGCACTGCAACAAAAAACGTTTTTTCAAAACAACTAGTTTCAGCTCCAGGGAGGAAAAGTATTAGCATACCTGTCAGGTGTACTTCCCTAGGTACTATACCTCCTATGCTGCACAAAATTTGTCTTTTTTTATTTTCTTGATCCTAACCCTTTCCAGGTCTACAATGATATTCCTATGCAAAAAGTGGTGGCCATCTTTTTTCATGAGAAAAAACTGAATTAAAACATTTATAAAATACTCAGATTTTGGTGGAATTAGAAAACTGTGCCACCAAATAAAACTGGAAGATGTCTGGAATCTTTTACAGTGAAAAAATGTAGGGTCAGGTTTTTTTTGCCCAATTTCATTGCACTGTTGCTTTAACCTAAGTAAATAGGAACAATTTAGTTAGATTCTGGAGTTTGTTAAAAAAAGAAACACTAGAAATACCTTTTCTGTGCACCTCAAATCCAAAGTGCCCAACTTAGCAAATAGAGAAGTTTACCAGCATTCTCTGTATGAAAACAGTGGGACTTTCTTGTCATCTGTAGCCACAGATGGAGACGTGCTACTGACTTGTGTGCCAGCAGTGATCCTATGATCTTGAGCTCTCTTTCTCTCTCTCTCTTTCAGTCTATCTATCTATCTGTCTCTTTTTCTGTAGCCCACCCCTTCATGGTGTCTAGGAGTATGCTGGTGGTAACAGTCTGTGGGGATGTAGGGGGGCCACCAGAAGTACTGTTACAGAAATGGCTGTCATTTGCAGATCATTACAGTCACACCAGGGTGCAAGTCTCTTCAAGTTGCTGGGCTAGAAATAACAATCAGCATTAGTACCAATAACCATTTGCAAAATAACTGGAGACCTAAACTTTATAGAAAAAATATTGGGGATCTCATTTAAAAACAAATTGATGAACACTCCATGCAGCAGGAAAGAAATCAATGGGGTGGAGGTAGGCAGCACATATAATCTTGGATTGCTACAGTATGTTCCCTTAGCACACATTAGCAGCAGTTCAAGTAAGCCAACATTTCACACAGTTCACATATTCTTCATGGGGCATGATTCAGATGTCCACAAAACTCAGGCAGCTCAAGATCCCCTGATGTTCTGGGATGATATGACCCCACAGCTCATCTTCTCCTAGCACTCATTGACATCTTTTTCCAATGGAACGAACTGGCCTTTCACCTCAGGACAACCAACTCCATCATGGGTCCCATCTCACTGGCACATTGTGGAACTTCTCATTTCGGCTTCTTGTGGCTTCCCATGGGCGACTGTCCCCCGAACTTATAGGCAACACATCCTCATCTGGCGGCCAGGAATACCTCATCTCTTCTTGATCGTCTCTCTCTATGGGGCTTCAAGACTGGAACCTTCCAATGGAACCACTCTTACTGCTTCAGTATTCGGCTTGACCGTGTACCTTACTCTTGAGCAATGGTCCCAGTGTGGCATCTTGCTCCAATCCAACTGAGGTGGCATGACACAGGGGTCCAACACAGGGCTTGAACAAAGGCTGCTGCCATGTCCTCCCACAGGCTTTTTTCTTGAATCTTGGCCAGGAAAGCTGCTGCAGCTGACTCGAGTGGACAACCACCCCCACTCTTGTCCTCTTTTTCTGTCTCTCCTATCTCTCTCTTATGTACTTTCCTTGTGTTCTGCCTGCCTACTGGTTACATCCCATCTGCAGCAGGTCCCAAGTGTAGCCAGGAAGTAACCCTTTCATTACCATACTGCCATTTACAAGCAATTATTTCCTGGATCATAAATTGTACCCAGCCTTAGGCTCTACCCACCAAAAGAGGTTACATATCTATCTATCTATCTATCTATCTATCTATCTATCTATCTATCTATCTATCTATCTATCTATCTATCTATCTGTCTACCTGTCTGTCTGTCTGTCTATCTACCTATCTATCTGTCTGTCTGTCTGTCCATCTAGCCGTCTATCCATCTATCTGTCTATCCATATTTCTGTCTTTCTGTCTTTCTATCTTTTTATCTTTCTTTCTTTATTTTTTACTTCACTCCCCCTTCCAGCTCAGCCAGCCCTTTATATTACATAGACTGGGATACCTACACTGGTACTGCTTTCCCAACCTCCTCCTCTCCAGTTTGCATGTCCATCATGCATAGTTGGTGACATCAGTATGCCCACCCCCAGTGCTGCCATACAGTATAAACTGACAGAGGGTTCCAGTCCCTAGTGTCAGATCCAGTATTAAACAATTCATGTGAAAACCCAAACATTCCTTCATTGTCTTTGTGTTTTTTAAACCTGCAAAGAAGAAAATGGTCCCTTGCAGATCTAGCCCCCCACATCTCTATCCACCCCTCCCTGACCCACAACTCAGCACCCACCACCCCCCACACACACATGCTCACTCGCCTTAACATGTCCCACAACATAGATCCAAACTACAATGGAAATCACATCTTGCTGCTTCAACTGATTACTGTGATATGAGAGAACAAGGTAAGTCTGTGTAATGTATTTCATTGTGTTATGAACTTTTCCTCATAACTTTGTCATTTTTCAATATTCTTACACCAAATTTTAAACATGGGCTTTCTGGGATCCACGTCATGAACAAGGTAGGTAGAATATTTCAAAGCTGTCCTCAAAGGTGATTGTGTGGTCAATCCAAGAAATCATATTTCAGGCAGGATTTAAAAATTGTCACCTACTGTGTTCATGAGGTGTGGTCATAAGGAGACTGCCCTTACAGAAATATATTGGTGTGGTGTACTTGCAGAATGCATGCCACATGTTTAATTGTGCTATGTTTGCATGCAGTTTGCATACAAAAAGTGATCCTAAGTGAACCAGATCTTAAAAGCAAATCAGGTTCACATGCTTCAAGTTTGACATGTACGCAGCAGGTAAATTGGTGTGAACATCTTCTAAAAATTACATCAGGTTTGCATGTTGCACACTTGACATGAGTGCAGCAGTTAAGCTGGTGTGAACATCATTTAAGCATTACATCAGGTTCACATGCTGCATGCTTGTCATGTGTGCAGCAGCTAAACTGATGCAAATCTCATAAAAAAACACATCAGTTTCTATTTCTTATACTACTGCTAGCAATTAGAGTCATTAAATAATTTTTTATTTGAATTCCCATAAAAATTAGGTAAACTCATTATTTCTAATCCTTTTTCAAGTTGTTTAATGGCTTTTAATTTTTGTTATTAAATCACCATTAATTTTTAAAGTATTGTTTGCTTACTGCATTAAATGCCTAGGATACAGCCAGTCAACATCTCCCATTCCAGATGTACGAAGAGGACCCTCTGTGTTGTGAAGTCTATTCTTTTTGTTTTGGACCATGCAAATCCCTTATGCATCTTTAGTGCTACAAATGTGTTTCTTGATGACTGCTTCATTTCACTTTCCCTTTGTCATTCGGTATTGAGTATATACACTATGGCTATGCTCAGCACTTTTTGTGCTGAGTAGGGTCTTGGAAGCATGCACCATACCTCACATTTTGCCACTGAAATGAGGGACATGGACACTCAAAATGAGGGACAATAAGGGACACTAACCCACCTGATGATCAGGACACATCATGAAACATGGAGATACAGTACCTCAGAATACAGTGAAAACCATTTCATTAGCACCTGAGAATGAATTTCTACCATTAAGCAGGAGTGCAATTTAGGTAGAGCAGAGGGGGTCAGTTGCCACCTCAACCCCCATATGTGTGTGCCTAGATTGTTCTTATGGTGTGGTAATAATGGCATTAAATTTGGAGTTAATCTTGTGCACAGTAAGTGCCCACCTGGCCTGTGTGTGCTCACGCTGCAAGTACTCTCCAGATTTCACTGTGTCAGTATTGTGTTGTCCACTCTCTCTCCACCTATTAGCAGTGGCACAATCACATGTGATGTTGATGAGCTACAGCCAAGAAAGAGCACATAAGTCTTGCAAGTGTGACACTGTCTTTCCCACCACAGAGTAGATAAACTGCACACTACAGCTTGGAGGAGTCAGTGAGCACTGAACTCTCAATAGCAGTATTGTGGCAGCATATATTTGTTGGTCTACTCTTAGTGAGTCTCTGTCTCCCCTGGTGGCTGAAGGGGAACAGAGTGAGATAAAAGCTAATTTGAGACTAGGCTACCTACAGTACAAATCACATTAAACTGTTCCACCAATGAGGTGGTTTAGCATTGTTTTTTTAAAGTTGGTAGTGCATTGGTAACTCATATTAAATTGCTTTTCAGTGTTCAACCAGTTCAAGAGCAAGGTTTATAAAATGTTTCTGCCATTCAATTGGAGGGCATCAGCAGTCCAGTCACAATGCAATGTAAAACTGAAGTTTTAAATTTAAAGAAACACTTTGTGCAGGGATTTGTGCTGGATCAAGCAACACTTATGCAACTCGATTGGAAATGCTAAAACAACTCATTGGAGGAACAGTTAATTGTGACTTGAACTGAACTTACTCTACTAGGCTTGCCTTACAAAAAAAAGGCACAGACCTCCACAGCAGCAAATTAGGCTTAGCAGCAGTGGTGACAGTGGTGTGGGTGGCCTTCATCAACCTTGATCAGTGCAGTTGAGCAGCAGTCACAGCAGCAACCAAGAAAGAAGCAAGTAAACCAGGTTGGGTGGGTTTGGTTGGTGAGGTGATTTAGTTGCAGGTCATGTTAGGGACCTGTAATGGTCAGTTCTAGCATCCAGCTTCTGGCAAAAGGAGAGAGGGAAACAGACAGAAAACTGGGCCGGTGACACCCTGTGCCAGGCTACAGGTTCTGGCCATATGGCCTGGTAAGTAAAAGTAAATATTTTTTTTATAGGGGGATTGGTGAAGGAGGAAGGACTGAAATATTGATGTGTTTTTCACATTTCTTCACCTTTGGCTAGCTTCATGACCCATAGGGGATGGGTATTGAATGAAATGGAGTCGGGGAGAAAAATCAGGACAACAATCTTTTTTTTTGGGTGGGGGGAATAACTAGTCCATGAAAATAATTGGTTAGTAACTGGGTGGGTTTAAGCCAAAATCTGATGCACTGCTCTGGAGTAATACAGATGCATATTATACATTTGAATTTTTCCTGATTTGCACATTTATTTTCAGTCAAAACAAATCAGTTGTACCTTTTAGAGATGTTACAGACATTCTAGAGCTCTCCTTTGCATTCACAGATAGTTGAGCGGTATGGTATGCACAGGCTATTGGAGCCCCACTATAGTCAGGCTGCCATGCCCCCCAGTGAAGCTGACCTGTACATCCCCATGCTCAGGCACATTATGAAAAAGGGCAAAGGAGACTATGGGGTGTGCACCACTGAAATGAATGGAGGTATTTTTTTATTACTATTTTATACATTATTAATGGAGAGTTAATGAAGTTAATGAAGGTCACCGCTTGACTAACAAGGGCCTTGTTAGTAGAACAGAGGCCTTCATTATTCTCCAACTCACCATCATAACATACAAAATAGTAATAAAAAATGACTCCATTTCAAGGGAGTACACCTCAACGCTCTGACCCATGGACACCATCTCTTAAAGACTCCTGCCACTGGCTCCCTAGTAATCAAGTAAGATATGTTTTACTTATATCTACACTTGGTGGATTGTCTGTAGCAGCATGGCCATGCCTGCTACAGTGTGTGTGCATAGTGGGGGGGGGGACTGGCCATATGAGGGGGGTGTCAAGATATTGCTACTTTTGTGTTTGCACTTTAAAGTCTGCTTGTGTGGAAGCATTCAAAACTATGGAGAGAAAATAGTAGAATTACAGACCAGACAGAAGTAATTAAGTGGTATTGTGGGTAAGTTTGTGTATTGGGGATGGTTAAAACACATGTGTTTCCATTGGTATGTGTGCTATAGTTCAATTGTGAAACTGAGATGAAGGAGAGAAGAAAACTGAAAAGCATAACAGTGGCAACAAGCATGCCGCATTCATGCAGATGTATTCAGATACAGTATGTATTGAAGTACAAGTGAACCATATATGTGCAGACAGTATGGCTTAGTGGTTAAAGGCATTGAACTGCAAGCCAAGAGACTTGAAGGCATAAAGACCTGGGTTTGAATCTCATCAACCCCCAATTGTGTATGGTATGATCCTGAGCAAGTCACTTAACTTTTATGTATACAGTTATCAGTGACCACTTGCTTTTTGCACGCATGCCCGATGCATCTAGTCTTTCCCAATGTAACATAAAAATCATGGATTCCACACTTGCTTGCTGCACGTATTCCATATGCATGTAATCAGTTCCAATTTAACATTTAAATAATGCTTGCAGAAGGCATATTACTTAGGTAGTTTTAAGTGTGCGGCATGAAAATGTTTCATATAATTATTTCTGTAAGGGTATGTTGGCAATTTGGTGGAAAAATATGGTAAAATGATCAAGCTGTAAGTGAATGTTAGAATATTTCAACATTCATTCCTTAACTTTGCTAATTTTCACTACTTTTCACCCGACTTTCAACAAAATTGTAGGGGGATTCAAAAACGCATGGGACAGACATAAAGGAACTCTAGCAATGGGAAAGAGAGGGTACACCACGCATCATTTAGGATCTGCGGTACAGTATATGAAAAATGTAGGAAAAATGGGCAGACTAGGTGTGCCAAGCTGTCTTTATCTGCCTTCAGATTCTTGGTTTGTAAGTTTCTCTAGACTTTTTGGGTCCCCACCTCATGAACAAGGCTGATGAAATTTTAAAATGTGAGCCAAAAGGAGATTTAGCAGTTACTGTGCAAAATCACATTTAGGGTGGGATTTGGATTTTTTTCCCATATTCTATTTTTGCTATCTGGCTGGGGTAGGCTTGGGCTCCCTACTGCAGTTCCCCACCAAACCCCACTGTTCACCAGCTCCCTAGGTTTACCTGACCAGGCCAGTACCTCAATGGATTGTACCCCTATGTCAGGGTTAGGAAGTGGAGGGCTGTTCCCCCCAAAGTCATAATCCAGTAGGCCATAAGGTGCTTCCTTGTGATCAGATGAATGGTGTCTCAGTGTGTAGACCATCATTGATGTCTGACTCACTGTGTTTTCCTCTCTTTTTCTTCCTTCCCCTAGTTATGGTAATTTTGAACCTGTAAATGAATGTGGAGGTGAGAATGCATCACAGAACCATGGTATTCCCCTTCCTTGACTCACATCTACTGCTCATGCACTGGCACTACTACCAGGCCTACACCTGGTGGCAGCCAATAGCTGAGATGGTACACCACACAAATCCAAGAGAGGAGAGCTGTCAGGTGGCTGCTGAATACCTTCCCAGCACCCCCTCCACAACCATCACCAACCTGAGCTCATTCTCTAACTTGGGTCACCAAAATGATGAGAGGTAAGACACACAGTGCCTTAGCCCTCTATGCCAGCAGGATGGCTTTAGGGATTTGACAATTTTCACCTACTGGGTTCATGAAGAGGGGTCATAGGAAGACTATGTTGAAAATTTGGTAAAAAGGAAAATGGTAAAATGAGCAAGTAATGAATGCACATTAAAATATTTCAATGTTCACTTATAACTTTTCTAATTTTCAATATTTTGACTCCAGACCTTCCACATTTAAATTTTGTCACACCACCTCATAAATGTGACAGGTATCATTTTTCAGATTCTGGTTGAGACGTGTTTTCACAATTATGATGTGGAATGACATTTTGATCAATATTCTATAAATGCCACATGTCATGTTTATAGGGAGGAGTTGTAAAAGGACTATCTTGAAAATCTGAGGTCAAAATAAAAAACAGAAACTAATAAATATTAAGAAATGTTGTGTATAGTGCCAGCCTTTACCCCAATGGGTAGTACTCTGCGATCCTATGCTGGTGAGCTGAGTTCAGGGCTGAGTGCAGTGAACCAAACAGATGGGACAGGCCTGGTGGGTCTGTGCTGTCATATGACACCAACTCCCAGCTTGGGAAGGTAAGGAGCAGGTTTTCCCACATTGGCCCAAGTACCATATAGTGAAGATAACTCTTCTGTTGGCATAGGGCCCTGAACCCATGAGTGCCAGAGTGCCCTGTGCATTGACTGAGAGATGAACCCTTTGCCCTGTGTGTCTGTATCAGCACCATGCATTCTTGACATCCATTGCTGCACTTCTGTATGGAGATGGAATCTTCCCTTGGTGCAGGGGCCAGTGGGCTCTGCACATCTACATCTGTTCACAAAGGTCCCAAAGGGACTTGCATGAATGAGGATACAATTCCTGTGTCTCAAAAAGAAAGGGAATACTGTGCAAAAAAAAACAAACAGTTAATGCACCAGTTAGGGTTTAGCATAATGCCACAAACGTAGGGAAATGTGGTGTTAGGGTTTCCAACCCTAACTGCCCACTCCCACTCCCCAAGCATCAAAAAGAAAAGACATTAGGGTTTTGGGTCTCCGGAGTCCTGGCAACCCTAACGTCCATCACTCCTCCCAGCCCATAGCCTCCTCTCGGAAGCACAAGCTGCTGGTCCAATCCAGTTTCCCATCATGACACACTCATCAGAGGTACAGCAGTATGTCTTATCACATTTTGCCAACAGAACCTGCTGTAGCTGTGGGCCCTGAATGAAGAAAAGAGATCATGTCTGCACTTTTTTGCTCAGGGTTGGGGGAGGACATTAGGGTTGATAACCCCAAGAAAGACCCTAATTCACCAATACTCCAGAAACTCAAAACCCTAATGATTCCTTTTGCTGCTTAGTGGTGGGGGTGTTAGGGTTGGAAAATCCAACATCACATTTCATTACTTTTGTAGCATTAAGTTGAACACTAAATTTATTTATAACAAATCTGGATTAATACCTTTGAACTGAGGGCTCATTTACAAGGGCTCCATGTTGAAGGAGAATACATGACAATGCAGATCAATGACAGGGTACAAAAAGGAGGAATCACATATTAACATCAAGGTTTTAAGTGCAGCTACATCAAATATGGTAACATCAATATAAGGACAGCAGGGTAGTAGAAACATAACTACACTTGCAGAAATGCCTTCAAAGCAACACTACAGGAGTGTGGTCCAGGACTTAGAGTGTACAAAGATCATTAGGATACAAGAGGATCCCAGGCTGCTGGGGGGGATTTGGGTGCTTCCAGGCATGGCTTTGTCCACTGGGAGGTATGGTGGGGGGAGAGGGTAGAGAAGGGTAAGGGTGCAGGGAAAAAGGGTGGTATTAGTGCAGGGGTGGCAGGCAAGTAGGTGTTGTACTGTGCAGATGTAGAAGTGGGGTAGAGGTAGGGTGAGGGTAGCGGAAGGCCATAGGCTGGCGGATGTCTGTAGTTGGTAATGACAATGCCAGGCATTTTTGCCATCAAGGTAAGACCGTAGTCCTGCTTTGAATTAGGTGAGCCTTGTGCAATCGACTAGGGCAGCAGGCAGGTCATTCTACCACTTGGGGCCATTGTACGAGAGGGATCTCTGGGCCAAGGATGTTTTCTTGAAGGGTTCTGTCAGCCCTCCCTTAGCTGCACAGTGTTGAAGGTGGGTAGTGTAGTTATGAAGAAGGCAGAGGTAGACTCAGGCTTGAGCCCTAGCACAGGTTTTTTAGCTAGTAGGCAGGCCTGATATTGTATCCTTAGATGGAGAGGGAGCCAGCCAGTTTCCATGTAAAGAGCACACGAATGTGTCAGGTGGTGAGCACCCAGGACCAGTCGGCAGGCCTTGTTCAGGTGGGCTTTGACACTCTTCAGTGCTGTGTCATAGCCAGCCCTTTAAATGACAAGCCGATAGTCAACTGTAGAGAGTACAGAGCAAAGAGTGACAAGTTTTAGGGTGTCTGGCATCATACAGGCTCGATGTCGGTAGAGTATACAAAGTTTCATGTTAACAGTTTTTATAAGTTGCTTGATGTGAGCAGAGAAGGTGAGGGTGTCATCCAGTAGGATCCCCAGATATTTAAAAGTGTTGACTTGCTCAAGATTAACACCTTTACGGATAAATATTCTCAGTGGAGCCCCTCTCAGCTTGCTCTGTGGTGTACTGAATATCATACACTTGGCCTGTTTATCGTTGAGCAGCAGCTTGTTACTAGAGAACCAAGATTCCAGCATTTGGAAGTTGTTCTGTAGTTCAAAATGAATTGCTGTCAATTCTTTGCCTGGGACCGAAATAATGGCATCATCCGCATATAGTACAATGTGTTCCGGGCAGGCAGAGGATGGAGTGTTTATAAAGAGGCTGAAAAGGAGTGGGCCTAGGATAGACTCTTGTGGGACACCTAGGTTCACTTCTCGGGCCTCTGGGCTTGCACAGCCAATTTGGACACATTGTGTCATGTGAGACAGGTAACTGTCGAACCAGGCAATAGTATCAGTGGACAGACCAGTGTTGTGGAGGCTTTGCTGGAGGAGTTGGTGACTGACATTGTCAAAGGTCTTAGTGAGGTCTATAAATATAGACGTCACTGCCAACCGTTTGTCCAGGGCACTGTAGAGCTGGGTGGTGTAGTCAACCAAGGCAGTGAGAGTGGAGTGCTTTTGACTGAAGCTGTGTTGTTGCTTGCAGAGTAGATTGTATTTTTCAAGGTACTCAGTAAGTTGGTCGGAGACCACCCTTTCAATGATGCATTAACACAGTTTTAGCAAAGACAACACTATGGGCTGGATATTCAAACTGTGCCATTCTGTGGCGCAAGCCCTTGCACTGCTCAAAAAAGTTGCACTGGGGTGTGGCCGGGGTGATATTCAACGGAGTTGCGCTATTGAGCAACTCCTTTGAATATCACCCCCTGGCCACAGCCATTGTGCATGGTGCAGTGGAACTTGCACCACCGCAAGTGGTCAGAGTGGAGCATCTCAAGATGCGGTGGAGCAAGTTCCATTGGCGCCATGCGCAAATTCCGATATTCAAAAGGTGACATGAAATGGGGCCATAATTCATGCAAGGTGCAGGACCATTTGCATCTAGCTTATAGCCCCATTTGCATGCCATTAGCATGCAGGTGCGCCGATCCGACGACTTGCGCCTGGCGCCTGCCAGGCAGCAGCCATCGGGACCGACCCCTGCAGCCTGATCACGGCATGAAGTAAATCTCCCGACTGGCCCCATCGCAGGCAAAACAATAGTGATCCTCTTGACTGGCCCGATCGCAGGCAAAACAGTGGTAAACCCCTGACTGGCCCAATTGTGGACAAAACAGTAGTAACCCCACCCCCACTAGCCTGATCACGGGCAGAACAGAGTTCAACCCACCCAAAGACCAATATCCCTGGTGGTCCAGTGGACCGCGAAGCCTGATTGTGGGCATTACAATCAACCCCCCAGGTCCAAGTACCCTGGTGATCTAGTGGCCCCACCCACCCACCCATGAGACCCACCACCCGCTCTCCCCATCAGCCGGGGCAGCAGCACCTCCACCCACCTGCCGCCTCGCCGATTGACTGTTCGGTAGGGCTGCACGCCATTGGTTCAGAGCAAGAGCCAATGGTATGCAGCCCATACCGATAAGCGCAGTCCAGATATGTGAATGAATTAACTGTTTGCCCGCAATTGGGCCATTCGGGGTTACTACAGTTTTGCCCGTGATCGGGCCAGTCGGGGTTACTACAGTTTTGCCCACGATCGGCCAGTCGGGGGTTACCACTGTTTTGCCCGTGATCAGGCCAGTGGGGCGTTGTTCAGTTCTGTTCTGCCCGTGATTGGGCCACGGGGGTTACTATTATGCCCGTGATCAGGCTGCGGGGGGGCACAGGGAAGAAGTGGAGGGCCACCCACAGGTGGCAGCTGCTGTGTTGCACCCTGCAATGCGGCAGCTCACCTGTTGGTGGCCCTCAACTTACTCCTTTTTTTTTGGCTCAAAGTCGTGCAGGCGCAGGTTGGGGGTTGTACCTGCACAACACTGCACAGCCCGGCTGAATATCGGGCTATGCAGTTTATGCATGGTTCCTCCCCCTCCGTTTGAGCATGCCTTCATTAGCATTGCGCTGTTGCTCAGCATGACTTGGGGGGCGCAACTGCCTCCTGCTGAATATCACAGAATGGTGCAATTTCAGACTTGCGCAGGTGCAACCCTTTTGAATATCCAGCCCTATATACTATATATACTGTGTACTGTATATATATATATATATATATATATATATATGCGCGCAGATATTCAAACTGTGCCAAAAAAGTGCGCAACAGCAGGAGCAAGCTCAAGTCCACTGCGCCCATGTGCAATAAGCATGATATTCAAGAACTGCGCAAGTCAAGATGCACCTCCGACACATGACTGAATATCGCACCACCTGCGCCATAGCGCAACCAGGGATGTGCAGTGGCGAGTTCAGTTGTGCACTAGCACAACCAGGGATGCTCAGTGGAGTAGTTCAGATGCACACTAGCACAACCAGGGATGCTCAGTGGAGCAGGGCAGCAGTGCAACAGCACAACCAGGGATGCTCAGTGGAGCAGGGCAGCAGTGCAACAGCAAAACCAGGGATGCTCAGTGGAGCAGGGCAGCAGTGCAACAGCACAACCAGGGATGCTCAGTGGAGCAGGGTAGCAGTGCAACAGCACAATCAGGGATGCGCAGGGACAGGATGCAGGGGCCCACCACCCATGCTACAGATGGGCAGAGGAGTACACAGCAGAACAGACATCGCCCCCCACACCCCATGCACTGCACAACTGAGGGAGAGCTGGAATAACCACCAGCCCATGGATACCAGCAACAAACCCACAGCCGGGGCATGGTGCCCCCAGCACACCCCCTGGCAAGCTGTGACTGGCACACAAGGAGGTCCAACCACCCCGTGCCACACCATCCCACCAATGCAGAGCACACTCTGCACCATGATCCCCAGACACCCTGCCTAGGAGCAGTGTCCACCAGTGCAGGACACCCCATGCATGCCACCCCCCCACTGTGATGATGCTACCCTGTGCACCACAGAACCATGCAAGGCAGCCCCACCATGAGCACCCATCAGATGGTGGCAGCAGACAGTGATGCAAGGACTGTATACACAGTGCCACCACGCATGTCCCCCCGAGGTACAGCTGAGAGACCGACCATACATCGGCACACGAGGTACCCCACAAGTGATAGGGCATGCCCCGGACCCCACCACCAGTGGTACAGCACTCTGCACACCCTCCCAAGGACACATGCTGACCCAGCACTGGCCACAACAGCCAGCGCAGACACCCACATGGTGCATGGAAGCATGCACCACACAGGATGCAACACAGTGCATGGACAAACACCCACCCATACCCTAGGGCAAACCAACACAGGGACACAGTAGTGGGGCAACCAAGCCCCAGTGTGTGGCCATGGAAACTGTGTACACATGGCCAGCACACCTCCATGGCACCGGAGTGCCAGACACCCTGCTCAGGCACCATGGGGCTGTACGCCACCAGCATGCGCCTGGAGCACTAGTGACAGACAGTGGTGCACATCCCCTGTGACACACACAAGTGACAGCATGGAGGTGGGACAACAGTGGAGGCCACAGTGCCATCTGAGGCAGACATTCACCACACCAGTGACAGGAGGCAACCCAGCATTGTGCCGGCTACAGTGATTGTCAAGCATGGACAGCCACCACTGACATGCCAGTGGACCATGCAGGTCACAGACATGCAAGGGTGTCAGCTGCACAGGCCATGGATGGTCTGACAGGTGCGCCATGGACACAGTGCATGCACCGTGGACCACTGCACACAGTCATCCAGTGCTCAGGGAACAGCACACAAACCACAGACAGTGACTGATAGCTACTCCCACACCATAGTCACTTCCCCTACAGACTCACACACACACACCCATGACTGCACCACCCCTGACACCATGCACACCCCTGCAGCTGAGCACCTTTAGCCCACTGCAAATCAGAGACCATCACAGTAGGCATAACAAAGCAAATGAATTTTAAAAGATCAAAAACAACTATTTACAGCTATGTACAAAAGGTTGGGGTGAGAGCCACAAACCAGGTTGGGGTGGGTAAGGGGAACAGGTGAACAAATGTTAGAGGGAAGGAGGGGTATGAGGGTGGGTCCAGGGGGGTAGGGGAAATCATGGGGTGAAACACGTTCAGCGGGAACCCTGCTCCCCGCTCTGAATGCGCCTCCCGCCATGCCTCCTTCGGACTCCCAGATGGTCTATCCATTGCAATATCTCAAGGGAGGCCCTGGCCACCTGCAGTATCTCCTGCAGCATCTGCTCGATGGTCTGCAACTGCCATCCACATAGGACAAGGGAGCAGAGTCAATAGGTGTGAATGCATAGCCCCCTGCAGCCCACCCACTGTGCATGGCATACGGCCATAGGACATGCCTCTGTGATGGTGTGCAACCACCCACAGTGATCGTGTCCACAAGACCTGCCCACCCAGGTGCACACAGCCATGTGGACCGCTGCACACACCCACTGACCAAGTCCCGCACAGCACCACAGTGGCTGTACAGTGACATGGCTATGTGGTGCAAAGGCAGTGGCACAGCCATGTACCTGGTGCACGCATGGACCACCATTGATGCACTCCCACACATGCAGTGCCACTGGAGAGTGCTGACTGTACCATGTTGCGTGCATGGCAGTGGTGTCAATATATGGTGGCTATGCCCGGCTGCCTGCCCTGTTACGCAGCATGCAAAAAAAATCCTGGCCGTAAGGCACTCACCATCATCAGGCTGGTCCCTGCACTGGTCTTGTACAGCCGCCCTTGCAGCATGATGTGCCTCAAGCCGCAGCCTCCCCTCCCTGGCATGCCAGTGCTCCTCAGGGCCTTGGGTGCAAACATGGAGAGAGGAACATCAGTACAATCCGGTAGCAAAGTCCCCCTGTCCCCAGGTGTGTACAATCCCACACAGCCATACCCATCTGCCCCCCCACTCCTATACCACCACCACAGCCCACACTGGACGGTCCCCCTCCGTGTGCTGGACACATGCCACCACGATACCCATATGGACATAAACAGTGTATGGATGGGGCATCTACCTGGCTGTGGAACCGCACCCCTCCTGGCATGTGACCGCAGGTGGGCAAGCCTGTCTGGGTCCCTACACTGCAGGTCCCCATAGCGGTGCCTGCACTGCTCTGCCATGCGCTGTATGCCCGTGGCCTCCTCCAGGACCACCGTCACCTACTCCCACATGGCACTCCTGGCCCTGTCAAGGGGTGCCTCCCCAAATAGAGTAGCAGCATGGGGCTCCACCAGGGACACTAGGTTGGCCAGTTCAACCTGGCTCCAGATTGGTGCCTGTCTCCATACCATCCTCCAAGCATTCAGTGTCAAAATGGCACTCTGTAGCACACGTCCACCATGTACGGATGCTGCGCGGTACTGTGCTGCCATTTCCCATCACGCAGTCACTGAACAGCACGATAGAGGTGCACCCATGTGGACACATGACACCTAGGGGCAAAGGTCGGCACAGGGTCAGGGATCTCTCACGCACAGACCGCCACAGCGCGATTGGTACTCACCACGTGCAGCACGGTAGGGCGCCTGCGTGGCACT
This sequence comes from Neoceratodus forsteri, assembly GCA_016271365.2. Classification (NCBI taxonomy): domain Eukaryota; kingdom Metazoa; phylum Chordata; order Ceratodontiformes; family Ceratodontidae; genus Neoceratodus; species Neoceratodus forsteri. Next base: position 260,973,895 of record CM028137.1, on the reverse strand, counting down.
TCCTGTAGCGGCCTACCGTGCTGTGGCTCCACAGCACCTACGGTGCCCCAGTGCCAGAGCACCATACATGTGAACAGCGCAGTACCGCCACTGGCACAATGGTGACTGTGCCCTGCACTGCCTCCTGTGCACAGCACGTCAGCAGCGTGGCAGGCATTGGCGTCAGCACCCTGGGCATGCGCCGTTCGGTGTCCACTGCGCATGTCACAGAAATGTGCCCTTGTCTGAGCACGTTCAACACTTGCGCAAGGTGCAACAGCGCGATATTCAGCCGGCATATGCAAATCAGCTAATCAGCTATTCAATCGTGCAGATACTGCATTAGCATCCACTTAAAATTGCGCCTCACCTCATTTGCATGTGTTGCGCTATATAAATGTGACATTGGGCTTCAGAGGCCATAGTCTAGCATTGCAGTCTATTGTGGTGAGTTGCATGCTGTTTGGGAGTGTGGACTGTGGTGTGTGGGAGATGCATGGGACTGCACAGTCAGAGGTAACACCTGTCATTCCCACAGGATCAATGATGAGCGATCATGAGGTGGAGGAAGAGGAACAGAGACGTGGGAGGAAGAGGAGGGCAAACTTCAAGGCAGAAACAGATGCCCTGTTTGAGGCCTACCTTGACCAGGAGCCACTGCTCAGCGGACAGTGGGGAACACCACAGGCCCATGCTGCTGCATGGGGAGTGGTGGCCCGTGCCATCAACCAGCATGGCTGCCACCGGTGGTCCATGCAGGAGTGCAAGAAGAAGGTGGGCATGGACAGATGGCAGATTAAGGATAAGGTGGCTGCCATCAGGGCAGCATGGGCTGTGACCGTTGGGGGACAGCCGGCCGTGCAACATCTGACCCCACAAGAAGAGCTGGTTGCTGGCAGCATGCGGCGTTGTGCCATTGAGGGTGTTCCAGGTGGTGGATTCCAGACGGGTGGTAGCCCATCACTGCATGGTAGGTCCTGATCTGTCACTGGGGGGGATGACACAGGGTAGGGCAGATACATTAATCTACTGTTTTCCCTTACAGCTCCTGAGCATCTACATGGGTCAGCAGTGGTGGGCTTGTCCACTGAGGGCGATACCATGGACACAGAGGAGGGCCCGTCCAACTCCACAGGTGTCTGAGGGTCAGGGCAACAGTGGGTCTGCCTGGCTGTCCGGACTGATGTTGGTGGAGCAGGTGCGGAGGAGACCCTGCCCGCTTGCCAGCATCCATGGATGCCAGCATTCTGAGACTCAGACTGGTGCCGGATCCGTCACTGATGATGATTGAGCTCACATCATGGACAGTGATACATGTGGGCCGCAGAATGGCCACACAGCAAGTTACAGCATGGGCATAGCCGTGGGTGGTGTCACCGTGGAGGCCTGCATGACATCACAGTCCCAGCCTGTGCCTGTCTGCACCAGTGGGGCAGCACTGGTGTGTGTCCAGGACAGTGGGGCTGTTGCGGCCACTGCAGTGGCACTGTTGAGCCCTGGAGAGTGGCAGCCAGAGGAGCAGTGTCAGCAGTCGGCCAATGGCCATGGGAGTACAGTGTAGGGGGGGCAGCATCAGTGCACCACCTGTGGACATGCCCAGGCATGGCTCTGGTGTGCAGCACCCACCCTCAAGGGGTGCTGCCCATCAGGGCAGTGAACACCGTGAGGGACAGCATACAGATCAGGCAGATGACCTCTTAGATGAGCACACCCGCATACTCCAAGATTCAGTCGATCAGCAGTTGCGGCTTGTGACGGCAGTGGATGCACTCAGTGCGGACCTGTGCCAGGCAGAGGAGTGGTGCAGCAGGGACACTGGTCTGCTCCTGGCAGGGATGGACCGGCTGTGGGAGGATGTGACCACCACCATTGACAGGCTGACACAGACAATCACAGCTGTCATGGCCACAGTGGGCACACAGTTATTTGCCCATGCGTCGCAGACACCACGCAGTGCAATGTCCACCCCCCATTCCCAGTGTTGTGTGACACCCTCCTTGTCAACACTGGGTTCAGCTGTGGGCATCCCGAGCATGCCTGGCCAGGCATGTTCTGTGTGCTCCAGACCCCTGTGAGAGCACAGTTGCATTCAAGCAGCGGAACCCCTGGGGGACCTTCGGTGCCACCCCATGAGGCCATTGGTCAGCCTGTCACTGCTGGCAGGTCTAAGTGGGGCCACCCATGCATCCGTGGTGGCCGTGGCACTGTGGCGCGTGACTGACCTGTCTCCCACCAAGGCTACTGTCTGATGCTGCCCTGTGTGCAGTGTGTTGTTCAATGTGCAATGCACGGTTGGGGTACCCGGCCCTGCACACACACACATGTTCCACCTGCACACCCTCCCAGCTGCTGTCTGCTGTGGCATGTGCATGATGGTGCCACTGGGCGTGGTGGTCTGTGGACGTGTGTGTGGCTGGGGTGGTGGTTGGGGTCGGCATGCCTCCTACCCTTTGTGCATGTCTTGTGGTGTGTGTGTGTGTGTGTGAGAGACTGCGTGCCGTGTTAGACCTTGCCCATCCCTGACAGTGTGTGCAGTTCCATGCTCAGCCAGTTCCCTTTACGACATGCACCCCTGGGGTTTGTCCATGCATGTTTGTGGGTTGTGCCCTTGCCATTGGTGGTTGCACATGGCTCCATGACTTACCTGGGTTGGTTGAAGTGCTCCTCTGTGATGGTGTTCTGGTGCAGCTGTGCCATCCGGACCAGTCGGGGGTTCCTTCGACCAAGGGTGGGCTGCACATCACCATCTTCACCAGATTCCTCATCGTCCCCATTGCTGTCCTCCTCTTTGACCTGTACAGCTATCCCACAGTCATTGGCCATGTTGCACAGGATGCAATTGGCCAGGAATAGCCCACAGGCCTTTGAGGGGCTGTACTGTAGGGCACTGCCAGACATGTCCAGGCAACAAAAAAGTGCCTTCAGCATCCCGAACACCCACTCGATGACATTGCATGTGGTGGCATGTGCCTCATTGTAGTGTTGCTGCGATGGGGTTGCGGGCCACCAGTATAGTGTGAGAAGTCAGGGACAGAGTGGGTATCCACTGTCACCTGTGTGTAGAGGGTGGACATTATTTTGGTGATCAGCATCGCCCTGCCACGGGCCATCTAGGCCAGTAACCATGTCACCTCTGACTATGCCCCTCCCAAGATCCATGTCTTTCTGCGTGAATTGCATACTCACCCACTAGGTGGCCAGTGGGGATGTCCCCACTCTCGAACCTGTGGCACAGTGCAGACTGGTGCCAGATGAAGGCATCATGTGCTCCCCCAGGGTGCGTGGCACAGACATTGGTTATGTGCCCCCTGGCATCGCACACCACCTGGTGGTTGATGCTTGCATACCCCTTCCGATATATGTATGCAGCCCCTTCGGGGCCAGGTGGCGTGCGGATGGCCACATGGGTGCAGTCAATGGCCCCGAGCACACCAGGCATACGTGCTACCCTGTGGAACTCCTGTATGTTTGCTGTGCGCTCCGCCAGTGTGCTGGGGAAACAGATGAACTCCACAGCATGTGGCAGCACTGCGCTGAGGAATTGGGTGAGTAGGCGTGACGCGGCTGACTGGGTTATGCCTGTCGTGTCCCCTGTTGGTCTCTGGAAGTACCCGTGGCGAGCAGGCACATGACGGCTGTCACTTTGGTCTCCACTGACAGAGCATGGCTCTGTCGTGTGAGTGTCTGCATCACATCACTGCACAGTTCACAGAGCCAACGTCAGGATTGCCCGGTTCAGGCAGTACTGGCCCACGATCTCAGTGTCAGTGTACAGCTTGAAGCTGGTGTGGGCTCGGTACTGCCTGTTGGGGGCATACCACTGACGGGCCCTTCCACGGCCGTGCTCCCCTGCTGCCTGCCTTCTCACACCCCCTCATTACTGCCCCCATCTGAATGGTGGCACTGGCCATGTCCCTGGCTTGTGTTACCCCCCTGGGAGCTGTATTACCATTCTCCCCGCTGTCCTTACTGCTACTCCCTCTGCACCGGGGAACACCTCCCAGTTTTGGACGTACTGCCCACTGTCCATGCCCTCAGTCCTATGTGGCACTTCCCACTTTCCTCCTGTGCAGTGGCACAGGATCCCCACTCCTTCCCTGTTCCTGGTGGTTTCCAGGTGCTCTGTCCTGCTCCTGCTCTGTCCTGCTCACAGCTACTGTGTGCCTTCTTGCAGTTAGCTTGCTCCCACATGTGGCTTTCCTGTAGTGTTCTTGTGCCTCTCTCTTGTTCCTTTTTATTTTGGATCATTTCCGCTATCGCGCAACTTCCGTTTGCTCCCCTATTGCGCATGGCGCATGCTGTTGAATATCGCACTGCGCCATTTATTCATGGTTCCTCCCCCTTCAGTTGCGCATGCATTCATTACCATTGCGCTCTTGCGCATTGTAATTTGGGGGCACAACTGCCTCCTGCTGAATATCGCACAATGGCACATTTTTCGGACTTGTGCTGGCGCATCCCTGTTGCGCATGGCGCAACCCTTTTGAATATCTGGGTTATAAAATACAAAATCACATATACCCCTATAATACAAAGCATCATGGGCTGTATATGCAAATCACCACAAAATTTTATGCTGGTTCAACTTCAAGTAGGAATGCATGGTGCCAAAAGGCCTCTCACACAGTCTGCAAAAGGTACAAACAAAAGACAGAGACACGTGTTTCATCCTACCAGGACTCATCAGTGTGCCTCATCTGTATGACTCCCCAGTGGAATGAACCAGCTACCCTAAGTTGGACTATCAGGTTAGGGTTGTGGTAAGCCCAATAAAAGGAAAAAACAAGCTAAAATACAAAGAACCTTAGCGCATTAGCACTGAGGAAAGTGTTACACCAAAGGGCATTAGCTGGGAAGCCAAGTTTCAAAGAAATGCAAAATCACACATACCCCCATAATGCAAAGCATCATGGGCTGAATATGCAAATCACCACAAATGGTAATGCTGGTTCAACATTAAGCAGGAATGCATGGTGCCGAAAGACCTCTCACACAGTCTGCAAAGGGTGCCAACAGAAGACACAGACGCGTGTTTCGTCCTACCAGGACTCATCAGTGTGCCTCATCTCTATGACACCCCAGTGGAATGAACCAGCTACCCTAAGTTAGTCTTTTGGGTTAGGGTTGTGGTGAGCCCAATAAAAAGAAAAAACAAGCTAAAAGACAAAGAACCTTAGTGCATTAGCACTGATGCAGTGGTTACCCCAAACGACATTGGCCAGGAAGTCAAGTTTCAAAGAAATACAAAATCACACATAACCCCATAATGCAAAGCATCATGGGCTGTATATTAAAATAATTTTGTATTTCTTTGAAACTTAGCTTCCTGGGCAATGCCCTTAGGGGTAACCCTTGCCTCAGTGTTAATGCTCTAAGGTTCTTTATATATATATGTGTTACATATATTGTATATAGCTCACAGGTTTGGAGATAAAGTGATCCACATAAAAAGTGATATTCTTCCCCTTCTCATAGCTAAGTTTCAAGAGACCAAGATGTCACGTGTTAGATATATTATAACTGATATCTTGAAATTTAGTTTCATCATGTATGATTTGCATGAGTGGCACGAGTGAAAAGTGAATGTAGAATACTGCTGAGGTAACATGTGGGACTGCCCCTTCAGAATTCAGGTACATGGTCATATCCAGTATCCATCAAAGTGTTACCTCAAATGCATTGGAACAACCAACAACACTGCTTCTGTGTAAAACATTACAAAATTATTATTTAATATCACTGAGAGAGAGAGAGAGAGAGAGGGAGGGCAAAGCTGGGTGTAACCCAGTGGGACTGGCAGGATGAACTGACCTAACTCACTGTCCCCCACAGCAGGGGACAGAAGAAGCTGGAAGTGGGAGCAAGGGTGTGGAGCAGGTTGGGTGGAGGGGTTTGCTAACCAACACCAGGAGTCTAGGTAATAATATGGGAGAACTGCAGGCGGTGGTGGAGGAGGATGATCTGGACCTAATTGCAGTTATGGAGACATGGTGGACTGGAAACTACAGTTGGGAGGTGGAAATGCCTGGATATGTCCTCTACAGGTGGGACAGGATAGGGAGATGTGGAGGTGGTGTTGCCATTTACGTTAGTGAGGGGATTAGCGTGATGGTGTGTGGGGGGTGGGGATGGACCAGCAGAAACCCTATGGGTCACTTTAACCAAAACAGGGGGGACAGCTGTGAAGGTATGGGTGGTTCATAGACCACCAAATCAGGGGGAGGAAGTAGTTAGATGAGTAGGACGACACAGGAGATGGCCAGCAAAGGGGAAATCATGGTGGTGGGAGATCTAAATCTACCAGATGTAGATTGGGACATCCTGGCAGCATCCACAGAAAGCAGTAGGGAGCTGCTGGAAGACTTGCAAGAAGCGTTCCTCAATCAAGTGGTAAGGGAACCTACTAGGGGGTGCCATACTAGACCTGATTATGACAAATGGAGATAGCACTAAAGGTTGGGGAAAACATGGGCTACAGTGACCATCAGACAGTAAAGTTTAAAATTAGGAAGGGTCCAGTTAAGAGCAGTTCCATCACTAGGGTGCTAGACTTTAGAAGGGCAGGTTTTGGGAGGATGAGGTTGATGGTCCAGGAGGAACTAGATGGGAAGGATGACTTGGAGGATATGTAGGAGCTATGGGAGGAAATTTAAAGTGAAATTTTGAAGGCAACAGAACTATTCATTAGGATGATGAGCAAGAAAAAGAGGGTGCATAAACCACTTTGGGTCATACCAGAGATGTGGAAAGCAGTCAGGGAGAGAAGGAAGGCATTCAGGATATATAAAGTGTCTCAGAGGGAGGCAGACAAGGAGGTATATAAGCAAAAACTGAGGAAAGCAGGGAAGGTGATCAGGCGGGCAAAGACAGCAATGGAGAAGCATGTAACCAGGGAGGCAAAAAGGGGAGACAAGAGGTTTTTCAGATATGTGAGTGACAAAAGGACAGGGGAGCACGGGATTATGAAGCTCAAGGGGGATGGGGGGGATCTGGTGGAGGGAGATATGGAAAAAGCCAATGTCCTGACTGAATACTTTGCATTGGTCTTCATGGTGGAGGAGGTGAAAGGTCTGAAGCTAGAAAACAGGGAGGGGCTGTGTAGGAACATGGACTCAAGTCCCTTCACAGAAGCTAGGATATTGGAAGAAATAGGTAAGCTGCAGACAGATAAGGGGATGGGTCCAGATGGGATTCACCTGAGGGTTATCAAAGAATTAAAACAAGAACTGGCTACACTGCTCACAAGGTTGTTTAACCTGTCACTGCTCAGGGGTATGATTCCTGGGGACTGGAAAAGGGCTGAGGTGGTGCCCCTACATAAAGCAGAAGGAAGGGCGGAGCTGGGAAACTATCGCCTGGTTAGACTTGCCTCCATGGTTGGTAAACTAATGGAGGTGCTTATTAAGGAAAGGCTGTTAAAGTTTCTGGAGGGGGAGGGCCTCCTGAATGACAATCAGCATGGATTCACAGTTAGTATGTCCTGACAGACCAACCTGATTAAATTATTTGACAGAGTGATGGAAATAAAGGACCAGGGTGGGGCTGTGGATGTGGCCTACCTGGACTTCAGAAACACCTTTGACACCATCCCCCACAGGAGGCTGATAGGCAAAGTAGGCAGTTTAGGGGTGGGTAGCAAACTCACAAACTGGGTAGAGCATTGCTTGGAGGGGAGGAAACAGAGGGTTGTGGTAAGTGGGGTGCACTCAAAGGAAGACAGGGTGATGAGTGGGGTTCCCCAGGGGTCTGTACTCGGACCCATACTTTTCTTTTTTTTTTATTTCATTTTTATTAAAGAGATACCTTACTACATAGTGCAAATCAGAACATTGCTTGTGAACTGATACAGCTTGTTAATAGCAGTATATGGCAGTTCATTACTATAAACTTTATTTCATATACACACCTGACATTTTAAAATTCTCTAGTTGGCCCTTGGATATTCCCCAAACTATACTTAGGCAGGGGGCCGGTCCCCAACTTCCCTTTACATAGACTCCAGTGTTCTTCCCATACAATCATCTAAGGGGGGACAGGATAAAGACTCCTCCCACCCTCTCATTCAGGGAACGAAGTAGGGATCTTATTCATATAGATACATAGAAAATCCATCTGGCCATTTCTTAATAAAAGGGGCTAATTGACCATACAATTTGGCTGTGAGGTGCTCCAATCTGTAGATATCAAGGACTATCTGATGCAAATAGAGGATTGTGGGTATCGTAGTGGTCATCCACTTATGAGTTACATCTTACTTGGCTGCCAGTAAGATGAGAGGGAGTAGGGTGGTATTTCATAGTGGTCTATGGGATGGGTATATGGATAAAACAGCTACTTCCTCTGTCAATTCAATAGCCTCTCCCAGACATTCCCCTAGTTCTACTTGCAACGTGCACCAGAAGGGAGTCAGCTTCGGACAGTGCCAGAAAACATGGCATAGGTCTGCTAGGGTACAATTGCATGTTCTCCAGCAGCGCTCATATGAAGCCAGGAGGTATTTTCTTAAAATTGCTGGGGAACAAAAATATCTGGAGCGGGTCTTCCATGCAAACTCTCTCCATATATTAGAAGCAGTGATTTTAATTGCTTTTAAGGTTGAGACTTCCCACAATGCATAGGGGGCATCTAGCCCCAAATCCATGTTTCATGCCACCAGTAATGAATGAGAAGTGTCCCCTAGGGAATTTGATATTATTCTGTATATATGGCCTATCAGGTGTCCACAAGGGAATCCTCCCAATGTGTTCTTAAGTAGAGCCCAAAGGGCAGGTAGGGGGAGGGACTAGAGAGAGTAATGTATTTTTGCCTTGATGTGTGGTTTCTCACTTGGGCATATAGAAATGCATCATGGTCAGGTAGGGAGTACTTGTTTTGAAGTTTAATGAAAGACATAACCCCCGAGTTGGTAGCAAATTAATAGTAGCAACTAAGTCCCAATCTGCATCAGGAGGCAAATGAAGTATCCATGTGAATGGGGTGAAAATCCTCATCCTCTGATATTAAGGTACCCATACTTTTCAACATATACATTGGGGACATCACTGATGGACTAAAAGGGAAGGTGTGTCTGTTTGCCGACGACATGAAGATATGTAGTAATAGGGTTGATGTGGCGGAGATGGGAGTGGAGGATATGAGAGAGGATCTGGCTAGGCTGGAGGAGTGGTCGGAAAGGTGGCAACTGAAGTTCAATACAAAAAAGTGTAGAATTGTGCATATAAGGCATAATAACCCAAAGGCAAAATACTGGGTTGGAAGGGAGAAATTGGAGGTAACAAAATAGGAAAGGGATCTGGGGATCACTATTTTGGACAACCTGAAAGTCAGGAGTCAGTGTGACAGAGCAGCGGGAAAGGCACTCCAAACACTGATAGGATCTGCATAGGGAGGGGATTCATGAGCAGGCGTAGGGAGGTAATCCTGCCACTATACAAAACGATGGTCAGATTACACATGGCACATGGGGTTCAGTTCTGGAAGCCATACCTACAGGGAGACAAGGACAGGCTGGAAAGGGTCCAGAGAAGAGCAACCAAGATGGTGAGAGGGCTGCATGCAAAGTCATAAGAGGAGAGGCTAGGAGAGCTGGGCCTGTGTATACTGGATGAGAGGAGGGAGAGAGGGGATATGGTGAAGACATTCAAGTACTTAAGGGGCATAAACAGGGTGAGGGTTGACAGCATCTTTAAAATAATAGGAACAATTCCACTAGAGGATATACCTACAAACTACAGGGAGGAAGATTCAGAGGAGACATTAGGGGGAGGTTCTTTACTGAGAGGGTGGCGCGGCCATGGAACAGAGTGCCAGAATGGGTAGTGGGTGTGGATATAGTAGACAACTTCAAAAGAGCCTGGGATAAATACCTGGTCATAACTGGCAAGGGGAGGTCTGGGAATGAAGGGAGGGGATCTTCCTGGGTGGGGGGTAATTGGGCAGACTGGAAGGGCCGCCGGGTCCTTTTCCTTTTCTGCTGACAGAGTTCTATGATTCTGTGATTGGAAGAACCATAAACACTGCTTCTGTGTAAAATATTACAAAATTATTTAATATCACTCAAAGCATTGGTTTAGCTTCAAAATGGAAATGAATGATTTACTGAGCAGTTACGAAGTGGATTGTGAGCCTCTGGAGCCACCTACTGTCCTTGTGCCACAATTGCAGAAGCAAATGATAGGAGATAAGCCTGCACCACTAATAACTAATGACTGTACTCAGTTTCTGATGAGAAACTGTCAGCAAGAGATAAAGAAACTAGACCACTAATTTTCTCAAAAAAAAAACATTAACACCAATGAAGAACCAATACATGATGTGAAATTGCAAAGGCATACCGTCTATTGTCAGAATATATTCTGATTCAAAAGACCTACAATACATGAAATCCCAACTGTACTAAATAAATGCCTGTATTCCTAGTTTATGAATGCCAGAAAAAAATCCAGATAAACCTGTGATCATGTAACTTTCAGGTGCACATTCCAGAACATCAAAAAGCACCTGAAAGTAGATGGATATGGTTTGAAGGCTCTCGTAGTGTTTTCCAGTCCAAAAGTAGGCAGCTTAAATCTGATAGCCAACTCAGTTAAGAAGGGGGATAAAACCTTTTATAGGTACATCAGGGAGCTAAGGAAGACCAAGGGAGGGTTAGTGAGGCATAATAAAGGGGAGGAGGTGGGCAGAATGTGACTGTGAAAAGGCAGAGATACTAAACAAATATTTTTGCTCAGTATTTACAAAGGAAGAGTGGGAGGTACCTAAAACAAACAGCAGAAACACTGGATACAGTAGTTGATACCAGCCCATTTACAGAAGAAAGGGTTCTGAAAGAACTCTTAAAACTGAAGGTGGACAAAGCAATGGGGCCTGATGGGATTCATCCCAGAATTCTAAAAGAACTAAGGGTAGAACTAGTGACACCACTAACTACCCTCTTTAACAAATCATGGGAGGATGGGGTGGTACCCGAGGACTGCAGGAGGGCAGATGTGATTCCCCTTCACAAAAGTGGGAGCAAAGCAGAAGCAGGAAACTACAGACCTGTTAGTTTAACCTCAGTGGTAGGGAAAATGATGGAATCACTTCTGAAGGAAAGAATTGTTGAGTATCTAGAGGCCAGAGGGCACAGGACCCAAGGCAGCATGGATTCACATGGAAGGTCATGCCAGACAAATCTGATAGATTTCTTTGACTGGGTGACCAAAGTAGTAGATCAGGGAGGGGCTGTGGACATGGTCCACCTAGACTTTAGCAAGGCATTTGACACAGTCCCACACAAAAGATTAATATACAAGTTAGCCAGCCTGGGAGTGGGTCCCAAAATGACAGCCTAGGTAAAGAATTGGCTGGAGAATAGGACACAGAGAGTAATAGTAAATGGAGTCCACTCTGAAGAAATGGGTGTTACTAGTGGGGTACCACAGGGTTCAGTATAAGGACCGGTCCTCTTCAATGTCTTTATAAGTGACATTGCAGAGGGACTGGAAGGAAAAGTATGTCTCTTTGCAGATGACACAAAGATCTGCAACAGAGTTGATGCACAAGGTGGGGTGGAAAGGATGAGAAGGGACTTGGCAAGGTTAGAGGAATGGTCAAATGTATGGCAGCTTAGATTCAATGCTAAGAAGTGCAAAGTAATGCACCTGGGAAACAAAACCCAGGGAAGAGTACACAATGGGGTGAGATACTAACAACAACAAAATGGAAAGGGACCTGGGGTAGTCATATCAGATGACCTAAAGGTGGGCAAGCAATGTGAGAGGGCAGCAAGGAGGGCTGGGGGATACTGGGATGCTTAGGAGAGGCATCACCAGTAGAAAACGGAAGTTATTATCCCTCTGTACAGACAGTTGGTGAGACCCCATCTGGAGTACTGCGTGCAGTTCTGGAGACCTAATCTCCGCAAAGACATAGACAGGATGGAAGCTCTCCAGAGGAGGGCAACTAAAATGATGCAGGGTCTCCACCGGAAGACATATGAAGAGAGACTTAAGGAGCTAAATATGTATAGCCTCAAGGAAAGGAGGGAGAGGGGGGGACATGATAGAAACTTTCAAGTACCTCAAGGGAATCAACAAAGTCCAAGAGGGTAGCATCTTTCAAAAAATAAGGTGTGCAAGAACAAGGGGGCACAATTTGAAGATAGAAGGGGGCAGCTCAGAGGTAACTTAAGGAAGTATTTTTTCACAGAGAGGGTTGTGTATGCATGGAACGGCCTTCCGGAGGAGGTTGTGTAGTCAAAAACAGTGGTGGAATTCAAGCATGCATGGGACAGTCATAAGGCAATTCTAGGGGGTGGGGGTAGGAAGAAGTAGGCTGCTGGTTAACTAGGATCTGCAGCTTATCCATTAGGTAGGGAATTGGGCAGACTGGGTGGCCAAGCAGTCCTTATCTGCTGTCAAAATCTATGTTTCTATGCTTCTATGTTTCTATGAGAGGGCACCCCTATATTAGGGCTGAATAGGCATATATTAGGTTTGAGTAAGCAATTTCATTTAAACCCCAGTTTCTACACCTGATTAACTTGGCTGTCCCTGGATGGTTTTGTGTGCTTGTTTTTCCTGACGGCATAAACTGAAATGGGCATAGTTGAGACTGAGTCTTAGGATACCGTAAATTTGATAATAGTTGATCCAGCAGTTTAAAAGTTTTGGAAGGTTTTTTTGGTGCTCACTAACAGCACAAAAAAAAAAAAGCAGCTGCAAGTTGAAACCTAAAACTTTCAGGTTTCCTAGAATTTGGCCCAATGATGATTCTTTGTTCAGTGACTAACGAAAAATGTGTAGCTTTTGAACTATAAAGGAAACAATATGCCATTTCTTGACATGCATACTGTTTTTTTCCACATTCTATTCATGACTGAATTTTTGCAAAAAGGTCATGTGGATGGGGACTCAATTTTTGTTACTGAAAACTCTCATTTTTCATGCAGTTTTGAGTCACAAAAATGGCCTTGCTTTCTTTGAATTGATGGTGGCTGGGAGCCAATTCTGGCTGCAAGCACCTCTCTCCATTCAAAATGTAGAAGAACTAATGGCAAGTGCCCAACCTTGCCACCAGTACCCCTCCCTCCAGCAGACCCAAACAGTAAAAGAACTGGTAGTGAGTGCCCAACTCTTAACTGGTACCACCCTTCCCCGTTCAAACTCAAAAAAGCTGATAGTAGATGCCAAAGCTCAATTCTGGTCTCCCTCCCACCCACCTGAACTGTCAAATAACCAGAAGCTAGCCATCATGCTGGTGCAGCAGTAGCATTACCACTTGCAGCACTGAAGACATGGGTTTGGAAATGAACTTGGGGCACTGGAGGACCAGTCAGGGTGGAGGAGGATTGACCGTCTGATGAACTACTGTCCTCCACCACAGAGGAGGGCAGGCAGAGTCTGGTGATCACCTGGCCCCTTGCAGAAACTGGGGAAAAGACATCTGGTACTGTACAAAAGCCAAGACGGGGCATTGCAGATGCTGACATGCAATGCATGAGAGTGCACAGCACACATCATGGCATCATTGCACGCCACACATATTGGGAGAACCACAGGAGGAGAAAATGTTAACAATGGCAGGACTGCACAAAGACACCTACATGCCCCGCACACAACCAGCTGGGTTCACTAACCAGGAACTGGATTCTTCTGTGATGGTGGATTGGGGAACCTCATCAACCCTGTTGGGGGGGCAAGCCCTTGGAGAAGAATGGCCAGCAGGTAAGTCCAGGTGGATGTCACTGTGATGGGGCTGGGATTCCCAGTAGATGGGGGCCATCCAGTGACAGGAGAGAAAGAGATTAAAATAAATAAATAAATAACCAGCAGCTGGTGCCCAATCCTGCCTCAAGTATGGATTCAGCCACAACCTACAGGAAAACCCTTCCCCAAACCAACTGGCCAACTTACTTTCCCCATCCTCCTCCCCCCACCTTCTCATCTGTTTTAATAAAAAAGAAACTCTTACTCACCCTTGCCCTATGTCAAGCATCAAGGTCACCCTCCTCACCTCACAGTAACCACACTGAATGATCCTATGTCATGATTTCTCAATGTCTATCATTGTGATTCCTCAATGTCCTGTGGCACAATTCTAATCTGTCCCTCAATGTGCTCCTCTTCCTCAGAGAAGAAAAAAAGGAGAGACTTAGGTTTTTTAAGGGCAAAAAATGAGTGTCCAAAATGAACTTGGGGTGATTTGGGAAAATGCCAATTTGGTGTTTGTGTGGGCTGATGGTAAGAGCGCCATCCCTCAAATTTGGCACAAAAATAATAACAAATAAAAAAAAGCTATGGGTCTTAGAAAGAATGATCCCTCCAGAAACTAACTCCAGTCAAGAGTGCACTGTTCATGCAAAAGGACTTATTTATTTTTTTCTGGCTTAGTTATCAGTTTTTTCAAATTCTTATTGTATATTTTTGTTAAAATTTATTGACCAAATTTTTTGGAATGGGGTACTTAGGAACCCTCCTCATAAACATCTAACTGGCAAGTTTCATGCCTGCCTGATTGGTGCACTGCATCACATAGTCATCACAGGGCCTTGCATGATGCAAGCAGAAAACCCAGTCCCATTCCACCCAACAGGACCGTGGTTTACATATGGCCTAGGTGTTCTAGCCCAACACAAGGTACTTGGGGTAATACCCATAAATAACTGACACTATAGGGCAGTACAGTGGTGAGGGTTGCTGCAGAATTGAGGTGTTATCCTTTAGATGAGACATTAAACTGAGGTTCTTTCTGCCCATCTCTGGTCACCGTGCAGCTAGAAGTAAAAGATCCTATGGCACATACTAAAGATGATTTGGGGAATTTTATTGTCAGTATAAACTATAACATCAAACAATAAAGCATTACAGGAATCATACATAAATAAACATAACAGATTTAATTAAACCGTCTCCGCTATACCTCTTCCATAATTCTTTTCTTTTGTTTTCCACTATTACATTCATAACCTAGAAACATGAATACCATTTTCTTAATTAGAAATAACAAAAGAAAATATAACTACCCTTCAATAAGTCCCCTGTAATGCTGACACTGCCCGTGTCATTAAATATACAAAATATTAATAAAACATCAAAATAATTAAGGTAAAAAAAATAAACAAAATCAAAAAATAAAATAGAAACTCAAAACTCAAAAACAACAGAAAAAGCAATATTGCACATATCAATGAAACCTTTAGAATGTGTACATTCCATATTCCTAGTTTAACAGCCTTCTCTTATAATTTCCTCAATTTCACCTCAAATGTGTTCAGCCTATGCCATTATTTCCTATCCTTCTTATATCCAGGGAATACATTGCCACAAAACATCAGCTTTTACTTTGGGGAGTCTTTGATAATTTAGTTTCTCACCTGCTTTAGTGTACCCTCTATCATTAATGCAGTCAATACTGGTGTTGTATTTTATTGCTGAGGAAAATACTGACACATGGCTTGCCAGGTATAACATTTCAAGTATCACATTAAGTGTACTAGGACTGTATTGTCTAAGGTACCCAGTGTAATTCCCTAAAACTAATGTTTCATAGGTCAAATTTTTTAAATGTGGTCATTGCCATCTGCTGGCCAGATAGGACAATATCCAGACAGTCTCTGAACATTCTAAGAAGACGTGGGCCTGGGTTTCCTCAACCTTATTGCACTCTACTCTTGGACAAAATCTTTCCTCCAAAGATTTGTTCTTGAGGTTGCCTTTAACCCCGATTCTTCCATGGCAACTAAGCCATGATGTAGCTCATGATTTAGCTGGGATCCTGTGATCATTTAGCATAGTTTAGGCAGTTTTAATTTTAGATGGAAGGCATTTAGGGAATATTGCAGACCTGGCATACTTATTAGTCATTATTTGTGCATATATGTGTTTCACATTAGAAGCAGATATTGCTACTTTACACATCTTCCAGTGTCTCATCTTATGAATTGCGGCATCTGCAAATTCTGGTACATTGTATGAATTCATTGCCTTTGGAGGCAAGGAGTCCCACTTAGAACAGTATTCTTTTAATAACTTTGCAGTCCATTTTTGCGATGATGTGGGAATAAGTTCCCATCCTGTTTTCAAGGTAGAAGCTATGTCTTGCATCACCTTTATGTCTACAGTATATCCAATCTGTAACATGCTGCATTTTTCCTTATTGATTTGTGCCCCAGATAATTCTGAATATTTTGAAAATTGTTGCATTACTTCTATCCCTGACTACTTATTTTCCACAGATATGCATACATCATCTGCATATGTCGATAGCTTAGTGTGCCTGTCCTGGTCCAAAAATGCAAATAAATAAATACAATAAATAAATATGGCACTGCTCAAAGCAAGCTACAGGTCTGGTGCACTGAGCATTATTATGCAGTTGTTTCCAGTGAGGCCCACATGTCCACTCAAGAAGCAACCAGCTGCTCTGGAGCACCTAATGTTACAATGCAGCTGCTTTGTTAGTGGCCCATGGGGGCCACCTACAACACAAAGTAGAGGTATGACACAGTGCACATGACTATGAAGCTGCATTTTGAGTGGCCCATAGGGCCATTTGCAAAGCAAGCTACTAGTCTGGAGGAGTAGAGCTGGCATATGTGTATTCTGCTAGGGGCACCAGTCAGAAACCTGCAGGCCTTGTTTATAGAGGTCTGAATTTTGGCAAGGGCGGTGGAGTCAGCCATGGCATAGATAGGAAGCCTGTAGTCAACTAAGAACAGGATGGAGGAGATGATAGCCAGCCGGAGGGCATTCTAAGGGAGACAGTCTCTGTGGCGGTAGAAGAGTCCAATCCGGGTGTTTACCACAGTGGACAGGGTTTTTAGATGGGAGTGGAAAGTGAGTGCTGTGTTGAAGGTGATGCCTAGGTATTTGTATGCAGTTACCTGTTCAATTGGTTGTAGGGTGCTAGGGAGGATGAGGAGGGGGGCATTTTTGGCGCTACTCTGGTGGTGGGCGAAGAGCATAGATTTTGCCTTTTTTGAGGTTCAGGACCAGACGGTGGTCGAGGAACTATTTTTCAGCTTGGCTGAAGATGAGCTACAGGGAGTTCTGAAGGGTGACAGGGTCAGGGTGGACAGCGACAAGAACTGCATCATTGGTGTATAAGAGCATTTTAACTGAGCAGGAGCTGGGGAGGGTGTTAAGAAAGAGGCTGAACAGAGTAGGGTCCAGGATAGATCCCTGGGGAACACCGGAGTGGACAGGTAGTGCAGTTGATAGGGTACCGTTTAATTTGACCAGCTGGAATCTGCCATGGAGGTAACAGGAGAACCAGGCAAGGGGGCCAGATGAAAGAAACAGTTGGTGGAGGGAGTTGAGCAGGAGGGGGTGACACACAGTGTCAAAGGCCTTAGAAAGGTCAATGAACACTGCCCCGGCAACGTGGCCAGGGTCAAGTGCAGCGTGTATGTGCTATGAGAACTCTAGCAGATCCGATGTGGTGCTGCGTCCAGGGCGGAAGTCGTGCTGCTCTGGACACAGGATGTTGAATTTGGTAAGGTATTCCATGAGTTGGGTGGAGTAATTGTTTCCAGGGCTTTGGAGAATGGAGGAAGGATGCAGATTGGCCTGTAATTATTAGGAGATGTATGCTCTCCATTCTTATGGATTGGGGTGATTTCAGCTGATTTCCATGCACTTGGGAATTGACCAAGGCAAAGAAATTGGTTTAACAGGTCAGTGAGGGGGGCAAGCATGACATCTAGAGTTAGTCGGACAATCCTAAAGTCAATGGGGTCACAACTGGGGTTGTGGCTAGATAGGGCTTTTTGCAGGAGTGGTTTGGCTTCATGGGATAATATTGTGCAGAGGAGGAATGGGAGGTGATTTAGGGTGGGGGGTTGTGGCAGTGATAGGGTCAAAGAAGTGGGCAGGAAGGACTGAGCTGAGGTCAGAGAAAGCTGTGTTGATACAGTCAGCAATATGTAGTGGGTCAGTGGTGATAGAGCCATTTACAGATATCTGGGATGGAGTGGGGAGCGGATTTTCACATTGAGCTCCTTAATATTGTCCCAGAAAGCACATGCGGAGCTCCAGGAGGAGGCCAGGGTAGTTTGGTAGTGTTTGGCCTTTGCTTGCCATATGGCTCAGGTGCATTGATTACGAGCGGCATTATAGGCCTGTCTGTCCACTGGCCTACCTGATTCAATCGCGATGTGCCATAGATTGTCTCGCTGCCTCAGCTGTTGAATTAGGGAGGGGGAGATCCAAGGGGCATTTTGTCTTTTGTGGAGAGTGCTGGTAAAGGGGGCAAAGAGGTCACAGGCCTTGGAGAAGGTACTGGTGATGTAGGCTAGTGCAGTGTCTATGTCGGCCGCAAGTAAGATTGGGGACCAGTCTTGTTGGGCTAGGTGCTGCTTCAGTTTATTGAGGACCCTTGGGTGAAAGCAGCGGGGGGTGGTTTGGGGCATGGGTTTTTGTGTGGGTGAGGACCAGTGGCAGAGGATAGGGGAGTGGTCACTAAGAGAGTTGGCTAAGACATTAATATTTTTGATTTTGTGGGGGTGGTTGGAAAGAATTATGTAAAGACGGCGCTGGTGCCACTTGACTGGTGAAATCTCATAGGGACTGTGACCAATTGAGTTAAATCAAGGGCAGAAAATGAGTCCTTTATGTGTGTGGTAGTGGAACCAAGCCAGTTGACATTGAGGTCACCTAGGCCAAGCTGTTTGGCTTTGTGAGGCAGGGTGGATAGATAGTAAGGGAGTGCATTGCTGGTCCCTGGTCTCGTGGGGGTATGTATGAGGTAGTGAGATAGAGAGGGCCCCTGCCCGGGTCAGGGGAGATTTTTACAGAGATGGCTTGGGCACCATGACTGAGCTTGGGGGCTGAGAGCGCTTGGCTAAGGAGGGAGTCATGGAGTAGACTGCACATCCGCCTCCACGCTTGCCAACTCTATCTTCTCTGATGATGGTGAAACCTGGAAGGGAGACAGCTGAGTCAGGGGTCGATGCAGAGAGTCAGGTCTCCACTATGGCAATGATGTTGGGCCTGTGTTGTACGATCCAGCATTGGAGTGCAGCAGTCTTCTTTGGGAGACTGCAGATGTTCATTGAGGCGATGCGTAGGCCACACCGAGCAGGGGGTGGGGGGTGGGTGGATGGCCCAGGACCAGGGTTGGGGTGAATGTTCCCGGAGAGCAGAAGCAGTTTGGTGACTAGTCTGAGCAGTGGGCTGCGATGATAGATGCTGCTATATAGGAGCTGGTGTACAGATCTGGTGGTGGGAGTGCAGGGGAAGGGCAGGGAGCTAAAGGCATGTATGGCCAGGATGGGGTGTGCCCAGTTGAACTAGTGGTTGGGGGTGGGAGTGGAGATTGGTGGAGGGTGCGGCAGAGTGGTATGATGGTCCAGTGTGTGAGGGAAGTTGGGGAGGGGAATAGGGGGAGGGAGGTAAAGGGTGGGAGTATGTAGGACTGTGTAGTGTGGGGGGTGAGTGAGCAGGATGATTGTAAGAAGATTAAGGATGAGAGTCTGTATGTCTATGGTTGAGAGATGCCCGGTGTATAAGGGGGATAGAAGCTTGGGTGAGAGGGTGACTGGGGCGGGTGTGGCAATCGACGGGCTAACATCCCTTCAAGAATCACGCAGGAGAAGGTGAATTATTAACTATTCAGCCCTCTGTGGCTGTCCCTGTGCCCTGGATGTGCTGCATGCTGATTCTGCTGTGTGGGGGGGGGGGGTGCACAGAGACCTACTCAGCCATTCAGGCCTCTGTGGCAGTCCCTGTGCCCCTGGTGTGCTGCTTGCTGATTCTGTAATATGTTAAATTGAATTAAATAAAGCCTGTCCTGTTTCACAAAACGGTATATATTTAACCAAATTTTATGCCAAAATGAATGGGGTTGGTCTACATTAAGCACATTCTTCCAATAATAGGAACATGGTGGAAACTGATTCCAGGACTTCGCACATAATTCTGTATATACTCTAGACATTGGTTTAGCTTTAATAACCAAGGATATCAGGTCCTGAAAATTAGCCCCTGCCTTGGTACCCCAGGGAAGTGGACCAAGGAACTGAGACACACAACTCCTAATCTGGTTGATTTTGAAGAAATCCTTAGCCTCCAGGGCATGTTTAGACAATATTTTGGGAACAGACAACAATTTCCCCTAATCAACTAAGTCTCTGACTGTTGATCCTGCCAGAGTTGTGCAAAATGAAGCTGATAATGGATTCCCCCTAATGTGTAAATTGAAGTTACTGACAAAAGGTTGGGCAAGGTCTCTCACATTGTGCAACCCAAGGGTTTTACAAAGCTGCAAGTGGGCTAAGATATCCCAGCCAGCAGGTGTATCTCTTAAAGTTTTGGGAAACTTGTTTAAGCTGTGTATAATAAAAAGGCTGGCACAATTTCATGTTTCTTAGACAGCGCAGACACTATTTGTACTCAGTGAGGTGGACGCTTTGGTTTCTCACTTTGGCAGCCCCATCTGAAGTATTTAGCCCCATGTATATCTAAGTAATATAGGAAAAGGTCAGGGAGCTGTAGCCACCTGCTCTACATGACCTACATAATTTTAAGTAAGATCTACTTGGAGCTTTCCCTACCCATAAAAACACTGAACATCACGAATGGAGGGCAACAAACCACTTTTTAGGAAGATAAGAATTAAGCATTGATAGAGAAGGCATGGAAGAACTGTCATTTTAATGATGTTCACTCTGCCCTAAAAGGACAGTGGTAGTTCGCACCAATGACGTAAGTCTCCCAAGACTCCCTGAAGGATCTTCACCAGGGGGTCTAAGTTTAGTGCTTTTAATTGAGCTAGGTCCTTCGAGTATTCCATGCATTCCTGAATTCACCTATGTGCCCCACGACCTCTGCAGTGAGACTGTTCCATGCATTCACCACCCTTTCTGTGAAAGAACACTTCCTCAAGTTTCTCCTGAGTCTCTCCCTTCCAGTCTCATACTGTGGTATGCCCCCTGTATGGCGACACCAACACAGCAAATTACGCTCCTGTCGGCAAAATTGGCACTTTGCCTACAGGTTGCTGTGATGGTGTTCCAAAGACAGGGGCATGCTGTCTCCTGGTCCTGCACCCCCACCCTGAGTTAACTCTGACTGGAATTAACTATCCTTTAGTCGGAGGGTTCAGCGGGCAAAGCCCCCTGATAGAAAAACAGGACCGGGAGTCTGCAAGGAATCATGCTAACCACGATTTGCGGTCAACATGATTCTTATCGCTGTAACACCGGTCAACATTAGAGATGTCGAACCAGTGTGGTTGAGCCCCCATACTGTGACCCCTTGTTCTTGCGCTTTTCTTTTTCTGAATGATACTTCCCTCCTGGATCCTGTTTATCCCCTTGAGGTACTTGAATGCCTCTATCATATTCCCCCTCTCCCTCCTTTTCTCAACGGTATACATATTGTGGTCTTTCAGTCTTTCCTCATATGTTTTCTTGTGCCTTCCTTTCACCTCTTTCTTTGCCATTCTCTGCACCGCTTCCATTCTGTCTATGTCATTCCGGAAATGTGGTCTCCAGAACTGAACACAGTATTCTGGATGTGACCTCACCAATTGTCTGTATAGTGGCATCACCACTTCCTGTTTTCTACTGGTGATGCATCTCCTATGCAATCCAGCATCCCTCTGACTCCCTACTGCCTCCTCACATTGCTTGGCTCTACTTTCAGGTTGTCCGTTATAGTTACCCGCAGGTCTCTTTTGAGTTTTATTGTTGTTAGTGTCCTCCCCCCTCCCCCATCTTGTATACTTCTCCAGGATTCCTGTGTTCCAAGTGCATGACTTTGCACTGTTTTGTATTAAATTTAAGCTGCCACTCTTGAACAATCCTCCAACTTGCCTTAGACTCTTCTCATTTTTTCCACCCTATCTGGAGAGTCTACCCTGTTGCAGACCTTGGTGTCATCTGTAAAGAGGCTTACCTTCTCCTTTAGTCCTTCCCTCTGAAATCCTTCCCTCTGCCCACAGAGCTCCCTGCAGCACTACATAAGATAACTACAGCCAACACCTGTGAACTGTGTTAACCTGTCACCGCTTATGCCCCACCCTTCCTGCTCTGCCTTTAGGTAGCCTAGGTCAAGTGACATGTTACATGCCCTGTTCCCCCCTCCTCCTGAACCAATCTCCCTACCTAGTTTCCATATTGTTCGTTATACTGCATGACCACTAGGAATCACTGCCAAGCCCCTAATCACCTAGTATCCTTAGAATAATTTAACTCCTTTCTTGCTATTCCTGATCCCTTCTCTATGATACCCTACTTTTTAACCATGTCCCTAGTGAACTTTATCTACCTACTGCTAGAGTCCACCACCGGGATTCGAACCCCTGACATTTCACATGGTAGTCAGGGACTCTAACCTCTAAGCAATCCCATCAGCCACACTTTTGTCTAGCTTTTTCCGCTTCTTATACCTCATCTTAGCCACATCTCATTTTATTCCCATACCACCCCCCAGTACCTGGTGGCAGCCTGAATGCCCCTGCTACTGAGCTAACCCCCTATTGCCCTCTTTTGACCTGCCATGGAATTACACTCCTGATCCTTCAAATCCCCCTTTTCTTTTCCAGTCCTGTCCATACTGCATTCCCACTCCCTTATTCCTATGGCACAAAACATTAACCATTACTGTGCTTCCTCTGATGGCAGCCTTTCTAGTATGCTCTCTACTCATTACTAATTTCAGTGCCTCTGCACTTGTCCCTGACCAAAAATGCCTACTCTGTTGCACTCCTGTCCTCAGACCCATCCTCCCTCCTCACCATAAACAGATGGGAACTTACTCCAATGGGCTTCCTGTTCTATGCGTGCTTATCAAACCTCGAGCATTGCCAACTCATTTTTTTCCTGTTCTGCCTTGTACTTGCCACCTTCTCACTACCCTGCTCCTACCGTACAATTGGCCTTTTCTCTGCTACTGCTAGCAGGGGACATAGAAAGCAACTAGGGTCCCACTGACTTACATAAGGCCCCCTTCCAACAATAAATAGCACAACCCCACCAGTCTGAAAATTGCCCATATTAACCTATGTAGCCTCCCATCTAAATTTCCTGACCTAGAGGCCAGGGTAGCACTCCATAAGTCCCATGTCCTTGGTCTTTCAGAAACATGATCAAAACCTCATATCCCTAATAGCACCTACCACCTTCTGGGGTACTCATTGCTATGCCAGGATAGACCGGGCAAAAAAAAAGGTTGGGGTGTGGAACTTTATTACAGTGAACTCCTATCTGCCTCTTCCGTACACTTCTTCGACCCTACATCTGCCAGTTAATGGCTCATAGCTGAACTGACCCTGTGCTCTGTAAAAAAAGATATACTGTATGTGGGTTTCCGGTACAACCCTCCAATAGGGGCATTCCTGGTCTTGTCAACCACCTGGCTGGCCTAGGCAACCTCTCTCATCCCAGGGACACAATCCTCCTTGGGGATTTTAACCTTACTTGGTTGAGATCCCTTGGTACTGACTACTTTAACCTGCTAAAACAGCACAGTCTGGTCCAGGTTATCTCTGTCCCCACCAGGCACAACACTTGGACCCAAAATCATTCTTTCCTAGACTGGGTGATCACAAACCCACCAAGGAGGCAGTACAGCACTATGGTTTAGGCATTGAGCTGCAAACCTGGAGACCTGAGTATGAATCCCACAGCCCCAGTTGCATACTGTGTGACCCTGAACAAGTCATGTAACTTCCTTGTGCTCCCAGGTCACATCTGGAAACAAGCATTGGCTTAGTGTGCCTTTCCAGGTTAAATAATTTCCCCTTTCACAAACAGAGAGGACAAGGTGATCCAGTCAGTAATCCTGTCCAGCTCAATCAGTGATCACGCCACCATGTATATCACCTAGGCCACCAAGTCCAAATGCCCCCCAAAACAAATCTCCTTTCAAAGTTTTACTTGCCTGATACCTCCTCCCTTCTTGAGGACATAAGTGCAGTAAACTAGGCAACTCTATACACTCTCACAGATGTATCTGAGGCCGTGGGCTTTTATACCAGTGCCATCCTTCCGATACAAGACTGCCATTTCCCTCTCGCCACCCAGAGAGTTCAAGAGGGCTGCACCTGCTGGCACTCCCAGGAACTGTTAGCCTTGATAAAGTTGATTGACAAATCATGGGCTGCCTACAAAAATTCCCCTTCCCCTGCCCTCTGGAATGAATTCAGGTGCTTAAGAAATCAGTGCAAACAAACCGCAAGGGTCCAGATGCACAGTTTCCTCTGTAATCAGCAGAGGGATAACCTTGGGGACCTGCACCGCTTCTGGAGTGCTATCAGCTCCCTGCTCAACCCACTTACCCATAGCTTTAAAACTTATCTTAGCTCAACCACTGGAACCCTAACTGATCCCATAGAAGTTGCCAAAGCATTCAACTTAAAGTTTACTGATCTAGAAGCTCACCTAAGCAAGTTTTCCCCACAGTCTCCTGCTGGTCCTGTTTCTGGCCCCACTGATCACCCTCCCTCCCCCACTGGCACCCCCCTTCTACTTTAGGATCATCTCAATTAAAGACACTGCTAAGCTCCTAATATGTATCCTCAATCATGGCAGCCCTGGCAGCGATGGTCTCTTCCCTTTGATGCTTAAACAGATCTCCCCTGCCATCTCCAAACCTCTGACCTTTATTTTTAATCTGCTACTGACCACATCAACCATACCCGTTTCTTAGAAGCATACCAAGGTGGTTCCCATTTTTAAAGCTGGGGATCCCCTCTAATACAACAATTATAGACCAATCTCCCTGCTCCCCCACCTGAGCAAGCTCCTTTGGAAGATAGTCCATTGTCAACTATCTGATCACATTGAGAAACATAATCTGCTGTGTGGCCAGCAACACAGCTTTTGGAAGTCCCACAGCACGTCATCTGCCCTGGCCCAGTTTACAAATCATGTTCATAGAAACACAGATGTGGGCAAAGCTTCAGGTACTGGGTTTGTGGCCTGACCAAGGCCTTTGACCTGGTCAACCACCCTCTCCTATGCAACACTCTTCTGCAACTTGGCTGCTCCTCGGGGACCTTACACTGGTTTAGGAGCTGCCAATAAACTATTGCATTATTAATGACTTGTATGTTATTATAAAACAAGCATTTGTCAATGCCAAATGTTGTCTTGCTGGCATTGGCACTTGTAGTGCAGGAGTTAGATGCATAATAGGAATGGCAGTGAAGTGTGGAACTGATGCCAACCCCACCCCACGGGCATGGAAACTGCACAATGCACACTCATAACACAGTCATTTTGTGGAATTTTTTCACCAGATTTTCAACATAAGCATTTTGGGAGCTCTGCTCATGAACAGTGTCACTGTGATTTTCTGAATCTGTCACAGACATTGATTTCTCACAGCAGCCGTGCCATTGTGTGCCAGATGTGCGAAAACACATTTTGGGCAGGATATGAAAAATGACAGCTGTACTGTTCATAAGGAGTTGTGAAAAAATGGCAATGTTGAAAATCTGGAGTGAAAATATTAAACATTCTCAAAATTACAAACGTGCATGGAAAGTGCACAATGCATGCTTGTAACACAGTTATTCTGCAGAATTTTTTCACCACATTTGCAGCATAGGCCTGTTGGGAGCCCACCTCATGAACAGTGACACTGTCATTACATTAATTGGTCCAGAAAGGTAATTCTGCACAGTGACAGCAAAATCAACTTTAGGGACTGAATAATGAAATGACAGTGACTGAATTCATTAGGTGGGGTCCCAAGAACCCCATGTTGAAAATTTGGAGCCAAAAGTCACAAAAATGGCCAAGATATCCACCTAAGGTGAAACACCCCCATTGATGCCATTGTACAACTTACTGTGATTTTCTTCAGTTTGTGGTCGGCTTTGAAGAGTGCAGACATGCTCCCACTCCACTGAAGATCTTTGCACTGGACTCCGGAGGTAAGTATGGGGTGAGGGAGGATGCGGGGAGGTGGGGTGCACAGAGGGTGGGTGCTGGTTGGGGGAGAGGGGCCATCATGACCATGAGAAACCATTTTCTGTTTTACAGGTAAAAAAAAAAACGGATGTAGCGGGAAGGTTTTTTTCCACAGGTTTGCTTTGGGCACACTGGCATGAGCTCTCAGTGTGCCACCTGTGTTTTTTGCGGAGGAGGGACTGAACCCGATGGGGATTGGGCCCTCCATCAGTAAAGACAGCATGTCAGAGCTTGGCGGGGCATGATGCCGAGGGGGATTGGGCACCCCCCTCAGCAGATTGGGGGCAGAGGACTGTAGCCGATGGGGATTGGGCCCCCTGTTGGCAAGCGTGTCTGTGTTTTGAGGGGGGGATGATGCCGTGGAGGATTGGGTACCCCCCTTGTCAGACAAATAAAACAAAGGGGCACATATGTCGATGAGGATTGGGCTACCCCATCAGCAAATGAACTGTGGAGGGGGCATGCCAACAGGGGGATTGCACACCCCCGAAGTTGGGTTGCTGGGGATTGTGAAAGGTGGATGGCTGACAGCCTCCACAATGTTTATTGAAATGTTTCAGTAGGCAGGGCATGCCCTGCAATGACAGGGAGCTCCCTCATTGCAGCGGAAAATTTCTTTTAAGTTGGTGGCATGCTTCTGAACTGCTGTCATAGACAGCATGCTATTTCATTGGTGCTATAGAGCCCAGCCCAAAAAAGCAATTGCCGCACTGGCCACAGCATGACTGCACCACCACAACCTGCTACTCCAGCAAGCTGTCACAAAATGTTGCTTGTGCTGCTCTCAAGACAACATAAAAATAGGGTTCCAAATCAGAGTTGGGGCTGCACAACAGAAGGGTTAAATTAAATCCACTTATTTATTTATTTATTTATTTATTTAATTTTTGTTGACTGCGTAAGTGAACTAGACAAATCATGCTTATTTTCAGGCACGACCCAGGGAAGGGGGATACAGATGAATGCCAACTGACCTTGAACCAGATTAAGCTGTTGGTGGTATTTTTCATGAATGGAGGAAATTTGGCCATTGCACCAGGGAAATTCCCCTGCTCTTTTCGAGAAGTGCCATAGGATCTTTAACATCCACCTGAACTACCACCAGAATAGGCAGATGGGACCTCGGTTTTAACGTCACATCCAAAAGACAGTACCTCAGGAGTGCAGCACCCCCCCCATGCTGCACCACAGTGTCAGTATTGGGATATTAACCCAAGTGCCAAGTGTGGGGATAGAACCCACAGCCTATTGATCTCCTTGCCCCAGAGATGAGTGTGCTACCTGCTGAGCCACTTACACTGACATTGATTCTACAAGGGTACAGTATGCATCTATAGTTAATGGAATACAAACAGACAAAAGTGCAGAAGAAATAGGTGCTCTAGCAGGGATCTGAACCAACACCATTTAGAATACTATTCAGCTGTGTTACCAGCTGCACCACCAGGACAACTAGAAACCAGGGACTCCCAGAGACACCAGTGCTTTCCCAATGCACAACCTGGATCTACAGACATTTTTTACTATAGAGTGTTTTGCTCTCTGGACTACCATCTCTGCCTTTGCTACTTAACCCACTGTCAAAGTCAGAGGAAATCTACACAGCATGGGGTTCAAGAATACCAGCAGCTGTCATACAAGTTACCCAGGTGGCAAACATTTTCCTTGGGTTGTCTTCCAGGTCCCCATACACTCCCTCCATCCATCCTCCCTGATGTGTGCATATACAGTAGAGTACATATATTACAAACAGATAGAAGTGAGATAGAAATGAGCTGTGTCTGGTTCCAGCTGGGATTTGAACCCAGACCAGTCAGAATACTGTTCTGCTGTTCTACCAGCTATACCACTAGGACAACTGGAAACCAGAGACTGTCAGAGATATCAATTATTTCTCAAATGCACAACCTGGGTGTACTCGAATATTTTACTTACATTTGTTCCACAAGGCAGCAATGTGCATACAATGCACTGTATATGGAATACAAATCCTCCTTCTTCCTGCCTGGCTCGCTATTACTCTGGCTAATTATGGAACCAGTGCCACTGGCTTCATGAGTGGTAACCCTACAGCTCTGCCAAGAAGGCTGACAAAATATCAATTTTAATTTTATTTTCTGCTTTCAGTGTGCATTCAATTTAAGCAGACAGAAAGTTAGAAATAAATAAGTGCCTTATTAGCTGGGATTTGGACCCAGGCTACTCAGAATGTCATTCCATTGCACTACTAACTGTGCCACAGGACAACTAGAAACCTTTCTCAAATGCACAACTTTGAACTACACAAATGTTGCTAACATTTAATCAAAAAGAGTG
Source organism: Neoceratodus forsteri (assembly GCA_016271365.2). NCBI lineage: Eukaryota > Metazoa > Chordata > Ceratodontiformes > Ceratodontidae > Neoceratodus > Neoceratodus forsteri. Next base: position 260,945,700 of record CM028137.1, on the reverse strand, counting down.
TAATGTGCATAAATATGGAATACAAATGATAGATGTAAGAATGAAATAAGTGTTCTAACTTCAAGGCTATGGGCCAGATTCTAGAAGGGTGGCACAAGTTCCCCTGAATACAACTTACGCCACCCGCACCTCCGGCATCCAACCCCTCATCAACCAATGGGCTACGCATTGCCTCTATCAACATCTGCAGTTTACAAAAAAAATGTGACTCTTTCCAGGGATGGGTACTCCATTCTAGTAGGGGCAGGGTCATCGCAGCTAAGTCATGTGACTTGTGATAAGGGGCCAGGTACGCCGAACTGCAGGTATACCTGGAGAGCATGTCACAAGCAGCAACAGCAGGGCAGCGCAGTCAACCCCCCACCCATGCCCCGACCCCTAGTTGCCAGTTGCAAATGCAGCAGATACCCAGGTAGCCCTGGTTGTCTAGTGCCCTCCCATACTGTACAATAACAAATAAAGTGGTCCCGTATCCCTGGTAGTCTAGTGGCCTCCCCAAACCATACAATAATAAATAAATAGCTCCCATATCCCTAGTAGTCTAGCAGCCCCCCCATACTGTACAACTATACATAAATAGGTCCCATATCCATGGTAGTCTAGTGGACCCCTGATCACCACAACATATTGTACACCCATTCCCTGATAGTCCAGTGGCCCCACCCCCCCACCAGCCATGCCAGCCCACCCAGCACATCCACCTGTCCCCAGCAGGTGACTGGCTGATCCTACTCACACCACCATGGCCAGCCACAGGAGGTCATTCTAGCGCCAGACTGAGGAAGATGTGCTCAGATATTAATATCTGAGCATGTCTTTACAGTACACGCTTGGATACTGACCTAGCCAGTGCAGCCGTGGTGGTGAGAGGAGGGCCATGCCAGTCGCAGGCTGGGATGGGTGGGGGATGCTGCGGGCTGGCATACTGGGTGGGGGAGTAAAATATTGACCACCAGGAATGGGTACAATATATGGTGATCGGGGGCAGCTAGACTACCAGGGATATGGGACCTATGTATTTATTATTGTACAGTAAGGGGGGGGCGCTAGACTACCAGGGATACGGGACCCATGTATTTATTATTGTACAGTACGGGTGGGGCCGCTAGATTACCAGGGATACGGGACCCATGTATTTATTATTGTACAGTACGAGGGGGCCGCTAGACTACCAGGGATACGGGAACTATGTATTTATTATTGTACAGTAGAGGGGGCAGCTAGACTACCAGAGATACGGGACCACTTTATTTATTATAGTACAGTTTGGAGGGCCACTACACTGCCAAGGCTGGCTTTTTGCCACATACTGTATGTGGATGGTGACTCGTGGTTCGGGTCATGGGTAGGAGGATGTCAGCATGCTGGCATGTCTGCCGGCAGGTCTACAGGACCTCTGGGGGGGCGGCCATAGGTTACACCAGCTAAATGCTGGTGTAACTTACGATGCCGATTCTCCTCCGGGGGTTCTTGTAGAATGTGGGGACTTTGTGGCTGCCCTTCTAGAATGGGGCGCAACTGCTGCCATGAACCCCCTAGCACCATGTCACAAGGGGTTTATGCAGCGTAACTGCTGTTCAGCATAAGTGGCCTGCAACATGTCGCAGGCCACTTTGTAGAATCGCGCATGTCATGACTGCTGGTGTAAGTTGCTACATGCGCCATTCTACTTGGTGCAACTGCAGTTACGCCAGGCGTAACCCTTCTAGAATCTGGCCCCATGTGCTTGAGAAATGACTAGTGTCACTGAGTGTCCCAAGTATCCAATTGTACTGGTGGCACAGCTGGCAAAGCAGCGGACTGGTATTCAAAGCAGCCTTTGCTCAAATTCCAGCTAAAGCACTTATTTCCTTCTCACTTCTGTCTGTTTAAGTTAAACACACAATGAAAGTAGAAAACAAGATTAAAATTGATATTTTGACAACCTTTTGATAAAGCTGTACTGCCCATGATGACAGTGACATTGGTTTTGGGATTAGCCAGGGTAATACAGAGCCAGGCAGGAAGAAGGGGGGCTGAGTATCTTAAAGGCTGTTCTTCTCTGAGGAGAGAGGGTAATTTCCTCTGCATAATACATCCCCCTGGATGACCACAGGTGATAGTGTGGTCAGAGGGCCTGTGGGTTGGTGGGATGTCACTGACACTGGTTCAACAGCACAGTGTGCACACACATAACATCCTTGATATCAATGTCCCTAGGGGTTGGGAGAAACTGGAAGGAAACATTTCACTATTACAGGAAAATGTGCCTAGTATACTCAAGCCCTACATAGCTTCCACTTCCACCTAACACCTGTATGCATGTTTGGGGGGAGTCTCCTCCCCTCAGCTACCAGGTGGGCTATTAGGAGGCTTGCCCAGTTAGCTGGACAAAGGTGCCAGGTAAGCAATAGGGACAACAAAACTGTGTAGTTGCTTGGGACAAGAAAGGGGGTCAGTTTGGCAAAAAATGGCAGCAATAGAAAGTAAAAACAAGCATTTGTCAATGCTGAATGTTGTCTCGCTGGCATTGGCATTGGTAGTGCTGGAGTTAGAGATGCATAATAGGAATGGCAGTGAAGTATTGAAGTGACACCAACCCCACCCTCACCCTGTAGAGTCCAACAGGCACTGGGGTGTGCCTTTGGGTCATCAGCTATAACAGTCATTCCATTGTACTGCATCGTACCATGTAGAGACTGACAAGTGTTGTGGTGTGCTTTGGGGTCTTTGGGTGTTATACTTACCCCATTCCATAAGGAAATATGCTGAGGTTTGTGCAGTATAGGAGAATGGGGTGAACTTTGTGGCTGAACAGTGCAAGGCACGTCACGATGCCTGTCACTGGCTGCAGGTTGGGGATGGGGTGGAATGGCATGAGCATTACAGCCGATGATCCCAAGTCACACCCCTGACGCCTGTCATCTCTACAGGGTGGGGTGTTACAGTTGGAAACCTAACACCATAGGTGACTGTTGGTATTTTCACTTCAAATTTTCAACATGGGCTGTTTGTGAGCCCACCTCATGAAAATTGGCAGTTTGTTAGCTGAAAGGTGGTTTTGCACAGTGGCAATGTCATTTGGCAACACAGGGATGAAAACACATTCTCAGCAGGATGTGGAAAATGATATCTGTATTGTTCATGAGAAGGTGTATAAAAAATGGCAACATTGAAGATCTGGAGTGAAAATATGAGAAATGGGTGAAGTCATGAGCATGCATAGAAACTGCGCAACACATGTCCATAACCCAATTATTTTTGGGAATGTTTTAGCCACATTTTCAACATAGGCATTTTGGGACCTCCCCTTATGAACAGTGGTGCTATGATTTTGTTAATCAGTCCCAAAAGTTGATTTCCCAAAGCAACCACACCATTGTGCGCAACAGGTGTGGAAACACATTTTGGGCAGGCTGTGAAAAATGGCAGCTGTGCTGTTGATAAGGAGGTGTGAAAAAACAGTGTTGAAAATCTGGCATGAAAATATTACTGAAATTTCTTGAAAGTTACAAGGGTGCGATGGAACTGCTCAAGCGCATGCTTGTTAACACAGTCATTTCACATGACGTTCGCACCAAATTTTCAACATAGGCATTTTAGGATCTCTGCTCATGAACAGTGTTACTGTCATTTTCTCAAACTGTCCCAAAAACTGATTTCACACAGCGACCGCACTATTCTGCGCCAGGCACGCGAAAACACATTTTGGCCAGGATATGTAAAATGACAGCTATACTGTTCATAAGGAGGTGTGGAAAAATGGCAATTGTGAAAATCTGGAGTGAATATATTACAAATTCACGAAGTTACGAGTGTGCATGGAAACAGAACAACGCATGCTCGTAAAACAGCCATTTTTTTTTATTCTTTTCACCAAAATTGCAAAATAGGCTTTTTGAGAGACCCCCTCATGAACAGTGGCACTGTCGTTTCGTTACTCCGTCTCAAAAGGTGATTCCGTGCAGTGACCGCAAAATCACCTTTCAGGACCGAATAACGGCATGACAGTGACTGAAATCATGAGGAGGGGTCCCAGTAACTCCATGTTGAAAATTTGGTGCAAAAATTCCCAAAAAATGTCTGAGATATGCACCAAAGTTGAAAAAACCCTATTTATGCCATTGTACAGCTTGCCAGCACTTCTTCAGTTCGCCGTCGGCTTTGAAGAGTGCTGACGTGTTCTCGGAACACCAAAGATCATTGCACTGGACTCCGGAAGTAAGTATGGGATGAGGTGGGTGTGGGGAGGCAGGGTGCACAGAGGGTGGGCGCGGGTTTTGGGAGGGGGCAAGGAGACCACGAGGGACCGTTTTCTTCTTTCACGGGGTTAAAAAAAAAAAAATCAAGGGATGGTTTTTCTTTTTCAGGGGATTTGGCACACTGGGGTGGGCCACCAGCATGCCAACCAAGTGTTTTGGGGGGGATGCTGTAGCCGATGGGGGATTGGGCACCCCTGTTGGTACACAACGAAAGCAGGAGGGGCAACAGCCGAGGAGGATTGGGCACCGCCCTTGGCACATAACAAATGGAGGGTGCATGATGCCGACAGGGAGTGGGCTCCCCCATCGGCACATACATTGGGTTGGGGCATGCCGACGGGGCTATTGGGCACCCTTGAAGTTGGCATTATGGCAGGCAGTGTGCTGCCATGTTTTACTTTTTCACCAGGGCAAGCATGCCGGGAGGTGCCACTACGTATGATGAGCTTTGCTCACATTGCAGCGGACCTTTTGTTAGATGTGCTCGCCACATTATGTATTCATGGTGTGGCACTGGCATGCAGGCTTGTTGGGGAATGAGGGACTTACCTACTGATGGTTGCCCTGCATTCGCCCAATAGTGACCGCACCTCCAGATGTGCTACTTCCACAATATGTTGGCTGCGCATGCATGAGCCAACATAAAAAATTAATGCTTCAGCCACCATGTCATGTTCAGGATTGATATAGAGAGAAACAGTAAGCACAGTTATTTCATTCATCTGTCTATAAATTTGTAGAATGGGAGAGTGAGAGAGAAAGAAAAATACAGAATCTGAGTGAACAAGAGAGAAAAATTATGGCTAATTTTGAAATATGCCAGGATTTTTTATTTCATTACAAAAGAAATATGTTTTCCTTTGACAGTACCACTTAGACTGGGGCAGACACCGAAAATAAATTTCTTTAAAGATATGTAGGTAAGCTAAGTAAATAGACAAACACATCTTATATACAGTGTGATATAAGCAATACTGTAATAACATATAAATCTCTGAGCAAAACTTAGTTATTATCCATAGGCAAAATATGATGCTTTGTCCTTTAGTTGTCCAAGAATCCTGAACAAACAGTCCACAACCTAGCAGGAAGTTGCAGGAGGTCGTGAGGGACTACTGGAAGAGTAGCCCTCCACCGTCCCCCGAGTGTCACTCAAAAGTCCAACTGAACAGTCCACAACCTAGCAGGAGGTCACCGGAAGTCGTGAGGGACTACTGGAAGAGTAGCCTTCCCCGCCCCTTGAGTGTCACTCAAAAGTACAACTGAACAGGTAGAAGCCATTTTGAAACACCCGGCCCAGCTCGGAGGATCTCTGTATTTTTGGCACCTTTTTCCTTCTGCTTTAAATTAAGTTTTGCACTGACTTTTAGTCCCCACACATGTGGAGATTGTTTATTTATACTGTGTGGCAATGCTAAAACCCTTTATTTTATTTTATTTGAACTGTGTGACAATGCCAAAACGCGTTATTTCCAAAGTGCAGAAATGGTTACTTTAAACTGTACTGCTATATAATAGCGCTGTATTTTGTAAAGAGCCCAGGTGTTCCCTTTAATTTCTGAACTGGCCAAATTAGGTCTCCTTAATTTCAACTTGTTTGTTTAAAACTCCCTCATTGTAAAGTGCATCTCGGCCTGTAAATGCAACTCAGTAATCTTAAGGTTTCATCATTAATTTTAAAGTGCAGCCCTGCTTCTCACTTGCCCTTGACCCTCCCCCCAGGTACGGAATCTTTATAAATAGACTCACCAACCCTTTCTCTCTTGCCTCTCCACAGTCCACAGCCTAGCAGGAGGTCGCCTTCCCCCGCCCGAGTGTCGCTCAAAAGTCCGACTGAAAAGGTAGACGCTGTTTAGAAATGCCCGACCCAGCTCAGAGGATCTCTGTGTTTACCCTGCCGATGCAGAGCGTCGGTTCCCCACAGTCCCCACCACCACTCTTGGTGGACTCACAGATATATACATAGAAACATAGTAACATAGAAGTTGACGGCAGATAAGGACCGTAAGGACCATCCAGTCTGCCCATTTCTTTTTCTACCTTATAAATGTGCCATTGGCCTTTGCTCTGTCAGTGGCCTATCTATTCATACTCATTTGTATTGCTCCCTTATGCCTATCCCATGCCTGTTTGAAGCCCTGCACTGTATTCATAGCCACCACTTCTTGAGGTAGGCCATTCCATGCATCACCACCCTTTCTGTGAAAAAGAATTTCCTCACATTCCCCCTTAATCGGCCCCCCTCTAATCTCACGCTGTGTCCTCTTGTCCTGCTATTTTTCTTATATCTAAACATGTTAGACTCTTTCACCTTGTTAATGCCCTTAAGGTGTAGGAGTGTAGGAGGCCACACCCTGCAAGTTATTTAGCCAGTCAGCCAGTTTTCCCATATGCAGCTTATACCTGCCCACCACTAGGAGTCCTCTCCCTCACTTTGCTCTGGACCCAAATTGCTATGGCATAAAGAGTTCTCTCCAGCTCCACCATGGTCCTGTGCACCCTCATTACTCTCTCTCTCTACTGCTCCTCCCAACGTCCCACCCTCCCTCTCCCAATCAGGGTAAATGGAGCACACCTACAACGCTCCATTCTCAGGCAGATTAGAACTCCTCACCTTGCTCCCCCAACCCAAATCTGCACATGAGCAGCACGTGCTCACAAGCCCAGGCTAGCACTCAGTTGTCTACACACCCCCACAGCTTAAAAAATATAGATATTTACCTCTTCTTCTTCTTCTCCCTCTCCCACAGATATCTCCCTAGGCAAATGACTCTATGGAGCCCCTCTTTCTCCTGCCAACCTCTGACAGTTTCCCCAACACCGAGCCTTCCCCCCTTTCCCCACTTTCTCCTCCTGTCAGCCTCCCATACCCTGAAACTCCTGATAACCACCATGGGGTATCCGCAGCAAACACCCCATCAGCTAAACACTCGAATAGACAACAATCGACTCAGGTCACTCATCCTCCTTCTTCTCCTGATGGGCAACGTCCACCCCAACCCAGGCCCGCAGAATGCACCCCTATCCTACCCCTCATCAACCAATGGGCTGCGCATTGCCTCTATCAACATCTGCAGCTTACAAAAAAAAAAAATGGGATTCTTTCCAGGGATGGGTACTCCAACACCACCCAGACATCATAGCACTGGGGGGAAACCTGGCTGCCACCCACTGTCCCAGACTTGGCGGTTAACCTCCCTGGATATCTCCTCTTTCGATCCGATAGGGTAGGAAAGTGAGGGGGCAGCTGCACTCTCTACCTTAAGGACTTGGTTTCAGGCCTCTTACTCCCTCTGCCACACCTGACATCGAAAGCCCAGGATCTCACCCTTAAATGAACTCTAGGCAAGTCTACTCTTCTCCTCACTACTGTCTACATCCCTCCCCGAGAACAGAAGCTAGAATTAAAAGACATCCTGTCCCATCTCTCCACTTTTCCCCCCATCATGAAAAAATAATTATGGGAGATTTCAACATCAATTGGCTGGCCAAGACAGCCACCCCATTCATTGATGAGGCAGCAGCACTCGATCTCACGCAGGTAGTCACTGCCCCCACCCATGGTTAACTCCCATACAGGAACATCCTCCTACTTGATCTAGTCTTCAGTAACCGCTCCCACAGAATAACCAACACCTTGGTTCTCCCTAATGCTCTAAGTGACCACTCCCCGGTACTCTTCACCTGGTCCTGCATTACCCCCAAACCCCCCCCCCAAAATTACTTATCAACACAAACTTGGGCCTGGTAAACTAACCCAACTCAAGGCCCACCTCAGAGACTGGGACTGGACACCCCTAGCAAACACCCTCGACCCGGATCATGCGCTTGAGCTATTTATCACCACCTTCAATACTGCCTGCAATAAGTTTGCCACCCTAACTAAGAGTATCTCCAAAGGCAACCATGCCCCCTGGTTCTTGGATCGCCTCTTGGGCCTGCCGTGTCACCGTGATGCCCTCTGGCATATAACTAATGAGACTAAATAGCCTAAGGACAGGCAGTGGTATAGGGAGTCCCGCAACAAGTGCACGTGGGCTATTCGTACTGCCAAAGCAGAGTGTTACAAAACCTTCTTAACTTCCATCTTGGGCTCCGGGAGCACATTTTGGAATAACATTAAAGAACTCTGCAGCAAAACTACAAATCTGCCCCCCAGACAAAATGTTAATCGATGGAAACTTCTTCTCGGATCCACTCAGTATAGCTTTGGCCCTAAACTCTGCCTTCACTGATCTCAACCATGTCCTCCCTCCAAATTTCTTCGACCCACCACCTGCTAGGATACCCCCCCACCCCATGCTCCACTCTTCTATCTATGCATCCTTACCCCAGAGACAGCCAACCCCTACCTTGCCAAAACCCTAAACCACTCTCTCTTTAGTAGTGATTTCCTCGACCTAAGTCTTCTCCGCCTCACCTTCCTAGAAGTCCTTACACCACTCACCCATATTCTCAACCACTCCCTCTGCATGGCAAAATGTCCCTCACACTGGAAACTGGCCTCCATCATCCCAATACATAAGAGTGAGGACCGCACCTCCACAAACAACTACCTCCCCACCTCCATTCTACCCCCCCCATCTAAAGCATTAGAGCGCATAGTCACCGATCAACTCACTGACCACCTTACTAAATATAACCTTCTATACAGCCAGCAACATAGCTTCCATAAGGGACATAGTACCACCACCGCCCTACTTGAACTTACCTCTCATATCAAATCTACTTGGATCAAGGCCACATCTCAGGAGCTATCTTTGCGGACCTCTCTAAGTCATTCGATGCTGTCAACCATGCCCTCCTACTGAACACACTCGACTACACTGGCCTCTCCAATGATGCATTAAACTGGTTCTCCAGATATCTCTCTGATAGAACACAGTTGGTCAAATTAGGCTCTGTCCTGTCCCCTAGCCTACCAATCCACTCCAGCATCCCACAGGGCTCCATTCTTGGCCCTCTGCTATTCTGTCTTTACCTAAACTTCCTCCTGTCAGCCTGCCCCAGCAGCCTGCTCCTATACGCGCATGATGCCGTTCTGTTCGCCTCTGATCTGGACCCCCTTAAACTCCACCAAACACTCCAACACTCTCTCCATGAAACTGAGCATTGGCTCACCACCCAACGTCTAATAATTAACTACAGTAAGACAAAAGTCATGATATTCTCCCATCATCAGAACCCACTTAAGAGCCTCTGCCCCTAATCTCTAACTGTAAATCAACCCCCCCCTCGAACAAGTGGACACCTTTAAATACTTAGGGATCACTCTAGACCCCAGCCTCAGCTTTATTCATCATATTCTGGTCCTATCCACTGCCCTTAACTCTAGACTTTATCGGTACAAACACTGCCTCACCCCTGAGGTGCTACGACTTACCATAAACTCCTTTGTCCTCTCTCTGCTGGACTACGGCATACTTGTCTACAGTGCTCTTCCCACCTCTGCCCTCATTAGTCTCCGGCTTGTTCTCAACAAGGCCTGCCGTCTCATCCTCGGATGTGATCGCTTCACACACACCTGTTCCCTCTACAGTACCACAAACTGGCAAAACCTAGACAACAGAATCAAGTACCACACCTGCTTAATGACAAAAAAGATAACTTTAAGCCTCACCCCCTCTGCCCTAAACAACATTATTGGGCCATCATCTCCTGTCAGAACCACCCGTAACTCAAACAAACCATTACTATGTGTGCCTCGATGCCAGACTTCCCAAATCCAAAGAACCTTTAGTTACAATGCCCCCTCCTGGACAAATGTGCTCCCAAGTCTTATAACCAACGAATTAAGATTAGGCCCTTTTAAATCCATGCTAAGGAGACACCTACAGACCTCCAACCTATGTGACTGCCCCTGCCCCCCCCCATGTCCTAGACCAGCTCCTGCCGGTTATATACATAACTCCAATGAATTTATTACCTGTCAAGCAGCCTCCCTACTTAGCTTTGGCTGTGCTAAAACACTGTAATTCATGTTATTCTGTCATTTCAGTCACTTAATGTAACAACTGTATATCCTATACAGTGATGTAAAGTAATGTACCGCAGTATATACATAATGTTATTTCTGTATCACTCTATGTATGACATGGAACCTTTGCAAATGAGTCCTGACTCAAAGGTCTTTCTGAATATCCCAATAAATAAATAAATAAAACACAAAAAACAGAATGTGATATTGCATTTATGAAATGGCTTTCAATTTAAGGTAATACTTTAAGTTAAATCAGGTTAATTATATTACATAGAAACATAGAAACATAGAATTTGATGGCAGATAAGGACCGCTTGGCCCACCCAGTCTGCCCATTTCCCTATCTACTGGATAAGCTGCAGATCCTAGTTAACCAGCAGCCTACTTCTTCTTACTCCCACCCCCCCAGAATTGCCTTATGACTGTCCCATGCATGCTTGAATTCCACCACTGTTTTTGACTCCACAACCTCCTCCGGAAGGCCATTCCATGCATCCACAACCCTCTCTGTGAAAAAATAGTTCCTTAAATTACTCTGAGCTGCCCCCCATCTTCAAATTGTGCCTCTTGTTCTTGCACACCTCTTTTTTTGAAAGATGCTACCCTCTTGGACTTTGTTGATTCCTTGAGGTACTTGGAAAGTTTCTATCATGTCCCCTCTCCTCCTTTCCTCGAGGGCTACATATTAAGCTCCTAAGTCTCTCTTCATATGTCTTCCGTGCAGACCCTTGCACCATTTTAGTTGCCTCCTCTGGACAGCTTCCATCCTGTCTATGTCTTTGCGGAGATTGGGTCTCCAGAACTGCACACAGTACTCCAGATGGGGTCTCACCAGCTGTCTGTACAGAGGGATAATAACTTCCTGTTTTCTACTGGTGATGCCCTCCCTATGCATCCCAGTATCCCCCACCCTCCTTGCTGCCCTCTCACATTGCTTGCCCACCTTTAGGTCATCTGATATGACTACCCCCAGGTCCCTTTCCATTTTTGTTGTTGAGTATCTCACCCCCATTGTGTACTCTTCCCTGGGTTTTGTTTCCCAGGTGCATTACCTTGCACTTCTTAGCATTGAATCTAAGCTGCCATACATTTGACCATTCTCTCTAACTTGCCAAGTCCCTTCTCATCCTTTTCACCCCACCCTGTGCATCAACTCTGTTGCAGATCTTAGTGTCATCTGCAAAGAGACATACTATTCCTTCCAGTCCTTCCTAATGTCATAAAGACATTGAAGAGGACCGTCCTAATACTGAACCCTGTGGTACCCCACTAGTAACCCTCCTTTCTTCTGAGTGGACTCCATTTACTATTAATCTCTGTGTCCTATTCTCCAGCCACCCTTTACCCAGGCTGTCATCTTGGGACCCACTCCCAGGCTGGCTAACTTGTATATTAATCTTTGTGTGGACTGTGTCAAATGCCTTGCTAAAGTCTAGGTAGGCCATGTCCACAGCCCTCCCTGATCTACTACTTTGGTCACCCAGTCAAAGAAATCTATCAGATTTGTCTGGCATGACCTTCCTGCTTGTGAATCAATGCTGCCTAGGTCCTGTGCCCTCTGGCCTCTAGATACTCAACAATTCTTTCCTTCAGAAGTGATTCCATCATTTTCCTATCACTGAAGTTAAACTAACAGGTCTGTAGTTTCCTGCTTCTGCCTTGCTCCCACTTTTGTGAAGGGGAATCACATCTGCCCTCCTCCTGTTCTCGGGTACCACCCCATCCTCCCATGATTTGTTAAAAAGGGTAGTCAGTGGTGTCACTAGTTCTACCCTTAGCTCTTTTAGAATTCTGGGATGAATCCCATCAGGCCCCATTGCTTTGTCCACCTTCAGTTTTAAGAGTTCTTTCAGAACCCTTTCTTCTGTAAATGGGCTGGTATCAACTTCTTATATTATAATTAATATTATAATTATTATTAATATTATTAATTATTATATAATTAATATTAGAAAGGTTTCTGCAGGTAATGTCGTTCTAAATACAAACACAATGTGAACACTAGTATATTGTAAAATAATTAACCAAAAGTAGTAAGCTGGCAAGCATAATAAACACATTTCAAATGGATTTAAGTTGCTTAACTGAAATGTCCATATCATGAAAAATAAAGTGTTAATTTTACAGTATTTAGCCTTAGGTAATGGAAACCTTTGAGGATGCAGTTTGAAATGTATTTTTTTGATTGACCAGTGGGTGGCTCTCTTAGGTTAACTACAGCACTCTTGAATATTTGCACATTCTTTTTGCTGTTTACTGGAGGTGCAGTTGGCTGATTCCAAGGTGGTTCAGTGTTGCTTTCATGCAGAAGGGAGGTAAAGTTAGAGGATCCTGAGATCAGTGCAACATTGTAAATATATTTTGTAAGGACGGAATTAATATGGAGTGGAATCAGTCGGCTGCAGATTTTTGGATGATGCATTGCAGGGTCCATGATTTGTTTTTCTTGAGGCTAGGTGCATCTGCAGGATTTCAAACATATGTAGGGGAAGGGGGGACACATGCCCCAATCAGTGACTTTTACCAAAAAGGGTATCTAGGGGCATTTACACTCATAAGACATTTTGAAGAATTTATGCATGCATTGTAGGGCCCATGATTTGGATTTCTCGAGGCTAGGTGCATCTGTAGGATTCCAAACATCTGGTGGGGGGGGCACATGCCCCAATCAGTGACTTTTGCCAAAAAGGGTATTTAGGGGCATTTGCACTCATAAGACATTTTGAAGAATTTGGTGACATGCTACATTGTAGAATAACATTCTATGAAACCCCCAGCAAGACAAGTATAGGGATTTACTAACTGAAATCCTTGAAATACAGTAGGTGACTTGAACCAGAAAACATACTTATTCTAACTGTCTTGTTATCTCAATCATTTAGTCAGGTCCCCACACCCACATTGCACACAAAAACAGAAAGAAAACACACTGATGATTAACTTTTCTTTTGCCCCAAAAGGGGCCCAGGTGGATTGGCCCCGGAAGAAATTTTGAAGAATTTGGTGCCAAATGGCACATTTTAGAAACACATTATACGAATCTCAAGCAAGAAACAGATACTGTTGGTAGTCACTAGCTGAAAACCCTGAAATACAGCAGGTGACTTGAACTAGTGTATATACTTATTCTAGTTGTTTTATTGTCTCGGTCTTTTAATCAAGTCCTCATGCCCAAATTGCACACACAAAGACAGAAATAAAACAGAATGATAAAATATTTTTGGTGAACATGTCTGTTGTGATCTTGGTGTAAGAGACTGATACCAAAAATAATTCATCCATTGAAAATGAAAAATGCACATGAAAGACATCAGAGACTAAACAGGTTAGATTTGATTTAATCCCAAAGCTCAAAAAGGGTCATCACCACAACTACACTTATTAAATGGATCTTGTCATACAATTCAGGAATTACCTGTGATGCTGGCAGTGGGAAACAAAAGATCAGCATATCTGTTAGACAATTTGGCACATCTGCCAATTATTTCATCTAGATCTGTTAGTTGTGTTGCCTCACTCTCTCTTGCTACTGTGGCAAGATTACTTAGTCTGTCCTGATCTATTGCATTTCTTGGGTTTGTTCTTATTCATTTTAGGACACTGAATGACTGTTCACATCTACATATAATGACAGGCATAGCAAGTGCAATAGTACTCTCTTGGTGGATGTAAGGCAGGGAATCAGTTAACTCTATTATGAGAGTGTCTGACTTCCAAAAATAAGACAAAAACTTTCAAACCAAAGGGGGGCAAAGTCATTGATTTATAAATGTAAAACAGAAAATTAAGTAACTTCCAAAATTATGGGCATGAAAGTCAAGAAATGATGGATTTTCTGAAATAAATGTTATTTTACCACTAATGTTTTATATCAATTAATTGGTCCTTCCTAGAATATTAATTTTCAAAATGTGGGATCTGGGAAATATTTTGGCTTCTAAAAAGTTGGAAAGACTTTGAGATTTCAACTCATGGAAGTTCTAGACTTCCACTAAAATAAATTAACTGAACACCTGATGCCAGGAAACATAGCCAGTGGCAGTGATTCAAGCAATGAAGCAATGCTCTGTGGACAGTTTTCAGAAGGCAGATGTTCAATAAACGTTTTTGCTACAATCAATTACTTTTCAGGAAGTTGTTCTTCATAGTGACTGCACATAGCATTTAATGCAGTTTAATCCAAAAGCAAAAGGCTTGGTTTCAAAGCCTGAACTGCTTTCAGTAGGTCTACCCCTCTTTTGAAAATTGTTATCTTAGTTCTGCAATCATGCTGTCTACAACTGGGTAGGCAACTTTAGTTTGGTAATCTATTTCCAGGGTAACTGGTTGCTGTTCCCTAAGTCTGATATCAACTACAAATTCATTAAAAGGAGCTGCTAGGTAATGGATATGTTGTGGGTGTATCCTTTCTTCTGTTACACTCTCAGGAGCAATGTAAAGTACTGTAGTATAGCAAATACTGCTGCTTCATGGATTAATTCTTTACATTTATCTTCATTTCTGAGTGACATCAAAGTATCAATAAATCCTCCTACTGCAATGCCACGGCTGGCTAGATCCATGTATTCAGTCTGCAGTAGATTGTGAAGTACTTATGCAAATCCAAGAATTTAGATCGAATAGTAAAAGACAAAAGTCAATGTTGAATGACACCATGATGTTGTAAAGACCCTGAACTTTGGGTGCATTTCCATAGTCACAGTGAGAGAGATGTGAGATTATGAACTCATAAGTACACTTCAGTACTCTCAGTGCTCATACAATATCTGACATCCCCACCCAGAGTTGCTCAAAGCTGTGACTTTGAATGTCCTGTCAAACCTCATGTCTTGCTAGATCTGATTTCAGTTTGTCACTGTTAACTGCAAATGTCAGAAAGTATGTATGCATGTATTGCACAGAATCAAAAATGTATTTTATTTCAGGAATGAAGTGTCATGAATCAACAAGAGTCAGATTTAATTTACATGCCTAACATTGAACGTACAAAGCATAAGGAAGGTCCTTTTGAAAAGCTCCTGAATGCTATTAAGATAGCCACTCATGACACTTGCACCATCATATGCTTGAGCAACAGAAGTAGCAACTGGCTCAAAAATATCAAATTTGTTCAAGGTCTCATTAATGATACAACACAAACCCCTTGCATCCAGTTATATGACTTTAATAAAGCATAGAAGATGTATAAGAGGTTTATGTTTATGAACTTATCTCACACATATTCTCATTTGTTCCTGACATGAAATGTTTCTACTGTCATCAGATAAAACTGATACAAATGTAGCATTTCTTGCTTCTTACACAATTGGATCTATAGTACAGGATGCAGCTGACTGAATCAGACCATTCTATGGCTCTGCTGAGATAAATGTTGCATTTGTTGGGATGGACCAATTTACTTGAAGCAGTCTGTCAAGCATTTTAATCATATCTAAAGCCTCCCTGAAATTGTTTCTATTAACACTCTGCTCATCTTCATTACGGCCAAGGAAGGGTAACCTGAACTGACCCAAACATAAAGTTACTTAAACCAGCCTCTTCATGTAGTCTCTTCTTTTTAGAATTTCCCTTAACCTTGCTCTTGTCTATCTGTATAGCAATAATACCAATTTCATTTATGCACGTGTATGCTGACCAAGTTGCCTTTGCACGGCTATGAGTGTGAGTTGATGTGTGCATGCATTTTAAATTTTCCAGTGCCTTTTCCCAATTTTGAAACCCACGATTTGTAAGTGCTTCACCAGCATAACCCTGCCAATTAATGAAACATCAACATGCAAAGCAGAATGCTTTCTGTTTTTCACAGTTGTACTCCAACCAACAAAAATATTTTTACCAGTGATGGTTGAAGCCTCATCTTTTACCACCATAAAAATTAGTACAGAAATTTGTCATAGGCTGAGTGAGGCATTCGTCTGTACTGCCAAAGTCAGTAGGGGCATTATTATCAAGAATCAAAGATGCTGTAAGGGACCTGGACAAGCCTGATGTTGTGAAAGTAGAAGACTGTTTGGTAGTGAAATCAGTTGTACTGCTGCTAGTAATGAGGCCTTTGTCTGATCTTGTGGAAGTAGAAAACTGTTTAGTAGTGAAATCAGTTGTGCTGCTGCAAGTAATATGGCATTTACCCTGACATGTTCAGTCACTTGTTTTATCCTTGTAAGAAGAGCATCTTTATCAGTTATCATTAAGTCTATGCACATGTTATCATTCGCAGTAGATGATGCTGATGAAGACCTGAATCTTCATTTTTTATCTGCTGTTCTCACATTAAGAAAATACCTTATGTCACTACTCATTGTCTGTTTTGTTGTTCTTTACCTTTAGTTTAAAATACATTAAAATATTAAGACTCTACCACCAGCTGGATCACCTCAGACTGTAGGCAATAAAGCAGGTGCTGCTAATGAGAAAGCTGATAACTGCAAAACCTCCCTTTTTTCTGGGGCCAGAAGAAATGATACACCTAGAATGTAGTCAATAAAGCAATTTTTGACATCATGATGGCAAATCCTGCCTTTTTTTTCAGGGGCCAGAAGAAGTAATACACCCAGAATATAGGCAGTAAAACAATTGGTGATGATGGCAAAACACTGTCTTTTTCTGTGGTCAGAAGAAATGATACTCCCAGAAGATAAGCAGTGACACAACTAGTGATGCCAGCAACCTGTGCTGATATTTATTTTCTGGGACTTTACCCCAAGACAGTAGGCAATAAAGCAATTACAGACAGAAAACCCTGCCATTATTTATTTGCAGGAGCTAGAAGAAATACTGTGAGACTGTAGGCAATACAGCAAATAATGATGGCAAACCTTGTTGGTATTTATTTTCTGGGGAAATCCACCAATACTGCAATAAAGCAATTACAGACGGACAACCCAGCTATTATTTATTTTCAGGGGTTAGAAATAATACCATGAGACTGCAGACAGCTAGGGGCACAAACCATGCCTTTATTATTTCCTAGGGCTAGAAATTAAATTCTTAGACCGTGTGGAATAAAGCAATTATTAACAGGAAAAACCCTATATTTATTATTTTTGTGGGCTATAAATAATAAAAAACCAAAAATACCTTGCACCTGCATCTATAAACCAGATGTAAAAACACATAGATACCACTATATTTAGTGTTAAAAGTTTGGTTTTATTAATAGAAAACAAACAAAACAAAGCTAGCAAGATAACGTGAAAATATATCTAGGATACAAACCCCCAAGAAAGCATCCGCTAAGCCACCAAATGCTGTTTTGCACCACTATGGGTGCTTTATCAAGGGTCCATAAACTGACTGTAAAAATACATAGCAACCACTTGTGTTAAAAATTCTACTTTCTTAGTAGAAAACAAAACAATATATAGCAAGATAATGTGAAAATATATAGACCAGGATACAAACCACCAAGAAAGTGCCACCAAGCCCCCGACACCATTTTGCACCCATATGGATGCTTTATTAAGGGTGTAGGTGTGAGGTGTTTTTAGTTTTGCATTATTTTGGTCTGCTACTGTTCTCACTGCCTAGCTTGGGGCGACCCCTTTTCTTTATGTGGGCTAGAAATAATACCCTGAGATTGTAGGCAACAAAGCAATTATTGATGGGGAAAACCCTGCCTTTATTATTTTCTGGGGCTATAAATAATAATAAGTAAGTAAACCTTTATTTTTACAGCGCCCATTCCTGGAGGCTTTGGGTGCTGTACAATATTAAAGAACACCATAAAAGCAATACAGCAAATCATAAGACATTATAATACTATTTCAAAGCAATCTGATTAAAATACTACATAATAAATAGGCTAATACATAACAATAAGAGCCATATAAAATAAGTTTCTAGTGTGCAGCCAGCAAGTGATATTAGGCTGAATGCCTCATCAAACAGAATTTCAGACCCCTCTTAAAGGCTTCCAATGAGGGGGCCTACCTTAAGGATGTTGGAAGCAAGTTCCACAGGGCTGGGCCAGCCACCTCAAAGGCCCTGTTGCCAGATGACTTAAGCCAAGTGCTGTAAACCACTAAGAGGCCCACCTCAGAAGAATGAAGAGGGCAGGAGGTCTGATGAGGAATCAGGAGGTCACTCAGGTAGCTAGGGCTCAGTCTGTGTAGGTCCTTATAGATAAATAAGCTGAGCTTGAAAGAGATTCACCCCTCCCCACCAACAGCCAGTGCAGGTCATGCAGGACCGGAGTCACATGACAAGACGATAATACCCAAGACTGCATGCAATAAAGCAATTTGTGACACACACATTGCCTTTATGATTTTCTGTGGCTATGAATACTATCCTGAGAGTACAGGCAATAAAGAAATTAGTGATGGGAAACCCTGCCTTTATTATTTTCAGAGGCAAGAAATAATAATAATAATAATGTACCCCAAGACTGTATGCAATAAATCCCTTTATGATGTTCACCTTGCTCCGTACCTTTAGTATTTTCTGCAGCTAGAAGGACATAAATCCCCAAGATTACTTGTAGGTTAAAGCCACCAAATATGGAAGCCACTGCAGTGTACTTCTTTAAATACCCTGACCCCCTTTGATGCTCTCTGTTTTCTAACTTTTTTTTAATTCTCTGAAATCAGCTCATGTAAAGTATTTATTTTGGGGTTAGCCTAGGCTAAGAAAATCCCTGAAGATAGGCAGGGAAAGCAAATAAACACACCCTGCAGCTGCACTGTGTTGCCCTCTCTCCTATCTCACTCTTTTTTTCCTCCACAGTAATCAAGTAATGTAAAATGACCTTCTTTAAATGAACTTCATCTCCCTTTATTTTAAATTTTTCTTTCCTTCGTTATGCTCCTTCATCGGCAAATGTTGGAGGAGCTAAGAAGCTAGCTAACTAAAGACACTCCGGGTTGCAGCTACTCAGAGATCCACCACCATCTCTCATTTTTTTTCATCAGTTTAAGTTTTCTTTTCATCTTCTTTTCTGCATTTTTAAATGGCAAACAATGTACTGGCAGGCACTGCAGCTACTGCACTTCTGATGGACTGCAAGCCAAAGTTATTGCAGTGATTTCTGGTGAGCTCTGCCTCTCTCTGTCTCTGCTGGGGTAGTTTGCTGTGCTGTAAAATGATGATGACACCATCAGTCATCACATTAAGTCCCAGCAACAGCTTGCACTGTGCTGATCCTTTTCATCCTTGCTCCAATCATGTGGTATTGATTCTAGCTCCCACCCTGATTGCTGCATATGATTTGAGTAAGGATCAAGTTATGCAAGTTAGCTGTCTGTCCACCTGCCACTATGCCAGTCCTGCTCCCCTTTTAGCACAACACAGTCTCACAGCTCACCCCCTCTAAGCTCCCTCATGTGACTTACTCCAACTTGTCTGCCTGTCAGGTGGGACCTGCTGGTATGTCTCAGTCAGTAGGACAGCAGTGGGAGCCACAGCCACCAGCCAGACCAGGGAAGGAGGAGTCAGAGACCAAGCTGCTGGAGTCGTATGTATTTGAGGAGTTGGGACTGGAGGAATGAGCTGAGGAAGGATGCTGTTTGGTGCTGAGTTGACACTTATGGGTTGACTGAGCAAGTGAGTATATCTGCAGTATCACTCACTCTCTCTTGATTACAGACAGTCACACAGTGTCACTGAAAGCATGCTTGCACCTGTTTCTGCTATGTTAAAAAAGGCACAAGACTGGAGGGGCCTATGCCCGCATTTTTGGAGTTCTTGATGCCCCTGCTGGAGGCAGTTGATTTATTGGTGGAAGACTGTAAATTTGTGTTTGTGCATCTCTACTGGGGTTATTGATTTAACTACGGTGGGAGGGACAGGTTGTAGTTACAGAAGTCAGCATGTCGCACCACTTTTTGCAATCTTTCAGTAAATGTAGTTCTGTAGAAGTGACTTGTATTTTTTTCCAGACACTGGCTAGGGTCCTGCCAATACAATTTGTTCAGTTTTAGACACCCAAATTGAAACAATGACTACAGTGCTCAACCAGAGCATTCAGTGAGCAGACAACTAGCTGTCAGTAGAATGTTAGTTAAATGTGAGTTAAAATTCCATGCAAATTAGTTAGTACCCAAAAAGGTTTGAGTCCTCATCTTTTCAGAATATAAGATTAAACTGTCAACCAGCATTCAGCTACTTAGTGTCAGAACTGGAGGTTGGTGATTTAGCCTACCACCAATGAGTGGCTACTGCTGGCAGAATTTTTTTTACAAGAATAAGGGGATGGGGGACATTGGACACCAGGGATAATTTTTGTCATGACAGGGGAGGGTGTGAGTACCATAGGACACCAGAGACTACTGCCCTGGGGGAGGGTGGTTTTGGGGAAGAGGTAGGTAGAGGAAAGGGGTACCACTGGACAGGGGCATGGCCAGGATTTGGGAATGGGGGCTTCCACCAAAGAAACAACAGTATTTAGCCTCCATGAAAAAAATATTTTCATGAAAACATAATGAAACAAGATGGAAGGGGGTCTCTTTGTACCAAGGAAACAACCCTGTGTGCAACAATGCTGGTTGCCAGGAATGATTGCCTTGTAGCAGGGAGAGGCAGGAGTGTACCACTGGATGCCTGGGACTGATATTGTGGGGCAGAAGGGAGGGAATGTGGAGCTACTGGACACCATGAACTAGCACCATGGAATAAGGTGAGAGGGGACCACTGAATCCCAAGGTAATGATGTTTTGGGACAGGGTGAGGGATAGGCTACCACTGAATGCTGGAATGATTCCTTTGTGGCAGGGTGAGGAAAGGGGACACCAGTGGTTGCCAAGGATGACTAAGTGAGAGGCTAGACACCCCTGCTATCCATTCTGTTTTGTGCCACTAACTGTCTCACCTCCAAGTGACCACCTTGCCGTTCCACTTAACAAAACAATGCCCTTATTTATGTTTGCACCATAAAGCCATATTTGGGGACTTTAAATTACCTGACTAGCCATGGCTGAGCTCTAGGGGTTTAGTCCAACTTCTTGGGCAGTGGTTGTGCATGCCACTCTCAACTTTCCATCCATCCATCAGCCAAAAATGTTTAAAAGAAAAAGTATATCCTGCCTTCTGAAAGACACCTGCTGTACACCAACATAATTAGATGAACTAGTAGAACAAAGTGCAGTGAAGTATGTTTTGCCAGCACATTGGGTTGGGGTGCATAAAGAGGGGACTGGGGGCACCTCAATATTTAAGCTGGATGGTCTGAAGGGATGTGTGGGAGGGTTGGGGGAGGCAAGATGGTTAGATGTACGATACCTATTATTTTTGTCATATTTTCCAATAGGGAGGTGAGAAGGTTAGCAGGAGGAACAGAACCATGGTACAAACCAGTGGTGGTTATTTAACCTCCCCATCTGCATGGGAGGGAATAAAGAAAGGGTTTTGGAATGGTCAAGAAATGGCCCTACAATATTCCCTTTAATTATCCTCAGGACGCTGGATTTTGAAAACATTTGAATGTATAATGTGATTGCTCCAGCAGATAGTAAAATGCTTTTTTTTTGCAAAAATATACTTTTAAGTCAACATCTAGTGCCCCCACCCCAACCCCTGTGGAACTGCTGGATTTTGATTCACATGAATGCACAACCAAACACCAGCAGCCTCCCTAAAAAGTAATATTACTATAAAATGTATCTAAAACATATGCAGTAGGTAAGCCTGGGTTGAACTTGTTACATTTAATGTGTTCAAGAAATATGCCAGCCAGAATTTCTCGGGACATCAGAATAAAACATGCTTTGAAATTTTCTGGAGTGACCAAATTGCACAAGCAAATATTTTAAAATTTTAGTTCAAGGAACAGATAATACAGAGAATAATGCATAGGTGCCTGGGAATAACAAGTATGTCATCTCATTGAAGGAAACTGTGGAGAGAATAAGTTACAAGGCTAAAAAAAATTACCACTGAGGGCCCGATTTTCAAATGCTATGCGAATGCCGCAAGCCCCTGGTTCGCTGATCATACAGCGCAGTGGGCTTGTGGCATTCTCTCAGTGCCAATCATGATTTTTATTCCTGTGCGCCAAATGCCACAGGTTAGACCAACTCCCCTCAGTGCAACTTATGCCATTTGGGGGACACTTTTCATGGGGCTTGCACAAAAGTTATTTATTTAAAGTCTTGGTGGCTGGAAAAGGTACTCTCAGCCAAAGCTCGTTTCCAGGTGCAACCCGGGGATACATTACAATAAAAATACACATACATGGACATATAACATATTAGGTACATATACAAGTTAGGAAAACATACAGAGCAAGCCTTGGTTTCATTACTTGACACCATCAACTAGCGGGATACAGATGAAGACAAAATATTTGAAGTGCAGTAATGGCATTAACTAGTGCATACAGATTTTTATGCAAAGTCATTTTTTCCTTGGAGGCCGAGATCTAGGAGTGGGGACCTCCTGGATGAAGAAAACACATTAAGGGCACATTGGTAAGGGAAGGGGGAGCTGAGTGTTTAGGAAGGGACACAGCAGAGGAGGATGAGATACACATGCAGGGTAGAGCTGGCAGGAGATGAACAATTTTTTTTTTTTAAAAGATAGATAGGTGGCAGAATTTCAATGCTCGGAGGTGAGTTTATTCTATAGGAGAGGTAGGTGGTAGGAAGAGGTGCATTGGCCCACAGTTGAGTGTGGATGGGGGATAGTGTAGAAGTGGGGATCCCAGGAATACAGAGAGTACAAGGGAGGGGATGCAGGCGTAAGGCAGGAGGAGAGGTAAGGAGGAAGGAGCCCAAACCAGAATTTGGTGATGAAAGATAATGAGTGTACATGCTTCCTATGTGCAAGGGATGTGATGAAGAGGGCTGAGTATGTGGGAATTGGAATAGATGGAAAGGAGATTGTTTATAAATATTGAGAAGAATAAAGGGCCAAGAATTAACCCCTGGGGGTGCCTGCCAAGATGGGGGGGGGGTGTTACCCAGACATACTGTTTGCTCTCTACCAATTAGATAGGAGTGAAATCATTGTGTGGAGGGGGATGCCTGACCAGCCGAGTGGAGTCTGTGCAGTAACAACATGTGTGAGACAGAATCAAAGGCCTTGGCCAAGTCAATGAAAATGGCGGTGGTGATGTGGCCTTTGTCCATGACAGAGTGGATAGTGTTAGTTACACGTAGAAGGGAGATGACTGTGGATGATGCTTTTGAAACCCAGACTGGTATGGGAATAGTTTGTCAGCTGAAGTGATGAATTCAAGTAATCTGGAACAGACCAGGGACTCCTGGACTTTGGCGAGTGAGGGAGAAGATAAATGGATTGGTAATTCCCGGGGGATGATAGGTTTCCTCCTTTGTGGCAGGGTATCATGCAGGCTATTTTCCAGAGAATGGGTAAAGTGCAGGTGGTGAGACAGAGAGGTTGAAATGGTGTGCAAGCGGTGATAATGATCAATATGTACGTGCCTACCCACAAACCAGAAGTGTGGCTCCACTGCTCGTCTTGCTGTGACACATGGCATTCTCTCTGGTTAATAAGGGCAGGTCTGTGTGGTTTTCGTGTGCTTTTTTAAGCCACAGTGGAGGTGGCAAGGCACAGTGCTACTAAACTGATACATGCACCACAAGGAGTGTCCCAGAAAATAAATGCAGCTGCTATACCAGCAGAGTTTTCTATCTGGAATGCCTTCTCTCTACTTGTGGGTGAGACTATATCTACTGTTTTTACTTCAGCTCAGTTTTTAATGGTCACAATTTGTTGACGTGTTTACTATGTTTATTTAGTATAGGAGGTTTATGATTGAACTTTTTTCCTTTCAAAGATCCCTTTCTCAACATAACTATTTAGTGCTGACCTCAACATAGGCAGTTTTCCACTGTTTTGGCTTCTTTTGGTGTGCAAGGGGTATGGCGATGGCTGTTGCTGACAGACAAAGTAGTTTAGGATGAAGCCCATTTGGACTTGATTTGTTTGGGTGTAGCGAGTTCAGGTTCTGGAAGACTTCCAGTGGAAAGATAGGAGGGAAGCAGTACTCATCCTTTGATGGAGACAGAGGAGGGGGAGGACTTGGGGGTAGGAGGCGGTCATGGAGGGCACAAGTGGTGAAAAATGTATTCAATATTTCCACCACTGAGGAGGGATCAGAGATGGATGAATCATCTGTCTTGAGGGTTGGGGAGGGAAGGGGAGGGGCGGATTAATGAACAAGTGAACTGTCTTCCAAAAGGAGGAGGGTGTGCTGGAATTTAAATGCAGATGTTTTCTAAAATAAGTGGATTTGGCAAAATGAGTGGCTTTCGTGCACCTATTTCTGATGGTTTGATTGAGATTGGGAGGACTTGAACTGGGCCCAGGCTTGGTTCCTTGATTTACACATGGAAGTGAATTGGGGTGAGATCCATGGGTACTTTATACAGATTTTTTTAAGCGGGGCATGGTGGTCCCAAACCTGGTGAAAGGTAGTCAGGAAGTGATTGAGGGCAGAGTCGATGTTGAATATGTAATAGTCGGGTGACCAGTCAGCCAATGCGAGGTCATAGAGAAGGGCATTATTGTCTAGAGCCCGGATTGGTCAGATGCTGATATACTTAGAGTTAGAGTGGGAGAGATGAACTTTTCTTACAGAAATCTATACAATGGTCACTTAGTGCATCTGGGAGGATGCCAGCAGTGATGATTCGGTGAGGCTGTGACAAGAGAATCCAGTTTAGTAGGGAGTGGTTGGGGGAGTGAGGGTTGTAGCCTGTAGGTTCTTTAATTAGTTGTGAAAGGCTGAGTGATTCAATTCTCTGGATGGATGTCTTAGATGATGGGGAGAGCTAATCCAGACTGAAATCACCCATCAATATAAACTCACAGTTACTTGTAAGGGAGATGATGAAGGAGATGCACTTTATGAGTAGCTCTGTGGCAAGTCTAGGGGCGGCATATAATACAGTAACATAGACAGGTTGGGAGGAAGGCAGGGTTATGTGTGCAATCAAATACTCAGGTGAGTCAGCATTGGGGTATTGGGAGGTGATGGAGCAGGTTATGGATTTTTGGATGTACATGACAACACCACAACCTTGCCTCCCCCTGTTTTGGCGATGGAGGGTGAAATCAGGGATGGCTAGGGCAGAGTCTGGAATCTTGGAAGAGAACCAGGTTTCAGAAATGCAAAGAATGTGTGGGGAGTGCTGAGATATCCAGACTTTTAGGTTATCCAGTTAAGGTAGTAAGCTTCTGGTGTTAAGGTGGAAGATGCAGAGACCCTTGGTGGAGGGTTGGAGGTGGCATTGTGGGGGGGGTCACAGTTTAGTTCCACATCACCCGATAGAATCAGGATAAGGAAAAGGCAAAAGGAGAGAGCAGGGTATTTATGTATCTTTTGATAGTGAAGGGACAGAGATGAAAGGCGTAGAGGGGAATGGTGAGAGCGGCAGAGTTGGGGACTGATGAAAAAGATATGTAGGGAGGGTGAAGGAAGGAAAGATGAGACAGGAGGCCATGGGTAGTGAGACGCTGTTGATATACAGAAGGATGAAGAGAGGGTGGGTGAGGGGATATAGGGTAATACAAGGGATGACAGGGGAGGGGGTTGGGAGGGGAAGGAGGAAGAGCAGAGAGGATGAAGAATAGAGGAAGGATGTAGAAAGATGCAAGGAACATGTTTGGACAGTGAGTCAGTGTCTGAGAGGGGTGACTTATAGGGGCATCAAAAGGTTTGAGTAATACGGTCAATGTATGCCATTCGGATGTGTGCACATTCTGGGTATGTGCACACTTTCATCTGGTCCCCTTTTCCATTGTTATCTATTCAACGTTAATTTACTCAGATGTTTGCACACAGATTTTCAGTTGTGTGCATAAATCCCAGGTTAAATGCTTTGATCACAGCTCTCAGAAGAGCTGTCAGGAGATGATCGAGGTGTGAATCACCCAGTAATTGTAGATGCAGTTTAACTGTAGTGAGCCAGCTGTTGACGTCAATAACCTGGTTAATTGGTAACAGGCATTGGTTGAAGGATATTGAAGTTTGGTTGACACTCCACTCCAGTAGACCAACTAGGTCCTGACCTGAACTGTCTGTTCTGTTTTTAATTTCCTTATTTCCACATCCACATTTAATCTGATCTCCCAGTCTGACTCCATCCTCATGGATGGCACAGGAGTTTAATGTATAAACTAAGTCTATCTGGGAAAGTCTGAAAAAAAAAGTAAAAGAAGACCCCAATACTTGGGAATAGGAGGAAAATAATTATGTAAGATTACTGAATTTAGAAAAGACCAGCAAGCAAGCTTCATCATTTACTCATGGGGGAAGGGGGTAATGTGGGTTTATTTTTTCATTATCAAACCACAGATATTATACAGTACATATGATTCTAGTTCACTGGTACAGCATTAAAATTCATTTAACTGTGTTTCTAATTGTTTTTAAAGTTATATAAGAGCATAAGTGCTTTTAAAGTTTAAAAAGTACTGCTGGCATTTTTATATATTTTTTTTTATATTGTGTACATATTTTTGCATGAAATTATCATTGTTTGCAAAAAACTGCTTACTTTTTTGTCTCGATAGGGTTTCTCATTGCAGTCTGTGATGCAGGGGTCCTGAGATCGCTATTTTTGGTTGTGTGCACATATTCAGCGAGTCCCAACCATGTGCACAGAAATAGAATTGACTGTAGTTAGATTACAGGGGAGAGGTTTAAAAGTGAGGGTGTACCCCAGTGAGTGTGGAGCAAATCCACAGTGCATCTGAAAAAGCTATAAATCAGACAATGAAGATTACACTTAGGCAAGTAGATTCTGAAGCTACCAATTTGGGTGGGAGTGGGGAAGAGTGGAGCATTCCACTTTTTAATGATGGGCAGGGGTGCAAAACTCCACTAACAGGGTTTTACACCAATAAAATGAGCACTAGCTTTCAGTGGGGGGGTAGCTGGGGAAGGTGAGTGGCAACAGCTTAGTGGTGCCACATGCAGTGTGGTGTAACTCCTGAGCTCTGACTGAGCCTGTTACCTGAGGTTGCTGTTCTGGGAAGTTGCTGCTTTGGGGAGGGTGATTTGAATGAACTCTGCACTCTTGCGACCCTCCTGATGAGCGCTGAATCCTGGCTGGTAGATTGGGGAGAAAGCTGAGGTTGCTGTTCTGGGAAGCTGCTGCTTTGGGGAAGGGAGGAGGGTGGTTTGAATGAAACCTGCACCATTGCGACCCTCCGATAAGTGCTGAAGCTGCTGTCCTGTGGATTGGGGAGAAAGCTGAGGTCAATGTGCTGCTGCTTTGGGGAGGGTGGTTTGAATGAAACCTGCACCCTTGAGACCCACTTGATGAGCACAGAAGCCACTGACCAGTTGATTGGAGAGAAAGCTGAGGTTGCTGTGCTGGGAAGATGCTGCTTTGGGGAGGGTGGCTCAAATGAAACCTGCACCCTTGTGATCCTCCTGATGAGTGTGGAAGCCGCTGGGCAGTGGATTGGAGAAAAAGCTGCAGAGGGAAAGAACAAGAAGTTCCAATCTGAAAATCTTTGGTGCAAGCTGCCATAAAATGTGAAAAATATTACAGCTGTGCCCAGTGTACTAAAATTGGTCACAGCTGCATCAAAGGAGTTTAGCTCAGTTGCATCAAACAACGGGGTTGACCAAGGGCTTTGCACAAGCCTGGCATAATCCTTTGAAAATCAGGATGAGTTCTCAGGCACCGGGATTTCCTTAATTATACTACAGTACACAGTCTGTGGAGTTTTAAGACAAGAGTGGACTGCAGGGTGAGTCATCTCCTTCTGCAGTTTATACTCCATTATGAAGAATACATCATATACTACCATTCATATATGTGGTGTCATACCTGTGAATAACACAGTGTGGGCATACTGACAGAGTGTGAACTGTAAACAACATGTCTCACTTTATTGCAATTAGTGAGTAATAGGGGTTAACCATGTAATATATAGAGAATAATGGATGGGTAGGTGATAATAACAAGGATTTTACACACCCTGAGGTGTGGGATGCCACAAAAACCCCAAGAGCGAAGCTTGAGGGGTTTACTAAGGCATCCCACACTGAGGGGGTGTATACAATCTGAATTTTGACCACCTACCCATCCTTTATTTTGTATAATATCTTGTTTCCATTTTTACACCACTGCAATGTCAAGTTTTATAATGTGAGCAGTTTTGAAAGAGAGATCACTTTTAGTTTTGCTCTCTGACAGCTGGATTGACTATTTGAAACCTAACTTCCATTTCTTTCCATGTTATCTTTTTTTTACCTTGTATGATTTTTTTTCTTGTTTTCTTTTTTTTTCTGAGGTTACTCTAGTGTGCAGCACAGATATGACAGAGTGACCAGCAGTACTGAAGATGAGGGAGACTGCACTTGTGAGTCACAAGCATGTGTTTCTGATGTAATAGTAGCTTATGTCAGAGAACAGGCAGAGAACACCAAGAAGAAGGAGCTGCTGTTATTACTACACTTCTCTACTGGGACTAATAAACTAGAACTCTACTACTGGGACCTTCAGTTTAGGTTAAAAACAAACCAAAAAAAAAGTTAGTGTGTTTGTCTGAGTGGCTGAAGTGAACTGTTATCTGTGCAGTTATCTAGGTGTTTGTCTCACGTGGCTGAAGGGAATTGTTATCTGTGCAATTACTAAGTGTAGAAAGAACTGTGAAGCAGGGGGAGTAGCTTAGCTTGAAGGAAGCCAGGCTAAAGCCAGATTTAAACACTGCTCTAGATAGCGTCTGCCAGAGAAGAGGCAAAGAACACCAAGAAGAAGGAGCTGCTGTTACAGCTATACTTCTCTACTGGGACTATATAGCCATCCTTCCTTCCCCTCCACCCCCGCCACCCTAAGCTAGTTCTACTTTAATGGGCACAGGATTTGACTGACAACAGGAACTTCCTGTTTGGGAGCAAGAAGTGAGTGATCACAGAGCCACAAAAGACTCACCATCCTAGAAGGAAAGAGTAGCTCTCCGTCCCCCACCCAGCTGCTGGAGGTCTGACTCTGAGCAAGTAAGGAGACTACTGAGAAATATAGGAACTTCTTGTCTCAGAACAGGAAGATCAGGAGCTTAAAGGGCACAAAGGCAGTAAGTAAGTAGGGAGAAAAAAACAGAGGAAAGAGTAAATATTCCAAACAACTGTTAAGTGGCCAGAAATGAGACATGATGGGAGTGGTGCAGTGGCTGTGGAGCAGCAGTCTTCTGGGAGACATTCTGGAGGATGCGTTGTTGTCCCATCTGCAGGCACCTCTCTGGGCTGAGGGAGGAGGTTGCTCATCTCCAGGTTGAGTTGGCCAGGATTTGGGGGACCTCCTCTCCCACCAAGGGACCACCAGGGCCACTGCTGATGCCTCAGAGGTTGCCAATAAAGATGAGTGGTTGGACCACAGTGGGCTCTGGGACAGTGAAGGTGGTTGAACAGAGGTGTATCTCTCCAGTTGAACCTCTCCACAATTCATATGCCATTCTAGCATTGTGTGGTTCCTCTGTGGAGGCACCGGCAGTGGAGACCAAGGAGGATGCTGGGAATGTCCACAAAGGAGACCCACAGGAGGGTGGCATGGGACCCCACAGTGGAAGGAAACAACTTCTGGTGGGGGACTTCATTGTTAGGAGGGTAGAACTGGGGGAGGAAGGGGAGAGGGAGGTAAGGTGCCTGGTGCCATGGCCTGGAGGGACAGGGAGCAAATCCTCAAGATCGCTGGAACAGCTGCATGAGGGAGGGATCTGGATGTCATTGTCCACCTAGGGACAAATGACCTGGCTGAGAAAGGGATCAGAGCAGTGCAGGAAGAGTTTGTGGAGTGGCGAGGGGCCTTAGACAAGTAGCACGCATGGTAAGCTTCTCGGAGGTGTTGCCTGTCTATGGCATGGATGAGGCTAGGGTGCTCCACACCATGGGATTCTATCAGTGGTAGAAAAACATAA
This sequence comes from Neoceratodus forsteri, assembly GCA_016271365.2. Classification (NCBI taxonomy): domain Eukaryota; kingdom Metazoa; phylum Chordata; order Ceratodontiformes; family Ceratodontidae; genus Neoceratodus; species Neoceratodus forsteri. The sequence continues at coordinate 260,915,649 of CM028137.1, read as the reverse complement.
GCAGAGCTCAGGGATTTGGCTTCATTGGGGACTGGGGGTCCACCTGGAGTGTTGTAGGACTATACTGGCATGATGGTCTGCATCTGTCTAGGAGGGGAACCAGGATACTAGGTGATAGGTTTAAATGCTTCATTGGCAAACATTTAAACTAGCCAATGGGGGAGGCACTGGAAAGGAGTAGGGAAATCCTGGGCCCCCCCCAAAAAAAGTCAGGGTAGTAAGTGAGGTAAACACCAAGACAGAGATGTTGATAGGGAGAAGAACAGGGGTAAATGGAGAAAATGACAAAGGCAATATGGACAGGGATGGGGCAAAAAGGGGTAAGGCCATCAAGAAATGGAAAGTAATGAGTATCAATGCCTGTAGTCTGGGCAACAAGCTCCCTGAACTTGTGACCTTGATAGAAGAGGGATGCATGGATATTGTAGCAGTCACAGAAACATGGTACACAGAGAACCATGACTGGGATGTTAATGTACCAGGGTACACAACCTACAGGAGAGACAGGGAGGGTAGAAGAGGGGGAGGAGCAGCTGTCTATGTAAGGGAAGGGATAAAAGCAATGGAACAAAAAAGTAAACAGGGAGGAGAGGAGAGGAGGCACTGTGGGTCACCTTAGAGACTAGAAATGGTACCACAATCCACACAGGGATTGTATACAGACCCCCATGTCAGGGAGAGGGAATGGACAAGAATATGATAGAAGTCATCCTTAGGATGGCAGAGAAAGGGCAGATACTGTTGATGGGGGCCGTGAATATGCCAGATGTTAACTGGAGCACCTTTGCTGCAGCCACATCCAAGAGCAGGGCCATTCTCAATGCCCTGTAGGTGGCATGCCTCAGACAGCTAGTTTTGGAACCCACTCATGAGGGAGCAATCTTAGGCCACATACTCTCAAATGGGGACTGAAAGGATCTCAGATCTAGAAGTGGGTAGCCATCTGGGAACAAGTGAGCACCAAACAGTGTAGTTCATGATAAACTCAGCTACAGAGTCAAGTCATACAAAAGTGAGGGTACTGGACTTCAGGAGGGCTGACTTTGGCAAGATGGGAGAGTGCCTTAGAAAAGCACTAGCAAGCAAGCTAGAAGGAGGGGTAGAGCAACAATGAGGAAACATCAAAACTGCTATCACTGAGTCAGCAAGCCTTTGTGTGAAGCAAATAAACAAATCAAAACAAAAGAAAAAGTCACTATGGTTCTCAAAAGAGGTGGCAGGGAAGGTTAGGGAGAAAAAGATATCATTTAGGAAGTATAAGGAAACACAGTAGGAGCAGGACAGAGAACTGTACCAGTTAAGGCAGAAGAAAACAGGGAGGGAAGTCAGAATAGCAAAGTCCCAAACTGGGGAAAAGATAGCAAACTCATTTAAGAAGGGGGATAAAACCTTTAATAGGTACATCACGGAGCGTAGAAAGACAAAGGGAAGGGTTGTGAGACTGAATAGAAAGGACAGAGGGTGAGCAGAGAAGGACAGTGAAAAAGCAGGGATACTGAATGAATACTTCTGCTCAGTATTCACAAGAGAGGAGGAGGGGGAGGTGCCTAATCCAATTAACAGAAGCACTCTGGATGGGGGGAGGGGGGGCGATCTCAGTCCTTTCACAGAAGAAAAGGTTCTGAAAGAACCCCTAAAACTGAAGGTGGACAAAGCAATAGGGCCTGATTGAATTCACTCCAGAATTCTGAAAGAACTAAGGGGAGAACTAGTGACACCACTGACTACCCTTTTTAACAAATCATGGGAGCATGGTGTGGTACCTGAGGACTGGAGGAAGGCAGATGTGATTCCCCTTCACAAAAGTGGGAGCAAGACAGAGGCTGGAAACTACAGACTTGTCAGTTTGACCTCTGTAGTATGGAAAGTGATGGAATTACTTCTGAAGGAAAGAATTATTGAGTACCTAGAGGAAAGTGGGGCACAGGACCCAAGGCAGCATGAGTTCACAGCGGGAAGGTCATGTCAGACGAATCTAATTGATTTCTTTGACTGGGTGTCCAAAGTAGTAGACCAGGGAGGGGCTGTGGACATAGCCTACCTAGACTTTAGCAAAGCATTTAACACAGTCCCACACAAAAGATTAATAATCAAATTAACCAGCCTGGGAGTGGGTCCCAGTGTGGTAGCCTGGGTAAAACATTGGCTGGACAACAGGACACAGAAGGTATTTGTAAATGGAGTCCACTCTGAAGAAAGAGGGGTTACTAGTGGGGTACCACAGGGTTCAGTACTGGGTCCAGTCCTTTTTAATGTTTTTATAAGTGACATTGCAGAGGGACTGAAAGGAAAAGTATGCCTCTTTGCAGATCATACAAAGATTTGCAACAGGGATGATACACAAGGGGGCTTGGAAAGGATGAGAAGGGACTTGGCAGGGTTGGAGTAATGGTCAGAAGTACAGCAGCTTGGATTCAATGCAAAGAAGTGCAAAATAATGCACCTGGGAAACGAAAACCCAGGAGAGGATTATTCGATGGGGAGGGGGGAGGTAGTAACAACAACAAAAATGGAAAGGTACCTGGGGGTAATCATATCAGATGACCTTAAGGTTAGAAAGCAATGTGGGAAGGCAGTAGGGAGGGCTGGAGGGATACTGGGATGTATAGGGAGAGGCATCACCAGCAGAAAACAAGAAGTTGTTATCCCTCTGTACAGACAGTTGGTGAGACCCCATCTGGAGTACTGTGTCCAGTTCTAGAGACCCCATCTTTGCAAGGACATAGACAGGATGGAGACAGTCCAGAGAAGGGCAACTAAATGGAGCAGGGTCTGCAAGAGAAGCCATATGAGGAGAGACAAAAGAAGCTTAATATGTATACCCTTGAGGAAAGGAGTTAGAGGGGGGACATGATAGAAACTTTTAAGTACCTCAGTGGAATCAACAAAGTCCAAGAGGGTAGCATCTTTCAGAAAAAGAGATGTGCAAGAACAAGGGGACACAATTTGAAGATAGAGGGGGATGGCTCAAGGGCAATTTGAGGAAGTATTTTTTCACAGAGAGGGTGGTGGACGCATGGAACAGCCTAGGAGGTTGTGGGGCCTAAAACTGTAGGAGAATTCAAGAATGCATGTGACAGACATAAGGCAATTTTTGCGGGGGGGGTGGTAGGAAGAAATAGGCTGTTGGTTAACTAGGATCTGCAGCTTATCCTGTAGGTAGGAAAATGAGCAGACTAGGTGGGCCAAGGGGTCCTTATCTGCTGTCAAAGTCTGTGTTTCTATGTTGTGTTCCTCCATAGAGAAAGTTAATGCACGTTTGTTGTTATAACCAGCTGGTTATAACAACAAAATTGCAACTGGCTTTCTCTATGACAAAAAATGGAAACCAGTTATTATCAATTGATTATTTGTGGCTAATTGAATGATGCAGCAAAGCAGATAATGGACTATCTACTAAATCATATTGAACTTTTCTCCCTGCATCTGCAGTGGTCACTGCTAGTATAATGTTATCTTACTCTGATACAGCATCAGATGACTCCGTACAGTAGGTCCATCAATAGTAGAGTGAAAGGTAAGGCAGAGTAAGATAAATTAAAGAGTCAAGGCTGTACAAATGGCAGTGTCTCTGGTTTTCCATCATAAGCAGAGTAATTTCTCGTCAGTGTGTTCAATATCATTTAACGGCTGTTGGTTCTGTTACTGATCAAATGTTGTCTCAAAAACAAAGAGTTACATTTCAGTTTATAAAGTATGATATACATGTACCATAGCTTACCTGTGTTTTCAAACCTGTCAGAGGGTATTGTGTGTCCCCAAAAACTTGTGTTCTGTAATATTGCAAAATACATGTGTTTGTCTAATAAGCGTTATGAGACTATATTTTCAGCATTTCTAGTTCATAAAGACAAATGTGTTTTTTTTCTCTTGCAAGTTTGCATTGGGTGCTTAATAAGCCATGAATTAAAAGAGAGTTCAGTAAATAATTGGTAATCCAACAGGACAAAGTGGGAGAAAAAAACAAACAACACTAATGTCTTGTGGCACACATTTAATCCATGTAATTCATGTATACAAATTATTCTAACCTGATTTTATGCTGGATGGATTTAGAAGAATAAGCATCAGAAGAAGAATTTGTATTTACATTGTGCTTTTTTTTTGCATATACGTGGTTTCCCCAAGTGCTTTACAAGCAATAACAGAGACTGGTAGTGAAGTGACTGTACATTTGTAGTGGCAGGCATTCCACGTATTAATATCCACATACTATACAGTCATGGACAATTGCCTGAACCCATTTTATGAGGAAGAGAATGTCGGCCCAGGCATTAGGAGAAAATCTTCCACTCTTATGAAAAGTACCATGGGTTCTTTGGCTTCCACCTTGACAGCCACTAGAGATGAATAGAAACCTGAGCAGATGTTGCTCCCAGCTTTTCATGAAAAGGTTAGAACTTTTTGGAAACCTGAGTATTTCTGAGATCTGTCCATGGTTTCAATGCTTAGAAAAGCTTAGACATTTTCAGAGAATAGAAACGCTTGGGCCCCCAGCTTTTCTAAGTGTTTCTGAATCTCGAGTGTCTAAGAACAAACACTGTTCTAGGAAACTCTGAGATGTTTAGTATAAGACAGTTGGAGGGTAGTATTAGCAATAAAAAGTTTGGACAATCTTATTTACGCTTCAGCTGTTTGTGAGTCATTAAGTACAAAGTGAAGAGAAAAGACCGCAGGAATGAAAAAGCTGTTTATGGACTACTGACAACTAGAGGTAAATTGTACAGTTTGACTAGATGGAAAAATATTTACTGTAACATTTAATCAGTCGTTACACATTTCTGATTGTATCTGTTTTCTGATTGGTCTAAGAAGTACTTTACTATCAAGAATCTAAGCCTTAATAATTTTATGTTGAAGGGTTACAGCTGCTGCCTCTGAGACCAGGAAGGCAAGGTTCTATCCCTGGGTTTGATACCTGCCTGTAATTCAGTTCACAGAATATGTACCCAACAAGCTGGGTAGGATATTACACGATTCAAATAGTTTAGGTTTCAGGAATCATTTGGCAATGGGTCTTCGGAAAATAATATATTGCATATTTTGCTGTGTGGCTTTGTCATACGTAATAACTGTTTGGCATTCATCTTGCTGTGCATCGGATAATGAAATGATTCTGAACCCTGTTTTTGAACCTCACATTAATAAAACAGGCCTTGGATCCCAAGAGGTTTCCTCCTTTAAAAGAGGGTTTTACCTCTCGTCTATGCCAAAGGTCATAATATATAGTTACTTGCTAAAATAGTATACTCCCTAGTTTCCTTACGTGGGTTTCCACTGTTGGATGGAGATGGATGGTGGCCCTACTTGCTGCTCCCTCTCTCCTTAGGAAGCCCCCTTACATCATCAGTGCAATCCATTTTATCAGTGCAATCCTGACAACCTGCACATCTCATTTGTATTCTTCAAGCTGTCTTGTTGCTGCCATTCTACTCTCAACCTCATAATCAATGTTTACTGCTCAACACACTTTGAAGGTACCGCTTGTTGTGTTTGTCTATTACCTTTCCTTGTGTTTGGACTCTGCTGGACTCTGCCTGGTTTGTGCCTCTCCTGCTTCTGGGTCAGTATTTTGCCTCTGGTTACAGTCTGTCTGTGCTTCTATCTCAGTTGTATGTTTCTCCCTCCTGGTCCTGTGCTTGTGTTTGCTTTGTTTTGTGTTTTTTTTTGGTGGGGGGCTTCTCTAGCTTTCTAGTGCCCCTTTGTTTACATTGTTATATTCATATGCATTGCTAATCAGGCACTTACCTAATTTTATCATACTTTCAGCAATCCCTCGTTTATCTGTATTTGTTACCTGTGTGCTGCCAGTTCCAGTTTCTGTTTCCATGCTGTAGCAGTCCCTGTGCTTATCACCTTTATTGTTTGCACCTGCCTCACTCAGTAATGACTCCCCTTAGCAGCTGCAACTCTGTCTTTCATTCCCCTGGCTGCTCTAGCGATGTCATGCCCTACTTCATTTACTCCTCACTTCTGCATTTGTGTTATTCAGGCTCATTTGTTGGTATTTCATATTTTTACTGAACCATGCTTTTACCAAAACCACAGGCATACTCTCCCTCCCGATCTGTCAAAGAATATATATGGCTGGTCTAATAAGACCTTCATGTCACAAACCCATGCTTTTTACTGTCTTGGAGTCCTTTGCTCGGCAGGTGGTTTACAAAGTCTTCTTTGACCGGTGTCTCCATTAGTTTACCCACAATAAAGGTAAGAGTGAAAGGGCTGTAGTTACCTGGCTGCTCCTTGTCCCCCCCTCCTCACCTTATGGAATGGGACTACATCTGCTACTCTCCAGTGTTTTGGAACTACCCCTGTCTGAATTGCACTATTAAATAGCCCTACCAGGAGCTTAGTTAGCTCCACTGCCAATTTTCTTGAGCACCCTTGGATGCATCCCATCTGGCCCTGGGGCCCTATCTATCTTGAGAGCTGCTAGCACTTTTCAAACCCTTTCACTGGTAAATATTTGTTGCCTCATCTCAGGAATCCCCCTTTCAGTTGCCTTAATGCCACTCTGGAGAAGTTCTTTGTCTTTCCTTGTACATACAGAGCAAACATAGTCACACTGCTTTCTGCCCATCCCCCTCATTTGCGCTGCCTCCTTCTGTTAACCTAACAATTCCTCCTCCCCTTCTTTCTTTATCAAAAATATCTAAAGTACTGTTTTGAACCACCCCTGACACCCTCATGATATACAGTTCTATATCTGACTTTTCTTCTCTGACCGCCCTTTTGATTTTCCTTGTTTATATTTGGTACTCTTCCCATTCTTCCTTACTTTATTTTTCCTTGTACCTGGTGAAGGACTTCTTTTTGGCTCTCACTGCTTCCCTAACCTTTTCAGAGAACCGTATTGGTCTTTCGTACCTTTATACTTTTGATTACTGTTCTCAAGCAAGACTTTGTTGCCTCAAGAATGGCCCCTTTGATTGCCCCCCCATCTTTCCTCCGCATCCCTGATGCTGTCCACCCCAACTAACTTGTCCCAGACCAGCCCTCATCCAGTTGAAGTGTACCTTTTTGAAATCTAGGAGTTCAGCATTTGATGAGGGCTTACCTGTCCCAAGGGCCAGATTGAACCATAAAGTTTTATGGTTATTGGACCTTAGTGGCTCCCCCACCCCCTCTCTCCCTACCACTTCTGAGTTGGTGAGCACCACAGCGGGAATGGCAGCCTGCCTATTGGGTTCCTCAACTAGCTAGACCAGCAGGCAATCCTGCAATGTATCCAGTAGGGCTTGATCTCTGGAGCTCCTGACTGCTGGAATGACCCAATCAATATCTAGCAGTTTAGATCTCCCACCACCACCACATCCCCCTTGGCCACCACCCTTTCTAATTCTGTCCCTAGCTGCTTATCTCTTTCTTCTACCTGTCCTGGAGATTTATACATTTTTTCCATTTGTAGTTTCTTGCCTGAGGATGCAATGAGCTGAACCCACAGTGGTTCTGTTTCCCCATTATGTTTCCTGATGTTTCCATCCTCCACTGCCTCTGTGCCCTCTCTGACATATAGGGCTATGCCTCCTCCTTTACCTTTACCTCTGTCCTGTCTAAACATGGTGTAGCCTGTGACTGTCAGGTCCCAGTCATTATTCTCTGCGATCCATGTTTTTGTGATGGCTACTAGAGCCATCTCTGTGTCTGCTGTCATTGCCTCAAGCTCACTAATTTTATTTCTTAGACTCCTGGTATTAAAGCAGACCCCTTTCCATCTTTCTTCTGATCCCCTCTTGCTTTTTCCTATTCCTTCTCCCTTATTATTTCCTAGTCTCCTTATTTTTTTTTTCATGCTGAACATAGGCTTTGTCAGCCCTCCCTCACTGGCCTCTTCCTCTAACCTAATTTGAACTTCAACCTTACTGTTACCCATCTTCCTTCTACTTGTCCCTTGTTCAAAGGGAGCCCTAGCTAGGTTCCCCGCCTGTTCTCCTTTCTCAGTGGTTCCCTTAACATCTGTCTCCCACACAGTCAGTTAAACTGTCCAATGTAAATGTCAAACTTCTGCCCAGAGGAGCATTTACCCCCTCTCTCATCAGGTGAAGGCCCACATCATTGAAGAGCTTCCTATACCAGAAGCTCACCCAGTTCCCCATAAGTTGGTACCCCTCCTCCTGATACCATCCCTTCAACCACTGATTAAACTCCTCAACTTCATTTTTCTTTATTCTGTCATACCCATTCCACTTATTCCACCCAGGGAGAACTTCTGGAAAGGACAGGGAAGTCAAGAGTGCCTTCAGTCTGTTCACCCTCCCTTTTACAGTTCCATTTCACTGCCTCTGCAGGATGGTTCTCCAGATCATTGGAACCCAACTGTACTAGAATCCCTAGATCCCATTATCCCTTCTCCACCATCCTTCCTATCCTATCTCTATCCCTGTTGGCTTCTGCTCCAGAAAGACATCTGATAAATTCAATCCCTTTACCTCCCTCACCCACCACTCTCTCTACTCCTTTAGTCACTGAGTCCCCAATCGATAAGACTGTCCTTGCTGACTTCCTCCTGCTCACCCATTTGGATACCAGCATGTCATCCTGTCCATTTCCCCCAAAAGACTTAGAGTCAGAGTCCCCACCCCCCAACAGAGTCACGTACTTTAGCCTCCTCCAGGAGTGCAAAATTATTTGCTTTCTGAATGCTGTGACACTGGTCAAAACCCTTGTGGCTACCTCTGCCATCATTTATTATGCTCTTGCCCACCACCCTCCAGCCCCATGGACCAGTGGGTCTCTGGGGGAGTGCGGTTATGGGGATAAACTCCAACTGAGCCAGTGCTGCAGATGAGCTATCTCAGTTCATGCTGCCACCAGCTGAGCGTGGAGCTCCACAAAGGTCCTGCAGATGGGGCAGTGCCCCCTCTACAGAGTGTAACCCTGGAGCAGAACACCTCACAGTCTCTAGAACTGACTGGATCCCTGCTGTACCTCATCTTTATTCTGATCCTATGATGCAAAAAAGCATACCTTATGTATGGAGTCCCTACATATTTGAAGTACTTTCTATACCTTCCTTACTTAATCCTTTAACCATTGGTTAATTACAAATATATATATATATATTATGGTAGCACGGTAGTGCTACCATAGTTAGGGTTGAGTAGCCCTTTTAATGTTAAATGCTGAAACTTTGCACCTTAATAACTTTGCCACCGTTCGACGGATTTGCCTGGAATTTGGCAGGCACGGGGCATAACCATAGATCTCAGGATCTGCCAACATTTGCACTGGTCAGATATACAGCTGCAGAGTTATTAAGCGACATCCATGTGCGCATTTACAGTTTCCTGTGCATTCTTTGCTCGTGCCTACAGGTCGCACGGTTTGCGCGACTGTTCTGAAAACTTCAGAGAATGTGCGGCCAGGGTGCCCGATGTGCCTTTTGAAGATTTTGTGAAAAAATATTGAACAGTTCAAAAGTTATTCAAAAATAAAGTGCCCATTATAAGTCAATGGGAAAAGTTAACAAAAAGTTAGACAGTGTCGCAAATACATTCTTTTAGTGTCGCAAATGACCCCTGTAGTGTTGTGAGTCAACCATTTTTTTTTTCAGTTACTGGTCACAGAAATGCTTGGCATTTAAATTTGGGACCTTCTAGGCACACAATTATTTTTGTGTTCACCGAGTCGGACCCTGAGGATGCAAGCCATGTCTTTATTTTGGAGTTAAACACCCCAGAAATATGTTTTTCAAATTTCTGGAAAAAGTAGTGTCACAAAGTAGTGTCACACTTGCAACACTTTCGCAAATTTTTTCGAAAGCTTTTGCAAATTATGGCACTACTTTTCCAGGCTATGGCAAAATGACAGGAATTCTTTGCCACCCTGCAGCAAAAGAACGGTTTGGTCTTTTGCGCTGAAATTTGAAGGGAATTCAGCCAACATCTCACAGATGTGCATTTCAGTGGTTTGGTGAAAGGATACTATAGGGCGGCAAAGTTACAGCACTCCAAATTTGACACATTTTCCCATAGGATAACATTACGGCTGCCGCCGCATAACAGGAATGCTTTGCAACCCTGCTGCAAAATAACAGTTTGGTCTTTTGGGCTAAAATTTGAAGGGGAGAAAGCCAACACACAACAGATGTTCCTTTTGGTGGTTTGGTAAAAACATATTTCAGGGTGGCACAGTGACGGCACTCCGAAGCTGATGCTTTTTCCCATTGGATAACATTACAGCGTCCGTTGTGCCTTTTGGGGCCCTTATCTCGGAAACGGTGCGAGATACGGACTTTTCGTCACAAAAATGCTTAGCCCCCCCAACCAGGAGCTAAGTACAAAACTAGCCAGGAAGGTCATAATTCATATGAAATTTGCATTTTTTTTCTACGTCATACGGTTCCTGAGATATAAGTAATTTAATATTCCAAGTCCTCATTTTCTGCTCCGAGGCCCTTTGTTATGTATGCATTCTTCATTTTCACTGTGTTTTTCAATGCAGTTTTTGGTGAAAAGAAGGGTGTGCCCTTTTGTTACTGTGCCAGTTAGTGTTTACAGTTGCATTTCCGTTACCGTTTGCAGCACCGTTCCCGACTATGCCACCGTGTGCTTTACGGTTTGCGTTTTCGTTTCCACTTGAGTTTGCCTTTCTGTGTTGTTTGCCATTATTGTTGCTGCTACCGTTACCAGTTGCATTTGCAATTGCGGTACCGTGCCCGTGTGTTATGGTTTGCGTTTCTGTATGCGCTTGCATTTCTGTTTGCATTTCTGTTTCCTTTGGTGTTATTGTTGCTGTTACTGTTACCATTTGTGTTCACAATTGAGGTACCATGACTGTGCACGTAACAGTTTGCATTTCTGTACTCGCTTGCATTTGCATTTGCATTTCTCTTTCCTTTGGCGTTACTGTTGCTGTTATCATTACCATTTGCATTTACAATTGCAGTTCCGTGACTGTGCACATTACGGTTTGTGTTTCTGTATGCGCTTGAGTTTGCGTTTCTGTTTACTTTGGCATTATTATTGCTGTTACCGTTACCATTTGCATTTGCAATTGCAGTACCGTGAACATGCGCATTACCAATTGTGTTCCATAATTGTTTCTGTTTGCGTCTCCGTTTCTGTCACTGTTCGCTTAGCGTCACTTTGCACTTGCATTTCTATTACTGTTTGCATTACCATTTACATTTGCGTCACCATATGCGTAACCATTTGTGCTTGCATTTGAGTTGCATTTACTGTTACTATGTCACACAAAATCACATGGTGGGAGTATGGGGCCCGAAGGGCCCGCACTACCACTGCTTCATTCCATTCACTATTTATAGTCCTTATTCTCAAAAAGAAGGGAAATTCATGGCAAAAAAAAACTCTGTTTAATGCATCAGTAAGGGTTGTTCCACAGCAACAAAAGCGAGGAAATTCGATGTAGTTGACCCCCTCAGCCTTTCACGCTTCCAACCAGCATCGGGTGTGCATTGGAGTCTTCGTCCTAACTCATTCCATTCTCCCATACTTCACCACCTCAGCTTGTTTACATATGGAATGGGGTGAGAGTTAGGCTGACAACCCCAACGCACACCCTGATGCCGGTTGGAGTGGAGGGGTGGGGGCAAGGGTTTTCAACCCTAACATCGAATTCCTCACTTTTGTCACTGTGGAACAACCCTAACTGATGCATTAAATAGATTTTTTGACATGAATATATATATATATATATATATATATATATATATATATATATATATATATATTAGAGCAAAAACTCTGTTTAATGCATTAGTCAGGGTTGTTCCACAGTGACAGTGAGGAAATTGGTAGTTAGGTTGAAACCCCTGACTTCGTTACCCCTGGCGTGGGCATTGGGTGCATTCTATCAGCCCTAACCTCACCCCATCACATGTGTGTAAAACAGCGGAAGTATAGGAGAATGGGGTGAGAGTTAGGACCGACGACCCCTAATGCACACCCCAATGCCAGTTGGGGGTGGGGCGGATCCAAGAGGGTTTTCAACCCTAACACCGAATTTCCTCACTTTTGTTGCTGTGGAACAACCCTAACTAATGCATTAAATGGAGTTTTTTGCCTCTAATTTCCCTTCTTTTTGAGAATGATAAAGAGAAATAGTGAATGTAATGTGGCGGTGGGAGCACAGGACCCACCACATGATGTCTTGTGGCATAGTAACAGGAACAGCAATGCAAACAGAAGTGCTAACAGTGGCGCACATGGTAACACAAGCGAGATTGAGAACAGAAAGGGTAATGCACACGGTGTCGTAGACGGGAACGGTCTGCCACGTGATGTGTTGTCACATAGTAACATGGTGCCTGCAAATGGAAATGTCAATGGGCATGGTGACGAAAGTGAAACAGAAAGAGAAACAGTACTGTAGACATCAATGGCAAAAATAACAGAAACACAAGCGCAAATGAAAACGTTATGATAACGACATGGTGGTGCAGCAGACGCTAACGGTAAGGAACGGGTACGGAACCACAAGCGGAAAGGGCAACAGTAACAGTAATGTAAGCGCACAGGCTGATTTTCCCCAAAACCTGCATAGAGAAAGATAGCGAGTACAAATAATGTATGCATAATAATGAGTCTCGGAGCAGAAAATGAGAACTTGGAATACTAAATAGTTATATCTCAGGAACCATACGTCATAGAAAAAAAATTTAAAAGTCGTATGATTTACAACTGTCCTGGCTAATTTTATACTTAGCCCCCGTTTCCAAGATACGGGCCGTGAAAGGCGCTGCGAACGCCGTAATGTTATCCTATGGGGAAAAAAAGAGGAGAACTTCGGAGTGCCATAACTTTGCCTCCCTGTAATATTTTTTCACCAAACTACTGAAAGGCACATCTGTGGGCTGTTGGCTGTCTTCCTCCAAATTTCAGGAAAAAGACTAAACCGTTATTTTGCAGCAGGGTGCCAAAGGATTCCTGTAATGCGTCGGGCGCCGTAATGTTATCCTATGGGAAAAACTGTCAACTTTGGAGTGCTGTAACTTTGCCACCATGTAATATTTTTTCAATACAACACTGAAAGGCACATCTGTGATATGTTATCTGCGTTCCCTCCAAATTTCAGCCCAAAACTCCCAACTCTTCTTTTGCAGCGGAGTGCCAAAGAATTACTGTTATTTTGGGCATAGTGTCGCAAAGTAGTGTCGCAATTTGAGAAAGCTTTCACAAAAAATTTGCTACACTTTCGTGAGTGCGACACTACTTTGCAAAAGTACTTTTTCCGAAATCTGAAAAACATATTTCTGGGGTGTTTTACCCCAAAATAAAGACATGGCTAGCATCCTCAGGGCCCAACTAGGTGAATACAAAAATAATTAGGTTGCTAGAGGGTCTCAATTTTAAATACCAAGCATTTTTCTGATCACTAACTGAAAACAAGATGGTGGATTTGTGACAGTAACAGGGCCATTTGCGACAGTAAAAAGTGCATTTGCGACACTGTCAAACTTTTAGTTAACTTTTCCCATTGACTTATAATGGGAAATTGTTTTTTGAATAACTTTTGAACCGTTTAATATTTTTTCAAGAAATCTTTGAAAGACACATCAGGGACACTAGCCGCATGTTCCCTGAAGATTTTGGGCAGGTCGCACAAACTGTACAACCTGTAGGCGTGACCATAGAAATTCCAGAAAAAGCGTAAACACGCACGCAGATCATGCTTAATAACTCTGCAGCTGTATATCAGACCAGTACAAAACTTAGCAGATCCCAAGGCCTATGGTTCTTGATTGTGTATTCCAAATTTCAGGCAAATCCGCCAAACGGTTGCAAAGTTAATAAGGTGCAAAGTTTTGGGGTTAAACATAAAAAATGTCTCCTCAACGCTAACTATGGTAGCACTACCGTGCTACCATAATATATATATATATATTATAAAATGCATATACATAAACATAAAAATTCAAAAATATATAAATTTTTGTTTCACTTTTATTATCCAACTGTAACAGCAAATCTCAGTATCCTAGAACTGAGTGGGCTGCTACTTCACATGTTCTGTCAGAACTCAAACACTATGCCAGGAAAACTGTTTCGTAGCAACAGTCTCATTCTAGCTAAATAATGTTTTCAATAACTACTTTTTTTTAAAACAAGAAATCAGCACCCAGAAATTCCACCAAACTGTGACAAACAAAATCACAGTACAACATAATTATACAATGGCAAGGATGTTTCCTGCACTCTGACTGGTCAGTGAATGTCTGGAACAGTGATGTTATTTCACAATAACATCACTGTATAAAGTCTAGGCATACAGATGACCTCACAACACCATGAGAAATCATCTGACTGCTCCTCTGGTAACTGGTGCTGTAAAGGGCTTCAGCTACTTATTGCGTCCCCCAACACAGAAACACACTCATTTCAACTGTACACATACAACCCATAAATGTCACCGTTGCTAGTAAAATAAAAGATTACAAAAAGCCATAACAGTGGTTTCTCACTCCCCCAATATTTCAGAACAGCAGCCATTGTAGTGTGCATGCACAACACTTCCACTCTCGCCTCATCAACACATCCCCCACTCTCCAAACTGCCTCAACTCACCAGTGCCACTGAGCTCCTTCACCATTGCCCTGTCCTTTCTCCCAGTACAAATCAGAAATGTTAGAAACTGTACCGGGAGAACATAAAAAACAAAATGTACTAAAACCAAACTGGCAGCACTGATGATAGTGTGTGTGCACTTCAAGAGCACTCCGCTATCTGCTTAGTGACCATGCTGAATTAAAAAGAAAGCTGCAGGCTCATTCTACTTTTTGCTAACAAATCATAAATCTTAGCAAAATGCAATAACTTAATCCCTGAACATTTGGAGACATTAACCCTGAGAGAGACCATCTAAATGTGTTGAATGTGACCAGAGTTTTGACAATAACAGTGACCTGTTAAAACATCAGTGAATTCACTCTGGACTAGTGTCCTGCATACAGAGAGATGCAAAATCATGAAATACCAAGATATGCAATTAGAAACCAAACTGATGTGGAATAAGGACATACAAATCATTACAATAGTGACTGGAGCAACAGGACTAATCAAAAAGAACTTTCAGACACTTCTAAATATGCTACCAATATTTTTGACACATTATGAACTGCAAAAGTAAGCCATCTTGGGGACGCTGCATGTGCTGAGAAGAGCGCTCTCAACAAACATCAAAGACTAATATAGTACTGATTTCCTGATGTTTGAATATGCCCTGGCTTAAGAATGGGGTCCATTCTTGTCATGGTACTAGAAATCTCTGAACAGTTGGAGACACTAACCCCCGAGAGAGAGACTATATAAATGTGCTCAATGTGAGAAGAGTTCTACAACACAAGGAAGCCTCAGAGCACATCAGCAGATTCACATCGGAGTCAGACCATATAAATGTGATGAATGTAGCAAGAGATTTATACAACAGAAAAACCTCATTACTTGAGGAAGAGGGAGTGTACAAATACCTGAGAACAGATGAAGGAGCAACAATACAACATGAACAAATAAAAGCAAAAATCAGCAAGGAATATTTCTTCAACAACACGAAACAAAGTTCAAGCTATAAATCAACTCACCTTTCCAGTGATGTCATACTGCTTCAGTGTGATTTACTGGCTACATAATTTGCTGGACCGGCTAGATATAAAAACAAGAATACTGCTCTACCTATCAATACACAAAAAACAGTGCATGCCAAGATTATACATCCCAAGGTCTGAGGGAGGCATGGGCCTCTCAAGATTGATTACACATATATGTCCACATATGTGGGGCCACAGACATACCTACTGACATCCCTAGACCTAAACTTAGTCAATGTCCTACATTATGAAGAAAACAAGCTTAAGATATGACCATACAAAACATGCCAGCAGCTAAAGGC
Organism: Neoceratodus forsteri; assembly: GCA_016271365.2. Lineage (NCBI taxonomy): Eukaryota > Metazoa > Chordata > Ceratodontiformes > Ceratodontidae > Neoceratodus > Neoceratodus forsteri. Next base: position 260,899,797 of record CM028137.1, on the reverse strand, counting down.
CTAATAGTCTATCAAGCCTGCTCAATCATGCAGCTAGCATCCCTTTTTTCTGCAGTTGCCCCTCCTCCCATCCCTCTACCCATGACCTCCCTCCTGCCCTGTCCCAGCCCCTTTTGAAGCAGCCTGCTGTTTTACTGGATACCACCTCTGCCGGTAATGTGTTCCACCAAGCCATCACCCTCTATGTTAAAAAGTGTCTCCTCATCTCCCTCCTGAACTTTCCTCCCTCCAGTTTCATATCACGGCCCTGGGTGTCCCTCCCTTCTCTTACTTTGAACAATTCTTCTGTACCTATCGTGTTTATTCCTTTATGTACTTGAAGGTTTCAATCATATACCCACTGTCCTTCCTCTCCTCCAGTGAGTACATGTTCAACTTCTTTAACCTCTACTCATATGGTAAATCTCCCAGCCCATGGATCATCTTTGTCACCCTGCACTGCAACCTCTCTAGTAATTTAATGTCCCTCTTCAGATATGGGCACACCAGTACTGCATGCAGTACTCCAGGTGTGCTCTAACCAGTGATCTATATAATGGCAAAATCACCTCCCCCATCCTTGAGAATATTCCCCTTGCAATACATCCCAGCATTCCGTTGGCCTTTGCAGCAGCCTTTCTACATTGTGCTGAGTTGTTCATTGATCCCGTAATGATCATGCCCAGATCCTTCTCCTCCTCTGTCATGGCTAGCTGCAAACCCCCAGCTGGTAACGTCTCCTTGTGTTTCTTACCCCAAAATGCAGCACCTTGCACTTTTTGGCATTGAACCCCAGTTGCCAGGTGTACAACCAGGATTCCAGCTTTGTCAGATCATCCTGCAACCCCTTCCATCCCCTAGATCATCCACCACCACTCTTATCTTGGTGTCATCAGCAAACAGACTGATCTTGCTCTTGATGCCTATCAATATGTCTGCAATGAATATCCCAAACAACACTGGTCCAACCCTGAACTCTACAGAACATCACTCATCACCAACCACCACCCTTTGTTGCCTTCCCTGAAGCCAGTTCACCACCCACCTCACCAAGTTTGCACCCACCCCTGTGTCTTCTAGCTTACTTCCTAGCCTCCCATATGGCACCAAGTTGAATGCCTTACTGAAGTCCAGATACAGGAGATTCACTGCATGGCCCCATCCAATTGTCTAGCTACCCAGTCATAGTACTCCACCAGGTTGGTCTGGCAGGATCTGCCAGTGACAAAGCCATGCTGTCTGCCATCCTGCAGCCCATTGGCCTTCAGGAGGGACACCAGCCTTTCCTTCAGGATAGTCTCCATCAGCTTTCCCATGATGGATGTGAGGCTCACCAGTCTGTAGTTCCCCGGTTCATCATTGGGGCCGCTCTTGTGGAGGGGCACCACATATGCCAGCCTCTAATCATGGGGTACACACCCTGAGTGTAGTGAGGCATTGAATAAGTCTGTTAAAGGACCCACCAGGACCTCCACCAGCTCTTTCAGTACCCTGGGGTGAATGCCATCTGGCCCTGGTGCCATGTCCACCTTCGTTGCCCTCAAGCCCTCCAGAACCTTGCCCTCTGTGATTTCCCCATCTGTCACCCCTCCCCCTCCGTTCCTGCCATCCCATCCCCCCTTGGGTATCATCCCCTTCGCCTTCATAAATACTGAGCAGAAGTAGTCATTTAGTGTTTTTGCTTTCCTCCCAAGCTTCCACCCCCTTCCCTCCTAATCCTTACTATATGGTCCTTACAGCTCCTTTTCTCCCTGATGTACCTAATGGAAGATGACTTCCATCATCAAGTTAGGAGAAGCCTTCAGGAGGGTAGCAGAGATGGATTAAGCCACCAGTAGATAAGGAACAACCAACAACAGAAAGTGCAAAGAAGCAGAAAAAAACATATAAAGACAAAGATCAACAGAGAAGAAAGGACAACTGGAAACAAAGACACAGCCCCTCACTTTGGGGCTGTGGCCAGTGAAGCCCCCTCAAAAAATAAAAATTGCCATTTATTCCAAAGGCCATGTGCTTTTGTTGTATGGTAGTTGTGTTGCCCGATGTTATGTTGGAGCACGACATTCTGCTTGCAGCATTTACTGTCGCACTGTTTTTGTTTTAGGAATTATGACCTTGTGCCATCAAAAATAACTTTCAGGCACATCTAACTATGCTACCAGTGTCTGTGACTCAATATGAATGGCAAAAGGAAGCCATCTTGTGGATGCTGCACATACTGAGAAGAATGCTTTCAGCAAGCACCAAAGACTAATACAGTACTGGTTTCCTGATTTTAAATATGCTCTGGCTTAAGAATGGGGTCCATTTTCATCACAGCATTAGAAATCCCTGAACTGCAAGATGTAACATGATATAAAAGAGAGTACAACAACTTCAGAGAACTAACAATAATGTGATGAGAATGAGGGAAGGTTTTGGAAACCTGTTTTAAAAAGAAAAGAAAAACAGGTTCCCTCTTAAGGGGGGAGGTATATGTGACAGGGTTGTTAAGGCCCTGTTCCATTTGTGTTGTGTGGGGAGAGTTTGAAGCAAGGATTCTGTCTACTATTTCTGTCTTTTCTGTTGGACTTCCCAGTCAACTCAACTATTGCCTTTACTTGTCTTTACAGTTGTTCTTTTGCTTTCCTTTTTACTGTCTCTACCTTGCTTTTATATAGTTTATTATTTATTTTTATTATTTATTAATGGAAATCAGAATTACAGTCCTTTGAGTCATAGTCTCCTTTGCAAAGGCTCCACATCATTATTTACAGACATTTGTTACAACACAGTGTTACAGACAATTATTACAACAAGGTGTTACAGTGGGAAATATAATACAGAGTAGTCAACATACTAGCAGCAAGGTTAAACATCAAATGGTAGAGTAGACCCTGAGTCAGATAACATTCAAAGTGTGCGAGACCCGGAGTCAGGTAGCATACATGAAACATTCAGTGAAATTAAGTAAGGTTTTGTATCCAAACTATAACAAAGTATAAAATAGTTAAACAAATATGCATGAAACTGGAATCCCTGATTTGTAAACTGCTGTTGATATAGTTATCACTGTTGACAAGATTCTGAAGCTCTGAGTCACAGTAACAAGCTTTTGAATCTCTCGGTCACAATGTTCTGGTGGAAGTTAGAGTCTGGCAAGGTTCCAGATTGTATAAAAGCTGGACAGCAGGTGTCTTCAGTGTCTTTGCAGACCAGATGTTACAGAGAGCTGATGGCCAGTAGATTTCAGCAACTCAGAAATTGGACTTTATTTTTGGACTGCCTATGCTGAAAACCAGTCTATAATTTTTTTTATTTTTTTCTTATTTTCTTGTCACTTAGAAAAATAAATCACTACCTCTAGATTTTTTTACAATTTTTTCCTGGACTGCTCAAGTTTCCTGACCTAGGCCTCTGTTACAATTAGTGTCACAGATATCTGGATTAGCTACATCCAGAAGCCTCTCCATATTGCTGCTGTTCTTTCTCTTTCTGTTTTACTCTCTCTACTGTACATTACTTTTATATAGTTATAACACATATGCATGAAACTGGGATCTGTTTAGGGACTGTGGAACAGCCAGCATTCTGGTGGCACTATGATGGTTCAGCAGCTGCCTAGCGTGTAGAAGATGTCTGGCACTTACTTATTTATTGAAAGAGTTGTCTCAGAAAAAAGACACGCTGAACTAAAATAGCGTGTTTCCAGAGGTGTCCAGGGTGGAGGTGGTATAAGAGGGAAAATAGTGCAATAGCACATATTCAGCAATAGCAGTAAAATATACATGTGAAGAATTACAAATTACAGTATAAATAAATTTAATTGAGAACTTGCTGCTGCCTGGGCTGAAATATGCCTTCACTGGAGAATATCTGAGTGGAGGCTGAGGGTGTCTGCTGCGTCTCCTCTCCCTCAATGGCCACGTGAGGTCCATGAAGGGGAGTGTAAGGTAGTGGGCAGTGGGAAGTTGTTGTTACAGGGGGGAAGGTTGAAGCTACAATAATTGGCAACAAGTAACCTCTCCACATAACTGACTTAATCAGTAAGTCTGTATCCCCATAATAAGAGGCAATACCAATTGTACTTAGTGCACTGAAGGCTGCTATGCTGGCAAAGCCTGTAAGGGAGGTTGGACCCAGCAACAGGCATACAGAAAAGAGGATATTGGTGATTGGGGACATCATAGAAAAGGTAACAGAAAGGGTGGCTTATGCTGCTGACCTAGGGGCCGGGTCTGTGCAATGTCTCCAGGGATTGATGGTTAATAGGGTTCTTCCAAAGGTATTGGCACTGACTGGGGGAATGGGAGGAAAGCCAGGAGAGTAAGTCCACTTATTGATAAAAAACATGGCTAGATAAACTTTAAGAGAATTAAATGACAGTTTTCATACACCAGGTAAGAAACTGAAAGAAGTGGCATAAGTAGGGACCTTCTTGACAGTCCTACCACAGACTAGAAAGGAAATGGCTAGTAATTACACTTCAACAAGTGGTTGAAAATCTAGTGACAGAAGGATGGAATCCATCTGTGGGAGTCTGGAATCTTTTTCTGGAGTAACAGGAGGTTATTCAGAAAAGACGGACACCAACCTAGCAATGTAGGCACCAAGACATGTGACTCATTCATTTCTGTGATTTTAAACATGGCTGGGATAGGGCAATGTGACTCATAAGTCCCAGAGGAGCCAGACAGGTTTGAGGGTGGGAGATAGTGGTAACAACCCACCACCACAGTAGGTCCATGGAGATGAGACAGTATAGGAACAGTAGACTTGATGGACCTTTGGTCTGCTCTACCATCAAATTCTGTACCTGTTTAAACTAGAAGGTGGAGTCTAGTGCTAGGATTTATTGGAGCAGTGTCTCAAGTTCAGGAGGTCTAACTGGCACTCCTTGGGCTATAGAGGTTAGATAGGATTTACAAAGGGTATCAGAGGGATTTGCAGTGGAAGCACAAGCTTAAAAAAGCAAATAGTAAGGGGGGAGGGCACGAACAGTATTAGGCAGAGGAAGGGTACAAAACAGAATACCTATAAGGTGGTCTGTATGAACACCAGTGGTCCAGGGACCAAGATGGATGAATTGCAGGCTGTGGTGTCAGAGGTTCAGTTAGACATTATAGCCATTACATAAAGAAATATGGCCATTGAAAAATCACAGCTGAAGCCTTACTAGTACTAGCTATGCCCTATTTAGATATAAACAGGTTTGAGCTTGTTACTGTACAGTATGTCCTCAGGAGAAGTGTGGCCATCTCCTCTTTATCATACTCTCCACTGGCCCACTGTGAGCCCCTTGTTGGAAGAGGGATGCCTGAATATTGTGGCAGTCACAGAAACATGATACACAGAGAACCATGACCAGGATGTCAGCATACCAGGATACACAATCTACAGGAGGGACAGGGAGGGTAAAAGAGGAGGAGGAGGAGGAGGAGTGGCTCTCTACATAAGGGAAGGGATCAAAGCAGCAGAATTAAAGGTTAAACAGGGAAGAGAGGAGGCACTGTGGGTTACCCTGGACTCGGAGACAGGAAATGGCACCACAATCTGCACGGGGATTGTATTCAGACCCCCATCTCAGGGGAAGGAAATGAACAAGGAAATGATAGAAGTCATACTTAGGATTGCAGAAAAAGGGGCGAAATTGTTGATGGGGGACCTGAATATGCCAGATGTTAATTGGAGCACCTTTGCTGCAGCCACATCCAAGAGCAGGGTCATTCTAGATGCCCTACAGGGGCATGCCTCAGACAGCTGGTTTTGGAACCCTCTCAGGAGGAAGCAATCTTAGACCTGGTACTCTCAAATGGGGATGGAGAGATCTCAGATTTAGAAGAGGGTAGCCATCTGGGAACAAGTGACCACAAAACAGTGTAGTTCACGATAAACACAGTTATAGAGTCAAGCCACACAAAAGTGAGGGTATTGGACTTTAGGAGGGCTGACTTTGGCAAAATGGGACAGTGCCTCAGAAAAGCACTAGCAAACAGGCAAGAAGGAGGGGTGGAAGAGTAATGAGGAAACATCAAAACTGCCATCACGGAGACAACAAGCCTTTGTGTGAAGCAAATAAATCAAAATGAAGGAAAAAACATTATGGTTCTCAAAAGAGGTGGTGAGGAAGGTTAGGGAGAAAAAGATAGTATTCAAGAAGTATAAGGAAACACAGAAGGAGCAGGACAGAGAGCTGTGCAGGTGAAAGCAGAAGGAAGCGGGGAAGGCATTCAGAATAGCAAATGCCTAAACTGAGGGAAAGATAGCCAACTAGGTTAAGAAGGGGGCTAAAAGCTTTTATAGGTACATAAGGGAGAGAAGAAAGACCAAGGGAGGGATAGTGAGGCTTAATAAAGGGGAAAGTGGGTGGGCAGAGGGTGACAGTGAAAAAGCAGGGATACTGAATGAATATTTCTGCACAGTATTCACAAAAGAAGAAGAGGGGAGGAACCTAATTCAATCAAGAGAAGCACTCTGGATAGGGGGTTGATACCAGTCCATTCACAGAAGAAAGGGTTTGAAAGAATTAATAAAACTGAAGGTGGACAAAGCAATGGGGCCTGATGGGATTCACCCCAGAATTCTAAAAGAATTAAGGGGAGAACTAGTGACACCACTGACTACCCTTTTTAACAAATCATGGGAGGATGGTGAGGTACCTGAGGACTGGAGGAGGGCGGATGTGATTCCCCTTCACAAAAGTGGGAGCAAAGCAGAGGCAGGAAACTATAGACCTGTTAGTTTGACCTCAGTGGTAGAGAAAATGATGAATCACTTCTGAAAGAAAGAATTGTTGAGTACCTAGAGTCCTGCAGGGAACAGGACCCAAGGCAGCATGATTCACAGTGGGATGGTCATGTCAGACAAATCTAATTGATTTATTTGACTGGGTGACCAAAGTAGTAGGCCAGGGAGGGGCTGAGGACATGGCCTACCTAGACTTTAGCAAGGCATTTGACACAGTCCCACACAAAAGATTAATAACAAATTAGCCAGCCTGAGAGTGGGTCCCAGGGTGGTAGCCTGGAAAACTGGCTGGGCAACAGGACACAGAGGGTAATAGTAAACAGAGTCCACTCTAAAGAAAGGGTGGTTACTAGCGGGGTACTGTAGGATTCAGTACCAGGACCGGCCCTTTTTAATTTCTTTATAAGTGACATTGCAGAGGAACTGGAGGGAAAAGTATGCCTCTTTGAAGATGACACAAAGATCTGCAATAGGGTTGATACACAAGGGGGGGTGGAAAGGATGAGAAGGGACTTGGTAAGGTTAGAGGAATGGTCAAAAGTGTATGACAGCTTAGATTCAATGCAAAGAAGTGCAAAGTAATGCAGCTGGGAAACAAAAACTGAGTGGAAGAGTATGCATGGTGGGGCACTAACAACAACAAAAATGGAAAGGGACCTGGGGGCAGTCATATCAGATGACCTAAAGGTAAGAAAGCAATGTGAGAAGGCAATAAGGGAGGCTGGGGGGATACTGGGATACATAGGGAGAGGCATCACCAGCAGAAAACAGGAAGTTGTTATCCTTCTGTACAGACAGTTGGTGAGAGGCCATCTGGAGTACTGTGTGCAGTTCTGGAGACCCCATACCCACAAGGACATAGACTGGATGGAGGCAGTCTAGAGGAGGGCAACTAAAATGGTGAAGCCATATGAGGAGAGACTAAAGGATCTTATTATGTATGCCCTCGAGGAAAGGAGGGAGAGGGGGGACATGAGAGAAACTTTCAAGTACCTCAAGGGAATCAACAACATCCAAGAGGGTAACATCTTTCAGAAAAAAAGATGTTCAAGAACAATGGGGCAAAATTTGATGATAGAGGTGGGGATGGCTCAGGAGCAATGTGAGGAAGTAGTTTTGCACGGAGATGGTGGTGGACGCAAGAAATGGCCTTCCTGAGGAGGTTATGGGGTTAAAAACAGTGGGGGAATTTAAGAATGCATGGGACAGACATAAGGCAATTCTAGTGGGGGTAGGAAGAAGTAGGCTGTTGGTTAACTAGGATTTGCAGCTTATCCAATGGGTAGGGAAATGGGCAGTCTGGGTGGGCCAAGCAATCCTTATCTGCCATCAAAATCTATGTTTCTATGTTCTTATGCCCCAACATACTGTTTCGAAATGAAACTAGAGAGTGAGCTTCACTAGAGCTGTGTGAAGTGCAGAAATCTAGCAGCAGAATTCATGCAGAATGGAAATTCTGCTTCCAAAATACTTTTGGAATTTATTTTCTAATTATGTGGAATTCTGAAAAGCATTTTGTTGTATGTAATCTGATGAATGATATGCTATGGGTTATGTAATCTATGGAATACTATTCCACAGTTTGCAGACAATTAATCCTTGATTTACATCAACTGTGAAATATGAGTCTACAGTAACATTCCACTTTCAGAAGTTTGGAATTCCACTTTTTATGAAATTCTACAAAATTAGTGGAATTTCAGAAATTCTGGGTACCATGTGATAAGAGCTAATCCATTTAAAGGTTATAGAAAATGGTTGTTAAACCTCTTGAAGCCCTCTAGTTGTTCTTTTTTTGACTACCCAGTATTCTGATATGTTTTTGACCTCTTTTGTTAAATTGATAATCTAGTTTTGTTGCCTTTTTTAAGAACCCTGAATCCCTCTCTCCTCAGCAGTTGCTGCTCTCTCTTTTCATACTGCGTGTACATTCTATGACATCACAAACACTTTTCCAGGCCATTTATATAAATAGCATGGATTGGGAGTTTCTGATGCCATTAGGGGTGGGTAAAAGTTGTGAATTCTACTTTTGCAGAACTTCCACGAAATTTCTGAAATTTCACAGAAATTTCAGAACTTTCGCCATTGGCAAAACTGGGATTTTCCACAGATTTTCACCGAGTTCTGTGGGCTTTTTTTGTGAACTGTGGAAAAATGCCTATAAACTGTGGAATCTATTCTATCCAGAGTTTAATGAACTTTCAGTAAATGAATGCATGCTTATACAACCATGTGGTCATTCACTGAGAATTCAGTGGGCCACTGGTAGTAGAGGAGAGAGGAAGGCTGTGCTGGTGGCCCACTCAGGGACAGTGTGGGGTGGGGTGGTGGTGGATGGACTGTCAGGGTGAGGGGTCTACTATACACCAGGGAATTAGGATTATTTTTTTTATAAGGGATCAGGGATGGGGAGGTCCACTAGACACCAGGGAATACTGGGAACAGAGGAGGATAAGTCAGTGGACTGACAGATGTTTTTTTGTGGATTAAAAAATCCAGGATAGGGAGGGGGAAAGAGAGATATCAGGAAAATGAAATGTTTTGGGGGCCATAATCAGTGGGTGGGGGGGCCACTAGAAACCAAGAGGGTCAGAGGAAGGGATTGGAGGTATGTATTTATTTATTTACTGGCGCACTGATCACTGGGGGGGGGTTAATTAATTAAACTGTGGTTAAAAAAAGCCCCAGAACTGACCATTGGCAGTGATCCTTTCTGTCAATTTTTTCCCCGCAGTTGAATAAATTAATCTGCAGTTTGGATATTTATTCCGCAGTTTTAAGGCAGAATTTCTACAGATGTTCTGAAAATGATTTCTGAACTTTTGCTGAAATTCCGATGGTGGAATTTTTTTTCGCATGCCCCTAGATGTCATAGAATGTCTTAGAAATATGAAAATCAAGAGCAGTAGCTAGTGATGAGAGTGGAACTCAGTGTAGATCTGAGGGTACTCAAAAGCTACATTATTATTTATCAAAAAATCATCAAAGCATATCAGAATACATAACTGGCATGGAAAAGAAGATGGAAGGGCAGTTAACTATGTAAAAAAACATTTCCTATCTCCTTTAAGGTGACTGCAACAATGACAACTAAAAATCGCTGAAAAGCAAAATGTCGTTCAGCATAATAGCACCTGTAACAAACAGCGACCATCACATATTGTCTGTATGGGAGCCAATGTATTTTAACTTTTTACGCAGGGGCCATGCCCCCCACACCTCCTTTGCAAAGGGCTTTACCCCCACACCCTCCAATTATTAAAAAAACACCCCCATGGAGGAGATGGAAACTTGAGGAAAAAAAATTAACTCTGCAGAAAAATAAATAAAAACCCCACAGCCCGTCCTGAGCTCAGGGCTTCGGCACACACAGTCAGAGCTCCTACCCTCTGAGCCATGGTGTCGGCTTGATTCCACCCTCACAATTTACTCTTTACATACATCACTACCTCAGTTCCTCCCTTCCCTATCCCTCCTACTACATCGCTAATGTAACCCATCGGCTTTTACTACAGATCGCTAAAGCTGAATTCACTGTTCCCTACTCTCGCTTATTCATGCACCAATTTTCAATTGCTCATATCACAGGTCACCCAATTCTGCAATATTTGAGTCATAGCAGAATGTAGGAATTTCACACAGCTTTAATCTTCACACAAGACAGAGAAAGCAGTTTGATCACAGCTTATATTGGTGTGGTAGAACTGAAAGAGTAGGTACCTGACCTACTGTCTGAGGGTGCACCTTTTCATTGAGGGTCAGGCTTATCACAATTCAGGTTATTCATGAAATGCCAAGAACCCCTTTTAAAATCATGGAATGAAGAAAAAAGTAAGAAAATAGAATGTGTTTGAAATTATTTACAGGCTCCATTGAGCATCATTTGGGGTAGAGATGCACAGGATAGTGTTTGTTTCCAATATTAGCAACTCACCAGTAGCACTTCCTACAAAATACAAAATTAAAAAAATAAATTTATTTATTTATTTGTTTACCATGTAGGTACACTGATCCAAAGGACTGTTTTCAGGGGTAGCCTGTGATGTTGGCACCTGAAGTAAGGTGCCATTCGAAACAGCGACACATTGTGGGCAAAGCCTGAATGGCAATGGGGGTGGGGTGATCGGATGTGGTGGGGTGGGTGACTGCAGAGACAGGATGTCGCTATATGTACATGAGCGTGGGGGAGCGAGCATGGCGAGCATGGGCTGGGAGGGGGTGGTGGGGATGTAAGGTGTGACGCTGTGGTCAGCTGCCGAGCTGTGCCGTGGCATCAGGGTTGGCCTCCACTTGCAGTGTGGGAGGTGCTGGGTTCAGGTCTGGGTCTGGGCACTACTGCAATTTTGTTGCACCTGGCTCGAACTTGCTTTTTGTTTTGCCCCCCGACATGCCCCCCAGGAGTTGAAAATCCTTAGTAGGGGATGGGGTGAGGAGGGTGCAGCCCTCCCCACAGAAAGCAAAACAAGTAAGTCCCCTGTACCATTCTTCCATGCGCCGAGTATGTCAGGGTGGTGAAAATGTTTTCACTGCCCTGACATTGCGATAACATGGCTCGCTGTTTGGCAGTCACCATTATCAAATGAAACCATTTTCAGGCATTACCTGGGCCATTAAGATGGCACATGAGAATACAGGCAAATGTAAAACTATGTTACAAAAAAATTGTGCAGGTGAAATGCATGAACATTGACAAAGCTTAGATCACAGGAATCATAAAAGGTACAGAATGCAATGAATAAAGCAGGATACACAAGTTTTAATACGAATACAATACATGTACATGAATGCAATTACTGTACATAACACAAGTGCAGCTACCTAGGAGAAAAGCAGGTGCAAGATGAGCTGGGGTAAATTATGAAACATTCATTGGTGCACCCCTTATTTGGGAAGGGATATGTTGGGGCCCTGGAGAGAGGGAGAGGAATAATTTCCAGGGTAGCCGGTGAAGCAGGAGCATTTGGCTTCAGACATCAGCGATGCTTTGGGTGAGTTTTAAAAGTAAGGTGGGAGTCCAGTGAGCGAGGCGAAGCAGGGAGTTTGTTCCACAGAGTGGGGACAGAGACAGACAGGGCTTTGCTTCCCACAACAGTGGAAATCCTAGGAACTTCCAGCAGCTGGGCAGAGGATTCTCAGAGGCACCTAGGAGTGACCCTGTGTTTCATCAGGGATGATTAAGGTGATAGTTTGCCTCCTCTAATGGTGTTATCAATGATGCAGCCAAGAAGACAGTCGTAACATCCTTGGAGGGGGAGCCACTCGAGGGACCGGTATAGTGTGCAGTTATGGGTGGAGAAGGGTGACAGAGTGTGAACCTACAAATGCTATTCTATATGGTGGTTAGTTTTGAGTGCAGTGAGGAGGATACATGGGAGTAAATTGGGGCACAGTAATCCAGTAGGGTGAGAAGGTTGCCTTGGGCAATTGCTAGGTGCACCTCCAGATAAGGTAGTGTATTAGTCTAAATACAACCCCTAATTTCTTGTTGACCCATTGCACTGTATTGTTAATATGTTCCAAGAAGGAAAGGGAAGGGTAGAGGGTGACACCTAGGTATTTAAAGGTATACCATCTGAACATCGAACCCCCGACAGTGAAACCAACACATCAGCAACAACCCTTTTGTAAATCCACAGTGTTGAATGGGTTGTTGGACAGCTGTATGATGCAGTGACTCTTAGTGTTGACCACTCTCCTCAGTAATCTGCACTCCCAGAGTAAGATTATACTGTATATATATATATATATATCCATGGGTGCGGGCAGAATTCCTCTTGTGGGGGGGGGTGCAGGGGGCCAAACCCCCCCCACAAACAGTCTAAAGTATCCCGTTGCACTGTGTTTCATCAACACATTTGCCAGGTGATGTGATCACCATCAGCAAAATGTCGTTGTAAAGTCTGTCGACAGCTTTGTTGTCAATGCGACTTGGTGGAACCATATTTAAAGCAGGGGACATTCTTCGGGGGGGGAGACCTTCTTGACTAAGTACTATTAGGGAGGAATTCAACTTGGTGAGATTTGAAAGGTAGGGTTTGGAACCCAGGAGCATTGCCTTGGTTTATTTCTCATCGACTAGGAGCCTGTTGGACAGAATCCATTTATGGCAGCACCGCAGTTCAGGGTAAGGGTGGTGGATAGAGTTGCTAGAGATTTATCACTATGAAATAATACAAGATCAACCACGCACAGCAGGGCCTCACATGTAAGATTATCCATGGGAAGGTAGTTTATAAAGAGGGAAAACAGAAGAGGGTCCAGAATGGAGCCCTGGGGCACACTTGTGGAAATTATTATGGTCAGAGAGGTGGCCATACCAATATTTACCAACTGGGATCTGCAGGAGAGATAGCTCTGGAATGACAAAGAAGTTTCAGACAATCAACCAAGGTAGAGGAGTTTTGTGTGGAGAAGGGCAAGCTCGATCAGGTCGAAGGCCTTAGTCAGGTCCACAAATACAGCACCAGTGGTGATTTGTGAAATGGGCCAAGGTAGATGTGGTGCTGTGGTGTTTATGGAACCCGTGTTGCTGTGGGCAAAGCAGGTTGTATTTTTTTATGTGTTCAGTGAGCTGGTGGTGGACAATTTTTTCCAGAAGTTTGCTCAGGCTGGGGAGGGTGGAAATGGGCCTATAGTTGTCACAGGATAGAGGGTCACCAGGATTAACAATAGGGACAATTTTGGCATTCTTCCACAAGGTGAGCATGGTTGAAGTGGTCAATGCTAAGTTAAAGGTAAAGGCAAGGGGTTTGGAGATTCAAGGGGCAATGGTTTTAAGGAAAAAGGGGTAAACCTATCACTGCCAGGGCTGCCCCTGATTAGGAGACTCATGATGTGCTTGATATGTTTGAGGGTGTTCCTGGGGGAAATGGCTTTGAAGTAGAAGGGAGGGTAGGGAGTGCCAGCACTGGAGGGGCACCCGGACTGACCTATAGGGCTGAGTGGGTTGGCGATATGTAGTTTCCTCAGGTGGGCAGATATGTCAATAAATTTTATGTTAAATGCATGGGCAACATCAGGGGATTGGTTAGAAGGCCAGAGGGGCAGCCAAGGTACATGACTGGGCTGAGGGTCTTTGGGTTTACCATAGAGCCACTGGTGGACCAAAAGCAGTGACAGTTTCTCAGGTTATCCCTCTGCAGATTAAGGAAATAATTATTTTTCAGGGACTTGGTGGTCTGTTTGCATTTGTTACACAAGTATCTATAATAAATAAAATGGATAAGAAATGTGATTAAAACTCAGCAGATAAGCCAGGGTTGAGTTTGCTATGCTCTTAATTACCCCATTTAGAAAATACAGGGAACTTGATAGGGGGGAGGTTACAATGCACATACAAGACCACAGTAGGGCAGTGGCAGATACATTCAATTGGTGGAAGAGGAATGGAAACAATTTGGATGCAGTTGGCAGTGGACAGCAAGAGGAACCTCAGGATGTGAGTCATCTACAAGCTGACAAATCAGACTGAAGAGTGGGATGGGTCACAAAGAGGTGAGATCAGAAAGGCAGTTGTCTTGAGCAGTGGGGTCCTAATAGGGATGTTTAACCTGCCTGATGTGGACTGGGAAGGATTGACCTGGGGAAACAGTGCTAGGAGTCAAGCTTTTGGGTATTTGCTACAAGACTGCTTCCTACAGCAGGAGATAAATGAGCCAAGTTGGAATGAAGTCATCCTTGACCTGGTACTGTCAAAGCCAGGACACAGTGCGGGATGTCAAGGTAGAAGAACCCCTGGGGACAGTTCAATGTAGTTCTGCATATTTCTAGAGGCTCAATACCCAAAATGTAAGACAGTGATAGCAGATTTCAGGAGGGTAGTCTTTGGTAAGATGGAAATATTTTACAATAGACTTAAGGAGGTGGACAGGTTTGAAGGTGCAGTGAATAAATGGTCAGTCATCAACATGGGATATGGAGGTAACAAAATCTTGGAAGAAACAAATACAGAACAGCAAAATATATAAGAAACCAATCTGGCTTTCTAAGGAAGTGGGGGAAGCAGTCAAGGATAAGAAATAGGCTTTCAAGGCACACAAGAAAGTCAGACTGGGAATAACTTGAAGATCTACCAGTGTAAACTAAGGGAGGTAAAAAAAACATGAGGAAGGCAAAAGTGGATATTAGGAGAGCCAAGCACATAAAGGGGAACAACAAAGCATTCTTCAAATACATAAGGACAAAAAGGATGACCAAGGAGGGCATAGAAAATCATACAAGAGAGGAAGTCTGCATGGAGGAGGATGAGGGGATGGCAGGCATACTGAATGAATTCTTCAGTTCAGTCTTCACTGTAAAAGAGAGATGTCACTTCTGGAATTGGGCTTAAAGCTTGAAGGGAAACAAAAGCAGAAGCTGGAGATGGTGGTACACTAGTAGTGGAGGAAGATTGCTCAATGGGCTAAAGGATCCAAAAGTAAACAAATCACGAGGCCAAGATGGGTTGCATTCTAGGGAACTGAGTGAGGTGGGACAGTCACTGACTGTGCCTCAGATGAAGTTTTGCAAATGTTCCCTGGAGATGGGGGTCGATCCAGCAGATTGGATGATGCCAGAAATGGCACCTCTCCACAAGTTTGGGGGACACAGATGACCCATGGAACTACAGACCAGTTTCCTTGATCTCTATAGTGGGGCCACTGTTCAAGTCTATTATCATGGAGCATATAGTATGTTTCCAAGACACAGATGGGCTCTAAGACAAGAGGCAACATGGATTTGTGAAGGGAATTTTCTTTTATTGTGTCACATGACTCCCATGGACTTCATTAACTCATTGTCCTGATTTATGGATAGAGGCAAAGCAGAGGGCTCCTATATAGGCAGGAGTTGTACCACCAGGAGAAAGGTGGTAAATCTGCCCCTTTATAGGTCCTTGGTAGACCCCATCTGTAGTACTATTCACCAGTTTGGATCCCTCAACCAAGAAAGGACAAGGATGATCTGGAGTCAATCCAAGGGAGAATACTTGGGATAATACTAGGGCACCTGGAAGAGAGATATAAGAATATATATATATATATATATATATATATATATATATATATAGGATATGCAGATAGGCTGTGAGATAACAAAGTTATTTTACAATTGCCTGTGACCTGAGTAAGCTCACGAGTGGCGAAGCCACGAGTGAGGGGTTACGAGTGGTCACTGGCAACTGAACAAATAACTTTGTTATCCCACAGGCACCCCCTGCATATTTGATTTATGCAACAGGATTTTTGGGGGTTCTGGTTTGTCATATTTTTTTTTTTAGTTAAGTTCCTTTTCAGGTTTTTTCTCTGTGCCTGGTTGCTGTGTTTGATTTGCAGGATTGCTGTGTTGAGAACGAGGAAAAAATTGCTTTTTTTTTTTCTTAAGAATGTTTTCATTTAAAATGTGGTTCCAGTTTGGGGAGGGTTGGTTAAGGTATGCATTTTTAAGTGTTTGGGACTATGATGGCTTGGCTTTTAAGAGCACTGTGAGGAGATGAAAATGAAACTGGGAGACAGTACTGGTAAGAAGGCAGCACAGGCGGTGGTAGTTAGTGGTGTACAGTAGTTACTGTGTGGATAAATGGGTGATGATGTAGTTACTATGTGGATAAATAAATTTATCCACATAGCAGCACAGATAAATAAATGTATCAGTGTATATTTATTTAGACACCTGTTGCATAAATATATTTATGCCACGGTGGTGAGAGCTTTCTCAATAGGATATCATGTGTTATTTCTACTAAAGTGAGGATAAATCCTGATGGCATCAGCAGAGTGAGGACATCAACATTTATCCACACTCTCCTGATGTCACCAGAGTGAGAATATCTGCACTGCAGCTTGCATTCTAAAGGAAACTGCTTCAGAAAACCTTTATCTTTCTCACTGAAGCTGCAACTTACTCAATTAGCTTTGCAAAACACTCTAACCTGTGTCCCATTGTGTTTCTAACACTCCTAGCCTATTACTGTGTTGATCTCAGCTTCAAAAGAACCTGAATTCTAAATGAAACTCTTTTACAAAGCAGTTTATCTCCCAGTGCTACCTGCAGCAGTTTGTATTTCTCACTGAACCTATAACTTACTCAATTAGCTTTACAAAACACACTCACCTGCGTTTCTGACTCCCAGTCCATTCAGAACACACACACACACACACCACAGAATGAGCAGGAAATACACAGAAACAGAAAAAAATGTTCCTAAAGCTCTTACCCTTGTGGTATAAATCGCACACATGATGTGCAGATTGTGGGATATGGAAAATATTCTCAGTCCTGCAGAATGACCTGTGCATTTTCACTCATGCCTTCAGCACTCATGAGAATACAGAGCTCACTCTGCAGGAGTGAGAATATTTTCCATATTCCACTCCATATATATATATATATATATATATAAAATAGGGCATGGTCTTGCCCCATAGTTAGGGTTGAGTAGGCACTTTAATGTTAAACTTGTAATTCTGTGTGTTAATAACTTTGCAACTGTTTAACGGATTTGCACAAAATTTGGTATGTACAGTGGGGCATGGTTGATCTCTTGATTTGCCAAGTTGCATTTTGGTTGGGCATACAGTTTTTGCAGAGCAAAACGCCAAAAAATGCAATTTTCAAAAGTTTTGTGGGTGGTTTTTCAGATTTTGTCTGTGGTGCTGCATGGCTGCTGTGTAGAATGCCAGTCCAAAACTTGGCAGGTAGAAAGAGCTTGGATAAAGGAATATGCCACTTTTGTTTGGTGAAAAAATATGAATCTATTCAAAAGTTATTACATTGTTTAGCTCCCTTTATAAGTCAATGGGAAAATTTATATGATTATTTTGCGAAAGAAGAATGGGGTTCTGGCCATCTGGTCTATCCTCATGATCAAACAATTTGCAGGCTTGCAGCTGAAAAATCTTTGGTGAAATGTATCGGTTGTAATGGCCACCATCTTGTTTTCAATTTGCAGCACAAAAAAATATATGAGCCCATGAATGACTTTTGAAGTAAAGAAAGGATGGGTTTTGCTCGGGGGCTTCCCTCTGTCGACCCAAGACTGTTGTGTCCTTCAGTTGTGTCTAAAAATAGAGTTTTAAACTTTGAAAATCTTTGGTTGCGGCTTGCTAATGATCTTTGATCATGAGCCTGCAAATTCTTTGGTCGCGAGATCATTTTCGTTCATAAGCTTATTTCGCCAGTTCACGACCAGATGTCCAGATTTTTCAGGACCAAATCTCACTTGAAAGGACTACATAGCCCGAAAATTATCTTAGGTTGTGAGGTCATGGCCGATTCTTGGAACCAAAAATGTTTTAAAGGTGCTAAAACGTTAAAATTAAATAGCTCTGAAATTGTTTTGTCTTTTTACGTGAAATGTGGAGGGTGTTGCGGGGATGTGCTAGAGATGTGACTGATGCTGTTTAGGTGTTGGAAAACCAATTCATTGTGGAACTCTTGAGTGAAGTACTTAACATTTTCACATAAGGATTATTCATGGTGCTATTGGCTTGAAATGTATAGGGTAGGCAGCCCTAATGCCATGGAGGTGCATTTCAGTGGTTTGTTGTATAAAAGTTAAACAGGTGCAGAATTATGCCATTCCAACAAATGATAGTTTTGTTCATTCCACTTCAATAACTTTTGAACTGTGTGTCCGATTTGCCTGAAATTTGGAATGTAGAAAGATTGATCATAGATTGATTTGATTATGACAGTTTTCATGCCAGTGGCAGTTATGGTTGCTGAATTGTGGCAGGTGCTCATTATAGATAATGGGAATGTATATATGTGCATTGTGAAAACCATGGTGAACACACTTTTGGGTGAACAGGAAGATCCCATTATAAGATATAAGTCAGCTCAAAAGGTATGGCAGATGTATATTATTATGCAGTGCTGGGCAATGTGATGGGAGCACAGGGCCCTGCTCCCACCAATACATGTGATTCAGTACTTATATTGTGATGTTATGCAGAAATATACAAGATGGTGGGAGTGAAAAATGCATTAGAGTGGGTTCAGATTGGGTTGTATGCATGGGTGCTGTGCTGTGCTTGTGCCCTTTGAAGATTTTGTGAAAAAAATCTTGCTCCATTCTAAAGTTATGTCATTTTTTGGTCTGTCATTATAGTCAATGGGAAAATATATATGTGCATTGTGAAAATAGTGGCGATGTAATTTTTCGGTGCACAACAAGAATGAATTTGAGTGGTTTCAGATTGTTTTATATACATGGGTGCTGGACTGTGGTGCTCCCATTTGAAGATTTCTTGAAAACATCTTGCTCCATCTACAAGTTATGCCATTTTTTGGTGTCCCATTATAGCCAATGGGAAAATATACATGTACATTGTGAAAATAATGCAATCACATTTTTTTCCTGTGCAACAAGAATCCATTTGAGTGGGTTCTGATTGGTTTGGACACCTTGGTCCTGGCTTGTGGTGCTGCCCTTTGAAGCTTTTGTGAAAAAATGTTGCTCTGTTGAACAGTTATGCTACTTTTTCTCTCCCATTATGGTCAATGGGAAAATATATATGTTCCGTGTGAAAAGATTTGCTTGTGTGGCTACATGTCTGCAAAGCATTGTCCAGGGTGTTTCTTTCTCTGAGATTCTGTTGTACCATGCCATTGTGCTGCTGGTACAATATCTCCTGGGTGTCAAGTTGTGGTACCACAGATGTGTGTTTTGGCATGATAGCGCCCCTATCTTTAGGGTTTAGTAGGCACTTTAATGTTAAATGCCACATTTTTGCGTGCTTATAACTTTCAACTGTTTAACGGATTTGCCTGAAATTTGGAATACTTGGTATTTTTTGGTAGTTCTGTTGATTTTCCAATTTCTGTTTCAGTTGTACATACAGTTTGTGTGCAGCGAAATGCCAAAAATGTACTTTTAGCCTCTCCGGCGGAGTTGTTTGCTCATGACGCTGTGCAACCGTTGAACGGATGTTCACAAAATTTGGAACACATGGTCTGCTATGGTACATCTCTTCTTTTACCAATTTCAGTTTCCATCAGACATATGTTCTTGTGGAGTGAAGTGACAAAAATTTACTTTTTGCCACTCCTGCACAGATTTCCACTTGTTCACTGTGCAACCAGTGAACAGATTCAGATAACATTTGGTATACATGGTTTGATTTGGTACATCTCTTTATTTACCAATTTTCATTTCAGTTAGACATATGGTTTTTGCGCAGCAAAGTGACAAAAATGCAGTTTTTGCTACTTTTGTGCACTGTGTTGCCTGTGGTGCTGCACATCCATTGTGTGGTTAATTGGTCTGAATCTTGGCATGTAGAAACTACTTTCCTCAAGAAGCATGCCACTTTTTGTTTGGTGAAAAAATAACATTCCATTCCAAACTTAAAAGCATTTGAAGTTGCCCCCCCCTTTGCGGTCAAAGAATTTATGGCTGCCAGGTACGCCATTTTAGAGCATTTTTGGCCACGAGGTCAGCTATTTTGTGACAGTCACAGTCGATTCTCACGGTCAAACAATTCTTAAAAATGTAGGTCTTTTTACTTGAAATTTGGAGGGTGTTGAGGGGATGACCTAGAGATGTGAATTATGCTGTTTAGGTGCTAGAAAATTAATTTGTTGTGGAGATATTGACTGATGTAGTTGATGTTTTTCCCATTGGATTATACATGCTGCTATTGCCTTGCAATTTATAGGGTAGGTAGCCCTAGTGCCACAGATGTGTCTTTCTGTGGTTTGGTGTGTAAAACTTAAACAGGTGCAGAAATATGCCACTCCAACGAAGGAAATTTTGTTTGTTCTGCTTCAATAACTTTTGAACTGTCTGTCCGATTTGCCTGAAATTTGGAATATAGAAAGATTAATCATAGGTCTTTGATTGTGACAATTTTCGTGTCAGTGGCAGTTACAGTTGCTGAATTGTGGCACCTGCTTATTATTGTTAATGGGGAAATATATATGTGCATTGTGAAAACCATGGTGCACACATTTTTTGGGTGTGCATGAAGATCCCATTATAAGGTAAAGGACAGCTCAAAATGTATGGCAGATGTATATTGTTATACAGTACTGGGCAATGTGTTAGGAGCCACTGTGTGGTGTGCTGGTCTGAAACTTGGTACGTAGAAAGAGTTTGGGTCAAGGAAAATGCCACTTTTTTTCAGTGAAAAAATATTAATCCATTCAAATGTTATTAAACTTTTTAGCTCCCATTATAAGTCAAAGGGAAAATTTATATGGTTGTTTTGCGAAAGAAGAATGGGGTTCTGGACATCTGGTCTATCCTCACCATTAAAGAATTTGCAGGCTCGTGGCTGAAAAATCTTTGGTTGCAAGAAATTTATCGGTCGTGATGGCTGCCATCTTGTTTTCAATTTGCAGTCGCGAAAAAAACAAATATCTCAGCCCAAGGGTGACTTCTGAAGTAAAGAAAGGATAGGTTTTGCTCAGGGGGTTTCTCTCTATCGACCCATTCCTGTGGTTTTCTTCAGTTGTATCAAAAATAGAGTTTTAAACTTTGAAAATCTTTGGTCTCAGCTCGCTAATGATCTTTGATCACGAGCCTGCAAATTCTTCAGTCGCGAGACCGTTTTCATTCACAAGCTTATTTCATCACTTCACAACCAGATGTCCATATTTTTCAGGACCAGATCACCCCCTGACGACTGAAAATTATCTTAGGTTGCAAGGTCATGGCCGATTCTTGTGACAAAAGAATTTTTAAAGGTGGTAAAATGTTAAAATTAAATATCTCTGAAATGGTTTGGTATTTTTATGTGAAATTTGGAGGGTGTTGAAGGGATGACCTAGAGATGTGACTGATACTATTTAGGTGTTGGAAAATGAATTCATTGTGGAGATATTGAGTAAAGTACTTAATGTTTTGACCATAGGATTATACATGGTGCTATTGGCTTAAAATTTATAGGGTAGGTAGCCCTAGTGCCATGGAGGTGTCTTTCAGTTGTTTGCTGTGTAAAAGTTAAACAGGTGCAGAATTATGCCACTCCAAAGAATGACAATTTTGTTTGTTCTGCTTCAATACCTTTTGAAATGTGTGTCCGATTTGCCTGAAATTTGAAAAGTAGAAAGATTAATCATAGATCTTTGATTGTGACTATGTTTGTGCCGGTGGCAGTTATGGTTGCTGAATTGTGGTGCATGCTCATTATAGTTAATGGGAATTTAAATATGTGCATTGTGAAAACCATGGTGAGCACACTTTTGGGTGTGCAGGAAGATCCCATTATAAGGTATAGGACAGCTCAAAAGGTATGGCAGATATATATTGTTATGCAGTGTTGGGCAATGTGGTGGGAGCGTGGGGCCCAAATGATGTTATGCAGAAATTTGCAAGTTGGTGGGAGTGCGGGGCCGCTCCCATCAACTTGTGCATGAATGTACTTACTATGCTTTTCAAAAAAGTAATGAAATTCTATACAGAAAACTGCTTTAATGCAACAATTAGGGTTTTCTACAGTGACAAAAGCAAGGAAATTTGGTGCTAGGGATTTGAACCCTAACTCTGACTTTTTCCCCCACTGCCACACATGCAGAGACACACAGACACACAGACACACACAGACACACACCCATAGACACACACACACACACAGAACACAGAACTGGAGAGGCGGTACAAGGCAAGACAACCAATCACAGACACATACCATAACGCAATAGAAATAACACTCAACTTCTTAAACTTACCACAACAGGCATCCATCATCATGTTTCACCAACTGTATCACTTCTGCTGCCATACCAGTCTATTGGGTGCATATAATTTCTGCATAACAGCATAATGTAAGTAGTAAAACACATGTATTGGTGGTACCATGGGACCCAGCCCCCACCAACTTGCCCATTTCTGCATAACAGCATAGCCCCATGTTCCCACCAACTTGCCTGTTTCTGCATAGCACCATAATATAAGTAGCAAAATACATGTATTCCCACCAACTTGCCCATTTCTGTATAACAGTATAATATAAGTAGTAAAACACATGTATTGGTAGCATCTCACATGCTTGTAGAGCTTTTCAGTGTATGCACCCAAGAGACTGGTATGGCAGCAGAAGTGATACAGTTGGTGAAACATGATGATGGATGACTGTTGTGGTATGTTTAAGAAGTTGTATGTTATTTCTGTTGCGTTATGCTGTGTGTCTGTGATTGGTTTTCTTGCCTTGTACTGTCCTTTCAGTTTTGTGGTGTGTGTGTGTGTGTGTGTGTGTGTGTGTGTGTTTCTATATGTGTTTACCTAAACTGGGGCTGAGGAGTATGATTCTGGGCTTATTTTGTGAAAAAATGTTTAGGAAAGATTTTGGACATTTACAATTCTTTTTTTTTTATTTGAAGTAGTGCTGCAAATTTGCAGCAGTTTTCATGAAAAGTGCATCACATTTGCTGCAGTTTATGTGTAACAGTGCTGTTACTTGCAAGAAAACTGCCACAAATTTGTGGAAGTTTCGTAAATATAGTGCCGCAAATTTGTGATACTACTTAGGGTCGATTAAAAAAAAAACATATTTCCAGCCTCTATTTTAAAAACTAAGGCCAGAATTGTGTTTCTCATATCCCAGTTAGGTAAACATAACTGTTGGTGTTTACCAATGGGCAGCATTTTTTTGAATTACAGTGTTTTTCCCCATCGCTAACTGAAAACAAGATGGTGACAGCAAGGCACTAACTTTTCTATTTGAGGCAGCAAAAAGTGCTTTCGCGAAAGCAGAATCTGCTTTCGCATGGGACATATATTTTTTCCCATAGGCTATAATGGGAAACTTTAAAGCTTTATCACTTTTGAATGGATTAATATTTTTTCACCAAACCTTCAAAAGACACATCTGCTGCCCAGACCCCATATACCCTAACAATATCAGACCAGACCCCCAAGCCCTTTCAGAGATGCAGATGAGCAAAGAATTTGCACCTAAATGGTAAATAACACAGTTGTTGGCACTCCGCAGTTCCACAATCACACCACCTACCAGAAGAAAACTTGCCAGATCCAGAAATCTATGGTACCAGATGGCACATGAAAATTTTGGGGCATATGAGTTATACAGATGTAAAGTTATTAAAGTGCCAGGCAACCCTAACCATACTGGCACAACTGTGCCAGTATTATATATATATATATATATATATGTAACCCCCTTGTTACCCCGGGGTTACTAGAATCCCAGTAAGACCTAGTGGTAGGCAAGGAAGGCAGCATGTGAAACTCCAGTTAAATGGGTTTCACACGGTCTCACTCTGTCTCAGTCACAGCTGAGACTGAGAGATGACATCACCATAGAACTGTCACAGCTGCATAAGCCACATTGGAATCTGCAGCACAGGGAGTGAGTTAGAACTTTGGGAGTTTTCAAAGTCAGTCTTCTGTTTGTCTTAAAGCAAGAAGGAAGTTGTCTGTTTACCTCCAAGCAGGAAGGAGGTGTGTTCCTGTTTACCTTTTGAAAGTGGTGGAGGCCGCTGTCCAG
Source organism: Neoceratodus forsteri (assembly GCA_016271365.2). Lineage (NCBI taxonomy): Eukaryota > Metazoa > Chordata > Ceratodontiformes > Ceratodontidae > Neoceratodus > Neoceratodus forsteri. Next base: position 260,875,657 of record CM028137.1, on the reverse strand, counting down.
GTCTCAGTGCCCCCTCCCTCTGGGGGGGGGTGGAAGAAAAGTCCCTCTGTGGATTCCAGGGGCAATTCCCTATTTCCACTATAGAAGAAAGCTGCCTGTTTACAGTTTCTGTTCTTGTATAACAGTGAAAGAAGTGGTACTTCGCCTGTGGGGCACCTGCAACGAAAGGGTGAGTGTTTTGCTCCATTTGAAGGGGCAAACAAATTGTTTCATCAGTTTGGAAATATAAAGAAAGTTGGGATGTGGACTGCTATTTGGGAGGACTATTTTACTAGGACAAACAAATGGAGCAGTCAAAAAGTCTAAAGTTTTAATGGATTTCAAGTAATGCTGTAGAGGGGGTGCTTCAGGTCATCCACCGTTTAATCTACATTTTCAAAGTTTAAGTTTCTGTTTGTCCAGAGAAATGGCTGGGTACGGGCTGTGGGAGCTGGAGGTGGGAACACCCACCATCTTTAGTGACCAGGTCCACCTCTACGTATTTCTTCTGTGATTTGCTACTTGCCTCATGCACCTGGCCAGTGATGAGGTGGGTACCCAGACGTGGGTCACAACTTGGAAAATCTCTCTAGGAGTCACAGACTCTAAGTGGTGTGGGGAGCCACAGTTTGAGAATATACTCCTTGTTTGATGGGAGTCTCTCCAAGTAAAGTTTGGGTTCATTCTTCAAATGGACCATCAGTCAAGTGGCCAGCAGGGAAGCCGGGCCAGTCAGGCTGTGTATCCGCATGCAAGTCTGGGCTGAGTGCCTGGTGGATCCAGAGCCAGACAATAGCAAAAATGGGTTCATTCTTTAAGTGGACCACCTTGTAGTCTATCTGTATATACAGTGAATGTAGCCCCTTGGGGGACCATCAATGCTTTGTCATGTTTCAGCTAGTTTTGAATAAAGCCACACTGAGAAATCCCAATCCTGGTTCAGGACATTACTGTTATTGCTTCCTGTAGTTGGATTTACTTGGGTGCCCCTGTGCATAGTAGCCAAACCTAGGTCCCTTGTGCCAGGTAACCTCATCCTCCCCGAACCCAGGTCCCCACCAGGTATTGCTGCCAACGCCAACAGCATGCCACCTGTCATTTTAGTAAAAAGGCAGGGGTGAGGGGTTACAAAAATGGAGGCACCACTTTGGATTTGTTCGGGAAGAAAGGTGCTTGGGCAAGTAGGATAGCGTTTTGGCTATCTGGCAGTTGGTAGCCCAAAAAGTTGAAGCAATTTCCCTAGTGTGATGCTGTGTGCTGTGAATCTTGTGCTGCTGTTTAAAAAATGCCAACTGTTTACCAAGGAGCTGTAAAGCCAAAGAGTGTGCCCTTGTCCTGCATCAAAAATTGTTTACAGAGTTTTTGTCAGTTTTTAAAATGAATTCTGTGAAGAAAAGTGTGGAAAACTAGGGGTAGCAACAGAGAAATTATGCCCTGGATGTTGGAAATGCTTTCTGTGCAAAGCTAGAGACTGCAGAGTTAATGGCAATGTTACATGGTTGAAATGGGCTCCCCCCGTGGAGTCAGTGAGAAAAAAAATACGCATTTTACAGTTTAAATTTGCCTGCTCGACGATCGCCGTGAGGAAAGGAGCCCTTGCGAGGAAGAAAAGGCTCATTTGCTTGGTGTCGTGTGGTTGGTCAGTTTGATATTGGTCCCGCCCCTCAGCCAGCTCTTCTGAGTCTGCCTCAGCATTCGAGAGGGAGACAGAGAGTAGTGCGTGTACTGGCAGTGGAGGAGCGTCGCGAGGATTCAAAGCGCTGTAAAACAGTTCAAAAAGTGACTTTTTCATTTAAAATCGGGCTCAACCCGCATATCGATCATGGAGTTAGTTAATTTGGTGGTTAAAATGACGATCGCGGAGACTGCCCACCCGTTTGCATTCCGAGGCCTTTAAAATCTGGCTGCAGGCCGTTTTACCCCATCGCAGCAAGTTGCTACAAATAACAGTGAGTAAACAATTCAAAAACTGCTCAAACAGTGATTTTCAGTAATGCCATATAAAATGTGCATGCAGCAGTATAGTCGCTTTGCAAGTAGCGACTGTGTGATGTCCTGCCAGCAAGTGTAAGTCTGTAAAGCCATTGAATGTGTGCATAGCAATGAAAGTAGCCTCAGTTTAAAGTTTGCAGCCAGAGAGAGACTGTGGGTTGTAAAAAAGTGCAACACTAGTAGAAGCAGGCAATCCTGAGCTGAAACCTGAAGTTTTAAGGGACTGTAATTAAATGTATGTTGCCAGCATTTGAAAAGTCCAAGGAAAATCCTGTAAATGTGTGAAAAGCCAGATCAGTGCAAGTTGTGCAGTTTGAGTAAAAGTTATCAGTAGCTGATGTAAATCGGGTGTGCAGTGGCTTGACCCAGAGTCTAAATGTTGATGCACAGGAGTGCTGCCGCCGCCATTACAGGGTGGGGTAGTAAAGCAACAGCAGCAGAGGAGCCATTTAAAGCTACAGAGTGTGTTCATTATAGTGGGACTTTCAGTTACAGTGAACTTTTGTTTATTTTTCTGCAGTTATGGCCTCAGGACCAGCTCATTACCCGGATCATGCCCGGGTTGCAGTAACAGCAGCAGTAAATAGACTGAGAGATATTGAAAAGTGGTGCTATGGAGGGCAAATGCCTCCTGATGGGGCATTTTTTTGTAATTATCCAGTGCGTGTATGCCAGATGTGCTTGAGTGCTGGAAAGGATGTCTTCATGATTCCTCACTGTGCTGGATGTCTTCAAAAATATGGCTTGTATAAGGTGCCTCCAATTTGTTTGGCTCCCACATGGACAAAAATTCAGGAATCTGCAGTTGGCAGCACACAGCATTAGGCGGAGCCTGTGGAGGAAGGTCCCTTGGGGAAGTGTGGCACAAAGCTAGAGGGTGCAGAATTAAAGACTGAATCTGAAGTTGAAGTTTTGGATGCCGGATCTCAGAAAGAAAGTTCGGATAAAGCATCAATAGACCCCTGGGTGGGGGGGCCTAGCCCAAGTCTCGCAGCTGAAGATGAGATGCGGGAGGCCTTTGAATGGGAGGTGTCAACCTCCGCTCCTAGTGATGAATGGATAGTCTTGGGGTGAGAACTACTGCTCACTCCTGGGCTCAGATCCTCAGTGAAGAGGAAGATGAGGGGGACCTATGTGGCCTTGTGAGAAAGGAACGTGTGCACAGCCTCAAGATCTTTCCTCGGAGGAATGTGCTGAAGAAGGTGATGATGCCACTGCCCTGGCTTTACAAGAAGAAGAAGTCAGGGATCCATTTTTCATTTCTTTGAGGATGTGAAGCTGGAAGAACCAGGACTGGCCACCCCCAAGCCAGGCCAGCGGTCTCAGATTGACCAAAGCAAGTAAAGAGGAGAGACTGGTTCGTAGAAAGGCCAATGAAATCTATGGTATGACCTTTCCTACCTTTCCTCGGAGAGTCTGGGAGGAGATTGAGGACTGCAGGAAATCCTGGATCTGGGATAAAGCAATGAAACATGTGCATCCTGGGGCCAACCAGCATGTAAAGAATAGACTGTTCCACGAAAAGTATACACAGTGGAGGAGAGGCAGGACACTGTTTATGGACAGAGTGAGAATAGTGGATGGAGAGGGACATGAAGTCTCCCACTGTGTGAGTTATGTTAGCCCAGATGGGGTAATAATTCAAGCCCCTGACCCCCGGTACTATTGGCCTCAGTGCAAGGACCTTCCAGTAATTAAGCCCGTGCCTACAAAATGGAGAGCCGAGCAGTGGTAGTCAATACTGCCACACTAGACTATGAAGTGCCCTTATTGATCTGCCAAAATGAATAACCAAGGACTCAGGTGCTCCACATTCATCAGTCTACAGTGTACTGTCCAGTTCAGCAACCATCTACTGGCCCACCAGATGACTTCAGATCCAGAGAGGACACCAGCCCAGCTGTTTCCTGTTCATCGCCTGGTAATCGGATGACGTCGGACCAGCTGTTTTTTCTTTTTGCTCCTGTTCTAAGGTTCCTTCTCCAGAGATGACATCAGCCCAGCTGTTTCCAGATGTGCACTCCTGTGGTTCCTGGAAGATGTCTGCCCAGCTGTATCAGAAGAAGTGCTGCCAAGGAGAGTCTTCGTCAGGGATAAGGTTGGTGCTGTTCATATACTTTAAGTGGTTGGTAAGTCCGAAAACCCTTTTTCTATCTTTATGACATTGCAGTACACACCCTACACTACAGACTCCAAAAATGTGTGAACTGTCCACAAAGACTCTCCCCTTCGGGACTTTGGCCTTTTAGAACTGTGTTTCACGGGGCTCTGGCCCAGGAGAGACTCTTTATTGGACTAGCCTTCGGGCCTTGTGGTCACTAGTTGGGACTTTTAGGGCACTCCATCCCCCCAAATGTGTATTGTAAATAATGTCATTATTGTACTCTAATGTAAATACTGTGTTTTCTACCTTTTTCTAAAAAATCTTTTTGGGATTGTTCAGTGTTTTTTTGTATGGTAAGGGTTTTAGGTAGACTGTGTATGCAGATTAGGAGTGTGTTTTTGTCTTTTTCTTACAGGTGTTCCTGGGAAGACAGAAGAAAAGACAAGAAGAGGAGGAGGGGCTCATTGGAGTTCCTTGTCAGTGCTTTATTGTGTAGAATTTAAAGTATTGTGTTGTTATTGCTATGGTTGTTACTGTGTTAATGCTTTTCCTTCTGCAGGTGTGGTTGTGGGGGTAGGGAGGCAGTAATTGGTATTTTAATGGTTGTAGTTGCATGTTGCCCAAGGTCGGGGAGGTCCCCGGGTTTTGTTTTTGTTTGGGATATTATGTTAGAGGCAGATAGGTTTTCCCTAGAGGGTTAGGGGGGATAGACAGGCTGTGGTCCTGAATGGTTGTAGGAACTGCAGTGCTGATCTATCAGGGCTATGTTCTGGATGGTTCTACCAGAGCCACTAGGTGTCCATAGTAAGTGGATAGAGTAGAGGTTGATATGTCAGCTACAGGCCTCTAGGCCTTTAGTGTTGCCTGCCTGTGCTTGCACATGGTATGAGGGGGCCTGATCACCCCCTCCACAGGTAGCACATAGTGTGGGATGGCCTAAGGCCGGGTGCATAATGACTGGGGACATTCATTTTCCTGGTCAAGGGCGAGTGTAACCCCCTTGTTACCCGGGGGTTACTAGAATCCCAGTAAGACCTAGTGGTAGGCAGGGAAGGCAGCTTGTGAAACTCCAGTTAAATGGGTTTCACACTGTCTCAGTCACAGCTGAGACTGAGAGATGACATCACCATAGAACTGTCGCAGCTGCATAAGCCACATTGGAATCTGCAGCACAGGGAGTGAGTTAGAACTTTGGGAGTTTTAAAAGTCAGTCTTCTGTTTGTCTTAAAGCAAGAAGGAAGTTGTCTGTTTACCTCCAAGCAGGAAGGAAGTGTGTTCCTGTTTACCTTTTGAAAGTGGTGGAGACCGCTGTCCAGGTCTCAGTGCCCCCTCCTTCCTGGAGGGGGTGGAAGAAAAGTCCCTCTGTGGATTCCAGGGGGCAATCCCCTATTTCTACTATAGAAGAAAGCTGCCTGTTTACAGTTTCTGTTCTTGTATAACAGTGAAAGAAGTGGTACTTCGCCTGTGGGGCACCTGCAAAGAAAGGGTGAGTGTTTTGCTCCATTTGAAGGGGCAAACAAATTGTTTCATCAGTTTGGAAATATAAAGAAAGTTGGGATGTGGACTGCTATTTGGGAGGACTATTTTACAAGGACAAACAAATGGAGCAGTCAAAAAGTCTAAAGTTTTAATGGATTTCAAGTAATGCTGTAGAGGGGGTGCTTCAGGTCATCCACCATTTAATCTACATTTTCAAAGTTTAAGTTTCTGTTTGCCCAGAGAAATGGCCGGGTATGGGCTGTGGGAGCTGGAGGTGGGAACACCCCCCATCTTTAGTGACCAGGTCCACCTCTATGGATTTCTTCTGTGATTTGCTACTTGCCTCATGCGCCTGGCTAGTGATGAGGTGGGTACCCAGACGTGGGTCGCAACTTGGAAAATCTCTCTAGGAGTCACAGACTCTAAGTGGTGTGTGGAGCCACAGTTTGGCAATATACTCCTTGTTTGATGGGAGTCTCTCCAAGTAAAGTTTGGGTTCATTCTTCAAATGGACCAGCAGTCAAGTGGCCGGCAGGGGAGCCGGGCCAGTCGGGCTGTGTATCCAAAGTGCATGCAAGTCCGGGCTGAGTGCCTGGTGGGTCCAGAGCCAGACAATAGTAAAAATGGGTTCATTCTTCAAGTGGACCACCTTGTAGTCTCTATCTGCATATACAGTGAACGTAGCCCCTTGGGGGACCATCAATGCTTTGTCATGTTTCAGCTAGTTTTGAATAAAGCCACACTGAAAATCCCAGTCCTGGTTCTGGACATTACAGTTATTGCTTCCTGTAGTTGGATTTACTTGGGTGCCCCTGTGCAGAGTAGCCAAACCTAGGTCCCTTGTGCCAGGTAACCTCATCCTCCCCGAACCCAGGTCCCCACCAGGTATTGCTGCCTACACCAACAGCATGCCACCTGTCATTTTAGCAAAAAGGCAGGGGTGAGGGGTTTCATATACAGTATATATATATTTATATATATATATATATATATATATATATATGCTAGGGTGCGTGTGAGCATTTAATGCTAAAGGCCAATTCTTGCAGGGTAATAACTTTGGGCAAGTTCAACAAATCTGCTTGAAATGTTGCATGCTTCTTTGGAAGGGAAAGGTCTATTGATATGCCAAATTCTGTTTGAATCCCTTGTGTGGTTTCTGAGATACAGAGTGTATGGAGGGTGGGGGTGCAATTCCAATGGTAGAGTTTGCTGGGGGAGGGGTCTAAAAGTTGTAAACCGTAGCATCCAATTTCTTGACCTGCATCACTTTGGTTGAAGACCTATGACTTGAACATTAACTTTGTTTTAAATGAAGTTTTTGTTACTATCTCTCTCTCTCTCTCTCTCTCTCTCTCTCTCTCTATATATATATATATATAGATATATATTATAGGGATGCAGTCACACCCCTATATTTAGGGTTATGAAGCCACTTCTATGTTAAACTTGAAGACTTGCATGTTAATAACTTTGGACCCATTGAATGGATTTGCACAAAATTTGGTATGCACAGTGCGGCATGGCAGATATCTGGATTTGCCTAATTTTGTTTCAGTTGGACTTACGGTGTTTGCGCACCAAAAGGCTGAACAACGTACTTTTCACTAGTTTTGTGGGCAGTTTTTTTTTATTTTGTCTGTGGTACTGCTCGGCCATTGTGTGGCGTGCCGCTCTTCAACTTGGCACATTGAAGGAGCTTGAGTCAAGGAATATGATGCTTTTTGTCTGGTGAAAAAATATTAATCCATTCAAAAGTTATTAAAGTTTTATGTTCCCATTATAAGTCTATGGGAAAATTTATATGGTTATTTTGCAAAAGAAGCCTGGGGTTTTGGCCATCTGGTCCCTCCTCGTGATCAAAGAATTTGCAGGCTCACGATCAAAGAATCTTTGATTGCGAGGAATTCTTTGATCTCGACGGCCGCCATCTTTTTTCATCTTGCGGTTGGAAAAAAACAAATATCTTGGTTCAGGGGTGACTTCTGAAGTAAAACTATATTGGTTTTTACTCAGGGGTCTTCCCTATATTGAGCCATGCCTGTGGTTTCTTGTAAATATGTCCAAACATAGAGTTTTAAAGATTTAAATTCTTTGATCACTGCTCGCTAGCGATCTTTGATCGCGAGCCTGCAAATTCTTTGTTTGCAAGATTCTTTGACTGCGATCTTTGATCACGAGGGCTCAACTAGATGGCCAGATTAAAAAATCAAATATCTCAGCCTAGTGGTGACTTATAAAGTCAAACTAGGATGGGTTTTGCTCAGGGGGATTTGTTCTATTGAGTCATGGCTGTGGTTTAATGTATTTCTCTGTAAAAACTGAGTTTTAAAATGTTTTATTCTTTGATAGTGAGCCTGCAAATTCTTTGGTCGTGAGCCTGCAAATTCTTTGATCACAAGATTCTTTGATCGCGAACTTTGTTTGTGAGGGAGAGACTAGATGATCAAATTTGGAGGGACCAGATAGTCCAATTTTCTTAATTTTTAAAATTAAATATCTTGAAAATGATTTGGCCTTTTAACTTGAAATTTGGAGGGTGTTGAGGGGATGTCCTGTAGATGTAAATGATGATGTTTAGAAAATACATTTGTTGCGGAGATACTGCATGGTGCAGTTTACGTTTTGCGGAGAGCATTTTGCATTGTGGTACTGACTTAAAATTTATAGGGTAGCTAGCCTTACTGCCATGGACATACTTTTCAGTCGTTAGGTGTGTAAAATGAAAACAGGTTTGAAATTCTGGCACTCTGACAAATGAAAATCTCAAACTATAAAATGTAATATTTCAGAAATGGTTTTGTCTTTTAACTTGAAATTTGGAGGGTGTTGAGTGTATGTCCTGCACGTGTGAATTATGGTATTTAGGTGTTGGAAAATATGTTTGCTGTGGAGATATTGCGTGACGCACTTTACATTTTGCTTATAGCATTTTGCATTGTGGTTGTGGCTTGACATTTATAAGGTAGCTAGCCTTACTGCCACAGAGATAATTTGCAGTGATTAGGTGTCTGATATGTAAACAGGTGTGGAATTATGCGCTCCCACCCATATGCGCTCCTACCAATAGATATGATATTCACTACTTGTACTGTTACATTAGGCAGAAATCTGCAAGTTGGTGGGAGCGTGGAGCCCAAAGTGCCCCGTGCTCTCACCAACTAGTGCGAGTTTCTACCTTTCTATGCTTTCTCAAAAAGTGAGGAAATTCTATGTAAAAAAAAACTGCATTAATGCATCATTTAGGGTTAAAACACAAAAAGTCAGGAATGAGACCTTTAGGGTCGCCCCCACCTCCCTCATGTACCCCCCCATCCTTCCAAGATTGACAGACGCCGGGGTGTGTCATTGGGGTTGTGAGGCCTAAATGTCACCCCATTCTTTTTTACTGTGGCTTGTGAATAAGATTACACATGGAATGGGGTGACATTTAGGCCTCACAACCCCAATGACACACACAAGCATCTGTGTGTGTGTGTGTGTATATATATATATATATATATATATATATATATATCATTGCACAAAACTTTGTGAATGCATCAGTTAGGGTTGAAGCGACAAAAGTAGGGAAATTAGGTGTTAGGGTTGAGATCCTAACATCCCCACCCTACCACTCCACCCTCCACAGATGAAGAGGTGACAGGGTGTACCTTGGGGTCATTGGCCCTAGCTCTCACCCCATTCCATGTGTAAGAAAGCTGACACAGTACAGTATAGGAGAATGGGGTGAGAGTTAAGCCCTGCTTTTGTTGCTTCAGCCCTAACTGATGCATTAGCAAAGTTTTTTGCAATGAATATATATACATGCTAGAGAGATATAGCTATATATCACTTTTCATACATATTGTATCACAAACATTTTGTCAAGCAATAAGACATTGGTAGTAAAGTGACTGAAAATATGTAGTGGCAGTCATTTTGCACATTAACACCCTCACACAGCCTTGTATATTTGCATGAACCAGTTTAATGGGAAGGGGAATGTTTGCCAGGACACTGCAGAAAATTACCTACTCTTGTGAAAAGTGCCTTGGGTTATTTTACCTGGACACCTACCAGAATTACACCAGAGATGAGCAGAAGCAACCTCCATTCAAAATCTCACCTGAAGGATGGCACACGTCAACAGTATAACACCCTCTTAGTATTACGTTTTGGTGCCAACATATATGGTAAGAACAAAATCCAGCTGTGGGACTAGAACCTGTGACCTTCAGGTACAGAGGCAGATGTGCTACCAACTGAGCCACGCTGAGACCTATAAGCAGCCATTTAGCAGCCTGAACATGTACGCACTGAAATACAGAAATGAAAGGGGGAATATGATATATAGATACAAACATACTGTCGGCAGATAAGGGCCTAAAGCCCACCCAATCTGCCCATTTGAGCTCATAAGATCACTTTAAGTTTTTCTAGAAGTCTGTTGCCCCTTACTCATGACCACTAGGATTCTCTCATGACTATTCCACGCATTCTTAAATTCCATGATTGTTTCAGCCCCCACCACATCCTGAGGCAGGGTGTTCCACTTGCCCATCACCCTTTCTGTGAAGAAATTCTTCCTCACGTTTCCTCTGAATTGCCCTCCCTCCAACTTCTTCTCATGCTCTCTAGTCCTGGAACATCTTTTCACTGGAAAATAGTGTATTCTTGCGCCCTGTTCCTCCCTGTAAGGTACTTGTATGTCTCTATCATATCCCCTCTCTCCCTTCTCTCCTCCAGGGAATACATATTCAAGTCCTTCAGCCTGTCCTCATAGGACTTGTGATGCAATCCCTGTACTATCTTTGTTGCCCTTCTTTGAACCTTCTCTACCCTGTCTATGTCCTTACATGGGTAAGGTCTCCAGAACTGTACACTGTACTCCAAGTGGGGCCTCACTAGTGTCTTGTATAGTCGAATTATGACCTCCCTTTTCCTGCCAGTGATGCCCCTGCCTATGCATCCCAGCATCCTATTTGCTTTATCGGCCACGTTGTTGCACTGTTTCCCTACCTTGAGGTCATCATAGATGATAATCCCAAGGTCCCTTTCCTGCTTGGTACATACTATATCCTCACCCCACCAGCTGATATGCTGTTCAAGGGTTTTTCTGCTCTATGTGCTTTATTTTGCACTTTTTTGCTTTAAATTTCAACTGCAAACCCTTGACCATTCTTCAAGCTTCTGCAGGTCCCTCCTCATTCTGTCTACAGCCTCTGATGTGTCCATTCTGTTACAGAGCTTCATGTCATCAGCGAACAAGAAAATTCTGCCTTCTAGGTCCTATGCAATGTCACCAATGAAGATGTTGAATAGGACCAGTCCCAGCACTGATCCCTACAGCACCCCACTGGTCACTCTTCCCTTTGTAGAGTGACAGCCATTTACCACCACCCTCTATGTTCTGCCACCCAGCCAAATACTCACCTACCGCACTACTGTCCTGCCCACTCCCATATTCCCCAGTTTTTTTAACAGCCCTCTGTGTGGCACAGTGTCAATGGCCTTGCTGAAGTCCAGATAGGCCATGTCCACTGCCCTTCCCTGATCCACCTCCCTTGTCACCCAGTTGAAAAATTCAGTGAGGTTGGTTTGGCATGACCTCCCCATGGTGAAACCATGCTGCCTTGGGTCCTGTAGTCCATTGACTACCAGATGTTCCACCAATATCTCCTTCTGTAGTGCTTCCATGATTTTCCCCACTACTGAAGTCTGGCTGATTGGTCTGTATTTCCCAGCTTCCTCTTTGTTCCAACTTTTGTATAAGGGGACTATATCTGCTATCCTCCAGTCTTTGGGTACCTCCCCTGTTTCCAGTGATAGAAGTATATACATTTGTAAAGAGGATCAACAAAATAATTGTTATGAGTAGTTCAAGCTATGTAACAACTCAACAATAAAAGGGCACAGTTTTAAGATGGCATGGGAAAAAGTCAGGAGGGTTGTAAAGAAATACTTTTTTACTTGGAGGGTGTTGGAAAGGTGGAACTGATTGTCCCAGGAAGTGGTTAATGTGGGGACTGTGACCAGATTCAAGACTGGGTGGGACAAATACAAAGGATTAGTGTGGATTAATCTAGGGGAAGTGGGGGTAGGGAATAGGTGTGGGGCAGAGCTGCTAGTAGGACACTAAGCCTAATCCTGACTAAATATCAATTTGGTAATGTTTAGGTAGGCATCTTGGGCAAACTGGATGGAACATTGATCTTTTTTGTTTTACCTGAAACTGTTTCTTCCTAAATAATGACACATCTCAACAGTACAGCAACCCCAGTACAGAACTGGAGTACCAGCATTTGGGATATGAGTCCAAATCCCAGTGTATGTGGAATATTATCCACAAACCTCTGGCCCAGATGCAGATGTGTTATAAACTGAGCCATGCTGACATGTTAGGGAACCAAGGTTTGGTCAGCATAATGGAGGCAGCTGAAAATTGTTCCATCATTGAGTAGCTTGTGCTACTCCAGCTCTGAGTTACCATGGTAGCAGCTGCAATCTTTTCATATATTAGCATGTACAGAACTATATCTAGCCAATTATTAAATCTGAGATAAGCTGCATGACATCCTAAAATCGTAGTGAATTATTACTATCCTCATTCCCTTGTGACACCGCTATTTTAAAATTTGTTTATGGTCAATGGCTATGGTACTGAAATTCCATGTTTTACTCAGTAGTATAATCCTCTCTACAGGCTATAAAGACCTACACAATGTAAGCTGTTAAACTTGGAATCGTTAACTAGGAAAAAGAGCTCTACCTCCCTCATTTACTTTTGATGGTGAAAAATGATTATGTAGAAAATGAGGTTACGTGGCCCCAGTGTTCACATTAAGTTGAGACATTTATCCCAGTAACTGCAAGGAATAAGAAGCAGTTAAATTAGTTGTTTTCATTAAAACTTTCCTTTACTGAGGAAATTTGCTTACTGCAGTATGTTTGCAAGATTTTCTATTAACCTATACAACAAATTGATACTTTTGAACAAAACTGTCAATAGTGAAAACACACATCTAATAGAAACTTAGTATAGTAACAACAAAACATTTGGCACTCAGTTTATAAACAGTTGCAACTGCAAGTTTCCATTTCATAAGTGTTTGCAAATTTGAAATGTTTCGTTGGCAGATGGCATAATTGAGTCATCAGCAATATTTTTGGAATTTTTTCCGAGAAGTCACATGTGCCTTGGGAGCCACAAAACCTATTTAGTTTTAAGGGATAGGCATGTTTGCCTGGAAGTGGTGTGCAATAACAATTCCCTATAGGACAGTAATGCCCAAATAGAGTGCTGCAACAAAACTTTGAAACTTACATGACTAGATCCAAATGTGGATAGTGCCGTCTAAGCACATATCTGACCAGTTAAGCTAGAAGGACAAGAAGATGGAAAATTCTCTAGTACTTTTAGTGTTCTGTCTGGTTTGGATAGGGCTTACATACTCCTCTGGCCTCTTCTTTTACAGTCTACCCCTGTGTGAAGGTAATCCTTACCCTCACACATCCTGTATTTGCTTTAGATGCAGGCTGTTAGTATAACGAGTTTTTATGATAAGTAAATGTCAACAAAAAAATGAGTTGGATGTGCACAACTGGAAAAGTGAAATTGAACATACATTGCACTAGTATAACATAAAATATAAAAAAGGTCACTTTATTGTACATCTCATTTACATTGTACCATATTTTGTATTGATGTGTTGTTCATATAGTATGTTACATTTTGTATAGTTTGAAACCTCCACAGACAGATCATTCTGCAAAGGTCGTGAGGGTAGGGTTGCCACCTATCCGTTTTTTGACCGGATAATCCATTTTTTAGGGTCCTTATCCGGTCATCCAGTTTTGGTTACATGCAGTCTGGTTTTTGAGCCATTTTGAGTGCTCATATACTCTTAAAACTGATGTATCAAATCATTCACTGTTTTGGCTGTATTACATGTCCAGGTTACAAAGAAGTTCTGCTGTCACAGTCATTCAGACCTTCCCTTGTTTGTAAAACCAGACCGTCTGAGAGGTGTAAAGTATGTCCATTAAGAGCATTAGCAGTAAATTGACCTATTCTTTTCCACTCTGAATTTTAAGTATGGTCTTTTACTTCTATGGCAGGAAACAGTTTTTACACCTTTATGTGTTCTCATGTGTTCTTTTTGTTTGTTCAATATTATGGTAAGTGTTAAACCCATTTTTGTTAAATTAATAATCTAACTTTTATTGCTTTTATCACTACATTTGCTCTATTTTTTTGTATTACCTGAACATTCCATGATATTAGCTACACTTTGACAGGTCATTCAGATAAACAGCATGGAATGGTGCATCTGAAATTGTGGAATGCCTAAGAAATATGAAAAGAAACAGCAGCAGCTGCTGAGGTAAAGGGGAACACAGTGCAGTATTAAGGGTACCACAAGCACTGATAATTAAGTTATCAAAAATTGGTCAAAGAATCAGAATACATGGTTGACATGGAAAAAAAAATGGGAGAGTGTTTAACAGAGGGCTGAGCAATAAGCTGTGGCTGAGCTTGGCACATCCAGCAGACCTGAGTTTGATTCCCACAACCTCCACTTAAATACTGTGTGACCCCTGAGCAAGTCACTTAACCTCCCTGTGCTCCTGGGTCATTCCTGTAAAATGGGCTATGTGGCCTATGGCAGGTAACCTGGTTGCCAAAGAATAAAAATAAATAACTGAATAAATAAATCAAATAAATAACAGTGTAAAAATAATTTCCTGTCACTAGCAATGTCTATTCCAACATTACAAATGGCTTTGGAGGAGGAGTGATTTACTCACCAGTCATAAAAAAAGGGGTGGAGCCAGAGGCGGAGTTTGGGGTGTGGTTTCGGATCCAGTTTTTACCTCATCCAAAGGTGGTAACCCTACGTGAGGGCCACGAGAAGCAAGGCACCCTCCCCCCATCCCCAGAAGTGCTTCAGACCAATCATCCTGTGCGGGTCGTGATGGCCGCAGGAAGCAAGGTGCCCTCCCACCATCTCCAGAAGTGCTTCAGGTATGTGGCGAGGAGCTCTGCTAAAAACCGTGAGGAAGGAAGGACTTGCTTTGTCTGAAGGACTTGCTTTGTTTGCTTCGTTTGAATTTGGTGCAATTTTCTGTCAGCATAGGTCTGAAGATAGACTCTTGCTTCTCAAATATCTCCCTTAACAGCTCTAAGAATGATATAATAGCCTGTACCTTAAGAATTATTATTGCCCACATTTTCCCCTTATAAAATGCTTAATCTGATGCATGCCTGTAAGTGAATGTATTTTACGAAATTAGGTTTTCAGTTTCTGCTACTTGCCCTTAAAACTGAAGTCCGATTTCTGCTCAAGGTCAGTCTGTTTCTGCTACCGGCTCGCAAGATTGTGCTGCTTCACTAATTAATGTTTCAGGCTTCTTTAAATATTAATTGTACAGCCTCATAGTATCTTGCAGCACTCCATTTCTGCTACCTGCCCCTCAAGTATGGACTAAGTATTTTACATGCATCTTTAATTAATTATACAACCTGTTAGTCCCTTGCAGCTTAGAAAAAACAGTAAAGCCATTCTGTTGCTTGATTCGGATCTCAGTTTCAGGCAGTTCTGTGTTTTAAGGTCCACCCCTCCCCAACTCCTGGTATATTTTGCAGCTTAGAAAAAACAATAAAGCCGTTCTGCTGCTTAATTTGGATATCAGTTTCAGGCAGTCCTGTGTTTTAAGGTTCACCCCTTCCCAACTCCTGGTATACAAACACCTTACCCTCTGTATCTTCCTCCACAGACCAATCATCCTGTGAGGGTCATGAGGGACGCAGGAAGCAAGATGCCTTCCCCCCATCCCCAGAAGTGATTCAGGTATGTGTCGAGGAGCTCCGCTAAGAACCGCGAGGAAGGAAGGACTTGCTTTGTTGAGCCTTGCCGACACAGGGCGTCGGCTCCCCACCACCTCCACCCCCACCCTTGGTTGGCTTGCCGTTGTATAGGGTCTCCTAAACCAATCAGCTAATTTCTTCTTAGCAGCCTATTCGCTCTCACCTCTAGAGGCTGCTTTTCTACCATTGTATTGGCCTTTCCTCTTATTTCCTAACATAGCACACTTACAGTGGAGCAATGCTACCTCTTATTCTCCTTCTGTACTCTCTACTACCCACTGCGCAGACCCCTGTCCCGGCTTACCCTCTAAACCCTCCCCCCCCCAATGATACCTACTTTATTGTGTCATCTCGGCAGTTCATATACTCATGGGTATTCTCTCTCACCCACCCTGATGTTGGAAGTAGGGCTGCGTATATGACTTCCACCACATATACTGTCTATGGTCTCCATCCTAGATTCATCATACATGACTCACCTATGTAGATTGGCAGCATTACCACCTTCATCAGCTACAGCAATCCTCCCACCTCTCATGCCAACTCCTACTCCTGGCTGCCCCTTACTTACAAACTCTCCCCATTCCTACCATCTTTTCCCCTGTGGACACTGCCAAACTCTTTCATTTAACCAAGAGGAAGACATTCTGGCACCCTGTACTAAGGCTCTCACTCCTTCTCCTACTTCTCATGTCAGGCAATGTCCATCCTAATCCTGGGCCCCCAGAACCCTTGACACCTTCCCAACCTTCTACTAGTGGTTTGCACATTGCCTTTCTCAATGTTTGCAATGTATTAAAAAAGTGGGACTCCTTCCAGGGCTGGGTCATACAATATCAACCTGATATTATAGCCATGACTGAAACTTGGCTTTTCCCTTGGATTCCTGACTCTTCAGTAACCCTTGCTGGCTACAATCTCTACCATGTGGGGTAAACCTGGGGGTGGTTGCGCCATCTACACTAAAGACATAATACATGTTCAACAGCTCCCTTCCCCCCCAGTTGGGACCAGGTCTACAAGCCCTCACCATTAGACTTACCTTGGAATGCACCTACAACCCGCTACACAATACAGTGGTCTACAGTCCACCTAGTGACCAAAAAGTAGCCTTCTGCTCGGTAATGTCCTATCTGGATACCCTGCTATCTCACACTGAAATGATGGTACTAGGTAACTTTAATATAAACATAGAAACATAGAATGTGACGGCAGATAAGAACTGCTTGGCCCACCTAGTCAGCCCATTTTCCTACCTAACAGATAAGCTGCAGATCCTAGTTAACCAACAGCTTACTTCCTCCTACCCCCCACTAGGACTGCCTTATGTCTGTCCCATGCATTCTTGAATTCCCCCACTGTTCTTGACTTCACGACCTCCTCAGGGAGGGTGTTCCATGCATCCACAACTCTCTCTGTGAAAAAATACTTCCTCACATTACCTCTGAGCCATCCGCCCTCTATCTTCAAATTGTGCCCCCTTGTTCTTGCACATCTCTTTTTCTGAAAGATGCTACCCTCTTGGACTTTGTTGATTCCCTTGAGGTACTTGAAAGTTTCTATCATGTCCCTCTCTCCTTCTTTCCTCAGTATACATATTAGCTCCTTTAGTCTTTCTTAGATGTCTTCCGCATGAACCCTGCACCATTTTGGCTGTCCTCCGACAGCCTCCACTCTTGCCTATGTCTTTGCAGAGATGGGGTCTCCAGAACTGCACACAGTACTCCAGATGGGGTCTCACCAACTGTCTGTACAGAGGGATAACAACTTCCTGTTTTCTACTATTGATGCCTCTCCCCTATGCATCCCAGTGTCCCCAGCCTTTCTTACTGCCTTCTCATTTGCTTGTCCACCTTTGGGTCATCTGATATAATTACCCCCAGGTCCCTTTCCATTTTTACTGTTGTCAGTATCTCACCCCCATTGTGTACTCTTCCCCTGGGTTTTTGTTTCCCAGGTGCATTACCTTGCACTTCTTTGCATTGAATCTGAGCTGCCATACATCTGACCATTCCTCCAACCTTGCCAAGTCCCTTCTCATCCTTTCCACTCCATCTTGTGTATCAACCCTGTTGCAGATCTTTGTGTCGTCTGCAAAGAGACATACTTTTCTTCAGTTCCTCTGCAATGTCACTTATAAAGACAAAAAAGGACCAGTCCTAGTACTGAACCCTTCGGTACCCCCACTAGTAACCCTCCTTTCTTCACTGTGGACTCCATTTACTACTACCCTTTGCGTCCTGCTGTCTAGCCAATTTTTTATCCAGGCTAACACCTTGGGACCCACTCCAAGTCTGGCTAACTTGTGTATTAATCTTTTGTGTGGGACTGTATCAAATGCCTTGCTAAAATCTAGGTAGGCCATGTCCACAGCCCCTCCCTGGTCTACTACTTTGGTCACCCAGTCAAAGAAATCTATTGATTCGTTTGACATGACCTTCCCATCATGAATCCATGCTGCCTTGGGTCCTGTGTCCCACTGGCCTCTAGGTACTCAACAGTTCTTTCTTTCAGAAGTGATTCCATCATTTTCCCTACCACTGAGATCAAACTAACTGGTCAGTAGTTTCCTGCCTCTGTCCTGCTCCCACTTTTGTGAAGAGGAATCACATCCGCCCTCCTCCAGTCCTCAGGTACCACCCCATCCTCCCATGATTTGTTAAAGAGAGTAGTCAGCGGTGTCACTAGTTCTACCCTTAGTTCCTTTAGAATTCTTGAGTGAATCCCATCAGGCCCCATTGCTTTGTCCTCCTTCAATTTTATTAGTTCTTTCAGAACCATTTCTTCTGTAAATGGACTGGTATCGACCCCCGTCTTCAGAGTGTTTCTCTTGTTTGGATTAGGTACCTCACCTCCTCTTCCTTTGTGAATACTGAGCAGAAATATTCGTTGAGTATCTCTGCTTTTTTACTGTCACCCTCTACCCACATTCCTTCCCCTTTATTAAGCCTCAGTATCCCTCCTTTGGTCTTTCTTTACTTCCTAATGTACCTATAAAAGGTCTTATCCCCCTTCTTAACAGAGTTGGCTATGCTTTCCTTAGTTTGGGCCTTTGCTATTTTGACTGCCTTCCCAGCCTCTGTCTGCTTTAACTGATAAAGTTCTCTGTCCTGTTCCTTCTGTGTTTCCTTATATTTCCTGAATGCTATCCTTTTCTCCTTAACCTTCCCTGCCACTTCTTTTGAGAACCATAGCGTTTTTTTCCTTCGCTGTGTTTTGTTGATTTGCTTTACACAAAGGCTTGTTGCCTCTGTGGAGGCTGTTTTGATTACTCCCATTGTTCCTCCACCCTCTTTCTTGCCTGTTTGCTAGTGCTTTCTGAGGCACTCTCATTTTCCCAAAGTCAGGCATCCTAAAGTCCAGTACTCTTGCTTTTGTATGGCATGATTGTATGGCTGTGTTTATCGTGAACCACACTGTTTGGTGGTCGCTTGTTCCCAGATGGCTACCCACTTCTAAATCTGAGATTCTTTCTCCATCCCCATTTGAGAGTACCAGGTCTAAGATTGCTCCCTCCTGAGTGGGTTCCAATACTAGTTGTCTGAGGCATGCCCCCTGTAGGGCATCAAGAATGACCATGCTCTTGGATGTGCCTGCAGCAAAGGTGCTCCAGTTAACATCTGGCATATTCAGGTCCCCATCAACAATATCTCCCCCTTTTCTGCCATTCTAAGGAAGCCTTCTATCGTTTCCTTGTCCATTCCGTCCCCCTGAGATGGGGGTCTGTATGCAACCCCAATGCAGATTGTGGTGCCATTTCCTATCTCCAGGGTGACCCACAGTGCCTCATCTGCTCCCTGTTTACTCTTTAGTTCTGTTGCTTTGATCCCTTCCTTTACACAGAGAGCTACTCCTCCTCCTCCTCTTTTACCTCCTGTCCTCCTGTAGATTGTGTATCCTGGTATGTTGACATCCCAGTCATGGTTCTCTGTGTACCATGTTTCTGTGACTGCCACAATATCCAGGCATCCCTCTTCCATCAAGGCCACTAGTTCAGGGAGCTTGTTACACAGACTACGGGCATTGGCACTCATCACCCTCCACTTTTTGATGGCCTTACCCCTTTTAGCCCCATTCCTGTCCTTACTGCCTTTGCCTTTTTTTACATTTACCTCTGTCCTTCTCCCTAATGACTTCTCTACCTTGGTGTTTACCTCACTAATTACCTTGTTTTTGTGGGGGAGGCTGACTTCCTGCTCCTTTCAGTGCCTCCCTGGCTAGTTTAAATGCTTGCCAATGAAGCATTTAAACCTCTCACCTAGGATCCTGGTCCCCCCCCCGGACAGATGCAGACCATCGCACCAGTATAGGTCTGCATCCCTCCAGGTGGCTCCCCAGTCCCCAATGAAGCCAAAACCCTGAGCTCCACACCAGTTTTTCAACCATTTATTGAATTTCCTGTTGAGGAGTACCCTAGCATCACCCTTGCCATAGACAGGCAGCACCTCCGAGAAGGTTACCTTATGTGCTACTTCTCTAAGGCCCCACCCCAACTCTACAAACTCCTCTTGCACTGCTCTGATCCCATTCCTAGCCAGGTCATTTGTCCCTAGGTGGACAATGACATCCAGCTCCCTCCCTCGTGCAGCTGCTCCCACGATCCTGAGGATTCGCTTCCTGTCCCTCCAAGCCGTGGCGCCAGGCAGGCACCTTACCTCCCTCTCCCCTTCCTCCCCCATTTCTACCCCCCTAATGATTGAGTCCCCCACCATGAGTTGTTTCATTCCCCTGTGGGGTCCCATGCCACCCTCCTGTGGGTCTCCTTGTGAAGGTTCCCAGCATCCTCCTTGGTCTCCACTGCAGGTGCCTCCATAGAGGAACCACTATCCACCAGAAGAGTGAATGAATTGTGGAGAGGTACAGCTGGAGGGATGCAACTCTGTTCCACCACTCTCTCCCCCCCCGAGCCCACCCTGGTCCAGCCTCTCCTCTTTCTTGGCAACCTCTGAGGTAGTGGCATTGGCCCTAGTGGTCTCTGGGTTGGAGAGGAGGTTTCACAAATCCTTACCAGGTCAACCTGGAGATGGTCAACCACCTCCCTCAGACCAGAGAGGTGCCTGCAAAGAGGGCAGCATCGCAGCCTCCAGAATGTCTCCCGGAACACTGCTGCCCACAGTCATTGCACTGCACCACTCCTATCATGTCTTATTTTGTGACCCCTCTCCTGTTTCTCTGTATGCTTACTCTCTCCTCTCCTCTCCTTACAACTCTCACCCTTCCTGTTCTGGGACAGCAACTTCCTATATTCTTCATTAGCCTCCTTCTTCCTTGCTCAGTGTCAGACCACCACCAGCTGGGGGGGGGGGAGAGAGAGTGAGCTACTTTTTCCTTTAGGGTTGACAAAACCAATGCTTCTCTATGATCCTTCCCTTCCTGCTGCCAAACAGGAAGTTCCTGTTGACAGTCAAATCCAGTGGCTATAAAAGTAGAACTGGCTTAGGTTGGGTGGGTGGAGAGATGGGATGGAGGGCAATTAGTAAGAAAAAAGGCTAGCAACAGGAAGTTGTAATTTGAGTCACCTGCTTTTATAGTGTCTAAGCCACACCTCCAATTAAGCTCTCTCTCCTCCGACTGGTTTAGCAAAGTAAGTTGATACAGTACCCTTCACAGCACAGAACACACACTGACTTTCTTTCTTTTCTTTCTTTTTTAAACCCTAAATAAGACCCCTTCTACTTCTAATAAAGTATTTGTCTGCTTAAGCTTAACAAACACTGACTCCTGCTGAGATATAAGTGTTAAATTAATAAGAAAATGTAGCTTCTTTTAGTTAGCTGCTTTCTGCTCTACAAGCAAGGCTAGCAGGCTAGCTAGGATATAAATTGGATAAGTAAGAATGCCTCCCCAGTCATCGCTGTTGCCACAGCCCAAGATCTCTCCCAAGTGGCTACCTCTGATACCCCTCATGACCTACGCACTGGGTCTTCCTCCCTACTCAACCTTGTCTTCACCAACCATCCACACAAAATCACTAGTCACTCTGTCCTCCCAAATGCCCTTAGTGACCACGCACCACTTCTTTTCTCCTGGTCCTGCAAAGCCACTAGACCCCCTTCTAAACTAATAACCCAATGCAAACTAGGCCCTGGTAAACTGGCTGCTCTTAAAGCGCACCTCAGGTTCTCGGACTGGTCTTTCATTGCTAACACTCCTGACCCGGATATAGCCCTTGTCCTCTTCATTCAGTCCTTCAATAACATATGTGACAAATTTGCACCATTTACTAAAAGAATGGTCAAAGGCAATCATGTGCCCTGGATCTCTGATCAACTCATAGCCTTGTTGTGGGCAAGAGATTCTTTGTGGCAATGCTCCATCGAGTCTGACCTCCCGCTTGTCAGACATAAGTATAGAGAGGCTCGGAACAAGTGCACTTGTGCTGTTCGCAAAATCAAAACAGAGTATTACAAATCCTCTCTAACTTCCTCTTGGGGCTCTGGATGTAAGTTCTGGAACAACATTAAGAAAATCTGTGGTAAGGACCCAAACCTTTTCCAACGCAGGTCATGGTTGACCACTGACCCATCCTGTATCGCTGCAGCCTTCAACAATGCATTCACTAACCTTAGTAATGTACTCCCCCTTAACTTATTTGATCCTCTGACAGCCAATGCCCCTACCTCCCCTTCTGTAGCTCCCCCCTTTTACCTGCGCTGTATCACTACTAGGACTGTGGAGCCGTATCTTAAAGCAGCCCTCAGCCACTACTAACACAGCACTGACTCTCTGGACTTAAAGCTCCTTCGTCTCACTCTAAATGAGGTTCTCTGCCTCTGATCCACATCTTAAACTACTCCCTTTGCCTTGGTAAATTTCCCTCCAAGTGGAAATCTGCCTCCATCACTCCAATATTTAAAGGCGCCGATTGTTCCAATACAAATAAATAGTGTCCTATCTCCATACTCCTTCCCCTCTCCAAGGCATTAGAGCGGATTGTGTCTGATCTGCTCATGGAGAACATTAACAAATACAACCTCCTCTATAAGCAGCAAAATGGTTTCCGCAAAGGACACAGCACTGCCACTGCCCTTCTCGAATTTACCACACACATACACTCTGCTCTGGATAAAAACACATTACTGGTGCTGTCTTCATTGATCTCACTAAGGCGTTCAACACTGTCAATCACTCCCTCCTTATAACCACTTTGGCCAACTTGAGTCTATATCGGGATGCCTTCAGATGGTTCGCTGACTATCTCTCAAACCAATATCAGCAGGTCAAAATTGGAAACGCAGTTTCTAACAGACTACCTGTCCTCTCTGGTGTCCTTCAGGGGTCCATTCTGGAACAGCTTCTTTTTAGCCTTTTCCTCAATGCCCTCTCTGAGTCCTGTCCTGGAAATCTATTACTATATGTGGATGATGCAGTCATTTTTTTCCTTCCAGCCCTGACCCAATGCACCTTCATTGCTCCCTCCAGTCCTCTTTCAGCCATGCTGAAAATTGATTCTTGGTACATCGCCTTATTCTTAACTATAAAAAAAAAACAAAGTTATGATATTCTCACACCCACAGAACACCAGAAAGGTGCTCTGTCCGTAAGTCCTAACTTCAAATCTGACCCCTTTGGCACAGGTGGACTCCTTTAAATACCTGGGCATCACCTTGGACCCAGGTCTTAACTTCCACGAGCACATCCACCACCTGTCCAAGACCATAAACCTCAGTCTGGGGCTTCTACACCACTTCAAGCATTGCCTTACCCGTGATGTCCTCAGGCTCGCTATCTCCTCCTCAGTCCTCTCGCTGCTAGACTATGGCTTATTGATATATGGGGCAGCATGCACCTGATCCCTAGACAGACTCTGTATCTCTCTAAATAAAGCCTGTCACCTCTTATTAGGATGTGACCGTCTTACACATAAGTGCTCACTTTATAGTACTACCAACTGGTTTAATCTCGACAACAGGATTATGTTCCATACCTGTCTGCTGACTAAAAAAATCACCTTAGGCCTCTCCCCCTCTGGACTCGCTCCTCTAATCCATCCAATCATAAAGGTTAAGTTTACCCATAGTTCAACTCACCATCTCTTCTTGATTCCATCTAGCCGTACCTCACAAATCCAAAGGTCTTTCAGCTATAGGGCTCCCCCATGTGGATGAACAACCTTCCCTCCACCCTGGCAAATGAGCAAAGAATTGGACAATTTAAAACCTTCCTTAGGGCCCACCTCCTGTCTTCAAATCACTGTGACTGCAACTGATCCCGGACCTCTATCTCGCTCTATGGCAATGGCCCTGGCCTGCCTCTTCTCCATAGTGTCCAACCTGAGTTGATCTTACATTATAATGTGTACTGTGCAAATTACCCTATTAAGTAATCCTAGTATTTTGAATGTTAGACTAGCTGGCTCTCTGTAAACAAGCTGTATCTTTCCCTGTGATCTATTCGTAGTAATCACTGTAATGTCTGTCACCTATTTTTTTTTTTTTTATTGTTTAACCAGGAGTAGCTTTTTTACAGGTGTGACCTGGGAGCACAGGGAAGTTAAGTGACTTGCTCAAGGTCACACAGTATGCAAGTGGAAGCTGTGGGATTCAAACCCAGGTCTGGTCTGCTGGATGTCACCATATTTGCAGCTCAGAGCCTTAAACCACTGCTCTATACTGCCTCCCTCCTGGGCTCCTATGTGACCTGGAACCTTTGTAAATGAGTCTGTGACTCAAAGGTACTCCGATTCTGTAATAAATAAATAAAACTGTATGGATTTAACAAGACCAGCATGTAAAGGGTTTCCTGTAATGGTGTTTTATACCAGCAGTTTTTATTACCTGTATAAAATAAACTTTTCTCGATAAGTAACTGTCCCATGGTCTAATGTTTGTGCATTCTTGCTACTGTATGAAAAACATACTTTTTTTAATGTACTTAGTGGGTAGAGTAGCTTCTGCAAGATCTTGCTTCCAGTCTGTTTCTGTCTGTCTCTCTGTTTGCCTGGCTGTCTGTCTCAGCTTGGTAGGGCCTAGGACGTGCTGTAATAAACCCATATTTGCAGACCATCTATGAAATATGCTTATTCTTGTACCCCTTGTCCACCATGCACAAGATGAGGGAAGGCAGTAGACATTTTGTGTGGCTGTCACCCATTTTTTTTGCAAATTGCTTTTCCTGAATAGCAAAGTTGAGATGCAACATCTTGTTTCCAGATGAGTTCCGTTTTTACACATTTTTTTAGCTGGGGGGATTGGAAAACCAAGAGGTTAGGTGACATGCTCACAGTCACACAGTGAGTATTTTGCCCTAGCAAGATTTGAATTCACAATCTGCATGTTCCCATGCCAGTGATTTAACCACTGGGCATCACTACTGCCTCTCTGTAGCCTTTAGGTGAATGGCCTGGGATTGTCATTGTGTTTCAGTCCTGTCTCTGTCTTGGTGTGTGGTGCCTCAACCCTAGCGTCTCTTTCATGCACACTGGGCACAAGGCTGCTGCCCTCTACAGTCAACAGTTATGCAGTTGCAGTTCCCTTTATATGATACATACAAATGCTTTTATGATAGCGGCACACAAAACACATTACACTACACTGACAAAACACTTGATACAGTAGCTCCATCAGGCAACTCCCTTGCATGTAGTGATGGCACAACCTAACCCCTTGTTTCCCTCTGAAGTTGGATCCAGATTTTCAACCTTAGATTTGTGATTACCTGTTCGGTGACTGGGAAGGAGGATCAGACATTTCATACCAGATGGCTGACCCCAGTTTAAGGCCAGGTAAATCCAGATTCATGTAATAATGAATATTACAATAGCTAAGATACATTTATTTGACTTGGATGTCCCTCCATTTTAGGAAAAAGCTAAACACACTGTAATATTAATCTTGGACATTCCTCTAGTTTAGGAAAGCATTAAACACACCGCAGTAAATGAGTTACATCTGCCTCGGATTTTCCTCCAGTTCAGGAGAGAGAGAGACATGACGCACTACTTGCCTTTGTGAAGAGTGCATACTCTTTGACAATACATGCAGCCTAATTAGGTAAGGTACTCAATTGATTACCTTTAGTGTGCACAAAAGCCCCACTTAAATATTGCACATGGGCACAAATCCCAGGCAAACAGGATGCAGGATTACCTTTATTTATGTAAAAAGCTGCACATTCATATTGTATCAAATTCAGTGAATACTAGTACTTAGGCACCACACAGGGTACAGACACCCACAGGTATCCTATTTGATTCTACTGTTTCCTGTACCTGTTTCCTGTACCTGATGCCCTTCTGGAGAAGACACCTAGGGACAGATATTCAAAGTGATTGCATCCTGTTTGCCTGGGATTTGTGCCCATGTGCAATATTTAAGTGGGGCTTTTGTGCACACTAACAAGGATAGCACACACACAAAAAAATAATGTATGCACCGGGCAAAGGGAGGGGCAGGGACAGGAATATCAGTGCAGCACAATATTTAGCACATTTACTGAGTGTGAAAGGGTTAGTGAAGGCCATTTTCTGCAGCACAAATACTGCTAAGAAGAAGCCTGACTTATTCTTGACTTGAAAAAATGTCAATTGTCTTTTCTGTAACTAATTCCGGGTCACCCCTGAAAAAGGGACCTCTGGTCTCAGTGGGCATACCTGGTTACCAAAATTTAAATAAATAAATACAATTCTAGGCAACCCTAGCAGCTGGCAGAGTCACTGCAGCCAACAACCATGTTGATAGTGAGGTAGCACACCTGCTCCTTGGTGGCTTATGGCACCTCCTCCCTCCAGACACTGGCCCTATTAAAACATAGTGAGTCCCTGGTGTCACATGGTCCCTCCACCCTCCGATCACCATCCTGGTAGAGTAAAAGAATGTCCCTGGTGTCCAGCGATCCTCCCATCCTCCAGTTGCCAGCCCCAGTGTATAAGAAGTAATTTTATGGTCCACCCTGCCCTCCACTCACCAACCAAGGTATAGGACAAATAACTTCCTGGTGCCTAGTAGTCCCCACACACTCTGTTTGCTGGCCCCACTTTAATAAATGAACTCCCACGTGTCCAGTGGTCCTTCTGCCCTCTGATCACTGGCTCATGTATAAAAAAAAACTCCCTGGCATCGACTGGCACCCCCTACACTGCAGGCACCTACCAGTCTCCCAGTGAACCCCCTCTTACCTTAAGTGATAGTGCCACAGGAGCCCATATGGCAACTGGCACAGCCCACCTCTCACCACCTCGGCTGACTGCCATATGCACTAACAAGTAGCACACATCCACTGTACTATAAAAGGCCACACATACTTCTGCTGTAGACCTTTAATATACTGAGGCTGGAGATCAGAGGGTGGGCACTAGACACCAGGGAACAGTTGATTTTTTTCAGAACCAGGCAATTGGAGTGGGGCCAGAGAGTCAGTCACATGGGCATAAACTTGCCACTGTTTCCCATGCAAATGTGCCCATAGTGCTACTTAGCACCTTGCATGCCCAGTGGCCTCATTTGCATTGGGCGCTATCAGATCTGGGGGCGCTGTTCCTTCACTGCAAGGGTCCATGTTGGGGCAGTGTTACTTGGCCTTGTGCTGTGCCAGAATGCCCCTATATTCAGTCAGATAGCACCGCTACATTACCCGACTGAATATAGCATCCTCAGAGTCATGGACACTAGGCAAGCACAGCACAAACCTCTGCACACTGCTTTGCCCATTTTTGAATGTCATGCTCTTGGGGTCCTGTGCACAGTCACAAATTTATGCCATAAAGTAGTTGCAAGGGTCATTTTGTGACACAGATCAACTTGCACCCCTTTATTCTATACACACAGGGGTCTTAAGGCTTTTATTGCACCAGCACAATGACCATTGCACTAGTACAGGGAAGGGGAAAGGAAAGGTTTGTTAATGAAGCACTGAGTTACACAAAGTCACTTCCTTGGCCTCACATTCACTGCGGCATTACACAGAGTGCAGCTCCCATATAGAACTGCTGAAAGCAGTTCTACATGGCTACTGCTGGCTTGTGGCAGAGGAGGGAGAACCCACCAAGGTGGCCATCGGGGATCAAGACTGGGGAGGGACCAGTGCTGAGATAACATCATGCAGGGGAGTGTTGATAGGGAAGGGGGTTCCACAGGACCTCAGGGAAGGGGCGTACAATTTTGACATTTGGGGGAAAACTGGATCACAGAGGGTGTATGACCACCAGGGGATGACAACATTTAAAAAGTTAATGGCCCACAAGCAAACCCTAAAGTACAAGACTGGGGTATGACATTGGCAGTACAGCCTGGTGCCATGGACTGCGGGTCTTGAAACCATGCAACTGGCCTAATGCATGCCCAAAGGTTTGTGGCTGCTAAGGTTTGTATGTCTGTGGTTGAAAACATTGTATAAAGCATGTAAAAACTATGTTTGCTATGACTTTTTCATATCTATGACTATATGCTGGGATTTAATCATGGGAAAGAAGATGTCTCAGCCAAACAATTTACTGGATTATTTCTATCCATTATGCAGTATGTTTTTACATGCACAAGATGTATGATACCACAGAATCCCTGAGACCAAAGCTGAAGTGGTTTCTACAGTCCACACCAACATTATGCAAGAAAAATGCACTAATACTCTACATTTTTTTTCCGTAGGTACTTTGTGGTATTTAAGGTTTTTCTCCCCAGTCCCATCCCATGCATACCCGACCTGCTGTATGCATGAGGAGGCACACGCATGTCAACCCTACAGGTTGCTCCACCCTATTAGTCACTCTGTTACCGCCTACTTCTGCCACCAAACCTCCACAGCAGGACTGTGGACTGGTGACCTCCCTCCCAGGAGAAGAGAGCCAATGCTCAATCCTGCCCCCCCATGCCAGCACCCTAGTGACCCAAGGTTCCCGAACCTGGGTTACCGGCGTAGCATGAGGAAAGGTGTCCAGCTCCTCAGCCTTCGGCACCACTGGGCTGGCTTCTAAAACTCTATATTTTAAGAATAATGATATATAATGCTACTATAAAATACCACTACTACTCTATGACAAACAAAAAAGCACTTGGGATAATTAGCCTGTTGTGTGAATGGCAAGCAACAACACCACACCACACCATGAAACGCAAATGGAGTGGCAAACTAGCTGCCAGACTTAGGAGCTCCCCATTACATCCTGCACAGTCTGTATATATTGCTGATGATAACAAAGGAAAAACTATAAAAGGGTGTACTGTATTTGTTCCTTAAAGGGAGAACCACTGTTCATTCATTTATTGACATATTTATTTAGTTATTTATTCAGATTTCGTATAGGACTCAAGTAGAATATGTAAAGACAGCTCCTATGAGAAATCAATATAATTTATAGGACATTTTCATTTATAAAATGGGCTTAACAAATCCAAGTCTCTGATTGGCTACTACATCATCTGAGCCGTGTCCTTATCAGATGCTATAGTAGCCAACTGGGACTACTGTCCACCAAGATGTCACATAACAACAAGGAATCAGTGAGTTCTGCCAAGCATCAACAGAAACGCTGACTGGCACAGCTCACTGAAGCTGCAGCAATCCAACACAACAAAACTCATGGCAGCACAGTAATGGGGCACTTGCATTCACGTCCATCTCCAAAAGCCTTAAATCACAAAATAAAATATATATCTAACCTCCACCCCTCCCTTCCTGCATGACAACAAATTTAATAACTTCATTTAGTTATTTCACTGTTCATCTGTACCTATGAACTGATGCTCTCGTTCCGGCTGTCGCTTCTCCACCCGCTATTCGAAACCACGGCCATAAACAATACCAGAATCTCTGCTGTCTCTGTACATATCCTACATCTCCTGTGTATGTGTTCTCCATGTTTACCAGTCATCCATCCTTGTCCAGTATGTGGCATGAATTAAAAATCCGACTTTCAAAATAGGGAAGTAAAAGCGGTATGTACGGTGGCCACAACGGGACACGCTTGCTTACACCCACGTGGGCCAGTGGCTGCAATTAATACAGAAACCCCCCAAAAAGCAAAATAAAGTAAAAAAAAACTAGCAGTACCAAAAATACAGACATACACCACAGTGGAAGCCTCTCCTTCCTACTTCACTAGTACGATCATGAAGGACGAAGCAAAAACCATTTACTATGACAGCTCTAAAGAGACATGCTCGCTCCACTGAGAATCGACCGCTTGCAGCACCACGGAGATGATGGTCCAGTAAACTGAACTAAAACATATTAATACAGTATATACCATTTATTTAAAATAAAACTAAACAAAAAATATGCTGTCTGCCCATCTCTACATGTGTGCATAGCGGCGAGTGCGGAGGGGGGTACTGTTGCCTAGAAGCAAGTCACAAAAACCTAGCGTGTCTCCCTCTGTTGATCTTCTGGATTGCTCCCTGTCAACACCTTCCAAATAAATAAATAAAAAAGAAATACTGTGAAGACAAGAGACAGACAAACAGACATGGCATCACCTTCCCTAACATCTTAAAATTATTTTTAAATCGTTCAGTACAGGGACAGTACAAGGGACTATTTTCTTCAAAGTGAGAAAAAAAAGACATAACAAATTAATAAATTGCATCTCACTTTTCAAACTGCACTAACTTTATTAAACTCTCTCTTGCAAATTTTGTGCCCATTTTATAAGTGCAATAACACACTCCGAGGTGTGGGTTATCTCCTGATAAGAGCACACCCAGGTGCATAAGGCACTCGGCGCAAGCACCCCATGCCTAACAATGCACCTGGGCATGATCTTATCAGGAGATAACCCACACCTCGTTGTGTGTTATTGCTTACATAACATACAGTGTGCGAATACAAATATAATATACAATAAAATATACAGCAATTAAAACAATTATAACGAGTGCAAATCTAAACATCTCTGTCTTAACAATCTTCACATTGTATCCTCCCTTGTTAACTGGCTGTGCTCCATCTACTTTCTCCTTAAAGTCTCTCCTTCATTACTTTTCTTCTCCCTCCTGCAGCTGTCCATGACTCTCAACTATCGATTTATATTTCTATCACTATATGACAGTAATCTATCACCAATATATTACTATACTATCTATTGTATGTATTTGGCACTATTGCTTTCATGCAGTATGTCACAGTCACCACTATCAGCACTGCCAGGTTCCCATAGGTTTCCTTTACATATTGAAATAGTCCGTGTCTTTAATCTGAGGTCTACACCACTGAATGAAACAACAATGGTTGTTTTATCAAAAGGCTTATCCTTTACTCCAGACAAAAAAACAGTAATTTTAACTGCAATGTGATCTGCAAAGATTTATGAGAGAACTTAATCTTTAATCACGATTTCACCAGGAATCAGAGCAGGATCAATAGAAAGCAGTTATCAAAAAGCTTTAAAAAATGTAATTATCTTATGGTACAACCCACCTACTGGAAGACATCATTCACTTGAACCCTATGTGTATATATTTAGAGAAGAGGTAAAGAGATTTTTCAGGACAGAAGAACAGAAAACACCATCTAGAGACAATTTGTCTAGACAGAAGAGAACAGCGCTCAACAACTTAGAGAGAGATACATCAATTACATTAAACCAACAGACAAGGGTGGGGGCAAATCTTCATTGGATTATGAACATAACAAATGAATGTGTTTAAAATTGTTGAATGAAATGAAGACCTATACCATACTGACAGGGGATCCCACACCTACAGTACTTTAAAAAGGGAATTAACAAGCATCATGCAAGAACTGGTGAACAATAGATGGTTAATAGAGTGGGAAATAGAGTTACTCACACAAAAACATCCTAGAACTCCTGTATTTTATTCCGTTTCAAAGATGAATAAATGCCAAACTATTTCTCCTCCACTGGTAGACCAATAGTGTCAGGAATTGGTAGGGTAGTCTTTCTGACCAAATTTTAACCTACATAAACATTCACCTTCAACCCCTCATAGAAACTATCCCGACATATGTTAGGACACCACACACATTCTAAAAATTCTGGAGAAGTCAATTCCACTTTAAGGTGTGAAGGAATCCTTTTGGTAATTATGAACATAAGGGAACTGCATACTTCTATGCCAAATGATAAAGGGGTCACTACTATGGCACACTACTGGATATGAGATCACAAAAACATTATACGACCACAGCAGTTTTTCAGGAATGAGCAAACTTTATACTATGAAAGAACTTTTTTGCTTTTCAACAGAAATTTTTTGAACAAACTTGTGGCACAGCTACGGGGGCGACAATGGCCTTGGCATATGCCAACGACTGCTTAAACACATTTGAATGTGAACATCTTGAATCAGGAGAACAATGTGTATTTTAAACATATTTTTTACTATAAATGCTACATAGATGACTGTGCCATGCTGAGGGCTGGAAGTATAGTGGAACTGGACTCTTTCTATGCATTTGTGAATACCCGAAAACAAAATTTAAAATTCACAATGCAGTGTAGCCAAGACATTATTCCCTATCTAGATCTTATCATCAAAATATGGAACAACAAACTACACACTTCCCTGTATGGAAAACTGACAGATAGGAACACCATCCTGCATGCTAAAAGCTTTTATTCATCAAATTTGTTTAATATCATCATCTATTCACAGTTCCTTAGAATATGATACAATTGCAGTAACAACACTGACTTCAAATATGAACTCACCAGTGCACAAAATATTTAAAAGTAGGGGTTACAACAGAAACACCCTGAAATAAACAATGCAAAGGTTTAACAACATAATACAGGCTGAAGCCATAACTGGCAGACCAAAAACAGAAACACAGAACAGGGTGAAGTTACAAGATACAATGAGAAAATCCCTGAAGTTCGCATCATTCTTAATAAACACTGGCTAGTACTGAAGGATGGTACCCATTCAAAAGCTTGTGGTGATTACAGTACAGTAAAAAAAAAACGTGCTGTAAAAATAGCTTGAGTGAAATGAGCTACTGGGGAATTATAGCATGGGCACTACAGTGCTATACATGTAGCCCTTTTTTTAGTTAGGCCAAGTAGTCTAAGGTTCTGATTGCGCACTGGGTGACAAGTGCTGGCCGTGTGGCTTAGTGCTTATGGTGATAGGCTGTGAATAGATGGTACATCTGGCTGACATGGGTTCAAGTCTTTCGCTGTCATACTTTTTTTTTGTGGTGGTTGTGCATTGTCGAGGATTTTATATATATTTGATGGGTGGTGCAGGGGGCATTGCCCACTGCATGGGGTGGGGGGGCAAAGCACATACAATTGTCATTGCCTTACCACCCACCTGAAATTTTCCATCCTTCCAAGTTCCATGCCACCATCCAAGTTCTGTGCCCCCTCATCTGACTTCTGTGCCACCCACATGTCTCCCTCTCACCCGACTTGCATCCCATTCCCTGGAGTTGCATCCCAAAAATCTGGCCCCCCAACTCTCAGTGTTTCCAGGGTGGTTCCTTGTCTTTTCAGGAGTGCTTTTGCCTGTGTCTCCAGTGCTCTGTATTTTTCTTGAGCGCTAGCTTGTGTCCCGATGTTTTTTGCTGTGCCGTGTTTGATTGTGCTAATTTGCAGTCAATCTTTTGACCCAGTGCCCTGAAGGATTATACTTAGAATGGAGGAATCCCCTTTTAGTGGCCATAAAAAGTGGCCATGATAAAGGAAAAATAGTTCCCACACCAACAAGGAGAGCAACAAAACATTAGACAACTACTTTTGAGACCCCTTAAACCAGGAATGGTGTCCAGCAGTCACTGTTCTGTGTGAGACATACAAGCAAAAACAAAAAAACATTTTGTTCACCCACACACTAACAAGCGTTATCAGGTAAAACAACACATTAAGTGTGAGTCAACAGTAATCATTTGCATCGTGCTATCTCCTAGTGACTACATATACATAGGAAAAACCTTGAGACAACTTAGAGTCCGTATACAGGAACACAAAGGTAATATCCATAATAAAGAAAGTGCACCTGCTGCAGAGCATTTTAGACTACAAGGCCATACAGAAGCATCCCTTCCTTTTTGGGGTTTGGAGATAGTGACCCCCCCAAAACTGGGAAGGTTATTTTAGCAGGTGGTTAGGGCAATTTGAAATGCGTTGAATATATGAAATGGATGCTGTAAATGGGATGGGGGTGCATGACTAGGGACATCAATTGGCCAACCCGCTGGTAAAATTATTGACCAAAAATGTACTTGTGAAGTAACTGACACATGTCCCATTGTCATGCTTTGTTGGTATAGCTTTAGAGTAAGCACTAGGTAGCCATTACTAATGTGCATTTGGATTAGAGCTTTATCCCTTCTCAGACTCCTGTGTACGGACCCCCACGCCATCACTAGGATTTTTAGGAAACAATAATCAGGCTAATTCTAGCACAGGTTTCTTAAAAACCATGATAATATCTACAGTATGGGTAGATCTCTTTTTGATCCCCAGCCCAGGCCCTCAATATTATTTCCTTTGTGTAACCTCTAATGCAGCATATAGATAAGCCATCACTTAACTACAGTACTACATACATATTGGTATAAATATAAAACACTGAGTTTTCCTAGTGTGCTTCCCTTGTTTTCTGGTACACATGAACTGTTTGCATTGTAAAAATATTGGTTTGTTGATTATTAATTGTTACACCTTTTAGTGAACTTAATAATCTCCAAGTCTTGTATGTATATTTTGTATATGAATGAAACA
Source organism: Neoceratodus forsteri (assembly GCA_016271365.2). Taxonomy (NCBI): domain Eukaryota; kingdom Metazoa; phylum Chordata; order Ceratodontiformes; family Ceratodontidae; genus Neoceratodus; species Neoceratodus forsteri. The sequence continues at coordinate 260,841,631 of CM028137.1, read as the reverse complement.
GCATCAGAACTTAACAATGCTTGCTCCCCAGTTTAGTTCATGCTCATTGCCACAAACCTGGGAACCACTGCAGTAGCAGTGGCTTCTGCATTTAGTTGCTTGGCACCGAGGACATTGGTCCAATGTCCAGTATGCATTACAGTAATGTCAACATGCATGATGCACATGATGTCAGACTGCGGTGGTGAGCATTCTGCTGGTTGTGGGGAGAGGTAGGAGGGTGAGTTTAACTCTGTAATTAATTTTTTGTGAGTTTGCTGTTGGTTTGGGAGTAGCTCAAATCTTTAACTGGAGAACTGTTGCTTAAATATCTCTTTAAATCTGTAACTGTTTTTTTGTGAGTTGCTGTTGTTTTGGGAGTAGCATAAACCTCTCTTTAGCTCTGTAATGGATTTCCTGGAGGACTGTTGCTGGCTGGCTGGCTGGCTGGGAAGGGGTTTCTTTGACCAGAGACAGATCAGCCAATCTAGTTTGTTTGGAATTCAGTTTGAATCATTATTTAACTGTTTACAGAGCCAGTTTGTCTGCTTATTCTGCTTGTTGTGGAGAAATACAGGATATTGAGTTTAACTCTGTAACAGATTTGTTGTGAGTTTGCTGTTGGTTTGGCAGTAGCTCCAATTTTTCTTTAACTGGAGGATTGTTGCTTAAATATTTCTTTAACTCTGTAATTGATTTTTTGTGAGTTGCTGTTGGTTTGGGAGTAGCATAAATCTTTCTTTAACTCTGTAACTAATTTCCTGGAGGGCTGTTGCTGGCAGGCTGGAGAGGGGTTTCTTTGCCCAGAGACAGATCAGTCAATCAAGTTTGTTTGGAATTCAGTTTGAATCTGTATTAAAGTGTTCACAGAGCCAGTTTGTTTGCTTATTCTGCTGATTGTGGAGAGAGGTAGGAGGGTAAGTTTAACTCTCTAACTGATTTTTTTGTGAGTTTGCTGTTGATTTACGAGTAGTTCAAATCTTTCTTTAACTGGAGGACTGTTGCTGGCTGGAAAAGCCCTCCAACCCACCCAATCCACCAGCCACCCACTTCAGCAGTTTTTCTTAAATGTTGGAAAGCCACTGGGGGTTGGGTTTGGAGGTTGTGAGGGAGGAGATTGGGGAGCTGCAAACTGCTCATATGAACTAACTCGTAAAGCCAATAGTCAAGTGGTGAAAAGTTTTGACACTCAAGCTTCAACTAGTTGGATTTTAAAGTTTAAATGTTTTAAAGTTGCAAGTTTGAAAGTCAATTTGACAAGCATTGGTAAAGGAAGGGTAATTGCATATTTTAAAGTTGAAAATCTAAAGTTTAAACTAGGAATAATGGAGGAAAAGAAAATGGGGCATTATGGGGGATTGCACTGGGGGTTGGAGGACATGAATAAGGGTGGTGGGAAACTTTGGAATAGTGGATAGAATGGTAGACACCATGGACTGAGGGGGCAGGCACAGGGAGCATAGTAGGTTGCAATGGTTGTGGGGCAGTTGTTTGGATGAGTATACTATGGAAACTGGGAAGTTGTCCAATTTGTTACAGGCTGATGAGACTGGAAGAGGAGGTACTGGGGCTCTGGAGGGAGCTGTAGAAGGTGAGGAAGGGGGGGCTGGGGCAGGAGGGACCTCAGAGAAGAGCAGCTGGGAGAAGCAGAGGAGGAACAGCAGGGCTAAATCCCATGAGGATATAGGGAGGGGAGGTGGGGGTGAGGAGAGCAGAGGGGCAGTAAGTGGTGGGAAGGCTCAGGGCAGGGGTAAGGAGGAGATGGGCACCACTGCAGGTGTAGCAAGTAATATGTTTGTAGTGTTGGCATTGGAGGTGGTAGTACAGGTGTCAGAAATCGAGGAGGAGGGGAGGAGAAGTGTAGTAAAGTCCCAGGATTCAGGATTCAGGCTCACAAAGGAATAAGGGGGGGTGGAAGAGCAGGGTAGAGGTAGAGGGAGAGGTGGAAATGGGGGGAGATGTGGGAATCACAAAAGGTGCAGACAATGGTAATAATGAGCAGGACAGTGTGGACTCTGGAAATGTGGACAGTGAAAACAGGAGATTGGGGGTATGAGACAAGAAAATGGGGGTACTAGTGCTGGGGGATTTTATACTGAAAGGGGTCAGAGGGGATAGAAGGGGAGAAAGGCACAGCCGTATCTGGGTCGAGGCTATTCAGAGTTGACCACGGGCAGGGCGGGGCAGGCACTTCTCAAGTGTGCATGGAGGGGGAGGGAGAAACCTCACATAGTGATGCATGTGGGTAGAAACAACTTGGCGGGGGAAATGGTAGAGGTCATAAAGAGAAGGTTTGAGGAGTTGGGTAGGCAGTGCGAGGAGGTGGGGGGTCGGTTGCATTCTGTGAGGTAATGTGCAAGTACAGTGAGAAAAACAAGGTTAGAGCGGTTCAATGAGTGGCTGAGAGATTGGTGCCATACCAGGGAGTATGGATTGGTGTCAGTCTGTGGCAGGACCTGGGGAAAAAGTGATCTATACACAGGGGACAGATTACATTTAACAGGGAGGGGAAGGGAGTACTAAAACTGGGAATAGAGGAGTATATATCAACAAAGGTGGATTTAAACTGGGGGGGTGGTGAGGGGACCGCTGATAAGAAAAGGGTCCAGAAAGGGGAGCCTAGTGAGCTCACCCCCTTTAGTTATGGGTAAAGGCAGTGGGGAAGTGGCACAGGGAGGGATAAGGGGGGGGAAGGGGGGAAGAATAGGAAAGGGGAGGAGACAGGATGGAGGGTGGTCTCACTGTATGCAAGAAGCCTAAGGAATAGAATAGCAGAGTTACAGACTCTCTTGGTGGTGGGGGGTAGACATTGCAGCCATCACAAAGACGTGGGCCACCCATACCAGGACTGGGATATGATGATCCTGGGGTTCAGGTTATTCAGAAAAGATAGGGCTAAGGGGAATGTGAGGGGGTGATCTATGTAAGAGATGGGATAAAGTGCAAATTACAACAACCAAAATATGATCAGAATTTTAGAAAAACCGGTGCCAGAGATTTAATAATACCAAAGTTAAAAAATCGATTTAGCGAAATGACCCTTCAATATCAGGTAGCTAAAAGCTGGAATTGTCTCCCCCCTTTTTTACATGAATTAACAATTACTGATCATGTTTTTAAAAATGGCCTGAATCACAAACTTAGTTATCGTTGTTGTTGTAATAGGTGAAAATAGTGGGAAAGTATAAATGTTAGTATGCCTGTTATTGATGTGTTTGTAAAATTGTGATGTACTGTTTTTTGTATCTTTTTTGTAATTTTGTATTAAATGTGTAGTTGTAGAAATTTTTGTATAATGTAAACAGGTAAGCCTTGTAAATAGGGATTTTTGGAACCCTAATGGCTATACCACTGTATAAATAACATTTTACCATACCATACCATAAGGGAGGAAGGTGAGGAGGGGAGGACGGAAGCACTATGGATGCAGTTCCAAGATGCAAAGAATTGGACACTGAGGATGGGTGTGGTGTATAGACCACTGGCTCAGTGGATTGACCTGGATAGGGAATTAGCTGACCAAATTAGGAGAGTCTGCAGGAAAGGGAGCACAGTAGTGGTGGGGGACTTCAACCTATTAGGAGTGGAGTGGAACACCACATCCATCATGAGTGCAAGGGAGTGTGTCCTGCTAGAAGCATTTCAAGACAGCTTTCTGACGTAGCTGGTCCAGGGGCCAACTTGGTTAGAAAGGACTCTAGACCTTGTACTGGATAATGGGGAAGCTGTAAGGAATCTGGAAGTAGAGGAACACTTGCTGAGAGTGACCACTATTTGGTGTGGTTCATGCTCAACATGAGGAGGAAAACAGGGGGCACAGGTAAAAGGGTGATTGAATTTAGGGGCGCGGACTTTGAGAAGATGGGGGAAATTTGGGGCAGGCACCTAGCAGGAATGCAACCACACATGGATGCAGACTAGAAATGGGACATCATAAAGGAAGGGCTGACAGAGGCAACAGAGCCTTGCACTAGGAAGAAAAGCAAGAAGGGAAGGACAAAGAAATCCAGTTGGCTGACACGGGAGGTTATGGAAGGGATGCGGGCCAATAGGGCAGCGTTTCGAAAGTACAGGAAACTAGGGAGGAGTGAAGATAAGGATACATACATGGGGAAGTCCAGGGAGGTTACCAGACTGGTCAGGGTGGCCAAGGCATCCAAAGAGCTGAGACTGACGCAGGGAATCAAAAGTGGAGAAAAAGACTTCTTTCGCTACATCAGAGACAGAAGAAAAAGCAAGGATCAGCTGGTGAGGATTAAGAAGGATGGGGTGGTGGGTAGAGAAAGGGTCAGAGCAGGCAGAGGCATGGAACAAATACTTCTGCTCTGTATTCACATAGGATAAGGGGGCAAATACCACAGATGAGGAGGGTGGGTGGGGGAGGGGACAACAGATGTAGGGATTACAGAAAGCAGGGTACTAGATGGGTTGAGGGCATTAAGGGTGGACAAAGCATCTGGACCTGATGACATTCAATCTAGGGTACTAAGGGAGTTCACAGAGGTCCTGGCAGGGCCACTGGCCAATCTGTCCAATACCTCCCTGGACATGGGATGTGTACCATGGAACTGGAGAATGGCCCATATGGTGCCCATACACAAAAGTGGCCCAAAGGATGAACCAGGAAACTATAGACCAACGAGCCTCACATCGATCGTGGGAAGGCTCATGGAGACCATACTAAAAGAAAGGATAGTAGAAACATAGAAACATAGAAGATGATGGCAGATAAGGACAGCAAGGCCCATCCAGTCTGCCTATTTTTTCTACCTTATGAATGTACCTTAGGCCTTTACTCTGTCAGTGGTCTATCTATTCATACTCATCTGTATTGCTCCATTATGCCTATTCCATGCCTGTCTGAAGCCCTGCACTGTATTCATATCCACCACTTCCTGAGGTAGGCCATTCCATGCATCCACCACCCTTTCTGTGAAAAAGAACTTCCTCACATTACCCCTTAATCGGCCTCCATCTAATCTCATGCTGTATCCTCTTGTCTTGCTATTTTTCTTATATTGAAACATGTTAGACTTTTTTCACCTTGTTAATACCCTTAAGATGTTTAAATGTTTCGATCATATCACCTCTCTCCCTCCTTTGCTCTAGGGTATACATATTGAGCTCCGTTACTCTCTTCATATGTTTTCTGACGCAGTCCTTGCACCATATTGGTTGCCCTTCTCCAGACTGCCTCATTTTATTAATGTCCTTGTGCAGCTGTGGCCTCCAGTACTGCACGCAGTACTCCAGATGGGGCCTAACCAGTGTCTTGTAAAGAGGGATTATTACCTCCCTCTCACAACTTGTGATGTCCCTACTAATACTCCCCAATTTCCTCCTAGCCTTACCTACTGCTTTAACAGCTAGTATTCTTCGGACACAACTTGGTCTCGATACCCCTGACCCCCCCGCGATTAACACATCCTTCTCTCTCCAAGCCACATCCTTGAAGGAAGTGGAGGATCTCTTGCTCCAGCTGGATGATAGGAAAAGCCAAGGTGCTGACCTCATTGATCCCTTCTTTCTAAAGGAAGGCTGCCATGCTCTAGACATGCCTATTTCACATTTGTTCAATTTATCCTTCTCCCAATGTGTCCTACCTACCATTTGGAAAACCGCCCATATTGTTCCTGCATTTAAGAATGGAGATCCTAACGATCTGAATAATTACAGGCCCATCTCTCTCCTCCTTGTACTGTCTAAAATTCTGGAGAAAATGAATTCCCAACTCAGGATCTACCTGGAATCAATGAACCTCCTGAACCTGTTCCAGTCAGGGTTCAGGGCTCAACATAGCACTATTTCTGCCCTTGCCAAATTAAGTAATGACTGGCTGGGCCAACTGGACAAGAATTTTGTTGGTGCAGTCTTCCTGGACTTCAGCAAGCCTTTCGATACTGTCAACCACTCCTTGCTCCTTTCATCCCTCTGAAATATTGGTCTGGATGCTCTCTCTCTTCAGTGGTTCCATAATTACCTAACTGACAGCTTCCAGCAAGTTAAGGCTGATGGTGAGGTCTCGCCCCTCAAACCTCTTACTCGGGGTGTTCCACAAGGTTACATTCTGGGACCCCTGCTTTTTGCAATATATATTAATAGAATTAATGCCACCATTAATAAGGCCAAAATACATCTCTTTGTGGATGTCACAGTGCTCTACACTAGTGGGCCATCTCTTGACTCAGTACTCTCAACTCTCCAGAGCAAATTTGATCTGCTGCAACTCCAGCTCCTAAAAGAGAAGTTGCTCCTGAATGTGAAGAAAACTAAAGCTATGCTCTTCTCTCCTGTGTCCAACTCTCCTATCCCTCTCTCCCACTGTTCTATATCCCCCATCTCCACCATTCTGGGGGATGAGTTGGAATATGTGTCTTCCTTCAAATTCCTTGGGGCATAGATTGACAGCTCTCTCTCCTTCCAGGGACAAATTGAAGAGCTAATAAAGAAACTCTGACAGAGACTAGGACTATTCTTTCAGATAAAAACCTTCTACCAAGGGAGGCCAAAAAGCAGCTAGTCCAAACAACATTTCTTCCCTTGTTAGACTATGCCGACGTCCTATATAGCCAAGGCCCTGCTGGTACCCTTGCCAAACTCGATACACTCTACCATAGAGCCTTAAGGTTCATAATGGAGCTCCCCTACTATACCCATAACTGTCTCCTATATACTGCTATGGGCTGGCCTTCCCTTACTCTTAAGCATCAGAGAAATGTGGCACTTTGGACCTACAGAGCCATTACGAATAATCTGCCCAGCTATATTACAGCTTGTTTGCCGTTAAGCCCCCAAACTAATTTTATGCTCTGAGAAGTGCTTCTTACGTAACGCTGAAAACACCTAAGGGTAGATCTCACTTTGGCAGGGTGTCTATTAGCCATGTACTTCCCTTGCTGTGGAACAAGGTGCAAAAAAAACTGAAAATAAACCTCCCCCTTTAGGCTTACTGCATTTAAAGCTTTAATCATCCACCAAATGAAGGAATCCTGCAACTGCTTCCCTTAATCCCTTGGACTGTGGCCATTGTGCATACCCCTGCTCCTTCTCCATCACCCCCTGACCCAACTCCCTGCCCATGTCTTGCCCCCTCTCTCCTAAGCATTCTCTTGCCCTTCTTCCCTTTTACTAAAATAAATAAAACTTGATGTCACCCCAGTGAAGACTGTAACTAGTTTATTCCAGTTCTGTGTATTATACCATACCATGGTTCTAACCTGTAGATATCTATTGCTGTACTTTATTTTGTATTCCTTGTGTGTGATGGCTCTACGCTAGCCTGTTTATATCTGATATAATGTATACTGCCATGTTTGGCAGCAATTTCAATCCTGTTGTTTCCTTCTGTACTTCTTTATTGTTTTCCCAGGTCCACTTCGAAAATGAGCTTGCTTAATGGAGTCCGCCTGGTTAAATAAAGTTTTTGATTGATTGATTGATTGATAGATAGTGGTCTGCTTGGATGAGTTCAGGTAATCTGTGATGACGATGACCAAGTCTCTTTCTTCCCTTGTGATTGCCAGCAACTCCCCTCCCAAAATATAGGTGGCTTCAGGGTTTCATTTCCCTATGTGCATGATCTTGCACTTCTTTGCATTAAACCCCAGCTGCCACTGTTCTGACCATTTTGCCATTTTATCTAGATCTCTTCTCATTCTGCCCACCCCATCTGGATCATCTACTCTGTTGCAGATCATGGTGTAATATGCAAACAGACAGACCTTACCCTCCAGTCCATCTGCAATGTCACTGATGAAGACATTGAAGAGGACTGGCCTCAGGACTGATCCCTGCAGTACCCTACTTGTGACTTGCATCTGTTCTGACTGCATACTGTTTATCACCACTCTCTGTGTTCTGCCCGCCAAACAGTTTGCCACCCATTTGACCAACTTCTGACCCACTTCAAGCCTATCCAGCTTATTAATCAATCTTCAATGTGGAACAGTACCAAAAGCTTTGCTAAAGTCAAGGTAGGCAACATCAACTGCACCCCCTTGGTCCACCACTCTGATTACCCAGTCAAAAAAGTATAAGAGATTAGTTTGACAGGGCCTTCCTGTTGTAAACCCATGCTGTCTTGCATCCTGTGCTCCTATGGATTCCAGGTGTTGCACTATCCTTTCCTTAAGCAGTGCCTCCATAGTCTTGCCCACTACTGAAGTAAGACTGACTGGTCTTTAGTTCCCTGCCTCCTCCCTGCTATGACTCTTGTGGAGCGGGATCACATGAGCCCTTCTCCAGTCTTCTGGGACCTCTCCAGTGCTCAGAGACTCACTAAACAGTTCTGATAGTGGCTCTGCTAGTTCTACCCTTAGCTCCTTAGTACCCTGGGATGTATGCCATCTGATCCCATTGCCTTGTCCACCCTGAGCTTAGTGAGCTCTTGTAGGACCCTTTCGTTTGTGAAGGGACTTGTGCACACCTCCCTCCCCCCTATATCCTTGGTGCTGAGCTGTGTGACCTGCCCTACCTTCTCCTCAGAAAATACTGAGCAGAAGTATCTATTTAGGATAGATGCTTTTCCTTGGTCCTCCTCCACACACTCTCCCTTATCCCCTTTGATCTTAGCAATACCCCCTCTGGACTTTCTTCTTTCACTAATGTAGCTATAGAAAGTCTTGTCCCCTTCTTTTAGTGTTCGTGCTAGTGTTTCCTCCTGGTCAGTTTCTTGGAGGAAAATAGTCTCTAAGTTGGTCAACAGCACAGATTTATAGTGGCATAACCTGCTAGACAAACCTTGTAGAGTACTACAACTGGGTGATGTGGGAATTGGATAAGGGCCATGCAGTGGATGTTCTGTATTTGAACTTCAGCAAGGCCTTTGATTCAGTGCCACATGAGAGGTTGGGGAGGACTGGAATATGTGGAGGTGGGACCAAAAGCTGTGAAATGGATCACAGATTGGCTAAAGGGAAGGCAGTAAAGGGTGGTGGCGGTGGTGGGGGGACCTCTCGTTACCGAGAGCGGTGACTAGCAGAGTACCACAGGGATCGGTACTGGGACCGGTGCTGTTTGGGATTTTTATTGCAGATATCTCACATTGGATCCAGAGCGAGATTATTCTGTTCTCAGATGATTCCAACATGGGAGCTGTGGTTGATGACACGGAGGGGTGGAAGGCGTTATTTGAAGACCTCACTAAGCTGCAGGAGTGGGTGGAAACATGGCAGTTGGGGTTCAAAGCCAAGAAGTGCAAAGTTCTGCACTTCAGAGCCAGTAACCAGGGGAAGGATTATCACTTGAATGGGGTACAGTTAGGGAGCCCACAGGGGAGAAATACCTAGGAGTGATCATTACAGGGAGCATGAACAACTCTGCTCAGTGCAGGAAGATGGCAGCAAAAGCCAACAAAATGGTGTGGTGTATTGCGAGAGGGATCTCCTCCAGAAGGATGGAGGTTATTCTGCCCCTGTATAGGTCATTGGTGAGGCCCCACCTGGAGTACTGTGTGCAGTACTGGTGCCCATTCCTGAAGAAGGACATCAGACTGTTGGAGGGGGTGCAGCAAAGAGCCACAAAGATGATCCAGGGATTGGAGATCAAGCCCTATAAGGACAGGCTGGGAGAGCTGAACATGTATTCACTGGAGGATAGGAGGGATAGGTGGGATATGATTGAGACTTTTAAGTATCTGAGGGGGATAAACAAGACCAACACAGAAGGAATTTTTCATATGAGAAGAGGGAGGGACACGAGAGATCATGGACTGGGATTGGTGGGAGGAAGATTCAAGAGGGAGATGAGGAGACATTTTTTCATGGAAAGAGTGGTGGACAAATGGAATATCTTACCAGATGAGATAGTGTCCTATAAGACAGTGGGCAGTTTCAAGAGGGGTTGGGACAGGGTAAGGGTAAGGGATACTAGGAAGGGGGGTGGGAGTGGCAGCTGCATGATGAGGGGCTAGCTGCAGACTCAAGCAGACTTGATAGACCATGAGGCTTATTTCTGCTGACAGTTTCATATGTTCATATGTTGGTATAACAGGATTCAGTATGAGGTACTCTGCCTGACCATACACAGACCAGCAAGCAGATGGATGCACTTCTGAATATAGTTCTGAGTGAGTTCTCTTTGAATTTTAGCATACATGGTATAACTCATGAAACAAAATTATTGCTTACATGTGGGAACTTCCTAAATAGGTTCATAGGTTGTATCAGAGCATAGAAGACACATGTCCATATAGCTCGCCAATCTTCTTAAAAATAAAGTATGCTAATTTTCCCTGTATTATGTTTTGTTTTTTTTTTTCACTTTTATATATGGAAACCAAATCAGGCCCTCTGAATACATTTACCATAAGCATTATTATGTGGCAGTCAGGAATGAACATATTGAGATCTGTCAGCGGGACAGTAGGGCTTTGTCCCACAGTAAATCATTTCTGTACTTAATGAGCATTTGATATTGGGGTGTTCCTCACATATACATTGAGCAGTTTGCTTTGTTTTGCAATTTACAAGGTCTGAACGAGCATTTAAGGCATTTAGATATATTTTTCAGACTTTATATTCGCTAAAAAATAATTCTAACTATAACATTTAAAATGTTGATAGCACAGTGATACTAATAAGTAACCTTCTGAATCACCATTGTTTGTTTTGTATTATACCTCTGATGATGCTCCCTCCCCCCAGTCAAGGTGAAACATAAGGTCTGGTCACCAGTCACACCAGTGTAGCTATATCACCAGATGGGTGCTAGATTTGGTTGCTTTATTTTTCCTGTGTGTGTCTCAACTCAAGAAAAACTGTATGTATCTTTAAATTCTTGTATTTCATGGTGAATACATTTTTCTGTGCATACATTGTGGCATGTGTGCTAGCTTCTTATGAGCTTTAGATATTGCACACAGGTAAGTGCACTGTCTATTTTCCTGTTTTCAACATTTAAAAATGTGGATAGCACAATGGTACTGAGTAGCCTTCAGAGCCACCTTTGCATTTTTGATGTTGTACATACTTGTATCAGTTAAGATGTATGCAGTTTATGTAATACTTGTATTGTGTTTTAGACATTACAATTGAAAGCCCAGAATGTATTGGGTGAAATGTAGAGTAAGAGATAATCTGATAAAGTGATTATTAACAATTTCGCAGAATAACTGCCTCTGGAGAGTTTTTGGCTTCTTTTGTGGCACTCCCCTCTTCTTGAAATTTGAGTGTATCCAATAGATTGCCTCCTGTTTGTGTAGTCACTGCAATTGGAAGGAGACTGTAAAATTTAGCAGCAATGTGGTCATGGGAAAGGAGAAGGCATGTTCATGCATCTTCAGGATGGGTCACTAATGAAAAAGTCAATCATTCTATGCCAAGCAGGGTAGGTTTTAACCCCTCTTAAGAACCAGCCAATTCTGTCAGCTGGCCCCACATTAATGATTTTTGGCACAGTCTTGTATGTCCTATACAAAGCAACAAACGTACTCTTACCAAAGGTTATTGGAAATATCTTGTTGAGCCATAATACACGGTCAAGAGTGGTGCCTCAGATTAAAAGCAAAATCCTTCATCTAGGCCTAATCATCACTAAGAAATGCATTCTCTTAAAATTGAAGGACAGCCAACCACCAGAATACAAAACGTGAATGTTCATTTATGATTTCAATTCAGCATATAGAAAAGGTACATTATACAACCCTTAAGAAAGATGCAACATATAAAGAAATGTGGAATTTATTCAAGCAATCCTTTACAATTTAGATACGATTTATAGTTTTGTCTATATTGTTTTTAAGTTTAACATCTGTTTGTAATTATCCTTATTCATATTTAGAGATGTGGAAAGTTTCAATTCACTGTGCTTCAATACAGCTCCACTGGAAAGGGGTGCCAGATAAACAAAAGTCCAACGTAAAGCAATAAAATCCGCACTCCTAATCTGAGTTCCAAGGCTTTATTGATATAAAAAAGTTTAAAGTGCCACCACAAATATTGCACTCATTGGCTGCTGCTACAGATACCCTGACTGGTTTTGTGCTTCATCATGTCATTAGGGGGCCATTGATGTTGCCGTAAAGTGGAAAACATTCACATTCACAGAGCTTAGCAGAATTTTCCCAGACTTCAGCAAGTTCAGCTTCACCCAAATCATGAAGTTTTTGCCACCAAGTGTGAAGTTTTCATGGAGAAATGTGGAATTTTGCTGTGAAGTGTGGAATATTGCCCGTGAAATTCCACACTTCGTGGTGAAACTACGCACGTCATGGATTGATTCGCAGAGTGTATTTTGCTAACTTCACCCATCTCTATTGATGTCCAGTCCCTATGTAAGTTTGTACCATTATACTCAACCCTATCAATATTATACAAGTTCATACAATGTTAGCTATAAGAAAGTTATTACCTTTGTTATTTGTGTTTGTAAAAATATGGGGAAAAGAAGTATCTTTGTTTTCTTTTTTTTTGTTAAGGACCTATTATGAACAAACAAGTTGCAGCTCTATCACGTTTCCAATAAAAATCTTTTTTTTTTTAAGAACCACCACCTCACTCTGTTGTTTGCTCTTGACTGCCCAGTTGTTGCCTGGTGGTGCACATTCACCCATGCCACCAATGTCACCTCGGCCATGCCACCCCTAAGTATCACTCAGTGAGCTGTGCATTGAGCTACCCACTCCCTAATAGGACAATGTCCACACGGATGATCTTCATCCTACCTTCAGGCCTCCACTCCTGGTGTACCAAGCTCAGAGTATGATTCCAGATTTCTAGAGTACAAGAGCTGTCCCAATTAACTGCTTGGAGTCACAGAGCCAGTTCACTACACACTTTTTATGTTGTCTTGCATGCGCTGCGCAGACAACATACTGGTGTTGCTTGAAGTGGAGGAGCAGGTTTTGGAGGTGCGGTCGTGTTGTGACCAGTGGCGCCACTGCTTTTTAGGGCTGGGCTCCATGGAATGAATTAGACTGCACGCTGTCTATGACAGCAGTTGCAAAATGTGCCACCAACTTGAGCTGTTTTAGCCACTGCAATGAGGGAGTGACAACTCATTGCAGGGCATGCCTTGCCTGGTGTAACATTTCAAGAAACATGGCGGGCGGTGGCTCGCCACCAACCTCCTACCACTCACAATTCCTAGGAAGCTGAATTGGTGGGGTGCCCAATCCCCCCCGTTGGCATATATGACCCCTTTACTGATGTGGCCTGCTGAGGGGGTACTCAATCTCCCTTGGCATCATGCCTCCAAACACAGATATGCTTACTGACAAGGGTGCCCAATCCCCCTGTCGACATGTTAACCCCCTCCCCATTTTCCTGCCACTGTCCCACCCCAATTATGTGCCACACTGGGAGCCCCCTCCAGTGTGGCTAACATGCCCCCCCCAAAAGAAATGTGCCACACTGGAAGCCACCACAGTGTGGCCAAACCTGTAAAAAAAAGAAAATGGTCCACACTGAATTTTTTAATTTTTGTTACCTGAAACAAAGGAAACGGTCCCTCGCCATCCTGTCCCCTCCCTCAGTCCACAGCCACCCTCTGCGCACCCCACCTCCCTCCCCCCATCCCATACTTACCTCCAGACTGCATGATGATCTTCAATGGACCGGTCCGGGAACACGCCGCACTCTTTAAAGCTGACCGTAAACTGAAGAAGTGTGGTAAGCTGTATAATGGCATACATTTTTCTTTTTTCAACTTTGGTGCATATCTCAGCCATTTTTGTGAATTTTGGCAAAAATTTTCAACATGGAGTTTTTGGGGCCCCAACTCATGAATTCAGTCACTGTCATCTCGTTATTTGGTCCCAAAAGGTGATTTCTCTGCCACTGCATGGAATCACCTTTTGGGACTGATTAATGAAACAACAGTGTGACCGTTCATGAGGTGGACTCCCAAAAAGCCTATGTTGCATATTTGGTGAAAAAATTTCAAAAAATGACCGTGTAAGGAGTGTGTGTTATGCAGTTTCCACGCACGCTTGTAACTTGGACAATTTTTTATATTTTTACTCCAGATTTTCAACATTGCCATTTTTTTACACCTCCCTATGAACAGTATAGCTGTCATTTTCCACCTGCTGTCTGAAATGTGTTTTCGCACATCTGGCTCACAGTGGCACAGTCGCTGTAGGAAAACAATGTTCTGGAGAGAGTAAGAAAAGCATAGTAACACTTTTCATGAGCAGAGGTCCCAAAATCCCTATGTTGAAATTTGGTGAAAAAATTCCAAAAAATAACTGTGTTACGAGTGTGTGTTGTGCAGTTTCCACACATGCATGTAACTTCAAGAATTTTTAATATATTTACTCTAGATTTTCAACATTGCCATTTTTCCACACCTCCTTATGAACAGTACAGCTGTCATTTTCCACATCCTGCCCAAAATGTGTTTAGGCACATCCGGCACAGTGACGCAGTCGGAAAACAATGTTTCGGACAGAGTAAGAAAATCACTGTAACACTGTCCATAAGCAGATGTTCCAAAATGCCTATGTGGGTGAAACAATTCCACAAAATGACTATGTTACAAGCATGTGTTGCACACTGTCCACATACAGTCGTAAGTTCGAGAATGTTTTATATTTTCACTCCAGATGTTCAACATTGCCATTTTTGCACATCTTCTTATAAACAGTACAGCTGTAATTTTTCAGATCCTGCTGAAATGGGGTTTCCCACATCTGGCTCACAATGGTTCAGTCGCTGTGGGAAATCAACTTTTGGGACAGATTAAGAAAATCATACAGCCACTGTTCATGAGCAGAGGTCTCAAAATGCCTATGTTAAAAATTTGGTGAAAGAATTCCAAGAAAAGACTGTTCCAAGCATGTATTGCACAGTTTTCATGCATGCTCGTAACTTCAAGATTTTTTAATATTTTCACTCCAGATTTTCAACATTGCCATCTCTTCACAGCTATTTATGAATGGTGCAGCTGACATTTTTATGTGGTTCAGAATGGCAAGGTCACTGTGGGAAATTAACGTTTGGGACACATTAACAAAATCACAGCAATACTATTCATGAGCAGAGGTCCTGCATGCTTTCATGAGGTGGGTCACAAAAAGGCCATGTTGAAAATTTGGAGTGCAAATACCAATAAACGCCCAGGGCATTAGAGTTTCTAACCATAACGTCTCACCCTGTACAGACTAACAGGCATCAGAGTGTGCCTTTGGATTGTCGTCTGTAATGCTCATGCCATTGCACCCTCACTCTGCAGCCACTGACAGCCATTCAGGTGTGCCTTGGACTTTTCAGCCCCAAAGTTCATCCCATTCTCCAATGCTGCCCCCATCTCAACATACTTTCTTATGAAATGGGGTGAGTGTAAGGCCCGACTACCCCAAGGCACAACGTGACACTTGTCAGAGCCTGCAGGGCAGGGTTAGGTGAAATGGCATGAGCGTTATAGCCAATGACCCAAAGGCATACCCCAATGCTTTTCACTCTCTGCAGGGTGGGGTGGGGTTGACGTTGGTTCTATACTTCACTGCCATTTCTATTATGTGTCTCTCTAACACCTGCACTACCAATGCCAATGCCAGCAAGACAACATTCGTCATTGACAAATACTTGTTTAATTAATGTTTTTCTCCCTACTCACACCCAGAAACACTTCAATAATTTGGTGACTGCCGTGCCCTGTCTCACATCCAGAACACTAAGGGCTCCCCTTATCTGCCTCACTGCTAATCCCTCCCCCAGTGGTACGGCTCCTACTCTCCCTTCAAACATGAATTCAGTGGCAGAGAACCACTCCATGATAGGTAGACTGGTACTGCAAGGCCTGAACATGCCTGGGCGTTATCCTCCTCAGCTGTATGTTTTTCTTCACCCTCTCACAGATATTCTAGCTTCAGCATGCTACAACCTGCATGACACTGGCATGTGTATAGCTCAGCCAAGTGTCTCCCCTCCTCTTCCCCTCTGGAATCTCTGCTGACTGGCTCAACCTGTGGGCACTCAGGTGGTACCCTTGTGGTGGGATTCAGTCTGATTCCCAAACCAAGCAGGAGGACCATCCTGTGGAATATTCAAAGCACCTCCTTGAAGCAGTTTTGCTACTTGTTTTTCTCAGCAGGAGAGCAAGCAAGGTCTGGGGTCAGCATTTCCAGGAGGTAGGACTGGGACAAGGTAACAGAGCCCAGGTGAGAAAGCAGGAAAGTTGCAGGAAGCCAGAAGTGGCTATAAAAGAGCTCCATTTGTGAAAGCTGGCACACTTTAAACAAGCATTTGTCAATGCTGAATGTTGCTTGCTTGTATGTGCTGCTTAGGTAGCTCACTAAATTAAAGGTGGACAAAGGGATGGGACCAGATGGCATACACCCAAGGATATTAAGAGAACTGTGAAGGGAAATAGCAGTACCTCTGGCAGCCATGTTCACTGAGTCATTCAACATGAGTGAATTGGAGGAGGGCACATGTGGTCCCTTTACACAAATCCGGCAGCAGGGAGGAGGCGGGGAACAATAGGCCATTCAGCCTCACCTCAGCAGTGGGGAAGATCATGCAGACATTGCTTAAAGAAAGGATAGAGGGGCATCTAGAAGCCATCGGAGCCCAGGACCATAGACAACATGGATTCACAGTGGAGACATCATGTCAGACAAATCTGGTTGATTTCTTTGACTGGGTGACAAAGGAAGTGAATCAGGGTGGGGCAGTGGACAATGCTTACCTTGATTTCAGCAAAACCTTTGACACTATCCCACATAGGAGGCTGATAAACTAGCTGGGTAAGCTGGGCATGGGGGAAAGGATGGTAAACTGGGTTAGAAACTGGCTAACAGACAGGAGGCAGAGAGTGGTGGTAAATGGGGTGCAGTCTAGGGAGAGGGCGTGACCAGTGGGGTGCTGCAGGGATCGGTCCTGGGGCCAGTCCTGTTCAATGTCTTCATTAGTAACACTGCAGAATGGCTGAAGGGAATTTTTTCCCCAAATTTATAACATAGTCATTTTAAGACCTCTGCTCATGAACAGTGTCACTGTGATTTTCCTAATCTGTCCCAAACATTGATTGTGCACACCGAATGCGCCATTGTGCGTTACATGCACAGAAACACATTTTGGGTGATGTGAAAAATGACAGCTGTACTGCTTATAAGGAGGTGTGGTAAAATGGCAATGTTGAAAATCTGGAGTGCAAATATTAAAATTTCGCCAGATTACGAGCATGCGTAGGAACTGTACAACACACGCTCGTAAAACAGTAATTTTTAGGAATTTTTTCACCAAATTTTCAACATCGCCGTTTTGAACCTCTGCTCATGAACAGTGTCACTGTGATTTTCTTAATGTGTCCCATACATTGAGTTCGCACACCGACTGCGCCTTGTGTGTGCTACATGCTGGAAACACATTTTGGGCAAGATGAGAAAATGACAGCTTTACTGCTCATAAGGAGGTGTGGTAAAATGGCAATGTTGAAAATCTGGAGGCGAAAATATTGAAAATTCACGAACTTATGGCGTGCGTAGGAACAAGCATAGCGCATGCTCATAAAACAGACATTTTTGGGAATTTTTACACCAAATTTTCAACATAGGGTTTTTGGGGGCCTACCTCATGAATTGTGACACTGTCATTTCATAAGTTGGTCCCGAAAGGTGGTTCCACGCGGTGACCGCAAAATCACCTTTCAGGGCCGATTAACGCCATGACAGTGACAGAATTCATGAGGGGGGATCCCAAAACCCCCATTTTGAAAATTTGGTGAAAAAATTCCCCAAAATGCCCAAGATATGCAGTACAGTTGAAAAAACCCTATTTATTCCATTATACAGCTTACCGGCATTTCCTCAGTTTGCGGTCGGCTTTGAAGAGTGCAGACATGTTCCCGGTCCACTGAAGATCATCACACCAGACTCCGGAGGTAAGTATGGGGTGAGGTGAAATGGGAAGGTAGATGCACAGATGGTGGGCGTGGGTGGGGGAGGATCAGGACAGTCTGTGAGGAAAGTTTCTTCTTTTAGGTTTTTTTTTTTTACTTGGACGACGCTGGACCTGTGCTACGCTGGGGTGGACTCCCAGTGTGGCAGCTGAAAGACTGTTTGGGGGTGGGGCAGTAGAGCTGATGGGGGATTGGGCACCCCCATCGGCCATAGGCCCTGTTGCCACACTGGGGTGGGCTTCCAGTGTGACACCCGATAGTCTCAGTGCCATGGAGTACCAAAATTGTGTCATATATTGCCACAAGGGGCAACCCACGAGGTCACAGTGCTCACATTGTTATTGTTTAGCTACACCCATGAGCTTTTGGTAATGCAGTATATGCTCACTTTGCCTGCTAACACCGGTGCACCTACCGCAGATAAGGAAGGCGCTGTGACACCATCATTACCTTAGATGGAGTTATATACAGTGGGGGCGGGGCACTAAACAGCTGAGATCTGGAGCTCCAGGAGGTGTTGTGTGTGTGTGTGTGTGTGTGTGTGTGTGTGTGTGTGTGTGTGTGTGTGTGTTGGGGAAGGTGACAATATTTGAAAATATCTAGTCAGGATAGTGACAGTGTCATAGGATGAACAGGCTGAATAATCACAAGTGAGCAGAACAGACAAAAACCAATGAACACAGTATCTGCATTGTATCACACACCCTTCCCCCTGTGCATCTTCTCCATGCGGCAGTGGCTTTTGAACTTGAACATCTTCACTAGGAAGTCCAATTTAACAGGGATAATGCTGAATATCCGGAGCAGTAATTTCACTGAGGAGGGAATTCCAATCTTTCTCTTGTATGGATCCCCAGTTGGAGGCAATAGTAAAGAATTCAAGCTAAAGAATACTGCAGACTGAAGGTAGTTAAAAATTTTCATTTTGCTTTTGCTTTAAAATGAACGTAGCAGTCACGAAATGTGACCCATCTCCAAGGCTGTCTGTTTTCAGTTTAGAAGTTTATAGTGTGAAGTCATATACTAATCTTCTTTCATGAGTGCTTGGGATACTTCACGACAAACAATAAATGAACTGTATCGGAAAATAGGTTGCACTGCGTGATGCTGCAAAGGTTCAGAGGTATCTTTGTATAAGACGCATGTGACCCCACAGGGGAAGGAAACAACTCCTGGTGGGGGACTCCATTGTTAAGAAGGTAGAACTGGGGGAGGAAGGGGAGAGGGAGGTAAGGTGCCTGCCTGGCGCCATGGCTTGGAGGGACAGGGAGCGAATCCTCAGGATTGCCAGAGCAGCTGCACAAGGGAGGAAGTTGGATGTCATTGTCCTCCTAGGGACAAATGACCTGGCTAAGAAAGTGATTAGAGCAGTGCAGGAAGAGTTTGTGGAATTGGGGAGGGGCCTTAGACAAGTAGCACACATGGTAACCTTCTCGGAGGTGCTGCCCATCTATAGCGTAGGAGAGGCTAGGGTGTTCTGCACCATGGGATACAATCAGTGGTTGAAAAACTGGTGCAGAGCTCAGGGATTTGGCTTCATTGGGGACTGGGGGTCCACCTGGAGTGATGCAAGCCTATACTGGCATGATGGGCTGCATCTGTCCAGGAGGGGAACCAGGATCCTAGGTGATAGGTTTAAATGCTTCATTGGCAAGAATTTAAACTAGTAAAGGGGGGGAGGCACTGGAAAAAAGCAGGTAAATCCTAGCCCCCCCCAAAAAAATCACAGTAATATGCACGGTAAACACCAACATAGAGGTGGTGATAGGGAGAAGGGCACGGGTAAATGGGGAAAGTGACAAAGGCAAGAAGGACAGGGATGGGGCAAAAAGGAGTAAGGCCATCAGAAAATGGAGGGTAATGAGTACCAATGCCCATAGTCTGGGCAACAAGCTCCCTGAGCTGGTGGCCTTGATGGAAGAGGGATGCCTGGATATCGTAGCAGTCACAGAAACATGGTACACAGAGAACCATGACTGGGATGTTAACATACCAGGGTACATAACCTACAGGAGAGACAGGCAGGAGAGAAGAGTGGGAGGAGTAGCTCTTTATGTAAAGGAAGGGATAAAAGCAACTGAACAAAAGAGTAAACAGGGAGGAGAGGAGGCACTGTGGGTCACCTTGGAGACTGGAAAGGGCACCACAATTCGCACAGGGGTTGCGTACAGACCCTCTTGTCAAGCGGAGGGAATGGACAAAGATATGATAGAAGGCATTCTTAGGATGACAGAGAAAGGGGAGATACTGTTGATGGGAGACCTGAATATGCCAAATGTTAACTGGAGCACATTTGCTGCAGCCACATCCAAGAGCAGGGCCATTCTTGATGTCCTACAGGTGGCAGGCCTCAGACAGCTAGTTTCAGAACCCACTCATGAGGGAGCAATCTTAGACCTCATACTCTCAAATGGGGACAGTGAGAGGATCTCAGATCTAGAACTGGGTTGCCATCTGGGAACAAGTGACCATCAAACAGTGTGGTTCACGTTAAACTCAGCTACAGAGTCAAGCCATATAAAAGTGAGGGTACTGGACTTTAGGAGGGCTGACTTTGGCAAGATGGGAGAGTGCCTCAGAAAAGCACTAGCAAACAGGCTAGAAGAAGGTGTGGAGCAACAATGGGGAATCATCAAAACTGCCATCACAGAGGCAACAAGCCTTTGTGTGAAGCAAATAAACAAATCAAAATGAAAGAAAAAGCCACTATGATTCTCAAAAGAGGTGGCTGGGAAAGTCAGGGAGAAAAAGACAGCATTCAGGAAGTATAAGGAAACACAGAAAGAGCAGGACAGAGAGCTGTACCAGTTAAGGCAGAAGGAAGCAGGGAGGGAAGTCAGAATAGCAAAGGCCCAAACTGAGGAAAAGATAGCCAACTCGGTTAAGAAGGGGGATAAAACCTTTTATAGGTATATCAGACAGTGTAGAAAGACAAAGGAAGGGATAGTGAGGCTGAATAGAATGAATGGTGGGTGGGCAGAGGGGGACAGCGAAAAAGCAGGGATACTGAATGAATATTTCTACTCAGTATTTACGAAAGAGGAGGGGGAAGTGCCTAATCCAATTAACAGAAGCACTCTTAATAGGGGGGTTGATCCCAGCCCTTTCACAGAAGAAAGGGTTCTGAAAGAACTCCTAAAACTGAAGGTGGACAAAGCAATGGGGCCTGATGGAATTCACCCCAGAATTCTAAAAGAATTAAGGGAAGAACTAGTAACACCACTGACTACTCTTTTTAATAAATCATGGGAGGATGGTGTGGTACCTGAGGACTGGAGGAAGGCGGATGTGATTCCCCTTCACAAAAGTGGGACCAAGACAGAGGCAGGAAACTACAGACCTGTCAGTTTGACCTCTGGGGTAGGGAAAGTGATGGAGTCACTTCTGAAGGAAAGAATTGTTGAGTACCTTGAGGCCAGTGGGGCACAGGACCCAAGGTAGCATGGATTCACAGCAGGAAGGTCATGTCAGACAAATCTAATTGATTTCCTTGACTGGGTGACCAAAGTAGTAGACCAGGGAGGGGCTGTGGACATGGCCTACCTAGACTTCAGCAATACATTTGACACAGTCCTGCACAAAAGATTAATAAACAAATTAGCCAGCCTGGAAGTGGGTCCCAGGGTGGTAGCCTGAGTAAAACACTGGCTGGACAACAGGACACAGTGGGTAATAGTAAATGGAGTCCACAGTGAAGAAAGGAGGGTTACTAATGGGGTACCGCAGGGTTCAGTACTGGGGCTGGTCCTTTTTCATGTCTTTATAAGTGACATTGCAGATGGACTGGAAGGGAAAGTATGTCTCTTTGTAGATGACAGAAAGATCTGTAACAGGGTTGATATGCAAGGTGGAGTGGAAAGGATGAAAAGGGACTTGGCAAAGTTGGAGGAATGGTCAAAGATACGGCAGCTTAGATTCAACGCAAAGAAGTGCAAAGTAATGCACCTGGGAAACAAAAACCCAGGGGAAGAGTACACAATGGGGGGTGAGATACTGACAACAACAAAAATGGAAAGGGACCTAGTAGTAGTCATATCAGATGACCTTAAGGTGGGCCAGCAATGTGATAAGGCTGTAAGGAGGTCTGGGGGGATACTGGGATGCATAGGGAGAGGCATCACTAGTAGAAAACAGGAAGTTGTTGGCCCTCTGTACAGACAGTTGGTAAGACCACATCTGGAGTACTGTATACAGTTCTGGAGACCCCATCTCTGCAAAGACATAGACAGGGTGGAGGCTTTCCAGAGGAGGGCAACCAGAATGGTACAGAGTCTGCACTAGAAGGCATATGAAGAAAGACTAAAGGAGCTTAAGATGCATAGCCTCGAGGAAAGGAGGGAGAGGGGGGACATGATAGAAACTTTCAAATACCTCAAGGGAATCAACAAAGTCCAAGAGGGTAGCATCTTTCAGAAAAAGAGATGTGCAAGAACAAGGGGGCACAATTTGAAGATAGAGGGGGGATGGCTCAGAGGTAATGTGAGGAAGTATTACTTCACAGAGAGGGTTGTAGATGCATGGAACAGCCTTTCTGAGGAGGTTGTAGAGTCAAAAACAGTGGGGGAATTCAAGAATGCATGGGACAGACATAAGGCAATTCTAGCGGGGGGTAGGAGGAAGTAGGCTGTTGGTTAACTAGGATCTGCTGCTTATCCATTAGGTAGGGAAATGGGCAGACTAGGTGGGTCAACCGGTTCTTATCTACCATCAAATTCTATGTTTCTGTGTTTCTAACACATGCTCATAACAGCCATTTTAAGGACTTTTGCCACCAAATTTTCAACATAGGCATTAAACTCTATTTATGCCATTATACAGCTTACTCGGGTCTCCTCAGTTCACGGTCGGCTTTGAAGAGTGCAGACATATTCGCGGTCCACCGAAGATCATTGCACCATGCTCTGGAGGTAAGTATGGGGTGGGGTAGTTGGGGAAGGTAGGTGGGCACAGGTTGGCATGGAGGGCAAAGGACTCACTAAGGGACCATTTTCTTGTTTTACAGGAATTTAAAAATTAAAAAGACACTTTTGGCATGCTGGGTTGGGCTTCCAGCGTGCCACATAGGTGAGGGTGAGTGGGAAGGTGGGAGTGCAGAGGGTGGATACAGGTTGGCGGGGGGCCGAGGGACTCACCGAGGGACTGTTTTCTTGTTTCACAGGAAATGGGGAAAAAAACGGACGCTGTTGGTATGCTGGGTTGGGATCCCTGTGTGCCACTTATGTGTTTGTTTGGGGGAAGGACTGGAGCCGGCGGGGAATGGCCACCCCAGCCATACAGTGTGAGTGTGTGTGTGGCAGGTGGAAAGCATGAGCATGCAGGGGTGGGCTCCAGCATGCCAACTGGTTGTTTTTTGGGGAGGCTGCAGCCAATGGGATTGGGTGCCAGCCCAGCCACACAGTGTGCTGGGGGGCACATGAGCCGAGGGATTGGGCACCCCCCCTTGGCACACAAGGTGGGGGCTGGGGAGAACAGTAAGGAGGGAGGGGGAGGACATCAGCAGAGGGAGGAAGCGGGAGGGATTTGATGCTGAGCTGTGCATAACAGCAATTTGGCTGACATTGGTATGCTAATTGCATACACACTACCACTGCTGATTGCAGCAGATCTTTTCTTAGAAGTGAAGACGAACACAGCCAAACTGCTGTCATACACAGCTCGACATGTATTGGTCTTGTAGGGTCATACCTGCTACACTGAACACTGCACTGGGGAGGAGAGTCACACACCTCCAAAAGTCATAATGTTACAAGACGTTCCTTGTGCATGCATGCAAGTGAACATAAAAAGGGCAGAGTACTGTATATGAGATACAAGGAGATGCAGTGGGAAAAGTATTGAAAATGTATCAGCAAAAGCAGAGGGAAGTACGGAACGTGGTGAGGGGTGCTAATGCACAAATGGAGGAAAGAAAACCCAGAGGGGTAACGAAGGGAGAAAATACTTTTTTTGGTAAATAAGAGAAAAAAGAAACACATGGGGGGATTGTGATGCTGAAGGATACCGAGAGAGACTGTGCAGAGGATGATCAGGAAAAAGCAGATATCTTAAACAAATACTTTTGCTCAGCTTCCATAGTAGAAGGGGAAGAGGATGGGCCACAAATAGGGTGCAGAACCAAGACTGGGAGGGACGTAAACACTAGTCCATTCATGGAGGAAAAAGTCCAGAAAGTACTTTTGAATCTGACAGCAGACAAGGCAATGCTGTAGTAGACAGTCTTATTAAACTCATGGAGTAGGTACAAGGAACGTGGTGCTACTATGCTAGTTAAAACATATTACCACACAGAAGCAGAGCACTCACAACCTCTGCAATAAAACGGTTGCCTCCATTTTCTTGTTTTATGCATTAATAAAGTGTGAAGTTTTTTACGAGACTGATGCCCTTGAGATTTTGGAGGTTGTGAGTGCTCTGCTTCTGTGTGATAATCTGCAGTAGACAGTCCTCTGTACATCTTCAACTGTGCCATGCAAACAAAAGGGCATTGTTCTACATATGATAGATTATGTTCCCATATACATTACCCCTCTCCCAATCATTATCTAACATGAACATTTATTTCTTGCCTCCTACCTCAAGCAATTTGCAAATTCTAAAGAAGAGGGTCATTCAATTTTACAAGGCACGTTATCCCATATTATCAGTGGTGCCCTGTCAGTCACCAGTACTAATACTCAGTGATGCCATTTGCCATAATATAGTGGACTGGGATTGTGTGATGGAAAATATTATCAAGAACTGCTGGATATGCATTGGCATTTTACCAAAGGCTTAAAACAGTGTCAAAAGTGATGCTGTGGTCAGTTGAAGCTCATACATAGAATTACGTGATCTAATTATAGAAATATTATCTGCTTTTGGTCTAGGTTCCACTATTATACTGATCACCATGGAATACTTAGCATCAGATGGACTGATTAGCATTTGACAATACTATGCGCAAGGTTATAGACTACAAAGAAAGTAAAACAGTTAGAGGGCAACTGTCTGATGAACCTGAATGAGCTGCATGGGATAACAGTAACATCAACCTTAAAATGTCACCAGTGACTTACAGGATATCAGTATTAGAAATTGCATTAAAAGTTTTTGTAATTCCTTTCATTCAGTAATCTTGCTGAAGCTAATGGCATAACTGAAAAACAACAGTGTGATTTAAAAAGTACTGTTGTCTCAGTAAATCAGTGCCTCATTAGGTAATCACTAGACTATATTTTATGTTGTGTGTGGTTTTAAATTTACTGCCTTGTCTTAATATTTTACTTCTTGCCCTGTAAGTTTCCTGGAAACAAGGCTCTGTCACAGTGGGTAGCTGTATTTTACTTCTTGCCCTGTAAGCCTCCTGGAAATAAGACTCTGTCTCAGTGGGTAGCCATTATCGCAGTTAAACAGTTTAAAAAAAATAAACAAAATAAACCTCCATAAAATCCAAACTTTAATGCACCACTTGTTATTTGAAGCACTCCTTGTAAACTCTCTTTGGTTACATAATGTAAGGCCAAGGTGATTATATAATTCCACATATTTTGCTAACATTATTCTATGAAAGGGAAGAATATTCCACATATCACTGAGTTCAGTGTTTGTGGAATAATATATGTTTATGCGTGTGCATACTCTGTTGAGGCTTAACTCTATTTCCATCCTTGGTATTATTACTTTAAGCTAGGTAGGTGTAGGAACTTTAAACTGGATAGCTGTAGGAATAGAGAGCCCCCCATGAAGGATGGAGAGAGCACTGGAGAAGGAGAAGTAAGGGGTGGATTGAGGGTTAGGTTTCCAAACACTAGAACAAGGGATCCTGGGAAAGGTTGGGTTTTATTACGTATGTGGGAGGAGTTATTCCCCCACACTGAACCATGGGCTAAGCCCTCCCATTCAATGTTTGTGGAATAAAATATGTTTATGCTTGTGCATACTCTGTTGTGGCTTAACTATATTCCCATCCTTGGTATTATTACTTAAAGCTACAGTAAAAGTCACTTTAAACTGTCCCTCCAACTCATTGGCTTAGCATTTTTCAATGAGTTGCTTAACGTATGTACTGCTCACTGCAATGAATTAATAAAAGTTTCCTTATGGTTTATTTCTAGCTGCTATTCAGTTTCAGCTTACTTTGTAGCTGTCTTGAAACTTTTATCAATGCAGTGCATAAGCAGTGCACACATTAAAGGGACATTGTCAGCTTTCAGCAGCTATCAGTGAACTTGTTTGACCAGTGTGTCTGTAATAACATCTAATGCAAAATAAACTATTCATGTGACCTGATATAAGTAACAGTAGGATTTGTTACTTAAATAAAAAAAAACAACTTTAGCTCAGACTGAGCACATTACCTTAGTGCTTGGCCAATCTTCCGCCACCGGATGTCTCTTCTCAATGTGAACATGCATTGCGCATGTGCAAATTTCCTGAACAATTGCAAGTGATAGTTTAGGGCTAAAAGCACATGCTCTTCTGAACATGGGGATCTTTGTAAGAATAAAAAAGAGCATTGCATGTCTTACTTTTAACATTTTGAAAAAGAGGACCGCGATCCTGAGCATGCACGTCACGTCCATGGCAACATGATTTGCATGCTCAGGATCGCGGTCTTGTTTTTCAAAGTTGTAAAAGTAAAATGTGCAATGCTATTTTTTATTCTTACTAAGATCCCCATGCTTAGAATAGCATGTACATTTAGCCTGAACTATCACTTACCCTTGTTCAGGAAATTTACACATACACAAAGCGTGTTCACATTGAGAAGAGGCATCCAGTGGTGAAAGATCGGTGAAGCACTAAGATAATGTGCTTGATCTGAGCTAAAGTATATATATTTTACATTTAGGTAACAAATCCTAATGTTACTCATTCTGGAGTACACAATAGCTTATTTGGTCATAGATGTTATTACAGGCAAAGTGGTCAGACAAGTTCAGTGATAGCTGCTGAAAGCTCCCTTTAAGCAACCGATAAAAAAATACTGAACCACTGAGTTGGAACCCAATTTCAATTGAATGCCAGTAATGACTGCACTGCAAATGCATTTGAAAATGCATTGCAAGAACATTGTATGGGTGCTGAAGGGAGTTTACAGTGGCTGAAATTGCATTATACAGTGGCAAGAAAGAATCCTATTCTCTGATTGGTCAATCTGGGACTGGACTCGTGATGTTATCCCAGCACAACACCATGGGTCTAGTCTCAGCAATGTGAACCCATTTGGATGACCATTAGTTACTCTTTTTTTGCATCTTCTCTTAAGAGACAAAAATATTCTTTCACACTAACAAAAACATTCTTTAATTTTTTTTTCTGTATTACAACAAGCCAGTGTATAATAGCAATAATGCCCTCCAGGGTGTGTGTTGTGCTGGGATAATGTCACGCCTCAGGTATTGGATGCACTCGGCCTGTGGCCTCATGCTCAACCACATGAGGCGTGATGTTATCCCAGCACAACACACACCCTGTTGGGCTATTACTTAATTGCATGTGGATTGCATGTGAGTTGATGGTTGATTGAAACAGAGTTTGCACTGTATTTTAAGCATTTAGAATTGCCACTGCATTGTCAGCACAAAAAAATGATGAAAGAGCAGTGAGCTGGAGGAACAGTTTAATGTGACCTGTACTGTAGGTAGGTGTAGGAATGTTAAACTGGTTAGCTGTAGGAATAGAGAGCCCCAAAAATTATGTTAGACAACCTCCTCCAACTCACAGAGAGTATGATCAGTAATGTGCAGGAGAGGAAAAAAAACCTTGGGGGAAACCCTCTGAGGACCTATGGTTACTGGACTGCCCATCCTCTGGGCATACTAAGAGGAGATGATCAAAAATACTATTCTAATTTCAGAATTTGATTGGAAATGTAGGTTTTGTAAGCTGATGACTTCCATCTTCCAACTTCTTCATAATATGGCTGGGGATGTTATTTCTTGAATCGGATGATGCTGCTGCTCTGAGTCTGAAAGAGTGCCCAAAATATGAATAAGGATTAAGTCCAGCTGATAAAGCAAAATCTGATATGGTCTACTGACCATTTTGTAGTCATTGGAGAGTTATGGATTGGGAATAATAAAGGATGAGAATGATTAGATCCAGAATGAAAATGCATATGTTTGTTCAATAGAGCGACCAGGCACCATTTGTCCTTAGATGGAAATATGGGTATGAAAATTCCTTCATTTATGCATTCCATATGTTGGTGAAGCATTTGTTTAAATCCTAGGGTAGAAATCTGGTAAAGGTTCTTCATAGAATATAGAGCATCCTTTCCAGTGAGTCAGTAATAAAGACCACCGAGCCAAATCCAATTTCATTGCAGTAGTAACGAAAGGTAAGAGACGGGGCCGAAGGAACAGACCAATAATGAGTTTCTTTTGGAACTCCTTCTGAATTAGCCACTTAACAATGTCTAGCTCTTGAAATGCAGATTGCAAGTTGTGGTAAGTGCATGCTTCAGAAAGAATATCACCATTGTCACTTTTGCTCAAGGAGCAAAAAGGCATAGCCCAAGAGAAGCTCATATAGGTCATTGTAGTATGGTAATTTTCCATCCTCTGTCAGGAACCATTTCTTGAATTTCTCCTTGTTCTTACTGACAGCAATGTTTTTGGATAATCCATTCCATAAATTCACCATCCTCTCGGTGAAGAAGTACTTCCATCTATTGCCCCTAAAATGACCCCCTTGCATCTGGATAGAATGACCAATAGTTCTGGAATTAGGATCCTTAAATATAATATTCAGATCATCAATTAATGACAGGTCATTAACAATATCATAAAACAGTAGCAGATCACCTCTCTTTCTCCCAGAGTGTACAAGTTTAGATGATTTATTCTTCCCACATATGGAAGTTTCCTGACCTCAGATATTATTTTAGTCATACTCCTCTGCACCCTTTCTACCTGGTTTATGTCAACCTTTTGTATGGTTCCAGAGCTGACTACAGAAGTCAAGGTGCGGGCTAACATAGGATCTATATAAGGTTAATATCACTTCACTTTAGCAAGACTTTATGTTCCTCTTTATAGTACCTGCTATTGTGTTAACCCTGGACACAATGTTTGTACATGGCTCTCCAAAGTCCAACTTTTGTCAGTTAGTACACTCAGGTACAGTATCTTTCTGTACTACTGTAACAGTTTTTAAAATTGAATTGCTTAAACTATACTGTCATAACTTGCTGTTGCATCCAAAGTGCACTACATAGCATTTGTTAGTGTTAAAGGTCATTCCCCATCTTACTATCCAGTCAGTTACGCAATCTAAGTCATCTTGTATTGATTTGATGTCTTCCATAGTATCACTTGAGCCCCCCAATTTAGTGTCGTCTGCATATTTTGCTATTTTGTTCTTACTGTCATCACTCAAGTCTGCAATAAATAAGTGAAATGGTACAGGGCCCAACACGGAGCCCTGCGGGACCCTACTTGTGACCCTCCCCTCTGCTGACAGATAACCATTGATTGCAGCCTTCTGAGTTCTGCTAGACAGCTAATTGCATATCCATGTCACTTAATATTTGTCTGATCCAAACTTATTAACTAGACAACTAGAACTATATGAATCCATGTTGAAACCCCAAAGGGAAGGGGAGAAACAGTAGTAGGAAAAGGAGGAGCGGCAGAAGCAGGTGTCAACACCGAGATGAAGAGTGGATGTGATAGATGGGAAATGTCATTCAGAAGACAGGAGAGCCTCAGAACAAACACAGTGAGTGTAGGTGGCACCAATAGTTGCAGTCACTTAGAAAGATACATTCAGAACGAGGACATCACCAGGCTGGGAAAGCATTGCTGATGGGGAGGCTGCCAAATATCCAAGCAGGATGACTAAAACATCAGCATTAGCTCAAGCATCAACAGCGTTATGAGGGAATCTAACTGGACATGGATCTCTGACATGGGAGAGGCAGGTGGAGGAGCTATAGGGACAGGCACCAAAACTAGCATGCTGTAGGCCAGAAACTGGAGACACAGAGGTTGCAGAGGTCCAATCCTAGATGGAAAGCTGAGTCTTGGAAATGTGCTTCCTACTGAGTGATGGCATAGGCGCAGTGGCAGGAGCATTAGAAGAAGCAACATCACAGTCCAGCAAAGCAGCCTCCAAGGAAAAGGAGGAAGCCAGAAGAAAGCAGGTCCCGGTAATAAGGAGGAACTACTTTAGGTGGAGATCAACAACAGGACACTACAGAGGCCCAAGCTAGGATGATGAAAAGCAGTAGCAGACAGTGGCAGGGTGAGACCTGAGCAATGCAGAAAATCTAGGGTAGCAGCAGCATCAGGTAGCAGCTGTGGGAGGCTTGGTTAATGCAGATGATATACAACAGAGGCAGTGGGAGGGCCGGCCCGGTGGCGCTGAGGGTTGAGGCACTGGACGCCACACCTCGTGCCATGCCAGTGACCTGGGTTCAGGAACGAGCTTGGGTGGCTGGGGGTCGGCAGGGGAGGGAGAGGGTTGAGCATCCGGAGGACAGCTCTCCTCTCCCGGGAGGGACAGGGGTCCCTAGTCGGTGCTCAGCTGCCCTCTGGAGGAGGCCGGAGATGCAGCAAGTGCCGACAACATGGAGAAGGGGTGGGGGAGTGGCAGACGTCAGTTCCATGCCTTGATGTCAGGGTGCTGGCCACTCCCCAAGAAACAGGGGAAAATGCCCTTCAGCTCTGGTGGAGACGGAACACCGGAGCTTGCCCTCGATCTGCGGCCGCCTGCCTGGCACCTGACAGACCAACGCTACTGACTGCTCAGTGTGTTGAGACCCACCTCATTCCCTCCCAGGGGGTAATCCAAGGCTACATGGGTGACAGAGGACTGTCCAGGTAGGGTGGACGGCAGAGGGATGACTCCTTGGTGCTCCCGAGAAGACCAGAGCTGAGGGGAGGAGAGGAGGAATAAACACGAAAATAAAAAAAATAAAAAAACAGAGACAGTGGCAGGAAGCAGCAGCACTGCAAGATCTGATAAATGCAGACAGTATACAGTAGCAGCAGAGGCAGGCAGGATCAGGGAAGACGTGGCTAATGCAAACAATATACAGTAGCAGAAGCAGCAGGCAACAGCGGGAGCTGGGATGACAATCAGCAAAACACAGGCAAAGCAACAAGAAAAGCACAGCACTTCCAACCCAAGGGGCAAGAACCAAAGGTACAGGCAGTCAGAGATGCTCATGGATGGAGAACAAAATGAAACAGAACACAAGGCATAACAGGCACAATGATCCCTTTTCCAAGGCAAGGCCATGCAAGGCAGAGGTTATGAGATAAACACAAAGGGAGCAAAGACTCCCATCCAAGGCTAATCCAGTGTCACAGATGAGACAGTAGCTGGAGGACAGAGACTTAATGTATGAGTACGGCATAAACAGGACTGCCATTCCTGGCAGACAGAAGCTGACTGTCACTCAATACCCCAAAGGCAGAGTTAGGAACAGGAACTGTAGAACTGCTGGAATGTGCAGGGCAAAAGCAAGGCAATGAAAGGGAAAAAAGGAGGCAGGAGAGCAGATAGGAGAAGAAGCTGGGAAAAGAAACGGGGGGGGATGTTTCACAAAACAGTAGGCAGTACATGGTCATGAAGGGTGCAAAAGGCAGTGTGCAGCATGGCAAAGTGTATGCAGAGACATACTAAGCAGTGGGCATGGAACAAACAGCTCAGGCTAAACTGGACCCTCATCCAGTGTGAGGTGCACACCTCACAAGGGTATGCTGACAGTACATAGATACATAGACAGTGTCGGCAGATAAGGGCCTATGGCTCACCCAGTCTGCCCATTTGAGCTTGTAAGTTCGGTTTATGTTTTCCTAGAAGTCTGTTGCCCCTTACCCCTGACCTCCAGAATTCCTTTATGTCTATCCCATGCATTCTTAAATCCTGTGATTGTTTCAGCCCCCACCACTTCCTCTGGAAGGTGTTCCACTTGTCCACCACCCATTCTGTGAAGAAAGTCTTCCTCATGTTTCCTCTGAATCATCCTCCCTCCGACTTCATCCCATGCCCTCTAGTCCTGGAACATCTTTTTTGCTTAAAAATAGTGTATTCCTGCACCCTGTTCCTCCCTGTGAGATACTTGTATGTCACTATCATATCCCCTTTCTCCCTCCTCTCCTCCAGGGAGTACATGTTCAGTTCCTTCAACCTGTCTTCATAGGACTTGTGATGTAATCCATGCATCATCTTTGTTGCCCTCCTCTGAACCTTCTCTACCCTGTCTATGTCCTTACGTGGGTATGGTCTCCAGAACTGTACACTGTACTCCAGGTGGAGCCTCGCTAGTGTCTTGTATAGCGAATTATGACCTCCCTTTTCCTGCTGGTGATGCCTTCCTATACATCCCAGCATCCTATTTGCTTTACCTGCTGCCTCACACTGTTTCCTACCTTGAGGTCATCAGAGATGATAACCCCAAGATCCTTTCTGCCTGGTGCATGCTATATCCTCATCCCCCAACTGATATATTGTGCCAGGGTTTTGTGTCCCATATGCATTATCTTGCACTTCTTTGCATTGAATTTCAACTGCCAAACCCCTGACCATTCTTCAAGTTTCTGCAGGTCCCTTCTCATTCTGTCTACACCCTCTGGTGTGTCTACTCTGTTACAGAGCTTTGTGTCATCAGAGAACAGTGAAATTCTGCCTTCTAGGTCCTGTGCAATGTCACTGATGAAGATGTTGAATAGGACCGGTCCCAGCACTGATCCCTGTGGTACCCCACTGGTCACTCTTCCCTCTGTGGAGTGACAGCCATTTACCACCCTCTGTGTCCTGCCACCAGCCAGTTACCTACCCACCACGCTACTGTCCTGCCCCACCCATATTCCTCAGTTTGTGTAATAGTCTTCTGTGTGGCACAGTGTCAAAGGCCTTGCTGAAGTCCAGATAGGCCATGTCCACTGCCCTCCTGATCCACCTCCCTAGTCACCAGTCAAAAATTCAATGAGGTTGGTCTGACATGACCTCCCCTGGTGAAACCATGCTGCCTTGGGTCCTATAGTCCATTGACAACCAGATGTTCCACCAACCTCTCCTTCAGTAGTGCTTCCATGATCTTCCCCACTACTGAGGTGAGACTGACTGGTCTGTAGTTCCTGCTTCCTCTTTGTTCCGCTTTTGTATAAAGGGACTACATCTGCTATCCTCCAGTCTGTGGGTACCTCCCTGTTTCCAGTGATCGGCTAAACAGGATAGCCAGAGGTTCAGCCACCACCTCTCTTAGTTCTTTAGGACCTGGGGTGCACCCATCTGGCCCCATTGCTTTATCAACTCTTGTACTTCCAGTTCCTTCAGGACCCTTTCTCGTGTAAAGGGACTTGTGTCCATTCTGCACCATTCTCACCCTTATACTCCTTTCAGACCCATTACCTCCTCTTCCTCAGTAAAGACTGAGCAGAAATACCTGTTCAATATTTCAGCTTTACTGTTGTTATCCTCCACGAGGCCCCCATCCTCCCCCTTCAGTCTCACTATCCCTCCCTTTGTCTTTCTTTTTTCACTTATGTACCTGTAAAAGGTTTTGTCCCCTCTACCCACTGATTTTGAAATGTGTTCTTCTGTCTGAGCTTTGGCTTCCCTTACTGACCTCCCTGCCTCCCTTTGCTTCTCCTGGTACTTCTCCCTATCCCCTTCTGCCTGTGTCTTTTAGTATTGCTTGAATGCAATCTTTTTGGCTTTCACTTTCTTTGCTACCTCTTTGGAAAACCATAATGGTCTCCTCTTCCTTTTTCTTTTGCTAACCTGCTTAACGCATAATTCTGTTGTTCTTGTAATCCCAATTTTAAATACTGCCCACTGTTCCTCAACCCCAGATTCCTGTCCCATTCCCCTTAATGCATCTTTCAAGTATCTCCCCATTTTCCCAAAGTCTGCCCCTAAAATCTAGGATCGTGTTTTTGTGTGGTTGGTTCTGCTCTTTCTGTGATTTCAAACCACAATGACTGGTGGTCACTGTTCCCAGGTGTTCCCCACTGTTACCCCCATCACACTGTCCCTGTTTGTGAGCACAAGGTCAGTATTGCCTTCTGCCGAGTTGGTTCCATGACCAGTTGTTGAGGAAGGCCCTGAAGGTCCAGGATAAATCTGCTCCTAGTTGATGCTGCTGCTGGGATGCTCCAGTCCACGTCTGGAATATTGAAGTCTCAACCAGTACTACCTCACCCTTGTCTGCCATCCTTTGGATGGCTAGCATCCGCTCCTATCTGTTTCTTCCTCCTGGGCTGGTGGTCTATAGACCACACCTGTACGGATGGCTGTTCCCATTTTCCTTTCCAGCTTAACCCACAGTATCTCTCCCCCATTTTGTTCCTCCTGGATCTCTGTGGCCCTTATGTCATTTTTCACATACAGTGCCACTTCTCCTCCCTTCCTGCCTGCTCTGTCTCTTTCTCTTCTGAATATGTTGTAGCCAGGTATGGCCATCTCCCACTTGTGGTTATCATTACACCAGGTTTCAGTGATGGCCACAATGTCCAGGTCTGACTGCACCATGACAGCCTCCAGCTCTTCCATCTTGTTGCTAAGGCTCCTGGCATTTGCACACATGGCTTCCATGATTTGACCTCCCTAGACTGTTTCACTGTTCTCTCAGCCCTTCCTTGGTTGTCCTTTGTCCTGGTTCTCCTTGCTGTCTGCCTTCTGCTGAATTTTGCCCTTTTCTGCCTATCCACCTCTTGGGCACTAATCTCCATCTTTTGCACACTGCTTTGCAGAGATAGCCCTCCTCTGGTTCACTGGTTCCACTGCTAGCTGTGGGGGGTGATCAAGTAGGTACCCTCCTTGCTGGCCTGCCACCCCTTTGCTAGTTTAAATGCTTGTCAATGTAGCATTTAAACTTATCATTGAGTGCTTGGATTCCCCTCCAGGATGGATGCAGGCCATCAGGCTTGAACAAACCTCCATCCCTCCAGGTGGGTCCCCAGTCACCAATGAATCCAAACCCTTCCTCACAGCACCAGTTCTTCAACCATGAGTTAAGTTCCTGGTGCATGCACTCCTATGCTCTCCCTTGCCTCTGCAGGTAGTACTTCTGAGAAAGTGACAGGCGTAGCTTGCTTGAGACCCCCTCAATTTCCTAAACTCTTCCTGAACTTCCTTTGGCTCCCCATTTGCCAGGTCATTAGTACCTAGGTGGATAATGACATCAGCTCACCCTCCGTCTTGCCTTCCCAGTGATCCCCAGGATCTCTTCTTCCATCCCTCCATGCAGAGGCACCTGGTGAGCACCTCATCTCTGTCCTCCCCTCCTGTGTTCCTAGCTGGATCCTCTTATGATGGAGTCCCCCACCAGGATTCGCTTCCTCCTCCTCTGGGGTCCACTGCTTTCCCCGCTGAGGTCACCTCCTTGGCTAACCTCCACATCCTTTCCTTCCACTTCTCTGGGTACCTCTATTTGGTTGTCCTCATTTGCCAGTGTGACATATGAGTTCTTGAGTGGAATAGGATCTGGGATGTGCCTCTGCCTGACCGCTCTAACCCTCCCTGAGCCCACTGTCATCCAAGTGCTCCTCGTTCTCGGCATCCTTTGAGGCAGTTGCATTGGACTGGGTGGTCTCTGGATAGGAGTGATGGTACTCCTGACCCAGTTTACTTCCGCTCTGAGTCTGGCTACCTCATCCCGCAGTCCAGAGAGATGCATGCAGATAGGGCAGCACCTCAGTGTCCAGAAGGTCTGCCTGAATATGGCTGCCCCACAGCCACTGCATTGCTCCACTCCCCACATTATACTGCAATTCCACTACTTGTCTGCTATTGAAGCTCTCCTAGTTCCCTTTTTATTAATTTACTGTCCTAAAAATCCTGCCACTGATCCTCAGATAATTTTCTTTAAAAAAAAAAAAAAGAAACCAATAAATAAATAAATGAGTCAAAACACTTGTCGTGCTGAGGGTGGGCTTCATCCCCCTTATGCAAGCAAAGAGGATGGAAAGGCCATCAATGAATGCCAATAAAGGTGACAGAAATACTCTGAGGATTTTAGCGGCAAAGGCAGTATTCGAATGTGAGGTAGATGAATCACACAGGGCCATGACTCTCGACTATAACCCTCACGTCCTCCGCTATAGGAAAAACAAGAAGCCACAGTAAAGCACCATCACCTACAAGTGGATTTAGAACTAGTGTATGGTGACAGCTGTAGCTGAGCCAACCTCCAGAGTGAAATGAAGCATTGTACAAAAGCAGTTTAACAGCTTCCGGCAGTAATTGGTCATAGCTTCCAGCAGTAGCTAAGCTGAACAATTGAACAAGCATAGGAAGTGTATGCTGATGCAATAATGCACTGAAAAACAACAGAAATAATTGCTTGGTACAATTGCAGTTAAACAGATTGGAATCCCATAGCGAAAGTAATATAGAATTCCAGTAGTCTCTGGTTTGATTCCCACTGAGTGCAAATAAACATATGTGAATGGATTTAAATCCCCAAAAGGGCTGTATGGAAACTGAGGGCTTATATAAGGAAATGTGAAGTGAACAAATGAAAGGCTGAGCTACAGTAAGTAAGCAGTAAAGAACCCGTAGTGAAATGCAATGCTGCTGAGTTAAAATAAGGCTTGCACACAGTCAAGCATATTAGGTCCCAGGTAGACTACAAATGAGTAGATTCGAATGAAGCAAATGAGTAAAATGTAGCAGCAGAGGGAATTGGAGAACTGAAATCCAGGAAGCAGGCAGCTGAGAGAGACCCAAAACAAGCTGCTGAAGCACATCAGAACACACAGTGAGAAGCTGAGAGAGACAGCCAGGTGTACTCAGTTGGGAACATGAGAGTGCTGAAAGGAAAAGCAACAACAGCAGACATGGAGTAACACAGCATACACAAGGGCAACTAACCCCCCCCCCAAAAAAAAAAAGGAAAACCAAAGACAAACAGAAAAACAAGCATAGGAGGAAGCAGTTAGCGGCTGGAGGCCAAACAATACTAACCAAGCAGGAGCAACACATGAATGAAATCCAGCAGAAACCAAGCAGAGGCCAGCACACACACAAGCAGGAGGTGGATACAAGCAGGGAAAAATAACAAGGGAAGAAGCAAAGGAAACACGATATGCAGCGGAAAAGCAAGCCAGCACACACACCATGCAGGAGCTCCATACAGGTAACTTTTCCAAACACTAATGCAAGGAGTCCTGGGAGATGTACGTTTTTATTACATATGTGGGAGGAGTTATTTCCCCCCACATTGAACCTTGGGCTAAGCTCTCCCATTATCTTGACGTATGCAGAAAATAGAATTGAAGAGTTCTTCATGGAATCTGGACTGTACAACACCATCACTGTCAGCAGGTTAATGAAGGGCAAAATGTAAAACACTAGAGTTAATATTTTCAACTGTTTACAGAAGGCACTTTCATAACTAAGTTGGTATGCCCTTGGTGAATAATTAAATTAGGGGAGCCATATTATTAAAGTCAGTCAGATACTGTATGCACGTGTTACATCTAGTTTGCCTCCTGTCATCACATTAGTTGCCTTATTCCATTCATTTAATGAAGCCAAGAGAAGTTTAAGATTTAAGTGGCTATACTGATTTTTTTATTGGAAATGGTACAGTACTGTAAAAAGGAAAAGTGCTGGTGGTGGAAACCTGTGTCAACCCAAAGCACAGGATGTTCATCTTTTTCTGTCAGGCATTGTAACTGAGAGCAGCAATTTTGCCCAATTTGACTGTCTGCTACCCCTCATTATTTCATATCATGTTTTAAATGCAACACCCTAGCGCCATGATTCAGGGCAACTAAATACACTTTATTAATCTTCGCAAACATGGACAGTGTGCCACGAGGAGGCACTGTTGCACTGTGCTGGCTGAGCTAGGCCATTAGGTGGCACTATTATGCTATGCTACCTAAACTACTGTTTACAGTAATTATAACTTTCTAAACATCTCTTTTCCAAATATTGAAATTTCAAAAATAGGCTAGGCCTTTAAAAGCAATAAAACTGAACAGTTACTCTAAATGTAATATTTTTTTCAGTAGTTAGCAACAATGTCTTTGAGGTTGTCAGGTAGTCTTATTGCTTTACCGCTTAGTGCGGATCATGTTGATTGTTAAAATTGACCTTCTCTCTGTTGGTAGCCATGGTCAGAAGATTTTGCCTTTTGTGTTGGCTGCCTCTTAGACATTACCCGTGTCAGCCCTGATACATCACTAGTATCTGAGGTTGCTTCTAAGTCATCAAAAGCTTCTGTTAAAGTCTTAGGATTTGATGGACTCTGACATTCTAATTCACTTTTATTTAGAGGTTGTGTGAATTGTTCCTTGGTAACTTTTGTGAAATTACTGTTTCAACGGGAGATCTGCATTCTACCCCCACTACATATCACCTTGATGCTATCTGTTGCACTCATGTACCTGATTGCCACCTTTTGTCTTTATTCTGAGATGCTGGCTATGCCCTTATATGTTGTCTTACCTGGAGTTCAGAGAGTTATTTGGCATTTTTCGTCATAGTAGTATTTGGCTTGTCTCCACCACTATGCTATTCTGCAACAATTTCAACAGCTGTTGGTTATAGGAGTTTATTTGCTGTGTGTGGTAAAATACATGTGTAACCCCCTCCCAAATCGGGAGCTTACCTGGGGCTACTACTGACTCCTGACTGCCCCTGCAGCCTGCCGCTGTTTCATCTGCTAGCTCCCCTGGCCTGATCCTGGACTGCCAGTGCCAGGGAGCCAAGTAACACTCTTTGTCACCTCCTTCACCCGATCTTCATGTCCGGTGAGCAATTTTGTCCTCCTTGACACCCCAGCCCTCCCCCAAACTGCCTCACAGTGGGGTGGGGATCCAGGACACAAGGCCGAAAACTGTTCTGGTCCCTCAAGCGCCCACAGAAGAAGTGGCAGAAAAGCCACAGGAGGGGACTCTTCTCCTCAGCCCCACTGAGCTGCAAAAGGGGCTAGGGAACACTAAAAACAAAAATAATAACTTTAAAGAACTCCCCGGCCCTGCCTCTGCCTCCATTGGGTCAGGGAGTAAGGGACACCTTGGTGCCTGTCTGGGACTACATGTCCCATAGTTCCTTGTGTCAGGATGGTTGTTTTTGCCACATAGCTCCTCCTGGGGAGCCCACAAAATGGAGCTAATGACTCAGATCCTGTCCCCTAATTGTTTCCCTGGACCTAGTGGCCCTCAGAAGGGACCAGGAGGGTGCTAGCCCTGCAGCCAAATGCTGCCAACTTTGTGGCAATAACATTTTACACTTTATAGTAGAGACTGAACTTGTAAGAACTATTCAAGGGTGTCCATCTATGCCAAGGTTGATTGAGGATAGCATGGAATCCTGTTGGTAGCTGCAGTACCTTCAATCAGGATGAAGAGCTCAACAGTTGTAAGGACCAATGAGAAGCTGAGTTTCAAAAATGAAGATTTTGAGTTTTATAGTTTGCCAGTGTGACTTTCCTGTGAGAGTTTGAAGGAGAAGGAGTATTTCTGACAGCTCCTGCTGCTGTCAGAGAAAAAATCCTATAGTTTGTGCCTTCTGCACAGATTACTGTTGACTTTCTGTACTACAACCCTGGTGAATCCCAGAGATCGGGGATTTTCCTCAGCTGCAAGAACTGGGATATTAAGCCAGCCCGTTGGCGCAGCGGTAGCGCTACCGCTTGCGACGCTAGTGACCCGGGTTCGGGAATGAGCTCGGGGAGCTGGAGGGCTGGCCGGGGGAGAAGGCTGAGTGTCCGTGGACTGCTCGCCTTCTCCGGGGTGGGGGGACAAGGCTCGGTGCTTGACTGACCCCAGGCAGAGGCCTGGGGTACAGCAAGCGCCTGGCCAATCCAGGAAGGTTGGGCATGCCAGACATCGGCGGAGCTCCGCCTTGACGTCTGGGCACATGACACTCCCAGAGAAACAGGGAAAAACACCTCCATTGCTCTGGGTAGATGGAGCACCAGCACAGACCTCAATGGTCCCCTGCCTGTCCCCGGTGGCCCTGATGAAGTGACGTTAGCTCGGGGTGCTTGGGCCCCACCTCAACCCAACCTGGGGGGAAATCAAGGCTACATGGGGGACCACCACAGGGGCTCAGGCAGGAAGGAACCGAGGCAGATGCCAGAGCACTCCAGGCGCAGTGTAGGGGGCAGGGAAGGAAAATAGCGTACAAAAAAAAAAAAAAAGAACTGGGATATTTGGTGCCCCAAATATCAAAGTCTGCTGAAGGAAAGTATTTTTCTGCTGTGGAGACTGAAGTAACAAAAGCTACAGCCTCATTTTCCTGACAACAAAGAGATGGAGTTTCCTGTCAGGACCTATGCTCTAGAGTCCTGCATGCTTACTTGCTTGATCTGCAGCTGCCTACATACAGTCGAGGTGGGTGAAGACAAGTCCCTCTGTGGGGTGAAGATTACCTACCTACAGTCGAGATGGGTGAAGACAAGTCCTTCTGTGGGGTGAAGACTGCTTACCTACAGTCAAGGTAGGTGAAGACAAGTACCTCTGTGGGGTGAAGAGGATCATTGCCTGCATCCATTCCTTTCCTGCCTGTTCTTCCAAGTTGCCTGCAAAGGGGAAACAACCCACAACAGCCTGCATCTTCTCACCAAAGGTTGTGAGTACTGTATTTTACCCAGACAAATACTTTTCTAACTGTTCAGCTAGCTAGCTAATTAATGCTACATCTGGCAACCTGTACGACCTTAGCAACACCGTTATCAACAAGTACAGCCAGGAATAAAACTGTTTTTGCTCACCCCGTGGTGTGGTTGGTACTTTGCACTGCTGCACCCTACCATTTCACCTCTGCTGCACCCAGCATTTCCATGTCACAAATGTGCAACTGCTCAGTGTGTGTACACCAAATAGAGAGCTCTTACAGGGACTGTGAGGTTAACTGGTGCACTAGTTGGAGGAGTGGATCTGGGACATGATAATTCTGGAACACAAAATACTGTTTATTCTGAATGTCAATGTGCTTGTTATCCTGCCAGATTTTCATAGAGTATAGAGTTGGGTTATTGAATGCTTGTATTCCCCTTTGTTTCCACTGCCCCATACCTCTTTATCCACCCCCAAAATAAACCCTTGTTGTTTATTTTTCTGAAAACTGTTCCAGCCATTGTATTATTGTGTAGGGTGATATTTCATGTTTAGAGTGATAAGTGGGGAGGGGGACTGTATATTGTTTTACCTGTTTCCAAGGGAGGGGGCTGTATTTCATTTCCTGTGGGGAAGCACCCTGGCAGTGCAGTGTTAAAAGGATCCCCATAGGTGGAGGCACTGTGACACTTGCCAATCCAA
This sequence comes from Neoceratodus forsteri, assembly GCA_016271365.2. Classification (NCBI taxonomy): domain Eukaryota; kingdom Metazoa; phylum Chordata; order Ceratodontiformes; family Ceratodontidae; genus Neoceratodus; species Neoceratodus forsteri. The sequence goes on along the minus strand of CM028137.1, from coordinate 260,800,598 downwards.
TTATAACCACGAACCTAGGCATCAACCAATATCCCTTAAGCAGCACCACTTGCGAGTGGGTGTGCAGGTAGAAGGGATTGGGTGGTTACAAAATTGTAGGCCCCGCTGGCATTTTGGGGCTTTTCAGTATCCCTCTCTTTATATTGGGAACAGTCTGGTACCCCCCCCTCCCAAATGTCAAAAGTCATTATGGATTGCATCTCATTGGGAGACTGGTGCAAGGGTGCTGATGTTGATCTGAAAAAAGCAATTTTGGTACTAGGGATCCCTGATGCAACCCCAAGGGACCATGTTGAAAGTGTTCTAGGCAGTATTTTATTTTATTTATTATATTTATTCACTAATAATACCTTTGAGCTCAAAAAAAATATTTACAAAGGTTCCATGTCAGTTAGGAAGGTAAAACAGAAGGGAACAAAAAAAAATAACTGACACAGGATGACATAAAATTGAAACAAGTTGAAGCTACAGAACAAATTAGCAAGTACAAAATTGTAAATACAAAAAAAAAATACAATTGCAAAATTACATTTGATTGCAATTAGATAGAGAGAGTAAGGGAAGTAGAGGCAGATGAGATAGGTAGGGAGATGAGAGGAAGTAATAAAGTAATAAGGCATAAAATGTTTGGAAAAAGTTATTGAACATGGGAGGATTTACCGTTCTGCTCAGCAAGCACATAGAGTTTTGATAGAGTGCTGAGAGGATGTTGATCCTTCCAGAGTGCCTGATCAGCTCCCTGCTGATGGAGACCCCATCCTGTGGATCTTAATTACCTATGCCACCCAGATCCTCCTGCCGAGGACCCTAAAGAACCAAGTGACTGTGAAAAGAAACTACGTTTGCTGTTAGATGCTGAGGGGAAAATAGTTCAAGACATTAGAGCTGTATTCCCAGAGAGAGAGACCCGACAAAGAAGAAACCCACTGGCGAACCCTGGTTTGGAGGACCTGAGAGGTCCCCTTACTTGATGCTGCCTTGTGAACAGTATAGAAGACTGCATACTTTTTCTGGCACTATTTACATGCCTTCTGGTGACGATGGCTATGAGAGCTGGGTTAGTCAAGCCACCCAGATGATGCAAGTATGGAAATGCTCAGATGACAAGAAATGCAAATGCATAGTGGAAAGTTTGAGAGGTATGGCTATGGAGGTCATCCGATCACTGTGAGCCAGCCAACAAGATTGCACTACTAGTGACCATCTTGCTATACTAAGAAGTTCCTATGGAGCAGCTGAGTCTAAGGAAGACCTCATGTTTCAACTGGGAGCCACCACCCAGAACGTGGGAGAGAAACTGTCCCATTTCATGACCTGTGTAGAAACAATGATTCATAAAATAGTTGAAGCTGGAGGAGTGACTCCTGCACAGGTTGCCCAAATGAGACTTGACCAAATCTTACGTGGTGCTGTGTATTCCTGTTGGACTCTGATAATGGTAAGACCAAAAGAACGCCGAGCCAACCCTCCTAATTTCAGACAGCTTCTTGATGAAGTGAGAGAGGAAGAGTCACAGGAAGACACTGTCAATTCATTGCACGTGCCTACTGGGAAAAACTTCCTCTTGCAGCTTCAAGCTGAAAGTAGCCATGAACTATCAGCTATCATGCACATAGAGAACAGAAACTCTGAAGCTACCTATAGGTTGGGAGGGGAGTTGCTGGCAATCACAATGGAAGAAAAAGACCTGGGCATCATCATCACAGATGACCTGAAATCATCCAAGCAGACCAATAAAGCAGTAGGTAAGGCTAGAGGGATGTTGGGGTGTATTAGAAGGAGTATCACAAGTCATAAGAGGGAGGTAATAATCCCTCTTTACAAGACACTGGTTAGGCCCCATCTGGAGTACTGCGTGCAATACTGGAGGCCGCACCTGCACAAGGACATCAACAAAATGGATGCAGTCCAGAGAATGGCAACCAAAATGGTGCAGGGACTGCATCAGATAACATATGAGGACAGATTAACAGAGCTCAATATATATACCCAAGAGCAAAGGAGGGAGAGAGGTGATATGGTCAAAACATTCAAACACCTTAAGGGCATTAACAAGGTGAAAGAGTCTAACATGTTTCAATATAAGAAAAATAGCAGGACAAGAAGTAGAGGGAGGTTGATTAAGGTTTAATGTGAGGAAGTTCTTTTTCACAGAAAGGGTGATGGATGCATGGAACGGCCTACCTCAGGAAGTGATGGTTATTAATACAGTGCAGGGCTTCAAACAGGCATGGGATAGGCATAAGGGAGCAATACAGATGAGTATGAATAGATAGGCCATTGAGAGAGTAATGGCCTATGGCACACTCATAAGGTAGAAAGAATGAGCAGACTGCATGGGCCTTGCAGTCCTTATCTGCTGTCAACTTCTATGTTGAAAACAAAAGGATATATCACACCTGAAAACGCAGGTAAAAGAACCCAATGAGTGTGTCAAAGCCATGCAGATGACACAGACACCTCACCCATAAGCCAACTCCTTGCCACCTGGGTGCAGATGCCTGCTGAATCCTTCCTCTGATTCAAGAGTCAGCCCTCGATCCACAACTGTGCCCAGAGGTGACTGGTTCTGTTATAATTGTGGTGAAGATGGAAATATTGCATGAAGTTGTGTTAGTCCTGAGAATCAACAGCTAGTGAACCAGAAATGGGAGAGACAACAACAGCTGCAAAGAAACAACAATGGAGCCCAGTGAGGGAGCAGCCTGGGACTCTGAGGTTGAACAGCTCCATAAGATGGACTAGCCCTAATGCACCTGTTAGAAACAGGTTGCCATCTGGACTGATGGGTCCCACTCCTACCAACAAGATTTCTGTTGAAGGATACCCATGTGACGCCCTCCTGGGCAGTGGGTCACAGGCCACCGTAATTTATCGATCTTCTTACCAGAGCTACTTATAGCATCTGCCTTTGCAACTTCTATCGGGACTTTCTGTTTGGGGGTTGAGCAATGCCAGCAACCCCTATGAAAGCTACATCGCTGTGAAAATTGAATTCCCAGGGACTTTTGCTGGAGTCCCTCAAAAGATCGACATCTTAGCCTTCATTTGTCCTGATGCCCAGATATTGGATAAGACAACGGTGGTGACTGGAACCAATGCCAATATGTATGGACTCCTGGCTCACTTGTGCCTGCAGGAGGCAGGGGAAAGAATCTACCAGACTTTACAAATTCATGCCACTGTGAGTACTGCCCACCTGGAGAGAGATCAAGGTCTGCAGCCAGCCAGAGGAGATTGTCAGAGTTATCAAAACAGAAGGGAAAGATCCTCTGATAGTGCTCCCTGGTGCTGAGTTTGTGGTGAAAGGAACAGTAGATTGCAAGGAGTTGCTGTCAGACCAAATCATTATTGTAGAGTCACCAGGAAGAGGTCTGTTAAATGGTCTGATGGTCCAACGAGGAGTGCTGCCTAGAACCTATGTGATGGTCAAGAGAATCAACATAAAGCTAAAGAATGATACTCACAAGGATCTCATGGTACACTCTGATACAGTAATATAGCCAATCTGTATGCAGCTGATCTGGTTGTGTCCACATCCTCTCCAGAGAAGACTACTCGACTGGATGAAGGGGTGTTCAATTTCGGTTCATCTTCCATTCCCACCAGCTGGAAGAATTGATTAAAGAAGGAGTTGGTAGATAGACTGGATGTTTTTTCTTGCTACGAATGGGATGTGGATTGGGCTAAAGGAGAGAAGCATCATATCCGCCTACATGATGGTAGCCAATTTTGTGAAATGTTGAGAAGATTGGCACCTACTGATATTGAAGATGTTAGGAGACACTTGCAAGAACTCCTGAAGGCAGGGATAATATCTGAATCTCGCAGTCACTATGCCTTGCCTATATTGGTGGCCCTGAAGAAGAATGGTGTAGTAAGGATGTGCATTGACTAACGCACCCTGAATCAGTGAACACTGGGTGACCAATACACTATGCCTCGAGTGCAGGATGCCATAGACAGCCTTACAGGTTGTACAGTTAACGCCACTTATATCACCAGTGGATTTAGTGGGCAGATGGTTTTTGCAGGCAGTTTTCTGAAACCATTTGTCTGATGTATTAGAACCTATGTTAAAAAATAACGATATTGCAATCATTGTGCACCTTTTATTTCACCCACTGTTTAGGCCTTAAAATGGAATTTTTTTAGGTTTTCTGATTACCTCACTTCTTCAATTAGCGATCAGAACTGTACTGCACTGTTAATTAACAGGTAATTGCCTGCAACACACACTAGAGTACATTTAAGCATAATGCTTGCTCCCACATTCATCATGCTTTGTTACAGTTCTGTATCATGATGGCTACTGGTGGGAGTAAACGTAAAGCTCTTTCACTTACACAGAAGGTGGACCTTCTACATCAAATTGATAAGCTGCCACAGATGAGTCAGTGTGATTTGGCAAAGCACCTCACAATGCCCAAATCGATCATAGCTGACCTGCTGCAGCAGAAGGAACAAATCCTGTCTGAATAGCATTCTAATGCCAACCCCAGCAGAAAAAGGAAATGAGAGGGGAAATATAGGGAGGTTGAAGAGACACTTGTATGGTGATTTGAGCATGCTCAAGGGAGAGATGCCATGATAACAGGCCCATTGTTAACAAAAAAAGCAGAGCAGCTGGCTTCTGCATTAGGTCACTCCAAGTTTACCGCCTCTGAAGGCTGGATTTGCTGATGGAAAGCACGTAACAATATCTGATTTAAACAAACGCACAGGGAGAAACTGAGTGCTAACACTGTCAGTGCACAACAATGGGTCTCAGAAGTGCTGCCAGGTCTGTTGGAGGGGTATGAACCCCGTGACATCTATAATGCTGATGAGACTGGCATTTTTTTCTATGCCTAGGCTATGGCACACTGGCTTTTAAAAGCGACAGTGTCCTAGGGCAGAAAAAGGCAAAAGAAAAAGTATCACTCCTGGCATGCTGCAATATGGATGGGAGTGACAAGTGTGAGTTCATGGTCATTGGGAAATCTGCCATGCAATGCTGTCCATAATCTGCCTGTCATCTACCGAGCAAACTGCACAGCGTGGATGAGAGGGGACATCTTCAAAGACTGGGTACAGGCATGGGATAGGCAGCTCAGAGGAAGAAAGTTTGCCCTCATTATGGACAATTTCAGTGGCTGCCCATTGATCAGCAGCCTCAGAAACCTAAAACTTGTCTTTCTGCCCCCTAACACTACATTCATCATTTAGCCTTTAGATCAAGGCATCATTTACTCCCTGAAGCAACATTACATTATTGTAGATGCATGAGGCAAAGAGTTCTTGATGCCATAGATTCGAGCACTGAACTGACTGCCCGTGAGTGTGTCAAAAACATGTCTCTACTTGACTCTGTGTGACTACTGAAGCAGTCATGGGACCTTGTGACACAAACAACAATCAAAAACTGTTTTAGGAAGGCATGGTTCTGGATAGACATCCCAGAGCACCCAGAAGTAGAAGAAGAGGATCCCACAATTGACCTTCCCCCAGGACTTTCCTACAAGGAGTTCAGTCAGTTGTGTCATCTAGGTGATACTGAAGATAAGCTGGAACAACTGTTAGATGCTGTGGAGTCTGTAGTGATAACTATGAGACCTACACAGGAGGTGGAGGAACCACAGGAGCAGGGAGACGAAGGAGACATGGAGGAGATCCTTGTTACACCATGGGACGTCCGTGTGGCTTTACTTACCCTGCATAGAGCTGTCGAGCAGAGTCAAACCATCAAGCCAAACTGGGATTTACTTTCTGCAACAGAAAAAATGTGGAAACTGTACTGCACAATGAGCACAGTTCAAAGGAGAATCATTGACTTTTTCGGCGAGGAGGCTGACTCAAACTCAGATAACTATGACAATCATAAATTTTTTATACCTTTCGTTCTAACCTGATTTGTTGATTACTGTAGTTGGTTAAGGGGGAATGAGGGATCTCACGTGTTTATATTTTTTTGTAGAAGCCTACGAGCTAAAATAATCAGTATATTGCACTGTAATACAGCGTTGCTTGGATTTTATTTGATAATGTAATGACTGTATCTCGGCCACTCTGTAAAGTGGGCAGAGTGGCAGAACACAGATGCACCTGCTATAAGCTGTTTTAACTGTAGATGGTTTTCTGTTCTAGACTTGCGCAATGGTTAATACCAGATACTGATGGCTGAGGAAGATAAGAAGACTGCTTTTATTTGTCCACCGGGATTTTACCAGTTTGAGAGAATGCCCCAAGGAATATCTGGCACCCCAGCAACGTTCCAGCACCTGCTGGAGAAGGTGATGGGTGACATGAATTTTCAGCAGTCTCAGTTTACTTGGATGACCTGATAGTGTTTGTGAAAACACTGGAAGAACATGAAACCCGACTACTCAAGATACTGAACCGAGTGAAGGAGCATGGTCTGAAACTCTCCCTGGACATTCCTCATACAGTCAGTTTGTACATGTTGCCTCTTACTGTACTAAATTTCTGCTTCTCAGCCGTACTATTCCTGTGCTTGTTTATACCACACTGTAAAGATGATTGTCTCTACTGTGTTTGTATATTACCATTCTGTAAAAACTAAGGTCTATACTGTATTTCTGTAGGATGTACATACTGGGTGGGATATTCAGACATGCGCCAGGCATGCACGCAAGCCTGGCACAGCACAACTGGGATGTGCCAGGGCATGGTTCAGGCGATATTCAATGCTGCTGCACCATGGCTTAGCACCATTGAATATGGCACCGGGGCCTCCTGCACTGCGCATGGTGCAATGGCACTGCACCAGCACAAGTGGCAGGAGAGGAGCAGTGGGCTGCACCAGTGCAAATGCAGCTGCGCTAGGTGCAGCAAGAGCAATATTCAGATGTGTTCATCCAAATGAGGCCATTATGAATGCAAGGCACAAATGGGGCCATTTGCATGTCATTATGGCCCCATTTGCATGCAGGTGCGCCAATCCCTGGCGACTTGCACCTGGTGCCCTGCCAGGCTGCAGCCGACAGGGACCGATGCCCCCTGCCCCTCAGTGGGCAACATGCACTAATGCCCGATCACGGGCATCAATTACATCTAAATTGTCTGGTGGTCAAGTGCGACCCGCTCCCCAGCCCAATCGCGGGCTTCAGTATAATAAAATATTCCTTGGTGGTCCAGTGGACCCGATCCCCAGCCCGATCACTGGCTTCTGTTGTAAATAAATGCCCCAGTGGGTCATTGGCACCCCCTCCCCACCTGCCCACTTGGACCCGCCACCCCACCCCCCAGTCAGCAGCTGGTGGCAGCTCCCCACCCACAAACCGACTGGCAGCCCGCTGACTGACGAGTGTACAGTACGGCTATCGCCCGGTTGGTCCACTGCATGGGCCAATGGGCATACAGACTCATACTGTACTACACGGTCGAAATGTGAATGAACCATTCACATTTCAGGACTGATAGTGTCACTGGTCATGCCCGATAGCTCACAGTCAGACCTATGAGCACTCTGGCTATACTATGCGCTGTCCAGTCAGCAGGTTATAAGCGTCTTGTGGTGGGGGGCACCAGCACTACTGATGGTGGCCGAGGTCTAGTGGGCAGGTGAGGAAGAGGCCAGCTCACTGGGGCTGTACAAGCTGGGCTGAGATGGAGTCACTGGACCTGAGAATATTTTGTTAACTGATAGCAAGTGATGGTGCCTGATGACTGACCTGCCATCACGAACCCAGACTGAGCTGTGGACCCACTTGGAGTGCATCCTGACACCATACCAGAAGCTTATGTATGGTTTAGCACCCTGCACAACACCTTCTTGCCTCATTTATCTCCTACAGATGTAAGAAAAGCACAGCTAGCAGATACTAGTTTATGAGACATTATCTTAGCCAAAGAAAAGGGTTTGTCTTCCTTCAAGTCAAAGCAAACCTGCCAGATGTATCACTTCTCCTGAGAGAGTGGGACAAGTTTTCCTTAAAGCATGGACTGTAGTATCGTATCGCCAAAACACAAACTCAGTTTCCCAGAGAGCAACTGGTGCTGCCCCAAAAGTATCGCTGTATGGTCTTGCGTGCCTTTCACAAAGACATGGGACATTTGGGAAGTGATAAGACTTTGGGCCTGGTACAAGACCACTTCTACTGGCCTTGTATGGCTATGGAGGTGGAAATACATTGCAGAAGCTGTAATAGATGCATCACCTGTAAGACTTTACCCAAACAAGCAGTGCCTCTTGTAAACATCACCAGTAATGTGCCGATGGACGTGGCCTGTATGGACTTCCTTTCCCTTGAACCTGACCGAAAGGGGATCAGTAACATTCTAGTAGTGACTGATCACAACACTTGCTATGCACAGGCTTTCCCTACAAAAGATCATAAAGCAACCACTGTGGCTTAATTATTGTATGAAAAGTATTTTGTGCACTATGGACTCCCCAAAAGCCTGCACTCTGATCAAGGGAGAGACTTTGAGAGTCGCCTTATCAAAGAACTTGCAAGCATTATGGGCATAGAGAAAGTCTTGTTCTACACCATACCACCCTCAAGGTAACCTTCAGCCAGAAAGATTAAATAGAACACTGCTCAACATGCTGGGAACATTGGATCATAACAGAAAGCCATAATGGAGCCAACAAGTACATTTTCTAGTCCATGCCTACAACTCTACTAACAAGCATTTGTCAATGCCGAATGTTGTCTCGCTGGCATTGGCATTGGCAGTGCAGGAGTTAGAGATGCATAATAGGAATGGCAGTGAAGTATTGAACTGATTCCAACCCCATCCCAACCCTGCAGAGACTGACAGGCATTGGGGTGTGCCTTTGGGTCGTCAGCTATAATGCTCATGCCATTTTGCCTCACCCTACCCTGTAGACACTGACAAGTGTTGTGGTGTTCTTTGGGGTCTTTGGGCCTTATACTTACCCCATTCCAAAATGAAATACGCTGAGGTGGGTGCAGTATAGGAGAATGGGGTGAACTTTGGGGCCGAGCACTCCAAGGCACACCTTGATGCCTGTCACTGGCTGCAGGGTGGGGGTAGAATAGTGTGAGCATTACAGTTGATGATCCCAAGTCACACCCCGATGCCTGTCAGTCTCTACAGGGTGGGGTGTTACAGTTGAAAACCCTAACGCCATAGGCATGTGTTAGTATTTTCACTCCAAATTATCAACATGGGCTTTTTGTGACCCCACCTCATGAAGAACAGCACTATCATTTTGTTAGCGGAAAGGTGATTTTGCACACTGACTGCACCATTTGGCACCACAAGTACGGAAATACATTTTGGGAATGATGTGAAAAATGACAACTGTATTGTTCATGAGGAGGTGTAAAAAAATGGCAACGTTGAAAATCTGGAGTGAAAATATGAAAAATTGGTGAAGTCATGAGCATGCATAGAAACTGCGCAACACACGTCCGTAACTCAATTATTTTTGGGATTTTTTAACCACATTTTTCAACATAGGCATTTTGAGACCTCCCCTCATGAACAGTGGCACTGTGATTTTGTTAATATCTCCCAAAAGTTGATTTCAAACAGCAGCCACGCCAATGACGCTAGAGGTGCCAAAATATATTTTGGGTAGGATGTTAAAAATGACAGCCGTACTGTTCATAAGGAGGTGTGAAAAAAATGGCAGTGTTGAAAATTTGGCATGAAAATATTGCAAATTTGTGAAGTTACAAGGGTGCGTAGAAAATGCTCAACACATGTTTGTAACACAGTCATTTTATGGACTTTCGTCACCAAGATTTCAACATAGGCATTTTAGAACCTCTGCTCATGAACAGTGTCACTGTCATTTTCTTAATCTGTCCCTAAAACCGATTTCCCACAGAAACCATGCTATTATGTGTCATAAGTGTGAACACTTATTTTGGCCAGGATATGTACTGTGCCAGATGTACTGTTCATAAGGAGGTGTGGAAAAATGGCAATGCTGAAAATCTGGAGTGAAAATATTGCAAATTCACGAAGTTTTGAGTGTGCGTGGAAACTGCGCAACACAAGCTCGTAAAGCAGTCATTTTTTGGATTTTCTTCACCAAATGTGCAACATAGGCTTTTTGAGAGCCCACCTTATGAACAGTGGCACTGTCATTTCATTACTAGGTCCCAAAAGGTGATTCTGCACAGTGACCACAAAATCACCTTTCAGAACCGAATAACGCCATGACGGTGACTGAATTCAGGAGGAGGAGTCCCAATAACCCTATGTTGAAAATTTGGTGCCAAAATTCCCCAAAATGCTCAAGATATACATCAAAGTTGAAAAAAAACCCTATTTATGCCTTTATACAGCTTACCGGCATTTCTTCAGTTCGTGGTCGGCTTTGAAGAGTGCAGACGTGTTCCCGGTCCACATAAGATCGTCACACTGGGCTCCAGAAGTAAGTATGTGGTGGAGGGGGCTTGGGAAGGCAGGGTACGGAGAGGGTGGGTGCAGGTTGAGGAAGGGGGCAGGAGAGACAGCGAGGGACCATTTTCTGGTTTACAGGTTTACAAAAGAAAAGAACACTGCAGGATTTTTTTTTTACAGGGACATTTGGCATGCTGGGGTGGGCTCCCAGCAAGCCACCCAAGTGTGTTAGAGGGCTGTAGCTGATGGGGGATTGGGCACTCAAGTCGGCATATACCGAAGGGGGGGCAAGAGCCAAGGGGTTGGGCACCACCCTCAGCACACAACAAATGGGGGGATTATCAGCAGTGGGCTCCCAGTGAGCAAATTGAACTGGGAAGGGGAGACTGAATCTGATGGGGATTGGGCCTCCCATTGGAAAGAAAGACTGTTGGGCGCATGATGCTGAGGGGGTTGGGCACTTGTCCTTTACTACGTGAAATGGAAGGGCATTATGCCGACGGGGAGAGGGCTCCACCGCTGGCAAATGAAGTGGGTTGGGGCATGCCAACAGGGGGATTGGGCACCCCTGAAGTCAGTGGCGCCATGTTTAGTGAAAAACTTCACCAGTAAAGGCACATTGGGAGGTGTTATTATGCGCTGTATTTTTTCCCCAATTAAGCTTTCACTCTGTACACTGTCTTGAACTGAGTTTGTAAAAAAGTTTTACTGGGTTTGTTAATATATATTTTTTTAATTCTATTTAAGACTGTACTGGGTTTACATGCTTACTGCTATGGACTCAGTTAGAAAATTCAGTGAATTGTAAAATCTGTGTAACCTCTGTCTTGAGTCTAAGGCTCCTGCCCTTGACTTTCATTCTTAATCATCTTCCTTTGTCCCCCTGTCCTCCTCGGCCTCTGTTCTGTCCCTCCTGCCCTCCCCCATCAGTCTGTTCTTTTGTGCTTGTTTTGGATTCCCGAGTTAGCCAGCACCTTGCCTCTGTCGGAGACCGCCCCCTGACTTGTCTTTCAAGTTGGTGCTCAGCTCTCTTTGTGTGTCTCTGTATAGACACACTCCCCCATCTTCTCCTATTTAATCTGCTGTCTCCTTCCTTACAGGTGCCACTTGCCATCAGGGGCAGCGGTCACGATCCAGCCATAGCACCTCTACACTGCAAGGAGCCTGATCCACCTACCCCCCAAAGAAATAGATAAGGTATGATGCTTGAAAAATTGCTACAATTTCTCTGAGCTGTGTGAACGCTGAACCAGATCATCACTTGCAATTTGTTGTTTTCAGTTTCAGCGCCTTCTCAGGGTAGTGCTATTGGCTCCACGCCAGTGTAGAGCTCCCTTATTGGCTGGTCTCACTCACCTGAGACAGAAGCACCTGAGATATGTGGCTTAATGTAAGCCTGCATCCCTGTACTCGGCTTCTTATTTATATATTTTAATTTAGCCTGTTCTGCTTGGCCTGCGTAAAGTAACTTACCATTCCTCCCTGCTGCAGTTTCTCTCCAATTGTATGTGCACTGATTCAGTGCTAGCTCTGCAGACTTCCCCTTGATTTTTCCCCAGTTAAGCTTTCACTCTGTACATTGCCTTGAACTGAGTTTGTAAAAAAAGTTTTACTGGCTTTGTTAATATATATTTTTTTAATCCTATTTAAGACTGTACTGGGTTTACATGCTTACTGCTTTGGACTTACTTAGAAAATTCAGTGAATTGTAAAATCTATGTAGCCTCTGTCTTGAGCCTAAGGCTCCTGCCCTTGACTTTCATTCTTAATCATCTTCCTTTGTCCCCCTGTCCTCCTCGGTCTCTGTTCTGTCCCTCCTGCCCTCCCCCATCAGTCAGTTCTTTTGTGCTTGTTTTGGATTCCCGAGTTAGCCAGCACCTTGCCTCTGTCTGAGACCTGCACCCTGACTTGTCTTTCAATTTGGTGCTCAGTTCTCTTTGTGTGTCTCTGTTTAGACACACCCCCCCATCTGCTCCTATTTTAATCTGCTGTCTTCTTCCTTACAGGTGCCACTTGCCCCCAGAGGCAGCGGTCACGATCCAGCCATAGCACCTCTACGGTGCAAGGAGCCTGATCCACCAACCCTGAAAAGATTAAGGTACGAAGCCTGAAAAATTGCCACGATTTCTCTGGGCTGTGTGAATGCTGAACCGGATCATCACTTGCAATTTGCTGTTTTCAGTTTCAGTGCCTCCTCAGGGTAGCACTATTGGCTCCACACCTGTGTAGAGCTCTCTGATTAACTGGTCTCACTCACCTGACACAGGAGCACCTGAGACGTGTGGCTTAATTTAAGCCTGCATCTCTGTACTCGGCTTCTAATTTATATATTTTAATTTAGCCTGTTCTGCTCAGCCTGTATAAAGTAACTTACCATTCCGCCTCCCCACCGCTGCAGTTTCTCTCCAACTCTATGTGCACTGATTCAGTGCTAAGCTCTGCAAACTTCCTCTTGATTTTTCATGCACCCCCCTCCCCCTCCCAGGCCTCCTTTAAATGCACACAGTCTCCGTCCACTCCTATCTGATGTTTCATTTTATTGGTTACTTACTTTCAACAGCTGCAATTCCTCCCATCCCCTTTTTGCAACTAAGCCTTCTAGCAGCTTTATCTCATTCTGTCTTGCTGAGGCATACCATTTTGGTACTATAGGTTTGCTTATTGCTGACTAGCATATCCTGTCTTGCTGACTAGCATATCTTGTCTTGCTAAGGCACTGTTTTACTTAAAAATTGTACTACAAATTACTGAACTGTGACTGATTTGCCAAAAAACTGTGTTTATTGTCTAAAAATGTTCCCAGTAACCAAGTGTTACAGCCCCTTCTTGACTTTGTAGCTCTCTCCAGACTGCAAGGCTCCAAGGAAATTGTTGGCTTTTCAGTTGCTAATTGAGCTGTTTTTGCTCAGACTGCTAGCCTTTGAGTTGCCCCACTATTAATCTGAGCTTCTCTCTCCTTTCTCTAGCCAAGAACCTGCTAGGGATCCCAGCTCAGACACCCTCCGTGTGGACCATGGACACCGGGAAGTTGACACTTCCGAAGCCCCTGCCCGAGACCTCCTCATCGGACTTCAATGCTTGAGAGGTAAGGCAAAGCTACAATTTTTTGCCCACTCGCCCATCCCCCCTCCTGTGTGCTATTATATAGACCCATTAGCGCCACCCACTCCCCTCCCTGACGAATCTCCTGCCTTCTCTTTCTTACTAAAACAATTTGTTCCTGCCAGGGTTCCACCAGGGGATTCCTGCAACCAGCAGCCGTCGAGCTACCTTTGTTATCAAAATTCCCTCGTTTACCCAACAACTGCAATTATGGCAGCCTTGTGGCAATTCCTCCTCCTGACTGCACTGTGTATCATACCCCTTACTGGCTTATTATCCAAAAAATTTAAGACTTGGGCTACACCTCATCATCATCCTGAAGACTGCTCACCCAATCTGGCTCTACACATCACATGTTATGCCAAGGCTCCTTGCCAGCTGATCCAAGTAGACTACCTTCCTCGAAGAGCAACTATTGCAGGTTTGTCTGCGCCTTCTTCCTTATCTCTAATTAATTTGAGTTACTTCCACTGGTGTTACACAGTCAGAGTATTAGCCTCAGTGTCCTTAGGCTTGCATAAATTTAAAACCAAAGCTTGGCACCCCAGTTCCTCCTCCATGCCAAGCCAGAAAAGGCCTCAAGCGCATTGCTTTTCACTTGAATCCATGAAAAAATTGCTCCTCCTCCTCTTACTCTACTCTGGCAATGTCAAGCTTAATCCAGGGCCCATAAATAAACTTACCTCCCCTTCTGAGTCACTGTCTCTTAAAGGTATTAGTTTTATGCATATTAACGTGTGCAGCCTGCTGAAAAAATTCACCCTTATCCAGGCCTGGACCGCCCATACAATGCAGGATATGCTTGTTATTGCAGAATCCTGGCTATGGCCCTCTACACCAAATAGCATGATTAATATACCTAACTACCAGATCATTAGATGCGATAGGCAATCCAGAGGAGGTGGGGTCGCCATCTACATCAAAGATAGATTTGTGTCATCATCACTTAATTCTAACTCACTGGTAGCAGGATTTGAGTGTCTGGACATAAAAATTGACCTATCCTCATCATTAGCACTCTGAGTCATAGGATGCTATAGACCACCATCTACAGGTACTCAGCTCTTGTCCTATCTTACAATTATCTTGGACACTAGCCCCCTGGAAACAATTATCCTTGGGGATTTAAAGTACGATTGGCTGTCGGGAGCCGGTCACCTGCTTAAATCTTTCTGCCACTCCCTTGGTTTCACCCTACTCAACGAAGAGCCCACCCATATCAACAAAAAGAATACAGCCAAAAGTGCCCTTCTGGATGTCCTGCTTGTGAATAAACCCCATTCCTTCTCCCACATTGGAACCTTTGACGTGGATATTAGCGACCATTGCCTAATAGCTGGAGTTTGGGCAGCCAACAAAGTGCCAACTGTGGCCAAATTCTCCACCAAAAGGTCAACCAGGTAATTTGACCCAAAGGCATACCTACTTGGCCTAAAACACTCCCCCCTGTGGCAGAGTTTTTACCTTGCTAAAACAGTGGAAACTAGATATTCTATACTACATGAAATCATTACCTACACAATGAATCTACATGTGCCTCTGTCAAAAATACTCATAACGGCTAGGAAATGCCATTGGTTCACTCAAGATCTCAAGGCTGCACTACTGTCCAGGGATAAACTCTGAAAAACTGCCTGCAAATCCCAAAAAGAGGAAGATTGGCACCCCTTTAGAATAGCCAGAAATTGCTGCACCAAACTGATTAGGGAAGCTAAAGCCTGCTGTTACCAAGCAGAACTAGATACTGCAGCCAATTGTCCCTCCAAATTCTAGGCCGCAATCAAAGAACTGGTGGGAGCCATGTCACAAAATATGCTCCTTACAAAAATTACCTCTGACAATACAGTAATCAATGACAAAAAAGAGATACTGCAGGCATTCAACATGCACTTTGCCACAGCAGGCTTAGCCTTCGATAACTTGAATGCATGTAGCCTGCGCACCCAACATGGCACGACCCCACCATATGTTGGCTCCATTAGTCAACATTTCTCATTCTCATTGGTTTCCCTCAATTAAGTGGAAGACTTGATTCTCCACCTGGATACTAAGAAAAGTGCCGGCGCAGATGCACTTGAACCATACTTACTAAAGATAGCATGCCACATATTGGCAGCGCCTATTACTCATTTATTCAACCTGTCCCTAACACAAGGTACCCTCCCTCAAATATGGAAGATTGCACATGTTATCCCGCTATTTAAATCTGGAAACCCTTGCGACCTTAATAACTATAGGCCAATTTCTTTCCTACCCACACTCTCGAAGCTACTGGAAAAAATAGTAAATGGCCAACTAAGATCCTTCATCGACAGACAAAAATTACTAAACCCCCTTCAATCCGGATTCAGAGCCAACCACAGTACAGTCTCGGCATTAGCTAAAGTAACCAACGATTGGCAACTGGAGTTGGAGCATAAAAAGTCAGCATGTGCTGTGTTTCTTGACCTCAGCAAAGCATTTGACACAGTTGACCATGACCTGCTCCTCTACTCGCTAAAAACTCTAGGACTGGATGCTACTTCTCTAAACTGGTTCTCTGAATGTCTGACAGACAGATACCAGCAGGTGAAAGTGGATGGCGAACTATCTGCCCAAAAACTTTTACATAGAGGTGTCCCTCAGGGATGCATATTAGGTCCCCTCCTCTTCGCAGTGTATATCAACAACATTGATAAGGGAATCAAGGATGCTAGTATTCACTTATTTGTGGATGACACAGTGCTGTACCTGAGTCATCCCACACAAAAAGAAGCTTGTACTGACCTACAAAAATATTTCAGCCTCCTGCAACTCCAACTAATCAATAAAAAACTGCTATTAACTGCTAAGAAAACTAAAGCCATGTTATTTTCCCCCACAAACTACATAAGCGCACTGACTCCCTCCCCCCAATAACCACGATGCTGGGAGAGTGTTTAGAGTACGTTCCGAAATTCAGATATCTTGGGTTCTGGATCGACTGTAAACTCTCCTTTACTGACCACCTGGATGACTTGCTGAAAAAATTAAGGCAAAGACTTGGCCTTTTTTATAGGATAAGAAGGCTTCTTACAGTAGATGCAGAGAAACGACTAGTCCAAGCCACGTTCCTGTCCTTAATTGACTACACAGACTTCATATACAGTAGCTGTATGGCTTCCTATCTTGGAGAATTGGATACGCTCTACCACAGAGCTATATGCTTCATCACTGACCTCCCCTTCTCTACTCATCATTGCACACTATATGCCGCCAAGGGCTAGGCCTCACTTCACTATAGGCGCAACTTTAATGCAGCACTCTAGACACTTAGAGCCCTCAGTGGCAAACTCTCTCAATACATCGTCAACTGTCTGTCTCTGATTGTGCCCAAGAATTATTCCCTTAGAAGCTGCTCACAACTCCTGCTAAATATACCCAGGGCATTCACACAAGTCGGGAGAACAGCCTTTGGATTCTCACTCCCATCAATATGGAATAAAACCCAAAAAATACTTGATCTGAAAACCCCAGTAAGTACCCTTTTGTTCAAAAGGCTTTACCGTGATGACATTACAGAAATTTGCAACTGCTTTACTAGACACTAACTAACCTCTCTCCCTCAAATGGCGGCCCACAAATGGCAGCCCCCCAGCTGAAATGTGTGCCTCTGCCTCTAGCATGCCCACCAACAGAGCCACAGGATTGATTGCCGAACTCACATATCTTATTCTTTGATGCTCTGAACAGTTGCAGCCTGATTCTAGCACATGCTACCGCACTTGGGGATAATTATTACCTATCGCCCCAAAAAATATTCGGTCCCTCATCCATCCAACACCTCCCTTTGCCCTAACCTCCAGGACCCTCCCAGCTATGCCCCTGCTACTATATTCCTCCTCTTGCACTCAGTACAATGGCAGCTTTTCTCCTCCATATGTCGCCATGTTTTGGGGCAAAAATCACTTGTTCACCATTCGTACAGTCTTCCACCCTCCCAGTTCCTCATTCTGCTCTAACAATTGGGTCCTCTTTGCTTGCACCCCTATTCCCCACCTCTTCCTACATTAAGCACTTGATATCTTCTATCTGGTATGCCTACCCTCTCCCTAACACATCTCACTACAAAATGCATAGTTTCTGGGCTTGGATCCAGCACAAGTTTATTATCCATGACTCTTTGTAGATCTATGTTCAATGTATATTACCTGTAGATGTGCATTTTTACTATAATAGCAGCTATTTGTACTGTTTGTACTACTGCAACTTGTCTTTTTGTATTACTGTATTACTGTAGGACCACAGGTCCACCTTGTAAATGAGCTTGCTCAATGGTGCCCGCCTGGATAAATAAAGATATTGATTGATTGATTGATTGATTGATTGATTGCATGATGAGTTTGCCTCTTATTGCAGTGGCACATTTGTTAGATGGGGTGGCCACTTTACATATTGTTGGTGTCAGTGCCTGCATGCTGGCTTGTTGGGGAATGAGGGGTGCACCTACTGATGCGTGCCCTGCATTCGCCCTCAGTGACCGCACCTCCAAATCTGCTGCTACCACAAGATGTTGGTTGGCGTGCATGCACGAGCCAACATTAAAATTATTCAACGTGGTTCTCACCCTATTTTCTAATATTCAGGAGAGAAGCCAGACTTCCAGTGGACTTATGTTTTCGGGTGTCTGCAGATGGCGCCTTACCAGAGACACACTTGCAGTATACCAGGAGGCTGCAAGCACAACTAACAGAAGCCTACAGGGTGGCCCAAGAAGCAGCTGCAAAGTCTGGCCTAACAAACAAAAACAGATATAATAAGAGAGTCCGAGAACAAGCTCTTCAGCCCAGAGACCAAGTATTGATTCATAACTTGGGAATACCAGGCAAACACAAGATAGAGGACAATTGGAAATCTGATCCTTATGTAATTGTGGACAGCTTCCAAATTTGCCTGTATGCAGATTAAGAATGGAAAAAGGAAATATGGTGGTTAAAACTGCACTGAAACCACCTATTGCCAATTGGTCAACTGTTTACAGAAGTTGTTAATTCAGTACCTCTCTGTCCTCCACAGAGACCAGTCACTAGAAATGAGACAAGGCACAAGAGACACAGTCAAGTTCAACCTCCAGTACCTGTTGCCCCACCGGTGATGCAGTCTGTTGTTTTCAACAGTAGTTTTGAAGATGAAGAACCTTACATTTGTCTGATACCACATCAGTAGTGAAGCTCATTGCAGCCAGTATGTTAAGCTCTAACTGCTAACATACCCAGGCTGAATCCATGACACAGACCCATGTGGCATCATTGATTCTCCTCTTCACTATCCTCCCATTTGCAGGCCAGTGGCTCCACTTCCTCAAAATGCATGCGGACCGCACACTGCAATTCCCCCAGGTGGCAGGTCTCAAACTAACACATTGTCCTTCACTAGTAGACAATGTCGCCTCACTCCATTAACATTGCATGTTACCCTATTTACCATCCCAAAGGGGGGTTTTAATACTGGCACAGCTGGTTGCGCATCCTCAGGGAGTTGGTGGTTTCTCCTTACCCACTAGGAGCCACCATAGAAGGGGCAAGGATACACCGTGTCACCTTCAGGTAGCCAGGGACATATATCTTTAACTATTTTTAACTTTAACATTTACTAAAAATACCACCAACAGTTTCATCTGGTTCAAGGTCAGTTAGCATTCATCTGTATCCCCCTCCCCCAGGTCGTGCTTAAAAACAGGCAGAATTTGTCTAGTGCAATTACATGGTCAACAAAAACTAAATAAATGAAAATAAATATATAAGACATCATACTGGACTACTATCCATTTCATATGTTTGAATAATTCTTTAGTCCAGTATTTCAGTTGATGGGCTCTGTTGTCACTGCAGTTTTTTTCATTAATGCCCTTTTAATCTTGACAGCTGTTTTCACTTTGCCATTTGATTGACTGTGGCATGAGTAAGGTGTGTCATGTTTAAATTCGTATGAATCTGGAAACTGCAGTTGTCACACTGGTAAACTGGAGGCAGTGTGGTCTAGTTGCTTGAGTTCTGGCACTAGAACCTGGAGAGTGCAGGTGCAAAACCTGCTGAAACTAGTCACCATGTGACCTTGGGCATGTCACTTAGCCTTCCATTTGCTCCAGTTTACCCAGCTGCAGAAATCTGTAGAGGCAGGATTCTACTGGAACTCAGATGCATCTCAGCTGGGCTATCCTGGATAACTACCTTGTAAAACAAAACTGAATTCCATTGTTAGGAATTACTGTCTCTGGGATTCCATGGTGGACGTACTATGCTTTGCTGCAGCCAGTGATAGCAGATGCAGTTGTTGGGTGAAAATTATCTAATTCCCAATGTTTTGTGTAGCATTGGACCCAGATGAGCTACTCTTCATTGAGTGTAAATAAATGCATTCCTATTTTTCTCTATGGCCTGCCAGGTATTTAATGGGTTATGTGAGGTTCTAGTTGCTGTCTGGCTAAGAACTCACTACAGATTCTACACTGAATTGGGAAGTCCTTTTCTTCACTGTTCATGTTGGACAATAAAAGCAGCAGTGCATGGTACTGGTGAAAATTTTGACCTATATTTTTTTATTTTATTATGGATTGCCCTTTATCCATTGACTTTTACTTGTGTGATACATTTCTTTCTCCACCTTGAGTCTGTTTTACTACTGTTTTCATATTTGAAATAATTAAAGGAGTGCTCCTTTTGATATGGCTTGAACCGGATTTTCATTAGTATTTGCAGATGTTTGTGAAGCAAGCAATAACACACAACGAGGTGTGGGCTATCTAATGATAAGAGCATGCCCAGGTGCGTTGTTAAGCACGAGGCGCTTGCACTGAGTGCCTTATGCACCTGGGCATGCACTTATCAGGAGATAACCCACACCTCGGAGTGTGTTATTGCACTTATAAAATGGGCGTCCAAGTATTTAAAAAGGAAAAAAAAAGAAATAAAGTCAGAAATATAAAAGTGGGGCTCCAGAGGGTTAAATATTGAAAGAAATAGTCCCACTATTAAAAGAGTTGTTTATTGGCATCAGAGGGTTTCCTAACTATTTTTGAGATAGAAAGTAGAAAAAAAGGAGATAGTGTATGTAAGGTCCTCCTCACTGCCAAAGGTGTAAACATTTAACTTACTTATTGGTTTATCTATGTATGAGTAGTGACTTACAGTGACTGCCCATTTAGTTTGTTTTACAGTGAGAAGTAACGAGCCCTGTAGCGAGTGTCTGAGACTTCGGGTGCAATTTGATTGTGTGACCTCAGATGTGGAAAACATTTTTTTCTTCTTTTACGTTCACTTATTTCTGATTGTTCATTCGAGTCCCGCTTCAGTATCTGTTCAGCAACATCGCGTGTGTCCCTATGTGGTCGCAGTAAAGAGGCATTAGGGATGTAGAGACTGGAGATCGGTCTCGGGTTTCTGTGGTAAAGTACAGGTCACATTTTTATTTTAAAGCCTTGAGTGCTGTATATTTGAGGAGGCAAGAATGAAAGCGTTCGGGGATTGAAACAGGAAGCATGAAGTGAAAGTCGTCTACACGACTGCTTCCCATTTCAGTGGTGAGTGCTTCCTGTTTCAGAGGTCGTGTTTGACTGATGCATTTTTATGAATGTGAGAGAAAATAAAAAAAAAACATTTTTAGTTTTGTGTGAGGAGTTTGAATGTAGTAATTTTTAGTGTGAAGGGATAGAAGGAGCATTAATGGCAGTGATGCTGGGAGAGCGAGGGGAAACGCAGCTCATAGAAAATAGCAGGAAGTGTTACTGGCTTAGGTTTGTATTTGTTTTTAGTGGCCAGAGGTCAGTGACAAGCTGCTGTTATGGGGCCGTAGGGAGAAGATAAGTACCAGTTGCATATGATACATGCTGATAAGAACACTGCTCTGGAGGGCCATTAGCCAATCAGATTTGTGTATTTTAAAAGCCCATTTTATAACATCTATTATTCCATAAGGTTAGGAAGCACTGCCTGCTGTGTGCTATTTAATTTCAGTCACAACAGAAGTGATTTTAAACAGACAGAAGAGAATGCTGACAAAAACCTGGTCCGAGCCATATTAAAGGGAGAGCTCCTTTTATTATTTCAGACATGAAAAAAAAGGTGCTAAAGCAGACTCAGACTGTTGAAAGAAGGGTATCATAAAAGTCAGGAGGTAATCATCAATCTAAAATAGAATAAAAAAGTATAGGTCAAGCTTTTCACTGCTATCATGCACTGCTTCTTTAAGTGTAAACATCTTGAGCTTTGCGCAGACACACTTCATCATCAGTATGACTAGAGTATGCACACTAGCATTTTAGAGTTCATGCTTTAAATTATAATGACACTGCTGTCATTGTACGATGCACCTTTTAGTAAAGTTAGTTCTTTTTTTAATGCTCACTATTCACAGCTGGACAATAGGAGTCGGAGAATGGTGGTAAACGGCAGTCATTCCGGAGTAGGCAAAGTTACCTGTGGAGTACCACAGGGATCATTACTAGGGCCAGTCCACTTCAATGTCTTCATCAATGACATTGCAGAAGGGCTGGAAGGAAAAGTATGCCTGTTTGCAGATGACACAAAACTCCGCAACAAAGTAGACACACTGGGAGCAGTGGAAAAAATGTGACGTGATCAAGAAACATTTGATGAATGGTTAAGGGCTTGGCAGCTGGGTTTTAATGCAAAGAATTGAAAAATAAAGTACTTGGGGCATAAGAACCTGGGGGCAACATACCAACTGGAAGAAGAGGTATTAATAGTTAAAAGGTAGGAAAGGTGATCATTTCTAATGACCTGAAGGTAGCGAAGCAGTGTGACAAAACAGTGGGGTAGGTTGGAAGGATGCTGGGTTGCATAGGAAGGAGAATCACTAGCAGAAGGAGGGAGGGAGGGAGGTAATAATACCCCTATGCAGATCACTGGTTAGGCCGCACCTCGAATGCTGTGTACAGTTCTGGAGACCCCACCTCTGTAAAGACATAGAGAGGGTGGAGGCAGTACTAAGGAGGGCAACCAAAATGGTGCATGGCCTGCATCAAAAGCCCTATGAGGAAAGGCTTAAGGAACTTAGCATGTTCTCCCTGGAGGAAGGAAGGGAAAGGGAAGATATGATAGAGACAATCAAATACCTCACGGGCAAAAAGAAGGTACAGTAGGGAAGCATTTTCCACAGAAAAAGATGCTCGAAGACAAGGGGCCATGTCATGCTATTATGTTAGAAGGGCGGAGTCTCAGAGGAAATGTGAGGAAATACGTCTTCATGGAGACAGTGGTGGATGCATGAACCAGCTTATCAGCAGAGGTGGTGGGGGCAGAAACAGTGATAGGGATCAAGAATGCATGGGATAGACACAGAGGAATCTTAGTGATGGGGAGGGCAGACCAGCAATTGGGTAGGGTCTGCTGCAACACTATAGGTTGGGAAAATAGGGAAGACTGGGTGGACCATCAGGGCTTTATCTGCTAACCGACTCTATGTTTCTATGTTTAAGTTAAGTTTATCTACAGAAATGGGGGACATATGTGGAAAATGAGCATGGAAAAATAAACTCAATGATTTCTTTACTCTTGCGCTATCGAATTACTTTTGATGTCTTCTACTTATATTGTAAACATGAAGATAATATCACATGAGGGGCTTGATTTTTCAAAGCTCCCAATTGCCACAAGCCCCAGGTGCAATGACGATATGGCACATGAGGCTTGCAGCAATCACCAGCTGGCGATCGGGAGTTTAAATCCCTTGTGCCAGGTGCTACGAGTTAGACTTTTTCTGACCAATTGTGACATTCCTGGGGACTGTTTTTATGGAGCTTGCGTCAGATATTTGGCACATGCTGCCATAAAAAGTGAAAACTGTCAAGCATGTGCACCCAAGATTCGAGAACTGGGTGTAGTTGTGGCAAAGGGGTTTGGTGCACCACCAGAACCTAAGTGTCATGGTGCAGAGCTTGATGTAAGCCCTGCATTGCGCTTTGAAAAATGAAGCCCGAGGTTATCTTGATCTAGTCCCTAATGCCTGGAAACAGTGTCTATGTAACGTATGTAACAGGAACAGATAAGAGGATAAATTAAACATAAAAGTTATTCATAAATATATTTTGATCTGTACATGAATTTTCAGTACATTAATTCCTTCAGTTACTTTACTTTACTAAGCTACTCCAATCTACCTGCACGTATTTCTGTGAAATAAACAACACTCAAATTCATAGTGCATTTCTAAGGGCAAAAGTGATTTCAACGTTTTTCTCACTATGATTTCTTAGCAAGTGATATAGTATAATGCATTTATAAGTAAGTTGAGGGAGTGAGTAGATGACATTTTAAACTCTGATTTCTTTAAAATGTTAGTCCTTAAAATCAGAGCATTAAACTTTGCATTAATGTATGTAACACAAAGAAGTAAAACTCAAAAACTGCAACTAGTCACTAAAAACATTCTGGAACACAGAAATAATGCAGTTTAAGTCATTTATTCTTTGTAAATGTATATACAGTATTTATGTATTATTAAAAGGAAGGTTGGGCTGACTCTCTGAAAGCATACCACCACCACAAAGTTAAAAGTTCATGATTAATCATTCTCCAAAAGATCAACATGATTGCTAACTTAAAATACAAGTGCAACATACCAAAACATGCGCAATAAAAGTAAATAAGATCTATAACCAAAACACCACACTACATACAATGCATAGTTCAGTCAAAATCCCTCCCTCAAATGTTTTACAATCCAAGTAAATCTGATATGAAACTTACTGTATCACTACTGGACCTGGGAGCCCACAGGTGATGGCACAGCTAAATCCACACATAGCTAAATCCACCAGAGGAGAACACAGGTGCTGTCTGGCAGTGTCTTGCTTGAGCAGATGTGCACAGTGCTCCTCATGTGGACCCACCAGAGCCCAATAGAAAACTGACCAAGGACCTGGGACACCACAGATCATCATTATTACTACTACCTCAGTTATCCTACCAAGACACACATTATGGGGAACAAATCCTTCAAAATATTTTTCCTATTGACAATATTTTCAGAAATTGCCTAGTAGATAACATTAGAAACAAAATCTATTTCAATATTAGCCTTACCATGACTGTAGAATAAATCCTGGTTGAGGATGGGGTGCACATTTTACAGATGGAAATAACAGCAACATGCAAGTCTGTCTAGTGTGACTAGCTCTCACTTTCTTTTACTGTCTTGTTTTTAAATCCAGAAATGAAGAATTAAACCTCATCTATTCTGATTGCACCACAGTAACCATTTGGTTGCCTTAAATTTGTTGAGAAAAGAGCCTCTGGCAGATAATCACTGTGAATATAAATTCCTTAGGTAATGGACCTGGTCTTTGCATAGTAGAAATGTAGCACAAAGAGATTGCTTTGGACTACTCTAGGCAAAATGATACCCCCACATTCTGGTGTGTTCTTCATTTATTGACAATACCTCAATGTTTCACCATTTTCTTTATGGCTCCTTCTGGGGGACACTAAAGATTCAGTACAGAGAAGATATAAATTAAAGGGAATCCGTGCAATTCCCTACATGATTATATCAGCTGTTACCATAGTTGTGCAGACATTGATTGAAAAGGTTACACTGAGAAAAGGACTTTATTAAAACACTTTTTAAATAGGAATGTGGAGGCATCCATTTTGCAGACAAGAAAGGTGCTGTGATGATGTCACTGCCTCACTAGTGTTAACAATCTGCAGTGCAGCAGGTGAGAACGGTTCTACTGTACTGATAGGAATGCCTTTATATCCTGAAGAACATCTTGGATTTCATGTTTGGCAGAGTGGAAAAAGAAATCCAGTGCTTTTATTCATCATGTAACAGGATCCCTGTCTGGAGGAGCAGTGTGTTTTAACCTGTTTCATTGCACACTGTTGGAGCTGGTGAGGCAGTGCCATTATCACAGCACTCTTCTTGTCCACAAAATTGATTCCTCCACAGTACAATTTTAAAAGTATTTTTCTGTCTTACTGAAGACTTTTTCTAAATATAACCTAGCAGTTAACATACTGGATCATCATCGTAACCTTTACAATAATTTTATAGGGAATCATATGGATTCCCTTTAAATCCAGATAAAATCATGTTTTAAATTTGCAGCATCTTTTGGTTGAATACAATGGGCTCGATTTTCAAAGTGTCAGAAATGATGCAATGTGCTTGCATCAAAAAGATATGACACAAGGGGCTCACTGCACTGCACCTTGCATCATTCCCAATTTTCCAACAGTGCCTGTGCCTGATGAGGGCTTCCAGCACTAGGTGGGCTTGTGCCATGCTTGAGACAGATGCACAGCTGTGCCTTGGTGGAAGGGGGCTTGTGCCACACCAGCGATGCAGTATTCCCTAAGTTAGGATTCTGTAAGCCTCCCCATGACTACAGGTCCTGCTGGTACTCAGACCAGCCAGAGCTGATTTAACAGCCCATGTGCCACACCATGGGCAGTTATTGAGAAATGCGGGACCTGTCTCTATATATATGTGCAGCAAAACCTACCTGAGAAACACTGAGATGGGAAAGGTTAAAGTAAGAAGAATAATTTGGGTACTAGCATACAGGGTTGCACCAAAGAACTCATGTACAGAAGGCCACCACTGATAGATTACATGAGGGACTGTGACACCCGATATGCCATATGATGACAACCCAAACTATATGACACTGCAACATATTACAGAAACACTAACATTCTTCTGCATACAGTTTTATAAAACTTAACTATACAAGGGTAGGCAACCGTACATGTGCATGTTGGTGTGTACCCAATGGTATCATGTACCGTATCCTCTTGTTGGTGAGTCACATGACAGATGCCATCACATCATGTTATGCCAAACTCCTCAGACATGTCCTATGTGAGTGAGTTCTCTGCATCATCTGAGAATGTATGTGTGTGTTCCTGCAAACACTCTGCCAAGGAATGTAATATGACTCCTTCCCCCAGATATAGTATGCACAGCACCTCAGGTGGTATGAAATATGTGCACATAGGGGGTGTACACAACCTAGGAACCTTAAAGGACTGAACTCTTTATGACGTACCATTGCTGAAGGGAAAACAGTGCCTACATAATCCAACTGGTACTTATTTGTCATATAAACCTGACATACAACATCTCTCTTCTCCCAGGTTTGTATGGGAACTGTTCCCTGCTAAGCAGGTACCCCTGTACTGCTCCATGGTACTTGTGTGAATGTACATCCCGTGGTCTGTGTGTAATCTCTATGAAACTCCTACACTAGCTGTGAGGCCCTTATTATACTACTTTTTGTACCCTGGATTACTTGCTCCCAGTACATGATGACATACTAGGCAGTAAAACACTCACTGATGCAGGCAAGTAAGCACTCTCAGACAACAGCACACAGTAGCAGTCCCCTGAAAGACTGTTATGAGAATCTAAAATACAACTTCTTAGGATACACTTAAGACCCCTACATTTGCCAAGGTTAATTACCCAACTCCAGCTACTGTACAACACCACCAGCCACTTGATGTTGGATGAGAACAACACTGAAAGATTAAGTAAATGGCACATCTCAGCAGGGGTCACTTACTTCTCAGAAACAGGAGACTCAAACACACAGAACAAAAAAGCACACAGCACTCAAATTCCTGTGCCCCCTCAGGGTCCCCAACCTATGAGACATTGAGAGCACTCTTATTTAAGATATGCCCCCTAGACCCTACTGAATGTACAGTACTTGGTAGTACTGGCACAGTCCTACTTTATGTTATCTCACACACACACACACACACACACACAGTGGCATGGACATGTCATGTAGAGGTACCCCTGCCTCTTCTACAGCACTGTTGGTGGCACTCCACAGGCATCTTGCAGTCTGTGCTAGTACCTGACATCTCTCATGTCACAGCTGTGCAGAGAATGCCCACAGATGGTAGTCTCTATCAGTCCCCTCCTGTGCACCAGTTGTTTGTTGCACGGGACTGGCTGTGACAACTGCGCAGTGTTTGGCATGGGACTACTTCTGTACCAAAATCAGGTGCAGGATCCTTGGCACATCAGGCCTTGACACAAGCTGCTGTTTGTCACAGCCTGTGTCAATCTAAGGGCCCATTTGAAAATCAAGACCAATATTTTAACAGATATACCAAAGATTATGACTTAATTCCCAGATCCTGGTAGAAGTATCAATATCATGAAACACATCTGGATGTAAATAAGCAAGACACAATAATGCTGAGCACATGAATTCATTGTGCACTCAAGCCATATATCACACCATGTGCTACCACATACCGGTCCTGTACTACACCCATCCTATAGCCAATCATAGTGGCCTGGCTGCCAGTCTTTAGCACCTGATTACACTTTTACCTTCTTTACCTAGAACAAGTTTAAAATACTCCTTATAAGTTTCACAGTCCGGCACTGTTGACACTCCAGCAATAAAATATTTTATAGTGTGATAAATGGAACTAGAACCTTATACCTTTTTCAAATTCATTTGAGCACCTACCAAAAAAACAGTAAACAATATTAATAATAAGCACCCAAAATCCAGGGTGCCCAGCTTAGTGAGAAGAGTGCTTCCCCGCATTCCCTATATAAGAACAGTGGGATTTTCTTGACTTTTACAGCTACAGCTGGAACATGTGCTGTAGGCTGCAGTGAGAAGAGGGATCTGCTGTTTCCATGGTGTCTAGTGGCACCCCCCCACCCACTGATTGCTGTCCTTGGTGTTTAGTGGCACCCCCTTACTCGCTGATTACTGACCCTGATGTCTAGTGGCACCCCCCACTCTCTGATCACTGTCCCTTGGTGTCTAGTGGCACCCCCACCTGCCAATCATTTTCCCTGGTGTCTAGTGGTACCCCAATCTCTGATTGCTGTCCCTGGTGTCTAATGGCACTCCCCCATCTGCCAATCACTGTCCCTGGTGTCTAGTGGCATCCCCCACCCTCTGATCATGATCCCCCAATTTTTATTTTAGTCCTCCCACATGCAACCTGTTGTTCTGTTACTAGTGGCTGTCATCTGGGGCCCCAATGCCCATGTCAGCATGTACAAGATCTCCCTCCCCAGCAATGTGGGGACACTGAAGATCCAACTCCCAGTGTTCCAAAAGTCAAAAAAACCCAGCTGTTCTTTGTTGTACCTGTAAAAAGAAAACAATTCCCCGAGGTCTTTTTTTTCTTGCACACCTGAAAAAGAGAAAATGGTCCCTCGTCATCTCCCCCTTCCCCCTCCACCCTTCCCTACCATTCCTCTGAGCACTCACCATCTCACACTCACCCTTACCAGTTTACGATGGTAGCCTTTCGGTCCAAGCTCAACATTTTTTTAAAGCAAAAAACATATATTTTTCATTGTAGCTCAGACATTATATAATCTAGCAAACTGATTGCCTTTTCTGAAGCATATTACAAAAGAAATGTCATGAAAGAATGGTACCATCTTCCATATCTAACATATAGGTAAAGCAGGGCAGTCTCAGATGCTAATGATAAATTCTAAGGAACTGTTTAGTAAAATGCCAAAAGGGTGTAGCAAGCAAGAACTTCAGAAAGAAATTCTGAGAGTTGAGAATTTCTATTGCTTTGTACGGATGTGTATACAGTATTCCTGAGTTCTTAATCTTTCGAGCTGTTCCAGCCTTACTGAGAGGGCATACAATTTCTCAAAACATTATATTCTTTTACGTGTCATGTGCTTGAATTACATCTAAATCAGCAGAAAGTAATGTTCCTAAACAAAGCTTAGTTTTAACTACAATACTTATTTTGCTTAGCTGGAACTACATTCAGTGGTTGAAGGATTAGCTGTTACATAAGATAATTAAAAAAAGCAATGATTCAAGGCTGCATGTTTATCAGTTTTTATCTTGGCATGCTTACGCAGCCAACATCTTGCACTAGTAGCAGATTTGGAGGCGCAGTCACTGTTGGGCAAATGCAGGGCACGCATCAGTAGGTGCGTCCCTCATTCACCAATCAGCCAGCAGCAGGGGCCGACACCCTGCATAGCTAATGCGGCCACCAGATCTGGGAAAAGGTCTGCTGCAATGAGAGCCTAAGATCTCATGCAGCATGACCACAACACACCTCCCAAGAGGTGCAGGCAACATGGCGGCAGTGACTGACGCTGCCGTCTGTCACAATGCCGACAGGGGATCCCACACCCTGTCGGCATAATTCCTCCCCCAATTTCTGCTGTGTGCTGAGGGGGTGCCCAATCCCCCTCAGCATCATGTGCTCCCAAAAATGGCTTTTGCCGATGGGGGCTCAATCCCCGTCGGCTTCAGTTCCCCCTTCCTAGTTCAGTCTGCTGATAGGGGAGCCCACCCCCATCAGCATGATGTCCCCTTTGCTGAGTACTGAGGGGTGCCCAATCCCTCAGCTCGTGTCCCCTCCCTTCTGTATGTGCTGAAGGGGATGCCCAATCCCCCGTTGATTACTGTATCCCCCCCAAAAACACTTGGGTGGCATGCTGGGAGCCCACCCCAGTGTGCCCAATATCCTGTTAAAAAAAAATGCCCCACAATGTTTTTTTGTTTGTTTTACCTGTAAAAAAAAAAAATGGTCCCTCACGGTCTCCCTGCCCCCTCCTGCAACCCGCGCCCACCCTCTGCGCACCCTGCCTCTCCACACCCCCTCACCCCATACTTACCTCCAGAGTCTGGCGTGATGATCTTTGGTGGATTTGGAACATGTCTGCACTCTTCAAAGCTGACCACAAACTGAAGAAATGCCGGTAAGCTGTAAAATGGTATAAATAGGGTTTTTTCAACTTTTGTCCATATCTCGGGCATTTTTGGGAATTTTGACACCAAATTTTCAACATGAGGTTTTTGGTACCCCTCCTAATGAATTCAGCCACTGTCATGACATTATTCCATCTGGAAAGGTGATTTCCTGGTCACTGTGCAGAATCACCTTTCAGGATGATTAATGCAACAACAGTGCCACTGTTCATGAGGGGGTCTGTTAAAAAGCCTATGTTGCAAATTTGGTGGAAAAAATCAAAAAGTGGCTGTTTTATGCAGTGCGTTGTGAAGTTTTCACACACGCTCATAACTTCATGAATTTGTAATAGTTTCACTCCAGATTTTCCCAATTGGCATTTTCCCACACCTCCTTATGAATAGTACAGCTGTCATTTTACATATCTTGGCTGAAATGTGGTTTTGCACGTCTGGCGCAGAATAGCGCAGTCGCTGTGTGAAATCAGTTTTCAGAACAGTTTGAGGAAATGACGGTGATACTGTTCATGAGCAGAGGTCCTAAAATGCCTATGTTGAAAATTTGGTGACGAAATTCCATAAAAGGACTGTGTTTCAGGTGTGCGTTGTGCAGTTTCCATGCACCCTTGTAACTCTGCAAATTTGCAAGATTGTCACGTCACATTTTTAACACTGGCATTTTTTTACTCCTCCTTATGAACAGTATAGCTGTCCTTTTTCACATCCTGCCCTAAATGTGTTTTCGCACCTGTGTTGCACAATGGCATGGTCACTGTGGGAAATCAACGTATGGGACAAATTAACTAAATCACTGTGCCATTGTTCATGAGGGGAAGTCCCAAAATGCCTATGTTAATAATGGGGTTAAAAAAATCCCCAAAATAATTGGGTTACGGATGTGTGTTGCACAGTTTCTATGCATGCTCATGACTTTACCAATTTTTCATATTTTCACTCCAGATTTTCTTTCTTTTTTTTTATCCACCTTCTCCTTGTGCCAGGGTGGCCACTCCTTCAGGTCTGCCATAGTCCCCACTGGCACCCCTGCCTCAATGCCAGCCCCTCACCCCATATCCGCAGCCCCCCAGGTAATCTGGACATAACCCTTCCCTGGGTGGGTCCCCCTCTTCTGAGGGAGATAGAAGCTGGTAGGAGCTGGCCAGCACACTATACTTTCCCTGGGTACTGGTAGGGTGAATCTAGGCTGCATTAGGGACTCAACGGCAATGGGAGCCAATGACTGTCACCCGGTTGTCCCTGGAGCTTTCTCCACTTTGTGCCCCTGGGGGTGTGGTTGCCACAATGTCAAGGCGTAAGCCGGCATTCCCCATGCACCCACTTAATATGTAGGGCCCCAGCATGTTGACATACCCCCAGCCTCCACCAGGGGTCTGCAAAAGCTGGGTCCTGAATCCCCCCTCCCCCTGAGAAAGGCGAGCAGTCTCCGGATGCTCCCAGCTGTCTCTCCCCGGTCAACCCTCCAGTGTCCCTAGTCCATTCCTAAACCCAGGTCGCTGGCGTCATAAGCGGGAATCCAGCCACTGTGCCGATCAGCCATCCCTCACTCCAGATTTTCAACGCTGACATTTTTGTACATCTCCTCATGAACAATACAGTTGTCATTTTCCACATACTGCCCAAAATGTGTTTTCATCCCGGTGTTGCCAAATGGCATAGCTGCTGTGCAAAACCACCTTTCTGCTAACACACTGATAGTGGCGCTCTTCATGAGGTGGGCTCACAAAAAGCCCATGTTGAAAATTTGGAGTGAAAATACCAACACACGCCTATGGTGTTAGGGTTCCCAACTGTAGCACCCCACCCTGTAGAGACTGACAGTCACCAGGGCTGTGACTTGGGATCATCAGCTGTCATGCTCATGCCATTACACCCCCATCCCCACCCTGCAGCCAGTGACAGGCATCGTGGTGTGCCTTACAGTGTTCGGCCACAAAGTTCACCCCATTCTCCTACACTGCACCCACCTCAGCATATTTCCTTATGGAATGGGGTAAGTATAACACCCAAAGACCCCAAACCACACCACGATACTTGTCAGTATCTGCAGCGTAGGGTGAGGTAGAATGGCATGCGTATTATAGCTGATGACCCAAAGGCATACCCCAATGCCTGTCAGTCTCTGCAGGGTGGAGCTGGGGTTGGCATCACTTCAGTACTTCACTGCCATTCCTATGATGTGTCTCTAACTCCTGCACTACCAATGACAATGCCAGTGTGGCAATATTCGGCATTGACAAATGCTTGTTATAAATCATTATTATAAACTGAAAATGTGTATTAAGCAAATTTGTTCATGAACTCTTAGCCATTTTAAAACATTATTACACAATTGTCTAGTTGTAACATTTGCCTAAGCAATGTCAATGAGCAATGTCAAAGAACAGGACTATTAGTCACAAAACACAATGAAGTATAAGTCCAGTTTTCATACATGAGCATGGGCTTGACAGGTAGGACTTAGTAGCTAGTTTTGTAACTAGTAATGTAGCTAGTACTTGTACTGTGTAGTTCTAAGTAAGAATGCTGCAGGAGAACCCTATTAAAAACAAACAAAAAAAACTATGGAATATTAAAGTAGCAGTGAAAACAAACTGTGTGTTTGCCTTTTATGGTGATTTGACATCCTTCATGTTCAGCTTTCATGTTGATACATTTTTACTGAATTCCATATGTATTTGTTTTGATAACAAAAGCCTGTTTTTCTTTGCTCTGAGGAAAACTGCTTCACAGTCCAGAAATCTCAAAAAAACATACTAATATTATTCTAGGATACAGGCTATTAAAATATTTCCTGACTGGAAATCTGTGTGCATGTTCAGTCTCAATCCCTGCATTAGTATCAGACATTGTTAAGGGCTTGGTAAGCCAGTTTTCCATAAAGACTTTGATATCACTGCTTTCTGAACAATCTGACAAGCCCAAGAGACTGAAACTGTTCACCTAACTCTCCATGTCTGTGACTTAAGCATGGAGTTCTTTTAGCTATTTACAATACATTCTAGTTTGGATTCTAACTGGGGCACAAATTGACCCAAATCTGAGAGTCTTAACTCTAGCTCAGCTGGTCTTTTGTTGGTACATAAGATATCATTGAAAAATTAATGTACGTTTGGTACTAATATGCTCCAATTTGCTAATAAGTGTTGCAATGCTATTCTTAACCTCAAAAAAAATTGTTTCTTGTAAATGCTTGTTAGAGATTCAGTGGGCATAACCCTGCAGACCTTTTGCTATGAGAAAAGGACTCACGCATTCTTTGTGACCCAACATGTTGGAGTTTCCACACAGTCCATGAATCCCTGTGCTCGTTGTCTTTGGTGGAAGTCACACTGCACTATTTTCGCTCACTACCCCCAGTGCACTAGTTCAGCTGGTGGACTGCGCGTGCATGCATGAGGACCGGTTTGTTGAAAGCAACAGAATGACTTGGGCTAAGAAAAACAACTTAGAAAAGGTTCAGCTGAGCAGATATTATGCCCCTCTGGGCTCCTGCTGATGAATGCTGCTCTGTTGAACTGTTTGTGGGCTCTTCTAGTCCAAATGTTCTATTTTTTGTCTCAATTTCCATTTCTCCCCCCCCCCCCAGTTCACATTTACAGCTCCTTTCGGGCTTCCACATAGCCACAGTGTGGCTCCTTTGCAACTCCTCTCTCCTCAGGGAGCATTTTATCTTTGCCTTGTTTCTGCAGACTTCATTATCTATTTTACAGTACAGCACCAGAAATTTCACAAAATGCAGTGTGGCTTTTATCATGTGGCATCTGACTCTCTGCTGCTCCGCCTCCTTTGTCTCTTTAAGAACGCCCCTCCAAGCTTTACATTAGCTGCGGAGCGGCATTACTTAAAATAGCAGCTTCTTGCTGCTCTCTTTTCCTTTTGCTCCTCTCCTCCTCCCCATGACTCCTACATTAACTGTGAGAGTGGCTTCACTATTGGCAGCTACTGCTGCCCTGTGCACATTCCCACCCTGCTTTAATGCTGCCACAGCAGTTTTACTTAATGGTAGCACCTTGTTGCTGCTCTATCTCTTTCTGTTCCTGGCTGCCTTCTGAGCCTCATAGGGCATAGCACTTTGCTGTCGCATTGGCAATTCAGGAAGGTGGAGGGGTGCTTCCATTACTGCCTCCTCCACCTCCACAGACTCCATTCTCTCTCTGCCTTCCACCAATGTGGAGTAGGCCTCAGTCTGAGCTGTATACAGTCTGGGAGTTTACAGTGCCCACCGTTACTTTCACTTAGTGTGGTCACACTACCATCAGGTTTCAACTGCAGCCTCAATTCGTCCTACTCTTGCCACTATTAAATATAACCCCCCACACTATGCCAGGACTCAGAGAGCACCCACTACACCCCAGGGAAAGGATATTGATTTATTTAAATCATGATGGCCACACGGCATTTCCCTAGCCCACAGCACCACCAATGCCACCCTTTATTAAACAAAAGGCTGGCTAGGCCCCTTTGACATTCACTATCCCACCTGGGCTACTAATTAAAATTACGGGCCTCTAGAACCAATGGTACATGGATTTTAGTTGAGTCCCCCTCCCAAACCACACTTCCCGTCCTCTATTTCTGCTGCTACTATATTTTTCCTCCCATTAACCTAATTTCTTCTCATTTTTACAGGTCTAACAGAATGTGAACTACTACGCCATCAGATAAGTATATTTCTTTCCCTGGCCTGTCCTTTGTGTCCTATGTGTCCCCTTGCGAGCAGTGGATCCTTTGTGATCTCCTTTTTTGTCTTTTATTTTACAGGTACATTGTTGGAAGACCTCTCCCCAGGACTACCCCTTGGCATCCTGCACTCAGGTAAGTCCCTCTACTATACAGTTATAAGGTGGATGGTCTGTAATGGGTTGGCCATGCCGTTACATTCCCCAAAGTGTCAGTGAAGTTGACAAGACTGCCATCAGGGCAGGCTTAAACGCAGAAGTAGGAACTCATAACTATACACAATGAACATTTTACCATGTACAAACTAACATTCAGGTTTTCATGGCATGACAGTTTTAGCACAAAGATTAGAGGTGTTACTTCTCTTCCATGGATCCCCAGTTGTGCAGAGCTCTATAGTTCTTCACTGGTATTCTTGGTCTAAGCCTAGTCATACCCTGAGTCCCTGCTATTTTTGTTCTCCTCCTCGCCAGTTGAAGGAGTGTGAGACAAACTGGTCTCTCCCACCAATTCAGTGTTAGGTTGTGTGTATCATATCCTATTACCGAACTTCCCAAGATTTGAGATGTGGTGTACCCCTCGTTCCATCCAGTGGCAGGTTCCACCAGTCCAAAAAGGTGATTTTGTGGTCCCTGCATGAAATCACCTTTTGGACAGGAGTTAAAAATTTTCTCTGACCTTATTCATGACACGGGGTCATACAAAGGCTACGTTTTCAGTCTGGTGTAAAAAATATATAAAAAAAAAGTTATGAAGCTATGTTGAATTTTGCAAATGTACTTTGGTAATATTCAATATTTTTACCCCAACTTTTCAACATAGGCATTTCTTTACAACACCTCATGAATGTGACAGCTGTCATTTTTCAACTCCTGCCCATTTATAACACCTCATGAATGTGACAGCAGTCATTATTCAACTCCTGCCCAAAATGTGTTTTTGCATCCTGAAACTTGATTTCGCAATCCATGTGCAAAATCACCTTAAGGCCAGGAGCTGAACATTTTCTCTGCCCTTCTTCATGAAGCAGGGTCATAAAAAAGCTATGTTGAACATTTGGTGTGAAAATATTGAAAATAAATTTCAATATTTCTACTCCAAATTCCTCAGCTGCAGTCCTATTGGCTCTAGCCAGATTTTGTTTTGGAAGTTATGAGTGGCCTGGTGGTAAGGATGCCCCTAGAGGTGGGATGTGACTATAAAATATCCCAATGCTTATTCAATATACTTCAGATTTTCAGCATCTGTGAATTATGGGTAGTAGAGAACATCACCCTATCAAATGTACAGTACTTTGAGATTCTTCTTTGAGTTGATGGTATCTTCCTTTCAAATATTGTCTGCTCTTGTGGCTGTCTCTCTGATGATATGTGGCATGTATCACCTTTTCAAAAATCTGAAAATGATTTCTCCTTTTTCCTTTTTTGCACTCAGTTAATGTGTTGCAGTTTCATTTCACTCTAAGAAGTTGTAAATATGGTATACTGTTCCTCAGTTTCTCAGAGTGGAAGCTGCTACTGTGGAGAATTGTGGCACAGTCTGTAGGTTTCCTATATAATCTTACTTCATGTCTGTCCTGGTGAAGTTCTACTATAATATCCAGGAAAGGCAATTCTTGCTTGCTGCTTCTTGCCATAACTACAAGTGCTGATTGCATTAGTTGGGGTAGTGCAGAAAGTCCTGCAATTCTTCATTAGTTCCAGTCCAGATGAATATTATATCATCAATATATCTTTTTCTGATATAAATGTCTTCTGTAAGGGTTCATGGCTGAGTGGACATGTGTGCTGTCAAAGACATGTATGTATGTGTTTGCATATCCTGGCACCATAGTACTGCCCATGGCAGTCCCTTTGATTTGTCTGTAGAGATTGCTTCTCAGATTGGAAGTAGTTTTTTCTGAACACTATTCCAACCATTTCTTGATGTGGTAGTAGTAGAAGGTTTTATTTATTAAGCATCTTTTCCCTGCGGCTCATGGCACTGAACAAATCAGGATGGCAAGACAATTACAATAAACACAGAGTATAAAAACATTAGTAAAATTAGAAGAGTGCAGAACAGTATTTAAGGCCCAAATGCCTCTCTAAAAAGGTGGGTCTTCAGGCCCCGTTTAAAGACTTCTACTGAGGGGACCTCCCTCAGAGATCTGGGAAGTGAGTTCCACAGGACCAGTTCCACCACTTCAAAGGTGCGATCACCAGATGATTTCAACCAGGCCTAGGAAACACCAGAAGGCTCTCCTTGGCAGACTGGAGAGCATGCAAGGGCAGGCCAGAGTCAGGAAATCTTGCAGACAGCCCAGACCCAAACCGTATAGGGCCTTATAGGTGAGTAATCCCACCTTGAAGGAGATCTTCCATCTAACTGGCAGCCAGTGCAGACTGTGAAGTTCTGGGGTCACATGATAAGGCCTCGAGAGGCCTGTCAGCAACCTGGCCATCACATTCTGCAACAGCTGCAGGTGGCGCTGGCCCCCTCCACTGATCCTGAGATAAAGAGAATTACAGTAGTCTAGCCTTGGCATCATGAAGGTATGCGCTACTGATGGTAGCCCACCAGGAAGTATAAAGACTTTGATCCGGGCGATATTCCTAAAATGGTAAAAAACAATCTGAACAACAGATGACACCTGAGCTTTAAGTGTCAATTTGCTGTCTAGGAACATGCCCAGAGTTTTTACCTTTTTAGATGTCAAAAGAGGGACTGTACCAAGCATCAATCCTGTTTCGGCCCTCCTGGTGTCTACCTCTCTCTGACAACCTGACTCAGTCACCAGTAATGCCATCTTACTCAGATTAAGACTCAGCCAGTTAGAGGCTGTCCAGTTCTGGATCTTAGCCAGATAGTTATTTAGCACTGCCACTGCATCACATGTCCCAGTCACAAAAGACATATACAGTTGGATATAATCAGCATAGCAGTGAAACTCCGCATTGTAATGTATAATGATCTCACCGAGGGGCAGCATGTACACTGTGAACAACATGGGCAAAAGTACAGATCCTTGGGGTACTCCACGAAGCAAGGGCTAGGGGTGGGAGGAAAACTTTTTCATCACCACCCTCTGTGACTTGCCTGTGAGAAAGGACTCAAACCAGCTGATGAAAGTGCCAGTGAATCCATATAACCCCCTCAAGCAATCCAATAACACTCTGTGGTCCACAGTGTCAAATGCTGATGACAGATTGAGAAGAACAAGTATTGACTGTTCTTCCTTATCTCTTGCCCTGAGCAGATCATTTTGTACCCTGACCAATGCAGTTTTAGTGCTATGCCCAGGCCTAAATCCAGACTGGAGAGGCCTACAGATGTCAAAGGCCAGGAAGTGTGTCTTGAGTTGCACAGCAAAACAGTTTTCTCAACAACTTTACACAAAAAGAGAAGGTTAGAGACTGGTCTATAATTCACCAAGACGTCTGGGTCGAGATATTTTTTTTCAGAAGGGGCTTCACCAGTGGCTCTTTCAAGGCATCAGGAAATAGTCCCTCTGAAAGTGAGCTCCAGTCTATCTCAGCAAACACTGGCTAATGGACTCCATGCCTCCTATTAGGAGATGCATCGTGCCCAGGTCCAAAAACAGTGGGGGAATTCAAGAATGCATGGGACAGACCTAAGGCAATTCTGGTGGGGGGGGGGTAGGAAGAAATAGGCTGTTGGTTAACCAGGATCTGCAGCTTATCCAATAGGTAGGGAAATGGGCAGACTGGGTGGGCCAAGTAGTCCTTATCTTCCATCAAAGCGTATGTTTCTATGTTTCATTTCACAAAAAAGTAGGCTGGAGCTTCAAA
This sequence comes from Neoceratodus forsteri, assembly GCA_016271365.2. NCBI lineage: Eukaryota > Metazoa > Chordata > Ceratodontiformes > Ceratodontidae > Neoceratodus > Neoceratodus forsteri. Next base: position 260,761,982 of record CM028137.1, on the reverse strand, counting down.
ATCACCTCACAGGCCTCTTCCACATCCACTGGTGTAAACTCACTCCAGGTAAGTGGAGTACCCTCAGACAACTGATGTGACACTGCGAGGCCTAGGAAGCCAGGTTGGGGAAATCACAATCATGATGGAGGACACTCTATCAGAGAAGAACAGAGTGAACTCCTTGTACTTTGCAACAGAAGCTACTCTATCCAGCTGCAGACAAGCAGGGTGGAGCTTCCTGTCCACAGTCCATAAGAGCTGACTATGGTGAGTTCTAAGAGCCAACTTGTCCTCCTGTGACCATGACTTATGCCAACAACACTCCAATCTCCAACCCTAGCTCTTCATTTTCTTGAGCTCCCCATCAAACCAGTGGGATCTCAAGTGAGAAGACCCGGGTAATATATGGATCAATGCGATAGCGTTGAACGCAGAGGTGACAGCCCTATTATAGGCCACAACCCTCTCATTCATGCTAACTGTGCAAGCAGCGCTCACTGCCAAGTGGTCCATTACTGCCATTGAGCCCTCTGGGGCAATCCCCTTAAAGGATAGTAATGTACCAGCCCCACAGGAGAAGGGCTCATATGGGGGACCAGAATGAGAACTGCACTGTGCAGTGATGCAACCACAAGACCAGATCAATCTTGAGATTATAAATCTCAAGCCTCAAGAAGAATACTAAGTCAAGGGTGTGAACATGGCAATAGGTCACAGAAGCAACTGCTTGTTTGAAGCCCAGCAATGTCATTAACTGAAGGCAGTCTTATCCCAATTGCAATGAATCATGGTCAATCCAAGCATTGAAGTCATCACAGACAATCCACTTGGGTGACTCCAGTGCACTCTTAGTGACACATTCTGATACTTCCTGCACAAAACGGTACATGAGAAGGAACCTGCAGCCTGCACCTAGACCCCTACACACGGCCACACATTCAATACAATGATGTAGATCCAACTGGGAGCACTGAGAAGTTCAGGTCAGATCTAAAATACTCCTGCCCCTGTGTTCCCTCTTAATGCAGTACATCACAGAGAACACCATTGGGATAGATGCCTCCAAAACTGGGCCAGCATAATTACCCAGCCAAGTTTCAGTGATGCAAGCCAAGTCGACAGAGGAAACCTGCTTTGTGGATGGGACCCCATCAGTCCTGTTTCTAACAGAACTCCCATGGCATCCACTCCTCCCTCATGGGGTCTGAAAGTGTAGAGGTCCTTTATATTGACCATTACTAATGTGCCGTTATCTGGTACTCTGGTGGTTTTGATGTATTTTATGATATTCAGCACATGGGTTGTGTCCCTAAGATATGTTGGAATATTCTTCACCAGTGGCTGAAGATATATATTCACATAAGTCATAGAAACATAGACTTTGACGGCAGATAAGGACCTCTAGGCCCATCTAGTCTGCCCATTTCCCTACCTACAGGATAGGCCTCAGATCCTAGTTAACCAACAGCCTATTTCTTCCTACCCCCCACAAGAATTGCCTTATGTCTGTCCCATGCATTCTTGAATTCTCCCACAGTTTTAGACCCTACAACCTCCTCCGAAGGCTGTTCCATGCATCCACTACCCCTCTGTGAAATAATACTTCTCACATTGCCCCTGAACCGCCTCCTTCTATCTTTAAATTGTGTCCCTTGTTCTTGTAAGTCTCTTTTCTGAAAAATGCTACCCTCTTGGACTTTGTTGATTCCACTGAGGTACTTCAAAGTTTCTATCATGTCCCCCCTCTCCCTTCTTTCCTCAAGGGTATACATATTAAGCTCCTTTAGTCTCTCCTCATACGGCTTCTCTTGCAGACCCTGCACCATTATAGTTGCCCTCCTCTGGACTGTTTCTATCCTGTCTATGTCCTTGCGATAAAGGTTCTAAAAGAGAATCAATTCCTGAAACTATGGGCCTTCCTCGGGGCTTGTGCAGGTTTTTATGAATTTCAGGAATGGCGTAACATAATGGTGTGATTGGGTGCTGTTTTTTCAGTAAATCCCCCTCACAGTATTTTAGCCACTCTAGTGCTACCATTGCTTCAAGACATTCTGAAATGTGCTGCCTGATAGATGCAAATGGATCAGTAGGAAGGGCTATGCAGTTCAGTTTCACCTTCAGTCTATTTAAATTATTCTGTATTGTTCAAGTGTCTGCATGACTATAACCCCCCATCTGCAGGTTCTATGTTCTCTCTCCACTGTCCTGTCATTTTTACGTTTGCTTGCGTGCATGCACAAGGAACGTTTTGGGAGAGTAGCACACTTGGAGGTGTGCCTCTCCCATCCAATGCACTGCTCCCTTGAGCAGGCATGGCGGTCCTGTACCAATGGGTGCAGGAGCTCTGTATGACAGCGGTATTCCCTTGCTTCAAAGGAAAGCACCGCTGCCATACTGAGCACCGCCATCACGCCATCCCCACCTCGGCCATGCGCTGCCCCCACGCAGGCCACGCCAACTCTAAAGTTTTGTGCAGGCTGGGAGCCCACCCCAGCGTGGCAAACGCTCAGTTTGTTTTGCCGACGGGGCCTCGGCCCCTCGAGATAGTTTGCCGATGGGGTGCCCAATCCCCATCAGCCCTTGGCCCCAGTTATCTTCTGCCACGCGGGAGCCACCCCAGCGGGCAAACGCCCCACGCCGCTATTTTTTTTTTACACCTGTAAATAAAGGTCCCGCTGCGCTGCCTCCCAGCCCCCCACAACCTGCACCCACCCACTGCGCACCCAGCCTCCCACACCCCCTCCTTACCTCCGGACTCTGGCACGATGATCTTCGGTGGACCGGGAACATGTCTTCACTCTTCAAAGGCGACGTGAACTGAGGAAATGCCGGTAAGCTGTACAATGGGCTAGATAGGGGGGTTTCAACTTTATTGCATATCTCAGTCATTTTTTGGAAATTTTGCACCAAATTTTCAACATGGGGTTTTTGAGACCCATTCTTATGAATGATGTTATTCGGGCCTGAAGGGTGATTTCGCAGGCACTGCGCAGTCACTTTGTGAAATCACCCTTCGGGCTTGAATAATGCCATGACAGTGACATCATTCATGAGAAGGGATCCTAAAAACCCCATGTTGAAAATTTGGTGCAAAAATTCCAAAAAATGACTGTTTTATGAGCGTGCATTGCGCAGTTCCTACGCAGGCTCGTAAGTTCGTGAATTTTCAATATTTTCACTCCAGATTTTCAACATTGCCATTTTATCACACCTTCTTATGAGTTGTACAGCTGTCATTTTTCACATCTCACCCAAAACGTGTTTCCGCCCATGTAGCACACAATGGCGCAGTCGGTGTGCGAAATCAATGTATGGAACACATTAAGAAAATCACAGTGACACTGTTCATGAGCAGAGGTCTTAAAATGGCTATGTTGAAAATTTGGTGAAAAAAATCCTAAAAATGACTGTTTTACAAGCAAGCGTTGCGCAGTTCCTACGCACGCTCATACGTTTGCAAATTTTCAATATTTTTACTCCAGATTTTCAATATTGCCATTTTACCACACCTCCTTATGAGCAGTACAGCTGTCATTTTTCACATCCTGCCCAAAACATCTTTCCGCCCATGTAGTGCACAATGGCGCAGTCAGTATGCGAAATCAATGTATGGGACACAGTAAGAAAATCACAGTGACACTGTTCATTAGCAGAGGTTTTAAAATGGCAATGTTGAAATTTTGGTGAAAAAATTCCTAAAAATGACTGTTTTACGAGCGTGCGTTGCACAGTTCTCATGCACGCTCGTAGGTTTGCGAATTTTCAATATTTCCACTCCAGATTTTCAACATTGGCATTTTACCACACCTCCTCATGAGCAGTACAGCTGTCATTTTTCACATCCTACCCAAAACGCAGTTTCCGCTTCATGTAGCATTAATGACGCAGTCTGTGCTAACTTAATGTATGGGACACATTAAGAAAATCACAGTGACACTGTTCATGAGCAGAGGTCTTAAAATGGCTATGTTGAAAATTTGGTGAACAAATTACTAAAAATAACTGTTTTACGAGCGTGCGTTATGCAGTTCCTACGCACGCTAGTAAGTTTGCGAATTTTCAATATTTTCACTCCAGATTTTCAACATTGCCATTTTACCACACCTCCTTATGAGCAGTACAGCTGTCATTTTTCACATCCTGCCCAAAACATGTTTCCGCCCATGTACTGCACAATGGCGCAGTCGGTGTGCAAAATCAATGTGTGGCACACAGTAAGACAATCACAGTGACACTGTTCATTAGCAGAGGTTTTAAAATGCCAATGTTGACAATTTGGTGAAAAAATTCCTAACAATCACTGTTTTACCAGCATGCATCGCACAGTTCCCACGCACGCTCCTAGGTTTGCGAATTTTCAATATTTCCACTCCAGATTTTCAACATTGCCATTTTACCACACTTCCTTATGAGCAGTACAGCTGTCATTTTTCACATCCTGCCCAAAACGTGTTTCCACCTATGTAGCGCACAATGGGGGTAACAAAAAGGTCATGCTGACAATTTATTGTGCAAATACCAGCAATCGCACAGGGCATTAGGGTAAAGCACCATACATGCCAAACACCACTGCAAATACCTGCAAGCGAACGTTCAGCATTGACAAATGCTTGTCTAAACCTTATAGTGCTTTTTGTTGTGTTCTTGTTAAATGTTTCTAGGTCTGATCTTTTCTGTATGTGTTTGCTCCACTGTCTTTTTGTACCAAACCTATATATGTTTCCACAGCAATGTTCCTTCCTACCTGCAGCATAAACTTGGACCTTAATTTCAAAGCCTGTCTGACTTGTATTTGATAGGCATCTTGTTCATCTATTTGTGAAAACACAGCTTTGAGTCTAAAGAATGGTAAAAATGAAGTAGGTGGCATTCTAAAGTGAATTATTTATTAATTTAACATGAGAGAATGACAGGCATAGAGATAGTATTTCCATTTGTGTATTTGTAATTGATGTATTACTTAGGTTGAAGATCATTACTTTTGATAAGTTCTGGGTTTCTGTGGCACTCTTGTGCCCCGGTCTCCCCCCCCCTTTAGTTTGCCCTTCTATGCTATCTTCTTCAATGGCTGTGTTGTGGAGGTCATATCTGTGTCCTCCCTCCTGAAGATTCTCCTCGAGTCATCTGCTTGCCTGCACTTGATGCGTCCCTGAGGGGCAGTTGCGTCCTAAAAAAGAGACCTCTTTCCTGCTCATATTCTGGTTACGGGTGTAGCTGCCTGAACTTTCAGACCCCGAGTCAGAAAAAGTGCCACTTTTTTGTATGTTTTAAAGGCATAGACTTTATTGTCTCTATAATTGATTGAATCTTTTTAACAGTTTTTAAGTTCTTGTTGCCTTACTGATGTTCCACATTGTGCCATCTTTTTCTTAGTTTCTTCAAGGAAGGTGTGAAATTCAAGCATTTTTATTTTTGCTTTCAAGTTTTCTTCATCTCTGGTTAATTATGTGGCAGTTTTTATAGGTTCCTCAAGGTTCACCTCAATTAATGCCAACATGAAATCATAGCTACATGTACTTCTGATTCCCTTCTATCTTTTGTATCGTTTATCTGAATTAACTCCCAACTTCGGTTCTACAGAGACCTTTAGCCCTCGGGAAATTCTGTTGAATTTGAAGTATTTTATTAGTGTTAACGTATGCCATTCTAGTTTTAGGTCATTATTTCTTAAACTCTCAATTCTCTTCATAATGTTATTTTTGGACCCTTCCATAATTTGGGTGGAGTCTCTTCTGCTTTTCATTTGGGGAATAAACCTTTACTTATCTGCCTGCGTGAAACTTTAGGATACAAACTCTTATACTATGCTCTTACCCACATCATTGAATTCCTCCATAGCTAGCAAATAATAACTTCACAGAATTACAATTTTTAAATGCTTATACAGTAGCCAGCCCAATATGCCGTTAGTGGAATTGCATAACTCTAAGCCCAATTGATGCAAATATACCTCCTGTATAAACAAAAAGTTTCTATTGATGTGAACCTCCATCAGTGCCAGGCCTTCAATGCCTAACCAGTCAAATCCAAAGGAAAAGGCCCTGGTGGGAAATCACTGTGAATATAGATTCCTTAGGTTGTGGAGCTGGTCTTTGCAAGGTTCAAATGTAACATGAAGGGATTGCTTTTTACCACTCTAGGCAAGAAGATGCCCATACACAATGATGCTTTGTTCATTCTTCATTTATTAACAATACTTCAATATTTTGTCATTCTCCTTATGGTTTCTTCTTGGGGAAACTAAAACAGAGAAGCTATAAGTTAAAACCATATAAAATTAGGCTTTAGATTTGCAGTATCTTGTGCTTGACTACAAAATCTTAATAAACATACCAAAGCTCATGGCCTAATTCACAATTCCTGAGAGTGGGGTCTGTACCAGGAAATACTTCTGGCTGTAAATAAGCAAGACACAGTAATGCTAAGCATATGGATTTATTCTGCATGCAAACCAAATACCACACCACATGCCACCAAATACCAGTCTAAAGAGTACACATTCTGTGCTGTACTCATCCTATAACCAACTTCAGCGGCCTGGCTGCCATTTTTTTATCACCTGCTGACACTTTTACCTTCTTTGCCTGAAACAAGTTTAAAATACTCATAAGATTCACAGTCCCGCACTGTTGTGATGCCAACAATAAAATGTTTTATAGTGCATTAAACAGAACCTTTTCATCTTATTTTGAATAGATTTGAGCATCTGCCAAAATAACAGTAAGCAATACTAATATAGGAGTAAGCACTGTGGCTTTTGTTGGCAAAATCACCATATTTATAAAGCTTCCAAGCCACACTGAACAAATTCCTCAATAAAATACAAAATCACACATGCCCTCACAATGCAAAGCATCATGGGCTGCATAATTCCTCAATGCTGTTTTGTGTTTATAAAAACGCTGTGCATGCATGCACTGGATTTCTATAGTCCCCTAGAGATTCATAAAAAAAAAAAAACTCTATTAAATGCTACTGGTAAATAGTTCTGCACCACTCACAAACTGCTGTGAAATTTCAATGCAAAGTCTTATTTTATTTAGACAGTTGGATTATTGGACAGTCATATATGGAAGCCACACTACCATTAGAAGGCTTACCAGTTGTAGCATAAACTTTTTTTAAACAACATCTTCTTAGTTCTGCAATCTATTTCTGATATATGTACCTAGTGTTACAATATCCTCTAAATGCTAACAACCACATCACTCTGATAGACGTTGTTGTGATAGCACCACCTATAAAGCTCAGAACATATGCACCATTTTCTGAAACCTAGAACACTTGTTGGAGATTTTAATTGCCCACAAGCAGTGCTGCTGTAAATGTCTGTAACCTCTATTCTGCTCTGGACTGTGGAAAACAAACATGCTAAATATTTTATGCTGTACAAACTTGTTATGTTAATGCTGTGAATTCTGGTCATAGTTTAGAATTCTATTAAGCTAGGGTCTAATGCATACATTTAAGAGTCTTCCTTTTCTGCTGCTGACATGTACCAACTTATGTTCACTATGACATGGCTTCTGTTCTTTATTTTTCTCCCAAGTGCCTTATTTGCTGTAGTCACAGAAACCAGCTGCATGCTGTCTTTCTTAAAATAATGGACTCTTTGTTAGCTCACTAAGCAGATATAACACTACCAGTGGAAGTAATGTAAAGTGGCAAAGTTGGACTTACAGCTTCTGATGCTTCTTATGTGTGCTCACTGGTGCTAACTCACTGCACTAAGCCAGCCAGAGGCTTGTCCTCTTGTTCCGGTAACAACAGGGGCATGGTCAATGTCTGATTATGTCACCAGATGAATGTTTGTTTTTCATAGTGCAGAGCAGAATAGAGGTTACAGACATTTACAGCAGTGCTGCTTACAGGCAATTAAAATCTCCAACAAGTGTTCCAAGTTTTAGAAAATGGTGCATATAACAGAACTCTGTGCTTTATATACAGTACTGTCACATTATTGTGTATCAGAGTGATGTGGTTACTAGCTCTTAGAGGATATTGGATATTGTAACAGTAAGTACATTTATCAGAACTAGATTGCAGAACTAAGAAAATGTTGTTTGAAAAAAGTTTATGTTGCAACTGGCAAGCATTGTAATGGCATTGTGAGTTTCCAATGTAAGTCTGCCTGTCCAAGAATCTAACTGTTTATATAAATTAAGCCTTTCCATTTGATCTTCACATCAGTTTGTGAGTGGGCCTTGTTCCGGACTCCTCCACACTAGAACTATTTATCAATAGGATTTAATACAGGTTTTCACAAGAATCTGTAAGGGACTTTAGAAAACTGGTAGATGCCCGCATAGCAATTTTATAAGCACAAGACAGCATTGAAGAATTTGTTCTCAGTGTGGCTTGGAAGTTTTAGAAATATTCTGCATTTGCCAACAAATGCCACACTGCTTACTATCAATATTGTTTGCTGTGTTTTGGTCAAATGAATTTGGAATAAGTCAACCTAGTTGCAGGCAACTTTCAGGATGGACAAAACAGGGGTAGTATACAGCATCAATGGGCAGTTGGGTGGCAGAAGCTGTATGGGAAATTTGATGAAGTTTTTGTTTTGAGGTGTCTGGTTCTGAATATACAGTTCAGAACAGTGCATGTGCCTGGTACTGATAAGAATATTGCTGTTGCTCTCTCAAATTCGCAGTGAGACAGATTCCAAAAGCTGCCACCAGAAGCAAAGATGTGTGTAACCCCTAGGTGGCACTATCCCTTGGTCTACTACCCCTGCCTGCTTGGCTACTAACAGGTTAAGGGGCCTGAGTTCTGAAATGGGTGCCTCCACCCAAAGGTCTGGGTTGGTTTGGGTTACACTAACCGGGTCACAGCCCTCTGGGACACTGTGACCCCCCCTTTTCTCCCACTAGTGGCCCACACCATACACAGCAGTGACTTTCCCAATACCCCTGATATGCAAACCACATACACTTGTACTTGGCACTTACCCCCAGGACTGGTTCCTTCAGCTTGACTCTGGGGACCCCCTGTAAAATAAGTTGAGGCAGTACAACAGCAACAAGGCAATACCTTCAACATAAACTGATACCACAGTCAATGTAAATTGCAGAAACAAATATCTGATTTATTCAGGGGTCTGTAACAAGGAGGGGGAATAATCAGGTTATTAACTTGAACACATTAATGATCACACTATTGTGCATGCACTTTACGTCCCACTCAGTCACACTTTCTGGGTACCCAGGAGGGGGAAAGGGGCTAGCCAGGTCTGTTGCCCGGGATAGGCGGGCATCGCAGCTGGTTGGGGCCCTGTGATGGAAAAAGAACATGCACACACAATTTGTAATCCAGAGGTGGAGGGCTCAGTTCATGGAAAGACAAGCACAAACCAATCAGGTGACACACTTTGATTTAAGAACAACTGCAGGGAGCTACCATGATAATTACTCATGATTCCCAGGCTAAACACAGGAGGGCTGAGGGCTGACTGGCTGATTGCCAGAGGAAGCTGCGCCCCTCGATGATGGATCTTTCTGTGCAGCAGGGTAGTGGGACTAGACCCGCATGGCAGGGCCTATCTGCATCAGACAAAACGGATTCAGTCCGATTCTGACAGGGAAACACTTCCAGTGCTAGCACACAGTTTACAGACAGAGGGGAAAACAGATTGCGACCCCCTTGCAGTTCATAGCACATTTATATGTAAAGGAAATTACTGTACCAGGTAGGCTGCTCCTTACTCCGATCGCAAAATCACTGCTATTACCTGGGAGCACTACAGTAGCTAAATTCCTGACAGGCCGATTGCTTTCAGCAAAGTCTTCGGTCTTCTTCAGGGTGAGCCTGGCTATAAATCAGCAGCTTGCTTCGTTCTCTGCAAATTCGGATTCAGTCTAAAAATGTTGTCTACTCCCTCTCAAGGCAGACAGCAGGCTAGTAGGCCAGGAATCAGGCCTTCCACAGTTCTCCCAAGTGAACTACACCACAATGGCCACTCGGACACACACAGCAGTGCTGCTCCTTCAGCATCCAACTCGAATCTGGCTTGCCAGCAGACAGTTCAGGGGATTTCCCTTAGATCCAAAAGGTCCGATTGGCTGGTTCCTCTGTCAGTCAAAAACACACTCCCCCTGTTGGTGCAAAAAGGTGCCAAGGATCCAAAACTACATTTCCCAGAGTCTGGCACCATAAGCTCCACTTTGCCAGGCTCCATTTTAGAGTCCCCACATACTGATTGGTCCAATTCAGCAGTTCGGGACCAAAATGGTGGAGCATAACATAAACAGTCCATGTTGCAAGAAAGGTAGGTTAGATAAACTACATTTTCACTATTACCCTGCATAGTTCCCCACAATTAGTGACAGATTTCAGAAGGGCTCCCTCTGCACACTTAGCGACATAAGAAACGGAGCTCTAAGGCAGTGGCCCGGGTGGGACTCGGGCATAACTACATACAGCCCCCTATTCAAACTAATTATGTCTGCGAGCAGGAAGACCTTAAAGAGACAGTACACAGAGGCTCTAAAAGCACTCACTGCAGCACCAGCAAAACAGCTTTAACACCGAACACCACCCAGACTGGGAGCACTAAGGCATGCTCCTAGAAGACTTTTGGGAACCTCCATTTGCAGGGGGAGTTACATGTTCACTAGAGAAATCCCAGCCTACCTCTGGGAACTGGTGACTCAGAATCCTGGGCACTACTGAGGTTTTCTTTAGTGCCCAACATGAGGGTGACCTATCAGAAAGGGGTTGAGAGCTTCTTAGATGTGAGACAGTATCTAGGCTGGGACAGTGCTTTGCCAATTCTAGAACACCAATTGCCTTTGTACCTCCTGCACATAATGTTGCAGTGGTCTACACAAGCAGTGGTGAGGCAGCACTTGGCAGGAACTGCATGATTCACCAAGGCAACAAGGGTAAGGGATATCACGCAGGCTTTCTGTGTGCACAAGATGCTGGAAGGCTGGGCCTGTGAGATGGGCAGATATGCTGTGTTCAACTGACCTGGCTTCGTTAGTCAGTAGGATGAACATGCTACCCAGTGTTTGCTCATATGCTTTGGCAGAGCATTTGTTTCAGAAAGCCTTCTTGGTAGCATTTTGTGGAGTTTTCAGGGTATACAAGCTAGCTCAACTGAGAAAATCAACCTCAGTGCTATTGATGCTGGAAAAGGATGATGTGGCAGTGACCCCTGAGTTTTTTTTATTCACATACAGTGCATCATAGTAAAATGGACTTGGGGGGGGCAGGGGCTGTTGGTGTGGTCTCTGGTCACAACCATTGGTTCAGTGGGATATCCAGGGTTGGGTTTTATAACATATCTAGCAGTTAAATAATGAGGGACTGACATTATCCCTCCACTAGGTTGGGGATCATCTTATGGTTTTCCAGTTTTGCCACCTGCTCAACCATGCCCTGCAGGCCCTTTGGGTGATTCACAGGAGTACACCACTCACTTCTTTCACATAGATGTTGCCTGACATGTTCTGGTAGAGGGCTGGACAGATGAACAGATCCAGTCCATAGAACAATGGAAGCCCCAAGCTTTTGAAAGCTATGTGCAGTCACAATTGCTTTAACCTTTCTGATTCTGTTTTGGCAGGTCATGACTCCCAGAGAAAATGAGTGTAGAACTGAAGCCACGTTCTTGTGCATTGAGCAGCAGTAAGAGCATAGCAGTTTCAAGAAGACGAGAATCTTTTCATGGATCCAAAGCATGCACAAGTTCATGAAATGGGCTAGAGGGGTAAGAAGTAGGGGGACTTGATCCCATGGATCACAGCTGAAGCTGGATGCCACAGCCCCCTAGATACATTGGTCGTCCACATGGGAGGAAATGATTTGTGAATGGGTAAAATAACTGGAACTGTTGTGGATGTTGAAAGATGACTTGGCAATTTTGCATCAGGAATGGCCAGATATGCAAATCATGTGGTCTCACATGCTTCAAAGGCAGCGTTAGTGCCAAGCCTGCAATCCTAGTGCAACTGAGAAAGCATGAGGGTTGACTAACATGGCCATATGGTGAGTTATGGGCTCCACTGGGGGACTTGTTTTTTCAGCATGACAAAAGCATTGCAAAGGTTTCAAGTTTTATTCTAAAGATGGAGTGCATTTATCTGATTTTAGTAATGATAGATTTTTGCAGACGTATGACATGCTTTGGAGGAATCTATGGCATGAGGTGCTTGGTGAGGGATGAGCATTATTTGTCCATCCAGCAACAAAGCAGTAAGTGGAGTCTCAGTTTGTGGCAGCATGGTAGTCTTGCAGTTTTGTATGGAGTGGGTAACAGGGAATTTTGTACCTTTTCAGGCAGATTTCCCTGAGGCTGGGGAGACAAAGCCTTGGCAACTGGTTACCATTAAAGGAGCCAATTCATGGTCTAAAGATAACTCTCGAACTTCAGCCTTCAAATGGTGGCACCCGCTGATGGTGGAGGGTGCCTTGGAGACTTCCCTATGAAAAGCCATCACTTACGCCCCGGCCAAAGTCCCTTATGAGGTCATACCTAGTGTGTTGGCCCACTCCAAAGGGGAGTAGAGGGCCAATATAGTTTGATTAATATCAATATGGATATCAAAATATGGATATGGATATCAAAATGATTTGCTAGAAGTACCTTACTGTGCATGTCATGCCAGGTTAATTGATATATGCTGTATCATTCAACCATTTTTTATTGACTGTTTAATAAATACATGGCTGTGGCCATTTCTCCAAGCACATTGTCTGTCTCTTTTGTTCAGGTGAAGGAAGGGGGATGTGACATGTAAGACATCTGAGGAGCCTGCAAGGTATGGCAGTATGTAAGATCTGGCTGTGTGCACACCCCCAGATGACACCTGTGTAGGCAGGGGGATAGCCTTCATCCAGTAGGGGCAGGAGCAGGCAGATAAGCAGGGTTCCCAGGGGACAGTAGCTACCTGCTGGAGAGGAGAAGTACAGTATTGCTGATTTAAGGCTGTGCTGTAAGTGCTTTCCCAAAGTTCAGCTTCTCCCTCTCCAGAGGATAACTACCCAAATCCTCCCCTCAAAAAAGTAGGGGTGAGGACCTGTGAGGAAGGAAACTCACTGTCCCACTAAGGGGAATCACCTTAGGGGTTGAAAAGAAATTTTACCATTTTTCCCCTACAGAGTGTTTTCTGGTTGTTCTCCTTCTCTGGTGCGGTTTTAGTAATAAATTATTTATGTTAGGCAAGGTGTCACAGTCATGCAGTCATGGCAGCAACCTGGTAAATAGTCTCACAGGATTGTACAAACGGGGTAGCAGGGAATTTTTCACCTCTTCAGGTGGATTGCCTGAGGCTGGGGAGAGGTGAAATCTTGGTGGCTGGTCACCATTAAGGGGGCCAGCTCATAGTCTAAGGATAATCCTCAAACTTCGGCCCACAGTTGGTTGCACCCTCTGACAGGGAAGGGTGCCTTTGGGACTGGCTAAGACAAAGCCATGTCTTATACCATGGAGGCCAGAATCCCTCATGAAGTAATATCTAGTGAGTTGGCCCCCTCAAAAGGGGAGTGGAGGCCAATGTATATTAGTTGATATGATTAAAAAAATGATTAGCTGTGACTATCTTGCACACACATCATGCCAGATTGGTTAATATATAGTGCATAATTCTACCAGTTCTAATTGGCTGTTTAATAAATACATGGCTGTGGTCATTTCCTCCAAGCATGTTGCATGTCTCATTCATTCAGTTGAAGGAAGGGGGTTGTGACCTTTAAAGGAGAAGACTCCTGTATATTTATGATTTGGATATGTCTGATGTATCTATTATACATTACATCAAGTACTGTACGTATGTCAATAAGAGATCAGCCATTTCTTCTGTTGCAACACATATCTAGAGTTTGAGGCTCTGACACAAGGTAGTAAAATGTCAAGCAAGCCTCCATTTACATGCAAATGAGTCACTTGTAATACAGCCCCTCCCATTCCTTGATGTCACTGCAGCAACAGAGCAGAACAAAACATAAGGGTATTAATGCTGTCTAGCCTGATTTTAGTTTAAGTTTACAATGGCTTAAGGCAGTTCTGTCATGCAACTCACACAGGGAGTAGTACTTGTAGCCTTAATACTTATTTGTAGAGCAAATAATACATCTAATAGTATTTCATTCACAGGAAACAAAATCTGTTTCTTTGTACTGCTCATTTCTCTCTGTGAGACAGTTGTAACATGTTGTAGAGAGCAGTAGACTGAATCAGTCAGTCAACCAATCAATCAATCAAGCAGTCAGTCAGTCACTCTGTATTGAACCAGGTGAACACCATTGAGAATATTCATTACAAGGTGTGCCTGGGTAGTTTACCTAAGGATCACGAAAGACTAAATTATACATATCCCCTTTCAGCAGCCTGAAAGAGGAGAGCTAGATCATTTACTTTATAAAGCGTGTTGTTTTACATTTCAAATGCTCCTTAAATCTGAGTTTCAGACTGGACATACCAAGACACAGAATGTATATGACATGTGAGGAGTGAGCTAAGCAAATACAGAGCACTACAAACACTGAGACTGATTAGTTTCTTTACCTACAATAGCTGAGGTGCAGCATCTGATTTGTGAGGGACATCCTACGTCCAATGCTGGCATTATTGGGGGGGGCTGCCACAGCTTATCCTTAGTACCTTGAAAGTGAAGTGCTGTAGCTCTCACATCACCTCTAATGACTTATAATGGGAAGTGGGGCACTTTTAAGTCATAGACCTGAGGGGCCATCACAGTTTCCAAGGAGGTTGGGGGAACTTCTTAAGGGTTAGAGAGTAAGGGACTCTAGTAGGATTTGAACCAGAGTCCCCCAGTGCTTGTGCCTGTGCTTTAACCACTGGATTATCCTTCTTCCATATGCTGCAGCTGATGCATTCCTGGTAACCTATTCCTTGTTACAGCTGAATTCTTTATTGCCTTACAACAGCCATCTAATCACTGACTGCCTAGTTACAAAGGGAAAGGGACATATTTGCAAGATTGTTTCTCACCACTGGTGTCAATCAAAACAAAGAATGCTAACACACACACAATACAACAGCTGTATAATACCAATTAAAACTCTTGTTGCACCCAGAGTCATTTATTGGGTAAACTGTTTTTATGTTTGCTTGCACGCATGTGCAAGAAACATAGTGCCACCATACGAGAATTCATAGGTGTGCCTCCATACTTCCAATGTCCTGCTGCCTTTTGCAGGCGTGGCCCCACCGCGCCAATGAATGTAAGAGCTGTCTATGACAGCGTTTGCAAATGCAGTGGCGTACAGTTGAAATAAAGAACTGCAGCATGTATGCAATTTGCATACTGCCGTCTGCAGTATGCAAAGTGCCTACACGTCGGCACTGCAGTGAAAGAGCTGTCAAAGAAAGCTCCTCCTCCCCTCAACAAGTAGCACACTGGGAGCCCCTCAGCATACTCACATGCTCCCCCCCACACACACAATATGGCCAATGGGGGTGTCCAATCCCCCTTCAGCTGTGCTGCGTTCCCACCCACCAGAGTTTTAGGTGCCACGCTGGGAGCCCACCCCAGTGGGGCAACAATCTGTAGGTCCGACGGGGGTGCCCAATCCCCCATTGGCTCCACTGCCCCCCCAAACAGCCTTCCAGGTGCCATGCTAGGAGCCCACCCCAGCATGGCAAACATCCATCTGCTGCTCCCCCAACACACTTCCAGGTGCCACGCTGGGAGCCCACCCCAGCGTGGCAAACCTCTCTATGGCCAACAGGTGTGCCCAATCCCCCGTTGGCTTCACTGGCATATCTCAGGCATTTTTTTGGAATTTTTTTACCAAATCTTCAACATGGGGTATTTGGGACCCCACCTCATGAATTCTGGCACTGTCATTTTGTTATTCAGTCCCGAAAGGTGATTTTGCAGTCACTGCGTGAAACCACCTTTCGGGACCGATGTACAAAATGACAGTGTCACAGTTCATGAGGTAGGCCCCCAAAAACCCTATGTTGAAAATTTGGGAAACAAATTCCCAAAAATGACTGTTTTACGAGTGTGCATTGCGCAATTCCGACGCATGCTCATAAGTTCATGAAGTTTTAATATTTGCACTCCAGATTTTCTACATTGTCATTTTACCACACCTCCTTATGAGCAGTACAGCTGTCATTTTTCACATCTGGCCCAAAATGTGTTTCCGCAAATGTAGCGCACAATAGTGCAGTCAGTGTGCAAAATCAATGTTTGGGACAGATTAAGAAAATCGCAGTGACATTGTTCATGAACAGAGGTCTTAAAATGGCTATGTTGAATATTTGGTGACGAAAGTCCATAAAATGACTGTTAGGAGCGAGCATTGTACTGTTTCCACGCACCCTCGTAAGTTCATGACTTTGTAATATTTTCAGTCCAGATTTTCACCACTGCCATTTTTCCACACTTTCTTATGAACAGTACAGCTGTAATTTTTCACAACGTTGCCGAAATGTGTTTTCACACTTTCTGCACAGAAATGAGTGGTCGCTGTGGGAAATCACTGTTCGGGACAGATTAAGAAAATGACAGTGACACTGTTCATGAGCAGAGGTCCCAAAATGCCTGTGTTGGCAATCTGCAGAAAAAAATCTCCAAACTAATTACATTAAGGGTGTGCATTGTGCAGTTTCTACTCACGCTAGTGACTTCACCAGTTTTTTTACTATTTTCACTGCAGATTTTCAACATTGCCATTTTTTACACCTCCCCATGAACAGTACAGCTGTCATTTTTCACATCCTGTTCGAAATGTGTTTTTGCACCTGTGGTGCCAAATGCCATAGTCACTGTGCAAAATCAGCTCTCGGCTAATGAACTGATATTGCCACGGTTCATAAGGTGGAGGTCACAAAAAACCCATGTTGAAAGTTTGGAGTGAAAATACCAACGAATGCCTGAGGTGTTAGGGGTTTCCGACCATAACGCCCCACCCTGTAGAGACTGACAGGCATCAGGGATGTGACTTGGGAATGTCTCCTGTAATGCTCATACCATTCCACCCCCACCCACACCCTGCAGCCAGTGAAAGGCATCGAGGTGTGCCTTGGACTCTTTGGCCCCAAAGTTCATCCCATTCTCCTATACTGCACCCATCTCACCATATTTCCTGATAGAATGGGGTGAGCATAAGGGCCAAAGACCCAAGACACACTGTGATACTTGTCGGTGTCTGCAGGGTAGAGTGTGGTGAAATGGCATGGCCGTTATGCCTGATGACCCAAAGGTACACCTCATCAATGCCAATGCCAGCATGTAAACATTCGGCATTGACAAATGCTTGTTTCTAACAGAAACAGTAACACAACACATACAGGCACTTCCTTGTATGAATACTGTATATACCTCAAATCAGTGCTGCATCACACTCACATGGTGCTAGTCCCTATTAGACCTGCACTTCAGGATGTGCTCAACACTTAAAGGGTTCCTCCATTACTCAAGTGGGAAACCAAACATTGTGGGTTTGGTATACTGGTGGAACTACATTTAGTGCAGCACCATTATCTGTTGCTCTGATGACATCCTCCTCCAGCAACACTGATGGTAAAATGGAGGACAAACACATTGATAACTTCTGGGGCTGTATATTTTTATTTATAATCTAGATTTGGACTGCAATAGGACTGCTGGCGACTGGAGGAGGCACACAACAGTTACACATAAGGAGCTGGGAAAATATTGGTGTGAAACTATGGTAGACTTCCCCTTTAAGACAAATAACCTCGACTTCAGTTTCTTGCACCAAGCATTTCTATGGGTTTCCCTTTTAACTAGTACAGCTGCTGCCTAAAAATACATTCTGTGACCTGCTTTTAATTCTTGTAAGAAGAGCTGACAGACTTGCCAGTCATGTCTGTCAGACCTGCAATTGCAGTAATGGAAGGAATCCTGGAAGAGTGATGCTATTTAATGCAAAATGACCCCTGCTGCACTTGCTTATCAATAGGAAGATATGGCCAGCCAGTACTGAGCCAAGTCATCACAGACTGCATGAGTTGCTCACCTTTTATTCTTTTATATATGCATGAGTTAATACTGTACTTCTGATACAACACAGGGCAGTGCTCTTTATGGACTTTTAAACTGTCTATGAAATGCCTATTTCCACATTTCATCTCTTATTTCCCTACACTTTAATGTTGGTAAAAAAAAAAAAACAATGACTAGAAACTCCACATCCAGATCATTCCTGATTAGGGAGGGTGGCATGGCATGCCACTCCTCAGGAAGAAAACTAGAAAATGGTCCCTGAGTTGCTGCTAACCCCAGTCACCCAGTAGCCCTGCACACCAATGAGCACCTAGGTTACACTGTCTTAGCATGAAGGTAAGTCGTAAAGAAAAGTCAGGGGAGCAGGGCAGGGGTGAGACAGCTTCTGGAAGACAGCTTATGTCCGGCAGAGAATCATCACTAATTGCAAAAGAAAGGGCCTATCAGGCAACCAGTCTATAGACTGCTACAATGTAAAGATAAAGCTCCAAATCTCCCCCAGAATGTCTCCTTTATAAGACGTATATGCCCTATTGGTATGCACTTCTCAATTTCATATTGACATGTAAAGTCCTACAGGCTGGTTCCTCTAAATGTTTCTCACCCTATTTCATAGTTATCTTTAGCTTTAATTGTTCTTTATCTTAATTTTCTAGGATTTTCATGGAAAACAAAGCAGCCATTTAACAGGAAGAAGTCATTTTAAATATCCAGAGCCCTTTAACTCCTGGATTTTCCTTCAGTTGTATTTTAAGCTTACTGATTTTGCTACTTAAATTAGGGGACTATAGAGGAAACCAAAGCAACAGGAGCCTCAGACTGAACTACTGATTGGAAAGAAAGAAAATTGTTCTGCACAAGGACAAACACCACAAATCTATTCACTCAGTTACAAAAATGTTCGAGATTAAGCATAATCTTGTTTTTTTTTTTTTGCAGGTATTGTTTCTCCTGGGGCTTCCAGTGGGCCAATCTGTCCTCGCATCCCTTTCTCTGGCCGTTGCCTGACCTTACTCAGTCTCCTGGTAGACCACCCGATGCCCGCATGGATTACCCCCATGGTGGGGAGGTAGGGGGCGGCCAATTCCCCTACCTAATACGGGTCCACACTTGGTGATCCCCCTCCTGGAGGCGGCACAGGTGGTCACAGACGGCCATCAAGCTGCTGTGACTGGAATTCCCTTTTCCACTTTTCTCCCCTGTGGGCTGACAGCATGCAATGATGCCAGTGACTGGGTGCCTGCAAGCCCCCATGCGCGCCCCAATCAGGCGTCTGCCGCCTCCCTCCCCAATGGTGTGTGGCTATGTGCCACTGAGCTCCAGCCTCTGCTAGGGGTCAGGCAAGCACTGGCCACAGAAAACCCCCCTCTCCAAAGATGGAGCGCAGTCCATTGGATGCTCAAGCCATCTCCTCCCTGCTGACACACGGCACCCAGTGCTCGTTCCTGAACAGGGGTCGCCGGCGTAGCACAAGGTGTGGGATCCAGCGCCTCAACCCTCAGTGCCACTGGGCTGACCAAGCATAATCTTTTTTTACAGCATACATGTGGACTGTTATTAGTTTTATTAATGCAGCACTACTTTAATGTTAGCAGCCAGATGGACTTAGGGAAGCACCTCCGGGGCAGGGGAAATGAACCAGGAGCCTAAGAGGTAAAGGAGACCTCCGACTTCTCTGCAACCTTACTGTGGGGTGTTAACCTGTCCACTTGTTTGATTTCTAAGTCCCCACTTTTCCATTTGCAGCTTATAGCACCTGCCCACTAGAAGGCATGCAACTGTCCACACACCTACTAAAGTGTCCCTGACAGTCTCTCTTCTCTAATTGCTATTGACCTTTCCTACACTCTAACTCTACCCCCTCTCTACTACCCAAGCTCTGACATCTTGATAACTTCACCGCAGCTTAACCCTCCAGCCTGCACCTGCCTCAGCTGGCCACTAGGAGTCGCTAGTGGTCCCCCACTTTACCTCTGAACTACAATAGCAGCCACAGACACTGCCAGATATTTCCCAAAATTTCTGTGATATTTCCAGAAATATCTCCTGCTATCTGCATTGCCACAGTAGGGGCAGCAGAGAGAAACTCTTCAGAAATTTCACGAAATATGTGGCAAAAGCTCTGGCTACTACTGTACACCCAATCTCAGGTCCCTCTCCCCCGGTTGTATCCTGAGGCCCTTATTTCTCCACTCTCCTGCACCAGAATTTGAACCTGGTACCATAACAACCAGAGTCCAGTACCCTACCACTACTCCATAGTGGCATTCTTGTTTCTTTAGCAGCATGCTGCGCCCTTTATCCCCCTCAATGCCTCTCGCACCATGGCAGGGATGCTGCCCCTGGTTCTCACCCTGATTCTTGCACCAACCCCACCTCTCACACGACATACACCAATCATCCACAGCACCCCCCTCTTTCTAACACCACTTCCGCTGGACCTTCCCACACTTGACAACTGCCCCATCCCTCCACCCTCCCCCACCTCCACCTTGGACACCTTCCCCATCCTACTAGTATCATGGACCCTTCTTATAGTCACCACTCCCACCGTCCACTCTCTACCCATCTCTTGCACCCCAGCATCAGGCCCCTTGCACAACTGTCCTGTATGAAGCCACAGTCACTGCCACGCCCTACTCCAACTTATCACACGTCTCCTACTACTATCGGGCAATATTCATCCCAACCCCGGCTTCATGTTCACCAACATTAACAAACCCTCAAATGCGAAGGGACTACATATTGCTTCTGTAAATATTTACAGCCTCCTTAAAAAGGCTGCCACCCTTCAGTGCTGGGTTACCCAGCACCAACCAGACATTATTGCCCTTGTTGAAACTTGGTTATCCAAATCCACCCCGACTTCTTTGTCTCACTCCCAGGTTACACCCTATTCAGGAAAGACCGGGTGGGAAAACACGGTGGAGGGTGTGCTGTCTACATGCATGATACCCTCCTTGGACATGCACTGCCACCTCCAAAGCTTGACAGTGGGGCTCAAACCCTTACCCTAAAAATCACCCACAACCCCACAAAGGTCCTACTCTTCCTCTTAGGAGGCTGTATAGTGTAGTGGTTAAGGGCACTGAGCTGCAAATCTGGAGACCTGTGTTTGAATCCCATTAGCCCCCACTTACATATTGTGTGACCCTGAGCAAGTCACTTAACTTCCTTGTGCTCCCAGGTCGCACCTGGAAACAAGCTCCGGCTTAGTGTGCCTTTCCTGGTTAAACAAGTTCCCCTTCCCCCCTTTCCCTTCCTTACTACGGTCTATATTCCCCCAGAAAGCAAAACCTTGCTATTCAATCACTCACTGACTATCTCTCTGGGCTGCCACCCAAAATGTGCCAGATAATTGTTGGAGACCTAAGCATCAACTGGCTCTCAGACACCGCCACCCAAACCAGAGACACCTTTGCTGCCCTTGACATGGCACAGCTTGTCACCAACCCCACTAGATGCAATCTGTTGACCAGTACTAGCACCCTCCTGGACGTCATTATTACCAACCATCCCCACAAAGTGCTTAATTTAAGTGTCCTACCCAATGCACTCAGTGATCATTCCCCGTCATGTTCTCAAGGTCCAATAGTAAGCCTGTACCATGTACTACCCAATGCAGGCGCCTCCCCCCGGGTGGTCTTTGCCACCTCAAGCTGCAACTTGCAAAGCTGGACTGGTACCCCATCAGACGTGCTTTAACCATTGATGAGGCACTGGACTTTTTTAGGCAGGCCTTTAACTCAGCCTGTGACCTCTTCACCCCTTACACTAGAACATGCACCAGAAAGCCAAACGCACCCTGGGTCACACCATCTCTCCTCCTCAAACTTAAAACAAGAGATAACCTCTGGCACATTGCTGTGGAATCTGGTAAGCCTGCAGACAGGCAAGCATACCATGCTGAGCAAAACAAGTGTACCTGGGCCATTTGGCAAGCAAAAGCCCAGTACTACCAGTCCACCCTTGCCTCATCCTGGGGATTGGCCAGAAACTTTTGCAACAATGTAAAAGAGCTGAATGGGAAAATCTGCTCTCCCCCCATCCCAACTCTCCATCAATGGTACTATGTGCTCTGATCCCCTTGGAATTGTGGACTGCTCAAACCACACCTTCTGAGATTTAAGTTCCATCCTACTTAGTACTTTCTTTGACCCTGTCCCTGTCTCGCCGATGCCCACCCTCCACCGTCCCCCCTTCTACCAACATACCATCTCCCCACTGGAGGCCAGACCCTTCATCCTTAAAGCCATCAATAGTAACAGCCCTGTAACAGCCCTGGCTCCAACCCAATGGACACCAAACTCCTTTGACTGACCAGGGACATAATCCTGATCCTCCTCACTGAGCTGCTTAACCATTATCTGTGCCTGGGGTAGTTTTCCAGCACCTGGAAAACAGCCATCATCACCCCCATGCTAAAAAGCAGCAATCGATCCACCCCTAGTAACCACCGACCCATCTCCATCCTCCCCACTTTCTAAGGCACTGGAAAAAATAGTAGCCAGCCAACTCACAGAATACCTGGACAAACACTATATCCTATGCCCTGAACAACATGGCATTCACACTGGCCACAGCACTACTACAGTCTTACTTGAATTCTCTAACTTCCTGCACTTCGCCCTTGACACTGGCCACCCCTCTGGGGCCATGTTCATTGACCTCTCCAAAGCCTTTGACATGGTCTGTCACCCCCTCCTGCTTGACTCCTCAGATGCCTTGGTTTCTGCCCGGTCCCCTTGCCTGGTTCACCAGCTACCTCTCTGGCAGAAGACAGTGCGTTAAAATCAACAGCACCCGATCTGACATGCGCCCTGTCCTCTCTGGTGTTTCCCAGGGCTCCATCTTAGGTCCCCTCCTCTTTAGCCAATTTCTTAACTCACTCTCATCCATATGCCCTAACAAAATCCTCCTCTATGCGGATGATGCAGTGCTATTCACATCAGACCCCAACCCCACCACACTCCAGGCTACTCTCCAAAAGCATTTCAGAAGGCAGAGTACTAGTTCACAGCCCGAAGATTGGTACTGAACCTAAAAAAGACCAAGGCTATGCTTTTCACACACTGCCAAAGTAAAGTCAGTGAGGCCCCACCGTGATGCTTCCTAACACTCTACATCCCATAGAACAGGCCTCTTCCTACAAGTACCTGGGTGTCACCTTTGACTCAGCCCTCACCTTTCACTCCCACATCAGTGCCCTCTCTACAGCTACTAATGTTCGGATTGGGTTGTTATACCGGCATCAAGACTAGCTTCCACAAGATTCTCTCAGACTAGCAATTACCTCATCAGTCCTGTCACTAGTTGACTATGGTCTGCCTATATATGCTGCTGCTGACAATACTGCCCTTACAAAATTCCAGCTCTCTATAAATAAGGCTTGCCGGCTCCTTACAAGGTGCACCAACACCTGCCTGTTATACTCCTCCACTGACCTGCTCAATCTAGAAGAAAGGCTCCACTATCAAACCTGCCTCCTTGTTAAAAAGACACTGCTTGGACTCTCCCCCCGGGTATCTGCCTCC
This sequence comes from Neoceratodus forsteri, assembly GCA_016271365.2. Lineage (NCBI taxonomy): Eukaryota > Metazoa > Chordata > Ceratodontiformes > Ceratodontidae > Neoceratodus > Neoceratodus forsteri. The sequence continues at coordinate 260,738,515 of CM028137.1, read as the reverse complement.
CTCCAACTGACATCCCACTCAGTGTCAACCCATAGCACAGGCAAAACCTTGCTCACTGTCCCAAGGGTCAGGACAACTTTGGCCCAGAGAGCTTTCAGCTACAGAGTCCCCTCCTGGTTCAATGCACTCCCAGCCAATATAGCTGACTGCGCTAAACTAGGCCCATTTAAGACAGCCCTTCGAAGCCACCTGACCTACTCCCGGTGCTGCAATTGCACATAGCTCCCATCCCCTCAGGACCAATGATCCCTGTGCATGAAAAGATCTTCCACGCTATCTCAGCCTTCGTGGGAATTATGTGTGGGTTTCTCTCCGAATTCTGTGATTCAAAAAAGAAAAAAAAACAGCCATTGATTACTGTAATGAAATTTGTCTCTTTCTTCAACTGACATTTTACCCATGTACCTATGATATGCCAGCTTGTTTGCACCATTGAAACCTGTGTACCACAGTGAATGTTTGTAACACTGGTTGCTCTTTAAACTTTAATGTATTACTGTGTTCTATTGTTGTTTTGTCTCTTCTGAAGAAGTGTCTTTGTAAATGAGTCTTTGACTCAAAGGTCTATAAATCCAATACTCAAATAAGTAAATAAATAAAATAAAATGTAATGCAGTGCTTTCATTCTACTTCTAATAAGGTGCTTGTGCCTCAAATACTGGCCTTTGGTTGGGGTGTTAAATCGTCGTATATTGTCTGAATGTTATTTTCAAACTTTGTCTGACAAGACCTCCAGGGCAGTTTGAGGTATTGAGCACTTACTGTTTTTTATGGACAAGAATAGTAGTTTCTACTACTATAATTTCCTAATAGCTAATACATCAGTTCAGGTAGTGGTTTAATTGTTTTGGCCTGTCTCAGGAGGTGATATCTATATAGCAAGCTCATGTATTTATTGTGGTGCCTACACTGACCATTTGGTCTTGATACTTTACAGGGGACCCTTGATCAGTGACTGAATTGCATAGGCACATAATGCTCAGTGATTGCTAATAGCAATGTACTAATGTTCCTGACTCAAGCTTAGTGTCTGATTTGACTTGGCTTGATACCTATAAGCAACTGAGATTCAAGGTCAAGCCAAGCCAGTTATGCTCAAAGTAAGCACCATTGTCATCTTGTGCATTTAGTGTAGTATCAGAAATGTTCAACTTCTATGTAGAAAAAAGCCTGCAATACACAGGGCTCGGCTCGTGTTTTGCCTCATACAATCAAGCCAGACTCTGGGCTTGGATCTAAGTGGAAAAATTCCTGGTTTGCCCACATCTAAATGATGCTGTATGTCTTTGACCTCCTTCACTGCAGTAACAATTTGGATGTGTCATAAATATGTATTTTATTATGAGACTGCCTTGCACCTCAGCATTACGAATTTTATGTTTAGAAATTGATATTCTTGATACAGAAATAACCATCATCGTGGGTAGATGGCAAATACCTTGTCACTTTTAAACAATATATGAAACTTATAATAATAGCTGTGGACTGTCATTGACGAATTTTTTTTAGATGAGATTTGCACCAGCTTAGTTGTTGCACATGTGGCAAGCGTACAACATGTTCAAGTTCAAGTTCAAGTTCAAGTTTATTGCAGGAAAACTCCATTGAGCAAGCTCATTCACAAGGAGGTCCTGTGACATAAACACTTAAAGTACAAACACAGATAGGTAATAACAGTATATACATGAAATACACGTTACATGATGCAGGCTGGATATACATACAAGGGTACCACACAGGGTGACCGTGAGGTGGTAAACATTGATATGAGACAGGGAAGCTAATTTTATAGGTCGATACTGATAAATGAAACATGATGACTGGTGTGATTTGATTTAATCAAATCAAATCAAATCAAATATACAGTATTTTGGCAGCTAGAACAAACAACAGTCTACAACTGATATGGGAGGGAGGAGAAATTTGATAGAGTAGCAGTGGAGCGTAAGCAAAGATAAAGCCAGGAGTAGAAGGGGAAGGGAAAGCAGTTAATATGACAAATCAATTATACCTTACCAGTGGATAAATATGGCACACATGGGGAAGGAAGAGACTTAATGACAGTTACAGGTGTCTTTTATTTTGGCTGAACTTAGCGATTTGTAGAAGTTTATTGAAACTGTGCTAGTTAGTTTCAGTACAGTTTGTAATTGGTTCCAAATGGAGGGAAGGGCATATGCAATAGCACGTTTACCAAAGGAAGTCCGCGTCCTTGGTATGTCAAGCATAATAAAGTCAGATTTTCTTAACGAGTATGCACTATGTGAGATACTAATAAGGGAAGAGAGATAGCTTGGCAATTTCTGCAGGAGCAGTTTAAGAGTCCATAGCCCAGCATGGAGCAGGCGTCTAGTAGTTAGGGATGTCCAACCAACAGCTGCATATAAGTCACAGTGGTGCGAACGGTAAGGGGAGTTGGTAATGAACCGTAACGCACGGTGATAAAGGATGTCCAGTTTACTTAGATTTGCAAGAGTGGTGGAGGAATAGATTACATCGCCATAGTCAAGTAGGGGGAGAAAAGTGGCCTGTACAAGCTTGTTTCGAGTTTCAAGGGGAAAAGGGCCTATTTCTGTAGAAGAAACCTAACCTTGCTTTTAACCTTCTAGAGACATCTTCGATGTGGTCACTGAAAGATAATTTATTATCGATCCAGATACCTAGATATTTAAATTTGGTTACAACTTCCAGAGGCTCGTTTAGCATGGTGACAATGAAGTCTTGGGCAAGAGTATTGGGGGGGCCTGAGACAGCACTGTGAGAGAATATCATCGCTTTAGTCTTCTTGGCATTGAGCAGAAGCTTTGCCTTTATTAAATTATGCTCAGTCAGCGAAGTCCATGAAGCACTCCTCGATTCAGATAACGATGAGTCAGAAGTATATTAACACGGTATCATCTGCAAAAAAGTGCAGATTGGACGTAGATATGTTAGCATCTAAGTCATTGATGTACAGAGAAAAAAAGATAGGGCCTAAGATGGATCCTTGGGGGACTCCTCTTGCAACTGGCAAGGCAGCAGAAACAAAGCCTTCCGCCTTTACTCTTTGGAATCTTCCAGTTAGGTAGCTAGAGAACCATTGGGTGGTATGGTATGTGGCACCCAACTTTGCAAGGCAATTAACTAATAGTGACATGTGAACCTGCTGCAATGTTTAAATAATGTTCACACCAGCGTAACTGCTACACTCATGTCAAGTGTGCAACATGCAAACCTGATGTGATTTGTAGAAGATGTTTGCACTAGCTTATCTGCTGCACACATGTCAAGCTTGAAGCATGAGAAGCTGATTAGCTTTTTAGACCTGGTTCGCTTAGGTTCACTTTGTGTATGCAAACTGCATGCAAATATTGCACAATTAAGCATGCAGCATGTATTCTGCATGCCCACAGCACACTTATATTTCTGTTAGGGATATGATGCTGTTATCTTCCTCTGTCGTATTTATGTTGATATGTACTGTATGTTTTATCTTTATCCATATAATCAATAAAGTTTAAAAAAAATACTTATCCCCATGGATGCCCAGTCTTGCTAACTGTGACAGAAAATTATATATGCTCCACAGAAATGATTCAGTATCATTTATCACAAACAAAAGAAAAGTGTTAAGAGTTTAAAACACATGGTCGGCTAAAACCAGATACTGTGTACTGTATATGTTACAGTGACTGAGTATATATCCATCACACTCCTTTCATCTGTAAACTGCTTCACAACCCTGCAACACAAGCAATGCAGGTTTTGATGGGAACTGTGGTGGGATTTGTTCCAGACTCCTTTTGCTTTAAGTTTGTCCCTTTAAGACCACACTGCACTGCCTGTTCTGTGTGTTTGCTGTACCTCAGGGGAAGGGGTGTTAACACACAACACCTGGGCTAATACAGGGTGAAAGGCAAAGGAAGCTGTGGGATTTATGTCACAGAGACTGATGTGAAAAAGTGGGGCAAAAAAAGGATTTGACTTGAGGTTTTTTGACTGATTCTGAATGCTCCAAGTAGCCTTATTGCACTGAGGTGAACAGCTGAAAGTTCCAAGAATACCTTATGTTGTTGAACTGAACAATGTTACAGGCTCAAACAGAGCAAATATTTCTTTTGAACTGAACGCTTGTTATAGACTCCATTCTGTGAATACTTCCTGAAGGACACCAAACCAAGCTGGTTCTGTTACCTTGTTGCAGTTATTAAAATAAAATAAACCACTCTGTGAAAAGAGATCTTAGGATGCACAGTATGGTAAAAAGTCTCTATCAGATTTATAAGAAGGCAGACTAGCATGCAACAGTCTTATATGTTTAATGACATAGAAACATAGACACACAACCAATGTCATCAAAAAAGACCATTTGTTCATCAAGTCTGCCCAGTTATACTCTATGTTTCCCTGGGATCTAATGCCTAGACAGGGTTTATGCCCCATTCTTTTTGTATGTGTATAGACTTGTGCAATGTTTTGGGGGTAAGAAGAGAGTGGGGCTGTAATTTTCTCAATCTGCCTTGGAATCTGTGAGTATGTCGTCTGAGTCTGGATTTCAGGGAAGACAGAGAAACTGAAAGCAGTCAACTGAGTCCTCTGAAGAAGAGGGAGACAGGCCCTGAAATATTTAAGTGCTGATGTGAAATATTATTATTTACCCAAAAGGGAAGAGCAAAGAAGTGGAGCTGGCTGACTCGGGAGGTAATGGAATGGGTGAAGGCCAAGAGAAAAGCATTCAGGAGGCTTAAGAAATCGGGAGGGCAAGGGGACAAAGACGAGTACACGAAGAAGTCCAGGGAGGTTACCAGGCTAGTCAGAGTGGCCAAGGCTTCCAAAGAGTTGAAACTGACACAGGGAAACAAGGATGGGGAAAATGACTTTTTCAGTTACATTGGTGAGAGAAAAAGAAACAAAGACCAGATTGTGAGGGTTAAGAAAGCTGGTGGGTGGGTGGAGAAAGGGGGGGAGGACCAGGCAGAGGCACTGAATGAGTACTTCTGCTCTGTGTTCACAAAGGAAAGAGGGGGCATATACCCCATGGGAAGGGTGGTGTGGGTAGAGGGGGGGTGACTGATTTCAGAATTACAGAGGACAAGGTGCTGGAGGGACTAAGGGCACTGAGGGTGGACAAGGGACCAGGGCCAGATGGCATTCACCCTAGGGTACTTAAGGAGCTAGCAGAGATCCTGGTGGAACCACTGGCAGACCTGTTCAGTACATCACCGGACACAGGATGCATGCCATAGGACTGGAGGATGGCCTATCTGGTGCCCATTCACAAAAGTGGCCAGAAGGAAGATCCAGGCAACTACTGACCAGTGAGTCTCACTTCAATCATGGGGAAACTCATGGAGTAAATTCTAAAAGGGAGGCTGGTGACCTTTCTGGAAGACAATGGGCTCCAAGATGTCCATCAACATGGTTTTGTATTGGGCAGATCCTGCAAGATGAGCCTAGTCAAGTACTATGACTGGGTTACCAGGGAACTGGACTGGGGCCATGCAGTGGACTTCCTATATTTGGACTTCAGCAAGGGCTTTGACTCTGTGCTGCATTGGAGGCTGGAGGAAAATTGAAATCCATTGGGGTGGGGACAAAAATGGTCAACTGCATCATCAACTGGCTGAGGGGTAGGCAGCAAAGGGTGGTAGTGTTGGGGGAATGCTCATCACCAAGGGACGTTATGAGTGGGGTGCCCCAGGGTTCAGTACTGGGACCGGTGCCATTCGGGATATTCATAGCCGATATCTCAAATGAGATCTGGAGTAGGATCAGTCTGTTCACAGATGATACTAAGATTGGTGCAGTGGTAGATGACATAGAGGGGTGAAGAAGGCTGCAGGAAGACCTGACCAAACTACAGAAAAGGTCGGAGACATAGCAGTTGGGGTTCAAAGCCAAGAAGTACAAGGTACTGCACTTTGGAGCAAGGAACCAAGGGAGGAAATATCAGTTGGGAGGGGTACAACTGGAAAGCACAGTGAAGGAAAAGGATCTAGGGGTACTAATAACGGGGAGTATGACCCACTCAGCTCAGTGCAGGAAGGCAGCTGCAAAAGCAAACAATATGCTGAGGTGCATAGCAAGGGGAATCTCCTCCAGGCACAGAGAAGTGATCCTACCTTTGTACAGGTCACTGGTCAGGCCACACCTGGAATACTGCATGCAGTACTGGTGGCCATTCCTGAAGAGGGACATCAGATTGCTGGAGGGATTGTGACATAGGGCAACAAAGATGATACAGGGACTTGAGGGAAAAAATCCTCTGAGGAGAGGCTGGGAGAGCTGAAAATGTATTCCCTGGAAGAGAGGAGGGATAGGATTGATACGATAGAAACCATTAAGTACCTAAAGGGTATTAATGGGATTAATACAGAAGGGATTCTTCAGATCATAAGGGGGAGGGACACAAGAGGGCATCTGCTGAGATTGGGGGGGGATATTCAGAAGAGAAATCAGGAGACACATTTTCATGGAAAGGGTGGTAGATAAGTGGAACACTCTGCCCTAGGAAGTGGTATTGTGCAGAACGGTGGAAGAATTTAAGAGAGGGTGGGACAGAGTGAGGGAGGGTGGTTATGAGGAGGGGGGGGGGCAGCTGCAAGTTGAGGGGCTAGCTGCACAATACAGCAGACTCGATAGACTGTGATGCCTGTTTCTGCTGGCATTTCATATGTTTGTATGAAAGGAAAGAACCTACTCTGGTGTGTCAGAGCAGGCAGTTGTATCAACTCAACTTCAATTGTTTCACAAATAAATCTATTGCATTCCTGCTTTCATCAAGATTCATGTACATTTTCAGTGTGTATATGTTCTAGCTAGAAACTTGAATATGCATATGAACTCAAGGAAAGTGAACAAAAAGAGCATGTCCAGAATTTCTATTGCAGTTGGTGGCAGCACAACAAAGATGAGGGGCATCCAAGCTGAGAGGACACCCTCGGTGGTCAACATCTGACAGTTATCCAAGGCAGCTGCACTACAAAGAAAAGGCCAGATGTAGACATCAGCTACAACTGGGCCAGTCTGAGAGATATGTTGCAACCCTTGTCAAGGTCTGACAGAAGAAAGGTTAGGTGGAAAAAGGTGGGGATATGATAGGCACATGACAGGCACTCATGGTTCCATCATGTACTGTATAAGCAAGCATTAAAGTATTCCCTGGGTTGTATAACTTAAATGTTTATTGCAGTTTTTTTCCTAAAAAAATTGGCAAAAGCTATGAGCGAGCTTGTAGTACAGTACCTTCTTCATCTTCTACTGTAATTTTTTAAGCACCCTTATGGATGCTTGCTGTTTATTTTTTGGTGGTGTGTGTGTGTAGGTCATATCTCTATAACAATAAGACATTGTTTTCATAGCCTTTGCAAATAAAATCTGACACTTGCAGTTATATTAAAAAATAAATATAACAATGAGTAGCTCTTTCTCTTAAGAATGCATAACAATAGCAAGTTTGTCAGAGTGCATCCTATAGAGCATGTGCATAAAATAGGAATTTCAAGAAAACATGTATCACAAATCCATATACCCTTGCATGTGAGCATTGCTTCACATGTAAATTTCACTGCATTTTCTGAAGTAAGGGGTATATTTTTAGTCATTTACAAAACATAGCTGAAAGAAGCTTAGTGAGGTTTTATGATGATTAGAAGGATTTATCCTTCAAACAACTAACAAATCTAACAGCATCAACTTAGTAAATGGAGTCTGCAGTGTACAACATGATCAGGACTTATTAGTTCTACGTAATTAAAATATATTACATCACTAATCTCCTATAAGTGTCTTGGGATGATACATACTGTAAGGTGCCGCCTAAATGTGAAAGAAGGAAAGCACCTGCTAATGCAATTCCTACGCCAAGAACAAACTGCAGAAATCAGGTGGGATTGAGACGGATTGCTATCTGAGCAAGAAAATATGGGTTGCGACCAAAATAAACATGTGCTATCATCTTTTGAAAACTTTGCATTTAAATATTTCAAGCAACATAAAGTTTTTGCATTTTTATCAACAGTTTTTGCATGGATTTTTTTTTTCTATGGGGTCTACAGTTTATATCAATATATCATTTAAACATAATAAACTCCATGCTAAGTCATTAGGGCAAAGATTACACATGAAGTGAGCTGTATCAGTAGGCAAGTGTTAGAACAACACAGTGTATGCCAGTTTAACTGTGCAGCAGCTGGGGACTGGCTTGCAATCATGGGCGTAAAAATAATGATTATTTACAATATACCATAAATAATAGGCTATTTGTTATTCAGATCTACATAATAACACCAATCTTAAAATTCATTAATCTGAGCACATGCATTGAAAACACTTATAGAACAACATTTCCCCCCTCCCCTGTTGATCAGGGCTACTCCACCTCTCATATAATGTCCTCCCTACCCCCTCAGACACCTCATATCCCTTAACCCCCCGCCCAGGTGTCTCCAATAAATTATAGTAATTATCTTTGGCTTCCTGCCACTCCCTCCCCAGACAAACATTGTGTTTGTACAGTTCCTCTAGCCCAACAGCCAGTACAATATTATAGAGGCAAATAAGAAAGAAAAGGTTCCAAACTAATTGGATAGTAGCCTTCATTTGTTACTTCATTGAAAACCTCAAGAAATCTCAATTGTTTTAGTGTTAGCTGATGTTTTTTCTTCATCCCAAAATATAGCAGAATGAATTTTCAAGATCCTGTTGAATTCCATGTAACAAAGAAATAGAGAAAGTGGGTGAGAGAGAGAGAGAGAGAGAGAGAGAGAGAGAGAGAGAGAGAGAGAGAGATGAAAGCATAAGGGTTTCAGTTTTTCTTCCACAGATGAAGCAAACCCAGACAAGTGATTCCATTCAGAAATACCTCAGCAGTATACCTGGCAGTGGTCCAGGTGATGTAGCGCTGATATTTTTCTGTGACAATGATGCTGATACCACTAATAGGAGCATGTTTTTTCAATTGTTTAACCAGAAGTGGCACACTATGTTGAAAGCTGGTTTACTGGTGCTACCTGGGAGCACAGGGAAGTTAAGTGACTTGCTTAGGGTCGCACAGTATGCAAGTGGGGGCTGTGGAATTCAAACCAAGGTCTCCAGATTTGCAGCTCAGAGCCTTAAACCACAGTGCTGTACTACCTCCCTCATCAGGTGGTGCTGTGTGTTGTGTGCTGGGTGCATATTACTGCCATAGCCCTACTACTGATGTCAGTGTTGGCAATGGAATGGTGAGTCCAATTATTTTTTCTAAGTTTTATCCTTCAGTTATTAGTACATGCCTGAAGCAATCAGAAGTCATTTCCAACTGAAGTGAGTATAAATATTTTGTTTTAAACAGCATTTATCTCAGCAGTGTTCCATTCATGCTTCGGGTCCCTCCCCATTATGGACAGAAAGCTATAAATGAAGGGGGGGGGGGCATGTCATCATTCTGAAGGCAAGGTGTGGGGCACAGAACTAGGAAAGTGTTTACTTTGTTTAGATAGAAACTGACAGATTTTCTCTTCGCACAAAGCTGTGGGATTTTCGCAAAGATTTTTTTACAAATTTCACAAACCTGAACCATGGCTCCACTAAGAACATCACACACACATTTTAACTGCATTATACATACATACCACTCACTGGAATGAAGCCACTTTGTGTCAGTACACATTGCAAGAGATGTATAAATCTCATTTACTGTGCTTATTTGCAGTTAAAACAGTGATATTCTTAATACTGATTACATGAGGAATCAATCAAGACCAAAATCATTGAGAGCAGCCATTCAAATTGCAATGAAGCTTGAGTCTGACAACAGTAAGTCACAATGGCCACAGTGCAAATCTAACCTCACTGGAGTGGAAGGCCTCTGGAATACTGGTTTGGAGGTGATGCTGGTGAGGAATCAGACAATTAGATGAATACTAGGAAGAGTGGACACACAACATACAAACAATTGAGACCATGAACTTGGTGGCAAAAACAGCTTACAAACTCACTAACTCTCATACTTAGTCACCCCAAAACTGGTGCAAGAAAAGTCAGTTGTGAAAAATGGACTGGAAGCACCGGAAACAAATGCCTGCACTTGTGCTTCCAATTTAAGATTAGTGGATAAGTCTGAAGTTCTGAGGGGGTGAGCTGCTTTTCTTGTAATATCCTGATCTGAAGAAGCATTTTAGCTAAATGAAACCATGGTGGGAAATGCTGAAGTTTAGATGTGATTAGCCTTCATTCAGCTGCCATGTCCAGAACTTATTCACAGACTATACGTTTGGTAACAGCAGGGGCTGGTTGCACAAAACTTGTCTTATAATTTCTTAGGACTTAAAAGTGGTTTTGTCTAAGTCTTGGAGGTAAGACTGTTGCATGAACAAAAAACTGTCTTGACTTACATAAGACAGGTCTTAGCTTGATGCTGCCTAGCAACATAGACTGAACTTTAAACTGTACTTACTGTACACTGCTGAAGAAAAAAAGAAAAGATGGCCATCAAGAGCAAGAATGGAGAGGTATGTTGATACAGTCATTAGTGTATCAAATCACACTATAGAAGAAACCATTATTGGCTACCAGGTCAGTATCTCATGTGCTTACTAGCGTACGCTAATACTGCGCAACAGGAACAGTGCGGTAGGGTAGACCGAGAGGGTGCAAAACTGTGAAAGGATGTAATACAAGGCAGTGGACCCTCTCACTCCACCCAGGTATGGGATGAGATCTGTGTGATGCTAAGTGTTAACCCCTCCTGAAGTAAGTTATTTTAGTTGGGGTTGGTGGGTACATCCCCCTGTAATGGGGGGTGTGGGGGGGCAGAGCCCCCCACAAAAGAAAGAGATAAGCTGCTTGCAATATATCGTGCTGTACTGGTAGTGCAGAATAGTGCAGTGGCATAATGTCTTCTGACATGATGACCCCATGGCATAGAAGAAACCATTATTGTGCAGTGTACTTTTGATGATAAACATTTGTAAACATTTTTTTTTTTATTTACTGCCTATGTTGATCTTTGAACTCGTGTGTTATATGTTGAGTTTTCTGCATGTTGTTTGCTACACAGAGTCTGCTGACTGGAGATCACCTCAAGGATGTTGCCCAGATGCAGCTGCTCATGGTGCGTCTTTTCTATGAGCTCTTCCAACACTTGTACAGCACTCTGCTTCCACATACTTAACCTCCTAATCTCATACTCAGATCCCCCCATACTCAGCCCCTTGGGACTGGGCCCAGCAGCCACAGTGTGACTTCTCTTGTTGTTCCACTTAATGAGTGCCTAGCTTATTCTTGCCTCTCCCTGATGCAGACATTATGTATTTAATGGAAGCCCAGTCAGACACTTAAACTTGGCTGCACTACGGCTTTGGTGGCACCTTCTGCCACCCACTCATGGACCTGTACAAAAAGTACACTTAGGGCTATTTAACTAGTAACTGCAGTGTGGCTCAGCTGCCTTGTGTTTCGCTCAGCCTTCCGCTCCTGACAGGAAGCTTTTAACGGCTGTGACTGTGTCTAGTTATATGACAGCCTCTTGTTGCTTCTCCTGCTCTATAACCCTTAAATTTAATTACACTTGCTGCCAGAGTGGCAGTTCAGATAGGTGGAGGGAGGTGCTCCTACACAGGCCTCCTCTACTTTCTGATGAGCTCCTGTCTCCCCATCTCCCACTTGCATGGAGCAGGGCACAGCCTGAGATCTGTATGGGCTGGGAGTTGAAAGTGCCACCTGCCACTTTCACCTTTAGCATGGTCACTCAGTCTAGCTGCAACAGCAGCCCCATCTCATCCACCTCCTCATATTCCAGCTCCCTGTTTGTGAAAACAATATTGGGAGCCAGGGATCCCCTTCTCCAACCAGCCCCATTACTGGGCCCCAGGGTAAAGGTTCTTAATTTTGTTTAAATACATTGCCTCTGGCAACCAGCAAAACAAGCCCACCAGGAGTATTATATGAATCACTGACCTCCATGGGACACTGCATGCCCCCAGACCACCAATGCATAATAATTTTAATAATTCTGGACTACTAGCCCAACGAGTCCCCACTAACCCATCCAGGCAACTAGTTTTCAGTCAATTTTCTAAGATACGTATATGGACTTTATAGCCCATTACGTTAATGTAGTGCTCACAGGTTTCTGGCAAAAGTAGTATTTTTTACCATGTGCTGAATGGGAGAAAAGGGAACATAACTAGAGATGATTCCACTGCTAGCTGATCCCTTCAACTTCCCAGTCCATCAGCCCCACCCTGTGCTCAAACATCTTGTGATGTCTAAGCAGGGAGAGAATGAGAGTGCACCCCATACAAGTCTATGGGGCCAGTTTTCAGTGTGTAATTATATATGCTGAGACAACCTTGTAGAAAAGTGAAAGTCACCACTTAACTAATAGGGGCCCTATTAGCTGAGTGGTGGCTATCATGGTTAGTACTGCTATGATGCCCAAATAGATAAAATGCAGTTTGGGGAATTTAATTACTGGCCACTAGGCCATCTACGGGGTGATAAGTGGCTTTGCTGAGCACCCAAACAACACATTCTCTTCTATTTGTTTATTAATTTTATTTATTTCTTTATATCTCTGGCTCCCTTCTTTACCCTAACAATAACTTTTTATCTAAAGCTCTCATTTTTTACTCCTATGCTGTCCTATACCCCTTTCATATCTCTCCACTCTGTGTCCCCGCTCTCACACAGAAAGATAGAAACACAGAAATTGTCAGCAGATCAGGACCGCTGGGCCCATCCAGTCTGCCTGTAAGCCCTACCCTTGTTTGCGGCCTTTGACCCTACTTGATCAATGGCTTTCTCATCTCCTTCCCACTTCAAGGGTTTCCTTATGCCTGTACCATGCATGCTTTTTTTTTTTCTTTATATCATATTTTCTATGCCCTTCACCTTCACCTATCTGACCTAACCCTCCAGCCCAATCCCCCAGAATTAATGGGGCTTACCTTACGCCCAGCCAGGGAGAGGTGCCTATGGGGAGTCAGTCACCATCCTGCCGCCGGTGATATTTTCTCCTCCATTTTTCTCCTAAGGGCCCCGGGAGTGGGTACGCGTGCGTGTGGAGGCACGCATTAGTCCCACAGCCCCAGTAACAGCCTCTTTCCTCCCACCCCATTGGCCTAGCGCTTGGCTCCTCCCTAGACCTGTGCTATCCACAGCCTCCACCAGGCAGCAGCCATTAGCCAGGAGTCACCACCCTACCTCCCCAGAGAGGAGAGCTTGTCTGTCAGCAGCTCCATCCAGCTCAGCCCCCCCCCCACTGGCCTACGATGGCCCGGGCTTGTTCCTGAACCTGGATCACCGGCATGCTGTGAGGTTAGGCGTCCAGCACCTTAGCCCTCAGTGCCACCAGGCCGGCTCTTGTCCCATGCATGTTTAAATCCATCCACTGTGCTCGCTTTCGCCACCTTCTGTGGCAGACTGTTCCATGTGTCTACCACCCTTTTCCTGCCACCTCCTAATTTCATATCGCGCCCCCTCATTCTTGTACTTCTCCTATGTTGGAAGATGTCACCCCCTGCACCTTGTTTATTCCTTTAAGGTACTTGAAGGTTTCTATCATGCCTTCCCGATCCCTCCTTTCCTCCAGCAAGTACATAGTGAGGTCCTTTAATCTCTCCTCATATGTTTTCTAGGGCAAGCCCTGTACCATCTTTATCACCCTTTTTTGGACTGCCTCCACCCGGTCATTGTCCTTATTTTTTTATTTTTTTTTATCATATGATATTTTATTAAGATTTTTCAACTTTTTACATATTGCTTGCATAGTACACAGAAGCAAATATACAATGAGACTCAATCCCTGACAAACAAAAGTGAGATAGCTAATAATATTGCCACCTTAAGGGGTACAACCAAAATACAAGATAGCACTAAACTACCTCAGTACTCATCAGAGTCCAAGTCTCAGCTGGCCTTCAGGAAGGCATACATTATGCATAAAGCAGACTGATTACAATAAATTTTGATTAAACATAAAAATTTGTAAGGGTAAGAATTCAAATAGAACATTGCATTACAGCACAGGCCTCTCATTTGCTTGATAAATACATACCAAATAGATTCACATGGTTAGTTTACACCCAGTAATCCCCCAATAGAATATTTAAGTTGTCAAAAGGTCAGGATTGTAAAGGGAAAAGAAAAAGAGCTAAAGATAAAAGGAGGAATTTGGCATACTACTCTAGGGTCGGCCTGCTATAAGGTAATAGGTGGATTTTGTAGTGGGGGAGTAGGCACTCTGCAAATGTAGGAATGTAGGTAAGCATCCCATTTTGAGTGGTGGTCAGCGAGTTTACCTCTGACTACTGCTGTGAGCCTCTCAAAGATGTCTAGCCTAGCTATGGCTGCCTGCCACTGAGAGTGTGGGAGGTAAAGATTGCCTCCATCTCACCAGGATGGCTCTCTTTGCTTCCATCATAACTACCAGGACCCAAACTTTACTAGGGGAAGAGAGTGGATTTAGTGTGGAGGTATCCCCCAACAGAAGGGAGTAAGTTGAAGAGATAGCGGGCTACCCACTATAGCAGAACAGTCACTCAGAACTGATGCCCAAAATGTATGAATCACTGGGCACATCCATAGAATGTGGTATAGATAGGCCGGAGAAGATTGGCATCTCCAGCAGCTATCCTGTAGAATTATATTTCTCCTATAGAGAACTGATGGGGTTTGATACCATCTGAAGAGAATTTTCAATTGAATCCATTGACTCTTTGAGTCCACATAGACCGTATGGGCTGTTCTAAGGCATTCTGACCATTACTGTGGGGATAGGGGGTGAGAAAGATCCTGCTCCCATGCGACTTTGCTAGTTAAAGTGACATCCGGTTGGGAATCTCTAAGAGTTCGTTACATAGCACCTTCAAGGCCCCCGCCTCTATTGGGTTTGGAGAGATTATTCAGGCACCTCCAAGGGGACTGGGATGACCAATTCTTAAGAAGAGGGATTAGCGCCCTGTGTATTTGAAGAAATTTCCAAAAATCTTGGGACGGTAATTTGTATCTAGCTCTGAGCTTCTCAAAGGACATCAGCATGCGGGTGTTCAGAATGAGAAGGTTAGCTATCATCTAAATGTTCTTAGAGGCCCATAAGGTCCATTTGAGTGGCTTGTGATCTACCTTAACAAGGGGATTATTCCAAATCGGAGAATAGCATAAAGGAGGAGGGTAGTCGGTGCTTGGAACACCAGTTGTCGCCATTGCTCGGTGCCACAATGCACATGTGTTCGTCATGAGTGGCGTGAGTTGAGGATTAGCGGGTTTCTTGCTAGATAACAATGAATAGAGGGGAAACTTTGCTGAGAGAGTGGCTTCCAATATTGCCCACTGAGGAGGGGGAATGGAACGAGGGCCAAACCGCGTCACGGCCTGAGCCATGCCAAAGGCCAGATGATATCCCATGAACCAAGAGAGGCCGAGCCCTCCCTTGGACCAATGAGCATGTAATTTCATTCGTCCCCATCTAGGGGATCCACCTTCCCAGAGGAAAAGTGGCACCAATCTATCTAAGACTTGAAAAGATTTTTGAGAGAGAGGGATTGGGAGATTGTTCAGCAGGTAGGAAACCCTAGAAAAGATAAACATTCTAACAGCTTCTACCTTTCCTTTCAAAGTTAAGCGTAACTTTATCCAGCGATGAACCTCATCTGTCAGAGAAGCTAGGAGAGGGGAGAAATTAGCAATTTCTAAGTCCTTCCAGGCTACCGTGATGTTAATGCCTAAATATGGGAAGCCTTGCGGCGCCCAAGAAATGTCTGTGCCGGCTAGACAGTGTCTACTACACTTCTTGTTTAGACGGGATAGCGTAATTTTTTTCTGATTCACTGTAAGCCAAGATATTCTAGCAAACTCCTGCAGGATTGATAGAACTGGGGGGAGGGAAGTCTGTGGGTTAGAAAGAGTAAGTAGCATATCGTCTGCATATGCATTCACTAGATAGGAGATTTTTCTCACCACAGAGATACCGGCTATAGTTGAAGTGTTAACAAGTGTTCTGATCAGGGGGTCCACAGCTACAAGAAAAAGGAGCGGGGAGAGAGGACACCCTTGTCTGGTGCCTCTATGGAGGAGAAAGTGAGAGGAGGTATCCCTGTTAGTGAGGACTCTGGCCGAGGGCAGGTTGTACAGTGTGCAGACCCATGAACAAAACTGGGAACCGAAGCCATACAGTCGGAGAATCTGGTGCAAGTAAGCCCACTCCAGGGAATCGAAGGCCTTAGCAAAATCAACTGCTAAGGTGGCCATGGGAACATCAGACTGAAGTGCCAGCCATTTAAGATTTAAAATAAGGCGTAGATTATCTGCACTAGATTTCCCTTTTTGGAACCCCGTTTGGGAAGGATGAATGCAGATTTGATAACACTGTGGATAGTCTGGTTGCCAAGATTTTGGCCAATATCTTGGTATCCACCGGAAGAAGTGATATGAGTCTATAATTTGCACACAGTAAGTTATCCAAAGAATTTTTGGGAATTAGTGAGATGAGAGCCTCACACATAGTGGGGGGAAGTATTGTGTTCAATTGAGCTTCCTGGAGAGCTTGCAGAAGAGAGGTGGTAATCTCATCCTGTAACACTTGGTGCAACTCTGCCGACATCCCATCTGGCCCCAGGGGCTTCCCTTTAGCCATCTGAGATAGAGCTGACTGGAGTTTGTCCCGGGTTATGGGGGCATCCAGGGCAAGGGCCTGCTCTTTAGAGAGCTGAGGGAGCTGCACTCCTTGATAAAAGCTTTCCAGCTGGTGGGATAGTTCGTTATCAGAAAGGACATTCTGGGACTGATAAAGTTCCTGATAAGAGACTTTCATGGTCTCATTGATAGCTTTGGGCGTTGTTGCGATCTTCCACTCCTTGTTCTTTAGGGCTAAAATTCTGGAAGAAGTCTGCTGTTTCCGTAGGTAATATAGGCTAACAGTTTCCCTCCCTTGTCCCCTCCCTCCCAGGACCTGTGTTTAGCTTGAATAAGTTGCCACTCCGCTTTGCTGTTCAGCAACACATTGAGCTTATATTTTAAACCAGTAATTTCAGCAAGGGGAAGGGGGGTGTTGAGTGGGCTAGTGGCAGACAGTTTGAACTGTTTCGCCAGACGTGCCAGATCCTTCTGGAGCTCTGATATATGCCTTGCCCGTTCCTTGTTTTTAGCCGCAGAGAAGGAAATAATTATCCCTCTTATGACTGCCTTAAAGGCCTCCCAGACTGTGGTCACACCAGTTTCCCTTGGGGAGTTAACTGAGAAATAGGAGAGGGCTCCCTTTTTTATGTAATCACGAAAGGCTGCATCCTCTAACAGTAATGGATTACATCTCCACCTTGTGGAGCGTGGACCTTGCCCCAAGGAGTGAAAGTGATCGCCACAGGGGCATGATCTGATATAACTATGCTGCCAATGGTGGAAGTTTCTATCCCAGGCATTGCAGCAGAGTTAGCCAACCAGAAGTCAAGTCTGCTATGAGTCCCATGCACTGCAGAGAAATATGTTTAGTCACGCCCTCTTGGATAATTAATTCTCCATGGGTCTTCTAATCCCCATTCTGACATCAGAATGTTTAGTGTTTCTAAAACCTTCAGATGGGATTGAGGTGTGGGTATGGATTTGTCTAAAAAAATATCATGCACCAAATTATGGACCCCACCTAGTAGGATCAGAATTTCAAGGTCATCACCAGAGAGCTCAGTGAGGGCCTGACTCAGTTCTGAACAGACATCACCTGTGTCCATATTAAATCCATAAAGGTTGGCTATTATGACCCTACCACCAGGATAACACAGCTTAGCCACTATCCATCTGCCTAATGAGTCCTGGCACTGACCCTCAACAGTCCATAGTCCCATCCTCCATATTAGGATGGCCATTACCCTGAACTTCGTGAAGGCACAGCTGGCCACCACTGTTCCCACCCAAAGCTTCTTTAACCATTGCACCGTGTAGCTGGTGAGATGTGTCTCTTGGAGAAAGGCAATATCCGCACCCAGCTAATTCAAATATTGCAATACTTTAGTTTGCTTGGCTGGATGATTCAGTCCACACACATTCCAGAAGACACATCCCCAGCCACGCGGTGCAGCTGTAGTTGGAACCATAATTATTCCCACTTATCACATAATAAGGGAGAGAGAAAGAAAATGTACTCACCCAGCCAACAGCGAGAGAAAAGGCAGAAAAGAATAAAAGAGGAGATACCCGACTAGAGGCCTATGGTAAGGCGCATATCGTCGGTGAGCCTCAAGTAGACAGGTGTTGAGAAGGTTGAAAGGGGACAGTGATAAGCAATCTATCTGCAACTGAAGAGAGGCCTGTGCAAAGTAAAGAGAAAACAACAGTTATATATCCTGAAAATTCAAAACACAAAACAAAAGTCTGCTAGTAGTCAATTGTCAAGTGACAGATTAATTATAATGTAACCTAACTCTTCTAAGACAATCAACAGTAACTTAGTTGTTGGTGCCGAGTTGTACGCGTGAGAAGGGGCAGTTACGCCCCTAAGCCGCACTGCTTCGGTCACCAAACAGAAAGGGCGTACTGAGAAAAGATTAAAGGTAGTAATCACTCTTACTGTGTTGGTTTACCCTGGTTCTATAAAGCCTAACTAAAATAGAAAGACAGATAATAACAGTTTACCTTGTCAGTATATACTAGCTGTAACACGTTAAGCAGACAATATCTTAATACTGCAACTATATGTAACTCATTAATCAATTAACAGTAACTCAGTTATTGATGCTGAGTTAATGGTGTGAGAAGGGGCATTAAAAGCCCTTTCAGCCACACTATTTCAGACACCAAAAAAGAGACAAGGGAGAGGTCACACATCATTAACTTAACTGAAGTTACAAACTCAAATGGGCAGACTAGGTGGGCCATAGGCCCTTATTTGCTGACACTGTCTATGTATCTATGTATCATGAGTGATCCGTTCCAGCCCGACTCCATATATCCAGTGCTAAAACCAGATCCAGAGTCTGAGATCCATCGGCTGTCCCCTGTCCCAACAAAGGGACACCTAAAGGTGCCCTAAGATAGTATACCCGTGTCACATTCAGGAGGGGAGGCTGAGGAAAAGTGAAAGGGAGGAGGGAAAGCCTCTGCTAGCCACCAAGTCGACTAATAACCCTACATTGGTCAAGGATCATAACTTACAGGGGGTTACTAAACTTGGTAATTATGTAAAGACTATTATCATCAGCCCTGCCAAGTGAAAGACATGGTGCCCAACTTCTGTCTGCTGCTACACCCAGACTATACCATGTGCATTGGAGGGGGAGTAATTCCCCTTCACAGCGCCCTGTAGTGGGCAGCAGAGGAGCCGGGGTGGGGAGGGAGCCATATGTAGACTCATGATCTGGCAATCGCTCAGAAAAAAGAGGGCATGCACAGCAAGGGGAGTTGAAAGAGGTAAATCCTCTAAATACATTTAAACTCTCATAGTACATGGATAGCACCTCTTAGGTCTTGGCCTGCGCAGCCAGGTAAGTCCAACTGCCTTCATGTGTGCACCATGTGGTATACAAAGGTTGTAAAGCAAGCAGAATATAAAACCATTTAGATCAAAAAACTCGATTAGGTGCTATATTTCGTCAAGGCATCCCCTGATCCAGTAGATGAACTTGCTCCTGGGAGATCAGAGCGTGCTGTCAGTGCCTCTGCAAAAGTTCTAAGTCCCGGTTTCAGCAGACTGGCAGCTGCTGCAGACTCTTCTTCTTGTTTCTCCATCACAGTCGCCCAGTCCAGGGGAACCAAGTCATCCATCAAATCAGCGTTTTCATCTTCTGAGGGGTTCAGCTGTTCGTCTTTATGCCTAAAAGACGGGTCAGCCCTAGAAAGCTTAGCAGGTGGGGAGGACCATGCCCCCAGTGACCTACATCTAGAACTGGCCCAGTGGTCCAGGTAACTGTGCAAGACAGAGGTAGCCAGGCAGGGCTTCACGAAGCCTGCACTGACCAAGTTTCTACTTCCCCCCCTTAGATCCCCTGCCGTGGTGGCATGTTGTGCATGTGGAGGTGTACATGCTGCTATGGAGCTGTGGACCCTCCATTTGATGTTGTTTAAGTTTCAGGTGCTACTCCCAGGCCTTTACTTGGAAGCAGCAAAGGGCCAAGTCAGCATGCCTCTCCATCCCTGGAGTGGAGAGCTGTCCTGTGGATGCTCAGTCTTCTCCCGCTCAGCCGACCCCCAGCAACCCAAGCTTGTTTCTGAACTCAGATCACTGGCATGGGTGGGGGGTTAAGGCACATAGCATCTCAGCCCTTCATGCCACTGGGCCACTATCATATTGCAACAATTATTTTATTGCATGATAGTTTGGATGTTATGCTCAAAAGTTGCCACAAATGGTAGTGTGCGTGTGTGTGTGTGTCTGTGTGTGTGTGTATTTGATGCTCAATCTGCAGTGATTTCTAAACACCCAATAGTTTTCTGACTATAATGGGGATTGTAAATATCTACCATGGAAGATTTATTCTGTGTGTGTGTTTGCATTTTAGGATGCACACATCACAGTATTTGTCTTATACTTGAACAGCTGCTGTTTTGGAGGGTGGAAAGTGCTATGGGCAAAAGACAGAGGTAGCCAGGCAGGGCTGTTTCTGTTCAAGAGTGTTTCTGTTCAGTGTGTGTGTGTGTGTGTGTGTGTGTGTGTGTGTGTCATAGTCCTCAGTATTTTGTTGATAGCTGTGAGTTTGTGGATGAATGGAGACCACTGGCAGAATGCCAAACAAAGGGGAAGAAGGGATTATGAGGGAGTTTAATCTGCTGTATGTAGACCATTCTGGTCGCAGTTACGTTAGAAGCAGGGTCGTCTTAGGTTCCATGTCATAACAGCGCATTGCCAAGGGTGACGTTATTTTGGTATGTACATCGCCAAAAATAAATAATGGCTTATATACACTTGCAGCTTACTACAAACTGATGCTGGTTTTCTATGTTATGCTGGGGGTTATGCCCTTGGCCCCCAGCAGCCTCCTACTTAAAGATTCTCAACTCCAGGGGGATGCATGTCGGGTCTGTGTGTAAAACTTAAAAAAATAAAAAACTGGCCCTGACACAAAAAGCAATTGTGCTCCAGAACTGATGCCGGCACCCTCCCAACCCCAGCCTTCCACCCTACCCACCACACCACACGGTCAGCTCGGCACCTGACCACCGCACTCCACCCAACATATCTTCCTTCCCCTTCCACCCATTACGTGGTATGGTCCCTCCCCCCACACGTGTTTATATGCACATCCTGTCACCGTACTCGCCCACCCCAGTATCCTGTTGCTACCCTGTCAGGAAACCCAGAACACAGGTGCCATGATTGATTCGCCCTTTTTGCAGTTGCTCAATCACGGTTGCCATGTTCACAGGATACTGTCATTCTCCATTCCCTTGAGGGGCATTTCTCGCAGTTGGTTACAGAAACCACTTGAGATGGACCAGTGCTGCAGTTGGTACTTACAAACAGGGATGGCATTGCAGGCACCACAGTGGGCAGCCTCCTGGGTAGAAGCAATCACTGTATGCTGTGGTTTGCCATATGAATAGGGCAAGAGAAAACCATGTATGGAAAATGTACTGGACTTCAGTGGGGCCAATTGTAAGGAAATGGGTAACTGCTTCAGTAAATACCTTGAAGGGGGTGGCCATGGGGGAGTGGAGGCACAGTGGAAAAGGACCAAGGAAGGAATAACTAAGGCAAAGGGCAAGCTGTTTAAAGGAAATAAGCAAGGGTAGGAGGAAGAAGAGGCCACTATGGTTGCAGAAGGAGGTGGCTAAGGGGGTAAGGGAGGAAAAAATAGCTTCTAGAAAGTATAAGAAGACCCAGACAGAAGGGGACAGGGATGTATATCTAGATAAACAAAAGGAAGCAAGAATGAGGGTGAGGACAGCTAAGGCACAAACAGGATAAAAACACCAAGGAGGTCAAAAGGGGGGCTAAGACTTTCTTCAGGTACCTGTGTGAAAAGATGAAAGCAAGGGTGGGATAGTGAGGATCAGGAGAGTGGGGGAGAGACTGCAGAAGAAGATCAAGAAAAGCTAAAATTTTAAATGAGTACTTTGGCTCAGAATTCACAGTGGAGGTGGGGGGAGG
Source organism: Neoceratodus forsteri (assembly GCA_016271365.2). NCBI lineage: Eukaryota > Metazoa > Chordata > Ceratodontiformes > Ceratodontidae > Neoceratodus > Neoceratodus forsteri. The sequence goes on along the minus strand of CM028137.1, from coordinate 260,716,479 downwards.
GAAGGGGCCAACATGTATCAGAAGGTACCATGGGGACAGGGGAGTGGACACAAGTCCATTCTCAGAGAGGAGAGTCCTAAAGGGATTAGAAGCCCTAAATGAAAACAAGGCAATGGGACCTGATGGGATTCACCCAAGGGTACTAAAAGAACTGATCACAGTGCAAGCCATCCTTCTGGCAGCACTATTCAGCATCTCACAGGAGACAGGGTAGTTCCAGAGGACTGGAGATGGGCCACTGTGATCCCTCTGCACAAGAGTGGCAGCAGAAGGAAGCTGCCAATTACAGGCGAGTCATTCTCAGATCAGTGGTGGGGAAATTAATGGAGAATCTGCTGCATGAGAGGCTCATGAAGTGCCTGGAGGCAAATGGACTGGCTGCAGGACCACTGGCAACACAGTTTGACAGTGGGGAGCTCATGTCAAACAAATTTCCTATATTTCTTTGCCTGGGTGAAGGCAGTGGATGTGGCCAATCTGGATTTCAATAAAGCCTATGACACTGTGCCACACAGGAGGCTAATGAGGAAACTTAGCACCCTGGGTGTTGGGGAGAAGATGGTAAGCTGAGGTAAAGCATAGGCAGCACAGAGTGGTGTAAATGGAAGTCACTTGGTGGACAGAACAGTGACCAGTGGAGAGCCACTGGGCTCCAGTCCTCTTCAATGTATTCATAAGTGACACTACTGAGGAAATGAAGGGGAAGGTGTGTCTCTTTGCAGATGACACAAAAATCTACAAAAGGGTGAACACAGAAGAAGGGGTGGTGAGAATGCAAAGGATATGGGAAAAATTGAGGAGTGGTCTAGGGAGTGGCATACGAGTTTAAATGCCAAAAAGTGGGGGAACTGGAGGGGGTCTGTATAAGGTGGGGTAATGTACTTACAGTCACCAAGTAACAGAGGGGCCATGATGTAATCATATTTGACAATCTCAGGGTGGCTGGGCAGTGCAACAGGGCTGCTGGCAAAGCTAGAGAGATGTTGAGGTGCAAAGGGAGGGGAGTTTCTAGCAGGAGAAGGGAGGTGGTGTTGCCACTGTACCCCTCTCCTCAGCTATAGTGGCCAATCTACCCTCTCCATCAAATGTAAATTTCATATTTGGGTTCATTTTCCCTAAATGAACCACCTAGCACTCATTGGCATTTAAACACAAAAGTGTGGCATGCATTCCAATGATTTTAAAAATATTAAATATTTTGCCTGCGTCACTGGCGCAGAGGACTGAAGTGCTTATGTCTCACCTGCTGACATGCTGGCAACCTGAGTTCAGGTATGACCTCACATTTCCAGGGGTTCGGACATGGGGGAGAGTGTTGAGCCTCCCAAGGACTACTCTCCTCTCCTGGGAGGGGTGGTCAGGCTGTCTCAGCATTTGACTGCCACTGGGTGGAGGCCTGGTGGTTGTGCAGGCTCTGAGAGGTCTTGAAGGGAAGGGGCTGCACTTTCACAGTGTATGCATGCCTCTAACTAATACACAACCCTGGATCTTGGGTAGTTGTCTGTGGACACCATGGACCGGAGATCATCCATAATTATAACTGGAGTACAGGAGTCCCAGTTGATGTCTGCTACAGCCTGACTAAGATGAATGGAAAAGTCAGCCTAATTAGTGTTTGGGGCATAGATATTTACCACCACTACTCTGCCACCCAAGTGACTGATCACTTCCACCCCCCCCCCAGAGAAACCTTTACAAGGTGTGAATCAGGACAGTTTTCACATTTTGTTTCATGTATGTATGTGTCATGTATATATTTTCTAAAGTACAATATTCAGAATGGTTTCCTACAATAAAGTACATTTTCATATCATTAACAATGCAACATAAGCCTACTAACAACAAATAAGCCTAGCACATACGAGGTTTAAATGAAAGTCTCTATACAAGACCAATATAATGTAAGACAATTTTTGTGCAAGAGACACATTTTTAAGCCTGCATTGCTTTTAAAAGACCAAAAACATGTCTTAAACATGGGGTCATATTTTCAAATGTTCAATAGTACTGCAAGCTCCTGCTGTGCTGAACAAATGGCGCATGGGGCTTGCGATATGCATCGGCCGACATTTGGGATTTTCCATCCCTTGCGCCTGGTGCCGCACCTTAGACCACAGTTTTGTGGCCTAGTGTGTGACACTCCTTGGGAACAAAGTAATGGAGCTTGTGCCAGATATTTGTTGCAATCTGCCATAATGCTTGGAAACTGTCACAACTGCACCCGCTATTAGAAAATCGGGCGCAGTTGTGGCAATGGTGTTCGGTGCACAGTCCCGTGGTGCAGGGCGGGACGCAAGCCCTGTGCTACCATTCAAAAATCCTACCCATGGAGGTAACTCTTCTGCCAACCAGCCCTAAGTAAGTATATTTAAGCAATAATCCATGACAGGGTGTGGTTTATACTGGGATTTACTCATGCCTGGCTGTGGCCTTGTGACCAAATCCATGCCAGACATAAGTAAATCCCAGCATAACCCACACCCTGGAGTGGATTATTTCGATTATACATATGTTTAAAAGTATTTGAGTAAGGAAGAAGGAAACTTATGTAGTTTTAAAATGATTTTATTCTTGTTTTTATAACTTTTTTTATAATGTATTAATTCACTGCATTAAGTAGTCTGTTGTTTTAATAGATATTTATATTGTAAAACATGCAATAAATAGCTATATTTCTTACATTTCTTTAAAATGAATTTGCTTGGTAATTGTAACTGTCTTTTCTTGAGTGTAACTTTAACTAGAACTGTTAATTGCTGCTGTAATATTAACTAACATTGGAACAAAGTCTGTAACATTTGTAATATTCAGTGTTGAAAGTAACTGCTAGAAATAACTTTTTTTTTTGCTCTACTACTGCAAGTATAGATTTATTGTCCTGTGATTGATGAATCGGGTTAGTAGAGGGCCACTTGTGGGTGTTGCTGCTTCGGGCGAGATCTCACAGGTGTCTGAGATTTGGGAGCGAGAACACGTGCAGCCATTTTTGGGTTATCTGTATGCACGGAGGAGAGATTTTCAGTGTTGGTGTTCATCGGTTGTGTTTCATCATTGAAGAGGACTTGTTTATCATTGTTAATGGATACCAGCGGCTGCATTTCTGTGGTATTTAGGTAAATCTCATTGTTGGAGACTTCTGAGACTTCCGATTGTAGGTTTTCTATGGCTTTGTGATGCTGATCTCCGTCATTGCTTGAGGCACTGTGTTTCTTTTTTTTGCAGGGAATTACATTCATCTGGGTGGGTGTTTCATTATTTTTACACTGTTGTTCAGTGAAGTCAGCTTTGGTGGACGTTTGCATGAATTAAACATGGGTAGTACTGCTGGTGCAGAAGTTTGATTCCAGGGGGTGACCTGTGGAGTACCTGGTACTTGCCTCTGTTTCTTGCACTGATCTGGGGGCTAATATGTTGCTCCACTGCTGCCTTTCTTTGAGATTAGGCCTCCAGTAAGATCTTAGTGAAGCTTTGTTTTTATGTCCAGTTATGGACATGATTTCTCTAGCTTCGAGACTGACTGAGCTGAGTAATGTAATGGTGGTTGCTCGAAGAGAATGATTTGTGTATACTTTGCCTAAGCCCGCTTCTTTGCACAATCTTGGGAGCATTGAACTAAGGTGGTTCATACCCATCGGCTCAGTTGAGTACCAGTACAGTTTTTTGTCAAGCTGGTCTTGGGTCAGTTGCTTTGGGTGGCAGGCGGCAGTTTCGACAAGTATTTCATGAAACTTTTTATGGGGCACAGTGAATTGTCTGGCTGCTCAAATAAGAAGCCCCTGGTGTTCTCTTTGTTAGCATCGCTGACCTTTTTATGGTTCTTGGTCTCCTCATTGAATTCTTTAGTTAGGTATTTAATTCCACTGGCTGTTGATTTTAGTTAGAACAACTGCCTAATGAAGGACCGAACTCCTTCATTACCCCAATGTGCCATTTGCAGCTGCACATCTAACGAAACCTTTTTTACAAGGCCAGCTGCTGTGTTGGGGGTAGACAAGGTGAGTTTCTGAGAAATTCCAGCTCTTCGAGGGTGAGAGGTGGGTGATGGGTAGCTCGATCTTTGCCCTCCCTTCATTGTCTCTTCACGACACCCTTGAAAACATTGTTGCTGGTAGTGAACTCTGGGTTTGTCATTAGATTAATGGCACAGATGGGGGGGGGTCATTTAAGTGCCTGTTAAGTCCAGAACGCAAGCTGATGTAGCTGCTTAGACAGTATTCATTGCCGTCTGTGTTTCGTACTGTGCTATAATATTTGCGCAATGTGTCATTTAAGTCGGTCACTGGGATTTCTTTAAGGTTCAAGCTTACAGCCTTCTCCGTACACCAGTTTAAAAACACATTTACTGCCCATTTTGTTTGCTTTGGTGTGGTTAGCTCATTGCATTCTATTTCAAGCTGTAATATTTCTTAGTCAGTAACGTTTGAATGTCTTACTGGTATTTTAGTGCTGCTATTTTTTCCTTTTTCAGTCATCACCTGCATTGAAGAGACTTCACCACGGGGGGATCCAGTGCGACTCTATCAGTGTTTGACAGCTCCTGGGACATTTTTGTGGCCTCAGTAACTTCCGTCAACCAGGTAGGTGAATCAGGCTCATTGAATGAACTGAAAAGCTCCTCTAAGGTTTCCAGGGTATCGAGTTGGAATAATGTGTTCACGTCGCTCGTTTTTGAAGGTTTTTTTGATGCTGAAACTGTGGTGCTGAGGTAAAAAGCTTTGCAATATGGCTGCCATTTGTTTATGTTTGGTGTTGCCGTGGAATACTTAATGAGGTGAAAAAGTATGGTGGCTGTCTGGTACTTATTCCTGTGAGTGATGCTAGGATTTACTCACGGTGAAAATTACCTCTTAGCCAATCAGATTTCTTGATTTTAGAGTGCCATTGTATAATTAGAACTTAACTCTTGCTGCTAGCCAATCATTTCTACATTACAGTACAAGGGTCATGAAGTGAGCCTCCCAAACTTGTGTCTTTCTAATGGGAATTAAAGAAACAAGTTGACTTGGTTAACTGTCAGCTAAGGTGACTTGGAATTGTGAACTTTCTGTTACTTATTGCTTGGCTGAGAATGGTATGTGGTAGAAAATGTTTCAGTTAAGTTATCCCAGGGACAGTAGTCATTGTATGAAAAAGACAGACAGTTTAAACTCCATTTAGAAAGAGCTTCACCTGACTGGGGAGGATGATTGTAGTCAACTGTGCAGGTGCTTTATTGGAGGAATTCAGTGAAGCAAATACCTGATAATGTGAACTTGGATAAACCTTTTAAGGTGTATTATTCACGTACAGTATATGCCATAATCTGCTGTATGTGATTTAACATATAATCCTGTTGATTTTAGGGCACGGCCATAATGGTTCAGTAGTCCAGAGACCACATGTCCGTCAAATAGTGCCTGCCTCATGGTGCTCACTATAAGTCTGCAAGTCTCAGTTTTGTCACTTTCTCTCAGGCACTTGTTAATAGTTTCCTTGAAACTGGACAGTAGAAAACTGACCACTTACAAACATGAATTTCCAGTACTCAGTGTTAAAGCATTTGCTCCCCTGTATCTTCAACTGCCAGATTATATGCATATATAGTACTTTATTCTAAAATATTCTTTTAAATCACTGATTTGTACCACATCTTCTTATGGCTTGCATGAGTATGCAGAGCCCACCTGCCAGGATTAAGCACTCTTAGGAAGTGAATATCAGTGACATCTTGCAGAATACAGCTAGAATGCAATGCTATCCAATGGCAATTACTGTATTTTAATTTGCTATGCAGGAAACTATGGCATCTTTATCCTGGTTAGCCTCATTGTATGCTTGTACACATTGTTCTATGTAAAACAAAAAAATATAAGAATATATACATACAAATATATAGTATGCTGCATATACAGTAGATAGATACATAAATATACAGTATATATACTGTATACATAGACATATTTAACATATAAATGGGTGAACACACACACACACACACACACACACGTGCCAGCCAGGATGCAAGGCAAAAATGATACAGTGTATCACAAAATGCTGAGGTAGGCAGCAAGGAACAGTGTAAATTCAATGGCAAGTAAATCCGTTTTTTTACTGCAGTATTTTGTGATGTTATTTATTGCAAAAGTTATTTTTAAATTTGAATAGTACAGCCTGCCCAGAGTTTTTGTAATAGTACTGCTGAGAGTTTTCTCCACCCCACCCCACCCCACAACTGCTCCAGGAGTCAGCAACCCCGCCCCGGTCTATTAACAGCCCTCCCAGAAAAGTACCTGCTTTAATTCCTGTTCTTCTCTTTCATATCCACAGACCTTTCAATGCTCCGGCAGCTCCCCGAGGGTCTGAGAGGGCTAAGGACGCCCTCCCCCACGAACAGGCAAGCAGGTACGCAAGAAAGCTGCGACGCAGTTTGGGACCAACTTCCATGCTTTTAAACCAGTAGGTACCCCACTGACGCTGTGCGTCAGCTCCCCACCGCCTCCACCACCACCATTAGATGACTCGGTGTCTTATATTGCATATCGCGTGACATGAAAAAACCTATCAGGCCATTTCTCCATCTGCAGGTTATCTGTACCAATCACTAGAGACTGCTATAGCTACTTAAACGTCCCTCTTACACCACCTGGTGTGTAACTCAATGAATGCTGAATATTACCTAGAATTCTTCCCCTATTGTATCATACTAACATACTAAAATGCCAGCAGAATAGGCCTAATGGTCTTTCGCCTCAGCTCGTTTGGTCAGCCCCCACCCCGGGAGCTGACCTTGCTGCCCCCTCGCCTACTCTGGCTTCTCCCTTCCCAGTTCTGGATATTCTCTCTGCATTGGATTTTGCTTCCAGAACCCTTCCCCTGTAGCTGTCCCACCCCCTCTTGAACCCCTCCCCGTCTTTGCCTCCACCAGCCCCCTAGGCAGCGCATTCCATGGCTCCATGGCTCCACCACCCTCTCAGTGAAGTAGAACCTCTCTCTTTTTCTCTGCCAGCTGGTTAACCTCTCATTCCCTCCAAAGCACACCCATATACTGTCTGTAATTATAGTTCTGTTCACCTCAAACCCCCCCGCATTATACATACTCACACTTACTGTTTAGGATACCTTTTTCTCTATCGCAAAATGATGTCTTTACTCCTTATCCTCTCCATTACCCCTCCCCTCAGTGTTCTTCCCCTCGTTCTATGCCTGTAAAACACCTCGCCACCACCACCTCTGTCCCATTTATACCTCCTTCTGTGCTCACTCCTCCCTCTGTAACCACATCTTTCCCACCTCACCCCCCCACTTGATCCTAGCCACCCACCCCCAGAAACCATGGCCAACCCTATGCTCTATAGTCAGGAATTTCTGTGTTCTGTCTGCTCCCTTCCTATCAACAGACTACCCCATCGTACTGGCCAAACACTGCGTAATTACAAACTGACCCTCAAAAGTGCCCTATCCAGGACCTTCATCATCTTACTGCTATTGATGGGCAACATACACCCCAATCCTGGACCTTGCCTTTCAGTGCAACCAAAAGGGTTACGACTGGCTGCCATAAATATTTGCAGCCTCCAAAAAAATCTCACCCCACTTCAAGCATGGGTCTGCCTCCACTCCCCTGATGCACTCGCAGTGTCTGAAACATGGCTCTCCCCAAAAATCCCTGACTCGGCTGTTTTCATACCCGGCTACACACTATTCAGATCAGATAGACTGAATAGACGGGGTGGTGGTTGAGCACTGTACCTTCAGGATCACCTACAAGGTGTCCAAATTCCTGCACTAAACCCTGTTGCAGGTGTCCAATCCCTCACCCTTAGGATACCAGTTGGAAAATCAGGTAAATCTCTCTAGCTGATGTCAGTCTACATACCCCCCCACCACCAAAAGGAGGCTTTCTCCTCCATTCTGAACCTCATTGCACAACTTCCAAAAAAGTCGGAGGTCATTGCCCTAGCAGACTTCAACACAAACTGACTCACCTCCCACGCATCCCCTATCAGGGATGCAGCCACCGCCCATAATCTCTCACAAATGATCCTTAGCCCCACTCGATTAGACAGCCGTAGGGGCACTAGTTCCCTTATTGATCTCATCCTTACAAACCACCCTGAGCACCTCCATGACATCCAGGTCCTCCCTGACGCACTCAGTGATCACTCCCCTGTCACCTGCCATTGGTCAAACAGTTGGAAGCCACCTCCCCCACAGGATCTCCCTGCATCGCCAGCTAAAGAAGGGGTCACTGACACATCTTCAAAACCATCTTCTCAACCAAGACTGGTCCCCTCTTGACCACCAGACGTCAGTGGATGCTGCCCTGTCTTTCTTCATTAGCTCCTACCAAGCTGCCTGTGACATCTTTGCCCCCTTCGTTAAGCAGCTAGAAAAAACAAAATCCTCCCCTTGGGTAAACCGCTCCTTACTCAACCAAATGAAGGCTCGAGATAACCTCTGGTACTGTGCCATCTAGTCTGGTAGCCCCTCTGACCGTCAACTGTACCATGCTGCCCGAACTCATGCACATGGGCAATCCGCAAGGCTAAGGCGGTCTACTATCAATCCAACCTCACTGCCACCTGGGGCAATGGGAAGAGGTTCTGGGACAATATGAAGGAACTAAGTGGAAAGTCTCCCTCCCCTTCTCCTTTCATGATTACCGTTGATGGTGTTACCACCCAATGCCCTGATGAGATAGCTAATGCCTTAAATGTCTCTTTCTCAGACCTCAGCTCTATCCTCCCACCTGACTTTTTTAGCGCCCCCTCTGGACACTCTCCACCGCCCCCCAGTGCTCCACCTTTTTATTTCAAAACAATCTCCTGGAGTGTTGCTCGATCATGTCTCGCCAAGTTCCTAGGAAAGACAAGACATAGTTGTGATTCACTGGATGCCAAGCTGCTCTCCTTAACCCTTGATGCAGTCCTTACTCCCCTAACAAAAATACTGAACATGTCCCTATGCCTTGGACAGTTCCCTACCTTAAGGAAAAAAGTGATCATCACTCCGGTTCACAGAAATGGTAACTGCACCTCCCTCAGTAACCATAGGCCCATCTCAATACTTTCCCCTCTCTCAGAAGCACTGGGAAAAATAGCTGCAGATCAACTTATAGAATATTTGGACACACACTGCCTACTGTGCAACCAACAGCATGGTTTCTGAAAAGGGCACAATACCACCACTGCCCTGCTCGAATTTACCTCCTTCCTCCATGAAGCACTCGACCAGGGAGACCTGGCTGGATCTGTCTACACTGATTTGTCCAAGGCCTTCGATACCATAAACCACAACCTGCTAATAAACACCATCCTCTCTGTTGGAGTCTCCCCAGAAACTGCAGTCTGGTTCAGCAGCTATCTCAATGGCCATACCCAGCAAGTAAATATAAATAGCACCTTCTCTGCCAGCCTCCCAGTCTGTTTGGGTGTCCCCCAAGGGTCCATCCTCGGTCCTCTTCTTTTCTCCCTATACTTAAACTCCCTCCCTTTAGCCTCCACTGCGTACCTGGTCCTTTACGCTGATGATGCTATAATTTTCAGCCGGCACCCTGACCCTACCCAGCTTCAAAACTCCCTGCAAGGCTCCTTCACTGCAATAGAATCATGGTTCACCTCCCTCAAACTTGTCCTCAACTACAAAAAACCAAAGATCATACTTTTCGCCTACCCTCTACATAAAAACAGCATGACCAAACTATCCATACTTCACTCACATGGTGACATTTTGGAAGCAGTCTCCACTTTCAAAAACGTTGGGGTCACTCTTGACTCTGCCCTCACTTTCTGTGAGCATATTGCATTGACCTGCTCTGCCATTAACACTAGAATCGACCTCCTCTACAAATATAGGCCCTATCTCCCCACTATGGCCTTTGATTAGCCATCTCTATCTCCATCCTTCCCCTAGTAGACTATGGCATAATTATATATGGTGCCGCCTCCGACACTGCCCTGTCCAGCATAAAATGCACTCTCAACAAAGCCTGCCGGCTGGCCACAGGCTGTGATCGCCTTACTCATACCTGTGACCTCTACCTAGAATCTTCCTGGCTAAATTTCCAGGGGCGTTTCCTCTATCAGTCCTGCCTAATGGCCAAAAAAATACAACTAGGGCTAGCTCCCCGGGCTGTCTATCGCTCATTCAAGAGTGCATGCTGACAAGGGCCACTAGAAGCTCTAGCACTACTACTTTTCGCATCCTCTTCGCAAGGACCTCTGCTGGCCAAAGATCCTTTTCCTACAGGGCACCTCACTGGATGAACTCCCTCCCAGATGCTGCCCTCAATATCCCTAGGATAGGGCCATTTAAGCCAGTGCTGTGCACCCATATCCTGTTAAACAGTAACTGTGACTGCTAATCTAAACTACTATTTATAGCTTTGGTCTCTCTGTTACTATCAAAACTCTATTGTAATAGATCGTTTTTGCTCTACCGATGGTGTTCTGAATTTGTTTTGGCCCATGGTTGCCTCTGTACAGTATTTTTAATCTGTGTGTGTCCTAACTAATGTCATTGATGCGGATCCTTTGCAAATGAGTCCCTGACTCAAAGGGTTGTAATTCCTAGACTGAATGCAAATAAAAAATAAATAAAAAAAGTTACTACATTGCTTCTTGGCTGGCTCAAATGTATACATTACATATATTTATATTTACTATTTTTATATATATATATATATATATATATATATATATATATCTATAGCTACCTCTTTCCAATTAATCCAACATCTACCTTGATAATGCATACTTCTGATGTGTAAGCATCAGAAAACAATTGAACATGGGAGGGTTGTGCTTCTGGCAACCCTTTCAATGACATCCTTTCAAAGCCAGAAACATAACGGTCATAAGATATTGGACTCCCTAAAAAATATGAAAGCACATAGACCCACATGGGCCTAATATTCAAAAGTTTGCATGGGCACTAACAGGTCTTTACCCATGCAAACTGGGATTTGCACTGAAGACCCATATTCAAAAGGGGCAGTTGTGTGGTCAAAGAGGGTTAGCACCCATGCAAAACAGAATGTCTGTGTACATGAAAGGGAAAGAGTGTGGCCATGAATATGTGTGCTACCCTATATTCAGTGGCATTGCGCTGAGCCAAAGGGTTTAGCATGGTCCTTTTCCACAGCGCAAATACCACCTAACAAAACTCTAGCGGCTGCTGGAGATAATGCAGACACTGAGCTGGTTGGCTGCTCAGGGAGCACAACCACTTCCTGTGGTCCTTGGCACCCCCCACCGATTGCTGGCCCATTATGCAGAACATACTGTCCTTGGTGCTAGTGGCTGGCCCCCACCGATTGCCCACCTCACCATATATAGTAACAGCTCTGGTGGTAGTGGTGTTCCCCCCTCCGATAACCAGCCCTGAAATTAGAAATAAATTCCCTGGTGCTAGTGGAGCCCTCCCTCCCTCCAATCCTTAGCCCTAACATAACAGTGTATATCCCCAGTGGTAGTGGTACCGTCCCTCCCTTCGATCCCAGCCCTGACGTAACAGTGTATATCCCTGGTGGTAGTTGTCCCCCCCCCCAGAATGCCAGCCCAGAAGTACAAACAACCCCTCTCTGGTATCCAGAGGTTCCGCCCCATGACACCACCCCACTTACGGTGTCCTCACCGGTGGTGCCATGAGTGCATATGGCAACTGGCACAGCTCTCCTCACACCTCCTTGGCTGGCCACTATATGTACAGGCAGGGAGTGCACCTCTTATTTATAGGACAGTGTGATGCACCCTGTCCCATATATAAGAGGTACACTCCCTGCCTTTACATGTGGTGGCCAGCAGAGAAGGTGTGAGGAGGGCTGTGCCAGTCACCATATGCATCCGTGGCACCACCAGTGAGGATACAATGAGTAGTGGGGTATCTAGTGCTATTGGGGGACCACTGAATGCCAGGGAAGGGTTTTTGTGCTTCCTGGGTGGTGATGGGGGGAACCGCTCCCACCAGGGATATAAACTGTTATGTTGGGGCTGGGATCGGAGAGAGGGATGGCACTTCTACTGCCAGGGATATAAACTGTTACATCATGGCTGGGATCGGAGGGAGGGAGGGTATCACTACCACTAGGGATATAAACTGGTAAATCGTGGCTGGGAGCAGAGGGAGGGAAGGCAACACTACCACCAGGGCATTCTCTGTCTATATCCCCTCGCGTTCCACCAAGTTGGAGTTTCATGCTGTCCTGGACTGGGTTTCCCATCTTCCCTCTAGGTCCGAGATTATCCTTCTTGGTGACTTCAACACTGGCTGGTTAGCATCTGCCATGGCTTCTTTTAGGGATGTAGCTGCAGTCCCACACTTGTCGCAGGTCATATCCTCTCCCACTAGGATCATCTATAAAACAGGAACAAGTACTCTCATTGACCTTATATTCACTAATTGTCCTGAGAGACTATCTTGCATTAAAGTCTTACCTGACTCGTTAAGTGACCATTCCCCTACCCTCTGCCAGTGGTTGAATGGCTCCATTAAAACCCTGCCTATTTCGTCCTCTCAACGTACCCTTAAGAAAGGCATGCTTGGTCAATTCCAAAAATACCTTAACTCTGATTGGTCCCCTCTTGACTCTACCACTAATATTGATGATGCCCTTACATACTTTATCTCCACTTTTAACTCTGCATGCAACATTTTTGTCCCCTTCGTGACACATAAGGTGAAAAACCTGGACAATCCCTAGGTAACCCCAGCTCTTTCAAAATCAATGGCCAACTGGGATAATCTTTGGCACAAGGCTTTGGGGTCTGGACTTCCTGCAGATAGACAGTGCTATCAGGCAGCCAGAAATGTCTGTACTCAGGAAATTAGACGAGCTAAAGCTGAGTACTATACAACCTGACTTTCTTCTTCCTGGGGTAATGGGACTGAGTTCTGACAAAATCTTATGGACCTAATGGGTAAAACTAACACCCCCCCCATTAAATATCAATGGAGTTATTACCTAAGACCCACTGCTCATAGCAGATACATTCAATAATGCTTTTACTGATCTAAGTACTGTTCTCCCTCTGGATTTCTTCAGTGACCCCACTAATCCCTCTATCCCCCCTCTATCATCTGCCCCTATCAGTATCCCTCCCTTTCGCTTCAGAGTAATATCTTCAAGTGATGCTAGATCCTACCTTTCACGAGTCTTGGGCAAGTCCAGATTCAGTGGTAACTCTCTGGATCTAAAATTACTTAATTTAACATTTGATGCAGTACTCCTTCCCCTCACCAAAATTCTTAATATTTTTCTCTGTCTCAGTCAGTTTCCTTCCCAGTGGAAATCTGCAATAGTCACCCCTGTTCACAAGAGTGGTGACAGAACTGCCCATGATAACTATTGCCCCATCTCTGTCTCCTTTCCCCTATTTCTAAAGTTCTTGAAAGAATAGTGAATGATCAAATCTCTGAATATCTTGCCAAGTATAATCTACAGTGTAGCCAACAACATGGCTTCAGAAAGGACCACAGTACTTCCACAGCCCTCCTGGAGTTCACTAGCTATATACATAAAACTCTGGATCAGGGTCGCTTGGTTGGGTCTGTGTACATAGGCCTAACAAAAGCATTTGACATAGTCCAGCATGACCTTCTCTCTGCATCCCTCTCGGGGCTGGACCTATCCTCTGACACTACCGCCTGGTTTGATAGTTACCTCTCTGTGAGGTCTCAGAGGGTTAAAATCCTATATACCCTCTCTTCCAGTAAGCCAGTTTGCTCAGGGGTTCCACAGGGGTCAATTCTTGGCCCGCTCCTGTTTAGTCTTTTTCTAAATACCCTTCCCCAAGCCTGCTCTGGCAACCTACTCCTCTATGCAGATGATGCAGTTATTTTCTCTAATCACCCTGAACCCCTTATGCTTGAACAATGCCTGCAAAATAGCTTTACACTAATCAAGTCCTGGTTCTTCTTTCATAAAATGATCATTAATTACAAAAAGACTAAAATAATGCTGTTTGCAAACCACCAGAATAAACATAAAGAAGTGTCACTAAACATTTAAAATAGTCAACTCTCGTCACTAGAGCAGGTTGTTTTAAAGGAGGTCTCAATTGAGTCAGAAGGGGATTTGTGAACCAAGTTGATTGTGTGCCCACTGGGTTAAGTGGTTAAGTACTGCACTGCTTTCCCCAAAGAGGAAGTGCTATTTGGACCTGTTACCTGGGTGTACTAGCTAAAAAGGATTCATATTTGACCCCAGGACTCAAGACTGGTAGTTGCTCAGACCCAAAACAAACAGGAGAGTGTTCCTGTTTGTCCCCTGTTCACATATTGCACTATGAGGTTGGGCACTGTGGGAACAGAGGGCCTTACCCCAGGAGTAGGCTTGTGACAGACTTGGTTTTAAAAGAGTTTTAAGGAGTTTCCTTCCCTCAGGTGGTGGGTGCAGGCCAGGGCAGAAGTGCCTGAAAGGATCTCCAGCACCTGAGACATGGCTTCTGCTTTAGCTGCTGTCTCCTCTCCTACTGACCACTGCTGCACTCTCAGGTGGTGGGTGCAGGCCCAGTCAGAAGCACCCAAATGTATCTCCAGCACCTGGGACATGGCTTCTGCTTCAGCTGCTTCAGCTGCAGTCCCTTCTCCTACTGACCACCACTGCACTCTCAGGTGGTGGGTGCAGGCCCGGGAGGAAACGCCCTAACAGATCTCAAGCACCTAGGACATGGCTTCTACTTCAGCCACTGTCCCCTCTCCTATTAAACAATGCTGCACTCTCAGGTGGGCGCAGGCCCAGGCAGAAGCACCCAAATGGATCTCCAGCACCTAAGATGTGGCTTCTGCTTCAGCCGCTGTCCCCTCTCCTACTGACCACCACTGCACTCTCAGGTATGGCTTACCTAGCGGCCTTCACCTCTGCTAATCCACTACTTCCTTCCAAGCCCTGACTGGAGAGCTCTTGGGTCTCACTGCCTCTTATTGGCTGATACCTCGAGCCACCAAATACTGTAGCTCCCTGCCTTTAGAATTGAGCATTTGGCTGGGCTCACTCTATCTCTGCTTCCCCTTTTGAATTTCTAATAGTAACTGCTCTGCCTTGCTTCTCTGTGCCTTTTCTATCCCTAATTGTGAACTGCTGTCAATGTAAAACTGCATACTCTCCCCCTGAATTTGAAATGTTCTTAATGTAAAACTGCAAATGTACTGTTGGAACTGTGTTGCAATTGTACGTTGGAGCTGTACTGCTTATTTTTTTAACTAAGTGACTACATCCTTTTGGTAAAGTTTTCTGTCTGCTCTGATAGCTTCTTCTTCACCTCTGCAATTCTCACTCTTTCTATCCCCCCGGCTTGCTTCCTGTGGCCCTCCCAACTTTCTCACTCTGTCCACTTTTTTCTCCCAACTCCATGCTGTTTCCCAGTCTCCTTTCTCAGAGTGACCCCTCCCTTCATCTCCAGCCCTTATCTAAGGCCACTCACTCTCCTTTCCAATTTTTTTCCAGTTTCCCATTAGCAGATTATAAAGATCTGCCACTAGAGGGACGTTAGTTCTTTTGTAGCATCCTGTCCCTTCAGATTTCATACATCCTTTTATCTACTTGCATTTCTCCCTTGCTCTAACAACTGCATCCCCTGCAGGGACACACGCTAATCTCCTGCTCACCCAGATGTGCTTTCTCTGTGCTTTATCTGTCCCCACTCTGGGTTTGAACTCCTGATCTTTCATTGTGGAGGCTTACACCCTATCCGCTACACCACTGGAGCAGCCACTTTGGCTATGTACTTTTTCACTCTTTCTACTTTTCTTATCCCCTCTTATCTAAAGACACACCTCCCTGAAACTTTGACCATCTAGTTACCTGTCCCTAAACTTGCTGTCCGATATGAGGTGGGCTATGCTACCGCTGCTGGCAGCCTCGCTGCTAGACACCCTACTCCTTGTAGATCTTGGTGCTTCCATACTTGCCATAGATCAGAAGCTCCTATCCTGCCTTACCCCCTCCTTTACCCCTGACGTCCCCCCCGTCCCTCTGTCAGGTGGGAGGGTGGGAGGGTACCCAGTGGGCCTCGCTTTGCATTTCTTTCCAAACAGGATGCCTGCTGTCTTGGCTTCCTCGTTTTCTCTACATTTGCCCACAGCAAATCACCTGCTCTTCTCTTTGCTTCTACTAGCAGGAGACATTGAGACCAATCCTGGCCCCCCTTATACCACCATTGATCACTCAAATCCTATATGGAACTCCTCCTTTGGATTGAAATTTGCACAGATCAACCTCTGCAGCATCTCCTCCAAATTCATTGACCTTGAACCCTGGGTCACCCTATACAAGCTACATGTGCTAAGCATGTCGGAAATGTGGCTAAAACCCCATCTCTCTGATGCTGCCTACTATCTCCCAGGATACTCCCTGCTGAGGCTTGACAGGCCTGGTAAGAAAAGGGGTGGTGGGTGGCTCTCTACATCCATGAGCCTCTCTCTGCTACCCCTGTCCTCCACTCTGACCCTAGTTCACCCAGTGAGTGGATCCTGGTGGAACTAACCATAGGTGAAGCAAAAAAGATGTATATGGGTTGCTGCTATAAGCCCCCTCCAGGACGCCCAGCAGGTCTCACCACCCACATTAATGGGATGGGAAGCCTCTCCTCCACCAGGGACACAATCCTCCTTGGGGATTTCAACCTGGACTGGCTTAGTGCCCAGGAACCTGATTACTCTAACCAACTCAAGCTCCATAACCTAGTCCAAATGATCATCATCCCCCCAGGCACAACCCTAGTACCCAAAATGATATACTTCTTGACTGTGTAATCACCAATAGAGAGGACAGGGTGTTCCTATCTGTTACTCTGTCCAATGCCATTAGCGATCACTCCCCCATCTACCTGGTCTGGGCCTCTAAGACCAAGCACCTGCCCCCTAAACTACTCTCCTTCCGTAATTTCAATCACCCAGACATCCCCTCCATCCTTCATGATGTTCGAGCCATAAACTGGTCAGCCTTCTACACCCTCTCTGACATGTCCAAGGCTGAGAGTTTCTTCACAACCACACTCCTCCATCTCCAAAATCAACATTTCCCCCTGACTACTCACTGAGTTAGGGGTGGCTGTATGTGTTGGGTTACCAAAGATCTCCTGGCCATGATGAGAGAAAGGGATAAGCTATGGTCAGCCTACAAAAAAGCACCCTCCCCTGTCCAATGGAACGAATACTGGTGGCTACGAAACATTTGTAAACAGTCAGACCTTGCCAAAAAGTGTGCCTTCTTTCAGGGCAAACAAAGTGACAGTCTTGGTGACCCCCATCGCTTCTGGGGCGAGGTCAGCTCATTACTCAACCCACATACTCATAACCCCATTATTCACCTTAACACTCCCTCCGGACATCTGGCCAGCCCCGTTGCTGTGGCTGAGGCCTTCAATAAAAAAATTCACAGACCTGTCTGACCTCCTTAGCAAACTGCCACCCCTGGTGACCACTGGTCTCTCAGATCATCCCCCCACCCATACCCCTCAAACTCCTCCCCTCCCCTCTTTCTACTTCCAAGACCATCACCCCTGGGATACTGCCAAACTGCTGAAGAGCCAGCCTAGCTGGGGCAGCCCAGGTAGCAATGGTCTTTTCCCTGCTATGCTTAAACTTATATCACCTGCCATCTTAAAACCACTCACCTACCTCTTTAACTTGACATTGACTACCTCCTCAGTACCCAGCACTTGGAAGCATGCCAGGGTGGTCCTGATTTTTAAGACTGGTGACCCGCTATCCTCAGATAACTATTGGCCTAAACTCCTGGAAAGGATTGTCCGCTGGCAACTGTCTGACTATATTGACACACACACAATCTACTTTCCAGACAGCAACAGGGCTTCCATAAACATCACTCCACCACATCTGCCCTTGCCCTGTTTACCAATCATATTCTTGGGAACATGGACCTTGGAAGGGCAACGAGTGTCATCTTTGTCAACCTGTCTAAAGCTTTCAACCTGGTTGACCACACCCTGTTACTCTCCTCCCTCCTCACCCTTGGCTCTTCTACTGAGACCACATAGTGGTTCCAAAGTTACCTTTCAGATAGATCTTAGACGGTATGTGAAGAACCTTCCACCTCCCCTGCTCTCCCAGTCACTACCGGTGTACCTCTGGGCTCCATCTTGGGCCCACTCTTATTCTCCCTGTTTATAAACTCTCTCCCCTCTGACTGTCTCACTTGTGATGCCCTATTTTATGCAGATGACCTTGTCCTCTTCACTAGTGACAAGGCTCTTGAGAATATATCCAGGGCTTTATCCAATAACTACTCTGCGGTGCACACCTGGTTCCACTCACATAGCCTAATTGTTAATGCTAAAAAAAAACTAAATCCATGCTATTTGGATCTAAACACTTCCTATCAAAGGTCACCAAGGCTGGGTCCACCTTCTCAGTAGTCTCACCGGATAACACTGTACTTGAAAATGTACTACCTTTCAAATATTTGGGAATTATCCTGGATCCATCCCTCTCCTTTTCAAATCATATCTCCTCTGTTATCCATCGTATTAACCAGAAACTTGGTGCGGCTTATCAGATAAAGTCACTCCTGACCAGGGATGCCCATTTAGCTATTGCCCAAGGCAACTTGCTACCCTTGATTGACTACTGCTCCCCTATTTACTCACACACATCCTCAGATTTGGGTGCACACCTCTGCTCCACATACAACAACATATGCCATTTCACTCTCCTGGCACCATATTCCACTCACCAATGCCACCTCTACCAGGCTCTTGACTGGCTCCCACTACACTGCAGATTTGATTATGGGCTTGGCTGCCTCCTGGACAGTGTCATCAGGCATGGTGAAGCCTCCCCTTATACGTCTCTCCTCAAGACCAGAACTCCTTTGAGGTGTCTGCGTGCATCCTCAGTCCCCCCCATGGATATCCCAAAAGTCTCCTCGGCTATGGATAGCAGAGCATTATCTGTAGCTGCTCCCACTCTGTGGAACAGAATCCCCATACCCATCCATTCTCTGGACTCCCATGCCACTTTCAAGACACATCTCAATCCTGGTTGCTTGATGAGGTCACATGCCGTTGCTAGCTTGGATAACCTTCCCCCCTACCTTTATGACTTTTCCCTCTTGAGCTGCTTTGGCCTCCTCTGCCCTCTTTCATTTCTTTGGACTCCTGTCTTACATCCCTTATTGCCTGCTTCTTGGGCTCTCCCACTTGGCTATTGTCTTGAATTTTTTTCTTTGTTTGCTTGTTTGTTTTACATCATGTATTAATTTGCACTGGCCACTTATACTTAGTAAATAATTGTATAATAATTGTTGCTTATCTGGTGTACTGGTTGTTTTTTTCAGCCTCTCATTAATTTAACTTTCCTATGTCACTTTCTTTGTTCACCAATGATGTCTGTATATCCACTTTGTTCACCAATGGTGGCTGTATATCCACATGGCTTGTACTCATTGTAAAACTTGTCACTACCTCTGTAACTGCCACCCGTGTGGCCCAGGTCATGCCTGAAAATGATCCCCTGGATCAGTGCACCTACCTGTTTACCAAAGACTTAAATAAATAAATAAATACCTTGGGAACACCTTATACTCCTCCCTCTCCTACCAAGAACATATTGATCTGGTTTGCAAAGCTGTAAACACCAGAACTGGCTTCCTCTACAAGCATAGGAGCTGCCTGACAAACAACGCTCTTTGTCTGGCTGTCACCAGTTCTGTTCTATCCCTAGTGGATCATGGTATAGTAATCTACGGATCTGCATCTGACACTGCTCTTAAAAGAGTAATGCTCTCCCTCAATAAAGCATGTCAACTCATAACAGGAGCACCAAAGCTAACCCATACCTGCGATCTTTACAGTAAAGTGAACTGCCTAAACTTTCAGGGTAGGCTTGTCTATCACACATGCCTATTGGCCAAGAAGCTTACCTCCTCACTCTCCCTTCCCTCAGTCCAGCACTTCATCTCCCCTGCCCCTACCCCTCATTCTACTAGGAGCTCTGATAAGGCCCTTTACTTAGTCCCTTTCTGTAACACATCCTTAGGGCAGCGAGCGTTCTTCCACAGGGCCCCATCCTGCTCAGTGGCCTGCCTCCTCTGGTTTCCTCCACAACAATGGCAATAAAACTTCAAAAATAAGGACTGGATTTTGCCAAACAAGTTTTAGTTTTATCTTTATAAATGATGCAAGAATTTTAAAATGATTCAGGTCCATGGGATCTGGTGCTGAATATTTGTCAGCTAAAGCTAACCAGGACCATTCCCATTCTTCCAGATATAGGAACTCTTTAAAAAACACATTATGCTCCAGGATAAAATAGTTACAGAAAATGCATAATTCCGCTTCTCTGCAACATGAGAGTTTTTAGCAGTGATAAAATCTCGCACCAAGTCAATGTTTGGAATGGCTCTCTTGTTTTTAAACCTTTTACTGTATGTATAAGTTTTTACTTATATATAAATGCATAGTATTGAGACAGTGCAACAATAAATCATATTACAAGTACAAATGACAATAGCACCAAACTTCTCCACCATTCCAAACTGAAATTAGAAAATTATTACTCCCCCTCTCACCCACACACATACACACACTTGACATCAAAGATGTAAGAAAGCCTGGAATGTTTGTGAGGTGGTAATGTCAAACTAAAAGCAGCCCAAGCCCCCACCCTTTAAAACTAAACTTCACCAGCACCTACTCTCTGTGAATAGTTGTGACTGCCTCTGGCTTTTACTGGTCAATCTGGGACTGCTCATGGCTTGTCCCTCAATTTCCCCCTGCTCCTCCCCACTTTATCTTGATCTAATCCCCTCCACTATGTTCCTCTCCTGCCCTTTACTCATCATTTACCTGCACCCTTTCCTATTCCTCCTTCTCTACACCTTACACCCCTCTACTCAACTTTTCTCCCTAACCCCCTCCCCCCCAGCTGTTTCAGAACTCTCCTTACCTGACTTCCTTCTGGTCTCCCTTTCTTTTCTTTAATTTCCTATCTGTTTACACAGTTAGCTAGCACTGCCTGCACCATGTTTGTTTCATTATCATGTAATCTGCCCTCAGTTATGATGCACTTATGAACAGTATAATGCACTGCATTACTTGTACACTCCTATCCAATGTATTATGTACTGTCTTAATTTCCTGTAATGTTTCGTATCCTGTCTGTTTTAAATCTACTCGTCATGTTGATTCTTTGCCATGCACTCCACCCTCATTTATGATGCACTTATGTATAATGTACTATATTATTTGTTCACTTGTATCCTACATATAATGTACTGTATTAATCTCCTGTAATTATTTGTAACTTGTCTGTTTGTAAATCTGACATGGAGCCTTTGCAAAAGAGTTTTTTGACTCAAAGGGTTGTAATTCCAAGACTTCAATAAATAAATAAATAACATGTATTTCTACTTACAAGGCTGGGGATTGGCGGGGAGCAACTAGCACCAGGGATATGTACATGTCTGGAACTGGACAATTGCGGGGGTTGGCACCGTGTCAACCTGCCTTGCAACCCATGCAAATGAGCCCATAATAGGTATGCAAATTGCCCCTTAGTGCCGTGCATACCCAGTGGGCTCATTTGCATGGGTCCCTTTAAATATTGCAAATAGCGCTCCATAGCTATCCATTCTGGCAGCATACTTCAGGAGCCCTGTCAGGGCAGCACTAAGTCACTTAGCACAAGGCCAACTTGGCCCTATATTCAGTTGAATAGCACTGGTGCACTCTTCAACTGACTATAGCATCTCCAGGCACCCAAGGCAAGCACAAGGTGCAGCACACATTTTTGCACTCTTCTTTATGCATATTTGAATATGTGGCCCACTGTGTCCAACCCAGTACATAAGGATCTAGGAAAAACTGGTCTTGGTATCTGACCATGAAGTACTGTATTTCCATTCAGTGGCTTTAGAATAAGAAGGAGAAACATAAAGGGAGGGACCCATTATTTACAGACAGCTGGTGATAAATATACTGACCACACAGTTTTATCATGCAAACTCATATCAGTGCTATGTACTATATGCCGCTGAGCTGAGCACAAATCTGTTTTCAAGAAAATTATTTTCTATCTCATAATTTTGGAGTGAGGTTTATGAAACAGTGTAAACATATGAAGTTGTACTAACAAGACAGGGGTTGAAGCTCATGAAGAGGAACAAAAAATAAGTTGGCACACCGTTACTAAGAGAAACACCCATAGATTATTAAATTTGAAGCAGAATGACAGATTCTAGGAAAATGCAGCTTCTATTAATTTTGAAAACATAACAAAAGACAAAGTCAAAATCAGCCACTTTATGAACAAATCCTACATACAACAATGGTGCTGTTGCAGCATAGACAAAGGATTATAAAGCCTAAAACAAGTTTATACAAATTTGTTTAAAAGAAATGTTCAAAAATTGCCTTGGTTGTCTCATAGATGAGCCCTGGCAAATGACTGCAGAACTGAAAAGATAGTTTTCCTTTCAGTTAACATGTGTATTGCCAGCCTTTGTTCTTGCATGAACAATAAAATTATCTGACAATCGACTTCTTGTGACCTCCATGATTACCACTTCTAGTGTATAAAAACAGTCAAAGTATTGTGCTTTAAAACATCCATTTATTTGTTGCACAAAAATAGATACCTTTATAGAATGCATGAAAGCACTAAACACACACATGGCCTGTGTAGGTTTGCCTTTATTGATGCTGCTGAGCAGCTGCCTTTATTCCTCTGACATTATCCTACTGAGTTTATTAGAGTGTTTCAGTAGAACAATCTGGCAGTGAAGACAAACCCCATTAATGAACATCACAATGGTGATCACCATAGTAATGTTAACACACAGAGTTGAATCCAGCCCCACGACACATAACTCTTTCGCCAGTGAGAGCTAACTTGGCAAGCGACTCTGGCACAGGCTGCCATTGCTTCGAATAGCAGTGCAGATGAAAACTTGAAGTGAAAAAGTATGAACTTATGTGGTCTGTGAAACAAAGGATTAAATAACTGCTATAAACATGAATATCAACCATCTAAATTTCTTGAAGTAGATGTATTACCATTTAATATGCCTTCAAAGCCTTTGGTTAATGATAGTAATGCCCATGCCTAGATCATTATTCTGAAACATATGCATACACTCCATTTATTCTGAATCTTATATTTCATAGAAAAAAGACTTATGGTTTCCAATAAGAAATTACAGCTGATTACTATATTTGTAGTTATATTTTTTTAACCATTTTGTTCCCATCTGGATTGTATAGACAGTGTGGAAATCTTCTGATTTTACTGTCAAACATGGATAAGCTGGATCCCCCATTCCATCCTATTGATAAGCATCCAACTCATCATGCAGTAGTCACTTTTTTTTTTTTTTGGTAACTGAGTAAGGCCCTCCAAGCACAAGAGCCTGTTTTCAGGGGCAACCTGGGAGCACTGGAGAGGTTAAGTGACTTGTTCAGAGTCACAAAGTATGCAAGCATAGGTTGTGGGACTCAAACCCAGGTCTGCTGGCTGCACCAAGCTAATTCACAGCTCGTTACTCTAAACTCTAGGCTGTACTGTATTAAGTCTGTACTTTAGGGTTTTGTAAATGTGGGCTCCTTAGAAGGATCAGAACTCTCAGAGTTCATTTATTTTCCTTTCCTTTGGTGGTAACAATGAAGGGGATTATCTGGTGGTGAGACTGCACTGTGCTACACTAGTTAGAGTATACAACATGACAGATCTGTTGTTTATAATTATACAGACCACTTTACTTTGTACTCTAAACCTGGCCATCACTACAGTGACTTGCAGCTTCTCCGAAACTGGATTCCCTTGGACTCTTTAATAAAACTGTGCTTAGCCACCTTTACCCGTAGGGTATATTCTCCTAACAGCTCCATTTCCTTAAATTATCTCTTAACCCTACAGGATCCCATACTGTCACTGAGGGCGCAGAAAGAAAAAAAAACTCCTCACCATACCACTGCTTAATACAAACTGGGACCAGAAAGCCTTGAGATAAGCAGCTGTGATTGTGGAAGCTTGGAATAATGTGCCCCAGGAGATACTTTGTACCAGCTCCAGCAAACTGTGTACTAAAGTATCCCACCTCTCATTTAAAATGTAGCTGTTACAGCTCATAGCCATGCTCCATTATGAGCTGTTTTCTGTTACCATACAGTACAGTATTTTTCTGTGCATCAGCAAAAACTATAATCATGCAAAATCCTTCATTCTGTATATTCTGTATTCTCTACCGGTATAGCACAGTATAACGTCTATGCATAATATAATGTGTACGCAAAGTATATTTTGTATTTTGTTATCTGGATATCTATTGTATAATGTGTATGTATGGTATAAAGTGTACATAAAGTATATTGTGTACTCTGTACTCTGGATATGTATAGTGTAATGTGTATGTAAAGAATAGTGTGTATTCAGTAGTCTGGGCATGAAAAGTATATTGTGCATTTTGTAGACTGGATATGTATATTGTTACAATCTGTATATTGTCTAGCACAGTATGACACACTGCACTGCATTCTGTTGCAATAAAACCTGGTTCACTCCTGTAAAAGGAACTTTGGTCCCAGCAAGCTAACCTGGTGAAAAATGAATGAATGAATAGATTAAACACCACAGAGTTTACATGTAGCTGACAGTTGACACAGAAAGCACAGAGTATATACTGTAGGAAAGCTTTTACAACTGGATTCACTTCTCTACTATGACTTTAAAGTGAAGTAGCATTGCTGTTATTTTTGTACTGTACATTTTCTTCCACTTATTAGATTAAATGAACTAATGCAGCTGTTAGTAAATGACAACAAAAGATAACCAAGTATTTGTCAGCAGTTTACATGTTGTTGATACTCAGGGAGAACTGTGATTAATGCAATCATTTTCAAAATAACCATAAAGCATATTTAAAAAATCATGAGCTTTAGTTCTGCTTGTCTATGTATATAAGAGAAATGAAATCACTTATTAAAGCTCTTCTAAAAAACTGGTTATAATTTTGTGACACATACTGCACTGTGCACATGTAAACTGTGTAGCATGGCATGGTGTAGTACAGTGCTGTACCCCCAGTTGTGTCAACAAAATGTAAACTCTCTCAATGATAATATAGTTTAATTGTTTTCACATCTATGCCCATAACTTTAGCAAGATGTGTCTCCTTTTTGTCTCTCTCTCTCTATCTGTTGTGTGATTTCAATTTGACCAAAAATTTAATCTACATTATTTACATAATTCATTTATTTAATTAATTTGTTATGATCTCGGATTGACACCTTTGAGAACAAGTTCATTACATAGATTCCATGTCAGAGGAAATAAACAAGCAGTACACAAAATCATTTCACTTTTAGACTATTACTTTACCTTTACAATGTGTAAGAAACATTTAAATTGCATAACAGAAAGAAAGTTAACATGCCATCAGCACAGCTGTAGTACTACCACTTGTGATACTGGTTACCCAGGTTTGGAAGCAACCCTGAGTTATTGATGGCTGAGTAGGGGAGGAAAGTCAAGCATCTGAGAAGAAGCTCCATTCGTACAGGGGAAGGATTCCAGTTACCCACTATCACACAACCCCTGGGTGACCATGAGGGGGAGGTACAGTGGGACTGCAGCATGGTGAGGATGTCTCCAGCATCAGTAGATGCACACATGCTCACATCTTATATGATGTTCCAGTGTGAGACATCCTTGGGGGGAGGGGTGGAAATGATGGAAAAAGAATCCTCAACTATTTACATTGATATCCTTGTCACTACCACAGACCTCACCACCCACCACACTGGGCTCTCCCTGGCAGCTGGATGCAGCTCCTAATAATGACCTGCCCCAGCCTGAGGGCCCCATCATGGGAGTAAGCCACAAGGGCAATGCACAGATCAATGGCAAGTCCATGGAGAAGGTGGGATGATGGGGTTGGGACGCAACAGGGTTCATGGAAAGGCATCAAGAATGCACTCCTATTGCACATATCCCCAGCTGTGATGCTTGCCTTTTATTCAGAGACATGGTAGAGAATCCAGCCAACTTAGAAAAAGATGCTGGAGGCTGTGGGGCAGTGAATATCTCTACAGGACTAACCTAGTTTAGTGCCAAAACAATTTTAAAGGTCTAATCCCAGTTTTTCATGCCCTACACAAGTGCAGAGGTTTGCCAGCATCTGCAGATTACCAATGCAGATGTGGGGAGCACTCAATTGCAGACACACAGAAGGCTACACTGACCCAACACACTCAACCACTCTACCCACATATAGACATGGGCAGTCAGGTGGAGGTCACACACTGGACCGGAGTCATCTTCCACATGAACTATGAATGTTTTCTGCTGTTTGGAAGCCATACAGAGGATGCTAACCCTGTAAGAGTTGAATCTTGCCATAGCTCTTATGCGACCTCCTTACATAGCCTTCATAGACAGTTATGGCATAAAGAGCTTGGAGGCAAAGAGGCTGCATTTCGTCTTTTGTGTTTAGAAATACTTTTCTACATACAGGGTAATGACAGGACTGCCATACCAGAACCCAGTGCTCCACATGAAGCTAGTAACCCACTTGGCCACCAAACTGGGCATCCAATAATGAATGGTTCCTCTTTGCTACTTGGAATGCCACTGGCCTCTTCAGGCTCCTCTGTGCATGTGGTGTGTGCATGTGGTGTGTGTGTGTGTGTGTGTGTGTGTGTATGTGTGTATATGAAGGAGGTGGGGACTGTGGATTCAGTTAAGTGTTTCTGAATCTGGGGGTGCATGGCATCCATGCCTGGGTACACAGGATTTGCAAGTACCAGGTCCATTCTGTGGATTGGACCTAAGTGCACAAATGTTTCTCTTTTTCCATATATTTTATTCTCCTTCATCTGGGGTTGGCTAATCAGCTGTGTTCCCACCTCTGTAAGCTGGCTCCCACTTCCCCCAGTGCTTACCACACTCAGATTCTCCCCACGAACTCCCCATCATGGCAGGACCAGAGAAGGGAGAGACATCTTCTCCCCAGTACAGATATCCAAGGTGGAGTGACAGTGAGCTCTGGATGATGGTGTGGACCTTGGCACAGGCAGGCAGGGCCTCACTAAGCCCTCAACATTCCTATTTTTTTATTTTTCCCGGCCACTCACTGCAGAGCATCAGACTCATGCATGGAGGCACACCCATCTAATGTTCCCAGCAGCACCTTCTCTTATTTGCCACCCACACTGCACTGCTGCTAGGCCTCCCCCAGGTGGCAGTTTAAAGCCAGACAAACATGCCTACCCACTCTGGGAGAAGAGAGCTGTCCTTTTGTCCCTCAGTCGCTCTATCTTCTCCTGCCCCAGCTGACCTCTGATGGCCCAAGTCAATTCCTGAACCCGGGTCACCAGCATGGCAGGAGGTAAGGCACTGGTGCCTCAGCCCTCCACATCACTGGGCTGGCCAAAGATTTTACTGTTAAGTATTTTTGTGCATATTCAGTCATTCTAATGTTATACTGTATATTTAAACCAAGCAGAAAAATAGAAGGAAACTCAGTGGACATAAGGCACACCTCAAAGAACAAATGTATAAACAAAATACTCACAGTCTACAATGATTACCTTAGGAGGCAGTATAGCATAATGGCTAAAAGCACTGAACTGCAGGACTGGAGAACTGGGTTTGAATCCCACAGCCAGCATTTGCATACTGTGTGAACATAAGCAAGTCACTTAACTTCCCTGTGCTACCAGGATGCACTTAAAAACAAATCTTAGCTTAGTGGCTTTCCAGGTCAAAAATTGTAAAAGTTATATATTCATTTACTGGAAGATTCAGACAACAATTTTGAGAACAAGTGCTCTTTTACAAAGGTTTCAGGTCATATTATGCTTTTACATTCAAAACAAGGACCAAACAATCAAGGCAAATTCCAAAGGAAATGTTTGTCAAGTGGTCAATAAACATACATAATATGGAAAATCTTTCAGATTAAGAAAGGAAAAATTCAAGAAAGCAAGCTGCATACAGAGACAGAGGCCTGGATATTTCAAAGGGGTTGTGCATGGCGCAACAGAGTTGCACCAGCGCAACCCCACATTGCGGCTCAGCAGGATATTGGAAAGGCTGCGCGGTGCAGTGCAAATCCTGATGCACTGGGGTGCACTGTAATCATATGTAGCGTAGATGCAGGGGGTGTGCCCATGCATATGCAGCACATCCCGATATTCAGCCTGGGATGTGCGGCACATATGCTGGTACAACCCTGCAGTGCACTGCATAGGGAACTCAAAGTTGAGCCTGTGAAGAGTGGGAACAAATCCTGGTCACCCACAGGAGGGCTGCTGTATTGCATGGTGCAACACAGCAGCTGCCAGCCGTGGGTGTCCACCCACCAACCCAGAACACCGTCACCAAGCACCCACATAACTCTGGTGGTCTAGTGGCACCCCCCTCCCTCTCATGTCCCTGATCATGGGTATCTGATGTTTATATACATCCCTGGTGGTCTAGTGGAACCCCCCCCCCCGCCTGTTGCCACAATCACTGTAAATGTAAAAGAAAGCATGCCCTGGCAGTCTAGTGGTACCCACTTCCCGCTCTTGTCCCTGATTGCCGGTATCGGATGTTTAGATAACTCCCTGGTAGTCTAGTGGCACCCCCTCCCTCCCTTGTCCCTGATCGCTGTTATCTGATGTTGAGTTAAATCCCTGGTAGTCTAGTGGCACCCCCCTGCTCATTGCCATGATCACGGTACATCTCCGTATAATGAAGCCGTGGTGATCCAGTGGCACCCCCATCCCTCCACCCACACAGATCCCTTGCCCACCCGCTCCACCCCCATCTTCGGCGGGCGACTGCAACACCTGCATACCATCTGGCCGCCCGCCAAATGACAGGTACAGTATGGGCTGTAAGCCCATTGGTCCCCAGTGTGGACCAATGGGCTTGCAGGGATACTGTGCTAGACAGTCCCAAATATGTGAATGAAGTCATTGGAGGTGGCTGGGCGGTATGTGAGGTGGGTTGCAGATGCCCGTTGATGATGGGGGAAGTGGGGTGGAGCAGGTTCGGTGTGGGTGGGAAGGGTGGGAGGTGCCACTGGATCGCAAGAATCCTATAGAGAGGACTACTGCGATCGCGGCAAGGGCCGGGGGGTTCCACTAGACCACCAAGGATGGTAATTTTTGCATTTATCAGGGAACTGAGTGGAAGGGGGGACCACTGGACTACCAGGGATGGCCTTTTATTACATTTATTGGGGAATCAGGACTCAGGGGGTCACTAGACAACCAGGGATTGTGTGTTATACAGTTACGTGATCGCAGCTACGGGACAGGGGATGCCCTGGGATCTCCACTGCACACATAATGCTGTGCAGGGTGCCAGGCGCAAGTCATCAGGCTGCCCTGTGCAAGGCATGCAAATGGGGCCATAATGACGTGCAAATGGCCACATTTGCACCTTGCATGCATATTTTATGGCCTCATTTGCATGCCTCCTGCTGAATATCAAGGGTATTGCACCTAGCGCAACTGCACTTGTGCTGGCACATCCCCGTGATCCCTATCTGTGGCTTGTGCCAGCACAGTCCCACTGCAACATGTGCAGTATGTGCGCTGACCTTGCCATGTTCAATGGTGCTGTGCCACAGCACATCACCGTTGAATATCACCTGGCCCTGGCACCGGCGCATCCCAGTTGTACTGCGTCCAGGCTTGCGCCACTGCCTGGTGCAGTCTGAATATCTGGGCCAGTGGGTATAAATTCAAAGTGATAGAGCTAGCTCCCTAGCTGGTGCAACTGCACCAAATTGCTAATACATTCCTCAGGATTTTTAATTGCTCAATCCTGGGGAGGTTCAGAATGGATTCAGGCAGATCATTTAACAAAAGGGTAACAAACACAAAAGACTCCTGTTTCCAGGAATCAGGCAGGGTGCTGTTCAGTGGCAGCTAACCCCAATGGACACAACCAGAAATGCAACGAAGAACTGCATTCCAAAGCGAAAATGCTGATGCAGGCTAAACAATTTATTTTGCACATTGCAAAAATAACAAACAGATACAAACATCTGAACATACGAAACTGCCTGCAGATAAAGGCCATTACAGTCTATCTAGTCCACTCGAGAGTGCAGCTCAGCTGTGCGATTTCAGTAGAGCTGCCCCCATCCCCCACCTCAAAATTCAATCTCTCCCTCCGCTTCCACCATCCCCTGTCCTTATTGTGATTTTACCAATAAGCCTATCCCACGTGCTTTTAAAGCCTCCCACAGTTTTGACAGAAAGCAACTCCTTGGGAAGCCTGTTCCATCCTGAGACCACCCTTTCAGTGAAGAAATGCCTCCTTACATCTTTTTTAAATCCCTCCCCCAACTTTATCTGATGTCCCCTTATGGAAGGCAAACTCTAACCAGAAGCTCTGATGCTTCGATCATGTAGATCTTCATCAAGGGGCAGGTTTCAGTAATGACCGAATTGCTTAAATGCCACCATCCTGGTGATGTCACAAATCAGCTGATTCATGGTGCTCATATGATGTTAATGCAAACATTTTACAACAAATATTTCATCAATACAAAAAGCATGTCATCAAAATGAAAAGCATTTCATCAAAACAAAAAGTGTTTCATCAATACAAAATTGCTATACATTACCACAGGAGAATGTTTGAAACACAAAATGAATATGGTACAAAAAAACTTTTTACTTAAGATTCTATTATGGTGCAATGCTAGTAATAAGACATGGTAAACCTAGTATTTATTAATTCATTACAATGTAATTCTTCCGCCCCTACCACAAAAGGGCTACCATGAGATACATATAGCCTCAGCCTTAGATGATTAGACCATACAGATCAAATGGGAAAAAAGCCTTGATGCTATTCTTCAGATGGAACAAGAATTGGGTCATTTGCAAGAGTGGCAGGTGAAACTGCTGAAAAATGACTACCCAAAAACCCCTGTTTTCTATGGACTACCCAAAATTCACAAAAATCTCGACAAACCCCCAGCACGCCCTATAGTTTCTGGCAATGAATCAGTTTTGGAAGGACCTTCCAACTTCGTTGATCACTACACAAAATCAGCTGTGCCTTTGATGGATAGTTACCTATGTGACGCCAATGATGTCACTGAAACCATCAAAAAATTGAATGAATTGTTGACTACACAGACCTTATCACAACTGATACTATGTACTATGGATGTTAAGGATCTGTACACATGCATTCCACATAAGGAAGGGCTATATACTGTAGAAATCGTAATTAGCAAAATAAGGGATTCACAAACTCCCCCCACTAGTACACTCATTGAATTGGCATGATTAGTCCTGTATGAGAACTACTCTAGGTTCAAAGGGGTATTCTACTAACAGACAAATGGAACTGCCATGGGCAGCACAATGGCCTCCACATACGGAAACCTATACATGGAACATTTTGAGTTCCAATACATCACAAATCCTATGTATAATCCATTCTACAAATACATTTTCAGCTATAAGAGATACATAGATGATTTGTTTTTTTGTCTGGAATGGTATGATGGAGGAGTTGGAGGCCTTCTATAAGCATCTCAACTCTGTTGGTGAAAACCTGCAGTTCAGCATGGCAGCAAATAACACAGAAATCCCCTTCTTAGATCTCCTTATCTGTAAAGGTACAAACACAATAGAGCACTGCCAATACAGGAAGGAAACAGACAGAAACACTCTCCTCCATGCTACTGGTTACCACCCCCCACGGACAATACAGATCATATCGTTCTCACAGATGTTACGAGTTAAACCTAAGTGCAGTGAGACAGAAACCAGACAACAGGGCTTCACTGAAATGTCTTAACAGATTCCTTAACAGGGGTTATGGCAGGAGAACTGTGAACCAAGTTGTGCACCAAACCATAGCCCCTGAGACTCTTGAGACAAGAAGGGAACACAATAAAGACACAGGCAAGAGAATGGTAATGCCATTAATATATTCAGGATTCACTGAACATATCAAAACAATTGTGTTTGTAACACAGCTTACCAGAGAGCAGTGAAATGCAGCAGCCGCATTGGCCAAAGTGGCACAGGTGACACAAACCGAGTGGGTATTAACCCACAGTTAACACCCACTCGGTTAGTACCACCTGTCGCCACCGCAGCAGTAGAGGGGAGCCGCCCACTCCGTCACCACCCCCTGAGGCCACCTGCGGCCCTCGAGAGCCACAGCCCCCCGCTGCTCGCCCCCAACAAAGCGCGGCGTCACCAGTGGGCGACCGACGAGAGGTGCGCAGTGTTCTGATGATCGGAACAGTAGCAAGACGTGGGCAGCAGCTGAGCACATCCAGACGTGCACACGGGCAGACAGCAACAGCAGAACGATGGAACGCTGTACTGCAACATTCTCCCTGTGCGGAGTCCGAGGCATCCGTCGATGGGTCGAGGAGGAGATCAGCACCGGCCCCACGGAGCACAGCACAACGGCACCTGCCAGCTCGATCAAACAAGTCCCCAAAAGCGTTGGCAGCAAGACAGTGGACCCTAGCCCCTGGGTGGATGAGCTGCTCTGGAAGCCGAGTCCCTTGGGGCCCCCAAAGACAGTAGTCCTGTTCCCTGCAGCAGACCTGGGGTCACCAGACAGGGAAGCTGTGCATGCCCAAGCTGTGGAGGAGACCTGTAGGCAGCGCTGGCCACTCACTGGAGCCCCAGGACATGGGATGGAGTACTCTGGCACATGCAGCAGCAGTGAGGCAGCAGGGTGTCAGCAGGACAGCAGTGTGTCCATGGGCAGAGACCCCCGTGAGCACCACACAGACATGCAAGCAACCTAGCACAGAGCAGATGGTGCTAGTCCTGCAGCCAGCAGCAGCTGCAGTGGGCCTGGTGTGGCAAGCACCAGCACCGGGGGGCCATGCAGCACACCGCAGAGATGCCACGCCACTGTCAGCGAGGAGGAACTGGATGGGCTAGAGAGCCGACGGGTGGAGGCCAACACCCACAAAAACACAGCGTGGGCCTCCAACGTATTTTCAGACTGGCTCAGAGGCACAGCTCAGCAGGTGGACCTCAAGACTGTCTCCCCAGCTCAGTTGGCAGCCCTGCTATGCCAATTTTGCGCCTCAGTCCGCACGGAGCAGAGGGGGCAATACAGCCTAAGCTCCTTTATTGGACTGCGAGCGGGGCTGCAACGCTACCTGACCGGCCCACCAAACAAAAGAGTCCTCAACATCATCACGGACAGTGAGTTTGTGGCGGTGAACAATGTGTTAGTCGCTGTCCTGAAGGACTACCGGCGTGCAGGGCAGGACACAGCTAGCCACCACCCCGGCATCACTGCCAGCGACCTAGCAAAAATCCGCAGCTGCGACAGGCTGAGCCCCAAGACCCCACATGGCCTGGTTTTCAGGCTGTGGTTCGAAGTAAAGCTGGGTCTTGCTCGGAGGGGCAGAGAGGGGCAGAGATAGCTGCACCAGGACTCCTTCACCATCCAGGTAGATGAGGAGGGCAACGAGTTCCTGGCGCTGTCGTTCAATGAGCAGACCAAGAACCATGGGCAGCTGGGGGACTCCACATAGCAGAGTCTGAGGGGAGTAGTGTACGGCAGCCCTGGCAGCACAGACTGTGTAGTGGGAATGTTTCATGAGTACATTCAGCGGTGCCCGCCCAATGCTCCTGCCCTGTACCTGCACCCATGGAGAGTGGACCAGCTGGGTCCCAGAGAGCATGACTGCTGGTACAGCTGCCAACCAATGGGCAAGAACTACTTCGGTGCCCTCATGCCCCAAATCTCCGATGACGCTCAGCTCTCCATGCACTACACCAACCACAGCATCAGGAGCACGGCGGTGACCATGCTGTCCCAGGCCGAACTGGTGAGCAGGGAGATCATGTCGGTCACGGGGCATCGTTGTGAGACCAGCCTGCGCAGCTACTGGTCTCCCTCAACATCTGACCACAAGAGGTGGTCATTCATCCTCTCCAGTGGCAAGACAGAAGGGTCAGGTCCCCCCCAGCCCCACGGGCCACCACCACCTCCAGACAGCAACCGGGGCCCGCATCCTGTGCCACACCCAAGGACAGCACGCCAGAGACACCAGGCCCTGGAGCGCAGGCCCCCCCAACCAGCACCCAGCAAGCAACCTGAGGCACACAGCACCCGCCGCTGCCAGCCCAGGCAGAGCTCCCGGAGGGTGCCCCCCCCATGAACACGCTTAGCCACCCTGCCAGAAGTGAGGCAGAGAGTGTCCACTGACAGCCGAGCAGCACAGAGTACGTCACCCTGCAGGCCCCCGCCTCAGCCCAGAACAGCACACCGGAGACAGCAGGCAGTGAACAGCAGGCACCCCCACCCCCTGACTAGCAGCCTGTAGGCGGCCCACAGCACACAGTAGCCCCAACTGCCCGTCAAGCCCCTACCCCAGAGACACACCCACCGTGAATCCCAGCAGCCGACCTGCGCGACGTGATACAGAGGACCCCCACATCCACCCGACCAGCGCACCATGAGTGGCCCGGCAGCCCCCTGCTGCTCAGACAGTGCACATCCACACCATGACTGTCCACAGCCCGATAACCTTTTCTTGTGCCCCGCAGGACAGCCGGGCTCTGTAACACTGCAAGCAGTATGACATGCTGGAGAGAGCGACGGTGTCCTGCATGTACTGTGAACCTGCCCACCTGGAGAGAATCTGCATAGCTGTCTCCCAGTGGTGGCAAGTACCCAGAATCATTGCGTTACACAGCCACCCACCGCCCAACACGTTATCCACCGCACGGACGTAAGCGGGACTCACCAGCGCACCGCGATCCTTGACGAGTGCTCGAGTGAGCCGTTTCACCACTGTACCTATGTCCTCTCACTGTAAGTTGAATAAACAGCTGTTCCTCAACGATCTGTCTCCTTGTTCCTCTGTCCGTAGGATAGCTGGCCAATGGGTGGACACACTGGTAACATAGGCTCATCGCCGCCGCAACTAGCCTATGTTACAAGCACATTAATCACCTCCAGTGATGGGCTATACCAGTGATTAATGCCCGCTGGGCGGTTGGACCCCTCGGGCTTCACCCTCGGGCATAAACCCACCAGCAGAGCCCTCCTCTGTCGGTGATTAATGCTTACATAAACACTGGGACACACTCAGGCCTACTGGGATACCAGACTTTTATACTAAACCAATAATTAACTCCAAACCAGTCAATACTCTCAGGGACAGACTTTTCCACTCTGAACACAGGAGCAACAGCATTAGGCAAGGACAATGGCTACTTGGACACCTAACACTAGGAATGAAAACGTGTGGCAGATGTTGCCATTGTAACAACACATCTGAAAAATCAGAATTCCTACATCCAGATGGGAACCAGAAATATCATATCAAGGCCAACATTACATGTGACACAGATCATGTTGTTTTCATTCAGACCTGTTCTAAAAATTATGTAGGAATGACAATGAGACCACTGAAGTTTAGGATTACTGAACACAAAAGTAACATTAGATTATGGAATGAAGCTTCCCCAGTAGCAGTTCATTTCACAGAGGCAGAACATAACCCCTCATCCCTCAAATTTTGGGGCACCGAAAACATTTACCAACCCCATAGCGGTGGAAACTGGACACTGGCATTGGAGCACAGAGAGATGTATTGGATATACACTCTCAACACCACCAGTGACAGATATGGATTAAATGAAGTTGAGAATTGGAGTGCCAGTTGGTAACTTCAGTACAGAAAGCACTATCCCCAACACTGCTCTCCCCACCCAGGCTCTCCATGCCCTTCTTGCCCTCACCTTAGTTGTACACTACACATATGTCTGACATATCAAGTAGTACCAAATGAACTCATTCCCCTGGATGTTCTGCTGTTTCTCTAGATGACCTCCTGAGCACCTGTGACCTCCGAGTTCATTTTTATGTTGGCGCGCTTGCGCAGTCAACATCTTGTGGTAGTGCAGCTTTGGAGGCCCGGTCACTGTTGGGCGAATGCAGGGCATGCACCAGTTGGTGCTTCCCTCATTCCCTAATCAGCCTGCATGCCGGCGCCACACCATGCATACATAATGTGGTGAGCACATCTAAGAAAAGGTGTGCTGAAATCTGAGCAAAGCTCGTCAGATGCAATGGACCTTCCCTGGACGTGCTCACCAACATTATGAGCATGGAGGCACAGTGGCTGCCAAACTGCCGACTTTGGGGGTGCCCAATCCCCCTGTCGGTTTACCCCAACCCTCTGTATGTGCTGATGGGTGAGCCCACTCCCCGTTGGCATAAATCACCCCTCCATTGTTAAATGCTGAGGGGGTGCCCAATCCCCCTTGGCTCGCCCCCCGTTTCTTTGTGTACCAATGGGGGAGCCCATTCCCCATCAGCATAAAGAAGCTCCCCCATTGTTAAATGCGGAGGGGAGTACCCAATCCCCCTTGGCTCAGCCCCCCACTTTATTTGTGTGTCTATGGGGGTGCCCAATCCCCTGTTGGCTACAGATCCCCCCAAAACATTTAGGTGGCATGCTGGGAGCCCACCCCAGCGTGCCAAATCCCCTAAAACAAAACAACTGTCCCACATGTTTTTGTTGTTTTTTTGTCACCTGTAAAATGAAAACGGTCCCATGTAGTCTCCCTGCCCCCCACCTGCACCCACCCTCTGTGCACCCCGCCTCCCCAAACCCCCCTCACCCCATACTTACCTCCGGATTCTGGCGCAACGATCTCCGGTGGACCGGGAACACGTCTGCACTCTTCAAAGCCGACTGTGAACTGAGGAAATGCTGGTAAGCTGTATAATGGAATACATAGGGTTTTGTTTTTTTCAACTTTGCTGCATATCGCAGGCATTTTTGGGAATTTTAGCCCCAGATTTTCAACATGGGGTTTTTGGGACTCCTCCTCATCAATTCTTGCACTGTCATGGTGTTATTCAGTCCCGAAAGGTGATTTTTCAGTCACTGTGCAGAATCACCTTTTGGGGCCAAGTAATGAAATGACAGTGCAACTGTTCATGAGGGAGGCTCTCAAAAATATCCTATGTTGCAAATTTGGTGGGAAAAATGCCAAAAATGACTGTTTTATGAGCGTGCATTGCGCAGTTGCTATATGCACGCTATGGATTAGCATCAATATTTTCACACCAGATTCTCAACACTGGCATTTTACCACACCTTCTTGTGAACCATACAGCTGTCATTTTCACATCCTGGCCGAAATATGTTTTCGCACTTCTGGTGCAGAATAGCATGGTCACTGTGCGAAATCAGTGTTTGGGACAAATTATGAAAATGACAGTGACACTGTTCATGAGCAGAGGTCCTAAAATGCCTGTGTTGAAAATTTAGTGACAATACTCCATAAAACGACTGTGCTACAAGCTTGCGCTACGCAGTTTGCTCGCACACTCGTAAGTTTGCAAACTTATAATATTTTCTCTTCACATTTTCAACAGTTCCATTGTTCTGCACCTCCTAATGAACAGTACAGCTGTCATTTTCACATCCTGACCAAAATCTGTTTTCACAGTTCCAGCGCAGAACAGCACGGTCGCTGTGGAAAGCCCATGTTTGAGACACATTATGAAAATGGCAGTGATACTGTTCATTAGCAGATGTCCTAAAATGCCTATGTTGAATATGTGGGGATGAAAGTCAATAAAATGACTGTTTTATGAGTGTGCATTGTGCAGTTTGCACGCATGCTCGTGACTGTGAATTTGTAATAGTTTCACTCCAGCTGTTCATCATTGGCATTTTTCCATACCTCCTTATGAATAGTACAGCTGGCTGAAATGTGTTTTCACATGTCTGGCGCAGAATTGCACGGTCGCTGTGCAAAATCAATTTCTGGGACAGTTTGAGGAAATGACGGTGACACTATTCATGAGGAGAGGTCCTAAAATGCCTATGTTGAAAATTTGGTGCCGAAAGTCCATACAATGACTGTGTTGTAAGCATGCATTGCGCAGTTTCCACGCACCCTTGTAACTTCGTCAATCTGCAATATTTTCATGCCACATTTTCACCACTGGCATTTGTGTACACCTCCTTATCAACAGTCCAGCTGCCATTTTTCACAGCCTGCCCAAAATGCGTTTCCACAGCTGTGGCACAGAATGGCGTGCTCGCTGTGCAGAATCACCTTTTGGGACACATTAACAAAATCACTGCCCTATGCGTCTCTAGCTCTGCCACTGCCAATGCCAGCACGGCAACATTCACCATTGACAAATGCTTGTTTAATTTGTATTTTATTTTTGTCAAAATATTACCTAGTAATAACCCTTAGGAATATTAACTTGCTATGACACAGAACATAGAAATGTGCATCTGCACATTGTTAGTCTTAACTTATCTTTCTTTGCTTGTGACCTTGCCCAGTGACAGTCCTGGTCTCCCACGTAACTGTAGGTACAAATGATACTGAACTCAGCATAAAAAAGTGTGATGTACACTTAGAACTCAGAAACACATCATCAAGTTTCATCTAACCTTGATGTGTGTATAGATGCCAATGTTATTACAAAAATACCAAGTCTTGTAATACAAACCATGGCATAATACAGGGTAGTTTAAAAGCAGCGAATGACTAATTAGTCACTACTTAAAACTAAGTTAAATATTATCTACAGAAAATATATGGTAGGGACATGACCAGATACTGCCACCCTGCATGGTCCACACATTCATCAAATACACCGATGCAGCCATGGGAAGGAAAGCACCCACTGAACTTTTGGGTTTGGTGAGGTGTATACTGTTGCCTAGCAGCAGTACTCTGATCAGGTGAGTGCTGAAATCCCGCTGTACTTCCTGGTCTGAGCAACTCCGCCCCTTGGCCCCTCCTGATATAAAAATGATGCAAGACCGACACGCAGTGCAGTCCTTGCTCTCCGAAGCACATGCAGACAGAATTCCCTGGAGGTAGGCCACACCGTTAGCTATTTGTTACTTGTTTATGATGAAACACTGTAACCAGCAATTTTAAAACTTAGTATTGTCTTCCATACAGCTCTCCAGACATGGGGCTTAACACTGACCACTGCAACACATATGTGATGCAGTTAGTGAAAAGTATGTAAGTGTCAGTTCTTTTAACACTCAATATCATTTCTATCTGTTTAAATTGTGGCTACATATTGTAATGTAACAAACTTTACTAAGCAGTCTGAAAACTAAAACTTTTGCATTTTATCACCTAGCGTAGAACACTCTTCTCGTGATAAAGCACTGAAATCGCACGTTGCTTAAACTAAGTGCTAAGTGAGTAAACACCAGCTAATGTTGTATGATAGTATAGCATAGCATATAACACAAAAGGAAACTAATGCTTGGTTATAATCACTTGTTTCAGCTCTTTAGAAGAAAAATTTACACCTACTTTAAAAGAAGAAAATAAGACTAACTCAGCTGTAAGCCCTTTAAGCAAAGTGAGTAAACTCCAGCCAGCATTATCTGATATTAAAGGGTATGAAACATTTATTTTATTTATTTATTTAGTTTTTGTTAACCGGGTAGGTGCACTAGCCATAAAATGACTATTTTCAGGCACGACCCAGGAGAGTACAACAAAATGAGAACAGTGGAACAAGAGCAACATGGGTACAGTAATACAAATAGAGGAACAGTACAGCAGTGCTACAAAAATACAATGAGTAGAAACAACAAAAAGTAATGGCAAGCATTATACAAATAATGGCAGTAAGATATATAATAAATGCAGAAACCAAGGGCCCGACCTGTGGAGTGAAAGGGTTAATAAGAGAGTAAGGTTATATAGAGAGAAAAGTGAGGAATGTTCAAACATAACAAGAAAGACTGATAGATGGAAGGTCAGGGGTGGTAAATGGCAAAACAACAGTGGATGGTCAGCAACAAGGTTCGAGAAGGAAGAGAGCTAGTAGTCAAGAAGTTATTTACAAAGAGAAGGAAAAATATGGGGAGAGGAAGAGGAGCCAGTCTTGGAGCTGGATTAGAGCAGGGGTGACATTATTGGGAAGTCTCATGAGCTTCAGGTTGGGTCAAAGCATGTACAAGCATCAGCTAAGGATAGATAACAATGATATTCACTTTTAAACCTAAAGTTAGACTGAGACAGCTGGAGGTTGAGTGGAACAGCATTCCATTGCCTGGGATCAGAGAACTGGAAGGCTCCTGTGCCTTTAGTCATCCAACATTTCGGAACATAGAGCAAGGATTTGTCAGCTGATCGCAGGCCATGGGAGGATGGTTAAGGGAACAGCAATGCCACCAGCTGGGATGCTTTTTTTTTCTGGATGATCGAGTCCATTAGTGATCCAAGGTAGTATTGTCTACTGGTAGAAGGTGAGAGCCACTTCAGATCCTTATAAAGAAGGCAGTGATGTTTGAGTCGAGGTGACGAAGAGGCAGCTCGGCATATATTGGTATAAGTTACGTCCCATTTTAGTAGGGAGGTTTTATGGACAGAGGTAAGAATAGAGGCACCATAAGTAAGGGTTGGGAGCAGAATACCTCAGACAATTGCTAATTTCGTCAAGTGTGTAAGCATGTAGCTCATTTTGTAAGCTACTCCCAGTTTTGAGTTTACAACTTTGCACGAGGACTGAATGTGAAGATTACAATCAAGGGATTGGTCCAGCAGGATCCCAAGGTACTTGAAGGAAGTAACATTTTCAAGTGGAATTCATCCTGGATGAAGAACCTCCAGCAAACTAGAACAGGCCTTAATCTTCAGTGTGGAACCTAGGAGCATGGCTTTCATTTTCTTTTCATTTAGTACAAGCTTATGGTCTAGTAGCCAGTCTAAGACTTTACTGAAGTCTGAGGTAAGTGATGCATTTATGCAGGCAATACTAGCAGAACTAGTATAGATGATCAGGTCATGAGCATAGAGAACAGCCGAGCTAAGGAAACTAACATGGTGTTATATTGACTTGTTACAGCACTAAAGTAGGAGAGGCTGTACCTATTTTAAAAGGAGAAAATAAGATTGATTAATTCTCAAACAGGTCAGAATGCCTTACTACCTAATTAAACATACTGGGCTACCTAAAAACTAGCTAATTGACAGAAAGGTCACACCAATAATCTCTTTTTAACTACATAGATGGTAATCCAGCATTGCAAAGCAGTTAGAATTTATCAGAAGACTATCACAGTATTGCAGTCTTAGATAGAGGTACGTAAAACAACTTTGTGTATGAAGAAAGATATAGATATATGCATGAACTAGAATGACAAAACCTGAATTGTCCCACAGGTGGAATGATGTAATTAGACTGTACCATGTTTAGCTTAACAAACAACTCATATCGAGCTTTATTTGATTAACATGATATCATTTTAATACTGCCTAGAAGTATATAGGAAGGAAGTAATAGAAAGTAAGTAAACTGAAACTAAAAAGTGTAAATAATAAGATACAAAGATGTGTATGAATTAAATACATAGCTGAATGTCAGGTATGTCTCATGATGTTATTTAGCAATGCGTATCGGTGAAGGCATCATGTTGTCCATGAACAATATTGCATAAAGTCAGAAGAGAATCACTGTATTAAGAGTATGAAATAGTATTTACAATGTGATAGATGACACTCACCACTTAGTGCTATGAACAAAAATGACAGACTGTTTAAAATTTAGTTAAAGTTAAAAATATGAATTTAATATGAAAAGTGATTATAAAAATATTTTATAATCATGTTCAATATTAGATCCCCACCCTGAAGAAGCCATATCTGGTGAAACATTGGTGTATGAGGATCTATTTGTAATAAAGAAAAAGGAAAAATAAACCCAAGAAAATTCAAAACTTTCATGGAGTGGTTGGCTTCTTTCTACTTTTTGACTTTGAATTGCTGAAATACCACCATCCTGGTGATGTCACAAATCAGCTGATTCATGGTGCTCATATGATGTTAATGCAAACATTTTACAACAAATATTTCATCAATACAAAAAGCATGTCATCAAAATGAAAAGCATTTCATCAAAACAAAACGTGTTAAATCAATACAAAATTGCTATACATTACCACAGGAGAATGTTTGAAACACACAATGAATATTGCACAAAAAAAGTTTTTACTTAAGATTCTGTTATGGTGCAATGCTAGTAATAAGACACAGTAAACCTAGTATTTATTAATTTATTAAAATGTAATGCTTCCGCCCCTGCCACAAAAGGGTTACCATGAGATACATATAGCATCAACCATGGATGTCTAGACCAGACAGATCAAATGGGGAAAAAAATAGAAAACAGCATG
The DNA here is from genome assembly GCA_016271365.2 of Neoceratodus forsteri. NCBI lineage: Eukaryota > Metazoa > Chordata > Ceratodontiformes > Ceratodontidae > Neoceratodus > Neoceratodus forsteri. Next base: position 260,674,346 of record CM028137.1, on the reverse strand, counting down.
GAGAACAAGAGAAAAGGATACAAGGAGGAGAAAGAGGGGAGGAGCCGTGGGGTGGGGGGGGCAGGCAGAGTTGAGAGCCAAGCTCCTGGGGTACAGCCATCCATCCCACTAGGGAAACAGGCATATCCTGTGCTCTCTAACACTCCATAAAGTCCTGGAAAATAGAACAAAAATGAAAGGTTAAGGATCCAAGAACAAAGCACAAAGCACAACATAAAATAATCCATTATTTTACAAATAATGGTGTTAATAGTTCATCATGATAGTGATGCCGCTAATTCATGCTTTACAGGCTTTGAACAAGTTACAGTGGGGAGAAGGGGTGGCAACAGGCTAGGGAGACTGCTTTGAGGGAATGCTACTGGATATTTTCCTCAGCAAGCTTACAGCCCTTTGGTCTCAATACTGATTTGGACTTAAAAGCCTATTTCTAAAATTATGGATTTTTTATGCTGTGCTTTGTGACTTGTTCTTTGATCCTTAACCTTTCTTTTTCGTTATATCTATTTTCCAGGACTTTATGGAGTGTTGGAGAGCACAGGATTTACCTGTTTTCCTAGTGGGATTTATGACTGCACCCTAAGAGCTTTGCTCCCGATTATGTCTGTCCCCCCCCCCCCAAAGTTTTCTTCTGTCTTTCTCCTCCTTTTATCCCTTGCTCTTGTTCTCTCTCTCCATGCTGTTTTCTAACCACTGTTTTTCCTGTTTGGTCTGTTCTGGACTAAACATCTAAGGCTGAGGCTATATGTATCTCATGGTAACCGTGTCATAGCAGGGGTGAAAACATTAAAGCTTAATGAATTATACAGGCACGGTAGTGCCTGTATAATAGGGTTGAGGAAGCACTTTAATGTTAAACCTCAGTTTTTGCACCTTAATAACTTTGCCCCCATTCAAGCTGATTTACTTGACATTTGAAAGGTACCGCCTTTGTGCCAGGATCTTTTGAGCCTGAAAATTTCACACATATTGGTCCAGTGACGGCAAAGTTACAGTGGTGCAAAAAATTTAAAAGTCTCTGTTTTTAAGACTTTTTTGCTCTCCAATAACTGAAAAAAATATAAGGATTTGAAACCTGAAACTTTCAGGTTTGATAGAGTTTGGGCCTAGGTACATGCGTTTGTGCTTTTTACCTGTCACAGTTAAGTAGTATTTAAATTATTTAAAAAAAAAGTTCCATTTGTGATCATGCGCAGTTTAAAAAAATCTGCATTCTAAAGAAAGCTGAATTTTTGCAAAAGTGTGATGTCCTGTTGTCATATTTTGTGATGTGTGTCATATCATATACTGTGCTGTATCACACAGTACAACATTACGGTATATGATACAAAACACATGAGGAAAAAACAGAAAGATGGGGTTTGTTTAACAAATAAAGACCTACAGTAACTGCCACCATGTGCTGTGTCTTGAGTTTTTTGCTTTACAAGGCAATGTAGAAGCACTTGTAAGTGACAGGTGTCTATTCCCCTGCAAAAAGAAAATAAGCAGAGTGAATTTAAAAAAAAGGAATGCATCTCCAAAGTTCATAAGTCTGCTAGTGGCTTGGCTCCACTCTGATGCACAGTTACATGTTGCATGATGCTCGTTTTGAAACTAACAGCTTGCTTTTGTGTGTGTGTGTGTGTGTGTGTGTGTGTGTGTGTGTGAGTGTGTTTTGTAGAGGAATACATACATGTCATCACTTAGAAATGCTTCTACATTACACTGTGATGCAAAAGAGCACAACTCACAGCACAGGATAGCACAGTTAGGTCTTGACTTGTTACCCCCCCACACACACACACAGATCGTTTGTAACATTGACTAAAACACACAGTGAATCTAAATAATGGGCTGGGGGAGGTCATAGAGTTCTACTTGCTGACATTTGGTAACAAGGGCAATAGGAAACAGATGCTCTATACAGATACTAACTTAATACCAGTATACGGCACCTGTATCTTATTGCCATTGTCACCAAATGTCAACTACTAGAACTGTGTGACCCCCACCCATTGTTTTATACCGCTTTGTCTGGGCATCTTAGGTAGAACTGCAGACCCCCCCACCCAGCCCTTGTTTTATTTATAGTTGCCAACATCGGTTGGTCCAATCCCCATGTTGGCTTTACAAGACCCCCAAACCTCAGCAGTGTGGGACACTGAGGAGCCCTCCCCCAGTGTCCCAAAGTAACTTTATTAATAGTATATGTCCCCCAGTCCATTATTTTGTTTATAGTTGCTGACTTCAGGGGGCCCAATCCCTGTGTCAGCTTTACAAGGCCCCCCCCCCGGCCAGCAGTGTGGGACACTGGGCAGCTCACATCCAGTGTCCCAAAGTAGCTTTGTAAATAATCTCTGTACCTGTAAATAAAAAAAAGTCCTGAAACTTCTTTTTTTGTAACCTGAAAACAAATTAAACAGTTACTAGTCGTCACTGATGTCCCCCACCCTCATCCTGATCCTCCCACTGAGCACCTCCCAACCTCCTTACCCTATACTTACCAGCTGTGGTCAAATGCAGTCATCCTGTGTGGATGGACACATGTCTGCACTCTTCAAAGCCAAACCATGAACTGAGGAATAAAGGTAAGTGCTGTATAATGCATTTCAAAGGTGTTTAGAACTTATGTTCATAACTTCACCATTTTTAGGAATATTTTCACCAAATTTTCAACATAACCTTTTTGGGACCCCGACTCATGAACACTGCCAGTGTCATTTAGTTAATTTGGCCCGGATGGTGATTTCACAGACGATGCATGAAATCACATTTTGGGCCAGATTAGTGAAATTTCACTAACAGTGTTCATGAGGTGGGGTCCCAAAAAAGTTATGTTGAAAATTTGGTGAAATAATTCCTAAAAATGCTCAAGTTTTGAGTGTATGTTGAAATTGTACTATACATGTGCATAACTTTGATATTTTTTAATATTTTGATCCTAGATTTTCAACATAGCCATTTTTTAACACCACCTTATGATCATTACAGCTGTCATTTTTCACATCCTGGCTGAAACGTGTTTTCATACCTGTGGTGCAGAATGGTGTTTCAGCAGAGATTTGAAAATATTCTTCTAGCAGGATCATGAGGTGGGGTCATAAGAACACTATGTTGAAGGTTTGGAGTCAAAATATTAAGAAAACAAAGAAGTTTAAGTAACATTGTTTGCAGGTATGTCCATTTCATCACTGGGGAACATTCTGCCTTACCGTGCCAGGGAGCTGAGTTCAGGTGTGAACTCAGTGAGCAGAGTTAATGGGGCAAGGCTGATGGGGAAGGTGCTACAGCATACAGAACCAGCCCCAGCCTGGGTAGGAGCTGGAGCAGTGTTTTGCTGCAGATGCCAAGCCTTGCAATATGTTAGGAAACCTCACCAACAAGGTATCAACATGTGTGCAGGGGCCTGCTAGGCCCATGCACTGGGTCATGACTGTTTCCAATATTGTATTTATCTCATTTTGTGCAGGTGCCAAATGAGGATGCAATTCCACTATCAGAAAAAGAAGGGAAATTCATTGAAAAAAACACTACGTCAATGCAGTCATTAGGGTTGTAGAATGCAAAGCGCACAAAGAAGGGAAATGAAAAACATTAGGGATTTGGGTCTCCGGAGTATTGGTGAATCAGTGGTGGGGTCTTACTTGGGGTTGGCAACCCTAGTGCCCACCCTCTGCCCTGACCAGACGAGGTCAAATGTGATGTCTTCACACGGGGCCCATAGGGCCCTGCATGAAGAAAGCTCTGACAGATTATGTTGGCCATACTGCATCATTAAGAGACACTAGGTTGGAGCTGTATCTTGTGCTTCAGACAGGAGGCTATGGGCTGGGGGAGGAGATGGGCATTAGGGCTGGCAACCCCAAGTAAGACCCCCACCACTGATTTGCCAATACTCCGGAGACCCAAATCCCTAATGTTTTTCATTTCTTTTCTTTGTGCGCTTTGCATTCTACAACCCTAATGCCTGCATTAATCTAACTTTTTGCAATGAATTAATAAATACTAGGTTTACCATATCTTGTTACTAGCACTGCACAATAAGAGAATCTTAAGCACAAAAAATGTTTTGTACAATATTCATTTTGTGTTTCAAACATTCCTCTGTACTAATGCATTGCTTTTTTTTACTGATTAAGTGCTTTTTTTATTGATGAAATGCTTTTTGTATTGATGAACTATTTGTTGTAAAATGTTTGTATTAATATCATATGAGCACCATAAATCAGCTGATTTGTGACATCAATAGGATTGTGGTATTTAAGCAGTTCAGTGATTACCAGAACCCAGCCCCTGAAGAAGATGTATATGATCAAAGTGTCAGGCCTTCTCTTTGGAATTTGCCTTCCACATCTGTTTGTTATTTTTACAATGTGCACAATAAATTGTTAAGCCTGCATCAGTATTTTTGGCTTTGGTGTGCAGTTCTTCCTTGTGTTCCCAGGTTATTTAACAGACCTGCGGCCCTAACAGCAAAGGAACAGTTAGCCAGCTGAGTTCTAAAGAGAGGTAGCTCAGGGGGATTTCCTGGCCATACACCTTGTATTGTACTGATTTACAATGGGGCAGAGACAGTTTTTTGGAGCAGGGGGTGTTAGGCCTAGGAGTGCTTTCTTGGCTAGTATACACATTTGTAGCATAATTCTACTAGTTAAAGGTAGCCAGTTTGTTTGTGCATGTAGAGTACAGTCATGGGTGTGCTTGTCAGCCCCTAGCACAAAGTGACAGGCTTTACTGCTGGTCATGTTAACCTTGCTTAGTATCAGGTCACAGGCTGCTGCGTATACGGGTAGGCCATGGTCTGCTAGGAACAGGATGGAGCTGGACACCACCAATTGTCTGGTATTAGCCATACGGTTGCTGTGATTTGTTTACAGATGACACCAGGATTTCAACATGGGGCAAAGGATAAAGTGTCATCCAGCACCACTCCAATATATTTATACTGTATGTTTCCATGTGTTCTGGATTCTGAGCTTTGTTGCTGAGGATGTGAAGGGGGAACCTTACCCTTTATCTGTGGGCTAATGAAAAGCATGTGTTTTGATTTTTTTTTTTTGCAGTTGAGGGCAAGTTTATTAATAAAGAACCAGTTTTCTAAAGCCTCAAAGTCACCTTGTGGGCTAAAGGTGATATTACCAGGGTTGTTGCTTTTAGTGTAGATGACAGCATCATCTGCATTTATGAGAATATTAGCTGACATGCAGGCACCAAGCAGTTGGTTAGTGAACAGGCCAAAGAGGAGCGTAGCCAGAATGGAGCCCTGTTGCACAGCTATGGATACATTTTGGGTGTCAGACAAGGAGTTGTTGATTTTCACATGCTGTGTGCATTCAGATAGATAGCATTTGAACCAGTCACTGAGTCCCTGGACAGGGTGAGACCAAGGAGCTTACTGAGCAGGAGCTTGTGGTTGACTAGGTCAAAGGCCTTTCTGAGATTGATATATATATGGCTCCAGCCATGCTTCCATTATCAAGGGCCTCATACAAGTAGTTTGTCTATTCTCTCAGTACTGTATTAGTGCTGTGGATTTTCCTAAAGCCATGCTGCTGGGAACATTGCAATTTGTACTGTTCAAGGTACGTGATTAGCTGATCTGACACAATCTTGTCCAGGGCCTTAGAAAATATAAATATATATCTCCCAGCAAAGTGCAGCAGCTCATTTAAAGAAGGTACAAGAGTTTATTACAGACATATCACAAAGAGAAAACAGGTGAAGCTATAGTCAGCAGAATGTAGCTCTCTGCAGCACTATACAGGCTGTGGCTTTGCTTGTTTTCCTCTCTGTGATATGGCTAAAATAACTGCTGCACTTCACTTAAATATACTGTGACACTGTGCTATTAGATAATCAGCGTTGACTGTGGGTATAAGAGTCTGTTGATACAGTTGTTCTTCTTTGAAGCATGTTTTGTATGAACCAGCTTCCTCTCCCTTTTTGCTTGATTGTGTGGGCCCTTTGAGCCCCACCTAGCAGCACATTCATCCTGAGGGGTGTAGCATGTCCCTCCCCAGCCTCTTTTCATATACTAAAAAACATTGACTTTTAACGCTGGATATAGTTCACTATCCACACTCTGCCAGTTTTGCTGAAGACAGTTAAGTCATTGGAATTTTTCATGCTAAGCCCCTCCCACCACCTGGGCTGTACAGTATATCCTTCAGCTCTGCCCCATGATCTTTCTGCTGGAAGGGACAGATCTTCTACTTCACAGCTTTGCAGCATTGAAAGATTCTTGTATTTAAAAGAGTTTTTTCAGGTTCATCTTCAACTGTTTTAGTTCACATTCGTCATTAAAGTCACTTGTACATCTTCTGGCTCCACTTTGTGATCAAGATCGATGAGGGAGAGCAAGAAACTGGGTTTTAATTCTGCAGTTGGTGTAGGCAGACAATCTCAGCCACAGATAAGCACAACACATCACACATGTGCCTATACTGCCTGGGTGATCAACTTGACTCAAGTTATGCAGTTTGTGCTGGGCCATGCTGTCAGTCTCCATTAAAGATCGGAAGGATTCATCATGTGATGCGTCTGAGCGGGTAGGATGTATTCTCCTTGGCTCTGCTTATCGGCTAGGAGAAAAGCAACAAATATTTACCATTCAGGTCTGATTTTTCATGGTTTACTGCATGGTTAAAGGTGCAAAGCTCCATACCTTGTCATCTCCAGCCTGGTAACTACATTGGAAAGTGAACATCTTGATGGTGGCTGAGATGCAGCCAGCGGGACCTATGCAAATCTTGCCATCTACTCCCCAAAAAAACAAGGCCACGAAAAAAAAAAATCACAACTGGTGATTAACACTAAACCCGCATCGACTCCTATACCATTATCTGAGAAGAAATTCTTACTGGAACTCTCCCCTTTAAAGGAAGCTCTCCTGAATATCACAAGACAACTTGAAACCCTGCAAAAGACCTCGGAGATTCTGATGCATAGAGTGGGGCATGTGGAAGAGAGAACCAGCTCTCTGGAGGACTGGAGAACTCGTCAGGAAGCTGATGTGGTGGCCACTCACAGGAAAGTTGCAAACTTGAAGAAAACATAGAGGATCTGGAAGGCCACAGTACAAATAACCTTCTTCTAATTGGGCTGCCAGAGGGATCAGAGGACCAGAATCCAGTTCTGTTTATGCAGAAATTCTGTGAAAAAGTAGAGGGCCCCTCGCCTAATGATCCTGGCTATATTATTGAATGGGCCCCCAGGGTGTTGAGACCCACTCTTCCACCAAACTCGCCACCATGTCCTATAATATTTAAACTACTGAACCTTCTGGACAAAGACAATACTCTGGCCAAATTGAGGGACACAAAGGAACTGCTCTGGGAGGGCAACAAAATTAGACTGACTCGGTATCTTCCCCGATCAGTATGGATGAAAAGAGTGGAGTTCAACGCACAGATCTCCAAGCTTCTGGCAGCAGGGATTTGATTAAAAATGTTATACTGAGCCATACTGCAGATTACCCACCAGGTATTGATGAAAACCTTTGAGTCAGAAGTCCAGGCAAAGTGAGAACTTCCCAATCTGCTTCAAGCCCCTAAATGACTTCCCTTTCTAAGCACTCTTAAGGAGTCTCAACCTTTTTCAGGAATATTAAACGTTTTGATGGTTTATGGGACACAAATCAAAGTATACACTAATAAGTGGAAGCTCAGCAGTCTTTTTTCTTTTCTTCTATAATAAGGGGAACAGGCTCCAACAAGCTTTGCATGTTTGGCTTATAGCTGATCTTTGGGACACTGGTATAGACTGATGCAGAATTACACTTGCAAAAGATGATTGGGGCAGAAACTAAGACACTGGTAATGGACCCCCCACCACCACCAAGGAATAGACTCACCAGGGGGAAATATTAAGCAAAAATAGAGGAGAACGGTTCCTTGTGTGAGGAGACTGAGACAATCTACCCTGTATTTCTTCTTCCAGGATTCCCTGCCTTGCCAGTGAAAGGCTGGAGGTAGGTCTAGGGTTCAGTTGCGTACTGGGGCAGGGGTGGACGTGGTGACTGGTAGTGGCCTACCCCCTCACTGCCCTTGATGGGGGACTCAAGGCACCTCTGCCAGAGCATGGTAGAGAGACCACTAGATGTCTAGGCAGCCCACTACTAACCAGGTTTCTGGTGAACCACATAGCTGGTAGATATCTGCCAGGATCTCACAGGAGGAGGTAGTGGGCCTCTACCCAGACCATGGTGATGAGAGAGAAGGGTGACACGGGATGCCCCTCTTGGCAGAAGACTAAGGTTGAGTTGGACTGTGTTTGGGATGGAGGGGTGGGAGGCGATGGTTTCTGGCCCCCCCCCCCACCAAGATACAGTACACTGACTTTCCTGGCTTACTGCACAAAGTTAAAGGGCTAGGGGACACTTTGCCACCTTGTTTGAAGGTGATAAGCCTATACAGTGGTAGCCCTGAACCCCAAAAATACTGTCCTCAAGCGATGAGGGCAGCAGAGGAGCCCTTCCCTATCTGCTAAGTGGTCAAGATAAGGACATGGTTGGGCGAATCAAGGGAGGCTGCCTATGTGAGTCCCTCTTGGGGGGGGGGTATACTGCTGGACCTGGTGTGCCCGCACCTCGTGCGAACGGGACTAGTGGAAACTACCTCTGTATGACCCGGGAGATGGGTTTCACGGAGATGGACTAACTACTGCGCCCACCCAGTCTCTTAGCACGGAAGTCTGCTCAAATGTTAGAGTGTTAGAGAAAGCACAGTCTGCTGATTTACCTGTTTGTTATGTATTCTAAGGGGTTATATTTGATGTTCTGGATGGGAGGACAGGAGCTATATGTATAATCATGTCGGAGTTTTTATACCAAGTGCTTGAGGAGCCATACTTTAGACCTGTTTTAAAGATCTGGAACAGACCGAGCTGGGGGGGGGGAGCCTGTTTAGAGGAGATCTCTCATCATGGGCAGAGGGAGGCTGGAGTTGCAGCCTGTAGGGCCGGGGACAGAATTTGTGTTTGTGTTAGGGGTGGTGTTAGTTGTAGATTGTTTCTTTGGCAATTATCTTATTGGTTTCAGGCGGGGAGGGGGCCGGGGAGACATAGAAACATAGAAGTTGATGGCAGATAAGGACCACAAGGCCCATCCAGTCTGCCCATAGCCGGTTACCAAAATAAAAATGAATGAAATGAATAGCCATAAACATCAACACTTACCACTTTCTTCATCATGGGAGTGCAGTAAGATGGGGGGGAGGACTGGAGCACCCCAGGAAATGGCGGATATACAGACAGAGACTCGAGTGACACGAGCCTTAAGGGGAGACCATGGGGACAGTATATAGGTTTATCTTTTTAAACATAAAGGGGTCAAATGACAAACATAAGTGTTACATGATCCTACATCATCTTAAGAAGTACCAACTGGACGTGGTCTTCTTACAGGAAGCTCACCTTAAACATGAAGATACACACTATATTCATACGGAATGGGTCAGTCAGAGCTATGGGGCAGGAATTGGTAACAAAAAGAGAGGTGTGAGGATCTTAATTCACAGAAGAATCCCCTTCCAACTGCACAAGGAGCATAAAGACCCAGAAGGTCACTTCCTTCTCTTACAAGGGCGACTGGGCGTAACTGACATACTCTTAGGAGGGATTTATGGTCCAAATTCGAACTCTCCTGAATTCTTCTCAAAGCTTTTGTCTCAGCTACTGGCTTTTCCACATATTCCCATCATTTTTTTTTTGGGGGGGGGCTGGAATTTGCTTTGTTACCCTGATTTGGACAGATCAGGTCTGCACTGGAGAGGTCTTTCGCCGGCCCAACGAGGGCTCAGAGAGCTAATGGATTCACTAGGGCTGGGAGACCCTGGTGGATCCTTCACCCTAATGAACGTCAATACACCTTTTTCTCTCTTCTGCACAAATCATACTCACGTATCGATTACTTTCTGATTAATACTTCAAATCTTTTGGGCCTCGTGGCAATATTCTGCATACTGTGATTTCCGACCATGTGCCAATATTCATGGAGTACTCCTTAAGGGGGCTAGAAGATCAGGATACATCCTGGCATTTTAACTCTTCATATTTGAGGGATATTCAGTTTGTTAAGACCCTTACGGAGTTCATCCAAACTTTTTTTTCGGGAAAACATGGGCATGCTGCCGTCTCTAGATACACTGTGGGGGGCAGCGAAATACGCAATAAGAGGAAACTGTATTAGGCTTACTTCAAAGATTAAGAAGCAGAGAGAGGCACAAACCAGACTATTATTAACCTAGATCCGAGAACTAGAACACGGTCTCTCAGCCACAGCTGATCTGGATAAATGGACCCAATTTCATGCACTTATGGGGCAATATTTTGGGCTATTAGCGGAACAGGCCGACCTCACTCTGCAAAGGGTCAAGTTCTGGCATCTATAGTCAGGGAAGAAAGCAGGCAGACTGCTAGCCCTGAGGCTCAGGCAGCTAGAGGTTCAAGGCATGATCCCAAGTCTCCAGCCCACCCCCGGGGGAGTCGTTCTTACTCTTGTGACATCATGGAGGCCTTCCAACAATTTTATAAAACCCTTTACACTCCAGAGGAGGGCAGGCCCCCTGGTTTATACTCTGTAGACAGTTTTTTAGACTCGGTCACACTGCCTACTCTTACTACATCCCAACAGGGAATCCTTCAATCCCCATTTCCGTGCACGAAGTGAGGCGGGTGATAGATCAACTTCCTAAGGAGAAGGCTCCTGGCCTGGATGTGTTCAATAACTCCTTCTATGCCATTTTTTTTGGATGTTCTGGTACCAGTCCTTGCAAACTTATTCAATTCTCTCTTCTCTGCAGGCCTGTTGGATCACTCGTTCACCCAAGCTTGGATCACTGTTATCCTCAAACCGGGTAAACCACCTCTGGCACCGGGTAACTACAGTGCCATTTCTCTCTTAAATTCTGATTTAAAAATCTTTGCCAAGGTTTTGGCTAATCATATCTTAAAAGTAAGGCATGGCCTTATTAGCCAGACTCAAGTGGTTTTCGTGGCAGGATGATTGTCCTCAAATCACATGTGTAAGATACTTCATCTCATCTCGGTTGCAGGAGAGAGGAAAACGCCATTGGTGCTAGTCTCTCTCTATGCAGAAAACATGTTTGACCGTGTCTCTTGGACATTCTTATTTGCTGCACTACAAAGATATGGCTTTCTTTTGCAATTTTGTGATTGGCTTAAGGTCCTTTATCATAGACCTACAGCTAGAGTTCAATATAATGGAGCATTTTCTTCTACTTTTTCACTGGGCTGGGGGTACCAGGCAAGGTTGCCACCTTTCCCTGTTTCTCTTTAACCTTTACCTGGAACCCCTCAATTGCTCCCTTCAGAAAAGTCAGGAAGTTTGGGGCATTCAGGTGGGTAGAGACAGATACTCGCTGTCAGCCTATGCTGATGACCTACTATTGTATTTGGAGAACCCCCATACCTCCATACCAGCAGCCGTGGATATCAGACAAATTTTCTAGAGTGGCAGGATATAATCTCAGTCTGGATAAATCTAAAGTTATGCCTCTTAACATATATGTCCAAAGCTCTAACCTATTTGAGGATTAAAATCTCTCAGTCCCTTTCAACCTTGGTTAAACACAATATTTCCCCCATCTGTCAAACCATTCCTGTGGACCTGCAGAGATAGAAACTTTTCCTGCTGTCACTCTAGGTAAGGGTGAACATGATCAAGATGAAAATCTTGCCTTGGTTACTCTACCTGCTAAGCACGGTAAGTCCTTATCTTACCAAATGATAGTTTTTCTGATTACAGTCCATACTTTCAGACTTCATTTGGAATGGAAAAGCGGCCAGAAGGGTGTACTCCAAATTGACCTGCCAGAAGATTCTGGGAGGCCTAAGCCTCCCTGACTTTTTTTTTTGTTATTGTGCAATTCATTTTTGTAAAATATTTAGGTGGAATGCCAACTTTGAAGGCTTTCTAGCCAATAGGTACACTCCCCAGTGGATTTTCCTGGAACAGCACTTATGCCACTCTAAGGGTATTGATATACAGAGTCTCACTTTTGACAAACTCTAGGAACTCCCCCAACCCCTGTGGGACTCTCCGCTATGGTGGTCCATCAAAACACTCCACCAGATTTGTTCTTCCCTTTCTTTGTCACTGCATAAGGATTTGGCTCAACCTCTGTTTAGTAATCTGCATTTTAGGGTTGAGAGCTGCACTATCCCGGAAAACTTCTGCCCAGCCCTTAATAGTATCCCTGTATTGTCCTTGTTAACCGATGGGAAAATTAGCCCGGCAACTGTACTACAGGAAAAATTCTCTATACCCTCTTACCATTTTTTAAGTAACTGCAACTGAGTGGTACAAGTTCCTCCTTTATGGGCCCTCCTCCATGGCAGGAATCTACTAGCCCCCTATTGCGAGTGCTTATAGATACAGCCATCCAACTCCACTCAATTTCCCTGTTTTATAACCTCTTACAACTCTATGATCCTAAAAACCCTGTGGAATTTGTTTCTACTGGAGGAACACGCTGGACCTTACTTTAGGAGATAAGGAATGGAAACATGTATGGCAAAGACTGTATAAGTATGTAAAACAAGACTGGCTATGATTCTTGCAATTCCATATCTTGCATAATCTTTACAATTCTCCTACCCATTTATACAGGATGGGCAAGTTGGCATCTCCTACATGTATTAGATGTAGGAAAGCAGAGGGAACACTAAAGCACATTCTTTGGGACTGTGACCAAGTGATGCCCTTCTTGCATGCAGTCCGAGGTGCTTTGGACCCCATGTTGGGCCTCAACTCTTACTTCACCCCCTCAGATCTGTCTGATGGGCCAATTTTCTAGGGACATGGTAGAATGTTGTAAAGCCTTCATGTCTATAATTATGGGGGTACAGTGCCCACCGTTTATAACGGGCATGTTTGTGTCAAGCCATTTTGCCCGTTATAGGAGATGGACGATGTATCCAAATGCTACCACATATTAGTGGTTTGAACCCAATAAATGATGCTACTGTCGATAGCAAAAACAGTACAGTAGTGTAATCGAAAGCACTTAGTAAAGACAGTATAATACACTTGTACTTTAATATACTAATCTTCACTTTAATTAATTGAGTGAAAAAAAAAGTAAAACTACAGCACAGTAACAGTGCAACAGAAACTGCGATGCTACGTCTACTTACGTCCTGTAAAAAACTCTGTGATCCGAGTCTGGATATTCTGTTTTCGGCTGTATGGACACCATGTCTCCTTGGTTTTTTGCATCATATCCCAATTTGGCTCATACTCAGCACTCTGTTCCATGGCACGATGTAATGTTAATAGGGCCCCTCGAACATCAACGGCAGTTACAATAGCCTCCTCTTCCACCCGACTGGCTTCCGGGTCCTCGTCCTCGTCTATATCACCTCTGAGGGCACCAATCACCTTCTGAATGTCATCTTGCTCTCCTTCAGGTGGAGAGTTGCTATCACCTAGGTGACTCAGCTCTTGAAACTGCTCCTCTGACAGTCCATCTGGAACAGCTACTGTTTCTATTTTCAGCACTTCGGGGGCAGATAGGTAAGGCTCACCGGACATAGAAGCTTGCTCTGCAGAGGCAGCCTCAGGGTACACAAATCCAGCCTTCTTGAAACAGCACTGGATAGTAAGATCAGACACCATGGCCCATGAGTGCTTTAAAGTCTTACAGCATCCAACTGTGTGATCTGCCTTACGCATTGAGATGCATGCATTTCTGAGCTGACATCTAGAGTGTCCAAAACCTTTTCGCGCGTAGTGCGAACATAGTGCTCTTTTAGGCTATAAATAATGCCCATGTCAAGAGGCTGAATAAGGCAAGTGGTGTTTGGTGGCAAGAACACCAATTTTATATTTCTCAGACCTGCAACATTTGGATGACCGGAAAAGTTTTCCAGTAGAAGGACGATCTTGCACCGCCTCAATTTTCTGTCCCATGTTTGCACCCAGTCTGTGAAAATGTCACCAGTCATCCAAGAAGAATTGTTTGCTCTATACAGAACTGGTAAGTTATGAATTCCACGGAAGCAGCGTGGGTTTTGTGACTTGCCCACAACTAATGGTTCGAGCCTCTCTGAGCCATCCATGTTACAGCAAAGGAGAACAGAAATTCTTTTTGTTTCTTTGATCCCAGCAAAGGCTCACTTTTAAAAACTAATGTCCCATACCCAACACAGCGATAGAAGAGACCAGTTTCGTTGCAGTTAAAAATATTTTTAGGCTCGAAACCCTCCAGGATCCCAAGGAGAACATTCAGAAGCCACTGCTCTGCACTGGCTATATCAGAGTTCAATTTTTCTCTGTGTGCCCTTCTGAACCCGATATTATTCCGGGCTTTCCAACGCTGGAGCCAGCCTTCTGATGGATTGAAGTCCTCTCGACCTAGGGCTGTTGCTAGCTGCTTGGCTTTTTGTGCTAGCAATAGACCACTAATGAGTGCATCCCGACCACGAGCATTTTGAAACCAGCATAATAGGGCTGCTTCCACCTCCACATCCTTGCCATCCTGCTTCCTTTTGCGATCAAGGTTCTGATTCACATTCCATTCTGTAAACAGCTGATCTCTTTGCCTCAATAGATCAGCAACAGTAGATTTGGGTAGAATAAGGTGTTGAGCCAAGTCTCGCTGGCTCATCTTGGGCAGCTCGTCGATCTTTTTAAAGAACTCAATTTTTTGGCTTAGGGACATCATCTTTCGTTTTCCAGCCATTATTTCAGCAGTCAAGACACAAACTGATTGCACTGAAGGTGCTATAGTACCTCTTTTGTAATGGAAACAGTAAACCGCTTTGCGTGAGCTTAGCAATTAACAATTAGCAAAGCGCTAATAGGGTGTGAAAAGTTTCAACAACAAGCAGAATCAGCCCGCTATAGAAGGCGGATAACGATCGATATAACCACTTGCTGTAACATTGGACTCTATGAGACTTGGCAAATGGTTTTGTACTTTTGCCCAAAATAGATGATTGTCCGTTTTAACCACGGGCGATATAAATGGAGTAGACTGTAGTAAAAATGGTAATAGCACGACACTGGCTGGATCAGGATAATCCCTCCTTAAGAGAATGGCATGCAAAGGTCCTCTGGGCTCTTGAACTGGAGAAACATATTGCTTCTCGGCAGAACCACCAGGAAGCTTTCAGTAGGAGATGGGGCCACCTGATAGCTTTATAACCCATCATACGCTGTACTTACTCTGGCGATTCCCGATTCATAGAGGGAGCAGAGATGCCCATTTAAACAACTACCATATGGGTACCAGAAGTGGACTGTTGCTCTAGTCTCTGCCTACACAATATTCTTCCAGTTGTCTCAGGATGGACTCATTTATCTGTTTTCCTTTTTTCCTATAGTAGGGGTGCCAGGGAAGGGGGGGTGTGATGGGGGCTGGGGGGGAGAGGGATATATGGTTAGGATATGAGACTGTCTATCCCACAAGGCCTGTACATGGTCAACTTATGTGCTAATAATAACCAAGCCTTACAAAGTTATGGCCATAGCTCCCCCTTTTGGTATGGTTCATTATATAACTGGGTTCCATGGGGAGTTATAGATCTATGGTATTTATGTGTATGTATGTTGTTCATTTGTCATTTGGAAAAGTTCAATAAAGTATATTAAATTGAAAAAAAAAGAGTGAAAGGCTCAACTGGCCCTTGGATGGCTGACAGACCATAAGACAGCCTCAGTGGCTGGTGAGTCAACTACTCAGCTTGCAGTCATGGAAGAAGAGGTGGCTGCAATGAGTTTCTCATCAGTCTCAGTGCTGTTCCAAGCTGGGGCCTGGGTCGAAGGGTTATTCTGTGGTGAGTTCAGGGAAATGTCTCTGGCCCTGCAGACCATTGGTGAGAGCCCTTCTCATCATAGCAGAAAACACAAAGTGTTGTTGCAGGTCATAGGATCAGGAAAGACCATGCTTTTCCCAATCCTTTGACTCCCTTGACCACTTGTCCTTGGTCAAACTCCCAACGGTAGATGGGATGGTCGATGGCTCCATGGCAACCCCAACGGGTCTGTAGACCTCTTCTCTGGTCGAGCAGGTGGTCGAGATGTTTCTCATGCCTGTCAACTGCCTGTCAGAAGTGATGAATGAGTAGCTGATTTCCAAGACTCAGGTGTTCCCAGTTCTCATCCAAGAGGATGATACACAGTCAGTACCCAAGCTGCATTGTCAAAGGAGCAGCCTCCACTAGCTGTTATGCCTCTGTGGCCTATTGTGCTTAACCAGCCAAGGCAAGTGTTTTATACAAACCCTCCACAGATGTTGGTGTTAAAAGAATAAAACCTGAATGTTATGGCGATCCCTCTCTGGCCTTAGCAGATACAGGAATAGCCAGACGTTTTACTGTTTTGTGATCTTGGTTGCTACGTTTGTTGTTGTTACCCCCACCGCTGGGGCCCAAGCATTGGAGGTCCTAAGTACTCCTGCTTTTAGGGTGCAAGCAGAACCCCCTACGCTCCTATCTGATTATCTACAATTTCTTTCATATCTGGAACTAATACAGATGTTACATAGGAGTGACTGTAATAGTATGTACCCTGGCAGCTGTGTTCAGAGAATTTATGTTTTGTGTAGAACTACACAGGATAAGGCTACACTACCATTTAGGGACATTCAGGTAATCATCCAAAGTCCTAGTCCTCTCCCTTAACAGGTGCCATCAGTGGCCATGTCACAGTCCAGCTCTGTAAAAATGCCTTGTTCTCCTTTTACCCCAGATGCCTCCCTAAGCATGCATATCCTGGAATGTGAGAGGTTTGAACTCTCCTGTTAAATGGAAAGGGATATTATCTAAACTGAAGATCATGAAAACCAAGGTTACACTCCTGCAGGAGACCAAGCTTTGCTCAGGTGAGGCTATTAAACTGTGTAGGTAGTGGGTGGGGTTGCAAGCACATGGCTGTGTCCCTCCCTCCAAAGCAGGGGTCTCAGTTTTAATTCACAAGGAGTTTCACTGCACACCTGAGTCCTCTGCCCAGGACGGCGCTGTTAGATGGGTAGTGACCAAATTCCATACACTAATTGCTCCTGCAGTTCTAGCTGTCTATTGCTACAACCATGATAACACTGACCTATTTATTGCCCTCCACCACTTGCTTCTACAATTTGAAATACCAGGTGTCCATCTGTTCCTTGAAGGAGTTTTCAACCTGACAATGGATGCTTTTCTAAATAGGAATTATTGAAAGGCTGATGCACACGCTAAGACACAGGCAGTTGCTAGGGTCCTAAAGGCTGTCCATTCATTGCTGGACATCTGGTGCCTGTGGCATCCCTCTACTCTAGATTATACATACTTCTCTCCCACCCATTCCACCTCAAGTAAGATTGGTTTCTGTCTCACCTTGACAGTGGCTTCCCCGATGGTGCAAGCATCCTGTGTAGCCCCCACATACCTCTCCGACCACACTCCAGTGGAGCTGCTCATAGATTGGAACCCCACACCATCTAAATCAGTATCCTGGTGGCTGGACACCCTCTTTCTTCAGGATAATAAATTGCCCCATGGCTAGAAAAAGAGGTTTCCACATTCTTCGAGCTCAACGACAGTGGTACAACTTCCAAAGCCATGCTGTGGGATGCCTTCAATGCATTGCTGAGGGGGTGTATCATGGATTTCACCACCACCCATTGACACAGATGAGATCAAGAGCAGAAGCTATTAGAAACAACTTTGACTGCAAAACAGGCAACACTTAAAAACTGCCCTTCCCCCAAGCTCCAAACTTCCATACTTTGGGAAGTGAGGTCCCTTTGAATGTAACTCAGCTCTGGCCACACAGAAAGCTGACCTTGCAATCCTGCATCTGAAACACGGATACTGGGACGTGAAAGAGAAGGTGGACACATTATTGTCATACAGACTGCTCAAACAGCAGTCATACTGATACATACATGGGCTGTGAGATAATAGTGGCCCCCTATTAACCGAGGCCAAAATGTTCAATAAAAGTATGAGCTCCGTCTTTGAGGAACTTTATTTCTCCCACAGTGCACTGAGAAGGAGCAAGTTTCATACATACCTAGAAATTCTGCCCCTTCCCACCTTGTCAACTTCTAATATGGAAGCACTGGAAGCAACCCCCACCACTGCAGAAATAAAGGCTGCCATCTCTGCCCTCTCCTACCACAAAGCCCCAGGCAGGGATGGCATTCGAACTGAGCTGTATTAACTGATCCCCACCTTAATATCCCTCATGTTGCAGGCCATCTTTCAAGAAGTGTTTGACAATGTCATCCCCCAATGCATGAGGCAGTCATTACCTTATTACCTAAGGAAGACAAGGATGACATGGCCCTTGGTAGTTACAGGCCCATCTCTCTGATTGATGTTAATGCCAAAATTCTGGCAAAACCATTAGCATCCTGGTTGGAATGCATCCTCCCCACCCTTATCCACCCCTCCCAAGTCAGATTTTGTTAAAAGGTAGCTCAACTCTGAGCACCACAGAGCTCTCTTCCCTTCCGATGGTACTGTCATTTGCTACCCCCACTCCCACCACAAAGGTAGCCATAGATTCTGAAGAAGTCTTTGACTTGGTGGAGTGGGGGTACCTACATGCCATCCTCACTAGAATAGGCTTTGATCCCTAATTTGGTGGTTGGGTCAGGACACTGTAAACTCAATCTGTTGTATGAATACTTAACAATTTGACCATCTCCCAGCAGTTTACACAGGGGCATTCACCAAGGCTGCCACCTCTCCAACATAATGTTCATTCTGGCCATAGAGGCACTAGCCATTGCCATCCTGCAACGCCCAGAACCTCGGGGTAACTCTGCAGTTCAAAGAGATACTTGCACTTTGATGGATGTGGACCACTGTCGCATGGTACTCCAGGATGCTGGAAAAGGTCTTCCAACCCTCCTTGACCTCTTGTGCAACTTTCAGTTGATGTTAGTGCTCAAGACAAAAACTAACAAAACTGAGGTAGTGTCTGTTAACACACACTGTAATATCATAGTGGTTCCTACCTGTGGGCTACAATGGCCACCCAAAGGAATTAATTGCTTAGGAATATTAGTCTGAGCTGATCTGTTTGGGGTATTGGCTGACAATCTTACACCTCTATGGAGGCTTCATAAGAAACTTCCTCCAGGAGGGCAAACCTCCCTGTTCCAGCAGGACAAAGGTCAGAGCCCACTGGAGGTGATGTGGCTGGGGCCTCCCATAGTTTTACACCTACTATGTTGCTTTTTGTTGTGCCCAAACCATGCATTGGTTAACCCCCAGCAACCTGCTTATATCCCTTTGTGGGTAGCTATAGAATGCAATCTCAACAATCCAATACATCAGCAGCCCAACTATTCTCCTCCCTCCCAGCCATAGGTAAGACAGACCTGATAGTGCTCATCTCTATCAAGACATAGAAGAAGTTGGAAGCCTTGGGGTAATCTCCCTTAGTCTCATTATCCATGGTTCCCCTGTGGAGGAATCCCTCACTCAAAACTGGGGTCAAGCCAACAGTGTGGGAGGTGTAGGAGAGCTGTGGGATAATACATGTCTCTGATGTGTGGTCCTTGTCCTCCATAAACCTGGACTCCTTCCAGAACCTTGGGGGATATTTTGAGCTCCCTATGTATGATATCTGGAGATATCAGCAAATTTGCAGTGCGGTAGCAGCCTACTCTAAATGTCTACTGAAACACATTTCAAAGTTATCCAGCAAGGTTTCCTCACCTGGCTCCAGGCCTCTAGAGGCTGCACGGGTATGATTTCTAAGGCCATCATCCATGCAACTCCAGACCCCTCTGATACAGTAAGGGAGAAATGGTCACATGCACTGGGGGAGGAAATCTCAGTACCTCTGTGGCCTCAGTTGTGGTCCCTCAACCACAAAGCATGCCCAGACTCAAAAAGCTTTCTTATTCAAAACAAGCTTATGCATGTGTATACCATATCACTGTCAGAATCAAGGCCCTAGGTCTCATGAGTCATGACACCTGTTGATGTTGCTGCTGCATGGAGTAGACTTGTTGCATATTATGTGGAACTTCTGTAAGCTGCAAAATTTCTGGACCCATCTCCATAAATGTTGTTGTGACATACTGTGCAGTTCTCTTCCTTTGTCACTAAATATGTTTTTTTGGGGGGTTGTATCTCCTGCTAACCTTGTTCTTTAGATACACCACTTACTGTGGTTCATGAAGGTGAGTACTGAGGCCAAGAGGATAGTGCTTCAATGCTGCAGGACTGAGGATTTGAATATCATCTTCCACTGGTCTGCAGCAGTATGATCCCTATCTACCCTGAATAAGAAGTCTCACTTTGCCAGAAAATCAGCACCCTCGTACCAGTCCTTATGGGTAGGGCTGCACATGGACTGAATATTATTTCCTAAATACCACAAATTGTAGGTTTCCTGAATATTCAGAACAATGTCCCAAATAGCCCACTTTTTGTCCAGTATTCAGGAAGCAATATTCAGTGGATGAGATTTCAAAGTCTCACAGAACTTCGTAGGCCAATCGGAGGCTGTTTCTGGAGCTGTCATCTACAGTATGCACATTATGTTATATCCTCACTGTGAGTTGGTAAAGGACAGGAGACAATCACCTGAGAGATAGCTGTAGTCTGTAATTACTTGCCTTTCTGAGAACTTCATCTTGCCCAAAATATGTTTTCCTGTTACCAAAACAAGCTTTTTTTTGTTCGGTATTTAAAATCTGATAATCATAAGAAAAGTTCTGATTGCATTTTTTGTGTTTTTGTTCCTATACTGGGCTCAGTTGCAGGGACTAGCAGGAGAGGGGAGAGAGAGAGAGTGAGAGAGAGAACATGTGTGTCTGTGTCTGTGTATTCAGAAAGCACTCTGGAATGCAATTGCTGCTGAGCATGGGAGAAGAGATACACAGCCTGACAAGAGAACATCAGCAGCTTGCCAGCCAGCTTCATACAAATGAAAGGACTGAAGCACTCTCTCATAAGAGTGCTTCAGTCCTTTCAACTACAGTATACAAAGTTTCTTCCCTTCAGACAGTAATCAATGTCATACTCTGCTTGTGTGGTCATTGGTCTGTCACTGATGAGCCCAATGCAGCTTGACTTGCATTAGACATAACAGTGACACATCTCTCAAATGCCATTCATCTTGAAAAAAATGTTTCTTGCGTACATGTAAGCAAACATAAAAAGTGTATAACTGATGCACTTGGATTTGAGTAAAAGTTGGGTTAAACAGAGAATAGACTGACCTAATAGCTTAAGGAGCAACTGCCACCACTCTGGCCAAAAGTGCTACGTTGCAGAATTAGAATGCACATTCCCCCCCGTAAATCTCATACCAGAAACTGGATTTCTGTTTTACTTCATTTTAAAGTTATGAGCTATTTTGTAACCCTGATTTCACTACCCAATCAAAAAAGCCTATGTCAGTGAATAGCTGCTGCCGATGTCATCTCAGAAACTCACAGTCTAGTACTTCCTGTCAGCAAGCTTATATGACATGTTTCTCCAAAGTAGTAAAGATAATGTGCAATGGATTTCACAAGTAAAACAGGCAGCATCATTCAATAAACATTGCTTTAAAAACAGCCTGTCTGTGATGTTGCCAAGGTTTAAGGGGAGCTTCGTGAATGGGACTTCTTCCATGTGCATGTGGATTTGCTGCAGCCAGTGGTCGACTATGTGGAGGACACCTGGATCAGCTGCCCAAACAGCCATTCAAGTAGAAGACCTGTCTTTCTTGTGCATGTGGAGGGGCTGTGGGATAACAGATGGACCAGACACCGAACTTCAGGTTCAACACACAATCTCTGTGTGATGTCTATTCTAAATACAGAAAATAAGTTTCTGCAATGCCATATTCCTTCTTCAGTACATCAGTTTGCAGCAACAGACATGTATGTCCTTCCTTTGCACTTAGCCAGCACCTACTGACACTGATCTCTGATCTAAACATTTTTAGAAAAAACCCTTCATCCCTATGTAGGCCTTGTTTGCTTGGGTAGTAGGGGCTCAAAAAGAAAAATAAAAGCTATAGACAAAGAACCTCAATGCAGAATCACTGCAAAAAGGGTTCCCTCAAAGGGCAACAAATCAAGTTTCAAAGAAATACAACAGGATACATATTTCCATAATGCAATACATCATTGGATATATGCAAATCACCACAGCATTTCAGACTTGTTCAGTTTACAGCAATTTACATGCAGTTTAAATAGCACAACTAACTTAATTTCTATAATAGTCACCTAGTACTTTTTATCATTATCAAAAACACCTAGTGCCATGGTATTTTCAACATTTACAGGTTTCATGAACATAAGGGATATACATCAAGGTATTTTATAACATAGTGCTATTACATGCTAAATCCAACAACAATAAACACAACCTGTTTTACATATGCCTGGAGGTCACCACAATAACCTCCCTGTATGAGGACCTGAGAGGGAGAAGTAAAATTAAAGAGGACACTATAGCATAGTTAAGAAAGGGAAGGAGGTGCCCATAGGTGGCCAACCATACAGACTAGAAAGAGTAAAGGATAGATTATGCTTAGAAATAGAAGAACTGTTGCACCAGATTTAAGAACTGGTCGGTCCTCGAGAGTGTCAAGAGCTCCCTGTCACATATCCCCCACCTTAAGAGGGAAGCAGTTATTGCAGACTGCTTACCACCTTCCTGTTCCAGGAAGGGATGAAGCTTCCTCCCATCCATCTTCAGAAGCTCTGTCTCAGGGTCCCTTTTAATGATAAACCTTCCATCATAAACATAATGGATATCATTCTTTACCCTGAAGCATTAGCACATTTCTCAAAAGAGACTAATGGTACCTTCCCTGAACTATCTCCTTTTAAGGGAAAGTACGTCATATTTCTTAACCAAAAAATCTGGACATCTGTAAAGTCCAGTATCATAGAAACAATTTTACTGGGGTGAGTAATTGCCTGCTCCAACCCCGCCAGACATATTAGTTTTAAGCAGGGGCCCAGTCCTAGGTT
This sequence comes from Neoceratodus forsteri, assembly GCA_016271365.2. Classification (NCBI taxonomy): domain Eukaryota; kingdom Metazoa; phylum Chordata; order Ceratodontiformes; family Ceratodontidae; genus Neoceratodus; species Neoceratodus forsteri. The sequence continues at coordinate 260,651,424 of CM028137.1, read as the reverse complement.
CAACATCTCTACATAAATCCACTATGTCTCTTGATTCATTTCACTTGCTACAGATACAGACACCTGAGGGTAGACACTCTTTTAGTGTTACTCCAACACAGGTTCCAATCCATTTTCCACCCATCTCCTTCTTTGTAGGTTTTTCATCAAAAAAATAAAACACATGTACCATCTCCTTGATCTTAACATATTGTAACATTTTGGCAATATTAGCATCTTTAGTCTGCAGTATACCCCCAGTCAATACTGTTAATAGATTTAGCTGCACCAATACAAGAAAAAGTCCCTTTAGCCTCATAGGCTGTTTCTTGCTTATTTGGAGTCTTCAACCCCAGCACAGTATCACTAGGCAGTCTTACCTGGGGTCTCACTTTCAAGTTCCATACTTGCATCTCCAACCTCAAGCAGGTAACATCCTGGGATAGAAGGCAACAAAGGAATATCCTGCTCAGTCAGGGGGTCCTCCTCCAGCTGAGCCCATGAAAAATCCTCCTCTGACTCTTTATCCAAACTCTCCAGCAGGAACCTCCCGAGCACCTGGCACCAATGTTCTGCCTCTCTGCGTTGTTGGTCTGCCTTCAGCCATTGCCCACTCATCCAGTGGATCATCCTCATCAGGGTCTCCACCTCCTGGGTGTTGTCTCACACCTCCAGTCTGCTTTGACCCCATGGTAGTTCCTCATCCACTTTGCATCTCTTCATCATCTTCAGGCTCTGCCATCCTCCGAGCTCCCAGGTCCAGGCCAGGCAGCAGCTTCTCTCCCAGTCTGTCGGGCATGGTTCTGCTCAGAACTCCACAGACTTTCTTCTCCGTGTTCTCCTCTGGCAACTTCTGGTGCATCAGTCCACCTGCGATAACTGGGCAATATCCACCAGAAAATGTTCCTCTTCGGCCAGTCTAGATGCTACCAGCAAGTTATCCTGCTACTGACACCAAGTCTGTGGAGGGGTCATGGGATAATAGATGGACCAGACACTGAACTTCAAGTTAAACACACAATCTCTGTGTGATGTTTATTGAAAATACAGGAAATAAGCTTCTGCAATGCCATATTCCTTCTTCAGTACATCAGTTTGCAGCAACAGACTATGGCTGTCCTTTCTCTGCACTTAGACAGCAGCTGTTGACACTGATCTCTGATCTAAACATTTTTAATGAAAACCCTTCATCCTATGTGGGCCTTGTTTGCTTGAGTAGTGGGGGTTCAAAAGGAAAAAACAAAAACAAAACAAGCTAGAGACAAAGAACCTCAATGCAGAATCACTGAAAAAAAAAAGGATTACCCCAAAGGGCATTGGCAACAAATCAAGTTTCAAAGAAATACAACATCATACATACTTCCATAATGCAAGGCATCATGGGATATATTTAAATCACCATGACATTTTAGACTTGTTCAGTTTACAGCAATTTACATGCAGTTTAAATAGCACAACTAAATTAATTTCTATAATAGTCACCTAGTACTTTTTACCATTATCAAAAATACCTAGTGCCATGGTATTTTCAACATTCACAGGTTTCATAAACATAAGGTATATACATCAAGGTATATTATGACATAGTGCTATCACATACTAAATCCAACTTTGATAAACACAACCTGTTTTACATACGCTTGGAGGTCACCTCAATAACCTCCCTGTATGAGGACCCGAGAGGGATAAGGAAAATTAAAGAGGACACTATAGCATAGTCAAGAAAGGGAAGGGGGGTGCCCATAGGTGGCCAACCTTATGGATTAGAAAGAGTAAAGGATAGATTAGGTTTAGAAATAGAGGAATTGTTGCACCAGATTTAAGAAAAGGTCAGTCCTCAAGAGTGGCAAGAGCTCCCTGTCACAGTGCACTTCTGGAATCAGTACGATGCCACGCATGCCAGATTGGCATGCACCAACAATGCAGCGGAGGGCTGGCATTGGGTATTCAACACCAGGCTTGGTCCATGCCATCCCAGTGTGTGGCATTTCCTGGACTGTCTTGAGGTAGGAGCAGTGCCTAAGCAATGTGCACCTTGAGTAGCTGGTGTCCAGATCAGGTTCATCCAGCAAGAAGAGGAAGTACAAAGACCTGACCAGCAGGATCGAGGCCATAGTGAGTGAGTATGGTGTCTGTAGCAATTCTGACCGCCTAAATGGGCTGACTTACAGCTTCCATTTGCAGGTGTAGTTGGACCATCCCTTCTGCTGGGGCAATGACCTGCTGCCTACCACAGTGCTGGCTCTGTCACCTTTGCTGCTTTGCTGCCTGTGTCCTGCAGTGGGGTCAGGCCATTACTGTTTGTTTCACTGTAGTGGATGTGTGTTCAAGTGGGTGTGTTCAAGTGGCCCTGGTGCACCACTGCCGGTGGTGGGTGTGCTTGTGGCACCCCCTTGTGCTGTGTCTGTGGTGTTTTGTTTTGGTTTCCATTTTTTATATTCCGCCATGTGCTGTGCTTTGTTTCTTCACCAGATGCCAGCTCTTCCATGGCACCTGCTTTCCTGTATCTTGCAGCAACTGTTCTGTATATTTTACAAGGGACAGATTGCCTTTCAATGCCTGGCTGGACATCTTATTGCCACATACTACTGTCCCAAAGTATATCAGTCATATGTCTGATTTGAGGCTTGTGTGTCAACCTGTATTTACAGACCCTTTGTGTTTGTGCATTTTCTGACACCATCCATGTACCTCTCACACAGCATTGGTTGGCGCAGGTGTTTGTGGTGTTCAGTGGTTGTGTTCCCCCCCCGGAGTTTCTATTCGCTATGGTGATGTGGGCTGTAATTGGTCTGCTCTGTTGTGGTTTTCTGCATTCTGTGGTCACCGTTGTTTCCTGCACTGTTCTGTGGTCACTATTGTGACATAGAACTATAACAATTATGTGACACAGCATCAGGAAGGGCAAGGGAAGGCTAGCAGTGCTGAGAAGGGGAAGGGAACACACAGCATGTCAGCAGTAGCAATGTTTTGGGTAAGAGCTGAAAGCTTCCCTGTCACAGTACTTTGTATGAAACAGTGGAACTGTTGGTTTATGACCTGAAAAATTACTCCTCTTATTAAGATAGGCACAAAGGATTTTGAGGTGCCCAGAAAATATATTTATGGGATGATTTAGAGAGAGAAAACAGCAGAATCTAGTTAAACAGATCCCATTTACTAGGTTCAGATGTTTGTTTTTCCAAAAAATCATAATTTTTATGTATTTTCTATGTTTTTTGTTAAAAAAAAAAGTTGTTGGCCATCACAACCCAAAAGTATTTTCTCATGACCCTGAAAAACGAAAGTACAATTTTAGTGTCATATCAGAGGTTTGTCTTAAAACCCAACTGAGCATTTTCCAGAAAAAGAAAACAAAAAACTTTAAATCCTCATACTGTAACTATGCAACTGATCAATATTTTTTCATACAACCTTTGAAAGGCACTACCTTGGCATAGGACCCCCTCTATCTTGAAAATTTTGGAAAACAGTTCTGTACCATCTAGGCTATACATGAGACCAAATAAACATGTGATAAAAGCCTAAAAAAGTTTAGGCTTTTCTGTTAAAACAACATATTCAGATCTTACAAATCAGATATGAGACCATCATGAAACCTCCCATGTCACAAGAACCTGCCTCCTGAACAATGAATGCCAAATTTGAGGCAATTTTGAAAAATACTGCCAAAATTAAGGTGCAAAGTTAGAGATGGCATTGTTTTATATATATATATATATATATATATATATATATATATATATATATATATATATATATATATACACATATATATTATATGTTCTTTGCAAAAGACTATAATATATTCTTTTCAAAAACTGCCATTAATGCACCTGTTAGGGTTTAATTTAACACCACAAAAGTAGGGAGACATGGCATTAGAGTTTTCAACCCTAACTCCTCACCCCAACCCTCAAGAAGCAAGATGAAAAAACTGGGGTGGGCAGAATGAGAAGAGATCTGGATAAACTGGCAAAATGGCCAGAAGAGTGGCAACTGTGGGTTAACGCAAAGAAGTGCAAGATCATGCACATAGGGAAGAGAAACCCTGAAGCCACCTATAGGTTGGGAGGGGAGTTGCTGGCAATCACAAGGGAAGAAAGAGACTTGGACATCATCATCACAATTACCTGAAATCATCCAAGCAGACCACTAAAGCAGTAGGTAAGGCTACAGGGATGTTGGGGTGTATTAGTAGGGGTATCACAAGTCATAAGAGGGAGGTAATAATCCCTCTTTACAAGACACTGGTTAGGCCCCATCTGGAGTACTGTGTGCAGTACTGGAGGCCACACCTGCACAAGGACATTAACAAAATGGAGGCAGTCCAGAGAAGGGCAACCAAAATTGTGCAGGGACTGCATCAGAAAACATATCAGGACAGATTAACGGTGCTCAATATGTATACCCTACAGCACTGGAGGGAGAGAGGTGATATGATCGAGACATTCAAACATTTTAAGGGCATTAACAAGGTGAAAGAGTCTAACATGTTTCAATATAAGAAAAATAGCAGGACAAGAGGACACAGCATGAGATTAGAGGGAGGCCGATTAAGGAGTAATGTGATGAAGTTCTATTTCACAGAAAGGGTGGTGGATGCATGAAATGGCCTACCTCAGGAAGTGGTGGATATGAATGCAGTGCAGGGCTTGAAACAGGCATGGGATAGGCATAAGGGAGCAATACAGATGAGCATGACTAGATAGGCCATTGACAGAGTAAAGGCCTATGGCACATTCATAAGGTAGAAAAAATGGGCAGACTGGACCTTGTAGTCCTTATCTGCTGTCAACTTCTGTTCTGTTCTGTTCTTTAGGGTTTTGGGTCTCCAGAGTTTTGGGGAATCAGTGGTGGCGTCTTCCTTGGGGTTCTCAACCTTAATGCTCACCCCTGCTCCAGCTCATAGCCTTCTGTCTGAAGCACAAGGTATGGCTCCAAGCCAGTGCCTCACAGTAATACACTCTTGAAAGGTAGAAAAGGATGTCTCAGCATATGTTGCCATTACAGTCTGTTGTATCTTTCTTTATGCAGGGCCCTACTGTGCCCATGTGAATAAAGGAGATCACATCTGACATTGTTTGCTTAATGTGGGCATTAGGGTTGGCAACCCCTTGAAAGACACCACTACTTACTTGCCAAGTTCTGGAGACCCAAAGCCCTAATGTTTTTTCCTTTTGTTGCTTGAGGGAGGTAGAGGCAGGGAGTTAAGGTTGGAAACCGTAACACTACATTTTCCTACTTTTGTAGTGTTAACTTGAACCCTTACTGGTGCATTAATGTAGTTTTGTGCAAAGAATTCCTTCTTTTAGAGATAGTGGAATTGTATCCTCATTTATACACGTCCCTTCAGAATCTGCATGAAGACATGCTGATGCACTGGGCCTGCACCAAGAGAAGACTCCATCTACCTACAAAAGTGCAGGGTTCTTGCAGGCCCTGCACTTCTGTGCAATGACAAATGTGAAGAATTAATGAGGCCTTCTGGTGAGTTGCAGAAGTACAGGGCCCTCTGGGCCCTGCCCTTCCATGTGAAACATGCATAGAAACACAGAAACATAGAGTTTGACAGCAGATAAGGACTGATTGGCCCACCTAGTCTGCCCATTTTTCCCTACCTACTGTTTTACCACAGACCCTATGTGATATCCTATCCTACCCCCCACCTTGCCGTAAAGGTTCTCTTATGCCTACCCTGTGCATTCCTGTACCCTGCTACAGTTTTTGACCCATCTCTGTTGGGATGTACTTCTTCACATCTCCCAAGTCTACCTTGCTCTAGCTTCATATTGCTGCAGATACAGATGCACAATGCAAGAAGTCCATCTCTCAGTCAATCTACAGGGCCCACTTCCACCCACAGGTGCAGAGGTGAAGGGCCCCATGCCAAGGCAAGAGCTGTCTTCACTATATGGTACCTGGGCCTGTGGGAGCTACCCTTCACCTTTCATTCCCTGACTGGGGGGTGTTATAAAACAGCATCATCCCCTCATCCTTGCCCCCATCCAGCTGGGTCACTGAGTTTGCCACCTGAACTCAGCTAACCTGTATGGGATCACAAGGCACTACTCTCTGGGTCAAGATGGGCACTACATGCAAAGTTTCTTAATAATTACAATATTTATTTTAATTTTGACCCCAAATTTTGAAGACAGTCATTTTATGTCTCCCCTTATAAACATGACATGTGGCATTTATAGTATATTGGCTGAAATGTAATTTTGTATCAGAAATGCAAAAGCATATCTTGTCCAGGATTTGAAAAACAACACCTGGTACACTTCTGAGGTGGTGTGGGGGAAAAAAAGGTTATGTTAAAGGTCTGGAGTCAAAATACTGAAAAATGGCAAAGTTATGAGTCAGTGTTGAAATATTGCAATGTTCACTCAAAACCTGGTTATTTTATGATATTTGTACACCAAATTTTCAACACAGCCTTCTTATAACCCCACCTCATGAACCCAGTAGGTGAAAATTTTCAAGTACCCACTGAATCGTCATTCCATGCCACAGGTGTGAAAACACATTTTAGCCATGATTTAAAAAATGAAAGCTGCTTCGTTCATGAGGTGGTGTGAAACAATAGCTATGTTGAAAATTTGGGGTCAAAGTATTGAAAATTGCCAAAGTTATGAGCAAGTGTAGAAAAATGTCAATGTACGTACATAATGTTGTTTTTTGACATTTTGACATCACAGTTTTAAAATAGCTTTATGACCTGACCTCATGAACAAGGGCAGTGAAAATTTTCAAATCCAACCCAACAGGTGATTTCACACAGCAACCACAAAACCACCATTTGGGCCAGATTTGCATAATTCCCACCACCCTTGGTCATGAGGAGGGGTCCCAGAAAGTCCATGTTCAAACTGGTGTAAAAATATTTAAAAATGGCAAAGTTATGAATAAAGTTCAAACTCCAATGAAATACATTAAAGTGGTCTTACCTTATTTTCTCATATCACAGTCATCAGTTCTAGCAACAAAACATGTCTTTGATCAGAGAGTGTATCTACATCATGGGACATGCTCACGTGAGTGAGGGTGAGTGGGGGTCTGTGGGGTGGTTGGTGGTGAGTTGAGGGTGTGGTGGGTTGAGGTGTTGGGGGTCAGATCAGCAAGGGGCAATCTTCTTATTAGCAGGGTTATTAAAAAATATGTGATAATGGATGGGCAACAGTGAATAACAACGCTGTGTTCACTTAGAGAGGTTGTCATGACAACGAAGTAGACCTCGAGAGTGAAGCTCAAGAGGTCTACATTGTTGTGACAACCTTGAGAAGTGAGCTCAGTGTTGTTCACTGTTGCTCATCTATTGTGTTTTATAGTGCATGAGCAACAGTTCAACAACAACGGAGCATTTCTTGAGAAATTTGTTTATTTAAAGTGCTTTTTCCCCCACACCCAGTTTGCCCCAATCTGCCTCTCCTCAGCATTGCACGGTTGTTTCAAACTCCCCCCCCCATGATTGAATCATTCTCCATCCCCACTCACATAGGCTCAATTTATTTTAAATAAATAAATCAAAATATGCCTCCTTATTCCGTATGACTATTCTACCCTGGAGTCCACAGTGTCTCTCTGGGTCTCTATGGGTCTTTCCTTGATACAGCTTTCCTGGTACTGCACTGACAGCTGTAATCAGACACCATTCAGCTGTTTAATCACTAGGGCTGAGATCAGAGGTGGCAGCAGCAGCATGTGCCAGTGTTCAACATTGTTGTACCACCATAGTGACATACTCAAGAGGGTACAGCAAACTCTTGACATTACAATGATTGTACAACAACACTGGGATTCCGCTGATTTCCATATGAAACAGTGGTCTCACTTACACTATAAAGACTTTGTGAGGCTGTTTTCTTTTTTGCCAGTTTACAGCTTTGATGGATCCTATCATCTGACACTGGGGATTGGGTGTGCCAATGCTGGCTTAAAATCTTCGGCTGCACTTGGGATGGGCACCACAATGTCACAACTTATTTATTTTCGGTGGATGGATGTAAAAAAGACATTTAAGGGCAAACAATACAGATAGCGATCTGGTAGATTCATTTCTTATTATGTTATCTAGTAGAACATTTACACAAGATGCTTCTTAAGTGATACTATTATTTTTCTTCCTCTGCTATGCCTTTCGTCTACCCCTCAAGAAATAAACAGTGTTGAAAATAATGCATTAAAATATTAATAGTACTTTTAACTATGTTCTGTAATTTTAAATAATATTTTCTTTTTGACACCCACATCATCCTCTATATTCTTTGCCCTTAAATAAATTAAAAGATTATATCCATTAACGTGTTACTGAATATAATAGTTTTATAATAACTGGGTTTTACGTTCTACCATAGGGAAACCCATGGCATAAGTTGCTGTTATCAAGGAGTGTTTATAACGTTAGACATGCGCCGGGTTTCCCTCACTCTGTGCATGCCTAGCCACAGCTCTTCCACGTGCGGGAACGCTCGCCACCCTGCCTTCTCACCCAAACAGCACCACCACTATAATTTGGCGATAAGAAATTTTTCTTTTTTTTAATCACTACTGTTAAAAACCATCTAACGGGGGGGGATGTAACTATCACAAAGCTACTGTGGACCCTGTTAAAAGGCAACTGGACCAAGGCTGCACCAGAACATCACTTTATTTTATATAATTGCTGTGGCGAGAAAGCTAAAGCCCGCAATTATATAAAATAAAATATAGGATGGAGTGTGTAAACTCAAATTTTACATAAACCCTCAGTGTTGGGTGCCTAGATAAACCCCTCTAGCTTGAGGTTAATGTAGCACCCAACACTTTGGGTGCATGTAAGATTCTCGTTACACACTCCACCCCATACTGTAGTCTATATATAGTGTATGGTTACCACCTATTGTGTATGGATTTCCATACACATAATATCCTTGCTATGTTTGGGTGCAAAGGTCATAAAAAGCTATTACAGTAGCGTTCTGACATCAGAAAGATACCATAACAACTTTTCAGACTTCACCTGACACCTGATTTTCTGACAACTTGGCTCAAATGACTGAATTCACACAAAAATGGTGACATGATTTATCGAGCACTGAACAGTAGACCCACACAGTTTCGACACAGAGAACCATACATGGCTCCATGTCAAAAAAATAGACTCCTTCCTTTTTTAAAATTTGTTTTGTATTTTAAAAGTAAACAGTGCAGCCACAGATGGTTGTGACTGGGACAGAGCAATGCTCAGGACGCATATGGTCTGAGTCACAATAAGGAGCCGGCATCAGTGGGAGTGGCAATGGCACCACATATAACAGGTACCCTCCATACATTAAAAGAAAAAACTATATAACGCAGTGGATGCCACAACCAAGGCTGTATTTCCACCCTGGGAAGTGATGACATCATAGAGACCTCTCAAGCTTCACTCTTGAGGTCTTTATGATGTCATCACTTCCCTCAATTAAAACACTGCCTTGTTGTAGATGGTCACCCATCCAGTATTCTATATTTCACAGTATTGGCTTGAACTACAAAATCTGTTTGGGAGTTCTGTAACTCCTGTCTTCTGAGCCTTTCACTTAGGATCTCTCTCTCTCTCTCTCTCTCTCTCTCTCTCTCTCACTCTGGAGACCATACATTTGTTTGTACTGTTTTTTATAAGTTTGTACATATTTTCTTATGGCAAAAAAAAAAAGTGTGTGTGTGTATTTTATTTATTTATTTAGTTTTTGTTAACCGGGTAAGTACACTAGCCAGAAAGACTATTTTCAGTACAGAGACAAAACTTCAAAGAGAACAATCATGAAATACTAAAGTTATGCGAAGATATTTGCGTATAACAATGGAAATTTAGACAAAGGAATTTTAGGAGGCAAAAACCAAACAAACAACATGATACAGCAATTAGGTTACAAAAGGCAATAAATCAGGCAATTTAAGGCAATACAGACATTTTTTAAAAAAATAATATAAAGTGCTAAGGAGTGATACCAGTTTGGCAGAAGTGGATAAAGTGGAGCTAGAGAGAGGCAAGAGGAGTAGGGAGGTAGCAGTGTTGATGATATAGGCAATGACAGATAATGGGGTTTGAAGAGAGGGGAGTAATTATGATTATGCAGGAGAGGGAAGGGGAAAAATAGAGGATGAGGGAGTAAGAGGTAGGAGAAGAAACTGAGAGGAAATGTGCCGGGTGGAGTTGACCTGACCCATATAGACAACAGAGAAGGGGTAAGTTTGTATGTATGTATATATGCATAGGTATGTGTGTGTGTGTGTGTGTGTGTGTGTGTGTGTGTGTGTGTGTATGTGTGTGTGTGTGTGTGTGTATGTATGTATATATATATATATATATATATATATATATATATATTATATATATATATATATATATATGTATATATACGTGTGTGTATGTGTGTGTGTGTATATATATATATATATATATATATATAGATATGCAATGAAAGCAAGAGTAATAAATGATTTATCTGCACAAGAACAGTTTGACATCAGGTAACCTCACGAGTGGCGTAAGCCACGAGTGAGGTGTCTGAGGTCAAACTGCTCCAGTGCAGACAAATCATTTATTACACAAGTTTTCCATTGCATATTCCATTTATGCAATTCTTTTGTTTTTGCTTTTGGATGGGGCATTTGTTAGTCAAAAAAGTGAATAAAAATGTATTTTTCTGCCATTTTTTGCTGATTATAGAAAATCTAAAAGGAATCTAGAAATGAAACACCACTCATTTTGTAGGTATTTTTATGCTGAACAACTTTTGTGCTCAAAGTACCATACTATCATTTTTGGTTTTTAAGTTATTTGCATTTGTTTGATAAAAAAGAGCAGAGAAATGGAATTTTCTGTTTTTCGCTAATATGAAAAAACTAAAAAGTATCTATAAATGAAACACCACTCATTTTGTAGATATTTCTATGCTGAATTAACTTTGTGTTCATAGTACCATGCTATAATGTTTCATTTTAAAGTTATTTACATTTGTTTGCTGACAAAATGACAACAATTCATTTTCTGCTGTTTTTTGCTAATTATCAAAAAATCTAAAAGGTATCAATAAATAAAACACCACTCATTTTGAAGATATTTGTATGCTGAACAACTTTCATGCTCGCAGTGCCATGCCATCATTTTTCATTTTAAAGTTATTTGCATTTGAATATGGTTAATACTGCTACTGAGGCCGAACATTCTAAATGACATAAGCATTGTATAGATACATGGCTGATGACATAAGCACTGTGTGGATAAATGGCTGACATAAACACTGTATACATAAATGAAATTTATGTACACAGTTACTCAGATAAATTGATTCATCACACTCTGTTTATCTCCATCCCTGTTGCATAAATATATCTATACATATTGGTGCTAGCGCCACTATAGTTAGGGTTGAGTAGGCACTTTAATGTTAAACCCCATTTTCTGCACTTTAATAACTTTGCAACTGTTAAATAGCTTTGAATGAAAATTTGTATGCATGGTCTCATGGGGTAGATTACTTAATGTGCCAAGTTTTGTTCCAGTCAGACGTGATGATTCTGAGCTATGCATAACGTAAAAACATAAAGAAATATCTTTTTTTTTGCTTTTTTTTTTTTTGCTGTCATGTAGCACCCAGTTGGTTTGGAATCTAGGTCTGAAATTGCCCGGGTAAAAAGGGCTTGGCCCACAAAAATGCCTTTCGCTGGCTTGGTGAAAAAATATTAACCCATTCCAAAGTTATTACATTTTAAAAATTTGGGTTCTGAGCATGCTCAGTCAGCACTTCAAAATAATTCTATGAAGTTTTCATAAGGAACCTTTTTTGTGAGGTTTTTCATGATGTTTTTTATATGCTGCCATTGTTTTCCATTTTTTGCCCTAAAAGTTCAAATTTGGAAAACCACAAAAATGACATTCTGGAGAGAGAGAGACCAGCACATGTAGCTTGCTTATCTGGACCCCCCTCATCTGGATACTGCACTTAACTGTTTGGAGATGTTACACGAGGTCCCTGAACCCTAATTGGTACCCTCAGAGGCAACCGTAGACAGCTAGTGCTTAAGCATATGCTATACTAACATATAGGGCTAAAGGCATCTACTGTACAAGAGCAGATGTCAGGATATGCATGCATATTGCTGTAATACACTTTGCTTGCTAATACATATACTCTCCTATGTATTTTCTGTGTATTTCTTACTTGTAAGATGCCAAGGCACATGTGTCCTTGGAATAATTATGATATGTAAGTTGGCATTGCCACCTTTAGGTGATTTGTACTACTACACTGAGTTATGTAAGACTCTGTATAAGAACACTTGTTTCATAAACTGATGACTACTACAAAATTGTATAATGTTATCTTGGACCATGGAGCCTCCTCTAATTTAGCCAATAGGGCTCATCTGTGTAACTAGAAATGTTTCTATCTTACAGTAACCATAGTAATTATCATAAGTATATAATGTGATACACTAGTCTTGTACCTCGGAGATCCCAAGAGACACAAAGAAACCTCGAGGTATAGGGAATGCTTAGCACTAACTTCTGGTTCGTATTGGAAAGAACTGCTTAGGGCAACTGTGATTTTATCCTTTTTGGTAGTAATAAACAAGTTTATTACTCTTATGCAATGTGTCTGTGATTACTTGCATTCCCAATATTGCCAAGAACCTGAAAGTGAGGTTTAGAACTCCTGACAATTGGCGACCGCGTGGAGATGGTATTTGGTGTTTGTAAGTTTTCACTTGTTGCTATAACTTTTCCCTTTCCCACGGGGACAGTAAGTGTACATTCCCATATCACCTCTCCCATTTTAAAACTAATTTGTAGTCACTTACAAAGTCTGGCTGTCGTCCTTTCAGATGTGGTCAATGCTGACTCGACTCACTCCATTACAGCTTTGAATTGTAAGCCTACAACTTATGCAGTAGCCTGGCTGTGTATAAAGTGCTCATGCTGTGGGTCGATACATAGAATGGTGCGTTTTTCACAGTTCAATATTTGTTCCCTCCCACACAATGACCACTGTATCAAATATCTGCGCAGAACTGAGACTCAATGTCTTGAAATTCTTTACCTCCCACAGAGGATGGGCTGACTTCGAGTAGGACACAAGTCAATCCGAAAACCCTATACTGGGGATTTCAACCCAGTACACAGAGATGAGACAATCAACCAATAAGCGACAGGCTAAAGGGTTGATGGTCGCGGTTCTCTATGCTGCTCTGGAAGCATCCGAAGCGAGGTTTCAAACCCTTGATCTGCAAATTTCATCTCTTAAGCAACAGATGGGTTTGCAGGAAATGGAATGTATTAGACTGCAGCAGAACTTGGAGTCTGAACTCCAAACTCTGCAGAATGAAAAGGATTCATTTTTGCATCATTCAGCTCAAGCTGGAGAACAGGAACTTCGTATGTTGAAGCAGAAGTGTGAAAGTTTGAGACAGGGTAAGGGACAGGCATTGCATATGAATGATTTGCTAAGGGCTGCAAATGCTCAGTTGAGTGAGGAGATGGGAGAGCTACAGGACGAGATGAACCAGGTACGTAATGACTTAGAAGTGGCTACTAGGGACAATAGTGAACTGAGCGCCGCCTATAGAGTGTTGCAGAAGCAAATGCAAAATGAGGTTGATATGGATGTTGCAACTGTGAGTCATTCTGAATGTAAAACCAAGATGGCAAAACTGCACCATCAATGGGAGGTTCTGGCTGGACATGTTAAGGTGATGGGAGGCGTAGCCCCTGCCTTACACATGTCATCTGAAGGGGAGGTATCAGATGATGAAATTTCTCAGTACAACACCCAGTCACACCCCTACTATGGCTCAGAAACCCCACCCAGCCATCCACAACATGGCAGGTCCTTCCACCCACCCTCACCATGTCATAAATCGCCGGCGCTGTAGCCATCATGGGAGGCGCAACATGGCCCCCCTGATGAGGGGGAGAAGGCTCAGACCTGGTCCTGCCGGCACCACCGATAGCCATTATTAATGTGGAAGATAGGCAAGAGATAGAAACAATGATTGAAACTGCAATAGGCAATGTTCCTCTTCCTGAGAGAAGTAAATGGACTATTAAAACCCAGATTAGGCAGCTTCTGCAGGAGGCTGGCACTCAGGATGGTATTGTTCATACTGCGGCCAAGGCCACAGCTCAGGCCGCACTAGATGGTGCCTGAGACAATTTACCTCTGCCTGATCGACCCAGTAATCCCCTACAAATGACCTACTCTGTTCAGCAAATAGCTGACAGTATCGGTCGGATGAACCCGTCCAACAGCCTCAGCTGTCACTTAGAAAAGGTGTGTTCTAAATGCAAGATGCTTAGCCTCACTGCAGAATATCAGGTCCAAATACTACGCCAGACCATCAATCCTAGTTTGTGGGCCAAACTCCCCAATGCCATCCGCCAGGATGGGAACGCCACCTTTGATGAGGTTGCAGCTGAGCTCATTTCTGCTCACAGCCCAGGAGTAGTAGGAGTGATGCTTGCATACCCTGTAAAACAGAAAGCAAAGAAAAGTCCAGTGACTTACCACCAGAGACTTTGGATGGCCTACCAAGCAGGAAAGCACCTGGCACAAGAAGCTGCGGATGTAGATCTTATTGCGTATAAGACCCTGTTCCTTAGGAACATGATTCCTGCAGTACGAGAAAAGATAGAGCCAACCACCTACCGCAACATGGATGGGTTTGCCAACATACTTCAGAAAACCGAGAGAGTTTACCAACTCTATATCCGTGATCTGGGCTCCAGTTCCAAGAAGGTAGCCGCCGTGGAGCCTGCTTCAGAGGCCACGATGCACTACACTGTGGAAGGGAAGGCCCAACATCAGCAGGCCCTTCCAGCTGATAACCAACACCCCCAACAGACCCAACACCAACAACAACCGCAACAGCAACAACAATGGGGCGGGAACCGGAATTGGCATAAGAATAAAAAGCGTAAGGGTAAAGGTAAACCACAACAACAAAGAACAGGCCCTTCATATATGGAGATAGCCAAAGAGAATTGGAAATTACGAGAGCTCCTGGGACAAGTGCGCTCTGTAGTGGACGCTGTTCCCACACAGGCCCTTGCGGCGGTACAACTGGTGACCCAGACCCAATCAGGTCACGGGGATACTGGAAGTGCAGACTTTCAGACCCATACAGGCCTGAACCCAGAAGCTCCTCCCTATATAGCATCAGTGCAGCATGGTAAGTGATTCACAGGAGTCAGGCCCAACCTCTCCATGCTTCCAGTAGTACAGATTGACAATTATAGGCCCCAGTCCAGATTGTAAAGAACTGGTCTTGGATACAAATGGAAGGCCCTGCACTGAGGCCGAGGTCAGGGGCCGCCTACTAGTAGTCTTGTTAGATACGGGTGCAGCTGTATCTGTATTACATGATGAACATCCAGACATATCCCCTTGGTCCACCAGACGGAGAACCAACATGTCAGGAGTTGATGGTACTAGGCTACCTGCATACTGTTCTCTACCCCTACCGGTAGAGCTAAACCATCTAAAGGCCTCACACATTTTCCAACTGATGGTAATGCATGATCATCCTAGTATCATAGGAAATGATTACCTTGCACCACATGGCTGTGTGGTGGATCTAGCTAACATGCTACTGATACAGATTCAGGGTCAATACCATACCATTTTGATCCCTGATTCACACGTTGTGGCGACAATCTCTGTCAATGACAAGGAGTATGACATCATAGATTTGTTCAAAGGTCATGAGCTTTCCCCAAAGCTTCTCCCCATTTTGCAATGACATTTGGAGGTGTTTGCAATTAACAAACATGACTGTGGTAGAATGCACACTGTCATTGAAGTGCCAGGCCCAGCACATGAGAGGCAAAGACAGTACCCTTTTCCAACTGAGGCCTTGCCTTCTCTTAGAGAAACAATCAAGTCACTCCTCAAACAAGGAGTAATCAGAACTTGCGTTTCCACTGCTAACTCCCCAGTGTGGCCAGTGAAAAAACCCACAGGCGCCTGGAGACTTACTATTGACTACAGGGAACTGAATCAGGTCACCCCCAGTTGTTCCCCAACTGTGGCATCAGCACCCAATGTGCTACGACTCTTGACCCCTGACCTGAAATGGTTCAGTGCCCTGGATATTTCCAATGGTTTTTGGTCATTACCATTGGCCCTTAAGAGTCAACATAAATTTGCCTTCACCTTTGAAGGATGATGGTACACGTGGACTCGCTTGCCACAAGGATTCCGTAATAGCCGTCCCTGTTCCATCTGCACATGATGGATGCCCTCAAGAGTTTCTGTACTCCCCAATGTCTCTTGCAATATGTGGATGACCTGTTGCTGGCAACAGCCACACAGGAACAACATTTGGATCTCTTGGACGAACTACTGACTCTCATCCATAGAGCAGGCCTGAAATGCAATCCAGCAAAAGCACAACTATGACAGAAAGAAGTACTCTTTCTGGGTCTGAAAATAACTGACCAAGGTTGAAGCCCTACCTGGAAGAAGATACAGGGATTGCAAGACTTGTCATTGCCTACCAGCGTGGCAACTCTTCGAAAGTTGCTAGGTATGGTGAATTATTTGAGAGGTTTTATCTGTGATTTTGCTCAGAAAGCTGCTCATCTGTATGAGCTACTCAAAAAGGACATCCCATGGACTTGGGGCCCTATACACACCCAAGCTGTGATGTCACTGAAGCAGGCCTTGGCCTCCGCTCCAGCTCTGGTCAACCCCAATCCAGCACTACCATTTCATCTGGAATGTGCCACCTCTGACATTGCCATGTCAGCAGTGTTGGCCCAGAAGGTTCATGACACCCTGAGACCCATTGCATATGCATCACAGCTCTTGACCCCAGTGGAACAGAAGTACAGCCTTTATAAAAGGAACCTTCTGGCCACCTACTGGGCTGTCAAACACCTCCTGTATATCATTGGGTACTCTCCACTGATCATCAACACCAACCATACCACAACTACCTTTCTGCTCTCAGACAGAGTGAAGGATGGGTCAGTCTCTAACACCAGACTGACACACTGGTCACTTCTTCTCCAGAATAGACACATACAGGTACACCCAACAAAAATTCCATCTATGCTGGCTCATGGACTCCTTTTCCAAGGAGAACCACATGACTGTACACTGCAGTCACCTGATCTTCCAGATCCAGGTCCTTTCCTCCATGCTACACCACAAATACTTGACAACACCTCTTTGTGTCGCATCTTTACTGATGGTTCAGCATCCTACTATCAGGGAGAACAAATCACAGGGATGGGCATTCTAGTGATTTACCCTTATGAGAACACTGTTAAAATATCTAAGCGCTGCAGTGTAGCATCATCACAGTATGCAGAGATGGCAGCGGTGGCCTGTGCCCTTGAGTTCAACCAGCATGGGACCGAGGATACTATCATTTTTACAGACTCTAACTGGGTTTGTTGTTCTCTTACAGAATTTCTTCCTTTCTGGCAGAAGAACTCCTTCCTCTCCTCTGATGGCAGCCCAGTGAAGTACAAGGAATTGGTACTATACATACATATATTCACTGGCACAAAAATTTGCACACAAACTCTATGTACATAAAGTCAAAGCTCATTCTCTCCATGACCCCTATCATGCCTTCAATGACGCAGCAGACACCCTTGCCAAGGAAGGGACCGGGGGGGGGACACCTGGATGATGGACCATCCAGAGGGCAATGCGGCCGTACAAATTGCAGCACTCAGGAAGAAATCTGAACCCTTTTTCCCCCCTGGACCTCTCAGCATCCCAACATGTTGATACCGAACTCAAAGAAGTGTTCAGATTACAGAAGAGAAACTTCCCACACACAATCCATATCGGAGGCATGAAGGTAAGTTACACTTGTCACCAGATGACAAGCTCATCTGGTACCAACCAAATGATTCCACCACCAAGTTGTGGGTGGTCCCCAGACACCTTAGGTCTGAATTCTTGCACCAAATGCATGACACACCCACTGGTGGACACCAGGGAGTAGAAAACACCCTCCAAAGGCTTAAGATCACTGTCTGGTGGCCTGGTGTCACCAAAAATGTTAAACAGTACATAGACAATTGTCTCGTTTGTGTGCAAAACAACCCCATCCCTACCAAGTGAAATGCCAAACTCTTACCACAATGACACTCTGGCCCTTGGCATGCCATACAGATTGATTTTATTGGCCTCCTGACCAACACCAGCAGAAATAACAAATATGATCTTGTGGTAACTGATCTCTTCTCTAAGTCGGTTGAAGCTTTCCCCACTAAGACATGCACTGCTAAGGCCACTGCCAAAATCCTGGTGGAACAGATTTTCTCCAGGTGAGGCCTACCTCTCAAGGTAGACTCTGACAAAGGAACCAGTTTTACAGGTGAGTTGATGAAAGAATCCCTCAGACTCCTTGGAGTTCAACAGAAGTTCCACATTCCTTACCACCCCCAATCCTCAGGTCAAGTAGAAAGAGCCAACAGATGGATTAAGCAAATGCTTTCCAAATTCATTGAGGACAATCCCAAAACCTGGGATTCCATACTGCCATTACTCCTTATGGCAATTAGGGGCACACCCTCAGCCACCACCCAGCTCACGCCCTTTGAGGTGATGACTGAAAGACAGATGGGATTACCTGAACACCTGTTGTTTGACCTGAACACCCCCACTACAGACCATGTGTCTGTAGATCAATATGTGGAAAAACTCAGAAAAGACCTTATACACACACACACTTGTATGCTGCCAACTGCATGGGCAAGGCCCAGCAACAATCCAAAATACAGTTTGACAAACACGCACAAGAAGTGGATTGGCAGGTTGGAGATCAGGTAATGGTACTCTGATTTGCACATCCCACCCATTCCTTCTCCAATAAGTGGGAAGGCCCATACCCTATTGTGAACAAGCTCAGTCCTGCAGTCTATCAGGTTAGACTCCTGCATAACAATAAGTTGACTGACAAATGGTTACATGCAAACCAGCTAAAACTGTATAAAGGAGCTTAATTACTTTTCCTCACCCCACTGGGTGGAATAGTACTAATTTACTGGAATATGAAAGAATTTGGTATGTGTCACAATACTAATGCTTCAGCATTTTATAGTTCATTATTGCTTGACAGTTCAGCTGCATTTCAGATTCGTACTCAAGACCCTATTGCCGGGGTCCACTCTACTGGACATAGAGGCAACTTCAGGAGAAAAAACACTCCTGATGATCAAACTCATAAATGTAAGACATGTGAAGGTGACAGTTCTGATATCACAGGTGCAACAGGTACTGCCACAGGCCTTTTTGGTATGGCTATGTCTATTTGGAATAAAGCAGACATTGCTGCTATCAAATCTCATTCTGCCAAGTTCTTCACTGGCCTGGTTAACAATATACTACCCCCTTTATTGCATGGTGTGGATGGCCTTAGTCAGGAAGAAAGATACACTGTATACAACATGCATGACATTGCTAAGGCATTCACTGATTAGAAAGACAAGATTAACGCACTCATACAACAAAACAACAAAGAAGCAGATAAACAATACATTGCTAGAGAAATCCTTTGCTCTGCCTATGGCCCATATATCATCACTACCATCAACAATCTCTTCCGTGATCTAGAATCTGGAAGGATCCCTGATATCATACATGACAGACGCATTTCCAAATGGTATTGTCCACAATGTAAAACCCCTGGCTGTATTGCTATGTGTATGCAACAAACTTTACCATTCCTCTCTCCACAGCTAGGAACTTGGGGTTTGTGATCAGACACCCTAACACTGGTCCTTGTTTCACTATTAAGAAATGTTCCATAAGAGTTCTTTCACTGTTTCATTGCCACATTTTGTTCCCACTACAGTATTGTTCGACAAGCTTGCACTGGTACACTCCATCGGACATTTGGACAAAGACATCTACAGAGAACGCCTGGATCTACAGCCTCTACTGGTTTTCCATCCTTTCCTGGATGCCTGGGTGGCTCCGCACATGGACTGCTGTGTGAAGAAGCAATACATTTACTTGTGCCAATGTGATGTATTTGATGTTATTCAACCTGTTTGTGGTTATTCTCCAGATAGCATTGACTGGACTTTTACCAAGGATGATGACATCACCAAGAATGGCACAGATTCCTTGGATTTGACTTTGGCTCCGGATAAGCTGTACCAATCATATCGTGCGGAGGTTCATCATCTGTCAACATGGATTTAGAAGACGGACTACACCTGCCCTGTCCAGTTACAAAAGTGGAGACTCCCTACTGTTCGCTCTCAGTATAATTTTGATGGGGAGTATTGTGTGGTAACTAACTTTAAAAGCTATACTTATGGATCTATGACATGTGTTATTGATAACCCCAATTTTTGTTTTGTTCCCCACCAAAAGACTGTGATTGGACATACCGTCATAACCCCCGTCCCCCTCATCGATGCAGACATTATTGATGGTAACCCCGATTATCTGCTTACACTGTCTGAATACTTACCATATTTTAATGTACACATAGACCCACTCACACTTACATTAAAATCACTTTTAGGCAGGAAAGACACACACCTCATCCACATCAGCAATAATATGACCAAGGCCAATGAAGCTATCCTCTCATTGATTAATGATGGTGACATGAATGGCGCATTGACTAACACCTGGTTGGAAATTACTTTTAAAGGTTTTCTTATTATACAAGCATTTTTAATCTTTATTTTGATTATTATGCTCTGCTGCCTATGGCACATGCTGCGCCAACACCGTGAGCAGCTCGAGTTCCTTTACAAAGCTTGCGCGTCGGGTTTGTAAACGACCACTGCTCTCTGGCCTTTCCCTAGATTTGCCTGTGTTGCCTTTGGAGGCAACAAGGGGGGGATGTTACACAAGGTCCCTGCACCCTAATTGGTACCCTCAGAGGTACACCATAGACAGCTAGTGCTTAAGCATATGTTATACTAACATATAGGGCTAAGTGCATTTACCGTACAAGAGTAGATGTCAGGATATGTACGCATATTGTTGTAATACACTTTGCTTGCTAATACATATACTCTCCTATGTATTTTCTGTGTCTTTCTTACTTGTAAGATGCCAAGGCACCTGTGTCCTTGGAATAATTATGATATGTAAGACGGCATTGCTACCTTTTGGTGATTTGTACTACTACACTGAGTTATGTAAGACTCTGTATAAGCACTCTTTTGTTTCACAAACTGATGACTACTACAAAATTGTATAATGTTATCTTAGACCATGGAGCCTCCTCTAATTTAGCCAATAGGGCTCATCTCTGTAACTGGAAAGGTTTCTATCTTACAGTAACCATAGTAATTATCATAGGTATATAATGTGATACAGTAGTCTTGCACCTCGGAGATTCTAAGAGACGCAAAGAAACCTCGAGGTATAGGGAATGTTTAGCACTGGCTCCTGGTTTTTATTGGTAAGAACTGCTTAGGGCAACTGTGATTTTATCCTTTTTGGTAGTAATAAACAAGTTTATTACTCTTAAGCAACGTGTCTGTGATTACTTGCATTCCCAATATTGCCAAGAACCTGAAAGTGGGCTTAGACCTCCTGACAGAGACATGCACTCAACATGTTTTTCGTTTTAGATTATAAATCTATTTTTATTACTCATGATATGAAAAAAATATTATTTTTTTGTATCAGAAGTCATGAGAAAATATCCTTTTTTATAAGGGGAAAATCATTATTCCCTTCTCCCTGGTGTCTAGTGGCACCCCACACTATCCAATCACCATCCCCATCTATATTTATTGAGTCTCTGAACTAGTGGCACCTTCCCCACCCTCTGATCGTGTCCTGCTTGCCATAAGGGAAAACAGGGTAATAAGGGTAACTTAGTGGTAAAGCAAGGGGGGAATGCTGGAGATCATGTAGGATCTGTGGTTGTATAGTATGTAGAGAAAACTGGGCAGACTTGATGGACCAGGGGGTCTTTCTCTGCCATCATATTTTATGTTTCTTATCTTTTCCCTGGTGTCTAGTGGCACCACTCACCCTCCAACTGCCATCTCCATCCATAGTTTATTATTTCCCTGGTGTCTTGTAGCTTCCACCACCTACCAATCACTGCCGTCCCCTTGTGCATCATTTATTTGCTGTCTAGTGGTACCCCTTCACTTTCCATTTTCCTTATCTGCAATTGGTTATTTTCCCTGGTATCTAATGGTACCCCCCACCCTCCAATCACCATACCATCTAAATTTACTGTTTCCTGGTGTCTAGTGGCACTCCCTCACCCTCCAATTATGTCCTGCTCACAATAAAGAAAATGGTCCCTTGTATTTTTTTTTGACCTGTAAAAATGAAAATGATCCCTTACCAATATGACCCCCCTGACCTCCCACTGAGCACCTACCACCTTATACCCCCCACACCACCCACACACCCTCACTCACCTGAACAGGTCCAAGGATGAAGAGCCACTCTCTGATTAAATACAAGTCTTGCTGCTGGAAAGACCGACTGCTATAAGAAAAATTAAGGTAACAGCAGTTCAGTGTATTTCAATGGAGTTTTCAAGTTTGCTGCATAAGTTTGCCATGTTTGCATATTTAGAGCTCAACATATCAACATGGCCTTTTTGTGACCCCACCTCATGAACATATGTCCTGAAAGGTGATTTTGTGCCCACTTGGTGAACTCACCTTTTGAGGGGATTAGAAATGTTCAACACCATTGTTCAGTGTAATAAGAAGGCAATATGTTGAAATTTTGGGGTCATACTATGTAACAGTGGTAAAGTTGGGTGCAAACATTGACATTTTGCTACTGTCCCTCATAACTCTGGCAATTTTAAATATTTTAACTAGAAATTTTCAATAGAACCATCTTTTTAGAGCGCCTCATGTATGTGACAGCTGTCATTATTCAAACCCTGTTCAAATTGTATTTTTGCACCTGTAGCATGCAATGGCGTTGTGGTGGCGCAGAATAATGCTTTGGTGGGGATTTCAAAATTTTCAATACTGGGTTCATGAGGTGGGGTAATAAGGTCTTAAAGGCTATGCTGATAATTTCATTCCTGTTTTATACAAATGCAAGTGCATGGGCCCGGAGAGTGCTTCCACAGATACATATATGTATGTATATAGCAGGGATGGCATGGGATCATGTTGCTGCATGCAGAAATTGTGCAGCAATAAATGCCGCAAGCAAAGAGTGCTGCCCAAAACAAGGTCAGGTAATACAGTGACCCGTCACAAGGGCACAGCCCAGCAAAACAAATGGGAGTTGTTTCTTTATGTGGGGTCTTTGTCCCCGCACCCTCCGGATTAAATATAGTCAACTCTGGGGTCATGGACTTCAGGGATGAGGATACTGTCAGGGGGAGAAATTACTTGTTTCCATGAAAAAAACATTTTATAGCAGGAAGGAGACCTGGTGGGAACCGAACCACGATCCCAGGACTCCTACCAGGCCATGTGCTGGTGCCCTAGTCATTCCATCATGGGAGTGGATCAGCCATCCACACCTGCACATGGCAACTTCAGCCCTCTTCAGGAAACACACAGAGAGACAGGGGGAGCAGTAGTACCTTATTGCTATTATACCCCTGTCCTCCTAAATGCTTCTCATGCTTTACATTGCATGTTTCTTGCAGTGCATTTCTTGGTGCATTCTTTTGACCTGCTACCAGCAGGATGAGGAACAAGGGCTCTCTGGTCATTGCACTCCACAGACAAATGAGGATACAATTATATTATCTCCAAAAGTAAGAAAATTCTTTGCAAAAACTTTGTTAATCCACTGGTTAGTGTTGTTAGTGTGGTTAGTGTGTAATGCCGCAATCTGCAGCCTGTCCAAAAGATGGCAACCCTACAATGCTGGATGCTACAACATCAGCCAGATGTTTTAGCCCTCACAGCAACCTGGCTGTCAAAAGACCCCGGACTCCTTTGTCACACTCCCAGGCCACATCCTTTACAGAGCTGACTGAAATGACAAGCAAGGAGGGGTTGTGCTTTTAGATCCTAGACTCCCCTGCCAAGCCTCACCTGCACTCTCTCTGAGCACGGAGCACAAGCCCTGACCATAAAGCTCACCCCAGACCCTTCTAGAGCCCTCGTAACTATAACCATGACTACATCCCCCAAGAAATCAAACCCAAGCTATTCAATCCCTGGCCAGCTATATCACCAGCTCTCCACCCCCCCAAAACTGAGCACATCATTCTAGGGGACTTTAATGTGAACTGGCTATCCAGTTCAACCTCCCCCATAAAAAAAACCTTGCTTCGCTAGACCTGACCCAGTTAGTCACTCAGCCTACCAGGTTAAATCAAAGTAATGGATCCAGCACCCTGCTCAACCTATTACTCACCAATCTACCAAACAGAATCTCGAACCTCACAGTACTCCCAGACTCCCTTAGCGATCACTCCTCCATCCTCTTCACCTGGTCATGTCAGCGGCAAACACCTAATCAAACAGTTTACATGATGCCGATTTCAACCTGGTGGCATCGCTAAGCTAAGGTGGCATCTAATCCAGTGTGACTGGTCCCCAATCTGCCATGCCCCTACTATAGATGAAGCCCTAGACTACATCACTCGCTCATTCAACAATGGATGTGATATCTCTGCCCCTCTCTCTAAGGTTCAAGCCAAAAAGCGTAATGCCCCCTGGATCACACCAGCACTGCTCCAGTAGCTAAAGACTTGAGATGATCTATGGCACAAAGCTGTTGCCTCTGGTGGACAGGCGGACAAGCAGGCCTACAGGGCGACTCATAGCAGGTGTACATGGGCCATTAGGATGGCCAAATCTGACTACTATAAGACTACCCTTGCTTTCTCATGAGGGAATGCAAGGTTGTTCAGGGACAACTTAAAGGAGCTAAACGGTAAAACCCAGTTGCCACCCCTCTCCCAGATAACTGTCAACAATGACACTACTTCAGACCCACTTACCATCGCCAACTGCCTTAATTCTGCTTTCTCTGACCTAAGCGCAATTCTCCCAAATTCTTTGATCATGACCCCGGGATCCCTGAGCCAAACAATGCACACACTCCCTTCCACTTCAGGGTCATTTCAATGAGTGAAGCAAGACCATACCTTGTAAATGTGCTCGGGGGATCAAGCTACTGCAAAGACTCATTTGACTTGAAAATCCTTAATTTGGTACTAGATTCTGTGCTCTCCCCTCTAACTGAACTAATTAACTGCTCTCTATGTCTAGGGCAGTTTCCAACCACCTGGAAGATGGCCACTATTACCCCAGTATTGAAGGGTGGGGACCCCACCTCCCCCAACAATTACCAGCCCATCTCCATTCTCCCTCCACTCTCAAAAGTGCTGGAAAAAATTATTGCCACCCAATTCACCGACTACCTACTAGCGCATAATATACTGTGTAAGGAACAACATGGCTTTAGAGCTGGTCAAAGCACAACTACCGCCCTCACAGAGTTCTCTAACTTCCTGCACAGTGCCCTAGATAAAAAACACCTAGCAGGCGCTGTTTTCACAGACCTGTCGAAAGCTTTTGACACAGTCTCCCACCCCCTGCTCCTAAGTGCCCTTCACCTCTCTGGTCTGTCTCTTGGACCCCTCACTTTGTTTACAAGTTACCTCTTTGATAGGTCCCTACATGTCAAGATAAACAGCACTCTCTCTTCTACCCTGCCAGTCTGCTCTGGGGTTCCCTAGGCTCTATCCTTGGTCCCTTATTGTTCAGCAGCTACCTGAACAACCTACCTAAATCCTGCCAAAGTAATCTGCTTCTCTATGCAGACCACACAGTACTTTTTGCCTCACACCCTGATCCCACAGTCCTACAGTCCTCTCTACAACTTGCTTTCAACCAGATTGAAAACTGGTTCACTGATTGTAGACTGGTGGGCAATGTAAAAAAGATCAAGTCAATGCTCTTTGCCCACCGACAGAGCAAAGACAGTGCTGCCCAGCTAACAATCTTCTCCAAAGCTCATCTCCCACTGGAACAGATCCATATCTATAAATACCTGGGTCTAACATTCGATCCCTGCCTCTCATCCCACACCCATATCAGTAACCTCTCCTCGGCCATAAATATTCGCATAGGACTGTTGTATCAGCTTAGAGACCGCCTACCACCAGAGGCCCTTAACTTTTCTGTTACTTGCTCCATCCTCTCACTAGTAGATTATGGACTCACCATTTACTTGGCCACTGACCACACAGCTCTCAACAAAATCCACTTGGCTATAAATAAGACATGTAGACTACTCTCTGGGGTAGATATCAAATATCCTCTCAGTAGATGAAAGAGTATGCGATCAAATGTGTCTTCTCTCCAAAAAGATTCATCTAGGACTTACCCGACTTGGAATATTGGCCTCCCTCTGCTCTTCTCATGCCTCTGCAAACACCCATTCAGCAAATAAGCTGGTGTGGTCTATTCCCAGAGTTAGGACATCCCTAGTCCTAAGGTAATTTCCTACAGAGCGCCACTATGGTACAATGAACTCGTCCCTGCCATTACCTCTGTCTCCAGACTAGGCCCCTTTGAAAAAGCCCTAAAAGACCACTTACTCTCTACCCATTGTTGCCAGTGCTATAGCTAGTTATGTCCTATGGTTAGCCCCACCATTTCATGACCACCGGGACCTGGCTTGGCCTGCCCGGTCCTGCCCCTATGGTGGTGCACAGGTGGAGATCCCAGTTAGTTTAATAAATGTTCAGTACAACCAGTACTGAGACAGAAAGAGTGTGCTAAAGTGTTATTACCTACTGTTCACGTATACTTCTCTATGCACATTACTGACTGTGTAACTGCTAATATTCCACAATATGTAAACTTCTCACAATACGTAAACTTCACTTTTGCACATTATTGATTGAGTAAGTGACAATGTCAGTTTTCTGACTGCTTGCACCTAAAACAATTACAAGCTCCTTAGTTGGATCTGAATAGCTACCTAATTGTATAGGCCTCATTCTCCTTAATGATTGTACTATTCATATCCTGTATTGTTGTTGTCTAGTGTATACTGCCTACTGCTTTTTGCCTGTACTGTTCTCTGACGTGGAGCCTTTGTAAATCAGTCTATGACTCACAGGTTGTAAATCTGATATCTTCAATAAATAAATAAAATAAAAAAAGTAGAGAAATGTGGTGTTAGGGTTTCCAACCCTAACACCTACCCCCACCCTGCAGGCAGAAACAGGCATGGAGTGTGCCTTGGGGCTGTCAGTCCAGTCCTCATATACTGTACCCATCTCATTTATTTACTCATGGAATGGAGTGAGCATTAGGAATAACACCAAGGCACACCCCACACCTGTTGCTGCCTGCAGGGTGGTGGTGGGGTGTTAGAGTTGGAAACCCTAATGCCATATATATTTCCCTACTTTAGTCACTTCAACCCTAACTAGTGCATTAACAAAGTTTTTGCAAGGAATATATATATATATATATATTATGGTAGCATGGTAGTGCTACCATAGTTAGAGATTGAGAGCCATTTACATGTTAAACCCAAAACTTTGCACCTTAATAACTTTGCAACTGTTTGATGGATTTGCCTGAAATTTGGAATACACAATCAAGACCCATACTCCTTAGGATCTGCCAAGTTTTGTACCAGTCGGATACACAGCTGCGGAGTTATTAAGCATGATCTGTGCATGTGTTTACACTTTTTCTGAATTCTACGGTCGCACCTACAGGTCGCATGGTTTTGTGACTGGTCCGAAATCTTCAGGGAACGTGCGGCCAGGGTCCCCGATGTGCCTTTTGAAGATTTCATTAAAAAATATTAAACGGTTCAAAAGTTATTCAAAAAGACAATTTCCCATTATAAGTCAAAGGGAAAAGTTAACAAAAAGTTCGACTTTTTACTGTCGCAAATGGCCCTTTTACTGTCGCAAATCCGCCATTTTGTTTTCAGTTAGTGATCAGAAGAATGCTTGGCATTTAAAATTGGGACCCTCTAGCAACCTAATTCTTTTTGTATTCACCTAGTCGGGCCCTGATCATGCTAGCCATGTCTTTATTTTGGGGTAAAACACCCCAGAAATGTGTTTTTCAAATTTCTGGAAAAAGTACTTTTGCAAAGTACTGTCGCACTTGTGACCTTGTCAAATGCATTTGTGAAAGCTTTCGCAAATTGCAACAGTATTTTTCTAGGCTGTGGAAAATGACAGCAATTCTTTGGCACCCTGCTGCAAAAGAACGGTTTGGTGCTTTGGCCTGAAATTTGGATGGAACACAACCGACATCTCACAGATGTGCCTTTCAGTGTTGTGTTGAAAAAATATTACACGGCGGCAAAGTTACGGCACTCCAAAGTTGACGCTTTTTCCCATAGGATAACATTACGGCATCCGACACATTGCAGCAATCCTTTGGCGCCCTGCTGCAAAATAACGGCTAGGTCTTTTGGGTTGAAGTTTGGAGGGAAGACAGCCAACATCTGACAGATGAGCCTTTCACTGGTTTGGTGAAAAAATATTACAAGGAGCCAAAGTTATGGCACTCGAACTTCTCTTTTCCATAGGATAACATTCACGGCGTTCGCGCGCCTTTCAGGGCCCGTATCTGAAGCGGTGCGAATACGGACTTTTGTCAAAAACACTTAGCCCCCTCATGGGGACTAAGTACAAAACTAACCAGGACAGTCATAAATCATATGACTTTAACATTTTTTTCACCACAAATGCGGTTCCTGAGATACAAGCAATTTAGTATTCCAACTCCTCATTTTCTGCTCCGAGACCCATTATTATGCATACATTCTTTGTACTCCACTGTCTTTCTCTATGCAGCTTTTGGGGAAAATCAGCCTGTCAGCTTACATTACTATTACCATTGCCCTTTCGCTTGTGGTTCCGTACCATTCACTTACCGTTGACATCTATGCCACCATGTGCGTTATCCTTAGCGTTTCCATTTGCACTTGCGTTTCCGTTATTTTTTGCCATTTGTGTCTACAGTACTGTTTCTCTTTCTGTTTTGCTTTGTGTCACCATGCCCATTGACATTTCTGTTTGCGGACACTATGTTACTATATGACAAGACATCACGTGGCGGACCATTCCCGTCTACGTCACCGTGTGCGTTACGCTTTCTGTTCTTATTCACGCTTGCGTTACCATGTGCACCATTGTTAGCGCTTCTGTTTCCATTGCTGTTCCTGTTGTGCCTTACGCTCCGCGCCGCACTATGTGTGGGAGCGTGAGGCCTCCCACACTGCATTACATCTCACTATTTCTCGTTATCATTCTCAAAAGAAGGAAATTAAAGGCAAAAAACTCAGTTAATGCATCAGTTAGGTTGTTCCATAGCAACAAAGTGAGGAAATTTGGTGTTGAGGGTTGAAAACCCCTGGACCCCTCAGCCCACCTCCCAACTGGCATCGGGGTGCGCAATGGGTGTTCGGTCCTAACTCTCACCCCATTCTCCTATACCTCTGCTTCTTTACACATGTGATGGGGTGACAGTTAGGGCCAATGACCAAAATGTGCACCCCAATACTGGTTGGGGGGGTGGGCATGGAGGTCCAAGGGGGGTTTTCAACATAACACTGAATTTCCTCACTTTGTCGCTGTGGAACAACCCTAACTGATCGATTAAATTGATTTCTTGCCTCTCTCTCTCTCTCTCTATATATATATATATATATGTAATGGTAGCACAGGTAGTGCTACCATAGTTAGGTTGAGTAGCACATTTAAGGTTAAAGGGTCAAATTTTGCACCTTAATACTTCACCACCATTCCATGGATTTGCTCTGAAATTTGGCATGCACAATTGGGCATGGTAGATATTTGGATCTGCCAATTTTTATACCAGTCGGATGTACAACTGCAGAGTTATTAAGCGACAATGAATTGCACAATTAAGCTTTTTTGCGATTTCTTTGCTCTCGCCTACAGGTTGCACGGTTTGCGTGACTGGTCCAAAAACTTCAGGGAACATGCGGCCAGGGTGCCCAGTGTGCCTTTTGAAGGTTTCATGAAAAAATATTAAACAGTTCAAAAGTTATTCAAAAACAATTTCCCATTGTAAGTCAACGGAAAAGGTAACAAAAGTTCGACACTTCATAAATGCACTTTATACTTTTCATAAATGGCCTAGTACTTTCAAAATCCACCATTTTGTTTTCAGTTGGTGATCAGAAAATGCTTGCCATTTAAATTTGGGGCCATATAGAGACACAATTATTTTTGTGTTCACCTAGTCGGAGCCTGAGGATGCTAGCCATGTCTTTATTGTGGTGTTAAACACCCCAGAAATATGTTTTTCAAAGTTCTGGAAAAAGTACTTTTACAAAGTACTTTCATGCTCACGCCACTTTCGCAAATCTATGGGAAAGCTTTCGCAAATCACGAAAGTACTTTGCAACACTATGGCCAAAATGACAGGAGTTCTTTGCCACCATGCTGCAAAAGAACAGTTAGGTCTTTTGGCCTGAAATTTTGAGGGAAGGCAGCCAACATGTCACAGATTTGCCTTTTGGTAATTTGGTGAAAAAATATTGTATGGCTCCAAAGTTACAATACTCTGAAGTTGATGCTTTTTCCCATAGACTAACATGGTGGCGTACGCCACACCCTTTGGGGCTCGTATCTCAAAAACAGTCACGAGATACAGATTTTTGTTGCAAATGATAGGCTATGTAATACAAAATGGTAGCCAGGAAAATAATGATTTCTGTGAAATTTACATTTTTCTCATTATGGTTGCTGAGATATTTACAATGAAGTACTTCTAATGCTCGTTTTAAGCTTCCATTGCCATTACAATGCATACATTCTTTGTACACACTGTGTTTCTGTATTCAGTTCTCCAGCAAAAGAGGGTATGCACTTCTGTTACTGTTATAGTTACTGTTTCACCTTGCGTTTATGTACCTGTTAGTGTTACGTTCCATTAATGCGCCATTGTGTGTTTACCCTTTCGTTGTCATTTGCCTTGCATTTTCATTACTGTTACCATTTGTATTTCCACCTTGTGTTTGCGTTGTTCCTGTTACTATGTCACAAGACATCACATGGTGGAGCTCCGCCGCATTACATTCAGTATTTCTCATCATCATTCTCAAAAGAAGGAAATTAGAGGCAAAAAACTCTGTTTAATGCATCAGTTAGGGTTGTTCCACAGCAACAAAAGTAAGGAAATTTGGTGTTAGGGTTGAAACCCCCTCTGGACACCTCAACCCCACCCCCACCCGACATCAGGGTGCGCGTTGGGGTCGTCGGTCCTAACTCTTGCCCCATTCTCCTATAGCTCTGCTTCTTTACACATGTAATGGGGTGAGAGTTAGGGCCGATAACTAACATGCACCCAATGCCAATTGAGGGGTGGACTGAGTGTCTGGGAGTTTCAACCCTACCATCGAATTTCCTTTCTTTTGTCACTGTGGAACAACCCTAACTGATGCGTTAAATGGAGTTTTTGCCTCTAAGATATATTATAGTGGCACCGTAGTGCCACTATAGTTAGGGTTGAGGAGCCATTTACATGTTAAACCCAAAATTTTGCACCTTAATAACTTTGCAACTGTTTGATGGATTTGCCTGAAATTTGGAATATACAATCAAGACCCAGACACCTTGGGATCTGCCAAGTTTTGTACCAGTCAGATACACGGCTGTGGAGTTATTAAGCATGATCTCGGCGTGTGTTTTACGCTTTTCTGGAATTCTCGGTCATGCCTACAGGTCGCACAGTTTGACGACTAGTCAAAATCTTCAGAGAACATGCAGCCAGGGTCCCTGATGTGCCTTTTGAAGATTTTGTGAAAAATATTAAGCGGTTCAAAAGTTATTCAAAAACAATTTCCCATTATAAGTCAATGGGAAAAGTTAGCAAAAAGTTCGACAGTGTCGCAAATGCACCATTTACTGTAGCAAATGGCCCTTTTACTGTCACAAATCCACCATTTTGTTTTCAGTTAGTGATCAGAAAAATGCTTGGCATTTAAAATTGAGACCCTCTAGCAACCTAATTATTTTTGTATTCACCTAGTCGGGCCCTGAGGATGCTAGCCATGTCTTTATTTTGCGGTAAAACACCCCAGAAATATGCTTTTCAGATTTCTGGAAAAAGTACTTTCACAAAGTAGTGTCGCACTCATGAAAGTGTAGCAAATTTTTGCGAAAGTTTTCTCAAATCACGACACTACTTTGCGACACTATGCCCAAAATAACAGTAATTCTTTGGCACCCGCTGCAAAAGAATGGTTTGGAGTTTGGCTAATATTTGAAACGCAGCTGACATCTCACAGATGTGCCTTCGGTGTTTCATTGAAAAATATTACACAGCGGCAAAGTTACTGTACTCCAAAGTTGATGCTTTTTCCCATAGGATAACATTATGGCGTACGACGCCTTGCAGCAATCATTTGGCGCCCTGCTGCAAAATAACGGTTTGGTCTTTTGGGCTGAAATTTGCAGGGAACACAGCCAATATCCGACAGATGTGCCTTTCAGTTGTTTGTTTAAAAAATATTACAGGGAGGCAAAGTTATGGCAGTCCGAACTTCTGTTTTTTTTTTTCCCATAGGATAACATTACGGCGTTCGCCGCGCTTTTAAGGGTCCGTATCTCGAAAACGGTGTAAGATACGGACTTTTTGTCATAAACGTTCTTAGCCCACCAGGAAAGTGATACTTCATATGACTTTTAAATTTTTTTTCTATGTTGTACGGTTACTGAGATATAAGCAATTTACTATTCCAAGTCCTCATTTTTGTGTTCTGAGAATCATTATTTTGCATACATTCTTTGTACTCACTGTCTTTCTCTCTACAGCTTTTGGGGAAAACCAGCCTGTGCACTTACATTACTGTTACCATTACCATTTCTGCTTGCGGTTCTGTACCCGTTTCACTTAACGTTCATGTTTACGCCACCATGTGCGTTACCCTTTGCGTTTTCATTTGCAATTGCGTTTACATTGTTTTTAACATTTCTGTCTACAGTACTGTTTCTCTTTCTGTTTCACTTTGCGTCACCATGCACATTACAATTTGCATTTTCGGGCACAATGTTACTATGTGACAAGACATCACGTGGCGGGAGCTCCTGCCGCAGCATTACATTCACGATTTCTCATTATCATTCTCAAAATGAAGGGAAATTAGAGGCAAAAAACTCCATTTAATGCATAAGTTAGGGTTGTTCCACAGTGACAAAAGTGAGGAAATTTGATGTTAGGGTTGAAACCCCCTTTGCACCCCTCCAGCCCACCTCCCCAACTGGAGTCGGGTGCGCATTGAGTCATCGGTCCTAACTGTCACCCCATTCTCCTATTCCTCAGCTTCTTTCCACCTGTGATGGGGTGACAGTTGGGGCCGACAACAATGCACTGATTCCAGTTGGGGAAGTGAACTGGAGAGGTGCAAAGGGTCAACCTAACATCGAATTTCCTTGCTTTTGTCATCAGAACAACCCTAACTGATGCATTAAACAGATTTTTGCCTCTAATAAATATATATATATATAATTTGTTGTTTGTTTTTCCATTTTACCAGGAAGGGAAAAGGTACAACATGAGAGTGTCACAGTACATACAAAATTACAAAATAAGTACAAAACCAATAAAATAATCAAAATAAATACTTGTATACATATATTTTCAAAAGTATCTACATATGCCAGAGCAAACATTGCAAAAGAAAATCAGATGCAATC
This sequence comes from Neoceratodus forsteri, assembly GCA_016271365.2. Classification (NCBI taxonomy): domain Eukaryota; kingdom Metazoa; phylum Chordata; order Ceratodontiformes; family Ceratodontidae; genus Neoceratodus; species Neoceratodus forsteri. The sequence goes on along the minus strand of CM028137.1, from coordinate 260,617,818 downwards.
TAGATTAACTGGCCTTTACACAACAGCATGTGGAAGATGCCTGCAAACTATTATTCAAATTCCATTTAAAAATAGAATACTTTACTGATATATCAATATCCTGTTGAACTAATTTATATAAAACCTTAGGACCATAACAAGAGAATCATATTCTCCCATAACCTTAGATGCTGTGTAAAGTATGTTCCAAATGCCAAAATATTAATCGGTATGGGTCCTGACTTCAAAGGACACAATATGAATGCAGTGACATAGTTGGTCATTTATTTTTGCATATGAAATAGAATACAGCTTGTGTTATGCATCTGGTTGCTGAATATGTTCATTCAGCTCAGTCCCAGTGTAGCTTGTGTCACTACTGTATTCGGAGTGTGTGTGGAGGATCAGAAGCATCAGAAAAAAGAAACACAAAGATAAGAAACAATTACTAGATAAGATGACTGGTGATAGCAAATTATTAAGAACAAAACAAAAAAAACCTTACAAATATTCAGTACAGCCACTTAGGAGAGTTATATGAATGGCAGGATGAAAAGAGATGTGTGACACAAATGCTGACACTGACATAGCCAGAATAATACAACTTCTTGTGCTAAAAAAATATTTAATCTGGCATTATGATCATGTAATTCTCAAATTTCTACCTTCAACAACATTGGATTTTACAGCGGAATGTCTTTTTTGGGGGATGGGGGTGTGGGGATATGTGTGAGTTGATGTATGTGAAAGTAAAGCAATATTGTTCAGAATCACAATATAGATTTTTCATCTTAGATGAACTATGTCATGGTGAATACATCTATATTTTAAATTAAACAATGTAATTTAATGTTCTAACCATACAGATGCTGCTTGTTGTAGTTTGATGTGCTTCAAGTATGTCATATAGATTTGCAACATTGACCCCCTACCATCTGTGTCTGCAGAGGTTAGAGTGAAATGTGAATCTTTTTATGATCTACACAGATTGCATTACCAGCGATATTCAGTGTGATAGAGCTACAGTATCTACTTATCAGAATAGATGACAGGGTGACAGGCAGTTTATGTTCACCAGAGAGCTGGGGGAGATATCACTTTCTGAGGGAACCAGAAACTTTGTCCAGCAACACCCAGTATCAGTCATCAGGAGGAGCTGTGTGACTTAAACATCAGTCAGAATCCCACAGCCTGGAAAGAAGCAGTAATCCTCTCCATAGAAAGTACAGATAGTTTAGATAGAGTCATATACTAATAATAATGCTCTTTATTCATTTCTTTATTCAGAATTGGTTGCCAGTCTCTAGACCAGCTAGACTGCTGAGTGGGCACCAGCCTATTTTGGGAGCTCTGCAACTGCTGTCCTCTGAGTCTTCCTCTACTGATTTCACTCTCGCTCTCGCTTTCTCGCTCTCTTGCTCTCTCGCTCTCTCTTGCTCTCTCTCCTAAAGACAATACATTTGTTTGTATTGCTTTTTATAAGTTTATACATATTTTCTTATCAGAACAACAACACCAAAAGAAAAGAGCATATTCCCATAACCTTAGATGCTGTGTGGAGCTGGGATGGGAAGGAAAATAAAAACAGATATAGATAGGTAGGCAGACAGGGAGATATGAGAGAGAGAGCAAGAAAGAGAGGGAGACAGATTGCTCGCTCTTTGACACACACCAGCCAGCAGCATGCCTTCATCTGCAAGTGCAGATGTCAACATCATCCTGCTGCTATTATTACTGAAAATGTGGCTGAATGGCTCCTCTTACTAAGCTGGGCACCCTGGATTTTTGGGTGCCCAGAAACTTAATTTCTGGGGATATTTTCAAAAAACTAACACCAGAATCTAGTTAAATGGGTCCTGTTTACCCAGGTTTGGGTGTTTGTTTTTCAGTACATCAATTTTAAGTATTTTAATATTATTTAGTGAAACAAAAGCAAAATAAAATGGTAGCTACACTGATTTTTTTCGTTATGACAATTAAATCATAAAAACTAGGCATTCATGAATGGTGCTTTTTACTGGTTGAGCTTGATTGTTTTCCAAAAAGTCCTTATAACTCTGGAACCATAAAATACTTTTCATGAACTCTTCAAAAGGCACTAACTCAGTACAGGCTGCTTCTGCTTGCCAGAGTCTGTCAGGATAATGGATGCAACATTTCATTTTCGGAGATATTGCCAGTACCAAAGGCCTCAGTGGAGGAAAAATGAACTCACAGAGGTTAATGACTGGCTCAGGAAGTGGGAGTGAAGAAGAATGGGTTGGGGTGTTAGGGAACTGGAATGGAGTTTGGGAGGATAAGGGACTATATGCCAAGGACAGGTTTCATCTTGCCCCATTAGGGAAGGAAGTCCTTAAACAGGGATGGCTGACTACATACAAGAAAGGTGGGGTTTAAACTTGTAAGGGGAAGGGATAAGGGAGGGCTGACAAGAAGCCCTCCCTCCAGATGAGGGGAGTAGCCTTCAAGCCCAAGGGGGGGAGGGGGAAACAGACTGGAGGTGGAGGTTTCAGGGGGAGAATGGAAGTATAAGGAATCTGGGTGGGGTTCAACAAGGAGGATCAGGGATAAGGGGTGGGGGTTAGTGTTAGTAAATGCCAGAAGTTTGGGAAACAAGTTGCCAGAGTTCCAGGCCATGCTGTTCGGTGGGGGGTGGATGTGGCGGCAGTCACGGAAACGTGGGCCAACAAAAACCATGACTGGGACCTAAATGTACGGGGGTACACTATGCTTAGGAAGGATAGAAAGGAGGGCAGAGGGGGTGGAGTGGCTATGTTCATTAGAGATGACATAGAAATTGCTATGGTAGAAGAGGCAGAGGGAAACGTGGAGGCCTTATGGGTCACCTTACGATCCCCAGCTGGAGATAAGGTCAAGCTGGGAGTAGCATATAGGCCCCCCGGGATGAGTGATGTTCTAGAGGATGGTTTGCTGGACAACATCATTGCCCAGTGTGGTCCAAAAGGGGAAGGAGTGGCATTGATGGGGGACCTTAATATGCCAGGTACAAACTGGGGAACCATGTCCTCTAAGGTGGCCAAGGAGCAGAGGCTGCTGGATGGCTTCCAGGATGTGTTCTTAACACAGCATGTGATGGAGCCCACAAGGGAGGGGCATGTCCTGGATGTGGTTCTGGCAGATGGGGATCTGGTAAGGGACATGGTTGTACAGGACCCCCTGACTGGGAGTGACCACAATACTGTCTGGTTTCAAATAAGCATTGGGGGAGTGGGGGTGAGATCTAGGACACTGGCAGTGGACTTCAGGGGGGCAGACTTTATGGGCATGGGAAATATTCTCAAGGATCACTTGAAGGGGATTACCTCAACGACAAGTGTGGAAAGGAGATGGGAGGTCATAAAATGAGGACTTCATGAGGCAGTCAGGATCTGCGCTAAGTTGAAACGTAAGGGAGCAAGGTCACATAAACCATGCTGGTGGTCCAGTGAGGTCCAGGTAGCAGTCAGAGAAAAGAAGGCGGCTACAAAAATATAAAACAACAAGAGGGATAGGGATAAGGAAATGTACCAGCTTGCATCTAGAAAAGTCACCCAGTATGGTGAGGGAGCAAAGTCCAGTAAAGAGCAATAGCTGGCACAGGGGATACATGGAGGGAAAAGGGTTCTTCCGGTACATTGGGGAGGCGGAGAAAAACTAAGGCCATCTCAGCAGATTGAGATCAGAAGGAGGGTGGGTGGAAGAGGCGAGGACCAGGCAGAGGTATTTGCTAGTACTTTGCCTCTGTGTTCACTAGCGAGGCGATGGGATATCTACAAAGCAAGGCACAAAGGGGATAGAAGCAGCAGGAGTGGGATCAGAGAGCAACAGAAATGGAGCAAAAGGGAGAAAGGTACCCCAGGGTGTCACATCTGGATAAGGATAAAAAGACCAGTAAGGTGGAGGGACGGATGATGCCATCCCCCAAAGGGTGTGGTTTGCCCTCAAGGCCCTAAAGAAAGACAAATCTCCTGGGCGGATGGCATTCATCTGAGAGTACTATGGGAGTGGCGGACATACTGGCTGCACCCTGGCAGAGCTTTTCAGCAGGTCACTTGAGACAGGGCGGTACCTAGGGATTGGCGAGGGCACATGTGGTACCAATCCATAAAGGGGGTCGAGGAAGTACCAGGTAACTATAGACCCATCAGTTTAACCTCGGTGGTGGGAAAATTAATGGAGAGTATACTAAAGGAATGATTGGGGTTTACTTGGAGGAGGTGGGAGGTCTGGATAGTACGGCAGCATGGGTTTGTGCCAGGTAGATCATGTCAAACCAACCTTGTGGAGTTCTATGAATGGGTAACATCAGAACTGGACAGGGTAAGCCTGTGGATGTATTATTCTTGGACTTCAGCAAGGCATTTGACTCTGTCCCACAATGGTCTGGTGGAGAAACCGATGGGGTTAGAAGTAGGCCCTTTGATGGTCAGATGGATTGAAAACTGGATAGCTGGATGCACTCAGAGTAGTGGTCTGTGGGAGCTCTCGAACCTACAGAGGTTGGTAGTGGGGACCACAGGGCTCGGTCCTGGCTCCAATCCTGTTTAATGCATACATATCGGACATCAGGGATGGTATAGGGTGTGAAATGAGTCTCTTCGCGGATGACTCCAAGATGGGAGCAGTAGTTGAGGAGAAGAGGGAGGTTGGCCTGCAAGGGACCTGGACACCCTGGAAAACTGGGCTCACACATGGAAATTAAATTTCAATATCACCAAGTGCAAGGTGTTGCATCTTGGTCGGAAACCTAAACACAGGTACACCCTGGGAGGGCGCTGGAAGCCTCAACAGGGAAAAAGACCTAGGGGTCATGGTGGATACATGTATGAATAACTCTGAGCAGTGCAGGAGAGCAGCTAGCAAGGCAAACAGGATGTTGGAATGCATCGTAAGGGGGATCACCTCTAGGAGCAAGGAAGTGATTCTGCCGCTGTACAATGGACTGGTTAGACCACACCTTGAGTACTGTGTACAGTACTGGAGACCACACTTGAAGAGGGACATACAGCTCCTGGAGAGGGTACAGAGGAGGGCAACAAAGATGATACGAGGGCTAGGGGATTTGACGTATGAGGACAGACTTGAGGAGCTCTGCCTGTTTTCATTGGAGGAGAGGAGAGACAGGGGGACATGATTGAGGTCTTCAAGTACCTCAAGGGAATAAATAGGGTAAACATGGAGGGGATCGTTAGACTAAAGCAGGGAGGCATCACCAGAGGGCATGGTTTGAAGTTGGAAGGTGGAAGGGTGAGGGGGGAAAAGAGGAGGAGGTTTTTCACTGAGAGGATGGTGGACCCTTGGAATGCTCTACCTGGTGAGCTGGTTCAGAGATCCACAGTGGAGGGCTTTAAGAGAGGGTGGGACAGACACAGAAAGTGGATGTATCAGATGATGGCCTGTCCCGGGGGGGTGGGGATGGATGATAGGGGTTTCTGGAGCAAAAGGGATGGGAGGGTCTCGGCACCCAACTAAGGATCTAGGTTCGAGCAGACTCGATAGACCATAAGGCCTAATCTGCTGGCAAATAGTATGTTAGTATGTTAGTACCCTGAAAGTTTCATGAAAAAAATTCCACACCATCTAGGCTGTGTGAGAGAGAAAAAAAACATATTGTGTATAGGAAAACCAAAGACACTTTTAAAAAAAAATGTTTTTGATGTTCCACATCTCAAAAATAGAAAAAGATGTCATCACAACACTTTCACATCTTGAGACTCCACCAGCATGACTGTGCATGCACAGTGAATACCACAAAGTTATTAAGATGCAAACATTGGGGTTTAAAATTAAACAGCCTTCTCAACCCTAAATATAAGGGCACTACTGTACCCCTATTATATATATGATTTTGCAAAAATTGTGTTATCACACCAGTTATAGTTCAACTAACATAACAAAAGAATGAAATATGGCATTAGGGTTTCCAACCCAAACTTCCCACTCACCCCAGTAGCAAAATAAAAGACCACAGAAACAACCACAGCCAGCCATCAGCAGGTAAGACAAACAACATACAACTGTCTCCAGATGATAAAATGCAGTAGCACCAATGTACTACCTTTGTGGATTGTGTCTGTTGTAAATAACACAGGCACCACAGGGGTCTGCACTTGTGCAGCCACACCTGTGTTTCTATGCTATACATCATTCATGAGTTCATGTGACTGCAGAAGTGCAGGCCCCATGGAGGCCTATGCTTCTGCAGACAGAAGGCCCCATGAGGCCTACAGCTTTGTAGCCAGAGGTACTTATGTATGCTGTAAGAAATACCTTGCTAGATAGCATGATCTGATAGTGAATGGTTTTCTATATAAACTACATAACTGATAAATTGCTTCCCCCTTGAACAATTTCTAGATCCGCTGCTGAGACAAAGATACCCACATTGCAACACTACTTCTGAATGCATAACTGCAAACCCCACAGGGGCCTGACTTTCTGGATCCAGAATCTGGTGTGTATGTCTTACACCTATGGCTGAAGAAGTGCAGGCTCCTCAGGGGCCTGTGCTTCTGCTGACAGAAATACTGTTACAATTTTAGTATCATGAAGTTTTGCTGCTGCTCTTCTCTGCATCAGAGGTTGGTATGTATGTCTTAAACCTGTGGCTGTAGAAGTGCAGGCCCGTCAAGTCTGTGTATTTCTTACAGTGTGCATAAGTACCTTGTACAAAAGAAAGGCAGTGCCATAGGGGCCAGAGCTTTTGCAGACAAACAAAATGTTGCAGTTCGGGTATCAAGAACTTGTATGTGTGGCCACAGGGGCCTGTGCTTCCACACACAGAAACAGTGCTACGATTTGAGTATCGTGGATTTCAATCTGCTGTAACAAGTGAGTGTGTATATCTTGTGGTGTACATTTCACAGATACAAATCCCATGAAGGTAGCACATCAGTGCCACTGCATTTGTGTGATTTAGAAACAGTTTTATGTCGTTTATCTCATCTGATGATGTCTATCTGTGGTTGCTTGGGTGGTCTAGTCCTTTTCTGCTTGGGGTGGGTGGGTAGGGAGTTAAGGTTGGATACTGTAATGCCACATTTTCCTAATGTCCCTACTTTTTGTTGCACTGCTGTTTCTGTGGTGTTATAAAATGTTTTTGTAGAATGTAACTAGCACTGCACAGAGAACCTGTTCATCTCTGCAAGAGACATCTAATGTAACTCTACATACGCAACACATGCCTCCATCTCTCATTTCATGAGATCATGCAGTGCTTTACTGCTCACACGCTTAATGCAGTACTTTATTCCACAGAAACAGAGGTTTCAAATATGGTAGTTCTAGAGCCACCCACAGACTCAAGGCACAAACCTCAATTTGCTGTAGAGCTAACGCTGTTTGTGCAGCCCTAAAAGCTGTCAACGTTCAAGTTCAAGTTTATTTGCAGAAAAACTCCACTGAGCATGCTCTTTTACAAGGAGGCCCTGGTAGGACAACTTGGTACAAAGTATACACAATTTTACAATACGATATAATTTTGTACAACTGTAATACATCAAGTTCGAACAGTGTTGAGACAGGTAAACCATGTAAAGTAATACAATATAATACAATTGCTATACATCAAGTTTGAACAGTGTTGAGACAGGTAAACATGTACAATATGAAGGAAGTTATTGCTAAAGCATGTACATTTCAGGAACTACAGTAAGCTGACAGACAGGAAAGGAGAAAAGAGGGAAATATGAAAGAAGTTCAGAAAGTCATGCCAGTAGTATCTTAACCTTTTCATGCAGTGTCTGGTAGATACCATGGTTATCTGACAGTGTGCCTTTTCCAACGTACATCCAGGTTTTGTCATATTGTCAGGGTAATTATTCCTGAGTGAATTGCTGCCCATTACAGAGATGATCTAATCCATTAATAATAGCTTTTATAGTAATTGGGAGTATGTTTTTTCCATAGGGACATCAAGTTATAATTCGCTGTTATAATCATCTTGTTGTAACAATGAACACATGTGTCTGTTGTGTTCTTGCCTTCCTCATGCTCACACTTCATCGGCTCCTTCAACCCAAGATTTGTTTCTATCTCTATGATTGCTGTGATGAAAAAATGCTCCACAGCAGTTTTATAAAACAACACATGATGTAGTGTGTAAAAACACAAATGTTACACACGACCTCAAGTGTTAAATGCTTGTATAAACCCTCTTGTGCTTCATCTGTGGTTTTATCTAGCATCCAACACCTCGGGTGTGTGTAAAAATCTCATTATTCACACTGCCTCATATATTATTCTATATATATTCCCTGAGTTTTGGCCCAGAGCAAATAATGTGCAATTTAGATAATTATATTAAGAAAGTATCTAGATTATCTGGGACTATTATGCCAAATTATATGTTATCCTGGTCACTTTAGTTTCTTTTTTTTAATACAGTTATTTATCCTCCTGGGCTGACTGGGCAGCTGCTTAGCCCTGTTCCCTGTTGCCATTGGCTGGCCTGGTGCCTCTCTAGTGCTGGTGGGAGGAGCCTTTTCCCAACAGAATTCTCCCCATGTTGGGGCCAGGTAGATAGGGCTCTTCTCCTCTCCAGTGATGGTCATCCAGAAGTCTCCTGCTTACCCAGCTGAATGACAGCGTGGGCTGTCACCTCCAGCAGGCCTGTACAAGAGCCATAGCATGGCACAGAAACACATGTTCATGGAGGCACAGATGTGCTCTGGAACTGTGCCCTCCTTCCACCCACCCAGATGTCTGTCTGGCCCCCTGTAGCATTAGTGCTACCACAGGCCAGCCTCCACCTGGTGGCAGCCAAAACCAGAAAGGAAGCGACTCCTACCCAGGAAAGGAGAGCTACATGTCAACTGCTCACTCTGGGCCCGATTCCAAGACAGCAGGAAGAGCATGGCGCAAATTATGACAGGGCATAAAGTTCGCCAAACCCCTGTGACATCTGAGCTGCACCATATTCCAAGAGATTTGCCAGATATGACAGAAAATGCTTAATTATGCATGTCACAAGGTATTCTGCAAGACATGGCATAACTCACAATGTGGCGTAGCATTATGCATGTAGCAACTGACAACCATATAATAGTGCAGAAGATGCAGACATGGTGTAGAAGCTATGGGAAAGAGGACGGGTAATGGTGGAGAGTCAGCAAGTGGGAGTAAAAAATATAAGAGGAACTTTACACACAAGGAGACTGACATTCTCCTGGATGAACTTGAGGCCCAACCAGAACTGCTCATGGGCAAGGGAGGGGAATGGGAGCAGTGCCTCAGGCAGAAGGAGGCATGGGAGGAGGTGGCTAAGAAGGTCAATGCCATTGTAAATGCAAGGCGCACAGTGTGCGATACACAGAAGTGCCTAAGTGACCTGAAGTGCAATGCCAAGGCCAATGGAATCCCAGAACAGGTGGCAGGCAGTGGCCACAGAAGGTGGGCCACAGGAGGCGAGACCCCTCAATGGCCATGAAAAGAGGGTGTTGGCATCATCAGCAAGCACAGCGTCCATGGGGACACAGACCTCAACACATCGCGGATGGACGCAGGGATGTGTAAGTGGATGGCCGGCACTGCCCGCAGTGGGTGGGATGGTGCTGCAGGGGTGTGAATCATGGCATGCATGCATAACTCCCAATCAGCTGTCTTCCTAACGTTGAACAATGCTTCACACAATGTGGAACAATTGGGCAATATGTGGAACACCAAAGCAAACATTTCCTAAGAAGCCCAGGGCACTGTATAAATGTGTGCTGTATGGTCAGAATGTCTTTTATGAAGGAAAGGAACAATGCCCAACAGGAAAGGTGATATACTGGGATAACAGCCCACCTCAGGTGGTGTGGCCCGAGGCCACTGGCTGAGTGTACGCAACACCCGAGAAGGGACATTATCGCAGCAGAACACCCACCCTGGAGTGCAGTATGCCTATCATACAATGGCATGGTATAGTATACAGACAACAATAATGTCCAAGAATGTGTTGGGTTGTGTGTAACTATACTGATGAGTCTAAAGAGACAATGCAAACAATCACACAGCAACATCCAATGTGGCAATAAATCAGCAAAGTGAACAGCAAGGATGTTATGCCAGGATAACATCCCTGCTGTAATGGCCAACTGATCGACCAGAAGCCAGGAGTTGTGCATGCTAATGTATAATTAATAATATAACACATGCATCATGTACCATAGAGTGTTGCAGTATGATCAGAAAAGTGAAGGTGGGGCAGGGCCACGCAATGTGGAACAGAGACCAGATGGGAGGTAATATGAGGACTGGACCCGTAATGTGGCACAGCCAAGAGGAATGCATGCAGTGTAGTCAAGACATGGGGAGGCAGCACTGATGCACTGTTGTTCCCCCCACAGGTGCAGCAGCAGCAGATACAGGGGCAGGTAAGCTGATGGCCAGCACTACCCACAGTGCATGGGACAGCGACGCAGGGGTGGGACTAGAGGCAAGTATTGTTGGCATGATACATGTTAGCACTGATGCACCGTCATTCCCCCACAGGTGCAGCACCAGTGGACACCAGGGCAGGTAAGGCCATGGCCAGCACTGACCCCAGTGCATGGGACAGCGATGCAGGGGTTGGGATGGTGACAGGCATGGTAGGCATGACATGGGAGGTATCACTGATGCTCTGATGTCTCCCCAGGCACAGCAGCAGTGGCTACAGGCCGGTGGACAGAGGTGACACAGGTGCAGAGCGAGACCACAGGCAGCCGACCACTCAACAAGCCACTGTGACACACATCCCAGGTTGTGCTGACGTGGCACAGCAGAACACAGCCAGGATACCAGTGGTGAGGGAGCATGAGGCATTGGAGGAGCAACAGCGGGAGGAGGAGGGGCTTGACCTCAGTGACTTCCTCAGCTGTAGGAACCTAGGGGACAACGTTGTGCCACACATGAGCCCCACATCATACCGCAGGCTGGAGGAGGCTTTGGACAGGACCACGCCATTCCTGGAGGAGGACCATCCACAGACACCCACCGACTATGCATGGTTCTGCCGGACACTAGTAACGGCACACGCAGAAAAGGGGGAGATGCTGAGCTACATCAGGTTCAGCATTGATCCACACCACACCGTTTTGGAGGAGCACATGGGCACCCTGATAAGGGTGCTTGAGACAGGGACACACACCACAGAGGCAGTCATTGATCACTTTGTGGATGCCATGGTCACCATCCAGACCTGTGCGCAGGCACAAATGAGAGCCATCACTCACCTGGCCATGGCTGTGGAGGGGTCGGTGGTCCAGCAGATGAGACAGGCAGATGCACTGTCCACCATGCCACAGGGGGCCCGTGGGGGCCTGCACCCTCAAGGCACTGCGGTGAGGGATGCCACCACACAGGCGCCACAGGAGGTGCACCTGCCACCAGCACCACCACAACTGCCACTGACAGCAGCGGTGACAACAGTGCCACCACCAGGGGTGGAGGGCCCAGCAGCGGCACCACCACCACCATCACTGGCACCCCTGGAGCAGTAGCACCCTCAACCGCCACCTACATCCCCACATGTGCCAGCACAGGCGACCCCACCACTGCCACCACTGGCACCACAGACTGAACATGCTGGAGATATGGGTGGATCTGGCAGCAGCTGTAGGCAGCAAATACCATATTGGAGCCACACAAGTCCCTGACACACAGTAGGTCCAGGTGGGACACACCCTGTAAACTGGTAAGTACTGGGACAGTGCGGTACCTGAACCTATGCCACAGATGGTACTACATACAATTGCTAATGTTGTGTAAATATCTGTTTCTCCAGAAAAGTCACACCCTGACTATTGGTGAGTACTGGGACAGTGCACCACCTGGTCCTATGCTACAGACAGTACTACATACAGTTGCAAATGTTTTGTTAAACTCTGTTTATCCAGGAGTGCCACACCCTGACTATTGGTGAGTACTGGAATAGTGCACTACCTGCACATATGCACCTGACTGTACTACATAAAGTTGCTGATGTTGTGGTCTATTCTGTTTGACAAGGAGAGACACACCCTGAATTTTGGCAGGTAGTAGGACAGTGCAATACCACCACATATGCAACAGTCACTGTTTATACTGGTTGTTAATGCTGTGTTGCGAATTGTTTATCCAGGAGGGACATGCTAGTCTGCAAGCCTGCCCAAAGGTGCGAGCCAGGAGCACAGGAAAGGTAGGTTCCATGCTCAAATTCATACTGTGTGCATGTGGGGGCAATGGGACTGCAACCCTGGGCACAGGTGTTTTGGCACAGTGCCATATACCACTGCACATGCCACTACACATCCCAACTGCAGGGTGGTGAGTACAGGTGTTGCCAGCCATTCACACTGTACACAGCTGTGCCCTGGTGGGCTATGCGATTGTTATGCAACATGTGCCATGTCGTGAGCCACCACATGACAGCAGGAATTGTGCAGCTGGACTGAGGCCACTGCGCATGGACATAGTGCAGGCGCTGGGTGTGGTGGACAGCCTATGACCCACGTACACCTGTGTGTGGAAATGGCAACAGGGCAGTGCATGGCTGGGTATGGTGGGTGGCAGTGTGGGGGTGTGGTGTGAGGCAGCTGATATGGGGTCTCCCATTGCGCACTGTATGCATGGCACCACACAGCCCTGTCATGCAGTGTGCAGTGTGTGGTGGCAGCGTGTACACCATTGGTAGGGGACATGGTGAGCAAGGATATGTATGTGCAGCACATCACCTGCGCTACATCTCGACAGGAGTGGGGGTGCATTGATGCACCCATTGCTTCTGTATTCCAGTCCTGTACGTCATGCTGTCCACTGTCAGTCATGTAGGGCAACATGTAGGGGGTGACAGTATGATCGCCACTTACTGTACTGACACATGTGCTGTGCCTTGTTGCCTTGCAGATCTATACCACGCATGCCAGATGCCACCGTGCTAGGTGCCATGCCATGGAGCAGTGGTCTGAGTCTCAGCTGGAGGGCCCCCAACTTCACCCTGACAGAGGCAGCGCAGCTTTTGAACTTAGGCCAGCAGTGGGGGGATGACACTCCTCCCGCCCAGGTGCAGGAGGCACACTGCAGAGGAGCATGCCAGGGCATGGAGGACAATGGGGCATGCCTGGGTGCCAGCAGCGGCATGCCCCACACTGTTAGATAGCTGTAGCACCGCTGGCAGGACCTGGCATGATGGGACCCAGAGCTTCTGCAGTGGCTGGTGGATATTGTGTGCAGGAGGGATGCGGAGATGCGCATAGTCCAGGATGCAGGTGCAGGCGGGTATACCAACGTCTAGCTGCACATTGGTGTTATGCTGCCACACTGGCCATGGCCTGCACTAGTGCACACATGTGACTGTCTTCCCCTTCCCCACAGGTGCAGGGCATGGTGACCAGGGTCCACAAGGTCAGCCAGATGGTGACCAGCAGTGCATAGCAGGCCTGCCACAGGGTGCAGGACACAGGAGGTGTGGTAGGTGCATGCACTGTTTGTCATGTGTTGTGACCATGCCATGATGGTGAGGTGGTGGCTGTGTGTTGCACAGCGTGTGTGTGTGTGTGTGCCACATGTCCCGGACCAGCACTGACTTCAACCTTTGCTTCCTTACAGGTGTGTATAGCAGACTGACGCCCTGCCAAAGGGACCTGCTGCAGGCGATGGCAGAAGTGAAGGTGCAGATGTGGTGTACAGGCACCACACCCAGGGCAAGCTCAAAGGGTCCAGCCCATCCCGCCATCATCATCGCCATTGGAGGTGGTGGTGGAGGTGGTGGAGGAAGTGGTAGTGGAGGAGGAGGTAGATGTGGCAGAGGAGGAGGTGGAGGAGGCAGTGGAGGCCATGGTGGTGCCAGACGCCATGGACAGTAGACAGCAGAGGCTGGTGAAGCTGCCAGAGCTGGAGGAAGCCACGATTCAGCCCACTGTGGGGCCAGTGGCTGTGGAGGAGGAGCAGACAGAGGGGGTGCATGAGCCAACAGCACCCCTCCGATGTGCAGACAGAGGATGTAGTCATGCAGGCAATAGACACTGACAGGACCAGGCCGATGGCAGTGGACTGGAACGGCCAAAGCCAGGAGACATGGAATCCACTGTTGGTTCACCTGGGTGTGAGCCTGAGCCGCAGGTTTCGCTGTACCAAGGGCAGCCACCAGTGGGCGACCAGGAGCTTGTGGTGCTGGTGACCGCATTCATGACCGATGTGTGTGTGCCCATATAGCTCCCTGGGTGCCCTCCTAGCAGTGCTTCAGAGGTGCTAGCACTGCACACTGGACCTGGCCATGAACAGTGGCCCTATAGCCTTGGACCAGTTGGTGAATATGAGCCTGTGGGGTGGGGACTGCCTGTTGTGGGTATGTGGGTTGGGGGACCATGGGTGGTGTATGGTGTCCAGGGGCTGCATATCATGTGGGAGGCAGTGGGGGGCATGCCTGGGTGGGGTCCATATTGTGTGGGGACTTGGCTGGATGTTCATGATTGTTGGGGCTGGCATTGTACAGATGGGATGGCCACCTGGGCTGGTGTGGGTGGGCTGTACAGGGCGGGTGTATTGTGGGGGGTTGTAGGCATTCCTGCTGTTGCTGATGTTGTAGTAGATGTTGTTGTTGTTCTTGTTAATGTTTACCTTGTTAGATACTGTTTTTACCATTCATTAAATATTTATGCACACCTGGCTCTGCGTGTCTGTCTCTGGTATGTATGTGCGTGTGTGTGTGTCGCTATGCTCATGGGGGCATGCATGTGGCAGTCCTGCACCATCTCCTGTGTGTCTCCACCGTGCACATGATATCTGTTTGCTGGCTGTGCAGCTCACAGCCATGGGCATGCACCAGTGGTGGCAGCCGCATGGTGCCCTGTGTGATGCAGCTCACCATGCCTGGTCCAGCCCACATGCCATCACACCGTGCTTGTCTTGGCTGTGTGGTGGCCTTGGGCCTGTATGGCTCCCTTCCACCCAGGGACCAGTGGTCCCTGTGGGTGGCACCAGTGGCACACCACAATGGTGCATCTCACTGCCATACATATGCAGGTCTGTGCCACCTGGTGCTGTGTCCTTGTGGTTGCACTGTCTACATGTGTCAGTGGCCATGGCAGGGGCAATGTGCCTGGTGGTGCCATCATCATGGCATCATTCCTCTGGCTTGTGTGTGTCCTTTGCCTCCTATGACACCACGCCCATTGCCTGTGCATGATGTAATCCTCTGTGTGTACCTGTGGTGCCATCCCATGATTGCAGTCCTGTCTTATGGCTGCTGTATGGCACACATGGCCACTGTTCCAGCTCCAGTGATGCCACTCATGTCACAATGCACCTGACAGCCAGTTTCACCTCTCCTGGTGGCAGAGTGGTGATGGTATGGATACCATGCCATTGCCAGGGCTGCATTGCACCACAGTGTGTCCACCATAGTGCTGCAGATGCCGCCATAGTGGTGCTTGGTGGGAGGCGGTGGTGGTGCCTGTGCTCACAGGTCTCTGCTTTCCCAGTTCTGCTCCTATTGCTGCCTGTGCTGTGTCCCACTACACTGCTGTCTGCAGTACATACCTCGACTGTCCCACATACTTGGCATTGTTCCTCATTTTACATTCCATCACTTCTCTGTTCCACTTTGCAATGCCTTGTGCCACATTCAGTGTTGGGCTATTGTTGCTACATGCTATGGTACGTGTTGCACCCCATATGTAATTCACTTACTAATGACCTGTCTGACCATGATGCTACCTATTTCACTGTGTCCTGGGCTTCCTAGGGCACATTTGCGTTCAGTGTTCCACTGTTTGCCCATTTGTTCTGCATTCAGAGTCTACTGGTTGAGTGGCATACTGCAGTGTGGCTTTGTTGGGGGTTCTATGGCCTGTGCTCTGGTTAGGACAGCTATTCCTTGTTCTAACCTACGTTACCTTCCTCTGGCATCTTTCCTTACACCACCTGTTCTGGAATAACAGTTCCATGGTGCTGGTATTTCACATGTCACATACCACATTACACAGTGGCATAGGCTTTTTCTTTAGGCGTAACTGCATCGTAAGTTTCATTTGTCCATGGCGGTTGCAGGTTGCAGCATAAATGTTCTTTTTGGAATTGTGTGTGTCGTGAGTCACTGGCGTAACTTGCAGTTTGCACTATGACTGGTGTGCCTGCATTTACGCCTGGTGTAGCTTTCTTAGAATTGGGCCCTCTGTCTCTGGCCCTCCACCCCCAGCCCCAGCAAACTAAGCTTGTTCTTGAACTTGGGTCAGCAGTGTGATGCGAAATAAGGTGTTCCCAGCACCTTAGCTGTCTGCAGTACTGGGCTGGCAACTTTAGATTTTTTATCCACAATTTAATACTGAATGGGACAGATACATTTTTGAGCAGAAGAATCCACTCTAGAAAATGTATCTCTCCAATACCAGTGTAGAGCTCCAATTATCCATATTAACCACTGCTTCAAAATGTTGAAATCTGGGGTTATCCATAAAGTCCCACAGTTTAACATACCATCTCTAGTAACTGTAATCTGTAGATCCTGAAGCATACTGAACATAACCTTTAAACATACACTTAGATCAAAAAGCAGAAGTGGCTTGGATCCTACCTTTCCTGGTGTCATGCAAGGGAGTGGTGACTGTTGCAGGGAATGACAGAAGGAGGCTGCATTCTGAGTTGCAGATGTTCCCCTGTTTCTCTGCTCTAAGTAGAAGCTACCTGGAGAGCACAGCAGATCAAGGCAGGAGTCAGAAAAGAAGTAGTGACGAGGTGAGGGTGGAGACAAACAGTATATGATTCCCCTGCCCTCCTTATAGCACATTGCTTCCAGTAGTCATTCAGGGTCTGCATACGATTTTACTTGGTCTTCCTTAATGCTCCAGTGGGTGTCCATATATGTAAGTAGAGTGAAAAATGGATTGGAAGGGCATTGATTTACAGGACCCCAGCTTGAAAAGGAAGCAGAGAAGCCCAACAGAGAGTTGTATGGATAAGAGAGGATTGCCTGCAGAGAAGCAGGAGTTCTATCTTACATTAGACAGAAAATAAGTCCATTCCACCAAGCCAACATAGGTTAATCAGTGCACAAGGGGTGTTCAGCTTGATAAAGTCTGGTGTAAAGGGGATAGAACACTGCTATCTATATAAAACATGCACCCCTTAGGTGATGGAAGATACCTGACTGGATCAAGGCCTTGGTAGTCATAGAGGGCAGAGTAATGGATACCTGGGCCCAGATATTCACAAATGCACCAAAAGTCGCATAGTCCAGCGCAGTGCAAATTCGATGCACCGTGGTGCAACAGGAACCACATTCAGAGGTTGCACTGGCCGTACTGCACCAGCACAACCCGGCTGAATATGGCACAGTTGTACCATGGTGCAACCAGGCATTTGCCATGGCGCAACCTGAGATGCGCCATGGAAAAAAGCAGTTGAGCCATGGTGCAGATAGAGATGCTCCAGCACAACTGTGGGAGCAAAGCAGCAGAGCAACGGGGGGTGGGGTGCAGCACAGAGAAGAGACCCAGGGACAGAGCCATGGAAGCAGAGTAACAGGCTACAGGAGGCCACCACCAGCAGGGCGCACACAGGCACCCAACCCCCCCAGAACACAACAGTGGCACAGATAGTAGACAACAGGAGGTGCCAGTGGCCAATGGAGGGTCACCAAGGGAGCCCCTCAGGCTGCAGGCGGTGCCCCTCCACACACCCAGACCACAGCAGGCCACACCCAGGACTACGCAGTCAAGCACATACACACATGTGCCATGCAGGCATACAGGTGGCCCACACAGTAGGCACAGAACGTGCCAAGACACCACGTGAGCATAGCAGACCACATGGCACAGGCTGCACAATGCCAAGCAGGGCCCCAACACAGCGTGCAGCCAGTACCCAACCAAAGACCATGGCCGTGCCATCACCACACACCACCACAAATCCCTGACAGCCTCCCCATAGGCACCCCAAGGCACAGTCAACTACCGTGGGGAGGGACACTACCACAGTGGGACATACCACAGCACATGGCAGTGAACCACAGAAGCACAACACGCACTCTGACACATGCACACCACATGGACAGGCACTTGGCCACTGCAGCATGGCTCCTCATGCCACCTGCCAAGCAGAAACTGACACAGGCAGGTAAAGTCAAAATAGATATATTTCCCAAAAACTATATACAGCAACAAGGGGGTGAGAAAGGGTAGGAAAGCAAGGGAAGGGGACAGGGAACAGGAGACTTTACAGTGGGATGAGTGACTGGAGGGGGAGGTACAGCAGGGAAAACAGGGGAATGCTGGGGCCCATTAATCAGCGGCCATGGCCTGCCACCCCTTGGTACCCTCATCACCTCTGATCCACCAGCAGCATGTGGCATATCTGTAGCACAGCCTCCATGGTCGTGGAAGTTATCAAGATCAGCTGCCAGAGCAGCCGGCAGTACATGCACCTCTGTCTATGATGCTGGACACCTATGAGAAGGGACAGGACAGGTGACCAGTGCAATGTCCCAAGGAACCATGCCCACCCACAGTGCACAATGGGCAGTGGGAACACACCCCCTGGTATCCTATACCGGCCACCCACAGGGGGGTGAGCCAATGCCTGCCAGCAACATGGCACACCATGACAGTGCACAGAGGTGGTCCCCACCCACAAAGGCCACCCAACTGAGCAATGACAGTCACATGGCACAGTGTACCAGCAGCACCACAGCAATGTCAATGGCAGGTGGGCGCCTCCCACCCCACCAACAGCTGGCACATGTGTCCAATGGATGTGTCACAGTGGCAAGCACCACGTGCAGTGCAACACACACAGCTACCATGGCACACTGCACAGGTGGCCATGCCCACCCCCTGCCACTCCCCATGTAATGTGGGAAGGACCATGATAGTGCCTACCTGCCCTCCATGGCCCTGCTGGTGCCAGAGCCACTCCTGCACTGCCTCCATGTCCC
This sequence comes from Neoceratodus forsteri, assembly GCA_016271365.2. Taxonomy (NCBI): domain Eukaryota; kingdom Metazoa; phylum Chordata; order Ceratodontiformes; family Ceratodontidae; genus Neoceratodus; species Neoceratodus forsteri. The sequence continues at coordinate 260,598,968 of CM028137.1, read as the reverse complement.
GCTGTGGCCTGCTGACCTGTTGCTGCAACCACCGCCCTCCAGTGATTCTCAGATCCTGGGAATGGAACATAGACAGGTACACATCAGTAAACATTCACAGCAGCTGCCCACCACCCTCATCCCTGCGAGGGTGAGACCCTGCCCAAAACATCCTGCACAGCTGCATCGCAATGCAAGCAGCGGCTGGCACTGCCACCCTGCGATGTGCACGATGGCAGAGCACCACTCTAAAGGGCATGCCAGGCAGTCTAGCCAACACCAGAGTACAGCACCAGGTCACACATGCAATATGGGCATACTCACCTGGCTGTGGCACATCCCCAAGCCTGACACATGCCTCCAGCCTCCTCAGGCATGCTGGTCCCCACCATGAGGTTGCTGTATCTCTGGCAGCACTGCTCCCCCATCCTAGCCACCCGGTCCACTGCTGCAATGTTGCAGCAATCCCCAGCCACACTGCAACACTGGGATGCTGCAGGGGCGCCTGGTCAAACAGTTGGGGGGCGTGGAGCTGGAGACAGGTGACTAGGTTCACCAGCTTGACTTGTGTCCAGTTTTGTGCCCTCAGTGCCCTTCACAGTGCCATGTTGTGAGTTGTAGTTGGTGAGCAAAATGGCAGCAGTAAGCGCACGTGGCCACGACATGCGCCAGATGCGCGATGTGAGGGAACATGCATTGTGTTCACCCATCATGCAGTCTCAGATGCACGGCAAGAATGTGGCTAGGCAGTATCATGGGTGAGGGGGTGACCCAGGGGTCATGGGTCACAGCAGGGGTCAGTGGTCACCCGCCTCTGCACAGTGCACACGTGCGCGATAGGAGGCCTGGCAACATCATGTGCCATGGCCCCATTGTTCAGTCCATGCACAGTGTACGATTAACAACTTGATACTGTTTGGTGCATGCACATGCGTGGCCTGCACACTGCGCATGCGTGTATTGCGCCACAACTTTCTTCCAGAACAATCCCATTGTGCACATAGCAAAACTGTGAAATTCTGACACCACATGCAAATGAGCTCATCAGCCAATGTGTGGTGCACTGGGGCATTAGCATGTCATTACCATTGTGCTATGTAAGTGCCACGGAACAGCACAGGCCATGGACTGGTACTGCATCCTTTCAGGGTAAGTTGCGCATGCTGCTGCAGCTCACTGGGAGCAGCCAGCACAGCAGGGGGAATAGAACAGGGTGATGCTGCCACTGACACACTGTGCTGTCCAAGTCCACATGAAGCGACATGTCAGAACATGAGGAGGGTGAGGAGCATGGGCTGCTCACAAGCGTAGGCCCAATTTCACAAAGACAGAGACAGAGGCCTGTTCGAAGCCTACCTTGACAGGGAGTCCCTGTTGAGTGGTGCCCTGGGCACACAACAGACCAGGGCTGGGGCCTGGGTGGAGGTGGTGGCATGCGTCAACCAGCAGGGCAGGCACCAGTGCTCAGTGCAGGAGTACAGGAAGAAGGTGGGCACAGACAAGAGGTGCATCAAGGAGAAGGTGGTGGCCATCTGTTCCTCCCAGAATGCCACCAGAGGGGGGCCTTCAGGTGTGCCACCGCTCACGGCACAGGAGGAGCTGGTGGCAGCCACCATGTGCCACAGCACGTTGGAGGGTGCCTGGCGGCAAATTCCAGATGGGTGGCAGCCCATCATTGCATGTAACTATATCAGCCATGCACAGCTGGGGATGTGGAGGTGTGTACATGGCCATGTTGGCATGCATGCAGCCGGCATGCCTGTCACATGCACAGTGTGTGCACCCATGTGCATGCCATACTGCAGGACACAGGCAGTGGCAGTGTGGGAGCACATGTGGCCAATGCATCATGAACACGTCTCTCTTTCTCTTGCAGCACCAGCATGCCTCCATGTAGATGATGGGGCACCAGCGGCGGTAGCAGCCATGGCCCCTGGACTGGCCCCAGAGGACCAGCCTTCCACCTCCATGGGCACCCGGGGGCCTGCCAGGCTGCAACTCACCACCACTGTGCAGGCAGATGTCCTGGAACTGGGGTCGGACGAGGCCCTGGATGTGTTCCTGCAGGATGCCAGCCTTGGGGTCCTGTGCACAGAGACACAGATCTGGGCGGGTCAGACACCTATGACAACATAACGCTCATCCTGGACAGCATGGCCACTGTTGTGGGGAGATGCTGCTGCTGGCCACTGACACAGACAGCATGCCGAGTGCTCTGTCAGTGGAGTAACAGCTGCCCACCACCACTGCGGGCGCAGTGATATACACTGCCCATGCTGTGCCCTGTGGGGTGGTGGTGGTGGCCACGCAGGCACTGGGTGGTGTGCAGCAGCCAGACAGGTGACAGCAGCAGGCTGCGGTGCCACTGGGCAGCTGGACACAGGGTCCGCTGCCAGTGCACCTGCTGTACCCAATCCCCTGCAGGCAGCCACTGTGCAGCATCCACCAGAGAGGGACTGTGCAGCATGGCTGGTCACCACATGGGGATCAGCGTACAACCCAGGAGCCCTAGGATGCCGGCCGCTGACTGAGCACACCCGTTTGCTGCAGGAGTCCATTCAGCAACAGGTGCTGCTTGCCACTGGAGTGTGTGCACTGCATGTGGAGGTATGCAGTTAGCCGAGCAGCAGGAGATGAGCACTCGTAGATCCTGGAGGATGCAGCACATGCAGGAGGCCACGACTGCATCCCTGGATCATATTGCCACTGCGATCTCAGATGGCTTTGCACTGCTGGCTGCCACAGGGAGTGGCTGGGCACAGATGACCCCCTGCAGTGCGCTGTTCACCCCGTGTACCCAGCTTTAGGTGACCCCTTCACAGTCAATGCTGGCCTCAGATGTCGGCATCCCAAGCACACCTGGGTCTGGGCTGTATGGAAGCCTCAACACCCCCATGTGGACTCGGTTGTGGTCCCACGGTTCCACCCTGGGGGGCTGTTGCACACCACCCCCCTGGTTGATGGGCAGCCTGTGGGTACCGATCGGCCCAGGTGTGGCTGCCCCCGTGGTGGCCATGGTTCCGTGCAGTCGTGCAGTGGACCTGATGTGCGGCCCATCCCACCTGCAGACTGCAGCTGCTGCCCAGTCTGCACATGGGCAGTGTGTGTGTGTGTGTGTGCCTTCTGCAGGTGTGGTGCCTGTGTGTCACACACCACGCTGCCTGTGTGCATGCTTGCCTGGCTACTGGGCCATGTGGTGTGGGCATGATTACAGCAGTCTTGCACGGTTGCACCTGTGCTCGGTGCGATGCCTCTGATCCATGCTACATACCCATGCCTGTATGTGTGGGGTGGTGTGGGGGCTGTGAGAGGTGCTGTGTGTGGTTGTGTGTGGGTGTGTGCCCCTGTCTCCCTTATCCCTGCTTCCCACCTCAGTGTGTGCATGCCCATTGCCATGCACACCCCTGCATGTGTGCTGTACCTGTTTGTGTGGCCTAATCATGTGTATCACACCACCTACCTCTGTGCACCATAGTGCTCTCGTGCTATGGTGTTCCGGTGATGTCTTGCCTGCTGGATCAGCTGGGGATCCCTCCACCCAGGGGGTGGCTGTCCACTTCCCCATGGCCCATTGCCTCCATCATCCCCACTACTGTCACCCTCATCACCCTTGACAACTATCCCGCGGCAATGGCCATGTTGTGCAGTATGCAGCAGGCCAGGAACAGGCCACAGACTTTTGAGGGGCTGTACTATAGGGCACCGCCTGACCTGTCTAGGTAATGTAACTGTACTTTCAGCATGCCAAACACTCACTTAATGATGTTGCGTGTGCCGGCGTGTGCCTCGTTGTAGAATTCCTCTGCTGGGGACAACTGGTGCCGGTAGGGAGTTAGCAGACAGGGCCTCAGTGGATAGGTGCTATCCCCTGTGTGGATATTGACATGGTTAGCCCTCTGCTATGCTATGCTGTGCCCCTTGCATGGCCCTGGCACCCACATCAACATGCACACCCTGCCTTCCCCATCCCAAGGTATGGTCTGCCCATTGCCCCTTGGCCATGCAATACTCGCCCACTAGGTTGCTAGTGGGGATATCCCCACATTCAAACCTGTGGCACAGCACAGAGCTGTGCCAGATGAATGCATCATGTGCATCCCCAGGGTGTGTTGTGCAGACAGTGGTTATGTGCCCTGTGGTATTGCACACCACCTGGCAGTTGACACTCTGGCTTCCCTTCCTGTTGATGTACTCAACACCCTAGGGGCCAGGTGGCATGAGTATGCCCACATGGATGCAGTCAGTGGCCTCAATCATGCCAGGCATACCTGCTACCCTGTGGAAGTCCTGCATGGTTGCTGTATGCTCTGCCTGTGTGCTGGGGAAATAGATGTATTCTGATGCATGTGGCAGCAGAGCGTTGAGGAACTGTGTGAGGAGGCGGGATGTGGCCAACTGGGTTATGCCTGTGTTGTCCCCTGTTGATCTCTGGAAGGTGCCCATGGTGACTAGGCACATGACAGCTGTCACCTTTGTCTCCACAGACATGGAGTGGCTCCGTCTTTTGGGTGCCTGCATCTCCTCACTGCACAGCTTGCAGAGCTGTCTCAGAATGGCCCTGTTCAGGCGGTACCAGCCCACAATCTCCGTGTCACTGTACTGCTCGAAGATGATCTGGGTGCGGTACCACCTGTGTCGGGCATACTGCCGACTGGCCCTTCCACGGCCAAGTTGCTGTTCCTGCTGCCCCTCACACCTTCATTATGGCCTCCATCATGAAGGGTGCACTATCATGGCCTTTGCTGTCCAAAACCCCCTGAGTGGTTGGCTGCTGCTGGCTATGTGCCACTCTGGTGTATTGCCTGGCAGTGTGTCTGTCTGTCTCTCATACTCTCTCTGCCCCTGTCTCCCTCTTCACTGCCACCTCTGTCCCTCTTCCTTGGTCTGCCTTGATCTGTCTCTTTCTTTCTTTCTTTCTTTCTTTCTTTCTTTCTTTCTTTCTTTCTTTCTTTCTTTCTTTCTTTCTTTCTTTCTTTCTTTCTCTTTCTCTCTCTCTCGTTCTCTCTCGTTCTCTCTCACTCCCTCTCACCTGTCACAAATGCTTTCTGTGTGCTTGTGCCCTGTATTTATAGGAACAAGTCTGCTCGGTGCATCTCTGATTTGCTCAACACTTGCACCATGGTTTCACTGTTGACTATCGCACTGCACTGGATATTCATCGGCATGCCCCCCTACACTTGTGCCTGAATTCATTATAGTTGCACATTGGCACAATGAGATTTGCACTGCGCACTTGTTCCCGCTGAATATCGCTCCTTGGCACAAGTCCGCACTTGTGCCGGTGCAACTCAGTTGCACCATGCACAACTGATTTGAATATCAGGGTTCTGGTTGTCACTTCAGGGCATTACAACTTGTATTTTGTTCTAGTGGACACCAGACCAAAGATGGGAGACTATCACTGAGGAAAAGTGAAGCAGAACATGTATATCCTGTATGTACAGTGTATACTCTGTAAAGATATAATAAACGGAGTAGGTTGAACCATAAGTAGTGCCGTATAGGAATAATTACAGTCTGAAGAACTACAGGGCATACCATTGCTTTCAATACTATCCTCATGGCATAGCCAGTGATGAAAAGAGGAATGGTGATATCAGGATTTGGAAATTACTGAAAAACATGGCTCAGCCTGGCAGATGCAGTAGTGTACTTTGAAGGTTTATGACCTTGGACTTAAGCAACATCAATCAAGGTATGCTATTATCTGTTAATTTCTGAATTCAAATTTTGTAGTGTTGTGATTTGATAGGCCAGCTGTTTCTTTTATAGTTTTCATTAGCACTCTCATTTTATTTTCCCAATTTGCATGCCTCTAATTTAGCCAATAGGGCTCATCTCTGTAACTGGAAAGGTTTCTATCTTACAGTAACCATAGTAATTATCATAGGTATATAATGTGATACAGTAGTCTTGCACCTCGAGATTCTAAGAGACGTAAAGAAACCTCGAGGTATAGGGAATGTTTAGCACTGGCTCCTGGTTTTTATTGGTAAGAACTGCTTAGGGCAACTGTGATTTTATCCTTTTTGGTAGTAATAAACAAGTTTATTACTCTTAAGCAACGTGTCTGTGATTACTTGCATTCCCAATATTGCCAAGAACCTGAAAGTGGGCTTAGACCTCCTGACAGAGACATGCACTCAACATGTTTTTCGTTTTAGATTATAAATCTATTTTTATTACTCATGATATGAAAAAAATATTATTTTTTTGTATCAGAAGTCATGAAAAATATCCTTTTATAAGGGAAAATCATTATTCCTTCTCCCTGGTGTCTAGTGGCACCCCACACTATCCAATCACCATCCCCATCTATATTTATTGAGTCTCTGAACTAGTGTACCTTCCCACCCTCTGATCGTGTCCTGCTTGCCATAAGGGAAAACAGGGTAATAAGGGTAACTTAGTGGTAAAGCAAGGGGGGAATGCTGGAGATCATGTAGGATCTGTGGTTGTATAGTATGTAGAGAAAACTGGGCAGACTTGATGGACCAGGGGGTCTTTCTCTGCCATCATATTTTATGTTTCTTATCTTTTCCCTGGTGTCTAGTGGCACCACTCACCCTCCAACTGCCATCTCCATCCATAGTTTATTATTTCCCTGGTGTCTTGTAGCTTCACCACCTACCAATCACTGCGTCCCTTGTGCATCATTTATTTGCTGTCTAGTGGTACCTTCACTTTCCATTTTCCTTATCTGCAATTGGTTATTTTCCTGGTATCTAATGGTACCCCCCACCCTCCAATCACCATACCATCTAAATTTACTGTTTCCTGGTGTCTAGTGGCACTCCCTCACCCTCCAATTATGTCCTGCTCACAATAAAGAAAATGGTCCCTTGTATTTTTTTTGACCTGTAAAAATGAAAATGATCCCTTACCAATATGACCCCCCTGACCTCCCACTGAGCACCTACCACCTTATACCCCCCACACCACCCACACACCCTCACTCACCTGAACAGGTCCAAGGATGAAGAGCCACTCTCTGATTAAATACAAGTCTTGCTGCTGGAAAGACCGACTGCTATAAGAAAAATTAAGGTAACAGCAGTTCAGTGTATTTCAATGGAGTTTTCAAGTTTGCTGCATAAGTTTGCCATGTTTGCATATTTAGAGCTCAACATATCAACATGGCCTTTTTGTGACCCCACCTCATGAACATATGTCCTGAAAGGTGATTTTGTGCCCACTTGGTGAACTCACCTTTTGAGGGGATTTAGAAATGTTCAACACCATTGTTCAGTGTGTGGGGTCATAAGAAGGCTATGTTGAAATTTTGGGGTCATACTATGTAACAGTGGTAAAGTTGGGTGCAAACATTGACATTTTGCTACTGTCCCTCATAACTCTGGCAATTTTAAATATTTTAACTAGAAATTTTCAATAGAACCATCTTTTTAGAGCGCCTCATGTATGTGACAGCTGTCATTATTCAAACCCTGTTCAAATTGTATTTTTGCACCTGTAGCATGCAATGGCGTTGTGGTGGCGCAGAATAATGCTTTGGTGGGGATTTCAAAATTTTCAATACTGGGTTCATGAGGTGGGGTAATAAGAAGTCTTAAAGGCTATGCTGATAATTTCATTCCTGTTTTATACAAATGCAAGTGCATGGGCCCGGAGAGTGCTTCCACAGATACATATATGTATGTATATAAGCAGGGATGGCATGGGATCATGTTGCTGCATGCAGAAATTGTGCAGCAATAAATGCCGCAAGCAAAGAGTGCTGCCCAAAACAAGGTCAGGTAATACAGTGACCCGTCAGCAAGGGCACAGCCCCAGCAAAACAAATGGGAGTTGTTTCTTTATGTGGGGTCTTTGTCCCCCGCACCCTTCGGATTAAATATAGTCAACTCTGGGGGTCATGGACTTCAGGGATGAGGATACTGTCAGGGGGAGAAATTACTTGTTTCCATGAAAAAAACATTTTATAGCAGGAAGGAGACCTGGTGGGAACCGAACCACGATCCCAGGACTCCTACCAGGCCATGTGCTGGTGCCCTAGTCATTCCATCATGGGAGTGGATCAGCCATCCACACCTGCACATGGCAACTTCAGCCCTCTTCAGGAAACACACAGAGAGACAGGGGGAGCAGTAGTACCTTATTGCTATTATACCCCTGTCACTCTAAATGCCTTCATGCTTTACATTGCATGTTTCTTGCAGTGCATTTCTTGGTGCATTCTTTTGACCTGCTACCAGCAGGGATGGGAACATAGGGCTCTCTGGTCATTGCACTCCCACAGACAAATGAGGATACAATTATATTATCTCCAAAAGTAAGAAAATTCTTTGCAAAAACTTTGTTAATCCACTGGTTAGTGTTGTTAGTGTGGTTAGTGTGTAGTAATGCCGCAATCTGCAGCCTGTCCAAAAAGATGGCAACCCTACAATGCTGGATGCTACAACATCAGCCAGATGTTTTAGCCCTCACAGCAACCTGGCTGTCAAAAAAGACCCCGGACTCCTTTGTCACACTCCCAGGCCACATCCTTTACAGAGCTGACTGAAATGACAAGCAAGGAGGGGGTTGTGCTTTTTAGATCCTAGACTCCCTGCTCTGCCAAGCCTTACCTGCACCCTCTCTGGAGCACGGAGCACAAGCCCTGACCATAAAGCTCACCCCAGACCCTTCTAGAGCCCTCGTAACTATAACCATGGCTTACATCCCCCCCAAGAAATCAAACCCAAGCTATTCAATCCCTGGCCAGCTATATCACCAGCTCTCCACCCCCCCAAAACTGAGCACATCATTCTAGGGGACTTTAATGTGAACTGGCTATCCAGTTCAACCTCCCCCATAAAAAAAACCTTGCTGCGCTAGACCTGACCCAGTTAGTCACTCAGCCTACCAGGTTAAATCAAAGTAATGGATCCAGCACCCTGCTCAACCTATTACTCACCAATCTACCAAACAGAATCTCGAACCTCACAGTACTCCCAGACTCCCTTAGCGATCACTCCTCCATCCTCTTCACCTGGTCATGTCAGCGGCAAACACCCTAATCAAACAGTTTTACATGATGCCGATTTCAACCTGGTGGCATCGCTAAGCTAAGGTGGCATCTAATCCAGTGTGACTGGTCCCCAATCTGCCATGCCCCTACTATAGATGAAGCCCTAGACTACATCACTCGCACATTCAACAATGGATGTGATATCTCTGCCCCTCTCTCTAAGGTTCAAGCCAAAAAGCGTAATGCCCCCTGGATCACACCAGCACTGCTCCAGTAGCTAAAGACTTGAGATGATCTATGGCACAAAGCTGTTGCCTCTGGTGGACAGGCGGACAAGCAGGCCTACAGGGCGACTCATAGCAGGTGTACATGGGCCATTAGGATGGCCAAATCTGACTACTATAAGACTACCCTTGCTTTCTCAGAGGGAATGCAAGGTTGTTCAGGACAACAAAGGAGCTAGACGGTAAAACCCAGTTGCCACCCCTCTCCCAGATAACTGTCAACAATGACACTACTTCAGACCCACTTACCATCGCCAACTGCCTTAATTCTGCTTTCTCTGACCTAAGCGCAATTCTCCCAAATTCTTTGATCATGACCCCGGGATCCCTGAGCCAAACAATGCACACACTCCCTTCCACTTCAGGGTCATTTCAATGAGTGAAGCAAGACCATACCTTGTAAATGTGCTCGGGGGATCAAGCTACTGCAAAGACTCATTTGACTTGAAAATCCTTAATTTGGTACTAGATTCTGTGCTCTCCCCTCTAACTGAACTAATTAACTGCTCTCTATGTCTAGGGCAGTTTCCAACCACCTGGAAGATGGCCACTATTACCCCAGTATTGAAGGGTGGGGACCCCACCTCCCCCAACAATTACCAGCCCATCTCCATTCTCCCTCCACTCTCAAAAGTGCTGGAAAAAATTATTGCCACCCAATTCACCGACTACCTACTAGCGCATAATATACTGTGTAAGGAACAACATGGCTTTAGAGCTGGTCAAAGCACAACTACCGCCCTCACAGAGGTTCTCTAACTTCCTGCACAGTGCCCTAGATAAAAAACACCTAGCAGGCGCTGTTTTCACAGACCTGTCGAAAGCTTTTGACACAGTCTCCCACCCCCTGCTCCTAAGTGCCCTTCACCTCTCTGGTCTGTCTCTTGGACCCCTCACTTTGTTTACAAGTTACCTCTTTGATAGGTCCCTACATGTCAAGATAAACAGCACTCTCTCTTCTACCCTGCCAGTCTGCTCTGGGGTTCCCTAGGGCTCTATCCTTGGTCCCTTATTGTTCAGCAGCTACCTGAACAACCTACCTAAATCCTGCCAAAGTAATCTGCTTCTCTATGCAGACCACACAGTACTTTTTGCCTCACACCCTGATCCCACAGTCCTACAGTCCTCTCTACAACTTGCTTTCAACCAGATTGAAAACTGGTTCACTGATTGTAGACTGGTGGGCAATGTAAAAAAGATCAAGTCAATGCTCTTTGCCCACCGACAGAGCAAAGACAGTGCTGCCCAGCTAACAATCTTCTCCAAAGCTCATCTCCCACTGGAACAGATCCATATCTATAAATACCTGGGTCTAACATTCGATCCCTGCCTCTCATCCCACACCCATATCAGTAACCTCTCCTCGGCCATAAATATTCGCATAGGACTGTTGTATCAGCTTAGAGACCGCCTACCACCAGAGGCCCTTAACTTTTCTGTTACTTGCTCCATCCTCTCACTAGTAGATTATGGACTCACCATTTACTTGGCCACTGACCACACAGCTCTCAACAAAATCCACTTGGCTATAAATAAGACATGTAGACTACTCTCTGGGGTAGATATCAAATATCCTCTCAGTAGATGAAAGAGTATGCGATCAAATGTGTCTTCTCTCCAAAAAGATTCATCTAGGACTTACCCGACTTGGAATATTGGCCTCCCTCTGCTCTTCTCATGCCTCTGCAAACACCCATTCAGCAAATAAGCTGGTGTGGTCTATTCCCAGAGTTAGGACATCCCTAGTCCTAAGGTAATTTCCTACAGAGCGCCACTATGGTACAATGAACTCGTCCCTGCCATTACCTCTGTCTCCAGACTAGGCCCCTTTGAAAAAGCCCTAAAAGACCACTTACTCTCTACCCATTGTTGCCAGTGCTATAGCTAGTTATGTCCTATGGTTAGCCCCACCATTTCATGACCACGGGACCTGGCGGCCTGCCGGTCCTGCCCCTATGGTGGTGCACAGGTGGAGATCCCAGTTAGTTTAATAAATGTTCAGTACAACCAGTACTGAGACAGAAAGAGTGTGCTAAGTGTTATTACCTACTGTTCACGTATACTTCTATGCACATTACTGACTGTGTAACTGCTAATATTCCACAATATGTAAACTTTCACAATACGTAAACTTCACTTTTGCACATTATTGATTGAGTAAGTGACAATGTCAGTTTTCTGACTGCTTGCACCTAAAACAATTACAAGCTCCTTAGTTGGATCTGAATAGCTACCTAATTGTATAGGCCTCATTCTCCTTAATGATTGTACTATTCATATCCTGTATTGTTGTTGTCTAGTGTATACTGCCTACTGCTTTTGCCTGTACTGTTCTCTGACGTGGAGCCTTTGTAAATCAGTCTATGACTCACAGGTTGTAAATCTGATATCTTCAATAAATAAATAAAATAAAAAAATGAGAAATGTGGTGTTAGGGTTTCCAACCCTAACACCTACCTACTGCAGGCAGAAACAGGCATGGAGTGTGCCTTGGGGCTGTCAGTCCAGTCCTCATATACTGTGCCCATCTCATTTATTTACTCATGGAATGGAGTGAGCATTAGGAATAACACCAAGGCACACCCACCCTGTTGCTGCCTGCAGGGTGGTGGTGGGGTGTTAGAGTTGGAAACCCTAATGCCATATATATTTCCCTACTTTAGTCACTTCAACCCTAACTAGTGCATTAACAAAGTTTTTGCAAGGAATATATATATATATATATATTATGGTAGCATGGTAGTGCTACCATAGTTAGAGTTGAGGAGCCATTTACATGTTAAACCCAAAACTTTGCACCTTAATAACTTTGCAACTGTTTGATGGATTTGCCTGAAATTTGGAATACACAATCAAGACCCATACTCCTTAGGATCTGCCAAGTTTTGTACCAGTCGGATACACAGCTGCGGAGTTATTAAGCATGATCTGTGCATGTGTTTACACTTTTTCTGGAATTCTACGGTCGCACCTACAGGTCGCATGGTTTGCGTGACTGGTCCGAAATCTTCAGGGAACGTGCGGCCAGGGTCCCCGATGTGCCTTTTGAAGATTTCATTAAAAAATATTAAGCGGTTCAAAGTTATTCAAAAGACAATTTCCCATTATAAGTCAAAGGAAAAGTTAACAAAAGTTCGACTTTTCTACTGCATAAATAGCCCTTTTACTGTCATAAATCCGCCATTTTGTTTCAGTTAGTGATCAGAAGAATGCTTGGCATTTAAAATTGGGACCCTCTAGCAACCTAATTCTTTTTGTATTCACCTAGTCGGGCCCTGATCATGCTAGCCATGTCTTTATTTTGGGGTAAAACACCCCAGAAATGTTTTTCAAATTTCTGGAAAAAGTACTTTTGCAAAGTACTGTCGCACTTGTGACACTTGTCAAATGCATTTGTGAAAGCTTTCGCAAATTGCAACAGTACTTTTCTAGGCTGTGGGAAAATGACAGCAATTCTTTGGCACCCTGCTGCAAAAGAACGGTTTGGTGCTTTGGCCTGAAATTTGGATGGAACGCAACCGACATCTCACAGATGTGCCTTTCAGTGTTGTGTTGAAAAAATATTACACGGCGGCAAAGTTACGGCACTCCAAAGTTGACGCTTTTTCCCATAGGATAACATTACGGCATCCGACACATTGCAGCAATCCTTTGGCGCCCTGCTGCAAAATAACGGCTAGGTCTTTTGGGTTGAAGTTTGGAGGGAAGACAGCCAACATCTGACAGATGAGCCTTTCACTGGTTTGGTGAAAAAATATTACAGGGAGCCAAAGTTATGGCACTCCGAACTTCTCTTTTTTTCCCATAGGATAACATTACGGCATTCGCCGCGCCTTTCAGGGCCCGTATCTCGGAAACGGTGCGAGATACGGACTTTTTGTCAGAAAAACACTTAGCCCCCTCATGGGGACTAAGTACAAAACTAGCCAGGACAGTCATAAATCATATGACTTTAACATTTTTTTTCCTACATCGTACGGTTCCTGAGATACAAGCAATTTAGTATTCCAACTCCTCATTTTCTGCTCCGAGACCCATTATTATGCATACATTCTTTGTACTCACTGTCTTTCTCTATGCAGCTTTTGGGGAAAATCAGCCTGTGCGCTTACATTACTGTTACCATTGCCCTTTCCGCTTGTGGTTCCGTACCCGTTTCACTTACCGTTGACATCTATGCCACCATGTGCGTTATCCTTAGCGTTTCCATTTGCACTTGCGTTTCCGTTATTTTTTGCCATTTGTGTCTACAGTACTGTTTCTCTTTCTGTTTTGCTTTGTGTCACCATGCCCATTGACATTTCTGTTTGCGGACACTATGTTACTATATGACAAGACATCACGTGGCGGACCATTCCCGTCTACGTCACCGTGTGCGTTACGCTTTCTGTTCTTATTCACGCTTGCGTTACCATGTGCACCATTGTTAGCGCTTCTGTTTCCATTGCTGTTCCTGTTGTGCCCCACGCTCCCGGCGCCGCACTATGTGGTGGGAGCGTGAGGCCCTTCCGCCACTGCATTACATTCACTATTTCTCGTTATCATTCTCAAAAAGAAGGGAAATTAAAGGCAAAAAACTCCAGTTAATGCATCAGTTAGGGTTGTTCCATAGCAACAAAAGTGAGGAAATTTGGTGTTAGGGTTGAAAACCCCCCTTGGACCCCTCAGCCCACCTCCCAACTGGCATCGGGGTGCGCAATGGGTGTTCGGTCCTAACTCTCACCCCATTCTCCTATACCTCTGCTTCTTTACACATGTGATGGGGTGACAGTTAGGGCCAATGACCAAAATGTGCACCCCAATACTGGTTGGGGGGGTGGGCATGGAGGTCCAAGGGGGGTTTTCAACCATAACACTGAATTTCCTCACTTTTGTCGCTGTGGAACAACCCTAACTGATGCATTAAATTGAGTTTCTTGCCTCTCTCTCTCTCTCTCTCTCTATATATATATATATATATATGTAATGGTAGCACGGTAGTGCTACCATAGTTAGGGTTGAGTAGCACATTTAAGGTTAAAGGGTCAAATTTTGCACCTTAATAACTTCACCACCATTCCATGGATTTGCCTGAAATTTGGCATGCACAATTGGGCATGGTAGATATTTGGATCTGCCAATTTTTATACCAGTCGGATGTACAACTGCAGAGTTATTAAGCGACAATGAATTGCACAATTAAGCTTTTTTGCGATTTCTTTGCTCTCGCCTACAGGTTGCACGGTTTGCGTGACTGGTCCAAAAACTTCAGGGAACATGCGGCCAGGGTGCCCAGTGTGCCTTTTGAAGGTTTCATGAAAAAATATTAAACAGTTCAAAAGTTATTCAAAAAACAATTTCCCATTGTAAGTCAACGGGAAAAGGTAACAAAAAGTTCGACACTTTCGCAAATGCACTTTATACTTTCGAAAATGGCCCTAGTACTTTCGCAAATCCACCATTTTGTTTTCAGTTGGTGATCAGAAAAATGCTTGCCATTTAAATTTGGGGCCATATAGAGACACAATTATTTTTGTGTTCACCTAGTAGAGCCTGAGGATGCTAGCCATGTCTTTATTGTGGTGTTAAACACCCAGAAATATGTTTTTCAAAGTTCTGGAAAAAGTACTTTTCTAAGTACTTTCGTACTCCGCCACTTTCCTTAAATCTATGGGAAGCTTTGCAAATCACGAAAGTACTTTTGCAAACACTATGGCCAAATGACAGGAGTTCTTTGACACCATGCTGCAAAAGAACAGTTAGGTCTTTTGGCCTGAAATTTTGAGGGAAGGCAGCCAACATGTCACAGATTTGCCTTTTGGTAATTTGGTGAAAAAATATTGTATGGCTCCAAAGTTACAATACTCTGAAGTTGATGCTTTTTCCCATAGACTAACATGGTGGCGTACGCCACACCCTTTGGGGCTCGTATCTCAAAAACAGTGCGAGATACAGATTTTTTGTTGCAAATGATGGGCTATGTAATACAAAATGGTAGCCAGGAAAATAATGATTTCTGTGAAATTTACATTTTTTTTCCACGTCGTATGGTTGCTGAGATATTTACAATGAAGTACTTCTAATGCTCGTTTTAAGCTTCCATTGCCATTACAATGCATACATTCTTTGTACACACTGTGTTTCTGTATTCAGTTCTCCAGCAAAAAGAGGGTATGCACTTCTGTTACTGTTATAGTTACTGTTTCACCTTGCGTTTATGTACCTGTTAGTGTTACCGTTCCCGTGTGCGCCATTGTGTGTGTTACCCTTTGCGTTGTCATTTGCCCTTGCATTTTCATTACTGTTACCATTTGTGTTTCCACCTTGTGTTTGCGTTGCTGTTCCTGTTACTATGTCACAAGACATCACATGGTGGAGGCTCCCACCGCCGCATTACATTCAGTATTTCTCATCATCATTCTCAAAAAGAAGGGAAATTAGAGGCAAAAAAACTCTGTTTAATGCATCAGTTAGGGTTGTTCCACAGCAACAAAAGTAAGGAAATTTGGTGTTAGGGTTGAAACCCCCTCTGGACACCTCCAACCCACCCCCCCAACCGACATCAGGGTGCGCGTTGGGGTCGTCGGTCCTAACTCTTGCCCCATTCTCCTATAGCTCTGCTTCTTTACACATGATGGGGTGAGAAGTTAGGGCCGATAACTAACATACGCTAATACCAGGTTGGGGTGGACTGAGTGCAGAAATTTCAACTACCAGGCCACTTTCTTTCACTGTGGAACAACCCCAACTGATGCGTTAAATGGAGTTTTTGCCTCTAAGATATATTATAGTGGCACCAGTGCCACTATAGTTAGGTTGAGGAGCCATTTACATGTTAAACCCAAAATTTTGCACCTTAATAACTTTGCAACTGTTTGATGGATTTGCCTGAAATTTGGAATATACAATCAAGACCCAGACACCTTGGGATCTGCCAAGTTTTGTACCAGTCAGATACACGGCTGTGGAGTTATTAAGCATGATCTGCGCGTGTGTTTACGCTTTTTCTGGAATTCTACGGTCATGCCTACAGGTCGCACAGTTTGCACGACTAGTCCAAAATCTTCAGAGAACATGCAGCCAGGGTCCCTGATGTGCCTTTTGAAGATTTTGTGAAAAAATATTAAACGGTTCAAAAGTTATTCAAAAAACAATTTCCCATTATAAGTCAATGGGAAAAGTTAGCAAAGTTCGACAGTGTAGCAAATGCACCATTTACTGTAGCAAATGGCCCTTTTACTGTCGCAAATCCACCATTTTGTTTTCAGTTAGTGATCAGAAAAATGCTTGGCATTTAAAATTGAGACCCTCTAGCAACCTAATTATTTTTGTATTCACCTAGTCGGGCCCTGAGGATGCTAGCCATGTCTTTATTTTGCGGTAAAACACCCCAGAAATATGCTTTTCAGATTTCTGGAAAAAGTACTTTCGCAAAGTAGTGTCGCACTCATGAAAGTGTAGCAAATTTTTGCGAAAGTTTTCACAAATCACGACACTACTTTGCGACACTATGCCCAAAATAACAGTAATTCTTTGGCACCCCGCTGCAAAAGAATGGTTTGGAGTTTTGGGCTAATATTTGGGGAAAACGCAGCTGACATCTCACAGATGTGCCTTTCGGTGTTTCATTGAAAAAATATTACACAGCGGCAAAGTTACTGTACTCCAAAGTTGATGCTTTTTCCCATAGGATAACATTATGGCGTACGACGCCTTGCAGCAATCATTTGGCGCCCTGCTGCAAAATAACGGTTTGGTCTTTTGGGCTGAAATTTGCAGGGAACACAGCCAATATCCGACAGATGTGCCTTTCAGTTGTTTGTTTAAAAAATATTACAGGGAGGCAAAGTTATGGCAGTCCGAACTTCTGTTTTTTTTTTTCCCATAGGATAACATTCGGCGTTAGCAGCACTGTAAGGTCCGTATCTCGAAAAGCGTGTAAGATACGGACTTTTGTCATAAACGTTCTTAGCCCACCAGGAAAGTGATACTTCATATGACTTTTAAATTTTTTTTCTATGTTGTACGGTTACTGAGATATAAGCAATTTACTATTCCAAGTCCTCATTTTTGTGTTCTGAGAATCATTATTTTGCATACATTCTTTGTACTCACTGTCTTTCTCTCTACAGCTTTTGGGGAAAACCAGCCTGTGCACTTACATTACTGTTACCATTACCATTTCTGCTTGCGGTTCTGTACCCGTTTCACTTACCGTTCATGTTTACGCCACCATGTGCGTTACCCTTTGCGTTTTCATTTGCAATTGCGTTTACATTGTTTTTAACATTTCTGTCTACAGTACTGTTTCTCTTTCTGTTTCACTTTGCGTCACCATGCACATTACAATTTGCATTTTCGGGCACAATGTTACTATGTGACAAGACATCACGTGGCGGGAGCTCCTGCCGCAGCATTACATTCACGATTTCTCATTATCATTCTCAAAATGAAGGGAAATTAGAGGCAAAAAACTCCATTTAATGCATAAGTTAGGGTTGTTCCACAGTGACAAAAGTGAGGAAATTTGATGTTAGGGTTGAAACCCCCTTTGCACCCCTCCAGCCCACCTCCCCAACTGGAGTCGGGGTGCGCATTGGGGTCATCGGTCCTAACTGTCACCCCATTCTCCTATTCCTCAGCTTCTTTCCACCTGTGATGGGGTGACAGTTAGGGCCGACAACCCCAATGCACACCCTGATTCCAGTTGGGGGGGTGGACTGGAGAGGTGCAAAGGGGGTTTCAACAACATCGAATTTCCTCGCTTTTGTCATCTGAGAACAACCCTAACTGATGCATTAAACAGATTTTTTTGCCTCTAATAAATATATGTATATATATAATTTGTTGTTTGTTTTTTCCATTTTACCAGGAAGGGGAAAAGGGTACAACATGAGGAGTGTCACAGTACATACAAAATTACAAAATAAGTACAAAACCAATAAAATAATCAAAATAAATACTTGTATACATATATTTTCAAAAGTATCTACATATGCCAGAGCAAACATTGCAAAAGAAAATCAGATGCAATCTAGATTAACTGGCCTTTACACAACAGCATGTGGAAGATGCCTGCAAACTATTATTCAAATTCCATTTAAAAATAGAATACTTTACTGATATATCAATATCCTGTTGAACTAATTTATATAAAACCTTAGGACCATAACAAGAGAATCATATTCTCCCATAACCTTAGATGCTGTGTAAAGTATGTTCCAAATGCCAAAATATTAATCGGTATGGGTCCTGACTTCAAAGGACACAATATGAATGCAGTGACATAGTTGGTCATTTATTTTTGCATATGAAATAGAATACAGCTTGTGTTATGCATCTGGTTGCTGAATATGTTCATTCAGCTCAGTCCCAGTGTAGCTTGTGTCACTACTGTATTCGGGAGTGTGTGTGTGGAGGATCAGAAGCATCAGAAAAAAAGAAACACAAAGATAAGAAACAATTACTAGATAAGATGACTGGTGATAGCAAATTATTAAGAACAAAACAAAAAAAAACCTTACAAATATTCAGTACAGCCACTTAGGAGAGTTATATGAATGGCAGGATGAAAAGAGATGTGTGACACAAATGCTGACACTGACATAGCCAGAATAATACAACTTCTTGTGCTAAAAAAATATTTAATCTGGCATTATGATCATGTAATTCTCAAATTTCTACCTTCAACAACATTGGATTTTACAGCGGAATGTCTTTTTTGGGGGATGGGGGTGTGGGGATATGTGTGAGTTGATGTATGTAAAGTAAAGCAATATTGTTCAGAATCACAATATAGATTTTCATCTTAGATGAACTATGTCATGGTGAATACATCTATATTTTAAATTAAACAATGTAATTTAATGTTCTAACCATACAGATGCTGCTTGTTGTAGTTTGATGTGCTTCAAGTATGTCATATAGATTTGCAACATTGACCCCCTACCATCTGTGTCTGCAGAGGTTAGAGTGAAATGTGAATCTTTTATGATCTACACAGATTGCATTACCAGCGATATTCAGTGTGATAGAGCTACATATCTACTTATCAGAATAGATGACAGGGTGACAGGCAGTTTATGTTCACCAGAGAGCTGGGAGATATCACTTTCTGAGGAACCAGAAACTTTGTCCAGCAACACCCAGTATCAGTCATCAGGAGGAGCTGTGTGACTTAAACATCAGTCAGAATCCCACAGCCTGGAAAGAAGCAGTAATCCTCTCCATAGAAAGTACAGATAGTTTAGATAGAGTCATATACTAATAATAATGCTCTTTATTCATTTCTTTATTCAGAATTGGTTGCCAGTCTCTAGACCAGCTAGACTGCTGAGTGGGCACCAGCCTATTTTGGGAGCTCTGCAACTGCTGTCCTCTGAGTCTTCCTCTACTGATTTCACTCTCGCTCCTGCTTTCTCGCTCTTGCTCTCTCGCTCTCTTTGCTCTCTCCTAAAGACAATACATTTGTTTGTATTGCTTTTTATAAGTTTATACATATTTTCTTATCAGAACAACAACACCAAAAGAAAGAGCATATTCCCATAACCTTAGATGCTGTGTGGAGCTGGGATGGGAAGGAAAATAAAAACAGATATAGATAGGTAGGCAGACAGGGAGATATGGAGAGAGAGCAAGAAAGAGAGGGAGACAGATTGCTCGCTTTGTTAACACACCAGCCAGCAGCATGCCTTCATCTGCAAGTGCAGATGTCAACATCATCCTGCTGCTATTATTACTGAAAATGTGGCTGAATGGCTCCTCTTACTAAGCTGGGCACCCTGGATTTTTGGGTGCCCAGAAACTTAATTTCTGGGGATATTTTCAAAAAACTAACACCAGAATCTAGTTAAATGGGTCCTGTTTACCCAGGTTTGGGTGTTTGTTTTTTTCCAGTACATCAATTTTAAGTATTTTTAATATTATTTAGTGAAACAAAAAGCAAAATAAAATGGTAGCTACACTGATTTTTTTTCGTTATGACAATTAAATCATAAAAACTAGGCATTCATGAATGGTGCTTTTTACTGGTTGAGCTTGATTGTTTTCCAAAAAGTCCTTATAACTCTGGAACCATAAAATACTTTTCATGAACTCTTCAAAAGGCACTAACTCAGTACAGGCTGCTTCTGCTTGCCAGAGTCTGTCAGGATAATGGATGCAACATTTCATTTTCGGAGATATTGCCAGTACCAAAGGCCTCAGTGGAGAGAAAAATGAAGCTCACAGAGGTTAATGACTGGCTCAGGAAGTGGGGTGAAGAGAATGGGTTGGGGGTGTTAGGGAACTGGAATGGAGTTTGGGAGGATAAGGGACTATATGCCAAGGACAGGTTTCATCTTGCCCCATTAGGGAAGGAAGTCCTTAAACAGGGGATGGCTGACTACATACAAGAAAGGTGGGGTTTAAACTTGTAAGGGGAAGGGATAAGGGAGGGGCTGACCAGAAGCCCTCCCTCCAGATGAGGAGTAGCCTCAAGCCCAAGGGGAGGGAAACAGACTGGAGGTGGAGGTTTCAGGGGAGAATGGAAGTATAAGGAATCTGGGTGGGGTTCAACAAGGAGGATCAGGGATAAGGGTGGGGTTAGTGTTAGTAAATGCCAGAAGTTTGGGAAACAAGTTGCCAGAGTTCCAGGCCATGCTGTTCGGTGGGGGGTGGATGTGGCGACCGGAGCGTGGGCCAACAAAAACCATGACTGGGACCTAAATGTATGGGGTACACTATGCTTAGGAAGGATAGAAAGGAGGGCAGAGGGGTGGAGTGGCTATGTTCATTAGAGATGACATAGAAATTGCTATGGTAGAAGAGGCAGAGGGAAACGTGGAGGCCTTATGGGTCACCTACGATCCCTAGCTGGAGATAAGGTCAAGCTGGGAGTAGCATATAGGCCCCGGGATGAGTGATGTTCTAGAGGATGGTTTGCTGGACAACATCATTGCCCAGTGTGGTCCAAAGGGGAAGGTGGCATTGATGGGGACCTTAATATGCCAGGTACAAACTGGGAACCATGTCCCCTAAGGTGGCCAAGGGCAGAGGCTGCTGGATGGCTTCCAGGATGTGTTCTTAACACAGCATGTGATGGAGCCCACAAGGGAGGGGCATGTCCTGGATGTGGTTCTGGCAGATGGGGATCTGGTAAGGGACATGGTTGTACAGGACCCCCTGACTGGGAGTGACCACAATACTGTCTGGTTTCAAATAAGCATTGGGGGAGTGGGGGTGAGATCTAGGACACTGGCAGTGGACTTCAGGGGGCAGACTTTATGGGCATGGGAAATATTCTCAAGGATCACTTGAAGGGGATTACCTCAACGACAAGTGTGGAAAGGAGATGGGAGGTCATAAAATGAGGACTTCATGAGGCAGTCAGGATCTGCGCTAAGTTGAAACGTAAGGGAGCAAGGTCACATAAACCATGCTGGTGGTCCAGTGAGGTCCAGGTAGCAGTCAGAGAAAAGAAGGCGGCTTACAAAAAATATAAAACAACAAGAGGGGATAGGGATAAGGAAATGTACCAGCTTGCATCTAGAAAAGTCACCCGTATGGTGAGGGGCAAAGTCCAGTAAAGAGCAATGCTGGCACAGGGGATACATGGAGGGAAAAGGGTTCTTCCGGTACATTGGGGAGGCGGAGAAAAACTGAGGCCATCTCAGCAGATTGAGATCAGAAGGAGGGTGGGTGGAAGAGGCGAGGACCAGGCAGAGGTATTTGTGAGTGCTTGCCTCTGTGTTCACTAGCGAGGCGATGGGATATCTACAAAGCAAGGCACAAAGGGATAGAAGCAGCAGGAGTGGGATCAGAGAGCAACAGAAATGGAGCAAAGGGAGGGAAAGGTACCCCAGGTGTCACATCTGGATAAGGATAAAAAGACCAGTAAGGTGGAGGGGACGGATGATGCCATCCCTAAAAAGGTGTGGTTTGCCCTCAAGGCCCTAAAGAAAGACAAATCTCCTGGGCAGGATGGCATTCATCTGAGAGTACTATGGGAGTGGCGGACATACTGGCTGCACCCTGGCAGAGCTTTTAGCAGGTCACTTGAGACAGGGACGGTTACCTAGGGATTGGCAGAGGCACATGTGGTACCAATCCATAAAGGGGGTCGAGGGAAGTACCAGGTAACTATAGACCCATCAGTTTAACCTCGGTGGTGGGAAAATTAATGGAAGTATACTAAAGGAATGATTGGGGTTTACTTGGAGGAGGTGGGAGGTCTGGATAGTCTGGCAGCATGGGTTTGTGCCAGGTAGATCATGTCAAACCAACCTTGTGGAGTTCTATGAATGGGTAACATCAGAACTGGACAGGGTAAGCCTGTGGATGTATTATTCTTGGACTTCAGCAAGGCATTTGACTCTGTCCCCACAATGGTCTGGTGGAGAAACCGATGGGGTTAGAAGTAGGCCCTTTGATGGTCAGATGGATTGAAAACTGGATAGCTGGATGCACTCAGAGAGTAGTGGTCTGTGGGAGCTCTCGAACCCTACAGAGGTTGGTAGTGGGGTACCACAGGGCTCGGTCCTGGCTCCAATCCTGTTTAATGCATACATATCGGACATCAGGGATGGTATAGGGTGTGAAATGAGTCTCTTCGCGGATGACTCCAAGATGGGAGCAGTAGTTGAGGAGAAGAGGGAGGTTGGCCTGCAGAGGACCTGGACACCCTGGAAAACTGGGCTCACACATGGAAATTAAATTTCAATATCACCAAGTGCAAGGTGTTGCATCTTGGTCGGGGAAACCCTAAACACAGGTACACCCTGGGAGGGAGGCTCTGGAGGCCTCAAC
Source organism: Neoceratodus forsteri (assembly GCA_016271365.2). Classification (NCBI taxonomy): domain Eukaryota; kingdom Metazoa; phylum Chordata; order Ceratodontiformes; family Ceratodontidae; genus Neoceratodus; species Neoceratodus forsteri. The sequence goes on along the minus strand of CM028137.1, from coordinate 260,575,973 downwards.
AGGGAAAAAGACCTAGGGGTCATGGTGGATACATGTATGAATAACTCTGAGCAGTGCAGGAGAGCAGCTAGCAAGGCAAACAGGATGTTGGAATGCATCGTAAGGGGGATCACCTCTAGGAGCAAGGAAGTGATTCTGCCGCTGTACAATGGACTGGTTAGACCACACCTTGAGTACTGTGTACAGTACTGGAGACCACACTTGAAGAGGGACATACAGCTCCTGGAGAGGGTACAGAGGAGGGCAACAAAGATGATACGAGGGCTAGGGGATTTGACTTATGAGGACAGACTTGAGGAGCTCTGCCTGTTTTCATTGGAGGAGAGGAGAGACGGGGGGACATGATTGAGGTCTTCAAGTACCTCAAGGGAATAAATAGGGTAAACATGGAGGGGATCTTTAGACTAAAGCAGGGAGGCATCACCAGAGGGCATGGTTTGAAGTTGGAAGGTGGAAGGGTGAGGGGGGAAAAGAGGAGGAGGTTTTTCACTGAGAGGATGGTGGACCCTTGGAATGCTCTACCTGGTGAGCTGGTTCAGAGATCCACAGTGGAGGGCTTTAAGAGAGGGTGGGACAGACACAGAAAGTGGATGTATCAGATGATGGCCTGTCCGGGGGTGGGGATGGATGATAGGGGTTTCTGGAGCAAAAGGGATGGGAGGGTCTCGGCACCCAACTAAGGATCTAGGTTCGAGCAGACTCGATAGACCATAAGGCCTAATCTGCTGGCAAATAGTATGTTAGTATGTTAGTACCCTGAAAGTTTCATGAAAAAAATTCCACACCATCTAGGCTGTGTGAGAGAGAAAAAAAACATATTGTGTATAGGAAAACCAAAGACACTTTTAAAAAAAAATGTTTTTGATGTTCCACATCTCAAAAATAGAAAAAGATGTCATCACAACACTTTCACATCTTGAGACTCCACCAGCATGACTGTGCATGCCACAGTGAATACCACCAAAGTTATTAAGATGCAAACATTGGGGTTTAAAATTAAACAGCCTTCTCAACCCTAAATATAAGGGCACTACTGTACCCCTATTATATATATGATTTTGCAAAAAATTGTGTTATCACACCAGTTATAGTTCAACTTAACATAACAAAAGGAATGAAATATGGCATTAGGGTTTCCAACCCAAACTTCCCACTCACCCCCAGTAGCAAAAATAAAAGACCACAGAAACAACCACAGCCAGCCATCAGCAGGTAAGACAAACAACATACAACTGTCTCCAGATGATAAAAATGCAGTAGCACCAATGTGCTACCTTTGTGGATTTGTGTCTGTTGCTAAATAAGCACAGGCACCACAGGGGTCTGCACTTGTGCAGCCACACCTGTGTTTCTATGCTATACATCATTCATGAGTTCATGTGACTGCAGAAGTGCAGGCCCCATGGAGGCCTATGCTTCTGCAGACAGAAGGCCCCATGAGGCCTACAGCTTTGTAGCCAGAGGTACTTATGTATGCTGTAAGAAATACCTTGCTAGATAGCATGATCTGATAGTGAATGGTTTTCTATATAAACTACATAACTGATAAATTGCTTCCCCCTTGAACAATTTCTAGATCCGCTGCTGAGACAAAGATACCCACATTGCAACACTACTTCTGAATGCATAACTGCAAACCCCACAGGGGCCTGACTTTCTGGATCCAGAATCTGGTGTGTATGTCTTACACCTATGGCTGAAGAAGTGCAGGCTCCTCAGGGGCCTGTGCTTCTGCTGACAGAAGTACTGTTACAATTTTAGTATCATGAAGTTTGTGCTGCATGCTCTTCTGCAGTCAGAGGTTGGTATGTATGTCTTAAACCTGTGGCTGTAGAAGTGCAGGCCCGTCAAGTCTGTGTATTTCTTACAGTGTGCATAAGTACCTTGTACAAAAGAAAGGCAGTGCCATAGGGGCCAGAGCTTTTGCAGACAAACAAAATGTTGCAGTTCGGGTATCAAGAACTTGTATGTGTGGCCACAGGGGCCTGTGCTTCCACACACAGAAACAGTGCTACGATTTGAGTATCGTGGATTTCAATCTGCTGTAACAAGTGAGTGTGTATATCTTGTGGTGTACATTTCACAGATACAAATCCCATGAAGGTAGCACATCAGTGCCACTGCATTTGTGTGATTTAGAAACAGTTTTATGTCGTTTATCTCATCTGATGATGTCTATCTGTGGTTGCTTGGGTGGTCTAGTCCTTTTCTGCTTGGGGTGGGTGGGTAGGGAGTTAAGGTTGGATACTGTAATGCCACATTTTCCTAATGTCCCTACTTTTGTTGCACTGCTGTTTCTGTGGTGTTATAAAATGTTTTTGTAGAATGTAACTAGCACTGCACAGAGAACCTGTTCATCTCTGCAAGAGACATCTAATGTAACTCTACATACGCAACACATGCCTCCATCTCTCATTTTCATGAGATCATGCAGTGCTTTACTGCTCACACGCTTAATGCAGTACTTTATTCCACAGAAACAGAGGTTTCAAATATGGTAGTTCTAGAGCCACCCACAGACTCAAGGCACAAACCTCAATTTGCTGTAGAGCTAACGCTGTTTGTGCAGCCCTAAAAGCTGTCAACGTTCAAGTTCAAGTTTATTTGCAGAAAAACTCCACTGAGCATGCTCTTTACAAGGAGGCCCTGGTAGGACAACTTGGTACAAAGTATACACAATTTTACATCTCGATATAATTTTGTACAACTGTAATACATCAAGTTCGAACAGTGTTGAGACAGGTAAACCATGTAAAGTAATACAATATAATACAATTGCTATACATCAAGTTTGAACAGTGTTGAGACAGGTAAACATGTACAATATGAAGGAAGTTATTGCTAAAGCATGTACATTTCAGGAACTACAGTAAGCTGACAGACAGGAAAGGAGAAAAGAGGGAAATATGAAAGAAGTTCAGAAAGTCATGCCAGTAGTATCTTAACCTTTTCATGCAGTGTCTGGTAGATACCATGGTTATCTGACAGTGTGCCTTTTCAACAATACATCCAGGTTTTGTCATATTGTCAGGGTAATTATTCCTGAGTGAATTGCTGCCCATTACAGAGATGATCTAATCCATTAATAATAGCTTTTATAGTAATTGGGAGTATGTTTTTTCCATAGGGACATCAAGTTATAATTAGCTGTTATAATCATCTTGTTGTAACAATGAACACATGTGTCTGTTGTGTTCTTGCCTTCCTCATGCTCACACTTCATCGGCTCCTTCAACCCAAGATTTGTTTCTATCTCTATGATTGCTGTGATGAAAAAATGCTCCACAGCAGTTTTATAAAACAACACATGATGTGAGTGTGTAAATACAAATGTTACACACGACCTCAAGTATTAAATGCTTATATAAACCCTCTTGTGCTTCATCTGTGGTTTTATCTAGCATCCAACACCTCGGGTGTGTGTAAAAATCTCATTATTCACACTGCCTCATATATTATTCTATATATATTCCCTGAGTTTTGGCCCAGAGCAAATAATGTGCAATTTAGATAATTATATTAAGAAAGTATCTAGATTATCTGGGACTATTATGCCAAATTATATGTTATCCTGGTCACTTTAGTTTCTTTTTTTTAATACAGTTATTTATCCTCCTGGGCTGACTGGGCAGCTGCTTAGCCCTGTTCCCTGTTGCCATTGGCTGGCCTGGTGCCTCTCTAGTGCTGGTGGGAGGAGCCTTTTCCCAACAGAATTCTCCCCATGTTGGGGCCAGGTAGATAGGGCTCTTCTCCTCTCCAGTGATGGTCATCCAGAAGTCTCCTGCTTACCCAGCTGAATGACAGCGTGGGCTGTCACCTCCAGCAGGCCTGTACAAGAGCCATAGCATGGCACAGAAACACATGTTCATGGAGGCACAGATGTGCTCTGGAACTGTGCCCTCCTTCCACCCACCCAGATGTCTGTCTGGCCCCCCTGTAGCATTAGTGCTACCACCAGGCCTCCACCTGGTGGCAGCCAAAAACCAGAAAGGGAAACGACTCCTACCCAGGAAAGGAGAGCTACATGTCAACTGCTCACTCTGGGCCCGATTCCAAGACAGCAGGAAGAGCATGGCGCAAATTATGACAGGGCATAAAGTTACGCCAAACCCCTGTGACATGCGAGCTGCACCATATTCCAAGAGATTTGCCAGATATGACAGAAAATGCTTAATTATGCATGTCACAAGGTATTCTGCAAGACATGGCATAACTCACAATAGCAGCGTAGCATTATGCATGTAGCAACTGACAACCATATAATAGTGCAGAAGATGCAGACATGGTGTAGAAGCTATGGGAAAGAGGACGGGTAATGGTGGAGAGTCAGCAAGTGGGAGTAAAAAATATAAGAGGAACTTTACACACAAGGAGACTGACATTCTCCTGGATGAACTTGAGGCCCAACCAGAACTGCTCATGGGCAAGGGAGGGGAATGGGAGCAGTGCCTCAGGCAGAAGGAGGCATGGGAGGAGGTGGCTAAGAAGGTCAATGCCATTGTAAATGCAAGGCGCACAGTGTGCGATACACAGAAGTGCCTAAGTGACCTGAAGTGCAATGCCAAGGCCAATGGAATCCCAGAACAGGTGGCAGGCAGTGGCCACAGAAGGTGGGCCACAGGAGGCGAGACCCCTCAATGGCCATGAAAAGAGGTGTTGGCATCATCAGCAAGCACAGCGTCCATGGGGACACAGACCTCAACACATCGCGGATGGGCGCAGGGATGTGTAAGTGGATGGCAGCACTGCCCGCAGTGGGTGGGATGGTGCTGCAGGGGTGAATCATGGCATGCATGCATAACTCCCAATCAGCTGTCTTCCTAACGTTGAACAATGCTTCACACAATGTGGAACAATTGGGCAATATGTGGAACACCAGCAAACATTTCCTAAGAAGCCCAGGGCACTGTATAAATGTGTGCTGTATGGTCAGAATGTCTTTTATGAAGGAAAGGAACAATGCCCAACAGGAAAGGTGATATACTGGGATAACAGCCCACCTCAGGTGGTGTGGCCCGAGGCCACTGGCTGAGTGTACGCAACACCCGAGAAGGGACATTATCGCAGCAGAACACCCACCCTGGAGTGCAGTATGCCTATCATACAATGGCATGGTATAGTATACAGACAACAATAATGTCCAAGAATGTGTTGGGTTGTGTGTAACTATACTGATGAGTCTAAAGAGACAATGCAAACAATCACACAGCAACATCCAATGTGGCAATAAATCAGCAAAGTGAACAGCAAGGATGTTATGCCAGGATAACATCCCTGCTGTAATGGCCAACTGATCGACCAGAAGCCAGGAGTTGTGCATGCTAATGTATAATTAATAATATAACACATGCATCATGTACCATAGAGTGTTGCAGTATGATCAGAAAAGTGAAGGTGGGGCAGGGCCACGCAATGTGGAACAGAGACCAGATGGGAGGTAATATGAGGGACTGGACCCCGTAATGTGGCACAGCCAAGAGGAATGCATGCAGTGTAGTCAAGACATGGGGAGGCAGCACTGATGCACTGTTGTTCCCCCCACAGGTGCAGCAGCAGCAGATACAGGGGCAGGTAAGCTGATGGCCAGCACTACCCACAGTGCATGGGACAGCGACGCAGGGGTGGGACTAGAGGCAAGTATTGTTGGCATGATACATGTTAGCACTGATGCACCGTCATTCCCCCACAGGTGCAGCACCAGTGGACACCAGGGCAGGTAAGGCCATGGCCAGCACTGACCCCAGTGCATGGGACAGCGATGCAGGGGTTGGGATGGTGACAGGCATGGTAGGCATGACATGGGAGGTATCACTGATGCTCTGATGTCTCCCCCAGGCACAGCAGCAGTGGCTACAGGGCCGGTGGACAGAGGTGACACAGGTGCAGAGCGAGACCACAGGCAGCCGACCACTCAACAAGCCACTGTGACACACATCCCAGGTTGTGCTGACGTGGCACAGCAGAACACAGCCAGGATACCAGTGGTGAGGGAGCATGAGGCATTGGAGGAGCAACAGCGGGAGGAGGAGGGGCTTGACCTCAGTGACTTCCTCAGCTGTAGGAACCTAGGGGACAACGTTGTGCCACACATGAGCCCCACATCATACCGCAGGCTGGAGGAGGCTTTGGACAGGACCACGCCATTCCTGGAGGAGGACCATCCACAGACACCCACCGACTATGCATGGTTCTGCCGGACACTAGTAACGGCACACGCAGAAAAGGGGGAGATGCTGAGCTACATCAGGTTCAGCATTGATCCACACCACACCGTTTTGGAGGAGCACATGGGCACCCTGATAAGGGTGCTTGAGACAGGGACACACACCACAGAGGCAGTCATTGATCACTTTGTGGATGCCATGGTCACCATCCAGACCTGTGCGCAGGCACAAATGAGAGCCATCACTCACCTGGCCATGGCTGTGGAGGGGTCGGTGGTCCAGCAGATGAGACAGGCAGATGCACTGTCCACCATGCCACAGGGGGCCCGTGGGGGCCTGCACCCACAAGGCACTGCGGTGAGGGATGCCACCACACAGGCGCCACAGGAGGTGCACCTGCCACCAGCACCACCACAACTGCCACTGACAGCAGCGGTGACAACAGTGCCACCACCAGGGGTGGAGGGCCCAGCAGCGGCACCACCACCACCATCACTGGCACCCCTGGAGCAGTAGCACCCTCAACACGCCACCTACATCCCACATGTGCCAGCACAGGCGACCCCACCACTGCCACCACTGGCACCACAGACTGAACATGCTGGAGATATGGGTGGATCTGGCAGCAGCTGTAGGCAGCAAATACCATATTGGAGCCACACAAGTCCCTGACACACAGTAGGTCCAGGTGGGACACACCCTGTAAACTGGTAAGTACTGGGACAGTGCGGTACCTGAACCTATGCCACAGATGGTACTACATACAATTGCTAATGTTGTGTAAATATCTGTTTCTCCAGAAAAGTCACACCCTGACTATTGGTGAGTACTGGGACAGTGCACCACCTGGTCCTATGCTACAGACAGTACTACATACAGTTGCAAATGTTTTGTTAAACTCTGTTTATCCAGGAGTGCCACACCCTGACTATTGGTGAGTACTGGAATATGTACTACCTGCACATATGCACCTGACTGTACTACATAAAGTTGCTGATGTTGTGGTCTATTCTGTTTGACAAGGAGAGACACACCCTGAATTTTGGCAGGTAGTAGGACAGTGCAATACCACCACATATGCAACAGTCACTGTTTATACTGGTTGTTAATGCTGTGTTGCGAATTGTTTATCCAGGAGGGACATGCTAGTCTGCAAGCCTGCCCAAAGGTGCGAGCCAGGAGCACAGGAAAGGTAGGTTCCATGCTCAAATTCATACTGTGTGCATGTGGGGGCAATGGGACTGCAACCCTGGGCACAGGTGTTTTGGCACAGTGCCATATACCACTGCACATGCCACTACACATCCCAACTGCAGGGTGGTGAGTACAGGTGTTGCCAGCCATTCACACTGTACACAGCTGTGCCCTGGTGGGCTATGCGATTGTTATGCAACATGTGCCATGTCGTGAGCCACCACATGACAGCCAGGAATTGTGCAGCTGGACTAGGCCACTGCGCATGGACATAGTGCAGGCCGCTGGAGTGTGGTGGACAGCCATGTGCCCACGTACACCTGTGTGTGGAAATGGCAACAGGGCAGTGCATGGCTGGGTATGGTGGGTGGCAGTGTGGGGGAGTGTGGTGTAGGCAGCTGATATGGGGTCTCCCATTGCGCACTGTATGCGCATGGCACCACACAGCCCTGTCATGCAGTGTGCAGTGTGTGGTGGCAGCGTGTACACCATTGGTAGGGGACATGGTAAGCAAGGATATGTATGTGCAGCACATCACTGCTGCGCCGCACCCCGGGACAGAGTGTGGGGTGCATTGATGCACCCATTGCTTCTGTATTCCAGTCCTGTACGTCATGCTGTCCACTGTCAGTCATGTAGGGCAACATGTAGGGGGGAGTGACAGTATGATCGCCACATTACTGTACACTGACACATGTGCTGTGCCTTGTTGCCTTGCAGATCTATACCACGCATGCCAGATGCCACCGTGCTAGGTGCCATGCCATGGAGCAGTGGTCTGAGTCTCAGCTGGAGGGCCCCCAACTTCACCCTGACAGAGGCAGCGCAGCTTTTGAACTTAGGCCAGCAGTGGGGGGATGACACTCCTCCCGCCCAGGTGCAGGAGGCACACTGCAGAGGAGCATGCCAGGGCATGGAGGACAATGGGCATGCCTGGGTGCCAGCAGCGCATGCCCCACACTGTTAGATAGCTGTAGCACCGCTGGCAGGACCTGGCATGATGGGACCCAGAGCTTCTGCAGTGGCTGGTGGATATTGTGTGCAGGAGGATGCGGAGATGCGATAGTCCAGGATGCAGGTGCAGGCGGGTATACCAACGTCTAGCTGCACATTGGTGTTATGCTGCCACACTGGCCATGGCCTGCACTAGTGCACACATGTGACTGTCTTCCCCTTCCCCACAGGTGCAGGGCATGGTGACCAGGGTCCACAAGGTCAGCCAGATGGTGACCAGCAGTGCATAGCAGGCCTGCCACAGGGTGCAGGACACAGGAGGTGTGGTAGGTGCATGCACTGTTTGTCATGTGTTGTGACCATGCCATGATGGTGAGGTGGTGGCTGTGTGTTGCACGAGCGTGTGTGTGTGTGTGTGTGCCACATGTCCCGGACCAGCACTGACTTCAACCTTTGCTTCCTTACAGGTGTGTATAGCAGACTGACGCCCTGCCAAAGGGACCTGCTGCAGGCGATGGCAGAAGTGAAGGTGCAGATGTGGTGTACAGGCACCACACCCAGGGCAAGCTCAAAGGGTCCAGCCCATCCCGCCATCATCATCGCCATTGGAGGTGGTGGTGGAGGTGGTGGAGGAAGTGGTAGTGGAGGAGGAGGTAGATGTGGCAGAGGAGGAGGTGGAGGAGGCAGTGGAGGCCATGGTGGTGCCAGACGCCATGGACAGTAGACAGCAGAGGCTGGTGAAGCTGCCAGAGCTGGAGGAAGCACGATTCAGCCCACTGTGGGGCCAGTGGCTGTGGAGGAGGAGCAGACAGAGGGGTGCATGAGCCAACAGCACCCTCCGATGTGCAGACAGAGGATGTAGTCATGCAGGCAATAGACACTGACAGGACCAGGCCGATGGCAGTGGACTGGAACGGCCAAAGCCAGGAGACATGGAATCCACTGTTGGTTCACCTGGGTGTGAGCCTGAGCCCATGAGTTCGCTGTACCAAGGGCAGCCACCAGTGGGCGACCAGGAGCTTGTGGTGCTGGTGACCGCATTCATGACCGATGTGTGTGTGCCCATATAGCTCCCTGGGTGCCCTCCTAGCAGTGCTTCAGAGGTGCTAGCACTGCACACTGGACCTGGCCATGAACAGTGGCCCTATAGCCTTGGACCAGTTGGTGAATATGAGCCTGTGGGGGGTGGGGACTGCCTGTTGTGGGTATGTGGGTTGGGGGACCATGGGTGGTGTATGGTGTCCAGGGGCTACATATCATGTGGGAGGCAGTGGGGGGCATGCCTGGGTGGGGTCCATATTGTGTGGGGACTTGGCTGGATGTTCATGATTGTTGGGGCTGGCATTGTACAGATGGGATGGCCACCTGGGCTGGTGTGGGTGGGCTGTACAGGGCGGGTGTATTGTGGGGGGTTGTGGGCATTCCTGCTGTTGCTGATGTTGTAGTAGATGTTGTTGTTGTTCTTGTTAATGTTTACCTTGTTAGATACTGTTTTTACCATTCATTAAATATTTATGCACACCTGGCTCTGCGTGTCTGTCTCTGGTATGTATGTGCGTGTGTGTGTGTGTCGCTATGCTCATGGGGGCATGCATGTGGCAGTCCTGCACCATCTCCTGTGTGTCTCCACCGTGCACATGATATCTGTTTGCTGGCTGTGCAGCTCACAGCCATGGGCATGCACCAGTGGTGGCAGCCGCATGGTGCCCTGTGTGATGCAGCTCACCATGCCTGGTCCAGCCCACATGCCATCACACCGTGCTTGTCTTGGCTGTGTGGTGGCCTTGGGCCTGTATGGCTCCCTTCCACCCAGGGGACCAGTGGTCCCTGTGGGTGGCACCAGTGGCACACCACAATGGTGCATCTCACTGCCATACATATGCAGGTCTGTGCCACCTGGTGCTGTGTCCTTGTGGTTGCACTGTCTACATGTGTCAGTGGCCATGGCAGGGGCAATGTGCCTGGTGGTGCCATCATCATGGCATCATTCCTCTGGCTTGTGTGTGTCCTTTGCCTCCTATGACACCACGCCCATTGCCTGTGCATGATGTAATCCTCTGTGTGTACCTGTGGTGCCATCCCATGATTGCAGTCCTGTCTTATGGCTGCTGTATGGCACACATGGCCACTGTTCCAGCTCCAGTGATGCCACTCATGTCACAATGCACCTGACAGCCAGTTTCACCTCTCCTGGTGGCAGGTGGTGATGGTATGGATACCATGCCATTGCCAGGGCTGCATTGCACCACAGTGTGTCCACCATAGTGCTGCAGATGCCGCCATAGTGGTGCTTGGTGGGAGGCGGTGGTGGTGCCTGTGCTCACAGGTCTCTGCTTTCCCAGTTCTGCTCCTATTGCTGCCTGTGCTGTGTCCCACTACACTGCTGTCTGCAGTACATACCTCTCGACTGTCCCACATTACTTGGCATTGTTCCTCATTTTACATTCCATCACTTCTCTGTTCCACTTTGCAATGCCTTGTGCCACATTCAGTGTTGGGCTATTGTTGCTACATGCTATGGTACGTGTTGCACCCCATATGTAATTCACTTACTAATGACCTGTCTGACCATGATGCTACCTATTTCACTGTGTCCTGGGCTTCCTAGGGCACATTTGCGTTGGTGTTCCACTGTTTGCCCATTTGTTCTGCATTCAGAGTCTACTGGTTGAGTGGCATACTGCAGTGTGGCTTTGTTGGGGGGGGGGGTTCTATGGCCTGTGCTCTGGTTAGGACAGCTATTCCTTGTTCTAACTTACGTTACCTTCCTCTGGCATCTTTCCTTACACCACCTGTTCTGGAATAACAGTTCCATGGTGCTGGTATTTTACGCATGTCACATACCACATTACACAGTGGCATAGGCTTTCTTTGGCGTAACTGCATCGTAAGTTTCATTTGTCGCAGCGGTTGCAGGTTGCAGCATAAATGTTCTTTTGGAATTGTGTGTGTCGCAAGTCACTGGCGTAACTTGCAGTTTGCACTTGCGGGACTGGTGTACTGCATTTACGCCTGGTGTAGCTTTCTTAGAATTGGGCCCTCTGTCTCCTGGCCCTCCACCCCCAGCCCCCAGCAAACTAAGCTTGTTCTTGAACTTGGGTCAGCAGTGTGATGCGAAATAAGGTGTTCCCAGCACCTTAGCTGTCTGCAGTACTGGGCTGGCAACTTTAGATTTTTATCCACAATTTAATACTGAATGGGACAGATACATTTTGAGCAGAAGAATCCACTCTAGAAAATGTATCTCTCAATACCAGTGTAGAGCTCCAATTATCCATATTAACCACTGCTTCAAAATGTTGAAATCTGGGGTTATCCATAAAGTCCCACAGTTTAACATACCATCTCTAGTAACTGTAATCTGTAGATCCTGAAGCATACTGAACATAACCTTTAAACATACACTTAGATCAAAAAGCAGAAGTGGCTTGGATCCTACCTTTCCTGGTGTCATGCAAGGGGAGTGGTGACTGTTGCAGGGGAATGACAGAAGGAGGCTGCATTCTGAGTTGCAGATGTTCCCCCTGTTTCTCTGCTCTAAGTAGAAGCTACCTGGAGAGCACAGCAGATCAAGGCAGGAGTCAGAAAAGAAGTAGTGACGAGGTGAGGGTGGAGACAAACAGTATATGATTCCCCTGCCCTCCTTATAGCACATTGCTTCCAGTAGTCATTCAGGGTCTGCATACGATTTTACTTGGTCTTCCTTAATGCTCCAGTGGGTGTCCATATATGTAAGTAGAGTGAAAAATGGATTGGAAGGGCATTGATTTACAGGACCCCAGCTTGAAAAGGAAGCAGAGAAGCCCAACAGAGAGTTGTATGGATAAGAGAGGATTGCCTGCAGAGAAGCAGGAGTTCTATCTTACATTAGACAGAAAATAAGTCCATTCCACCAAGCCAACATAGGTTAATCAGTGCACAAGGGGTGTTCAGCTTGATAAAGTCTGGTGTAAAGGGGATAGAACACTGCTATCTATATAAAACATGCACCCCTTAGGTGATGGAAGATACCTGACTGGATCAAGGCCTTGGTAGTCATAGAGGCAGAGTAATGGATACCTGGGCCCAGATATTCACAAATGCACCAAAAGTCATCGCAAGTCCAGCGCAGTGCAAATTCGATGCACCGTGGTGCAACAGGAACCACATTCAGAGGTTGCACTGGCCGTACTGCACCAGCACAACCCGGCTGAATATGGCACAGTTGTACCATGGTGCAACCAGGCATTTGCCATGGCGCAACCTGAGATGCGCCATGGAAAAAAGCAGTTGAGCCATGGTGCAGATAGAGATGCTCCAGCACAACTGTGGGAGCAAAGCAGCAGAGCAACGGGGGTGGGTGCAGCACAGAGAAGAGACCCAGGGACAGAGCCATGGAAGCAGAGTAACAGGCTACAGGAGGCCACCACCAGCAGGGCGCACCAGGCACCCAACCCCCAGAACACAACAGTGGCACAGATAGTAGACAACAGGAGGTGCCAGTGGCCAATGGAGGGTCACCAAGGAGCCCCTCAGGCTGCAGGCGGTGCCCTCACACACCCAGACCACAGCAGGCCACACCCAGGACTACGCAGTCAAGCACATACACACATGTGCCATGCAGGCATACAGGTGGCCCACACAGTAGGCACAGAACGTGCCAAGAGCCACGTAGCATAGCAGACCACATGGCACAGGCTGCACAATGCCAAGCAGGGGCCCCAACACAGCGTGCAGCCAGTACCCAACCAAAGACCATGGCCGTGTGCCATCACCACACACACACCACAAATCCCTGACAGCCTCCCCATAGGCACCCCAAGGCACAGTCAACTACCGTGGGGAGGGACACTACCACAGTGGGACATACCACAGCACATGGCAGTGAACCACAGAAGCACAACACGCACTCTGACACATGCACACCACATGGACAGGCACTTGGCCACTGCAGCATGGCTCTCATGCCACCTGCCAAGCAGAAACTGACACAGGCAGGTAAAGTCAAAATAGATATATTTCCCAAAAACTATATACAGCAACAAGGGGTGAGAAAGGGTAGGAAAGCAAGGAAGGGACAGGGAACAGGAGACTTTACAGTGGGATGAGTGACTGGAGGGAGGTACAGCAGGGAAAACAGGGGAATGCTGGGGCCCATTAATCAGCGGCCATGGCCTGCCACCCCTTGGTACCCTCATCACCTCTGATCCACCAGCAGCATGTGGCATATCTGTAGCACAGCCTCCATGGTGGGAAGTTATCAAGATCAGCTGCCAGAGCAGCCGGCAGTACATGCACCTCTGTCTATGATGCTGGACACCTATGAGAAGGGACAGGACAGGTGACCAGTGCAATGTCCCAAGGAACCATGCCCACCCACAGTGCACAATGGGCAGTGGGAACACACCCCCTGGTATCCTATACCGGCCACCCACAGGGGGGTGAGCCAATGCCTGCCAGCAACATGGCACACCATGACAGTGCACAGAGGTGGTCCCCACTCCACAAAGGCCACCCAACTGAGCAATGACAGTCACATGGCACAGTGTACCAGCAGCACCACAGCAATGTCAATGGCAGGTGGGCGCTCTCCCACCCCACCAACAGCTGGCACATGTGTCCAATGGATGTGTCACAGTGGCAAGCACCACGTGCAGTGCAACACACACAGCTACCATGGCACACTGCACAGGTGGCCATGCCCACACCCCCCTGCCACTCCCCATGTAATGTGGGAAGGACCATGATAGTGCCTACCTGCCCTCCATGGCCCTGCTGGTGCCAGAGCCACTCCTGCACTGCCTCCATGTCCCGCTGTGGCCTGCTGACCTGTTGCTGCAACCACCGCCCTCCAGTGATTCTCAGATCCTGGGAATGGAACATAGACAGGTACACATCAGTAAACATTCACAGCAGCTGCCCACCACCCTCATCCCTGCGCATAGGGTGAGACCCTGCCCAAAACATCCTGCACAGCTGCATCGCAATGCAAGCAGTGGCTGGCACTGCCACCCCGCGATGTGCACGATGGCAGAGCACCACTCTAAAGGGCATGCCAGGCAGTCTAGCCAACACCAGAGTACAGCACCAGGTCACACATGCAATATGGGCATACTCACCTGGCTGTGGCACATCCCCAAGCCTGACACATGCCTCCAGCCTCCTCAGGCATGCTGGTCCCCCACCATGAGGTTGCTGTATCTCTGGCAGCACTGCTCCCCCATCCTAGCCACCCCGGTCCACTGCTGCAATGTTGCAGCAATCCCCAGCCACACTGCAACACTGGGATGCTGCAGGGGCGCCTGGTCAAACAGTTGAGGGGCGTGGAGCTGGAGACAGGTGACTAGGTTCACCAGCTTGACTTGTGTCCAGTTTTGTGCCCTCAGTGCCCTTCACAGTGCCATGTTGTGAGTTGTAGTTGGTGAGCAAAATGGCAGCAGTAGCGCCGCGTGGCGGTGTCATGCGCCAGATGCGCGATGTGAGGAACATGCATTGTGTTCACCCATCATGCAGTCTCAGATGCAGCAAGAATGTGGCTAGGCAGTATCATGGGTGAGGGGGTGACCCAGGGGTCATGGGTCACAGCAGGGGTCAGTGGTCACCCGCCTCTGCACAGTGCACACGTGCGCGATAGGAGGCCTGGCAACATCATGTGCCATGGCCCCATTGTTCAGTCCATGCACAGTGTACGATTAACAACTTGATACTGTTTGGTGCATGCACATTGCGGGCCTGCACACTGCGCATGCGTGTGTATTGCGCCACAACTTTCTTCCAGAACAATCCCATTGTGCACATAGCAAAACTGTGAAATTCTGACACCACATGCAAATGAGCTCATCAGCCAATGTGTGGTGCACTGGGGCATTAGCATGTCATTACCATTGTGCTATGTAAGTGCCACGGAACAGCACAGGCCATGGACTGGTACTGCATCCTTTCAGGGTAAGTTGCGCATGCTGCTGCAGCTCACTGGGAGCAGCCAGCACAGCAGGGGGAATAGAACAGGGTGATGCTGCCACTGACACACTGTGCTGTCCAAGTCCACATGAGCGACATGTCAGAACATGAGGAGGGTGAGGAGCATGGGCTGCTCACAAGCGTAGGGCCCAATTTCACAAAGACAGAGACAGAGGCCTGTTCAAGCCTACCTTGACAGGGAGTCCCTGTTGAGTGGTGCCCTGGGCACACAACAGACCAGGGCTGGGGCCTGGGTGGAGGTGGTGGCATGCGTCAACCAGCAGGGCAGGCACCAGTGCTCAGTGCAGGAGTACAGGAAGAAGGTGGGCACAGACAAGAGGTGCATCAAGGAGAAGGTGGTGGCCATCTGTTCCTCCCAGAATGCCACCAGAGGGGGGCCTTCAGGTGTGCCACCGCTCACGGCACAGGAGGAGCTGGTGGCAGCCACCATGTGCCACAGCACGTTGGAGGGTGTGCCTGGCGGCAAATTCCAGATGGGTGGCAGCCCATCATTGCATGGTAACTATATCAGCCATGCACAGCTGGGGATGTGGAGGGTGTGTACATGGCCATGTTGGCATGCATGCAGCCGGCATGCCTGTCACATGCAATTGTGTGCACCCATGTGCATGCCATACTGCAGGACACAGGCAGTGGCAGTGTGGGGAGCACATGTGGCCAATGCATCATGAACACGTCTCTCTTTCTCTTGCAGCACCAGCATGCCTCCATGTAGATGATGGGGCACCAGCGGCGGTAGCAGCCATGGCCCCTGGACTGGCCCCAGAGGACCAGCCTTCCACCTCCATGGGCACCCGGGGGCCTGCCAGGCTGCAACTCACCACCACTGTGCAGGCAGATGTCCTGGAACTGGGGTCGGACGAGGCCCTGGATGTGTTCCTGCAGGATGCCAGCCTTGGGGTCCTGTGCACAGAGACACAGATCTGGGCGGGGTCAGACACCTATGACAACATAACGCTCATCCTGGACAGCATGGCCACTGTTGTGGGGGAGATGCTGCTGCTGGCCACTGACACAGACAGCATGCCGAGTGCTCTGTCAGTGGAGTAACAGCTGCCCACCACCACTGCGGGCGCAGTGATATACACTGCCCATGCTGTGCCCTGTGGTGGTGGTGGTGTGGCCACGCAGGCACTGGGTGGTGTGCAGCAGCCAGACAGGTGACAGCAGCAGGCTGCGGGTGCCACTGGGCAGCTGGACACAGGGTCCGCTGCCAGTGCACCTGCTGTACCCAATCCCCCTGCAGACGCCACTGTGCAGCATCCACCAGAGAGGGGGACTGTGCAACATGGCTGGTCACCACATGGGGATCAGCGTACAACCCAGGAGCCCTAGGATGCCGAGCCGCTGACTGAGCACACCCGTTTGCTGCAGGAGTCCATTCAGCAACAGGTGCTGCTTGCCACTGGAGTGTGTGCACTGCATGTGGAGGTATGTCAGTTAGCCGAGCAGCAGGAGATGAGCACTGCGTAGATCCTGGAGGGGATGCAGCACATGCAGGAGGCCACGACTGCATCCCTGGATCATATTGCCACTGCGATCTCAGATGGCTTTGCACTGCTGGCTGCCACAGGGAGTGGCTGGGCACAGATGACCCCCTGCAGTGCGCTGTTCACCCCGTGTACCCAGCTTTAGGTGACCCCTTCACAGTCAATGCTGGCCTCAGATGTCGGCATCCCAAGCACACCTGGGTCTGGGCTGTATGGAAGCCTCAACACCCCCATGTGGACTCGGTTGTGGTCCCACGGTTCCACCCTGGGGGGCTGTTGCACACCACCCCCCTGGTTGATGGGCAGCCTGTGGGTACCGATCGGCCCAGGTGTGGCTGCCCCCGTGGTGGCCATGGTTCCGTGCAGTCGTGCAGTGGACCTGATGTGCGGCCCATCCCACCTGCAGACTGCAGCTGCTGCCCAGTCTGCACATGGGCAGTGTGTGTGTGTGTGTGTGTGCCTTCTGCAGGTGTGGTGCCTGTGTGTCACACCACACGCTGCCTGTGTGCATGCTTGCCTGGCTACTGGGCCATGTGGTGTG
The DNA here is from genome assembly GCA_016271365.2 of Neoceratodus forsteri. NCBI lineage: Eukaryota > Metazoa > Chordata > Ceratodontiformes > Ceratodontidae > Neoceratodus > Neoceratodus forsteri. The sequence continues at coordinate 260,558,670 of CM028137.1, read as the reverse complement.
GGCATGATTACAGCAGTCTTGCACCGGTTGCACCTGTGCTCCGGTGCGATGCCTCTGATCCATGCTACATACCCATGCCTGTATGTGTGTGGGGTGGTGTGGGGGCTGTGAGAGGTGCTGTGTGTGGTTGTGTGGTGTGTGCCCTGTCTCCTTATCCCTGCTTCCCACCTCAGTGTGTGCATGCTCATTGCCATGCACACCCCGCTGTGTGTGCTGTACCTGTTTGTGTGGCCTAATCATGTGTAGAACACACACCTACCTCTGTGCACCACAGTGCTCTCGTGCTATGGTGTTCCGGGTGATGTCTTGCCTGCTGGATCAGCTGGGGATCCCTCCACCCAGGGGTGGCTGTCCACTTCCCATGGCCCATTGCCTCCATCATCCCCCTACTGTCACCCTCATCACCCTTGACAACTATCCCACGGCAATGGCCATGTTGTGCAGTATGCAGCAGGCCAGGAACAGGCCACAGACTTTTGAGGGCTGTACTATAGGGCACCGCCTGACCTGTCTAGGTAATGTAACTGTACTTTCAGCATGCCAAACACTCACTTAATGATGTTGCGTGTGCCGGCGTGTGCCTCGTTGTAGAATTCCTCTGCTGGGGACAACTGGTGCCGGTAGGGAGTTAGCAGACAGGGCCTCAGTGGATAGGTGCTATCCCCTGTGTGGATATTGACATGGTTAGCCCTCTGCTATGCTATGCTGTGCCCCTTGCATGGCCCTGGCACCCACATCAACATGCACACCCTGCCTTCCCCATCCCAAGGTATGGTCTGCCCAGTGCCCCTTGGCCATGCAATACTGCCCACTAGGTTGCTAGTGGGATATCCCCATTCAAACCTGTGGCACAGCACAGAGCTGTGCCAGATGAATGCATCATGTGCATCCCCAGGGTGTGTTGTGCAGACAGTGGTTATGTGCCCTGTGGTATTGCACACCACCTGGCAGTTGACACTCTGGCTTCCCTTCCTGTTGATGTACTCAACACCCTAGGGGCCAGGTGGCATGAGTATGCCCACATGGATGCAGTCAGTGGCCTCAATCATGCCAGGCATACCTGCTACCCTGTGGAAGTCCTGCATGGTTGCTGTATGCTCTGCCTGTGTGCTGGGGAAATAGATGTATTCTGATGCATGTGGCAGCAGAGCGTTGAGGAACTGTGTGAGGAGGCGGGATGTGGCCAACTGGGTTATGCCTGTGTTGTCCCCTGTTGATCTCTGGAAGGTGCCCATGGTGACTAGGCACATGACAGCTGTCACTGTGTCTCCACAGACATGGAGTGGCTCCGTCTTTTGGGTGCCTGCATCTCCTCACTGCACAGCTTGCAGAGCTGTCTCAGAATGGCCCTGTTCAGGCGGTACCAGCCCACAATCTCCGTGTCACTGTACTGCTCGAAGATGATCTGGGTGCGGTACCACCTGTGTCGGGCATACTGCCGACTGGCCCTTCCACGGCCAAGTTGCTGTTCCTGCTGCCCCCTCACACCCTTCATTATGGCCTCCATCATGAAGGGTGCACTATCCATGGCCTTTGCTGTCCAAAATCCCCCTGAGTGGTTGGCTGCTGCTGGCTATGTGCCACTCTGGTGTATTGCCTGGCAGTGTGTCTGTCTGTCTCTCATACTCTCTCTGCCCCTGTCTCCCTCTTCACTGCCACCTCTGTCCCTCTTCCTTGGTCTGCCTTGATCTGTCTCTTCTTTCTTTCTTTCTTTCTTTCTTTCTTTCTTTCTTTCTTTCTTCTTTCTTTCTTTCTTTCTCTTCTTTCTTTCTTTCTCTTTCTCTCTCTCTCGTTCTCTCTCGTTCTCTCTCACTCCCTCTCACCTGTCACAAATGCTTTCTGTGTGCTTGTGCCCTGTATTTATAGGAACAAGTCTGCTCGGTGCATCTCTGATTTGCTCAACACTTGCACCATGGTTTCACTGTTGACTATCGCACTGCACTGGATATTCATCGGCATGCCCCCCTACACTTGTGCCTGAATTCATTATAGTTGCACATTGGCACAATGAGATTTGCACTGCGCACTTGTTCCCGCTGAATATCGCTCCTTGGCACAAGTCCGCGCTTGTGCGGTGCAACTCAGTTGCACCATGCACAACCGATTTGAATATCAGGTTCTGGTTGTCACTTCAGGGCATTACAACTTGTATTTTGTTCTAGTGGACACCAGACCAAAGATGGGAGACTATCACTGAGGAAAAGTGAAGCAGAACATGTATATCCTGTATGTACAGTGTATACTCTGTAAAGATATAATAAACGGAGTAGGTTGAACCATAAGTAGTGCCGTATAGAATAATTACAGTCTGAAGAACTACAGGGCATACCATTGCTTTCAATACTATCCTCTCTGGCATAGCCAGTGATGAAAAGAGGAATGGTGATATCAGGATTTGGAAATTACTGAAAACATGGCTCAGCCTGGCAGATGCAGTAGTGTACTTTGAAGGTTTATGACCTTGGACTTAAGCAACATCAATCAAGGTATGCTATTATCTGTTAATTTCTGAATTCAAATTTTGTAGTGTTGTGATTTGATAGGCCAGCTGTTTCTTTTATAGTTTTCATTAGCACTCTCATTTTATTTTCCCAATTTGCATGAACTGAAATGAAAGTGAAAAATACAGCCATAATTTATATTTAGAGCAATGCAGAACAGAAAGTTTAGGGCTTGCATTATGGACACTGTGGAAGGTGCTTTGCTTATAATATAAGAGCAGCTACTGAAAATCTTTCACACAGCCCTCTATGAATCTATACCAAGGAGTCAGCTCTCCAGTTTCAGTGAGGAAGAACAAAGGGATTTCATACTCTGCATTGCAAGTTGAATTTAAAGTGATCACTCACCATGGTGCAGGATTTTCAAAGCTGCATTAGGGTGAACATGTGGCACGATTGTCCAGTGTTCTCAACAAACGTGACAATAAGGCAGATTACAGGAAGCCACAAAGTTGTCCTATTCACTCTTCTCAAACCAACTAATGTCAGGAGCTGCCTTGCTATTTCTAGACTAGGATCTATTGTGACTTATTGGAGCAGTTTTCTTTGGCTGGACATATCTGCAGCATTTTAATCTGTTTTATTGTAGTTTACATCTAATTTTGATGCACATTAGCAAATGTAGATGTAAATGATTGACTAGGTAATGCAGCCTGACAATTCTGTCTAGACACAACTAAATCCGAACTTTCAACATTGGACATAGCTAAGTCAGATCTCAGAAAACTGAGCATATTGTTGATGCAATTTGCTCTGATTTACAAACCTGAAAACAGTAAAACATTTCAAATAGACATTGGTTTTGAAAATATTCCCTTACCCCCCTCTACACATGAGCCTCTTTACAACTAATTTTTATGTTTGCTTGCACGCATGTGCAAGAAACATAGTGCCATCATCCGAGTTTTCAGAGGTGTGGCAGCCCTCTTCCAATTCAGTCAGTGTGTTTGCAGTCGCGGCTGCAGTTCTCCAATGCCTGCTGGAGCTGTCTATGACAGCAGTCCAGCAGTGCAAAAATGCAGTGGCGTACAGTTGAAAGGGGGAGCTACGCTTCGGTGAGCAGCGATAAGACATCGCCTGCTCACATGCGTACTCCTCACACACCTGCGCACTGCGTGCCGCCCACGCACACACTGTATAGCTGACGGGTGCCCAATCCCCCATCAGCTGTGCCGCCCCCAAAAGCTTCCCACATGCCACACTGGGTGCCCACCCCAGCGTGGCTACACATGTATAGCCGACGGGGGTGCCCAATCCCCCGTTGGCTCCACTGTCTGCCCCCCCAGAGTACAGGGTGCCACACTGGGAGCCCATCCCAGTGTAGCAACAGATGCTGTCGCCGATGGGGGTGCCCAATCCCCCGTGGGCTCCACGTCCCCCCCAAACAGCCCTCCTTGTGCCACGCTGGGAGCCCACCCCAGCGTGGCAACAGATGCTATCGCCGACGGGGTGCCTAATCCCCCGCCGGCCCACGCCCCCAAAAGCCGCCTTTGTGCCACGATGGGAGCCACCCCAGCATGGCAACGCCCTCGTCTCTGTTCTTTGTTTTAAAAAAAAAAACCTGAAATTGGAAAATGGTCCTCGGGTGTCTCTTCCCCACCCACGCACCCTGCCTTCCCCCACCCCCACCCCTCCATACCTCCGGACTCGGTGCCACAATCGCCTGTGGGCCGGAACATGTCTGCACTCTTCAAAGCTGACCACGAACTGAGGAAATGCCGTAAGCTGTATAATGGGATAGAAAGGGCTTTTCAACTTTGCTGCATATCTCAGGTATTTTTGATTTTGCACCAAATTTTCAAAATGGGGTTTTTGGGACCCCTTCTCTTGAATGCTGTCACTGTCATGGCGTTAATTGGGCCCAAAGGGTGATTTCGGTCACTGCGCGAAATCACCTTTCAGGACCAAGTAATGAAATGACACTGGCACTGTTCATAAGGTGGCCCTCAAAAGCCTATGTTGAAAATTTGGTGGAAAATTCCTAAAATGACTCTTGCACGCCGAAGTTCGTGAATTTTCAATATTTTCACTCCAGATTTTCAACATTGCCATTTTATTACACTTCCTTATGAGCAGTACAAAGCTGTCATTTGTCACATCTTGCCCAAAACGTGTTTCATATATAGCACACAATGGCGCGCAGTCGGTGTCTTGAAATCAATGTATGGGACATTAAGAAAATCACAGTGACACTGTTCATGAGCAGAGGTCTTAAATGGCTATATTGAAATTTGCTGAAAAATTCCTAAAATGACTGTTTTACGAGCGTGCGTTGTGCAGTTCCTACGCACGCTCGTAAGTTTGCGAATTTTCAATATTTTCACTCCAGATTTTCAACATTGCCATTTTATTACACTTCCTTATGAACAGTACAGCTGCCATTTTTCACATGTTGCCCAAAATGTGTTTCCACACATGTAGTGCACAATGGTGCAGTCGGTGTGCGAAAGCAATGTTTGGGACAGATTAAGAAAATCACAGTTACACTGTTCATGAGCAGAGGTCTTAAAATGGCTATGTTGAAAATTTGGTGACAAAAGTCCATAAAATGACTGTGTTACGAGTGAGCATTGTGCAGTTTCCACGCACCCTCGTAAGTTCATGACTTTGTAATATTTTCAGTCCAGATTTTCACCAGTGGCATTTTTCCACACTTCCTTATGAACAGTACAGCTGTCATTTTTCACAACAGGGCGAAATGTGTTTCCACACTTTCAGCGCAGAGATGCGTGGTCGCTGTGGGAAATCATTGTTCGGGACAGATAAAGAAAATCACAGTGACACTGTTCATGATTGGAGGTCCCAAAATGCCTGTGTTGACAATCTGCTGTAAAAAATTCCCAAACTAATTACATTACAGGTGTGCGTTGCACAGTTTCTATGCATGCTCGTGACTTCACCAGTTTTTTATATTTTACTGCAGATTTGCAACATTGCCATTTTTACACCTCCCCCATGAACAGTACAGCTGTCATTTTACATCCTGTTCGAAATGTTTTTGCACCTGAAGCTAAATGCCGAATCGGCTGTGCATAAGCAGCTTTCTCGCTAACAAACTGATACTGCCACTGTTCATGAGGTGGGGTCACAAAAAACCATGTTGAAAATTTGGAGGAAATACCAACTAATGCCTGAGGTATTAGGGTTTCAACCATAACGCCCACCCTGTAGAGAATGACAGGCATCAGGAGTGTGACTTAGGATTCTTGCCTGTAATGCTCATACCAATCCACACCCTGCAGCCAGTGAGAGGCATCGAGGTATGCCTTGGACTCTTCAGCCCCAAAGTTCACCCCATTCTCCATACCGCACCCATCTCACCATATTTCCTGATGGAATGGAATGCGATAAGGGCCAAAGACCCCAAAGGCACACTGTGACACTTGTCAGTGTCTGCAGGGTGGGGTGTGGTGAAATGGCGTGGCCGTTATGCCTGATGACCCAAAGGCACAGTCCAATGCCTGTCACTCTCTGCAGGGTGGTGGTGGGGTTGGCTTCCCTTCAATACTTCACTGCCATTCCTATTATGCAGCTCTGTAACTTCTATACTACCACTGCCAATGCCAGCAAGCAAACATTCGGCATTGACAAATGCTTGTTTATCTAACTCTGCTAATTGTGCATATTATTATTTCTTTCTATCAGAAATCATTTTTTTGTTTTGAAAATTGTGCAATACTTTAGTTGGATAATAAATGAATACCATGTAGTTGGAGAAATGAATATCAACCGACTATTTAATTGTATATAATATCTTCATAAGGCAAATATCTCCACCCAGTATTACCTCAGAGGCAGACAATTGTCTTTAAAATACTAATACTCTGCTGCATGTTTCTTTCTTATGTCTATGTCTCCTTTTCTGTATATTTATACTATTCTAACTCCATTTTATAAAATAAAAATAAATAATGTTACTTCTAAGATTTGAACCCTGGTTTATTGCTGAAAATATAAGAAAGTAAGGTTACTGTTAAGCCTTTGCCCCTCGGTCTCTTGTTTCTAGTAGAGGTGTACAAAGTTGCTAAAATTTGCTTCGCAAAGTTATTTCTCGAATTTCAGCAAATTCACTTGGATGACAACTGCAATTTGTGCATTTATTTGCCAAGTGAATTGCTCAAATTCACACAATGAAACTACATGATTTGCCAACTCACAGGTGAATTAGGCAATTTGCACAGTTTTACCACACAAAGGTGTGCAATTCACCAGTGATAAATATGCAAATTACAGTCCAAAATGAAATACAATACCTCCCCAACCCACTGTACTCTAAGTCCACCCTTTTAACCTTTCAAACACTTTAATGTAGCAATTCATTCCCATTCCTCCACTAGTACCCTCCTCCCTCCTGTCATGGCAAATTTGTAAGTTCATGTGAGAGTCCAAGGCATGCAACAGTGTAGTTTATATCCCCTTCCCCTACCTATGTGCCAAACACACTATCCGCAGCTACCTCCACATGACCAGACCCTATTTCACAAGATGACATGGCCTGATCTTCGACCCAACTCTCCTCTGTTCCACACCACCATCCTCCCTCTACCAGTACAGCAGCAGTACCCAGAAAGGATTGTTTTCCTGATTACCTGTATCATAAAGAAAATGGTTCCTGAGTGCACATCATCTGCTTTGTTTAGTGTCCTCATGGTAATGGCACTAGTGCAAGAATGAATGTTGACATCTTTGCTTCTAGTAAAACCTGATTGTATGATTTTTCAGCCAATCAGGTTTTACAAGAAGCAAAGATGTCAAAATTCATTCATGCACTGGAGACATTATCAACTGGACACTGAACAGAGCAGACAGTCTGCACTGGGGGGACTGTTTTCTTTATCATATAGGTTATCAGGGAAATCCTTTCTTTAGGGTTCTGGACTGGTGGAGAAGAGGGAGTTGGGGTCAGATAGGGGTTGGGTGGGGGGTGAGGCCAGGTTATCTTGTGAAATAGTGTCTGGTTGGGTGATGGGAGGCTGATGGAGTTTATTTGGAATGTGGATAGGGGAAGGGGATATACACTATACTAGTGGGTGCATTGGAGTCCCACATGGACTTATAGATTTGGCAGGGCAGGGGAGAGGAGGTTGCTAGTGGTGAAATGGGAAGGGAGTTGACACATTCGAGTGTTTTTTGGAGGTGGTGGAATTAGAGCACAGTGGGTGATGGAAGTATCACAGAATCATAGAATCATTGAAATCTGATGCAGAAAAGGACCTTACTGGCCCATCTAGTCTGCCCCTTCCCCCGACTCATCTTCTTTCCATGTGCACTCCCCTTCCCCCACATACCAACCCTATATGTCTGTCCCATGCCGTCTTGAATACCTCCACCATTTCAGCCCCCACCACCTCCTCTGGTAGTTTATTTCAAGCCTCCACCACCCTCTCCTTGATGAATCGCCCCCTGACATTGCTTCTATAGCTTCCTCCTTCCAATCTTATGCTATGTCTTCTAGTTTTAGCCCCCTCCTTTCTTTTTTATAAGCTCCCCTCCTTTACCTTATTGATCCCCTTCACGTACTTAAAAGTTTCAATCATGTTCCCCTTTTCCCTTCTATTCTCCAATGGGTACAGATCCAATTCCCTTTACCTCTGCTCATATGGCTATCCCTGCATACCATGCACCATCTTGGTTTCCTTCTCTGAACCCTCCCTATCCCATCTATGTCCTTGCATAGGTGCAGTCTCCAGAACTGGATGCTGTACTCCAGGTGCCAGGCCAATGGTTTGTAAAGAGGCATCAGTACCTCCCTCTTTTGGCTAGTTATGTCCCTCCCAATGAATGCCAACATTCCATTTGCCTTCCCCACCACTTTCCTGCATTGGCTACCTACTGTACCTTAAGGTTGCTTGATATTATAATTCCCAGATCCATCTCCTGCTCTGTTTTTTTTTAACCCCCCCCCCCAGAGTGTAATCTGCTTGTGGGTTTTTATGCCCCAAGTGCATCACCGCACAATTTTTGGCATTGAATCTCAGTTGTCAAGTTTCTGATCAACCTTCCAGAATCTGCAGGTCCTGCCTCATGGTCTCCCACTCCCCTGGGGTGTCCATCCTATTGCAGATTTTCATACCCTCTGCAAATAGCCACACCCTTCCTTCCAGTCAGTCTGCTATATCACTGATGTAGATATTAAAAAGGAGGGGTCCCAGTACTGATTCCTGGGGCATCCTACTCATCACCCCCTCACCCTGGAGTGCACCCTATTTACTACCACTCTCTGGCTTCTGCCCACCAACTGATTTTCCACCCACCTAGTTATTTTCTATCCCACCCCTCAGCTTTCCAGCTTATTTACTAACCTTCTGTGAGGGACGGTGTCGATGGCCATACTGCAGTCCAGATAGGCTACAACCACTGCCCCTTCCTGGTCAACCAACTGGGTCAACCAATTGAAAAACTCTATCAGGTTCATCTGGCATCACATCCCATTCATGAAGCCATGCTGCCTATCATCCTGCAAGCTGCTATCCACCAGGTTGTCTTCCACCCTTTCCTTTATTAGTGCCTCCATCACCTTACCCACTGCTGAGGTGAGGCTGACTTGGTGATAATTCTCCACCACCTCCTTACTGCCCCCTTTGTGCAGCAGCACTACATCCACCCTCCTCCAGTCCATTGGCACCCACCCTGTATCCAGGGACAAGTTAAACAGTCTCATCAGGGGGACTATCAGCTCTTCCCTCAGTTCCTGGAGTACCCTCGGGTGCAAGCCATCTGGCCCCATTGCCTTGTTCACCTTTAACCTGCCTAGTTCCTCCCTAACCCTGTCTATGCTGAACAGGCAAGGATCCACCTCTTTGTCTTCTGTTCCCCTCCCACTCAGTTCAGGTCCCATACCCCCACTCCTCCGTAAAGACCAAGCAGAAGTAGCTATTCAGCACCTCTGCTTTCTCAAAGTCCTCCTCCAGTTGAATTCCTCTCTCCCCCTACAGCTGTGCTATTCCCTGCCTTGCCTTCTTCCTTCTTTCCCCCCACATTCCTAAAAAAAGTGTTATCTCCCCTTTTGGCTTGCCTAGCTATTTTCTCCTCAGTGTCAGCTTTAACCCTCCTTATCTTCTGCCCTATTACCCTCCGATACTCCCTATTAGCCTCCCTGTCCTCCTTCCTTTGTGTCATCTTATATTTTCTGAATGCTGTTTTCCATTCCCTGACACCTCCCTTGTAAACCAGAGTGGTCACCTCCTTTTTTTGTTCTTCCTCACCGTCTTGATGCATTTCAGTGGTTTTCAGTACCTCTCCTTTGATAGTTTCCCATAACTCCACCACACCCCATATATTCCCCTTCCTTACCATTTATTTCCTAAATATGCTCCTCATTCTGTTAAAGTCCATCTTCATGAAGTCCATAACCCTCATGCTGGTCCGATTTGACTCCCTCCCCATCCTTACCCTGAACCTTACAGTCCTCTGATCACTTGTACCTAGTCTGTCACCCACCACCACCTCTTCCACACTTTCCCCATTTGTGAGGACCTCGTCCAGCAGACTATCTCCCCTGATGGGCTCCCTAACCAGCTGTTGCATGAGTACCCCCTGTAGCACCTCTAGGATCCACCCTGCTCCTAGTTGATACTGCAGCCGGGATCTCCCAGTCCACATTGGAGAGGTTTAGGTGCCCCACTAGCAGAAGCTTCCCCTTGAGAGCCATCTGTGTAACTGCCTGCATCTGCTGTCTGTCCTCTACCTCCCTCTGTGTAGGAGGTCTGTGTATGAGCCCTAGCCTCAATGATTCTCCAGTTCTGTTACCCAGTGTGACCTACAGGAGCTCTGTCTCCCCTTCCTGCTCCTGTCCTTCCATTGAACTAATGTCATCCTTGATGTATAATGCCACCTCCTTATTCCCAGTCCTGTCCTCCTAAACAGTCTGTAGCCTGGAATAACTGTCTTCCAGGTATGGTGCTCTGTACAGCAGGTCTTGCTTACTGCTACTATGTCAGACCATCTTCTCCCATGATGGCCTCAAGTCCACCATTTTGTTCCCCAAACTGCTGACACTAGCTAATCAAATGCCTTCAGCATGACCCCCCAACCCTCCCTTTCAATCATCCCTTGTTCTTGCTTTTTCCAGCAATTTATCACCATCCTGGGGGGAAGGCTGGTGGCCTCCCATCTCTCCTGTCTCCTTAACTGGTCTTTTTATTACCCCCCAAATTCAGTTTAAATTATACGTTCTTTTGATAAACTCCCCTAACTTACACTTTAGTACTGTTGATCCCTCCTTGTTCAGGTGCAGTCTGTCTGTGGGAAAATAGGTTCTCGTCCTCCCGTGTTGATCCCCAGTCCCCCATTAACCAAAATAGCTTCTGCTTGCACCAAACTGCCAGCCATCGATTGAATTCCTCAGTCCTCTGCTTCCTTGATATGCTTGCTCTTGGCACAGGCAGTACCTCCGAGAAAGCAATAGAATGGAACCCCATACAGATACAAAATCTTGCAAGCTCTCTGAATCTTGCCTGCACTTCCTTCAGATTATTCTCCTCCAGATCACTGGTGCCCAGGTGGATCTCCAAGTGTAGCCTCCCATCTTGTCATTTGCCCCATGAGGGTATATTGTGCCTTAGAATAGGAAAGGCTTATGGACTCCCACCCCCTTGTGGGGCTCCCTTGCCCACCCCTGACCCCTCCCATTCACTTACAGTCCACTTTTTTTTTTTATTTAGGCTTGAAAACTTTGTAAAATATATATCAGTCTAATTGATTAGGGTTTAATAACAATTACAAATGTCAAAAAAAATCTGTGTTGAGCATTCAGTAAAAAACTGAATGTTGGGAAAGATTATCCCAGAGTGGGGGGCAAACCGTTGCAGAGTGTATCCCAGGATCAGGTTGTCCATGTTTCCATCCTCCCAACTGAGCCATCTGGGAACACTCTGAACTATCTATGTGACAGTTTTCAGCAACACAGGGGTACGGAGCCTGAGTGACATCATCAGTGACATCGGTAGCTCCCCATACCTCCTGTGGGATTTAAACTCGCTTTTCTTCAGGCACCGGATGCTCCCTCAACATGAGATGGTGTTCCTGTGGTGCAGCAATTTAACAAAGTGAGTAATAATATGAGCTTGGCAATAAAAGCAATGTAGAAATTTAAAAACAACTATTTTATTGTATTTCAGTTGGATTTCAGGGCCAGCCAGTAGTGAGGTTCACTTAGAACACCACAAAGATTCACAGGAGGAAGTCAACTAAAACCTTGGAAAATATTATTGCAGGTACTAATACTATGTTTTTAGTTAAGTAAAACAGCTTGAGTAATCAATTCATTTGTAGTGCTCACACGAATATCTTTCCAATAGGGAAGAAGTCACTGAAGCCTTTTGGCATAATTGAGAAAAGAGATCCTAATGAAATATGGGTGAGTTCCGAATTTAATACAGTTTAGATAGTTTAAAGAGAGCTGATGTCAGGGTCTGAATGCTTATTTTTTAGATTTGGTCATCAAAAGAGATTTTTTTAAGGGAGCAGAAAAGATAGAGAATGAATACTATGTTTGTAACAAGTGAAATAGCTTGAGTTATAAAGTTATTTGTATTGCTGACATGATTACCTTTTTAAATAGGGAGGAAGTTATCAAAGCCCATGGGCCTAACTGAAAAAAGAAATTCTAATGAGAAATGGCTGAGCACCAAATTTGCTATATTTTAGCTTGTGGATAGAAAAAGCTTAAAGATAGCTAATGTCTGAACAATAAAAGTAAGATCTGAATGTTTATTTTTCAGATTTGATTATTGAAGGGGATTTTCTAAGTGGCCAAATAAAGGACTGAGTATAAATTCTATAGCTGCTAAGGTAAGCACGGTGAGTGCTTAGGAAATAATTTATTTCAGAAAAGATTTAAAGAACCAGGACTAGTATGTCACATGGAATTAAATATAAATTTATGAAATAGAATATTAGGATTATGATTATTTTGTTACAGTTTTATAAGAAACAAAGATAATAATTGGTAAGGAAACATGGTAAAAAGATTTGATTTTTCATATAATAATATTTATATTTGAAGGGATAGTATCTATGTTTTGGCCAAGGAGCCCACATTGAAATATATTAGAGTATATATATATATATATATATATATATATATATATATATCATAGATGGAAACAGATTGATGCCATTGGGCAATAGCTGTAATATTTCAAAATGGAGTAATGAATTTTTTAGAGAGTGGGAATAAAGTGGTGGTTGTTTGGAAATAACACCTTATGGAATATGATGTTGGAACTAAATGAGATTTTTAATTTATTTTAGAAACACAGTAGGAATCTGATGTGGCAGGGCCAAGAAACTGTTGTCCCCATGACCTGTGTTAAATAAAGATTTGAATGAAGATGTTCTGTATGGTGGAGTTTGTCCTTCTTTTTATAATTTTTCATGGTGCCATAGAATGACCCAATAGTCAAAAAAAGTTATGCACTAGGGCAGCCTGATACATGCTGTTCTTCCATGCTATATTGTGCCTCACCTTTAGTGCCATCATTCCTGGCATGCACTCAATCCAAATTGCACTGCTGCTTTCTCCCTTTCCCCCATCAGATTCCCTTTATTATTGAGTCCCCTATGAGCAAGAGTCTGCTACTCCTTTCCTTCTGCTCGAACATTTGGTTTTCTAGCTTACACCCCATTCCTGGCATTCCATTTACCTCATATCCCTCTTCACCTTCCCCATCAGCATGCCTCCCCTTCCAACATTGTCATCCACTTGACCTCTCCCTCCTCTTATCATCTTGTCCCCTTCCTGATGAGACTTCATTGCCCCCCCTTACCCTTTCCATATGCTCCAAACCTGTGTCCCTATTTCTTCTGGATCCTAGCTCCATGACATCCTATCCCCTTCCCCTTCCTTTTCCTGCATATTGGCTAAGGGTGAGAACCTGTTTGATACCTTTGTGCACTGTTCCATGCTTGCAGTTGCATTCTTATGCCCCTGTGTACTGCCTCCTTCTCCTATTTTTCTTTCTCTTTTCCTAACCTCATTTTCCCTTCCCCATGCTCCTCTTTTTGCCTTCCATAGTCCTTCTTCTCTACTCTCAATTTTGCACCTCCTACCCTCTTCCCCCCATGCCTTTCCCTACCCTTCACTCCATCTCCCTTCTTAGCCAGCTTACTTCAGCTTCCAATCTCCCCAGTCTGTGAGAAATTGGGCTCCCTCCTAATTTACATAGTGTGTGTCCATAAAAGCAGCTGCCCCACATCCATTACAGCTCATTATTCTTCCCACTCATTTATGTCTGTTTTCCTCCTGCCCCATATCCCTCTCCTTCCCCCTGCCACCAACCCCTTCTTTGATAATCCATTCCTCTCTTATTGTAACCCTTTATAGCATGCTGCATTTATGTCTACCTCTTTCTTGTCTGCCAATAGCTGTTTACTACAATTTGCCCCTTCTGTGCTAGTCACCCGTACAGTACTCTGTACCTTTCCTAGTACTAAAAGGAATTCCTCACATACAATTATCACCATTAACACATATATTCCCCCTTTCTTTCAGCCTCACTTAAATCATTAGTTACTTATCACTACTTTTAATTTCAAAAAATGTTCTTTAAAAAGTAAAAAAGTAACCCAAGTTAACCCAGGAATTTCTGTTACACAATTTTCATACTTTACCCATATTGCCCCCTTTCTTTCAGCCCTTTTCTAACTCATTAGATAGTTAACTTTATCTTTAATTTCATACAGTACCCTTAAAAAGCAACCCCAGTCAGTCCTCTAATCACAAATCATGCAATCATCAGTAAAATGCACATATACCCTTCTGTATACCAGCTCCACAACAGCCATCCCCTGTTCAGAGCCTAATGCTCCTCCCCTTTTCATTTGGCCATTTAACAATGTGTGGAGGGGGATGGGCCAAAAATAACAAAATTACAGTTGCTCGTTAAAAGTTGTTTGTTGCTCCAGTTCAGGAGATATCACCCAAGAAATTGATTTCATAGAAAGTTTGTCCAGTGCAGGAGCATTTCCCCAATTCAGGAAGGGAGCCACTCCAATTCGGAAAGTTGCTCCAATGCAGAAATTTGCTCCAGTTCAGGAGCCACGGTTGGCTACTGGCGATCTTCAGTGTGGGGGAGTTTGGAGATGAAGTGCTCTCTCAGATCCCCAGTTCATCTCTCTGCAAGTGATCTCTGGTGCGGGTAGAGCACGGGCAAGAAGCACTCCCTCCAACTCCTGATTTGGCTTTCTGTGGGTGGTCTGTGGTGTGGGGGGATCACGTACAAGAAGTGCTCTCGCTGACCCCCGATTTGGCTATAGGAGAGTTTTTACAAATAAAAAAAAAATTCACTACTGAAGACGGTGTAGTTGATGGAAAATTCGCAAAATTCATGAAGTGTGAATTTCCATAAATTCGTGACAGTTTTGCTGGCTAAAGCTTCACTACATCTCTGCTTGCTAGATACTTGCACATCAACTGTGCCACTCAGTTGCTTTGAAGTAAATTGAGGCTTCTTTTGTGTGGAGGTTATATCACACACTTAGGAATGAAGTGACTTAACCATAGATTGACATTCAGAGCAGTCCCTTTAAGGCAAAATATAAGAACTCACTTTCCCACCTTAGAGGCTATGTTGGTTGGATATTTATGCCATAGATAAGTTCCAAAATACATCATTAAAGAGGATGACCTTATACAATGTGCTATTTCAATTTTGCTAAAATGCACAACCCTTGATCTGAACCATGTTATTTTTCTCAGACTATCTGATTCATGAGCATCAGTCAGAACCAATAGTTCAGCAACACAATGGGGAGTGGGGCAATACAACTTTCATTCACTATTAATAAACTTTGATAAATTCCATTATTTAGTCAGTCTGTCAGTCAGTTAGTTCAAATGCTGCTCTACCATGTAAGACATAGTCTACTGAGCTGATAACAGCACATTTGCAGATGAGACTTGCAGGGATGGGAAGGGGAGTACAGTTTTTTAAACATAAAATGCTATTGTTTGTTTATTTTTATTAACCAGGAAAGTCCACTGAGTACAAGTGTCCATTTTCACAGACTACCTAGCTGTAAAGTACAATACATATACAAATGCAGTTTACCTAACAATAAATAAAAACAAATATCCAGCTGCAACACATATACAAACACAGATTATATAACAATAAATAAAACAAACAGTACATTGTCAGGTTGAAAACTAAGCATCAATCATTCCTTCAAACATGTGCATTTAGAAGTATCTAACAAATACATTTTCATGGCATATTTTAAACAAGTTATTGTGTTGGATGTTCCGGTTAGGGCTGAGCATAATTAGCAAATTCTAATGTCGTGGAATTTTCATGAAATTCTATAAAATGTCATGACATTTGATGAAATATTGTGGAATATTTTTGAAATTTTTTTAATTGGCCATTTCCTGTTCAGAAATATAGCTAGAAATATGAAATCGGGTATGACTATTGCTTCAACAGTTACATAAAGGAATGACAAGTGCTGTGACATTTGTAAGAGGGTCGAGAAGTTATGGGGCTCATAATCTGGCAATTTTTTTTTCATGTGAAAATTTCTGAAAATATTTATCTGTTTTCAACTTAGCCACCTTTGGAGCTGGATACCAGAAAATGTTACCTTCTTGGCAGATTCACAGAAACTGCTAAATAGAGAGGTACTTGGTTATGTAAATTGTAAGCTACAGGAGGTCAACATTTCACAAGTTAATTATCTGTTAAACTATGTAAACATTTTCAGAATATTTGGATGTTTATAGATCCACTGCATTTGTATGTGTACACTCAAGATTTGGAATGAATACCAAAGTAAATAAGGCATATAATTTAATTAAGCTGAATAAATATGGTTTAATATGTTAAAATTTATTGTGAATACTTTATAAATTACTAATTGGAAAAACATGTTTGTTTATCATATAAGGTTTTATTAAAGGTTTGCCAGTTTTTAAGGTGGTACACCTCAAACAATATATACATTATATTGCCATACAAAACAAAGTGATTACACAGAGTAAATAGGACTTACATTTCGCATAACAGTATTATGCAAGCCATGGTAAGAGAAGCAGTACAGCAAAGAAAATAAAAGATGAAACATTGCTAAATAACATAGCAGTGCTAGTTATAACTGCCCATAACACAGCAAGTAGAGATAAAGTCATTATGTACCTACGACTGTCTTGGTCGGGGGGGGGGGGTATTTTCCCAGTGAGGGTGAAGGGATTTTGCAGAGTGGTGAATGAAGGTAGGCTCTCCATTTCTTGAAGAAATATTCTAGCTGACCTTGGTGTGAATAGGACAGCCACTCCAGAAGGGCCAACTGGGCCATAGCCGCATACCACATACCCATAGTCAGATTATTGAGCTGTCTCCAATGCATTAAAAGCAGCCTCTTGGCTTCTAGCAGTGCTAACATGGTCCATTCCATATGTGCCTTAGGTGGGGGGGGGGGTTAGCCCAGAAGAGTCACCCAAAAGCAGTTTTGGGTCTAAAGGTAGGGGTCTAATGCCAAGGACCCTAGAACACTCATGGGCAATGGTAGATCAAAAGGGTGCTATTAAAAGGCAAGTCCTTAGTATATGAAAGTAAATGGGCATCTGGTTGCTGACATCTCCAACATTTAGAATGGTGCAGGACTCCAGCTGCATGCAGGACAGCAGGGGTTCTGTACCACTGCAAAATAATCTTAAGTTGTAAAAAATGACTTTGGAGTCTCTGTACCATTTATGTGAGTCCTTGAGGCAATGGGATGAAGAGATTTCAGAAATAGCCATACCCATGTCTGTTTCCCATTTGTCCCTACAATGCTCAGTGGGGTCAGCTTGGGAGTCTCACCAAGTGGCATAGAAATTGCATATGTGGCACCTGGGGGGGGGGCTTATGCAGAGAGGCAAGGCATTCCCATTTGTTGCGTGAGTTATACTGAGAGGAGAGGTCATTGATAATATTACGTACTTGGAGGAATCACCAAAAGTCAGTATTAGGGAGGTGAAATTTCTGTTTTAGCTGATTAAAGGACAACATGGTGTCTGAGTCAGGTAGCATTAAATCTTGCATGTAGCAAATTCCTTTAGCTTCCCAGGATGGCCATTTGATGGGTTCCCCCCACCAAGAGTGACATAGCTGTTCTGCCAGAGCTCAGCATATCACAACGGGGGTGTGCCACGCTTTTTTGGGGGTATGAGATGAAGTCATGATACGGCACCAGGCATTGCGAGACTCACATATGGCAGGGGAGTGTCCCTTGTTAGACGGCCGCTGGGTCCTAACTGGGACCTAAGTGGGGTAAGGGACATCATGATGGATTAAAGACTTGCCCACAACAGAGGAGATGTGCGTAGGGGTGTGAACCATTTTGTGGCTTGGACAGCTACTCTCACCATATGGTAGCCCTGGAACCAGGGGATGCCTAGGCCCCCCGGACCAGTGTGCTCAAAGCTTATGTTTACCCCATCTGTGCACTTTTCCTTCCCACAAAAAGGAGGCTACCAACTTTTTGAGGGAGGAGAATAGTTTGGGAGAAAGATGGATCAGAAGGTTGTTGAATAAATATGTGACTGGGGAGGAGAAGCATGTGTACGGCAGCCACTTTACCAGGTAGTGATAGGTGTAGTTTACGCCACCTCTCCACTTCCATGTTCAATTGCTTTAAGAGGGGTGCAAAATTGGAGGATTCAAAGTCCACCCGCCTAGTAGGAATATAAATTCCTAGGTAGGTAAATCCTTGAGGTGCCTAACTCAGTTCTGTGCCTCTTAGACATTCCTGTGTGCAAAGTGTATTAAGAGGGCCAGCAAGGTTTTCCACTGGTTGACCTGTAACCCAGATAATAATGCAAAGTCTTGAAGGACTGACAAAGCCACCATGAGGGACTGCTGGGGGTGAGATAGGGTGAGTAGAAGGTCATCAGCATATGCTGCCACTAAATATGAGTTATTGTGCACTGGGATGCCTAAGAGACCTTCGGCATTGGCCAGTGCCCTAATCAACGGGTCCAGGGAGACTAAAAAAAGAAGGGGAGACAGAGGGCACCCTTGATGAGTACCCCTTTGAAGTGGGAAGAAAGGGGAGATATCTGAGTTCGTTAAGACTCTGGCCAGGAGAGAACTGTAAAGTGTCGAAACCCAAAGGCAGAATTGGGGCCCAAAACCATATGAAAGGAGGACTTCATGTAAATAATTCCAGTCAATAGAATTCAATGCTTTTGTGAAGTCGATGGCTGAAGCAGCCATAAGGATCTTGGCCCTAGCTGCTAACCATTTCAGGTTAAATAGTAGCCTGGCATAAATCCCACCTGAGCCGGGTGTATTAAAGAAGTAAGGACATTGTGCATTCTGGTGGCTAAAATCCTGGCCAGGATCTTAGTGTCCAAAGGTAATAAAGATATGGGACAACAATTATGGCAATTAACGGGGTCATTGGATTTCTTGTGTAGGCACATAATGAGGGCTTCTCTCATCATGATGGGGAGGGAGCCTGAGGAATGAGTATCCTGCAGTGCTAACAACAGCGGCTGGGCAATCTATTGTGCCAATACTTGGTATAATTCAATGGTCATCCTGACAGGTCCAGGATCTTTCCCCTGTGCCATCTGAGATGAGGCCTGTCGTTTCTCAGGGACGGTGATTGGGGCATCTAAAAGAGTAGCTTGTTCAGGTGACAGAACAGGTATGGTGAACCATTGACAAAACTGATTTTGGTCTTGGGACAACTGTGTGGGCAACTGGGAGGCTTAGGATTTATACAGGGATTGGTAGAAAAGCTTCCTAGTCTCATTGATACCAGCAGGGTCAGTGGTAATTGAGCCTGAGGTAGTGCGGAGGGCATGAATTTTGGAGGAGGCCTGTTGCTTACGTAACTGGAAGGTGAAAAGATTACCGCCTTTGTCCCCCCCTCCCAGTAAGAGTGCTTTGATCGTAGCAAGAGCCATTCTGCTTTGTGGTGTAACAGAACATTAATTTGGTATTTGAGCCCTACCATTCTATGAGTTAGAGATACGTCCCCAGCAGCAGCAGGGGAGACTTTAAAGCACATTTCTAGCCCAGTAAGTTCTGATTGTAACATGCCCAGAGATTTTTTCTGGGCTTTGTTCCGGTGGGCTGCAAATGCTATGATATGGCCCCTGATGTTAGCTTTGAAGGCCTCCCAAACTGTGCTCGGAGACACACTACAGGCCGAATTGAGAGCAAAGTAATCTTGAGTAGCTTTTAGCATAACTCATTTAAATTCTGGATCTTTGACTAATATGGGGTTACATCTCCATCTGGTACTGGTGGGTCGATGCCCCAGGGGAGTACAGGTAGTCAACACAGGTGCGTGATCTGAGATAATAATGCTACCTATGGCATTATTAAAGACTCCACCTGATGCTGCATTGTTGGCCAGCCAGTAGTAAGTGCAGCTGTGTAGTACCCCGTGGGAAGCAGAGAAACAGGAGTAATCTCGCCCAGAAGGGTTGTCACGCCTCCAAACATCTATTAAACCCTACTCTTCTTGCAGCTCTTGTAGGGCAGAGTGGGCAATAGGGTGTGTTTGAGGGGATGGGTTTAAACTTATCTAAAAATATATTGGATATTAGATTAAAGTCTTCTCTCAGTAATATGGGAGTGGTGGTGTTAGACTGCTCTAAAGTAGAAATGGCTTGACAGTATAGGAAAAAAAGTCTGCCTGAACAGTGTTGGGGGCATACACATTGCCCAGAATCAGTTTCCCCATGGAGGAGGCCAATCTAACCAAATCCCATCGGCCTTGAGAGTCAGATCGAGACTCTTCAACTACCCATGTGCTGGACTGGTGGATAAGGATAGCAACCACTTTGGATTTGGAGGTGACGGAGCTAGCATAAACAGCACTAACCCAGGATTTTTTTTAAGTCAGGGGACAGATCTACTAAGGAGGTGTGTTTCCTGTAAAAGGGCTATGTCTGTATGACGGGAACGGAGGTACTGAATAACCTTGGTATGGTTTAAGGGATGACTGAGACCTTTAACATTCCATGATACCAGACATAGACCTTGAACCTTGGAGACAGCCATAATGGGACACAGGTAGGACATATCAGTGTACTTACCCACCTATAGGTAAGATGCGTAGGGAGACCCAGGAAGTAAAACTCAGGGGTTGCAAACCTGATTCTTGACACTAGCAGGCTGCTGCTGGATATTAGGGAGGTATAACTGCTCTGCTTTAAAAGAAATGTTCAGAGGGTGTACCAAGACAGAGAACAGTTTAAGCACAGGATGAGAACTGTAACAGGAATTACACTGGATCTATAAAAAGACTAAAAAAAAAGAATTTAGGAACAATAATACTAACAGTATTAAACACAACACAGTTATTGTAGTGCTACTTAACTCAGAGTACCTGACTGGTAGGGACAGTGCAACAATTCTAACAGCGTTGGTACACTGAGAGCAAAGGAGGTTTTAGCAAAAGAAGGTACAAGGAAGGGAGTACCCTCAGCTACACAAGTTTCAACACTTAAGGGCAAGAGAGGAGTAAGACAACCAAGAAAAACGTGATTCTCCTCATCCGGTAAACAATACCCTGGTACCTAACACAACCCCGGGAGGGGGAAGGAAGGAGGGAGAGCGGTGGGGGGGGAATGGAAAGGTGAAGCCAGGGAGAGAAAGAGGAAGAAAAAGGAGGGGGAATTGGGTAACCACCTCAATCAAACACTATAAGGGCCGGTTTGCCAGTGAACACAACGTTATTTAATGTATTAAACCGTGGCTGCAATATGATAGTTAGTGCCTGCCAATATGATGGCACCAGAGCTACAAAATATATACCCTGGTTATTCCTGGGGAGCAAGGGAGGTGGCATAAAAATAGTCACACACCAGATAATAACATTGGCAGCATAGCATGCATGCATAAACCCACAAGGTGGGAAATCAGCCTGTTTGGCTTATAAGAGTACTGGCACATATGACCCCAGGAAGATCTGCAGCTTTACAGCACAAAGTAAACACAGTGCAGACAGTCTAAAGAAGTACTAAAAGAGAGACTAGTACAAATCCATATTTCAAAGTTCAGCCAGTAGGATCCGCTCTGTGCCTTGGGAGCATCTGAGGGGTATTCTGAGAGTCCAAGGAAGCCACTACAGGGTCTGAAGATATTGTAAGGACAGCAGCAGCATATGCTTTTTCCCCAGGCTTAAGCTTTCCAGTAAGATCCACTACTTCGACTAGAGAGGAGTCTGGTATGTCAGCCCAGTCCATAGAGAGTTCAGTGTCTATAGTCGAAAGATCATGACATGGAGAATGGTGACCTGTTGAGATCAAGAAGGAATCATCCCGAGATATCTTTGCAGGAGGTGCTGCCCCTTGTTGCTTAAATGAAATCTTTTGGCCCCTTCTCGATCACTGTCGCTGTCGGGGGGTAGTTCCTGTAGATCTAGAAAGAAGGAATATTTGCTCTGAAGGAACTATAGGGCTGGATGTGGCCAAGAGCATTGTGCATGGTGGGTTCCTTGTTCTGGGTGAATCATTAATTGAAAGACCTGGTCCAGTTGCATAAATGTCCCCCAGAGGCAATCATCCAGATTCAGAGTTCCTAGCAGCTGCAGGCAAGACAGATGGATCCCATCGCCTTCTGGGAGATGTAGACTGAAGGGGCAGATTAGGCCAAATCTTGAAAATCCAGTGCTCCACTTCATCTGGACTGTCTGTGAATATCTCCCTTCCTTCCTTGGATACTAGGAGCTTGGGGAGTCCTCGGAATCTATAGTGGAAATTGTGAGCAGCCAGAAATTATTTCAAGGGACCATAGGCACGCCATTTGCTGGCTGTTTCTAGTGCAAAGTATCTATAAAGAGAAATAGTTGCCCCTTGCCATCTGATTTCCCCCAGGTCACGGGCTGCCTATAGAATATGCTCTTTATTTGAGTATCTGAGTAGATATGCCACTATGGGCCTCGGTGATTGTGCCAGTCTCTCTTTCTTCCCAGTGATGTGATGAGCCCTTTCAACCTCCACTGGGCCTCTCCAGCACTCCCCTAACATCAAGGGCAGCATTTCATTAAGGAACCTTTCCATAGATGTCCCCTCAGAGCCCTCTGGAACACCTATAATTTGAAGATTATTACATCACCCTCTATTTTCTTGGTCCTCCACCCTGGCAAGTAGAACCCCCAGTTTCTCGTCCTGCATCTGCACTTTTTGGTAAAGCTTAGCTTGCTGTTGCTTTAGAGTTTCCATCCACTGCTCCACCACATTAAGTTGATCTTGCAGCTGGTGCACATCGGCAGTGGTGTCTGTGAGGGTAGAGTTTGTCATCCACCCACAACAGCAGGGCCTAAAGCATACAGGTGATGTAACTTAGAGAATCTCCCACTGAGGTAGTTGATGGGGCTGCGGGAGATGCAGACAGTAAACCGGTTGGGGGTTCTCCCGATGCTATCTCAAATTAGGAAGGACTATGATTTCTGAGACTTGAGGAGAGCCAGGCGGAGCACAAGAGAGATTGTAGCTTAGTGGGTGTCCAGAAAAATAAAGCCACAGCCCCGCGGCCTACCTGAGCAAGCGACTCACGAGTACCAGTGCCTGCAATAGCACTGATGCACCATAGAACCGCACAAAAGAAGTCACACCGGACAGTTGGGGATGGTTACCCGAATGATGTGAGGCAATTTAAGTTGAGTTACATCCCAGAATTAGGTCAGCCAGCCATGGATTGCCACCAGACTCGGAAGAGCTCAGGATTTAGGCTGCCATTTTCTCCCAAATTGGCAAAATTTGCTCAAAAATTCATGAATTAATAGGTAATGCCACTAGAATTCCACTTCTGGAATGTAACTTTCAGAAGGCACTTATCAACACTGAATGTCCTTACCTGCACTAGCATCATGGTCTTGCAATACCCCATCTACTGTACACTCCCGCGACAGTGATGCCCAGCATCATGCTCCATCCTGACTAAAGATACCCGGATACTTCTGTCACAGTGGCCTAAGTCACAACTAGTTTTAAGGCCTGGCATCACATGATGCCACTGTTTTCAAATTGTGAAAATATGCATTATCTACAGGGCTGTTAATGATTCAGCAGGTTGCAATGCACAGCAACAATGCTGCACCTGGATGTGCTTCCACAAGTCATTTAGTCAGTGAGCTCTAGTGGTTATATGGCGTAGTGCAAGAATTCAGTCTAGTATACAGTGATGTCCATGTCTATTCTTCATGGCTCATCAATCAAGCTAGTGACCTGACACCTGGTACTACTATATGTTTGGTATGGAGCCTCATATGAATGCTACCTTATTGCCACATTACCCAGCCTTTGCCTCTCTCTATAATGTCAACTCAAGTGCATGACCGTGCAAAATGTATGGATATGGCTTCAACCTTGGTATTACAACATTACACAGTTTCACAAAAGCTCAAGCTCAATTTATTACTGATATTATTTTGGAATTATTGGCCGCTAATAACTTGAAGAGACTTCCAGTAAAAGATTAGAAAGTTGATGCACACAGCCTATATTTTTGTCCATATTGTTTCTTCTCCAGTCTGGCAGCTTGTCTCTCAGGGTGTACCCTGTTCAGAGGGATATAACCGGATCAGTCTGAGTCCAGCCAGCACTCAGTTGGCTACCAGGTTTTTCTACAGCATTTTTTCCTCCCATCTCCCCTGGTGGGGGCAGCACCTCTGTCAGCCTAGCACAGCCACAGCTTTCCCTGTTGCAGAAGCTATCTTTCTGGTCCAACTGCAGGGTTACTATATCGGTGGAATCCTCAACCAGCCCTCCCTGACTGAGAAGCACTGCTGAGTAGCAGCTGTCTCACCCATGGCCTGGCTCCCAATGTGACTTCCTAGGCTCACTTCTGAGACTGGGTTGTCGGCATGTCAGTGAGATGCTCTGCTGCTAGGTCATGGAGGTAGCTTCAAAACCCAATATTAAGGGTCAATGGACCTAACAAAACTGTTGCTATCCCATT
Source organism: Neoceratodus forsteri (assembly GCA_016271365.2). Taxonomy (NCBI): domain Eukaryota; kingdom Metazoa; phylum Chordata; order Ceratodontiformes; family Ceratodontidae; genus Neoceratodus; species Neoceratodus forsteri. The sequence goes on along the minus strand of CM028137.1, from coordinate 260,534,267 downwards.
TTTGTCATCTAGTTTTAATGTTGTAGGGGCTTCAAATTCTGCAGTTTACATAATTGGGAAATGTCACTTTACAATGTCCAGAAGTTTTAAAGTTTATAACTCAGTTACCTTTAAAGAAGGAGACCTGAAAATTGATACATATCTGTATGGACCCTGGTAAAGGTAACATGCTAAATATTATTCGAGAAAAAAAAATGTAATACACCAGTCAGAATTCAACTTAATGCCAAAAAGTAGGGAAACATGGTGTTAGGGTTTCTTGCCTAACTCCCCACCTCCCCACCCACACCCCCAAGGAGAAAAATTAAAAAGCATTAGGGTTCTGTGTCTCCTGAGTCTTTGCAAATCAGTGGTGAGGTCTTCCTCAGGGTTGTCAAACCAAATGCTCCCCCTAGCCTCTGGCGTCCTGTCCAATGCACAAGGTAGACCTCCAAGTCAGTGCCACATAGTGATACACTCTGCAAAGGTAGAGAAGTATGTCTCGCCACATGTTGCCAACACAATCTGTTGTACAAAAACCAAAAAAATCGAATACTCACTAACCTCAAAATTTACAAGGGCAAAGTCTCATGTTATAAATAAATTTACCTTTTTTCTTATATTAAAAAGGTATACTTGCCTGACATGTTTTGGATGGACACTACCATTCTTTCTCAAAGGCTATTACAAACAGGTGTAGCAGTTAGTAATATAGTGATTTCAAAAAACGTCATCACACATTAGCACAACATTCTGATTGGTTGGAACAACAAATTTTATTCTAAACTTCCACAAACCACAGAACCTCAGTCCTTGTAAACAAAATGTCTTCATACTGATATAATATTTAACTGACACAATAAATAACACTTCCTAAAACAATATAACCTAGTAAAGATAAGAATGGAAAAGCAAACATTAGGGGGATGTGGGGGGATATAGAGGAAAGGATGGGGAAAAGACCAAAGATCTTAACTAATTCAAAAAATATTCCCCAATATTATCAAATTCACAACAGAGCAATTGCTCCCTAATCTATTAAATATTTAAATAAATACAATAACATTGAAATTCCTGGTAATTGCAACAGAATGAATATGAAAAAACATACATATAGAATACTAGTTGATCTCCTTTGTTTCAAAAAGGGCTTCAATAAAAATCCATAGTTTAGCCCTTGTTCTCTATCTGCATTGAAATGTATGATTCAGAATGCTTCACATGTCAGCAATAAATCATTAAAATGCCCCACTCTTGGTTTAGGGAATACTTTATCTACACCCATGAAGTAAAAACTGTGATCACTAGTTTTGCTGGAATGTGTTACATGTGCTGCTGTGGCATATGTTAAATCACTATGTTTAATAGCCTTCACATGTTCACCCACTCATTCTTTCAAACTTCTTTTAGTTTTTCCTATGTAGATCTTGCCACAATTACAGGATGCCAAATAAATCAAACCCGTCATGTCACATGTAATAGTCTGACAAATTTCAAACTTCTGCCCAGTATTTTCATGCAAACTCCTTTTTGTTTTGATTTCACAATCTGTTGCACCTTTCTTCATGTCTGATGTTTTCGTTCAGTGAACGATGTGGGCATTATGGTTAACAAACTTGAGGAAGACCCCCACCACTGATTTAACAAGTCATGTTACCGCCCTTGCCTAGCATACTGTGCTGTTTGTGAGACCCAAAACCCTAATGATTTTAACCTTTTGCTGCTTTTTTTTTTTTTGGGGGGGGGGGGTTTAGGAGTTAGATTTGGAAATCCTAATGCCACATTTCCTTACTTTTCTGGTTTTAAGTTAATCCATAACTGGTGCATTACCACATTTTTTTGCAAATTAATTCCTCTCTTTCTTAAGTAGTGGAATCATGTCTCCATTCACACTGGTCCCTTTGGAACCTGCATTAATAGATGCAGATCAGCAGAGCCCTCTGTGCCCTCTAACAAGAGATGACTCTGTTCACCTACAGAAGTGCAGGTCCATTGCCTTGCAGTGAGTGATGTGAAAAATGCATTGGGCTGTCTGGTGGGCTGCAGAAACGCAGGGCCTTCTGGTCTCTGCACTTGCATATGGCCAGAGACACAGAAGCACAGGGCAAACGGTTTATCTGTCAGTCAACGTACAAGCCCTCAGCCACCCATGGATGCAGAGGAGGAGGGTCTGTATGCTGAAAGAAGAGTTGATGAAGAGCAGAGGCACAAAGGTATTATAACATTGAATAGCAGTTCAGGGAGTGGGGCTAGGCTTATGGGCAGACTAGATGGACCATGTAGTCCCCTTCTGCCATCACTTTCTATGTTTCTATGTCTTCACTGTATGGTTCAAAGGCCAATGCAGGCACTCCTGCAGCTTGCATTCTCAGGCCAAAAGAGTGGTGTCATATAACAGTACTATCCCAGCACCATCATACCATGTAGCTGAGTCACTGAGCTTGCCCCTGAACTAAGTTCACCACCATGGGATCATAAAGCTTACCTACTGGGGTGAAGACTGGCACTACACACAAAGTTTCTTAATAATAATATATATGTTTTTTATTTTGACTGCAGATTTTCAAGATAGTAATTTAATGACTCCCCTTTTAAATGTGACATGTGGCATTTATAGTACATTGTCTGAAATATAATTTCACACCACATGTGCGAATATACATCTCACTGAGGATTTAAAAAAAAATGACACCTGCCACATTTACGAGGTGGTGTGGAAAAAATTCCATGTTGAAAGTTTGGAGTTAAAATGTTGAAAATTAGCACAGTTATGAGTGAACCTTGAAATATTCTCTGATAAAATCTCTTCAAAAACTGTGACTTCAGGTGATGCCTACATTTTGATCTGAGGGTTAGTAGTAGAGATACTAGGGGGCATAATCTTCAAATCAAGGGGGGACATTTCACAACATCTAAAAGGAAGAATTGCTTCATATAGAAGGTGGTGACTCACTGGTATGCTTTACCAGAGAAAGTTGTATGCAGTTGAAGTTTAGCTACATTTAAAGACAAACTGGATAAGTATCTCCTGACATGTGAGTTTCTTAGTATTACCCAGCAATTAGGTGCAGTCAGGCTAGATGGGCATATTTTTCCCTTCTGCCAGTTTCTCTTAGGTTCTTATCGTCTTAATTTCTTTTTTTTTTTTTTTTGCCATTAAATCTTTATTCAAGTTTTATTTACAAAGAATGCTTCCAGAAAACATGGTGCAACCATGGAGGTATACATTGATATTTGTTACAACTAATGACAGGAGACATTCTCTGCAATATTCCCAACCGAAAACTAAACACAGAAAAGAAAGAGCAAGTAAAACAAAAAACACACCCAAAAGAAACAAATCCCTCCATCCCCCCACTCTCCCCACCACCCTCCCTGTACAAGACCACTTAACCTGTTTGCATTCGAGGGGGCGCCCATATATCTTACAGTGAATAGGCAGTATAGAAGGGACCCCAGATCTTGTCAAACCTGGGAAGCTTATTTTGAAGGACGGCTATCATCCTCTCAGTCCTCAAGCTAGAGAGTAATTCCTCAAGCCATTCGGAGTAGCTGATCACGACAGGGTCTTTCCAGTGTCTAAGAGCCACCTTTTTAAGGGTAACAGAGATCAGAGCCATATAGAACTTCCTATTCCTGACTGAGATATGGGACGCATCCCCCAGCAGGCATATTTCGGGAGTAAAAAGATCCTCCAGGCCCAGCATTGGATCAACTTTATTTTTAATGGCTGTCCAAAGTGGGACTACTTTCGGACAATTCCAGAAAATATGCATCAGATCCCCATTTCCGGAATGACACCTGTTACATGTGGGGACCGAGACCAGTTTTAGGCTGGCAAGCTTTTGTGGGGAGTAGTAAATGTTATGGAGAATTTTAAACTGTATATTATCGTATTAATTTCTTATTACAATGTTCACCATTGCTTGGTGATTTTACCATATTTGTATATCAGATTTTCAGCATAGCTTTCTTTTTACCCCACGTCTTGAACCCAGTAGCTGAAAGTTTTCAAATCCCCACCAGAACATTATTCCACACCACAGGTGTGACAATATATTTTGGCAAGGATTTGAAAAATGACAGCGGTCACATTCATGAGGTGGTGTGAAAAAATGGCTGTGTTGAAAATTTTGGGTGGAAGTATTGAAAATTACCAAACTTATGAGTGAGCATAGAAAAATTTCAATGTACACTCATAACTTAGTCATTTTTAAATATTTTGACCCCAGATCTTCAACATAGCCTTCTTATGACTCCACCTCATGTTTAAGGACAGTGAAAATCTTTCAAATCCTGCCTGAAAGGTGATTTCACAAATCAATTGGGAAATCACCTTCTAGGCCAGAGTTGCATAATTCCACTATCATTGATCATGGGGGGGGGGGGGGCAGAAAGGCCATGTTGAAAATTTGGTGTAAAAATATTCAAAATCCATTTTAATTCATTAAACCATACTTACCTAATTTACTGATATCACAGCCACTGGTTCCAGCAGCAAGACATGTCCTCCATCATCAAGAGGATCTATCCCCTGGGACATATTTAGGTGAGTGAGGGTGAGTGGGTGGGGAGGTGGTAGGTTAATGGGTGCTGTGTGGGAGGTCAGGATGGGGTGGGTAGGGGGTTGTGGGAGGGTCAGATCAGTGAGGGGCAGTTCTCTTTTTTATAGGTAAAAAAAAATCATCAAGTTTTCATTATTCCAGAGGATATAATCTGAAACAGAGGATTTGGCACCCCAATGTTGGGCTATTATTCAGTGACACCAGAGGTGGGCACCCCTATGCTGACATGTACATACTTGGAACAGGGCAGGGAATTGGGTTAACAGAAGTAATACATGGGCAGGGCACCATGGTCCACTAACCTTAATATTGGGGAGGGTGTGTAGGCAACCTGGAGGTGAGAAGGGAAAAAGAAGTGGTACCAAGGGTGGGTACCCTGATTCACTTAAGAAAAAAGTAAATTAGCTAGGTAGGCAGTAGATAGATTTTAAATTAGATAGCCAGAGAGACAGAGATAGAGAGAGAGAGAGAGAGAGAGAGAGAGGCGACATGTATGTATTACCTGTGCCAGATTTAATGTCCCATGTTTTGATGGCCAGTGTCCTTCCTCTGACATTTTCCCACATTTTGAGTGTTTATGTTCCCACATATCAGTGACGCAGTTTAGAGGTACAGTATTATAAATCCCACTTGATGAGGATTGTCATAGACAAGTCTGAAAAACTAAACAAGGCTGAAATTTTGGTGGACAGGCTCGCTGAGTGATTACTCTGATATCAGATGCTATATTAGGTACCATATCAGATACAATATTAGATATGATAGCAGATACAATTCCAGACATCAGGAACAGTTGTTAGAAACATTCCTCTGTAATATACAGAGAAATGATTCTGATAACTGTTCCTGATATCTGAATTGTATATTGTATCATACCTGATAGCATATCCGATATCGAAGTAATCACTCAGTGAGCCTGTCCATCAGTCTTGCCTATATTTTTCCCCTCCACCCTCCTACACTTACAGTCAGAATAAATCATTTTCTGTTTAGTACCATGCAGACATGGAAATGAAGAACAAATCAGTTTCAAGCTGAGTTAGCAGTGACCCCCACCAGGGCCGGTGAGAGGAAGAGGGAGATGGGGGATATTTCCTGGGGCCCAGAGCTAAGAAGTGCCCATCCTACCCGACATACCGTATGCATGTAAATTTCACAGATTCCTCACTTTATTATAAAAGTTCTGCCACACATCACCACAAATTCCTCCCCCCCCACCTGCAACACTATAGGCAATGCACCAGTACCCACTACAGCATGCACACTTTGGGGAGGACCACCACTTCTTTAGGAATGACATGGCAATGCAGAATGGAGTCATGGAGAAGCCTGCAAAGGGCACTGGTTACACCTTGGAGTTCTGGTTCCGGCGATCATGGGCTTCGGGCAAGGATGGAGTCTTTAATTCAGGTGCGAGTTGAGAGAGCACTGGATAATACTTTAAAAAGGTAGGTGGACAATGTAATCCATGGTATTTGTGATGGGCTTGAAATCCTTATGTGCTGGAAAGGAACTTCTGAAAACTATTTCTTTATTCTATTATTTATGTGGTATGTTAGTTTCAAAGGATATTTCTTCGACAACAATTTGTCATTGTAAAGATAAAAAAAAAATTACAAGCCACTAATGATACACATGGTAACCAGAATAAATAATAATGCAACAAAATATTATCAGATTAAAAATGTGTACAGACAACCTCTTGAATGTCATAGATGTAGAGAGGAAAGAACCTTAGCTAATACCGGCAGGGCCAGAAAGTAAATGGGACACAAGAGGTTTCGGGTCTGGAGACCTACCCTCCCTCCACCGTGTACTGAAACCTGTAATCCCAGAAAACTCCATAAAGGAGACAGAAGGTTCATAAAGGACCAGGAAAGTTGTTTCCAATATTTATCCATATTACACCAGAAGGACTTGCATTCAGTCAAAATGTTTATTTAAAAAGATGTACATGGATAAATCATCCAGCAGCATTAAGAAAATAGGATTGTATTCTGGCAAAGCTATGCAAGTCTCATATTAGATAGAGGGATAGTAGGAATTTATCATATGATGACATAAATTCTAAAGAACCGGTGTGAATATCAGCATAAATAAAAAGATTAACCAATCTATAATAGTTTTAAGGACAAGCATGTAACTGAACATAAATGCAAAATGAAATGATAACAGAGAAAATTGAGGAACATGAGGTACGAAATAAAGAAGACTAACACTGATATCCACTAGTACACTATCCTCTCTATAATTAATGGCTTCCTATTTTTCCCATAGGAAAACCATGGCATAATTTGCTGTTATAAAGGAGCATTTATAATGGCAAACGAGGGCACCATTTCCCCCACTCTGCACATGCGCCACCTCGCGCTCCTCAATTCTCGATTGCTACCTCCTTCCCAACTGCAGACCCAACATGGAAAGAAACTGACATGGACACTTGGCAATAAGTAAAATTTCAAATAAACTTTGATGTACCTCATTTTTACTGGTTCAACCACCCTCAAGATATTTGGAAAAATGTTTAAAATAAAAGTGAAAGCTGACTGGATGGGCAGACTAGGTGGGCCAAGAGGTCCTTATCTGCCATCAAATTCTATGTTTCTATGTTTCTGTGTTTCTATCTTTCTATGACTGCTCGCCATGACATGATCAGACTGCAGTGGTACAGCAGCCTTTTTTATTTTATATAATTGCTGAGGGGAAAAAGAAAAACCCCAAAATTTTTATAAAATAAAATATGGGTCTGGGTGTGTGAAAACTCAAATTTACACAGACCCTCGGGGTTTGATGCTACGTATAACCCCCTCAAGCTTCACTCTTGGGGTTATGTAGCATCAAACCCCTCTGGTGTGTATACATTCTCGTTACACACCCAGACCCATACTTTACTCTATATTTTATAAACAGTATGAAAAAAGTTATCTCCTGGTAACAATGTCTCTTCCAACAATGTATTTTTTTATTAAAAATTCTCCTCAATTCTTGTTGACAAATGATTTTCTGTATCTCACCAACTCCTTTAGAAATTTAGCCAAGGCAGTGGCCATTTTCATTTCCATGGGATGAAGCAAGAGGTATAATCTGTCCTCTAAATTATTAGATTACAGCTTTAAATAATGTTCTAAATAATTTTTCCTCTATTTATTATATAGTGGACAGAGAATTACCTTGTGAAAAAAGATTTCCTTATCTCCCTTGTTACAAGGATATAAATTGTCCAGCGGTTCATCTTTTTTTTTTTTTATCTATATTCTAAGTATTTTGTAGGCAAAAGTTCAAATCTAGTCATGGTTATCAGGCTTCCATATTCAGGTGAAATGAGTATACTAAAATAGATTTCTAGAATGTGAGATGTTTTGTTAGAGGAAAGCCAGGGAGCTACTTTAAGTTTCCTTACTGTTTCCAAATCTTCGTATATAGATTTATCAAAAGGTTTCTTGTTAATCCCTTTTTAATGCTTGTGAAATTAGTACCTTGTTTTCAAAGAGAGTCATAGTGAATATCGTACAATATGTTTATAAGGTACTGCAACCAAGGAGTAGATAAACCCATCTTACATCATTTTAAATTTTCCTCTAGATTCCAAAAAGCTGGAGTAGCAATGTTTTTGTTTATTATTCTTAGCCAGTAGACCACTACTCCCAGACTGGCTAGGGTTTTAATAGACACCCTGTCTAGCTCTACATGGATAGCACAGTTAGGGCTAGATTTGAAGACTTTTAGTAAGGTTTTATGGTAGTACATCAAAATGGTGACTTTACAACAGTGACCCTTGAAGAGGGTGACGGAACCACAGTGCCAACACTTTCAGGCAACAGGCAGTTCTCCACATCGCCGAGGCATGCCACCCCCAGAGTTATTATAATAAATAAAGATGGGCATTGGGGTGAATCCCCAACAAGGGGAGTGCAGGGGGAAAGGCCCCCCACAAGAAAATGACTTTGTTGTAATCCATCGTGCTGCAGGATTTGTGCCCTCTTCATGGGTCACTGTTGAAAAGTCACTGTTTTGACATGGAACTAGTTTTATAATAATTGTTATAAGGTTTATCTATTTTATCCATTGCTTGGTGACCCCAGTCTTCGGCACCATATAGACTAATTGGGTTTAATTTCATTTCATCTGCTCTTAGAGCAAGGCTCACTGACCAGCCTTCATATTTAAACTTAAATTTCAGAAGCCTCATAGCACTGAGTCTTACTTTAGCAGCTATACAATTAATATGGTCAGACCAATTCCCCATATAGTATAGGAGATTTCCTAAATAAATGTATTGTTTAACTTGTTCTATTTTCTTTTCTTTTAAAAAACAAGAGTAGATTCTGTTAGAGCCAAAAACCATTAGTTTGGTTTTGGATAAGCTAATCTTAAGTCTTAGAATGGAACACACTTCCCCAAACCTTTCCAGTTTATGTTGGGCTCCCAGCCTCGTTAATGACAACAAAGCCAAATATGTAAGCCAGTAAGGGCAATCATTTCTACTTATCTGTGAAGAATGAAAGTCTGGGTCTGAACATTTATCCAAAACATCATTAAGGTATAGATTGAAGAGCCATGGGGCCAGGGGGCATCCTCATTTCACACCAGTGTTAGAAATTAACTATATAGACAAGTTTCCTGCATTGTCATATCTTATAGTCATTATATTGGTCAAGTATAGTTGAATTATGGGAATCAATAATGCATAATCTATGCCATAATTTATCAAATTGTGCCATAGCAGTTGCCTGTCTACAGAATCAAATACATTTGAGAAGTCGACTAAAATAATGAATAACCGATGCTTTTTTATGGTACCATATTTCTTGAACAGAAGTTGCTTGGCATAAATATGATCCACCGTGGAGAAATTTTTCCTACCCCCCGAAATGGCTATAATATGTTGTTGTTATCAATCCACACCGAAAGTTTATTCAAGATTATCCTATAGAATATCTTAAAAATTGAGTCCAAGATGCTGATGGGACAGTCATTTTGAGGGTTGGATACATTCCCTTTTTTGTGTATAAACACAATAATATTCCTGTCCCAAGAATCTGGAATATACCTGTATTTTAAATATTTATTAAATAGGTTAGTAAGAACTGGAACCCAGATATTAAGATGGGATTTATAAATTGCATGTGGAATCCCATTGGGACCAGGAGCTTTCTTCATTGCACCTACAACTTCCCCAAAAGACACAACTAGGGGAATACTGATAAATCAAGATTTTCTAACTCTGACCATTTGATACAGATAAAGTGCTCATTAAAAAAAGGTTCTGGAAGTGACTTATCCACATGTCTTCTGGTATACTTCATGTACCAAAATTGGGCCAGTAAAATTATTAACACTATTAGATACCAGCCTCCAGAACTGGATTCCATCATCAATTTCCAGTGTGTACATCAGCTTTTTCAACATTTTTCTTGAAAGCACTTTTTTTAGTTTGGAGATTTCTTTATTCGAATTCTCAATATTTTTCCTAGATGGGTTATTGTTTGTCCATCTAACTAGTTTTAACTGTGTTTTGGCTAAGCTGGAATTTTTATTAAATTGTGTACGCTGATGAACGGAAGGCAATATAAAGTCTATGGCCCAGATATTCAAATTGTGCCAGGCTGTGGCGCAAGCTTGGGCTCAGTTCAACATGGCTGCCAAGGGGTGTGGACTGGGCGATATTCAACGGAGCTGCACCATGGCTCAGCAGTGTTGAATATCGCACCTTGGCCACCCCAGTGTGCATGGCCCAGTGGCACTTCACCAGCGCAAGTGGCCAGAGTGGAGCATGGGGATGCACTAGCACAAGTGCCATTGCGCCATGCACAGCAACCATGATATTCAAAAGTTGACATACAAATGGGACCATAATGTGTGCAAGGTGCACATGGGGCCATTTGCATGTCATTATGGCCCCTTTGCATGCAGGTGAGCTGATCCCCGATGACTTGCACCTGGCACCCTGCCAGGCAGCAGCCATCGAGGACCGATGCCACTTGCACCCCAATCATGGGCATTTGTATTAAAAAAATAACTATTATGTCCAATATCCCTGGGTGTCTAATGGACCTCTATCTGCCCGATTGCGAGCATATGTATAAAAATTAAACATTCCAATATCCCTGGTGGTCTCCCACTCCCCACCTGCCCACTGAGCCCCACCGCCCTGCTCCCCCCCAGTCAGCCGGCGGGCAGCAGCCACCACCACGCCTGCCACCCACCGCCCGCTGACTGACACTGTGGTGGGGCTGCGCCCATTGGTTCTAGCATGAGCAACAAGGCACAGAGTCACATTACACATTCCAAATATGTGAATGAATCATTCAAGGCCTGGAATGTGTAGTACGGCACGGTATGGATTGCACACCCATTGGCTCATGCTGAACCAATGGGGTGTAGCCCACTGGACGGTGTCAGTCGGCAGGTGGCAGGGCAGCAGGCGGGTGGTGCTGCTCCCACCCACCAGCTGACTGGGGGAGGGCAGTGGAGCTCAGGGCAGGTGGGAGGGGGGCACCCCAGACCACCAGGGATATTGAATGATTTATTTTTTTACACAGATGCCTGCGATCAAGCAGAGAGGTCCACTGGACCACCAGGGATATTGGAATGATTTATTTTTTTACACAGATGCCTGCAATCGGGCAGAGAGGGGTCCACTGGACCACTAGGGATATTGGAACATTTGATTTTTATACATATGCCCACGATCGGGCAGATAGAGGTCCACTGGACCACCAGGGATATTGGACAGAATTCTTATTTTCTTTTACAAATGCCCATGATCTGGCATGGGGGGGGTGCTGCCAGGTGCAGCCAGAGCTCGGGTGGCCACCCACAGGTGGCAGCTGCTGTGTTGTGCCCTGCAATGTGGCAGCTCACCTGTGGGTGGCCATAAGTTGTTTCTTTTTTTTTGGATCAGCTTTGTGCTGGCTCAGGTAGGGGTTGCGCATGCATGGCTCTGCACATCCCTGGCTGAACACTGGGTTGTGCAGGGTATGCATGGGCCTGCCCCCCCCCCGCTCCTGCATACATTGCTGATGAGCTCCAGTGCATCTGGGTTTGTGCCGCACACTTTTCCCTTCTGAATATCGTGCCGGGGCACAACCCTTTTGAATATCTGGGCCTATATATATATATATATACATACACACACATATATATATATACCATTTAATTTGAGAAAATACATTATTAAGTTCATTATATTCTTTTTGAGGCAAAGCATCTTTCAAAATATATGAAAACTAGTTTCTCAGCTGAACATTAGTTCAGCAATGTCATCTATTTTGCGAAATGTAATTTGTTTTCTGTTATTATTGAGTTCTAATCTTGCTGAATGAGATACTATAGGTTCTAGTAAAGCTAATAAGGGCATATTTAGTTATAAAACAAGAGGAGCATGATCACTTTCTGATATCATTTGACTGTCAAAGCTAATGAGAATGTCAAAATTCTCAGGGGAGAGAATAAAATAATCTATTATACTCTTACCATGGGATACAAAATAAATTGGCTTCCCCATCAAATTATTGGGTAGCCTATTTATTACCATCATATTCATGCAGGAAAGTAATTAAGTATTTTTCCATTTTCATTTATTACCTGTCTAAGCTGCCTCTAGACTGTATGTTAAGTAGTGGGAGTATTTGTCTAAGACTATCTAAATTGTCATGGTGGACTATCCACACATTAAAGTCAGCTGCTAAAATAAAAACTGCATTGGGGAACTGAAGCAAATTATCCTCAATGTTCTTAACTAAAATGTCCCAAATTTCTTCCTTGTAATTATGAGTACCTCGTAGTACTAAGTAATAAAAGAGTAGACTTAAAGTTCACTAAATTAAAATCATATTCACTAAGATCCATTAAGACAGCGTAAGGAGCAAAAGACATAAGCCCATATGAAGCTCCTGTCAATTACCTATAATAGCACAATGGAACACCAGAAAGCATGAACTTGTCTAATCTATTTTAAAAAAATATCTCTTGAACCATTAATAATCACATCTGTTGGTGGAGAATTCCAAGGTCTTATAATCCTTTGAATGAAATAATGTTCTTGTTTTATAGAGATACAATGATCACAGTTTAACTGTAATAATGACCGAGGTGTTAATATAAATTTGTTTAAATTCTAGACTGGTTTTGGACATAAGGTAATTGTGAGAAATAATATCCCTGGCCAGTAAAAGATCTCCTCTCAATCTACATCTTTCTGGAGACTTCAGCATGATTCTGGTAAGCTTCTGATCATAATTCAAGTCATTTTCATCCCGTGCAAACTTAGTAACTTTTTTTATATTTTTTTGACTCATATATTTTTTTTTCATATGGACACCATAATTGAGATGAATAGTCAAAAATGTGAAGGATATTTGTCCTGTATAAATGATGGATAACTGATTCATCTTTAGATATTATGTTTCTCCTGATGGTCTACCAAACCCTATTTGCTTTATTAAAGAATTCAGTAATTTGAAAAAAAGAAGCTATTGATAGTAATACCCAAGTCCATCTTGGATTCAGATTTTTTAAATTCTAATTAATTTAGCATATACCTGTATTTAGGGTTACGGGTGCCAAAATGGATGGTGGTGCATTTGCTTTTATTGAAAAATAGCCCCCATTCTTTTGACCATGTAGTTAGGTTATCTAGATCTAGCTGGAGTTTAAGATAATTTTCCCTAGTGGAGCAAATACCTCCAATTTTGCAGTCATCAGTGTACTTCATAATCCAACTGCTATTGTTTGATGATAGGTCAGTTATGAATATTTGAAATATTACTGGGGCCAAGACTGATCCTTCCGGAACTCCACTTAACACAGATTTCCAATATAATGTATGGCTATCAATGACCACTCTTTGTTTATGGCCTGTTAACCAACAATGTATCCAACTGATGTAACTTGGATGGATGCCATGTATAGCTCTTTTTTTACAAAGTGCCCAGTGTGGTATGGAATCAAAGGACTTTCTGGAGTCTAAAAAAATTACATCACACAGTGTAGAATTGTTCAAGCTTCGACTAACATGCTTGTAAAAACAGAGCAAATTTGTGATGCAAAAGCACCCTTTTGAAAACCAGTGTTGATTTACGTCAAAATTAACAAAGGAGAATATAAGTCTATCTTTAACAATCCTTTCCATTATGTTACCCAAAACTGGCATAAGACTGGTCTGCAATTGTCCACTACATGCTTGTTCCCCTTTTTGTAAAGTGGCATTACATTAGCTGTGAGACAATCCACTGGAACCTGGCCTGTCCGAATGCTAAGGTTGAAAATTAACTGTAAAGGTAGAATAATATGTTCATGCGTGATTTTAAGCATGTCTGGAGAGATCCCATCTGGTCAAGAAGATGAACCCAATTTAAGATTTTTTAACCTATTACTAATTTCATCATAGGTGAAACTAATAACCATGGTGGTTTGGGAATTTATTGTTTTTGATGTGGTTACACAATTTAAGTCAGAAACATCTGTGAAAGTTCTGCAAAAAATGATCATTTAGAAGATTGGCCATCTCTTTGGGCTTATTTGTTGTATTAGTGCAATCACAGAGTGGGCCCACCTTACATGTTGGTTTCTTTAATGAACTGATGTGGTTATAAAAAAATGTTATTTCCTTTGGAGTCGATGGATGCTAACAAATGCTCAGTTGCTCTTTTAGTATTTTTGATTGTACATTTACAAGCTTTTCACATTTTCTTAAAAGCTTCACGTCTACTAACTATCTTTTAACTTGGTATTTTTTGTACAGTTTTTTTTTCTGAGAGAAGCTTCCATATTTTATGATTCTCCCATTTTGATTTATTTCTAAGGTTGGTGTTTTTATTTATTTTTGGAATATGCAAATGTACTATTTCCAAAATTGTGGATTTCAGTACGCCTTACATATCTTCAATGGCAAGGTCCTTAAACGGTATGTTCCAATCAATGTCAGACAGAGTTTTGTTAATTAAGCTAACATTTGCTCTATTGCAAGCAAATACCTTGGTAATATTTGTTGGAGAAGACAAGTAACCTACTATTTTAAAGTTGACAATACTGTGATCACTATTTGCAAGGGGTGCTGAAACCATACAGTTTATGATACCTGTATTCTCAGTACTAATGGCAATATTTAGTATATTGTGGCCTACGGTTGGTGTTATAACATGCTGTGTCAAAGAAGGCTCATTACAGAGATTAATAAAGTGTTTGGATGTACAATTGGTGGCCGGCACATTAGTCCAGTCTATGTCTCTGAGGTTTAAGTCTCCCAGGAACACTGTTTTTCCTTGGTCTATTGCATTTTCTATTTCTACCATTATTTCCTAAGAGATTTGAGAAGATGTATCGGGGGGCAATAACAGAGTCCTATAATTAGCTTTTCAGATTTCCCTTGTTTATTTTAATCTAAGTAGATTCTGTGGCACCTGAGGTTTTATTTTTTTTATTGATATCAATGGGATTAAACCTAGCATCTATATAAAGTCTTATACCACCCCCTTTTCTTTCTTTTCTATTACAAAAAAGAGCTAGTATCCCTGGATGGATCTGCCCCAGGAAACTATGTCTGACTACCAGGTCTCAGTTATAGCTATTATGTCTGGTTGATCTATTGTACAGATAGATGATAATTCATCAAGTTTTGAATTAAGGCTCTGTGCATTGATTAATAGCCCTTTTAATGCTTTTTTGACAATTTTTCTGTAATTTACATGTAAACATTTTGGGTTTTGAAATCATTGTTACTTAGAATCTGTATCAAGTTAGTATCTGGTGCTGTTTTAACATAAATAGCTAAACCACCAGAAGGTCTTTGATATTTATTTATTTTTACTGCAGGGACATTTATTAGGTGATAACCATTCAGAGTAATTTCTTCACATGCCTAAGTTTTTTGGAAGCAGACCAACTCAAGTTGCTTAATGAAATTCTCCCATTCCATGTCCCTGAGTTTAGCTGAAATATCCGGGAAGTTCCATGGGATAATGAAAAAAAGCCCATAATTGTAGGGGTCTTGTGGGAATGGAATTACCTCTTCATCCAGTCAGTTAACTGAATCTGGTGGATGTACTTGTGACACAATGGCTCCCTTATCTCTGTCTGAACACAAATACAGGTCATCCCAATAAATAAAATGTATTCTCCCTTCATCCACAAAGATGGCTTTCTCCACTATAGCTGCTAACAAATACTTCCCTCTAAAGTAAATATCAATCTGAGTTTGCCCTGCTTCCCCATTCCTTCTGTATACTGAGTCAATCATATCAAAATCTGTACATATTTTCATGATGTTGTGCAAATAGCTGCTTTGAGCTTCCTGTTATTTTCAATATTGATGGGACTGATGCCAAACACAGAAATTATTTTTTTTTATCAGAGTAGGATGATGGATTTTTAAACTCCTACTTTAAATCAATAATTAGTTTCTTTATCTCATACCATGTATCTAATTTCTTGTTATTATGGGTACCTGCTCCAAAAAAAAAAAAACAGCTCCAAGTAACTTGGACGAGAAACTCAAGGTCCCAGATGATGAAGAGCAGAGATGCTGGACCATACTTTACTTGCCTGTTTTATTCCATTCATAAATACATACACTGGTTTATTAACAACTCATCTTCATAACTTTTGTGGTTAGCCATCTGTAGTTTGAACATTCTGCTGATCTTTAAGCCCATGATGAATATCCTTACATCTTTTAGGGTCTATATGTTATTGCAGCTGCATGGTTCCCTTACTTTCAGCCTTAGTTGTACCCTTTTTTCTGGCTTTGTCCTTTCCCCTTTCTTTCTCCTTTTCTTGCTACCTTTGGCCATCCTATCCACATAGATGTTCCTCAGTCCTATGTTCCCTCTCCCCTTATTATCTCTAGGATTTTTTGTTCCAATTTTCTCATTTTCCTCTGGTATTATTATACTGGAGAAGACAGGTCTTATTCCATTAACTGCCTTCTCTACTAATGATTGTTCTGTATCTGAAACTTCCCTAGGGTGATGCATTTTTTTGGTATTGTAAAAGCATCCTCTGGACCTACAGGGCTATTACTAAATTACTGCCCCAATATATCTCAGTCTGTCTTCCTCTAAATATTGTAGGTAAGTATGCCCTAAGGAGTTCTACTTACATCTCACTTGCAGTACCTAAGTTCAAGTCACGCTTTGGTAGGTCTGCCATTAATCACGCTCTACCTGCACTATGGAACAACCTGCAAAAAACCTTGCAACTGGCATTCTCAATCAAACTGTCAGCCTTCAAAGCACTATATTCTCATTCATTCAAGGAATCCTGTAACTGCTTCCCCTGATGTCAGATACTTCCAGCACCCCCCCCCCCGATTCAGTTTCTAGCCCTATCAGGAGCAATCCATTCCTGGTATTCCTGCCTCACTATTCAGTATGTTTGTGTCTATTTGTACCTCACCTAATAGTTCCACCCAATATAAGTTGGAGTCTCCCTCTCTGAGTCATCCTGGCATCTACTAATGTTACACTTCCTGGCATGTCACCCTCAGCCCCTGTTCCTGGTGTATTGCACCTAGCTCTATAACCATTGCCAACTGCCCCTGGTGCTGTAAAGCCCCTCAGGCACCCCTGCACTTATGCTCTCATTTCTGAGTTCCTCCCCCTTCCTCACCCATGCCCCTCCTTGCACTACCTACTCAATACTTGAATCCAAGCTTGCTCCATGAAAACTCTGTATATATGGTTGCATAAGTTTATTCTGTATCTTTTTGTAGCACAAGTTCTGTAGCACATGGTATTTAGCTTTCTGTCTTATTTTATAAATCTACTCCAGTGCTGTTATTAACCTCTTATGTGTAATCCCTATTCTATTTAATGACTCTGTAAGTTGGTATTCCTCTTTATATATTGTTCATGTATTTTGCCCAGGTCCATCTCCAAAATGAGCTTGCTCAATGTTGTTCAGCTTGCTAAATAAAGATTTTGACTGATTGATAATCTAGAACCATTTATTGCCACATCTTCTCTTAGAGTCTCAATATAATTTCTAATAATGGCTAATTGTTCCATCAAAAGAAGCGATAAAGGATGTGATAGTAGGATGTCTTGTCATTCACTAAATGTTATATCACATGATTTTTCACTACTGTTATATGTCTCATCAATTTAGAAATGCAACAACATGAAATTAGGTCACATTTCTCACTAGTATGTCAAACTATGAGGACCCCCCTCATAAATATATTTAATTGTTTACAAAGGTCAAATCACATTCCTGATGAGGGGTGCTGCTTTCTCAGCTATGAAATGCCTACAGTGGCTACTCCTAAAGTAGCCAGTTAGGTGTTGCACTCTATTTAAGAGTAGTCATTGTAGGCATTTCATCGCTAGGACCAAACTGTGGGGTTCCACCATGGTGTTTGGTGGTTTGACTTGCTCATATTGGAATTCCAATCTGAAAACTAAGAGAAACC
Organism: Neoceratodus forsteri; assembly: GCA_016271365.2. Taxonomy (NCBI): domain Eukaryota; kingdom Metazoa; phylum Chordata; order Ceratodontiformes; family Ceratodontidae; genus Neoceratodus; species Neoceratodus forsteri. The sequence goes on along the minus strand of CM028137.1, from coordinate 260,516,312 downwards.
CTTTTTTCATGGAGTTAAAATTAATAAAATAGCCAATTCAGGCAGTTAAAATGCTTTATTCTCAGATTTACCATGGTGATGGGGGGGGGGTGCAAAGGACTCTGTTTGTTTGATACATGCCTAAAAAACAGCTGCACCCCTCAGCAGAAATGTAATTTGAACTTTGTGAACAATGCAATGATTAGACCATGCTACTTTTGTAATGTATTTAGAGTTTGAGAGCTTGTGGTACTCCTGTTAGCATGCTTCCTTAGATCATCATGATGTGCAGGGAGCTAGAGAACTCAGTTACCCAGGTGGTAAACCTCAGGGGGGCAGACTTTGGAAGGATATGGGAAGTACTCAAAGGGAAACTGGAGGGCATAAGGCAGGAGATGGATGCATAGCAGAAATGGAATATTATTAAACAGGGGATTACAGAGGCAATGGAAGCCTGCACCAAGACACAGGATAAGTGGAGCAGAGCAAGGAAACCATGCTGGTTAAAGAGTGAGGTAGTGGAGGGGGTGAGGGCAAAATGAAAGGTGCACCAGAGGTATAGGAGGAAGAGGACAGGAAGGAGTATGCAAGATAATCCAGGGAGGTGACCAGAAAAGTGAGAGAAGCCAAGGCCCAGAAGGAGCTGAGATTAGTGCAGGGAATTAAAGGGGGGGATATTTTTCAGATACATCAGGGAGAAAAGGAAGTGCAAGGAGACAATAATGAGGATAAAAAGGGTGGAGTGTGGATGGAAAAGGGGGTGGAACAGGTAGAAGCACTGAATGAATACTTTTGCTCAGTGTTCTATGAAGAAAAGGGGTTACCACTACCACCATGGGCTGGGAGGGTGGGGACAGGGAGAGGAGGCAACAGATGGAAGGTTTGAGGAGGAAGAGTCCTAGAGCGAATGAAGGCACTGAGGGGAGGCAAGGCTCCAGGTCTGGATGGTATTCACCACAGGGTGCTGAGGGAGATGGCAGAGGTGTTGGCAAAGCTGCTGGTGAATCTGTACAGCACCTCACTGGTATATCTGTGCCACTGGACTGGAGGATGGTACATGTAGTGCCATTACACAAGAGGAGACTAAGGGATTAACCTGGTAATTATCATCTGGCAAGTCTCATCTCCATAGTGTGCAAACTCAAGGAAATGATACTAAAGGAAAGACTGGTGTCATACCTGGAGGACAACAATCTCCAGGATGTGAGGCAGAATGGGTACATTTTGGGGCAGTCCTATCAAACCAACCTGATACAATATTATGACTGGGTGACAGGTGAGTAGGATAAGGGTCATGCAGTGGATGTTCTTTACTTGGGCTTTAGCAAGGCCTTTAACTCAGTGCCTCATGGGTGGCTTGGGGGGAAGCTAACTGGTGTAGGGGTAGGGGCAAAAATGCTGAACTGGATTACAAGTTGGCTGGGTGGGAGGCTGCAATGGGTGGTGGGAGGGGAGTTCTCAACTGCAAAGCCGGTGATGAGCGGGGTGCCACAGGGCCATTGTGCATGGGGTGGTGAGCAAAATAAGTCTATTCACAGATGACACCAAAATGAGAGCAGTGGTGGATGAAGCAGAGGGATGGAAGCAGCTGCAGGGGAACCTAAGCAACCTAGGGGAGTGGACAGAGAGGTGGCAGGTGGGGTGCAATGCAAAGAAGTGTAAGGTTTTGCACTTCAGGGTGAAGAATCCAAGGAGAGAATATGGGCTGGTTGGGTAAGCTGGGGTTCACTGAGGAGGAGAAGGACCTATGGGTAATGGTAACAGGGACCATGAAGAATACTGCCCAGTGCAGGAGAGCAGCTGCAAAAGTTAACACAGTGCTGGGGTGCATAGCAATGGGGTTTTCATCCAGGCAAACAGAGGTGATGACCCTCTACAGGTCACTGGTAAGGCCACACTTGGAGTACTGTCTGCAGTTTTTGAGGCTATGCCTGAAGTGTGATATCAGGCTACTTGAGGGGGTGCAGAGGAGGGCAGTGAAGATGATATGTGGATGGAGGGGAGAGATTAGAGCAGGCTGGGAGACCTGAATATGTACACCCTGAGGGACAGGGGGGGCATGATAGATACATTTAAGTGTCTGAAGGGAATCAATAAAGATGGGGCAGATGGGGTCTTTAAGCTAAGGAGGGGGAGGGACACCAGATGGCATGGGTTAAGAATAGAAGTGGGAAGATTTAGGAGGGAAATGAAGGGACACTATTTCATGGAGAGGGTGGTAGCAAAATGGAACACACTACCAGAATGGGTGGTATCATGTAAATCTGTGAACAGCATTAAAAGGGTATGGAACAGGCAGCAGAGGAGAGTGAATGTGGAGAAGGTGGGGGGGTGGCAGTGGGATGACAAAGGGGAAGGGGTGGAGCAGCTGCAAACTAGGGGTGCTAGCTGCACACTTGAGCAGATGTAGAGAGACTGGATGGTCTGTTTCTGCTGGCACATTTGTATGTTTATATATGTTCATAAGTCATCCATGTCCAAAGCTGTCTGAAGCTAGTGTTTAGCCAGTGATTGACTTTGGCATTGATAATTTTAATTGAAAGCTGTTTGTCAGCTGGAAGATGGGGGTCCCCTAACACCTCTAACAGGGAATGGCCAAAATATGCCATTCAGCCTGATGGATACCCAGTGATACAGCAGTATATACCTTTTTAACTGCATAATCAGTCTTGGACTCTGTCTGAATGTTTGTCCACATCTCCCTGGCTTCCATGTTAATGGATATCACAATCCAAAACTAAGCCCTCCTCAGATGAGTGGTCAGAAAATCCAGGAAGGGAGCTCATTGGGACCATGTGCTTGTGAACCATAAGGGGAGAGGATGATAGGATGCAAGATGCTACCAATGCTTCTGGACCAGTCCCAAGATAGCCTCAACCAAGGGAAAGGCAACCCCTGGGGAGTCATCCCTATCCAGTATGTCAGTAAATGGGTACTAATCTCATTTCTGAACTGACTGTAAGGGAATATTTTAACGGACTGTGACATAAATTGAAACAGAGCTCCAAATGACACTGGCCCATTGTCAGTGATCAGCTTCTCAACTGATCCGTGGTCCAAAGTATTAGTCTTGGTTGTGGCCTTCTGCATCTTACCATCGGAGTCAGAGGATTCCTCAAAGATGTCCCTCAACCATTTTCCACAATGGATCACCCTGGTATCCTCATCCTAAATTATCTCCACTTACAGCCAACCTGGCAAGAAAGCCACAGGGCAAGACTCCTTGGCTGGGGCCCTGATCAGGGTCTGTGATGGTTGTGATGACTTCAGAAGAAGTGGAGAAGCAGGTTCTGTGGACTACTCAGAGGCATGAACCAGCATGGGAATGACTGACGAAGACCAAGGCACCAGAGGTCAAGGAAGTAGAGTCCTACCCCTTCCAGAAAAGGTCCATTGTTGCCGGAGCAGCTTGTCATAGCATTGATGCATTTTTTGTCAATGCCTCTCCTCACCCAAGGATAAGGAGGTCAAACAGGCTTGAGAACATGAACAGTATCTCAACCTCTTCTGTGATCAATGACCTGAGGTATCCATTGATATGATGATGTGATCCTGGCTGACCAGAACCTGAACAGAATGTTGAGGGGTGTCCTCAGTCAGATTTGTATAAGCTTTATTTTCAGTTAGTTCTTTTTATTAAAGATTTCCAAACATACAAGCATTCAACAGTTACTCTGGTGAACAGAGGGGCAATAACAGATACAAAATATGACAGGCAGTAAATCTGGTATAGCAGGTTTAGCTAGTCAGTAGAATGATAGCAATACCAGTTAAGTAGGTATAGGTTACCAATGAGTTAGCAGAGTATATAACTGAATATTACCTGCAAGGACAGGCTTACATGGAAAAGTACATAACATCAGGAAGGGAGGAAAAGTAGGAACTGAGCAAAATGGGCCAAGGTGAGCTGCCATGGCAAGTCTGGAGGGATACACAGCATGGGTTCCTCAGGAGGGGTCATTGGAGGGATATCTGGAGGACAGAAGGGAATCCCATAAGTAGGGCTGACAGAATACATTTTTCCAAATATTCAGTTGAATATTCTGTTTTCTGGTCCTGGTACTTGGTAATCGGGCAAGAAAGGTATTATTTTTTAATATGGTCCTAAAAGCCCTTAAATGACAGGATTAAACCCTTTTCAGATGTGGTGCTCTATAAACACTTCAATGACACCGCAACAAACCACACAAAGTTGGCATGGCAAGCAGGAGATATTTTTCCTTTGGGCAGAATGCTACCAACAGATTAAATACATGAATCATACCTGGCCTGGCATGGCAAGCAGGAGGAATTTTTATATTGGGTAGAATGCCATTACCACATTAAATATGTGAAGCATGCCTGGCATGGTGAACAGGAGAAATGTTTCTTTTGGGCAAAATATCATTACCACATTATATGCACAAAACACGCCTGGCATGATGAGCAGTAGAAATTTTTCTTTTGGACGGAATGCCACTGCCACGTTAAATATATGAACCTTACCTGGCATGTTGAGCAGGAGAACTGTTTCTTATGAGCATAATGCCACCACCAGATTAAATACATGAAGCATGTTTGTCATGGCAAGCAAGAACATTTTTCTTTTCTGCAGAATTCCACCACTACTTTAAATACACAATGCATGCCTGACATGGTGAGTAGGAGAAATTTTTCTTTCAGGCACAACGTCACCACCAAATTAAATACATGAACCATACCTGGCATAGTGAGCTGCAGAAAATTTTCTTTTGGGCAGAATTCCACCACCACATTAAAAGAACTTTGGGGAAAATCAGTAGAGGCCAAGTTATTGATGTCACCCTACATTTGCAGGTGAAGTTAAATGTCACTGCATGTATATACGTTATACTCATCATGCTGTGGAAACCACATTTTGGGTAATATACTTGTAAGTCACTTAAGGCAATATCATATTATCCAACATATATCTTGCTCCATTTATTTAACCAGATCCAAGACAGAATTATGCAACAACAGGATATAATCACCAACATGATAAAATACCTGAAAAGACAATAAATACAGGAGCAAAAAGTGATTAGAGATAGAATGTTCAATAAGACTTTACTACGGTCCTCCCCCCAAAAAATGAATGAAAAAATTGACAATACTTACCTTTGCTGATAGGACACATTGTGTTACCTGAAGATCAGAAACATCCAGTACTGATTTGATCGGTTATCATTACTGAACAAAAGTTCACTGGCATCCATGATGATATGTTACCCTCCTCATAATGGGATGTGCAATTTTGACATTGTACTTGCAAGTCACATATTACAATATTGTATTATTCAATATATATCTGCCTCCATTTATTGAACCTGATCTGGAACTACACAGTAACAGGATTCAGTCACCCACATGAAAAAATACCTGAAAAGACAATGAAAACAGGAGCAAAAAATGATTCAAGACAGACTGTTCAATAAGACTACTATAGAAACATAGAATTTGATGGCAGATAAGGACTGTTTGGCCCACCTAGTCTGCCCATTTCCCTACCTAATGGATAGGCTGCAGATCCTAGTTAATCAACATCCTACTTTCTCCTACCCCCCAATAGAATCGCCTTATGTCTGTCCCATGCATTCTTGAATTCCCCCACTGTTTTTGACTCCACTACCTCTTCAGGAAGGCTGTTCCATGTAGCCACAACACCTCTGTGAAAAAATACTTCCTCACATTACCTCCGAGCCATCCCTCCTCTATCTTCAAATTGTGCCCCCTTGTTCTTGCACATCTCTTTTTCTGAAAGATGCTACCATCTTGAACTCTGTTGATTCCCTTGATGTACTTGAAAGTTTCTATCATGTCCCCCCCCTCCTCTCCTCAAGTGTATACTGTACATATTAAGCTTCTTTAATCTCTCTTCATATGTCTTCTGGTGCAGACTGTGCACCATTTTAGTGGCCCTCCTCTGGACAGCCTCCATCCTGTCTAAGTCCTTGCAGAGATGGATTCTCCAGAACTGGGTGCAGAACTCCAGATTAGGTATCACCAACTGCCTGTACAGAGGGATAACAACTTCTTGTTTTCTACTGGTGATGCCTCTCCCTATGCATCGCAGTATCACACCAGCCCTCCTTACTGCCATCTCACATTGCTTGCCCACCTTAAGGTCATCTGATATGACTGCCCCCAGGTCCCTTTCCATTTCTGTGTTGCTATTATCTCACCCCCCATTGTGTACTCTTCCCCTTGAGTTTTGTTTCCCAGGTGCAGTACTTTGCATTTCTTTGCACTGAATCTAAGCTGCCATACATTTGACCAGTCCTCCAACCTTGCCAAGTCCCTTTGCATCCTCTCCACCCTACCTTCTGTATCAACCCTGTTGTAGATATTTGTGTCGTCTGCAAAGAGACATACTTTTCCTTCCAGTCCCTCTGCAATGTCACTTATAAAGACATTAAAGAGGACCAGTCCCAGTACTGAACCTTGCAGTACCCCACTAGTAACTCTCCTTTCTTCAGAGTAAACTCCGTTTACTATTACCCTCTATATCCTGTTGTCCAGCCAATTTTTTACCCAGGCTACCACCTTGAGACTCACTCCAAGGCTGGCTAACTTGTATATTAATCTTTTGTGTGGGACTGTGTCAAATGCCTTGCTAAAGTCTAGGTAGGCCATGTCCACAGCCCTTCCCTGGTCTACTACATTGGTCACCCAGTCAAAGAAATCTATTAGAGTCATCTGTCATGACCTTCCTGCAATGAATCCATGCTGCCTTGGGTCCTGTGCTCCACTGGCCTCTAGAATCTCAACAATTCTTTCCTTTAGAAGTGATTCCATCATTTTCCCTACTACTGAGGTCAAACTAATGGGTCTGTAGTTTCTTGCCTCTATCTTCCTCCCACTTTTGTGAAGGGGAATCATGTCTGTCCTCCTCCAGTCCTCTGGTACTACACCATCCTCCCATGATTTGTTAAAAAGCATAGTCAGTGATGTCACTAGTTCTAACCTTAGTTCTTTTAAAATTCTTGGGTGAATCCCATCAGGCCCCATTGCTTTGTTCACCTTCAGTTTTAAGAGTTCTTTCAGAATCCTTTCTTCTGCAAATGGACTGGTGTTGACCTCCCTATCCAGAGTGCTTCTATTCTTTGATTTAGGTACCTCCCCCTCCTCTTCTTTTGTGAATACTGAGCAGAAGTATTCATTCAATATCCCTACTTTTTCACTGTCATCCTCTGCCCACCCTCCCTTCCCTTTAGTAAGCCTCGCTATCCCTTCCTTCATCTTTCTTCACTCCCTAATGTACCTAAATGTTTTATCCCCCTTCTTAACTGAGTTGGCTATCTTTTCCTCAGTTTGGGCTTTCGCTATTTTGATTGCCTTCCCCACGTCCTTCTGCTTTGACTGGTACAGTTCTCTGTCCTGCTCCTTCTGTGCTTCCTTATACTTCCTATGCTTCCCCGCCACCTCTTTTGAGAACCATAGGGATTTTTTCCTTCGTTTTGCATCACAAAAAGGCTTGTTGCCTCTGTGACAGCTGTTTTGATTTTTCCCCATTGTTCCTCCACCCCTCCTTCTTGCCAGTTTGCTAGTGCTTTTCTGATGCATTCTCCCATTTTCCCAAAGTCAGCCCTCCTAAAGTCTAACACGCTTGTTTTTGTATTGCTCGCCTCTATGGCTGTGTTTTTTGTGAACCACACTGGTGGTCACTTGTTCCCAGATGGCTACCCACTTCTAAATCTAAGATCCTTTTTCTATCTCCATTTGACAGTACCAGGTCTAAAATTGCTCCCTCCCTAGTGGGTTCCACCACTAGCTATCTGAGACATGCCTCCTGTAGGGCATCGAGAATAAACCTGCTTTTTGATGTGGCTCAGCCAGGGTGCTCCAGCTAATGTCTGGTATATTCAGGTCCCCCATCAATAATATCTCCCCTATTTCTGCCATTCAAAAGATGTTTTCTATCATTTCCTTGTCCATTGCCTCCCCCTGAGATGGGGGTCTGTATACCACCCATGTGCGAATTGTGGTGCCATAACCTGTCTCCAGAGTAACCCACAGTGCCTCCTCTACTCCCTGTTTATCCTTTAGTTCCATTGTTTTGATCCCTTCACTTACATAGATAGCTACTCCTTCTCTTTTACCCTGCCTGTCCCTCCTGTAGACTGTGTACCCTGGTATGTTGACATCCCAGTCATGGTTCTCAGTGTACAATGTTTCTATGACTGCCACGATATCCAGATGTCTCTCTTCCATCAAGGCCACTAGTTCAAGGATCTTGTTACACAGACTACAGGCATTGGTACTCATCACCCTCCATTTGTTGATGGTCTTACCCCTTTTAGCCCCATCCCTGTCTTTATTGCCTTTTTCTGCATTTACCCCATCCTGCTCCCCATTAACTTCTCTACCTTGGTGTTAACCTCTCTAACTACTGTGTTTTGTGGGGGAGGTTGGGTTTTCCCTGTTCCTTTTCGGTGCCCCCCCCCAGCTAGTTTAAATGCTTTCCAATTATGCATTTAAACCTATTACCTAGGATCCTGGTTCTCCTCCTGGACAGATGTAGACCATTGTGCCAGTATAGGCCTGTATTCCTCCAGGTGGATCCCCCAGTCCACAATGAAGCCAAAACCCTGAGCTCTTCACCAGTTTTTCAACCATTCATTGAATCCCATGGTGTGGAGCACTCTAGCATCACCCTTTCCATAGACAGGCAGCACCTCTGAGAAGGTTACTGTATGTGCTACTTGTCTAAGGCCCTTTCCCAACTCTTCAAACTCCTCTTGCACTGCTCTGATCCCATTCATAGCTAGGTCATTTGTCGCTAGGTGGACAATGATATCCAGCTCCCTCCCTTGTGCAGCTGCTCCTGCGATCCTGAGGATTTGCTTCCTGTCCTTCCAAGCCATGGCACCAAGCAGGCACCTTGCCTCCCTCTCCCCTTCTTTCCTCAGATCTTCCCACCTAATGATTGAGTCTCCCACCAGGAGTTGTTTCCTTCCCCTGTGGGATCCCATGCTACCCTCCTGTGGGTCTCCTTTATGGAGGTTCCTAGAATTCTCCTTGGTCTCTACTGCAGGTGCCTCCATAAAGGAACCACTCTCCATGAGAAGAGCGTATGAATTGTGGAGAGGTACAACTGGAGGAATGTGCTTCTGTTCCACCACCAGCTCCTTGCCTGAGCCTACCTTGGTCCAACTGCTCCTCTTTCTTGGCAACCTCTGAGGTAGCAGCAGTGGCTCTGATGGTCTCTGGGTGGGGGGAGGAGGTTTCACAAATCCTAGCCAAGTCAGCCCAGAGACGAGCAACCTCCTCCCTCAGACCAGAGAGGTACCTACAAATAGGAAAGCATTGCAGCCTCAAGAAAGTCTCCTGGAAGACTGCTGGCCCACAGCCAGTGCATTGCACTACTCCCCACATGTGTGTCATCTTTCTGGTTTCTCTTGCATTGTCTTTTTTTGGAGGTGGGTTATATATAGTTAGTAAGTGTGCTATTACCTTCAATGCAGTGTGCTTTGCTGCTAAGGATACGAGCTGTATGCACCTTCCCCCTTGAGGAAATTATGTCATAACCCCTGCTATAAAGGAAATGACACCTTGGAGGGTGGGATGTGGGGAAGGTTGGTTTGGGCCTAAGCTGTGCCCTCAGGAACAATCAGCTACAAGTTCTGGCTCTTCACATGGATGAGTGTTAACCTTCCTTTCAGCAAGACAACCTGCACAACAATCAGGGGAACACAGTCTCCTGCACTTGAGGCTGTCTGTGTTTCAATCCACAACTGCAGCTTTTGCTCACCAGTAAATTATTTAAAAGTAGTTTAACTCACAAAATCCTAGTAGACAATCCAGTTACCTCCAAGGGAAAACCCAAATGCAGTATTTCAATCCTTCTGAAATTACTCACAAGATAAGCAGAGTTTACAAGCCCCTTCTTGTTTAAACACTAAATAAATGTATAAATAAAAAGCAATTAACAAGGGTAGTTAGTTTTACCTCCCACGGAATTGAGCAAGAGTGTGCAGGTTTCAGATATCAAGTGCAATATATATTTTTTGGAGGGGGGATTAGTTTCAGTTTATTTATTATACTGGAAAAGCATGTGAGCAAAGTTGCCTGTTTTCACAAGTGTCCTGTTTTGACAAGTACAACAGGAAGTTACACTATTAAAGGCAGTCAATAAAAGGCACACAATTTGGGGAAAGGGGGCAAGGGGACAAGGTTTAGGACATTGAGTTAAGATATGTTGCAACAATTTAAAATAGAAATTTACAAGTGCATTGGTAGGAAACATGCTTGACAAGATTTATGACAACTGAGCATGAGTATGTAACTTTTTTTTGTCAATATCTTTTTATTTGATTTTTCTTTCAAAACAAAAACCATTACAAGCAATACTTTCAGTAAATAAGATAGTAACAGCTTTCATATTACAGCATATATAACAAATAATGAGAAATAAAGAGAACAAAATTCAGCCTCAAAAAAGAATATCATCTGCATCCTATTCTAAGATGTTAAAAATATATAATAAGCTGTATTGAAGGATTGCCACTTCTCATGTATCTAAACAACAACCACTCTATTGCTATTGTAACTAGAAAAAAGAAAACAGAAAGTATGGAATTATGTATTATATACAATCAGCAGACATAGTCTTGCACATGCTGCCTAGAAGTTGTACAATAATTCTCTGTGTCTAATTCAATATTATGTGGTTTACATTCCCCTATTGTTCTTTTTGGAAGTAGTATCCATTCCTTAGTAGTAAAAAGAAGAAAGATATAAGGAAAGAAGAAAAGTATGGATATACAGTAAGTAAAAGAGAAAGAGAATACAGAGAGCTACTCTGAGATCCAATATTTCTCTGAAGCAGTAACATACATGGAACATGAGGAATCAGTTTCATTTTGATTAACAATAACCTATTGTTCATAAGAGTGTTACTTAAATAAACCTATTTATTAGTAAGAAAAGTATAAATCATACACCATTTATAGTCAAAAACCTGCTTCTGTCCTATTATGGAATGCGTAATTTTCTCTAGACGTAAGATTTCTAGGCATTCACTCCTCCACTCGGACATTGAAGGTGCTTCATTGTCTATCCAATTCCTAAGAATGACATTCTTAACTGAAGCTGATATGATCTGAACAGTATATTTGTGCTGTTTAGTCCATAGGGAAGCATTTTCAAAGTGTCCTATAAGACATGTTTCAAGATTCAGTTTGTTCTGGAACCCTGGCATATCATCAAAAAGTCTAATAATGCTTAGCCATAAGCTTTGAATTTTATCACATTGCCAGAACATATGAATTAAGTTAGCATTCTCTGCACCACATTTTTTTACAAGTGGAAGAGTTACAGATGCCCATCTTAAATAAATGGTATGGGGTATAGTATAAGTTATGTAAGGATTTAAATTGCACTAGTTTCGTATTGACTGTCTTAAAACATTTTAAGGAATTGTTCCAAATAGTTTCCCAATCCCAGTTGTCTACATTTTTCCCTAGAACATTTGACCACCATCTAATATTTTCTTGATCTATGACCCTTATACATTCTATAATTACTGTAATTTATAAAATTCTGAAATAGATGAATGTGACTGCATACAAGCAAGAGAAGCTATGGTGTTTTCATTTGTCCTAGATCTGCTCAAATCATTGTGATAATGACTTAGTAAACTTGTTGTGAGAGAGACATATTTAGAATAATCTCGAGGGGGTAATTCATATTTTTGTATCATGGATTTAAAAGGGGTCACTGCATCACGTACAATAATGTCTGTAATGTTAGATATACCCTTCTCATACCAGTCTCTAAAGTGTGCTAAAGCCCCATCAATCAAAATATTGGAATTACCCCATAGAGATTGCAAAGTAGAGTATTTAATGTCCATTTTTAAAATATTCTTCCACACAGATATTAGTTGTAAGTTATCTAAAATGATTTTATTTTTGGTACTTTTAAAAGGTTTAGCAAAAATCAGAGTTGAAATATTAATGTTCTGAATACTGTATAGCAGTAAATATTAGCACGTGATATATTTAACCTGATGACTCCAGTTATACATATTAGCATCTGATATATTTAGTGCTCAGTGCTCACTGCTGCAGTACAGTTAGCATGGCAGATTATATTAGCAGTCTGTTTATATTAGTGGTTCTTTGCTTTCAGCTAATATAGCTAATATAAACAGAAAGCTAATATAATCTGCTATACAGTATTTCGTATATCTCTTTCCATAGATGGCCATTCTGGTATGTCTTGTCCACTGTTCAAATTATAAAGCCATTTCACAGTCTGGGACATCCTACAGGCTAAATAATAGAAGTAGAAATCAGGGAACTTCAACCCTCCATTTCTTTTAAGTCTAGACAATTTATTATGAGCCATCCTGCATCTCTTATTATCCCATAAGAATCTATTCACACAATCTTGTAATTCTGAGAACCACCTTTTGGGTATAAAGAAAGGAAACATTTGAAAAATGAACAACACTCTAGGTAGAACATTCATCTTAACTGCTTCCATTCTACTCCAAAAATTCAATGGCAAGCAATTCCACTTGGCTAGAGAATTTATAACATCTATTTTAAGCTTTTTTAAATTTTCCGTGCATGTTTTCTTTGCTGTTTTATAAAGAGTAATACTCAGATAATCTATTTTCTCTTTTTCCCATCTAATGCCTATATTCTCAATATCCCTTTTTTCACAAGCCCTATTAAGTGGTAGAAAGACAGACTTTTCTTTATTTAGTTTATATCCAGAAATATTCCTGAAGTCACTTACTATTTGGAGAATCTTAGGGATTGAGTTTGTTGGATCTTGTACTGAGATGATAATATCATCTGCATAAAGAGAGGTAAGATGTTCTTTTCCCTGTATAAGAACCCCTTTTATACCCTTATCTGTCCCTAGTTTTCTGACCAATGGCTCTATCATTAGATTAAATAACATTGGGGAAAGAGGACAACCTTGTTTAGTTCCCCTTAGGACAGCAAAACTGGAAGACACCAGACCATTTGTTATAATGGAAGCTGATAGATTCTTGTATAATAATCTGACCCATTTTGAAAAATTATGTGGAAAACCATATAAGTCAAGAGTGTTAAATATATGTGGCCATAATACCCTATCAAAAGCCTTTTCTCCATCTAGAGCAAGTAAACCAGCTGCAAAGTTAGTTTTGTTTGTAACTTCTAGAATATGAAATAGCTTTCTAGTATTGTCCACTGCCATTCTCCCTTTCATGAAGCCTACTTGTCTGGTGTCAATTAGAAAGGATATAACTTGCTCTAACCTATCAGCGAGAACCTTAGCCAGAATTTTAATGTCTGTGTCAATAAGTGATATAGGCCTGTAATTTTTACAATTATCCGATTCCTTCCCTGGCTTAAGAATAAGAGTAATTAAACCCCTTCATCATGTTGTCAGGAAAAGATTCTTTCTGCCATGCTTCTGTATATACAGTGTTAAGAACTGGAACAATCTCACTCCTAACTTTATGAAAGAAATTAGAGGAGTAACCATCAGGCCCCGGAGTCTTATTGCTTTTAAGAGCTTTAATTGCTGCACCTATTTCCTCATTTGTTATTGATTTGTTTAAGACATTTTTATACTTCTCAGGGACTTTGGGTATTTGTATTTCTTTATAGAATTGTTCCAAAGTGTCAGTCGTAGGAATCACATCAGAGTCATATAATTCTTTATAGTATTTCATAAATTCCATATTAATTTTATTTTGACCAACTATTAATGAATTATCATCTAATTTGTTAATGCTACATATCTTTGTATTACCTGCATTTTGTTTTAATCTGATAGTCAACAATTTAGTAGCTTTGGGACCAGAGTCAATATAATTAAGTCTAGATTTCCTTATTGCAAATTCCGTCTCTCCTCTCATTAGTTCAAAGTATTCAGTTTTAAGTTTGGACCATAGTGACCACTGTTCATTTGATGTATCCAATAATAAATCTCTTTCAGCATCCGCTATTTTTTTAAGGATCTCCTGTTGTTTAACTTTGCTTTCTTTTTTAAGTCTGGAAGAGGTACTAATAATATATCCCCTTATACAACATTTAAAACATTCCCATGTATTCGACCAAGAGGTGTCTTCTGATTTGTTACATTCCCAAAACAGCTTGATTTCCTATTTAAGTCTCTTAATAAAATCTACATCTTCTAATAAAAAAATATTAATCCTCCATCTCCTGGATGAAAGTGATGGAATACTCTCTTTAAATGTCAGTAATACAGGTGAATGATCTGAAATAACTTGCACTAAAATGCCGCTGAACACTATCCTGTCTGCAAAGGTTTCCGGTACATAAATTTGATCCAATCTTGAACCAGAATGACAATGTTCCAACCAAAAAGTAAAAGACTTTTCTTTAGGATGGAATAATCTCCATGTGTCAAGTAGGCCTAATGTACTTATCATATTTCTAAGATCTTTGTCATTTTTATTACTTCTGTATCTCATGTTACTCCTATCTAGTAGTGGATCAATTGTACTATTGGTGTCACCTACAAACAGAATAGTACTCTGCAAGTAAGACATAAGTTTTGAACAAAGGACATTAAAAACATAATGTGAGAGACCAGTTGGGCCATATACATTTACTTGTGTAACATTTTCATCATCTAACCTACCATGAACTATAATAAAGTGACTGAGGGGATCTGTAATAACCTTATCCATTTGGAAGTTAATTCCTTTCCTAATAAGAATTAAAACACCTGCTTTCTTGGAATTGAGACCCGCACAAAATACTTGGCCTACCCACTCCCTTCTCATTAAATAGATGTATTCATCATGTAAATGGGATTCTTGTAGAAATACAATGGATGGATTCATTTTCTTTAAGTGTCTTAGTACCGAGTACCTCTTAAGTTTATGATTGAGACCCCTCACATTCCATGTAATTAAATTAAAAATCTTACTATTGGCCTTATCTGGTTGTATTTGGTATCCATGTTACTCTATGAGTATATATTATAAGGCAAAATCCTATGTTTGTAACTGTATGATACACACTATGAGACCTTTCTGATGAGATCTGTACAAAAAATATTGGAATCAGACAACAAAGTGTATAAAACAGATAGTGGTGAAGGAAGAAAGCCAGAAAAAAGAAGTCAGAAAATCCATTCTTATAGCATATAACATAGTAGGATCCATCCCCCTCCCGCTCCCCAGTCTATTCCTGAATGAGGACATCAAGGGTGCCTGTCACTGAAAAATCCGGTTCCCGGACACCCACCACCCACATTAAAGAGAACAACATAGCCTGGTAGTATTGGCAACATCAATGTAAATTACAAGGCAAACATCATATATATGTGGCTGCATGTTAAAAAAGTGTATCCTGATAACTATCTGGTCTAAATAGTAAAATATGCATTTGAACATTAGGTTTAAGCCTTAAAATACCAGGCTAATACACTCTCACATATGAATACATATGAGTGCTTGTTTCTATTAATGACAAAACCAGTTCTATGTCTTCCTGAAAGATGAATGCAATATTCAAAATAATATGTATGAAGACCATAGTAGCCTTAACTGGTGTAGTTCACCTAGTTTATATACGGCATTTGGAAAGAGAAAAAAAAAAAAACACACCCTACCTGTGAGAACAACAGTCAAATCAGATTTACACCATACCTCCAAGACTGAAGTAGTAGTGATGCAATGAGATAGTCGACTGGTAAACCTGCATGAATTAAATTGAATGTTAGGACAGTTAACACAATATAACAGTTACAAGCACATCAGCAAAAGTCCAGCAAAAGAAAGATTAAAAAGGGAAAGAGAGCATTATAAGTGCTCAGCTATTTTGTTCGCATCATAAAAGGTCCAATAAATAGCTAAACTACATTTCCCATAAGTGTTTAAGACAAAGCGCATGCTCAGAATAGATTCTCGAGTAATGATAGAACATTCATAGTCTGCACGAGGACCCTTCTTAAGAGCATTTTTACAAGTCAACTGAATAAAGAATCCTTTGAAAACAAGATGGCGTAATTTAAAAAATCCTGTTCACATCACTCTCTTTGCCCATCGCAGGTCACTGATAGTGAACCTTCAAGAACAGTAAGCAGTCCAGCATAGTATGATAAATCGCATAAAAGGACATATTAGTTGACCCAGATTACAACAGGGGAAGGAGAAAACCCAAGGAAGCAGCACCAGACAGCACAATGTAGTTAAATGAAAGTAAAATATAACACCAACATGCTAGACCCCATTTCATCCTTATTCCAAACCCCCATGCAGCCACAAGTAGAAAAGGCACAAAGCCCATGTTAACTTTACCCGCACTGAACCATAACATCAGTACGCTCATCTGCTTGATGTTAGCATGACACAAAACTGTCTGACTTTAAAAAGTGAATAGTTTTCTTTACCTGAAGTCAGCAGTGCATGCACTTTATTTCAGCTTCACTCCATCCATTTCTTTTACATGCGTAAAGTAAGAGAAGTCACACCCTCTGACAGTAGCAAGCCTCCGCTATCCACGTCAGAATAACGGCGACTCTCTTTTAGTCAAATTAATAGCAAGGACCTTTGATTTTTTTTTGATGAGCAGAGATAAAGCCATAAAGATGTTTGGATGATTCTTTGAGTGAGCGCAAAGCCATAACGAATCTCAATTGAGGAAATTACAACATTAGGCAGTGCATTCATTTTCCGACCTTATTGCTATGCAATGGAGTCACAGCAAATGAAAACAAAGGGGGAAATCATAGCGATGTTAGTGGCTTTTCTTTAAAAACACATATCTGTAAACAGATTTATATTTTTATTTTCTGTGCGCATCTGGGTTACTTGTTGCAGATTAATCAGAGACATTCAGTGTTGGTTTAGAATGAGAAGTCTACAAAAAGGGCAGGAAAATCCCTTTTAAGGCCAGTCTTATAGTCTATCCATTATAGTCTTTTGGACCTTCTGGTGACCATACTCTGAAGGTTGTTGGATATAGCAAGCTGTACTTAATGTTTGCATCTGTGAGCTTTCTCTTAATAGGGAAGAAGGCATCCTGTCTCTTTATGACCTCTACGTGTAAATCATTAAAGACTTTAATTTTACAGCCTTCATAGTCAATAGAGATTTTGTCCCTTAACTTACGCTGGACATGTATTTTGTGTTGAAAGTACAGAAACTTAAATACAAAGGATCTGGAGCGTGCATTAGGACCTGGATTTGGTTTCAATAATCTATGTGCCCTTTCCAGCACATAGCGAGCACAATCAGGAGGAGGACCAGCAATTGAAATCTAGTAATTTATTAATAAATGCCAAAGCATCATTTCCTTCGAGTCCTTCTTTAACCTCAAAGATGCTTAAGTTATTTCATCTGCTTCTACTTTCTAAATCTTCTGTTTTTGCTTCCAATTTGGAGATTCTTTTGTTGCTGGTTATACCCTCTCTGACATCCTTTTCAACTTTATCCTCCACACTACTAATCCTGGACTCAGTATCTGAAATCCATATTTTGTGTTCGTCTGTTTCTTTTCTTAACTGCTTTAAGCTGCTAGGCATATCATTAACAGTAACACATATAGTTTCCATCTTAGCCATAATTTGATTAAAGTGGGTAACTGTAAGTGGTTGTGTGGAAACTTGTGTGGAGATTTCCTG
This sequence comes from Neoceratodus forsteri, assembly GCA_016271365.2. Classification (NCBI taxonomy): domain Eukaryota; kingdom Metazoa; phylum Chordata; order Ceratodontiformes; family Ceratodontidae; genus Neoceratodus; species Neoceratodus forsteri. The sequence continues at coordinate 260,498,729 of CM028137.1, read as the reverse complement.
AGCCTCCAAGCTATCATCACTATCTGTGCTAACTTCAGAAATTTGCCTCTTAGAAGGATTTTCCCCCCTATCTTTTTCTTAGAAACAGAAATGCATGCACCTGTTGGTATTCCATTTTTTCACACTCCATTATGATAGGAACAGCGTATAGATATTTGCTTATTCCTATTACCCAATTAAGCTATTGATTGTATAGTAGAAGCAAACAAGCTCTCTGTCCCTTTAAGGTTGTAAATTTCCTGAAAACATTTCTATGACGAAACAATCAAGGCCTCTCATCTAGGTAATGAAAATGAGTCTAAAAGAAACGTAGAAAGCAGCCTTAGCCAGTATACTATCGGATTCAGGTAAAAATGCTTTCTCTCTTTCACCAGTAATATTGAATTTGTCAGACCTGGATGCTGAAGTGTAAGGATGCTTTTCAAGATGTCGTGTTTCAGTCAGCGTGAGAAAAATAATATAAAAACAAATGTGTTTTTTTTTTCTTTTCCGTATAAGCGTCGGACGTGTAAATCGATTTAGTTAGGGGGCTAGAGCAACACTACGTGTAATTACAAGGACGGAATGATAAATAAATAAAAACAAAAATTGCAAATAGTTTGCGCAAGTGACAGGTAGGCCGAGAATATCACGGAGCTCGGCGAAGTGCGACCGCCTTGACCGCCTGCATTCGATTGAATCTATCAAGTGCAATATGGTCCCCATCCACCCAAAAAAATAAAAACAAAAGTTAATAATACTTACCCTTGTTGATAAAACACACAGTGTTACTCAAAGATCAAAAATCATCCAGATTTGGTTGTACTGGTCGTCATTAATATTCAAAAATTCATCCTCACAATTCTGTGCAGATTGCCCTTGGTAGTGGTACTTGTTTGGACTGGGGTAATTCATCATCATCATCATCATCGTCATCTAAAGTACTTGGAGAGACTGCTGACAGTGGTAGGCATAACAGCCAGCCTATTTCATGACTTGAACTACTGTACTTGGAGTGACTGGTGACAATAGCAAGCATAACAGTCAGCTTATTTCAGGAGCTGAACCACTTGGAGAGACTGGAGACACTGGCAGGCATAACAGCTGTCATATTTCAGGAGCTATACCATTTGAAGAGACTAGTGACCTGTCAGGCATAACAGCTGTCTTATTTCAGGAGCTGAACAACTTGGAGGGACTGGAGACACTGGCAGGTGAAACATCTGGCTTATTTCAGGAGTTGAACCACTTGGAGAGACTGGTAACACTGACGGGCATAACAGCCAGCTTATTTCAGGAGTTGAAACACTTGGAGAAACTGCTGACACTGACAAGCATAACAGGCAACCTTTTTCAGGAGTTGGAACACTTGAAGAGAGTGACAGTGGCAGGCATAACTGCCAGCTGATTTAAGAAGTTGAACCACTTGGAGAGAGTGGTGACACTGGCAGGCATAACAGCTGGCTTATTTTAGGAGTTGAAACACTTGGACAGAGTAGTGGGGAAGTGCTTGTGAGCTGGGTGTTGGTGTTTCTGTTTGATAGGAATAAATGTTTTTCCATATCTGACTGTATAACACTTGTTTTCAGACTTGATGTTACGTCTTCCTGTTATAAAATGATTTTATAAGCAGTCTTTTTATGACTAACCACTTAATGACATCAAGTATATTCAGGACAAACAAATATACACTGCGTCACAAACAAAGTCAGATTAATGCATTATTTGTACAATTGTGAAATGCAACAAATAGAAACTAAACATGCACGCATCATAATGGGGATGAGGGCACCACCAGTCCAGAGGAGGCACCAGAAAAGAGAGTATCACCAGTCATGGGGTTGGTGGAGATTGTGAGTGTAGTGAAATTAATATTATTTAGCTGGTGGGAGGATATCAGACCAGAGGAGGAGCCAGGCCAACATCACCAGTCATGGGGGATATGAAAAAAAGAGTGATATTTATGAGTGGGGTGACATTCAGACTATTCACAAGGCCAGGGGCACCACCAGTCCAGAAGAGGGGCCAGGCCAGAATCACTAGTCATGGGGTGAGTGGAGAAAGAGCAGTAGTAGTCTTGAGCATGGTGAAATTCAATGCATGTAACTGAAATCGAGATGTGGTAAATTAAAATTGATGAACACAAGTTGTTCAACATGTTCCAGGTCTAATGTGGATCTGTGAGGCTCCACCACATTCCATGCTGTGCTAAACAACCTCTCTGATGGCACACTGGGTGGAGGGAAGCTCTGGTATTTGATAGCCAGCTGTGCCAAGTGAGGGGATGATGCCAGCTTTTCACACCAGTATTCCAGGGGCTCTACAGAGAAAGGCTCAAGAGCTTCTGTGAAGGAGCAATTAGAACTTTGCTTTCAGAAAGTGGATGCTGCTCAGTTCTTTTTCTTTGTTCTGCCTGAAGGATGAAATGAGCTGTGCCTAGCAATCAGTTTCCTCCTCCTCCTCCTCAGGGGGCATCCTCCTCATGTTGTTCCTTTTGACATGGCTCAGTAAATGTCACACCCTTTGCACACATAGTAAAGCTGAATTCTGAGCACAGCTGCTGCTGGAACTCATTTACCCAGTGTTCAGGCATTGCAAGGTTCAGTATCTCATACTTACACCTTAGGTCCAGCATTGTGGTGAAAACATATGGCTTATTGACACAAATATCTGTAAACCTGCTCTCTGTTTCAAGGCTTAGATTCTCCACAAGGACCCTTACTGCATGTATAATATTCTCAGGCTCTTCATCAGCATGGCTGGAGAATTTCTGCAATGTCTTTTTTAGTTTCTGTGCTGCAGAGATGACATGACTGAGTAGTGCAGATTCTGAACTCGGGTCACGTGTGCACTGCTCAAAAGGTGCAAGCACCTTTACTGTGCTTTCAATGACAGCCCAGTACTGGTGGCTGAGAACTCCGCCAATGTCTGTCTCCATACTCAGTTCATGTAGTGCCCATTTCTGCTCCAGTAGCCTTTGTTACATATAATAGGTGGAATTCAATCGAGCTGCGCCTTCTTGTATAAGCCTGTGCTGTGGAAATCTCATTTACTAGTGGGTACTACAGTGTCAGTGGATGCACATGGCATAGCAGTGGTGATGGTGGCTATGGTGGTGGTCACAGTGACTGGGACAGCAAAAGAGATACTAGCGTGACTGGCTGCTGCAATTGTGGTACAAGTGGTGGTAGGGAGTGCACTGGTAGTGGCAAGGGGAATAACATCTGTCAGGGAAGAAACTGCAGGAAGACTCCTGATAGAGGCTATTACTTCCTCAATCGATGCCTTCATACTACTCCTATAGAAGGACTGGGCAGCACATGGATGGCTGGTAATGGTGGTGACAGTACAAGCAGTGTTGTTGCAGCTAGAGCTACTTTTCCCACTCCCACTATTTGAGGCTAAAGGCATGCTAGTTGAGAATAATATTTTGGACCACCGAATATATCCAGATGAACATCTCTCACCCTCTCCATCACCGCATGATGCAGGTGGTGTAGAGGACTTGCTGGGGTTGGACCAAGTTCTTTTACAGGTTGCTTGTTGTCAGACATGGTAAATTACACTGCTGGTAGCTGTGAGAATGAGAACAAACATATGTTAATTAAACAGAGCAGAATATATACTTCTATTATTAGTACAGTACTAAATGGAGGGGTTTTGGGTCCTGGATGCTTTACCCAGCTCTAAATATGGCTGTAAATTGCCCAAAATATAGGTGGAGGAGTTATTCTTAATTGACACTAAAAAATGTTGAACAAATATGTGGGAGCAAGGAAAAAACTCTTAAACTCCAAATTCTTATACATTTTTTATTTATTTATAATAATTATTTTTAATTGCCACCTACTAAACTCCAGCCAAAGTTTTGTGGCAGTGGGGCCACTTCTTCAGGGCCCAGCAGTTGGGTTTTTAGGTGTGGGACTTGCTTTTTTTCACTTTACTGATCATAAGTCTGCCACTCAACTTTCTCTGTTCTTCTGATACTTTATCTCTGTGAAGTGTCTTGTCCTCATGATTTTTGTTACACACTCTATGCTCCTCTCTTTTGTCATCTTCTCATTTACCTTGTTTGCTGAAAGTATTCCTGCTTTGTGTTTTGTTGAGAGGTGAGAAGTACTAATAGAGTGCCTGTGTGTGTCACTGTGTACATATGTTGCTTGTGGAACTGTGAAAGAACGATACCACCCTGGACAAAACTTAAACATAATTCAATTCACCATACCACAAAAAGCAGTGAATAAAAAAAAAGTACTGCTTTGATGCTATTGGGGACAGTTGGCCAACAAGTTCCCCAGTACTAGAACATGGAACTGAGACCAGAACATTAACAGTACAACAGGCACAAGACACATAACAATTCAGTATACCATGCCTGACACACAGAAAAGCTGCAGCAGTTTAAAAGAAAAACTACATGTACACAGACATACATACATACGTAGCATGCAATCTCACAGCAAAACAAATATTACACATATGCAGGTTAACCAATGTCAGCAATGACTGTGAGAGGGGGAGTCAGCCGATACCCTTCTCAGTCAGGGAACTGAGCCAGAAACAAATTGATGAACAGGAAAAATGTCAGTGAGTCAGGCCTGGCCCACTGAAATAAACTACTGCACTTTAAAACACAAAATAATGCATTCTCACAGACGTGCACATGTAGAACGCAACAAAATCTCATAACAACACTATCTGCATGCACAGTGTAAGTGTGTATGCATGGCGAGATGTTGGGGGGGCAGTTCACACCCCCTTCAGTCATGCAAGGAACCAAACCCAGAACCCGATGACTGAAAAAAAAAATGCACTGAAATCGAAACCCTGCTTTTGCTTCACAAGAAAATCATTTCAACTAGATTTGTATGGAAGTGAAAGCAGTCGGGGGTGGAGGACATCAGCAAACAACCTTCTCTGTTACTGAGCCCAGAAATAGTTCCCCAATCACAAATGTAGACTAGATGCTGCCTGACTTTCTTAAACAGAAAGATACCAGTCTTTGCAAAAACAAATGTGCTTCAACAAAATAAATCAGACTAGAGTGTGTGTGACTGAAAGCAGCAGGGGAAGGGTCTCAGCAAACACACACGAGCACACACACGCACACACACACACACACACACCAGAACTGGAGTCCTGCCACCTTAGTGACTGCTCAGCCAGGACCCCTTTTGCCCATTACCTACTGCCATCTTATTGTCCCACTAGTAGACAGTTTAGCAATTTGGGCATATCTTGAATTATAATGTGTTGTAACAATGGTTCTGAAATTGACATAGCTGCAATAAAAGAAAAACACAGTAAGGTAAAACACCTTGCCGTGTCCCTCTTTCTATCTTCCTCATACTGCCTGGTGTGGCTTGATTTATCCCTCCCCCATTTGCAGACTGTGGTGCTGTGGCACAGGCGGCTGCTGTTGACAGTCCTCCTGATACACTTTCATCCCTGTCCCCCCTCCTGAATCCACACGTGCATGGTGGTACCACTATTAGTAACTTTTTAGCGTGAGAAGCAGTTTGCTTGCTGCCTTACTTGTATCCCCTGTCAATGTAAAGTATGCAAGATGCTGCTGCACCCAGAAATGCCCTGCTGTGGTCAGGAAATAAGGCTTTGTGCAAAAAAGACCTGCACCTTTGCTAAGGCTTCAGAATATATTCTACCAACACTGTGTCACAGTATAATAGACTCACCAGCTCAGACTTCTCCTTAATATGTGCAATAAATCCTTTTAATAAGCATAGAAATTCACAGAAATGGAGATTGATAATCCAGAGCTTAAAATCCAGACACACACTGCTCCCCATGGCTTGTTCCCACTTCCTGGTTGTGTCCACAGAAAAAAAAAGAGAAAAATGTTTAATGAGGTTATGGCTGCACTCAGGGCTCATAAGGTTGAGAACTATTTGATCTATCCAGCAACCCTTAAAATTAAGAATGAGGAAGTGGTTTACTCATTTTGGGAAGCTGATAAAGCGGCAAAGTTCCTGGAGGAACTAAAAAAGAAAATCGGATAACTCTTGAGCTCTTGTCACCATGAAGAGCATACGACTTGGCAGTGATACCGAGGGAAATTAACTCAGGATTTATTTTTGTTGAAAGTACAGCAATGCAGAGATTCATACTGGTGCTGCACTTCTTCTATGTTGAGAACATTTTATTTCTGTATTGGACTTTAACTTCCTCTTCCCGCGTTCCGATGATAGGAGATGCAGAGTTTTCATTCATGGTTCATCTTGGGCTCTGTTGGATTTTCGAGAACTCTGTACTTTATTTTGGATTACCGGATCTCCAGTTTAACTCACTTTATTATGTGGCAATATGGCATCAGTTAAACAGAGGGTGGGAGAGGAGTCTGGTACATATGGGATACCTGATGGGTGCTGCTGAGGGTGGACAATGAGTTGTTGCTTTCAGCTGCCAAACAGATCATGGGGATACCCATCTGTTTATTCATAGGGAGGCTGATCCAAGGCTAAGGCATGTGTCTAGGTTGAAATTTGGGAGCTCAGATGGGCAGACAGCTTGGCTGCTTTTCTCCAGTCTAGATATCTCTGAATCATGGTCTGGGGGATGGAAGGAAGGATGTATGAGTCAGAGTGGGACCACAGAGATGTGGGACAGGTCTCACCATGCTCCCTGAGCAGTACTTCTAATAGTTACAATATCAAAGCTGGGCTTTAACAGATGTGCTGCTCATGTGGGGCTTGGGGGGTGGCCTGGCACATGGAGGATGTGGGGGATCATGGTGAGGTATTACTGGTGGGTCAGCACATCTATTGGATGACTCACCTTGGGGGTGAGCCTGCTGATTTTCACAGGGTGTAGAAGAGAAGTGTGGGGCAATTGTGTACAATACTCTGGTGGGGGACGGGGGGACGTGCCTGAGTACTGGGATATTATTGACACTCCAGCATATGAGGCAGATAGTGTCTATTTGGAGTATGGAGGAAAGTGGGATGGGGAACTGGAATCCCACAATGAGGGAAAATGAGCAGATATGGTCAATTATGATGAGTAAGGGAAAAGGGGGAGGGCTGGGAAAATTGATGTTGAGTTATGGGACTGTTGGGGAGGTATAGTTGAATGGATTCCGATCTGTTGGTTTGTTCTGGTTGTTTTCTTGTTTCAAAGTTTTTACACACATACATGCAGCTTGATGATTATGGTGTATCAGAGGCACAGGGGACGAGGGGAAAGGGATGGGTGCAACCACCTACTCCACTGAAGGTGAATTAATACATTTTGTTGTAAAGGTGGGAGGAATTGTGACTGTCCTTTTTTATAAATGGCTAATCAACAAGACCTCACTGTCTGCTCCTGGAACGTACGAGGGATAGCGACCCCAGTGAAATGGACCAGTCTCCTCATGGCCTTGAGGAGGCAGGGGGTATAAGTTGCCATGTTACAGGAGAAGCATCTCATGGCAGCGGAGCATGTGAAGTTGGCACAGGGATGGGTGGGGAAATGTTTGCAGTCTCATTCAAGGCTCATAAGCATGGGGTCGCTATCCTTCTGCATAAACACCTCCCTTTCCAGGTGACGAGGGTGGTAAAAGATCAGACAGGGGGCAGGTATATCTTTGTTGTGGGTGAACTTTGGGGAGTGCAGGTAACGTTTGGCAGTATATATGCCTTGGCTGACTTTGAAGCCTCATTTTACAATACTATTCTCTCCCTCCTGATTAAAGAGCAATTCCCGGGTCTGTTTCTTGGGGGAGATTTGAACTGCACCCTGGGCCCCTGTTTAGACCATTCTCAGGGCAGAGGCCGGCAGCACGAAGCCATCCGACACTGGCTTTGGGGACTGATAGAACTGGGGCTGATAGATGGCTGTCAGGAAGCGAATCCCAGAGCCAAAGAGCATACTTTCTACTCTAACCCACATGGCACCTGGTCAAGGATTGATTACGGATGCAGACTGTCTGACATAGCCCTATTCACGTGTCTGATCACACAGTGGTGATCCTATCCCTGATTATGAGTAAGCTGAGGAAATTTCTGACCTATTTATTGAGGGATAAAGCTTTTAAGGAATACCTGGAAGAGCAATGGGGAATCTACTGGGCAGCCAATGCGAACTCCCCCACAAGTAAAGCTGTAATATGGGATGCGGGGAAGGCATTTATGAGGGAGATGATCATCAAATATGTAGCTAAAGTTAAGAGACAGAAACAAGATAAAAGGATGGAGTCAGAAACACAGGTGTGAGAGCTGGAGAGGTGGGCTGCGGATGGGGAAGGGGAGGTAGTTACACTTAGATTGAAGGCAGCAAGGGAAACCTTGAATTCTCTGCTCAGTGGGGAGGCAAGAAAGGTGTGGACATTTGGGAAGAAAAAGATGAATGAATGGGGTAACAAACCAGGTCCCTTGATGGTCAGACTGATGCGGGGAGGGAGGTGTCCCGTACATGTCACAGCAATAAAGGATAGCCAGGGAAGATTGCACAAGTCAACACAGCAGATAAGGGAATGTTTCCGGAGGTCTTATGAAAAGTTATATGTGACAGAGGGAGATGGGGGAGAGAGGGATTTGGGGAAAGTTTTCTTGAATGCCTTGAACCTCCCCAAGCTGACAAGGGAACAACAGGATGCCTTAAATGTCCCAATTATGAGGGTGGAAGTGCTGCAGGCCATTCAGAGATTGCAGAATAGGAAAGTGAGTGGGCCAGATGGCTATCCAGTAGAATACTACAAATATTTGGCAGGGCGGCTGGCTGACCCTCTGTGCAGTACTTTTCAACAAAAGGAGGGGGAGACTCTGAGACTCCTGGAGACATTTTCAGATGCAGTGATCTGTTTGCTTCCTAAAGGGGGGAAAGATATATTGGAATTTGCCTCCTATCGGCCAATATCGCTTTTGAATTGCAATGATAAGATCTTGGCAAAAATATTAGCGGGCCGATTGGAAACAGTGTTGCTCGATATTGTTCACCCAGACCAGACCATGTTCATTAAGGCACGACTTTCGTATCATAATGTGAGACAGCTTTTGAATGTGGTTTGGGGGGTGGACAAGAGTAAAGAAGACACTCGCATCATATCCATGGATGCTGAAAAGCCTTTGATCGGGTAGAATGGGATTACTCATTTGAGGCACTAACCCTGTTTGGTCTGGGGAAAACATTCATAAGCTGGGTACGGGAGCTTTATAACTCTTCCTGGGCAAAGGTGTTGGTAAATGGCACACTTTTGGAGGGCCTGAGGTTGGGTCAGGGTACGAAGCAGGGTTGCCCCTGTCTCCTCTGCTCTTTGCCTCAGCGGTGGAGCCACTGGCAATAGCGATTAGGCAGGATGAGGGAATTCATGGGGTGCAGGGGATTTCAGGGGAGTAGCATAAACTCTCAATGTATGTGGATGATATGTTGCTTTTTCTTACAGAACCAGAGATCTCCATGCCCACCCTACTGCACCTGGTGGAAAAGTTTGCACGATTTTCAGGATACAAACTTAATCTCAATAAGTCTGAACTTACGAGGCTCCCTAAGAGGTTTGGGTGGGATCAGGAATGAGGGTTTAAGAAGGTATGTGGACATTTTACTTATTTGGGGATTAAGATTGGATGGTCCCTGGGCTCCCTCTATGACCTCAATTATGTCCCTATTCTTAAGCCCATAGAGGCTGATCTACGACGGTGGATGTCACTTCCAATCTCCTGGCTTGGGCGGATAAATCTAATCTAAATGAACATCCTTCCTAGACTGGTGTATGTTATACAGATGATGTGCGTGGTAATCTCTAGGAGGGATGTCAGAAGACTGGAGGGGATGTTCTCCACATTTATATGGCAGGAGAAATGCCCAAGGGTAAGTTTACAGTGTCTTAAAGCGGACACAGGTGGGGGGTTGAACTTTCCAGACATTGGAAGTTATTATTTAGCTGCTCAGCAGAAATATATTAGTGACTGGATACACATGCCCCAGGTGGCTCAGTGGTTGGATCTCAAACAATGGAGCTGCAAGGCGAGACTTTCAGCATACTTGGAGAAACGGGGTTTAGGGGCATATAAGGGGCAGGAGGATAAGAACCCTGTGGTTCTGGCAGTACTGGATAGCTGGGGCAGGCTTCTAAAATGGAGGGGGACAGTAGCAGTGAACACGTTTCTGGTACCAGTAGCTGGTAACCCATATTTTTTGCCAGGATGGGAGGACCCAGGGTTCAAGCTATGGGAAAGACAGAGAATAAAAAAACTAGAGGACTTATGTAATTGGGGAGGACTCTGTTCATTTTTGGACCTGCATCAGTGACCCAATTTGGGGGATGGACACTTGTTCCGGTACTTTCAAGTCAGGGCATATATGGGGGGGGGGTTAACTACAGAAGCCCCAGGTATGGTGGAAATGAAAAAAAATAGCCACTTATCCAAGGATCAAAACAGGATGCAAAAGGTTTCATAGGGAGGGCTGTCAGGGAATCTAGATACTGTATGCCAGACCTTTCACTTAAAACCCGGGCGCTTTGGGAGCGGGACTTGGGTACTCAGATACATGAACAGGATTGGGCGGTGGTACTTTCTATGCATATGGGACTTTTGCTCCATAACAAGTTTAAAGAAGCTTTTTACAAGTTTATACACGGAGTATGCAACCCCCCAGCTATGGTTCATAAGTATCACCCAGCCATATCCCTTCAATGTGGCAGATGTGGGAGAGAAGTCGGTACATACATCCACTGTTTCTGGACCTGTCAGGTCTTACATCAGTTTTGGAGTGTGGTGGCTCTGGAGGTTGGGAGAATGTGGGGAAGAGTGATCTTATTGGACCCACTGACATGTTTATTTGGTGTTGAACATGAAGCAGAAGGTGACTGGGAACCATTGTCGAGGTGGGTGAGGATTCTTTTAATCTTGGCAAGGCACTGTATTCAAAATACCTTGCTTCTGTGTGCCATGCCCACTTTTCAGAGCTGGCAGGTGTTGGCACTGTGCACCCTAGCATTGGAGATACTGACCTTCCTTGTTAAAGATATGCTTGACAGTTTCACTAGAGGATGGGCTCCCTTTTTGGCAGATTTGACCCAACAGGAGAATATGTTCCTTTGGGATGGGACAGATTTATAAGATAATGGGTTATAGTATAGCACCATCTGAACACCCCATTCGTGCACCTGTTACCTGTTTATAGGTATGTAGTTGTGAAGAGAAATGACAAGAATAAATACCTATAATAAGATAGTGGTTAATAGCAGGATACACTGCCATTCTATTGTATTAATGGAATCTGTATACGACTGTGATTGTAGGTGTGTGTTTGAATAAAATTATTTTATGCAAAAAAAAATGAGCACCAGCTGAGCCGTGCTGCAACATTTAGGACTCAATTGGCAGTCAAAAATATGGACTAATAAATAAAGTTCTAGATCAAAAATTTCAGAGGGGCCAAAGTTATTAAACAAAACTGCAACCACCTGCCTTTTTGACAAGCATGGCAGGACAAGCGCCAGCTGCCACGGCAAACCTAATCGAAACTGAGGAGCTCAAAAGTCTGCTTCAACAAGTCCTGAAGCAGATAACTACTTTCAAATCCTCTGTGACAGCCCTTGAAGAGTTCTCCAAGATGCAGAAACATATCTTTCCCATATCGACGAGAAGGACAGTCACCAGGAGGCCAGGATTCAATAGCTAGGGTGCCTGGTTCAACTCCTTTCGCACCATGCAGAGGACTCCAAAAATAGGAGCTGAAGGAATAACTTGAGATTTGTTGGATTCCCGGAGGGGGCTGAAGAGAGGGACCTGGCTGCATTCCTACAAAGAGAGCTCCCGTTGAATTATACTTGGAAACCCTGTCTGGGAATTGAAAGGCCACACCAAACCCTGACACCACCACTGAAAGAAGGCAGAAGACCCAGACTGCTCCTGGCTAAGATCCTCCGTTACCCAGAAAAGGAGAGAATCCTTGCACTAGCCAAAGAAAATGGTCCTTTCAGCTGGCAAGGGCATAAAACATTCATTTTCAATGATTACTCGAATGAGCTAGCAGGGAAGGGAAAAGAATATACTGAAATCCATAGAATTTTTTAGGACCTGCAAACCCCTTATAGATGAATGTAACCTGCCAGTCTACAAATTAATAGAACTGTGGTTTCCAACACCTTCAAAACCCCCCAGGAGGTGATGGACTACATCCTGCGAAATTGGCCAGACTGAGACCCTCATAAGAACCCCTGATCACAACAGAAAAGGGATATGCCTCAAGAAGACTGGCTCTTGAAATGGGCAACTGGGAACAGGGCTGCTTCCTTACAAAATAATTCAATTCACACAAAGATGAAGTGGCAGACCATTAAATCAAAGGGTTGTCAGAGGGACAAGAAGAAATTTGGACAGTTGAGAGAGGCACAGACTCCGACCTACAGAGACAGGAGAAGAGACTCTGCTTCCTCCACTACTGGCTCATAGTCCATTGGACAGCTGGGTCCTAAAGAACAAGAACAAGAAACTGATCCACAAACTGCACCATCAGATACCACAGACCTTCTGCCTTCAGAGCCTATTATGCCACCCCAGATCCATTAGAGAACATGGGCTGAAGCTGTCAGTGCTGAAACACAGGAGGAGAGTAGGAAACAGGAGGTACCCCCCCTACTGACTGGGCAAGACAGCAACTCACCAGAACCTACAACAACTGAGCAGAGAATACATGAGGTTTTCACCCTCTCCTCTCACTTATTGGACACTGATTGATAAGGGACTTTATAAAGGTATAAATGCGGTTTTCACTTCTATTCTCGGCTAATTGGGTTTCCCTGGCTCTATATTTACTGTCCCCTTCCAATAGATATCTTTGCTCTCCTCTCTCCTCTCTCCTCTCTCCCAGTGGGTCCTTAGGGATGGTCAGGGGAATGACACACTAACCCATGGGGAACTGCTTTGACACTACTTGCACCTGTGATCATGCGCTGCCAGCAGTCTGTAGGGTGCATGCTGAAACAGACCGTACTGGAATGTCTCACTGGGCGTAACATATAAAAACACTTTAACTTATGTCAGCAGCTTGAAGAGGGTAGCCACCCCCCATCAACAGAACAGTTAGTCTTCCAAACCCATTTAGTGCAAATATTGCACCCATGGAACACTGGATTGCCTTGCACCCACCCACTTCAGGTGGGGGGTGCAATGAAGTGGAATTGTACTAATGCAGGGTGGCTCACATGGTCCCATCCCATACAGAGCAATCTCCCTCTAATGCCTATATTAAGTCATCCAATTTAAATGGCAGGACCACATGGCTGAGTGAGTACTGTTGAGTTTCACACAGACTTTACACTAATGGGCAATCCTCGGGTCAGGTACTATCTCCCCCCTTTCTAACCCCTGGCTTCATCCAACCCCTGTACTACTGTACTCACCATGTGGTGTTTTACTGCCTGAATATTAGTGCTGGCCTTTTGAGGCACTGAAGTCCATGAAACCCTTCCTTTATTAGTTTGCATGTTCATGCTGTACCACCTCCTCGAATGTGTGTACAGGATGGAACTGCAGTGCTTTCAGGCCAGGGTTTAGTATTTTGCGTGGTCTTTACATCCACATGCAATCCTAGGGCAAAGAACTGTCTTCCCTCCATTATACCCCCCAACCTCATCTACCCCTTGTACCACAGTACTCACCTCCGAGTGGCTGCTATGGTTTAATGCTAGAGTTGATTGTGCCAGGCTCTGAAGCCTGCAAAATCCTTCTCCTAGTTCGCACAATTGAGCAGCACTGCCTCCTCAAATGTGCACACAGGATAGAACCGCAGTGCTTTCCAGCAACTTGAAACGGCAATGGAGTAATCACAAGCTTGATACCCCCCCCTTAAATTTCCTTAGTGATCCCTTTCTGTGACTGGAACTACTCCACCATACATTTGCACCCACTGACCGTGAGATCCCATATTTCATGATGCCAACTCGAGTAGCCTAGGCCTCCCAAGAGTGAGCATCGAGGTATTATTTATTATTGTTATTATTTTTATTTAAAAAGTTTCACCAGGAAAGCACTCTGAGCAAGTTGTTCATTTGCAGGTGCATCCAGATGTAGGGGGGAGATGGACTCAAACATATATCATGGCAATAACATTGAAATTTATAGGATGCTCAACAGGGCTGCAGCTAGGAATTTTGGGGCCCAGGACAAGTCACTTGAAATGTACCCCTCTTTCCCAAACCAGCTAATGCCAGGTGCAATGCCAGCTCCTCAAGTGGGCCCACCCCTGAGCTCAGGGACCAAGACAACATCCCCACTTTTCTCCCCATTACTGCAGCTTTGAAGCTCAAGAACAATTGCTGCTACAGGAATATCTAGTTACACTAAACTGAAAGGAAACAATTTAGGGCTCAGTGGGATCACTAGTAAACTAAAAATATTAACACACAGTGTTCACAGATAGAGAGATGTTTATAATTATACAATGAAGTGCAGTTTTGGGGGCTGACATGAAAGGGAGATTGAATAGAAGAGGGTAAATGGGCCGCAAGGAAAGGGGTAGGGAGAAAAAGGGGGGAAGAGTGTAATAAAGGGGGAGGAGGGAAGTGGAGGAAGAGAATGGATGTTAAAAGCAGCTGCATGTGGAGGAGAAGAAGCTGTGTAAGAGGGGGGAGCGGGCAGAGGGGGAGCTAGCGTGTTGAATAGAAAGGGCAAGGGAATTCCAAAGTTTTGGGAGACAGTGAGAGAACACAGCCTGGCCAGCCATGGAGGATCTGTGGGGAACAGCCATGATGCAATAGTCATATCTTTGGAGGGAGTGTGTGTTGGAGGGGTGGGGGGTAGGGGTGCTAGAGAAGAGGAAAGGTAGGAAGGGAGAGTGCCATACCAGAATTTAGCTATGAAGTTGGCCCAGTGAGAGAAGCACCTTTATTCAAGGGAGGGGGAGAGAGAGTGACTGATAGAGAACACAGTATTTGGTACAAGGAAGACAGTCAAGGGTGAAATGGCAGAAAGACTGGAAGAGGGAGACCAGCCTGGCTAAGGACGTTTTGGGAGTGGCACAGTGGACTACATCACCATAGTCAAAAACTATGGGAGGATCATACAATCATGGTTTCTATATAGGGCACCTAGCTTGATGTGCAGTTTAATGATTGCATCCATGTGACTAGAAAAGTCGAGGTGTTGGTCAAGCCAAACCCTAAGATATCTAAAGAAGGTGGTATCCTCCACTGTAGTCACATCAAGTGTGTTGAAGGAGGGGAGGGAAGGGAGCCAAGAGAGTCTCCTCCTTGTGCCAATGGTCATGGAGACAGTCTTCTGGGCATTCAGGAACAGTTGGCATGTTTGTAACCAGTGTTGAACATTGTCAAAGTCAAGCTGTAGTCTAGTTTCCACATCTGAAGGGGAAGGGACAGAGGTATACAGGACAGTATTGTCTGCATACTTGATGATATAGGAGGAGGAGCTGACTGCAGGAAGGTCATTTAGGAAAATTGAGAAAAGAAGAGGCCTGAGTACAGAAACCTGAGGGATGGGGGGGGAGACAGAGGGTCAGCAGTCCAAATGGATTGTGACCTCCTTCTTACAGGATAGGCATGGAACCAGTTTGTGGCAGTGTCTGAGAGCCCAGCTACAGAGAGCTTGGCAAGAAGGAGGGGGTGAGAGACAGTGTTGAAAGCCTTTGCAAGGTCAAATAAGATGTCAGAGGTAATGAGGCCATTATCCATCCCTATAAGGATGGAGTAGATGAACCTGAGGAGGGATGCCAACCCACTGTCACCCTTCGCCATGTATTATGGCCTGGGTCGTGCCTGAAAACGGTCCCTGGGATCAGTGCACTCACCCGGTTATCAAAGTCATAAATAAAAAATAAATAAATAAAATGTGGTAGTGGAGTGTTGCTTCCAAAAACCAGACTGAAATGGGGTAATGAAGTAAAGGGAGACAAGGTAGGAGGAGAGCTAGGAGAGTACCATATGTTCCAGGAGCTTTGCGAGGATAGGGAGAAGAGCAATAGGCTGGTAGTTCAAAGGAGTGGAGGGATCACCACCTTTGGGTAGAGGGAGGACAGTGGCATGCTTACAGGCCACAAGGACAGAAGCAGGATAGAATGAAAGGTTCAGGAGAGAGAGACAAGGGGGGAGGTAATGGCTTGGGCAGACACATAGAGGAGCATGGAGTCTAGGCCATCAGGGGAGGTACCATTGGATGGGTTTAGGGCAAGGAGAACATGTAAAGTATCAGAGGGGATACAGGGGAGAAGGAGAAGGAGAAGAAGGAAGACAAGGGGGGAGAAGATTTAAGGGAGGTGAGGCAGGAGGATGGAGGAGAAGGAGGGAGGGAGGAGAGGAGGGTTGAAGCACAGGTTGTAAAGAAGGAATTTAAATTGGTGGCCACTGCCAAGGGGTCAGACAGATTGGTGCCATCAAAAGGGAGCATAGGGACAGGTGGCTGGGCTGATGGAGAGAAAAGAGCTTGAACTACCTTCCAGAATTTGGAAGCTTGGTTTACATTAGTCTGAAAGGTTGAATGGAAGTATAAATCCCTGGCAAGCCTTATTGTTTTAGTGCATGTGCTGTGGAGTGTACGGTATTGTAGATAGTCAGAAGGGGAACCAGAGACTTTTTGAGCATTTCAGGCTAGGTCGCGAGTGCATAGGCATGCCAGAAGTTCAGAGGTGATCCAGGGGAGGTGGTTATGTGTACCCTGGCACACCTAAGGGTGGGGGTGGGGGGCATAGTGGTTCCAGGCAGCAAGCAGCCTCATTTTGAAATAATCCAGCAGATGATCAATGGAGGAGGCAGTGGAGATGGGGATCAGTCTGAAGTTGCTGAATCATCAGGAAGAGGAGTAAGGTCCATGGATTGGAAGGAACTAGTCAGTATGATTCTGGGGGTTTGATGCAGTGAAGTTTGCACACCATATAACTCGGGTGATGATCACTTAATGCATACAGAAGGATGCCGGCTATAATTATTCTGTGTGGGTGAGAGGTGAGGGCTCAGTCAATGAGTGAATGATTCTGGCATCTTGTATTTCTGTGGGTTGGTTTGTTAATTAGTTGGGATAGGTCCAGGGAAGAAATATTACAGGTTTTAGAGTGTAAGGAGGACAGCCAATTCAGGTTGAAGTCACCCATGATGTATAGCTCACCTGTGGAGGTATGGGATAAGAGGGTGGCCATGAGATCAGCAAGGGGGGAGGCCGGGGCAACAGTAGACTCCAGGTACAAAGACAGGGAGGGTGAAAGGGAGTGTGAGCTTGACCATAAGAAGTTCATAAGTATCAGGGAGGGAGGTGGATAGAAAAGGTGTAAACTGAACTGAGGAGACAACATGCATGCCCCCACACCACCACCTCTACTGGCCCAGTCTTGGAGGACAAGGAAGTAGCCAGATATGGAGATACCGATGTCAGGAATTTTAGAACTGAGCCATGTCTCAGAGAGGATCAGGAGCTAGAGTTACAGTGAAGTGTTGCAACAGGGGGATTTGGGGGATTAAGCTCCTAATATTTTGATGAGTAAACCTAAGTCCATGAGGGAGTTGGGCTGGGTGAAAGGGTACAGGACCTAGGTTGAGTTTGATGTCACCAGCTGTGAGTAGCAGTAGTACCATGAGGATCTTGGTGGAGGGAGAGGTGAAGGTCCTGTATTTGGTCGATGGGCAGGCTGACCAAGATGGGACTGAGTAGGGGGTGGGGTGGAAGGACAGGCGTTTGAGCAAGAAAGACCCAGCAACTAAGCAATGAGCAGGTAGAACTCATGACAAGGGGGCAAGGGGTAATGTGACCAGACATGGACATCTTGGTGTGAAATCAGGGCTGAAGGGAAGTCAGGGCATGGCATGGTGATAGCAGTAGGGTGGGGTGTTAGGCTGGGAGGCATAGAGTAGGATGCTAGGGGGATAGATATGAAGGAGACGTAAAGAGAGTAGTAAGGGGACAAGCAGGAACATGGAACAGAAGTATAAGGTGGCAGGTGTTGAGAATCATTGAACCAAGTATACTGTAGATCCACAGAGTGGTACACTAGGGGGAATAACTGAGTACAAATAGGTAATGGCCTCTGAGGGTAGAGATATTTAGCAGGCAGTTAATTGGAGCAAATAGCTGTAATCAGAAGAAGAGCTGGGAATAGCTACAATCAATGTGGAATAGGAGATGTACCTCTGGGAGGAGCCAACATATATATTAGAGAGAGAGGTGTGTGTAGAATGTACCAAAAGCTGAAATTGGGAGGTGGACCAAAGAGAGCTGATTGGTTCTGAATAGAATGGGAGTGGGTATAGAGTCACATCACCCTGGGTGTGCGGGAGGTGAGGCAGGTGGGTGGGTGGGCTAGCACTGTGTGGCAACGCATTGAGGAGCTGCCCACAGGAGCCAGCTTCTGTTATCTTGCATGCTGTGTGGGGAGGGCAGTCTTCTTAAGCACTCACAATCCTGCTGCTGGGAGGATGGGGGCCTGTTTGGGGCACTATGGCTGGGGAAAGGAAGAAAAAGCAAAGTAAGCAGGGTGGAATTTGAAATATGTTAGCACTAAGGTGCAAACATAGAAACATAGAAACATAGAATTTGACGGCAGATAAGGACCGCTTGGCCCACCCAGTCTGCCCATTTCCCTACCTGATGGATAAGCTGCAGATCCTAGTTAACCAGCAGCCTACTTCTTCCTACCCCCACCCCCTAGAATTGCCTTATGACAGTCCCATGCATGCTTGAATTCCACCACTGTTTTTGACTCCACAACCTCCTCTGGAAGGCCGTTCCATACATCCACAACCCTCTCTGTGACAAAATACTTCCTTAAATTACCTCTGAGCCGCCCCCTTCTATCTTCAAATTGTGCCCCCTTGTTCTTGCACACCTCTTTTTTTGAAAGATGCTACCCTCTTGGACTTTGTTGATTCCCTTGAGGTACTTGAAAGTTTCTATCATGTCCCCCTCTCCCTCCTTTCCTCGAGGCTATACATATTAAGCTCCTTAAGTCGCTCTTCATATGTCTTCCGGTGCAGACCCTGCACCATTTTAGTTGCCCTCCTCTGGACAGCTTCCATCCTGTCTATGTCTTTGCGGAGATTGGGTCTCCAGAACTGCACACAGTACTCCAGATGGGGTCTCAGCAGCTGTCTGTACAGAGGGATAATAACTTCCTGTTTTCTACTGGTGATGCCTCTCCCTATGCATCCCAGTATCCCCCAGCCCTCCTTGCTGCCCTCTCACATTGCTTGCCCACCTTTAGGTCATCTGATATGACTACCCCCAGGTCCCTTTCCATTTTTGTTGTTGTTAGTATCTCACCCCCATTGTGTACTCTTCCCCTTGGTTTTTGTTTCCCAGGTGCATTACCTTGCACTTTAGCATTGAATCTAAGCTGCCATACATTTGACCATTCCTCTAACCTTGCCAAGTCCCTTCTCATCCTTTCCACCCACCTTGTGCATCAACTCTGTTGCAGATCTTTGTGTCATCTGCAAAGAGACATACTTTTCCTTCCAGTCCCTCTGCAATGTCGCTTATAAAGACATTGAAGAGGACCGGTCCTAATACTGAACCCTGCGGTACCCCCACTACTAACCCCCCTTTTTTCAGAGTGGACTCCATTTACTATTACTCTCTGTGTCCTATTCTCCAGCCAATTCTTTACCCAGGCTGTCATCTTGGGACCCACTCCCAGGCTGGCTAACTTGTATATTAATCTTTTGTGTGGGACTGTGTCAAATGCCTTGCTAAAGTCTAGGTAGGCCATGTCCACAGCCCCTCCCTGATCAACTACTTTGGTCACCCAGTCAAAGAAATCTATCAGATTTGTCTGGCATGACCTTCCCGCTGTGAATCCATGCTGCCTTGGGTCTGTGCCCCTCTGGCCTCTAGATACTCAACAATTCTTTCCTTCAGAAGTGATTCCATCTGAAGAAAAGAATTGTTGAGTATCTAGAGGCCAGAGGGGCACAGGACCCAAGGCAGCATGGATTCACAGCGGGAAGGTCATGCCAGACAAAACGTCTGTCTTCTGAGCACAGGCACCATAAGGGAACATCAGAAACAATCAGTGGAGTTTGGCTAAGAGAGTTAAAGTAACTCAGAATACAGAGTGCAATAGGCTAGCTAGCATAAGGAAATAATGTAAATAATTCATTACAAAATGCTGCCCAGACCCTACAGATATTAGATTCAACATACATGAACTTGATTAACTGTGCTTTAAAAACACTGTTGGACTGATGCAGAGTCCTATTCTGAGAGTTCTTTGTTTGGGAGTATGAGTAATGGTGCCAAACCACAAGAGCCAGCTTCTGTTACCTTATGTGTTGTATGGGGAGGGCAGTCTTCTTAAGCCCTTGCAACCCTGCTGCTGGGCAGGTAGGGGTCCGTTTATGGCTCTGTGGCTTGCATGCTGTGTGGGGAGGGCAGTCTTCTTAAGCCTTCGTTACCCTGCTGCTGGACAGGTGGTGGTCTGTTTAGGGATCTGTAGCTTGCATGTTGTGTGGGGAGGGCAGTCTTCTTAAGACCTCGAGACCCTGCTGCTGGGTGCATGGGGGTCCATTAGTGGCTCTGTGGCTTCCACGCTGTGTGGGAAGGGCAGTCTTCTTAATCCCTCATCACCCTTCTGCTTGGTGGGTGTCTAACAGGGAAGGGCAGTGGTTCCCCCTTCTCACTGGGTCTAACCCTTCCTCCCTCCTCTTCTACCAAACTACACACTATACCACTACTCCATTCTCCACACTACACAGAACCCATCCCTTGGTAGTGGCTCTGCAATGGAGATGAAGATTAGCATCCCACCACTGAGCAAAAGAGGGAGTCCACTCATATCTTATACCTTAACTCACCACTTGCAGATGCCATTAGGAATCAGTAGTTCCATAATGTATTACTCTCTTCCTGGGCAGACCCCTACTCCCAGCTAACGCAGTCCCCAAGGACCTTTTCAAGTATCCCACACACATGCCCTTAACATAGGGAAGCTCCTTAGGGCATTAGCTGTCTTCCCACCCCCCACACACACACCTTCAGGGTGCTCCCCCCCTGTAATGAGCGGACCTACTCCATGATGGAAGTTCACAATTCTCTTTATTGAACACTCTGAGAGTATTACAGCCAGAGCCTTGTTTCCCCAAACCTCCTGGGGCTCTATTGCCTCCTACCTGTCTGGACCCCTCATGACAGTGGTTACATCCAAATCATTACATCTCCCCTTTTTTAACCAAAGGACTGTTTTTTTTTATCACTTTTAAGTTCTCAGTGTTATAAGTCCAGTTTTATGTTGGGTTTGCAATTTCTGCTTGGATAACGTCTTTCAGTAGTTACCTGCAGTGCCGTTTCCTGTGGAGCGGTCACCTGTGGGGCCATTATCTGTGGGGTTGTCACCACCTCCCGTTCTGGTGGCATTGGACCTTCAGGTACAGGGTCTTCCTGTATGTTTGTTATGATGTCTACTTTTGTTTTGATGATTTCTCTTCTATTTCTTCTGAATTGTTGTCCTCCAGTTTCCACTATGTATGAACGTGGCTCTGGGCTCATTCCAACTATAGTCGCCGGTTTCCACAGGGTGTTCTCCCGCAGTCTCACCGTGTCGCCTGGCTTCAATTCTGACAGGACTTTTGATTCTCTGTCATAGTATTTTTTCTCTCTGTCTTGATTTCTCTTTAGCCGTGTTTGTATGTCGTCCTGGCTCTCTGGCTTAAGCAGCTTTTGTGCGGTAGGAAGTCTGGTTTTTGTTCTACGTCCCATCAACATCTGTGCTGGTGATGGTAATCCATCCAGTGGCATGTTGCAATAATCCAGCTATGCAAGATGGAGGTCTTGTTTGATTGCTTTGGCTTTGTTCAGGAGGTTCTTTGCTATTTGGACCACCTTTTCAGCTTTCCCATTGGATTGCGGATATTTTGGTGAGGACTTGGTATGCTTGAATCTGTAATCTGCACTGAACTTCCTGAATTCATTCAATGCATAGACTAGTCCATTGTCCAACACTAATTCATCCACAATTCCATTTCTGGCGAATTGTTGCTTGCAGATCTGAATGATGGTTTGGCTCTTTATGTTGCTTACTTTGTTGATCTCAATGAAGCTTGAGAAGTAGTCAACTAGCAGTAGGTATTGCTCTCCCTCAAACTCAAAAATGTCTGTGCCAACCTTTTGCCATGGTCTCTCTGGCAACTCATGCCCTATCATGGGCTCCTTATGGTTTTGTCTCCTGTATGTGTTACATGTGGGGCACCTTGAAATAATGTCTGCAATTTGGGCAGACATTCCTAGCCAGAACATTATGTCCCTCACTAGCCTTTTTGGTTTTTCTATCCCTTGGTGACTGGCATGTAGTTTTGTCAGCATCATCTTTTGTAGGCTGTTTGGAATCACTATTCAGTAGCATTTGAATATTAGGCCATCTTCAATAGTCAATTCACTTTTGTAGTCCCAGTACAATCTTGCTTCATCCGGTGTGTCCCGTCGTTCCTCTGGCCAACCTTGAGTGATCAGCAGTTTCACAGTTTCAAGTGTTTGGTCCTTTTCCATTTCTGTTAGTATTTCCTGTAGCATGTGGGTTGCTATGGGTAGGCACATTACAGCACACACCTGAATGTCATCCTTTGTGTCATCAGTTTCTGTGTTTTTCAGATAGTTTCAGCTTAGGGCATCTGCCACATACAGTTCCTTTCATTTTTTGTATTTCAGTCATGTTGAATTTTTGGAGCTTAAGAAACATCTTTTGTAGTCTGAGTGGTGTCTCGGCCAAAGGTTTTTTAAAGATCACTTCCAAAGTTTTGTGGTCTGTTTCAACCTTAAATTTTCTGCCAAAAATGTACTGGTAGAATTTTTCACAGCCAAATACAATGACGGCCAGCTCTTTATCGATTTGTGCGTATCGTTTTTGAGTCTCTGTGAATGCTTTTGATGCAAATGCTATTGGGCACTCTTCTTGAAGTAACACTGCTCCCATACTGCAGCTGGAAGCATCCACACTTAGTTTGACTGGCTTTGAAGCATCAAAGAATTTTAGGACAAGATTTTCCGTAATCATCTTTTGTAGCTTGTCAAAGCTTTGGTCTTGTTGCTCGTTCCAGCTCCATTCTGCTGTCTTTTCCAGAAGTCTTCGAAGTGGTGCGGTGACGGTGGACAGATGTGGAATGAATTTTCCAAGGTACGTAATCATTCCTAAGTACTGCTGTAGTTCTGTCTTGTTGCTGGGTTTTTGCATTTTCCTTACCACCTCTACTTTTTCTGGGTCTGGCCTAAGTCCCTTGGCAGTTAGGGTGTGTCCCATGTAGCTCACTTCTCTTGACTTGAATTTGCATTTCAGTGCATTCAGCTTGATGTTCTTCTCCCTTATTCTTTTCATCACTTTTTCCAGTCTCTGATCATGTAGTTCTTCATTTTTGCCCCATATCAGTATGTCATCGACTATCACTTCCACACCTTCCATGTCCTCAAACATTTGCATTATAATCCTTTGGAACATTTCTCCCGCACAATTTATCCCGAATGGCAGCCTTTTATAGGCAAACTGGCCAAAGGGACTGTTGAATATGCATAACTTTGAGCTCTCTTTGTCCAATTTTACCTGCCAATATCCGCAGCTGTGCATCCAGCTGCAGAATACTGCTGCTCTTGGCATTCTTGCCACCACCTCTTCAATTGTTCTCATTGGGTAATGTTCTCTTTCAATGGCTGCATTTAAATCGTTTGGATCCATGCATATCCTCACCTTCTTTTTTTCAGGTTTCCATATTGTGACCATGCTGTTCACCCAGGCTCTTGGCTCCTCCACTTTTTCTATCACCTCCAATTTTTCCATTCTCCTCAGCGCTTCCTTCACTATATCTCTGAGAGCCACCAGTACCTTACGGGGGGCATGTACCACTGGCTGCGCATCCTGTCTGACTTTAATGTGTTGTTGTCCATCGATATATCCAAGTCCTTCAAATACATCAGCGAACTGTTCCTGGATGTCTTTGCCTTGTAGGTTTGTTACCTCTCCAATCCTCTTAATGAGCTCCATTTGTACACATGTTTTTAGCCCCAGCAATGGCTGTACATTATCCTCCAGTATTTGGCATTCAATGTTGTGACATTTCCCCTTGTATTCTCCTAATAGTTTGCATTTCCCTTTAGGCTTCAAACACTGCCCTGTGTAGGTGATCAGTTTTGCCTTTGACTTCTCTAACTTGGTGCAAAAATGACTGTGCACTGATTGGGGAATCACATTGCATTGTGCTCCCGTATCAATTTTAAATCTTACTTTCTGTCTATTCATCAAGATGTGCACATCCCAGTCATCCCCATCATTTGATTTCACCATGTCCACATAGAACTCAGTTTCTGAATCTGATTGTTCTTCCACTCTGTGTACTTGTTTTCGGTATGATTGCTGTTTTGACATGCATTTATTTGCAAAATGATTCTTTTTTCCGCAATTTTTGCATTTCTCTCCATATGCTGGACAATTACCTTTGTTATGTTCTCTGCCACAGTAGCTACAGTCTTGTATTGTTTCTTGGAGCACCATTTTCAGCCATGTTCTGTGCTTGGACCCATAGTTGCTCTAATCTCGCTTTAAGTGGGCTCCGCCTGTGCTCCTGCATCTGATCTATCTGTCTTGCTTTGCCTCTGCTACGCAGCAAATTTGTACAACTTTTGGTAAGTCTAAGTCTTTTTCCCTAAGTAGCCTTGCTCTTAATTGGTCATCACGAATTCTACCTACTTTTCAGTCTTTTATTAGGCTTTAGCACAACTGTCCATATTCACATGACTTGGCTTTAGTCTTAAGATCCATGACATATTGATCAATTATCTCCCTTGGTGCCTGCATTCTGTGTTAAATATGTGCCTCTCAAATGTAACATTTCTTTGTGGGGTAAAGTGTTGGTTGAACTTTTCAATAAGTACCTTTACATCTTCTTTGTCTTCCGCTTCTTCAAAATCAAACATGTATATTTCCAGGGCTTCATCGCCGATAACGTGTAGCAACATGCAGCTTTGCACTTTTTTAGATTTCATTTCGATACCTGATGCAGTCATATACAATTCAAACTTCTGTCTCCATTTCGTCCAGTTATCTGCGATATTTCCCTCCACTATTAGTGGATCAGGTGGCCTTAGTCCTTCCATGTTAGGCTAGAATTCTTCCGTTTCTCTGACACCATGTAATGAGTGGACCTACTCCATGATGGAAGTTCACAATTCTCCTTATTGAACACTCTGAGAGTATTACAGCCAGAGCCTTGTTTCCCCAAACCTCATGGGGCTTTATTGCCCCCTACCTGCCTGGACTCCTCATGACAGTGGTTACATCCATATCATTACATCTCCACCATTTCAAAACAAGAGTCTCTCCTGTCTACCAGGTGGTGAGCAACCAGTATATCAGAGTAGCCAGAGCATAGCTGGCCACAATAATGCAGACCAGTGCAAGGGGGGGATGTCTGACAGGAACCCAAGCTTCATCCCCCGGCACAGAGGTTCAGGGACCAATGGTCTACTTCTCAGCTGGTGACACAGATGTAAGAGTCACCACATCTACCGAGTACTTGGAAATGAACATTGCTTGGTCATGGACCAAGAGGCAGCAAAATCAAGGACCTCATTCCTCACTCCAAAAATACTTCTCAGCTCTAGAAGGTGCTTACTTTACATGTTTTTTTTTTATGTATGCAATATTGTTTATGTTACTTAGAAACTGGGCTTATAAATCAAAGAATGCTGATTGGCTGCCAGTGATGCCGGGAGGTACATTAACTTACAGTTAGAGACCTGTGAAAAACAGGTACCAATTGTACCAACCCCATCACTGGAATCCTGGCGATAAGTACAATTTGATGTGCCATCATTTTTTTTTACTCTTGCTTAGTGGACAAACTGTCCTGGACCCTGATCCTGACTCCCCCCCCCTCCGACTCACTGTAACTTTGATTTAATGAAAAAATATATAAAACCTGGTACTTTTTAAGCATTCACCACATATTTTCCTTCATGTGTTCCACAGCAAAACACCATAGCATTTAAAAAAATCCTGGATATCAATCCACATCTAGACATGGAAGCGGTACACCAGTCAGCACGAAGCTGCAAACTAGCTACTAATATTTCATCCTGTCATCAGCTTAAATTTAAAATGTAAAACCCTGCTGAGTTACAGTTAATACTTAAAAACACTTACAGTGCTGCTCTGCCACATTCTGTGTCTTGCTCTGCGCTTCCTGGTGTACAAGACAGGGTCAACTAAGGTCCATCAGCTAACAGTCATAATTTAGGAGTGTAAAAAAAAAAAGCACTGCTTCATATAGGGAACAAAACTGATTATTTTTCCCTTGCAGACTGCTGGGGAAGAAAACTGAAACAAAAACCTCCTATTATGAAGGTGGTGGTGGTGGGGGGGGACAAATACAACAGAATACAACAGAATGGCTCTCTATGGGGGGGTGGGTGGCAACAGAAGATGGAATACCATGGAAAGCAAGGGACTACTTTACAAGCACAAGTCTCAAAATGCATACTTACTATACTTTTCTAATTATTTGTTTAACTTTAAAAAAAATAACATTAAGTGCCACAGGTAGCCCATTTTCTAACTGCAATAATACCCTCCAGGGTAGGCAGTATGGGCAATACCGGACCTTCCAGGGGCTATAAGGCTCTCTGCCTATGGTGTTGGGCCTCATTATGCCCCTGGACAGTCTGGTATTGTCAAATACTGCCCACCCTGTCTGGTATTATTGCTTGCTTGTTTGGATTTTCATAAGTTTTGCCGTTGTACTGCATGTCCACTGCAGGTAAAAAGTTCTCTGATAACCCCTGCCTTAGCTGGATCTGCTAGGTATAGAAGGCAAAAGAAGGACCAACCAGTGTACATTACAGTACCTATGTCTAGATATAGCTTATGGCTACTGGACACAATGCAATCACAACCAAACCTTGATTTAGGAAAATAACCTCTAGGGCAATGCCTATGCCCTCTGTTCCCAATCTTCACACTCACCATACCATATAGGACCCATGTAATAGTGGCCACTCTGAGGCCATGGCTACGCACTCCTAAACTCTTGGTATGCCCAAATCTCCCCCATGGCTAATCAAGTAAAGTGGATCTCTTGTAAAGTTAAGGGTATCCAAATTCCCATAAAGAGAAAGAAGATATTAGACCACTAAAAGAGTGAGGGGGCTTGGGTAGCCTTTCTACAGGAAACCCATCTTACTAAGGCCAAACTGAACAAACTTAAAACAGGATGGGTTTCTCAAGACTATAGTGCCTCAAACATTACCAAGAGCAGAGTAGTAGCTATTCCTATAAACAAGAATATTCCCTTTAAAGCAAATAAAGTTATTGCAGACCCAGAAGGATGTTACATTATTGTACATGGCACCATAGTAGGCCATCCAGTTACACTACATGATGTCTATGGCCCTAAGTCTGCCGGAGCATCCTTTTTTCTAGAGACTCATGCAAACACTCTTAGAGCAGCATGAAGGGCATTTGGTGGCAGGGAGAGATATAAGCACAGTAATGGATGAATGTTTTGATAAGAGTAAAGCCCTGGTGGGATGCAGGGCCCTGGCTTCCGAAGTGCTGCATGACTTGGTACTGGATCTAGGACTGATGGACATATGGAGAATAGTCCACCCCACTGGAAGGGACTACTCCTTCATCTCTATTTCCCATCAGTCTTCTCTTGTATTGACCTATGGCTTACCCCAGGAGCTTGGACTGTGAATGTAACTGATGCTTGGATATGAACCACAGTCATTTCGAACTGTGCCCTGGTTTCTTTTTTCTGGCTTCCCCCTACCAAAGTTTCAAGCACAAGGAGCAAGTGGCACTTGGTAACACTTCCACTATCAAGGACCCCAAATTTTGTACTAGCCTCAGAGAGGATATTAAGAACTTCCTACTCACAAACAAACCAGAGGATACCTCAGCAGACACTTGTTGGGATGCTCTCAATGCCTATATCGGGGTAGGTGCATCAGCCACACCTCCAACCCATGGAAGGCTAAAGCACAGGATCTGGCAGAGCAGCAACAGTGGTTTAAGGAACTCAAGCAGAGGTTCTAAGATAACCTAAACAGCACTGAATCAGAACATAGCTGACCACAATGCAATCGGCAAGACTAGCGCTGCAAAAATGTCGTCATTTTTATTTTTGGGAATACTGTTTCCATGGCCCAATTTACAAAATTCAAGCCCCAATTTTGTGAAAATGTTGGAGACCAGGATTAAAACCCTGGTCTCCACTGCCTCCCTGTATGCCTATTCTTGGATCCCAACAAGAAACTGCTGGAATCCCCTCTTTTCCTTCTAGACACACTGGTCAGCTTAAAATAATGCGCCTTAACATCCAGAGTCTTTTAGCTAAAAAAAAACTTACTTGAATCATGGTTCTCTGTCAATCCCTTTGTTATCATTGCCATCATTAAGTTTTTGTTGACCAAGAAGGGATGGTTAGGCAATTCTCTTTATTTTCAGCCTTGTCCTTGAGAGAGAGAATATACTGTATTTGCAAAGTGACATATTGAGTCAGATTAAGTTATTTAGCAATTTGCTTTAGCTGGGAGCTCCACCCCCACATCTCCATTCTTTGTTTTTAAATTTAATACAGGGGTGTATGAGTCAAAGCTGTCAAACTCAAATAAACTGATAAAATACTTCAGAACTATACCTCACAACCCTAGTAGCACAACTAGTGGAGCATACCTTGACACCCTGTGTTATTCAGTACATCACTGGTTGGATCCTGATAAAGGGAGAGCCCTGTGTGGCTCTCTGAAAGCTTGTTTACATTAGCATTTTAGTTCAAGACATGTTCATTTGCTGGTCCAAGAAAATACATCAAACTATATAGCAGCTCCTGTTTTCCAAGGACCAGTACAACTACAGTCTCTTTTTTTAATTTTATGGTATGAAAGGATGTAACTGATATGCCATGGCAACAGGGCATGGCCAAGGTGAAGGTGTGTGGCCTAAGTGACAGGGGAGGCTTAGATTTTTGGGTGGCCTAGGGGCCAAGATAACCTTAAAATGGCCCTGAACCGAATCTGTTATCTGGTACCTAAGGGAACTTACTAACAGAAGTTCTTGCATCCAGTTGCGCACCCCCGAGTCAGAATAAATCCAACTGAGAAATTAAGGAAAGTATCTGGAACTGAATTTTAGGATCATCCAGGTAAAGAATCTACAAATTCCTCAGCCCTTCCTTGATCAGTAAAAAATGATTGTTTCCAGTTAACAATAATGCAAAGTTTTGCTGACATGAAGAGGGCAAACAGCTGATTAAGTTGCTTTACCTTATTTTTAACTTCTGTGAATTCCTTCCTTTTATTAAAAATCATGTGCAAACCTTTGTTTATACAAATAAACAGCTGTATTCTATGTATAATGTCTTTTTGTATTATTTCTGATAGTAGCATTCATTTTCTTGAGTACTTTTTGTTAAATAATAATTTATTTACACCAGTAAGTTAAGCAATGAACAGCTGCACTATCACTATCATTGTGACTGAGCCATGTGCAGCTGTGATATGTAGAGTAGTCTGCTTGTTCCCACATCCTACCACCTGTCAGTCTCATGTCTTTGTGAATCTGACATCACAGTCTTGTTCTCACTGAGTTCATTAACATTTTTTTTGAAGCATTAGATCAAAAGTTTTATTGTAATGTGTGGCTTCATTAGTTTCATTAATCAGAGCTTTTCAGCATCATTGCCCAATGCCTTCCTTCCCTAACCGCAATGCACTGCTGAGTGGCAACTGTTGTGGCCAGGCCTGCCTTCCATTGTGGCAAGCCAAGCTTGTTCTCAGACTTGGTTTGTCTGCACAGGAACATGGCACACTTCCACTGGGCCATCAAGATATCCCAGTTTGTTTTTTTGGTGGTGTCACAGCTCTTTGTTGGTCTTTGAACCCCATCTTGCTTCTCCTCCAATTGCCCATTTACAACACAGTTCTTATGGGGTTTGTGTATTACAGCACTATCATTACAACAATGTCCTTTAATGTATTTCTATGCTTTAAAATATTTTACAGTACCAGCAAAAAAGCATAATTCCAATGAAATATCCAAAATAATTAATAAATATTACTTGAAATATATCATAATTATAAAACATTATTAGTCCCAATTAAAGGAGAGAACCATAATTGACATTCTATAAAAACTAATACATTAGAAATTGCTATACTAAAAATAAGTGAACAATATATTCCCCATTCGACAGTGCTTGCCAAATGCCCCCCCCCTTCTCAGTGTGACTGCATGCCAGCACTAAAGAAAGGGGAAGGACAAGGACGAACAGCCCTGCTAGTGAGTGAACATTTCTTTCTTTCTTTCTTTCTTTCTTTCTTTCTTTCTTTCTTTCTTTCTTTCTTTCTTCATGAAATACAGTATGGGTTTCCTACTTCTCTAGGGACCCTGAACAGAAACAGAAAGTGGGTGTGTGAGGGGCCACTAGACAACAGGGAAAAAATCAAAGTATTATTTTCTTTGGAAAAAAAAATAATTATTTTATCAGATGTATGTGATGTTACTACCCTGCCATTATCATTCTCTACAACACAATCAAAACTTACCTGACCCAACAAGCAAGCAAACATTAAGCACTGATAAATACGCACTTACAGTAAAAAGAAAATGTTACTGTTCATGCTCATTAGTCTATGTTCTTCCCCAGAACACATTCCTGTTCATGTTATCAAATGTGAACTTAAAGTCAATAAACACAACTTAAGTTTTGTTATCTAGACATACTTGTAAAGAAGATGAGATAAAGTGAAATAGTTACCTGAAGTACAATAAGAGATCTGACACCAGATTTTTCTTCTTCAAATATGTTTCATTTCAATCCAATCATTTCACTTATCCAGTAAATACTGTACCTGAAAAGTAATTAAGCTGAAACATTTATCGCACTAATAGAACTATATAGCTTGATGGATCAGATTGTGTGCTTTTCTTATATTAAGGGGTGGCTATATTAGCCTTAGAAGAATCTGGCATTTTCCCTTTAGCAATAATATGATTACGGTACTGTATAAGGTTTAGTTGAAATTGGGAGCTAGTAGTTCATATTGGTTACATACTGTCTACTTCAACAGGAGTTGTGGGAATCACAATCCTCAGCCTATGCAACTATGAAATTCCTTCATCATTCTGGTTTTATGGGGCAGCCAGGAGGAGGCAATTGAAGTGCTAGCAAGGGTGTATGTGGGGTTCCTTAGAAGGGGAGGCCCCATCATAGAAGGAACAGGCCCCCAGCAGAAGAGGAAGCAGCTGCTGCTGGGGGAATTTATTGTAAGGGGGATAGAGTTGTGAGCAAAAAGGGGAGGTGAGAGGAAAGTAAGGTGCCTACCTGACTCTTTGACACAAAGGGATGGACAGCAGATCCTAAGGATCACTATGGCAGCAGGCCAGGGGAGAGAGCTGAATGTCATTGTCCACCTTGGGACTAATGCCAGGAGATGGATGGGCAGATCTGAGAACTGGGGAGCGATCTTAAGTAGCACGAATGGTGGCATTAGCTGAGGTGCTACTTTTCACAACTGAAGGGAGGATAAAGTACTCACACAGGATCTTCAACAGTTGTTTGAAGGCATGCTGCAGAGAGGAGGGATTCAACTTCACTGGAGACTGGGGGCTGACCTGGAAGGATATGGGTCTATACAGAGATGATGGCCTCCTTTTGTCTGGGAAAAGGACCTCAGTACTCAGTGGGAGGTTTAAACGTTACTTGGATGAGCATTTAAAGTAGCTGGGGGGTATATTACCAAGGGAGAGAATTAGTGCCCTCCACAGGTTAAAGCAAGAAGGAGGAAGAACCCAAGGGAGAACCTTCCATCCCCCAGAAAGGGGCACAGAAGGAAAAGGTTGGAAAGGTGGAGGACAAGGGAATAAGAATAAAAGAAGCAAAAGAGAGGTGTAGAGGAGACAAAAAAACAGAGAGCACAACAAGGACAGAGGAAGTTAGAGGAAGCCATTAGAGGAAGCCTTGGGGAGCATCACATGAAGAAAGGGTGAAGGAAATGGGCATCGCAAGCAGGGTAAGAGGCAGGCTTAGAAAGCCATGTCTGTCAATGTAATGAGTTTAGGAAATAAAATTCTAGACCTGGATGCCATCATGATGGAGGTAGATCTGGACTTAATGGCCATACTGAGCCATGGTGCACTGAAAATCATGACTGGGATATGACCATACCAAGCAACTCTCAGTTCATAAGGAATAGGGAAGGGAGGAGGGGTGGAGGGGCTGTTCTGTACTTGAGGGAGGGTATCAGGACTATGGAAAAGCAAGGGAAACTAGAGGTAAGGGAAGGATTGGAGGTACTATGGGTCACCCTGGCATCAGGAGCTGGGGCCACCATTCACACTGGGGTGGCTTAACCAGTGGCTTAAGACCTCCAGCACAGAGGACGGATTTGGATAAAGCACTAGGAGTAATCATCAGCAGGATGAAAAATAAAGGGGAGGTGCTGCTGGTTGGGGACTTCTATATACAAGATGTGCATTGGAGCCTTCCTGCTTCAGCTAGAAGTAGTGCAATCCTAGACTCCATGCAATGGGCATTTCTCAGGCAGCTAGTCAATGAACCCAGTAGGGACAGGGCAAGACTAGACTTGATAAAGGGACTAAGGTTCCGAAATGCACCAGGCATTTTTAACTGTCATTTTGAAAATAAAAAGTTTTTATTTATTCTAAAAGAGTCTCAGTGGTATTTTAAAGAAAGGGTGAGAGTGCCACAGTTTTTGAAATTCATGTTTCAATACTAGACCTGGTATTCACTAGTAAAGACAGTGTTGCAGACATCACAGTGGGCAGTCTCAAGCGGACTAGTGACCACCATACAGTGTGGTTCCAAATGAAGATGGATGCAGCATGCTCCCAGTGTCTGTTGGATGGCTGACAGTCAAGGAGGTGTGCATAGGGATGTGCCACTGGCCATCCATGCCCGCGATCTGACTGTCAGGTAAAGGGGTTGGAAGGTGTTATCAGTGAGGTGGGTAGGTGGGGGTCCACTGGCCACCAGTGATGAAACTGGGGAACTGGATTCGAGGGTTGAGGTTGTGTGGACTGGGGCACCTCCGTGTATGCAGGGGGGGCTGTCACATTCTTTACTGGGTACAGGGCTTTCATTTGTTGGGGGATATGCTTATCATACAACGGGGATGGGGCCTACATGTATTGGGGGTATGCTTATCATGCAAAGTGGATGGGGCATACACATATTTGGGGTATGCATAATATACAATGGGGACGGGACAGACCTGTGCAGCGGCAGTACAAGTAACATACATTGGGGACAGGGAAGACATGTGCAGGTGGGTATGCTTAGCAAACAACGGGGTTGGGGCAGACGTGTGCAGGGAGGCTGCCGTATTGCAGCTGGGGCCAGGTGGGGGTCCTGTGTATGCAGGGCTGGGCTCATACTGTGGTTACAAAAGGGTCCCCACTGGTGTAACCTGCACCCTCCTACACCCTTCTGTGCACAGCACTATGAGACTTAGTGAATGGGAGTAGAGCAGACACTTACCCAGAATGCACCCCAACTGCCCCATGCTCATTGCTGCATGCGTGGCCAGAGGATCTGGTTCATAATTGCCTTAACTGCTGTTCGTGAATGCCGTCAGTGGTCCATGGGACCCCCGCAGCATGGCATTCATGCATAGCTATGCCCACGTGCTCAGTTCCCGCGGTGCATAGGCATACAGCATAGGGCCCATAGAAACTGGGGTTCAATGCCAAACGGTGGAAAATCATGCACCTAGGGCATAGATACCCAGGACCTGAATATAAATGGGGGGGGGACTGACATTTACAAAGCAGGAAGAAAACATTGGGGTTATCATATCTGATGACCTCAAAGTGGCACAGCAGTGTGACAAGGCAGTAGACCGGGCCAATGGGATGCTAGGTTGCAAAGTGAGCGGGATTACAAGCAGAAGGAGGGAGGTGGTGTTACCACTGTATAGGTCATTAGAGACACCCCACCTGGAGTATGGTATCCAGTTCTGGAGGCCACATCACTGAAAGGATATAGTCGGGTAGGAGAAAGTGCAGAGGAGGGCAACTAAAATGATGCAGGAGTTGCCCAAGAAGCTCTACGAGGAGAGACTGGGGGTTCCCAACATGTACACCCTAGAGGAAAGAAGAGAAATAGGGTACATGATAGAGACCTACAAGTACCTCATGGGGTGAACAGGGTACAACAGCTGAGCCTATTTCAAATGAGGAAGTGCACCAGCGCAAGACTGGGCATGCAATAAAGCTAGAAGTGAGGAAGTTTAAGAGGGATGTAATGAAATATTACTTCACTGAAAGAATGCTGGTTGCCTGGAACAGTCTTACAGATGAAGTAGTGGGAGCAAAAACAGTGTGGGGGGGCTATAAGCATGCATGGCATTAGGCATAGGGATATACTGGTACATTGGCAGGGAGGGGGAGACTAGTCAGAGACCAAGTATGGTCTGTAGAGACAGAGTAGTTGGAGAACATAAGGGCAGACTGGGTGGGCCAAGGAATCATCGTCTGTGGACAAATTATATGTTTCTGTGTTTCTAATATTAATTTTAAAAAATGTCAGCTATTAATTTTTATAAATTAAATGCCTTTTCGTTTCCTTTTTGCTAATTAGAACATTTTCCCAGTGGCAGTACTTAGTGTGATTTATAGACTACAATATGACCTGGAAATTGGCATACCTAGTTTTTATTCAACTTCAAACCTCTTTAGCATCATAACCTCACTTATTAGTACATCACAACAGAATAAAACCAGGATGTGGGAATAAAGAAAGTATACAAAGAGAAATGAGTCACTCACCTGCTGCCAGATAGGGATGACATAATGCTAAATTTGCTTTCCGTGAACATTCCCAAATCTTTGGTTCTGGACACCAGCGAAGCAGGTAAGGACTTAATTTCTTCAGCGTTTTAGCAGTTCAATGTTGTGATACGGCACTTTTTGCAGGGAGCACGCACTGACCATGGCCAGGTTGTTGTCAAGCCACATGACCCGCAGCAGCCAATAAGTGACACTAGAGACAGAGAAATCCTCTTGCTGCACACATCTCTGTGTCATTTAGAAACATAGAAAGACAATAATGGCAGAAAAATCATAAGGGTCCATCTTGTCTGCCAGGAGTTACCTGTCTGTCCTGGGACCTATTGTCCATACAGACTTGTATTCATCCCAGTCTATCCCCCTGCTCCGCTCCATACTGTTACCAGCCTGAGCACCCATCACACCCTTAACTCTGTCCAGGTCATGCTTGACAGAAACATAGACAATGATGGCAGAAATAAAAGCTCCGAAAGTGTACTTGGCAGTAGTAGGATCCAAACCCATGTCTCCAGAGAGAGTGGAGCCTTAGCACAAACCGTTGACTGCTCAACTATGCAACCTCATTTCTTGTTCTTTTGATCTCCCTGAGAGAAGAACCTAGCTACTGAAGGAGCTTATTTTATATGAAAAGGAGTGGCATTTATATGAAAATCAGTGGCATTTTCTCAGAAAACTTTCAAAATCATAACAGAATCTTGCACTATCATTAAAGTTTGTTAATTGTCACTAGTTTTAAGTGTAGTTTCAGGCAAGTGGGCTAGTGAAATCATGCTGCAGATTATAGACAACAGTGCACAGTGTAAGCCTCTACTGGCAGCTGCAGGACCTGCAATAGGAGCATGTCAGAGTGAATTTAGCAGTCTGTGAAAGAGGCAGGGGGATATTTGAAAGATTTTTTTGACAAATATTTTTTTACTGTGTGCTGGTGGTGTTGAAAGTATAGAAATTCATATTTAATACCTGCTTGCTTTTTGTTGCCCCCTGCAGCAGGTGCAGGGCAGACAGAATTCAACAAACTGGGAAAGGTGCAAGGAGAGTTTGAAAGAATGACTTGACAAATAATTTAGCAGTTGATGATACAGGAGGGCACAGAAATCCATTTCTAATTTTTTTATTTCTTGCCTGTGAGTGAAAACTATGTGAAGTAGACTGCTGCAATGAGATACAATGGGCTCAATTCGCAAAGGTTAACACAGGGCTTGCACATGCCCTGCATTAAATCCTGTGCTGCCCTGAACACATTGCCACACCATGTGCCGGATTCTCATACTGTAGGTGGTATGCATTTGCAGCTCTTTATCCTCTTTAAAATGCTTTGTGCCAAATATTTGGCATAAACCCTGGGAAAAGGTCCACAAAGTTAGACCAGCAAAAATTGTCTAACTCACGTCCTATGGCACACGGGAATCAGGATCAAGAATCCTGACTGCTGGCCAGAGAATGCTACAAGCCCCATGCTTTATGTGTTCAGTGCACCTGGGGCTTGTGGAATTCAATCTCTTTTGAGAATTGAGCCTGATGTCTGCCAGTGAGGATGAGAAGAATTGTGTGTCAATGTGTGGGCAACTTGACAGGCACGTGTGAGGGGGACGGGGATTCTACTGCTGTGTCAGGCAAATACTATGGGAATATAAACTGGATAAAAAGGGTTGCCAGGAAAGAAAACAAGCAGGAAAAGGTTCCCTCATGCTAGTCCAACTACCGGTTCTATAAGTGATGTTGGCAATGACAGTAGTGGAGGAGGGGCTATGTCTGAGAAAAGGGCTAGGGCTGGGCATATGATAGTATGACCAAAGAAACCATAGATCTTTAGTCCCCAGAAGTCCACTGGTTCCATTCACAATACAAGCAGCTCTACCAGCCAGTTGTCCAGTGCATCTGGTTATGAAACTACCTGAAGCAATCCACAAGTATACTGATTTAATCCTCCTTCTTCCTCAAAAGCCTTCAATTTAAAAGACATCCACAGGCCCCACTAGCCACTAGCCTCTATTTCCACTTCATGTAAAATGAGGTGAGACAAGTAAAGTCCACACCAGTCCATTTTTTTCAGATTATGTTTTCTTGAAATAAATTTTCTCGAATCACATTTACTCATATGTAAGAGAAACATTTGATGTGAAATGAGGTGAATATGGTAAAGTCATGACTAGTCATATCCTGTAAAAGGAAATGAAAAAATAACAATTACAGTTCTTCTAATCATATTTTCTCGAATCACATTTTCTCATATCTAATATAAACACTCTGTATAAAATGAGGAGAAAAAGGCAGTCAGGACCAGCCACATTATGTAAAATGAGATGAGAAATGCAAAGTCAAGACCAGTTATTATGTCATGTAAAAGGAAATGAAAAAGGCACAGCCTAGACCAGCCACATGATGTAAAACAAAGTGAGAAATGCAGTGTCAAGACTAGTTAAGTCATGTGAAAGGAAATGAAAAGGGCAAAATCACGGCCAGACACATTTTCTTGTATTATTTTCTTGCATATAATATAATATAACTGTATCAAATAAAATGAGGTGAGAAATGTAAACTGAAGACCAGTCAAATTTTCTCAAATCACAGTTTTTTGGCATGTTTTCCCACCATGTATGAGGCAGAATGCATGTGGGTAGGGCCATTTCTAAAGAAGGTGTAATGGAGTGTCGATCGCGGTGCTGGATCAGCCACTCTTAGAATGCCCATTTCCTTGGTGACTCTACCTAAACACCACACATGCCATTATTTATGATCTTCTAGAGTGAACCAGCAAATC
This sequence comes from Neoceratodus forsteri, assembly GCA_016271365.2. NCBI lineage: Eukaryota > Metazoa > Chordata > Ceratodontiformes > Ceratodontidae > Neoceratodus > Neoceratodus forsteri. Next base: position 260,461,261 of record CM028137.1, on the reverse strand, counting down.
AAGCCTGATGGTGGTGGTAGCAAGAATTACAGTGATGATGATGATGATGGTGGTGTTATAGTGGGGGCTGGTGGTGATACCAGAACTACTTCATTTGAGCCACTGCAGTAGTTAAAATAATAAGTAAGAAAAATAAAACTAAGCTCAAAGATAAATCCATCTATGGATGGAAAATATTGTGAAGGGCTATGTAATACCCTACATTTAATGTTGTTTAGTTTATTTTTATTTGTGAAGCATAACATGTTTTTCTGGGGTGGGGGCATGATACCACCTGAAAATCAATAGAGCCAGAGGGAATACAATACTTGGCACGTGTGCAAAGCAATGACAACTGGGTGGACTAGACCTTGAGGTCAGCAATCAACAGTAACTGCTGCTGTGGCTCTCACATCTGGCTGTAGAGGTCTCAATGGGATTTGCAGACTTTACTACAGCACCATGGACAGAAATCCACAGCAGATGAATGCCAACAGCACCTGCCAGAAGTAAGCTACAATAATTCACATTTCTTTCTGGCCTCCTGACTCCTCCCACCATTTGTATTCTGTCTTACCCCATGTCAATTGCTAAACTGGAAGCTGAAGTGGTTTGACCAAATGGAAGCAGCTGAGCTGAATTTTCTGGCCCCAACTTGAAGCTGAACCAATCAATCAGCCAATCAAAATCTTTGTTTATCCAGGCAAACATCACTGAGCAAGCTCATTTACATGATGGACCTGGTTAGCTCTGGGTCAAATGGTACAATGCATACAGAGATATTTACAATAGAGCCAAATAACACAAGTAAAAAAAATTGATGCAATCAATGCAAGTAAGTACTCAATATTACATCAGTCATATCAGTTCAGTGTGCTTCTGTAATATTTAAGGAGGACATAAGATGAGACTTAGTAGGAACTTCAGTAGGGAGAAGTGATCAGCCGCTCGTGTTGGGAGCTGACGCAAACACAGAATTTCAAAAGTAGTGTAATCACACAGTATCCCTAAATGTAACACTCTAAACAGAAGGATAAGAGTCTTAACAGTCAAGGAGAAAAGTAATTACAGCTCTTTTTTGGCAAGTTTCGGCATGGAAATCAGATTAACTCTTGGTTTAGAATGGACACAGAAGCAGACTGCAGGAACCAATCGAAAGTCAATGCTGAAGAGCACTCACGTTCCAATTGAATAGCTGCTAATATCGTGCTTTGCTAATGGAGAGTCTGAACTTAGGTTCTCAGGTGGTGGTAGAGGCAGCGCCGACCGACCGGTGCCCGGGTTTCCCACGCCTATAGGCAGGGAGCCCGTGGAGATCATATCCTTGGCAGGGGGTGGAAGAAGAGTCGGTATTAAGTTCTGGGCCATGGACAAAAAAAATCTGAATCAGCGGGAGGACCAGAACAGCAGGTCAACAGAACTGAGTATTCCTTGATGCCTAAAGACTGGCTCAACCACAGAAATTCTGAATGGAGTGTAATCAGAGTCCCAACTCTTGACACTCTAGACAGAAAAAAATAGAGGTCATAACTGTTAGGCAATAAGTAAGTACAGCTATTTTTTGTGCAAGTTTTAGACAGAAAATCAGAATTTAGCTTAGTATTGAGGGAGACACAGAAGCAGACTGCAGGAGCCAATCAGACGCCAGAGCAGAAAAGCGCTCACATTCCAATTGGGTATTGGCAATGCTGCACCTCTCTAGTAAGGAGTTTGGTTTAGGTGTCTCAGGCAGTGGCTATGGAAGTGACAACCACCCAGTATCCACATTTCTCCCATCTGAGGGGCAGGGAGCCCCTGAAGGGCTAGTCTATGGCAGGGAAGAGAGTTAGGGGACAGAGGAAAGATATAGTAACAGTGGAATGCAGAGGAAAGGGAATACGAAGATGAATTAGGGCAGTTAAGTGGTACAGGGTAGGGGAATAAGAGCCATAGATTAAGCAATATGTAAAAGACAGCAGGGTGTGTACGGTGTAGTGTCTGCAAAAGCCAAGAAGAGATAATAACCCTACAGGGGTTTCTAGAGGGGAAAAACATTTAAGGCATACAATGCTCACAGAGTTAAGGTAACCAAAGCTGACTCTGGCCCACTTCTCTCCCTTACTGCTAGACTGATCACTTGCGATGTCTAAATGAGTGAGATCAGAATGCTCATAAGGTATAAAGGGGAATAGAACTTGAAATGACAGACTCCATGTAAAGTGCTACTGTTAACGCCACACTTAATACTACCAGGTAGAAAACCATCTAATGAACAACTAGGAAAAGAAAAATACTTCAGAAACAAAAAGTAATAACTGGCAATTTAAAAAAATGAATACCCCTTTTTTAGTCTACTATTTTAGATGCTACAACCTCTTTAATTTCATATTTTTTAAAAGATTGAGCTTGGATGGGGGAGCTATGCACCCAATAGAACACTGTGTCAGCTATACACTGAATTATTACATGTTTACACGGCTAAGATTTACCCTCAAGGTAGCATTACAATTGTACAAAAAATATTTTACAAGCATTTATTTACACAGTATAGACAAATGGGCTACCAGACTGTTCTTTTGTAAATCAGATCCCCCCCCAGGTCAGGCACTTACCATGGATTAGGATTAATATGGACTTGGTCAATGTAGTTTGGTTCTGACTCCATTGGTATAGTGGAGAACAGCAATATGAGGTGGGGAGAAGCAGAGAAGAGATGCAGTGAGAAGAGGAGAAATGCAGTGAGCAGTGTAGGAGTCTGGGTGAGTCAAGGCGAGGTGTGGAGGAGAAGGGACATGGTGCTTGTTGCCACATGGATGAGGAGAGGAGGGGGAGAAGCTGAGAAGGAGATGAGTGGTATGGGTGGGAGGAAGGGATGGGGAGAGACAAGGCAACACACTGGGGATGGAAGGAGAAGGGAAGTAATGCCATAAACTAAAATTGGTGGGTGGGGAGGGGAGAAGGGGGTTGGTGATACTGGGAGGGGTGAGGACTAGTCAGTGCAATGGACCATTATCAGAACGCCAGCAGTAGCCAAATCACAGTCAACAGCAGTAGCTGGCAGTCAGAATGATCATGCAGTACTGCTCAGCAGTGTAAATACTGCTGAACTGTGCAACAAACTCAGATGGGAGAGTGAAACACAACACAAGAAAGACTGCTTGCCTGCAATTTAAAAGGGGGCTTCTTGTAGCTGCTAAGGGCAGTGCTGGAGAGAGAAAGACAGAGGAGAACATTGTTCTGAAGGAGTGGGCCAAGCAGGACAAAAAGCAAGCAAACATAAGTTACCATTTATGTTACAAAATACCCCTTAATATCAGAACAAGAACATTTACCACTTTACAAGGAAAAAATATCCATTATCAGATTAAGATGTAACTTTACACGCTTACAAGGAAAGAAATACCCCTTATGGTATGAACAAGAAATTTACTATTTTACATTGAAAAATAACCCTCATCATAAGAACAAGAATATTTACCAATTTACAGAAAAAAAATCACCTTTATCAAAAGAACAGGATCATTAACCATTTTACAAGGAAGCAAACACCTCTTATCACAAGAACAAGAAAATTTACTATTTTACAAGAAAACAAATACCCCTTAACAGAAGTTGCAATTAACAAATACCATCCCCCCAATTAGCTTCTGCCTGCTGAGGGAGAACAGAGCTGGAGAGAGAGAGAGAGAGAGAGATGGGGAGACAGATGAAATTGTGGTGGGAGTTAGCAAAATGAAGAAAAGAACCCATCCCCAAGACCCAAGCATTAAAGTGGCTTCTAGCTGCTGAAGGACAATGGAGTTGGAGAGAAACAGACAGTGGAGATTGTGGTGGCAGTTACAAAAAAAATACCCTGTCCACAAGACACCAACATAAACATGACTTCTGGCTGTTAAGGGAGGACAGAGGTGGACAGAAAAAGATGGAGGAGATTGTGGTGGAGAGTACAAAAAAAATAAAATACCCTGTCCCCAAGACCCCAACATAAAAGTGGCTTTAAAAAAGGACACTAGAGAGAAACTGAGAGGCAAAGAGACTTAGAGATACAGAGAGAGATCAGTAAATTAACATACATACTCATCTTGTCCTGACCTGACTCATATCATAGCAGACTATTATTTTTACTTTTTGTTAAAGCAAAGAAGGAGGAAACAACACGCCTGACATTTCTGACATTTCTTAATTTATTGACTTGAGACTTGAGAGTGGTCTTCTGCAATGATAGGCACCAATACTGTACACAGTACTCCAAGTGTGGCCTCACAAGTGATCTATACAATGGCAGGATCACCGCCCCCTTTCTAAAGGTGATCCCTCTGGCAATGCACCCCAGCATCCTATTTGCCCTTGCTGCCACCTTCCTACACTGTGCTGATACCTTCATGTCCCCTGTAACTATTACCCCCAGGTCCCTTTCCTCCTCTGTTACCTGCACTCCCCATAGCCAGTAGCTGTTCCTGGGATTTGTGGCTCCAAGGTGCATGACCTTGCACTTCTTAGCCTTAAACCCCAACTGCCACTCCCTAGACCAGCGTTTGATATATATATATATATATAGATATATAAATATAAATATATATATGTATTCTTAAAATAATATAATTGAAAAGCATACAAAAAAATCCAGGTAATACCATCACTCCCGGATCGATAATACTACCGTTCCAGACTGATAAAACTATTGTTCAGGAGCTGTAATACTATCGTTCGGCACCTGAACAATAGTATTATAACCAAAGCTGAAGAGCGCATATGCAAGTCTGCCCCCAATGTCTTCCAAAGTGTGCCTTCTGATTGGCCGCTTTTCCTCTGTGGGTGGGCAGAACAAGTTCAAAAAAATGGCAGCTTGCTAGCTCACATAACGAGAGAATCATCAGTGGTAGCAGCAAGTTTTCTTTCCTGTTTTAAAATCTTTTCTTGTGGATTATTAGCAATTTGACTCACTTTCCCAGGCTCCTCTTCTTGCAACCGTGGCTCGACCGATACTGCTGCCGACAGACAGCTGAAAAAAATGGGGCTAAACAAAGCCCACACCGCCTGCTGATGCACACAGCAATGGGGAACCCTGCTGGCATGCACATGGACCCGTTGACTCCACTGGCAAAATGGAGGTAAGTCAGTTTACCTCAGATCCATATATTAAAAAAATAACAAATGTTACTGTACATCACAAGGCTGAATGCCCATCTCAAGGTTCTGGGGACATGAGTATCTCTTGAGCTTCACTCTCAGGGTTCCCTATGTCCCTAGAACCTCTAGAAGGGATTACTGCCTTATAATGCATAGTAACATATCTATTTTATATATATCTCTATCTCTATATCTATCTCTAGCTCTATCTCTATCTCTATCTCTATCATCTCTATATATATATTATTTTATTTATATAGTTTTTGTTTAACGGGTAGGGTGCACTAGCCATAGAGGTGACTATTTTCAAGCATGACCCGGGAGGTTACAAGGTAGTGAAACAATACATCACACCATTTCCGACAATACAACAATGTTTTACAGCAGGGATACAAAACAGTGGTATTAGCAGTTAGGTACATAACAGTAAGATTCCAATTAACTATAAGATAAAACAGACAGTAGCAGGCAGATACAACATGTGCAAGTACAATTAAAACATAAATCAGGCACTATATATATATTATGGTAGCACGGTAGTGCCACCATAGTCAGGGCTGAGGAGCCATTTACATGTTAAACCTAAAATTTTACACCTTAATATCTTTGCAACTGTTCAATGCATTTGCCTGAAATTTGAAATACATGATCAAGAGCCATATATCTTGGGATCTGCCAACTTTCATTCTGTTCAGATATATGACTGCGGAGTTATTAAGCATGATGTGCGTGCACATTTACACTTTTTTGAATTCTTTGCTCGTCCCTACAGGTCGCACAGTTTGAGCGACTGGTCCGAAAACTTCAGGGAATGTGTGGTCAGGGTCCACAGTGTGCCTTTTGAAGATTTCGTGAGAAAATATTAAACGGTTCAAAAATTTATTCAAAAAACAATTTCCCATTATAAGTCAATGGGAAAAGTTAACAAAAAGTTCAACACTTTCGCAAATGCAGTTTTTACTTTCGCAATTTGCCCTTTTACTTTCGCAAATCCACCATTTTGTTTTCAGTTGGTGATCAGAAAAATGCTTGTCATTTACATTTGGGACCCTCTAGCACCACCATTCTTTTTGTGTTTACCTAGTCGGACCCCGAGGTTGTTAGGCATGTCTTTATTTTGAGGTTAAACACCCTAGAAATATGTTTTTCAAGTTTCTGGAAAAAGTACTTTCACAAAGTAGTGTCGCACTCACGAAAGTGGCACAAATTTTTGTGAAAGCTTTCGAAAATTGCAACACTGCTTTTCCAGGCTATGGCAAAATGATAGCACTTTTTTGCCACCTTGCTGCAAAAGAACGGTTTGGTCTTCTGGGCTGAAATTTGGTGAGAATGCAGCAAACACGTCACAGATGTGCCTTTCATTGTTTTAGTGAAAAAATATTAAAGGTCGGTAAAGCTACAGCACTCCAAAGTTGACACTTTTTCAGATAGGATAACATTACGGCGTCTGCCGCATTACAGGAATCCTTTGACGCCCTGCTACAAAATAACGATTTGGTATTTTGGGCTGCAATTTGGAAGGAAGAAAGCCAACATCCCACTGATTTGCCTTATGGCAGTTTGGTGAAAAAAATATTACAGGGCGGCAGAGTGACGGCACTCTGAAGTTAACGGTTTTGCCCATTGGATAAGATTACGGTGCCCATCGCGCCTTTTGGACCCCATATCTCGGAAACGGTGCGAGATATGGATTTTTCATCACAAAAGTGCTTAGTCCCCTATTGGGGGCTAAGTACAAAACTAGCCAGGAAAGTCATAATTCATATGAAATTTACATTTGTTTTCTATGTCGTACGGTTCCTGAGATATAAGCAATTTAATATTCCAAGTCCTCATTTTCTGCTCCGAGGCCCATTGTTATGTATACATTCTTTGCTTTCACTGTGTTTTCCAATGCATTTTTTGTGGAAAAGAAGGGTGTGCCCTTTCGTTACTGTGCCACTTAGCGTTTCCAGTTGCATTTCCGTTACCATTTGTGGCACCATTACCGTCTACGCCACCATGTGTGTTACGGTTTGCGTTTTCCCTTGTGTTTGCGTTTCTGTGTCATTTGGCATTATTGTTGCTGTTACTGTTGCTATTACCATTACCAGTTTCATTTACAATTGCGGTACCATCCACATGCGTTACAGTTTGCATTTTCATACGCTCTTGCATTTCTGTTTTGTTTCTGTTTCCTTTGGCTTTATTTTTGCTGTTACTGTTACCATTTGCTTTTACAATGGTGGTACCGTGACCGTGCGTGTAATGGTTTGCATTTCTGTACTCGCTTGCATTTGCATTTCTCTTTCCTTTGACGTTATTGTTGCTGTTACCGTTACTATTTGCATTAACAATTGCAGTTCTGTCACCATGCACGTTACGGGTTGAGTTTCCATATGCACCTCCATTCCTGTTTCTGTTTCTGTTTCCTTTGGCATTATTCTTCATGTTAACTTTACCATTTGCATTTACTTTTGCCGTACTGTGGCTGTGCATGTTGCAGTTTGTGTTTACATGTGCACGCGCGTTCTCGTTTTCTTTTCTGTTCCGTTTTGCGTTCTTTTTGCTGTGACACTTAACATTTCCATTTAAAATACTGCTGCCATCACTGTTCGTGTTACCAGTTGTGTTTTCATATATGCTTCAATGTCCGTTTGCGTCACTGTTCACTTTGGCATCACTTTGTGCTTGCGTTTCTGTTACGTTTGCTTTACCATTTACGTTTCTGTTACCATGTGCGCCACTGTTGGCACTTCTGTTTGTGTTGCTGTTCCTTTTACTATGTCACAAGACATCATGTGGTGGGAGCATGAGGCTCAAAATGACCCACGCTCCTGTCGCTGCATTACTTCACTGTTTGTCATCATCATTCTCAAAAAGAAGGGAAATTAGAGGCAAAAAAATCCATTTAATGCATCAGTTAGGGTTGTTCCACAGTGATGAAAGTAAGGAAATTCAGTGTTAGGGTTGAAAACCCCCCTTGGACCCCCCCAGCCCATCCCCCAATCGGGGTGCGCGTTGGGGTTGTCCGCCCTAACTGTCACCCTATTCTCCTATACCTCTGCTTCTTTACACATTTGATGGGGTGAGAGGGCCGAAGACCCCAACGAGCACCCCGATGCCAGTTGGGAGGTGGGCTGGGGGGTCCAAGGGGGTTTTCAACCCTAACACTGAATTTCCTCACTTTTGTCACTGTGGAACAAACCTAAGTGATGCATTAAATGGAGTTTTTTGGCTCTAATATATATATATACACACACACACATATATATACATACATACATAACATAATGCAAAAAATGCTGTTAATGCATCAGTAAGGGTTAATAGTACAGCTACAAAAGTTTTGAAATGTGCTGTTAGGGTTCAAACCCCTAACTCTGCATTCCCCCCCCCACTCACACACATATGCAAGCAGCGGAAGGGTCAAGGCAACACAATCAATCAGAGACAGCCAGCATCAGGTAACAGAAGTAATGTACAACTCTCTAAATGTACTGCAAGACACATTCATCATCATGGGCCACCAACTGAATTAATTCTGCCACTATCATAGTGCCTTGGGGGTAGACACGCATGGTGATCAGCGATGGATGATTCCCCACAGTAAGTATTTTTGTCATACAAATAGCAATGACAAGATTTAAGCAGATGCCTCTATTTCAATAGTGAAGAAGTGATGTAACACACAGTATGTTATCCACAGATAGTTTTTTGGAACTGAGAGTTAGTATAAGCCTACCAACAGTCATTGGATGTTTGCATTTATTTTTCTGATAGAGTGAGTCAGCCCTGATAACAAATGGTAGTAATAATAAAAGTAATTATTTGTAGTATAGTTTATAAGTAACATGTGAAAGCAATGATTGTAACATCTAAAGCTAACAATAACATGATGCTAATGAGTATTTCCAGGTAACACTGCAGTATAACATTTGATGGTGCTAGATTCATACTTGAGCAGTATCTTAAAAGTACTGTCATCTCTATCTTTCCTATTACCACATGCCCATGTGGTAGCAGTGATACCTGCAGCAACCCAGTTGTTCAATAATGACACATAAAAGTCAATATTTTGAAACTGTGTATAGACTAAGTCTCATTGTATGAAGAAGATATGCCAGCAATAGTGTGTCATCATACTGTGCTGACAGTATAGAGTCGATGATAGTATATTTGCTTTTTCATTGCATAGTATTATGTGAAATAAGTACAGTGTTGTGATTATTGTGGTTACAGATGTGATGGAGTGGTATAGTGTCTTACAATCTTGCATGTGTCTTGCATGTGTGTGGGGGTGGGGGGAATGCAGAGTTAGAGTTTTGAACTCTAACAGCACATTTCCAAACTTTTATCACTGTGCTATTAACCCTAACTGAAGCATTAATGGAGTTTTTTTGCAATGAATGTTCCTTCCTTTTGAGAAATTGTAGAGTAAGTGGTATCCGTTAGTGGGAGTGTGGGCCAACCAGGCCCTGTGTTCCCTTCACATTGTCCATTTTTTTTGCATAATGGTATGTGTATGTGGGAGCCCAGACCATCTGGGCCCTGTGCTCCTACTTCTATATACTGTAACTACGGAACCATACAGCAGCCCTATAGGGCAAGAAACTCTTGTTACACTAATTTGCTAATATCTCAGCAACTGTAGCAGCTAGGAATAAAATTTCAGTGCTGCAGTAATCCTGACAGTGAGTACTTTACACTGTACAAATTGGTCAAATTTGTATCTCTCATCGTTTCTGAGATATGGCACCAAAAACTTTGCAAATTCACCCTTGGAATCCTTGGAACATATTTTTGCCAATATATCTATAAACGTAGAAAGTAGGAAAAAGATCCCACTGCAGGAGTCTTCTATGATTTCCAAACTTGTTTCTATAAAGGTGAACTAAGCTGCCAGAAGCAAAAACTCTGTATCTCACTTTGTTTTTGAGATACGGGCACCAAAATGCATAACGGATGCCGCAATGTTATCCTATGGGAAATTTCTCAACTTTAGAATGCTGTACCTTTTTGCGCCTTCAATGTGCTGGCTCCAAACCACCAAAAGGCACATGTGTGTAACCATGGCTTGCCATCTTGAAAATGTCAGCCCAAAAGACCCAACCATTTTGTTGCAGGAGAATGGCAAAGATTTGCAGTTTAAAAAAAAAATACTTTCGTAAATCATGAAAGTTTCACAAAAAGTAGCACAAAACTTTCACATTTGTGAAAGTATTTCAGCAGTTTCTCTCATTATTGGTGAAAGTAATTTTTCCCTGATGTTTAAAATGGCATTTCTGGGGAGTTACCCCCCAAAAAAGATAGGGCTGGCATCATCAGGACACAACTAGGTAAACTTAACAGTCAGTGTTTACCTAGATGGTCCCAAATTTAAATGCCAGTCATTTTTCTCTCACTAACTGAAAACAAGATGGCTGCAGTACAAAAGTAAAAGGGCCACTTGTGAAAGTAAAAGTGCACTTGTGAAACCTTTGAGAGACACATACTGTATATTTTTCTCCCATTGACTATAATGGGAAATTTGTTTTTGGAATAACTTTTGAACTGTTTAATATTTTTAAACACCAGAACTTCAAAATGCAATCGGTAACCCAGACTGCATCTTCCCTGAAGATTTCGGACCGAACAGACAAATAGTGCGGGCTGTGGGCATGAGCAAAGAAATGCGCAAAAAGTCTGTTTTTTTAGTGGTTTTTTTTGGCATTCTACAGCTCCGCAACTGTACATCCGACAGTAACATAACTTGCAAGATCCAGAGATCTATAGTACCAGACCACGCACACAAAATGTCAGGCAAATCCGTCTTATGGGGGTAAAGTCATTAAGATGCAAAATTTGATATACATACATACATACATACATACATACAGTAGCGGGGTAGCACCAATATAGTTAGGGTTGATCAGGGGTTTCTATGTTAAACCTTAAATTTTGCACTTTAATAACTTTGCAACCATTCAACAGATTTGGAAGAAAGTTTGTATGCGTGGTCTCCAGGGGGTAGATCTCTTACTGTGCCATGTTTTGTTCCAGTCAGATGTATGAAATTCTGAGATGGTGCAAAAATGTTAAAATTCATCACTTTTTGCAGTTTTTTTCTCATAGCCCTGAGCATAAACTGTGATGAATTTTGGTTAGAAATTTGTATAGCAGAAAGCGTTAGATTACAGAACTGCCCTGCATTTATTCGGTGAAAAAATATTACTTCATTCCAAAGTTATTGCATTTTTAATGTCCCATTATTTTCCAAGGGGACTTTTACTTTCAAGGAAAGAGGAATGGAACAAAAAAGAATTTTGCTCTAACGAACAAGGATCCTTTTTCCTGAGTGGCCAATCCTTGTTTATCAGAAAAAAATCCCTTTTTATGAGACCCCCATCTTGTTTTTTGTTTCCCCCCCAAAAAAAACTATCATAACTGTGACCAGGGATGTCTGTTGCAGACATCTAAGCATGGATCTTGTTCATCAGGAGTTAATGAGCTGTTTTGTGTGGTATCCTTCATTTGTATGCCTGTAACATTTTTTTTTACTATTTAATTCCTTTTTTTGCCAATCCTTTTTCATCATGGCAAAAAAGGAAATTGGCTGTTGAAAAAGGATTACCCCTTCGCATGACCAGATGGACATTTTGGTAATCTGTTTCACCAGATGATCTCCTTTTTCTCCATGATGAAAAAGGATGGTCGTGAAAATGGTTTTGTGGCCATCTGGTGCTAAAAAATACAGACATCTGGTTGTCTTCCCATTGTAAATATCCCTGGTGTCTAGTGGGACCCCCTCCCCATCCTCAATTCCCATATATTTTTTTTAATATATTTGTTTGTGTTTATTTTTTCTTTAGTACTATTTTTATATATGTTTTAACAATTGTGACTTTCTGCCTTCAATCTACAGTATTTCAATGGAGGTTTCAATTTTGGTACATAACTCAGCTGTTCTTTGAGATTTTGACCCCAAAATTTCAACATGGCCTTTTGGGGACCCAACCTGATGAACAATATGACTGTCACTAGGTATCTCCCATCGGAAAGGTGATTTTGCAGTCAGTTGGCAAAACCACCTTTCTGGTGTAATTTGTCTAACGACAGTCATACCATTCATGAGGTGAGGTTATAAGAAGGCTATGTTTTAAATTTTGGGTCAAAATAAAAGGAAAAGACTGTTATGACTATTCCTTGCAGATTCGCAATGCACACTCGTAACTTTGGACATTTTCAAAATTTTCACCCCATATTTTCAACATAGCTTTCTTATTACCCTACCTCATGTATGTCACAGCTGTCATTTTTCAGATTCTGGCCAAAATGTGTTTTCACGCCTGTGGCACAGAATGGCATTGCAGTTGAGCAGAATTACGTTTTGGCAGGGATTTGAAAATTTTTTTAACTGGGTACATGTGGTGAGGTCATAAGAAGGCTATTTTGAAAATTTGGGTAAAAATTGTTAAAAATGGCACTGTTATGACCATTTGTTGCAATTTCATTATGCATGCTCATTACTTTGTGAATTTTATATATTTTGAGCCCAAATTTTCAACATTGCTTTCTTATTATCTTATTATACCACCTCATGTATGTCACAGCTATCATTTTTCAAATCCTGTCAAAAATGTGTTTTGTACCTGCACTGTGGATTGGCATTGCACTTGCACAGAGTGACGATTTGGTGGGGATTGAAAAAGTTTCTACACTGGGTACATGAGATGGCGTAATAACATGGCAATGATGACAGTTTGGTGACTGTTGTCTTATAAGTGGAAGTGCAGAGTCCGGAGGTACCTGTGCTCTCACAGCTAGATACATATACACATCTATAGAGGGATGGGAGTGCAGGGCCTACTGTCAAATAAGGATACGATTATACAAAAAGTAAGGAGAAAATACTGCCAGTCCAGTAGTGCCGAGGGCTGAGGCACTGGATGCCTTACCTTGTGTCACACCGGTGACCTGGGTTAGGAAAAGTCAGGGTCATCAGGTGCCAGCTGGGGGAAGGAGAGATGAAGCAGGATTGAGCAGCTGAAATGCAGCTCTCCTCTCCTGGGGAGGACAGCCATTGCCAAATGTAGTTTCACTGCCTCTGGGTGGAGGTCCGAGGGCAGTACAGGTGGGTGGGCGGTGAAGTAGAGGGAAAGTGCCTTAGTACCATGGTGCACGCATGCCTTCACATGCGTGCATCTGGCTGGGGCACTGGGATGGGATCAAAACACAGGGAAAAACACCCTACAAACCATAAAAAAAAAGTAAGGAAATAAATAACAAAAACTTTGTTAATGCATCAGTTAGGGTTAAAGCAACAAAAGTAGGGGAATGTGGCATTAGGGTTTCCAACTCTAACACCCCATTCCCCACTTTGCACACACCCACAGGTGGGGGTGCTGTCTTGGGTGCAGCAATCCTAATGCTCACCCCAGTCTCCTATGCTGTAGCCATGTCACCTAATTTTGTAATAGAATGGGGTGAGCATTAAGGTTGATGTCCCCAAGACACCCCCACCCACCTGTGGGTCTATGCTTGGTATTAGGGTTGGAAAACCTAGCACCAAATTTCCCTACTTTTGTTGATTTAACCCTAACTGATGCATTAACACAGTTTTTTGTAAGATATATATATATATATATCTCCTGTGTGTGTGTGTGTATAATATATATATATATATATGTGTATGTGTACAGATACAGATATATATATCATTGTGAAAAACTCCGTTAATGCATCAGTTAGGGTTCATATCACAGTGACAAAAGTCTGTAAATGTGATATTAGGGTTACCACCCTACCACCCCACCCACCCTCCACACGCCAGCAGACATTGGTGTGTGTTGGGAATCATTGGCCTAACTCTCTCCCATTCCATGTGTAAACAAGCTGGGGTGGTGCAGTACAGGAGAATGGGGTGAGAGTTAGGCCTCATGACCCAAATGCGCATCCCAATGCCTGTTGGTGTGTGGAGGGTGGGAGTGGGGGTGAGGTGGTAGGGGTGTAACTCTAACATTACATTTCCTTAACTTTGTTGCTGTGCTATGAACCCTATCTGATGCATTAACAGAGTTAATGAATTTCCCTACTTTGAGAAAGTGTAATGTAACTGGTAACAAGTATATGTTGGTGGAAGAGCGGGCCCTCTTGGCTGTGTGTTCCCTCCACATTGCCCATTTTTTGTGTAATGGATAAGGAGGGATTGCAGGCCCTCTGGCCCCAAGACCCCACCTCTACAGATAACAATGGAGCTACAAGCAGCCCTATAGGGCAAGGAACACTTGTTACACTAATGTCCCAATATCTCAGCAACCGTAGCAGCTATGAAAAAAATTCAAGTGTTGTTGTAATCATGACAGTGAGACCTCTAAGTGATATAAAGTTGACCAAATCCTCGTTTACAAGATATGAGCACCGTCATGCACTGAAAAGGCACCCTTGAAACCCTTGTGACACTAATTTCCCAATATATCCTTAACCATAGCAAGTAGGAGAAAAATTCCACTGCTGGTGTAATCTATGATTTCCAACCTTGTTTCTACAGGTTAGATCACCTGAAGGTGATCTAAGCTGTTGATAGCTGGCAACCAGATTTCTCGCTCATTTTCTAGGATATGGGCACCAAAAGCATCACGGAGTTTGCAGTTATCCTATGGGAAGTTTCTCAACTTTGGGATGCTGCAACTTTGGGCCCTTGGATGTTTTGTCACCATACCATGAAAAGGCATATCTGTGAGACCAGAGCTTGCCACCCTGCAAATTTTAGCCCCAAAGCCTCAACCGTTTTGTTGCAGGGGATGTAAGGTGCAGTTTTGTACAAAATACTTTCCTAGGTGTAGAGAGTTGTAAAACAACACAGTACTTTCCTTGATCTGCAAAAGTGTCACAGCTGTTTCTTTCACAATTTGCAAAAGTACACGGGCCCTGAGTTTTAAAACTGCATTTCTAGAGGTGGTATCCAGCAAAAAAGACATGGTTGGCATCCTCAGGACCCAACTAGGCCCTGTACTCCCACTTACACAGGATAACAATGGGGGAGCACCTGGGGAACAGTGATCACCAGTCATTTTGGTTTGAAATAACAGAAGGAGCAGAATCAAACCACACAAAAACACATATCCTGGATTTTAGGGGGACAGACTTTGGGAAAATGGGGAGATGCTTGAAAGAGGCATTAAGGGGAATGGGGCAGGAATCAGTGATTGAGGAACAGTGGGCAGTATTTAAAATGGGGATTACAAGAGAAACAGAAATATGCATTAAACAGGTTAGCAAGAGGAAAAGGAAGAGGAGGCCATTATGGTTTTCCAAGGCAGTAGCAGAGAAAGTGAAAGCCAAAAAGATTGCATTTAGGCAATACAAAAAGACACAGGCAGAAGTGGATAGGGAGAAGTACCAGGAGAAGCAAAGGGAGGCAGGGAGGTCAGTAAGGGAAGCCAAAGCTCAGACAGAAGAGCACATTGCAGAATCAGTGGGTAGAGGGGGACAAAACCTTTTACAGGTACATAAGTGAAAAAAGAAAGGCAAAGGGAGAAATAGTGAGACTAAAGGGGGAGGATGGGGGCCACATGGAGGATGACAACAGTAAAGCTGACATATTGGAGAGGTATTTCTGCTCAGTCTTTACTGAGGAAGAGGAGGGTAATGGGTCTGAAGGGAGTACAAGGGGTGGGAATGGTGCAGAAATGGACACAAGTCCCTTTACACGAGAAAGGGTCCTGAAGGAACTGGAAGTAATAAGAGTTGATAAAGCAATGGAACCAGATGGGGAGCATGCCAGGGTCCTTAAAGAACTAAGAAAGGTGGTGGCTGAACATCTGGCAATCCTGTTTAGCTGATCACTGGAAACAAGGGACGTACCCAAAGACTGGAGGACAGCAGATGTAGTCCCCTTATACAAAAGTGGGAACAAAGAGGAACTACAGACCAGTCAGCCTCACCTCGGTAGTGGGGAAGATAAGGGAAGCACTACTGAAGGAGAGATTGGTGGAACATCTGGTTGTCAATTGACTACAGGACCCAAGGCAGCATGGTTTCACCAGGGAGAGGTCATGTCAGACCAACCTCGTTGAATTTTTTGACTGGGTGACTAGGGAGGTGGATCTGGGGAGGGCAGTGGACATGGCATATCTGGACTTCAGCAAGGCCTTTGACACTGTACCACATAGAAGACTATTTCACAAACTGGGGAATATGGGTGTGGGCAGGACAGTAGTGCAGTGGGTAGGTAACTGGCACAGTGGTAGGACATAGAGGGTGGTGGTAAATGGATGTCACTCCACAGAGGGAAGAGTGACCAGTGGGGTACCACAGGGATCAGTGCTGGGACTGGTCCTATTCAACATCTTCATCAGTGACATTGCACAGGACCTCGAAGGCAGAATTTTCCTGTTTGCAAATGACACAAAGCTCTGTAACAGAGTAGATACACCAGAGGGTGTAGACAGAATGAGAAGGGACCTGCAGAAACTTGAAGAATGGTCAGGGGTTTGGCAGTTGAAACTGAATGCAAAGAAGTGCAAGATAATGCATATGGAGCACAAAAACCCTGGCACAATATATCAGTTGGGGGGGGGGTGAGGATATAGCATTCACCAAGCAGGAAAAGAATCTTGGGGTTATCATCTCTGATGACCTCAAGGTAGGAAAACAGTGTGACAAGGCAGCAGGCAAAGCAAATAGGATGCTGGGATGCATAGGCAGGGGCATCACCAGAAGGAAAAGGGATGTCATAATTCCACTATACAAGACACTAGTGAGGCCCCACCTGGAGTACAGTGGACAATTCTGGAGACCAATAAGGACATAGACAGGGTAGAGAAGGTTCAGAGGAGGGCAACAAAGATGGTACATGGATTGCATCACAAGTCCTATGAGGAAAGGTTGAAGGAATTAAATACGTACTCCCTGGAGGAGATGAGGGAGAGAGGGGATATGATAGAGACATACAAGTATCTTACAAGGAGGAACAGGGTGCAGAAATACACTATTTTTAAGTGAAAAAGATGTTCTAGGACTAGAGAGCATGGGATGAAGTTGGAGGGAGGCTGATTCGGAGGAAACATGAGGAAGAATTTCTTCACAGAACAGGTGGTGGACAAGTGGAACACCCTGCCAGAGGAAGTGGTGGGGGCTGAAACAATCATGGCATTTAAGAATTCATGGGATAGATATAAAGGAATTCTGGAGGTCAAGGTCAAGGGGCAACAGACTTCTAGGAAAACATAAAGTAAACTTACAAGCTCAAATTGCAGACTGGGTGGGCCGTAGGCGCTTATCTGCCGATACTGTCTCTGTATCTATGTAACAGTCAGTGCTTACCTAGGGGGTCCCAAATTTAAATGCAGGCACTTTTCTCTCTCACTAACTAAAAACAAGATGGAGGCAGCACGAAAGTAAATGGGCCATTGGAGAAAGTAAATTGTACTGACGGCAGCTTTCATGAGACACATATTTTTTTCCCTTTGACTATAATGAGATACTTGTTTTTTGAATAACTTTTGAATGGTTTAACATTTTTTCACCAAATCTTTGAAAGGCACATCAGTGACCCAGACTGTATCTTTCTTGATGATTTCAGACAAACAGACAAATTGTATGGGCTCTGGGCATGAGCAAAGAAACACTCAAAGAGTAAATTTTTTTATGTTCTGCAGCTCTGGAACTGTACATCAGACAGTAACAGAACTTGACAGATCCAGAGATCTATGGCACCAGACTGTGCAAGCAATATTTCAGGCAAATCCGTTGTATGGTCGCAAAGTTATTAACGTACAAAATGTGACTTTTAACATTAACGTGCTCACTCAACCCTAAATATACTGGTGCTACTGCGCCAGTATAATATAAATGTGTATCTGTATCTGTATGTGTATGTGTGTGTGTATATATATATATATATATATATATATATTCATTGCAAAAAATGTCATTAATGCATCAGTTAGGGTTGAAAGCACAATCAAATTCTACATTAGGGTTACTACCCCTACCACCCCAGCCCCTCCACTCCCCACACAACAACAGGCCTCGGCGTGTGTCATGGGGTCATTAGGCCCAACTCTCACCCCATTCCATGTGTAAATAAGGTGACATGCTACAGTATGGGAGAATGGGCTGAGTTAGTCCTGATGACACCATGGCACACCCCGAGGCCTGTTGTTGTGTGGAAGGTGTAGAGGGGGTGGGGTGGAGGTGGTAGGGGTGATAACCCTAACATGGAATTTCCACACTCTTGTCACTGTGCTATCAACCCTCACTGATGCATTAATGAAGTTTTTTACAATGATTGTCCCTTCTTTTTTTTTTTAAAGATATTATTTTATTATATTTTGTTTAACAGACATATACATATTCTTTCATACGTATACAGAGGTATCCATCAGCTGTACTTCCATTACACAGCGATTCTGTAATGCGCCTTATTCCTTGTTCTTCGTATCTCATATCAGACCCAAAGACTAGTCATGTCTTAATTTGTAATATACATTATATCCATGATACATACCTGACCCATCCAATGCTGGAAGTACCCACATGAAGAGAACAAAATCAAATCAGTTCCACCAAAGCTTCTGTGACCGAATTTCTCATCTCCATGTGGCTGCAAAGGTCTCAGGCACAAAGGTATAGCTACAGAAAAGATAAGTAAATACAAAAAAACAGCTTTATACTGTTCTCACATATATTCTCTATATATCTACCCCTTCCTAGGATCTACAAAAAGCAATAAGAAAAGGAAAACACCAAGAAACAAAAGAAAACAAAAATACAGACACATACAACTTAAAACTAACCCTAACCATACTACTCTAAATGTTATTCTACTACTTTGGCAGGGCATTCTTTTTCATTTATTCTCCTCCTATCCTACATTATACATAACTAAGAGGTAGTCCGAGTTACTTTATACCCTAATGATTTCTTTAACGGAGTCATCCTTTTCCCATTTCAAATACTCCTCAACCTACCCCAGCCCTTGCTGCCAAAAAGGCCATAAAAGGGGCCCATGCCTGATGGAAACATCCTTTCCTGTATCCCAAAAATTGGGATCTCCTTTCCATTTCATAGATTGGGGGTAGGGATTCCAGCACCTCTGTTATGTTAGGTATCTTCTTCGTCCTCCAGTTGCGAAGGATTAGTCATTTTGCTTGCATGATCAAGGTCATGTACCATTTTTGTTCTGATTTGGTCCATCTACTAACTATTGAGTGCAGGCCTAAAAGCATACCTGCAGGAGATGTGTCGCTAGGTTTTTTTGATTATCTGTTCCCCCAACTCTCCAATCTGACCCCAGAATTGTTTTAACCTAGGGCAATCCCACAATATATGGAAAAGATCTCCCCCTGGCGGCTGACATCTCCAACAATTGTCATTTCCCACTACTCCTAACTTGTGCAGAACCACTGGGGTCCTATACCACCAATGCAATATCTTATTTTGGACCATCCTGCTTCTAACATCTGTGTATTGTGTATGTGCTAAAGACCAACACTTTGCCCACTGTAGGTCCGATATATTTATTGACAGTGCCTTTTCCCAATAACTTCTAGCTTTATCTGTTGTGTCGGGTTGGGCACCCAAAATATCAATGTATATACCACTGGCCACCCCTTTTGTCATTCTTAACCACTTCTCCACCTTCAGCTCCGTCTTGTTACCCTTAGACCCTTTTGCCAACACAGTTCTCACAGCAGCCCTCAGCTGCATATAACGCCATCTTTCCCCCAGCGGAAGACCCCATCTACCTTGAAGATTCTGAAACATCTCCACCTTCGTCTCATCATTTGTTAGAATGTCTGATACTACCCGAATGCCTTTTTGGGCCCACATGCCCCAATTTATGGGTTTCTGCACTATACATATGCATGGGTTCTGACATAAAGGGGTAGGAGAAATCAGCCTCCTATCTGACCTTAGATGGGTATGTAATTGATTCCAGTATCTGATACTGGCATCTATTATAGGGTGTGGGACATGTGGCATTCCTCATAGCAAGGAGGAAAGAGATATTAGCTTCATCTGGTCTTGTTCCATCTGTTGCCATTGTGGAGCCTGGGGGGATACCGAACGAAACCATTGTAGAGTGTGGGCTGTCTGAAATGCCATCTTATAACCCTCCATCCATGGAAGTCCCCATCCCCCTTTTTTCCAGTGGCTTCTTGGTTTGGCCTTACTATACTTGAGTACCTTCCCCTCCCAGATAAAATTTCTGATCATTCTATCCCATACCACCAGGCAGGAAGATACAATGGAATTTGTGACAGTATATGTCACCTTAGGTGCCAGTGTCATCTTAATAGCCATAATCTTGCTGGCCATAGTAAGTCTAAGTTTCATCCATCTACCCAACTCCTCCTGACATTTTGTCAGCACAGGTCCTAAATTCCTTTCCTACATCCTATCTGGGCAGACTGTTAACTTAATCCCCAGATAGGTCAGTTCTTCCTTAGCCCATTTCATGCCAGCCCTAGCTATACTGTCTGAATTACATCGCTCATTAAATGGAAGAATTTCCGTTTTATTTTTATTAACCTTTAGGTCTGACACTGTATAGAAGTCCTGCAGAAGTTCTATAAGGGGTGGTAAAGATCTATCTATATCCGCCAGTGTAATGAATAGATTGTCCGCATACAACAAAGTGGCATTTCTAAGGTCTTTAATGGGTACACCTGCAATCTCAGGGTTCTGTCGTATACTTTCCACTAAAGGTTCTAATGCTAGTACAAAAAGCATGGGTGATAGGGGGCAACCTTGTCTTGTCCCCTACCCAACACAAAAGGTTCTGACAGAGTAGAGTTTGTTAGGACCCTAGCTACTGGAGAGTTATATATGGCTTTAATCCCTGCTCAAAAACCCTGGCCAAATCCAAACCGTAACAGTACTTGTATAAGATAGTCCCACTCCAAGGAATCGAAGGCCTTTTCGAAATCCACCGCTATGCCAGCCCCTGGTGTAGTAAGAGTTTTAGCTACGTGCATCAGATTAAGCACGGCTCGTATATGGTCAGCACTGTATCTTCCTTGGACAAATCCAACCTGTGCAGGATGAATAAGTTCTGGTAGTAGTGGTTTGAGTCTTGCTGCCATCCCCTTTGTAAATATCTTACTATCTACTGATATTAATGAAATGGGCCTATAATTCCCTGCTACTGTAGGGTCCTTATCTTTTTTAGGTATAATTGCTATTACTGCTTCTCTCATAGTTACGGGAAATTGCCCCAGCTGTATTGCTTCCTGGTATACCTAACTCAGAATAGGGACTAGTTCGGAGCCGAGTGCCTGATAAAATTCTGCTGGGAAACCATCCCTTCCCGGAGCCTTTCTTTGTTGCAGTGCCATTATTGCTTGTTTAATTTCCCTCTCTGTCAGGGGTGCTTCAAGTGCCTCTCTCTGTCCCTGAGACAGGGAGGGTAACTTAATCTTATTCAGGAAATCTCCTATCTCTGTGGGGGTAATCTGATGGGATGTCTGGTATAACTGATTATAAAACTGTCCCATGATGTTATTTATTGCTTTGGGAGATGTATGTACCTCCTTGGATACTGGATCCCTCAAACCTGCAATATATCTTTGTGCTCTTTGTTTCCTTATCTGGTATGCCATAACTTTTCCGTTCTTATCCCCTTGTTCCCAAAAAAGATGATTCAGACGGAACATAGCCATCTGTGCCTGCCTGGACAGCAATTCATTTATTTCTAACCTCAGTTTCAATATACTTCGAACCAGGTCTTCTACGGCCTTCCTACCCTTTGTGTTTTTCATTTGTTGTTCTGCCTGAGCCAGCTGGCTTTCTAAGATTTCTAGTCGTGCCGCCCTCTTCTTCTTCCTTCTGGCAGTAAATCCCATAATTGCCCCTCTAATTGTGGCCTTATAAGCTTCCCACGTATTACCTGCCAAAGTTTCGATATTTTATTCTCCTGGAAGAAAAATTCTGTCTCTTTCTTGAGCCAGACCATGAACTCAGAATCGTTTAAAAGTGTGACATCTAATCTCTAAGCGGGGGTCGATTTCTCTACCGGGCCCCAGTCCAATTTAAGTTGCACAGGTGAATGATCAGAAAGAATTATAGGTGGAATATTAATTTCAACCACTAGATGCAACACACCCGGGGAAATAAGCCAATAATCTAATCTGCTAAAAGTATTATGTACCCCTGATTGATATATATCATCTCGGTCATGAGGGTGTCCCAACCTCCAAACATCCGTAAGCTGATGCTCTTTCATAAGACTTTTAAGTGCACTTCTCCCTCTCATGTGTGTTACTGTACTGGCATAGCTGTTATCCAATTCTGGAATCATGGCCAGGTTGAAATCCCCTCCTACTATCATCGGAACCCCACCGATTGTCATTGCCCCCATCTTATCTGATAAGTCTTCATTTGGGGCATATACATTGACCAACATAATCACCCCTTCCGGAGTTTGTACCCATGCCATGACCCATCTCCCATGTTTGTCTTTTTTGCATTTGTCTATTACCCAATGTAATTGCTTATGGAATAAGATGGCAACCCCTCTTTTTTTGGTGCTCACACCAGCGTGCACTCCCCCCCCCCCCACACCTAGTCTTTAACTAATCAGGAATGGTCTTCTCCTATCATTTTAGTTTCTTGCAAAATACCACTTCAGCCCTTTTCTTCTTAAGATATAATAAAACTTTCTTTTGTTTTATAGGGGTATTCAACCCCCTAACATTCCAGGTATATAAGAATAACTCCATTTTCCATTTGTATTAATCTCTACACTCCTTTGAAAATATCCAACTAAAAGAAATACCTATAAAGATCTAAATAATTGTCTAACAATTCCCCTCTTCTTCACCTTCTATATTCGTATCCTAGTTTCTACCCCACTACAATATGCTCTAACGACTCTCTTCCACAGATCTTTGGTGCTCTCCTATGTTCTGATCCGGTATTACCCCTTATTTACTATACTAACCTAAATAAAACAAACTTGCTACTCTAACCTAACCTATGTAAAGATACACCAAATGGTGTCGGTGAGAGGTGGCGTCCAAGACAGGGGAATTCTATCCCCTCCCAAGGTCTCAGCCACTTCCCCACCAAGGGAGGGTGTGCTTAGCTTAACCAAGATAAAATGACAGAATACCTAAAAGCAGATAGAGTAAAAAATAAAAAACTTTCCGTACTCCCCTGCAACCCCTTGGTGCGTTACTGGCTCTTATTCAACAGAGTATCTATTCTGCCCCAGTGCTCAAACCCGAGCCCTTCAGCTCCCCTTATATAATATTATTACCAGCTACCCAAGGAGAAGGAAAAAAATACCAAAAAGATTGGACCCATAATCTGTTTGTCAGCGAGTTGGGTCCTTTTATCTCTGTACCGTCTTCCTTCCCATCAATCTCCAAGCTGAGAGACCGTACTCTTACTCAAGGAATTCCTAGTCACTCGACCGTCTTCTCAAAACATTCCTACAGCCTCTATTACCTGAAGCCCCTCCTATTCCTGCTCCTATTTGCCTCTGCATCTGCCCTTCCTAGGCATAAAACAAACAGCGACCGGCAAACAAAACGGAAAATAAAAGGTAGAAATAGGAATCCATAAAGCCGACAGTGCTAAAAAAGCAATAGAAAAACAAAACCCTGTGAGCCCTTCACCCTCACCTTTATAAACACTATTCTTGCTGAAACACCTCCCTCTCCTTCCTTACTTCCCGATGCCAACTTCCTTCCATGACTTCCCTTCACCCCTAACATCTACTCTAAGGATTCCTTCTTCACTTCCTGACTACTACCATTGTATCACTCTTTTCCTTATCCTAATACTTGTTCAACAATCAAGAACCAGAAACAAAAAATGGCATTTATCAGGCACTTATCTGTACTTATCTAATAATTCTAATTAGCATCAGTCCCAGGCCAATAGTGTGCCTATTCCTTATGGCTTAGTCCGTATTACTGCCTTCATGTTTTGCCCGCTTCAGAAGGGCCAAGTCCGGCTTGAAGAGCGGGACCCTTACTTGGGATGTCCGTTAGCAGGTCTGAGTGAATTCTGCCCTTCTCTCCTTCCATCTCCGACGACTCCCGTACAACTGTCCCATTCTTCTGCCGCCCTCGGACATCTGAATCCGTTTGCCACTCTTCTGCATATTCTTCCAAAGGATCATATTTATTTTTAGAGAAGTATGGGCTGGTAATAATCTGCCCTTCAGCCTCAGTTGATACCTTATTTTTAGGATCCGACTGGCTTCATTCCTCAGGGTGTTCCTTCACAGCCTTCGATATTTTGCCTCTTGACTTTTTTGTGGGGGTACCGCAGTAAAGTAAGCGCTAGACTCTGCAATATCCATATCTCCTTCAGCCGTATTCCAACTCCAGCCCTGCTTAATCCCTGTGTCTCCTACAGTTGATTTACCAGTCGGACACCTTCCCACATCGTAAGCGCTACTCGTTGAGTGAATACTTCTCACATAGGCATCTAATGCCTCCTGTGTATTAAAGGACATGAAATTGCCATTAATATTCAGTTGCATAATTGCCGGATAACGTAAAGAGAAAGGGATTCCCATTTCATGCAACTTAGCTCTTAACAGCCCATATTCCTTTCTACGCTTGGCCAACTCTCTCGAGTAATCCTGAAAAATCAGCACTCCATGACCTTGAAAACTCAACCTTTTAAGCTCTCTGGCTCTGGACAGAACCCATTCCTTATCTGCATAGTTCAGAATCCTCGCTATAATAGGATGTGGTCTATCACTAATTTTAGGGATCAGGCCCATTGTACGATGCGCCCTTTCTACTGTAAAACCCGGAGGTAGCTCACTCTGCATGATCTGTGGTAAACTTTCGCACAACCATTCTGCCACATTCCTTGCCTCCGCTTTCTCCGGTATCCCCAAGATACGTAGATTATTCCATCTACTTCGATTCTTCAAATCATTCACTTTACTCAACAGGTCCTTTATAGTCTGGTGTTGTTCCCTTAATGTTGCATGGAGGTCACTGATAGCTGCCTTGTTAGTAACATTCTGCTGTTCAATATTAAATAATCTCGTTTCAAATTGGTGAATTGCCAACGTAGTTGCGTTAGAGGCTATAGTCACCTCCGACATCTGTTGAACCAGCGTTTGAAACATTTTGCGTAGCTTTGCACTGTCTGTATAGCTAGTCGTACTTGCAGCCTGTTCAGCCATATTAAGGATACTTAACAAGTTATGCTACGCACTTAAGGAGAGTGTCTAGGTTCTCAAATATATCTTGCTGTTGTCACGTTGCCGAATTAAAATCCTCCTGGACCGATATCTACCTAACTTTTCCGGTCTCTCCTGCTCCCAATCTGATCTGATCCATTCATTTTTTTTATTGTTTAGCCAGATATAAACCCAAAACTCACCAGATCTCACAGATTATGCTTCCATCTTCCTTGGAGCTAAGCCAGCCCCCATTTCCCTTCTTTTTGAGAAAGTGTAATGTAACTGTTAATTGGTATGTATTTGTGGGACCACGGGCCCTCCAAGCCCTGCGCCCCCTTGACACTGCCCATTTTTTTTCTAATGGTATGCATATATGGTAGCACGGACCCTCTGGGCCCTGTGCTCTCACTTACACAGAAATATGTCAGTTTTGGCATAATCATATGCGTAAGTGGGAGCATGGGCATTCCAGGCACTGTACTCCCACTTACACATAAAAATGTCAATTTTGCCATAATCATATGCTTGACTGGGGAAGAGAGATCTCTGGGCTCCACACCACCACTTACACATAACTTTGGGGGCATAATACTGGACTATGGACTGGGAAAGAAGGGGAGAGGGAGGTAAAGTGCTTGCCTGGTGCCATGGCATGGAGAAGTGAACCCTCATAATTGCAGAAGTAGCATCACAGGAGAGGGAATTAGATATCATTGTCCACCTTGGGACAAATGACCTAGCTGGGCATGAGATCAGTGCAGTGCAGGATGAGTATGTGGAGTTGGGGAGGGGCCTCAGACAGGAAGCAAGCACGGTAACCTTCTCAGAGGTGCTGCCAGTCTATGGCATGGGTGAGGCTAGGGTACTGTGCACCATGCAGTTCAATGAACGGTTGAAAAACTGGTGCAGAGCACAGAGCTTTGGCTTCATTGGGGACTGGGTGTCCACCTGCAGAGATACAGGTCTATACTGGCATGGTGGTCTGCATCTGTCCAGGAAGGGAACCAAGCTCCTAGGTGATAGGTTTAAATGCTTCCTTGGCAAGCTTTTCAACTAGTCAAGGGGGGGAGGTACTGATAGGAAGCAGGAAATTTCAAGCCTTCCCCCACAAAACATGGCAGGTAGTAAGGTAAACACCAAAGTACAGAGTTTGAGAGAGGGCAGGACAGGGGTAAATGGAAAAATAGACAAAGGCAATAAGGGCAGGGATGGGGGAAAAAAGGATAATGCCAACATTAAATGGAGGGCAATGAGTACCAATACCCATAGTCTGGGAAACAAGCTTCCTGAGCTAGTAGCCCTGATGGAAGAGGAACACTTGGATATTGTGGCAGTCATAGAAACATGGCACAGAGTGAACCATGACTGGTATGTCAACATACCAGGGTACACAATCTACAAAAGGGACAGGGAGGGTAAAAGAGGAGATGGAGTAGCTCTCTACATAAGAGATGGGATCAGAGCTACACGACTGAAAGGTCAAGGGGAGGACAAGAGGCACTGTGGGTCACCTTGGAGACAGGAAGTGGCACCACAATCCGCACAGGGATTGTATACAGACCCCCATCTCAGGGAGAGGAAACAGACAAGGAAATGATAGAAAACATTATCAGAATGGCTGAAAAAGGGGAGATATTGTTGATGAGGGACCTGAATATGCCAGATATTAACTGGACGACATATACTGCAGCCACATCTAAGAGCAGGGTAATTCTCGATGCCCTACAGGAGGCATGCCTTAGACAGCTAGTGTTGGAACCAACTCAAGAGGGAGCAATATTAGACCTGCTACTCTCAAATGGGGAAGGGATTACAGATTTAGAAGTGGGTAGCCATCTAGGAACACGTGACCACCACACTGTGTGGTTCACAATAAGAACAACCATGGAGAAAAGCCATAAAAAACAAGGATATTGGACTTTAGAAGGGCTGACTTTGGCAATATGGGTGAATACCTAATGAATGCATTAGCAAATGGCCAAAAAGCAGGGGTGGAAGAAAAATGGAGAAAAATCAAAACTGCCATCATGGAGGCAACAAAGCCTTTGTGTGAAACAAATAAAGAAAACAAAATGGAGTAAAAAAACACAATGGTTCTCAAAAGGGGTGGCAGGGAAGTTTAGGGAGAAAAAGGTAGCATTCAAGAGGTATAAGGAATCACAGAAGAAGCATGGCAAGGAATTGTATCAGTTAAAGCAGAAGGAAGTGAGGAAGGCAGTCAGAATAGCAAAGGCCCAAACCAAGGAAAAGATAGCCAACTCAGTTAAGAAGGGGGATAAATCCTTTTATAGGTACATTAGGGAGCAGAGAAAGGTTAAGGAGGGGATAGTGAAGATTAATAAAGGGGAGGAGAGGTGGGCAGAGGAAGACAGTGAAAAGGAAGAGATACTGAATGAATACTTTTGTTCAGTGTTCACAAAAAGAAGAGAAGAGCAGCTACCTAAACCAAACAAAGAAGCACTCTTGGATGGGGGGTTGACACCAGTTCATCTACAGAATAAGGGTCCTGAAAGAACTCCTAAAACTCAAGGTGGACAAATCAATGGGGCCTGATGGGATTCACCCCAGAATCCTAAAAGAACTGAGGGGGGGATCTAGTGACACCACTGACCACCCTTTTTAACAAATCATGGGAGGATGGGGTGGTACCTGAAGACTGGAGGAGTGTGGATGTGATTCACAAAAATTGATGGATGATAGGATAGAGATGATTACATAAATTAAAAATACCAAGCAAATTGTGGTAGTTGGAGATTCGATTATTATGTATCTGGATAAATCTATCTGTAAACAAGATAAAGCAAATAGGACACTGATTAGTTTTGGGGGAGTAAAGTATCAGATATAACATTAATTGCTGACAACCTTCTTAAAAATAATGACAAGGGAGCTCTAATTATTGTTCATGCCGGGACAAATAACATTAAGCATGATTCAACATTCAGAATAAAACAAGATTATGTGGCACTGTCTAAAAAACTTCTTGAACTTGGATTCCAAGTGGCCTTCTCAGAGATATTGCCTATATCTAAATGCTCTCCATATCAATTGGCTAAAATAAAGGAAAGCAACAATTGACTTAGATACTGGTGCATGAAACAAGATAGCAAGTGTATTACTTTTTGGGAAGAGTTTGATCAAAAGACAGAACTCTTCTGCTGGGATGGAATCCATTTTGGTAGGAGAGGAAGTGCCAAACTTGGTAAACAACTAACATACTAAAATGCCAGCAGAATAGGCCTAACGGTCTTTCGTGTCTGCTCGTTTGGTCAGTCCCCAACCTGGGTGCTGACCTTGCTGTCCCCCTCGCCTTCTCTGGCTTCTCCCTTCCCAGTTCCGGATATTCTTGCTGCATTGGATTTTGCTTCCAGAACCCTTCCCTGTACCTGTCCCACCCTCTTGAACCCCTCCACTGTCTCTGCCTCCACCAGCCCCCTAGGCAGTGCATTCCATGGCTCCACCACCCTCTCAGTGAAGTAGCACCTCCTCCTTCTCCCTGAATCTTCCCCTCCAGCTTCCACCCATGCCTCTAGTGGCCCCTTCCTCCTTCCTTCGAAGCACCCCGACTGTTCCTCCCCTATTTACCCTCTTCATGTACCTACAGACCTCTATCATGTCCCCCCAGTCCCTTCTTTCTTCCAATGTGTACATATTTAGCTCTTCAAGCCTCTCCTCATAGGTCCTGTCCCCCAAGCCCCAAATCATTTTGGTTTCCCTCCTCTGGACCCTCTCCAGGAGGTTAATGTCCCACTTTAAGTGTGGCCTCCAAAACTGCACGCAGTACTCAAGGTGCGGCCTCACCAAGCAGTTATACAGAGGGAGTATCACTTCCCTCCTTCTGGAGGTGATCCCCCTAGCGATGCATCCCAGCATCCTGTTGGCCTTGGCTGCTGCCCTCCTACAAGTCTCAGAGTTGTTCATCTTGACATCCACCACCACCCCCAGGTCCCTCTCAGCCATCGAGACTTGCAGCATTCCCCCCCAGGTGTACACTTGGCCTGGGTTCCTGGCCCCCAGGTGGAGTACCTTGCATTTCCCTGCATTGAACCTCAGCTTCCACTTTCTAGACCATCTTTCCAGAGCCTCCAGGTCCCCCTGTAGGGCCACCCTCCCCTCCTCCCCATCCACCACCCCAGTTTGAGTCATCTGCAAAGAGACTCATCTCACTCCTGATTCCTGTCCTTATGTCAGATACGTAGGCGTTGAACAGAAGGGGCCCAAGGACTGATCCCTGTGGGACCCCACTAATGACCCTCCTTGGGGATGAGACTATCCCACCAACTACGACCCTCTGGGTCCGGTCCTGGAGCCAATTGCCTATCCATCTGATCATCTGGTTCCCCACTCCCATTTCTCCCAGCTTATCCAACAGGCCCACGTGAGGAACAGAGTCAAATGCCTTGCTGAAGTCTAGAAAGAGGACATCCACTGGTCTTCTCAGGTCCAAGGCACTTGTCACCCAGTCATAGAACTCCACCAGGTTTGTCTGACACGATTTCCCCGGGATGAATCCATGCTGTATATCGTCCAGGCACCCTGACTTATCCAGGTCCCCCCCTAGCCTCTCCTTGACAATGCCCTCCATCACCTTGCCCACCACCGAGGTCAGGCTGACAGGCCTGTAGTTCCCTGCCACCTCCCTTGATCCCCCTTGTGGATAGGCACTATATGCGCCACCTTCCAGTCTTGGGGCACCCACCCTGTCCTCAGAGAGTGGTGAAAAGCTCTGCCAGGGTTTTGCCAGGACATCTCAAGTTCCTTCAGCACTCTGGGATGTAATTTATCCGGCCCGGTGCTTTCTCCATCTTAAGGGAGCTGAGGGCTTCCCTCACCTCTCTGCTGTGATTTCCACTTCCGCACCCCTTCTCCCTGCTTAGCCCTCCCCACCTGCCAGTGATGCCTCCCTCTCCCCAGACCTGCCTATCAGGTAGGGTCCCCCTCCTCAGTATCTCTGTCTCCTCCATGTATGATGCAGCACCCCATTTTCCTGGTGAAAACTGAGGTGAAGTACTCATTTAGTACCTCAGCCTGCTCCCCCAGGTCTTGTGCCCATATCTCCCCTGATTTAATCCTGCTAATCTGCCCCTTCGCCCTTCGTTTTTCCCCAATGTATCTAAAGAACCCCTTGTTCCCTCTCCTAATTTCCCTGGCCAGGTTCTGCTCCTTCCTTGCCTTAGCCGCCCTCACCACTCTAGTGGCCCTTCTAGCCATCAGCTCGTACTCTCCTTGATCCCTTTCACTCCTTGAGCACTTGAATTGCTTATAGGCTGCTTTCTTTCCCCGCACCACCTCCTGGACCTCCCTGGTCCACCAACAGGATTTTGGGCCTCACCGCATTTTGTCTTACTCTTGCACAGGTGCTGGTAGCATCCTGCACCCCTCTCCTGATGATTTCCCACCTACTATCAGCGTCCATGTCTGACTCAATCCCATCCAAATGCTCCTTAAGGATCCTTCCCATTTCCTTAAAATCCACCCCCCTGAAGTCGGTTACTTCCGTCTTTGTGCAGCCTTCTATCCCTCCTAGATCCATGCAGAACCAGACCGTGGCATGGTCACTCCCCGCCAATGGGTCCCTTACCTCCAGGCCCCAATCTGGTCACTGTCTGCCAGGACCCATCCAGTACCCGTGCCTCCCTGGTGGGTTCCCTCACCTGCTGAGTTAAGACGCGTCTTGAAGACATCAAACAACCTCTGTTCCCTGGTCACAGAGGATGTCATAGTCTCCCAGTCTGTTCCTGGCATGTTTAAGTCCCCCAACACCACCACCGTTCCTCTGCCCAGTCTGCAGTGTCTCTTAACATCTGCCACCAGACTGTTCTCTAGCTCCTCCGCCAGGGCAGGGGGTCTATACACCACTCCTATTTTTACTCTCTTGTCCCCCCTTGTTATCAAGGTGACCCAAATCACCTCCACGGTTCCCTCCGCCTCCTCTACTCCCCCTATGCCAATGCAGTTTTTGACTATCATTGCTACCCCTCCTCCCCTTCCCTCCCCCTGTCCTTCCTGAACATAGTGTATCCCTCCAGGTTCAGGTCCCAGTCATGTCTTGCAGTGGCCCAAGTCTCAGTGACCGCTGCCACATCCACTGCTCCCTCAGTTAGCATTGCCTGGAGCTCAGGCATTTTATTGCCCAAGCTCCTGGCATTTAGCAGGACTACCTTCCACCCTTTCCCTATAGTTCCATTTCCCCTGCTCGTGTTCCCACGGGGATTCTGTTTTCCCCTGGTCTGTACTTTGCCAGTTGGCCTTTTCCTGCAATCCTCCTGGGGTGGAGACAGAGTCCCTCCTTTATCGGCACCCCCTTGACAGCCTTTTCTCCCATCCCACCCCCTTCACAAGTTTAAACCCCCTTTTCACCAATGAACCCCTCTATTTTCAACTTAAGGATTCCCCTCCCCTCCAAATTGAGATGTAGTCTATCTCTAGCATGCAGCTCCTTCTCCTCCCGGGTCTCCCCCCAATCCCCCATCAACCCATACCCTCTGGCCTCACACCACCCCCTGAGCCACTGGTTTATCTCCCTAATTTTCCTTTTGTGTTCCCCACTAGCCCTTGGCACTGGCAGGATTTCTGAGAAGGAAACTGTGCATCCTATGTCATGACAGACCCTGGCGAGCTCCCTGAATCTTGCCTGTATCTCTAGCTCACTATTTCCTCAATGTCATTTGTACCCAGGTGGACCAGTATGTCTGGGGAACCTCCACAATCCTTTGCCAGCTGATATACCTCGGCTTAGCCCTGTGCACCGTTAGTCCAGGGAAGCATCTTGTCTAACTGGCCAGGCTTCTTCCTCCTATCCCATTTGATACCCCTGATCATAGAATCCCCAGCAGGAGCACTCTGACCACCTTTCCTCCATTCCCCCTTCCATGTCCCTCATCCTTTCTAAGCACTCCACCCAGCTGGCCCGTGTTCCTCCCCTTTCTGGGTGCCACATGCCACCCCTCCTTATTTACCAGGGCCACCCCTCCCTCCAATCCTATGCCTCCTCCTCCTGAGTATCCTTCTGTTCCTTGTTAATTCCCCCTCACTGCTCGCAACTGGTCCTTCTCCCCCATCTGCTAAACTAGCCTGGCTCATCCTCCCTTCCTTCCTGTTCCATTTAGTTCCTCCTTGCTAGTCGCGTGCTCCTGGCCCTAAGCCCTCAGCTCCCTTTACTGAATCCTCCTTGTACTTCTGGTCCTTCTCTTTACCTTTCCTCCCAACTGGTCCTTCTCCTTGCACTTTCCTCCCTCTTCCCCCTGCCCCTCCTGCTCTGATTCACTGCTCCCCCCATTCTCCTGCATTCCAGGTCCCCTCCTGTTCTTCCTGCTATCTGGCCCCTGCCTCCTGCCTCCCAATCCCACTCCCTTTCCATCTCTAACTACCCCTGTCGTGGCTACATCACCCCCCTTATCCTTGAGCAGAAGAAGAGAATTGAAGCGGTTACTGAGTGTAAGGTCTGATCCACCTCCCAGCCTTGCTTCCTTCTGTCCAGTCCTGGTCATCTGCCTACTTCCCTGAGAATGTTGTCCCTCCGTCCCCCCCTTTGTGAGGGCCCCCAGTTACCTGCCTGCTTCCTTGGTAGTGTCCTTTTGGACCCCCTCTGCCAGGTTCCCTATGTGACCCCTGAGTATTCTCCTGCACTCCTTTCCCTATGCCCCCACCTCCAGTGCTTGGTGCAACCCTGTGGGAGATTCCCAGCCCCCTTCCCCAACCATACCACCCCCCTTCCCCCAGCTTTCTCCTCATCCCTGCAACCTCCTCCCTAAGCTGTGCTAGCTGGTAGCACACTGAAACCACCAAACTTCAAGCCCAGTCCAGTATCATGGCTGCTGCACCCTGTGCACCCCACCACCCTCCCAAAATGGCCCTAGATGTGTGGTTCCATCCTTCCAAATAGGTTTCCTTGGGTGAGCCACCAGGTTCCCCCAGTCCAAGATACCCTACTGCCTAATCAGGTCACCCACTAATCTTAGAGACAGTCCTACTGTACACCAGTAACCCTGTTACTAGGTGCAGTACAACACATTAAACTTATAGGGAAATGAACAACTCCCAAAGCTCCTCTCCCAGCCTTTAAATCCTACCCCAGTGGCTAGAACTATATGAGCTGCACCTGCAGCCTTTTCCTCCATTGCAGGGCAGGTGTTCCCCTATAAATTCGCAGACTTCTGGGGAGGGAGGTGGGAAGGGTGGGTATTGGGCAGACACCTGACTCGAGAGAGAGAGAGTGTGTATCAGCCCTGTGTCTCCCCTCCAAGCCCAGCAGCCAAAGAACCAGGCCCAAGCAAATCCACCAAATAGGTTTTAAATCAGAAGAAATAGGCTCTCTACCAGCGCAGCCTGTTACACAGTGAAACATCCACAAAATGACCACCACAGCCACCAAATCAGTTTACAAACATCCAGCAGCACCCAAAACAATACCCTGCTAGCCCCTTAGAAGTAAGAAAAGAACTAACCTACCAAGTAAAATCCACAAGAACCCTGTGAAAACAACAGCAGCAGCTACTGTCCTGGAACATAACTGATCCTGTCCCCTTCCAGTTCTTTCTGAGAAAACAAAGCAGCTAACACCTCAATCTGATTCAGCTCTGCCTCCAGTCAATTGGCTGAGTGAGACCTGGCCAGACTATTAACACCTCCCCACTATGCGGTAACCTTTACAGCTAATAGAGTCAACACAAGAATCAAAATTCAAGTCAAAGCCCCAAAATATGTTTGCTGCCAAAGGAAACAGGACTCTAATTTAATCAGCTTCACTAACGACACATCAAAATAATCTTGAAATTAACAGATATAGGTCTCCAATTCAAATAACCATCTCCAAGCAAATCCCACCAAATAGGTTTTAAATCAGAAGAAATAGGCCTCTACCAGCGCAGCCTGTTACACAGTGAAACATCCACAAAATGAGCCCCACTTACAGCCACCAAATCAGTTTACAAACATCCAGCAGCACCCAAAACAATACCCTGCTAGCCCCTTAGAAGTAAGAAAAGAACTAACCTACCAAGTAAAATCCACAAGAACCCTGTGACAACAACAGCAGCAGCTACTGTCCTGGAACACAACTGATCCTGTCCCCTTCCAGTTCTAGCAGACTTTATTTCTCAATATTTAAACTAACTTATAGGGGGGGAGAGTTTGGTAATGAGCAACTCTTTAAAATTGGGACTGAAAACAAACTTTGAAACCAGAAAGCAGGTATTAAATATACAGACCAAACAGCAAGGAAAACAAACCAGAAATAAAAACCACATGACCTTAAAAGTACTTCTAACCAATGCTCAAAGTCTAAGAAATAAAATGAATGAGTTAAGTAACATGATGATAATGCATGACATCAATATTTGTAGTATTACTGAAACATGGTTTACCGAGGAAGAATGGGGAAGTACAATACCTAGTTATATATGTTTTGATAAACACTGAATATCTAAGAGAGGTGGCGGAGTACCACTTTTTATTAAAGAAAGTTTAAAACCATATGAAATTCACCCTGCAGGAAATCAAAAAAAGGATAATGAACTCATATGGACTAAGGTGCCCATTCTCTCATCCAGTTTGTCTATTGGATTAGGATACAGATCCCCTAATTTGAAAGCTGAAGAAACTATTAACTTCCTAAATGAAATTGAGGATATGAATCTGTTGGGGGGGGGGGTTCTACCCTCATGAGAGATTTTAATTTTCCCAATATAGACTGGGCATCTGGGACAGGAAATGATACATTAGAAAAGAAAAAAAAATTGACATTATCTCTCAGAATAATTTGGAACAAAAAATATTTACAACAACTAGGGATAACAATATATTAGTTTTAATCTTCAAAAATGTTGATAGTGGTTCACATTGTCCTAAAGTACTTCCCCCTTGGCTGGTATCGACTATATGATATTACAGTTAGATATCAAAATAGATAAAATCAAACTGATTAATGGGGTTACTAAATTCAAAAATTATTATAAGGCTGACCATGTTAACATATGAAAATACCTTGATAGCTGGGATTGAAGAACAGAATTAAAGGGTAAAAATTTAGAACATAGTTGGAGTATACTATATGAGAAAATACAGGATTGTATACAGCAGTGTGTCCCAGAGAGAAAAAAAATACACTAAAAATAAAAGGGTACCCATGTGGTGGAATCAAATGATTCATAAGAGCATTAGAAAGAAAGACAAACTATATGAAAAATACAAAAAGAGAACAACTGAGATAAATCTAATAAAATATAAAACTGTGATTAAACAATCTAAAAACTTAAAGGAAGCAAAGCATGGAATGGAGGCAAAGTTAGCAACTAACATTAAAGACAATAAAAACAGATTTTATAATTACATAGGTTCCCTATAAAATAGAAACAATACTGTAGGCCCAATTATAACAGAGAATGGTATAGTGAATAATAAGTAGGATATGGCCACTGCACTTAATAAATACTTTGTAAGTATATAGTGAAAAACAACATAATACAGGAAAAATACAATGCCGTGCAGAAGATTGTCCTACTTTTTCACCAACAGAAGTAACTGAGGTTATCAAAAATATCAAAACCATGAGCTCAGCTGGACCCGATGGTATCATCCCAATATTTTTAAAGGAATTAACAGAACAACTGGTAGGACCTATTACATTGCTCTTCAATGCCTCATTGTATGAGGGTAAAACAATAAGTGAATGGAATAAGACCCTAGTTGCCCCTGTTTTCAAGGGTGGGGATAGACAAGATATTAAGAACTATAGGCCTATTAGCTTAACATCTGTCTTAGGAAAAATACTTGAAAGGCTACTACAAAAACACATTTCTGAACACCTACAACAAATTGGACATTTAGATCCAATACAGCATGGTTTTTTTCAGGGAAGATCTTGCTTGACCAATCTAATGCGTTTTTTTTGAGCCAGTGAGTGCTACTTTAGATAAAAGAATATCTGTGGATGTGGTCTTTTTGGACTTTTCTAAGGCCGACAAAGTCTCCCACAAAATATTAGTTGAATTAATTAAACTTGCTCTATACCCCAATATCATTAACTGGATAAATTCATGGTTGGAAGATAGAAAGCAAAAAGTTGCAATAAGAGGGTACATGTCAGACTGTGGACAGGTGCCGAATGACATGCCACAGGGTTCTGTTCTTGGATCTATGTTATTTAACATCTTAGTATCAACAATTCAAACAGCAACAGAGACATGGATGAGTAAATATGCAGATGACTGTAAAGTCCAAGGTATTGTTACAGATCTAGATTCCACAAACCTTTTCCAACAAAATTTGGATCAGCTTGCAAAATGGGCCAGTGATCATGATTTCATTTTCAATGAGGCTAAATGTAAGGTGATGCATTTAGGTAGAAATAACCCCTCCTACGACTACATATTAAATTGTATACAATTACACGTAACGAAGGATTAAAAAGACCTTGAGGTACACGTAACATCTGATCTCAAGTTTGATAAACACATAAATATAATCACTAGAAAATGTTATGGAATCTATCATTGTATTCTCAGAAATATTAAAAGCAGAGATCCTGATGTAATTGTTCTATTATACACCCCTCTGATTAGACCACACCTGGAGTACTGTTCTCCATTTTGGGCTCCTTACACAATTGAAGATAATAGTAAAATTGAGAACATCCAGAGGAGATTGACAAAAAAAGTTAGAAACATGAATAACAAATCTTACAGCATAAGTTTACAGGAATTAAACATGTACTGTATGGAATATAGGACACTGAGGGGCGATCAATGCCTTGCATTTAAAGCATATCATAATGATGCTCTTTTAGAAACATTAGGGCAAGAAAAACACACCTCTAATACTAAAAATACTAATTCACATATGTGTAAATGTAAAGGAGATGTGAATAAGACTCATAAAAGGAACCAATGGTATAATCAAATAACTGTTACGTTATGGAATACACTTCCTAGATATGTAATTGAATGTGAGAACATGGAAACCTTCAAGAAAAGATTAGACACATGTATGAAAGAAAGAAAGTTTATTTACCACCATTAAACATAATGGTGGCAAGTTCACTAAAGGACTTAAGTCTAAAGAACTTGTAACCCTTCTATGATGTCTATGGGTCAGAGTGCTGGGGCGTACCACATTGAAATGAATGGAGTTATTTTTTATTACAGTTTTATACATTATGATGGTGAGTTGGAATAATGAAGGCCACTCTTCTACTAACACGGCCCTTGTTAGTCGAGTGGTGGTTTTCATTAATCTCCAACTCTCCATCAATAATGTATAAAACAGTAATAAAAAATACCCCATTCATTTCAATGTTGCACACCTCTGCAGTCTGCTTTGCCCTTCGTCATAATGTGCCTGAGTGTGGGGATGTGGAGGTCAGCTTCACTGGGGGGGGAGCATAAGCCTGACTATAGTGGAGCTCCAATAGTTTGTGCATACCATACCGCTCAACTGTCCATGAATGCAAGGGACAGCTCTAGAATGCATGTAACATCTCTAAAAGGTAGAATTTACTTGTTTTGACTGAAAAGTGATATGCAAATCAGGAAACATTTAAATGTATAAGATTCATCTGTATATACTCCAGAGCAGTGCATCAGATTTGAACTTAAACCCATCCAGTAACTAACCAATTTTTTTCCCTGTCTGAAGTTCTGCCCCCCCACACAAAAAGAACTTTGTCCTGATTTTTCTCCCCAACTCCATTCCATTCAATACCCATCCCCTATGGATCATGAAGCTGCCCAAAAGTAAAGAAACATGAAAAACACATCAATATTTCAGCCCTTCCTCCTTCCCAAATCCCCCCTGTAAAATTATTTACTTTTACTTACCTGGTCATATGGCCAGAATCTGTAGCCTGGCATTGTGTGCCACCAGCTCAGTTTTAAGTCTGCTCCCCCCTCTCTCTTTCTGCCAGAAGCTGGATGCTGGAACCGACAATCACAGGTCCCCAACATTGTCCGCTACCAAGACACCTCACCAACCAAACCCACCAAATCTGGGTTGCTTGCTTCTTGCTTGGTTGCTGCTGTGGTTGCTGCCACACTGCACTGATCAAGGCCTATGAAGGCCACCCACACCACTGCCACCACTGCTGCTAAGCCTAGCTTGCTGCTGTGGGGGTCTGTGCTGATTTTTTGCAAGGTGAGCCTGGAAGAGTTAGTAGGTAGCCTAGTCTTAAGCTAGATTCTAGCTCACTCTCTGCCCCTTCAGCCACCAGGGGAGACTAAAACTCACTAAGAGTAGACCCTAAAAAATGCTGCCAGTATACTGCTATTGAGAGTTCATTGCTCACTGTCTCCTCCAAGATGTAGTGTACAGTCTGTCTACTCTGTGGCAGGAAAGATAGTGTCGCACTTGCAAAACTTATGCACTCTTTCTTGGCTGGTGCTCATCCACATAACATGTGATTGTGCCACCGCTAATAGGCAGTGCGAGTGGACAACACAGTACAGACACAGTCGAGTCCAGAGAGTACCTGCAGTGTGAGCACACACGGGCCAGGTGGGCACTTATTAGACAAAAGATTAAATCCAAATTAAAAGCCATTATTGCCACACCATAAGGACAACCTAGGCACAAATATGAGAGGGGGAGGGCAACTGCCCCCCCACCTACCTAAATGGCTCCCCTGCTTAATGGTAGAAATTCATTCTCAGGTGCTAATGCAATGGTTTCCACTGTGTTCTGAGGTACTGATGCTGTGTTTCATGATGTGTTCTGATCATTATGTGGGTTAGTGTCCCTCTTTGTCCTTCATATTGAGTGTCCATGTCTCTCATTTTCAGTGACAAAATGTGAGGTGTGGTGCATTCTTCCAAGACCCTGTTCAGCACAATGAATGCTGAGCATGGCCATAATGTATATGCTCAATTGAGAATGACAAAGGGAAAGTAAGTGAGATAAAACAGTCATGAAGAAACACATTTGTAGCACCAAATATGTACAAGGTATTTGCATAGTCCAAAACAAAAAGTATAGGCTTCACAACACAGAGGCTCCTCTTTGTACATCTGGAATGGAGAATGTTGACTGGCTATATCCTAGGCATTTAATGCAGTATACAAACAATACCTTAGAAATTAAAGGCGATTTAATGACAACTTGCAAAAGGATCAGAATTAATGAGTTTACCTGTTTATGGGGAATTCAAATAAAAATGTATTTTAATTACTCTATATGCTAGCAGTAGTATAAGAAATAGAAATTGATGTGTTTTTTTAGCTGAAATTTGCACCAGTTTAGCTGCTGCACACCTGGCAAGCATGCAGCATGTGAATGCGATGTGACAGGAAGTTCCTGTCCCAGAACAGGAAAGAAGAGAGCTGTAAGGGCATATAACCAGTAGGAAAGTAGGTGGAAAAATAGAGGGAGGAGAGAGTAAGCATACAAAGCAGAGGAGAAGGGCCACAAAATAAGACATGATGGGGGTGGTGCAGTGCAATAGCTGTGGGGCAGCAGTTTTCTGGGGAGACGTTCTGGAGGTTGTGATGCTGCCCTGTTTGCAGGCATCTCTCTGGTCTGAGGGAGGAGGTTGCCCATCTCCAGGCTGACCTGGCTAGGATTCGTGAAACCACCTCCCCCACCCAGGGACCACAAGGGCCACTGCTGTTGCCTTAGAGGTTGCAAAGAAAGAGGATAGGTTGGACAAAGGTGGGCTCAGGGAGGGTAAGGGTGGTAGAACAAAGGTGTACCCCTTCAGTTGTACCTCTCCACAAGTCATATGCTGTTCTGGCAGAGAGCGGTTCCTCTATGGAGGCACCTGCAGCAGAGACCAAGGAGGATGCTGGGAACCTCCACAAAGGAGACCTACAGGAGGGTGGCACAAGACTCCACAGTGGAAGGAAACAACTCCTGGTGGGGGACTCAACTGCTAGGGGATAGAACTGGGAGAGGCAGGGGAGAGGAGGTAAGATGCCTTCACGGAGCCACGGCTTGGAGGGACAGGGGGTGAATCCTCAGGATCATGGGAGCAGCTGCATGGGGGAGGGAGCTGGATGTTATTGTCCACCTAGGGACAAATGATCTGGCTGGGAATGGAATCAGAGCAGTGCAAGAGGTGTTTGTGGAGGGGCCTTGGACAAGTAGCATGTATGGTAACCTTCTTGGAGGCGCTGCCTGTCTATGGCAAGGGTGAGGCTAGGTTACTCTGCACCATGGAATTCAGTGAATGGATGAAAAACTAGTGTGGAACTCAGGATTTTAGCTTCATTGGGGACTGGGGATCCATCTGGAAGGATACAGGCCTATACTGGCACGATGGTCTGCAAATGTCCAGGAGGGGAACCAGGATCCTAGGTGACAGGTTTAAATGCTTCACTGTCAAGCATTTAAATTTGCCAAGGGGGAGGCATTAAAAGGAGCAGGGAAATTCCAGCCTCTCCCTACAAAACAGGGTAGCTAGTGAGGTAAACACCAAGGTAGAGAGGTCAATAGGGAGCAGGACAGGGGTAAATGGATTAAAACGCAAAGGCTGTAAGGACAGGGATGGGGATAAAAGGGGTAAGGCCATCAAAAAATGGAGGGTGATGAGTACCAGTGCTGTTGTCTGGGTAATAAGCTCCCTGAACTAGTTGCCTTGATGGAAGATGGAATCCTGGATATCATGGCAGTCACAGAAACATGGTACACAGAGAACCATGACTGGGATGTTAACGTACCAGGGTACTCAATCTACAGGAGGGACAGGGAAGGTAAAAGAGGATGAGGAGGAGTAGCTCTCTATGTAAGGGAAGGGATTAAAGCAATTGAACTAAAGGGTAAACAGGGAAGACAGGAGGCAGCGTGGGTTACCCTGGAGGCAGAAAATGGTACCACAATCCACACAAGGGCTGTATACAGACCCCCATCTCAGGGGGAGGCAATGGACAAGGAAATGATAGAAGGCATCCTTAGAATGTCAGAAAAAGGGAGATATTCTTGATGGGGGACCAGAATATGCCTGATGTTAACTGGAGCACCTTTGTGCAGCCACATCCAAGAGCAGGGTCATTCTCGATGCCCTGCAAGGGGTATGCCTCAGACAGCTAGTGTTGGAACCCACTCGGGAGGGAGCAATCTTAGACCTGGTACTCTCAAAAGAGTATGAAGAGAGGATCTCAGATTTAGAAGTGGGTAGCCATCTGGCAACAAGTGACCACCAAACAGTGTGGTTCATGATAAACAGCCGTAGAGTCAAGCTATACAAAAGCAAGAGTATTGAACTTCAGGAGGGCTAACTTTAGGAAAATGGGAGAGTGCCTCAGAACAGCACTAGCAAATGGGCAAGGAGGAGAGGTGGATGAACAATGGGGAAAAATCAAAACAGCCTTCACAGAGGCAACAAACCTTTGTGTGAAACCAATCAACAAAATAAAATGAAGGAAAAAAAACACTGTGGTTCTCATAAGAGGTGGCGTGGATGGTTAGGGGGAGAAAAAAGTAGCATTCGGGAAGTATAAGGACACGCAGAAGAAGCAGAACAGAGAACTGTACCAGTTAAAGCAGAAAAAAGGGGGGAAGGTAGTCAGAATAGCAAAGGCCTAAACTGAGGAAAAGATAACCAACTCAGTTAAGAAGGGGGATAAAACCTTTGATAGGTACATTAGAGAGCGAAGAAAGACCAAGGGAGGGATAGTGAGGCTTAATAAAGAGAAAGGAGGTGGGCAAAGGGTAACAGTGAAAAAGCAGGGATACTGAACAAATACTTCTGCTCAGTATTCACAAAAGAAGAGGAGGGGGGAGGTACCTAAACCAAAGAATAGAAGCAGTCTAGATAGGAGGGTCTATACCAGTCCATTCCCAGAAGAAAAGGTCATGAAAGAACTCCTAAAACTGAAGGTAGACAAAGCAATGGGACCTGACGGGATTAACCCCAGAATTCTAAAGGAACTAAGGGTAGAACTAGTGACACCACTGACTAACCTTTTTAGCAAATCTTGGGAGGATGGTGTGGTGGTACCTGAGGACTGGAGAAGGGTGGATGTGATTCCCTTTCACAAAAGTGGGAGCAAGACAGAGGCAGGAAAGTACAGACCTGTTAGTCTGACCTCAGTTGTAAGGAAAATAATGGAATCACTTCTGAAGAAAAGAATTGTTGAGTACCTAGAGGCCAGTGGGGCATAGGACCCAAGACAGCATGGATTCACAGTGGGAAGGTCATGTCAGATGAATCTAATAGATTTCTTTGACTGGGTGACAAAAGTAGTCGACCAGGGATGGGCTGTGGACATGGCCTACGTAGACTTTAGCAAGGCATTTGACACAGTCCCACACAAAAGGTTAATAAACAAGTTAGCCAGTCTGGGAGTGGGTCCCAGGGTTATAGCCTAGGTAAAACATTGGCTGAACAACAGGATGCAAAGGATAATAGTAAATGGAGTCCACTCCAAAGAAAGGGGGGTTACTAATGGAGTACGACAGGGTTCAGAACTGGGACCAGTCCACTTTAATATCTTTATAGGTGTCATTGCAGAGGGACTGGAAGGGGAAGTATGCCTCTTTGCACATTACTATTACAGTAAAAGGTTGGAACACAACTGATCCTGTCCCCTTCCAGTTCTTTCTGAGAAAACAAAGCAGCTAACACCTCAATCTGATTCAGCTCTGCCTCCAGTCAATTGGCTGAGTGAGACCTGGCCAGACCATTAACACCCCTCCCCCACTATGCAGTAGCTACAGCAGCCAATCTAATCAACGATAATTACATGTTAACAAGTAAAGTATAAATATTAGAGAATCTGAGGAAGAATAGAAATCTAAGAATACTGGGTTTACCACCTATTCTGGAAAAAGACTTTCAAACTATGAGAGATTTTGTCAAATATATTTTTATAAATGTATTTGAATTACCAGAGGAAAATCTTCCCTTTATTTCACATGCTTATAGGATACCTGCAAAAAGAGGACCTCCCCCCCCCCACACACACACATCTGGATACAGAAAGGAAATCTACTATCTTTATACTGTAACATTGGCTTTTGAGACAGACTGAGACCTAATAATGTGGATATATAGAATCAAAGCTCCCCTTATTTATAAGGCATACAAATTCTTAGTAGTTCTTGACTATTCTTTTGCAACACAGCAGCGGAGGAGGCGGTTCCTGGGTTATAGACAGGAACTCTTAGGGATGGGAACAGAATTTCAGCTTCTAGCTCTTGCAAAGTTACAGAACAGGTATAAAGGGAACCAACATATTTTCTTCTAAATTGATCAAGTTGCTGCCTTCATTCACTCACAATGTGCACAAAGTGAAACTGACAGAGCAGAATCACCAGCTTTATCAGAGGAAGAAATGATAAACGTGATGTACACATGATATGACATGACAACTTATAGAATATAAGATACAGTGTGCAAGGGGGAGCATTAAGGGAGAATTGGATTAGAGGTTTATTATTTAAAGACCCTAGTGGGATTTTCTTGTGGAGGATTAAAAAAAAGTTTTTACTTTTCGATCCCAAGTACTGAAATGTAACAGTTTTGCTGCTATAACTGCAGAGCAAAATGTTTAGAAAGATATTGATTCCCCCATTTGATGTTTGCCTAGATGCCTTATGTATAGTGATACATAGCAGCACTTATCTTTTTCTTTTTCTCTCTGTTTTCCTGTTAATGTTGAAGACTGTTATTATCTTGTATATATAAATTAAAAACTATAAAAATAAAGTTTAAAAAAAGACAATTACTGAATGATGAAGACATTTCTTTTCAGATAAACAGACAAGAAACCATTGATGAAGGACATACTACCATGAAACAGACTGCAGAATTAGATTCAGAAGATTCTTTTTCACAACACAGCACAACATTAGGTGGCCCCTCCTCTAATATTCCAGTTTCTTCTTCTTCCTCATCCTCCTCGTCTTCTTTTCTCCACTGTGCTAGGGTCATCATCTTCTTTTTGCCACCATTATAAAATAGCAGAGTTTCTCAAATGCACAATTCAGCTTCAGGGCTCTGGAGTCACACGCAAGATGTCACTGAAACTTCTTCATCCTCTTCTTCTAACATAGCCTCAAGACAGACCATTGTTGAACCTTACCTGGCATATCCCAATATTGGTGGGAATGCAGATCCTTTGAAATACTGAAACTCTAAACAGAATATGTGTCCTGCTTTATTACACACATCTACAGTATGAGGTACATGAATTGCCCTTCTACTAGTATTTATTCCATGATTGTTTAGTTCAGCTGGTAATGTTACCGACACACGATCCTGCTTATCACCAGAAGACACTAAGAATCTGACATTTCTGAAAGAAAACATTTCTCACTTTAATTTCAAATATGATACCTGATTAATACATGAGACACATATG
Source organism: Neoceratodus forsteri (assembly GCA_016271365.2). Taxonomy (NCBI): domain Eukaryota; kingdom Metazoa; phylum Chordata; order Ceratodontiformes; family Ceratodontidae; genus Neoceratodus; species Neoceratodus forsteri. The sequence continues at coordinate 260,416,762 of CM028137.1, read as the reverse complement.
AGACAGTGGCAACTAGTCAGGTCAAGATAGGAAAGGCAAGGATTACTTGAGTGGACACAGTGAGCCCAGGAAAATAAAACAATAACACCAGTGGGCAAGAGTCCACATAATATAGTATGAAACTGCATTACATGTCCCAAACTTACTTGTTAGGACTACTAATCTGATATTGATTATAAGTATTGCTGCCTACTACTAACACTACTTGCAGCCACCACCTAAAATATTATTTTACCACCTGATTGTACTATGTTATGTTTTAATGCTATGGTTACTGTTTTTTTTTTCACAACAGATGGCTGAGCTTTTGGATTACAGTATATATAATTTTTACAACCTGCCATAACCATTTTTGACTACAATTACTTCACAGAAAAAAATGTTACCACTCATTCATTGAACTTAGAAAGGATGCTTTATGTGTGTGTCAGGATAGCTAAGTGTTTATTTTATTAGTGACTGCACTTGGCTGATGTGTGACTGCCTGGGTGGTAATTAATCAGATACAGTATCTTTCATTTCTTGTTTAAAAGATGTTTCTGAGCAGAAGTAGTAGAAAACAGTACCACCTGTTGGCCCACATAGTGTACTGTAACATAATATATTGGAATATGCAATATAGCTGAATCACAATGGTAAGGTGGGTGGGATCTTACTGCTGAACATTTGTTCATTAGTCGTTTTTTAGCCTGGTCTCCACTGGAATGTTCTGCAAAAGAATATACCTAGCATTAATAAAACAATCCTGGCTACTTGGTAATGGTAGATAGTAGATACTTGCATCTCTCTGTCTCTCTCCCCGCCCCCAACCCCAGCTCCCTCAGCACTCATGGACCCAAGGAGGAATACCACCAAGGGATGCCATTAAGAAGCTACTGATAGCTTTGATTCAGCAGTTTTACTTAAATTTTCATACAAATAATGAATAAAACTATTCTCATTGGGTCTCAGTGTTACATATTTCAGATTGTGGCCCCTTTTCATGCATTTTATTACGTGTATTCAAATAATTACAAACGATCAGAAATACACATGACTAATCGGGACTAATCAGAAGCCCAAACTACAAAAAGTGTGCATGCACAAAACTGGTCAAGCCGTCTGACTAAGGTGAGTGGCATCCTCCTGGAGACACTAATCATGAGTGTAGCAGAGCTGTGTGGAATGTACAAATTCTGAATTCATGGAATTTCAATGAATGTTTGTGGAATTTCATCAGATTTTTGCAGAATTGTAAAGATATATTAAGTTTCTCATAACTTGGCCATCTTTTGAGCTAGGGCTCTACAATTTGGCATGTTTACTTCTTTGGAGGAGTTCTAATATCTTGCCAAATCTCATTAAATTAGAAAGGATGGTCTCAAAATTATATGTGCTCAAAGTCTGTAATTTAATTTTTTGTGGGAAATTTAAGGAACATTTTTACCTGTACATACATCAGTTGTCTATTGAGCCAGAGATCTTATATTTGGCATGATTACTTGATGTTAGGAGTTTTAACAATTTGCCACATTTTATGACATTATGATGCATCATCTCAAAATTATATGTGCTCAGTCTGTCATTTTATTTTTTGTGGGAAATTTCATGAAAAATGTTATCTGCATATAATGCAGGCAGCTTTTAAACTAAACATGTATACATTAGCACAAATAACCTTTTAGTAATGGTTATGGAATCCTCTAAATATGGAGAGAATAGGATTAGACATGTTTAAGTTAAAGAGGTTCAGAATGTTACTATGTAAATATTTGCAACATTTTGTGAAAACTCTCAACAAAAATGTGGATGTTTGTAACTTTTCTGCTCTTGCAGGCATAGACTTAACATTTGACATGCATATCCTATGTCAGTGTATCCTAGTGTCTGACAAAACTGAATTAATGGTTTAGAAGTTTTAAATTTATATTGGAAAAACAACAACAAAAAATGATTGATACCATTTTCTCAAATATTTATGGTAGCATATAGATGAAGCATCCAGAATTCTTTTTTTGGAATTTAACATTAACAATGCATGTATTAGGGCTGGCAGTATAGCCTAGAGGTTAGAGGAATGAGGTGTGAGTGAACCTGATACATCCAGCAGACCAGACCTGAGTTTGATTCTCACAACCTCCACTTGCATACTGTGTGACTCTAAGCAAGTCACTTAACCACCCAGTGCTCCCAGGTTGCCCCTGAAAACAGGCACTTGTGCCTAGTGGGCCTTACCCAGTTACCAAAGACTAAAATAAAAAAAAAAATAAAAAAAAAGTATCACTACTTCATTTTATGAGCTGACTGAGCTTTTCGCAGTTCTGCTGTTCCTTTCCTAGTAACTATTTTTCTCCCCCCTTTTCTCTTGGCATAGCCAGATTGATTCAGTAGAACTACTGATCTTATTAATATCCTCTTTGTTATTCACAGTGACAAAATCCCTTAAAACAAGGGTTGCCTACTCTTGTTACTATCAAACTATCCTGAACAACCAGAATTGTTCCTTCCTGATGCCCCAAATATTGTTTTCACCCCACTACATCTTTTTGAGGGCCTCTAAGTCTCAGCTTGCATGTACCTCAGGATCCCTAGATCATCATTTTACTGGGTGTGATTCTTATATATCCTGCATTCAGGTTGCAGTTGTTGACTTTCTGTGCTTCCTTGTTCCAACTCGGGAATCTACCACTGGTGTGCTGCCCCTCTCAGCTGACCATTTCATTGTAAAGCTATGTATTTAACTCCTGAACCTAGTGACCTCTCATGGCCCTGTCCTTTAATTAGCACGTCTTCTCATAGCCTTGTCCTTTAATTAGAAACTCCCTGTGGAAGGGGCACCATGCCCCCCCTTTTTTCCATTTTAGTATGCATTTCTTTTATGTTGTCTTGTAGTATGAATGGTGTCCTTTTGTTTTTTTGTGATATGTGTATGTGGTAGTAGTGGAGTATAGACTGGCCATCTATCTCTCTCTATCCAAAAAAAAAGCTAGCCTTATGTGTACGTTAACAGAAATAAAGAATCTGTATACAGTGGTACAAACGTTGCAAGATACGTTAAAAGCAAAAAAAAAATAGATTTCTTCATGTTCAAGGCATTTATTTTAAAACCGGTAACCCCCCCCCCTCCCTTTTCGCATCAGGAGTACCTTTTAGTATATAATATTTTAGCCACCGAGGTCCATAAAGTGCTGCCAAATATGACTAGCTACTAGGAGCAGAGCGTTTAAGGATTAATTCATGGATTCACATTTGAACCTTTTTTATTTCATCCATTTATAGACTGAAAGAAGAGCGTCTCTGTAGGTTTCTGGGACCTTTCAGGAAAAGTAAGCGGCGCTTACCTAGAAAAGGAACCACTATTTAAGTGTTCAATAGCCTGTTTACTTCTTTCCCGATTCTTTCCCCTGCACGAATGTGGGAGTATCCGTGCCTCTGTTTCTGTTCTGTAAGTGAAATTAAATAGAAAATTGGATCCAGGTAATCGAGTGCTTTACTCGGAAGGTGCATTCTTAGAATGAATGAGCATACCTGAAGTTGGAATTTTCTTTAAGCCGCTTATCTCGAGGGGTAAAATTCGTTGTTCAGAATTAAGGTTGTGGTGTGCTTGGAAATGCCGCAGCTACCTATATCTCTTCTGTCCCTCTAAGAGCCGGCTGGCCCCTTTCATCACACTTTTATCCAGAAGAGATGGGGCGGTCCCTGATGGCGTTTAAAAGCCGGATTAAAATGTTAATAAAATACATCCTTTTATGTAGATATACAACAGAGTGTTTTTGTTATTAATTAAGGAATATTGTAAGATAGAAATTAATGTATATAAGTAATTCTGCATGAAAATAAAAATGCTTGGTTGAATTGAGTTTTGCCAAGACCAATCCTGGCCTTTTACATCCTTTATATGCCAGAATTGCTGAACATAAGATCAGATAGCATTTGGGTGCTGAAGTGTAAGCACCTCAGAGGTGATTGTAGTACTTACTACTGACCTAATATGAAGCTCTACTTGATTTCTCTGTAAATTTTTAATTTTATTTTCAAACGTACAGTTCGTTTTCATTTTGTTGTTATTCCAAGAAGTGCTTGTTTTGCTTTTCTTCAAATAAAGGAAGTGAAGAATACATTCTGCCTCTGAAGCGTCCTTGGTAACCCTTAAGCCTTCCACAATTTAGTGTCAGAAGTGGGATAAAGGCTAGTTGGGGTTGACCGACTAGTGGACCTGACCTAAGGTCGATTGGATATCTGATGTACCAGGATCCAGAGGATGTACAGCAGAAGGGACAACAGCCTGAGTGGAGAATACAGACCAGAACAGTAACCGCCAAATATCAGGTACCTTTACTCTCTGGTATACAGCCTGTGACTAGAAGGAAGGTTCCCCTCACACCTCAAATGGCGGACTTAAAGGAGGAAGGGTTGGCTCAAGCGAGTGGAGGTGGTGAAGAAGAATGCCTACCCAAGGAACCACAAGATTTGTTGAGATGGCTCTGTTCCAGACAACTAGAAATAGAGAGACAAAGAGACCGGGATCAAAGGGAATACGAGGCTAGATGGAATGAGACACTACGAGCCTTCCAATTAATGGGGATTGGAGGGCCTCCAGCCATCCCTAGAGCTGGACAGAAAGACATTAAGCTGGTTAAATTATCGGACAGTGATGATATTGAGGCATATCTATTAACATTCGAACGGGTAGCAACTGCTTGTAACTGGCCCAGAAACCAATGGGTAATCCGCCTAGCACCCTATTTAACTGGGAAAGCGCAAATTGCCTATAGTCGAGTGGAGATGGTGGATATTAATAACTATGAATGAGTCAAGCAAGCCATATTAAAGAGGTATGATATTAATACCGAGACTTATAGACAGAGATTTAGATCATTTCGATATACTACTGTTGATAATCCACAGGACACTTTTACGCAACTTAAAGATTTATGTGTTAAATGGCTACAACCTACTACTCGGACTGTAGACCAGATTATTGAAACAATAGTGTTAGAACAATTCCTTCGAGTCCTTCCCCCCGATGTCCAACTATGGGTAAAGGAACACCGGCCAGAGGCCTCAGACGCTGCTATAAGGTTGGCTGAGGACTATATTGCTGCCCAACCCCAGAGACAGAAAAGCTACCACTCATCAGCCCAGTCCCAGGGAAATCTAACCAAACATTATAGTACCACTGGAGGAAATACTACTAGTATCCCTGTACATAACTCTAGTAAAACAGGAAAAGGGAATAACCCAGACATTGTGTGCCATGAGTGTAAAACAAAAGGACACATCACAGATTTTGCCCTAAATGGAACATTGAACAGATACACCTTGCCTTAGCCAATTGGGGACAGTTCATGATACCAGTACAGATAGGCCAGCACACGGTTACTGGACTAATAGACTCAGGGAGTAGGCAAACCTTGATACATCCCCAGTTAATAAGTATGCCTATTGCTTTGAACAGTCTGACCACTAAAGTGACATGTATTCATGGGGACACCCACTGCTATCCTTTGACAAGTGTAGAATTAAGACTACAGGGTCAAGCGCAGACCATGCAAGTAGGTGTGGTACCTAATCTCCCCATACCAGTGGTTATTGGACATGACTACCCTTCTTTCCAGTCCCTGTTGTCTAATAATTTGAGTGCCATGGTAACTAGATCACAGAAACCTTCAGCACCACATATGTTAGAGCAACATTTCCCTTTTGATGAGGACATTTTTAGTGATCATGGGAAAGAAAAAAAAAACAAGAGCCAAAAGCAAAAGGATAAGAAAGAATGGACTGTCAAACACCAGACTGATTTTTGAAATAAAACTGTGTGGAATATAACAAAAAGGGAAAGGGAGAGTTTTGCTGAACTTCAACAGAAGGATGAGTCCTTAAAATTACTTTTCAACCCCCAGGAGAAAACTCCGGGACGTGAAAAGAAGTATCACTTAAGAAATGGGTTGATGTATCGGTAGTGTGATAACCCTAGAACACAAGAAAGAGTTGAACAGTTACTGGTACCTGAGAAATATCGTTCATTATTACTGAAACTTGCTCATGATATTCCAATGGCCGAACATTTAGGGAGAGATCGTACTCTGAGCAGACTACTAAATCGATATTTCTGGCCTGGAATACATGAGTAAGTTGCAGATTATTGTAGGAGTTGCCCAGAATGTCAACAAGTAGCAAAGGTGGTAAAGAAAGATAAAGTGCCAATTCAACCTATGCCTTTATTTTGTACTCCATTTAAAAGAATTGCAATGGATATAGTGGGTCCAGTCCTAAAAAGCACAAAAGGTAACCAGTATATTCTGGTGGTGTGTGATTATGCCACTAAGTATCTGGAGGTAATACCCCTCCGAACTATCACCGCTCCTAGAATTGCTGAAGAGCTAGGGAAGATATTTAGTAGAGTTGGCATTCCCCAAGAAATATTAACCGACAGGGGTATGAATTTCTGCTCAGAGGTTTTGAAGCACCTCTACCAGACCCTAGATATTATAGCAATCTGAACTACACCCTACCACCCACAAACTGATGGGCTGGTAGAGCGCTTCAATCAAACCATGAAAAAAATGATTCAGAAATTCATACATGATGAAGGAAGACAATGGGACCAGTACCTACCATACTTAATGTTCACTTATCGAGAGGTGCCACAAGCCTCTACTGGTTTCTCACCTTTTGAGCTGTTGTATGGGAAGAATCCTAGAGGACCTTTAGATATTGTAAAAGAATGGTGGGAGGACAGTAAGGGTACGCAAAAGAAATGTCCCCTTGAATATTTACAGCAGTTAAGAGATCGAATAAAGAAATATACCCAACAAGCCCAAGCAAATAATCAAAAACAACAAGCTATACAAAAAAAATTGTATGATCAAGGTACAAGGGTTAAGGAATTTTCTGAGGAAGACCTTGTATTATTACTTCTGCCATCATCAAAAAATAAATTACTTATGAAGTGGCAGGGCCCGTATAAGGTAATTCGGAGAATGGGGCCTGTCACATATGAAATATATATACATGACAAAACTAATAAAAAGCATATTTACCATGTTAATCTTCTAAAACCCTGGGTGGAGAGGGCACCCAATCTACATAGTTATGTTTATCCTGAATCCGGAAGTAGCGAACTAGACACTGCTTATCAAAGACTAGAAATGCAGGGGGGGATATAAAAGACATTAAGATAAACCCCGAATTAACATCCCAACAGACTGCTGAACTGTTAACTATGATACAACTACATGAAAAAACATTTAGAGGAACACCAGGAAGAATTGAAGGGGAAAAACATAACATTATACTATCCCAGAATAGTCCGATTCGTCAAAAACCTTATCGTCTCCCTGAAAAGTTGAGGGAGGCTGGGGTTCAAGAACTAAGAAAGATGCAGGAAATGGGAATTATAGAACCCTCCCACAGTGAGTGGAGCTTTCCTTTAGTGGTTGTACAAAAGAAGGAAGGGGGAGTGTGTCTATGCTTAGATTTTAGACGCCTAAACACCATTCCTAAATTTGATAGTTATCCTATGCCCCGCATAGATGACATACTAGATCACCTTGGCAATTCACAGTATTTTTCAACTATTGATCTTACTAAAGGATATTGGCAAATTCCTTTAGATAATGAAGCCAAATATAAGACAACCTTCAGTACACTCATTGGACTATTCCAATTTAATGTGATGCCCTTTGGACTTCATGGTGCCCCTGCCACTTTTCAAAGGATCATGGATAAGGTCTTAGCCCCTCACACTGCATATAGTGCAGCTTACCTTGATGATGTGGTGATATTCAGCCCCACTTTGGAAGATCACCTGCAACATTTATCAAACATTTTAATGGCCATTTCCAACTCAGGTCTTACCATAAATCCCGGAAAGTGCACCTTGGGAATGCAAGAAACTAAATATTTAGGATTCCTAATAGGCAAAGGGTGCATAAAACCCGAGACAACTAAAATTGAGGCGATCGCCTCATGCCCAAGACCACAAACTAAAAAATATGTTCAAGCCTTTCTGGGCCTGGCGGGATACTATCAACATTTTATCCCAGCTTTTTCAGCTATAACTGGACCCTTAACTGACTTAACAAAAAAAAGACAGCCAGATAAGGTAACATGGAGCCCCAAATGTGCAGAAGCTTTTTGTTCTATAAAAGCACAACTGTGCTCTTCACCAATACTCTGTATTCCCAACTTGTCTTATCCCTTTATACTACAGACTGATGCCTCTAATCAAGGTATTGGGGCAGTGTTAACACAAACTATTAATGGTGAAGAACACCCGGTTATATACATTAGCCATAAGTTACATGAACGTGAGGTTAAATATTCCACTATTGAAAAAGAGTGTTTGGCTATTAAGTGGGCTATTGAAGCTTTATGTTTCTATTTATGGGGTGTTGAGTTTGAAATCTGGATGGACCATAACCCATTATGCTGGCTGCAACATATGAAAGATAGAAATCCACGAATTATGAGGTGGTACCTTTCACTACAGCCCTATAAATTTTCAATAAAACATCGAAAGGGGGTATTAAATGGAAATGCGGATTTCCTATCCAGGTACAAACCCCAGGGTGATAGAGACGAAAGATATGGAGGATATTAATCTTCCCATCACTTGTTATTGTTAAATATCCCCAGTATAAGGGACCCCGGGGTGGAGCCATGGAGAGGGTGTGCTATGGTTCCACTCCCTTCCTGTAATGATTGAAGAAAACCCTATGACAAGCAATAGGGTTTGGATCAAAAGAGGGGAGGAGTATGTGGAAGGGGCACCATGCCCCCCCCTTTTTTCCATTCTAGTATGCATTTGTTTTATGTTGTTTTGTAGTATGAATGGTGTCCTTTTTTTTGTGATATGTGTATGTGGTAGTAGTGGAGTATAGATTGGCCATCTATCTCCCTCTAGCCAAAAAAAAAAGCTAGCCTTATGTGTACGTTAACAGAAATAAAGAATCTGTATACAGTGGTACAAACATTGCAAGATACGTTAAAAGCAAAAAAAAAATAGATTTCTTCATGTTCAAGGCATTTATTTTAAAACCGGTAACCCCCCCCTCCCCTTTTCGCATCAGGAGTACCTTAGTATATAATATTTTAGCCACTTGAGGTCCATAAAGTGCTGCCTAATACGAATTCTTTACTAGGAGCAGAGCGTTTAAGGATTAATTCATGGATTCACATTTGAACCTTTTTTATTTCATCCATTTATAGACTGAAAGAAGAGCATCTCTGTAGGTTTCAGGGACCTTTCAGGAAAAGTAAACGGCGCTTACCTAGAAAAGGAACCACTATTTAAGTGTTCAATAGCCGGTTTACGTCTTTCCCGATTCTTTCCCCTGCACGAATGTGCGAACATCCATGCCGCTGTTTCTGTTCCGTAAGTGAAATTAAATAGAAAATTGGATCCAGGCAATCGAGTGCTTTACTCGGAAGGTGCATTCTTAGAATGAATGAGCATACCTGAAGTTGGAATTTTCTTTAAACCGCTTATCTCGAGGGGTAAAATTCGTTGTTCAGAATTAAGGTTGTGGTGTGCTTGGAAATACCGCAGCTACCTACATCTCTTCTGTCCCTGTAAGAGCCGGCTGGCCCCTTTCATCACACTTTTATCCAGAAGAGATGGGGCGGTCCCTGACAGCGTTTCAAAGCCGGATTAAAATGTTAATAAAATACATCCTTTTATGTAGATATACAACAGAGAGTTTTTGTTATTAATTAAGGAATATTGTAAGGTAGAAATTAATGTATATAAGTAATTCTGTATGAAAATAAAAATGCTTGGTTGAATTGAGTTTTGCCAGGACCAGTCCTGGCTTTTTACACCCTTTATATGCCAGAATTGCTGAACATAAGATAAGATAGCATTTGGGTGCTGAAGTGTAAGCACCTCAGAGGTGACTGTAGTACTTACTACTGACCTAATATGAGGCTCTGCTTGATTTATCTGTAAATTATTATTTTTATTTTCAAATGTACAGTTCGTTTTCATTTTGTTGTTATTCCAAGAAGTGCTCGTTTTGCTTTTCTTCAAATAAAGGAAGTGAAGAATACATTCTGCATCTGAAGCATCCTTGGTAACCCTTAAGCCTTCCACACTCCCAGATAAGCTGAGTGAAATTAGCAAATTCCAATTTCATGGAATTTTCATGAAATTCCACAATTTTCACAAAGACTTATGGAATTTGACTTTAGGTACAGATGTTATTTTGCAATTTCTGGCAGCAAGGAATGAATAAAAAATTACACACAAAATATAATGGTATTGCATTCTCCAGTTTTAAAGTTTCAGGGGTTTATAAATTTGCAGATTACATTCTTGCGAAATTTAATTTTAAAATGTTGTGAAAGTTTGATTACCTTTAATTCAGTCCCATTGTTTGAACTTTGTCAGAAATGACCATGGGGTACATTAGTTTCAATATTTCAAATCTGGTTAAATTTCAACATGTTGTTTTAGATTTAGAGGGAAATAAATGAAATTAAAACTTTGGCAACATGTGTGGCAGACTATAACTCAGTCCTATTTGAAACTAGAAATATGAAACTAAGCACATATATATATGCAGTCATAATCTGTATACCTGTAAAATCCTATAACATTTCAATGAATACTATCAACATTATACTAAAACAATATAAATCTAAATTTTGGCAAAATGTTTGCCTACCTATAACTCAGCCCCCTTTGCAGCTTGAAACTTAAAACATGGTGTACATACCCATGCTGTATGTTTCTCTATATTCTGAAACTGTGGAGAACTTTGGATAAAATCTTACAATTAGATCAAAATAACTGAAAAATGAATTTTGTTTATATGTTTGGGCACCCATACCTCCGCCCCTTTTCCACCTATGACACTGAAATTCAGTACAATTAAGTATGCCTTACTTAGCTGTCAGAGTGCCACATTTGGGTCCTATTTGGAAATGTATTTATAAAATTAGAGCAAAATAAATGAAATTTAAAATTTGGCAACATTCCACACAATTGTTGTACAAATTCTGTGAAATTCACCTGAATCGGGATGGTCATTCCATGAGCATCCTGCAGGCAGAATTTTATATTGCACGCAGCTCTAGAGAGTAGTTAATGTTTTTGTGCCACTGTATGAAATAAATGTGGAACTGTTGCAGTAACTGTTTTTTGGTGGCTGGTGCCGTTCTTTTATGTAGTTTGTGGTTTGTTTTAAACAAGCATAGTTTTGTTGCAAAGCAGCTGTCTCTTCCAGGTTTCTAATCAGAAGCTCCTCTATTCCAGTTTTTATTTAATAAGGGTAAGAACATCATTATGTTCTTCCAGCCTTAGTAGACAAATTGAGTTGCAACATCTTATTTATAGTGGAATTCTACTCCAACACAGTTTGAGAGGACTGATGCAAAGGGAGACTAAATAACTTCTTCAATATTACACAGTTAGTCAGGTGGGATTGTCACTTTACTCTCATGATAACTAATCCTGTGTTATAGCCTCTAATATAGAAACATAGAAACTGATGGCAGAAAGGGACCGCAAGATCCATCTAGACTGCCCAATACAGGTAACTATCCCTCCTCCCCCCAATCTTTTCTGTGAAATGATACCTTTGTGCCTGTCCTAGGTATTTTTGAACCCATTTACAGTTTTGGCCTCCACTACTTCCTGGGGCAGGCAATTCCATAAATTGTCTGACCTCTCAATGAAGAAGAACTTCATAACATTGCTCCTCAATCACCCACCCTTGAGCTTTATATCATATCCTCTAGTTCTGACACTTTTCATCTCTTGAAGGAGCTCCTGCACCCCTATCTTATTTATACCCTTGATATACTTGAATGACTCAGTCAGGTCTCAGAAGACTGGAGAAGGGCTCATGCGATCCTGCTCCACAAGAGTGGTAGCAGAGAGGAGGCAGGGAATTACAGACCAGTCAGTTTTACCTCAGAGGTAGACAAGATTATGGAGGCACTCATTAAAGAAAGGATAGTGCAACACCTGGAATCTATAGGAGCACAGGATCCAAGATAGCATGGGTTTATAACAGAAAGGTCCTATCAAACTAATCTCATAGATTTCTTTGACTGGATAACCAGACTGGTGGACCAAGGGGGAGCAGGTGATGTCACCTACCTTGACTTCAGCAAAGCTTTCAATACTGTTCCACATAGAAGATTGATTAACAAGCTGTGGAGGCTCAGGGTGGGTCAGAAGTTGGTCAACTGGGTGGCAAACTGGTTAGCAGGCAGAAAACAGACAGTGGTGGTAAACGGTATATAGTTAGAAGAGATGCAAGTCACAAGTGGGATATCTCAGGGATCAGTCCTGGGGCCAGTCCTTTTCAATATCTTTATCAGTGACATTGCAGATGGACTGGAAGGTAAGGTTTGTCTGTTTGCAGATGACACCAAGATCTGCAATACAGTAGATGATCCAGATGGGGTTGGAAGAATGAGAAGAGATCTGGATAAACTGGTAAAGTGGTCGGAAGAGTGACAATTGAGGTTTAACGCAAAGAAGTGCAAGATCATGCACATAGGGAAGAGAAACCCTGAAGCCACCCATAGGTTTATTTATTTAGCTTTTGTTTACCGGGTAAGTACAGTAGACAAGTTATATGCCTATTTTCAGGAACGACCCGGGAGAGTACAACAGGTAAACAGGGTACATCAATACAACATAATGAGTCAACAAGTAATTATACATCTTGTGGTTAGGTACATTGAGGCAACAGAGCAGCAGACAAGATACAGTGCAAGTAGTGCAACATTGACTATCTGATACTAAAGTGCAGGTACAGCAGCAGTGACTATGTAGTAACAGATTCGATCTGATTTACTTGAGGTACCGGGAGTAGGGTGCTTCAGGGTCTAGGGAGCCTAGGACTTCATGGTAGGGGGACTTACGGCATTCGCAGTGTGAGGCCAGCTTGAGGTGCTCCCACAGGGAGGTACGGAGGCATCTGTGGGAAGGGGCGGTGGGGATCAGCTCAGGGAGGGAGTTCCAGAGCCTGGGAGCATGTGCTACGAAGTCTCTGTCATCCATGAGGGTGCAGGTAGATGGTACTTTTAGTATCCCAGGGCCCTGGGACCTAAGGGGGTAGGAGGAGCTGTCAGCAGGGGAGAGAAGCTGAGCCAGCCCCGAGGGGACACTGGTGCTAATTACTTTGCTTACAAGGCACCCGATGCCAAGATTTAGGTGGTTGGATGGGGAAAGCCATCCTAACTTATCATGAAGTTCACAGTGATGGGTGGGGGGGGCGGCCAGGGTGAAGCGGCAGATGTTATTGTACATCGAGTTCCATCTGGTGAGGAGGACTTTTGAGGTATGTGCAAAAAGGTGGAGACCGTAGCTAAGGGAAGGGAGTAGCACTCCCCTGGTGAGAGCCAGGCGAGCAGCTGGGGTAAGGTTTGTATTTAGCCCTATAGACCAGTCCCAGCTTACAGTTTACACCTCTGCAGACATTGAGGATGTGACTCCCTAGGTCCAGTTGGGGGTCAAGAGTGACACCAAGGTATTTGAGGCAGGACACTGTGTTAAGGGAAGTACCGTCAGTGCAGGTGATTTGCAGAGGAACTGGGGAGGCACGTATTTTGGCTGAGGAGCCGAATAGCATGGCCTGCATTTTTTTCAGGTTGAGGACTAGCTTCTGTTGGGTGATCCAAGCCTGAATGTTCTTGAAATCCTCAGATAGGTGGAGGTTTAGATAGACAGGATCTCATGAGTGGGCCAGGAGGACCAGGTCATCTGCATACAGGGTGACCCTACATCTGGTAACTACAGCAGGGAGGTTGTTAATAAACAGGGAGAAGAGAAGGGGACCCACTACCAATCCCTAGGAGACACCGGAGGTCACAGGCCGGGGGTCAGACAGGACTTTATTGAATTTGGTTAGCTGAACTCTACCATGCAGGTAGTCGGTTACCCATTTCAGAGCTAGGGGGGACATTCCTAAGGACCTCATCTGCAAGCAAAGCAGGTCGTGGTCGACAAGGTCAAAGGCCTTGGACAGGTCAATAAACACTGCTCCAGCGAGTTCTCCCTGGTCCATGGCTGCTCTGATGCTAGAGAAGACGGAGATCAGAGCCGTGGTTGTGCTGTGCCCTTTGCGAAAGCCGTGCTGGGCAGGAGACAGCAGTTCATGGGAGTGGATGTATTCGGAGAGTTGTCTAGCTACAACCTTTTCAAGGAGCTTGCTGATGGCCGAAAGGATGGTGATTGGCCGGTAGTTGTCGGGGATTTTAGGGTTGCCCTGCTTAAGCGCAGGGACAACCCTGGCCACCTTCCAGATCTCTGGGATCTCCTCTGAGGCAAGGGACAGGTTAAAGATGTGGGCCACCGGGGAGGCAATATAGGGGGCTCCAAGTTTGAGAAGTTTGGGCTCCAGGTTATCTAGACCAGGACTGGCATGCTGGGAGAGACCAGTGAGGAGAGACAGCACCTCATTTTTCGGCACCGCCCTTAGGAAGAAAGGAGGACTGGGAGGGACAGACTCCTGTCGGTCAGAGGATGCGGGGCAGTTTTGACTCCTGGCCATTGAAATATGTGGGGAGACGGCAGGTAGGTCAGTGAAGTGGGAGTTGAGAGCATTGGCAATCGTGAATGGATTGTTGCAGGTGGCACCTCCGATAATCATGTCGGTGACTCCAGAGTTGGTGTGCCCGTGGACCAGGGATTTGATATTTCTCCAGAACCTTCTAGGGTCGTTAGCCGAGCGAAGAAGGGCCGTCTTACTGAAATCACTTTTTGCCACTCTGATGGCTTTTTTACACTCATTTCTGAGTTTTCTGTATTGTTGTAGTAGAGGCTGGTCAGGGGAGCGTTTGAAGTGGGCCCAGCATAAGGGCGAGAAGGCTCCTGTGCAGCCATTTTGTGGCTGTCCCCCTGACCCTCCGACTTATGATAGGGGCATGCCTATCCTTAGAGCCCCGAAGGAGGTGAGAAACAAGGTTGCAGAAGAAGAGGGATCGGGGGCACTATATACTCCTGACCAGTCAGTGAGTCTTAGTTCCTCCAGGAAGACATCTGGATCAAACCTAATGAAGTTACGGGTGTGAATGATTTTGTAAGGAACCTTAGGGGTGGAGATTTTCCATACACAGAAAATCGAGGGGTGGTCTGACATTGAGTCAGGCAGGGTCCCAACTGTGGAGATCCTCTCAGGATGGTTTGACAGGATCCAGTCCGGTAAGGAATTGGTGGATCCGTTTGCCGACCGTCGGGTAGGCTCCTGTACAAGTTGCATCAGGGTATGTGTGGCAAGCAGGGGCTTGAACTGCTTAGCATTCCACCGGCCCAGTTTAGGTTCACATCACCCAGAATTAGGAGTTTGTTGTCCCAGTTCTAGGGCCAACAGTATCCAGGAGGTGGGTGAGGCTCTGGAGTCCTCCCTAGGGGGTTGTAGGTGCACACAATGCAGTTTTTGTGTTGCCAAGCAGGAGCACAATGTGTAGCAGCCTCAGGGAGATGGTAACGAGGGTTGATGAGTCACCAGAGATACATTATGTAGCTCTTAGTAAATCATGCATACCCTCCCTCTTATTCCCACTCCTGTCCTGCCGGATGAGCTCATAGCCTTGTAGCCCGCAGGCTGAGTCAGGAATCGAGGGTTTGAGCCAGGACTCCGTAATACCAAGGATGTCGGGTTTATAGAGTGAGACCCAGATGACGAGCTCATCCAGGTGGGGAAGCAGGCTACGAATGTTAAGGTGAGCCACTTTCAGCCCTTTACCTAGCTGCCATTCCAGAGGAAAAACCGAGGCTGAGGGGAAGAGGCCAGGATTGGGTTCAATATCACCCGCCAAGGCTAGGATTAGTGGGAGGAGCCACAGAAGGCGCCCTCTGGGGGAGGTACGCCTGGTCCTGGGCTTTTGGGCTAGATGTCTCTGGACCCTGGTATGGTACAGAATGGGTCTGGGTACAAGTCTGCTTGTGGGATAGCAGGGACTTGCAGCGTCGGCCAGGAGATTGGAGAAGGTGAAGTCGGTCATTACATGGAGGGGAGACCGTTTGTGGTATTCCCCCATGCTAGGGGCGGTTGCGATGTGGAGGGACATGAGTCTCAGGAGGAGAACAGCAAGGATTATGGGACGGGGGGGATGTATCCCCGGAGGGCCATGGGACGCTTCATTACTAAGGCAGGGCCCTGCTGAACATGGAATCCCCTCATCAAGGGGAATATGAATAAATGGAACACCCCGATCAAGTGCAGTGCTAGGGTCTTAGTGTAGGGGGTCGTAGGTTTATCCCACCTAGCACTCACGGTGGTGAGGAGGAGGTCACTAGAGACAGGGGAAGTAGGTCCCGAGGGGCGGATGGGGCAGAATATAAGCAGCGGCCTGTCAGACAGGGTACTGATGTCTCACGGTAGATAGGCTCACAGTACCATTAAACCAGTAGCCCAAGAGCAGTGACAAGAGTCACGGGAAGGGACTAGACCAGGGGGGCC
Organism: Neoceratodus forsteri; assembly: GCA_016271365.2. Taxonomy (NCBI): domain Eukaryota; kingdom Metazoa; phylum Chordata; order Ceratodontiformes; family Ceratodontidae; genus Neoceratodus; species Neoceratodus forsteri. The sequence continues at coordinate 260,400,359 of CM028137.1, read as the reverse complement.
TAGACAGGTTAGCAAGGACAACAAGCCAGTTGGACAGGGGCAGATAACAGTTGACTAGTGGCGCGCAGTGCAGGGCGGGCCAGGGCAGGAATCCTGTGGATAGGGGAAGAAGCACAGTTGGTAAAATTACTCAAAATGATAGTAATGAGGCTATGAAAGACAGATAAATTACAATATAGATATGATAAGACAGATAAAATTACAATATAGGTACGATACAGTTTCAGCCCCATCTCCTGCAAGCTGATTGGCCCCTGTACGTCTAGTAGGCGGGGCTTACGAGGATTTAATGGGACGAGGGAACAGGGTGGGTGAGAGGGCCAAAAAATTGAGTCCAGGAGATTGTTTTCCCCCAAGGAGGCCCGCCGGAGCTTGCGACTCAAGCCGGCACCTCAACTCGGGATAAGGTGGTGTGGCACGAAGGGGGGAACCCTCCAGCACAGGTCTCCCTCACTTCCCCTCCATCTGTGTTGTCGGTCCAAGGATCTTGCTGTCCTTAAGGTGGAGGGCTCATGAGGTCAGCGTTGGAATGGGCCAATCTGCGAGTCTCGGGAGGAGGAACAAAGAAATGGTGCCAAAAATTGAAAAAGTTCCCCGGCGCTCTGGCAGGGCTCAGCAGCAAGGTAGGAATGGGAAGAGGAGCTTTTGATGTTGTTTAAAGTCTTTTAAAGTCTCTGGCACTCTCAGGATTCGTGGCAGGGCTCTGCAGCAGCATAGGGACAAGTCGGAGCATTTTGAGAGTCAATTTGGGTCTCCTGTGCCAGCAGGAGCGTCGCTTCAGACCCAGGAAGGGTAGCAAGTGAAAAATTGAGTCCAGGAGATTGTTTTCTCCCCGAGGAGGCCCGCCAGAGCTTGCAACTCAAGCCAGCACCTCAACTCGGGATAAGGTGGTGTGGCACGAGGGGGGGGAGGGGAGTTGCTGGCAATCACAAGGGAAGAACGAGACTTGGGCATCATCATCACAGATGACCGAAATCATCCAAGCAAACCACTAAAGCAATAGGTAAGGCTAGAGGGATGTTGGGGTGTATTAGTAGGGGTATCACAAGTTGTAAGAGAGAGGTAATAATCCCTCTTTACAAGACACTGGTTAAGCCCCTTCTGGAATACTGCATGCAGTACTGGAGGCTGCACCTGCACAAGGACATTAACAAAATGGAGGCAGACCAAAGAAGGGCAACCAAAATGGTGCAGGGACTGCATCAGAAAACATATGAGGACAGATTAATGGAGCTCAGTATGTATACCCTAGAGCAAAGGAGGGAGAGAGGTGATATGATCGAAACATTCAAACATTTTAAGGGCATTAACAAGGTGAAAGAGTCTAACATGTTTCAATGTAAGAAAAATAGCAGGACAAGAGGACACAGCATGAGATTAGAGGGAGGCCGATTAAGGGATAATGTGAGGAAGTTCTTTTTCACAGAAAGGATGGTGGATGCATGGACAGCCCTACCTTAGGAAGTGGTGGATATGAATACAGTGCAGGGCTTCAAACAGGCATGGGATAGGCCTAAGGGAGCAATACAGATGAGTACGACTAGATAGGCCATTGACAGAGTACAGGCCTATGGCACATTCATAAGGTAGAAAAATGGGCAGACTGGATGGGCCTTGTGGTCCTTATCTGCCGTCAACTTCTATGTTTATATGCTTCTATGTTTCTCCTCCTCCTCTGCTCTAGGAAGTAAATGTTGTGCTTCCTCAACCTATGCTTATATGCCATTTGATGTAGACCCTGAATCATTTTTATGGTTCTCCTGTGCACCATCTCAAGCCTAACATATCTTTCCTAAGGTGTGGCCTCCATAACTGTACTCAGTACTCCAGGTGAGGGTGCACCAGCACCCTGAAAAGTGGCAGCACCACTTCCCTTCAGCGACTCGTGATTCCCCTCCCTATGCAGCCCAGCATACCACTGGTCTTCAGTGCCAACTTTTCGCACTGCTTCCCATCTTTAAGTTATCTGATATAATGATTCCTATGTCTCGATCCTGGTTGGTACATGCCAGCTGCTTCCATCCCAGGTAGTATCCCACTTGGGGTTTTTCTTCCCTTACTGCATGACCTTGCACTATTTGGCATTGAACTTCAACTGCATGGCATCTGACTTCTCCTCGAGTTTCCTCAGGTCTGATTCCATGCTTATGACTCCTTCTGGGGTCAGGGTGTCCACTATGTTGCAGATCTTGATGTCATCTGCAAACAGACACACCTTCCCTTGCAATCCATTTCAGATGTCAGCTATGAACAAATTGAAGAGTAGGTGCCCCAGCACCAACTCCTGAGGCACTCCACTAGTCACTTCTCTCTCCATTGATACCACTCCATTTACCTGCACCCATTGTGCTCTTGCCTTCAGACAGTTGCTCACCCAAACTGCCACTTCCTTACCTTTGCCAGTGTGGTCCAATTTCTTTACCAGCCTTCTGTGTGGAACCGAGTCAGAGGTCTTACTAATGTCCAGATAGACCACATCTACCACTCCCCCTTGGTCCACTACCTTCATTACCCAGTCAAAGAAGTCCCCCGAGTTTGTCTGGCATGACCTTCCAGCCATGAAACTGTGCTGTTTTTGGGTCCTGTTGCCCACTGGATTCCAGATGTGCTACTTTTCTTTGCTTGAGCAATGTCTCCATCAGTTTTCCTACCATCGATGTGAGGCTCACTCGATGGTAATTTTGAGCCTCCTCCCTGCTCCCTGATTAGTGAAGTGGGACCACTATCGCCCTCTTAAAGTCTTAAGGCACTGTCCTGCTTTTTAGTGATTTGGTGAAGAGTTCCATCAGGGGTGCTGTTATCACACTCCCCAGTTCCTTAAGAACTCTTGGGTGAATCTCATCTGACTCCATGGCATTGTCCACCTTTAATTTAGTTAGGGCTTGCAAGACTTGTCCCTTCATAAAGGGGATCAAGTCTACCCCTGATCCCTGTGTGCAATTCCTTTGCACATTTTGGTTGTCCCCTGCATTCTCCCTAGTGAACATGGAACAGAAATATTTATTTAGAACTTCTGCCTTCTCACTGTCCTTCTCTACTAGTCCTCCTCCCGAAACTGCTAGCCTTACTATTCCTCCTTTAGTCTTTCTTCTTTCTCTTATGCAGCTAAGAAAGGTTTTGTCTCCCCCCTCTAACACCCTGTACTATCCTTAGCTTGGTGTGAGCTTTAGCTTCTTTTGTTACTTTTCCCAGTTTCCTCTGTGCAACTATGTAAGTTTCCATGTCTTCATCCTTGCTTGATGCCTTATATGCCTTGGAGAACTAGAGGGGTTTCCTTCTCTTATTTGCCTTGCTGATCCTCCTAGCCCACTACTCGGTTACCTCCTTGATAGCTCCCTTGAGATTCTCCCACATTTCCTCCACCCCCCCCATGCCTGAGTTTCTCTGCTAGGCTGATTCTCATTTTGGAAAAGTCTTCCTTTCTGAAGTCCAAAACTCTGATCTTGAAATGTCTGATATGCATAGTTGTTTTGATTTGGAAACCGACCACATGATGAGTCACTGTTGCCAAGATGGCACCCTACCTCGACCCTTTCTACCCTGTGACTGTTTGTCAGAACCAGGTCCAAGACAGCTCCACCTCTGGTTGGTGACTCAACAAGTTGCTTCAGCCCTGCCCCCTGTAGGGCCATTACAAATTCCCTGCCTCTTGTTGTCGATGCTGTCTGAGATTCCCAGTTGATGTCTGGTAAGTTAAAGTCCCCTACTATAATTGCTTCACCCTTGTCCACCATTTTATGTATCATCTCCAATGTTTCTTTGTCCCCATCTACCCCCTGCAATTGGAGCCTGTAGATAACTCCTAACCTTATGGCTACCCCATTCCCCATCTCAGCTGTTACCCACAGTGTCTCAGTGTCACCTAGGTTCCCCTGGATTTCTGTGATTTCAATTTCCTCCTGGATTACAATGCTACCCCCCTCCCTTTTTCCCCTTTCTGTGCCTCCTGTACATGTTGAAACCAGGAATGGCCATGTCCCATCCATGGCTTCCTGTGAACCAAATTTCCATCACAGCCACTAAATCTAGTCCATCCTCTGCTATAGTTGCCATGAGGTCAGGGATTTTGTTAGCCAGGCTCCTAGCATCAGTTACCATTTCTTTCCATGTGCTACCCTCCTTCTTTTTGCAGGCATGATTTCTGTCTGAAGCACTTCTTTCTGTAGTTTCCATGGCAGAACTCCTTGGCTCCAGATCATTGAGATTACCTCTTTCCCGTAATGCTTCTGTCTTTCTTGGAGCAGTTTACTTTTTTCCCTTACTGTGTCCATAGAGTACTGTATGTTTCTAATGTGTTTGGAACAATTTGTGTCAAATGTGCTGCTTGTGATGCAGTGTCCTGACTCTGACCGAGTAACCTTTGATGGGGAGGGGCATCTGGTAGCCCATATGACATGATGGGTGCAGGTGCCCTTTCCCCACCAATTAGTTTAAGCGGCTGACGATGAAGTTAAACTTTTGACTGAGAGCTTGTGTCCCCTCCTTTGTAAGGTGCAGGCCACTGAATGTGAAGAACTCCCTTTCCCAGAAGTTCTGCCAGTTCCCAATGTAGCCGTGCCCTTTTTCCTGACACCAATTTTTAAGCCAGGTATTAAGCTCGACGGTGTCCTTCTCTCTAATTTTCTGCCTGTTGGCTCCCTTTCCCCAAACAAGCAGAATCTCTGAGAAGGAGAAGCTGGATGAAATGAAAGCTACTTTTTCTTCAAGTTTGGAAGATTTTGCTTGGTTTCCTCCACAGAGTTATGCGCTAGGTCATTTGCACCAATATAGATCAGAATGTGCATGTCTCACTTGGTGTTTCACACAATTTCCTCAATGCAATTTGTGTCCCTCCATGTCGATGTTACTGTGGGGCATCTGACCACAATCTCTGATAAGCTGCTTTGGTGGATGTGAGACTGTACTCCATGGACCACAGAGTCTTCTATTATTAGTACGTGTTTTTTGTTGTGTTCTGTGATTTTTGGTTTGGTTTGACCCTCTGTGCATTGTATGAGAGCCCCCTCCTCTGGCTTGTTTGCCTTGAGAGTAGTAATAGATCACAGTGGAGAGAATCTATTTGACAAGTGGACTGATGTTGGATTCACCCTATGCATGCATTTTGGCTTAGCTTTCTGCTTTCCCACCAACTGCCAGCCCCCTGGTCTGCTGGTACTCTGGGGAGAGGCATTTGTCATTGCCACCTAACGGTCAAATACATTGAAGTGTTGTTCAGTTTTGTGCGGTTGAGTTGCATCCTGAAGTAGTTTATCTCAGCCAATGCCACGTGGAGCTGAGTACATAGATCACTGAGAGCAGAGCATGTATGACAATGCCCCACCTGCAATGCATAATCTCTGGTGAATAGGGTCCGGAAATACCTGCAGTTTGTAATGTCCCTTTTCCCAAAGAGTGGTGTCAGATGAAAAAATAAGACCTGCCCTATACTGTGAATGGATGATGCAGAAGGTAAATCCCTCCAGAGTGGGATAGGAACCACATTGCCACAAAAAGCATTTTCTAAACTCTTCTGAAATATTGACCTATATGAGTTCTAAGTTTTTTTTATTTATTTATTTTTTTACTTTCCTGGCAGGTCCTCCATTGGCATTCTGCCCTGGTCATGGCCCCCAGGCTTCCACCAACCGTCAATTGCCCACTTGTCTCCCAGTCACCCCTGGCTCAACCCCCAAAGGGTGGGGCTGTGGCACTGGTTCCCCTAATTTCAGTGTCACAGAACCAGTGTCTAGTTTGGAGTACTGCTGGTGAAAGTGGCTAATTGAAGCCCGGGGAGGGCTTCATTTAGATGGAGGATCCACCCCTCCCTTTTCAGTTTTCCTCCAGGAGGCGGGGACATGCAATGATGTCCAGGGTCTTCCCTGCCTCCAGTACATGTAAGCACCTGAGGCTGCATGACTCCCAGCCTCCACCAGGGGTCCATCTAGCGCCAGGCACTTCCCCACCCTCCCCCCGGAGAAGGAGAGCAGTCCGAGGAACACTCTATCCTTCTCCACCCCGGCCAGCCCTCCAGTGACCCGGGTCCATTCCCGAACCCAGGTCACCGGCGTCACAAGCGGAAATCCAACAGCTGCGCCGACATGAGTTCTAAGTTAACAGATACATATATTTTGGCTAAAAGATCCTCCATAATGCAAATAAAATGATTAACTGTGCTAATATATATATATATATATATATATATATCTGATATATAGTCATTACAAAAAACATCATTAATGCCAGTTAGGGTTAATAACACAGCGACAAAAGTATGGAAGTGTGATGTTAGGTTACCCTCCACCACCCCCACCCCCACAACCCCACCCTCACACACTAACAGACATCGGGTTGTGCCATTTGGTCTCAGGTTAACTCACCCCATTCCATGTGCAAACAAGCTGACTTGCTGCAGTATAGGAGAATGGGGTGAGAGTTAGGCCAGATGACCACATGACACACTCCGATGTCTGTTGGTGTGTGGAGGGTGTGAGGGTGGTGGTGGGGTGGTAGGGGGTAACTATAACATCACAGTTCCATACTTTTGTTACTGTGATATCAACCCTTACTTATGCATTAATGAAGTCTTTTGCAACGAAATTCCCTTCTTTTTGAGAAAGAGTAATTTAACTGGTAACTGGTATGTGTTTGTGGGGAAAAGGGCCGTCCAGGCCCTGGGCTCCCTTCACGTTGCCCATTTTTTGCATAATAGTATGTATATGTGGGAGCATGGGACCTCTGAGCTCTGCGCTCCCACTACACATAAGAACGGAGCCATGCAGCAGCCACATAGTTCTGAAAAGGAACCCTCGTAACAGTTATTTGGCAATATCTCAGTAACCGAAGCAACTATGAAAAAAATTCCACTGCAGATGTAATCATGACTTCAAAACCTCCATGCAAGCTTAGTCCACCTAAAAGTGGACTATGCTGTGGGTAGCTAACAATCTGTATCACAAATCGTTTTCAAGATACGGTGGCCAAAAGGTGCCACGGGTGCCACAGTGTTAGCCTATGGGAAATTTCTTAACTTCAGAGCACTATAACTTTGTAACCATTTTAAATTGTTTTACCAAACCACCAAAAAGCACATATGTTGGGGCATAACACCTTTTCACCGTTCAGCCAAAAAGCCCTAAGCGTTTAGGTGCAGTCGTGTGGCAAAGAAATTATATGTTTTGTTGCAGTAGTGTTGAAAATTGCGACAGTACAGATGCAACAGTGTTGTGATTTGTGAAAGTGTTGCAAATGTACTGTCTTGATTTGCGACACTATGGGGGACCTGATTTTAATAAAGGTATTTCTAGAGGTTCTAGAAAAAACTGATGGCACCATTAGGTTCCTCATGCCCCATTTAGGCAAACACAACTGTCAATGTTTACCTAGGGACAGTAGAATTTGAATTACAGACAGCTTTCTTCACCACTAACTGAAACAAGATGGCAACAGAATAACACTACTGAGTGGATTTGTGACAGTAAAATGTGCTTTTGCAACTGTAATGGGTGCTTTCGAGAGGCACATATATTTTTTCCCCATTGACTTGAATGTTATACTTTAAAATTTTAATAAATTTTGAATGGTTTAATATTTTTTCACCAAATGTTCAAAAGGCACGTCAGTGACCCAGATTGCATCTTCCCTGAAGATTTCAGACCAGATTGACAAATCGTTTGGGCTGTAGCCCCAAGCAAAGAAACATGCAAAACCCCTGTTTTGGTGTATTTTTTGGTGCTCTGAAACTCTGCAATCACTCATCTGACCGTAATGTATCTTGCCTGATCCAGAGATCTATGGTGCCCCACTATGCATGCAAAATGTCAGGCAAATCCATCATACGGTGGCAAAGTTATTAAAGTGCAAAAGTTTGGGTTTAACATAGAAGTTGCCGGGCAACCCTAACTATAGCTTCACTACCATGTGGCTATAATATATATTCATTGCAAAAAACTTTGTTGATGCACCATTAGGGTTGAAGCATAAGGAAATACAACCTTAGGGCCCCCAAAACTAAGACCCCACCATCACTGTGCATACAAGAACAGGACTGAGGGGTGTGTCTTTGGATTATGAACCCTATTGCTCACCCCATTCTCCTATGCTGTACTAATCTAACCTTACTTAGTCATGGAATGGGGTGAGCATTAGGGTTCACAACCCCAAAACACACCCCTCATGCCTGTTCCTACTTGCACAGTGGGATGTGAGGTCTTAGTCTTGGGAGCCCTAAGGTCATATTTCCCTACTTTTGATGCTTCAACCTCAATGGTGCATTAACAAAGTTTTTTTGCAATGAATTTCCTACCTTTTTGAGGAAGCTCCAATCAGCCCATAGTAAGCGATAGGAGCACAGGGCCTTCTGGCCCTGGGCTCCCATCCATGCCTCTGACTTGTTCTGATTTGTTCTGATTTCTTTACAAATATTCTAAAGAATGGGCATAACTAAGTAATTTTTCAAATTTTGACTCCAAATTTTTATCATAGTGTTGTTATTATCCCACCTCTTGGACCCGGTAGGTGAAAATTTCGAAATCCATGTGAAAACTCCATTCCATGCCAGAGGTGTGAAAACATGTTTTGGGCAGGATATGAAAAATGACAGCTGTGTTGTTCATGAGATGGTGTGATAAAGTGACTATATTGAAAACTGGGAGAGAAAATATTAAAAATAACCAAACTTACATCTGTGCGTACAAAATTGTCAATGACCGCTCGTAAATGGGCCATTGTTAGTAGTTTTTTCACCAAATTTTCAACATGTCCTTTTTGGGAACCCACTTCATGAACACTGCCACTGTCATTTTGTTCCTTGGTCCCAAAATATGATTTCACACAGCGACCATGCCATTCTGTGCCACAGTTGCAAAAACACATTTTGGGCAGAATGTGAGAATTGAAAGCTGTAATGTTCATGGTGTGGTATGAAAAAATGTCAGTTGTTGAAAATTTGGAGTCAAAATATCGTAAATTACCAGAGTTATGCTCCTGTGTAGAAACTGTACAATGCACACTTATAATGCAGCCATTTTGGGGAATTTTTTTCACCAAATATTCAACATGGGCTTTTTGGGACCCCACCTCATGAACACTGGCACTGCGATTTTGTTAATTGATTCCAAAAGGTGATTCTGGGCAGCTACTCTGAAATCATCTTTCAGGACCAAGTAATGAAATGACACTGCGAGTGTTCATGAGGTGGGGTCCCAAAAACCCCATGTTGAAAATTTAGTGCAAAAATATTGAAAAATGGATGAGATAGCAACATAAGTTGAATCCCTCATTGACAGCCATTATATAGCACTTACCTGGATTGCTCAGTTCATAGTTCAGCTTTGAAGAGTGAAGACATGTCCTTGTCTACAGAAGATCACACACACTGACTTCTGGAGGTAAGTATGGGGCAAGGGGGGTGCGGGGAGGTGCGTGCCCAGAGGAAGGGTGGGGATGGGTGAGGGGGTAGGGGAGATGATGAGGGACTATTTTCTTTTTTACAGGGTTTATTAAAAAAAAGACATTGGGGGACTGTTTTCTTTTTTACAGGATAAAAATGATTATTTCTGCACACTGGAGGTGGGCTCCTAGTGTGCCACAGTATGAAGGGTAGTTGTTCAGAATGCTGACATGGAGATTGGGCATCCCAATGTTGGCCAACACAATAAATGGTAGAGCGGGCTGGGGGGCATCCGACACCTGGTGTGGGCATCCCGATGTTGGAATCAACATTTTAAATGCAATAATTTCATCACACTGGGGGTGGTCTCACCAGTGTGCCACCATACTGGAGGGGGGTAATTAATGCTGACACAGGGATTGGGCTCCACGTCAGCTCAGAAATAAACAGTTGAAAAAGAATGCTGACATTGGGATTGGGCTTCCCGATATCAGCCAACACAATAAATGGCAGAATGGGCTGGGGGGGTAGCATCCGACCCCAGGAGTGGGCATCCCAGTGTTGGAATCAAGTTTTTTTTTAAATGCAATTATTTTGACACACTGGAGGTGGGCTCACCGGTCTGCTACAGTACTGGAGGCAGGAAATAAATGCTGACATGGGGATTGGGCACCCCTTCAGCAGGAGATTTAATTCACTGGTGATCCCAATATGAATGCAGAGTGCTGCATCGAAGTGCAATTTAGATGCAGAATTGTGCATCAGCATCCGTCTCCACACCTCTACTTTGATTCACAGTCCCTCTACATAAACCTCCTTCGAATGAGGATCCAATTCTACTTCGAGTCAGAAATCCTACTTCATGCCTGACATCTATTTTTTTCCCATAGAAAATAACGGGACATTGAACATCTCCTGACTTTGGATGTGACTAATATTTTTCCACCAAATCTTCGAAAGGTACATCTGTGAGGCCAAGGCTTTCTACCCTGAAAATTTTAGCCAATAAGGTTACACTGTTTTTGAGATACAGATGATCAAATAAACAGCCAAAACAGCAAAACCCTCTCAACTACAAAAGGGATTGACATGGAAATTTACACTTCAAGAGACCTTCTCCTAGCTGCAAAGCATGCCAAATTTCATGTAAATCCATCAAACCATTACAAAGTTATTAAGTTGCAAAAACTGCCCTTTAACATTAAACACCCTCATCAACCCTAAAATGTCGGTGCTACCATGCCAGTATTATATATATAAATATATATATAGTTTTGTATTTATTGATTTAGAAATGTTATTCTAAAATTCTTTGAATATGAAAATGCCATTGTCATATTGTCCCTCACTTGTTAAAGTCTTTAGCAAGGAAAGAAGATGAAAGAATTTGTACTGTTTAACGAATCACTCAGTCTATTCCTACAGTACAATGCTTGACTGTTAATTTACTCAAATAATGACACAAATAAGTTACTCATGAGAAGCTTTAGATAAAAAAAATACATCTCAAGGATTTCTATTATGTCTGTCAATCTTTACAAGGTCCTTTAGATTTGAGTATAGTAAACTTCAAATGCTCAGAATAATTTTTATTGCTACGTCTGCTCTCTGTTGCTCTGCCTTCTGAAATGGTTTGTATCCTGATTTGATTTTGTTTTTGCCTGCACTTCCATTTCTTTATACAACTCTACCTGTCAGAATTTCAATGACCTGAGTGAGCCTTCCAGGAAGGTCTTGTTAACTTGAAACAGACTAGTATTGGGACTTAGTTGAAGATTAACTGATCCACTGACTGAATGTGAACATTTCCCTAAAATGTACTGCATTTATAAGCAGCTCTTTTTTCTGCTCCACAAGACAGACATTTAACTGTTGCTTAGCCAAGTTAAACAACAGACTTAAGTTACTTTGTTTTGGGTCTCATTTCTGAAACATCTTTTCTCCTGGTCTTTTTTGCAGTGTGTTGAGAGCCAAGAGAACTGCCTGAGCCTCAGGATCTACAGCAGGTGTCAGACCTGATCCTTTACACAGTTGTGGTTTATAGTTATTTTTATTGTTTTTATTTTATTTTATTTATTTGAAAGTTGGCAGTGGGGAAAGGTGTACTGAGCTGAGGTTCATTTCCAGATGCGATTGATGTGAAGGGGAAATGGAGACGACACAGAATAATAGTGTTACAAAGCATACAAAAATGCAAATTACAATAAACAACTCAAATCCATGGCTACATGGTGTGATGATTCCGTTAAACAGAAATGCAATTAGATATAATGTGCCTGAATGCTATAAGTGGCTAGTACAGGATGGATATGGAGAAGAGGCCAAGGGGGAGCTCATCATATGCCCTGGTTTAGGGATACATAGGTGGTGGGGGTGGTCAGCAGAGGTAGGAGAAAGAGGTTGGGTGGGGTCAGGATGGAGAGTGACAGGTGCAGGGGGAGGTAGGAATAAATGTTTGCAAGAGTCTAAAGGTAGGGAGTGAGGGTGGAGAGTTGGAGGGCCTGTGTAGTACAGCATGGTCTGCACACCCATTGGTCCACACAGTGGATCAATAAGCATACAGACCGTACTGTACGCTGTCAGTCGGTGGGCGGCCAGGCAGCAAGTGGGCAGGGTGCTGCTGCCCGCCGCTGACTGGGGGGTGCTGGGTGGCAGGGGATCTCAGTGGGTGGGTGGGGAGGAGGGTACCACTGGACCACCAGGGTTTCATGTGCTATTTCCGCCTGCGATCTGGCAATGGGGGGGTTCCACTGGACCACCAGGGACGTTACCATTTCATATGCCCATTGTTGGGTGATGGGGGGATGCCACTGGACCACCAGGGAATTCATTATTACTAATGCCTACGTTCGGACGAACGGGAGCTGGGACCATCAAGGGACTGCAGGGTGTCAGTCCCCAGTGTCTGCAGCCTGGCAGGGTGCCAGGTGCAAGTCACCGGGGATCGTCGCACCGCATGCAAATGGAGCCATGATGACATGCAAATGGACCCATTTGCACCTTGCATGCATAAAGTCCTCATTTGCATTCTCAGTGCTGAATATTGTGGGTTATGCACCTAGTGCAACTACACTTGCGCTGGTGCATCCCCCTGCTCCCATTCTGCCACTTGTGCTGGCACAGTGCCACTGTACCGTGCGCAGTGCATGCACCCTCAGTTCCATATTCAATGGTGCTGAGCCATGGCACAGCACCATTGAATATCGCCTGGTCCATGCCCTGGCACAGCCCAGTTGCACTGCACCCAAGCTTGCACCCCTGCCTGGCGCAGTCTGAATATCCTGCCCATGGCTGCTCTGAGGTACTTGCTCTGTATGCCTTTGCTCCCTGATATCAGCCCCCCCCCAAAAAAAAATACTAGAATTGTCCCTACACATTAGCTGCTCTGCATCACTTATTCTTTCCCACTCACTCTCAAATATCTCACCATTCCTGGTACTTAATATTACCTGCTGTTTGACATGTTTTCTTTATTCCTCCCCTTCCCGATCTCATCCCTTCCAACACAACATACCAACGCTCTCCATATATATGACACACTCTCTGGCTCTCTCCCTGTTCTGCTCCATCTCTGACCATCCCCCAACATGTAGCCATTCTCTGTATACATTTGCTGCTCCATGGCACTTGCTCTCCCCCATCATGGATCGCTGCCCCCCCAATGTGCCACCATTCCCCATCATTCACATTACCTGCTCTATAGCAATTGTTCTCTCCACCTTGATAATCTGCCCCCAAACTTCTGCCATTCACTGTCATTCATATTAGATGCTTTGCAATATTTGCTGTATATGCATCCTCTCCCCAATCTCTGTCCCCCCACCACAGAAAGCCAACATATTCCCTATATATTAGCTGCTCTGTGTCACTTGTTCTCCCTCAAAATCCCCCAAAATTCTGTCATTCACTATCATTCACATTAGTCACTCTAGACACATCCTCTGTATTCCTCCCTCTCCTATATATGCCCCCCAAATGCTGCCATGGTCCATACACATTAGCCATCTGCAGCAGTTGCTGTCTTCCACTCACCTGCAAACATTTTGCCACCCTGGTACTTCATATTACCTTTGTATGCATATACATTCTGTTACTTCCCTCCTGGTCCCCCCAAATTACAACTTTTCTCCATATATATGAAATGCTTTCTGGCTCTCTCCTGTTACACCCAATCTCTACCCCCACATGCTGCCATTCTCCCTATACTGTACATTTGCATATTCTGTGGCACTTGATCTCGCCCACCTCCCTCATCTCTTCCACCATCAGTGTGCCCCCATTCTCAATCATTCACATTACCTGCTCTGTGACACATTACCTGCTCTGTAGCACATGCTTTCTACCCACTCCAGAATATCTGCCCCCAAACTGCCACCATTCATCAAAATTCACATTAGCTGCCCTGTGCCACTTGCTCTACATCCATCCCCATCCCCTGATCTCCACACATAATATGCCAACATTTTCTGCATACATTAGCCGCTCTGTAACCCTTGTGTTAACCCCCTTCCTGATTTTTGACCACAGCAAAATGCTGCCATTCACTGTCATTCACATTAACAGTGCTGCAGCACTTGCTCTCTATTTCTCTTCTCCCAGATATCTGCCCCCAAATACCACCATTGACCTGATGTCTGCCCCTAAATACCACCATTGACCTACACATTAGCTGCTCTGCTGCACTTAGTCTTTCCCGCCAACCCTTACACATCTCTCTACTCCCAGTACCTCATATGTGCTGTGTACCATTTGCTCTTTGTTCCTCCCTTCCCTGATCCTTCCAACATACCGCCATACTCAATATATATGACATGCTCTCTGGCTCTATTCCTCTTCTGCACCATCTATGACTGCTCCAACATTCTGCCATTCTCTGTATACATTTGCCACTCTGTGGCACTTGCTCTCTCCCTGTCCACTATCTCTACCCCACAGGTGCCCACAATCCCCATCATTCGCATTTTCTGATTAGTAGTACATGCTCTCTCCCCCTCCTCGATATCTGCCCCACAAACATGTCAGTCACCTTAATTCACATTAGTTGCACTGTGGCACTTATTCTATTTCCTTCCTCTCCATGATCTCAGCCCCCCAGAACATGCCAAAAATTTCCTTATACATTAGCCATGCTGTGGCATTTGCTCTCTTCCCCCCCAAAAAATGCTACTATTTTGTGTCATTCACAGTAGCCACTCTTAGGGACTAGCTCTCTATTTGTCCTCTATATCGGTCCTCCCAATATGCTGGCATTGTCCCTACACTTTCACCGCTCTGCCACACTTACTATCTCTCCTCCTCCTTGACTTCCGCCCTCCCCCCAAGTTGTGTTGCCATTCACTATCATTCACATTAGCCACTCTGCGGCACTTGCTTTCTATCATCCCCTCATCGGTACCCTGCTGCCCCACAAATGCTGGCACTGTCTCCACCTATTAGCCACTCTGTGTTGCATTCTTTCAATCCCCCCATCCTCAGTCTCTGACCCCCAACATGCCTGTATTCTTTCTGTACATTAACTACTCTTCAGCACTTGCTCTCTCTCCTTCCCAGTCTCAGAACACTCCCCAAATCTGCCACCATTCACCATTCTTCGCATTAGCTGCTCTGCCTCACTTTGCCTCTATACCTCCCCTCCCCAATATCTGCCCCTTCCCAACATGTTGGCATTGCCCTTACACATTAGCTGCTTTTTGACACTTGCTTAACCCCCCTACCTGATCTCTGCTTCCCCAATATGCCACCATTCACTGTCATTCCCATTTTCCACTCTTCAGCACTTGGTCTCTATCCCTTCTCTTCCCAATCTCTTTCCCTTGTAATATGTCCATATTCTTCCTACACATAAGCCACTCTGTGTCAGTTCCTCTCTTCCATCCCCAATCTCTGGAACTTGATCTCTCTCTTCCTTTACCAATCCTGCCTCCTCTAAATCTGCTGCCATTCAACATAATTCATGTTAGCCACTCTGTTGCACTTTCTGTTTATCATTCCCCTCCTTGATCTTTGCCCAGCCCTCATGCTGTCATTGTCTATATATATTTCTTGTTACTTTCTATTGCTTGCTTCTGCTGTTTGTAACATTTATAACACATTTATACTGCTTACATTCCTTTTTTCTGTACCCTTCCCAACACTGCACCACTCCATTTTTAATGTCTTTAGGTATACTTCCTTTCATTTCAACCTACATTTTTATGTTGCCCCAGTTCATTTGTTCTCATTTGGTACATTTCCATTCCAAACTGTCTTCATTAATTCTCTTTAACTGTTGTTTTTCTATTTCTGGAACCATGTGCATACCTTACATTTCTTTAATCCTGCTATGAAAAGTGAAACTAATCTTACACCACCTGCAAACTGATCCCTTCCACTATATATTTCAATAAACAAAAAATCAATAGTGGGTGCAAACTGTATATGTCAATTTTTTTTTCTGTCCCACACATAGAAACATAGAATTTGATGGCAGATAAGGACCGCTTGGCCCACCCAGTCTGCCCATTTCCCTACCTAATGGATAAGCTGCAGATCCTAGTTAACCAGCAGCCTACTTCTTTCTACCCCCACCCCCTAGAATTGCCTTATGGCTGTCCCATGCATGCTTGAATTCAACCATTGTTTTTGACTCCACAACCTTCTCCGGAAGGCCATTCCATGCATCCACAACCCTCTCTGTGAAAAAATACTTCCTTACATTACCTCTGAGCCACCCCACCCATCTTCAAATTGTGCTCCCTTGTTCTTGCACACCTCTTTTTTTGAAAGATGCTACCCTCTTGGACTTTGTTGATTCCCTTGAGGTACTTGAAAGTTTCTATCATGTTCCCCTCTCCTCCTTTCCTCAAGGCTATACATATTAGCTCCTTTAGTCTCTTTCATATGTCTTCCGGTGCAGACCCTGCACCATTTTAGTGCCTCTCTGAACAGCTTCCATCTTGTCTATGCCCTTGTGGAGATTGGGTCTCCAGAACTGCACACTGTACTCCAGATGGGGTCTCACCAGCTGCCTGTACAAAGGGATAACAACTTCCTGTTTTCTACTGGTACTGCCTCTCCTTATGCATCCCAGTATCCCCCCAGCCCTCCTTACTGCCCTCTCACATTGCTTGCCCACCTTTAAGTCATCTGATATGACTACCCCCAGGTCCATTTCCATTTTTGTTGTTGTTAGTATCTCACCCCCCATTGTGAACTCTTCCCCTGGGTTTTTCTTTCCCAGGTGCATTACCTTGCACTTTTTAGCATTAAATCTAAGCTACCATACATTTGATCATTCCTCTAACCTTGCCAAGTCCCTTCTCATCCTTTCCACCCCACCTTGTGCATCAACTCTGTTCCAGATCTTTGTGTCAACTGCAAAGAGACATACTTTTATTTCCAGTCCCTCTGCAATGTCGCTTATAAAGACATTGAAGAGGACTGGTACTAATACTGAACCCTGCGGCACCCCACTTGTAACCCCCCTTTCTTCAGAGTGGACTCCATTTACTATTACCCTCTGGTCCTATTCTCCAGCCAATTCTTTACCCAGGCTATCATCTTGGGACCCACTCCCAGGTTGGCTAACTTGTATATTAATCTTTTGTGTGGGATTGAGTCAAATGCCTTGCTAGAGTCTAGGTAGCCCATGTCCACAGCCCCTCCCTGATCTACTACTTTGATCACCCAGTCAAAGAAATCTATTAGATTTGTCTGGCATGACCTTCCTGCTGTGAATCCATGCTGCCTTGGGTCCTATGCCCCTCTGGCCTCTAGGTACTCGACAATTCTTTCCTTCAGAAGTGATTCCATCATTTTCCCTATCACTGAGGTTAAACTAACAGGTCTATAATTTCCTGCTTCTGCTCTGCTCCCACTTTTGTGAAGGGGAATCACATCTGCCCTCCTCCAGTCCTCAGGTACTACCCCATCCTCACATGATTTGTTAAACAGGGTAGTCAGTGGTGTCACTACTTCTACCCTTAATTCTTTTAGAATTCTGGGATGAATCCCATCAGGCCCCATTGCTTTGTCCATCTTCAATTTTAAGAGTTCTTTCAGAACCCTTTCTTCTGTAAATGGGCTGGAATCAACTTCTATATGCAGAGTGTTTCTGTTGTTTGTTTTAGGTACCTCCCCCCCTCTTCATTTGTAAATACTGAGCAAAAATATTTGTTTCTCTGCCTTTTCACAGTCACCCTCTGCCCACCCCCTCCCCTTTATTAAGCCTCACTATCCCTCCCTTAGTCTTCCTTCACTCCCTGATGTACCTAAAAAAGGTTTTATCTCCCTTCTTAACTGGGTTGGCTATCTTTTCCTTAGTTCGGGCCTTTGCTGTTCTGACTGCCTTCCCAGCTTCCTTTTGCTTGAATTGATACAATTCTGTGTCCTGCTCCTTCTGTGATTCCTTGTACTTTCTGAATGCTTTCTTTTTCTCTTGAACCTTCACTGCCACCTCCTTTGAGAACCATAGTGGTTTCTTACATCGTTTTGTTTTATTTGCTTCACACAGAGGCTTGTTACCTCTGTGATGGAAGTTTGTATTATTCCCCATTGTTCTTCCACCCCCTCCTTCCTGCCCATTTGCTAGTGCATTTCTTAGGCACTCACCCATTTTGGCAAAGTCATCCCTCCTGAAGTCCAGTACTTTTGCCTTTGTATGACTTGACTCTATTGCTGTGTTTATAGTGAACCATACTGTTCAATGATCGCTAGTTCCCAGATGGCTGCCCACTTCTACATCTGTGATCCTCTCTCCATCTTCATTTGAGAGGACCAGGTCTAAGGTTGCTCCCGCTCGAGTGGGTTCCAATACTAGTTATCTAAGGCATGCCCCCTGTAGGGAATCTAGAATAACCCTAGTCTTAGAAGTGGCTGCTGCAACTGCACTCCAGTTTACATCTGGCATATTCAAATCACCCATCAGCAATATCTCCCCTTTATCTGCCATTCTAAGTATACTTTCCATCATTTCCTTGTCCATTTCCTCCCCCTGAGAGGGGAGTCTGTATACAACCCCTGTGCGGATTGTGGTGCCATTGCCTGCCTCCAAATTGACCCACAGTGCTTCTTCTTCTCCTCCCTGTTTACCCTTTTGTTCTGTTGCTTTGATGCCTTCCCTTATGTAGAGAGCTACTCCACCTCCTCTTTTACCCTCCCTGTCCCTCCTGTAGATAGTATATCCTGGTATGTTTACGTCCCAGTCATGGTTCTGTGTGTACCATGTTTCTGCGACTGACACAATATTCAGATGTTCCTCCTCCATCAAGGCCACTAATTTAGAAAGCTTGTTACCCAGACTATGGGCATTGATACGCATTGCTCTCCATTTTTTGATGGCTTTACCTTCTGTAGCAGCATCCCCCACTGACCTTTCTACCTTGGTCTTTTTCTCATTTAGTACCCTGTTTTGTGGGGGGAGGCTGGGATTTTCCTGCTGCTTATCAGTGCCTCCCCCCTTGAGTAGTTTAAAAGCTTGCCAATGAAGCATTTAAACTGATTGCCCAAAAGACTTGTTCTTTTCCTGGACAGATGCAGACCATCCTGCCAGTATAGGCTGGTGTGCCTGCAGGTGGAACCCCAGTCCCCAATGAAGCCAAACCCCTGTGCTCCACACCGTTTTTTCAACCATTCGTTAAACTGAATGGTGCAAAGTACCCTTGCCTCACCCATGCCACTGACAGGCAGCACCTCTGAGAAGAATACTGTGTGTGCTACTTGTCTTAGGCCCCTCCCCAACTCTACAAAGTCCTTCTGCACTGCTCTAATCTCATGATGAGCCAAGTCATTTGTCTCTAGGTGGACAATGACATCCAGCTCAAACTCCCATGCAACTGTTCTCGTGATCCTAAGGATGTTCTTCCTGTCCCTCCAAGCCATGGCACCAGGCAGGCACCTTACTTCAGTTTTCCCTGCTCCCCCCATTTCTATCCCCCTAATAATTGAGTCCCCAACAGGAGCTGCTTCCTTTCCCTGTGGTGTCCTCTGCCTCCTTCCTGAGGACCTCCCATGTGATAGTTGTCTGCACCCTCCTTAGTCTCCTCTGCGGGTGCATCCATAGGGGAACTACGCTCCCCAGAATGGTGTATGGATTGTGGAGTGGAACAACTGACTGGGTGTGCCTCTGTTCCACCACCCTTACCCTCCCTGTGCCCACTGTGGTCCAACTGCTGTGCTTTCTTCGCAACCTCTGAGGTACTGGTGGTGGCTCTGGTGCTCCCTGGATGGGGGAGATTCCTTTACTGCTGTCCTGTGCGGCCTGAAGATGGGCAACTTCCTCCCTCAGGGCAGATAGTTGTCTGCAAACAGGGCAGCATCTCAGCCTCCAGAAAGACTCCTGGAAGACTGCTGCCCCACAGCCATTACATTGTACTACTCCCCACATAACTGTCTACCTTGTTTAGTTTTTAGTTGTTGTGTGTGTGTGTGTGTGTGTGTGTGTGTGATTGGTTTGCTATATAGAAATATATGTATTTATATAATGTGTATGCTTATATTGTCAGTGCAGTGTGCTAGAGAGGATATGACAGTGATATGCACCTTGACCTCTTGATGAAATGATGCCAGGACCCCAGGTATAGAGGAACTATTTCCAGGGGTGGGTGGGGTGAGGGTGGGAAGGGTTTGGGCCTAAACTGTGCCCTCATGAAACAATCAGCTTAAAGCTCTGACCTACCGCTGCGATGCATGCCTTCCTGTCAGCAAGATGCCCTATGCGACAATTTGACAGAGAAAATACCCTGCTAATCAAACAGAGAAAAATCCAAACATCCAAGTCAGACACAGGTAAACCTCCCCAGCCCCAAAACAGCCTGGTGACTTGTGCTCTGAAAGCAGTCAGACCCAAAACACATGAGCTGTGCAGAAGGGCAGACACAGAAAACAGTATTCAGCCCCTGTGAGTTTAAACTCTTCCTGCACTTAAAATCTTAACAATTGTAACAAAAGTAAAACAAGGTCCACTTCCCTCTGTTGATTGAAAGACTGCCTTTTCTGATAATTCTAAGTTCCTTATTTCACCCTTCAGTTAGAAGTATCCTCCACCTGAAGAATATTAACTTTCCTAAGGAATCTGCTTCAAACCAGACAATTGTAAATTGTAAGGTTCACCTCCCTCTGTTGTGAGCACAACTCGCTTTTTTGCAAATCTTAAGTCCAGTGTTGCAGCTTCCAGCCAGAGGTAGCTTCACCTGAAGACTATTAGGTTATCTCTCATCTCTCAGCTAATCCCTATAACTCATTCTCTCCTTGTCATTGTCTTCCCTAACACTTCTTTGTAAAAAGTTTGTCCTGAACTTGCATAAAATTGGGCCAGAAAAAAAATTGCAGCACAGCCCCAGAATGCAGTTTCATAAACTTTTTGTATCTACAACTAATTTCGTTTTTGTCATGTTTGTTATTGAACACAATCTCTGTACAGACACCACTGTTTCTATATTACTTCTCAAAATGTATATGTCCTGTATGTAGGCATGCATTATCCCCTAAGTAAACAGTTGCTTACTAATAATACCATCTCATATCTCTCATATCTTGTGCATCACCATATAGTGTACATTTCTCACTTAGCTCTTGTTTATATGAATGCTAATTCTCTCATATTATAGTTTTACTTTGTTTTTATTTCTTAATCATACATATGCTCCAAAAATGTATACAATGTATATTCATGAGGCAGATTCACTTTATCCGCTGATCACCACTTGATCTCTATCCTTCCCCTCACCGATCTGTGCTCCTGCCCAAATAATTGCAATTTTCTGTATATTTTATCCCTTTATCCACTCTACTGCACTATCTCTCTCCTCCCCATCTCAATATTTCCCCATCTCCACCTCTCTGCCACCCCCAACATATTGATATTCCCTGTATACACTCCACGCACTCCAGTAGTTGTTCTCACCATCCTTAATTCCTTCCCCGCCTAACATTTCCCATTCTTTACAGTATCTACTTTAACCCACTACTTCTCTCCCCCTAGCATATCTGTCTCCTATCCTACCATTTTCATCACTACTTTACATTACCCTCTGTGTTCCACTTCCTCTCTGTCTCGTCCCTCCTCCATCTCTACCTTCAGCCCTATGATGTCGCCGTTATTACTACTTGCCATCTTCTCTCAGCATTTGCTTTTCACTTCTCTTCTGCTCCATCTCTGACCCCAATATCCTTCCATTCTTGATATATCTTTGCAGCTCTGTACCTCTTGCTTTCTCTCCCTTTCTCTGATCTCTGCTGTTTCAGAACCCGGCCATTCAATATCATTCACATTACTTGCTCTCCCTTATTTGCTTTCTATCCATTTCCTCCCAATCTCTTCCCTCCCCAACATACTAGCATTGTTACTATATTACTTTCCTAAACAAATGGAATACACTCCAGTAACCGAAACATGAGATATATATGGTCAAAAACAATTCAAACTATACACTGTTATTTTGCAAAGCAAAATATAACACTAGATTAATGGCAATATTTTAACTGATTGTGCACAGTTTTCATTTATTACATGTTCATGTTAATTAAAATGTCCATATGGTTTCAAATTTATAAGGCTACTGTCATAATTTTACTCTTTACATAAATATATACTGTAAGCATTGTTTGACTCCATCTGTACCAGTCACCATGTTTTCATTTTTAGCTCTGCCTGTTCTGTTTGAATCTGCTATTGCCTTCTAAAAAGGAGTGTCATTCAGTGTGGCAGGGCAAGTGATATCAATTATTTTTAACAGACTGCTCATACTGACCTGCCTTTTTTGCAGCAAAATTAAATGCCCTGATCACTGCAATGCTTTGTAGAGGAGTTCATATACAATATTATAATACATAAAAAATACAGTGTTGTCTTAGACTGTTAGTGCTGCTTCTTGTTCACAGCAAGACTGTAGCTGTTAATACCCCTGCCCTCGAGAGCTCTGTGTCTATTGAGGACCAGATATTGATGGAAAGAAACTGAATAAAAGTGTCTTAATTGAGGTCTACTACATAAATGCAGCACCAGATCATTTTTCTGTTGTATTGCTATTGCATACAAACTTCTCTGCAAAGCATCACAGTGATCAGAACATTACATTTCACTGGGAAAAAGAATGGTCAGCTCAAGCTGTTTGTTAAGACCAGTTAATCTCCCTTGCACTTCCACAGTGAACGTCATTACCTGTTTTACTCTTTGAACTCATATTTTCAACATAGTCGCTTTTATACCCCTTTTTATGAACATGGCAGGTGTCATTTTCAAATCCCCATCCAAAATCTGTTTCTGCAGTTGTTCTGCAAAATCACGTTTCTGGTTACTTTTGAGAAATGGCACCTGTTATATTCTTATGCTGGGGTAATAAAAGTATTATCTTGACAATTCAGAGTCACATCTAAGAAAACAACAAAGTTATCTGTGAACCTGTTCATTCCCCATTCATGACAGTTTCATTACTATGAATTATGTTACTAATCTGTTAGTTTTAAATGCTGCACAATCTATGTCCAACAACACAGAACTTGAAAGAAAGACTAAAATGGCAATGTCCCCTTCTGAGGCAAGTAAAGCATGCCACCATCTTTTGGATGACAAAAATGTGCTGCTTCCGGAGGGTTGCCACTGAACTGCATGCAGGTTTGACAACTTACCTATAACTGTCTTGCCCCATTATCACATGCAGCCTATATTTCTGCTCTCTTGGCCCAATTATGACCAGAGCGTACTCCAAGCATTGCAGGATTGATTTAATGTGGCTGAAATTTGTATGTAATTTCCACTCATAGGTTCCCCTTCCTAGCTGCAGAATGGAACAGGGACTGGGGCACAAAACCTCTGTTTATTTGGCTACTGGAGGGGGTGTACAGCTGCTGAGCTGCAGGAAGGTGGAGGGGGAGTTGCAAAGGTGAGGGTGGCAGTGAGGCTTAGCTACAGGGGTGGATCTGGATGCATGGATGGGGGACTGGTTCCACACACCCATCTGTCTGTATACAGTGGATGTCCCTCATTTTACCTTGGTCCTCTCCTGAATTGTAGTCTGGGGCAAAGGAGAACACAATCCATTGGGGGTGGCGGTTCCAGCTGCTAGATGGTGGAGCTTCTGCTGCACCAACCAGCATTGACAGCAGCCCCAGAGCTGTAGAGCACTCTAAGTCCTGGTGGCAGGCTCCTGAGCCCCCCCCCACAGATTTGGCAGTATAATACCCTCCACATTCCACAAGGCTGGTGGCAGCCTCCAGAGCCCCACCTCCAACCAGAGACAGTAGGCTTTTGAGCACCAAATAATGCTAACTACAGCCTTCAGAGCTCTTGAGCACCCCAAGTTCATGTGGCAGGATGCTTGGCCTCCCCAGCCTTGGCAGCATAATACCCCCATACATAACCTTCTTGTATAAAGACCCTGTTTTCTGTGCATCCTTGCTGCCCATTTCTAGACAACAGAATTAGTTGCTGTCCTGGCTGGAGGGAGGCTGTTGCTGCCTGGCTCTGCAACATTCACATGAGACAGCCATTCCAGACAAGGCAGTAACCGTCGATGCTAACACAAGTAGCCCATTATACTGAGTGCCTTGCTTGTACCTGCCTTCCTGCCTATCAGCATCTTCATGTGCCGGAGTAGGGGAAGGGCAAACAGCTGATGGTGCTTGGATCTCCCACCTGCACACCACTATCTGCTAACTTCCACATCCTTCAGATTCCTTGACACTCAAATGATCCTCCTTATCACTGCCAGTGGGTCCCCCTTGTGACCGTCAAGGGAGGAAAGGTTCAGGAGTAGAGGTAGAGGTGGAGGTATTTATTGCATTCTGCTGGAAGGTTAAACAGCATGGGGGACATGAATGGCCTTAACTTGGCATGTAGCATCAGCATTTTCCCTTTTTCATGGTCCCACTGACATCAGCATCTTACCTCCATCATTGTAGTGGTCCAGGGTTAATGCTCAGCTTGATGGAGGATGGAGTTCACTTGTGGGATGAGGCAGTCAGTTGGAGGTTGTTCTAGCTGCAGGAAGAGTAGTCATGGGGGGATGGCATGATTGTTGGTGGTCCAGAATAGGTCCAGATGCAGAAAGGGTGGTTGGCTGTGGGGAATACAGGTTCAGGGACTGTGGTGTTGTAAAGGGAGGGTAGAAAAACTTAGGAGAGACTGGTTCAGGGGCCAGGAAGGGTAGTCCAGTTGCTATACGTGGCACGGCATGGATTTAGCAGTGAACATGGCACTGCACTTTAATGGCAGTGCTGGAAATGTAGTCCGGTGATGGAGTGTTATTAGCTAAATAGACAGGCTGGTTTGGGGTGGTAGCCCAGATGTAGATTGGCTGGAAGGTTGTTGGGGGATGTCCAGCAGTAGGGAGGATGGTTTTGATGTGGTGTGAGGGGTGGAGGCTGGTCCACTGGTGGTGAGGGGTCCAGTTGTAGGGGAGTGAGATCTTCAGGATACTATCACAGGGAAAAGAGGCACCATTGGACTACCAGTATTTTTTCTTTTTTAAACTGAGTATGGCACAGCTGGGGTCCCTAGTTTCATAAATTTAAATTTCCTCATGGGTTCTATCTGATAATGGTGACCGCCAAAGGGCGATCGCCATTACAGTGAAGTCAGAGTGCTGAAAATCAATTTTGGTGCTCTGACTCCTCGATGCACAACAAAACAGCACCGGGGACTTGTATGTTTTATGTTTATGCAGGGGGCTGTGCTCCCTGCACCCCCTACTAAAGTTCTCAACTCCAGGGGGTGCATGTCGGGGGCAACATGTAAAAATGCTAATTTGGGTCTGGCTGCAGAACAGAACTAGCACCCAGACCCACCTAGCACCTAACCATGAGAGCACAAGCTGACCCACTAAACCATGGGGCCAGCTCGGCAGCCCTACCACAGCGCCACCCCTCATCCCTCACCCCTCACCATGAGTGCTCCACCCCGGCGTCGTGGCCATGTAGTGACTTCCTATTGCTACAGGTCACTCACTCCTCCCATTCGGTTACTCTCCCTCATCGGTAGCCCCTGTGATGTGCACCACAATTGAGTCTCCTTTTCATGGGTTGATTAATTGCAATCACCCACATCACAGGCTACCTCCTCATGCAAGTGCTAATGATTGACCACAGATCCCTGGTCTACTGATAGGCAACCCATGGGGGGGACATCACTCAGCAAACCTCAAAACACAACTGACCACTGTCATTGACAAATGCAGCCCCCTCAAAGACATGAGCAAGCACTTACGCTCCACTGCAACATCTGTCTCACTCAAGTAGTCACTTGTTTTATGCAAGTAACTGTGTTGATATTGTATTACATATGACACAAGTGGCGATACCTGTGTGGGATGTTGAATAGCTGCAGAGGTGAGCGGAGGGTAATTGCCATGTGCACTGCTACCCTAATGTTATGGCAAGTGTTTGTCATGTGCACTACAGATACCACACTTTGTCACATGTACTGCCAAATCCACACTGTACTACATGCACCTCTGACTCCACCCTGTGCCACATGCACTACCAGCAACCCACAGTGCCACATGCACTACCACTTCATTGCCACATGCACTGCAATTATTGTGTGGTGCCATGTGTACTGCCAGCTCTGCACTATACCATGTGCACTGCCAACAACACAGTGCCCAATGCACTGCCATCACTGCATGTTGCTACATGCACTACCATTTTTGTTCAGTTCCTAGTGTGCAACTGGCTCCACATTGTGCCTTGTGCAGTGCTGACACTGTGCAGTTAACACCACAACTGGGCAGCTTACACAACAAAGTGCTGCATACAATTCCACTATGTCTGTCCCACACACACTGCCACTGAAAAGTTAAATGAATGACACCAGAACCCCCTGGCCAGGGACAGCCACCCCATGCCCTTCTGACTTAGAGGCAGATGTGCTACCAGCTGAGCCACACTGACAAGTATTTTGTGCTGCTGTTAAAGCATTGTGTCCTGTGTACTACTGTCAATGCACTGTGCCATCTGTTTTGCTGTCACTGCACTTTGAACTCATTTCCTAAACAGCTGCTAATTTCCCACACAAGCCCAAGTGCCCACCATTTCCCAATTCTCTTTTCTTTAACTTTATCTTTTTTTGCATGTTACAGTTGTGTCATCTCCAGTTTCTTTTGTGATACCCTTCCACCTTTTGGTGCTGTTTTTGCAAGCACCACACTGCATATATTTTATTATTTAAAGTGCTGACACATTGCATTCTGCAGGATGAGCCATACATTGTTCCATCTTGCTGAATATATACTGTATATATATATATATATATATATATATATAATATATATATATATATATATATATATATATATTCCCAGATTGTATCAGTTTATCAGTTTTGAGGGTCTGCCATAGCTTTTTGCACTGCTGGGCTAAGCCTGCAGCTCTGTGCAAAGTAGAGTTGTACAAAATCTCTATTAGAACTTTAGGGGTGGGGAGCGTCCCTGTGGGGATGTTCCCAATGTTGACCACTGTTGCATCCTTCTTCACAGTTTTACAGCTGGGAGGTCAAGTGACATGCCCAAGATCTCTTCCTGACTAACTGTGTTGGGGCTTGAACCTGTGATCACCTGGTCACTGTATATAATATTTGTGTTTGTCCTGTATCTACTATTCCTCTCTCTAGAATTCTGTCTCCATTCTTACTTTTATGGTTTCCTTATACTAACCATTTTTTTCCTTTATTTCTGCAGATCTGTCGGGAAGCTGACTCCAGTCTGATCAGACACAGACCCCTGCATATTAGATAAATATTGTTGTATGTTTAACCTTCCTTATTGGTCTAGTCTTGTTCCTAAAGAACTACAGATATTTTGTGACCCCATGGCTATTTTTCTTTTATAGGTACATAAGGCCACTGTTTTTCGGTTTTTACCGGAAAACCTGGTAAAATTCTGGAATTAGGGCTGCCTGAACACCGGTAAAAACAAAGATTTCATGGAATCTGCCATTTTACACTAGATCAGTAATTCTACAAAACTTGTATTTTTCTTATAATTGCTTCCTGAACTATTTTCAACTTGCTTTATTTAATGCTCTGTATATTAAGCCTTCTTTTATTCTGATTATTTATACACACACTAAAAAGAATGACAGCAGAATCCCGGCAAAATCCGGAAATTAGAATAACAATCACAAGTGCAATTCCGGAATCTGAAGTATTGAAAATGGAATTTCAGTGTTTTAATCACCGTAAATCAGTGGCCTTGTTTAATTGTTTGCTTTGATACTCCAGTCCTAGGCTCCCCAGGACAGAGGCACGAGATCTATTATCTGTACAAGGTAGGTAGTCCATAATGGTGAAGTCACAACTGTGCCTTGTCTGTCCCTGCACCCTTTACATTGTCGACCCCAATGCCCCCTTGCACATAACAGGCAGTGTGCAGCAGGCATGGGGATATGGGGTCATTATGTGCTACAGCATGCATGGGGCTATAATGTCGATGGGCATGGCAGAGTGAATGTGTGCATGTGGTTGGTGGATAAGACTGTGTGCATGAAGTTGGCTGGTGGGTGTTACAGCCTGCATGTGGTATGAGGTTGGTGTGACAAGGGGTATGTAGGCAGGTGTAACAGAGTGCATAGGGTTATGTGGTTGGTCAGTGTGATACAATTAATCTGGTTACTGGGTGTGACAGTGAGCATGGGGGTGTGAGGTTGGCTGGTGGATGTGATAGCATGTGTAGGGTATGTGGTTGTCAGTGTGGCACAGCACACATGAGGTAAGGTGTAAGTGGGTGCAACAGTATCCACGGGGATATTTTTTATTTGTTTAATAAGCTTTATTGTTTGGAGCATTGCTATTACAGCTTACAAAGTATCTAAAAGAAAGAAACAAAACAAGGGATATAAAAAGACATGAAATCACAGTACATAAATAATACAATTAAAAGGCAAATGATTTGCTCTTCCTAATTTTCCTTATAGCAGTAGAAAACCTGGCAAAATTATTAATGATGACAGGGTCTTCTACTGTACTAAGAAAGTTTAATGGCTTCCTCAGGACCTCTGTGAAATTGGAAAAAATGCTGTCAATCCAGGTTTTATATACATTGCAATACCACGCACACTTAAAGCTGACGTGTTCCAAGTTTTCAGGTCTACCCACGTGACAAGTGCAGACAGATTCTGTTGCCTTCAGGTTTTTCTTGAACCTTGTATAGAATGTATTATGAGGAAATGTCTCAAATTTGTAGGACATTGATGTATTTATTTTTCTTTTTCTACAATGACACCTAAGTAAAATCTGTAGCTGAATTTGGTTACATTATTCACATGCCAAGGAGAGCATTTTGATTTTAAAATTGCCTCAAAATCCAGTGCTTGACTGTGTATGTAAATTTCATTCTTTATATATTTTTTTATGTTTTAGACTGATTGTGATGCCTCTAACTTGATAATTTAAGAGGTAAGATAGATGACAGCAGTTTATTAATTTATATACATAACAGAGCCATGGGGACTTCTTGTACTGCAAGTAATTCCACATAGTTGTTTTCTTTTAAGCAGCTACAGTATGTAGCAGGTCTTTGACAGGATCTCTGATACACTTGATTCAATAAACTAGAATGCAAGAATCTGTCAGTGTCTTGTAACTGTCTAAGCCCAATTCTGCTCTAAGACAGCAAGAAAGTAAAGATGTTGAAGTCCCAGGGAAGACCAGATAAGTTGTAAAGCTAATGTTTCACATTCTGAGATTTGTCATGGGACCTAGATTTCTGAGCCAAATAAAATCTGTGAATTAAGCTTAGCAGAAGTAGCTTGAATTAATGATTTAATGGAATGTCCCCCCATCTGAAAGTAAACTTTTTTAAACCAACTGCAGTTTTTTTCTTTGCTTATTGCATTACTAATATGAGTATGCCATGATCCATCCTAGGAAAAATTCACTCCAAGATAGATATAATTTTTGACAATCTGAAGAAGAAGAAGAATCAGCATGTATATATAGCTTTTCATACACAGTGTATCCCAAAGTGCTTTACAAGCACTGCCAGACTGGTAGTGATAGACTGGTAGTGATGTGACTGAATGTGTAGTGGTGGCCATATCACACATCAACACCCACATACAGCCAGGACAATTGCATGAACCAGTTTATGGAAAGGGGAATGTTGGCCAGGACACTGGGAATGTCCCCTACTCTTTGTGAAGAGTGCCCTGGGTTCTTTTACTTCCACCTGGACACCAATCAGGACAGCACCAGGATGGGTAGAAGGGACCTCAGTTTAACATCTCATCTGAAGAACGGCACACCCCAGCAGTACAGCAGCCCCCTAATACTGCACTCAGATGCCAGCATTTTAGGTGCAAGTCCCATCCAGGTGTGGGACGAGAATCCATGACCTTCTGGTCCAGAGGTGGATGTGCTACCAACTGAGTCATGCTGACACCTGCAGTGAGGACACCTCCAAATAAAATTTTCCATTGCTGGAACAGTTTCCTCTGCTAAAGACCAAGATTTGACTCTTTTGTTTATTAATAAATAAACATAAGTTTGAACTGAATTGGCTAAACAGTCCTGCTTCTTCTGAAGCATGGGGTTATTGGGAATGAGGTGTGATAGTGTGGTTTAGGGTTATGGGGACATTCGGTGTATGGTGTTGTGAGGTGCAGACACAGTGCATATCGTATTGAGTTTTTGGGTTTGAGACTGCATGTGTATTTTGTCAGAGGGTGTAACTTTATTTATTTTTTTATTTATTTGAAAAGTTGGATTTACAACGTTTGAGTCATGAACTCATTTTCAAAGGCACCACATTGCGGGGGGGTAGACAGAGTTACATAGTGTGGTTACAACAGTGAGAAAAGTACAGGTCAGTACAGGTGCAGAACATTAAACATAGAGTAGATATAGGTTACATAATAATGTTACTTATAATAGGTTACAGTCAAATACAAGGTACCCAAGGGTTACATTGGGGATACAGCCCTGAACATACCTAGATAATACTTGGAGATGGTGGAGGTAGGGATAGGGAGTGGAGTGGGAGAGAGGGGGGGAGAGGATAGGCTGTCCGGAGGACATTGTCAAGTCAGGGAGGCCTGATAAGAGAATACCACAGTGGGATTAATTAGGTGCATCTACAGCAACGAGCATCAAAGAGATGGTTCTGGAGGGCAATTTTGAAGGGACCAATTTTGGCAATGTCTGTGATGCAGGGTGGGAGGGAGTTGAACCAAGCAGGGGCTCGGTAATGGAAGGACCTCTGGGCTGGTGAGATCTTGGTTCTGGGCACCATAAAGGTGGCCTTGACAGAGCTATGGGTGATAACAGATGAGGACGCATGATGTAGGGAAGCAGAGAACCCCCGTGGGGAGCTCTAGAAGAGATTTTTTGGTAAGTAGGCAGATATGGTAGCACAGATGCTCTTTAAAGGTGAGCAGGTTGGCAGTGGAGTAGAGCAGGCAAGTGTGAGTGCAGCTAGGGGCTCCAGTCAGAAGCCTGCAGGCCTTATTGTTTGAGAGCTGGATTTTAGTCACAGCGGTATTGTCCGCCACAGCATAAATGGGCAAGCCATAGTCCACTAGTGACAGGATGGAAGAGGTGATGGCAAGCCAGAGGGCAACTTGGCTGAGACAATCTCTATGAAGGGTATAGTAGACCTATCCAGGAATTTATGGTGGAGGATTGGGCATTGATGTGGGTGTGGAAGGTGAGAGCTGAGTTGAAAGTGATGTCTAGATATTCGTAAGAGGTCACTTGATCTAGCAGGTGCAGAGTGCTGGGGAATATGAAGGGGGGCATTCTTGGACTTGTTTTGGTGATAGGAGAAGAGAATTGACTTAGTCTTCTTTAGGTTAATGACAGGTCAGTGGTCAAGGAACCACTTTTCAGCTTGGTTGTAGGTGTGCCGGAAGGATATCTGGAGAGAAGAGGGATTGGAGTGGGATGCAAAGAGAACTGCATCATTGGCATAGAGGAACATTTTTCCTGAGCAGGAGCTGGGGAGAGTTTGAGGTAGAGGCTGAAAAATACAGAGCCCAGAATGGAGCCCTGGGGTACCCCAGAATGAACGGGCCAGGTATTGGACAGGGAGCTTTTTATCTTCACATGCTGGGATCTAACAGAGAGGTAGCTGGAGAACCAGGCAAGGAGATCCAGCAGAAAAATTGAGTTGGTGGAAGGAGTGTAGCAGGAGGGGGTGACAAACAGTGTGAAAAGCCTTGGAGAGGTCAATGAACATTGCATCGGCAAGGTTGCCAGAGTCAAAAGGAGAGTGCAGGTATTGAGAGAACTTCAGGAGAGCAGTAGTGGTACTTTGTTCTGAGCAGAAACCATGTTATTCTGGGCACATTATGTCATATTTGGCCAGGTACTCAGAGAGTTTAATAGACACAGTAGGGGAGGATTGAGATCGGCCGATAGTTGTTAGGTGAGGACCAATCTCCACTCTTATGTATAAGGGTGATTTTGGCTGAGTTCCAATCACTGAGAAACTGACCAAGGCATAGAGACTGATTTAGTAGGTCTGTAAGGGGGGCTAGGATGACATCCAAGACCAGGTGGAGGATCCTGGAGTCTAGGGGGTCACAGCTGGAGTTGTTGCTACAAAGGGCTTTAAGCAGGTGTGGCCTGGCTACATGGGGGGATATAGTGTGCAGGTAGAAAGGAGGGTGATTCAAGGCAGTGGGGTTAGAGGAAGGAATTGGGTCAAAAAAGTTGTTTGGGAGGACAGATCTTAGGGCAGAGAAGGTAGTATTGAGGTAATCAGCTATGCGAGTTGGGTCTGTAGTGATGGTGCCATTGATGGAGAGCTGGGACAGTGGAGGGGGAGTGGGTCTTCCCATTAAGCTCTTTCATGCTGTCCCAGAAAGTCTGAGCGGAACCCCAGGTGGATGCGAGGGTGGTCTGATAGTGCTCTGCCTTGGCCTGTCTAATGACCCAGGTGCACTGATTATACACCATGTTGTAGGCTTGTCTATCAGCCAATTTCCCTGATTTGATAGCAATGTGCCAGAGATTATCCCTATACTTAAGTTTTTGGATAAGGGATGGGGAGATTCATGTGGCATTTTATTTTTCAGTACGGATTCTGGTGTGGGGGGCACAAAGGTCACAGGCCTTGCTGAAGGCATTGGAAAAGAGGTCTAGGGCAGAGTCAATATCAGGGGCGTGACAAATGGGGGACCTGTCCAGCTGTGCTAGATGCAATTTTAGCTTTTTGAGACCCCCGGGGCATAGGCTCTGGTGCAAGGTGGCCTGGGACACAGGTTTCAGTATGGAAGATGACCAGAGACAGAGGACAGGTGAGTGATCACTAAGTGAGTTGGGGAGGACATTGATATCCCAGATTTTATGAGGGCAGTTCGATAGTATTACATCTAAGAGGGTTCCGAAGCCACTTGTCAGGTTGAATCTAGTTGGCTGGGTGTCTAACTGGGACATGTCCAGGGCACTGAAGGAGTCCCTAGTATGGGAGGCAGTGGTAGCAAGCCAATTGATGTTAAGGTCACTTAGGATGAGTTGCTCAGCTTTTTGTGGTAGGGAGGTGAGGTAGTTGATGAGAGACTGGACCACTGGATTCTGGATCCTTGGGGTTATGTAGGAGACTGTGAGGAAGAGTGGGCCCCTGGCTGGGTCAGGGGTAATTTTTAGAGTGAGTGCTTGGGCGCCATAGTCACGCTTGAGGGCAGGGAGTGCATGGCTTATAATGGTGTCCTGCATGTAGATTGCACACCCACTGCCACGTTTACCAACTCGGTCTTCCCTGAACAGGGTGTATCCAGAGAGGGAAATAACAGAGTCAGGGGTTGTTTTGGAGAGCCAGGTTTCTAATAACTCAATAATATTGGGTTGGTGTTGTATAACCCAGCACAGGAGTGTGGCAGATTTCTTTAGAAGGCTGCATATGTTCAGTGATGCAACACGGAGACTGGCTCCAGAGTGAGGTATGGGAGGGCTAGTTGGCATAGGTCCATGGCTTGGGTGTATATTCCTGGAGAACAGTAAAAGCAGAGTGATTAATCTAATTAGGGGATGGTGGTGACAAGGACCCTTAGTGTGGTGCCGATGTGAGGTCCTGATAGTAGGGGTGCAGGGGATGGGTAAGGCATGGAGGGTAGGTATGGCAAGGAAGAGGTGGGTCCAGGATGAGTCTGGGTGGGCAGAGTGTGCAGAGGTGTTGGTAGGTGGTGGATGCAGAGGATTTGGGGAGTGTCCAAGGTGGGAGGGGGCTGAGCTGTTTGGGGGTGTCTTAGGGGAGAAATGCTCAGGGTGGAGGACAGGGGCACAGGATGGGAGGGTGGTCTGAGCCAGAAGGGTAAATGTGAGCAGGCCTAGTAGAAGAGCGATGGTGCCCATTGTTATGTAGTAGGTAGCTGGAGGTAAAACTGAGCCAGCAATGGTGTGCCAGCTGTGAAATTAGCCTAAGCACAGGGCAATTTTGGTAAAAAGCCTGGAAAGTGTCACTGTAATATTGCTTTACTGCATGGCGGTGGCAATGACACTAGTTCTAATTTAGTGATATCATTAAAAATTCAGCTAAGGTAATGGTGCCAGCTACTGGGATGGTTTGGCTGTTACTGGGTATGTCACCATAGGCAGTGGAAGTGTAAGAATTGAAAGGGTATATAGTCGAATTAAGGTAAGGTCACTAACAATAAGGCTGGTTACAGCAGTAATTAAGAGGAGTTAACTGGAGTGGCTGGAGAAAAACTTGAGAGCAAATGTGCAACCCTGTGGGTGAGATTGCTTTAACTCATTGTCTCCTTGCAGACTCCTGTAGGCGTCAGTAAAATACATTGGTGTGTCCTGGGGATGCCTACAGAAGTCAGCTACTGACTTCCTGTGTGCCCTGGCAACGTCTGGAGATGTCACTTATATATTTTAATATATAATGTAACAGAATATAATATATATTTGACTGCATAGCACCGTTGGAAAGGTAATGTTGTGATGAACATCTTTGCCACTGATATTCTGTGTATATCATGTATACTTTAGGAGTTATTCGTATTTGTTTATGGTATGGTGTGTATGGCTTATGTTGCCTGTTTTAGTGAAGAAAACATTTTGTTTTGCTGTTTCAACCAGCATAGAAAAATAACCAAATTACATATTATTCTTTGCATACCACCACTGGAAAGGTAATTTTGTGCTCAATAACTTTACCACTTATACTTTGTGTCTAGCACTTATGGTTCTTGAGCTATTAGGATTTGTTTGTGGCATGCTGATTATAGCTTGATTTTGCTTAGAAAGGCCCAGGATTTACTATTAACAGTATACAGGAGACAAGTGGTGCAACTTCAGAGAGTTCCTGTGGAGGCAATGAGTTAAAAAGGGTGGTAAGAAAGTGGGTCAAGTCAGGTATTGAAGACAGGGAGGCCAATAGCCATAAGAATGTGCAGCAGTGGAGTGACCAATCAGCTGCTAGGCTGAGGAAAGGGGCAGAGCAAGGATCTAGTTAATACTATAAGAAGGTGGGGAGGGGGTTGCTGAAAACATTCAGTCCAAAACACAGCACAGAAAGAGATTTCCCAAAGATCAGGATTCTCCAGGAGCTGGAAAATCAGCCAAGGAGCATTCAAAACCATGAGTTTCAGAGGTCTGGTGCATACCTAAATCTGTCCGGGGGTCAGTCGGGTGGTCTGTTAACTGTGGCTGGCTCGGAGAGTACTGGGACCACAGCAGCAGCTTGGAAAGACTGCAGATGGGCTGTCTGTGGAACAAGGAGGGAAAGACAGAGGATTCAATACAGCTAGAGTACAATAGCAGTCAAACATCAGCTACTAAACAATACAGTTTGTCCAGCACTAGTCTCACAGCATCAAGTAACACCTAGGGGCTTGTAATAGACTATCTAAACTGGTAGGTAAAGAAAGACCAATTGATGCATAACATAAGTAATTACATTTACAAAAATTCAGTCCAGAACACAGCAAAGAAAGAGATTTCCCTGAGATCAGGAAGTGCCAGGAGTTGGAAAGTCAGCCGAGGAGCAGAAACTACCAGTCAGTGCCTGGCTCCTCCACTGGGCATCCAGTCAAAACAGTGGCATTCAAAACCACGAGTTTCAGAGATCCAGTGAGTACCTGAATCTGTCCGGGGGTCAGTCGGGCGGTCTGTTAGCTGTGACCAGCTCGGAGAGTGCCACAGCCACAGCAGCAGCTTTGGAAGCCCGTAGATGGGCTGTCTGTGGAACAAGGAGGGAAAGACAGAGGATTAAATACAGCTAGAGTACAACAGCAAACTTAGTGGGTGGCAGGCAATGGGGAAAGACAGAGCACAAGATAAAGAGGTGGCAAATGCAGGGCAATTATTTAGAGATAGAAGATGAGTTAACAGGGAGTGGGGTTCTGTGCTTAGGCGCCTGGACATCTGGGGAGGACAACAGCAGCAGGAGGGGGTGTAAGAGTAGGGTTTGCAGGAAAGGCAGAGAAGAAATTAAGCTGTTTAGAGAGACAGCATTGCCAGTGAGGAGGAGAAATTAATAATTAGCAGAGTGACCAGTGTGGGACAAGAGCCAAGGTTTGGCAGTAGAGGCAGAAATGGAAGAAATGCAGCAATCTTACTCAGTAGTTAGGTCTAAGCAGTCAAACATCAGCTACTAAACAATACAGTTTGTCCAGCACTAGTCTCAGAGCAGCAAGTAACACTGAGAGACTAGATTAGAGGCTTGCAAAAGAGTAGCTAAACTGGCAGGTAAAGTAAGACCAACTGATGCATAACATAAGTAATTACATTTACAAAAATTCAGTCCAGAACATAGCACAGAAAGAGATTTCCCCAAGATCAGGAAGTGCCAGGAGCTGGAAAATCAGCCGTGGAGCAGAAACTACCAATCAGTGCCTGGCTCCTCTACCGGGCATCCAGTCAAAACAGCGGCATTCAAAACCACAAGTTTCGGAGGTCTGGTGCATACCTGAATCTGTGTGGGGGTCAGTCGGGTGGTCTGTTAGCTGCGGCCCACTCAGAGAGTGCCAGGACCACAGCAACAGCTTGGAAAGCCCGCAGATGGGCTGTCTGAATCTGTCCAGGGGTCAGTCAGGTGATCTGTTAGCTGTAGCTGGCATGGAGATTGCCAGGGCCACAGCAGCAGCTTGGGAAGCCTGCAGATGGGCTGTCTGAATCTGTGTGGGGGTCAGTCGGGTGGTCTGTTAGCTGTGGCTGGCTCAGAGAGTGTCAGGGCTACAGCAGCAGCTTGGGAAGCCCATAGATGGGCTGTCTGAATATGTCCAGGGGTCAGTCAGGAGGTCTGTTAGCTGTGGCTGGCTCAGAGTGTGC
This sequence comes from Neoceratodus forsteri, assembly GCA_016271365.2. Lineage (NCBI taxonomy): Eukaryota > Metazoa > Chordata > Ceratodontiformes > Ceratodontidae > Neoceratodus > Neoceratodus forsteri. The sequence goes on along the minus strand of CM028137.1, from coordinate 260,363,805 downwards.
TGTGGCCACAGCAGCAGCTTGAGAAGCCCACAGATGGGCCGTCTGAATCTGTCCAGGGGTCAGTTGGGCAGTCTGTTATCTGTAGCCAGCTCCAAGAGTACTGGGGCCACAACAACAGCTTGGGAAGCCTGCAGAAGGGCTGTCTGACTCTGTCTGGGGCTCAGTTGGGTGGTCTGTTAGCTGCGGTCAGCTAGGAGAGTGCCAGGATCACAGCAGCAGCTTGGGAAGCCTGAAGATGGGCAGTCTGAATCTGTCTGGGGTCAGTTGGGCAGTCTGTTAGCTGTGGCCAGCTCGGAGAGTGCTGGGACCACAGCAGCAGCTTGGGAAGCCCACAGATGGGCTGTCTGAATCTGTCTGGGGGTCAGTCTGGTGGTCTGTTAGCTGCGGCTGGCTCAGAGAGTGCCAGGACCACAGCAGCAGCTTGGGATGCTCACAGATGGGCTGTCTGAATCTGTCCAGGGTCAGCCAGGTGGTCTGTTAACTGCGGCTGGCTCGGAGAGTGCCTGGGCCAAAGCAGCAGCTTGGGAAGTGAGCAGATGGGCTGTCTGAATCTGGCCGGGGGGTCAGTCAGGCAGTCTGTTAGCTGCAGCCAGCTTGGAGCATGCCAGAGCCACAGCAGCAGCTTGGGAAGCCCGCTGATGGGCTTTGTGCATGGAGTATGAGGTTTGTCACTGGGTTTTACAGCATGCATGGGATTGGTGGGTATGACACCATGCATGGTGGTATGGGTGCAACAGTGAACATGGTATTATGGGGTCTGTTGGTGTGACAATATGCATGAGGTATGGGGTTGATCAATGTGACAGCATACGGGGCATAGAGTCATGAGATGTGACAGTCTGCATGGTCGAATTGCATCAGTGAGTGTGACACAAGTGTATGGGAATGATGGGTGTGATTGGTTGCAGGTGGGTATGTGATCAGTAGTTGTGACTGTGTGAATGGGAACATGGAGTTGTTGATAGATGTAGCAGCATGTGTGGGGTCTGGATTAATGAGGTGCGACAGCGTGCATGGGGTATGGGATCATGAGTTGTGAGAACATACATGAGTTATAAGGTCAGTCGATCAACAAAATACTTGCAGCAGGATATGCATCCACATTAGCCATGGCATTCTGGCATCATGTGCCGCCACAAACTGTGGCTTCGGGGATGTACCTTCCACCTGTTGTAGTCACTGGCTACCATGCCCTCTTAAAAGAAATGCGAGGCATACTGAGGAACTGCCCTCCATCTCATTACCTGATAGCCACCCCCATTACATGGCATAATCACAATGCCTCAAGATTGATAGTCAGACAGATACTAAAATACATTTAAGTATAGGATCCTTGATGACTGATAACATACAGACGCAGCAGCAGCTCACATTGTGCAATCACAGCATTAAGCATAAATGTTTGTATTAAATCCAAAAGCTTTAATTTTTTTCCATTAAAAAGTTTATTGAAGTTTTCAAACGCTTAACCATTTAAACATGAAGGAAGGAATCAAGGCCACAGAGGTATAGATGACACACTCTGAGTCTGAAGCCCTATGGGTCACTCTTGGAGCAGGGGTAAAAGTATCCCATCCGAGTGGAGGTACTCTATAGACCCCCATCTCAGCAGATCGAAAGAGACAAGGAAATGCTGGAAACCATCCTAACAATGGCCAATAAAGGTGACTTGTTGCTCATAGGGGACTTCAATCTGCCTGACATAGATTGGTCCTCCTTCACAGCATTATCAGACAGGAGCAATTAATTTCTCATGGCTCTGAAATAGGCAGAACTAAAACAGCTGGTGCAGTTACCCACAAGAGAAAATCCAATCCTGGACTTTGTACTATCAAACACTACCAGGATCATGGACATCAAGATAGGGATCAATTTAAAGTCAAGCGACCAGAAATCAGTCTGGCTCACAGTCAAAAAATCCCAGGACACAAGTCACACAAAACTGAAGAGCCTAGACTTCAGGAAGGCTGACTTTAACAAAATGAAAACTTGCATTAGGAACATTCTCAGAGTTGGAAATGGGAGAGATGTGGAGGACACCTGGAAAACCATAAAGAGCACAATCAATCTGGCAACAGCAGAATGCATGAAACAGGTAAGTAAATCTAAAAGGAGGAAAAATCATCTTTGGTTTACTAAAGAAGTAGCTTGTAGTATAAGGGAAAAAAAGAGCTTTCAAGAAATACAAAGAAACTAAGAAAGAAAGTGACATGGAGGAATACAGAGCAAGCCTCAAGGAAGCAGGGAAGGCAGTTAGGTTAGCCAAAGCTCGAGCAGAAGAAAGAACAGCGAAAGGGTTTAAAAAGGGAGAAAAGATCTTCTACAGATATACTGTTTAAGGGAGACAAGTAAAAGTAAGGGAGGTATCTTAGAGCTAAGAACTAGGGATGGCCAGAATGTTGAAACTGATGGACAAAAGACAGAGGTTCTAAATTAATACTTCTGCCTAGTTTTCACCAAGGAGGATCAGGGAAGTGAACCAGTACTAAAGAATGAAGAACACCGCAGCAGTGAAGCCGATGCAAACACCTTCACAACTGCAAGGGACCTAAAAGAACTAGCAAAATTAAAACCAGACAAAGTTATGGGATCTGACAGTATCCACCCAAGAATACTAAAGGAACACAGAGAAGAACTTGCTACCCCATTAGCAGAGCACTTCAATAAGTCACTAGAGAGGGTACATAAAATCGACGACATTGAAAGCCATGGTGGTACCGCTGCACAAAAGCGGTATCAAGGAAGACGTTGGAAACTATCGTCCAGTAAGCCTCACCTCAGTGATGTGGAAAATCATGGAAACATTACTGAAAAAAAGAATTGTACAGCATCTAGAAGCAACTAGCCAAATAGACCTAAAGCAGCATGCTTCACAGTGGGGAAGTCAAGTCAGACAAACATGACTTGATTTCTTCGAAGTGGGTGACTAGAATGGTGGACCAAGGAAGAGCAGTAGATGTAGCATATTTGGCCTTCAGTAAGGCGTCTGACTCCATTCCACATAGGAGGCTGATAAACAAGTTGGAACACACAGGAGTGGGACATAAAATAGTAGGCTACATTAGAAATTGACTGTAAGGGAGAACCCAGAGAGGGTTAATAAATGGCACTCTATTGGAGGAAGGAGTGGGAACCAGTGGAGTCCTCCATGGATTGGTACTGGAGCCAATTCTATTTAACATATTCATCAGTGACATTGTGGAGGGTTTGCAAGAAAAGGTATACCTGTTCGCAGACAACACCAAGCTCTGCAACAGAGTAGACACACAAGAGGGGGTCACAGAAATGATTGCTGATCTAAGAAAACTAGAGGAATGGTCAAAACAGTGGCAGTTGAAATTCAAAGCCAAGTAGTGAAAAGTTATGCACCTGAGGAGGAAGAACCTAGGCTGGAACTATACCCTGTGGGGGGACAGCTGACTGAAACTAAGGTAGAGAAGGATCTGGGGGTACTTGTATCTGATGATTTAAGGACAACCAAGCAGTTTGAAAAGGTGGTGCAAAAAGCCAGCAGCATTCTCAGATGCATAGGAAGGGGTATCACAAGTACGAAAAGTGAACTGATAGTCCTGCTGTACAGGTCCTTGGTGATGCCTCACTGCGAGTACTGTGTACAGTTTTGGAGACCACACCTCAAGAAGGACAAGGATCACCTGGAAACTGTGCAGAGGAAAGCTATGAAGATGATAAACGGACTACATGCAATACCATATGAACTGAGATTAAGCCATCTTAGGATGTACTCACTGAAGAGGAGAAGGGACAAGGGAGATATGATAGAGACATCTAAATACCTCAAAGTTATCAACTCAGTACAAACATAGGATCTCTTCAGGGAAAACATGATTACATGGATAGTGATACAGTGAATTTAAATTCCATCGTCGAAGTGCCAGCAAAGTGGCCAAATTTGCCTGGCTGAGCAATTTATAAAATTTTTCTGCCTAAAGTGAAATTTCACCTAGGCAAAATTTCAACTTCCACTGCAAAATTTTGCCTTCTGTGGGTAAAATTTTGCCTTCCTCGGGTGAAATTTCACCTTTCATGAGTTAAATTTGGTTTGGAAGGTGAAATTTCACTGCGGAAGGTGACATTTTGCCATTCTACCAGGTGAAATTTTGCCACTGTGCCAGGCGAAATTTCACATTTCACTCGGGGGCACAGCATGTGCCTGAAAGGAGCTAGTTTCAAAACAGAAGGAAGTTTTTCTTCACGGAAAGGTGGTGGAGCCCTGGAACAGTCTGCCCCCAGAGGTTCTGGCAGCAAAGACAGTGGGGGAGTTCAAGCTAGCATGTGATAGGCACTGTGGAAACCTAAGGCAGTAAAGAAACTAGGAGGGAGGGTAGCTTTCATGGGCAGACTAGATGGATCACAAGGTCCCCTTCTGCTGGCATTTTCTCATGGAACAGTAAAATATATATCAAGTGAAAGTAAAGGAGGCAATGATAAGAGCTCCACAACTATTTATTAAAACAGCAATATTGAAAATATTGAATATTAACTAAAGGAATGAGATGATAAGAAACTGTACACCTGAACCATTGTAATGAGCTTAAGTAACAATTACTAAAACATTAATAAAATCCATAAGAAAAGAGGTAGTCACAAAGTAGGAAAAACAGTGCTTGCTGAGAACAATAATTATAAAATAACACTACAGGAATTGCGGAAGTTCCCCTTACTTGGCTTTTAAAAAATGTTTCTGCATTTAAGAATGGGTTCAAGATTTATTCAAAGGAATCCAATTGTTCTAACCACATATGGCTATTTCATTGATTATTTGGAACTGAGGACGTAAAAGAATACCAGTCTGGTAGTGTATGTACAATATTGGTGCCACAGTTTCTTAAAAGTAAACATGTGGCTCCCAAAAGCACTGCAACGAGCCAGTTCAGTTGATTTTTAGGTAGACAAAATGCTGATGATGAAATCCCTAGTATAACAAACTCTGGCCAGAGCCGATAGGGCTGTATGGGAGGAATTTGGGGTAGAAATATTAAAAATTATCATTATTTCAATAAAGGGTTCTAAAAATGCAAGCATGCATTTAAAGTTCAGAAGTAATATTTTACCTTACGATACTAAGCTGTCATTTCCAGACAAAACATTTCTGAGTGCCTCGGTCTATGAAACAAACTGGCTGCTCCCACCCTTTATCTCTCTCTCTCTCTCTCTCCCCCTCTCTCTCTCTCTCCCTCACAAGTGTTGTTTTTGAAGTGTGAGATGATTTTTTATGTTCCGTCAAAAATTGTCAGTTACTGCCCCTTTTAATAATGTTAATCCAGTCCGGCATCAAATATTCAGTTATTTATGTATGTATGAGTCTGTGCTTTACAAACTGAGTTTACAGCATCCTTTCTCTATGAGAGCAACTCTTTTTTTGTTGATTGCATGCATGTGCAAGAAACATATTGCGGCAGCTTTCTCCACAAGCAGGTTGTGGAGGCATGGCACTGTTGTGGCCAATGCCCCCACAGCCTGCAAAGGCTTGTACAGCATCCCCCAATGCTGTGGCAAGCTGCTTCTGACAGTAGTTCACCCAGCGTGCCACCAACTTGTAAAAAAACAGCCGCTGCAATCAGGGGTCACCTCGTCATTGCAGAGTAAGCCATTCGCTGCAATGAGGGGGCAACCCATCATTGCAGGGCGGGATCTTCACACACTGATATTGTTTGTGAACATGGCGGTGGTTTGCCGCCGTGTTCACAAACAATATTAACCCCCCCACCATGTTTACTTGCTAACGGGGCCCCAATCCCCTTCGGCTTCATTACCCCAATGCCTCTGTTGCTGACAGGGGAGACCACTCCCCATCGGCATTAGGTAAACCCCTCCCCCGCGTGATACTGTCTGCCTACAGGTTGCCCAATCCTCGCCGGCATAATGTCACCCCCTTTGTTGTGTGCCGATGGGGTGCCCAATTCCCATCGGCATTATGTAACAACCCCTTTCTTGTGTGTCGATGGAGGTGCCTCAATCCCATTGGCGAATAACAACCTGCCCCCTTCTTGTGTGGCAAAGGGATGTCCAATCCCCCGCTGGCTACAGTGGCCCCACCCAAAAAGGCAAGGTTTGTTGGCATGTTGGGAGCCCATCCCAGCATGCCACATGCCCCTGTAAAAGAAAAATGGTCCGCAATGTCTTTTTGTTTTTACCCTGTAAAGAAGGAACGATCCTCGGTGGTCTCCCTGGCCCCTCCTCAAACAACCCTCACCCACCCACTGCACACACCCTGCCTCCCCACACCCCCATTCACCCCATTCTTACCTCCGGAGCTCGGCGCGATGATCTTCGGTGGACTGGGAACATGTCTGCACTCTTCAAAGCCGACCATGAACTGAGGATATGCCGGTAAGCTGTATAATGGAATAAATAGGGTTTTTCAAACTTTAATGCATATCTCAGTCATTTTTTGGAATTTTGGCACTAACTTTTCAACATGGGGTTTTTGGGACCCCTCCTCGTGAATTCTGAACTGTCATGGCATTAATCAACCCTGAAAGGTGATTTTGCGGTCACTGCACTGAATCACCTTTCGGGGCCAATTAACAAAACGACAGTGCCAATGTTTATGACGTGGGCTCTCAAAAAGCCTATGTTGCAAATTTGGTGGAAAAATCCCAAAAAATGACTGTTTTACGAGTATGTGTTGCGCAGTTGCTACGCATGCTCTTAACTTTGCAAATTTGCAATATTTTCATGCCAGATTTTCAACACTGGCATTTTTTCACGCCTACTTGTGAATAGTACAGCTGTCATTGTTCACATCCTGGCTGAAATGTGTTTTCGCAGTTCCGGTGCAGAATACTGCGGTCACTGTGGGAAACTAGTGTTTGGGAAAGATTAAAAAAATGACTGTGACACCGTTCATGAGTAGAGGTCCTAAAATGCCTATATTGAAAATTTGGTGATGATATTCCGTAAACTGACTGTGTTACAAGCATGCTTTGTGCAGTTTGCACGGATGCTCGTAACTTCGCGAATTTGTAATATTTTCACTCTAGATTTTCAACATTGCCATTTTCCCACACCTACTTATGAGCAGTACAGCTGTCATTTTTCCCATCCTGGCTGAAATGTGTTTCTGCACTTCCAGCACAGAATAGGGTGGTCACTGTGGGAAATCACTGTTCGGGACAGATTAAGAAAATGACAGTGATACTGTTCATGAGCAGAGGTCCTAAAATGCCTATGTTGAAAATTTGGTGATGATAGCCCATCAAATGACTGTGTTACAAGTGTGCATTGCGCACTTTCCACGCACCCTTGTAACTTCGCAGATTTGTAATATTGTTGCACCAGATTTTCAACAGTGGCATTTTTTCACACCTCCTCATAAGCAGTACAGCTGTCATTTTTCACATCCTAACCGAAATGTGTTTTCACAATTCCGGCGCAGAATAACGCGGTCGCTGAGGGAAATCAGTGTTTGGGACACATAAAGACAATGACAGTAGCACTGCTCATGAGCAGAGGTCCTAAAATCTCTATGTTGAAAATGTGGTGACGAAACTCCATAACAGGACTGTGTTACAATCGTGCATTGAACTGTTTCCACGCACCCTTGTAACTTCGCAAATTTGTAATATTTTCATGCCACATTTTCAACAGTGACATTTTTTCACACCTCCTTATGAACAGTACAGCTGTCATTTTCCATACCCTGGCTAAAATACATTTTTGTACTCCTGCCGGAGAATAGCATGGTCACTGTGAGAAATCATTGTTGGGGACAGATTAAGATCAAGCGAGTGAGAGGGGGGAGAGATCGAGATCAACTGAGCTCTGTCGGGACTACTGCAGATTTGTTTGTGGGCAGAAAAAGGCTCCCACGCAAAAGCCCACTACAAAAGGGCAGCCTGCAGCACTAGGAGAAACAGAACGAGAGAGCGAGTGAGGGAGGGGGAGTGAGCGAACTCACCAGAGCGCTGTCAGGACTGCGGCGGATTTCTTTGTGGGCAGAAAAAGTTGTCAATGCAGGCAGGGGCCTAGTACAAAAGGGCAACCTGCAGGGGTGGGAGAAACAGTATGAGCGAATGAGACAGGGGGACTGAGTGAGCTCAATGGAGCTCTATCAGGACTGCTGCAAATTTCTTTGTGGGCAGAAAAAGGTGCCAATGCAGCAGGAGCCCGGTACAAAAGGGCAGCTCGCAGCACCAGGATAAACAGAATGAGTGCATGAGCGAGAGAGACTGAGCGACATCAACAGAGCTCTGTTGGGACAGCTGCAGATTTCTTTGTGGATAGACAAAGGTGCCAACGCAGCCAGGAGCCCCATATAAAAGCACAGCCTGCAGCGCCAAGAGAAACAGAACAAGCTAGTGACAGAGCAGTAGTGAACAAGATCAATGGAGCTCTATTGTGACTGCTGCAGATTTCTTTGTGGGCAGAAAAAGGCGGCAATGCAGGTAGGAGCCCAGTACAAAAGGCCAGCTTGCAGCACCGGCAGAAATGGAATGAATGAGTGAGAGAGGGGGAGTGACCAAGCTCAATGGAGTTGTGTTAGGACTGCTTCAGATTTCTTTGTGGCCAGAAAAAGCCGCCAACGCAGGCAGGAGCCCAGTACAAAAGGGCAGCCTGCAGTGGCGGGAGACACAGAACGAGTGAGTGAGGGAGGAGGAGTGTGTGAGCTCAACGGAGCTCTGTTGGGACTGCTGCAGATTTGTTTGTGGGCAGAAAAGGGCAGCAATGCACACAGGGCCCCAGTATCAAAGGGCAGACTGCAGTGGAGGGAAAACCAGAATGACTGAGTGAGAGGGGGGAGTGAGCAAGCTCAACGGAGCTCTATTGTAACTTCTGCAAATCTCTTTGTGGGAAGAAGAACGCGGCAACGCAGGCAGGAGCCCAGTAGAAAAGGGTAGTCTGCAGCGCTGGCAGAAACGGAATGAGCGAGTGAGAGAAGGGGAGTAAGTGAGCTCAACAGAACTTTGTCAGGACTGCTGCACATTTCTTTGTGGGCAGAAAAAGACGCCAACTGAAGCAGGAGCCCAGTACAAAAGGGCAGCCTGCAGTGCCAGGAGAAACAGAATGAGTGAGTGAGACAGGAGGAGTAAGCGACCTCAACGGAGCTCTGTCGGGACAGCTGCTGATCCAGACACAAGGTAATTATCTGGGCACTCCTGTTGGCTTCCCCACCAACTTGTCTCCCCTGGCATCCTGGTAACTCATCCTGGTGTTTCTCTCTGTCTCTCTCTCACTCACTTACAGCAAACTAAACAGGAGAAAGTGTAGCTGACGTGCCCCTGCACACTCCGACATGCTGACTGCCAACAGCATATCAACTGTTGGGCAGGCACTTTGATTGAGAACAAATAGTGCATTTTCCATGCCATGCTGGTATGTGTGCTGAATGAAATGTGACCACTCGACATACTTTTACAATGTTCAACATATCATCGGAGGGGTGGACTAGCAAGGGACTGTAGGTTCCAGACAGCAAGGATTCCCTATCACAGCACTGAGCTTCTTGCTGTGTCTTTCTCTCTCTTTTTTTCTCCCCACAGCTTATGGGGACTGACACTGCACACAGAATCTCGTTGGGGTGGGGCTGGGAATTGCTGGCACCTTCACAGCTGTCACTTTCTGTGAATGGCGTGGAACTCGGAGGACACTGCAATACAAGTACCAGCATCTGAACTGTGGGGGGGGGTGTTCTGCATGCCCCCGTAACTGCAACACTAGGATCTCGCAACCATTCGCTGTGTTCTGTCTCCAGAGTCCCTGCACTAGCTCCCGGTTGGAGTCCCACCTGTCCTCTGAGTCCTTCTATCGGTGAAGCATGATCATGGACACACAAACAGGTACCTCTCCCTGTTTCCCCATCACAGGAGGTGCACGGGTTGCTACACTGGTGAGTGGGCAGGTGGGCGAGTGGGAACTGCTGTATTTTCCTTTTGTACCACACTTGTCACTGCAGTACTTTTCACTGCCTGGTCATTGTTTGCTAATATACGGCTGTTGGATGCCAACAACCTACTGGCACTGTTCCTCCCACTGTCACTCTCCTGCCATCTCTGTCTTCCCCAGCATGTGTCCTGCTACCACACTTTTAAATGCCTTTCCCTCATCCTCACTCAAGGAGGCAACGAGTGCCAGCAGCACTTCACAGGAGCTACTCTACGGAACCTATGGACATGCAGAGTGACTGCACCAATAGAGTTCTGCATTTTTGCCAGCCTCCAATAGAGAGTGCTTCACAGATGCGGAGATAACTGTGTTGTCGCTCCAACATGTTGTTGATTCACAAGGAATGCAGGAGTCCTTTTCTCATAGCAACAGGTCTGCAGGGGCTCCATCCACTGCAGCCCTAATAAAAAAGGGGGAGGAGTAAACCGATGCCCAATTATCTTAGAACAATGGGAAAGTATTTGTTGCCAAAAGCTTTACTACTGAAGTTCAAACTTGCCCTAGTAATGGTCATTGCAATCACTTGTATCAGTGATCCACAACAAAGTATGCAAACCATTTTTTGTGGTATGTCCCCTGTACAGCAACACTATTACAGTGAAAACTTTGATGCTGACAACATTGATGTTTTTGCTGTAATAGTCCGCCTGAGACCCTGACACTCTGTCTCCTGGTCCTGCACCCCCTTCCCATTCCAACTCTGACTCAGAGTTAGAATCCTAGAGATCGGGGAGGGGGCAGAGCCCCCTGCATTGGGGGTTCAGGGGTCTCCGTTTGAATCTTTGTCAACTGCAAGTTGCGGTCGATATACATCCATTGCTGTGATGGTGGTTGACAACTTAGTTGTCAAAACGGCCTCGTAGAGCCATTTTTTGCAATGAAACAATCACTTTAATAAATGTCAACTGCTCACAAAGCATAGAAACATAGAAACATAGTAGCTGACAGCAGATAAGGACCACAAGGCCCATCCAGTCTGCCCATTTCTTTTTCTGCCGTATGAATGTGCCATAGGCCTTTGCTCTGTCAATGGCCTATTTATTCATACTCATCTGTATTGCTCCCTTATGCCTATCCCATGCCTGTTTGAAGCCCTGCACTGTATCCATATCCACCACTTCCTGAGGTAGGCCGTTCCATGCATCCACCACTCTTTCTGTGAAAAAGAACTTCCTCACATTACCTCTTAATTGGCCTCCCTCTAATCTCATGCTGTGTCCTCTTGTCCTGATATTTTTGATATATTGAAACAAGTTAGACTCTTTCACCTTGTTAATGCCCTTAAGGTGTTTGAATGTTTCAATCATATCACCTCTCTCCCTCCTTTGTTCTAGGGTATACATATTGAGTTCAGTTAATCTGTCCTCATATGTTTTCTGATGCAGTCCCTGTAACATTTTGGTTGCCTTCTCTGGACTGTCTCAATTTGGTTAATGTCCTTATGAAGGTGTGGCCTCCAGTGCTGCATGCAGTACTCCAGATGGGGCCTAACCAGTGTCTTGTAAAAAGGGATTATTGCCTCCCTCTTCCAACTTGTGATACCCCTACTAATACACCCCAACATCCCTCTAGCCTTACCTACCGCTTTAGAGGTCTGCTTGGATGATTTCAGGTCATCGGTGATGATGATGCCCAAGTTTCTTTCTTTCCTTGTGACTGCCAGCAACTCACCTTCCAGCCTGTAGGTGACTTCAGGGTTTCTCTTCGCTATGTGCATGATCTTGCACTTCTTTGCATTAAATCCCAGTTGCCACTCTTCTGATCATTTTGCTAGTTTATCCAGATCTCTTCTCATTCTGCCCACTGCATCTGGATCATCTACTCTGTTGCAGATCTTGGTGTCTTCTGCAAACAGACAAACCTTACCCTCCAATCCATCTGCAATGTCACTGATGAAGATATTGAAGAGGACTGGCCCTAGGACTGATCCCTGAGGTACCCCACTTGTAACTTGCATCTCTTCTGACTGTATACCATTTACCACCACTCTCTGTTTTCTGCCGGTCAACCAGTTTGCCACCCAGTTGACCAACGTCTTACCAACCCTGAGCCTACCCAGCTTATTAATCAATCTTCTATGTGAACAGTACAGAAAGCTTTGCTGAAGTCAAGGTAGGCAACATCAACTGCTCCCCCCTTGGTCCACCACTCTAGTTACCCAGTCAAAGAAATGTATGAGATTAGTTTGACAGGATTTTCCTTTTTGTAAACCCATGCTGTCTTGGATCCTGTGCTCCTGTGGATTTCAGGTGTTGTACTATCCTTTCCTTAAGGAGTGTCTCCATAATCTTGCCCACTACTGAGGTAAGACTGACTGGTCTGTAGTTCTCTGCCTCCTCCCTGCTACCACTCTTGTGGAGCGGGATCACATGAGCCCTTCTCCAGTCTTCTGGGACCTCTCCTGTGCTCAGAGACTCACTAAACAGTTCTGATAATGGATCGCTAGTTCCACCCTTAGCTCCTTTAGTACCCTGGGATGTATGCCATCAGGTCCCATTGCCTTGTACACCCTGAGCTTATCGAACTCTTGTAGGACCCTTTCTTTTGAAGGACTAGTGCAGACCTCCCTCCCTCCCCCCTGTTTTATTTATTTATTGAAAATGTTTCACCAGGAGAGGCACATTGAGCAAAAAGATGCTCGTCTCACGATGCGACCTGAGGGGGTACAAGGGAGGAGGATATACATACAACAATCAGTAAGTTGAACTTGGAATTGAGCAATACAAACAATTGTTACATAGTTTAGTGTGGTTAATTACAACTTGTTACATGAGGAGACAGTACATACATGTCCCACAAGGAGGGTGGCATAGCATATTTGATTACACATTTAAGACTATACGTGATTACATAAGTGCCTAAATCAGAGATCGAATTGAAGTATGATGCACCAAGTTGGCAAAGAGAAATGGAGGTCTGAGCTTGGGACAAGGGAGAGGTGACAGGTCTGGATAGTAAACACTGGGAAAGATGAGGGGGTAGACTTAGGGAAGATGTTGGCGGGAATAAGAAAGGAGATAGCAGAAGTGTCATGAGAGGGTAAGTGCATGGGTTGTTTAGGGCAATGTATAAGCCAGTCATTTGGGTGAAGGCCGAGCCGCTGGTTAGGCACTTAAGGAGGAGGGGGTCAAAGGGGGGTCAAGAATGAGTTGGGGGGAGGTCAGGGGCAGGTACAATTAGGTGCGAGGAAGTTAGTGAGGGTAGAGGATAGAGAGTGTTTGGATGAAGAATGGCGGATTTGGGCTGGCAGGCCATTCCAGACCTTAGGGAGGAGGTAAGAGAAAGCCAATTGGCCTGCAGAGGTCCTTCAGTGAGGGATTACTAATAGCCTGGAGTCAGTAGACCTGAGGGCATGGACGATAGGGAGGAGACGAGGTAGGGCTGAAGGGAACCGAGCCAGAGGTTAGAACAAATTTAGCACTGTGAAGTAGGCGCCAGTTGTTCAGGGATGGAAGGGCCAGTGAATGGAAGAGCATGCAGCGATGGGTGCAGGGGGCATCGAGGGTGAAGTGGCATAAGGCTTTGAAGAGGGGGTCCAGTCTGGCTAAGGTAGACTTAGAGACAGAGCTGTAGACAACATCGCAGTAGTCAAAGGAGGGTAGAATCATTTTCTGGACTATTTCACATCTCACAGGAAGCGGAAGACTAATGCAGTTTCTATAGAAGGCGCCTAGCTTAGGGCGCAATTTTGATAGGATGGCGCCACGTGTGTGGAAAAGGAGAGGTGGCGATCAAGCCAAACCCCCAGGTACCTAAAGGTGGGCACGTCTTCAAGGATGGTGTTATTTAGGGTACGGAAGATCAGAGGGGATGTAAGTCTGGATAGTCTCTGTCTAGTGCCGAAAGACATAGAGACTGTTTTCTTGGCATTTAGGGAGAGTTGGTTGGAGTTGAACCAGTGTTGCACTTTATTGAAGTTGGACTGAAAATTAGAGGTGACTTTTTCATAGGTAAGGCCGGAAGTAAAGAGGACCGTATCATCACTGTACATGTGTATTGAGGTAATGGAGCAAGCCTTTGGCAGATTATTTAGTAGGATGGAGAAGAGAATGGGGCCAAGGACTGAGCCCTGGGGAACTCCGGTGGTAATAGGGAGTGGGGGGGAGGTGCAGTCAGCTATTTTTGTAGATTGGGTTCTGTTTTGTAGGTAGACACTCAACCAGTTTGTGGCAGACGCCAATAGCCTAGCCCCTGATAGGCAGGATAGTAAGAGTATCGAATGCTTTGGCTAGGTCGATGAAAATAGCGGCAGTAATTTGTCCTTTGTCCATCCCAGAGAGGATGGAGTCTGTGAGTCTTAGTAGGTAGGTGGTGGTAGAGTGGTGTTTTCTAAAACCGGACTGGAATGGAGTGAAGAAGTTAGTTTCAGAGAGAAAGTGGGAGAGTTGAGATAGTACTAGGTGTTCCTGGAGTTTGGCGAGAGTGGGGAAGAGAGAGATGGGACGGTAGTAGCAGCGGAGGTAGGATCACCTCCTTTTGATAGAGGTAGGATGGTGGCATGCTTCCACTCTGTGGGGAGTGACTCAGTGGTGAATGAAAGATTTAACAGGGCAGTGAGGAGAGTAGTGATGGCAGGGGCAGATAGGAAGAGGAGTTTGTTGTCGAGACCGTCAAGAGATTTACCTTTGGAGGGATTCAGGGAGCTAAGGGTATCTAAGGTTTTGATGGGGGAAATGTGTCTGAAGGAGAAAGGATTCTGGCCAGGCGGTAGGGGGGTAGCTGTCTGGGTAGTGGGTGGGGTTACAGGGGGAAGGGAGGCCAGAAGGGTCTTAGCACAAGTAGTGAAGTAGAAATTGAATACGGAGGGTACCATCAGGGGGTCAGAGAGTAAAGTCCCTGGGCGAGAAGGAGAGGGGATTTATTGTTGGTGGGGGAGAAAAGGGAGTTGATGACTTTCCAAAATTTAGAAGGCCTCCCAAGATTTGCATTTAGGGTGTTGTTAAAATAGTCAGCCTTAGCTAAGCGGATGGCCTTTTTGCACTTGTTTTGGAGCATGCGGTAGGTGATATTGTCGCCTGAGAGGAGCGTGGATTTTTTAAATACGCCACGCCCCGACACGGGCTTGTTGGTAAGCTATCAGCTCAGATAATATCCAGGGAAGATGAGACCCTCGGATCCTAGCACAGTGCAGGGAGGCATGTTTTTGTCCCAGGCAGTAAGGAAGGTGTTCTGGAAGTGGGTAAGGGCAGAATCCATGTTAGAGCATGGGTCCCAGTTAGAGTGAGCTAGCTCTTCCAGGAGAGGGGAAAGGTTTAGGGATTTATATGACCATTGGAATATAAATTTGGGAGGGGGTTTAACTCGATGGATTTTGTGGACCAAGTAGATTAGGTGGTGGTCGCTAACGGAGTCAAGAAGGAGGCCAGAGCTGATGACGCGGTGTGGGTGGGAGGTAAGCACCCAGTCAAGAATAGAGTGGTTTCCGGTCTTATGGTTTTACCGTGTAGGTTCCATAATGGTTTGGGTAAGGTTGAGAGCAGATATCTCAGTTCGGGTTTTGTTAAAAGTGGGTGCTGGCCAGTTGTGGTTAAAGTCACCCATGACATATAGTTCACCTGACTGGGCAAGAGACGTCAGTTGGCTCAGAAGGTTGGTGACTGTTGTGGCTGGAGTTCCAGGGCAGCAATAGATACCAGCCACAAAGATGTGTCCATGGTGCAGAGCTGTGGGCCCTGCCCTACCTTCTCTTCAGTAAATACTGAGCAGAAGTATCTATTTAGGATAGATGCTTTTACATGGTCCTCCTCCTCACATGCCCCCTTATCCCCTTTGTTCTTAGCAATACCCCCTCTGGACTTTCTCCTTTCACTAATGTATCTATAGAAAGTCTTGTCCCCTTCTTTTACTGTTTGTGCTAGTGTTTCGTCAGTTTGGGCCTTTACCTGCCTTACTGCCTTCCCTGCTTCCCTTAGGGAAGTTTGGTATGCCTCCCTATCTTCATCCTGCTGCCTTCCCTTATATTTCCTGAAGGCCAGCCTTTTGGCTCTGACCTTTTCTGCTACTGTGTTTGAGAACCAAAGTGGTTTCCTTCTTCTTTTGCACTTCCTTTTCTCACTAACACAATGGGATGTTGCTTCAAGTATTGCATCTTTAATGCTTGTACACTTTGCCTGTACCCCCTCATCTGTATTTCTTTTTGCCTGGGCTAGCTTAACTCTGTTGGCCATCTTATCAAATCAGCTCCTCTGAAGTCCCATATTTTTGCCTTGGAATGGGATGATTTTGTTCTAGTAGCCAAGTTGAACCATACCATGTGATGGTCACTGGCCCCCAGGTGACCTTCTACCTGGAGATCTGTGGTCCTTTCCCTGTTAGTCAGTACTAGATCTAAGATAACCCTGTCTGTAGTGGGTTGTTGTACCAGTTGTTTGAGGCCTTCTCCCTGCATGGAATCCACCATGTGTCTAGTTCTGGCAGATGTCTCTGCTGGTATTGACCAATCTGTATCTGGCATATTGAAGTCTCCCATTATCAGAACCTCCCCTTTAGCTGTCATGTTTTGTATAGGCATCACAGCATTGAGCACGGTGCTTCTGATATGTTTTGCCATCCATAACATTGTGCCATGCAACATACTCACACTAGGCACCACCAAGGGGCATTACTATTCTAGTCTTTTGAGTTCTGTGCCCAACAACTACACAGTAAATACAAGCAAGTAAACTGGAATTGGCTGATGCCTGTTTATCTGTTGTGACACTCTGACCCCTTAAATTGTTTTCACTTATTGACTGGTCAAGTGAATGTCCACTGTGCAGTAGAGTGCATGCCCTCAGTTCCCCAACCCCCCACCCACCTCATACCAACACTGGTGGGCCAGTCGTAGAGCAATGAAAAGAAAAAGAACAGAAACTACACTAGTGCCTACTGCTGAGGCAGTCCAATCAGAGTAAGTTCTGTCATCTCTGCTACTGGTTAGTGTGACTGTTAACACCAATCACAACCCAGTAGTGTAGTAACTATTGGACTCAGTGCTGCCTCATGTATGCTGAAGGCAGCCCAACACTGACTGGTCGTGCTTTGTAACCATCTCCTCAGGTGGGCTAATAAAAGGGAACGGAATTTATTACCCAGTGCTGTGGCCAGCACGGGCAAGTGGAGACGAAAGTGAGAGCAGCACAACCTAGGCACAGAGAAACAGACAACTGGGCACTTAAAAGTTTTGTTTTTCTCTTTTTCATCTAGGATCTTGGTTGGGGAGCTGTTACTTGGACTTTTACTTTTTGAGGCCTATTAGACAGAATAAAGGAATCCATCAAGAAATAACCACAATGAACCCCACCAGCTTTTCTTTTTTTGGGAGTGCTAGTCAGATAAAAGGGGAACCTTATCACCCAGATAATGCCAATTTAAGGTAAATTCCTGACACTGACATATTTTGTGTATGGCCATTCTTTTGGGTGCACCTCTTAGGAGTTACAAAATCTGTGTTAGTGGTGGAGGGCAGAGAGGGTGAATTTTTCTTTACCCCAAACCTTGGTCACATATTTTGTTTTATTTGATTTATGGTCACTGTTTAGGAAGTGTCTCAACATCCATTTCACATGGGGGGTCTGCCCCAGAGTCTGGGAAGGGGGCAACAGAAACAGGCATAAGAGGAGAAGGAAGGACCTTTGGCATTCTGGGTTTAACTTTAAACTACAGGCAGCAGTGTGTGTAAGGGAGGTTACTTCAATCGGCACACCCAAGTGAATATACACCCAGCTCAGGCTACACGTAGTGGGTGCCCTGAGGAATGACCTCTGATCAGCTTTTGCGTTAGCCCTGTGCAATGTGCAGATATGCAGTTTAAATATACAGATCTACTTTTGGTGTAGTTTCATATCTCATTTCTCTGTCACGGAAAATGAGTTAAATTAGTGAAACAACAGATGTTGAGGTTGACTATTTTTGTATTTAACCATAAAAAGATGTGGACCTATAAAATACAACTTTTGTTTTTACAAACACTATGCTGCAGGTTCCCCTCCTGCTGCTTGAGTTTTTGTGTACCACTTAGTATCTGAGGGGTGGAATGGGGAGGGGAGGCAGAACATACTTTCCCTCATCCAGGACATACCAATTTTTAATTTGTTTCTCCTTTCTGTTTATCCCTCCCTAGCTGGCTGCAGTCCTTCTCTGAGCTCTGGGATGTCTCTCCACTGTCACCCCTACCATCTCCTAGGACTTGCCAACCACCAGGAGGGAGGCCAGTGGTATCTGCTCTTGATGGTGGAGCTCCTTGGGTTTGACTGCTTTCCTTGGATAAGCTTCTGTGGTGCTCCCAGCATGAATCTATGTTAGTGGGGTGTAGGGTCTGTGAGCTGGATGGAACTCTCATAATGCACGGCTCCATTTTCTGGCAATTTTCCTCCTCTCCTGAGACACTGACTAATGGAGGCATGCAAGATGTACACTTTTGTCCAGTCAATCTGTGTTCCCAAATCCCTTGACAGTACTGCTGCCTGCACCACCATGTCTGGGCACCCAAGTGGTAGTCGAGCTGTGGCAGGGATCCCACCTCCCTCTCCAGAGGAGGTGGAGAGCATCCTGTAAGATGTTTAATACTCCCTTCCTGGCCAACCCTCCAATGATCTAGGCTCATTCCCTAACCTGGGTCATTGGCATGGCAAGCAGTAGCCCTACACCTGTGTCTGTGGACCAGTGGTGCCAATTTATTTTTGCCAAAACAGCTGCTATGAGCTGCTAGAAACCTCCCCTGCCAAGGGAGATGTCAGAATTTAGGCTGCACATGGAAATCATGAAAGTAATAATTGCCAGATGGGGACTTAAACATAGGCTGATAATGTTTACGCAGAAGCTTTATAGCCCAGACGAAAGGCACTGCTTGTGACATCTAGTGGTTTAAGCAAACTATTTCTACTGCCTGTTTAAACATTTATTATGTGCTTTTTTGTACTTGTGATAGGCAATTTTACTGGATTAAGTGCTGTGTATTCAGTATTCAAATAGGATGGGGACTTTCTGATAACCAATGTAGCTAAATCAACATTAAAATTGTAGCTCTACAAAAATACCTGGATGTCAGTTGCAGACATGATAAAATGCAAGGTTTAAAACATGGTAAAATCTTTGAATCTATACTGTCCCTGCTCTGGCAGACTGGCTGGAAAATCATTCAGACATTCGGGGACTCTATTACTATTTGCAACATGGCTAGTGGTGGGACCATAAGAGTTTAGGAAATTTTTGAACTGGTGCAACTCTGCTAATCTTTGTTCTTTTATCCCAAGCATCACTGCAGATTAAGGAGCTCTCTGCAAGACCATTGAAAATGCTATGTTAAGACACATTTCAGCCTATATTTGTTAAATTTTTGATATTATATACTGTATGTGTGTGTGTGTATATATATATATTGTATATATATATAGATAGAGAGAGAGAGAGAGAGAGAGAGAGAAACTACATATATATATATATCTTCACACATACACACAGTGGCATCCCCCAGGATGAAAACCACTTTTAAAGCACTTTGCAGTATGTTGCAGTAGTCCTACTGAATAAATCAATCTAATTTCAATAGCAGTTAATTCCTCTTGTCATGCAGGAGGGGAAGGGGTATTCTCTCCCACAGACTGTGTGACTCATTATCGTACTAACCATTGCAAGGCTGCAATCATGGAGTAACAGTGTTGATGTTCATGGGTTCATTTTAACTGGGGTTCTCCAGTAAGTATGCAGTACCTGGTCTCAGTGGGTGGGGCATTGCCTCGCGAAGGTCCTCCATTGCCTAACAGTGGGAGGTTGTGTATACCTGAAATCAACCACACATATCATACCTGTCCAACTACTTAGTTTTGCTGTGCTGTATAGTTGAGGTGCAGTACCAGGTGTGGTGGGCTGTGGGGCATCACTAGGTAAGGCCATGCAACTCCTAAGTGTGGTACGATGTGTGCACCTGCAATCAGGGATGTGTACGTTTGGTGTACATGGTCTCAGTTTTACTGTGGATCTCTACTGAGCATGCAGTACCTGGTCAGGTGGGTGGGGATGTCTTGTAGTACATTTAGACAGTTGTTTTTTATTTCTGTCACCTGCTGCTGGTTGCCTGTGATTGATTGTGTTGCCTTGGTCCTCCCCCCCTACTCGCATGTGTGTGTGTGTGTGTGGTGCTGGGGGGGTGAATATGGAGTTAGGGTTTTCAATCCTAACACCGAATTTCCTCACTTTTGTCTCTGTGGAACAACCCTAACTGATGCATTAGACAGAGTTTTTTGCCATGAATATCCTGTCTTTTTGAGAACAAGAAGTAGCAATAGTACCCACAATGTTGTAGTGGCAGCACCAGACACACATAGCCAAATGTACACATATGAAGAACACAGTAAGTCATCTAGCAGAATTGTCTGTTATGAAGAGTAAGACAACATCCATCTCAAGCATATGTCTCTTAATATTTATCTGTTTCCTTTTGCTTAACATTGGTATGTCACATACTAATTTATGTTGTTGCACTGTTTCACACACTATCATTTTGCAGGCAATGAGACTACTCTTGAGGGATATAAAAAATGTGGCACTGTATTTCTCAGTACCACTGTTAAATATCTACATATTTTACATAGTCTTCTTCTGTACCTTTACTAGACACAAATTCTGAACATAACTCATACATATTAATGTACCTGCAAAAATGTTGTCATAACACTGCGAGATATGTAACACAACAATTGTGATGCGTTATCTGTTTAAACCTGAAACTTTGTGTATAATGCCCTACTTTACCAAATTAATGAAAAGGACCGCTTTCTTATACAATATATATATTGATGACAAAGATCTCCACATCTTAATAATACTATAAGACAAAGTGTTATTTTCAAAAAATATTTATTTATACATATGTTAAAGTAAAAAATATACTTTTTAGACCTTCAAATCAAACAAAGTCAGTCCTGACAAAAAAATTGTAAAATTAATTAAATGATATTTCATAGAAAAATATGAAAAACATAAAAATATATTATGTTTTTTCTTATTCATCTACAAAATTAAATGAAATATAAAAAAATAGATGTCTTCATTAAAAAAAGTTACAAAAATGATTATTTTACAAAATACGTGAAAAAAACATTTAAAAAACTATTTACAATATTTACAGACAACTCTGAGAGAGAGGTGTGTTGCTGCTTGAGGCAGCCCAACCCATAAGTTGGGCACAATGTGGAGGCACAATAGAAGTGGAAGCTGTTGCGCCTTCCAGAGGAGATACCGGAGGAGCTGTGGAGGCTGATCAGTCTTTGCCAGGGAAGCTAGATGCCACTGGTGGAGGTGAAGTGCTTGAGCGGGCCACAGTCTCACTTGCCACTGTCACCACAGGCTCAAGCACAAGGTTGACAGTCGCTTGTTGACTGCCATGAAGGACAGTAATTTCTTCTGCCCTTCATGGAGTGCAATATTGTCTTTTATAAGACTGTCAACCTTGCGCTCAAGCCTGCGGTAACAGCGGCAGTGAGCAGTGCACCGCTTTAAGCGAGGGCGCCCTGCAAAGTGACAAAAAACATGAATCAATATATGACCCTCAAAATTATGATTGTCTACCTGCCTTTCATCTTAGAATTTTGATATCTAATTCAATAATTGTAATACATTTTGCTGGCCACTCTCAAGACCATCGAGGAGTGTGATGTTAATCGGAACTGCTGTCTTGTCAGTTCTGTTATTTTATTTTTTTCTATCGTACTATGTTCTTCATGGACAAGTTGAATGGATCTATAAGAACAGTATACTTCCTACACTGTTGTTCCATATCAGTTAGTATTTTCCAAAATTCACTACTTAAATGTTTTGGCATTATGAACAACACAGTGTGATATACAGTGATACTAGCTCTTCAATTGTGCATGAACAAGTGAACTTGAACATCTGCATCTATATTATTTGTTCCCAGCTGCATGAGAATAATAGTCTGACCTGTAGGCCAACACTACTATTTCCGTTATCTGATATTCACATAATCTTCTTTTTAATAACTGCTACAAAAGAGACACACATGTCATATACTTTTTTATTTTGTGTACTTATTTTCATAGAGGCAAATCATCTTTTACTGTTGTTACATTAACACTTGAAATAATGTTAAACATTTAGAAACCAACAGCTCAGTGACATTGGCAACTGATTAATGAAATATTATCTCTACACATCATGTAAAGAAACAGTGGGTGGGACATTCAGAAGGGTTGAGCATGGTGCAACACAGTTTCACCATGCGCAATCCACTGTTGTGCCCCAGTGCAGTATTCAAAAGGGGAATGTGCCTGGCACAAATCGAAGCATCGGAGCACATCAGTAATGTATGTGGTACAAGTGGGGGGGGGCGTGCCCATGCATGTTCTGCATATCCCAGTATTCAGCCCCGGATGTGCTAACCCATGCGGGTGCAACCCCTACTTTCACTGCACACAGCTGATCCCCAAAAAAAGGAGCAACAGCTGGTCACCCACAGGTGAGCTGCCATATTGCAGGGTGCAACATGGCAGCTGCCAGCTGTGGGTGGCCATCCGAGCTCCAGCGGCACCTTCGTGGTGGCACCCCCCCATGCCTGATTACGGAAATTAGTATAGTAATAATGGTCCTATATCCCTGGTGGTCCAGTAGCCCTCTCACAGCCCGACTGTGGGCATCAGTAAGATATTATGTCAAACCAATCCATCCCTGGTGGCCCAGTGGTACCCCCTTCCCAACCACCCACTGAGCCCCACCGCCCTGCTCTCCCCCCCAGTCAACAGCGGGCGCCACCGGCTTGCCGCCCCGCTGCCCACCGACTGACTCTGTATGGTAGGACTGTATACCCATTGGTCCACAGCATAAGCCAATGGGTGTGTAGCCCATACCATACTACAAAAGCCAGATATGTAAATGGATCCTTTCACATTTCTGTACTGTGTAGTACGGTATGGGCTGCACACCCATTGCTTATGCTGTGGATCAATGGGCATACAGTCCTACTGTATGGAGTCAGTTGGTGGGCAGTGGGGTGGCAAGCAGGTGGTGAGCCGCCACCGCCGCTGACTGGGGATGGAGCGGGGCGGTGGGGCCAGTGGGCGGGTGGGAGGGGTACCACTGGGTGGTGGGGCTCAGTTGGCAGGTGGGGAAGGGGTACCGCTGGGCCACCAGGGATGAATTGGTTTGTCATAATATCTTACTGGCACCCACGATCATGCTGCAAGCGGTCCACTGGGCCACCAGGGATATTGGACTATTATTTCATTACATATGCCCGTGATCAGGCTGCGAGTGGTTCACTGGACCACCAGGGTTATAGGACATTGTACTTTATCATATATGCCTGCAATCGGGCTGTGAGCAGTCCACTGGACCACCAGGGATATTGGACTATTATTTCATTACATATGCCTAGGATCGGGCTGCGAGCAGTCTACTAGACCACCAGGGTTATAGGACATTTTAGTTTATCACATATGCCCGCGATCGGGCTGCGAGCAGTCCAGTGGACACCAGGGATATGGGATGTTTATTATTTATACATATGCCCAAGATAGGGCATCGGAGCGTGTTGCCTTTAGGGGCAGGGGGGTGTCGGCCCCCAGTGGCTGTAGCCTGGAAGGGCACCAGGTGCAAGTCGCTGGGGATTGGCACACCTGCATGTAAATGGGGCCATAAAGACAACCAAATGGCCCCATTTGCACCTTGCATGCATTATGGCCCTATTTGCATGTGCACTTTTGAATATTACGGTTGTTGCGCCTAGCGCAATGGCACTTTCGCTGGTGCATCCCCCTGCTCCACTGTGGCCACTTGCGCTGTCGCACTGCCACTGCACCATGTGCACTGCAGGCAGCCAAGGAGCAATATTCGATAATGCTGCACCATGGCGCAGCTCCGTTGAATATCACCCTGTCAATGCCCATGAGCATCCCAGTTGTGCTGCGCCCAGACTTGCGCCACAGCCTGGTGCAGTCTGAATATCCCACCCAGAATATGCAAATAATAAATAGTTAATATGATATCAGTATCTTCTAAAAAGTTGTTTTTATCTCAGTGTTGCACACAATACAATTGTTCTCAGAAGTAACACTTTTCGATTGCCACAAACATCCTAACTTGCCTATGTAACATTGTTTTAACACACATGTAGAGCTTCACCATATGCTGGACAAGGTCTCACACTATTTTCAAATAAAGATTATTATTATTATAATAACAATAAGCTACAGCCAAGAATCATGTAAATAGTGAGCTAATCACCCTGTATTGTCATGTTGCAGTCATGCACACATCATGACACATTGCACCCCGGCACAAAGATTGACACGCTATAGAATTATCCTTGCTCATGCCTTGAAACTTAATACTACTTAACACCATGAGAACATTGATCCATAGACTCAGGATTGTTAAACTGTTGAATCCCACCTAACCATAAGCTATGCAGCAGTATTGAAGTTATCTTTGGAACACCTACATTAGACTATGTTGATGAGTTGAACATATCGCAACAGTTTCACGTCATGAAAACCTTGAGTGATATATCCTTGTGTAAGGATCAAAATGATAACCTGTTCAGCAGTTTGCTATAATGAAACAAACTGCAACAGTAATTGATGCAAAAAAATAAGTGGCACGTGAACATGCATAGTCATAAGTTTTCATTACTCACTCTGTAATCTGTGTCATGTATATATATATATATATATATATATATATATATATATATATATATAGCTGCACACTAACCTTCCACTGTCTGTGTGGGGGGGAAGGGTGTGAGCATACACCAAAAGCAAACAACAACAATATGTACCCACTTACAGGTGACTTGACACACTGCAGAGCATTAGAGTACACCCATCATCCATAAATGGCAAGTACACCATGTGACATATCCATTGTACCCTCCCGCTACCATTGATCACACTCTTACAATATGGTAACTAGCTCTATTACTACACTAGGCCCTCCCCATTGAACGGAAAACTTGTTTTGAAATGGTTGAGTATGCATTGTAGTCCAGTTGGCCTTATCATCTTGATTATCATGAACTTTCTATCTATAAATACACTTCTTATCCCAGTACACTCTCCCCTTCAAACAATAACACTTATGATGACATGCATGCATCGCACACCAGTCCAGTACACTCCGTCACTGCTGCACACACATTGCGATAATTATGTCAACGTAGTCAAAATTGGCTTAGTACTGCTGCTCTCATGGGCCATTCTAGTCTTACCAAATCATGCATTCCCCTTGATGTAATACTACCACCTACCCACTGAGAACCAAAAATGTAATCATAAGTGTAGCGTCATTAGGAGTAGGTCACACTGTACAGCAAAATACCTCCCAACCATGCATGAAGTGACACCATATAGTACACCTGTATGCATAGTAAAGCAAAAAGTGGGTCTCTGAATGTGGATAACAGAGTGTGTCACAGAATCTCAATACTCAAATGATCCATTCACATACTGAGACTGTCTACTGCAGTACTGTTTGCATCCCCACTTACTCATCCCTTTCACGAATAGCCACACTGCTCTCACACTACCTAGCAATGAGCAGTTCTGTGGCTGCCTTAGGGGTGACAACATCCTCCATAGTACTGAACAGATGTTGTGGGTGCAGGGGGCTGTGACAGTACATCTTGTGTGAATATCTTTTATGATGGTACTTACACTCAGAGCTGGTGCCAGACTCCTCTTCACCTCCACAGTTGTCACCAGCACTGCTTCCCTGGCCACTATAAAACCTATAAGTAAAAAATATTATAACATATACCACAACATATTAATCTACCATTAAACTTTTATTGTGAAATACATTTTTTATAGTGTCTCATGGTGTTATTCAACCATGTACAACATTTGTCTTTGCAATGACACTTCTGTTTCCATGCATGTTGTGTCATTTACCAGCAGTGACATCCAGGCACCGCCCTGCTGGTGGGTACAGCAGCAAGCTCACTCGCATGAAGGGTGCTGGCACTGCCACAGCCGATCTTCCACAGAAGTTCCAACACATTGCCAGCTAGATCAGCACTGCACACCCCACTGTAATTCAGCAACTCTCTCTCTCTGCAGTATTGTGCATAGCCATCCAGCTGCTCAGTGATGCCCACCCCATTTTCACTTATTCCCCCAATGGTAGCATAGACTTACAATACTGTCCGTGCAGAAATATACAGATTCTGGCAATATATTACCAGGACATAACATGCTCAATATCACAATCTCTTAGGTATGCATGGGTCGGCCCCCCAACCTGATTAGCATATATTACTATTCTTCCCTTCTCATTATTTGAACAACAGAACATTCTCCTGTGTACATTGTGTCTAGTCACATAACTATGTCTCACCTAAGTGGGTAGTATATCAATATGCAAAAACACTTTAAATATACCAGCCAGGATCTAGATAACATATATTGGGATGAGTACCTGTATTACTCATTTTGAACATGAGATGACACAAAAACGCAATTCAGATGTGTACAAATATCTTCTTAGAGTGCAATGAAGACAACATTCATTTATAAAAATTAGATAAGAAATTCATATGGCAACAATGCTTCACATAGCCTTGGTGTCTAGAAATGTAATCACCAGTTTTAGAACATAGTCAGTTAAAAAAAAGTGAGATACATACAAGTACTATACATCTGACTATTAAATTTGTTCCTTTTGAATCACCAGTTATGTTATGAAGTAGTATACCATGTTGTTTAGAATATTTAAGCAATATACCCTGACAGGGTGTGTTTACTGGAAGATTTACCACCTTGGTTTAGTTCGGTCACGAGGTGCAGCCGAGGGACTTAACCACACCAGGAGTGGTAAATCCTCCAGTATACCCACTCCCTGGAGGGGTATATTGTGATTATACAAAGGCCCTGTTTGTTTTTTTACAAAAAAAATATTTAAAACGTCCATTCATTTTCAAACTTGCTGCTCATTTGTTTGCCCTCCATCCATGTGCTTGGCAATGGTGTGTTTGCGATGAACATAGGGATTTGCCAGGGAGTTCCTGATGTGGCTGAGTGGTGGCTGGCACCTTTTACAGTGGGTACACTGGAGTATTTACAACACTGATTAGGTGCCAGCCAGCCAGTCAAAATTCAGGATTCTGTTCGATTTTTTGTGTCCATTGTATTATTACAAATATTACATGGGTGCTGGAACTCATGGTAACTTTCTGAAGAGTATTTCCTAAAAAGAAGTGAGTTAAGTAGTTCAGCTCACACCTTACATGACAGCCTCATACCACCCAATTATCTAATGCAATTATTTCTATCAGCATCTTACCATCTGACTCGACAAGGATGACACTGTCAGTGTCAGACTTCTCAGCCTCCACAGCTTCTGACTGTGCTGGAACTACCTTGGCTGGGAGTGGGAGGTGCCTGAGCTGCTCTGTGAAAGAAGATAATAAGTAGATCCACTAAGTATTTCATGTAAATGTCAACACATTTTAACTACACTTTCTTAAAGCATTCAAAATGTTTCAGGCACCTAACATTGACTGTAATCAGGTATTGCAGAGCCATTGCAGACACATATAAAATCACAATTAGTGCACATAAATATTTCATAAATAAAAGGTCATAAGCTGACTCAGTACACAATACTTAGTACTTATATAGTATGCCACATGAAATACAACTCTGCTTCAATAAAATCGATACTGGATAGTAAATCCCTCATTATCATGGCACAACAGCAACACATATGTAATAGTAGAAGTACATAATAAGACTTCAAGTCTTGAGAAGACATTTAAGAATGCAAGTTGCATGTTACACCTTCCCCCTTCACCAAAGATATACAAAAACAGTAAAAGCAATCATCACACATGCCATCAGTTTACACCTCATATGTTGCATAATTGTCATGATAGAATTTATACATATATAGGGGATATATCATACCCAGGAGTGTCAAATGGAAAATATTCTCACTCCTGCACAGTGCGTTCTAGTTACACACAAGTGTTGAATATTTGCCATAGTACACAATCTGGGCATCATCTGTGTGATTAATACAATAAAGTTAATATTTTCTGCTTTGCTAATGTCCATTTCATTGTTTTGTGGTGTTACACAGATTCTTTTTTCTCTCTCTGTGTCAGTGGAGGGATGGAGGGGGGGTCATGTATATATACATATATTAGTAACGCAAAAAAATGCATCATTATTTAATAACAGTTATAAATACTTTTTCTCTTAAGACAAAAAAACAAAACAAAAGACTAAAAATGATGTCTGTCATGACGTAGGAAATATTCAGTTGTTTTACACTGCAGCCACTTGACTTGTAACATCATATTGTGATAATAACATGGCTACAGCAACAAAGACTTCAATCAGAAAAAGACTTTATTTTACCTGATTGTGTACCTGTACTATAATATCATAGAATCTGAGGATTTTTTTTAATCACTTACGATGAGTAAGGCGTTCCCCCACAGCTGGCTTGCCTGCAGCTTCCGAGAGTTCATAAGCGAGGTAGTACCAGCACTTGTCATTCTCCAGTATCTCCTCTCTCTGCTTCAGAAGGTAGAAGGTACTGCAACAGCTTCCATTTCCTCTTTAACTGCACAATGGTCTTATTTCTCACCCTCAAGACCATGTGCAGGAAGCTATTCATGTGCCTCCACATTGAGTCCAATCTTATAGTTCGTGCTCCGCATTAAAATGCGAAAGACTATCCTCGCTTGACTGCCTCAAGCAGCAAGCACACCTCTTTCATTGACCACTGCCTCATTGTTCAATTTTGTATTCTGCAATAAAAATATATACAAACATTCCATTACTCTTATGTCTCAGAACCTATATATTTCTATGACTTCTATGAAGTATTCTGATTAGAACGTGGCTAGAACAGCATTTTTTAAAACTCAATTGTCATAATCACAAATATTATCATTCAGGCACATGGATTAGTGTATTTCAACACACTAATAACATACACAACTCTGTGTCATGTCATGGTATGTTCGAGTAATAACGTATACCACAGCTTGAATACAGCTACATCAAAAGTTCATCTTCCTGTCTATTGAAGATGAAGCATTGTCTGTCTCATGTTGGTCTGCTCTGCAGCCAGCATCTTGTGGTACTACAGAGTTAGAGGAATGGTTACTGCTGGAGAAGATGCACAGTACATAACAGTAGGTTTGTTCCACATTCCCAATCATTCAACAGCAGTTGTCACCACCCCTGCCTAGCTAATTAGGCAATGACATTACAGAAAAGTTAAAGTGCAATGAGAGCAAAGGTCTCACTCAGTGTCACCATACCATGCTCTCCCTACATGCACCCAACATAGCAGCAGTCAGTGCTGGTGTTGCTTGTGAACACACCCATTTATTGTGTGTTTATGAGGGTACCCAGCACCCATTGGCATAATATAACCCCCTCACATTTTTTTTTTGCTTGCTGAGGGTGTGATAAATCCCTCTTGGTTTGTGTGCCCCCTTTTCCTTGTTTGACAAGGGGGTACCCATTACCCCATCACCGCCTGCACCCCCCTTTCCTGGTTACTTGACATGGGTGCCCAATTCCCCGTTTGCTAGACCAACCACCAACACACACACATAGTCAGTTGGTATGCTCAGCAGTTCACCCTATCATGGCAAAAAACCTGTATAAATGAAAACAGTGCCCCGATGTCTTCTTGTGGCAATTTTCATATCTACAAGTGGACATCACAGTAGTCACAGATAGCAGAAGCACTGTCACACTGGTATGCAGTGGTGCTCCTCTGTGGGCACTTGCCCTGGCACTATTACACAGAACCATATAATATGCAACTGCCACAGTCACATACTTCAACACAGCAGACCCATAGCATGACGCCATTAAATATCGCCCTGGCAACACCCGTTGTGCATCGAAGGTCAACTGTTACCAGCCCTGCATTTCGCTGTGAATATCCCCAAGTATGTGTTACTCCTGTGTGAGTGGCCTATATACCCATTCTATTTTTTGACCAACATGTTCGGTTCTTAAAAGAACCTTTTTTTTACAGCTCAATAGGTATACAAACAGTCCGACATTCTTAGAGGACTTTGAGGATTCCATCTCGAAGCTCTCCCAGGAAACAGCAATTGCCAGCATGTGAGTAGTGCACACCATCAGGTAGGTATAACCAATCATAAGTAAACTTAATTTCAGGGTGATGTATGGTGTGCATTCCACACATGCATAGATATGCAGACATTTGTATGTTCACCTTCTCCATGCTCTGTCAAGCAAGTACACATGGGCCCTAGTTCAGAGTTTGGCGATGGTGCAACAGGTGTTGCACCATGCGCTAACCCACTGATGTTTCCCTGCACGAGCATTCAAAAGGGAAAAATGCACAGCAAAAATCCCAATGTGCCAGAGCCGCATCAGTAATGTATGCAGGTGCAGGTAGGGGCCGCGCTCATGCATTGCCACTGCACAGCCCAATATTCAGCCCGGAATGTGCAGAGCCATGCATGCCAACCCCACCTGTGCCAGCACAAAGTTGATCCCAAAAAGGAACAACTGATGGCCACCCACAGGTGAGCTGCCACATTGCAGGGTGCAACACGGCAGCTGCCACCTGTGGGTGGCCACCCGAGCTCCGACTGCACCTGGCGGTGCCCCCCCATGCCCGATCGTCGGCATTTATAAAAAAAAAGATATTCCATCCAATATCCCTAGTGATCCAGTGGACCGCTGCCTGCTCAATCATGGGCATTAGTAATAAAACACATATTCCATCCAATATCCCTGGTGGTCCAGTGGACTGCTGCCTGCCCGATCACAGGCATTAGTAATAAAACACATATTCTGTCCAATATCCCTGGTGATCCAGTGGACCACTGTCTGCCCGATTGCGGGCATTAGTAATAAAAAGGAAATAAATGTCAATATCCCTGGTGGTCCAGTGGACCCTATCTGCCCTGATCATGGCATTTGAAAAAAGTTCAATATCCCTGGTAGTTCAGTGGTCCTTCCTCCCCACCCACCCACTGGAGACCCACTGCCTCGCTCCCTTCCTGGTCAGCCAGTGTGCAGCAGCACCCACCCACCTGCCACTCCTGCCACTTGCTGACTGACACGTTGGTAGGTTGTACTCCCATTGATCCAGCGCGTGAGCCAATGGCATGCAGCCCATACCGGACTATACATTCCAGATATGTGAATAATCCCATTCACATATCTGGAATGTAGTATGGTATGGCTGCATGCCCATCAGCTCACGCCAGGACCAATGGTATACAGCCCACTGGACGGTGTCAGTCGGCGGGTGGAGGGTGGCAGGTGGGTGGGTGCTGCAGCCCGCTGGCTGACCCGGGGTAGGGGTGGTGGGGCCAGTGGGTAGGTGGGGAGGGGTACCACCATACCACCAGGGATATTGGATGTATTTTTTTTTACAAATGCCCGCGATTAGCAGATAGCGTCCACTGACCACCAGGGATATTGACATTTATTTCCTTTTATTACTAATGCCCATGATTGGGAGACAGCGGTCCACTGGACCACCAGGATATTGAATTCTTCTTTATTTATACAAATGCCCACGATCGGGCTGTGGAGCACGTTGCCAGCTGTAGGGTATTGGTCCCTGATGGCTGCTGCTCTGGCAGGGCGCCAGGTGAAAGTCATCAGGGATCGTGTACCTGCATGTAATGGGGATATACTGACATGCAAATGGCCCCATGTGCACCTTGCATACATTATGACTCCATTTGTATGTCAACTTTTGAATATCGCGGTTGCTGTGCATGGCACAATGGAACTTGCGCTAGTGCATCCCGATGCTCCACTCTGGCCACTTGCACTGGCACATTGCCACTGCACCATGCACACTGCAGTTGGCCAGGGTGTGATATTCAACACTGCTGAGCCATGGCACAGCTCTGTTGAATATCGCCCAGTCCACACCCCTGCGCAGCCAAGTTGAGCTGCACCCAAGCTTGTGCCACAGCCTGGCGCAGTTTGAATATCGGGGCCCTGGTGTTCTGCTTGCCAGACACTACATTCTGCAATATCTGAAAAAATGATTTTACAGGCTGGCAACATACTGAAAATAGAAGCAAGTTCCAATTTTGCTTCTGCCACTAAATTTAACCAATGTTTGGTGCCTAAATCATTCCCTCCAAGATGTATCACCAGTATGTCTGGGTCAGGTTGACTACTCAGAAGTCTGTGCATTGTTGGCATGAGGTGCTCCCACCTTATTTCACCCCTGCCATACCACTTCACACAGCAATTATTTTTCTCATGGGCTGCATTGTGATACAGTAACACTGCTATGCATGCTTGACACATCCTGATATTGATCCCATTATACAGTGACCATCTGCAACCACAACCCGTACTTGTGCTGCACACTGTTGAGGCTCCCCTCCAAAAAAAAAACTGACAACCACAGTGACCTGCAGTATTGCACAGTACAACATGGCAGCCAACAGCTGTAGCTCCAGGGCTACCATGTGTTGGCATCAGCCCTTCCTCACCAACTGTGATTTTGCTATGAAAAATATATCCATGATGGTCCACTGCACCCCACCCCCTCACCCAATTGTGGGCTTTCTGTTTAAAAGTAACCATGGTGCTGTAGTGCAGCTGCCACTCCAGCCCAATTGGGCAAGGAAGTAGAGTGAACAGGGCCGTGAGGGATACATTTTTACAGTTAACCCATGATAAGGTGAAGGGGTAGAGTCCACTGTACTACCAGCAGTATTTTTTTTTATAAAAACAAGATCTAGTGTTGAGATACATTACCACAAAGCACCCGGGGGGGCATCGGTAGCCAACAGGTACTGCCTCAGAGTACCAGGACAAGTTACTAATGATCAGCACACCTGCATGCAAATGAGGCCCATAATGATATCCAAATAGGTGCATTAACACCTTGCATGCATTATGGCTCCATTTGCATATACAGTACTAAATATTGTGATAGTTGCACCTACCACCACTGCACTTCAGTGCTGTATCCCCCTACTCTTCTCTGTCCACTTACACTGGTGCAGTCCCAGTGTAACATGTGCAATGCAGGTTGCCAGACTAAAATATTTAAACTGCTGACCATGCCACAGCACTGTAAAATATCACCCTGACAACACCCTGCTGCATTGTACTTGCACTTTGCCCAGGCTTGTTCCCCAGCCTGGCACAATCTAAATATTCCCAACCCATGTGTTACACCTGTGAGTGATGTATGCAGCTGTTCTATTTTTGACCAACATTTTTGTGTTCTGAAAAGAACCTTTGGTTGCACTTTGCCATTTGTTCAAACAGTCTGACATTCTTAGAGGACTTTGAGGATTGCATCTCGAAGGTCTCCCAAAAAATGGCAATTGCCAGCATGTCAGAAGTGTACACCATCTGGTAGGTATAGCCAATCATAACAATACTTAATTTCCAGGTGACATACGGTGTACATTCCAGCCATGTGTAGAAATGCAGAAATTTGTTTGTTGACTTTCCTTCAGGCACTTTCAATCAGGTACATATGATGTTCTGCTTGCCAGACCCTACGCTCTGTAATATCCAAAAAAAATGATTTTACAGGCAGGCAACATACTCATGATAGAAATGAGGTCCAATTTTGCTTCTGTTACTAAATCTACCCAGCGTTTGGTTCCCAAATCATTGCCTCCAAGATGTATCAGCAATATGTCTAGATGAGCCTGAGTACTCAAAAGTCTGTGCATTGTTGGCATGAGGTGTCTCTACTTCATTCCACCCCTACCAAACCACTTAACACAGCAATTTGGGAGCTGCAGGTTTCTCCCAAAATCACTATTCTGAGCATACTCAGACACTTGCCTCACTATACTGCTTCCAATAATCCACAAATTCCTTTTTCTGTTTTCTGCCATTCTCAGCTTTTCAACTTAGAAGTGGACAGAGAGCTACCAAAAAAGTCAGTGTTCATCCTGCAGTACCTAAGCAGTAGTGAAAGTAAAACTGCTATTTTCCCTCCTAAGTTCAACTCAGCTTCAGTGGGCTGATCCATGACACACAAGTAAAACAAATCATTGGCTACTACTGTGCCTTCATTAACCAATGCAGTGTATGCACTGACTATCACTGCACTTCTGCTGCAGCTAAAATGTGCTAAAATTTAAAGGTGGGAAAAATGCATCCTTTTGATAGGCAGTTTTAAACAATTACAAGTGCAGACATATGTCTGATTGGTTCTCTCTTCTGTTATGGGTACACATGCACCTTGCTATCTCCCTCCATTTGCAGCTGTATCTGTGCAAGTAAGTACCAAATAATTGTCTGCCTTTAAACAGTTGTACCTAAATAATTCAGCATCATAGATTATTTCTTTTTTTTTGTAATTTAATATTTATTGAAGTTTCCAACATATGGTACATCATAGTCATTGTACATAGAGTGCGAACATGTACTTTCAGTATATCTAAAAAAGAAAGAAAAAAAAAGGAATGAGAAAAATTATCCCATTCCCTCCACCCACCCCTAAGTGCATTGAGAAAACTGTCCTACCCCATAATGAAAGCCCCCACAACCTCTTACCATCCCCCCATTACCCTTCGCCCATCCCAGGTTAGACTGTCCAGAGTCTTGGTTTACAAGAGGCCTCTATTCTCAGAGGTCCGTTGTGTTTATGGCATCATTGATTATTTCTAGCAACATAGTCAACTAGAGCAGTAAAAACATTTTGATTAATACTATTTACCTGTTACTAACACTTTTTATCATAGTTGAAAAATGCTTTATAAAATATGATGTACTTACAGTTATAAATGTGGTGTGTCTCAGTGTAGGCTAAGATGGCTGCTGTGGCCTTCTTCTTCAGTCTTCTCCATCTCTGATTAGTTGTCTTACATGGCCTGATAAATCTAGCATAACATTGGCAGAACTAGCTGCCAGTCAAACAGCAATCAGATATGATTCGATAATGAATACAGTTGTCACTCTCAAGCTTAAATTTGCAACACTTTCACACGGACGGCACTACTTTTGTTACACTTTTGCATGCACAACACTACTTTTGCGACACTTTCAAATGCACGACACTATATTTTATGACACTTTCGTGCACACGACCCTGTTTTTTCTAAACTTTGAATGTATGACATTATTTGATGATTTTTTCCCAAAAATGATGATTACTGAAGGAAAAAGTTTCCTGCTTCTTACCTAATGTACAAATACATAAGTTCACACAATTTCACATACTTATTCTGAAATCGTGACTCTACCTGCACAACTATGTAATTGCTGAAGCTACATTTTCTCATTTTGTTGTTTTCTGTCACTGCATGAGTGACCTCGATATTCATTCCTAATCAATAATTGTGATTATTTGTCTTACCAATAACACATGAACAGAGCTTGGCTTAACAATATCTTAAGCACTCCCTAGGGTATAATGCAGACAGGTAGAGCCAAGTGTCATAATGTCCCAAAGACATCATTAAGTAACTGTCAATGTGACTCTTGTGAATGCCTTATGGCTATCATGAAAATTAATATTCAAAAGTTAAGTGTTTAAAGTCGACTTTATTAATCTGTTACTCATTTAGAGAAAGATTTTAAATAAAGCAGTTCTTTCACCAGCAGTTTAACAATACTAGGTCAAAATCACTATACAGAATTGCAGTAATTCTGCATTGCTCAACGATGAAATAGTACGAAGAAGAATCTATGTGCCATGGTGATAAGGCTATACAGGACAGTGTAACATGAATTAAAATAAGACTGTCAAAATTCAAACAACCAATCTGATTACAGCATTTTCTGAGACCTTTTTTTGTAATATTGTATACATAAATCATCTGTGTGTCAATATACAATGTTAGAAGTGATCAACACAAGTGTATACTAATATTTCCCTTTTCTGTGTCTTTTATGCAGGTGTCTGATACTTCTGTAACATTGCTGACTGCTACTGTGAAGTAACACATTGAAAGATGCCTAGTAAGCACAGACGTGCATGTACAGAAAGACGAAACAGGTATCATAGTACTTCACTGTTGCTTAAGAATGATAAAAAAAACAGTGATGTGAGTTCAAGACATAACAATATAGAGTTCTAATGGAATAGTGAGCTCTACAGTAACTCAATCCACAACAAAACCACATACTTGCTCAAAAGCAAGGAAAAAATGTTTACCTGAGCGACAGTTGCGTAGATCTCTCAGATGAAACACAACTATTGCTACATCAACCATAACCAGACCTTCTAAACAAGTGACTTAAACTCACAGCTGGTGATTTTCATCTGAGAAAGCAAAAGTATCGCTAGCAAGTAAAGCTAAGATCGACAGGCTTATTGATGCTGTGATGAGACATGAGCACAATAAGACAAAGAGTCATCTGACTTTGATGAAATTGTGTCTCAAAGTATGCACATTTGTTAATAGAGCAGTATTTGTTTTTCAGTGTTTATGGCGTAAGATGTCTCGTGCTTGAACTATTCAGAAAAGTTGTGTATGACATCAAGAAAAGGCTACAACACTATCCTACTTTGTGCACAGTTTCAGTGATGTATTCACAGGTCACTGGATGCACACACAGCACTCAGAGGCATATTTCTGTGAAGAATATTATTATTCAAAGAAAAAAGAGAGCAAGTTCACCATTGATGAGTCTGGTAAGCTGGTCAATGTGCTCAGTGTCTGTGATGATACAGCAATGGACACAAATGATGACTGTGATGCAACCACTGTGTCCTGTAAATGGCACTGTCTCTCATGGCCATGTGATGCAACCTGCAACCATAGGCAATCGCTCATTTGAAAAAAGATGAACAGTTTGTCAACCTATTTGTGATAACAGATTGCAAAGAAAGATATAAACTGTTTAACAAGATTGACCTTTGTGAAATCCATCCACCTACTGGACTTATGGATCACCGCTAGCATGCCTCGATAGTGGTATTTGTGACAGTATCTTTCACAAAATGCAGATGCTGGGAGTGCATCAAACAGGCATGCAGAACTTTGTATACAGGGTATATGAAGTCCAACGAGTTGTCAATCAGTACACTTGCTTAAATGACTTATTGCAGTCTGGTGACATGCAGGGTGCCATCACAATTTGCAAACAGCTGCAACGTGTAACTTCTGTACCAGACACCAGTATTTATTAGTCACCAAGTTCTGGTGAAACATCTGTTTCTGTGTTAGAAAGTGACATGCTGAAACAGTATGGCAAAGAAATTGCAGAATTTGAGCTGCAAAGGCTCAGAAGTTTGACTCTGTATGTGTGTCATGTGACTGTCTGTGCTACAGCAAACAAACGGTCACAGTGAACCTCGAAACCTTGTCACCATACAATGACATGTGGTTCCGTCTCTCAGCATTTTTGTTGTTGAAGTATGACTTTCAGTTACAGGCCACAATTGTGCTGTGCAAACAGTTTCTCAAACTAAAGTCCAACATTCTGCCACCAAGGTCACTGTTGAATAATATGGAGGCACATGTTACACCAAGTGAGATTGTGACATCGAATATGTTTGAGCGCATTCTAATTCAGACAATGAAACCATTTCAAACCATTCTATGTCTGAACACAAAGACAAGGAACATTCCACAGAAAGAACTCATTAGATCGCTAAAGGGTTCCATGATGTATCTCCCACTTCCTCTAATGGAAAATGAGGAGGCAATCTCTACGGAAAATAGTTTGGTGATTCTTGTAAATGATGTTCCAACTAAGTCCAAGGTCATCTGGCAAGATGTTGTCAAGGTACAGAAGGAAACACTTGCTCTTACTTATTTAAAGAGAAAAAATCCCTTTTGTGCAGACCTTGACATTGATCACATAAGTAGTCTCTCTGTTCAACATGATGTCTTAGAAACAACTAAGCCAATGACTGAGAAGGTCAGTGGACAGAAAAGGCAATGTATGAACAGTACACAATTCACCCACTACATGGCAGAGATCCAGTGAGGACAACATTGATCTCTTATCAAATGAAACAGGTGGAAGAGCCTGTCAGCATTTGTGAGGCAACACTAGAAGCATGCTGTTTCCCAGACTTATTCCCAAAGGGTCAGGTGGATGGCTAGATGAAAGGGAAGTGCATGTACAGGGTGCTGAGTACTGTACTAGCTGTGTGCTCAGCAAAGATGGCAAATTCAGGCGTAACATACAGTACCTGTTTCATCTCCTCTGGAAGAGTGAACTTAGCATTCTGTCTGCGTCTATTGCACATACTATTCATCTCACAAGTCCACTAGGTGGAATAACAGTTGTTCAATTTCTAGAAATTAAAGCAGAAAGATGAAAATGTGCAAGTGAATCTATCTTCCATACTATCAAGTCTACGTCTGCCTTCCATACTGTCAAGTCTATATGGCACCAAAAATATTGGTATCGTAGACACTCCAAGGTGGACGCACAATGCTGCAAGAATATGGTGCAGCTACATGGTCTCACACACAGTTATTGCTGAATATACCTGTGACAAGCTCATTGAACTGTTAGAAGTAGGCAAATTCTGATGTTGACCGCATTTCATCAATGACTGTCGAGATATATTCACTTGATCCTGTGTCTGTCACAAGACATTTTCACAAGATGGTTCCATGACATTCTGACTTTCATTTGTCAAAGAACAATCCACCTCTTGGTACTTTTGGAGGATGGAATATAAAGCATGGGTTGCCCCTCATATTCATATGTTATTGTGGATCAAGATTGATTCACCATGCATAAGGGAACATGAAGCAGCACAAGTACTAGCATTCATCAAACAATATATCACTTGTCACATTCCGGACAAGTATGACAGATCCTGCACTGGAAGTTGGTACAAAAGTTCCAGCATATTTATGCAAAATACTGCCAGTGAGTAGTAAAGAATAAATCTGATTGGTACACACAATGTAACCGGATTCCTAGACCAGTTTGTCAGGATGGTTCCATGAATGATCTTTTTTCAGCAATGCGACACCACTTGAAGGCAAAATCAACCAAGAGGGTATCACGAGGTGCCAAGAGATGAGAAAGAGGTGTACATCAATGACTACAACCCAACTCTTCTCTTAATGTTGCAAGCAAACATAGATGTTCAGTTTGTGGTTGACAACTCATTGTCCCTGGTGCAGTACATGGCTCCGTACATAACCAAGCATGAGCAGACTAGCTTACAAGATCTTTGGAAGATACTGACAGTTCAAGCAAGAGCCTGACATCTCAGCTGTGGTCATTGGGCTTGAAGATCCTTTCACAGAGAGAATGTGGTGCCTATGTAGCCAGTGACCATTTAATGGGTACACATCTGTATGGGAAGTCTGAGTGCTGTCCGGTTTCTGAGTGTGAACTACAAGAGAAATGCAAACATGTACTGATCCCCATGCTGAGATTGAGGAACTCGCTGCCAATAGATCTTCTTCAAAACATATCTTGAAAAAAACCTGATAGACACATACTACCCCCGTAGACACGATGACATGGATGATATGTGTCTCTTTCAGGTGGCTAAGTGGTATGACTCCCCGTGAACACAATGACATGGATGATATGTGTCTCTTTCAGGTGGCTAAGTGGTATGACTACAAGGCAGATATATCACCTGACTCAACACGGCACATTTCAAGGTGAATGGAGTGCATGGCTGTCTCATAAACAGACACAAGCCATGGCTCATAGACCACTGTAAATTACATCTAGGCACATCGGAAAGCAGAGAGCATTACTACTTTACTCTCCTATTCCTATTTAGATCCGGAGGAATGATTCGAATTAAAAAGTGACTGTGATACATTCGAGGAAGAATTCAATCTCAGTTATGAGACTTTCAAAACTGAATACTCAGAGACATACATACAGAGACTGGAGGCTGAAAAAGAACAGCTTGAGAAGGCAGAAAAGCAGCTTCAGGAAGACACTCCTGTTAGCTCACAAGACAATTTTGATCCAGAAGGACAAGCTGTTCTAGGTGAACCTCTGCCTTTAAATGCCCTGCAAGTGTTAATCTCAGAAATTGAGACTACCATGGAACATGGAACAAACTCCACTGTCATCCCAGCTGACTTGAAAGAAAGACTGAATCAGCAGCAGCATGTAGTTCACTCTCAAGTCAGTGACACTGTTCAACATGACCTACTACGAAACAAAAATGTGACTGTCTTACTATAAACCACTGCAGTCTTTGTTAGTGGTTCAGCTGGTAGGAAAGAGTTTTCTTGTTGAAGCCATCACTGCTGAAATACGGAGCCTGACAGGGCCATCAATGTCTGTTGCTGTTACTGCTCCCACAGGACTAGCTGCGTACAACATTGGTGGAGTTACATTACACCGTCTATTTATGTTGCCAGTGGGACATGGCAAAACAGGAGAGTATCGTAAACTGTCATTTAAGGTTGCGTCTCAGCTCCGTTCCATGTTCACAAAGATGAAGTTACTCATCATTGATGAAATCAGCATGGTCTCCAATGTAATGCTCACCTGTATACACCTCGTCTACAGGATCTTAGGTACTAACTATGGAGTACCATTTGGTGGCAAATGTATTGTTGTATTGGGAGACCTTTTCAGCTTGCACCAGTTAATGTGGAGCATGTGTTTCAACTCTGACTGCCAAGCAAGCTAAGAACATACTAGGCTACATTGCAGGTTTTAACATTTGGGAGTTATTTACTTATGTTGAGTTGTATGAGAACATGTGCCAAAGTGGTGATCTGGTTTACAAATCACTTTTAGATGAAGCTCGTACAGGTTCTCTGTCACCAGAACATGTTGCTATGTTAAACGATCGGAGAATTAGAGTAGATACTACATCCATAGAAACAGCATGTAATGTTTTCAGTGATGTGTACTCTACAGGCACACACATAGTGTGTCTTATGCCACGACTAAAGAAATGCACTGAGTTCAGCAATGTTATGCTGCTGAGAGAAAACCAAGAAATTCTAACTCTGCATGCTGTTGATACAGTTGATGGTGTCATTCTCAGTCGCAACCTGGTAGCAAAGATGACTGAACGACTCACTGAACTGAAGTCAGCTGTTTGACGCACAGCTGGCCTAGAAGCTGTTCTTACACTTTGTAGGAATGCACATGTCATGCTACTACGTAATCTCAATGTTGAACGAGGCATGGTAAACAGTGCCATGGGTAACGTCACTGACTTTGTCTACTATGTCCAGAAGACATATATTGAGACACTTGTAGTTCACTTTGACAACATGGAACAGCCTGTACAGATAGAATGTACCTGTGTGAAATTTCAGGTATTTAAGGATATCTATGAAAACAGGAAACAGTTTCCACTATGTGTTGCATATGCTGTTTCTATTCACAAATCTCAGGGCTTGAGTTTGGATTCAGCAATGGTGGACAGAGGGACAGACATTTTCAAAGATGGCATGAGCTACGTGGCATTTTCATGTGTCTGTAGTCTTTCTGGGTTGCACATTATAACTCTTGCACCTCAGAAGATATGAGCTGACAAGCGATGTATTGTTGAGTACAACAGGTTATGTACTCTGTATCAGCCACAAATGTCTTTAATGCCACTGCCTACATATCTGGCTGTCTCACATCGTACAGTCATATCTACACCTGTCAGCAAACAGGCATGAGCTTCCACAAGTGATTCAACTTAAAGAGTTCAACAAAAGGTCACGATGTCAACTACACATTCAGAGCCAGCTGTTCATCAGAAATCAGGTGGTGTAGCTGCTGTGCCAGTCTTTGACAACAGCACTAGAGTGAACTGCTATGCTAACTCAGCTATGCAAGTTTTTCTCCACATGCCACACTTTTTGTAGGCAATATCTGCTTCACAAGACACTCCCCCTATCAAAGGAATCGAAGCAGATTGTCAACATGGCTTCTGACCAGTCTAACAATGTGCAGTCACTAACACCACTATGGCAGGTGTTAGGTACATATGACAGATGCAGTACATTTGCTGCAGACATACAGCAAGACACTAGTGAGTTCATGATGGCAATCATAAACAGCTTGGATGAAGACGGCATTCCAATGCACCAGTACTTCACTGTGTCATATGTAACCAAATATGTATGTGTATCATGTGGTCATTCACAGCGTGAAACCACAGAAGACATGCTGTGGATTACTCTTTTTGTCCCTCAAGCCAAAAGTCTCAAATTTTGACAGCTATTTACCAATGCTCAATGTGGTCACTCCTGTGAAAGGTGTGGAGGCAGATGTACTCAGTCCATACGTCTCAGGACTTCATCTCAATATCTGTTGCTTAAATTGCACAGATTTGACTCCAACAGGCTCAGAGTTGACACTCCCATCAAAGATTACACAGCTGGTAGAATAATTTTTAACCAGTCAGTGTTTGACACTCACAGTGTAGTCTATCACCATGGTCAGTCTATGCATTCTGGCCTCACCTGTTGCTAAGGTACAGAAGTGGATGGGTAGAGTGTGACGACTCTTAACTACTTTGTGACAGACTCAGTGATAGGGCAGTACAATTGTTTCCAATCTCGACTGTCAATAAACTGTAGCAGATCAACAAAATGATATACTGCCAGAGACATTTCATGCACTATGACATATAAGATCTTGTGTGGATCAGTGACAACATGGAAATTGTTGTAGTGCTTCAATCAGTGCCAACAGTATTCACAGTCACTGAGAAACTATGCTCACATGTCTCTCGAAGATTGTACATGTTAAAACAGAGTTCTTTCTGGCTCCCTTGTTCTGTACATATCTTTTCTTGTAGGTGTATCATACCCATACAGAACAAGAAGTTGTTGCCAGTTGCTAACTGCCTCTGCAGAGACGCAAAAGTTGTCTCTTATCATTTTAAATAAGTGTGTAACACATGTCTCATTCACCAAAGTTTTCTATCACCAGCTTTTTTTTGTCTATTATCTGTTGACATCTTGACATCATCATCATTCTTTCACCATGCAACAGTGTTGAACTATGCCTAATGTATTTGTTGCACTGAAACTGTACATATATAAATATAAAACTCTTTAGTCATAATGAAGCAAGTGTGAATACTGAAATATTGCAGCTTATTATCAAATGACTCTTGCATACCTATGTAATGGCATATAAATAATATTTACATTCTCATTTCGTCTGACCATTGTTGTTAACTAATTTAATTGTTCTAGTAAAAGTGTTACTATAAGAGTCAAGTAAGAATTTCTCCTTAACATATAATAGAATACGATAGTAATTAAGTTCAGTGACCTATATCTTTGATAAAAACAACATGCTACACACATTTGTTATTTACTAGTTCAGAACTGATATAGTAACTAATGTAAACATTGAAAGAAATGTATATTGTACCTGTAATAATATGAAATGTGTTGTACTTGTCATGCAAGTAAATGTAATCTATGTTAATAATACTTGAAATTGTAAATCAGACACTTTTACTGATAACAACGCACTTCATACCTGTTCCTGACAATGCTTATGATCACCTCTGTTGAGGGGTCAGGTGAGAATTTTCCATATGCACCTATTCAGTGATATATCTTAAAATATTTAACTGAACATACTAGTTATCTAATGTCACCGAAATCATAACATTTTTATATTCTATTACTTGAACACTTAGCATCTGGTTTTTCACCCACCCCAGGAACATACACATTATCAGTCACACAATAACAATAAATCATCACCATTTCATGTGTGTAATCACTGCTTAGAAGCTCCTGACATACCTTCATTAATGTAGGACAGGAGAGAGGGACGGGACATGATTGGAACATTCAAGTACTTAAAAGGGATAAATAATGTTAATAACCAAAGTCTCTTCAAGCTGAGTGGCAAACATATCATGAGGGGGCACAGTCTTAAGCTGGAGGGTGGGAGGTTTAGGAGGGATGTCAGAAAGCACTTCTTCCCACAAAGGTGGTGAACACTTGAATCTGCGCTGCTAGAGGTCACCTCATTAAAGACAGAGAGCAGCTATAAAAGAGCCTGGTATATTCATAGGGGAAGATAAGAATCATGCCTAGGGAGGATAGGAGGACTGCAGAGGGATAGCAGAGACATTAGCTCAAGATCTGCGGACGCTGCATTACAGAGCAGACTTAATAGACCAAATGGCCTTCTTCTGCTGCCTTCTTTCTATGCTCATATTTCCGTATATACGTACTTATTCCAATCCATATCATCTACTTACTATGCATGACACACATTTAGATATATTCAAGCAATGATTACACACATGCAATTATTGTAATGTGAGACTGATTTTGTAAAAAAATGTAAATCTTAATTGGCCCTTTCTCAGTTTCACCAACTGGCAATAAATCTTTTTTAAACTTAACCACCTGTGTTGAGTCTTTACTGAAGCATAGTATTATAACATTAGAATGTAACTGTTTTTCCTTTTAAGCATGCAAATCAACTGGAAGAAGTAGTACCACACATGCATGTCCATGGGCTTATTTTTACTATGGCTCGCCACTCAGAATGCACCACAGGGTCGAGGGCATGGCACATTGCCTGACACAGGTCCCGTAATTCCTAAGTGTGTTAAGTAGTCTGTACTGCCCTTAGTTTTCCTGTGCCTCTCCAGTCAGTGGGCAGTAGCTGCTGTAGTGAGGTGTGGGACATCGCTATCTAACGCTATGCAGCTGTGGCTATACACTCAGGATGCAGTAACTGCTATGTGTGCTGCAATTCCATGGCTGAGCCCATGCAACTCCTAACTGTGCTAACTTCACTGTACCTACAATTACAGTGGTGTGCTGTTGATTTCATTGCCTCATTGTTGCTGTGGATCAGCACTCATGATGAAGTATGAATTTTTGGGGCAGCATTAGCTGTCTAAATCCATGCAAATCCTAACTGAGCTAACTTCAGTATCCCTGCAATCAGTGATGTCATCATTGATGTCCATACCCTCATCTGTGTTGTGTATCTCCACTGAGGATGCAGTACCTACTGTCACGTTTGAAGACACATTGCCTGCCTGAATCCATTCAAGTGATAACTGTGTT
The DNA here is from genome assembly GCA_016271365.2 of Neoceratodus forsteri. Lineage (NCBI taxonomy): Eukaryota > Metazoa > Chordata > Ceratodontiformes > Ceratodontidae > Neoceratodus > Neoceratodus forsteri. Next base: position 260,318,999 of record CM028137.1, on the reverse strand, counting down.
AACTGGACAGTACTTGCAATCAGGTAGCTGTACAACTGATGTGCATTACCTATCTTTTCTTGTGGCTGTTCACAGGATGCAGCAAGTGGTCTGCAAGTGCAGTCCCCCCATGACACTGTTCATCTCTCTGGGCTTTTTTGTTCTGTAGCTCTCCACTCAGTATGCAGTATGTGGGCTAGGGGTTCGGACATTACCTGACAGAGGTCCTGTAATTCCTAACTAAGTTAACTAGTATGTACCGCCCTTGCTTTTCCTGTCAGTCTCCAGTCAGAGTGCAGTAGCTGGTGCAGAGAGATGTTCGACATTGCTACCTAAGTCCATGCAGCTGTGGCTGTACAGTCAGGATCTGTAACTGGTATGCATGGGGAAATTGCCTGGGTGAGCCCATACAAATCCTAACTCTGCTAACTTGTGTCTACAAACAATTACAGAGGTGTACCATTAATGTCCATTGCCTCAGTCTTGCTGTGCATCAGTACTCATGATGCAGTACGAATTTTGGTGGGGGGCATTACCTGTCTGAGCCCACACAAACACTAACTGTGCTAACTTGAGTGTCTCTGCAATCACTGACATCTGCCATTGATGTCCATACCCTCAGCTGTGCTGTGGGTCTCTACTGAGGATCCATTACCTGATGTCACAGTTTGGAAAGGCATTGCCTGGCTGAGGCTGTTCAAGTGATAACTGTGCTAACTGCACTGTACCTGTAATCAGGGAGGTATACAACTGATCTGCATCACACTTCTTTGCCTCTGGCTCTTCACTTAGCATGCAGCAAGTGGTCTGGTCATGTAGTCCCCTACCCCATGAGACTGTGCAACTCCTAAGTGTACTAACTTCTGTACACCTGCAATGACACAGCTGCACTGTTCATGCCCATGGGCTTATTTTTGCTGTGGCTCTCCACTCAGTATAGATATGTGGGCTAGGGGCTGGTTCATTAACTGACAGAGGTCATTTAATTACTAACTGCGTTAACTACTATGTACCACCCTTACTTTCCCTGTGACTCTGCAGTCAAGGTGCAGTAGCTGCTGTGCTGAATTGTGCAACATTGCTACCTAAGGCAATACAGCTGTGGTTGTATAGTCAGGATGCAGTAACTGCTATATGTGGTGGAATTGCCTGGCTAAGTCCATGCAGCTCCTAACTGTGTTAACTGGAGTGTACCTACAATTATGCAGGTGTACCATTGATGTCCATCACCTCACTTTTGCTGTGGCTCAGCACTCAGGATGCAGTATGTACTCAAACAGTGGGGCATTGCCTGTATCACAGTATATAAATCCTAACTGTGCTAACTTGACTGTGCCTACAGTCACTGAGCTGTACCATTGATGTCCACATCCTCAGCTATGCTGTGGGTCTCTGGCGGTGTAGTCCCCCACCCAGTAGACCATGCAACTCCTAAGTGTGCTAACTTTTCTACAGCTGCAAAGATGGAGCTACGCTATTCATGTCCGTAGGCATATTTTTGCTGTGGCTTTCCACTCAGTATGCAGTATGTGGGCTGGGGGTGGGGCATTACCTGACAGAGGTCCTATAATTCCTAACTGTGTTAACTAGTGTGTACCACTGTTAGTTTTCCTGTGGCTCTCCAGTCAGTGTGTATTAGCTGGTGTAGCGAGGTGTGGGACATCGCTAACTAAGGCCATACAACTCCCAGCTGTGGTAACTCATGTGCACCTTGAATAAGAAATGTGTACCATTGCTGTACATGGCCTCAGTTTGCTGAGGATGTACGCTGAACATGAGTACATACTCTCAAGGACTGGGGATCTCTTATAGTACATTTAGACAATTGTATTTTATTTCTGACACCTCCTGCTGGTTGTCTGTGATTGGTCCTGTTGCCTTGGTTCTCCCCCCTACTTCCATGTGTGTGTGTGTGTGTGTGTGTGTGTGTCTCTGTGTATCTGTGGTGCTCGGGGGGTGGAGGGTAAATGCACAGTTATGGTTTTGAACCCTAACACATAATTTCTCACTTCTCTCAACGTGGAACAACACTAAATGATGCAGTAAACAGAGTGCTTCTCTCTAATTTCCCTTCTTTTTGAGAATTACTCTGACAAATAGTGAATGTAATACAGTGGCAGGAGTGGGGCCCCGCACTCCCGCCACATGATGTCTTGTCACATGGTAACACAGTGCCCACAAACGCAAATGGTAATGCGCATGGTGACGCAAAGTGAAACACAAAGATAAACAGTACTGTAAACACAAATGGTTAAAATAACGCAAACACAAGTGCAAATGAAAATGCAAAGGGTAACGCACAAGGTGGCATAGACAGGAACAGTAAGTGAAATGGGTATGGAACCGCAAGCAGAAGCATTAAGGGTAACAGTTATGTAAGCGTACACACTGGTTTTCCCCAAAAGCTGCATATAGAAAGATAGTGAGTACAAAGAATGAATGCATAATAATGGCTCTCGGAGGGCCCCGCGCTCCCACCACGTGATGTCTTGTCACATAGTAACACAGTGCCCACAAACGCAAATGGTAATGCGCATGGTGACACAAAGCGAAACACAAAGATAAACAGTACTGTAGACACAAATGGTTAAAATAATGCAAACACAAGTGCAGATGAAAACGCAAAGGGTAACGCACAAGGTGGCGTAGACGGGAACAGTAAGTGAAACGGGTACAGAACCGCAAGCAGAAGCATTAAAGGTAACAGTTATGTAAGTGCACACACTGGTTTTTCCCAAAAACTGCATATAGAAAGACAGTGAGTACAAAGAATGTATGCATAATAATGGCTCTCGGAACAGAAAATGAGGACTTGGAATGCTAAATTGCTTATATCTCAGGAACCGTACGACATAGAAAAAAAATGTAAAAGTCATATGATTTATCACTTTCCTGGCTAGTTTGGTACTTAGCATCTTCTAGGGGGCTAAGCAATTTTCCGACGAAAAGTCCATATCTCCCACCGTTTCTGAGATACAGGCCCTGAAAGGCGTGGCAAACGCTGTAATGTTATCCTATGGGAAAAAAAGAGAAGTTCGGAGTGCCATAACTTTGCGTCCCTGCAATATTTTTTCACCAAACTACAAAATGCACATCTGTGGGATGTTGGCTTTCTTCCCTCCAAATTTCAGTCTAAAAGACCAAACCGTTATTTTACAACAGGGTGGCAAAGAATTCCTGTCATGCAGCGGACGCCACAATGTTAGTCTATGGGAGAAAGTGTCAACTTTGGAGTACCGTAACTTTGCATCCATGCAATATTTTGTCACCAAACTACCAAAAGGCACATCTCTGAGATGATGGCTGCCTTCCCTCCAAATTGCAGCTCAAAAGACCAAACCAGTCATTTGCTGTAGGGTGGCAAAGAAATGCTGTGATTTTGGCCATAATCTGAAAAAGTAGTGTCGTGATTTGAGACAGCTGCAAACATTTGCGAAAGTGCCATACAAGACATTACTTTGTGATACTACTTTTTCCAGAAATTGAAAAACATATTTCTAGGCATTTAACCTCAATAAAGACATGCCTAGCATCCTCAGTGTCTGACTAGGTAAACACAAAAAGAATTGTGTTGCTAGAGGGTCCCAATTTTAAATGCCAAGCATTTTCTGATCACTAACTGAAAACAAAATGGTTGATTTGTGACACTACTAGGGCCATTTGCAACACTAAAAAGAAGCATTTTCAACACTGTCAAACTTTTTTGTTAACTTTCCCATTGACTTATAATGGGAGAATTATTTTGAATAACTTTTGAACCATTTAATATTTTTCACAAATCTTCAAAAGACACATCCCATTACCCTACGACGTTTCCTGAAGTTTTGGACCAGTCGTGCAAACCGCGTGACCTGTAGGGATGAGCAAAGAATTCAAAAAAACATAAACGTGCTCACAGATCATGCTTAATAACTCCGCAGCTGTATATCCGAACAGTACGAAAGTTGGCCGATCCCATAGTGTATGTTTCTTGATCGTGTATTCCAAATTTCAGGCAAATCCATTGAACAGTTGCAAAGTTATTAAGGTATAAAATTTTAGGTTTAACATGTAAATGGATCCTCAACCGTAACTATGGTAGCACTACGGTGCTACCATAATATATATATATATATATATATATATATATATATATATATACACACATCCTTATTTTACCTCCCCTTTACACTAACTTTGTTTTTTTCTCTTTTAGGTATTTCCTGAAGAAGACCTAAGGTTGAAACGTAGATTTTTACCTCCATTTTCTATTTTCAATGCGCATTTAATGTAACCATTTTGTTTTGCTTTCAGACCACATGCTGATGCAGCACCTTGTTTTTGTATATATACTGTATGTATATATATATCTCCCCTGACAACTTGCCCCTCGAGAACGTCAGTTCCTTTAAAGATCTGGGCATCACCCTTGACCCCACCCTCACCTTCTCTGATCATACTGAGATTTTAATACATTGCTTAAATTAAAAACTGGGTATCAGCTACAGTCTGATAAATTACCTCACCCCGAAGCCTGTCTGACCCTTACCTAGAGCAACCTCCTGCCTCTTATGAATTATGGCTATCTATTCACAAACCTCCTCCACTAACCTATCAAGACTAAACTCCACTTACAACAACGTCTGCCAATTTTCCCTTCTGGACCCTTATTCCTCTAACCATTGCACCCTCTATCAGACAGTGGGATGGCTCCCCCCTCAAGCCAGACAGAGCTTCCTCCTGGCTTGCACCATAGGTAAGGCAATCTGAAATCCTATGATATCCCTTCTTTCCCCATTACTTTGGACAAAGTCATTTAGCCATGACCTCTACCATGCCACAAACCTCATGCTGGTATGCCCATAAGTAGCCACTCGCATGGGTCAGAGGGCTTACTCTTCTGCCACTCCTACACTTTGTAACAGCCTGTCATTCTCCCTGAGAGTCTTGACTAACCACAACACTTCTGGTCTCCTCAGGATGCACCTACTGGCCACTGCTACCTGCTCTTGCTCCTTTGGGTAATTTGTGTTGTAGCCTTTCCCTGTTTGTGTGCTTTTAGTCTCTACCAAAATAGGTCATTTACAAATTAGCTTGTTTTACATGCATTGTGCTATTTTGCTTTTTCTGTTTATTCTTTTGCTCTCTCTAGGTGTTGTGCCCTACCACCCCCCCACAACCTTGCATAATATCCCCCATTATTCTGTTCACCTAGTGCATTATATTGTCTTTGATGTTTAGTTTCTGTTGTATTATAGTGCTGTATTTTTGTGCCATCTCTGTGGTCCGTGTTGTACCTGAAAATGGTCCTTGGATCAATGCGCCAACCCGGTCAATAAGTAATAAATAAATAAATATTTTCCTAAGCATCACAGACGATTAAAGAGCTCTCTGCAAGACCTTTAAGTATGCAATGTTATGATACATTTCGGCCTATATCTTTATACATGCTTATGTTTTTCATTTCCTCTGATTAAGGCTACATGCTTGAAACCTGAATCCTTTGTCTCCAGAATAGGCCACAAAATTCACTACAAAGCATCAAATACAGCAGTGCTTCTATGGGAAAAGTGGACCCTTGGCTTTTATGTAAAAAATGTCTGCATGCTTTGCTTTGCATGCATAAGGACACACACTATTGCAGCACACACACCTCTAAAAAATCCTGGCAACATGCCTGTGGTAGGCTGAGTTACTGAGCACTCTTCTGGTCTCCTACTTTTTCATGCTCCAGTATTAATTGGCTAAGACAGTCCAAGGGAGAAAAGGAGGTCTCTCATTGGTCCTGTTTTCACACCCTTTATTGCTGCATTCCATGATTTAACAGCTCCTCTTCTGTAGGGCATTTTCTCTTGATTGGCTGTTGCCATGGGAGATGTGTCATAAGGTCTTGAGGACCTCTTAATGTGTTCCCTACAGCATAGACAAAATGGCTGCCCCATCCCAAAATCCTGTGGGGCCAGAAAATCCTGCCTACACTACTGCCTGTACCACCATCTGTGCTGTGACTGGGACCCCCCTCCCTCCCCAGAGGAGAAAACTGTCCTGTGAGATGCTCAGTTCTCCTCCCCGGCTGGCTCTCCAACAATCTAGGTTTGTTCCTGAACCTGGGTTGTTGGCCTCATGAATTGTAGCATTATTGCTGTGCCAGTGGGCCAACTGCTGTCCATTTATTTATGCCAAAACAGTTGCCATGGTCAGCTAGAAATCTTCCCCAGCAAGGAACAGATGGAAATGAGGCTGCTCATGGAAGTGATGACAATGATAGTTGCCAGATGTGGACTTGACTGTGGCTGACCATGTTTATGCAGAAGCTGTTTAGCATGAATGGCACTGTTTGAGTCATCTAGTGGTTTAAGCAAAGTCTTTTTATCACCTATTTAACCATTAAATATGTGCTTTTTTGTAATCATGATAGGCAGTTTTACTGGATGAAATGCTGTGTATTCAGTCTCTAAATTAGACTGGGACTCTCTGCTAACCAATGTAACTAAATTAACTTCAAAACTGTAGCTGTACAAAATGTCTTGATGGCAGTTGCAGTCATGATAAAATGCAAGTTTTAAAATATAGTGAATCCCCTGAGACTAACTGCTATCCCTGCTGTGGCAGATTGGGTGGAAAATCATTTAGACATTCAGGAATTCTATTACTGTTTGCAGCATGGCTAGTGTTGGGAGCATAAAAGTTTAGGAACATTGTGAACTGGTGCAACTCTGCTAATCTTTGCTTTTTTATCCCAAGCATTACAGCAGATTAAATGGCTATCTGCATGACTTTTAAGTATGCATTGTTAAGACACATTTCAGCCAATATCTTGTACACATTCTTATGTTTTTCATTTCCTCTTATTCTTATTAAGATTATATGCTTGAAAACTGAATCCTTGTCCCTCAAGGATAATTTTATCTCCAAAATAAGCCACAACTCACCACAGGGCATCAAATACCAGAGTGGTTCTTAGGGCATACTGGACACCAGACCCCAAGCCTTTATTTAAAAATGTTCTACATGCTTCGCATTGCATGCATAAGGACACAAGCTATTACAACACACATACACACACACACACATATACACACACACACAGAAATCCTGGTTACAGGGCACTTTTCAGGTCTTCTGCTTTTCTAAGCTCCATTATTAATTGTCTAAGGCATTCACAAAGGAAAAAAGGTACTCTCATTGGTCCAGTTTTCACACCATACAGATGCTGCATTCCATGGTTTAGCAGCCTCTCTTCTGCAGGGCATATCTCATGATTGGCTGTTGCCATGGATCGAAGTATCTCAAGATCATGAGGGCCCCCTAATTTGCTCCATCTAGAATGGGCAGAATGGTTATCTCTGACCCCTTCCCCAAATCCTGTGAGGCGAAAAGGTCCTTAAGATGCTAATGTTCATGTCCTCCTGGGCATGTCTATAATGTTTACATTTTTGTATCCCTCAGCAGTGCTTCTGGCAACCAGGTGGTACTACCTGAAACTCAAGTCTACAAATGTGATCATATCTGTGGTTGTCCAACTTCCTTTCCATCCAACAGAGATGGAAAGGGTTGAGGGAATCATTTGTGAGTGCTCCTATTATCTGTTGATTTCATTATTGTTTTGATGCACTCTGCCAGGGTTCCATGTCATAATAGCAATCACAAAACAGTGATCGTTATTATGGTGAGTGTATATCACTGAAAAGCAATTTGGCGATATACACTTTAAGGTGACCAGACTTCCAGATGTAAAAAATAGTGTTTTTGTTGGGGGGGGAGGTTGTGCCACTCACACCTCTCTTGTGGGGGGCTTTGCCCCCTGTACCCCTCTGAATTAGAATTCTCAACTCTGGGGGTGCATGTTGGGAGGGGCAAAATCTAAAATCACAATTAGTGCACATAAATATTTCATAAATAAAAGGTCATAAGCTGACTCAGTACACAATACTTAGTACTTATATAGTATGCCACATGAAATACAACTCTGCTTCAATAAAATCGATACTGGATAGTAAATCCCTCATTATCATGGCACAACAGCAACACATATGTAATAGTAGAAGTACATAATAAGACTTCAAGTCTTGAGAAGACATTTAAGAATGCAAGTTGCATGTTACACCTTCCCCCTTCACCAAAGATATACAAAAACAGTAAAAGCAATCATCACACATGCCATCAGTTTACACCTCATATGTTGCATAATTGTCATGATAGAATTTATACATATATAGGGATATATCATACCAGGAGTGTCAAATGGAAAATATTCTCACTCCTGCACAGTGCGTTCTAGTTACACACAAGTGTTGAATATTTGCCATAGTACACAATCTGGGCATCATCTGTGTGATTAATACAATAAAGTTAATATTTTCTGCTTTGCTAATGTCCATTTCATTGTTTTGTGGTGTTACACAGATTCTTTTTCTCTCTCTGTGTCAGTGGAGGGATGGAGGGGGTCATGTATATATACATATATTAGTAAGCAAAAATGCATCATTATTTAATAACAGTTATAAATACTTTTCTCTTAAGACAAAAAAACAAAACAAAAGACTAAAAATGATGTCTGTCATGACGTAGGAAATATTCAGTTGTTTTACACTGCAGCCACTTGACTTGTAACATCATATTGTGATAATAACATGGCTACAGCAACAAAGACTTCAATCAGAAAAAGACTTTATTTTACCTGATTGTGTACCTGTACTATAATATCATAGAATCTGAGGATTTTTTTTTTAATCACTTACGATGAGTAAGGCGTTCCCCCACAGCTGGCTTGCCTGCAGCTTCCGAGAGTTCATAAGCGAGGTAGTACCAGCACTTGTCATTCTCCAGTATCTCCTCTCTCTGCTTCAGAAGGTAGAAGTGTTGGCGCAACAGCTTCCATTTCCTCTTTAACTGCACAATGGTCTTATTTCTCACCCTCAAGACCATGTGCAGGAAGCTATTCATGTGCCTCCACATTGAGTCCAACTTACAGTTCGTGCTCCGCATTAAAATGCGAGCACTATCCCTCGCTTGGACTGCCTCAAGCAGCAAGCACACCTCTTTCATTGACCACTGCCTCATTGTTCAATTTTGTATTCTGCAATAAAAATATATACAAACATTCCATTACTCTTATGTCTCAGAACCTATATATTTCTATGACTTCTATGAAGTATTCTGATTAGAACGTGGCTAGAACAGCATTTTTTAAAACTCAATTGTCATAATCACAAATATTATCATTCAGGCACATGGATTAGTGTATTTCAACACACTAATAACATACACAACTCTGTGTCATGTCATGGTATGTTCGAGTAATAACGTATACCACAGCTTGAATACAGCTACATCAAAAGTTCATCTTCCTGTCTATTGAAGATGAAGCATTGTCTGTCTCATGTTGGTCTGCTCTGCAGCCAGCATCTTGTGGTACTACAGAGTTAGAGGAATGGTTACTGCTGGAGAAGATGCACAGTACATAACAGTAGGTTTGTTCCACATTCCCCAATCATTCAACAGCAGTTGTCACCACCCTGCCTAGCTAATTAGGCAATGACATTACAGAAAAGTTAAAGTGCAATGAGAGCAAAGGTCTCACTCAGTGTCACCATACCATGCCTCTCCCTACATGCACCCAACATAGCAGCAGTCAGTGCTGGTGTTGCTTGTGAACACACCCATTTATTGTGTGTTTATGAGGGTACCCAGCACCCATTGGCATAATATAACCCCCTCAAATTTTTTTTTTGCTTGCTGAGGGTGTGATAAATCCCTCTTGGTTTGTGTGCCCCTTTTCCTTGTTTGACAAGGGGTACCCATTACCCATCACCGCCTGCACCCCCTTCCTGGTTACTTGACATGGGTGCCCATTCCCCGTTTGCTAGACCAACCACCAACACACACACATAGTCAGTTGGTATGCTCAGCAGTTCACCCTATCATGGCAAAAAACCTGTATAAATGAAAACAGTGCCCCGATGTCTTCTTGTGGCAATTTTCATATCTACAAGTGGACATCACAGTAGTCACAGATAGCAGAAGCACTGTCACACTGGTATGCAGTGGTGCTCCTCTGTGGGCACTTGCCCTGGCACTATTACACAGAACCATATAATATGCAACTGCCACAGTCACATACTTCAACACAGCAGACCCATAGCATGACGCCATTAAATATCGCCCTGGCAACACCCGTTGTGCATCGAAGGTCAACTGTTACCAGCCCTGCATTTCGCTGTGAATATCCCCAAGTATGTGTTACTCCTGTGTGAGTGGCCTATATACCCATTCTATTTTTGACTAACATGTTCGGTTCTTAAAAGAACCTTTTTTTTACAGCTCAATAGGTATACAAACAGTCCGACATTCTTAGAGGACTTTGAGGATTCCATCTCGAAGCTCTCCCAGGAAACAGCAATTGCCAGCATGTGAGTAGTGCACACCATCAGGTAGGTATAACCAATCATAAGTAAACTTAATTTCAGGGTGATGTATGGTGTGCATTCCACACATGCATAGATATGCAGACATTTGTATGTTCACCTTTCTCCATGCTCTGTCAAGCAAGTACACATGGGCCCTATATTCAAAAGGTTTGCGCATGGTGCAACAGTGTTGCACCATGCGCAACCCACTGATGCGCCCCTGCACGATATTCAAAAGGGAAAAATGCACAGCAAAAATCCCAATGTGCCAGAGCGCATCAGTAATGTATGCAGGTGCAGGTAGGGGGGCCGTGCCCATGCATACACTGCACAGCCCAATATTCAGCCCGGAATGTGCAGAGCCATGCATGCGCAACCCCTACCTGTGCCAGCACAAAGTTGATCCCAAAAAAAAGGAACAACTGATGGCCACCCACAGGTGAGCTGCCACATTGCAGGGTGCAACACGGCAGCTGCCACCTGTGGGTGGCCACCCGAGCTCCGACTGCACCTGGCGGTGCCCCCCCATGCCCGATCGCGGCATTTATAAAAAGATATTCCATCCAATATCCCTAGTGATCCAGTGGACCGCCGCCTGCTCAATCATGGGCATTAGTAATAAAACACATATTCCATCCAATATCCCTGGTGGTCCAGTGGATGCTGCCTGCCGATCACAGGCATTAGTAATAAAACACATATTCTGTCAATATCCCTGGTGATCCAGTGGACCACTGTCTGCCGATTCACGGGCATTAGTAATAAAGGAATATGTCAATATTCCCTGGTGGTCCAGTGGACCGCTATCTCGCCTGACGAGGCATTTGAAAAGTTCAATATCCCTGGTAGTTCAGTGGTGCCTTCCTCCCCACCCACCCACTGAGACCCACTGCCTCGCTTCCTCCTGGTCAGCCAGTGTGCAGCAGCACCCCACTTCCACCTGCACCCTGTTACCTGCTGACGATTACGTAGCTGGTTGTACTCCCATTGATCCACAGCGTGAGTTAATGGCATGCAGCCCATAATAGTTATACATTCCAGATATGTGAATAATCCCATTCACATATCTGGAATGTAGTATGGTATGGGCTGCATGCCCATCAGCTCACGCCGAGGACCAATGGTATACAGCCCGATCGGACGGTGTCAGTCGGCGGGTGGAGGTGGCAGGTGGTGGGTGCTGAGCCCGCTGGCTGACCCGGGGTAGTGGGGTGGTGGGGCCCAGTGGGTAGGTGGGGAGGGGGTACCACTATACCACCAGGGATATTGGATGTATTTTTTTTTTTACAAATGCCCGCGATTGGGCAGATAGCGGTCCACTGGACCACCAGGGATATTGGACATTTATTTCCTTTTTATTACTAATGCCCATGATTGGGCAGACAGCGGTCCACTGGACCACCAGGGATATTGGAATTCTTCTTTTATTTATACAAATGCCCACGATCGGGCTGTGGAGCACGTTGCCAGCTGCAGGGTGCATTGGTCCCTGATGGCTGCTGCCTGGCAGGGCGCCAGGTGAAAGTCATCAGGGATCGGTGTACCTGCATGTAAATGGGGACATACTGACATGCAAATGGCCCCATGTGCACCTTGCATACATTATGACTCCATTTGTATGTCAACTTTTGAATATCGCGGTTGCTGTGCATGGCACAATGGAACTTGCGCTAGTGCATCCCGATGCTCCACTCTGGCCACTTGCACTGGCACATTGCCACTGCACCATGCACACTGCAGTTGGCCAGGGTGTGATATTCAACACTGCTGAGCCATGGCACAGCTCTGTTGAATATCGCCCAGTCCACACCCCCCGCGCAGCTAGTGTTGAGCTGCACCCAAGCTTGTGCCACAGCCTGGCGTAGTTTGAATATCGGGCCCTGGTGTTCTGCTTGCCAGACACTACATTCTGCAATATCTGAAAATGATTTTACAGGCTGGCACATACTGAAAATAGAAGCAAGTTCCATTTGCTTCTGCCACTAAATTTAACCAATGTTTGGTGCCTAAATCATTCCCTCCAAGATGTATCACCAGTATGTCTGGGTCAGGTTGACTACTCAGAAGTCTGTGCATTGTTGGCATGAGGTGCTCCCACCTTATTTCACCCCGCCATACCACTTCACACAGCAATTATTTTCTCATGGGCTGCATTGTGATACAGTAACACTGCTATGCATGCTTGACACATCCTGATATTGATCCCATTATACAGTGACCATCTGCAACCACAACCCGTACTTGTGCTGCACACTGTTGAGGCTCCCCTCCAAAAAAAAAACTGACAACCACAGTGACCTGCAGTATTGCACAGTACAACATGGCAGCCAACAGCTGTAGCTCCAGGGCTACCATGTGTTGGCATCAGCCTTCCCTCACCAACTGTGATTTTGCTATGAAAAATATATCCATGATGGTCCACTGCACCCCACCCCTCACCCAATTGTGGGCTTTCTGTTTAAAAGTAACCATGGTGCTGTAGTGCAGCTGCTACCAGCCCAATTGGGCAAGGAAGTAGAGTGAACAGGGCCGTGAGGGATACATTTTTACAGTTAACCCATGATAAGGTGAAGGGGTAGAGTCCACTGTACTACCAGCAGTATTTTTTTTTATAAAAAAAACAAGATCTAGTGTTGAGATACATTACCACAAAGCACCCGGGGGGGCATCGGTAGCCAACAGGTACTGCCTCAGAGTACCAGGGACAAGTTACTAATGATCAGCACACCTGCATGCAAATGAGGCCATAATGATATCCAAATAGGTGCATTAACACCTTGCATGCATTATGGCTCCATTTGCATATACAGTACTAAATATTGTGATAGTTGCACCTACCACCACTGCACTTCAGTGCTGTATCCCCCTACTCTTCTCTGTCCACTTACACTGGTGCAGTCCCAGTGTAACATGTGCAATGCAGGTTGCCAGACTAAAATATTTAAACTGCTGACCATGCCACAGCACTGTAAAATATCACCCTGACAACACCCTGCTGCATTGTACTTGCACTTTGCCCAGGCTTGTTCCCCAGCCTGGCACAATCTAAATATTCCCAACCCATGTGTTACACCTGTGTGAGTGATGTATGCAGCTGTTCTATTTTTTGACCAACATTTTTTGGTTCTGAAAAGAACCTTTGGTTGCACTTTGCCATTTGTTCAAACAGTCTGACATTCTTAGAGGACTTTGAGGATTGCATCTCGAAGGTCTCCCAAAAAATGGCAATTGCCAGCATGTCAGAAGTGTACACCATCTGGTAGGTATAGCCAATCATAACAATACTTAATTTCCAGGTGACATACGGTGTACATTCCAGCCATGTGTAGAAATGCAGAAATTTGTTTGTTGATTTCCTTCAGGCACTTTCAATCAGGTACATATGATGTTCTGCTTGCCAGACCCTACGCTCTGTAATATCCAAAAAAAATGATTTTACAGGCAGGCAACATACTCATGATAGAAATGAGGTCCAATTTTGCTTCTGTTACTAAATCTACCCAGCGTTTGGTTCCCAAATCATTGCCTCCAAGATGTATCAGCAATATGTCTAGATGAGCCTGAGTACTCAAAAGTCTGTGCATTGTTGGCATGAGGTGCTCTCACTTCATTCCACCCCTACCAAACCACTTAACACAGCAATTTGGGAGCTGCAGGTTTCTCCCAAAATCACTATTCTGAGCATACTCAGACACTTGCCTCACTATACTGCTTCCAATAATCCACAAATTCCTTTTTCTGTTTTCTGCCATTCTCAGCTTTTCAACTTAGAAGTGGACAGAGAGCTACCAAAAAAGTCAGTGTTCATCCTGCAGTACCTAAGCAGTAGTGAAAGTAAAACTGCTATTTTCCCTCCTCCTCCTAAGTTCAACTCAGCTTCAGTGGGCTGATCCATGACACACAAGTAAAACAAATCATTGGCTACTACTGTGCCTTCATTAACCAATGCAGTGTATGCACTGACTATCACTGCACTTCTGCTGCAGCTAAAATGTGCTAAAATTTAAAGGTGGGAAAAATGCATCCTTTTGATAGGCAGTTTTAAACAATTACAAGTGCAGACATATGTCTGATTGGTTCTCTCTTCTGTTATGGGTACACATGCACCTTGCTATCTCCTCCATTTGCAGCTGTATCTCAAAGTAAGTACAAATAATTGTTCGCCTTTAAACAGTTGTACCTAAATAATTCAGCATCATAGATTATTTCTTTTTGTAATTTAATATTTATTGAAGTTTCCAACATATGGTACATCATAGTCATTGTACATAGAGTGCGAACATGTACTTTCAGTATATCTAAAAAAGAAAGAAAAAAAAAGGAATGAGAAAAATTATCCCATTCCCTCCACCCACCCCTAAGTGCATTGAGAAAACTGTCCTACCCCATAATGAAAGGCCCCCCACAACCTCTTACCATCCCCCCATTACCCTTCGCCCATCCCAGGTTAGACTGTCCAGAGTCTTGGTTTACAAGAGGCCTCTATTCTCAGAGGTCCCGTTGGTTTATGGCATCATTGATTATTTCTAGCAACATAGTCAACTAGAGCAGTAAAACATTTTGATTAATACTATTTACCTGTTACTAACACTTTTTATCATAGTTGAAAATGCTTTATAAAATATGATGTACTTACAGTTATAAATGTGGTGTGTCTCAGTGTAGGTAAGATGGCTGCTGTGGCCTTCTTCTTCAGTCTTCTCCATCTCTGATTAGTTGTCTTACATGGCCTGATAAATCTAGCATAACATTGGCAGAACTAGCTGCCAGTCAAACAGCAATCAGATATGATTCGATAATGAATACAGTTGTCACTCCTGCTTAAATTTGCAACACTTTCACACGGATTCGGCACTACTTTTGTTACACTTTTGCATGCACAACACTACTTTTAGGCACATTTCAAATGCACGACACTATATTTTATGACACTTTCGTGCACACGACCCTGTTTTTTCTAAACTTTGAATGTATGACATTATTTGATGATTTTTTCCCAAAAATGATGATTACTGAAGGAAAAAGTTTCCTGCTTCTTACCTAATGTACAAATACATAAGTTCACACAATTTCACATACTTATTCTGAAATCGTGACTCTACCTGCACAACTATGTAATTGCTGAAGCTACATTTTCTCATTTTGTTGTTTTCTGTCACTGCATGAGTGACCTCGATATTCATTCCTAATCCGCAATTGTGATTATTTGTCTTACCAATAACACATGAACAGAACTCGGCTTAACAATATCTTAAGCACTCCCTAGGGGTATAATGCAGCACAAGGTAGAGCCAAGTGTCATAATGTCCCAAAGACATCATTAAGTAACTGTCAATGTAACTCTTGTGAATGCCTTATGGCTATCATGACAATTAATATTCAAAAGTTAAGTGTTTAAAGTCGACTTTATTAATCTGTTACTCATTTAGAGAAAGATTTTAAATAAAGCAGTTCTTTCACCAGCAGTTTAACAATACTAGGTCAAAATCACTATACAGAATTGCAGTAATTCTGCATTGCTCAACGATGAAATAGTACGAAAAAGAATCTATGTGCCATGGTGATAAGGCTATACAGGACAGTGTAACATGAATTAAAATAAGACTGTCAAAATTCAAGCAACCAATCTGATTACAGCATTTTCTGAGACCTTTTTTGTAATATTGTATACATAAATCATCTGTGTTCAATATAAATGTTAGAAGTGATCAACACAAGTGTATACTAATATTTCTTTTCTGTGTCTTTTATGCAGGTGTCTGATACTTCTGTAACATTGCTGACTGCTACTGTGAAGTAACACATTGAAAGATGCTCTAGTAAGCACAGACGGCATGTACAGAAAGACGAAACAGGTATCATAGTACTTCACTGTTGCTTAAGAATGATAAAAAAAACAGTGATGTGAGTTCAAGACATAACAATATAGAGTTCTAATGGAATAGTGAGCTCTACAGTAACTCAATCCACAACAAAACCACATACTTGCTCAAAAGCAAGGAAAAAATGTTTACCTGAGCGACAGTTGCGTAGATCTCTCAGATGAAACACAACTATTGCTACATCAACCATAACCAGACCTTCTAAACAAGTGACTTAAACTCACAGCTGGTGATTTCATCTGAGAAAGCAAAAGTATCGGCTAGCAAGTAAAGCTAAGATCGACAGGCTTATTGCTGCTGTGATGAGACATGAGCACAATAAGACAAAGAGTCATCTGACTTTGATGAAATTGTGTCTCAAAGTATGCACATTTGTTAATAGAGCAGTATTTGTTTTTCAGTGTTTATGGCGTAAGATGTCTCGTGCTTGAACTATTCAGAAAAGTTGTGTATGACATCAAGAAAAGGCTACAACACTATCCTACTTTGTGCACAGTTTCAGTGATGTATTCACAGGTCACTGGATGCACACACAGCACTCAGAGGCATATTTCTGTGAAGAATATTATTATTCAAAGAAAAAAGAGAGCAAGTTCACCATTGATGAGTCTGGTAAGCTGGTCAATGTGCTCAGTGTCTGTGATGATACAGCAATGGACACAAATGATGACTGTGATGCAACCACTGTGTCCTGTAAATGGCACTGTCTCTCATGGCCATGTGATGCAACCTGCAACCATAGGCAATCGTCATTTGAAAAAGATGAACAGTTTGTCAACCTATTTGTGATAACAGATTGCAAAGAAAGATATAAACTGTTTAACAAGATTGACCTTTGTGAAATCCATCCACCTACTGGACTTATGGATCACTCGCTAGCATGCCTCGATAGTGGTATTTGTGACAGTATCTTTCACAAAATGCAGATGCTGGGAGTGCATCAAACAGGCATGCAGAACTTTGTATACAGGGTATATGAAGTCCAACGAGTTGTCAATCAGTACACTTGCTTAAATGACTTATTGCAGTCTGGTGACATGCAGGGTGCCATCACAATTTGCAAACAGCTGCAACGTGTAACTTCTGTACCAGACACCAGTATTTATTAGTCACCAAGTTCTGGTGAAACATCTGTTTCTGTGTTAGAAAGTGACATGCTGAAACAGTATGGCAAAGAAATTGCAGAATTTGAGCTGCAAAGGCTCAGAAGTTTGACTCTGTATGTGTGTCATGTGACTGTCTGTGCTACAGCAAACAAACGGTCACAGTGAACCTCGAAACCTTGTCACCATACAATGACATGTGGTTCCGTCTCTCAGCATTTTTGTTGTTGAAGTATGACTTTCAGTTACAGGCCACAATTGTGCTGTGCAAACAGTTTCTCCAAACTAAAGTCCAACATTCTGCCACCAAGGTCACTGTTGAATAATATGGAGGCACATGTTACACCAAGTGAGATTGTGACATCGAATATGTTTGAGCGCATTCTAATTCAGACAATGAAACCATTTCAAACCATTCTATGTCTGAACACAAAGACAAGGAACATTCCACAGAAAGAACTCATTAGATCGCTAAAGGGTTCCATGATGTATCTCCCACTTCCTCTAATGGAAAATGAGGAGGCAATCTCTACGGAAAATAGTTTGGTGATTCTTGTAAATGATGTTCCAACTAAGTCCAAGGTCATCTGGCAAGATGTTGTCAAGGTACAGAAGGAAACACTTGCTCTTACTTATTTAAAGAGAAAAATTCCCTTTTGTGCAGACCTTGACATTGATCACATGAGTAGTCTCTCTGTTCAACATGATGTCTTAGAAACAACTAAGCCAATGACTGAGAAGGTCAGTGGACAGACAAGTGGCAATGTGTATGAACAGTACACAATTCACCCACTACATGGCAGAGATCCAGTAGGGGACAACATTGATCTCTTATCAAATGAAACAGGTGGAAGGAGAGCCTGTCAGCATTTGTGAGGCAACACTAGAAGCATGCTGTTTCCCAGACTTATTCCCAAAAGGGTCAGGTGGATGGCTAGATGAAAGGGAAGTGCATGTACAGGGTGCTGAGTACTGTACTAGCTGTGTGCTCAGCAAAGATGGCAAATTCAGGCGTAACATACAGTACCTGTTTCATCTCCTCTGGAAGAGTGAACTTAGCATTCTGTCTGCGTCTATTGCACATACTATTCATCTCACAAGTCCACTAGGTGGAATAACAGTTGTTCAATTTCTAGAGAAATTAAAGCAGAAAGATGAAAATGTGCAAGTGAATCTGTCTTCCATACTGTCAAGTCTACGTCTGCCTTCCATACTGTCAAGTCTATGTGGCACCAAAAAATATTGGTATCGCAGACACTCCAAGGTGACGACAATGCTGCAAGAATATGGTGCAGCTACATGGTCTGTCACACTTAGTTGTGCTGAATATGCCTGTGACAAGCTCATTGAACTGTTGAAGTGGGCAAATTCTGATGTTGACCGCATTTCATCAATGACTGTCGGAGAAATGTGTTCACTTGATCCTGTGTCTGTCACAAGACATTTTCACAAGTGGTTCCATGACATTCTGACTTTCATTTTGTCAAAGAACAATCCACCTCTTGGTACTTTTGGAGGATGGAATATAAAGCATGGGTTGCCCCTCATATTCATATGTTATTGTGGATCAAGGATTGATTCACCATGCATAGGGGAACATGAAGCAGCACAAGTGCTAGCATTCATCAAGCAATATATCACTTGTCACATTCCGGACAAGTATGACAGTCCTGCACTATGGAAGTTGGTACAAAAGTTCCAGCAGCATATTTGTGCAAAATACTGCCAGTGAGTAGTAAAGAATAAATCTGATTGGTACACACAATGTCGCTTCGGATTCCCTAGACGAGTTTGTCAGGATGGTTCCATGAATGATCTTTTTTCAGCAATGCGACACCACTTGAAGGCAAAATCAACCAAGAGGGTATACGAGTTACCAAGAGATGAGAAAGAGGTGTACATCAATGACTACAACCCAACTCTTCTCTTAATGTTGCAAGCAAACATAGATGTTCAGTTTGTGGTTGACAACTCATTGTCCCTGGTGCAGTACATGGCTTTGTACATAACCAAGCATGAGCAGACTAGCTTACAAGATCTTTGGAAGATACTGACAGTTCAAGCAAGAGCCTGACATCTCAGCTGTGGTCATTGGGCTTGAAGATCCTTTCACAGAGAGAATGTGGTGCCTATGTAGCCAGTGACCATTTAATGGGTACACATCTGTATGGGAAGTCTGATGCTGTCCGGTTTCTGAGTGTGAACTACAAAGAGAAATGCAAACATGTACTGATTCCCCATGCTGAGATTGAGGAACTCGCTGCCAATAGATCTTCTTCAAAACATATCTTGAAGAAAAACCTGATAGACACATACTACCCCCGTAGACACGATGACATGGATGATATGTGTCTCTTTCAGGTGGCTAAGTGGTATGACTCCCGCGTAGACACAATGACATGGATGATATGTGTCTCTTTCAGGTGGCTAAGTGGTATGACTACAAGGCAGATATATCACCTGACTCAACACGGCACATTTTCAAGGTGAATGGAGTGCATGGCTGTCTCATAAACAGACACAAGCCATGGCTCATAGACCACTGTAAATTACATCTAGGCACATCGGAAAGCAGAGAGCATTACTACTTTACTCTCCTATTCCTATTTAGATCCCGGAGGAATGATTCTGAATTAAAAGGTGACTGTGATACATTCGAGGAAGAATTCAATCTCAGTTATGAGACTTTCAAAACTGAATACTCAGAGACATACATACAGAGACTGGAGGCTGAAAAAGAACAGCTTGAGAAGGCAGAAAAGCAGCTTCAGGAAGACACTCCTGTTAGCTCACAAGACAATTTTGATCCAGAAGGACAAGCTGTTCTAGGTGAACCTCTGCCTTTAAATGCCCTGCAAGTGTTAATCTCAGAAATTGAGACTACCATGGAACATGGAACAAACTCCACTGTCATCCCAGCTGACTTGAAAGAAAGACTGAATCAGCAGCAGCATGTAGTTCACTCTCAAGTCATTGACACTGTTCAACATGACCTACTACATGAAACAAAAAAATGTGACTGTCTTACTATAAACCACTACTGATCTTTGTTAGTGGTTCAGCTGGTACAGGAAAGAGTTTTCTTGTTGAAGCCATCACTGCTGAAATACGGAGCCTGACAGGGCCATCAATGTCTGTTGCTGTTACTGCTCCCACAGGACTAGCTGCGTACAACATTGGTGGAGTTACATTACACCGTCTATTTATGTTGCCAGTGGGACATGGCAAAACAGGAGAGTATCGTAAACTGTCATTTGGTTGCGCCTCAGCCTGTTCCATGTTCACAAAGATGAAGTTACTCATCATTGATGAAATCAGCATGGTCTCCAATGTAATGCTCACCTGTATACACCTACGTCTACAGGAGATCTTAGGTACTAACTATGGAGTACCATTTGGTGGCAAATGTATTGTTGTATTGGGAGACCTTTTACAGCTTGCACCAGTTAATGTGGAGCATGTGTTTTCAACTCTGACTGCCAAGCAAGCTAAGAACATACTAGGCTACATTGCAGGTTTTAACATTTGGGAGTTATTTACTTATGTTGAGTTGTATGAGAACATGTGCCAAAGTGGTGATCTGGTTTACAAATCACTTTTAGATGAAGCTCGTACAGGTTCTCTGTCACCAGAACATGTTGCTATGTTAAACGATCGGAGAATTAGAGTAGATACTACATCCATAGAAACAGCATGTAATGTTTTCAGTGATGTGTACTCTACAGGCACACACATAGTGTGTCTTATGCCACGACTAAAGAAATGCACTGAGTTCAGCAATGTTATGCTGCTGAGAGAAAACCAAGAAATTCTAACTCTGCATGCTGTTGATACAGTTGATGGTGTCATTCTCTCAGCAACCTGGTAGCAAAGATGACTGAACGACTCACTGAACTGAAGTCAGCTGTTTGACGCACAGCTGGCCTAGAAGCTGTTCTTACACTTTGTAGGAATGCACATGTCATGCTACTACGTAATCTCAATGTTGAACGAGGCATGGTAAACAGTGCCATGGGTAACGTCACTGACTTTGTCTACTATGTCCAGAAGACATATATTGAGACACTTGTAGTTCACTTTGACAACATGGAACAGCCTGTACAGATAGAATGTACCTGTGTGAAATTTCAGGTATTTAAGGATATCTATGAAAACAGGAAACAGTTTCCACTATGTGTTGCATATGCTGTTTCTATTCACAAATCTCAGGGCTTGAGTTTGGATTCAGCAATGGTGGACAGAGGGACAGACATTTTCAAAGATGGCATGAGCTACGTGGCATTTTCATGTGTCTGTAGTCTTTCTGGGTTGCACATTATAACTCTTGCACCTCAGAAGATATGAGCTGACAAGCGATGTATTGTTGAAAACAGGTTATGTACTCTGTATCAGCCACAAATGTCTTTAATGCCACTGCCTACATATCTGGCTGTCTCACATCGTACAGTCATATCTACACCTGTCAGCAAACAGGCATGAGCTTCCACAAGTGATTCAACTTAAAGAGTTCAACAAAGGTCAATGTCAACTACACATCAGAGCCAGCTGTTCATCAGAAATCAGGTGGTGTAGCTGCTGTGCCAGTCTTTGACAACAGCACTAGAGTGAACTGCTATGCTAACTCAGCTATGCAAGTTTTCTCCACATGCCACACTTTTGTAGGCAATATCTGCTTCACAAGACACTCCCTATCAAAGGAATCAGCAGATTGTCAACATGGCTTCTGACCAGTCTAACAATGTGCAGTCACTAACACCACTATGGCAGGTGTTAGGTACATATGACGGATGCAGTACATTTGCTGCAGACATACAGCAAGACACTAGTGAGTTTATGATGGCAATCATAAACAGCTTGGATGAAGACGGCATTCCAATGCACCAGTACTTCACTGTGTCATATGTAACCAAATATGTATGTGTATCATGTGGTCATTCACAGCGTGAAACCACAGAAGACATGCTGTGGATTACTCTTTTTGTCCCTCAAGCCAAAAGTCTCAAATTTTGACAGCTATTTACCAATGCTCAATGTGGTCACTCCTGTGAAAGGTGTGGAGGCAGATGTACTCAGTCCATACGTCTCAGGACTTCATCTCAATATCTGTTGCTTAAATTGCACAGATTTGACTCCAACAGGCTCAGAGTTGACACTCCCATCAAAGATTACACAGCTGGTAGAATAATTTTTAACCAGTCAGTGTTTGACACTCACAGTGTAGTCTATCACCATGGTCAGTCTATGCATTCTGGCCATTACACCTGTTTGCTAAGGTACAGAAGTGGATGGGTAGAGTGTGACGACTCTTAACTACTTTGTGACAGACTCAGTGATAGGGCAGTACAATTGTTTCCAATCTACGACTGTCAATAAACTGTAGCAGATCAACAAAATGATATACTGCCAGAGACATTTCATGCACTATGACATATAAGATCTTGTGTGGATCAGTGACAACATGGAAATTGTTGTAGTGGCTTCAATCAGTGCCAACAGTATTCACAGTCACTAGAGAAACTATGCTCACATGTCTATCGAAGATTGTACATGTTAAAACAGAGTTCTTTCTGGCTCCCCTGTTCTGTACATATCTTTTCTTGTAGGTGTATCATACCCATACAGAACAAGAAGTTGTTGCCAGTTGCTAACTGCCTCTGCAGAGACGCAAAAGTTGTCTCTTATCATTTTAAATAAGTGTGTAACACATGTCTCATTCACCAAAGTTTTCTATCACCAGCTTTTTTTTGTCTATTATCTGTTGACATCTTGACATCATCATCATTCTTTCACCATGCAACAGTGTTGAACTATGCCTAATGTATTTGTTGCACTGAAACTGTACATATATAAATATAAAACTCTTTAGTCATAATGAAGCAAGTGTGAATACTGAAATATTGCAGCTTATTATCAAATGACTCTTGCATACCTATGTAATGGCATATAAATAATATTTACATTCTCATTTCGTCTGACCATTGTTGTTAACTAATTTAATTGTTCTAGTAAAAGTGTTACTATAAGAGTCAAGTAAGAATTTCTCCTTAACATATAATAGAATACGATAGTAATTAAGTTCAGTGACCTATATCTTTGATAAAACAACATGCTACAACACATTTGTTATTTACTAGTTCAGAACTGATATAGTAACTAATGTAAACATTGAAAGAAATGTATATTGTACCTGTAATAATATGAAATGTGTTGTACTTGTCATGCAAGTAAATGTAATCTATGTTATAATACTTGAAATTGTAAATCAGACACTTTTACTGATAACAACGCACTTCATACCTGTTCCTGACAATGCTTATGATCACCTCTGTTGAGGGGTCAGGAGAATTTTCCATATGCACCTATTCAGTGATATATCTTAAAATATTTAACTGAACATACTAGTTATCTAATGTCACCGAAATCATAACATTTTTATATTCTATTACTTGAACACTTAGCATCTGGTTTTTCACCCACCCCAGGAACATACACATTATCAGTCACACAATAACAATAAATCATCACCATTTCATGTGTGTAATCACTGCTTAGAAGCTCCTGACATACCTTCATTAATGTAGGACAGGAGAGAGGGACGGGACATGATTGGAACATTCAAGTACTTAAAAGGGATAAATAATGTTAATAACCAAAGTCTCTTCAAGCTGAGTGGCAAACATATCATGAGGGGGCACAGTCTTAAGCTGGAGGGTGGGAGGTTTAGGAGGGATGTCAGAAAGCACTTCTTCCCACAAAGGGTGGTGAACACTTGGAATGCGCTGCTAGAAGAGGTCACCTCATTAAAGACAGAGAGCAGCTATAAAAGAGCCTGGTATATTCATAGGGGGAAGATAAGAATCATGCCTAGGGAGGATAGGAGGACTGCAGAGGGATAGCAGAGACATTAGCTCAAGATGCGGACGCTGCATTACGAGCAGACTTAATAGACCAAATGGCCTTCTTCTGCTGCCTTCTTTCTATGCTCATATTTCCGTATGTACGTACTTATTCCAATCCATATCATCTACTTACTATGCATGACACACATTTAGATATATTCCAAGCAATGATTACACACATGCAATTATTGTAATGTGAGACTGATTTTGTAAAAAAATGTAAATCTTAATTGGCCCTTTCTCAGTTTCACCAACTGGCAATAAATCTTTTTTAAACTTAACCACCTGTGTTGAGTCTTTACTGAAGCATAGTATTATAACATTAGAATGTAACTGTTTTTCCTTTTAAGCATGCAAATCAACTGGAAGAAGTAGTACCACACATGCATGTCCATGGGCTTATTTTTACTATGGCTCGCCACTCAGAATGCACCACAGGGTCGAGGGCATGGCACATTGCCTGACACAGGTCCCGTAATTCCTAAGTGTGTTAAGTAGTCTGTACTGCCCTTAGTTTTCCTGTGCCTCTCCAGTCAGTGGGCAGTAGCTGCTGTAGTGAGGTGTGGGACATCGCTATCTAACGCTATGCAGCTGTGGCTATACACTCAGGATGCAGTAACTGCTATGTGTGCTGCAATTCCATGGCTGAGCCCATGCAACTCCTAACTGTGCTAACTTCACTGTACCTACAATTACAGTGGTGTGCTGTTGATTTCCATTGCCTCATTGTTGCTGTGGATCAGCACTCATGATGAAGTATGAATTTTTTGGGGGGCAGCATTAGCTGTCTAAATCCATGCAAATCCTAACTGAGCTAACTTCAGTATCCCTGCAATCAGTGATGTCTATCATTGATGTCCATACCCTCATCTGTGTTGTGTATCTCCACTGAGGATGCAGTACCTACTGTCACGTTTGAAGACACATTGCCTGCCTGAATCCATTCAAGTGATAACTGTGTTAACTGGACTGTACTTGCAATCAGGTAGCTGTACAACTGATGTGCATTACCTATCTTTTCTTGTGGCTGTTCACACAGGATGCAGCAAGTGGTCTGCAAGTGCAGTCCCCCCATGACACTGTTCATCTCTCTGGGCTTTTTTGTTCTGTAGCTCTCCACTCAGTATGCAGTATGTGGGCTAGGGGTTCGGACATTACCTGACAGAGGTCCTGTAATTCCTAACTAAGTTAACTAGTATGTACCGCCCTTGCTTTTCCTGTCAGTCTCCAGTCAGAGTGCAGTAGCTGGTGCAGAGATGTTCACATTGCTACCTAAGTCCATGCAGCTGTGGCTGTACAGTCAGGATCTGTAACTGGTATGCATGGGGAAATTGCCTGGGTGAGCCCATACAAATCCTAACTCTGCTAACTTGTGTCTACAAACAATTACAGAGGTGTACCATTAATGTCCATTGCCTCAGTCTTGCTGTGCATCAGTACTCATGATGCAGTACGAATTTTGGGGGGGCATTACCTGTCTGAGCCCACACAAACACTAACTGTGCTAACTTGAGTGTCTCTGCAATCACTGACATCTGCCATTGATGTCCATACCCTCAGCTGTGCTGTGGGTCTCTACTGAGGATCCATTACCTGATGTCACAGTTTGAAAGGCATTGCCTGGCTGAGGCTGTTCAAGTGATAACTGTGCTAACTGCACTGTACCTGTAATCAGGAGGTATACAACTGATCTGCATCACACTCTTTGCCTCTGGCTCTTCACTTAGCATGCAGCAAGTGGTCTGGTCATGTAGTCCCCTACCCCATGAGACTGTGCAACTCCTAAGTGTACTAACTCTGTACACCTGCAATGACACAGCTGCACTGTTCATGCCCATGGGCTTATTTTTGCTGTGGCTTCCACTCAGTATAGATATGTGGCTAGGGGCTGGTTCATTAACTGACAGAGGTCATTTAATTACTAACTGCGTTAACTACTATGTACCACCCTTACTTTCCTGTGACTCTGCAGTCAAGGTGCAGTAGCTGCGGTTGAATTGTGCAACATTGCTACCTAAGGCAATACAGCTGTGGTTGTATAGTCAGGATGCAGTAACTGCTATATGTGGTGGAATTGCCTGGCTAAGTCCATGCAGCTCCTAACTGTGTTAACTGGAGTGTACCTACAATTATGCAGGTGTACCATTGATGTCCATCACCTCACTTTTGCTGTGGCTCAGCACTCAGGATGCAGTATGTACTCAAACAGTGGGCATTGCCTGTATCACAGTATATAAATCCTAATCTGTACCTTGACTGTGCCTACAGTCACTGAGCTGCACCATTGATGTCCACATCCTCAGCTATGCTGTGGGTCTCTGGGTGTAGTCCCCACCCAGTAGACCATGCAACTCCTAAGTGTGCTAACTTTTCTACAGCTGCAAAGATGGAGCCTACTTATTCATGTCCGTAGGCATATTTTTGCTGTGGCTTTCCACCAGTATGCAGTATGTGGGCTGGGGTGGGGCATTACCTGACAGAGGTCCTATAATTCCTAACTGTGTTAACTAGTGTGTACCACTGTTAGTTTTCCTGTGGCTCTCCAGTCAGTGTGTATTAGCTGGTGTAGCGAGGTGTGGGACATCGCTAACTAAGGCCATACAACTCCCAGCTGTGGTAACTTGTGTGCACCTTGAATAAGAAATGTGTACCATTGCTGTACATGGCCTCAGTTTTGCTGAGGATGTACGCTGAACACGCAGTACATACTCTCAAGGACTGGGGATCTCTTATAGTACATTTAGACAATTGTATTTTATTTCTGACACCTCCTGCTGGTTGTCTGTGATTGGTCCTGTTGCCTTGGTTCTCCCCCCTACTTCCATGTGTGTGTGTGTGTGTGTGTGTGTGTGTCTCTGTGTATCTGTGGTGCTCGGGGGGTGGAGGGTAAATGCACAGTTATGGTTTTGAACCCTAACACATAATTTCTCACTTCTCTCAACGTGGAACAACACTAAATGATGCAGTAAACAGAGTGCTTCTCTAATTTCCTTCTTTTGAGAATTACTCTGACAAATAGTGAATGTAATACAGTGGCAGGAGTGGGGCCCCGCACTCCCGCCACATGATGTCTTGTCACATGGTAACACAGTGCCCACAAACGCAAATGGTAATGCGCATGGTGACGCAAAGTGAAACACAAAGATAAACAGTACTGTAAACACAAATGGTTAAAATAACGCAAACACAAGTGCAAATGAAAATGCAAAGGGTAACGCACAAGGTGGCATAGACAGGAACAGTAAGTGAAATGGGTATGGAACATAGCAAGCTTTGATAAGGGTAACAGTTATGTAAGCGTACACACTGGTTTTCCCTAAAAGCTGTATATAGAAAGATAGTGAGTACAAAGAATGAATGCATAATAATGGCTCTCGGAGGGCCCCAAGGCCCCACCACGTGATGTCTTGTCACATAGTAACACAGTGCCCAAACGCAAATGGTAATGCGATGGTGACACAAAGCTGAAACACAAAGATAAACAGTACTGTAGACACAAATGGTTAAAATAATGCAAACACAAGTGCAGATGAAAACGAAAGGGTAACGCACAAGGTGGCGAGCGGAACAGTAAGTGAAACGGGTACAGAACCGCAAGCAGAAGCATTAAAGGTAACAGTTATGTGGGTGCACACACTGGTTTTCTCCCAAAACTGCATATAGAAAGACAGTGAGTACAAAGAATGTATGCATAATAATGGCTCGGAACAGAAAATGAGGACTTGGAATGCTAAATTGCTTATATCTCAGGAACCGCATTATAGAAAAAAATGTAAAAGTCATATGATTTATCACTTTCCTGGCTAGTTTGGTACTTAGCATCTTCTAGGGGCTAAGCAATTTTCCGACGAAAAGTCCATATCTCCCACCGTTTCTGAGATACAGGCCCTGAAAGGCGTGGCAAACGCTGTAATGTTATCCTATGGGAAAAAAAGAGAAGTTCGGAGTGCCATAACTTTGCGTCCCTGCAATATTTTTTCACCAAACTACAAAATGCACATCTGTGGGATGTTGGCTTTCTTCCCTCCAAATTTCAGTCTAAAAGACCAAACCGTTATTTTACAACAGGGTGGCAAAGAATTCCTGTCATGCAGCGGACGCCACAATGTTAGTCTATGGGAGAAAGTGTCAACTTTGGAGTACCGTAACTTTGCATCCATGCAATATTTTGTCACCAAACTACCAAAAGGCACATCTCTGAGATGATGGCTGCCTTCCCTCCAAATTGCAGCTCAAAAGACCAAACCAGTCATTTGCTGTAGGGTGGCAAAGAAATGCTGTGATTTTGGCCATAATCTGAAAAAGTAGTGTCGTGATTTATGACAGCTTTCGCAAACATTTGCGAAAGTGCCATGCGTGCGACATTACTTTGTGATACTACTTTTTCCAGAAATTGAAAAAACATATTTCTAGGGCATTTAACCTCAAATAAAGACATGCCTAGCATCCTCAGTGTCTGACTAGGTAAACACAAAAAGAATTGTGTTGCTAGAGGGTCCCAATTTTAAATGCCAAGCATTTTTCTGATCACTAACTGAAAACAAAATGGTTGATTTGTGACACTACTAGGGCCATTTGCAACACTAAAAAGTGCGTTTGCAACACTGTCAAACTTTTTGTTAACTTTTCCCATTGACTTATAATGGGAAATTGTTTTTTGAATAACTTTTGAACCGTTTAATATTTTTTCACGAAATCTTCAAAAGACACATCCGCCTTCCGGCCGGACGCTTCCCTGAAGTTTTGGACCAGTCGCAAACCGCTGTGACCTGTAGGGATGAGCAAAGAATTCAAAAACATAAACGCGTTCTCACAGATCATGCTTAATAACTCCGCAGCTGTATATCCGAACAGTACGAAAAGTTGGCCGATCCCATAGTGTATGTTTCTTGATCGGTATTCCAAATTTCAGGCAAATCCATTGAACAGTTGCAAAGTTATTAAGGTATAAAATTTTAGGTTTAACATGTAAATGGATCTCAATCGTAACTATGGTAGCACTACGGTGCTACCATATATATATATATATATATATATATATATATATATATATATACACACATCCTTATTTTACCTCCCTTTACACTAACTTTGTTTTTTTTCTCTTTAGGTATTTCCTGAAGAAGACCTAAGGTTGAAACGTAGATTTTTACCTCCATTTTCTATTTTCAATGCGCATTTAATGTAACCATTTTGTTTTGCTTTCAGACCACATGCTGATGCAGCACCTTGTTTTTGTATATATACTGTATGTGTATATATATATATCTCCCCTGACAACTTGCCCCTCGAGAACGTCAGTTCCTTTAAAGATCTGGGCATCACCCTTGACCCCACCCTCACCTTCTCTGATCATACTGAGATTTTAATACATTGCTTAAATTAAAAACTGGGTATCAGCTACAGTCTGATAAATTACCTCACCCCGAAGCCTGTCTGACCCTTACCTAGAGCAACCTCCTGCCTCTTATGAATTATGGCTATCTATTCACAAACCTCCTCCACTAACCTATCAAGACTAAACTCCACTTACAACAACGTCTGCCAATTTTCCCTTCTGGACCCTTATTCCTCTAACCATTGCACCCTCTATCAGACAGTGGGATGGCTCCCCCCTCAAGCCAGACAGAGCTTCCTCCTGGCTTGCACCATAGGTAAGGCAATCTGAAATCCTATGATATCCCTTCTTTCCCCATTACTTTGGACAAAGTCATTTAGCCATGACCTCTACCATGCCACAAACCTCATGCTGGTATGCCCATAAGTAGCCACTCGCATGGGTCAGAGGGCTTACTCTTCTGCCACTCCTACACTTTGTAACAGCCTGTCATTCTCCCTGAGAGTCTTGACTAACCACAACACTTGTTTCCTCAGGATGCACCTACTGGCCACTGCTACCTGCTCTTGCCTCTTTGGGTAATTTGTGTTGTAGCCTTTCCCTGTTTGTGTGCTTTTAGTCTCTACCAAAATAGGTCATTTACAAATTAGCTTGTTTTACATGCATTGTGCTATTTTGCTTTTTCTGTTTATTCTTTGGCTCTCTCTAGGTGTTGTGCCCTACCACCCCCCCCACAACCTTTGCATAATATCCCCCATTATTCTGTTCACCTAGTGCATTATATTGTCTTTGATGTTTTAGTTTTCTGTTGTATTATAGTGCTGTATTTTTGTGCCATCTCTGTGGTCCGTGTTGTACCTGAAAATGGTCCTTGGATCAATGCGCCAACCCGGTCAATAAGTAATAATTAAATAAATATTTTCCTAAGCATCACAGACGATTAAAGAGCTCTCTGCAAGACCTTTAAGTATGCAATGTTATGATACATTTCGGCCTATATCTTTATACATGCTTATGTTTTTCATTTCCTCTGATTAAGGCTACATGCTTGAAACCTGAATCCTTTGTCTCCAGAATAGGCCACAAAATTCACTACAAAGCATCAAATACAGCAGTGCTTCTATGGGAAAAGTGGACCCTTGGCTTTTATGTAAAAAATGTCTGCATGCTTTGCTTTGCATGCATAAGGACACACACTATTGCAGCACACACACCTCTAAAAAATCCTGGCAACATGCCTGTGGTAGGCTGAGTTACTGAGCACTCTTCTGGTCTCCTACTTTTTCATGCTCCAGTATTAATTGGCTAAGACAGTCCAAGGGAGAAAAGGAGGTCTCTCATTGGTCCTGTTTTCACACCCTTTATTTGCTGCATTCCATGATTTAACAGCTCCTCTTCTGTAGGGCATTTTCTCTTGATTGGCTGTTGCCATGGGGAGATGTGTCATAAGGTCTTGAGGACCTCTTAATGTGTTCCCTACAGCATAGACAAAATGGCTGCCCCATCCCAAAATCCTGTGGGGCCAGAAAATCCTGCCTACACTACTGCCTGTACCACCATCTGTGCTGTGACTGGGACCCTCCCTCCCCAGAGAGAAACCGTCCCGTGAGATGCCAGTTCTCCTCCCTGGGTTCTCCAACAATCTAGGTTTGTTCCTGAACCTGGGTTGTTGGCCTCATGAGTTGTAGCATTATTGCTGTGCCAGTGGGCCAACTGCTGTCCATTTATTTATGCCAAAACAGTTGCCATGGTCAGCTAGAAATCTTCCCCAGCAAGGAACAGATGGAAATGAGGCTGCTCATGGAAGTGATGACAATGATAGTTGCCAGATGTGGACTTGACTGTGGGCTGACCATGTTTATGCAGAAGCTGTTTAGCACATGAATGGCACTGTTTGAGTCATCTAGTGGTTTAAGCAAAGTCTTTTTATCACCTATTTAACCATTAAATATGTGCTTTTTTGTAATCATGATAGGCAGTTTTACTGGATGAAATGCTGTGTATTCAGTCTCTAAATTAGACTGGGACTCTCTGCTAACCAATGTAACTAAATTAACTTCAAAACTGTAGCTGTACAAAATGTCTTGATGGCAGTTGCAGTCATGATAAAATGCAAGTTTTATAAATATAGTGAATCCCTGAGACTAACTGCTATCCCTGCTGTGGCAGATTGGGTGGAAAATCATTTAGACATTCAGGAATTCTATTACTGTTTGCAGCATGGCTAGTGTTGGGAGCATAAAAGTTTAGGAACATTGTGAACTGGTGCAACTCTGCTAATCTTTTGCTTTTTATCCCAAGTATTACAGCAGATTAAATGGCTATCTGCATGACTTTTAAGTATGCATTGTTAAGACACATTTCAGCCAATATCTTGTACACATTCTTATGTTTTTCATTTCCTCTTATTCTTATTAAGATTATATGCTTGAAAACTGAATCCTTGTCCCTCAAGGATAATTTTTATCTCCAAAATAAGCCACACAACTCACCACAGGGCATCAAATACCAGAGTGGTTCTTAGGGCATACTGGACACCAGACCCCAAGCCTTTATTTAAAAAATGTTCTACATGCTTCGCATTGCATGCATAAGGACACAAGCTATTACAACACACACATACACACACACACACATATACACACACACACAGAAATCCTGGTTACAGGGCACTTTTCAGGTCTTCTGCTTTTTCAAGCTCCATTATTAATTGTCTAAGGCATTCACAAAGGAAAAAAGGAGTACTCTCATTGGTCCAGTTTTCACACCATACAGATGCTGCATTCCATGGTTTAGCAGCCTCTCTTCTGCAGGGCATATCTCATGATTGGCTGTTGCCATGGATCGAAGTATCTCAAGATCATGAGGGCCCCCTAATTTGCTCCATCTAGAATGGGCAGAATGGTTATCTCTGACCCCTTCCCCAAATCCTGTGAGGCGAAAAGGTCCTTAAGATGCTAATGTTCATGTCCTCCTGGGCATGTCTATAATGTTTACATTTTTGTATCCCTCAGCAGTGCTTCTGGCAACCAGGTGGTACTACCTGAAACTCAAGTCTACAAATGTGATCATATCTGTGGTTGTCCAACTTCCTTTCCATCCAACAGAGATGGAAAGGGTTGAGGGAATCATTTGTGAGTGCTCCTATTATCTGTTGATTTCATTATTGTTTTGATGCACTCTGCCAGGGTTCCATGTCATAATAGCAATCACAAAACAGTGATCGTTATTATGGTGAGTGTATATCACTGAAAAGCAATTTGGCGATATACACTTTAAGGTGACCAGACTTCCAGATGTAAAAAAT
The DNA here is from genome assembly GCA_016271365.2 of Neoceratodus forsteri. Classification (NCBI taxonomy): domain Eukaryota; kingdom Metazoa; phylum Chordata; order Ceratodontiformes; family Ceratodontidae; genus Neoceratodus; species Neoceratodus forsteri. The sequence goes on along the minus strand of CM028137.1, from coordinate 260,286,103 downwards.
AGTGTTTTTGTTGGGGGGGGAGGTTGTGCAACTCACACCTCTCTTGTGGGGGGCTTTGCCCCCTGTACCCCTCTGAATTAGAATTCTCAACTCTGGGGGGGTGCATGTTGGGGAGGGGGCAAAATCCAGATCTCACAAAAAATTAAGTGGCGCAGTTCACACCTGCAGCAAAATGTGATCCGCTCCTGGTCTCAAACCCAGTACCTGCTTTGCCAGGGCTAGCCTCCCACACCACAATGCCGTATGGCTAGCTTGATGGCATCAGGTACATCAGTGCCTGAAAACCCTTTCCCTTTCCCTGTCCTTCCCCTTCCCCTTGCTCTTTCTCCCTTCTGTTCATCCTTTCACCTGGTTGCTATCCCATACCCTTGTGATTCTGCAGGGTAGCCCTCAATAAAAGTGCCCAAAATGAGTCGCTATATTTCTAGTCACTCATTTTGGGGCACTCTTATGACATGATACCCTCTGCCAGCTCTGTACTAGGAATTCTATTTGTTTGGTTTTTCTTTTATCTTTTTTTTAAATCTAGTCCCTTGCTAGGGCACGTATGACCAATCTTGATCTTCAGTAGTGGCTCTAAGGCCTTGAAGATCACAGGCACCACCCAGAATGAAAACTGCAAAGAAAAGATCCTCTGTGATGGCCCATACATGCTATCCTCAAGGACCAGGAGCAAGTCTGAGGTAATTGCAGCTATAGCGGCAGACATTCTGGCAGCTCCTATATAGGGAGCATAAAGATAAGCCCCCATTTTGAAAGGGGGATAAGAAAAATTTACTCACCTTAGTAATGTTGTTTCTTCTAATGGAGTCTTGCTGTATTCTGACTATTGCAGTGATTGTCAACCTCTGAACTGCCCCAGAGAACAAACAGTTAACTTTCCATGCAGGGCATGGAACGCTGAGCTCGAGCTCGGTTGAAGCCTCTGTCTGCTGTTGTTTAAACTCCAACCATCAGATCTTTATGAGCAATACTCACTAGAAGTTCTGTGTGGAAACTGTAAGACTCACACTAGCCAACTGGCAACTAAATTTATTAAAAAAGGTTTTTTGGTTTCGAGCAAAGACTCAAGTCAGGAAACCCAAAAAGCAAAACACAACACACACCCAAAATAAAGGAGGGTGAGAAGGGGCACCTCTTGGGTGCCAACACTGCTCCTGCCCACCCACATCCCAAAAACCAGGTTCTGAGAGGGGAGGCGGGGGGGAGGTCAGAATTCAGCAAGACTCCATTAGAAGAAACAACATTACTAAGGTGAGTAATTTTTCTTCAAACAACATGAAGTCTTGCTGTATTCTGACTATTGTAGACTACTGCAGCACCTCCATGGAGGAGGGACAGAACCTACTTTGGGAATAGGCTCTGAAGTACTGCTGTGCCAAACCGAGCATCACTCCTAGCCTGGATATCCAGAGAGTAATGCTTGGTGAATGTATGGACTGTTTTCCAGGTGGCTGATTGACAGGTTTCTAAGATAGGAATATCCCTGCCAGCAGCCAGGGAAGCATCTGTACCTCTAGTAGAGTGATCCCTCAGGCCTGAGGGTGGGGTTCTACCCAGTTTTTCATAGCAGAATTGTACACAAGAGACAATCCACCTGGCAATAGATCTTTTAGTGGCAGGTTTGCCCTTACCAACCTCTCCATAAGTGAGGAACAACTGGAGGGACTCAAACCTGTGACCCTTGGTGTGCTCTATGTAGTAGCTAATGGCCCTTTTTATGTCCAGGCTGTGCAACCTCCTCTCTCCAGAGGAGGAATGGTCAGTGAAGAAAACAGGGAGAGACACAGACTGATTAAGGTGGAAATCTGAAACCACCTTAGGCAAAAACTTCCTTTTAGTTCTTAGGACCACTTTATCTGTATGGAAGGAGATGAAATCAGGCTCCACTGACAGGGCTTGCAATTCACTGATATGCCTGGCTACCAAAAACACAGTTTTCCAAGTCAAGTACTTAAGCTCTGCAGAGGACAAAGGCTCAAAGGGTGGTTGCATAAGCTGAGCATTTCAAACATTAAGGTCCCAAGCAGGAGCAGGGTCCCTAAAGGGGGATTGGTGTGCAGAAATCCCTTGAAGAACTTACAAAACACAGGATGGGCTGACAGAGGAGAGGGCTTGCCTACTGACAAGAAGGCAGAAACAGCTGCCAGATGCACTTTAAGTGTAGCTGGTCTAAGTCCCAAGCCATTAAGATGAACCATATAGTCCAGGACTGTAGGCCACCCAGCAGATTCTGGAGAAATATGCTTATTAGAGCACCAAGTAGTGAACCGTTTCCATTTGAAGTTTTAAGTCTTTCTGGTGGAAGGCTTTTGAGAAGCCTTAAGGATATCCAGAACCCCTTAAGAGAGGTGCAGATCAGCAAACTCTAACTCTTCAAGAGCCACGCCTTGAGATTGAGAGATTTGAGGTTTGGATACCAAATCCTTCCCTGAGAGGATGTCAACAGGTTGTAATTCCTGGGAAGAGACAGGGGAAGGTGGACTGCTAAGGACAGCAACAGTGGGTACCATGGCTGTCTGGCCCAGTCTGGAGCAATCAGAATCACTTTGCATGGTTGAGACCTGATCTTGACTAGCGCTTTGAACAGGAGAGGGAAGGGAGGAAGCATACAGGAACTTCCCTTCCCAATTCAGAATCAGAGCATTCAGGGGGACTGAGCCCAAGACTGGGGGTCTGCAGCAAAAGAGAGGAAGTCAGTGATTGTCTGGGGCTACAAAAAGATCTATCTGTGGAGTGCCCCATCTAGAGAAAATCACTTCCAAAACTAGGGGATCTAGGGTCCATTCGTGATGGCCCTGAGATATCCTGCTGAGAACATCTGCTAGGACATTGTCCTTCCCTAGGAGGTGAACTGCTATCAGAGAGGTTTGCAGGGAATAGGCCAGACACCACAACTTCATTGCTTCTGTGCACAAGGCCATAGACCGAGTGCCTCCTTCCTTGTTGATGTACCACATAGTGGTGGTAATGTCTGTTCTGATCTGGACCACCTTGTTCTGTACAGATTTGGAAAAAGCTTGCAGTGCCAGAAACACTGCTCTGAGTTCCAAGAGATTGAAGTGAAGCAGAGATTCTTGAGGTGACCACAGCCCTTGGGTGGTAAGATCCCCCAAGTGGGCTCCCCAGCCCAGCAGGGAGGCATCTGTGGTGAGTATTACTGAATGAGACTGAGTGACAAAAGGAACTCCCTGTCTTAAATTGTCCTGATCCCGCCACCATTGCAAAGCGTGGATCAGAGTTCGAGTCACTGGGACTAGTTTGGTAAGGGAATCCTTTCTTTGGGACCAGAAGGCTCTTAAGTGGAACTGAATGTCTCTCATCTGGAATCTTGCCCCCTGGACCACTGCTGTAGAGACTGCCATGTGGCCCAGGAGCTGCAAGAAGTGCCTTGCTGGTTGAGACACCTGAAGGGTGAATGAAGAGGCCAGTTCTATAAGGGTCCTTGCCCTGTCCAGGGGAAGGAAGGCTTTTTCTCTTATTATATCCAGCTCTGCCCCTATAAAGGTGAGGAGCTGTACTGGCTCAAGAACTGACTTTGGAAGGTTGAGGAGGAATCCTAAGGAAGTGAGCACTTGCTGAGTTATCCGAAGATGTGACTTGACTTGGTCTGGAGACTGACCAACTATGAGCCAGTCGTCCAAGTATGGAAAGATGGAGATCTTTTTTCTCCTTAGGAAAGCAACCACTACTGCCAGGCACTTTGTGAATACCCTTGGGGCTGATGTTAGGCCAAAGGGCATTGATCTGAATTGATAGTGGCCTGAGGGCAACTCGAACCTGAGGTACTTTCTGTGGGAGCACCTGATGGGAATGAGAAAATAGGCATCTTTGAGGTCCAGGGAGGATAGCCAGTACCCTGGCCTTAGAGAGGGTGAATTATTCCCAGAGTCACCATCTTGAATTTTGGTTTTAAAAGGTGCTTGTTCAGATATCTAAGATCCAGGATGGGCTGCCATTCTCCTGTCTTTTTGGGGGTTAGGAAGTACCTGGAGTACAATCCTTTGCCCCGTGTAGGGTAGGAACCCTTTCTATGGCTCTGAGAGCCAGAAGGGAAGAAACCTCTGCCTCTAGGGCAAGGGTCTCTGATGGATTTGCAGGTGGAAAGGATCTGGTTCTCATCTTGAGAAATTTTTTGAAGCTGAGAACCAGTCCCTGGCTTACTACTTCCAGGACCCACTTGTCTGATGTTAAAGACTTCCAGTCCTAGACAAAGTAAGCCAATCTGCCCCCTACAGGTATTGGAGAATCGGCCCAGGCAGACCCATCAGGGTGTCTGCTTGGCAGGGGCTTTAGGCTGAGGGGTGGAAGCAGGCCTGCTCATTCCCCATCTGCCTCTTCCTCTGAAGAACCCCCCCTGAGCATAAGCAGAAGAGGAGGCCAGGGCTTGGTAAAAGGGCCTTTGAAAGGGCCTGCCGCTGCCCCTGGAATGCTGTTTCTGAGGAGTGGCTTGCCTTTCTTTGGTCTGAGCACTCCTGTAGATAGTCCTGTACTTGTCCATCTTCTTCATGTAGTTCTCTGTCTGCTCCCCAAACAGAGAATTACCAATGACAGGGAAATCCATGGCCTTAGCCTGGGTATCCTGTGATAGGCTAGTACATCTGAGCCAAGCCATCCTCTGAAGGGCCACAGATGTAGCCATGACTCTAGAAGAAACATCATTGGAGTTCACAGCAGCATGAAATTGCACCTTGGATGCCTCAATCCCATCCACAGCCACCTGCTCCAGCTTCTTGGCAAGCTGGTCAGGGGCCTGTTTAGCCAGAGCCAGCACAGTGTCCCACCTGGACTTCTGGTATCTAGCTGTGCAGGCCATATAGTTAGTCTACCTGAGTCCCAAAGATGCTGCCATGTACTGTTTCTTTGTCATGGCATCAATCCTCCTGGAGTCCTTATCTGGGGATGTGAAGCCAAGGGAATATTTGCCTTATCACAGGCAGCAGCCTGCACTACCCCAACATGGCTGCATTGCTGGGAAAGGAACTCTGTGTCAGAGCCTGAAAGGGTATACCTCTTGTCCATTCTTCTGTTCACAGGAGGTATGGAATTAGGAGTTTTAAAATTTTAAATGTCTGTTTCCCAAAAGATTTATGGAGGGGAACAGACAATCTCCTGAACTCTGAGATGTCCATCATCTCTACAAAATCAGGCTCCTCCTGATCCTCTACTGCTTCTTCCATTGGAAGCTGGAGGGTTTCAGCCACTTTCTTGTAAAACATAAAGTGGGAAGGGGACTGAGAAAGCCTAGGAGGAGAAACACCTGAAGGTCTGTCTGGGGGGTAGTCCGGGTCAATAGGCACGTCGAGACTTTCATAATCACCATCATCATCATTATCCTCATACTCTCCGTCCTCCTCTTCTGGTTCATAAAATTCTTCTAAAGTATAATCCGGAACTGGGGGAACCAACTGAACCGAGCCCCTGACAGATGGTGCCAGTTCGGCTGGAAACGAAGTTAGCGTTTGAACTATCCTTATCGCTTTGGCAATTTCATCAGCAGTCGGAGAAAGAACTTGTGGATCTGAACCAGATGATTTTTTCCTTTTCTTTCTTTTAACCGGAACTGACTCCTCAGAATCGGTTCTCCTTTGGCCCGAAGAAGTTTCGCCCTGGTCAGAGGGCGCTCCTTCTGGTTCGGTCGGAACCGAGCCTGGCTGGCCATCTGGGTCAGTGGACTTCTCGGCCTCCCTTTCCCTCAGTCTACCTACTCTGTTATCCAGGGTAGCTCTGGGAAAACTTTTACAAATTTGGCAGTCTGATTTGAGGTGATCAAACCCCAGACAATAAACACAAGTGGTGTGGGGATCAGCCTTAGCAAAGGCTTCCCCACACACACTACAGTGTTGAAACCCAGTGGGCCTGTTTTTTTTCTTGGGTTTCTCAGACATGGCCAATCCTATCCACAACTTACCCTTTTTTCGGCAATCTGCCAGGCAAGACACCCCTATCGGTTCCTGACCGTGTTACGGGTGTTGGAAAAAAATGTAATTTAATCCGTTTTTTTTAGAACCGATATGGACTGGTTACCACACTCTAATAAATTCAGAAGTTTTTCAAAACCAAACTGATTGGTTCAAACCGAACCGATCCAATGTTTACACAGAAACTAAATGCAAAACCTATCTAGTACTCATGGTACCACAGACAGAGACTTAAACTGACAGGTTCAGTAGCAGAAATTCGGTAGAAACTGAGCAAAAAAACGACACTTTAACCGACTTTTTTGAACCTAGCAAAGGAGAAATCTCCGGAGCCACTGTTCAGTGAGGCGGAGTAAAGAATCTGATGGTTGGAGTTTAAACAACAGCAGACAGAGGCTTCAACCGAGCTCAAGCTCAGCGTTCCATGCCCTGCATGGAAAGTTAATTTTTTGTTCTCCGGGGCAGTTCAAAGGTTGGCAATCACTGCAATAGTCAGAATACAGCAAGACTTCATGTTGTTTGAACAGGTGTATACAACTGCATTCAATATGCTTAGACAAGCGAGCAACCTACAGTATTTGTTTTTCCTGTACAGCCTTTTTGATCCCAGTTATGCTGCCCAAGCCAGACCCAAATTCCTCATAATTCAATACCCAACCTGCCTAGTGGCATGGAGGGCAGAGGCAGCATGCCTTACCTCCTGCCATGCCAGTGACCTATGTTCACAGTGCAAGCAGGTCACTGGGGTTCAGCCGGGAAGGGAGAGGATTGATTATCTGGAGGTCAGCTCTCCTGTCACGGGATGGAGGGACATGGAGGCCGGTGCACCTCTTACACCTAGTGGTGGCTGGATGTCGGAGCATCTAGGTCCCGCATGTGAAGGAAGGGGCACAGCAGTCAACTGGCATGCTGTGGGTGGAAGCGCACACAGCTTGGCCATTGTTGATGCCACATTGCTCTGCCTTTGTGAGGGCAGGCTGGGAGACAATCTGGAGGAGAAAAGCCTGGGTGGTTGGATGACCACTGACCCCCGCAGGTGCTGCCCCTACACTGACAACCACCTCCAGAACCGTATCCATGCGGGCAGGTTGAGGGATCCCTGCCACCCCACCATGGGTGGCAAGACATGGAGGAAAACAGGAGGGTGCATTGCAAGCGGGTGGACAGGACTGGGTGGTCGGAGAGAACATGGGCCACCCAGGAGGGGGAGAAATTGAGGTTAAAAAAAAAATTCAATACCATTTATTTATGTATCCCACAAGGACACAGTGCCACTTACAGAAAATGCCCACTATCCCTACTGCCTAAAACCAAGCAAGCATACCTCTCCTCACTCATAGATTCTCACAGCTGAAGTTTGGACATGTAAATTGGTGAGCCATATAAAAGGCCCTACTAGAACTAGAGAATATCACTCGAAAGGGTCACCAATCTCAAGAATCCTCATGCCTTACCAACTCCTTTTGAAAGACCATGTATAGATGCACCTCATACAATCATAGGACTTCCCCCCCATGGGAGGTCCAAAACCAGATCTGTACATTTAAACTGCAGGATATCAACATTTCACATTAAAAAGCAACACTAAGGAACTCATGCTGTGCAATATAACATATCCACAATTTCCATGCAAAATGGATCAGCTCCAGGACTTGATCCATTTCCATGCACATGAAATCGTGACAATTATGGAGACCCGGACCCACTTTAATAATAATAATAATAATAATAATAATTTTATTTTTAAAGCGCTTTTCAAATTTCAAAGCGCTGTACAATCATATAAAAGTAAAACCATACAATCATCATTATAATACAATATAAAACAGTCACAAAACCACAATTTTATAACCAGATCGCATTATACTATAAAAAGGCCATGTGAAACAAATGAGTTTTAAGGCCACTCTTAAATTCCCCCAGGGAGGTGCACTGCCGTAACCGACGGGGTAGAGAATTCAGAGAGGGGGGCAGTGTAAGAAAAGCTCACAGCCAGTTGAATTTAAGCACACTCTCGGAATCTCTAGCAACCCCTCGTCAGCCGAGTGGAGCAAATGGCCAGGGCAGTAAGATACAAGAAGGTCTTTCAGATAAGCTGAACCCTGATTGTGTAGGGCTTTGAAAGTCAATAAACAGACTTTAAAGGTGATCCGCCACCTAACCGGAAGCCAGTGCAGTTCGCGCAGCACCAGGGTAATATGACAAGACCTACTGGTTCCCGTCAGAACCCGGGCTGCCACGTTCTGCACTAGCTGAAGGCAACGGATTTCAACCCCAGAAAGCCCAAAATACCGGGAGTTGCAGTAGTCCAGACGAGAGGACACAAAGGCGTGGACCAGCATAGGTAACATGTCGGATGGAACAAGGTGTTTCACTCTAGCAATATTCCTAAGATGGTAAAAGGAAGTCTTGACGACAGCTGACACCTGCAGATGCAGTGTCAGCCTGTCGTCCAAGATAACCCCTAGGTTACGCACCTGTTCAGAGGTCGGAAGTGAAACACCCCCAAGAAAAATTCCTGACAGTGAAACAACAGGCGACCCCTCTATCCGACAACCTGGGTCCACCACCAAAACCTCCGTTTTTTCCTGCGTTCAACTTCAGCCAGCTAGAATCCATCCAACCCTGGATTTCTCTCAGACAGCTGTTAAACACTGAGACAGCTCTATCCTGGTCAGGAGTGAAAGACAGGTATAGCTGGGTATCATCTGCATAGCAATGAAACCTCAGCTCATACCATCTTATAATGTCTCCGAGGGGCAGCATATACACTGCAACTAACATGGGAGACAGCACAGAACCCTGAGGCACCCCACATAACAAAGGCATAGGGCCAGAGGAAGAAAGTCCCGACACAACCCTTTGTGATCTTCTGGTGAGGAATGAGGTAAACCATCGAAGGACGGTTCCTGATATTCCACAAATCTTCCTCAGGCGTGCTAGCAACACCACGTGATCCACGGTGTCAAAGGCTGATGAGAGATCAAGAAGAACTAAGATAGAACGTCTCTTCTGGTTTCTCGCCCTCAAGAGGTCATTAAGCACCCGAACCAGTGCAGTCTCAGTGCTGTGTCTTTTATGAAAACCTGATTGGAAGGGTTCGTAGATGTCATGGATGGCTAAATGGTTCTCCAATTGGGACGCCACTACTTTCTCGATCACCTTCCCAATAAAGGGAAGGTTTGAGATAGGTCTGTAGATTGTGAAACAGTTGGGGTCCAAGGAAGCTTTTTTCAAGAGGGTTGTCACCACCGCCTCTTTCAGGGAGCTAGGAAACTCACTTTATTCCAAGGAGCACCAAACTATTTGCACAAGGATTGGGCCGATGATGTCACAACAACCCAATATTAGGGAAGTCGGCCCAGAATCCAAACTACAGCTCGTAGGGTGCACACCATGGATAATCCTCATGACATCCACAAAGTCTGGCCTGCTGAAGGAACACCACGAAGACAGAGGTACTGTGAACTCATGCTGTTCAACGGCATCCCCCTTAGAAGCCACCGGACGCAAATCCATCCTGATGTCGGCCACCTTATTAGCAAAGAATTGAGCGCTGCCTCGCACTCTAATTATGAAGTCTTCCAACTTGTAGACAGGCTGGGCTGAACAGCCTGTCCACAGTTCGAAAAAGCTGAGCCAGTCGATTCCTGGCTACTACAATCTCCCTGGACAGGAATTCTGCCTTCTTATGGGAGATTGCAGATTGATAGACAGAATAATGGTCCATCAATCTAAGGCGGTCGGCATCAAGGGCGGATCTGCGCCAGCAGCGTTCTAATCTTCGCCCCTGTCTCCTCATCTCCCTCAGCATCCCATCAAACCAGGGCACCTTGGGACGAAGGGAGAGGGGGTGTACACGAACAGGAGCAATAGTATCCAGAGCCAGTGTAACAGCCTTATTATAGGCAGTCACCACAGTCTCCAGACTACTGCTCGCCAATGCAGGGGACGAGAGGTCGAGAACCGCCGCAAGGCCCTGAGGTGTAATATCCCATAAAGGGTGGTATCTCGCCATCTCCACAGGGGTAGGCCTTCTCGGGGGGGTACTAAAATTGAACCTCACCATGTAGTGGTCTGACTAAATGACTGGTTCCACCCCCAAATCAAAAGCATCAATCCCAAGGAGAAAGACTAAGTCCAAAGAGTGCCCAGATTTATGAGTAGCGGTGGAAACCACCTGTGTAAAGCCCAAAGAAATCATTAATTGGAGGAAGTGTTTACCAAATTCCGAGAGTTCATCGTCGATCCAGGCGTTGAAGTCACCCAGAACCATTAATCTGGGCGACTCGACGACATGTCGATGATGAAGTCTGCCACTTCCTGTAAGAACCGTCTCCCATCTCCTGGTGGATGGTAGATGAGTACAATTCGAACGCCAACACCTGCTACCACTGTGCACTCAAAGGACTCAGCCTCCCCCGTAACCACACTCGTGAGGTCCAATTCTGTCTTAAAACAGACTGCAACCCCCCCCCCACCCCTACGGTCCAATCTCAGGCGATGTATCACCGAGTAATCCTAATCTCAGTATCTTGCTTCTCAGCCATTCTTTCTTCAGGATTGACAGAACTAAGAGGGGATGTAGTAATTTACACTGCTATCCACTGCAATGACTCCACACTGATATGTATGTAATATGAGTGCTAGGCTGATTTTCACCATTGGAAGCCTGACTAAAAGAGAACTGCCAGATTCTGGATATTTAAATGGCAAACCCCTACAAACCAAAAGTCTGGAATCCTTCCTCTCCATCCACACCAAGGACAATGTGACTCTCAGGCAAGTCCTAGCCTTCAAATACATGGGGTTCTGGCTGGATTCCCAAATCGCCCGCAAGGAGCATGCAGATCACATGACTGCTTTGGTGGTTTCTAAGATGGGACCCCTCTACAGGGCACAGTATTGCCTCAACTTCTTCAATAGAATGCAGTTATTGAGACAATTCCTACTCCACCTATTGTAATAATTGCTAATTAATTGGTGTACCATATGCTGATTGTGTATCCTCTAATTTTCTTTCTAATTCAATAAGATCTTTGATCACTGCTGTAAGAATAACAGTTATTATTTATAGGTACTACGGACATGCAGCATGCACAGCCCTTAAAGCCACACTATACTGTTTGGATGTCAAGACAAAAAAGGTTGTTCAGGCTAAACAGACAAGTTTAAAGGCTGAACTCCTATATACTTTATATCCCACTTCAGCCCTGTCCTTACTCTCATTTTCTGAAATGGCTAGCTGAATAGTGCCCACAATCCAAACATGCTTTAGTATATGGGTGCGAGGGTGAGGGTGAGGACCTTGCTTTCTCTGGTTTTGAAGACTTTGTAGCATGTGAGCATCACCATAGCCTATGCAGCAGTTTGCTGATGAAACTGCATGTATTATTGCATGTGATTTATGTCCAGCAATAACGTCGTAATCAGCCTTGTCCATTAGAACTGTTGTTAGCAGTTTGCTTTGACAGAATCATCTTGTTTCTTTCAGGATACCCTGGTTCACTGGTTACATTTTAGCTGTGATGTTTGCAGGTAAAAACTGAGTGTATGGTGCCATCCTCTGTCAGTAAGTAGTTACTGCTGGGATGTAATCCTGCAATGTCAATTAGAAGCAGAGTGTGCATCAGTAAGCCCTTTTAACACAAGCGTGATCTTACTGAAAATACAAAGCTATCAAGAACAAGCAATCTGAGAATATGTCCAAATTCATCAAAGCATGTTTCTGAGCTGGGTACAGAACATTAGAACATTAGAATTGTATATACTGTATTTAATGCTTAAAACATTGGGAGTATTTGATTTGTGTGATTTTTTTTTTCCTAAACACCAAAAGTAGAAAATTATTGTTCCTGGGTACATTACAGTGTGCTAATAGTCAGGTGCTCCTTGTTTTTTTTTTTTTTTGTCTCTTTGTTTTTTAACATGGAGCATATAATTTACTCAAGGATAGCAGAGTTTCATCAGGGAAAAGCTGTCAATAACTCAGTTTCACTGGTGTTGTAAATCTGTTTTGCCACCATATCCTCATGTTCCATTCTGTCCAACAGATTTCACCAAAACAGATCAATTGCTTTTGTACATTCAAACATGCTGTCCTCTGCAATAGAAAGCTGTATAATACTGTGTCAGTGCTTGAATCAATCCAGCCTTTCTTTGCTTGTAGTGAATGGGGCTTCACAGTAAGCTCGTGATGGTAATGCTTTCTCCTTAAGAATGGTGCCTGAAATAGGGTACCCTTATAATTGTTCTGAATGACCCACGTATAAATGGTCTAGTCTGACTCTTGTCATGATAAGAAAGCATGGTTTTACATGAGTTATAGCATACACTACAGTCCATAGAAGTTACAAAGCAACACAGCTTTTCTTTTGCTTTTGAATATCACACACCATTACTTAAGAAATAATGTCCAACAGGGTGTGCATTGTGCTGGGATAACGTCACGCGTCAGGTGGTTGGGCATGAGACCGCAGGCCGAGTGTGTCCAATACCTGAAGCATGATGTTATCCCAGCACGACACACACCCTGGAGGGCATTATTGCTATTATACAATGGCTCGTTGTTATACATAATAAAAAAATATTTAAAAAAATGTTTTTAGTAGATTTTTAGTAAGGCAGTGTATTTTTGTTTCTGAAGGGAATAAGTAAAGAAAGTAGTGGTAGTTACAACAAATCAGTACAGTGATGTTATACTGAGACTAGACCCGTGATGTTGTACTGGGATGACATCATGGATCCAGTCCCATACTGACCAATCAGAGACCAGAATTCTTTCTTGCCATTGTATAAATTTCATTGCACCTACACTTCAGCTGTATGTAATCTCAACAACTTTCTCACTATTCTATAAACAATTGACTTTTCAATTCCTATCTTACTAGGTAAGTACAGTATGTATCTATTGTGTGCATAAAGCAACATATGTAAGGCCATTCAATTCAACATTGCAGCATTTTGAATATGACACATACCAAAATTAATATGACATACTGAAATGGAAATATGTCACAATGGATATAACCCATTATGATATCATTATGACACCAGCCGAAATAAGTATAACATGTGCCAACATGGGTGAAACAAATGATGAAACAAGTGTGAGACATACTGTACTGAAATGAGTACAACACATACTGTAACAAAATAGTATGACATGCCGACATAAGTATAACACATACCGAAATGAGTAAAACATATACTGTACCAACAGTGAATCAACACATATTAAAATATGTGCAACACGTGCTAAAATAAATGTAATATATAGTAAGCTCTGTGAAATACATACAAAACAGTACAATGTAATAAAATGAGTATAGCATGCTGAAATATACAATACACATTCACACACATCAAGAACGTTAAAGTGCATACTGAATGAGGATAGCGCATACTGAAACATGTGAAGGACACACTAGGATGAGTATTACATATACCCAGAAGCACATGATGTCAAGAACCAATCACAACGCAGTTAGAAAACTGTATCGGAAATTGTCCTTAAGTTCAGTGTACCTTTCTGTTCTGTAGTAGACCATAAGCTTTTCAATTGTATTTAATTCCTAGCTATAAGTTAATACAATTATCTTTTTTATAAAAATATTAGATTGAATGATTCATTACTTGTTCAATCTGTATAGAATAGCAGAGATTCATTATGCACAATTTTTATAGCAACTTAAAGTGCTATAATGATTAATGGAGCACCAAGAACAGCCACCTTTTGATGGAATGCTAAAGCTACAGCAGCTGGATAAGTGTTTTATGAAGATTAGTTAGTTTCACAATTCTCTTTTGGCTATAGATTAAAAAAACCTTAGTGTTACAAGCAAACTACTGTTTTTATGCTTATTTTATCTTTTTCATAGCCTTCCCCTGTGACAGTCATTTTTAGAGTTATCAGGAAAACGAATTAGCCTCTGTAATTGAAGAGATAGAATCTGCTATGGGGATCAAAGTCAATTCTATGAATTAATCTGGAAAATTAGTATATAGTAAAAAAAACAGTGTTGTAGCATGGTTAGAGGTGGGCTGAAGTTTAAATTTGCAGGTGAATTTGCCTTGAAGTGGCTGACATTCGCCTCCACGGAGCTCCATGAAATTTTCCCCACCTTCAGAAACTTCAAAATGACAAGGTCCCACTGTGAAGTGTGGAATATCACCCATGAATGCTGGAATGTCACCAACCAAGTGTGAAATTTTGGTGATTTTCCACTGTTTGCAGGCAAAATTCTGCAATTTGAGAGCAAAATTCCACACTTCACGTTTGGAATTCCACACTTCGCAGTGGAACTTCACCATTCAGAATTCACAAATTCCATGAAATTCGTGGCTTAATCTGTGGAGAGAAGTTTGCCAACTTCTCCCACCTCTAAGCATGGTACAACAAATTACAGAATCAGCTACTCATAGATGTCATTATACATCCATTCTCCTGCCTTGTCCTGCAGAAAGGAAACAAGAAACCTTTGGAACTGGAAGGTCACAACTGTATTAAATTGTTGGATTGCTCCCATGTCCTATCTTTGGTTGTTCCCCCAGTCCACCACCACAATGATTAGGATCTCCACTGCAGCACCATTCTTCCAGCTGGGGGGAGGGGGGAATTGGGCAAGCCGCTGTCTTAAAAGCCTTTGACAATGCTGCTTCAGGTCATCAGCTGGGGCTCTATAAATGCCAGCTAGCCTGCATTCACCCTCTCTGAAACCCAAGCACCTCCCCTTTGCAACATTCCTGGCCATCACACAGTTTCAGTCTGTGATTCAGGGATCATACATGAACCCATGTCTGGCAGGTGGAAATACTACTAGGTTAGTGGGTGAACAAATTAGGAACAATTTTCCTACATCATTTTCATTTCACAAGACTGGACATTCACAGCTGGGAGTCTCCCAAATAGAATGGGAAATGCATCCATTTTTTTCTGGGTTTTGATCCCCACAAGGGTACCCACATTTTGCAGTAAGGCTCCTGTCTAGTGCTGTGTGGAATTTTCAAATTCCAGCAGAATGAAATTCCACAACATTTTCAAAATTCCACTGAAAGTCTGCTAAATTTCATCAGAATGGAACGGGGGAATTCTGCAGCAGAAAACAGTTGTGGAATGATTTTCCCCAGCAAAAATGGTGTTCCACAGAATGTTATCCTGTGGATCTCAATATTTTCTGTGGAAATTGTTGCAGAATAATTTTCCACAGAAAAATGCTGTTCTGCAGAATATTATTCAGCAGATCACAGTAGACGGAATTTTGCATAATAACCAGTAAAATTACAGTGGAAATTCCACCGGCATAATTGTCATTCCATGCTAATTTCACCAGTGGAATTCCACATTACATACAGCACTATTCCTATCCCAATGAGTAGGCACTGAGACCCATGTGGGCAGCTCATTGCATTAGTGCTTCTACAAAACATTACAACATTGTAATCAGCTCATGAGTGTCTGTCTGAAAGAAGGGGTAGTTATGCAGTTGTTGGGGCTACAGAAATTAAAATTAGTGGCTTCCTTTGCTTATTAAAGATTGACTTCTGTATGAAGGGGTGGCTACTACACCATACCCAGGAAAAACGGGTCAGCATCACTATTGACTGGTGGCCTGCATGGGTACAAGGCCCCTCCTAATGGTGGAGGAAGAGGAAGAGGTTGAGCTTTAGTGCATGGGGGTTGACACCCAAAATCAGGAGACAAAGGGATGCCCTCCCCAACTCTAGTTGGGATAAGGCATGACAAACAAGAAAAGACATAGAAGAATGTTTATTAAACATGGGTATTTAACACAAGTAATGACATGTTTCTTTTTCATTTGGGACTGCGTAGAGGAGAAGTCATTGCTGCTTCTGTCATCTTTGTGTCTAATTTTGGAATGCAGATAGATATATTTTGAAATGTCTGAATAAAGTTGTTATGGGGGAATTTAAAGAGTGCCTAAACAAGCAGTTTTTTTTTAAAACTGCAAACTCCAAAATTTGGCTTCATAGTGAGGTGAAGGAAAGGCTGATGTTTACATTTATGCTAAAATTG
The DNA here is from genome assembly GCA_016271365.2 of Neoceratodus forsteri. Classification (NCBI taxonomy): domain Eukaryota; kingdom Metazoa; phylum Chordata; order Ceratodontiformes; family Ceratodontidae; genus Neoceratodus; species Neoceratodus forsteri. The sequence goes on along the minus strand of CM028137.1, from coordinate 260,270,146 downwards.
CATTTATGGAAATAACATAAATGCAGTTTCATAGTGTCTGAAAAATGTAAACATCAGCCTTTCAGTTTCAAATAACAGCCTTGCCTGCTCCCTTAAATGTCTGCCAAATGTGTTAAGTGATTACATCATTGGAGCTAGAGGCAGAGACCCACATGGTTCCATATAGTGCTAACTAGTTCTTTTTCCCCCTTTGTTTTGAATTGTTTTACCAGAATGATCAACATGTGTTAACACGTGGATTTTTTTGATCAGTACACATTAGGATATGGTTTTGCTCATTTTTTTTACTTTCACTTGCTGAAATTATTTTGTAATCCAGCTGACTTTCTCTTTGGCAAACCACAGTACAGCACAACACTTCAAATACCTGCTGATCTAGTGGTTATGTGATGCTCTGAAATTTGTAGCGAAGTACTGCTTTGGTTTGGTCCAGTTCCAAAGTTCATGCTTTCTTGGTAATCCACAAATAAGCTTCTCTTGTAGTCTTTTTCCACATGATCCCCCCTGCACCTAGCCTGCCTTTTGTTGAACACCCTATCATCCACACTTTGTCCTTAGTACTGCCTGGGGCTGCATATGAGCTTGCAGTCTCATGAAGAGAATTATCACACCTCAGATTGTAATCTTGTACCTCAGAGTAGTTAATACCTTTACTGATACACTTCATCAGCTGGCACCATTACAAAATGCCTCTTAAATAACTCTCCAGTCCTCTTTCTCAATGTTTGACTTCTGCTCCCGCGGTAAACATTGAGTGGATCACCACAATTCTGCACAATTAATGCAGTATGTACAGTCCCCAATTGTGCTTTTTTTTCCACCTTATTAAACAACAACTAGATCTTACTGGAAGGACATGCAATAAGCATCAGGACACACCAGAAAAAATGCTGTTCATACCATCATAAGGGCTGCACTTACTATGGATAACAATATTATTAGCAGTAGAAGCATTATAATACCTTGAGTGAATCCACCCAACTTCCAGTGTCAGTCTATTTCCTTACCTATAATCTGCAGAACCCAGCAGGACAGTCCTGAGCAATTCTTCTCCAGTACTTTTGTGTGCCCTATTCCACAATGTGAGTTGACTGGCTATCACTCTTCCTAATCTTGAATGAGCTATACACAGCTCCCTCGATAATGTCCCAACAAACCTCAACCCCACCAGGGGGTAATCTCCCTAGACTGAGTTCAAGTAACAATTTAGGTGCAGCCCCGCCACTCTGAGTATTTATCATTGCTTGTTGCTGTCATCCACAGTCAGGTAGTGATCACAGTGCTGGCAGCCCCATATCTCAGATCTCACAATGATCTGCTCACCTTCCCCCATCCTGTGTTCCTCTAACCTGAATATAGCTGTACCCTGCTGGAATGGCCTCATCAGTCCCTCTCTGATATTCTTTCTTATCACCTGCTTCCCACACCAAAAACTGGTGAGCTCACCACCCTTCCACTTCGTGAATGCAGTTTGTACAGTCTCCCATGTTTTTTTTACATGTAACCCCTTGTTCCCCAGGGTTACTAGAATCCCAGTAAGACCTAGTGGTAGGCAGGGAAGGCAGCTTGTGAAACTCCAGTTAAATGGGTTTCATACTGTCTCACTCTGTTCTCAGTCTCAGCTGAGACTGAGAGATGACATCACCATAGAACTGTCGCAGCTGCATAAGCCACATTGGAATCTGCAGCAGAGGGAGTGAGATAGAACATTGGGAGTTTTCAAAGTCAGTTTCTGTTTACCTTCTGTGTGAGAAGGAATGAGAAGCCAGTCTAAGTGGTGGAGACCCGCTGTTCAGGTCTCAGTGCCCCCCTCCCTCCGGTGGGGGGGGCTAAAAGTATCCCTATGTAGATTCCAGGGGCAATCCCCTAATTTCTGCTAAAGGAAGAAAGCTGCCTTTTACAGTTTCTTTTTGGTCTTAAAAGTAGAAGGAGTTGTACTTCGCCTGTGGGGCACCTGCAACGAAAGGGTGAGTTTGCTCTAATTTGAGAGGGCAAAAAATGTGTTTCTTCAGTTTGGAAAATGTGAAGAAAGCTGGGATTTGAACTACTATTTGGGAGGCCTATAGTACTAGGACAAACAAATGGAGTAGTGTCAAAATCTAAAGTCTGTGTGAATTCAAGTAATGTTGTAGAGGGGGTGCTACAGTCCATCCACCGTTTAATCTACAATTTTGAAGTTTCAGTTTTTCCAGAGAAATGGCCAGGTATGGGCTGTGGGAGCTGGAGGTGAGCAAACCCCCCATCTTTAGTAACCAGGTCTACCTCTACAGGTTTCTGCTGTGATTGCTACTTGCCTCATGCACCTGGCCAGTGATGAGGTAGGTACCCAGGCGTGGGTCGCAACTTGGGAAAATCTCTCTAGGAGTTGCAGACTCTAAGTGGTGTGGGGAGCCACAACAAGTAAAATGGGTTCATTCTTTAAATGGACCGTCAGTCAAGTGGCCGACAGGGGAGCCGGGCCAGTCGGGCTGTGTATCCAAAGCTCATGCAAGTTCGGGCTGTGTGCCTGATGGGTCCAGAGCCTGAAATTAGTAGAAATGGGTTCATTCTTTAAGTGGACCACCTTGTAGTCTCTAATCTGCATTATCAGTAAACGTAGCCCCTTGGGGGTCCATCTATGCTTTGTTGTGTTCAGCTAGTTATGAATAAAAGCCACACTGAAAAATCCCAATCCTGGTTCTGAACATTACAGTTATTGCTTCCTGTGTTCAGATTTACTTGGGTGCCCCTGTGCAGAGTAGCCAAACCTTGTGCCCTATTGCTAGCAGCCTGACTTACCGGAAAGATGTGCTTATTTTGGATATGTCAAAAAACCCAGGGGGCTGTACTAACTGCATTCATGATGCAGAAGGGTGATGAGCTCACCAGTTTTTGGTATAGGGAGCAGGGATTAATAATGAATACCAGCGTTGGACTGAGAAGGCAACTCCTGCCTACTGCTATATTCAGGGAAGGAGGAAGACAGAAGAGGAGAAGGATGAACAGATCACTGTGAGATATAAGACATGGATCTGCCTGCACCATGATCACTACCAGACCCCGGTGTCCTGGACAACATTCCCCTTCCCATGAAACCAGTTCATGCAATTGTCCAAGGCTGTGTGTGGGTATTAATGTGGGAAGTGGCTGTCACTACATGTTCAGTCACTTCGCTACCTGTCTAGCATTGCTTGTAAAGCATTTTGGTATACAATATGTATGAAAAGCCCTATATAAATGCAGATTCTTATTGTTATTATTTCCAATGGAAAAAGAAGACAATACAAGCATATTTTTGATTTCCAAGAAAGAATGAACTCTGGCATTGGACTACACAAGAACTTTGCTACAAACAATTGATGGATCTAGGGAGTGGTGAAGGGTGTGGCTACACCCCCCCCCATTGTAACTTACTTACTTGTTGCTGCTGCATTTTGCTTTGTTGAAGAACTATGATTTATTGATTGTACAAATGTTTACTTTCAAAACTAGGAATTATATTTGTAGGTTCTGTCAAACTCATAGTAAAAAAAAATAATAGCAGACAATATAAAGTATGCACCCCACACCAACACCCCCCATTGTAACATCCTGTATCCTCCCTAACCACTACACCATCAGGTATTTGAAGATTTGTACTGCACTGCACTGTGGTTTGCAAAAGAGAAAGTCAGTTGGAATAAAACACAATTTCAGCATGTAAAAGTAAACACAATGAACAGAACCATAGCCTAACATGAGTATTGATCAAAATAATGCACATGGTTTGGGCCATTTTGCTGAAACAATTCTAAACAAAGGGAAAAATGAACTAGTTAGTGTCACAAACCCACTCAGTAGGTCAGCCCTCTACTCCCAAAGTGCTAACTTCTGAGCATAATCTTGTGAACAGTTAACAGAACAAGGTAATCCTCTTGTCTGTGTTTGTGGATTCAATTAACCTTTGGTCTCAAGTCTTGGAGGGATTCAAACTGTGAACCTCTTGTTAGCATACCCAATGTACAGGCTCAGATAATTCTGTCTTCAGGGGGCCAGATATCTTTGCCTATGGGCACCTAACCAGGTATACAGAAATGAACCCTTAAAAACTGTAATAAAAGATCTCAGATTAAAACACTTAGCTTTCCAGTTTGGTATCACCATTCAAGCTTATGCCTAGTGTCAGCTATAACCATATATACTTTTCTTGCTAAAGAAGGAAATTCAAAAACAGACAAAGTAGGCTCTAAATTAGAATTTTACTAAAATAGATAAAAAAATGTGTAAAACATAAAATACAGAACTATTATATCACAAGACATACAAACCTTTTAAAAGAACAAGGTTTAAACAGTGCAATTCCTACTACAGTACTTAGATCTCTCTCTCTCTGTCTCTCTCTCTTTCTCTCTCTCTCTCTAAATATCTGCTTAAAGTGCTCCAAAGATGTTTCTTTGTTGGGGTCTAGATAGAAGTGTCTCTGAAGTAAAACAGAATATTGTCTAAAAGCTGGCTTTGCCAACCTCTTGTCAGAATATATAAAAAAATATCTGTACAAAACAGATTGTCTTTTCAAAACATTAAATTCTGTACTCCTCAGCAGAATTCATTTTCTTCAAATGATTTTCTTTGATCTGTGGGCAGTATCCTCTCACACACAGACATCAAAGCCTTTATGATTTCACACTGGTGTACTAAACCTGGTTTCCCCCTTGAAATGTCATAAAAGGGATACTGATTTCTCTCTAAGCAGCTAAAGCTATAATTAACTTAGAAAAACAGGAGATTCCTGATTAAGACCTTCCAGGTACAGTGGTGTGAAAAAGTATTTGCCCTCTTCCTGATTTCCTCTATTATTGCATATTTGTCACACTGGATGTTTTCAGGTCTTTAGTCACAATGTAATATTAGATAAAGGGAACCTGAGTGAACAAATAACACTTGTTGTTGTTTACCTATCTCAGTTTTTAATGAAAACAGTTAACCAAACACCAACTGGCACTGTGTGAAAAAGTAATTGCCCCCTAGTTAAATCAACCCAATTAAAGGGATAAGTAGAGTCAGCTGATTGAACACAGCCAGGCCTGATTACAGCCAGCCCTGCTTAATATAAACTTCACTTATTTTGACCCTTACCATCAGAGTCACGTTGCCAGCTCAAAGAGTCAACAAGCACATTATGCCACGATCAAAGGAAGTTCCTGACAAGATCAGAAAAAAAGTTATTGCTATCTATCAGTCTGGAAAGGGTTACAAAGCTACTTCTAAGGCTCTGGGACTCCACTGAACCACAGTAAGAGCCATAATCTCCAAATGGAGAACACTTGGAACAGTAGTGAATCTTCCCAGGAGTGGGTGGCCTGCCAAAATTACTCCAAGGGCCCAGCGTAAAATCATCCAGGATGTCTAAAAGGATCCTAAAACAGCATCCAAAGAACTGCAGGCTTCTCTTACCTCAGCTAAGGTCAGTGTTCATGACTCCACAATCTTAAAGAAACTGGGCAAAAATGGGCTTCATGGGAGAGTAGCAAGGCGGAAACCACTGTTAACCAAGAAGAACATAAATGCTCATCTCTCATTTGCCAAGAAGCACCTGGATGATCCACAAGCCTTTTGGGAAAATATTCTATGGACAGATGAGTCCAAAGTGGAACTTTTTGGATGACATGGATCCCATTATGTCTGGCATAAAGCAAACACAGCATTCCACAGTAAGAACATCATACCAACAGTCAAACATGGTGGTGGTAGTGTGATGGTGTGGGGATGCTTTGCTGCCTCAGGACCTGGACGACTTGCCATAATTGAAGGAACCATGAATTCTGCTCTGTACCAGAAAATTCTTAAGGAGAATGTCCGGTCATCCGTCCGTCAGCTGAAGCTGAAGCGTAGTTGGGTCATGCAGCAAGACAATGATCCAAAACATAAAAGCAAGTTCACATCAGAATGGCTGAAAAGAAGTGAAATTAAAGTTCTGGAGTGGCCTAATCAAAGTCCAGACCTAAACCCAATAGAGATGCTATGGCAGGACCTGAAATGAGCAGTTTGTGCTCGAAAACCTACCAATGTTACTGAATTAAAGCAGTTCTACGAGGAAGAGTGGGCTAAAATTCCTCCACAGTGATGTGAAAGACTGATATTGAATTATAGGAAGCGTTTGGTTGCAGTCATTGCAGCTAAAGGGTATGTGAATCCAGTTATTAAGTGTAAGGACCATTTTTTCACACAGTGCCAGTTGGTGTTGGTTAACTGTTTTTATTAAAAACTGAAATAGGTAAACAAAAACAAGTGTTATTTGTTCACTCAGGTTCCCTTTATCTAATATTACATTGTGTCTAAAGACCTGAAAACATCCAGTGTGACAAATATGCAATAATAGAGGAAATCAGGAAGGAGGCAAATACTTTTTCACACCACTGTAACACCTTGTATCTAAAACGTGTGTGTGTGTGTGTGTGTGTGTGTGTGTGTGTGTGTGTGTGTGTGTGATCTTGCATGCTGTTTCAGTATTTCTCATGGTCCATACAGTCCATACACATTTTTATATTACAAAAAATGATCATACAGCACTCAGAACTGGCTGTTCACGTCACAGTTAACACTACAGAGAGCCATACAGCTCTCTGACTCTGACTCCAATGATGTCATCGCTTAACACATTTGGCAGCCATTTTAGAAAGAAGGCAAGGCAGTTTGTTTTTTAAATTGGAAGGCTGATTTTACATTTTTCAAATGCTTTGGAACCGCATTTAGGTAAATTATGTAAATGTAGATTTAGCAATAATGTATATAACAGCCTTTCCTTTAGTCCACTATGAAGTCAGATTTTTGAATAGTTTGTTGGCAAACTGTTGTTTAGGTATCCTTTAAAGTACTGTGAAAAAGGAGAGTAAAACTGAATTAAGACACATGTTCTAATTCTTATTAAGATATTATGTCATTGTAATTTCTATTTAAATATAAACTGTTAGTGACTGTCTGGTGTCCCAGCAGTAGTATACTCTACTACCAAACAGTCAGCCTGGCTCCAAAATCAAGCCTTTCTTATTTGTATTTTGGAAGCTATGGCCCAGTAGTGCTATCAGGGAGAGAAGCAATGAATTTACATAGCTATGTTTCACCCATTGTTGCAAACTTTTTAGACACTGGCACTTATTTATGTTAGCTTTAACGCGTGTAGTTACAGCTGTTCAATGTAACCCCATCTTTTCTTATTGCTAACATAAGTAAGTACCAGTGTCATAAAAGTTTGCAAAAAATCCAGAAAAAGGTAATGCATTTCCCAGTCTATTTGGGAGACTTCCAGCTGTGCAAATTAAATCTTGTCAAATGTAAATAATGTAGGAAAATTATTCCTAAATAAGCTTAACCACTGGAGGGTGGGTACAGGCTATCTGACATTTATACAGCCCCAGCTGGTGACCTCATGCAGCATTTTCATCAAGACTGCGGGGAGAGCAATGTGGCTGCTGGCAGAGCAGCAGCACTTTGAGACAACTCTCTCAATGGTGTTATCATGTGCTGTTTATCCTTGGTCAAACATTTTATGAAACACTTTGAATCTCATGTCTGAGAAGATGAAAACACGGCTATGTCAACACTTTGAATCTCATGTCTGAGAAGATGAAAACATGGCTATGACTTCCTCTAGTAAAGAGATCACCTCTTCTACCATTTGACCTTTTAAGAAGAAATTCCTCCATGCAAGACTAAGTCCTTGACACAGAGAGCATTCCAGCTTAGCTGATTCCATGGCAACCTCCCATACTGGATTACATATGAAGTCAACTTCAAAGACCCCACCCACAGCACCATATTCTGGATCTGTTAATACTACCTAGCGACAAAATCCCATTTCTTAGTCAAGTCCATTGGCAAATCTTGCAGAATCTTCTTTTTAGTGACACAAAGGAACTCACAAAATAAGGTGAGTACTTATCTCAGTCTTCATTCTGCAGCTATACAAACAGTGACTTGCAGATTAAACAAGATACAAATGGCTACACAACCCGCAATTAGTAAAGATACTGGAGCTAGTAAAATTGTATTACTAACCTCACCAGACTCCTATTATGGTGGCTCTTCTGTGGACTATATCCTGTTCACTGTTTTAGAAAGGCCGGAGAGAACATAAAATGCCTTTAATGATACACTTTATTTTCTGCAGGAAGAGATAAAAACTACAAAAGAAACCTGTCATAAAAACTCCAAACAAATTGAGCTAAACACTGATAAAATCACCAACTTCGATTATAGAGCTCTGGCATTGGAAGCTACAAATGTTGCAAGTTTAAAGAAAAGTTATAATAGAGAAAAGCTGAACATTTAGAAAACCAAACAAGGTACAAGAAATTGAGAACTGTAGGTCTTCCAAACAGTCAGAACTCTTCCTTTGAAAACCTAAGAGACCTGACTAAGGACATGTTTCTTGATGTTTTTGATTTACCTCCTGAAAACTGGCTATTCACAACAGGCTTCAGATTGTTCAGAAAATGCCAGGATGGGTTCACTGGACAAAATAAGTGGAAAGTAAAATAGCTCAACCAGATGACCAAGGACATGATACAAATGTTATTTCAAACATTTTGATTAGTTTTGTTTTTGACTTGGACAGCAATCTCCTCATTAAGCTTTCAAGAGTGAAGGGTCTATTAACATATCAAACTTTCATATTTGTAATTTACCCATATTTTTGTTTTGCAACTCTACAAAGGAGAATGAAATTTCTTAATTGTAGGCAAGAGGTTCTCAAGTTAGAGGGAGCTTTCCAATTGCTAACACCAGCAAAGGTGTGAATTCAAAGAAACAGCAAAACCTACATCATTTTTGAGATAAACTTGCTAGTTACAGTTCTTTGGGCCCAAGATGATCAAGATTCTTAAAGGGATGGAGAATCTCCCACACTATCTGATAAACAATTTTCCACCATTGCACAAGATATTGAGGATGATATGAACTAACTTTAAATGTGCTATAAAAATGTGAATGCTTTAAATAATAATTTCTAGGATAGTGTTAACTGATATGGACTAATAGCTTTGGCTGGAATTGACTAGAATGAGTTAGAAAAAAGCATCAAAAGTAACGTCTCTTAATGTTGTAATTTAGGCTTTTATACAACTGAGAGGGAGATGTCACACACACACACACACACACACACATACACATATCCTATTTCATGATTAACTTTAGTGCTTGCTGCATAATTAAACAAGCATTTGTCAATGCCAAATGTTTGCTTGCTGGCATTGGCATTGGTAGTGTAGGAGTTACAGAGCTGCATAATAGGATGGGCAATGAAGTATTGAACTGAAGCCAACCCCACCAGCACCCTGCAGAGACTGACAAGAATTGGGGTGTGCCTTTGGGTCATCAGGCATATCGGCCATGACATTTCACCACACCCTACCCTGCAGACACCGACAAGTGTCACGGTGTGCCTTGGGGTCTTTGGCCCTTTTACGCACCCCATTCCATCAGGAAATACGGTGAGATGGGTGCAGTATAGGAAAATGGGGTGAACATTGGGGCTAAAGAGTCCAAGGCCCACCTTGATGCCTCTCAGTGGCTGCAAGGTGTGGGTGGGGGTGGAATGGTATGAGTACTGCAGGCGACAATCCCAAGTCACAACCCTGATGCCTGTCATTCTCTACAGGGTGCGGGGTTATGATTGGAAACCCTAAGACCTCAGGCATTCATTGGTATTTTCACTCCAAATTTTCAACATTTTTTTTTGTGACCCCCCAACATATAAACAGTGGCAATATTAGTTTGTTAGCTGAAAGCTGATTTTGCACAGCGACTATGGCATTTGTCACCACAGGTGCAAAAAGACATTCTGAACAGGATGTAAAAAATGACAGCTGTACTGTTCATGGGGAGGTGTAAAAAATGGCAATGTTGAAAATCTGCAGTGAATATATTAAAAAAACTGGTGAAGTCAAGAGCATGTGTAGAAACTGTGCAATGCACACCCGTAATGTAATTAGTTGGGGATTTTTTACAGCAGATTGTCAACAGGCATTTTGGAACCTCCGATCATGAACAGTGTCACTGTGATTTTCTTTATCTGTCCCGAATAATGATTGCCCACAGCGACCATGCATTTCTGTGCTAAAAGTGTGAAAACACATTTCGGCCATGTTGTGAAAAATGACAGCTGTCCTGTTCATAAGGAAGTGTGGAAAATACCACTAGTGAAAATCTGGACTGAAAATATTATAAATTCATGAACTTACAAGGGTGCATGGAAACTGCACAATGTTCACTCGTAACACAGTCATTTCATGGACTTTTGTCACCAAATTTTCAACATAGCCATTTTAAGACATCTGCTCATGACCAGTGTCACTATGATTTTCTTAATCTGTCCCAAACATTGCTTGTGCACACCAACTGCACCATTGTGCACTACATGTGCAAAAACACATTTTGGGTGAGATTTGAAAAATGGCATCTGTACTGCTCATAAGGAAGTGTGGTAAAATGGCAATGTTGAAAACCTGGCATGTAAATATTAAAAACGTGCAAACTTGCGAGCATGCGTGGGAACTGCGCCACGTGCACTCCTAAAACAGTCATTTTTGGGAATTTTTTCACCAAATTTTCAACATAGCCATTTTAAGACCTCTGCTCATGAACAGTGTCACTGTGATTTTCTTAATCTGTCCCAAACATTGATTGCGCCCACCGACTGCACCATTGTGCGCTACATGCGCAGAAATACATTTTCTGTGAGATGTGAAAAATGACAGCTGTACTGCTCATAAGGAGGTGTAGTAAAATGTCAATGTTGAAAATCTAGAGTGCAAATATTAAAAACTCGTGAACTTACGAGCGTGTGTAAGAACTGCGCAACGCACGCTCGTGAAACAGTCATTTTTAGGAATTTTTTCACCAAATTTTCAACATAGCCACTTTAAGACCTCTGCTCATGAACAGTGTCACTGTGATTTTCTTAATGTGTCCCATACATTGATTTAGCACACCGACTCTGCCATTGTGCGCTACATGCATGGAAGCACATTTTCATTGAGATGTGAAAAATGACAGCTGTACTGTTCATAAGGAGGTGTGATAAAATGGCAATGTTGAAAATCCTGACTGCAAATATTAAAAATTCACAAACTTACTAGCTTGCATAGGAACTGCACAATGCACATTTGTAAAACAGTCATTTTAAGGAATTTTTTCACCAAGTTTGCAAAATAGGCTTTTTGAGAGCCCTCCTTATGAACACTGGCACTGTCATTTTGTTAATCAGTCCCAAAAGGTGATTTCACACAGTGGCAGTGAAATCACCCTTCAGGCCTAATTAACACCATGACATTGACAGAATTCATGAGGAGGGTTCCCAAAAACCCAATGTTCAAAATTTGGTGACAAAATTCCAAAAAATGCCTGAGATATGCAGCAAACTTGAAAAAAAACCCATTTATTACATTATACAGCTTATGGGCATTTCCTCAGTTTGCAGTTGCTTTGAAGAGTGCAGAGGTGTTCCCGGTCCTCCGAAGATCGTCGCGCCAGACTCTACAGGTAAGTATGGGGTGAAGGGGGGTGTGGGGAGGCAGGGTGCACAGTGGGTGGATGTGGGTGGGGGCAGGGGAGACTACAAGGGACCGTTTTTTTGTTTACAGGTTTTTTTTATTATTAAGATGATGCTGGATGTTTGCCATGCTGGGGTGGGCTCCCAGCATGGCAGCTGGAAAGGCTGTTTGGGGGGGTTGGAGCTGACGGGGGATTGGGCACCCCCGTCGGCCACAACAAGCTTTACCACACTGGGGTGGGCTTCCAGCATGGAACCTTGAAAGCTTTTGGGGGGGCGTGGAGCCGACGGGGGAATTGGGCACTCCTGTCAGCTATAACAGTTTTTGCCATGCTGGGGTGGGCTCCCAGTGTGGCACCTGCACAGCTTTTTTGGCAGGGGACACGAAGGCGATGGGGGATTAGGCACCCCCATCAACTATACAGTGTGTACGTGAGGGGGGAGAAGCGCATGAGCATGCAATATTTGTGCATGCGCACGTCTGTGTGGGAAGGGGGAGCACTGCTCACTCAAGGGGTGTTGTCTCTTTCAACTGTATGGCACTGCATTTTGGATCATCGCACTATGTTTCTTGCACATGTGTGCAAGCAAACATAAAAAGAAACAAAAAGATTTAATTTTTATGCTGAAAAACTAATATTGCTCTTTCTATGTAATGAATTGAAGACCATCCCAATGTCTTGCTTTTTGGCATACACATTATTATTAAAATGACAATAAAATATAAGTTAAAAAGAGAGTAGAAAGACAGCAGATTACCCACTCTCCCTCCCAGTTTGAAGAATGGTGCAGCTGTGGAGACCTTGATCATTATAGTGGGGGACCAGGGGAACAACCCAAGAGGGGAAATGGGAGCAATGCAGTAATAAAATGCTGTTGTGGCCTTCCAAGTTCAAATGTTTCTTGTTTCCATTCTGCAGGATTAGTCAGAATACAGGACATTTACTGGCATTTGTGAGACTAATTTTCAACCCAGAGCTGAACAATTTTCCAATTTCTCAACAATGCTACTGGAAAAGGATTTTCTGGTCAGTTCCACCAAATGTTGTATCATGCTACAACACTTTCTTTTGTTACTACATATTTGCATAACAATGTTTACAGTTTAGTTTGGTCTCCATAGTAGACTCTATCACTTTAGTCATGGGTGCCAATTAGTTTTTATTATAACTCTAAAAATGACTCTGTCAGAGGGACTGACTATAAAAAAAAATGCTAATATAAACATAAAACAGAATTTTGCTTAAACACTAAGTTTTTTTTTTTCAATCTGTAACCAAAAGAAGAATTGGGAAACTAATTTTACAAAAAATACATGTTCAACAGCTGAACTTATAGCATTCCATCAACAGGTGGCTGTTCTTTATAATCCATTGATCAGTATAGCATTATAGGTTACTGTATAAATTGTGTACCATTCATCTATGATATGCTGTAAAGATAAATAAGTAATGAGCCTGATCGTGCATGGAAACATGTAATGCAATCATTTTTTAGATGTTTTGCACCAGATTTTCAACATAGGCTTTTTGGGACCTCTCCTTAGGAACATTGGCACTGTCATTTTGTTACTCAGACATGAATGGTGATTCAGTGCAGCGACCGCAATATCACCTTTTGGGACCGGGTAATAAAATAACAGTGCCAGTGTTCATGAGTTGGGATCCCAAGAACCCCATGTTGAACATTTGGGATCAAAATTCCTAAAACGTTTTGAGAACAGAGGTATCACTGTACCCCCCAAAAAAAAAACAGAGAGTAAATGTAGCAGAAAACTGCGGGGACAGTCTTTGGGACAAAAAATATAAAATGACAAGAATAAGAATGAAGTAGTCTGTAATCACTGGCAGTGAGTGCACACCTCCCTCAACAGATTACAGGGAATGGGAACAGGGGACAGTGATCCATTATTGGCTCCCCTTTCTCTCTCACTCTCTCACTGCCTCACTATACTGCACTATGGAGACTTCAGTATTTCTCCTCAAGTGGTCCTGTACAGATGTCAAATGCTACACTGGACTGTTTAGACAGAAAGACAGGACACAGTATTATTTGTATGCACCCACTGTTGTGCTGTCTCTCTCGCTCACTCTCTTTCTCCCTGTGCAATCAGTGATCCTGGAAGTGACAATATATGGGAATGTTTGTTAAAATGGAGTTATGTCACAGGCCCCCTCCAGAAAGCTCATATTGGAATAAAATAGACCTCCCCTTTATGAACACTGGGGCAAAAGTAAAAGCCTGGGGGTCAGAGAATGAGGAGGCAGCTGAGAGTGGCAGGTGCCACATACTGGAAAGCCATACAGTAGCTTCTAGGACATTACTTGGGACAGGAGGGCTGGGGGTGGTACAGTGCTCAGTGGGAGGTTGTGGGAGGGTTTATGCATGAACTGGGAATGGAGGGGTGGGGGGGCGGTACAGCGCACAGTGGGCAGTTGTGGGATGGTTTACTCAATCAGGGGTTCTTGACATTTTTGGAAGAAATGTGGAGTCCCTTTACTCATTGTAAAAGGTCTGCAGAGCTATGCCTGCTGCAGCCCTAAACAAGATGTGCTCTTGAACCGGGGGTGGGGTTATATACCCACAGCAGAAAGTGGTTAGCAGTAGTTGTGAGTGCTGGGTGGGTGCCACTCACTATCTCAGTGCCACATAGGTATGGTGAATGAGAGCATGGTTATCAAGGGATGTTGCTCCACTAGACTATCAGGGATAGATTGCAACTTGAATAAAAAATGATGTTCAGTGTAAGGTGGAGGTGTATACTGTACTATGACCAAGGTTTACCAGCACATTCAGAAAGACGATCAGGGGTGGAAGGGCACTGGACTACCACTAATGTTTACCAGCAGTATCACAGTAGTGATAAGGTGTGTGTGTGGGGGGGGGGTGCACTGTCATGGCACTTGGTTTGTGGAGGCATTATATAGTTTGGTATTAACAATTGTTTAACACCTCCAACAACATTGCTAGAACATCCACATGCAAGGCAGAGTTGGGCAATTTTGCCTAGGCACTCTAACGAGTTAGCACCTCATTAACTGTGCATTTCAAGTTGGTGCTTTTAGTGAGTACTCTGATTTAGGGGTGCTAAACACTGTTAGCAATACACTAACCCTGTTTCAGCATGAAAATCCCTTTCAATATCTTGAAGTCTGTGTATGTTTTGTAGAGAAGCTAACTCAGGGTTATAAAGTTGCTCACCTGGAGACATTAACCACGACAAAGAATTTGAAGATTTAGCTAGCTAAGCATCAGAATGTAGAAAAACAGAGGAGCACTGTTTCATCAGGTTCTAAACAAGCGGCTTTTACATGAGAGCAGATAGGATTACTAAGTTGCCATATCCTGTTACCCTAAAAAGAAATTGCTATTTGGAGTGTGTTAATTTTTGTTCAAAGTGAATTGATTTGCTCATCGAGAAGTCATGGCTGGTAGTTTTTGCCATTTTGGCAGACTGCTCTGCAATGACCGGTACTCTTTGTTAACCCACCAGTAACTGGTAATAACCAATGCCACAAGAAGTGTCAGCATTACCTGTCTTACAAGTGAGGGAGAGAAGCAGAGTAGTGTAAGGAAGAAGCTGGGGGTGATGGGGGTAGGCCCATTGATAGTTAGGTGGATTGAATACTGGCTTTCAGGTCACACTCAGTGGGTAGTGGTCGGAGGGGAGGTCCCATCTCCTAGGAAGGTAATGAGTGGGGTCCCACAGGGATCAGTCCCGGGGCCACTCCTGTTTAACACCTACATCTCCGATATCAGGGAAGGTATCGGGTGTGAAATAAGTCTCTTTGTGGATGACTCTAAGTTGGGGGCAGTGGTGGAGGGGAAGGAGGGGAGATTGGCCTTGCAAGAGGACCTGGATACTCTGGATAGGTGGTCCTGCACCTGGAAATTGAAATGTAACTCCTCCAAGTGCAACATGCTACAGCTAGGGTGGGAAAACCCCAACTATGTGTACACCCGGGGGGGGATAAGTTGCAGGCCACGGCGGGGGAAAGAGACCTAGGAGTCTTGGTGGATGTTAACATGAATAATTCAGAGCAGTGCAGGAGGGCTGTGGTCAGGGCAAATAGGATGCTGGGATGCATCACTAGGGGGATTACCTCAAGGAACAAGGATGTGATTTTGCCACTGTACAACAGCCTGGTTAGACCACATCTTGAGTACTGTGTGCAGTTCTGGAGGCCGCACCTAAGGAGGGACATCCAACTCCTGGAGAGGGTTCAGAGGAGAGCAATCAGAATGATCCAGGGCCTGGGGGATATGACATATGAGGAACAACTAGGGGAGCTCAACCTGTTCTCTGTGGAGGAGAGGAGGGACTGGGGGGGACATGATTGAAGTCTTCAAGTACCTCAGGGGAGTAAATAAGGTAAGCCGAGATAGGATCTTTCGACTGAAGGAGGGTGGAATCACCAGAGAACAGAGTTGGAAGATTGAGGGTGGCAGGATTAGGTGGGAAAGGAGGAGGAGGTACTTCACGGAGAGAGTGGTGGAACTGTGGAATGCGCTGCCTGGAGAGCTGGTACAGGCAGCTATGGTGGAGGGATTCAAGAGCAGGTAGGACAGGTATAGGCAAGCGGTGAAACGGAGGCTTGTTTGCCTGGGGCAGGGCAGGACTGGGGGATGGAGTAACAGTGGAAGGAGACAGATAGAGGGCTACGGTACACAATCAGGGTGCTGACACACGAGCAGACTTGATAGACCAATAGGCCTACTCTGCTGGTATCTAGTATGATAGTATGTTAGTGTGCTATGCAGGGAAGCTCCACAGTAACTGTTAGATAACAGTAACTGGTGCTGTCCAGGTCACTGCCAATATTTTTGTTAGTTTAGCAATATGCCTCACCTCTGTGTCCATGGGTAACTTCATACCAGTAACTGCAGTACTTGCATTACTGTTTAAATTTTGTAATGGCATTCTGTGTCTTTCTGCCACATGCACAGCCCGCTACAGATCAGATTAGTGCTAAACTCTGACTGAGTCACTCCCAGCACCAATCAAATAGTACTGCTTCAGCTAGATTTGCACTGGGCATCGGGCTAGTATATGTAATAGATAAACCACTCCCTACCCATTTTATAATATATATATATATATATATATATATAGTGTATATATGTAATAGATAAACCACTCTGAGGTATGCGGTCGTGCTCTGATATACACACATCTTGGTGTGCGTTGTTATGCACGAGGCTGCAGGCCAAGTGTGTCAACCACCCAAGGCGTGCATATATCAGAGAGTGACCACATACCTCAGAGTGGTTTATCTACCTTATAAAATGTCAAAATTGTTTTTGAGGGGGGGTAAAAGTGCAGGTGTGAGGTCGCGCTCTGATATACGCATAGTCATGTGATATGTTTTATACAATCAGAACATTGGATCTGGAGCATTTACTTTTACCCATTTTATAAATATATATATATATACTGACATATTTTTATACCCATTAAGACATGTGACAATCAAGTATTTCACCCTTTGGAAGCCACAGCTATAAAATCTGAATGTTTTTTTTTTTTCTCAACAGCTAGTTTTTTTTTTATTTAGGGACAGATCTTGAAATGATGAAATACAGTTATGATCATATTAGAAATTTTGTTTTATATAGCATGTTTTATAAGAACTGTATCCCACGGTGTTTCACAATCCAGTAAGATGTGGAATAGAGAATATTACTGCTATTTCAAGGACAAAAGTGCATTCAAACAGCAGAAATAGAATTTCCCATAGAGTCCTAATCCAACCCAGCAGACACACTGTTGGGGACGGCAAGCCACTACTGAACTGTAAAGAGCACAGTAAGCCCTTGAAAAATGAAATGCATTTGAGGCTGAAGCATGGTGAAGCTTGAGAGTGAGCTAAGAGCTGACTGGATACCAGGAACAGAAATATACATTTAAAAAGAGAAAGCCCAGCAGTCTGAAGCACTAGGGCACTGAACTGATAACAAGAGACCAAATGCTCAGGTCAGAACACAGCCATGGTATCACTGTCTGGTTAGCACATTGCCTGACCTCCCTGTGCTTCAGTGCACATGCAGGAATAATTGATTAGAATCAGGACCTTGTGGATAATGAAATGCTGTCTCTGGGCTGACTTATCTTCAAGAAAAATAAACTGTTCAATTATAAAAGTTAAGTCCTGATGCAGTAACAGAACAAAGTACTGTATTGCCTGTTTACTGACCGCTGGATTCAGGTCATCACATTTCAGCCTTACAACATGTTTAATTCCGTACTTTACCATAGACTTTTGTAACCAACCTGACTTTTATTTTCTGTAACCTTGTCTTCTCGTCTTCTCTTTCCCCTCCCCAGGTCGCACCTGGAAACAAACTTTTGCTCAGTGTTCCTCTCCCAGTTACCAAACTTTAAATAACTCTAAATAAAATTAAAATAAATTAGCATGCTCAGTGACTTGGAAAAGATTCTATGCTGACTCCTCATACTACCCAGTGACATCTCCTCAGTCCCTGGCCCTAGCTGTCCAAATCATTCTGCAGAAAGAATCAGAAGCCTCCTTCTCAGCTCCTAATGTATGGATTTAATTTTTACTGTATTGTAGTGCCTTTGCATTATATTTACTCAGCATTGACCTGCCTACTACCTAATACCCACTGTCTCATAGATTATCATGTTGGGATGTGTTTCTTGTGCAAACAACGTTCCCCCCCCCCCAATAGGTATTTAAGCTTGTGCACAGTGCTGTCAAACATAAACAAACAAATAAAGCAGAGTGCTCACCCACAGGTACTGCAGAACATCAAGTAAAACAAAGCATTTGTCAATGCCGAATGTTTGCTTGCTGATATTAGCATTGGAAATGCAGGAGTAAGACAGATGCAGAGTAGGAATGGCAGTGAAGTATTGAACTTCACACCAACCCCACCTCCACCTTGTAGAGACGGACAGTCATTGGGGCATGCGTTTGGGCTTTTGCCCATAATGTTCATGCCATTTCACCTCACCCTATCCTGCAGACACTGACAAGTGTTGAGGTGTGCCATGGGGTGTTCGGCTTTACAGTCACCCCACTCCATAAAGACATACGCTGAAATGGGTGCAGTATAGAATGGGGTGAACTGTGGGGCCAAAGAGTCCTAGGCACAGCTCGATGCCCGTCAGTGGCTGCAGGGTGGGGGGTGGGGCTGGAATGGCACGATCATTACAGTCGGCAATCCAAAGGCACACCTGTGATGCCTGTCAGTCTGTACAGGGTGGGACGTTATGGTTAGAAACTGTAATGCCCCGGGCATGTGTTGGTATTTGCAGTACAAATTTTCAGCATGGGCATTTTGTGGCCCCCACCTCATTAAAGCATTTGGGACCTCTTCTCATGAACAGCGGCGCTCTGAATTTGTCAATGTGTCCCGAAATTTGAGTTTCCACAGCGATCGTGCCACTGTGTGTCAGATATACGAAAACACAGATCAGGTAGGATGTGAAGAATGACAGCTGTACCATTCATAGGGAGGTGGGAAGAGATGGCAATGTTGAAAATCTATAGTGAAAGTATTAAAAATGCTCAAACTTCTGAGCGTACCTGGAAACTGCACAATACATGCATGTAACACAGTCATTTAGTGGAATTATTTCACCAAATTTTCAACATAGGCATTTTGTGACCTCTGCTCATGAACACTGTCACTATGATTTTCTTAATCTGTCCCGAACATTGATTTCCCACAGCAACCTCGGTATTCTGCACCAGATGTATAAACACATATTTCGGGCAGGATGTGAAAAATGACAACTGTTCTGTTCATAAGGAGGTCTTAAAAATGGCAATGTTGAAAATTTGGAGTGAAAATACTACAAATTAGAGGAGTTACGAGGGTGCGTGGAAACTGCATCATGCACGCTTGTAACAGTCATTTTATGGATATTTGTCACCAAATTTTCAACATAGGCATTTTAGGACCTCTGTTCATGAACAGTGTCACACTGATTTTACATACGAACATACAAATCTGCCAGCAGAACACACCAATCGGTCTATGTAAGTCTGCCCGAGTGTGCAGCTAGCACCCTAGATTGCAGCTGCCCCAGCCTCCTCCCCCTTAGTTCCTCCCCCCGCTTGCACCAGCCCCTGCCCCCCCAACTCTTCCTCTTGCTTTATCCCACATTATCCCACTCCTCCTTAAAGCTATTGACTGTCCTACATGTTACCACACCCTCTGGCACCGCATTCCAACTAGACACCACCCTCTCAGAGAAGTAGTGCCTCCTCATTTCCCTCTTGAAATGTCCCCCTTTCAACCTTAGTTCATGTCCGCTCATCTCTCTTCCACTCCTCAGTTTAAACACCCCCTCGGTGCTAAGTTTAGTTACCCCCACAGGTATTTAAATGCTTCAATCATATCCCTCATCCCTCCTCTCCTCCAGTGTGTACATGTTCAGCTCCTTCAGCCTAACTTCATATTTCTTTCCTTCCATCCTCTTTAACATTTTTTTAATTTTTGTTGCCCTCCTTTGCATCCCCTCCATTAACTTTATATCTCTCTACAGGTATGGCCTCCAGTATTGCACATAGTAGTCTAGGTGCAGTCTGACCAATGATCTGTAGAGAGGTAGGATCACATCCCTATGTCTGGATGAGAACCCCCTTGTGGTGCACCCCAGCATCCTGTTTGCTTTCGCTGCTGCTCTCATGCAGTGGGCTGAGTTGTTCATCCTCCCAGTTACCTACACCCCTAGGTCCTTTTCCTCCTCTCTGATCCCCAACCACTAGTCCTTCTTCTGGTTCTTAGCCCTAAAGTGCATCACCTTACACTTCTTTGCATTGAATCCTAGCTGCCACTCCACCGACCATGTCTCTAGTTTGGTTAGGTCCCCCTGCAGTTTTTCCCATCTGTCCTCCTCGTCCACCACCATCCCCAATTTGGTATAATGTGTGAACAGACTAACCCTACTCCCCACTCTATTTGCTATATCAGAGATAAAGAGCCTAAATAGCACCGGGCCCAGCACTGACCCCTGTGGCACCCTGCTTGTCACTGCTCTTGGTGCCGAGAGCTCCCCCACCACCACCACCCTCTTCACCCTCCCCTGTAACCAGTTCTCTATCCATTTAGTGAGCTTTTTTCCCACCTTCACTGCCATCAGTTTCACCCCCAGTCTCCCATGAGGCACTGTAACAAAGGTCTTACTGAAGTCCAAGTACAGGACAAGTACCGCATGGCCCCTGTCCAACTCCCTTGTCACACAGTCACAATACTGTATTAGGTTGGTTTGACAAGACCTCCCTGAGATGAACCCATGTTGCTGCCCGTCTTGGAGGCCATCATTGTCTAGGAATGCCACCAGCCTCTCCTTCAATATTGGCTCCATAAGCTTATGCACTATGGATGTGAGACTTACCGGCCAATAATTTCCTGGCTCCTCCATAGGCCCACTCTTGTGTATGGGCACCACATGGGCCACACTCCAGTCCTGGGGCACACACCCCGTTTCCAGGGAGGTGTTGAACAGATCTGCCAGTGGCTCAGCCAACAGCTCCACCATCTCCCTCAGCACCCTGGGGTGGATGGCATTGGGACTTGGTGCCTTGTCCACCCTTACTGCCCTCAGCCCCTCTAGCATCCCACTTCCTGTGATCACTTTGTCTGCCATCTCCTCCCCCCTTTTCCCAACGCCCTGGCCCATTCTGGTAGTGGGCCATCCCTCTCCTTAGTGAAAACAGACCAGAAGTACTTATTTAGAATTTCCACTTGCTCCTCCCCCGTTCCAGCCAATCCCTTCCCCGCTTTATTCTTACAATATGTTCCTTGCACTTCCTCTTTTCCCTGTCATACATAAAAAAGCCATTTCCCCCTCCTTTTATGCCCTGCTCGGAACTTAATTGCCTGGAGGCCTTATCTTTTTTCACACTCCTGGCAACCTCCCTTGACCAACTCCCAAAAGCCTCCATATCCTCTGTCTTCCCTATTCTCCTGTACTTCTGGTATGCAGCCATCTTTGCCCTCACCCCTTGCAGCACTTCCTTCCTCAGTTAGCATGGTTTCTTGCCTCTGCTCTTCTTACTCCTTGCCCTGGTGCAGGCTACTGTGGCCTCTGTTAGCCCAGTCTTTATGACTCCACACTTTTGTTCTGCATCCATCCCCGGCCTTATATGCTGGAGTCTTCCTTGCACTGTTGCTCCCATCCCCCCAAAGTCCACCCTAATAAAGTCCACCACCTTAGTGCCCATGCCTCCTGCCTCTCTGCCGAGCATGACAACAAGCCACTTTCTTTGGTGGTCGCTACCTGCTAGAGGGTCCTCCACCCTTACTTCCCTCACCACCTCCCCATTTGCCAGTACTAGGTCCAGAGTGCTACCAAGTCTTGTAGGCCCACTTACCAATTGTGTGAGAAGGCCATCCTGGAATGTATCAAGGGGCACCTGCTTCCTGGTACTGCTAGTGGCTGGGGTGCTCCAGTCAACCAGTGGGAGGTTACAATCCCCCACTATCACCACACTCCCCTTCTACACGTCCCCCTTATCTACTCTGCCAACTCCCAATCCAGTTCCCCGGATTGGGCTGGTGGTCTGTACTTCACTCCCAGCCTCAGCTTTCTGCCCATGGAGTCCAGGAGCTGCACCCAAAGTGCCTCTGTCCTTTCCTCTTCTCCCTTGTCCCTTATGCATTTAATCCCTTCCCTCACATAGAGTGCAACCCTCCCCCCTCTTCCAATCCCCTGGTCCCTGCTGTATATCCTGTATTCCAGGATTGCCAAGCCCCAGTCAGGGTACTCTGTGGCCCAAGTCTCTGTCACTGCAGTAATGTCCACCTTCCCCTCTGAAAGGAGCACCTGAAGCTCTGCAGTTTTATTCCCCAGGCATTTTGCATTGAGAGAGACCACCTTCCACCCATCCCTCCTTCTCCTCACTCTTCTCCTCCTTGGCCTGTGTCCCTCCTCCCAGTAGTCCACACCCTTTCTCCTCCTTATTCTTACCGGGTGGTGGTGCCTTCTATATTACTCTCAGACCATGCTGCCCACTCCTTCCCAGGGTTACTACGCCTCCGCCTTTACCTGTATCTAGGGGGGTGAGCTCATTAGGCTCCCCTTGTCTGGACCTTTCTACAAAGCTCAGTCTTTTGACCACCCCCCTCACTAGTTTAAATCTACCTTTGTAGAGATATACCCCTCTAATCCTGCCTTTAATACTCCCTTCCCCTTCCTGCTCAAGTGTACCCTGTCCCCCGCATAGAAGTCACTATTTCCCCAGACCATACCCCAGTTAGTCACTAACCCATAATTTTTGGTGTGGCACCAATCTCTCTGTCCCTTGTTGAACTCCTCAATCCTACCCTTCCTCCCTATGCTTGCACATGGTACTGGGAGTAACTCTGAGAATGCCACTGACTCCCCAACCCCCTCAGACTGCTTTCCCAACTACTCAAACCTCCCCCTCACTACTTCCACAGTCTCCTCCGTCAAGTCATTTGTATCCACGTGCAACAGTAAATGAGGTTTCTTCCTCCCCCTCGCTGCACACCTGAGCAGTGCCTGCCCTGCCCATCCTGCAGTCAACCTGGGGATAGCTTCAACCCAAATACAGCCGTGCCTTCCCCCCTTCCACCCCATCTCACACCTTTCAGTATACAATCCCCTAGGATGAATACACCCCCCGTCCCTTAGCCTTTTTCCCTTCTAATGCCCCTTCCACCACCCCAGTATTCGATCTTCCCTGCCCCTTACCCCGCCAGCTGCACCCTCTGTGACTTCTGCATTTGTACCCCCTACTTCCACTCACCCTTTTTCTCTGCCTAATTCCTCCCATCCCCCTTCAACCCTGTCCCAGCCTGACTACTTCCTGCTGGGCTTCCCATGTCAACGTCCCCTCCTCCCCTGCTGATTTCCAACCCCTCTCCTATCCCCTCTCTTATCGATTTAGAGACCCTATTCTCTTCTACCCTGATAGTGATGCCCTTCCCATCCATACCCCTTCTCATAGACTTCTCTCCTCCATTCACCACCCCCTCCTTCCTTACCAGCCCACCTTCTACCCTTTGGTCCTCTCTATCTCTTCCCCTAGCTGTTGCCATCCCCTCATGCCCCACTTGTCCTCCCCCCTTTAGTATGTTCCTGCTCCCCCTCTCTCTCCCTTGGCAGAAACTCAAATCTATTCCTAGTCAATACCCCTCCTATATCTCTTCCCCCATCGGTTCCCCCCTCCTACTTATTCCCTTCTGTGCCACCGCTGGTCCCACCCCTGGTCCCTCCCTACCTGCAGCCATCTCGTCTCTCCCTGGTACTCCTAGTGATCTCTTCCTCCCCCAACAGGAGGCCCCCCTCGCCTTGGGCACCCCCTCCCTTGTCCTCTCTTTTCTGCTAGTGCCTCTGATACTGGGGTCAGTTTCAGTCTCTAGTTGTTCTTCCTCCATCCCCCTTTGCCATCCCCTATTTTCCCCCCAGCCAGGATGCTTACCATACTCATCTGTCCTGCCATTAGACTCCTCCCTAACCTCCACAGTTCCTCCCGCAAACTAGTCAGTCATCTACAGACCATACACCCCCCATCCTCCAAGCCCAGTCCAGGATCATGGTGGACCCACATCCTGTACACCCCACCACCCTTCCAAAGATGCCCGCTCTATTGACATGTGGCACCTGCCCCATTTTGGCCCCCATCTTATGTTATGGGCTCTTACTCCCAGGTTCTGTAGCATACTACAACTGTTAGGCCATTATTTACTCAAATTTCTGTTCCCCCCCATGCTAGTCCCCCTACTTGCCCCTTGCCAACCGGGGTAATTCAGTCTCAAATCTCATCCATTAGATATTGTATTACTGTAGCAATCCTAAAGCCTCCTTGTCCATTTTTCACCCCTCAGCTATCATACTTTTGTTCTCAGCTCTCACATAGTTTTGCTTAGCCCAGTTAGAAATCCTATTGCACTCCAAGTATTACTCAGCTCAGTTAGAGAAATAAACAGAACAACTAAATCTGTATTATTACAGCACTCCTCAAAGTATCCAATCATTGCTTTGTCTCCACCCCAGAGACCCTGCTGTAATATAGGACCACAGAGGACCCTGGGCAGGAGGTTGGGCAACTCTAAAGTCCCAGCAGAGCTCCATTGAGCTCACTCACTCCCCTGTCTCTCACTCACTCGTTCTGTTTCTCCCAGAACTGCAGGCTGCCCTTTTGTACTGGGCTCCTGCCTGCATTGGCACCTTTTTCTGTCCACAAAGAAATCCGCAGCAGTCCTGGCAGAGCTCTGTTGAGCTTGCTCACTCCTCCTCTGTCATGCACTCATTCTGTTTCTCCCAGTGCTGCAGGCTGCCCTTTTGTACTGGGCTCCTGCCTGTGTTGGCACCTTTTTCTGCCCAAAAAGAAATCTGCAGCAGTCCTGACAGAGCTCTGTTGAGCTCGCTTAGTCCTCCTCTCTCACTTGCTCATTCCGTTTTCCCAGCACTGCTGGCTACCCTTTTGTACTGGGCCCCTGCCTGTGTTGATGCCTCTTTCTGCCCACAAATAAATTCACAGCAGTGCTGACAGAGCTCCCTTGAGCTCACTCACTCCCCTTCCCTCTCTCGCTCATTCTGTTTCTCCCAGTGCTGCAGGCTTCCCTTTTGTACTGGGCTCCTGCCTGCATTGGCGCCTTTTCCTGCCCACAAAGAAATCTGCAGCAGTCCTGACAGAGATTAGTTGAGCTCGTTCACTCTCCCTCTCTCAATCGCTCGATCTTAATCTGTTCCAAACACTGATTTCCCACATTGACTGCACTATTCTGCATCAGAAGTGCAAAAACACATTTTGGCCAGGATGTGAGAAATGACAGCTGTACTGTTCATAAGGTGGTGTGAAAAAATGCCAGTGTTGAAAATCTGGCCTGAAAATATTACAAATTTGTGAAGTTACAGGGTGTGCAGAAACAGTGCAACGCACGTTTGTAACACAGTCATTTTTATGGACTTTCGTCACCAAATTTTCAACATAGGCATTTTAGGACCTCTGCTCATGAACAGTGTCACTGTCATTTTCTCAGTCTATTTTGTAAACTGATTTCCCACAGCGACCATGCTATTCTGCACCGGAAGTGTGAAAACGCATTTTGGCCAGGATGTGTAAAATGACAGCTGTACTGTTCATGAGTAGGTGTGGGAAAAATGCCAATGTTGAAAATCTGGACTGAAAATATTACAAATTCGTAAAGTTATGAGCATGCGTGGAAACTGAACAATGCACACTTGTAAAACAGTCATTTTTTGGATTTTTTTCACCAAATTTGCAACATAGGCCTTTTGAGAGCCCACCTTATGAACAGTGGCACTGTCAATTCATTAATTGGTCCCGAAAAGTGATTCCGCACAGTGACTGCAAAATCACCTTTTGGAACCAAATAACTCAATGACAGTGACTGAGTTCATGAAGAGGGGTCCCAATAAACCCATGTTGAACATTTGGTGCAAAATTCCCAAAAATGTCTGAGATATGCACCAAAGTTGAAAAAACCCTATTTATGCCATTATAAAGTTTACTGGCATTTCTTCAGTTTGTGGTCAGCTTCGAAGTGTGCAGACATGTTCCCGGTCCACCAAAGATCGTCATGCTGAGCTCCGAAGGTAAGTATGGGGTAAGGGGGGGTGTAGGGAGGCAGGGTGCGCAGAGGCTGGGTGCGGGTTGGGGAAGGGGCCAGTGGACTCTAAGAGGGACCGTTTTCTGTTTTACAGGTTAAAGAAAAAAATATAAAAACTTTGTGGGACTTTTTTTTTTTCAGGGACTTTTGGCATGCTGGGGTGGGCTCCCAGTGTGCCACCTGAGTGTTTTTTTTGAGGAGGGGCTGTAGATGATAGGGGATTGGGCACCCCCATCAGCACATACCGAGTTGGGGGGGAGAGGTGAGGGGGATTAGGTACTCCCCTCGGCACATACATTTTTTGGGTGGGACATTATGCCAATGGGGAGTGGGCTCCCCCATTGGCAAATTTATTGGGAAAGGTGGGGACTAAAGCCGATGGGGATTGGGCTCCCTATTGGCAAAGAAAGACTGTTGGGGGGCTCATGATGCTGAGGGGGATTGGGCAGCCCCTCAGCACACAACAAATGGGGAAGGGGGGTCATGGCATGCCGACAGGGAGTGGGCTCCCCCATCGGCAAATGAACTAGCGGGGGCACCATGGCAAGGCACCGCCTTGCAATGATGGGTCACTCCCTCATTGCAGCAGAATGTCTGATGCTGCGATGATGAGGCAGCCCCTGATTGCAGTGGTGAAAACGTTTCAACTTGATGGCACTTTTGCAGAACCAGTGTCATCAAGACACTGGGTCTGCATTGGTTCACCAGTGCCAAACCCCCAAATGCAGTGCCCCCGTTGGCTGCCAGAGTGCTGCACCTTCACAACCCGCTTCTCTCCTAAGCTGCTGCATAATGTTTCTTGTGCATGCACACAAGCAAACATAAAAAAAACTGTGCTCAGCATAGACAGTAAAGCAGTGATAAATCCTGTTTCACAACATCCAATCTAATTCAGTAAGTATCACATAAATCAGGAATAAAGTCATGAACGTTTGATTTACTGAATCAAATTATGTGTACTGCATGGACTTAATAGTGCTTCACTGTGTGTATTGAACAAGTGGTCATAGCCCTTTTATGTTTACTTTCTGCTATTGTTGCCAGTGCACACCTGATAGCCACAACATACATTTCCGTCTTTCATCAGCCTGAGGACATCGTCACTAAGTGTGTACATCTAGTAGCCAGGAGTGTGCTGGGAGAAAGTGATATCATGACAACCAATCTTTCAGTGGGAAGGGGTGTACAGTTTCACACTGAGTTGGGCAATAGCAGCAAATCATATTTTTTTTAAATGAGTGAACACAAGAAAACAGACTCTTACATTTGCGCCTGGCTGCCAGATAAAGACAATGATGTCTGTGAACTGTCAGTTTCAGCAATGCTGGCTGGGAAACTATCAATACAGAGCAGCATCAGTGTGAATGACAGCTTCTTGTACCAAGAAATGGGTAGGATATCTAAAGGCGCTTTTACACATAGATTTATGTAACAGAATAACTGTTATGGAAACAGTATTCCGTTACATCCCTTGTGTGTAAAGTGCATCTGTTTCATTCCATAGGAAAACGTTCATCCAAACCGCAATCTCTGCTTTTCACGGTTTGCACCGTTCTTTTCCATTTCATCGGGCTGTGTAAAACAGCCATTCTAAAGCAGTGCACAAACATCAATAGAGCAGCAAGCTCTGTGGGGTTGCGGAAACACAAATGGAGGTGGGAGATGTGGAAAACTCATGGAGTGTAGAAGGGATCCTAAAAACGCAGCAGAGTACAATGGCGCCACAGGTAATGCTCATTTCATTTTAAAAACCTGCGTGGAAAAGCACCTTAAGTTTATAGTTAGTGACAGCACTGCTTCAATAAATAAATACTCATCTAGACACACAAATCTGATTGTATTCAGTTTTGTGCACACTGCAGTGGCACTGTATATAAAAGTTCAAATACATTTTTGAAGACACTAGGTTATCTGTGGTTGCAATTAAAAAGTAACGTAAATCAAGGGATGTTGAAAGGATTGTGGCAGGCAAGTAACATCAACACTGCTGCATGCTCCAAGATATAAATTAAGCAGTAAAAAAAGCAATGTATTGTATGGCAGAAAATGGCAATTTTTTTATTAATGTGTTGTTTCCTATCTTTGTAGTGCTCTGCATCCATAAGCTGAAGATGCAAACCTAGAACAGCATTTTAGACTGATACAGTGCTTGTGAAGCACGGTTACATCTAACTCAATAGACAGAACATTAACAGCAAATTATTTTTTCAATTCAAACTTTATTAGGTTTTTAACTATACAGAGAACAGAACCGACAAATGAAAAAAGCAGAAGAAAAACAACATTAATTCTGAACACTGTATCGGAACTGTTCCCCTTCCCACCAACCCTACCCTAACCCTTCCCTAACCCACTCACCACCTGACACAACACAGTAAGTACCAAATGAGACACAGGGTTAAACATATGCTGGTATAGGGGAATTAAACAGAATAAAGAGTGTGAAGGGGGTCCCAGATGTGTCTATACTTCTTTAACCTATTATTAAGGCTGGCTATGGCCTTCTCAGTTGTAAGATTTCCAAGGAGTTCCTGAAGCCACTCAGAACAGAAGATGTCCAAGTCATCCTTCCAGTGACGCAATATCACCTTCTTGACAGACATGGAAATAAGGGCCATGTGGTATCTGCAATTGAGTACCAATACCTCAGAGAAGTCACCTACTACACATATCTCTGGGGTAAACAAGTCATTCAACCCCAGCAGGGGGTCCATTTTTTGTTGGATGGTAAACCAGAGCATTGAAGTCTTGGGACAAGACCAAAAAACATGGAATAGGGAGCCTTCTTCTTGTTGACACCGGATGCAAGTAGAGGATGGAAGAAGACCAAATTTAAATAACCTTTGTGGAGAATAATATAGGTTATGTAAAATATGAAACTGTGTGATACGCAGCCTATCCTGGGTAATATACCTGTGGCAACTGCGCCATATAGCTGGCCAATCTAAATCATGAATGGGAAATGTTGCAGACCAGTATGCTAATGAAGCAAAACAGTCCGGGTAGGCCCAGTTGTACAAAATCCCATAGATCTTGGATACAACATGTGGGGTGCATACTAAGGGCTGAAGCTCTAGAATAAAGGAAATGTTAGCCCATTGAGGGGGAGTTAAACTGAGCACCTTCAAAATTAGATGTCTTAGTTGAAAGACTTTGAAGCTATTAAAAGGCAGAATATTAAATTTACTGATCATCTCAGTAGTGGAGAGCCACGAGCCTTCATCAGATATAAGCTGAGAAAGGATGCCATCCCCCAGGTGTGGTAACCAAGAGGGATGAAGCATTTTGTTATCAATCTTCAGCTTGGGGTTGCCTCATATGGATTGTGCTAAGTCTTGAGTATGGTTATACTTATGAAAGGAGCACAACTGCATATGAACCCTTACTGAGACAGCTATAGGGGTAGATTTTAATTTGGGAGGGATAACCTTGGGATTAATACGTAAAAGATTTATTGGTGACACACCACAGACTGAGAAAAGAGCCAGCTCAATTCTAAGTCAGCAGGGTAATAAACGTTGAGCAGATATCTCCTCAGGAGGAAGTGTCCATTTAAGATATTTAGAGGCTTAACTGGCCCAGTAGTAGACAGCTAAATGCAGTAAACGTAACCTCCCTTTAACCTTGGGGGCAGTGAGTTTGTAATAAGCTAATCTGGGTTGCTTGTTGGACCAGATGAATTTGGTAATGATACTGTGAATATTCTGGAACCAAGTTAAAGGTAGCCATATATAAAGTAAGTGAAGGGGGTAGAAAAGCCGAGGGAAAACATTCATTTTACCTATATTAATCCTGCCCCACAGAGAAAGCGGGAGTTTGGACTACCTCTCAAGGTCCCCACTGATAGTTTTCGCAACCGAATCCAAATTTAGTTTCTGGGTAAGTAATGGGCTCTGTGATATCTCTATACCAAGATACCGGAATGAATCCTGTTTCCAGGAAAGACTCAGTGCAGTAATAGAGCTTTTAAAAGTCTTATAATTAAGAGGGAATACAACCATTTTATCCAGATTTAACTTATAATTGGACATTTGGCTGTACTTCTTAATAAGGGAAAGCATAGGGGGAATTGACACCGTTGGGTATGATATTTGTAAAAGAAGATCATCCGCATAAGCAGAGGCCTTGATTTCATGGTTTAGGATAGAAATACCTTGAATTCTGTCACATAAAGTCAGCAACCGGATAAGAGGTTCTAGATATAGGTTGAATAGCAATGGGGATAGAGGACAGCCTTTTCTGGTGCCGGACTATAAGGGGAAGGGATCAGATACTACCCCATTAGCCATAACCCGGGCTATTGGGGATTGATATAACGCTTGTATCCAAGATTGGAATTGATGAGTGAACTTATAGGCATGAAGAACATGAAACAAAAAAGTTCCAATCCACTCTGTCAAAGGCTTTCTCGGCATCCAGAGAGGTCAAAGCTGCTGGGAATGGAGCATCTCTGGATGCTGAGAGAACATGCAACAATACTCGGAGGTGATCAACTGAAGAGAGTCCCCTCATGAAGCCTACCTGTTCTGGGCCAATAAGCTGAGGCAATATAGTGTTAATACGCTCCGCAAGCAACTTGGTTAGAATTTTAATATCTTGATTCAATAAAGAAATGGGGTGGTAACTGGAAACAGATTCTGGATTCCGATCTGCCTTGGGCAGTAGAACTATTAGTGCCTCAAATACAGAGGGGTCTACAGCTGCACCAGACAAAATGTAATGAAATAGAGGCAAAAGTAGGGGAATAATTTGCTTGTGAAATTTTTTATAAAAGTTGGCCGAAAAGCTGTCTGGCCCAGGGGACTTGTCAGAAGGAAGAGACTGAATGATTCTAATTGGTTCCACAGTAGAGATATGTGTTGTAAGGGGACCGTATTGTTCTTCAGAAAGAGAGGGAAGCGTTGCTGTAGCCAGATAGTCATCTAGAATTTGAGTGGGAGGAGGATCAATCATAGGGCTGTATAGGTTGTTATAGTACCTATGGAACTCTGTCACTATATCCAATGGAGACATTTTAAGGGATCCATCAAGTTGGGAACTAAATAGATGTAATGTATCTATCTGATTCCATCTGTTTAATCCGAAGTGCTAGGAGCTACCCAGCCTTTTCACCCTGATCAGAATAGGCCACATTAGTCCGAGAAATTGCGAACTCTGCCTTCTCTCGTAACATTTCTAAATAGGCCTCTCTTAATTTGACTAATTCCTGTCTAACAGCGTCAGGAGACTGAGGGGATAAATTAGCTTCTATTATTCGAATCTGCGAGAGAAGGCTGGATATTCTTTTTTCTCTTTGTTTTTTCCTCTGGGCGCATAAACTGATAAGAATTCCTCTAATATATGCTTTGAGAGCACACTACTCTAAGTCTGGTCTAGCGGTGGACCGAAGATTGGCTTCTATAAAATGCTCAATATGTTTAGAAATGGTTGCAACCATATCAGGGTCTTTCAACACCTGGCTGTTGATCTTCCAATGCGTGACTCTCTTAGACGAGGGTGAGAGGAAAAGATGACAAGTTACAAGAGAATGGTCAGGGGGGGGGCTGGCTCAATGGAGGCGGCATTAACCCCAGACATTAACATGTGGCGAGTAGGATTAACAGCAAATTATGCCCCTGCAAGTAGGTTTTGATGGTGACCAGCTCATTAGGATTGCCAAGTAATAGTAAGATAAAGAAACAAACAAACAAAAGAAAATGGTGCTAAAATTAACACTGGTCATAGCAGACAGAACAGCACATCTGTAATGCTTTGTTATACAAACTGCAAATGGAGCTTACCACTGCTGTATCATTGCCACAATTTAAAGTTTCAGATCAGTTCAAATCTTTATTAGAATGCAGCAGCACAGTTAAAATCCATGGTACAGGACTTTCGGTTCCGCTTTGGCTCCAATCAGCAGCTAAAAGAACCACTCCGCCTGATCTGTTAACCAATCCTCCTCATCTGAAAGATTAAACTAACTGAAACCAAATGCAATGGCAACCGGAGGATTGCAGAAGGACAGAGGGACAAGAACCCCCACTCCGTACCCGCGGGGTGAAAAAGAAACCTAAGGATCACGAATAATCTCTCCCACACATGGCCTAGCTACGTCCACATGCCATAACAGCTCGGCCCCAAGCTATGATACTGACGAGGAAATGGAACAGCTTTCCAGAACAAGATTCGAGACTCTGATGAGGGAACTGAAAGACATGAGGGCAGAAAACAAAAACAAATTCAAACAATTAAATCAAAAGCTATCTATGGTGGAGAATCGAATGCAGGAGGCAGAAGAACGAATTAGTACAACTGAAGATGGCCTACAGCAAATTGGGCAAACAGTCTCAGCCCTCTGCCTACATGCAATTTCTACAGAGTAGAAATACTTAGACCTTGAGAGTAGGTCCAGGAGGGACAATCTACGTTTGTATTGTCTAGCGGGGGTCAGAGGAGGGTGATATGTCTGAGTTTTTGGTGGATATGCTCCGGGATGCACTGAATCTTCCTCCTGACTATAAAATTAAAATTGACAGAACGCATAGCGCCCTGATTCTGAAACCTAAAGATCCAACTGCTAGTACACGCTCAGGGATTATCAAATTTCACAACTTTAAAACCAAAGAGGATATCCTAAAAAGGGCTTGGCAACAACGAGAGGTCAGATACCTTGAATCTCACCTTTTTTTCAATTAGAACTATCCACCCACTATCCAAAAACAGTGACAGGAATATGCCCCCCTTATAAAGATACTCTGAAGGGAAAATCTACGCATTCAAACACCACACCCCTCCAGACTAAGGGTATTTTGGAAAGAAGGGTCTGAGATATATAATACTTTCCAAGAAGCGAGGCAAGCAATGATTAAAAAGGGAATTGAACTACCAGAACAACAAACGAAGATGGGCCAGAAATGACAAGATCAAGATGAAACGTGGCAGACTATTCCACCTAAGAGAAACAAGAATCTGAATAATGCTGTAACCTCGAACACTATCTCCCTCTTCAGAGACTTACTTAAAAAGCTCCCCGGTATCACAGAGCAAGACCTACTGCAAATTGAAGGCTGAACTAAACACCTTGAATAGGTCTTCACACTGACAGATGCTACACAGTGAGTAGCAGCGGCTGTGCTGTGAGATAGCCTTTTTTCCTTGACTAGACTCAATAGAAAGATCCATGGGGAAGCGTCTACTGGGCCCCTGAATAAATTCTAAAGTATTCAGATTAATCAAAAGGGCTTTTGGACTTAAAGAGACTTACATGTAGGGCTGGCTATTGAGAAGAGACATACTATACAATGCTGGTCTATACATGTTTAACAATTAATTGAAATAACATTTATTGTAAAAAAAGTCACTTAATAAAAGGGCCTGGAGAAGGAAAATGAATAGGGTGGGATATTGAGTGATGGGGAATAAGCTAGTTATAGTACTGAACCCTTTATGTCAATTTTCAGCCCTTGCCCCCCCCCAGCTCTCCGATATCAAGGCACAAGACCTACTGCAAATTGAAGGCAGAGCTAAACACATAGAATAGATCTTTACAGCATCTGATGCTACGCAGTGAGTAGCAACAAATGTACAATGGGATAGCCCCTTTTTCTTTTTCTTGACTAGATTCAATAGAACAAGTCATGGGGAAGCCCCGACTAAGACCCCGAAAAAATTCTAAAGTACTCAGAGGAGTCCAAAGGGCTATTGGACTTAAAGAGACTTATATGTAGGGCTGGCTATTACAAAGAGACATATCACACAAAGCTGGTCCATAACTCTTCAACAATTAATTGAAATAACTTTTGTGTTATTGTAAGCAAAATCATTTATTACAGGGCCCTGGGGAAATAAAATGAATAGGGTGGGCTAAAGAGCGATGGGGAATAAGGTAGTTAAAGTACTGAGCCCTTTAAGCCAGTCTTTTCGCACTTGCCCCCCCCCCCGATACTGTCTAATTGTAATATAAACCATTTCCCTCTTGTTATTTTTATTTTTGAACAAGTTAAATTGAACAGTCTGGGCTTGAAGCTATACTACACAACACAGTAGCATGTCCGAAGGGTCTAGTCTGGTACAGACCCTTGAAGAGGTCCTTCCACCCAGAAGGAGTAATCTCCTCTTCAACCTACCACATATAACATCAAGGTGGGTACAGAGGTCACTTAAGATAGTGGACCTCCTACCTTGGAAGTTCAGGCAAGGTATTCAGTTAGGTGCCCAGTTGGCACCACCAAGTTTTTTTATTGTTAAAGTCAGCGTGTCTTTATAGATTCTGTTTTAATGCAAACCTGGTATTCCAATTAAGGGAGTATAACTACTTTGTCTGGGAAAAGGTCCTGAGGCATGAGATAGTTTTTCTTGAGAGATATGAGATAAGTTTAACGGTAAATATTTTAAGGCAACACAATGAGTTACACTTTTTGCACATATAATGTACATGGACTGACTAGTCCCATAAAATGAACAAAAATCTTAGCTTCACTTAATCGAGCTGGTGCCAATATTCTGATACTTCAGGAAATGCACCTGTCAAAAGCTGAGCATCAAAAGTTCAAGCAATTTGGGTTTGCACAGGTCTATGCCTTTTCTTTTAAGGGAGGACGAAGAAGGGGAACTGTTATACTAATACCACATATGGTCCCATTTCAAGCAACAGACCAAATAATTGACAGAGAAGGAAGGTATGTCCTATTAAAGGGGAAATTAAATGGGAAATTCATCACAATGGCATCACTGTATTTTCCACCTAACTCTGACTTTACAATCTATAGGTCGATTCTGTTGAAATTAATACAACGGGCAGAAGGCCCAATTGTCTGTGGGGGCGATTTTAATTTGAACCTATCTCAACTATATGACCCAGTTACACAAAATCAAAAAGTCTCTAGACAGGCAAGGAATGTAGTGAAGCTGATCAAGGAACTGGGATTGGCAGATGCCTGGTGATATCACAATGGTACTGGTACCCACAACACTTTTTTTTCACAAGCCCATCAAAGTTATTCATCAATTGATTATTTTCTGGTCTTGCAAGAACATGCCCAAATTTCACTCAAAGCCTGGCAAGGTGACTTTGTCCTCTCCAACCATGCCCCACAGTATCTCTGTTTCAGAAATGATCTATTTCAAAAGTCTACAATATGGAGGCTAAATATATCTCTTTTAAGAGATAAGGAAATTATACAGGAGAATAAAAACACAATTAAACAAACTTTATTAGATAACAACATGCCAGAAATTGATATATCTATACTGTGGGACACGGTCAAGGCCATTTGCTGAGGTAAATTTATTGCAGTGGCAGCACATAAAAAAAAGCTAAGAGACCAGAAAAGAAATACTTTACTTGCCCAAATAAAAACTCTTGAGGAGCAACAAAATATAAAAATAACAACAGAGGCCACTAAGCAATTAAAGATACTGAAACAAGAGCTTAACTCTCTGTTGGATTAATATGTTGAACAAAACCAGTTATTCCTCAGATAGAGGTATTACAAAGGTGGTCCCCGCTCATTGAAATCCCTGGTGGGATGGCTAAGAAGGCAACAGGCTAAAGCCATGATCACCACGTTGAGACCTTCGTCTAAGGACCCACCCCAACACACTATAGCTAATATATCAAATATATTTGTTAAATATTATACAGAACTCTATGCAACACCCCAACCACAACCTACAGCAACAAAAATCAGAGCCTTTCTTCAAACCCTAAACCTCCCAACCCTTCCTAAAACCCTAGCGGAAACATTACTGGCCCTGATTTCAATCAAACAGCTGGAAGTAGAAGTGGGAAATCTAAAAACTAATAAATGTCCAAGGACCGACGGTCTGCTAGGAGAATTCTATAAAGTTTTTAAACAAGACATAACCCCTATATTACACTGTTTGTTTAGAAATATAACCCTCCCTGAAACTCCTATCCCTCCATCCTGGCAATATGCAATTATCTCAGTAATCCCCAAACCTGGGAAGGACCCATCCCTGCCTGGTTCCTATTGCCCTATTTCCATTCTGAATACTGACTACAAAATTTTGGCATCTGTACTAGCTCATAGACTAGCTAAATTAGCCCCCATTTTAATTCAGCAAGATCAATCAGGGTTTATTCAAGGTCATCAAGCCCAAGACAATATTAGGAGCACTGTATACCTAATTGAACATATCCAAAAAGTACAAACCCTGACCCTTCTACTTAGTCTAGATGCTGAAAAAGCATTTGATAAGGTCGCATGGCCCTTTTTAAGGGAAGTACTGAATACTTTTAAAATTCCACAGCAATTTATAACCACCATATTTAAATTTTATCAGACCCCTCAAGCTTATATTAGATCTAATGGCCATTTGTCTCATAAATTTCACTTGCATAGGGGAACCAGGCAGGGATGCCTTATTTCCCCCCTTCTGTTCACTTTTTAATTGAACCTTTGGCCCAAATGATTCGACAAGATCAAAATCTTCCTGGTATTAACTTGGCCAGAATGGAGCACAAAATAGCACTATTTGCTGATGATGTTTTGATATATTTAGTAAACCCGAATAACTCTCTTCCACATTTATTTCAAAAACTTACTTTATTTTCATCCTTGGCCAGATATTCCTTAAATACTAACAAAACTGATTTATTGGCCTTTAATTATAACCCCTCTAGACAAATTGAAGAAAAATTCCAATTTAAATGGAATTCCCAAACAATGCAGTACTTAGGAGTTAATATTCCAGCTGACCTTGGATCACTATATAACCAAAACTAAGATTCCCTAATACAGACCCTGAAGACAGATTTTAACCTTTGGACAGTGATACCTCTATCCTTTTATGTGAGAAATCGAGCACTTAAAATGAACGCTCTGTCAAGATTATTATATTTGTCTCAATCTATACCTAGCATAGTGCCCTTACAGTCCGTGAACAATTGGCAATGAACATTTTTGAAGTTCCTTTGGCAAGGCAAAAAACCCTGTCTTAAATTCCAATTATTGATGCTTTCCAAAAACCTAGTAGGAATAGCACTTTCTAACTTACACTATTATTGGAATGTCTCCCAAATGCGATTGGCGTTGTTATGGGGAAACACCCACTACAGTATATGGCACATTGGAAGCAAATTGATCTTTGTAGAGTTTTGCCCAACCCCTTACCCTCGACCCTTTTGGCCCCCCCGATGAGACAACTCCAAGCACTATTACTAAATGGTACAGGAACAATCCTAGAGGGTTGGAGGAGGGGCTACCCTCAAATGCGGTTCTCTAACCACACCTGGAAATACTGTTGGTTCTCAGTGAACCCTGCTTTTCCACCAGCACAAGAATATAAATGGTATGCTCACCAGGCCACTAAAGACTTTGTGGCGCCTTGGCAAATACTTCAAAATTCTACAACAAAATCTTTCACAGAAGCACAAACAAGGTATGGCTGGGTTTCCAGTGATTACATATACTACTTATAGATGAGAGATTGGATTAATATGCAAATAAAAACTCAGAACTATAGATCAATACAAGAAGAGGACTGTAGTCCCTTTGTTAGCATATGGACAATCTCTGGAAAAGACCATGCCATATCACTGCTATACCAATTCCTTAACACTTTCCAGAACCATCTAACTGATTTAATAAAAAGGAGATGGGAGAAGGACTTGGATATCCCCCTATTAGAACAATGTTGGCTGAAGGTGTGGCAATCAACATGGTCCACAACTTTGTCCCCTAGCTGGAGGGAGTAAGTTTGGAAGGTCCACACTAGGTATTTTTTAGTACCCTTATTCTAAGCAAAGTGCAATCCTGAAGCATCTTCATCCTGCTGGAGACAATGCGGGACACTAGAGGTTTCCCATGCTCATATATTTTTAAATTGTCCAGTGATTAAGCCATTCTGGCAAGCAATCACTCACCAAATAACTAAAATAATGACCACACAGGAAACCTTGACCCCTCAAAAGCTTCTTTTGGGCATACCTCCTGAAACCCTAAAAGACAGAGACACCATATATCTCTGGGCTATTTGTATAGCTGCAGTTTATAAAGCTATTACCAAAAAGTGGCTGCTCCCTAAACCCCCAACCTTACTAGAATGGCAAGAAATAGTAACTTATATACAACACATGGAACAGCAAATGCATAACTTACAAGACAGGGCAGCATCATACCAGAACTGCTGGACCAGATGGGACCTCAACAAGTGACCTAAGTTGAGTGTTTGGGGGAAATAAGCAAGCCCTGAGGATATTAAGAGGTAATTCCCATTTTGGGGAAGCTGAGAAATTATCTCTTTTTAAATATACCTCTTGGACCCCTTAAGAAAGAAATAAAAAGTGTGAGAGAAATTATAGAATGCTCTAGAAGTTTTATTAAATAAGACAAGCAGTAATGGGAAACTTATGCTCCATGAATAGGATCTTAATTTACTTTTGAGATAAAAAAGACACAATTGCTGACATTTTTGATTCTGTATGTATTTTAGTTATGTATGTATAAGTTTTGTTCTTTTTTTATTTTTTATTCTACATACGTACTTGGAAAACTGCACTTTTTAAATGATGTACAAATATGAAATGCTACCTGATGCTCCGGAATTAAGGAGCAAAGGCATCTGTATGATGAAGTGTTGTTTTAAACAACTATTAAGAAAAAAGAAAAATGCAATTAAAAAAAAATTCCAAGGTACAGGTCCAAGTAAACAGGTTGCTCTTGCTCATACAGGGAAAACTCGCTAATGCAATCACTGTAACATGTATTCCAATATTCAGCTTTTTACTGCTGCGTTGACCATCATTCCCCATGGACCTGACCACAACGTGACTGTTATTTCTGCAACGTGGATTTTTACTGTGTTGCTGCATTCTAATAAAAATATGAACTGA
The DNA here is from genome assembly GCA_016271365.2 of Neoceratodus forsteri. Lineage (NCBI taxonomy): Eukaryota > Metazoa > Chordata > Ceratodontiformes > Ceratodontidae > Neoceratodus > Neoceratodus forsteri. The sequence goes on along the minus strand of CM028137.1, from coordinate 260,231,228 downwards.
GTTGAAACTTTGACTTGTGCCTATGATGCCGCTGTGTGTATATCCCTCTATATGGATATACCAGATGGACTACTGTATACATGCCCAAGCTCAGCCCACCCTACAAGGGCAAAACATTCAATGGCAGTTAATGCATATGTGCTGAAAAAACATCTCCAGAGGAGCAGGCTGACAGGTAGATTAAACTGAAGAAAATGCCAGCACCCGGTTTCAGGGTTCAACCAATGCTTTACTTTATTAGTGCACAAAAAAGGACATAACAAGGTGAACAGCAAACTCCTTGACTGGTTTTGCTGTCTAGTCTTTGTCAAAGGGATGTTTGACCAAGCCTAGACAATGAAACTGGTCAAGGAGTTTGCTGTTAACCATGTGCTTTGTTTACCCTAATAAAGTAAAGCACTGAGTGAATCCTGAAACTGGGTGCCAGCATTTTCTTCTGTCGGAACAATGACATGCTTCTCACCGGGCTCAGGTTGTTGAAGTGGAGCGGTGGTTCTGTCTCTGTCTGATAGTCAGGTAGCCTAAACAAAGTTCCTGGCAGACTACAGAGGTTAAAAAAATGACCCTAACCAACTTAGCAAATTGCAGTATTTTTAATGGAAATTCAAACAGAGAGCTAAAAAAAAAAAAAATTGCCAAAAGTGTGGAGGGATGAGTATTGGGCTGTTGGAATTTTTGTTTAATGAAGTGTTACGTCTACTCTCAACATCTCATCCTTCTGGCCAGGCTAACAAAGCAATGACGGACTAAAGAACAATCAGATTACACCTACAGAATTTGTGCAAAGTCTATTTCATTTATTTTTGATTGAGAATCTGCTGCTCATAATCACAGCAAATATACGGTAGCAGCAAAATCCCATGCAAATGGTGAACAGAAAATCAGCTTCATTTCTGGGCTACTGGCCAATGATATTCAGCAGTTGTGTGTAGTACAGTATGTGTGAAAAAATATTGTTGGTATACCTAGACTGGAGATTTAAAAAAATAAAACATGCCTCAGCCTTACATGCTTGATGCCTGTGTACTCCCCTCCTAAAATAATACACATGTAGCCACATGGACTCTGCCTGCCTGTGAATAATGCATAAATCCTGGATGCAATGGGCCCTTGGTTAGTTTCCAGATGGCAGGGACAATGCATACAGTTTGGGTGGGGCATGTTGGGTTCAGAAGCAGCTTGTACAAAATGGAATCTCACAATGATATTTCTAAGGTCTATAGGAACAACAGCCACTGAAATTCTGGCTGTCAATAGTTATCTTAGCTCACATAAATCAACCCATTTAAAGTTAACCTCATGTCTGCCTGGTGCAGCAGTACTGATGCCAGCACTACATGTGGGAACAGTTAGTGCCATGCCTTTACACTAGGTCCTGTGAAACAAAACAATCATCATCATTGTTTAGCTCTTTTAAAGTGCTTATCCTGAAAAGTCCTGTCTGTGAAGTGCAAATGCTTTATTTTCCTCAGGCAACAGACCAGCTAGGATTTCCATGTGTCCCCTTGTCTGAAAAAGAAAAGGAATTCAGTTTTAGAATGCCTGTCATGCATATATCAAAAACCGTTACACAGCCGGGGGAGGGGTGTCATTTAGGTGTATGGAGTGTCAGTGAGAATATACATAAATACCAGGGATATATTATTTGTTGAAAGAAAAAAGCTTTATTAGCACTTTCTTTTGTTGCTATTAAGAAACCCCTTGTACCCCCTCCCCACTCCCTTGTGATGGTTTCCTCTAAGTGCATCCTTTATTCGGACATTTGCCCAAGCACTGTGTGGTGAAGCCCCAAGGAAAGAAGGGCATGAGAGAGCACACAGTAGCACTTGACTTTGCTACAGCAGTTCAGAATGAAAGGTCTTTGCAGTAAACAGGCAGTAGCAGCACCACCACCACCACCACAGCACCAAACTCACTGGGCATCTTCCATCAGGACCACTGGAAAGGCAGCTCACTGTAATCTGCCTCGTCACTGTCATCTCCCAATCTTCCTAGCTCTGGTGCTGCTACAGTACTTGGCTAACTTGGGATGACTTTAATAGTTCATCTGAAAACAGTCACCAATCTGCATGGAAAGTGCGGTCGGATTGCCAAAGTGGCATTCAGAGGTACTGTGAGAATATATATTACTGAGCTTTTCACATTGCTGTTTTCCGTAGAGAAAAAAATTGTGAGGGGCAACTGAGAAAGCAAGGGGGGCACGAAGTACATTATGATTATGAATTAATATTGCAGAGGTTGTAAGGACCAGCATAACGAGTTTTATTAAACTCAACAGCTTTTATGACAGAGCTACTTGGGTGGAGCATGATGTGTAGCTATGGGACACATTGACAGACAGCAAGACACCCGAGAGAGTTTCACCCACATAGACAGGCACAGTGACAACTAAATGAAGCACCACAAGTTGCCATATGGGGGAGGTGGCCTCTATGATCATCACAGCAATTCTAAAAAAAACCATAAACTAGCTCTTTGGAACTGGAGGGTTGGGGGCAGTATAGCACACAGTGGGTGGTTGTGGGATGGTTTACAAATGAATTGAGAACTGAGGGCTTTGGGTGCTACAGCGCACAGTGGGTGGTTGTGAGAGGGTTCACTCAATCCAGGTTTTTAAAATTTTAGGAAGGAATGTGGAATCTCTTAACTCATTGTAAAAGATCTGCAGGGCTACGCCTACTGCAGCCCTAAAAAGCAGCTATCTTTATTTACTCAATTTTTGAGTAGACAGAGAATGTTATCTAGCCTCCCACTACTACAGCCCACTCAGCTGAGGAAATTGATAAAAGCCGGACATGGATAAGAACTAGAATGTGCCTGTTGGCAATGGTATCCTAGGAACAGGAATATCAAAATAAAATAAATAAGAAATTCCACTCCTGGCACTCTGTAAAGCGTACTCCTGTGTCAACTTTCTTTGTTCAAGACATGTTTTTGTTGAGAATGGAGTCTCAACAACTGTTTTGTCTGTCCGAGTAGAATGGAGTGTGTGTGATTACCAACTGGAGCCCTTGCGACAATAGGTCATCTATAAAAAAAAAAAAAGGTTCAGGACCTGTCAGGGACAACATGAAAGATAATAACACTAACATGTTTGGAATAGTCGATTATTTATTTACACACTGAGAGCCACAGGATTCAAATGCAACTCATTTTCTGGAGGGGTACTGTTTAGTGGAATGATAAAAAACAGGAAGGTCAAGTTGCATGCTTTGGGTCACATAGCAATTGAACTGATGGAGGGAAGTGGGCACTGGTTCCAAGGGCAGGGAGGATGAGATGTAAAGGTGGTAGAGTAGACAGATGCAGATTTCAGTCCAAGCACGTAATGACCGCACCAGTGTGTAGTGAACAAATCAGTCGCCAAAGGTCTCAGTTTATTGCTTCAACCACACAGGAGCGATCATGTCAGTGAGAGGCAGGAGAACACAAATTATGGACAGATTTGTAGAAGCACATTTTTCTAAAAATCCAGACCTGTGGTTTGCAATCTCAAGCAGTGTGGCCGAGGAATATTATTCAGACATGGATGAGGGTGTGCTGGGAGCTACAGTCATTCATAAAGCAATACTAGGTTATGCATGGAAATTTGTTAATTTGAAATGCACACATGCATGCATGCATGTGCACACACACACACACACACACACACACACAGTAAAAAATGAAAAAGGAAAAAAATGGAGAGCTGTGCACAGTGCCCAGCCAGTAAAAGGGACTAAGTTAGGTGTTCCTGTACAGAGAGTGCACCACAAGCTTCAAGACCCCAGACAAAAATTTCATGGCCATAACACCAGACACCAGGCACTAACAACCTGAACCAAGAGATGATTATTTAGCAGGTATTTAAAAAGTGTCCATGGATGACACCAATCTTGGACAGAAAGAGCAGGTTTTACTGATCATAAATAAGCAAGACTACTTACATTCATTCATATAGATTTTTTTTTACTTTGTTATATCTGAAATAAAAAAAAAACAGTAAATATTGACAACAAACTATGGGTGGATTTATGGCATCAAATACTACACTATGGATGCTGCCGGTCCAGTTGTTTGCTAAAAGCCTGACATGTACCTTGAAGTAGGTAGTGAACACCAAGGATTATTACTTTGGAAAAATTCAAATTATGAATGAACAGAAGTTATGTTGAGTAGGGGCACATAGGACAAGGAAAGAATGAAAAAAAAAACAAGACTGACCATCACAAGATTATCAACCTCCACCATTGCTTTCAGACTTAGAAGTTACATAAATCAGAAACTGTAATCTTGTTGACACTCAAATGTTAAGATGCTGATGGAGTCAGTGTCAGCATTTTGTTGCTGAAATTAGCTGAAGATATTACACTATGATATTTCAAAAAGCCATCTCCAAACAATGAAGTGAATTCAATTTAAAAAAAAAATCAACTCACAGGATGACATGGCATTTCAGCTTCAGCTGTGTAAACAACCTCGGGATCAAAGGCGGTAATTTGACAGTGCACGTGTGCGAACACCTACATGCATTCATGAGAACTTCAACATGAACTTGCACTAGCACACAGCATGGAAGAGAACATGAACATGCTGACTAGAACTGCATTTTTTTCTGCCAGGGCTGATCAGAGAAACGGCTTTGTAAACAATCAGTCTGCTGAGACAACATATTAGGTAAGGTGTAAATACTATCCAAATGTCTTTCGAGACACTGTATCACAGTATCACTTAATCAATGGCAATTTTTAAGTAGACTTGCCACATTTTCAGATTGACAGTGTCCCTTTAAACTGAATTAACTTGGTTTGCACCTCCCTACTGTTTTTTGAGGCATTCATCCAAATATTGGGCAGTTGTGGGAAGGTTAACAAATGAATTGGCAACAGAGGGCTGTGGGCGGTACAGCGCACAGTGGGTGGTTGTGGGAGGGTTTACTCAATCCAGGTTCTTAAAATTTTAGGAAGGATTGCAGAGTCCCTTAACTCATCATAAAAGATCTGCAGGGCTACACCCACTGCAGCCCTACGTTAAGCAGTTGTGGGAGGGTTTACAAATGAATTGGAAACAGAGGGCTAGAGGTGGTACAGTGCACAGTAGATGGTTGTGGGAGGATTTACTCAAGCTGAGGTCTTAAAATTTTAGGAAGGAATGTGGAGTCCCTTAACTCATCATAAAAGGTCTGCAGGGCTACACCCACTGCAGCCCTAAAAAGCAGGATTTTAATTTTTATTCTTTTACTATTAGTCCTTGCAACTCTGTATCGTATGGTATCATATTTCTCCAAGAGGCAGTTGCCATTTTTATACCTTCAAGGGAAAACAATACTATCTCTTAGACCTAGGGGATGAGGGTCACATCATCACATTCCTTCCCCCTTTAAAAGAGGGACACTAGTTCATTTTGCAATCTGGAGCAAAAGAGGATGATATTCCAGTCCACCCTCTTCCAGAATTCCAGCCCCAGGGACTCAAATCAAGCAAAAATCACAAGCTCAAACATAATTAATTTAAAAGCAGTGTACAATACATTTCCCTGGGGAGACAGAAAAGTAAATCACAATACATTTAAATTTCTTTCATATCAGCAGTACTGCACCCATACCAAATGCATTGCAATATACTGAAAATCAAGGTACAGTAATCATTCTCTAATGTGTCCATATCACAATAAATAATCAGCAACAGTATTTGTCTTGTCTTGTTTGTGCTCAGTCTTCAAATGGTATGACTGCAGTGCCAGATATCATGTGTCAATACATAAGTTGATATCTTTCATTTCATGTAACCACTTTAAGGGATTATGGTCCATGTAAACCACAAACTCTGTCACTATCAGGTAATACTGAAGGACTTCAATTGCTCATTTCATCCCAAACATTCTTTTTCAGTCTTTGAGCATCATTTTTCACAATCATGCAGCTTTTGACTGATTTTTAACACAGGTAGATCACCCTGTTCTGTCTGTTGGCTGAGTACCATACCCAGTCCTAAATGAGATGCATTAACATGAACAAGGAATGTTTTCTGAAAATCAGGGCTAATCAGCACAGGACTGAACATAGTCAACCCTTACTAGGCATCACGCCTTAATAGACAAAAAGGCATCTTGACACACAGGGGTCCATTTTACTGTGTTTGTTTTGTTTTTCTTGATTAAATCAGTCAGAGAGGCTGCTGCACTAGATAAATCCTTGATGAAACTCATGTAGTACCCTGCTAATCCTAAAAGAGCTGTAACTTTTTTTTTTGGGGGGGGGGTTGTATGAGGGACAGCAATATAGGCCAAAGCATCTACTATACAAATCTCAGGGTGAACCTTTCTCCCTCCCAGTACAAATCCTAGGTAGCAGGTCTCTTTAAACCTGTAAACCTAACTTTATGGGAATGATAGTGATTCTAGCTTGTTGGTTAGTACTTAAGACTTTCCCCAGGTGTTCCATGAGCATTTTCAAAAGGGGACTATATACTGTATTAAAATATCTTCAAGATACACAACAGCTTACTTCACGTGATCTATAGCAACCTGTCCATAAGGCACTGAAATGTTGCAGGAGCCCCATGAGGCCCAACAGCATAGTTGTAAACTGAAACAGTCCCAAGGGTATAGAGAAAGTTATTTTCTTTTTGGAAGACTCAGCAACAAGGATCTGCCAATTGTGTTTGGCAAGATCTCTGACAGACAGTTATTGTTTTTCTCCTAGTTGATCCATCAGGTTGTATATGCAGGGCATTGGGTAATACTGAACTTTATACAAACTATTAACCTTTCTGAAATCTGTGCAGAGTCTAAGTCCACCGTCTTTTCTTGGCACCATGACAATTGGAGAGCACCAAGGATCTTTAGAATGCTCAATTATGCCTACATCCAAAAATGTTCTCACTTCCTTTGTTGCTGTACCTCAATGTTCAGTTGTTCAGCTAGTCTATAGGGCTTCTGGCATGGGGGGGTAGTTCCAGTATCTATTTGATGTTCTATACCTTGAACTTTCCTGGGGAGTGAAGAGAAAGCATGACTATGTCCCTTTAAAACAATCAACAATTTGTGTTTCTGTGGTACAGATAGTAGTTCAGACTGAGACTCTACTTTTTCAGTTTCTGGCTTGCCCTGAGATTGGGGTTTAATTCATTACTTCCAGGAAACACCTGTAGGTGGTGGCCAAATCATCCCCTTTGTCTCTCACAATGAATTCAGTCGGCAGACAAAGACTTCCTTTGTGCCCTGGACACTTCACAGGTTGTCAGCACTACAGTATTTCTCAGTATTACTTGCAAACCAAATTGATTAGAATTGACTGCATAGCACCATTAGAAAGATAATTTTGTGCTGAACAACTTTGCCACTGATACTTAGTGTGTACCACGCATACTTTAGGAGTTATTCACATTTGTTTATGGGATGGTGTGTGTGGCTGACATTTGTCCCTCAAGTCTCACCTAAGCACCTTGAATAAAATGGGAAAAAATACGTTTTATATAAGAAAAATTGCTTTTTAGTACAAAATTACTTTGTACCTACAGTACATCTAATGTAGGGATGTTTACTTTGGTGTTCATCTGTTACATATTTTCCTACCAAAAATGATTTCAGTTTGTTTATTTATTGAAAGATATCAGAAGTACAATCCTTTGAGTCACCGACTCCTTTGCAAAGGCTCCACGTCAGTAAGAACATATACCAAGTATCACAAACTTAAACATTAGGTACAACTATTATACAATTGGCAACAGTATAAACTTAAAACATATGGCACGGTATAAACTTAAATCATTGATAGAGGATTTTAACATGTGGTGCCACGTATGATGTACAAGGGTTACATCATCTGGAAATCTTAAAAGAGGTCCCGGGTCAACACTTTTGATTCATGTGACAGTACTTCAGTTTCGGAGGGTCTTACAAAAAAGGCCCTGTGTTAAGATATGATTAAAGTGAGATTGAGGATCCTTGCGTAGGGAAAGAGTAGAAAGTCATGGTGCAGGGACCCCATATTTGTGGTACTGGAACCCAGTTAGAATTATCTATAGTCACAGGTTGTGGAGTTGAGGAGTGTCCTAAGACCAGCTTTAAACTGACCCAAACTGGATGTAAGGGAGATTGTGGAGGGTAGGTTGTTTAGCCAAAGTGGGGCATGATAACGGAAAGACCATTGCCCAAGGGAGGTTCTACAATGAGGCACAAGTATGGGGGTATTTGCAGAGTGTTTTGGAGCCCTCCTGAGCAAGACAGTTTGAATAAGAGGGTGGAGACCTGTCGGAGCTTGTTTGTGTAGTATATTCCTTGCTAGAAGGCAGGTGTGATACTTCACCCTATCTTGGAAGTTTAGCCAGCCAGTAAGTTTGTAAAGCTCACATGTATGGGTTAGCCTGTTACAGTTAGAGACCAGGTGGCAGGCTTTGTTGAGGGTGAGGTTGATACTGCACAGGGCAGTATGATCAGCAGACCCATAAATTACTATGCCATAGTCCACCAGGGGTAGTACTGAGGAGGACACTGCTAGATGCATTGCAAGTGGGGGAATACAGTGCCTATGCCTGTATAGGATCCCTAACCTGGCATCGACAGAGGAGGATACTTGCTGGATGTGAGCGTGATAGGTAAGGGAGGAGTCCAACATGACGCACAGGTATTTGAAATAGTAGACCTGTTCCAGAGCAATGCCATGGGAGTTTGTGATGATTAGCAGCATATTACAGAGCGGGTTTTGGTGGTGAGTGAAGATCATAGCTTTTGTCTTCTTATAGTTAAGTATTAGGCTGTGTTCAGTGAACCAGGTTTCGAGCTCACCAAAGAAGGTCTGCAGGGCAGCCTGTAGAGTGTTGAGATGATGATGTTTCAAAAAGACTACAGCATCATCAGCATAAAGCAGAAGCTTCCCACTACAGGATCTGGGGAGGGAGTTCAGAAAGAGGGTGAAAAGCAATGGGCCTAATATGGACCCTTGTGGGACCCCTGTGTGGACTGTTTTCCTGGAGGATGTGGTTTCATTCATTTTTACCTGCTGTGTCCTGCCTATGAGATAGTCCTTGAGCCAGGAGGTGACTTCAGGGGAGATATTTAGTGACGGAAGAGTGTGGAGAAGAAGCTCGTGACTGACCATGTCTTTTGACTTTCTTATTGCAAAAAAATACTTTTTTCGCTATTTCAACAGAAACAAAAAGAAATTGCTTATAATTAATTGCATAGCACCATTGTAAAGGTAAGTTTGTGCTGAACAACTTTGCTCCTTATACTTTGTGTGTAAAACTTACAGTTCATGAGATATTCACATTTGTTTGTGGCATGCTGATTATGGCTTGATTTTGCTTAGAAAGGCCCAGTATGCAGAGTTAAGAGTATACCTGACACAAGTGGTGGAACTCTCAAAGAGCTCCTGTACAGTGAATGAGTTAAATGACTACATGAATTTTCCATTTCCTCATCTTTCTCAGGTAGCACTTTTAGAAATGGACCTTTTTTAGAATTATCTGTCTCCCTTTCAACCCATTTATTTAATACGTTTATAAGATATACTCTGGCTTGATTTGTTTACCAGGCAAGTCGATTTCATGCAGAATTGGACTAATTTGCTGCACAACATCAAAAGGACCTTGCCACCTGGCCACCATTTTGTTGTTACTAGAGGAAAGCAGCAACAACACTTTTTCCCCCTGGGCCAAATTATTTTTCTCTAGTACCAACATCATAATAGTTTGTCTGTTTTTTCTGAGCTTGCACACAGGAATCATGTGCAGACTGTACAAACTTGCCCAATCTCTTCTTCAGTTCACAAAAATATTGTAAACAGTCAACCCTCTCAGGCTTTGCTTTTTCTCCTTCCCAGGACTCCTTGACTGTATCTAAGGGATTCTGGGGATTCTGTCCATATAGAAGTTCAAATGGGGAATACCATGTTGAGGACTGCAGGAGCTCCGTGTAGGCAATAAAGCATGAAGAATAGGTAATAATCTAAGTCCTTGCCTTCCTCATCTATATACTTTCTAAGCATGGTCTTCAAGCTTTTGTTGAATTGGACCACTGGGTCATCACATTGGAGACAGTAAGGGCAGGTCCATATTCTGGTGACAACCAACAAACAATACAGCACTTTTAGCATCGTTCAACAGAAATTGCTACCCTAGTCAGAATGGTGGCAGGTATCTCTGTTCTACTGAACACTTTGACCAGTTCCTCTGTTATTTTGCGTGTTGATAAGATACAAGTAAAGGTATGAATAATAATAAATGCAAATGTGGCACTGGTATAAGTCACATGTAGAGAGTCACTGTGCATGTGAAAAGCAGGATGCCAAGGGAGACAGTCTGTCTGGATAGCTGCAAAGAACAGTTAGCTCCTCTGTAAGCAGTACAAGTTCTGCTGGAATAAAGTGTTGTTAAATGAATCCAAAGAACCCTTTGTTTTGATTACTACAAAACTAGACATGATTCTTGGATTGGTTTCAGGACTATTTCTGAAAATATGAAGAAAAACAGCAAGAAGGTGAAATTTTGTTGAAAAGGAACTGTATCTACCACACAGTGATAAACGATCAAGCGAATGCAAATTTTGGCGGCTGGTCTTATTGATACTGAAGTCTGCTGAATATGGCAGAGGACCCCCCCCCTTCAAATCCAGTGTGCACCTTGGGACTCCCATTTTATCTAATTTCCCCCTCTTTTTAGTCTGCTGCAGCATTCTTGCTATCCTTTATTTTTTTTAGTTTGTTATTTTGTTTGGAGTTAAATGTTTTTTAAGAAAATAAAATTCACACAAAGCATTTGTGTGTTTCAAAACCTACTTTGCTGTGTCAGTGTTATCTAGTCCCAGACCCTTCAACATAATGGTGTTAGAAATGGGATACTGTTTGTCCAAGGAATAAAGGGGGAAACCAGTAATGGGTACCAGTCCTGATACCAAGATAACCAAAAGATATGGCGGATAGCATTGAGGATAAGAAGCTGGGAATGGCGACCACATCCCAGATAGAGAATATCGGAGAGCCCCTTCACCCAGGGCTGGAATTCAACATTCAGAGGAGGACCCTGAGGGAGGAAGAGGAAGAGATTGAGGAAGATCCAGTGCCAAAGACGGAGTCCCCAGAGACTAGAGAGGAACCACGGGAGAGCATCATAGATCTGCTAAGATGGCTGGCTGTGTGGTAGATGGAAATCAAGCGGCAAAGGGACATTGACTTCCAGGAAATGGAGTGAAAATGCCTGAGACAGGACATGAGGTGGGCAGAAACTTTAAAAGCCTTACAAACTTTGGGGGCATGGGTTCGGACAAGGTGGGGATGGGACTAATCCTAACCCCAAAGATATTAAGTTAATGAAAATTACTGCATCTGATGATATTGAGACCTATTTGACCACATTCAAATGCGTGGTCAGAGCTTGCTGGTGGCCACAGATGCAGTGGGTAGTGTGTCTGGCACCCTATTTAACTGAAAGGGCCAAGTTAGCATATAGCAACACGGACACCTGCAGTGCAGACTGTTATGAACTAGTCAAAAAGGAGATCCTAAAATGATATGATATCAGTTCAGAGACCTATACACAGAGATTTCATGCCCTGAAACATCAAGCCCATGACACCCCAAGGGAGACTTTCACCAGGCTGATAGAACTGTGCTTGAAGTGGCTTCAGCCTGAAGGAAAATCAGTCACAACCATAGTAGAATCATTTGTAGTGGAGCAGTTCCTACAGATTTTTCCTGTGGAAGTGCAGATGTGGGTGACGGAACACAATCCAGAGTCAGCGGAGATAGCCATCACCCTAGCAGAGAACTTCCTTGTTGCCCACCAACCTTACAAGAAGAGATGACAATGAATACCTGAACTTCCTGCTGAGAAGGCACCACAGATGGTAAGATCCAACCCTCATAATCATACTGTGAAATATGATGCCAGAAATGAGGGTAGGAGTGGGTCAAGTGGGAGAACTTTTCCTCCAGATATTGTGTGCAGAAATTGCCAGGGACTGGTGCGTATTTTTTTATTTTTATTTATTTATTTATTTATTTATTAAATTCTCGGATTTCAAATACCTTTGAGCAGAAACTGCTCATTTACAAAGGTTCCACGTCAAAGGATGAGGGTCAACATACATACAGAGGTAGTAAAAGAATGCACAATAAACAACCAAAACAACTAAAAGAAAAAATAAAGATACTCAGTTATAACATACTTTGAGATAATATTCATATAACAAGCAGCTTGAGTAGGTAGCTGGCTGCGGTAACAATAAGAGATAGAGGGCACCATAGGCAGTTAGTATTGCAGGCGTGCGACCGGGAGAGGAAGTTTGCAGGCTAATGGACCACTGTCCGATGGTGGTGGAAAATGTCTTGTACCAGTGGAGATGCGAAGCAGGAAAGGAGTCACAAGGAAGGCCCGGTGCCAAAGGGAATGAGACTGGGAAAGGGCGGGCTGTGAGACATGAGTGAGCTGGGAGGTGTTTAGAGATCTCTGTTCAGAGAAGCAGTCACATTGAGTGGTAGAGGTGAGTAAAGTTTGAGATTCCTTTGAAGGGTCCAAGTGTAGTAAAGGAAGAGTGCTTCTTTATTAAGGGAATTGAACCACTGGCTCTACAGATAAAGGACCGCTGACCCATGGAGGTATGACATCTAGGAACCTGAAAGGTTAGAGATTGGGCACCACATGTTTGTTGAGTGCCACTGTAGGTAGTAAGGAGTGAGCTAACACCAGGTGGCATGAGACCGAGGAGAATCTTTTTGGTAAGTAAGCAGGTCTGGTATTGTATTCTGCTGAGTAGGGGTAGCCAGCTGGCCTGTGCATAGAGGTCACAGGTGTGAGTTTGTCGGGCCGCACCCGTTAGTAGTCTACAGGCTTTGTTGAGAGAAACTGAGATCCTGTGGAGGGCACTTGTTGAGGCAGAGCCATAGATGGCAAGGCCGTAGTAAATGATAGAGTGACAGAGCTGTAGATGGCTAGTTTAAGGGCATCCACAGGCATACAGTGCTTGTGTTTGTGTAGTAGTCCAATCCGTATATTGGCAGTCTTGGCAACAGTCTCAATATGCCGAGTGTAGGAGAGGGTACTATCCAGGGTAATACCAAGGTACTTGAACTCCTTGACATGTTCGAGTGGGTTCCCAGCATGGTACTTGATGGTGAGGGACAGATAGTTGTGCCTGCTCCGTTGGTTACAGAAGGACATGGCTTTAGTCTTGCTGTGGTTCAGGACAACTTTATGAGAACTGAACCAGTCTTCGATGCGCTTGAAGTCAAGCTGCAGCTGGGATTCAAGGACTGTAATGTCATGGTGGCTGGAAAACAGGACTGCATCATCTGCTTATAGTAATATTTTTGGGTGGCAGGCACTGGGGAGATTGTTGATGAAGAGGGAGAAGAGTAGAGGGCCCAGAATAGACCCCGGGGGGACTCCGGAGTGAACCGGTTTCTCATCCGAAGAGATCCCTGCAATCCTTACATGTTGGATCCGATTATCAAGGTAGCTGGTGAACCATGGAAGGGCATCACTGGAGATCCCAATGGAGGACAGTTGCTTGAGCAGTAGGGGGTGGTTAACTGTGTCGAATACCTTGGTAAGGTCTATAAATACTGCCCCTCCACAATTCCCTTTGTCAAGTGTGGCATGGATGAAGGTTGTAAATTCCAGTAGTGCAGTGGTGGTGTTGTGCCCTTTTCTGAAGCCATGCTGCTCTGGGCACTGTACATTGTACTTATCCAGGAATTCAACTAGTTGGTCCGACACTATTCGCTCCAGTGCTTTAGATAGTGGGGGGAGGAATGAGATAGGTCTGTAATTGGTGTGGAGTGTCCTATCTCCGCTTTTGTGAACCGGTGTGACAGTGGCTTTCTTCCAGAGAGAGGGGAAATGGCCCAATCTAAGTGAGAGATTGAAGATCTTTGTAAGTGGTTCTAACATTTCATCGAGGACTTGTGCCAGCAGTTTCAGGTCAAGGGAGTCACCACTGTACCCTTGTTTGCCGATGGCCTTTTGAATGTATTTTCTAGCTACTTGTGGTGGGACCTCCTTAAAAAAAAAAACTTTGGGGTTGTATGTTCTAGTTGGGGGGTAACTTGGGAGGAGCTAGAGGGGAGGTCGTCGAAAAAATTTGGTGGAAGGACACTGTCCAGGTTTGTAAATGCATTATTAAAAGTGCTGGTGATGGTACCTAGGTCGAGTGTAGGAGTGCTGTGAAGGTTGAACATAGTGGGTGGTGCTTTAGGATCCTTGCCTGTGAGTTCTTTGATATTGTTCCAGAATTTTTTTCCCTGGCCCAAAGAGTTGGTCAGTGCCTCTTTGTAATAGGTGCATTTAGCATTCTGTATTTTTTGAGTACAATCATTTCTGGCTGCTTTGTATAATTGTATGTTTACTTGCATCGGAGTTGCATGAGTACAATGCCAGAGGTGGTCTCTGTGCTTGAGTAGGGTTAAAAGGTCAGTAGTAACCCAGGGGTTGGTCTGTCCTTTGACCTTCATCTTTTTCACTGGTGCATAGATGTCACTGGCTTCATTGAAACATTTGCTAAATAGGTCCAGAGCTTTGTTGGTGTCACTGAGGGAGTCAAGCACTGCCCAGTTCAGCCTGGTTAGATGGGATTTTAACAGCTGGACGTGCCCTTGTTTGATAACCCTGGCATAGATAAGCTTGGGAGGGGGCTTGTGGTATTTGTTTGACTGAGAGCAGATGACAGGCGAGTGGTCACTAATTGTATCCAGGAGTACAGAAACATTGAAGATGCATTCAGGGTGGTTAGATAGAATCCAGTCTTGAAGCGTAAGGGAGCCTGTCCTATAGTTACACCTAGTGGGGGCACTGACCAGTTGAGTGAGGTGATGCGCCGCGGCTGCATCCTTATTGGTAATGGCCTCAGCGGATAGCCAGTTAATGTTAAAATCACCCATGATTATGGTTTCAGAATTATGTTGCTGGACCCTTAGATATTCCATGATGCTATGGAAGCCAGCGGCCTGGTCTCTTGGGGGTAGGTAAACTGAGATGACAGTGAGTTACTTGTTATGTGCACCAAGGAGGATTTTGATTGTGAGGACCTGAGAGGAGTTGCTCAGGCTAGGAGATGGGATGATGTGACCCATAAGGGTATCCTTAAGATAGATGGTGCAGCCCCCGCCCTGTTTAACAATCCTGTCTTGCCTGAAAATGCAGTAGCCAGGGATAGAGACTGAGGTATCAGGGATTTTAGGGTTTAGCCAGGTTTCCACAACTGAGAGAACATCAGGGTTGTGCTGTAGGATCCATGTTTGGAGGGCATCAAGTTTGTTGAGGATGCTGCAGGCATTGATGGATGGCACGGTATTGCCTCACAAAGAAAATGGACAATGCACACCTTGCTCTTTTGAATACTAGATATTTTGTGACTGAGGTACAAATTGAAGAAAAAAACTGTCTTAGGTCTGATCGACTCAGGCAGTAAAAACACTCTCATAAGACCTGAGTTGATAAATACATTGGAGATGGGGCTTACTATGAATGTTGTCTGTGTGCATGGGGAATCACACCAATACCCCACCACAAACACTGATTTAAAGTTAAAGGGAAAAACAACTGCAGTTACGACAGGTCTTGTGCCCAAACTACCAGTCCCTATTGTGACTTGCCATGATTTCCCTGATTTTGCATCTCTTGTTACTTGAGAAAAGGACTGTTGCAGCAGTGACCACCAGGACCCAGATCAAAAGGGACCAATTGCTTGGAGAGGTGTTTCCCTTTGAGGGGGACATGGTTGAAGACCCTGGAAAGACTAAACAGTCCCTGAAGGCCAAGAAAACACTGCAAAGGAAATGTCATAGGGACCAAAAGGGACTGCCAGAAAATGTGAATACTGTTTTTGCAAAATCTGATATCATTCATGAACAAAATGCAGATATTACGTTAAAGCCTTTTTTTCCAGCAGGTAGGGATGCATCAAAAACAAGGGGCCCTGTAATGGTAATTCAGAACCAACTGTTATATAGGATGTATACTAATCCTGATACAAGAGAAAAACTTGAACAGCTGATGGTATCCTCTTGTTTCAGGAAAGATCTGCTATACCTAGGTCATGATCTACCCTGAGTAGGACATACCGGGAGGGACAGAACCCTAGGTAGAATACTACAAAGACTCTTTTGGCCTGGGATCCATGAAGATGTGGCCAGGGACTGACAAGAATATGAAGAGTGTCAGTTAACCATCCAGACAGGGAAAAAGGATGTGGTGCCCCTGATGTCCTTACCCCTGGTCACCACCCCTTTTTAATGGATAGGGATGGATGTAGTGTGGCCCTTGACCAAAAGTTCAAAGAAGAATAGGTTTATCCTTGTGTGTGACTACTCAACAAAGTACCCAGAGGCAATTCCTATGCACACTGTCACTACCCTGAAAATAGTTGAAGAGCTGGTAAAGCTATTTAGTCGGGTGGGGATACCAAAAGAAATCTTAACTGACAGGGGAGTAATTTTAATGCAGCTCTATTAAAATAACTTTATGTCCTTCTGAGGATAGTTGCTATCAGGACATCCCCCTATCACCCATAAACAGATGGACAAGAGCAGCGATTCACTCAAACACTTAAACCCATGTTAAAGAAGTTAGTACATGAGGAAGGGAAGGATTGGGAGAGGTTTCTCCCCTTCATGTTATTTGCCTACAGGAAGATACCCCAGGCCTCCACAGGATACTCCCCATTCTCACTTCTCTATGGTACAAATCCACAAGATCCCCTTGATGTGATGAAGGAGTGTTGGGAGGAGGAAAAGGAGATGAAACACCCTGGAATAGCCACCTACCTGTACAGGAGACATCTGAGGCAGAGGATGGTGTCATATACCCAAAAGGCCCATGAAACTGGCATGAGGGCCGAAGTAACACAAAAGGAGGGGTATGATCAAGGAACCTCCATTAGGAAAAAAGTTTATGGGAGGGGAACAAGTGTTATTATTATTGCCCATGTCCACCAATAAACTTTTAATGAAATGGCAGGGGCCATACCAAGTGTTACAACAGACAGGACCAGTAACTTACGAGGTAGCAACACCAGATAAAAGGTATGGTAAAAAGATCTACTATGCCAACCTCTTGAAAAAATGGTATGAGAAATCCAGTCCAGGGATAGGAATACTGGTGATGCCAGAGGCAGAAGAGATGGATCTGGAAGTAGCCTATATTAGACTGGCAACAGTCAAAGGGCCCCAAGAAGTATTTATAAACCCAGATTTAGAACTTTCTCAGAGGGAAGGACTGCAGATCCTGATAAACTCTTTCTCATCCACTTTTACCAGCGAACCAGGTAGAGCCAAAGGTGTAGTGCACCACATCTGTACAGAGTCTCCCCCTATAAGAAAGAAACTCTATAGGCTCCCTGAGAGAGTAAGAGCCGAGGTCCAACAGGAGATCCAGAAGCTACAAACTCTTAACATCATAGAACCATATAAGTGTGCATGGACTTCCCCCATAGTAGTGATGCCGAAGAAAGAAGGAGACATAAGGTTATGCATCAACTTTAGGGGGTTAAACCAAGTAGCACAGTTTGATGCCTGTCCCATGCCAAGGGTAGATAACACACTTGATTGAATTGGTAACGCTAAGTACATTTGTACTTTAGACCTCACCAAGGTGTACTGGCAGATTCCCCTGGAAGCATTAGCCAAATAAAAAATGCCTTTTGTACACTGGTGGGATTGTTCCAATTCCAGACAATGCCATTTGGGCTCCATGGAGTGTCTGTGACATTCCAGCGCTACATGGACCAGGTGCTGGCACCCCATTCTAATTTTTGTGCAGCATACCTGGATGATGTTGTTGTTTTCAGTCAGGATTGGGACACCCATCTGGCGCATCTGAAGGCTGTAGTAAGTTTGATCAAGAAAGCAGACATGACCATAAACCCTACTAAGTGTGCCCTGGCCATGAGGGAAACCAGGTACTAAGGGTTTATTCTAGGGAATGGGCTGATAAAACCCGAAATCAGCAAGGTAGAGGCTGTGGCAAAATGTCCAGTACCCTTAACAAAAAAAACATGTACGTTCCTTCTTGGGTTTGGCAGGGTATTATGGACAATTTATTCCCAATTTTGCAGCAGTTGCCACCCCCCTTACTGATTTAATGAAAACGTGTTGTGGGAATAAAGAGAAATGGTCTCCTGAGTGTGAGGAGGCCTTTCAGAAAATTAAAGCAGCCTTATGTTCCTCCCCAGTACTGAAAAGTCCTGACTTTAATCACCCCTTCGAGGTCCATACAGATGTCTCAGGAACAGGCATGGGGCAGTATTAAGTCAGACCATAGAGTTTGAGGAAAATCCTGAGGTTTTTATCTCCTGAAAGTTACACGACGGGGAACAGAAATATTCCACGTTAGAGCAGAAATGTTTGGCTGCCAAGTGGGTAACTGAAGCCCTACAGTTCTATCTGTGGGGAGCACCATTCACATTGATTATGCACAATAATCCTTTGAGTTCTATTCAGCAAATGAAGGACAGAAACAATAGGATTATGTGATGGTATCTGGCCATTCAGCCATATAAATTCACAGTGAAACATAGGGCTTGTGCCTTGCATGTGAATGCAGATTTTTTGTCCCATCATGGGGCTATCAATGAAACTGAGGATGTATAACTGCATATGATAGTATGTTGTTACTGTAAATATCCAAACTTTAGACACCTCAGGGTAATTGTACTGTATGTATGACTAATGAAATAAAACAAATTACTACTGATAAAGTTGTTTATGTTGTATAGTATTAAAGAGACCCTGGGGTGGAGCTTTCAAATGAAGGTGTGCAGAAGCTCCATCCTACCCTATAAGGTAGTGGGTAGGTTGTCTTGGAAACCAGCCAATGAAATTAGTGGTTTCATCTTAACCATGGAGGTGTGTGGCAGAGGGTACCCCCCCCCACCAAATCCAGTGTGCACCTTGGGACTCCCATCTTATCTCTTTTCCCCCTTTTTAGTCTGCTGCAGCATTCTCGCTATTCTTTTTTTCTCCATTTCTATTTTGGTAGTATGGCCACCTACCAAAGTACCTTGTTACTATCCTTCCCCTCTTTGTTTCCTTTCTCATCCCTGGTGGTGCTTTAAGGCACCCAGAGTGCCTGTTAAAGATTTCTATAATCTGATAAAAATGGAGAGAAAAATGGCACACAGGGAACATTGCCCTAGGTAAGAAAAAGGTACCTGGAAGTTTTGTGAATGGGTCCCTGTTCCATTTCAAGCAAAGGCACCCGCCACTTGTAAAGCAGGTTAAAGTGTTACTGGAGCAGCACTCCAAAAGCAGAAAAGTGTGCTATGGGGTGTGCAAGTAATTTCATTTGGAAGCACACCCGTAGCTACTGCTGGTTCACTCCTGAAGGATCATTTAAATAAATATTAAGGTTGCTGCTTCTTGTAGTGTAGAGGGTGGTAAAGAGAATCCCCGCCCCACCGGGATACTGCTGCTTGCAGTAAAAGAAATGGAGCCACAATGGTTTTGCTGCAGCTTAAGGCTGTACTACTGGGGCAAGAGAACCGCACCAGAATTGGTTGGAGCAACAGCATGGTCTGACCCAGGCACTTGGTGCAACTCTCCCTGGTGCTCCAGAGCCAGATAGAGCTACAAAAACAGGAAAATGTGCACAAAGATGCACAGAGCTGTGCCTGGCTCCACAAATGGTTATGGAACTGGAGCCAAGCCACTAGTGGGGACACTAGAGGGCTGATTCCAAGTTGGCGTATGCCAGCGTAAGCCGAGATACGCCAAACCCCTTGGCGTATCTGGCAGCCTACGCCAAGTGGTACACCAGCCCTGATTCCAGGAGGTGACATGTGCCATGTCAGCTGCAGGCTACACCAAACATGGGTTACACCACCCACAACTCTGCAGCTCACAATGACATGGTGCAAGTGTGGATTATGGCAGCAATAGCACCCTATTCCAGGAGGCGGCGATTCCAGGAGACACTCTGGCAGAGTGAAGTTAGAGCAGTTCAGAGCTGCTCTAAGTGGCATCTGACAGTGTCATCCATTGGATGCCCGCTCCACAGCACAACGGCAATGGCACCAATGTGCCGCTTGTGCCCCCACATCCATCCATGGCTCCACCCCTGAATGTCAGGGACCCACAGGGGTCCTTGCTGCAGTGCACACCTGGACATCTGTGCCACCTGTCCTGCACCCCTTCATGCCCCCTAGTGTGTGCCATGGTGTTCCGGAGTGGGGGGCTCTGGGAGGCATGACTTGCACCATGTGGGGCTTTTACGTCATGCACGTGGCATTAGCCTCCACATGGCGCATCCCACATGGTGCAAGTGCCGGGACCCTGCCACTCTTGGAATGTGGCGAAGGGTCCCTGCTGCAGCAGTGATTGATGCAACTCGCATACAATGGCGAGTTGTGACATTCGACATGGAATCAGACCCTAGGTCCCTTTACAAGACTAATAAACCCTTTGTGCTACAAAAACCTTAGACAAGGAGAATTAAAAAAATAAATGCCTGGACATGGTATAAAGAGGGCAGCTGTAAGCCTCAGGCACAGTTATACAAAAGGGCTCAAATGAAATGTTTACCCCAATAGTTTGAAATTTCAGCTGCCTGGTCAGAGGAATAAAGACAAGGAAGCAGAAGAAGCTCTAGAAAAGAGAGCTTGTATGTTATAAACCCCTTGGAAAATAAATGGTTATATGGGGAATTTTTTTTTTGTTCTTTATACCAAATAAATGATAGGAAATGTATATATGTTACAGAAATAAATATATATGTTTACAGCTTATTACAGTACCCTCCTATATGGTTTATGGAAAATTTGTAGTACAGAAGTTGTAACATGTAGCAAGACAAAAGAGAAATAATGGGACTGGTTAGCAATATAAGTCATAGAAACATACACACATAGAATTTGATGGCAGATAAGGACTGATTGGCTCACCTAGTCTGCCCATTTCCCTACCTAATGGATAAGCTGCAGATCCTAGTTAACCAAGAGCCTACTTCCTCCTACACCCTCACTAGAATTGCCTTATGTCTGTCCCATGCATTCTTGAATTCCCCACTGTTTTTGACTCCACAACCTCCTCAGGAAGGCTGTTCCATACATCTACAACCCTCTTCATGAAGAAATGCTTCCTCACATTACCTCTGAGCCATCCCCCCTCTATCTTCAAATTATGCTCCCTTGTTCTTGTACATCTCTTTTTCTCTTTGTTGATTCCCTTGAGGTACTTGAAAGTTTCTATCATGTCTCACCTCTCCCTCCCTTCCTTGGGGCTATACATATTAAGCTCCTTTAGTCTTTCTTCATGTGTCTTTTGGTGCAGACGCTGCACCATTTTGGTTGCCCTCCTCTGGACAGTCTCCACCCTGTCTAAGTCTTTGCAGAGATGGGGTCTCCAGAACTGCATGGATTACTCCAGATGTGGTCTCACCAACTGTCTGTACAGAGGGATAACAGCTTCCTGTTTTCTACTGGTGATGTCTCTCCCTATGCATCCCAGTATCCCCCAGCCCTCCTTACTACCTTCTCACATTGCTTGCCCATCTTTAGGCCATCTGATATAACTACTCCCAGGTCCCTTTCCATTTTTGTTGTTGTCAGTATCTCACCCCCCCCATTGTGTACTCTTCCCCTGGGTTTTTGTTTCCCAGGTGCATTACTTTGCACAGGAGTAGGCCTCAGTCTTACCGTGTCCTGACCTTTATAGTACTGGTATTCTCTTAGGATCCAGTGGCCACATACAGAGATTTATTTATGGAACTCCTCCAAGGTATGACACAGTAAAGGGGGAGGGGCTATGCTCCACTATGTAGCACTTAAGCATGCAGATCTAATAACTGCTATTTCTGATGGTGGAAATGTTATTTGATTGTTTCTCACGGTACAAAACAATACAATAAAGGGTCTTGGTGTCATGCTGGTCCCCCATTGTTTATATTAGAACAGGTATTGAGCTATATTAGTTTAGGGGTGGATCAGCTGACCTCTTCCGGACTGTATAAAACCCCTCCTGGACTCAGTTACAGGGGATCAGCCTTGGGTGCTGTACTGAGTTGAAGTACTGCTGGTTGGTATTCACAGGTAATGTTGGAGAACCGAAGTCAAGTAATCCACTCTGTGGCAGCACTACTAGGGAAGAGCAGTGCTGGAGCTCAGTTTGAGCTAGTTCTATTTTTTTATTTTAGTTTGTTATTTTCTTCTGAGTGAAATATTTTTTAAGAAAATAAAATTCACACAAAGCATTTGTGTGTTTCATAACCTACTTTGCTGTGTCAGTGTTATCTATTCCCACAGCCTTCCACACTGAAATGGAGCAACTAAGACCACCACCAGAGATCAGGTCTGAGGGCTATTTAGAAAGAAACATGGAAATGTTTCAAATAAAGTTTTAATTTGTATTTAAAAGCAACTGGGGCAGAGGAGAAACAGCTCATAAAAATAGCATTATCACTGACTGTGGCAGGCTCAGAATCTCTAGATATATGCAATACTTAGGCAATAAACCATGACAGGGTGTGAGTTATGCTAGGATTTACCAACAACTGGCATGGTCTGGCCATGAGGTCACAGGCTGAGTGGTCAATCCAGGTCAGCCATGGGTAAATCCCAGCATAACTCATACCCTGGAGTGGTTTATTGTGATTATACAATGTTCCCATTCACTTTTTGTAACAAAAATTAAAACAAAACTATTTTTTTTGGCCACTTTAACTACTTTTTATTAAATTTATTGTTGCACCAGGAAAAATAGCTCCCTGTTGCTAGGTAGAAGAACTCCCCCCTCCCATCTGTTTAAACTGAGAGAGTGTGCAAGGCTTCGCTGCTTTTGATCTCCCCCCCAACTGAGTCAGTGGTAGCTTTACAGTAAAATACAGCAAGTGAGGCTTCACTTTCATTTCATTTTATTTTATTTTTTAAATGAGACAGCCTGACAGTTAATATAATGAACCAGCACTTTGGTGTTAGGTGCTTCCGGGTTTGATGTGATCTAGCGGTTCTGGTCTGTGTGCCTTTTGCGGTTGGAAGTAAGTAATTTTTCACATTGACTGATGCTTTTTTTTTTATTTCACTGTGATTCTGACACTGGGCATTTTCCTGTAGTTGATCAGGACATTTATAATTGGATATCCAGCTGTGGAGTCACAATATCATGAGGAATCGGGAAACAGAGCCAATAGCAGTAAGGACTTGTACACAGCTCAGGCAGGTTTACTAGGGACATGTCAAAGATGAAAGATTGTTACAAAACAAAACCTGTGGTTAAGCACTATCCTCTATGTCCCAGCCTTCCCTAAGGGTCACATTTCTGGGGTTATGGGGTTTTCAAAATGTAGTGGTGTGACTCAGGGGATTTTTGTTTTTTTCTTGTTACCCAGACATTTACTTGAACACTTCAAATAAACAAACTGGATCCACTGCTTTATTGATGTCCAATGCAATGATATGGAATAGATATGAGGCTAGGAGAACTGGAGGGTCAGTCCAGCAGGGAAAAGCCAGATGGAGCAGCAGTGAGTAGCCAGGAGAGTGGGAATTCAAAACTGCATCCGAGTTTGAATCACTGTAGCTGATGTGTTTTACAAAAGTTTTGTGCTTCTTACACTGGCTAAGGACTCATGTGGTGTATGACTTTTGTAGTGTTATTTTTTTTTTGCAGACAATTTGAACGGGAGTTTTACTTTGCAGTTTAGTGGGCATCTAACACAGCGGCATTACGTTTTGATGTTTGGGGTTGGATTGATTTTTGTTTTAGATGCAACTGACTGGCACCTTTGCCATGGGTAATATCAGGATTTACCATGGCTGGAGGGTGCCAGTCAGCCAATCTCAAGCAGTGATTCCAGGACCCCATTGTATAATTTTCAAATGTCTGCAGCAGTTAGTGAGGATTATGATACTGTATTGGCTCAGATTTAAGTTTTTTGTGTGCTCAGAAAAAATTAGGCTTATGAGAGATATACAGTATGTTTAGATCCTGAATGCAGAAGGAGTAAGAAACTATAGAATAATTTGTTACTGACTTGAAACTAAAAGCTGAGTCTTGTAATTTGGTGCTCTTTGCAATTCTTTGATACAAGACAAAATTGTAATGGGATGTTATGATGAAAAAATGAAAGAACATTTACTAAAAGACAATGGAAAAAGTTGTTCAGATTTGCCAGTTAACCGAGCAAACTCAGATGCAGCTGGAAGTGAGTAACAGTACTGAAGTAAAAAGAAAAAAAACTAATATAGCAGCAGTTCATACACCATAGTAACAAGTGCAGAAGTCTCCTACAAGTTTAATAAGGCAAGACTTAAAAACAAAATATGAAGGGAAGGACTGCAACCATGAGAAGAAAGTTTACAAGCAAAGTATGCTGTAAATGTGGAAAAAAGCATGCCTACAGCAAGTGTTCAGCTTTTGGTTAGCAATATAGATCCTGTGAAAAATTTCATCATTTTGCTAGCTGTTGTAGACAGAAAAAAGATGTACATGCTGTTACCGAAATGCAAGATTCAACCAGTGAACATTACTTGTTTATAACAGCAATAGAAAAGCAAAGCTTCTCAGAGAGAAAGGGATGGACTGTTCAGAGCTATATGAGAAACTCTGCTGGCTCTCACCAGCTAGATACCTTGATTTTGGTTTGGGATGCCTCTCTGGGAAAGTGATCAGAACTAGCACCCCCCAGGGGCTGGCCCGGCTTCTGCCTAAACTGAATCCCACCCCCTACCAACTTAGGTCTCTCACATCAGGGATGCTCAAAGTCCCTCCTACCCGAACTCTCATGTGGGATCGGGACTTTGCCATAAGTGCGCCCAGACTCTGGAATTCGCTGCCTGTGGATATCCGAGCTGCCCCCTCCTTACTGAGTTTTTGAAATTCCCTGTGGGGTTTCCTAAAACTAGCATCAGAGTGTGACTGCCCCAAACCTCCCTAGAGTAAAGTGTCAAATTGTTTTGTCTGAACTTCCCCAGGGTGTCTCCATTGAATTCCTGGAGATGTTTTCCCAACTGTATCAATGACTTCTGACTACTCCTGCCCAAAAAGCCTTGGGCATTTTTACACCCATTATTGCTCCACGGTCATAGGCTAACCATGACATATTGCACCTTGGTCACTTAGTAGAAACTTGTACTACCAAGTGTTTCTGTTTCTGTCTAACATGTGCATATTTAGAAAAATGTGATGAGCTGTATATACCTGTCCGCGATCCAACTAGCCTAGGGGGTGTATACGACAATGTTATAAGTTATATTATGACCGATCTGGTCCTTGACTATGCTCCATTCCTATGTATGATGACCTGTATATCTGTCAGTTGAACTAGCTAGTCTAGAGTGTATAATCTGAAATGTGCTTACTACTGTATGTTTCCCCTAGGGTCAAATGATGTATTTCCCACATGTTTGTTTACTGTGACAAAAAACTGTACTCTCTTTGCTATGTCTCCTTGACTGTTGTTCCTCATGTTGTACTCTCCCGGGTCGTTCGTGAAAATAAGCATAATACTTGTCTAGTGTACTTACCTGGCAAACAAAAGCTAAATAAATAAATGGCTTGAAGGTTCACTATATGATTAATACCAGTGCAGAAATAAATGTACTGCCAGCTAAACTGTGGCATCTGCTACCAAAAAAGACTACAGCTCAAAAAACAGACTACTCTTGTAAAGACATACAATGGTTTAAGTATACCCACAGTAGGATACTGTATGCTGCACATGAGGCATAAAGACAAGGTCAGTAAATGCAAGTTTGTCATTGTCACGGAAGACAAAAAGTCAATTTGGAGGCTCAAAACCAGTCAGAATTTGGGTCAGATAGAAAAAGGATTTACAATAGAAAAGGAAATGCCTCCTACTGACAAGATTATGTCTGAATACAATGATGTTTTAAGGGACTGGGCAAGTTACTGGTTACACATCAGATTACAATTTTTGAGAATGCAGTGCCAGTGATACATACTTCCCAAAGAGTA
The DNA here is from genome assembly GCA_016271365.2 of Neoceratodus forsteri. Classification (NCBI taxonomy): domain Eukaryota; kingdom Metazoa; phylum Chordata; order Ceratodontiformes; family Ceratodontidae; genus Neoceratodus; species Neoceratodus forsteri. Next base: position 260,205,349 of record CM028137.1, on the reverse strand, counting down.
CCTGTTATGCTGAGAGATAGACTGAAAAAAGAATGGCAGTGTTTAATAGAAACAGATGTGAGAGAACAGGTGGAGAACCAACACCCTGGGTTCACTCTGGTGATCATAAAGAAAAAAGATGGATCACTGCATTGTATTTGGATCCAAAAGAGTTAAATTATTGTATTAAAAGGGAACATTTCCATATTACAACTAGACATGAACTTCTTGATAAAATGGCAGAGGCCAAGTATGTTTCAATATTGGATGCCTCCTCTGGATTTTGACAAATACAACTGACATCTGAAAGTGCTCGCTTATGTACTTTTGACACTCTAAATGGAAGACACTGCTTTAAAAGATTACCATTTGGCATTTGTTCTGCACCAGAATTATTTCATAGAACAATGCAGCAACTGCTTGATGGCATTGGAGGAGTTAAAATTTACATTGGTGACATTCTGGTCTGGGGCAGAACAGCTGAAGCACATGATTGCAGGCTGAAAAAAAAGTGCTGCAGATAGCTAGAGAAAAATGACTTAAACTGAATAAACAAAAGTGCCAGATAAAGAAAATAGAAATTCAGTACTTGGGTGAGATTGTTTCAACTGAGGGTGTAAAACCTAATCCAGCCAAGGTGCAAGCAGTGCACTGGATACCAGAACCAAATAATAAAAAAAGATGTACAGTGTTTTCTGGGAATGGTAAACTACCTTGGAAAGTTCATCAACAATGTAGCTGATGAGACATGTAACTTGAGAAAACTACCGATGAAGTTAAGTGAATGGTCATGGACAGAGTCACATGATCAACAATTCAAAGAAATAAAAAGACTTTTGACAACAGCACCAATGCTGCAATATTTTGATATCACTTTCCAACAAAACTTTCCACAGATGCCTCATAGGATGGCATGGGAGATGGTCTTTTACAACTGAGAAATAAAAACTGGAGACCTGTTCCATATGCATCAAATGCATTAATTAAAACAGAATACAAATATGCTCAAATAGAAAAAGAGATGTTGAGCATCACATCTGGGCATGATGCATTTTATAGTTATATTTATGGAACTCCCATTGTGATTGAAACAGATCATAAACTGCTAATTACTATTTTGAAGAGAGACTTATGGCAGGCACTGCCATGGATACAAAGATTTTTAATCAAACTACAAAAGTCTGTTTACCAGCTGGAGTATACACCAGGAAATTATCCGATTGTGGCTGATGCTTTGTCAAGAACCTGGGATGAAACTCACAAAATCAATGATCAACACTTGGAAACAGAAGTGGATGTCCACATAAATGGAATAAAAAAAATCAGTTGTCTCAGCAACAGATGTGGAAAAGACTGCAATCTGAAACTGCAGCTGATGAAATTCTTTAAGCAGTAATGAATGCTATGCATAATGGATGGAAAGGACAATATTAACTACACAGGTATGTGTCACTTCAGGCTGATTTATCAGTGGTTGATGGAGTATTACTGAATGGTGATAGAAGTGTAGTTCCTAGTACACCAACAAAGGAAATACTACATAAAATTCATGAAGGTCATATGGGTATTGAAAAATGTAAACACAGAGGAAGAGATGCCTTGTATTGGCCTGTGATCACCAAAGATGCGTAAAATACAATTTTGTCCTGTCACATATGTTAGAAATACAGGCCTGCACTGCAGAAAGAACCTTTAATTGAGATTCAGAAAATGTTAAAGTTTGGGGAAAAGTAGCTATAGATTTATTTACTCTTGAAGGCAGAGAGTACATGGCTGTGACTTATGCATTTTCTTGTTACCCAGAAATTCTTAAACATCAGTCACCCACATCCAGTGAAGTGATACAAGAACTTAAAGTAATGTTTGCAAGAGTTGGCATATCACAGCTTCTAAGGACTGATAATGGACCTCAGTTTACAACTGCAAAATGCAAAGCTTTTGCAAAATCTTATGGTTTCAGTTATATCACCTCTAGTCCTACATATCCACAAGGGAATGGGTTAGTAGAATGTGGAGTTAAAATCATTAAAATGTTAGTGTAAAAAAGCTAACAATGCAAATGCTGACCCATCAGTTGCTTTACTGAACTAGAGAATAACACCATTAGAATGTGGCAAGTCACCTGCTGAATTGCTCATGGGACATCAGATTCATACCTGATTACATAAGTTAAAACTAGAATGTTACACTGACAATAAACGTATTCTGAGAAAAACGACTTTGCAATTTAAGAAACAACTTGCTACATGTGACAAATCAGCAAAGTATTGCAGATCGCTACAAACTGGAGGAATAGTTTGAGGGAAAAGTGGTGGTTGCTGGGGAGAACTGGCAATAGGTCAGAGACATGTGACTACAAGATCCAGTTTGGTACTTACTGAAAGTGGACATTTGATAAGATGAAACAGGAGACATTTGATACCCTTGCCTGCAAAATCAGTGCACTTTCATGTATCACCAGTGACTTTGCCTACCAAACCAGTGCATTTACCTGAGATACCCATGAACTTATCAGAAAAACAATGTACTGAGAAAAGGGACTTAATTCACATTCTCTGGCAATGTCAGAACATCCAATCCCTGTGGCAGCAAGTTTGTACCATGGGGTCTGAACCCTTCAAAAAAAGGTTCCCCAGACACCTGAGCTAATGCTCCTAGGAATCCATTCCTCATACCCATCTTAACCCTCTAGACCAAAAGTGGATTGCCATCTTAATTATGTAGGTCAAACATCTACTGCTTGGCAAATGGAGAACTCAGGTGGTCCCATCCTTGAATAAGGTACTAAACACCATTACACAGATGGCTAATTTGTCCCTAATAACCCATGTGGTGGCCAACTCTCTCCCTCTCTACAAGACCCTGTGGCAACCCTTCATTACTTTTTTGAAGCCCAAAGAGGGTATCAGATGATATTACCTCATTCTGGCTTATTTTACTCCCCCAAGTGACATTGACATGAGTCAGACAAGGCAGTAGGATCCAGGATAGCTGGCCCTTTAAAGGTGATAGGAAACAGTTTTTGCACCTCTAGATGCCCTCCAGTTGTTCTTTTATTGGGCACCCAATATTTTGATATACTTTTGACCTTTTTTGTTAAATTAATAATCTAATTTTGTTGCTTTTGTAACTACCCTAAATCCCTCTGCTCAGCAGCTGCTGCTGTCTCGTTTCATACTGCCTGAACAATCTATGACATCATAAACTCCTTCCCAGGCCATTCAGATGAATAGCATGGAATGGGAGTCTGCGATGTCATAGAATGACTTAGAAATATGAAAATCAAGAGCAGTAGCTGGTTAGGAGAGTGGAACTCAATGTAGATCTGAAGATACCCCAAAGCTAGATTATTTATTTACTAAAAAAATCATCAATGCATATCAGAATACATAACTGGCATGGAAAGGAAGATGAAAGGTCAGTTAACTATGTAAAAATAATTTTGTATCTCCTTTAAGACCACTGAATAGGTATAGGTAGTGATATTCATTGTTTTAATAACACCTTCCTTTTCGTAGATGTTTTGTGTGTGTTCTGTTTGATTGTGTTGCAGGTGTCCCCACCAGGGTAGGCCCTGGTGTCACAGGAGGTTGCCTAAAGGACCATCATGGGAGACAACTCCTGAAAGACATCTACTGTCATGGTTCCAGGTAGGCACCCTTTCCTAATCCCTTTCAAGGCCAGCGCACACTGGGTAATGACATCAATCAGAATCAAGTTCTTACTGGTAAATGTTGTAAGCCACAGGTAGGTGGTTCTGCTGGCTTGTCTCCTTTTGCACCTGCACTGAGTTTACGTGTTGATGCATTTGTCAAGTGTATTTACGTATTGCAACCTGGCTGGACTTGTACTTTTACAGGTCTGAGTTCTGTGTATTTGTACATGTTGTAACAAATTGAAACCAATAAAAATCTTTAAACATAAAAACAAAAACAACAACAACAAAAAATATATATATATATATGTAGATATATACTTAAAGTAAAATGCCTATCAGTGATGATCCTGAACAAGAAAGAAATTCTAGTTCTCCAGACAGGACTTTATCTGATTTTGTTGAAATATCAAAAGACAATACTAAACTGAAAATGTTTAATGAAACTATTCGTGCAAAGACTGCTTAACAGAAGGGTAGATCGAGATGTGGTAGGCTAATAAAAAAAGCCAGAGAAACTTATTGAATCATGTTAAATTGTAAAGCAATAGCAAATGTTTTCTTTAAAAAAAAAAAGCTGCAGCTTGAATTTAATTTAGCAGGCATGCACAAAAGTAACATGTAACCACTGGTCTATGTTAAAAAAATTTACCTATAGATTTTTTTTATTTTATTAGAAAAAGGGGGATGTGCTGATAAGATTCAAGAAAAGGTATGAATATTAATAAATGCAAATGTGGCAATGTCGTAAATCACATGTAGAGATTCACAGGACATATGAGCAGCAGGATGCCAAGGGAGACAGTCTATCTGGATAGCCGCAAATAACAGTTAGTTCCTTTTTGAGTAGTATAAGTTATGCTAGAATAAAGTGCTGTTAAACAAATCTTATGAACCCTCTGTTTTGATTACTACAATACAAAACATTTTGTGGACAGTGACTATTCTTAACAGTATTGCCTCTGAGTAATGGGTGGCATAGTCAACTATCACCAAGGCAAATCTATTCTCTTTTCTGCTTTTATCCAAAGGCCCGATTATGTCAATGCCTGTCCGGGAAAACAAGGTATCCACAACTGATATGGGATGCAGGAGACCCTGGTCTCTTTTGGATATAGATGAGACCTTCAGGCAATCAGCACAACACTGGCAGTAGATGATCACCAATTTATAGACATTAGGCCAATAAAACCTTTTCAATGACCTCCTGTTAGTACTTTTTTGGCCCTTGTGATCTCCCAGTGGACCATCATGTCCCATTTCCAGCAATTTTGTTCTAAAAGGTTTTGGGACCAGTAATTGGGTACAGAGTTTCTGGGTTTTGGCATTACTACACCGTCTATATAACAACCCATTCTACAGAAAGCATTCAATACCATCTTCCATTTTAGACCTACTTGAGAAAACAGGGGAACACGTGTAACATTTTTCTTTTAATGATCAATAAATTCAGTATTGTCCCACAAAGTCCCCCCATCCATGTATTTTGTCCTGAAAGCTGCTTTTCCCTCCTCACTTGGCCTCTAGTTTTCATTTAATTCTGAATATTTCATTATGTAGTTCTGTGTTTGAGAAAGGGAAAATGTCACATAGTCTCTATTCAGACCATTTCTTTTCCTCTTCTTTCTTTTTCTGGGCTGTGGTTGTAACTTCAAATATATCGGAAGGGAATTTCATACATAAGTCTCTTATCACATGTCTGAAACAAGGTACTGTAGATCATTTCCCAAAAGTACGGGGACTGGTAAAGCTGGGACTCTCCCTGCTTCCACTTGGTAACTATTCCCTTTTACAGTGATTGGCACAGAAACAGTATGGTAAAATTTAGTATCCTCATGCACATATGTAACACATCATGCACATATGTAACAGGGCATTAAGCAAGGTAAAGAAATCTTGCACACATATTGGATAAAGTACAGCATGTGACAAAACACCAAGCATGGTCTAATTTCCAAGTAGATCCCTGGTTGCTGTTGCAGAACGATTTTGAACTACACAATGTAGTGCAGCAGTAGTTAGCAGCCATGGACCCAAATGCATGAGGTAACGGATCCAAGCAATGTAGTGAAACAGTACAGCACTGTCATTATTTTGTGTTGTAGAGCAAGCTGTGTGTGTTTTGTAGGGCAAAAAAAATCTTCAAGCCACAAAACATTAGTATTTCCCACCCACCCACCCACCTGAATGGATAATGAGAGAAGGCACCCAAACTGTGTACTTCAATTTTGTGGTACCATCCGTGAAATACCAGTGCCGATATAATGTTTAGTACAGTAAGCTGTTTTGGTAATTTAGGTAAAAAAAATTAAAAGTACATTGTAGAAGCAAGGGAAAGTTATCCCTGTTTGCATACACAAGGGGATAAGGGGAAAGTACAGTTTAGAAAACACAGTAGGTGCAGATTTTCATAACGCAAATCACATAAGCAATCCCAGCATCCATCTGATTATGTTACGAGAGTGCAAAGGAGAAATGTTGCAAAGATCGTCAAACAAGCAATGTAAGTTATTTGAGAAATGTAAAAGCGTGAGAAGATGAACAAAATGTACAGTTTTTGAAATCAACGTTCTTGAAAAATAAACAGCCTTGAGCACCACAATATGTATAATGTTTGATCCCGGAAGTTGTTTACCTTTGAACGATCTGCAAAGTAAACAATAGAAGTGAAAAGATAATACGTTGTAACTGTTTTTATTGTGGCAAAACGAAAAGAGTAGAAATGCATTATTATTGCACCAGATGCCCTGTTACAAGAGCATTAAACCACTCGAAAAGATGGGTCTACTGTGGAATTACTCCATGGTTGGGTAGTTGGAGGCACTAGGCCTTCGGCCTCGTGCCACAACCCCCCCAACCATGGATTAATTCCACAGTAGACCCATCCTTTCTCATGGTTTAATGCTTACTTGTTCCTTACCCACCAAATCTATGGCATTTTCAGACACTACACCAGGGTGTAACAAAGTCTGTCTACTGCCAGAATCTAGTACAGCTCTTAGTCTTATCTCCAGTTTATACATTAGTTAAAAAGTGACCTCAGTGCAATAATACCAGAGTGACAGGTGAATATTTCTTTTTGGGACACTTCAATTTTATGTGTCCCTTCTCTCCACATTAATGACATACAATGTCAGAAGAGGGATTTTTCCTGTCATTCATAAATCCTGTTCCTGATCTCGGATTAAAAGATGTTTCAATGTGCTTACACAACTGAATGAGATAATATTAGCTAATGCTTGTGTAACTTGAGTTTTCTTTGTGGCTTTCTGCCTCTCTATCCGTGGGATTTACCACCCTGTAGGAGTACGATGCAAGGAACCCTAGAGGAGGGTTCCCCCCCAACAGGTGCCGGAAATGAAAGCGTTGGCTAAAGGTAGGATAGGAAGAAGCTCATGGGGAAGATAGATGAGCTGCTGGAGGAGGAGGGGTGGATGGTGGGCAATGAAAAAGAATCCTAGCAAAGCCCAGGATGTAGTCACCTTTTAAAGCTCGATGGGGGAGTGACGTAGTTGCTCCACCCATCGAACAGCGGGCTTAAAGCCCTCCCATTCGATGTTCTTACAAAACTGAATGAGATAATATTAGATAATGCTTGTGTTACTTGAGTTTTCTTTGTGGCTTTCTGCCTCTCTATACGTGGGATTTACCACCCTGTAGGAGTACGATGCAAGGAACCCTAGAGGAGGGTTCCCCCCTACAGGTGCCGGGAATGAATGTGTCAGCAAAAGGTAGAGTAGGAAGAAGCCCAAAAAAATACCTAAAGATGTTAAGCATAGAAGAGGCGAGGATGATGAATAATTACTGTGAAGAGAATGGCTAACTTCCTAAGGAGAGAGGGGAAAGCCGGGGCCACCATCCAGCGCCATCCAACAGCGGAATCTAACTAACTAACTAACAAGAAGAAAGCACTAACGCTAACTAATATTATGACCATTGGCATGGAGAAGAGGAAAACCCCCTTTGAGAAGGAAACCTCTCAGGATCCAAGGCCTAGGTCGCCTTCCTTCCAGGCTGACGACGTTTGATTTGAGGACTTATGGCGGTAAAGAGAATGGTTCATAGATGAGGGATATAAGTAGGGTGGATGACGATGGGATAAACAACCCCAAAGAAGCACAGAGAAATAAGGAACATGAACAGACACTGAGGTTGAAGAGGCATGCTTGGTTATGTGCTGTAAATGATTAAACTCTGCACGATTAGACCCTGATGTTGTAGTCGATGAGGTTATATGGAATTCAATGATAGGAAAGTTTGAGTAAGCGATGTAATTAGATAAATCTTGAGGTAAATCTGAGTGAATGACTAGCTTTATGAACTCGATATGACTGGAGTTATGAACTCGATATATGTGGAAGGATGGCCACGGTTGATAGGTTGCATAGGAGTTATAGTAGGTACACCCAAAAAGAATATCGATAGCAGGTCACAAGTGGAGGGAATCCAGGATATCCGATATGGAAGAGGAAGATGAGGAGACAGGAATGAACTTGAAATGAACATGAATGAAGGTAGGAAAGGAAGTAGGCTCCTCGAGAGGAGGCAGGCTTTGAGTCCAAGAAGGAAGAACTGGAACCAGAGGCAACTCAGGTTGAGCGATCGAGGAACAAAACTGGACAAGGTATGATGAGGAGTGAGCAAAACTGGATGATGTATGCTGAGGAGTGAAGCTAAGAGTGGAGTTAAGCCATGAAGGCTGGTACTAGAAAAGGCACTAGAATGAGGAAGGTAAAATTAGGAAACAGACGAGGTACAATGAGAGATGGAAGTCATGGAGGCTGGTATGGGAGAGGAGGTATGAAAGGACAAAGGACAGAGGGAGGTCAATGGGGTAGCATAGGACAAGACTGATGAGGCAGGCACATGAATAAGGATAGGTATGCCCAAAAAGAATTATTGAATGCTGCCGGGGAAGGTAACATAGGAACGGATGAAGTACGATGATGGATTTACGTCAAGAAGGTAGGTACTGGTAAGTGAGGTAGGAAAGGATGTAGGATGAAGGAATCAAATTGGATGAGCAGGTCGAGGTGAGGCAGAGAGGAATGGAGAGTGCTAGGAATGATGAAAGAGGAATGCCCTGGAGGCTGGTATGGCAGAAGGGCCACAGGTCGAGGAAGTGGCATAGGAGATAAATAAATAACGAAGACAGGCCATGAAATGCTGGAAGCAGATCAGTGATTGCGTATGGTGCCACCTACAGGTCAAGAGTGAGCCTGAGAAAGAGTAGGAATCCTCCATAACAATATAGAAGGAATTGCACCAGACTGGGGGAACGAGCCATGCAGGGCCGAGCAAGAGAACAACAACGAAAAGTCAAGACGCTGAGCAGTAGACCATGCAAATGAAAAGAAGTGCAGACCAGAAGGCATACATTGCCCCTGCAGGGGATGCTAAACATGCAACAAGGGCCAACCCATGCTCCAAGGAAAGAAACAAAGACAGTGGAATCCATATTCTGTTTTTTTTTTTTTTTTATGTTTTATACGCAACCCAGAGGGTAAACTGGAATGGTAAGGTGAACTGCAAGCTCCGCATGGGCAGTGGCAGCTCCAGGAGGTGAAACTCACCAAAACATTCAAACTCTCCACAAAATGCAAACCAAAAATATGCAGAGAATTTGAAATGGAGCCAGGGAGGTTCCCGATTGTACAGAAGCATGGACTTTTTTGTACAAAATCATGCTGCGATCTTCCTACGATGGACTGCTCACCTGTGTTGAGTTGCTCCGAGAGGGGCATGCGATGTCTCCAACTGGTATGCCCCCACACTGCAAGAAAGCCGCCACTACCCCATGCAAGTAATATGATACAAGGAGAGAACAGCCAATGGTAGACATGGGGCTCCCACAAACGGGGCGATCCCTGATAAGGAGGAGGTACTACCGCATGTGGAGCAGCGAAACAACGGTGCCAGAGACAGCAGCGATGGAAAAGAACAGCAGCAGGGGAACCAGTTCGGAGATGCAAGAAGTCAGCGAAACAGGAGGCAGGGACAGCAACGGAAAGCACAGCAGCATGGGGGGGGGAGATTAATGGCCACGAGTAAGCAGGATGAAGGACAAAGCCAATAGAGAGGAAGCAGCAGCTGCTGCGGTAGAGCCAATGTAAAACGAGTCAGAACAGGCATAGAGGCACGAATGGGCAGCCGGAGGCAGCTGCAGAGACAAAGAAAATCAGCAGAAATCCAGCAGGGCAAACAAGAGCAGCGCCTCCAGCTGCAAAGAAAAAGAATCCTGGCAAAGCCCAAGATGTAGTGACCTTTTAAGCTCAATGGGGGAGTGACATAGTTGCTCTGCCCATCAAACCTTGGGCTTAAAGCCCTAACATTCTGGTTTCAGCTCTGCCCTCTGATGTACTGATTTATTAAATTGGAAGGATCTTACTGGTTTAAATAAATCACAACTGTTCTCTGATCCTTCCTCATAATAGGATTGTGGTGGGGGAGAAGGAAGGAAGGGGAAGACATGGGGTGGGGCATGGTCATTGGCATAAGCCATGGACCCGACATCATTTACTGAGCAGACGCGATAGACCAGATTGGCCTTCTTCTGCTGGCTATTTCATATGTTCATATTTTCTCAGCAGAAGGTAATCCTCTGCCAGGGTAATCACTTTGTCTCCATCTCCATCTTATATAGAAACATAGAGGTTGATGGCAGATAAGGACAGCAAGGCCCATCCAGTCTGCCCATTTCTTTTTCTACCTTATAAATGTGCCATCGGCCCTTGCTCTGTCAGTGGCCTATCTATTCATACTCATCTGTATTGCTCCCTTATGCCTATCCCATGCCTGTTTGAAGCCCTGCACTGTATTCATAGCCACCACTTCCTGAGGTAGGCTGTTCCATGCATCCACCACTCTTTCTGTGAAAAAGAATTTCCCCACATTCCCCCTTAATCGGCCTCCCTCTAATCTCATGCTGTGCCCTCTTGTCCTGCTATTTTTATTATATTTAAACATGTTTGACTCTCTCACCTTGTTGATGCCCTTAAGGTGTTTGAATGTTTCAATCATATCACCTCTCTCCCTCCTTTGCTCAAGGGTATACATATTGAGCTCCGTTAATCTGTTCTCATATGTCTTCTGATGCAGTCACTGCACCATTTTGGTTGCCCTTCTCTGGACTGCCTCAATTTGGTTAATGTCCTTGTGAAGAAGTGGCCTCCAGTACTGCACGCAGTACTCCAGATGGGGCCTAACCAGTGTCTTGTAAAGAGGGATTATTACCTCCCTCTTACGACTTGTGATACCCCTACTAATACACCCTATCATCCCACTAGCCTTACCTACTGCTTTAGAGGTCTGCTTGGATGACTTCAGGTCATCGGTGATGATGATGCCCAAGTCTCTTTCTTCCTTTGTGACTGGTAGCAACTCCCATCCCAGCCTATAGGTGGCTTCAGGATTTCTCTTCCCTATGTGCATGATCTTGCACTTCTTTGCATTAAATCCCAGTTGCCACTCTTCTGACCATTTTGCTAGTTTATCCAGATCTCTTCTCATTCTGCCCACCCCATCTGGATCATCTACTCTGTTGCAGATCTTGGTATCATCTGCAAACAAACAAGTCTTACCCTCTAGTCCATCTGCAATGTCACTAATGAAGATATTGAAGAGGACTGGCCCCAGGACTGATCCCTGAGGTACCCCACTTGTGACTTGCATCTCTTCTGACTGTACATTTTTACCACCACTCTCCTGTTTCTGACCATCAACCAGATTGCCACCCAGTTGACCAACTTCTGACCCACCCCGAGCCTACCCAGCTTATTTATCAATCTTCTATGTGGAACAGTGTTGAAAGGTTTGCTGAAGTCAAGGTAGGTGACATCAACTGCTCCCGCTTGGTCCACCACTCTGGTTACCCAGTCAAAGAAATCTATGAGATTAGTTTGACAGGATCGTCCTTTTGTAAACCCATGCTGTTTTGGACCCTGTGCCCCTATGGATTCCAGGTGTTGCACTATCCTTTCCTTAAGAAGTGCCTCCATAATCTTGCCCACTACTGAGGTAAAGACTAACTGGTCTGTAGTTCCCTGCCTCCTCCCCTCACGACCACTCTTGGGGAGGCGGGATCTCTACATGACCCTTCTCCAGTCTTCTGGGACCTCTCCTGTGCTCAGAGACTCACTAACCAGTTCTGCTAATGGCTCTGCTAGTTCCACCCTTAGCTCCTTAAGTACCCTGGGATGTATGCCATCAGGTTCCATTGCCTTGTCCACCCTGAGCTTAGCGAGCTCTTGTATGACCCTTTCTTTTGTGAAGGGAGTAGTGCTCACCTCCCTCCCCCGTGTCCATGGTGCTGAGCTGTGGGCCCTGCCCTACCTTCTCTTCAGTAAATACTGAGCAAAGGTATCTATTTAGGATAGATGCTTTTACAGGGTCCTCCTCCTCACATGCCCCCTTTTCTCCTTTGAGCTTAGCAATACCCCCTCTGGACTTTCTCCTTTCACTAATGTATCTATAGAAAGTCTTGTCACCTTCTTTTACTGTTCGTGCTAGTGTTTCCTCAGTTTGGGACTTTGTCTGCCTTACTGCCTTCCCTGCTTCCCTTAGGGCAGTTTGGTATGCCTCCCTATCTTCATCCCGCTGTGTTCCCTTATATTTCCTGAAGGCCAGCCTTTTGGCTCTGACCTTTTCTGCTACTGTATTTGAGAACAAAGTGGTTTCCTTCTTTTTTTGCACTTCCTTTTCTGTCTAACACAATGGGATGTTGCTTCAAGTATTGCATCCTTAATGCTTGCCCACTTTGCCTGTACCCCCTCACCTGTGTTTCTTTTTGCCAGGGCTAGCTTAACTCTGTTGGCCATCTTATCAAAGTCAGCTCCTCTGAAGTCCCATATGTTTGCCTTGGAATGGGATGATTTAGATGTAGCCAAATTGAACCATACCATGTGATGGTCACTGGACCCCAGGTGACCTTCTACCTGGAGATTTGTGATCCCTTCCCTGTTAGTTAGTACTAGATCTAGGATAGCCCTGTCTCTTGTGGGTTGTTGTACCAGTTGTTTAAGGCCCTCCCCCTGCAGGGAATCCACCATGTGTCTAGTTCTGGCAGATGTTTCTGCTGGTATTGACCAATCTGTATCCGGCATGTTAAAGTCTCCCATTATCAGAACCTCCCCTTTAGCTGTCATGTTTTGCATATCTTCTAACAGTAATGTGTCTATGTCCTCCCCCTGGTCTGGGAGCCTATAGACAACCCCAGTTCTTATGGCTGTCCCATTTCCAGTTTCCAGGGTGACCCACAGTGTGATGCACCCTCACCCAGACTTGAATATCATCTAGAAGGATTTGCAGGAACTGCTCCATCACCAGTTCTTCAAGTATTTTTTGGACAGTCTTCCATTTTGGCTGCAGCCATTTACAGAACATGTCCTTGAGCTTTGCAAAAACTTCCTGAAACGGTTCTCCAGTCCGGTATTTCATTGTCCTAAACCTTTGTCAATAGGGCTCACAATTAATGCCATATCAAGTTAATATGACTTGTCAATCCAGATCATAATTCATCACCTGTGAGGCTTTGATGTTGCTATAGCTTCTTGTTTTTTCCTGTTAAATAGGGTAAATAACTGATCACCCATTGGGTCAGGCCATTCACATGCTTCAGCTAACTTTTCAAAAGCCATGATACAGAAACATAGAAACATAGAAACTGTCAGCATCCAAGGACCACTAAGCCCAACCAATCTGCCCATAGGCCCTATACATTGTATGTGGCCACTGACCCTATGTGATCAATGACTTTTCATCACTCCCTCCCCTCTCAGGTTTCCCTTGTGCCTGTCCCAGGAATGCTTAAACCCCTCCAGTGTGCTTTCCTCCAATACCTCCTGTTGCAGACTATTCCAAGCATTGACTACCATTTCTGTGTAGACAATCTTCCTCACATTACCTCTTAATCTACCCCCTTCCAATTTCATATTGTGCCCACTTGTTCTAGTACTTTTTCTACATTGGAAAAGGTTCTCCACCTGCACCTTGTTTATGCCCTTGAGGTATTTGAAAGTTTCAATCATGTCCCCCCACTGTCTCCTCTCCTCCAGTGAGTACATATCGAGGTCCCTTAGTCTCTCCTCATATGTTTTGTGGTGCAAGCCCTGCACCATCTTTGGCAGGAACAGTCAGGGCACTCACCTCAGCACTTAATTAAAGCAAGACGGACAACCTTTTAGTTATTAAAGCGGTGTCTTGTTTTATTGTGCAGCCAGCAGACAAACATATGACCCAGCAGGGTCAAGGAGGAGAAAAAAAATGCACTATGATGTTTCACCTTCAAGTGGCTTTTTCAAAAATAGGTCATATGTTCATCTGCTGGCTGCACCTGATTTAGCTTGTGTCACAGAGCACCCCTAGACTACCCTGTGTAGTTCTGTTTCTTTCTCCCTGCACCGTCTTTGTTGCCCTTCTCTGGATAGTGTCCACCTTATCTATGTCTTTGTGCAGGTGTGGCATCCAGAACTGCACTTAGTACTCCAGGTGTTTACCAGTGTTTTATACAATGGCATCACCACCTCTCACCTCCTGCTAGTGATACCTCTGGCTATGCACCCCAGCGTACCACTGGCCCTCCCTGCCACCTTTGTGCACCACTTTGACACCTTAAGATCATCAGAGATGATAACCCCCAGGTCCCTTTCCTCTTCAGTGACAGTCAGCTCCTCCCCCCAACCTGTAGCTCTCCCCAGGGTTCCCTCTACCCAGGTGCATTATTTTGCATTTCTTTGCAATGAACCCTAGTTGCCATACCACCGACCACCTTTCAAGTTTCTCCAGGTTCCTCTTCATTTTCTGAACCCTGTTGCAGATCTTGGTGTCATCTGCAAACAGGCAGTCATTTCCTTCCAGCCCCTCTGCAATGTCACTAATGAAGACATTGAACAGGACTGGTCCTAGTACTGATCCCTGTGGTACCCCACTGGTCACCTCCTCTCCCCAGATTGTACCCCATTTACCACCACCCTCTGTCCCCTGTCTGTTACCCAGTTCCTAACCCAATTCACCACCTTGTCTCCCATGTCCAGACTACCCATCTTGTTAATCAGCCATTTATGTGGGACAGTGTCAAAGGCTTTGCTGAAATCTAGATAGATGACTTCTACTGCCCCTCCCTGATTTATTTCCCTAGTCACCCAATCAAAAAAATCTATTAGATTTGTTTGACATTGCCTTCCTGCTGTGAATCCATATTGCCTCAGATCCTGAGCACCGCTGGATTCCATATGTGCCACTATCCTTTCTTTCAGCAGTGTCTCCATGATCTTTCCCACCACTGAGGTGAGGCTGACTGGCCTGTAGTTCCCCACTTCCTCCATACTGCCACTTTTGTGCAGTGGGACTACATGTGCTCTCCTCCAGTCCTCAGAATGACACCTGTATTGAGTGACTCTGTAAACAGGGCAGCCAGAGGTGCTGCTAGTTCCCTTCGCAGCTTCTTTAATATCCTTTGGTGGATGGCATCTGGCCTCATGGCCTTATCTACCTTCAGCTTTGTGAGTCCTTCCAGAACTCTCTCCACTGTGAATGGATTGGTGTCCACTTCTCCCCCTCCATTGCCTCTGCAACCCAACTGTGGTCCTTGACCCTCTCCCTCCTTAATGAATACTGAACAGAAGTATTTGTTCAGTATTTCTGCCTTGTCCAGATCCTCCTCCTTACACTCTCCCTTCTCTCCTTTGAGCCTCACAGTCCCTCCCCAATTTTTCTTCTTTCATTGATGTAACTATAAAATTCCTAGTTCCCATTGTTTACAGACCATGCTAAGCCCTCTTCTGTATGTGCCTTTGCCCTCCTAACAGCCTTCCCTGCTTCCCTTAGACATTCAAGGTACACCTCCCTGCTTCCTCCCTTTGCCTCCTATGCCCCAATATCATCTTTGTTTGTTAGATGAGAGAATTTAATATCTTTTGGAGGGGAGTTGGGATTGACATTGGGGGACAACCAGGTGGCCATTACCTCTAGGACTTTGGGACATACTAGAAAGAGCTTTTTTGATAGCCTGCATCACCTCCTGCCACTTGTCCTCTTATTCTTCAGTTCTTCCCTTCTTTTTCTTTCTGTTTCCAACTGCTCATTTGAAAATCATTTAATAAAGTCCCTGAAATTCTTTGTGGGGGTAGGGTAATAGATTGGCTTCCCCTTTTCCTACTCTTTTTTAGGCAAAGAAGAGAATGTATGCTCTTTTGGCCTTGTACCTTCCTACTCTTCCTTCCTAAATGACATGCTTCTGGTTGTAACAGCTAGCTCAGAAAATGAAGTGTTTTTATCTTTCACACCTCTTCTACTACCTGACATCTGCCATAGCACTATGAGGAGGCTATGAGAATCCCACCACCTCCACCAAAATGTAGTGCCTAGTAGATATGAATGGATGCCACACACAGACTGGAAGTGATCAGGTAAATTTATTTACAATATTTACAGTCCAGCATTTATGAACTTTCAAGTAGTTCTTATCCGGAAACTATCCAATCATTTCAAATTACTTCTGAGAACCAATCTTTGGGGGAAATTCAAAATACATTTCCAGATTCTCACCACCTGGGATATTCTTCTTCCCTGAATGAGCCTAGCATTCCTGTAACCATCCCAGAACTTCTTCAGTTGGAACATCCGGTGAAACTGGCAGGAGTTACTGATGCAGAGCTCTGCCCTCTAAAGAGCCTTGAACTACATTGATTTCACATCACACACCTTCCTTCTTTATAGCCCTATCTGGGATGTGTCTGACTCCCTGGCATGTCTATCTTCTGACATCATCACACAAACATATACATTTTTATTTACAAGACAACAGATGATCTCAGCAGTTGAAAAATATATGAAACAGAAAATTATGCCATTTTATATAAATGGTAAGTTTATTTCTGAGGGAATCTTACTATCTTTTGCGCCTCCTCCAACTAACCACACAAAAGAGTGGGAGTAATATCTGGCCTGTCCCTATGAAGTCCCAGTGGTGAGGAAGCCAGAGATAGTCACCAGCAACAGACAAAATAAAAGGGGTGTTCGGCTTCAAATACATTAAAACTATGCACTGGCATTCCAGTGCTCAGGTACCTTGTCTACACATAAATTTCTCAATTGACATGTCTTTATTTGAATTTTTAAGTAAACTTCTTTGTAGGGCAAAAAGGGGGTAGGAGGTCTGAAACAGAGTGGTAGCTAATGAAACAAAGTCTAGCCAGAGCCGATAGGGCTGTGAAGAGCTACCAAATGACCAAAGTTATTTTCTTGTGGGTGCCATATAGTACCTAGTCACAATCATCGCAAACTGGCATGGTGCTAATTCTAGTCCTCTTGAATTTGCTCATGCTGGTGTGTGTGTGTGTGTCTGCCCATAGAAATTAGATGGCTAACACAGGCTGCAAACTGCACTGTCTGTAATCTGACACTGCAGTCTGTGGTTCAGAGGTTCAGTAAACTCCAGACAATGTATAATGAGTTAACCCCTAGGTCATTGAAAGTAATGGAATATATCTATTAGACTGAGCTGGACAGATGACAGAAACAGCAGTTTAAAGTTTTTTTTTTTGTTAATATCCTGAGAAGTCCTGAGGTACAATACAGTAGTATCCCCCCTCCTTTCAGATGACTTTAACATAGAGCAGAAAATAACAACAATCAGAGGGGGAGTGCACTATTTTGCAACTGTGGAGGAATGCATCCAAATGTCCAAAAAGGGAGTTCCAAGATCAGCCATTTTATAGCTACACAGCCGTAAAAGAGCAGGAGAGATGGGGTTAAACAGAAAGAGAGAAAGAAATCTCCAGCTCACAGCACACAGTTGAGTCAGTGTTCACCCACTACTGTCAGAATGGCTGATCTCAAACTAACAGTTTAGCAGAGCAATGGAGAGGTCAGCAGTCTAAATGGGAGGTAAGGTATTTTTCCACAGCATTCATGTCCCAAAAGCAATAAACAGAGCTGTGAGACTTGCAAGTACATAAACAATGTGCTGAAAGTGTAAACCTGAATGCTGATGTGCTTTCCAAACTCCCTTTCACAGGAGTCAAATAACAAGAGCTATGGTTCCAATCCTTGTCTTTCTCCATGCAGGAAGCAAACAGTTTTAAATGTTATAGCTGCTATTAGTTGCAGAAGCACTCCAAGGCACAACACCCATTTAAAACCTCCACAGCTCCACAGGCCAAACAGTCCAAAGAAAGAAAAGGAGAAACAAAAATGGAAGGACAATAAAGGATAGGTCAGCAGAACAGAATAGCTGAAACAAGAAGAGAGCAAATATTAGAAGTAGAGTAGAGAGAGACCTCATAATTTAAACATAACTTTTGGAGTGATGCAAACTATTTCTTTTCTTCTTTTTGATTTATAACTCAACACCTGAATACCATAAACATAAAAAGCAGGATTTCACTTTCTATTCCTTTACTATTACTCCTTGCAACACTGTAGCATATGGTACCGTATTTCTTAAAGGGGCAGTTGCCATTTTCATACCTTCAAGGGAAAACAATACTTTCCCTTAAGCCTAAGGGGATAGGATCACCTCATCACATTCCTTCACTTTAAAGGAAGGACAACAAGTTCCTCTTGCAACCAGCAGCAAGACAGAATGGGATTCAAGCCCACCCCCCTCTTTCAGAATACCGAGGACCCTAGCCAAGCAAAAATCACAAGTTTAAACATAATTCATATAAAAGCAATACACAACAGATTTCCCTGGGGGTACAGAAAAGTCATCCACAATACTTTAAACTGCATGGGCTGGATTTTCAGAACTCTGATTCAAGCTTCAACAATGGCAGCTTGTGCCGAATGCTGGTGCGTCCAGGACTCTGCTCTCAATTTTACATGGGGCATTGTAGTAGCACCTAAGTCCTGCTGCTTGTGGCAACTGAATGGGTACACCAAATGGATGGTGCACTCAGAAGGAATACTGCAAGTGCTGTGGGATGGTGGGTGATGCTGCATCCTCACATGGGCTATACTGGTACCCTTCCTCCCAATGCCATGCCTGAAGTGCCCATCAGCAGCACTACATCGAACCTGACACCCCCTCCCCACCCCAACACTCACTGTCCTTTATAGTATCCTCACTGGTGCTCTAGTGGCCCCCCCACCCTGGCAAGTAGTGCCCGCAACCACACATAGCCCCAATCCATACCCCAGATTCAGTGACTGGCACAGCCCTTTGTACACCACCACAGCCAGCCACCGAATGAACTGTCAGTGCACGTACTGTATACAGTACGTGCACTGACAGTTCATTCAGCAGCCAGCCATGGTGGTGTGAGGAGGGCTGTGACAGTTGTTGAATCTGGGGTTTGGATTGAGGAGATGTGGGGTTGTGGGCATTACTTGCTGGGGTGAGCGGCCACTGGAATACCAGGGAGGATACTGTCAAGGACAGTGAGTGTCATGGTACAATGGGGCGGGGAGGGAGACCACTAGATTACCAGGGTGTATACATGATGGACAGTGTCAGGGTGCAACGGGGCAGGGAAGGTGGCCACTAGAACACCAGGGAACATCTATTGGGGATGGATCGGGACAGGCCACACAGTGGCACATACTGGACAACATTCCCAGGAGATGTCTTTGTACCATTAGACAAGCCCTTTGTTGGTCTAACGGTACTTAGCACTTTGTTCCTGAGGAGGGCTTTGAAATTCAGGACTTCAGGGCTGTGGCAGTCAGGGTCTGCTGCAAGCTCCCTAGCACCATGCTACAGTCACTTTTGTGGTGCAAGACTGGCACTAGCACACATTGGCACATGCAGCCTGCAGATTGATGCAGGCTGCCTTTTAAAATCACTCGGGGTGCTACCCTTGGTGCAAGGTGCCTGTTGCATCAGACTTGTTTGAGGCAAGCATCATGCATCATTCTGAGGCCTTTGAAAATCTGGCCCCATTTCCTTTATATCAGCAGCACTGCATGCTTCCCAAATGCATTACAATATACTGAAAATCAATGTGCAATAATCAATCTCTAATGTGTACATATCCATATCACAATAAATAATCAATAGTATTTGTCTTGCCTGGTTTGTGTTCAGTCTTGAAATGGTATGGCTGCAATGCCAGATGGTAGTAAGTGAGTTGATATCTTTCATTTCAAGTAACACTTTAAGGGGTTCTGGTCTTTGTAGACCACAAACTCTGTCCCTTACAGGTAACATCGAAGGGCTTCACTGCCCATTTCATTCCCAAACATTCTTTTTCAGTCATAAAATATCGTTTATCATGATCATGCAGTTTTCAACTGCTGTATAACACAGGCAGGTCATCCTGTTCTGGCTGTTGGCTCAGTATCACACTCAGTCCTACATCAAACATATCAATGTGAACAAAGCATGGCTTCTGAAAATCAAGGATAATCAGCACAGGATCAGAATATAGGCAGGCTTTAATAAAATGGGTTGCCATTAAGGGCAGCCCCCATTGTTCCAGGCCAGCTGACCCTGGGAAGAGGCTGGGATAGCAACAGGGGCAGGAGGGGGGAGGGGGAAGGGAGAATGAGGTCATAAAAGGGGAGGTCTCTCTCATGACATCACCAGAGTGTCAGAGGCGGCGGGGGATAAGGACCAATGGAAAACAAAGGCAGGCAGGGAGGGGCAGAGCAATAGGGGTTTAAGAAGAGCAACACAGAGGGGCTCTGCCACTTTCTGCTAGGTTTCTTTGGGTAAGTAATTTCAAGACCCACCCACCACCCTTTAAAAAATGGAGACGTAGGTAGGAATAAAGGGAAGGTAGGAAATAAAGATCTGAGAAGGTAAAAGGAAGGGGAATAGGTATGGGGGGTTAGGGAAAACAAAATGGAGGAATTAAGATCTGGAAGAAGGTAAAGGGTATGGACACCCTGATAAATGGACAAGAAAAAGGGGGGCAGGAATTGGACCTGCCCAGAGAGAAAGTATAAGACCAGCTCGGGTTTACATCCGTGTAAGGAATGGAATGGGACCCCTTTGGGTTTCAACGTCCGGGGGAGAAAGCAAAAAGAAAACAAAAGTAAAATAAAGAGGAGTGGAATAAAAATGTGACAGAGAAAATATGAGGAACTCAATATTGTAAAAATTTATATTATTTATGTTTGTGTGGACAATAAAAGGTTTTGCCAACTGAGCAGTCAAATCTACAATATTAAGTGTGATGTCTCTTTTTGGGGGAATGGGATCTGGAACAAATAAAAAGGCATCTTGATTCTCTGGGATCCATTTTACTGTGTTTTTTTTTTCAGATTAGATCAGTCAGAGGGGCAGCTACACTGCAGAAATAATTAATCTCCTGTAGTGCCCTACAAGTTCTAAAAAATCTCTTTTCTTTTGTATGAGGAACAGCACCACATTCTTGTGTGATGAAGAGCATTACGGGACACAGCATCTATTTTACTAATCTCAGGCTGAACTTTTCCTCTTCCTGATACAAATTGCAGGTAACAGCTCTCTGTAACCCCGAGAGCATTCTTTGTAGGATTGATAGTGAGTCCAGCATGTTTGCTAGCACTTAACGCTTTTCCCTGGTGTTCCATGTGCTTTTCCTAAGTGGGACTATATATTATGATATTATCAAGATACGCAGCAGCTTACCCCATGTGATCTAGTAGCAACCTGTCCATAAGGTGCTGAAATGTTGCAGGAGCCCCATAAAGCCCAAACAGCATGATTGTAAACTGAAATAGTCCCAGGGGCATGGAGAAAGCCATTTTCTCTTTGGTAGACTCAGCAAGAGGGATCTGCTAGTAGTGTTTAGTCCCCCTCGCTGATCCACCAGGTCATCTACCTAGGGCATTGGGTAGTATTGAACATAGGCAATCTATTAACCTTCTGAAATTTATGCAGAGTCTATGCTAGCCTTCCTTTTTTTGGAGATTGGAGAACACCAAGGATCTTTAGAATGCTCAATTATGCCTAGATCCAACAAATTTCTCACTTCCTTTGCTACCTCAGCTTTCAATTTTTCATTGAGTTTATAGGGCTTCTGGCATGTAGAGGGGTTAGTTCCAGTATCTATTTGATGTTATATTTGTTTATTTGTTTTTTTGTTGATTGGGTAAGTGCACTAGACAAATCCTGCCTATTTTCAGGCATGACCTGGGGGACGGGGATACAGATGAATGCCAACTGACCTTGAACCAGATTAAGCTGTTGGTGGTATTTTTAGTGAATGAGGGAAATTTGGCCAGGACACTGGGGAAATTCCCCTACTCTTTTTGATAAGTGTCATGGGATCTTTAAGATCCACCTGAACTACCACCAATCCAGGCAGATGGGACCTCGGTTTAACATCTCATTCAATAGATGGCACCTCAGAAGTGCAGCGCCCCTCTCATGCTGCACTATAGTGTCAGTACTGGGATATTAACCCAAGTGCCAGATGTGGGAACTGAACCCACAGCCCTCTGATCTCCTGGCCTCAGAGGTGAGTGTGCTACCTACTGAGCCACTGACACTGCTAATAGATATACCTAGATATACCTCTAACCTTCCTGGGGAGTGAGGAGAAAGCACGGCTATGTTCCTTTAAAACATTCAACAATTCATGTTTCTGTGGTACAGACTGTTTAGACCCAAACTCTATTTTTTCAGTTTCTGACTCACCTGAGACTGGTGTTTAGATGACTATAGGCATTTTCCATCTCCTCATCTTCTTCAGTTAATACTACTAGAACTGGACCTTTTTAAGAATTCTTTGTCTTCCTTTCAACCTATTTCTTTAATAGGTTTACAGGATACACTCTGGCACAGTTTGTTTACCAGGCAAAGTGGTTTCATACAGCACTGAACTAATTTGCTGCACAGCATCTAAAGGGTCTTGCCACCTGGCCACCATTTTGTTGTCGCTAGAAGAAAGCAGCAACAAAACTTCTTCCCTGGGCCAAGTTCCTTTTCTCTAGTACCAACATTGTAATAGTTTTTCTGTTTCTTCTGAGCTTGCAGGCCAAAGAAAAAAGGAGAAACAAAAATGGAAAGGCAATAAAAGACTGGACAGTGGAACAGAATAGCTTAAAGTAGCAGTACTAGATAGCAAAAAATCTACCCTTTGCACTATATTGCTCCTCATGGCCCCTTATGCACTAACTTTTTTTTTCCTTTTTCCTTATTTTCTGCCTGATATTTGCTCCATTTTGTGCGGTGTTTGTTTACATTGAAACTGTGCTCCATGTTGATAAAACACAACAACTGCAGGCTGCGCATGTGTGAGAGTCCTCTTTAACTGAGTTCATGTCCCCTGTATTACTGTTTAGTGTATGTGCTCCCAGCGACAGTGCTCGGCATTGTTTTTGTCATCATGAAACTCTGATTGTCAGCCCCGGTTTTGAGCTAAGTCAGTTACTACTTTTATTTCACAGAGTGGTACTAACTCAAATTGCCTAACTTGTGCCTGAAAATGAACTTCTGTACTCAGTGATTCATGCTGCAATGTGTGTGTGCTGATAGCTGACACAGAGATTGTGAACATGCAGCATGGTGCTAAAAGGAAGTAAACAAAACACATGCAGATACTGTATGTGAAGAAGGAAAGGAGCTCTCAGTATAAAGCTGGCCGTATTTCCTGTTCGTCCACAACAATTATATAATTTATTAAATTATAACAAAATAAAGCCTCTGTTTGAAATACAATTTGCAGATCCAGAAACCAGAATTCAAGAAGCATGAGTACAGCTAAAAATAAGGTAAGGAAAACACTTCCTCATACTGCTGCTTTAAACAGAGAGCAAATATTAGAAGTAGAAAAGAAAGATACCTCATAACTTAAACAGAACTTTTGGTGTGAAGCAAACTCTTTGTTTTCTTTCTGTGCATTTATGACTCAACACCTGGTTATCATAAACATAAAAAGCAAGATTTTAGTTTTTCTTCTCTTACTACCAGCCCTTACAACATTGTATCATATGGTAACCTATTTCTTAAAGGGGCAGTTGCCATTTTGATAAGTTCATGGGAAAACAATACTTTGCCTTAAACCTAGGGGATGGGGGTCACCTCATCACAAAAAGGCTGTCTGAGGATACTGCAACCCAGCTAGAGGACACCTTGTCCAGAAAGAAACAAATAAGCTCCTCACACTTATCTGTGGAAAAATGGCACTGGACTGCAGAGAATTTGGATTTCATAGCCTGTCCATAGTACTGAATATCTGAGCTGGCTGGTTCTTTCCAGCAACAATCACCTGTGACAGAAATGCTGACTTTTGTAGGGTACCTGCCCAGTGGTACTCATCATAATGAGCCCTCAGCATCAATTTATTCTCCTTCAAGTGGGACATCTGCCAGCAATGCTCCAGCCTCCTCCCCTTTGTCTTTAACCACCTCAGATCACCATCAAACAATGGTGACCTGCTACAGGAAATCAAGGGATGGACAGGAAATGGTGCAAGGGAGTTGGCTGCGGCTGCAAGATCCACATTGTAACCCTCCACAGCCATCTCAGTTCCCATCACATAAACCATGACTGAAATGTCCTTTACCACTAGGAAACTCTGAGGCTCCAAATTTTCAATAGAGCACTAACTGATCATCTCTACTGGGGAGCTCAAGCAAGGAGCCCTGCAAAGAAACTGCACAGCATGATAAGTCAACCAAATGACTAATCATCCTTGACATTGCTAATATCAAGACCCAATGAGAATACCATATCTAAGGCCTGGTCATACTGGTGGGTACCAATGGTGACTGCCTGTATGAAGCACAGGGATGACATCACTTGGAGGAACTGCATTCCAAGGAAAGATGTGTCATTATCTACCTATGCATTAAATTCACCCAAGACCAAATTTGTAGACAACTCCACCACCAGATTGAGCATGAAACTCTTAAAGTTCCTCTAAGAATTAATGCCCATATCACAGAGGACAGTATATGAATGTGATGTTTCAACTTGCACCTAGACCATGTTTTACTGCCACACATTCAAGCAACCTGATCTCTCCCATGGAGTATGTCGTCAGCCCCAAAGTGTATCTAAAGCAGATGGCTACAGCACCCAACCCTCACACCCACATGGGATAATGCACCATGGAAAAATGGAATAGATGCCTCAAGCACAAGGCCTGAGTCATCACCCAGTCAGGTCTTCATGATCCATATCAGATCTGCAAAGGACAACAACCTCCACACAGCCATTTTATTCCTTAGTTAGCTGGTATTGCAAAGAACTGCCCTATGGGAAGGATCTGAGTCACTTTGTTGGCTACGTATTGACAAGAGAACTCATGAGCCTGTGGAATAGGAACCAGACAGTGTGACCCCTTTCCTGGAAAGGCCTACTCCCCAGGCCCCTCCTAGACACCACACTCCTGGTCCTTCCCCACCCTTCTACCCATACAGCAAATCTACATTGTAAACAGTGCCTCTGAGGGACCCAGTCCCATGCAGCAGTTCATTACTACCACAGGTAAGGTGCAAGAAAGCCTTCCAAAAGGACAGCACTCTTGCAGTTGCTCTGTGGAATAAACTAAATAGGGCCTTTTTGCTGTATGACACATAGCATACCCAAATAAATCCAGCCACACAATGATACCCCCAAAACAATTCCCCTTAACCTGATATAATCAGCACACACACACTTCTAATCATCCCAATGCCACCTAGCAACACAAAATGAAATATAAACCCACCCAACACTTTTCACACAATCACCCAAAACTCTACCACAAAGCAGATCTAAACTAACCAGACATACAGTACAAATAAACATAACTGCACAATTCCATCCCAAAACAATCCACAATCTGTTCATAACTCAGCTAACATACACCATCATCTATGCCTACCCACATTCATACAAATCATAAACACATAGAATCAAACCACAATCACACTATTACATAAAACTAAACTTTAAAATGTAAGCCAGATAAGTAAAACATGCAATGAGTATAATGAGGATAAGAAACTCAGTCCTACTGATGAACAACTTGTGACTAGGGGTGTGTGAATATTGAATATTAAATCCTGAATACCATGAATAATACGGTATTTGGTATTTGGGAGCCGGAAATCACAGCTATTCGGTGATATTCGGTATCTTGCGGTCCCACAGGATTTCAATATCTCGCACTACTTGCTGGCCAATCACTGAGCATTTGGCAAAGCTAGATCATGTGACACTTTGATTGCTGTGTACTGGAGAGAGAGATCATAGTAGAGAGTGGAGAGAGCTCTGTGTCAGCAGTGATTAAACCCTGCACAATCAGGTTTCTGGTCTAAACACAGCACAGTCACTGCTTTGGCTAAGGTCACTGATGACTGGATTTCAGCCGTGGACTCCAAGAAGGTCACCGGTGCAGCTTTCCTGGACCTTAGTAAAGCCATTGATACTGTTGACCACCCCCTCCTAATCAACTGCCTTTCTAACCTAGGTGCCACTCTGTCTACCGTACTGTGGCTCACCAGTTATCTCTCTGGTAGGATGCAGAAAGTCAAAGCAGATGGTTGTCTCTCAGACCCCCTTCCGATTGCCAGGGGAGTTATCCAAGGCTCCATATTAGGCCCAATTCTATTCTCTCTATACATCAATGATCTTGATTCCTACATAACTAACTCCAGTATTCACTTCTTTGCAGATGACACTGTATTGTATACCTCTGGCATAACTCTAACGGAAGTTAGGGACGTCTTGCAAACTGACTTTGCTCAGCTTGAAAGTAACCTTATTAAAGCTAAGCTCCTTCTGAATGGTAAGAAAACCAAGGCAATGTTCATCTCACGTAATCCTGCCTTTGGCTCCCCCCTTTGCTGACTAAGAACCTTATCGTCACTTCACAGGGTGAACCCCTGGAAGTTGTTCCTAAATTTAAACATCTTGGATTTTGGATAGACAAAAAGCTCACTTTCAATTACCACATTGAGGACATATCCAAGAGGCTCAAAGCACGGCTAGGCTTCTTCTTTAGAAACAGGTCTCTCTTCCCTTTTCTGACCCGAACCAAGCTTGTACTGGCCACATTTCTTCCCCTACTTGATTACAGAGATTTCATCTATGCCACCTCTGCAATCTCAAGCCTAAGTAAACTGGATGTTCTCTACCACCGTGCCATATGGTTCATCACCAGTGCCCCCCACAGAACCCATCACTGTGACCTGTACACAGCTGTTGGTTGGACCTCGCTTGCCACCAGATGCCTGCTTCATGCTGGGATCTGGACCCTTAAGATACTCCTTCACAAACTACCAAGCTACATAATGTCTCTTATCTGCATCTCCCACAGTGCTTACTCAATCAGGAAATCAAACTACATCCTGCTCGACGTCCCAAGAACTTGTACTACCTTTTGACAATGTGCCATTTCATTCGCACTTCCTACATTCTGGAACCAACTCCAATCCATACGGAAACTAACCAGCATTGTCCCAATTAATCTCTACAAAGCTCTATCTTCATCTAAAATAAAATATATCTGTCACTGCCACTAAACCCCCCCCACCCTTACGTTAGCTACTCGTACAATGACTGCCCCTGCTCTGTCCAAATCAAGTCGACAACCTCACAGGAAGTATAAGACTAAGTTTAAGAGCCATAGACTTGATTCCCATGACCTACTTTTT
This sequence comes from Neoceratodus forsteri, assembly GCA_016271365.2. Classification (NCBI taxonomy): domain Eukaryota; kingdom Metazoa; phylum Chordata; order Ceratodontiformes; family Ceratodontidae; genus Neoceratodus; species Neoceratodus forsteri. The sequence continues at coordinate 260,178,201 of CM028137.1, read as the reverse complement.
ACTGCCTTTCACCTCTAGATTCCCTCATCACATCTTTCTCCCCTTTACTCTTCTAGTCCCTAGCCTCATCTTCTTGCTTTCACCCTTTCTCCCTACCTTCCTTCTTAAACTCTCCCTGCCATCCCTGCACACTAACCTTCTTCTTTAATGCACTTATCTGTATTATGTGTACAACTCTTCCCAAACAATTGCTGATAAAGTATCAGACTTTACTGCCAGAACCCTGCTATACCTAGGTTTATCACATAATGAATTGTCATTTGTGAACTTTGTATGTACGTTTATTTTGACTGACAATGATACCTTGTATGTAATGTCCATATGTCTACGTAAATGACCCAGGAACTCCTTGTGAATGAGCTTGCTCAATGGAGTTTTTCCTGCAGTAAACTTGAACTTGAAACTTGAACTTGATTAGGAGTTGCAAAAACTAATATTTTCATTACAAAACCTTTATTTTTTGGTCTGTACCACGTGTCTTTAGAACCTAGTAATAGTGGAAACACTGGGAGGGTTTTTTCCGTGCCTAAATCATCTGCTGTACTGACATTTTTTTTTGCTAGGAGCTGCAGAGAAACTAGTATACCTTCATTTCAGGGGCCTCTCCTAACTGTCTGGTGGAGAGATCGTAATAGAGGAGAGCAGAGAGAGAGCAGAGTCAGCAGAGATTAGGAGTTGCAAAAAACAAATATTTTCATTACAAAACCTTTATTTTTTGTTGTGTACCATGTGTCTTTAATGCCTAGTAGTAGCAGCTGGAACACTGGGACGGTTTCTTTCCTGGATAAATCCTGTGATGCAGTGTTTTTTTTTGTTTTTTGCTAGGAGCTGCAGAGAGAGACTAGTATACCAGTACCTTCATTTCAGAGACTGATAGCCGTGTGAGACTTTTTGTATTTTCCCAGAGAAATTTATATTGCCAGGAGGAGCTGCAGAGGGACTTCAATTGCAGTTTAACTTCTTAATTGCAGTATTACTAACTTCTACCTTGACTGCTGTACTGTACTGATTTAAAAAAAAAGATTTTTTTATTTGGTTGTGTAAATAATAAGTACTTCTTCTGGGGGAGGGATCAAGTTTCACAAAACCCAGTAGGAGCATAACCAGAAATCTTGGAGGACAGTTGGCTGACTGCACTCCCACTCCCATGGTTTACAGTTAGGTAGCGACGCTTGCAGTGTGCGCACACACCCTCACCTGCCCTGCGTGCGTGCTGCTAGCAGTAATTTTTGTGTGTGAAAATATAGCAGTACTTCTGCTTGCAACCATTTTTTGTACTGAAATACAGCAGAACTTGTCTGCATTTACAAAAAAAGTGAATTGAAGTAGCTCTGCCATAGCTGTAAGAAATTATGATGTAATCTGAGGTTGGGCTGGGGTTTCACAAAAGTCAGTCGCCTCCAGCAGTCTCGGAGGGCAGTTGGCTGGCTGCACTCCCCCACTCCCATGGTTTAGAGCTAGGTAGCGAGTCGCGACACTTGCAGTGTGCACACACCCTCACCTGCCCTATGTGCATGCTGTTTGCAGAAATTTTTGTGTGTGAAAATAAAACAGTACTGCTGCTTGCAACCATTTTTTATGTTGCTTGTGCGCATGTGCAAGAAACATGTTGCAGCACCTTGCTGCAGAAGCAGGTTGTGGAGGTGCGGCACTGTTGTGGCCAATGTTCCTACTGCCTTTGGAGGCTTGGCCCATATTCTCCAATGGGGTGGCATGCTGCTGCTGACACTAGTTCAGCCAGCATGCCACCACCTTGAAACATTTTAGCCGCTGCAATCAGGGGTTGCCTCGTCATTACAGCATCATCTGCTGCAATCAGGGAGTGACCCATCATTGCAGGACAGTCCCTTGCATGCCTCCGACCCAGTTTTCTGATGAGGACCCCAGTCCCCGTTGGCATAATCTACTCACCCCCACGTTTCTGCTGTATGCTGAGGGAGTGACAATCCCCCTCGGCATCATGCGCCCCTGACTTTGTTTGCCGATAGGATGCCCAATTTCCACCAGCTTTAGTACCTCCTTCCTGACTGAATTTGCCAACAGGGGAGCCCACTCCTCGTCGGCATAATGTATACCCCCCCAATGTGTAGTCTGCTGAGGGGGGCGCCCAATCCTCCTCGGCTCATCCACCACCCCTGTAAGTGCCAATGGGGATGCCCAATCACCTGTCAGCTACAGCCCCCCCAAAACAATACTCAGGTGGCCTGCTGGGAGCCCACCGCAGAGTGTCAAATGTCCCTGTAAAAAGAAAAACTTTCCCGCAATGTTTTTTTTTTTCCTGTAAACAAGAAAACGGTCCCTCGTCGAGTCCAGCGGCCCCTCCCCCAACCCGCACCCACCCTCTGCACACCCTGCCTCCCCCCACACCCCCCCTCACCACATACTTACCTCCGGATCTGATGCAATGATCTTCGGGTGGACCGGGAACACTTCTGTACTCTTCAAAGCCAACCGCGAACTGAGGAAATACCAGTAAGCTGTATAATGGCATAAATAGGGCTTTTTCAACTTTGGTGCATATCTCAGGCATTTTTGGGAATTTTGGCACCAAATTTTCAAATGGGGTTTTTGGGACCCCTCCTCATGAATTCAGCCACTGTCATGGAGTTATTCGGTTCTGAAAGGTTACTGTGTGGAATCACCTTTCAGGACTGATTAATGAAATGACAGTGCCAGTGTTCATGAGGTGAGCTCTCAAAAAGCCTATGTTGCAAATTTGGTGGAAAAAATACAAAAATGACTGTTTTATAAACGCATGTATGAGAGTTGCTACGCTGTGCTCAGAACTTCGCTAATTTTTAATATTTTCACCCAGAGTTTCAACATTGGCATTTTCCACACCTCCTTATGAACAGTATAGCTGTAATTTTCACATCTTGGCGAAATGTGTTTTTGCACTTCCAGTGCAGAATAGTGTGGTCGCTGTGGGAAATCAGTGTTCGGGACACATTAAGAAAATCACAGTGACACTGTTCATGAACAAAGGTCCTAAAATGCCTATGTTGAAAATTTTGTGATGACGGTCCATAAAATGACTGTGTTACGACCATGCATTGCGCAGTTTGCACGCATGCTCGTAACTTCACAAATTTATAATATTTTCACTCCAGATTTTCAACATTGCCATTTTTCCACACCTATTTATGAACAGTACAGCTGTCATTTTACAACCTCGCTGTGTCCGTGGCCACATTTCGCGCCAACAGCGTGGTCGCTGCGGGAAATCAGTTTTCGGGAAGGACTGAGAAAATGACAGGGACATTGTTCATGAGCCGAGGTCCTAAAATGCCTATGTTGAAAATGTGGTGATGAAGGTCCATAAAATGACTGTGTTGCAACTGTGCATTGCGCAGTTTCCATGCACCCTTGTAACTTCGCAAATTTGTAATATTTTCACGCCAGATTTAAAACACTGGCATTTTTCCACACCTCCTTATGAACAGTACAGTTGTAATTTTTCACATCCTGGCTGAAATGTGTTTTTGCGCTTCTGGTGCAGAATAGCGCGGTCGCTTTGGGAAATCAGTGTTTGGGAAAGAATTAAGATCGAGCAAGTGAGAGAGGGGGAGTCACCAAGCTCAGCTGAGCTCTGTCGGGACTGCTGCGGATTTCTTTGTGGGCAGAAAAACGAGACAATGCAGGCAGGAGCCCAGTACAAAAAGGCAGCCTGCAGCGCTGGGAGAAACAGAACTAGCGAGTGAGGGAGGTGGAGTGAGCTAGCTCAACGGAGCTCTGTCAAGATTGCTGCAGATTTCTTTGTGGGCAGAAAAGGGCATCAATGCAGGCAGGGGCCCTGTACAAAAAGGGCAGCCTGCAGTGGCAGGTGAAACAGAATGAACGAGTGAGAGAGGGGGAGTGAGCGAGCTCAACTGAGCTCTATCGGGACTGATGCGGATTTCTTTGTGGGCAGAAAAAGACACCAATGCAGGCAGGAACCCAGCACAAAAGGGCAGCCTGCAGCACCGGGAGAAACAGAATGAGCGAGTGGGGGGGGAGTAAGCGAGCTCAGTGGACCTGTGTCGGGACTGCTGCGGATTTCTTTGTGGGCAGAAAAAGGTGCCAACACAGGCTGGAGCCCAGTACAAAAGGGCAGTCTGCAGCGTCTGGAAAAATGGAATGAGCGAGTGAGAGAGGGGGAGTGAGCGACCTCAACGGAGCTCTGTCAGGACACCTGTGAACTTCTTTGTGGGCAGAAAAATGCGCCAATGCAGTCAGGAACCAAGTACAAAAGAGCAGACTGCAGCGCCTGGAAAAACAGAATGAGTGAGTGAGCTCAACAGAGCTGTGTCGGGATTGCTGCAGATTTCTTTGTGGGCAGAAAAAGGTGCCAATGCAGGCAGGAGCCCAGTACAAAAGGGCAACCTGCAGCTCCGGGAGAAACAGAATGAGTGAGTGAGAGAGGGGGAGTGAGTGAGCTTAACGGAGCTCTGTTGGGACTGCTGCAGATTTCTTAGTGTGCAGGAAAAGGTGCCAATGCAAGCAAGACCCCAGTACAAAAGGACAGCCAGCAGCGTCGGGAGAAGTAGAACAAGTGAGTGATAGTGGGGGAGTGAGCGAGCTCAGTGGAGCTCTGCCTGGACTTTAGAGTTGCACACTCTCCTGCCCAGGGTCCTCAGTGGTCCTATATTACAGCAGGGTCTCTGGAGTGGAGACAAAGCAATGATTGTATACTTTTAGGATTGCTGTAATAATAATACAGATTTAGTTGTTCTGTTTATTTCTCTAACTAAGCTAAGTACTGAACTATTCTGCTATGAGTGCTGTAATAATATATATTTATTTGTACTGCTTAATTCTCTAAGTGAACAGAGAAATACTTAGAGTGCAATTGGATTTCTAACTTGGCTAAGTGAAACTATGTGAGAGCTGAGAACAAAAAGTATGGTAGCTGAGGGGTGAAAAACGGACAAGGAGGCTTTAGGATTGTTACAGTAATACAGTTTCTAATGGATGAGATTTGAGATTGAATTAACCAGTTGGCAAGGCATCAGTAGGGGGACTAGTGTTGGAGGGGTCAGGAATTTGAGTAAATAGGGGCCTAACCGTTGTAGTAGGGTACAGAACCTGGGAGTAACAGCCCGTAACATAAGATGGGGGTCAAAATGGGGAAGGTGCCACATGTCAATAGGGCAGCCATCATTGAAAGGATGGTGGTGTGTGCAGGGTATGGGTCTGCCATGATCCTGGACTGGGCTTGGAGGATAAAGGGGGGTGTATGGTCTGCAGATGACTGGCTAGTTTGAGGGAGGAATTGTGGAGGTTAGGGAGGAGGAGTCTAAGTGGCAGGGCAGACTGAGTATGGTAGGCATCCTGGGTGGGGGGATAGGGGATGGCAAAGAGGGACGGAGGAAGAACAACTAGGGAGTGAAACCGATCCCAGTATTAGAGGTACCACTATCTCCCTTCCCAGTTCTCTTAACATCCTTGGGTGTATGCCATCTGGTCCCATTGCTTTGTCCACCTTCAATTTAGTCAGCTCCTGCAGGATTCTTCTGCCTGTGAATGGACTATTGTCCACCTCTTCATGCCTTTGCAACTGCTGTACTGCTGTGGCCCTTTCCTCTCCCCCTCTTCTGTGCATACTGAACAGAAAGACGCAGTGGATGTGTTGGTGGGGGGGCCCTTGACAGTTCTTAGGCATGGTATTTTCACTTCCCAATACCTAAACAGCTCATATAAGCAAGCAACATTTGGAATTGACAAATGCTTGTTTCTACTGAAATACAGCAGAACTTGATTACATTTAGGAAAGAAAAAAAAAGTGAATTGCAGTAGTTTTGCCATAGAAATCTCTGTAAGAAATATTTGTGGTGTAATCTGAGGTTGGGCTAGGGTTTCATGAAAGTCAGTAGCTGCCAGCAGTCTTGGGGGGTAGTCGGCTGACTACACTCCCCCCAACACAGTTAAGGGCTAGGTAGTGACTCTTGCAATGTGCACACACCCTCGCCTGCCCTGCGTGCGTGCTGCTTGTAGTAATTTTTGTGTGAGAAAATAAAGCAGTACTGCTGCTTGCAGCCATTTTTTTGTACTGAAATACAGCAGAAAGTGTCTGCATTTACAAAAGAAAAAAGTGAATTGCAGTAGTTCTGCTAGAAATCTCTGGAAGAAATATTTGTGGTGTAATCTGATGGTGGGCTGGGGTTTCACAAAAGTCAGTAGCCTAGCAGCCAGCAGTCTTGGAAGGCAGGCAATAATTTTTCTGTGCAAAAATAAAGCAGTACTGCTGCTTGCAACCATTTTTATGTTGATTGCACGCATGTGTAAGAAACATAGTGCCATCATCGGAGATTTCGGAGGTGTGTCACCTCCTCCTCCAATTCAGTCAGTGAGCTGGCAGACGCGGCCCCTGTAAGCCAATGCATTTTGGAACTGTCTATGACACGCTCCAAAATGCAGTGGCATACAGTTGAAAGGGGGAGCTACACTTCAGTGAGCAGCGATGAGAAGCGTAGCTCCCCCCCACACGGAGGCGTGCGCGCCCCTGCACGTACTGTGTAGCCAATGGGGTGCCCAATCCCCGTCGGCTGAGCTGCGTCCCTCCCCCCCCAGTAGTCCCAGCGTGGCAATCAGTCCTTTGGCCGATGGGGGTACCCAATCCCCCGTCGGCTGAATGCCCCCCGTCCTTGTGCCATGCTGGGAGCCCACCCCAGCATGGCAAACATCCCATGACGTCTTTTTTTGTTTTTTAAAACATGTAAAACAAAACGGTCCCGTGGCACATCTCCCACCCTCCCACACACCCGCACCCACCCACTGAGCACCCAGCCTCCCCACCCCCCCACCCCATACACATCCGACTCCGGCGCGACGATCTTCGGTGGACCGGGAACACGTCTGCACTCTTCAAAGCCGACCGCAAACTGAAATGCCGGTAAGCTGTATAATGGGCTAGATAGGGGGTTCAACTGTGCATATCTCAGGCATTTTGGGAATTTTTGCATATTTCAACATGGTTTTAGGACCTTCTCATGAATGATGTCCTGTCATGCGTTAGTCGGGCCCGAAGGGTGATTTTGTGCAGTGACTGCGAAATCACCCTTCGGGCCTGAATAACGCCATGACAGTGACATCATTCATGAGAAGGGGTCCCAAAAACCCCATGTTGAAAATTTGCTGCCAAAATTCCAAAAAATGACTGTTTTACGAGCGTGCGCTGCACAGTTCCTATGCAGGCTCATAAGTTCGCGAAATTTCAATATTTTCACTCCAGATTTTCAACATTGCAATTTTACCACACCTTCTTATGAGTAGTGCAGCTGTCACTTTTCACATCTCACCCAAAATGTGCTTCCGCCCATGTAGCTCAGAATGGTGCAGTCGGTGTGCGAAATCAATGTACGGGACAAATTAAGAAAATCACAGTGACACTATTCATGAGCAGAGGTCTTAAAATGGTTATGTTGAAAATTTGGTGAAAAAATTCCTAAAAATGACTTTTACGAGCGTGCGTTGCGCAGTTCCTACGCACTCTCGTAAGGTCGTGAATTTTCAATATTTTCACTCCAGATTTCCAACATTGCCATTTTACAACACCTTCTTATGAGTAGTACAGCTGCCATTTTTCACATCTCACCCAAAACGTGTTTCTGCCCATGTAGCACACAATGGCACAGTCGGTGTGCGAGATCAATGTACGGGACAAATTAAGAAAATCACAGTGACACTGTTCATGAGCTCAGGTGTTAAAATGGCTATGTTGAAAATCTGGTGAAAAAATTCCAAAAAAATGACTGTTTTACGAGTGTGCATTGTACAGTTCCTATGCACGCTCATAAGTTCGCGAATTTTCAATATTTTCACTTCAGATTTCCAACATTGCCATTTCGCCACACCTTCTTATAAATAGTACAGCTGTCATTTTTCACATCTCACCCAAATGGTGTTTCCACCCATGTAGCGCACAATGTTTGTTTGTTTGTAAAATTTTATTTTTATACAGGAAAACATTTGTTGGGACATCAGTCCCGTTTTCAACAAAGTCCTGTTAATAAATAACATACAATTATACAAAACATGACATCACAATACACATCAATTTTTTACTTAAAACAGGTACATGTTAATTGCAAATATGCCCTTAATTTTTTATTGAATATGGATGAATTTGTAATTACCTTCAATCTCTGGGGCAATTTGTTCCAATAATAAGCTACTGTATTCTGGAGCATTTCATTTCCATACCTATTCTGAGATCTAATCATTGGGATTTCTTTATCAAAGGATCTTGTATGCATAGTTAATATCCTATCATCTTTAAATATAATATGGTCAAACAAGCAATGTCTAGGTTCATCTTTCAAAATGTGATAACACTGTTTATACCAAATATAGACCCTTCTCTGTTTTGGGTCTAACCAATTTAATTTTTCATATAAATCACAATGATGCACACCATGCCTACTTCTTGTTATAAATTTACTCATTTTATAATAAACCTGATTTACTTTATTTAATACTGTATTGCCAGAATGCATATATAATATGGACCCATATTCTAAAACTGGGATTAATAGCTGCCCAACCACTGTCTCCCTTACCTTCTTAGTAAGGCTCCCTGCTACTCTTCTTAATACCCCTAATTTTTGAGTTACCTTTCTCACTTGTATACTAACATGTTCTGAATACTTTAAACCACAATCAATCTGTACCCCCAGATATCTGTAAGTATCAACTACTGTAATCTGTTTATTCCCTACTAAATTAATATGGAGTTCAAATTTCCCTCTATTTTTCAGACCTCCAAATACCATACTTTGAGTTTTTTTTTAATTCAATAACAGACCACGGTTATTAAACCAGGTCTGTAATAAGTTTATATCCTGTTGAGGTTTATGAGTTAATTGTTCCACATTATCAGCAGATGCAACTATTACAGTATCATCTGCGTACATTCTGACATCACAGTTTTCCATTTGCCTTGGAAGGTTATTCACATAAACATCAAATAGGAGGGGGCCCAAAATAGAACCTTGTGGGACCCCTCGAAAAACTTCACCTTGAACTGAAGCAGTTTCTCCCAAGACAACACTTTGTCTTCGATCAGATAAATATGATTTAATCCACGCTAGTGTTTCATCTTGAATGCCCAATTCAAACAGTCCAATCAACAAGGGTTCATGTTGAACTAAATCGAACACCTTACTTAAGTCAACAAACACGGCCCCCTGTACATTTACCCTGATTCAATGATGTTGTTACCAAATCATTAAAATCAAGCAAGGCCATGCTTGTTGACTTCCCTTTTCGAAATCCATGTTGATAACTAGTCAATAATTGATTATCTTCCAAATACTGAGTCAATTGCATATGAACTAATTTTTCCAAAATTTTAGACAATATAGGCAATATGGCAATTGATCTATAATTCGATACCAATGTACTTTCCCCTCCTTTAAAGATAGGTATTATTTTTACTTATTTTTCATACCTTTGGGACCACAGAACATTGCAGGCTCCAATTGAATAAATATGTAACAACTGGAGCAATAATGTCAGCCCCATATCTTAAAAATTTAGCATCAATCTCATCTAGACCTCCAGATTTTGAAACATTCAAGTTTCTCAATTCCTTCTCTACTTCATTTACCATTACATCTCTAAATTTGAATTTAAATCCAAGATCAATCTTATTTATTGATTCTTTATTTCTTTTTAATTTATCAAGGGAAATTTCAGATGTCTTTTTAATTAACTTAGGGATGTTTAAATCAGGCAAATCAATAAAGTATGCATTAAAATAATTTGCAACTCCTTCTTGATCTTTTATCAAACTTTCTCCTTGACTTAGACTGATCTTTTGTCTTTGTTTTATGGGCTCTTTTAAATTAGAGATTTGCCTCCAAAAGTTTTTTGGATCCCTTGCCTTATTTAACTTAGTCAAATAATATTGTACTTTAGCTCTCTTTATGTCTTTCTTACATTTGTCCCTCCAATATTTAAATTTTTCCCAGGTCTCAATTTCCTTATACTTTCTAGCTTTTTCATACTCTATCTCTTATTCTTAATTGTTTTATCAATTTATTTGTTATCCAAGGTAATTGGTTATCTTTAATTATCTTTTTTACTTTAGGTGCATGTTGCTGTATACACGACAACATTATTTCATTAAACTCTTGAAGGGCTAATTCAATGTCTGGAATAAGAAAGATCCTTTCCCAGTTTTGTTTTATTAGAGAATTCCTATATTTTAACTCGTTAAACCTAGTATAATCTCTTACCCAATATGTAGCTATATTTCTATTTGTTGTTTTATTTATATTAACTACATATGTTATTGGATTATGGTCACTCAAATTCAAAGGTAGTATTTTCTGTCTCAAAACCTGTAACCCTTGTGATACAAATATCAGATCTAATAAAGAGCCCAGAGATTGATTATTAGTAGATCTGTTTGGATTTTGTATTATTTGATCCAATCCCAATGATGCAAAACTATCTCTTAATTTTGCACCCCTGGCTTGTAACCAATTTGAACTGAAATCACCTGTTATCAAAACCTGCAGATTTCCTATCTTGTCCAAAATAATCTCTGCTAAAGAATCAAATGTTTTTACTTTTGTCTTTGGAGGGGCATAAAACACTCCTACAGCTAACCTCAGTGAACCAATTTTTATCATTAAACCATCTACCCCCTCATGATTAGTTGCTAATAACGTTTGAAATGGGCCTAAACTGTTTTTAATATACAACAGAACCCCACCACCTTTTTACCCCTGTCCTTCCTAATTACCTTATAATCCATTAACTGAATTTCCTCATCATGTATACTTCCATGAAGCCAGGTTTCTGATAATGCTATTATATCATATTTGGTTTCCTTAACCCAGACCTGATAATCATCAATTTTATTAATTAAACTTCTAACATTTTCATGTACCATGGACAATCCTTTATTTTCATTTGGACCTGGATTCTGTTCAATATCACCACTCCGTATTAATAATAATACGTAAAGTAGATGGCCCTTACTAAGGCTCAATTTATATCCTAAATAACGTGGAGAGAACTGTCTCAGAGATTGTTTCAGTTCATTTGTAAAATGATTACGTCTTTTAGTCAGTAGATACTGTGTTACATGATAATCTGAAATCCCCATAATAAAATTGCCCTTATCCCATTTTACTATGCCAGCCCCTGAGCACTGATATCCATCCATCACCCAGAGACCCCACACCATGTACCCTATTATAAAACATTTTAACATATAACCCATCTTAAAAACAATTAAAACTAATATAATTACCAAATCCTTTATTTCTTTTATTATTTTCTTCACGGGTAGCTCATGCACTCAGTTCCACTTCGATGCCACGCAGCTTTTCGCGCCTAAAAAGGCGCGTAGCTTTATACACAGGAGCCCCACCCCTTCTAAATTTAATGAATAGAATGTAATTGGCAATAGTCAGACTGCTCCCCGGAATCGCAGTAATTTAACAAATAAAGTGCAGTCTCACAGATGAAATGCAGAGTTATGTCCAAAAATGAACCGCTACTCCTGACTTCAGCAAAATAGCCAGCTCTCACCTGCAGCTGTGTTGTTATCTCGGGTCAGCGTCTCAAAAGCAGCTTTAATGAAGTAATGTTCAGGCAGGAATTTGTACACAGGAGCCCCCGCCCCTTCTAGGTGCACCCAATGAATAGAATGGAATTGGCAATAGTCCAGACTGCTCCCCTGAATCGCAGTAATTTAACAAATAAAGTGCAGTCTCACAGATGAAATGCAGAGTTATGTCCAAAAATGAACCGCTGCTCCTGACTTCAGCAAAATAGCCAGCTCTCACCTGCAGCCGTGTTGTTATCTCGGGTCAGCGTCTCAAAAGCAGCTTTAATGAAGTAATGTTCAGGCAGGAATTTGTACAATGGTGCAGTCGGTGTGCGAAATCAATGTATGGGATAAATTAAGAAAATCACAGTGACAGTGTTCATGAGCAAAGGTCTTAAAATGACTATGTTGAAAATTTGGTGAAAAAATTCCAAAAAATGACTGTTTTACGAGCGTGCATTGTACAGTTTCTACGCACGCTTGTAAGTTCGCGAATTTTCAATATTTTCACTCCAGATTTTCAACATTGCCATTTACCACACCTTCTTATGAATAGTACAGCTGTCATTTTCACATCTCACCCAAAACGTGTTTCCACCATGTAGCGCACAATGCAGCGTCGGTGTCTTGAAATCAATGTACGGGACAAATTAAGAAAATCACAGTGACACTGTTCATGAGCAGAGGTCTTAAAATGGCTATGTTGAAAATTTGGTGAAAAAATTCCCTTCAAATGTATAGCAATATTACTAATGAAGACATTGAACAGAACTGGCCCCAGGTCCGATCCCTGCAGCACCCCACTGGTCGCCCCCTCTCCCTGGACTGCATACCATTTACCACCACTCTCTGCCTCCTGTCTGTTAGCCAGTTTCTAACCCACTTTACCACCCTTTCCCCCATGTCCAGCCTACTCAGCTAGTTTATCAGCCTCCTATATGGGATGGTGTCAAAGGCTTTGCTGAAATCAAGGTAAGCGTTGTCCGCTGCCCCACCCTGATTCACTTCCTTTGTCACCCAGTCAAATAAATCAACCAGATTTATCTGACATGATGTCCCCACTGTGAATCCATGTTGTCTATGGTCCTGTTCCGTGTGGCATCTAGATGCCCCACTATCCTTTCTTTAAGCAATGTCTCCATGATCTTCCCACTACTGAGGTGAGGCTGAATGGCCTATTGTTCCCTGCCTCCTCCCTGCTGCGGACTTGTGTAGAGGGACCACATGTGCCCTCCTCCAATTCACTCATGTTGAATGACTCAGTGAACATGGCTGCCAGAGGTACTGCTATCTCCTTCGCAGTTCTGTTAATATCCTTGGGCATATGCCATCTGGTTCCATCGCTTTGTCTACCTTCAATTTAGTGAGCTACTGCAGGACTCTTTTGTCCACCTCTTCACCCCCTTGGCAACTGCTGTACTGCTGTGGCCCTTGCCCCTCCCACTCTTCTGTGAATACTGAGCGGAAAGACACAGTGGATGTCTTGGGAGGAAGGCATGACACTGTCACTTCCAAATACCTAAACAGCACATACAAGCAAGCAACATTCAGCATTGACAAATACTTGTTTTGTACTGAAATACAGCAGAACTTGTGCGCATTTACAAATAAAAAAAGTGAATTGCAGTAGTTCTGCTAAAAATCTCCATAATAAATATTTGTGATGTAATCTGAGGTGGGGCAGGGGTTTCACAAAAGTCAGTAGCTGCCAGCAGTCTTGGAATGCAGTCGACTGACTGCACTCCCCCATCCCCATGGTTTAGAGCTAAGTAGCAGAGCTTGTAGTGTACGCACACCATCGCCTGCCCTGCATGCGTGCTGATTGCAGTAATTTTTGTGTGCGAAAATAAAACAGTACTGCTGCTTGCAACCATTTTTATGTTGGCTTGCTCACACGAAAAAGCAACGTCTTGTGGTAGTAGCACATTTCAGAGGTGTGTCAGTTTTGTGGCAAATGCAGGGGATGCTTTAGTGGTTGCATCTCTCAGCCGCCAATCAGTGAGCATACTGCCAATGACAGTGATTTCAGAGAAAGCCAAAGAGTTGAAACGAATCTGCCACTGCAATCAGACAGGCTCGTCATTGCAGAGGCAGATGACATGCCTCCATTTCGTGCCTTTCCTGGTGAAACATTTCAATAAATATGGCGGCTTCTGCCATCCACCACACAATCCCCAGAAAGCTGACAGTAGGGTGCCCAATCCCTGTGTTGGTATGCCCCCCCACATCATGTGGCACACTGTAACATGGTGGCTCCTGTCGCCCACCACACACTCTCAAAAAGCTGACATCAGGGTGCCCAATCCCCATGTCAGCATCCCTCCTCTTAGTGTATCTTTCCTTGTTAAACAGTTTCCCCTTTCCTTTCCTTTCCGACACTGGGATGCCCACTGCTGCTGTCAGATGTGTGCCCCTCTAACCCGTCTATATGCCTTGCTGACATCGGGGTGCCCAATCCCCATGTTGGCATCCCCTCAAAATTGTTGCACACTGGGAGCCCACCCCAGTGTGCCTATTTTTAATTTTTTGGGGTAACTTGTAAATGAAGAAAACCTTTCCTTGCAGTATTTTTTTTCCCTGCAAACAAGAAAATGGTCCACCGTTGTCTCCCTCATCCTTCTCCCCCATTCCCACCCTCCTTCTACGCACCCACCTCCTCACACACACCCTCATGCATACATACTTTCCAGAGGTCGGGAGACGCGATCTTTTCTGAACTGGGACACGTCTACACTCTTCAAAGCCGAACTGCGAACTGAAGAAATAGTAAGCTTTATAATGGTAGACAATGGGGGGTTTCAACTTAGGTTGATATCTCAGCTATTTTTTGGAATTTTGGCCCCAAATTTTCAACATGGGGATCTTGGGACCCCACCTCATGAACATGATACTGTCATTTATTTTCTTGGTCCCAAAATGTGATTTTGCGGTCACTTTGTGGAATCACCTTTTGGGATCGATTAACAAAACGACAGTGCCACTGTTCATGAGGAGAGGTCCCCACAAGCCCATATTGCAAATTTGGTGAAAAATTCCAAAAAATGATTAAGTTAAGAGTGTGCATTGTGCAGTTTCTATGCACGCTTGTAACTTGGCCAATTTTTAATATTTTCTTTCCAGATTTTCAACATTGCCATTTTGTCACGCCTGCTTATGAACAGTATAGCTGCCATTTTGCACATCCTTCCAGAAATGCATTTTCACACCTGTTGCTCAGAATGGTCTGATAGCTGTGGGAAATCAACTTTTGGGACAGATTAACAAATTCACAGTGCCACTGTTCATTAGGAGAGGTTCAAAAATGCCCATGTTGCAAATCTGGTGAAAAAATTCCCAAAAATTATTGTGTTACAGGCATGCATTGTGCAGTTTCTACACACGGTAGTAACTTCGTCAATTTTTCATATTTTCACTCCAGATTTTTAACATTGCTATTTTTTTCACACCACCTCATAAACTGTACAGCTGTCATTTTTCACATCCTGCCAGAAGTGTGTTTTCACACCTGTGGCTACAAATGGAGCAGCCACTGTGCAAAACCACCTTTCGGGATTGAGTAACGAAATGATAGTGCCACTGTTCATGAGGTGGGGTCACAAAAAGCCTATTTTAAAAATCTGGAGCAAAAATGCTAACAAATGGCCAGGGTGTTAGGGTTTTCAGCCATAATGTCCTACTCTGTAGAGACTGACAGGCATCAGGGGTGTGACTTGGGATCCTTGGCCATACTGCTCACATCATTCCACCCCTACCCTGCAGCCAGTGACAGGCATCAAGGTGTGCCTTGTGGTCTTCAGCCCCAACGTTCACCCCACTCTCCTATACCACACCTATCTCAGCATATTTCCTTATGGAATGGGGTGAGTATAAGTCCCAAAGACCCTACGGCACACCGCAACACCTGTCAGTGTCTGCGGGGTAGGGTGAGGTGAACTGGCATGAGCGTTATGGCCAACGACCCAAAGGCACACCCCCAACACCTGTCAGTCTCTGCAGGGTAGGGGTGGGGTTGGCATCAGTTCAGTACTTCACTGCCATTCCTATTATGCATCTCTCTAGCTCCTGCACTACCAATGCCAATGCCAGCAAGCCAACATTCAGCATTGACAAATGCTTGTTTTGCACTGCAATACAGCAGAACTTGTCTGCATTTACAAAAAAAAAGTGAATTGCAGTAGTTGTGCTAGAAGTCTCTGTAAGAAATATTTGTGATGTAATCTGAGGTTGGGCCAGGGATTCATGAAAGTCAGTTGCTGCCAGCAGTCTCAGAAGGCAGTTGGTTGACTACAATCCCCCACCCCCATAGTTTAGGGCTAGGTAGCGATGCTTGCAGTTTAAACACCATCGCCTGCCATATGTGCATGCTGCTTGCAGTAATTTTTTTGTGCGAAAATAAAACAGTACTGCTGCTTGCAACCATTTTTTGTACTGAAATATAGCAGAACTTGTCTACATTTAAAGTGAATTTCACTAGTTCTGCCATAGAAATCTGTGTAAGAAATATTGGTGGTGTAATCTGAGTTTGGACTGGGATTTCACGAAAGTCAGTGGCTGCCAGCAGTCTCAGATGGCAGTTGGCTGACTGCCCTCCCCCCCATGGTTTAGGGCTAGGAATTGACACTTGCAGTGTGCACACACACCCTTGCCTGCCCTGCATGTGTGCTGCTTGCAGTAATTTTTGTGTGCAGAAATCAAGCAGTACTGCTGCTTGTAACCATTTTTGCATTCATTTGCTCTTGCACAAGGAACATCTTGCATCTTAAATGGCATTTGAGAGGTGTGTCACTGCCCAAGCCAATTATAGCTGAAACTGCAATGGCCTTGGCAGTGTACACCAATAACCAGGCATTCTGGTCATGACACTATTCAGCTTTGCTGACATGGCAAATTCTCTGTTTAAAAGAAAAGAACCGCTCCAATGAGAGCACTTCATTTCTTTTCATAGCCGTAACTCCTGCCATGCACATTACTGTTCACAATAATCATTAATGCACATGGTCAGAGTTATGGCTACAGCTTTCTCCTGCTGCTTGCATCACTCTCTATCCCCGGTCCTTGCTCCTCTGTGTGTACCTGTCTCTCCCTGGTTCTTGCTCCTTTGCCTTCCCTTCAACATTAGCCTCAGTGGGGCTTTCCTTGTTAACAGCTCCAGCCGCAGTTTGTGTGACTGATCCTCACTTCTCTGAATCCTCCCCCACTTCAACAATAGCAGTGGTGCAGCTTTCTTGTTAGTGGCTCCTACCTCAGTCTGCGTGCCCAGTCCTCACTCATTTCTCCTCTGACCCCCCAACTTCAACAATAGCCATGGTGTGGCATTCTTTCTCCGTCCTCACATACATTCCCCCCAATAGTCTGGGACACTGGGGAGCCCACTCCCAGTATCTCCAAATCTATATCCCTAAATAGTAAAGGACACTGGTGAGCTTACTCCCATTGTCCCCAAAATTCATTTAAAATGTACCTGTAATCAATCAATCAAATCTTTATTTTACCAGGAAAAGCACCATTAAGATAAACTCATTTACAAGGTGGACCTGGATAGGTCAAAGTACAAATACAGTAAATTAACATTAGTAAAGTAACCTGATATAACAACTGTACATATAAATCGAGGTATCTACAAGTGAGTAGCTGTAGAGAAAAAGACATACAACACTTGGAGATATAGATTCATAATCTATATACACATATGTATAAATGTAAAAAAGAAAACAGTCCGCTGACATCTTTTTTATTTCTCCCTGAAAAAAATAAATCAGTCCCTCATCGTCTCCCCATCGCCTCCCCCATTCCAACCCTCCCTCTGTGCACCCACCTCCCCACATCCCCCTTACCCCATACTTATCCTCCAAGGTCGATGGCTGCGATCGTCTGTGGACCGGGACTCGTATGCACTCTTCGAAGCCAAATCCAAACTGAAGAATCAAGGTAATGACTGTCAATGGAGTTTTCAACTTATTTTGATATCTGTACCATTTTTAGGAATTTTTGCCCCTCATTTTCAACATGGGTCTCTTGAGACCCCACCTCATGAACACTGGCACCATCATTTCATTACTCGGTCCTGAAAGGTGACTTCGCGGTCACTGTGCAGAATCACATTGCGGGATCTATTAATGAAACAATAGTGCCAGTGTTCATGAGGTGGGGTCCCAAAAGGCACAAGTTGAAAATCTGGTGACAGATTTCCAAACAATGGCCACATTATGAGCTTGTGTTGTGCAGTTTCTATGCAGGTACATGACTTTGACAATTTTTTATATTTTCACTCCAAATTTTCAGCATACACATTTTGTCATGGACTGGAGGGGAAGGTATGTCTCTCTGCATATGACACAAAGATCTGCAACAGGGTTGATATGCAAGGTGGGGTGTAAAGGATGAAAAGGGACTTGGCAAGGTTGGAGGAATGGTCAAATATATGGCAGCTTAGATTCAACGCAAAGAAGTGCAAAGTAATGCACCTGGGAAACAAAAGCCCAGGGCAAGAGTACACAATGGGGGTTGAGATACTGACAACAACAAAAATGGAAAGGGACATTGGGGTAGTCATATCAGACAACCTAAAGGTGGGCCAGCAATGTGAAAAGGCAGTAAGGAGAGCTGGGGGGATACTGGGATGCATAGGGAGAGGCATCACCAGTAGAAAACAGGAAGTTGTTGGTTCTCTGTACAGACAGTTGGTAAGACTGCACCTGGAGCACTGTGTACAGTTCTGGAGACCCCGTCTCCACAAAGACATAGACAGGGTGGAGACTGTCCAGAGGAGGGCAACCAAAATGGTGCAGGGTCTGCACCAGAAGACATATAAAGAAAGACTAAAGGAGCTTAAGATGTATAGCATTGAGGAAAGGAGGGAGAGGGGGGGACATGATAGAAACTTTCAAATATCTCAAGGGAATCAACAAAGTAACATCTTTCAAAAAAAGAGATGTGCAAGAACAAGGAGGCACAATTTCAAGATAGAGGGGGGATGGCTCAGAGGTAATATGAGGAAGTATTTCTTCACAGAGAGGGTTGTAGATGCAAGGAACAGCCTTCCTGAGGAGGTCATAGAGTCAAAAACAGTGGGGAAATTCAAGAATGCATGGGACAGACATAAAGCAATTCTAGTGGGGGGTAGGAGGAAGTAGGCTGTTGGTTAACTAGGATCTGCAGCTTATCTGTTAGGTAGGGAAATGGGAACACTAGGTGGGCCAAGTGGTCCTTATCTGCCATCAAATTCTATGTTTCTATGTTTCTATCACATCACCTCATGAACAGTAAAGCTGTCATTTTTCACATCTTGCCCAAAATGTGTTTTTGCACCTCTGGCACAGAATTGCACAGTCACTGTGCAAAATCACATTTCAGGACTGATTAAAGAAATGACAGTGACAGTGTTCATGAGGTGGGGTTCCAAAAAGCCCATGTTGAAAATTTAGAGGCAAAATTACTAAAAATGGCCATGTTATGCAGGTTCATTGAAATTTTCCTACACACGCATGTACCTTTGGTAATTTTCAATACTTTCACTCCAATTTTTCAATACAGCCATTTTACCACACCACCTCATGAACAGTACAGCTGTCATTGTTCACATCCTGCCAGAAATGTGTGAAGTGAGCCAGAAATTGTTGGGTGTTTTGGGGTAAGTGGTAGGAGATAGAAGAGGTGGGCATATTTGGAATGAATGAGAATCGCGTAACTCTGTGACACCAAGTGAAGTCTGCAAAAGGCTGTGACTAACAGGCTATTCCAATACACCCACCCAGGTGGTAAGGCAGTTATTTTCCTATTTGGCTACATGATGTAAATCTTCACCAAAATGGGGAGGCAGGAGGCACGAGTGGAGAAAAGGAACTAGTTTATTGGCAACTGAATACCAGGTGGGATCACAAGAATGGGACAATCATAGATATATATACAAGCTACTACTTTACTATAGGCAAGAGGAATGATCAGCTGTAACAGCTATACTGTAAGAGCGTCTTATTTCTATTTCCCTACCTCCCTATAAAAGGAGGACTCTACAGCATAGAAATACCAGAATAGATCAATCGACTGTAACAGCTACGCTGTAAGAGCCTCTTACTTATCTTCAGATATCTACTTCTAAACCCCGAGGTGCACCTCTCCCTAAAATTTAGGTTTTTAGAATTACAGTCATTACAATACTACAAGAAGAGACTATGCAATAGAAGATCTTCAGTTGGTGCACATAACTTTCTCTGTCGCTGGAAGAAATGTGGAAGCACTCCACTGCTTTCCCAGTGTTCAAACAGAACCTAGGTGGGAAAACTCAGGATGAAGTGAGGATTTAACAGACCATGGGTCCTCAGTTACACTCCACCTCTCTAGGGTTGCCAGAAAGGAATAACAGATCCGGCTGCAGTCCGCTTCTAGACTGCCCAGAAAGAACAGGCAATACAACCCACTTGGCCACAATCTGCTTCTGGATTGCCAAGGTAAAGGGATCAAGAAGAAGAAGAACCAACCAACAGTCCACTTCTGAACTGAAGATATACTCTACGCTGAAGAACACACTGGATAGGGAGAATCAGAACCTCTGGACCACTCTTGGACTCCAGGCACGCACTCTCTCTGGACTGAAGATATACTCTAAGCTGAAGAACACACTGGATTGGGAGAATCGGAACCTCTGAACCACTCTTGGACTCCAGGCAAGCACTCCCTCTGGACTGAAGACACACACTGGCGAACACTCCCACTGGATCAGGACCTCTGGACCACTCTTGAACTCCAGGCAACCACTCTCTCTCTGGGCATTGAGTACATCGGTCTTCTGAGTTCCAAGGCTGGATGAGCCAAGGCACTCGCTGAAACAATAAAACATACGCCAAACTGCGACCAACTTGGAGTCCACAGCCAGATGAGCCGGGACACACTAAAACAATAAACCGAACATCATTTGGAGAACTAATGCTGATGAGTTGACTGGTACGCCGCTGCGGATGTGAAAACAAGAAAATGGATGGTAGACTTCTGCACTGGGCCACGTCATACTGGGAAACTGTAAGAGGAAAATAACAAACGAGATGTTGCAACTGTGAGGCAACTGCATTACAGCTCTTCTTGGATTGACTGTTGTCAGCTTCAGGATGCACTGTTGGATGATCCTTGGGCGACAGGTGAAGATTGACGTAATCACACAGGGGTGAAGTGACTCCAAAGATTGTTGGAAGATTGATTCTGATGGCTATAAAGCACCAGGGTGCTGCCACAAAATGATGCTATACAATTCTGGCAATCAATAATGTCTGTAGAATGACTGATAAATCAAGATAATGCAAGCAGAGTCCCAATTCCTACTACAGTGGTCAATAACTATATAGTCTTAGTGTCCGGACCACAGTAAATATACAGGCACATTATCATACAGACTTTAACCCTAGCTCTGGTAGACCTAACCCTAATGGGGTCCCTTCTAGCTGAATCGGGTTCTCCTGTTACTGTGGACACATACTATAGTGGGGAATAGGCTCTCGGGAAGGCTCTACCAAAGACAGGTGACCAGGCCCCTTTTTAACCCAGGAGGGTTTATGTGGCTACCTAGGCTCTGATTATCTCTGAAGTCACTCCTATCACTGGGCCCCTGACACAGCTGTAGGCCTTTATAGCTAGCTACTGGTCCTGGGCCTTGTGATACCCTTACTTAATTACTAGACCTGGTTGCCTTCACTTGGCTGGGCCTCGTGCCCTTACTACTACTGGGTTGGCTTGCCCTACCTCACTAGGCCTGGGTATCCCTTTACTACTGCTGGGTTAGCTTGCTCTAACTCACTAGGCCTGGGTAGCCCTTTACTACTTCTGGGCTGGCTTGCCCTAACTCGCTAGGCCTGGGTAGCCCTTTACTACTGATGGGCTGGCTTACACTACCTCGCTATGCCTGGGTAGCCCTTTACTACTGCTGGGCTAGCTTGCCTACCTTACTAGGCCTGGGTAGCCCTTTACTACGACTTTGCTGGCTTGCCCTAACTCGCTAGGCCTGGCCTCTACTTACTGCTAGGGCCTGGTGCCCTCAGTACCACTGGGCCTGGTGCCCTCTCTAACTATGGGCCTGGTGCCTCTCTTTAACCTGGGCCTGGCGCCCTCTAGATGCTGGACCTGGTGCCCTTTTTACTGGGCCTGGTGCCCTTCTTCAATCTGGGCCTGGTAGCCTCGAGATGGGCCTTATGCACCTCTTAAACCTGGGTCTACTTACCTTTTAAATCTGGGCCTGGCACCCTTCAAAATGGGCCTGGTGCCCCTCTAAATGGGCCTGGTGCCCATCTCTTAACTGTGGGCCTGGATTGCTCCTTTAATTCGTTGGAGGCAGGGCCCCTTTAATTTTTATGTAGCTCTCTGAGAGCTGTCACTCATGTGGTAGGCTGCCTCCCCTAAACCGGCCCCCTTCATAAATATTTATGGACCTCTGTATGGCCTTAATGTGCTGGCCCCTCCGCATGGGTGTTGCTGCACCTGCCCCTCTTTAATATTTAATTTGGGCCCTTCTGACCCAATCCCCGTGGGGCTCAGCCACTTTCCCCAGCGCCTACTGCGCTAAGAAAAAAAATGCACTGTCTTTATTCCTTTAGGTGGCAGCACGAAGCAAGTGCTGCCTCCGACTCACCACTCCGATGGCTGCTCTGTGGATCGGGAGGCAAACGGGAGGCAGGAGGTGATCTGGCAGTGGGAGGGAGATTCGGCAGGCAGAACAGCAGGTGACAGGGGGCCTCAGATGGCCGACCAAATGACCAGCAACGCGGCACTTGCTAAGCTGCCGACGGGGGACCGGGATTAACTTTTAAAATAAGTGGGGGGCCGAAAATAAATAAGAAAACGGGGCTCACAGCACAACGACTGCACTGGATGCACTTTTCTTCTTGTGGTGCCCTGATGGCACCACCGATCATGTCACACCTCTTCTGGGGCAGTCTTCAGGTTCAGGAGGCAGAGCAGGAGCACAGCCAAGTTCCCGGGGATGGCTTCAACAAGCGGTAAGCCTCTTTTCTTTCCCCTAAACTTGCTGTGTCCTCCCTCCTCAACAGCCACCCAGGAATAAAAACAGGGAAAAAACTGTTAAAACGTTTGAAACCAGGGCTTCTGGTTCCAGAATGGTTAGGGTGGAATGCTGTGCATGAGCTGTTCAGCACAGCATTCCAGCCAAGCCATTGTTACTGCAGACTTGCATAAATCTATTA
Organism: Neoceratodus forsteri; assembly: GCA_016271365.2. Taxonomy (NCBI): domain Eukaryota; kingdom Metazoa; phylum Chordata; order Ceratodontiformes; family Ceratodontidae; genus Neoceratodus; species Neoceratodus forsteri. Next base: position 260,155,476 of record CM028137.1, on the reverse strand, counting down.
TTTACTTTATGTACAGGGTGCACAGGGCACCTACAGTGTATACTGGGGAAACTGGTGCTACTGGTGGAATACTGGGGAACCTCTGACATTGGCATATTACATATTCGGCCCCGCTAAAAGATACATGTCCCCATGTATCCTCCTAAACTTTTGAGAATTCACTATACTTTAAAGCTTTAAACATTTTTAACTTTTTACCATTTTCCATCTCTACTGTTCAATAATTCTACTTTTAACATTTCTTAACTATAAGGTAATCTATACCAACTTACCACTGTATTTTTGCTTTATTTACAAATAACCCTTGTGAGATTACTGGATTTCTTCTATCCAACGTCTTGGGGGAACACCTTTTGCTGTACGTGTAGAGCTACATATAGAACTTTCTGTAGGCCTAGTAGAACTGGGGTTAAACATTGTAATACATGGCAACCAAGGCCATTCTATAGGGACTCCAGAAGTAGTCATATCTATGCTTGTGTGCTCCTGCCTCTCCCATCTGGTTGCTTTGTCATCTTGACCACTGTCTAGACTGGAGGGTTGAAATGTATAAGGCTTTAAAAGGTTCCGGTTTACAATTTTGCTAGTGTGTCCTCCTTCTGTTCTGACTTTATATACTGAAAGTCCTAGGTACAGAATTTCTGTTATCACATACAGTGTGGGTTCCCACCTAGACGCAAGTTTATGGCCTATGGTACGAGTGATTTTTAGCAGGACTCTGTCTCCTACAAATAAAGGTACAGCATGGGCCTTATGATCATATTGCTCTTTTTGCTGCTGTTGTACATGTCTCATTTGCATTGACACAATGTCAGCTGCTTCTGTAAGTCTAAGCTGATGTTCCTCTACCCATAATGAGGTTGGTTCCTCAACTTTTCTATAGGTCGGCTTGACATCCAGAACCATGTCCATCGGCAGTCTTCCATGTCTGCCGAACATTAAATAATAGGGCGTGTACCCTGTAGAGCAGTGCACCACATTGTTATACACATAGCAGAATTCTGGAAGTAATTCAGGCCATTTTGCTTTTTGCTCCTCTGACATTGCTCTTAGCATCCCTAATAGTGTGCGGTTTGCTCGTTCACATAAACCATTTGTTTGCAGATGATATGGGGCGGTTTTCAGTTTTCTACTGCTGTACATAGAATACAATTCTTTATATAACAAGGACTCAAATGCACCACCTTGGCCAGTCAAAATTTGTGAAGGGTATCCATATGGTCGCACAAAATGTCTCCTCAGAGCTTCAGTGGTTATCTGCGCTGACAGATCTTTTGCAGGTACTGTCACCATGAATTTGGTATAGTGATCAATAATTATCAGTACATAATGGCATCCACTTCTACTAGGTGCAATTTTCAAATGGTCTAAGGCCACAATTTCCAAGGGCTCCTTGGTTACAGTTGAGTGTAAGAATGCTTTCTGTTTATCATCTGCCTCTCTTTTAAGGTTACAAGCCATGCAGTTTTCACATCACTTTCTAATGTCTTCTCTCATACCTATCCAATAAAATCTTTTCCTGATCGTTTTCTCTGTCTTTTGGTATCCAAAATGACCCAACCCATTGTGGTAAGCTTCTAATACCGTATCTGCTTCCACCTGAGGAATAAGGATCTGTATGATCTCTTCTCTTGTTCTTGGATCTCTGGTTTTCCACATAATTTTCCCTTGTTCTAAGCTGAGATATTCTCTTTGTCTTAACAGTTTGGTTAACTCTATAGGCAATGTCTTTCTTTCTTGTGCTTTTACTGTTTTCCTGGTTCTCAATATCTCTTTGAGCATTTGGAACAAAGGATTTTGATTTTGTAGCTGCGTCCACAAACCTGTTCTTTCATCTGCTGGCATAGCTGTCGAGGTTGTCTCTGCACTCTGATCAGTAGTCTGCAAGTACTGACAAAACAACTGTACTATTTTCACTGGGATACGAAAAAAAGGTGGCATTTCCAAATTTTCTCTTTCAGTCTCAACCGTCTCTTCTTCATCATAACTGAGTAATCTAGATAAAGCATCCAAGTTACCATTTACCTTTCCTGATCGATATTTTATGGTGAAATTGAAATTAGCCAGTCTGGAAGCCCATCGCTGTTCTATTGCTTCAAGTTTTGCTGTGTCGAGATGTACCAAGGGGTTGTTGTCTGTGTACATGGTGCATAAGTAGCTGTGAGGTAATGTCTAAGTTTCTCTGTCAAAGCCCACACAAGTGCCAAGAACTCCAATTTAAAAAAACTGTATCTTTCATCATTTCTTTCTGAACCTCATAATCCTCTGCTTGCGTAGGCAATTACCCTTTCTCTTCCTTCTTGTACTTGGGAGAGCACCGCACCTAGGCCTTTGTTACTAGCATCAGTATAAAAGTGAAAAGGTTTCTGGTAGTCTGGGTAAGTGAGCACCAGTACTGTGGTTAGCACTGTTTTCAAATGGTCAAATGCAGTCTGACAGTCTGGCGACCAATTCACTCTACTATTCTTGTTGATTTTACTTACTTTGGAGTGTCATAGCGGTTCGTGCAAACGGGCTACTTGTTTAGAAGAATCCTTCACAAATCGGCGATAATATCCAACAAATCCTAGAAATCGCCTTACACCCTTGATAGTGACTGGACATGGCCATTCTTTCACTACTCTAATTTTCTTTGGATCTGGTGCTATCCCTTCTGCGGATACCACATGTCCTAAATAGTTGACTTTCTCTTTCAGGAAATGACACTTTGCAGGTTTAATCTTTAGCCCATAACTTGTTAAGCGTTCAAAAAACAGTTCCATATGTTTCAGATGTTCTTTATGCATTTTCGAGTAGACTATGATGTCATCTAGATAAAGAAGCACAGTGTTGAAATTCTCACTCCCTAAACAGTGTTCTACTAAGCACTGAAATGTCCCTGGTGCATTACAAAGTCCAAGCGGCATTCGGGAAAACTCATACAGCCCCATAGGAGTCACAAAAGCTGTTTTTTCTTGGTCTTCGGGCACCATGGGTACTTGCCAGTATCCACTTGCCAAGTCTATGGTTGAGAAGATTGCTGCAGACTTCAATGCTGTGAGATCATCCTCAATGAGGGGCAATGGGTAAGCATCCCTGAGTGTGATCTGACTGAGTTTCCGATAGTCCACACAAAACCGTATCTGTCCATCCTTCTTTTGAACTAGGACTATTGGTGCTGCCCACGGACTGTGGCTCTCTTTATGACATTCGCTTCCAACATTTCCTTTAACAGCTGTTTGGTCAGTTGATACAATGCAGGTGGTATGGCCTAAATCCTTCCCAAATGGGTGGGTGGGTGGGTGATTTTCCATGGGAATGTAGTGTCTCATATTCGTGGTGCACCTAAAGTCTAGGGCATGATGAGAAAAAGCATTGATATGTCTCCTTCTTACTTTCAGCAGCTCCACCTTTTCTTCTTCTGTGGTCCTTGGATTTCCCATATCAATTTTCTGCATCCAAGCATCGTGGGTTTCGCCTTTGCTGTTACCTTACTGCACTGTGATAATGGCACTGGTCACACGAGGCATTTCCTCTTCTTCTTCACCTGGGATTACGACGTCTTGCCATTCCACTTTCATTAGATGACCAATGGCCTGCCGTCTATACACGGTCACTGGCTGGGTACCATAATTCAGCAGGTGAACAGGGACTTTTCCACCCTTTACCGTGACCAAACTCCTAGCCACTACCACTGGAACTTCTCCTTTGACCCATTCCGGTTCAACTAAGGCTGTATAGTCTTTACCTCGCAGTCCCACTTTGGTTCTGCACAACAGTATGGTTTCAACACCCGGTTTCAGTTGGACTGGCCTCTCATCCATTACTCTGACTTTTCCAATCTCCCCATTCTTGTTGGCAAATCTCTGATGTCATTGGAGTAACTTGATAGTCCCTTGTAAGGCCTGTCTCTCTTCCTATAACAGTGAACTGGTTGGTTCTTTCAGCACCTGTAATAGATCTTACAGCTAAAGGCTCTGATTATCTCTGGGGTCAGTCCTATCGCTGGGCCCCCTGACACCCAGGAATAACAACAGGGAAAAAAACTGTTAAAACTTTTGAAACCAGGACTTCTGGTTCCAGAATGGTTAGGGTGGAATGCTGTGCATGAGCTGTTCAGCACAGCATTCCATCCAAGCCATTGTTACTGCAGGCTTGCATAAATCTACTTGGTCAATAACTATACAGTCTTAGTGTCCAGACCACAGTAAATATACTGGCACATTATCATACAGACTTTAACCCTAGCTCTGGTGGACCTAACCCTAATGGGGTCCCTTCTAGCTGAATCGGGTTCTCCTGTTACTGTAGACACACACTATAGTGGGGAATAGGCTTTCGCGGGAAGGCTCTACCAAAGACAGGTGACCAGGCCCCTTTTTAACCCAGGAGGGTTTATGTGGCTACCAAGGCTCTGATTATCCCTGGGGTCGGTCCTATCGCTGGGCTTCTGACACAACTGTAGGCCTATATAGCTAGCTACAGGTCCTGAGCCTTGTGATGCCCTTACTTAATTAATAGACCTGGTTGCCTTCACTTGGCTGGGCCTCATGCCCTTACTACTGCTGGGCTGGCTTGCCCTACCTCATTAGGCCTGGGTAGCCCTTTACTACTGCTGGGCTGGCTTGCCCTAACTCGTTAGGCCTGGGTAGCCCTTTTTCTACTACTGGGCTGGCTTGCCCTACCTCACCAGGCCTGGCCCCTACTTACTGCTGGGCCTGGTGCCCTCAGTACCACTAGGCCTGGTGCCCTTTCTACCTATGGGCCTGGTTCCCCTCTTTAACCTGGGCCTGGCACCCTCTAGATGCTGGACCTGGTGCCCTTTTTTACTGGGCCTGGTGCCCTTCTTATATGTCGGCCTGATGCCCTTCTTCAATCTGGGCCTGGTAGCCTTGAGGTGGGCCTGGCACCATTCTTAAACCTGGGCCTAGTGCCCTTTTAAATCTGGGTCTGGCACCCTTCAAAATGGGCCTGGTGCACTTCTAAATGGGCCTGGTGCCCCTCTCTTAACTGTGGGCCTGGATTGCCCTTTTTAATTCGTTGGAGGCAGGGCCCCTTTAATTTTTATGTAGCTCTCTGAGAGCTGTCACTTATGTGGCAGGCCACCTCCCCTAAACCCGCCCCCTTCATAAATATTTATGGACCTCTGTATGGCCTTAATGTGCTGGCCCCTCTACGTTGGCATCGCTACACCCGCCCCTCTTTAATATTTAATTTGGGTCCTTCTGACCCGATCCCCATGGCGCTCAGCTGCTTTCCCCAGTGCCTACTGCGCTAAGAAAAAAAATGCACTGTCTTTATTTCTTTAGGTGGCAACACAAAGCGAGTGCTGCCGCCGACTCACCACTCCGATGGCTGCTCTGTGGATCAGGAGGCAAACGGGAGGCGGGAGGTGCTCTGGCAGTGGGAGGGAGATTCGGCAGGCAGAGCAGCAGGTGACAGGGGGCCTCAGATGGCCAACCAAATGACCAGCGATGCGGCACTTGCTAAGCCGCCGACGGGGGACCGGGACTAACTTTTAAAATAAGTGGGAGGCCGAAAATAAATAAACAAACGGGCTCACAGCACAACGACCGCACTGGACGCACTTTTCTTCTTGTGGTGCCCTGATGGCACCACTGATCATGTCGCAACTCTTCTGGGGCAGTCTTCCGGTACAGGAGGCAGAGCAGGAGCACAGCCAAGTTCCTGGGGATGGCTTCAAAAAGCGGTAAGCCTCTTTTCTTTCCCCTAAACTTGCTGTGTCCTCCCTCCTCAACAGCCACCCAGGAATAACAACAGGGAAAAAACTGTTAAAACTTTTGAAACCAGGACTTCTGGTTCCAGAATGGTTAGGGTGGAATGCTGTGCATGAGCAGTTCAGCACAGCATTCCGTCCAAGCCATTGTTACTGCAGGCTTGCATAAATCTATTATTTACTTTATGTACAGGGTGCACAGGGCACCTACAGTGTATACTGGGGAAACTGGGGGCTACTGGGGGAATACTGTGGACCCTCTGACTTTGGCATATTACATGTGTTTTCACAGCTGTGGCATGGAATGATGCAGTCACTCCTCAAAATCAACTTTTGGGACTGAGTAATGAAATCATTGTGCCACTGTTCATGAGGTGACATCCCAAAAAGGCCATGTTGAAAATTTGGAACAAAAATACCAACAAATGCCCAGGGTGTTAGGGTTTCCAACTGTAACGTGCCACCCCCCACCCTGCAGAAAGTGACAGATGTTGGAGTGTGCCTTTGGGTCTACAGCTCTAACTCTCACCCCATTCTCCTATACTGCACCAATCTCAGCTTATTTCCTTATGGAATTGGGTGAGTGTTAGGGACAAAGACCCCAAGGCACACTGCGATGCCTGTCAGCGTCTGCAGGGTGGAGTGGGGGTGGAATGGTGTGAGTGTTTGGTTGATGACCCAAAGGCATACCCCCAACACCTGTCAGTTTCTGCAGGGTGGAGGTAGGGCATTAGGGTTGGAAAACCTAATACCTCATTAAGGAAGTAAATCAGGATGGGGTGGTGGACATCACCTACATTGATTTCAGCAATGCCTTCAACACCATCCAACACAGAAGGCTGATTAACAGGATGAGTAGTCTGGCCATGGGGTAAAAGCTGATAAACTGGGTTAGAAGCTAGCTTATGGACAGGAGGCGGAGGGTGGTGGTAATGTGATCCAATCGGGGGAGAGGGGGGTTGACCAGCAGGGTACCTCAGGGATCAGTCCTGGAACCAGTCCTCTTCTATGTCTTCATTAGACATTGCAGAAGGGCTTGAAGGAAAGGTCTGCTTGTTTACAGATGACACCAACATCTGTAACAGAGTGGATATTCCAGAAGGTGTGGAGAAAATGGGCAGGGGCATGGAGAGGCTTGAAAAATGGTCTGAGGAGTGGCAACCGAGGTTCAATGCAAAGAAGTGCAAAATGCTGCACCTGGGAGGAGGGAACCCTGGGGGGAGCTACAGAATTGGTGGAGGGAGGTGCTGAACATCACCAAGAAAGAAAGGGACCTAGGAGTTATCAGTTCTAATGATCTAAAGTTGTCAAAACAGAGCACAAATGTTGCAAGGAGGGCCAGTGGCTTGCTGCGGTGCATAGGCAGAGGTATCACTAGCAGAAGGTGTGAGGTGGTGATGTCATTGTATAATGCACTACTGAGGCCTCACCTAGAGGCCGTAACTTCGCAATGACATTGAGAGGGTGGAGGTGGTCCACAGAAGGGCAACCAAGATGGTACATGGCTTGCAACACAGAACATATCAGGAGATATTAAAGGACTTCAATATGTACTCACTGGAGGAAAGAAGGGAGCGGGAAGACATGATAGACATGTTCAAGTACCTCAAGGGCATAAACAATGTCCAGGGGCAGACATCTTCTAAAGTAGAAGGAGTACAAGAATGAGAGGGCATGATATGAAATTGGAAGGGGGTAGATTAAAAGGAAATGTGAGAAATGTTTTCTTCTCAGAGAGGGTGGTGGTCACATAAAATAGTGTGCCATAAGAGGTGGTGGTAGCAAGCAAGGCAGAGGGTGGTGGTAAATAAGATCCAATCTGGCGAGAGGGGAGTGACCAGCAAGGTACCTCAGGGATCAGTCATGGGACCGCTCCTGTTCAATGTCTTCATTAGTGACATTATGGAAGGCCTATAAGGAAAGATCTGCCTGCAGATGACAACAAGATCTGTAATAGAGTGGATACTGAAGAAGGGATGGAGAAAATAAGGAGAGATCTGGAGAGGCTTGAAAAATGGTCTGAGGAGTGGCAACTGAGGTTCAATGCAAATAAGTGCAAAATAATGCATCTAAGAAGAGGGAACCCTGGGGAGAACCACAGGATGGGGGGGGAGTGACATGCTGATGTGCATAGACAGAGGTATCACAAGCAGAAGACAGGAGATGGTTATGTCATTGTATAACACACTAGTGAGGCCTTATCTACAGTACTGTGTGAAAGTCTGGAGGCTGCAACTGCGCAAGGACATTGACAGGGTGGAGGTGGACCAGTGAAGGTCAACCAAGATGGTACATGGCGTACAACACAGAACATATCAAGAGAGATTAAAAGACCTCAATATGTACTCACTGGAGGAAAGGAGGGAGCGAGGGACATGACAGACACTTTCAAGTACCTCAAGGGTATAAACAAGGTGCAAGGAGGAGTCAACTTCCAATGTCGAAGGAGTACAACAATGAGGGGTCATGATATGAAATTGAAGGGGGTACATTAAGAGGAAATGTGAGAAAAGTTTTCTTCACAGAGACGATGGTGGACACATGGAATAGTCTGCCACAAGAGGTGGTGGTAGCAAGCAAGGAAGAGGGTGGTGGTAAATGGGATCCAATCTGGAGAGACGGGGGTGAACTGCAGGGTGCCTCAGGGATCAGTCCTGGGACCAGTCCTGTTCAATGTCTTCCTTAGTGATATTGCAGAAGGCCTACAAGGAAAGGTCTGCCTTTTTGCAGATGACACCAAGATCAGTAACAGAGTGGATACTGCAGAAGTGGTGGAGAAAATGAGGAGGGACCTGGAGAGGCTTGAAAAATGGTCTGAGGAGTGGCAACAGAGATTCAGTGCAAAGAAGTGCAAAATAATGCACCTCAAAAGAGGGAACCCTGGGAAGAGCTACAGAATGGGTCGGAGGTGGTGACGATCACCAAGGAAGAAAGGGTCCTAGAAGTTATCAACTCTGATGACCTAAAGGTGTCTAAACAGAGCACAAAGGCTGCAGGGAGGGCTAGTGGCATGCTGGGGTGCATAGGCAGAGGTATTACTAGCAGAAGACAGGAGGTGGTGATGCCATTGTATGCAACACTATTGAGGTGTCACCAAGAGTACTGTGAGCAGTTCTGGTGGCCGCACCTGTGCAAGGACATTAACAGGGTGGAGGTGGTCCACAAAAGGGCAACTAACATGGTACATGGCTTGCAGCACAACACATATGAGGAAAGATTAAAGGCCTGAATACGTACTCACTGGAAGAAAGGAGGGAGTGGGGGGACATGATAGAAACGTTCAAATACCTCAAGGGCATAAACAAGGTGCAAGGGGGAGACATCTTCCAATGTAGAAGGAGTACAAGACTGAGGGGGCATTGTATGAAATTGGAGGGGGGCACATTAGGAGGACATGTGAGAACATTTTTCTTCACAGAGAGGGTAGTGTACACATGGAATAGTCTGAAACAAGAGGTGGTGAGAACAACAAGGCAGAGGGTGGTGGTAAAAGGGATCTAATCCAGGTAGAGGAGTATGACCAGCTTGCCCCACTATTCATATTTGCTGCTCTTTCAACCTTCATGCAGGTGTGACTATTTGCTTACTCTACTTACTGACCTACGTGCAGGTCCACTCATTGCTTATGCAATTCATTTTCTCAATGCTCACTAATACCATGTCTGACCTACGTGAGAGTCCCAGCACTCAATGCTTCATTCAGCTCCTCTTCAATCATTTTCTGGGGCATGCCAGCCATAACTATTCCATGGCACAGGGCCCCCTGCAGCTGAAGGTCTCTCTCTGCACCTATGAAGTCTGCATTTTGAGTGTGCCTGACTTAGGGTGTGGTTCTTCTCACCTGGCCCATAGCTGGGAATGTCCTCACTCTGGGCCTGGCTTTAGCCGTTCAAGACTCAATGGCAGCTCCTGATGTAGAATTTAAGACTAGCCATGAAGGGTGGTTACAGTGATCTCCTTTGGCTGTAGTATTCTACTAGCAAGGCACCTTCTCCTCAGTCTCCCTACAACCACCCCTGGTTCACCTGGCTTGTTTTTAGGATGGATAAGCCAGGTGAGTGCCTCAGCAGTCATTGTTCTCCTTCTCTCGCCTTGGTTGCCTCTGATGTTGCAGAGCATTCTCACAGCCTTCCACTGCATTCCCGTTAGAGGGATAGAGCAAGAGCTTTCCACCAAATTGGAATATTTTCCACTCCCCTTTAATCTGCCTGGATTGGTGGTAGTTCAGAGGGATGTTAAAGATCCCATGGCACTTATCGAAAAGAGTAGGGGAATTTACCTGGTGTCCTGGCCAAATTTCCCTCATTCACTAAAAATACCACCAACAGCTTAATCTGGTTCAAGGTCAGTTGGCATTCATCTGTATCCCCTTCTCCTAGGTCATGCCTGAAAATAGGCAGGATTTGTCTAGTGCACTTACCCGGTCAAAAAAAAAGTAAATAAAATAAATAAATAAATTGGGTATCTAAATTGCAGCAGCAGAGCTGTCACTAAACAAAACATCCCAAGCCTGGAGGGAAGGTAACCTAGGACTTGGATCCCCAGAGATTTCCTCCTCAAAGGGTTTTTTTTCCTCTCCTCCGTGCCTCAGGTCATAAACGTTAGTTAGCTGTAGTTGGTGTTCCCTAGTTTCTTTATGTAGGTTCCGCTGTTGGATATAGGTGGATGATGTCCCTACTTGCCATTTCCTTTCTCCTTAGGAGGCGCTCTCAATCTCTAGCGCAACTCATCGTACTCATGCAATTGCTATCTTGTGCATCTCATTCCTGGTGCCTAATCTACTACTACTGTGTCTCACAGCTGATTGCTCACATGCTTTCATACTTTTACTTTTCTTTTTGGGGATGCTTCCTAAGGTACTTTCAGCCAAAGGAATCATCCTGTGGCACCTCTAGGGGTGGAACCCTCTTCGAGGGTTCCTTGCCTTTGGTACCCCAACAGAGTGGTAATTCCTCTGGAATAGAGAGTGCAAATGGCCAAACCCAAGTAACACAGTTGCACAAGTATTACATCATACTGGCTGCATAAGCCATTGATTTGGAAGGCTATGTCTGTGATTCAATGGACAAGCAGCCTGCCACTCCCACTTCCTGTGCTACATAAACAGTTCCTCAGCCTCTCTCTCAAGCACTTTTTCTTTGCCCCACCATCCTACCTCCTCCTTCAGAGGCATCACCTCTTTCCTGGGGATGCTTTCTAAGGCGCCTTTAGCCAAGGGAATCATCCTGTGGCATCACTAGGGGTGAAACCCTCTTTAAGGGTTCCTTGCCTTTGATACCCCTACAGGGTGGTAATTCCTCTGTAACAGAGAGTGTGAATGGCCAAAACCAAGTAACACAGTTGCACAAGCATTACATCATACTGGCTGCATAGGCCATTGAAACAATATCATCATGTATCTTGTGGACTGGAGGAAGATCAACATTGTTTGGAAAACAGTTTGTCTGCTCTCACCAGGACCTTCAAAAAGCTAATAAGTGACAGTGGTGGTGGTTGGGGGAGAGAAGGCTCTTCTGCAAGGTCTAAGATACCAAATCAATAAGGTTCCAAAATACTGATAAAATAAGGGAAACAACCATGTGCTAAATAGATTTATTGTCTGAGCACTTTCAAGGGCTGAACTTACACTCCAGCCCCAGGAGCAATATGAATGTATTCTTAGATAAAAGTTAAGGATGGAAAGGTGCCTGCCATGAGCGGTTTTGTACCTCAATCAATGTTCCAACACAAACCTAAGACACCTACTGCCAGTACTATGTGTCACAATCCCACTCAGCAGGTCAGACCCTCTGCTCCCACAGTGCCAACCTCCGAGCATACTATTGTGAACAGTTAACAGAACAGGGTAACCCTCCTGTCTGTTTTGTAGGTTTGAATCAAACTTTGGTCTCAAGTTCTGGGGGGATTCAAACTGTAGACCTCTTGCCAGTGTACCCAATGTACAGGCTCAGATAATTTTGCTCTTCGGGAGGGCCATATATCTTTTGCATATGGGCACCTAACCAGGTCTACAAAATGAACCCTTAAAACTCTGTGAAAGACCTCAGAATAAACTCTTACCTTTTCCCAGTTTGGTAAAACTAGTAAGCTTTGTACAGTGTCAGCTTTAATCATATATGCTTCCCTTGTTAAAGAAAGAATTTCAAAAGCACACCAGGTAGTCTCTAAAAATAGAGGTTTACTTAAAATTGATAAAAATGTAAAATGTAAAACACAGAATCTTATATTACAAAAGATACAATCTTTCAAAACAATTAGGTTTAAAAAGTGCAAATTCCTACCAATAATACACTTAGACCTGTCTACCTAATGTATTCTTATCTTCTTATAGTGCTGTAGATGTTTCTTTTTTCAGAGTCCAAACTGTGTCTGTAAAGGTCTGTTATAGCATAATTAAAACAATGTCTTGACCCTGCCTTCTCCATGATGTCACCCAGGTCCTCCTCTGTTTATTAAAAATTATATAATCAGGATGTCTTGTGTCAGGAGGTAAATTAATAGGTGACATCAGCAGAAAAAATGTGTTTCCCCATATGACTTCCCATTGAAGTCTGTAATTTTCCAAGTCCTTTCTTTCATCCATGAGCAGAATCCTCTTTCAAGGACATCAAAGGACCTTTTATGACTTCACACCATTGTGACATAACCTGTATTCTTTTTCAAAACATCACAAAAGTTTATGATTTTCCAGCCTAGCAGCTGGCAGCTACAATTAAGCTAGATAAACAGGAGACCCTTAATTTAGGTCTCTTCTAGCATGTAATTATCTCCTGGCTTTTATCTTTCAGCTGAAACAGCATGTCTCATGAGAGACACTCAATATCACATGTTTATATTACAAAAATCATAGATTAATCAGAACCAGCTGTACAAGCATCACAATCCTCCCTACCGAGACTGAATTTGGGGGGTCTATCCCCTGCATGGGATAAGCTTCCAAAATCAGTTTACTCCTCATAGATTTGAGACAACTCATCTGAGTTCTGATTTTTTGCTCCAGCCATATGCAGAATTGTCATGTCATACCCTTGTAAAGCAAGACGCCATCTTAGCAATCTACCATTATTTTTTTCCCATCTGCGTCAGCCAATTCAAGGGGTTGTGGTCAGTCTGTACCACAAAATGCTGCCCATACAAGTATGGCTCCAACTTCTTTAGGGCCCACACTATGACAAGACACTCCTTTTCCACAGTGGAGTATGCCTTCTTCCTGGGGAGTAACTTTTTAATCAGTTAGACTATGGGTGATCTTTCCCTTGGCAGGATATCTGACTCAGTATTGCCCCAATACCCATGTCTGAGGCGTCAGTCTGAACTATAACGGGTCTGCTATAGTCAGGACTTGTCAAAACAGGAACACTGCACAGTGCCTATTTCAGTCTGGTAAAGGCTTCTTCACAGGCTGGTACCCAGGTAATTTTCTTTGGCATCCTTTTCTTTACCTGGTCAGAAAGGGGAGCAGCCAGGGTACTGTAATTGGGTTCAAATTTTCTATAGTACCCGGCTGGCCCAAGAAAACTCCTGACATGCTTTTGCATTTCTGGTCTGGGCCACGCCTGGATTACCTCTATCTTTATTTGGTTAGGACGGAGCTGTCCTTGGCCTACCACATGCCTGAGGTATGCCACCTCTCCCATAGCCACCTGGCACTTCCTGGCTTTGACAGTGAGCCCAGCTCTCTGTATCATGCCCAGCACTTCCCTAAGGTGTGACAAGTGTTCCTCCCAGCTGGCACTAAAGATGGCAATGTCATCCTGGTACACCACGGTGTACTCCTCAGCACCATTTAACACCTGGTTCACCAACCTTTGGAAAGTAGCCGGGGTGTTCTCCATTCTGAAAGGCATTACTTTGAATTCAAATAAGCCTATCAGAGTGATGAAGGCCGACCTCTCCTTAGATCTGTCTGTCAACTCTACCTGCCAATACCCCGTGGTCAGGTCAATGGTCGTAAGGTAGGTCACCCCTCCCAACTTGTCCTGGAGTTCGTCCATCTGGGGCATCGGGTGGGTGTCTTACTTCGTGACTGCATTCAGTCCATGATAGTCCACACAGAAATGAGTAGAACCACCTGGCTTGGGCACAAGGACTACAGGTGAGGCCCAGGGGCTGTGGGATCTCAGAAGTACCCCTAAATCCAGCATCTCCTCCACTTCTCTCCTAATGTCCTTTTGGACAGCCTCTGACACCCGATATGCTGTCCACTGTATGGATGTCTGTGTCCCTGTCCCCACATCATGAGTCGCTAAGGGGGTTAGTCCAGGCTTGGCACTAAACAATGGGGCAAAGTCTGCTAAAACCTCCCTTACTTCCTGAATCTTGTTCCGGGTCAGCTGGGGAGACAATTTAACTGCCTCCACAGAGGACTCCCACTTACTTTCTTCCAACAAGTCCAGAAGGGGGGTCTCCTTCGTCGATCCCTTCCCCAGGACTACACACTGCAAACATCATGTCAGCCCTATTTGCATATGGCTTCATCATGTTAATCTGGTACATCCTTTCTGTCTGTCTTTGGTCAGGTAACTCTATAATATAGTTCACATCATTTACCTTCCTAACCACTTTGTACGGTCCTGCCCACTCAGCCTGCAGCTTGTCTTTCTGGACTGGAATAAGGACCATGACTTCCTGACCCACCATGTACGAGTGAACTCTGGCTCTGTGGTCATACCACACTTTTTGTTTCTGTTGGGCAGCTGCCAGGTTGCTCTGGGCTCTTTCCATAAGCTTCTTCAGCCTTTTCCTAAACCTAAGCACATAATCCACAATGGGAGTTCCCTGGGTGGCGTGCTTGCCTTCCCAGTCCTCACAGATCAATTATAGGGGCCCACATACCTGGTGTCCATATAAGAGTTAGAAGGGAGAAAATGCTGTTGACTCTTGGGGCAAGTCCCTGTATGCAAACAACAGGTGGGGAAGGAATTTCTCCCAGTCCCTCCCATGCTGTTCAGCAAACGCCCGGAGCATTGACTTCAGGGCACCATTGAATCTTTCCACAAGCCCATTGGCTTGTGGGTGATACGGTGTTGTGCATCTCTGCACCACCCCACACTTCTCCCATAAACATTTCATCAGGTCTGACATGAAGGAATCTTCTTGATCGATGATAACCTCCAGTGGAAACCCAACACTGGAGAAAATCCCAAGTAAGGCATCTGCCACTTTGTCTGTCCTCAGTGAGGATAGGGAGACTGCCTCTTGGTACCGGGTGGCATAATCCACCACAGTCAGGATGAATCTCTTTCCTGAGGAGCTGGAGGTATTTAAACGCCTCACAATATCCATTCCCACCCTCTGGAATGGCTTCTCCATTATGGGCAATGGAATCAGGGTGGCTTGGGTTTTCTTGCCCGCCTTCCCTATTTCTTGGCACCGGTGACAAGACCTGCAATACTCCTTCACCTGCTGGGTGAAGTTTTGTCAATAGAAAGTTTGGGCCAACCACTGTATAGTGCGTGTGATTCCCAGATGACCAGACAAAGGAATATCATGTGCAAGCATGAGCAACTGCTCATGATGCCCCTGGGGAATGACAAGCTGCCTGCCTATCACCCCTCCCTCTGTCTGCACAGCCTGAATATACATCAGTCCATTTTCCCAATAAACCTTATGTCAGCCATCACCTCCCTGTGCCCCGTCAGAGTCTGCCCAAGCCCTCAGCTTCTCTAGACTAGGGTCACTTATCTTAGGGCTGCAAACCCCTCACACATTCCCAAGGCATGAGACAGGTCCCCTTCAGTCACTAAACTAGGGTCCTTAGCACTAGCATCAGGGCACTCAGGATCACTGTCAATCCAAACCCTCTGACAATGGGTCACCCCTCCCTCTTCAGAGCAACCCTCTGTAGCTGTGTGGTCACTTGCTACTGGGGAAATTTCTACCCCCTTTTCATTACTCTCCATATCAGGAGACACAGATTGGGGAACCAGCCTCTCAGTGGTTTCCACAATGGCTTCTGTGGGGTTCAGGGATCTACAATTTTCCCTTGCTGCTTGGCTATGGGTAACTGTACACACCAGCTCCTGTTTGAGATTGTTGTCCAGGATCACATCCACTGCTAAGGTTTGTGCTACTGCCACCTGTTGCACAGTTCCCCCTGTTTCACCCCAGTCTAGGAGAACACTAGCAAGGGGCAATGTTTTCTCTTCACCAGTAAAGTCCTGTACAGTGACATATTTATTGGATATCAGCTGACCTGGCTCTACTAGTTCCCCCTTAACTAAGGTCAAGGATGCCCCTGTGTCTCTTAACCCTTGTGTCTGTACACCATTCACCATGACTTGGTGCATGTGTTCCCTCATGTTCACTGGCATGCTTCCAGGGACACACAAACAACTCACTTCCTTCCTAGCCCCCTGTTGTGTATTGCTCACCTTTTTGGGACACTGGCAATATGCCCAGTTTCTTTACACAACCAACATTAATTTCTTTTCTCAGAAAAATCTGTTCTCTGAAACCTGGGGCTAACTGGTTTTGGTGAAGACGGTGAGGGTTTTAGCTGCCCTGAAGGTGCACTTTTCCCTTTCTACACTGCCACACCCACCCCATTCACTCTCAGAGCAGGTCTGCTCTTGGCATAGTGGTCCGAGAGTTCAGCAGTCTCTTGCACTGTTTTGGGATCTCGGTCCTTCAGCCAGGTTTTCAGCTCTGCTGGGCATGTCCAGAAAATCTGTTCTAACAGAATCACATTTTGAATTTTATCAACAGAGTTTGCTTCAATTCCTTCCCATCAACATTTTAAAAACTGACATTGTTTCATGGCTAGCTCCTCGTAGCTCATGTCAGGGCTTCTCATGAGCTTACGGAATTTAGCTCTGTATGATTAATCAGTTAATTCATTTTTTTTAACAGTGCAGCTCTAATTTTGCTGTAATCATTACTTTCCTCATTGTTCATTTGACCCAATGCATCTTGAGCTTTCCCAGTAAGTAGCGGGGATAGCTGGAAGCTCCAGAACTCCCTAGCAATTTTAGCCTGAATACAAACTTTTTCAAAAGAATTTAAAAAGGCATCCATATCCTCCCCCTCTTTAAATTCGGCTATCAATTTGGAATTCATTTTGTAACCCAGTCCTGTAGTCCCAGTTTAACCCAAGGCACTTACCTGCTCTGGTGCATCTGGTTGGAGTCGTAGCTTCTCCAGTTCGTGTTGCCTCTGGCACTCATGCTCCTCACAGTCAGGGTCTCTCTGTTCTTGCTCTGCCTCTCAGCATTCTCGCTCTGCCTCTCGGCATTCTCGCTCTGCCTCACAGTCCACCTCCCGCTGTTCATAGTCCCTCTCCCTCTAGAACTCCAGCTCCACTCTGCACAACTCAATTTGCAGTCTGAGTACTTCTGGATCCAGGATACTGGTGACCTTTCCCTGCTGCTGTGGCACTTTGCTGACAGTGGCCCTGTTACCCTCCTCATCAGATCTGGACACTGCACTGGACGCTAGCCCTGCCACACTCATGGTTTGGTCCTTTTTAGCCACTGTCTGTAACTCGATGCTCTGGGTATCTGCTACCATCAGGGCATCCACAAGGTTCTGTTTGCTGACTTTCACCTCAAACGGGACTGCTTTGTCCCCACACAACTGCCCTAAGTAGTCTACAGTGTGCCTGCTGTAGTTGGAAGCCATCTTCTTCCCTAACTATGGCTACTCTGACTTGCAATTTAGAAAAAAAAATAAAATGGGTAGGAACTTGACTGTACGCCAAGTGATATAGTTCTGTCTCCTTTTTTAAAAATAAATCACTGCCTTTATCTTTCTTTGCAAGTGAGCTGACAGTCTCAAGCTGACACACTGAACAATAAAAGCTTGTAATACAAAAATTATTGCACTGCTGCCAACCAATTTGTCACAACCACTCAGCAGGTCAGACCCTCTGCTCCCACAGCACCAACCTCCGAGCATACTATTGTGAACAGTTAACAGAACAGGGTAACCCTCCTGTCTGTTTTGTGGGTTCGAATCAAACTTTGGTCTCAAGTTCTGGAGGGATTCAAACTGTGGACCTCTTGCTAGTGTACCCAATGTACAGGCTCAAGTAATTCTGCTCTTTGGGGGAGCAAGATATCTTTCGCATATGGGCACCTAACCAAGTATACAAAATGAACCTTTAAGACTCTATGAAAGACCTCAGAATAAATTCTTACCTTTTCCCAGTTTGGTAAAACTAGTAAGCTTTGTACAGTGTCAGCTTTAACCATACATGCTTCCCTTGTCAAAGAAAGAATTTCAAAGGCACACCAGGTAGTCTCTAAAAATAGAGGTTTACTTAAAATAGATAAAAAAGTAAAATGTAAAACACAGAACGATATATCACAAAACATACAATCTTTTAAAACAATTAGGTTTAAAAAGTGCAAATTCCTACCAATAATACACTTAGACCTGTCTAACTAATGTATTCTTATCTTCTTATAGTGCTGTAGATGTTTCTTTTTTCAGTGTACAAATATGTGTGTGTGTAAAGGTCTGTTACAGCATAATTAAAACACTGTCTTTATCCTGCCTTCTCCATGATGCAACCCAGCTCCTCCTCTGTTTATTAAAAATTACACAATCAGGATGGCTCGTGTCAGGAGATAAATTAATAGGTGACATCAGCAGAAAAAACTTGTTTCCCCATATGACTTCCCAATTAAGTCTGTCATTTTTCAAGTCCTTTCTTTTATTCATGAGCAGCATGCTCTCTCAAGGACATTAAAGGACCTTTTATGACTTCGCACCATAGTGACATAACCTGTATTCTTTTTCTAAACATCATAGAAGTTTATGATTTTCCAGCCTAGCAGCTGGCAGCTACAATTAAGCTAGATAAACAGGAGAGCCTTAATTTAGGTCTCTTCTAACCTGTAATTATCTCCTGGCTTTTATCTTTTAGCTGAAACAGCATGCCTCATGAGAGACACTCAATACCACATTTTTATATTACAAAAACCATAGATTAATCAGAACCAGCTATACAAGTGTCACACTATGTAACCAGCAAAGATAATTGAATTGGCCACCCAACAAGTGCCAAAAATCCTCATGATTGAGGCACCCAACATCACTAAGGCGGTCGGTGGGGGTAACAGAGCCAGAACATCCTCTCGTAAGTGGGAAGCAGTACTCCAGGTGGCCTGTCTAACCTGCACTTCCAGCCAGCATGCTGAGGTAAATGTTGAACATCAGTCACATCAGTTTGGCTCCAGTCTAGTCTCAATGATGGTTTAGTCTGAATTCAAGCCACAAGCAGGTACAGAGTATCTTGATTCAACAAAATAATAAACCTCCAAAGTAAATGTTTAAAAGTGTGTTTGCAGAGCAAACTTGGCTGTAGGAGCCACCATAGACCCTGTTGCAAAATTTCTTAGTTACACTACTACTTGAAACAACAAATGCTATATCCCTTTACCTTACTCTGTAATAGCCCTAACTGAGACTATACTTAAAAATAAAAAATTTGTCTACCCTAATCTAATACAGTGGAGCCCTGTTATAAGAACACCATAAATGCCAAGCAAACATTCTTATAACAAGGATGTACCCAGCACATTCCTGACAGTGTGACCCACACCAAAACACCCCCCCTTCAGCAGACAGTGCCGGGGGCCACACCTGTGGACAGACATTGGGGGCACGGTGCCAGCATTGGCTGTATATCCCAAGTAGAGATGTGCAAAACTGCAGAATTTCATTGCGCAAAATATTTTGTGTAATTCAGCCATTTTGCATAATTTTTCGCAGAAGTGAATTACGGAATTTCACCCATGGAGTGCAGAATTTTGCCCACAGAGCATGAAATTTCAGCCACAAAATGGCAAAATGTGCCTTTTGTGAGTAAAAGTTTCACCATTTTTGGGTGAAATTTTGCATTTTGCAGGAGAAATTTCACAACTTTGCACCCCATGAAATATTTCATGAAACAGACAAATTACACAAAGTATTTTGTGTGGTGAAATTGCCAGTGTCACAGGAATTTCACCCACAAAATTTAATTTTGCAACATCTCTAGTCTCAGGTACACAATGACCCACTGACCTGCACAGTCCAGCACACCACACCAAACAGACAGAGAGGCACATAAGTGTCATGTATACGTGTCAGCGGCACCACACACTGTGTGACTCATTGCCAACCGATACTACCTTTGAAGGCTGTAGCACCAACCAGAACTCCCCCCAAGTCAACCTTGTAAAATATGTAATTGCTGCCAACTCTCAGAGTGAGGAAACCAGAAAATTGCTCTGGCCACTCCTGCCACTTCACCACCACCTGCCCAGTGGCCCCTTCCCCCAGGTCACATAACTCCAGGGTGAACTCATCTGGGAATCCTTTAAAGTCCTGCAGAGTCACAAACGGAAGGAGCACATCAGCACGGGAAAAATGTCAGACACCCACCCAGTGGTGCCCTGAAATGCTAGATACACACCTCAGCAGGCTCCCTGACCTGCTATATGGCACTGCCTCTCCTGGTAAAAACAGGCGGACATTCTCCACAGCTTATGAGGAAAGGCCATGAGCTGGTTCACCATTGCAGCATGGCCATCCACAACAGCCATCATACAATGTGACAGTTCACAGCCCCAGGTCCACACAGTATGGGGGATCATGACCGCTGCACCAAGATGCAATGGGACACCATACATACTGAGACTGACCCTGTGGCACCATCACAAGACAGCCAGTGTGTGGCCTGCAGGGTGGATACAGTGCTACAAGATAGCAGGGCAATGTGCCTGGGACTACTGCTACATGCTGTCCTGCTTGACACCATGATGGCACAGAGATGGGCCAGGTAGTCACAGAATTGGCCACTTGTGTTCTGCACATGCCTAAGGGTGGCAGAGCTAACGGACACCCATTGCCTGTACAGATTCTGAGTGAACCATGCAAAGGTGGGCCACCAGTGTGCCATGGTCGAGCCTACTATGCAGTCATGGATACTCCAGTCTCTGGCCATTTTGGTGGAGATGAAGGTACTGTGTGCATTGTCATACTATGCCACAGGTTCCTTTCAGTGGGTGTGCAGCAATGTGACTGGTATTAGCCAGTTCTCTGTGTCCCGCGCTGTGCATCAGGTGATGGATGCGCTGATCCAGGTTGTAAGGACCCACATACATTTTCCAACAACCCTGAAGGAGATACCAAGGAGGCATTCTATACCATGCATGGCATGCCCAACACCATAGGCATCATCGGTGGCACCCATGTGGTGATCCTGACCCTGTATGTGGATGAGGCAGCACACAGGAATAGGAAGAGATTCCACAGCATAAACTATCAGGTCATAAACGATGCACATGACATTAACACCAATGTGTCCTTGAAATACCATGGTCATGCCATGACACATTCACCCTCGACCACTAGGGTCTGGGTGCTCATCTTGAGGATCACGGTGGTGTGGACAGGTGGCTGCTAGGTATGTACAGGTGATGGTGGGTGTGAGGACAAGTGGGAGACACACATTCCATCATCATAACTATCCTGTCCTCTATCCATAGGTGACTTTAGTATCCACAGTGCCCATTCCTGATGACTCTGTACCTAGCACTACAAGGAAGGCAGAAGAGGCGTACAATGAGTCTCATCAGAGGACATGTTCTGTTGTCAAGAGAATCATCAGTGTACTGATAATGAGATTCTGATGCCTTGATTACACAGGTAGCATGATGGTGCTGGCTCTGGGGATGGCATACAGAGTGTTTACCTTGTGTGCTATGCTTCATAACATATGTGAGCACCACTGACTGCTGACACTACCCATGGAGCCATACAACCAGCTCCCCTGTGATGGGCCTCTGGGGCCTGAGCCACCACAGGACACACCCACCAGCACTGCTGTCCACCACACCATGGCACATGGCACATTCAGTAGATAGGTGTACTGGTTATGGGCAGCGTGATGACCTACAGATCTGAGTGCCCATGTGCACATGCAGCCTGCCACTGCCCATAACAGGGCCACATGTGTCATGACCTGTGTATCATGGATTCCTAGGAGATGGCTTGGATGCAGAGTGGCCGGATTTGTGGCACAGCATTGCCTTCGAGGCTCATTGTGGTGCATGAGCATGGGTGGGGGAATGTGTGTTTGTGTTGGAGATGTTTGTCATGTTCAGCATTGTGTTGGTGTATCACTCTGTGTGCAGTAGTGCACATGCACTGTCCTGATACCCACTGTGAGGCATTATGGCTATGAGCTGCCATGGTGGGTGGTCATGTGTGCACTCAGATGCCACAGCAGGGCACTAAGTGAAGCACCCCTCTGGTGCCCTTGTCACACATTGACAAGTTGTGGGCCCAGACAGGGCCTCTGTGACCCCCTTGCCCCCAGCTACATGGGGGGCTGGGGTGATGGTGGAACAGTGAGCAGGGGTGGGGGCTGTGGTGATGGTGGGACAGGGTGCGGGGAAGGGGGTTCAGGGAAGGTGGTGCCATATGGTACAGCAGTGGCGGTGGTGTAGAGTGGCATGGGCACTGCCACAGCAGTGGTTGGCTCTGCCAGCATGCATTCAGGTACCCTCATGGAGTCACGTCACCTATGTGGTCAGTTCCACCACCCATACCCTCCACCACTTCAGTGAAGTGCTGCAGTGCCTCCATGTTCTTCCACTGGGCTGCAAGCCTGTCCAGTTCAAGATGGTGCAGCTCAGGGTAGTGTGTCTGCAAACACCCATGGTGTATGCCATCTTGTCACTGCATGTGCCGTTCCTGCCCTGATGATCATGTGGTCTTCCATCAGTGCTTGTGGGGCCTTGTGTATGAGTGCAGCTGGGGAGGGCTCTGAAATCTACTGGTGGGCCAAGTCTGCTGGCATCTCCCTCTCACCATTCCTTGCGGTGGTGGCCATGGTTCTGGGTACAGGGCATACTGTCAGGTGTACGGTGGCACTGTATTTTGGTGCCTCCCTGCATGCATCTGTATGTGTGGTGGTACCTCTTCCATGGTCTCCATTGTACAGGTTGCTGTTGTGTTCCCATCCATGTTGGCCTCCTCCATAGCTGGCGTCTCCTGGATGGTACCTATGGATGGACACAATGACATGGGTTGAGCCATTCTCTACCACCTTGGCACATGTGCCACTGTAAGCAGAAGGTGTGCAGTGTCATGCTTACCTTCTTGGACACCTGCACCACTGTGTCCTGTTGCACCATGGCTGTGCATCCCCTTGGGTGGTTGCTCATGGATGGCCCTGTGGGTCATATGTCAGGTCAGATAGCAGTGTTGTATGCCAGCTCCACACCCACCCTCTCGTTGCCTCATGGTCACAACATACCTGGCACAGTGTCAACACCTTCTGGCACCCCTGCCATGGGACCTCCATGATAGTCTTCACTATGTCCCACTCCAGGGGGCACAGCATGTTCTCTGGTGATGTGGTACCCTCCACTGGTCACTGTCAGGGCTCTGTTGGCAGCAGACAGCTTACCCTTTACAGTGGAACAGATGTTACATCACTTGTGTTTGATGGCAGACAGTGTCTGTGCAACCAGGATGGCGGCATTGATGGCTGCCTGTATGTCCAGCCAGATCCTCTGCTTGGTGTCAACACCTGCGGTCATGGACTGTGCCCCATACAGAATGCCATGGTTGGCCTGAATATCAGTGATCCAAGCCTTCACCTGTGCACCAATGAAGTTGCTTGATCCCAACTTCCAGGTGTCTTCTGGTTGCACCCAATGCCTGCTACCACACAAAAACCACCATTGGGCAGCGAGGGTTGCCTTTCCACTGGCCATAGCTCAGTGCTCTGGTCCCCCTGTGCTGGCTGGTTGGCCATGTTGACTGGGCTTTCCCATTTGTGCAAGGGATGCATTTCACTATATTTGGTAGATTCTGTTATCCATGGACCAGCACCCCTGATTTTGCCCCCTATCTCACAGACATTAATATTTAGGGCACAGGCACTTATCGTATAAGCATGAGTGTTAGAATCTGAGTTCTACTGTTATATTGGCATTGCTGCAGAAATTATAATGCATATTACTGTATTTTTGCTATATAATCACAATACTTTATATAGATTACAGTGCATTGATATATAGATTACAATGCCTTATATATATTACAATGCTTTATATAAGTATTATGTACAATTACTATGCTTTTATTACTGACACTTCTACAGTTATTGGCCCAGATATTCAAGAGGGCTGCACATGGCGCAACGGTGTTGCACCATGCGCAACCCACTGATGCGCTCCGGGGTGATATTCAAAAGGGAAAAGTGTGCAGCACAAATCCCGATGTGCCAGAGCGCATAAGTAATGTATGTAGGTACAGGTAGCGGGGGTGTGCCCATGCATACCCTGCACAGCCCGATATTCAGCCCAGGATGTGCAGAGCCATGCATGCACAACCCCTACCAGTGCCAGCACAAAGTTGATCCAAAAAAAAGGAACAACGGATGGCCACCCACAGGTGAGCTGCCACATTACAGGGTGCAACATGGCAGCTGCCACCTGTGGGTGGCCAGCCGAGCTCCTGCTGCACCTGGTGGCACTCCCCCATGCCCGATCATGGGCATTTGTTAAAAAAAGCAGAATTCTGTCCAATATCCCTGGTGGTCCAGTGGATCGCTGTCTGCCCGATCGCAGGCATTAGTTAAAAAAAAAGAACTATGTCCAATATCCCTGGTGGTCCAGTGGACTGCTGACTGCCCGATCGTGGGCATTTGTTAAAAATAAGAACTACGTCCAATATCCCTGATGGTCCAGTGGACCGCTGACTGCCCGATCACGGGCATTTGTATTAAAAAATAGAACTATGTCCAATATCCCTGGTGATCCAGTGGACCACTGACTGCCCAATCACAGGCATTTGTAATAGAAAAAATTAATAATCCAATATCCCTGGTGGTCTAGTGGTACCCCCCTCCCCACCTGCCCACTGAACCCCACTGCTCCTCTCCCCCCCGGTCAGCCGGTGGATGGCAACACACCTGCCACCCCGCCGCCCGCTAACTGACACTGTCGGTAGGGCTGTACGCTCTTTGGTCCACAGCATGAGCCAATGGGTGTGCAGCCCATACCGTACTACACATTCCAGATATGTGAATTAATGTGAGCCAATGGGCGTGCAGCCCGTACAGTACTACACATTCAAGATATGTGAATGAATCATTCACATATCTGGAATGTGTAGACTAGTATGGGCGCATGCCCATTGGCTCATGCTAGGACCAATGGGCATACAGCCCTACTGAAGGTGTCAGTCAGTGGGCGCGGGTGGTAGGCGGTGGAGTGCTGCTGCCCGCCTGCTGACTGGGGAATGGGGCAGTGGGTTCAGTGGGTGGTGGGGGAGGGGTACCACTAGACCACCAGGGATATTGGTATTATTAATTTTTTCTATTACAAATGCCTGTGATCGGGCAGTCAGCGGTCCACTAGACCACCAGGGATATTGGACATAGTTCTATTTTTTAATACAAATGCCCACAATTGGACTGTGGAGCACATTGCCAGCTGCAGGGGGCATCAGGCCCCGATGGCTGCTGCCTGGCAGGGCGCCAGGTGCAAGTCATCGGGGATCAGTGCAGCTGCATGCAAATGGGGCCATAATGACATGCAAGTGACCCCATCTGCACCTTGCATACATTATGGCCCCATTTGCATGTCAAGTTTTGAATATCACGGTCGCTGTGCATAGCGCAATGGAACTTGCGCTAGCACATCCCCGTGCTCCACTCTGGCCACTGGCATTGGCACAGTGCCACTGCGCCATGCACACTGTGGGTGGCCAGGGTGCAATATTCAATGCTGCTGAGCCATGACACAGCTCCGTTGAATATCGCCCAGTCCACACTCCTGCGCAGCCAAGTTGAGCTGTGCCCAAGTTTGCGCCACAGCCTGTGCCTACATGTGCCTCTGTGCATCTGTCCTCCCCACCCCTGTCTCCACCCCACCTTGTGTGCATGGTCATGAATGTGGTGCCATCGGTGATGTCTGTGCTGTGCGTTGGCGCACTGCTCAGCTACATTACATATGCACACAGTTTAATCACCTATGAGACTAGGCCCCAAAATATGGAGCAAAATGTTTTAAAATGGGAAAACTGTTGTAAACATGCCTGATCCTCCTGAATCAGGTTCAGTGTGGGCACAGTTGAATGGATTTGATGCAGAGCTTGACGCAGCTTCTGCTTTGCTTTTTGTGAATCCGGATGTTTCTTCATAACTTTTTTTTTTACATTTTGACCCACATATTTTCAACATAGTATTTTATGGTCCTGCCTTCTGAGCATGACAGGTGTCATTTATTGAATACTGGCCAAAACATCATTTAGTGGCATGACATGAGAACACATTTTGGACAGGATTTGAAAATGACATCTGTCACATTCATGAGATGGGGTAAAAAAAGGGTTGTGTTGAAAATGTGGGGGGCAGCATACTGAAAATTACCAAAGTTATAAGTAGATGTTGAAACATTTCAATGTTCCTTCATAACATTGTTGTTTTTTGAGATTTTGATCACAAATTTTCAACATACTCAGCGTACAGCATACTGTAGTCTTTTTATGACACCACCTTATGAACCAGGTAGGTAAAACAGTTTTAAATCCCTCCCAAAAGGTGATTTTGTGGAACAACTGTGAAAACATGTTTCAGGGTGGGGGATTTTTGAAAAATGGCACTCCCCTTGTTTGAGAGGTGGGGTTAATAAAGACCATACTGATAATTTGATGAAAAAAATTACAAAATTCTCAAGTTATAAGCACAATTTTAAAATGTATTAAAACACCATTGATCATACTTACCTTGTTTCAGTCAGTTCTTGGTCAGTATTGAAGCAGCAGGACAGTCTCTGCACAGAGAGTAGATTCCAGTATTGGTTAGTGGTAGATAAGTAAGGAGTGTGGGAGGTGGGGTTGTTGGTGCTGAGGTGGGGCCACTGAAGACAAGGACAGATGTTTTTCTTCCTTTCACGTTCACTTAAAAAAAGTGAATGTTAGACTGTTTACTTCTTTTCAGGACCAGACTAACACAGGGATCGGGCACCCAAGTGTCACTTACATTTGGTGGCACCTGGGTGGGCACCCAAGTGTCCATAGTGACACTGGTGGTGGGCACAACATTTTTCGGCACCAATGGCTGAACACCCCAGTGCCAAAACAAGGAGGGGTGGAATACGATCACCGTGAGTTGGGTACCCCAGTGTTAGGAAACAGAAAACTGAGGAATTAATTAGTTCAATACCAACAGTGCACTCATCCTCAGTTTTCTTTAATTAACCTGGGTCGTGGAAGGGGGGATACTAGTGGCAGGATTGCACCCACCCCCGTGTTCTAAATTATAGCTTTTTTTAAATCAGTGTGATATAAAGTGATTTCTTTCACATTGCTTTCATTTTCTGTGATTGCCATGCTGACATGGCCGACCATGCCCCCATTAGTGTCACATTCATGGATATCGAAAGCAGCATAAAGAAAATCACTTTCTATCTCACTGCTTTCAAAAAAATACAGCCATTTTTAGAATGATGTGTTTTGACCTGAGCATGTGTGAAAAACAGTACAGTGTTTAAAGCGGGACTCTGGCCAAAAGTGTTACTTTGCAGAATTAGAATAAGTATACCCCCAGTAAATCTATTACCAAAAATTAAGATTTCTATGTTACTTCATTTTAAAGTTAAGGGCTATTTTGTAACTCTGATTTCACTACCTGTTCAAAAAAGCCAGTTTCAGTGAAGATCTGCTGATGATGTCATCTCCTGAACTCACAGTCTAACCTTCCCTCCTGTCAGCAAGTGTATAGGACCTGTATCTCCAAAGTTTTAAAGATCATGTGCAATGGTTTTTGCAAGTAAAACAGGCAGCACCATTTAAAAACATTGCTATAAAATCTATGTGTGTTTCAGGTTTTGTAACAAAGTTGATAAATTTGCATTTTAATGTCTTTTTGATGTGGTCCATTTCTCCAGGGTTGCTGGATGCTGAATCAGCATCCCTCCAGGCTGTTGATACCATTTGGGGTGCTACTGTACTGTGCCTGTTAGTTGCTAGTGCTACAAGTATTGTAATGTTAGTAACTTCATTGCACTTTATCAGTATCTACTTTACAATAAGTTTAATTAGGGGTCTTATATGTGTTAATTCACTTTAAGTGCTGCTTATGTCTCTGGATTTTAGGCTTGTTTGTGATTTTTTTTATATTCAAAGTTTATTCAATTTACACATACCAAAATAGTGAGACACTGATGAAACAAGGCCAGAAACACCCCCGCCCCCATAACCAAGTGACAGACAGGAACAGTATCTCAAAACAAATAAAACCTTATCAACCAACAAAATTCCACCCCCTTACCCCACCCAAACCTCCCAGAGCAAAATACACTATTACTACTCAATAAAATAAGGAAAAAAGAGAGGAATAAAAATAGACAAAAGGGAGAATGAAAGTTAAAAGGGTTTGCCATAAGAGACAATTATTGTGGGGCTACCTGAAGTGATAGTGGTGAAGAACTTTGTGCATTCTGGCAATTTGTTTTTCCACTGCAAGGGCCTGCAGAAGTCCATTAAACCATTCCTGAAATGGAGGGGTCGAACTACCTCTCCAATGTCTTAGTATGACAACCTTCACCACTGCAGCTATCAAAGCTATATGAGCTTTACGATGTCTAATCAGGGTGGGAGGATAGTCACCAACTATATAAATTTCAGGTGTGAAGGCATCTTCCAAGCCAAGAAGTGGATCCGATGAGTCCTTAATTCTCTCCCAGAAGGGTGCCACCTCTGGACATTTCCACAGCATATGGAAGAGGTGGTGCATGATGAGTTGGTGAGATCACAATGGAGACAAAGATGAGAGACAGATGTACCCATCAAGTAAAGTTTATGCGGGGTGTAATACAAATTGTGCAGAATTCAAAACTGTCCATCTATACTTATCCCTTTTAACAAATTTGTAAAAGTTCCACCAGATGGTGCACCATCTAGCACTGTCTGGTTGCCAATTGAGAGTTTATTGCCAATAGAAACAAGTACCCTCAAGGGCTGAGGAGTCAGCTGTTTAAAGGAAGACATACAAACCTGCCACTAGATGAGGTTGATGAGCTAGTGATATTAATCTAGGTAAAGTGTCTCCATCAGAAGTATTAGAGGGAGTGGGTTCCAGGGTCATAATAAGGGCTTTAGTTAACTGTAGATATTTAAATGAGTGAAAAACAGGAATGTTAAAATGATTTTGTAGTCTAGCGTGGGAGACGAAATCATCTGGATCCAAAATGGAATCCACTGTGGCTTCCACCAATTGAGAGTAGAAGGTTATGGGGATCTAGGTGCCTCTAATATGAATATTTGGGGTTCACCAGTATGAGTTGTAACTGGGAAGTGGCCCACTCTGTACCAAGAAATTGCTTCATCTGCTTGCGGGCCTTAATAGACCAAACCAGAGGAGTAACATCTAAGTCAGATGGCAAATGAGAAAGTCTCATCTACAACAGGCTCTCAAAAAAAATTCCAGCCTTTTGACAAAGGTTCACCTTAATCTGGAGCCAAAGGGGTTGATAGTCCACCCCACCTGGTTCAATTGGAGGGATAGCCCAATGGAGGAACTTGGCACCATGTGAGGCTAGGTAGCAAAGGAAAAGATTGGGTAGGTGTAGACTGTCCAGATCTCTTGGAAAGTAAGCTTAGAGTAAGCCTGGTGAACTTCCCCATCCTTCCAGAGAAAGTGGTTCAGCAAGCATTGAAGTGACAGAAACCAGTCTTTGGGAAAGAAGACTCCCAGTATGCCCATCAGGTAAAGCAAACAGGGAAGGATGTTCATTTTAATAATGTTAGAGCAACCCCAGAGCAACAATGGTAAAGAGGCCCATCTCTCTAGATCACTCCTAATGGTCTGTAGAAGAGGAGAAAAATTAAGGGAGATGATATCTGAAAAGGATTGGGGTATATGAATGCCCAAATACTTCAGGGACCTAGGTTCCCAACAGAGGCCCAAAGCCTCAGCATTCTGTTTCAGGACAAGTATATTCAGGGGCATAACTTGGGGCTTGTCCAAATTCAGTTTATAACCAGCTGGTGCAGAGATAGCCATGATCTCTGTGAGAGCAGTGGGAACAGAGGAAACTGGATCCTCGACATGGAGGAGTAGATCATCTGCATAAGCAGATATTGTAAACTGGACACCTTCAATCCCAACTCCTTTAATGGTCGGGGAGAATGGGAGCTTATAAAGGAGGGGCCCTAGATACAAGTTAAACAGGAATGCGGAGAGGGGACAGCCCTGTTTAGTGCCCCTCTTCAATGGAAAAGGGGAAGAAGAAAGGCAATTGCATCAGATCCTAGCAGTGGGCATACAATACATAACCTGAATCCACTTACAAATACTGGAGGGGATGCTGAATTTTTTAAGGACCGCAAACAAAAAGGGCCACAATATGCAATAGAATGCCCTTTCCATGTCCAGAGAGACCAGCGCCACAGGGAAGCTGCTTTCTCCAGATGCGGAAATAAGATACAGGAGCTTTCTCAGGTGGTCACTGGATAGATGGCTGGACATGAACCCCACCTGGCCTGGTGAGATCTGCCTCCTCCAGACCAACTGCCATCTGTTGGCAAGGACCTTAGCCAAACTTTTTATATTGGTATGAAGGAGGGAGACTGGCCGATAACTTGACGGAAGCAACCCATCCTTGCCAGGCTTTTGGGTAAGGGTAATCTAGGTCTGATTAAAGGAATGGTCTTCCAGACCCTTTGAAAGGAGGAAGTTATAAAGTTGAGCGAGAAGTGGCACGAGGTCATCAGCCAAAGTTTTATAAAAGTTATTATTGAAGCTGTCTGGACTGGGTACCTTATAAAGTGGGAGTTGCCTAATAATGGTGTGAACCTTCTGAAGGTCGATGGGCTTCACAAGGAGTTCCTGTTGGGGGGAGGAAAGGGACAGCAAAGGAAGGGTATCCAAATAATCCTGAATATGTTCTCAATCAGACTGGGTCACAGGACTGTCCTCATAAAGAGTATGATAGAACTCGCTAAAGGCCTCGACAATGTCACAGGGTTTGGTGAGGAGAACACTACCTGGGGTAGACCTCAAACAAGGGACAAATCTTTCTTCATCTAACTGTTGGAGTTTCTAGGTAAGCAGATGACCAACCCTCTCCCCAGATTCCAAATATCTGGATTTCATTCAGAGAAGGGCCAGATCCACTTTCTCAGAAAGCAACTCCCAGTACTTGGAACAGAGGGTGTCTAGTTCATGCCAGACTTCTGAAGATGAGGCAGATGAAATCCCCTTCTCCAAGTGGTGGATACCCAACAGCAGCTTGTCTTCCTCCAAAATATGCTGTTTTTTATGAGCAGTGGTCAATTTAATACACTCGCCCTGGATAGTACATTTCGAAGCCCCCTGAAGCTAGTCAGGCTGGGAGACTGAGCCTGTACTGAGATCCAGTTGATCCAGTAGAAACTGCCTCAGGTGGCAGACCAGAGTAGGGTCATTTAATAGTTGGGAGTTGAGACACCAGATACTGTCCCTGTCCTCCCTATTATTAAGAACCTGAAGCAACTCAATAGCAGCATGATCCAAAATTACCTTCGGGAGGATTTTAACTGACACTAGACCAGGGAAGGAATATTTACTCAAAAGAAAGAAACTGATTCATAATGAAGAACCATGTAGGAGGGAAAAAAGGTGTATTGTTTGTCCGTAGGATGTGACATCCACCATGGAAGAAGACCCAGAGTATATAGAAGCTCTCTTAGCCCTCTCTGTCCTGGAGACAGGCCCCACCTATTAGAGCTGAATCTGTCCAGGTCAGCTTGGAAAACTATGCTCCAATCTCCACCAACAATAATGGGAAGCCTGGGAAAAGAGGAGAGATGAATTGCCAGATTTGAAAAAAAGGATGGGGAATCAACTGTGGGGCCGTAGATGGAACCCAGAATCACTTCAATAGTGCCTAGACAGGCTTGCAACAAAATGAACCTACCATCCTGATCCGAATATTCTTTGAGTAGCGAAAGGTGGTGCCACTGGCAATGAGGAGGACAACCCCCCCTTTGCCATGTGGATAGCAGCCCCATAAACCTGCACCATCCAATCCCATCAAAACAACTGAGCCTCATCCTTCTTCAGATAAATCTCCTGTGGCATAACAACATGGGGCAAGGACTTCCTGAGATGACCCACATCATCTATCACTTCCTCTGGTCTCTAGCCCCCTTAACATTTCATGATATAAACTTATAATTAACACTCATGTGCAGGAAAGCCAAAAAGGGGTAACCAAAGGAAATAAAATAGGCCACACTCCTGAAATAAAGCTCTGGGAGGAACCCCACCCCCACCCAACTAACCACCTATACCAACCATCCCCCCAAAAAGAACAAAGATGATACTAAACTAAAATTCCTCCCCCAACCCATGTCAATCCTGCTGAATTACCCCCCCAAAACACCCAAGTAAACCCAATAGTGGCAATGTCACACCTGTCAAAAAGCAGATTACTAACAAGATCTACAGGAACTGTAAGAAGGTTGAAACAACCTCCCCAGTCAACTAGCCAGAAGGAGGGGTGAAGATGTTCTGCCATGTGATGTTGGGAAGTAGTAGAACACCACAGAACAAGCAATGCATTAAACCCACATCTAAAATGGGAGAACAATGCCAAGAGATAAAACAAGACAGGTATCATGGAAAACCCCTCTGGCAAGCAACTGGAGACCCACCCCATTAACCAGTGCATGACACCACTCACACCAAGCAGAAAATGCTCTCATAACCTACCCCCTCCTGCCCCTCCTCAGAAACAGCAAAAATATATTCAGCACATATTAAACAGTGAGCATAACTTGAACATTCTGTAGTATAATCTATGTGGTACAAAATACTCTAACAAGCTGACAGCACCAGGCCATAGCCCTAGTGTTTACCCCTTTCAAAAAAGAACCGACATTCACACAAAAATGAAGAAGTCCTTAAAGCAGTAGAGAACAGGCTCATTGAGACCATTCTTCTATGATAACCATTCAGTAAGTCATAGGACCCTGGTGCAGAGGGGTTCAAAAGCTGAAGACCATAAAGCCTGTGAAGAACAGAGTCACTGGCAGGTGCCCCCAAAATCTCCCCATTAAACAGGATAAAGTCAAAGTCTAAATGAAGCAAAGCAAAGCTCAGACCAATAATTAAAAAGTCTTGCAATCTGTGGCCCTGATCACTGAAACTACATCCCCTTATAGAAAAGCCTGAGATTGGGAGTTCATAATCATAAGACATAAGGCACTTCAGGTGGGGGGGTAGGAAGAAGTAGGCTGTTGGTAAGCTAGGATCTGCAGCTTCCCCAATAGGTAGAGAAATATGCAGACTAGGTGAGCCAAGTGGTCCTTATCTGTCATCAAAGTCTATGTTACTATGTTTTATAATTGAAGGGATAGTGTGAGCTCCAAATATAAGTAAAGTCTGAAACCATATGGCAGTGGAATGGCACAAAGTCAGGCTGAATGAAAGACTTCCCTTACAGAACATGTGTCTGCCAGATAATATCCTAGAAGGAGCAGCGGGAAGGCATAGATCAGGGCATCAGCTCATCACCACTCATGGTCCATGTTCGATAAGGAATGAATCGAGGCCCAGTTAACAACAAAGATCCAAACCCTCATAGCCAGGCCTCAATGGCTGGATTTATATGCCAAACACATTAAGCCCCTTAAAGTCTAGTGTTTAAATCACTTAGGAGACCCCACAGCAATCAATAACAGAGCTCTATAAGAACAAGTAAAAAAAAAGATCACTCGACTGGCAAACAAGTTAATGGCTTACTATACAAGGTCCAGATATGTGGGAGATCACCAGGAAAATAAGGGAGAGCAGTTCAAGGTGGCATGAAGGAAGTTAACATAATCAAATAAACAGTCCAACCAATAAACCTTGCTCAATGAAAGGAGGCAGACACTGTAGCAAGACCATCCACCTATCAGTAAATCCTCCGAAGAGACTCAGCATGGTGACCACAGACCCATTCAGCAGGGTTTAAACAGGCCAGGCAATAACTTCTCCAGCTCGTGTTTAGCTTGATCAGGTTCCACAAAGGTGTACCAAGTACCTGTTATAAGGACTTGTAGTCATACTGGATAAAGAATGCAGAATTGGATCCCTGCCACAATAATTTTGGCCACTATAGGATGGAAGGCTGAGCGTTTTTGTCTCATCACCGCAGGCAGATCCTGAGATTTGCACAGTCTGTTCCCCTCCCAGATGATATCCTTTAAAGAGCTAGTGTACTACTTGGGATTAATAGTAATTTTCAGATGTAGTCAGCTATCACTTCTTATATCTCAAGAATATTTTGTTTTCTGTTTGTTAATTAGAAGATTTTCCACCTGGCAGTACTGGGGTGATGTGTGGAGCAGCACTCTGGAGGAAAAAAAAAGTCAGTTCTGGTACTCCCACTACATCATCAGACATGAGACCAAACACCTTGAGGCACCACAAACCTTGCAGCCTGAGCAGTGACTCTGACAAGCTACCAATCAAAATGCAGGAAATTGTGACATCACTAGTAACCAGAGAGAGCCAGCATCTGCTGCTTCATGTGAAAATAAATCCTGGCAGTGAGAGATGGTTTTCATTGGTTACTAGTGATG
Organism: Neoceratodus forsteri; assembly: GCA_016271365.2. Taxonomy (NCBI): domain Eukaryota; kingdom Metazoa; phylum Chordata; order Ceratodontiformes; family Ceratodontidae; genus Neoceratodus; species Neoceratodus forsteri. Next base: position 260,121,200 of record CM028137.1, on the reverse strand, counting down.
TCATACTCAGTGTGGTCTCAGTGTTGATGTAGAAGGAGTAACAGATCTGACTTTTTTTTCCTCCAGAGTGCTGCTCCACACATCACCCCAGTACTGCCAGGTGGAAAATCTTCCAATTAGCAAAGAGAAAAGAAAAAATACTTGAGACATAAGAAGTTATAGCTGACTACATTTGAGGTTATAATTAATTGCAGGCAGTTTTCAAGCAGTACTCTAGCTCTTTAATTCCAGCAAAGTAGCCACAATGTGTGATTTGTCCAAGTAATTAAGTAGATGCAAAATGAAGCGTCTAGGAGAGGATCCGGCTGGGGGTCTCGGTCACAGAGCACAGTGGACCCTTTCAACTATGCAGACTGTATTGTGAGGAGAAGGGCCCTCAATCTTATCTAGCAGCTTCTGAGTGAATAGAATAGGGGAGGACCCTTCTGCATCCTCAGGTAGTTCAAAAATAATTAAATTATTGTACCAAGATCAGCCCTCTAAATCTTCCAGCTTGGCATCAATACAAGCCAGTCTCTGCTTGGAAGATGCTTCACTTTCCATGTGATACCTTCATCTTTTGAGAGAAGTTGTGTGGGCCTCCGAGTCTCCAACCTGCCAGTTAAGATCGCCCAGGTCAGGATGAAGTGATTTTAGTTCTGCTGTGATTTCTCTGAGTGACTCCTTCAGTGGCTGAAACTCCTCAAGAAACTTCTCTTCAAAAGTAGAGTCAAACCTGCAGATACAGTGGAGAGCGAGAACCTGTACAGCCTTGTGACTTAGGTTGTTTCACCAACTTGTCAGGAGTTTGTGGCGGTGTGTGGCGTGGTAAGGCAGGCTTAAGCCCAGTGTCCAAAATCGATTGGGATGAAGCAGGTCATCATAATTGAAAGGAGCACACTCCATAAAATGCCAGCTGTAAGTAAACACCAAAATGCAAAATATAATACTGTTAAAGTAATAAAATTATACATGAGGAGCAGGAGCCTAGGCAGAGCATCTACTCACTGTGGTGCATCCCATGACCTCCCTTGTTTTTGTTTCTGCTGTAGTTTTATTATGATTGTGAATTTTGTGTATGGTGCCCAGAGCCTCTGGGATTGGGCACCTAAAAATACATTTTTACTTACTTACTAATTCCTTCTAGGAGTGGAAGTGTTAGCCCTGGTAAAATGATCACGTTAATGTACAGTACAACATAGATGAGCCTGAATGTGGGTCATGTAACAGCCTGACAGGGAGAAAACATTGGGCTGGCTAATGCATAGAAGCTCATGGTAAGGCTTCAAAACATCTCCCACCACCATTTACAAGGAGATGGAATAATTGTTTGAAAGTGCCATCCAGAGAAATCTCCTCAATTGAATGGCAAGTGTGACTGATCTCAGCCTTACACCACATCAGAGATATCCAGTCTGCAAACCTCACAGCAGTGTGCTATGATCCAGCATCCAGCAACCCTGGAGAAAAGGACCACAACAAAAAAGGCACAAATAATTGTCAGCTTTGTTACAAAACCTGAAGCACACATAGTTTTTAAAGTGATGTTTATTTATTTATTGGTATCTCAGATAACATCTTTGAGCTAAGGCTCTTTTACAAAGGTTCCATGTCATATGACAATAACCAATGAGAAAAAAAATACCAACTAAACAGAGCAGGGATAAAGTACAGACATACAAATGGTTACATACATGGTGCAGACAAAGGCTTTGTCAGTAAATACATGAGATTAAAGTAAGAAAAGCAGTTGAAAGAGTTCTCCAGACATTGTACAATGTATACCTGTGGCAGATGCTTGTGAGGTGAGAAGATTGTAAGTGCTTACAGGGTAGTGGGTACCAAAAGGCGAGAGCATAGCAATGAAGGAGGGAGACAGGATGATAAAAAATTAATGTCTGAGGAAAAAATAAAGGGAGAGAGGAATATATCTGTGGGGTGAGTGGGGGGATTAGGGTATGTGGTGAGGTATAGAGGAGGAAGGAGAGATGAGAGCTGAATGAAGGGGAAGGGGGTAGGATAGGTAGATGGAGTAGGTTAGAATGGGAGAGTGGTGATGATTGGGTAATTCTGTCAAGGTGAAAGGATTTGTGTGGAGGAGGAGGCATGTGTGGGGGAGGCAGAGTGGGGATGAAGAAAAAAGTGGATCTATGAGTGGTAGGGCAGTCAAGGGTGGGATTCAGAAAGTTCTATTAGAGATATCGGGGATAAGGAGAAAGCACTAGGTGGAGGAGGCAGGATAACATTACATAGCAGTTTAAATTAAGCAGTCACAGTAGGCACTGACCACCAAATGTTGGCGTAGTTTGTGTTTAAAGGAGCCAAGATTAGTACAGTTGGTGATTTCTGCAGGGAGAGAGTTGAACCATTTGGAGGCTCTGACTTTGAAGGAGTATTGATCTTGAGAGGTCCAGCAGTGGGGAATGGTAAATGATAGACTTTCAGAGCTCCTGGTTAGGCAGGTGGCACAGTGTGGGGTCAATAAAGATTGAACCCCATGGGGCAATAGGCCCAGCAAGGACTTCTTTGCAAGGATGCAGGTATGGTACCTTAGTCTGCCCACTAACTGGAGCAAGTTGACCTGTTCATAGATATTGCAAGTGTGGGAAAGTTGAGTGGTTGATGTGAGGAGCCGACAGGCCTTGTTGAGGGTTAGAGCAATGCACTGGAGAGCAGAGTCAGTGGCTGGTCCATAAACCACAAGGCCATAGTCTAACATTGAGGTGATTAACCACTGAATAGCAAGATTTAAGTTGTCTGCCATCAGACAGTGCCTATGCCTGTAAAGCAGGCCAATGCAAGCATTTACAGATTTAGCAGTGTTATGAATATGTTTGGTGTATGAGAGCGTGCTGTCTAGGGTCACACCAAGGTATTTGAACTGGTCAACCTGTTCCAGTGCTGATCCTCTGATGTTGTTGATTAGAACTGGTTGGTCTTTGTGTCTGCTATGGGAACCATGGAATGGCATTGTGTTGGTTTTAGAGTAGTTTAGGATGAGCTTGTGTGATCTGAACCAGATATCGACCTCTGCAAAACTACTCTGTAGCTGAAGCTGAAGGAGAGATGGATCTGAGTGGCTCATGTAGATGACTGTGTCATCTGCACATAATAGAATTCTACTGTGACAGGAGGCAGGGAGGTTGTTCAGGAAAACACTGAAAATGAATGGTCCAAGGATAGAACCTTGGGGAACTCCAGAGCGGACAGGAAGGGAAGTTGAGAGGGATTCACCTATTCTAACCTGTTGGGACCAGTCACAGAGATAGCTTTGAAACCAGGGGTCACTTTTGGGGAGAGTCCTAGATGAGGTAATTGTTCGATCAGCAAGGGGTAGTAGACGGTATCGAATGTCTTGGTCATTGAATGGTGCTACCTGTTTTACATGTGAAAGTCACTGCACATAATCTTTAAAACTTTGGAGAAACAGGTCCTATAAGCTTGCCGACAGGGAGAACTAAACTGAGTTCAGGAGATGACATTATCATCAGCTCTTCACTGAAACTGGCTTTTTTGAACAGGCAGTGAATTTAGGCAAGTAAAATGACTTGTAACTTTTAAACAAAGTACAGTAACTTAGAGATCTCATTTTTGGCATGGGTCTGATTGGGGTTATGCTGATGCAAATTCTGAATTAATTGATACCAGAAGTTTTGAATGTAGTTCCTCTTTATCTTATTTTTAAAAATATTATACCTGGTAAAAACTTGCCGGTTTCAAAAGCCTGCATTTAATTTTTATATGACAATAACATCATTATTCAGATTTTCAACATGTTCAAGTCATTGAGGCATAGGTCAGGAAGCACAGCAAAACCAGGAGCAGTTATAAAATTTGCAAATAGTGTTTTATTATTTCCAATAACAACAAATAAAAAATAAAAAATACAAAAACTGTGCAGAATGGTTTTTAACATACTGTAGGTAGTTCAAATGGAAGAAAGTCCTTCCTGTGAGGGTATTTCTAATTCTAAATGTAATTCTCTATCTCTAGCAAAAACATTGCTGCTCTTTTTATGAGAAGTTTTTGCCTCGCAATTAACTTCATCCTGAGCTCATTAAAAAAGATCTTGTTTCTCACAAAATGTGTCAGAATTTTGTTAATTTCCTTGCAGTTGCAACAAAATAGAAGATGGCAGCCCAGAACTAACCTTATGTTGACAACTCTTTGTGGCGGTCAAACTGCATCTCAAAGTTAACCCTTTAAGTACCAAATAGCTTTTTGCAATCATTATAACAATATAACTATATACATTTTGAAACCAAGGGATTCCAGTTTCACATAAAGATTCACATATATTTTATAGACACAGATATGCCAGGTGAAAGAAAAAATAGAAGAAGAAGAAACAGCAAGTGAAGGCAGGGAAATAGCATAAGGGGAGAATTGCGAGACTGTCAGAGTGATCAGTTCCTAGGTCTCACAAGAAAATTTGACTACTCAGGCAGACCAGAGACAGAATAGGAGAGGATAGATCAGATCCTTGTGTTTAACACTTTCTATGTAACACATGGGGCATGGTCTTATTCAACCCTGTCTCATACCCCCTCTTTAAGTCAGAACCTGTTTTAAAACACAGGTTTCTGAAACGTTCTTTTAACTGTCTTCTAACATTACCTTATAACATTTACAATTCTTCACATGCATAGTATCCCTTTTTTCCATAACAACCAGTACAGCAAACGGGTAAGATAAACCCACACATTTTTTCTTTCAACCTTCAGAATTCTCAATTCTTAACAGAAAATCAGAATTGAGACTCTGTTTTCCAGACTTGTGTATCACTGTGAATTTCAATGGCTGTAGTGCCAGGTACCACCTTGTGCCTCTAGAATTTGTATCATTCATTTGATTAAGCCTACAGAGAGGATTATAATCTGTTACAAGTACAAAGTCAGCTCCTAGCAAGTAAAATTTAGGGGACCCCATGGCCCACTTTGCTGCCAGGCATTTCTTTTCAATGGTGTAGTACCTTTTCTTTCTATGATGCAACTAAGGAGGGTAACTTAAGGGGAGGACAGATCAAAGAGAAAGTGGGGGGAGAGGGAAAAATGTGGCAGATGGGGGAAAGAGACAGGGAGTCCTAGTTCAGAGGACAAATAAGGACAGTAAAGAGGAGGAATGGAAGATGGGAGGGAAGGAGGAATCTAACAATCACACAGTTAGCAGCAGTGGGGTGTGAGCAGAAGGAAGGAGGAAATAGGTGGTAGTGAAGGGACATTGAAAAATCAGTTTGCAGTACTGGCAAGATTGGGGGATGTGTTAGGGGGAGTTCTGGCTGGAGGAGCTGATGACAGACCAGGTGAGAGGGAAATGGGGGAGGCAAGGGGTTGAAGGGATATGGTATGTGGATAGGTCAAGTAAGGGGGGTTGTGGGGAAGGAAGGGAGAAGAGATATGAAGAGAAATGGGTAGAGATGTATCAGGGAGGAGGTAGGTGGAGTCTGGAGGAGAGGGGAGGTAAAATCAGATGAGAAAGGGGAGAAGGATGGCAGAGCAGAGACCAGGGACATTACAACAGGAGTGGAAGGGGGAACAACTGCGCTGGAGAGGAGTGGAGTGGAAGGGGATGGGATAAAGGAAGGACAAGGCAAGAAGAACATGAAAATGGGGGTGGGATCCTAGTGTTGGGAGACTCAATTCTGAATGGGATCAGATGGGCAAGTAAGGGGGAGAGGCATAGTCATATATGGGTGGAGGCCACGCCAGGCATGACAGCGGAAAGGGTGATTCAGTCTGTTCTGAAATATGGAAAGAGGAGTAGGGAGAAACCTTACATAGTTCTGCATTTGGGAACAAATGACCTGGCAGGAAATACATTAGATGTAGTCCAGATGAGGTTTGTGGAGCTGGAGCTGATTTGTGAGGAGGCAGGAAGATCTGTAACTTTCTTGGAGGTGATTCCATTACACAGGGTGAGCACTGCAAGGAAGATGAGGATAGCGGGATTTTACACATGGCTAAGAGAATGGTGTCAGTCCAAAGGGTATGGGCTAGTGGGGGGTGGGGAAGGCCCTGGGGGGGCAGTGATCTCTATGCTAAGGACAGGCTACACTTAAGTGAGGAGGGAAGGAGGTTATTGAAACAGAAACTGGGGGAATACTTAGCAAACAATGAGAATTTAAACTAGAAGAGGGGGATGGCAAGTGGATAGGAGTCAGGCAGGATCCACAGGTAGGGAAGCTGAACAAGCTTACCCCATGTGCCAGCTGCAAGGGACTTAGGGGGAGGTCAGGAGGTGATGCTAGAAAGGGAGAGCAAGTAGGGAGAGGAAGGAAGGAAGCTGGTGGAGGGTGGTAACCTTGAATGCTAGGAGTCTAGGGAACAAAACAGCAGAGTTACAGGCACTTATGGGAGGTAGACATGGTGGCCATCACTGAGACAAGGGCCACCCAGTACCATGACTGGGACCTGGCAGTACCAGGATATAGGATATTTCAGAGGGACAGAGTAAAAGGAAAAGGAGGGGGGGTGGTGCTGTACATGAGGAAAGGACTGAAATGTGTCAGGGAGGAAGGGGAGAAGGACTGCAAGAAGTCATCATGGGTGCAGCTCAAGGACTCCAAAGATTGGACCCTCAGGATGGGAGTGGTGTACAGGCCACCATCTCAGACTGAGGAGTTAGACATGGGAACTAGTGAGACAGATCAGAAGGACCTTGGAGAGGGGCAGCACAGTGATTGCGGGGGACTTCAACCTGCTGGGAGTGGATTGGGGTACCCCAGCCACCATGAATAGAAGGGAGCAGATAATTCTGGATGTCTTCTAGGACAGCTTCCTACTGCAGATGGTCAATGAGCCAACCAGGTTAGGGAACACCCTAGACCTCATGCTGGCAAATGGTGAGTTTATGAGGGAGCTGTGGGTGGATGAACCACTGGCGGGGAGTAACCTCCACTCAGTGTGGTTCATGATAAACATGGGAAAAGGGGGAGTAGGAATGGGCACAAGTGTGTTGGATTTCAGGAGGGCCAACATCGGGAGGATGAGGGAAATAGTATAGGGATATCTGACCAGAATCCATCCAAACATGGACACTAACCAGAAGTGGGAGGTCACTAAACTGGGAATTGAGGAGGCAGCCATAACATGTACAAGGGTCCAGAGTAAGAGGGCTAGTACAAGAAGCCTAGCTGGGTGAGCATGAGGGTCATGGAAAAAGTAAGGAAGAAAAGAGCTGCCTTTAGAAGGTACAAATAAAAACAGGGAGAGGGGAGGACAGAGAGGAATACTTGAAGGAGTCGAGGGAGGTGACAAGGGCAGTCAGGTCAGCCAAGGCATCCAGGGAACTCAGGCTAGTACAGGGCATCAATGAGAGGGAAAAGTACTTCTTCAGGTACATCTGGAAGAAAAGCAGCTGTAAGGACCAAATAGTAAGGATAAAAAAGGGTGGGAGTGGGTGAAAATAGGGGCAAAACAAGCAGAAGCACTAAACAAGTACTTCTGCTCTGTATTTACTAAAGAGAAAGGTGGAGCTGTACCCAAGGGGGTGGGAGGGAGGTGAGTATGGGGGGGTGACAGATGGGGAAATCCAGGTGGGCAGAGTACTGAAGGGCTTGAGAGCACTGAGGGTAGACAAGGCACCAGGGCCAGATGGCATACACCTCAGGGTGCTGAAGGAGCTGGCAGAAGTCCTGGCAGAACCCTTGGCAGACCTGTTCAATCCCTCCCTGGACTCGGAGAGTGTACCTCAGGACTGGAGGATGGCGCATGTGGTACTCTTCCACAAGAGCATCCCCAAGGACAAGCCAGGGATCTACAGACTGGTAAGCCTCACATCCATCATGGGAAAGCCGATGGAAACAATCCTGAAGGAGAGGCTGGTTTCCCTCCTAGAGGCTAATGGGTTGCAGGACAGCAGACAACATGGGTTTTTTTCAGGCAGATCCTGTCAGACCAACCTGGTGGCCTACTATAACTGGGTAACCAGGCAGTTAGACAGGGGCCATGCACTGGATGTCCTGTACCTGGATTTCAGTAAGGCATTTGATTCGGTGCTGCATGGGTGGCTGGGAAGTAAGCTGGAAGGCAAAGGGGTGGGGGCAAAGATGGTGGGATGGGTAGTGAACTGGCTGCAAGGGAGACAGCAGGGGGTGGTGGTGGGAGTGGAGCTCTCATCTCTCAGGGTGGTGACAAGCAGGGCGCCACAGAGCTCTGTACTGGTGCCAGTGTTGTTTTGGATCTTCATAGCAGACATCTCAGTAGGCATCAAGAGCAAGATCAGTCTGTTTGCAGACAATACCAAGATGGCAGCAGTAGTGGATGATTTAGAAGGGTGACAGGGGTTGCACGATGACATGGCAAAATTGGAGGCCTGGTCAGACACTTGGCAGCTGGGACTCAATGCCAAGAAATGCAAGGTGCTACATTTTGGCGCAAAAAAAAAACAAGGAGGAGCTAACAGCTTGGGGTTAACTAGCCAAGATGGAAGAGGAGAAGGATCTGGGAGTGTTCATAATGGGAACAATGAACAACTCAGTACAGTGTAGAAAGGCAGCCACCATGGCCAACAGAATGTTGAGTTGTATTGCCAGAGGCATCTCCTTCAGGAGGAGGGAGGTGATCCTGCCACTATACAGGTCACTGGTTAGTCCACACCTGGAGCACTGCATGCAGTTCTGATTGTTCCTGAAGAAGGACATTAGGCTACTGGAGAGGGTGCAGTGCATGGCAACAAAAATTATCCAGGGGCTAGGGGACTTACCCTATGAAAGCAGGTTGGGGAAGTTGAACATGTACTCCCTGGAGGAGGAATGGGGGACATTATTGAAACCTTCAAGTACATGAATGGAATAAATACAATTAGCACAGATGGTCTTTTCAAATTAAGGAGGGGGAGGGACACTCAAGGGCATGATCTGAGATTGGAAGGGGGAAGGTTCAGGAGGGAAATGAGGAGACATGGTTTTACGGAGAGGGTGGTGTCTGGGTGGAATGCATTGGTGGTATCCTGTAAAACATTTGGCTACTTCAAAAGGGGATGGGACATGGTAAGAGGAAAGGTCACTGGAGGGGGGAGGGGAGGGAGGGCAGCTGCAGTAACAGGGCTGATAGCTGCATGATCAAGCAGACTTGATAAACCATTTGGCCTTTGTCTGCTGGCAATTTCATATGTTTGTATGTTCCTAGTGATATACAGAATGGGATGCTCCTTCCCATTTACATTCTGACTCAAGACTGCACCTAAGCCCCAGGACCATCCGTGACATCACCACTGTGATACACCGGCCCAGCTACGTTGGCCCTCTTTGACTGCTCGCCTACAATACCCCCTGCTTGTCCAGGCCTTCAAGCTACTCAAACTGCCCATCCCACCTAGCATAGTCGGAACCATAGCAATAAAACATAACCCCAGGAGACTACGGACATCGGAACGAATGCTACTGAAAGTCCCCTGAGTAAGAACTAATGCAGGCAGCAGATCTTTCTCCTCCCTAGCACCCAACCTGTGGAACAGCCTCCCTCCTCTGGTGCAGGAGACCTCCTCACTTATGAACTTTCGCACCAGACTTAAGGCCATATGATTGTCAAAAGCACATGCCTCTGCCAAGGCTCATAACTTGCCTCCCTCTCCCATATCAACCCTCCCAAAAGTGAGCCGACCAAGGAACCCCTCCCAATATCCAGGGCACCTTGGTCCCTTAATCCTATATATAATCTCTTGCATTGGAGGTTGCTCTCCTTCTGAAAACTGCATACCAATTTGTCATGCTTAATACTATGCCATGTAGCATCTAGTTAAGAGTGTCTTGGGGATAGCCATGTATGTAACAGCCAAGTAAGCCTGAATAATCCTGTAACCAAATGTTTTTCCACTGTATCATAAATGTATTGTTATCTCGGGTCATCCCTGAAAAAGGGACCTTCGGGGCTCAGTGGGCCTACCTGGTCACCAAAATTTAATAAATAAAATAAAATAAATAAATAAGCCCCACCGTGACATCTGTTAAATACTTGGCCCAGTTTGCTAAGGCCAAATCAACTCCAGTGTTACCATCCTTATTTTTGTGGCATTTTCTTGCACTATGGCCTGGCTTGTTACAGTTAGAGCAATTAAAGTCTTCAGGTGCAGATTTGTTACCCCACCAGAGCTCTTGTCTGACATGGAGTTAAACTGGAAAAAAGTGGGTCTTACTAGTCCTTGGATGTTACTTTGATGCCACGGTGTCTGCCTGGCCATCTGATAGTCCTCGGCCAAAGAAATGGTAATTTCCCCATTTTCTAGTCAGTATTCATTTACCGAAAGCTGCACATCTGTGGGAGGATGTTGATGAATTGCTGCATGGCAAATATGCCGATGATCTCTGGGATTATTTTGCCTTCTGGTGGGAGCCATATAATAAGGAGTTTACTAAGCTGGAAGAAGGCTTCTCAAGGATTGTCGCCTGAGTGGTACTTCAGGGACTGGAATCTTTACCTGTAGGTCTCTCCTGAGATGTCATATCTCTTCAAGATTTATCTTTTCACAAGATCATAGTTTCTGTCTGTGAAGTGTTCATATTGCTGTAGGTAAGTTGGGCTATACCTGTCAGGTAAGTTACCAGCCTGAATCTCCTCTCTGCTGCTCTTGTCACTGCATCACCTCTCTTCTCTGCGGCTCCTGTCACTGCATCTCTTCTTTTCTCTTCTGTTCCTGTCACTGAATCTCTTTTCTCTGCTGTTCCTCTTCTTGTCTCTGTTGCTCCTGTCACTGCATCTCTTATTTATTCTGCTTCTCTGTCTCTCTTTGTTGTCTAGCCCACCATTTGAAGAAGTTAGACAAGCTTTCGGGTTCTTTCCCTGCCTGTTCATCTTCTTTCATCACTGGTTCTGGCTGTACAGTCTAAGTTTGGACTTTTGTTTCTGCTGCTAGTTTGGCTGCCATTCTTCTGGTAATTTCTCTGGGGCTTCCTGTTGCAGGATCCATACAATTCTTCTATGCTTCCTTGGTACCAGCTCTAGTACCCATGCACAAAACCCCTGGCTTAGAGCATGCACAGCATAAATCTCACTTAGCCTGACACCATCTGTCATTGAGGCATAGGTCAGGAAGCATAGGAAAACCAGGAGCAGTTATAAAATTCACAAGTAACATTTTATTATTTCCAATAACAATAGAATCAACATTAAACAAGCATTTGTCAATGCCGAATGTTTGCTTGCTGGCATTGGCATTGGCAGTGCAGAAGTTACAGAGCTGCATAATAGGAATGGCAGTGAAGTATTAAACTGAAGCCGACCCCACCACCACCCTGCAGACAGTGACAGGCATTGGGTTTGCCTTTGGGTTGTCAGGCATAACGGCCACGCCATTTCACCACACCCTACCCTGCAGACACTGACAAGTGTCACGGTGTGCCTTGGGGTCTTTGGCCCTTACGCGCACCTCATTCCATCAGGAAATATGGTGAGATGGGTGTGGTATAGGAGAATGGGGTGAACTTTGGGGCTGAAGAGTCCAAGGTATGCCTCGATGCCTCTCACTGGCTGCAGGGTGTGGAATGGTATGAGCATTACAGGCAAGAATCCCAAATCACACCGCTGATGCCTGTCATTCTGTACAGGGTTGGGCGTTATGGTTGGAAACCGTAACAGCTCAGGCATTCGTTGGTATTTTCACTCCAAATTTTCAACATGTTTTTTTTTAGACCCCCACCTCTTGAACAGTGACAATATCAGTTTGTTAGCGGAAAGCTGCTTATGCACAGCGACTACGGCATTTAGCACCACAGGTGCAAAAACACATTCAAACAGGATGTGAAAAATGACAGCTGTACTGTTCATAGGGAGGTGGAAAAAATGGCAATGCTGCAAATCTGCAGTAAAAATATAAAAAAAACTGGTGAAGTCACGAGTGTGCATAGAAACTGTGCAACGCACACCCATAATGTAATTAGTGTGGGCATTTTTTACAGCAGATTGTCAACTCAGGCATTTTGGGACCTCCGATCATGAACAGTGTCACTGTGATTTTCTTCATCTGTCCCTAACAATGATTTCCCACAGTGACCAAGCATCTCTACGCTGAAAGTGTGAAAACATATTTCAGCCATGTTGTGAAAAATGACAGCTGTACTGTTCATAAGGAAGTGTGGAAAAATGCAACTGGTGAAAATCTGGACTGAAAATATTACAAAGTCATGAACTTACGAGGGTGCGTGGAAACTGCGAAATGCTGACTCGTAACACAGTCAGTTTACGGACTTTTGTCACCAAATTTTCAACATAGCCATTTTAAGACCTCTGCTCATGAACAGTGTCACTGTAATTTTCTTAATGTGTCCCATACATTGATTTCGCACACCGACTGCGCCATTGTGCGCTACATGTCCGGAAACACGTTTTGGGAAAGATGTGAAAAATGACAGCTGTACTGCTCATAAGGAAGTGTAATAAAATGGCAATGTTGAAAATCTGGAATGAAAATATTGAAAATTCACAAACTTACGAGTGTGCGTAGGAACTGCACAACGCGTCGTAAAACAGTCAGTTTTAGGAATTTTTTCACCAAATTTTCAACATAACCATTTTAAGACCTCTGCTCATTAAAAGTGTCACTGTGATTTTCTTAATTGTCCCATACATTGATTTCGCACACCAACTGCGCCATTATGCGCTACATGGGCAAAACACGTTTTGGGCAAGATGTGAAAAATGACAGCTGTACTGTTCATAAGAAGGTGTGGTAAAATGGCAATGTTGAAAATCTGGAGTGAAAATATTGAAAATTCACGAACTTATGAGCGTGCGTAGGAACTGCGCAATGCACGCTCGTAAAACAGTCATTTTTAGGAATTGTTCCACCAAAATTTCAACATAGGCTTTTTGAGAGCCCACCTTATGAACAGTGGCAGTGTCATTTCATTACTCAGTCCCAAAAGGTGACTTTGCGCAGTGACTGCGAAATCACCCTTTGGGCCCGAATAACGCCATGACAGTGCAATAGTTCATGAGGAGGGGTCCCAAAAACCCCATGTTGAAAATTTGGGCCCAGAATTCCCAAAAATGTCTGAGATATGCAAAAAAGTTGAAAAAACCCTATCATTATACATTATACAGCTTACCAGCATTTCCTCAGTTCGCGGTCGGCTTTGAAGAGTGCAGATGTGTTCCCGGTCCACCGAAGATCGTTGCGCTGGAGTCTGGAGAGTGAAGTATGGGGTGGGGGGGTGTGGGGGCCCGGGGTGCGCAGTGGGTGGGCGTGGGTGTGTGCAGACTCAGTGAGGGACCGTTTTGTTTTCAGGTTTTTATTATTACGACAGCGGGGCGTTTGCCACGCTGGGGTGGGCTCCCAGTGTGGCAGAAGGACAGCTGGTTGGGGGGCTTGGAACTGACGAGGATTGGGCACCCCATCGGCCATAGCATTTGTTGCCACGCTGGGGTGGGCTCCCAGTGTGGCACCCTGTACTGGGGGAGACAGTGGAGCCGACTGGGGATTGGGCACCCCGTCGGCTATACATGTAGTAGCCACGCTGGGGTGGGCACCCAGCGTGGCATATGGACCTGTGTTGGGGGGGCTAGCACAGCCGACTGGGATTGCACCCCTGTCGGCTATACAATGTGTGTGTGTGTGGGGGGGCAGCATAGCGTGGTGTAGGGGAGCATGCATGAGCAGGCGATATCTTTATCGCTGTTACTGAAGCATAGCCCCTTTCAACTGCACGCCACTCATTTTGAGCTGTCATAGACAGCTCCAGCAGGCATTGGAGAACTGCAGCCGCGCCTGCAAACACACTGACTGAATTGGAAGAGGGCTGACACACCTCCGAAAACTCCAATGATGGCACTATGTTTCTTGCACATGCGTGCAAGCAAACATAAAAATGTATGCAGAATGATTTTTAAGATAGGCAGTTAAAAAAAAGAACTCCTTCCTCTGAGGGTATCTCAAACTGCATCTCAAAGTTAATCCCTTAAGTTCCAAATAGTTTTTTGCAATCATTTCAGCAATGTAACCATATACATTTTGAAACCAAGGGATTCCAGTTTCACATAAAGATTCACAAACATTTTATAACTGCAGCTAGGTAAGGGGAGAGATTCCACCCCCACCCCAACAAGGTAGTACTAACTTTCTTTTCTCTTCTTTTCTTTTTTCTCCTCCTACCTCTACAATTAACCACCCGAATGCCTACTTTGGGCCTACCTTTGGTACCCTAATGTTGTTCGCATACTTGCTTGACAATTGTTTAATGCTCTAATTACAACTTATCTTAATGATCTACAATAGCCTAATAACTACTGCTATGTGTAAACAGCCGAATACTGTATACCCATGATTACCTATGTTGTGATACTGCACGAAGTTCATATATGTCTGTAATAGTATTCCCTGGTCACCCCTGAAAAAGGGACTTTCGGGGCCCAGCGGGCCTACCTGGTCATCAAAATTCAATAAATAAATAAATAAGTGAAGGCAGTGTGATAGCAGGAGGGAGAGAATCACTAGACCATCGGAGTGATCAGTTCCTAGCTCTCACAAGAAAATTTGACCGCGCAGTCAGACAGACAGACAAGAGACAGAAAAGGAGAGTATAGAACAGATCCTTGCATTTAACTCTTTCTGCATAACAAATGGGACAGGGCTTTATTCAACCCTGTCATAATTGAAACCCCATAATATATAAAATCCAACAGCTTTCCCAGTATATAGGGCCATAGAGGAAACAGCCATACATACTACTGTACTAGCAGTCAGCAGTCAGGTGCTGTGAGTCTTACATGTCTGAAAAGTCATGATAAAAAGATTGTTGTTGGTTACTTATTCAACTTAAGAGGGAGAGAGTGATTATATTAGTATATGACCATTCTGTTGATATTTATTATGCTTCCAGTCTAGGCTGCTTATCCAGTTTCCCTACTCATTCCTCCTTTACAAAGTATTATTTCCAAACTCTTAGCAAGGTTAGAGAGTTCATTATACTGATGAATGCTTAATGGCCTACCTTCTGCAAATATGTTCAGTGACAATGACTATGAAGAGACACTCACCGTTGCAATCTTGGCCCTTTAGAATGAAGTAATATTATTTTGTTTAAATTTTCTAGCTCCAGAACATCTTCATAAAAGCAACCATTCACATTTGTGGAAATGGATCATTCATCATTTGAAATGTTTATTATGTAGTTAGACACCTATCACACAATACTGTTATTTGTTTGGTAAGAACTTATAATATATCCCCATATAAATAAGAAGGCCTTTACAGGGTAAAAAAAGGGTTAAGTGATGATGGTAATGGTGGTGTTATGTGGATGAGTAGAACATGGCTGTGCCAGACATACAAACATACAAAGAAGCCATCAGAAGAAGGCCATTTGGTCTATCAAGTCTGCTCATATTGCAGGGTCCAGAGCATGAGCTCCTGTCCCTGCCCCTCCCACTCCTTCCATCCTCCCTACCCATGATCCTTACCTTCCCCCTATGCCTATCCCAGCCTCTCTTAAAGCTGCACACTGTCTTCAATGAGATGACCTCTTCCAGCAGTGCATTCTAAGTGTCCACTTCTGGGAAGAAGTGCTTCCTGACCTCCCTCCTAAACCTCCCACCCTCCAGCTTAAGACTGTGCCTCCTCGTGTTATGGTTGTCACTCAGCTTAAAGAGACTCTCCTTATCAACCTTAGTCATCCCTTTCAAGTACTTGAAGGTCCCAATCATGTCCCCTCTCTCTCTCTCCTGTCTTCCATGGAGTACATGTTCAGTGCCCTCAACCTCTCCTTGTATGCCTTACCCTGCAGACCCGCTGTCATCTTTGTAGCCTTCCTCTGGACCTTCTCCAGCAGGTTAATGTCCTTTTTGAGGTGTGGGCACCAGTACTAAGCTCCATACTCTAGATATGGCCTTCCCAGTGACCTGTACAAGGGCAGTATAACCTCCTCTCTCCTACTACTGATCCCCCTAGATATGCATCCCAGCATCTTGTTTGCCTTGGCTGCTAATTTCTTGCACTGCATGGTTTGCTTCAGGTCACTAGTGATCATCACTCCCAGGTCCTTCTCCTCCTCTGATGCAAATACTCAGAATCCACCCAGGTAGTACTCTGTATTTCTTGGCATTGAAGCCAAGCTGCCAGATCCTGGACCACCTCCCCAGCTTTTCCATAAAATAAATAAAATAAATCATTTGATATTGGACTTGTCCCTGAGTCCATGAAAGTTGCTCTTGTTCATTCTCTTCTTCTTCTTCTCCATCTACAAAAAAAAACCCTGAATTCAGATGTCCTTCCCAATTTTCAGTCCATCTCAAACCTCCTATTGTTAAGAAAAAACATTTGAAAAGGTAGTTTAAGCCCAACTTTCTAACCACTTTTATAGTAACAACCTCTTGGACAATTTTTATTCTGGTTTGCAACCATGTCTGCAAAGTGCCTAGATGCTGCACTGCCTTGGCACAATGTGCTTTTTGCTACTGTGCTCCTCTCTGGACCAATGCCTTATCCCCTGACATTACCGGTGCTACAACTATTGGCTCATTCAAATGCAAACTTCAGCAGCACCTAATTACAACTAGCAACTACGGCTGCTACCATTAGCACCCTCTTTTAACTACAACCACCTACTTGCACTTTGCCTCATGTCAACACTATATGTTGATGCATCCCAACCTCAGCACTTGATGTCACCACCATACCTCATACGTGGTGCCTCCTCTACTCCTCCTAAACATGACACCCCTTCCCACTCCTACTCCCCCCGTCATCCCCTAAGCCTGCTTCTCTTACTTTTCCTCCATGTGTTTACAACTCAGTTGGGCATCTTAACTTCAGACATCAACTAGGGTCTGTGGTATTACAGTAGGTAGGGAAAATGGGCAGGCTAGGTGGGCCAAGCTGTCTTCATCTGCCATCAATTTCTATGTTTCTCCTCAAAAAATTAAATACATTTCCTCCTTCTACCACACGGTGGAGGTAAGCTACTGTAAGTGACACAACACAATAGAGTCCCTCTGTAAAATTTCATTTGAGCAGTAACTAGATTACTCATTAAAGAGTGAACTATGTTTATATGCATGTTCAATTCTGAAGTATTACAAAACATAAACACTTGCAGCTACGGTATTTTAGAGTATAAATTAAGGATGAATTAGTGGTCTCTAGCTTGCAATTATAAAGAAATCCTATAACATAGACAGAAGATGCTTTCCTAGCCAAAAATTCAGAGTGATAAGATATCAATAGTTAATACAGGAAGTGTCTTTTTTAAACAAGTAATAGTTGTATTATGTATTTATTTCCAAATATGTTTCTGACATGGCCTTTTTATTTTTCAACCAAGAGAATTGCTTACATGGTCCTCCTAAGATGACCTTTATGAAAATAGTAGTATGCTAAACAATAAATCCAGTGTTCATGCTATAAAGGGAACTTTATTTAGGTTTGTGTTGCTTTTGATTCAGGTTATTTAATGGACTTTCTCCTCCACAATAAACCAAATAGGAAAAAAATATTAGCCATTGAGTAACCCACATCTTAAAAAGTAGTAGACCTCTGAAACATCTGAAATCTCAAGCAAAGCTTTTATGCGCTTGGCCTTTCTGGTTGTCACCGATGCATCCTGAAAAGGGGATGGCATCTCTTATGACAATACTTTGCGTACATTGTGACTCTCTGTTCCATAAATGACAGCCAACATTCCTTTTTCCACTGGAGAGCCCACAGCCAAATCCCTAACTGATGGCTCCCCAAAACTGCACCTCTGGTCTTTGATTTTGTTATGCCATCCTGTCCTCTTACTGTGCAAAAGTCAGTGAAGGCACAGTACACTCCCTTAAAGGAAATAGCAGACATTGAACAGACCTCCCCTGCTGTATTTGTGTTTTATGCATAAATACAGCATTTTTTAAATACCTTCAGATTTTGTTTTCACTTTATCATGTGCACCCCTAGTTTCTGGTTTTCTAGACTGCCTGCACTCTTCTGTACACCCTGGGGAAGGGGGGGAATACCTCGGTATGTACACCTTGGGGGGGCATACCTCAGTTTGTACACCCTGGGGGAGAGGAGGGGAATACCTCGGTGTGTACACCCTGGGGGGAGGGGGGATACCTCTGTGTGTACACCCTGGGGGATATAATAGACTTTCAAAATACCTCATGGGTTTTAATAGGGTACCAGAGGGTAGCATTTTCAAGGGGAAAAAATGCTCAAGGACAAGGGGTCCATCTGTGAAGCTGGAGGGGGTTAGATTCAGGAAACTTGAAGTACTACTTCACAGAAAGTGGTGGATGCCTGGAACATCCTCCCAGCAGAGCTGGTTGGGGCAAAAACTGTAACAGGGTTGAACACATGGGTTAGGCATATGGGAGCCTTAGTTGTTAGGAAAGGGGGAGGAAAAGTCAGAGATCAAGTAGGGTCTGCGGTATTACAGTAGGTAGAGATAATAGGCAGACTGGGTGGGCCAAGCGGTCCTTATCTGCTGTCAGATTCTATGTTTGTATGTTTCTATGTTTCTCATTGCTGCTGTGCACATTCCACAATCGCTCCATGTTAATATGCCCTGTAAACGCAGACATTAGTCAGCAGGACACATTAGCGTAAAGAAAGTAAGCGATTTGAATGGCACCCATGAGATGGCTTTGGGCAGTCTTTAAAACTGGTAGCTATGGGCACACATTATAAAGTAAAATAAATAAATAAAGCTGAAGATAGTTAAACATTTTGCTTTATGCTTATAATGTGCTACTAGTCCAAAATGGATATCAAGCTGAAGAAAGCATACCCAACAATGGCAAAAAGAATGCAAAACAGTGTATTTGCACTGCAAAATACTATATAATGACGCTGGCCAACAGAGGCTAACATCCTCACATGCCATCTCTAAACTGAGACTTCATCGGGGCAGTATCACAGTGACTACTTTAGCATTTTTATTTATATATTTATTAGCTTTTGGTGACCGGGTAAGTGTATTCGGCAATATACCTGCCTATTTTCAGACACAACCCAGTTTTTAAAGTGATACCCCTCATTTGACAGTTTATTATAATAATACTACCGGTGCAGATCCCAAAGATTGAAATATGCAAACAAAAGTGTGTGGTATAATTTTGGGAAATACAAAACCTTTAACATGATTGTAAATAAAAAGTGGGTTAAAAATGTGGCTGCATGGTTCACACTTTCAATCAACATATTATAATGTAAAGATCCAAACTGGCTTACTGGCATATGTAAAAAAAGGGACAAAAACTGAACTAAAGCAGGGTCAGCAAGAGGAAGGGAGGGGGATCAGTTCTATTTGGCAGTCACTTCCACCATTACCCAGCATGGAATGTAGAATTGCAATTCAGCTTCCAAAAGGTTTGTCAGCATGTTGTAGTGAATTCCTTGGACTTATGCCAAATGAACTGCCATTGTTTTAAAGTAAACTGTTTTTTTTTAATGTTCACCACATTTCTGTTTAAGTAAATTGTTGAAACATGTTCTGCTTCAAAGCAGTATAAACTTCTTAACTTTGTTACGTTCCATGAAGTGTTGCATTAAGTGGTGTAATTTCACATTTTCTGCATTGTTCACAGTGGAAGATTCCTATTCTGCCTGAATTCCAGCAAAAAGGGAATTCTGAAATTCTGCAATGATGCACAGAATACCCAGGCAAGCACTCTGTACAGATCTAATACTGGTGTCAGTGGAGGGAGAAAATTTGTTAAACTAGGTAAAATAATAAGGCAGAATAATCAAAGTCCTTATGTTTTCTAAACCATCTATGTAAGTATATATGTATCCAAATTATTACAACACTCCAAGGCCAACTTCATACCCCCAACCCCATTTTGGTGCAAGCATGATACATACAATTATAATGTGGTAGCAAAAAGCAACCCAATGACAATAGTGTAGGGGGTTAGGTACAAACTCATGACTGTTTGTTTCCCGTTATGAAATTTACCGACACTAACTTCCCAAAAAGGTTATTTCTGACTGGTATGCTATATCAATTGTTGCTACCCTGACTGTTCTAGTGTCAGACAACTTGCGCTAACACAATTTATCATGCTGCGATGCTGCACTTGATGCACTTAATAAAAATACAGAACCAAGTCATACTATGTGCCCCCATCATAGAACAGCCTGACTGCATAAAGTTAATTCAATGTGTCACGCTGTGATGCTGCACTTGATGTGCTTCATAAAAATATAGAACCCCAATTCAAGAACAGCTTGACTGAATTAATATTTACATAGAATACAACATTAGGAGAACTTAAATGGAACTGTACCGTGTATGTAGTCTTGTTGTTGTGTCTCAGCTGGTTCAGTCGCACAGCCACACGTTGAATGCATCATCAGTTCATCTTTGTAGTTCAGTAGTTTATTAATCCATGTGCATAGGCACACATTGTCTGTAGCAGTTCTTTCTCCAGCTCATAAAGTAACGCATCCATGCACAAAATTTAAAATCATTCTTTGTTTAAAACAAATACTAAAAATGTCCAAATCTTTTTCCCATGCTGTGGTTGAGGATGGAATGTTTCACAGGTTTAGGTTGTGAGCAATTCCACATAAATACTCAGTCACAGATCTAGCATTTACTGTATGTCCTTCACTATGTTGGCAATTTTTCCCTCTCTAGCCACATATTGCTTTTTGTGAGGGGATTTAGGAAGGCCTCTGTTAATCTTCTCAATAGTGCTAATCATGACTAGTTGCTCCTTTTGCACTTCTGCAACATAGCGGTATATACCAACATGAGATGGTCCTATTAGTGCAGCCAGACGTTGGTGCAATGCCTCAACATTATTTTGGGAATGTGGGAACCCCACTGACATTTCTAAATAAAGTAGGAACCATTTTAAAGGTTCCATCCATGGCTAAGAATTCTGTCACTGCAAATTTTTCCAGCATTTTTTTAAACCATCTTTATTGGTTGTACTTTCAAACATGTAAGACATACAATGACACACACACATATAAACCAAGAGTTACTCCTGGTCCCCCAGCCCAAAACTGGCTGCGGATACTTTATACACACAGAGCTACATTAAAGTAACCTTGCCTCTAATAGGCAAACTGAGGCATGTCCAACCCCCCTAATGAAGTGGGCATTCAACTAGCTCAAGTATGTAGAGTCTAATAGCCCACTGCCCACCTACCAATACAGTTAGCTTATGCTAACCCCACCTAGCCAGGTCAGACTAACAGCCATAGCTGCATCCCTAGAGAAGAGAGAGAGTCCCCCACCCCTGTCTACTTCGCAGGTCCGTATATTCCTACATAGTATCACACACAATGTAATTCCTCATTAAATAGCAATTATGCAAACAACAAATAGAGCTTAGTTATCAAGTAAACTTTCAAACTATTATTCATTCACTGATCTTACCCAAACAGACAGTCCCTCTCTCCTGGCATCTATTAGCTGTATAGAATAGACAGCTTCCAAAGACTGCCACCTTTGTTTTATATAATCCCATCTTACCCTCGTTCAACATATGCTTTTGTATCCTTCCCAGGGTTCTCATTAAGTCCCCTACCAATTGGTCATAAGTAGAGACAAGGCTGTCTTTCCAATGTTTTAAGACAAAGGATTTGACCAGGGCCGTGAATAAGGATATGTGGTACTTGGACATATTCCCTGAAACCTGAGACAGGTCCCCAAGTACACAAACCTCAGACAATACAAACTCTGAGTAATCTAGGATGGGGTCCATATTCTGCTTGATTTTAAACCAGAGGGGCCAAATCTTGGCACAATCCCACATCACATGCAATATATCCCCCGGTTTCTCATTACACCTAAAGCATAGATTTGTCTGTATAAGATTCCTTGCATATAGCTTTGCTGGAGTGTAATACATATTAGAATAAATGAACAAGTGCATATTCTTAAGTTTAGGTATAGTTATGTATTTACAACTATGCCATACATCCTTCCAATTAGGCCTTAGGGGAGCCATAATTTTATCTCAGTATGGGATGTGGATTGGGCAGCTTGAGTCCAGGAATTTTAAGAGTATCCTGTAAATTTGGGAAATTGGCTTGTTTACCAAATTCACCCCAGATAGTTCTCCCCAGTTGAACCCTTTCTTTTGGGTATCTACCATCCCTTTTTTTACCCTGCTTAGCTAGTTGGTTATCTGGATCCTCTGAAAGAAGGGCAGTCCCTGACTTTGAGGTGGCAGAATAACATTATCCTCCTTTACACAATCAACCAACTTAAGTCCCTCTAACTACCTAGCCCGCTGTTTTTTTAATAATTTGGCCCCCAACCGGAAATTTGGATTACTCATTATCGGTTGTTCCCATGCCTTCTCCTGTCCCCTCCTTTGTGCCAGCGTTAAAAAAAACCCACCATGCATTGACAGTTTTTGCTATTGGAGTCAACTTTGCTTTTGCAGGTAGCTTGTCCGGGTGTGAAAAAAGCAATGCGTCTGGGGAAAGCCCCACTTCCCTTAAACTCTGTCTCTCCATACGAAGCCAGACTGGTACATAGGTCTCCCCATCCCCCCCGTCCATTACACCTTCTCATTATTCCTAACTGCCCTGCCACGTAGTATGATTGAAGATCTGGCATCTAAAAGCCCTCCACCTTCTGTGGCATACGCATAACTGTATATTTCTTCCTTGCTGGCTTTGAGCTCCATAGGAAGGCCGATAACAGCTTTCTAACTTTTATAAACCAGGAAAGAGATATGGAGCCAGGTGAATCGGATACAACAGCCTGGGCAGCAGATTTATTTTGATCAGTCCTAATCTAGCTGTAAAATTTAAAGGGAGTTTATTCCACGGGAGTATGTCTCCCTGGATTATGGTTAATAGTTTTTCCATGTTAACCTCTGCTCCCACCTCAACATTAGGAGTGATCCAAATACCCAGGTACTTAATTACTTGAGGGGCCCAGTGTATTTGCAGGGGTTCGAAGTCCGCCCTAAAGGTATGAGGTGTAAGGGGTAAAATTTGTGTCTTGCTTAAATTCAATTTATAATTCAATACCTCAGAATATCTTTGTAAGATTTCCAGTGCCTGTTTGAAACCCTCAGCTGGATCCTGCAAATGCAAAAGTATATCATCCGCAAACACAGACATTTTGAGTTCCTCCCCCCAGATTTGAATTCACCTGATTTTAGGTTCTAGATTTAGTGCCCGTAATAGGGGTTCTAAATAAATACTAAACAAAATAGGGGAGAGGGGGCAACCCTGTCTGGTCCCATTCTCTAATTTAATTTCCCAGGACAGATATCCATTGCATAGCACCCGAGCTGTGGTGGTTTCGTATAAATTCTTAATTCCCCTGAGAAGGCCTTCGTGGAATCCCATTCTCTCCATGGTGGCAAAAAGAAAAGGGTGAGAGACCCTGTTGAAGGTCTTCTCTGCGTCTGAAGATATCAGTGCCATAGATATCGGAGAATCCACCGCATAGTTAAGGATATGGTGTAGTTTTCTTACTGCATCATGAGCCCCCCCTGCCTGGCATAAATCCCACCTGCTCCTGACTAATTAAAGTTGGGGCCACATTCAGAATTCTATTAGCCAATATCCTTGTCAGGATCTTGATATCCTGGTTCATTAGTGCAATCGGTCGGTCATTTTTCGGTTTATCCGGTTTTGGGATGAGGGTGATGTATGCTTGGTAAAGTGGGGGGTGACATACTCCTTCTTGCATTATCCTAGTAAATAGGTCTTTGAGGAGAGGGATTATTGCTGAGGTATGTGATTTATAAAACCTGGCTGTGAGGCCATCAGGCCCCGGAGTTTTACCATTCGGCAATGCTTTTACTGCCTCTAAAATTTCCTCCTCGCTAATTGGAGCTGCTAGGCTTTGATCCTATGCCGTATTTAGAACTGGGAGGGGTATATTCCTCAAAAAATCTTGTATTTCTTTCCTACTAACACTCCTTCCCCCTTGATAAACCCCCCTTATAATAGACCGTGAAGGCCTCAGCCATTTCTTGGAGGTCAGTTATATGTTCCCCTTCTACTTTTATTAAGTTTACCATTTGTGCTGCTTCCCATTCTTTCACTCTAGCTGCTAAAAGGCGGCCAGGCACATCGCCCTGCATTAAGTACTTGGCCTGAATTTTCTCCAGCCAAAAGTCAACCTCAGTATAAATTAAGTCCACCATCTCATCCCTCAGTTCCTTAAGTTCAGCATCCAACTCTGCAGATGACCCTTCTAAGGGCTCCAAAGATTCTATGGCCCCTGAAATAAACTACTCCCTAGCTTGTCTAAGTTTGTTTCTTCTAGCTGCATACCTTTGAGCTACCCCTGAATAAAGAACCTTACAGGTTGGCCAGGTTAATTGTTTGTCCTGTAATGTTGGCAGCTGGACTCTAATGATCTCACTAACAGCTTCCTCTAATTTTCTGTGCAATGCAGTATCAGACAATAATGATTCGTCCAATCTCCACCTAAATGGTTTAGGGGGAACAGCCTTTAGTTCTCATGTCATCTGTATCGGAGAGTGATCAGATAGAATTCTACTATGGGAAGTCATCTCCTTTATACCCACCAACGCTTCCTGATTAACCAGGAAAAAGTCAATTCTGGATCACATTTTGTGGGCCTCTGAAAAAAAGGTCATGCTCTTAGATCCCTTACCATGTAGCCAAACAGAGTCCACCAGTGTAGTGGCCTCCAAAAAGCACCCCATAGCTTCCTGCGCCCTGGAAGGGGGTTTCTTAGAGGGTGGAGTCCTATCCTCCCAGTTATTTAAACACAAGTTACAGTCCCCTGCTAGTATGATAGTATGATCAGATGTGTTGGCAACCTGACTACATCTGCCTCCAGTGAAGCAAAAAATTCTGGGTTAGGTGCGGTTGGGTCATAAATAGAGGCAATTGACAATTCTGACCCCAGAATAGATCCCGAGAGAAGTATTCCCCTGTTGTCCCCTTTTATTACCACCCTCTTTACCACATATGGGTATGTCTTCCCCACTAATATAGCTACTCCTCCCGAGGCTGTTATATTCCCTACTCCAAACACCTGATACATCCACATTCTTTTTAGCAGATCTAGTTCCTCTGTTAAAAGATGAGTCTCCTGTAAAGTCACAATTTGTGCCCCAAGTCATTGAATGTGTCTAAGAATCACCATTCTTTTTCTCTTACCCCTAAGGCCTTTTACATTCCAAGAAATGATTTTAATTTGTGACATTATACATATACACTCCTGCAACCATTACTTCAATATGGTCTGCAAATATCTTGATCCCCAGTGGTGGTGTCTCTCTCTTCTCTTTTACCCTTCCCCCCCTTTCCCCTTTCCCTGATCCTCCAATCGCCCTCCTGAAACGTTGACAATCCATGACTAAGCTAGCTCCTGAGTGCCCCCCTAGCCCCCTCTTCAAGCTCGCCCTCAATATCCCTATTTAAACAGCAAGGAAATTCCCCTCTTTTTTACTGTCTTTTATTCCTCCTCCATTTTACTTTTCCTCCCTCACCTTCTCCCAACCTCCATTGACCAAAGGGAAGTACATTCCTATAACTAATGATCCCCAGTTTATATCAGCATCAAGCTAATCTGCCAGGTGGTCCTTCACCCCACCCTAGTACATACTGGAGGGTTGCAGTCATAGCCCACGTCGCACGCGATCAACCATTTCACCCCTATACCAGCACTTCCCCTCCCAGCCAAATGACCCTCTCCCTTGCTGATTATATCTATTTCCCCTGTACTACCCAGGTAGCTGACTCATGTAGTCACTCCCCTTAATTACCCCAGAGAAAGCTTCCTCTTCCTTCGCCCCCCCCACCACCTCTTGGGGTACGGGAGCTGGTCTGTAATATGAGAGTCCCACCTTACCCAACAAATAGGATAGCTTAAAAATTAGGCAATTCTGCTTCCCCTGTGCTCCAATTGAGTAGTTATCCCCCTGAGTTTCCATATCCCAAAAATAAACCTTCCATCTCTTTTCTGAAATTCCCCAGTTTGAAGGTAAACAAATTCACATCTGTCCTCTAGTGGTTGCTCCCTCAAATCGCTTAGCTGCCGCTCGTATATGCCCTGGAAAGGGAGACCTCCATTATATTTACCAACAAAAACCCCCATTACCTCCCTATAAATCTCAGCCTCTCTTCCTCCCCCTTTTAACCCAGATCTATATGAACTCAAAAACATATGCAAAGTATTGTTTGCTTTAACAACCCTTAATGAATTCAATCAACACATAACATTTCCATATGCCTTGTATTTTGTCCAGGTGAGTTTACTTTCCCTCATACCACTATCAGGTCCATCAAGTCGGAGATTTGAAGAACGATGGAAACTCAACTCTCAAGCCCTCCACAGCATCCCGTGCTGTTAGATATTTTTTGTCCCCCATTTGGAGCTTCACAATTAGGGTCACTGGATACTGCATCCAGAATTTGATACCTGCCAAATAAAGTTTCTTTTTATTATCCAAATATTCTGTGGATCACGTGATGTTTTCAGCCTGAGCAGATGTTCTTCGACTTGGCTCTCCCCTGAACTCTCCACAAACAATAAAATTAGCAAGTTTTTGTTCGAGATTGGTTATTTAAACATTGCTAACAATTGTTTGAAGTGAAGAGAAATTGAGAGAAGCAAAAAGAAGCAGTTTTCAATATCCAAGGGTGTAAAAATGGATACAGAAATGCAGCAGGCTCTCCTGGCCCGGACACTGCCACAGACGCCAGACAAGTCGTCGAAGAGAACCAAAACACAGACCGCAACCCCCAACAAGGCAGCGGTATTAGCTAGCAACTCTGTTCCCCTGTTGGAGGACACATTCCTAGCAGAAATGGCTAACATTAAAGATTCCTTCAAAGAATTCGCTTTGGACCTGAAGAACATTCAGGCGGAATTGAGAGAAACGAACAAGAAAATCTCGGATGTTTCTGCCCGTACATCTTCATTAGAAAATTGACAGATAAGGTTGGAGCCAGAAGTGGTGACATTAAGGCAGAGGCTGAATAAAGTAGAAAGTAAACTACAAGACTGGGGGGGAGGAACAGGAGGAATAATATTGTTGTTTTTGGGTTGGCTGAAGAAGCTGAAGGATCAGCCATAATTCAGTTCACACAGAAGCTTCTAGCCAAGACAGCAGGTCCTCCACCACAGTCTACAGTGTATCAGGTAGAGCAGGCCCACCGCTCGCTGAAACCTTGACCTTCCCCAGGGGCTAAGCCTAGGCCATTCATTATTCGGCTCTTAAGTTATATTGACTGACAGCACATCTTAGGGAGAGTTAAAGAGCTGCAAGAGATTAAATATGAAGATGCCCAGCTCAGATTTTCTCAAGATCTGCCAGTTAGTGTCAGACAGAAGCGGGCCGCCTATCATAGTTTCATTAAAAAGTTGATAGTGGCTGGTATTCGATTTCGGATGATTTACCCAGCTAAATTGATGGAGCAGCATCAGAGTAATTGGAGAAGCTTCGAAGAGGCAAACCTGGCAGCTGAAGAATTACCCACTATGTACCCTGACTTGTTTACTCATCGTGGAGTATATGAAGGAGGGCTTACCGGTCTGGCTACTCTGCATAGTGGTATTTGTTTGATGGGAGAGTTATTGTAATTTGCTCAAATTATGTACACCTTTTATCTGGACCCCTTGTCTATTTATGGACCAACAGCTGAAAGCCCATCCCTCCCCCCCTTAACCCCCCTTTTTTTTTTTGATTCATTCGGAGGATCCACGATGCCTGGAAGCTCATTAATGAGCAATAAAGATTAGTTTAAATTTAGTATTACGGCCTTGCTCCCAGTTAAATTGATACTGGCCTTTCTTTAAGTTGAAGCATTGGTGAACATTATGGCTGGTCACGCCAGCTACCGCAAGGCTCTTTTTTTCTCAAGTCCTGCATGGCGTCTTCTTTTGTTTACCTCTCGCATCTTGATTGTGGGACAACATCTGGACATTGGGAGAGGGACAATTTAATAGTTCATTTACTACTCAAACATGGGACTTTATAAAGATCTTCATACCAGATGCCATTATATAAATCAGGGATGCAATGGCCTGTGTTATACTTCACTGAAGACACAAAATACTTTTTACTGGCTGTGTAATTGTCTGGGTTTAATGAGTTCAGGGTTAAGCCCTGAATACGACGGGAATAGCTGTTGGAGTTAATTAAGGGGGGGGGAACTGGGAGGACGGGTGACAAGAAAGAAGTTATTTTGATTATTAAAGCCTCAAAAGGCTGATAAACAAACAAATAAATACATAGATCAGGGCTTTATTGTGGCAGAGTTGTCACAATCTTGAGTTTAGAAGCTAATATGAATATGGGGTATCACGTGGGTCTATTCGTTATGAAAGGTAGAGCAGGGGAAGAAGAACATTCCTCAATTAAACTGTTTGATGTTTATGTTTTTGGGGGGGGAGGGGGGATGAGTCAGGATACGCTAATCTGGGTGGAACATTCGCGTCTTAGCAAAGGGGGATTGGGCTTCCACAATTAATGGGGCATTTTGGGAATAAGATGGCTATTTTACTGGTTTGTTTATGTGAAGCTCAGGAGGGTAAGCTGTGGGGTGTTTTTTTTCAAGATGGTGGGGAAAGGGGGGATGGGGTTAAAAAAATATTTTTGGGGATGGAGGGTACTGCCACAAATATCAGAAGTGAAATGGTAACATCACTTAATGGTTTCATTTTCCTCCACAAATTTGAAACATAACATTATTATAGACAGCTAAAAATGTCAGGGTATCATTTTTGTGCATGGAATATTAAAGGGGCACAAACCCAGCGAAACGAATGCAAATACTGATACATCTCCGTAATATACAATCAGACGTGGTTTTCTTGCAGGAAACACATCTTTTACCCACTCAAGTGCATTACTTCCATAGGCTTTGGGAGGGACAAGTTTTTGGATCTGGTTTTAATTCCCGTAAGAGGGGAACTGCAATTTTAATTGCTCGTAAAATCCCATTTCGGTTGTTACAAGAGATCTCAGACTTGGAAGGCTGCTATGTTATATTATGGGCTGTATTAGGCCATTCTGATGTCATTCTTGGCTCTATTTATGGCCCTAATTCTGACAAACCAAAATTTTTCATAGATCTTATGTCTATGTTGGCTCCATGGTCCACGATTCCAATAATTGTAGGAGGGGATTGGAACTAAGTGTTGTCAAATAGTCTGGATAGAATGGGACTCTCTAAAATATCGCTTTCTCCAGGTCAAAAAGCTCAGATGGAACTAATGCACTCCGTAGGTTTAGCCGACCCCTGGCGAATCACATGCCCAACAAGAAGAATATTCATTCCATTCACCTACTCACAATACATTTTCTCATATTGATTATTTTCTGGTCAGTAGTGATTGCCTTCCTGGTATCGCATCAGTTTTCTACTCCTTGAAAACTATATTGGATCACCAAATGGTTCAGTTATTTATAGATTTTGCTCCTAATATTCAGCGAGATAAACTTTGGAGGGTTAATAACCAGATTATAAAATCAGAAGATCAAATACAACATATACAATCCTTCATTTCTAACTTTATGACAGATAACGCCCCATCCATGCCAAAAAGGGATATCTTGTGGTGCTCACTAAAATGCGCTCTAAGGGGTGAATTAATACGTTTGGCAGTCAAACGTAAAAAGCAAAGGGATCAGGCTCTTTCTTCCCTAATCAACCAGATCACACTGATGGAAACAAACCTTTCAGCTTTGTCCCCTGATGTAGATTGGGAAAAAGCTGAATCCCTTCGAGCCCAGTATAATCACTTGCTGGCTGAAAAGGCAGAATTTCTCATGCTTAAATCTAAAATAACATACTTTGATCAGGGGGAAAGAGCAGGAAAACTATTGGCACTTAGAATAAGATCCCAGCTCTCTGACAGGATAGTGACCTCCCTCCAGTCACCCACTGGTACAGTTTTGACCTCACCCAAAGATATTTGTGAAAATTTTAAACTTTACTATGAGACTTTATATACTCCCATTAACTTCTCCTTTTCCCAACAAATGTTGGACCTATACATCACTGATGTTAAGTTGTCAACACTTACTGAGGCACAATCCTCTATACTAAAGGCCCCGACTGAAATAAAAGAGATACTAGAAGCTATTGACTCACTTACATTGGACAAATCTCCTGGCTCAGACTGGTTTTCACCTAATTTTTATAAGGCCCTAAAAAATACACTAGCGCCTATTCTTTTAAATACCTTTCACTATTTTTATGAAAATGGTATTTCAGATAAATCTTTAACCCAAGTCACTATTGTAGTATTGCCCAAACCTGGGAAGGACCCCTTAGTTGTACATAATTATAGGCCTATTTCACTCATTAATGTGGATCTCAAAATTTTGGCCAAGATCTTGGCATTAAGATTGGGCCGGGTCTGGGACTCTCTAATTAGTGCAAAACAAATAGGATTTGTTAAGGGCCGACTTTCATCCAACCATCTCAGGAAGCTGGCTTATTTATTTTCTGTGTCCAAGGATTCTCTCACTCCGGCTTCTTTAGTTTCCTTGGACGCAGAAAAAGCTTTTGATAGGGTATCCTGGGAATACATATTTTCTCTACTTCCCAGATATGGTATTCCACCAGAGTTTCTCACGTGGGTTAAAATATTGTATTCCTCTCCTTCAGCATGAGTCCACTGCAATGGAATACTTTCTACACCCTTTAATTTGAGACAAGGTACTCATCAAGGATGCCCCCTCTCGCCATACTTATTCAATCTATTTCTTGAATACCTCATCAGGAAACTTAATTCCTCACCCTTAATATCAGGGATTGCAATAGGGAAATCAGAATATAAACTCTACGTATACGCGGATGATATCTTACTACATATCTCATCCCCTTCGCAATCCCTCCCAGCTGCACTTGCATTAATATCGCAGTTTAGTCTGATTTCTAATTACAAATTGAATTTGGATAAAACGGAAATATTTCCTCTTAATCAGTATTTTCAAAAAACAGAGATAATTAAATTGGGCCTACAGTGGAAATCAGACAAACTTAAATATCTGGATATCTTCCTTCACCCTTCCCCTAAAATAATGAAAAAGCTTAACCTTGATGCCACCCTAAATCACATACAGGAGGATATTAAGCGTTGGTCCCTATTACCCTTATCTCTTTGGGGTTGTATGAGTATAATAAAAATGAATGTGTAACCCCGTTTATTATACCCATTGCAAATGTACAATTGGGACTTACCCAAATCTTGGTTCACGCAGGTGAATAAAATTATTAACTCTTTTTTGTGGGCTGGGAAAAAATCAAGAAGAGGCTATTGTAAGCTTACACAGGCAAAAAATGATAGTGGTCTTCAAGCCCCCAATCTATATTTATATTACCTTACAATGCACTTAACTAGATTGAGGTACTGGATACTTCCGTCAGAACATTCATCTGATTCTATGTACTTCCCTTTCTGGCTTGGAATTGAGAAATCTTTGTGTGCATTACATGATATGGTTCCAGAAGTCCTCCCCTTTCTGAATAAGAAAAATCTTCCAAATAAACTGAGAGGCTCTCTGCTTGATGCTCTTCTGGTTACACAATATCAGCTTAACACCTTACTAAGGACTAATGGGTATAAAGATGTAACACAACCCCTTTTCAACAATCCTAATTTGCTAATCTCTGGTAAACCAATAAAACTTAACACTTTTTGGCCCAATATGGGGATTGAAAGAGTAGAGGAGTTAATTATTCCAGGAAGCCAATAGTCAGTATCATTGGACCACCACTCATGTTTTTAAGTATCTGCAGATTAGTCATATGTTAATACAGTATTTTGGCACTGGGAGGTGGACTACCCCCCTTCTAACTGTCTTAACCCCATATCTTAAGTCAGTTCCTTCTACTTACTTAATTTCATATACTTACAAGTTCCTACAGACCACGATTGCTGGGATAGAAGGACAGAGAACTTACTGGTGGGATCAATCTCTTCCAACTTCTGACCCCCCTAGATGTTGGTTAAAAATTTGGAAACACCTATATACATACATCAAGTGGGATAGGTATAGATACATGCAATTTCAAATTGTACATAACATGTATTATACTCCAGTTAAATTATTTAAGATGGGTTTCCTGCAGTCTAACCTTTGTACCAAGTGTTCTCTAGCCCAAGGAGATTTGATGCATATGTTATGGTCATGTGATACAGTCTCTCCATTATGGAATTGTATTAGATCCTGACTGGACCCACTACTAGCTCTCTCAGACAAATTTACCCCTGAAATTTGTATTTTAGGGGACTACACTACTGTCCAGGGCAAAACCCAAAGAGCATACATGGCACTGATATCTGTTTGTGCCAAAAAAGTATTACTTAGACATTGGGTAGACGCCCTAATGCCAACTTATACCGAATGGTATAAAGAAATGATGTTTGCTATACAGGCAGAATGTGTTATCGTGGGATTAACCCAAAGAATGGGAAAATACAAACAACTTTGGGATCCCTTTTACAATCTGTTATTAATCCAGTCCAATACAGTAACGGTTAACACTAATGCCCCTTTATGAGTTAACCTGCACTTTTAATAGGACTTCCTATTGATATGTATTTAAGATTGTCAAAGATAATATTTGTGGCAGTGGAAGACAGGGAGTGAGGGGGATAAGAGGGGATGGTAGGGGTGGGTGGGGAAGGGGGCTACAGACACCAAATGTGATAACGCGGTATTGTATGGGGGTCAGAAGATCTGTTCAACAAGCATATATACAGTATTGTATGATCTCCTGTATGTAAGATGTCTGTATCTAGGAAAAACCAATAAAGTATATTTAATAAAAAAAAATGTATCCAAATATTCTTTCAGTCGCTCTTTAATGGAAGGAGTTTGGTCTTGGAACAGCCATTAAGTCACCCCATTCCACTGCAGACTTTTGGACTGCTTTGCTTTGTTAAGAATGAATGCTTTTTCTTTATAGTTGAGAAATCTCATGATCAATACCCGCGGGCGAGCTCCCGGGGGGGTCTCTCTAAGTGCCTGATGCGCTGTTTCCAAATTGTAAGCCTCCCCATATGGGGTCAGGCCTAACAGCTTCATCAACAGATCCTGCATAAAAGTTACACAGTCCTCCCCCTCCATTTTGTAGGGAGTCTGACCATAACTAAATTATTTCTTCTGCTAAGCAACTCCTGATCCTCCATAGTATCCTCCAGCTTTTTAACTTGTTTTCTCAGTACCATCACTTCTTGTTCTATCCCCGTGGATTTTTTCTCTTGTGATGAAACTCTGGCCTCCAAATCTCCCATTCTTCTCGCCAGTGCATTCAGAGTCAGTTTGACAGAGGAAAAATCTGCGACTAAACCCTACAGCATTTGCTTGATCTCCAGAATATCTTCTGTTTTTACTTTCTCTCCTCTTTCCATGCTCTCCCCTTCATCCTGGTCCTCTGGCACAGGTGAAAGGGGTTTCTGGCATTTCACTGCTGGAACCCAAGCTGACAATGGCTCCGAGGCTCCACACTCCATCTCAACCATCCTGCTAGGCCTCTTCCGATCATCGCCGAAACCAGGCAAGTTACTTCTTAACTGCTCCATTTTTTTTTCCCCTTCAAGAAGTAGCGAAGCCTAGGGAATCTTCCCCACTCAATTGTAATACCCGATTGAGCCCTTACTTTTAATTTAAATATAGATTAACTAGCAAGGGCCCGGGAGCTGCACTCAGGACGTCCTCTCTCCACTAGCTCATCATGTGATCCTCCCTGCCATTGCAAGCTTTTCCATGTTCAACTTAGTTGTAAAAATTATTATCTTGTCCTCCCCCAATGATGACTCTTTTGCCAGGAAACTCTGGCCATTCACACTACATAGATGGTCTGGGAGGACCAAATCGTCCAAGGTTCTTGGTTCTGGTGTGCTAACATGACATCTGGCATGCTTCACTACCTGTTGTAATGCTTGTCAAGAAGGCATGCATTGCATGACCTCTGTTGAAACCTGTGACAGCTCATGTTTTATCAGTTGTGCTGGTGTGTCATGGGTGCCTACAGCCCTATCTTTGAGAGAAGCAAGTGCAGCAGCTATGGGGAAATTTGTCACATCACGAGCATGATTATGCTCTTTCTGCTTTCATAGGTGATGCTGACCCCCAACCAAAATAATTGATGCCCTACCTAAGCAGTTCTTCCCCTTTCTGCTCTGGCAGAACCAGTAAAAAAGGTCACCATGGTTTCTCTCTTTGATGTACATGTAGTCAATAATATAGAGCTTAATATTGTCTTGTTTGAGGACACTGTCTAACATAGAACCTCAGCCATCTCAGCCATTCTGACAAAAGAGACACAATGCAAGAAGGTACTCTTAGGAGAAACCGACTTTTATTGAATGCATTTAATGATGGTGCGCAGGTAGGTATATCGGGCATTTGTGTGTCAGTCTTTTTCTAAGTCAGTCTAGCAGTAATCAGGCTAAAAATAGGCAAACAGCTTGGTCGGGAATACAGTTACGGGAATTTGTTTCCAGGTAATAAGCAGTCGGGAAATAGTACTGATCCCAGCGTAGGAGCACCAATTCATATAAAGTAAGATTACAGCATAATGGCTAGCACTAGATCAAGAGAGGAGGCTAGATTAGGTGCCAGCTAAGTGAGGACAGGAGCCAGTAGGAGAGAAGTGTGCCTGCAGAAGTGACTCAAAGGAAAAGTAAGAGGAGGCCAGTATAAGGGAGGAAGGAAAGAGTGTGGTAACTGAACTTAGGAGGGTGGTTCATCTCTTCTTCCCAAGCAGAGGCAGTCACAATAGTTCCAGATGCAATAAACTGCTTTATTACTATCGCCACTGGTTGTGATGGAAAATAACTGCTTACTTACACTGTTCCAGCATGAGAGACAGTTACAGTTGTCATGCAAAATATGATTATATGTAAATAAGGCCACTATATATGAATAGGATGTATATATATATATATATATATATATATATATATTGATGCAATAGGTGTGGAGCCAAAATCCAGTACATAAATCTCAGCACCAAAAATGTATCCCACATACGTGAGATAAATGCAACCTGTTAATCAACTCCAAAGTTCTTTCATCACGATTCCCTCTCTCCCCCTCCATTGGCACTACTTACAGAAACAGTGTTTCACTTTCATTTATAACACAACCACTGCTTTAACTCACATGTACTTACAGCCTCTCACTATGGACAAAAAAAAAAGAAAATACCAACACAAACCACCAGAACTCTAACTCTCTGTCTCCTTTATTTCTAGAATTTCTACTGTGTAATTAGAAAATGCATTCCTCTCACACCACTTCTGTTCCAAATGCTGCAATGGCCACTGCTGACCATATACGGCCAACACACACTGTTACCCATCCCCTTCGCAAGTTTCCCCTGCACTGACTGCCATGGATTTCTCACTAAATCTTAAAAGCCATTTCATCACAAAAATTATCTTCTCAGTCTCTACTGCCCAGCCAACAAAAAACAATCTGGCAGCATTTTGGTCTCTCTCCAGTCCCGTAATTTATCTCCTAACATCAGGACTGCCCTAGATGATCATTGTCTTTCCAGCTTCCATGCTTCCTCAACCACACGTGCTCTGAAGAACGAAACATATGAAAGACCTACAAGTTGTTTTTTTTCCATTACTATTGCAAACAAAACAAAAGAAAAAAACACCTGAGGACCTCTAATAACAGCAGTTCCCAACAAACTTCACCCAGTGAGAAACAGACCCTCCATGTTTTTGAAACTCTCCAGCCTTCCCATACAGCAAAGTCAGCGAGTCAAAACACATGCTCTACATGTTAAGTGCGTCATGTCCATGAGAAAAATATTCTTAACCCTACCAACCAACTCAAAAAGGAGTAGCAATATCAAGAATCAAGTATCCACAGCAAGGTATGCTGCCCGATGAAGCAGAGCGCCTTTTTTTCTTGAACATGGGCGCTACCTACCGATTGGTCCTTCTCTGGTCTAGCACTTCCCTATTGGCTCCTCTGCTATTCTTCTCTGGTTTGGAACTTTGCAGTCTGTGCACTATTTTTAACTAATTTAAACCTCAGGAATGAATGCAGCTGTTTTTATTGTTGTAACACTGCTCTGTTTATTCTCTTAGCAATGTTTAAACATAGGACAGCCAATAATAACCGTTGCCAAATTAGTGCTTTCTACCTAAACTGATAACTGCAACAGCATGTTAACAGCCTATGTTAATTTACTGCTAACTGCTACAGTATTTTCAGCCAAAGATTATTTTTTCTTTCTGCTGCCTTAATTATTGCACTTGATTTTACTTCCCTTACCTGCCCTCTGTTCTGCATATTTATTTTTCTGCCCCCCCCCTTGGATCTGCAAGCTGATGTTCTTTCTCTTTCCTTAAACTCTACCAAGCTTTCTCTGTATCTGCTGCTGGTGCTGACTCGCCCTCTCTGCAGTTCTTCTCCTCTGTGCCTTTTTCAATGCCCTCGCATTCCCGGCCCCCTGATGTAGGCTAACTATGCTGCCTCTGGCTCCCTGCTGCTACCATGTCTCTTGCCCCCTGTCTGCTCCCCACTCACTGACTCTGGGCCATTTAACTAACCTGTGTCCTTCTCCTTCTCTCCAGCAGATAGGTAGGCCCTGAGGGTGGTCCCTCCCAAACCTTCCTGCGGTGCAGCATTCCATCCAGCCACCCACTCCAGCAAACACTTCAGCTGCATCCATGGCAAGGTATGCTGCCCAGTGAAGCCCAGTGCCATTTTACTTGAACATGAGCACTACCCAGTAAGCCCCAAGCCCCTCCGGCGCTTCATGCCAGCTCCTCATCCTCCCTCCTCCCTTCCACTCTAGCTGAACATTTAACTTCATAGGGGCTGGTAGTTATATGACAGCTTATGCTGTCGCTGATTGGCTGATTGGTGTAAGTGTTGACTTTCTCATTAGTTCTTAATATCGAACATCTACTAGGGGCTCTGCTGCAGCGCAATTGCATTCCACCACTACAGCCACCTCTGCCACCTGCCTATTCCTACTTACCCTCTGATCTCACCTTGCTAGTTAGTGCATATAGTAATTCTTCCCACTCTGACTGTATCCAACTACCATTCCTCCATTCACCTGTCTCCTCTCTACCCATTCAGTTTAACGTTGCCCTCTACATAGCTTCCTTTTACTCTGAACCTCCTGCAAGCTCTACAGTACTATCCCTTACCACTGATTCTGTTCCCAGCTACAATTGTCTACTCTCACCTAATCACTAAAACCTATCAGAATGATAATCTTAAACCTTTCCTTCCTCCTCTTCATACCATTTGTCTGTTCACCCCTCTCTACCTACCCTCCCACCTATATATCCACATCACTGCCCCTTACCATGTCAACATGGCACCTGCTTCCCTACTCACACTTCCGGCACCCCCTCGCCTCTTTCTACCCTGGTCCCACTACGCATCCCTACCCTATGCATCTCTTCTATCAGTGCCCAACTCTAGTGCTGTAATTCACTTGCTGAAACTTAATTTCTATATCTCCCCTTTCTGCCCACCTAAAAAATGCCAGTCATCTGCTCTACAGTGATACAAATACTCTATGTTCAACTACTTAATCATCTCACTCCTACTTCAAGTGGCTGGATATAACAACCCTAATCCTGGCCCTTCTGCCCCTATCCCTAGTCCTGGCTCTTCTCCTCCCAACTCTCCCAATCTTCCCTGTGGACTTTTTTTTTCCTAATTGTTTAACCAGGTGAGACACACTAAGCTGAAAGCTTGTTTACAGGTGCAACCTGGGAGAACAGGGAAGTTAAGTAACTTGTTCAGGGTCACACAGTATGCAAGTGGGGGCTGTGGAATTTAAACCCAGGTCTCTAGATTTGCAGCTCAGAGCCTTAAACCACTGCACTATACAGTCTCCTGCCAACTGTGTCATCTGAACATAAGGAGCGTCCTCCCTGAAACAGACATGCTTCCACTACTTGCAATATCTCTCAACCCCGACGTCCTCATACTTACAGAGTCCTGGCTCAATGATAAATTATCCAACTCACCCCTTGCTATCCCAGGTTTCACCCTTTCTCAGCAAGATCATATTGGCAGGGGAGGAGAGTGGCTATGTACATCTCCTCCACTATCCAATACACTACTATTCTCTCGACCAAGGTGCCATCAGCTTATGAGGGGTTCATAAAGTGACTCTCCCTCACTTTCTTAGCTCCCACTTTCATTGCTGGACTTTATTGCCCCTCTGGTCTTACTCCCACCACAGTCACAAATCTCCTAAAAGCCATAGTCTCTCTCACTTCTTCTGGTGAACTATATATTATGGGAGACTTTAATCTGAACTGGTTGTCTTCCTCCCTTAGTAAGACATGGAATGACATTGATGCCCTGAATCTAACACAACTGATACAGGATCCAACTCACTTAAACCATAAAACTCACAACCATTCCCTTATCGATTGGGCACTCACCTTCCACCCTCATTGGGCCATCCAGTCTGGCCTTCCTCCGGACTCCTTAAGTGACCATCATATGATCTATCTAGTATGCAAAATCCACAGACCCAAGGCACCACATAAAATCCTGCAAACCAGATCCTTCAAATCCCTTGACCTCTCCCCCCCTCCTCCATGACCTTGTGTACATAGATTGGTCCTCTATCTCCTCAGCTAGCACAGTGGATGACTATACTCAATCCTTGACCCCTTCCCCTGCATTGCTGCATTCTGTTTTTCATGGGCTTTTCCAATCCCAGTGACTAGCACTTATCCTATTCCTATTTTTATCTTTATCTTATAACAACTTTTCATCTTATTATTTCTTTCTTTGCTCTTCGAAAACTATTGTTAGTTGATTTGCCTCTCCCTGCAGTCTCACTTGTTGGCCACACATATCAGCCTGCTGCTTAATCAATGAGTCTACTTTTCTAGCCTCAAAATTTTGCTATTTTTTTACATTATGATCCTGCTTACTGCCCTGTCATACACTGTATTGTTACTAACTTACTTACTGCCCTGGCATACACTGTATTGTTAGTAACTTCAGAAGGATTTAAATACTGCATTTTGGTTGTCCCTTGGGGTAGCTGGATTCACTACTAGGATTTTGGGACAGAAACTATTTTTAAATAATTTACTGGTGCGTAGGAGTTTGTGATAGTTAAACTATTTTTAAGTAAGTTACTGTGGTTAAGGAGTTGTCATAGCAAAACCTGCAGTGTGAATTGAAACACAGACAGCCTTAGGGGCAGGACATTGTTTTCAGACCAAAAAGTGTTGTTTTGGAACAGGAAGGGCTGCATCATAACCATTGTCAACAAATTGCCCTGGGTGGAGATATCCAGACTAGATCAGATTACTATAAGTTACTGGAGGCTGCAATTTTTAAAGACACAAAGCACATTTTCTATACCTGGAAGGACACCACTTCTTTATTCAGCTGCGAGCTGTGTGAGAAATTCTATATTGCACTTGATATCTGCAACAAACGTGCACTTTTGCTTAATTCTGTGGGAGGTGAAACTAACTACCCTTGGTAATTGCTTTTTATTCACATATTTATTTAGTGTTTAACAAAGAAGGGGCTTGCAAACTCTGTTTATCTTGTTAGTAACTTCAGAAGGATTTAAATACTGCATTTGGGTAGATCCTTGGAGGTAGCTAGATTGTCTACTAGGATTTTCTGACAGTTAAACTATTTTTAAATAAATTACAGGTGGCTGAGGAGTTGAAAAAGTAGCTTGCAAACTCTGCTTATCTTGGAAGTAACTTCATAAGTGTTTGGATACTGCATTTTGGTTGTTCCTTGGGGGTAGCTGGATTGACTACTAGGATTTTGGGACAGAAACTATTTTTAAATAATTTACTGGTGCGTAGGAGTTTGTGATAGTTAAACTATTTTTAAGTAAGTTACTGTGGTTAAGGAATTATCATAGCAAAACCTGCAGTGTGAATTGAAACAAAGACAGCCTTCGGGGCAGGACATTGTTTTCAGACCAAAAAGTGTTGTATTGGAACAGGAAGGGCTGCATCATAACCATTGTCAACAAATTGCCCTGGGTGGAGATATCCAGACTAGATCAGATTACTATAAGTTACTGGAGGCTGCAATTTTTAAAGACACAAAGCACATTTTCTGGAACTGGAAGGACACTACTTCTTTATTCAGCTGCGAGCTGTGTGAGAAATTCTATATTGCACTTGATATCTGCAACAAATGTGCACTTTGCTTAATTCTGTGGAGGTGAAACTAACTACCCTTGGTAATTGCTTTTATTCACATATTTATTTAGTGTTTAACCAAGAAGGGGCTTGCAAACTCTGTTTATCTTGTTAGTAACTTCGAAGGATTTAAATACTGCATTTGGGTAGATCCTTGAGGTAGCTAGATTGTCTACTAGGATTTTATGACAGTTAAACTATTTTAAATAAATTACAGGTGGCTGAGGAGTTGAAAAAGTAGCTTGCAAACTCTGCTTATCTTGGAAGTAACTTCATAAGTGTTTGAATACTGCATTTTGGTTGTCCCTTGGGGGTAGCTGGATTGACTACTAGGATTTTGGGACAGAAACTATTTTTAAATAATTTACTGGTGCATAGGAGTTTGTGATAGTTAAACTATTTTTAAATAAGTGTGAAGGAAAAATTACAGTGACAATATGTAGAAATAGCAGTACCTAAAGTATGAAACTTAAGACAAGCATTTCCCTGTAGTCATGTGAGCATTTCTTGCTTTTTATGTAAAGAAACTTAGGAGTAGCTTGCCAAATCAGAGTTATACACAAACAAAAATTGTGCCAGCACACTGCAGCAAATGTAACCAATAGAAAATGACAAGCAACAGTGTATATAAGCTGTGTGCAACTGTTACTAAGGGAGTTTGTTGTGTTGTTCTGAGCTCTGGTGAGGCCAGAGACAATGAACTCCCATATGCATATGTATTAAACGTTTCTTTTTACTACATGCAGTATTCCTGAGCCTGATTTTTAAACTAAACTGTAAGAAGAATATATTTTTCCACTACAATTTTGGCGTAGTCGGCAGGATCGGCACGGACTGGACCCAGAATAGTGCCGGTCGGGGACAAAGTCCCAAGGCTTCTGGTAAAAGTACCAAAAAACAGAGGGAAATCCACCTCCAGTATCAAGCTACGGTGAGCAGAGCCAGAGTGGGACCGTCCCTGATCGTGGGGGATTTTCTTCGGATCCAGACGGCGCTGACCAATTGTATGTATCTGCCCTTAAGTTACTGCATGTAGTAAAGAGAAGAGAAAAGTTAAGTAGTATCTGATATCAGAATAGTTTGAGCCTGAAAAAAGTGGCAAAAGTAACTATTAGTCTGAGCCTGAAAAAGTGGCAAAAGTAACTATTAGTCTGAGCCTGAAAAAGTGGCAAATGTGACTAGGCGCCATAAAATAGGTTCAGTTAAAAGTAGCCGAGGGAGTTTGAGTCTGCCCTAAAAGAAGTAATATTGGAGATTGGGGGGGGCAAAAGAGCCTTTAGGTAGGCTGAACACCCTCACATGAAAGAAATGAGGTAGATAGGCCAAGTCAAAAGTAACTCCCAAAGTTTGAAACCGACCAAGTGAAACTGTGAGAGTAATACACATACAGAGCTGGGAGAGGAACTATGGGTACAAGTCAGAGTAAAAAACCAGGGAATGAGGTAATATGTGCTGGTCCAGTGAAATGCATGCTAGAAAAATATGGGCAGAGTTCAGTTTTGGAGGTGGGACGTTGGCATACCCTGACAAGAGGCTTATTTCCATTAACGGGGACATTTAGTATAGACATGTTAAAGGAAGTGAGAATCATTCTAGGAGAAGAAAAAAAAAGCCAAAGATTGATTGGACAAGGTTTTGCAGAAGGAAAAGAGAGGCAGAACGTAGGCAGGAGGGGGAAGCCATTATCAATTAAGACCCTGACAGGTGGTAGCACAAATGCCTCTAATACAGTATCCCAACCCGAATGTGGCAGCGGTGGCACAGACTCCCTATATAGGGGTAAACAGACCATGAAATCTAGATGAGCTTCGGGAGGCTCTAAAGGACATTGCTAAGCCACGAGATAATATTGCAGTGTTCGTGGCCCTGAGACAAAAATTCAAAAAGGTAACAGATTGGCCCCAAATAAGGAACACCAAGCAAGAACCACATGAGTCAGTGCAGGAGTACAAGGAGAGACTTGAGACTGTGTTTAAACAGTACTCTATCATTGACAGAGACAATCCGGCATACGAGCACCAGCTTGAAATGGTGTTCTGCTCAGGACTGAGAGAGCAAATAAGAACTGGGGTCGTGACAGTGTGTATAGGTTGGGAAATGAAGACAATGGCAGAAATCATGCCTTTTGCTGAGCATGCTGAGAGACAGCAGCGTGAGACCAAAGAGAAAACCAAGGAGAAGTTAGAAAAGGCCCAGTTAATGTACTTCGAGGGAGGAGGCAGAGGAGGAGGAGGTGGAAAAGGAGAGAAAGGATGAGGACGCAGGGCACAGGGAAGACCCCAGCAGAGAGAAGGAGCAGGGCGGGGTGATTATGCAAATTATACCTGTTATATTTGTGGAGGTCGAGGCCACATAGCGCGTAGCTGCCCGAATAACCAAGGACAACCAGCCCAACCGTATCCACCACCCCCTCCTCCCCAGTGAGCCCATGATTATGACCAACAACAGGATCAACAGTGGGAAGATGACAGCTAGTAATTAGTGGAACAGCATCAGATATTTCTGACCGCCTCGCAGCACCCTAGCGATGAACCAAAAATGACACTGATAGTAAATGACAAAAAACTTTCTTTCCTTATAGACACGGGTGCCTCAATGTCTGTGATCAGAGACACTGACATAAAACTAAGACCGACAGAGAAGGCTATCGAAACTGTGGGAGCCTCAGGGGTTGTAATGCATAAAAAATTAACCCAGCCACTGGAAATAAAATGTAAGGAAGTGGTCATTCAGCATATCTTTCTGTATAGTGGAGTCTGCCCTGTGAACCTCATGGGAAGGGATCTCCTGGCCAAGCTCAATGCCCACATAATCTGTACAAAAGGGGGGTTGTAACTTAAGTCTCAGATAGCAGGGTTGTATCCCTTTGCTGCCATGGGTAGTAGTGATTGGCTGTACTGCTGGAAGTTAACAGCAGAAACAGAAAAAGAGTGGCTATTGGACTGGGCAGAGGCTATTACACACAACCTGCAGGTGCATATGGACCTGCATTGCACTACACACTACTCAATAGGGGTAAGAGACAGCGAGTATGAGTGTGGGGAATGGGGAAGGTAGCCAGTGGAACAGACCCTAAACATCTCTGAAATATATGTGGCTAAAGATCGCTGCGCAGCAGCAGTGGGGCTCAGCCAAGAACAGCAGGAAGTGTTCCAGGTACCAGGGTCATACCCACACATATCACTGGCTAGGGACCCCTCCATTCCCTGGAAGGATTTGGGGCCATGGATAGAATGTGTAAGGCAAATGGATGACTGGGTGTGTGAAGGAGACAAATGGACATCAGAAAAAGGAAGGTGTACAAAATATGAAATTAAAAAGAGGGTAATAGTGCAAGTAGAAGAGAGGAAAGTGAAAGTAGAAAGAGAGGAGACGAGTGAGGAGAAGGAGCAACAATCAGAGACA
Organism: Neoceratodus forsteri; assembly: GCA_016271365.2. Taxonomy (NCBI): domain Eukaryota; kingdom Metazoa; phylum Chordata; order Ceratodontiformes; family Ceratodontidae; genus Neoceratodus; species Neoceratodus forsteri. The sequence goes on along the minus strand of CM028137.1, from coordinate 260,077,795 downwards.
CTAGATTGGGTCGAGGAAGTACCCACACATCTGTGGGAGACATCAAAATATGATGTAGGGTTAATAAAAAATGCACAGCCCCTGTCAGTGAAACCAAAGTCCTCCTTTAGGCCACATAAGCACCAATACCCATTGGGAAAAGAAGCAGAGGAAGGCATAGCACCAGTCCATGCGGCACTGGCCCTTTTAATTTGTGCTTGCTACACGTATGTACTGTTAGAGCCAGTGATGGCTTTCACAGTTCAGGCTGCTTCTAGGAGAAAAGCAGCGGCTGATTAAGTAACATTAGATAAGCAACATTTTGAGAAAGAAAATAAACTACTGTGGATGTACGCACAGTAGGTGTGACTACAGACGGTATGATTCAAAAATCCTCCTCCCATGTTGCCTGTCTGTGTAGTTTCAAGTTTTTGTTATCAATTTCAAGTTTCCTTGCCTCCTATAGAGGCTGAAACATTTGATCCCAAACCCAGGTACTGGGGACCTCCACCAGATGGATCTCAACCTAGTACTGTTACAGATTTTTTTGTTTTGTTTTTAAACTGCAAACCAGAGTTCTGGAAAAAGACTTGGTTTGGCAGGTTACTAAAATGGCCAAAAGAAAACCTTTGAAAGGGTTAATAGCTGCAGCGTTTGAAAATTATCATAAAGGTCCTGCAGTCAGTTTTCTCAATCGGACCAGTGTAACAGAAAAGAAGAAGGAAAATACCTTGGTAAGTCTGAATTTTTTTTATTATTTAAAGTTTTTTTATGTCTGTCTGTTTTATTTCTGTGATACATATACTAAACAAGGTAATGCTCCATCTCACTTGTGCGTATTTTCCAGCGTATATCTGTGTTCTGTAATTATGTTCTGTTGTCAAGGTTGCGAGATAGGATTGACTGCCTTCTGTGCACATGTTACAGTAAAAAAAAAGAAGAAGCTTCTTTGCCTCATATCTGACTGTTTTAATTGGTTTTATTTATAATAAAACATTTGTGCTGCCTAGATAGGGTCAGTGAAGAACTTTTGTATGTAGTTGTTGGTTGGAGCAGGTAGTGTTAATGGTAAAGAGATATGACGTCATAGATTTCAAGGTGAAAAAAGATTTGTAGTTTGCAAGCAACATGCCAAGCCACTGCTAGGTGAAAATGTAATGTGTTAACAGCTATGAATGGCATTATCATACTTCTAGTTAAAACTAAAAACTTTTTGCAAAATGGCAGAGTGCCATATTGTGGCTATGCGTCAAAAGGTGTAACCATGTTATACTAGATGTATTCACTTACAGATGGTATGTTGTGCTGTATTTTAAAGGAGTTAAAAGGTGTTTAAAAAAGTGTTTTGTTCTGGAATGATTTGGCATGGAGATATGTATAAATATGTTGGTTTAAAAAATTGTCAGTGTTACAAGACAGGCAGGAGGCAGCACATATATCTAAAACACGTACAGTTTTCTAATAAAACTATGGGCATTACCTCAGCAAATTGGTGTCAAATAATGTCAGTCTTATTTTCTGTTAAGCATTTCTTTTTGTGTATGTGTACTGTCTTGGCCAGCAGTTTTATTGTGTGCTCTATTATTATTTAAAGATATTTTAATATCAGTAGTGTTCAAGGACACTACAAAAATAACTGGGTTTAAATGACCCTTGCATGCACACTGTGACCTTTTGCACATTAGTTGACCTTCTTGTGTTTCAACATTTTATGTTACTATCAGTTCAAACTTGATGTGTATTCCATACCTAAGGCACAACTTTTCACACAAAATGTATGTTTTCATGAAAGCACACCAAGAGTGAACCATGTAATTTGACTTTTTATTGCAAAACTAGTATTCTAAGTAAAGAGGAACATGACTGTGGACAGGTAATAGATCTGGACTGCAAACCCCGACGGGACATTACTGATGTGCCAATAGTAAATGCTGATGTGGAGTTTTTTGTGGATAGGTCGGCCCAAAGAGATAATAAGGGAAACCCACTGTGCATGTGAACCTGGTAAAGGACTTATTGAATGCTATACAAAAACCAAAGCAAATTGCTATTATCAAATGTCAAGGTCATACGTCTAATACAGACTCTGTGTCGTTGAGTAATGCGAGGGCAGATGCAGCTGCAAAAGAAGCAGCCCTCTCTGATGGTGTTCCAAAATTCTTAATGTTGTCTGTTACTACTAACCAACTTAATTTATTTTCAGCCAAAAATGTTGTTACGTTGCAACAGTCGGCCAGTGCAAAGGAGAAACGAAACTGGCAAGCAAACTGTAAATATGATGTTAACACTAAAGTATGGATAGCCCCCGACGGCAGACTTTGCCTGCCTTCAGCAGCATTTCCCTTTTTGGCCAAGTTGGCCCATGGGGCTGATCATGTCTCAAAAAGTGGAATGGTAGACCTTGTAAATAAATATTGGTATGTTGTAGGGTTCACTGTATATGCTGAAGATTTTTGTAAGAGATGTATCATATGTATGCAAAATAATATCGGCAGAGGACTCCAAGTAACCCCCTCTGCCCGCCCTTCTCCTACAGGACCTTTTGAGCACCTAATGATGGACTTAATTGAGTTAAATCCATGTGAAGAATACAAATATTGTCTAGTAATTGTAGATATGTTTTCAAAATGGGTAGTGGCCTTCCCGGCTAGAAAAACCATAGCATACAGCGTGTCAAAGGCCCTAATAAGGGAAATCATTCCCTGGTGGGGTGTCCCCACCAGACTTTCCAGTGATAATGGGTCACATTTTTCAAATGAGGTAATTAAAACCCTGTGTGAAGCATTGCAAATAAATCTGAGAATGCACTGTGCCTACCACCCCCAATTGGGAGGAGCTGTGAAAAGGGCAAACCAGACCCTTAAAGTAAAATTGACCAAAATCATGGCAGAAACTGGTCTTAGCTGGGTAAAGGCGCTACCTCTGGCACTTATGAGCATGAGAGGGAGGCCTGCGCACATGGGATTGTCACCACATAAGATTTTAATGGGAAGGCCTCTCAGAATGATAAATGTTCCATTTCCCCAAAATAAAATGATGTTGCATGGTATAGACAATGAAATGATTGCCTATTGTTTATTCCTTAACGCTGTCTTGGGATCTCTCTATCCTAGGGTTAAAGCAGCTTTATCTACACCCTTGGAGGGCCCACTCCATCAAATCAAGCCAGGAAATGTCGTTGTGGTGAAGGACTTTCGGAGAAAAAAGTGCTGTGCTCCGAGGTGGAGAGGACCGTTCCAAGTGCTACTTACGACAGCCACAACGGTCAAGATCGTCGAAAGAAAAACATGGATCCACACTTCCCATTGCCGGTTGGTGACGGCTCCTGAGGAAAAATGAAGAAAAAGACTGTTTTACAAATTGCAGGGTGGCATGTGTGGGAACCACCGTGGTCTTTCTGACTTTAATGACTCTTAAAACAGACCACAAGATCTGGAGATATAGCCTGTAGCCTTGAACCCCTGCATGCTACTAATACTTGGTGGACTTTAATGAAATTGTATGCTAATAACGCAAATCTGTCAGATTGTTATGCGGGCACATACTCCCCATTTTCTGCAGCTATTGGGCTACACCTAAAACCAAAACCCCAGTAATGGCCCCTTTGCTCACCAACCAGGAAATAAATGCACAACTGCCATTTTATAATAATATATTATAGAGTTGATATAGAGTATCAAAAGGGAGGAGTGTGAAGGAAAAATACAGTAACAATATGTAGAAATAGCAGTACCTAAAGTATGAAACTTAAGACAAGCATTTCCCTGTAGTCATGTGAGCATTTCTTGCTTTTTATGTAAAGAAACTTAGGAGTAGCTTGCCCAATCAGAGTTATACACAAACAAAAATTGTGCCAGCACACTGCAGCAAATGTAACCAATAGAAAATGACAAGCAACAGTGTATATAAGCTGTGTGCAACTGTTACTAAGGGAGTTTGTTGTGTTGTTCTGAGCTCTGGTGAGGCCAGAGACAATGAACTCCCATATGCATATGTATTAAACTTTTCTTTTTACTACATGCAGTATTCCTGAGCCTGATTTTTAAACTAAAGTGTAAGAAGAATATATTTTTCCATAACATAAGTTACTGTGGTTAAGGAGTTGTCATAGCAAAACCTGCAGTGTGAATTGAAACACAGACAGCCTTAGGGGCAGGACATTGTTTTCAGATCAAAAAGTGTTGTATTGGAACAGGAAGGGCTGCATCATAACCATTGTCAACAAATTGCCCTGGGTGGAGATATCCAGACTAGATCAGAGTACTATAAGTTACTGGAGGCTGCAATTTTTAAAGACACAAAGCACATTTTCTATACCTGGAAGGACACTACTTCTTTATTCAGCTGCGAGCTGTGTGAGAAATTCTATATTGCACTTGATATCTGCAACAAATGTGCACTTTTGCTTAATTCTGTGGGAGATGAAACTAACTACCCTTGGTAATTGCTTTTTATTCACATATTTATTTAGTGTTTAACCAAGAAGGGGCTTGCAAACTCTGTTTATCTTGTTAGTAACTTCAGAAGGATTTAAATACTGCATTTGGGTAGATCCTTGGAGGTAGCTAGATTGTCTACTAGGATTTTCTGACAGTTAAACTATTTTTAAATAAATTACAGGTGGCTGAGGAGTTGAAAAAGTAGCTTGCAAACTCTGCTTATCTTGGAAGTAACTTCATAAGTGTTTGAATACTGAATTTTGGTTGTCCTTGGGGTAGCTGGATTGACTACTAGGATTTTGGGACAGAAACTATTTTTAAATAATTTACTGGTGCGTAGGAGTTTGTGATAGTTAAACTATTTTTAAATAAGTTACTGTGGTTAAGGAGTTGTCATAGAAAAACCTGCAGTGTGAAACAGGAAAAGACAGTCTTTCAAGCAACAGAGGAGGTTGATCTGGGTTCGTTTGTTTGTAACAATTCTTAACATTTTCAGTGCAGGAAGAGTTTAAAGCACAGCTGACTTATTTTGGGGCTGACAGCTTTCAGAGCACAAACCACCAGGCCTGTTTTGGGGTTGGGCAGTTTACCTGTGTCTGACTTGGATGTGTGAATTTTTCTCTGTTTGATTAGCAGGGTATTTTCTCTGTCAAATTGTTATGTAGGGCATCTTGCTAACAGGAAGGCACTCATCGCAGTGGTGGGTCAGATCTTTTAGCTGATTGTTTTGTGAGGGCACAGTTTAGGTCCAACCCCTTCCCACTCCTCACCCACCCACCCTGGAAATAGTTCCTTTATACCTGGGGTTCTGACATCATTTCTCAAGAGTGCAAGGTGCATATCACTGTCATATCCTCTCTAGCACACTGCACTGACAATATAAGCATACATATTGTATAATATATATACATATTTCTATATTACAAACCAATCACACACACACACACAAAAAAAAAAGTGGGGAGTTGTGCAATGTAATGGCTGTGGGGCAGCAGTATTCTGGGAGTCTTTCTGGAGGCCAAGATGCTGCCCTATTTGCAGACAACTCTCTGCCCTGAGGGAGGAAGTTGCCTGTCTTCAGGCCACACTGGACAGTAGTAAGGGGACCTTCCCCCAGGCCACACTGGATGGTAGGAAGGGAACCTCCCCCATCCAGGGAGCACCAGAGCCACCACCACTACCTCAGAGGTTGAGAAGAAAGCACAGCAGTTGGACCACAGTGGGCTCAGGGAGGGTGAGGATGGTCGAACAGAGGCACACCCAGTCAGTTGTTCCATACCACAATCCATACACCATTCTGGGGGAGCATAGCTCCCCTATGGATGCACCCGCAGAGGAGACTGAGGAGGCTGAGGACAATTGTCACAAGGGAGGCTCACAGGAAGGAGGCAGAGGACACCACAAGGAAAGGAAGCAGCTCCTGGTGGGGGACTCAATTATTAGGGGGATAGAACTGGGGGGAGCAGGGAAAACTGAAGTAAGGTGCCTGCCTGGTGCCATGGCTTGGAGAGGCAGGAAGCGCGTCCTCAGGATCACAAGAACAGCTGCACAGGAGTCTGAGCTGGACATCATTGTCCACCTAGTGACAAATGACTTAGCTAATCATGAGATTAGAGCAGTGCAGAAGGACTTTGTAGAATTAGGGAGGGGCCTAAGACAAGTAGCACACACAATATCCTTCTCTGAGGTGCTGCCTATCAATGGCATGAGTGAGGCGAGGGTACTTTGCACCATGCAGTTTAATGAATGGTTGAAAAAATGGTGTGGAGCACAGGGGTTTGGCTTCATTGGGGACTGGGGTTCCACATGGAGGGACACCAGCTTATACTGGCAGGATGGTCTGCATCTGTCCAGGAAGGGAACAAGTCTTTTGAGCAATCAGTTTAAATGCTTCATTGGCAAGCTTTTAAACTAGTCAAGGGGGGAGGCACTGATAAGCAGCAGGAAAATCCCAGCCTCTCCCTACAAAACAGGGTACTAAATGAGGAAAAGACTGAGGTAGACAGGTCAGTGGGGGATGCTGCAAAAAAAGGTAAAGCCATCAAAAAATGGAGAGCAATGAGTACCAATGCCCGTAGTCTAGGTAACAAGCTTCCTGAATTAGTGGCCTTGATGGAGGAGGAACATCTGGATATCATGGCAGTCACAGAAACATGGTACACACAAAACCATGACTGGGACATAAACATACCAGGATACACTATCTACAGGAGGGACAGGGAGGGTAAAGAGGAGGAGGAGTAGCTTTTACATAAGGGAAGGAATCAAAGCAACAGAACAAAAGGAAAACAGAAGGAGAAAGAAGCACTGTGGGTAAATTTGGAGACCGCAATGGCACCACAATCCGCTGGCTAGTTGTATGCAGACCCCTTCTCAGGGAGGAAATGGACAAGGAAATGATAGAAAGAATACTTAGAATGGCAGAAAAAGGGGAGATATTGCTGATGGGTGATCTGAATATGCCAGATGTTAACTGGAGTGCAGTTGCAGCTGCCACTTTAAAGAGTGGGGTTATTCTAGATGCCCTACAAGGGGCATGCCTTAGACAACTAGTATTGGAGCCCACTCAAGAAGGAGCAATCTTAGACCTGGTTCTCTCAAATGGAGATGAAGAGAGGATCACAGATGTAGAAGTGGGTAGCCATCTGGGAACTAGCGACCATCGAACAGTATGGTTCACAATAAACACAGCAATAGAGTCAAGCCATACAAAGGCAAAAGTACTGGACTTTAGGAGGGCTGACTTTGCCAAAATGGGTGAGTGCCTAAGGAATGCACTAGCAAATGGGCAGGAAGGAGGGGTGGAAGAACAATGGGGAATAATAAAAACTGCCATCACAGAGGTAACAAGCCTTTGTATGAAGCAAATTAACAAAATGAAACGATGTAAGAAACCACTATGGTTCTCAAAGGAAGTGGCAGTGAAGGTTCAAGAGAAAAAGAAAGCATTCAGGAAGTACAAGGAATCACAGAAGGAGCAGGACAGGGAACTGTATCAGTTAAAGCAAAAGGAAGCTGGGAAGGCAGTCAGAACAGCAAAGGCCCAAACTGAGGAAAAGATAGCCAACTCAGTTAAGAAGGGGGATAAAACCTTTTATAGGTACATCAGAGAGCGAAGGAAGACCAAGAGAGGGCTAGTGAGGCTTAATAAAGAGGAAGGAGGGTGGGCAGAGGGTGACTGTGAAAAGGCAGAGATACTAAACAAATATTTTGCTCAGTATTTACAAAGGAAGTGGGAGGTACCTAAAACAAACAGTAGAAACACTCTGGATACAGAAGTTGATACCAGCCCATTTACAGAAGAAAGGGTTCTGAAAGAACTCTTAAAACTGAAGGTGGACAAAGCAATGGGGCCTGATGAGATTCATCCCAAAATTCTAAAAGAACTAAGGGTAGAACTAGTGACACCACTGACTACCCTCTTTAACTAATCATGGGAGGATGGGGTGGTACCCGAGGACTGGAGAAGGGCAGATGTGATTCCCCTTCACAAAAGTGGGAGCAAGGCAGAAGCAGAAAACTACAGACCTGTTAGTTTAACCTCAGTGGTAGGAAAAATTATGGTATCACTTCTGAAGGAAAGAATTGTTGAGTATCTAGAGGCCAGAGGGGCTCAGGACTCAAGGCAGCATGGATTCACAGCGGGAAGGTCATGCCAGACAAATCTGATAGATTTCTTTGACTGGGTGACCAAAGTAGTAGATCAGGGAGGGGCTGTGGACATGGCCTACCTAGACTTTAGCAAGGCATTTGACACAATCCCACACAAAAGTTTAATATACAAGTTAGCCAGCCTGGGAGTGGGTCCCAAGATGACAGCCTGGGTAAAGAATTGGCTGGAGAATAGGACACAGAAAGTAATAGTAAATGGAGTCCACTCTGAAGAAATGGGGGTTACTAGTGGGGTACCGCAGGGTTCAGTATTAGGACCGGTCCTCTTCAATGTCTTTATAAGCGACATTGCAGAGGGACTGGAAGGAAAGTATGTCTCTTTGCAGATGACACAAAGATCTGCAACAGAGTTGATGCACAAGGTGGGGTGGAAGGATGAGAAGGGACTTGGCAAGGTTAGAGAAAGGTAAATGTATGGCAGCTTAGATTCAATGCTAAGAAGTGCAAGGTAATGCACCTGGGAAACAAAAATCCAGGGGAAGAGTACACAATGGGGAGTGAGATACTGACAACAACAAAAATGGAAAGGGACCTGGGGGTAGTCATATCAGATGACCTAAAGGTGGGCAAGCAATGTGAGAGAGCAGCAAGGAGGGCTGGGGAGATACTGGGATGCATAAGGAGAGGCAACACCAGTAGAAAACAGGAAGTTATTATCCCTCTGTACAGACAGTTGGTGAGACCCCATCTGGAGTACTGCGTGCAGTTCTGGAGACCCAATCTCCGCAAGGACATAGACAGGATGGAGGCTGTCCAGAGGAGGGCAACTAAATGGTGCAGAGTCTGCACTGGAAGATGTATGAAGAGAGACTTAAGGAGCTGAATATGTATAGCCTCGAGGAAAGGAGGGAGAGGGGGGACATGATAGAAACTTTCAAGTATCTCAAGGGAATCAACAAAGTCCAAGAGGGTAGCATCTTTCAAAAAAAGAGGTGTGTAAGAACAAGGGGGCACAATTTGAAGATAGAAGGGGGGCGGCTCAGAGGTAATTTAAGGAAGTATTTTTTCACAGAGAGGGTTGTTGATGCATGGAACGGCCTTCCGGAGGAGGTTATGAAGTCAAAAACAGTGGTCGAATTCAAGCATGCATGGGACAGTCATAAGGCAATTCTAGGGGTTGGGGGTAGGAAGAAGTAGGCTGCTGGTTAACTAGGATCTGCAGCTTATCCATTAGGTAGGGAAATGGGCAGACTGGGTGGGCCAAGCGGTCCTTATCTGCCGTCAAAATCTATGTTTCTATGTTTCTATGTATTGTATCGTATTGTATTGATTGTACTGCACTGCATTGTACTGTGTCAAATGTTTATTTCCCCATGTGGCTGTCACGCCCCAGGATGCACTGGGAGATGAGCAATTTTTTTCTCAGTGTGCCTTTCCTGTGAAACTTTTCAATAAATAAATAAATAAAAGAAGACCACAGAAAAGTCCCATATATTTATACATATATGAAATACAACACTGAACAGAAAATAAATTAAACACCACCAAAAAGTCATATTCCTATTGCATAAATCGAATATGCAATGGGGGATCATTGGATAAACAAGTTATTTTCACTTGTCTCCCACTGACTTCAGGTAAATCACTCATGGTTCCTATTTGCTCCGCAACTTGTGAGGTTACCCAAGGTCACCATGGACTCATGAAAGTAATTCATTTATCTGATGGCCCCCAATCACATATCCCTTATATACGCAATAGACATGGACTCAGAAGCCGTTGAATAAATCCATTTATTTTCACATATATTGAATACGTTTTAGTATCCTAGATTTATTCAACATATGTTGAATAAACTCCACCTGTGAATCAAAGCTTTTTTGTTAACTGTTTTGACAAACACATGTGAATAACTTTAAAATGAATAATGATAGCATGGTTCTGTGAGCATGAAATTTGTCCAGCAAACAAATATCTACAAAATGAGTGCTGTTTCATATATATATATATATATACCTTTTAGCTTTTTAAAAATTAGCATAAAACAGCAGAAATTTTATTTTATTTTACTTTTTTGACAAACAAATGTGAATAACTTTAAAATGAAAAAAAAAATAGTTTTGTAAGTTTCATAAGTTTGAAAGGGACAATATATTTTGCCAAAGAGTCCCATAACTAGTCTGCTATATTTTATGTACCCTTAAATTTTCCCTAGACTTCCATAATAATTGTTTAATTTTGTCTTAAAGCTAAGCATGGCATCACTTTCTACTACCTCGGATGGGAGTCTATTCTAAGGGGACACCACTCTCTGGTTTACCCAAGCCGCTCTCTTATTAGTTTTATACATTTCCCCTTTCAGCTGGTAACCATGTGTTCATGTACATTTAGGAGGATTTCTACTATCTAGATCCATACACTCCCACAAGTCCCTATTCTTGTGTGCTGAATATACTAAGCAAAGGTCCCCTCTAAGCCTCCAATATTCTAGAGTATACATATCCAGCTCTCCCAACCTGTCCTCATAGGATAATGAGACTATATCATGTATTTTCTTGATTGCCCTCCTATGAACCCTCTCAAGGTTAATTGCCTATCAAAACATACCCGTGCTGCATTCTCAACAGAAATGATCCACCAGCCTAGTATCTGATCCCTGCCGTCCAGCACAACAACTGCCCATATCTATATAGGGAATTGCAGGAGAGAGGGGCTGCAGCCAGCATCAGGGATCTTACCTGATAGCAAAGATACAACATAGCAGGCTGACACACCTAATAGGACTACAATACTGCCCAAATGTAGGGAACCCTGCTCCCTCAAGTACCACTGCCTGGTCATGGAGACTTGGTGGAATAAATTCCACAGCAAACTAGCCCAACCACCCCACCAGCAGCAATGGTGCTTGCAGCTGAACCTACACCCAGCTAGCATTGGATTACCGGCAGTGTTACTCCTCTATATAGTGGCACTAGCTTGGGAGGATGCCAAAATAAGTGACTGCCAAGACCCTAACCTGTATAGGGGGGCACAGGACTGTCATCTACCACACTTCGTACACTGCCCCACTCCCTCAATCCCGCTCACGCTGATTACCAAGCACGGATTTACTCACAAGGGAGCCTGCTATCTCATGTTCTCCAGTCCGACAGGTGATCAAACTAAACGATCGTACAGTACCCGGCAGGGAGTCCTCAGCCTCATCCTACTATTACTGATTTTGAGGGCTGGTGATACCCACCCCAACCCTGGGTCTCCACCCTATAACTCCACACTGGGATCCTCCGGGGACCCCACATGGTGCCACACCAAAGGCCTAAGGGTGGCCCACATGAACATGTGCAGCCTCCGACCTAAGATGCCGGAGGTGCAATCATGGGTAGACACTTACAAACCCGACATGCTAGCCATCTCTGAAGCATGGCTGAAGCCTCACATTCTCCCTCATGAAGTGGAACTAGACCACTACAACTCCTTCCGAAAGGATAGAAAAGGGAAAAAAGGTGGGGGAGTTCTCATCTACGTGACCTCCTCCGTGGTAGCTTCCTTGTCCCCTGTTGATATGATAAACACAGCTGGACTTGAATCCATATTCATCCAACTTGTCCTGGGCGGCGCTAAGCACCTCACCATAGGATGTATCTACAATCCTCCCACGGGGGCTACTGCTGCACTCCAAACCCTCATCAGCCCAATAGCAGGGGCTCGACTCACGGAGTTGCTGGTACTGGGGGGACTTCAACTTAAAGTGGGAACCCACTTCCGAGCAAAAATACAAGGCCATACTCCTAGATGCTAATCTGACCCAGGTCATCACTGAGGTCACAAGGTATAACCAAAAAACAGGAAATCACTCTATCCTAGATTGGATACTTACCTCCAAACCCACCAACATACAAGTGGCGGGTGTAATGTTGGATGCCCTAAGCGATCACTCACCCACCTTCTGCATATGGAAAAACCTACCTCCAAGGATCCCACCCAAGCTCATAGTGGCCAGGGTCTTCTCTGGTTTTATGGCAGAGGCTTTCCAGAGAACCCTAAGAAACATAGACTGGTCACCAGTGAGACACCTAGGGAGCACGGACGAGGCAGCACAGTTTTTACAGAGCACGTTCTCAACAGTGGCTAACATGCATTCCCCAATTAGGACCAGAAGAGCCAAGTGCCTCTGCCATAAATGGATATCGCGTGAGCTGATGGCACTGATGATAACCTGGGACACGGCCTGGAAAAAGGCAAGGAGTTCCGCAACCCCCGCAGGCTACTCTGCCTATAGATCTCTGCGGAATTAGTGCCAAAGAAGCTCCAAGAATGCCAAAAGGGACTACATAAAATCCCTGCAGAGGCAAACACTAACTGATCCAAAGTCCTTCTGGGCAAACATCAACACCCTGATAAAAGGTGCTAAACTGCGCCAGCAAGGTTACGTAGCCTATGACGGCACCACTCTCACAGACGGAGAGGAGGTCGCTATAGACTTCAACCGCCTCTTCACTGACCTGGGGGCGCTCAGACCCAACCCTACACACGGCTCGCAGAGACCAATGGTCACTGAAGCCAGGAACTCTCCGATCACCAATTTTCATCTGCGGATAGTGTGAACCAAAGAGGTGCTAACCCTCCTACAATCCTTAAAACCCAGCGGATCACAGGACCTGATGGACTGGATCCTAGGCTGCTAAGGGCTGCTGCCTCAGCCATAGCACTGCCTATAACACAATTAATAAACAGATTCCTGCAGGAAGGTACTGTCCCACTAACATGGAAGCAGGCTCATGTAGTCCCAATCCACAAGGGAGGAACAAGGGGAACCTATAGGCAACTATAGGCCCATCTCCATCCTATGTCATTTGGCTAAGATCCAGGAGCGGCTAGTTTATGGCCAACTTAGAGACTACCTGGAAGACAACAGGCTACTGGCCCCCGCACAACATGGCTTTAGACCAAAGCACGGGGACTGATACTGCCCTCATAAAATTCACCTCTGATGTTCTGACAGCATGGGACAAGGGTACCTCCACTGGGGCTGTGTTCATGGACCTCTCAAAGGCCTTCAACCTGGTGGATCACTCACTCTTACTAGCCAAGCTTAGCCAACTGGGGCTGGATCAGCAATCCCTCAACTGGTTCTGCAATTACCTCACTGACCACACCCAACAGGTCAAGTGGAATGAGGTCACCTCCCAACCCCTACTGTTAACTGAAGGGGTACCACAGGGCTCAATCTTGGGCCTGCTTATGTTCTCCCTATTCACAAATGATCTCTATGGACATTGTGGGGGCAGCTTCTTAGTACAGTATGCAGATGACGCAGTCCTGTTCAGAACGGGGGATCACCCATCCGACCTTGGACACTGACTTAACCCCACCAAGACTAAGGCTATACTGTTCAGGCCAAAATCACTGGGCCTCTCCAGGGATCATCTTCTACCACCACTCTCTACCTTGTCCGGCTCCAAAATAGAGGTGGTACAATCAGTCAAATACCTTGGCCTCACACTAGATCAGTGGCTCACCCTAAAGCCCCATGTGGACACCGTAATGAAAAACATCCACCAAAAACTGGGCCTTCTCTATTGCCTAAGCCACAACATGACACCAGAGACTAGATTGGCCATCTCACAAAGTATCCTTCTCCCATCCTTAACCTATGCCACCCCCATTGTACTCGGCATCGCTAAGACGGAATACAGTAGACTTATGACCCTATACCACAAAATAGCCCACTTTGCCTCTAATTCTTACCCTAGGACCCACCATTGTGAAGCCCTCGCAGCACTCAACTGGCCATCCCTGTACAATAGGCTCCAGTACCCCCTACTAAGCTGGAATTATAAGCTCCTAGATGCCCATCCTCTGGCAGGGCTAAACGGACTACTTATCCCAAAGCCGCCCAGACGACCACTACACTCCTCAAACAAAAAACTCCTGGAAATTCCCCTGACCTGTATGGTAGCAGGGAGTAAATCCTTTACTCACCTAGCTCTGGACTCATGGAACAATCTCCCCAGCCATCTCCAGGAGGCACCATCAGTAGCCCTCTTTCAAAGGGGGCTGTGTACCCACCTTATCTAACCAAGCCCATGCACTTCTCAAATAGCTAAGATAGCTGCACCTCATGTCAACTTGAACTGACTTGATACTGCTCCCCTTCAACGGTAATGACCAACGACTGCACAAGCGGGCACCCCACCCCGTAGGCATTCAAAGTGCTTATCACCCTCACTCCCATCTGTCATCACTGCTGTACTCTAGGCTGAAAAGTATTTGCTGCCCTCTTCTGTAGAATAAGCAAGCTGAACACATAACCCCATATTATCTGTACCACTCTGCCATACTGTACTCGTCTGTGTAACATACCTCCAGCATAACATGTATTGTTCAGTATTGCTGTGATAGATGTACTACTGTATCAGATGCACAGCCACTGTACAAATACTGCACAATCTAATATCACATACCTCCCGCCCTCTTACACAAAAACTGGAAAATTGTGTACTGTCTTAATAACCCTGTACTATTTGTCTGACACTGTGAAATGTGTATGTATGTTCAAACCGTATGTAACAAACCCTGGGTCGCCCCTGAAAAAGGGACCTTCGGGGCCCAGTGGGCTCACCCAGTTAACAAAATTTAATGAATAAATACATAAATAAATAATTAGGTCAGATTTGTGATACTCCATTATAGGCCTAACCAATGCTGTGTACAGGGGGCAGTAGTACAGATCTGTCCCTGCTTCTTATATTATGCAAGATCCAATGAAGCACTGTGTTGGCTCTGTGGACTGTTGTAGAGGTAGGTTGCCTAAATGATAAATCATTGGTAACCAATACACCAAGGTCCTTCTCACATTCAACACTTTTTAGAACATGTCCGCATAGCTTATATGTTCCCTGACTATTATTATGACCGAAGTGCATAACACAGCACTTCGCTGACTTGAATTTCATCTTATGTGTTGTGGTCCAGTTTCCAATAACATCTAATTCTGCTTGGAATTTTAGTCACATAGAAACATAGAATCTTATGGCAGATAAGCACTGCTTGGCCCACCTAGTCTGCCCATTTATGTAGTACGTCTTCATACATTCTTATAGTAGCACCAACCTTGGTGTCATCTGCAAACTTTGCCATCCATGCATTCCCTGGTGTTTTGAGGGATGAGACGAAGATATTAAATAGTACAGGGCCCAATACCGACCCCTGGGGCACTCCACTCATGGCATTCCCCCAGTCTGACATGACTCCCTTTATGTTCACCCTCTGCCTTCTCATATCCAACCATGCTCTAACCCATTGGATGATTTCGGCTGTTACACCCATGTTCTTTATATTCTTAAGTAAGCCACCATGTGGGACCAAATGGAAGGCCTTAGAAAAATTTAGGTAGACAATATCCACCAGTAGTCTCTCCTCAACATCCTTGCTCACCATCTTAAAGAAGCTCAACAGATTAGTCTGGCATGACCTCCCCTGCACAAACCCATGCTGTGTAATATATATACAGTATGTCTGTTTGTCAGGATATGATGCTCTAAAAAGCCTTTAATATATTCTTCCATTATTTTGCACGGAATACAAGCAAGGCTAATAGGTGTGTAATTTTCAACATTTGTTTTTAGCCCATTCTTATATATCGGTGTAACATGAGCTGTGTTCCAGTCCTGCAGAGTCACCCCTTGTATAAGGGATTCCTCAAACAATGTCCCTGTGGGTCCAGACAATTCATGTGGTAGCTCCTTTAGAATACATGGGTGAACCCCATCAGGCCCAGGTGATTTGTTGATTTTAAGTTTGAGTAATTTGTCTCTTAGTGTAGATTGAAAATCTGTCTCACATGGGATATTGTTAGTTTCATTGTTACCTTGATCCATACTACTTGTGATCTGGAAAACACTTAAGAAGTGTTTATTAAATATATCAACCATTGATTTTTCATCTAAGATGGTATCTCCACCAGAGATAATTGGCCCTAGCCTAGAAACTCCATTTCTTGCATTGTAAATGTAATTAAAAAATGACTTTATTTTTGTACCCTATGTTGGCAAATCTGTGCTCTTCATTAGATTTGATTGCTGTAATCCCTATTTTACATTTTTTTGTTACCTTCTTAAATGTAGACCACTTAGACTCATTTGGACTTTTCCGGTATTCCCAGTAGGCCTGTTTCTTTTTATTAATGAGTTTCTTAATAGTGGTGTTGAGCCATGTAGAGATCCTTCCCAGGAAGCTGTATTTGATTTTTCTGGTACGTAATGGATAGCACAATACATCAGTTTTGATAGCATTCCAAATTTGTTGTACATGTAATCTATTAAAGTCCTTTTCCCAGTTCCATCCTTTAATGTAGGTCTTCATATCCTTATAGTTTACTCTGTTCTAGCACTTAATCCTGGTCTGTCCTTTAGCCATTGGTTTTATCCCTGTGATACCAAATTTGGTCATATTATGGTCACTTTGACCCAGTGGATCCCTAACTGTACAGTTTTTAATGTCTTCCCCCATGTTACTTAGGACAACGTCCAAAAGATTGGGGCCTCTTGTACTCTCTGTCATGTACTGTTTTAATCTGTTAGCACTAACTATATCAAGGAGGTGTCTTTCCACTGGATTGGTTCCCAGATGGTTTGTCCAGTCTATATTGGGCAGATTGAAATCTCCCAGAATTAAGACCCTACCGTTTAGGTCCCTAGATTGAATGGTATCTAAGAATATTGTATTTTGCTCCATATTCATGCCTAGTGCTCTATAACAAATCCCTATGGTCATTTTCTTTTTTCCTGGTTGTATCAAATTTACCCTCATCTGTTCCACCTTTATGGTTGACCTATGGCCTGGATCTAACTCATATACATCTTTAACAAATAATGCAGCACGTCTTCCCTTTTTATAGTGTCTATCAGTACTAAACACTTTGTAGCTTGGGATATTTTTCCCCCACTGATCTTCATTCCACCATATTTCGGTAACAGTACACAGGTGTATATTTTCTTTCGCAAATAGTAGGTGTAATTCTTCAATTTTGTTGACCAAACTTCTAGTGTTGATTAGTAGTGCCTTTATATTATTTATTTCTCCAGCCTTAGTAGGTACTATTATATCCTTCTTTTTCCTATCTACATGGTTGCTTTTTATTCTGCTTATATGCTGAGTGTGATCTCTTAGGATAGCTGAAGGTATAACATCTCCCTTTGTCCCCTTGGTATTAGTTTAAATATTTCTTTGCAATGGTATCATTCATAAATTGTCCCAGTAAAGAGGCTCCTCTGGGGCTCAGGTGTAATCCATCCTGAACAATTAGATCAAAGCGGCCCTCAAACATCTCCCATGTTTTAATACATAAAATATTTTCTTGTAAGCACCATCTTCTTAAACTATTGTTACTAATTTTTAACTGACGTGCCCATGTGTGTCCAGTCTTTGGAACAGGTACAATCTCTGACACAGTTAATTCAGCTTGTAGATTATCTATTTCCTTTTTAAAATCCTTGAATTCCTGCATAATCTGATTGATTGTTTGATGTTTTACATTGTTGGTCCTTGCATGTAGAACTACAAGCAGTTCATTACCTGTTGATTTTAAAATGTTAGGGAGCATTTTGTTCATGTCTTTAATATATGCCTCAGAGAAACTGCAGTTGGCTATGTTCTCCTTGTTACCCTGTGTCTTATAGCGATACACATATTTTATTATAGAATCCCAAAGGATATATGTCTATTTTTCATTTTCTTCCATTTCTAACCCTTGGGGGGCTACTGAATTAGTTGTTATCTGTTTAGATGTTTCTGTAGCCACTTTGTGCATTAGATCTTCTTGGGCAGCCCCCCTCCATTTCTTTGTCCATCTCATTTGACATATTCTGTTGCATGTCATCCTGCCCCCCTTCTTCTTCATGGTCCACAGCAGTGGGTATGTCAGTGTCTATAAATGTGTGCTATTCAGTATCTTCCATTACAGTACTTAGAGGTGTATATCTATTATGTAGTTCTACAGAAAAGCCCCCTCCCTTCTCTCAATTCTTTCCTTTTTGAAAGTTACATTACTATTCACAAAGTACCAATCTTGTGCATCATCTCCTTCTCTTCCCCTTTTATTAGTATTTTTAAACTGGTGTTCCTGGTTTAGAAGGAAGTGTTGGTTTCCACATTCCCGTTTTCCATATACCAGTTGTTTGAGGTTTTTAATCTGCAGTTCCAGACCACATATTCTGGCTATTAACTCTTAAATTTCTTTACATTGTAAGCACTCATAGGGGCTTAACTCCTGAGTAGGTTCCATTGTGAACATCATACAAAGCATATATTTTATTCCCAATTTGCTGTCTTTCGTTACTGCCAAAGTGCTCTCCATTTTTCAGTTGTTGCAGTATGTATAGAGCCTAATACTATAATTACTAAATACACTCCAACTGGGTAAGGGCTATGTAACAAGAAAACATACTACTTACACATTGTGACTGTCCCTGCTATTCCTGTGGACACCTGCAGACATGTGCAGACATGCTGTGCATGTCTTAGCTTGCATCTTCGCGTGTGGCAACCATGCGTTCACCCAACCCATGCTTGCCCTGCACACACAGGGGCAAGCTTTAAATACTGATTATGCAGAAGTAGGTGTATCACCTGATGACCTACCCTGTGCCTGCAATCAGCGATCTACTAACACAACTACTAATGCTGCAACTAGAATATCCCTGCAGTGTCCCCACTTGGTCTCAATCAGTCTTTCTTGCCCAGCCAAAATCTGACCCAACCGCTTGTCTGCTGCTCTTAGCGATGATTGCCCAGTCTGCAGTTCCTCCTTAGAGCATGAACTGCAGCCGTGACTCTCCCGCTTGCAGACACTCAAATTGGCAGTGGCAATATGGGTCCCTACAGTGCCATGCATAAGCACAACACACACCTGGGAACCGGCATGTATACTGCAATGTTTAACAATTTTAAAAGTACAGCCTTGAGTACACAGCCACTCTCCCCTCATATGAGGAGTCAGGAGTAACACTTGGTACTATGAGCATGAATGTTCAAATTGAGTATGTTTTATTTGTAGGAAGAGTTAACAAATCATATGCTCCAAACATTAGACAAGGAAGTATGCATGTTACATTAACACATGCAAATGTTGTAAGTTAGAATTCTTTTACAATATTAGGTGATTACAAACTATAAGAAAATATCTAGTAGAGCTGTAGTCATAAGCGTAATTACTTGTTATAATCCCTTTTGGCCTACAATAACATGCCCTTATTCCTCCTCCTACCTCCCCCCCCAATTCCACCCAACACCTTCTCCCCATCTCCCCTACCCCTTCAGGTATGCAGTGACACTAGCCTGTAATTTCATTAGTCCAAGTACAGTAGTTGGAAAGGGCCAAGATTAGTGATTGCAATTTCACAGATAGTAGTATTCGCGAAATAAAAGGAAAAGGAAAAAGGAGGAAGAGAAAGGGAGCGTAATTCTTTCTTTTTTCTTTCTTTTCCTTCTTCCCTTCCCTCCTCTTCCCCTTCTCCATTCCCCCTTTTTGTTATATTATTCAGTATCCCATTGGCTGTTAAATGGTCAATAAAGTATGTAAAGGTGCCCATACTTTCTAGTAGTATTGCGGCCTCTTTGTCATATGAGCGATGGTGTTTTCAACTTGTAAAGTGAAAAGTGTCTCTTTTAACCACTCTGTCTATGTTGGGATGTTCTGATCTAACCAGTGCTGCATAATAACTTTTTTGGCGCATAGGGAAATTAATGTCATATGTTTTCATAGAGTACCACTCAGAATTTCCTCATAATCTCCTATTTTGCAGATTTCCGGACTGAAAGCTTCAGATAGCCCTAGTAGGGGATCCAAATTAGACTTAATGATGTCCCAAAAGGGTGTTACTTTATTGCATTCCCGTAGTATGTGCAGTAATGTGCCAGGACTCTGCTTACAGCGGGAACATAAGTTTGAGGAATGTCTCCCCATTTGATGAAGTCTGGCCAGAGTGTAATAGAGATTGTGTATTATATAGAATTGCAGAATGCGATATCTAATCCATTTCACATCTTGAAGCAGTTGTGACCAGATTTTAGACCATGGCCATGGTGTTAAGGTATTTGAAGGTAGTACCTGGTCCCAGATATAATGTGGCACCCCTCGCAGTTCCTCTATTCCATCCCTTAGGAGGCAATAAAAATAAGAAATAAGATGAGAGGAGGGTAAGTTGGAAATTGCTGGAAGAAAAGGACCAGCTAAATGCTGTATCCAATACCCTGATCCGAAGTGTTGTAGGAGCATATGCTGCAGTTGGATGTACTTAAAACAAAAGGAGTTAGGGGGATTGAACAGTGTACTAGCCGTTTGGAATGGTATCACTTTGTGTTCTTGTAATAAGTCAATGACTCTGAGCTGAGTATTTCCTGGCCAGAAATTATGTGAGAGGGGCACTCCCCCAATTTTGAAGTTGAGGTTCGCACATATAGGCTGGGAGACATCCTTCAACAGGGATATCTGACAAGTATTGCATAATTGACCGTGTATGTGAAGTGTTGTTCCTATGGGTAAGGTCCTGAAACTTTTAATCAAGTTTTTAGAGGGAGAAAAAATGAGGGTATTAAGAGGTATATTATACGGGGAAAGTAGAGTCTGCTCTATTTGGCACCACAAGGGGAGATATTGGGTCTGCTCAGTGTATGACGCATCTTTAATCCAATATGTAAGGACTGAACATGTAATGGAGAACTGATAAAAGAGTAAATCTGGGAGTTGTAAGCCACCATTAATCTTGCTCCTTTGCAGTTTAAAGAGAGCCCACCGGGGTGTCTTGCCACCCCATAAAAAATTGGACATGAGTTTGTTGAATTGAGTAAACCAAATTTTAGGTAGGAAAAAATATGTAATCTTTAGGGGGTATAGGATTCGAGGAAGAACATTCATTTTCAAT
Organism: Neoceratodus forsteri; assembly: GCA_016271365.2. Classification (NCBI taxonomy): domain Eukaryota; kingdom Metazoa; phylum Chordata; order Ceratodontiformes; family Ceratodontidae; genus Neoceratodus; species Neoceratodus forsteri. The sequence goes on along the minus strand of CM028137.1, from coordinate 260,056,842 downwards.
ACATTTACCAGTCCCCAAAGAGTAAGTGGGAGCATAGCCCAGTGGGAAAGGTCCATTTTAATTTGAGTAAGAATTTTGTCAAGATTGTATTGCTTCATTTTGACTTCTGAACAGGAGAGATATATCCCCAAGTATTTTAGTTTAACCTTGGTCCAGTTAAACCCAAAATGAATGACCTCTGCTAGAAATGTATGGACATTTAAGGGCATCATTTCTGTCTTTGTAATGTTAAGCTTATAATTAGAAAATTTACCAAATGCTTTAATAAGCTCAAGTGCAGCAGAGATCGATTTTAGGGGGTATGTTATGTGAAGTAGGATATCATCGGCATACACCAAAATTTTATACTGATTAGGCCCAATAGAGATACCAGAGATGTTAGGGGAGTGATTAATGCATCTAATAAGTGGTTCCAAATATAAATTGAACAAAAAGGGGGAAAGTCACCATCTCTGTCTAGTCCCTTGCTGTAAATAAAAGTATTGAGATAGGTGCCCATTGCAAAGTATGCATGCGGAGGGGTAAGTATAAAGGGTCTTGATCCATTTAATATACTGTGCTGGTATATTATAGAGCTGCAATAAGTAAAATAGGTATTCCCATGAGACCCTGTCGAACGCTTCCTCTGCATCCAGGGAGACCAAAGCAGCTGGGATTCGAGACTCCCTGGATGCAGAGATCAAATAGGCCAATTTATGCATATGATCGGAAGGGACCCTGCCAGCAATGAAGCCAACTTGCTCTCTGCTTATGAGACTTTGCCAGACATTAGACAACCGAATGGCCAGGATTTTGCTAGTATCTTCATGTCCACGTTAATTAAAGAAATCGTGCAGTAGTTTGTGACTTGAAGAGGATCTCTGTCGGGCCTGGGGAGGACCACAACTGTAGTCTCGAATAGAGAGGGGTCTGAAATACCTTGCTCAAACATATAATTATAAGCATCTAGAAGTGAGCATGAATGTTGTTCAGCATAAAAATATCTTCAAAATAAGTGGTGTTTCCTTTATAGATACCTTTTAGTTTTTTTTAATAATTAGCAAAAATCAGCAGAAGAATCTCTTTTTTTTTCCACTTATTGGACAAACAAATGTCAAGAACTTTAAAACAAAAAATGATAGCATGTTACTCTGAGCACAAAACTTAGATTTTTTATAATCAGACAAAAATGGCAGAAAATAAAAATGTCACTTTTTTGACAAGCAAATGCCCCCCCCCAAAAAAAAGAACTGTGCATCAAACTTTTTCATTATATACTGGCCATAATATAAAGTTAGAGCACCAATAGCAACCGCTTAGCAACCACTATGCTAAGTGGAGCTACACTGGGAAAACAATAAAAACGATAAAAAGTCCATGTAAGTTTACATTAAAAATTATATAAATAATTTAAAACAAAACTCCCTGCACTACCCTAAAGGATCCCTATTCCGTAAATGGAATATGTAACAGGGACCTTGTGGGATACTTGTTTTTTTTTTTCACTTGAGCTATTTGACCTTGGGTAAACAGTTATTCATATAAGATACTGCTCTAAAAGGGTCACCTGGTGCCCTATGTCTGCAGACACTGAAGTTAGAAGTCCAGATTATACACAATAACTAGACACCTTGGTCAAGGGTAATTAGCAGTGTAACAGTCAATGGTATAGTGGTCTAGCAGGTGGAACAGTCTCTCCAGTGAGAAGCAGGTGGTAGCTAGCAACCTTGAATGACAGGGAGTAAAGTACCTTTTTCAACCGATCAGTCCCATTGGCTGGCAGATGTCGAAGTAAGGGTGATTGTGTAGAACTGAGGTGGCCAGATGAAGAGGAAGATGAAAATGAAGGATCAAGGCTGGTTGTGAAGCTGAAGAGGCAGGTGATGGAAATGATGGAAGCTGGTCGAAGAGATGTCCTTCTGCTGTAGTGGAGGATCCTTGGGAAGGTCACTGATGGGTTGACATCCAGCTGGGGAAGGGAGAAATATGGCCACCTAAAGAAAACAAAATAATAATGTGGCAACTCTCTCGCCGCCATACTTTGGAGGGAACCTTACTACCTTGAGCCGGGATGGCTCCTAGGCTAACTCCACTGGGTGACTGAGTATCGCTGCTCTGGCTACTACAGTCTGGTACATCCTCAGAGGCAGTCAATGGGCTGGGTAGCAAGCAGATGAAGCTTGGCCACAGAATGGAGGGTGGATGCTGAAGTGGGATGTGCAGTCCTCTGATGCACTATTCTAGTTTGGATATCCAATGAGCCTGGCTATACCCAATAGTTCAGGTCATGAACAAAAAGGGGTGCAGGCAGCCTGTCCATTCCACCAGCACAACAGTTCAGTTATAAGGGAAGGATGGGCATTGGCAGTTGCAGTCAGTCACACGGCATACAATTCTGGAGGTGGAGAAACTGAATTGGACCACCTGTTTGTTCCCCAAACACAACAGTCTAATTAGGGGGGAGAGGACTAATACAAGCAATGGGTTCAAGCCCCAAAGTCAAGTGGTCAAGGTGCAAAACAGTGGAGGTGCAGGGTGACCAATTTAAGCCACAATGCAAGGCAATGCAGAAGTTAGTTTGTTGCAGGGCAGGCAGTTCAAGCCCTGATGCACAAGAGGTCAATGTCCAGGGACAAAAACTAAGGTGGACAATTCCAGAGTACTGTAGGGTACTGTGCCCACCTAAAGCCAGGGTCCAGGTGACAGGCAATATGGAGCATAGCCCTGGTTGTGTTCCCAATCCACAGGCACTTCAGCTGCTGGCAAGCAGTCCAGGGGGATGGGGTGGCTGATGGGAGAGGTTGGGGTTCCCAGGGAGAAATGCTAGGGCCTCTGGAGTGACTTTCCAAAATTGAGCACTGACCTTTTAAGTACTTGAGGTATCCTTAGTTTTCTTAAAGTCCTGTAAGAGGGGCCACATGGGCATGGCCTAAGCATCCTGATTATGTATGGGGGGGCTTTGGTCTGGCTACACAGTGGGCATAAGCTTAGCTCTGCACCTCAAATTCATAAACACATGGGCCTTTGTCCTCAGCCCCAGCCTTCATAATTATCAGTTTGGGCTGCAAGCCTACTATGCAGTGGGCCAGGACTTGCCCTCACCCCTACTACACATAAACATAAGGGCTTGTACTCTTGGCCCCACCCCTGCACTCTTGGTGTGATTTCTTGTGTCCCCCTCTTCTCCTGCCCACTTTAGCCCCCTCTCATGTACTAGGGCACTGATCTGGTGCCAGATCTAATCCCTTTTGGTGCTTATGCTATGCAGTTCCCCTGTTTATCTATTGTGTGTGCTCTACCCACTTGCCTGACTCTTCCCCCTCTCCTCCCCTTTCTCTGTCACATAGGATGCCAAATAAGGAAATTTTTGGGCTACCAGCCCACTCACCGACTGCCCTAGGCCTCCTGATCCTGTCCTGATTATTGGTGGTGTAATTGGTGATGGTTAGGAAAACACACTCCCACCTGGCACTTCCCTGGCCATTCTGAGGCTGCAGGACAGACCCTGGATGTCCAGACACTTGTTTCCACCTGGACACAAAACACTGCTGCACACTGTGGTCCATTTTGAAAACTGTTCCCTCCTGAATGCAGCACAAGTCAGCAGCTCCCTTTAAGGACTGCAGCTATACCGGGGACTCACGGGAGGGGGAGGAAAAACAAGGAGAGTGTGGGATTCTACTCACCACCACTGAGTCAGAAAGCCAAGGACTCTACCTCCATTGGAGAAGTGGGAAAGCTCCATGAGGGAGAACACAAGAAGGGGCAAGCAAAAAAAGAAGAAGGGAAAAAACAGACCACCACAAAATCTAAAATGGAAAAAAAAAAAAGATCCCAAACCAGAGGGAAACTGGACCACAGTGACCTAAGGGAAAAACAAGACAAAAGAAACCCCACATACAAAGCCAAAAGGGCAATGGACAAGCCAGCAGCCTTGTAGCTGGTATGAGGGCAAGCAGGACTGAGAAAGCAGACACAAGGAGAAGGGAGTACACAAAAGCAGCTAAAATGATAGGACCTACCAAAACCAACCAAGCAAAAGGGAAGGGGCAAATCCAATGGAGCAGATGACTGAGGGAAGTCGACCCCTTATGGGGCTGGCTGTTGTTGGCCATCAGAGCAGTGCTGGACCTGAAGGATGACCTGGTTGCTATTACCAGAGACCCCAGTGTCCACTAGCTACAGAGAAGCAGTGATCCAGAAGCCACAGACTTAAGCTTCAGGTAAGCCTCTAGGCATCAGTACCCCTGTGCTCTCCACTCTATAAGCCAACCTGGTCCCAACTGCCTCTCTGGCCACCATGGAAACCCTTTTTAGCAGAGGGGTGGTCCTGGCTTCTGGCCAGATGATTGGGTCTCTGGGGCTTGGGGCAGCCCATTTGGGTTGATATATGGTCCCTAGGCCAGCCAAGTAGGATTGCTGGCAGCCCCCTTAGGCATTGGCCAGGGCAGGTGGGGAGGGGATGGCTGGGACAGAATTATAAAGCCAGACTGGGAAAGCTCAAGGGAAGGGGAAGGGGATAAGGGGAGAATGGACAGGAAGTTGGGCAGCAAGCCAGCTTGCCATATAGATGGGTGGGTGGGGAGTTAAACCTTTCCCTCCCTAAGGTTCCCCTAGTCTGCTTGGCCTGGCTGTACTTTGAAGCACTACAGGGAGAGAGTTCCAGATTGAGGGCAGCTGGGCTGAGAAAGATCCTGACCATTGGGTATAGACCAATGGGGGGAAATTAAGGAGCTAGAGATGAAGCAAAGGGAATATTTAGAGGGAACTGTGGAAGTGACCAGCTCAGACAGCTAGGAGGGGAGGCACATAAACCAGAACTTGGAAGGACTAGAAGCACAATGGTATAAGCACCACAGAGATAATGAGGAGAGATAGAGGAGATGGTAGATAGAGCAGTGATGAGTATGGGAAGCTAGCAGTAAAATGGCAAAAGGTGTAAAAGATATGGTTCAGTCATGCAAATGTAGATTTGGGGACACCTCCACAGGCCACAGCTGCATAGTCAAAGGTTGGGAGGATCATAATGGGGCATGATCTCACACTAGACTGGGCACAGAAGTCAGGATTTATTTCTGTGGAGGGCACCAAGGTCATGGCATAATTTTTTGATGATGGCATCAATTTGGGCCAAAAGGTCAAGATGACTTTTTAGCCACACGCTAAGATATTTGAAACAAGGGACTAACTCATAGGGTGTGCCATCAAGAGGTTTAAATGCAGCAACCAGGCTAAGCTTGTTGAGATACTGGAGGGTATCCAATAGCATGGTGACTGTTTTTTGACATTAAGTGAGAGCTGATTAACACAGAACCATTGCTGGATGATGTCAAAGTCATGCTGTAGGGACTGTTCCAGCTTGGGAATGGAGGTTCCGGTAACAAACAGAACTGATTCACTTGCATACATATTCATTTTGGCTGAGATGCAGGCCAAAGGAAGATCATCTAAGAAAATGGGAAAAAAGGATGGGGCCCTGGACAGAGCATTGGGGAACATGAGAGTTAATAGGGAGGAAAATCAAGAAGGATTTCCCTTCCTAGACCTACTACTCTCATGAGAGAAGTAGGACCAGAATCAATGATGTGTGGTGCCTTACAGTTCAGGATTCTTCAACTTGTCAAGGTGTAAGGCATGGGCTACACCATCAAACACCTTAGGCAGGTTGATAAAGATGGTGGTCAATACATGACCTTGATTCATTCCCTTCAGGATAGAATCAGGGACATGTAGAAGGGAGAAGACTATAGAATGGGGTTTGCAGAAGCCAGACTGGAAGTGGGAGAGAAAAGAGTCAAGAAAGTTGGAAAGCTGATAGAAAACCAACTTTTTCTGCAGTGTAGCCAGGAGGGTAGGAGAGAGAGATAGGGTGATAGTTCCAAGGGGTGTAGTTGCCAGCCTTTTTGTGGAGATGGAGAACTTTTGCAAGTTTCCAGCAGGCTGGAATTAAAAGGAGATATTCAGAACAAGAGTGAGAGGGTCAGTGAAACAGGACCAGAAAGTTGCAGGAGCTTAGGGTCCAGACTATCAGGACTGTGTCCTTTGGAAGGATTCAGGGAGAGCAGGGTGGATAGAACATCAACAGTTACTGGTAAGAAAGTGAATGTAGTTGCAAGGGATAGAGGACCCCCCCCAAGGAAGAGATGTTTTTAACTCGAAGTGCTGGGGCATGAGATATTCACAGCAGGATATACATGTGAATGTAAGCAACTCTGCTAGAATAAATCTTCAAAGTCTTTCTATTCAGAGTTCTTGTCTCTGTGCTTTTTTGGGATAGAGGAGCAGCAGGGAACATGAATGTAGATGCAGAGGTGTGGAGGTGACAAGGCTGGTGAAGTGTGCATTGGAAGCAGTTGCCACTTTGGTAAGCTCAGATGAGACCATAGTGAGGCTGATGAGCTTAAGGGCAAGTGTGGATAAATAGACAAGGGTTAACAATAGAATAGATAACCCTCCAAAACATATTTGGGGAATTAAGATTGTTCTGAAGGTTTAAGGCAAATTAATTGGCTTTCACCTGTTTAAGAGATTTTATGCTGGCATTCCACAACTGTCAGTACCTCAACCAATCCTCAGGGGACACTGAGGACCTGTGGAGGGAGCAGGCTAAGTCACAGGCCTTGAGAAGGGAGGTGAGCTCAGATGTTATACACAGCAGGTAGATACTGCATACACAAAACTTCCTTGAGGAGGTGTGCTTGTTCAAGGCCAACTTGAACACGGAAGTGAAGTGGTAAAGGGCATCATTGATGTCTGAACAGTGGATAAGAAAAGTCCAGTTAGAGGTGAGCAGAAGATCCAGGATGTTGTCCAGATTTGGTGAGCTGCATGACTGGGTCCAGATGTACTTCAGAGGAGCTTTGATACAACAAATGTTACAGACACAGCAGACCATGCAGTGATTACTGGTGGAGTTAGAAAGGGTACCAGCAGCACAAATTCTGTATGGGTGCAAGGATAGAATCCAATAAAGGAGAGAGGGGATTTTATAGAATGAGAGTTGTTCTGGGTGAGAAGAAATATGTTGAGAAACACCAACATACTCAACTTTTTGAGTGAGTTATTTGAGTGCAGCAGAGGATCAACTGAAATGTATGTCCCCAGTGACAATAAGTTAATTTAAGGAGGCAAGAGTAAGAAGGGAGGAGAGACAAGGAATGACAGATTCATGATCTGAATTTAGGGAACAGGTAAATTCTATTGATGAACCTAGAAAAAGAGGGAGAAGATGGAAACTTTACGTTGATGACTTCAAAAGAGGAGGTAACAGGGAGACAAAAGACAACATCAAATGAGAGGCTATGTAGTACATAAATAAGTACAGATGAAGGTTACATAGGCAAGAACTGAGAAGTCACTCACTGATGCTGAAGAACAGCCAGGATTCAGTGATGACCAGGATGTTGTGGTTAGTTAGTAGGGCCCACAGCCTCAGTGATTAAACCTTGTCAGAATTCCACCAACACTTCAAATGTTTGTATCCCTCAACCTGATTTTGCACTTTGCTTTTCCCCAAAAAAAATTTCAACATGTACAAGTGCTGAATTAAGCAACCCATTTTCTTCCTAAACTTTAAATATCTACATTCCTAATTGTTCACCCCATGCACATCTCAAAATATAGTAATGTACTCTGCGAACATAGAAAATTGTTTTGCCTTGTACATTTTCACATTTTTTGGATCTATTTAACAACTTGCGTGAATGTATATGATGTACAACTGTTTAATTATTTGACTACTTGGAAAGGTCACAGTGAACATAACCATCTATTTTGGGGTGGAAATAATTATTTTATTTTATTATTCAAGATGGGCACAAGATCACCATGTAGTTGGGAGTTGGGGTAATATATTAATTTATTTATTCATGAGACAGATCCTGGGAAGAACTGTTTGATCTCTGTAGCACTGAATATGCAGTATACGGTGTATACCAAATTCTTGGCTCTGAGTACTTAAGTAGAGATGTGCAAAATTGACAAATTTCATTATGCAAAATGTTTTGCAAAATTAGCACATTTCGCGAAATTTTTTTGAGGAAACAAAATTTGGAATTTTGCCAGCAGAATGTGAAATTTTGCCTGCGGAAGGTAAAATGTTGCCAGCAAAACAGCATAATTTGCCTTTCAGTGGGAAAATGTTGCCACTTTTCAGGTGAAATTCTTCATTTCGCAGGCAAAATTCTGCATTTCACACCCCACAAAATATTTCACATAATGGGTGAATTTTGCTAAATATTTTGTGCATCAAAATTGCTGATTTCATGGGAATTTTGGTGGTGAAATATAGTTTTGCAATATCTCTATACTTAAGTATACACAATTATTGGGATCCCAGTACTTAAGATCCCCATGAATGTAAAATATATGCTTGGGGATACAGTGTTGTGGAAGAAAAGCTCTACATAAAAGTTATGTGTATGTAGTTTAGCTGTAATAAGAATATAGCTTGATTAATGTATTTAGCACATGCAAATAATTTTATAAAAATGCATGTTAGCCAATGTAAGCAAGGTAGTTGGGATTCATAGTGGTGTTGGTTGAACTGAACACAGAACTGAGGTGTACAGTAATAGCTATTCTAATCTTCTGCTTCGCCACATAAAAGCTTATCACATCTAGGTACTGCGATACAGCACTTCCTAGTTATCGCAGTATAATTCAACGTACTACATGAGCTAAAGTGTTTTCAGCTAATGTAGTACTTTGAATTATTTTTCCAAATGCTTTATTGCAGTACCTTAAAGTGGTAAATGTTTCTGTGGTAAAGTTGAAGATTGTGAGGGCTACTACTGCATAATCCAGCAAACAAAGTTATGAAGTCATAACCATCTTGTTTACACAGAGTGTACAGAGTTAGGGTCTCTTCTAATCCTAACTTTGAAAGTTCTGTTGTTTTGTGGGGATATGGCCCATAACATCATGGACACAATATCACTAAAATAACATCTCAGAGAAAACAGCATGGTATGCATGGTCGTGTTGGAAATAACAAAGCAGGACAAAAATGCTGTCCATAGAGAATGAAGTGTGCTAGAATGTTGCAGCATATCTGACAAGTTTGTGAAGGAATTAACAGAACCAATGGGGTCTGAGCCACCAGGGAGGGTTATCGGGCATGGAGAACATGGATACTGGCAGGACCTTAAGAAACAACAGGACTGGTAGCAATGCTGTAAGTTCCAACAAACATACAGAGGAGAGGGGACAGGGCAACACAATATGCATGACCATGCAATGGTGGTGATAGAAACAATCAAAGCAGCCCCACACCATAGCAGCTCTCTACGCATCCCACAGCACACAAGTGTGTGTATCAGTTACCCAAATGGTGGCATATCACAGTGGAGGAAATCCCCCCAGACAGGATGACTGACCCACACCCATGAACAGTGGGTGGAGGAGTGGCCAAAGGGCTCTAAAATAGTGCATGCAAGCAATGCACCTGATGGGAACGTGGTGGGCAATCTGAGCAGGTGTGCCGCATCCCATAATCACTGATGGGTCTGTATAGCACACCCACTCACCAGGTGCAGGCGTTTCTTCCAGAACCAAGTTGCTGAAGGCCATGAAACCACAGTGGCATGTTACCATGTGGGTCTGAGTGTGGTGGTGATGCCTCTCCAATACCTGACTAGTCAGAAGGGGAAAACTCTCCTGCAGCATGAGGGATTCCTATACTACAAGGAGCGAGCTGTGGGGAAGAATGTATATCAGAAGTGCACCAAGTACAACAAGGGGCAATTTCCAGACTGGGTGCACACTGCCAGGAGGGAGGTTGTCAAGATTGTCAACACCCACAACCTGATACAGGATTGTGGTGTAATTGGCATCCATGAGGCCATCATGGGCATAAAGGAGATGGCAGCACAGTCCAGAGAGTCCCCACACCAGGTAGTTGCAGCATGCAGCAGTACGATGCTGACAGCCATGGATGGCAAAATGCCCTGTGTGAACCTCCTGAAGCAGAGGGTATGGTGTGTTTGTGGATGGCTGTCCACTGTCTACCACTCTGCCAACCTCCAAGTGGGACCTGTCCATACCACAGGAGTAAAGACAGACACACACCAGTGCACCCTCCTGCTCCATGACAATGGCAGTGTTGACAGGATCCTCATAGTCACCACCAACAGGAACCTGCTGTACATGTCACAGTGTTACACCTGGTACACAGATGGTACATTTAAGATGGCACCCCACACTTCCTGTAGCTGTACACCATACACAGGGTCCAGTACTGTTCCAGCATCACCACCATGTATATCCTCCTGCCCAACAAGACAGGTACCACTTACACTCATACGTTCAACACTCCGAAGGGGCTTCATATCTCCCTCAAACCCACCACCATTGTGACAGACTTCAGGCAGGCAGCCATGAAGTTGTTTGCCACAATGTTTCCAGATGCCTGCCTGCATGGCTGCTTCTTCCACCTGTGCCAGGCCCTGTGGAGGATGATCCAGGAAGTGCCTTACATGACGCAGTGGTATGTTGAGGAGGAGGACTTTACACTCCATGTCCAACTGGTGCCTGCCCTCATGTTCATGCCCCTTGGGGAGGTGTCCACAGTGTTTGAAGTCAAGCATTCCTGGACATTTTACATCCACCATGATGAACTGTTGGCCCCTATGGTGGACTACTTTGAAGACACCTGGACAGTCCAATCCATGCCAATGTCCTCCACCATCCACTGTTCCATGTAGAACTCGGGAACTGCTTTGAGGCCAGTAGGATGGGTACAGCACAGGCAAATAATTCTGTGGAAGGCTGGCATCAGGTCTTCAGCACCCTCACTGGCACATTTCACCCCAGCCTGTGGCACTTCATAGATGCCCTGAAAGCAGAACAGAGGATGAATGAGATGAAGATCGAGTAGTGTGTCTCCAGTCGGTATGTGCCACCCAGGAGGAAGTGGTACAAGGATGCCTCCAGCCACATTCAGCAGATCATGTAGGACTATGGTGTATGGAGCACATATGACTACCTGAGAGGCATAGCACATAACTTTCAACTGCAGGTGTGAGGGGACAAACACCTGTCCACATGCCTGCTGCACCAGAACTGTCACCTTGCTACACTGATTGGGGGGATGTTAGGGTCTGTATTGCTGTACAAAGATGGGGGGGTATTGGGTGTGCCTCTGCAAAGTGATGTGTGGGGGGGTACTGGGTGTGCCTTTTTCCACTGGCCTGGCATAACTCTCCCCGACACTATCCCACACCTATCTGTGCAATGCAAAGCACTCCATGAAAGGATGGATGGCCTTCTAATAAGTGATCTGTCTAATGTGGTACACTGGACTCAGGTGTGGCTGGAGTCAGGGGATGCCTAGCGTACCAGCATAAGGAATCTGCCTAAGTGGTCCCAGGCTGAGTGGTGGATCAGGAGAATGTGTACCGAGTACCCCACTGCAGACTATCCCTATATTCCTGAGCACTTTTGGGACATCATTGAAGAAAAGAGGAATGACTAGGTGTTCAGAGGAATGATTACCAAGCTGCAGTCAAGGCCTAGGGGGGACAAGGCACAACTCTCAGCAGATCATTCAGAAAGCCAGGATGATATGTTTTTCCAGCCCCTGGGCTGGCATGACCTTCTTTAAGCATATTGTATTGGTACAAGATTTGACTGAGTGTAGAGTGAAATACTACGTGATTTCAAAAGACTTGTTTGGGGATGAGACAGCAAAGCCTGACCCAGACTACTACTTCTTCCTTTGGGACGGTGGGTCCCCCCATCTGTAATGGACTGGAGTGACAAGTGATTGGAAGAAATGTCTCATGTTCTATTTGCATAATTATAACTGGAACCGTTCATTTGGGACTGCATGCTATGTTCCCTTTAAAGAAAGATTGCAAAAACTGTGCCCAGGGGATGCCTTCTAATGACTAAACATCTGATTTTGTTTGTTAAGTTGCCCACTTGCCCCCAAGACTTGGAGAGCAAGAGAAAAAAAATGTCTTGTTGTTTGGAAAAAAAAAGCAAACATGTGTTTTAAAATGTTATTGTCTTAACATTTAAAATTAATCAAATGTTGTAGGGTACATGTCTACCTCGGAGTGAATGGAGAGTGAATGGGAGAATACGAGGAGAATGACTTAGTAGTAAAGCTGTATGAATGCTTATCAGATTTCATCTGTTCAAAAGTTATCTGGTTACTAGTTAGTAAAGTATTTAATAGACAGCCTGGCTAGAAGAACAGCTTACTTAACTGTACAGAACTGTTCGATTTCTAGTTCATTTATTTTGGACTAAACTTGCTCCACTGAGCAGATAGGTAGGTGCTCAGGTGGGTGGGGGCAGGCATGTTCAGTAAAGTTTACAGCTGGGTTGGGGAGTGCGTATACCCACTTAGTTGTTAAGGCTGCTGGAGGTGTCAGATATGCCCCATTTTCAGGAGGAAATGGTTTCAAAGGAAGGGGAGAGTGTAAGCCCCCTGTCATGGAGTGGATTTACTAGTCTTTGGTTGCATCTCCTCCCTTCCTGTAGAGCCCCCTAGTTTGAGGAACGTTTTTAAGCCAGTGCTATCATCCTGCCACAAGGGGGCAGTGTGCTTAACTGGTATTTAAGCTCTGGTCCCCCGGGGTGGGAGGGAGATGAGGGATTGGTGGTAGAAGTAAGCACAGTGTTCTGAGGGGCCCTCCTCCCAGCTAGGGGATGGCAAGGACATCGTTGGATGTGATGCAGGGGTTGGTTGGTCTTTGATGGAGAGCTGTAAGAGTTTTTGCAGTCATGTGGGTCCAGGAGGATTTTGGGTCATCTGCTGCAGGAGAATGGTGAAGCAACTGGTGGAAAGAAAGAGGACTGAATGGCTACAGAATCCTTCTGTGTCACAGGGGTCCAGTAGCCTGTTTAAGGTAAGGGGTAGCCTGGCAGTGGGGCTGCTGTAGCAGTGGCAGGGTTGCAGCAGAGTTTCTGGCAGTGGCAGTACTGGAGCACCAGTCCTGTGTAGCATGCTGTCAGTGGAAAAGTCTAAAGGCAAAGAGGAGTGCAGCCTGGGATTCACCATGGGGCCTGTCATGCCCTTGACTGGGGCAGGCCCCGGGACCTACTGTGAACATGTCTGAGGTAGGTCCATCAGACCTGTAAAGGGACATGGCACCACTTGAGGAAAAAGGTTTTGGTAAAGATGGGAGCCGCCGCTATGCTTTGGCAGTCTGTAAGGATTCAGAAAGCAAAAAATCTGTGGGCACTGTGTTTATGGCTCAGAATACTGTTTCTGTGGTTAATTGGGAGCAACCAATAGGAGACAATGGCTGCTACTCACCCTGAGGCCTACTTTTGGTTTGGCTGGCACTGGGAGGGGTAAGGCATTCCCCCTCAGGAGGCTAAAGTGATAAAAAAGGGAAGGTTCATAAAGAACAAGGCTGTATTCTGGTTATTTGAGATCTCTGCCCAAGGGAACTAAATTTTTACATGGAGTCAGATTGGTCTAAGAGCTAGGCCTAGGATTAAAATCTTGCTTCATGCTGGTGTGTGCCTGGGAAAGCTTCGGAATGTCTGTAAGCTCTTTTCTTGGCTCCATGGAGCTGCTCCTAGTTTTAAAATGAATATTTTCCTTGGACGCAATCATTTCTACATCCAAGAATGATGTTTTTTCTGTTTTGAGAAGATGGTTGTGGTGGCTGATCATTTGCCAAATGAATTAGAGCATAATGAATTCTATTTAACCACTTCAGTATTTATTCTCATTTTGAAGAGTCTGTACTCACCCTCCCCCTCTTTTCAGTGAGAAAGCAGCAAAAGAGAGGCACCTGCAACAAAGATGTTGCTGCCGGTCCTAATGCCAACTATCCAGAAGTGAGTTGCTTTTAGAGAGGGAGGCCTTTTGAGAGAAATAGACGAAGGCTTCAGGTAGGCCACCTCGTTTTCCATCTTTCCTGAGAGAGGTCCAGGAAGTGTTTCTGGTCTGTGACCCCCCCCAGTTCATAACATCAGGACCCCTAGACACATATCTGAGGACAAGAGGTGGATTACAGTGGATTACAGGTAGTACATTGTCCCTTGTGACATTTATAAATAGATTGTGAAAGTTATTGTACATCTATGGTTTACGTTACTAACAATCTAAACTTATATTTGTTTGTTATACATTTAGAACTAAATCAATAATTTATTTTCTTTTACCATTGTCAGAATTTTTTCTTCCAAACCAGGTCTCCTGTGTGGATCTGTAACTAGTGAACCTATGAGTAAAAATTTGGGGCAACATACTACACAGTATTTCATCCTAATGTTTGTAGGCTTTTGGTCAGATTTGATTATTTTTAACCATTTGTTAAATAGGTCAGTCTAAACACCAGTGCAGTAATAGAAATATGTCTGACTTCAAAAATTTACTTTAGAAATTGATGAGCCAGTTATAGCAACTTGTTCTTTATTTAGGCAAGATAGGGTTAGCACATATGGTGGGGTTTGTTGAATTGATTTAACAGAATGACTTCATATAGAATTAATATTTGTAATGGCTGACGTAACAGGGAATTTGGGGCTCTGAATTTTAAATTGGGCAATTGTATAAATGTTATTGTTTGTATAACATGTGTACCACCCAGTAATACTGAACATGGATTACTCTGCTTTCTGGACTATGTTAAATGGTAAAACAGGAATCAAATGCAAGTACTTTTAGATTATTTCAATGTAGCCTGGATTGATAAAAAAACACTTTTAAGATTTCTGATGAATTTTATGATCGTAACTTAACTCAGATTGTTTACTCACCTACCCATTATAATAATAAAACAGACACTCAGTCTTTACTGGATTAGATTCTAGTGTCTAACCCTAAGAAAATTGTTTCCTCTGGTGATTATTTTGATAATGTTAGTGGCATTACTGTAGTCCACATTTTGCTCATGGTCTCTTAAGTGCAAAAAAATGATCTCATTCATTTTGCAAAAAAGGAAGTTAGCTGATTTTGGAGAACCATATGAGAGGTGAATTAACAAAGATTAATTCATATACTGTAGATCCAATCCCAGATATTCCTGACTTTGGACTTCTTTTGTACATAATTGTATACCTTGCTTGATATTTTTTCCCCTTATACACAATATGTGGCAGAGGAAATTCATGTAGATAGATGAATCATGAGTTATGAAAACTTGTGCGAGTGCTTGATTTAATATAGAAGACATTTAGAGACTGGATAAAGCTTTACTCAATATATTTAACAACTGTGAAATGTGTAACATGTTTGCTAGGAGGTATAAATCAGGACATTTTATAAATAAATTATAAATAAACATAAGACACATGTGACCAAACATAAGATATGGGATATTATTAATATCCTACCCAACTGAAATAAAGAATCTAATGCAAATATACTTGAAAGTAAAACTTTTATTCATACTGATGCTTCAGGTATAGTCAAATATTTTAATGACTTTTGGGGGAAATAAAACATCTTTTTCCTAAACATATTTTAGGTAATCAGATATTGATGTCTGGCTGCTCTGCTGTCATTATGGAGACCATTGTTGTACTTTAAGAACATGTCTGTTAGAGTCACAATGAAATATATTTTAAAAGAAAATTTTAAAGCAAGCCACTTGGTGAAGCTAACAACATTTATTATAAAAATTATTTAACTTGTTCCTAACTAAGTTTCTGTGTCCATTACTAAGCTATTTAATTTTTATGTACAGTACTCATGAATGTTCCTGGCTTGTGGAAGCAGACAACAGATGTTACATTTTCAAATGTGGCTCTAAAACTCAGGACAGGAATTAAAAGTCTATTTAAATTTTGCACAGTTATTTAAGGTCCTTGAATTAATAATTCATGACCTAATTAGTGATTATTTTAATAAGTTTTAATTTGTTTCAGTAATGCAACAAGGTTTTTGAAACCAACAAAGTACAGTACTTTGCTTTTGACAAGTTTACTAAATGTTTGTTCATAGACATTAGACAATGGGTACCTTGTAGAGGCCATTTACAAGATAAAAGCAGTTGAATTTTTTGTCAGCCATGAGCTCCTCACATTGAAAGTTGGAAGCATTAGCCTGTTTGACCAGACTTTGGGATTCTGTCTCAGTTATTTACATATTAAGAAGCAATTTGTTAGAAATGCAAAATGAGTTTTCTGTCATAAGGCAAGACAATATGAGAGTTACCTCCTGGGTCTATTTTGGATCCTGATTTATTTTTTTTCTATTTTAAATGACTGCTTCTGTTTGTAACAGTTTTGTCAGTTAGTATATGTGACTGCTGCTATTTTTATTTTGTCTTGTCAGGATTCTCAGTCTTCTCTGTTCGACCATATTTGGGGGGCTCTAATGTCTTTCTGATTAAGTTACAGCATAATGGACAGGTTATGACTTATAAAAAGATCAAAACTATTTTATTTTTTAGGAAAAATGAAAAAGGTGATAAATTGTCTTGCTTGGGGGTAAGCCAGATAGATAATTTTGAGAATTATTAAGTTAAATATGTAAGGGTTCTATTTGATAATGTGTTCCTTTCTGTTAGTCATGTTGATTTTATCATAATTCCTGCTAGCTAGAGGCGGGAAAAAGTTGCAGATTCTGCTTTCGCTGAAATTTGGAAATTTCACAGAATTTTCTGGACTTCCACTATTGGCAAGATTGGAATCTTCCGAATGTGTTTGGCAGATTTTTACCTTCTTCCATGGAATTTTTTTTCTCTGAACTGTGAAATAATACACATGAACTGCAGAATAACAGTTCTGAGGATTTTTTTCCACAGTTTAATGAATTATTCCTCAGTACATGTAATTATTCTGCAGTTCAGGGAACAGTTCTGCAGATTTCTTTCTCCACGTTAAATGCAATAATCCGCAATTTATACATTTTTCCTGCTGTTCTAAGTTGGAATTTCTATGAAAGTTGCTAATTTGATTTCTGCACTTTTGAGGAAATAAAAATCTGCCAGTGGAAGTTCTTTTTCGCACACCTCTACTGCTAGCATAAGATTAGACTTGTTTTTTTGTTGTTGTTGTTTTGTTAAATAAATATCTATTTACATTTGAGATA
The DNA here is from genome assembly GCA_016271365.2 of Neoceratodus forsteri. Taxonomy (NCBI): domain Eukaryota; kingdom Metazoa; phylum Chordata; order Ceratodontiformes; family Ceratodontidae; genus Neoceratodus; species Neoceratodus forsteri. Next base: position 260,039,861 of record CM028137.1, on the reverse strand, counting down.
TGCATGTTGATTGTGCATAGTCTAATCTGCCACTTTTGCATTATGGTGTAGTTGTTCATTTTGGTGCAAATGACAATACACTATTTAGACTTGGGGTACATCTAAACAAGGCACATAGGATTGCATTTACTATCCCTAAGTAAACTCATCATTGTGAGCTCTATCAACAACATGAATGGCTTCATTTCGACCAGGGACCTTTTTTATCTAGGTCTTATGGGTAGAAACATTTCTTCTGGTCATATACCTATACTTTTAGAAACTCTGTGCTAGAACCTATTAGACAGCCCTACACATAACTTTCTAAGTGAAATTCATTAATACCGTTCAACAGAATGCAGCACGGTTAGAGATCATTTACTTACGGATTGCTTGAGTTTTGGTATACATTAGCTAAAGACTTGATACTTTGTAGCACTACAATAAAATGGGTATGTTGCTTATTATTTCTTAATTGTTTTATTATTCCATTTGCGGTGCTTACCTGGCCTGGAGGTGGGGGGACAAGGGGCATTTCATCCCATGTTGGATTCAATTGGGGACCTGAGTAGAAGTGCCCTCTTCAGTCCAAGAAGTTTGAAGGAGATTAGTCAATGGGAGTGGTAGGACCCCTGTGTTCTGGCATCATGCTTTAGTGCTCTGTAGTTTTGCTGTTTAGTTTCTTCTCATCCATCAAGACTGCAGCTGCAGAAGTCTCCATAGTGCACATGTACATATGCTTGTGTGGCTGCACTCCAGAGCCAGGCAGCATCCTCCAGCCCTCAGGCTTCTCCATCTGCACCACCACCTGTGGTCAGCCAGATGGCAGCACTGCAACAGAGAATGCTGCCCTCCCTCCCTCCTCAGAGGACAGCATTCTGTGGACTGCTCAGTCCTCCTCCCACTGCTGGCCCCCAATGTCCCTAACTCGCTCCTGAACCTGACTCATCAGCATCATGAGTGGTAGCCCCAGCACTGCACCAATGAACCTGCAAAATGTGCATTTTTACTGAAAGATTATTCACTCCAGAATGCTACATGTACAGTGCTTGTAATTAATTGTTGTATTACTACTGTGTTGTTTATGTTTGTGACTATGGACACCCCTGCAAATGGGCACTTGATGTTATATTAAACTAGCTTGATAAATAAGTAGTTTGACAAAAGCAAAACTACTGCAAGTGAAGCTTAACAGAAATTGTTAATGTATTTCTTCCTAAATCTGATGAAAAACTGCTTCATTTGCAGGTTGAATATCTATCTGCACTTTGATGAAATGGCTTTAAAGTGAAGCTATTCTTGTTTTATTATGATATGTTAAGGTTGACTACGCTAGCTAAATAACAGAAAGACTTTTTTTTATGAAAATGCAAACTGTCTTAGTATTACTAGTGTCTTGATTACAGAAACTCTATACATAGCCACTTCAAAGCATTTGTCTCCATGGTAACATAGTAGTGTTCCACCTAATGTACTTTGATCAATCAATCTCAAAACCCATGGCACCATGACAGTGATGTTGTCATTTCACACTGTTCTAGAAGGGCCTGCATGAATGGTTGTGTGCAATTATAAGCCATTGTCTGCTCACATTAAACCTCTGTTTTTTGCTTTACTTCCAGAACAGAAACTTTTTCAACATGGATTTGACATGCTGTGCGTGCTTTTGCTTGCCTTAAAATATCAAAATGTCAATGAAAATATTTTAGGCACCGAAGTAAAAAGCAAAAGTGTACTTTCTAACAAAAAAATTAACATTTCCTATGGTGGATAAACTCTATACAAAGCCTCTACAAAGCATTTATCTCTGTAGTGAAATACTGTATATAGAGGTGCAGTGTAGTCTACAGCTTATAGCATAGGCTGGATAACCTGAAGACAGCAGGTTAAGACTCTGCATGTGACTTCTTAGTGCTCCAGTCCCCTCAGCTACAGAAATGGGTTGAAGCAGGACCCCACTGCAAATGAGATGCCACATCTCATCTGGGCAATTCTTGATGAATAAACTGTATAACAAAGAAGAATATGAAGAAGAAATAGCACATTTTATATATATTGTATCTCAATTTCACAAGCAATGAGACACTGGTAGTGAAGTGACTGTAAATGTGTAGTGACAGCACTTTTCACATTAACACCTTTGAGCCCGAGAGCTCTTTTTCAAAGGTTCCACATTAGGTTTACAAAAACAGGTACAAATATAGACAAAACAGCTTGTACATCTAGTAATATACAATGGACATAATGTAAGAGTACAGTAATGCAGCCAGTGGCATTGTTAGAGTATGACGTAAGCAAAACTAAGAACATTAGTGAGCACAGGCATTGTACAAAGTATGCTGGATAACACAGTTTAAGGTAATTAATGTTGTATACTATAATTCAACATGACACTGTACCAGGGGTCAAAAGAAAAATAAAAGGGAGGGGAGAGATGAGAATGTTGCAAGAGACAATTGTCAAGGTAAGGGGAGAGATAGTGGGGAATCAGGTAACACTGGACAAGTGTTCAAAAGGAATAAGAAAAGAGGGGAGAGAAAAGAGTGTTGCAGGAGTCAAGTAATGAGGTAAGGGGAGAGATATTAGGGAGTCGATGGTCAGGGTGAGGCAGTAAACACCCACACACAGCCTTGCACAATTGAATAAACAGGTTTTATGGGAAGAGAAATGTTATCCAGGACAACTGGGAAAATCCCCTAGTCTTGCAAAAACTGCCTTGAGTTTTTTATATATCTAAGAACACATGCTTGGACAACGGTGGCTTACTTGAGCTCAACACCCCACAGCAAAACTCAAAACCAGACCATTTCAGCAACATTTGCTGTAACTGTCTGTTTTCAGTGATGCACTTTCCCGGTGTCCTGTCTCCTCTCCAAATCAACTCTGACCTGAAGTTGATAATCAATAAATGTTAGTGGTGTGGGGGGCGCAGACCCCCACAGAAAACACAGTCTGTATCGAGGGTACAATACCGGTGTCAGTATTATGCCATCACTGTCGGGGATGTCAGGATCTTCACTTTTGCGGTCCCTTGGTGCTTCCTTGGACAGCATTGAAGATGGGCAGAAGGGGCAGAAGGGGTAGAAGAGACCTCAGCGTTATGTCTCATCCAAAGTATGGCACACCCCAGCACTACAGCATACACCAGTACTGTACCAGGATGCCAGCATTCAGGCCTGTTCACTGGTCAGAAAATCGGGGATTCTTTTTTGGCCAAGGTGGAACTGCAGGCACTAGGCGGCACAAGTCATGCTGACAAGTGAGGGTATCACTATGAATGAGTGGCAACCTCAGGGTTTCCATTAAAGCCTGCTGGCAATGCACTGAGGACTGGAGACAAGAAGTCCAGTCACCAGCCGCAGTCCTACAGGTTGGTATCCCAGGTATGGCACAAGAACTGGTGCAGTGGCTGCCAGTGGAGAACTGACTGGAATAGGACACATTCCTCCTCTGAGGAGGGAGGGATGGCACCTGTGCTGCAGCACTGCCACAGGGTCCATGGGTGGCAATCGCAATGGCTGGGTGGAGGATGCCAGCATGAGCTCAAGCCAGGGTCCTGAGGGAAGAAACAAGAAAATCACCAGAGCTGACATGAGCCCTCTCAGCCCAATACATGACTGTCCTTTTCACAGCTGTGTATCCCAAGGGGGGACACTGAAACCCAAGGGGCCCTGAGGGACAAGCCATGGGGCAGGGGTATGTCAGAAACTGGATACCACACATTTAACCCAACTATAAAAACAAAGCTCAAATTAGTCAGAAATCAGAAATTGTCATTGGCACTAGCCACACTGTACTCGGGGGGAGGGGAGGGGGAGTGGTCAGACACACACACACACACACCAAGTTATTTTCAGCTAACCAAATCAAGAACTCATTAAAGCTGGGTGGCAAAAATGCATCTAGAAGAAGCAGACTAACAACTGACCAGACCAGACCAGACAAGTCACCAGGCAGCTGGCAGGACCTGCACACACACAAAAAAAAATCCTGAACCCCCACCCTCCCCCAGCATATGGGCCTGCTGCACAGCTGTCCCATTGATGCTGATTTGCATGTGGAGTATTCACATAGTTAAACCAAGCACTGCCTTGCCACAGTCCCACACAGCAGTGCCCCTTAAGTAGCACACAGGTCATGTATTAAGACCTTTGCATTGAACACTGCAAATGGCTGCTAGGATGCTTACTGGGAGTGGGAAGGGTGGCTGGGGTGATTTATTTATGTTATAGGTGGTCACTACAGGAAACCAGCTGGTTGATAAGGATGCCATGGGGAGGAGGATGGTTGCTTTTGAACTGGTTGCTAAATTTGGGGGGGGGGGGCATAAGATGTGGATCAGTGGGTGGGGTCTAACTTGGTCCTCTAAACCACCAACATGCTTGTAATACAGTTCTGTCAGCCCCAGTGACTGTAGTGGGACTGCAGTGTGTGGAAGTCCCTTCTGAAACAGAGTAGAAACAAAGGTTTCTGTGCTTGTACCTCCACATCTGGGTGCCTGTACCAATAAAAAGAAAAAAGGAAAAAAAGGAAAAAAGCAGAGTGGAGCTCAATCTCTTTTGTAGGGGGATCCTTCAGAACCCCTTCCCCCAGCACACAGGCTTGAGTTTTGATAGTACAAGTCCAATCCTGGTGTAGGATTGGAACCATCACTTTCAGGCCCTGAGATGGCTGTGCTACCAATCAAGTTATGCTGACATTTATTAATATAACATAATAGTGCTGTACTTGATATGCTTTGATCAGTTTTCATTCTTGAACCCTCAGAACCATGACACTGATGTCATATCACGCAGATCTAAAAGGGCCCACTTCAATACATGTTTAACGAAAAAAGTTCAGGTGCCACACAGATTACCACAGGTGCTAGCAAAGTCAGGGAGGCTTTCCCAATTAGAAGTCCAAGGTAGCCAGTAGTATCAGCAGTCCAGGTCAAAGATAGGCAGCACGCAGTTTTAAATGCTTAAATAAGTTTATTTCATTCCAGTAGCTGTTGCTTCCTTAGCGCCTCGGTCCTACAATCGGCCCTTTGTCTGAGGGTGTGTGTTTTTTTTATGTTGGTGCGCTTGTGCAGCCAACATCGTGGGTCAGTGCAGCTTTGGAGGCAAGGTCGCTGTTGGGCGAACACAGGGCATGCACTGGTAGGTGTGTCCCTCATTCCCCAATCAGCCTGCACACCGGCGCCACACCATGCATACATAATGTGGCAAGCACATCTAAGAAAAGGTCCGCTGCAATCCAAGCAAAGCTCGTCATATGCAGCAGACCCTTCCTACATGCTCACGATCATTATGAGCATGATCGACGAACTAGTGCCCGCTCAACTACTGCCACTGGGTGCCCAACTTCCTGTCAGTTAATCCCCTGCTTTCTTTTGTGTGCCGGCTGGGGAAGCCCACTCCCGTCAGCATAACCCCCAATTGTTGAATGCCGAAGGCTGCCCAATTCCCCTGCCTCTTTTGTGTGCTGCCAGGTGCCCAATCCCCATCGGCATTACCTTCCTCATCTCCCCATGTTGTGTGCTGGACAAGGGTGCCCAACTCTCGTCGGCTATAGACCTCCCAAACAGTTAGGTGGCATGCTGGGAGCCACCCCAGTGTACCAAATCCCTGCAAACAAAAACTGTCTTACGATGTTTTTTTTTTTCCTAAAATGAAACGGTCCCTCAAGTCTCAATGCCCCTCCCCACCACCCACCATCTGCGCACCTGCCTCCTCACCCCTCACCCCATACTTACCTGCGGAGTCTGGCGCGACGATATTCAGTGGACTGGGAACACATCTGCACTCTTCAAAGCCGACTGAGAACTGAAGAAACACCGATAAGCTGTATAATGGAATGAATAGGGGTTTTTCAACTTTAATGCATATCTCGGGCATTTTTGCAAATTTTGGCCCCAAATTTTCAACATGGGGTTTTTGGGACCCCTTCTCATGAATTCTTGCACTGTCATGGCATTATTTGATCCTGAAAGGTGATTTCGCAGTCACTGCGTGGAATCACATTTCAGGACCAAGTAACAAATTGACAGTGCCACTTTTCATGAGAGGGGCTCTCAAAAAGCCAATGTTGCAAGTTTAGTGGGAAAAATCAAAAAAATGACTGTTTTACGAGCGTGTGTAGCAAGTGCACAATGCATGCTCGTAAGTTAGTGCATTCACACTATTTTCATGCCAGATGCTCAGCATTGGCATTTTACCACACCTTCTTGTGAACCGAACAGCTGTCATTTTTCACATCCTGGTTGAAATGTGTTCTCGCACGTCCGGCGCAGAATAGCATGGTCGCTGTGCAAAATCAGTGTTTGTGACACATTACGAAAATGACAGTGACACTGATCATGAGCAGAGGTCCTAAAATGCCTGTGTTGAAAATTTGGTGACAATACTCCATAAAATGACTGTGTTATGAGCGTGTGTTGCGCAGTTTGCATGCACGCTCGTAAGTCCGCAAACTTATAATATTTTCACTCCACATTTTCAACAGTGCCATTGTTCTACACCTCCTAATGAACATTACAGCTGTCATTTTTCACATCCTGACCAAAATCTGTTTTCGCAGTTCCGGCACACAATAGCACGGTTGCTGTGGAAAGTCCATATTCGAGACACATTATGAAAATGGCAGTGACACTGTTCATTAGCAGATGTACTAAAATGCCTGTGTTGAAAATTTAGGGATGAAAGTCAATAAAATGAGTGTTTTACAAGTGCTTGTTGCGCAGTTTGCACGTATGCTCGTGACTTTGTGAATTTGTGACACTTTCACTCCAGCTGTTCATCATTGGCAGTTTTCCATACCTCCTTATGAATAGTACAGCTGACTGAAATGTGTTTTCGCACATCCGGTGCAGAATTGCACGGTCACTGTGTGAAATCACTTTTCGCGACACTTTGAGGAAATGACGGTGACACTATTCATCAACAGAGGTCCTAAAATGCCTATGTTGAAAATTTGGTGGCGAAAGTCCAGACAATGACTGTGTTGCAAACTTGCATTGCGCAGTTTCCATGCAGCCTTGTAACTTCATCAGTCTGCAATATTTTCATGCCACATTTTCACCACTGGCATTTGTGCACACCTCATTATTAACAGTCCAGCTGCCATTTTCCACAGCCTGCCCAAAACGTGTTTCCGCAGCTGTGCCGCACAGTGGCGTTCTCGCTGTGCAAAATCACCTTTTGGGACACATTAACAAACTCACAGTGCTATGCCTCTCCACCTCCGCCACTGCCAATGCCAGCGTGACAACATTCGGCATTGACAAATGCTTGTTTTTACAAAGATAGACGCTACTGCAAAGAAGTGCAAGATCATGCACATAGGGAAGAGAAACCCTGAAGCTACCTATAGGTTGGGAGGGGAGTTGCTGGAAATTACAAGGGAAGAAAGAGACTTGGGCTTCATCATCATCATCACAGATGACTTGAAATCATCAAGGCAGACCACTAAAGCAGCAGGTAAGGCTAGAAGGATGTTAGATGTATTAGTAGGGATATCACAAGTCGTAAGAGGGAGGCAATGATCCCTCTTTACAATACACTGGTTGGGCCCCATCTGGAGTACTGCGTGCAGTACTGGGGGCTGCACCTGCTCAAAGACATTAAGAAAATGGAGGCAGTCTAGAGAAGGGCAACCAAAATGGTGCAGGGACTACATCAGAAAACATATGAGGACAGATTAATGGAGCTTAATATGTATACCCTAGAACAAAGGAGGGAGAGAGGTGATATGATTGAAACATGCAAACATCTTAAGGGCATTAACAAGGTGAAAGAGTCTAACATGTTTCAGTATAAGAAAAATAGCAGGACAAGAGGGCACAGCATGAGATTAGAGGGAAGCTGATTAAGGATTAATGTGATGAAGTTCTTTTTCATAGAAAGGGTGGTGGATGCATGGAAGGGCCTACCTCAGGAAGTGGTGGATATGAATACAGTGCAGGGCTTCAAACAGGCATGGGATAGGCATAAGGGAGAAATACAGATGAGTATGAATAGATAGGCCATTGACAGAGTAAAGGCCTATGGCACATTCATAAGGTAGAAAAATTAGGCAGACTGGATGGGCCTTGCGGTCCTTATCTACCATCAAATTCTATGTTTCTGTGTTCTTTGTTTCTGCCATTTAAATAAGTATCTTTTTAAAGAAAAGGAAAAAAGAAAGATTACAAAAGAAATTAAATTTGAAATATGGGCACCACCCTTACAAATTTAGAGTGCTGCTACTACTCGTTACCTTCAATACATATTTGCAATATAAAGCATTGTCTGCTCACATTAAACCTCTGTTTTCCCTTACTTGCAGAATATAAGCATGTGTAACATGGATTGGACAAGCTGTGCACTGTATACAGTACTGTCACTTGTATAAACGTACTGTGATTTCATTACGTCTGTTTTAAATTCCAAGTTAAATTACAAAAGTGTAATGTTTCATATGAAAACTTTTATATGGTAAATCCAACTAATCCAATTAGTGATTATCTGCTCTCTCACTTAACTTATACGGTATGCAGAATGAAGATACGGTGAATCAACAGGATTATTTATAATGTAATGTTTCAAGTTGCAAATGCAGCATACATCTGTGGTAAACACTGTGGGCCAGATATTCAAAACTTTGAGCTGGGCAAAAAACGTTTACGCAGGTTTATAGCGGGATTAGGATGGGTCTGCTATATTCAAAAGGCCAAATAGTGCGGGCAAACTGCATTAGCACCGGGCAAAATCATAATGTAAGCAAGGGGAAACTGACATGAATACAGGCGCAATGCTATACTCAGTGACTAGTGCCACGCTAAGTGGTTTTGCGCGACTTAGCGCGACACTTAGCGTGGTGCACAATGCCGCCCAGGAAAAGCTTGTCTTAACCCTGGGCAATCAGCTTTGTGCGGTGTTTGCGCAGATTTTTCTCGGCTTTGTGCGACCCTAACAAATAAATATGACACATAGACAAAGCCAAACATAGAGGAAACATGCTGCTAACTGATGGCATCACAACGATGCCATCATCTGCCACCAGTCCCAGCCATGCCAGGAAGTAAGTGGTGACCCTGCTGCCAGTGAACAGCAGGGCAGTGTGGCCATACAGCACACACCAGTGGACCACTCTTCTGTGGACACCAACAGATGCCAGCACACACATGCAGCACTGTGGGCATGGAGGATGTTGAGGGGAGAGTGTATGGATGACCAGGCTGCACCACAGACCAGGTGCGGCCACAAGGCTGGGACACATCATGCAGTGCACATGGACCAGTATTGGGAATACCCCAACACCAGTGTGCCTTTCTGATAATATATGCCCCCCCAGCCACATACCGCACAGCTGTACGACTGCCATAGCACACAAAGCCGGACATGTATATGTCACTGTGAGCATCCCATGCCAGAGGTGCAACATCTGTGGATCACACAACAGTGTAACAGTAATGTCCACTGTCAGTAAACACCTGCAGGTTGGGCCTCTCACTGTGTATAGTGCAGTCATCATCACTGCCCTACACAACATAGGCATTGCTGTGTCCACACACTACTGGCCCTCTTGCTATTGTAGTGTCTGCTGTGCACCGTATCATGACCTACAATGTGACAGTTGCATGCAGCACCACCACCATCTGTGCCTTTGCCATCTTGTCCCAGTACAGCTGCAGGCAGCAGCGCATGTGAAAGTGCAGTGTTCAAAACTGTATAATATTCCCCAAACTGTTTGCGCAGCGCTAACACGTTTGCACAGGTTTAGCGCAGGGCTAAATCGTTAGCCTGGTGCAAACTGCATGCAAATCAGGGCATAATGAGATGCTAATTTGGATGTTTGCCCAGAGATTACCTAAATAGGCTCATTTGCATGTCACTTTTGAATATGGCAAAGTTTAGCGCTGGGCAAACGTGTTTGCACCAGGCTAATGGTTTAGCCTTGCGCTAAACCCGCGCAAACATGTTAGCGCTGCACAAACAGTTCGGGGAATATTTTACAGTTTTGAACACTGTACTTTCACATGCGCTGCTGCCTGCAGCTGTACTGGGTCCACGCATTTGCTGTCACACACGTTGGCCACATAGTTCACCTCTACCTACCTTCACATTACTGTGCACTGTGTTTCTGTTGTGGTTTGCACTTCCTGGTTGCCATATTCAGAGCTGTCTTATTCCAGGGTTAAGTTTGCCCTGCACTCCCAGCCCAGTTTGTCCGGACTCATTCCCATGTTATATTCAGAAGCTGTTTACCTTGGGCTATTCCTTTTGAATATGGCTTGCTTTGTGCTCTGGGCTAAGTTTGCTCGCTGGCAGTGCTAATTTAGCCCCAGGGCAAAGTGTTGAATATCTCGCCCTATAAGGTTAAACTAAGGATTATGCTGAAAAAAAGTAATATATTGCATACAGTATATTACAGGAAAATCTGCATGTTTGATCTTTTGGAAAATCCATGTTTTTTCAAGGTGTATCATCTATCATCCTTGTCATCAACCCAGATGCTGACAAAGAAGGTACTCCTATTTAAATCAGTGGGCTTGGTTCCACTTTAAGCATCATTCCTAACCTTGACAACAGTTATTAGTGGATATGTTACTGAAACCTATTGGCTTCTGTTGGTGTGTTGAATATTGACAACTGCACTTTTTATCTGACTACCTTGTTACTCTTCAAGGGTACTTTCATTGTTTAAATCTTTGTCTCCTACTGTATTTCTTTGTATAAATGTTTCATAATAGCATCATATACAGTTCACATAATTTCTTTGAATTATATTTGCATATTATTTATCTGCTGTTTATATACACCAGTGTCAGATTTCTCCAGGACTCCCCTAAAAGTCAGTTGTCCTCAGCTAAGTGTGCCCTTTTGGCCAAATAGTTTAAATAAAATTAATTATACAGAGGATTATGCATGGGGGATGTAATTTCACTGAGTGAAGTTGGAGCAGCAAGAAAGCGATGAGGCTGAAGACTTATCCTGCCCCTAGCATCAGAAGATGACACTATAATCGAGTTCTTCATACAAACACGCACACATGCACACATGCATCACACACACACACACACACACACACACACACACGTCTAATGAATCATATTACATACTTAGTAAGAAATATGTTTTTAAAAATATTGAGTACTGGCGATAAACACATTTTGTGTCTCAACAAATTACAGTCCAGATTTTACACAGAGACTTTCATTTAGTTAATTCTTTTCTGATTGATAGTAGTTCCAGTCTAGGTTATCCTGTTCTGTTGATAGTAGCTCTGGTCCAGGTATTCTCAGTGTTTTGCAAGCCTTGATTGACTCCTTCAGTTAAGCTATGGGAACACTATCTTCTGCTGTGGTCTGAAGCATTTCTACTGTCCTCTTGAAATGTGTGAAATATACAGTAGCTGCTTCTTTGACAACTTCCAATATGTGTGCCCTTACATTACCTGCTTAAGGTGTTGCATGCAAAAATTCAGTGTGTTTTAATCACAGGGTTACTGTTTATTTGAGTTGAATGGTAATTCTTGTGACAATGCTTCTGGGACTCCTTGCAGAAGGAGGCAACTATAGACAGAAATACCCACCTACCTATGCCCTATCCCCCTACATAGGCACTAAATTTTGAGTGACAACTGAGACATCCTGTTGGGGTGCAGGAAGGGCAGGACTAAAAGTATACACACACGAGAGCCTAGACTGTGGACAAACACACAGCACAGCAATAGGAAAGGGGGTATACTAAACAACAATAACAAAACAAACAAAAAAAAACTGCTGTTTACAAACCAAAGCAGGGACAGACAGAGAAGAAAGGGAAAATGCTGGGAATGGTGCAATGCAGTGGCCGTGGGACAGCAGTCTTCAGGAGGACATTCAGGATGCTGCGGTGCTGCCCCCATTGACAGGCACCTCCCTGGACTGAGGGGGAGATTATTAGTCTCCAAGCCAAGTTGGCTAGTATTCAGGGAAACTCCTCCCCCACCCAGGGGCCACCAAATCTGCCACCACTTCCTTGAAGGTTGCCTAGCAAGAGGAATGGATGGACTACAGAGGGCTTGTGGAGGTTGAGGGCAGTGGAGCAGAGACACATCACCCAACTGGTGAAACTACAGAACTCCTACACTGCCCTAGCAGAGTGGGAAGGTCCCACTGTGTCACCTGAAGTAGTCACCAGGGAGAATGAGAGGGACCTCCACGATGGAGCCCCAAGGGAGGGTGGCAGAGGGCCCCAGAGGAGGAGTAAGCAAATCCTGTTTTGGGATTCCATCATTAGGGGAATAGAGGTGGGGACAGGTAGTGGGGAGGAGGGGAGAGGGAGGTAAATTGCCTACCCAGAGGCACAGCATGGAGGAATGGGAAGCAGATCCTCAGAATCACAAGGACAGTAGCAAGAAAGGGGGAGCTGGATGTCAGTGTCCAACTGGGGACAAATGACCTAGTAAGGGATGTGACAGAGATTAGAACAGTACAGTAGGAGTTTAGAGAGCTGAGGAGGGGACTTAGACAGGTAGCACACTTCATGACCTTCTTGGAGGTTCTGACTGTCTATGGCAAAGTGAAGGTTAGGAAACTTTGCACCAGGAAATTCAATGCATGGTTGAAGGAATGGTGTGGGGTGGAGGGTTTCAGCTTTATTGGGGACTGGGGCCCCACCGGGAAGGATGAGGACCTGTACAGGGGTGATAGCCTTCATCCATCCAGAGGGGGAACCGAGATCCTCAGTGAGCAGTTTAAATGCTTCATTGACATGCATTTAAACTAGTCATGGAGGTGGGGCAAAAGGAGGCAGGGGAAACAAGAACTGTCCTCCCCCACAGGCTCATGTGACAAGAAATGGGGAAAAATAAGGGTGAGACAACCACAAAGGGAACAAATAATAAATGCCAGGGGACGGAACATGGGAATATAAATAAGGAATAAGGTGGATGCATAGGGATGGGAGGGCAAAAGGAAAATAGAGTACATGATGGCAACCTAATCTGATGAGCCATATGTGTAAATGCCTGGAGTCTATGCAACAAGTTGGCAGACCTGAAGGTTACAATGTTGGAAGCAGACCTGGAAGTAGTCGTCATCACAGAAACATGGTACAGTGTAAGCCAGTACTGGGAAGCAACCATACCAGATTATACTCTGTTCAGAAAGGAGAGGGTAAATAGGAAGGGAGGAGTGGCTCTTATGTAAGGGATGACATAAAAGCCATGGAAATATAGTGGGGCGAGGGAGGGGGGGTGACACTGTGGGTCACTCTGAAGAGAAGAAAAGGGGCAGCTATTAGGATGGGAGTGAATTACAGACCTCGAACGCAGAGGAGGAGGTGGATAAGGTAATGGTGGAAGCAAGCCTAAGAATGGCTCAAAAAGAGGAAGTGCTGCTGGTAGCTGACTTTAATCTACCAGATGTGGATTGGAGCCTTTCTCCGGCATCTACATCCAAGAGTAGTCACATCTTAGACACTCTGCAGGGGCCGTTCCTCAGGCAACTAGTATTAGAACCCACTTGAGAGGAGGCATTGCTGGACCTAGTACTGACAAACAGGGACAGTGTGACTGCTGTTGCAGAGGGGGACCACCTGGGGATCAGTGATCACCATACAGTGTAGTTTGATGTAAGTTCTGGGTCAGAATTAAATCACATCAGGATGAGGGGCTGGAATTCAGAAGGGCCAATTTTAAGAAAATGAAAGAATGCCACAGGAATGCCTTAGCAGGGATAAGACAACTGGAGGGGGTTGAGAAACAGTGGGCAAAAATAAAACAGGGTTTGAAAAAGCAATGACCCTCTGCATCATGCAGGTTAGCATGGGCAAGAGAAAAAGGAGACCACTATGGTTCTCTAAGGAGGTAGCAGAAAAAGTGAAGGCTAAAAGGAAGGCATTTAGAAGGTACAAAGAAACGCAGAAGAGGGTGACAAGGAGACTTACCAGGACAAACAAAGGGAGTCAGGGAAGACTATTTTGGAGTGTTAAAGCGCAAACAGAGGAAATGATTGTCAGATTAGTGTTAAAGGGAGATAAAATATTTTTAGATATGTAAGTGAAAAGAGGAAGACAAAGGGAGGGGTAATAAGGCTAAAGGAGGAAGGAAGGGGATTTATGGAAGAGGACCACCAAAAAGCAAATATTTTGAACAAATACTTCTGTTTTGCATTCAAGGAGGAGGAGGAAGGAAGTGAGCCAAGGATCAAGAACCAGGGCATGAAAGAGCAGGAGGCTGATACGCATCATTTTACAGAAGAAAGAGTGCTTATAAAATTATCAAAGTTAAAGGTAACTAAGGCAATGGGCCAGATGGGGTGCACCTGAGGATACTGAGGGAACTGAAAGAGGTGCTAGCTGCACCTCGGATGACCCTTTTCATTCTGTCATTTGAAACAGGTACCAGAAGACTGAAGGAAGGTGGACATAGTCCCACTACACAAAAATGGGAATAAGGAGGAGGCAGAAAATTACAGGTCAGTCAGTCTGACGTTGGTAGTGGGCAAGGTGATGGAATCGCTACTAAAGGACAGGACTGGGGAATACCTGATAGCAAACTGTCTACAGGATCTGAGGCAACATGGTTTCACGGGGGGCAGTCTTGCCTGATTACATTTTTTGATTGGTTGGCAAGAGAGGTGGATCAAGGAGGGGCAGTGGATGTGGCCTATCTGGATTTCAGCAAGACCTTTAACACCGTTTCGCATAGGAGGCTGACAAGCAAGCTGAGGAGCCTAGGAGTAGGGCCTAAGGTTGCAAAATGGGTGGAAAGTTGCTGAGCAATAGGAGTCAAAGTGTGGTAGTAAATGGCACCCACTCTGGAGTAGGCAAGGGGACCAGCGGGGTGCTGCAATGGTCATTGCTGGGTCCGGTCCTCTTCAATGTCTTTATAAGTGACATTGCAGAGGGACTGGAAGGCAAGGAGTGCCTGTTCACGGATGACACAAAGCTCAGCAACAGGGTGGACACACTCGGGGGGGGGGGTAGACAGAATGAGGGATAATTTAAAAAAACTGGAAGAATGTTAAAGGGTTTGGCAACTGGGTTGTAACACAAAAAAATGCAGTCATCCATATGGGGCACAGGAAACCGGGGCAACATATCAAATGGGAGGAGAGGAACAAACAGTCAGACAGCAGGAAAGGGACCTGTGGGTGATCATTTCTGATGACCTAAGGGTAGCTAAACAGTGTGACAAGGCAATGGGAAAAGCTAGTGGAATGCTCAGATGCATAGGGAGAGGTATCACCAGCAGAAGGAGGGAGGAGATATTGCCCCTGTATAGGTCACTGGTGAGACCACACCTCGAGTACTGTGTTCAATTCTAGAGGCCCCATCTCTGACAGAACATATAGAGGGTGGAGGCTGTACAAAGGATGGCAACCAAAATGGTACAAGGCCTACATCAGAAGTTCTATGAGGAGAGGCTCAGGGATCTAAACATGTACACACTGGAAGACAGGAGGGCAAGGGGGATATGATAGAGGCATTCAAGTACTTGACAGGGAAAAACAAGTTACAGGAAGGGAGCATTTTCCAAAGGAAAAGATGCTTGAAGATGAGGGGACACATATGAAGCTTGGGGCTTAGGGAAATGTAAGGAAGTACTTCATGAAGAGGGTAGTGGACTTTTTGAACAGCCTTCCGGAGGAAGTGTTGAGGGCTAAAACAGTCACAGGATTTAAGAATGCATGGGATAGACACAAGGGAATCTTAAAAACAAGTGGGTTTGTCAACCAAAGTCCAAACAGGGACTCTGGAGATAATAAATGTACGGAATTGTGGGGAGACTAGATGGGCCAAGTTGTCCTTATCTGCCAACAACTTCTATGTGTCTATGTTTCATAGTTAAAGAACACTTCTGTGCAAAGAAAGGGGACAATTTTGTTGCCATGGAAAATCTACACTTAATAAGCTATTGGCCAAATGTGCAACCATTTGAGGGCCAAATACATTGCACATTTAGTCCCCCCTCCCTTTACAGATACAGAAATCCATTTCCTACATCCCTAGCACAGGACACGGCACCAGAGAAGGGGAATAATGAGGTACAATACAGGGCTGCCAGTAATTCCTAATGAAGGTTTTCTGACCTCCCTGATCTCAGTGTCATTGCTAGGAACTTGTATTGCTGGCATTTTCAGGAAACAGCACTCCTGCAGACTTGCAGATTTGTAAAGCACTGTTTCATGGAAAAACATTTTGTACCGTTTTAATACATGTATCATTGTGCCAATGCCATCAGTTTCCAAACCATTTGTGGTTTGATTGCTTTTCATAACGTTTTATAACATCCCTATTTAGTGAATGACTTTGTGCCTGTGAGGCTTGCAAAATTTATTTCTGCTAGTAGTATGCTAAATCCATTTCATGCCGGTGCCATTTTACAGATTTTCATTAGGAATTACTGGCAGCACTGTTTTTTACCTCTTTATTCCTCATCTCTATTTAATTTCCTGTGCTAGTGATGCAGAACATGCAGGGCTGGTGTTAGACTTGATGGCACCCCAAGAGAACAAACCTGTAGCACCCCTCCACCCTCACACTCTCCTGCTCTCCTCTTGAACCCTCCTGCCTCCATTCACCCTTGTCCTGCTCACTTCTACTCATGCCAAGCACTCAAGGTAGTCTTACGGTATAGGCAGGGGGTAGTTAGAGGAGGCTTGTAGCAGTAGCACTACTGGGCCAGTGCTGTGTGCATGGTATAGCACCATGTCACTGTCACCATGTCACAGACCAACCTCGTCACTGTCATACTCCACCATGTTAGGCTGTGCCACCTAACATCTATAGTAATGCATTTTCATAATCAGGCTGGGGAACACTGGCGCTTGGGGCTCCACTCCCTGATCACAGCTTGCTGCCTTTCTGCATACTGTAGTTGTAAAGTGTGATGGCTGAATGGGGACACCTTGTATACCCTGTTATTGCACATCACACCTTGCAACTGTGTGTCATGACAGTAATGGGAAAACTGTAACACTTCTGCAGTAGTGTACTGATAGCACAAGAACCAAAAACAGAATGGAGTGCAGAGCACAGTAGTTCCAGGTAATATCAGGGCTGGGGACTGAACTCTACAATAACACACATCTCAGTTACTTCTTTATTTCTGCTTTGACTGCTTTGTTTAACATTACAGTTTGTTTTTATAGTCTTCTTTTCTTTGTGTTTCACATAATTTTGGCTCAAGGGCAGAGTTTAACAATTTCCTGTTGTTTACGCTCCCAAAACAGAGATCTGCAGGTGTACTCAGAAAATGTCTAAACTAGTAATCCATATTAAGCAACCCCATCAACAAGTATAATTTAAAAATATACCTTTTCCCCTTTTGAATGGCGCAGCGTAGTTATGCTTACACAATGCTGTGTGCTTTTTATTTATATCGACATTAATGTTAAAAACAATGCATGCTTTATAATCTGATGCCAGCATGTTGCTGTGAATGGTATGATTGGAAGACTGAAAAAAAACATAGAATGTGTCGGCAGATGAGGACCATACAGCCCTCCTAGTCTGCCCATTTCCCTACTTGGTTTGGCAATCCCTATTCTTATCTGGACTGTCTTTCCCCTGCTCTGCTGTACAGCAGGGTGCCTTTATGCTTATCCCATGCACTTTTGAATCCCCATGCTGTTTTTGCTTCTACCACCTCCACTGGTAGGCTGTTCCACAGATCCACCACCCTCTCTGTGAAAAAATACTTCCTAGCATTCCCCTTAAGTCTCCCTCCCTCCAGCCTCATGTTGTGTCCCCATGCCCTTGTGCACTTTCGTCTCTGAAATGTGCTCCCCTCCTATACCCTGTTTATTCCTCTAAGGTATTTGAAAGTCTCTATCATATCCCCTCTCTCCCTTCTCTCTTCCAGTGAATAGATGTTTAGTTCCTTGAGTTTTTCCTTATAAGGTTTGTGGTGCAATCCACGTATCGTTTTTGTTGCTCTTCTCTGTATTGCTTCCATTCTGTCTATGTCCTTAGTGAGATGCAGTCTCCAGAACTGGACACAGTATTCCAGATGAGGCTTCACCAGTGATCTATACAGTGGCATCACCACTCCACTCCTCCTTCTACTGGATATGCCCCTTCCTATGCATCCCAGCATTCCGTTTGCCTTCCCCACTGCTTTTTCGCATTGTTTGACTGACTTCAGGTCATCAGATATGATAATCCCCAGATCTCTCTCCTGACTTGTGGTGGCTAGAAGCTTCCCCCCATCCTATATTCATCTCTTGGGTTTCTGTGTCCCAGGTGCATTATCTTGCACTTCTTAGCACTGAAACCCAACTGCCAAACCCTTGACTATTCCTCAAGTAGTTTTACGCCATTTCTCATTTTATCTAGCCCCTCCTGTGTGTCGACACTGTTACAAATCTTGGTGACATCTGCGAACAAGCATACTTTCCCCTCCAGTCCCTCTGTAATGTCACTTATGAAGACATTGATTAGAACTGGGCCCAGCATCGATCTCTGTGGAACCCCGATGGTCACCTCCCTCTCTTCTGATTTTATGCCATTTACTAATACTACCCTCTGGGTCCTGCCTTTTAGCCAGTTTCCAACCCATTTTACCACTTTAGAGCCCGCACCCAGATTCCCCAATTTGTTAAGCAACCTTCTATGAGGAACAGTGTCGAAGGCCTTACTGAAATCCAGGTAGGCCACATCCACCACCCCTCCCTGATCTACCACCCTGGTCACCCAGTCAAAGAAATCGATAAGATTAGTCTGACAGGACCTACCCTCAGTAAATCCATGCTGCCTTGGGTCTTTTACACCGCTTGATTCCAAGAACTGCACTATCCTCTCCTTAAGCAGGGACTCCATCAGCTTCCTCACTGCTGAGGTCAGGCTTACAGATCTGTAATTGCCGGCCTCTGTCCTACTTCCAGTCTAGTGCAGGGGGACCACCTCTGCCCTCCTCCAGTCCCCAGGTATCTCCCTCATCTCTAGTGATTGGTTGAAGAGGGTTGTCAGTGGATCTGCTAGGACTTCCCTGAGTTCCTTCAACATTCTAGGATGAATCCCATCTGGCCCCATTTTCTTGTCTGTCTTTACATTTTCAAAATCCTCCAAGACTCTATCCACTATAAATGGGCTGGTGTCCACCTCTCCCCCATGTACATCCTTCCTTGAGAGTCTTGGACCCTCCTCTCCTCTTCCTTGGTAAATACTGAGCAAACATATTTGTTCAGCATCTCAGCTTTATCAAGGTCATCCTCCACCCACCCATCTCTCCTTTCTTTAGCATAATGATGTCATTTCAAGTCTTCTTCCTCTCGCTAATTTAACAGAAGAAGGTCTTGTCCCCCTTTCTAATAGCCTGTGCTATTCCTTCCTCTGTTCTGGCCTTAGCCCTCTGACAGCTTTCCCAGCTTCTCTCTGCTTCTCCAGATATTTCAATCTGTCTTCTTTTTTCTATGTCTCTTTGTATTTCCTGAATGCCTTACTTTTTTCTTGCACTTTCTCAGCTACTGACTTAGAGAACCACAGTGGCCGCTTCTTTCTTTTGCTTTTGCTAAGCAATCTGACACATTGACTTGTCACTCCTGCTATGGATCTCTTGAGCCTAAGTCACTGTTCTTCTACCCCCCCCCATATCTTCTGCTGCCACAGCAATTTTGAGCGTTCCCGCAGCTCCATGAGGTTGTCCTTCCAGAAATCTAGGATCTTAATCTTTGAATGACTTTCTTCTGCCTACGTATTGACTCTAAACCACACAGTTCTGAGGTCACTGGTACCAAGGGGACTGCCCACCTCAACATCCATGATTCTGTCCCCGTTTGTCAGCACTAAGTCCAGTACAGCCCCCTCCCTGGTGGGCTCAACCATCAGCTGCCTTAGGTTTGCCCCATACATGGCAGACATGAGGTCCCTGCTCCTTGATGTACTTGCAGTCTGGGTATTCCAATCTACATCCAGCATGCTGAAGTCACCCATTAGTAGTACTTCCCCTTTGGCTGTCATATTATGGATGGTTTCCACTAATGTTGCTCTCCCATGGGGCTCCTGCCACAGAGGAGTCGGACTGCGGAGAGAGCGAGCGAGAGACGAAGAAAAAAGGCGAAATTTAAACTGCTAGTGCAGTTTAAAAAGCAGGGCTTCAGCCCGGATCGCAGAGGGAATTTTTGAGTCAGGAGCTGGAGGTGTGGACTGGTCCTCACTGGGACCCCCTCCTTCCCCACACAGACTGATGTAGTTCTCCCGCTGGGCTCCTGCCACAGAGGAGTTGGACCGTGGAGAGAGCGAGCAAGAGACAAAGAAAAAAGGAGAGAAATTCTGCCCCCCCAACCACTCCATTCCCTCCTCCCCTTAAATGCTTGCAAGCCCCTCCCTTAATGTTTTGGGGATCCTATTGGGTGATGGCGAGTGGCTAAAAACAACAAACCAGTTTCTTGTCATTTGTCTGCTTTCACTAGCTTATGATATCTTACATCGCATGGGGCTTCGTTCCTTGTTCTGCTTATACTTTCCTGTACCATATGATTATTGAATGCTTCTGCCTACTCTTTAAAATTACCTAGAACTGTTACTTCGGGTGTTAGCCCAGCTAATAATGGCAATAAGTTAGTGTTCTCCAGGTTTCATGTTAGAAATACCCTAACTGCTCAGTATCTGCACCGGATGTTGCTTTGAATGTTTGCTGGACTATCTAGGTAAAAAGTTAGGGTTCTCAGGTTTCCTACTTGCCCTTACCTTACTGTCAGTATCATCAGGGTGAGTGCTTTACAATAAAGTCCAGGTCATTGTTTGTTCGTCTGTCTACGCTGTATGCCACAGCCGACCCCCCCCCCCCCGAAGACAGAGGAGGTCATGTAGGCTTGCCTGGAGATGCCCTCCCCCACAGCAAGGAGCAGCCGATGTTAAGCCCTGGTACGGAGAACTATCATCGCGCAGTCGCCCGATCGCGACCATTGCCTCAGCACAGCACACCCAGAGGATTTGAATGACTGCTTCTTGGTGCCTTTTTTAACCTAGACTGTTAACTGTCAGTGTAGGAATGTAGATAGTTTCTATAGTCAAGCTTTTACCAGTAGGGGCTTATAGCAATACCAAATCCTGCATGTTACCTTAATTATTGCCAAGCTTTTACCATTAGAGGCTTATAGCAGCACTAAATCCAGCATGTTACCATAATTAATTTAAGCAGTACTGGAAGGCCTAGACTGTTGTAAAAAATGTAGTTACCTCAATGTAGCATACCCCAAACGCAGCACTGTAGCATTTTGCTAGTTACCTTAACTAAAATCAGTTGAAATAATTGTAACTCCATCTACTTAGAAGAAATCAGAAAGCCCAAGCACATAGTTAAAATCATTGGCTTACTTAATATATATTTTTTTCTCTTTCTCCTTCTCCCCCTCCCTATTACCCTAAATAAACCTGCGTTCCTGTGCTAAATTCCCCTGTAGATCCAATTACAGCCCATCACCCAGCAGTTTCAGGATAGTGCCAGCCCCCAGCAGTTTCAAGACAGTGATCTTGAAATCCCGATACAGCCCAGCCCCCAGCAGTCTTCCTCCCCTTACCTATTTAACTTGTGTCTCTCCCTCTCCTTCTCTCCACAGCTGACCCCCGAGGACAGCGGAGGTCGTGAGGGCTTGCCTGGAGTCACCCTCCCCCACAGCAAGGAGCTGCCGATGTTAAGCCCAGGTACGGAAAACTGTCACCCGTGCAGTCACCTGATCGTGACCGTTGCCTCAGTACAGCACACCCAGAGGATTGCAGCCCTGCAGCCCCCACCACTACCCTTGGTCGGCCCTCTCATTTATAGGGTGAAACGTAATACGTGAGCGTGGAATTAACCAATCAGCCCACTTTTCCAGCTGCAGCTTATACTAGCCTGCCACTAGATGCCACTCATCACATTCACTCTATACATAAACATCCCCACAGTAAATATGTTCCCACTTCTTGCGATGCCAATCCTCATTGCCTCAATGATCCCCATTGTGGCTCCCCCACCCTCCCGCGAGGATTTTCCACAACATGGTGGTAACACTGCCAACCACCTATTGTGCTCTTGCTCAGTCTACTTATGGGACCCCAGCTCACTATTCCACATACCCCCCACCCCATGTATCACAACCATTGGTGCTCCTACCCCCTCCCAGCAATAGTATCCAATCTCATCACCCGGAACTCAAGCTTTACTATTTCCCTGATACCCTTCAGGCAACAACACCCTACTCTTCCTGGTAGCAACCAGCTGGGCCCCCTTCTTCCAGTCACCCTGTAAACCCACCTCATATGCACCCTCCCAGTCCCTATTACACATGACATTAAACCCTGTAACTACCAATCTAAAGGCACTTCACCAAAACTGCACAGGCTAGCTCTACTCAGACATGCTCTCCTCCTACTATCGGTATCTGGAAACATCCACCCCACTCCTGGACCACCCCCCACTACTGTCTTTTCCAACGGCATTCATGGTAGCCTTCGGCTGGCCACGCTTAATGTCTGCAGCCTTCAAAACAAACTCACCCCCCCTACAGGGCTGGATTGCCCAGCACACACCAGATGTCTTGGCACTATCTGAGACCTGGCTGTCAGATAAAATTCCCAACACAACAGTCACCCTCAGTGGCTACACCATATATCATACCGACAGGCTCAGCAAAAGGGGAAGCGGATGTGCCATCTATGTAAGATCCTCCCTTTACTCCCTGGAGTCCGCACTCCACCACCTATGCACGGAGCCCAGACCCTTACAGTTAAGCTCATCCTAGGCAAACCTGGTAAAGCTCTTTACCTTATGGCAGTCTATATTCCCCCTGCAACCAAAAGCCCACCTTCAATTCAGTCCTGGACAGTATCTCCCACCTTCCACCCAGGAGTGATGTCATCCTAATGGGTGATTTCAATATCAATTGTCTCTCTTCTGCTTCCTCCCCCTACAAAGATTCAGCCCTCACTTACGATCTCACCCAGGTCATCAAAACCCCGACAAGACTGGACTCTAGAATAGGTTCCTCTACTCTTATAGACCTAATCTTCACCAACAGGCCTAATAATGTCTCCCAAGTCACTGTGCTCCCAGACTCGATTAGTGACCATTCCTTTGTGAACTGCCTGTGGTCCTCAAAAATTCCCACCGCGCCTCCAAATGTCACTGCGCATCGACGCCTGAAAAAAGGAACCTTAGCACAGTTCAACTCTCCTCTTGCCTCCTGTGATTGGTCCCCTATTCACACTGCCCAGTCCATGGACGCTGCTCTCGCCTACTTTATTGCTATCTTCAGCTCGGCCTGTGACAAATTTGCAACCTTTACCAAACAAGTAGTTAAGCAAAGAAACACCCCTTGGATCTCCCAGGCTCTACTAGACCAAATGCACCAGAAGGATAATCTATGGCATAAGGCCTTTGACTCACAAATCCCACTGGACAGTCAACTCTACAGAGAAGCCAGAAATAGATGCACATGAGCCACCCGGCAAGCCAAGGCTGCCTACCACAAACATACCCTCATCTCCTCCTGGGGCTCAGGGCATAAATTCTGGAGCAATATCAAGGAGCTCTGCAGGAAAACGTTTTCCCCTACACCTACTCAGCTTACAGTGGATGGGGTTATCACCCAAGACCCTAATGCTATCTCGGACACCCTCAACACCTTCTTCTCTGATCTCTCTCATATTCTCTCTCCAAACTACTTTGACCCTACCACCCATCCCCCACCGTCACCTCGGCACCCACCATCACCTCCCCTTTTAGACTAAGAGTCATCTCCTGCAAAGAGGCAAAATGCTATCTCACAATGGTTCTGAAGAACTCCCGGTATAGCAGTGACTCCTTGGACCTCAAACTCATTCGGCTTTCACTGGACGTGACATTACCTCATCTCACCAAAACCCTCAACATGTCTTTATGCCTCAGCCAATTCCCCTCGGCCTGGAAGAGAGCTGTCATAACCCCTATCCTGAAGAGTAGTGACCCTACCACCGCAAGCAACTATAGACCCATATCCATCCTACCACCCCTCTCAAAGGCCCTGGAACAAATAGTATCTGATCAACTAACTGACTCCCTAACCACACACGACCTGTTCTGCCAAGAACAACACTGTTTCTGGAAGGGTCACAGCACCACCACCACCGCCCTCACTGAACTCACTACGTACATTCATGAGGCCCTTGAATAAGGCTCCATGGCTGGGGCTCTCTATGTCAATCTGACCAAGGCATTTGACACAGTCAGCCATGAGCTACTACTCCAAACCCTTCCAACCTTTAACTTTGCACCAGAGGTCACCAACTTGTTCAATGATTATCTCTCGGATCGGGCACAGCAAGTCAAAATAAACACAACTCTGTCCACTAGCCAACTGGTTCATACTGGTGTCCCACAGGGGTAGATACTAGGCCCTTTACTTTTCACACTCTTTCTTAACTCCCTCCCCAAATCCTGCAGTGGTCGCATGCTGCTCTATGCAGATGATGCAGTAGTTTTTGGGAAACACCCCCATCCTACCTCTCTTCAAACTGCACCGCAGGGCTTCTTTAAGGAGCTTGAAATCTGGTTCTCAGAACACTGCCTCATAATCAACTACACAAAAACAAAGTCCATGATCTTTGCCCACCGCCAAACCACCCACTGCCATACCTTCCTAGTTGTAATGAACGCCCATGGCTCAACTCTAGAGCAAGTCTCAGATTTCAAATACCTTGGAGCTAACTTAGACACCTCCCTTTCCTACCACTTTCACATACAACATGTCTGCTCCTCCATTAACGCTAGATTGGGGATCCTTTACAGACATAGGCACTGCCTACCCCCTCAGGCCATGCATCTTGCCATGTCTGCATCTATTTTATCCCTGGTGGACTATGGAATAGTTATTTATGGATCTGCTGATCAAACTGCCCTACGTAGCATCAACCTCACCCTCAACAAAGCCTGCTGGCTAGTCACTGGATGTAACAGGCTAACTCACACCTGTGAGCTCTATCAATGGACTGGCTGGCTTAATTTCCAAGGCAGGCTTAAGTATTCTACTTGCCTCCTGGCCAAAAAGATACAACTGAAGTCTCCACCCACTTATCTGCACAGCCCCCCACAGAAGGACACAAAGGCACTCAGCTAACCCCACCCTTCTAGTTCCCTACTGCAGAACCTATCTTGAGCAAAGATCCTTCCGCTACCGTGCCCTCTGTGGCTAAACAGCCTGCCGTCCTCCATCTCCTTGGCCCATAGTCTCCACCAATTTAAATTAGGCCTCAAAACCCTTCTCCTGGACTCAATAACCTGCGACTGTAATTAAAACCCCACTCAGTCCTCTCCTTCCCCCTCTCTGTCCCTCTTTCCAGAGACAGGTGGTGCTCGGAGCTCCTCTACCTCTGCTACTAATCCTGAATCTAATTTTTAGCGTGGTGCTAGCCTCCCTGCTTGTCTCTCATATTTTTCCCTATCCCCTGTCCAGCCCTTTTACGACCCTGGGTCCCTCAAGATCCTACGAATTTGTACCCTGTAGTTACTCTGACCTAGGACATTCTGTATGTTCCCAGCTTGATCATAAGTGTAAGCCAGGACTGTGTGGCCTGTACTAATTCATCATTATTGTATATGTATTTTATTGTATCTCCTCTGTACTTTTACTTTTATCTGACATGGAGCCTTTGCAAAAGAGTCTATGACTCAGAGGATCGTAATTCTGATTCTACTCAATGAACAATAAACACTGTCAGGCAGACCCTGTCTGTACTGGCTGAACTAGCACACTAAGAACTCTGGTCTCACCCCTCTCAAACTGACCCACCAGTCATGGTTGTCTCCTTGAGTTGGGTGTCACTAGTCACCGCTGAGGAAAAGGGAAAACGGATACTCCAAGGCCTATCAGGAATGGTGTCCTGCCCTTCTTGCCTTGTGCTGTCCTCTTCATTGGTCTCCTTACCAGCCTTTTTTTTCCCCTAATGGTCATAGACTCTTCTCGGTCACATGGGGTCCACTGGGGAACTACTGTCCCACATGAGGAGTTTGATTTCACCTTCTCTAACCTTCTAGCTCAAGACAGACTGCCTCCCTGGCCTGCCTGCTGTCTTGACCTCAGATGCCTTCTGGGCACTGCCTTGGTGAGAAGACATCTATCACGAAGGCCCTCGGCCAGTGGTACCCTTCCCCCCATAAGGTTTCTCCTCTGGCTCTTCCTTGTGATACTGGCCATTGCGGGTGACATGAAGCTTATCCCTGGTCCCACAGATCAGTCCCCCTCAATCCCTGAATGTTGGAAATTAGGAAAAGGGCAAAAAATTGCTCACCTTAACATTCGCAGTCTACTACCCAACCATGATGAACTATCTGCCTGGGTCGTCCACTGTAAGCCTGACATACTAGGCATTACAGAGTCCTGGCTAAAACCCTCAATACCAGACTCGGCCTGTGTACTTCCTCCCTATGAGTTTATTAGGCAAGATCGGCCAGGAAAAAAGTGAGGGGGTGGTATCCTAATTTACTATAAGAGTCACCTTAGTGTATCTGCGGTAATCCATCAGCAGTCCTCTCTGTCTACCTGCAAGCTGCTGCACACTGTACTGCTGCTTGGAAATACAAAGAAGCAGCATGTTGCATGCACATATAATCCCCCCAAGGGTGGTCTGCCTGGACTTACCCACCTCCTGGATACCATCGGTCCTTCTGTTGGGGATAATGAACTTTTGATCCTAGGTGATATGGACTTAAACTGGACAAGAAGTAACTCCAAGCAGTTTGAACCTCTGTTGGCTAGCTTTGCCCTGACTCAGCTTATCCAGAAGCCCACTAGATGGGCTGCTAAAGGTTGCAGTAGCTACTGGACTGGGTCCTATCTAACCACCCAGATAGGATCAGCTCAGCTGGAACCCTACCTGACTCCATCTCAGATCACACCCCGGTGTTTTGTGTGTGGAAGGTCCCTTCCCCAAAAATTCACCACAAAATCATTCATGTTAGGGATTTCTCTAAGTTTGATCTGGGGTCTTTTCATGATGATCTGAGGACCACTGACTGGTCAGGAGTGCTCTGTGCCCATGACCCGTCCACAGCTATTTCCCAGTTTCTCACTTTTTGTGGCGCCCTGCAGGACAAACATGCCCCCCTCATTAGATGGAGAGTGAGGGGGGCTGCCACAAAATGGCTGCATGGGAGCCTCCTAGCCCTTATGCATGCAAGGGATAAGTGTTGGGCTCACTTCAAATCCACGTTGGATCAGTCCATCTTCCAACAGTATAGGAAGCTCAAAAATAAGTGCAAAAATGCCATCAGGGTGGCAAAAAGTGAATATTGTAAATCTGCCCTGCTTAGCTCTGCTAAGGACCCACAAAGGTTCTGGAGGAACATAAAAAACGTAGTCAGTGGCTCCTCCAACTTGGGAGTTTCTGATATGATTATTGGAGGGTCAAGTTGTAATAATCCACTCACGATTGCTAATGTTTTAAATTCCCACTTTTCAGACTCGTCCGCACTTACCTCCTTTTTCCCTGCTGTAGGGGATATTAGACGCCCCTCATCTGCTGTCCCTCAGGAGGCTCACCCCTCTCACCCATTATTTTATCTCAGGGCTGTGTCTGTCAAGGAGATGCAGAGACTTCTTTCTGGTCTCTCCCTACACTCCAGTGCTGGCCATGATAACATGGAGCCCAAGCTTCTGAACCTGAGTGCTCCCTACATTGCCATCCCAGTGGCACATATCTTCAATCTGTCCCTTGCCACTGGTGTTATCCCTGGTATTTGGAAAGTAGCAAGGATTGTTCCCATTCTGAAGCAAGGTAACCCCAAAGTCCTGGACAACTATCGTCCAATTGCCATCCTGTCGGCCATTAGTAAACTCTTAGAGAAAACTGTGGTTGAACAGCTTACAGAGTATATTCAGACTCATAAATTGCTGTCCCCTGCACACCATGGATATCGTAAAGGGTACTGCATGACCACTGCCCTTGTCTCTGTCTCTTCCAGCATCAGGGCAGCCATGGACCAGGGCGAACTCTCTGGGGCTGTATTCATTGACTTATCCAAGGCCTTTGACCTTGTGGACCATGCATTACTCTGCTCACAGATGCAGTCCTTAGGTCTGTCCCCTCCCCCACCTTGAGTTGGCTGAGGAACTACCTCCAGGGCAGAATACAGCAGACTAAATTCAACAAGGTCCTCTCTGACCCCACCCCGGTGACCTCTGGTGTCCCACAGGGATTAGTTTTGTGGCCCCTTCTCTTTTCTGCATTTGTTAACAACCTCCCTGCTGCTGCTTCCAACTGTAGTGTCACCTTTTATGTAGATGATCTTGTCATTCTTGCACATTCCCAAGACATTGGGGTTCTTAACCTTCAACTGAGTGAGGCCTTTAAGAATACTCAAGCCTGGGTAACATTCCACAAGCTGGTCCTTAATCTGAAAAAAAACTCAGGCTGTGCTCCTTGGGTCAGCAGCCAAGATCAAGGCCTCCCCTGTTCCTCTTTGTGTCAGTGAGGTGGATGGCTCTCCCCTCCTAACCACTGTTTTAATAAAATACATTGTGGTTACACTTGACCCCGAACTCAAACTGAGGAGTCACATCCTAAATGTTTGTAGAAGCGTACACTGCAAACTGGGTCTTGCCTATAGGGCAAAGAAAAATTTGATGTCTGCAGGTTGCTTGGCACTGGCCAGAGGTGTGCTGCTCCCTTCACTAAGCTATGGCCTTCTCCTGTTCACTGGCACCTCCAAGATCCACCTTGCCAGGTGGAACATGAACTATAACAACATCTGTCGCTTTGCCCTGGCTGTCCCACGTCTCACCCACCATTGTAAATTATACAACAAAACTGAGCTGGCTTTCCCCGGACAATCACTTGAAATGTGGGTTGGGCTGCTTCGTGGGAAAGGTGCTCAGAACTGGCACCCCACCAGGGCTTGTGCAGCTTCTCATGCCTGCTATATCCTCCTCCTACTCCCTTAAGTCTCAGGGTCCGGCGGTGCTCAAAGTTCCATATACTTGAACCCTAATGGGGGATAGGGACTTTGCTACATGTGCTCCCAGGCTATAGAACTCCCTTCCTGACCATGTACATTCCTCCCCCTCCCAACTGTGTCTCCAGAATTCCCTGTGGGAGCACTTGAAACAGTCCTCAGTGTGTGGGTGTCCCAATCCACCCTAACCAGGTCTCCAAATTGGTCCCATTCTGATCCACTGCCTAGTGTCCTTCAATCTCTGGGTAGCATGTGATTGATTGCCATCTGCTTATGAATTAAGTGGCCCTGGTAACTAGGATCATGCAAAGTAATTGCCGTTGAATGTGTTAGTCTATTTATTCTGTATGTATATGTATATTTTACATATTACTGCTCACTGTAGACTATCTATGTTTATCTTGCTCTGATGTAACTCTGTACATTGCCCCTCTTGTTGTTATGCACCTTGTTTGAACCTGTATTTTCATTGTACTCTCCCAGGTCGTACATGAAAATAGGCATACAGATTGTCTAGTGTACCTACCTGGCCAATAAAAGCTAAATAAATAAATACTAGATCTATATCTCCCCCCCCCCCCCCCCCACGCAGAAGGCCTGTAAACTACTCCAGCATGGATGATTGTTTTGTTCCCTGACTCCACAGTGACCCACTATGCCTCTGCTTCTTCCCTGGATCCCTGAGCCTCCATAGCTTTAATCCCTTCCTTTGCGTACATAGCAACCCCTCCTCCCCTCTTCCCCTCCCTATCCTTCCTAAAAAGTGTATACCCTGGTATGGCTGCATCCCAGTCATGGCTCCCTTAGTACCATGTCTCCATAATAGTCACAATGTCCAGGTTTGTGTCTGCCATCAGTGCCATTAGGTCTGGATTTTGTTTCCCAGATTGCGGGGCATTTATGCACATGACCTTCCACTCTGTCTACCCCTTAATGTTCCTTGTTTATTGGTCTTTGCCCTGCCCCACATTAGGGATGTAGAAATATAACATAGAAACATACAAACATAGAAGATGACGGCAGATAAGGACTGCAAGGCCCATCCAGTCTGCCTATTTTTTCTACCTTATGAATGTGCCATAGGCTTTTACTCTGTCAATGGCCTATCTATTTATACTCATCTGTATTGCTCCCTTATGCCTATCCCATGCCTGTTTGAAGCCCTGCACTGTATTAGTATCCACCACTTCCAGACGTAGGCCGTTCCATGCATCCACCACCCTTTCTGTGAAAAAGTACTTCCTCACATTACCCTTTAATCTGCCTCCCTCTAATCTCATGCTATGTCCTGCTATTTTTCTTATATTGAAAAATGTTAGACTCTTTCACCATGTTAATGCCCTTAAGATGTTTGAATGTTTCGATCATATCACCACTCTCCCTCCTTTGCTCTAGGGTATACATATTGAGCTCTAGTAATCTGTCCTCATATGTATAGAAACATAGAAACATAGACTTTGATGGCAGATAAAGACTGCTTGGCCCACCTAGTCTGCCCATTTCCTACCTACTGGATAAGCTGCAGATTCCAGTTACCCAACACCCAACTTCCTCCTACCCCTTACTAAGATTCCCTTATGTCTGTCCCATGCATTTTTGAATTCCTCCACTGTTTTTGGCCCCACAACTTCCTCAGGAAGGTGGTTCCTTGCATCCACCACCGTCTCTGTGAAAAAGTACTTCTTCACATTGCCCCAGCCGTCCCCCCATCTTCAAATTGTGCCCCCTTGTTCTTGTACATCGCTTTTTGTTAAAGATACTCCTGCCTAGAACTTTGTTGATTCCCTTAAGGTACTTGAAAGTTTCTATCATGTCCCCCCTCTCCCTCCTTTCCTCAAGGGTATACATATTAAGCACTTTTAGTCTCTCTTCGTATGGCTTCTGTTGCAGACCCTGCACCATTTTAGCTGCCCTCTTCTGGACTGCCTCCATCCTGTCTATGTCCCCATGGAGATGGGGTCTCCAGAACTGTATGTAGTACTCCAGATGGGAGTACCTTCTGTTCTGTCTCCCATTGTAACCATGGTAGTTTTATGGTTAGATATTATGCTAGTTATTAGGGTCTCACTGCTTTCAGTTATGTCCTGTAGGGGGGCCTATGGTAATCTCCTTGACTATCTATGCCTCCCCCCCCATGGCAAGTTTAAATGATCACTAAGGATGCACTTAATCTTCTCAGAGAGGATACCTTTGCCTCCCCTGGATAGATGCAGGCCCTCTGGAGAATATACTCCTTCATCCCTCCAGGTGAGGTTCCAGTCCCCAATGAAGCCATACTCCACCTCTCTACACCATTTCTTCAGCCATTTGTTGAATTCAATGATGTGAATGTCCCTCCCTTCCCCCTTGCTGTAGAGAGGTAGCACCTCCGAGAAGGTGACAAAGTGTACTACTTGCCCAAGACTGCTCCCCAGTTCCCTGAACTCTTCCTGTACTCTTCCTAGATCTGCCCCTTCTCTAGCCAGGTCATTAGTCCCCAGGTGAATAATGATGTCCAGCCCCCCCCTTGCTACAGCCCATGCAAGCCTAGGGATTCGCTTGCCCTCCTTCTGAACTGTGCCTCCAGGTAGGCACATTACCTCCCTCTCACCATTGCTACCTGACTCCAGCTCAATCCCTTGGACAATGGAGTTCCCAACCAGGATTTTCCTTGTATCTGCCCTTGGGGTTCCATCCTGGATAACCCCCTCAACTCTCATGGTGTTCACTTCTGTAGATGTTGCTCAATCTCTGTGCCCTTCCAGGATGGCATATGAGTTGTGAAGTGCCACCGCTTGGGGGATGTGCCTCCATGCTGCCTCTCACTCCCTCCCCAAGCCCACCATAGTCCATCCTTCCCTTCTTCTTGGCAACCTCTGAGGGAGTGGTGGTGGACATGGTGGTCTCTGTATGGGAGGAAGGTTGCCAGTATCCTCGCCAACTCTTCTCAGAGATCAGCTACCTCCTCCCTCAACACAGAAAGGTGTCTGCAGATAGTGCAGCCCCTGCAGTGTCCAGAAGGTCTTTCTGAACACTGCTGCCCCACATCCCCTGTAAAGCACCATAACCATCATCTTCCTTTTACTATTCTTGCCCTAAATGCCCCTTATTGCCCTGTACCCTCTGCTGCTCTTTTCTTCTAAATCATGTCCAGTGCCCAGCTATATATATTCGTACTGTCAATACTCTCTAGTGGCATAATGTATCAAGGAATGTAGATTTATATCAGGGTGTGGTGTGTGCCTATGTTGTGTACTGAAATAAGATGGCTAACAGTGTGTGTGTATGCAGTCAGCTTGTACCGTATGATGTCACAGGTTAACAATATAAAGGAAGTGATGCGCTACAGGTGGTTGGGGTGTGGGGTGGGCCCATCCTGATCACCAGATACAATCAGCCACACCAGAAAATCCCCACAGAAACACTCAGCTGCACCTACAAAATCCCCCAAACAGGTACCTTTCCAAATGAAACCAGAAAGCAACCTGGTACCAACTGAAAGCAACAATAAACTGTGAAAGAAACAGCAAAAAATCAGCAAAAATCAACAATCACTTCCCTGAAATGAACTGCTTCCTTCCTCTTCTAGCCCCTTATGAGAAGCCAACAGGTAAGCAGCTTCACCACTCTGACTCAGCCCCATCTCCAGATAGCAGTTAGCAGTAGCTCTGCTGAGAACATACCTCTCAACCTCTTGTCTCACAAATCAGGGACAAGGCTTAAAAATATCAGGGACAAAGATCCCAAATCAGGGACATATCTTAAAAATTGGTACTATTCACTCAGAAAGCTGATAGAATTAGGGGATTTGTGTGTAACCCCCAGAGGGCACTGTCTTGGGGGCTACTACCCCTGTCTGCCCTAACCGCGACAGGGTGAGGGGCCCAGATCCGTTGGCGGGTGCCTCCACCCAGAGGATGGGGTTGGAACAGCCGAGGTTGGCTTGGTCGCAGCCCTCTGGGTTGCTGCAACTCCCCTTTCTTCCCACTAGTGGCCCACACAGTTCAATTTCAGTGCCTCTACCATATACTCTTACTCCCTGGCTCAAACCAGTCAGCTCACTCTGGGGACCCCTGGAAAGTAAGGTACAGTTACACCACATTCACCGTGCAATATTTCACCATTAATACACAAACTAGCCAGTGTACTTTTGCAAAACAAGTAATCTGATTTATTAGAGGGGGAATAACAAGGACCGGTGTAAATCAGGTTGATTGGCTTATTACTACCATATATAGAAATCTACCTATAGCTCTGTGCACAGGCCTAACCTATTAAATACAATTTATGGGTACCCAAGCCCTAATGGCTAGTTCCTCGATGCAGCTGGTTGGGGCCCTGACACACGCAAGCATTCAATCCCTAAGAAGATCAGGTGGAGCCAGAAAGCTCAATTAGTGCTGTCAGCAATACAACAAACAATTTTGTATTTTTCTTTGACTGTAACCTTTAGCAGGGAGCTACCCTGATTCAGTACTCACAACTCCAGCAGAGAATCACACCTTTATCCTTGCAGGACTGAGCCTGGGCTTCACGGCCTCCTCACACATTCATATGGAAAAACACAGAGGGGTACCATACCAGGCAGCTGCTCATAGGACCCAAACGAACTCACAGCTATGCGGGTGTTTCACTGCAGCTTCACTGTCCTGACAGACCGAGCATGATTTAGCAGATTCTCCAGTCCTCTTCAGGTGAAGCCTGGTAGGTAGCTGTGCTTGTACACAGCCTCCTCCTACTGCAAGCCTATGGATTTCTTCCTTGGAACACTGGCAATGCAAAAGGCCGCCTCAGGCCTTTCACGTGCTTCCCGCATGAACACTCAACGGCACAGGAGCACAGAGCTCCCTTCTCCTTCACAGTCACGCCTCTGCCCCTAACAGCATGGGGCAATCCTCAGAGCTCCCGCGCTACCCGATTTCATTGCCTGGTTACACATGCCAGTCACTTACTCTGGCCCTCAGTGGTGTGAAAAGGCGCCATGGCCCATAATGCCACTTCCAAGAATTACAAGTGGGATCCCCATTGGTCAGCTGGCTCCAGCCAGAGTCCTGATTCCTGGTTGGTCACCTCACGACACTTCCAATGCCCCTTAAAAGGTACCTAAACAAGCAGTTTTTAAAACTGCAAACTCCAAAATCTGGCTTCATATGGAGGTAAAGTAAAGGTTGCTGTTTACTTGTATGCTAAAACTGCATTTATGTAAATAACATAAATGCAGTTTCATAGCTTTTGAAAAATGTAAACATCAGCCTTTCTCTTTCAAAAAACAGCCTTGGTTTCTCCCTAAGATGTCTGCCAAGTGTGTTAAGTGATGAGTCATGATGACATCATAGGAGCCAGAGATCAACAAATATTTATATAGTGCTAACTAGTTCGTCTTTCCCTCTTTATTTTGAATTGTTGTACCAGAATGATCAACACCAAGTATTACCTCATGGATTATTTTGATCAGTACACATGTTAGGCTATGATTTTGTTCATTTTGTTTACTTTAACTTGCAGAAAATGTCTTGTAATCCAGCTGATTATTTCTTTGGCAGACTGCATTACAGTACAACACTTCAAATACCTGATGATCTAGTGGTTATTATGATGCACTGAGTTTTGTTTTTTGTTAACCAGGAGAGACACACTAAGTTGACAGCTTATTTACAGGTGTGGCCTAGGAGCATAAGGAAGTTTAGTGACTTGCTCAGGGTCACACAGCAAAGTACCAGTTTTGTTCAGTTCCAAAGCTCATGCTCTACGGTTAATCCACAGATAAGGCTTTTTTTCCCCATGTGAACCCCCTGCACCTAGCCTGCCTTCTGTTGAACACCCCACCATCCATATCCTGTCATTAGTACTGCCTGGGGATGCATATGAGCTTGCAGTCTCATAAAGAGAATTATCACACCTCAGATTGTAATCTTGTACCTCAGACAGTTGTGCACACCTGTACTGATATGCATCATAAACTGGCACTGTTAAAAAATGCCTCCCAAATCACTCTCCAGTTCACATTCTCAATGTCTGACTTCTGCTCCCACAGTAAATATTAAGTGGATCACCACCCTTCTGCACAGTGATGAGTTCCCTGTTGTGTTTTTTTTCTCACCTTCCCAGCAATTCCTCTACAGTACTTTTCTGTGCTCTACTCCACAATGCGAGTTGGCCAGCTACCACCCTTCCAAATCATGAATGAGCTATACACAACTCCCTCAATACTGTCCTAACAAATGTTAACATCCCCCCCCCCATAATCTCCCTACACTGAATTCAAGTAACAGTTTAGGTGCAGCCCTGCCACTCTGAGT
The DNA here is from genome assembly GCA_016271365.2 of Neoceratodus forsteri. Classification (NCBI taxonomy): domain Eukaryota; kingdom Metazoa; phylum Chordata; order Ceratodontiformes; family Ceratodontidae; genus Neoceratodus; species Neoceratodus forsteri. The sequence goes on along the minus strand of CM028137.1, from coordinate 260,004,741 downwards.
ATTTGTCATTCTTGGCTACTCTCATCCACAGTCAAGTACTGATCACGATGCTGGCAGCCCCACATTTCAGATCTCACAGTGATCTGCTCAGCGTCCTCCTTCATGTCTTCAACTAACCTGAATATAGCCGTACCCTGCTGGAATGGCCTCTTCAGTTCCTCTCTGGCATTCATTCTTCTCACCTGCTCCCCACACCAAAAACTGGCGAGTTCACTACCCTTCCGCGTCATGAATGTGGTTAGTACAGTCTCCCATGTTATAGTTACATATTAATAATAAACATGATCTTCTGGTAAGCCAGGCTGAAAGCAGCATGGCTCAAGTGGAAAAATAGGCTTTCCTACTCACATAAGATCTAAGCCACCTATGATTAGGCACTATTAAATGACGTGCATAATGATGTACACACTTGTCATTTAATAGTGCCTAATCAAAGGTAGCCTAGATCTTTTAAGGATAGGAAAACCCATCATTCCCCTTGTTCCCTGCTGACATGAGCCTGACATACTGAAAATATATTTTTATATTTGATATGTCAAAATAAAACGTGAACTGTACTACCTGCATTCATTATGCAGAAGGGTGATGAGCTCACCAATTTTCGGTGTGAGAAGGAATAGTGAAGACTGAATATCAGAGGGGGACTGAGAAGGCCACTCTTGCAAGGTACTGCTATATTCAGGGAAGGGGAAGACAGAAGGAGAAAAATATGAGCAGATTACTGTGAGAAATAAGATGTGGGGTTGCCAGCACCTTGATCATTACCTGACCCCATTATCCTGGCCAACATTCCCCTTCCTATAAAACCAGTGCATGCAATTGTTCAAGACTGTGTGTGGATATTAATGTATGGAACAGCTGCCACTACACGTTCACTCACTTCACTATCAGTCTAGTATTGCTTGTAAAGCATTTTGGGATACAGTATGTATGAAAACCACTATATAAATGCTGATTCTTCTTCTTCTTATTATTTCCTATGGAAAAAGAGGACAAGATAAGCATATATTTGAGTTTCGAGAAAGTATGAACTCTAACAATGGACTGCACAAGAACTTTGCTCCAAAAATTGGTGGCTCTAGAGGGTGGTGATGGGTGTGGCTGCAACCCAACCCCACATAGTAACCTACTTGCTTGCAGCTGCTGCTGCATTTCACTTTGTTGAAGAAGTCTGATTTATTGATTGTACAAATGTTTACATTCAAACTATGGATTACATTTGTAGGTTCTGTCAAAAACGTACTAGAAAAGAATAATAGCAGAAAATATAAAGGTTTAATAAAAATGTTAAAAAGTGCATATTAAGCATGCACACCACCCCAGCACCCTCACTGTAGCCTTCTGGGTCCACTATAACCACTAGACCACTAGGTTATTCAAGATTTGTACTGCACTGTGGTTTGCCACAGAGAAAATCGGTTGGATTAAAACACATTTTCAGCATGTTAAAGTAAACAAAATGAACAGAATCATAGCCTAACATGTGCATTATACTAAATAATGCACATGGTTTTGACCATTTGGGTGGGACATTTCTATACAAAGGGAAAAAAGAACTAGTTAGCACTACAGAGAGCCATATAGCTCTCTGACTTTGGCTCAGATGACTTCACATTTGGTGGCCATTTTAGGAAGCAGGTAAGACAGTTTTTTCTAAATTGGAAGGCTGATTTTACAATTTTCAAATGCTCTGGAACCACATTTAGGTAAATTATGTAAATGTAGTTTTAGCATTAATTAATACAGCAGCCCTTCCTTTAGTCACCTACAGAGTCAGATTTTTGAATAGTCTGTTGTCAAAATGTTGTTTAGGTATCCTTTAACTACTACTGGACCCCTTTCACACAGTCCGGGTCCAGTATGGAGGGGCACAACACAAAATCCCAGCTGCAATAAAAATGTTAGACAAACTGCAATTTTACCAATACTATACATGTTTTCAGGGGGACAACTATATCTGTTGGATAGGCTCCCTCAGCGCTCCTAGTGACCATAAAAACAGAGCGATCAGATAGCAGTCCAGAGCAGGACTCGAGCAAGGAAACCCAGTCCCCCTATTGGTACCACTAAAACCTGTGAGCAGGCAGCTCTTAAAGAGACAGTACTGGAGGCTTTTTAAAAGCACTCACAACGCCCACAGAAGCGGCCTTACTCCGAACACCCCTCAGGTAGGGATCATTTAGGCAAACTTCAGGAAAGGCTTCTAGGAACCCCCATTAGTAGGGGGGTTACACCCTTCCTGGCCTGGAAAGAACTTGGCGTCCGCGTCAAGTAGTTACCCTTCAATTACTTTAAGGCAAACTGATTAATTAACATTATATCACACTTTAGATGCAATATTACCCGCACACACAACCGTTTCCCTTTTTTAAATCAGGTCATCATTTCCTGCGCATGACACCTGGAAAGAGGGGACCCTTCCCTATTAGCTACTTGTGGACTACCTAAAGCAGGGGTACCACACTCAAAGGACAATACTAGCAGGCTGGAGTTATCCCCCAAGGCTAGCTTAGGCAAGGAGCTCGGGGACACATACATCCCTTTATGGACCACATTTAAGGGCAGGTCCACAGGCTGACCCAGAGACTCATAACTCAACTTTACTACAGGCCGTACTTCTTGGCTAGAGCATCTAGGGGTCTTGGGAAACCCTACTACAGACCCTGACTCCATCTCAGCCTCACTTGGCTTAGTAGGGGGAACCTCCATAGGGGAAGGAGACCCAGGGCCCCTAGCACCTTCGAGAATATGGCCTTCTATTTCAGGACCCACACTACTTGGCTCAGCAGGGGACATTTCAGGTATGGGTAAAGAACCATCAGGGCACTCAAAATATTCTTCAGGTTCTGGCAGATCACTGACTTGCTCCCCCACATCACCTTCTTCTTCTGAAAAGTCAGATAGTTCAGCTAGGCCAGACAGTTCAGCCAGGTCTAAGGATCCCACCCCCTCAGCTTGGTTGCCACTCACTTTCTCTTCTAGGAGCATTGGCTCCAGTGACAAAGTTGGGGGCTCAAACAGTCCAGAAAGCCCAACTTCGTCTCCAGAGTTGACTAGGGGATTGCCCCAAAACAGTTGACTCAGTTCATAAGAAGGATAGTATTCAATATTATTCTCATTGTCTTCAGACACAGACTGATGATCATCCTCATCCGGGGGGTTTGGAGAAGGCCCTCTAATTTCACTTACTGAAGAATCAAGTGGTCTGGGTATTTTCTTGGCAGCAGACCTAGTCGTAGGGCTGGAGGGAGGAGCATTGGGAGGTTCACCTTCAATCAAGATCTGCCCGATCGGCAGCAGATGATTTCTGTGGATAGTTTTCACATCTTTTGAATTGTTTTCAGGCTGCACTTTTTATACGGGTAAATCTGCCAGCTTTCCCACAACAATATGAGGGAGGTGATGCTATCTGTCAGCAATCTTATGTTTGCCATGCAGTCCCAAATTTCTCAATAGCACCCTATCCCCTTCTCTCAGTTCCAGAGCTTTCACTTTTTTATCATACCATTCCTTATTAGCCAGATTTCGCTTAGCAGCCATTGTCTGAGCTAGTTGGTAAGCATGGTTGAGTTGGGCCTTCAACTTTTGCACATACTGTAGATGGTTGTCTGCTCGAACCCCATCAGTAGAAACCCCAAAATACACATCCACTGGCAGTCTAGCCTGTCTCCCAAACATCAGTCTATACGGGGAAAATCCAGTGGCATCACTTTTGGTGCAGTTATAAGCATGTACCAGGGTGCTAATCTACTGGCTCCATCTAGGCTTATCTTTAGGTTGCAGGGTGCCCAACATATCAAGCAATGTGCGGTTAAACCTTTCAGGCTGGGGATCCCCTTGGGGGTGGTACGAGGTGGTTCTTGACTTTTTCACTTCCCATAAGGATAGTATTTCTTTGATCAGGCAGCTCTCAAAATCTCTGCCTTGGTCGGAATGAATTTGTTGAGTTGCCCCATAGTGAACAAAGAAATTTTCCACAAGTACTTTAGCCACCGTGGTTGCTTTTTGATCTTTAGTAGGAAAAGCCTGTGCATACCGAGTAAAATGATAGTGACTACCAATATGTTGCTGATGCTTTTCCGATCTGGCTCTAGACTCAGGAAATCAATGCAAACCAGTTCCATAGGGGCACTAGTAGTGATATTGACCAGGGGAGCGGCCCTCTGGGGCAGGGTCTTTCTTTGTAAACATCGGCTACAAGTCTTGATATACTGCTCCACATCAGCACCCATCTTGGGCCAATAAAATCGGGACCACACTAAGTCAGGGTTCAGTCTATGCCGAGGTGTCCCATGTGATTGTGCAGGGACCTCAACACCAGTTCTCTAAAAGCAGTGGGCAGCACCAGTTGTTGTTTGTCTACCCGGCCCTGTTTGTCCACAGTCTCCCTGTACAGTAATTGATTAATCAACTTCAACTTTGAACCTTCTCTATATAACAGGGCAGTTCTCAGGTCAGTGGAACGCAGTTTGGACACATCTCTCCCTGCCTGCAGAGCCTCAAAAGCAGCTTTTATCATGGGGTCCCGGAATTGAGCCCATTGGAGACAATCATTGTTAAATTGGGGTAGTGCACTAGTATCTAATGCAGAAAAATGACAATAAGCAGCCGGTATACAGTTCTCGGAGGGCCCCAAGCAGTCCACCATGCAATCCACAGCATCAGGATACACCTCTTCCTCCTTGTCAAATTTTTGGCAAAGGGCTCTTATGTCAGGCTCTGATAACCTGACCCAGTTGGGTTGGGGCACAGGCTGCCTAGAGAGAGCATCCGCATCTATATGATTGAGGCCTGCTCTGTACTCAACAGCATAGTCGTAGGTGGCCAGAGCAGAAAGCCACCTATGGCCAGTGGCATCTAACTTGGCTGAGGTCTGCACATAGGTCAGAGGATTGTTATCAGTCTTTACCAATATCTTGGCACCATACAAATAGTCATGAAATTGTTCAGCAATGGCCCACTTCAGGGCCAGGAACTCTAGTTTGTGCATGGGATTGTTTTTTTCTGAAGGAGTCAGACTTCTGCTGGCAAAAGCTACAGGTCTTAGACCGTTTGGGTGCTCCTGATATAGCACAGCCTCCAATCCTTGTAGATTGGCGTCAGTAAGAAGAACGTACGGCTTGGCCGGATCAGCATAGGCCAGCACTGAGGCATGGGTAAGTTGTTAGATGATGTCGTAGAAAGCTTCCTCACACTCAGTAGTCCAGCGGTTTCCAAACACATAATTCGGACAAAAATACCTCTTCTTTGTTTCAGAGTGCACCACTTTCTTATACTTTTTGTGGGTGGGGGGTACCTCTGAGTAAGACTGAGGAGGGGGCGGATCACTCGAGAATAGTCTTTAACAAACCACCTATAATATCCACAAAACCCCAGGAACCGTTGCAGCTTTTTCAAAATCTTTGGCTGAGGCCAAGTAGTCAAAGCCTCCACTTTGCTGGGATCAGTCTCTATGCCTTCAGTGGATACTATGTGGCCCACATATTTCACAGAAGTTTGAAAGAATTGACACTTGTCTATAGATAACTTGAGACCAAAATCCTCCAGCCGATCCAGAACCTTGAACAATCGACGTTCATGTTTTTCTAACAAGCTGCCAAACACTATGACATCATCCAAGTAAACCAAACACTTGAGCAAATTCATGTCCCCCACAGCATGTTCCATCAGGTGCTGAAAGGTAGCTGGGGCACCTGAAATCCCTTGAGGCATCCAGATAAACTCATAGAAGCCCAGGGGGCAAATGAATGCCGTCTTCTCTTGGTCCTCTGGAGCCATTGGGATCTGATAGTACCCACTGCGGAGGTCCAACACAGAGAACCACTTACTGCCATTTAGACAATCCAAAGCATCCTGTATACGTGGCATGGTATACTGATCCGGGATGGTCCGCCGATTCAAGGTACGATAATCTACACACATCCGAACCGCCCCATTCTTTTTCCTCACTACTACAATGGGGGAAGCATAGGTGCTTCTGGATTCTTGTATCACACCAGCAGCAAGCATCTCTTGCAAATGCCGCCTCACATCATCGATGTCAGTGGGGGCCAAGCGCCGCGATCTCTCTCGAAAAGGCCTCTCATTGTGCAGCTGAACATGGTGCTCAGCCCCTTGCACACATCCCACATCCGATTCTTTTAGGGAAAATACCTGATCCCTTTTGGCAAGCTTCTCACTGATATGCACTTTCCATTCAGCAGGCAATGGAGAGTCCCTGAAATCAAACAAGTCGGGAGTTACTTGGTCATCCTTCTTTAGGCTCTTGCTGTTGGGCAGCACTGCAGTATCAGCACAATGTACACTTGATAGGGTGCAACCTCTATTTACTCGAATCTCCTTGTCAGACACATTATGAACTTGAACCATTACCTCTTGGCGTAAGCATGAGCTCTAGCAGACAAAATACTGGGCTTAACCAGCAGTCCCTCAGGCAACCTTCCCTCCCCGGGTGCGTCCAACAACAATAGCTTGTTCTTAACATCTTTTCTAATTCAGACTTCCCCTTGCAAAACACACAGAGCATTTGGAGCGAGTACCAACGATGCTGGATCCTTTTTCAATACCACACCCACCGGGCCTTCGGGTTCCTCCTGACTAACCCTCCTCTTAATCTCATAGGCCTTTTGGATCAAAGTGGGAATTCTTAGGGCCTGTCCAGTCCTAACCGCTTGCTTTTCTGTACACAATTGGGCTAGTCAACCAAACATGTAAGCATTTGTCCTGATCAACAAGGGCACCCCATCATACAGGCCGGTGGGAGGGGCAGACTAAAACCAAGGTTTCCACCTGTTCGTCTACTCCAGTCACAGAAGTAGGGAATGACAACCAGATCCAAATATACCCTAAGTACGGATAAGCCTTGTCACTCAGCTCCCATACAAGTAGACCATCCAAGGGTTGTAGTGGCACCTCAGGTAGGTGTGTCTGATACCAGTCCTGAAACATAATGGTTACCTGAGAACCACTATCTAACACAGCTAGGGTGGGAATCCCATTTACCCACACCAGGGCCTCCATTGAGGGCCCAACCACATCAGACCATTCGGGAGGCACAGTATTGGCAGTTGCTGAAGTGTTGGCCCGGGTCACGAAACCCTTCCTGGGAGGTCGGACGTGGGCCCTGCAATGCCAAGTAATTAATCTGCTGTTGACCTTCCTTAAATTCTCTGGCAGCTGGCACTCAGGCTGTAAGTGTCCATCCTCCCCACAATGGTAACATAACTTGGGGTCCCGGGGGTCTCTATTGGGAGGGGAATACTCTGACTGCTGGGGACCCTCCAGGTAGGCAAGAGGACTCCCCAGGGCTGGGACATTGGTTTCTAAATGACTCAGGTTCCCCAGACCTAACAGGGTGGGTAGTAGACCACCTCAAGTCCCTCACCAATTCTCGTAGATTTCTGACCTCGGCCCTCAACTCGCTCTCTACTTGGGGGTCAGATGAAATGGCACGCACCCCCACACTGCCCTGAAAGTCTGGGGATATATCAGGCCCCCCTGAAAGGTGGGTCTCCTCGGGTACACTAGACTCAGGGGTTTGGCTGGGGTTCACAGCTCCCACATAGGGTTCCCATCCCTCTTCGTCAGTCTCCACCTCTCTAATCTCCCTCATCAATTGACAGTATTCAGACGGGGCATTCCGCCTATCATGTAACTTAAGTTTTAACAATATCACACTAGAAAATCTAGCAGACTTCAAAACATGTTCCAACCTGACCTGATTCAAGGCCGTGGCTGTAATCCCCCCTTTTTGATGGGCCTTCTGCAAAGTCCGCTCCACTCTAGTAACAAAGCCGGGCAGCTTCTCATTCCTCCATTGCTTTGCAGACTTGAATTTCCATAATAAGTCCTCCCCAGTTTCTGTACTCCCAAACACTCCCTCTAGAGCAGAAAGGTACTCTGCTGCAGTAGCTTCTGGGTTAGTGGCCTGCAAGAACCTAATGGCTTCCAAAGTAGGACTCTGCAGACTCTACATCAATCTCTTTCATTTCTCCCCCTCAGAGCATTGCCACTCCTGAACTAAGGGGGTAGCATAATCCATCCACGCCTCCAAGTCATCCTCCCTGGAAGGCACCGGCACGGTGCCAGAAAAAAGTTTTAGCCTACGGTAAGAATTGAGCTGTATAGGGGGAACCACTAGGGGCAGTGGAGCCAAAATAGAACTCTTGGGGGGACAAGGAGAGGCACCTGGGGACACCTGGGGGGTGGTTTCACTAGAGAGGTTGAATGCTTGCAGCAACTCCTGGGTGGTCCTCCCCTCCATAGCCAGCAATTTAAGCAGTTTATCTTTGAAACTATTAGTCTAGGGAGACCCCCCAGGAGTGACTGACCCACTCTGAATATGAAACAGCCTCAACCCCTGTGGAGCACCCTCCGGGTGAATCACTGGAGGTACCCTCTCAGGGTCAATGGCCACATTACACAAAAGTAGCACCTGCAGGGTCTGATCGAGCAGGTCAGCCATACGCCCCTTCACCTCTACTTTGCCCAAACATTTAACACGCTCCACTGTAGAAATAGTGTCAGCTGTCGGGGTCCCCAGGGGCACGTCTAATAGCAACACAATTCTCTGGGAGTCCAGCTCTTCGGCTTCACTCCACCCCATCAGTTTGTGTACCAGTGTCTTAATAGGGTCCAGCTTAATTTTTGCCATAATATCCCCTTCCAGTTTCCCCGTCAACTTTTCCATTTTGTGCGCACTTTACCCACTTGGCCACTAGGGGGACGCTGATCCCAGCGGTGCCTCCAATTTGTAACCCCAAGGGGGCGCTGTCCTGGGGGCTACTACCCCTGCCTGCCCTAACCGCAACAGGGTGAGGGTCCCAGATCCGTTGGCGGGTGCCTCCACCCAGAGGATGGGGTTGGAACAGCTGAGGTTGGCTTTATCGCAGCCCTCTGGGTTGTTGCAACTCCCCTTTCTTCCCACTAGTGGCCCACACAGTTCAATTTCAGTGCCTCTATCATATACACTTACCCCCCGGCTCAAACCAGTCAGCTCACTCCGGGGACCCCCTGAAAAGTAAGGTACAGTTACACCACATTCACCGTGCAATATTTCACCATTAATACACAAACTAGCCAGTGTACTTTTGCAAAATAAGTAATCTGATTTATTAGACGGGGAAATAACAAGGACCGGGGTAAATCAGGTTGATTGGCTTATTACTACCGTATATAGAAATCTACCTATAGCTCTGTGCACAGGCCTAACCTATTAAATACAGTCTATGGGTACCCAAGCCCTAATGGCTAGTTCCTCGATGCAGCTGGTTGGGGCCCTGACACACGCAAGCATTCAATCCCTGAGAAGATCAGGTGGAGCCAGAAAGCTCAATTAGTGCTGTCAGCAATACAACAAACAAATTTGTATTTTCCTTCGACTGTAACCTTTAGCAGGGAGCTACCCTGATTCAGTACTCACAAATCCAGCAAAGAATCATGTCTTTACCCTTGCAGGGCTGAGCCTGGGCTTCACGGCCTCCTCACACATTCATATGGAAAAACACAGAGGGGTATCATACCAGGCAGCTGCTCCCAGGACCCGAACGAACTCACAGCTATGCGGGCATTTCACTGCAGCGTCACTGTCCTGACAGACCGAGCATGATTTAGCAGATTCTCCAGTCCTCTTCAGGTGAAGCCTGGTAAGTAGCTGTGCTTGTACACAGCCTCCTCTGACCACAAGCCTAAGGATTTCTTCCCTGGAATGCTGGCAATGCAAACGGCTACCTCAGGCCTTTCACTCGTTTCCAGCACGAACACTCAATGGCACAGGAATGCAGAGCTCCCTTCTCCTTCACAGTCACAATGCCTCTGCCCCTAACAGCATGGGGCAATCCTCACAGCTCGGGCGCTACCCAATTCCGTTGCCTGGTTACACATGCCAGTCACTTAGTCTGGCCCTCAGTGGTGCGAAAAGGCTCCATGGCCCATAATGCCACTTCCAAGAATCACAAGCGGGGTCCCCATTGGTCAGCTGGCTCCAGCCAGAGTCCTGATTCCTGGTTGGGCACCTCACAACACTTATGATGCCCCTTAACTACTACTGGACCCCTTTCACACAGTCCGGGTCCAGTATGGAGGGGCACAACACAAAGACCCAGCTGCAATAAAAATGTTATACAAACTGTATTTTACCAATACTATACATGTTTTCAGGGGGACAACTATATCTGTTGGATAGCCTCCCTCAGTACTCCTAGTGACCATAAAAATGGAGCGATCAGATAGCAGTCCAGAGTGGGACTCGAGCAGGGAAACCCCAGTCCCCCTATTGGTACCGCTAAAACCTGCGAGCAGGCAGCTCTTAAAGATGCAGTTCTGGAGGCTTTTTAAAAGCACTCACAATGCCCACAGAAGCGGCCTTACGTCGAACACCCCTCAGGCAGGTAGCATTTAGGCAAGCTTCAGGAAAGGCTTATAGGAACCCCCATTAGTAGGGGGGTTACATGTGTAAGATTCATTTTCTGAATACGAAGAAATCTGTAACTTTAAAATTTAACATTATTTTATGCTTATAATCCCCAGTGTTCTGTCACAAAAATACTAATTTTACAAGGGACAGAGGAAAATTGTGAGGCAAAATCAGGGATGTCCCTGAAAATCAGGGGCAGTTGAGAGGTATGGCTGAGGAGCCAGGCCAGACAATAAGCACCCTTCCCCCAAGCTACAGGGCTAGACAAAACATAGTTCCTATACTTATTTGTTTATTCCAGGTAAAAACCAATTGAGTAAAAACTCATTCTCAATGGTAACCTTTACAAAAATACAAAATACAGGTCAACACTCTACATAATAAATACAATCAAACAACAAACATCAATACAAAATCATAAAAGAAAAAAGAATATCATTAACAATTACAAGGTTCCTGTATAGATATCAGGTGTCTTTTTAGATGGGATGTTGATAAGCCAACAGGTAAGCTTATCTAGAAAGTTAATGGCTTAAAAAAACTCAAGATAAGCAGAACAGTTTCCCAAGTGAAGTAAAAAGTATAAAAGAACTAAAACCAGAAATGAGCAGGTTCTGCACTGAACTGAAACTGAGTATTCCCTTCTGACCACTAGAGACAATCAGCCACACCAGCAAATCCCCACAGAAACTCAGCTACTCCTACAAAATCCCCCAAACAGGTAACTTTCCAAATAAATCCAGAAAGCAACCCAGTACCAACTGAAAGCAACAATAAACTGCAAAAGAAACAATAACAACAGCAAAACATTGGCAAAAATCAACAGTCACATCTCTGAAAGGAACTGATTCCTTCCTCTTCTAGTCCCTTATGAGAATCCAACAGGTAAGCAGCTACACCACTCTGACTCAGCCCAACCTTCAGGTAGCAGTTAGCAGTAGCTCTGCTAAGGAGCCAGGCCAGACAGTTAGCACCCCTCCACAATCTACAGGGCTAGACAAAACACAGTTCCTGCCATAGAAAGTTAATGGCTGAAAAAAAACCCACAAGATAAGCAAAACTATTTCCCAAGTGAAATAAGAAGTAAATAAGAAGACTGGCTGCCTTTTCCTTAATGAACACTTATTCCCCTTTCCTTTCCCCTGGGTGGCACCTGAAAATAAGACATGGCTCTGTATGCCTCTTCTGGTCACCAAGGTTCAAATAAATAAATAAATAAATAAAAATTATACTGTAAGCACTTTGGGAGGTCCCTGAGAGGTCTCACCCCATGGTAGAGAAAAAGCGGCTTATCTTGACTCAATCAATGCTTGAGCAAGGGCAGGGTCTCTCCTCCCGCGGTCACATTCAAGCTTTTTTAAGTGATGGTGCATAAGAAAGACAGCTCATCACATCCTTGCCATTGCCTCGAACCCCTGGGCCAGACTCCAACAATATGAGAAAAAGGTATGTCACTGCAACCCTCCAGCTCATGGCCACTGCTGCCAAGGCCACCCACCAACTTTCGTATTTCCATGCCATCTACTATGTACACCTTTGCTTGACTGCATAGAATTAATTCTGTGATTGACTGTGTCACCATCTGCCATGTCACTCCATTCAATCATGAGCACAACTAGTTATGTGCTTTGTATCTCTGAAGGATTTCACTAGTTCTTGTAGAAAGTGTGGCATCATACCGAACCTTCTTGTGCCATACTACAAAAACTTTGACCCCCCCCCCTCCACATTTCTCAAACTGCTTTGAGCAGTCAGCCCATACCTCGCAACCTGCTAGGACTAAAATCAGGGATGCTTTCCCCAAAAATCAGGAACACATGACCAAAATCAGGAACATCATATTTTACTCAGCGTGGCACCCCGCCATCGTGTGAATTGTACATCACATGGTGTAATCTAGTACAACATATTAAAAGTATATTTTTCATGCTTTTTAAATGTCAGATTCAGTTGCATGCTACTAAACAGCACAATAAAAAAACACAGAGAATGTTTTGCATTTTATTTTTCATTTAATTACTGGAAACTAAAGTGGAACATGGGCACTGATGGAGAAGTTATTAATTTTTTGGAGAATCTAGTGTTATTGAGTTTATTTCCAGGCTTTTAAGCATCTGTAATTAAATGTATTTCCATGCTTAAGGCAACTATACAGAAACATTTTGGAATTCGTACAGAGTAGTCCTTGTTCAAGTTTTCTAGCTGCACCACACAGCATCTGTTCTTCTACAACTTATACTGCTCTTGCTTTTCCGTTTGTCAAGGTAACAGCATAGTGCAATCTTGTTACTGAAAATGCAGCAGTCTCCACTTTATTACTCTCTTCACTAAGCTCCTTACTCTAATCTCAGCATAGCAAGCATTCTAACAGTATGATGATCTATGCAGAAATTACTTTCAAAGTATTTGAACCAGTTTAATATTAAAATAACAGTAGAGGAAACGTTAACGGAACTGATTTCCCAACCCTATTTAGGATATACTTCATAGGGTAGTAGTGAGAGTGCAGCATGCATCACTTCAACTCTCACACTATGTATGAATTTCTTTCAGTGCCCACAAGGTTGCGCAGGTTTCTATGCACTCCCTATAGGAGACTTAGCTGTCATTTTTGTTACTTCACTTGAAGATCCAAAAAGTTGTATTGCTTCCTTTGCATACACTCCAAACCACCAGAACATCTGTGCACTGTCCCCAAACCAACCTTTTAATCAGATTTTTTTTTTCACTGCTCTCAAACAAACCAACAGGCTTAATCAGCAATCCAAAGAATCCTAGCGCCCAGAGATACAGAGCCAGTGTGCAGATCTCGGGATGACAGAATTAGTTAAAGATCTACACTCCTCCACAACTGGTGGAATCTAACATCTGGATGTGTTGTCTAAAATATGGATAATAATGACTATAAACCAGACTCAGAAAGGCAGCATGAGAAGAAAATCACCATATAATATTTTTTATTCATTCTATAAAAAGCCTATATGCTTCAAAAGTTCAAAATATCTCTCTGTGATGAAATCCACTTTGTTCATTTTATTATATAAAGCTACAAGTCTTTTCAGCACAAATATAAATTGCTGTAAAATTAAGCTTCACTTTTCAAAAATCTCTCATCTGTACAACTTGGAATGTGCGCTAGATTTAAACTGCTGTAAGGTAAAGCTTCACTTGTCCAAAAAAAATCACTCATCAAAAGAAACTTAAATATGCCAGCAAATATAAAATGTATAGAACCAGAATGCTTTCATAGCACAATTCAGACTCACTGGTTTCAAATGAGCTTCACTTTTCCAAGAAACTCCCATCAAAACAACTTGAGTTATGCAGTAAAGAATTCAAATGCTTTCCTACACACAGTCCACAAATGAGTTCTAATGAAAATGTAGTAGCACAGATTATTCAAAGACCAATTCAAACTGTTATTAGGTGTTCGTTTTTCAAAACTGAGTTATTTGAAATGCAGTTAAAACTTATTTCATAATATACCTTAATGAATTAAACTTTGCTTTTCAGAAAAAAGTTTCAGAACAACATAAATACTGACAGGAGATAAGGCCTGCTTGGACCACCTAGTCTGCCCATTTTCTCTACCTACTATAACACTGCAGACCCTACTTGATCTCTGACTTTACGCACCCCCATCCCCTTTCCCTGCCTCTAAGGTTCCCTTTATGCCTATCCAATGCATTCTTGAAGCCTGTTTCATTTTTTTTGCCTCCCCACCCACCCACCACCACTATCACCTCTGCTGGGACACTGTTCTAGGCATCCACCACTTTCTGTCAAGAAGTACTTCCTCACATCTCCCCTGAGTCCCCCGGCTTCATATCATATTCCTTGTTCTTCAACATCTTTTTTCTAAAAATGCTTCCTCTGGAACTTCATGCATTAAGTACCCATGAGGTATTTGAATGTTTATCATATCCCCCTCTTCTTCCAAGTGTACATACTGAAGTCCTTCAGTCTCCTCATAGCACTTTTAATGCAGACCCTGTACCATTTTGGTTGCCCTTCTCTGGACTGCCTCTACCCTGTCTTTGTCCTCCCGGAGATGTGGTCTCCAGAACTGGACACATTACTCTAGGTGAGATCTATAGTGGAACTTTTGTCCAAAGTTCATTTTTCAAAACCATAAGTTGTTTCAAACACAGTTCGACACATTTTCTTGGTAGATTGTAATGAACTGGACTTCACTTTTCAAAAAAGGCTTTTAACAAAACAACTTGAATTTAATAGTAAAAATTTGAAGTACTTTCATGCAAATTATTTCAGTGAATGTGAGCCCAACACAAAGGGACATATGGTGTATCCAGCCTATATAAAGAATATCCCTCCAAATGTGAAAGTTTTATCAATGGCTGTTACAATATCTGTCGGGGGGGGGAGAGGTAACAATAGTCAAGTATTTGTCCCCTCTATTGTATGGTAGGGTTTAGAATGTTACAAGTATATGATAGATCAAAATAAGCTACTTCAAATACTGTAACATTGAATGGCATAACAAGAGGCCACTGCATAACATTAAGACAGGGAAGGGTGCAATGACCTATAAAGAAACATTTTATTACTCAGAGGGAAGTGAGTATGTGGAACAAATTGTATGGAATTCAGTAATAAAAATTCAAATATTATAGACATTTTTAGCCTTAAGTTCACAGACATTCCTGCAACAGGCTCTCATAATGAAAATAAAATATTTATTTATTTTTTTTGTATACAAAAGCATAAAAGCAACATTTTATATCTGTCAAGCTGGCAAGTTGACGGGCCTGTGACCCATGGAGCTAGTCATCCAGGAGACTGAGACTGGGAGTAAGGACTGACTGACTTTCACTTCTGTGAGCTGCCAGTGCTCACACTAGCAACCTTTCTGAGCTACTTCTTCACTCTCCCCCTCCCACAAAGGCACCAAGAGACAGTTACTGTCGAGACTATTGGAAACCGGTGACTATTGAGTCCATAAATTATTTTTTTTAATACTGCTGCAATTAAATTCCAATTTGCAAACAGTGCACTCTCTATGAATGACACAGGCCAGGGAGAAACAGAGAGCTCATGACGAGTCCAACTGTGGCGGCGCAGGAAAGTGTGTGGATGGAGATGAACAGGGGGGTGCCTCATTACCTGGCAGTTTGTAGCAGGAAAACAGCCCATCCATGCATTACATGCATAAATTTTAAGTTGGCATGTCATCAGTACATACTGAAATCTAGGATTACAACCGTTGAGCAACATAAAGGAATGCTGAGTGCACTAGATTGGCTATTGATGTACTCTGATGACGTTGGATGCCAATTAGCATCTAAAATGCAGAAATACAGTTTGCGACTGCCAGTGAGCATGTTGAGGTTGAGTGACGCTCCAAAATTCAGGAAGAAGCACAGGGACTAGGGACTTTAGGACAGGAGACTGAATTTAAAAAAAATCAGGACACTTGAGAAGTATAAGTCAGCCTCTTGCATCCTGCCTGTGCTGGCACCCCAAGTGGCTCTGTAGTTTTCACGTGCCAAACACTGGCACCGAGAACATGGATTCTTGCAGCTGTAAAGGGTGGGGGACTAAATGTGTTATGTGTGTGGCCCTAAAAGAGCTGCAGGTTTGCCCAATAGCTTTTTTGGAATAGATTTCCCTTTGGCAACAATATTGTCACTTATCTTTGTACATAAGTGTTCCGTTTTAATAGGTTGGTTTAGCCTACTTCTTTCTGTAGGTCTTCATGTAAATATGGTGTTGGAGAAGGTGTCACTGTGTGTTTTAGGCAGGTATTTGTTAATTTGGATTTGTAAGCATTGAAAGACTATGTGACATCAGTGGGGGACTAAGATACTTTAGTTTCTGTAGTTTGCTCAGTTTACATTTGCATTGAAGGAAGTTAACAATACTGTATAATTAAGCAATGAGATATCATCACACCTTGGGTGCGTTATAAGGCACAAGGCAATGCTGAGTGCCTTCGACCACCCAAGAAGTGACAATATGCAATGATATACTACACCCTGGAGTGTATTATTCCAATTATAAAATGATCCTAAAATGTTAGTAAATGGCTGATCTTGGTAATCAGTTTTAGACCATGATGATACAGTATTCTGCGATATTGGCACTGGTCAAAGACTGCATCAGCTTCCAGGATTTCTCCTCTCATTTTATAATTGCATCTCTATAAATACAGGTCCTTACTATAGGAGTTTCTCAACAGTTCCATGTAAAGTCTCTGTTGGGGCAGTGTTTAATTTGTATTTTACACAGGTTCCTGTTGCTTTAGTTTTACAGCTAATGAAAGACTGGTGTGACATCTGTGGGAGGATAAGTTTATTTGGTTTCATTAGCTTGTTTATATTGCTTTAGCAGGAAAGTAGTAGTAGGACTGTATGTGTGACATCACCGTGGTGGTTCTTGCAGTAGGAGTGTTGCTATAGTTGTATCAAATTTTGTGGTGGGGCAGTGCTACTTTGTGTTGTATACAGGTTCCTTTTACTTTGGCTTTGTAAGCAGTGACATACAGTACTGTGTGATATTACATTAATGTAGTGAGGTGTGGGAGGGGGGCTAAGTATGTTTGGTTACTATAGTTTGACATTAGTTGGCCTTGAAAGGGAGGGGCCAGTAGATGTGACATCACTGCAGTGGGTAATGGATGATTGACAGGTCAATTAACACACCCTCATTTGCTGAAGTGACATGACTTCAGTGAATAATGGTGTGTTAATAGGAATTTTAATAACCTGTTTCCTGATGCAGTGATGTAATTGGAATTAATAAGTGGTTTCTCAAGCAGCTGGATAATAGTGTGAAATTGGAGCCAGCCAGGATATATATATATATATATATATATATATATATATATATATATGTAGAATATTGTATGGGCCATCATAAACAACAAGGCTGCATTTCCACTGAGAGGATCAGATAACAGCATAAGGATTTTAAGATCGATGCTTGAGAGGTCCCTGATGTCATATCAAACCCAAGATGGAAGCACATACTGAGTTCTGTGTGGTTGTCCATAAATTATTTTAAATAGTATATTTTTCTACATAGGAGTCATAGATGCACCCCCATACAGAAAATATTGCCATTTCTTTATTTAAAAAAAAAAAAAAACACCCACACCAAGTTGTCCAGCGCTGTTCTTTAAACTTACAGATGTTTGTAAATTTAATTTTTCCTGAAGAAAAGTTAAGTGCTAGCCCGGGTCTTGTGATATTAAATTTAAAAAATGCTGACTGAAATGTAAGCCCTTGATATGGCAGGATCATTACCTAATATGAACTACTCAACCATCAAAATTAAATTTACAGTCATATGAGAGATGCAACTTTATGCACTGGATGGTTAGTAAACTGCTGAATGTGTGGTGAACAAGAAAGTTACAATTTTATGACCTTTGAACTCTGCAGGACAACTGCTTGAAATGAGAACAATGGCACTTCAGATTCAGAATGTATACAACAGTTTGGAATGATCACAACATATAAAATAGTGTATGGACAATCATACACAACAAGGCTGTGTTTCCATCGAGGGGTTGAGATGACATCACAGGAACCTCAAGAGCGAAGCTCGAGAGGTCCCGATGTCATCTCAACCCCAAGATGGAAACACAGCCTTGTCTGTGTAGGATTGTCCATATACTATTTTATATAGTATATGGTTCCAAAGTGCAGGAGACAAGAGGCTTTCTGTTTGTTCTCCTTACCAGCTCACTTGTCCACTCGCCGGCTTGCTGCTCGCGCTAACATCAACTTCTCCCTGATCCCACTTCTCGGTGATCCTGTTCGCTGAGTCGCTCTGTCCTTCATTTCTTTTTGGGTTTTGCGGATGAGGTTTTAAAAACTAAATAAAAAAATTAACTTTTGGTGGCATGGAGCGGTATGGGGCTCTTTCCGACAACTGTCTTGGGGTCGGAGGTCCTCGCTAAGCGTTGCCACCGTGTTTTTGCTGGTTTTCTTGATGGAGCATTTGTGTTTGATTGACAGGAATGTTGTTGTACTATCGATGTGATGTCAGATTGATAGTACAGCAACTTTTCTGACCTTTGAACTGTCCTACAACAACATTTGAGAAGCCACTGATTTCCATCTAGAATAAGCCCTAACCATATACTATAAGGATTTTGAACAGGCTGACTTTTATATATTTATTTGTCAGTGTCAGTAGCTCAGTAGGTAGAACACTCGTCTCTGAAGCCAGGAGATCAGAGGGCTGTGGGTTCAGTTCCTACATCTGGCACTTGGGTTAATATCCCAGTACTGACACTGTAGTGCAGCATGAGAGAGGTGCTGCACTTCTGAGGTGCCGTCTTTCGGATGAGACATTAAACCAAGGTCCCATCTGCCTGAATTGGTGGTAGTTCAGGTGGATGTTAAAGATCTCATGGCACTTCTCGAAAAGAGTAGGGGAATTTCTCCAGTGCCAAATTGCCCTCATTCACTAAAAATACCACCAACAGCTTAATCTGGTTCAAGGTCAGTTGGCATTCATCTGTATCGCCCTCCCCCGGGTCATACCTGAAAATAGGCAGGATTTGTCTAGTGCAATTACCTGGTCAGTAAAAACTAAATAAATAAAAATATAGGGACAATGGCTAATCATAAACTACAAATACTAAAATACACTTTGAGCCTGTTTTCTGGTGTTTTCAAAATTGTGTTCTTCATGTATCAGAATGTAGAAGCTGCTGTTCTTAACATTTCAGAATGCGAAGAGCAAGGTTTCTCCCTAGACTAATTATAGCACTGATCACCAATTGTGCTGTGGAAGCATGAGATGGGCTGTCTTGGCAGCAGGCAAAAGCGTCTACTGATTCAAAATCGGCAGTTTGAACCTTTCTAACACATTCCCGTCAGAACAGAAAAATGAATGTACAGGGAAAGTTTTATTGTGGTAGTAGGAAGAGGGCGATATATATATATATATATATATATATATATATATATAGAGAGAGAGAGAGGAAGCGGATTGGCTAAGAGATGATCAGGCAGGGTGAAGAGCAATGATCCAGCAAGTAACAACTTTGGTTGATATTGTAAAAATGCAAGAAAAAAGCTTCTCCATGGCAGCAGAGTCCACCCTCTGATAACCCTTTTTTGGGGGGGAATGATCTTGTAATTTGAGACTGTTTTCTATATTGAAAAACAGTCTTAAATTGTATTATAAAAAATAACATAATCCCCTTGAGTACTGTGTCTAGTTCTGGAGACCACAGGCTCAATTTTCAAACTGGCTCTTAGATCAACACAAGCTGTGCAAGCAGCAGCTTGTGCTGAATGCCTGTGTGCGAGGGACCCTGCACTTGATTCTTGAACAGGAGAGGTCCCAGTGCCATACTCCCCCAGGTTGGCACAACCACTTCCATGAGACAAACATAAGGTGCAGGGGAGGGAAGGGGAATGCCACAGGCAATGGGGGAAGCTGTGCAGTATAGCAACCAGTGCCAGATGCCCACTGGCTATGTATCCTGGTGGCTGGCAGTGGCCGTGGGAGACCGGAAGGGTTGATTCAGGAGGTGGTGGGTGGCAATGACTCAGGACAGGATCAGAGAGTGCCACCACAACACAAACAGTCCAGAGGAGCTGGCATCAAGAGGACTAGTATTGTGGGGGAACCCCAGATGACACAGGAAGGAGGTGCACCACAGCATGCCCAAAGTTGGTGGTGGCGGAAGGGAAACAGGGATCCCACACTGTTGTGCACAGTGCCCACATAGACCATATGAGGCCTCCCTTGGTTGCTAGTGGCATAGTCTTTAATGGCAGAGAAGCAACCTGGGCACATACTGCCCCAGAGGACATGGCATGTAGTGCCAGGCTCCCTGCATATGCTGTCAGCTTCCCAAAGCACACACATTGTGACACCATGCATTGCTTCCCACACAGGCCCATGGGATGCACTGCCTCTGACTGTGCCTGTCCGGCATTCAAGATGTCCATCTTAAGGCTCCTTAGTTATAACTACATTGCTACCCTCCACACTGTCACTCACCCTTTTTCACTCATGAGCTTGCACTGACAGAATTTACCACTTGTCTAGCTGCAAGTGTGCTTTTTCTGCCAAGCGGGTGAGTGTGCATGAAGCCAGATTCATTTTTATTGGTAAGACCATGCTATTGTCTTCAATGTATGGAATAACAGTAGAATCAGAACCATACAAAGACATTTCCCCAGCTCTCGTTGTTGTGTTTCCACATGAGGGTCTAATGGGGGAGCCCTTATCAATATAAATAATCAGTACTGACAGGCATACCTCTCCATCAACTTTAGCTATGTCTGGGTGGTCAGCATTACTTGAGTTACCAGTCAAAGAATGTTTCTGTGGGGATGTGGGTTTACCAATATCCTAAAAGTTGTTTTAATGTTGAAAGCAGGAGTTACGTTTTTTCTGGTAGACTTTGACAGGCACTTGATTGGTTTAGAGCCATTCTGTACTTGTTCATACCAGTCCCTCACTTGCTGGCTTTTACATCCTTCTTCAGGGTCATAATGCTATATCCAACATAGAGTTTGAGGTTCTCCCATTGATGATGATGGTGCAGGGCCCATTAGACCATCTCTGTGTGGTCTAAGAATGTGCAATTTTGCAGCCACTGTGGAGGTTTTAAAAATCCTACAGTAGGCGATATGGCAACTGCTTGGTGGCACAACACCCCTGAATGCCATGGCACTGCCTAGGGCATGCTGCAAGCAAAGCAAAAAGGCTGTCTGCTACAACAGGTCCCGATGGTGCCACAAGCAGCATTTTAAAATTGGGAATGACACACGGGGCTGGATTTTAAAGGCCCCTGAGACTTCCGTAAGCACTTGTTGCACCAGTCACATGGCACATGGGGCTTGTGGCAGCCTCCTAGCCAGCAACTGGGATTTTCAGTCCCATGTGCCAAATGCCACAAGTTAAACCAGTTCTCCCCTGGTCTAACTTGCTTCATTCTGTGGACCATTTTTACAGAACTTGCACCAAATACTTGTCGCAAGCTGTTATAAAGTGAGGAAAGTGTCACAAATGCACAGGAGAATATAAAATTGGGTGCAGTTGCAACAAAAGTTGTTTGGCACAGCTGTGCCAAAAATGGGTTGGATGCAGGGCTTGATGCAAGCTCTGCATCATCCTTTGAAAATCCGGTCCAAGGTGTGGTGCAGTGAGCCCCTTGTGTCATATCTCTTTGGTGCAAGCACCTTGAATCATTCACAATGCTTCGAAAATCAAGCCCCTCATCTCAGGAAGGACATAGGCAGAATGGAGGTGGTCCAGAGGAAAGCAACTAAAATGTTGCAGGGTCTGCATCAGAAGCACTACAAGGAGAGACTTCAGGGTCTAAATATGTATACCCTGGAAGAGAGGAGAAAGATGAAGGATATGATAGAGACCTTTAAATATTTCATGGGGGTAAATAAGGTACAGGAAAGAAGTATTTTTCAGAAAAAAATGCTCCTGCCTCCTTTTGTTTTGCCAGATATACTGTATTCTCCCTATCTTCATACTTCTAGGTGTCCTTGTACTTTCTAAATGCTGTTTTCTTCTCCTTCATTGCTTTACCACCTCCATAGAGAAGCATAGTGGCCTCTTCCTCCTCTTCCCTTTGCTCACTTTCTTCAAACAGCATACTGTTGCCTGGGCTATACCCTCCTTAATATTCTCCTCTGAGCCTCCACTCACCTTCTACCTCCCCCTCTTGAGACATTCTCAGAGGCAGTTTCCCATTTCTTTAAAATCTAACCTCTTGAAGTCCAGGACCCTTCTCTTGCTGCAAATTTTTCTTGTCCTAGTTGTATACCAAAGCACATAGTATGGTGATCAACTGTACCCAGGAGACTATGCTTTGTACAGAACAATAGCATAGAACAATATGCACACAATATGCTAGTGTATACTGAGAGTAGAAACTAATCATATGCACAATTATGCATATTAGAAATGCAAAAATGTTTAAATGGAATTGGGGGGATGCCTGAGGTTTCTCCCCACACTGGGTGTCTCCCATCATCCTCTAGATGAGGGGAGTAAGGAACATGCTACTTTAACTACCAGGAATAATTTGGGGCCCCGTTAGGCTGGGATTTGCATCATACTTAAATGTAGGAATCATCCACTGTGCATCAGTTTGCATTCATCTGATCTGTCCTGGTGGTGGCCTATGCTTTGCAGAGGTCAACCAGTATGCATGCTGATTTTGCACAGTGCATGATGTGGGGATTTCACCATAGGAGGCAGCACTCCCTGGGTCACAATGGCTACCCTGAGTGCTTTCAAGAAGGGCTGTTTTCTCTGTAGTAGTCAGTCATTAATATGCAGTTGGAGTTGTTAGGGACAAAGCCCTGGATTTGTTTGCCATTGTCAAGGTGGTTAACTTATTCAGATCTCCCCATAGCCACTTCTTCCACCCCATTCAGGTGGGGTTGTATAGCCTGGGGATATGGGAGGGTGATCTGCTTTAGTTTGTCATTTAAGGCTATGTAGTAGTGGATAAGATACCTGCAAAATAGTTCAGCAAAAAATTGGTATCCCTGAAATGTTTTATTTATTTATTGAATTTTGTTAACCAGGATGTCACACCGAGACAAATACCCCTGTCTCAGAAGCAACCCAGGTTTAATTACAGCAGCGCTTGCCAGGGTGCAATATAGTAATGCTGCAGCATATCACAAAATGCTCCAGTATACTGCAGGGGACAGTGTAATTCCTCAGCAGTTAAGCCCTGGTTTATTACAGTGTTTTGTGACATGTCATATTCTGCAAGTTACTGTCTTACATCATGGCTGGTTCTGCTGTACATTCAACAAGAGAGCCAAATTATACATAAGCAATAATACCCTCCAGAGTGGGTGGTATTGGGCTATATCACACACCCAGGGGTGTAATGAGGCCTGATGTAGAAGGCAGAGGGCCTTATAGCCCCTGGAAGGTCTGGTATAGCCCATACCACCCACCCTGGAGGGTATTATTGTGCTTAGAAAATGAACCACTGTATAACATATGTTTAAAAAAGGAAAAACATTTTTAAATGCTAAAACTCATTTATTTTGTAATGAAGTAGTTCCTTTGCCTACATTAGAATGCCCTTTTTTTTAACTAGGGAGTTTTGAGGAGTAGGGAGCTGATTGTCATGGTTATCCCCATATAAAGACACACACAGTGTAGCTGCTTACCTACATAAGCGGCATAAAATTCATTGGAATTTCAAATTTATAGCTTCCCATGAAGTGCAGACTGTGCAGTTCTTTGCTGGTGAGCGCTGGTGTCTGAGTGAAAGAGAGAGAGAGAGACAGACAGTGAGTGAGTGAGAGAGAGAGAGAGAGAGAGAGAGAAGGAAGTGAGTGATTTTTCATGTGTTACTGTTTTACCAAATGTTCTCCTAGGCAGGAGTAGCAGGTTGGGTATCATTGTTATGTACTGGAGTGCTTTAGAAAAATGTGACAGCTTTTTTTATTTTCTGGGTTTGAAATAAATCCCACCATCCTTATGTGACATGGTTAAATTAAGCGAGTGGCTCACATGCTATGGGAGCACTACCGAAGGTGTTTCCAACTTGTTGAGTGTGAGGAGAGAAAAATAAGTGCTCAGTAAAAAATCATGGCTTGGCAGAGTTTGTGCAGAGACTGCCATTGTTGTGTGATGTTTAGTGAAGCCAGATATTTGGGGAAGGGGTATATCCCTCTCTAAATTTAAAACAACTGAGTTGCATAAGGGTGGATGAGCCATTTTGAATTAACAAAGTGGTTTTCCGTTTATTCATCAGGGAATAGAGAACTGGGCATGAGAGCGGTTGGGGTCCGATTGATTTATTTATTGTCAGATGCCACTTTCACTTGTACAGCCAGGGGACAGAAAGCGGGTAGCTGGCTGAAGGAATGGGCACAACAGCATGGTTGGAGGCTCTCAGTAAGTCGGTAACTGTGTGGGACATAGATATACAGTACATAAATAAAGAAAACAAAACAGACAACAAAAATGTTATTTTAAATGTGCCCAGGGGAAGCTGATGTACTGTTTTGAGCAGCTGTCAGAGAACAAGCAAGTATTACGGGACACGGGGCAGCAGTATCTCTTGCTAAGCGAGAGACAAAAAATGGTGGCTCCAAATAATTGAACATTCTATGGCCACAGGGATCTAAAGGGTAATCAGGCAGTCAGAGACTGGGGCTTATTATTTCCCAGTCTCTGTTGCCAGATACCGGACCGGATAGTTGGTGGCATCAGCCAATCAGAAAACAGAATTCTCCCTACCCATTTTCTAAAGCACCATACAGTACAGTAGTAGTGAAAATAAACACGGCATAATATAATAGTAACAGAATACATACACATGAAAATTGCACCTAACAAAGTCCTAGGTGGCACTTTATAATTATATGTCTCTTACATATTCAGCACTCACAACAGTGCCTGATTAGGACAGGAGGGAGACAAGGGAGGAAATAGCTACCATGTAGTATTCAGTGGGTATAGGTACAGCCATTTTTGGGGGGAGAATGATCTTTGAGCAGGCCCTTGAAAGACAGTAGCTATGGACTCTCCTGGATTGTGAGGTGGAGTTTGCTTCAGAGCTGAAAGGCTTAAAGTGAAAAAGATCACTGGCCTGTAGATGTCTGGGTTTTGGGGACTTCCAGGAGGGGTTGAGTGAGGAGCACAGGAGTCTCCTGTGAAATTTCTGTGTGCCACTATATCTTTGAGGCTGGGAAGCAGTCACTCAACATTTTATATGTGAAGCAGAGCAAAGCATAGTTGAGTCTCTCTTCAAGGGTGGGCCAGTTGAGAGAGGCAAGGACAGCACAGTGATGTTTCCTACCTCCAGCATGTGCAGCAAACCCACCTATCCTATGGTAAAGTATTTTGACTTTACTTAGCTCAGTTTCCTCACGTGATGAGAGAATGAGAGCTCCATAGGAAAGCATCAGGAATAGTAAAGAGCTAGCTTCGGATAGGTGGGCCTCATTTGTAAGATAAGTGCTTGGTCTGTAAAGCAAGCGAAGTGTTTGAGAGAGTAGCCTGATGGTGTGTTCTGCATGGGTCCTTAAAAAGGTTTCCTGGTCTAGCAGGACACCTAGGTATTTTATGTTGCCAACAACCGCCAGCCTAGTTCCCCTAGATGTGCTGTTGTTAAGGAACTCAATTCTGTCTGTGTCCAGTTTTCAGGACCTGAAAGGCACTGATTTAGTTTTTGTGGTATTTAAGACAAGTTGATTAGTCATTAACCATTTTTTCAATAGCAATACATCTTTGCATAGCCAGTTTCTATTACTTATAGGTCCGAGTCAGTTCTATGAAGCCAGCATCATCTGAGTACAAAAATGCTTTGGCCTTTCCACAGTTGAAGGGCAGTTCATTAATAAATAAGAATTCATTTGAAATTGAATTCTGTCATAACAAATGTGATGTTCATTGGGGCTTCAACAAAACAGAATGACCCAATTGACAGCTCTTAGATATCTATACAGTGGAAGGTGCAAAATTAGAACAGCTAGAGGGTTATAAGTACTTAGAGTATTGGATGGACATGGTGGGATCAGGAAATTTATGTGTGGCTAATTTGATAAAAAAGATTGGGAAATGCTTAGGGGCACTATACCAACATAAGGGGTATGTGGATCAAAAGACTAGGTTAAAGAGTTCAGTCTCAAATTTTGCTAATTTTATATTATGTAGATATTATGTATGATAACTATACACAGGATAAGCTTACAAAATCAGATGTATTACATATAGAGATGGCATGATTTGTGCTAAATGGTTCATATGATGCAAATAGATGTATATTATTAAATCAATTGGGCTGGATTGCTCTATCTGAAAGGTGAATGTTGCATAAAATATTGTTTGCTTTGAAAAGTATTCGGGAAGAAGTTCCTGATTATTTGGTAGAAAGTTTAGAGTATAGGGCACAGAAGGGTTCCTTAAGGAATTCAAATCTAGTTGAGCTAGGGCTACTTATTTTTACAGTTATATGATCCCTCGTGAATGGAATTCCCTGCCTGCTAGATTTTGTTTAAAAAATGCAAAACTTCCACCCCAAGCAGTTTTAAAGGCTTGGTTTTTGTCTGTCACTGTTTATTGTGAGAGATGTAGTCATCCCATAATAGGGGTTACTTAGGGACAAATTATGTACATGTGAGTCCCTTAAAATTAATTGTCTTATTGTATGTTGTTTAAACTTAACCTTTTACTGTTATTTTATTTTTTCTTACCATTATTAGTAATGTTATTCACTGTGTAACTTGTGTGTTTTAGAGGATCGGACATCATTGTAAATAAGCTTGCTCAATGAATTTATCACAAATAAACAAGCTTGAATCTTGAAGTAGAAGAGTAAAGGCACTAGTATGGAGCATTGAGATACTGCATCAGATATCATGATTCTTGAGAAGACACTAGGTAGCTATTTAACAGATTCTCTTGCCCACAGGCTGTGTGACCACCTTGGTGGTGAGACAGATCTGGCAAGACAGCTCATTGGTGGCACATTCTTTTAGTTCATTATTTTAACTGTGTGGAGCTGCTGTTAGAATGACTCCTAGCAATGAGGGCTAGGGATGCAGGAAGTACTGGGGATTGTACTCTTCATGGCCTGAGGGTGAGACTACAACACCGAGAACGCTGCTGCATTTACATTTTTACTAATTGTGCACAGACCTTGAAGGGGTTTTGGACCAAATCTCAGGGTCAAAAGTATTTCAGGAGCCTAATTAACACACTTTAGTGTGTTAGCTGAGAAAAGGGGGTCACGTGCTCCAGAAACAGACTTCCAGGTCTCACAGAATAAAAGGCAAGTCCCGTGTGAGCAGGGTGAGCACATGGGAGGCATGCATGTGCACGCCATGTGTGAAGATGCATGCAGTGTGTCTGTGCATGTCTGCAGTGTCTGCAGGGGATGGAGGGAACGAGGGCAGGAGACACTGAAAAGGTTAGTGAAAGCAGTGTATGTGAAACACCTATAATCTAACCCTGTTCTCACTTACTATTTAACCTATAATTCTGTTAATTTGTAGGCCCATATAGTAGTACAAGAAATAAATGGATGAAGTAATAGTAATTAAATTTGGGCACTGCATTGATAGTAGGTCTCCTACCATATTCCAAGGCTGAGTGAGCAGGTCTCTAAGGGATACATTGCACTCCAAACACTTTAGGCAGGGGAAAAAAGAGATCATCAGATATTCACACTTAGTAATATCCCCTGAGAACCCATAACAAAGCCATGGATACTAACATAGTCAAACTACATAATGGAGATCTGGGTATAAGATGCATTATATGCAGGAAAATTAGTACGGAAGTTATAAGTGAAGTTTTAGTCTATACCTGCGAGGAATGTAGCTTGATTAGAGAACTAAAGCATCAGATAGTTGATTTAGAAATGATACTACTATCTTCTCAGCAACAGACACTACTCTGTGTCACTGAAAAATATCAGGTAAAATGTGCAGAACATAAAGAGTATAAGAAAAGAATTAGGGATGGGGAAGAAGAAAAAGAAGTTGTTTGGATAGAGGAAACCAGGAAATTCAAAAAGGTAGAAGAGCAATGGGTTTTGAAATACCTCTGTGTAACAGTTTTGAGCCCGTAGTAGCCCTGAATGATACAGAATCACAGGCAGGAGAATCAATACCAGCTGATGGCAGTGAAGAGGGTGTTTCATCTATAACCCCTAACATACAGAGTCAAAATACGTCAGATGTTACTATGCCTACAAGTATCATGGCTGAGGCAATGCAAGAGGCAGGTAAAGGGGTTAAGAACAATTCTAACACTGTTAAGTCTACTGTCACAGAGCATCCCACTCCTGATTCAGTCTTACAAAAAGAGAAAAATCCAGGGTAAATGAATCATAACAGACTATCACCACAAAGGAATAGGCCCCAAACTGAAGACAGTTTACAAGAGACTAATGATAACTTAATGGAGGCTGATAGAGTATATCATCATCACCCAGGAAGGGGATAACGTGATCATAATAAACACACTACTAAGCAGGTATACATGTTAGCAGACTCTATTCTAAAATATACAGACAGATATACTTCCAGGGGAAATAAGGAAAACATCACTACCAGCTATTTCTCAGGTGCAAATATTAAAGATGTACAAAAAATGTTACCCAACATCATTAAGAAACTGATCAATCCTCTATGGTGATATTACACCAAGGGAACAAACAACACAAAGTGCCAAGGTGTAGCAGAAACCAAAAATGAGTTCTGCAAAATTAGGGATGAGGTGCAGAAACTAAACTGTGAACTGTGTATCTCAGAAATCTTACCAGTCCCGTGAAAAAGTCCCTTCAAATAGCCAAGATAAAAGACAAACAACTGTCTCAGACTGTGGACACTACAGGAGGGGATAAGTTGTATTACACATTAGGAAGAATTCAATGACAATCTAAGGTACTTTACTGTCTATGGTCTCCATCTGAATAAAATGGGAAGTAGGAAACTATGAAACTAGGTCCAACACTAAAACAAACTATAGATAGGTGCTTAAATGAAAAGGGGAGAATGTTAGCAGTTAATGACTGTAGACCTATTAAAATGAATAGCCATGATGCTAAATGTACAAAAAATAAATCCAGAGGACTAAAAATGTGGTCGCTTAACACAAGAAGTCTAAACATAAGTAAAAAGGCTGAGCAAGAAGTGTTACTCATCAAAGTAGACATATACACAATAACAGAAACATGGTGGGATAGTACCACCACTAGGAACAAAAACATCGATGGATACAACTTTTACACAAAAGACAGATCTGAAAAAAAGGAGGAGGGGCAATATGCGTAAAAGATTCTATTCAAAGTAAAACCACCAGCTTGATAAATGCCAACCCAAATATTGAGTCACTCTGGATCAATGTGGATATGAAAAGTGCTAAGAAATTATACATTGCAGAATTTTATAGGCCACCAAATTCAAGTTGTACAGTATGTTAGAGCAATTGATGCTCAGATTGAACAAATGTCTGCATTGAGTGAAGTACTCATAACAGGGGATTTTAACTACCCAGATAGATCCAGAAGCAAATGATTTGATACCTTTTAATGGACCAACATAGATGTAACAACAAAGAACAAAGTGCTCTAGCTTTCGGACCAACCAGTCCTTCTTCAGAAGCTCATGGCAGTTGTTTAGAAAATACAATACTTATAACAGCTAGATAATGCAGAGAAAAACAGAAAAAAATCCCCATTGGTTTAAAATATTCATTTAAAAAAAACAAAAAAAAACAGAAGATGATGTCAGAGAAGTTTAACAGTACCATACTGCCTTCAGCCAGAAGCAACCTTAGGTTAAACCTGCTTGGTGGAACACACATACAAAGAATCCTACTGCATATAAATTTAATTGACATAAGATAACTGCTGAAGCAGATAACTTTTTTTTTAAAAGAGTATTTTAAACCAATGGGGATTTTTTTCTGTTTTTCTCTGCATTATCTAGCTATAATAACTGGTCAGCAATTTCTCTCAATGTACTGACCAGGTTGATATTTTCCATAACAACCAGCTGGTTGTTATGACATTCATGAGCCATGCCAGTCAAACTATACTGCTGCCTCATTGGCCAACATTCTGTATGTGGGCGGGGCCAAACAGTCTTACAGACTGCTGAAGAAAAATTGCTGGTCTGTTATTATAAAAAAAAAAAAGATGGGGAGGGTGTTTCATATGAGAATTTTAATGCACACCATCATTGTGGATGCTTTGATAAACCGGCTTCGCCATCGGGGTTTATGTAGCATCCCACAACTCGGGTGTGCATTAAATTCTCATATCAAACCCTTCCCCATCCATTATTCTCTATGTTATAAGTATTGTATTTTCTAAACAACCGCCATGAGCTTCTGAAGAAGGACTGATTGGTCCGAAAGCTAGAGCACTTTGTTCTTATTGTTACATCTATGTTGGTCCATTAAAAGGTATCAAATCATTTGCTTCTGGATCTATTCTTGCAGGGACCAATACGGCAACTACTAAATCTAGATTTCAACTACCCAGATATAAATTGGGCAAGCCAGACTTCAAAAGTAGGAACTGAGAACAGATTTCTAGAATCTTTTGTAATGGTGGGATTGCAACAAATGACTTACACCTACCAGAGGTGTTAATGCTTTAAATTTGCTGATAACTGATATGAGTGAATCTGTCAAAAAGAGCAGTATAAGGGAGATCCTGTCTAACTATCGCCACTGCATTGTGGAATTCTCTGTCATAATAAAGACAATAGTAATAAGGCGAGCACCTGCACTGAAAAAAATTATAACAAGGCAACTATTTCAAAAATAATAACAGATCTCTCAAATTGAAATGGGAAACAAGTTTTCATAATAAAATCATAGAGGAGATGTGGGATGTTGTGATAGAGTTCATCCCTGCCACTGATGTAAGGACCCATCTGTTTTTTTTCTATGGTTACAACCACTTTTTTTCCCTCTAGTGTGGCTATCCCTTGTTTTCTTGGTTAGAGGCAGGCCACCTTTAACCAACCCTTCCCCTCCCCCCATTTTTCTTACCTGTCTACATCCCTCTTTCAAGTTCTCTTACATAGATACATAGACAGTGTCGGCAGATAAGGGCCTATAGCCCACCCAGTCTGCCCATTTCAGCTTGTAAGTTCAGTTTATTTTCCTAGAAGTCTGTTGCCCCTTACCCCTGACCTCCAGAATTCCTTTATGTCTATCCCATGCATTCTTAAATCCCGTGATTGTTTCAGCCCCCACCACTTCCTCTGGCAGGGTGTTCCACTTGTCCACCACCCGTTCTGTGCAGAAATTCTTTCTCATGTTTCCTCTGAATCGTCCTCCCTCCAACTTCAACCCATGCCCTCTAGTTCTGGAACATCTTTTTCACTTAAAAATAGTGTTTTCCTGCACCCTGTTCCTCCCTGTAAGATACTTGTATGTCTCTATCATATCCCTTCTCTCCCTCCTCTCCTCCAGGGAGTACATGTTCAGTTCCTTCAACCTGTCTTCATAGGACTTGTGATGCAATCCATGCACCATCTTTGTTGCCCTCCTCTGAACCTTCTCTACCCTGTCTATGTCCTGACGTAGGTATGGTCTCCAGAACTGTACACTGTACTCCAGGTGGGGCCTCACTAGTGTCTTGTATAGCGGAATTATGACCTCCCTTTTCCTGCTGGTGATGCCCTGCCATACATCCCAGCATCCTATTTGCTTTACCTGCTGCCTTGTCACATTGTTTCCTACCTTGAGGTCATCAGAGATGATAACCCCAAGATCCCTTTCCTGCTTGGTGCATGCTATATCCTCACCCCCCAACTGATATATTGTGCCAGGGTTTTTGTGCCCCATATGCATTATCTTGCACTTCTTTGCATTGAATTTCAACTGCCAAACCCCTGACCATTCTTCAAGTTTCTGCAGGTCGCTTCTCATTCTGTCTACACCCTCTGGTGTGTCTACTCTGTTACAGAGCTTTGTGTCATCAGCGAACAGTGAAATTCTGCCTTCTAGGTCCTGCGCCATGTCACTGATGAAGATGTTGAATAGGACTGGTCCCAGCACTGATCCCTGTGGTACCCCACTGGTCACTCTTCCCTCTGTGGAGTGATAGCCATTTACCACCACCCTCTGTGTCCTGCCACCCAGCCAGTTACCTACCCACCACACTACTGTCCTGCCCACACCATATTCCCCAGTTTGCGTAATAGTCTTCTATGTGGCACAGTGTCAAAGGCCTTGCTGAAGTCCAGATAGGCCATGTCCACTGCCCTCCTGATCCACCTCCCTAGTCACCCAGTCAAAAATTCAACGAGGTTGGTCTCACATGACCTCCCTGGTGAAACCATGCTGCCTTGGGTCCTGTAGTCCATTGACAACCAGATGTTCCACCAATCTCTCCTTCAGTAGTGCTTCCATGATCTTCCCCACTACCGAGGTGAGGCTGACTGGTCTGTAGGTCCCTGCTTCCTCTTTGTTCCCACTTTTGTATAAGGGGACTACATCTGCTGTCCTCCAGCCTTTGGGTACCTCCCCTGTTTCCAGTGATTGGTTAAACAGGCTCACCAGAGGTTCAGCCACCACCTCTCTTAGTTCTTAAGGACCCTGAAATTCTCATCTGGCCCCATTGCTTTATTAACTCTTATTACTTCCAGTTCCTTCAGGACCCTTTCTCGTGTAAAGGGACTTGTGTCCATTTCTGCACCATTCTCACCCCTTGTACTCCCTTCAGACCCATTACCCTCCTCTTCCTCAGTAAAGACTGAGCAGAAATACCTGTTCAATATGTCAGCTTTACTGTTGTCATCCTCCATGCGGCCCCCATCCTCCCCCTTCAGTCTCACTATCCCTCCCTTTGTCTTTCTTTTTTCACTTATGTACCTGTAAAAGGTTTTGTCCCCTCTACCCACTGATTTTGCAGTGCGTTCTTCTGTCTGAGCTTTGGCTTCCCTTACTGACCTCCCTGCCTCCCTTTGCTGCTCCTGGTACTTCTTCCCATCCCCTTCTGCCTGTGTCTTTTGTATTGCCTGAATGCAATCTTTTGGCTTTCACTTTCTTTGCTACCTCTTTGGAAAACCATAATGGTCTCCCTTCCTTTTCCTCTTGCTAACCTGCTTAATACATCATTCTGTTGTTCTTGTAATCCCCATTTTAAATACTGCCCACTGTTCCTCAACCCCTGATTCCTGTCCCATTCCTGCTACTGCCTCTTTCAAGTATCTCCCATTTTCCCAAAGTCTTCCCCCCTAAAATCCAGGATACGTGTTTTTGTGTGGTTTGGTTCTGCTCTTTCTGTGATTTCAAACCACAATGACTGGTGGTCACTGTTTCCCAGGTGCTCCCCCACTGTTACCCCCATCACACTGTCCCTGTTTGTGAGCACAAGGTCCAGTATTGCCTTCTGCTGAGTTGATTCCATGACCAGATGCTTGAGGAAGGCACCCTGAAGGGAGTCCAGGATAAATCTGCTCCTAGTTGATGCTGCTGCTGGGATGCTCCAGTCCACGTCTGGAATATTGAAGTCTCCAACCAGTACTACCTCACCCTTGTCTGCCATCTTTTGGATGGCTAGCATCAGCTCCCTATCTGTTTCATCCTCCTTGGCTGGTGGTCTATAGACCACACCTGTGCAGATGGCTGTCCCCATTTTCCTTTCCAGCTTAACCCACAGTATCTCTCCCTCATTCTGTTCCTCCTGGATCTCTGTGGCCCTTATGTCATTTTTCACATAGAGTGCCACTCCTCCTCCCTCCCTTCCTGCCTGCTCTGTCTCTTCTGAATATGTTGTAGCCAGGTATGGCCATCTCCCAGTCGTGGTTATCATTACACCAGGTTTCAGTGATGGCCACAATGTCCAGGTCTGACTGCACCATGACAGCCTCCAGATCTTCCATCTTGTTGCTAAGGCTCCTGGCATTTGCACACATGGCTTTCCATGATTTGACCTCCCTAGACTGTTTCACTGTTCTCAGCCCTTCCTTGGTTGTCATTTATCCTGGTTCTCCTTGCTGTCTGCCCTTCTGCTGAATTTTGCCCCTTTTCTGCTTATCCACCTCTTGGGCACTAATCTCCATCTTTTGCACACTGCTTTACATAGATAGCCACTCCTCTGGTTCACTGGTTCCACTGCTAGCTGTGGGGGGTGAGCAAGTAGGTACCCTCCTTGCTGGCCTGCCACCCCCCTTTGCTAGTTTAAATGCTTGTCAATGTAGCATTTAAACTTATCATTGAGTGCTTGGATTCCCCTCCAGGATGGATGCAGGCCGTCAGGCTTGAACAAACCTCCATCCCTCCAGGTGGGTCCCAAGTTACCAATGAATCCAAACCCTTCCTCACAGCACCAGTTCTTCAACCATGAGTAAAAGTTCCTGGTGCATGCACTCCTATGCTCTCTCTTGCCTCTCACAGGTAGTACTTCTGAGAAAGTGAAAGAAGTAGCTACTTGCTTGAGACCCCTCCCCAGTTTCCTAAACTTTTCCTGAACTTCCTTTAGCTCCCCATTTGCCAGGTCATTAGTACCTAGGTGGATAATGACATCCAGCTCACCCTCCCGTCTTGCCTTCCCAGTGATCCCCAGGATCTTCCTTCCATCCCTCCATACCGTGGCACCTGGTAGGCACCTCACCTCCCTGTTCTCCCCCTCCTGTGTTCCTAGCTGGATCCCTCTTATGATGGAGTCCCCCTCCAGGATTTGCTTCCTCCTCCTCTGGGGTCCACTGCTTTCCCGCTGAGGTCACCTCCTTGGCTAACCTCCACATCCTTTCCTTCCACTTCTCTGGGTACCTCATTTGGTTGTCCTCGTTTGCCAGTGTGGCATATGAGTTCTTGAGTGGAATAGGATCTGGGATGTGCCTCTGCCTGACCGCTCTAACCCTCCCTGAGCCCACTGTCATCCAAGTGCCTCATTCTCGCATCCTTGAGGCAGTTGCATTGGACTGGGTGGTCCTCAATAGGGGTGATGGTACTCCTGACCCAGTTTACTTCCGCCTCTGAGTCTGGCTACCTCATCCCGCAGTCCAGAGAGATGCATGCAGATAGGAAGCACCTCAGTGTCCAGAAGGTCTGCCTGAATATGGCTGCCCCACAGCCACTGCATTGCACCACTCCCCACATTATACTGCAATTCCACTACTTGTCTGCTACTGAAGCTCTCCTAGTTCCCTTTTTATTAATTTACTGTCCTAAAAATCCTGCCACTGATCCTCAGATAATTTTCTTTAAAAAAAAAAAAAAAAAAAAGAAAGAAACCATGAAACCAATAAATAAATAAATGAGTCAAAACACTTGTCGTGCTGAGGGTGGGCTTCTTCCCCCTTATGCCCCTCCTACTTCACACCCCTTACTATACCCTGTGTTTAGCTCCTGTCAATCAGCTTTAACAGGGCATATAATTAAGAGTTGGGGGAAGGGGGGGGTGAAAATTTGCAGCAATTAAAGACAGCACAGAATTACACCACCACTATGTTTTAAATTTTCAACAGCCCAAAAACAATTTTAAGTAAAGACAACAAAGAAAGTATAGTGTTACTAAAAGCCCACAATCTAAGTTTAAAAGAAAAATAGCAATTACCAGTTACTCTAAAGCACTGAATTGAATATGTTTCCTTTCTTCCCCTTCTGGCTTCTTCTCATGTGAAATGGTGGAGACAGGATTCAATCCCACGACTGAAAGGCAATTTATATAGTAGTACAGTGCTCTAACCACTAGGCCACATGGTCTGCACATTCCTTCTGGGTCCAGGGGTAAACAGGTTCCAGTAAGGGAACCTTATAGCACACAAGAGACACAATGAGTTTTACATAATGGCTAGTTAACTGCGCCACTGATTAACAGAATGAGCAAGCAGCATTCCCTTCCCCTTTTATTTTCTGTATCCTGTGGTGCCTTGTTAGAATTGTTAATAGGTTTCAATGATATTACTACAGTGAGAAGTATTATTATGAATAGTATTATTAAGGTACCTTAATATTAGGAAATCGCTCTATTAGCTTTCTGATAGTGCGATACCTCCATTGTAGCTGATAATGTACCCCATGTAAGAGTTCAGGACAAGAAACAGGGAACAAACTGAGGTTCACAGCTTGAAAGCTGTTAGTGTCTTTCAGATGTGGTCCGTTTAGCACTGCTGTGGTGACTACATGAACAGTCGCACATTCGCGGAGCCCTCACAAATGTGTGTAGGTTCATGTAGTATTAGCACTAGCCCACTCATTCAGATGAGCTCCTTGCTGCACAGTTTTACAGTCGTCAGACTGTATGGGTACAGTAGTGCCCGGAATGCTTCCTGCATTGAGCCACATGAGACTAATCAGCCCCAAAGCCGCTGCTGGAAGGAAGTAAATGTGTCAGCCATCGGCTTGCAATTTTAGCTGACAGCTTGACATTGAAGCTGACAAGAGACTGTTTTCATACTGTGCAGCAGCCTATTTCAACAGAAAATGAAGACAATATCTTACCAGGCTACAAGCCCTAGTTCGGTTTGGTAAGCCGTGAAGAGAAAGAGGGGCATTTTTCATAAGAGTCCTGTCACCTTCACAATATGTATGCACAAATGCAGTAAGGCTGTACCAAAACCAAAGTAATGCCTTTAACATCATATAGACCCATGAACTAGCAGGTCTCCCACCAAATAAAACTATTCTGTTCCATAGCTTACCCCAGGTTGATTTGCTGTCATATAAACAGTACTTCTGTGGGTCAGAATAAGGTGTAATTTTATTGTTTGGTGGCCTGGTAAGCTGCAACTTTCTCTGCAGCAGGGCAGGGTGTTGGATCCTCGAGCTCCATTGCTACTCTGAGCCTGCTCTATAGGGAGACAGCGGCCCCTTATGGTCTCCTTTTCTAGTAAGCCAACTGTCAATCACACCCTGAGGAACTGAAGTATTGTGAAACTACCCTTAAAAAGCTTATTTTTCCATTCTCAACCCTCTGTTGTGGTTATAGTAAATGTATGATATGCCTAGATAGGTTAGAAATACATATTGGGGCTGTATAAATGATTAATGTTTTTCCTTGATGATGATAGATCACCTAACACTGGTAGGCGGTACAAAAGGCGTTACCTGAACAGGGAACAAATGGTGCAGGGTCAGTTCCTCCAGACCAGCAGCAGGTGAAGGACAAGGAGAGGTCCTATGCTGCAGAACTTATTTTCTTTTGTCATTTTGATTGTTTTTCTTTTGCATTTTATTACTAATACTTTGTGAATAAACATCCCACTAAGAAATACAGTGGGTTGAACCTGATCTCCAGTCTCTATGTCCATCTGTACATCCCACACCATAACATTTTAGTGTCAGAAATGGGATTTACCACCTGCGGTGTCTTGCCAGGGAAGGGAGGCATTGTGGTGGATACCACCCAGTATCTCAGGTGGACATATGGCTGACGTTGGCAAGGCTAAAGGCATCCTCACGCTCATGAGAAAGATGGCAGTGCAGATGGGGACCCCATTGCTATCCAGTCTTCCAGATGTGCACCCCACAGTAAAGAAGCAGCCATTCAAGGGAATGGAGGAGGAGATCAGTGAACATGGAGAAGAGACACCTGTGGACCAACTGCCTGAAACAGATGACGTGGGGAGAATGTGAATACCTCCTGTCCTGACCTTGAACATGCTCCCATGGAGGATGTAGGTGAATTGTTGAAATGGCTATGTGTCAGGCAAGTTCAATGGAGGGCAGACGACAGGATGCAAAATAGACAAACACTATGAGAGTGCTGCAGGCAATCCATACAGAGACCACTGAGCATCAGCAAGGGCCAAGAGACATTAAACTGGCTCAGTTTCCAGGACACTGATGACATAGAGGCATACCTCACTACATTTGAGAGGGTAGCCCACACGTGTGAGTGGCCAAAGGAACAATGGGTGGTACATCTAGCCCCACAATTAACATGACAAGCACAAATTGTATCTAGCTGCTTGGATATACAAGTTGCAATTGATTATGACCATGTGAAAAGAGAGATCCTCAGACAATATGGCATTAACATGGAGACATATCGTCAACGTTTCAGGTATTTGAAAATGCAATCCACTGATGCCCCGAGGGAAATCTTTGTGCACTTGAAGGACTTGAGTCTCAATATGGCTGCAGCCTGATAGCAAAACTGTTCAGCAGATAATGGTTGGCAATTACTATCAAGCAATTCATCAAGGTCTTACCTCATGATGTACAATTACGGGTTCATGAACATAAGCCAGAGGGAGCTGAAAAGACCAGCTCCCTGGCAGCAAACTTCATGGCTGCAAGACCTATAAGAGGGAGGAATCAGGGTGGAAATACATCAGCCCCCTCCACCAACCAGGTAAGACCTACCTTTTCTCATGCTAACAATATGGCTACCCCAGATATGAAAAGAGAGAGAAGAGAGAGAGTACCACTGTCGGAGATTGTTTGCCATGGCTGCCAGAAGAAAGGGCATATCATTAGGAACTGTCCAACAGTAAAGAGGGACTTTGGACATTTGGCATTAGCTAACTGGGCACCCTATGTAGCCACACTGGAGGTGGGACAGCACAACGTCTTCGGCTTATTAGATTCTGGGAGCCACCAAACACTTGTTTGAGCCGACCTGGTGGAAGGTGTAGAGAGATCAGAAAATGGGACAGTGGTAAACTGCATATATGGGGATACTCACTTTTATTCCACTACCCCCCTGGACTTGACTGTGAATGGGAAAACCCAGGAAATATCAGTCGGGATTGTACACCATTTACCTGTACCCATCATCATTGGGCAACACCACCCTGACTTTTCTAAATTGCTGGGGAACCTAGATCACTCTCCATTGGTAGCAGTGACAACCCAGTCCCAAGATAAACAACAAGCAGAGTGGGCAAGTGTATTCCCATTTTCAGATGAACTGTATGACAGCCCGGGTAAAGATTGGAGGGGAAAAACTGTGAAACAGAAGGAAAAGAGAGACTGGCATGAAAAAAGGATTATGGACTCAGTTGACATTAAAAAAGAGACTATGCCAGATGAACAAAAACATGATGTGCCATTAAACCCTTTGTTTTCACAGGTGGGACAAAAGCCAAGTGATGGGTCGCCCAGATACATCATACTGAATAACATCCTGTATAGGGAATGTACAAATCCCAGAAATGGGAATACTGTAGCACAACTGATAGTTCCCCAGAAATATAGAAAAGAAGTAATCCAGTTGGCTCATGATATTCCCCTAGCAGGTCATTCTGGGACAGATACTACCCTGAGCAGAATCCTGAATAGATTCTTGTGGCCAGGGATTCATGAACAGGTGGCAGAATATGTGCAGAGCTGCCCTGTATGTCAGAAGGTAGCTCATACAGGTAGAAAGGATATAGTACCCCTCCAGAGCATATCTATAGTTAGCCAGCCATTTAAGAGAATCACTATGGATGTGCTGGGTCCATTGGAAACCAGTTGCAAAGGAAATAGGTTTATTCTTGTAATTTGTGACTATGACACAAGATATCCAGAAGCGATTCCCAGTAACTGACCCAAGAGTAGATGAAGAGTTAGCCAAGGTATTTACTAGGTTAGGTATCCTGAAAGTGATTCTCACAGATAGGGTACAAACTTTACCTCAATAATGCTGGCGGAAGTATATCGCTTATTGGGAACACAGGCAGTATGAATCTCACCATACCATCCGCAAACTGATGGATTGGTGGAACGGTTCAATCAAACCCTCAAACGGATTCTATAGAGAGGTGCCTGAAGCATCCAAAGGTTTTTCTCCATTTTCTCTATTGTATGGATGAAACCCCCGAGGGCCCCTAGATGTCATAAAAGAACACTGGGAGGAAAGCAAACATAGGGAATCAAGGGGTGTTGGAATATATGACTGCCTTAAGAAAACAACTCCTCAGGTATGTCAGCCTTGCCCATCAGTCACTGCTGAAGAAGCAGGTGCAACAAAAAACAGAATATGACAAAGGATTGAGGCATAAGCAATTTGAGGTAGAAGAGCAGATGTTACTCTTATTACCAGCCACCGAAAACAAACTGCTTATGAAATGGCAGGGCCCATATACGATTCTCAGGAAAGTGGGCCCCATGACATATGAAATCCAAAGCCCACCAGGAGAACTAGTAAGAAGATCTATCATGCCAATCTGTTGAAGTTATGGCATGAGAGGTCGGTTCCTACTAACGTAGACTGTTACATTCAGACTGACACACAGGAATCCGAACTGGATGTGGTGTATAGCAGACTTGAACAGTCTGGTCATATTCAATAGGTAAATATTAACCCTAGACTGACCAAACAGCAGATTCAGCAAGTACAACAATTGTTGTGTACCTTTACTGAGATCTTTACTAACATCCCAGGATGGGTGACTGGTATTGAACATGATATGGGTGACCCAAGATACCCCTCTTCATCAAAAACCATACAGATTACCCGTACACGTTAGGGACAAGATCATAAAGTAGGTGAGGAAGATGAAACACTTGGGTATTATTAGGCCCTCACGGAGTGCTTGGTCATCTACAATAGTAGTAGTCAATAAGAAAGAGGGGGGCATATGCCTCTGCCTCGATTTTCGTAAGGTGAATGCCCTCTCTCTCCTTGACAGATATCCTATGCTAGACTTGACGATATAATCGATCGTCTGTGGACTGCAGCTTACATATCCATACTAGATCTTAACAAAGGATACTGGCGAATACCACTTACACCACAGTCCAGAGAAAAAACAGCGTTTGGCACTCCCATAAGTTTATATGAATTTATTACTATACCATTTGGTCTCCATGGGGCGCCGGCAACATTTCAGTGCTTTATGGACCAAATGCTTAACCCTCATGCAGAGTTTTGTGTGCATATTTAGACAATGTGTTGGTGTTTAGCCCTGATTGGGAATAACACCTAAAACATTTAGAACAGGTCCTCATGTCGATACAGAAAGCAGGTGTCACTATCAACCCTACAAAATATTTCTTAGCTCAAACAGAAACAAAATATTTAGGGTTCATCATAGGGAATGAGGATATTAGACCTGAAATTGATAAAGTGTCGGTAGTGTCTGATAGTGCTGTACCTAAGACCAAGAAGCAAGTGCAAGCCTTCTTGAGGTTGGCCGGCTACTATAGATGCTTTATTCCACATTTCTCAGCAATAGCATGCCCCTTAACTGATTTAATGAAGAAAAAGTATGCTAGCAAGATTGATTGGTCCCCTGAGTGTGATACGGCCTTTAGACAGATAAAGGCATGTTTATTTGTTTACCCAGTGCTGAGAAGTCCTGATTTCAGCAAACCATTTGTTGTACAAACAGATGCATTGGGAGTAGGCATTGGGGCAGTTTTAACCCAATATATTCAGGGGGAGGAGCACCCCATCATTTTTATTAGCAGAAAGCTCCATGAGAGGGAACAGAAATACGCCACAATAGAAAAGGAATGTCTCACCCTCAAATGGGCAATCGAGTCTTTAAAATACTACTGGTGGGGGACTGATTTTGAAGCTGTGACAGACCACTACCCACTCTGCTGGTTACAACAGATGCTTGAAAAAAAAGCACGCATTATGAGGTGGTATTTGGCTTTGCAACCGTACAACTTTACTGTTTCACATAGGAAGGGAAGTGAGTATGCAAATGCAGATTTCTTGTCACGGTATGGAGCAGGACTTGAGGACACCAACAGTGTAATATAAGTCTAAAAGATGGTTATGTACCTTTAGTTAGGGTGACATATGTGTAAAAGATCCCAGGGTAGTAGATCGTATTATTTGTTTTGCTGGTATGCAGCATTTTGCTTGCCCCAGCCATGAATAAGTTAATTATGGGACCCTGGATGGAGCTTCATGGAGTGGGTGGACCGGAGCTCCTCCAATCCTCTATAGCATAAAAGGGGGGTTGGACTTTACTAAAGTTTTTTTTTTGGCTGATCTGAGCTTTGCAGTTGTATTGTCTAGGTATAATACTTACCAAAATGAATGTCCCAGGGTATGTAAGTAGCTGGCAGTAAGTTGTCATTGTACGTATGTGGGACCCTGGGACAGAACTCCAGAGAGTGGGTTGGCAGGAGTTCCGCCCCCTCCAGGGTGACTGGAGAGGGAAATCTGTTGTTCACACCTTCCCTCAAAAGAAGGGGGGTTAAATGTGATAGGGTTCATCCCTGCCACTGATGTAAGGACCCACTTGTTTTTTTTGTATGGTTGCAACCACTCTTTTTCCCTCTTGTATGGCTATCCCTTGTTTTCTTGGTTCGAGGCAGGCCAACTCTAACCAGCCCCCTTTTTCTTACCTGTCAACATCCCTCTTTCAAGTTCTCTTCTTTCTGGGTCCAGGGGTAAATGTGTTCTAGTAAGGGAACCTTGTAGCTAACTAATATAGCACACAAGAGACACGAGTTTTACATAATGGCTAGTTAACTGTGTCACTGATTAACAGAATAAGCAAGCAGCATTCCCATCCCCTTTTATTTTTTGTATTCTGTACTACCTTGTTAGAATTGTTAATAGATTTCAATGGTATTACTACAGTGACAAATATTATTATGAATAGTATTATTAAGGTACCTTAATATTAGGAAAGTGCTCTGTTAGTGTTCTGGTAGAGTGATACCTCTGTTGTGGCTATTAATGTGCCCCCTGTAAGAGTTAAGGACAAGAAATGGAACAAACCGAGGTTCACAGCTTGAAAGCTATTAGCATCTTTCAGACACGGTCCATTTAGCACTGCTGTGGTGACTACAGGAACAGTTGCACATTCGCGGAGCCCTCACAAATGTGTGTAGGTTCATGTAGTATTAGCACTAGCCCACTCGTTCAGATGAGGTCCTTGCTGCACAGTTTTACAGTCGTCAGACTGTATGGGTACAGTAGTGCCCAGAATGCTTCCTGCATTGAGCCACATGAGACTAATCAGCCCCAAAGCCGCTGCTGGAAGGAAGTAGATGTGTCAGTTGTCGGATTGCAATTTTAGCTGACAGCTTGACATTGAAGCTGACAAGAGACTGTTTTCATACTGTGCAGCAGCCTATTTCAACAGAAAATGAAGACAATACCTTACCAGGCTACAAGCCCTAGTTCGGTTTGGTAAGCTATGAAGAGAAAGAGGGACATTCTTCATAAGAGTCCTGTCACCTTCACAATATGTATGCACAAATGCAGTAAGGCTGTACCAAAACCAAAGTAATGCCTTTAACATCATATAGACCCATGAACTAGCAGGTCTCTCACCAAATAAAACTATTCTGTTCCATAGCTTACCCCAGGTTGATTTGCTGTCATATAAACAGTACTTCTGTGGGTTAGAATAAGGTGTAATTTTATTATGTTTGCTTGCAAGCATGTGCAAGAAACATAGTGCCATCATCCAAGTTTTCGGAGGTGTGGCAGCCCTCTTCCAATTCAGTCAGCGTGTTTGCAGGCACGGCCACAGTTCTCCAATGCCTGCTGAGCTGTCTATGACAGCTCCAAAATTCAGTGGCATACAGTTGAAAGGGTGAGCTACGCTTCAGTGAGCAGCGATCAGATATCGCCTGCTCATGCATGCTCCCCCTACACACACACACATGCTGCATGCTCGGCCCCCCCACGCACACAATGTATAGCCAGACGGGTGCCCAATCCCGTCAGCTGTGCTGCGCCCCCAAAAGCCTTCCAAATGCCACGCTGGGTGCCCACCCCAGCATGGCTAAGGAATGTATAGCCTGACGGGGTGCCTAACCCCTGTCTGCTCCACTGTCCTCCCCCAGCACGCTTATGGGGGTGCCCAATCCCCGTCGGCTCCATTGTCTCCCCCCAAAGCATCCAGGTGCCACACTGGGGAGCCCACCCCAGCGTGGCAAAATGTGTTCTAGCCGACGGGTGCCCAATCCTGTCAGCTCCAGCCCCCTCAAACATCTTTCCAGCTGCCACGCTTGGGAGCCCACCCCAGAGTGGCAAATGTCCCGTGAGTCTAAAAACCCTGTAAAGAAGAAAACATTCCTCGCAGTCTCCCTGCCCTCCCCCACAGCCCGCACCACCCACTGCGCACCCTGCCTCCCCACACCACCCTCTCACCCCATGCTTACCTCTGGAGCTTGACGCGACGATCATCGGTGGACCGGGAACACATCTGAACTCTTCAAAGCCAACCGCGAACTGAGGAAATCCCGGTAAGCTGTATAATGGGATAGATAGGGTTTTTTTCAACTTTACTGCATATCTCAGGCAGTTTTTGGAATTTTTGCACCAAATTTTCAACATGGGGTTTTTGGGACCCCTTCTCATGAAAGCTGTCACTGTCATGGAGTTATTCGGGCCCGAAGGGTGATTTCGCAGTCACTGTGTGAAATCACCTTTCAGGACCGATTAATGAAACAACACTGCCAGTGTTCATAAGGCGGGCTCTCAAGAAGTCTATTTTGAAAATTTGGTGACAAATTCAAAATGACTGTTTTATTTAGCGTGTTGTGTAGTTCTACACAGGCTCGTAAGTTCACAAATTTTCAATACTTACTCCAGATTTTCAACATTGCCATTTTACCACACCTTCTTATGAG
Source organism: Neoceratodus forsteri (assembly GCA_016271365.2). Classification (NCBI taxonomy): domain Eukaryota; kingdom Metazoa; phylum Chordata; order Ceratodontiformes; family Ceratodontidae; genus Neoceratodus; species Neoceratodus forsteri. Next base: position 259,960,388 of record CM028137.1, on the reverse strand, counting down.
TAGTACAGCTGTCATTTTTCACATCTCACCCAAAATGTGTTTCCGCCCATGTAGCGCAGCAATGGCGCAGTTGGTGTGCAAAATCAATGTATGGGACAAATTAATAAAATCACAGTGACACTGTTCATGAGCAGAGGTCTTAAAATGGCTATGTTGAAAATTTGGTGAAAAAATTCCTAAAAATGACTGTTTTACGAGCCTGCATTGCGCAGTTCCTATGCACGCTAGTAAGTTTACGAATTTTCAATATTTTCACTCCAGATTTTCAACATTGCCATTTTATTACACTTCCTTATGAACAGTACAGCTGCCATTTTTCACATGTGGCCCAAAACGTGTTTCCGCCCATGTAGCACACAATGGTGCAGTCGGTATGCGAAAGCAATGTTTGGGACAGATTAAGAAAATCACAGTTACACTTTTCATGAGCAGAGGTCTTAAAATGGCTATGCTGAAAATTTGGTGACAAAAGTCCATAAAATGACTGTGTTACGAGTGAGCAATGCGCAGTTTCCATGCACCCTTGTAAGTTCATGACTTTGTAATATTTTCAGTCCAGATTTTCACCAGTGGCATTTTTCCACACTTCCTTATGAACAGTACAGCTGTCATTTTTCACAATGTGGCCGAAATGTGTTTTCACACTTTCAGCGCCAGAGATGCATGGTCGCTGTGGGAAATCATTGTTCCGGACAGATAAAGAAAATCACAGTGACACTGTTCATGATCGGAGGTCCCAAAATGCCTGTGTTGACAATCTGCTGTAAAAAATCCCCAAACTAATTACATTACGGGTGTGCGTTGCACAGTTTCTATGCACGCTCGTGACTTCACCAGTTTTTTTAATATTTTTACTGCAGATTTGCAACATTGCCATTTTTTACACCTCCCCATGAACAGTACAGCTGTCATTTTTTACATCCTGTTCAGAATGTTTTTGCACCTATGGTGCTAAATGCTGTAGTCGCTGTGCATAAGCAGCTTTCAGCTAACAAACTGATATTGCCACTATTCATGAGGTGGGGTCACAAAAAAAAAACCATGTTGAAAATTTGGAGTGAAAATACCAACGAATGCCTGAGGTATTAGGGTTTCCAACCATAACGCCCAACCCTGTAGAGAATGACAGGCATCAGGGGTGTGACTTGGGATTCTTGCCTGTAATGCTCATACCATTCCACACACTGCAGCCAGTGAGAGGCATCGAGGTATGCCTTAGACTCTTTGGCCCCAAAGTTCACCCCATTCTCCTATACTGCACCCATCTCACCGTATTTCCTGATGGAATGGGGTGCGCATAAGCGCCAAAGACCCCAAGGCACACCGTGACACTTGTCAGTGTCTGCAGGGTGGGGTGTGGTGAAATGGCATGGCCGTTATGCTTGACGACCCAAAGGCACACCCCAATGCCTGTCACTCTCTGCAGGGTGGTGGTGGGGTTGGCTTCAGTTCAATACTTCATTGCCATTCCTATTACGCAGCTCTGTAACTTCTACACTACCACTGCCAATGCCAGCAAGCAAACATTTGGCATTGACAAATGTTTGTTGTTTGGTGACCTGGTAAGCTGCAGCTTTCTCTGCAGCAGGGCAGGGTGTTGGCTCCTCAAGCTCTATTGCTACTCTGAGCCTGCTCTACAGGGAGACAGCGGCCCTTTTTGGTCTCCGTTTCTAGAAAGCCAACTGTCAATCACACCCTGAGGAACTGAAGTATTGTGAAACTACCCTTAAAAAGCTTATTTTTCCATTCTCAACCTTCTGTTGTGGTTATAGTAAATGTATGATATGACTAGATAGTTTACAAATATATATTGGGGATGTATAAATGTTTAATGTTTTTCCTTGATGATGATAGATCACCTGACTCAGGTAGGTAGTACAAAAGGCAATACCTGAGCAGGGAACAAATGGTATAGGGTCAGTTTTTTCTGACCAGAAGCAGGTGAAGGACAAGGAGAGGTCCTATACTGCAGAGCTTATTTTCTTTTGTTATCTTGATTGTTTTTGTTTTGCATTTTATTACTGATGCTTTGTGAATAAACATCCCGCTAAGAAATACAATGGGTTGAACCTGATCTCCAGTCTCTGTGTCCACCTAGTGATCCCACACCATAACAGATGTCTTTAAAAATAAACTACTTCAGATAGAAAAGAAATATATTCCCAATAAAAAAAATGTATAATAAAAGGGGAAAACTACCAATGTGGTGTACAAATAGGATCTTGAAACAGTGCACTAAAAAAAAGAAGGCATATGATAATATGAAAAAAAATAGTACCAAGGACAAAGTGGTATCTTGCAAGAAGGAACTAAAGGCACTTAAGAAGATGATTAGGCAAGAAAGAAATAAACTAGAGTTTAACATCTCTCACAGAAAAGATAATGGCAAAAGATTTTACACCTACGTTAATAATCAAAACAAGAATAATTCCCAAATAGGGCCTTTTATTAATGAAGGGAATGAACTAAATACTTCAGTACATATGGCTAATGGCTTCAATGCATACTTTTATACTGTGTTCAGCAACAAAAGTGAAGGCAGTGTCACTATAAAAAGCTGTGAATCTTCTGAATTGTGCTTAGATATTAGTGCCCAGGAAATAGAAAAACTGTTAGAAAAACTAAAAATAAACAAATGAGCTAAACCCGATCAGTTGCACCTTAGATTTCTAAAGGAAACTAGGTGTCAAATCTCCAAACCACTGACAGCACTGTTCAATGCTTTGTTTTCAACAGGTGCTCTTCCACACAACTGGAGGACAGACATTGTCCTGCCATTTTTTAAGAAAGCAGATGGGGGGAGATATCGAATTACAGATCAATTATCCTGACATTGGTTTTATGCAAGATTGCAGAAACATTCCTAAAAGCAAAATTAGAGGAAAATCTAGACAATATTAACCATAAAGACACCAAACAACATGGATTCAAACACAATAGAGCATGATTGACTAATTAGCTTTGTTTTTATGAATATGTTAAAAAAATATAAATGATACTGAATCCCCTTAGCAAACTACTTGAGCATTCAGTGGCTAAGCAAATTGATGCCTATTTGGTTACCCATGATTTGGTATGGGCATGGCCTTGGTTGGGTTCACGAACACCGTCCTACGTGGGTTTGAGAAGGGTTTGATGACTGGGTCGGTGTTTGTAGACCTAACCAAGGCTTTTGATTTGATTGATCATGGTTTGGCCTGCACAAAATTGAAAGATCTGGGGTTTTATGCTGTCAATGTTTTTGGGTTCTATGATTATCTGAGTAACAGGTGTCAATTTGTTCAAGTAGGTTCTGTGGTTTCTGATGTCTTGCCAATTAGTTGTGGTGTGCCTCAGGGGTCCATTTTTGGACCCCTGTTATTTTCTATTTTTATTAATCAGCTTCTTGGAGTTTATAAGTTTAGTGAATCACTGCTTTATGCAGATAATCTTGTAATTTGTGCTCAGTCAAATTCTGTGTCTGAACTTTCTTGTTCCTTAGAAAAGGACTTTGGTGCTGTTTGTTCTTTGATTACTTTAAATGCTATGGTTTTGAACTCAGCTAAAACAAAAGTTATGTTATTTGGCATACAATTTATGTTGGTGGACACCCTGGAACTGAGGATATCTGATTTTCGGGGTGGTCTACTTGAACAAGTGTCTCAATTTAAGTATTTGGGCACACTATTGGATCCCAGTTTGACCTTTTCACCTCAGATTCAGTCAATGGTTAAGAAAGTAAATCAAAGAATAGGGGTGTTATACAAATTCAAGTCATTCTTCTCACAAGCAACTAGATTAGCAATTGCTATTGGTTTTCTTCTTCCATATTTTGATTACAGTTCTTGTTTATATTATAACATAGGTACAAAAGAAATGCAAGCACTAACTGTGGCTTATAATAATATTTGTAGATTTATTTTAAGAGCCCCCAATAGGACACATCGGTGTAATCTTTATTCTCGGTTGGTGTGGTTTTCCCCTAGTTGCAGAATAGAATATTTTGTTGGCTGTCTGATGTATAAATGTTTTTACTTTGGCTCCCTTTCTCCTCTTTCTGATCTTGTTGTAATGACAGAATTGCTTCCCAGCCTGAGGTTGGCTGACGGCCCCCTATATTTTGTCCCCAGGTTTTGGCTTAGATTAAGCTCTAGAGCTTTTTCAATAGCAGCACCATTGTATTGGAATTCACTCCCACTTGATGTTAGGATTGCTCCCTCTGTTTGAACTTTTAAACAAAGGCTAAAAAGTTATTTATTACATAAATCTGTTTGTAACTGCAATTTGTAATTTGTATTTTTTGGTTTTGTATTGCTGTTGATTGTATTTGTGTATTTTTGTGTGTTTATTTGTCTGGGTCGGGCCTGAAAAGGGCCCTTTGGTCCAGTGGCTTTACCCAGTTACCCAAGAATAAATGAAATGAAAAAATGAAAATAACATCCCAGTAGACATCCTATATTTGGATTTCCTGAAAGCATTTGATAAAGTTCCACATAACACCTAATTAGTAAAATGGACAGCTTGTGTCTGGATAGAGAATCACAACCTGGATCCAAAACTGACTAACAGCAAAAAAACAGAAAGTCAGAGTAAGAGGATGTCATTCATCTTATGGGGAAGTGACAAGCGGGATCCCTGAGGGCTGAGTCCTGGGACCAGCTTTGTTCACTCTATGTATCAGCGATCTTCACAAAAGAATCAACAGTTGGTTGGTCAAGTTCACTGACTATGTAAAGCTGGGGGGGGGAGGCCTGTAAACATTCTAGAAAACATCAAAAGCTTAAACAGTGATTTACACAATATAGAGATCTGGTTAGCTGTAAATAGTATGTCATTTAACATAGGTAAGTATACTGTAATGCATATGGGGAATGACAGCATGAAGCAAGACTATCAGTTAAACAATATGGTACTTAAATAAGTAGTGAAAGAAAAAGACTTTGGCACCATGGTAGATAACCTAAATTTTAGAGCACATAGCACATCAGTCATACAAAGATCAAACTACATGATAAGGAACCTCATGAAATGTTTCCTAAACTATTCAGCTAATTGCAACATGCCACTGTAGAAATCCTACATCAGGCCTCACCTACAGGATGGTTCCACATTGTGGAGCCCCCATATGAGGGGTGAGGCAGATTGGATAGAGAGGGTGCAGCACAGAGTCACCAAGATGATTGGAGGACTGCAGGGACATAGTTGTGAAAATAGGCTTCAGCACTTAGGACTATACAGCCTGGAACTGAGAAGTGTTAGAGGTGACTTACTAACCATGTATAAAATTATGAATGATAACAAACGTAAGTCAGAACTATGTATCAAAATCCAGGTAAAACCAATATCTCTAAGGGCACACAAACTTCAGATAAAGTTAGACACTGTGAAAAAAAATGGAAAATTCTATTGCTTCCTGCAACATATGGGTAGGATATGGAACAGCCTACCTAGTGAGGTATTAACCACTAAAAACATAGAGACAGTTATGAAAAAAATTGATACAATACCGTTAAACCAAAGGACAAATTGAACCTGCTGATGCGGGTGAACGAAACTTATGGACGTATTGCTTTGTTCCATTCATCTCTCAGTATAAAGACCCACTATTGGCTATGGCCCACAAGATAACTTTTATAATAGGTGGAGTAGACAATGAAGTCTCAAGCTCACAAATTTAGACAGCAGGAGTAAATGATTAACCAAATCAAAGGCCTTGGTTAAATCAGTGAATATGGCTCATGTGCCTATTCCATGATCGATGGCCAGAAGACTTCTGTGGTGAAGTAAAAAAGTGCTGTGTCATGATGTTTCCAGAATCCACATTGGACATCATTGAGCAAAGGATTTTGACTCAGTACAGACCACCATTTGGTTGTATATTAGCCTCTCTTCAATTTTTTACAGGGTACTGAATACTGAAATGGGATGGTAATTTTAAATTGGATCCTTGGCTCCACCTTTGTAGACAGGGACAACATGAGCCACTTTCATTTTTGGGGAACCTCACCTCAGAGAAGGGACTAGAGATGCAGCAAATTTAAATTTCACTGGTGAAGTGAACACGAAGTGGGCACTTCATGTTGTCACTTCACTACGCAGAGTGGCCAGCATGAAATGCCCACTTTGCCTTGTGATTATTACTTTCACATTGTCGTTCCACCTTAACACAAAGTAAGGCAGAGTGACAACAATATTGGCAGCCCCCCACACACACAGTCACTAGAATTAATGTGCATCCCCAAAATGCTGCTGTCGTCTTGTGTCCAGAAAATTCTCCAGTGCTGATGAAGTGAAATGAGAGTGTAACAAGAAATGCAAAGTCTCCCAGAATTAATGACACACTCAGTCATTTGGGCAGTGGGCAGACAAAGTCACCAGAATTAATGTTCATCTCCAAAATGCTACTGTCTTGTGTCCAGAAAATTCCCCTGTGCTGACGCAGTGAAATGAGAGTGTAACAAGAAATGCAAAGTCTCCTATCTTAGAGATGCAGCAAATTTAAATTCTGCCGGGGCATTGTCATTCCGCTACGTAGAGTGGCCAGCATGAAATGCCCACTTCACCTTGTTATTGTGATTGTGACTTCTCATTGTCATTCCACCCTAACCCAAAGTAAGGTGAAGTGACAACAATATTGGCAGCCCCTGGCCCCCATACATCACATGGCTTACAGTACTGTAACTCACATGCTGTACAGGAACGAGAATGCCTATGGCTGTAGTTCTCTGATGATGAGGTCCTGTATCACAAAACTCCCCAATTTGGAAACTCATATCAATCAGTACATTGGTGAAGTCTGGAAATACACTACAAAACAGGCTTACATGCAAGTAACTAGTAAAAACATTAATTTTGTGATTCGTGATGCGATCGTTAATCATGACTGTATTCATGACCATGAAACAAGAATTTATTTTTCACTGAGTTGGAGCTGATGAGTGTCTGGTGTGAGATAACCAGTTATATGAAACTGTATGGGAACGCGAATGCCTATGGCTGTTCTTCCCTGATGACCTGTATCACAAAACTCCCCACTTTGAAAACTCATATCAATGAGTACAGTGGTGAAGCCTGGAGAGATACTACAAAACAGGCTTACATGGAAGTAACTAGTAAAAAAATTAATTTTGTGATTCATGATGTGATCATGAATCGTGACTGCATTCATGACCATGATGATGATAAAGAACATGATTTATATCATGAATGACTGAGTAGTGATGATGGCCCTGACTTAAAAACGCATATTAATGAGTACAATTTTCATGCAGAGAGATATGCACCACACCACACCAGTACTCTGGAGGGAAACCAAAGAAACAACTGTGACTTAACTTACAGATGGAGATTGGGCCCTAAAGAGATGCAAATGCACAGACAGATTAAGATTGCACTGTGCACTGAAGAAATGCAGAGGCAAAGGCACAAAAACACCACCTAACCAGTGCTCATCATCAGAAATCCAAATCTGGAAAAGAATGCCTTTTGCTGGTTGGGGGAGGGGTAGTGCACGGCAGTAACAGTCCACTAGCAGTAAAGATACCACAAAGCAGTACAAAAAATTCATGCAGGTGCAGTAGATAGCAGGTTCACACTGCTGCAATTACTCTGTGGCACAATAAAAGGTATCTGATTTAATGGCATGCATCGCACACACACTCACACACACACCACAAGTAATACATAGCAAATTGAAAACCTTTAGTAATATAACCAAATGTTTTAAACTAATTGAAATTATACACTGCTGCACCACAACAATCAGCAAATAAATGTCAAGAAATACTGAAGATATTACTGTGTGTACATTAATACAGTTATACAAGAAAAACATAACCAAAACAGACAGAATGCCTTTTTCTCCCAGTTAATCTACCTACACCACAGATACGCCCTTCCCCTAAAGCACACTTCACAGTACACAGATTGACTGTTCTAAATTAACATTCAAAATCCATACACAGACAATGAACACTTGATGATATGAGCACAGGAGGGTTTCCTGCAATCGACGTACTAACTTTTGAGCAAAAAAGTGGCTCATAAAGGCTTTTTTAACAGCTTTTAGAGAATTTGAATCACAGAGGCCTGAGAGAAAACTGTCTTCCATCTTCCACTACACACACACCACACAGAACTGAGGCTGTGCAGAACAATCTAGAGCCCATGTGACCTGCAATCCCATGAAGCACCTCAAATTTGCCTTGGAACGCACTAACAAGGCAAAGTATTGCGAAGTACATTGATTTCAGTGTTACTTCACCTTAAAATTGATGGAGAAGAGGTTTGGGGAAGGTGGAATAATGTGAAGTCATTGGTTTCAATGGACTTTGCGTTCCTCATCATAACGCAGAGTACTCTGCTTCACGTTGCGGAGCATTTCACAGATTCCATGTTACTCCGCAAATCACTTCGCGGAGTGAATTTTACCCACTTCGCACACCACTAGCAGGGACATGTTTTACAGCTTGGTCAGTGGAGAGGCAAGTACTGCAGCAGCGTGTTTTAAGGGCCTGGGCTTGAGTCCTTCATGGCCTGCTGATTTATCTGGTTTAATTTTTAGTAGCTGTTCCAGGACTTTCCTTTCTGGTGACATGCTTGCAGTAAAATTAAGGGAGTCCATTCAGTGGAGGGGAGAAATGCCGGGACTAGCAGAAGAATCTTTGAAGGCATTCAGATTCATGAATAATCATTTGCATTCTCTTTTTTTTTTTTAGTTCTCCAATGGAAGGAATGTGGACATTAGTCCTTTTTCTGAGGAGAGAGTCCTAAATGGACTCACTAATGATAAATTGGACAAAGCAATGGGACTAGACAGAGTTCATTCTAGGATACTGAGGGAGCTCAGAGAAGAATTGGCTGAACCTCTGACAATACTATTCAACAGCTCAATCAAAATAGGTGTGGTTTTGGAGGAATGAAGGAGGACAGATGTAGTCCCACTTCATAAAAGTGGTAGCAGGGAGGAGGCTGGCTATTATAGACCAGCTGGCCTCACATCAGTGGGGTAAAGTAAATGGAATCACTGCTGAAGGAGAGTATAGTACATATCTTGAATCAAATGGGTTACAAGACCCGAGACAGCATGAATTCATCAATGGGAGGTCAAGTGTAATGAATCTGATAGATTTTTCTGATTGAGTGACGGAATTGGATCAGCGTGAAGCAGTTGATGTGGCCTACCTAGACTTCAGTAAGGCATTTAAGTCATTCCACACAGAAGACTTTAAAACAAGCTGAGAAGCCTAGGAGTGGGTCAAAAGGTGGTAAACTGAGTAAGAAATTGGGCAGTTTCAAGTGAAGTTGCACTCCAAAGATCAAGTAAATCAAACTGCTGTGAGACGAAAGTGTCCATTTAAAGCTATTTTAATACATCCATTTACCATACAGCAGGGCCCCTGGCAAAGCCTATTTGCATAGGTGAAATGCTGGGTGGAGAGCTTCACATTTGGTGACTGGAAGTAACTGCTGTATGGTAAATGGATATATTAAAATACCTTTAAATGGGCAATGAAACTGCCTGATTTCAGGGGCTAGCCACCCCTTGTATGCACTCCTGGGTACTTTGAGCGCACAGACATTAAATGAAACTGTGGGTAAGAAATTAGATAGGGGATAGGTGACAGAGTATAGTGGTAAAGTTCACTCCAAGGAGGGGAAGGTGACCAGCGGAGTGCCTCAGAGATCAGTGTGGGAACCAGTCCTCTTTAATGTATTTATAAGTGACATTGCAGAGGATCTGGAAGGGAAGGTCTGCCTCTTTGCAGATGACACCAAAATCTGCAATAGGATGAATACTCAAGGGAGAGGGTGGAAAGGATTAACAGAGACCAGAGAAAACTTGAGGAGTGGTCATGAGTATGGCAGTGGGGTTTTAATGTGAAAAATTGCAAAATAATGCACTTGAGGCACAGAAATCCAGGCACAAGTTAAAATGAGTGGAGTGCTATTGATGACTGTCAAGAAGGAGAGAGACCTGTGGGTAATAATCTCTAATGACCTAAAGGTGGCCAGATAATGTAACAAAGCAGTTGGCAGGGCTAGTGGGATGCTGGGGATGTGTAGAGAGAGGTATTACCAGCAGAAGGATGGAGGTAGTGCTGCCTCTGTATAGATCACTGGTAAACTCTCACTTTGAATACTGTGTGAAGTTCTGGAGGAAACATCTCTGGAAGCATATAGACAGAGTTGAGGCAGTCCTGAGGTGAGCAGCTAAACTGGTATGGTGTCCGCATCAAAAGCCTTATGAGAAGAGACTGACGGAACTCAATATGTACACCCTGGAATAGGGAAGGGAGAAGGGGGATATGAGAGAGACCTTTAAATACCTCATGGGAGTAAATAAGGTACAGGAAGGAAATATTTTTCAGGAAAAAGATGAGCAAGAACAAGGGGACAGTCTGTGTAGCTGGAAAGGGTAGATTCACCAGAGAAGCTATAAAATACTTCTTCAGAAAAAGAGTAGTGGATTTGTGGAATAGCCTACTAGCCAAGGTGGTGGGGGCACAAAAAGTGATGGGGTTCAAGAATGCATAGGATATGCATAAGGGGAATCTTAGGGAATAGAAATGGGGGGAGGGAAAAGAGTCAGAGATCAAGTAGGGTATATGGTGATATTGCAGGTAGGGAAAAATGGGCAGACTGGGTGGACCAAGTGGTCCATCGTCTGACAAATTCTTTGTTTCTATATTTCAGTGATTAGCAGTGGTTCACTTGAAGATTCATTATTGATTTGTATTTTCCAGTTCAGTGCACCTGTCCACCCTTTTAAGAGACAGTTTGTTTGGATCCAAATACGTTTAGGGTTTTGCAAATATTTTGCCTGCAGGTCCTTTATGTAATTAGCCTTCGTCTTTTTTAGGGTTGACGTACAGGAGTTTCACAGCTGTCTGTAAGCCAGCCAGACCAGCTGCCTCCAGAGTTATGTACCCCAAGCCCTATCTCTCAGTTTCATTAAATTGTGGAGGGAAGCAGTGAGACATATATAACAGAAGCCTTTATATCTCCTTTATACCAGTGGGCTGTGCTTGCTTGCTATGGTAGTAAAAGTATTGATCAGGAATTCATGGCCATGGTTGACATCCTCTATGGATCCTAAGTCCTCCCAGTTTACATTGGAGAGGTGCTCTAGGAAGGCAATGTGTTTAAACCTTGAGTACTCCTTAGATGTGGTGATCCTAGGGGTGGCTTTGGGGAAACTGTTGTTCCAGATGCAGACAAGGGAGTGGTCCCTCAGGGAGTCAGAGAAGATTCCAGCTGCATGGACTCTGTCAAGTTTACTTACAAGAATCCAGTCGATAAGTGAGGGGTTTCTGGATTTAGTGTTTAGTATTGTGGGTTCCTCAATAATTTAATGGAGGTGGAAATCATTGATTGGGTTTTTGAAAGCATATGGGCCTTTGCCTAGCTAGTTTAGACTGATGTCAACCAACAGTAATAGTTTCCTAAGGAACAGCTCACCAAGGCAGCCCAGAAGCTGACCAAGTACTGGAGGAGTTTGGCAAGAATACATTCACATGCTGTGGAAACTAGGGAAGGCACAGGAAGCCTCTAAGCTATGCACGAGAATGGTAACCAAAAAAAAAACTTGTTTACGAGACCATTATGCTTCTCAGCAAGAGACAAGGAAGCAGTAAGGGAAATAAAAAATGTCTTCTACAAGTATAAAGAAAAGCAAGGGAAGGAAGAATGTGGAGAACACATACTGAAAATAGGGAGGCAAAGAGGAGGGTTATGGAGGCAAAAGCAGACACAGAATTGAGTATTATGGATGGGGTTAAGGAATGGAGAAAAACAGTTCTGATATTTTATGGAGAAAAGCAAGAAAGCAGGTGGAATTGTAAGTCTAGCTGAGGGGGGGTTGGTGATAGAAGAGGAAAGGTAAAAGGCTGCCATCCTTAATTATTACTTTTGCTCAGGTTTCACTAAGGAGGATGATGGGCCCCTGCCAAAGAGTGGCATCAAAGTGGCCATTAAAGTGGTTTCAAAGATGAGGCAGCCAATGTTTAGAAGCAAAGGGATCCAGAGGGTGACAGCCCTAAATATAACTAAAAGCCCAGGATTAGACTGGTTGCATCTAATGCTGCTAAAGGAGCTGGCAATGGTGCTGGCTGAACACCTAATAGGTCTGTTCAACAGCTCACTAAGGATGGGGTAGTTCTGAAGGATTGGAGGGTGGTGGACGTAGTTCCACTTCATAAGGGGGTGCAAGGAACAAGTGGGAAACTATGTAGCAGTAAAGTCTTACCTCTCTTGTAGGGAAGCTGATAGAGACACCGGTCAAATGTGGACAATTTGGAAAATAATGTTCTCCAGGATCATGAACAGCATGGATTTATGGCAGGGAGGTCCTGTCAGGCTAACCTGACAGTTTTCTTTGACTGGATGATGAGGGAACTGGATAGAGGCCATGCTGTGGATTTCCTCTACTTCAACTTCAGCAAGGCTTTTTATTCAGTGCCCCATAGGTGTTTGCTGAAGAAGATGGAGGATCTGGGTGTGGCTAAGGTCATTGTAAACTGGGTATGTGGCTGGCTATAGGGGAGGCAGCAGAGGGTTGTAGTTGGCAGGGTCAACTAAGAAAAGAAAGTGGTCATGAGCAGGGTACCACAGGGATCTGTCAAGGGTTTGATCCTCTTCAATTGGTTCATTAACAACACTTGTGAGGAATTCCATGGTAGGTTGTGTCTCTTCACAGATGACACTAAGCTCTGTGGGAGGGTAGATAGTGATGAGGGAATGACAGAAATGCAGAGTGACTTACAAAAGCTAGTGGGGTGGTCTAAGGTTTGGCAGTGAAAATTCAATACCACAAAGTGCAAGGTAATGCACCTTGGGAACAAGAACCCCAGGACAGATTTCTGGAAGGGTGGGGTGAGACTTAGCACTATGGCTGAGGAATGGGACCTTGCAGTTATCACCAATGACTACTGTACCTCAAACCATTGCCTCAGTGCAACAAGGCACACAACAAAGTGAGTAGGATGCTGGGATGTATCATGAGGGGTATTGATATCAGAAGAGAAGAGGTGATACGTCCCCTATATATACCCTTAGTAAAGCCACACCTACAGTACAGTGCCCAGTTCTGGAGCCCTCACCTCAGGAAGGATAGTGATAGGTTAAAGATGGTGCCATGCAGGTTAAAAAAATGATTCAGAGCCAACAGGGCAGGTCCTATGAGGAGTGCCTCAAGGCACTGAACATGTACTCACTGGAGATAAGAAGGGAGCGGGGAGATATGATAGAGACCTTCAAATTGCTGAAGGAAATTAAAAAGGTGAACTGTGAGGAACTATTTAGCTTGAATACTAGTTGTCAGTCATGTCGAGATGAGTGGAATCTGACAGGATGGAGGTTCAAACGGAACATGATGAAGACTTTTTTTACAGAAAGGTGGTGAAGCTGTAGAAATGTCTCTAGCCAAACTGGTGGGTGCCAGAACCATTGGTAGTTTTGAGCATAGCTGGGACAGAATGAAAGTGTAGTATGGGCTCAGGGCAGCAGAAATTAGGAGGAGAATGGGGGGAAGGATGGTGAGGGTTAAGATCCTGGAGAGACAGTAAGTTCCAGAAATAAATAGGGAACTCGGGCAGTTGGATGCACCATTGTTCTTTTTCTGCCATCATTGTCTATGTTTCTATGAAACTATTGCTTAAAAAGTGTTGCTAATGTACAGGGGCACATCCCCTCCTATTTTCTTTCCATCCCTGTCATTCCTGAATACATTAAATCATGAAAGCAGCAAAACAGTTAGGGGGTAAACATCACTTGAGTATTCACCTGGGAAGAAATTATTAGGCAGGGAATGAGGTGAGGGTAGTCCAGCAGAGGTTCAGGGAGTTGGCAGAGTGTTGTAGGATAGTAACGAGTTCTATAGCATTCTCTGAAGTTATTCCAGTACTCTGCACCAGCATAGGGAGAAAAGGAGGATAGAGGACTATAATGAATGGCTGAGGGACTGGTGCAGGGTAGAGAGGTTTGTTTGTCTTGAAGGATGGGAAAATAGATGGTTGAATGAGGGACTTTTTGCTAAGGATAGACAGCACCTAGGTGAGGAGGGGTCGACAGTCCTTAGGGGAAAGCTAAAAGGGTACATGGATGAGGTCCTGAAGTTAAACTGTTAAGAGGGGATTATGAGGATAGGAATAAAGAGAGGGTAATCAAGGAAAGTGTGGACCTTACTGGCACTCCCCCAATAGTGGGGAACAAGAGTAAAATGGGGGATAATACCAATGAAGGGAAAAACACATGGAGGGCCAAGTGTGCGAATGCCCGTAGCTTAGAAAATAAAATCCTGTACTTAGAGGCCATCATAGTGGGGAGGACCTGGATCTAGTGGCAATCATTGAAACCTGTTGCAAGTAGCATCAGGACTGGGACTTGGTCAGCCTGGGGGAAAGGGTAGTGGAGGTACTGTGGGTCAGATTAGAAAAGAGAAAATGGTCAGTTTTATGTATGGGTTAGTATAAAGACATCCAATGCAGGGAGAAGAGGATAGAAAGCTATTGCAAGCAATACAAATGATGGCTAGCAAGGGAGAGTTGATGTTGCTGGGTTACTTCAAGCTTCTGGATGTGGAGTGGAGTCCCCCAGCAGCTGCAACCTCAAGGAGCAGGGACCATTACACCATTACTCTCCTGTTTTCATGCCTATACCCATGTACTCTGTCTAATATGTCTTACTGCACCCTGTAATTTTAAGCCTGTGAATCTGTATGTAATCTGACGTGGAGCCTTTGGAAATGAGTCCCTGATTTTGAGGTTTGTAATTCCGAATAAATAAATAAATAAACATCCTAGGCTCTCTGCAGGGGGCGAGCCTCCGGCAACTTGTAATGGTACCCACTCGGGAAGGTGTAGCGCTAGACCTGATACTAACAAATGGAGACTGTGTCAATATCATAGAGATGTTGGACCACCTGGGGACCAGTGACCATTGGTCAGTGAGGTTTAATGTAAGAACTGAGCCAGAACCAAGTCACAGCAAAACGAGGGTATTGGACTTCAGGAGGGCAGATTTCGAGAAAATGAGGGTATGCCTGAGGGGACCCATGACAGAATTTGGGGAGGAAAAAAGGGGTAGAGGAACAGTGGGCTGAAATAAGACATAGTATTGATAGAGTAACCAAGGTATGTGTTAGGCAGGTCAGCAAGAACAGGAGGAGGAAGAAGCCAATCTGTTTCACTAGGGAGGTGGTGGAAGTAGTAAGAGCAAAAAGACTAGCCTTCATTAACTACAAAAGAATGCAGAAGGAGGATAGGGAATGTTACCAAGAGAAGCAAAGAGAAGTGGGGAGGGCAGTTAGGAGAGCAAAGGCATTAATGGAAGAGACTATAGCCAAGATAATTAAGAAAGGGGACAAGACATTCTATAGGTAGATTGGAGAAAGGAGGAAAACAAAGGAAGGAATAATAAGGCTGAAAGGGGAGGGGGTGTTTCACGTAGAGGAGGACTGACAAAAAGTGGACATACTGAAGAAGTATTTCTGCTCAGTAGTCACAGAGGAGGGGGAAGAGTCAGGGCCAGAGATGCAGGACAGGGGCATGACTGTCAGAAAGGTGGACACCAGCCCTTTTACAGAGGAAAGAGTCCTGAGTGAGCTAAAGAAGTTATGTGTGGACAAGGTGATGGGACCTGACACAGTGCACTCCACGGTACAAACAGAACTCTGGAAAGAGTTGGCTGCACCCCTCATGGAGTTGCTCAACCTATCACTAGAGACATGGGAAGTGCCAGGGGACTGGAAAAGAGCTGATGTGTTCCCACTCCACAATGGTGGTGATAGGGATGAGATTAAAAATTACAAGCCTGTCAGCCTGACTTCAGCAAGATAATGGAATCTCTGCTGAAGGAAAGTTTAGTTGAATATCTTGATACAAATGGCCTGCTAGACACGGGACAACATGGTTTTACCAAGGGGAGGTCCTGCCAGACAAACCTACTAGAGTTTTTTGACCGGGTGACTAAGGTGGTGGACCAGGGCAGGGCGGTGGACGTAGCCTATCTGGACCTAAGAAAGGCCTTTGACACTGTTACTCATAAAAGACTGATAAACAAACAACATAACCTAGAAGTGGATCCTAAAATAGTTCTATGGGTAAAGAACTGCCTTACTGGCAAGAGTCAGAGTGTGTTGATAAATGGGGAACACACTGGGGAGGAAGACATAGCAAGCAGGGTGCTGCAGGGGTCAGTACACTTCAGTGTCTATACTGGGACATTGTAGAAGGGCTGGAGGGGAAGGTATTTCAATTTTCAGATGACACAAAGGTATGTAATAGGGTAGATATGCTGGGTGTGTGTGTGAGAAAAATGAGGGGGGACCATAAAAAACTGGATGCATGGTCTGGAGCATAGAAGCTGGGATTCAATGCAAAAAAGTGCAGGATCGTGCACATAGGGCACAAGAACCCAAAGGCAACATACAAACTAGAAAGGGGCTACTAACAGTCACAAAGCAGGAAAGAGACCTATGAGTTATCATTTTGGATGACCTAATAGAGGCTAGTCAGTGTGGCTAGGCGGTGAGGAAGGCTAGCCAAATACTTGGATGCATAAAGAGAGGTATCACAAGTAGAAGGAGGGAGGTCACTTTGCCCCTGTATAAGACACTTGTGAGACCACATCTGGAGTACTGCATCCAGTTGTGGAGGACCCATCTGTGAAAGGACATAGACAGGGTGGAGGCAGTGCAGAGAAGGTCAACTAAAATGGTGCAGGGCCTTCAGGAGAAGACCTATGAGGAAAGACTAAAAGTCTTAAATATGTATTCCTTGGAGTCAAGGAAAGAGGTGGGACATGATAGAGACATACAAATACCTCACTGGTATTAAACAGAGTACTGGAAGGGAGCATCTTCCAAAGTAAGAGGTGTTCCAATACAAGGGGGCACAGTATGAAGTGTGAGGGGGATGGTTCAGGGGTAACATGAGAAAATATTTTTTCATGGAGAGGGTGGTGGATGCTTGAAATGGCCTACCAGAGGAGGTGGAAGGGGCTAAAATGGTCACAGGATTCAAGGAGTGAGACAGGCACAAAGGTATCCTTGAGTTAAGGGGGGTTCTCAGGAGTTCAGTTTGTGCATCAGACCTCATACTAGGTAGGGATAAATAGGTAGCTGGATGTATGAAGAGGTCCTTATCTGTGATCAACTTCTATGTTTGTATCTATGTATTAAAACCAGGGATGTCAATTTCACTGGTCAATACACATGGCCTAAGCCAGGTTTCAGAGATGTGAGTATGTCAGGAGAATATACAAACAGAAACATAAAAAAAAATGGCAGCAGGAGACGAAGGGTCCATCCAATCTGCCCATGTTCTCCCTGGACCGTCTCAGATCCCAGAACCTAACCCCTTTTCTGCCTAATGCCTCAAACTGCTCCAGTTGCATTTGATCGTGCTTTAGCCTTGACCCACCCCAGCTTGAATGATGTTATTGACTAAGCTTCCACTACCTCAGCTGGCAGTTTATTCCATGGCTCCACGACTCTTTCTGTAAAACAGTATTTCCTAAGCTCCCTCTTGAAGCTCCCCCCTAAACTTCCACTCATGCCCTCTAGTGTTAGAGTTGGAGACTGTATTGAACAGGTCAGAGGATGTTACCTTATTTATTCCTGTCAAGAACTTATATGTTTCAATCATGTCTCCCCTCTCCCTCCTTGTCTTCAGTGAGAACATATTTGATGCTTCCAGATGCTCCTCATGCAATTGCCTTTGAAGGCCCTGGATCATTTTGACTGCTTTTCTCTGGACAGCCTCTAACCTGGTTATATAATTTTTTCAGATGTGGACTCCAAAACTTGACACAGTACTTCAGAGGTGGTATTACCAGGGACCTGTAGAGTGGCAGTATTACCCCATTCCTCCTGCTGTCAAATCCTCTCCCTATACACCCCAGCATTTTGTTGGTCTTGCTGTAATCTTTGTTGCATTGGCTTGTCTGTAAAGGGTGCTGTTTATGATGAGGGCCCATTCTTCCTGTGTGGTGCTGAGGTGGACTCCATTAAGGTGGTACTCTCTCCTTGGGTTCCCTTTATCCAAATTCATCACCTTACATTTTTTACATTGAATTTCAGCTGCCAGATGTTAGACCATCTTTCCAGGCTCTGTAGGTCTTCTTGTAGGACCTTAACTACCTAATTGCTGATAACCCTTCCTTCGGGCTTGGTATCATCCACGAATATGGCAATTTTGCCCTGAATACCCTTGCCATTATCACTGACCAAGACATTAAACAGGACTGGCCCCAACTCTGAGCCTTGGGGCACAACACTAGTGACTGCATCTTCATCAGACTTCACCCTGTTGATCATTACTCTGTTTTCTGTCCCTAAGCCAATTACGTACCCAACTGACTATGCACTTGGCTGCACCCAGGTCCTCCAACTTTCTCAGCAGGCGATTATATGGCATTGAATCAAAGGCCTTACTGAAATCAAAGTAGAGGAGATCCACAGGGTTGCCTCTGTCTAGTTCCCTAGAGACCCAGTCAAAAAATGTGATTAGGTTCATTTGGCACGGCCTTCCCACCACAGACCCACTTTACCTGTCATCCTTCAGACCATTCTTATCCAGGTACTCTACCAAGTCTTGTTTTATTTGTGTTTCCATCAGTTTCCCCACTACCGATGTAAGGCTCACCGGTCAGTAGTTGTCTGCTTCCACTCAACTCCCTCCCTCCCTTGTGGAGAGGTACCACATCAGCTCCTCCCCAGTCTCCTGGCACCACCCCCATCAGAAGTGATCTGCTGAATAAATGTGCTAAGGGACCTGCCAATTCACATGCTAGCTCCTTTAGCACCCTCGGGCATATTCCATCAGACCCTTGCGACTTGTCTTCCCTGAGTTGATCCAGGCCCTCTCCAACCTACTGTTAGTGATTGACGGTGCTTCCATTTCTGGAACACCTTTGTCAGCAGCCTTGATACCACTGTGTGGGACTGAGCCTTTGTGTTCCTCAGTGAACACTGAGCAAAAAAGGTTGTTCAGAACAGCAGCCTTCTGCCTGTCTTCTTCCACTACTCTGTCACCATCTTTGAGTCAAACTATTCCTCCCCTTCTCTTTCTTTTTTCTTGCATAAATCAAAATAAGCATTTGTCAATGCCGAATGTTGATTACATTGGTCCGTTGAGCTCGCTCACTGCTCCTCTGTCACTTGCTTAGTCTGTTTCTCCCGGTGCTGAAAGCTGCTCTTTTGTACTGGGCTCCTGCCTGTGTTGGCACCTTTTTCAGCTCACTAAGAAATCTGCAGCTGTTCCAACAGAGCTCCGTTGAGGTGACTCATTCCCCCTCTCTCACTCGCTCATTCTGTTTCTCCTGCCTCTGCAGGCTGCCCTTTTGTACTGGGCTCCTGGCTCTGTTGGTGGCTTTTTCTGCCCACAAAAAAATCAGCAGCAGTCCTGACACAGGTCTGTTGAGCCTGCTCACTCCATCTCTCTCACTCACTTATTCCGTTTCTGCCGGCGCTGCAGGCTGGCCTTTTGTACTGGGCTCCTGTCTGCATTGCTGCCTTTTTCTGCCAACAAAGAAATCTGCAGCAGTCATGATAGAGCTCCATTTGGCTTGTTCACTCCCCCTCTCTCACTCGCTTGTTGTGTTTCACCCCGGCACTGCAGGCTGAGCTTTTGTTCTGGGTTCCTGCCTGCGTTGGTACCTTTTTCTGCCCACAAAGAAATCTGCAGCTGTCCTGACAGAGCTCCATTGAGGTCGCTCACTCCCCCCTGTCTCACTCACTCATTCTGTTTCTCCTGGCGCTGCAGGCTGCCCTTTTGTACTGGGCTCCTGCCTCTGTTGGCACCTTTTTCTGCCCACAAAGAAATCAGCAGCAGTCCCAACAGAGCTCATGTGAGCTCGCTCACTCCTTTCTCTCACTCGCCTCATTCCATTTCTGCTGGCACTGCAGGCTGCCCTTTGTACTGGGCTACTGCCTGCATTGCCGCCTTCTTCTGCCCACAAAGAAATTTGCAGCAGTCACAATAGAGCTCCATTGAGCTCACTCACTCCCCTTCCTCACTCACTCATTCTAGTTTCCCACCGCTGCAGGCTGCCCTTTTGTACTGGGCCCCTGTGTGCATTGCTGCCTTTTTCTGCCTACAAACAAATCTGCAGCAGTCTCAACACAGCTCCGTTGAGCTCACTCACTCCCCTCCTCACTCACTGCTTGTGTCTCCCACTGCTGCAGACTGCCCTCTTTGGACTGGGCTCCTGCCTGCATTGGCGGCTTTTTCTGGCCACAAAGAAATTTGCAGCAGTCCCAACACAGCTCCATTGAGCTCACTCACTCCCTCCCCCTCTCTCACTCGCTCATTTCGTTTCTGCCGGCACTGTAGGCTGGCCTTTTGTACTGGGCTCCTGGCTGTGTTGCCACCTTTTTCTGCCCACAAAGAAATCCACAAGAGTCATGATAGAGTTCCGTTGAGCTCACTCACTCCTCCTCTGTCACTGGCTCGTTCTGTTTCTGTTGGTTCTGCAGGCTGCGCTTTTGTACGGGACTCCTGGCTACATTGGCACCTTTGTCTGCCCACAAAGAAATCTGCAGCTGTCCCGACAGAGCTCCGTTGAGGTTGCTCAGTCTCCCTTTCTCACATGCTCATTCTGTTTGTCCTGATGCTGCAGGCTGCCCTTTTGTACAGGGCTCCTGCCTGCATTGGTGCCTTTTTCTGCCCACAAAGAAATCCACAGCAGTCCTGATAGAGCTCCGTTAAGCTCACTCAGTCCCCCTGTCTCACTCACTCATTCTGTTTCTCCCACCACTGCAGGCTGGCCTTTTGTACTGGGCCCCTGCCTGCATTGACACCTTTTTCTGCCCATAAAGAAATCCGCAGTAGTCCTGACAGAGCTCCGGTGAGTTTGCTCACTCCCCCTCCCTCACTCGCTCTCTCGTTCTATTTCTCCCAGTGCTGCAGGCTGCCCTTTTGTACTGGGCTCTTGAGTTGGGGCCTTTTTATGCCCAAAAAGAAATCTGCAGCAGTCCCAACAGAGCTCAGTTGAGCTCGGTCACTACCCCTTCTCACTCGTTCGATCTTAATCTGTCCCAAACACTGATTTCCCACAGCAACTGTGCTATTCTCCGGCAGGAGTGCAAAAACATATTTTAGCCAGGATGTGAAAAATGACAGCTGTACTGTTCATAAGGACGTGTATAAAAATGCCACCGTTGAAAATGTGGCTTGAAAATATTACAAATTTGCAAAGTACATGGGTGTGTGGAAACAGTTAAATGCACGCTTGTAACACAGTCATGTTACGGAGTTTTATCACCAAATTTTCAACATAGGGATTTTAGGACCTCTGCTCGTGAACAGTGCCACTGTAATTCTCTTAATCTGTCTCGAACACTGATTTCCCACAGCAACCGCGCTATTCTGCGTCGGAACTGCGAAAACATATTTCGGTCAGGATGTGAAAAATGACAGCTATACTGCTCATAAGGAGGTGTGAAAAAATGCCACTGTTGAAAATCTGGCATGATGATATTACAAATCTGCGAAGTTGCAAGGGTGTGTGGAAAGTGAGCAACACACACTTGTAACACAATCATTTGATGGGCTATCATCACCAAATTTTCAACATAGGCATTTTAGGACCTCTGCTCATGAACAGTATCACTGTCATTTTCTTCATCTGTCCCAAACAGTGATTTCCCACAGCGACCACGCTATTCTGCACCAGAAGTGTGAAAACACATTTTGGCCAGGATGGGAAAAATGTCAGCTATATTGTTCACAAGGAGGTGTCAAAAAATGGCAATGTTGAAAATCTGAAGTGAAAATATTGCAAATTTGTGAAGTTACGAGCGTGCGTAGCAACTGCACAATGCACGCTGGTAAAACAGTCATCTTTTGGATTTTTTCCACCAAATTTGCAACATAGGCTTTTTGAGAGCCCACCTCATGAACACTGGCACTATCGTTTCATTAATCAGCCCTGAAAGGTGATTCCACGCAGTGACCGTGAAATCATCTTTTGGGGCTGATTAATGCCATGACAGTGCCAGAATTCATGAGGAGGGGTCCCAAAAACCCCATGTTGAAAATTTGGTGCCAAAATTCCAAAACATGACTGAGATATGCATCAAAGTTGGAAAAACACTATTTATTCCATTATGCAGCTTACCGACATTTCCTCAGTTCGTAGTCAGCTTTGAAGAGTGCAGACATGTTCCTTGTCCAACGAAGATCATTGCGCTGGACTCCGGCGGTAAGTATGGGGTGTGGGGGGGTGTGGGGAGGCAGGGTATGCAGTGGGTGGGTGCAAGTTGCAGGAAGGGGGCAGGGAGACAACCAAGGGACCGTTTCCTTTTTTCACAGGTCAAAACAAAAAAAAAAGACATTGAGGGACCATTTTTTGTTTTCAGGGGCATGTGTCACGCTGGGGTGGGCTCCCAGTGTGCCAATGGACTCGTTCTTCGGGGGGTCAGCTATAGCCAATGGGGGATTGGGCACCCCCCATTGGCACACAACAAAAGGGAGGGGGCCACATCATGCCGATGGGGATTGGGCACCCGTCAGCACTAAAGGGGGCACAAGAGCCGAGGAGATTGGGCACCCGTCGGCCACAAATGTTCTGGGTGTTTGTGGGGGGCATTATACCGACGGACTGGACTCTCTGCTGGCACATGAAACGGGGGACATAATTCCAACGGGAGTGGGCTCTGGCGGCAACATCAAAGGGCAGGCCACTGAAGCCGATGGGGATTGTGGGCCCATTGGCAAACAAAACCTGTTGTGGGGCACATGCTGCTGAGGGGATTGGGAACCCCTCGGCACTGGGGGTTACTTAATGTTGTTTATGAACACCGCGGCAAGCCGCTGCCATGTTCACAAACAATATTGCACTTGGAAAGTTCCACCCAGCAATGACGGGTCGCTCCCTCATTGCAGCGAATGGCTGATGTAGCAATGATGAGGGGGCCCCTGATTGCAGCGGCTGAAACTTTTCAAGATTGTGGCATGCTGGCTCAACTAGTGTCAGCAGCAGCGTATCACGGCATTGGGGAAAGCCGGCCAATCCTTTAAAGGCTGTGGTGGCATTAAAAGAACTAAGGGTAGAACTAGTGATGCCACTGACTACCCTCTTTAACAAATCATAGGAGGATGGTGTGGTACCTGAGGACTGGAGGAGGACAAATGTGATTCCACTTCACAAAAGTGGGAGCAGGGCAGAAGCAGGCAATTACAGACCTGTTAGTTTACCCTCAGTGATAGGAGAAGTGATGGAATCACTTCTGAAGGAAAGAATTGTCAATTACCTAGAGGCCAGAGGGGCAGAAGACCCAAGGCAGCATGGATTCACAGTGGGAAGGACATGTCAGATGAATCTAATCGATTTCTTTAACTGGGTGACCAAAGTAGTAGATCAGGGAAGGGCTGTGGACATGGCCTACCTAGACTTTAGCAAGGCATTTGACACAGTCCCACACAAAAGATTAATATACAAGTTAGCCAGCCTGTGAGTGGGTCCCAAGATGGTAGCCTGGGGAAAGATTTTGCTGGAGAACAGGACACAGAGGATAATAGTAAATGTAGTCCACTCTGAAGAAAGTGGGGTTACTAGTGGGGTACCGCAGGGTTCAGTACCAGGACCAGTCCTCTTCAATGTCTTTATAAGCAACATTGCAGAGGGACTGGAAGGAAAAGTATGTCTCTTTGCAGACGACACAAAGATCTGCAACAGAGTTGATACACAAGGTGGGGTGGAAAGGATGAGAAGGGACTTGGCAAGGTTGGAGGAATGGTCAAATGTATGGCAGCTTAGATTCAATGCTAAGAAGTGCAAGGTAATGCACCTGGGAAACAAAAACCCAGGGGAAAAGTACACAATAGGGGTGAGATACTAACAACAACAAAAATGGAAAGGGACCTGGAGGTAGTCATATCAGATGACCTAAATGTGGACAAGTAATGTGAGAGAGCAGTAAGGAGGGCTGGGGGGATACTGGGATGCATAGGGAGAGGCATCACCAGTAGAAAACAGGAAGTTGTTATACCTTTGTACAGACAGCTGGTGAGACCCCATCTGGAGTACTGCATGCAGTTCTGGAGACCCAATCTCCGCAAAGACATAAACAGGATGGAGGCAGTCCAGAAGAGGGTAACAAAATGGTGCAGAGTCTGCACCAGAAGACATATGAAGAGAGACTTAAGGAGCTTAATATGTATACCCCGAGGAAAGGAGGGAGAGGGGGACTTGATAGAAACTTCAGGCACCTCAAGGGAATCAACAAAGTTCAAGAGGGTAGCATCTTTCAGAAAAGAGGTGTGCAAGAGCAAGGGGCACAATTTGAAGATAGAGGGGGCGGCTCAGAGGTAAAGTGAGGAAGTATTTTTCATAGAGAGGGTTGTGGATGCATGGAACGGCCTTCTGGAGGAGGTTGTGGAGTCAAAAACAGTGGTGGAATTCAAGCATGCATGGGACAGTCATAAAGCAATTCTAGGGGTTGGGGGTAGGAAGAAGTAGGCTGTTGGTTAACTAGGATCTGCAGCTTATCCATTAGGTAGGGAAATGGGCAGACTGGGTGGGCCAAGCGGTCCTTAGCTGCCATCAAATTCTATGTTTCTATGTTTCTATGTAACAGTGCCGCACCTCCACATCCTACTTTTGAAAACCTGCCACAATATGTTTCTTGCTCATGCGCACAATCAACATAAAAAGTGTTTGTTCCCATCATTAACCTTTCCGCAAGCTGAAGTTCCTTTGGGGCCTTAGCTGATTTCATCATACTCTTTTGCTTCTTTGTTTTCTGAATGTCAGCTTCCCATGCACTGTCTTCCCAAGTTCTTTGATAGTTCCTAAAGGCTTCCCTTTTGGTTCTAATTGCGGTCCTTAACTGGTTACTGAACCATATTTTTTTTTTATTTTGTTCTTTTTGGTCACTATTCTTACACACATCCTGGTAGCCTCTAAAATGGCTAACTTAACCAGACCCCATATTTCTTCTGCATCTACATGTTACTGGATCCTTAACAGCTTGCTTCTGACTACATTCCTCATTTTGTCAAAATTGGCTCCTTTAAAGTTTAAAACATCTGTCTTGGACTGTGATTTTTCTACCCCTAGGGCTAATTGAAACCACACTGAGTTGTGTTCGCTGTTGGCCAGTGGATCTCCAACCCCAGTAGCACTTACTACCTCTGAGTTAGTAAGGACCACATCCAGAATGGTGACCAGCCTAGTCAGGGCACTAACTAGTTGTGTAAGTAGGCAGTCTTGTAGGGCATCAACCACATTTTGGCTTCTAGTAGAACCTGACACTGGGTTGCTCCAGTTAACATCGGGAATATTCAGGTCTCCTACCACCGTGTATCCCCTTTTTGTGCTACATCTCTGATCTCCTCTAGGAGCTCTTCATCCCTGCCCTGGAGGTCAGTATGCCACACCTATGTGGATCCTCTCCCCCGTTGCCGATCTGAGTAGCATTCACAGGGACTCCACACCCTCCTTTTTGATGTTATCTACTGAGATGGCATTTATCCCGTCCTTTACATATAAAGCTGCCCCTTCCCCTGCTCCTCCTCCTATCCTGTCTGAACAAGGCACAGCCCAGGACCAAAAAATCCCAGTTATTTTTCTCTGAGGCCCAAATCTCCGTAACGGCCACCAGGTCCACTCAAGAATCTGACATCATTGCCTACAGGTCAATTATTTTGTTTCCCGGGCTTCTGGTGTTGATACATACCCCTTTCCATAGTCTAGTACCCCTGCTGCTATTCATTACTATTGGTTCTGCTCTTGGGCCTGTGGATACGTGGCCCTATGTTCAGATCCCGATAGTTTCCAGCCATTTTCTATGTGTTTCCTTAGGTCATGGGACAGAAACCTCTGTTTGTGCAGGAGTGATGACTAAGTTCCTATCAGAAGTGTATTTTTTGATAGGTTCCCTAGAGTTAGACTCTCCCTTACCTAGTTTAAATAGTCAAGATGGACATCGAATTTCTGCCCAAGTACACTCACTCCTTCCTTCGTTAGATGGCATTTGTCAAACCTGAATAGCTTCCTATCCCAGGAGCACCCTATGAGCCTATGACATGATATCCTTTTTCATGACAATGTCCATGTGAATTCCACAATGTCCTTTTTCCTGATTTTGTCTTTGCAATATCCTTTGTCCCACATTGGAAGAATCTTTGAGGATGCCAGGGAGGTTGTCCTAGCCTCCAGCTGTTCCCGAACCTAATGAAATTTTGCTTGGTTTCTTTCACTGTTTGAGCAGACAGGTCATTTGTACAGAGATGAATCAAAACATTGGTCCCTTTCTCTGCTTTGTCTTCCAACCTCCTGATGCATTTGGTATTGCACTGTGCTGATGCTCCAGGGAGGCATTTAACAGTCACCTTATGTTGCGCACCTTTACTCAGGTTTGGCTTGACTCCCCTGATCATTGAGCCCCCCCAGAACAAGAAATTGCTTACTCCTAGATCTACCATGTGTTTCCTTGCCACCTCTGGATGATGTCTCTCCGCTGCTCCTAGTCCCCTCGACGAGCTCAGGGTCACCTCTCGCTAAGTCAGGATCCTTCATCTTCTCCAGTGGTGAAAAAAGGTTCTTAGTTGGATTGGTATTGATCTGAACAGATCCTGTATGGTCCATACTTGAAATCTTCCACCTCCCCTGACCCACTACCCTCCAATCCCAGGGCCAGTGGGTCTCTGGGGAGAGGGCATGGCTGGCTCAAACTCCAGATTAGCTGGTGATGCAGGCTGGCTATCTCCCTCCATGTTGCTTCCAGCTGAGCTCAAAGGTCATTCAGACTCCTGCAAGTAGGACACTGACCCACCCTTCAGAGCAGATTCCTGAAGACAAGTGCCACGCGGCCCCTGCAACTTACCACCTCCATCCTGAAAACCAAAACAATTTTTGTGTGTGTGTGTCAGTGTGGCTCAGTTGGCAACACATATGCCTCTGGACCAGAAGGTCGTGGGTTCTCATCCCACACCGGGATTGGACTTGCACCTAAAAAAATCACTGGCATCCGAATGCAGTATTGGGGGGGTACTGTACTGCTGGGGTGTGTGGTCCTTCGGATGAGACGTTAAACCGAGGTCTCTTCTGCCCATCCTAGTGTTGTCCTGGTGGGTGTCCAGGTGAAAGTAAAATAACCCAGGGCACTGTTCGCAAAGAGTAGGGAACATTCCCTGTGTCCTGGCCAACATTCCCCTTCCCATAAACTGGTTCATGCAATTATCCAGGCTTTGTGTGGGTGATCATGTGTGATATGGCCGCCACCACACATTCAGTCACTTCACTACCAGTCTAGCATTGCTTGTAAAGCACTTTGGGATACACTGTGTATGAAAAGCGCTATATAAATGCTGATTCTTCTTCTTCGGTGTGTGTGTGTGTGTGTGTGTGTGTGTGTCAGTAATAAGGGGAGGTTCCTGCTGTGGACTTTAACTCCATCCCTCACTTCCTGTTACTGCCCAGGAACTACCTGCTTTCAATCACTCTTGTTACCTATAAAAACAGGCCTTTCTCCAGGTGGGTGGGAAGTGTGAATACTGAGTGTGTTGCAGATGTGCTGTGTGTTGTTGTATAACAGGCTCTGACTATCTCACTTTGTCACCAGTAACTGAAGATCCCAATTTGCCTTGCAGACTCTACACTTCTAATAAAGTATCTACCCAGAGGGAAGCGGAGTGCACACTTCCATCATGAGTCTCATTTCAGTGTTATTACAATCCAGACTGACAAAGCACTGCTTTTCGTTAGTGCACTGTTAATACACTGCATTGAATTTCTGCGGCACTGTTGTACCACTGCTCAGACTTTCTTATTTTTTGATGCAGACTGTAAGAGCACTGCAAATAATTATTAGATTTTTATGCACGCTTCTTTAGCACCGTATTTCCTTCACTAATTTTTGCTGCACACTGCAGTAGTACTGGCAACACTTTATCATTTTTATTACACTTCTTTAGCACTGCACTGTCTCTGCAATTTGGTTACACTTTTCCATGGAATTTTTAAACACAGGAGCCAACGTGGTACCCAGCTGTGTACTATTTAAGGGCTACTTGAATATCAGCATATACAGTCCATTCAATTAAATTAAATTTATTTACCATGAAAAGCCTATATGAGCTCATTCATACTGAGGACTAGTTGAAAAATTCAAACAGAACATTGAACATGACTCGACATACATTGAGTAATAAAGTACAATCATACGTATACTGATAAAAAAATACTTTTTGTTGCCTGGCACTCAAAACATGTATAACTTTTCCAATCATTATAAAATAGTAAAATATGCATACTGAACTTCCACCATGTGCCTTCAAGTTTTCGTTTTATAAATTTGAATCTTAATGAACTTCCACCATTTTTCAGTTTTAAGTATAAAAAACAATTATCCAAGAGTAGTTTACTGTTTAAGTTACGGTGTCCAAATTTATTTTGTATACTCAGAAGAAAACAAAAATATGAAGAAAGTGTGGCAGAAGGGAGAGGGGACGCAGGGAAGTAACTTTAGAGCAAAAGGTAGTACCTGCAGTCCTCCTCTCATCCCTGTGTCAGTTTCATCCCAGCAGTGTCAGTGGTCAAATAGTTGTGGCGGTCCCCAGGATCAGCAGTTGGCAGCAGTAGTGTGAGTTCTGTTTAGTCCAGTCTGCTGCTATTTTTTTTTTTTTGTAAAGAAAAAGTAAATGCCAGTCCCTTGGCGGTGGCCTCCACAAGCAGGAAAGCATCATTAGATGAACGAGCATCAAGAGAGCCAGATATCCATCAAGGAAAGACCTCCCACCTCGTGCAGCCAGTGGGGCATCCAATGTACACTTAACCCACCTCCTGTCTCCTCAACTTCTCCCCGGTTTGGGGCGGTAGGTCAGTGACAGTGCTATAAAGCAGGCACTGTCCACCTGAACTAATACTGAAATAAAAAAAGAAGTTTCTTTTCACACAGTGAGTGCAGTACAGTAAAGGATGGCCGTGGATGTTAGTACGGTCTGGGCTAGGGACTGCAAAGGGTGGATCTATTCAAATGTATTTAAAGTTGGTCCAGGAAGGGCGTGTATGGTGAGATGGTGGCCTTATTCAAAATTACATAAATTTATTTAACTCACACTCCTAAATGGAGCACAGGGGTGGGCAGCATTCAAATTAAGATTATTATTGGAGATGGCACAGAGGACAGGCAGGCCCTGAATTAGATAGTAAACAGGGTGCTAGAAGGAGCAAGGGTAAAGTAAAGCCCCAGTTATAGCCAAGCTAGCCTGTTGGGCTACTGAATAATTGCTACCTGTCCCAGAGATTTTTTTTAGCTGCAGATTATAAAGTCAGCATGCCTCAGGGTGATATAGATGACTAGTAGCCAAATTGCCTCCATTAGCCAGGCTACTGTTATAGTGGGTCTCTGGATCAGTTACTCAGGTTACTAGCCCTTTGCTAGGGCTGTGGTAACTACTGCTGGGGTGGATAACAGGCTAGGGCTGTGGCAACTATGCTGGTTGTGTGGGTAACTACCTGGTCCACTCCCTTCCCCTTGCTCCTGACTGAAACTGATATGCAAGAGCACTTTAAATCAGTAAATTCTACAATTTCACAACACTAGCTTGGCTACTGTTTGCCACTTAGCTATAACCACCTTCATCACCCTGGACACTCTCACTTTATATTTTGGATTTTACTTAACCTAACTGGCACCTGGAGCTTATTTCTGAATACATTTATTTATTGAAAAGTTTAACCAGGAAAGGCACACTGAACAAACAAGTGGCTCATCTTCCAGTTCATCCTGGGGGAGAGGGTAGTGGAAAACACAATTATACAAAATTTAACAGGTCATACAAGTTTAATGGGAAAATTGTTTAACTAGGAGTGGCACACTAAGCTGAAGCTTGCTTCCAGGTGTACCTGGGAGCACAAGGAAATTACTGTAAATGACTTGATTAGGGTCACACAGTATGCAAGTGGGGGCTTAGGGATTCAAACCCTGATTTCCAGGTTTGCAGTGCAGAGCCTTAAACCATTGTGCCATACTGCCTCCTATGAATGCCATACACATAAACAATACATTAAATACATATAAACAGAAGAATAAACAATTAAAAAAAACTTTTGGGCCAACTAACTTTGATTCTGTTCCAACTCTAACATTTCCTGTCCTGTTTGCTATTCATATGGGACTCCTATTTTCCCATATTTTGTGGTTGCTCACCCCTACACTATTTAAAAGAAAACACTGTCCCAAGATCCGTAGAGGCTGTGAGCTTTTGCATACATGCATGAGACAACCTGACTCACTGGGACGTTACAGTGAGTGGGAGAGAATGAGAAGTGGCCTGCTGCTGTGACTTGAGTCGAGCTGCCTTGCCTGCCTGTGGCTCTGTAAGTGAGTGAGTTGCTTGTTGTTGTTCATTTTATTTGTCAGTCCGTCCGCGACTCCAGACCTCAACCCAACCAGATCCAACACCACAAAGGGGATGGAAATAAATTCAAGGAGCTGCACTTCCATCCCTTAGGCATTGGCTTGCCTTAGAGTAGCCTCGTAAGACTTGGCTTGAGGTTGATTTTTGATTGGACAATCATTGGGGGCCTGGGGGAGTCAGTGGGACCATGGTGGTGAGGTCTGTGGACACCAGTGTCATTGAAGTGGAAGTTGGACTTGTCTTACTCAGAGGTGCGTGACAGAGGAGAGAGGATGGAGAAGGAGCTGGAGGACTAATCAGGGCCCACTTGGGAATGGAGAGTTACTACTGACTTGCTGTTGGCTGCACTGGTGCAGTCTGCAAATGAGTCAGAGAAGTCCTGCATCTTCTTCAGTTCAGCCTGAACAACAAGGAACTTCGGGAGTCGACTCGACTGACTGAACAAAAAAAGTAAGTGTTGCAGTTGCACAGCAGCTGGTTGGGCTGCTGCCAGGCTGGGGGGGCTGTTGTGCTGGGCCTGAGTGGGTACATTCAGATTTTGGAAGTTCTGGGCACTAAGAAGAGGCAATCACACAGTACAACAGCACACAGACACAGGTGCCTAGTAGTTTTGTTGGGAGGGTGCCTTGAGCCGAGTTAAGAACAAGAAGCTGGTACTTTAACAGTTGTGGCCTGGTGTAAAGCCAAGGTGTGGTGATGTGGAAGGGAGTGGGGTAGATGGTGGTATCAAAGGACAGTTCCCTCATTGAAGTGGAATACTCAATTAAGTCTTAAAGCAGTAATTCATTCATCTTTTAAGACTAAGTTTAGTCATTTTGAATCTTCTGTAACCATCAAAAGAATACTCCCTGTAGGAATTAATTCTAAGAAGTTCAACTATAATTGTTTTCTTAAGAGTAAAATATTACTAAATGAATATTATACACATATTTTAGAAGTACACATTATTGAATACTTTTGAATGATAAATGAAGACTTTTCAATACTTGTTTGTTTTATGTGCAAGTTTGTTAATTTTCATTCTGATCATGGGACATAACCTTGATTATTATGCACTGTAGATGATAGGAGCGTGCATGGGCATCTCTAACCTCCCAGCTCATTCATTACCATAGTATGATCACTTCTTTTACAGTAACTTTTGCTCTATCAAGAATGCTAAGACATTAAGCTCTGTCAAACTGTAATGCTCTTCAAAGTGCAATTTTTGTTTTAATTCTACTGAGTCATAAATGAAAATTACAGTCAGCCGAGTAGTTCAAGGATTTAAATTAGCCAATCAAGGCTGGGAAATTTGCATTTCAGTTCTACTAAGCAAGGAGACAGATTAAACAACCAGCAACACCAATGAATTTTAGAGAAGGTAAGCAATCATAAAATGTGGGTTTTTACCTAGAAATAATATGATGCAAAAACAAGTTGGCAGTGTCCCTTTAAAAGTCTATACTGATTTTTCAGAAGTCTACTCAAGTCAGCGAACTACAATTCCCAACTCACTTCCTGTCTCCATCCAGCCAAAGCAAACAGAAATGCCGGAGCAGTAACTGTGGTCTCCGTTTTTGAACTGTGTTTCCTGCAGTTAAGATTTACATGTTAAGGTAACTTATGTTTAACATCTTTGTAACTCCCTGAAATGTTAAGTGAAGTAAGGGAATTATCACTCAGGTTTTTTTTTTCTAAATGAATGTTGTCCAGGTTTCACAATCAATGTTTTATTATGAAAAATGTTCTCTGCTCTGAACTCATGTGGCTATAGCCTTTAAAATGCACAGTTTATTTTCAATCAAATCCCTCCTTAAAGTGTGTAGTATGCATTATGCCTCGAGAGTACTTGTTATTTGTGGAATTTTTACTGATTTAGTTACTTTAAAGTACAGTTGGGGTGGGAGCAGGAGAATGAACAGCAGGAAGATTGTATAACTGAGCAAATTCAGAATGCATTTTCTGTGTGTATCCATTCAGTAGCATATTTAACTATATTTACAGAGAAAAGACTATAACTTTTTTAATCTGAGAAAATTTGCAGTAACCTGCTGATAAAGGAATAATTATTTACTCCAGATATTTGAGTATGTTTGTGGAGGAGCTGTCTTTTGAGTTTAATATTTGTATTTGATTAAAACAGTTGCAAGTGTTAATCCATTTAGTAATATGGGAATCAGTGTACTTTTTTTCCTTTTGCTGAAGACTGTATGAATTTATATGGTAGTGTCTCACATGTTGTTTTATACTACGTTGAGAAGTGTGGGGTCCATGGTTGCAGAATGGTGATTGGGGGGGTCTAGTTGTAGGGAGGGTCATCTTATGGAGGTTCCACTCTAGAGGGAGGGTGAGTCCAGCTCCTGGGAATAGTGGTTATCTGTGTATCTAGCTCTGGGGAGGTTGCTCAACCTGGTGAAGGGGGGGCTGCTCTATGAGTGGGAATGAACACAGGGGTCCAGCTGCAGGGAGGGTTGTCTGCTGGGGGAGGTTAGTCCAGGTCATGAAAGAGTCATCCAGCAGCAGAGAGAATGACTGGTGGTGGTAGTGGGGCTAGTTTGAGGTTGGAAGTGAGGTCCAGCTGCAGTGTGGTCCAGCTGCAGTGTGGGTGGTCAGATGGTGGGGCTGGTATGAGGCTTCTGGTGGATCCAGTTGTCAGTAGAGTGGTTGGCTTGGGGACTGCTAGTCCAGGGGCTTAGAGGGACAGCTTCAGATATGTGGTCTGTTGAAGTGGAGGCATGGGGGTGGTGTTCCAGCTACATGGAGATTGTATGGCATGTAGTTGAAGGCTGGTTCAGATGCAGGGAGGGTGGCTGGCTGGGGAAGAGGCTGGTCCAGAGCCCGTGTGGTGATCCCTAGCTCCAGTGAGGTTGCTCACCATGTGAGAGGCTGGGGTTAGAAGGGTTGTCCAGCTGCATGGAGGATAGTCTGGTGCCTGGAAGGGTGATCTAGCAGAGAGGTGGGTGATTGGGTGAGGCTAAAGATATTGATTGGCCTAGGAGGGATACAAAGTGGTGAAATAATTAGAAACTGGTTAACAGGTCAATCCTTCAGCTCAAGCAGTAGCGCTATGGCCCACAGCACAGGTGACCTGAGTTCAGAAATGAGCTTGCATCGGTGGCTTGCTGTGGGGGGGGGGAGGATCAACTGATCTATGAGAGGATGTCTTCCAGGGAAGGAGGACAGCCAGCTACGCTGCAGTACTACTAACTGAGTGATCACAAGTGGCAGTGCAGTCGGGAGTAGCTCATCGGTGGAAAGACATTGGCTGGTGCTGTACCACACAATGTCTGTGCATGTGTTTGTGCACCCTTGCCGCTTATGTCCTAGGGGATGGAAAAACATGTGAAAGTATCCTGGCTACCTAGGCAGCTCCTCCACATATTGGATACATTCTACCGTGGAGCAAGTCCTGGCAAAAGTCAGTGTGATGGTGTTGTGGTAGCTGAACAGAAGGGGGACGACCAGAGATGCAGGTTGGAAAAAGAGTAGTAGCTGGGGTGGGGGTTGTTAACAGATGTCAGAGGGTGATGGTTAATGGCACTTATTGCAGTGATGGAACAGTGAGTAGCTTGGCTCAGTACTGGGACAGGCCCTTGTCACTGTCTTCATAAGTGACATTGCAGAAAAACTGTCAGAGAAGGGAATGCCTTTTTGCAGATGATACCGAAATCTGTAAGGTGGGCACCAAAAAGAGAGCAGAGAGCATGCACATGCCTCTTGGAGAAACTCAAATAGTGGTCAAGACCATGGCAGCTGGGGTTCAATGACAAAGTGCAGAATCATGCACCTAGGGAATAGGAATCCAGGAGCTGCTTTATAAGGTAGGGGATGGTACTGATGATCACTAAGCAGGGGAGACCTTGGGGTTATTATGATCTTAAAGTTGCAGGGCTGCGTGACAAAGCAGTGGGTATGGCTAATGGGGTGTTGGGGCTGCATGGGGAGGGGTATCTTCAGCAGGAGAAGGGAGGTGGTGGTGGTACAAGTATCACTCATTAGTGAGCCTGCCTTAGAGTACTGTGCCCAGTTTTGGAGGCTGCTCCTCATAAAGCCATAGGGTGGAGGCAGTATAAAGGGCAACTAAAATTGTACATAGGTTGTGGCAAAAGCCCTATTAGGAGACTGGGATCTTGGCCGGCCCCTCCTGCAGGCAGGACTTGGTTGCTGTACCCCAAGCCTCTGCTCAGGGTCAGGAAAACTGTGGGCCTTGGCCCCCTCCCTCCCCCCTGGAGAAGGCGAGCTGTCATGGGACGCTTAAGCCATCTCCCCCCAGCCAGCCCTCTAGCGACCCAAGTCCAATCCCGAACCTGGGTCGCTGGCATCGCAAGAGGAAATCCAACCACTGCTTCAGTGGGCCTATTTGTTTATTTTTTGTGTATTTGTTTCTCCCCTGGCTCCCACTGGCTATCTCTGACTCCTCCCTATCGCACCAGAGCATCAGACCCCCTCCCTTCTTGCCCCATGACTTGCACTTTGTGGTAGGGGGCAGGGAGAAAGTCAACCCACCAGCACAGATCCAGGTGAGGGAGGGAGGTGTCTTCTCAGGGCAGTGATACAGAGAGGGACCGTCACCATCCTGCTGCAGTGGGAACCAATTTTTCATTTTTCCTCTGTGGCGTATAAGCGTGCAATGCTACCAATGATGCCCGGTGTGTGTGTCCGCATGCTATACATCGGGCAGCTGCTTGTACTCTGCCCCCACATTATGGGACTTGGCATGTCGGCCGCCAGCCACCGCTAGGGGTCAGGCAAGTGCCGGTCCATGTCCCCACCCTACCCCGGGAGAGGAGAGCTGTCCTCCAGACACTCAGTCCTCTCCCTCCCCCAATGACCCGCTCACACTGCGAACACGGGTTGCCGGCATGGTAAGAGGTAAGGCAGTGACGCTTCAGCCCTCCACGCCACTGGGCCTGCTCATGAGCATGCAGTTTAAGAAAAAATATCTGACAGATTCTATGTGTTGGGGGGGAGCTCTAGTGGCAGTTGTAGTGATGTTGGGGAAACCAAAGTGGAAGAGTAAGAGTGAGGGCTTATCAGTTTTTGAGGAAGCAGTTTAAAAAAAATGTTTGTCTGTTTTGTATATCGAGAGGTGCGGAGAGGATACATAGCAGCAGCATGCAGAAGAGTGCACAGCTGGAGCACAGTTTGGAGCAGCCAGTTGAACAAAGCTTTGGTAAAAAAGCAAAAAATAAACTGTTAAACAGAAACAAATGATCACTGTATCATGGTGGGAAGAGTGGGGAGAAGTATGACTAAGTGGCAGGTGGTGTGGCTAAGTGACGGCAACCTGGAAGAAACAAAACGGTACTGCTGGCTGCCCACCCTCTAGATCCTCTTAACCTGTCCCTTGGGGCCTCTTCAGAAAGCCAGTTTGTGGCTAACCGGTAGAGGGAGGCATATTTGCCCTAGCCTCCTCCCCCCTCCCAAAAATTTCCCAAGTTCTTTCCACTCACATAGAGCAGGCTACAGCCTGAAATCTGTGGGCTGAATTATAGAAACATAGACCTTGATGGCAATGGTTTAAGACTCTGAGCTGCAAATCTGGTGACATCCTGCATACCAGACCTGGGTTTGAATCCCACAACTTTCACTTGCATACTATGTGACCCTGAGCAAGTCACTTAACGTCCCTGTGCTCCCAGTTTGCACCTGTGAAAAAGCTTTCAGCTTAGTGTATCTCACCAGGTTAAACAACTAAAAAAAAAAAGATAAGGACCGCTTGGCCCACCCAGTCTGACCATTTCCCTACCTATTGGATAAGCTACAGATCCTAGTTAGCCAACAGCCGACTTCCTCCTACCCTCCCAATAGAATTGCCTTATGTCTGTCCCATGCATTCTTGAAGTCCACCACTATTTTTGACCCTACAACCTCCTCAGGAAGATCATTCCATGCGTCTACCACCCTCTCTGTAAAAAAACAAAACTTCCTTACGTTGCCTCTGAGCCATCCCCCTTCTATCTTCAAATTGTGCCCCTTTGTTCTTGCACATCTCTTTTTCTGAAAGATGCTACTCTCTTGGACTTTGTTGATTCCCTGGAGGTACTTGAAATTTTCTATCCTGTCCCCACTCTCCCTCATTTTCTCAAGGGCATACATATTTAGCTTGTCTGTCTTTGTATGGCTTCTGGTGCAGACCCTTCACTATTTTGGTTGCCCTCCTCTGGGCTGGCAGTTGAAAGTGCCTGCCATAACTGTCACTTTAGTGCAGTAGCACTAAACTAGCTGCAGCATTTCTGGTCAGCAGTTTTCTGAACAGCCTCCTGCCTGCTACATACAATATGGGCCCCAGGACATCCCCCTACTCGATGCCAGGGAAAGATGATTAAAAAAACAAGCATTTGTCAATGCCAAATGTTTGCTTGCTGGCATTGGCATTGGTAGTGTAGAAGTTACAGAGCTGCATAATAGGAATGGCAGTGAAGTATTAAACTGAAGCCAACCCCACCACCACCCTGCAGAGAGTGACAGGCATTGGGGTGTGTCTTTGGGTCGTCAGACATAACGGCCACGCCATTTCGCCACACCCTACCCTGCAGACACTGACAAGTGTCACGGTGTGCCTTGGGGTCTTTGGCCCTTATGCGCACCCTACTCCATCAGGAAATACGGTGAGATGGGTGTGGTATAGGAGAATGGGGTGAACTTTGGGGCAGAAGAGTCCAAGGCATACCTCGATGCCTCTCACTGGCTGCAGGGTGTGGAATGGTATGAGCATTACAGGCAAGAACCCCAAGTCACGATCCTGATGCCTGTCATTCTCTACAGGGTGGGGTGTGATGGTCGGAAACCATAACACCTCAGGCATTCGTTGGTATTTTCACTCCAAATTTTCAACGTGTTTTTTTTGTGACCCCCACCTCATAAACAGTGGCAATATCAGTTTGTCAGCTGAGAGCTGCTTATGCACAGCGACTACGGCATTTAGCACCACAGGTGCAAAAACACATTCCAAACAGGATGTGAAAAATGACAGCTGTACTGTTCATGGGGAGGTGTGAAAAATGGCAATGTTCAAATCTGAAGTAAAAATATTAAAAACTGTGCAGTCACTGAAGCTGCAGCATAGAAACTGTGCAACGCACACCCGTAATGTAATTAGTTTGGGGATTTTTTACAGCAGATTGTCAACACAGGCATTTTGGGACCTCCGATCATTTATTTATTTAAGAGATTTACCAGATAAGCATTCTGAGCGGGGACCGCTCGTTTCCAGATGCGACCTGGGGTTACATAGGTCAAGAATGGATACAGTTAAAACACAGTACATCAGTGTTACATAGGTCTAAAGTAGCTAACAGTAGTCACAGTACATCAGTATGGGTAGACAGCAGGTACAAAGGCATTATATGTGACAGCTACATCTGTGAGTGGCAGTTACATACATCTGAGAAGTGGGACATCAGGCGTGGTTTGAGAACCCAGTGGGAGGCTGAGAGCCTGATGTCTGCAGGTAGCTCATTCCATAGTTTGGGCAGTCGATGAATGAAGGCCATTTGGCCCTTGGAGGTACGCATGAAAGGTACTTGGAGCTGTTTTGAATCTGAAGCTCTGAGGGGGTAAGCTGGGGGTGGTTGGGTTGCTAGAGCACAGCTGAGGTAGAGGGGGATGGTATTTGACCAGTATTTGAAAATAAGATTTGTACAATGTAGTTTACGCCGAGACTCTAGTGATGGGAAGGAGAGGGCACTGTACAGGTTGCAGTGATGGGTGGAGGGAGGGCAGTCGAGTGCATAACGACAGAATGAGTGATAGAGGGGGTCCAGGCTGGCCAAGGTAGATGGAGGGGCGGCACTGTAGACCACGTCACCATAGTCAAAAATGGGGAGGATCATTTTGAGGACTAGCTCCCTCCTAACAGAGGTGGGAAGGGTGCCTTTGTACCTGTACAGTGCTTCTAATTTAGGGTGGAGTTTTATCTGTAGTGATTCGATGAGGGCATGGAAATCGAGGTGTTGATCGAGCCAGACCCCTAGGTACCTGAAGGAGGTGCAGGAATCTAGTTTGGATCCATCCAGGGTGTGAAAGACAGGGTAGGCTGCTGACCGGGATAGCTTAGGACGGGTGCCGAAAGTTATGGAGACGGTATTCTTAGCATTTAGGATAAGCTGGTTGGACCTAAGCCAAGTTTGTATGGCATCAAAATCCCATTGAAGAGATGCAATTGTGTCACCGGTAGAGGGGCCAGAGGTATACATTTGTAATGCTGAGTTGGAGCAGACTTGAGGCAGATTTTTTAAGAAAATGGAGAAAAGTAGGGGACCCAGGACCGAGCCTTGGGGGACCCCCATGTTCACTGGAAGCAGGGAGGAGATGTGAGGGTCAATTTTTACAGCCTGCACTCTGCCTGACAGATAGGCTTGGAACCAGTTAGATGAGGGCTGGGAGAGGCCTGCGTGTTGCAATTTTGAGAGAAGTTTGGAGTGGTACACAGTATCAAAGGCTTTGGCCAAGTCAATAAAAATAGCAGAGGTGACGAGGCCCTTGTCCATACCCAAAGAAATATCGTTAGTGAGCCTTAGCAAAGCTGTGATGGTGGAATGATTTTTGCAAAAGCCCGACTGGGATGGAGTGAAGAAAGAGGTGGAGTCAAGGAACTGTGTTAGTTGGGTGAGTACGAGCTGCTCTTGAAGCTTGGCCAGAGCTGGTAGGAGAGAGATCGGGCAGTAGTTCCCGGTTCAGATGGGTCGCCCCCTTTAGGTAGTGGGATGATCACAGCTTCCTTCCAGGCAGCCTGAATTTTTGCCATGGCAAAAGAGAGGTTTAGTAGGTTGGCTGGGGGGGGTGGCTATTGCAGGGGCTGATAGGAAGAGGAGTTTGGTGTCCAGACCTTGAGGGCACTTGCCTTTGTTTGGGTCGAGGGAGCGTAGAGCAGCAAAAACTTCTGCTGGGGAGACCGGCCGAAAGGAGAAGGAGGGCATGCTTGAGATCAGTGGGGGTATGACATGGTGGTTGTAGCCGGTTGTGCAAGGCTGTTGGCAGTCTAGGAGAGTTCTGGCACTAGTAGAGAAAAAGGAGTTGAAAGCAGATGCAACTTCGCTGGGGGTTGATATGATGTTGCCCTGAAGGTTTAGGGTAGGGGACGGTGGCTGGGCCGAGGGAGAGAACAGGGTTTTAACGGTTTTCCAGAATTTGGAGGGATGACTCAGATTTTTGGTGAGGGCGTCACGGAAATAGTTGTTGTTAGCCTGTCTTATGGCTTTAGTGCAATTGTTTCGGAGGGTGCGGTAATATTGCAGAGATGTAGGGGATTTTAGTCTCCTGTAATTTTTCCAGGCCTGGTCCCTTGCTATACATTTACCAATTATGTCAGCAGATACCCAGGGGAGGTGGTAATCCCTAACTCTTTTCTTTCTTAGGGGGGTGTGATAGTCCCATATGGTAAGGAGCTGCTTTCTGAACCTATCAAAAGAGTGGTTGATTGAGGACGCTAGATTGATAAAAGACCAGTCAGCAAGTGCAATATCATTTAAGAGTGATTGGAGACAGAGGGATTTGTAAGCTCTTGTAAGGATTAACCTAGAAGGGAGGTGGTTTGTTGGTCTGTGCACTTTCCTAGACATGTAGACCATGTGGTGATCACTCAAGGAGTCAGGAAGGATGCCAGTCTTGATTATTCTGTGTGGGTGAGAGGTGAGAGCCCAGTCCAGGAGGGAGTGGTTGCTTGTTGTGGGATTTAGGCGCGTGGGTTGTTCTATTAGTTGAGAAAGGTTGAGGGCTTTGACACTGCTGCGTATTTTCACGCAGGCGGGTGCAAGCCAGTTATGATTTAGGTCACCTAGGATGTGGAGTTCACCTGTGGCAGCCAAAGCTTTTAGGGCAGCTAGATGATTGATGATGGTATCACCAGGAGTAGTCGGGGTGGAATAAATGCCTGCAACGTATAACGGGGAGGTGTGTGGCAGCAGGAGTTTAATCAGCTTAGTTTCAATCTGGAGAGACAGGCTTGTGATTTGTACAGGGGTGTATTTAAGTCTAGTTGACATGTACATGGCTATGCCGCCTCCTTTCTTAGGGCCTAGGCGGTCCTGCCTGATCGCAGTATACCCCGGGATGGCTATTGAGGCATCCGTATGGTGAGGTTTGAGCCAGGTCTCGGATATGATGCAGATGTCCGGCTTGAGGGTTTGGATGGTGACTTGCAGCTCAGGTATTTTTTTTAGCAGGCTGCGAATGTTCAGATGGAGTAGGCTAAGTCCCTTTGGAAGAAACGCGTGGTTGTGATTGGATATTGGGCCAGGGTTAGTTTCAATATCACCCGCCATGAGAAGCAGCAGGGTGAGATATCTAGTAGCATTTCGCCATGTAAACTTGGTTTGGGACTGGATCTGGACAGATGTGCGGTATGGGGAGGGATACCAGCATCCAGGTTAATTAGGACTGGTATTCTCATGGAGAAGGACAGAGGAATGACTGAGGGGCTTATGAACCACGAAGGGGTGGTTGTGTGGAATTGCCAGACCTTGGGGATTGGCAGGGGTGGGGGAGAGGGTGAAGGTGAGAGAAAAATGCGAGGAACAGGGTTGTTTAAAGGCAAGTTTGTGGGGGGTAGTGAGGTGAGGTGAGGGGCATAGCCGTGGCAAGCACTGCTAGTAGTTAAAGGTACATGTTTGTAAGTAGAGGAATACTAGAACAGAGCTGTAGGATTGTAGTAGCGGCCACTGCTGGTGAGAGGTGATAACCTGCAAACCTGAAACTAGGCTGATAGGTTTTGGCAGCATCACCTGACCTTCCAGCAGCCTATAAATGTGAGAGCCGAGCAAGGGTGGTGGTGGGGCCAGCGGGGCCAGAACCATGGCAGAGCAGTACAGCACGAACCACAGGGGCAATGCTGTAGAAGGCGCCAAAATTCAAAATGGAACAAAGGAGCTGAGTCCAGGCTCCCTGCGATCGTCGTACCTTCTGCCTTCGGGGGGTGGGGTGGGAGTTCCGGCAGTCCAGTCCTGGGAGAGCGCAGCAGGCTCTCACGACCACGAGGAGGCTTTGGGACAGTGATCATGAACAGTGTCACTGTGATTTTCTTTATCTGTCCCGAACAATGATTTCAAAAAGTGACCACGCATCTCTGTGCTGAAAATGTGAAAACACATTTCGGCCATGTTGTGAAAAATGACAGCTGTACTGTTCATAAGGAAGTGTGGAAAAATGCCTCTGGTGAAAATCTGGACTGAAAATATTACAAAGTCATGAACTTACGAGGTGTGTGGAAACTGCACAATGCTCACCGTAACACAGTCATTTTATGGACTTTTGTCACAAATTTCAACATAGCCATTTTAAGACCTCTGCTCATGAACAGCGTAACTGTGATTTTCTTAATCTGTCCCAAACATTGCTTTCAGCACATCGACTGCACCATTGTGCGCTACATGTGCGGAAACACATTTTGGGCAATATGTGAAAATGGCAACTGTACTGTTCATAAGGCAGTGTATTAAAATGGCAATGTTGAAAATCTGGGTGAAAATATTAAATTACGCAAACTTAAGTGTTGCGCAGTAGGAACTGCGCAATGCATGCTCGTAAACAGTAATTTTAGGAATTTTTTCACCAAATTTTCAACATAGCCATTTAAGATCTCTGCTCATGAACAGTGTCACTGTGATTTTTCTTAATGTGTCCCATACATTGATTTCAAGATAACCGACTGCGCCATTGTGCGCTACATGGGCAGAAACACGCTTTTGGGCAAGATGTGAAAATGACAGCTATACTACTCATAAGGAGGTGTGGTAAAATGACAATGTTGAAAATCTGGAGTGAAAATATTGAAAATTCGACTAATCTCACTAGCGCAGTATATGAACAGCTAACGCACGCCTGTGAAACAGTCATTTTTAGGAATTTTTCCACCAAATTTTCAACATAGGCTTTTTCAGAGCCCACCTTATGAACAGTGGCAGTGTCATTTCGTTACTCAGTCCCAAAAGGTGATTTTGTGCAGTGACTGCGAAATCACACTTTGGGCGCGATTAACGCCATGACAGTGAGAGCATTCATGAGAAGGGGTCCCAAAAACCCCATGTTGAAAATTTGGTGCAAAAAATTCCAAAAAATGCCTGAGATATGCAGCAAAGTTGAAAAAACCCTATCTATCCCATTATACAGCTTACCGGCATTTCCTCAGTTCGCGGTCAGCTTTGAAGAGTGCAGACGTGTTCCCGTTCCACGAAGAATCGTATTTAGTCAGGAGGTAAGTATTGGGTGAGGGGTGTGGGGAGGCAGGTGTGTGCAGTGGGTGGGTGCAGGTAGGGGCAGAGACAGCAAGGGACTGTTTTGTGTTTCAGGGTTTTTTTTTTTAAAAAGGGACGACGACGTTGGACGTGCTTGTCAGTTGGAAGCCCCAGCATGGCACATGGACTGCTGTTTGGGGGCATGGAGCTAACGGAGGATCAGGCACCCCTGTCGGTGATAGCATCTGTTGCCATGCTGGGACGGGCTTCCAGCGTGGCACCCTGTACTCTCTTGGGGGGAA
Organism: Neoceratodus forsteri; assembly: GCA_016271365.2. NCBI lineage: Eukaryota > Metazoa > Chordata > Ceratodontiformes > Ceratodontidae > Neoceratodus > Neoceratodus forsteri. Next base: position 259,917,584 of record CM028137.1, on the reverse strand, counting down.
CAGTGGAGCCCACGGGGGATTTTGCACCCCCGTCGGCTATACGATGTGTAGCCACGCTGGGGTGTGCACCCAGCGTGGCATGTGAACTCTGTTTGGGGAGCGAGCACAGCGGCAGGGGATTGGGCACTCGCCAGCTATACAGTGTGTGCGGGGCGAAAGCACGGTATGCATGCAGGTGTGTGTGTAGGGGAGCGGCATGAACTGGTGATATCTTATCGCTGCTCACTGAAGCATAGCTCCCCTTTCAACTGTACTCCACTGCATTTTCAACTACTGTCATAGACAGCTCCAGCAGCCATTGGAGGACTGCGGCCGTGCCTGCAAACACACTGACTGAATTGGAAGAGGGCTGCCACACCTCCGAAAACTCGGATGATGGCACTATGTTTCTTGTACATGCGTGCAAGCAAACATAAAAATGCCACTGTCCACGAGGGAGTTAGCCCATTACACCACTAGCCCAAAAGCATCCCCACCTGCCCATCTGGACTACTACTTAAATTTGCTGTCTACCTGCAGATCACCTAGAGGCACTAAGGGGGGTTTGCTGAGCCCCAAATATCACTGTATTCTCTGTTCTTAGCTGTCTGCATTTTTTCCATCTCTAGTTTCCTTACCTAGTTTATCTTTTCCTCTAAAACTCCCCTTCCTTTATTCCTGTGCTATACTGTACCCTTTTTGTATCTCTCTACTCTCGCTACTATAAGTTCCCCATACTGATCTATTTTTCCCTTTATTTCTACAGGTCTGACCAAACTGTATACCAATCAGATAAGTATCTTTATTTCTGACACCCTAATCTCTCCTCTAGCACCTTCAATCCTTTGTGCCCCCTCAGCCTTCTCTGTTCTTCCCTTTCAGGTCCTATCTGAATACCCTGAACCAAGGACACTCCAACTCTGGACACCCCAACTCTGATGAAGCAGGTAAGTCCTAATTACTTAACTGCCTTAGAATCATAGAATCTTAGAAATCTGGTGTTAGAAAAGGAACATTTTGGCCAATTGAGTCTGCCCCTTATCCCCCCTCCCCACTCATCCTTTTGTCAAGAGACATCCCACTCTGCCCACAGTTCAACTCCTGGTGTCTGTCCCATGCCCTCTTGAATCCTTTCACCATGTATTCCCCCACCACCTTTTCCGGTAGTCTGTTCCTGGACTTCACTACCCTCTCAGTGTCATAATGCCCACTCACATTGCCCCTAAACCTTCCTTCTTCTAATCTAAAATTATGATCCCTAGTACTAGCACTTACGTTCCTTGTAAATACACTTCCCATTCTCACCTTAGTAGTCTCCAGCAGATTCAGATCCAGTTCCCTCCACCTCTCCTCATAGGGCTTTCTATATGTAGCATGCACCATCTTGGCTGCCCTTCTCTGAACACTTTCAGTCCTGTCTGTCCTTACGTAGGTGAGGCCCATTTATAAAGGAGCATCAGCACCTCCCTCTTTCTGTTTTATGCCCCTCCCTATACACACCAGTATTCTATTCACTTTGCCCACCACCATGCTTGCATTGGTTCCCCGCCTTAAGGTTATCTGAAATTATACAATGGCAAGGAAATTTCCTGAATTCTTATTGGTCAGAGTGTGCCTGAGACAGTGATGATATTGCAGTATAACATCACTGTCATTGATTAGCATTAGGTCTGCTTGCTGTCCAGTTTGAGCACTACCTTTTTTCCCTCTTCCCTTTCACTAAAAATCTACTAAAAACATTTTTTAAATGTTTTTTTTTTATTTTGTATAACAATGAGCCATTTATAATATCATAAGGCATTCAGGTGTGTGTATCATCGTAATAACGTCCACTCCTGGGTGGTGGAAGCACTGCTTCACCTTGTATTCAACCCACCCCAGGAGTGATGTTATTACACGATAACACACACCCTGTCATGCCTTATTGCTTAATTATAATCCCAGATCTCTCTTCTGCTCAGTTTCCTTAATCCCTCCCCCTGTGTATAAATGGTTTGCGGGTTATTATACCCCATGTACATTACTGTACACTTTTTGGCATTGAATTTCAGCTGCCAAGTTTCTGACCACCCCTCCAGAATCTTTAGGCCCTCCCTCATTCCTCCACCCCCCCAGGGTGTTCACCCTATTGCAGATCTTGGTATTGTCTACAAATATGCACACCTTCCCCTGCAGTCACTCTGCTATATCATTGCTAGAAATATTGAAAAAGGATGGGTCCCAGAACTGACCCCTGGGGCACACCACTAGTCACCCCTTCCACCCTGGAATTCACCCCATTTACCACCACCCTTTGACTTCAATCCTTCAACCAGTTCTCCACCAACCCTGTTGTTTTCTGTCCCACCCTTAAGCCTTCCAGCTCATTTTCCAGCCTTCTATGTGGCAAGGTGTTGGAGACCTTGCTGAAATCCAGGTAGGCAACATCTACCCTCCCCAAATCCACCTCCCTGGTTACCCAGTTGAAAAACTCAATTAGGTCCGTCTGGCACAACCTCACTCCCATAAAACCAAGCTGTCTTGGGTCCTGGAGGCAGTATAGTACAGTGGGTAAAGGCTCTGAGCTCTGAGCTGCAGATCTAGAGACCTGGATTTGAATCCCACAACTGTCTAGGTGCATACTGTGTGATCCTGAGCAAGTCAACTTCCTTGTGCTCTTAGGTCACATCTGGAAATAAGCTTCAGCTTAGTGTGCTACTCCTGGTCAAACAAAGTTCCCTTTCCCCTGTAGACCATTGACAACCAGGTGTTCCACTATTCTTTCTTTCAGTAGTATTTCCATGATTTTTCCCACTGCTTAGGTCAGGCTGACCAGTATGTAGCTTCCTGCATCCTCCCTGTTAACACTTTTGTATAGAGGAACTACATCAACCCTCCTCCAATCCCTGCACATGGCACCTGTTTACAATGACAGGTTGAACAGGGTAGTTGGAGACCCTGCTAACACCTCCCTTAGCTCCCTCGGTATCCTGGGGTGCACCCTATCTGGCCCCATAGCCTTATTGCTGCCAGTTCCATGAGGATCCTCTATTTTGTAAAGGGACCTGTGTCCATTTCTGTGATCTCTCTATCCTTATTACTGGCCCATTTCCTGACCCCTCCTTTGTAAAAGTCGAACATAAGTATTTGTTCAGTATTTCTGCTTTTTGGAGGTCATCATCATTTATCCTTCCTCCATCCTCCACTTTCAGACTCAAAATCCTTCCCCTTGCCTTCCTTTTCTCACTGATGTACCTGCATGTAAAAGGTTTTGTCTCTCCTTACCACTGCACCAACTGACTAGCTTGCACCGGGGGTCCCACACAAGTGTGGGTTTGGTCCCAATGGGCACTTTGCATGTGGGGCCATTTTGGTTTGCCTGCTGTTTGCTGTAGTGTAGTAGATTATGATGAATTGGTCTTGCTTGATTCAGCACTAACCACTTAATTTGCAGCAGATCCTGGAGTCCTCTGCGTCTGGATTTGTCGCGGTGGGTGGGTTGGGAGATTGTGTCCTACAGTGCATGTTAAGAGTTTATATAAGCTTTCATCTTTTGTTTACTGGCTCCACTGTACTCCCATAGCTAAATTCTGTCACTGAGGACTAACCCCGTGGACAAAAGCAGAAGTGGAAAACATCTGATCAGTGATTGTGGCAGCTCGAACGTGCATGGCGGGCTATTGGAGCTTCTATTGCTGCCTGTTGCTCTGGTGCCAGCTGCAGGGAGCTCTTTGACTGGTTGGGGCTGGGGATGTCAACCTAGATATAGTCACAGTTGGCCTACTGTGGTCTCAGCCTAGATATAGTCACAGTTGGCCTGCTGCGGTCTGCTATATTGCAATGTATGGTGGTTGGAATTCCCAAATCAAGAGGGGAAATGTAGAGGAAACATTAGGAAGTATTTCTTTACTGAGAGGGTGGTGGATAATTAGAATAGGCTGCCAAGGAAGTGGTGGGGGAGACGATGGTGGGAGAGTTCAAGAGGGCATGGGATAAGCACAGAGGGCAACTGGCATGGGGGGGGCTTCAGAAAAGGCCTAGTGGAGATCTAGGTAAACTGGGCAGACTAGGTGGGCCTGTGCCCTTTCTGCCATCACATGTCTATGTTCCTATGTATTCTACAGGAAGATTGGGAAAAGGGAGGGGGGATCAACTACACCACCAGGGAAGCATTCATTGTGCCTAGGCAAAATTTTTGAATATCTGTCCCTTGGTGTCTTTATCCTGCCCTGTGTTGGTTGATGTGTGGCGCAACATGGCCTCCTATGCCCAAAAAAGATCAGTTCTAGGGGAAAAGGGGCATGAATCTTCCTCCCTCCTCCAACCATGACATCCCCTGAGTGACAGAGTCCATTCTAAAAGCCAGGTTGATGGTGTGGTCAGTGGTCCAGTTAAGGGGTGTATCTGCGTATTTTACTCCCATGTTTGCCCTTTTTACGCCCCATGTAGAGTCCTGGGTAGTATCATTACGACCAGGTGTTTCCATGGACTTCGCACTTCAGTCCACCAGAACAGTGTGACCACGTCGCAGAATACTACCTGGCACACCGAAAAACTACCAGCTTGGAAAACTAGGAAGTTTTTACTTCCTGTCCTAAAAAGTTATCTGGAGCACTGGGTGTGGTACAGATCTGGTACTCCCCCCACCCCCAAACACACAACCAACTTTTTTCTTTTAACCTCTACAGATCCTTCCCAGCTGATCACTATTTTTGTTTTTCATACTGACCCATTTTCCGTTTTATATCTACAGGTCTGACAGGACATTGGCCAGATGTAGGAGGACACTGACCATACGTATCAGATAAGTATTGTATTTTTGTTTGCCCTTTATTGTTTGTCATACAGTAGTTCATAACGAGCTGCAGGTCCTTTGTGAGTCTATTGCTGTTCTTGTTTTACAGGTACGAATGACTGCTATGTGGGGCACTTGGTTGGAGCTGTACCTTGTGCTTTAGAAAGGAGGCTATGGGTTGTAGGGAGTAGAGAATGGGCATTAAGGTTGGGAACTCCAAGGAACACCACACAACCAATTTGCCAAGACTCGTGAGGCTGAAACCCTGTTTTTCATGTTCTTGCTCTGTGTGCTTTGCATTCTAATGGCTGCTTTAATGTAGTGTTTTTGTTTTGCAACAAGTAATATATATATATTATACTATATATATATATATATATATATATATATATATATACAGTATATATATATATATATATATATATATATGTATACACACACACACACACACACAATATGCATATGTGGTGGGGACATTATGTGCTTTTTTGGGGGCATTCTGGCACCACATGCTTGAAGGCAGAGCACTGAGCGGTAAACATAGAGACACAGGTTTGAATACCACAGCCCCTGCCACTTACACACTGTATAACCATGAACAAGTAACTTAACTTTCCCTATTACCAGGAAATGGAGCAGCTATCTGCCCTGGGGTGATCTACAGACCTCCAACACATGTGGAGAAAATGGACAGGGTTCTACTGGAAGCCATCCATAGAATGGCAACTAAGGGGGAGGTGCTCCAGGTGGGAGACTTCAGTCAGCTAGATGTGGACTGGAGCATCCTGGCTGCAACTTCAGCTAGGAGTATGGATGTCCTGGACTCTCTGCAGGGGGCATTTTTAGGTAATTAGTAAATGAGCTCACTCATGAGGGAGCAATGTTTACCTAGTACTCACCAATAGGGACAGTGTTGCAGACGTCACAGTGGGTGGCCACCTGGGGACCAGTATCACTGAATGGTGTGGTTCAATATAAGAACAGGGGTGGAGTCAAACCACACAAAGGCAATGGTCCTGGAATTCAGGAAGGCAGACTTTACAAAGATGGGGAATTGCCTCAGGGATGCCCTGGCAGAGAGGGGGACTAGAGAGTAGTAGAGGAACAGTGGGCAAAATTAAAAAGAACCTCTCCCATAGCCTGCTCTTTTCAGCCGTCAGAAGGAGCGCTCACTGGGAACTCGCTGGGGACTTCTGCAAACTCCAGCCACTTGCCGGCGGGAAACGCCGAATTTCAAAATAGGCACGCGCTTCCAATTGACCCTGCAGCCAGTGATGCTTGGACGGTGAGGACTGAAAAGCCATTCAAGCCCCACTAGCCACAGCTACTTGCCCAGGACTTGCTACTCAGGATCAGAGGTTTTAGAGGGGGAACCCCCCCCCTGCTGCCATGGGTTTCCCTCCCCCTTTTCGAGGACACCGACTGGAGGATTTTACTTCTGGGAATTGAGGCGCTGGCAGCTGGCCAGGTGGACCTCTCCTGTAGCCTGCTCTTTTCAGCTGTCAGAAGGAGTGCTCACTGGGGACACACTGGGGACTTCTACAAACTCCAGCCACTTGCCGTCAGGAAGCTCCGAATTTCAAAAAAGGTGCCTGCTTCCAATTGGCCCTGCAGCCAGTGATGCTCAGACAGCGAGGACTGAACAGCTGTTCGAGCCCCATCAGCCACAGCTACTTGCCCAGGACTTGCTGCTGAGGATCAGGGGTTTTAGAGTGGACTTCCCCTGCTGTTGTGGGTTTCCCTCCCCCTGTTCGAGGACACCGACCGGAGGATTTTTCTTCCTTGGATCGAGGACGCTGACAGCTGGCCAGGAGGACCTCTCCCGTAGCCTGCTGTTCTACTAATTGCAGTCATGTTTACAGTCCTTCCCACCCACCCCATTCCCTCCTCCCGTTAAATGCTCCCAAACCCCACCTACTAACTCATATGGACCTACCCTGCAGCCGCCTGCTGTATGGACTATAACTTAAGATGTTTTCTAAAGTGTTGTTCTGATGTTGTCTGATAACTGCCATAAGTGATACAAAATCCTTTAATGTTCCTACTGCTGGTGTCTGTTTTAACAACTGCATAATTTCTTACCCTAACTTAGATGTGTCTGCCTAGCCATTCATTGCATAAACTGAAGTATCTACCTTATTTTTACTCCTGTTTTTTTGTGGGCTTACACTCGTCAAACAAACTGCTTCTGTTTTTCCCCTGCTCCTCTTACATTTTGACCCAGTGTATCCCCTAACCCACAGCTGCCTGACCTGATCTAACCTACTATACCTGCTCCCCCAGCTACCTCAAGTCTAGGGTACTCCCTTACCACTGTGTGAGGTAGTCTTTCTCCTTTTCTTTCCACCTACTGCCCAAACTCTATCATGCGGTGTGTTGGCCTTATGTCTGCTAGGAGCTTACCTGCTCTACTCCTGGGGCTACAGTCTCATTGATCCAGATACTAATCCTGGTCACCACTCCCCAGTAGCCCTGGATACCCTGGTGGAAAGGAACAATGGCCTAATGTTATCCATGTACGGCTTCACCAGACATGGTAACTGTTACAACCTATTTTACCACCTCTTTCGAAGAGACTTAAAGAAGCTCCTCTCTACTCCCTCCAGAATTATCAACTACCTGACTAGGCTAAAGCTTGCCTTGTGGGGGGATGTGGAATTGAACCCTGGCACCTACCCCACTAATACCATACTCAGTGACCCCACTTGCCCTCTCTGGACCTGTGCTAGGGGACTCAAAGTAGTGCACATGAACATAGGTAGCCTAAGGCACAAAATTCACTCCCTTGAAGCCTGGACAACACTCTACAAACCTGATATACTTGCAGTGACTGAGACCTGGCTAAACCCTGCATCCTCCCTTATGAAACGGACCTAGTCAGCTTTAATGCTTTAAGGAAGGACCGTCTTGGGAAGAAAGGAGGGGGGGTCCTCATTTATACCTGGAGCGGTCTCAATGCTATGCAGATTGACCCTTCTCCCCTATGCGACTCTGTGGATGAGATTATTTTCATGAAGGTCCTCCTTGGAGACACCAAACCCCTACACATAGGGTGTGCATACCTGCTGCCCCAAACGGCTACATCCTCCCTTGAATCGCTAGCTCTTGCCTTGGCAGAACTCTCCCTGGAGGAGCTGATTCTCCTGGGGGACTTTAACCAAAATTGGCTGTCCCTGGAGGCCTCTGCCAGTAGGAATCCTATATATGATACCAATCTGACCCAAGTTATCCACCAGCCCACTAGGCACAACCCCAGGTCGGGTAACCACTCACTGATTGACTGGGCCCTAGTATCCAGCCCAGACCATATACAGGCTGCTGGGGTCATGGCTGACTCCTTGAGTGACCATTCCCCAATTTTCTGCATCTAGTCCAGCAGGCCTCCCAAACTGCCTCCCAAAGTAATTGAAACCAGAAACTACAGCAGTTTCTCTTCGGAGGCTATCTGCTCTAACCTATGTGCTGTAAACTGGGATCCTCTTATCTCCCTCCCTACACTAGATGAGGTGCTCAACTTTTTTACCAACACCTTTATGTCTGTGGCTAATATACACGCCCCCCGAAAAAAACTGAGAATGCAGGGAAAATGCCACAGATGGCTTAAACCTAGCCTCAAACGGAGCATGCTGCTTCGGGATCAGGCCTGGGGTCAGTACAAATCCAAAGGCCAGAAAACTGACTGGGAGAGGTATAGAGAACTGAGGAATTGGTGCAAGAAAGCCTCTAAGTTGGCTAAATCCAAATACCTACGAGATCTCCAGTCCAGGCACCTACAGCATCCCAAGAGATTCTGGGGCCAAATTAACCTGTTGTTAAAGGGTGCCCCTAGTGCCCAAGAAGGTGCACTCCTGGTCGGTGATACCCTAATCAATGACCCCACCTTAATTGTTGAGGTGTTTGGTGCTGCTTTCTCCAACCTTGGAGGAACCATACCCCACCTGCCCTCTGGTGCCCCCAGAATCAGAGATCCCATCTGGGAACACTCCAGACCACAGTTTCACCCGAAGTGGGTCAAGCCCACTGAAGTACTTCCCCTTCTGCAATGAATAAACCCAGACTCCTCTCCGGGACATGACCTGCTAGAACCTAGACTCCTGCGGGCTGCTGCTCCAGCTATCTCCCACCCAGTTGCCCTACTTATAAACAGGTCCCTCCTTGAAGAAAAGGTCCCGGATAAATGGAAGGTGGCAACTATTGTCCCCATTCACAAAAAAGGTCCATGGGATAATGTGGGGAACTACAGGCCAGTCTCTATTCTCTGCCCCCTAGTGAAGGTGCAGGAGAGACTGGTCTGCACTCAATTACAGGACTACCTTGAAAGGCACCTACTCCTAGCAGACATCCAGCACAGCTTTAGGAAAGGCCATGGCACTGATACGGCCCTTATCCAGCTAACATTGGACATCCTTGACGCAGTGGATCACATTTCCCAATGGGGGCTCTATTCATTGATTTATCCAAGGCATTTGACTTGGTCAGCCATGAACTTCTCCTCACCAAACTTCAACTACTTGGACTGGATGGGCTGTCTGTTAAATGGTTCGAGAGCTATCTGCCAAACCAAACCCAGAAAGTCCTATGGAGAGGAACCCAGTCTAGTACTAAACTGGTGATCTCCGGGGTACCCCAGGACTCGATCCTTGGTCTCTTATTATTCACTTCCTTTGTCAATGATATTGAGGCAATTGGTGGGAGGAATAACCTCATCCTCTATGCAGATGACAATGTCATCTACTGCAGTGACCCACTTCCTAGGGTAATCAGTGCCAACCTCCAGGCCAGTCTAGCTGTACTGGCAGCCTGGTTCTCCTCAAACTCACTTGCAATGAATGAAGAAAAAACAAAGGCAGTCCTGTTTGGGTCCTGTTGCCTTGGCTTAGATTGGCATGGTATCCTCCAGCTTCATACTGCACAAGGGAAAAGAATAGAGGTCTCAGACATGATTAAATACCTCAGAATCCTGCTTGATCAGGCAATGACCTTCCAGCCTCACATAGACTCTGTTGTAAAGTCCACCCACCAGAAGTTAGGACTTCTTTACAGGCTGGGCAACTCTCTCTCTCTCTCTTGAGGCCCGTTGCACCATATCTAACTGCACCCTTCTCCCCTCCCTCCTCTATGGGGCTCCCCTGCTGCAGTCCCTTAGGGAGGGTGAACAAAGAAAACTTACTACGCTCTACCACAGGGTGGCTCGTTTTGCTACCAATTCCCCACCAAGAAGGCACCACTGTGAGGTCCTCGCTAATCTCCACTGGCCCTCTATGTGACAAAAACTGGCCTACTCCTCTCTGAATCTGACATTCAAATTCACCAATGCTGGCCCCCCTCCTCACCTGCGTGGGTTGCTAAACCCCAAACCCTGGGGCCAGGACCTGAGATCCTCCACTGGATGTCCCCTAGACATCCCTCATGTCCGAACTAACTATGGCAAGCACTTCTTTAGGTACTCTGCCCCACACTTATGGAACCTTCTCCCTGTTGACTTGACTAATTGTCGTACCACTCAGGGTTTCAAGTCAGGCCTGAAAGTATACCTGTTAGATCTTAGTCTCTGTGGCTGTAACCGCTAGCCCAGAACCTAGTCCTGGTTTCTGTAATTTCTGCTTGTCCCATAGCTGGAGCCCAAAATATGGTGGTATTGATGTCACATGTCTGATTTAATCTACTATGCTGTTATGTGTATGTAAACTTATTATGTTGTTATGTAAATGTAACTGACATGCTCTGTAACATACTCCTTACCCTATTCTAATGTATGCTTAATCTACCTGTGTACTCCTGCCAATGTTATGTACTACTGTGTGCTAGTTGTATGCAGTCATTGTCTGTAACTAATCCGGGTCACTATTGAAAAAGGGACCCTGGTCTCAGTGAGCTTTCCTGGTTATCAAAATCTAAATAAATAAATACTGAATGTGTTACACATGTAAACAGAAACAAGAAGAAAAAAAAGACACTGTGGTTTTCAGAGGAAGTGTTGAGGAAGGTTATGGCAAAAACATTAGTAATCAGGAGGGTCCCTATTTGTTGAGCAGTAGCTTTAATTTTCTATTAAAGGTTGTTTAACTGTCTGTAAAACCATTTTGAAATTGAGCACCATAGACTTGAATAGGGGGTTCCCCATGCCCAATCTGGAAATTACTTAATGTCAGAATGTGGGGGCAGAGCAGCCAGACTGGGAATGGGAAAGGGGTCGGCTGGACAGCAGTTCACCAGAGTTACCATCCCATCCCTCCCTTACAGGACAACAGTAAATTTTATAATTGCTGCATGGACAGACTACCACCACTGCAAGACGGGTTTAATGAAGCCCAATACAGAATGTCACACCTTTGTTTTTAAAGGCACTGACTGATCATGATTAAACATGCCAAATTATGCAAATTAATTTCAGCAGAGCAGCCAATGAGAGCCAGATATATCACTCATGATTATTCATGGCCATATATTACAAGCCTATTTATTTGTTGTTTATTTTGTTGAATTTTGTTGACCCAGTAGGCCCATTGAGGCTAGAAGTCCCTTTTTCAGGAGTGACCAGGGGGAAGGAGGGATACAGATGGTAACCAACTGAACTGAACCAGATTAGGCTGTTGGTGGTATTGTTTTTTCCTTTAGTGAATATGATTAATCGTGATAAAAAGAAACCATCAGCAGTGAAAGAAAAGTTATGGTTTATGGCAGCTTCAGGTATAGATAGAAAATTATAGATAATGATTTAGCATCGCCAAAAGTATTGTTTAAAAATTATTATGACTGAGCAAAACTGTTGCATATGTGGTCCTTATTGTGCAGCTGCAGACCTAAGTTCTGTGTAAGCTGGTGAGGGGGGAGACAGGCATGGGGAGACAAAGTGGAGGGTGTGAGAGACATGCAGGGAGGGGGAGAATTGGGGGGAAGGACCTGAAGTCAGTCTAATAACATGGATGGGGGGGACCTAGCGGGGAGGACCTGGAGTGGTCGGTGTCATACCATATGAGAACCACTGTACTAACATGCATTACCCTCTGTGGATTACCAATAGCAGTGGTAGTGCAATGTTATCATTGAGCTATCAGCATCCCCTCAGTGCACCATGGCACTACCATTGCATACAGATGGTACCACAGTGTCCACAATGGTATGGCAATGGAATTGAAACAAATCCACTGTGAGACCAATTTCAGTGGTGTTGCAATGGCAGCTCATTGTGTTACCATAGGACATGGAAATCACCACTGTGTTACCACTGTGGTACATGGTACCAGGTTGGTAGCAGTGGTAATACACAGGAATTGAAACAAATCCATTGGGTTACCAACAGCAGTGGGGATACAATGGTGTGTGTTTGATGAGCCATTGTGGTACCATCCATGCACACACTCTCATTGTGATACCAGTGTCCATGTGGTACCACAGTAGCAACAATGGTATTACAATAGAATTGAAACAAATCCAATGTGTTACCAGTCAAGGGGATACAGTGGTACTGCAATGGAATTTACAATGGTATGTAAATGGTGGACAAAAGGTAATGCTACGTTTTTCCAAGGATATTTTGGTATGGGTATGCAATAAGTAAACAATGTCAAATTTCTCCTCTGTTAAATGAAAATACTCTGTTAGTACAATGTGCACATGCTTATAAAAGAAATTTTGATAAAGAAATAAAGCATATGAGCATTTTTGTACTTTAAAAAGGTGTCACTTTATAAGTGAAATAACCCACTTCAGGGCCGTGTGTATACTGGGCATTATTACGCTTCCAAGGTGGTTGAAGGTCACTATGGCTTCAGAATCATGCCTCACAACACACTTGTGGCATGCATTAATGCCCAGTATGCTCATGCCATGTCGTGGGTTAACTTACACAATGGAGTACCTGGAACTCTGCTTGAAATGAAATCATTTGCTAAGAGGGTTGTGGTTATGTTCATTTGGCCTAGCCTTCTTTTGGGCATTATTCACTGTCATAACATTTTGGGGAAAGGGGCAAAAAACTCCTTTACAGTATTCTGGAATCAGTTTTTGGGGGGACAACAAAAAGAGGGTGTGGGGTAGTAGTCGGGAAAGGTGGGGACAAGGGCAGGATAGATGGCCGAATGGAGTATTCTGCTGCTTACAATACTGCACACACTGCTGGCCATGGAACAGTTTATGGTGTTTTAAGGGTATACACTTTTTTGAAACATTCAGCAAATGTTGTTTCTATAGGACATGTAGTATTTTTCATGCTTTGTTTATATAGCTACACAAATATGGATTTTACTGTGATTTAGACCAATGGTAACCATACAACATCATTGTGTACTGTAGTGCACATTTTCAAGCTTGTTTGTCTGTGTTTGAATAATTCTATAGTTATCAAATTAGCACGGGCAAGCTGACTGATGTACAACAACTTTCTGCCCATAATTAACATGCAAGAAATGGTAAAACTTGATCATTAGTATTAATTCTAATCGTTAATTCTTATTATGATGAAAGTATACTTGTGTTTTTATCGATTTCAGTCCATGTAGCCACCATGTTTAATGAAGCCATAATACACTGAAACAGAACTAACACACTGCTGACAGGAGTGCTACTAAAACCACACTGTGCACTGAAGTGCAGTAGAGGTATTGATGCAGTGCTAATTAACATAATTCGCACACACTGAAAAAGCAATGCAGCACTGTTTCAGGCAGTATTGCTGACACAACACTGCTTCAGCCAGTATTGCTGCACCAACACTGCTTCAGGCAGTGTTGATGACAAAACACTGCTAATTGCAGTACTTTCACAGTGTAATTGCAGTGCTAATTAACATAGTTTGCACACACTGAAAAAGCAATGCAACACTGCTTCAGCCAGTATTGCTGCACCTACAGTGCTTCAGGCAGTGTTGATGAAAAAACACTAATTGCAGTACTTTTGCAGTGTGATTGCAGTGCTAATTAACATAATTCGCACACTGTGTCAGCACTGCATGCACACCAACAGAAACCTGCAAGTGCACTAATTAAACACTGAAGCACTGCACTATGGAATGAAGTGTGCAGGAAGTGTACACTGCTACTGTAACACTGAAATGCACCATATAGTAACTATTTGAGCACTTCACTTCCCTCTGGGTACTTACCCCCTAGACTGAAGTGTTCTAGTAGTAAAGTTCTAACTCCTTAGTCAGCAGCCCTCTTGGTCTTGCTCTGATAGCAAGATTCTACTCTGCCAAAAGAAGAAGAAACATAGAAACACAGACTCTGACGGCAGATAAGGACCACTTGGCCCACCCAGTCTGCCCATTTCCCTACCTATTGGATAAGCTGCAGATCCTAGTTAACCAACAGCCTACTTCCTCCTACCCCTCCACCAGAATTGCCTTATGTCTGTCCCATGCATTCTTGAATTCCTCCACTGTTTTTGACCCCACGACTTCCTCAGGAAGGCCATTCCATGCGTCCACTACCCTCTTTGTGAAAAAATACTTCCTCACATTGCCCCTGAGCCATCGCCCCTCTATCTTCAAATTGTGCCCCCTTATTCTTGCACATCACTTTTTCTGAAATATGCTACCCTCTTGGACTTTGTTGATTCCCTTGAGGTACTTGAAAGTTTCTATCATGTACCCCCTCTCCCTTTTTTCCTTGAGGGTATACATATTAAGCTCCTTTAGTCTCTCTTTGTATGGCTTCTGGTGCAGAACTTGTACCGTTTTAGTTGCCCTCCTCTGGCAAGAAGAAGAAGAATGAGCATTTATATTGCACTTTTAATACACAGTGTCTCTCAAAGCACTTTACCATCAATGCTAGACTGGTACTGAAGTGACTTAATGTATAGTGGCCGCCATATCGCACATCAGCACCCACACACAGCCTGGACAATTGCATGAACCAGTTTTATGGGAAGGGGAATATTGGCCAGGACACCAGGAATGTCACCCACTCTTTGTGAAGAATGGCTTGGGTTCTTTCACTTCCACCTGGATATCAAACAGGACAGCACCAGGATGGGTAGACTGGACCTTGGTTTAATGTCTCATCCGAAGGATGGCACATCCCTACAGTACAGCACCCCCCAATACTGCACTTGGTTGCCAGTGTTTTAGGTATGAGTCCAATCCCAGTGTGGCATGAGAACCCATGACCTTCTGGTCCAGAGACAGATGTGCTACTGACTGAGTCATGCTGAGACAGCAGACAAAAGCTAACTACTGGGGAGTCTAACTGCAGACACCTGGTTTGCTGCTGCCTAAGCCATACACACCAGTTTACAGCTCTCCCATGTTTCAAATTCAGGGAGTTTAGTCCATAGAGTATTAATATTAATGTGAGCAATTTTTGATCTTTTGCAGCAGGCCCAGACTAGGCCAATGGGCCAGGTAATTCTGGTATTGATATTTATTGGGTCTGGGTTGGGCTTGATGTCACCTGTAGTTAACAGCAGTAATAATATAGTCGATCTTAGTAAAAGCCCTTGGGATAGTTTAGGTCTCTCTTTTAGCGTTCATGTCAGGTGGTTATCCAGGGCATGGCTACCACCTTCCTGTTCCACTTCGTGTAGAGCCACGATATTGGAGGTGTATGGTAGCATAGCTTCTGAGCAAGCAGTTGATTGAAGCTGCTCAGTGTATAAACTGATTGGTGGATATGGGAGCTCTGCCACCAGCTTGTTGGAGAGAGCTATGAGGCTTTGGTAAAACATAGCAAGGGCTGCATCTATGTGTGCCATATTTGCAGGGTTGTCAATGAGGGGAGGGCAGGGAACAGAGTAAATGTAGCTGGGATGTAAGTCACCCTTAGTGATCAGTGCCTGATTCATTGAGGGGGAGAAGAGATAATAGTGTTAGGAAGACCAGGGTTAGAACTGCAACATGCGCTCCACCCAGATAGGGAATTGGTGGGGGTGATAAAATTAGTAGTGTTTGCATTACACTGACTACAAGCACAGCAGTGCACAGTGCAGGAATCTATTTGAGTTGTTGTCACAGATAGGCTACACAGGGAAGAAAGGATAATTCATGTCTGAATAGTAAATCACTGTTACTGTTCACACTTCTAGGGAAACCTCACCACACTGAGTGATACAACATTGCTGAATAACTTAGGAGGATCACTGTACTGTATACTGTTTAGAGACCACAAAACTTGTTTTTAAACGTTCTCTTTATTTAAGGATGGAAAGTACATTCCAATGTCCACATATTCCAACAGTACACCATCAGGCACAATAAAGAAAGACATACTGAATATTACACAGCATACTGAACAATTGAAATGTACCAGCTTGGAAACAAATCTGAACAATTATCATCTAAACAACTACAATAACCATCACAGAAATAATTCTGGCTACTCAGTACAAGGTTTTGCAATCATCCACACTTATGTAAATTCATCCATGTGAGAGACACAAAAAGGAGAGTCAGAGGAGGTTCACCCTGAAGAACAAGCTACTGCCTCCTCTATATTCATTTCCCCCTTCCTCCTCCAAGCCCCCCCCCCAATTATTGCTCTTCTATATCAACGTCTCCAATAAAACATACCTGGCTGGAGTGCCAAGGATGCCAAATCTCAAAAAAAGTGGGTAGGTGGAGCTGCAAGGGGGCTGTGATTCTCTCTATGACCTCTAATTCTGCAACTTTAGCATTCCACATCTCCTTCTTAGGTGGATCCAGTGAAAGCCATTTCAGGGTTATAAATTTAAGGGTTGCTAATCTTGACAGCAAAGTTAATCCCCACTGACTGCGAGGCCTGTTAAGTAATGTTGGAAGGCCTAAAATAATGTTCTGAAAGGCATATGGGAGTGTTCTACCTCCTATCATTTGAATTTATGCATGGATCAGCCAACAGAAGTGCTGTATCACTAAGCAATCTCCAAACAATATGGAAATGAGAACCCCCTCACCCCAGATAACTGCCAACACACATCCAAAAAGGTAGTATGAAAACATTTTGTAATCGGGGGGGTCGAAAATGGTGTACTAGGATCTTCCAGTTAAATTCCTTCCATGTCAGAGAGGCAGAGACCACCCAATCATTACACAGTGACCATTCCCATTGTGTTTATGGAATAACTACCCCACCCTCCAATTTCCCGCCCTGATCTTGTCTAATAGGGGCTTGGTTGGTTTAATGAGGAGTTTATACAGAAATAATTTTGGGCTTGGCATTAAGGGTCACCACCCAGTAGAAAAGGTGTTCCTAGCCAGATTGAGGCCTAACAATAACAGTTTAATGATTGCAAGACAAAATAAAATGCCTGACTTGCATATATTTCACAAAGATTTTCTACATGGAGATATACGTAGGAAAAAAGTTCTCCTATTGTGGCCAATAGGTAGTGTTGTTGGTGGATAACTCATGAGTCTCTGTGCACTTCTTCCCCCACCCTTCCAGTTTGTGTTGGTTTCTCCTTTCTTCCCCTGGTCAAGTGTTTTTTTGTTTTAATTGTGGTATTTTGCTCGGTACCAGGACCTGGAGAAATGTACTTGAAATTGTAGCAGTTGTGAGTGGGACTGGAAGCAGGAGAAAAGTCATAGTGAAGGTGGCGATTGATAAGTGTCACATGCCACACCCCACTGTACCCTGTTTCAAGTAAATAACCCATTTTTATGTTGCTTGCATGAATGCACAAGAAACATGTTGTAGCAGCTTGCTGCAGAAGCAGGTTGTGGAGGTGTGGCACTGTTGTGGCCAGTGCCCACACTGTCTTTTGAGGCTTGGCCCACTTTCCCCAATGAGGTGTCACGCTGCTGCTGACACTAGTTCAGCCAGCGTGCCACCATCTTGAAATGTTTTAGCCTCTGCAATCAGGGGCTGCCTTGTCATTGCAGCATCAGCCATTCTGCTGCAATGAGGGAGCGACCCATCATTGCAGGGTGGTACCTTTCATGCTTCCGACACAGTTTGCCGACAGGGAGCCCAGTCCCCGTCAGCATAATGTCCCCACCTCCAAGTTTATGCTGTATGCTGAGGGGGTGCCATATCCCCCTTGGCATCATGCCCCCCCTCTTTCTTTGCTGACGGGGCACCCAATCCCCATCAGCTTCAGTCTCCCCTTCCCCATTAAAGTTGCCAATGGGGGAGCCCACTCCCCGTTGGCATAATGCATCCCCCCAATGTTTTTTCTGCCAAGGGGGGTGTCCAAACCCCCTCAGCTCTCCCACCCCCTTGGTATGTGCTGATGGGGGTGCCCAATCCCCTGTGGGCTACAGCCCCCCCAAACCAGTCAGGTGACATGCTGGGAGCCCACCCCAATGTGGCAAATTTCCCTGAAATAAAAAAAAGTCCAGAATATATTTTTTTTAACCCTGTAAACAAGAAAACAGTTCCTCGTTGACTCTGTGGCCCCACCCCCAACCCGCAACCACCCTCTGCGTACCCTGCCTCCCTATACTATCCTCACCCCATACTTACCTCTGGAGCCCAGCATGATGATCTTTGGTGGACCGGAAACACGTCTGCACTCTTCAAAGTCGACAGCAAACTGAAGAAATGCCGGTAAGCTGTATAATGGCATAAATAGGGTTTTTTCAACTTTGGTGCATATCTCAGGCATTTTTGGGAATTTTGGCACCAACTTTTCAACATGGGGTTATTGGGACCCCTCCTCATGAATTCAGCCACTGTCATGGCATTATTCGGTCCCAAAAGGTGATTTCCCCATCACTGCGTGGAATCACCTTTCAGGACCGATTAACAGAACGACAGTGCCAGTGTTCATGAGGTGGGCTCTCAAAAAGCCTATGTTGAAAATTTGGTGGAAAAAATCCTGCTGATTTGCAATATTTTCACTCCAGATTTTCAACATTGGCATTTTTCTGCACCTCCTTATGAACAGTACAGCTGTCGTTTTTCAAATCCTGACTGAAATGTGTTTTCACACTTCCGGTGCAGAATAGCGTGGTCGCTGTGGGAAATCAGTGTTCGGGACACATTAAGAAAATCACAGTGACAATGTTCTTGAGCAGAGGTCCTAAAATGCCTATGTTGAAAATTTTGTGAGGAAAGTCCATAAAATGACTGTGTTATGAGAGTGCGTTGCGCAGTTTCCACTCACCCCTGTAACTTTGAAAATGAGTAATATTTTCACGCCAGATTTTCAACACTGGCATTTTTTTACACCTTCTTACGAACAGTAAAGCTATCATTTTTCACATCCTGTTCGAAATGTGTTTTTGCACTTCTGGCGCAGTATAGCGCAGTTGCTTTGGGAAATCAGTGTTTGGGACAGACTAAGATCGAGTGAGTGAGAGAGGGAGAGTGACTGAGCTCAACTGAGCTCCGTCAGGACTGCTGCAGAGTTCTTTGTGAGCAGAAAAAGGTGTCAATGCAGGCAGGGGCCCAGTAAAAAAAGGGCAGCCTGCAGCGCCAGAAGAAATAGAATGAGTGAGTGAGAGAGGGGGAGTAAGCAGCTCAGCGGAGCTCTATTGGGACTGCTGTGAATTTCTTTGTGGGCAGAAATAGTTGCCAGCACAGTCTAGAGCCCAGTGCAAAAGGGCAACCTGCAGCACTGGGAGAAATGGAACAAGAGAGTGAGAGAGGGGGATTGAGCGAGCTCAACAGAGCTCTGTCGGGACTGCTGCAGATTTCTTTGTGGGTAGAAAAAGGTGCCAATGGAGAGAGGAGCCCAGTACAAAAGGGCAGCCTGCAGTGCCAGGAGAAACAGAATAAGCGAGTGAGAGAGGGAAGTGAGCGACCTCAACGGAGCTCCATCAGGACAGCTGTGAACTTCTTTGTGGGCAGAAAAAGGCGCTAATGCAGGCAGGAACCCAGTACAAAAGGCCAGCCTGCAGTGTCGGGAGAAATACAATGAGCGAGTGAGAGAGGGGGAGTGAGTGAGCTCAACGGCACTCTGTTGGGACTGCTGCGGATTTCTTTGTGGGCAGAAAAAGGCACCGTTGCAAGCAGGAGCCCAGTACAAAAGGGCAGCCTGCAGCGTCAGGAGAAATACAATGAGCGAGTGAGAGAGGGGGAGTGAGCGAGCTCAATGGAGCTCTGCTTGGACTTTAGAGTTGCACACTCTCCCGCCCAGGGTTCTTTGTGGTCCTATATTACAGCAGGGTCTCTGGAGTGGAGAAAAAGCAATGATTGGATACTTTTAGGATTGCTGTAATAATACAGATTTAGTTGTTCTGTTAATTTCTCTGTAACTGAGCTAAATACTGAGTTATGCTGTTATGATTGCTGTAATAATACATATTTATTTGTTCTGTTTATTTCTCTCTCTTGGAGTGAAAAAGGATTTCTAACTGGGCTAAGTGAAACTATATGAGAGCTGAGAACAAAAAGTATGGTAGCTGAGGGGTGACAAACGGGCAAGGCGATTTTAGGATTGCTACAGTAATACAGTACCTAATGGATGAGATTTGAGACTGAATTAACCCGGTCGGTAAGGGGCAATAGGGGGACTAGTGTGTGTGGGGTGGAACAGGAATTTGAGTAAATAGGGTCCTAACAGTTGTAGTAGGGTACAGAACCTGGGAGTAAGAGCCCGTTACATAAGATGGGGGCCAAAATGGGGCAGGTGCCACATGTCAAATCAAGGTTAGCATTGTCCACTGCCCCACCCTGATTTACTTCCTTTGTCACAAGAGATCAACCAGATTTGTCTGACGTGACCTCCCGACTGTGAATCCATGTTGCTTATGGTCCAGGGCTCCGATGACTTCTACATGCCCCACTATCCTTTATTTAAGCAATGTCTCCATGATCTTTCCAACTACTGAGGTGAGTTTGACTGGTCTATAGTTCCCCGCCTCCTCCCTACTGCTGGATTTGTATAGAGGGACCACATGTGCCCTCCTCCAATTCTCTGGTACCACCCCTGTGTTGAATGACTCAGTGAATATGGCTGCTAGAGGTACTGCTATCTCCCTTCACAGTTCTTTTAATATCCTTGGGTGTATGCCATCTGGTCCCATCGCTTTGTCCACCTTCAATTTAGTCACCTCCTGCAGGATTCTTCTGCCTGTGAATGGACTATTGTCTATTGTCTACCTCTTCACGCCTTTGCAACTGCTGTACTGCTGTGGCCCTTTTCCCTCCCCCTCTTCTGTGAATACTGAACAGAAAGACACAGTGGATGTCTTGGTGGGGGGACCCATGACAGTTCTTAGGCATAGTACTTTCACTTACAAATACCCAAACAGCACATATATGCAAGCAACATTCAGCATTGACAAATGCTTGCTGAACAAGCTTTGCCCTTTCAGAAAGCAGCACTATAGGGAGATGACAAAGTAATTTTTGGTTTTTTGAATATGTGGGGAAGCCGCCAAACCGTAACTAGTACATAGTCTACTGCTTCTGAAAAGCAGATGTGCAGTTTGGTGTTCAGCATCCAGACCAGGGGCAAATCAAAGCTACCACTTTCATTTTGTTATAAAAGACGGCCTACTTCTATTTCTAGTTACATTATTGCCGATTTGGAGTTTATTAAGCAAGGGTGTGACAAGCTGATGACAGCTTCTACATTGGAGGGTGTGGTGCTGTGATGTGTGTGGGATATTGATACACTGATGTTGTGGTGGTATAACATTACGTTTCAAGGTGGCCATTGATCAGTCAGCTTCCGAGAAGCATTTTCTGCTATTTTATAATTAAACTTATCAGCCAGGTCAGATCTGTAGAAGCATTTTACTTTCTTGAAGAAATGTTCATTCATTCATTCGTTCATTAATAAAAAACTGTATTTTTATCCAGGTACATACAGTTAGGATATAAAATCATATTTACAATTGTAGACCTACTTTGAACAGTGCAGTGGACATAAGACAATATACACAAAGGACACTAATGAAACTATGAGCCAATTATACATACAGTTACACATATTAGAAATGCAAAAATGTTAAAATGAATTAGGGGATACCTGAGATTTCTCCTCACACTTGGCACCTCCCATCATCCTTTTGGGGGGGGGGAGTCTGATCATGCTACAGTGCATCAGAAGTGATTTGGGTCCCTGTCAGGGAGGGATTCATGTCTTACTCTGAAGTATTGTGGGAAACCACCCATGGAGCATCAGTTTGTATTCCTCTGATCTGCCTTTGTGGTGGCTTATGCTTTGCAGAGGTCTGCCAGTTTGCGTATAAATGTTGCACAGTGCATGCTTTGGGGATTTGCTTACAGGAGGCAGCACCTGCTGGCTCACTCAGGCTACCCAGAGTTCCCATGGCAGGGGCTGTATCCCTCTGTAGTAATCAGTAATATGAAGTTGGAGTTGTTAGGGACTGATTCCTGGATGTGTTCGCTATTGTCAGGAGGTTAACATGTTCAAATCACCATTACAGCCACTGCATCTGCCCCCAGTCAAGTGGGGTTGCGAAGCTAGGGGTATGGGAGGGTGAGCTGCTTTAATTTGTTACTCAGGGCTGCATACTGTAGTAGTGGATCATATCCCTGCAGAATAGTTCAGTGAACACATTGTATGTCGCCCTCTTTAGCTCTGCCAGTGCTCCTTGCTACATAATTCACGATCCTTGGGGGGGGGGGCATTGTTTTGTGCCATTTGGTAGACTGACAAACCATTTACTAAGACATCAAAAGGTGATCAGGATGTGCAAATCTTTGGGGAGGGGTTCTAATTCTAGGAAGTACCCCTGATATGATACTCATCCAAATGCAGAGATCCAGGTTACTTGCATATCTGCCAGGTAGTGAGTGGTCTCCTGTCCTAACATGAAGAAGTGATCTGGGCTTAATATAACCAGCCCCCATCAGATTACATCAAAGCATGGAAAGGAAACAGGTTCTGTTGTGTACCCATATGAGCTGCTAGAACAAAAACAGAATGAGGGCAACAAGATTCTGGTGCTTTCTCTGTATTTGTGCAAAATAGGTTAATCAATCAGTTCATGGCAGGGCAGGAGCTGAGTTCCACACCAGATGAGTTAAGGTGAGGGGTGCTGGAATTGTGCAAAAGGACTATTATAGCACAGGAGGACAGAGTTGGGATTTGGGGAGTTATGGGTGCTAGGGGAGCTTGGGTGTTCAGTAGGCCTTCATGTGAGCTTGGCCTTGCCTCTCCATTGTCTATCTCCTCAGTACCCAATTGCAATCAGTAAAGAAAGAAATTCAGAGTCTTTACCAGTTACATTCATGGTGGGGACTGGCCACTTGCATGGATTTTAGGCTGCTCAGCCATGGTGCTTGTCTCCACAGGTCCCAAGGAGCTGGAAGATGGGAGAGAAATGCTGGGAGTCACTGTTGCCATCCAGGTAGCAGTTGTCAGGTTCTGTGGTGGTTGTCAGGACAAGGTGTGCAAGAGACCACTCTCTGTTGCCATGTTCTTGGGCTTTTGGGCAATTCTCTGGGTGGTCATGTTGCTGGTGATGTCAGCCAGAGTGGGGCATTTTTATTCCAGTCCAACAGCCAGGATGGGTCCTCCTCACATTCCACTGAAATATTGGTGTGACTGTGGCTCCAAGAACAGATTGCAGAGAGGCCTACTTCTTTCATGGCTCTAGCCCTGTTTGATTGCGGTGTCGGTCCTCTGGCAGTTGAAGCCATGGATCTTCATTAGTGTATATTGGTGACCATCTGGTCATTGAGGCCATGGATCAGGGTGCCCAGGGGTAGTATTCACCAGGGCAAATTGCTTAGGTCTTTAGAGGACCTACCCTGATTTCTTTAAAGGAGCCCAGCTACTAACTGACCATGGCTGGTTGATGAAGCACACTGCAGTTTCTGGAATGCTGAAAACCAGAAGAAACTCACTATGTGTGATGCTGTGCAGGGTATCTGAGGGTGAAGAGGACTACCAGGTAATGACAGGCCTGTTGAGCTTTGCTATAGGCCCTTTGCTTCATGGTGAGCTCTCTGGAAGTCTTGGAAAATCATCATCTGATGCCCTTGCCATTCCAGTATTAAATAAAATAATAATAATTTTATTTATATAGTGCCTTTCAATGTGTCAAGGCGCTGGACATTTTAAAATCATAAATTCACATTCCAAATACAAATCAGTGTCCTTAGCTCTTGCATCTTCTCAAACTATCTTCCTGAACTTGAAATCTAAATAAATAGGGCTAAGACTGGTTGCAGCTTCTCTCCTTTTTTTTTGTTGGGGGAGCCACTTATTTAGGAGTACATTGAACTGCAACCTAGGGATCCCCAGGGAGTTTGAGGAAAGTGAGTAGGGCAGGGGACAAGAAAAACAATAGTGCCTCTTAACTCGGTTTGTTCAGGAAATCCCACAAAGTGCAAATGATAGTCTCTCCCATGATTTCCCAAGTCATCCATTTCATCTTGGAGAGAGTGGATGATCTTGACTTGCTCCCAGAGTTGGTCCTGTAGGTCGTGGCAGGGTCCACTGTTAGTAGTGATGCACTGCCAACTGACAGTTACACGGGAATCTATTTTGGTGATTGTTTGGGTGATGTGAACCCCTGTGAACGTTATGGGCTCAGTTTTCAAACAGAAAACTTTGGTGCAAGGTGCCAGTGCCAAACTGCTTTGACAAAATTGGTATCTTGCGATAAAGTTTGAGGCACTCACAATTTTCAAATGCAGGTTGTGTCGAAATTGGGATGCCATGCTCCATAGCCACCCTTCACCATGCTTACAGCAGAAGCGCCCTTGAACCCAGTAAGAAGAGGGCTTGCACTACAGTGGGGCTGCACAATCCCCTTACTAAGAATTCAAGAAGTCCTGCCATGGTTGCAAGAGGGGGCTCATGTTGGACCAGCCAGGAGCTTATCTAAGGGCCCTGTGCTGCTGCTCTACAGGGCAGCAATTGGGGGGGGGCTAGAAGGTGGGTAGCAGGTGCTGATGGAGTACTGGTAGTGCCATGGGGATGATAGGGGTATGATGGCAGTGGGTGAGACATGAGGAGGCACCCAGGTGGGGAGGGGCATGGCTGGACCACCATGACCTGTACCCAAGTTAAAAACCTCATTGACACCTACCCCACAGGACACACAGTCCCCTAAATACAGTGGGTGGCAATATGTGCCAGTTAAGAGGTGCATTAGGTGGATGGAGTTGTGTCCCAGTCACCGCAGCATTCCCCAGTTAAATAGCCCCCTTTGTGGTGGCCAGTGGATGCTGTACTACAGTGCCGGGAACTATGGGTTCTGTGCGGCAGGCGTGAGGGTTGATGTCAGCCACAGCCCAGGTGATGATGCTCTGGCACTGCTCCCCCTACACGGTCCAGTCAGCTCTGTTCCACATCACAGCACTTCTGTCTGATGCCTCCTCACATCCCTTCCACTTCCCCCATTCCCCTGTCATCCCCTATGGCATTGCCAGGGCCCCATCTGCCCCTTGTCTCCACCTTCCAGGCATTGTTACCCCCCCACCTCCATGGGTCATCTAGGGTTGTGCCAGGTAGGAGGGCTTGACGGACCCTCTGTCAAAACCCTCAGGTGCACCACATGTTTGACGCAACCCTGTGGCAGCACCAGCTCTCTGGACTTTGATGCTACGACCCACCTTTTTATAAAATAGGTCACAGGGTCCCTAATGAACCCAGAATTTGCCACAGCTGAAAATCAACACAAGTTGCAGCAATCTACTGGCCAAATGAAAATCAAGCCCAACGTCTTTCATTTCCTGTAAAGCTGTGAAATCATCACTTCAACATGACTGAGCAGCAGCCCCAACTCCATGATTGTAGCAACTGAGCTTGAAAGCAGACCAAGAGGGAAGAAACTGCAGGCAATCTTTCTGGCTCTGTGTCAAGTTCCCTCTTTCAAATATCTGCCTCTAACTACCCCCGCTGTCATACAGTGTATTGATACTCAGAGCTCAGCTTTAAAACGGGGAGAAGGTGGATGACTAATGACTGAGCTTCGAGGGATGCTGAGAAAGGCAATTGAGCAGCAGTCTTGATTAGCATCAAGCCACCCCCCACTTCCCATCCAGCTATTGCTATTCCCCAAGTCTTTTAGTTAAATAACTTAAACCACTGATGCTTAAATGTTGTGGCCATTTACTTGGTTGTGGTCTGTATTTCAGGCTGCTTTGGTGATCTAGGGAGGAAAATGGTTAAACACACTCAAGTTAAGACCGTTACATTATCTTATTTCATGAATCATTAAAGCAACAATGATCTTTAAGAACAGCATTATAAAGATACTGCCAAAAGACAGTTCAGATCCTGAAATAAAATAAAATAAACTATAATTAAGGGCAGAACCCACTATTAGTTGCTTATTAGAAGCTTCCATGGAGATCCAATTTACCTTACTGACTTTTTTTCTTTATGACACAGCAACACAAGATGGCGCTGCAACCTCATTTCAACAGTTGCAGAATATTGTACATATTCAGAACAGGCTGTGCTGTGCACAGTTCACTGATTATACAATAAAAGAGATTTTTGACAATGAGTAAATTCTATCAAAAATAAAGTGTTTAGCTGGCCCACTAGCACAACAATAGTGCTACCGCTAGAGATGCCAGTGACCCAGGTTCAGGAATAAGCCTGAGGCATTGGCTGGCCAGCTGGGGGAACACGATTGAGCAGCTGAAGGACTGCTCTCCTCCTCGGGGGGGGGGGCAAGAGCTGGGTGCTCAGCTAACCCCTGGTGGAGGCTAGGGGTGCCACAGCCCAAGTTACAGAGGAGAGGGAGGTGTGGCAAATGTTGACGTATGCGCCTTGATGTCAGTGCACAGCAAGTTCCCCAAGGGAGGGAAAGAAAGGAAAACCTCCTGGCTGAACTGGATGATTGCTGACCTCTGCAGGCCCCACACCTGGTAACTCAGGTGCTGTCCGAGGCTGGATCCTGGTTTTGGTGGGTTGAGGGAATCTCTTACTCCTGTCACGGAGGACATAACAATGGGAGGCTATGGGGAACAGCAGGTGAGATCTAGGGGAAGCTGGGATGATGGGGCTGAGAAGTTTGGTTGGAATGAGGGCTGGCCGGGATGGGGGAGACACAAAAACAAAATAGAAGGTTTAGCACATAAAGGAATGGTTTATTTATTTCTTAGAAAATGGGCATTAAGAAAGCGGTATCCTGATTGGCTGATAGGTCCTGCAGACTCCTAATCTATGTGGCAACAGACCCCAGACAATAAAAGGTACCAGGCTTTGTGCCCCATTATGGAGACCCATTAGCTGTTCGAATGTCAGCAATTTGACAGCTGGCAAAAGCCGCAATTTTATTCTCTGTGCACCCCAAAAGCTAGTCCCCTTACAACAACTGAAGTCTCAGTCTATAATGTTTATTTAAAAAAAAAAACTGTGAAACTGAGTCCTCCCCCACCCCTCGTACCTCAGTAAATATATTGGCTGCCATCTGTAATCACTTCAAGCCATATGGCACCGATGTAAACTGATGGGAGCGGGAAATGCAGCGCCGTGACTAAAGGTCCAGATTGCACCAAGTGGCAGTAGAGAAACCACACATTTTTTATTTGCTCCGCTCACAAAACCCACCACATCGCGTCGCCATATGCCGTTAAACACTCGGACTGTACTTGACAGCAGGCAGCAACTCCTATACCAACTTCAGGATCTTTTTTGGGAAGGGATTGGGCTCACAAGCCTTACAGTGGCTAACAAAAAAAAAAAAAAAAGGAAACACTCACTGCAACTCCGGGATAGGGAAGTAAAAGAGAACAGTCAGCAATCAGTTCATTTTCTAATTTCCTGGTTACTTTGGCAATCGCAACATACAGCAACAAAAATGATGACTGAAACTCCAGGGTAGCTACTCCAGACAGGGGTGTCTGCAGACATGCGCACTGTACTCAGCAGAGTACAGTAAAGAATTCAGGCAGGGGCAACAAAAAGAGGAATGCAAGGACACTGAGTCACATTGTGTCTATGTTGGGTGAGTCCTTTTGCCTTTGTTGTTCTCTATGGGGCACTGATGCCACCAGCCAAATACACAAACATGAACAACTTACCAGGCAGGCAGAAAAACAAAGGAAGGAGGATTACAGGAAGAAACTGATTACTTGAACTCAGACATGGCAAACAAAGGGGTCGCGGGCCTATTGGTGTGGCGTGGCAGCGCATATTTTGGTTTATGTTTACATAACGGGGGCAACAGTGTGTCAGTTTTGAGTACAAATTTAAAATTCCTAGCTACACCCCTGACTCTAGAGAGGGTAGTGTGGTAGGAACAACCAAAAGCCATAAAATGCTGCATTTATTTGTGTTTGAAGGGGTGCATAAACAATCTAAGAAGCAATGGAATTGAGGAAAAAAAACTAACAAGCCTAAATAGCAGCAGCGCTCTTTACTGGCATTAATAAAGGAACTACTTAATGTCTACACTGACTTTTTTTTATTCATTTTTACTTCTTCATTTATTTATTTTTAATGTTTCTAATATTTTATATAACTGTTACTGATTGCCCATTTTCTAAGCGCGATAATACCCTCCAGGGTGAGTGGTATTGTGCTATACCGGACCTTCCAGGGGCTATAATGCCCTCCACCTGTGGCGTCGGACCTCATTATGCCCCTGGGCGGTCCAGTATAGCACAATACCACCCATCCTGTCATGTATTATTGCTTACATCCATCCTCCTTGCTCACTGGCACCCCACTCCTTTGAGCCTCCAATGCCTCCCCTGCTAACCCCAAGAATCACTCCATGCTGCCAGTACTCAGGAGTCCTGATACAGGCCTCATCCAGTTATCTCAGGGCCAGCTTGTCTCTGCCAGAGGATCCCTCAGGTCATTGTGGAGGAGCACTTCCAGGAACTCTTTTCCTCACCTCTACTTAGTCATCTTCTCCCTGCTGGGGTCCTCCCCATGATCTGAAGGGTGACCTGAACACTCAGGTGACACTGACCAAAGTGGTTCCTTTTCATGGTATGGTGAGGGGGGGGGTCTGCTAGAGTGGGGGGGGTAGTGGCCATCATCTGGTGTGCTTCTGCAGTATTTCCACCTGTTTTCTCCTCCCACACTCATGCCGATGCATGTTGTGACTGCCCAGGGACATGCTTGATGGTACATGCTTACCCATACCACACCACCACCAGGATCTGCTGCAGAGTGTTGTGATGAGTAACTCTCACCCCAGGCAGTGTATGGGTAAGTTACTTTTTCTATTATTTCTATTATGTTTGAAACTTCGTCTAGGAAGACTAGGAAATATTATATGATAGAGCAATTAGAAAAAGTAATACACCTTACAATTATAGTTATTTATTTATTTTTATACAAAAACAATACAAAATAATAAATAACAGATTACATTTTTTTAAAGTAATAGGTTAGTTACTAATTACTTTCAAATAAATGTAATCAGTTACAGTTATGTATTTCTTTGTATAAAAAGACATAAGTAATTGTAACTGTAAGGTGTATTACTTTTTCCAGTACTTCTCCATCCTTGCTAGTGACTGCACAGAGCTTTCAGGAAGAAGTTTCCAAAGGAAATAGAAAGGAATAGAAAAAGTAACTTACCCAACACTGCCCCCTGGAGGATCACAACCCTTCTTGCAGATTTCTGTTCCTGATGTCTTGGGCTTGGAGCACCAACCTGGGTTACTAGCATGTCAGAACAATTCTCAACTGTGCAGTACCACAGAACGTTTTTTTTTTGGTTTCTAACAAGAATGTTTTACATGACATACATATTTAGGAGCCCAGTTTGTCTATAAATTCATTAAACATATAAACAAATATGCCGATATAAACATCGACATAGGCATCATTTTATGCAAAAAATAAATAAATAAAACAGCATTATTTCTTGTTCTACCTTACTATAATTTTCATATATTTACAATTATATTATTAATGCACCAATTCAGTCTTTTTTTTTTCTTTTTTTTTTTGCTCATTCTTATTATTAAATGACTCATTATATTCTTGGCATCCCAGTTCAACTTAATATGGGGGGCCAGATTTTCAAAGCTCAGTCACAAGCTATGACATTGGCAGCATGCACCTAGTCCTGCGGCATCAGAGCCCCTGCGTCCTATTCACTATCAGACAGTGTCCTGGTGCCTAAGTCCCACAGCTTGTGGCAACAATGGCAGTGCACTGAACAGACGGTGCACCCTCAAGGTGTTCAGCAACAGCTGTGGGATGGTGGGGTGGCAGCTGCGCCCTTGCATAGGAGCACTGTAGTGGCTAGCACCTCCCCCCCCCATCACCACCACCACCACTGATCTGCTGGTAACATAAATGTTTACAAAACCTATTTCCCTGGTGATCTAGTTGATCCCCCCCAGCTCTGATATGCCTTAATGTAAATTATTATAAAAAAACAGTCATTCCCTGGTGATGTAGCAGCTCCCCCAATCCCCAATATGCCCATAATGTCAATTATTATTAAAAAAAGTAATTCCCTGGTGATCTAGCCTCCCCTAGCCCAGGTATGCCTGTACTGTAAACTACTATAGCAAAACTGTCATTCACTAGTGATCTAGGATCCCCGCCCCCCCAGCACAATATGCCCCAATATGGAAATGCTGATAACATCCCATCCTAGCAGTCTAGTGGCTGCCCATCCCGACAGGTAGTGTCCACCACCCTGCTCCCACCCATCCCAAACCCCGATCCAGTGACCAGCCCTCCTCACACCACCATGGTCGGCCACCGAATGAACTGTCAGAGCACATACTGTATACAGGATTGGGGGGGGATCCACTAGATCACCAGGGAATGACTTTTATTATATAATAATTGACATTACGGGCATATCAGGGATTGGAGGGAGGAGCCACTAGATCACCAGGGAATGTCTTATTTTTATAATAATTTACATTACGGGCATATCGGACCACTAGATTGCCAGAGAATTAAGTTTTGTACAGTTATAGGTTACCAGCAGATCAGGGCTGGAGGAGGGGGACACAGTGGCGTATGGTTGACAACCCTCCCAGAGGATGTCTAAGTACCATTAGATCAGCCCTTGGGTGGTCTAACTGTACTTAGATCTTTGTCCTTGGGGAAGGTTTATTTGAATATAAAATTAGGGATATGGCAGCCTGCATCTGCCACAAGCCCCCTAGCACCATGCCACAGCCCATTTTGTGGCACAAGGCTGGTGCAAGCCCCTTTTGGCACAAGCAGTTTGCATTTGATGCAGGCTGATTTACAATAGCTCTGGGTGCATCCTTTGATGCAAGATGCCAGTTGCATCAGACATGTTTGACTCAAGCACCTTGCGGCCTTCTCAGGGCACTGAAAATACAGCCTGGGAAGTTTACAATTGAATGTTAATGTTCACTGTGCCTCACTCCCCCATCCATTTTTTGGTGAGTAAATATCCTTTTTAGGACTGCAGTTTGCAGAGCCCTGCAGACCTCTTGCTATCAAAAAAGGACTCCACATTCCTTCTGACTGAACAACCTGTTGAAGTTGCAAAACATTCCCCCTCGCACCCATGGAGCTTTCCACTCACACTGCACTATTTTTTATTTAAAAAATAGAATTTGCACCATCCTGATCGAGACACTGGGGGATTGGGAACTCCCAGTGTCACTCTTGTGTTTCTGGGGAGAGGGGGGGGGAGCAGTGGGCGCTGAGAGGGATGGTCAGGTGGGGGGATATCACTAATGTTAAAGAAAAAGCAAATGGCAGTCACGGCTGAACAAGGCATGATCTGATGTGTCCAAGATGGCTGCCACATTCTACTGTGCACGCGCTTGTAGTCGTATATGCACAATAGACTGTGTCAGCCATCTTGGACACAGCAGAGTGTGCCATGTTCTGCCATGACCACTGATGTTTTTTTCTATAAAATTAGAGATATCCCCCCCACTGACTCCCCCCCCAAGAAACATAAGAGTAACACTGGAGGTGCCCAATTCCCCAGTGTTGTAATCAGGATGGCACCAATTTTTTTTATTAAATTATACATACCCCTTCCTTCTCAACCCCCCCTCCTGAAACATAAGAGTGACCCTGAGGTAACCAATCCCCCAGTGTCCTAATCAGGACTTATCCATTTTTTCCAGTTCCCCAGTGTCGCGGGTCTGGAATCCTCAGGATTCTTTTTTTTGATAACCTGTAAAAAAAAAAAAACTGTCCATTGATGTCTTTTGTGGCTGTCAGATCCCACCACCATACCCTCCAACTCAGCACCCACCACCCCATACTCTGCCAAGCCCTTACTTACCGACTGGGAGTTCAACACCGTTATCCTCTCTGGACCACAGACACATCTGCACTCTTCAAAGCCGGACCGCAAACTGAAGAGAAGGGCAACCAAAATGGTGCAGGGACTGCATCAGAAGACATATGAGGACAGATTAACGGAGCTCAATATGTATACCCTTGAGCAAAGGAGGGAGAGAGGTGATATGATCGAGACATTTAAACACCTTAAGGGCATAAACAAGGTGAAAGAGTCTAACATGTTTAAATATAAGAAAAATAGCAGGACAAGAGGACACAGCATGAGATTAGAGGGAGGCCGATTAAGGGGAAATGTGAGGAAATTCTTTTCACAGAAAGGGTGGTAGATGCATGGAATGGCTTACCACAAGAAGTAGTGGCTATGAATACAGTGCAGGGCTTCAAACAGGCATGGGATAGGCATAAGGGAGCAATACAAATGACTATGAATAGATAGGTCACTGACATAGCAAAGGCCGATGGCACATTTATAAGGTAGAAAAAGAAATGGGCAGACTGGATGGGCCTTGCGGTCCTTATCTGCCGTCAACTTCTATGTTTCTATGTTTCTATGAAGAAACAGGTATGCAGTTCAATGTATTTCAAATGAGATTTGAACTTAGTGGCATAACATGGGCATTTTTGCATAGTTTTGGCCCAAATTTTCAACATGCCTTCTTTGGGACCCTATCTCATGAACAATTTAATTGTCATTAGGCAGATCTGTCCTGAAAGATGATTTTGCAGTCCCTGCGTAAAATTACCTTTTGGGCAGGAGTTAAAAATGTTCTCTGCCCTTGTTCATGAGGTGGGGTCATAAGAAGACTATGTTGAAAAAGTGTAAAAATATTAGAAAAACAATAAAGTTATGAGCTTACATTGCATTTTGTGAATGCAAGCTAGTAACTTTGGTAATTTTCTATATTTTTACCCCAGATTTTCAACATAGCCATATCTTTACAGCACCTCATTAATGTGATAGCTGTAATTTTTCAAATCCTGGCCAAAAGGTTTTTTTACATCTCAAAAGGTGATTTTGCAGTCCTGGCATGAAATCACCTTTTGGGCAGGAGTTGAAAATGTTCTCTGCCCTTGTTCATGAGGTGGGGTCATTAGAAGGCTATGTTCTCAATTTGATGTAAAAATATTTAAAAACGAAAAAGTTATCAGGATGTACTGAATTTTGCAAACCCTGGCTCTTTAGTTTGGTAATACTCAATATTTTTTAACCCAAATTTTCAAAATAGCCATTTCAGTACAGCACCTCATGAATGTATCAGCTGTCATTTTTCGAATCCTGCCCCCAAAATGTGTTTTTGCATCCCAAAAGTTTATTTTGCAGTCCCTGCATGAAATCACCTTTTGGGCAGGATTTGAACATTTGCTGTGCCCTTCTTCATAAGACAGGGTTATAACAAGGCTATCTTGAAAATTTGGGGCCAGATATTCAAAACTTTGCACTGGGCGCAAACTGTTTGCTCTGGGTTTGTGCCAGGTTTGCGCAGGTCCCCTATATTTAAAAGACCAAATAGTTCAGGCAAACTGCATTAGCGCTGGGCAAAACTATAATGTATGCACTGTTCAAAGAGTGGGAGTGTATACATGAATACAGGTACAATGCTATATTCAGTGCAACATTGCATGACACTTTGTGCGGTGCAAATTACCGCCCAGAAAAAGGTAATCTTAACTGTGGGCAAAGCATGTATTGGGGGGCGTGGACACAGCAATGACAGGCTACAAGGCATAAATCTACAATATGAGGCACACCTATACTCTGTACAAAGGCAGGGGTGCTCTTTCTATGAGAGTTTAGATCAGGGCTAACAAACAAGACATGCAACTCCCTTTGTGTGAAACACAAAGAAAAGGTGAGCAACGGGTGTAGGTCAGGAAGCTCATTTAATGTAAACAGCAGCAGACTGAGGTAAAATAAATGACAAAATGTTT
Organism: Neoceratodus forsteri; assembly: GCA_016271365.2. Taxonomy (NCBI): domain Eukaryota; kingdom Metazoa; phylum Chordata; order Ceratodontiformes; family Ceratodontidae; genus Neoceratodus; species Neoceratodus forsteri. The sequence goes on along the minus strand of CM028137.1, from coordinate 259,883,881 downwards.
ATATGTACAACAATTGTAGTGTACATCCAAAGTGTATAATGGTTCACATGCAGCACTGGAGGGATGGAGGGTGTTGAGCAGAGTGTGTACAGGTGGTCAGGCTGCAAGACATGGTAGGGGCTGCCACACAGCTGGGCCATCCACACAGTGCACATGTTCTAGTGATGGGAATGCCCCTGACATCAGTGTGCCTGTCTGGTGGACGCTTATAATTTGTTTCACTCTGCAGTGTTACAGGTCATCAACAAACATGCTCCATTAATGAAGCGCAGAATCAGGAAAAAAACTTGCCCTTGGTTCACTCCTTTACTAAAGTCTGCCTTGTGCAACAGAGGTGTCCTTTGGAAACTTGCATGGAAAACTAAATTACCATCAGACTGAACTGTCTTCAGGACAGCTAGAAACATCTGCACTAAGTTGGTCAGAACAGAAAAGGTAAAATATTTTCAATCTGTGCTTGACTCTACAAAAACAATGCAAATAAGTTTTGAAAAGTCCTTAAAGAAGTTAAAAGATATTGCCCTCTGTCTGCCCTTCTTTCCAAAATCTGTAAAGACAGAGTTATCCACTCAGACAGCACCTCTATCCTTGATCTGTAAACAACATTTTGCCACCACAGGAATGGCCTTCGACACATCTCCTGCAAGCAAAATTTTATCTACACAAGACCTGACTCATCACCTGCCTGCCTCACATCCCGTAACTACCTTCAACTTAAGTATTATTACTCTAAAACAAGTGGAAGACTTCCTTCTTTCCTTTGATCCTAACAAAAGCACAAGTGCCAATTGTCTTGATCCTTTTTTTCTGAAACTTGGCTACTACTTCCTCGCTCCTCCTAGCACTCACCTCTTTAATCTATCTTTTCAACAAGGTGTACTTCCTCCTACTTGAAAAGTCGCTCATGTAATACCTCTCCTTAAATCTGGAGACCCGTCTGATTTAAACAATTATTGGCCCATCTCTCTGTTACCTACTTTATCCAAACTCCTGGAAAAAATAGTTAATGCCCAGCTCAGAGAGAACCTAGATAATGCTAATCTCCTTAACCCTCTTCAATCAAATTTCTACCCTAAGCACAACACAGTTGCTGCACTAGCCAAGGTCACAAATGATTGGCAGACTGCTTTAGATGCCAAAAATTCTGTCTATGCACTTTTTCTTGATCTATTGATTATGGAAGCAATATTTATAGGGTTGCACTTAAATGTGGGATAAATTGGACAAAATTCAGTATAGACTCACAAGGTTTGTATGAGGATGTCATTTTAGGACTCATCATTGTTCAATGTTAAACAAGTTAGGGTGGTTAACCCTAGAACATAGAAATGGGGAAATGTGGTTAAAATTATTACATAGAATTTTTACAAAACAACCAGCACACTACATCTCAGTCACTGCTCTGACAAAAAAGATAGAACCAACTCAGATCTTAACCAGATCTGTATATGAAAACAAGATAACGATTAATCATAGTGAAACAAGATTTGGTGAAAAAACTTTAAAATATCAAGCAGCTAAATTTTGGAATATGCTTCCACATCCTATGAGAGAAATGACATCCCAAAAATAATTTAGTTTCGGTATAAAGGCTGTGTTCCCATTGGTGTGCAACTGTTAAGTTAATAATTTAGATCCTTAGTACCCACCTACTAGTAAAGGATCAAAAGGTGTATATTTGTTCATATATTTTGCGATTTGGAATATGTGTTGTTTGTATACTTCAGGTGTTTTTAATTTAAAGATTGTATGTTTTGTCTGTAAATGTATTTAAAAGTTCAATATAATTTTTATGTAGTAACATCTAACAGGACTGTCTTGCAAACAAGGATTCTATCCCTAATGACATGTATTTATCCAGTATAAAAATAAAAAAAATTATATCTATCTATCTATCTATCTATCTATCTATCTATCTATCTATCTATCTATCTATCTATCTATCTATCTGTCTCTCTCTCTATCTATCTATCTATCTATCTATCTATCTATCTATCTATCTATCTATCTAAGTAAAGCGTTTGACACTGTCTACCACAACCTATTCCTGTCCTTGCTGAATATCCTAGGAATTGACCCCACGGTTCATAACTGGCTCTCCTGCTATCTTACCAGAAGGCAGCAGCAAGTATCAGCTTCAGGTGAACTATCCCCACTTAAAAGTCTCCTAAGAGGCATCCTTCAAGGGTCAATTTTTGGGCCTCTGCTCTTTGCTGTATACATTAATAATATTGACCAACAAATTACCAATGCAAGTATTCATTTATTTATGGATGACACGGTTATCTATGTTGCTAAACCCTCCATAGAAGATGCATGCCTCATACTTCAGAAAGAATTTACATTGTTACAACATAACCTACTACACTTCAAATTATTACTCAACACTAAGAAGACCAAACTTACACTATTCTCACCCCAGGACAATTTGGGAGATCTAAACTCCCTCCCTTCTAAACTTTTGATCATGATCATCTTGGGCGAAACTATTGACGCAGCTAAGAAATTCAAATATCTTGGCTTCTAGCTGGAACATAGACTTTTCTTTTCCACTCATATTGAGGAACTTACTAACAAATTCAGGCAAAGGCTTGGACTCTTCTTCAGGATTTGGTGTCTGCTAACTTTTGAAGCTAAACTATGACTTGTCATGTCAACTTTTTGGCCCCTCTTTGATTACGCAGACATCTTATATTGCCATGTTTCTAAAACTGCCCTTGCAAAACCTGACATCCTTTACTGTAAGGCAATAAGATTTGTCACTAATGCTACATCTACTACACATCGTTGTATGCTCTATGCACAACTAGGCTGGCTGCCTTTAGCTGCGCGAATATACCGTAATGCTTCCCTATGGGCCTATAGAGCTCTCTCCTTGGAACTTCCTACTTATATTCATGACCTTTTTAGTACTACCTCTTGTTCATATTCTCTTATGCGTTATGAATCTATTCGATTGGATACCCCCAGAATTAAGTCTCGCTTTGGCCTTGCATCTCTTAGTTACTCAGTCCCTTCCCCTATAGAATTCTACCCAAGATACCTTAAAACTAACAGAGCTGACTGGTCTAAACTCCTTTAAATCAATGCTAAAATCTGTATGGGTAAATAACTGTCAATACTACAACTAGGTTTCGGTTAGGCTGTTGTACCCTGTTCGCACCACCTATAGCACTTGTAGATGGGGCCTCTGTCTTATATGGTTTCCTTTATCCACCCCTTATCTTTCCTCCACTGCAGTTCTTCTTGTCCTTTCTCTACCAGCCTATGTCTTCTATATAGCTCCATGTCCTTGCTTTCTACTATTCTCTCCTATCCCACTTTCTGTCTTGCTTAGTCATCCTTCTAATTCATCCCCTAGCCTCACCAGTGTATGTATTAGCCTCACCAGTGTATGTATTAGCAGCTTATGCCTAGATCTTATGTCTTATGTTGCTCCTGATGTGTAAACCCTAGATTGTTACTCAGTTTCAATGCTATTTTCTGGTATTATCCCTATGTATTGGACACTGTATATTGCACTTTTTTATGACTTATTATTTTCTTTGAATTTTTGTATTGTGTACTATTGAAATGTTTGCCTGTTCCCCCGGAACACTTTGTAAATGAGTTCTCCTCAACGGTATATCTCCTGGTAAAATAAACAGAATTGAATTGTACTGATGGTTGTGTCTGCCCCACCCCAACAGGGGCACATACAGCACACCTGCATCGACACCGCGTCACACACGGCCAGCCATGTGTATTGTACTGTGGGACTACCAAGCCACTGATGCAGTGTAGGGGGGCACAGGACAGCATGCCAGCTGTGTCCACTGTCAGAACACATCAGCATGGCACTGTGTGGCTTGTAGCAGTCATTGCTGCCTGATACACTGTAAGCATTGTTGTGTCCCTCCCAATACCGGCCACTATGTACTATAGCATCTGTTATGCACTGTTGCTGTAACAACACTGTGTCTGTGGCATGCAGCACCACCACCATCCATGCCTGTGGTGCTACTCCCCTGGGGCACAATAATCACTGCTGTTGTGTACAAACATAGCCTGCAACTACTGAACTGTTGTCAGGTCTGACATACAGGTGGAGCTGTAAGCAAACCACAGCCTGTGGCTCCTAACCTGTAGTTCCAGATTGACATACAAGTGGATCTGTGTGCACCATGAAATAGCACGGGGCAATCCTCATGGTAATGCATGCAGATCAGGCCATAATGAGATACAAATGTTACTGTTTGCCCCCTCAGATTGCATAAGTAGTCTCATTTGCATAGGGGGTTTGAATATATCAAAATTTAGCACTGGGCTAATGTGTTAGTGCTGGGCAAACATGTTAGCGCCTGTCAAATGAGTTAGCCCTGGGCTGACCTGTAAGAACCATAGAACTGTTCTGCAGTGCATGGCTTGCAATGTTGTTTGCAGTTGTTCTGCACCACTTCTTTGCTATCACCCACATTGGCCACCTACTTCAGCTTTGCCTTACTCCACCTTTGTGTACACAGGGCTGCTGTTGCAGTTTGCTAAGCCCAGTTGCTATATTCAGAGCTATTTTTGCACTGCAATTTCAGCCCTGTTTGTACACCTTCATTTGCACTTTATATTCAACTGATTTAGCCCCTTTGACTATAGCTTGCAAATGATTCTGGGCTATTTTTGCATGCTGGGAAGTGCTACTTTTGCCCCAGGGCAAAGTTCTGAATATCTGGCCCCTGGTGTACAAATATTACAAAACAACAAATTTAGGAGCCTATGTTACATTTTGCTAACAAAGGCTCATAACTTTGTTAACTTTCCATATTTTTACACCAGATTTCCTGTCTATGGCCCTACCAACTCTGGCTAGAGTTTGTTTCTAATGAGTTCAGTGTGGAATCGGTTCCATGTCATAATAGTGATCGCAAAACAGCGATCGCTATTATGGCGAGTATATATCACTGAAAAGCAAATCGGAGATATACACTTTAAGGCAACCCAACTTCCGGATGTAAAATAAAGTGTTTTAAGGGGGGGGGCTGTTTCCCCCCCATGCCCCCCTCACAGGGGTGTTATGCTCCCCCGAACTACCCTTAATTAGGATTCTCAATTCCAGGGGGGGTGTATATTTGGCAGGTGGAAAAATCCAGATCTTGCAAAAAATTAAGTGCTGCAGCTGCGGCAAAATGTAACCCTCTCCCGGTCTCAAACCCAGCACCTGCTCTACCAGAGCTAGCCTCCCACACTACCATGCCATGTGGCTAGCTCTGCAGCAGCAGGTACACCAGTGCCTGAAAACCCCTTTCCTGTCCTTCCACTTCCCTTCGCTCTTTCTCCCTTCCCTCTGGTCTCTATCCCATACCCTCACTATTCTGCTGGTTAGCCCACAATAAAAGTGCCCAAAATGAGTCGCTGTATTTCTAGTCACTCATTTTGGATCACTCTTATGATGTGGTACCATGAAATCAGTGTCATTATTGACTAATTCATGCCATTTTTATTTCACATTTAACACTGTGATAAAAACACTTTTTTCACCTCATAAATAGCAATAAACCAAGGGCAATTTGTTTCTTCTGCATAGCTGATATATTGACACTTATCCAGGTCTTTAGCACTGCAGAGCGGGATACTATAACTATTTATTGACTAGTCTTTTCACAGTCAGCTGTCAGGGGAAGATCCATAAAACAGTCAAAATGCTTCTCTCACATTTCCCATACTCCACAGTCCCTTTATTTGCTTCCCATAAAGCAGCAGATTGAATATAAGGTCCTTATGCTGATTTAGGAAGCACTGGTTGGACAAATCCTTAACTATCCCATAGCACTTCTTTTAAGATGATTTGTGAAAATGCTGCAATCTGGTTGGTTATAATTACTGTTTAAGTAAACAATACACATGACAGGGTGTGTGGTTATGAAAAACACTACTGGGTGTGGGTTAGTCAAGAGGCGTAGGAAGGCAGGAGGCAGCAGGCTGAGCGCCTTACTGCCCCCAGACGTGCATTTATTAAGCAATAAGGCATGACCAGGGGTTAGATTAACAGTCTGTTAATCACCCCCTAGAGGTGAAATGTGGCACAAGGTGCAGCCAAGTGCCATATTGCCCCAAGGGGTGATTAACTGACTGTTAATCTAACTCCTGGGAGTGCCTTACTGCTAGTATAAAAAATGATTTCAAAAGAAAAGTGTTAAAAGTATACTTGTTGAATGTTTTCCTCATTTAGAGGGAGATTTTTAATGAAATGGTTCTTCCACTAACAGTTTAAGAATGCTGGTTCAAAATCAGAATGCATCATTCTACACACTCAGCAGTGCTAGATAATCGCATTCTGACAGGAAGAATCCATGTTCCATTGTGATTAGGTTGTACATGACAGTATAACATGGATTAATGTAAGGCTGTTGGAATCCTAACAGCCAATCAGACTGCAGCATTTCTGAGACCCGTTTTATAATCCAGACTAACTCACACCCCATAGTGTGTTATTGCACTTATAAAATAGGTATATCTTTATTACCATGATAAAGTGAGAAAAAAATGGATTTTATTAAACAAAATCCTAAATTTTACATTATATAGTCCTTCCACTTTTCACAATCATTGCATGTTCCCTAGTTGTCACTAGGGGCACTGTGCTGTGCCAAGCTGTACGACACTGAAGTGCTGGGTCCCCAAGTTAGGCCTTGGGAAAAACTGCAAATTAGTTTCAGTCTTGCTGACAGCACATTGCCATCTGTGTTAACAGTGTCTGTAAAAGTCCCGCTGGTTTCACCTTCAGCAACTTGGGAGTCAGAGCAAGACAGTGCTGGTAGGTGTAGTAAGGGCTGCAGTTTTGGAAAACAAGGCATGTGGAGCTTTTTTTTAAAAATAAACATGTTCCTTGGGTTTATGTGCAGTGCTCTACTTGATTTTAATTTCAACTGAATGAATGGAAGTGGCAGCTGATAACCACACAAATGGCAGCCAAGAATCTAAATTGTGCTCAAGGATATTGGACTGCACTATGGACACTGGTACTGGTGCACTTTTTGTGTTGCTTGCACGCATACCTCTCAACTGTCCCTGATTTTCAGGGATGTCCCTGATTTTGCCTCAGAAATTTCTTCTGTCCCTCCTAAATATGGAGCTTCTGTCACTGAGGAGTAGGGATTTGAATCACAAAATAATGCCAGCCCTTGGTGTTACAGTCTAGTTCTCATTAAGAAAAAGCTATTCACACTAAGAAGCATGTTGTACACAGCTTCTGGAAATAATATTACTATTTTTTCAGATGTGTCCCTGATTTTGGTAATTTGTCCCTGATCATTTTAAGCCTTGTCCCTGATTTGTGATGAGGGAGGTTGAGAGGTATGCTTGCACGCATGTGCAAGAAACACATTGCGCCAGGTTTCTTTCACAAGCGGGTTATGGAGGCACGGCACTATTGTGCCGAATGGCAGCAGCCCATTCAGGGGCTGGTGTCTGCCTCAGCCAATAGAGGAGCATGCTGCCAATCACCAGCAGTTAATGAGCAGGCCACTAGATCAAAGGAACTGAGCCGCTGTAATCAGGGAGCACTCTGTCACTATGCAATCAGCTGTTTTTGCTGTGGGGCATCCCTGATTGCAGCAGTCAATTACACAGCTCCATTGTGCTGTGTTTCCATGGCGATGGCTTTTCCATCGGCCTCTCACAGTCCCCAGGAAGCCGATGGAAAACTGCCACCCACACTTCAGTGTGCCTTCCTGGTGAAACATTTCAATAAAAAAAAAAGGCAGACAGGGTGCCCAATCGCCCTGTCGGCATGCCCCCTTTCAGCTTAATTTACTGACAGGAGATCCCATGCCCCATCGGCATCATGTCCCCCTTCCAAATGTGTTAGGTGCCGAGGAGTGCCCAACCCCTCAGCTCTTGCCTCCCTGCACTTATGTGTACCAACAGGGGTGCCCAATCCCCCTGTCGGCATGCCCCCTTCATGGTAATTTTGCCAACGGGGGAGCCCACTGCCCATTAGCATAATTCTCCCCCCCTAATTTCTTGTGTGCCGAGGGGGGTGCCCAATCTCCCTCAGCTCTTGTTCCTCCCCAGCACTCAGTATGTGCCGACGGTGGGTGCCCAACCCCTGTCGACTAAAGCCCCTCCAAACACTCAGGTGGCACGCTGGGAGCCCACCCCAGTGTGCCAAAATTAAATATGACCCTGCAAAAAATAAAACCTTCCCACAAGTTGTTTTTTTTAAATATACCTGTAAATTAGAAAACGGTCCCTCATTGATTCCAATGGTCCCTCCCCCAACCCATGCCCACCATCTCCGTACCCCACCTTACCACACCACCCTCACCTCATACTTACCTCCAGAGCCCAGCGCAATGATCTTCACTGGACCGGGAACATGTCTGCACTCTTCAAAGCCGATCGCGAACTGAAGAAATGCTGGTAAGCTGTATAATGGCATAAATGTTTTTTTTTTTTTTTTTCAACTTTGGTGCATATCTCAGCCATTTTTGGGAATTGTTTCACCAAATTTTCAACATGGGGTTCTTGGGACCCCACTTCATGAACTCAGTCACTGTCATTTTGTTATTCCATCCTGACAGGTGATTTTGAGGTCACTGCTCGGAACCACCTATTGGGACTGAGTAACAAAATGACAATGTCACAGTTCATGAGGTAGGCCCCCAAAAACCCTACGTTGAAAATTTGGTGAAAAAGTCCCAAAAATGATGGTTTTATGAGTGTGCGTTACGCAGTTCCTATGCACGCTTGTAACTTCAAGCATTTTCACTCTAGATTTTCAATATTGCCATTTTACCACACCTTCTTATGAACAGTACAGCTGTCATTTTTCACATCTCGCCTGAAATGTGTTTTTGCACATGTAGCATACAATGACATGGTCAGTGTGTGAAATCAATGCTCAGTACAGATTAAGAATATCACAGTGACACTGTTCATGAGGTAGGCCCCCTATGTTGAAAATCTGGTGAAAAAAGTCCCAAAAATGACTGTTTTATGAGCTCGTGTTATGCAGTTCCTATGCACGCTTGTAACTTCAAGCATTTTTAACATTTTCACTCCAGATTTTCAGCATTACCATTTTACCACACCTCCTTATGAACAGTACAGCTGTCATTTTTCACACTCTTGCCAAAATGTGTTTTCGCACTTCCAGCACAGAATTTTTATTTTTATTTATTTAGCTTTTGTTGACCGGGTAAGTGCACTAGACAAATCCTGTCTATTTTCAGGCACGACCCGGGGGAGGGGGATACAGATGAATTCCAATTGACCTTGAACCAGATTAAGCTGTTGGTGGTATTTAGTGAATGAGGGAAATTTGGCCAGGACACTGGGGAAATTCCCCTACTCTTTTCGATAAGTGCCATGGGATCTTTAACATCCACCTGAACTACCACCAATCCAGGCAGATGGGACCTCGGTTTAACGTCTCATCCGAAAGACGGCACCTCAGAAGTGCAGCACCCCTCTCATGCTGCACTACAGTGTCAGTACTGGGATATTAACCCAAGTGCCACATGTGGGAACTGAACCCACAGCCCTCTGATCTCCCACCCTCAGAGGCGAGTGTGCTACCTACTGAGCCACTGACAATGTAAACAGAATAGCATGGTCGCTGTGGGAAATCAGTGTTTGGGATAGATTAAGAAAATTACAGTGACACTGTTCATGAGTGGAGGTCCCTAAAGGCCTATGTTGAAAATCTGCTTTAAAAAATCCCAAAACTAATTAAATTATGGCTGTGCATTACACAGTTTCTACGCACACTTGTGACTTCACCAGTTTTTTAATATTTCCATTCCAGATTTTCAACATTGTCATTTTTTACACCTCCTCATGAACAGTACAGCTGTCATTTTTGACATCCTGTTTGAAATGTGTTTTCGCACCTATGGTGCCAAATGGTGCAGTCGCAGTGCAAAATCACCTTTCGGCTAATGAACTGATAGTGTCACTTTTCATGCGGTGGGGTCACAAAAAGCCCATGTTGAAAACTTGGAGTAAAAATACCAAGAAACGTCCAGGGTGTTAGGGGTTTCGACCATAATGCCCAACCCTACAGGGACTGACAGGCATCAGGGGTGTGACTTGAGATTGTTGACAGTAATGCTCATGCCATTCCACCCCCACCCTGTAGCCAGTGGCAGGCACCAAGGTGCGCCTTGGACCCTTTGGCCCCAGAGTTCACCCCATTCTCCTATATTGCACCCATTTCAGTGTATGTCCTTATGGAATGAGGTGAGTGTAAAGCCCGAACACTTCAAAGCATACCTCGACACTTGTGTCTGCAGGGTAGGATGAAGTGAAATGTTGTGACCGTTATGGGCGATATCCCAAAGGCACACCCCAATGCCTGTCCATCTCTGCAGGGTGGGGTAGAGTTGGCGCTAGTTCAATACTTCATTGCCATTCCTATACTGCATCTGTCTAACTATTGCTCTTCCACTGCTAATGACAGCAAACAATGCTTGGCATTGACAAATGCTTGTTTTACCTATGTTAATAAAATACACAGATATAATCCTGTCTTAGCCAATCAGGATTCAGAAGTGTCCGTACCCATTTATAATGTGTTATAACTATATGCCTGAGGTGGGTTGTGAGGCATGAGGCATCAGCCGAGTGCTTTCAACCACATAGGAAGTGTGGTTATCACACATTATACAATGGCATATGAAAATCATGTAACCTCATTGGTCAAAACACATTACATGACCGTTGTATGTCCTGCAATAACCCATGGCTGAGAAATGGCCTTTATAAAAAACATACTTAAACACATTTTAAATTTATTTTACACATGCAACTCATGACACACCACACAAGGCGTGTGTAAATCCCCCAGTAACCCACACCCTGTTGTGTCTTATAGCTTAAATAATCCCATATCCTGGAATGCATTATTGCACTTATACAATGGTTTGGCATGTGTTTTCCTCTATATAAATCATTTAAGAGATGTAAAAATGAAAACATTTTACTGAAGTATGTATCCATTTTTACTTGGAAGTCAAAAAATACTCTTTATGCTGGTAATGTTGGGGGGAGCTAAAAGAGTGAAATAAAATACTTCCTCTAACCTGTCCTTTTAGCTCTGCTGTTTTTAACTCTCCCAGCTGCTTCTTCCCCACAACTTTCCAGCCTCACTCCATCTGAATGGATGTATTTCCTGCTCCTCCTATTTCTTTTCCTACCATTCTTTGAACCCTCCCTCTCTTACCTATTTTCTAGCCCCCCCCCAACTTTCTGCCTAATCATTCCTGTCTCATATGCCACTAGATTCTTCAAAAGACCCCTTGGCTGCTACTCTTCGACTGACAAGGTCCTTAGGCTGATTCTACCTATCCTACACGTTATGTGACTCCCCTCCTGTTTACCTCCCATGCTCCCTGTTTTGCACTTACTAATCTGATAATGACCGCACAAGTGCTAATCCATGCCAGCACTTCCTGGTCTCCATTGTTAGCCTTGTTTTTTTTTTTTTACTTTGATCTTATCTGTGATGTTCAATTTTGTAACTACTATTGTAACTGCATTTGTATTACTTGTTTTGTGTTGTGTAACCCTCTAACGTGGAACCTGTGTAACAAGCTCCTGGCTCAAAAGGTGTTAATTCCGAGAATAAATAAATAAATAAATAAAATGAAAACACATCTGTCACTTCATTTTCACAAAAATCACGCTATCTAATTCACATTGCAAATCAATCCAAGTATTATGAATGGAAAGGCTAACATGTTCAAAAGTGTTGATCCTGTCAGATTGTGGGGTGTGATGTAGAATTCTCTTTAAATGTACACCCTTCCATGGTTCCAATACATGTGATTTTAAGAACTGGATTTATATTAAAGCAGTTTTGGTTTTCCTCTACACATTTAGTTGCACCTCTTCCACCTTCCCCTTCTTTCTTTACTGTATATTAGTTCTCCCTTCCCACCCTGTCTTTTTTTGTCTTTCCCTACACATTCACAAGTGATGGACAATTCACTATGGAATGCAAGAATGTTAGATGCTTATGAATTACACTGACAGACTGTTTAAGTAAGCAATAAGACATGGCTGGGTGCTGGTAGTACTGAGATACCCACCCACCCAAAGGCATAGTTAGGCATGAGACTGCAGGTTGGGTGCCTTCCATCTCTGGGTGTGCAGGTATCTCAGTACTACCAACACCCAGCCATGTCTTATTGCTTATACAAAATGTGCCCATAGGCAACTTTGAAAAAAAGAACATTCTAAAAGTTTTCAAAGTCACAAAAAATATACTAAAATGTTGTAAATAATGTAAAATAGTCCTTCTACAGATATTTTTCACCAGTCAGTCATATGTCTTTCTTCACACTCGATACATTGTGTGATGTGTAATCGCTTTGAATCAGTAACCCAAAATTTCTAGTACAAAATGCATGTTTTAGCATATGCTGCCCAAACTAAGCAAGGATTCTTTTATATTTATCAGAATACATGTATGTTCCCTTGCTTATTGAGAAGTATAAATCAGTGAAGATTCAAAAAGTTGTAGGTGAAAACCCTTAAAATTAATTAGTCACAAGTTTGCCCCATTATGATAAATACATAGAAGTGGACAGTGACCACATCATATGGGGCTGGTGTCCATTGTTCTAGGTCCCATTTCTTTAAACATGCAGGGCTAGAAATAATGGCCTCAAAGTTACAGTTCCTCCAGAAGTGTAAGTGGTGCAGCATACATTTCTGGTCAAGGCATAAAATAAGCAGGTTTTACTATCCAATAAAAATGCTATTTGCTGATCAAGTGCAGCCTTGACTGGCAGAAGTTACTAATCCACTGATCTGCCCAATTGAGTAAAACATTTCCAAACTGTGGTACTACTGCCCTGCAGTTGTGGTAAAATGTACAGATTGCAGAAATTGTTCTTGCAATTTGACACTTTTCCACCCAATTGCAGTCTTCTGGACTGTTATCGTTATAGATAAAAATAACCATTTAGTGAATTTGCTCCTCAGACCTGGCTGGTTGCTAATCAGAATGATGCTGATTAGCCAAGACTGCTAATCCGGTTTCCAAAACTAATTTCTGCCTTGATGTTACATTTCTACATACAAAACATACTGGGGCTGGCAGTACAGCCTAGAGGGTAGAATAATGGGCTGTGAATGAGCATGGTACATCCAGCAGACCTGGGTTTGAGTCCCACTACCTCCACTTGCATACTGTGTGACTCCAAGCAAGTCACTTAACTACCCCAGTGCTCCCAGATCACCCCTGAAAACAGGCACCTGTGCCTAGTGGGCCTTACCTGGTTACCAAAGACTAAAAATAAATAAATTGTTTACCATGGAATAGGAGAATTCAAAGCTCTGCATTAGTCCAGTAGTAGAATGTCCCCCCCCACACACACACACACAGAATGGTAATATGGAATACATGAATTCAACATTCTTCAGAGCTCAACTGGCATACAAAGACACACACACAGGCCTGAAGTGGAGCCAGAACCTCAATTTTTTTCTGTTGCCAGGTAAGGAGCAGGGAGTTCTCTATCAAAGTGGTAGGGATAGGAAGGGGATTTTTCATGGTCATCAGAGAAACACCAGCAATGAAAACTCTGAATAGTACTTTATTTTTTTAATTTGTTTATGTATGTAAGGGGGACACATGAGTGTAAATAACTTTAAATTATTTACTTTATTTAATTTAATGTACTTTTTTAGGGCCTGGTTGAAGTTTTTTATTATATACGAGTAAAGGCTGCAGCCATGTTTGTAATGGTGACTAAGGAATAGGTGGCTTATGAATTCTGTGAGTTGCCCTGGTTGGCAGGGACTTGTTTTAGCAAGTGGTGGCACTGACTTACTGCAATGGCTAGAACCAAGCCTCAGCCAATCAGGACACTGGGATTGCTTTGCCCATTTTATATTGCCTCACAATCCACCTACCATTACAAGCACACAAAAGAAAAGGCATTATTTGGAGGTAGGTCCTCAGTTTTATCTATGGCAGAGTAAGCAGCAGAGGTTTTGCTGGTAAGCAGGTAAGGATTGGGGGTGTGGTTTTGGCCAGCAAAGAAATAAGAGAAATTCATACTTTGATTAGTACTTTAAAAAAAAACATGTTTGTGTTTATGTTAGGAAAGAAACTTGCAGGAATGGTCATTTATTTACTTTTTTGTTTCAAGAGAGGTTTACTTTTTGGGTCTAGCTGAAGGTTTTTCATGAGTAAAGGTGGCAGCCATTTTTGTAATGACAATTTGGGATAAGTGCAAAGGCCCATGAATCTCTTTAAAAATTTCCCAAATTCAAAAACAAGTTCTACCTTTTTTAAGCCTGTGCAGATATGGTTTAATAAATTCATGGATCTGGGCAGCCATTGATAAATTAGATCACTGATTTGTTTCTTACCCATTTTATAAACAGTTCTGGTCAAAAACTGCTAAACTAAAATAGCGTGGTTGAACTAAGCACAGTCATGACAGCAAAACGCATAATAGCGCTGACCAAAAACATCGTAGGTAGAGACTGTGCTGTGACCAGTGGTGGGCGAAAGTCGGGAGCAGGGCAGCTTAAACAGTAGTACCGGGAGGTGCACAGCACAAGAAAGGGACAACCATTCAAATGGCAGAGAGATATTCCAGTCGGTAGAAAACAACGAGCACAAACAACGTCTGTGGGTCAGGATGGGAGGATATTTTTCTATGCCATGGTGCTATGTCCCCTGCACCCTCCAAAACTATATATAATCAATCTGGGGGAGGTGAACATTTGTGAAGGGGGACATTTAATATAGGTGGCGAAATGGTGATCAAGGGGAAAACAAGTCTGACTATTGATGAGCAAATAAAAAAAATTGTCAGACCTGGAATTTGAGCCCCTTCCAGCTGGATGCAGGAACTTATTGTTGTGCCTCTACACTGCATGCCATGATGTGGGCACAGTGGGACACCTCACAGTTGCACACTTGCTCTGCCCAGCATCACTGACAACAGCAACTTGGTGTACTGTGCTGTTATAACTTTGCTGTTATACACCCGTAGCTGTTTTGTGTTACGCTGTTTTTACCATACTGTTATTGTTATGTGTTCTTGATCAGCTACCTTTATAAACTAGTATAACCACACACCTTTCAATCGGGTTCAGTGGCGGATCTAGTCATCCTTCGGGTCCTGCAGCCACAAGACTCTTCTTGGCATTGTGCACTGCTACAGTAATTTAACCCCTCACACCTAAGGAAAGGCTACTTGAAGTTCACTTTGCATTGAGTGCTATTTAATTCAGGTGAGAATGAGGTTAAACAGTAATCAGCAAGTGTATGTATGCACTATGTCCTCCTGTGACAGTCTGGGCTATCTCAGACTCGAAGGAAATATTTACTGCCAAACACTTTCAGATAAGTCTGTAAAGTACTGGACTAGCGTGTATCAGTTTACAGTCTGCTGCCACAAAGAAAGAGGAGCCTACTGTTGTTTTGTCATTACTGGCATGAGGGAACAAAAGTAAGATTTTTTTGTTGTTGTTATTATTAGAGAAGCTGAAAAGACAAGAGTTATAAGTTGCATGGATAAGAGAGGGGAGAAGATATATAGTTGGGCTGGCAGTATAGACTGGATGTTGGTTCCATGTGAGAATAGAGAATCCCAAATGGCAACCACAAGAACAGCAAATGCAGAAGAGTGGGACCTTGGAGGGTGGGTGCACAGGATGGCATTGCATCAGAATAGCAAATGGAGGAAGACAGCAGGGGGACACCCAAAGCAACACACTGAAGCATGAAGCCACATGCCAGATGCAAGGTGCCTGCATGAAGCTTACATGTCACAAGTGGCACCCTGCCACACAACATGCCCCTGGTAGTCTAGTGCCCTCCAAACCCCAATGCCCAACACCATTAGACAGGGACATAGGACATAGTGAGGAATCTCAGACACACAGTTGGGCTATGGGCCCCTCAGCCCTGAACCCATAGGAGGGACTGACAGCATCATGCCCTGAAAGTCCAGTGCACCCTTCCATGAAACCCAGTAGTGACACACATGGACTAAATGAGAGACGCCACTCCTCCTGCCCTGAGGTTGCCCATGGTAGAGATGAAAAACAACCCCCCCACAATGATACATGATGCCGCCCACAGTAACAAAGCATGGCCCCCCCTCTCAGAATCATGATGCTGCACAATTGATAAGCAACTTAAAGATGCACCTGTGGTGGTAAAGCATCTCCCAGCAGGTCATGTGCACCCCCTCAAGCCCCACCAAATGTGCAGTGGGCACCCGGCACAGCTCACTGTGCATCCCATTGGCTGTGCACAAGCCACACTGTTACAGAACATACAATAAGGTGGATGTGCACACTTATGGACAGTGTGACAATGAGCATGGACAGCTAACAGCAGATACCCCATGAAAGGTCAGCAGCCACCCTGCCACAGTGGTGCTAGGATGGCTGTGCCTGGTGTATGTTGCATATTGGGAGGGGTTGGCCAGTATGTGCTGGAGGGAGGGCACAATACAGCCATGAGGGGGATCAGAGGCTGACACACCATGGGAGCAGTTTGGAGGAACGTGGAGGGTGGGTGTGAACACCACCTAACCAAGGGCGGTGGTGGGGATCTGTGGGTGTAGGGTGGAGAAGGACTAATAGCTACACAGTAGGCAGCAGTGGTGCTCGATCCCTGGGGGCATGGACCATGAAACATGTACTGTGACTGCCACCATTGGTGATCTGGGAGTTGTGCACTTTGCCACTGGGGACAAGAAGGCATATGTGCACATGGGTGTGATCGGGGAAAGGGAAGGGGGGAATAGTACATCACATGTCTAGGGACAAGACACAGACCATGAATGTGAATCAGGCCTGTGGAGAGCAACACAGTATGAAGCCATTGCAGCAGGGAATGTATGGGCACTAGGGAACTCCACTGCCATCCCAACAGACCTACAAGGCACATCTCTCCCAGCACCCAGGCAAAACGCAGTTGAGGTACACACAAATGCTCCACCAGGGAAGAAAGGCACCATTTCCCCCCCAAACAACACAACCTGGAAGGACCTGCAACGTTGGCCAAACCCCCACCACCATCCTACCTGGAGGACCATGCCTGGAATAAGGGCAGCATGCAGAGTATGTCACAGACAGCCAGCACTGGACACAGTTAGAAGACTGTGCACAACACCTAGCAGCCTGACACAAGGAACTGCAAAGCTGTATGTAAGGGGGACAAACACAAAACTGGGGAGTGGACATAGGCAGGGAAGAACAACAAGCCCCCCGCCCATGATCCACCCCCACCCACCTGAACAGGAGAACCGCCTCACCCAGAGGTGCATAAACAAAAATAAAGTGCTTAGGGAACACCCCGCCCTCAGCATACAGGCACTGAGCAGGGCACACACACTATTGGCCCTATGGCCCACTCCCTCTCACCTGAGCAGGGGAACTTCCTTGACCAGTTGCACATAAACAGAAATAAAGTGCTCTGGGACTCACCCCAACACACAGGCCCCTGGCAGATCACACACAGAATGGCTCTATAACCCACCCCCTCCCACCCAAGCAGGGTAATTTCCTCACCCAGAGGCACATAAACAGAAATAAAGTGCTCAGGGACCCCCCCCAACACACAGGCCCTGGGCAGGGCACACACACACACACACACACACACACACACACACACACACTCTGGGTCCTATTACCTCTTCCCCGCATCTGAGCAGGGGAACTGCCTCACCCTGAGGTGCATATACAGAAACATAGGACATGGGTAACCCTTCCCCCCCAACAGACATGCACTAGTCAGAGCACACACATGTAGGAATAAGGGAACAAGGGCAACAGCATCTGCAGATGGGTAATGGATTGCCACATGGTAATGGACAGTGGCACAATGTCCATAAGACTGGCATGGATATCACGGCAGCAAGGACTGCAAACACGCAATTACACTTTCAGCTAAAAGTTGTAGGCTGTTCCTCTGAGGTATTCGTAATGTGTGCTGTGTGCATATTCTGACACAGCACCAACAAAATGTTTGTTGAGGTCCTTGTACCACTTTATTCATGGTGCTGCGCCAGCTCCAGACACAACCTGCTCCACACACAACTCAGTGAGCCACTGTTCATTCTGTGGGTACTTGAAGAATCACCAAATTGAGGGGTGGGAGGCACCCATATGGGTATTGAATCCCCTGTGTCACCCCTCTACAGAGTTGTTTGTTCTTGCAAAGCCAGAAAGGGTACTGCTATAGCAATTCCAGAAGCTGTGGAGGAAAAGTGGATGTCAGTGTCCGCCACGGCCCAGTGGATGCCCAAGCTACGTGTCCTCATAATAGTCAAGCAATGGCTGAAGGATTGATTGCATCTATATAACGTTGTCCCAACCACGAAGTTCATCATACATTTCTGCAACTGCATCCTCTGGAACAAAGGCAAGGGCAAGCAGCATGCATATGTGTAGTGCAAACTCCTACCATTCATGTATGCCAGGGCATTGCTGGACCTTGCACCACACAGCCTGTGTGCGATGGAAGAAGCACCCATGGACATTGGTATCAGGGTACACAGTCTGCAGACCAAGCCATGCTGGTCTTTCAAAATTCATCATTGCAGTGTGTGGCTTAAAACTGGGGCACGCGTCCCTTAGGGTAGTGAATGCATGCAGATAGGTTGATGTCCTCCTTAAACACATGAGGACAAAGACTGCAGAGATGACATCATCCCTCTTCACTCCATGCACTCTGTACACCTGCTGGAATATTGGCGGTGTACACCTGAAGGTGCCATCCATGAACCAGTCCTCTGATTCTTCCAGCAAGTGCAAGTTACATGCTGTTATGAATATCAGTAGCCTATCCACCTCCTTGCCACCATTGAACAGTAGAAATCTGTCCCCAGAATCTGTCACCCAGTATCTGTCCAGCAGGTTAAGTTCCTGAACTGTAAGGGGTGTCACAGGGACTCCACAGCATGCCTGGGACACACACTGCACAGCGCTCTTGAGGAGTGACACATGAGGCAAACATCTGGTCACAGCCTGTGGCACATCCATGGTGTACTGAACAATGACCTGCAATGTGATCTCCACACTGCCCTATGCATGCTCCCTGATGTCACACACTACACATCATGCCTCCACCTCACCTGTGTCAGCTGTGTGATTGTGGCTCTTTATGGTGCACACAACATGGTCCTCTACAGTGTGCACCCGTGCCAGGCATTGATAGCATTATTTTTTGGTGCAACACCTATAGGTCTTCTCAGACAGTGCCTTGTCATGCGTGCCTGTAAAGGTAGCCCTCATACAGCAGCAGAAGGTGGCCCTTCTTGCTATGTATGAACTCCACAGCCATCACCAGGTATAGTCCAGTAGAGATGTTGAGCAAAATGCCCTGTACACACCTGTTGCTGAAGTTCCCACATGACACAGCACCAGCACATCGTAATCGGTCACAGTCATAGCCCACAGTACCCACAGACACGTTGTGATGCAGAGAGGCAAGTCACGACTCAATCCACCAGCAAAGCTTGCACAGCTGGAAGAGACACACACACACACACAGAGTCCAGGTGTGTTGCTGCGCCTTCAGGAGGGACCTCGGCACAGGACTTAATGGAACAGTGGCCCACAATGGGTGGATGTAGCACCAGGAACCACAAGGCCATTAAGCATCAGCAAAGGGGGATGCACAGGTGGCACAGCCTGAAGAGGCGAAGGAGGCAGAGCTCTAAATGCAAATTTATTTATTCATTTATTTATTTAAAATTGATGACCGGAAAAGGCACACTGAGCCAAGGCTTGTTTCCAGGTGCGACCTGGGTGTCACAAACCCACTCAGCAGGTCAGCCCTCTACTCCCAAAATGCCAAACTCCGAGTGCAGTCTTGTGAACAGTTAACAGAAACAGGGTAACCCTCCTGTCTGTTTTGTGGGTTCAAATCAACCTTTGGTCTCTGTTCTGGAGGGATTCAAACTGTGAACCTCTTGCTAACGTACCCAATGCACAGGCTCAGATAATTCTGTCTTTGGGAGGCCAGATATCTTTGCCTACAGGCACCTAACCAGGTGTGCAAAATGAACCCTTACACACTCTAATAAAGACCTTAGATTACTCTTACCTTTTTCCAATTTGGTATCACCATTCAAGCTTATGCACAGTGTCTGCTTTAACCCTATATACTTCACTTGTTAAGGAAAGAAATTCAAAGACAGACCAAGTAGGCTCTAAAAACAGAGTTTTACTAAAATAGATAAAAAATATGTAAAACATAAAATACAGCACTATTATATCACTAGAACCATACAATCTTTTAAAAAAACAAGGTTTTAACAGTGCAATTCCTACTACAGTACTTAGATTTTGTCTCTCTCTCTAAATACCTGCTTAAAGTGCTCAAACATGTTTCTTTGTCAGAGTGTAGATAAAAGTGTCTCTGAAGAAAAAAACAAATACTCTTTAAAAAACTGTATTTGCTAACCCCTTTGTGTGAGGTCACCTAGTTCCTCCTCTGTTTATTAAAAATCATACACCCAGGAAGTTTTATCATTTTAGAAGGAAAGTTAATTAAGGTTACATTAGCAGAAACTCCTTTCCTCATGTGACTTTCCCAATCAAGTCTGTAAATTTCCTTTCATCTATGAGCAGTATACCCTCTCACACAGACATCAAAGCATTTATGATTTCACACCAGTGTGCTAAACCTGGATTCTTCCTCAAAACATCATAAAAGGGATACTGATTTCCCTCTTAGCAGTTAAAGCTATATTTAACTTAGATAACAGGAGATTCTTGATTAAGGCCTGTTCTAGTCTTAAATAGCTTCGGCCTTCCAGGTTGCACCTTGTATCTAAACCCTGTGTGTGTGTGTGTGTGTGTGTGTGTGTGTGTGTGATCTCACATGCTGTCTCAGCATCTCTCATGAGAGACAGTCCATGACACATTTTTATATTACAAAAAAAAATCATAGTGTACTCAGAACTGGCTGTCCACATGTCACTGCACAGCTGGAAGAGACACATACACACACAGTCCAGGTGTGTTGCTGCACCTTCAGGAGGGACATCAGCACAGGAGATAATGGAACAGTGACCCACAATGGGTGGATGTAGCACCAGGAACCACAAGGCCATTGAGCAGCAGCAAAGGGGGATGCACAGGTGGCACAGCCTGAAGATGTGAAGGAGGCAGAGCTCTAAATGCAAATTTATTTATTCATTTATTTATTTAAAATTGATGACTGGGAAAGGCACACTGAGCCAAGGCTTGTTTCCAGGTGCGACCCGGGTACAAAGTGTATGCAGAAGTGACAAGAGTTGCAAATGCTGCAAGCATGCTCAGCTGCTGTTGTCTGCAGGTGTAGCTCTTATGACGCTGCACTACAGGGAGTTAACACACCTGCATAGAGCGATGTGCAATGGGAGCAGCCACAAACATGCTATGCATGCTCCCCAGACCATGGGTGTGTCCGACTGTGTGGGAATTGCAGATGTCCACAACAGCAGCAGGAGCAGGAGTAGGAGTAGCAGCATGCATGGATGGTGCCGTATCACTTGAGGTCAGTGACTAAGTGTCCCGCAGCACAGCAGCAATGCAGTGTGGGGGGGGGCAAAGGCCTGTTGTCGGTAATGTGTGTGTGTGTGTATTGGGGGGTACGCAGACCTGTGACATGGATGGATGTGGTCAGCATTGCACCTGTACCAGTTCCAATCACTCTCTGTGATGGATGAACCTGTGGCAGCAGGCATAGCAGAACACCACTGGCCCTATAACAGATGTTTTTTTTTTATTTAGTTGTTTAACCAGGTATAGCACACTATGCTGAAAGCTTTTTTACAGGAGCGACCTGGGAGCGCAAGGAGGTTAAGTGACTTGCTCAGGGTCACACAGTTTGCAAGTGGAGCTGTAGGATTCAAACCCAGGTCTGGTCTGCTGGATGTCACCAGATTTGCAGCTCAGAGCCCTAGACCACTGCGTTATACTGCCTCCCTATGTACCATTCTTGTGTCTGTGTGTGCGCTAACAACATTCACAGGTGTCAACACTGGGACTGCTGTGAGGGTTTGTTGTTGATTTGCACAGAACAAATGCACATTCCAGGAACCTGGTGAGTGAGCCATGCGGCAGCATCAAGGATGGATTGGGGGTGCATTGGTGTCATGCTAACCACAAGGGTTCACACTGGGGAATGGGTGTGGCAGGCCTTGGCAACATGACACTCATGGACCACGACGCGGTGCATGGGGGGGTTGTACACCTACATGGTCTAGGAATGCACCCAGCCATTCCATGGTGTGCAGTACTCCCTGCCAGTGCACCTGCATGGCCTTGTCAGTTGCGTGTATACACATGTACATGCTCGCACACTAGGTGACTGTACAGCTGTTGCTGGCAGAAGGCTGTCTTGTAGCACACTACAGTGGCACATGATGTGGTAGTGGCAATGTGCAGTGGCTGGGTGTGGGGGGAGGCATAACAGTCAGCATGAGTGCCCTCTGAGCCCAGCCAAGCTGGTGTGCCACATGGACCAGAGTTGGTTAGACTGACAAAATGGTATGACTGCTGTGTGCACAGGGCAACATGGCTAGATGTGTAGCTGTGGCAGGCGGATGGGAGGGACCATGGAGCTGTGCCATGGTTGTAGGACACAGTAGGGCAGACCTACAGTGAATAGTGAGGATGGACGGAGAGATACACACACACAGTGGCAGTCATACTCGAACCCACAGAATCCCTCCTTTGGAGAGTCACACCTTGCATCCATGATTAATACTTACACCACACGATGGCACATCAGTTGCTGGGAGCATCATGCCCTTGACAGCTACATTGCCTCATGTCTGGGTGGGGGTTGGGCCTCCCAAACCTCACCATCCCGCACCACATACACTGATCCCTAAACAGGCTCCTAAGATGTTATTATGACACACTGTATGTGGCGCTATTGTGCACTGTGCTTTTTTTTTTTTTTGCCCATTTGCAGTTCATGGGCATTGCACTCGCTGCACTTGTGGTCGCCCTTATGTCAGTCACTGTTATTCCATTTGCCCTGTTGCTGCTCACTGCAATGGAAGTCACCCTCATGCCACTTACTGCCATGCCATCTGTTTTGTGTGTGCCTGCTTAGTTGGCATTCACACAGGTCGCTGTCCTTGTTAGTTGAGCAGTGACTTTCCTTTCTCAAATTCGGCACTCAAAAGTATAAAAACAAGTTAGAAAAATTTTCCCCATTATGGCCAAAGGAGCGTGCCCCCATGTCATTCTGGTACTGACATCACAAAAAGTGAAAGCATGGGGGCAAGGCTCTGGGTCGACAAATGTTACCATTTTAGATACCAGCTCCACAGAGCTGTTTTACAAGGGTTATTTCATGGAATATAGCATGACAAAAATGAAGCTTATGGGAGGAATTGCTAAACCAGAGGATAAGCTATGTTATTTGCTGGGGGGAATAATTTTACTTGAAACCTGCTCTTTAATAGTTGATTTATTCCTACTGCATATTGACTTTTTTTTTCATGCTTGTTGATTGAAATGTAGTTTATACTTTGTTCAAATGCTGTCTATTTTACTAAGGTGTAATTATTTTGGGAGAGGGTAGTTTTTTGTTTAGGTTTCTAATGAGTGTTTTTCACCTGATGAGGTTAGTAGTTCATGTGGGGAGTGACATCAATAATAACCACAAGACGAGTTGTTGTTTGAAATATATGTTCTTTGTATGACCATCAAGGTAGGAACATAGCCATGATTATTAATGTATGATGTAACCATTAAGTAGCAATGGGTTGGAGGATGGCTTTATCAACTTTATTGATCGGCCATTTCACCATGGGTCCACTCTGTTGTGGCACTAGTTGGCTTTGGGTTAAAATACAATTTAAGTCACCCTGTCAGTGCAGTGGTAGTGGAAGCAAGCCCAGGTGTTGGATGGCCAGCCAGGGGAAAAAGGATCTAGCATCCATAGGACTGCTCTGCTCCTCTGGGGGGGCAGGGTGAGTAAGACCCCAGTGCCTGCCTAGCCCTTGGTGGAAGCTAGGGGAAAGGTAGCCCAAGCCAGAAGCAGTGCTCCCCTCCAACTTGACACCCCGACAGCTACACTGGAAAAAAGACCATTACAGCAACAGTCGCTGTAATGGTCTGTTTTCGAGTGTAACCATCCCCCAGTGTTCTGCCCCCTTCCCTGAACAACTCTGACCTGGAGTTGATAATCTTAAAGCCCAGAGGGTGTGGGGGCAGAGCCCCTCACATGGGGTGTGTGGGAGGCACAGCCCCCCACAGAAAGCACTCATCCTTCATGCTGCACAATATCTGCATCGGTATTGTGCCATCGCTGTGTGGGAAGTCGACATTTTCACTGTCGACCTCCCTTGGTGCTTCTGGCCAAAAGAAAGTGTCAGAAAGGGAAAAAAATGCAACAAGATGTATTTTTAAGAGGTAGCAGACTGCTGGAATGGGTGTCAGGATTCCTTCCTCAGCCCCTCTGTAGAAACACTGCACTGCCTGTGATTTTGCTGACTCAAGTGTTGCAGTCTCCCCCCAGCAAGGGAGCTTGGCTATCCACCTCCCCTGGATTCTGGGTGGAACAATTGACTGGAGTTAATTCCTCCAAGGCATTACTGCTTTGCTGAAATCTCAAATCTTGAGTCAGTAGGGGACGTGAGCAAAAGGCAGATGCCGTTCCACTACAGTTCCTGTGCAGCGACTAGAAAAACTCACAGAAGAAAACAGAATGGCTTGGCACCAGGATACAGTGAATGGGCTCTATGCACCAATGGGGTGGAATGGCTACGTGTGCATATCTGAGGTGCATAGTCACTCTGCATCCACTGCACCCCTTGCATAGCATGCTGATGGGGGGGCACGCAGACCCACTGCACCGATCCCCCACGTCCCTGGACAACTCCGCACTGGGGGGGTGCTCTGGGGGCATGCCAGCACTGTAAAGTATTCACTAACCTGCATAGTGCTGGCCACATGGGTGTGGAGGGTGGCACAGGGTACACCAGAGTAGACCCTGCCATAATCCTTTGCATGCCCTAATGGTCACCACCCTCCTGTCACCGGGGGTGCCAGACAGTGCTCTCCATGCTGCCTCTGCACAACCCCAGGCCCGAGCATAGCAGCATGAGGGATCCACTAGTGGACCCAGGATGGGCATCCCACTGGTTGCCTGCTTGGGTCCATGACTCTGCCCTCAGCCACCCTGTGGAGACCTGCACACTGTGAGGGGACAGCTGCAGATAAGTGGCCAGCATTAGTGAATGCCAGTTTGGGTGCACCTGTCCAAGGGGTGCAGGGGTGTGGTCGGGGTACACAACATTTGTGCGTACCCCCTCCCACTTTGTGCATAGAACCTAATGCTTGGTTGGTAATTTCTTACAAAATCACAAAAGCATGACAATACCTTGTTGTGCTTGGCAAATAAAGTGCAAAAAACTCAGCAAAACTCTGACCCAATCTAGTTCACCTAGAGAGGCTTTTTCAAAGGACAAGGAACCAGGACATACAGGTACATTTAAATAGTCTGTCTGTAAGTCACATGTGCAAACAAAAAGTTGCATAACGGTGCAGAGTGCTAATAAAAAGTGCTACCTAGTGTTTATTAAAAGACTATTTGCTGAAAAACATACTGATCACATCAAAGACAACTTTATTCCTAAATGACAATACAGTTAAAATCAATTATAAACTTCATATATAGATAATCTAGTTATTTTTATATTTTACACAAACTGTCTCATACTCAATGCCATTTGTAAAAAGCTAGATGCTGTAGATACAATAGGCTAAACTTCCATCTCACTTCGATAAAAACACACATTTCAAAAAGTTCAGTGCATCATAGAAGAACTTATATTTCCAGTTTTTAACTACCCTCATAGTCAAGTAAGTGTGGCTAGAGTAAAGAAGTTGGTGCCCCCTTCTGGCTGACCAGTTGAGGGCATTTTGGTCCAAACATAGGAATACAGCAGAACCAGTGGATGCAATGGGTCTTGATCAGGATACAGTGGATGCATCCATTTTGGAAGAAATCATGGATCTATCAATTTACACTGGGGAAGATCTAACGAAGGAGGCACCACACGTTATTGAAGAATCATATGATTCCCTGATGCACCGAGAGGACCTGCTCACCACTTCCTTCAAACTGCAGTCTACATTTAACCCTCCATATAATCAGAGTGTTTTAACCTTTGAAAGGGTATGTGAGTATGAAATCAAACAGTTCCTTCAACAGAAAGGGGGCCCGTTTAATAATATCTCAGATGAAGAGAGAACTGCCTTAAAGAATCTACAGCAAGGTAAGACAATAACTATTAAAAAGGCAAATAAAGGGGTAGCGGTTGTACTCCTTTATACTGGAAAATACATCAGGGAGTGCACCAGGCAATTGAATAACAGTGAACATTATTTGTTATTAAAAACAGACCCCACAAATATGTTTAAGAATAGAATAGATAACTTTTTGAATGCAGCTTTAGCTGAGGGGGTTATAACAAACACTGAATTTGATTTCCTCTCTGTGCAGCACCCTGTTAGGGCCTGTTTTTACACTCTACCTGAGGTGCACAAAGATTTAGGTGCACCTCCTGGTAGACCGAGTGTATCAGGAATAGTCTTCCTAGAGTCATTTTCACAGTTTGTGGATGCTCACATTAAGGACATTGTAGTTAAATTGCCATCATACCTTAAAGATACCACACAGGTATTAGAACAGTTCAACAATTTGCAACTTGAAGAAGAATGGTTTATGGTGTCACTGGATATAGAGGCACAGTATACCAATATACCCCATCATGATGGTATACATGCAATGAGGTTCTGGATTGAATCAAACACAGACTACGATCAGGGTCTTGTTGACTTCTTGTGTGAGTGTGCCCGGCTAGTATTGGAGTGCAAGTTCTTCCTGTTTCAGAACTGACACTACCTGCAGATAAAAGGTACAGCTATGGAGGCTACTTTTGCCCCAAATTATGCTAACCTGTATCTTGGTTTTTGGAAGAAAATAAAGTTCTTTTGCCACGAGACTAATCCTTTTTAGCATAGGACAGATCTATGGAGGTGCTTTATGGAAGATATATTGTTGGTGTGGAAGGGGGATTTGGCAGAGTTGTCTGTCTTTACCAAATGGATGGAAAGTACAAATGATAATTTGAGGTGCATAGCTCATGCCAGTCCCAAAAAGGTACATTTCCTCAACCTGGCTATCTTGAAGCAGGAGGATAGCACAATAAAAATAGACCTCTACCGTAAGGCAACAGACAGAGATACAGTCCTTGATACCACCAGTTGCCACCCCCCTCACATACTAAAGAATATCCCTAAATCCCAATATAAGAGACTCAAAAGAAATTGCAGTGTGGTGGTGGATTACCAGAGATAGATGGGGATATGTGCTCCAGGTTCTGGCAGAGAGGCTACAAACCTGAATTCCTAGCCCAGGCAGAAAATGAGGTCGATAAGATGGCAAGAAGTGACCTTTTGACCAAACATGAAACATCTAAGGATACAGAACAGAGGCTTAATTTTGTGACCACATATACCACCAGAAGAGATAAGACAAATTGGAACTAAGAACTGGGGTATCATTAAATCAGACCCGGTTTTGAAAAATTTCTATCCCACATCCCCTAGATTCAGTTATAAAAGAGCCAACAATCTTGGCGATATGCTAATCCATAGTTACCAGACACACACAGAACCAACCACTAAAACATGGTAACCAGCACTGTCAAATGGAGCATTTAAATGTGACAGATGTAAGTGTTGTGAGGTACTAGACAAGACAATACATTTCTCTAACCTTATAAAATACCTAACCTGCTTAATGGCCAAGAAGACAACCCTGGGCTTTTCCCCTCCTGGCATCCAAGCCCTCCTTTCTCCTGCTTATAATTCATTCCTCACTAGGGGCTCAGACTCCCAGCTCTTTCAGATCCTTCACTGTCGTACCTCCCAGGGACAAAGAGCATTCACCTATAGGGTCTCACTCTGGTTCAATGGTCTCAGTAGTATCATCTCCTCACTTCCCAAGCTCAGCCCCTTCAAATCAAGGCTCTGTCTACACCTCTCTGCCTCCAGCACATGCTACTGCTTCCTTTAAACAGTCCTTCAGTCCATCAACTTTTCCCTGCTGCCACTGCCCATTCTACTCAGTACTTACCTTCTCCCACTCCTACCCCTTCCCCCTCCCCCTCCCTCCTCATGTTCCTCCTTCCCCCTCCTCTCTACTGCACTTCCCTAAGTACTGCTGACAATACCTCTGGCTGCTCCTACCCTGTATCCTTATCTTGTATTGTCTCAATATTTATGTTTTCATTGACAAAATAAGTTATGACTACTGCCTATGTAACTCAATGTTTATCCACAACTTGTATTGAATTGTCCTGTATTGTATTGTACTCCATCTGACGTGGAACCTTTGTAAAAGAGCTTCAGCTCAAAGGAACTTGTAATCCTAGATTCAAATAAATAAGCAAAACAAATACCACTAGGAGTTTTGAAATAAGGAATTTTATAAATTGAGATTCCACTTATATTGTCTATCTAGCCAAATGCAACTGTACAGCTTTTTATGTGGGCAAAATCACCAGGAACTTCAAAATAAGGGTGGGAGAGCACATGCGGGCAATTGAAAAGGGAGACCTTAGGAAAACCCTGCCTAACCACATCCTGAGCGCCCACAATCCAGTCAAACATTATTTTAAGTTCTATGGTGTGGAAAAGATTACCCTGGGTAAAAGAGGAGGTTATTTAAAAACACTTCTTGATAGGGAAGCACTATGGACCTTTCAGCTTGGGAGGCCTTTGGCCCCGGAACTTAGTGAAGGACTTGATGTAATGCCTCTGATTAACAAGAGGAGAAGAAATAAGCCAAGATAGTTTTTATATACTGTTGGGTATATTATCTGCGATAAGAGTGAACAATTCCTTTATTATGTTTTTATTTTAAATAATCCACATTTTTTCTTTACTTTTCATTTTTCAGGTTCCTGTAGAGTGTTGCCATTTTGACTTCATTGCAAAAAAATGACTCATGAATTGAAGACAGTGGTCAGCTAGAAGGGGGCGCCAACTTCTTTACTCTAGCCACACTCACTTGACTATGAGGGTAGTTAAAAACTGGCAATATAAGTTCTTCTATGATGCACTGAACTTTTTGAAACGTGTGTCTATTGATGTGGGATGGAAGTTTAGCCTACTGTATCTACAGCATCTAGCTTTTTCAAATGGCATTGAGTATGATATAGCTTGTGTAAAATATACAAATAGTAAGATTATCTATAGATTAAGTTTATAGTTATTAATTTTAACTATGTTGCCATTTCAGAATAAAATTGTCTTTGCTGTGATCGGTAACTTTTTAAGCAATAGTATTTTAATAAGCACTAGGTAGCACTTTTAATTAGCACTCTGCACCTTTAAGAAACTTTGTGTCGCACATGTGACTTATAGACAGACTATTTAAAAGTACCCATATGTCCTGGTTCCGTGTCCCTTGAATGACCCTGTGCCCTCAAGGATCTATCCTAGGGCCCATTCTTTTCTCCCGCTTTATAAACTCTCTTCCCCAAGACTGTCTCTCCTGCCAGTCATTATATGCAGACAATCTGATCCTCTATCAGACTGACAAATCCCTTGTCTATCCTCTCCACTTCAATTACCTCCAACTACATTCATGACCACAAATGGTTCACTATCAGTCAATGGCTGGCCAACACCAAAAAGCCTAAGACAGTGCTTTGGCTCCATGCCCAGGCTAGCCAAACTAGCTCAAGCCCACACCACTCTCAACAACCTATCCTGGTGGTGATTTGCCCCCTTAAGACCTTTTATTCCTTCAAATACCTGAGCATCACACTTGACCCTGCCCTCTCCTTCTTAGACCATATTAAGATCTGAATCTGCCGCATTAACCAGAAACTGGGGTTCAGTTACTGCCTTGTTAATTACCTCACCCCAGAATCATGGCTCACCATTGCCAAGTGTAACCTCCTCCCTCTACTAGATTGCTGCTCCCCATCTGATCCCTAACATCTTCCACTAACCTGTTATGGCTAAACACCACTTATAACAATATCTGCCAGTCTGTCTTTCTTGCTCCGTATACCACCCACCACTGCACCCTCTGTCAGGCCTTTGGATGGTTCCCCCTCAAGCTAGACATAGCTATCTCCTAGCCTGTACCATTAATAAGGTCATCAATAATTGGGATACTTTTCCGCTCTGTTTGTTCCTCCTACCTAAAGCATTTCACCAGGACCTCCACCTCACTGTATGCTTCATGCTGGTCTGTCCAGAAGTGTCCACTTACATGGGTCAAAGGGCCTTCTCATCCACTGCCCCAACCCTTTGGAATAGTCTTTCCCCTCCCATTAGAACTCCTGACTCCCCATGGCATTTCCACTCTCTTCAGGTACCACCTACTGTCCTTTGCCACTTGCTCTTGCTCCCTTGGCTGATTAATGCTCCTCCCCCCCCCAGTCCTATTCTACTCAACCTTACATAATTCCATTTGTAATCTATCCTTCACCAAGTGTATACCATTTTTATTGCAATTGTCTGCCAGTCTTATTTTTGCTGTGTGAAATTTTTATCATTGCTGTCTTATATATCCTTTTCTTGTTTTTTATCACCTATGTATAATTTCGATTACTGTACTTATTTTTCCAATGCCTCTTTTTGCTTCGTACATGATGTATTCTTCTAACTGTATTCTCATAACATCTCTATGGCCCAGGTTGTGCCTGAAAATGGTTACTGGACAAGTGCACCTACCTGGTTAATAAATAAATAAAATGCACATCCCACTTAAATAAATGCACACTTTCAGCTTGCAAAATGGGTGTGCATTTAAGCCTTACAAGAAAGCAAAATGTGTACATAATCTAATAGTTCCTTAAGGTACTCCAATTTGTTATCATACAGCAGTAAAAGTCGTTTTGACAATAAATGCCTAGTCACTATCATAATCTTCAATAACTGAATAAAAATGAGCATGGAAACTACAGTTCAATGTTATTTAATCAACATTTTAAATCTTTATGAATTTAAAACAAGTACATATAAAAATCAGTAATGATAAAATGAAATATTCATCATAATAAATACATCAAACAGCAAAAATTTCTAAAAGTACAATATTTAAGATTATGCAAAGTTTCAGTACACTACCCTCCATATAAATAGCCAAGGTCATATCTTTCAGAACATCAGTTTCCTTTTTTTCAGTCTTATTAGACTGCAGAGTTGAAAACAATGCCACATTTAATTTGGTGATGGTATCTTCTGTAGGTTGAAAAACTGGTGTGGAGCTCAGGGATTTGGCTTATTGGGGAATGGGGGTCCACCTGGAGTGATGCAAGCCTATACTGGCATGATGGGCTGCATCTGTCCAGGAGGGGAACCAGGATCCTAGGTGATAGGTTTAAATGCTTCATTGGCAAGCATTTAAACTAGCCAAGGGGGGAGGCACTGGAAAGGAGCAGGGAAATCCTAGCTCCCCAAAAAAAATCACGGTAGTAAGTGCAGTAAACACCAACATAGAGGTGTCAATAGGGAGAAGGGCAGGGGTAAATGGAGAAAATGACAAAGGCAAGAAGGATAGGGATGGGACAAAAAGGAGTAAGGCCATCAGGAAATGGAGGGTAATGAGTACCAATGCCCGTAGTCTGGGCAACAAGCTTCCTGAGCTGGTGGCCTTGATGGAAGAGGGATGCCTGGATATTGTAGCAGTCACAGAAACATGGTACACAAAGAACCATGACTGGGATGTTAACATACCAGGGTACATAACCTACAGGAGAGACAGGCAGGGGAGAAGAGGGGGAGGAGTAGCTCTCTATGTAAAGGAAGGGATAAAAGCAACTGAACAAAAGAGTAAACAGGGAGGAGAGGAGGCACTGTGGGTCACCTTGGAGACTGGAAAGGGCACCACAATCTGCACAGGGGTTGTGTACAGACCCCCATGTCAGGAGGAGGGAATGGACAAGGATATGATAGAAGGCATTCTTAGAATGGCTGAGAAAGGGGAGATACTGTTGATGGGAGACCTGAATATGCCAGATATTAACTGGAGCACATTTGCTGCAGCCACATCCAAGAGCAGGGCCATTCTTGATGCCCTACAGGTGGCAGGCCTCAGACAGCCAGTTTTGGAACCCACTTGTGAGGGAGCAATCTTAGACCTCGTACTCTCAAACGGGGCAGTGAGAGGATCTCAGATCTAGAAGTGGGTTGCCATCTGGGAACAAGTGACCATCAAACAGTGTGGTTCACGTTAAACTCAGCTACAGAGTCAAGCCATACAAAAGTGAGAGTACTGGACTTTAGGAGGGCTGACTTTGGCAAGATAGGTGAGTGCCTCAGAAAAGCACTAGCAAACAGGCTAGAAGGAGGTGCGGAGCAACAATGGGGAATTATCAAAACTGTCATCACAGAGGCAACAAGCCTTTGTGTGAAGCAAATAAACAAATCAAAATGAAAGAAAAAGCCACTATGGTTCTCAAAAGAGGTGTCTGGGAAAGTCAGGAAGAAAAAGATAGTAATCCTGAAGTATAAGGAAACGCAGAAGGAGCAGGACAGACAGCTGTACCAGTTAAGGCAGAAGGAAGCAGGGAGGGAAGTCAGAATAGCAAAGGCCCAAACTGAGAAAAAGATAGCGAACTCGGTTAAGAAGGGGGATAAAACCTTTTATAGGTACATCAGCGAGCGTAGAAAGACAAAGGGAGGGATAGTGAGGCTGAATAGAATGAACGGTGGGTGGGCAGAGGGGGACAGTGAAAAAGCAGGGATACTGAATGAATATTTCTGCTCAGTATTCACAAAAGAGGAGGGGAGGTGCCTAATCCAATTAACAGAAGCACTCTTGATAGTGGGGTCGATCCCAGTCCTTTCACAGAAGAAAGGGTTCTGCAAGAACTCCTAAAACTGAAAGTGGACAAAGCAATGGGTCCTGATGGAATTCACCCCAGAGTTCTAAAAGAATTAAGGGGGGAACTAGTGAAACCACTGGCTACTCATTTTAATAAATCATGGGAGAATGGTGTGGTACCTGAGGACTGGAGGAAGGCGGATGTGATTCCCCTTCACAAAAGTGGGACCAAGACAGAGGCAGGAAACTACAGACCTGTCAGTCTGACCTCTGTGGTAGGGAAAGTGATGGAGTCACTTCTGAAGGAAATAACAGTTGAGTACCTAGAGGCCAGTGGGGCACAGGAAGCAAGGCAGCAGGGGTTCACAGCGGGAAGGTCATGTCAGACGAATCTAATAGATTTCTTTAACTGGGTGACCAAAGTAGTAGACCAAGGAGGGGCTGTGGACATGGCCTACCTAGACTTTAGCAAGGCATTTGACACAGTCCCACACAAAAAATTAATACACAAGTTAGCCAGCCTTGGAGTGAGTCCCAAGGTGGTAGCCTGGATAAAAAATTGGCTAGACAACAGAACACAAAAGGTAGTAGTAAATGGAGTCCACAGTGGAGAAAGGAGGGTTACTAGTGGGGTACCGCAGGGTTCAGTACTGGGACCGGTCCTTTTAATGTCTTCATAAGTGACATTGCAGAGGTACTGAAAGGAAAAGTATGCCTCTCTGCAGATGACACAAAGATCTGCAACAGGGTTGATACACAAGGAGGCGTGGAAAGGATGAGAAGGGACTTGGCAAGGTTGGAGGAATGGTCAGAAGTATGGCAGCTAGGATTCAATGCAAAGAAGTGCAAAATAATGCACCTGGGAAACAAGAACCTAGGGGAAGAATACACAATGGGGGAGGTAGTAACAACAACAAAAAAGGAAAGGGATCTGGGGGTAATCATATCAGATGACCTTAAGGTTAGCAAGCAATGTGAGAAGGCAGTAGGGAGGGCTGGCGGTATACTGGGATGCATAGGGAGAGGCATCAGCAGCAGAAAACAGAAAGTTGTTATTCCTCTGTACAGACAGTTGGTGAGACCCCATCTGGAGTACTGCGTCCAGTTCTGGAGGAAGGACATAGACAGGATACAGGCAGTCCAGAAGAGGGCAACCAAAATGGTGTGGGGTCTGCAAAAGAAGCCATATGAGGAGATACTAAAGGAGCTTAATATGTATACCCTTGAGGAAAGAAGAGAGAGGGGGGACATGATAGAAACTTTTAAGTACCTCAGTGGAATCAACAAAGTCCAAGAGGGTAGCATCTTTCAGAAAAAGAAATGTGCAAGAACAAGGGGACAAAATTTGAAAACAGAGGGGGGGCAGTTCAGGGGCAAAGCGAGGAAGTATTATTTCACAGAGAGGGTAGTGGATGCATGGAACAGCCTTCCTGAGGAGGTTGTGGGGTCTAAAACTGTAGGAGAATTCAAGAATGCATGGGAGAGACATAAGGCAATTCTTGTGGGGGGTAGGAAGAAATAGGCTGATGGTTAACTAGGATCTGCGGCCTATCCTGTAGGTAGGGAAATTGGCAGACTAGATGGGCCAAGCGGTCATTATCTGCCGTCAAAGTCTATGTTTCTATGTTTCAAAGTCTATGAATTTGGACAATCCTGTCAGAAATATCAGAGTAGGCAATAATCTGTGATATATTTTTTCTTTGATTTCATTATTCCAATTACAATATATCAGGACATGTCCCAAATCTTCAGCTTGTTTTTCCTCACAATAACATTCAACATTTCTAGAAGTATTTATACTATATTAATTCACCAAAGAGTGTGCACAAGGATGTTGTGCAAGGAAACTCACCAAACAGTAAACTGCATAAGATTTCCTGCCCACACTAATCCACAAAGGGACGCCACAGCAAAGTTGGAAAAACAACTACATCTATTATTTAACAAGCAAGTACGGACAAACACCTGACATGTTTCGAATCTGTAAGGTCCTTCTTCAAATGCTGATGACCTTGAGCAAGCCACTTAACTTACTTGTGCTCCCAGGTTGCACCTGTAAAAAAGCTTTCAGCGTAGTGTGTCTCTCCTGGTAAACAAAAAAAGCAAAACTTCACACAAACCACCACTTAGATATGTCAGTTGTAAACATGTGACCTAAATAACACCCTGCAGCATTCCCAAATGGGACTGGTTAACCACCATTTTGAAAAATGGATGTTTGGCTACTAAGCTTTAATAATGTAATGAAGAAAAACACACTAAGTGCAATAATAAACTATCAAATCATAACATATTTAAACCACATTAAAATCAATATGTTAGCTCATTGTACACAAAAATGTAAAATGTTTGTCAGTGTGATCAACAAAAGATAGAAATGGGAACTCAGAAGAGAAAGAAAGAAGGAAAAAATGGCGAAAGAAAAAGGGGAAAAACAGGGGGAGAAGAAGAGGGGAGGGGTGGAAGGGGGAAGGGAAGAGTTGGGTGAGGAAGAGGTGGCGTTGAGGGGAGTAAGATGAGGAAAGAACCCAGACTCTTTAAAGACTTCATGAAAAATGAAGTCAGGTGCACCATAATACTGTTTCATCATAAATATTCTAGAACACAGTTGTAAAATCATCAATTTTTATAAATAAATGATGAAAAGCATAACTTATACAAGTCAAGTAGCATACTAATCTAGTTCTATCTAAAAAACTAACTGAAGAAATACCAAAATTCATGACTAGGACAATAGGGTGTTGGAGGGAAGGAGGAAAACATGGGTCAGCATATAAATAGGGGATATACAATCAGATAACAACTTAGTGGGATTAGAACATGAGTTACAAGGGCCAGTAATGGAGTTACTAAGAACTTATTCACTAAAGAAAACATACACCTTGTGCCAAACCTAATTACATGAGGGAAACTTTTCTGGCACTAAACATCAGAACATTCTTCTAGTCTTAAAGTCCTAAATTATTTCTCTTCTTTTTCAGATATAGACGTACAGGTATGTCTAAGTGGGAGTTTAACCCAGGTTTTTTTGTAGCTCCCAGGGTGATGCTCCAAACGTTTTCTCTTGTTAAAATCAGATTTTCAAAATAACTCCCCCTGGGATTTATGCACACCTTGTCAATAGCTGTAAATTTAAAATTGTGTAGATGAGGGTCAGAGCTGGTCATCACATGGACTGCAGTTGCATATGTTTAATCTTTTTTGTTTATAGCCCTCAGACATTCCCTTACTCTAGTTTTAAAAGTTCTACTGGTTTTGCCCACATAAAATGCTAGATAGGTGCAGGTAGCTAAATATATGACCCCCTCCATGTCACACGTGATGCATGGTCTAATCTGAAAATCTTTCATAGAATTACAGGTTGTAAAGCTCTTTTGAGATGATATGTGTGTGCACATTGTACAGAGCCTACACTGGAAACAACCCACTGGCTTAGAAAGTGAATTACTGGATTTCTTGTCAATGAAGTGGCTATGAACCAGTAGGTTTCTCAGTACTGGTGCTTTTTTATAGCACATCCTGATTGGTGCACTAGACATTTATTTCAACCCTGGTTCTATAGACAAAACATGCCAATGCCACTTTAATATTATCTCCTTAGGCTGCACTGAAAATTCTGTCACATAATTAACCTGCTAACAGTTATAGGTGCATTTTCTTTTGTTACTAATATGTTTTGTTTATCGGTAGCTCTTGCTCTATCCCTAGCCTCGACTATGTTTTGTTGACTGTACCCTCACTGTAATAGCCTTTGTGTGAGTTCCTCCACTCCTCTCTCAAAGGCATCTGCTGTAGAGCAGTTGCATCTGGTTCTGAGGAATTGGCCAGTAGGTATATGACCACCACGTGTGGTGGATGGCAACTATTGACCCTCAAAAGTGAGTTCCCATCTGTAGCTTTTCTAAATAAATCACTTTCTAAACCTCCTTCCAAATTCTTGATTATTTTCAAATTGAGGCATGTAATCTCATCAGTGCTGCTGGTAAAGCTAAATTTTAAATTTGGATTAGTACCATGTAGAAATGCCAAAAAATCTTAAAAACTTTTAAGTGTACCCTGCCAGATGATGAGAACATCATCGATATAACGGAGGCAGAGATGAGACTGGAATAGGACTGACACTGAACAGACATGGAATGCTGCCATGGGAAGGAGTACACAAGACAGTGTGCAACAGGCACAGGCTACATGTGTGGTACCACCCAGTAAGAGCCTGTGACAATGTGTGGGGGTAGTGCACTGTGATGCACTTAAAGGAGACAGTGCTGTGTGGCACATCCAAGCTGGAGTTGTGTCATGACCCACAGACCAAATGCAATGCAATCCATAGTGGTAGTGATAGTGGACATACGACAGCCAGTAAAGTGCCACAGAGGGGGTGTGTGGGATTATATATCTGTGGCACAGTATCCCAGCAAATGTGCTGATGGGGTTGACCAGCTGTAACATGTCTGTGTGGAGGGCAGAATGTCATGCATATGTACTGTAAACTAACATATCACCTTCCCCCACACAGGAGACAGTGCATACCCTTTCCAGCCATGGATGATCACCCCAATACTGCAGCCCATGTCCGATGCAGAAGAGAGGTACAATGAGCCACACACAGGTACATGTAACATCATAGAGTGTGTGTTCAGCATGCTGAAGATATGCTTCAGATGTCTGGACAGGTCTGGTGGTACTCTACAGTACGGCCCAGAAAAGGCCTGTTACATATTCCTGGCTTGTTGCATGCTAAACAACATGGTTGTAGACTGTGGAATAATTGTCCAGGTCCTGGAAGATGACAGTGCAGACGATGTTGGTGCTGCAAGATGAGGGTGAGTATCTACTGCAAAACTAGAGGGAGCCAAGATTGGTCCTGAGGGGACAGCGGCACAGGGATACCACTGTGCAGGAACATTTCGGGTCCTGAAGGTGAGTAATACAGTCAGCCATGATATTGTAGTCATGCAGACAGGCACAGTATATGTGGATACACAGTGCACCCCATGGTGATGTACAGTATGAACTGGTTGCCCCATTGTGATGTGCAGACAGGTGTGTGGAGGCCACATGCACACATGTCCACAGGAAGGACAACAAAGAAAAGGATGCACAGAGGTAGCTGTAGAGTATTGGCATGGGTCAAAGATAGATAATTGGCACATACCCAGAGT
Source organism: Neoceratodus forsteri (assembly GCA_016271365.2). NCBI lineage: Eukaryota > Metazoa > Chordata > Ceratodontiformes > Ceratodontidae > Neoceratodus > Neoceratodus forsteri. The sequence goes on along the minus strand of CM028137.1, from coordinate 259,845,901 downwards.
AAGCCACAGGTGCACTCATCACACTCATGCCATTCCCATGACACCATGGCCCTTATCCATGTCCCGGATGCCATCCAAAGAGTGTTACGATGCCACAGGGTGGGTTAGCAGGGCACTGTGGTCACAGGGAGTGGACAGCACACAGCTGTAGGCACTACAGGGCAGATGTCACCCCCCCAGTGGCCATGTGGCCTGGCCAAAAGGACGCAGGACACCTCAGGGTGTGCACGAGCAGCTACCACAGGCACATACATGGCCTCACCCCACAGGCACGGGTGATTCCAATGGGGATCCTAGGGCCAAATGGGGCTAGGCCTCCACCTTTGAGGGTGTCGACCCATGTGACCCTGAACAGCTATGCATCAAGGTAGATGTGAAGAACTGAACACTGTAGCCAGGGGTGGGCGGGGGTCCAAGGGCATCGGGGTGTCAAAGGCAATGCAGCCACCATGTGGCATTTGGGGCTGCTGGTGTTGCTGTGTGCTGTACGTCGGGTGGTATGGTGACCAAATGCAGCCAATGCTGCTGCACCCTCCCATATAGTCTCTGAAACATTGGAGAAACCTGCAGTAATGTCAGTGCATAACAGGTGAATAGATCCTATGATCTCCGTATGGTGGACAGAAGCCCGTTTCTCATGTGAGGCATAACTGCACCCACAACCCCTGCTCAGCATCATGGAGTACCTCCTAGCTCTCCACGGAGGCCCTCAGTAGGCTCGTGTGTTACGGCAGCTCATCGTCCAATCCCATGTGGTGCTGTGCATGGTGAGACTGTTGATTGGGGGGGTGGCCTGCTGTGTGACCACTGCAGCATCTGGCTGCCCCACGGCTGGCCACTGGGGATGTGGGGACATGGTGCGTGCATCCATAATGTGTGCTGGGGCTGCTTGAACAAGCAGCTGGTCAGGCTGTGTCTGGCCACCTGTTCCCCATTGCTGGGCATCAATGTGTCTCAGCTGCACCTCAGCAGGCCACATCATGATGCCCTCTACCTGCGCTGTGGCCATCTACAAGTGGTGGCCCAACTGCTGCACATGGGCTGACTCTGGATGGCTGCTGGGGGCATGTGCAGCGTGTGGAGAATCCATCTGGGCCACATGGGGTTGTTGTCAGGAATGACACTGTCAATCTGGGCAATGTCATGGTCTGCAGTGTATGAGGCTAGCACATTCAGAACTATGAGGAGTGCATCGGCTGACAGGGAGATGGTCTCATCATTATCATCACCATCTGCCCCCCCATGTGTGCTAGTCCACAGCAGTGGGCACCACACTGGCCGTCACTGTGGCCACAGGTACATTCCCACACTGTGCATGCAGCTCTACCTGTGGAGCTCCACTAGACCCAAGATATGATGGTGCTGTGAAAACAAAAGGGGAGAGCATGGTTAGGGATGCATGGTCATGGCAACATTACCATAACAGACACAGGTAGGTGCTCATGCATGTAACAGGAGTGCAGGTGGAAACACACACAGGCATGACAATTTGAGCAGGACATGTGGTAGACATGCTAGGATGCACACAGATGTAGTGGCATGCAGATCCATACAGTGAGTACTTGGTTCCATGTGATAATGGTGACCACAAAAAGATGATCACCATTTGGGCGACTGTACATCTCTGAAAATCAGTTTCGATGACGTACACTCACAGCGCACAGCAAAAGAGTGCAAAAGACTTAGAAATGTATTTTTATGTAGGGGGCTGCACCAGCCGCACCCCCCTACTCAAGGATTCTCAACTTCAGGGGGGTGCATATTGGGGTGGGGGGGGTGCAAAGGAAAAAAAAAAATCCCAGACCAACGGAAAAAAGGAGCATGCCCAGAACTGAACCCGACACCCTCCAAACCCTCACCTACCACCAACCCACCATGCCACACGGCCAGCTCGGCAGCCCACTGCCACTCTACACCCCACAAACCTTCCCTCCCTTTCCACCCGTTGCATGGCATGGTTCCCCCCCCTCAAGTGTGTGTATATATTCACTGAACTCTCTATCTGGTCTACTAGTAGCCCTGTGCACAGGCGCTGTGATTGAGTCGCCCTTTTTGAAAGCACTCAATCATGGTCGCCATTATCACAGGATACCCTGCTGCTCTGTGGCCATACAGTGCTGCATATAATGAATAACATGCCACACACAGACATTCAATGCCACATGCAGAACCAGACATGGCCTGTAACATGCATACTCAAAGTGTAGTGACGACCGACCATCTGTTTCAAATCCCCCACTGGGAAAGCCATCCATAGTCACATGGCTGACGGTTGTGGCAATTAGTGTCTCCTGCAGTGTCATGACAGGAGCTGTGGAGGGTCTAACAGCATTGTCTAACAGGAATCATGGGCCTCGGCCTGTCGCTCCTTGCAACACTGCCAGATGCCACCGATCTGCTTAATGCACTCCTGAAGAATGTGGTTGTATTCCTCCTGTGCATTCATGGCCTCAGCAACCTTCTTCCAGCCCTCTTCCCGGTGCTGTGGTGTCCCACATCTATGACTGGGAAGCTCATCCCACAGCATGCAGGCCTCAGTGAGGACCTTAAGTTCGTCCTTCATAAAGTTAGGATGTCGTCATCTTCCAGACGCCATACTGGTGCTTGTGGAACAAACAGATATGGACAGGCCAATTTACAACAACATTGACATGTTATAAAATAACCATGCACAGAACAAGCACAGATACACAGAAACATGGCAGAAATCCTACTTTCATGGCAGCAATACCTCTCAGTCACCTGTGCAGTGCGATAGCGCAGGCCTGCTCTTAGAGCAATGTGCATGCAAATGAGCTGAATACATTCCAGTAATGAGTTGCCAATGTGCAGATTGGACACAGGCTATGCAATGAGGCTATTTGCATATCCTGGCTGAATATTGCAAAGACGCATGTAATCTGTTATCACGCATTTCCGTTTGCTCCTCCGAACACCATGGCGAATTTACACAGGCAGATGCGTGATAGATGCCAAATGTCACTGCATCACCTGGGACACACATGGTGCACATCAGTGATGACAGCAGTGTTGTATTGTGAAGACGCGACTGCGTGGTGCACATTTGTGACAGGCATATGTGGCGCATAGGCCTTGCAGTGTGTGGTACAGATGGCTGAGATTGTGGCAGTGGGTGCCCTTCACAAGATGGCATCACGCAGCTGATGTGCATATGTGGTAGCAGGGGATGTGACCTTAGTTTGCCGCATGGAAAGACGCTACCACACATGCCTATTAATGAGCTATTGAAGACCTATCGTGTATTGCAATGGTGCACCCACTAGCAATGCGTGGATGACCATGTGTGCTCTATTGCACTACGGATGCAGGGAAGAGGCCTGCAGGAATGTGGCCTGAGTTTAAGCCCAGCAGCTGAAACCAGCAAGATGGCATGTGCTGCACGCTGTGTGTCCACTAGCCATTGCACCCAGAGGTGGGAGGAAGTGGAGCTGGCAAACCTGGTGGACTTCGTGGTCTCCAGGGAGAGACATTGCCAGTCACCTCAGCAGGCAGACTGGCATGCCGCATATGGTGGAGCAGTGACACCACTGTTTTGGCAACCTAGGATGATGGAACAGGGCACTATTTGACCACCTCCATCCCATGGTGCACCATGGCATGGTACCACACCCAGGTACATTATGTACACCATGTGAATATGTGCCAATATGGTTATTGTTATATGTCAGGGATGAGGCTGTGCCCACCACTGTTAAGTGTGGATGGTTGCATGTCATCTGTATTGGACATCGAATGCGGTACACTGTGTAGCATAATGGTCTGCTGTGGACAGCATAGACTGGGCACACCCTCTATAAGGTGCATGTGTACAGCAGGACAGTACCATGTCAGTACCACTTTGGGCACCACCTGCTGACAGAGGCTGACATGATGCTGTGCCTTATGTACGAACGTGCATCCAGTCAGGGTAAGGTGTCTTCAGAGTCAGGGCATGTGGCGGGCGATGATGTACAGGCCGCATGATCTAAGCAGTGCACCTGTGCCAACCATGGGCATGGCACAATGTGTGACCATGGTACTGAGATGCATGGCTGTTGTGCAGTGTGCCATTGCATGTCTGTCATGTGCCACTGTTGCCCGTATGTGCCCATGCATGTGGCATGCCATGTGCCACAGGCCACGCAACAGGACATGGTACATAGATATGTCGTGAAATGGCATGGCCATGTACAACAGTCTCCCTGCTGACATCACATGTCCCTGTGCAGCACAGTCCACCATGTGGCCATACATGCCTGGAGGTGCTGCCATGTGTCATGGCACAGCACAGTGTGTCATGGTGGTTGCCCATAGTGTATCCCCATTGTCCCGTGTGCCATTTGCCATGGCACAGCTATGGGATTACAGGATCCTGGATGACATATGTGGACAACTGGTGTCCACGGTGTGGTCTGAACCCATTCCTAGGAATGTCATGGTGTAATTGCCAATGCTTCCATGTATCCATGCCATAGTATGTGCTGCAATCCAGGGGAACAGTGGTGACAGGCATAGTCCTGCTGTGCTCTGTCCTGCCCTGGAATGCCATGATGAACATGCGGAGCTACACGCATGTGAGTGGCTGACATAGCCAAGGAGGCCATTGGGCATCATGGGGCATATAGGCAGCCCCCTTCCACAGCTATGCAGGCCTGTGTCTGTCCACTGCATGCCAATGGTTGGCAGTCCAGCATCCCTGTGGGTACATGGCCATGATGGTGCCCCCAGACAGTGCTGTACAGCCACCATGGCCCAACATTGGCGGCACATAGCCACATGTATTCGTGCCACTCAGTCCAGTGTTTGATGTGCATGTGGATGCCACTGTGCAGACAAGGGTATCCATTGTAGGCCACACGAGGACACCCACTGGGAACAGTGTCCATCCTGTGCATTGGTTGCCCATGCTGCACAGTGGTGGTGCACCCTGGGCCAGAGAATAGCTTTGACACCTGCCTCCATGGGCCATGGTTCACAAGACACCTGCCATGTACAATGCGTGCATGGTCGGGGCACCAGTGTAGGGTGTCACATGCCTAACATCATGCAACTGTGTACAACATGTACCATCACCCTTCACTGCAGTGTTTCATCTCTGGTGGTATGGGGTGACAATGTACAGCCCTATATTGTGTCTCTGCGCTGGTACACTGTATGCCGTCTACAGGTGGAGATTTATACGTTCAGTCATGGGTGTCCGGTTGATGTTCACAAACCTGCTTTGTATATGGATGTACTGGGGAGGGTAACATGTGTGGTACTGCATGGTGCTGATTGTGTCTATGTCGTTGTGTTTCCATTGCAGACAGGGAGGACATTCAACAGGTCCAGAGGGACACCCACAGACATGAAGAGGGGGAGGACACACAGGGACAGACTGTGGTATGGCCAGGGTGTGACCACGAGCACTATCACATGAGTATGCATGTGTTTATGAAAGTGCCATGCTCACTGTGTCCAGCAAAGCCACCATGTGTCACCCACTGTGGTCATTGGTACAACACACAGGGGGGTGCATCCACATTGTACATCATGGCCTTTCACACCCCGTTGTCGACCGTGTTGGCTCATGTGTACTATCACGTCACCAGCCCTGTGCACATGTTTGTGCAGACCTCTGCCACATGGCATGTCTGCTGTGGCTGTGTGGCCCATAGCTGTGTTGGGTGCCATACCCTGCATGGCTCCACTGCACACAGTGCTTGCAGGCACATTGCATAGGCCATGCACCACACACTGTGTCCTATTCTTGCTACATGTGGACTGCGTTGGGGTCATGTACACACCTGACCATGGTTGTGTAGGAGTTGGGGACATGGGGGAACTGCTCAGCCCATTTTGGTCTGTCACATGCAGTTTGGGCATGTCCAGGTGACGGCCGCATTACACACATGTGGTGGCAGTGGTGTGCTCTTGCTTGGTTCTGCACTGCTGCCAGACTCAGGGGACCCTGTAATGTCCAATGTGCTGGGACACAGACACAGACCATCACCACGTGCACAATGTACAACATGCAACCATGAACATGTCGCACCCAGTGCAGCATGTCCCACTGTTGTGTGATCACTGGCATGTATGTGCCCTTGCACCGCTCACCATGCCTCTGTGCTGTGCATTATACAGTTATGGTATGCTGCTGTCACCCAGTGATAATTATCTCCCCCTGTCACCCTTGCATCACTCCAAAGATGTACCCTCATACTATGCCACTGTGGTGTGTTGGAGTTTTGGTTTGTTACTGTGTTGTGCCTAGTTGTGCCACTACTGGGTATTGGTATGGCCATGACCATCCCCTGTGTGTGGTGCAGGATGTATCCCTGCCCGGTGAGGACTGTGCCATGCACATGGTGATGGTGGGCAGCCATGGTGGTCTCGCATCGGATACTCCATGCAATGTTGCTACACCACACATTGATGGCCCTGAGTCACATGTGCCTCTGGCTGTGGCTGTGTGTTGGTGTTATCCAGTGTTCACCATTGGCTGTTGCCTGCTGGCCCCTCCTCTTGGCCTATGCCACCATGTCACTGGGTGACCTGTGTGTGCCGCCCAGCAGAGGGTGTGACCATCCCCTGTCCCTCACTGGTGACACAGCAAATGCGGCCATCTGTGTACATGCCATCATCCAGTGTGCAGCTTGTAGGCAGAGTCAGAATGGCTCACCCAGCTGCCAGGATATATCCATGTAGGGCCACTCTGTTGGGTACATGGCCACCACATGGACTCTGTGAATGTGTGCTGTTCTCATCTTTTTACAGATCATAATATTGTGTATGTAGGGACATGCCTGTATATGTGTGTTGCAGGCATAGTACTAGGGTATCACACTGTATGACATAGTGTTCTGTGTGTGTTATCCTGGGCCGACACTAGTGTTTTACCAGGTGGGCCCATTTGCCAGCTGTCCAGGTGGGCCCCCTGTACTCCAGTCTGGCCCTGGTTGAAGTTGTGCCTTGCAACCATGCCTATTGGCACAGTGTTTGGCCTTTGTATTGCCCACCTTCATACATAGTGTGTGCCGGACTGTTGTGGCACCCTGCCTGCCGGCTGTGCCTGTGACAGGTGTCAGCCACACGGTGCCCTCTCTGTGGCAGGGACATGGGCCTGCACCTTGTTCTCATAAGGGCCCCTCTGCTCCATGTGGTCTGTGCTTAGATGTTTCCCTGTAGTGCTACACATGATTCCATTGAGTGTGGTCTTTGGGTTTGACATGCCTCCATGACACATCAGGGACGGTGATTGGGTACATGGCCATGCCCATTGCTATGGCCCTAACACTGTGCCTGATGGGTCATGTCCCTGTCCACTGCATGTCCAGTGGACAAGTATGGGACTGCTCCCCCATGGCTGTATGGCATCCACCATTATTCAGCTGGCATGCTGGTGCCAGTGTCCACTCCTGCATGGACTTCTATATGGCCATGACAAGGCCTGCCAGACTAGGCAGTGGGGGTGTTACTGGGTCTACACCTGGGTACACGCTGCATGCTGTCCATCCTTGCCTGCATGTGAGGCCCACTATAGACAGTCTAGCACATCTGTGGTGGTGCCTCCAAAACACCTGTGCCAGGGGTCATCCACCTGTGGCCATTTCACACATGCCTCTGCATCTGGATGGTGTGCCATGGTGGAGGCCACTGTGCATCCATCACACAGCCATGTGACACTCCACAACATTGCCCTGCGTTACGGCATCTGCAAGTCCTGCACTGTCATTGTCTGCTGTTATGCCTGCAACCCATGTGGTGTGCTTCATGACACACAAGCCCATGGCACATCAGCGATCACTGTTGCATGTGGCACTATGGCAGGACCTGTGCATGGCACATTGTGGATGCACGGCTGCACATTGCCAACATTGTTTAGGGGCCAGGACAATCTTGCAGAACGTGATAGACCATTGGCACTGATGCTGTGTTTTGTTTTCTGTTTATTCCCATAGGATGTGTCCGGCCAATGAGTACAGGAGCCCAGGGATGCATCCAGCAGGCAGGGACAAGTTGAGAGAGGGATGCCTGTAGGACTCAGCAGCTTCTACAGTGACTGCTAGACCAGCAGGGGGCCATGCTGAGGGCCATTCGTGCCATTGGCCGGTCCGTGATGGCCATACGCCTCGATCTGGGTGCACCATACTACAGACAGGTGCAGCACCATTCCCCTTTAGGCCATTAGGTGGCGCATGCCCCTTCTCACCCTACATTCCCACCTAAGCTTCCATCCTACGTTTCTGGCTGTGACCCTACCTCCCTTTCTCTCCATTTCACCACCTACATCCCTGTAAAACTTGTAAATAGTTTTTATAATACTGTTGTTGCCTGTTCTGTTTTATATTTGTTATTGTTTGTATCCTGCCTGTTTTGTTCCCTGCTGTTTACCCCTGTTTTTATATTGTTATTAAATATTTTTTATTTACTTTTTCATATGGCTGTGTTCTTCCATAGGGATAGCTGCCAGGTGTATGGCACATGTGCCACCATTCACATGGTCCACAGTTGCACAGTTGGGTGCAGGCCTTCACATCACCCACCATTCCCTGTCCCGAGGGGGGGCACACTCTGTGTGTGTTCCTGTGTTCTCCTACACAGGTTGCATGATGTTCCAGTTGCATGTCCATCCTTGTGTTCCATCCCGCTCGTTCCCTGTGGTGGCAGAGTGGCGTACTGTGGGGGTAACATTGGCCACAGCTTGCACCACTGTGTGCCCATGTGCCTGTGTCCTACACTGTCATTAGCCATGTCTTGGTGGTGGTGTGAGCCCGATGTGTGAGCTCCAGCTACATTCCATTGTGGTGGTGTGCTGGTGATGCACTGGGCCATCCATCCCACTGGCATATCTGCAGTGGTGTCACTCAGCATCAGCCTTCAGCACTGTCCATTGATCATGAACATTGCTGTGGTCCCCTATCCATGGCCATGTGTGTTTCAGCCCTGGCCAGTGTGCATTGCTTTCCACATACCTGGCCATGTCTGTATGGTGCACAGTGCTGGCTACTCGCTGGTCCTGCATCGGGCCCTTGTGGCCACTGTAGTTTGCCACTGTGCCTCCCTTGTACCCTGGGCTGCTGCACTGTTGAGCCACCCCAGTTCTCACAGGCACCCATGCATAGTGCTCCGGGCACTGTTGTGCATCCGTCCCTGCCTTTTGTGCATGGTTACCCCATATTTAGATGTGGCCTGCTGCACAGCACATCTTCGGTTGCACGATCGAGCATATTCGGGATATTCAGTTAGACATGCATGGTTGCCTTTGACAGCGCATCATCTGAATATCCCATTGTATTATGTTGGTGCATTTGGATGTGTGGAGCATTCACTTGCACAGCGCACCCTGCCACTTTTGAATATGGAGCCCAATGAGACTTAATGATGAGATGATCATTTTCAGCCATACCAAGGTAAAATGGGATCCATTTGATATGCTGAAATTCATCGGCCCGACGCTCACACTCTCAACCCGGGGTGCCCGAAACACAGTTGCTCGACATCAGGATTTTACCTGCTGCAGAGTAGGAATCCCAAAGTATGGGGGTGTGGGAGGCGGAGCCCCCCAAAACATTTCCTGCAGGTAAAATTTGAGTGGCAAACTGCATTTCAGGCACCAGGGTCGGAGTGTGAACGCTAGACCGATGCATTTTGGCATATCATAGTATATCCAGTAAAACTTTTTAAAAAATCACCTTTTTCCTTTTGGCATACGGCTATGAGGGCGGGCACCATGTTGATTGGGCTGGGGAGGCACAACCTCATGGTGGGAGGCCATTTTAGAAGGGAAAAGGAAGACAGCCACCATTTTGGGTAGGAAAAGAGACATAGGTTGGATGATATGTTGGAGACAGAAAAAAAATACAGCACCACGTGGCAGGCACCATATTGATAGGGCCTGCAAAGCAGAGCCACACAGTGGATGCCATCTTATAAGGGCCAGGAGGCACATGTTAGTGTAACCCCTAGATGGCGCTATCCCAGGGGCTACTACCCCTGCCTGATTTGCCACTAACAGGTTGAGGGGCCTGGATCCAATGGCGGGTGCCTCCACCCAGAGGTCAGGGTTTGCAATAGTTAAACTAACTTGGTCACAGCCCTCTGGGACACTGCAACCCCCCTTTCTTCCCACTAGTGGCCCACATAATATATCAGAATTACCTTCACAGTATACACTTACCCCCAGGACTGGTTCCGGCACTGGGACCCCTGTGAAATGAGATACAGTGCAACATTCACAGTACAGTACTTTAACATACACAAATACCTCGGCAGTATAACTTTGCTGAAACAAGCAGCTCTGATTTATTTAGGGGCTATAACAAGGACAGGGGAAATCATGTTAATTAGCTTATCACTCTAATAATCTACTATGGCTCTGTGCACAGGCCTATCCCTATCAGTTACTGTCCCTGGGTACCCAAGCCCTAGTGGCTAGTCCAAACCATGGCAGCTGGTAGGGGCCCTTTCACAGAGAAAGGAGAATTAAGCAGTCAGCAGTACAGTAATTCCATTTGGATTTAATGTGGCAATTCAACAGGAGCGACCCTGAATTAGTACTCACGACCTCCAAATAAGATAGGGTCCTTCAATGTCAGCAGGGCTCACTTGAGGTACACAAACCTCTTCACACATCCATATAGAAGAAAGCACTATACCAGGCAAGCTGCATCTATCCCGATCGCAATTACTGCACAATACCGGGAGAACACACAGCAGATTCAGTTCCTGACAGACCAATGCAATTTCAGCAATTCCTCCAGTCTTCTACAGGGTGAGCCTGGTTTCTACTCTTCAGAGATCCTTTGATTCTTTTCACAGGACGGATTCAGTCCTAACAAGCTGTTACACAAGCTGCAGACCGAACTCTGGGCCTTACATACGTTTTGACTAAAACTGCACACTGAAAAAGCACAGGGCTCCTTCCTTCTTCACTGCCAAAGCTCAACTCAAACTCCAACCGACAAACCGGGCACTTCCTTTGAGTTCCTCCCAGTTCTTGACTGGATTGGCTGTCACTCACAATAGACTGCTGCTGTTGGTCCAAAAAGGCACTGAAGTCTAAACTACATCTCCCAGAGTCACTGCCCATACAATCCTCTTCTGGCTGGCTCAGATTATGAGTCCAAGTTCTGATTCGTCCAAGGCACCATTTTAGAGCTAGCTTACCCCACACTGATTGGTCCAGTTCAGCAGTTCAAAACTAGAATGGGGAACTAGCAGACACAGTTCTGACTGCAAAGAAAGCAGGTTAGACAAACTGTAATTTCATTATTACTCTAAATAATTTCTGGCAAACAGTTACATCTTTCAGATAGGTTCCCTTTGCACTCCTAGTGACTGCAAAATGAAGTGAATTGGCAGCAGCTTGAGTGGTACTCAATCAAAGAAACACACAGTCCCCATACAAACTAATTATGTCTGCAAGCAGACAGCTCTTAAAGAGACAGTACCAGAGGTTCTAAAAACACTCACTGATAAATGGCTTAAATGCAAACACCATTCAGGCTTGGAGCATTCAAAGCAAGCTCCTGGAGTCTTTTGGGAACCCCCATTTGCAGGGGTTACACCCTTCCTGGCCTGGGAAAGCTTGACGTCCACACAAGCAATACCCCCATAAGTTTCAACTGCAACCATATACATTTGCATTAGGCTCGCACATGTAATCATCAGTCAATATATCATTTTACCAAGAACACATTTCTGAAACATTGCAGTACGTCACTCTTTACACAGTATTACATACACATTGTACCATAACTCAAGTTATTACCTCTTGTACATGAAACCTGAAGAGAGGGGCCCTTCCCTATCAGTTACCTTGGGGCTGGATGGGGCAAGGGCACCATACTTAGAGGGCAACACAAGTAACTTGAGTTAGCACTGATGCTCAGTTTGGGCAATGAGCTCGGGACACATACACCCTTTATGGACAACATTGAGAGGCAAGTCCACAGGCCTCCCAAGTGAATCATAACTGAGGTGCACCACAGGCTTTACAGCTCGACCAGTCTTTCTAGGGGAACTGTTATAGTCTCTGCACTCTGAGCCTCATTTTCAGCATTGTCCTCACTTGTCAGGAGTCTCCATGGGGTAGAGAGGCTAGAACTTGGGGCACTTTCAGCTCCAGGAGTTACAGTTTCTGAGTCCACAACATTTGGCTCACATGGAGAGCTGACACTGGCAGTGGACTGTCAGGGCACTCAAAATACTCTTCTTGTTCGGGTGTATCACCAGTCTGCCCTAATCTATCATTTTCCTCCCTGAAAGCTCAAACAGTTCAACCATGCACAATGATTCCATTTCATCTGATCTGATGCTTTGCACTTCACTTTCTGGGAGCATTGGCTCCAGGGATGAAGCTGGGGGCTTAGACAGTCCAGAAGGCCCAGCTTTGTCTCCAGTATTGACTAGGGATTGCCCGAAACAATTGACTCAGTTCGTAAGAAGGATAGTATTCAAAGTCACTCTCACTTTCTTCCGATATGGACTGACAGTCATGCTCAACTGGGACTTGTGGAGGGAACACTTTAACTTTGCTTCTGTAGGTGCAGACTTTCTTGATCTTTTCTTAGCAGCAGCTCTAGTCACTGGTCCAGAGGGGCATCTTCTAGGGCTCAGACTCAATTAAGATTTGTCCAATGGGCAGTAAATGATTTCTATGCATTGTTTTACATCTTTTGAATTATTCTCAGGCCTTACTTTGTACACTGGCAGATCATCTACTTTGCCCACTACAATGTGAGGAGATGGTGCCATCTGTCAGCAATCTTGTGCTTGCCATGCAGTCCCAGATTTCTTAGCAATACCGATCTCCTCCTGGAGTTCCTGTGCTTTCACCTTTTTATCATACCTTTCTTTGTTGGCCAGATTTCTTTTGGCAGCCATGGTTTGAGCCAGTTGGTACTCATGAGTTAGCTGGGCCTTTAACTTTGCACATACTGTAAATAGTTGGCAGCTTGAACCCCATCAGGAGAGACCCCAAAACACACATCTACTGGTAGTCGAGCTTCTCTCCAAACATCAGGCGGTGGGGGAGAATCCAGTGGCATCACTTTGGTGCAGTTATAAGCATGTACCAGGGTGCTAATTTGTTGGCTCCATCTAGGCTTGTCCTTTGGGTGCAGGGTGCCTAGCATATCTAGCAAAGTGCGGTTGAAACGTTCAGGCTGTGGGTCCCCCTGGGGTGGTAAGGAGTGGTTCTGGACTTTCGCACTCCCCACAGAGAAAGCATCTCTTTGATCAGATGACTCTCAAAGTCTCTCCCTTGATCAGAATGGATTCTTTGTGGAGCCCCATAGTGAACAAAAAAGTTTTCTACAAGTACTTTGGCCACAGTGGATGCTTTCTGGTCTTTGGTGGGAAAGCTTGGGCATATCTCGTGAAATGGTCAGTGACCACCAGCACATTACTGATATTTCTTTGATCTGACTCCAAACTCAGAAAATCAATACAGACCAGCTCCATGGGTGCACTGGTGGTGATGTTAACAAGGGGCAGCCCTCTGGGGCAAAGCTTTCCTCTGTAAGCAGCGACTACAAGTTGAATGTGTTGCTCCACATCAGCCCCCATCTTAGGCCAATAGAATCTGGATCTCACCAAGTCAAGTGTTCTGTCTATACCAAGGTGCCCCATGGGTTGTGCAAGGACTCAGTACTGAGTCTCGAAGGCAGTGGGCAGCACTAGTTGTTGTTTGTCTACTTGTCCCCTCTGTCTACTGTTTCTCTGTATAACAGTTTATTGATCAGTTTCAACTTAGGACCTTCTTTGTATAACAGTGCAGTTCTCAAATCAGTGGAGCGTAATTTGACACATCTTTTCCTGCATAGAGGGCTTCTAAAGCTGCTTTGATCATGGGATCGCGGATTGAGCCCCACTAGATACTGTCATTGTCCAGCTGAGGCAGTGCACCAATGTCTATTGCAGAAAAGTGGCAATAAGCAGCACGTATGCAATTCTCAGAGGGTCCCAAGCAATCCACCATGCAGTCCACTGCGTCCGTGGACATTTGTTCCTCCCTGTCAAATTCGCAGAGTGCCCGAATGTCAGGTTCTGCCAATCGGACCCAATCATTCTGGGGAACAGGCTCCGGAGAGAGCATCAGCATCTATGTGGTTCAGACCTGCTCGGTATTCGAGAGCATAGTCATATGTAGATAATGCAGAAAGCCACCTATGGCCAGTGGCATCCAACTTAGCTGAGGTCTGCACATAGGTCAAAGGATTATTGTCAGTTTTTACTAGTATTTTAGCCCCATACAAGTACTCATGGAATTGGTCAACAATAGCCCACTTCAAAGCTAGGAACTCTAACTTATGTACAGGATAGTTCTTTTCGGATGGGGTCAGGCTTCTACTGGCAAAGGCCACTGGTCTCAGGCCATTCTCGTGCTCTTGGTACAACACAGCCCCCAACCCTTGCAAGCTAGCATCAGTGTGCAGGACGTAAGGTTTTCTTGGATCGGCATAGGCCAGCACTGGAGCATGGGTAGTTGATATATGATCTCATGAAAAGCAGTCTCACAATAGGAGTCCAGCGGGCCCCCAAATACTCACCGGATGAAATACACTCTTTCAGTCTTGAGGACGCTGACTTTTGGTATTTTTGTGGGTTGGAGGATACCCTTGAGTAAGGTTAAGTAAAGGCGGATCACTCTTGAATAGTCCTTGATGAAGCGCGATAATAACCACAGAATCCCAGGAATCTTTGCAGTTCTTTTAGATTTTTGGGCTGTGGCCAGGTGGTCAAGGCCTCAACTTTACTTGGGTCGGTCTCTATTCCTCGGTGGATACTATGTGTCCCACATACTTTACTGATGTTTGAAAGAATTGACACTTATCAATGGACAGTTTAAGGCCAAAGTCCTCCAGTCGGTCCAATACCTTAAATAATCTGCTCTCATGTTCCTCCAGTGAGCTGCCAAACACAATAACATCATCTAGGTATACCAGGCACTCTAGTAAGTTCATGTCCCCACTGCACGCTCCATCAATCGTTGAAAAGTGGCTGGGGCACCTGAAATCCCTGAGGCATCCTTGAATTCATAGAAGCCAAGCGGACAGATAAAGGCCGTCTTTCTCACGGTCCTCTGGGGCCATCGGGATCTGGTAGTACCCACTGCGGAGATCCAGCACAGAGAACCACTTGCTCCGCTTAGGCAGTCCAAAGCATCCTGAATGCGGGCATTGTGTACTGATCAGGATAGTCCGCGTTTAAGGAGCGATAATCCACACACATCCTTACTGTTCCATTCTTTTCCTCACTACCACAATGGGGAAGCATAGGGCTTCTGGATTCTTGTATTACACCAGCAGCTAACATCTCTTGCAGATGCCGTCTCACATCATCTATGTCAGCAGGTGCCAGGCGTCGAGACCTCTCACGAAATGGTCTTTCGTCATGCAGCGGATATTGTGCTCAGCTCCTTGCACGCATCCTACATCCCATTCCTTTAAAGAAAACACCTGGTCTCTCTGGGCAAGCTTCTCACTGATCCTCACTTTCCATTCAGCTGGCAGCGGGGAGTCGCCGAAATCAAACAAGTCAGGCATTACTCTGTCATTCTTCCTTGAACTCTTGCTGCTGGGTAGCACTGCAGTGTCTGCACAATGCACATTAGCCAGGATGCAACCTCTGTTTACTCGAATATCTCTTTCAGACACATTATGAACTTGGACCATTACCCTTCTGGCATAAGCATGGGCTCTAGCGGGCAAAATACTAGGCTTGACCAGCAGTCCCTCTGGCAATTTTCCATCGCCTGGTGCATCCAACATTAATATTTTATTCTTAACATCCTTTCTGATACGGACCTCTCCTGTAAGGTACACTGGAATTTGGCGCCAGGATCAGAGACTCAGGATCCTTCTTCCATACAATTCCGACCGGTTCCTCTGGTTCTGTTTTTCAGCATCTCTCTGTGCCTCATAGGCCTTCTTAATTAAAGCCGGAACTCTTAAAGCTCTACTAGTCTTTGACCCTGTTTTCATAACACAACTGTGCCAGCCTTCCAACATATGAGCATTTGTTCCAATTAACAAAGGGACACCATCATACAGTCCAGTGGGGGACACACTAAGGCTAGGGTCTCTACTTGTTCGCCACTCCAGCCACGGAGGTGGGAAAGACAGCCAAATTCGGATATACCCGAATAGGGTAGGCCTTTCACTTAACCCCATACATGCAGTCCTTCTAATGGTTGTAAGGTACGTCTGACAAATGCTTCTGATACCAATCCTGGAACATAATTGTCACTTGGGAGCCACTGTCTAATACAGCTCTTGTAGACACTCCATTCACCTTTACAGTGGTCTCCATGGAGGGACCCACTATTCTGGACCAGTCTGGAGAGGCAGTAGTGGGGGCCTGGGCAACTGACCTTGCCACAAAAGGACGTGAATTAGCATTTTTGGTGCCCTCACTGGGATCATGTCGTGCACCTCTTAACCACTGACTTCTTCTCCAAGCTCTCCTTGTAGCCTATATGCAACTTTGTCAGTGTCTTTTGGGACTGGCATTCCCTTTCATGTGCCCATCTTTCCCACAATTATAGCAAAACATACTTTCTGGAGTTTGAGCTGGCGAGGCGCCACACGGAGCCAGGGCGGGGTATTACTAACTGGAAACCTGGGTGCCATCTCTGTCTGTGCGTGATAAGCATTTGGAGACATCTCGTCAGTTTCTCCACTTCCATGGTCAAGGAATTGAGTTTGGAGCTGTTATCAGCAGGAGATACATGGTGGGTACCCCACCCCATAGCAGATGCAGTCGGATATAGGTCAGGGCCCGTACTGGCAGGCGTGGCCTTCATAAAGGGACTGTTTTTGAATTCCGGATTCTCTCAACAGTTCGCCCCATTGTGGCATATCTTTTCCTTGTCAGAGCACTCATTGACTGTCAACCTCTGCCCTGAACTTCACTTGATGGGTCACCCTCAGTCACTCGGGTCGTAGCCACAGCTGTTGGTGCAGGTACCTCCCGGTCGCCTTTTCTCAACTCTCGAATTTCTCTCATTAACTCATCATAGGAGGGTGGGATTCCAGTCGATTTGCCAGGCGTAACTGAAGCAACAGCAGTTCTGAGAAGGGGCAGACTTATGATTCTGTCCAGTCTGGTTCGTCCAGTTCAATCGCTGGCAAACTACCCTTCTGAGGCATTCTTGCAACAATTTTCCAGCCGAGACATACACAGACAACAACTCCCTTTGGTACTGTTGTGCATTTCTTACTCTCCACCATAGGTCCTCATCAGAATCTGGACTCCCATACACATTCTCAAGGCCTCAAGATAGGCCTGTGCAGTCGCTTCAGGGTTACTGGCCCGTTTAGCACGGATGGTAGCCAGGGCAGGACCTCGAGGCTCTCACTAACCCTCTTTCGCTTTTGCCTTCCGAGCATTGCCATTCTAGCAATTTGGGGCAACATAGTTCATCCAGGTCTCCCAGTCATCCTCCCTTGGGGGTGGGAGGGTGCCAGAGAAGATCCTCAACCTTGGTAAGAGTCGTGACTAATGGCAGGTGCAGAAATAGGAGTCTGCATTGGTTCAGCCACCATTACGGGCACTGGAGCAGGAGAGGGTGTTGGGGAGGAACACCCCAGGTGGCAAGAATAGTTTCTTCAAGTCCTCCACAGTTTTCCCTCTCCCAGCAACCATTCAGCAAATTTCTCCTCAAAAGTTTCAGATAGTGGTGGGGGCTGATTCCCAGGTCTTTACTGTCCTTAGTTATCACTCTCCAAGCAGTGAGGCTCCCTCTGGGGTAATGGTCTTTGGCACTTTGGAGCTATCTATGGGATCCTTAAACTCTACTAGGGCCAGGAAAGTGTGGGTGAGCAGATTAGCATGCCGACCCACCACCACAGGGTTTTGTAAACCTTCCACCTTGGAAAGTACTCCCTGCACAGTGTCCTGTTGATACCCAGGGGGATGTCCAGGATAAGCATAGCATTTGGGGTCGATCTCCTCCCAGTACACCACTCACCAGCGGTGCACAGCCACTTCTACCGCGAGTCCATTTTTTTCTTAACAGTGGTTCGTAAATATGGCCACTAGAGGACACACAATCCCAGCGGTGAGCCTCCAAGATGTAACCTCAGATGGCGCTATCCCAGGGGCTACTACCCCTGCCTGATTTGCCACTAACAGGTTGAGGGGCCTGGATCCAATGGCGGTGCCTCCACCCAGAGGTCAGGGTTTGCAATAGTTAAACTAACTTGGTCACAGCCCTCTGGGACACTGCAACCCCCTTTCTTCCCACTAGTGGCCCACACAATATATCAAATTACCTTCACAGTATACACTTACCCCAGGACTGGTTCCGCACTGGGACCTCCTGTGAAATGAGATACAGTGCAACATTCACAGTACAGTACTTTAACATACACAAATACCTCGGGCAGTATAACTTTGCTGAAACAAGCAGCTCTGATTTATTTAGGGGGCTATAACAAGGACAGGGGGAAATCATGTTAATTAGCTTATCACTCTAATAATCTACCTATGGCTCTGTGCACAGGCCTATCCCTATCAGTTACTGTCCCTGGGTACCCAAGCCCTAGTGGCTAGTCCAAACCGTGGCAGCTGGTAGGGCCTTTCACACAGAGAAAGGAGAATTAAACAGTCAGCAGTACAGTAATTCCATTTGGATTTAATGTGGCAATTCAACAGGGAGCGACCCTGAATTAGTACTCACGACCTCAAATAAGATAGGGTCCTTCAATGTCAGCAGGGCTCACTTGAGGTACACAAACCTCTTCACACATCCATATAAAAGAAAGCACTATACCAGGCAAGCTGCATCTGTATCCCGATCGCAATTACTGCACAATACCGGAGAACACACAGCAGATTCAGTTCCTGACAGACCGAATGCAATTTTCAGCAATTCCTCCAGTCTTCTACAGGGTGAGCCTGGTTTCTACTCTTCAGAGATCCTTTGATTCTTTTCACAGGACGGATTCAGTCCTAACAAGCTGTTACACAAGCTGCAGACCGGAACTCTGGGCCTTACATACGTTTTTTGACTAAAACTGCACACTGAAAAAGCACAGGGCTCCTTCCTTCTTCACTGCCAAAGCTCAACTCAAACTCCAACCGACAAAACCGGGCACTTCCTTTGAGTTCCTCCCAGTTCTTGACTGGATTGGCTGTCACTCACAATAGACTGCTGCTGTTGGTCCAAAAAGGCACTGAAGTCTAAACTACATCTCCCAGAGTCACTGCCCATACAATCCTCTTCTGGCTGGCTCAGATTATGAGTCCAAGTTCTGATTCGTCCAAGGCACCATTTTAGAGCTAGCTTACCCCACACTGATTGGTCCAGTTCAGCAGTTCAAAACTAGAATGGGGAACTAGCAGACACAGTTCTGACTGCAAAGAAGCAGGTTAGACAAACTGTAATTTCATTATTACTCTAAATAATTTCTGGCAAACAGTTACATCTTTCAGATAGGTTCCCTTTGCACTCCTAGTGACTGCAAAATGAAGTGAATTGGCAGCAGCTTGAGTGGTACTCAATCAAAGAAACACACAGTCCCCCATACAAACTAATTATGTCTGCAAGCAGACAGCTCTTAAAGAGACAGTACCAGAGGTTCTAAAAACACTCACTGATAAATGGCTTAAATGCCAAACACCATTCAGGCTTGGAGCATTCAAGCAAGCTCCTGGAAGTCTTTTGGGAACCCCCATTTGCAGGGGGGTTACATTAGCAAATGGGGCAGGGGTATGGCCCCAGGCCAAGTGAAGGGAGGAAGAGCAGTAGGGTGGCCACCACAAAAAAACAAAACAAGAAAAAAACCATATAGTGGATGGTACTGAACAAGGGGTCAGTAAAAAAAGAGGGCAGGTGAGGTTCATTAATTACATGTGTGAGGGGAACAATACTGTGGGGGTGTACAGTATCAAAAACAACAAAACAAAGAGAAGTGACTAACAGCCTATCTGGTATTTTTGTTTGGAGTGATAGGTATGGCTCCTGTAAAACAGAAATCAAACCCATAGGAGGACATGGTCCAACAAGCAATGTCCATGATGAAAGAGGTGCAAGCAATGTTGGAAGCAGCCAAGGATAAGGAGGAACCAAAGCAGAATGGGGGCAAGGAGAAGGCATCAGGAGCAGGAGAGGAACCCAAGAAGATGACACCTGAGAAAGGGGGCAAAATGGAGACATTCCAAGAGTAAGACTGACATGGTTGATCTAATACTGGAAAGGAGTCTGAGGGAATATGTGAAAGAGATAATCAGGGAAACAGGGGAGCGAGGTTTAGTGGAATTACAGAAGGTTTTACAGGGTTCTGGGAAAGGGATAATGATGGACAGAAAATGGGTAAAGATAAGAGGATGGAAGGATAAGGTGGGGGGAGACCAGTGGGGAAGTAGGGACCCTGGGAGTTATGCTGGCGGATCACGTCCCACAGCCACTGAAAGAAACAATATGAAAGGGGAATATGTGGATACCGTTGCTTTAGTGGACAAGGAGGTGGCAAAGAAATATGAAGAGATGGAAAGGATAGGAAAAACAGAGATGTCAGTGGCACTGGCAATACTGGGGTGAACTCAGGAAGAAAGGGTTTTTTTTTTGCCTTTTTGCATATTCTTTTTACCCCCAGCCAGTCCCCAGCCAGCCTCTGCTTCCAGCAGCCAGCTCTAGCCCCGACCAACTCACCCGATCTGCTGTCCTGTTGCTCTCACCCGGTTGACCAGATCTATCCCTTCGCCAGTGGAGCCCTCCTGCCCAGGGGAGGCTGCAGGAGGGGAGACTGGAGTGCCCATGAGCATTCCCTTGCATCTATGCTGGGCGGGAGAAGACAACAGGGGCTTCCTGGCCTTGTGGCTGGGGAGGCAGGACCAACATCATCCAGTCAGCTAGGGTGGTGAATGTTTTCTTTTTTTTGCTGTTTTTTGGCCCTCCCACCACCCCAATCAGCAGCATCCAGTGAGGGGTGACCTGGGGCAGGGTGCACAAGGGGTGTGTCAAGGCTCCACGCTCCACACAGGCCCACCAACCACCACCAGGTTCCACAGCTATACTCCACCTCCCCAGGAGGCAAGTGTCCAATGGACACTGTGAACTCCTTCCCTGCCGGACTCCGCTCCTGGCTCCTGGGCTCAGGATGTGATCCCAGGTTGCCAGTGTGCTGAGCGAATACCTTAGCTCGGTTCCACGGAGCTGGCCTGGGAGAAAGGGTTTTAAGGAGAAAAACATGGTGGAATGGCTGACAGGGTTTACATACTTTAGTGCCATATTGCTGCAGAAGCAGCTGGCATTAGCCACTCTATTGTTGGCATACTCATTGATTGTGCACAATGTGTACAAGATATGAGGGGGCGGAAGTATGGTTAGTTACAGTACGACAACAAATTTCATCAGAGGATGTCATCACATGAGGATGTCTGCTGGGACACCAGACATCCAGATTATGGTTTGATGTTCTACTGAGTGTTCAGAGTTAGTGAGGTTATCATCCAAGGGGGGAAGGGGCAAAACAGACTTGTTATGGGCAGATGTGCAGTGGTTTAAGGACAGGTTGGAACTGTGGTTAAATGGTTAAGATGGACCAGGCTCAGCATGGGGCAAAAGTTACGATAAGGAGGCAATTGATTAGAAGGCTGTGTCCAGCATGAGCCCTGTGGGATTACAAGAAGGCCAGACTGCTAGGGGAAGGGACACTCTTTGTGCAAAGTAATGCAAACCCAGTCACCAGCTAGCAGCTGGTGGTGGTGTTGAGGAAGGGGATGAAATTTCTAGGGGAGGATTCAGTGGGGTTCTCATCCCATTAGTTTCGGATGGGGCAGCTTTCAAAATGGGAACAAAAGGGGGCTCAATAGAAATGGTACAAAAGGTGGGTAGGTGGATACCAGAAAGTTATAAAACATACATTAGGGAGACATTGAATTATTATTGTCTGTGTTCTGCCAGAGTATGACGGGAGGAGAAATATTTGGATTTGTGGCCATTCTTTCATTCGTTGGGCAGAGAGACATGCAGCAGTGAAGCCCAAGGGAAGACAACTATGGCTGAATTTGGGAGTAGCAAAGGTGAACTGGAGGGGCATTCAGGACATGCCGTATGCCCAACTGTCACCATTGTTAGAGGACTTAAATGTAAAGCTGCCAAAGCTGAGCTCTACAATGCCGGTTCAACAACAAAGTTGTCGATCGCCATCACAGCGATGGATTTATGTCGACCGCAACTTGCGGTTGGCATAAATCCGATCAGAGACCCCAGCTGTTTTTTCAGGGGAGGGGGTGCAGGACTGGGAGACAGTGTGCCAGGGTCTCAGGCAGATCACTACAGCAAAAACATTGATGTTGTCGGCATCAACGTTTTCGCTGTATTGGTGTCACCGTACAGGGGGCATACCCCAAAGATGGATGTGTTGATGATTCATTTGGAGGGTAATAATCTGGGAGGCAAGCCATGGGTGGATATTATGTGGGAGATAAAAGGGGATTTGGAATAGATCAAAAGGTGGTGGCCAGAGGTAGTAATTGGTTGGTCTGAAATTGTACCAAGGAGGGTCTGAAGGCAAGCATGAGACGTTAAGGCCATTGATGGGGCTAGGAGGTGTTTGAACAGAAAAGTGGTGGCCATGGTTACAGTATTGGGGGGATGGTGATGACACACAGGTACATTTCCCAGGAGTTTTCAGGGCATTATAAGGTGGATGGGGTACACCTGATGGATATAAGGCTTGATCTTTTTAACTACAGTTTGGGGGTCTGGAAAAATGGATTGGCGGTTTTATGCATTGAGAAGTCCATCATCCATCACAATAGCTGGAGATGGGTTAGTGGAAGAAAGAAAAGAAGGGGTAGGGGGGAAAAAGGAACAGAATAAAGATATAAGGGGCCCATGGGGTAATGGACTGGGATAAAAAGAAGGAACACAGACTGGGTGTACACCTAAAAGTGTTGGGGCCTTGGGGGTTTGCACCCAGGGGGCAGAAAGGTAGACTGGGTGTGCATCCTACTACAGTGGATAATAAGTAATAAAAAAATGGATGTATTGTTATGTAAATACAGTGTATAAAGGTGGTGAAACAAAAGGTTGTAATAAAGATGCAAGTTATTAATAAGAGTTATCGACTGAGCACCCAATAAGAATGGTTTGTGTGTGGTAGTCGCGTGATGCATGGCTAGGGTAAGCAGCTCCTTCTCCTTGCTCCCTCTCATAACGCTATAATTTCATCTTTTTCACCCTCTTAACTCACAATTCGTGAACTTTCTCCCAGTTCTCTAGTGAGCAGGATCCTTCCGATGACTGGTGCTGAGTGTTTTTTGGGAATTGGAGGTTTGCGATGGACGCAAAGATGAAACAACCCTCTCCATGTCACACCCCACCACAAATGCCGGATAAAGCTTCAGGAAAGGCCAAGGGCCAGAGTGCCAAGTCGGGAGCAGCTGCCAGTGCTACTGTGGCTCCATCTTCGTTGTCGGAAGAAAGATTTTTCCTCGAACTACAACATCTGAAAGATGCCCTATCTTTTCTGACGTAGGAGCCTACCTCCATGAGAAAAGACTTCAGGGAAATTTCTCGATGGGTCAGAGATGTTGAGGCATCGATCGGTGTCCCTTGAAAAATGACGAGACAGAGTGGATCCTGAACTGACCTCCTTCCGTCAGCATTTACACAAAATGGAACCTAAACTTGAAGATTTGGTGGGGAGAAGTAGATGGAACAATTTGGTGATCCTTGGGTTTCCCGAGGAGGTTGCAGGGTCCAATCCAGTGCTTTTTTCCCAGCAGCTTCTTGAAATGTTAGTGGAGCCATCGCCAAATTACCCCTGTTACATAGCTGATCGATCACACCGAGCTTTATAGGCCAAACCTCCTCCGAATCTGCCCATTCCTGTTAAAATTGCTCAGTTTTCTTGACAAGCAACATGTTTTAAATAAGATCCGGGATATACAGTCCCTTTTGTGCGAAGGACATACAATTCCTATCTCCCAGAACCTGCCAGTTTCAGCACATCAAAAAAGGGCTGCCTATCACCCAATTGTATCTAAACTGATCCCTGCAGGTATTAAGTTTCGAATGCTCTATCCTTCTCGCCTACAAGTTCTTATCCACAAAGCTTGGCAGTCTTTTGATGACAGTCACCAAGTCGCTACGGAACTCCAATGCCTCCTTCCTGATTTGTTTAAAGCTGGCTGATTCTGCTTCATATATCTGAGGGTAACCTTGCTTTTAAAAATTGCAAGACTTTTCTCAGAGAAGAGGACTTGCCTTTTCTTGGATGATTCTCTGGTTGGCGATTGGTTTGGAATGCTATATGTGCATGGGCTTGCCTCTTTGTTTTTTGCTGGATTTACCTAATTATTTTAAATCTCATTTGTCTGCCCTTTGCTTTTTCAGCCTCAAGTCCCTTGGCTGCCTTTAGAGTTTTACAGTCATGTGATGGTTTTCATCAGAGTGCCTTCCCAACTTTGGGATGGCTTGGCCCGGGGTTCAATATGGGGATTAGCTCCTCCCACAACCTCGACGCAGCTCCTCTAACACACCTCCCTTGCTTAGGGAGTGCTTTTTCTCCCTGGGCTCCCTGCATGGCTCATATGGCTGTGCCATTCTCTGTGGTCCTGCTGCTCTGTCCATTTGTTTTACATGCCCTGCATGCCTCCCTCTCTCCTGTTGTCGCCCTGTTTGTCTTTGTTTTTGCATCCTGATTTGCCTCTTTCCTGTCTCCTGGTTGGTCACTTGGCTGCTCCCTTCCGCCTTCCCATTCCCCCCATCACTAGTCTCCCTCCCTTTGTTCCCTGGGTTCTTTCCCTCAATTGCTTTTTGGGCTTTCCACCCACATCCACTCACCTCTAATTTATATGCCTTTCCCATCTCCTCTCCATTTCAGAGCTCTCCTCTAAATCTTCTCCCAATGCTCCCCCACTTCCTGTTTATTCCAGGCTAACCTCCATCCTCCTCCACCTCAACTCACTGCCTTCAGCTCAACATTTCTCCCCTATGCTGCCTGGTATTCAAATTCACCTCATTCACCATGGAGTCTCTCTCTCTTCAGTAAGTACCGCTGCATTTTCTTTCCGCTTGGTCCTCTGCTCAGCTACTCATGTTTTTCCCTGCACATTGAACTGCTAATCTGATCTCCTTTGCCTGACTCCATGCTTCTCTTTACCTTCAATCAACTGCCATGCCAGCTCCCAACTGTCCAAGACTGCTGATTAGGATAAGCTTCTGGGGTTCATACGCTTTACTGCGCTCATCCTGCTGCACGTTGCTGAAAGGTTCCAGCTTGCCCCTGTCTTCCAGGACAGTGCATACAACCTATGTGCTCCACTTCCATGTACATGACTTCATTCACAGTATTCAGCCTAATGATTCTAATTGAAACTCATAGGTACTTATGTAGCAGCAACCTGGCAATCTCGACTAATTGTACAAAGCTTGACTCCACTTTGTATGCACCTTCATTCTTTTCGGAATGACTACTCATCCAGCATCTACGTTCTACTTTTCCTGAAACCCTTCATGAATCAATACTTCTTTTATACCAATCTGTGTATGTAATGGGATGCCAGCCATTTGACTTGCACCATGTGTCCAAGCTGAATGCGGTTTGTATCCGGTGCCGTCTTTCTCACGGTCATTTGTTCCATTCTGTTTGCTGTTCCTGGTCCTGGTGGTGAGGGGGATGTGTGTCCACCACTTGTTTGTGGTTCCTGTCCCTTTTGCAGTCAAGTTGCGCTGCTTACCTGGGATGTCGGGGGTGGGGGTGGGGGGTGCTCCCATCCTCTGACCCTGGTTGTTGTAGCATATCCACTTCTGCTCCTCCGCCCTCAGTTGCCTGCATCCCCATACTCCTTTCCCTGGATTCCTACTCAGTTTACAGCCATGCTTCCTTCCCTACATGGTGATTACTTCCATGGCCTGACCTCCTCTACAGCTCTGCTGTTTATGTACCTCCCTTTCCTCCATGCTATGTATGTCTTACCATACTTGTCTACTGCACATCATGCCTATCTCATTTCATTCCCTACTCCACTCTCTTTCTACAGCAGCTTTCTGCATGTCCAGCCAGCCCACACCAGCAGTACTCTAGACTCCATCCCTAACTTGTGCCTGCTGAGGTGCTGAGTAAAGGTAGGCTTCCCCTGTCTACAAGGGATGGGAGTCCGTTACAATCACTAGCTCCTACTATCTTCCAGCCTGACATCCTCCATCCCTAATTTTGCTTGGCAACATTGAATGCAGGTTGGCTTTCTCCAGCTACCATGGATGGTAGCCATGTCTACAACCTACTGAGTCTCAACATGCCTTCTCTACCTCATACCAGTTGCTGCTTCCCTTCTGGAACGGAACTTCTTCGTCCCATATGCCTTCATCATCCTACATATGCCTAATTGCCTCAACTCAAGATCATCCCACATCAGCCGTCTCTGATGGATGTCCGAGTCTACATTCCACGTCTTCAGCTTATGCTTTCTCAGCTTGATGCCTGGTTGCTACTTCCCTTCAGGAACTTGGCTTTGACCTAGCCTACCTGATCTGCAAAACAGAACTTCTTCGCTCCATGTGTCTTTATCATTCCACTTATGCCACCTTTTGCATCTCATTCCTGATGCAGGTTGCCACTTCCCTGCCGGAACAAAACTTCATCTGCTATGTACTCTAATTTTCCTACCTCTCCTCGTTGCATCCAGTAAAGTTCATCTAGACTCGATTGTCATGGATGGATGCCTAAGTTTACATTCTACTGTTTCCCACATCTCCACTCACGACTTGCTATGGGATGCCACAACCCTTCTGGAACTGGACCTCGTCCTTCTCATATTCTTCATTATCCCCCTGCCTTCAGCCTCTCCTCAGGTCTTATCTCACTGACTTCCCTCATCAGCAGCCTGAGCTGCATCACTGTTTCCATTTACTGCATCCTCTACCTGATAAAGCTCGACGCTTCCCTTCGGGAATGGGACCATCACACCCCAACTGCCTCCTACTTTTCGTCTCTGCCTGTTGACCTTGACTGTAGGTCACCTCATCAACATCAGGGTGTGTTAGCCAGTTTATGGATCCGCTGGGTCACCATATCTTCTGCATCTTGCCTGATCACCGCTCCCACCTGAAACAGAACCCATTAACTCACTTCATCCTCCAACCACTGCCAAGTGGTAACAGATGCTAATTCTATCCTCAATTACCAACTTTGGATGCTCGTTTTTGCAATCAAATGTTTTGATCCTATTTCCTCTCCACCGGACCAAAGCTTGCTGCTCTCTCCTGCACCCAGGCATGTACCACAAGAGGCTGCATCATCAGCCACTTTCTGGAGCATCATGACTGTCAGCTCACCTCACCTGCCTCAGTTGGGAGCCTGTATCTGTCCTGCAAGACCCCCCTTTGCTTTCCCATATCCTACCAGATTACCACTTCCTTCCAAACCTAAGACCCATTTACTCTGACTGCCATGCAGCCTTCCTCACCTCTCGCCATCCTGTTCTTCCATGGACCACCATAACTGAACCCCTGGCCTCTATCCCCTTATGATTTGGATCTTGCCAGCTCATTCGATATCTACCTCAATCCGGTTGATTGCCTCTGGGACTTCCTTGCTGCAGGTCATCCCCTCCACTTGGTGTGTGAGCTTCTTTTTTCCTTCAGATGTGGGACCCTTATCCTCTTTGCTCCAGCACCTTCCATCCTTTCACTCGTCGTTTGAAACCTTCGTCAGATGTAGAACTTATGTACTTTAACCCAGTTGCTCTTAGTACTTGACTTTGCTCCTTGGCCTTCCATGGATCATCATCTAGTGACTGCTGCAGCCTTCCCACATTCCACTACCATTTGCTGAGGGGCTGACCCGGTCCTGTTCCTTCTTGCATAGTATGTCACCCAGCTTCACTCAGCTCGGCACCTTCCTGGATCGATCCTCTAGTCCATCAGGATTCACTCCAGACCTTCCTTCCATCTTTGGGTGGCTACCTGTTCACTTCTGCCTTGCAGGCTTAGGGCTTCGTCTTGTCTGCTATGGTGCTATTGGACATCCTACCATATCCCTGGCCAGTATTCCTACTCAGGCAACTACTACCCTCATCTATCCACCACATACTCCTACTCTGGCCATCCTTACAGCTCCCATCCACTACTTGATGGATCACCGTTCATTTCACTTGAGGAAATTACTCTTACATTGATTTAAGATTTTCCATACTACCCAATCAGCTCCTCTTAATCATTCTGGACTCTCATTGGACTGGACACTAGAAACATTCCCATCTCTTTACAATGGATACCCCTATGAATCTGGACTATTCAGTCTCCATGGACTCCTTTCTACCATGCCTCACAGGCTATCATCTTGCACAGAAAGGACGTATCTTCTTCTCCCATGCTCTGACTTACTTTCCATCATTGCTCCTCTGGATCCCGGGACTCACAAGTTACCTCATGGCACCTTGGACATTACTAATTCCATTCCACAGCCTCCTACCATCACTGAATTTATTGACTATGTTATTAGACTCTTACTTCCTCAACAGATATTGCTTGTTCTCAGACCTTCCCAGCTGCCTTCCAGAATATTCATCATTGGATCTCCACCACCTAGCTGCTCACTAATGCCACACCATTCAAACCATCAGTTTTGGCTCCTGGACATCACCATTCCTCTTGCATTGTCCGCCCTTTTTCATCTAGTACCTTCAGTCGAGTTAATCGCCCTTCCAGTGGACTTTCAGCCTCTCCTTCATGAATTATCTCAGTTAATCTCTCCAGTAAAGACTATCACTAAGACCAGGCTCTCCTTATTTCCATCCAGATATCCATAACAGTTAAGGCAAATCCACTAACCTAGTCTTGCCTCCCAACCAGTCTTACTCAGCCATAGCACTAAGCTCCTCTAGCATTCCACACTACTCTACCTCACTTCCAATCCAGTCTACAGACTCTTCCACATATCCACCTCCAAGTTTCTCTTAGGACTTCGGAGTTGGATTAACTGTAAATCTAACCAACATTAAGCCATCACAGTGCATCTCACGGACAATCACGCAGAAATACCTATATTTACTTCAGCCAGCATACAAGCCAAGCACATACAAGTATAGTTAAGACAGCATGCCCAAATAAGCCATCCAATGCTTAAACCGAACTTCCAAGCAGTCTCTATACATATTTGATTACCATCAGGATGGCATATGCTAATCTTCCTTTATTTGTCTACTAATCACTTATGGCAGTCCTCCTATCAGGCATGCACAGACTCTCCCCCACTCATTTATACTGTACAGATGCTAAATTAGCTACTCATTGCTCACTACTACATTCTTTTCCTCCAGACTTTACCTTGACAGTTAAACCTTACACAAGTCAGATCATTTACCTATGACTGCATAAATCATCGCAATTCCTACCATTCACTGTCTGGTAGCATTTGATCAAATTATGCTCTCCTGGCTTATTACACCCCTGCAATCCCTTTGGACATGCATCCTTCATCCCCTTGTAAATCTGGACTCCATTTGCCCTTCTTCAACCTGGATCTGCTTCATGCTTAGGATTTTACCGCTCCTGCAGAACAGACTTACTCTTCACACTCTGGATCATCATTCAATCTGCATCAGATATGGTTCACGGATGGACTATTGTTTCTCCAAGAAGCTCGCCTTCCTTAAATTAGATATGGTTACTAGAACCTGGTCCTTCTCCTCTTAGTATGCCCAGAGGATGGGCAGACCTATGGCCATGGGTCCTCAGAGGTTTCTTCCACCTGGGTTTTTTTTCTCTCCTGAGTGCCAGGGGTCATACTCTCCCTGAGTTAGAGGAGGTATCTTTCTGGGCCTTCTGTTCCCTACACATTGTTACCTACATACCTACTCTTCAAGGGTGGGAATTGAGTTAAGCCACAAAAAGTACTACAAGTTGCACAAGCACTATATACCCCATTGCTATTCCACAAATATTGAATGGGAGAGTTTGGCCTGAGGTTCAAAGTTGGAAATAGCTCCTCCCACAGACTCTACTTAAGCCCTCCCCTAACACAGCTCCCTTGCTCAGAAGTGTTTTTTGTCCACCCCATCCCCTCCTCCTCCTTCTCCAGTGCTCTTCCTCACCCTTGTTCATAGGCCTTCTGTTCCCTACACATTACTACCTACATATCTACTACTTGGGAGTGGGAACAGAGTGAAGCCCAAAAAGTACTACAAGTTACACAAGCACTAAATACCCCATTGCTATTCCACAAACATTAAACTATCTTTGCTGGCATTGTTGGTTCTTTGCATGGATAGCTTACTTTGACTTGCTTGCACTTCTGCTTTTTTCAGCATTGTTTCTTCATTGAAACTGGGCACTCGAGTACTGCGCTTCCTTGGCCCAGCGTATGGACAGTACTTTCTATAGATATATATATATATATGTATATATTTATTTATATTAAATTTGAGTGGTTTGTATTTTTCATGGACTGGTCTGTTACTTCTAGTAGCACTCTCAATTGTAGCTTTTTCTTCCTCGTGTTTCGGAATTGGCCTGAATATACAGTACATGGGACAGTGTTTGGACTACAACTGTTTTATCTGTGGACATTTTCTAGTATTAAGATTTGAATTTATGTGGGGTTTGGGGGTTGGGGTTTTTGTCTATGATATTAGTGGGTGGGTGAAGGGTTGGGGATATGCAAGCCTTGGGAGGTTTCACGTACCAGAATTTGGCTTGGAGTGTTGCCCCTGTTTTATATGTGTGGAATTCTTCCTTTTTTATTTCTTTTGTTTCATTGTGGCTGTCACTTCCTGCTTTTTCTGTGGGCTTGGGGAGCATGTGTCTTGGAATATGACTGTAAATGGATCAGAGTCTACCTATTTTTCTTTCTTTGGATGCTTTAGTTTTATGGGACCCTGTTCTGCTAGAACCTGCTCCTATAAGGTTCAGATGCCTTCCCTTTATTTTACTCTTCACTTATATTGGCTGTATATGTTGTTTAGAGGGTACCACTGCATACAGTGGCTTTTTTGGCTTTCTTACAAGGGGACTTACACTAAGCATTGTTTTTTTTTCAAGGGGGCTGGATATTTGTGTGGAGAGATGGGAGAAGGGTTTATGGGGGTTGTTCTGGGACTACTTGTTTTTTACACTTATGTAGCAGTTTTTATTTGTTTTTCACTTTGCAGATGGGGGTGTTTAGTATGTGGGTGGGTACCACCAGGGACAGGGTTTTGTTATGGTTGTTTGTTACTTTAGTTGTGTTTTTGTTTCTGCACTCTATTTTGGTTTCTTGTTTCCCCTCATTATTTTACTATGGCAGTCTATAACTTCTGCACTTGGAATGTTAAAGGTGTGCAGTCCCCCACCAAATGATCCAAAATCGTACTCCACCTACACAAGTCACAAGCTGATGTGGACTTTCTTCAGGAGACTCTTTTGCCTCTCTCCCAGGTTCTCCTTCTTAGGCATTCCTGGGTGGGACAGGCATTTGGTGCTGGTTCTGATTCCCATAAGTGGGGTATAGCCATTATTGTAACTCAAAGGTTGCCCTTCCATCTCCTACATGAAATTTCAGACCCTCTGGGCTGTTATATTATTATCTGGGCACTGCTCAAAGATCTGGAGGTTGTATTGGGTTCTATATATGGCCCCAACAGTGATGTCTCTAATTTTTTTTTACTGCTTTGATGTCTGTATTAGCCCCATGGACCTCCCTTCCAATTTTTCTGGGAGGAGACTGGAATTTGGTTCTGTGTAACAATTTGGATAGGACTGTCCAGCCTCGCCAGACCCTCTCACGTGGTCAACTGAACATTCAAGACTTCATGTACTCTTTATGTTTGATGGATCCATGGAGAGCATTACACCCGGATGGGAGGGAGTACTCTTTTTACTCTTTCCCGCACAACACTTATTCTCGGATTGACTATTTTTTGCCTGGGACAGATCAGTTTCCTTGGGTTGTTTTGTGTCACTACTCTGCTAAGGTTATTTCAAATCATCACCCTGCCTTCCTCCAACTCACTCTCACTCCCACTCCTTCTTTGACTAAAGATAAGGTCTGGCAGTTAAATAATCAGTTATTAAAGTCCAATGAGTTACGGTTGCATCTTCATTCCATTAGCACTACCTTTATGGAGCTTAACTCTCCCTCTGTGACTAAAGTTGATGTTTTATGGGGAGCCTTGAAGTGTGCCCTTTGGGGTGAGATGATCTGTTTAGTGGTTAAATGGAAGAGACAGTTCTCTGCTGCTCTTTCTTCATTGTTAGATAGCATACGATTCCTCAAGGGACACATTTCACAGGCTTCTTCTGAATCAGAGTGGGAGCAGTTAGAGTCTCTTAGGTTTAAATATAATACCTTACTGGGAGAGAGGATAGAGCATATTATGTTACATGCCAAACTAAAATATGTTGACCAATGGGAGACGGCTAGGAAGCTATTGGCTCTTTATTTGCACTCCCAGGCCATGGATCGAGTTGTCCCCTCAATTCGTACAGATTTGGGAAGTTTCCTTCACCCCCCCGGGATATTGTTGACACATTTAGAGTCTTTTATCAACAAGTATATGCTCTGCCCCCCCCCTTTTTGCTCCATTCAATTCAAGTCTTTTCTCCATGACATCACTCTCCCTCAGATGGCTAATTTTCAGGTGGCAATCCTTAAAGCACCGCTGACTTTAAGTGAGGTTTCTCAGGCCATTGAATCTCTGGATTCCGACAAGTCTCATGGCCTGGATGGGTTCACCACTAACTTTTATAAGTCATTCAAGGATTTAGTGGTCCCTAATCTCCTAGACACCTTTAATTATATCTTCAAGGAAGGCCTGTCAGACTCTTCTTTGATTGCAGCCACTATAGTGGTTCTCCCTAAACCTGACCAGGATCACCTGTTGGTCTCCTATTACAGGCCAATCTCTCTCATTAATGTTGACCTTAAAATCCTTGCTAAAGTTTTGGCCTGCAGACTGGGATTGCTATGGGATTCAGTGATCAGCAAGGAACAGGTGAGGTTTGTGAAAGGTAGACTTTCTGCTGATCGTCTCAGGAAACTGTCTTACCCACTTTCAGTATCCAAAGATTCCTCCATTCCTACAGTTTTGGTTTCCCTGGACACTGAAAAAGCATTTGATAGAGTCTCATGGGAGTACTTGTTCTCCTTATTACTCAAATTCCACATTCCTCAAGAATTTATAAACTGGGATAAGGCACTTTATTCTTCCCCAACTGCCAGTATACTTTATAATGGTGTTTTGTCTTCATCATTCTCACTCCACCAGGGCACCAGGCAGGGATGTCCCCTTTCCCTGTTTCTATTTAATCTTTTTTTAGAGCCTTTGATTCGCAAATGTAATTCTTCCACTCAGGTTTCTGGTATTTCAATCGGTAATGCGGATCATAAGTTATCTGTGTATGCAGATGATATATTGCTACATGTTTCTTCTCCAATTACATCCCTGCCTGCTGCCCTGCAGATTATTTCACAATTTGGCAATATCTCTAAGTACAAATTAAACCTTACTAAAACTGAAATTATGCCTCTTAACTGCACCACCCTTAAGGCAGATGTTGAGCATCTGGATTTTGTTTTGAGGAAAGACAGAATGAAACATTTGGGTATATACCTTAGCATCTCCCCTCTTAAAATGAAAAAAAATAATCTTAATTCCATCATCTCCAGTCTCAAGGTCAATTTGGACTGCTAGTCTAGGCTGTCCCTTTCTTTGTGGGGACAACTGAATATTATTAAAATGAACGTAACACCTCAATTATTAAATCCTCTCCAGATGTATAACTCAGCTCGCCCCCAGCTTGTTTGCTCAAGTACACGTGATCCTTGCTTCCTTTTTATGGCAAGGTAAACCTGCCTACAGAGCTTACACCAAATTAATGCACATTAAACAGGATAGAGGTCTTCAAGCCCCCAGCTTCTTTCTGTACTATTTGGCATTGCATCTCACTAGGCTTTCCTATTGGGTACAGCCATTTTGGGATAATGCCTCTACAGCATACATTCCACAGTGGGTAGATATAGAACATTACCTATGTTTCATTAATGGGTTGGACATTTGGTCTCTTCCTTACCTCCCCAAGTAGAAACTCCCTCGATCTTTGTGGGACACACCCTTAGGGGCCTCCCTTCAGGTTCATTCACAACTTTGCTCTTTACTCAAGATTTGTCCATATTGGGATGTTTCCCAGCCCTTAGTAGGGAATCTTAACTTCCAGATAGATGGCTGTGTCCTTTTTCAAATATTCTGGCCTGATATAGGAGTGGACACAGTTAGTGATCTTACCATTGATCAGAAGCTGTAATCCTTTCATGAGGCATGTGCCTTATATTCATTGGCCTACCACCTCCTGTTTCCATTTTTTCAATTATTGCATATGCTTTTGCACTTTTTTGATACTGTTCCTTGGCTTAACCCATTCAGTATCTCCATTTTTCCTTTCATTCATTCTGCCCCATCCAGTCACCTCATTTCTTACTATTATCAATCTCTGCAAAGCTATCTGCTTGCTAATGATGGTTCAAGATATTACTGGTGAGACCAGGCTCTTCTGGCCACTAATTCTTCTATAGATTGTGTTTCCATTTGGAAGAACTCATATACTCTCCTTAGGTGGTATCAGTATTGTTTTATGCAATTTCATATCAACCATAATCTTTACTTTACTCTGGTTAAATTACATAGAATGGGTTGACTTTCCACTAATAGTTGTTCCAGATGCAGTAAGGAGCCTGACACCCTGTTTCATTTTTTGTGGTCTTGTGAGACAATAGCCCCCTTTTGGGAATCAATTTGATCCCGTATTGATCCTTTACTTGGTCTGTCAGATGCTTTCCTTCCTGAAATATGTATTTTGGGTGATTATTCTGACACCTTACTTGGCAATCAGAAAGCTCATATGGCTTTGATTTCTGCATGTGCAAAAACAGTCATTCTTATACACCGGCTTGACCAATTCACCCCCTCACTATTTAGAATGGCACAAAGAGATTCTTTTTGCTTTACAGGCTGAGCGCCTTATTGCAAGTTTTTTTCAAATAAGCTGTCTAAATATAAACTTACTTGGGAACCCCTTCATGTCTTACTAACTGTGTGATTATTTACTATATTGTATTTTTTTTCTCTTTGACTGGTGGGTGCATTCTTTCGTTTGGCATTTGTGACTGGTTCTAGTTAATTTTTCCTTGGTGGTGTGCGAGGGGGGAGGTCTGGGTGGGGTGGTGGTTAGGGGTAGTTATTGTTAATATTGTAGTTATTGTCTTTTTTTCTTATATAAACTGTAAACTGATAGCTGTTCATTTTTCTGTTTTATTCAAGATCTCTGTTTCATGCTATCATGTATTTTGACAATTCTGTGTGCTCCTTTGCTAATGAAGTTTATTCAATTTGAAAAAATAAGAATGGTGTGTGTGCATTCTGTCAAGGGAGAGGATCCCATGATAAATGCGTCAAGAGATAAAACAATAAATATGTAATTGTGTCTGGGAGACACAATTTCCACTTTACACTACTGCATTTATTTTGGGCAGTTTGCTTATTTGGTAGCCTTTCATTCACATAGCAATTAGAAACCAACTGTATCCCCATAACAATTAAGCAGGTGTGCATTTTGCATAAACTCATTAAATAGTGAATGGTCCCTAAATACACAATTAACTGGACAGCCACCTGAAGGATCATTATGTCTTAATACACCCACTACACATAAAAAAATCTAACTGAAGATTCAATACTGAAATAACTAAGAAACAAATCTGCGTCATTAATACACATGTTATCTCATATCTAAGCTAAGTTTCAGCAGGCTGTGTATAGATATAATTGCATCTCAAAGGCTCATAGGTGCTTTTTGGGCAGAAACATGTTCTTGATTTGCTAGGGAAAATATTAAAGCAGAATTTCAGCAGCCAAAATTGATAGGTCTTACTATTTCTGTCATTTTGATCCCAATCATTGTAATTTTTTTCTGAGATTTACTGAATTTGACTGTGAGGCCAAGTCCCAGATTGATTTCAAAGAAACTGGAGGTTGAATTTTAATGCCGAGATAATTTTAATTTGAGGCATTGTCATCCAAATCTGTTTTGCAAATACAGTGGGGATTCTGTTTCATATGTACTTCTAGATACTTTGAGTACCAGCAAGATTCAGTTCAGTTTCCAAAAGGTACCTTGTTAGATCTTTAATCGTCTCATTATGTTCATAACCCTTGTGGTAAATTCCAGTTAGTTTGACTATTACCTCATGACCTGAGACACAGTTTTCTAATTGATTTTATTTTTAATTTGAACTGACTATGGGTACCGTAGTCAAAGATATATAAAGGGAATGAGACAGCTGTAAGTTCTGAGGCTCACTCTCTGTCTTGTCATTGTCATCCATAACGGAATTAGTCAATAAAGCTTGACTATCATTCACAGCCTTGGTCATTTGATTTTTGTTTTTACTTGATTTCTATCTTTTCTGATTTTTCCTCTTCTTCATGTTTCTTTTAGTTTCCCTTTGTACTTATGGAAGCCTAAATTTGACCTTAACTTTACTGTACTCAATAAAATACCTGTGAAGTTGGTAGCCGCTTAGTTAATGATGTACCTTAAAACCTATAGTGTTCTGTCTCCTGCACAACATGGTTTCCAAAAAGACTATAGCTCCACCACTGCCCTCCAATCATTCACGACCAACGTTGCCTCTGCTATGGATAATGCTGAGCTTATGCCTGTGATTCTTATTGACCTCACCAAAGACTTTGATTTGGTCAACAATTCCTTCCTCTCTGGAAAGCTTATCACACTGGGTGTTTCCTCTACTGCCCTGTCATTATTTAAAAGTTATCTGGTTAACAGGTTCCAATCGGTTAAATTTGGCAACTCTGTATCTGACCAAGCTCCTGCCTTAGTCAGGGTCCCTCAAGGATCCATACTAGGCCTCCTAATTTTCTCTCTCCATATCAACACTATCCAGACTTGTCTCTCACACAGTACTACAATCCTGTATGCTGATGATCTAGTCCTTTTTACAGGCTCTCTCAATGTCTCAGATTGCAAACATCAGTTGTTTTCTGATCTGTAGTGAGTTCAAGCCCAATAGGCTTCTCCTGAATATCACAAAGACCCAGGCTATGCTGTTTGGCTTGGCTCCAAGAGTAAAAAAGTACTTCTCCCCCTTGATGGTGATGTGTCAGAATGGATCCTGTCTCACCACTGTTTTCTCCTTTAATTATCCAGTGGTCACACTTGTCACCTCACTGAATTTATCAATGCATATAGCAGCTGTCAGTAAGGCAGTGAATATCAGTTTGGGGCTCTCCTATAAGATCTATAACAACCTCACTCCTAAAGCCTGAATAGCCATTGCCCATGGCATTATGTTCCTCAAACTTACCTATGGGATATCTACTTCTTAGCCTCCAGAACTGTCCTACAGAGATGGGATGTGTGCCTACAATAATTTCTGAAATTTGCTCTGGCCATAAACATATTTACTCACCATTGTACCCTTTACTTCAGACTTGGTTGGCTTCCACCATCTGCCTTGTTCAACCTTACTATAGGATGTTTTGTCCATAATGTATGACAAAACAGATGCCATTGTCCCTAGCCATTCTCATTATACCTGACAGTATATCCTGTCCCCTAAGGTCAAATATCTCTGGTTCCATGACTATTCCCCAAACCAGAACTAAGTTTGGGGAACTGTCATTCTCCTACTGTGCCCCTGTAATCTGGAACTCCATCCCAGCTGTGGTTCATCTCTGTCAATCAACCATGCCTTCAAGACTAGAATGATGCTTCATCCTACTTAAGACCATGACATGCATGTGTCTGTAGATTGCATATGACCACTAGTAAATTCTCTGGGCTTGATTTTGAAAAGCCTCCATAGAGCAGCACAAGTAGTACTGAACTCCTGCTTGTGGCAAACTCTGGTGCACCAAGGACACCTGCCAGATTTTAGTAGAAGTGGTGTCCTGGTGCCAAACTCCCACAAAATGCTTCAAGAAGGCCCATGAGTCAAACAGATGCACTGTAGGGGTTTGGTAGTAGCTGCCACAGCCCCTAGCCCATGTACAACTGGCTCATGGGTCATAGGAGTGCCACCATAGTGATGTACCTGTGGGCAGTAATGGCAATCTACCATCATCTTTAGCAGACATAGCACAGCAACATGGCAGACAACCATGGAATGTACTGTATCTCTGACATGTGGTTCCAGTGGACCTGGCAGGTAGCAGCAGTGCCACAGCAGGAAACCACAGTCATGGAACTGGACACCTGGCCATGCAATGACATGTACATGCAGTGTGGAATGCCATCTGTTCATGGCAGGTGTCCCAGAATGTGGTGCAGGCAATCCTGGAGGCTTGGCATGGGTTGTGCTGGTACCCTTTGCACATGTTCCCACCCCACCAGCATGGCAGAGAGTGTCCCACAGCAACCATAGCTAGTGGCAGCAGACTGATTGACAGGTGGTATTGGCATGCAGCACCCCAACTGGTGCCTGTCCTAGCTGGCATGGTAGGTGTCAGTGCCCATAACCTGAAAGGGCAGCTGGCCTGTCAACCATGTCCCCCAGAGCCTGCTGAGGGCTGTGTGCTAGTGGTAGGCATAGTTTTCAGTGGCACCCCTGGTTGTTCTGTAGCCACCACTATGCTGTGCCACTGTGACTGGTCAGCACATGGATGCTCTGAGGCTGCCCACACATCTGATGGCATCCACTGTAGCCAGTGCACCTGATTGTGTACTTCTTGGGCTCCAGTTTACCAGGGCATTTCACCACCAGAGGTGGGCACGAGAACATGTCCTGTTCAGCACTGTTGGATGGCCAGTGCATGGACTGTTAGACCAGCTCTGGCTGGTCTAACTCCAGCAGGACCTTTGCCCATAGTGGGGCTTCAAGAATCCCAAAATAGGGGATGCTGTAGTGCTGTTCTGATGCAAGCCTCCATCCACCACGGCACATCCCCATTTTGGGTGTAGGACTGGTGCAGGGCCAGTCTGGTGCATAGGCACCTGGTTTTGTGCAGTCTGCATACAAAAATCGCTGCAAAAAATGCAAAATGTTTTGATGCATGGTGCTTCTTGCATGTATTCTGTCTGATGTAGGCACCATAAGTCAATGTCGGGGCTTTGAAAATTTAGCCTCCTGAGTTAATGGCACTTGTGTACTGTATATGACTGTTTACAACTTTCAATGTATGAAATCTATCCCTGTACTTGTTACTTGTCTTTTATTGTTGCACCTTACTCCTAGTTTACCACATATCGTATTTTGTATTTTGGTTTAGTTCTCTGTATTTCTTCTAGGCAATGTACGTCATTTTGCTTTTGGTTTTAGTTCTGTGTATTATCTCTAGGCAACTGTATAGTCCCTTTGCATTTTTTGTACATTGTTGTGTACATCTCTACAGTTGTGATCTCCCAGGATGTGTCTGAAAATAGGCAAATATATTTTGTCTAGTGCACCTACTTGGTAAATAAAAACTAAACAAATGTAACTTTTTTTTTATCATCAGTGGGGAGTGGAATTGATTCTGTAATTTTTTTTCAGATGCATATCTAAGGAGTTTTTATTCTTCTTCTGTTTTTTATGTTTGCTTGCACGCATGTGCAGGAAACATAGTGCCACCATATGAGTTTTTTAGGTGTGCATCCCCCACTCCCAATGCCCTGCTCCCTTTTGCAGGCATGGCCGCACTTCGACAATGGATGTCCGAGCTGTCTATGACAGCCATTCAGATGCAGTGGTGTACAGTTGTGAAGGAAATACTGCCACAATCAGTGGTGGTAACATGTAGGCAATTTGCATACTGCCATTGGCAGTATGCAAATTGCCTACACGTACATCAGCACTGCATCCGAACTGTCATAGACAGTTAGTCGTCCACCCCCCAACACTACCTAGTGCTCCCAAGCTGCAAACTCCCACTACCTCCCACTGAACTGTTTCACAACTGCTTTTGCTCTTGTCCGGTCACCTTTCCTCTCAGCTGCTCCCAAGCCTTTGAGTTCAGTGTAAGGGAGATCATAATTGCATTTATTTTATGCCAATGGGTTTTCTTGCCATCTCCCCCTTCACAAACAGTACCCCATTCAGCAGTGGCGCCCCAGTGCACAGTGCCACGTTCTTGTTTGTTTTTGGTGTGCCCAGCACTAAAGTGATATCCTGCCCCAAAAGTGCACCTGGAAGCCATTGTTTACACAGCAGATAAGGGATTCTCTCTGATGTGTCTGCAATGAGCAGATTGCAGGATCAACAGTTTCTAGGGTTGAGGGAGGAGGGAGCTCTCCTTACTAGGCTACAAGCTCCTCTGAGCCACAAGCAAAAGCCTACAAAGAATGTGCTTGCAGACAGGCTCAAGAGGAGAATGCAGCCACCTCCATTGCAAATGAGCTCAGAAGAGCAGACATCTGATGTCAGCAGTGCACACACTCCCAGGCTGTGAGCGGCTGATATCAGGAGCAAAGGAACACCTTCTCTGATATTATCACCAACCTCTCGCTGTCTTTCTCAGTGTCTCCAGATGTTGTTTTATTGGTGAACTACGAAGATCATGGCTAGGAGCCTTTCCGCTGAGCAGAGGCTGGGGGATCCGGATCGTGCCCTCTGTGAGCAGAGGGAGGAGGTATCTTCTGGCGCTGGATGGTGGGGCTGATGAGGATGGACTAGCTGAGGCTTGCAGAGACCAATGATCAGTAAAGGAGCCTACAACTGCAGCAAGTTGGAATTTAAGGAAGCCAGTGGACAGCGGATAAGATACTGAATGCACCTTCCCCCAGCACAGCACCTTGAATGAGAGGCAGAAAATGTCATCATGAACTTGGGTGAGTCCTCCTTCTGCATGCTCTGTTGCATGGAAGACTTCTCAGTTTTGCTTTTGCAAAAATTGGTTTAAGTGTTTCTGTTTTGGAAGTAGTAGTTGGGTGGAGTAGGGGCAGGTATTTTTATTTATACGTGTGTGGTACAGTTGTCTGTGATGAAAGCAGTCTTGTTGATCAACTGTCTATTAAAATGCACAAAAAATGAATAAAGGGGTCCTGTCTGAGGTAGGCATGCGTGTGTGTCCCTGCTTTAGGAATTCCAGTGGGATCCCTCAATGTGTGATCACTTTTCCCTGTATATCAGGCACAGTATTTTTTTTTTTGGGGGGGGGGTTATAATAGGCATTATGTGCAGATGCCAAACAATGCTAGAGTGTGACACGTTCCTGTGTCGGTCGTATCCTTATTTGCATTTCATAATGTGTATCTGTGTGTGCATTAGCTAGCTATGTGTGGACGGTAGCCTTGAGTGGAAGACAGTACATGCAGCTTGGTTAGTGTTCTGTAGGTGCACCTACATATAAAACAAAGGGACCAGTCAGGTGTGACAACGCACCCAAGGAAAGATATATTGGCCCTGACATTTTGGAGATGACTAACCCGGGTGTAAACACAACAGCAACAAAAACAAAATTCAGTTGCAATAATATGCATTTGTACTTTACCTGTTTTGTTGTTACTTTGGCCACACAGCAGCAGTACAACATCACAGTGAAAGAATTTAGTACCAGTCCCCCCCCCCACACCTCCAAAAAAC
Organism: Neoceratodus forsteri; assembly: GCA_016271365.2. Classification (NCBI taxonomy): domain Eukaryota; kingdom Metazoa; phylum Chordata; order Ceratodontiformes; family Ceratodontidae; genus Neoceratodus; species Neoceratodus forsteri. The sequence continues at coordinate 259,804,409 of CM028137.1, read as the reverse complement.
CCAATTTTGAACACTAACAATGGGTTAAAGCATGACCCTGCTGAGAATAAGATATTGTATTTATGCTCTTCTCTCAAGGGTACACACAGTCTAAAAATGGGTAACATTAGATACTGCATCTCAGCAGGACTACTCTGGGTGCATACTGTATGTAGTTAAACTTTGTAGAAGCAGGACCCCTGTACAGCAGACCCCCACTGAAAGTATACATTTAAATGTGCCTGTCCAGGCAAAACTACACCGTAAAAGCAGGCATCACTGAAAATAAGATATTACCTCTAAACTAATTCTTCCTAAATATATTGTAAAAAAATCAATCCATCAATCAATAAAAACAGGACACTGACTGGCAATGATATATCGCATAGCTCTTCTGCAAGCCTGAGTTAATAGACTCTAAAACGTGTAAAAGTAGGACTCCACTGAAAATTAGTTCATCTCATCAAGTTTATCCTGTGTATATATTTATTCCTTGTAAAAATGTATAAGAACCCTACTGAAAGATGTTGATCTATGATGATCTGTCCTGGAAAAATAAATCATAACTTCTAGAACCTATTAAAAATGAGAATGTCGAGTCACGTGATGCAGGAAGCGGAGTAGCTGGGTCTCCACGAGCTCCGTCTATCACCCGTCTTAAAACCTGAAATACCTCTACTAAAGGGAGTACAATCGAGCACCAGAGATTGCGACAATCTGGAAAAGATTCAGGGAGTGAATTTATGGAGGCAGAGATGAAAAAGCCCCCCCCTAAGCACCCCACAGCAACCCCGGAAAAGCTGCTAAGAAGTCCCAAGGCCTCGGTCTCGGCGCCATTTCATGGGGCAGGTACTGATAGCGCATTGGAGGAAACTCTAACCTTGAATCGCTTCTTAGAGGAAATCGCCCTCTTAAAATACAATTCTAGGCATGGCTGGAGAGTTGAAGGACATTAAAGGGGCGATCGCAGATTTATCACGGAAGGTCTCCGATAACGAAGCACGCATTAAGTCAATGGAAGGCAATAAGGAAAAGTCTGACACGGCGATTACTAAGCTCTCTCAAAGGGTGCACAAACTAGACCTTAAAGTGGAATACCTTGAGGGTAGAAGCCATCGCAACAATGTTGTGTTTATTGGCCTACCGGAGAAAGCTGAGGGTCAAGATCCGATCAAGTTTGAGCAGAAAATCACAGAGAAACTTGCTGGGCCCTCGCCCTTCGGGCCTAAGACATTATAGAGAGAGCTCACCGGGCGTTGCGCCCCCTCCCCTCTCCAGATCGCCCTCCCAGACTTTTCATCATAAAGTTTCTCAATTATCAAGAAAGGCAGTTATTAATAGATAAATCCAGAGAAGATAAAGAGATTTACTGGGAGGGAGCCCAGATTAGAGTAGCACAAGATCTTCCGCTCTCGATCCGTCAAAAACGGGCTGCTTTCCATCCCTTAGTTAAGCGATTGATTGCTGCAGAATTGAAGTTCAGAATGGGATACCCTGCAAGGCTTCAGGTTCTAATTGGAATAGAATGGAAAACTTTTGAATCTTTGGATCTGGCATCGGTAGCTCTCCGGGAGGCCTTCCCAGCGCTCTTCAAGGAACCATGAACTTGGTTAAGGAAAACTTAGCTCGCCATGCTCGGACTATCAAATACATAAGTTGCATGCTTTCTAGACTTGATGGGCATTACTCCATCTGGGACTGGCTGGAGTCATAAAATGGACTTTGGTTCAGTACTAATGGATAGTAGAATAATACATGTTTATACACTATTAGGGGTATATGGGCCATTAAGGTCTTATGTTCTCTAGCACCTGTTAAAGTTCTTTTTATATGTTTGGTTAATCAATGTTGCCTAATCGTTGGGGTGATTCTGAGGGGAAATTTTGTTTTATTACCCCTTAGTTTGGTTGGATCTGTGGAATATACTGACTGGGGGCTCAGTCCTTATATCCTGGTGCATCTTGTGGAAAATAAGTAGTTCGGTCTATGGGCTGAGGGCCCTTATGAGAGGTATTTGAAAGTGAAGCAGGGCTGGATATTATTCGCTGGGTGATGGGAAGACAGCGGAGTAAGTTCTGCATCCTGATATCATGGGCCATAGCGCTGAATGCTTGGGTCAAGGGGGAAGGGAAGGAGGCTACGGATGGCTGATGGGGAGGGGTGTGTTCAAGGGTTTGAGGTAAGATTGGTTAGGTTATTCTGGGGGTTTCTGGGGTGGCCAAAGTTTTTGGGGGGCAAGGCTACTGTGAGGAATCCTTCAAAGTCAGCATGGAAGACTACTTTATGTATTATATCCTAGGTTTTCTATATGGGGCTGATACGCTATTAAGCTTTGTACATGGAATGTTAAAGGGCACGCAATAAGTCTAAACAATATAAAATAATGAAGTATATAGAGGCAGCTAGGTAAAGTGGCCTTTCTGCAATAAACACACTTGCTGCAGGATGAGGCCAATTGTACGAGAAGGATGCAATTTGGGGAGGTCTTTTCCTCCCAGGGTAGTACAAAGAGCAAAGGGTCATGATATTATTTCATAGATCGTCCCTTTGCCCTATTAAAATTATTCAAGATAGAGAGGGTAGATGGGTTCTAGTCAGAAAGCTTTATAATGTAGAAGTTTTGTTAGGGGCAATTTATAGGCCTAATTCGGATAATCAGGTTTTTTGACTGCATTAATTAAGGTCTTGTTACCTTTTGCACATCTCCCTATGATAATAGGGGGGGATTTCAGTTTGGCTCTTGACCCCTCACTGGATAGATCCACTAAGACTCCAACAGCTCTTGCACCGGCTTGTGTGGCTTTCAACGATTTGGTGGAGCGGTTGGGTCTGGCGGATGTTGGGAGGGTGCTTCACCCACAAGACAGGGAATATACCTTTTTGTCCCCGGTTCACAGGTCAGGCTCTTGGATTGATTATATATTTGTTTCCCGTGTTCTACTTAGAGGGGTTATAAGCTCTGAGATTGTAGCAGCGCCACTGTCGGACCATTCTGCGGTGGTGGTCACGATTTCCTCTCCCTCCTTTATCCGTAAAGGTAGCAGATGGAAAGTAAACAATCAGTTATTGAGGTCCCCTAAGATAGTTCAGAAGTTGACCTCACAAATTGAGGAGTTTCTCGAGTTTAATGCGACAGGAAATGTAAGACCTGATATTCTTTGGTCTACATTGAAAGGGTTTATCAGAGGCCTTTAATCAGCCAGGCTTCCAGGAGGAAAAAGAGACGAATGCTATCATGGCAGATTTGTTAAGCCAAATTAAGGCTCTGCAGAATGCCATGATGGCCAATCCTCAGGTGGAGACCGAGTCTAGATTAATCAAAGCTAAAAATGCCTACCTTAAGTTGTTGGGAGATCAGGCGGAGCTGGCTATTATCAAGACAAAGGCTAGCTATGTAGATCAAGGTGATAAACCAGGTAGTTTCTGCCAGACGGATTGCTCAATTGAAAGCTTCTCGTCTGGTCGGGGAATCTGGTCAGATCAAGAAAGGTGCATTAAAACAGATCCAGAGGATATAACCCGGATTTTAGAAATTATTATGAGGCCCTTTATGGACCTATGCAGTTTCCTCCCAGTCCAGATATGATGGGGCCTACTTGATGGGATATCTCTTCCTAGACTGGTAGGAGACGGATTATAGTGTCTTGACTGCTGATATTACATATGGGGAAATACAGCTTGCAATCAAGAACCTACCAAATGATAAAACACCTGGTCCAGACGGGTTCTCACCCAATTTTTATAAAACTTTCTCAACTTCTCTAATCCCTCTGTTATCCAGATTATTTCAACATATTCTCTCGGGTGAGGATACGGATAGATACCTTTCAGAAGCACTCATTGTGGTACTACTTAAACCTAATAGGCCCCCTGAGAAACCTGAAAGTTATAGACCCATATCCCTACTAAATTACGATATAAAAATACTAGCTAAAATATTAGCTGATAGGATTGGTAGGGTATTGCCGAATTTAATTGGTGTGGAGCAGGTTGGCTTTATGAAAGGAGGTCTTCAGCAGACCATTTTAGAACCTGTCTCATGTCTTCGGCTTCCGAGAGGCTGTTCTCCCTTGGGCATTGGTCTCCTTGGATGCCGGTGAAGGCATTTGATAGAGTTTACTGGCCCTTTTATTTCAGGCATTGGATAAATTTGGTTTTCCACTCAGTTTATTGATTGGATTAAAGCCATGTATTCAAATCCATCAGCTAGGATTGTATGTAATGGGGTTATATCCTCTTCTTTCCGTTTACGGTTGGGGATGAGGCAGGGCTGCCCCCTATCCCCTCTCCTCTTTAATCTTTACTTAGAGCCCTTGATCAGGAGTACTGTTTCTCATAACAGGATTGAAGGGATTCAAATTAGAGACCAAATAATCAAAGTTACTGCATTTGCGGATGACCTATTAATTTATGCTGCCAATCTGGCCTCTTCACTACCAATATTGCTTGAGGTTATAGCCAAATTCAGTGCGTTAGCTAATTATAAGCTAAACCAAGAGAAAACAATCGTATATCCCTTAAATAGCAGGGTATTTAAAGAGATGTTGTCAAGCTTGGTTTGGCTGGAGCCCCAAATCCTTGAGATACCTGGGCCTCATGCTGACAACCAACTCCGATAAGCTCCGACACCTCAATCTTGATAATTTGGTTCATATTATAGAATTGGATATGAAAAGATGGGCCCAACTCCTCTTACATTGTGGGGTAGGATAAATGGTAAAGGAACATATTTCCCAGGCTTTTTATCCTTTGAGCAACCTCAATGTTTGGCTACCCTATCATGGTTTAAAAATTGCACAAGATGATAGCAGACTTTATCTGGAATTACAAAAAGGCTAGAATGACCTATGTTAAACTGGCAGCACCCAAATTGCAAGGTGGTCTGAAACTACCCTATTTTGCAATGTACTTTTGGGCAGCACATATGAGCAAATATGGTAAATGGGCATTTTCTCTTGCCCAACTCTAATTCTAGAGGGTTTATCTACCGCTATGGGTGAATCTGGAGATTAGTTTTATTAAGAGTATGGGTTTGAATCTCAAGCCTCACTCTATAATGCCCCAAGATGCTTCCTGTTTAAGAATACTCCTATCGGAGTATCTCTTAGGAGTTCACAACCAAGCATGCAATTTCCTCAGATACAATTACGTGTTGGACAGATTCCAGCCAATTATTGGAAATCCCCAATGGCGAATTGGCAACAAGATTATTACTCATAAATGGTTGTCGGGTTTGGGAGATTGTAGGTGGAAGGACCTTCTCGATATAGAGGGAGAACCTAATTCCACTCTACAAATCATCCAGAAATTTAACCTGTCTATGAGGGAGGTATTTAAGGTTTATCAATTAAGGCACCTCCTAGTTCAGAAACATGGGGCTGATAGGACTATTGTACCTGGTACAGATTTTTGGGCAGACCTTAAACCCCTAGTTGGATCCCCTCATGCTGTTTCAAAGATTTATCAAGTTCTGTTTCAACGGGCTTTTCTGAAAATCTAGCTCCTTCAGCATACTGGGCTAAGGTCTTTCCAAATGCTAGTTTAGAATGGAAGCATATATGGGGCAATTGTCATAAATATATTAGACAGAACCATCTTAGATTAACCCAATTTAAAATTACTATAATATATATTACACGCCCAAAAGTTAATGGATATGAAGATCATGCAAGAGCTTGAGTGTTATAGAGATGTGCTTAAAGGAAGGTGACTTGCTCCATGTCTTCTGGCATTGTTCAAAAGTTGCTCCATTATGGAGAGAAATCAAAGACAGGGCGAATCCAATGCTTGGTATTGGCGAGATGTTCACACCAGAGGTTTGTTTATTAGGAGATCTATCAGATTTTCCAGTGAAACTGAGGAAATATCATATAACCCTAATCTCCATTATTGTGAAGAGACTAGTTCTTAAACATTGGAAGGATTCTACCATACTCACTTACTCAGAATGGCTATCAGATTTACTTGCGAGCCTCAGGATTGAAAGGACGATAGAGATCCTTCATAACCAATTGCCTCTTTTTGATAAGATTTGGTCCCGTTAGAAATTGCTTACTCTTAACAGTAAAAGGATAGATACCATGCCTATCAGATCAAAAGATAGTGCCTTGTGTGGAGGGGGTTTAAATGGTGGGTGGTTTGGTTTGGGGGTGGTAGGGTGGGGTTGCAGAGGCTTACGTTATGATTAGGGTTTTCTATTCGTTGTATATTTAACAATGTTTACCGTTACTATATGGTGATTTGCATTGCAAGTCTCTGTACCCTGGCTGGTCTTAAAACTTAATAAAAAGTGAATAGCAAAAAAAAAACAAAAATGAGAATGTGCCTCTCAACTGCTAGGCTATGTGGCTAGACTGTTCTAACTTTTAGCTTTCCTTTTTTGGGGGGTGGGGGGTGGAGAACTGGTACTATAACTTTTTCATTGTGACTTTGGCCAGATTGGGGTTCCTACACATTTTTTTCTAGACATACATATTTTCCCAGGACAGAATGGATGACATGCATTCATTTTCAGTGGAGTCCTACTTTAACACATCTTAGACGGTACTAACTCACGAGGGCACAGGAACTATGTAATATCTCATTCTCTGTCAGGTTCCTGCTTTTACCTATTCTTAGAGTGTATTTTGACAGGACTGACTGAAAGGTAATATATCATTTTCAGTGGCTACTATCTTTTACAGTGTAGTTCTGCCAGCACAGATCTACAGTATTTAAATGTACACTTTCATTTGGGGGTTGCTGTACTGGGGTCCTGCTATTACAAAGTTTAACTACATATGTACCAGAGTTGACCAGCTGAGATGCACTAATTTTATCCATTTTTAGACTGCATTAATCCTGGATAGCACAGCTAAAATGCAATCTCTTGGTCACAGTGGAGTCATGCTTTTACCAACTGGTAGACTGTTGAAAACCTTTCAGATTTTCTTTTTTTGGTGGATGGGGTTGGGGGGGCAGAACTGGTACTTTAACTGTTTTGTTCTTACTTTGGCCACACAGCAGCAGTAAAATGCTACAATGAAAGAGCTATAGTACTAGTTCTGTGCTCAAACCCCCCAAAAATAACCACTAAAACTTTGAACACTTTAACAATGGTTACACGCATGATCCTGCTGACAATGAGATATTGTATTAATGCTCTGCTCTCCAGGGTACACACAGTATAAAAATGGGTAAAATTAGATACTGCATCTCAGCAGGTCTACTCTGGGTGCATATGTTGTTAACTTTTGTAAAAGCAAGACCCAGCCCAAAGGCATACCCCAATAACTGTCCATCTCCGTAGGGTGGAGGTGGGGTTGTCATGAACTTCAATACTTCACTGCCATTCCTATTCTGCATCTGTCTAACTCCTGCACTTCCAGTGCTAATACCAGCAAGCAAACATTCAGCATCGACAAATGCTTGTTAGTTTTTGTGTTGTTCATAGAATTTTCTACTGATAAAGATAACACCACTACAAACTTACATCTACTGTACCACTGTTGTATCTGGGGAACTGTTAGTTCCATTAGTCCCGCCCCTTGGTATATCTAAGTCTGTTGTCTCCCTTCTATTCTCCCCTCCTGATCCTGTAAGTTGAAGTCTTAATGAGAATTATACAATAATGAAACAGATTATCCAAAATGTTATCTTCTAGCACAATTTTGAAGGAACATAGCTCCAAAGTATTTTAAGCAATGCTTATGCTTTAATAATGTAATTAAATCATTATTTAGAAAGGAAAAATTATGAGCCTTTGAAGTCAGCACCAGTTCCACAGAGAGATTTTTGCCTTCCAGTAACCCCTCATTCACGATTCTACAGGATTCTTCCAGGTCTGTGTTTAATGAGAAGTTGTATGTAAATTCATGACCTTTTGATTACAGACTGAGTTTGGCAAAGCAAGGCAATTTGATTTATATGACCCCCATTCCCAGGGGCTTTGAGTGTCTCAAAGTAAAACAAATAAATAGAATGAAATCATTCAGAAATATTTTACAATTAAAATAATAACACAAAGAGCCAGCCCAGTGGTGCAGAGAGCTGAGGTGCTGTGTGCCTCATCTGTCGCCATGCTAGTGACCTGAGTGTTGTGGCAACAAATGATATTTTATAGGTAGCACAGACAATGGAAACAATGTCTAAACCTCCACTGGTTTTCTAATGAAGGCTATTGAAATTACCCCAATGTAACACTGAGGAGCCAGGGTATTTTAAAACATTTTGATTCTGGAAGTTTACTGGAGGTGGGGGGGGGGATGGGGTTATGTGAAATAAGTGCTGTGAGGGCATTTTGGTTGGCCCTGTTAAGTGCATGTACTAGCCATGAAAAGGTTCCTTATGAGGGTCAGTGGTCTTCACAGGACATCCATGGCAGCATGATAGTAAAGGAAATAGGGAATTGTGAAAGATAGCAAGCCCTCAGTAGTTAAATTGAAGTTGAGCCCAGACCAGCAGTGTACTACGGGGAATCAGACACTATGGTGTGGCTGATGGTGTCCATGCAATGTTGGGCACAGCAAGGCCCATGGTGCAAATGCACTGACCACCATGTTACACATGGCAGTGGCTGGTGCAGCATCACAGGATGGTCATGGTGGGCTTTGCTACAAGGGAGGAAGAATGACAGTAACAAGGGCAGTAGCAGGTGAATTGCTGGTTTGGCAGATGGTTTAGGCTGAGATATTACCATGGTGTTGCACAAAATGTGTATGTGCAGGCCACCATTTTGAGCATTGTTTGGCCTGCATTGCAAATGCATGGGGCAAAATTTTGAGCATGGCAGTGGCCATGCTGCCACAGGATCACCACAGCGGGTTTGCTCGACAAGAGAGTAAAGGGATTTGAACAAGGGCAGCAGACATGCTGAATTTAATGTCAAAGTTAATGGCCGGTTGGCCATTGACACCAAAGGAGATTGAGCACAATGCCCTGAGGTGCACATGTGCTGGCCATCAATTTGAGCAGTTAGGCCAGTGATCCCCATGCATGGGCCACCATTTTGAGCCCAGAAATTGCCAGGCAGACGACCACTGATGTTGTGCTTGAGGCAACCCAGAAGGGACTGGAGGCAACAATAACAAGTTAGTTGAGAAATCACCTTGGTGGGTACCAGCTGGCACAGCTGGCACAGAATGGGTGCACTTGGGTTGGGCAAGAGCACCAAGATGTGGGCCAGTGGATGCATGCATGGCCCATCATTTGAAGCATGGCAGTGCTAGGCTGGTGCTGGCAATACAGCATCAGTGAGCCTAGGGGATAGCATTCTGAAGCAGTGACCAAGGAGACCCTGGGTCATTTCACATCTCTTTTTTTTAATTAAATATACTTTATTTGAGTTTCAAACAGGCAGCGTGACTTACAGTCCGGTTAACAGAGGCAAATACAATTGCATCCTGTTAAAGTATTTTACAATAATGAATAATACATAGGAAGAGACACAAACAACCAACAAATATTCTATCTTACCCTCCCCACCCACCCCCCTTTCCCCAGCCAAGTGTCTAATGGCAAGGAGTGATTGATAAATCTATATACTATATCCGGCAGTTATGAGGCAGGTGTTAGGGTTTCCATAATGTCAATAACGCATCTAATGGGCCCCGGAGAATTAGGCTTGAATGCTATGTTGCATGGGGGCAATGTGCTTTTCTAGTTGGAGTGCCAAAAGCATCTCACTATACCATTCCATGACCGAGGGTAAATGGTCATCTTTCCAATGTCACATAATAACTAATTTAGCATTTGCTACTACTAGGGTAAGATGGGCCTTTCTGATCTTTGCAGTCCCCTGGGGAAACAAGTGCACTAAACAGGCTTCTGGCGTGAACAGTAAATCCAACTCCAAGAGGGGGTCCAATACTCCCTTGACAGCCTGCCAAAAAATTCAAACCTTTGGTCAGGTCCATAGCATGTGGAACAGTGTACCTTCTGTCTCATGACACCTTGCACAATTAGGACAAGCTATTAGACCATATCTAAATAATTTCACCGTGTATAATACAAATTATGCATGATGTTAAACTGAATTAAACAAAGTCAGTCCTGTTTTATAAATCTGTAACAGTCTTGCCAGATTTTCTTCCAGGTATCCGCTTCCCTGTGAGATGAAGTTCTTGGGTCCAGTAATAGCAAATACCTGTGGGCAAATGTGGGTCTAATGCTTGCAATTTTTTATAAACCAATGAGACAGAGTGAGGTTGACTTGCTACCTGCATTAATGTCTGCAAATCTGATTCTGTTGAGATCTGGCAGGTTGTATTTCTTGTAAAGGAGGAGATTGCCTGACTAGTCTGGATAAACTTAAATGTATGCCAGTCTGGCACTTTATAAAGAGTTGGGAAATGAGAGAAAGAGACCAGTTCCCCTTGCCTGAAAATGTCTGTTAGTTTGCAAGCTTTCAGGGGGGCCCAAAAGGAAGGCGATATAGGTTTATTATCAATTTTAAAGTGGGGGTTACCTGTAATAGGCTATGTGGATGCCTTATGCCACTTGAAAGAAAGGTGTTATTGTATCTGGTGCATTGCTCTAAGCGACCATCCTATCGGTGTATTTCAAAGTGGTTTTGGGATATAAGAGGGGGTAACAAATAAGAGGGCGGATTGCGAACAGAGGCATTTAGATACTAATTATTTTTCTATATCTACCCAGAGAGGGATATATCCATTTGAGCCTAAGGGAGGCATGCTTTGTGTCCAAAAAGCAAGTTTGCTAATATGATGGGCACAATAATAAGCGAAAAGGGAGGGAGTTGCCAATCCACCCTGGGTTTTAGGAGCTGTGAGTTTAAAATATGCTCTCCGTATCTGTTTTCTTTTCCATATAAAGACATTGAGCATTTTCTGCAGTTTATTAAACCAGACCTTAGGGAGAAAACATCCTATCATCCCCAAAGGACAAAGAAGACGGGGAAGCACATTCATCTTTACTATGCTGATTCTTCCCCAAAGGGAAAGGGGTAACATTCCCCATCTATCCATATCTGCATTCAGTGTTTGCAGTAAAGCAGTTACATTTTCTGCAACAAGTGAATTTATATCTCTTGTTAGTTTGATACCTAAATACGTAAGGGATTTAGGTTCCCAGGACAAACTGTAAGCTGCTATTTGGGCCTGAGTGAACCAACCGTTCAATGGGAAGATTTTAGTTTTTGAATAATTCAGTTTGTAATGTGACACTTTTGAGAAGGCCTCTATTTTTTTTAACACGCTGGGGATAGTAAGTTGTGGTTCCTCTATATGCAGGAGTAGGTACTCTGCGTAAGCGGAAGGCGTGAATCTCTGTTCACCAACTCTGATTCCTGTGATATCTTGTGGGAGCAAGAGCCAACAAATTAAAGGTTCTAAGTAGCAATTAAATAAAAGGGGAGACGGCGGATATCCCTGTCTTGTGCCACGACTAAGTGGGAATGGATTGGAGAGAATGCCATTACACCAGACCCTGGCTATTGGAAAGGTATACAGCAAACAAATCCACTTGAGGTATCCATCTGGGAGGCTGAAATGGGTTAAAGTTCCAAAAAGAAAGTCCCAGGAAACCCGATTGAAGGCCTTCTCAGCATCTAGGGAAATTAAGGCAGCACGTATATCCGAATTCCTGGCAATCCAGATGAGCTGCAACAATTTACGCAAATGGTCCCCTGAGGACCTCCCGGTCATAAACCCTACCTGCTCACTACTAGTGACCTTTCCCATTATGGGGGCTAGCCTGTTGGCTAATATCTTCACCAGAATCTTAAGATCGGAATTTAACAAAGAAATAGGGCAATAGTTCTCGGGATACAGGGGGTCTTTTCCTGGTTTAAGAATAAGAGTAATTAGTGCTTCTAAGAAACTCTGTTCAGAGAAGTCATTGTCATACCAGTAATTATAGACCTCCTGTAGTATTGGTATTAACACTTTTTGACAGGTTTTATACATATTATTAGGTAATCCATCTTGACCAGGTGATTTATCTGTGTTCAATTGACTAATAGCTTGTTGTATCTCTTCAGAGGTAATATAAGCTCCGAGGGAGATCTCTTGGGCTAGTGATATTTTTGGAATATTGACCTCATCAAGATATTGTGTTATATCTGCCTGAGGTGGAGATGTATTGGGGTCTTCTGAGTAAAGAGCTTGGCAATAAAACCCCAAGCCAGTTGCTATCTCCTTAGGGTTGGTGCAGATCTGACTATTATGGGAAAAACAGAGACCTGGAACATGCCGGGAAGCTTCTACTTGCCTTATTCTGAGTGATAACAGTTTACTTGCCTGCTCTCCAGATTCATGATATTTAATTTTAGTACATCACAGTGATAATTCAGCTCTCTGTGCAAGTAGGTCCGCGTATTGGGTTTGTAGACTATATAATTTAGTCCATTTTTCATCCCCAAATTGTGCGTCTGGTGTCTTCTCTAACTTCCAAATGGAACTGAATAACGTGGATATTTGAGCTCTATATTGGGATGCTTTGATAGCAGCTAATCTGATACATTCCCCTCGGAGAGAACATTTAGGGGGTGTCCCATATCAGGCCTGTTTTAGTGATTGTTCTCTTATTAACCTCTTGGAAAGAGACAATAAAATCAGTAATGTGATCATGGGAAGCCGGTCTCTGCAACAGTTGGGTATTCAAACGCCACAAGGAGTCCCTTTTAATCCCTGGTCCCAACAGGTAGGTGACCACTACAGGGGAGTGATCTGGAATCACCCTAGCATGGATGTCTGCATTTAAGATACCTGGAAGGGCAAAATCGCTCATTAAAAAAAAATCCATATGGGAGTAAGTACGCTGAGGAGGAGAAAAAAAAGTGTACTGCCGTTCAACGGGGTTTAGTATTCGCCATACATCGAGTAATCCTGCAGAGTCCATAAGCTCTTTCAGGGCCCTGTGGGTTGGGGTTAGGCCACACCGCTTACAATCCGATCTATCTATATTTGGCTGAGGGGTGATATTCCAGTCCCCCAAGAGGGTGAATTTTGCAGACTCCTTAATTATCAGATTCAGAAGATGTGTGAAGAAGAGGGGAGTTCTTGTTTGGACCATAGATGGCTCCTAAAAGGACTGGATATGTGGCTAGTATACCATGGACTAGAATGTAACGACTTTCCTGGTCCCAAATTTCTTCCACTAATCTGAATGGTACTGTCTTCGCTGTCAGGATAACTGCTCCCCCTCTAGACGTGGAAACCCCAGCTCCAAAAGCCTGTCCTACCCATGTTCTCCTCCACAAATGGGTATCCTCCCTTTTTACATGTGTCTCCTGTAAACAGGCAATAGCTGTTTTTAAATGGTGTAAATGCTTAAGTATAATTTGCCTCTTACACCTATCCCAGGCACCGTTAATATTCCAGGTTACGCTAACATATGGGCCCCCCATATTTTGTCTTGATTAGTAATTCTAGTTAACAAACATGAAAAAGATGAACTTTCCTTGCAGTATAATTGTACACCCTTGTGTATATTTATTGTTATAACACTTGGCAACCCCATCTCACAAATCCTAACAAATAACAGCAAATGAAACCTATATTCCCATACTATTACCAAAGAAAACAAAAAAAAAAAACAGTTCTAAACAACTGTACTACCATACGCACACTGTCAGGTGATGTTTTAGCACAGGTCTGAATAAGACCACTACTCCTATGCAACCCCCACCATAGACAGTACGTGCCAGCCATCCTAAAAACAGCTACATAGAATATTGAACACTTGTTCGAAATAACAGCCTATACTGATCTATTCCACATATCTAATGAAGAGGAATATAAACTTAAAAAGTCTCTCAAAATATAGCACTACCAATATTTCAATGGATCCATAACATCGGATTTCAGGCAGGAGTGCCCTTCCAGCAAATAGAATAATAGAATGAGCTGATAGAACAAAGAAAAATTAACCAGTCAAAGGATACATCGTCCCTCAGATGACGGAATACAATCTTAGGTTGAGATTCAGCCGATGGGTGAGGCATTTCAAGGGAGAGTCATACAGTCTTTCAGGGAGCTAATCAATTCAGCGGGTTTAACTTCCAAATCATCCAGGATATAGACATGTTCTACTTAATTGCTCTGTGCGCGTCTCGCTATTTGGGAAAAAGAAAGGCTGCTCGCAAAAAACACAGAAAACTTGAGAAACATTCCTTGAATCACTATACTCTCTAAAACCATTGTGAACTTCTTGGATCTGCAGCTTATGTATGTCCATGAGTTTATAAGTACACTCCGACCATCTTGGACCGAGGAGAAACATAAGCTCTTTATAAAGAGAGGGCATATTTTTAAAAAAAAGAAAAAGGGGAACTCCAAATGCAGCTGTTAGGATAACCCAATCAACCCATACAACTTGTTATGTTGGGCCTGCCTCGTCACCAATTGGCCAGCTAGGCATATGGAGTAGCAGCTGGATAACGGGTGTCACATTCACAAAAGCAAACCGAGCAACTAGTAATCTTCAGACCTCTTTATGGTGGTACCGCACCGAATCATTTAAACAAATCTGGATTTGAGACTTTGAGCTCCCTTTAATAACTGAACTATCTGAGACCTTCGAGAGGCTCTTGAATCTATAACTTATCTGTGCCCATGAGCTTGTAAATATATTCCAGCCATCTTAGATTGAGGAGACGCATAAGTCCATAACAAGGAGAGGGCACACACTTTTTTAAAAAAGAGAGAAAAAAAGGAACTTCAGATACAGCTGTTGGGATAATCCGATCTTCCCATACAACTCACTATACTGAGCTTACCTCATCACCAGTTGACCAGCTAGGCATATGGAATAACAGCTGGATAACAGGTGCCACAATCACAAAAGTAAGCCAGGCAATTAGTAATCATTAAACCTCTTCATAGGCGAATCTGCACTGGGACATTTGAACAGATCTGGAATTAAGGCTTTGAGCTCCCATTTGGCTTGGTCAGGAGTTTCTAATGATAACCACTGTTCCTTATGTTTGACAAGTAAAATAGCAGGATATTTGACTCGAAAAGGCTTTTCAGCAGCAATTAGCTTCGTTACAATCGGGTGTAGCTCCTGCCGTTTGATTCTCACTGAGTGTGGGAGATTCTGTGTAATTCTAACTGGCCTGCCATTCCATTGGATTTCTTTGAGCTCTTTTACTTTTACAAGGATATATTGTTTATCCAGAAAGTTGAGGACTTTAAATATAAGAGGTCTGGGTGGGGAGCCAGCTCGTGGTGGGGGGCGTAAGGCACGATGCGCCCCCTCAACTATATAAGTAGAGCCATTCGGGGAGGGCCCCATGATTTTTTCACAGAACTTTTGAATCAACTGTATGGGTGCGTTGCCTTCCTCTTGTTCCGGAATGCCAATAATTAATAGGTTATTTTGCCGGCTGAGCCCTTCCAAGTCCTCCAATTTGTCTCCTAGCTTTTTCATCCTCCTGTTTGTCACCACGATGTCTTGTTCCATTTTCCCTTGCTTGTTTTCTAGGGTGGTAACTCTGACTTCAGAGTCCCCAACTCGTGTAGTTAGAGATGCAACCGAAGACTTAATCTGTTACAAATCTGCTGACATTGTTGCTATTACCTCTTGGATCGGCTGCATGATTTCTAGAAATTTGTCCTCAGTAAGTGCAGATTGCACCATAGGGGATTTAGGTGAGCCCACGGCCTGCTATTTCGAGCGCTTAGCGGCCTTATCTTTTTCTGGACTGGAGGTGGGGGTGCCGTGGTGGGGCCTTCCTCTTGTAAACTTCCATTTTCTCCCATTCAACCCCACTCATGAAGCTATATAAGAGATGGTCTAACTTTTCTTGAAGTAATCGGGCACAATAAGTAGTTTAATTAGGGATTACTGGTGAGAAGTGGGCGGAGCTACTTGGGAGTTCTGTTGACCTTCAGATCGCCATCATGTGACCTCATTTCACATCTTGATCAAGGGGTAGAATTAAACAGCCCCAGGGAACAGAAGAAGGTACCACCTTCACTGGATCAGGGAGCAGAGTTGTTGCATGGCATGTGTGCAGTACCAGTTGCCGGAACTGAGGTTTAGGGTCAAGGCAGCGGAGTGTTCAAGTGTGGGAGAATTAGAATGAACCCTGGCTGCCAGAGTAAGAGTCTCCCCTCTGTGAACACAGAAAAGGAAAAAAACAATGAATACATAAGAGAGGGGAAGAAGGAAGTGAAACAGGTGGAGGTACCACTGTGTGCTTAATTTAATGTTGTTTATACATTGCAGCACCATGAACACAGAGTGGTACATACTGGGACTGGTTGTCCATGTGTTTATTTCTTTCAGCTGGTGAACAGGACAAGATGCCAGGCAAAGGAAAGGTGGTGGACAAAAGGAGTGCAGTTAAGTTTAAGAAGCAGTTGGAGAGCAATGGTGCAAGCGAGGCACAAGGTCTGGTGGGAGGCCTGTTTTAGAAACCTGAGGGGTGAGTTTAAAAACCCAGCAGGAAAAGGGCTTCTCACTCATCCTACCTCTTCGGCAAGGCTTTGATAAAGGACTATTATGTCCGAAACGTATCAGGTGGGCAGTTGTTCCCTGCTGAAATAAACTTTTTTAATAAGCTACCTGTGGAGCTATGTAATGTCCTTCACTTCGAGGTGGTGAGTGCCGGATTTTTGGATGTGTCTAAATTCATAGCTGCATACAAAAAATGTACAGAAGCTGAACAGAGTGGAAAATCAATAAATTTCTTTTATAGTTTGTGCCTGAGTGAGTCAGACATTTTGTGAATTTCAGCATGGCAAGGGAGCAGTTGCAAGGAGGGTGTCAGTATCAATAACTGTCATGGTGAAACAACATTTTTAACTGGTTTTGAGTAATGCTATCATTATTTTCTGCATGATATAAACATGATTTGAATTGAAAAAAATAACAATTTTTCAGACTGTTTGATGAAATTGGAGAAATTCATAAAGCGTCTGACTCGCTCGGACACAAACTACAGTATAGAAGCAATTTATTGATTTTCCACTTCATTCAGCTTCTCTACTTTTTGTATGCCACTAAAATTTAGAAAGTATATAAACAACTATTTTTTTCATTTATCCTTTTCATGCACCCCATTGCAAGGGCTCCATGGACATGCTGAAAGCGAGAGTGTCTGATGAATGCAGCACAAAACCTATAATTAAAATGTCTATTAAAATAATTTTTTTTGTAAATTCAGGGGTAGTGAAGATGTAACAAAAGTCTGTTTTAGCTTCAATAAAAGCCCCAAAACTCACCACAGAGCACCTAAACACCCAGTGCTTCTGGGGGCCTAGTGACCCACAGACTTTCAGCCGTAATGTGACCCAGTTGAGCTTCCCAGAAATTTGGTAGCGTTATATGTACTGTACTTCTTGTCTTGCATGTGTGGACACTCATGCATGTAAAAAGGGGTGGAAGAAGCTGTGAGTTGGTAAAAGCCCCAGAGTCTGAACTTTCCCCAGGGCCCAGAATTCCTCTCAAGGGCCTGTGTGGCATACCTTGAAGGTAATACACTGGGTGAGGGAGGTCCTTGGCCCCCTGATGAAGCCCTTACATGGCAAAGCACCAGGGCACCTGGTACCATGGACCTTTGTTCCGAAAAGTTGTTGTTGTCTTGATTTGGGGAATTTACCCAAATAAAGCCATAATTCTTTCTGAAATTAGTGTGAGTTTCCTTCATTGTAGTTACTTACTAACTCCTGGCTCTAGAGTGCTGGTGCTTTGCGTTGTCTGTGGGAATACTATGGCAGGAGCCCTGCACTAGCACCCTGACCAGGTCTGTTGAGCACAGCACCTCTAAAAAGTTTCTGGGGGAGGTCCTTGGGAAAGACTTTCACCACATAATGGATTCTCTGGGCCTTGCACAAGTTATTAGTACTGTGACACACAGACATGGTGATGCCTTGGACTTGGTATTCGAACTGAGGCTCAAGGTTAATAACCTCAAGGCTGATCCGGTCATTTGGTCAGATTACTGCACTGTAAAGTTTTCATTTGGGATCTTCCTTGTTGCTTGCCCCCTGTGGAGATGGTCTGTTATCACAGTTTAAGGAGATTGTGGCCAGCAGGGTTTTGGGCAGTAATGGACCTATCGAGTATGATGGCTGCTTGTTAGTTGATATGGGGTGGCGATGGCGTCCTATGACAGGGCAGTCTTGTCAGCCCTTGACTCAGTCACACCTGTCTGTGTATGACCCAGATCTTCTTGCTTGAGATGTCCATAGTTTGATGGGAGGCTCAAGTTAATGAAGACCAAGGGTTGGAGATTAGAGCATTGTTGGTGGAGATCTAGGATTGAGGAGGATAGACTGGCTTTGAGAACTCACTATAGTAAGTATCAAAGGGAAATCTTCCTTAAGAATGCAGAATTCCTGTTCAGGTAGATTGCTGCAGAGAGGAACAGATGGGCTCAGCTCTTCCAGATGATTTCTTCACCCTCCCTGTCACAAGCAAATTAGAGCTTTGATGAATGCTAGGTGTGAAGAGTTCACACTGTTCTTTTCTGACAGAGTGTCCTCGATTTGGTCAGAGATCGCCTCATTGGGTGGATGCAGACCCGCAGAGGTGGTCTTGCCATCAACAACAGAACTCCTCCTGCTCTGAGTTAGTTTCGGCCAGTAGGGATGTTAGAGGGTAGGAAGGTAATTTAGAAGCTGTGATCAACATGCTGTGAACTAGACCTGAACCCAACTCGTTTCTTAGTCGGCTATGTAAAAACTGTTGGTTCAAGTTCATTGACACTGTCTGGTGTTTCCTCTCAGAGGGGGCATTACCTACTGCTTTGAAAGTGGCATTGGTGAAACCCCTTCTGAAGAAACCATCTCTCAGCCTGTACTTCTTAGCGACAGCAAACTATAGACCCATCTCAAACCTCACTTTCTTGGCAAAGTTATTTCCAAAATCATGGCTTCACAGCTTGAGACACACCTGTCTGCCTTTGACATCTATGAGCCCCTCCAGTCAGCATTTAGGCCAATGCACAGTATGGACACTGCATTAACCAGGGTGCTAAAAGATCTCCTCAGGGTGAGAAATAGAGGGAAATGGTCAGTTCTCTTTCTACTCAGTAGCTCTTTGACATTTGACACTGAGGACCACGGGGTGTTTCGGGATTGCCTTAGGGAGCTCTGTGGACTCACCGGTACTGTCATCAAATGGCTTGAGTGCTTCTTCACAGATAGGATGTAGAGAGTTGTTTTGGGGAATTTTTCCTCTAGCCTGAAATCCTTATCTTGTAGAGATTCTCAGGGCTCAGTTCTCTCACCCATGCTGTTCACAGTGTACATGCTGCCCCTGTGTGATATCATTAGATGCTACAATGCTGGGTTTCACTGCTATGCTGATGACACCCAGCTATATTTGTCATTTGTACCTAGGACACAGGATGTAGTTTCCATGCTGAGTTCTTGCCTGGCTGAAGTCCAAGACTGGATGTTCTCTATCTGGCTGAGGCTTCATCCAGACAAGACAGAGGTGATAGTGATTGAGCTTGGTCATCAACGAGGTGCAGAGCTGGCTGAGGCATTGCCTGGATTAATGTTGGGTTCTACTTCGCTTGCCATCTCTCCTAAGGTGAAGAATGTAGGCATGATCTTGGATAGCAGTCTGACACTACAGTCACAGGTGTCAACCGTGGTCTGGAGTGTTTCTTTTCCACCTGAGAAATATTGCCTAGATCAAACCTTTCATCCCATCTGATGAACTTCCCACACTGGTACATGCTTTTGTGAACTCCATACTCAACTATTACAATGCTCTGTAACTCGAGGTAAGTGGAGGTGTCCAACCTTGCCTGCAGCTAGTGCAGAATGTGGCTACTAGGTTACTGTTGGGCCTACCAGTCTTGCCATGTGACCCCTGTTCTGCATAGTCTTTACTGACTGCTGAGGAGGTGGTGAATCACCTCCTAGGTCAGTTTGCTGACCTACAAAGCCCTATGTGATCAGGACTGTAGTCATCTGTATGATCTTCTGACCCCATGCTGCCCCCTCTGTCATCTTTGCTCCACTGAGAAGGTCCTTCTTGTGGTTCCTAGGGCCCAACTAAAATCTTTCAGGGAGAGAGCTTTTGCAGTAGCCACCCCAGCCCCATGGAACTCTAAAAGGTCTAAAATCTCACCTTTTGAAGGAGACTTTTGGTCTTGACTGTATACATGTTATTATTTATGTATGACATTTGCTTTATTTGGTTTAATGGAACTGTCTTGGTATTTTATATTTATTTTTATGTGTAGGAAATCTGATACTCTGTACAGTGCTCTAAGCTCCTGGGAATGAGCACTTGAAAAATACAGGCTTACTTACTCTGCAACAGCTGTTGGAACCAGTGCCACTCACTGACAGTGGGTGGAGTCCCAGTAACTGGAGGCAGGGTGCACCCCATGGACAGGGGCAGAGCCCCAATATCTGGAGCAGAGGTCTAGTTGATGGTCCCCAGAGCCTCCTCCCCCATGGTTGGCCTTGTAAGCCTGGGGAGCATACTGGATCACATTTTGCAGAATATGTGCAGTTGCAGATTTGGGCAGGGGATGATTTAGACATATTTCACTCCTTAATCAGCCCAGGGAGTCTGAGGATGAGAAAGAGAAAAAAGACAAGGATAAGGCCAGAAAATAAGTACCGATTCACTACACATGAGAGAATTGGGCAGCTGCCTGGGTAAGGGTGGCTGGAAAATGATGAGGAGTTCAGTTACTGGAAGCAGGCCGACCCATTCAGGAATTGGGGGGCACTGGACATGACACTACTGTGGACCATAGAATGAGGCGGGGGTGTAGCATATGGATACTGGTTTCCCATTTAAGAAGGCCCCTTTGTCTACAGAGAAGTGTGCAGAGTTTTCATCATGGGAAGGGGCTTGGGCTAGGTGTTGTTACAGTTAAAACCAAAGCATTTGTAAGATGGAGCAGTGGAGATAATGAATGCATGTCCTATGGCAGCTTCATCCTCTCACACAGTGTATACCAGGGGGTGCTGCCATTTCAGACCAGGCTGTTTCTCAGAATCTGGCAAAGGGGTCCTCAGTAGGTTTTTAAATTCCATTTGAGGGCCATCGTCAGTGGCACATGGCTACAAATTTGAAGTTTACCTGGGACTGCCCAGACCTGGTCAGGGAAAAGCTGCCCAAGGAACTGGAAGCTGCAAGGATCAGTGGCCCCTTTTCTCACCTGCCATTATCACTATTGTATCAACAGTTATGCTAGTTTCAAAGAAAGCTCCAGGTGAGATCAGATTGATAAGTAACTTGTTGCACCTGTAGGGGGATTCTGTCAATGATTACATCAACCTGTGTTTTATGGCAGTGTCAGATGCATTATTTGACAGGGCAGCAGAAGTGGTGGAGCATGAAAGAGAAAGGGCATTGCTGGGAAAAGCAGACACTGAGTTGGCATTCAGATTATTGCTGGTGCATGAAGAAGACAGGGATTTACTGGGGATGTAATCTGATCATCCGTATTATGTGGACAAATGCATGTCCATGGGGTGTGCCGTAGTGAGCCAAGTTTTCAAGCGCTTCAGCAATTTTTGCAGTTGGTGGTAACAATCAAATCTCAGTGAATGGAAGTGGTTCATTATTTGGATGACTTCTTGTTTGTAGGAAAGGCCGGCAGTGGGGAATGTGGACTTATATTGAAAGCCTTTCAAGAGATGTGTGCAGACTTTGGGGTGCCAATGGTGAAAGGCAAGATGGAAGACCCATGTTCAGGGCTGTCATTCTTGGAGATTGAGATTGATACTCAGGTGAGAGTATCCTGCTTTCACAGAAACAGAGAAACATAGAAGTTGTTTGCAGATAAGGACCTCTTGGCCCACCTAGTCTGACCAATTTTTCCTGCCTACTGTACCACCACAGACCCTACTGGATCTCTGGTCATCTCCTCCCCTTTCCTTACTACCAAGGTCCCCTTGTATCTGTCCCATGATGCTTGAAGCCTGTCACTGTTTTAGCACCCACAACCTCCACTGGAAGCCTATTCCAGGTGACCACCACCCTCTCTGTGAAGAAGTATTTCCTTACATTTCCTCTGCGTCTGCCCTTCTCCAGCTTCATAGAATGACCCCTTGTCCTTGAACTTCTTTTTGCTACTGTACCTTCCTGTACCTTATTTAATACCTGTTAGGTGTTTGAATGTTTCTATCATATCCCCCCTTTCCATCCTCTACTACAGAGAGTACATATTCAGTTCCTTTAGTCTATTCTTGTAGGGCTTTTGATACAGGCCCGGCACCATTTTGGTAGCACTCTTTTGTACCTCCTCCACCTATCAATGTCCTTCCTGAGGTAGGGCCACCAGAACTGGACACAGTACTCAAAGTGGGGTCTTACAAGTGATCTGTACAGGGGTAATATTACCTCCTTCATCCTACTGGTGATAACCCTCCCTATGCGCCCAAGCATCCTGCTAGCCTTCCCCACTGCCTTATCACACTGCTTGGCTACCTTCAGGTCATCAGAAATGATTATCCCTAGGTCCTTTTCCTGTATGATGGTTGCCAGTACTTCCCCTCCCAATTGGTAAGTAGCCCCCAGGTTTCTGTGCCCCAAGTGCATGATTGTGCACTTTTTTGCATTGAAACTCAGCTGCCAAACCCTTGATCATTCTACCACCTTTTTAAAATCATCCCTCATTTTTTTCTACCCCTCCCCCCCACGGTGTGTCTGCTCTGTTGCATGTTTGGTGTTATACATCAACAGGCATACTTTTCCTTCTAGCCCTTCCACAGTGCTACTAATAAAAGCATTGAAGAGAGACCGGGCCTAATGCTGAGCCCAGAAGCACCCTGCTGGTCACCTTGCCTTCTCTAGAGTGAACACCATTTACCACCACTCTCTGACTTCTGTAACTTTAACCATGTTTTTACCCAATTTATAACTTTTGACCCACTCCCGGACAGGCCAGCTAATTCACCAGTCTTCTATGTGGAACGATGTTGAAGGCCTTATTGAAATCCATGTAGGCCACATATACCACTGCTCCTTGATCCAATCCCCTGGCCACCTAGTCGAAGAACTCGATCAGGTTTGTCTGGCAAGACCTCCCCCCATTGAAACCCTGTTGCCTTGGATCCTATAATCCACTGGTTACAAGGTATTCCACTATCCTTTCCTTCAGTAGTGTTTCCATTACTTTGTCCACTACCAAACTCAGGCTGACAGGTCTGTAATTTCTTTCGTCCTCCCTGTTCTCACTTTTGCGAAGTGGGACCACACCTGCCCTCCTCCAGTTCTTCGGAACCACCTCTGTTTCTAATGATAAGTTGAACAGAGTTGACAGAGGTGCAGCCAGCACCTCTCTGAGCTCCCTCAGTATCCTGGGGTACACCCATCAGGTCCCATTGCCTTGTCTACTTTTAATTGTGCTAGTACCTTAAGGACTTTCTTTTCTGTAAAAGGTCTGGTGTCCACCTCCCTACTATTTTGAGTGCTGGCTATGATGGGTTGGAACCAAAGTGCCTCAGTGTTGGTGCTGTTAATATTGCCCCCCTGGTACCCCATATTTTCAATTTGTCCCTGTCATCTTGGTGTTATTCCGGACATATGGAAGGTCGCCAGGGTGGTCCTGATCCTTAAACAGGAGAACCCCAAACTAATAGAAAACTACCATCCGATACTGTATCAATTTTTTCAGCGGTCAGCAAACTTCTTGAAAAAGTTGTGGCAGGGCAACTCTCAGAGTACTTGCAGTCACATGACCTATTGTCACCTGTGCAGCATGGTTTTAGGAACGGGCACAGCACATCCTCTGCCCTTGTCACTGTCTCATCCCAGATCAGGGCAGCTATGGGCCAGGGCAAACTCTCTGAGGCTATCTTTATAGATCTCTCCAAGGCCTTCGATCTTGTTGATCATGCCATGCTGTCCACTCAGCTTAGATCCTATGCTCTATCTCCTGATGTGCTCAGTTGGTTCTCCAACTATCTACACAGTAGAAAGCAACTTGTTAAATATGGCAAGGAGCTCTCAGGCACTATTTCTGTAACCATGGGTGTTCCCCCAAGGCTCTGTTCTGGGGCCCCTGCTCTTCTCCATTTTTGTAAACAAACTCCCCGCTGCCTCTGTTCACTGTAAGTCAATCCTTTATGCAGATGACTTGGTCATCCTTACTCACTCCCCGGACATCGGGGTCATTAATCGCCACCTGAGTGAGGACTTGGGGAACATTCAGTCCTGGATCTCATCCCACAAGTTGGTTCTTAATCTTAAAAAAACCCAGGCCATGCTCTTTGGGTCCCAGGCCAAGATTAAGTCCTCCCCTGCTCCGTTATGCATTGCTGTTACTAACAGTGTTCCGATCCCTGTTACTGACAACTTTAAATACCTTGGGGTGATACTGGACCCACAGCTTGACCTTGGCCGTCATATTCAGAATACATGCAAGACTGTCAACTGCAAACTGGGTCTGGCCTACAGAGCTAAAAGTAACCCTACTCCTGCTGCCTGTATTGCTCTTGCCAGAGGTGTGCTCCTCCCTTCACTCTGCTATGGGCTCCTTTTGTTTGCCTGCTCCTCCAAAGCTCACCTCTCTAGGTGGTCTACTGCCTACAACATTGTCTGCCACTTTGCTCTGGCTGCCCCCAGTCTCACCCACCATTATGACCTCTATAGGAAGATAAAATGGCTCTCCCCCTCAAATCACATAGACTTTGTCATAGGGTGCTTCATGGGAAAGGTCCTTGGCACTGGTACCCCTCTGGGGCTGGTGAAATTCCTTGTCCTGACTGCCTCCTCATCCTCTGCCCTCAGGTCTCAGGGGCCCACCATCCTTAAGACACCTGCTACCCAGACTCTAATGGGAGGTAGAGATTTTGCTGCGAGTGCTCCCAGACTGTGGAATGCTTTCCCTGCCCAGGTCTGCCCCTCCCACTCACAGGTGTGCCTTCGTTTCTCCCTATGGAATCACCTCAAACTCTTTTCGGCCTGTGGTTGCCCCAAACCCCATGATCTATCCTGACCCCTCACAGCACTCCTCCCTCCTGGATGTATTTCTGGACAAAAGGCTCAACTTCCTGAGACCTTTAAGCTGCAAATAGTGTTGTAACCGCTGCATGTCAACTTGTACCTCTTGTACTGCTCTTAGTTGCTACATGTGTTATTCTGTTGTGTATATACTGTACAAAGCTATGCCTTACAAGACTTGTAAGCTGTTTTAATCTGTATCATCCTGTCCTCACATGACTTGTAAGATGTTTTTAATCTGTACCATGTCATCCTTTGTATTTTTTTTTTTAAGTTGTTTTTTAACCAGGTATAGCATACTAAGCTGAACGCTTTTTTACAGGAGCGACCTGGGAGCACAAGAAGGTTAAGTCACTTGCTCAAAGTCACACAGTATGCAAGTGGAAGCTGCGGGATTCAAACCCAGGTCTGGTCTGCTGGATGGCACCAGATTTGCAGCTCAGAGCCTTAGACCACTGCGCTATACTGCCTCCTATTTAAATTGGTAATTCCTGTACTCTCCCGGGTTGTACCTGAAAATAGGCAGTTGTCTTGTCTAGTGTACTTACGTGGTCAGCAAAAGCTAAATAAATAATAAATAAATAAATGTATGCCCTTGCCTCTTATCTTTGGCCTGTCTCCTACCCCTTCTTCTGTAAATGCTGAACCAAAGCATTTATTCAATATGTCTGCCTTCTTTTGGTCCTCCTACTCGCAAACCCTTTGTTACCCTTTTATCCTTACTGTTCCCACTTTGATATTTCTCTTCTTGCTTATATTTCTAAAGAAACTTTTATCCTCTTCTTTTACAGATTGGGCAATATTGTCCTCTGTTCATGCCTTACCAAAGGACAAGGTGCAGGCCTTATATGATTTATTGTTCACGGTACTGGGGCATTCAAAAAGGCACTGAGCGAGCTTCAGCAGTTGATGGGGCACCTCAGTTTCCCATATAAGGTAATTCCAATGGGAAGGATGTTCTTGTGCAGAATGAAAAAGGTAGGGGCAGGATGCCATAAACCACATCATTGGCTCCAGGTGATGGATGGTATAAAAGATGATTTGGTGGTCTGGATGGCCTTTTTGAATTGCTATATTGGTGCATCAATCTGGCTGACTACTACCAGACAAGAAATTGAGCTGTACACAGATGCATTGGGGGGCTTGGCTTTGAAACATACTTCTGTGGGGCTTGGGGAACAGCACAGTGGGTCACTTATTGGTGAGACATGGGGCTAACAAAGCATGTTACCTTGCTGAAATTCTTTCCAATTGTCATGGCAATCTGGATATGGGATGATCAATTTTGGAATAAAAAGGTTATTGTTAGGACAGATGACATGGGAGTGATGCACACCATTGAATGTCAGATAGAGGCCAAAGGGCCAACTGAGTCATTGATAAGAGTGTAAGTGTTGAAGTGCTATATATTGAACATTCCTTTTAAGATGTTACATGTGCCTGGGGTAGATATCAACTTTACTGATGCTCTTTCTCATTTACAGTGGCAGAGGTTTCAGAAGTTGGTGGAGGAGTACTCCAGGACAGTACCAGCATTCCTCTGGGAACTGGGGAGCCAGAAGCTTGGGAGCTTATCAGAAATGCACTAGCTCTGTGCATGAGGTTGTCATACAAGAGGGAAGCTGATGGCTTTTTGACTCTAAGGGAGACACAGGAGTGGGCGAGTGAGTGGTCAATACCAGTGGAGCAGCTATGCTGGCATACTGCTGAAAATGTAGGGGTGGCAGACATTTGAAATGGTGGGCCAGCACCTTGTTGGGATGGCATGGTCTTCCAGGGTCACATAATTTAAGGGCAACATGCAAGTGTTTCAATTTCACAAGTTGTTAGAGGTATGGGCAAGAGGGTCTATTTATCAGGTTGATCACCATTGGCCAATTAGTCCCAGACTGCTTGAACAGGTATGGGGTGAATTGAAGAGGGTTTGTTCACCCATATCTGAAATAATACTGTTTAGAATGACCTTTTTGGTTGCCTTCTATGGGGAATTCAGGGTGCTGGAGTTGATAAAGCCAAACAAGACAGATGAGACAAAGGTGGTTTTGGCATTTGAGGAGGTGGTCTTGATGACAGAAGGATTATTTCTATAGTCTGCAATAGCAAAATGGATTGCTTGACATTTAGTTGCTGGTATGATCTGAGGGCACCCTTGGAGACAACATAGGATGTTAGGACAGAACTGCAAATATACGGTATCTGGGGAATATGTTGCATGGATTATAGCATAGGTATAATCCGCATATCAAAAACAGCGTAGGTCAAAATAGCTATAGGAGTAGAGTATTGCAAGTATATTACCACTATACCTCTAGCTGTTGTCATTCAGGAAGAAGATGATAAGTCATTCCCTGTGTGCTACCTTGCCAAGCAGTTGCAGTAGCACAAAGGTTAGGACCAAGAGCAGCAAAGGCAATGGAATGTGCAGATGACCAGGGTTCAATCAATGGTCCCATGACTTTTGTTCTATTTTGTTTTTTTCTCCCCATCCCAACATTTATTTTTAAAATGTCTGACCCCCACCCTGAACTTTTGCCCCTAATCCCAGTTGTCATGGTCAGTTCCCTGCCCCCCTAACACAAATATGATTCCCCCCAAATCAGTTTAAGTATTCTTGCTTTATGTGTAATGGTTCATGTTTTTGCCGATGCACTACATTGTCATTCACCGATTTGCTTGTGTGGTTTTTAACAGTGGTATTGTTCAGTCAGTGTTATGACCTAGTGGCCAAAAATACATAGTCCAGAGGCCTGGAGAGATGTTCCTTCATCATAAAAACAGAACCCCTTGATTGTATTTCAGTTATGATATGTTATTTATTTATTTATTTAAAAGTTTTACCAGGAAAGACATACTGAGCAGACTACCACTCGATTCCAGATGCATCCTGGGCGTAGAGGGAATGGGATAGTACATACAAGTCAATATACAGAAATTTTAGGACAGCAAAAATTTACATAGGTTACATATAATATGTACAAGGTTGTATAATTTCAATGAAAAATAATCTTGAAAATTGCATGTACAGGATGCAAGAACAGAGAGTGAACAGCATATTAGTAGGCAGCATATGAAGGGAAGGTAGTGGCAATTAAAATTTGATAGTTAAGCACTTGGGTGGACAATGTGGATTGCATTGGGTGGTTTGCCATTACATATTGCTCACAAGTTAAGTCATGGCCCATGCTATTGCATGCCAAGTTGACATGTGCAGCTTATGGGGACTTGCCCTTTTAAAAGGGAGATTTGTTACCCAGCAGGGACATAAAGGGTTTCTTTTGAACTTGGTAGAGTTTAATACCAATTCCTTCCTAATCAGGGCATCCATGAATGTAAAAGCAGTAGGGCTGTCAGACAAAGAGATAAAAACTTTGGGACCATGGTGTTCACAGGCCTTTGAAGCTGTCACACAGCCACATTGTCTGTAGCTCTCACTTTATGTTTATCAACAGATTGTAGACCTCAGATGAGGTAAGTGTGGATTTGTGGGAAATTCTTTTACCAATTGGGCAGACAGAAGGTCCAGCCAGATGCCCAGGAGGTGAAAATCCATTCCTGGACCTGTGAGGGGAGGGTGTGCAATGAATGGGGCACCAGAGAAGCAGATTGAAAGACATTATGCAATGGGTCATGTTGGAAGGCCAAGGGCAAAGCCCTTCCTGGGTGCTGCTGGTCCATTTGTGGGGCAATGACTTGGGGTTGGTGAAATTACTGGCTTTGATTTGCCCCATGAAGGAAAATCTCCATTTTTTACAGCAATGCTTGCCAGAAATAGTGCTGTTATGGTTGCATATAACACAATGATGCAATAATGTCATGCTAGGAAATCCTGCAGCAATTTAGAAGACTTGCAGGGTGGTCATTATGCGATGCACACATTCATGTGGTCAATAGGTGGCAAGGTGAAGAGGCATGATAAAACTATGACTAAATTGCTGCAGCTATATGCTAGATATGGGGTGCATTTCTCTACAATAGGGATGGATAGGTTTTTAGGAGATATACAGGGTGTTTTGGAGAACAGTTAGCATTGCCCTCTGATGGAGATGGCTGCATAACATGCAGCTCTGGAGGCAGCCCTGATGTCTTGAATGTCGTAGTCCCTCTGGAGCTGGTGCCCCTTTCTACAATTAGCGAGTCCACCCAGTAGTGTCCTCTGTGGATAGAGGAAGAGACTGGGGGAAGGTTAGGAGTCCTTAGAAAGTGGCTTGCTGACAATACCAAGCTGCACACATCATGATGTTACTTGTTTGCTGTTTATAAATAAACACATGTATGTGGCAATTTCTTCCAAAACACTGTGTATGTCTCTTCTGTTCGGGTAAAAAGGGTATGGGACTTACTCAGACAATAGTTTGTCAGTTTCACTTTGTAAATACTTAAGCACTTTTATTTATGGCAATGTGTCACTTCTGTATTTATTTGCACTAGATTTTCTGTATTACATGTGTATGCCTTTGCTACAACTAAAGTTATATACCAAAAAGTTGAACTGAACTACAAGTATATTACTTAAAGGTTGATGTAGGCTTGCTTATATATCTTGCATGTCTTTGGTTCAACTAGTTACATACCAAAAAGTTGAACTGCACTACAAGTATATTACTTAAAGATTGGCATAAGCTTGATTTAATTGTATCAGTCAGTTACAACCCTCTGTTTCTCATATACTTTGTATATGTCCCCTTCATTTTTATTGTCCCTTGCTTGCTGGCTACTGCTTTTCCTAGGCCAAGGCAATTAATTCATAAAATGTTTTTATAGTCAATAGACTCTTGAATGGTATTGTCTATTGTAGTGACATTTCTACAAGTAAATTTAAAAATATATGTTGTTTTATTTGCATTTACCATTCTTTCTAACGAGAGTGAGGATTGGGTCAACATGATTCTGGTCCAAGATGTGATGAGAGAGCAGTTGCACAGTGAGCTACTGAGAAGTGGCTAGAGCAGAAACCGGGATAAGCGCTTGAGTTTTTAAGAACAGGTATACCACCATTGCTTAATTTGTTTTACTTAATCCTGAGCTCTTTCCAGAATTTATTGAAGCTGCTTGCATGTTGATTCTGCTTTTTGGTTTCTTCCCCCACTTCCACGGAGTGTGGAGTTCATGTGGTGGTAAAAAAGCCTACCCGTGTTTAGGGGGAGAGTGGCAGGGGGTTCTATGGGGAATTGACAGCCAAAATGAATGTTTTGAAGAGGATTTCCTGCTTCAACTGTTTTATTTTTTAAGAAAATGCTACTTTCCAGGAGTACACCAAAGAAATTAGAGAAGTAGCCTGCTAAGGACGTACAGACACACAGACATCTTGTCTAGCCCAGAATTTTAAGCAAATTTACAAACCTATATTTTTAATTGCTTATTTAGATTTTAGATTTTAATGCTTAATGAGTGTTTAAGGAACTTACGCATTATTTATGCATTTACAAATTTTTGCAGGTTAAGTCATGTAATAGAGAACCATATAGTACATTCACTGGTGTTCAGGAGTAAGATGCACTATTTTTTTCCTGAATCTGGTGGAGCAAAGGCACAAAGATGCTAACAGAGAGAGTCAACTAGTGCTTGATCTTTGAGCCAAAAAACATTTGTTTTATAATATAACATCGACCAAGGATATACTTGAGCCTTGGCAGTTTTGACTGTTTGGCGTTTTGGCTACCCTAGCTGCCAAATCTTTTTTGGAAACATTCTTTTAGCACCCTATCAGCATTACAAGAGTAAGTAAAATTGTACTGCATTGCTGAACTTTTACTACTTTTATAACTCCTAAAATACACTTCTGTTAAAAAGATTACTTTTAAAGTCACTTATAATTTGTGAAAAAGTAGATGATATAGATATAGATATTACTGTGATCTGCATGTGGATTATAAGAATCTATCAGAGGCCTCTAGAAGCTTCTATAGGTTTGAACAGGCTCATAGGCTTGTAGAGGTTAAAAGAGTTAAAAAATAGTTAAAGGGGCTCTCCAATATTTATATACTTGTCCTCTTCAGGCAATAATAAAACAGTAGGATATATCAAAGTTAACTACCTTAAGCAAGGCTTACTACACCTTCTCTCTCCTTGTAATCAAAAGTGTTTAAAGGCCTGAGAGAAGAGATTGAACAGATGCCTCAGGAGATCGAGAGGATTTGCCAGGAACTACAAAGCAGGAAATGGACATGAAGGCTGGATATATAAAAACGGACTTGACCAGGCTATTGGAGTAGAAAGAAAAAAGATCCTAAAGTAGACTGTGAATTGAGGAGGTGATAAAAATAAAGGCACAGACAGAGAAGGTGACTTCTGGAACTTCAAAGAACTCTAAAGAATAAATCATCCTATGAACCAGAGATGAGCAAGCTAAGTATTATTCAAAGACATTTTTTGAAGTAGAATTTCAACTAATACATCTTGATATTTTGCAGTGATCACTGTTTGTGTCTGGGAGTAAAATAAGCAAAAGGAAGTAGAAGGAGATAAAAATAAATTGAAGAACTCTTGAACAGATGACTGTGGTTTAAGGATATACCTGTACAAAACCATCATACACATTCAGACTATATATCTATATAGTTTGTGCAAATATCCATAATAAAAGATTCTAGATTCTTTACCCAGTGGTTTCTTGAGACATCTTGCTGTATCATATTTGATATTATGTTGCTATATTATTTTAATATATATTAGGGAATATTGGTGGTATATTTGTGTATAGGTGCAGACATTGATACAGTATTGATTTTTATAATAGGAAAATTCTAGAAAAAATAAAGAGGGAAGAGGAGGAAGGAATAAAAGAACAAAGGATGAGAAAAAGGACTGAGGTCACAATCCAGCCATAGCACCTCCACAGTGCAAGGAGCCTGATCCACCTACCCCCCAAAGAGATAGATAAGGTGCCACTTGCCCCTAGGGCAGCAGTCACGATCCAGACATAGCACCTCCATGGTGCAAGAAGCCTGATCCACCTACCCTCCAAAGAGATAGATAAGGTACGACGCTTGAAAAATTGCTACAATTTCTGTGGGCTGTGTGAACACTGAACTGGATCATCACTTGCAATTTGTTGTTTTCAATTTCAGCGCCTCCGCAGGGTAGCGCTATTGACTCCATGCCCATGTAGAGCTCCCTGATTGGCTGGTGTCATTCACCTGAGACAGGAGCACCCGAGATGTGTGGCTTAGTGTAAGCCTGTATCCCTGTACTCAGCTTCTAATTTGTATATTTTAATTTAGCCTGTTCTGCTCGGCCTGTGTAAAGTAACTTACCATTCTCCCCCTGCTGCAGTTTAATTCCAAATGTATATGCACTGATTCAGTGCTAGCTCTGCAAACTTCCCCTTGATTTTTGCCTTGAACTGAGTTTGTAAAAAGTTTTACTGGTTTTGTTAATATATTTTTTTAATCCATTTAAGACTGTACTGGGTTTACATGCTTACTGCTATGGACTTAGTTAGAAAATTCAGTGAATTGTAAAATCTGTGTAGCCTCTATCTTGAGCCTAAGGTTTCTGCCTTTGACTTTCATTCTTAATAATCTTTCTCCGTCCCCCTGTCCTCCTCTGTCTCTGTTCTGTCCCTTCTGCCCTCCCCATCAGTCTGTTCTTTTGTGCTTGTTTTGGATTCCCGAGTTAGCTGGTACCTTGCCTCTATCTGAGGATGCCCCATGATTGGTCTTTAAAGGTGGTGCTCAGCTCTCTTTGTGTGTCTCTGTTTAGACACATCCCCCCATATGCTCCTATTTAGTCTGCTGTCTCCTTCCTTACAGGTGCCACTTGCCCCCTCGGGCAGCAGCCACGATTCAGCCATAGCACCTCCACGGTGCAAGAAGCCTGATCCACCTACCCGCCAAAGAGATAGATAAGGTGCCACTTGCCCCCTCAGGCAGCGGTCACGATTCAGCCATAGCACTTCCACGGTGCAAGGCGTCTGATCCACCTATCCCCCAAAGTGATAGATAAGGTGCCACTTTCCCCCTCGGGCAGCGGTCACGATCCAGCCATAGCATCTCCACGGTGCAAGGAGCCTGATCCACTTACCCTCCAAAGAGATAGATAAGGTATGACACTTGAAAAATTGCCACAATTTCTTTTGGCTGTGTGAACGCTGAACCAGATCATCACTTTCAATTTGCTGTTTTCAATTTCAGCACCTTCTCAGGGTAGCGCTATTGACTCCATGCCTGTGTAGAGCTCCCTGATTGGCTGGTCTCACTCACCTGACACAGGAGCACCCGAGACGTGTGGCTTAATGTAAATCTGCATCCCTGTACTCGGCTTCTAATTTATATATTTTAATTTAGCCTGTTCTGCTCGGCCTGTGTAAAGTAACGTACCATCCCCCCCCCGCTGCAGTTTATCTCCAATTGTATGTGCACTGATTCAGTGCTAGCTCTGCAAACTTCCCCTTGATTTTTCGTCCCACACCTCCCAGGCCTCCTTTAAATGCACACAGTCTCCGTCCACTCCTATCTGATGTTTCAATTTATTTGGTTACTTACTGTCAACAACTGCAATTCCTCCCATCCCCTTTTTGCAACTAAGCCTTCTAGCAGCCTTATCTCATTCTGTCTTGCTGAGGCATACTATTTTGGTACTTCAGGTTTGCTTATTGCTGACTAGCATATCCTGTCCTGCTGACTAGCATATTCTGTCTTGCTAAGACACTGTTTTACTTGAAACATCCCTTTTACTGAAAAAAAAACAAATTACTGAACTGTGACAGATTTTCCAAAAACTGTGTTTATTGTCTAAAAATTTCCCAGCAACCAAGTGTTACATCCCCTGCGTGACTTTGTAGCTCTCTCCAGACTGCAAGGCGCCAAGGAAATCGCAGGTCTTTCAGTTGCTAATTGAGCTGTTTTCGCTCAGACTGCTAGCCTTTGTGTTGCCCCACTATTAATTCGAGCTAGTCTCTTCTTTCTCTAGCCGAGAGCGGTATACATTTATCTTGGGTAACTCCATTATGTAACTTCCCAAAACAAGTCGCATACAGAACAATGACCCATGGGACCTATATAATCTTCAATTGGCCCACTCCACTCTGCACAGGCACCTCTATCAGCCCCCACCGAAGAAATATATCTCTTGCATTCCAGACATTTTCCGTCCTCCTGTCCATTCTCGTTCCCTTAATGAGGAACCCACATCAAATAAATTTTGTTCAGAGACGTGCCACTGTCAGAGCTACTCTTAGATCCCCTTTTAGTGCAGACCCCTATCATACTACAGCACTAACTACCCATACAACAAATTTGGGGACCTAAAGACTCTGGTTAGCAGATCCCTCAATAGTACACTCCACTTTTTGAATAAGCTACCATGACAGGTCTCAGCTGGCTTTACTTACTAGCCTGCATTTCCCTGATACCTAATATTAGTGGACCCCATGACAGATCTGACTCTAATAAAGGGACATGCCCCTCGCACTAGGACATCCACATAATAAGACTATGTATTCATTATGCTGCCCCTGGTTGGCCCTGATTCAGTCAAATTTTGTTGAATCTACTCGAAGGGGTACTGCAGACTACTCAACTATGCATGGCCCCAAACCCCAGCCACCCATACGCTGCATAGTCGGGTGTTACTCTGCATGGATGTTATTCTACGTACTGGCAGGGCAACACAAGAGGTCAACTCAGTTCCTGGATCCCTGCAATCTAACCTACACAAAATGCAACAAGGCCTGTGCTTTTAAACATCTCCTTGCCAATCTGAGAAGTATCGTGCTCCTCCTATTACTGTGCCCAGGAGACGTCGAGCTCAATCCTGGCCCCACAAAGTTGATTTCATCTCCAATCGAAATTACTACCCTAAAAAGAATCAGTTTTCTGCATGCCAATGTCTGCAGCCTTCTAAAGAAGTTGGATTCTGTCCAGGCCTAGATTATCCACACTGCTCCAGACATACTTGTGATCTCGGAATCTTGGTTTCGGGCATCCACACCACACAGTGAGGTTAATATCCCCAACTAACTCCTCTTCAGAGCAGATAGAAAGACTGGGGGGAGGAGTAGCCATTTATGTTAAAAACAAATTTACAGTATCTATATTAGTTGCTACTTCCATTGCAGGGGGCTTTGAATGCCTGTCTCTCAGGTTCGAACTGTCCCAGTCTGTGGTACTCCGCATAATAGGTTGCTATAGACCCCCAGCAGTAGGACCACAGCTTCTGGCTCATCTGTCTTCACAAATGGACATGACACCTCTGGAAACAATTATATTAGGTGACCTTAACTATGACTGGATATCGAACGGATCGCTACCCCTAAAACAATTCTGCGACTCCCATGGGTTCACCCAAATGATTACAGAACCAACGCGCATCAACAAGAAAAATCCAATGAAAAGCACACTTCTGGACATCCTTCTTGTCAACAAACCACACTACTTTTCCCATGCCAGTATCCTTCCAGCAGATGTTAGTGACCACTGTCTCATAGTTGGCATAAGAACCATCTCGAACCCACTATCTACATCAAAGTTTTCTACTATAAGATCCAGACAGAACTTTGACCCTCTGGCCTACATACAAGAACTAAAAAACTCCTTGCTCTGGCAGACTTTCTACCTGGCTAAATCAGTGGGTGATACCTATAATGTTCTCCATGAAATCATAGCCAGTGCCCTAAACAACCATGCTCCTCTAGTTAAAGCACAAATAAAAACCCGAACCTGCCATTGGTTTTCACCAGATCTGAAGAATGCTTTACTTAAAAGAGACCAGCTATGGAAAAAGGCCTGGAAATCACAGGCCAATGCAGACTGGTGTCTCTTTAGGACAGCTAGAAATGCCTGCACAAAAATGGTCAGAGAAGCCAAGGCCAATTATTATCAAAATTAATTACTATCCACATCCAAAACCGCAATCAAATTCTGGTCCACCATAAAGGAACTGTCTGGACACTCCTCAGGTAGTGGACTACCCTCCAAAATCACCATCGACAATGTCACTATCAGTGATAAATCTGAAATTCTTCAAGCCTTCAACAACCACTTCGCCACTGCAGGCATGGCATTCGATAATGCACCAGTAAGTAGTCACCATCCACAGCTCACTGCCCAGCCTCCAGACCAAAGTAACCAAGATATGATCTTCTCCTTTTCCCCAACCACCATAAAAAAAGTTGAAGACCTTATGCTATGGCTAGATACCAGAAAACGTGCAGGAGCTGACTCCTTTGACCCATACTTTCTGAAAATAGTATACCACATACTTGCCCCACCTATATCACACTTATTCAACCTGTCCCTAGCCCTGGGCTCTTTCCCCGTGGAATGGAAAACCACTCATGTTATCCCCCTATTTAAAGCAGGGGACCCATGCGACCTGAACAATTATAGGCCAATCTCTCTTCTACCTATACTCTCAAAAATGCTGGAAAAAGTTGTGGATTTACAGCTGAGATCGTTTCTAGACAACTCTACATTGCTTAACCCCATGCAGTCTGGCTTTAGAGCAAAACATAGCACTGTTACAGCGCTGGCCAAAGTCACTAATGACTGGCAATGGACCTTGACAACAAAAAATGTGTTTGTGCTGTGTTTTTAGACCTCAGCAAGGCCTTCGATACCGTTGACCACTGCCTACTTCTCTCCACCTTAAAAACCATAGGTATGGACTCAACCTGACTGGACTGGTTCCAGGATTATCTTTCTGATAGGCAGCAACAAATTAAGGCCGAAGTTAAGCTCTCGCCTCTCAAACCAATAAAAAGAGGAGTCCCACAGGGTTCCATACTGGGCCTTGACTGTTCACCAGCTACATTAACAACTTGGACCTAGGCATTACAGAAGCCAGTATCCACTTGTTTGACAATGATACAGTGCTCTATTTAAGCCATGACTAACCTGGAGCCGCATGCACAGATCTACAAACTGAATTCAATACGCTGCAGCATCAGCTTCTCAGCAAAAAGCTACTGCTAAATGCAAAAAAAAAAAAATGAAGGCCATGCTCTTTACCCCTTCTAGCACTAGGGACTGCTCTGCTGCTGCTCGTACCCTTCCTCCCATAACTACCCTTCTAGGTGAAGATCCTGAGTTTGTGCCTAAATTCAAATATTTGGGTATATGGCTGGACAACAAACTCTCCTTTGCAGAGCACACAGAAGAACTGATGAAAAAGCTTAGTCAGAGGCTTAGCCTCTTCTTGGAATGCACTAGCAAATGGGCAGGAAGGAGGGGTGGAAGAACAATGGGGAATAATAAAAACTGCCATCACAGAGGTAACGAGCCTTTGTGTGAAGCAAATAAACAAAACAAGACGATGTAAGAAACCACTATGGTTCTCAAAGGAAGTGGCAGTGAAGGTTCAAGAGAAAAAGAAAGCATTCAGGAAGTACAAGGAATCACAGAAGGAGCAGGACAGAGAACTGTATCAGTTAAAGCAAAAGGAGGCTGGGAAGGCAGTCAGAACAGGAAAGGCCCAAACCGAGGAAAAGATAGCCAACTCAGTTAAGAAGGGGATAAAACCTTTCATATGTACATCAGGGAGCGAAGGAAGACCAAGGGAGGGATAGTGAGGCTTAGCAAGGGGAGGAGGGTGGGCAGAGGGAGACTGTGAAAAGGCAGAGATACTAAACAAATATTGTTGCTCAGTATTTACAAAGGAAGAGGGAGGTACAAAAACAAACAGTAGTAACACGCTGGATACAGAAGTTGATACCAGCCCATTTACAGAAGAAAGGGTTCTGAAAGAACTCTCTAAAACTGAAGGTGGACAAAGCAATGGGGCCTGATAGGATTCATCCCAGAATTCTAAAAGAACTAAGGGTAGAACTAGTGACACCACTGGCTCCCTTTTAACAAATCATGGGAGGATGGGTGGTACCCGAGGACTGGAGGAGGGCAGATGTGATTCCCTTCACAAAAGTGGGAGCAAGGCAGAAGCAGGAAACTATAGACCTGTTAGTTTAACCTCAGTGATAGGAAAATGATGGAATCACTTCTAAAGGAAAGAACTGTCGAGTATCTAGAGGCCAGAGGGCACAGGACCCTAGGCAGCATGGATTCACAGCAGGAAGATCATGCCAGATGAATCTGATAGATTTCTTTGACTGGGTGACCAAAGTAGTAGATCAGGGAGGGGCTGTGGACATGGCCTACCTAGACTTTAGCAAGGCATTTGACACAGTCCCACACAAAAGATTAATATACAGGTTAGCCAGCCTGGGAGTGGGTCCCAAGATGACAGCCTGGGTAAAGAATTGGCTGGAGAATAGGACACAGAGAGTAATAGTAAATGGAGTCCACTCAAAAGAAAGGAGGGTTACTAGTGGGGTACCTGAGGGTTCAGTATTAGAACTGGTCCTCTTCAATGTCTTTATAAGCGACATTGCAGAAGGACTGGAAGAAAAGTGTCTCTCTCGCAGATGACACTAAGATCTGCAACAGAGTTGATGCACAGGGTGGGGTGGAAAGGATGAGAAGGGACTTGGCAAGGTTAGAGGAATGGTCAAATGTATGGCAGCTTAGATTCAATGCTAAGAAGTGCAAGGTAATGCACCTGGGAAACAAAAACCAAGGGGAAGAGTACACAATGGGGGGTGAGATACTAACAACAACAAAAATGGAGAGGGACCTGGGGGTAGTCATATCAGATGACCTAAAGATGGGCAAGCAATGTGAGAGGGCAGCAAGGAGGGCTGGGGGATACTGGGATGCATAGGGAGAGGCATCACCAGTAGAAAACAGGAAGTTATTATCCCTCTGTACAGACAGCTGGTGAGACCCCATCTGGAGTACTGTGTGCAGTTCTGGAGACCCAATCTCCGCAAAGACATAGACAGGATGGAAGCTGTCCAGAGGAGGGCAACTAAAATGGTGCAGGGTCTGCACTGGAAGACATATGAAGAGACTTAAGGAGCTTAATATGTATAGCCTCGAGGAAAAGGAGGAGAGGACATGATAGAAACTTTCAAGTACCTCAAGGGAATCAACAAAGTCCAAGAGGGTAGCATCTTTCAAAAAAGGTGTGCAAGAACAAGAGGGCACAATTTGAAGATGGGGGTGGCTCAGAGGTAATTTAAGAGTATTTTTTCACAGAGAGGTTGTGGATGCATGGAACAGCCTTCCGGAGGAGGTTGTGGAGTCAAAATCAGTGGTGGAATTCAAGCATGCTTGGGATAGTCATAAGGCAGTTCTGGGGGGTGGGGGTAGGAAGAAGTAGGCTGCTGATTAACTAGGATCTGCAGCTTATCCAGTGGGTAGGGAAATGGGCAGACTGGGTGGGCCAAGCGGTCCTTATCTGCCATCAAATTCTATGTTTCTATGTTTCTATAAACACCTTCTGACCACAGATGCAAGAAGACAGCTTGTTCAATCAACTTTGCTCTCACTAATCGACTATGCCGACATTATCTATGGCCAATGTTCCATCTCACACCTTGCAAAACTGGATGTTCCGTACCACACAGCACTAAGATTTATAACTGGTCTCCCATCCTCCACACATCACTGCTCTTTATATGCAGCTGTAGGATGGCCTTCCCTTCAATATTCGCAGTGTAGAAATGCAGCACTCTGGACATTCCGAGCCGTTACCAACAAACTCCCAGATTACATTGTTGCCTGCCTCCCCTGAGCCCAATCAGTAGCTACGCACTAGGAAGCCACTCTTTAATTTCTCTGAAAATCCCCAGGATCTGTACCCAGTTTGGCAGGGCTGCCATAAGCCATGCTTTGCCTACACTCTGGAACAGGGTACAACGATCCTTGAGACTCAGGTCTCCTGTCAGTTTTGCCCTGTTTAGGATCATTTATGACAAAACGTTTGCCGAAATCTGTAAGTGTTTCCATAGTTCCTAGCTGTCCTGCTGACAGTTCACTCCGTATCCTTACCACATCCAGCCACGAACCTAGTTCCTCCCCTCCCTATTTTAATCAAGTCCACTAGTCAGCTGCCATAGTGGCCCTCAGCACCTAAGGCACCACTTCTCCAATATTACTCTCCTCTCACCATTTAAGCAGAACATACAGACCTCATTAGAGGCCCCTATGCAGCCCAGGACCCTCATCCAAGTATGGTAAATGGTCACTGAGGGCTGAAATGCAAAGAATTGTATCCTCTGATGGAGGCTTGACTAAGAATGACTAAACATACCACCTCAACTTCTGCATACATGGAGTCTGTATATACCACAGCAAAGTTGAGTGATGCATGTATGTTTCTACAAGAATGCTTGGAATGTACATCATGCACCTACCACTTTTCTGTAAATTTGTTTGTAACTCTTTGCACATATTGTACTTTGTATTCTCAATCTATGTATGTATAACTGTGTTGGACAACAGCAGGTCCATCTT
Source organism: Neoceratodus forsteri (assembly GCA_016271365.2). Classification (NCBI taxonomy): domain Eukaryota; kingdom Metazoa; phylum Chordata; order Ceratodontiformes; family Ceratodontidae; genus Neoceratodus; species Neoceratodus forsteri. The sequence goes on along the minus strand of CM028137.1, from coordinate 259,764,270 downwards.
GTAAATGAGCTTGCTCAATGATGATCGCCTGGATAAATAAAGATTTGATTTGAAATATGGAACTAATTATGTTACTTCCTGAAATGGTATGAGAAGATAGCATCTGTGCAGAACTGAAAAGAAATAACATCACACTATGGGAAGAGGGAAAGAAACAGTCTACAAAAAACAGTGCCATAGAAACCACAGAAGCAAGTGTTTACATTGACAATTTAGATAAAATGGAAAGTAAAAATCAGCAAATAGATGAGAAACAAGAAAAACTAATAGAAGACATTACAAGTATAAACAAAGAAATGAAGGAAGGAACCAAGAAGGGGGAAGGGAATAGTAAAGAAGCAAAATAAAAACAGACAGATAAAAACTAAGCAAAAAAACAAAACAAAATGGAAACAAAACGGGAGGGGGGAGTAGGAAAACAGAGAAAGAATAAACCTGTACATATTGTAAGTCAAGTAACATTAAGGGAAAGGAAAGAATTACAGAAGACAAAAATAAAACTAATAGACAAGACATAGAGTTACAGGAAGACATTTCAATTAAGGAAAATAAACAAGATAGAGAATCTACAGAAGAGGAATATTGGCATGAGAGGTTTGGCAGATTTCTGACAAAGACACTAGGAACAGATTTTCTTTTTACCAATGTTCAGGGTAGATATAATACCAGAAGAAAAAGAAGAACTCTTAAATAAAGAAAAAAAAATATAATAAAAGGGAACACATTTCTAATGAAGTGCTTAAGTGTAGTCAGACCTCTGCCAAAACAAAGAACTGGTGCTACTAGTCTCTGACCAATATTATGCACTAAGAACAATAAAAGGAAAAAAGGAAGAATCGGAAATTCTGGGAATAGAGATAGCAGAGATTAAAACCCTACAACAGCTATTCACAGGGTATTATAAATTAACACATCAGGAGGATAGGAAGGAAATTCTGAAGGTAATCTCTATTTATGGAATTGAACAAATGTGGCAAGAAAACACTAGACATTTGAAATCTAAATTAGATATGTAGGGAACACTAATAAAGGATTATAATATCAGATATGATTTGAAAAGAGCCTTAAGGTGGGAGAAGAATGGTATAATAACAATATGGATGACAGAGGGGTCAACATATAGAAACCTAATGAGTAAAATGGGGGGCTAGATAACCAAAGGATACACATACATACATAAGGAATCTAAGGGTGAAAGACACACTAGAGATAATCAAAGAAAGGAAATACTGAAATCTGCAGAATGGAAGTTAATAATAAAAACAACAAACTGCTTCGAGATGTTGAACTCAAAAGAAGAACATCATTGACAATTAGGGAGCAGAGATAGAGAGAGCTAAAGTAAATATAGACAAAGATACAACAGAAATAAGGAAGGTGTTGTCTTGGAATGTTTCTGGCTTAAAGGAAAAACTCCCAGACCCAGAATTTCACAAATTTATACAGAATTTTCATTATGTTCGTGTACAGGAATCATGGATGAGTACAAATGTTTATTTTAATGGCTTTAAAATTTACAAAAAAGGCAAAAAAGAATAAGAAATATGGCGGACATATTGGAGGGCTATTGACTTTGTGTAAATTGAAAAATGGTAACATTACAAGAGAAGTCAAGACAAAAAATGAAAATATATTATGCATAATAATACAAGAAGACACAAAAGAAATGCCACCTATTAATTGTGAATACTATCAAGATAAGATAACAGACATTGTAAAAATAGCTGATGAGCTGACTGGAGAAAACCCAGAAATTAGGATAATATTAATGGGAGATGTTTTTTTTAAACTTTCTTTATTTTCCTTTTTTGTTTAAGTAAAACAAGCACATCATATCACATACAATACAAAGAATGTTTGTGACAAAGACAGCTATGATAAACAAAACAGAATAAATAATACATTAACACAAATATAGCTGTGCAGTCCATTTAAGAATAAATAAATCCAGTAACATGAATAGGTTCCGCAAGGAATTAATAAAATTGGAGCTTCCCAAGTAAACAATAACAAATATTCAAGTAGTCTGAATATAGCTTAGATCATGTCATGAGCCCCTAAGGGGTGAATTCTGGTCGTAATGGGGAAGTGTATAGTACCCATCGTCTCCAAATGATTTCAAACTTTTCCTTCTTTTTGTTTAATGAGGCAGTTAAAAATTCCATCCAGTAGATGGTGATCATCCAATCCTGCCATTGTGTTAGGGTTATCCTTTCTGGTGTGATCCATTTCCTTGTTATAGCCATTTGGGCTGCCGATATACAGATTTTAAGTAGCTTTCTAGTGTTTCCATCTCGGCAGCTCCATGGTAACACTGAGAAGAGAAACAATTCTGGGGAGAGAATCAATGATTGAGTGAAAATACTCCTCAGACCTTCCTGTACCTCTTTCAGAAAGAACTTTAAACTGGGACAGGACCACATGACATGAGCCAAAGCAGCAGATTCCTCCCCACAACCCCTCCAACACTCTGGGGATATCCCTGACTGAAATTTTGCTTGAATTCTGGTGGTCCTAAAGAACCTCAGAGCCACTTTCCATGAAAATTCTTTCCAAGTAAGGGCTCCCACTCCTGACTGCAAATGTGTGAGATGTCTGACCCAAATTTCCCTGGGAATCTGAATATCTAGGTCAAACTCCCAGATGAGTCTGGTTTTGTCCAGCAAATCATCTTGCAGGGAAAGTAGAGCCATATATATATATATATATATATATATATGAAATAATATGGTATAGATTGGCTTTGCCATCTATTATGGCTAGCAATATGGAAATTAAGCATGGGATAGAAGATGAAACCCAAGGCCCAGGTGAAAGGGAGTTAACAAAATTCCTCACCTGAAAGTACCTGAATCTATCTTGAGGGAAAAGCCCATATTGTTCCCTTAGTGTTGTAAATGGCAGTACCTCCCCTTCTTTGACAAAATGCACCACCAAATGTAGCCCTCTCATTTCCCATCTCTTAAAATTTAAATACATCCTTGCTGCAGTAAAGGTTTCTGTGTATGGGATAGAGTAGAGAAGGGGTCTCCAGCAACCTAAGTTTTTCCTTGATCGATTTCTCTCCAAGTCCGGAGAGTAACTCTGGTATAGGGGTTGGGTTCCCCTCCTGCTCATGAAGGTCAGATGGCAAGAGGAGGGTCTTGCTGGCCTGGAGGAGGTCCTCTTCCCTCATGTCCAGATCTTTCCATTGTGCAGTGTAGTTATTTTGGTACCAGTAAACCGTACTGGGTCATAATGTCACACACTTAATAACTTATGGCATTATGGTGAACCCTGACCTGTGTGCTCCCCGACCTGGCCCCCCCAGAGTTGAGAATCTTTAGTGGGGGGGTCCAGGGGGTGCAGCAACCCATAATGGGGGTGTGTGGGGGTGGAGCCCCCCACAGAACAATGACATAATGCCTCATGGCATAAATCGCTCAGCGCGACTGTGCCATGCAGCATTATGTCTTACGACATAATGACCCCAAGCCCCAGTAAACTACCTTGCTCAGCTGAGCAGCTCTATGGTACTGAATAAAATCTGAGAGGGCAAGCCATCTTTGGGATTTGGGTAGTTGGAGGACTGAATATGTAATCCTCGGTCTGTGGTTCTACCAGAGGAAGGCTGAGATTCTCCTATTTAGATCCCTAAAAAATTCCTGTGGAATCTATAAGGGGAGGGTCTGGGCAAGATAAATAAACCTCAGGAGGAATACCATCTAGACTGCCTCCACTCTTTGTATGAATGGGATGGGGACCAGAGCCCAGTTTTCCAAATTTTTACTCAGGCTCTCTAACAGGGGGGTGTAGTTATATGAAAACATTTCTGAGGGATTAAAAGTGAGTTTGACCCCCAAATATTTTAAGCTCTGGAGACCCCATCTAAATGGGAAGTCTGCCTTGATCTGTTAGGAGGGAAGGTAATTTAATTTGAGTACTTCTGTTTTGTTACAGTTTAATTTATATTCTGCCATGGTGCCAAACTCCTCTAGGGTTTTCCAGAGGGGACCCAGAGAGTTCTCCGGGATTATTTAGTAGATGAGCAAATCATCAGCATATAGTGCCAATTTATGGGTCCCCCCCATGTCCATTCCCTCTATGTTTCCATTCTGCCATATGGCCTGAGCTAGTGGCTCCAAGTACAAGGCAAACAGAAGTGGAGACAGGAGGCATCCCTGTCTCGTGCCCCTGCATAAAGGGTGAGGAGTCGAGACCTTCCCGTTTATCTTAATGTAAGCATAAGAGGATATGTATATGCCCTTGATAATTGGAATAAAGCTTTCAGAAAAACCCATCTTCTGAAAAACCACCCCCCAAGAAGGGCCACACCACCTGGTGGAAGGCATTCTCTGCATCCAAACTCAGCATCAGGAAAGGGTTCCCCGACCGGGCGGCATAGTAAAGCAAGTGAAGGGATCACTTTATATTGTCCTGAGTTTTTCTCCTCTGTATAAAGCCCATTTGATCCAGAGCAATCAGTAGGGGCAGTATCAATTTTATCCTACCAATCAAAATCGAGCCAAAAATTTTATAATCTATATTTAATATCGAAATTGGATGGTAGGCTGGTAATGACAGCATAATTCCAAATTAATGGTAACAGGTTCCCCTCCTGCACTTCTCTGCATACTTCCAGTAGTGGGCCCTGTAGGTGTTTCCTGAAGGACTTAAAAAAATCCTTTGTCAGTCCATCAGGGCCTGTACTCTTTCCAGGTTTCAGTGTTGATATAGCTTGGTGAAGTTCCTGACTGCTGATGGGTTTATCCAAGTCCTGCTGGAGGGACCTAGAGAGAGTCATGAGCTGAAAGGGCGACACATATGCCCTAATAGACTCAGGGTCTGGTATCTGTTCTGGGGTATAGATAACTTGACAAAATTTCAAAAAAGCATTCATGATCTCCCTTGGGGAGTGAATCATCTGTCTGGATTCTGGAATACTGATTTGGCTTATTGTGGAGCAGACTAGTTTATGCCTTAATCTGTGTGCTAGCAGGTGGGTGGCCCTAGGGCCACCTTCGTAATATTTTTGCTTTAGGTATTGCATTGCATGTTCATTACAAATGTCTAGCAAGCATTGAATCCATTGCTTTGTAGCCAGCAGTAGAGGGGCAACACCCCTAATCCCCCCGTGTGTTGTTCCTGGAGGGTATTAAATTGTTGCTATAGGGTAGCTAACTGCTGGTTCTGCTTCCTCTGATAATTAGAAGCAAATCTTATTATATCTCCTCTGAGGACAACTTTGATAGTGTCCCTAAGAATAGATCGATCTATCTCTGGGGAGTCATTTTTTTGCAAGATCTGGGGCAGCCTGGTGATTACCATTTCTTTAAATTCTGATATGTTCAACAGAAAGTCGTTGAACCACCAACATTTTGGGGATTTATCCCTCACCCAGTCTAGTTCTATAGCCATCTGAGAATGGTCTGAGAGGGCAGAGAGAACATGCTTGCACTCCATCACCAGATGTAGGTGTTCCTTAGAGATATGGAAAGAGTCTATTCTAGTGTAGACCCTGTGAAGGGCCGAATAGTGGGTATATTCTTTCCCCTGAGGGTGTAGGGCTGTCCACACATCTATCCACTGAACTATCTTGATGTACCTGCTAGTTAATTTTTGAGCCGCGGACCTCCTCATCACTCTAGGATTGGTGGTGTCATCCTGGCTATAAATCTGATTGTGGTCCCCCTCTGCAACTCTGTTATCTTGTGACATAAGCCTCGTATACTGGGGCCCGTGGAGCCTGGATGGATATATAAAGAGACCACCATTAGAAGTTTACCCTCCAACTGTCCCATCGCTATAGTCTGCCGGCCTTCTGGGTCTACATAAGAGACCTCCTGATGGAATTGAGTGTACTTCAGGATCAATACGGCTGTGCCTCTACATTCCCCCCTCTAAAGGAGGAGGCCGCCACCTCTGAAAACCCAAATTTAGTTAGTTTCTGATGCTCCGAGTCACTCAAATGTGTCTCCTGAAGCATCACAAACATTGTTTTTTGTTTTCTGATATGATATATGACTTGGTATCTTTTAATAAGATTATTCAGGCCATTTACATTATGTGAAATTCAGGTAATATGAGCATTATTAACCATATTCTTGTAAAGGACTATTCAGGCTTCTAACATGACCTCTCCCTAGGTTAAACAAATGCAGATCAAACTCTGTTCCTGAGGGCCTATAGCACCTCTGCACCATACACTTATTTTGCAGATCTGGGTAAAATATCAAAAACTCGTAGGAGTACCACCCCTTGTGGAATACTTCTCCGCTGCAGCATTTCTGTCACATATGAACAAAACATTAACACAGTAACTTGCAAAATCTAACCATTCCAACAATAACTATGTACATTGTGGCTTCCCAAGTGGGGGGTGAGACATAACCCTCTATTAACACATGGGAGGGGAGTGTACAAGGCAATCGACCCCCGTGTGGGAAGGAAAGTAGATGCTCGCAGTGCCAGGCCCTCCTGAGCCTAAGTTATGGGATCAAAGGGAAAGTTGTTGATATCCCATGGGATTGTCATCCACCATAAGTGAGGGTCAGCCCTGCCTCAAGGAACATATGTATGAAAAAATATGAGCACCAAATCCACTCATGTAGGCTAACAGAAAAATTCCCTACTCCCCCATAGGAACTAAAAAGAAACCTAACAGGTTTTTAAAGCGGCTAGCTCTCGCTGCATGGGGGGGGGGACTAGGTTTATGAGAACACCAGGAGGGGGAGTTATACTAAAGGGAGATAAAAGACCCTGTTTGGTGCTGCCCTGCTCAGTGACTGAAAAAAAAAAAAATTATCTGGGCCTCACATATTGGTACAGAGTACCAATTTGATACTGTGAGGATACACCTTCATAAATCACCCACAGTGTGAGAGATACACAACCCCTATGGGTTGAAGACCAATAGAATCAGAATGAGTTCAAAATAAATCAGGTTACAGTCTAGAGGACAACACAGAAAACACAGATTGTTTCTGTCCTTATTTCCTGTTGCTTGGAATATTTAGAATATCTAGTCTCTTGGCGAGGAACCTATGAGATATCCCTCTGCTCCCGGGTTCACATCTCTCCCGGTTCTGCTCAAGCAAGAGAGAGAAAGTACAACAGCATCTGGATGATAAACCGCTCAGTAAAAAAAAAAAAAAACAGTTCCTATTTAGGCTCATCATTCAAGCAGTTTCTTCTTCTGCTACTTGTGTATCCTCCTTGGTGGACAAGTGGGCACTCAGGTGCTCAAGGAGCATTTTGATGTCCCCCATTGTTTTAGGAGTGATCACTTGTGCTGCACAACGCTGGGCAGAGCTCCCAGAAGTGTACCACTGCATTCTGGTTGGGTGGGCACATTGTTCCAAGGGATGATCCAAGTCAGGACTCCAGCCTCTGTTTTTAAGTTCCTTTTGAATTTCCAGCGGAGAATTATATATCACTGGGGCCTCCTCTCACATAACCTTCAGCTTGGCTGGGTATGGGGCTGGAACTTAACCTCATGTTCTCACAAAATCCTCAGAATTAGTGAGTACAAAGCTCACTGCTTAGCAATGTCCACAGGATAATCATTATAGAAAACAAGCATTTGTCAATGCCGAATGTTGTCACACTGGCATTTGCAGTGGGAGTGGCGTCGCTAGAGATGCATAGTGCTGTGATTTTGTGAATGTGACTCAAAAGGTGATTTTGCACAGCAAGCATGCCATTGTGCGCCACAGCTGTGGAAACATGTTTTGGGCAGGCTGTGAAAAATGGCAGCTGGACTGTTGATAAGGAGATGTGCAGAAATGCCAGTGGTGAAAATGTGGCATGAAAATATTGCAGATTGATGAAATTACAAGGGTGCGTGGAAACTGCGCAATGCACAGTTGCAACACAGTAATTGTACTGAGTTTCAGCACCACATTTTCAACATAGGCATTTTAGGACCTCTGCTCATGAATAGTGTCACTGTCATCTCCTCAAACTGTCCCAGAAACTGATCTCGCACAGCGGCTATGCAATTCTGTGCCGGACGTGCAAAAACACATTTCAGGCAGCTACAGTGTTCATAAGGAGGTATGGAAAAATGCCAATGATGAACAGATGGAGTGAAAGTATTACAAATTCACAAAGTCATGAGCGTGCGTGCAAACTGCGCAACGCACGCTCATAAAACACTCATTTTATTGATTTTAGTTCCCAAATTTTCAACATTGGCATTTTAGGGCATCTGCTAATGAACAGTGTCACTGTCATTTTCATCATGTGTCTCGAACACAGACTTTCCACAGTGAGTACGCTATTCTGCGTCAGAACTGCGAAAACAGATTTTGGTCAGGATGTGAAAAATGACAGCTGTACTGTTCATTAGGAGGTGCAGAACAATGGCACTGCAGAAAATCTGGAGTGAGAATATTAGAAGTTTGCAAACGTATGAGCGTGCATTCAAACTGTGCAATGCACACTTGTAACACAGTCATTTTATGGAGTATTGTCACCAAATTTTCAACACCGGCATTTTAGGACCTCTGCTCATGAACAGTGTCACTGTCATTTTTGTAATGTGTCCCAAACACTGATTTTGCACAGCAAACGTGCTGTTCTGCGCCGAAAGTGCAAAAACACATTTCAGCAAGGATGTAAAAAATGACAGCTGTACAGTTCATGAGAAGGTGTAGTAAATGCCGAATTGGAGAATCTGGCATGAAAATATTGTGAATGCGCTAAGTTACGAGCGTGCGTTTTGCAGTTGCTACGCACGCTCGTAAAACAGTCACTTTATGGAGTATTGTCACCAAATTTTCAACACAGGCATTTTAGGATCTCTGCTCATGGACAGTGTCACTGTCATTTTTGTAATGTGTCCCAAATACTGATTTTGCACCATGACTGCGCTATTCTGCGCCAGAAGCACGAAAACACATTTTGTCCAGGATGTGAAAAATTACAGCTGTACAGTTCACAAGAAAGTGTGGTAAAATGCCAATGTTGAGAATCTGGCATGAAAATATTGCAAGTTCGCTAACTTATGAGCATGCATTGCGCAGTTGCTACGCAAGCTTGTAAAGCAGTCATGTTTTGGATTTTTCCCACCAAATTTGCAACATATGGTTTTTTAGAGCCCCCCATGAACAGTTGCACTGTCATTTCCTTACGCAGTCCCGAAAGGTAATTCCACACAGCGACTGCGAAATCACCTTTCGGGACCGAATAACACCATGACAGTGCAAGAATTCATGAGAAGGGGTCCCAAAAACCCCATGTTGAAAATTTGGGGCCAAAATTCGCAAAAATGCCTGAGATATGTACTAAAGTTGAAAAAACCCTATCTATCCCATTATACAGCTTATCGGCATTTCCTCAGTTCACGGTCAGCTTAGAAGAGTGCAGAAGTGTTTCCGGTCCACCGATGATCGTCGCGCCAAGCTCTGGAGTTAAGTATGGGGTGAGGAAGGTGTGGGGAGGCAAGGTGCGCAGTGGGTGGGTGCGGGTTGGGGGAGAGGGCACGGAGACTACAAGGGACTGTTTTCCTTTTACAGGTTGAAAAACGAAAAAAAAAACATCGTGGGACAGTTTTTTCCAGGGATCGTGCACGCTAGGGGTGGGCTCCAAGTGTGCCCCTAACTGTTTGGGGAGTGTCTGTAGCCGATGGGGATTGGGCACCCTATTCGCAAACAACACAGGGGCCAATTTACGCGATGGGGATTGGGCACCCCGCTGAAGCATTACCTAAGAAGGGGGCACAGATTTAGGGGATTGGGCACTTCTGCATTAAACACTGTGGGTGCTTATGCCAATGGGGAGTGGGCTCTCCTGTTGGCATATTCACAGGGGGCAGGGGCAACTGTGGATTGGGCACCCCTGAAGTCAGCAGTTCTTTGGCTGTGTCCCGCCATGTACATAATGGCGGTGAGCACAGCAAGAAAAGGACCGCTGCATCTGATGAGCTTTGCTCGGATTGCAGCAGTCCTTTTCTTAGATGTGCTCACCCCATTATATATGCATGGTGTGGCGCCGGCATGCAGGCTGATTGGGGAATGCGGGACGCACCTACAGGTGCGTGCCCTGCATTCGCCCAACAGCGACCACACCTCTAAAGCTGCACTGTCCCACGATGTTGGCTGCACAAGCACGCCAACATAAAAAGCCTCAATGATCTATATTGAACAATTTTCTGTGATCATGCTGTACATAGCACCCTGTCCTTATCCTGATTACTGGAGAATTTCAGCACTATAGACTGAGAGAGAGGTCGTGGGTTGGTGGGTTTAGGAGACAGAGCCCGGTGCGCTATCTCTATTTTAAAAAGAAAGTCTGCAGGTAATTTCAAGAGATCGTGAAGAAGGCCATCCAGATAGTCCTCCATTCATCCTGATTCTACACCCTCAGGGAGGCCATATATTCTAATGTTGTCAGACCTGGATCTGGCTTCCAGATCTGTTAACTTTTCCTTCAACACCTCTTGATGGGATAATATTAGGGCTACCCCTGCATGTAAGCTGTGCGATCCAACCTCAAGATCCTAGATTCATTGTTCGGCTGTCTCAGTTCTCTCTTCCACATCAGTGAGATGCTTTTATTTGGCAGCAAATTCTTATTTTGTCTCAGAGCAACAGGCTTTGATCTCTCCCAAAAGAATTTCAAAACTTGTTCTAGAGAGGATCTTCGCTTCCTGATCAGTATCCATCTCACTGGTTTCAGGGCCTGCAGGTGAGGAGCTCCAGCTCAGTGAGTTTTGATCATTCAATCTGTCACCATCCTTCTGCCGATGGTATGTTTTGCTCTGGGATTTGTTAGCTTTCTGATCTCCTTTATCTTTGGTGGTCATTTTAGCAGGTTTTGCGGTGGCTAAAGACTATAAGATGAAGGTTTTCGTTCCTGGGAAGAGAGAGCTCTACACAGACGCAGCCATTAGGGGGATGGCGTCACCAGAAGCTCCATTAATGGGAGATGTTAACATGCGAATTGGCAAAATAATGGAAGTACCAGATGATATTTCTGATCTATTTAATATAAATATGATTACAGAGGGGAATATTAAATTGCTAAGAGAATCCAAAAATCAGATTATTACTACAAATGGAAATCATGTTTTTGAAATTTTATCATTACTAAACTTGTTGGTATTGAATGGTAGAACAAAATCAGATATGGAAGGTAATTTTACCTACATTGGAACTACAAGCTCATCAGTTATTGACTATATATGGATAAATGTAAATACCATTCCAATCTGTCATGATTTTAGACTAGAATGTAAATCAAATCGAATCATTCTTTATTTATATAAGGCGCCTTTCTTAAACCAAGGCGCCTGTACAATATAACATAAAACAATAAATAATTAAAATGACATTAACAATATTCAAAAATCATAAGCTTTACTAAAAAGATAGATTTTTAAAGCTCCTTTAAAGCCTTGGACAGTTGGGCAGTCTCGCACCTGATGAGGTAGAGAATTCCACAGGGTTGGGGCCATGAAACTAAAAGATCTGGCCCCTGAAGTTTTTAAACGAACCCTGTGAATCTCTAGCAATCCCTCGTCAGTGGATCAGAGAGAGCGGGAGGGACAGTAGAGAGATCTTTCAGGTAAGCAGGTCCCTGATCATGTAGGGCCTTATAGGTCAGCAGACCGACCTTGAAGGTGATTCGCCAGTAAACTAGCAGCCAGTGGAGTCTGCGGAGCACAGGTGTTATATGACTGGACCTAGAAGAACCAGTCAACAGCCTGGCTGCCGCATTCTGCACTAGCTGCAGGTGACGAATCTCAACCCCCGGTAGCCCAAGGTAAAGGGCATTGCAGTAGTCAAGGCGGGAGGTAACGAAAGCATGGACCAAAGTAGGAAGATCATCTGGAGAAACCAGGTGCTTCACCTGGGCGATGTTCCTCAGATGGTAAAAAGAGGTTTTGACAACTGCTGACACCTGAGATTTAAATGTCAAACAGTCATCAAAGACAACACCCAGGTTCCGCACCCGGTTTGAGGTAGTCAGCTGGACACCCCCAAGCCATAAACCCAAGGGTGATCCAGCCAACAAACCTGCCTTCCAGCAACCCTGGTCCACAACCAACACCTCAGTTTTATCTGGGTTCAACCACAGCCAACTCACATTCATGCAGTCCTGGATTTCAGCAAGGCAGTTGTTAAAGACTGAAAAGGCAGCATCTTGGCTGGGCACAAAGGACATGTACAGATGAGTATCATCTGCATAGCAGTGAAAACCCAGACCGTACCACCTAATAATCACTCCTAATGGCAGCATGTACACTGCAAACAAGATGGGCACCAAAATGGAACTCTGCGGTACCCCACAGGATAGGGAGAATGATGCCGAGGAAAATATCCCGGACACCACCCTCTGAGGCCTACCCTCAAGGTAAGATTGAAACCAGCTGAAGACTGTACCAGACAGTCCACAGATAGATTGCAAACATTCCAATAGCACACCATGGTCCACAGTGTCAAATGCTGCAGAGAGATCAAGAAGAACCAAGATAGAACGAGTCCTTTGATCTCTCGCTATTAGGAGATCATTTAGTACCCAGACTAGAGCTGTCTAGGTATTATGCCTTTTCCTAAATCCAGACTGGAGAGAATCATAGACATTGTGGCTGATCAAATGTTCATCCAACTGTGATGTGACCACCTTCTCAATAACTTTACCCACAAAGGGTAAGTTAGAGACAGGCCTGTAGTTTGCCAGACAGTCCGGGTCCAAGGAGGACTTCTTAAGAAGGGGCTGAACCACAGCCTCCTTTAGATGATTTGGAAAATTCCCCCTTTCCAAGGACCTCCAGACTATCTCAGCAAGGACGGGTCCAATTTTATCCACACAACCCACTGAAAGATATGTGGGGCCCGGGTCCAAACCACAGCTGGTCGGACGCACTGATTGGATGATCATCACAATGTCATTGATTTTGGGGAGGCTGAAGTCAGACCACATAAACTGGGTGTCCAACATCTCCTGCCGACCATCACAACTCCCATTGGAGAAGGTCAAATGGATATCAGATCTGATTGTGGCAACCTTATCTGAAAAGAATAGAGCAAACTCCTCACACCGTTCTTGAGAAAAAGCTCTTCTGGGCTGAAGACAGATTGGATTGCACAATCTGTCCACAGTCCAGAAGAGCTGAGCTGGTCTATTCTGTGCAACAGCAATCTATCTGGACAGGAATTCTGCCTTCTTACAAGAGATTGCGGATTGATAGACCACATAGTGGTCCATCAAACTAAGCTTGTCACAATCCAGACCTGACCTCCGCCAGCACCTCTCCAACCTTTGTCCAGCTCTCCTCAACACCCTCAGAGTCTCATCAAACCAAGGAGACCTGGGATGAAGAGTGAGAGGATGAACATGAACAGGAGCAATAGAATCCAGGGCCCCTGCCACCACCTTATTTTAGGCAAGTACCAGCTCTCCTGGATCCATGCAATCTCTCGGTAAGCCCGATAGGTCCAGCACCACCATCAGGTCATCTGGGGAAACACCCCTTAAAGGGCGGTACTGGACCATTTCCATAGGGGCCGATCTACTAGGGGTGGCCTCAAAACAGAACCCAATGGAGTGATGGTCCGACCATCTGACTGGTTCCACCACCAAGTCAGATATCTCCATCCCCAGAAGGAACACCAAATCCAATGAATGACTGCCAATATGGGTCGAAGAGGAAATAACCTGTGTGAAGCCCAGTGAAATCATTAACTGGAGGAAGTCTTGACCAAATTATGAGAGTTCATCGTCGACTCAAGCATTGAAGTCCCCCAGAATCAACCATCTGGGGGACCCCAATATCAATGTAAAGCAGATAGCTAGAGATAAGTGTATTTGTTTTAATTTTTTACTATATTTCTTGTTATTTTGACAAAATTTCTTGTTATTTCTTGTTATTTTATACATGCAAAACGGTACTTTTTTGCAAGTTAATTCTTTTAAAATCAAAGTTATATAACAGCAGCAATTTACTTCTAAGATTTAACAGTTTTTTTTTAATTTAAGTTTATTGATTTAACAAACAAAATAAGACCATAGAACACACCAAATAGAAATTCACAGAAAAAACATGGTAAAACCAAAAACAAAGGAAACCCCAGAAAGAAAGGAAAATAAATAAAAACAAAACCATCCCATCCACCCACCTTCCAACAAACAAACCCACTCCCTAAGACCTCCCCATCTCTCCACCCACCATCCCCCACTATAACCCCTCCCCACTCCCTCCCTCACCCAACCTAAGTGTGCCAAATAGTCACTATATCTATACTGGACATTTAAAAATACTAGCCTCAAGAAAATGCTTCACTCCGAAAGCAGAAGGTACAACTGACAGTATATACTTAACATGAGTTATCCTTGCGAGCACCAGGGAATAGGCCAAGAACTCATAGATGCAAGTATAATGCCTGCAATTTACCCCATTTTTTCTGAAACAAGTCCATGCGGCAATGCAAACTGGCCACCAAATTTTCGGCGTTAAGATAGGCAGAGAGCTCAACCAACCACTCAGCATAAGTCAACGCCAATTGATCAGTCCAATGTCTAAGGACCAGTCTCTTAACCGCAATGGACACCAAAGCCATGTGATACCGGTGTTCCACACTATCCATGCTAGCGTAGTCACCCAAAATACAGATCTCAGGGGTGAAAAAACCTGAGAGACCTAGCAAGGGGTCGAGATTATCCCGAATAAAGGACCACAATGGGGCAACCTTACTACAGGACCAAAAAATACGCAAAGAATCCCCTTCACCCTGCATACATCTGGAGCAAAGAGGGATGGGGAGCCTTTTAAGCTTGAAAAGCTTTTAAGGGGTAAAGTACATGTTATTCACAATATAGTATTGAGTAGTGAAATCTGTCCTGTGTGTGATATTTGTGAAGGTCCTTCAAATATGGGACCAATTCCGAGTGGAATCAGGAAGTAAAGAAGACCAAATGCTAGAGCCTGCAATAGATTCTGGAAGCTTGTAGTTTAAAAGAAAGGAATATATTAACGAGATAGAATGCGGCTTAGAAGCAAGAGTTATTATTTGGGAAAGAAAAGGGTGAACTACAGGCTGACTAAAGGAAGTGACAAATTTCTCAGCAATGAGATGTCTCAATTGATAAACTTTGAAAATCTGGGTATTAGGAATGGCGTATTTGACAAGTATATCCACTGAAGGAAGGAGGGATCCTTGGCCGTAGAGATGTTCCAAATTGGCTTCTCTAATTTGCGGAAGCCAATCGAGAGCAATTACAGAATTATCTAACTTAATATTAGGGTTAAGCATTACCGGCTGACCCAAATCCCATACAGGGAAAATGTTCATAAGGTGCAGACATTGAGAAAGGGATTTAAGGGAAGTGAGAATCGTATGGTCAGCGATCCATTTTGAGAGTATTGAGGGGGGGTATAGAAAATTGCATAGGGATCCACCCTAACCTCCAAAAGGATTGACTTCTCAATTTGGAGCCAAACCGGGCAGAAAAGATCTGAGTTAGCAGAGAGCCATCTCCCTAACCTAGCCAGGTGGGCCGCCCAGTGATAGAGCAAAAGGTTGGGGAGCCGAAGGCCGCCCTTATCCTTGGGAAGAGATAGTTTAAGAAAGGACCGCCGTACCCCTTTCCCTCGCCAGATAAAATTTGAAAACATCATATGGAATTGCTGGAAGTAAGAAACAGGTAACCAGAGATTTAGTAAGTTGAGAGGGTAAAAAATACGGGGAAGAACATTCATTTTAATAATATTAATCCGACCCCAAAGAGAAATGGGAAGGGTGAACCACGGCAGCAGATCCTGCTGGATAAGGCCTTTAAGATCATCTAGGTTGAGCTTTTTAAGAAGGGAGGGCTCTGACGAAAAATGTATCCCTAGGTATTTAATCGATCTAGGAGACCATCTCATACCAAAATTGACCAGGTCCTGTTTATAAGTATAAGCATTTAGTGGAAAAATTTCAGATTTAGAGATGTTCAACCTGTATCGAGAGAGGGCGCCGTATTGTCTAATAACATCTAATGCAAATCTTAGGGGAATCAGCAGGGCATTCAACATGCAGGAGTATATCGTCTGCATAAGCAGAGAGAACTAGTTCCCGCTGATGTATTGAACAGCCTTTGATGAGTGCAGAGGATTTGAGCTTAATGAGAAGGGGTTCCAAATATAAATTGAATAAAAAGGGTGAGAGAGGGCAGCCTTGCCTGGTACCGGTGTGTAACCGGAACAATGAGGAAAAAACTCCATTACAGTATATTTTGGCTGAGGGAACACTATAGAAAATCTGAACCCACTTTAGGAAAGATATCGGGAAACCCATCCTCCCCATCACTGCCCAAAGAAAAGGCCAATCTACTCAGCCAAAGGCCTTCTCTGCATCTAACGAGACTAAGGCCATAGGACGGTGAGATGTCCGAGCGTACTGAGAGATGTGAGAAAGGGTTCTTAGATGGTCTGAGGGGGATCTGGAGTGCACGAAGCCAACCTGTTCTGGACTAAGAAGGCAAGTCCAGACCTTCTTGACCCTTTCAGCCAAAACTTTAGAGAGGATTTTCATATCGTAGTTTTGAAGAGAAATGGGTCGATAGCTCGCTGGATCGGTAGGGGTTTTACCAGGTTTGGGAATTAAAACAATGGTGGCTTCAAGAAGCGTAGGATCTATAACACTGGAGGAAAAAAGATATTCATAGAGTTTAAGGAGTATAGGGGCAAGATCTTTGGAGAAGACCTTATAAAAATTAGCAGGGAAACCATCTGAACCGGGTGCCTTATCCGAAGTCATAGAAACTATGACCTGCTCTATCTCCCCTAGAGAAAGGGGAGTGGCTAGAACTTCTTTGTGAGGCGACAGAAGATGAGGAATGTTAATATCAGCTAAGTGCGCTGTAATATCCGAAGGGGCAGGGGATAAGGGCAGGCTGTATAACTCCTATAGTAATTTTCAAAAACTGCATACGATTCCTCTGGGAGAGGTTTCTATAGAACCGGTGGATGTTTGTAAGGATGGAATTATCCTGGAGCCCTCCAATGCCCGAAGACGCAAAGCTAGAAGCCTTCCGGCCTTTTCCCCATGGTCAATGTACTTAGCTTGGGTTCTAACAAGACAGTACTCGGCCTTCTCTTTTAGAAGGTCCGTGTATTCATTTTTAGCTGCCAAAAGGGCCTCCAAAGAGGCTAACGGAGAATCCGGAGAATAAGCAGCTTCCAGTTCTTTAATTTTATTCATTAGGGAAAAAGCTTGCGCTTGCCGGTTTTTCTTCCTAGCAGAGGCTAATTTAATTAACTCACCTCGGAGATAACATTTTAGAGAACACCAGATAGAATCAAATCTCGGGGTAGAGTCGAGATTATCAGCAAGGAAGAGGGAAATCAAAGATCTTATTTGCGACACCGTATGGGGATCCTTAAGCAATTGAGTGTTAAATCTCCAGGTAGTATCTCGGTGGAATTCGGGATCCGGAGAGACCTTAACCCAAACTATTGCATGATCCAAGAGTATAATTGGCTCAATGCCAGACTGAAGAATATTCGGAAGGAGACTTTTACTGATCAGGACATAATCTATTCTCGACCACCACCCATGGGGTGGGGAAAAAAACGAGAAAGCCCGGAGCGAGGGATTAAGAAGTCTTCAGGGATCACACAACCCTAGCATCTGCAGGAAATCATACAAAGCCCTTTGGGTGGGTGTAAGAGGCCGACTGTCTTGAGGGTCTTTATCCAGAAGGTATGAAGGCGTGACATTCCAATCCCCCCCCAAAATGAGTTGTGAAGGAAGGAGAGCACTGATTTTATTGGCCAAAATCATGAAAAAATCAGGGCAACCCCCAACGGGCCCATAAATTGAACCTAGGACTACGGTGCTCCCATTAAGGGTGCCCTTAACCAAAACAAATCTTCCATCCGGATCCACCACTGCCAGGTCTCTCAAGAACAGGACATGTTTTTTAATGAGTATAGCAAGCCCTTTACTAGAATTAGATCCGCCCGACACATAGGTCTGTGAAAAGCCGGCTCGAGATAGCCACTTAATCTCTGCACAGCTTAAGTGGGTTTCCTGAATAAATAGTATATCTATCTGTAGCAAAGCACAATGATTAAAAACTTGAGTTCTTTTAACCCGTTTCCTGAGCCCGCGCACATTCCATGATGCTATTTTAATCGCACCTATAACCATTTTAAATACAGTGTAATAAGGAAGCAATGACTGAGACATCCAGAAATGAAAGGAAAGCAAAGGCACACTTGAAACCCAAAAACCCGTGCCCCCCCCAGCCTGCCAAATAGAGCGCAATAAAAGGAGCAACAACCTGAGAAAAAAAAACACAGTTAGAGTGCAGTCATAAAGATATGCAATTTGGCAGGGCTCCCCACCCCCAACTAAATAACTATGTACAGCGTGGTCCCAGAAATAGCAACATACAGAATCAACATGGGAAAACCAGGATTCCGGAGACCACATCCCCAACGTGAATCCAGAACACCTCACCACACAGGGGTCAGTTAAGGAAAAAAAAGGGCTGAAAACCATCCAACTGAAGAGTAAATCAGTTCTAGACCCCCTGAGGAAGCCCAGCAGGAAATCTGCTGGTGAGGCTGGATTGGCAACCCCCCCTTCCATAGGCTCGTGACTCAGCTACCTCAAGAAGCCGTGCCCAGGAAAAGCCCCCCCCAACCAACCGCCAAAACTGCAGAAAAAAGAAACAACCTCATAGCAATTGATGACCAGCAGTAGAAGCTGTCCCCTATCCCTTTGAGGAAGAAAGCCAGAAAGGAGGAAAAAAAAAAAACCCCAAACACAGGGTTTTATTACTCACCCCCTAAAGTAATAGGGACAAGGGGCAAACTGAGATGAGCTGGGTAGGCCTTTGGGTGGGTGAATTATGTTTCCAGGGGGTACCATATAATAACAGGACCAGAACCGGGTCCTACACTTAAAACCAGTACCTCGGAAAACCTCACCCCTAAATATAAGGTTCCGGGAGTAAGATTTAACAGTTAAATCCAAGCATACAGCAATATTCCACATTTTCCTTTTTCATGTTATGCCTTCTGTCATTCATAATTAATGTGTATTTACTGAAGAATCTTTCACAATCTACTCACAACTGGGTACATCAAGCAGCAAATTACAATGTTTAATATTGTGGCATTTTGACATCTCAAGCCAAAAATAATTGTTATGATATCTACAGGTCCATCCAAATTGTGCATTGCATCATCCTTGACATAGTCAGTAAATGACATATACCACAAAAGAAAATCATTTATGTCAATCTCTCTCAGCAGAGGCATATGCAAAAGCAATTTAGAAAGCTCTTTTTTTCAATGCAACAAACTAAAGCAACTGCTGTCTGAAGATGCAAAGATGGGAGACAAGGTGTAGAAAAGAATCGTAGCTACAAGGTAAAATAAGCTAAATTTAATTAACACCAGGTACACTTACCTGATGTTGGTTTCTGTACTGTAACGTGTTCCATGTAACATGCTGGGCAATTAATTAGAAGTTCAGTTTTTTAAAGGCAGACATGAGCAGTTTTGGCATTGTAAGAAGAAAAACCCTGCTAGAACAAACTAAAGCAACTGCTGTCTGGTGAAACAAAGACTGGTTTCTGTACTGTAGAACTAGCTGGGTGATTAATTAGATGTAGATTCAATGAAAGGCAGAGACAAGCAGAGATGAGCAGATAAGCTACCACTAACAAGCTAATCGAGTTTCTGTAAGGTATTATGTGTAACATGCGGGGCGATTAATTAGAAGTTCCGTTTTTTAAAGGCAGAGATGAGCAGAGACACTAAAAAGCTAACACTAGCAAGCTAATCGGGTGATCAACGGAATTTTAGACATTGCGACTAAGTGTAAATGACCACATTTAACTTGCAGGAACGCGTAATGAAAAATAAAGTGATGTTTCAATGAGTAAAAGTCTGAGAAGGGGTCATTTCATTTTATTACATTTTTAGGTTCAGATTTCATTTTTTGGTTCCCATTTCAATTTATTTCATGCTATTTCATAAATACGAAATGTACGGGTCTCTACAGGTAGCCTTCTTTGCCCTTTGGTATTAGAAATCATCACAGAGAAATAGGTTAACAGGAGATCAGCAATTTTTGTACCAATACATGGTAAACATGAAAATTGTATAGAGTGGAGGAAAATAGAAATGAAAAGTTTTGCTAAGGATTTTGTAAATAGTGGAGTCTATGCCACCATTGAGTTCATTACTTACCTATCAAAAAGCAAGGATGTTTTGATAATCTTTGCCAAGGTCATGAAACAAACTGCAGAATACATAACAAAATACATTTATATGGAGGGAGCAGTATGGTACATTAAGGAATGTAAAATAGCAAAAAGGCAGCCAAACCAACAAATGAGGAGAGTTCAACAGGCACAAACAGAAATAATCAAAAACTGCTGAAAAAAATGAGAAATGAATACCACCATACAGTAGATCATAACAAGAAAAAGTATTAATTAAAGCTATGGAGAGAAGTATAACAAGCAATAATTAGAAAAGACAAAAAGTTCTGGAGATTGGTAGCCAAAGGCACAAGTACATTCCATGAGGAACCTGAAGCAAATATAGAACCAGAGACATGGGTGAAATATTTCAGTAATCTTTCTTATGAGTCTAACAACAGATACAAGTTGGAGTTAGAAAAAAAATGAAAACATTATATGGAAACACTTAATGTCCCAATTTACATACGAGAAAATCAAACAGGCTATTAACTCATTTAAAAATCACAAAGCTCCAGGACCAGACAGAGTGCCAATAGACATAATTAAGAAACTAAGCAATATATGGATACCAGTCCTTTATAAGATTTTTGAACACACACTATCAACTGGAAATATAACAGACTTATGGAAACTCAATATTATAATTCCTATTTTTAAAAAAAGAGACAGAACCAGTCCAAACTGTTACAGACCAAGCAGCTTAATTGATTACACTCAGAAAATATTTACCAAAATAATCAACAATAGATTAATAACCTGGCTGAAGGAACATGAGATAATGGATGAAGCATAGGCAGAATTCAGATATAAACATTTCACTGTCAATCGATGCTGTATTTTAATCCATATTATACATAAATACAAAGTGGTTAAAAAACAAAAACTGCACTGTATGTTTATAGATTTGAAGGCTGCTTTCGACAATGTAAACAGAAAATTATTATATCAAAATCTACAGAAAATAAGATTGGATCCAGGATTAATGAACCTAATAATAAAACTATATCAGACTAGCACTACATTGATTAGATTTCATTCAAAAAGAGAAAGAAGTGAGGGATTCACTACAAATAAAGGGGTAAAACAGGGGAGTAGCCTATTACCTACCCTATTTAATATCTTTTTAAACAGTATTTTAATAGTACTGTATAACAAAGAATTGCACCTACCAAGGCTTGGCAAAAGAGAATGCCCCTATTTGGTTTTTGCAGATGATATAATCCTTTTATCTACTAGCTATCTTGGAATGAAAAGAATGATACATAAATTATACTTGGAATGCGAAAAAGGAAGACCCAAAAATAAATATTTCAAAAACAAAGGCCAAGATATTTAGGAGTAATAAAAAACATATAAATACAGTATTGAAGAGGAAGAAATAGAACTGGTAAATAGTTTTTGTTATCTAGGAATAACAATAACAAATAACATATCATGGAAAAAACAAATCTTGGAAATAAAAACTAAAACAAAAAAATGTCTACCCATAATTAATAGTTTTTCTTATAAATATGGATGACAGTTGGTGAAGGGATGTATCAGAGCAATAAATGCCAAAACACAAAGCCAGATATTTATGGGGTTGAAATTCGGGGCTTACAGATGATAACAAAATCTGACAGTTTACTGAACAAATTCTACAAAAATATCTGGTAAGAGCAGAAATGGGGCAATTGCCCTTGGACTATCTGATACCAGAGTGCGCAATTAAGTATTGGTTCAAGGTATATCAGATGAAAGAAACAAGGCTTCCTAGAAAATGCCGGAATTTGCCTCGCAGGGTTTGAGGGCTTGCTTCTGCAGCCCTCCCCACCCAACCTAGGACAGCTCGCCGCCGGAATTTGCCTTGCAGGTACAGACATGGAGGAGCCCTGAGTGCACTGTGTGCACTGAAACTTTTGAACTTGCCACTTTTTGTGGTGCAGTAGCCCAATTAAATTTCATTGCTATTCAGAGGGAGCTGCTTGTATTTATCTGGTGTTAGCTGTGCTCCTTCAAGCTGAAATTTTTTGTCCACCCTTCCCCCACCTCCTCCATCTATTAAATACTCCTTTGCTCTTCCCTATACCCTATCTGACTGACCTCTGGTGATAAAGGGGCATGTCACATAACTGTGGGCAGTCCTAGAACCTGCAGTCTACTGTGTTTGCTGCCTATGTTCTGCTTCTGGAAAATATAAGGGACAGAAACTGCTCTGATCACTATGGCATGCTTACAAGGGGGATTTGATTTTCCTGCTCTCCCCCATCCTAGTGGGACAGGGTTATTCTCCTACTGACTACCAATTCCTTAGAAAATCCACACTGGTATATTGTATCATCTGAAATCCCAGCAGAAACAGGATACCAGTTCACACCTGCTAATCGGCCCTAAGACTGATTATTACTGAGGATTTAGTGTTTTTCACCTGACTTTCCTCCATAGACAGGGTACCCATCTTATGTCTGAATAACTGCCTAAGACAGGACAAAAGAGCGTGTTACTGGCACCTCTGCTAGCATAGCGTGCCTCTCCAGAAGTTTACCCATGATAACATGCCACATGGGGCACACAACCCTTGGGCCCCTCTCTCCAATAGGGGGGTACTACTGATGACAGTCTATATACTGTCCCTTCTCTGGGTGGACAGGCTCTTAGGCCTAGGGTATCCAGAAATAAGGGGACAAAGGTACAATGACACCCTTCCTATCAGCCTCTACAATGGAATGCCCCGCTTCAGCTTACTTGCCCTCTCCTCAGCCCATGAGCTCATAAGAAAGGGGATGTGCTACGATATCTTCCACTTTGCAAGCAGGATGTGCCAAGGCAACTGAATCCCATCAGCCAGCCCAAAATTACTCTGCCTTCTAGCTGCGTTACTACTCCTGGCAGGTGACATACAACCTAATCCTGGCCCTAATACCACCAACTTCTCAATAACATCCCCTCATGACCCCCACTGGGCATCCACAAAGGGGCTAAAGATAGCGCATATGAACGTATGCAGCATAAGATCAAAAATGCAAGAGGTACAAGCCTGGCTTGATCACTACAAGCCTGAAATCCTTGCCATCTCAGAGACATGGCTTAAGGCACACATCCCCAATCACGAGATACTGGCCCAAGGTTATAGTATGTACAGTAAGGACAGGTTGATCAAAAGAGGGGGTGGTGTACTCATTTACGCCAATGTAGCCCTAACCATATGGCTCCTCACCTTGCAGCAACACACCTCCCCTGATGGTGAATCTATATTCATCCAAGTCACCCTAGGCCACAACAAGCGACTCGCTATTGGCTGCATTTACCACCCACCTGAATCGGCTCTTCAATCCCTAGAAGCAATAACAAAACTCACAGCCCAAGTTGTTTCTTCGGAGCTCCTTATTCTGGGTGACTTCAACCTAAACAGGGCCCAGGGCCCTAAGAATGCCCTTATGGCACTGACCCAAGAAGCAAACCTGGTACAGGTCTTCTTAGAACCAGCCAGAAATAACTACAAATCGGGGAACCACACCACCCTTGATTGGGCTCTGGTGTCCAATCCCGCCAACATCCAGAAAGCTGGCATAATGGTGGACTCCTTAAGTGACCACTCCCCCATATTCTGCATCTGGAAGAACAGAGCACCCAAGATCCAACCCAGAATACTCACTGCTCATGACCACACAAACTTCTCAGCAGTGCAGTTTAATGACTACCTACACAGTCTGCACTGGAGCCCAATTAAGCTCCTCCCCACCTTGACTGAGGCTCTGGAGCATTTCCACAGTGCAGTATGTACAGCAGCTAACCTCTTCGCGCCTTGAAAAAAAGTAGAACAAAGGGTAGCTGCTACAAGTGGATCTCTCCATCCTTAAAAACCCTTATGGTCAGTCGAGACAAGGCCTGGAAGAAGTTCAAGCTCTCTTCACTTCCTGTCGACCTCATGTCATACAAGGTCTTAAGAAACAAATGCAAGAGAGCCATCATACTTGCCAAAGGGGAGTATGTCACTCACCTACAAAAAAACAATTTGGGCAAACCTAAACAATTCTGGTATCACATCAACAACCTGATCAGGGGTAACACTGAGACTGAACCTGGCCCCATTGAGGTCAATGGTCAGCCAGTGAGCGACTCCCTCGAAATTGCTACTGCCCTCAACAATCACTTTGGTAACCTCGATGCCTACAAGGTCAGTCTGCCCTCGCCTACCTCGGCTCCTAATGTTATCGAGCCTACTCGCCTTGACCGTCCCTCCTTCCGTCTAAGACTGGTGAAGACAAAAGAGGTACAATCCCTCCCAAGGGCTCTGAAAGACAAAGGCTCAGAAG
Organism: Neoceratodus forsteri; assembly: GCA_016271365.2. Lineage (NCBI taxonomy): Eukaryota > Metazoa > Chordata > Ceratodontiformes > Ceratodontidae > Neoceratodus > Neoceratodus forsteri. Next base: position 259,739,785 of record CM028137.1, on the reverse strand, counting down.
GTCCTGATGGGTTAAACCCTCAGCTACTTAAGACTGGCACCCCATCCCTCACCAGACCCCTGATCTGGCTCATAAATAGATCCCTACTTGAAGGGACTGTTCCGGACCAGTGGAAACAGGCCAACATGGTCCCTATTCACAAGGGTGGCTCCAGGGAAAACATAAGAAATTACAGGCCTATTTCCCTGCTCGGTACACTTGCAAAGCTACAGGAAAGGTTAGTCTATGGCTAACTCCGTGACTACCTGGAGTCCCATCAGCTAACTGCACGTTCACAGCATGGTTTTAGAACTAATCATGGGACTGACATAGCACTCATCCATCTCTCGAATGACTTGCTCACAGCAATGGATAACGGGACACCCACTGGCGCCATCTTTATAGACTTGTCCAAGGCTTTCGACCTTGTGGATCACAAACTCCTGCTACTAAAACTAGATAAAATTGGCCTAGACCCTCTCACCCTCAAATGGTTTGGGAGTTACCTATCAGTCCGATCCCACAGGGTCATCTGGAAGGGTGCCACCTCGGGTCCTCTACCACTTACAGAGGGAGTACCACAGGGCTCGATCTTTGGCCCACTCCTTTTCTCCATATTCACTAATGACCTAGGCCTCTACTATGGGGGAAGATCGGTCGTTCAGTATGCGGTTGACACCATCATCTACCAATCCCTGGATAACATTGCAGCTCTAGGTCCCCTTCTCCAAGCCAACCTAGCATCTCTCAAGACCTGGCTGAGAGCAAATAGAATGGTCCTAAATGCAGGCAAAACTAAGGCGATGCTATTTGAATGCAATGCCCTTGGACACGACAGGGCTAAATCTCTGCAACTCACTGCTCTCTTGGGAAACGACATTGAGGTTGTGCCCTCCTTAAAATACTTAGGTCTAACATTGGACCATTGCCTTACCTTCAAGTACCACGTGGATCAGGTCACCAAGTCCATACACCGCAAACTTGGTACTCTGTACCAGCTAAAAAGACCAGCTCATCCCTGAGGCCAGGACCTCAATCACCACAAGTGTCCTCCTCCCCACCCTTTCTTACACTGCCCTGATCTTACAGGGCATGGCCAAGGAGGAGGTCACCAAGATGCAAATCCTGTATAACAAGGTAGCCCCGGTTTGCTACCCAGGACCACTCATGAATGCACCATTGTGACACACTTGCCCAGCTACACTGGCCCTCACTGACCTCTCATCTCCACTACTCCCTGCTCTGCTTGACCTTCAAGCTACTCAGCCCTTCAGCTCCACCCAGCATCGCTGGAACTATCGCACTCAAACATAACCCCAGGAGCCTATGGACATCTGGATGTACACTGCTTGAAGTTCCTATAGTCAGGACTAATGCTGGTGGCAGGTCATTCTCCTACTCAGCCCCCTACCTGTGGAACAAACTCCCACCCCTAGTGCAGGAAGCCTCCTCACTGATGAACTTCTGCCCCAGACTCAAAGCCTATATGTCTGATACTAGCACTTGTCATTGCTATGGCTCATGACCGCCCCACTTGCTGCTATCCTACTAATATCCAGATTCTCCAAGCACCTTATCAGGTTCCATGGTGCTTCCCTCTAGGCATAGTACCACAGCTAACTTTCCACTGAACCATGCCAGTAGTAAACAATGAGCTTACCATGTAAAATTCTATTTCTTCTGCACCTTTTGTTAATTCTACTGTCAACATATTTGTAAGGACTGATGCATGATGATAACCATGGCTGTAACCTGCTCACGCACCTGAAACTACTCTGTAACCCAAGTCTTTCTCTGTATGAAAATAGGTATTGTTATCCCGGGTCGCCCCTGAAAAAGGGACCTTCGGGGCTCAGTGGGCCTACCCGGTCACCAAATTTTAAATAAAATAAATAAAAATAAATAAAATAATATTTGAATAAGGGTGTAATATTTCCAAGTGTACATGTAGTAGTACGCAGGTCTTTTGCATTGCATGACAGATATTCTTATTCTTCCAAAAGAATTTGTATTAATGCAGATTAAAACAAGATTAAAAGACTTATGTATACAAAAAGAAATGAGTGGCTGCACCAACTATGAAATAAGTAGGTGGCTTTCTCAAAATAAAAAAAACACAAAAAGGAATCATACCTATACAGTATGTTATATCAAATCCACAGAAAAGAGAGATAATTAAGAGGTTCCAATTTGAGTACCTCCAAAGCAATAGAATTTGCCAATACTTTGAGGGACTAGAAAGAAGAAAAACAAAATGTAGCTGTGGTATAGGAGAAGATGATTTAGTCAATGTAATAGTACTCTGCCTGATATATGAAAAGGAAATAAAAAATATACTGGGCAAAATAATGGCAGAAATGAGCCTAGAACCAAAATATATGATAATATAACTATTGAATTGTACTGAAAAGAAAATCTTAGAACCGTTTGCAGTATTTCTCAAAATAATTAACTACGAATAACGTCATACTGATAGGAAAAAGTTACATGAGGCTAATCCTTGATCTGATTTTTATCACAACAAGAATGTGTGAAAGAAATCTGAAAAGATGAAATAAAAAAAAGGAACTAAATTAATTCCCACTTAATCAAGCACTATCTCCATAGAACTTGGTGTTGATTCATGTCATCTAGGAAACTAAAGAGGTCCTATAACAAAGCTGCAACTAATATAATGTAAATGCATTTTTATAGTACAAGTTCAACACAAAATTTTAAACAAAAGCAATGCATGTTGTATTTATATGTGTGCAATAACAATGGTTTTATTATTGTATCTTTGTGATGATTTTGTATTCTTGTAATGACTATTAAGTCGATCAAATAAAAATTAACTGAACTGAACATTCTTTCTAATTGTTTAGAAAATGCTGTGCAGACGTTCCAATGTCAAATTTCAATGTATTCTTTCCTACTCTGTCATAACCACTACTATTATAGGAGGAAAGGCCTGACTGTCCCGCATTTAATATATGGGCAGATAGAAATGTGGGCATGTGTGCTGTCTGCTAAAGCTCCTTACTGTACTATCTTATTTTGTTCACTTTGAAATATTCTTTTTTCCTTGCAGATTAAAACAAGCACTTGTCAATGCTGAATGTTTGCTTGCTGGCATTGGCAGAGGTAGTGTAGAAGTTACAGAGCTGCATAATAGGAATGGCAGTGAAGTATTGCACTGAAGCCAACCCCACCACCACCCTGCAGAGAGTGACAGGCATTGAGGTGTGCCTTTGGGTCGTCAAGCATAACGGCCACGCCATTTCACCACACCCCACCCTGCAGACACTGACGAGTGTCATGGTGTGCCTTGGGGTCTTTGGCCCTTATGCGCACCCCATTCCATCAGGAAATATGGTGAGATGGGTGCGGTATAGGAGAATGGAATGAACTTTGGGGCCGAAGAGTCCAAGGCATACCTCGATGCCTCTCACTGGCTGCAGGGTGTGAAATGGTATGAGCATTACAGGCAAGAATCCCAAGTCACACCCCTGATGCCTGTCATTCTCTACAGGGTGGGGCGTTATGGTTGGAAACCCTAACACCTCAGGCATTCGTTGGTATTTTCATTCCAAATTTTCAACGTTTTTTTTGTGACCCCCACCTCATGAACAGTGGCAATATCAGTTTGTTAGCTGAAAGCTGCTTATGCACAGTGACTACGGCATTTAGCACCACAGGTGCAAAAACATTCCGAACAGGATGTGAAAAGTGACAGCTGTACTGTTCATGTGGAGGTGTACAAAATGGCAATGTTGCAAATCTGCAGTAAAAATATTAAAAAAACTGGTGAAGTCACGAGCGTGCATAGAAACTGTGCAAAGCACACTTGTAGTGTAATTAGTTTGGGGATTTTTTACAGCAGATTGTCAACACAGGCATTTTGGAACCTCCGATCATGAACAGTGTCACTGTGATTTTCTTAATGTATCCCATACATTGATTTCGCACACCGACTGCGCCATTGTGCGCTACATGGGCGGAAACACGTTTTGAGCAAGATGTGACAAAATGACAGCTGTACTGCTCATAAGGAAGTGTAATAAAATGGCAATGTTGAAAATCTGGATTGAAAATATTGAAAATTCACAAACTTACGAGCGTGCGTAGGAACTGCGCAACACACGCTTGTAAAACAGACATTTTTAGGAATTTTTTCACCAAATTTTCAACATAGCCATTTTAAGACCTCTGCTCATCAACTGTGTCACTGTGATTTTCTTAACGTGTCCCATACATTGATTTCACACACTGACTGCGCCATTGTGCGCTACATGTGCATATTGTGGGGGATGTGCAGGAAGACCTGGACAGGAAGACACAAGTGGGGGTCATCTTTGTGGATTTATCCAAAGCTTTTGATTCTTTGGACCACTATGTCCTCCTGTCCAGGGCAGCATCTTTAGGGGTGGTGGGTTTGAGTGGGAAGTGGTTGGAATCATATTTGTTGAATAGGAGTCAAAAGGTGTCATTAGGAGGTCAGGAATCAAGTTTTTTGCCTGTTGGGTCGGGGGTCCCTCTGGGCTCCATCCTAGGGCCATTGTTGTTCAACATATATGTAAATGGACTGTCTTTTCCAGATTCAGAAATAAAGTATCATCTTTATGCTGATGATACTATTATTTATACATCACATGAATCTATTAAGGTGATACAAAATAGGCTTCAGTTAGCCTTTGATGATCTGCAGAGTTTTTTAAAGGATAGTAGGTTGACTTTGAATATGAAGAAAATACAGTCCATGTTGATACATCGAAAAAGTGAATGGCTGGGGGACATGGCCCTGGGATTGGTTTCTCATGGGGGGGCCCCGATCCAACAGGCATACAAGTATAAATATTTGGGCCTTTGGATTGATAGTTCATTAAGTTGGGATATACATATTAATAATTTGATAAAGAGTGTAAATAAAAGAATAGGGGCTCTATATGGGTTCGATCATTAATGAGTATGGAAGTAAGGAAAAAAGTGGTAAGTACGATGGTTATCTCCATGATTGATTATGGGGACATATTTTATTCCTGTGGGAGAAAGCAGGATCTAAGGAAGTTGGAAGTAAGTTATAATAATTTAGCCAGGTTTGTTTTAGGGGACCCTAGACTAACTCACAGATGTTTGCTTTATGATCAGTTAAAGTGGTCAACGCTTTATGAACGTAACCATGAACACTTGTTAGCTTTTATTTATAAAGGATTGCAGGGAAAGTATCCGTGGTATGTGGTAGAAACTCTGATATATAGGGACAAATTGGCCTCACTGAGAAATTGTAAAGTACCTAGTTTGGAAGTGCCTAGTTGTAATTTGGGTATAAGACAACAGTCTTTATATTATAGAGGGGCTATGAGTTGGAATGAAATCCCTGAGTCTCTGCTCTTGTCTAATGTAAAAAATCATTGGCCTCTGATTCAGCATTGGTGTCAAATCAGTTCACAACAAAAAAGGCAATGCTGTTCTTGTTAAATATGTTACAATGGTTTGTATTTGTGTACTTTATGAAAAATTAGTGTTGTATGTTGCTGTAACATTTTCCTTTTTATATATTGTACTTTATTGTATGGGACCTCATTGAAAATGAGCTATGCTCAATCAAGTTTATCCTTTATTCATTTTTTATGAATAAAAATATTTTACTACTAGTACTACATGGGCGGAAACACGTTTTGGGCAAGCTGTGAAAAATGACAGCTGTACTGCTCATAAGGAGGTGTGGTAAAATGGCAATGTTGAAAATCTGGAGTGAAAATATTGAAAATTTGTGAACTTACAAGTGTACGTAGGAACTGCACAATGCACGCTAGTAAAACAGTCATTTTTAGGAATTTTTCCACCAAATTTTCACATAGGCTTTTGTTTCATTACTTGGTCCCAAAAGGTGATTTCGTGCAGTGACTGCGAAATCACCCTTCGGGCCAGATTAACACCATGACAGTGAGAGCATTCATGAGAAGGGCTCCCAAAAACTTCATGTTGAAAATTTGGTGCAAAAATTCCAAAAAATGCCTGAGATATGCAGCAAAGTTGAAAAACCCTATCTATCCCATTATACAGCTTACTGGCATTTCCTCAGTTCGCGGTCGGCTTTGAAGAGTGCAGACATGTTCCCAGTCCACCGAAGATCATCGCGCCAGAGTCCGGAGGTAAATATGGGGTGTGGGTGGGGAGGCAGGGTGCGCAGTGGGTAGGCAGCCAGGTGGGGGCAAGAGACAGCGAGGGACCGTTTTTCAATTTCAGGGTTTTATTTTTTAAAACAAAGGAGAGACGACGCGGGACATTTGCCAAACTGGGGTGGGCTCCCAGTGTGGCACAAGGATGGCTTTTTTGGGGGGGTGTGGAGCTGACAGGGGATTGGGCACCCCCGTCGGTGACAGCATCTGTTGCCATGCTGGGGTGGGCTCCCACCGTGGCACAAGGATGGCTGTTTGGGGGGACGTGGAGCCGACGGGGGATTGGGCACCCCCGTTGGTGACAGCATCTCTTGCCACGCTGGGGTGGGCTCCCAGCGTGGCACCCTGTACTCTCGGCGGGGAGAGACAGTGGAGCCGATGGGGGATTGGGCACCCCCATTGGCTATACATGTGTAGCCACGCTGGGGTGGGCACCAAGCGTGGCATGTGGAATGCTGTTTTGGGGGGGAGTGCAGCACAGCCGACAAGGGATTGGGCACCCCATCGGCTATACAGTATGTGCGTGGGGGGGCGAGCATGCAGTATGCATGCGTGTGTGTGTGTGTGTGTGTGTGTGTGTGTGTAGGGGGAGCACGCATGAGCAGGCGATATCTTATCACTGCTCACTGAAGCGTAGCTCCCCCTTTCAACTGTACTCCACTGCATTTTTGACTGCTGTCATAGACAGCTCCAGCAGGCATTGGAGAACTGCGGCCGCATCTGCAAACACACTGAATGAATTGGAAGAGGGCTGCCACACCTCCGAAAACTCAGATGATGTCACTATATTTCTTGCACATGTGTGCAAACAAACATAACAAGCATTTGTCAATGCCGAATGTTTGCTTGCTGGCATTGGCAGTGGTAGTGTAGAAGTTACAGAGCTGCGTAATAGGAATGGCAGTGAAGTATTGAACTGAAGCCAACCCCACCACCACCCTGCAGAGAGTGACAGGCATTGGGGTGTGTGTTTGGGTCATCAGGCATAACAGCCATGCCATTTCACCACACCCCACCCTGCAGACACCAACAAGTGTCATGGTGTTCCTTGGGGTCTTTGGCCCTTATGCGCACCCCATTTCATTAGGAAATACGGTGAGATGGGTGTGATATAGGAGAATGGGGTGAACTTTGGGGCCGAAGAGTCCAAGGCATACCTCGATGCCTCTCACTGGCTGCAGGGTGTGGAATGGTATGAGCATTACAGGCAAGAATCCCAAGTCACACCCCTGATGCCTGTCATTCTCTACAGGGTTGGGCGTTATGGTTGGAAACCCTAATACCTCAGGCATTCGTTGTATTTTCACTCCAAATTTTCAACATGTGTTTTTTGTGACCCCACCTCATGGACAGGGGGAATATCAGTTTGTTAGCAAAAGCTGCTTATGCACAGCGACTACGGCATTTATCACCACAGGTGCAAAAACATTCCGAACAGGATGTAAAAAATGACAGCTGTACTGTTCATGGGGAGGTGTAAAAAATGGCTATGTTGCAAATCTGCAGTAAAAATATAAAAAAAAATGGTGATGTCACGAGCGTACATAGAAACTGTGCAACGCACACCCGTAATATAATTAGGTTGGGGATATTTTACAGCAGATTGTCAACTCAGGCATTTTGGTGCCTCCGATCATGAACATTGTCACTGTGATTTTCTTTATCTGTGCCGAACAATGGTTTCCCACAGTGACCACGCATCTCTGCGCTGAAAGTGTGAAAACATACTTCAGCCATGTTGTGAAAAATGACAGCTGTACTGTCCATAAGGAAGTGTGGCAAAATGCCACTGGTGAAAATCTGGACTGAAAATATTACAAAGTCATGAAGTTGCGAGGCTGAGTGGAAACTGCGCAATGCTCACTCGTAACACAGTAATTTTATGGACTTTTGTCACCAAATTTTCAACATAGCCATTTTAAGACCTCTGCTCTTGAACAGTGTAACTGTGATTTTCTTAATCTGTCCTAAACATTGCTTTCGCATACCAACAGCACCATTGTGCGCTACATATGCGAAAACACATTTTGGGCGACATATGAAAAATGGCAGCTGTACTGTTCATAAGGAAGTGTAATAAAATGGCAATGTTGAAAATCTGGAGTGAAAATATTAAATTTGCAAACTTATAGCATGCATAGGAACTGCGTAATGCACGCTCATAAAACAGTCATTTTTAGGAATTTTTTCATCAGATTTTCAACATAGCCATTTTAAGACCTCTGCTCATGAACAGTGTCACTGTGATTTTCTTAATGTGTTCCATACATTGATTTTTCACATCGACTGTGCTATTGTGCGCTACATGGGCGGAAACACATTTTGGGTGAGATGTGAAAAATGACAGCTGTACTACTCATAAGAAGGTGTGGTAAAATGGCAATGTTGAAAATCTGGGTGAAAATATTGAAAATTCGTGAACTTACGGCGTGCATAGGAACTGCATAGCGCACACTGTTAAACAGTTATTTTAGATCTTTTCACCAAATTTTCAACATAGCCATTTTAAGACCTCTGCTCATGAACAGTGTCACTGTGATTTTCTTAATTTGTCCTGTACATTGATTTCGCACACCGACTGCGCCATTGTGCGCTACATGGGCGGAAACACATTTTGGGTGAGATGTGAAAAATGACAGCTATACTACTCATAAGAAGGTGTGGTAAAATGGCAATGTTGAAAATCTGGAGTGAAAATATTGAAAATTCGCGAACTTACGAGCCTGCGTAGGAACTGCGCAACACACGCTCGTAAAACAGTCATTTTTAGGAATTTTTGCACCAAATTTTCAACATGGGATTTTTAGGACCCCTTCATGAATGATTTCACTGTCATGGTGTTATTCAGGCCAGAAGAGTGATTTCGCACAGTGACTGCGCAGTGACTGCGAAATCACCCTTCGGGCCCGAATAACACCATGACAGTGAGAGCATTCATGAGAAGGGGCCCCAAAAACCCCATGTTGAAAATTTGGTGCAAAAATTCCAAAAAATGCCTGAGATATGCAATAAAGTTGAAAAACCCCTATCTAGCCCATTATACAGCTTACCGGCATTTCCTCAGTTCGCGATCTGCTTTGAAGAGTGCAGACGTGTTCCCAGTCCACCGAAGATCGTCGCTGAGCTCCGAGGTAAGTATGGGTGTGGGGGGATGTGGGGAGGCAGAGTGTGCTGTGGGTGGGTGCGGGTTGTGGGAGGGGGCTGGGAGAAGCGCCTGGGACCGCTTATATTTTGCAGGTACAAAAAAAAAAAGACGATGGGAGGTTTACCACGCTAGGGTAGGCTCCCAGCATGGCACAAGGATGGCTGGGGGGGACTGTGGAGCCGACGGGGGATTGGGCACCCCCATCGGCCATATGATCAGTTGCCGCGCTGGGGTGGGCTCCGAACGTGGCACCCAGTACTCGGAGGAGGGTGAGGACAGTGGAGCCGACGGGGGATTGGGCACCCCCATCGGCTATTCTATGAGTTGCCACACTGAGGTGGGCACCCAGCATGGTATGTGGAAGACTTTGGGGGCGGGAGAGCAGCACAAGCCGACGGGGGATTGGGCACCCCTGTCGGCTATACGTGTGTGCTGGGGCAGCACACAGTATGCGCGCGCTTCTCCTGTGTGTGTATATGTGTGTGTGTGTGTGTGTGTGTGTGTGTAGGGGGAGCTGTGCATGAGCAGGCGATATCTTATCGCTGCTCACTGAGTGTAGCTCCCCCTTTCAACTGTATGCCACTGCATTTTGGAGCTTGTCATAGACAGCTCCAGCATGCATTGGCTTACAGGGGCCGCACCTGCCAACACACTGACTGAATTGGAGGAGGAGGTGACACACCTCCGAAATCCCGGATGATGTCACTATGTTTCTTGCACATGCGTGCAAGCAAACATAAAAAACAGTAGTAAGGGGTTTGGCTGAAAATAAGCTATTACATGCTTCTGTGTAGACTAATGGTGCTTAACAGAAGCTCTAAGGAAGGTGTGGCTTCACACTGAAACATCAGCAGGCACAGTAGGTGTGCAACTGCACCCCCAGGTCAGGTCCCTTTGTTTATTCCTAACCTGAATTTGGTGGAGCTGGTAATACAAACCAAAAATGTAAAACTGAGTGTCAGCATTTGTCCAAGGTGGATGAAGTAGGCAATTTAGCCATGACTTATCAACAAGCTGCTGCTTTATGTATTTGTTCTCATTTGCAATGTAATGCACTGTGACATGTACCCTATGAAGGAAAACTAAAGGTCTGGTAAGGAAAAAATGCTGCCTGTTCATTTTTTGAATGTGTGCTGATAGATTTGGTTGTGCCATCCTTTTGGGCTAACATTCAGATGCATTAGTATTATTTTTTTTTTTTTTTTTTGACTTTTTAAGGTCCCTTGGTAAGGTTGCTTTTTTCTGCCTGATATTATTTTAATAATTTTTTTTTGCAATTTATAATACTGTTCAAGTCACTTAATTAGGATGTAGATATTCATGATGTCACCTAAATTTGGACATCCCACTGGGAACTGATTATGTGTCCATTCACTTTTATATAGTTATTTTGTGATTAAACAGGATGGACCACTGGGTTAATGGGATGTTTTCTTGTTTCGTTCTTTCTTCCCTTGTTATTCTTTTGATAGCCATGGAAGGCCCACTATTCTCAAGTTCCTGTTTTTAGGAGTGACCCAGGAGCTCAGGAGTGGTTAGGTGACTTGCTCAGAGTCATATACAGTATGCAAGTGGAGCGTGTGGAAATTAAACCCAGGTCTGGTTGATGTACCAAGCACATTCATAGCTTGTTACTCTAATCATTTTGCTCACCACATTTATCATAATAAGCTGACTCCCTCTAGTTCCCTCCCTCAGAACCAACACAGTAGGTAAAGTTTAGACTTTGGAAAAACTCACACCAAGGTAAAAAATGAAAAAAGAAAACCCTTCTTTTTGGGGTCCTTGCTTGGTCTCCTACTGTGTTTGTCCTTGTGAACTCTGACACAATGTTGTGCTTGCTGTTCTTTGTCTCAGTTCTCACTCTCCTGAAACTCCACCACACTCAATATATTATTGACCATCAGGAATAAAGTAAACATGAATAAAAACAAGAAGTAAACAAGAAAATATTTTTTTTGCTCCTGACAGTACTGGCTCTGGCAGTTTTCTTCAGTTGTACACTGTGATTCTCTACACCAGATCCCAGACACCATGCTTGTCTATGGTGACACTGTTCCCCCCGCGAACTTCAACCACACTCAACAGTGTCACACTTTTTCCCAAATTCCAACCACACTCAACTCTCATATAGGAAAAAGGATCAGTATAAGACTTTGGAAATAAGATAAAAAGAGAACAGAAACTATATTTTTCTTCTGACTCTGGCTCCCAAAGTAGCTTTCAACCACATGCTGTGCTTGTCTCTGCCCACTCTGATCACAGTTGAGACAGTCTAAGAAATGAACAAAGTTAAAAATAAAAATATAGTACAGCACAAATGTAAATAAATATTAAATAAATAAATACAGTTGTCTCTTCTATTACGGAAGGTTTGCAGGCACCAGGAACTGAATCATTAGTCAGCATGTACACAAGGAAAACATGTACTTCTGATAATATGGAAGGCAGTTGAATTAGGATGAAAGGGCTGAGGTCTTCAACTGTATCTTTTCTGTGGACTTCATAAAGAGCACAGTGGCCATTATCCCAGCAAGTACAACTACTCACACTATTCTCAGTTTTCATAGCAAGGAGAATTTGTGGGACAGAATCAGTCAACCTCAGCACATGCTAGCCATTATGCTGGTGTATACAAAAGGAGAAAGCATACAGGGAACAGCCCAGAGAGGAGAGCCTGCAATACTGTGGAGGGATTGTGGGATGACAGATGGACCAGACACACAACTTCAGGTTCAACACACAGGGGATTACCTTTAGCAATGCATATCCCTTCTTCAATACATCAGTTTGCAACAACAGACTATGCATGTTCTTCCTCTGCACTTAGTTAGCACCTACTGCCCACAGATCTACTGATCTATCTCTTTAGTGAAAATTATTTCATTCCCTATGTTGGTCTTGTGCATTTAGGTGATGGGGAGCTCAGAAAAAAAAAACAACCCAAAAAACAAGCTAAAGACAAAGAACCTCAGTGCAGAAGCACTGAAATAAGAGTTACCCCCAAAGGGCATTGGCAATGAAGTCAAGTTTCAAAGATACACAACATCATACATACCCACATAATACAAAGCATCATAGGATGTACTGGGGTGTCATACAGATGAGGCACACTGATGAGTCCTGGTAGGACGAAACATGTGTCTGTGTCTTCTGTTGGCACCCTTTGCAGATTGTGTGAGAGGTCTTTTGGCATCATACATTTCTGCTTAAAGTTGAACCAGCATAATATTCTGTGGTGATTTGCATATACAGCTCATGATGCTTTGTATTATGGGGATATGTGTGATTTTGTATATCCTAGGATGTATATACAAATCACCATGAAATTTTAGCTGGTTAAGCTTTTATGCAGGAATGCATGGTGCCAAAGGGCCTCTCAAACAATCTGCAATTTACATGCATTTTAACAACACAACAGGTGTTTTCTGATATCGCTACCCTGGTAACCTAATTCAATAATACAGTCACCTAGTAACTTTTTACCTTTATCAAAAACACCTAGTGCTGTGGTATTTTCAACGTTTACAGGTTTCATACACATAAGGCATATACATCAAGGAATTTTATGACATAGTGCTATTGCATACTAAATCCAACAAAGAAGAACAGTCTGTTGTTTAACATCGGCTCGGAGGTCACCACAATAACCTCCCTGTACAAGGACCTGAAAGGTAAAAAAAATTAAAGTGGACACTATAGCACAATCGAGAAAGGGGAGGGGCACCCATAGGTGGCCAACTTACGGACTACAAATTGTAAAGGACAGATTAGGCTAAGAAATAGAACTGTTGCAACAGATTTAAGAAAAGGTCAGTCCTCAAGAGTGGCAGGATCTCCCGGTCACATACATTACTGTATACCCTTAAGTTCCATTGTTGGCAATGAAATTAAGTATAAAAGATATTTCCCCAAGCACATACACATTCCAGTATCAAAGCTACATATACCTGCCATGACAAATTACTCAAAGAAATAACCATCTAAAAACAATAATGTTTCCTTCCGCTTTTCCTGAACCTTCCTCCTCTCATTTTAAATTTATGTTCCCTGATTCTCCTATAGGGTTCCAAGACAATTAGCCCCCTGACTAATTCTATTAATTTCTGAGTGTTGTTTTTCTGGATACATTGATGATTACATGTGTAGGATAGTCCAAGACATGCAGTGCACTGCTGAGTGAGTTTTTTAGCATGCTGGCGAAATCGCTTGAAATTGTTGATTTTTAATTCATGCCATTTTCAAGAAATAACATCAAAATCTAACATATTTTTATGCTTGCTTTTCACACTGAGAAAGATTTGCCTTTTAAACTACCACTGCTAATTTAAATAGACAATTGCCCTTTTAAATGCCTGCTTGTCTAAATGGCTAATTGAAGTGCTGGTGATTGTGAAATATTGCACTGCACTTGTACCGGCTCCCAAATTTGATGCAGGATGTCTGAATGGATAGAGCCCTTTTGTGGTACTAGGTTTCCTTTTAAAGTCTGCTCCTGCTGCTAAATGACTAATTGCAGTACTGGCAATTGTGAATTACAGTACTGCAAGCCAAAACTGCACATACACTACTATACTACACTACTACTGCTAAATAATACTGCTGATAAAACAAGCATTGGCCAATGCCAGGTTATGTTCACTTGCTTGTATATACTGTGTACTTGTTGGGCATATATAGCATGGCAGTTAAAATTAAATTAATAACACAAGTTATATTAATGAAACTGTTCTGACTGGGAAATGAAGAAGTTCACACATAACATTATTTTCTTTGATTGTGACCCTGAATTGTCAGGACAGTATTTTTATTACCCCAACATAGGAACATGACAGGTGATATTTATTAGATCTCAAGCAAAATGTGATTTTGCAAAACAACCACAGAAATAAGTTTGGGACAGGGATTTGAAAACGATGCCTGCCATGTTCATGAGATGGGTTAAAAAAATGACTATGTTTGAATATGCTGAAAATGTGAGTTCAAAATGTAAAATGATTGCAATGTTACGAGTAGACATTGAAAAATGTCAATGTTTGTTAAAAACATTGTTGCTTCCTCATATTGTGAGATTAAATTATCAACACAGGGCCCAATATTGAAAGGTTAGCACACCCTCTAATGTGGTTAGCAGATGTGTTAACCCAGGTTTGCATGAGTGCTCCTGGCCATCCCATATTCAGAAGCCCGAGGAGCACCCTGCAAACCCAGCAGTGTCAAAGCATTAAAATACCACTGCACTTATGCAAATGAGGGGGTTCTATAACGTATACCAGTGCAGTGGTCTATTGAAAGGTTTGTGATGGCATTAAACAGCCCCCCCAATTGGTGCTGTATATCGCTGCTACAAAGCACCTCTTATCTGGGTGATAAGCCCGCACTCCCTCCCCAAAATGCAGGGAGGCAGTACTGCAGCTGCTCACCCCCGAACTGTTGTTAGAGCACTAAAATATTCCAATCACAAGAGTGTGGTGAGCATATTTATGGAATACATACAAACAGTGGAGAGAAATAAATAAATGCCTCAGCAGAGACTTGAACCCAGGCCACCAGAACACCATTCTAGTTGTGCTACCAGCTGTGCCACCAAGGCAACTTGAAACTGAGCAGTCCCACAGCACATAACTCTTTCTCCAATGCACACCTGGTGATCTAGTGTGACACCCCTCCCTCAATCACTCCATTTAATGTATGTCCAAATATCCTGGTGGTCTAGTGGGAACCCTCACCCCGCATCATTCAACTGAGCTTAGTGCAATCTACCCTGATATCCAGTGGTTCCCTTCACCCCCAATAGCTCAAACTACCCTGGTGTCCAGTGGTTGTCCCCACCCCCCAATTGCTGAACTGAGCCTAGTACAATCTACCCTAGTGTCCAGTGGCTCTCCCTTCCCCCAGTTGCCCAATTACCATGTCCCCCACCTGGCTCACCCACTCACATCCCACCTGCCCCACTCCCTTACCTGAGTATCTGTCACTTCTCAAAGCTCAGTACAGTGACCAGCACAGCCAACCTCGCACCTCCATTGCCGGCTTCCCACATGAGCAGTCAGTGAGCAGATGTACTGTGTTAGTACTGTATGCATGCTCACTGACAGCTCATATAGCAGCCGGTTGCAGAGGTGAGAGGAGAGCTGTGCCAGTTGCCATATCGAGCTTGGAAAAGTGCTGCCCACCTGGGTAAGGGAGGGGTGAGGGGAAGTGGGATGTGAGCAGGGGGACACTAAACCATCAGTGCTTAGTTTGAATATTATAAATGAACAATCAAGGGGGACCACTGGACACCAGGGTAGATTGCACTATGTTCAGTTGAGCAGTCAAGGGGTGGAGGTTCACACTGTGTCACCAGGGTTTTTGGATATACACTTAGTGGAGCAATCGGGGGTGTGGAGGTCACACTAGACTGCACGGACACTGTACAAACAGCTGCAAGGTGTGAATGGGGGGTGTGGAGGAACAAAGTAGACCACCAGAGCTTACTTATACATTGTTATCATGCTATGGGGCTGCTACAATCCATACAAATGATCCCATAATGGGCATGCAAATGGTCCCTTAGTGCCTTGCATGCTCAATGGGCTCATTTCTATGTTCGGGCCAAATATAGTTCACAAGGATCTTGGCAGTATCCCATTTCAGGCAGTGCTATTCCTTGTGGATTATATACATTCAGGTTCAAGTCAGGCCAGCACAGTGGCACTTAGGTGTGGTGCCAACATGACCTGATATGCAGTCAGTTAGCACTCATTGCTATCTGACTGAATATAGCAGTAGCTGGGTTGGGTGCAGGTACAAGGACAGCACAAACATTTGCTCTTCACTTTTGCTTCTATTTGAATATCTATCCTACAGACTTTTTATAACACTATCAAATTAACATGATAGGTGTTAGTTATGAAATTCTTGCAAGAACGGCTTTCTGTGACATCAGTGTGAAATATTGTTTTAGGCAGGATTTGAAAATGTTACCTGTCATGTTCATGAGGTGGAGTAAAAAATGACTGTGCTGAAAATGTGAGGTAAAAAACTTGCAAAAATAGCAATGTTGTGAGTAAAATAGGAAAAGGTTATATGTTTCTTCATAGCTTTGTCATTTCTTGATATTTGTCCCCAAATTTTCAACAGAAGGCCCAATTCTCAAAGCCCCCGAGAGTGACATGAGCTGCCTGCACCAAATATAAATGGCACAAGTGGCAACTTGCATTAAGTATTGCCCCCGGAGCTATTCTCAAAGGTACTCTGAGTCAACTGCAGGCTGCCTGCCCCAAACAGGGCTTGCACCGCCCGTGCGCCCACAAATGGGCTGAAACAGGGTGCAAGGGGGCATGTGGCAGACGCAAGCTGCCACAGCCCCATAAATGGGATTCTCATAACTCTCCCAGAGGAAGAACTTCTAAATGCCCTTAGAAATTTCTCCCCTCAGAGAGCTGACCTATTTGTGGCATTGTGATGATGCTCTGGTGATCTAGCGTTCCCTACCCAATGTCCCAGTAATAGTTACAAATTCCAGCCCCCTTATCTGGTGGTCTAGCGGTCCCACCCCCTGCTGTGATATGCTCATTTATGTTCCGTTTATCCTGGTGTTCTAGTGGTTCCTCCCCCTGCCCTGATATGCCCATTATTATTCCATTTATCCTGGTGGTCCAGTGGTCCCTTCCTCCACCCCATAGACTTCGACAGCAGATAAGGACTGCTTGGCCCACCCAGTCTGCTCATTTCCCTACCTACTAGATAAACTGCAGATCCTAGTTAATCAACAGCCTACTTCCTCCTACCCTCACTATAATTGTCTTATGCCTGTCCCATGCATTCTTGAATTCTCCCACTGTTTTTGACCCAACAACCTCCTCAGGAAGGCCATTCCATGTGTCCACCACCTTCTCTGTGAAAAAATACTGGGGCAGGGACAGCTAGACCACTAGGTTAAATCAAATAATATTGGGCATATCAGGCCATGGGGATGGACCACTAGACCACCAGGATGGCATCAATTGTTTGAACGGGCATATCAGGGCAGGTAGGCACAAGCAACCGAGGGCACTGCTGGACCAGTGTACAACCCCTTTACAGCTTGCAGCAAGCCTTCTTGCTGTGCCTTTGTGTTTGGCACCTAGTCTGGCTTGCTGAAAGTCTAGATACTTAGCCACTGGGATCCTGCCTGTTAGCGAACTGGGCGCAGGGTCCGTGGCACACCGGGCTTCATCACAAGCAGCTGTTTGCAGCAGCTTGCACCAGTCCAAGCCCACTTTTGAGAATCAGGCCCATAGTCTTTTTATGACCCCACCTCATGATCAAGACAGGTGGAATTTTTTTAAATCCTGTCTAAAAGGTGATTTTGCAGAGAGACTGTGAAAACATGTTTTTATGGGGATTTGAAATATTATACCTACCTACCTTGTTCATAAGGTGGGGTAAAAAAGGTTATGTTGAAAATTTGGTTTAAAAAGGTTCAAAACTGACAAAGTTATGAGTAGAAGTTCAAAATGCATTAAAAAGCCTTTAAAAGAACAATGTCAACCCCCTTGGGCCACAAATTGTCCCTGATTAAAAAAACAAATGTTACGATTGCTAACATTCTGTAGAGATTGCTGATGTAGCTGGTAGTTTAATTCTGACTCTTTTTTTTTTCCATTTTAAAAGAAAAAGGAAAAAAAGAATGTCAGTGCCCACTATACTGATATTAACACATAAAAATATGTTTGTTTAAATTCTTTGATCAACTTCCACTGCATCTTTGCCAGATTTAGGAAAAACCCTAACAAAAGCTAGCCACCCTTGACGATGTGGGAAGAAAGGTGATTGTCATGTCATGGGTGTCTGCACTGCTTGGTGGTGTTCCTAATGTTCAGGATGTACAGTATGTAGTAGGAGTAGATCAATGATTTGAAACAAAACGAGGTTGGGTAGATTTGCACCATTCCCATGCATTCAGTTCTACTTTGAAAGGAAGCAGATCAAACAAGCAGGGCAATTTATATGCAAAGGCTAAGTAGGCTGCAGTCTAGTGGTGTCAGCTGTTTGGGGTACCTGCAAATAAGGCACTAAGATATATGTTTTTGACTGTTTATTCATTGTTTCTGCTGGTGCTGCCTGAGTCCACTGAGTGCTGCAAGCCTGGCCTTGTGTCACACTGCACACACACACACACACATACATTCACAGCACAGGTTTAACTAGTGTGATAAGTTGGAGTCCACTGCAGCAAAAGACAACAAAGCCCATCCTGACTCCCGCTGTGACCCCCTGCCATCATTTGGCACCCCTCCCTCCGTCCTCCCTTCCTCCCATCTCTGCTGATAAAATGTTTCTGCTGAGTTGTCTCTTGTCCACCTCCCCTTGCAGCAAATGCCCCTGCCTCCCAGTGTCATTCCATCATTCATTGATGTGGTGCTGAACCTCCCCAATCAACACTGGATTTGGATTTCAAAATCCCATTGACAACAAATTGCTTACAGTTGCCAGGGAATGCTGAGCTAGGTGTGCTTAGTGTATACGAAGGCCATATTTCAGGCAGCTTTTCTTTCTTTCAGACAGCTACTCGACATTGATTCAGGTTGGACAGGCTGTGACACATCAGCACTGTTAGGACTCGGAAACATAACTCTTGCCACTGATGACCAAATGCAGTGTTTCTGTTTTTTGGGAGCACTAAGCAGAACAAAGAGGTTTGATTTTTTGTTGGGTTTTCCCTCAGGTAAGTGAAACTATCAAAGGATTAGAAGAGTTGACCAACTAAGTTACTAACTCCTTGTGTAAATGTCCTGGATCAGGCTCAGCTAATGAACAAAGTTCAAGTGCCTCTTCCCACCTCAATTTGTACTATCTTTAGAAAAGCTACCCAGTGGTCCTTTGTCACTGTGTAGACCTGACTGGGAATCCACTGATTGTGCATGTATTTATTCAGTGAGACACAATTGTAATAAGTTAGTTTCACTTATTTTCAGCTTTTTTAGGCTGAAGAAACTGATCTTTCACTGATTCATGCAACTGAGGGCTGAGGCTGACTTAGAACTCCTCGAAGAAAATCCTGCACCTTTCTCCATCTAATAGATGCTACCATCCTTTCAAAGTCTCTGCCTGTGCTCCAGGTTTGCTTTTGTTATGTTTCATCCACAGTTTCTGTCTTTGAGTCGGAGTCAGTGCTCATGCCTTGGCAGGCCAAAAAAAAAAAGGCCGAAATAAAGCAGTCCTAATGCAGATTGTACCAATGGCTTTTCAAACAACTGTTGCACACAAGGGAGAGCTAGTGATTAGTGAAATACCAAAGTGACTCCTGGCCGATTAACAGATCAGTAAAGAAACTGCCAAAATCTCACAGCAATAAAACCAAACTATGTTCTGTGCAAAGGAGATCAGTTGGGTGGTAGCACCCATGTAGAACACTGATTATTGAGCGCTGCACTTTTGAGCGACTCAATAATAGTGCTCTACATGAGAGCGAGTGGTGCAATACGTTGCTATATCCTGTATAGCGAGTATGGCAAGGAGCTGTACTCACTACTGCAGGATGTAGTATCCTTTGTGGCTGATTCCCACTGAGCTGCTTATATAGCATTGTGGTGTACACCACTACTTGCGATGCAAGCAGACTCGGGTCCGGCTATAGGCAGAATCATTTATTATGTTTTTTAATCCAATAACTTGCCCCATGGTTCACTCCTCCCTTGGACTTGGTTATTTAGGTTTGGATGGTGTGGGGGGTGCGGCCCCCTGCATAAAAAAAATATTTATGTGTGCTTTAGCTAGGTATTGTAATGACCTTTGCTATTTGCAACAGTCGGTACAATATTCATCGCCCTTTTGACTATGGGTTCAAGTTTGTTCACTCTATGTGATAGGTGGTCTTTCAGACTCACCTTTATCACATAGAACCCAGTTGGGCACTAGCTAGGCTGCTAGTAGGTAGCCAGGCACCAGGGTAATGGCATTTGATTTAGCAGCTGAGACAACAAATATCCAGTCTATAACACAGAAAAACGTGCTGTAATGATCCTCTGAGATGGAGCTGCAGTAACAAACTTGGGGCCCTTTTCAAAAACAGGTGGGAATTACATGCTGGAGGCATGTATCCTGCCCATGTAGCTCCGTGGACCTGGACAGGGGCAGGGTATGTGATATGCACTACTGAAAGCACCCACAAGGCACCTATCTGCATCCCGCCCTGTCAGCATGCAGAACCATGCAGGGTGGTCAGAGGCAGAGTAGCGGATGGAGGTAGGCATCCAGTTGGATGCCCATCCTGAGACCCAGAGTGGATCTCCAATGCATGTGGGCATGAGTCCAGGTGCATGAACAGCCAACACAGGCACCCAGACCAATGCAGCCATGCCCTGTCCCTGTTGTAGCAGAAGCACCCCCCAAAACATTAGAGCCTTATCACCATTGTAGCCGAAGCATCCCCCCAACACACTAGAGCCCCGTCCCCATTGTAGCAGAGACAGCCCCCTCCAACACATTAGACCCATGTTTCTGTTGTAGCAGAAGCATCCCTCCCCAACACATTAGAGCCCCGATCCCATAACATGTCCTGGTTAACAACGTGTGGGACAAACAGATATATGTCCACCCCCCCCAAACACACACAGTGGTGCCACAGTGCACAAATCCCCGACCCCTGACCTGGTACCCCAGCACTACAATAGGTGGCCAGTGGACCCCCACCCACTCATGGCGCCGACAACCCCTCCCCAACCTCCATATCTGTCGGACGGTACCATGGGGCTGGACAGCCAGCAGTGCATCCCTCCATGCACCTCCTTGGCCGCCAATCATTTAACTGATGCTTGGAGCATGCTGCTATAAATAGGCAGTGTGCTCCCAGCATCAGTTGCATGGCCAGCTGCCGAGGTGGTGTGCAGATGGCTGTGCTGCTGGCTGTCTGGCCCCGTGGCACTGACTGGCAGGTATGGGGGTTGTTGAGGGGTTGTCACTGCCACAGGATGGTGGGGGTCCACTGGCCACCTATTATAATGTTAGGGTACTGGGTCAGGGTCGGGAATTTGTGCACTGGGGCACCGCTGCACATGCAGGGGGGACGGGACATATATCTGTTTGTCCCACACATTACTAACCAGGACATATCATGGGGTAGGGGCTCTAATTTGTTGGGGGGGGAATGCTTCTGCTACAATGGGGTTGGGGCTCTATTGTGTTGGGGAGATGCTTCTGCTACAATGGAGACGGGGCACTACTATGTAAGGGGTGTTATGTACTGCACAGGGGTAGGGGATGCATTGTGTTGGGGTGGAGGTCTTGTACTGAAATGATGCCATGGTGGCCATGTGCACAGGGCTGGGAATATACAGTGGTTATGCTACGGTCCCCCACTGGTGTAACCAGTGCCCTCCTATGTCCTCCAGTGCACAGCACTACGCACCTTAGTGAATGGTGCATAGTGCAGGAACACATCGGGCATGCCTCCACCCACCTCCAGTGCATTGCTGTCCATGCAGCCAGGGGAACCAATGCATAACAGACTTGCGCACAGATAGTGCATGTCTCCTGGGTTCCCAAGCATGGATTTTCAACTTATGGTTGCCTACACGCCTCAAATACGTTGCGCGTAGGCAACTTTATAAGGTCCATAAGCAAAACAAAACTGCACTCCAAGAACAAAAACTGTGGCCAAAGTAGTGCAGTGAAAAAGGTGTTTTTTTCTGGAGACATGCAAACAACAAAAAGACAATACTGTATGCATTGTTGTCATCCCATGAGTTGAGCAATGTTTGGGGGGGAGCGCGCATGACGTTTTCAGCCTATGGGCACCATGTACGTTAATGCAGCCCTGCAAACTAGCAACAACTTCAGTTAGTTTTGGATAAGGTAAGCAGTCATAAAATATGAGGTTTGAATTAGAAATAATATGATGCAAAAATGGTTGACAGTGTCCCTTTAATCAGAATTCCTTCTTTTCAGTCAGTTAGTGATCTGCACTGTAGTGAAAGGAACTTCGCCAGTCATAAGAGATGTGGACCTTAGAGAGGTATAATAAGTGAGGGATGAGGGATGAAGGGGTATGGGGTGGTGGGTGCTTGGGGGGGATGGATGGGAAATGTGTGGTCTCTGAGGGGTGGGCTATAATACAACAAAGGGCAGTTTTCTTATTTACATGTTTTACAAAAAAACGGAATGAGAGACAGCCTTCTTTTTTGACAGGTTTCAACACTGGAGATCAAGCACCCCAGTGTCAGTGGGTTGTTTGGCAGCACCGGAGTTGGACACCCCAGTGTCACATACAGTGGAAGGGGGGGCTAGACCCTATGCACAATGTGGGCAGGTGTATGTGGAAACTGGGAGTACCCCACCTGCGTGGCTGTGCACTCATGGACAGGTGTGCACCAGCCGGTATTCACTACCGCCCACCACCTATCTGCAGCCCCACCCCTCTGGCAGGCAGGACTCTGCAGGGTGGCCGGGAGCAGGGTCGTGGACCTGTCCAGGCATTCAATTGGATACCTGGAGCGGGACCCACAGTGGCTCTCATATGCAGCAGAGCACACATTGGCAGCATGCCAGATGTCCAAGGACTGGCGGCTGTGGTGGTGTGTGGAGGGCAATGCCGCCGGCCCTCCTATGGCACCAGAGAGGTGCACAGGTATGGAGTAGGGGGATGGCAGTTGTCGGTCTGGGGGGAAGGCACTGCACCTCACCGTTAGCAGGAGGTGGGCAGGCGGTGCAATTCTGGGGGGGGCAGGGGCAGCATCCATGTCCTGTGCCCCTGTGTGGGGGGTGTTGGGGGGTCTGATGTGTGCTGGGGCAAGTGGGTGGCACCGGGCATCCGTCTGCAGTTCACCTGGTGTGTGGCTGGGCTACTCGCCCTGTTATCAGGTGACTCTCGCTGTATTCACAGGGTGTGTAGGGGCTTATGGCAGGGTTGGGTTCTCCCTGGTGTACCCTGTGCCCCTGGGTACTCCATGGCCAGCACTATACACCTATGGTGCATAGTGCTGGCACACCCCTCAGCCGCCCCCGATGATTTGCTCTTTGCATGGCCAGGGGATCAGGTGCTTAGGTGCTGCATGCCCCCCTTGATGCATCCCATGCAGGGGGCACGTATGGTACAGAGTGGCTGCATGTTCCAGACACACATGCATAGCCACTCCATTCCAATAGTACATAGGGCCCATTGTTTGCCAGCACTGCAGTTTGGGCACTCGGGTGTCAGCTTGTGCTGTATAACAATGATGGGATTGATTTTTCTTTCAAGCTACTGATGCTAAATCAATATGATAACCCAGTATATCCACCCCGAACAAAAGTGACAGAAAAAGAAATTAAAAACTAGCTACTACATACCAGTATCTGACCTGTTAAAAAGGAAAAAAAAAACTTAAGTTTCTTTTTTCAAGGATTAATTTAGATTGAATTCAGAGCAGGCCTAACTGCAGTGGGAGTTTTTTTTTAAATGGACTGAGTTCAGTGACCAAAACTGAAGCATGTTCAGTGAAAAATTACAATAAGTCACAGACAACCACCAAGAATTACAATATGGTCCTCTTTTTTTTTTTTATCATGAATGCAATTTTTGGACCTGTGATTGCTACCAGGAGATCATCCCCCTGTATCGGCTATGTCCCGGTACTCACTGGGATGCAGAGTCATGGAGCTTGTCTCAAGGATTTTTTCCCCATAAACAGTTCCCTTTCTCCTGAACCAGCCATAGTGGGTCCAGACATGCAATGAACTTGGCGCATGATCGGGTGTTCTTCTGCCCCCGACATGCAGAGGTCCACCAGTCCCCATCCTGCCAGACTTCCCCCTATGGTATCAGACTGCCATGCCTCCCTGCCAATGCTAGGGGTCAGTAGGTATAGAGTACCAAGTACCCTCCCTCCATGGAGAAGGCAAGCAATCCCTGGGATGCTCAGCCTCCTCCCCCACCCTGGCTGACCCTCTGACATCCAAAGTCCACTCCTAAACCCCTGTCGTCGGTGCCACAGACAGAAGCACTTCCATAGTGCTGGCGGACTATCCACAATATTTTTTAATTTTTTTTTTAAGAGAGAAATCGGAATTACAATCCTTTGAGTCAAAGACTCCTTTGCATTGGCTCCACATCAGATAGATACTTAAACATAACATAAACAGGATAATAAACATAGGTAATATAGTACAGGGAATATATACAATTAGCAGGTTACAGCTTTAGTGGTCATTAAAAGTAGACTTGTCCTCTCCTGCAATTTTCTTTTAAAAAAACAAATGGCATACTTTTGAAACTGCACATTTCTGAAAGAAAAAAATTTAGTGACCAAAATTGAAGCATGTTCAGTGAAAAATTACCATAAATCACAGACAACCCTCAAGAATCACAATATGGTCCTTATTTTTTTTTTATCATGCAAGCTATTTTTGGGCCGGCAGTTGCTGCCAAGAGATCATCCCCCTGTATTGGCTATGTCCTGGTACTCACCAGGATCCAAAGTCATGGAGCTCGTGTCAAGGGGTTTTGCCCCGTAAACAGCCCCCCCACCCCAAAACTGGCTCAGATGGGTCCAGACATGCAATGACCTCAATGCATGATTGGGTGTGCTTCCGCCCCTGACATGCAGAGGTCCACTGGTCCTCATCCCACCAGACTTCCCTCTATGGTCTTAGACTGCTGTGCCTCCCTGCCAATGTTAGGGTTCGGTAGGCACTGAGTACCAAGTACCCTCCCTCCAAGGAGAAGGCAAGCAGTCCTTGGGATGCTTAGCCTCCTATCCCACCCTGGCAGATACTCTGACATCCAAGGTCCACTCCCAGACCCTGGTCGTTGGTGCTGCAGACAGAAGTATTTCCACAGTGCCGACGGGCTTGCCATGATATGGTCCTTTTGTGCAATTTTATTTAAAGAAACAAATGGCACACTTTTGAAACTGCACATTTTTGAAAGAAAAACATTAATTTTAAATATTGCACTTAAAACTACATGGTATTTAAAAATTAAAAAGGTTTTCCATATTGGGAGATAAAATCTATGACCACTTCGATGCTACTGTCACCGTACACAAAGCAAATGTGTGTATTTTTAAAACTTTAAACAGATCTATGTCTGAAATTGTATCTTTTGTAATATACAGTCATAATTTATTTTATTTATTTATTTAAACCACATTTAACCAAGTAAGCAAGGCAAGGCAGATTGTATTTATTTGGTGGCCATTTCAAATGACTCCAAGTGCATTTCAGAAAGAATAAAACAACAAAATGCATAGCATAATAAACAATACATACAGCAATAAATAATGTACAACAAACAAACAAAACTAGGAAATGTAGTCAAGTTGGAAGTAATAAGGAAGCAGAGCTTAGAAGGCTTGTTTCTGGTTATGACCTAGGGAAGGGGGGGGCGGCACTGGGGAGAATTTAACAGGTGACAAGAGTGCTGATCAAAATACCAACAAGCTACAAAACATATGAGTAAGCAGCAGGCATACCGTACTTGTAAATCCAGTAGCTGTATTTAAAACATCAATGAGGATATACAGCAAAAGTAACAACAGTGTGAACACAATTATGTTGGTAACCTTACTAACATAGTAGTAGGACAGCACATACTGGCTAAAGGGAGGAGGCTGTTATGACAGAATAACTGGGCCCTGTAGAACTTAACGATGTTCCCTGGTGTTTCAGATTCACATTTTTTAGATGCACCTAAAAATGTTTTTGAAGCTGTTACTGACACATGTACTAACATTTTCCTATGGAACTGTTATTAGATTAATGATGGACCCTAGTTTGTTATGTCTAGCTGAAGATCTAAATAGAATTAGGAAATAAGCTCCCACAATTATAGCCATTGTTGTCTTTTATAGCACTTTATCTACATGTATGACTGTATTGGGTTACTCTGTCCCTCTTTGCCAATCCATATAGACTTTTGTTTTGTTTGAATGGCTGTCTGACATGTTTCATTTTTTTATTTTCTTTATTTCTCATTGAGATGTTTAGTTGCTTTTGTCCTGAGTTGAGCACCTCTTACACTGCCTCTTTGGAAGCATATACAGCCAAACTAGCATGGCATACCCTATATATTTCTTTTGTTCTATTCACAAGCATATTATACATCTATCAAATTATAAGGTTAACAACACCACCCTAGGGCACCTACATGGAGTGAGTTAAACCGCACCTATCCACGTTATGCGCTACTCTGTAAGACTAATGATGATGCATTTGGGTACTGCAGTGTAATAATAGCTTGGGCACTGCAATGTCTTTGAATTCTTTGCCTCTTCCCCTGCCCAAACCCCTCCAGCTGGGTATAACCTCAATACCTGTATCTTACGTCCCCAACTGGTGTGGCTGTGGGTTGCCAAGAGACTGAGGTGCTGCGCTGGACTGACTTGGAAACCTTCAGGAATGCGAGACACTGGCACTGCAAATAAGGGCACCGACACTTTATTTTTTTTTTTTTTTGTCTTTGGTAACCGGGTAAGGCCCACTAGGCACAAGTGCCTGTTTTCAGGGGTGGCCTGGGAGCACTGGGCTGTTAAGGGACTTGCTCAGAGTCACACAGTATGCAAGTGGAGGTTATGAGACTAAGTCAGTTCTGGAGTTCTGGATGTATCAAGCTCGTTCACAACTCATTCCTCTAACCTCTAGGCTATACTGCCAGCCTTAGATCGAGGAAAAAATAAGGTAAGCTTTCTTGAAGGAACTATAACGCTTTGTGCAGCCACGAATGGCAAATAACACGCATACTTTGCAGTTGAAATATCAGAAATAAAACACAGTTGTAAAATGCAATACAGAATTTAACACTTTCTTCTGTTTTCCCTTGCTGGATAATCCACCCACCATAATTTTCCCCTGGAGGCTGCAGGTAAACACCACCCACCACCCTCCAGATAACACAATGATCCCAGGATAAAGCCCTTCCTTAGCTTTAGGCACTGTACCTGTTAACACTTTTGGCCTTAAGGGTGTGCAGTGATGTATATGGTTTGTCCCAATTCAGACAGCCCACTCACCCCTTTTGCCCAACACACTTTGCATTCCAAGCACTAGACTCTACGTAAGGCCTCAATGCTACACAAACATAAATTGAATTACAGGTGTGCAGTGGCTTCCAGGCCTTATCCTACCTTAGTCAGCCACTGACCCCTGTACCACATATACCCTCCCTGGTATCCTACACAGCAGTTGTACCTTAAAATTAGACTTTAAGGCTAAACCAGTTCAGTTTATTTGCATTTATCTTTAGCAGATAAACAAAACATATTGCTTAGTTTTAAAACAGTGGCATATAACATACAGTTCACAGCATTTGCATATAAACTTTAAAGGACACAATCCCTCCTCAGTATTTTAAAAGTTCAGTCATTCATTTAGACAATAGTCCCTTTTTATAAAGGATTGAGGTACATTACTTTTTTAAATATTTTTTTCTTATAGTCTAATAGTATTTTTGTAAAAAAAATTGCCAATTATTTACAAAAAGTGTATAACAAATGCATGTGGGTGAGAAATCCGAGGCAAGGCAGTCCTTTCCTTCCTCCCCATTTGCTAGAACTCTCCTTCAACAGCACTACTAATGTGCTCACAGAGAACTTTAATCTACTTATTAATTAATATTTCTTTTTTTATTTAATTACTAATTACTATTTTCTCCTTTTTATTTACAGGGGCCATACTCTCTCTGTTTAGCAGCACCCTCCTACCCCAGGACTAGAACCCAGGTCCCTATGACTATCATCTAAAGTTAGCTGAATCTAACTATATTTTTTTTATTCTCAGTGTAACAGGTGTTACATAACTGTTACAAAACAAGTTTTATGAAAATAACATGGGATGCACATGGTTTCAAATATAAAATCATACAAAAACTTCTAACTTTTTGGAATAATAGTTCAAAAGACTGCTACTATTTTGGTGATGGACACTTTATTTTTGCAGTGTTGGAAAAATAATAAAAACATTATGACTAATGTTGTCCTTGTTTATTTTTTTTTTCATTCATACTCATGCTGACACAAACAGTAATGATATTTTAGCTATTAAAAAGAATCTGAACCCTTTCTGATTTTTTCCAGCATGAGGCATTAAGTCTCACCCTGTAACTCAAAACAAGTATGGCAACCCATGGCTTATTTTGTGAACTTGAAATGTTTAGATACCATCATGTACTGGGCAAAAAATTAAACACTTGACATACGGTGCAAAAAAAATTAGGGGAACATCATTAAGCTTAGACTTGGTGGACTAGAAGATGGCCTATGAAGTTAGGGTATTTGGTAAGATACTCCACAGTTGTGAAAGTCTGTCAGAGGGACACTTGACCTGCATTCCATTTAAAGAGAGGGGTTTTAAATCTGTTGCCTGCTTGAGATCTGAGGGAGCAGAAAGTGTTGGAAGCAGGGCATTGGATCCTATGTAAGTACTCTGAAAGTTTTTCAGCCCAGCGTTTGGCATCTCAGAAGGCCATATGCAATGAGTGTCGTATCTCAAGGAAATCCCAGCCCAGCTGATTATTTGTACATTGTACACTGGTGAGTGTGAAGAGGGTAATCCAGACCAAACCTGCAGAGGGCAGCCGGCCCGGTGGCACTGAGGGTTGAGGCACTCGACGCCACGCCTCACGTCACGCCAGCGACCCGGGTTCAGGAACGAGCCTGGGAGCTGGGGGTCGGCAGGGAGGGAGTAGGATCGAGTGTCCGACGGACAGCTCTCCTCTCCCTGGGGGGGAATCCAGGGCATTCCGTGCAGAGGGACCCTGGTGGAGACTGGAGGCTTACTGCTGCTGGGAGCACAAGTACAGCAGTCGGGCTGACGCCTGGCCAGAACATGGGGCGGATGTACCATCACCATGGCCATTGGTGCCAGGCACGCCTGCTGGCTCAGGGAAGAAAAGCAGAAAACTGAGGCACTAGTCGCGGAGGCATGATGGCCGTCCTCCTGTAGCGGACTCTCTGGGCGCCGAGGGCGCGCGGTATCGATCCTGACCGGGTGGGTTGAGTTCGAGGGAGTGCTCCCCACCACCCCGCTGCAGGGGGCAAGCCATGGGGGTAGCCGCAAGGCCCGAATGAGGACGTCGGAGGTAGTCCGAGGAGATGGCGGCCAGACAGACCTGAGGAGATGCCAGAAGTGGAAGGTAAGGCAGACCCGTGGCCCCTGGGGGGATAAAGAAATAAGTAAAAAAAAAAAAAACCTGCAGAGGGCAATGAGGAAGATGATATGTTTGGAGATGGCAGAGTTGTCCAGGGTCCTCATAGTCCAGGGTAGGGAAAATCATTCTATCCCACAGTGCATTGTCCAGTGCAAAAGGGAGATAACTTTTTATCCTATAATGCACCTCAAGTTTTCCAAAGCATTTTGAAACACAGGAGCTGATGTAAGATGTTTGGTCTATGGCTTGGTCAAGGGTCAAACCCAGGCATTTGGTGGAAGATACTTTAGTAAGGTAGGCACCTGGCAAGGAACAGATGTTCAGAGATAAGGGGGAATTGGAACCATTGCTTGGAAGTGAATAACATGGAAACTATTTTCCTTTGATTGACAACTAGCTGATTAGCGTGGAACTAGTTTGGGATTTTTGTGTAGTCATGCTGATGGGCTTATTTGATAAGAGATGATGCAAACCCAGAGGAATAAGTTATGGTGACATCAATATACATGTGAATGCTACAGGAGTCCAGTGACCTTGACAGGTCATTGAAGAATTATGAAAGCAGGAGGGTCTCCAGGACAGAACCTTGTGAGACACTAAGGGTAACTGGAAGTGAAGAGGGAAGGGTGGGCCCCAACTTAACCACCTGTGATCTGTCAGACAAGAATGACTTAAACCAACTGAGGGAGTATCCAATAGAACTGAGGAGGCTAATATAGATAAAAGCAGAGGATGGCTCACTGTGTCAAAGGGCTTGGCCAAATAAATGAGGACTGCCTCAATACTATGGTCATTATCCATTTGTGTATGTGATCAGAGATCCAGATGTGGGAGGTGGTGGTGGTGGTGGTGGAGTGATTTTGGCAGAAACCAGATTTCAGTGGGAGGAAGTCAGTATTAGAGCTGAAACTGGGCAGTTGCTTACTGACTACACTTGCCAGGACTTTGAACAGTACAGGTAGTAGAAATATGGGGTGATAGTTATCAGGGATATCAGCAGCACCACTTTTGTGAAAAAGTAGAACAGCAGCATGTTTCTAGGAGTATCAAAATAATCCTTTGGCCAGAGAGATATTAAAAGATGTAGGTAACTGGTTTTATAGTGTTGGGGCTTGTAAGGAGAGGAATATAGCTGAGATTCCACAAGACCACTTCACGGTGCAGTTCACGCTTGGGGCTCCCGCCATAAGCCCTTCCCCTGCTGAGATGATTAGCTGTCGCCCTTTGCGGAGTTTGACCCCTGAGGGTTTTTTGGCTGCAGCTAAATTGTCTAGTGTGGGTGCTGCATGCATCGGAGGTGTTGATGTCGGGGTTGATACATATAATAGGGTGATATCTGACACCATTAACTCCCTCACACCTGTCCGTGTATGACCCAGAACTTCATACCTGAGGTCCCTGTGGTTTGACAGGGAGCTCAGGGAGATGAAGAAGATGGGTCGGAGATTAGAGCACTGCTGGAGAAGATCCTGCCTGGAGGCGGACAAACTGGTCCTGCGTGCGCATTATAGTGCGTACCAGGAGGCAAGCAACCTCAAGAAGGCAGTGTTCCTGTCTAGGGAGATTGCTGCTGGGAAAAAATGACCAGCTTTACTCTTCCAGACTGTGGGCAGGCTTCTTCATCCTACCTGTCTGCAGCCCGGGAGGGTTTTTTCTAATTAAGATTGTGAGGAGTTTGCTTGTTTTTTCTCGGACAGGGTGTCCTCGATCCGGGGGGTGGCTTCTTCAGCTAGTAATATTATAGCTGACAGTGGTCACCTGATGTGTTCTGAGAGCACTCTGCCTAGTTGGGGAGAGTTTAGACCAGTGGAGGCTAGTGAGGTTATTGAGGTGGCAGCCAACATGAAGCATACCTTTTGTGAACTGGACCTGGTGCCAATGCGTTTTTTAATGAGATGCATTGACTCTGTTGGCCCGGTGTTTGCCTCGATTGTACGGTGCTCCCTTTCTGAGGGGGTCTTTCCGGATGCCTTGAAGGAGGCTGTGGTGAGATTCCTCTTAAAGAAATCATCTTTGGACCCGGAGATCAAGGCGAATTACCATCCTATATCCAACCTTCCATTTTTGGGGAAGGTGGTGGAAAAGGTGGTAGTGCTTAAGTTGGAAGAGCATCTCGTGACTCACGAGTTGTACGAACCTTTCCAGTCGGCATTTTGGGCTAGACATAGCACAGAAACTGCACTTGTTCGGGTGCAGAATGATCTCCTCAGGGCAAGAGATCGGGGGGACAGGACAATTCTTGTTCTCCTTGATCTCTCTTCTGCATTTGACACTGTGGACCATTGTGTGTTGCTTGTCCGCCTTAGGGAGCTATGTGGACTCACCGGTACTGTCATCAACTGGTTTGAGTCCTTTCTTACCAACAGAAGGCAACGGGTTATGATGGGGAATTCTTCATCTATACCCTGTCTTCTATTTTGTGGAGTCCCTCAAGGATCAGTACTGGCCCTAATGTTGTTCGCAGTGTACATGCTGCCCCTGGGAGGGATCATTAGGAAGTATGGTTTGAGTTTTCATTGTTATGCCAATGACACTCAGCTATATTTTTCCTTTGCCCCAGGAACATCTAGTGCAGTAGATGTGCTTAACATCTGTCTGGCTGACATTAATGACTGGATGGCCTCCAGTTGGTTGTGACTGAACCCTGACAAGACAGAGGTATTGGTAGTGGAGTCGAACAGAGTTCGTGATAGGATGGCCTCTGACTCAGAAACTGGGCTTGTCCTTGGAGCTGTGTCATTGAAGGCCTCCTCTTGGTTGCGAAATCTGTGAGTGATTCTGGACAGGAACTTAACCATGGAGGCTCAAATATCATCCACAGTTAGTACCTGTTTTTTCCATCTCAGAAACATTGCCAGAATTAAGCCCCTTGTTCCGCCTCTGGACCTCCCTACCTTGATACATGCCTTAGTCACATCTAGGCTTGACTACTGTAACGTGCTCTATCTCGGGGTCACAGGAGGATCTCTCTGCAGACTGCAGCTGGTGCAAAATGCAGCTGCCTGGTTGTTGACTGGGTAGCAAAAGTTTTGTCATATTACACCGGTTTTATGCGAATTGCACTGGCTGCCAGTCAGGTGGAGAGTCCTCTTTAAGATGGGTCTTCTCACCTATAAGACCCTACACAGGCAGGGCCTGGTTACCTGTCAGACCTTCTGTTACCTACCCTCCCACCCGCCTCTTCGATCTTCTAGTGGTGGCTTCCTGACCATTCCCAGAACGAGGCTAAAATCAGCTGGTGATAGAGCCTTTAGTGTTGCATCTCCCATTCTGTGGAATTCTTTGCCAGCTTCGATCAGGGAAGCCCCCACAGTGAGTATTTTTAAGGCCCGCCTGAAGACTTATCTTTTTTCCCAAGCTTTTGATATTTAGATTAGTATATACAGTAAAGACTGTGATTGTATTAGATTTATTTATTCAATCTGTATAAAATTTTGTGTTTTAAATTTTGTGCTTTTAAAATTCTGTTTAAAATTTGTACGGCACCCAGAGCCTCCAGGATTGTGCATCTTTTAAATAAATTTTGCCTTGCCTTGCCTAGAGTGCACATTTAGCAGGGATGTTTCTTTTAAGATAGCTGATGCATTGATAATAGAGAATACACAGTCACCTTGGTTATGAGGTATAGTACATTAAGGTGAGTAGAAAGGAGCCAGAGAAATGGCTAATGAGGGCTTTAGGGCCCTTAATGAAGTACTGGTTTAAAGTATCAGCAGATAGGGGTGGTGTCCAGTTTGCTGAGGATCAGGAGAGGCACGAAGGCAAGTAGAGGGAGTCAATAGGCAGTGAATGCCTTACTAGAAGCTGGAGGGATCTGTTCCAGTGGACAGGAGTTCAGTTTTGAAGAAGGCAACCTTTACCTGCTTAATAGCTTTGGTAAACAAGTATCGGAGTCTGGTGTAGTGCAGTTTGTCAGAAGGGGATGCAGTATTTTTAACACTGGCCTGGGCAGCATCTCTCATGTGGTAGAGGTCAATAAGTTCAGAATAGACCTAGGGAAGGTGGGATCCCTAGTCTGTGGATTTCTCTGGGGGGATGTCTGTTGCAGGCAGTTAAAGGTGGATTGGAAATTACTCATTGCAGTGTTTAGGATAATTTCCAATGAATCTTTAATTCTACCTGTGAGGGACATGCAAAGCCTGTTCTTTAATTAGTGCATATTCCCTGGTATCAAATGATCCCCATACCCCCGATTACCTGTGAGTAGGTCTATATGTAATCTCTGGCATCTAGTGGTTCTCTGCTCACCAAGCACCCATCCAGTATGTATGATCATAGTCCCTTGCATCTAGTGAAATCCCCCACCCCTGATTGCCTGGTCATTTGTTGATGGTGCCACCACAGATGGTGATTAGGGTGGGCACTTATGGACATTTAGCAACTGTAGTTATCAGAAGGTGGGGGACCACTCTGCACCTGGGATTATATAAATACCTACTGGTTGGGTGATCAGGGGTGGAAGGACCACCAGATACCATAGGCTATGATTATACATACTGAACAGGTAATCAGGGAGCTGTTGTGGGGTCCACCAGACACCAGGGAGGACACTTATTCCTACTGGATGAGTGCTTGGGGATGGCAGACAACTAGATACCAGGGTCTGTGATTATATGTACTGGACAGACAACTGGGAGAGACCAATAAATGACATGGACTATGATTATGCATATTAGATGGGCACTCAGGGTCAAGGTACAACAGCCATAAAACCAAGTTTGGGGAGGTGGTAAATAGTGCAGCACTAACAGCTATTTACCACATCTCCAAACCTTCAAGTTTGCCAGTCTGGCTATATACAAACTCTGCCAGCTGCTTTGCATATGTACACTGGCATATTTTAGTGCATCTTACAAACAGGTTAGTGCCCTGCTAACTGTGCCTTCCAGTATGGTTCATTTAATAAGGCTCCTACTTTTGGATCACTAAGCCCAGTTTGTGAGGTACTAATTTATTTGTCAAGTGCAAACCAGCTTTGACTATCCCAGTCAATTGCATCTTACTGCTGTGTCAGCTTACAGTATTTTAAATCTTTGTTTTTTTTCCCCTTTTTTCTTTTTTTGTTCCCCCTTGTCAGATAAATGTAGGATCCTGTTATATCTTGTCCTCAAATTGTGTGTTCAGATAGGGTCTATTCTTTTACTTTCTCATCATATGTCAAGGGAAGGGGGAGATCCTACTATTTATTCCTATAACCTACTAAATGTTATATTTACCTATTTAATTAATTCTACCTGGACTGGGCTCCACTTTTCTTGAAACTGATCTTTCATACCCTGCTTAATATACCAAATTTGTTCTAATCTAGATATATCTACCATCATGTTTAACCACTGTTTGAACACCGGTGCGTCAGGATCCCTCTGTTTCAGTAATATACCTTTTTTAGGTACTATAAGAAAAATTAACAACAATTTAATATTATATAACTCTAATGATGATTTTTCCAGAGTCCAAGCCAAAAGTTTCAACATAGTTGAAAATAAAGATTTTTGTATTACTCTATGAGTAAAAGATTCTGTATCATGCCAGAAATTTGAGAGTGTGGGGCAGGAACCTATCAAATGAATACGAGTCCCTGTTGTTTTTGCACATCTAGGACATTTGTCCGTTAAATTAGAATTCATTAAGTGTAACTTTTTAGGTGCAAAATAGATACGATGTGTTGTATTCATCTGTATTTGCTGAAGTTTAACTAATGAAACATTTTCTAAATATGCCTTAATTATGTCTTGCCACATATCTGCTGTGATATTTATTTCCAAATCCTGCTCCCATCTTCTCCTCAATTTGTCCACACTATGCTCCACACCCCCTAATAATAAGTTATATATTTGAGAAAATAATATTTTCTCTGTTTTATTTTGTATCATATCTCCCAATATTCTAGGTGGTTCTATCAATCTTATATTTCTTTTATTTTGACCCAGATAGAACTTAAGTTAGTTATAAAAAAGGTCTGATTGGGCAACAGTCCATACTTCCTAGATAATAGTTGAAATGTCTGCAATGTATTGCCCAAGCAACATCTCCCATTTGGGAAATACCTGCCTCCTTCCATAGACTAGGATAATTGGATCTTAACGACGCTAGAAAATTAAAATTCGTATAAAGTGGTGTAAATTCTGAAATCTCCTTAGAGTCTTTAAGTATTTTCTGTGCCAGGATCCAACAGTGATATGTTTCTGAAGTTGTTATGGGAGCTCTTAATTTTTCAAAGGTATATTAGAATATAATAAATTCATAAGTGTTACATAGGGTTGAGCCTCTATTTCTATTAGAGTTGAAGATAACCAAGGGACTTCTCTAGGAATCCAATTCCAGATATGTGCGAGTTGAGCGGCTCTAAAATACATTAAAAAATCAGGAAGTGTCTGTCCCCCATTAATTTTGGGAAGTATTAAAGTTTTCCAAGAGATTCTGACACAATTATTTTTCCACAAAAATGTCATTGTCATAGACTTACATTTTGAAAAAAAGTTAGGAGGAATTGAAATAGCAAGTGTTTGGAAGAGAAAAAGAATCTTTGGCAAAATCTGCATTTTGATGAGAGTAATCTTACTAATCAAGGGCAGGTAAAAGAAGTTACATCTTTTAAAATCTACCTTGATCTGTTGCAGTAAGTTCTCAAAATTTAGTGAATATAAATCCCTCAACTGCGCACAAACCATGAACCCAAATATTGGAAGTGATTTCCTGAGTTATTCATGTGGCATCCCAATCCTCCAGGTAAAGTATATTCCGATCTTAATTTCATAAATGAGGTTTTGGACCAATTAATTTTATAACCTGAAAAATAACCAAAACTACTTGTAATTTGTATTAAATTAGGAATTGATTCATGTGGTTTTGTTATATACATTAATATATCATCTGCATATAAACTAATTTTCTCTTTGTTTGTATTAATTGTTATACCAGCTATTTGTTCTGTTGTTCTAATTTTGATTGCTAAAGGATCTATTATCAATGCAAAAATCAGGGGGGAGAGAAGGCACCCCTGTCTTGTACCTCTCTCCATTTTTATTTTGGCTGATGTTACATTATTTACCCTAATTACCGCAGTTAGTTCATTATAAATCAATTTCAGCCATCTGCTGAGCTGTGCACCCAGACCCATTCCCTCCAACACTTCAAAAATATAAGGTCATTCAATTCTATAAAATGACTTTTCAGCACCAATAGCCAATAAAATGGCATCTGGATGTTGATTCAAGTCAATAATATTTAAGGTTCTTCTGATGTTCTCAGATAACCTTCTATTCTTAATAAATCTGGTTTGGTCCTGATGTACTAATAAAGGTAGTATATTTTCCAACCATTTTGCTATTATTTTAGTGAACATTTTATAATCAGTGTTTAATAGAGAAAGATGGGCCTATAGGATGCACCGCTCAGTGGATCATTCTCTTTTTTTCAAAAAGAACTGTATAATGGCTTCTCTAAAGGAATCTGGTATAGACTGAGTTATTGCAAATTAATGAAATAAATGTTCTAAATGATCAATCAAAGGTCCCTTATTAAATCTATAAAATTCAGTTCCTAGGCCATCAGGTCCAGGAGCTTTATTAATTGGTAATTCTTAATTGCATTTTTAATTTCATGTTTTGAAATGGGTAAATCCAACATTTTTTTAATCTGTTCTGGGATTCTTGGGGTGCCAACTGAATGAAAGAAAGTCAAAATCTGATCCATATCTCCCCCATATTTGGATCTATAAAGGTCACTATAGAATCTTTCAAAAATTTTAACAGTTTCCAGTGGTTGATTTATAATAACACCCATGTGATCCTTTATAATATTAACTGTGTTTTTGGTCATGGTTTGTTTAGATTGCCATGCCATTAAACTTAATGGTTTGTATGTATTTAAAAAGTATTTTGATCTTGTATTTATTATCTGTTTTTCTGCCTGTTCATTCAATATCAGGTTAAGCTTATCTCTTTTTTGTAAAATTTGTTTATAAATTTGAGGGTCTAAAGTTGAGCTGTGAATGTTTGAAAGTCTCTGAATTTCTGCCTCCAATTTTTTTTTAAATTGACTGAACTTTTTTTTTCCCTATTATAAGTAGTCATCCTTATACTTAATCCTTGAATATAAACCTTATAGGCTTCCCATACAGTAATTATTGTAACATTCTGATTCAGATTAAAATGAAACAATTATTTTGTACTGTTTAGCATCTCCTTTTTTTCATAAGCTCTTGTCAACAATGAAGTATCCATTCACCAAAATCTAATCAAAGGCTTAGATTGACAGATTTTTAATGAAAGGAGGCACAGTGTGGTCAGATAATATGACAGGAGAATATTGAATTAATTGAACACTTGACAATAAGGACCTTGAAATTAAGAAAAAAACAATATGTGAATGAATTTGGTGGATTGGGGGAAAAAAAGAATAAACTCTCCCTCCATTATTAAATTCCTGCCAAGGATCCACCAAGCCCAAATAATGCATGACATTTTTAATTGTCATTCTTGATGATGTCCAGCTTTTATCCAAACATGATGTTTTGTTGTCTTGTTCTTGTAATACCAAATTACCCTCCAATAGGTATGAAGCATCAAATGTAGAAAAATGTAAGAAAAAAAATCTGAAAAAAAGCCTGGAGAATCATGATTTGGTGCATACAACACTGCAGATGTAAATCTCAAACCATAAATTTGCAAGGTAACGATCACATATCTACCTTGTTAGTCTGTCTCCACTCTCAAAATCTCTGGCATTACCCCCTTCCTATTAAATGCCACCAAAACCTCCCTGACATTCATGGCATAAGAAGAAGCATAAAGCCTGCCCTACCGATGTTCAAACCAGCCTGTGTCATTCAGTGTTAAGTGGGTTTCTTGAATCAGTAGCATATTTATCTTTTTTGTTCCATTTGATTAATTATCTTCAGTTTTTTTATGATTTTGGAGCCCCTTAACATTCCAGGTGATAATATTAAAACTATCCCCCATATATTCCATCAAAAAAAAAACTCTTTGGGCTCTCCCCTCTTTAAGCCAGTTTTCTTTAACTTAGCAAACCATTTATTTTTTATAAAATTTGACTCTCTTAAATAACAAATACCCTATGTAACCTATAAAGTATATAAAAACTTTCCCTACTTGTATCCTTCCCACTCTTCACCCAACCCTATGAGATGAAACATGTATCATCTCAAGATGCCAAAGTAACCACTAAGGAATCTCGTGGTCACCTTAATTTAAACTAATATTCATACCTTTAGTAATCAGTTTAAATACAGCTACAGGATCCTTCTTGACTTTGAATTTTTTTATCTTTATACCTTTCTGTCCCCCATCTCAGCGACCCTTAACCTGCATCCTGTCTTCCCTCCTCTATTTCAGAATTTCTTCTTGATAAAGCATGTTGAATCACAAGCTGAATCATATGCTTCTGTGGCTTCTTCAGCATTATCAAATGAACGTAGCCATCCATTTAGAACAAAACATATTTTAGTAGACAAAGAACCTCTGTGCGCAAACACTGAGGCAAGGGTTACCCCAAAGGGCATTTGGCTGGGAAGCCAAGTTTCAAGAAAATACAAAATCACACATTCCCCCACAATGCAAAGCATCATGGGCTGCATATGCAAATCACCACAGAATGTTATGCTGGTCCAACTTTAAGCAGAATTGCATGGTGCCGAAAGGCCTCTCACACAGTTTGCAAAGGGTGCTAACAGAAGACATAGACATGTGTTTATCCTACCAGGACTCATCAGTATGCCTCGTCTGTTTGACACCCCAGTGGACTGGACCAGCTACCCTAGAGCAGTGTGCCTTGGATATATTGTGGTGAACCCATTAAAATAAAAACTATTTAAAGACAAAGAACCTCTGTGCTAAACACTGAGGCAAGGGTTACCCAAAGGGCATTTGGCTGGGAAGCCAAGTTTCAAGAAATACAAAATCACACATTCCCCACAATGCAAAGCATCATGGGCTGCATATACAAATCACCACAGAATGTTATGCTGGTCCAACTTTAAGCAGAATTGCATGGTGCGAAGGCCTCTCACACAGTTTGCAAAGAGGTGCTAACAGAAGACATAGACATGTGTTTCGTCCTACCAGGACTCATCAGTATGCCTCGTCTGTTTGACACCCCAGTGGACTGGACCAGCTACCCTAGAGGCAGTGTGCCTTGGATATATTGTGGTGAACCCATTAAAATAAAAACTATTTAAAGACAAAGAACCTCTGTGCGCAAACACTGAGGCAAGGGTTACCCAAAGGGCATTTGGCTGGGAAGCCAAGTTTCAAGAAAATACAAAATCACACATTCCCCACAATGCAAAGCATCATGGGCTGCATATACAAATCACCACAGAATGTTATGCTGGTCCAACTTTAAGCAGAATTGCATGGTGCGAAGGCCTCTCACACAGTTTGCAAGGGTGCTAACAGAAGACATAGACACGTGTTTCGTCCTACAGGACTCATCAGTATGCCTCGTCTGTTTGACACCCCAGTGGACTGGACCAGCTACCCTAGAGGCAGTGTGCCTTGGATATATTGTGGTGAACCCATTAAAATAAAAACTATTTAAAAGACAAAAGAACCTCTATGTAAAACACTGAGGCAAGGAGTTACCAAAAGGGCATTTGGCTGGGAAGCCAAGTTTCAAGAAAATACAAAATCACACATTCCCCACAATGCAAAGCATCATGGGCTGCATATGCAAATCACCACAGAATGTTATGCTGGTCCAACTTTAAGCAGAATTGCATGGTGCCGAAAGGCCTCTCACACAGTTTGCAAAGGGTGCTAACAGAAGACATAGACACGTGTTTCGTCCTACCAGGACTCATCAGTATGCTTTGGGGTAACCCTTGCCTCAGTGTTTGCGCACAGAGGTTCTTTGTCTTTTAAATAGTTTTTTATTTTAATGGGTTCACCACAATATATCCAAGGCACACTGCCTCTAGGGTAGCTGGTCCATTCCACTGGGGTGTCAAACAGACGAGGCATACTGAGTGAGTCCTGGTAGAGACGAAACACGTGTCTATGTCTTCTATTAGCACCCTTTGCAAACTGTGTGAGAGGCCTTTGACACCATGCAATTCTGCTTAAAGTTGGACCAGCAGAACATTCTGTAGTGATTTGCATATGCAGCCCATGATGCTTTGCATTGTGGGGAATGTGTGATTTTGTATTTTCTTGAAACTTGGCTTCCCAGCCAAATGCCCTTTGGGTAACCCTTGCCTCAGTGTTTGCTTGCAGAGTTCTTTGTCTTTAAATAGTTTTTTATTTTAATGGGTTCACCACAATATACAAGGCACACTGCCTCTAGAGTAGCTAGTCCAGTCCACTGGGGTGTCAAACAGACGAGACATACTGATGAGTCCTGGTAGAGGGGCCAAAACACGTGTCTATGTCTTCTGTTAGCACCCTTTATGCAACTGTGTGAGAGGCCTTTCGGCACCATGCAATTCTGCTTAAAGTTGGACCAGCATAACATTCTGTGGTGATTTGCATATGCAGCCCATGATGCTTTGCATTGTGGGGAATGTGTGATTTGTATTTTCTTGAAACTTGGCTTCCCAAGCCAAATGCCCTGGGGTAACCCTTGCCTCAGTCATGCGCTGGAGGTTCTTTGTCTTTAAATAGTTTTATTTTAATGGGTTCACACACAATATATCCAAGGCACACTGCCTCTAGGGTAGCTGGTCCAGTCCACTGGGGTGTCAAACAGACGAGGCATACTGATGAGTCCTGGAAGGACGAAACACGTGTCTATGTCTTCTGTTAGCACCCTTTGCAAACTGTGTGAGAGGCCTTTCGGCACCATGCAATTCTGCTTAAAGTTGGACCAGCATAACATTCTGTGGTGATTTGCATATTTTAGTAGGATACATAACTGTAAAGCAAATCCCTTTTTTATACATATGTTGCTTTAAGGGATTAAACTTTTTCTGGTGCTCAACCATCTCAATAGATAGGACTGGATAGGCGTTAAATAGCAAATTTTCAAATATCAAACCTTTTGCTACTCTGGCCTTTTGTAATATGGCCTCGTGGTCCTGAAATGTTAAAGTTTTAAGTAAAACTGTATGAGGATAATCTGAGTTCCTGGTCCAGGGTCCCACGCGATGAGCTTGGTCTAACACTACTTTGTCTTCAGGGAACTTTCTATCCAATGCTAGAGTTAAACTCTTTTTAAAGTAAGCCAGAGAATTTTCTGTGCCCTCCACACTTTCAGGAAGTTTACATAATCTAACATTTGCTTTACGGGCATAATCTTCTTGTTCCGTTACTTTCATTCTGAGGGCACGTAATTGATTTTCTAATTGGACAAGTTGCAGTGAAACTAGATGTTTTGCATCTTAAACCAAGGAAACCCTTTCTTCTAAATGCTCAGTTCTGGCAGTCAACACTTGATATTTTATATTCATCTGATATAGTCACTGTGACAGATTACAGTGAGCCTTTAATATCCCCCAGCGCTTCCAGCATCTTTTTTTCATTGTAGAAACTGCTTCTAAAACTTCAGTTTTGAATGCATTGTCTTCAAATATCACCTCTGTCCTAGCAGATTTAAAATTTGATTTATTTTCATCCGCTTGTCAAGCCCCCGGCCCCTTGAGTGACTGAGTTATTCCTATAATCCTGTTCTTCCATGTCTGGAGGGCTATCAGTTTCATTTCTCAAATCCTGTTCAAATTTTATCAGCAATGTTTGAGAATTTTGTGGGTCACTAACCCC
The DNA here is from genome assembly GCA_016271365.2 of Neoceratodus forsteri. Classification (NCBI taxonomy): domain Eukaryota; kingdom Metazoa; phylum Chordata; order Ceratodontiformes; family Ceratodontidae; genus Neoceratodus; species Neoceratodus forsteri. The sequence continues at coordinate 259,697,695 of CM028137.1, read as the reverse complement.
TTTAGTGCCCTATGTCGTACTGTGTACAACACAGGGCACAGCTGCGCATGGCCATAAAGACGTTCTTTGTATGTCTGGCCATAAATCCCTCCAGTGCACCGGGGATCCAGTGAGATTTACAAGCTTTGACCCCTGGGGTCACGAGAGCAGATGGTAGTCTCGCAATCCTGGGGGTCTGGAATGCAGCAGACATCACGTGTTTGCAGAAGCATGCAAACACGTGGCTTGTCTGGGTTTTTCTGCTTTCAGTTTTTCTTGGGCTCCACTCTGAGAAGCAATGGTGTATCAGAGCACATGGAGGTTGCTACAGTTGCTAATAAAACTACTTGATAACTTGCTTTTAAGTTGCAAATCAACGACCTGCAGTGTGTGTTCTGGAAGAGATTTATTGTGTTTCTGAAGCCAGTGTGGGTACTAGGCAGACTCATTTAGTAGAAAAAAAAGTTAAAAGTTCATTGCTCTTTTTCAACAGCCTTCGCCTTGTATTTTGGCAATACATTTTTTTTTTGCCTTTTTTTTCGCAGACAACTGTTTTAGAACTTATTAGTTTTTAACTGGTATTTTGTGGTGTGTTGAAAATAAGTTTTGTTTTATAAAGTGCCTTTCATTTGCTTTATTTTGATTTGTATTCATTTCCAGTGCTCCAGGGTCAATCCTGTAAACGGGCCTTGTGTCCAGTGGGTCTTACCCAGTTACTAAGGAATAATAAATAAAAAAATTTATATACATATAAAGAATTTGATATTTTGTATACATTGCAGTAAAAGTGTGACCCTGAGCAAGTCACTTTACTTTCTTGTGCTCCCAGGTTGCACCTGTAAACAAGCTTTCAACTTAGTGTGTCTTTCCTGGTAAAAAAAAAAAGTGTCACTCTGTCTTTAGTAAGATACAAGCCTAGGGCTCTAAGATCTCTTTTAGTTACAAACAATAGCACAAATCAGTTTAGAGTTAGTGAATAGTGATGCTGTAAGTGCTCATAGTGTGACACAGTTGTATATAGTTTACTGCTTTTGGTGAAGAGTGTGAGCCTTCTGTTTTACATAATTTTGGTTGTTTGGGGCCTTACACACCACTGTCACTCTGAGACAACCCTTATTTTGCTGTCCTTTCTAGATACCCCCCCCAAAAAAATAGCATAAAAGAATCAGAGCTATTATACAGCAATGCTGGAAGTATCTGTAGTGGGATACAAACCTAGGGCTCTAGGTTCTCACATAGTTAGCAAAAAATAAATAAAATTCAGAAAACAATCCAGATATTATACAGCAGTTATACCCAGCCACAATTTAAGTGTCCCTGGTGAGATTCAAACCTTGACCTCTGGTTCTTACTTGTGTGCTTCAAGCACTAGGCAAAAATATTTAGTGCCTTTTACTTGAACTATCCCAAAGTGCTTTACAATACAGGAGAGGGAGGGGGGAGAGAGAGAGTATCTCTGCCACTAAGACATACTGGCTGCTAATCATGCCAAAGAAATACACTGCAGAGGAGATCTTAAAATATATTATCAGCTCTGATTCAGAGTTGGATGACTTTATTGATCCAGAGTCTGGGAGTGACTACTGTCCGAGCAGTACTCCTACTGACGATACAATATTGAGTGATGCCGACGAGGGTGGTCCGTACAGTCCTAAGACCAAGTTGAAGTCCCCACATGGATACAAGTGCACATGTGTGCCACCAGCGAGCACCAGCCAAAGCATAAATAGAAAAAGCAGAATTCACAGCCCAAGCAAGCATCCAAACATAAAAAGCAGAAGAAGCATGGGGATCTGCCTTAGCCTGTGCAGATACCAGAGCCAGAGATATTTCCCCAGAAAGAGACCCCATGTGTGCCATTGATGGAGCCGGATGCCACAATGTAGGCAGAGGGAAGTCACATGAAGCATAAATGTAAGCAGAAGCACCTGCCATTTACTCATGTTATGGTGCCTACAACACAGGATGAGGGTAAATGCAAAAAGCACACAAAAAAAGTGCAAACATCTGCCTCAGCCAGAATCGGAGCCCCAGCCTAGGCAAGAATCTCAACCCAAAAGGCGTAAGCTAAAGTGCAAGCAGTTGTCTGACACTAGCACACTACCCAAGCCTGAAACTCTGCCCAGAGCAGATACCTTGCTTGAGCATGACCTCCTGGGCAAGCCTTATTCTCTGCCTGCATATGACTCCCTACCTGAGCCTGATGCCCTGCCTAAACCTGACACATTGCCTGACCCTGACATGTTACCTGACCCTGACACTCTGACCGAGCCTGATGCATTGCCTGAGCCTGACTCTGTCTGAGCCTGACATGTTGCCAGATCCTGACATACTGCCTGAGCCTGACACACTGCCTGAGCCTGACACTCTGCCCAAGTCCTGCAGCTTATCTGAGGGAGACACTCAGCTTGAGCATAATGCACTGTTTGAGCCTGACACCTGCAGTGCCACTTTCTCAGAAAAACCTGATGCCTTGGCAATGCCTGAGTTTGAAACTACTGCCCCAGTGCTAGGTACAGGCCATTGCAGGCACAATAGTTGTTATACTCCAGTTTATCAATGGAATCCCCCAAATATGGAAAAAACATGTGTTCCACCACTTATTGGGAATGCAGGTGTCCAGGTTGACACAAAGGAATTTACCCCCCTAGAATATTTTCTCTAATTTTTAGGTGATGAAATACTTTCTCACATAGTGACTCAAACAAATTTATATGCAGATCTGTTTTTAGCTCAGTATGGGGACAAGCTAAAACCATATGCAAGGGCTCGCCAATGGCCTCCCACAAACTTAGAGGAAATGAAAAGGTTCTGGGGTTTGACATTTTTAATAGGGATTGTGAAAAAGCCCACCATCAGCATGTACTGGTCCACCCACCCTACTCATTCTACCCCTCTATTTCCAGCTATAATGAACAGGAACAGATTTCAGCTTCTGCTGAGATTTATGCACTACAATGACAACACTAAGGCTTTGCCAAGGGACCATCCAGACAATGATAGGCTTTTTAAATTACGGCCTATTATAGATCATCTTTTTAAAATGTTTTCTGAGGTGTACACCCCATCCCAAAACATTTCAGTGGATGAGTCTCTTCTGCTTTTCAATGGTAGAATAATATTTAAACAGTACCTTCCTCTGAAATGTGCCCGATATGGAATTAAATTGTACAAACTTTGTGAAAGTTCCACTGGGTACACATACCGTTTCAGAATCTACACAGGAAAGGATGCCACACAGGATGTTGCAGGCTGCCCCCCATGTCTAAACACAAATGAGAAAATTGTGTGGGACCTAATTCTTCCCCTGCTAGGCTCTGGCTACAACCTGTATGTTGATAATTTCTATACTGGGATTCCTCTGTTTAATATTCTATTTGATACAGTAGCTTGTGGCGCCATCAGACCTAACAGGCAATGTTTTCCCAAAGAGTTGGTAGCCAGAAAGCAAAAACATGGTGAGACCAGTGCTTTCCATTGTGATGAACTACTGGCTGCAAAATTCACAGGTAAAAAAGATGTGTATCTCCTTAGTATAATTCATGATGAATCCACAGCAGCAGTTCCAGTTTGTGGTCAGGACAAATTAATAAGCAAGCCTCAGTGTGTCCTAGATTATAACAAACATATGGGAGGTGTGGACAAAACAGATCAGATGCTTGAGCCCTATGATGCCACTCGAAAAATAATGGCTTGGTACAAGAAATTAGCTGTTCACCTGTTTCAGCTGGCTATGTATAATGCTTTATTTTGTACAGGGCAAAGTCATCTGGTCATTTAAAATCCTTCCTAGATTTCCAAACAGATGTAATTTCAAGTCTTCTATTTGATTCAGCAGAAATACCAGAAATAGAAAGAAATGAGGGTGTAGCCAGAATAACTGAAAGGCATTTCTGCAGAACGTTGCCACCTACTGAAAGGAAAGCTAGGCCCCAGAGGAGATGTAGAGTCTGCTACAAAAAAGGCTTTAGGAGAGACTCAAGATGTTACTGTCCACACTGTCCCACAGAGCCAGGGCTGTGCCTGGAGAACTGTTTTGAGAAATATCACACCAAGCTCATTTACTGGAATGACTGATGGGTATAAAAATTCATCTTGAATAGGACAATGAGGCCAAAGCAGTTATTAGGTTAAAAACATTTTGGGAGAAGTTATTTTCTTATCTAAGCACCCACAAACTGTTATTTTCACTCTGATGGTAACCAAGTAAGGCCCACAAAGCATAATGCCTGTTTGTAGGGGCAACCTGGAAGCACTGGGGATGTTAAGTGACTTGCTTAGGGTCACATAAGGTGCTTTTACACATAGGTTTCTGTAATGGAATGACTGTTACGGAAACCGTATACCATTACATCCCCTGTGAGTAAAATGCATCTGTTCCGTTACACCGGTGAACGTTCACCCGAACCGCAATCTCTTCCTTCCTCAGTTCATCCCTTTGTGATCCGTTTCATCTGGTTGTGTAAAACAGCCATTCTGGCAGCAGTGAAAAACCAGCCATAGAGCACCGCACTCCATGGGGGAGCCGAAACACAAATACTGAAAACGGAGATGGGAGGGTTGCCGGAATACCCTCTGAGTGTAAAGTGAAGCACAAATGGAACAAAGTACAACTGTGGCACACCGGTGATGGCCATTCCGTTGTACTCGCATGTGTGTAAAAGCGCTTATAGTATGCAAATGGAAGTGGTGAGAATCAAACCCAGCACTGTACCAAATTTGATTACAGCTTATTACACTAACCACTAGGCTATATTGTCAGCCCTTTATTCAAGGGCCTTTAGGATATAATTATATTTTACACTGTATGGGCAAACTCACTTTATTTCTGATTCTGCCAGAGTATTTTCGTAATGCAAATGTGAAACACATGCAGTCTTACCATGGCATTCTGTCCAGACCTGCCTATTACAATATGCTTTTGTAGAAACCTTTATCATGCAGCCCCTCCCTCCCTGCCTGCATTTCCCACCTCCAGAAAACTTCAGTTCATTGTATTACCCAGGGAACAATATATATATTGCTTCAAGGATTACAAAATAAAGATTTTAAGGATGTCTGAGAAAATATCCTACCCACATGTTCACTATCTATAATCTTCTAGAGAATTAAGCTCCACAGCTAAAAATACTAAATAAAATGCAATATTTTGGCCCCTTTTCTACCTAATTATTTGGCTGTCTCATTTATCAAGTACAAACTCCTACCATGTTGGGCTTCTTTGGGGAGTACTAACTGTGCTGGTACCACAAACTTACACCTCCACCAAAGGACCCTTGGTACAAAATGCTCCAAACCTGCTAACACTGTACATTCAATGGATCTGAAATGCATTTAGCAGCCTGTATGTTGGGCTTACATCTTCCAGACTCTGGTAAAAAAACATAAATGTAATACCATATTAAGCAGTACCCTCTTGAGAATAAAAAAAAAGTTTTCCTATACCAGCATCCTACTTAACTTGCTGAAATCAGAAAATTATGCAAAATTTCATTATTTTTTATAGTCATACTAAATGTAGAGGAGGATTATGGGTAGCACATACTTTGGTAACAAGCAGTCTTACCAACGATTACAACAAGTATTTTATTGCATTTCAGAAAATATATACTTTTCTTATGGTATCCTGGTGTCCCGAGATCAATGCTGTGGCTTTTCCATTGTGGGCCTAAGTTTTCTCCTTTAAAATATACATCGGACCCTATAGGTTTCAAGCCTATTTCAACCAAACCTTTGTGGTGAAGGTATATAAATGTGGTATCATTGTAACCAGTACTCCAAGAAGAATCCAGAAATGTGGTGTTTGTGTACCTCCATCCTATGTTACATAGTTATTTGGTTTGCTAAACTGTGAAAATGATCTGAATTTCCATCATTTTGCATAGTTCTACCAAAAGTAAAGGAGGATTATGGATAGCAAACATTTGGACAGCAGGCAATGTCATACATTTTTAAAACCAGCATTTTGTGCAGTTTCAGAAAATATATACTTTTCTTATGATATCATCGTGTCCTGAGATCAATGCTGTAGATTTTCTATGGTGGGTCTACATTTTCTCCTTTAAAAAATACATAGCACCCCTTATAGGTTTCAAGTCTATTTCAACCAAGTCTTTGTGGTAAGGATACATAAACATGACATCATTGCAACCAGTACTCTAAGCAGAACGCACAAATGTGGTGTTTGTGTACCTCCATCCTATGTTACATAGATATTTGGTTTGCTAAACTGTGAAAATGATGCAAATTTCCATACTTTTGCATATGTCTACCAAATGTAAAGGAGGATTATGGATAGCAAACATTTGGAGAGCAGGCAATGTCATACATTGTTAAAAACAGTATCTTGTGCAGTTTCAGAAAATATATACATTTTCTATAATACCATGGTGTCCTGAATGTCTACAAGCCAGAGAACCAGTGTTGTGTATTTTCCATAATGGGCCAAAATTTCCCCCCTTTGAAATGTTCTTAGCGCTATATAGGTTTTGAGCCCATTTCCACCAAATCTTTGTGGTAAAGGTACAGTACATAAATGTGGCATCACTGTTATCGGTACTCTCAGCAGAATCCACAATTGTGATATTTGGGTACCTCCATCCTATTTTACGTAGACATTTGGTTTGCTAAATTGTGAAAATTAGGTGAATTTCCATCATTTTCCATAGTTCTACCAAATGGAAAGAAGGATTATGGGTATCAAACATTTAAATAGTGGGCACTTTCATACATTTTTAAAAACAGTATCTTAAGCAGTTTCAGAAAATATATACTTTTTGTATGATACCATGGTGTCCTGAATGTCTACAAGCCAGAGAATCAGTGCTGTGTATTTTCCACAGTGGGCAAAAATGTTCCCTCTTTGAAATGTTCTTAGCATTATATAGGTTTTGAGCTTATTTCCACCAAGTCTTTGTGGTAAAGGTACACAAATGTGGCATCATTGTAACTGGCGCTCTCAGCAGAATCCACAAATGTGATATTTATGTACCACTGTCCTATTTTATGTAGACATTTGATTTGTTAAACTGTGAAAACATTGTGAATTTCCATAATTTTGGATAGTTCTACCAAATGTAAAGGAGAATTATGGGTAGCAAACATTTGAATAGTGGGCAATTTCACACATTTTTAAAAACAGTATCTTATGCAGTTTCAGAAAAATATATACTTTTTATATGATACCATAGTGTCCTAAATGCCAACAAGCCAGAGAAGCAATGCTATGCATTTTTCACTGTGGGCCTATATTATCCCCTTTAAAATACATATAGCACCCTGTATGTTTCAAGCCTATTTAAACCAAATCTTTGTGGTAAAGGTACATAAATGTGGTATTATTGTAACCAGTAACATTCAGCAGAATCCATAAATGTGGTATTTTTGTACCTCCATCCTATTTTACGTAGTCACTTGATTTGTTAAATTGTGAAAACTATGTGGATTTCCATAATTTTACATAGTTATAACAGATGTAAAGGAGGATTATGGGTAGCAATCATTTGGACAGCAGGCAATGTCATACATTTTTGAAAACAGGATCTTATGCAGTTTCAGAAAATATATACTTTTTCTATGGTACCATGGTGTCCTGAATGTCTACAGCCCAGAGAAGCAACGCTATGTGTTTTTTCAGTGTCAGCCTAAATTTTGCCCTTTAAAATATGCATAGCATCATATAGGTTTCAAGCTTATTTAACTCAAATCTTTGTGGTAAAGGTACATAAATGTGGTATCATTGTAACTGGTACTTCCAGCAGAATCCACAAATTTGGTATTTTTGTACCTCTATCCTATTTTGCATAGACACTTGGTCTGTTAAACGGTGAAAACATTTCGAATTTCCATCCTTTTGCATTGTTCTACCAAATGTAAAGGAGGATTATGGGTAGCAAACATTTGGATAGCAGGCTATGTCATACATATTTAAAAACAGTATCTTATGCAGGTTCAGAAAATGTATATTTTTTCTATAATATCATGGTGTCCTGAGTGTCTACAGGCCAAAGAATCAATGTTGTGCATTTTTCACTGTGGGCATATATTTTCCCATTTAAAATACACACAGCACTCTATAGATTTTGAGCCTATTTCAGACAAATCTTTGTGGTGAAGATATATAAATGTAGTATCATTATAACCAGTTCTCTTAGTGGAATCCACAAATGTGGAGTTTGTGTACCTCCATCCAATGTGACATAGACAATTGGTTTGTTAAAGTGTGAAAACTATATGAATTTCCATCATTTTGCATAGATCCACCAAATGCAAAGGAGGATAATGGGTAGCAAACATTTGGATAGCGGGCAGTGTCATACGGTTTTAAAAACAGTATCTTGTGCAGATTCATAAAATATATACTTTTTCTATGGTGACAATGTGTCCTGAATGTCTACAGGCCAGAGAAGCAATGCCAGGCATTTACTGTTATGGACAAAAATATTTCCACTTTAAAATGCACTTAGCAACCTGTGCATATAGGGCTTATTTCTGCTAGACTTCTTTGGTAAAGGTACATAAATTAGGTACCGATGTAACCAGTGCTCTCCACAGAATCCAAAAATGGGATGTTTATATACCTGCCTCTTATGTTACATTTGCATTTACTTTGTTAGAACATGAAAATTCTGTGAATTTAAATTATTTTTGATTTTTGCAAGACATATAAAGAATAATAATGTGTAGTATATATTTGCCTAGTGGGCTATGCTACCATGTTTAAAAACAGTATTTTGTGTAGTTTCAAAAAATATATACTTTTCCTAAAATAACATGAAGTTCTTGGTCTCTACAAGCAAAAGAATCAATAATGTGCATTAAATTAGAATTTAAAGCACTTCAAGTAGAAATTAAATAGAGTACTACTGCTATAATATGTTTCTGCCTATAAAAAAGATTTTTGGGGAGTATATAGCACAGACACTGAGACATTCAGCACCATATAGCTTTCCATAATTCTCAGTTAAATAATATGTTTTCTGGGATGTTTTCTGCAACATTTTTGAGTAAAAATAGCATTTTGTTTACATTTCAGGCAGTGTTTCATGGCCACATGACCTGGCATTGACAAAACCTTACTACCTATAAAAAGCTCAGAGTCTGACAATAAAAAACATCCATGGTTTCCCTACTTTTCCTTGAAGGGAACCTAGTGATATTTTAATTTTCTATAATATTGTGCAAAAATAACATAAATTGCCTGGCCCAGGAGTGTAAAATACCTCTGGCAGCGAAAGGGTTAAGTGTTTCCAGGTCTCGTAGGAATTTTTGTGCAGTTCCTGTGGGGCTTTTACCTGATGCCTCCTCCATGATAGACGTAGTGTTTTGTGCCCCAGTTTGATCTTGGTCCTGCTTTAAAGTAGTATTAACATTTTTTGAAAAGATGGAAAGTAAGTTGCCCTGTAACTTTCTATCCTTAACAGGGCTTAGTATCGGGGACAAGGCTTGCAGAAGTTCCTTCAGTTGTGGCAGCATATCTGGAAACAGATTAGTGCTTTCTTTAATTTTTTTCCTAGTTGAGTGGGTTTTCTCAATTTTCTCTGACCTGCCTTCTGTGAATTCTTTGTATCGCTGCATCGTATTGGACATGCTTGGGGGGGGGGGCGTCCTCTGTTGCCACTTCTCCTAAATAATGTCTCTAAGCAATATTATTTGAAATTCAGCAAAGAGAGATACTACATATAGCAAAACATATGCAGTTTAAAATGCTTTCAATGTAGTCTAAGGGATGGCATACATGGTGGTGAGTAATGCGAAGATATTTACCAAGGTTACCGAATCCTCATAGCTAAAAGAAAAGTATAAAACTCAGTAAATTTACCTTGTCAGATGCTCTTTAATCACACTCGCACCTAGGTTATTTTTCTTACCATTGTATCTGACCCCCTTCTTCACCGAAAACCACTTTCCCTCTCATGGAAATGAACCGACATCCAGTTTTCTCTGTTCAGCATGCGACCATCCTCAGTGCATTCAGCATCTGTTCCACATGACCATCTTGGAGCACGTGGACTCAGCAGTAATCTGACATCTACCATTCCTCACTGGTGCCCCCCTGCCTTACTTCTTTGCCTGTATTTTAAATCTTGTAACTTTTTTTGGTTCACCTTAGACTGAAAAAGTGACATTTGAACAGGCTGCACCTGGGTTTGGTGGGGCAGTGAGTGACTCTTGGTGCCACTTCCTACCGAAGGTAAGATGCTTGTATCTTTGATGGCAGCTGTGTGGTTACTGGTCTCATTCTTACTTTCTTAAACTCCTCTCCACCTTCTCCACCAGTTAACTTCTCTTTTAATGCTGTATTGTCCACCATGGCTATTGCTGCATGTTCTGGTGTGAGGGGTCAGCCTTTCTGTTGCTGTCAACCACTCCACTGGCTTTCTTCCACTGCTCACTTCTGCCTGATTGTCTTCTTTGTGATCAAGCAACATTTCTGAGTTATTTCTGATACCTCAGGATCCTTCCTTGTGCTGCTATATTCGTGTCCTTCTGGCTGTGGCTGTTGCTAGCCCAGCACTGTGCTCTGGGTTGGCACATGTTCTGGGTCGCCAGTTCCTGCCATACTTTTTGGCTGGGCCTTTCCTTGCTCAGCTTGATGTCTTTGGCATTCAGTTCTGCTCTTTTGCCTGCTAAACTGCCTGTGCTTCTCATTTCTGCATCAGTGCTTTGGCTGATACCTTCTTGCTGCCTTTGGTTGCTGCATTCCTTGCTTAGCATAGAGATCCTCCTGTCCCAGGATGTGTAACATATAGACACTGATTCAGTCTATACAAGGTACAACACACTTGCTGCATGATTTTATTCAGTGAGGTTCAAAAAACAAGCAAGGAAATATAAATACTGTAAAAAAAAATAAAGCATTACTTGGCAATTGTAAGGATGCAACAGTCAGAAGCTCATAAGATTGCTAGGATCCCTTTCATATCTGTGCTTCAAAGTGCTGTGAGGACATGAAGACTGCATGTCCTTCCTCTCTTTCATGCTCCAGTCAGACTGAATAACCAAGTTTTCTCCCATTGCTTTTGGGGTTGGGGGGGTATATACATTTTCCCATTCTGACAGTGCATCACAGAATGATTTCCAGGATCCAGGCAGTCTACAGAAACAAGGCTGTTTACAACTGGCTCTGGGCTGACTGGAAAAAACAGGTCTGTTTACCTCAGATACCATTATGAATTTTAAATAAAACATTCTCCAGCCTTTTCCCATTTGAGGGAAATGTTTCATTTGTACTAGATCTGGCTTTCTCAGACACTAAACCGCTACATAGTATATAACATTTTCAATGTACTTTAAGCAATCAAACATATTTTATAAGTGTAACCCCCCTACAAATGGGGGTTCCCAAAAAGTCTTACTCAAGGTTGCCTAAATGATCACTATCAGGATGGTGTCCTGTGTTTTAGCAGTTTAAATGTGTTTGCCAGAGAGTGCCTGTATAGCCTCACTGTACTGTCTCTTTAAGAGCTGTCTGGATTGCTGTCATAAGTAATCTGAGAGGAAGCTCTGTTAAAAGATGTAACTATTTGCTGAAAATCATTTAGAGTGATAATGATAATATAGTTTGTCTAACCTGTCTTCTTTACAGCAAGAGCAGTTTTGTTTATCTCCACTGTCTTGGTCCTGAACTGCGGATTGGATCAATCAGTACTGGTGGGACCTAAAATGGATCTGGACTACAGGAACCGTCTGGAGTCACAATCTGTTGGAATTGTAGTTTGGGGCTTTTTGCACCTTTTTGCACCTTAAGAGGGAGCCTTTGTTGTGACTGACAGGAGGATCAGCCAACCAAACCTTTTGGTTCTTGGGAAATTTATCAGGCTGCTGCAGCTAGTTTCAGTTTTGAGCTGAGAAGCGAAGAAGTAACAGCTCAAGTGATTTTGAGCTGCAGTTCTGTGTAGTTTTGCATAGGAGAACTGTGAAAGGGCTGCGTTTTGGCCTGCCTGTCTGCCTGCTGTCCCTGAGAGGGAAAATAGAGTTTATTCAGACTGAATCCAAGTTGTGAGGACTATTTAAGCCACTGGACTGTGACCAGGCTTTAACCTGAAGAAGACCAAAGATTTGCTGAATGGACCAGCCTGTCAGGATTTCCAGCTGCTTTTGAATCCCCAGTTTGTGCAGAGACTTTGCGATCGTGACCGGAGTGCTGTTTGCCTGGTACAGTAGAATTTCTTTACATGTAAATGTGCTGGTATTGAAAGTGGGTCGTGATTTTGTTCCCCACTGTGTGAACTGTGTTCTGCTTGCTGGTACCATAGAATCCTTTACATGTAAATGTGCTGTGTATTGAAAGTGGGTCGTAATTTGGTTCCCCACTGTGTGAACTGTGTTCTGCTTGCTGGAAGCTTTATCCAGCCTAATTGGACTGAATCCGCATTCATCTCCATTCAGTCTGGGCCATGCCATGCTGGCCCTGCCAGACTACCCCACTGCACAGAGAAAGCCACCGACGAGAGACCTGCCTGGGGATCAGCCCCCTGCTCCATGCTTGAACAGGAAAGATGGCTCAGCGAATCGTGTGGGCCCTGCTTCTCCTGGCACTCCAGATTAACCACCTACTGTCTTGATTTTCATCCAGCCTGTGTCCAGTCTTGGGTATCGTGAGTAATCATCAGGGTAGCTCCCTGCAACAACAGCCTAATCTAAAAGTATGTCATCTGTCTTGTTTTCTTTTCAAGAACTGAGCCCTCCGGCTCTGGATTACAAATAGTGTGTGTTGTGCATGTTGTTTTCTTCCATCACAGGGCCCCAGCCAGCTGCAACGGTCCTGGATAGCCCACCATGCTCCATCTGGGTACTCAGAGTGTGTGACTGTTTATGGACCCTGAAGTGCATGCAGAACTGTTTGATTAATAGAGCCTTTAAGCAAATTAACCTGATTATGCCCCTCCCTTGTTCAAGCCCCTTAAATAAATCAGATCTAACTCTTTTTTACCTTTTCCCTGACTATGGTTCCAGTTTGTGCAAGAGCACTGTACTGCTGCTATTTGCTGTGTATAACCTTGTTTTACAGGGGGTCCCCAGGGCCAGGCTACAGAAAAGCCCTGGTGGTAAGTGCAAACAGTGTGGGTACTTGTGTGGTGTATCAGGGGTATTGTGAAAGTGATTATTGTGTAATGTTCTGGCCACTAGTAAGGAAAGAGGTGGGTTACAGTGTCCTGGAGGGCTGTGCCCAGGTTAGCTTGACCACTACCAACCCTGACCTCCGGGTGGAGGCACCCGCTTCAGAACTCAGGCCCCTTAACCTGCTACTAGCCAAGCAGGCAGGGGTAGTAGCCCTTGAGATAACGCCACTTAGGGGTTACATAAGTACTGCATAACAGTAGTGCAGCACAATGGCTCATACTTTAACTGTGCACTTTTACAATAGCAAATGACACTATAATGGGTATCAGTTTTTATATTTGGAAAATGTCACGGTGGTAGCTAGCTATTACGTATTTATTTTATCATTTTGAGTCATTCAGGATGCCCTATTGGAGGGACTTGAAAAACAGAGTAAAGAAGAGAAAAAAGGGGTGGGGGTGAAAGATAGAAAGAGACAGAAGAGACAAGGGAGCTCTCCTGGGTGATCAGTCCAGGGGAGGCAGTAAGAAATACAGACAATCAGAACAAAAGCTGTGCAGCTAAAAAGATAAAGAAAAGGTATGTATGAGTTTTGCTTATTTTTCTTCTGAAAATGGTCACTAAACTGAAGAAATGCTTTCAATACTAACTAACTAATGCCTTTATAATGGCAGTACTTTTTACAATTTACAACTCAAGGCTGTTATTTGTAAATCACAAAACAATTTCAGGGGCCACCCTGCCACATCCACTTGCTGCCTTCTGCCTTTGGACTTTTGTCATTCCTACTTCTGCTGTGCTGGCCTCACTCTCCCTCTGTATCCTTCTGCCACCATAGCCACCATTTGCCTTAGCTGTACTTCACCATCCTAGATGTTTTGGTGCATTTTCTGAATGTGGGGTGGCCTCTGTTCTTCTGAACCTTCAGTCTGCTACTTCCAACGCACTAGCTGCCCATAAACCCACCCCACTAGTCACTCCTTTCCTCAGGGTTCAACACTTATTCCATCCACCTTCATACAATGCTGTGCTTTGCCAGATACAACTACCATACTTTTGTTCTTCTTTACTTCATGCTTTCAGGTGCTCACCTCAGTGACTGCTGGGTTATCTCCTAAATTCTCAGTGCTTGGCTATAGCATTAATTTTCAGTGCCCCACAAAAGCTTCATACACTTTCCACCAAAAGACTTCACAAGAATCCTGTGTTTCATCCCCAAAAGCATTGTATACCTTTGGCCCTGCCTCTCAAGAGCTCAGCTCCACTATTACATGCACGGCCTTTGTACTCAGAGGAGAGAATCAGGACAGACATGGCTGAAGCAGCTGTAGTCTAAGTCTTCTCCATCTTCTTGGGGTTCATTCTTCATCTCTGATGTTCTTTTATGTAAGAGCTGGGTCACTCTAATGTGTTTAGGATTACATAGAAACATAGAAACATAGAATTTGAAGGCAGATAAGGACCGCTTAGCCCACCCAGTCTGCCCATTTCCCTACCTAATGGATAAGCTGCAGATCCTAGTTAACCAGCAGCCTACTTCTTCCTACCCCCACCCCCTAGAATTGCCTTATGACTGTCCCATGCATGCTTGAATTCCACCACTGTTTTTGACTCCACAACCTCCTCCGGAAGGCCATTCCACGCATCCACAACCCTCTCTGTGAAAAAATATTTCCTTAAATTACCTCTGAGCTTCCCCTCTATCTTCAAAATGTGCCCCCTTGTTCTTGCACACCTCTTTTTTTGAGAGATGCTACCCTCTTGGACTTTGTTGATTCCCTTGAGGTACTTGAAAGTTTCTATCATATCCCCCTCTCCCTCCTTTCCTCGAGGCTATACATATTCAGCTCCTTAAGTCTCTCTTCATATGTCTTCCAGTGTAGACCGTGCACCATTTTAGTTGCCCTCCTCTGGACAGCTTCCATCCTGTCTATGTCTTTGCGGAGATTGGGTCTCAGAACTGCACACAGTACTCCAGATGGGGTCTCACCAGCTGTCTGTACAGAGGATAATAACTTCCTGTTTTACTGGTGATCCTCTCCTATGCATCCCAGTATCCCCACCCTCCTTGCTGTCCTTTCACATTGCTTGCCCACCTTTGGGTCATCTGATATGACTACCCCCAGGTCGCTTTCCATTTTTGTTGTTGTTAGTATCTCACCCCATTGTGTACTCTTCCCTGGGTTTTGTTTCCCAGGTGCATTACCTTGCACTTCTTAGCATTGAATCTAAGCTGCCATACATTTGACCTCCTCTAACCTTGCCAAGTCCCTTCTCATCCTTTTCACCCCACCTTGTGCATCAACTCTGTGGCAGATCTTTGTGTCATTTGCAAAGAGACATACTTTTCCTTCCAGTCCCTCTGCAATGTCGCTTATAAAGACATTGAAGAGGACCGGTCCTAATACTGAACCCTGCGGTACCCCACTAGTAACCCCACTTTCTTCAGAGTGGACTCCATTTACTATTACTCTCTGTGTCCTATTCTCCAGCCAATTCTTTACCCAGGCTGTCATCTTGGGACCTACTCCCAGGCTGTCTAACTTATATATTAATCTTTTGTGTGGGACTGTGTCAAATGCCTTGCTAAAGTCTAGGTAGGCCATGTCCACAGCCCCTCCCTGATCTACTACTTTGGTCACCCAGTCAAAGAAATCTATCAGATTTGTCTGGCATGACCTTCCTGCTGTGAATCCATTCTGCCTTGGGTCCTGTGCCCCTCTGGTCTCTAGATACTCGACAATTCTTTCCTTCAGAAGTGATTCCATCATTTTCCCTATCACTGAGGTTAAACTAACAGGTCTGTAGTTTCCTGCTTCTGCCTTGCTCCCACTTTTGTGAAGGGGAATCACATCTGCCCTCCTCCAGTCCTCGGGTACCACCCCATCCTCCCATAATTTGTTAAAGAGGGTAGTCAGTGGTGTCACTAGTTCTACCCTTAGTTCTTTTAGAATCCTGGGATGAATCCTACCATGCCCCATTGCTTTGCCCACCTTCAATTTCAAGAGTTCTTTCAGAACCCTTTCTTCTGTAAATGGGCTGGTATCAACTTCTGTATCCAGAGTGTTTCTACTGTTTGTTTTAGGTACCTCCCCCTCTTCATTTGTAAATACTGAGCAAAAATATTTGTTTAGTATCTCTGCCTTTTCACAGTCACCCTCTGCCCAACCTCCTTCCCCTTTATTAAGCCTCACTATCCCTCCCTTGGTCTTCCTTCGCTCCCTGATGTACCTATAAAAGGTTTTATCCCCCTTCTTAACTGAGTTAGCTATCTTTTCCTCGGTTTGGGCCTTTGCTGTTCTGACTGCCTTCCCAGCTTCCTTTTGCTTTAACTGATACAGTTCTCTTTCCTGCCCCTTCTGTGATTCCTTGTACTTCCTGAATGCTTTCTTTTTCTCTTGAACCTTCACTGCCACTTCCTTTGAGAACCATAGTGGTTTCTTACATCATTTTGTTTTGTTTATTTGCTTCACACAAAGGCTTGTTACCTCTGTGATGGCAGTTTTTATTATTCCCCATTGTTCTTCCACCCCTCCTTCCTGCCCATTTGCTAGTGCAAATGGGCACACAGACTAGAATGTCCTTAATGGAGCTGGAACAAGCTGGGTGCTATTCATTGAGTAGCAGTCTGGTGAAACACAACTGTTTGGGTAGCTCCCTAGCCATAACATTTTTTGTGGTGGTGTGTTGGCATCTCATCCAGGAGAGTGCCCACCTTATGCCATGACTACCAGTACTGCAACAACACCAATCAGCTTGCCATCACAGGTCAGGGGAGATGGGGAGCACTGCATCTTAAAACCATATCTTGGAGCACCATTACCATGAGATCACACACAGACTAGAATGTCCTTAATGGAGCTGGAACAAGCTGGGTGCTATTCATTGAGTAGCAGTCTGGAGAAACACAACTGTTTGGGTAGCTCCCTAGCCATAACTTTTTTTGTGATGGTACTTGCACACACATTATATTACACTATTTCTCTGAGCCATACCCTACACATACACTACTTTGTTGTATTCTTGGAGCTTTCACATATCTCCTCCCCACGACCACCACAAGTGTGCATCTAATGCTACTGCTGCTACTATACACTGGATTGATGGTACCCAGTTGTGTGTGATGCCTACATGCCCACCACATGGCTATGTTTGCTCCAGGTTTACGCTGTGAACTAAAAAGGAATAATTACAAGTCACGTAATTACCGGGTCTCTTTCAGTCCTACAAAACACTATCCTTTCTTGCAGGGTCCCTTGATTCTCAAGATCAGTTTTGCAGTGGCACACTCCTCAGGCAGGGCAAGAACTTACCTGAGGGCATGCTTTGTCAGCATATTTCTCAATGTGCCCAGTAGGACAACAAATATAGAAAGAGTATCAGCATTATGTTATCACTACTAAGTGCATACAGCAAAGTTGGTCGATATGTGCATGCCTCCCTTTGACACTACACTGATAGACCCAGTAGCCCAAGAGGCAGACTCCCATGTCTAGCCTCTCACTAGCGGACTTACTGATCCCAACCCATGCCAGGTCCCTCCTACTTTACACCCATTCATTGACTACCTGCCAGGGGGTTTGATATGAACTGCCTAGGATGGTATCCAATGATGATAGTGACCAAAAATGAGTGACTACAAAAATAGTGACTCATTTTCATCACTATCATTCTGGGCTACCATGCAAAGGTAGTAAACCTACGCAAAAGCAAACATAGGGAAGGATGACCGAAAGGGGGGAATAGCGAGGGGAAGGGGAAGGACATGGAAGGGGTTTTATGGGACTGGTGTGCCTGCTGCCACTGAGCTAGCTATGTGGTGTGGTGGTCTGGGTGGCTAGCTCTGCCTCAACAGGTACTGGGTTCTGGGCTGGGGACCAGGAGCATGGAAGTGTTCCCTGCTTGTGGCTGCGGGACTTAATTTTTTTGCAACTCTGGACTGTGCCCTCTCCTCAACATGCACCCCGGTTGAGAATCTTAATTCAGATGGGTGCAGGAAGCAAAGCCTCCAATGAGGAAGGGTGCGGGGGGTTCCCTGCAAAAACACTTTTTGTTATTCCGGATATTGGGTCACTGGCAAGTGTATATAGCTGATTTGCTTTTCAGTGATATACAGTACACTCGCCATAATAGCGATCACTGTTTTACGATCACTATTACGACATGGAACAGCCTTGGACTTTACACAATGAGCATTTTATGAATCAAGGATACCTTACAGTTTGCTGTGAACACAGATGTCTTCTATTTCACTCTCTGTCTTACTACTGGTACTGGAACTGAACATGCAAGGGTTCCAGGTACTTCCCTGGAATGGTGGCCCACCACTCACCCTAATCTGCCTTTTGGGCTGATGTCTCCACTCCTCTCAAGCTAAGTACCTGGGACATCCATTCCTCCAGTTCAGTTGTTCCTGATGTTCTTCCATGGAGATCAGGCACAAGGGGACTAATACCACCCAAACCCAGTGACCCTGACACTATCTGTGGAACCACTGTCCCCTAAGGCCCAGTCACATACAGACATACTGAACAGCTCCTCTCTCCTAGGCTCTAACCCTGAATGGCCAGGTCAGTGACTTGTTGCCTTCCTCTTACATAGAGTATCGTGGAAAGGGCAGAACTGTGCATATTAATGCTCAGGTTTCCTGATGTTAGCTAAGCCAGACCACTGAAGTATGACAATCCAGAATTCCTGTCTTGGGACAAGCCCAACAACCAATAGTGCTAAATGTCCTGTCACAAACAAACTTACGATACCGAGCCCTTACCTATTACTACTCCCCTTACAAAAAGTTCTTCGGAATACCACTGTAATACCACTCATTTGTCATTGCAATACCACTGTGATTACCACTGTACTACCATTAAGGTTTTCATGGTATCACAGTGGTTTGTTTCAATTCCGTTGTCATACCATTGTACCACTGTCCTACCATATCAACAAAAATTATAAAAATTTAAACTACCATAGTACAACCATGGTACCACTGGGTAGTGCCATTGCACATTTTGTAGCTCACCACTGTGTTGCCATTGTGGTGCCATGGTGTTGCCATTGTGTCACATTTGGCAAGGGTCAACTTATGTTGTACAAGCATTCCATACATAGTTACTGTACATATTAAATTAGTGAACTGAACAGGTAAAGCCTGGGGTTCAGCGGGGCACTAGATGACTTTTGCCTTGCCCCCATAGAATCTAACTTAAGCACATGTCCCAAAGCATCATATGGATCCTTATTTCTTGTCCCTGCCTCCATTTCTTCATTGGTAGTACATCTTTCCTTAGGGGGTATTTTTCCTAAGGTACCTTAGCCTAAGTGCACATTGCTCCTGTGGAACCTTTAGGAGGGGAACCCTCCTCAAGCGGGTTCCAAGGCCTTTATGGTACAGTACCTCAAAAGGGTAGTAGTCTTTGAAATAGGATCAGAGAATGTGAACAGCCAAGCATATATTCCATAAACATCCAAACTGCCTACTGTTCAAGGTCTGCAATCAAAAGTACTAAGCATCATGCTGCAAACTAACTTTCAGTACCATGCTCTTACTTACCACTACTCAATTTACATTGCATAAGCACTCCAGATCTAGTTGATCAATTGAAAGAGCACATCATCATAGCTCTCATTATGCTAATTCAGTCTGGCTACCCTCACCAAACAAGAGGTAATTTCACTGGCTAGTATTTATTTACAAATGTTTACATGGGCTTGGCTTGAGTTATGTGATAGACAAGTTATTTCTGAACACTCCTACAGTATATGGCAAGCCAGATTTCACTAACAGTGCAACACTGTCTCCCAGGTTAATTAGAGCTTTGTTAACTGTATCTTTGAGCTTTGTTTATTTGTATTTGTTTGTTTTACCTGGAAAAAAAACTAAATGAAATGATGCTCATTTACAAGGAGGTCCTGGTTAGGACAGTCAAAGGGTTCAGGACATCTACAGTGACGCACATGCAGAAAAAGCAATTGGCATGACACAAAAATAATGATACAGAACATGGACATACACTGTAGATGTTATAGGGCAGACAGTTGGGGAGAGAAAAAGACATCAAGAAGTGGAGGACCAAGATGCAGAACAGGATGAGGAGTGGACAACTGTGTAAGACAGGAGAGAGAAGAAGTGACACAGAGCAGGCTTTCTATTAGTTAGTGTCAGGAACAGATTTGGGATCTTTCAAAGATAGGTGAGGAGCAGGAAGGAGATAGGAGGGCAAGACAGACAGTGGTAAACAATGAAGAGGAAGTAAAGACGTGAGTAAAGGGAACTAAGGGACTGAGACAGTATATGGTCACAGAGGATTCCTTAGTTAGGTTCATAGTTGTTATGAAGTATAGGGAGGACAAGAAGAACTGGGCCATGAGTTGTTTCCGGGGGGCAAGGGTGGAGTATGTACATGACATAGACTGTAGATTGAATTCTGAAGGAGAGGGTGAAGACCCATTGGTGGTAGTACTGTAGTTCATGTAGGTACCAATGATATAAATAGTAACATTAGGCAGTACTTCAGGGATCTGGGGGATCTTAAGAGTAAGTGGTGCAAGGCAATCATTCCAGAATACTGCCTCTGCAAAAACTGAACTGGGGAAATAGAGCAACGAAATGAACAAATGCAAGCTGTGTCACTGGGCTATGGTTGAAGATCTCCATCTTCAGGAACTGGGACTGCTTCTGGCACAGTGGCAGCCTCTGTAGACACAAGGGGATTCATCTAAACAAGAAGGGGTATGGGAACTAGGGGAAAGGATAAACAGGATTGAGAAAGACCATCAAAATGAATGGGGGTGCACTGGCATAAGGGGAAACTCCCACCAGTCACTTGGCTTAAGGTGAAGCATAAATGTGCAGAAGGGAATACATAATATTGATACAAGAAAGAATGTGACAAAAAGGGAACAAAGAAGTATAAATGAAATGAAAAATGTGTGTTAATAAATGGTACGGTAGGACAGAGAGTACCTCTCAACTGTCCCTGATTTTTAGGGATCTCCCTGATTATGCCTCAAAATTTTCCTCTGTCCCTTCTAAAAAATTATGTTCCCATGACTGAATGGTGAGGATTATAAGCACAAAATGGGGTTAAGCATTAAAGTTGCAGACTTCGTCTTCTTTAGAAAATGCTTGTCACACTAATCCCCTTATTTTAACTTCCTGCATGGATACCAGCAATTTCTAAGACATGTCCCTGATTTTGGTCCTTCCTCCCTATTTCTTTAAGACTTGTCCTTGAGTTATAAAGCTGGGGGTTGAGAGGTATGCGTAGAAGTCTAAATAACAAAATGGGGCACTTAGAGGAGATGATAATAAGAGATAAACCAGACACTGCAGTCGTAACTGAGACATAGTGATTGGAGGTCAATACAGTATTGTGGTGGGGGGGCTACACGGGTATAAGATCTTTAGAAAAGATGGGAATAATACGAGGGGAGGAGGTATGGCAATTTATTGTGAAGGAGAATCCTAAGGCAGGTGAAGATTCAAATATTAAGAAAACAGACTTAGAAACAATTTGTCAGAGAGAAGAAGGTAACATAGGAAAGGCTGTTCTGATTGGTGTGTGCTATAGACCACCAGACTGTGAACACAAGGCATAAGAGGCAAACACTGATGAAATTGAAAGGGCAACAGTGAGGAGGGACATTATGATGGTAGAGGATTTTAACAATAGGGAAAACAACTGGCAAACAAGTGGATCGGGCAGCAAGTCAGGGAAGTTATTCATGGAAATTGCAAAATATAGAATTTGAGGGCAGATAAAGACTGCTTGGCCCATCCAGTTTGCCCATAAGATTGTAAACTTTATCAATACATGTGCTAATAAAATGGAGGAGGGTCAGTTTGGAACCTGGTTTTATGTAATATGGTGACCAGTATAATAGGGTACGAAAAAGTGAAGCCTCTTGCAGGGAGTAATCATAATACAGGTATTTAGGTACAGCTATTCCTTGCCAGCGGAACCATACTAACCAGGGTTGGGCAGACTCTGGATTAGCGGATAGGCCTTTTTCTGCCATCATGGTTAATTGGAACAGCAGCAATAAACAATGGAGCTTGTCAAAATCTAAACCAATGGAGCTGATAAACTTGTATACTGTATACCTAAAAAAGCAAAATGCAATAAGAAGGGAGTGGAACTAGCATGTCTAACATCCAAAATACCGATGGTGATAAGGTCTAATAGCAAAGCACACAAGCAGCTTAAAACTGATGGTAGCAGGGAAAACAAAGATAGGTAAAGGAAGAAAGCACAAAAGTGCAAGATACTGATAAAGCAGAAGAAATGAGACTGGAAATGAGATTAGCAACAGAAAATAGCAGAAATCTAAAAGAATGTCATAGGTTAATGGCAAGAGAAAAAAATAACGATAAGGTATGCTCATCTTTAGTGGCAGGGAACATAATTAAGCCCAACAACAGGAGGCAGAAGAACTAAATAAGTATTTCTTGTCAGTATATGGTATGAAAGAAAGAACAGAGGCTGGTGTTTATGAAACAGTAAATGAAAATGTAAAATGATCATTGTGACGAAATATTTAATTAAGCAATAATGCACAAAAAGATGTGTGTTGCGCTGGGATAATGTCACACCTCGGGTGGTTGAGCACAAGGCCACAGACCGAGTCCATCCAACACCCAAGAAGTGACATTATCTTAGCACGACACACACCCTGGGGTGCATTATTGCTATTATACAATGGCTCAATTGTAAAACTAGAACAAATGTATGATTGTTCTACATTTTCAGCTGATGTTTTTGTATATGCAGGTGCAGTAATTAAAAGAAGTCCACAATTTTCAATACTTCTGAAAGGTGGTGCTCTTGCCTCATATTGGGCCCCTGTTGGGACACTGTTCTTCTTGCTTTGATGTGTTGCTTCTCCCCTTCCCCCCACCCCAGCAGTCGCTTCTGTCTCTTGTCTGGTAATGGTGTAGGTTTTCTTTTTGCCCGTGTGAGGATTTGAGACCATCAAAAGGGATACAATGTCTTAGGCAAGTGCAGCCAACTGCTGCAGTTTTCAAATGTGAGTGCAACTGTGAAATGTGCTGAAAGTTGGTTCATGGAGGATAGCAGGTGTGCAGTTTTGTTTTTTCCAGCTGCACTGCCAACCCGGAACATGCAGAACAGGTGTGCTGTTTCATTTCTCCACTCCAGTGCTGAACCAGATCAGGAGCTTCATTGTGCTTTCTTTGTTAGTTTTCTTTACAGCTGCTATGTGCAACTTTCTGTGGCAACAGCTGAGTGTGTGTTTCACTATGGTACTGACAGTGAACAGTGAAGTGAGGGTGCACGCAGCAAACCATTTTGGAAGGAATGTGATAAAGTGTGACTGAAATAAGAAAAAAACATTTTTTTCTATACAGACTTGGTATTTTGGTACTGTGAATCAGGAAATCGGTTGTGGTGGTGGGGTTAAGAGGTGTTCTGACTATTGTACTAAAAATCCAGACCAGGACAGTATAGGTGCTGTGAGAAGAGTGAGGATCCTTGAAGTAGGCTGCTTGGAGTGATTCCCTAACAGTTGATCAGTCATCCATGTGCTGGGACTAGATCTGTGATGTTATACTGGGATAACGTCATGGGTCCAATCCCAGACTGACCAATCAGAGCCCAGCATTCTGTCTTGCAATTGTAAAATAAAGAAAAGTTGTTGGAAAAACTGAGGAGTATCAAGGTAAAATAAATCAACAGAACCAGATGCTGTCCATCCAAGAGTACTAAAGGAATGGTGCTGGATACAGTAGAAGCATTCACTCACTTATTTATATCATCTCTAGAAACAGCTGAAGCATCGAATGACTGAATCGAAGAAGTGGCGAACCATTGTTTAACATGGGGATTAAGGAGAACTATTGAACTACTGTACTATAGTGACAAGGGAGTCTGACAACTATTCTTTGTATGATAATGGAATCCTTCTTAAGGGACAACATCAAAAAGGTAAAAGATCTGATTCAGGGATAATGGGATCTATGCACTAAAGGGGCAGAGTGGCTACACACACTCAGCTGGGGCAAGCAACCACTCTGTATCCTACTTGCCCCCAGTGCAGGAGGCACAAAGAGGGGCACACAGCACATATGCACTCAATTCTATGGCCGTGTGAGGAGCAATGTACTGGGGTGGGTGAGGGGTGGGCTGCACTCATTGCCATGCACTAAGGTGCATAATGCTGGCCAGGGGGTGCATGGGGTGCAGAGTATACCAGGAGAACCCTGCTGTAAGCCCCCTATGCACCCTGTCCATACCTTGCAGGATAGGACCTAACAGCCCATCGACCCACCAGGACCACAGGACACGGTCAGCTGGATGCCACCCACCCACCCACCCCAGCACACTGCTGTGAGTGTTGCAAGCCCCACATCATCCTCAACACCTATACCCCTCACAGGAGCACTGGCACAGGGCAGCTGACCCCCTCCCAGCAGCACCACATGGCAACCCACCCCCTACTACCAGTGGTACTGTTCCCTCAGCCCCCCAGTCCAGCAGGCATGCCCCCCACTTGTCCCACTGCACCAATCAGTACCATTGGAGGACCAGCAACATTGCCCTCCCTCACTTGCCACAGCAAGCTGGGTGTCAGATATCCACATGGTGCACTGTCAATGCATGCCCTGTCGCATGAGGGATCCAGTGCAGGACCTGGTCCGGGCATTCAACTGGATTGTTGGCTGGACCCATGACCCTGCCCATGACTGCCCTGAGGCATGCTGTACACCAGAGGTCAGGCTGCAGACAGGTGGATGGCATTTGTGAATACCGCCAGTGCACACCTGTCCATGGGTGCCCAGTTACGTGGGTGGGTTATGTGCATGTCAAATGTACCTATGCCTGATTGGTGCATAAAGTACTATATGCAGAAGGATTTAATTAAAGGAAGATCATGCCTGTCTAACTTGCTGACTGTTTTTACAAGCCAGTTATTAAAACCATAGACAGGGAGACATCAGTGTATGTCATATTCTTAAGACTTCAGTAGAGCTTTTTACATGGCGTTACATAAGTATCAAACTGATTAATATCTCCGATTCAATCCAGATCAGTAACAAGATGCTGAAATAAATGCTGTAGGCAGCTTTCTAGGAAACTAAAAGCAGTGTGTAAGGAATAAGTGTTAGTTTTTATCTGGGGAAGGCGATGTGACTAATGAGGTCCCACAGGGATGAGTTTTGGGTCCAATTCTATTTAACATATAAAGGAACAGAAAACTAGTTGAGCAGGTTTGCAGATGACACCAAACTTGGAGGAGTAATGGACAGTGAGGAAAAAATTAAAAGTGTTCAGAGAGATTTACAAAGCATGGCCGACTGGGCAATTAAGTTGGGCATTACATTCAATAAATGGAATTGCAGTGTTGCATTTGGGACAGAAAAACAAATTGGCAAGTTAGTGATTAAACAGGGTAGAATTAAAGAAGGTTGAGGAAGAAAGACACCTGGGGGTGATCATAACAGCAGACTTAAAACAGGAACAGCAGTGTGAAATCACATCAAAAAGAGTATCACAAATACTGAGGTGTATAAAGTGAAACTTTCATAGTAGACAAAGAGAGGTTATACCCCTTCTATGGGCACGGGTCAAAATGTCATGTGACTTAATCGTGTTGCGTGATTTATTTATAACATTTGATATGTGGGGGGCTCCACCCCCCACACCCCCCGTTATGGGGGGCTGCACCCCTGGACCCTCCCACTTAGGATTCTAACTCCGGGGAGTCCAACATGGAGAGCACACAGGCCTGGGTTTCGTGCATAATGCTGTACGCTATTGAGCGTACAACATTATGACCCGGTAGGCCTTTTATGTACAGTAGGACCTATGTAAGGCAATAGATAGAGTATGGATGCCTATTCTAGCTATCATAATTTTTTTCAGTTGATAATCTTTATTATTTGTTTTAGAAACAGACACAAAAACAAACGTACAAGAAACTCATAATATCAAACTCAGATCTTCCAGAGAAGGATTGATGTTAACAAAATATCCATGATGTTTTGACATTGCCTATGAGCAATGAAAAGGTACAGAGAATGTAGTATGGCAAAAAAGGGGGGCAGGGCCCCCAAAATTGTCTGCCAGCAATACAGTAAACAGGAAACAGACTGGTAGAACTAAATAAAGGTACCCAAAAGCTAGTGGTGAGACAATATAGTCATGTATAAGACATGAGTGTTCTGGGTGTCTATGCTAAACTAACTGCTAGGCAAGGCCTCTGAAGATCATAGTAGAGAAGTCAGATGAGGACCAAAAAAATGACTCTTCCGATTCCAGCCCTGGGCTTCAGGTATGCAAGGAAGGGGGCCCAACACTCAAAGGAGGATGCACACTTATTAACTGCCACATGGGATATGTGATCCATGGACGCCAAGTGCACAAGGGCATGTTGGAGTTCTGGGATAGAGGGGATTTCGGTGGAGCACCATTTGTCTAAAATAAGACATTTGGCCGATATGCTAAGGAGGGCAAGCCAACGATGTTGATGGGTTCTAAAGTGGTGCCCCTTGGGGGTAGACCAAGAATCCAAATGAGGGGGCCCAGTTTGATTTCAACACCAAGAATATGTGTGGCCAGCTGGATTACTGCATGCCAGAAGGGGGTCAGCAAAGGGCATTGCCAAATTGTACGACAGAAGTCTCCATTCTGAACTTGGCATCTCCAACAGAGTTTGTTATCCAGGAGCTTGGCTTGGTATAGAGCTGCTGGTGTGTGATACCAGTGGTCTAACACTTTATTCTGGATAAGTCTGCTACACGCATCTGGGTAGCTTGAATGTGCCAATTTCCAGAAAAGGGCCCATTGGTCATCATCCAGTGTCAATTGGAGGGCTTTTTCCCACATGGATTGTGAGGGGATACTTTCTCATATATCGGCATAGATTGTGCTGACGTGGCCCCAGGAAAGTTTGAGCCAGGTGGGTAGTTTTGAAGAGGGGGTCACGAAAGGAGGGTGCAATTTGAGAAACGCAGTCAGGGAGCTGCACAGCTGCAAATACTTCCAGAAATCAGTTTTGCCAAGACCGTTAGTTTTAACAAGTTCTGAAAAGTGCTGGATTCTCTGACCAGTTTGGTCCAGAACATCCGCTAGGGTATTAATACCCATTCGTTCCCACTTGGGCCAGTAAATGGGCTTGTTTTCCATTAAGATAAGATGGTTCTGGAAGACTGGTGTGTGGAGAAGAGGCATTGGATTAGCATTGATCCTGTAGTGTGCCTTGTGCCAAATCTGGGCCACTGGTGCAATGGTGGGACGGCCCTGCAAGGGTTTAGGGAGACGGTTATAGATTAGTAAAGGAAGGCTATGTATCAGAGCTGTGGCCTTTTCTATTGAGAGCCACTGCGGAGAGGTCGTGGAGAGAGCGGAAAACCACTTTAAGGATTGGGCTACAGAATAAGCACAGGTGTAGCCCTCCCACTATGGTAGGCCCCAACCACCACTTATCCAGTGGGATCGAAGCCTACTCCTACTTTTACAAGGTTTTTTATTGTCCCAGATGAAGTTCCCCACTACCCTGTCGATGGTGCAAAGCCATTTTAGTTGGGGGGGGGCCAGGGGAATATGCGAGAGGGAGTATAGCAGTTTGGCAGCATAAATCATTTTAAGGGCTGCAATTTTACCTGCCAGGGTAAGGTGGAGCAGCTTCCACCTTTCCGTTTCGGTCTTAAGGTCAGCCAGTAGAGGGGACAAGTTAAGATCCCATATTTTGGAGATGTCTGCAGAAATATGAATACCCAGGTAGACTAAAGAGTCTGGGGTCCATTTAATTCCCCCCAAGGGGACTCTATCCTGAGTGCAACTAGGGCTGAGAGGGAGCAGTTCAGTTTTAGCGATGTTTATTTCCATTCCGGAGATTGTCACGAAATCCGACAGGAGGGAAAAGAGCTCTGGGAAGGCAGTAGAAGGTGTCCCGCGTGAGGATCAGAAGGTCAACCACGCACATAAGTGTGATATAGGTGTGTGCCCCGATAGAAATCCTGGGGATACTAGGGTGTTGGCAGATAGCCGCTGCCAAGGGTTTGGCAGCCAGTATAGATAAGAGAGGGGAAAGGGGGCAGCCTTGGCGGTTACCTCTGCCTAACTGGAAGAGGTTGGAGACCATTGAGTTGGTCTTAACTCTGGCGAATTGTTGTTGATACAACGCCTTTACCCAGTTTTGAAAGGAGGGTCCAAAACCAAAGCAGAGTAGTACTGTCTCCAGATAACCCCATTCAAGGGCATCACAGGCTTTCTCAAAATTGACCACGATAGTGGCTGCAGGGGTGGGGAGAGGCTTGGTATGAAAAATAATATTAATCAGGGACCTGATATGGTCCTGGCTGAAGTGTCCGGAGACAAAGCCGACTTACGAAGGATGGATAACAGAGGGGATAAGTAGGCTGAGACTGGTAGCTAAGATTTTAGTGAAGATTTTACTAACCATATTGATCAGAGAAATTGGACGGTAGCTAGAGGGGAGAGTAGGGTCCTTGCCTTTTTTTGGAAAGACTGTAATAACCGCCTCACGGAGGGTGGGAGGAAATATGCCATTGTTAAGGGCTTCATTGCAGACCATAGCCAGAAGGAGAGATATTTGGGGCGCAAGAATCCACCAAAATTCAACTGGGAAGCCATCCCCCCTCCAGGGGTCTTGCCCGGGTTGAGGGCTTTGAGTGCTGCTACAACTTCTTCAGGTGAGATGGGTAGATCAAGGTCTGCTGCTTGCGATGGGGGGAGACCGGGAAGATGAAGTGAGCCCAGGAAGGGCTCTGTTAATTTGGACACCTGAGACTGGGTGGAGGCATAGAGTCCAGAATAAAATTGCTTCATGATAGCATTGATCTGGATGTGGTCCGTTCTGGTGGTGCCGGTTTGGTCCATCAGACCGGCAATAAGATGCTCAGCCTGCTCTTTACGAAGCCAATAGGCCAGGAGTTTTCTGGTCTTTTCACCACCAGCCCCAATATTGGTGATGTAGCCAAACTATTGCTAGTTCAGCCTTGAGGGCCAAAAGGTCGCTTATTTCTAAATGTACTGCAAGCATCTCCTTGGTTAAGGGTGAGTCTGACTTTAGGCAGGGGGTTTGCTTGGAACGGATTTCAAGGTCCTTTAATTGTGCTTCTAAAGAGGCCAAAAGTTGCTCTCATTTCTTCCAGCATCTGGAGGCATATCCTATTATTGCTCCCCAAAGGGTAGCTTTACGGGCTTCCCTGGTGATGCTGAGAGTGTGAGTCCTGGAGAGAGTTTTCGGCCAAGAAAGTGGTTGCTTCCAAACTGATCCATTGGACAAACTCAGGGTCTTAAAGGAGAAGTGGGTCCAGTTTCCAGAAGGCAGATTTAGGACAAGGGGAGCCCCATAGGATATGTAATTGTACTGGAGCATGATCCGATACGATCGTAGGTAGGATCACAGAGTAGACTGTGTTCCGGCAGACGTCAGCAGAAACCAGCCAGAAATCTAGTCGACTATGCAACCCATGTACTAAAGAGGTGAAGGAATAATCCCTCGCCCTTGGATGCAGTGTTCACCAAATATCAGGTAAACCCATCTCAGCCATTAATTGCTGCAAAGTCGCCCGGCTCTTGGGATGTTGGGGGGGAGTGGAGACACAGTGATTGATTAGGGGCATCAAGATCAAATTGAAATTGCCCCCTAGGATAATGGGCATGGGAGAGGATATCAGGGAGCTCAGCTCCTGATCCAAAGAATGGAAGAAGGAGGGGTTGTCTTCATTGGGGGCATAAATGCAGCCAAGTGACAGGGGACCTTCTGGGGTTGTCATTGAAGCTAGGACCCATCGGCCCTGGTGATCAGCCTGTATAATGGTGGGTGACCACGCAAGGGATTTATGAAGGAGGATGGTGACCCCTCTCTGTTTGCAAGAGGAAGAGGAGGAAAAGATCTGCCCCACCCAGTCCCTAACCAGTAAACTATGGTCCTGCTTTGTAAGTTTCATCTCTTGCAGAAAGGCCAGTGTGGCCCTAAGCCTTTTTATATGAGATAACACCTGTTTACATTTAATCAGGGTATTCAGGCCCCATACATTCCAGGTGTATGCATGGAGATCAGCCATTGTTCAGTGAATAGGAAAAAGTGCAAAAGTACCAGGGACCTCCTTGAAATACAAAGGCTGAGGGGCCAGTTGACCTCCCTAACATAAGTAACCCAGTGACAGCCAGTAGTTCAGTGTATACCAGCAATACTACAACAGTAGCACACAGTATAATGGATATAACCCAGTCATTGCCATTAACATTATACATAAACGTGCAAACGGCCAGACCATATATAGAACTATATACAGGGGAGATCCCACAGATAGGATAATTGGTGGAAGGGGAAGGGCGGTAAGGCTGGCGGATGAGCTGCCAAGGCCATCCACCCCCTTCTCGTGGGGCGGGAAGACGATAGAGACAGGCGGGTCATGGGAAGGTCTTCATCCATGTTTGCCCACAGTTCAGGTCACAATCTCCCCTCACCATTGTGGGGTGACACAGCGTGAGGGCCAAGGAAGCAGCTGCCACATCCAGGGAGGGCTAGTGGAGGAGAGAGAGTCCTAGAGCGGGGTAGCTACGACATAGACCTAAGCATTAGAGAATAGTGTTGTCAGGCAAGCCCATAAAATGGCATTTTGGGCATGAGGGAGAGCTTTAGAATACCCAGGGGAAGGCCTGGAGCTCACGCCATGGCAGTATGAGGAGGGGACAGATTGCCCAGAGATAGGAGAAAAGGGTGGCAGGGAGCCATCTGTGTATATCCTGGATGTGGTATAGGGAGATGAGCACTAACAAGACAGTGTAAAGAGGGACATAAACAGATATGCAGCACTGTCCGCTGAGCAACAGAGCCCTAGAAAAACTAATACTAAGGAGGTGAGGTGTACAGGCACCAGGGGACATATCAGCAAAGAAATAAAGCAATTTATGCATGTTAACACAATCCACAGTGTGGAAAAACATCATAGCAGTCAAATATGTCCATCCAAATAGTCCACAGGCTTTATTAGCATGTCCTGCAGGAATTTAGTTGCCTGTTACCCCAAGAAGTCATATCTAAGCAAATATACAGGTTCCAGAGAGGTGTGGAGAAAAACCAACTAGGCACAAGGGCACTTGAAAAAGCAAGGATAAAGGATGCAGAGTCATGCAAGCAGTTGA
Source organism: Neoceratodus forsteri (assembly GCA_016271365.2). NCBI lineage: Eukaryota > Metazoa > Chordata > Ceratodontiformes > Ceratodontidae > Neoceratodus > Neoceratodus forsteri. The sequence goes on along the minus strand of CM028137.1, from coordinate 259,666,511 downwards.
AATCCACCCTTTCTGAAACCCATTCAGGCAAAGGCATCACTGAGGAAAAGTAAAGTCAAGGCACTGAGCTGTATCTCTCAGGGCGGGGCCTCCATGGACTGTGGAGATGTCGAGCAGCTCTGAGCTGTTACACTGCAGGCCTGAGGTTGGAGAGGACTGGTGGGAGCCGGAGGCGTGTCGACCAGGAGGAGCAGGAGGTAAGTCCACAGTAGCAACTGCGGCCCATGATTGTGATTCTGCTAAAGATGGGATGGGCGGTTGAGAGTTTTCTGATTGAGTATTCGAGTCCAGCAGGGTAAGCAAAGGTGCAAATTTATTGGGCGAGTGGAAGTGCTGCAGGTCCTTGTTCATTTCAGGTACGGGATTAGGAGTTTCTTCCTTCTGCTGGTAGGTCAGGTGCTGTCTTTACTCATGCCTTAGAGGTGAGTGTCTTTTCCTGCTCCAAGGGGGGGGAGAGAAGCCCCAAAGTAATAAACTGGAGGCTGTGCAGGGTGCGGGGGGGAAGAAGATGTCTCATTCATCGAGTGCTGGGCTGCCAGAGGACTACCAGAAGATTTAAAAAGATCCAGATCCTGAAAATCTTTTAGAAACTCTCTGCGAAGGTAGTCTAATAGACTTCCTGGGGTTGCAAAGAAGGGATCCATCAATGACCAGTCTCATGGTAGCTGGGTATCTGAGAGAGAAGGGGGATGTGGTGGGCATGTGGGATCTTCCTGCAGGTGGAGAAAGCTAGCCACCAGTTGGTCAGCTCCCAAGAATAATCCTGGTAGATGAAAATCGGATTGCCCTTCCACTGAATGAGGCCCTTATCCCTGGTGGCTGCAGCAACCATTTCTTTTTGGCGATAATCGAGAAAGCGGGCCAGCATAGGACGTGGGCGCTCCCCTGGTTTCAACAAGGAGCCAGAGAACAGTGTGCCCATTCAATGTGCAAGCATGTGGTGGATAATAAGCTCAGAAGTTGAGGCAGGATGTCCTGAAGAAAGCGGGCCACATCCCGTTGTTCTACCCCCTCAGGAAAACCAATAAACCGCAGATTGTTGCGGCGGCTGAGATTTTCCAGGTCATCCACTTTGTCTTGAAGGAGACAGATGAGGTGGGCCTGTTCCTGGTTAGTGGCTGAGAGCTTCTGCAGGGTAGAGTTGTGGGCTTTCACTTGTCTCTCAGTATTAAACAGTCTAGTTTCAATCACTTGCAAGGTTTGAGTGTTGTTAAGTGCTAGGGTCATTTGAGACATTTGTGTTAATAGCTGCTGAAACATTTGCTCCATCTGAGCCGGATCATTAGGAGCTGAGGTAGAGAATGCCATCCTGTAGGCCCAAGGTGATGGTCATTAACTGGGGTATCTATAAAAAATAGTGCTGATGAGAAATATAAGCTGTGCTGTGTAGCTGCGGTGTCCTGAAGCATAATCAAGCATTCCAGCAGGGAATACAGTGGCCCAGAGATACAGGATTCTGAAGGATATAAGCCCACAGAGAGACAGCTAGGAAAACTATGTTGCCATCTTGGTTGAAGGCTTAGCCACGCCCCTCTAGTTACCATATTGTAGGATCATGCCCATTTACTCACAAACCACTGCAAAAGACATCTCCTGGCTAACCACAGTTCACAAGATGTATGACGATTACCTCATTGGCCCCTTTTAGAACACAGCAATGTGACTTTTGCAGTAACCTTGATGAGCTGTGTCCACAGGGGCACAGAAACTTCACTGTCCACTGCGTGATTGATAATTCACTATGCTCCCCAACCTCTCTCCATTCTTGAGGTTCCTAAGGCACAAAATAAAGCCATAAGACATTTCCTCCTCTGATCACCTTCTTCTGAAGCACCACTTGTAAATTCAAACATGCGTAAAATGTCTTTCTCCTCTGCTGGGCCATCCCTATAGAATTCCCTTCCAGTGGAACTTAGTACTGCCCCCTCCCACTTACGTTTTAAATCACAGCTTTTGGGTCACCTATTGAGTGCACAACACTGCAATTGTGCAGCTCAAGATACTAACTACTGTCTTGTCAGTTTATATGTACTGTGTTAGCACTGCTTGTACTCCTTACGCTATATTAGGACCAGTATTACATTCCTTTTTTATTTATTTATTGAATTTTGTTGACTGGCTGAACCCACTGGGCCTCAAATAGTTCCTTTTTCAGGGATGACCCAATAATTAATTATAAATATTGAACAGCAGGATTACAGTTACAGAGGAGGTTGTGACATTAAAAGTCAAGATTACATGACAGGGATATCTTATTGTGTAACAATATATAACACATTATGGCATCTTTATAAAATAAACACATATTGGGACTACAGGGTGAGCTAGCAATTGTATACATTTGAGCAGGCAGAGTACAGGACATATGCATACAGGGACAATTTGCAGAGCATCAAATTACATTCTGGATAAGGTAGCAGAGAATGGAAAGAAAATGTCACCAATAAGTTACATTGTTGTATTCCTAGAATGTGGGCTTTTAAACCTCTTTTAAATCCAACCACTGAGGCAATATCTTGCAGGGTATTAGGAAGGGTATTTCAGATGGTAGAGGTAGAGTTTGTGAAGGACCTGCTGCGGGTTGCTGTTTTAACTTTAGGGACCTATAGGAGCTTTCTATTTGTGGATCTGAGTGGTCCCTTATGGATTTAACTGAAAGCTGGTCAAGGAGATTGGGGAGGGGGGGGAGAGCAAGTTGGCCTATAAGCTTAAAAGCAAGGCATAATGTACGGTATTGAAGACGACTGATGAGTGGTGTCCAATTGAGGGAGTTGATAACTTTACAATGGTGTTCTTTGAATGGAGCACCGACTGCAAAGCTATCTATTGCATGGTAAAGAGACTTCATCTTTTCTAGTTCTGGGCATCTGACAAAGGAAAGGACAGGGGATCCATAGAGAAGAGTGGATAAAAGGGTTGCATTGGCTATACGCAACTGAGACTCATTGGAGAGGTAGGGGCTTAGATGGTATAATAATCCAATTTTTTGATCAAGAGTTTTCACTAGGTGGTTGATTTGATCTTTAAATGTGATGTCCTGATCAAGGTGGATTCCTAGATAACTAATAGAATCATCATGAATTCCCTCAATAAAGAAGCACTTTCCTCTACTACACTTGGACCCTTCAAAAGGAATCTCAAACTTTACCTCACCTCTACCACTCAATGTGACTGTTTCGTTGAACAGAGATCTCTCTAAACACCTCCCAGCTCACTCACGTCTCACAGCCCGCCCTTTCCCAATCTCATTCCCTCTGGCACTGGACCTTCCTTGTGACTCCTTTCCTGCTTCACATCTCCACTGGTACAAGACATTTTCCACCACCATCGGACAGTGGCCCATTAGCCTGCCAACTTCCTCTCCGGTCGCATGCCTGCAATACTAACTGCCTATGGTGCCTCTAGCTCTTATTGTTACCAAGCCAGCTGCCTACTCAAGCTGCTCGTTTTATGAATATTATCACAATGTATGTTATAACTGAGTATCATTATTTTTTCTTTTAGTTGTTTTAGTTGTTTATTGTGTATTCTTTTACTACCTCTGTATGTATGTTGACCCTCATCCTTTGACGTGGAACCTTTGTAAATGAGCAGTTTCTGCTCAAAGGTATTTGTAATCCGAGAATTTAATAAATAAAAATAAATAAATAAAAAAAATAAAAATCCGTATCGATATTTATACTGACCAAGATGGAGAAGGAGAGAAAATTACCCCTTTGAGGGCCTAAGCTCTTTGAGCCAAAGAGGATAATTTTGGTCTTTTTACTATTAAGCATCAGCTTGTTGACTAGGAGCCAATCCTGTAATAGGTGCATGTCAGACATGAGTAGACTATTAATGAACTATGATATAGTACTGCATCGTCTTCATATAACAATATTTTTGCACCACCACAGTTAAATGAGATTTCGTTGATATAGAATGAGAGCAGAAGACGGCCCAGGATTGACCCTTGGGGGGACACCAGCACAGATCAAGTGCTTGTCAGATAGCTTGCCCTTTCATTTTACATACCAAGATCTGCTGTCTAGGTAATTAGAGAACCAGCTTATAGCTAGTCTATCCAGGCCTAGGGAGTAGAGCTTAGTAATCAATATATTGTGATCCATGACATCAATGGCCTTGGTTAGGTCTATGAATATAGCACCAGTCATCGATCAATTGTCTGTCCCATGCAGGATTTCAGAGGTTAGCCGGACTAGGATGGTGTCTTTGCTGTGGTGTTTATGAAATCATGTTGGAAGGGATTGTGCAAGTTATGACATTCCATGTATTTGGTGAGTCGGTTATATATTAATCGCTCAAGTAGTTTGCTTAAGGAGCAAAGGATTGAGATGGAAGCATAGTTTTCAATAAGTTCTTTTACACTGCTTTTATGAACAGGGGTTACAAGTGCAACTTCCCATAGTGAGGGAACTGTTCCTTCCTGGATGAATATGTTAAATAGAAGTGTAATGGGATGAGCAATAGCTGGGGCTCCAAGCTTGAGGAGCATGGGGTCAAGTTTATCGTAACCTGCAGATCTTGTTATTTTTAGTTTAGAGAGAAGTAGCAGGATTTCTTCTTTATTTATCAGCCTAAAGTGAAAGGCAGGACATGCAGGGTCCATGGTGGTGTGAATGGGAAAGACAGAAGGGGATGGATGTGGGGTATTTTTGAAGCTATCTGGGTTAGTGAAGAAAGCATTACATGCAATGACTGCTTCTCTGGGACTTTCACAGTTTTTTTCCATCAATTTGTATATTGCAATTTGTATCAGATGACCTTCCTTTTAGGATGACATTTATCTGGGACCAGAATTTTTGGGGATCTTGTAAGTTATTGTCCTGGGGGCTGTGGAGGTAGTTCAGCTTAGCTTTTTTTAGTATGTTCTTACAATCATTGTGTAGTTCCTTATATTTGATCCAGTCATAGGGTATATTAGGGGCTTTGAATGTTATCCATGCCCTATACCTGGTTTTCAGGAGCTGTTTGAGCTCTGTTGTGATCCATTTAGATTGTTGGCCTCTTACCCAGATTTATTTAAGGGAAGCGTGTTTATTGGCGACAGAGAAAACTTTGTTTGTAAAGAAATCTAATACTTCATCAATTGTGGGGGAGTGAACTGATTTGGGTCCAATCCACCTCTATTATAGATTGGAGAGAAAGGAAGATATGGTAAAATTGGAGTAGTCTCTGGCCCAGAAAATTTTTTTGGGGGGGGAAGATGTTGTGAAAGTTATTCTTCTAAATACCAAATATTGGTGAATGATCACATATAGAATCTGCAAATATGCCCACTGTAGAGAAATTATCTGGTTTTGAAGCTAGAAGCCAGTCAAGACTGGTACGGTTACCTGTTTTGGAATTTTGCCTGGTGGGGATATTGACAAATTGAATGAGTTGAGCCCCTTATAATGCATTTGTAGCTCCTGCTTGAATGTCATGAGACCAGTGGATATTAAAATCCCCTATAAGAATTCTTTCTCCAAATGGGATGTCATTTAATTCTTCCAGCAGGGGTTTGAAAGCCTTTGGGCCAATTTTGTGAGGATTATAGATACTGCCTAACTGAAGAGACACTGTTCCTCCTAGCATGAGCTGGATGAGAATAGCTTCACTATTATCTGTAGATATTCCCGGGAGGGAAACTAGGGAGGCAGTCAAAGAGGATTTCACATAAATGAGGACACCTCACCTTTCTTGGACAGTCTATCTTGCCTAAAGGTGGTGAAGCCGGGGAGTTCAGCTTCATGGGGTAGAACAGTCGATTTTAGCCAGGTTTCAGTGATGACAATTACAGTATGTCAGGAGTGTATAGTTTAGCCCATGCTTCTAAATCATGCAATTTGGTTCTGAGGCAATTTGTATTCATAATATGTTTAACTCGTGTTTTGTGCCACTTTACTTGAAATTGTATCCAAATGTTTTACTTTGTTTTTATCTGCACTTTCAGTTATTCTTGAAAATGTTTTTCTGCAACTTGTTTATAATCATGTTTCTCTTATCTCCACCCTTTTCTTGACCTACCCATGTCCAGTTCATTCCTGTAAAAGGTCCCCTAGATCACTTTACTTACCCGGTGAAGGAAGAAAGAAAGAAAGAAAGAAAAGAAAGAAAGAAAGAAAGAAAGAAAGAAAGAAAGAAAGAAAGACTGGAGAGGGGACAAAAAAGATTGATAAAAGGATGTGAAGGAGTTATTTGGCATGTGAAGAATCTGAGCAATCTAGACATGTTCAGTCTGAAACAATGGAGAATAAGGGGAGACCTAATAGAAGGAACCAGAATTTTGTCAGGAGATGGGCATACTGTACATCATAAAAGATGAGAAACTGTGACAGAGGGCCATAACAAGCAATTAAAAAGAGAAAGTTTAAAGCAGATAGTAGAGAGCAATCTTTCTTACATTGTGGGGATATGGACCTCACTTCCAAGTAAAGCAGTAAACTGAAAAGCTAAAAGAATTCAAAAAAGGTCTAGATCTGTATTTAAGGGAAGTGAAAAACAAAGTACACTGTAATCACTGGAATGTGTATATGTGTGTGTGGGGGGGGTGCGATGGGTAGTAAACCTTCTTGTTTCCCATTTTGTGTACAGTATGTTGGTACAGTATATTTATCCAGTGGGATTTGCATCTACTCTAACAATTCGACATGATTGCCTCCAAAGATCACTTGAAACAATGTTGTTTCCTTTGTACAACTTACAACACTAATAATATAAACTAAGCTACACATTATAAACACAAAATTAGTGATATGCAAAGTCGGAAAAATTTGCTTTGTAGATCAATCTGTAAATTCGCTGCATTTCCTGAAAATAATCCAGTCAAGATGATACCTCGTGAAGTGTCAAGTTGTCAACTTCACTGGTGAAGTCTGGCACAGAGACAAAGTTTGCAATGTACGGTGGAAGGTCAAATGTTGCTGAAATAAGCTGTATGCTATGAGGAGACTGCCTTCAGTGCAGTCTTCTGAAGACAGAGCAGGAGAGAAGTCTGTGAGTGCTTGTCTGAAAAAAAACCTTTCAAAATACATCTCAAAACCAAGCTTTCTGAATCCAAATTGCTCACAAATTGTTCTAGTAGGCTTTGTGCTGCTAGATTTGTGTTTTTGGTATTTATTTTTTCACTGATTATTTACTTTAACATAATGGTTTCTGTTTTGTCAGTCTGAGCAGTGCTGTGGAAGAGGGTAGGTGTACTGTGTGTAAAGTAAGGCAGCCCAGAAAAACCCAGAGCTTGTTTGTCTAAGCAGGAGATCTGTGCTATATTTTGGGTTTCTTGCTTTTTCTTGTTTTATTTTTTTATCTGTAGTGAGTAATTTCTCATTTTCATTTCTGTAGTTTAGTATGGTGTGTTTAAAGTATTTTGTCAGTATTTTTTGTAGCTATTTTACAATTCTATTTTCCTTAAAGTGACAGTGTTCTGTCACTTTTGGTTATTCTTAATATATTACCCATGTTACCCCTGCCCATTTTAATCCCTGTTCTGTTTGAAAAAAAAGACCCTTTATTTCATGGACCTAAGACAGAAAATACCAGAGTAGACTGTTTGGCATATGCTGATGAATGACGATCTAGTATTGATCGCAACCTCTGACCTAGGACTCCAGAGGAAATTAACACACTTTTCAGAATTATGTATAAAATATAAACTAAAAATAAATATGACAAAAACAAAATTGTTAACCTTTGGAGATACAAATAGAAGAACTCTGACCATTTGGATCAATAAAGAAAAGGTAGATTTGGTCAAATACTGTGATTATCTGGGCATAAGGTTCAGTCGGAACCTTAGCTGGAAAAATCAATTCGATCAAATTCTTATAAAATCTAAGAGAGTTTTCAATGCATTCAAATTTTTCAATTCAAAAATGAGATGATTATTAGTTAAAGGAGTATTGAAGTGCTTAGATACAAAAATAAAATCCAGCATACTTTACGCAGCAGAAATCTGAGGAATGACAGAACTGAATAAATCAGAAATTATTTGTGATAAGATTAAACAATATATTTTTATGGTACCACAGCCAATACCAGCAGAAATACTAAATCTGGAATTGGGGCAATATTCCCTTTCCACATTAGTGAGAGAAAGACAGATCTTGTCATCCCTGAAATTATTCCTACATGAAGAAGGCAGACTCTCTAGGCAATGCCTAGAGGAGGAGATAAAATACACAGCCATGGGTAGGGTCTTTTCCACCCTTGAGGTGTTTAGGATGTTTCTCTTCCCAAATAGACTAGGACATACCTTGTGGGATATCAATCAATAAATCAAGTCTTTATTTAACCAGGCGATTACCATTGAACAAAAGCTCATTTTCAAGATGGACCTGGACAAATCATAAACAACTACTTATCTACTTATACCTATTGAAGGAAATAGTACAGATTGTTAAAACCAGATCAAGGGATCATGACATAACAAATATGCAAATGAAACTAAAGAGCTTCAAACTACTTAGTAAAACTCATAAATTTTAATGATAAGAGAACAATACTAAATTCAAGCTTGAAACATATACAGCTAATTATGTCTACTTTAAACTAAAAATACAGAACATAGATTCCCCTTTAAGTAAATGTGGCAGATCACTAGAAGGCAACTTAAAACATGTACTGTTGATATGCCCGTTATATAATGGGCCATGATCTAAATGGCTGGGTGACATCTTGGCTGATCCCGACCTTCCTCCTGATGAACTAGTGAAATACCTATTAAATGTGAAAGAGACACAAACTCTGGAAAAAGTGGCACACTTTCTGTGATCTATATATTTATGATGTCAAATGCACTTTAGAATAGTCGTTTATTTTTGAATTGACTATATTGTATTTTCTATGTATTATGGAAATGTATGATATTTAAAAAAACTGATTTAAATGTGTATTATTTGCTGTTTGTATACTTTCGGTGGGATATTCAGAAGGGTTGCGCCCTGGCACGATATTCAAAAGGGGAAAGTGCATGGTACAAATCCCAATGCACTAGGGTGCATCAGTAATGTATGAGGCGCAAGTAGGGGGGGCGTGCCCATGCATAGCCAATATTCAGCCTGGGATGTGCGTAGCCCATGCAAGCTCAACCTATACATGCGCCACATACAGTTGTTCCAAAAAATAAAGGAGCAACGGCCGGCCACCCACAGGTGAGCTGCCGAATTACAGGGCACAACATGGCAGCTGCCAGCTGTGGGTGGCCACCCAAGCTCTGGCAGCACCCTCCGTTGGGTAGTACCCTCCCATGCCCGATTGCGGGCAGAAGTAGGAAATCAAACAGTCCCATAACCCTTGTGGTCCAGTGGACTGCTCGTAGCCCGATCATGGGCAGAAGTCTAAAAAAAGATTAGATCCCATCCTTGGTGATCCAGCAGTACCCCCCTCCTTGCCCTCCCACTGAGTCCCTCCAGCCTGCTCCCCCGGTCAGCGGCGGGTGGCAGCTCCCCACCCACAAGCTGCCCGGCCGCCCGCCGACTGACTGCATACAGTACAGCTGTACGCCCATTGGTCGACAGTGTGGGCCAATGGATGTGCAGACCGTACTGTACTGCACAGTCCAGATATGTGAATGGATTCATTCACATATCTGGACTGTGTAGTACGGTATGGTCTGCATGCTTATTGGCCCACGCTGTGGACCAATGGGCGTACAGCTGTACTGTGGGTCATCAGAAAGTACAATGGATGCTGCTGGGGACAATACTACATTCAGATGCAGATATGTAGCAATAAGTAAAGTTGGGGTTTGGGTTAATGCTAGGTCCTGTGTAAGTGTTAATGGGAAGGCCTCCATACTACCAGAGTGGGTTCCCTTGACTGCCAAAACAGAAGTGGTAGAGGTATCGTACCCAGGAGTTACTGCCTTGGGATCTACAAGGGTGTTATGGAATATAGCTATGTCAGAGTCATTAATACGTTCAGGTGTTCTTACCCCAGGAAGTGAATCCCGATATCCAGTCCCCAGTCAGTATTGTCCGAGCCCAACCTGCAGCCCATAGTGTATATTCAACTGTCCATGGGGTGTCATCCGTTGCTGTGGTATCTGCCCATAGTTCTCCAGTGTCCAGTTTCTTAGCAGTATTTTTAGCGGGTGGCATCCACTGTGTTTTAGGACTTCCCAATCTTGAAGTGAAGGAAAAAACTGTTGCGTTCTCACTGGTCTTGCTGCCATTGGAAAATTGTCCCTGATTCAAGCTCTGCAGAGGATGCTGATTCAACTGCTGATCTGGCCCTAGTCGAGGAAGGAAGGCCACTGGTCTCTGTGCTCATGGAGGTTAGTCCTAAGTTTGCAGTGTCAGTTTGTGCTCTGGTGAAGGATTCCTCAATAAGTTTCTTCCTCTCCTGGAAACGTTCTTCTTCTTGTCACAATAAGTTCTGCAAATGCTCCGATGTACTCGGTAAGGGTGTAGGTAGTGAATCAATAATAGGCCCATTAGCCTCAATTCGTGGTTCAAGCTCCATTACAGTAATATCCATTGAAGTAGCTTTTTCGTGTTCGATATCGGTAGATCCTGCTGCATCAAAATACACATCCATCTCTAAATGGTTAGAGGCAGAGGAGGAGACCAGCTCCTCAGGCTCCCATACTTCCATCTCCTCTGGCTTCCTTAGAGAGACTGACAAAAAGCCAAAGATTCACCCAGAGTTGAGTAGGGGAATTTCCCCAGTGCCCTGGCCAAATTTCCCCCCCCATTCACTAAAATACCACCAACAGCTTAATCTGGTTCAAAGTCAGTTGGCATTCATCTGTATCCTACTCCCCCGGGTTATGCCTGAAAATAGGCAGAATTTATCTAGTGCACTTACCCGGTCAACAAAAACTAAATTAAATAAAAATAAATAATGATCACTCTAATGCAAACTACAGAGACAAAACCTCTGGTTGTGGTCTTTTGATTTCTATTGCAAACTTCATTTTGCATGTAAGTTAGACCACAGTCATCTTAGCTATGTGCCTTGAAAAACAGTGATGAACAGTTATTTTATAGACGGTAATTATGGGGGCATAGCCAGGAACCAACAACAGTAGGATTCCAGCAGGAAGAATTCTATTACATAGCTTAGGACCCCTAAACATTTGATGAAAAATAATGAAAACAAGATTGAAGAATTACTTCCAGGTACTCAGCCTCTCCTTCTTCTGTTTTTCTGGCTAGGTCTATGAAAGGATATAAAAATTCTTAAAGTACGTAACACTTTAATCAGGAAAATTACAATGTTATGTAATTTCTCTTCCATCAAAAACTTAATCACAAGTGAATTCAGTCATACAGCTGCACAAAACTTAACTTCTTTTGTATAAAACAAACTGTTACAGTTTAAATATTACATTTGAACAATTCAAGTAAAATGTTTTACAAAGATATTTTTTTTTTAAATGGAGTGTCTTTTTAATATGTTAAAGTTGTTCTTGCTCAACTCGAAGCCTGGGTGGCCTTAGTGCCACTGGATATTATTTCCCTAACCAAAATTTGGCTTAACCCCAAAATACCTGACTCTGACATCTCACTACCAGATTACAATATCTTCAGAGAGGACAGACTAGGCAAGTGTGGTGGGGGCTGCATGTTCTATCTCTGATCTGACTTGCAAGCCTCAAAACTTGAAATAAAAGACTAGACTGTGCATGCTTGGCCATTAAACTCATGCTGGGGTGATGTCAAAAATGTCTTGTCCACCTGACAGTCTGTATCCTACCTGGTAATCAACAAGCAGGTATGAAGTCCCTCTCTAACTGTTTTGAGCAATTTAATTAGAACTGGGAATTTACACCAGCCTGTCGGCGCAGCGGTTGGATTTCCACATGCGACGCCAGCGACCCAGGTTTGGGAACGAGCTCGGGGCACTGGAGCGCCGGTCAGGGGGTGAGGCAGCTTGAGTGTCCCACAACTGCTCGCTGTCTCCAGGGAGGGTAGGGGTCGTGACCCGGTGCTGAAGCGACCACTGGCAGAGGCCGGTGGTAGAGCAGCACGTCGGGGTCATTAGGGGTGGTGCGTGACAGACGTCGGCTCTCGCCTTGATGTCCAGATGTCACGCACCTGAAGAAAGCCAGGAAAATTGCTTGATGGATGATGGCTCTCAGTTCCTGAGGACCTCCAATGCCTTCCCGGTGCCTCCTGTTCCCCAGCAGCATCCCTAGGCCCTAGAAGTGTGTGCTGGGGCTATCCTCCACCCCCCCCGGTGCCTTCTCCCTCAGAGGAGAGGGAGCCACCCAGTGAAGGGATACACCGGGATATCCTGGGGTCGGCTGTGATCTGGGGAATCAGAGGAGGGCCAGGCAAGAACAGAAGAGGTCAGGGGGAACTTGGCAAGAGCCCGAAGGAGTGGAGGACCAGCGAGCATGGGGCGGAAAAATAGATCATACAAAAAAAAAAGAACTGGGAATTTGTAGTAACTAGTGACTTCAATACTAACTGAAGGCAGATGGATAAGATTACCAATCTATTTCTAACACAAATGGTCACTGAGCACACCAGAACTAACTATAAATCAGGCACTATGACACTATTCAATTGGACACTTGTAACTCACCCATACAGTATCAAAAAGGTCAAAGATCTGCCTGATACCCTCCATGACCATACTCCAGTACAATGTTTATGGTAAGTAAAATAAGCCTGGGCCCTCTTCCCAGTTCACAAACAGCCAGGTCATAAGCAAAATTCAAATCATATGTGGCCCAATTAGACTGAAGCTTCCTTGATTCCAATCCTGATATTGATTCATCCCTAGATTTCTTTGTCATGGAATTCTCAACTGCCTGCAATAAATTTGCACCCTTCAAAAAATATAACATAAGAGGTACACCCACTAGTAGGATCACCCCACAACACTTTGCCCTCATATGAGAGAGAGAGAGAGAGAGAGAGAGAGAATCTGTGAGCACTGGCCAGGGAGACTGGGTCCCCAGTCCATCTGCAAAAATACAAGGAAGCAAGGAATAAATGCCATTACTAGGATTCCATTGGCTAAATCCACCAAGGCCCAGCAAACACAAAACTGGAGCAATGGCAAAAGACTCTGGGACAATATCTCAGAACTCCTTGGCAAAGGTGATAAAACCTCATCAAAAATGTTCATGGTTGATGGACATGAGGTACTTATCCCACTGATATTGCCAACAAATTCAATGATGTATTCACTGACCTTAGCTTTGTTGTCCCCACTGAGCCAGCCCTACCCTCCAGCAGAAGTCCTGGTCCTGTTGACACACAACCAGGGGACCTGGAGCCAGGTTATCCTAAATTCTGTTTGAAACCTGTCTCAGTAAGGGATGCCTCTAATTATGTAAGAAAGGTGCTTGGTAAAGCCACAGTGGGGTGATTCAATTGATATGAGGCTATATGCCCTGGTTGCTGAGGAACTCTCCTACATCATTTCATACATTTAACTTCTCTGTTTGGTACTCCCAGTTCCCCATAAAGTGGAAATCCATGCTGGTTACACCAGTTTTTAAAAGTGATGACCATTCTAACCTTTCCAATTACACACCAATTTCAATACTCTCCCCCTATCCAAAGCCATTGAGAGAATAGTGTTCCGATCAACTTGTTTCATATATTGAACAATATGAAATACAGTGTCCCCAACAGCATGGATTTTGGAAAAAACATAGCACCAATATAGCATTAACTGAGTATTCCAATTTTGTCCTAGAGGTCCTTGACAATGGAGACAAAGCTGGCATCAAGTATATCGACTTAACAAAAGCCTTTGACTTGGTCAGTCATAAGCTCCTTATCTACAAAATCCATGGCCTAGGCCAGTCACAGGACACAGACACCTGGTTCCAGAGTTATTTCACTAATCACACTCAACATGTCAAGATAGATGGCTCCTTGTCAGACATTAGAACTGTATCCTTTGGTGTTCCCAGGGTTCCATTCTGGGCCCCCTACTATTTGGTTTATTCATAAACCACCTGCCTGATGCCTGTCGGTCTGCAAATATACTTCTGTATGCAGGCAATGCTGTTATCTATTCCAAGAACCTTAACCTTGGCAGACTTACCTCTGTCCTCCAGGGTAATTCTGTGGCTTTGGAAAAATGGTTCTTCCAAAACAATCTGGTTCTAAATTACAAAAAGACTAAGACAATGCTCTTCACAAGCCCACAAATGAAGAAGTAGGTACCTCCACTTATCTGTAATTACCAGGGATATATACTTGAACAACTAGAAGCCTTTAGATACCTCAGGGTGATCCTGGATGACACCTTATCTTTTGCTCCTCATGTTGACCACCTTGTGTCCATGGTAAACAGAAGACTGGGAGCCTTGAATCATAACAGGGTCAACCTTGTTGCTTATGCTAGACACCTCACAGTGGCAAGCTCAGTATTGTCACTATTTGATTATGGCCTCCCTGTCTATGAAATTGCCTATGACTCAATTCTCATCAGAAAAAATTTGATCTGTAAGGCCTGCTGCTTTGTGCTTGGGGCTGACAAGCACACCCACAGCTGTGCTCTCTATACCAAAAAAAGTTGGTTACCCTACCTAGCATAATTAGTTCCAGGCATGTCTGCAAGTCAAGAAGGTGCTACAGGCCTAACTCAGCTGGCCCTAACTCACTCCATCTAACCTATCACTAATCTTTACAACACCATGAGCATGGCTGGGAATGCTCTTGAACTACCTTTCCATCATACCCAGCTGGGCAAGCATTTATTCACAGTTAGGCCTGCTGGCTGGTTGAATGAGCTGCCCAATTCTTTGCTCAATCTATGTAACTTTGAGCAGTTTAAGGGAGCACTATTAGCAACCCTATTAGTTCAATGCAACTGTAATGGCTAATCATCCTAACTAAAGTCCCTTCCGGTACAGTCTTTGAACTGTGTCAGACTCTGCCTCTGAGGCCTTGTACCATCACTGTGCTGGCTCGCATTGATTCTGTCTACCTGCCTTATTGTAAAATTATATATAATTGATTCCAGACTATTTATTTGTACTTCTTCAACTATATTTGTACTCACTTGACTTCATTCCACTTGAACGCGCATATTTTATTTGTTATGTTGCTTTATTATCTCGGTTATTGATGTGGAGCCTTTGTAAAAGAGTACTTGTGCTCAAATGTATTCTCCAAAATTTTCAATCAATAAATCATTAAATAAATAAATGTTATAGTATTGAAATATGCAAATCAAGAATGATTTATAGGGCCGGTCTGGTGGCACTGAGGGTTGAGGCGCTGGATGCCACACCTCACACCACGCCGGCGACCCGTGTTTGGGAGCAAGCTTGGGCACCATGGGTCGGCAGGAGAGGGATCAGATTGAGCACCCCATGGGCTGCTCTCCTGTCCTGGGGGGACAGCATTGGAATGCCCGGTGCTCTGGTGACCCCTGGTGGAGATTGGGGGTGCCGCAGAAGCATGTGCAGCATGTTACAGCATGCCCAATGCTGGCAGGGTTGCCATGCGCTTAGCATCGGGAGATGCGCACACATTGGGGGAGAGCCAGAAAAAGGAAAAACCTGGCTCAGAGGGATAGGCGATGGCACCTATCCTCCATGCCCAGTGAGGAACCGACTCGGCTGGGCCTCATCACTCCACCATCCGGGCCCCATCCACTTGCCAGAGTCAGCCTAACTAAGGAGCCCAAGGAAGGAGTTGGGCTACCCTCCCCAGGTGGGTTAAACTGGGGTTGCTGGCAGTGGGGGGGGAGAGGGCACTAGACCGCAGAGGACCTCAGGTGGGCAGGCACAAGGAGAGGATGCCTGAGAGAGTTCCCCTGAGCTGTGACCGGAGGGAAAAAAAGTTGAAAAAACAAACAAACAAGCATTTGTATATGCCAAATGTTGTCATGTTGGCATTGGCAGTGGCGGAGCTAGAGACGTATAAGAGGAATGGCAGTGAAGTAATGAAGTGACGCCAACCCCACCCGCACCCTGTAGAGAGCGACAGGTGTGTGCCTTTGGGTCATCAGCTATAATGCTCATGCCATTATACCTCACCCTACCCTGTAGACACTGACAAGCATCGTGGTGTGCTGTTGGGGTCTTTGGGCATTATACACCACGATGCCTGTCAGTGGCTGCAGGGTGGGTGTGGAGGGTGGAATGGCGTGAGCATTACATCCAATGATCCCAAGTCACAGCCCTGATGCCTGTCAGTCTGTACCAGGTGGGGTGCTACTGTTGGAAACCCTAACACCGTAGGCATGTAGTGGTAGTTTTCAACATGGGCTGCTTGTCAGGCCATCTCATGAAAAGTTGTTAGTTGAAATGTGGTTTTGCACCGTGGCTGTGCATTTAGCAACAGAGGGATGAAAACAGTTTTGGGTAGGATGCATAGAATGACAACTGTATTGTTCATGAGGAGGCGTAAAAAATGGCAACGTTGAAAATTTGGAATGGTAATATGAAATATTGGTGAAGCAATGAACATGCATACAAACTGCGCAACAGACGTCTGCAGCCCAATTATTTGTGGGAGTTTTTTAGGCACATTTTCAACACAGGTATTTTGGGACCTCCCCTCATGAACAGTGGTGCAGTGATTTTGTTAATGTGTCCCAAAAGGTGATCTCCCACAGCGAGCACGCCATTGTGCACCACAGTTGCAGAAACGCATTTTGGGCAGGCTGTGAAAAATGGCAGCTGTACTGTTGATGAGGTGTGCACAAATGCCAGTGGTGAAAATCTGTCATGAAGATATTGCAAATTTACCAAGTTACAAGGCTGTGTAGAAATTGTGCAATGCACACTTGCAGCACAGTCATTTTATGGACTTTCGGCACTAAATTTTCAACATAGGCATTTTAGGACGTCTGCTCATGAACAATGTCATCGCCATTTCCTCAAAGTGTTCAGAAAACTGACTTCACACAGCGATCGTGCAATTCTGCGCCAGATGTGTGAAATCACATTTCAGCCAGGATATGTAAAATGACAGCTGTACTGTTCATAAGAAGGTGTGGAAAAATGCCAATTTTGAATATCTGGAGTGAAAATATTACAAATGCTAGAAGTCACCAGCGTGCGTGCAAACTGCGCAATGCATGCTCGTAAAACACTAATTTTATGGACTTTTGACCCCAAATTTTCAACATAGGCATTTTAGGATCTCTGCAAATGAACAGTGTCACTGTCATTTTATTAATGTGTCTTGAACATGGACTTTCCACAGCGACCATGCTATTCTGTGCCAGAACTGTGAAAACACATTTTGGTCAGGATGTGAAAAATAATAGCTGTACTGTTCATAAGGAGGTGCAGAACAAATTTGCGAACTTACAAGCGTGCCTGCAAACTGTGCAATGCAAGCTCTTAACACAGTCATGTTATGAAGTATCGTCACCAAATTTTCAGCATAGGCATTTTAGGACTTCTGCTCATCAACAGTGTTTTTTTTTTTTTTTCAACTTCTCCATTAGCTCCTTATATTGTTTTGCCACTAGAGGGAGCCTGATTAAGTTTGAACAATTTGCTCCCAATACCTCACTTGTCACATTTTACTGCTCTCTAGTAGCTGTTTTCACTTGGTGATCACCCCCTCATCACCCCCTCTCCAATCGAGAAAGCTATCCCGCCATTGTGCACTCCCCAGATCAGCCCTCCTCCTCCTGCTCCTGTCAGGCAATGTCCACCCCAATCCCGGGCCTGGCAGCACTGGTCCTCCCCCTGAAATCTCCTGGGCTGCGCATTGCTTCTATGAACATCTGTAGCCTCCTGAAAAAACTGGACTCTCTACACTGCTGGGTGACGCTTCATAAACCTGATGTTGTTGCCCTGGTTGAAACCTGGCTGTCTCCCTCCACTCCTAACTCTCATGTCTCTCTCCCCGGCTACACTCTCCACTGGTTGGACCGTGCCGGCAGGAGAGGTGGGGGCTGTGTCTTCTATTTGAAGGATTCTCCCATGGGGCTACCACTCCCCCCGCCTGACCTCGACCATAAGGCCCAGGCACTTACTCTAAAGCTGTCCCCTGACCCAGCTAGAGGCCCATTATTCCTAACCGTAGCCTACATACCCCCCAAAAACCAATCCCAGGCCCTGGGCCCACTAATTGACTACTTCACCTCCCTACCCAACTTGTCGGACCAAATCTTGGTGGGCGACTTGAATATAAACTGGCTCTGCCCCTCGTCCTCCTCCCACCGTGAGGCTTTCGATTCAATTGACCTAACTCAACTGGTCACACAGCCTACTAGAAAAAACCCTAGGGTGGGGACAAGCACCCTCCTGGATGTGGTCCTCACCAACAGGCCAATCCGCATCCACAACATCCAAATCCTCCCTGACTGCCTCAGTGACCACTCCCCTGTGCTTTTCAACTGGGAAACCCCTCGGCCCTCATCCCCGGTCAAAACCACTTCTCGAAGGTAGCTTAGGCCTGGGGACTCATAGGCCTTAGCGCTTCCCTTGCCCACACTGATTGGTCCCCTCTGACCAAGGGACAGCCAACATTGACTTGGCCCTGGCCTTCTTTGTAAGCACTTTCAACTTTGCCTGTGATATCTTTGCTCTCATAACTGCTAGGAGGTCCAAAGTGAAACATAACCCTTGGATCACCCCTGCCCTACTGTGGCAACTTAAGCAACGCGACAATCTTTGGCACCTTGCTGTTGCTACTGGCCGTTCAGCTGACAGGCAGTCCTATGCTGCTGCCCGCAACCAGTGCACCTGGGCCATCCGCAAAGCAAAGGCGGAATACTACCAAGCCTCTCTTACCTCCTCCTGGGGGAACCCCAGGTGCTTTGGGACAACATCAGCAACTGAATGGTCACCCCAGTCCCCTCTCCTTCTCTTCTCAACATCAATGGTACCGTCTCCTCTGACCCTGCCCTCATTGCCACCCACCTCAATAACTCCTTTCCGACCTTAACTCAGTACTTCCTGGTAACTTTTCAGTCCACCTCCTCCATCTGTGCCACCACCCATTGCCGCCCTCTTTCACCTCGTCGTGTCACCATGCAAGAAGCTAGGCCTTACCTTGCTAAAAGTCCTAAAAGGTAACACCATCGGTAATGACTCACTTGATCCCTGCCTTTTACGTCAGGTCCTGGATCAGGTTCTCTCACCTATTACGTGCATTTTCAACAAATCACTCTGTCTCGGACAATTCCCCTCTGCCTGGAAGATTGCCACAGTTACCCCTGTCCATAAAGGTGGTGACAGGACTCTTCCGGGTAACTACCGACCCATCTCAATCCTCTCCCCCCTCTCTAAGGCGTTAGAGAAAATTGTGGAGTCCCAAGTCTCTGACTACCTCTGTAAGTACAATGTTCTCTGCCCTGAACAACAAGGCTTGAGAGCAGGTCATAGTACCAATACAGCACTCCTGGAATTTTCCAACTTCCTCCATGCCTCCTTGGACTCTGGTGCCCTGGCTGGTGCTATATTCATTGACCTGTCTAAAGCATTCGATACCGTTTCGCATCCTCTTTTGCTATCCACTCTCGACCTAATAGGCTTTGCCTCAGGACCTGTTTCCTGGTGCACCAGCTATCTCTCCGCCCGCTCCAATGTGTGAAAGTCAGCGGTACTCTCTCTGAAACATGCCCCATTCACTCTGGGGTGCATAGGGCTCAATTCTTGGACCCTACTATTCTCACTCTTCTTAACTCCCTACCCAGCAGTTGTACAGGTAAGATGCTTCTCTATGCTGATGATGCTGTTCTCGTTGCCTCCCACAATGACCCCATGCTGCAGAACTCCCTCCAACTAGTCTTTGACTCTGCAGCTACCTGGTTCACTGAGCACTGACTTGTTATCAACCTTAACAAAACAAAACGATGCTCTTCTCCCACCCCCAAAATAAGTACAGCAAGTTTCCTTAGCTGTCCACTCCACACAATCTGTCATTGACCAGGTGCAGTTCTATAAATATCTTGGTATAACCTTTGACCCTGCACTTTCATTCCATGGACATATATCTGCCCTAAATTTCCTGTGCCAACTCACGCTAGGCATTCTTTACCGGCACAAAATGCCTCCCTCCTGATGCCCTCCGCCTGGCTGTCACCTCCTTTTCATCATCTCTCATTGACTATGGCCTTCCGGTCTATGGCTCAGCAGATCAGACTGCCCTCAACAAGGTTCGCCTCACAGTTAATAAGGCCTGCAGACTTATCACTGGTGCTCCCAGACTCACTCACACATGTGAGCTGTACACCCTGGCTACCCTACTCAACCTGGAATAGCGACTCATGTATCAGACATGCCAGCTCACCTTTAAAGCCCTGCGTGGCCTATCCCCCATAGGCCTATCCAACTCCATTCACTGTACTGCACTGACCCTGATCACGCGCAGCTTGTCAAGAGCTACTCTAGTTATTCCGAGAGCCAGGACCTCTCAAGGTCAGAGGGCATTCCCCTACCGTGCGCCCCACTGGTATAACTCCCTCCCTGCCAGTGTCTCAAACTCACACTAACCTTAGCTTGCTTTAAGCCCAGGCTCAGAAACTTCCTGCTTAGCTCTCGCAAATGCAACTGCCGCTAGCCTAGTGTAAAAAAAAAAAAATATATATACTCTGTTTGACAATGCTCACTGGAGCGGCTCCCTTCCTTTCCCACTAATTCCTCCTCCCTATCTCCCTCCCTTCTACTCCCACGAGCTCTTCCCCGACCATAAGTTTTGCACCTTTTGTTATTTTTTGCTTCGTTGGAGATTGTATTCTATTGTAACAAAATTGTAATTGAACTGTAACTTTTTTGTTTGTAAGTACTGTGTCCCTTGTACTGCTGTTCTGATGTCCTCTTAGTGACGAGGTATCTTTGTAAATGAGCCTCTGGCTCAAAGGTTTCTAAACTGATGTTTAACTAAATAAATAAATAAATAAACTGTAATTTTCATAATTTGTCCTGAACACTGATTTTCCACATCGACTGTGCTATTCTGCACCGGAAGTGCGAAAACACATTTCGGGCAGGATGTGGAAAATGACAGCTGTATGGGTCACAAGAAGGTGTGGAAAAATGCCAATGCTGAACACGCTCGTAAAACAGTCTTTTTTTTGATTTTTCCCACCAAATTTGCAACATCGGCTTTTTGAAAGCACTGTCATTTCATTCCTCACCCCTGAAAGGTGGTTCTTCGCAGTGACTGTGAAATCACCTTTCAGGACGAAATAACACCACGACAGTGCGAGAATTCATGAGAAGGGGTCCCAAAAACCCCATGTTAAAAATTCGTTGCCAAAATTCTAAACAATGCCTGAGATATGCATCAAAGTTGAAAAACCCCTATTTATTTCATTATACAGCTTATCGGCATCTCCTCAGTTTGCGGTCGGCTTTGAAGAGTGCAGACGTGTTCCCGGTCCACCGAAGATCGTCGTGCCAGACTCTGCAGGTAAGTATGGGTGAGGGGGGTGTGTGGGGAGGCAGGGTGCACAGAGTGTGTGTGTGGGTTGTGGGAGGGAGACAATGAGGGACCGTTTTTGTGTTTCGGGGTTAAAAAAACAAAACATCGTGGGACAGTTTTTTTTCCTCAGGGGTTGGCATGCTGAGGTGGGCTCCCAGTGTGCCACCTAATTGTTTGGGGGGGTGCTGCAGTCGATGGGAGATTGGGCACCCTTGTTGGTACACCACAAAAGGAGGGGGTTAATTTATGCTGACAGGGATTGGGCACCCCCATCTGCACACAAGAAAAGTGGGGGGGCAAGAGCTTAGGGAGATTGGGCACACCCCTCGGCATATAACAAATGGGGGGGAGTGCTTTATGCCAACGGTGAGTAGGCTCACCTGTAGGCACATACATTGCAGCAACGGTAAGCCAGCAGGGGGATTGGGCACCCCCGAAGTCGGCAGTTGGGTGGCTGCCATGCCTACAATGTGGCCGAGCACGTCAGGAAGTCTGCTGCATCTGACAAGCTTTGCTCAGATTGCAGTGGACCTTTCCTTAGATGCTCTCGCCACATTATGTATGCATGGTGTGGCGCTGGTATGCAGGCTGTTTGGGCAATGAGGGATGCACATACTGATGCGTGCCCTGCATTCACCCAACAGTGACCGCGCCTCCAATTCTACACTACTGCAAGATGTTGGCTGCTCAAGCATGCCAACATAAAAAAGAATGATTTATAAACACTAGAGAGGATGCAATGTAATACTTTGCCAGCAAAGATGTGTCAAAGTGCAAAATTTTGCCTTTGGCAAAGGTGAGCAAAGTGCTAACAGATTGGGCACTTTGCCAAGAAAACCTTCTTGCAATGGCAAACTGTCATTCATTGGCAAAGTATTACTTTAATTCAATCATAGGACTGAAGGTCAATCCCCCCCCCATACAGTTGCCAGACCAACCACAGCAAGCTCACTCCTTGAGCTGGGAACTCAGCGAGTTCCTTAAGAGACCTCTGCCAATCCCCCCACCCCACACAGATGCCAGACCGACCACATCAAGCTCCCTTCTGGAGCCAGGAACTCAGCAAGTGCCTTAAGAGGTAAAGGCTACCGCCTCCCTCCACCTGCATCTTTGTGAGGGTTCTTTTTTAGGCTCTTTATTTGACCCCACACAGCGACTGATAGAATCTGGGTGTCTGGAATTGCCTTAGTGCTACTGTGGGACTGTACTGTTTTCAAAGGGTACCTTAAGACTGGGGGCATCTCTCATTAGTGACTGCATTACTGCCTGGATATATCACTGTCTTTGGGGTATTGCAACTACTGTACTGCTTTCCTAGCTGGATGGGGATGTTAGACATTGTTCTGGGGGCACCTACTGAACAAGTACTGCATACTTACTCCTGGTTAAACAACTAAAAAAAAAACTTGCTCTGTAGTTTGGGTATTGCTACTACTGTTCTAGCCACAATTGAGCTTTTTTAACACTGTTATATGTTAATACTGGACTCTTACCTGACTTCTGCTAGCATGGTTAGAGGTGTATATCTCCATCTTGCCTTCTTTTCTCGTGCATGTGTACTAGGATGCTGTAATCGGGACATAGCCCAATAGCTCCCACTGCATACTAATATCTTTATTGTTCTCTCTCCCACATATAGGCCTCTGCCAATTCCCCACCCACACAGATGCCAGACCAACCACAGCAAGCTCCCTCCTTGAGTTGGGAACTCAGTGAGCACCTTAAGAGGTAAAGGCTACCTCCTCCAGCTGCATCTTTATGAGGGGTATTAGCCTGTCGACACTGCACGTCGACTGCCCCACTCTTCCACCCAAGCTTGATCCTTAATTTATTGGCCCCTTCCTATGACATCACCTCCTGTCTGCTGTAATTCTAAGTCACCACTTTTCCATTTGCAGGTTATACCTGCTAGCCACTAGAGGGACCTTCTGCCTGTCACCTCCATTTCTCGACCTGAACTCCTCCTCTTCCTACTTCCTAGGAACCCCTCTATCTACATCCACTAACTACTCCTCTCCCTTACTCTCATTCTGCTCTGCCCACACCTCACTCCCCCACCCAACCTCCTGGCTAGCCCTACACACAGCCCTCCCTGCCCTATCCTCAGACCCCCACCTAGCCCTTTTCTAACCCTCAGTGACCACTAGGAGTCACTATTTCCACCCCGAATCAGACTCTAACCCAGCCTGCTCTGAATCCCCCCAGCACCTGGAGCCCCATCTCACCCAGGTCCTAGACCAACCACCCCACTGGGGTCTTGAACCTTGTACCCTGTGCACAAAAGTCCATGGCACTACACTACCCCAAATTGGTATCCACCATTTTTGAAGGGCAGCCTAGATACTTTTACCATCTTCTCTACTGCTACCTTAGGCAATATGTTTGTTCGCCTCCTCCTCAAATGTCTCCCCCTCATTTCCATGCTAGTACCCACCTCCCATCAGCCAGACCTCACCCCCGGCCCATTCGAAACAGCACCTCCACCTCTCCCTGGCTTAGCCTGACCCCCCCCAAACTGTTTATGTACTCTGGCATCCAGCACCCACCCCCTAGCTGCCCCTCCACTGCCTACCCTGGCTCCCCATGGATACACCGCATCCTTGCCCTCCCGACCCTTTGAACCCTGCCCATCCCTTATTCCCCTATGGCCTCCTCCTCATCCCAGCGTACCCCAAGGAAGTCATCATACTGCCACCCCCTGCTCAGAACCTTGGTCTTTCTACTACTCCTGTCTGGTAATATACACCCTAACCCAGGTCCTGCCCCCTCCAGCCCACCAACTAGGTCCACTGGTCTCCGTATTGCTTCTTTGAATGTATGCAGCCTGCTGAAAAAATGTGCTGCCCTCCAGTGCTGGGTCATGTTACATCAACCAGACATCATAGCTCTAGTAGAAACCTAGCTGTCCAAGTCCACTCCTGACTCCTTTGTCTGCCTCCCAGGCTACACCCTATACTGGGAGGATTGAGCAGGCAAACACAGGGGTGGTTGTGCAATCTATACCCGGGACATAATCATAGGATGAGCACTCCGGCCCCCATGCTTATGAATGGGGCCCAGGCCCTTACCCTCAAACTCACTCCAGACCCCTCCAGGGGCCCTCTCTATCTCACAGCTGCCTACGTTCCCCCAAAGAACCAGAATCCAGCGCTGATGGCTATTACGGATTATCTTGCCACCCTCCCCCATAAGACTGAATAAGTCCTAGTGGAGGACCTTAACATGAACTGGCTCAGTCCCTCAACTTCCCCAATAAGAGACACTTTCGCTGCCCAAGACCTGAAACAACTCATCTCCCAGCCCACTAGAGTTAGCACAATGAGAGGAATCTGTACCCTTCTGGACATCATTATCACTAGCTGCCCTCACAAAATCCATGACATACAGGTCCTCCCGGAATCCCTAAGTGACCACTTCCCTATCCTATTCCTTTGGGTTGCTCCCACCCCCAAACCGATAGCCCAAAGCACACTCCACAGGTGCCTCCACCCTGGTGGACTGATTAAACTCAAACAGTTCCTCACCCAGATTAATTGGTCCCCCATCCATCATGTGCCTGACATTGATGCTGCCCTCACCCTCTCCTTCCAAGCCTTTAACAAGGCCTGTTATCTCTTTGCACCCTTCACCAAAATTCATTCCAAAAAATGTAATGCACCCTGGGTTACCCCTGCCCTACTCCAAATGCTGAGAAATAGGGATAACCTCTGGCACCTAGCCACCGAAACAGGGTGGATATCTGATAGACAGGCATACAATGCTGCATGGAACAGGTGCACATGGGCCATCCATAAAGCCAAGGCAGACCATTACCAAGACACCCTCACCTATTCTTGAGGGTGTGCCCATACCTTCTGGGATAATATTAAAGAGCTAAATAGGAAATCTCGCTCCCCTCCCCCATCCCAGCTCACTATTGACGGCTCTACCTCCACCGACCCTGCTTGCATTACCAACTGCCTTAACACTTCTTTTACTCACCTTAGCTCTGTCCCCCTGAGTAATTTTTGACCCACCCCCCCCCAAGCCTACGGCCCTGTCCTCCAGCACCCTGGTTCCACCTCATAGGGTATCTGCCGAGGAAGTCAGACCTCTCCTACTTAAAGCGTTAAAAAGCAATAGTCCCAGCAGCGATTCCTTGGATCCCAAAATACTCTGGCTGGTCCTGGATGAAGTCCTTGCCCTGCTCACTGGACTACTCAACCAATCCCTTTGCCTGGGGCAATTCCCCACTGCGTGGAAAACTGCCATAGTCATGCCTATTCATAAAGGGGGTGACAGGTCCTTCCCCATCAATTAACAACCAATATCCATTGTTCCTCCCCTCTCCAAAGCCCTAGAAAAAATGGTGGCCAATCAAATCACAGAATATTTGACTAAGCACGACATCTTGTGCCCAGAGCTGCATGACTTCCATGCTGGTCACAGTTGGCACTGCGTTAATGGAGTTCTCCAAATTCCTACATTCCTCCCTGGACTCTGGCTCCCTAGCTGGTGCAGTGTTCGTTGACCTCTCAAAAGCATTCCACACTGTCTCCCACCCTCTTCTACTAGATGCCCTCTGCCACACTGGTTTCTCTGCAGGCCTCCTCGCATAGTGCTCAAACTACCTATCAATTCATCCCATCCACTCTGGGGTACCCCAGGGCTCCATCCTGGGTTCCCTACTTTTTAGTTTCTATCTAAACACCCTGCCCAGTGCCTGCTCTGGCAAAATTCTTATGTATGCTGACAATGCCATCATTTTTGCCACCCACTGTAATCCCATCTCCCTACAGGACTCTCTACAACACTACTTCAATGATGCCGAAGCCTGGTTTAAGGAGCACAGACTCATCATTAAACTTAAAAAAAACAAGACAATGCTGTTCGCCCACCCCAAAACAAAGCTTGCAACAACCCACTCCTTATCCTCCCTAGCACCCTACAACCGCTTTAACAAGTCTACTACTACAAATACCTTGGGATCACCTTCGACTCAGCCCTCACTTTTCACGCCCACATTAATGCCTTTGCATCCACCATTAACACTCAGCTCTGCATCCTCTACCGCCACAAGGCCTGCCTCCCCCCCGATGCTCTCGGACTGCAATTACATCTTCAGTACTGTCCCTTGTGGACTATGGCCTGCAAATATATTGTACTGCTGACACCACTGCCCTCAACATGATTCGCCTCACCCTAAACAAGGCTTGCAGGCTGATTACTGGTGCCCCCAGGCTCACACACACATGTCAGCTCTATGACAGGGCCAAACTCCTTAACCTTGATGAATGGCTCTGCTACCAAACCTGTCTCCTAACTAGGAAAACTCTGCTTGGTCTCTCCCCATCCACCATACCCCGTCCACTGTCGCAATCCAAACCGCCAACAAGACCACTCTGCTGATTCCCAGAACCAGGACCACCCATGGTCAGAGGTCCTTCTGCTACAGAGTCCCATCCTGGTTAAACTCTCTCCCTGCAACCATCTCCAATGCCCCCAAAATCTCCACCTTCAAAAGCGCCCTTTGGAGCCAACTGTTTAACACTCGCAACTGCTCCTGTCTCTAAATGGCGCTTCACTACTACCTCATTGCACCAGACAACGCCCACTGAGTTGAACCCCCACCTCACTCCCCCTCAATTCCCCCCCTGGCATCCTGCCCCTGTTGGTACCTGCATGTGCCAAACTGTGTCACTTGAAATGTTACAGAATTGATCAGTGTATGAAATTGTCTGTGTAATGCTAAGTCACTCATTGTCCTGTATTCTGTAAATTTGTTACTCTGTCTGTCCTCTCTGTGACGAGGTACCTTTGTAAATGAGCCTCTGGCTCAAAGGTTGTAAATCCGATTGTACAAATAAATAAATAAATAAATTAACAGATCCTTCAAGTGAATACTACACCTAAAAAATAAGAACAAAATATAAAGAAAAGCTAACCCTTCTCTTCAGTCTCAGCACCAAATCAATCACACTCTCCCCAGTTCCCCAAACTACAAAATTCCCCCTCTCCTCCCCCTATTGGTGTTCTAACTTAGAAGAAAAAGGATACACTGGGGCCAGTCCAGAGACAACAACTGGCACAGTCCTTCTCATACCACCTTAGCTGGCCACTGTCTGAATGAATGAGAGCGTAAGCATGCTCATTTCAAATACTGTGAGCTCTTTTGCACTCTCATTCATTCAGATGGCAGACAGCTGAGGTGGTATAAGAAAGGTTGTAATAACCACTGTCTGTAGACCAGTTCAATGTATATTTCTTTTTTCTTCTAAGTCTCCTCACCTAATGGGGGAGTGAGGAAAGTGGGAGTGGGGATGCTAAGTGTGTTGGTAGAAAGACAACATTTTTCTACTACTGGGACCAAGACGGGAAGCATGGTGGTTGGTTGACATGGTGCTAGGAGGGTAGGGAGAATTGAAGGGGGGGGGTAAGTAAAAAAGGTACTGGAACTTTACGGAAAAGGAGGTTGGATTTGGAAAAACTAAATGGAAGGTTTTTTACAGTTTTTTTGTTAGAGCAAGGCTTCCTATTATGCTTTAAGTTACAGATATTACAGGCAAAATACCATCCTCCCAAAGTTTGCCCTTTACCAAGGGTGAACTTCGCAAAGGTTTTCTCCATGGACTTCACACTTGCTGAAGGGCCAACTTTATGAAGGATATTTAATTTACAGGGAAGACTAAGTGGAACATGGCAGGTGAATTTTGACCATCCTTAACACTTTAACATCTTCTAGTGTAAAACATTTAAAAGTGATTTATAAAAGCAAAGGATTTTGGAAGCATACACGTGCCCAGAATAAGCTTTTTTTGTGCATTCATGCATCCAGAATTGCATACAAACAAAATCCACATCCAAACTGAGGAGCGGCAGTGTAAGGAATGACTGCAAATCTCCACAGAGTATTAGAAAGTTTATTTAAATATGAAAACAACTAAGAAATTATTCATTTTTTAAAATGAAATGAGAAAGTATAGGTTCATTACAGCAAGGGCATAC
The DNA here is from genome assembly GCA_016271365.2 of Neoceratodus forsteri. Lineage (NCBI taxonomy): Eukaryota > Metazoa > Chordata > Ceratodontiformes > Ceratodontidae > Neoceratodus > Neoceratodus forsteri. The sequence goes on along the minus strand of CM028137.1, from coordinate 259,638,237 downwards.
AGTCCATATACTCAGGATCATGTTTCACTTAGAGATTACAATCTGTCTGTTGCATGCTGCTAGAACTGTAGCTGCTCATGTTGTGAGCTTTTTTAAAAAAAATACCTGATAAAATCAAGAAAAGACAAGACTTCCCCTTGTCTTCACATAATTTCTGATACTTTATATCATGAACTATACCTATTTTGTGGTTGGGGGGAACCTCAGGTTCCATATTATCATCATCCTTCTTTCCTCCCAACACAAGAGCCAGCCACCAGGTGGCTCAAAAGTATTGCTTATTGAAAGAACAAGCTGCTTTACCTTATCCAGCAAGATCATATCAAATACCAGGATCCCTGATCGCAAGACACTTTGAACCATCACATAAATGCTTCCTCAAGCAGTGGCTATCTTATTGTTCCACTGATGTTGGGCTGCATTGCCAGAGGAATCAGCAGCAGGCAAGAGGAGGTAATACTTCCCTTGTACAGGTCATAAGTGAGGTCACATCTGAAGTACAGTGTACAGTACTGGTGTCTATACCTTAAAAAAGACATTATACAATGGCAAAAAAATGTCTTGCATTCTTTTTTTTTATTATTTGCTATGCTTTTTGCTGCCAGCCTCTCAACCCATCAGTGCCAGCCCCAAGCATCTATCTCACTCCCTGATCGCCTTGCCCCTGCAGATACCCCCTGGCTTACCCCTCAGGGCAGGGATATGGCACCGAGCAGACCCATCTACAATGGGAGAAGATGTCAGTGAACTGACATTACATCCCTGGCTCCCCCCCAGGGCTGAGATGAGGGCCTGGTGGTGCCGCAGGGCTGTAATTGGTCAGCAGGGAGGCATGGAGCTACCGAGGCCAGGAGCCGGGCAGGCTTCCTCTGTGCTGGCCTGCAATTATTTTCTGGGCTACCCCGGGGCAGGGATGTACAATGATGTCCAGCGTCTGTTCTGCCCCTTTAGCCTGCTGGCACTAGTTGCCTATGTTTCCCCCAGCCTCTGCCAGGAGTCCATCAGGCACTTGATACTCTACCCCTCCCTCCCCTTGGAGAAGGAGAGCAGTCCATGGGATGCTCAATTTTACTCCCCTGGCCAGCCCTCCAACTTCCCAGGTTCGTTCCTGAACCCAGGTCATCAGAGTCACAGGCGGACATGCAACTGCTGCGCCAGCAGGCTGGCTAAATGTCCTGCATTCTGATTGGTCAGTGTGTACCTGGAACAGTGATGTTATCTCAGCATAACATCACTGTATCAAGTTGAGGCACACACATGACCCTCTCACATGTGCAGACATGACACATATTAGTCCGCAGAAGCTCCTACTCTCACATAAGTTCCACACCCATAAATGCTCAACACAAAGCACTGCTGCATGCAGTTTCACTTTCTCCTGGACTTTCTCCCTGTTGCCTTTTCCCTGCACTTTACAGGGGCGAGTGGTTGGCAGCCTCTTTCACTGAAATACAGTTCGGGGTACAACAAGCAGCAGCAACTGTCAAACAACATATTTTCATCTCAGCTTAGGCTTCTGACCCCCCAGTGGTCCTTGATTGGCAGCCTACTTCACTGATTCTCAGTTGCAAGCCATCTTCAGTGTCCCCAGCTCCTTTTCTTCAATCAGTCATTGGAACCTTGCTTAACCCTCCTCCTTATATCACATTACTAAAAAATATTTTTTTTCTTGTACATTTTCAAATCAAATGTTATCAAAAGCCATCATTCAGATTGGCTTCAGTCCCCAGTTCCTCAGCCCAGTGGTGCACTTGCTACATGTGCCACATATCGTTCATTTTCACTGCTGATGACTGGCTGGGAATGCTGACATTACCTGTAGCAGCACTGGGGGAGAACTTGCCACTTGAGACTTGCACATTGCTTGCTGCGCTTATGTCCTCTACTGCACATGAATGGCGGTGTTCCCTTTGATCAGTGGTGGCCATCTTTTTCTCCAACCACAAACAGCTATGTGAGGAACTGTACAGGAGAAATAGTAAAAAAAAAAAAAAGGAAAAAGAAACGACATTCTGGGTTGGGAGCAAGTGTGAGTGAGACCCAAAGTGGGACCAGGACATGGTGGGGGGAGAGCTGTGTCAACAAAGACACTCATAGTGTCCGTGAACAGATAACAGCTCCACTTACTGAAGAAACAGTAAAATTGACTCTTATTTTTTAAAGAAAATATGCTTCCATGCATAAAAATTATATTAAAAAAATGTTAAAACTGTATTTTATTTTTTTTTTAAATGGGGGGAATGCTACAAGTCTCGATGGCTGAGAGGGACCTGGGGATGGTGGTGGATGTCAAGATGAACAACTCGGAGACTTGTAGGAGGGCAGCAGCCAAGGCCAACAGGATGCTGGGATGCATCACTAGGGGGATCACCTCCAGAAGGAGGGAAGTGATACTCCCTCTGTATAACTGCTTGGTGAGGCCACACCTCGAGTACTGCATGCAGTTTTGGAGGCCACACTTAAAGAGGGACATTAAACTCCTGGAGAGGGTCCAGAGGAGGGCAACCAAAATGATTTGGGGCTTGGGGGACAGGACCTATGGGGAGAGGTTCAAAGAGCTAAATATGTACACATTGGAAGAGAGAAGGGACCGGGGGCACATGATAGAGGTCTTCAGGTACGTGAAGGGGGTAAATAGGGGAGGAGCAGTCAGGGTACTTCAAAGGAAGGAGGAGGGGGCAACTAGAGGGCATGGGTGGAAGCTGGGGGGGGAAGATTCAGGGGAGAAACGAGGAGGTGCTACTGCGCTGAGAGGGTCGTGGAGCCATGGAATGCGCTGCCCATGGGGCTGGTGGAGGCAGAGACAGTGGAGGGGTTCAAGAGGAGGTGGGACTAGTGCAGGGGAAGGGTTCTGGAAGCAAAATCCAGTGCAGCAAAAATATCTGGAACTGGGAAGGGAGAAGCCAGAGAAGGCAAGGGGGGCAGCAACGTCAGCTCTCAGGGTGGGGGCTGACCAAACGAGCAGACACGAAAGACCGTTAGGCCTATTCTGCTGGCATTTTAGTATGTTAGTAAACATGGGTTATTGTATAATAGCAGTAATGTGCACCAGGGTGTGTGTTGTGCTGTGATAACATCACTCCTCGGGTGTTGGACTCACTCGGCCTGTGGCCTCATGCCCAGTCATCAGAGGTGTGATGATATTCCAGCATGACACATATGGTTCCATATCATAATAGTGATTGCAAAACAGCAGTCGCTATTATGGTGAGTGTATATCACTGAAAAGCAAATCAGTGACATACACATGCCGGCAAAAAGACATCCAGCAAGGAATCCAAGTGTTAATGTGGGGGGGGGTGCTGTGCTCAGCTGCGCTCTCTCACCCCCCTGCTAAAGGATTATCAACTCTTTGGGGTGCATGTCGGGGATGGGGTGACACTTTGGATTTCTGGAAGAAAAACCCATAGTGGTAGCCTGCAGCAACATTTTTCACCTGATCCCCAACCCCAAACTCAGTACCTGCTGTGCCAGAGCTAGCCACCCACCCCACCACGCCACACGGCTACCTTGGCTGCAGCAGGCTTAGGAATGATGCTAGGAAACACTTCTTCACAGAGAGGGAGGTGGTGAGTTGGAATGTATTTCCAGAAGAAGTGGTTTCATCAAAGAAGGTGGTTAGCTTCAGGAGAGGCTAGGATAGACTTAGGGGGAAAATAAGGGTTGAGGGAGTGGTGGAAAGGGGAACGGTGGATTGGGGAGTGGAGCATGGTCAGAAGCTTAAGCTGAGGACCCTGTAACACGAGTAGACTAGATAGACCAACTGGTCTTTCTCTGCTGGCTTCTTCATATGTTCAGATGTTTGCATTAGCAGGTGGTATGCAAGTGTTTGAGCAACTGTGTTCATATTTGTTTTTAATGCTGTTACTTACTGAAAAAACATGTACACAGCTGAAAATGAGAATGCCTACAAACAAAATATTTGATGTTGAATGAACAGAAAATGAACTGAGACACAGCCTTGATACATCTGATATGCAGATTTGTGGAATCCACAGTACTACAGTATATTACTAAAACCTGCTTAGAGAAAATTGTAACTTATAACAATCTTTCATATAAAAAATATGTATACAGTGTAACCTCAATTATCTGACTTCAGAGGGGGACATACATTAAACTTGGATAATTGAAAGGTTCAGAAAACTTAGGGTCCAATGAAAATAGTGACGGCACATGAAAAAACAGCAACAAGCAGTTGTATCAGATGTTGTACTTAATATGTACAGAAAATGTTATTTAAATACAGCAGCACTTTAAAAATAAGAAAACAAAAACTTTAACAACTTTCATTTAAAAAATATTCTATAATGGCACATGTTTTGAGCTGGTATTTGATTTTTTTGAACGCCTTTCTTTAGTAATTGTCTGAGCAGAAGTGTGTGCAGGTAATGACACTCCTGCTGACTTTCTAGCCATAGGATCCACTTCTCAAAAACTTTAGATACTTCCTCAGCTGTCGGGACATGTGGAGCACTATCATCTTCATCCCTTCATCCTCATCATCTGTAGCCTCCTCTTTTACAGGTTCCTCAGTGACAATTGCAATGATATGATCAGTCAGTTCGCTGCAACCATCATCCTGTGACTCACAGGTGACCCATGACGCCATTATCTCTTCTCCAATTTTGAAGTGCTCTGCTATTACATAAGGCACCTGTAGCCTTATCCTGTTACTCGATGGTGACCAGCGAATCTGTAGGTGGTGTTAGCTCGTGGGATTTAGTTCAGCATTTGATCACTATTTCTATATGAACCTGATCTGAGGTTTCTTCCAGCAGTTAGCATGTGTTTTTTATGCTGAGGTGTTTGATAATGTCAAAGAGAGTCAGATCATCATTTTTCACTGACAGCATGTCACTAAGCAGTTCATCCCTATAAATGTGTTTCAGAATTGCTAAGATACCCTGGTCCATTGGGTGTAATTTATCAGCCGGCTTTGGTAGTAGAAACATGCAGTAGATGGAGTTGTCATCTGTATGCAGGGTTTCAGAATCAGGCTGTACATCAGCATTGACTATGAGCAGTATGACTCACTATGGGAGACTAAGATTTCAGAGATGGCTATGGACCATAGGTACAATTTCCATGAAAAACCACTGCCTACAAATTGCTGTAGTCATCCACACCCTGCTTTGAGCACTGCACAGCACAGGCAGATTATTCATATTGCAGTGCTCAAAGCAACAGGGCCAAAGGGATTTATCTATCAAAAGGAGTTTCAGTTTGTGTTTTGTCCCACTACCACTGGTCACCTGAGAACTGTGAGACATTCCTTGTTTTTTGTTTTCATTTTGTAATCTGTGGCTGACTTTTCTGTTGAGCTAGCTAGTGTTTGTTCTGGCAGTAACTTCCTGTAGGAGCCAGTCTCATCAGCACTGTAGATTTATTCAGCATACAGTCCCTCATTTGTGATGAAAAGTGACAACTTGTCACGAAATGGCCCTATGGAGTCATTGTTCACTTATAGCTGCTTGCCAGCAGTGGAAAGCTGTCTGATTCCTTGGTATGTTTTAAACCTCTCCAACAACTCCTCACTGACAGTGAACTATTCATCCTCACCTTTGAGGTTGTAGTGGAACATTAGAGCCTTTTCCTTAAGAATATGTCCATGGCTAGGTGTGCCCTCCACCCGGTTCTGAAGGAACCAAAAATAAAGATCCCTGTTCAGTGGCTCATCCCAACTTCACTTCATGGTTTTACAATTTTAGGGGTCAGCTTTATGCTCCATGGTGGTGGCATACTGTTGCAGCTTCTCCCTTGCCTTTTGGATATCAGACACAGTGGATTTCCCAATGTTAAGTTATACAGCTACATCCACTGCTTGCTCCCCTCACTCAAGGCAGTCCAGGATTCTAATCTATGCAATATCCAGGATACTGTGTTTTCTCTCTCTTTTTTTTTTTTTTACTTGTCCTCAGTCTTGGCCCAGAGGTACCTCTACCTTCCTTCAGTCTTGTCGGCTGGGTCCCACCATATCGGGAACCCAGCATCATGATGCATGCTACCAGGGAGATTTTTACCTATGATTTTTCTTCAGTTTTTGGTCCCTACCCCTGAGGGTGCTGACACAAAGGACTTGATGTTCAGACAAACATTGTGCTGATGCACGCCATAGTCAAGCGTCTGCAGCACCCTCCCCACACTGACTCTTGAAGAGCTGTGTGCCCTACTGCCCATGCTTCCACCAGCAGCAGCGCTACGGGCATATCCACTGCCCGGTAAACCCCCCCCACGAAGGTGGAGAACATCCATTGGGACACTCAATCCTTCCTTCCCCCAGCCAACCCCCAACAACCTGGGCCCATTCCTGAACCCAGGTTGCCAGCATAGCGTGAGGTGTGGCATACAGTGCCTCATCCCTCAGCGCCATCTGGCTGGCTGTGTTTTCTTCTTTTTTGATCAGCAATCACAAATGCAAGGTGCTTCTTAGTATGAAGTAAAAACTGTGACAACAGCACAACAGGAAGCAGAGGATTAAAACAGTTTCAGTAGTTAACTAGGACCAGCATAATGTCCTGTTAATTGTATTTGTTAACAAAGGACAAAGTATCTAGTATTAAGTAGTCCATTTATTTCCATCATTACCAGTTATTGGTAAGTTATCAAAGCTGCTGAGCTTTGTGGCAATGGATTGAATGTGGAAGGTGGCTTGAAATCTGTTTTTAGTAATTGTGTCTGTGGAGTTGATTTGTCAAAAATGCCTTCCAAAAAGTCCTCACTTGTAGCCAAATAGCTATTTCAAATAGCCAGAGGTAGAAATTTGACCACAGAGGAAGAACAAGCACTTGAGGTGCTGAAAAACAACCAGCTGATAGAAAGAAAACCTACCAACAAGGGGGGCTTCGTGTCATCCAAAAGAAAGCCCAGTATGAACTACAGATAATGTACCAGCTTATCAACACAGAAAACTACCGAACGTTACCACAAGACCAACTAGTGATTTCAAATGCAAGATATCTAATTTCTTATAATATTGCTGTGACAGACGAGATATTACAGTCAAAGAGAGAGAGAGTATATGCTGGAAGTGAACCCTATAACACCAATCATATACGCCATCCCACAAAGATACCAGAAACCCTCCTGGATGACCCATCATTTCAGGACATGGTTCCTTGTGTGAAAATGTTGTTGTTCATTGATCATTTTTGCAGAGAAAAGTAGTTTCCTTATCAGGACATACTAGGGACACAGTGCACCTTCTATCATAACTAGAAGGTCTTGAATCGGAAAATTGCTACTTCTGGACGTCAGTTGATGTCTCTGCTTTATATACTTCCATAAAGCATGAATTTGGACTTGCTGCTCTGAGAAATCACCTGACTAACTGAGACTTTATTGTAGGTGCAGCTGAAATAACACTTATGCCAGCTTCTTCCTGTTTAATAATCAGTGTTACTTGCAGGAATGCAGAGCAGCCATGTGTACAACCATGCCCCCTTCCTATGTCAATCTGTTGTTGGTTTGGTGGAAGAGAGCCATGGTCCTGTCCCATAACAGTCCATTTCACCCCCAAATAATTTATTGGAGCTGATATTATATTTATTGTTACTTAGAGGGGTAGCATGGAAACAGTACATAGTGTGGAAGACCTGAATTCTAATTATATGAATTTTCAATTTACAGCCACCATGCACCACAGTGTCAATAATTTTTTAGGTTTTACTTTTTCAGTTAACAGTGAAAATGCTGTGATAACTGAAACCTTTAGAAATCTCACTGTGGGTAATACCCTACTTCTGTAAAGCGACGCCTATTCCCACCATACTATTGAGGCAATCCCTTATTGCCAAACGGTTCATGTGCATACGGTGGAATTGTTCCACTGTTGTACTATATGACAAACAAGCCAAGGCACTAACTACACAATCTGTAAACCAAGGCTACAATACTGAACTATATGAAGACTAGAAATCTTAACCACAAGTCCCTCCTCATCCCCAGGTCTAAAACCATGTCAATACACTTAAATGTTACTTTTGTCACAGACTTTATCGTTGTTACTCCCATGATTGCAGATATAAAAAAAAACACTGGTACATGTTAAGTGGTGAAAGAAGCCTCATGCAATCAGTGAGTCCAGCCCCCACAGTCAAATACTATAGAAGCAAGAATCTGAGTGATCTTTAAACCCATAGTTTGTATCAAGCACCTAAACAAGACAGAGATAAGACAATTGGCTTCCTGCTCCCCTGGATAGTACCTATAGATGTGGAAAATGTAATGTCTGCCAGTTTTGCAGGACTGAATCCAGGTGTCTTCACCTCACAGAAGCAATTGCTGTAGAGATAAGAAATTTCATCTCCTGTTTCACCCCTTTTACCGTTTATGTCATTGCATGTAGTTGCCTTAAGATCTATGTTGGCAGAACAGTAAGACCCCTTCGCAGAATGATACAACAGTATGTTTGCTCAATTCTTGTGGCCACACCAAACACCCCACTTGGGGCACATTTTGAACAGTTCCACAATAAAAATTGCTGCCATTTTAAAGATATGGGATTTGAAGATGTACCTAGGAACCCCCAGGGTGGTGATAAGGTATGTACCCTTCTCCAAAAAGCAGCTAGGTGGATTGTTTTCTTTGGTGCCACCCAACCCTCTGATCTTATTGAGAACATTGATTGATTGCCTTTCCTGTGAACGCTTCTAGTTATATTCAGGCAATGTATTTTTAAGTGCTTAATTGTTTCCCAGCACCACATCTGCCCTCCTCCAGTCCCTCAGCACCCATCCTGTTTCCAGGGACAAGTTAAATAGTCTCGTCAGTGGGGCAACCAGCTCTTCCCTCAGTTCTCATAATACCCTTGGGTGCAAGCTGTCCGGCCCCATTGCCTTGTCCACCTTTAACCTGCCTAGTTCCTCCCTAACTGTATCTATGCTGAAAAGGCTAGGATCCACCTTTTTTCCTTACCTCTCCCCCACCCCTCAGCTCTGGTCAGCTACCCATCCTCCTCCATGAAGATCGAGCAGAAGTAGTTATTCAGCACCTCTGCTTTCTCAAAGTCCCCCTCCAGCTGAATTCCTCCCTCCCCCTCAACCATTCTATACCCCGCCTTGCCTTCCTTCTTTTCCCCACATACTTAAAAACAGTTTTATCTCCCCTTTTGACCTGTCTAGCTACTTTCTCCTCAGTGTCAGCTTTAGCCCTCCTAATCCTCTGCCCTGCTTTCCTCTGCTTCTCCCCATAAGCCTCCCTAACCTCCTTCCTTTGTGTCATTTTATGTTTTCTGCATATCCTCTTCCTTTCCCTGACTGCCCCTGCCACCACCCTAGTAAACCAGAATGGTCTCCACATTTTTTTGTTCTTCCTCACCCTCTTAATGCAAATTTCACTGGCTTTCGGTACCCCTTTTGATAGTTTCCCATAACTCCTCCACATCGCCTATATTCCCCTTTCTTGCCATTTGTTCCCAAAATATCCCTCTTATTCTGCTAAAGTCCATCCTCCTGAAGGCCATAAGCCTTGTGCTGGTCTGATTTGACTCCGTCCCTGTCCTTACCCTGAACCTTACAGTGCTGTGATCACTTGTACCTAGGCCATCACCCACCACCACTTCTTCCACACTTTCCCTATTTGTGAGAACCATGCCCAGCAGGTTATCTCTCTCATTCCCTTGAAAGTCACTGATTCTGTGGCCAAAAGCAGCTCTTTTAAGTGCTGCTTCTCCTTTGTCCTGGATTTGAAAGTCAGCACCCTTTTTTTGCAGGCTGACAATTGGTTGAGACGACCTTCTCCTTTACCTGCGGTGTTGTGGCCAGCCAGTGCCATAGAAGAAAAATCCCCAATCCCCATCTCAGTTCAGGACCAGGTCTTCTGAAGCCTCCGGTGCAGCTGGTGCAGTGGCCAAAGATGTTCACGGGTCAACCTCTGGTCCAGTCCAGCACAGGGGAGAGCGCTGTTCAAAGTCTCTCTCTCCCTCTCCCTCCTTCCCTCCTCTCTCTCTCCTTCCTCCGAAAGTCACTGATTCTGCAGACAAAAGCAGCTCTTTTAAATGTTGCTTCTCCTTTGTCCATGATTTAAAATTTGCTGCCTTTTTTTGCAGGCTGCCAATTGGTTGAGCAGCCCTCCTCCTCTGCCTGTAGTGTTGTGGCCAGCTGGTGCAGTAGAAGAAAAATCCCCAACCCTCATCTCAGCCCAGGAGCAGGTCTCCTGAAGCCTCTGGTGCAGCATCTTCACTGAGGCAACACATGGTGCCGTCCGGCGTGAAGGTGAGAGTGCCACTCGTAGTCTCTTGCTCGTTCTCCTTGCCCTGAAAATCATTGATTCTGAAGCCAAAAGCAACTCTTTTAAACGCTGTTTCTCATTTGTTTAGTTTAAATGTCATTTAATTCAGTGGACCACTACCTTGAAAAAACTGCCAAAGGAGCAGTGAAACCTTTGTGTTTGCTGTATTTCAAGGTATTCTGAATGAATTTCATTAAGTAATGAAATATTTTTGACTTCTAGAAGTCTGCTAGTCTGTCTGTCAATCTGAGAAGCATTGCAAATGCTCATGCTGACAGATCTTGCAGATTTATTTTTCACATAGGGAAGCCAGGCAGCTCCACATTTTTAATGACTTCTGATTGAAGGCCTGGACTGCCATTGTGGAGCTGTCCTCTACTCTCATATCCTAATGAAAGGTTTCAGCTTGAAACTCTCACTAATGGAGACCCAAGGAAACTTCGCTTAGAATTTTGGAGTTCTAGAAGCCAGTCGGACTTGGTCAGACAAGCGACTGGTCTGGCTCAACTTTGATTCCAATTCTGAAATAGAAACACAGAATTTGATGGCAGATAAGGACTACTTGACCCACCCAGTCTGCCCATTTCCCTACCTAATGGATAAGCTGCAGATCCTAGCTAACCAACAGCCTACTTCTTCCTACTCGCACCCCCTAGAATTGCCTTATGACTGTCCCATGCATTCATGAATTCCACCACTGTTTTTGACTCCACGACCTCCTCAGGAAGGCTGTTCCATACATCTACAACCCTCTCCATGAAAAAATACTTCCTCACATTACCTCTGAACCGTCCCCCCTCTAGCTTCAAATTGTGCCCCCTTGTTCTTGCACACCTTTTTTTCTGAAAGAAGCTACCCTCTTGGACTATGTTCATTCCCTTGAGGTACTTGAAAGTTTCTATCATGTCCCCCCCTCCCTCTGCTCCTTGAGGCTATACATATTAAGCTCCTTAAGTCTCTGTTTATATGTCTTCTGGTGATGACCCTGCACCATTTTGTTGCCCTCCTTTGGACTGCCTCCATCCTGTCTATGTCTTTGTGGAGATTTGGTCTCCAGAACTGCACACAGTACTCCAGATGGGGTCTCATCAGCTGTCTGTACAGAGGGAAATGTTTTAAAGTATTTGCTTCTGTGACTCTCTTCATCTGATCTAATTAAGGGATCAGAATTTAGTTATTTAATTAAGATGAACTGTTTATGGAGTTACGTATAGTTTTGCTTCAGCAAACAATATTACAGGGAACAAACACATAAATCCTTTTGGTCATTCTGAGACTGAGATTGAAACTGATAATGTTGTATTAATGTATGTTAGCGATAAAATGTCAGCTAATATTCAGAGTGAAAAAGCACTTATTAAAAAGCTTAATTTCTTTAAAAAAATCCTACACCATGAGTGGGATATTATAACATTTGCTGTACACATTAAAAATTATAGGATCCCAAGATGAGTCAGAGTCCTTATTGAGCCCACTGTAGACTTTTATGATCAGAAACTAATTGACAGATAGAACATTATTAGCTCTAAATGTTCAGTTGCATTTATTGTCTCAATTATTGAGGGTACAGCTAAAGAAAGAACAAAATGAAGTGGCCAAATGTTGACAATTGAGGAACAGTTGAAACTAAAGGTTATTTAGGAGGAGCACAATCTATAGACCAATTAAATGCAAGCCTTTTGAAATATGAAGAAACCCCAAAAAAACAGAAGCCTAAAAATATACAGATATGATACAATCAATAATCGTGATGCTAAAGTATATAACTGGAGTAATTAACTCATGGGTTTTTCAAACTATCATTTGCGGACTTGAAGACACCTAGTAGCTCTGAGGACAGCAAACGAGAGATAGAGGACATAGGATAGAGGGGTCAGGGATGTAAAACCTTTCTTAGGGAAAGCAGAAAAGCTCAGCAGGATTCAGTTCAGAACAAGCTGCTGGGAAACAAGGATGAGGAAGAAACCTCAGAACAAACAGAGCTGGAATCAGCAAGAATTGGAAAAAAAGGCACCAAAGGGGAAAAGCACATAGAAAAAGGCAAAAAAGGATCAAAGAGGAGGAAAAACCAGGAGCAATAGGGGATCAGACTTGGAGCAGTGTACTGCTGTCTTCAACCTCTTAAAAATACTTTTAAGTGAACCTGAATATAAAATACTTGAACAGGGATTGTCTTTCTCACCTACAATCAAGCCAAACAAATATGCAACCTTTCTATTGAATATTGTGCTTGAGACAATATTTTATTGATTCTGATAAGAGCAGTAGTGAAGAAATGCTTCAACTTACTCAGAAATTGGGTCTCAAGTCACAGTTCCTCCAATCCGGGGCTACTCCCTCCAACAATGAGAATTACTGTATGTCTCATGGGTGTAGAAAGAAATGGAAAATGTTTTATAAAAACAACAAGGAACCTTTTTTAATACTACAAAACAAGAAAAAGAAGCGACTGAAGTACTGCAAGATGAGACAAGCACTGTAATTAAAAACCTGATAAAGGTAGAGGAACAGTAATTTTTGACTATGAATGTTATAAGCAGTAATGTCTAAGAAAATTGTTTAATGAACAGAACTATAACATGTTACCAGAGAATCCAACAACCAAAATGGAAGGGTTGATTAAGACACTTTTAGAAAATGAGATGAAAATAATTGATTGGAAACATGGGTAGGTGAAGATCTAATGACATCAGGCCGTTATTCCCATTTTTAACTGCTTACCCAAAGCTCACAAGGATGTGAAGCCCCCCCGCCCCCATCAAATGATAGTTTCCTGGATGGATTCTATGCTATATCCTTCAACTAGTTTGACTGATTATCACATTCAGAAATGTATTCCCCAAATTCCATCATTCCTCCAAGACACAATGGATGTTCTAAAACTACCTGAATACACTATCTCTGAATTAAAAAGACACAGTCCTAGTGACAATGGATGTGTCAGATTTGTATACTTCAAATCCACATTCAATTGGCATTGTTACCCTCCTGGAAGTCTTGGAACTAAGGAATGCCACTGTCCTTCCTCCTACTGAATTTGTCATCAGCCATGCTGACTTGTTGCTAAATAAAAATGTCAAATTTGAAGAAACATATTTTTGAACAGATTTATGGTACTACGATGGGGCCCAGTATAGTCTCTGCATATGCAAATATCTATATTTATCAATTTGAAACCATGTACATTATAGACCCAATGACTAATCCTTATTTTCAGAATATATTGGCCTTTAGATGCTACATTCATGATTTGATTTTCATTTGGCAAGGAAGCACAGACAATTTCTTTTCTGGATTTGGAAATTCTCATTAAAGATGGCTAATTCTGCAATTAAGTATGTTAAATAGTTACAGAGAGAAATACAGCACTTTGCTCTACCTCAGGGTCAGGGAAGGTGCGCTACACCACCTGTAGCTGCTGCAGAATGCAGTGGTTCAACTACTGACCAGTTTTCCCAGATGTTGTCACATTTTACTAGTGCTGCTCAAACTGCATTGGCTGCTAGTGCATGGCTGCATCTCCATTAAAATAGATCTTTGACCTATAAGGCCCTACACCAGCTACCGCCCCAGTCGATCTCTTTGATCATCAGGGGATTGCCTCCTCAGGATGCCCAGGGAGAGATTGAAATCTTACAGGGATCGGTCTTTTGAAGTGGCAACACCAATCCTTTGGAACTCGGTACTCAGGCACCTGAGGGAGGCCCCTTTTCTTGAGACTTTCAAGAGAGGATTGAAGATAGTCTTATTTTTACAAGCCTTTGGAGATTATATAGAATAGAGTTTATTTATTGTTTGTAATGACTATAGGGAACCTAAGTATAGGTGACATTAATTATTTATTAGTTGTAAAATGTTAATTATCTTTTTGGATTTTATGTTTCATTATGTTTTTCTATTTAAGGGCACCCTGGGCCTTTGGGTAAAGGTGCCCAAAACAAATAAAATCTACTACTACTACTTCTTGTTTTCATCCAACACCTTCACATGAAAACATCCCATTCTTTTTCATTTAGTATACTTTATTATGTTTTTTGAATAGGTGTAAGCTGGTAACATATGACAAGCGTATTACTGGATTATTAAAAAAGCAAATACAGAGCATATATGACAAAACAATGAGATACATAGTCTGCAGCTTACAAATTCCCCCCTCCCATGCACCTCCCCTTCCCCCCCATATCCACCCAGTCTGCCACCAGTATAATAGGTTCAATCAATGCATACAAGAATTTATCCAGCCTAATGGGACACAGCTATGCCAAGTAATCGAGCTCCCCCAGCTCGTTAGTTACTTATTAGGAGAGTATAGAGTGGCTCCCATCTCCTAACACATTTCTTAGTATTATTAGACAATTTGGCAATTGTATGCTCAGCTTGCAGAGCAAACATGATTTCATGAAACCATTCCAAATAGCTGGGAGCATCAGAGTCCTTCCAGCATCTTAATATAACATTTTTCACACATGTCGATATCAGAGCCATGTGGGCTCTCTGATTGCCCCCAGGTATTAGTATGTATTCTCCAATGAGACATATTTCGATTCGAAAGAAGCCTGTCAAAGCCAGCAAAGGATTTAAACAGCTCTCTATGCTTCGCCAGAAGGTAACTATTTTTCTACATGACCATAACGTGTGAATTATATCAGCAGCCTCTTGTTGGCATCTAGGGCAACGACTGTTGTGCAGGAGACCAAATCGGTGTAATTTGAGGGAGGAATAATATAAATTGTGAATTATGTGAAACTGCATATATCTATATTTACCCATTTAATATACTTATATAGATGCGCCCAAATTCGGGCCCAGTCTATAGAAATGGAGGGGGTCCTGGAAATCTTGTTCCATTGGGTGTAACTGTGATTATCCTTTGAGTCAACTGTTGATCTAATAAAATCATAAGAGAATGATATTACGTGGGAAAGAGGTATGGTCTCCAAATATGGGGCTAACATTTTGGAGAAGGAGTCATGCCATAACCCAGCCCCTAAATGCTGCATCAATGAATGAGATAGCTGAAAGTATTTAAAAATTGAGTTTTTCTCCCAGCGAAACAGAGAGCAGCCTTCCTGAAAAGAAATCATCCTCTGGGCAATGACCAGCTGTTCGACCCTCTCAATACCTATCTGAGGCCAGAACGTCTGAGCTTTTATTGGTTTACCAGCAATAGAGAAATTAGGATTGCCGAATATAGGTTGGGCTATGTCCTTCAGTCTATCTGTTTTAAGGAAGGCACTGAGTTGTTGCTGGGACCGGATCAGAGAGTTTAGGGGGGTATCTCGTAGGGATCTGGGAAGCTTTCTTAATGGAATAAATGGTAGAGCTTCCGGATCCATCCCTGTACCCGCACAAAGATCCTGCTCAATCCTGACCCAGGAGGGTAAATGACGAACCTCTTAACTGGGCCGTTACCAGTATCGGACTCAAGCCAGATGTATTGCTAGGTAATATATATAGAAATTGGGGACCTGTAGGCCACCATCTAATTTTTTCTTTATTAATTTTAGATAGCTTCTTCTCGCCTTTTTATTTTGCCATATAAATTTACTCAAGATACCATGCAACCGAACAAACCATGAATGTGGTAAGGTTTGGTTCAACATTTGAAGTGGGTATAATAATCGTGGCAACACATTCATTTTAATAACGTTTACTCGCCCCCATAGAGTTAGTGGTAGTTTAGACCAGCGTTTAAAGTCATCCATTAGGCTATGGACCAAATCATCCAAGTTAAGTTGTCACATAACTCTCGGGGAGGGATGAATGTAAATGCCAAGATATTTCATCTTGTCTGTGTTCCATTGTATCCCCAAATGTGCTACATCTGATTTCATTGTATATTTATTTAAAGGAAGGATTTCGGTTTTGTCCCAATTTAGTTTATAATTTGAGAAGGTTTTAAATTGTGTTATAATCTGGAACACCTTGGGGAGGGATCGCCCAGGGTCTGTAATATGTAGAAGCAGATCATCTGCATATGCAGAAACCTTGTATTCTTGATGACCTATTCGGATACCCCTAACCATTGTGGAGAGGTTAATCTTTCTAATAAGAGGTTCTAGATATAAATTAAATAAGTAAGGTGACAAGGGGCAGCCTTGCCGTGTACCTTGTGACAGGATGAATGGGTGAGACAGGATACCGTTACATTGTATTCTGGCCGATGGAGTGGCATATAATATTTTGATCCATTTTATAAATTCCTGGGGTATTCGGTATCAGGGGAGTAAAAGGAAAAGATACTCCCATGAGACTCTATCGAACACCTTCTCTGCGTCCAGGGACACCAGAGCAGCAGAGAGGTCCGAGTCCCTGGATGCGGAGACGAGATATGCCAGCTTTCTGAGATGGTCTGAAGAGAGTCTATTTTTGACAAAGCCTACTTGTTCAGGGCTGACGAGATGTTCCCACACCTGGGCAAGTCTAGACAAGAGAATTTTGCCTAGAATCTTAAAATCCACATTAATAAGGGAGATGGGTCTGTAATTGGATATTCTAAGGGGGTCCTTGTTGGGTTTCGAAATAAGAACTATAGTAGCCGACGATAACGAGAAATCTGACAGACCATTTTGAAATAAATAATTAAATGTTTCGAGTAATATAGAGGCAATGGTATCTTTGAGGGCCTTGTAGAAATTAGTTGTGAAGCCATCAGGCCCAGGTGACTTGTCGATTGAAAGGGAATCAATAGCATCACAAATTTCAGATACGACAATGGGGCGTTTTAATAAGTCTACTTGACGGTCAGATAGGACAGGGAGTGTAATATCTTGGAGAAATGACTCCATATGATAAGAGAGATTATGGTTAGAGGGGGCTGTATAAAGCTGCTGGTAGTATTCTTGAAAAGCGTTGACAATGTCTAGAGGCGAGTTGAGAAGTATACCAGAAGGGTAATAAACCGATGGAATTATTCTCTCTGCTAATTGAGTGCGTAAACGTAGGGCTAGTAATTTGCCCGCTTTCTCACCTTGATCGAAATATTTGATCTTTGAACGTACTACCATAAGCTCTGCTTTTTTGGTTAGTAGTTTATTGTATTGGGCCAGAAAGGATTCCAGTTTGACCCAATCCCCGTCTGGGGATGATGGAGAAAGGGAATTTTCTAACTCGGAGATCTGACCTAATTTTAGGGACAGTTCAGCATTCTTTTGCTTTTTACATATGGTTGTCAAACAGATTATTTCACCCCTCAGAGCGCATTTGAGGGAGCCCCACAAAATGTCCTTCTTGGACATGGATGTGGCGTTATTCTCCATGTATATACTGATAAAATCTTGTGTCGAACCAAACATGTTCGTCCGAATTTAGAATCTGGTTGTTGAATCTCCAGACCCGTTCCCTGTGAATATTTGGGAAAAAATTAACTTGGAGATAAACCAGACGATGGTCTGAGATGGCCTGAGTTGAATAGTACACTGCAGAAACCCCTGAGTTGTAATCCTCGGATAGGAGAAAATTATCAATACGGGAAAAGGTATTGTGGGGTATAGAATGGAAAGAGTATTTTCTCTCTCATCTGGATATGTGAGTCTGCAGGGATCAATTAGTCCCAAAGAGGAGATTAATTTGTGTAGGGGTCTCTGACCGGGGGATGAACGTGGACTAGTGGACCCCGATCTGTCTAATGTATTTGAGAGCACTGTATTCCAATCTCCCCCAAGTAAGATTGGCAATTTAGACCAAGGAGCCAATGTGGACATAATGGAGGTAAAAAATTGCAGGTCATCTGAGTTCGGGCCATAGACCGAGCCTTGTACGACTTCTGTGTGAATCAACAGGCCTCTTACAATAACATATCTACTATCGAGGTCGACTGTGGACTGTAAAAGTTGGAAGGGAACCCTGCGGGCAATTAGAATGGCTACATCACTTCTCTTGGTTTCTTTGCCCGCACCATACACCTGTCCCACCCAGTTTCTGTGAAAGTAATGTGAGTTTGTAGATCTAAGATGCGTCTCTTGCAGAAAGGCTATGTCAATCTGCAAATTTTTAAGGTGGACTAAAATTTTGGAATGTTTAGCAGGGGAGTGTGCCCTTTTGATGTTCCAAGAGCCATATTTAATCTCCATTGTGGATCTTAATTAAAGGCTCAAGGCAAGTAGAAACTAGCGGGGTAAGCATCCAAAGACAACAAAGGTGAATTAAATCAGTATAGTACTTCCTGGTGGCAGACAACCCAGTTCCCACTATCATGCCCCTCCTCCCTCTCCCCACAAGTCATAAGATTTGGATATTGAACCATTTAAACATAGATACATCACCCAACCCCCAAAAATGTAACTATGCAAACTTGTCCAACAACTTAAATAGAAATCACTAGTCACATCAATCTTCGAAATGAAGATTGCTAAATGTACTAAATATCTGGCACAAACATACCATGTATAAGCTTGTTTCTAAAAAGTGCCAAAACGAAGGGTTGAACCTGACTGTGATATTATCCCCTACACGTCTATAGCACATGATGCGCTGTTAGTCTGCCAGTTGCTGACTGGCTGCACACCCTCCAAGCACCAATCTACCCTTTTAAGAGACTGGATTTATTATCAAGACTGTCCTGAACACCTAGATATGTAATAAACCGGCATTCTAAAATGAAATCAAATGTAAAGCTTTAATTTGGCAAGGTATTATAGTGACCAAGCAATTGCATGGGGTATGTAACTCCACATGCACAATATTGTCCCCTTGTTATACTGATTTGCAAAAACATACCATTTACGCACGGTAGACCGAAACAAGTCTTGCTAAGAAAATGGAGGGGTCTTCTCCACTTAATCTCAGGCTTTGCTATTCACGAGTAGACCCAGGGTAAGTAGGCTGGGCAATAAGAGACTCTGTTGTTAAACTGCATCAGACCTAGAGCTGAAAGGAAAATAAAATAAAATGCACGGGACCATCTGTGAGACCACTGAAAATATAACAGCCTCTAATGGAGGTAAAAGTTCGTCACACAATCTGTCCAGAGGTCTGTGAGCTCAGGAAAAAAAAAAAAGGCAGTCAAATAGTAATGACTCTTCAAGCACATGGTATCTTCTTGACCGTACATGCAAGAAAGCAGGGAAAAGGGTTCAAATCCCACTGTGCCTCCGGTTATGCTGCTCAGCACTAAGTTCCCACATGCCCACGAACTATTGGCATTTTTAAAGTTAGAGTCCTCTTTAATGTATTTCTTCTGTTCACTTGGTAAATCTTTTGGGTTCACAAACTTTGATCAGAAGGAAACTTTTTATGGGAGTAGAGAGACCCTTCCTTTTCTTAAGGTCAGTACTCACTCCAGATCCCTGGGTGGCTACTCCAAGCGTCGGTGATTCCATTTTGCCCCATTAGTCAACATAAGTCTTTCAACTAAGGGAGGGAAGTGAAATAAAGTACGGGATGCAATCCGAGAGCCCACTACCCTTGTAATGACCTCTGATGGAGATAAAAATTGTAAGCAGGGTTACTGTGTGTTCCAATACTAACAGAAAGTGACTCATATTGATTTTATCAATTTGCGGGGCTTACTTGCCTGTGAGTAAAACACGATGGGGATGAAGGTTCAAGTCCCACTGTGTAACTAGCTGTGCCGTTCTTCAGTAAATCTTTGAGTGATAATCCGACTTCATTCATCGGTGATCCATGGCTCGAGACGTATCTTCAACCCATGAAAATTTCAACGGGCCACAAAAAGATCAGGTAGGAGGGACTGAGGTGTTGGAAGTGCTTGCTTGGCGCTTTCGAAATTATGCCATGAGCCTGCCACATTAACAGAGAAGCACGATGGATATAGAACTCTGAACCGGATCCCCGCTGCTATCAACTTTGTGACCACGGGGTGGTATTCTGCCCGTCTCTGTCTGCTGGTGGCTGGTAGGTCTTGCATGAAGTGAAGTTGTCGACCTTCCCAAAGAACTTGATGTGACTCTTTGGTCTGATTCAGTACATGCCATTTATCTTGGTAGTTCAGGAATTTAATAATGAGAGGTCGAGGGGGTTTCCCAACTTCGGGTTTGGGGCGCAAAGGAGCGGTGTGCCCGTTCAATAACATATGTAGAGTTGTTGGGCGATGGCCCCGCAACTTTGGTTAACAATTTTTGTAGAAAAGTAATGGGCATTGCACCTTCCGTGTCCTCTGGAAGACCAAGTATGAGAATATTATTTTGTCTACTTCTGCCTTCTAGATCTTCGAGTTTGGAGTCTATTTTCTGTTGTTTCGTTTTAATATTTACGATATCACTATCGGTCACCAGTATCCGCTTTTCCAGAGATATTATACGTGCCGAGTTATCGGAGATGGCTCTCTTGGTTTCTGCCAGATCACCTCTGAGTGATTTTAGCTCCGAGGTCAGTTCTTGTAGGGCAGATTTAAAAGGCTGGAGCTCTTCAATAAACCATTTTTTGGTTAGTGGGGCATTCGATTGCGTACTGGTAACACTGCTGACAGGCTTATGTGAGGCGCCAGGTTGGGATTTCGATCTCTTCGGCCCTTTTTCCGGCGTAGACGGAGGTGTGTGAACTGAAGGGGCCTGTCTCATTTCAGCCTCCATTGTAGATTTAGGCCAGGATAGTCCCTTCGCTGAGACGTTTCGTGATTCACCGATGATTTAGAAATATTGTTCTGTAATGGTGAGATGGTGAGTCAGTATGATGATAAATTCCTTTTCAGCTGATTAAGGAGTTTAAAATTTTGCCAGGTAGCAGAGAAATCAGCACTCCGGGAGGGAGACGAACAGCCAAGCTGCTTCCACTACAGTGCCATCACGTGACCCCCGAAAACATCCCATTCTGATGGTTCCTTCATGACAGAAGGATTTGCCTCAATAAGGATAGTTTCAAAAAGGAAGTGGAAATTATGGAAGATAGACTATTGGAAAGGGAATATCCCAAACCAGTAGATAGGAAGCAGCCAAAAGGGCTTCTAACAAAGATAGATAACTGTTGGTATATGACTAAAATGCAGCAAACAGGCTTACAGAGGGTTGCATTTTCTATACCCTATTCACCTATTGTCAGAGGAATTTGAAATGTTCTTCATAAGTTTTGGTGCATTTTATGCTCAACAGAACATGCGGGTCAAAGTTTTGTTTTGCCAGCTTTAGTGGTAACTAAGAGTGTAACATGTTAAAAGATCATCTGCTGCTACTTTCAGACCATACACCACCAAAAAAAACTGACAGAGGTGTCTCCTCAGGCTCTCAAAAGTGGGTCATTTTTATGTACTATAAATTTCATCTAAACCTAAGTGAATTAGGGTACTCTTCAACTCCTGAATCTCTTTCTGAATGGTGTCCTACAGTACCATGCTGTAACTGAGGGGCAAAGTAAAAAGGAAAGAGACCTGGGGTGATCATATCTGATTACTTGGGGCTACTTGGATGCTGGGTGCATAGGGAGGGGTATCAGCAGCAGAAAGACAGAGGTTGTGTTGCTTCTGTTTAGGTCACTAGTAAGCTCCCACATGGAGTTCTGTCTCCAGTTCTGGAGATCATACCTCTGGAACTACATAGAGTTGAGATGGTCCTGAGAAAGGCAGATAAAATGGTGCAGGGTCTGCATCAAATGTCTTATGAGGAGAGACTAAAGAACTTTAGTATGCACACCCTGAAAGAGAGGAGGGAAAGTGGGATATGATAGAGGCCTATAAATACCTCACAAGAGGCAAATAAGGTACAGGAGGTAGTGTTTTTCAGAACAGAAAAGGTGCTGAAGAACAACAGGATGAGCTATGAAGCTTGAGTGGTTTAGATTCAAGAGAGATGTGAGGACATATTTTTTCACAGGAAGAGGGGTGGATTATTCCTGGAACAACCTTCCAGCTGAGGTGGTGGGGTTAAAAACAGCGTGGGGTTCAAGAATGCATCTGATAGGCATGAGGGAATCATGGTGGAAAGCAACGGGGGGGGCTGTAGATTAGGTAATAACTGAGGTGATAATGAAAGTAGGGAAAATGGGCAGGCTGGATGGGCCAAGTGGCCCTTATCTGCCTTCAAATTCTATGTTTCTATGTTACAGGTTTCCTCCCTGATACAATAAGTAACCAGTCTCCTATATCTTTTGTCTATAAATACCTTTCTGAAAATTATTTAGTTTAGGTACTACTCTTGGCTCCTACGTAATGCCTTCTTAAATTATCTAAAATAAATCAAACTGACTGGTCATATCTCTAGAAGACAGAGGTGTAAATAATACCCCATCTTTTTACTGCCATGTTCACTGAACTTCATAATAAGCATGAACCTTTCATTAAAAATAGAGTCAGAGGTTCAATCACTAAATGACTAAATAGTGACTTGCTGCCTTTTAAATTCAGGGATAAATGCTCGGTATGATTCAAGGCCTCTGCCCTTGTTTCAGACTGAGAGGAATGCAGACAACAGAGGAACCTGCGCAAAAAATATACATGCATACATACTGCTCTATGAAATGCACTTATTTTTTATTTTATTTATTTATTTGAATAATCAGATTTACAACCTTTGAGTCAGAGACTCGTTTACAAAGGTACCTCGTCGCAGGGAGGGTGTACAACAAGCAAGTGATGTTTAGACAGAGGTTACAATACAGGTGAATACAGGTGAATATTACTTACTGTAATAATCTACTCTTCTCCTCTGTTGATGACCTACAGATCATTTAGAAATGTGTTAATGATTTTATGGGTATGGATTAAAACAGTACCAAAAAGGATATGGAGTTGAATAGCATTATTCATTTATTTATCTCAAACGTTTCACCAGGAATGATATACTGAGCTGGTAACAGCTTGTTTCTTGATGCCCTCCTAGGGAAGGGGTGAAGAAGTATAAAATACAAAAGGTGCAAAGGTAAATAAAATACAATAAGGCACAGATCAATTAAATAGAGAATAGTATATAGGGTGGTGTGTGTAATGAGATTTAGACACACCCGATTTGTGGGGTGCTACATAACCCCAAGGGTGAAGCCTGAGGAGTTTATGAAATGCATCCCACAATGAGGGTGTGTGTAAAATTGAGTTTTACTCAACTCCATATTTTATTTTTTATAATTGCTGGTGTGTGCTTTTTTGACTCAGCTGTTACATAAATTAGGGAAACAGATTGGCATTCAGGTAGCCACGGACTAGTTGGGATTCTGTGCTGTCCCTTTCTGTGGTCTGCCAAGTTACAGCGATCCACTTATTTATGGGAGAAAGTAAAACTAGTAGTTTCCATATCTGTCTTTTTTTTATTTTCATAAACTTACCGACTAATGGTGGTTGTGGAGCTGCGGTGTACTTCCAGTAGGAAGAGGTGGGGATACCTGCTGGCTCCTGCGTGCTGGCAGGAAAACCAGCCGGTATGTTTAAATATTTTCTGTTTGGTTTTTCCTGCCAGTGACTATGGGAAGAGACTTTTTTTTGTAATTAAAAAAATAATTGAATGATGACTGTGATGGGACAATGTTCTGAACATCGCATATTGAAGGAAGACCGCATGATTGGCACATGCACGGTCTGAGAGAAAGCCAGTATGTGTTTGCCATTATAACCAGCTGGTTATAACGGTAAATTATAACTGGGTTTCCCTATGGGAAAAAGCGCCAGTCAGTAATTATAAATACATTACAGTTAAACACCCATGCAATACAGGCAGGTGAACCAATGCAATGTAATAAAGGGAGCAAGGACAATGCAAAACAATACAATACTGTTCAAGTACAATACATTTCCTTTTTCAAGTACAAAGTCTTGGAGCAGATTAACGACATTCAGACTGTGTGAGATTGCCAGCATAACCAATGCAGTACAATACAGTGTGGTACAAGAGCAATACAAACACTTTTTAGGAGCAGATTAATGGCACCCAGACTGCAGTCTAGGTGGACAAAGTTGCTCAGAGTGGGGGGGGGGCACCCAACAAATAAAGTGGTCAGGTACAGTTGCAAAAGGGAATAGAAAAGTCATGAGGAAGAGACTTTAGGGAGGATGAGAAGGAAGAGAAGATAAAGGACCAGAGCTTGGAGAAATGATACAAGAAGGCAGCTTGTCCCACAATAGTTCTCCTGGACAGGAGGGATAGGGAATTGGAAGCATTATTCTAGAAGGGGTAGGAGGAGGGAGTGGGGGCAGGGAGTCAAGCCATAATTTTGTGGTAAAGGAGGCATAGTGGGTGAGGTGCCTGGCACCAAGAGAGGAGAAGGAGAGGGAGGAGTAAAGGAAGCAGTGGTGGGTGCGGGGAGAGCAGGGCAAGCAAAACAGCAGAAGGAGTAAAACAGGGGATCCAGTCTGGCAAGAGTGGACATGAGAGCTGCACTTTAGACAATGTCACAATTGTCAAAGTTTGGGAGGAGTATCTTCAAAACTAACTCCCGGCAGGCAGGAAGTGGGATACTGGCTTTGATACCACTGAAAGTGATATAGTATTCCAGCAGAATGCTGTCTACAGTTGTGAAGTATCACACGTTAGAGCATGATGCTGGCCACACTGCCATCCCACGGCCTACCTGTGTCCGCCAGGGGGGGTCCTGCTCCTGTAACACCAACTCAGGGGGCAAGCTGGGTCTCACCTACCCCAGTGTCCATTGGAAGGGGGTGCCCATCCAGCAGGTCTGGCCCAGGATGGTAAGCCTGGAGCATGCAGGAGCGGCAAGCGGAGATGGGCTGAGCCTCCAGGGGTGAGGGGAGGCCTAGCCAAAAAAACAAAAAAGGAATGTTTGGTCATTGTATGAGCAATCAAGTGCTAGTGTGGATACCTTGGCAGCAAGCCATTAAAGTTATATATGGATCACAGTGTAATGACATGGTTGCTCATAATGAAGGACACAATTGGAAGTTGGAATAATGGTCACTTCTCTTGCACCAGCTTGCATTTGTAATACAGCACTGTCACATGAGCACGAATGCAGATGCAGATCATCTGTCATGAACAGCCAAGGAACATGATTAAGAGGACCATGAAGATGCTGACACTGATGAGGAGCCAGTAGCCCCTGCTTTGTCTTGCAGTGTGATGGCAACAGGAGTGCAGGGCTCTAAAGAGGTTCTGATACTACCATTTTGATGCTCTGAGCTGATAGATGCTCAAGGCTAGGATGTTGAGACAAGATAACTCATGGAGTTGTTGCAAAGAGAAGAAACAGCAGAGGCATTGCCTACCAATCAATAGAGTGCCGATGATGCAAGTAACCAGTGAGGAATGATGGAGAATGGTCTTACATTAGAGCTAGAGAAGGAAGACAATTCACAATTACAGCACACCATAGCAGGACACATGGGAAGGAAAATTACTCTGGGGGAATCAGAGCTAGATTTTACTGGCCTGGAATGAGACTCTGATTTCATTGTCATGAAATGAGAGATCATCCAATATGTTTAGTCATATACTACAGCAGTAGGTGAAAGCAAGCAACCAGTAACTGATGGACCAAATGATTATGAACAGTCCAAAGGGACCTTGGACAAAAAATTCTACAGATCTTGTGGGGCAATTGGCTGCCAGTATAGCCTAGAGATTAGAGTAATGAGCTGTGAAAGAGCTTCATATAGCCAGCAGACCTGGGTTTAATTTTCACAATCTACACTTGCATACTGTGTGACTCTGAGCAATACATAGTTTTGCACTGCTAGAGGGGAAGAAGGAGGAGGGATTTGATGCAATTGAAGGAGTAATTGTTGAATGCCTGGACCAAACCATGCAGGTAGAAGTTCTGCTAGGAGAATTGCAACAGGGGCAAAAGGGGGGAATAATGTGCAGGAGGAAGAGCAGCCAGAAATGAGAGATGGAGATGAATGGAAACAAGCAGGGAGTAAGAAGGGTAGAATCTTAGTGCTGGGGGACTCAATACTAAGAGGAGTCAGGTGGGGTAGCAAGGGGGCGAGGCATAGTCGCATTTGGGTGGAGGCCATGCCAGGAATGACAGCAGAAAAGGTAGGAAAATCTGTTCTGAAATATGCTAGAAGAGGTAGGGAAAAGCCTCATTTAATTATACATCTGGGGACGAACGACCTGGCTGACATGACAGTAGATATAGTCCAGAGGAGGTTTGAGGAACTAGGACAACTATGTGAGGGGGCAGGAAGATCAATAACTTTTTCAGAGATACTTCCAGTGCACAAGGCGAGCACAACAAGAAAGCTGAGAATAGAGGAATTTAACGGATGGCTAAGAACCTGGTGTTATGCTAAAGGATATGGGCGGTTGGGGGGGAGGGACCTGGGAGGACACTAGTCTCTATGCCAAGGACAGACTACACTTGAGTGAGGAAGGAAAGAAAGTGTTGAAACAGAAGGTGGAGGAGTAAATAGAGGAAGCTGGGAATTTAAACTAGGAACAGGGGTGGCAAGTGGGCAAGAGACATGCAGAGACCACAGGTTGGGAAACCATATGAGCTACCCCCCATAACAGTGACAAAGGACAAATGGCAAGTACTATTGGTGATGCTAGTAAAGGAGGGCAGGATGGGAGGGGGAAAGGGTGGAAGGTGGTTACCCTTAATGCTAGGAGCCTTGGGAGGAAAACTGCAGAGTTACAGGTGCTCATGGCAGAGGGAGAGGTGGACATTGCAGCCATCACAGAAACATGGGCCACCCAATACGATGACTGGGACCTGTCTGTACCACGGTACAGGTTATTTCGTAGGGACAGGGTGATTGGGAAAGGGGGTGGCACTATATGTGAAGTGGGAAAGGGGTACTATATGTGAATGAAGGACTGAAGTGTAAGGGAGAAGGGATGAGGGTAGTGTGGAGTTACTTTGGATGCAAATCCAGGATTCCAAGAATAGGATTCTCAGAATGGGAGTGGTGTACAGGCCACCATCTCAGATGGAGGAGTTTATTTATTTATTTATTTAGTTTTTGTTGATTGGGTAAGTGCACTAGACAAATCCTGCCTATTTTCAGGCACGACCCGGGGGAGGGGGATACAGATGAATGCCAACTGACCTCGAACCAGATTAAGCTGTTGGTGGTATTTTTAGTAAATG
Source organism: Neoceratodus forsteri (assembly GCA_016271365.2). Lineage (NCBI taxonomy): Eukaryota > Metazoa > Chordata > Ceratodontiformes > Ceratodontidae > Neoceratodus > Neoceratodus forsteri. Next base: position 259,611,078 of record CM028137.1, on the reverse strand, counting down.
AGGGAAATTTGGCCAGGACACCAGGTAAATTCCCCTACTCTTTTCAATAAGTGCCATGGGATCTTTAACATCCACCTAAACTACCACCAATCCAGGCAGATGGGACCTCGATTTAACGTCTCATCCGAAAGATGGCACCTCCGAAGTGCAGCACCCCTCTCATGCTTTACTACAGTGTCAGTACTGGGACATTAACCCAAGAACCAGATGTGGGAACTGAACCCACAGCCCTCTGATCTCCTGGCCTCAGAGATGAGTGTGCTACCTACTGAGCCACTGACACTGGGTTAGAGAGGGAACTAGTGGGACAGATCAGGAGGACCTGCGAGAAGGGTAGTGTGGTGATTGTGGGGGACTTCAACATGCCAGGAGTGGACTGGAGTACCCCAACAACCAGGAAAAGAAGGGAGCTGGTACTGCTGGATGCCTTCCAGGACAGCTTCCTGCTGCAAATGGTCAGTGAACCAACCAGGTTAGGGAATACCCTTAACCTTGTGCTGGCAAATGGGGACTTTGTGAGAGAACTTACGGTGAAAGAACCACTGTCAGGGAGTGACCACCACTCAGTATGGCTCACATTGGATATGGGCAAGGAAGGAGTGGAATCTAGCACAAGAGTGCTGAACTTCAGGAGGGCCAACTTTGGGAGGATGGGGGAAGTGGTAAAAGGGTACCAGGCCAGAATTCTACCTAGTATGGACACTAACCAGAGGTGGGAGCTCATAAAGCTGGGGATAGTGGAGGCAACCAAAACCCACTGCAAGGCCCAGAGCAAGAAGGCTAGGGCTAAGAAACCGAGCTGGTTGAGCAAGGAGGTCATGGAAAGGTAAGGAGGAAAAGAGCTGCCTTTAGGTGGTACAAGAAAACAGGGAGGGGGAGGACAGGGAGGAGTACTTGATGGAATCGAAGGAGGTGACACGGGCTGTAAGGGGAGCCAAGGCATCTACGGAGCTCAGGCTGGCACAAGGCATTAAGAAGGGGGAGAAGGACTTCTTTAGGTACATCAGGGAGGAAAGGAGCTATAAGGACCACATAGTAAGGATTAGGAAGGGGGGGTTGGGTGGAATCAGGGTACGATAAGGCAGAAGCACTAAATGATTACTTCTGCTCAGTATTTACAAAGGAGAAGAGGGGGTGACACCAAAGGGGAAGAACAGCAGAAACAGGGGTGAGGGGTGACAGATGGGAAAATCATGAAGGGCAGAGTTCGGGAGGGTTTGAAGGCACTGAGGGTGGACAAGGCACCAGGACCAGATGGCATCCACCCCAGGGTACTGAAGGAACTGGCAGAGGTCCTTGCGGGACCTTTGGCAGACCTATTTCATGCCTCACTACATTCAGGGTGTGTACCTCAGGACTGGAGGGTGGCTCATGTGGTGCCCCTCCACAAGAGTGGCCCCAAGGATGAACCAGGGAACTACAGATTGGTGAGCCTCACATCCATCGTGGGTAAGCTAATGGAGACCATCCTGAAGGAGAGGCTGGTGGCCCTCCTAGAGGCCAAAGGACTACAGGACAGCAGACAGCATGGCTTCATACATGGCAGATCCTGCCAAATCAACCTGGTGGAGTTCTATGACTGGGTAACTAGGCAACTGGACAGGGGCCATGCAGTGGATGTCCTGTATCTGGACTTCAGTAAGGTATTTGACTTGATGCCGCATGGAAGGCTGGGAAGTAAGTTAGAAGGCACTGGGGTGGGTGCAAAGCTGGTGAAATGGTTAAGATACTGGCTTCAGGGAAGGCAACAGAGGGGTGGTGGTGGGTGGGGAGCGTTCACACCCAAGGGTAGTGACGAGTGGTGTTCCACAGGGCTCGGTGTTGGGACCAGTGTTATTTGGGACATTTATTGCAGACATATCATTGGACATCAAGAGCAAGATCAGTCTGTTTGCTGATGATACCAAGGTAGGAGCAGTGATGGATGACCTAGGGGGATGGCAGGGGTTGCAGTATGATCTGACAAAGCTTGAAATCTGGTCACACACTGGCAACTGGGGTTTAATGCCAAAAAGTGTAAGGTGCTGCATTTTGGGATGAAGAACCCAAGGAGGAGTTACCAGCTGGGGGGAGTTCAGCTAGCCCAGACAGAGGAGGAGAAGGATCTGGAGGTACTCATTTCAGGGTCAATGAACAACTCAGCACAATGTAGAAAGGCAGGTGCAAAGGCCAACAAAATGCTGGCTTGCATTGCAAGGGGGTAGATCCTTGAGGAGGGAGGAGGTAATTCTGCCTCTGTATAGGTCATTAGTTAGACTGCACCTGGAGTACTGCGTGCAGTACTGGTGCCTGTATCTGAAGAGGGACATTAAGTTACTGGAGAGGGTGCAGCGCAGGGTGACAAAGACTGATCAAGGGGCTGGGGGTCTTATCATACGAGAGGAGGCTGAGGGAATTGAACATGTACTCGCTGGAGGAGATGAAGGACAGAGGGGACATGATTGAAACCTTTAAGTACATGGAAGAAATATACAAGATGGGTACAGAGGAGGCTGTTCAAAGTAAGGGAGGGGCGAGACATTGGGGCCATGATATGAGACTGGAGGGAGGGATTCAGGAGGAAGATGAGGAGACACTTTTTTGCAGAGAGGGGTGGTAGCTGGGTGGAATGCATTACCTGCAGAAGTGGTATCCAGTAGAACAGTGGACTGCTTCAGAAGGGGATGGGACAGGACAAGGGGAAGGGTCAATGGAGGGGAGGGGAAGGGTAGAAGGGAGGGGCAGCTGCAGAATAAGGGGTGCTAGCTGCACATTTGAGCAGACTTGATAGACCTTTAGGCCTTTATATGCTGGCAAATTTTGTATGTTCATATGTTCATAAGTCTCTTAACCACCCCAGTCCTCCAAGGTCACCCCTGAAAACAGGCACTTGTTCTTAGTTGATCTTACCGGTTACCAAAAAAATTAAAAAAAATGTCAAACAAGCAAATGAATATCCCATATTAGGGTGGATCAGTGGGTGGAAGCATTTCCTCTGTGGAGAGCAAACACTGTCATAGTGTAACCCCTTTGTTACCCGGGGTTACTAGAATCCCAGTAAGACCTAGTGGTAGGCAGGGAAGACAGCTTATGAAACTCCAGTTAAATGGGTTTCACACTGTCTCACTCTGTCCTCAGTCACAGCTGAGACTAGAGGGATGACATCATTATAGAATTGTCACAGCTGCATGAGCCACATTTGGAATCTTCAGCTCAGGTGAGTTAGAATCTTGGGAATTCAAGTCAGTCTTCAGTTTGTCCTTAACAAACAAGAAGGACACCAGTAGTGTCTGTTTACCCCCTCCTCGGGAGGTGAGGAAAAGTTCTTTGTGGGTTCCAGGGGCAATCCCTTCTCCCACCTTTGGAAGAAAGCTGCCTGTTTTAATTTAAGTTCAGTCTGTTCATGTATAACAGCAAAGGTTGCATTTCTTGACTGTAGGGCACCTGCAGCGAATGGGTGAGTGTTTGGCCTCATTGGAAGGGGCAAAACAACTTTTCTTCAGTTGGATTTCAAGTATTGGGGACTGCTATTTGGGAGAACTATGTCAACTAGGACAAACAAATAGAGCAGTCATCTGTTTAAAGTGTTAAAGTTCATTGTAGAGGGGGTGCTTCAGGTCATCCACCATCAATCTACAGTTTTAAAGTCTAAAGTTCTGTGTGTCCAGAGAAATGGCCGGGTATGGGCTGTGGGAGCTGGAGGTGGATAGATCCCCATCTTTAGTAACCAGGTCCACCTCTACGGATTTCTTCTGTGTTTTTGCTACTTGCCTCATGCGCTGGCCAGTGATGGGGTGGTACCTAGACATGGGTCGCAACTTGAAAATCTCTCTAGGAGTCGTAGACTTCAAGTGGTGTGGGGAGCCACAGGATGGGAACATTACTCCTTGTTTGATAGGAGTCTCCCTGTTTGATGGGAGTTTCGAATTGGAAGTACGAAAACAAAATCTCTAGGAGTCGCAGACTTCAGTGGTGTGGGAGCCACAGTTTGGGGAGCCTCCTTGTTTGATGGGATGTCTTTCAAGTAGAGTTTGGGTTCATTGCCAAGTGGACCGTCAGTCGAGAGTGGTCGGCAGGGCGGGCCAGTCGGGCTGTGTATCCAATCTGCATGCAAAGTACGGGCTGAGTGCCTGGTGGGTCCAAAGCCAGACAACTGTTGTAGTGTTCATTCCTCAAATGGACCGCTGTGTTTAACCTCTAATCTGCATTACAGTTACGTAGCACTGTGGGGACCATACAGAGCTTTGTTTATGTTCAGTGAGTTAATAAATAAGCCACACTGAAAATCCCAATTCTGGTTCTGGACATTACAGTTATTGCTTCCTGTAGTTGGAATTACTTGGGTGTCCCTGTGCAGAGTAGTCAAACCTAGGCCTCTTGTGCCAAGTAGCCTCATCCTTCCCTGAACCCGTAGATACCCTATGTATATCCATGCTACAAATGTGGACGCATAGAAGCCTTACAAAAATGGATGCACCACTTTGGATTTGTTTGGGAAGGAAGGTGTTTGGGCAAGTAGGCTAGCGTTTTGGCTATCTGGCAGTCGGTAGCCCCAAAAAGTTGAAGCAATTTCCCTAGTGTGTGCTGTGTGCTGTGAATCTTGTGCTGCTGTTTAAAAAATGCCAACTGTTTACCAAGGAGCTGTAAAGCCAAAATGTGTGTCCTTGTCCTGCATCAACATAGTTTACAGCGTTTGTCAGTTTTAAAATAAAGTTCTGTGAAGAAAAGTGTGGAAAACTAGGGGTAGCAACAGAGAAATTATGCCCTGGACGTTGGAAATGCTTTCTGTGCAATACTAGAGCCTGCAGAGTTACTGGCAATGTACATGGTTGAAATGGGCCCTCACTGTGGAATCAGTTGAAAAAAAAAAGTGCATCTTTTCAGTTTAAATTTGCCTGCTTGACGATCGCCGTGAGGAGAGGAGCCCTCGTGAGGAAGAAGAGGCTCATTTGCATGGCGACGTGTGGTTGGTCAGTTTGCCATTAGTCCCGCCCCTCAGCCAGCTCTTCCGTGTCTGCTTCAGCATTCTAGAGGGAGACAGAGAGTAGTGCATGTACTGGCAGTGGAGGAGCATTCGCGAAGTGTTCAAAGCACTGCAAACAGTGAAAAGTGACTTTTCTAGTCCAAAATCGGGCTCAACCCGCTTATCGGTCGTGGGATCAGTAAACTGTGTGATTAATACTACGATCGCGGAGACTGCCCGCCCGTTTGAAATCCGAGGCCTTGAAAAATCTGGCTGCAGGCCGCTTTCCTCCATCACACAATCTGCTACCATAACAGTGAGTAAACGATTTAAACTGCTCAAATCAGTGATTTTCAGTAATGCCATATAAAATGTGAGTGCAGCTGTATAGTCACTTTGCAAGTAGCGATTGTGTGATATCCTGCTGGCAAGTGCAAGTCTGTAAAGCCATTAAATGTGTGCATAGCAATGAAAGTAGCCTCAGTTTAAAGTTTGCAGCCAGAGAGAGACTGTGGGTTGTAAAATAATTGCAACACTAGTAAAAGCAGGCAATCCTGTGCTGAAACCTGAAGTTTTAAAAGGGACTGTGATTAAATAAATGTTGCCAGCATGTGTAAAAGTCCAAGGAAAATCCTGTAAATGTGAGGACAGCCAGAAAAGAGCAAATTGTGCAGTTTGAAATAAAAGTTATTAGTAGCTGATGTAAATCGGGTGCGCAGTGGCTTGACCCAGAGTCTAAATGTTGATGCACAGGAGTGCTGCCGCCGCCATTACAGGGTGGGGTAGTAAAGTAAACACAGCAGCAGAGGAGCCATTTTAAAGCTACAGAGTGTGTTCATTTAAAGTGGGACTTTCAGTTACAGTGAACTTTTGTTTGTTTTTCTGCAGTTATAGCCTCAGGACCAGCTCGTTACCCGGATCATAGATACATAGATACATAGACAGTGTCGGCAGATATGTGCCTATGGCCCACCCAGTCTGCCTTATTTGAGCTTGTAAGTTCAGTTTGTTTTCCTAGAAGTCTATTTCCTTACCCCTGACCTCTAGAATTCTTTATGTCTATCCCATGCATTCTTAAATCCCGTGATTGTTTCCAGCTCCACCACTTCCTCTGGCAGGTGTTCCACTTGTCCACCACCCGCTCTGTGAAGAAATTCTTTCTCATGTTTCCCCGAACCGCTCCTCCCTCCAACTTCATCCCATGCCCTAGTCCTGGAACATCTTTTTCGCTTAAAATAGTGTTTTCCTGCACCCTGTTCCTACTGTAAGATACTTGTATGTCTCTATCATATCCTCTCCCTCCTCTCCTCCAGGGAGTACATGTTCAGTTCCTTCAACCTGTCTTCATAGGACTTGTGATGCAATCCATGCACCATCTTTGCTGCCCTCCTCTGAACCTCTCTACCCTGTCTATGTCCTATGTAGGTATGGTCTCCAGAACTGTACACTGTACTCCAGGTGGGGCCTCACTAGTGTCCCGTATAGTGGAATTATGACCTCTTTCCTGCTGGTGATGCCCCTGCCTATACATCCCAGCATCCTATTGGTTTCACCTGATGCCTCCTTGTCACACTGTTTCTTACCTTGAGGTCACCAGAGATGACAAAACCCAAGATCCTTTCCTGCTTGGTGCATGCCATATCCTCACCCTCAACTGATATATTGTGCCAGGGTTTTGTGCCCTATATGCATTATCTTGCACTTCTTGTATTGAATTTCAACTGCCAAATCCTTGACCCATTCTTCAAGTTTCTGCAGGTCCTTCTCATTCTGTCTACACCCTCTGGTGTGTCTATCTGTTACAGAGCTTTGTGTCATCAGCTAACAGTGAAATTCTGCCTTCTAGATCCTGCGCAATGTCACTGATGAAGATGTTGAATAGGACCGTCCCAGCACTGATCCCTGTGGTACCCCACTGGTCACTCTTCCTCTGTGGAGTGACAGCTATTTACCACCACCCTCTGTGTCCTGCCACCCAGCCAGTTACCTCACTCACCACCTACTGTCCTGCCCACACCCATATTCCCCAGTTTGTGTAATAGTCTTCTATGTGGCACAGTGTCAAAGGCCTTGCTGAAGTCCAGATAGGCCATGTCCACTGCCCTCCCCTGATCCACCTCCCTAGTCACCCAGTCAAAAAATTCAATGAGGTTGGTCTGACATGACCTCCCCCTGGTGAAACCATGCTGCCTTGGGTCCTGTAGTCCATTGACAACCAGATGTTCCACCAATCTCTCCTTCAGTAGTGCTTCCATGATCTTTCCCACTACCAAGGTGAGGCTGACTGGTCTGTAGTTCCCTGCTTCCTCTTTGTTCCCACTTTTGTATAAGGGGACTACATCTGCTGTCCTCCAGTCTTTGGGTACCTCCCCTGTTTCCAGTGATTGGCTAAACAGGATAGCCAGAGGTTCAGCCACCACCTCTCTTAGTTCTTTAAGGACCCTGGGGTGCACCCCATCTGGCCCCATTGCTTTATCAACTCTTATTACTTCCAGTTCCTTCAGGACCCTTCGTAAAGGGACTTGTGTCCATTTCTTGCACCATTCTCACCCCTATACTCCCTTCAGACCCATTACCCCCTCTTTCTGTCAAAGACTGAGCAGAAATACCTGTTCAATATGTCAGCTTTACTGTTGTCATCCTCCACGCTGCTCCCATCCTCCCCTTCAGTCTCACTATCCCTCCCTTTGTCTTTCTTTTTTCACTTATGTACCTGTAAAAGGTTTTGTCCCCTTTACCCACTGATTTTGCAATGTGTTCTTCTGTCTGAGCTTTGGCTTGCTTTACTGACTTCCCTGCCTCCCTTTGTTTCTCCTGGTAATTCTCCCTATCCCCTTCTGCCTGTCTCTTTTTGTATTGCCTGAATGCAATCTTTTTGGCTTTCACTTTCTTTGCTACCTCTTTGGAAAGCCATAATGGTCTCCTCTTCCTTTTCCTCTTGCTAATCTGCTTAATGCATAATTCTGTTGTTCTTATAATCCCCATCATGCCCAGGTTGCAGTAACAGCAGCAGTAAATAGACTGAGAGACATTGAAAATTGGTGCTATAGAGGGCAACTCCCTCCTGATGTGGCAATTCCTAATTATCCAGTGCGTGTATGCCAGATGTGCTTGAGTGCTGGAAGGGATGTCTTCATGATTCCTCACTGTGCTGGATGTCTACAAAAATATGGCTTGTATAAAGTGCCTCAAATTCGTTTGGCTCCCACATGGACACAACTTCAAGAATCTGCAGTTGGCAGCACACAGCATCAGGCGGAGCCTGTGGAGGAAGGTCCTCGGAGGAGTGGCAAAAGAGAGTGCAGAATTAGAGACTGAATCTGAAGTTGAAGTTTTGGATGCTGGATCTCAGAAAGCAAGTTTGGATAAAGCATCAATAGACCCCTGGTGGGGGGCCTAGCCCAAGTCTCAAGGTGAAGATGAGATGCGGAGGCTCTTGAATGGGAGGTGTCAACCTCCGCCTCCTAGTGATGAATGGATAGTCTCGGGGTGAGAACTACTGCTCACTCCTGGGCTCAGATCCTCAGTGAAGAGGAAGATGAGGGGAACCTATGTGGCCTTGTGAGATAGGAACGGGTACACAGCACTCAAGATCTTGCCTCGGAGGAATGTGTTCAAGAAGGTGGTGATGCCACTGCCCTGGCTTCACCAGAAGAAGAAGAAGTCAGGGATCAGCTTTTATTTCAGTTGAGGATGCGAAGCTGGCAGAACCAGGACTGGCCACCCCAAGCCAGGCCAGCGGTCTCAGATTGACCAAAGCAAGTAAAGAGGAGAGACTGGTTCAGAGAAAGGCCAATGAAATCTTTGGTATGACCTTTCCTACCTTTCCTTGAGAGTCTGGGAGGAGATTGAGAACTGCAGGAAATCCTGGATCTGGGATGAAGCAATGAAACATGTGCATCCTGGGGCTAACCAGCATGTAAAGAATAGACTGTTCCACGAAAAGTATACACAGTGGAAGAGAGGCAGGACACTGTTTATGGACAGAGTGAGAATAGTGGACGGAGAGGGATGCAAGTCTCCCACTGTGTGAATTATGTGCGTCCAGATGGAGTAATAATTCAAGCCCCTGACCCCCTCTACTATTGGCCTCAATGCAAGGACTTCCCAGTAATTAAGCCCGTGCCTACAAAATGGAGAACTGAGCAGTGGTAGTCAATACTGCCACATCTACACTGTGAAGTAACCTTATTGAACTGCCAATATGAATAAACAACAAATCAGGTGCTCCACATTCTTCAGTCCACAGTGTACTGCCCTAATCAATAACCATCTACTACTACCACCAGATGACTTCAGATCCAGAGAGGACACCAGCCCAGCTGTTTGCCTGTTCATCGCCTGGTAATCGGATGACGCCGGACCAGCTGTTTCTCTTTTTGTTCCTGTTCTAAGGTTCCTTCTCCAGTTATGACATCAGCCCAGCTGTTTCCAGATGTGCACTCCTGTGGGTTCCTGGAAGATGTCCGCCCAGCTGTATCAGAAGAAATGCTGCCAGGGAGAGTTTTCAGAAGGGATCAGGTTTGCTTAGTTCGAATACTTCAAGAGGCTGGTGAGTCACAATCTTTTTTATTCTATCTTTATGACATTGCAATACACACCTTACACTACAGACTTCAAACAGTGTGTGAATTGTCCCAAAGACTCTCCCCTTCAGGGTTATGGCCTTAAAAGACTATGTTCACAGGGCTCCGGCCCAGGAGAGACTCTTTAATGGACTGGCCTTACATACATAGATACATAGACAGTGTCGGCAGATAAGGGCCTATGGCCCACCTAGTCTGCCCATTTGAGCTTGTAAGTTCAGTTTGTTTTCCTAGAAGTCTATTTCCCCTTACCCCTGACCTCTAGAATTCCTTTATGTCTATCCCATGCATTCTTAAATCCCGTGATTGTTTCAGCTCCCACCACTTCCTCTGGCAGGGTGTTCCACTTGTCCACCACCCGTTCTGTGAAGTAATTCTTTCTCATGTTTCCTCTGAATCGTCCTCCCTCCAACTTCATCCCATGCCCTCTAGTCCTGAAACATCTTTTTCACTTAAAAAATAGTGTTTTCCTGCACCCTGTTCCTCCCTGTAAGATACTTGTATGTCTCTATCATATCCCCTCTCTCCCTCCTCTCCTCCAGGGAGTACATGTTCAGTTCCTTCAACCTGTCTTCATAGGACTTGTGATGCAATCCATGCACCATCTTTGTTGCCCTCCTCTGAACCTTCTCTACCCTGTCTATGTCCTTACGTAGGTATGGTCTCCAGAACTGTACACTGTACTCCAGGTGGGGCCTCACTAGTGTCTTGTATAGCGGAATTATGACCTCCCTTTTCCTGCTGGTGATGCCCCTGCCTATACATCCCAGCATCCTATTTGCTTTACCTGATGCCTTGTCACACTGTTTCCCTACCTTGAGGTCATCAGAGATGACAACCCCAAGATCCCTTTCCTGCTTGGTGCATGCTATATCCTCACCCCCCAACACCCTTCGGGCCTTGTAGTCACTAGTGGGACATTTAGGGCATTCCATCCCCACAAAGAAGTGTATTGTTATGAATGTCATTTCTGTACTTAATGTATATACTGTCTTTTCTACTTATCTAAAAAAAAAATATATATATTTTTTCTTTTTGGGATTGTTTAGTGTTCTGTTTTTCCTGTATGGTAAGGGTTGTTGCTGTTTTTGTCACTGCTGTTGTTTAGGTAGATTGTAAATGCAGATTAGGGTGTTTTGTTTTTTGTTGTTTTTTGTCTTTTCTTACAGGTGTTCCTGGAAGACAGAAGAGAAGACAAGAAGAGGTGGAGGGGCTCATCGGAGTTCCTCGTTTCAGTGCTTATGTGCAGAAATTAAAGTACTGTTTGTGTTCCTAATGTTGTAGTTGCAGTCTGCCCAAGGTCGGGGAGGTCCCCGGGTTTTGTTTTTGTTTGGGATGTTATGTTAGAGGCAGATAGGTTTCCCCTAGAGGGTTAGGGGGGATGGACAGGCTGTGGCCCTAACCTGCAGTAGGGGCCGCAGTGCTGATCTATCAGGGCTATGCTCTGGACGGTTCTACAGATCCACTAGGTGTCCATAGTAAGTGGATAGAGTAGAGGCTAAGTCAGCTGTAGGCCTCTAGGCCCTTAGTGTTGCCTACCTGTGCTCGCACATGGTAGGAGGGGGCCTGATCACCCCCCTCCGCAGGTAGCACATAGGGTGGGATGGCCTAAGGTTGGGTGCATAATGACTGGGGACAGTCATTTTCCTGGTCAAGGGCGAGTGTAACCCTTTTGTTACCTGGCGTTACTAGAATCCCAGTAAGACCTAGTGGTAGGCAGGGAAGGCAGCTTGTGAAATTCCAGTCAAATGGGTTTCACACTGTCTCACTCTGTCCTCAGTCACAGCTGAGACTAGAGGGATGACATCATTATAGAATTGTCACAGCTGCATGAGCCACATTTGGAATCTTCAGCTCGAGTAAGTTAGAATCTTGGGAATTCAAAGTCAGTCTTCAGTTTGTCCTTAAGCAAACAAGAAGGACACCAGTAGTGTTTGTTCCCTCCCTCAGGGGTGAGGAAAAGTTCTTTGTGGGTTCCAGGGCAATCCTTCTCCCACCTTGGGAAGAAAGCTGCCTGTTTTAATTTAAGTTCAGTCTGTTCATGTATAACAGCAAAGGTTACATTTCTTCGACTGTGGGGCACCTGCAACGAATGGGTGAGTGTTTGGCCTCATTGAAGGCAAACAACTTCTTTCTTCAGTTGGATTTCAAGTATTGGGGACTGCTATTTGGGAGAACTATGTCAACTAGGACAAACAAATAGAGCAGTCATCTGTTTAAAGTGTTAAAGTTCATTGTAGAGGGGGTGCTTCAGGTCATCCACCGTCAATCTACAGTTTTAAAGTCTAAAGTTCTGTGTGTCCAGAGAAATGGCCGGGTATGGGCTGTGGCAGCTGGAGGTGGATAGATCCCCATCTTTAGTAACCAGGTCCACCTCTACGGAGTTCTTCTGTGTTTTTGCTACCTGCCTTATGCGCTTGGCCAGTGATGGGGTGGGTACCCAGACGTGGGTCGCAACTTGAAAATCTCTCTAGGAGTCGTAGACTTCAAGTGGTGTGGGGAGCCACAGGATGGGAACATTACTCCTGGTTTGATAGGAGTCTCCCTGTTTGATGGGAGTTTCGAATTGGAAGTGTGAAAACAAAATCTCTCTAGGAGTCGCAGACTTCAAGTGGTGTGGGGAGCCACAGTTTGGGAGCCTCCTTGTTTGATGGGATGTCTTTCCAAGTAGGGTTTGGGTTCATTGCCAAGTGGACCGTCAGTCGAGTGGTCAGCAGGGGAGCCGGGCCAGTCGGGCTGTGTATCCAATGCGCATGCAAAGTACGGGCTGAGTGCCTGGTGGGTCCAAAGCCAGACAACTGTTGTAGTGTTCATTCCTCAAATGGACCGCTGTGTTTAACCTCTAATCTGCATTACAGTTACGTAGCCCTGTGGGGGACCATACAGAGCTTTGTTTGTGTTCAGTGAGTTAATAAATAAAGCCACACTGAAAAATCCCAATTCTGGTTCTGGACATTACAGTTATTGCTTCCTGTAGTTGGATTTACTTGGGTGCCCCTGTGCAGAGTAGTCAAACCTAGGCCTCTTGTGCCAAGTAGCCTCATCCTTCCCCGAACCCGTAGATACCCTATGTATATCCATGCTACAAATGAGGACGCATAGAAGCCTTACAATAGTCAACAAGATGGAAATGGAGATCTCTGGGAGTTACAGTACGTGATGCCTTGGAGAAGCTAGCAGCTTTTCAGTGCTGCTCCTGCTCTCCTGACACAAAATCATATATTACCCTATTTAAATACCTTCATTTATAACATGTTGTTTTCTCAATTCACAGAGGAACACACTCTACTTCTGATTCTCCTGTCGGTTTTGTTAAATTGCATGCAAAATGGATGCAGAGATGAAACTTGGCTTACTGCACCACACCCACCACCGATGCCAGATAAGGCTTCCAAAATGTCCAAAGGTCAGGGCTCCAAGGCTGGCTGCGCAATTACTGCATCTTCTGGGTCTCCCCCTCTTACAGAAGAGAAATTTCTCCTAGAATTGCAGCCATTAAAGGATTCCTTAACCATTTTGATCACAATGCTTACCTCTCTTTTGAGTGACCTGGGGGATATTAATAGCAGAGTCAGAGATGTGGAGGCCCATGCAATATCCTTAGAGAAATGGCATGATCAGACTGACCCACAATTAACAGCTGAGTCAAAAAATGCATAAAATGGAACAGGACTTGGAGGATTTGAAAGGAAGGAGCAGACACAATAATTTAGTAATCCTCTGCCTTCCTGAGGAGACTGAGGGCACCACTCATATCCAATTCTTGCAGAAACTTCCCGAGAAATTGTCTGGACCATCACTGAGTGGCCCGAGTTACATTGTGGAATGGGTGCATCAGTCACTGTGCCCCAGACCCCTGTTTGGCCCTCTACCATGACCGTTTATAAACAACATGTTTTGGCCAGAATTCAGGACCTACAGTACATCACCTGGGAGGGCTTCCAACTTTGAGTTACTCAAGATCTCCTCATTTCTACCAGGCAAAAATGGGTGGCATTGTAGTCTGTTGTGTCAAAACACATTCCAGCCGGTATTAAGTTTTGTATGTTATATCCAGCTCAACTGCAACTGCGTATCCAGGATAAATTGCACTCTTATGACAGTGGAGATCAGGCTGCCATGAACCTAAAGAAGCTTCTCCCAGATCTCTTCAAATCTGGCTGAATTCATCCACGGGATCCTTCAGTGTATGGGGCTTTCTGGTTCCCTTATTTGCACGTTATGGCTCCTGTGTGTATTATTGAGGACTTATCTACTGTAGTAGCCTTGGTAATACTGTTCAAGGGTTGTTTGCCTTCACTTCCCTGATAGAACAATGAGATATTTTGCTGGTCAGTACTGATGCCCTGCTTTGTTTGGTTTTGAACCTGCTTGGCGTTGTTCTTTCCTGTGTTTGATGTGCCATCCTGAATTCTTCCTCCGGCAATCAGATGGTGTTCCTACCCTCTGGCCTGCTTTAGCTTCACCTAGACTTTTTTCATTTGTATTTTTGACTGTGCCTGCAACTTCAAGAGGACTTTCTTCATAACAGATTCAGCACTGGCATAGTAGCATCTTGGCGGTTTCAGCTGGAGTCAAGGTACGGAAGGCAGTTTTTCCTTTCTTAGTTCTCATGCAGGATAATGGATTGCTAGGGCACTTATTCGCAGATGATACTGTACTCTATACCACAAATTCATCCTTGGATTTGGCCCATGAGTACTTACAGAAAGACTTTGTCACCCTCCAATACAACCTTATCACTTATAAGCTCCTTCTCAATGCCAAAAAGACTAATGCAATGATTCTCTCACCAAAGTCTACTTCCGGATGTCCACATATCACACAGATCCGAACACTCTTAGATGAACCCCTTGAAGTAGTTGATACCTTTAAATGCCTAGGGTTCTGGCTGGATAACAAGTTCAACTTTCTGTGCCACTTAAATGAAACCTCGAAGAAACTAAGACAACGATTAGGTTTATTCTATTGCAATAAACACTTACTTATGTTAGAAGCCAGAATAAGACTAGTACAAACTACATTCCTACCTATACTGGACTACGCTGACTTCCTTTACAGTCATTGCCCATCAACAATGCTAAACAAACTGGACACCCTTTACCATCGGGCTTTAAGATTTATCCTAAATCTACCCCGTGGTACACATCACTGTTGTCTATACCAGGTTTCGGGATGGACCTCACTCTCAACTAGGAGAAAAAGGAATGTTCTCCTCTGGTTTTTTAGAGCATTATCTGATAACCTCCCTGCATACATCTTGAACCTCTTCAAACGGGCTAAAGGTTCTTATGGCCTGAGATGCTTCTCCATAATCTGCTTCCAGATTCCTAGAGGGAAAACTACCCTTGGCTCGGCAGCAATCAACTTCTCACTTCCATCACTTTGGAACACTATGCAAGACTCATTAAAATTATCCTCACTTCCAAGCATTTTCACATTCAAAGCTCTATTAACGGATTATCTGAAGGAATCATGCAACTGTTTCAGACGCCTATGACCTCTAAGCCCCGGGTGCCACTCTCAAATCCTACGCCTAAGTATCTCATCCACCCCACATTCCTAACAACAGAAACCTAGGACCTACAAGCCTAGTTCCCTTAATCCGAGATGGCCCTGCCTATTGTCTACCTTTTACCTATTCTGACCTGCCTCTTGGCTGCCTACTCTTTCACCCCAATTTCTACCCTATTCCTTAATACCTCCTTATTTTTTTGTCATTTAGGTATGAGCTCTTACTTAGTGGAGACTATATGGGATTGTTGTCTCTTCTCATTCCAGTAAAGCTTATCATTATGTACCTTTGCATGTTAATTATGTTGACCGGTATGTACATGCCCATATTGACCGGCACCTTCACAATGTTTTTTTTTTTTTTGCACTGCTGTCCACTGTAATTGTAATCTTATGAAGTGTACTGTATTTTATTAATGCCCAGGACCACCATGAAAATGAGCTTGCTCAATGGTGTTTATGCTTGGTTAAATAAAGTGATTGATTGATTGATTGATGGGACTGCCTATGCTGAATCAGCAATCCTCGACAGTCCAAGCCTGTTGGGAATTCATTCTCCCATATATTAATTTGGATTCTGTCATTCCCTTCTGCTGGGCATAAGAGTGCCTTTGTGGTCAACTTTAGTTTTATTTAAATTTTCAAGATGATTTGGACTGCCTGATTATCCACTATGCTGGACTGTCAGCTGTTTACTAAACTCCAATGTGATTCCTCGGGGTTATAGTCAAATGTTATGGACACATTCTACTGCTGTTAATCCTGCTTTCCTCCATTTTATTTAACCTTTTGGCAAATGTTCACTTAAAGGTGTTGTTTGATGGTTTGCTGACCTAATACTTTTGATGTTTATTGGATAGCTGTTCCATTTTAAATGAAGGATTATAATTATGTTGGTAGATGGGGGTGGGGGGATTAGGCAGCATAAGACTGGTCACTATGGCCTCATGAGCCAGTGTTGGGTGGGGGGGGGTTATTCTTGTCTCTTTTTGGGGGTATGCTTTTCTGTTTATTATTTATGGGGGTATACCTCACGTTTTTCAAAGTTATCGGTTTGGGTATTTAATACTCTCTTGGCAGCCTACCACTTGTTTCCATTACGGGCTTGTGCTCCATTGTTTTACATTCAGCATTTCAGCCTTGCAGGTCACAGGATTGGCTGACTGACAAAGCGGTGTCTACCCAGTTTTTTCCTATGCTCATCTTGGTGCATGGTTTAATATTTCTTACTGGTCGGTTAATGTTGGGAGTTTTTCTGGGTATTATGATTGGAGGGTGGCGTATGGGGTTCTGTTACTAATGTTCCAGCTTTTGTTTGTTGGTGTGGGTGGGATGGGGGGAGGGAATGAGGGGTTTGGGAGTTCTGGTTCTTTTACTTTTTCTGCTCAATGCTTTATGACTAGGGTTTCATGGGCATGGGGGAGGATTTTTGGTAGGAGGGGTGGGATGGTGTATGGACTTCAGAGGTTATGGGGCTCTCATTCTTAATTTTGGGTTTCTTTTTAATTATATCTGGGGGTCAGATGAGGGGGTGCCACCACCGGAGGCCTTTATCTTATTTAAGGGACTGGTAATATTGGTATTTTTTGCTAAGGAGGTTGTTTCTTACATTTGTATTTAGCTGTTATGGCATTTACCTTTAAGTTTTGTTCTTGGAATATAAAAGGTGCCCAATCTCACACAAAACGAGCCATGGTTCTGCTTCTCCTTCATATACTTGAGGTGGATGTTTCCTTTTTGCAAGAGCGCCACTTGCCTCCATCCCAGGTTCTCCTGTTCAGGTGTTCCTGGGTGGGGCAGGCCTTTGGGGCAGGTATTGACTCACGTAAAAGAGGTGTTGCCATCTTAGTGGCCCAGAAGGTGCCTTTCTTGCTGCTTCAGGAAACTGCGGATCCCCAGGGTAAGGTCCTCCTTCTACAGGCCCTACATTGGCACTTGAAAGTTATATTAGGTGCTATTTCTGGCACTATGACTAATGATTCTCATTTCTTTACTACACTAATGGCTCATATAGCACCCTAAACTTCCTTACTCATACTTCTCGGGGGAGATTGGAACTTGGTCAATTGTAACAGCTTTGGTAGATCTAGCTCACCATCATTCCCTGTCCCTGGCTCAATTGGTGCTCCATGATATGCTGGACTCTCTGGGCTTTTTGGATCCCTGACGGACCCTCCATCCTGTCTGGTGGTAGTTTTCATTCCATTCACTTCCCCATGATACATTTTCTAGGATTGACTACTTTATGTTGGGGATTGAGCACCTTCCTGGAGTATTGTCCTGTCATTATTTGGCTAAAGTGTTTCTGATCATCACCCAACCTTACTCCACTTGTGTCTCTCCTCCTTGTCTGAGGGGGATACATTCTGGAGATTTAATAATCAGCTACTTAAATTGGACTATTTAGTCACTCATCTCCAAACCTTTATCCCCTCTTTTTTGGTGATCAATTCCCCCTCCATGCCCAAGTTAGATTGTTTATGGGGTGCGCTGAAATGCTCCCTATGGGGCAACATCATTCATTTGGGCACTAATAGGAAAATATTAGCTTCCCAGGGGATGTCTTCTCTTTTGGATCAGATTAGAGCCCTGGAAAGGTGCATTTTTCCAGCTTCTTCTTTATCTGAATGGGAACATTTAGAAACCCTTTGGTCACAATATCACTCTTTTATTAAGTGAGAAGCCGGAACACCTTATCCTTGCCCTGCACCTGCGAGCACAGGCCTTGGACAGAATTGTTTCCTCCCTCCGTAATTCCTCAGATCAACTTATTACCTCCCCCCAGGCAATAGCAACTCACTTGCAAGAGTATTATCACTGTATAATCTGCCCCCTTCCCCTTTCTGTCTGGACCACTTTGAAGCTTTTTTGCAAGACATTCAACTGCACCATTTGGATCAATCTCAAATAGAGTTATTACAGGCTCTCTTCAATTTATCAGAAATTCTGTCAGCCATTGATGCCTTACCCCCAGATAAATCCCTGTGTCTGGACAGCTACATGTCTAACTTTTACAAAGCTTTTTAACAGTTGTTAGCCCCTACGCTCCTTACCACTTTCAATTATGGTTTCCAACAGGGCCTTTCTGATCTTTCCTTTACAGAAGCCACTATTGTTGTACTTCTGAAACCAGGTAGGGATCCCTTGCTGGTATCAAACTATCGGTCAATATCTCTTATCAATGTTGATCTCAAAATTCTTGTGAAAGTGTTGGCCAGCAGGTTGAACCAAGTTTGGCATACTGTCATCGGTCAGGAGCAGGTTGGCTTCGTGGCTGGGAGGCTCTCCACTGACCATTTACGTAAACTATCTCACCTAATCTCTGTGTCCAGGGACTCCCATGTTCCTTCAGTCCTGGTGTCCCTGGATGCAGAAAAAGCTTTTGTCAGGGTCTCCTGGGACTACCTGTTCAACTTATTGCCTAAATTCCATATTCCCTCTACATTTATTCAATAGGTGAAAGTACTCTATACCCATTCTTCGGCCCACATTTTGCATAGAGGTACCTTGTCCCCTCCCCTTACTTTACATCAGGACACTAGGCAGGGATATCCACTTTCACCCTTCATCTTTAATTTGTTTCTGGAACCACTGATTTGGAAACGTAATGCTTCTCCTCTTGTCTCCGGCATCCCTATTGGACCTCATCAGTATAAACTTTCTGTTTATGCAGATGACATCCTTTAACATGTTATTTCTCTTGCCACATCCTTGTCTGCTGCCCTGGATATCATTAGGGTTTTCAGTGGGTTATCCTGCTACAAATTGAATTTGACTAAAATGGAGGTTATGCTACTTAATACTGATACCATGCAGTCTGCTATAGATCACTTGGGTTTTATTTGGGTTCAGGACAAATTAAAATATTTAGGTATGTACCTCACTTCATTGCTGACCAAGACAAAGCAGTACAATCTTGACACAGCTGTCGCCCACCTCAAAATTGATTTAG
This sequence comes from Neoceratodus forsteri, assembly GCA_016271365.2. Classification (NCBI taxonomy): domain Eukaryota; kingdom Metazoa; phylum Chordata; order Ceratodontiformes; family Ceratodontidae; genus Neoceratodus; species Neoceratodus forsteri. The sequence continues at coordinate 259,592,084 of CM028137.1, read as the reverse complement.
AGCTTTGGTCCTTCCTACCCATTTCCATCTATGGCCATTTGAACATTGTAAAAATGAACGTCTTGACCCACTTCCTATACTGCTACAGATGTATAATTATTTCCTCCCGAAATCCTGATTTTCCCAGATTGATAGAAATATATCTCCCTTTCTATGGAGCAGCAAGACCCCCCCCCCCCGAGAGCTCTTTTCAAGCTCCAGCGTACTCAAGAGTGAGGAGGCCTGCAGGTGCCCAATTTATATTTTTATTATTTGTCCATCAACTGTTCTAGATTTTCCCAGTAACTCAATTCCCCCTCCGACGATAATTCCCACACCTATGTCCCTCTGTGGCTGGAAATAGAGCGGTTTCTCTGTTCCCAGCTGGGATTGGACATCTGTATGCTTCCCCCCACATTCCTCATAAGAAAGCCCCCAGGTCACTCAATGGTACCTCCATTGCTGAATCCATATGGTATATGCACAGCTGTGTGCTGCATTACGTACCCCCTTACTCAAAGACATTTCCCAAACCTTAGTGGGGAATCCCAACTTCAAGATTGGGGGCAACATATTTAGTACATCCAGATCATCAGAAGAAAATGGGGTGGTCAGCACTCCAAAGTAGTCACAATACTTGTTTATTTCAGTACACGTGTAGTTCTTATCAAAGAAACAGTTAGTAGCAGCAGTAAAATCCAAGCATTGGTCAGAACATGAAGGTGTAGTTTGTTACGCTGAAACGTAAACAGATCTTGTGATAGCATTAGGGCCTCTAGTTGTTGAGTCGGTGGGTACAATATGTTTAAAATTTATGCATAAGCTTGTAGTTTTATGTCACCTGATAGAATCTTATGAACATCTAAGAAAAGTCATTTTTTTTCAGCCCAACGCTTGGATTTTACTGCTGCTGCTGTTTTCTGATAAGAACTACATGTGTACTGAAATAAACAAGGTATTGTGAATACTTTGGAGTGCTGACCACCCCCTTTTTTCTGGTGATCCAGAGAGTGTTTTCTCCTTCAAGTTCGTCCTGGTAAGGTGCACCCATTTTTTGTACCGGCAGAGTTTAAATTATGGCTCTGAGAGCAATGCTATATATGTGACTGTGTTATACTAAGTACATACTTTTTGGCCTTTCAATATGGTGACAATGGTAGAGGATCTAGACAAAGATCGGATGCTACTCACCTTCAGAGAGGTGCAGACCAAATTTTGTCTGCCCTCCTCGGTCTGTTTTAAATATTTTCAGCTTACTCACATGCTCCTGCATCATTTTGGCTCAGGTTATTGGGATAACACATCTGAGACATGGGTTCTTTCCATGTACTTTTCTGCTCTTTCTTCTCATGTTATTTCCAGTTAGTCAGTTATACTCTTTTGTGGCCAATTTGGAGGGTCAGTTATATTATTACTGGGATCAGGCTTTGCCACCTACTGATTCTCCTCATAATTGGCCTCAACTCTGGAAATGACTGTATAAATACATTAAATGGGATAGACATCATCTTCTTCTATTCCAGGTGTTGCACAACCTCTGTTATACCCCTGATAAGTTATATTGAATGGGTAGACATCACTCAAATATATGTTCCAGGTGTAAGAAGGCTCCTGGTACATTATGCCATATTCTCTGGTTCTGTGAAAAAGTTTCCCTCTTCTGGGAGGAGATCCAGTCCAGATTAAACCCTCTTTTTGGATTATCTGAAGCCTTTTTCCCTGTGGTGTGTATACCAGGAGAAAATGGGGGTACCCTGATTGGTAACCGATGTAGACATATGGCTCTTGTCTGTGTGTGTGTGTGTGTGAAGAAGGTTATTATGCGGTACTGGCTCAATCAAAATATTCTGTCTGTGACTGAAGGGTATCAGGAGATTCTATTTGCTTTACAGGCAGGTCGGACCATAGCCAGTATGTTGAACCATCTTCACTCTTATCAGAAGATTTGGGATCCTTTGTTCACCTTATTAACATTATAGTTTGTCAGGGCTTTGATACCCTGTGTTTCCTTTTCACAGAGTTTCTGATCCTGACGTGCTAGGACCTCCTTGGTTTTGGTTGCTATGCAGTCCCTTAATGTCATGTAAGTTCCGATTTTATAAAGTCAGTCTTTATACTTCTAGGATCCTCCGGTGGTGGGGGGTGAAGGTAGTATGGTGGGGGGGCGTTTTTTTATTTTTTTTTTCATTAATATATTTGATTATAGTATACGGCTTTCTGCTTTTGTGTACTTTCCATGTTCCAATTGATCTGTATGTATTCAGTTTGTGATAGTCTCTGACGTTGTTTTCACTCTAGTGTATTTTGGAATATTGATTTTAAAAAAACCTCAATAAAGCATATTTAAGAAAAAAAAAAAAAAAAGGAAATGGAGATTTTCTGCAGAGGGGGAATGCCAAAATATATTGTCAGGCAGTTCAGGTCAAAGCAATGGGAGCAGTTCTGCAGTGCATGGGGGGGTCACACCAACATACACTTCCCCAAGCCAATATGCACTACCCCGTATCACCCACAATTGAATTGGACAAAGAGAACAAACTAGAATATCAGATCAGACTTGCAAACATATATGCATGACAACCAGCTGAGATGGACTCAATTTTCATCATGGTTGATACATATGAACATACAAAGATGAAGCAGAATAGGGCCATTTGGTCTATTGAGTCTGCTCATATTGTAGAGTCCTGAGTGCTAGCTCAGGACTCTGCCCCTTCCCCAACCAATTCCTCCTCCTTTCTGCTACCCTCTCTTCAACCTGACTCTCTTCTTTACCTTGTTCTAACCTCTTTTGAAGATGTCCACTGTTTCAAGTGATGCTACATACTCAGGGAGATCATTCCAACCCTCCACTACCCTCTCCATGAAGAAGTGCCTCCCTAATCTCCATCTAAATCCTCCCTCCCTCCCTCTAACATAAACAATGTCCCCTTGTGGTTTTGTTACCACTGATCCTGAGAAGAATCTACTTGTCCACACCGTTTATACCATTCAGAAAATTGAAGATCTCAATCATGTGCCCCCACCATTTCCTTCAGAAGGTACATGTTCGGGGACTTCAGTTTCTTCCTCTTGTGGCGTGCCCTACTGACTCTTAATCATCTGTTTTGCCCTCCCTTGGGCTGTCTCCAGCAGGTTTATGTCTTCTTAAGATATGGACGTTGGTACTGCATACTGTATTCCAGTTGTGACCACATCAGTGACCTGCACAATAGCAGTATTATCTCCTTCCACCTACTGCTGATCCCTCTAGCAGTGCAGCCCAACATTCTATTTGCCTTTGCTGTTGCCTTCCTACATTATGTGAAATGCTCCAAGTGCTAGTGATCAGCACCTCCAGGATCTTTTGCTCTTCAAATTTAGTCACTATGATCCCTCCCAGACTGTACTACATCTTCAGGTTTTTACTTCCAATGTGCACAAACTTACACTTTCTGCATTGAAGCCAAGTTGCCAAATTCAGGACCATCTCTCAAGCCTTGCTAGATCTTCCTTTAGGTCCTGTATCCCCCTGCTGTGTCTACTCTCCCACAGAGCTTGATGTCATCCATGAGCAAGCCAGTCTTGCCCTTCTTGCCCCTCCAATGCCATTGATGAAGACATCAAAATGTACCTGACCAAGCACTGAGCTCTCTGGGACCCTGCTGGTGACATTCTTAGCATCTGAGAGCTCCTCCCACTAGCCTACCCCATATGTCCTGCTTTTCAGTTAGCTAGCTAGTCATCCAGTCTTTCTCTCCTATCCCCAGATACACCAGCTTCTTGATCAGTCTCTTGTGGGGCACAGAATCAATGGCCTTGCTGAAGTCCAAGTAAAAAATATTCAATGAATGGCATTTGTCAACTGTTTTAGTGACCCAGTCAAAGAAGTCGATCAAGTTTTGTGCACTATCTCCAAGTCATAAACCCATATCCTACTCATCGTAGAGGCCATTCTCTTCCAGATATCCTAGTAGCCTTTCCATAAGTATGGCGTCCATGAGCTTGCACACAATTAAGATCAGACTGGCCAGTCTATAGTTGCCTGAATAATCTTTGGGACTGTGGTACTATATGTTCTGTTCCCCAGTCCTGATGCCCCACTCCTGATTCCAGTTGCCTATTGAACAGGTCAGCCAGGGAGCCAACAAGTACCTCTGCAAACTGCTTCAGCGCCCTTGGATGAATACCATCAGGGCCCTGGCATTTGTCCATCTCTGAGCTAACAACCCTTTCCATATGCTATACACCTCAGTCAATCCCTCTGTCCTTTCTTCACCACCCCCTCCTACCCTCCTCTCCCTTGTGGCATCGGGCCATCCTTCTCCACAGTGAAGAGTAGACAGAAAAGAATTAATCATTCAGTAGCTCTGCCTTGACCCCATCCATGTCCAGCCACTCCTCCCCCTTTCTGAGTCATCCTATTGCATCCTTTTTATCCCTTTTCTCACAAAAGTATTTAAAAAAGGCATTTTCTCCATTTTTTTAATTCCTTCAGCTAGCTGCAATTCTTTCTGAGCTTTAGCCCATGGGACTACCTTTCCTGCCTCATTAGCCTTCTTCAGATATTCCTCCCTGTCCTCCTTCCTCTGGTCCTCCTGAACTTATAGGCAGTCCTCATATCCTTGACTGTCTAGGCTGCTTCTTTACTAAGGGTACTAAAGGAGCTAAGGGTGGAACTGGCAGAGCCATTATCAGAACTGTTTAGTGAGTCTCTGAGCACAGGAGAGGTCTCGGAAGACTGGAGAAGAGCTCATGTGATTCCACACCACAAGAGTGGTAGCAGGGAGGAGGTAGGGAACTACAGACCAATCAGTCTTGCCTCAGTAGTGGGCAAGATTATGGAGGCACTCCTTAAGGAAAGGATAGTGCAACACCTGGAATCCATAGGAGCACAGGATCCAAGACAGCATGGGTTTACAACAGGAAGGACCTGTCAAACTACTCTCATAGATTTCTTTGACCGGGTAACCAGAGTGGTGGACCAAGGGGGAGCAGTTGATGGTACCTACCTTGACTTCAGCAAAGCTTTTGATACTGTTCCACATAGAAGATTGATTAATAAGCTGGGTAGGCTCGGGGTGGGTCAGAAGTTGGTCAACTGGGTGGCAAAGTGGTTGATGGGCAGAAAACAGAGAGTGGTGGTAAACGATATACAGTCAGAAGAGATGCAAGTCACAAGTGGGGACCTCAGGGTGCAGTCTGGGGTAGTCCTCTTCAATATCTTCATAAGTGATATTGCAGATGGACTAGAGGGTAAGGTTTGTCTGTTTGCAGATGACACCAAGATCTGCAACAGAGTAGATGATCCAGATGGGGTGGGCAGAATTAGAAGAGATCTGGATAAACTAGCAAAATGGTCAGAAGAGTGGCAACTGGGGTTTAATGCATAGAAGTGCAAAATCATGCACATAGGGAAGAGAAACCCTGAAGCCACCTATAGGCTGGGAGGGGAGTTGCTGGCAGTGAAAAGGGAAGAAAGAGACTTGGGCATCATGATCACCAATGATCTGAAATCATCCAAACAGACCACTAAAGCAGTAGGTAAGGCTAGGGGGATGTTTGGGTGTATTAGTAGGGGTATCACAAGTCAGAAGAGGGAAGTAATAATCCTTGATTACAAGACACCGGTTAGGCCCCATCTGGAATACTGTGTGCAGTATTAGAGGCCACACCTTCACAAGGACAGTAACCAAATTGAGGCAGTCCAGAGAAGGGCAACCAAATGGTTCAGGGACTGCATCAGAAAACATATGAGGACACATTAACTGAGCTCAATATGTATACCCTAGAGCAAAGGAGGGAGATAGGTGATATGACTGAAACATTCAAACACCTTAAGGGCATTAACAAGGTGAAAGAGTCTAACATGTTTCAATATAAGAAAAATAGCAGGACAAGAGGACACAGCATGAGATTAGAGGGAGGCCGATTAAGGGGTAATGTGAGGAAGTTCTTTTTCACAGAAAGGGTGGTGGATGCTTGGAATGGCCTACCTCAGGAAGTGGTGGATATGAAAACAGTACAGGGCTTCAAACAGGCATGGGATAGGCATAAGGGAGCAATACAGATGAGTATGAGTAGATAGACCATTGACAGAGCAAAGGCCGATGGCACATTTATAAGGTAGAAAAAGAAATGGGCAGACTGGATGGGCCTTTCGGTCCTTATTTGCCGTCAACTTCTATGTTTTTATGTTTCTATGTAAACCAGTTGGGTGCTTTGGCACTCATGTTTTTCACCTTGATCTTACTACAGTCCTTTCCTGCTATTCCCTCCTTAATAACAGACCACTTTCTGTCCACCCCATCTCTAAGTTTTTATCCTTCAGGTGACCCCTTACAGTTCCCCCATCCTTCTGAAGTCTTTCTGAAGTCTTTGTGGGTATCTTCTCCCTGCCTATGTCCAGCCAGAACCACACTGTGCAGTGGTCACTCCCACCCAAGAGCTTCTCTACCTGGATGTCCTGGACATGGTCCCCATTTGTCAATACCAGATCAAGAATTGGCCCCCTCACTTATGGGTACCATGACATACTGGGTCAGGAATCCACTATGCACCACATCCAAGATTACCTGGCTCACAGTACTTGTGGTGGTGGGGATCTTTCAGTTCACCTTAGGTAGAATAAGGTCCCCCATAATTACTAACGTACCCCTCCCTGCAGCCACCCTTATCACCAAATCCAGTTCCCTGTCCCTTTACTCCTTCTGGTTGAAGTATGTAAATCACCACCAGACTCACCTTCCTCCCTTTATTGGGAAATAACTGCACCCATGTCACCCATGCCTTCCCTGCTTTCTAGACTTCCTTTGTACTGTACAAGTTATAGTTTCCATTACATAAACCACAACCCCCAATCCTTTTCCTACCCCTCTGTCCCTTCTATATAGTCTGTTCACAGGGATTGTGAGATCCCACTTGTGTTTATTTATTTATCTTTTGTTTATTGGGTAAACATATGAACCATATGAGCCAAAGGCCCTTTTTCATTTGCGACATGAGACCATTACAATGAACAGTCAAGATATAAAACTTTGTGCAATTTCATTCACAGAGATATGACAATAGCAATAGCACCAGAGACTGTACATTGAATTCACAGACAAAATACAGTACAATTAACACCGTAACATAGCACTATAATTAAACAACAATTAATTAAAAAAGCAAGAACATTGCAATTGGTTAAAAAGGTAGCTTTTTAATTTACTTTTAAAAAGTTCATGACTTATGCCTGACTGTAATTCAGGAGGAAGAGCATTCCAGTGTTTAGGAGCTTGAATGGAAAAATGTTTAGGGGTAGCCCATGTTTCGGTGACCACTGCAGTGTCCAAACTCCTCTCTGCCAACATCATCTGCAGGTCATCTATCTTTTTTGCAAGACTTCTTGCATTCATGGACACCACCCTGTACCTAGAATCTAAGTCTCCCTCACCCCTGGCACTTTTGTCCTCCCTCATGCTCCTCTTTGTTTGCTTCCTCCCCCAACCCTCTGTCTCTTCCAATTACTCTCACTCCAGATCTAACCTCCAATTCTTCCTGTCCAGTATGGGGGGACCTACTAATCTCCTCCTCCTCCTCCTCCGGGAAATTTGGGGCCTAAAAGCCTACTCTGCATCTCCAGCAGATTAAATTAAGATCCCCAGATATATACCACCTCCCCCCTCAATTTATCCATGAGAACTATTGATCCCCCTCTACTGCGGTGCAGTCTGTCTGGTGCAAAGAGGGATTTGTCTGAACAAGTCTCCCCCCAGCCTTCAACATAGCCATAATCCTTGTACCACTCCCCCATTCAGCTATTAAACTCTTGTATCCTTTTCTTCCTGGCCATGTTTTCTCTCATAATGGCAACACTTTTGAGAATGCAACAGATCTGGTTACCCCTCTACAGATGCTCCCCACTTCCCTGAACCTTCTCTGTACCATCCCCACCTCCTCCCAGTTAAGTCATTCATATCTAGATATATAATCTCGTTAAGGTTCCCCCCAACCCCTGATCAGTCCTTGGGCATACCCTCTCTGCTTTCATCCTTGGCATGGGTATCACCTTCATCCCTGTATGTGCATTTCTCTTTGTCCTGCAGTCAATACCCTTAACTACTGAATCCCACAGGAATTAGACCCTTCCCCCCAACCCCTTTCCTGGCTCCCTCCAGACTATCACTCAAGCTCTTCCCTTGCCTGTTTGATCCCCCCTACCTTGTACATCACTCCTCCCCTTGCTCCTCACCACCTATCTGTCCCCTCTCTACCCCCATCAGCCCATCCCCCTTGCCTTCTCAACCTCTTGCTATGATTTGCCCTCTTAAACCTCCTAAACACCCTGCCTTGATTACCTGTTTTGGCTTCCATCCCACTTCCACTTCCCCCATACCTACTCCATTCTCCTTGGATGCTTTTCCCCTTCCTCCTCTGCTGCCATGTACCCTTCAATTCCCTTTTCCTGCCTAACCATCAGCCCCCAATACATGTGTCGGAGCCCTCCCAAATTCTCCTTCACCCCCATCCCCAACCAGCGTCACTGGAAGGAATCTTGTCCACACTGGGTCACCTCTGGGTGCTCCTACTCTGGTCCCACCTCTTATGACCCCACCTCTACCACTCACCAATTTCCATCCCTCCTGCGATAGACCCTCCTCACTCAGCCTCTGAAGCAGGGGTACCCACTGCAATTATGTCTTCCCATGCTCAACCCACCCTTGTCTGCAAGTCTCTCTCGCCTGGTCTGCTCTCACCCACCTTTCTTTCCCCAGCCCGGTCCCATCCTCTACTTTCCTCACTAGCCTTCCATACTCCCATCTGAGCAGCCTCACCTCTGCCATCAGGTGATTCAGATTCCTACATACTAGCCAATCACCCACCTCCCACAGCATCCCCAGGGATACTGTTGCTCACATCCCCTACTCCTGGTTGCCTGTTGCCTGTACATGCTCCCTCCCACCCCACCCCACATGCTACCTGAATTCAGGCTCATACACTCTGCTTCCTTGTGAGCTGACCTTAGATAGCTGTTGTCTGTAAAGCTATTTATTTATGTTTTATTTATTTCATTTTTGATGACCTGGTAAGTGACTGTAATGAAACCTTAAAATGCAGAGAGATGTTACTCTTGAGAAGATATCCATATTCAGACAAAGCAAATAACTATTCAGCCTACTATCAAGGAGATGGTAAGGAACATATGTGATTGTCAAGAGATGTTCTGAAGTCACATACTGCACTTCTTTTTAAGAGCATGCTACTGGTCCAGGCAGGGGGTACACTACAATACCTGCCTACTGGGAGCACGAGTAAAAGATATCTCAGAAAATATGAAGAAAATAAGCCCCCCCCCCAAAATCAGCTGTTATTCTTCATGTAGGGACCAATGACAAAGGACAAGTGCATGAAAATGATATTTGTATGGATCCCTTGGAACTTGGAAACAGGCTTAAAAGAAAAGGTCACCAGATGGCCATATCAGGTATTTTACCTATTCCTAGGGCACACTCAGAAAATAATCTTACAATTTAGAGTGCACTCTAAATTATTGAAGTGCATAAAAGCAAAGATTTGTCATTTATAAATAACTGGAACTTGTTTAAAAATAGAAACAACCCTTATTCAAGAGATGGGTTTCACTTACATATGGGGCTAGGATTTATTTTATTTTTTATTTTATTTGTATCTCAGATACACCATTGAGAACAAGCTCATTACATAGGTTCCACATCAGGGGTTGAACAATACGATGCAGTAAACAAACAGTAAAACAGTATATTACAGTAAGAAGTCAGATGCAAAATTAAACAACTGTACAGGAGACCAAATTAAGTCACAGTAACATGTGGTAAAGTACAAGTTCACTAGGTATATGATATAAATACAATGAAATTAAGACTGTACTGTGGGAGCAGGGGACATCCAAACTCACTACTCAAAGAAACATAGCAATAGCTAGACAGGAGAAACCATGAGGGGAGAGTATCAGCCCAGGGGCCTCATTGGGTGAGTAGGGTTAAGTAAGGCTATGTAAATGAGAGTAATAGATAATTTCACAGTGGATAGAAGAGAAAGGAGGAGAAGGGATAAGTATGGCTATGTAAAAGATAGGAATGGAAAGAGTATTTCAGGGTAGATGGAAGAGATAGGAAGAGAGGGAGAAGGAGAGAAGAGAGGGTAGGGGGATAGAGCTGGGATAATGGGTAGGCCAGGATGCAAAGGTTTGGCCAAAATGCCGGTTTGACCAGGAAGTAAGTGCAAGACACATGTGGCTGAAGTAGATTAGAAGCAGTCACAACTGTCTTGGGCACTTAGATGAGTCTTAAGTTTTAGCTTCAAGGTGCCCAGAGTTTCAGCCAAGACAACTTTAGAGTTCAGGGAGTTGAACCAGAGTGGGGCTCAGTGGACAGAGGACCTTTGGCCCAGGGATGCGCGATGGTGTGGAATGTTCAAAATTTGGCTATCAGTACTTCTGGTAAGATGGTGACTGTCATGAGGGTGAAAAGCCTTTGTACCCCAGGGGGCATTTTGCCTAAGTGTATTTTTTTGGCCAGTAAGCAGACTTGGTATTTGAGCCTACCTTTAGGCTGTAGCCAATTTGACTGGGTGTACATATCATAGGTGTGTGTCAGGTGGGTGGAACCAGTAATAAGCTGGCAAGCTTTGTTAAGTATGACAGTGATGCATCACAGGGTTGTTTCAGAGGCTGAGCCATAGATGACGAGGCCATAGTCGATTAGCAAAACCAGTGAGCTGTGGATGGCTAGACTGCATGCCTCAGGAGTCAGACAGTTCCTATTTCTGTAAAGCAGCCCAATGCGGGCATTGAAAGCCTTCACAATATTATCAACATGGCAGGCATAGGACATAGAGCTATCAACTGTTATCCCTAGGTATTTAGAGGACTGTACTAGTTCCAGGGTGACTCCCACTTTGTTGGTGATGGAAAGGAGGTAGTTTATATGCTTATTCTGTGCACTGGTGAACAACATAGTTTTAGTTTTCTTGTAGTTCAAGATTAGTTTATGCTTGAGGAACCATTGTTCAACTTCTGAGAAGCTGCTTTGAAGATTTGACATGAAGACCACAGTATCAGGAGCACTAGTAAACAAAATGGCATCATCAGCATAGAGTGGGAGATGACACTGGCAGGAGTTAGGGAGTTTGTTAAGAAAATTGCTGAATAAAAGGGGGCCCAGAATGGACCCTTGTGGGACCCCAGATAGTACAGGTTTACTATCAGAGAGTGTGTATCGATCTTTACTTGCTGCAAACTTTTAAACAAGGATACAGTATCGCATGCAAGACCAATGCCTACAAGTTGTTTGCACAGGAGAGCATGGCTCACCATATCAAAAGCTTTAGTTAAGTCAATGAATGCCGCTCAGACTAGGTGACCATGGTCTAGAGAGTTGTGAATAAAGCCTGTGAATTCTAGTAAGAACATGGTAGTACTGTGACCTGCTCAGAACCCATGCTGTTGCGGGCACTGAAGCTGATATTTATCAAGGTATTCTGTCAACTGGTCGGCCACTATTCACTCAAAGGCATTTGACGGAGGGGGTAGAATTGAGATAGGCCTATAGTTCCCAGTAATATTGTGATCACCAGTCTTATGGACAGGTGTCACAATAGCAGCTTTCCATATTTGAGGGAATTGAGAATACCTGAGAGACATGTTAATAGTGTGTGTAAGGGGGTGATAGTATTTCTTCAAGTGAGAGGGTGACAAGTTTAAGGTCCAGTGTGTCACTGCTGAATCTCAATTTACCTATTACCTTAAGTAGATATTTCCTGGTGTCATGAGCTGAAAGTGCTTTAAAGTAGAGTGGTGGGTGGGAGGGGTCTGGTCTCATTCACAGAGTAATCATGGTGTAGGGATTCAGGAAGAAATCAGACGGGAGGATGTTGCTCAGATCTGAGAAGGCATTATTAAAGGTGTTGGTGATGGATTTGGGATCAACAATAGATATACCATCTAAGTTAAGCATGGTTGATGCAGGTTTGGGTGATCTCCCAGTGGCATCTTTAAGGCTGGCCCAGAATTTTCTGCTGTCATTCCATGTATGCGTGAGTGCTTCCTTGTAATGGTGTTTATTTAGCTGCGTGAAAGGCCCTCATGCAGTTGTTTCTAGCTGCTCTATACTTCTGTAAGTTGGCTTGATTTCCTATTGATCTGGCCTCTACTAGAGATGGTTCCTAGATTTCATAAGCTTGAGAAGGTCAAGAGAGAACCATGGATTACAGTGCCCTTTGATTTTACCCTTCTTGATGGGAGTGTGCCTATCACACATAGAACTGAACTGGTTAATAAACTGCACAAGAGCAGGGACCACATTGGTGGAATTATATACTGCAGGCCAGTCCTGGAGACCAGTCCTGTTGGAGAAGGTCAGTTTTTAATTGATCATGGTGACCACAGATAAGCACTCTGTTAGCGACAGTCCTAGCTGGGGATTTGGTGAATTTACTAGACCAGTGTACCAACACAGGGGAGTGATCACTGAGGACAACAGGTAGTACAGTGGTGTCAGAGATGTAATCAGGGTGGCTTGAGTGAACCCAGTCAAGCAAGGTACTGGTACCAGTTTTATAACTGAATCTTGTAGGGGACTCAACTAGTTGAGTAAGATGTACTGCAGACACAGTATCTTTGAATGGACTAGCACTTGGGGAGAGCCAGCTGATATTAAAATCTCCTAGCAGGATCATTTTTGAGTTCAGTCTCAAAGATCTTAGGCACTCGATACGAGAGTCAGAACAAGGGGACATCCATTTGGGTGGAATATTAACAGAGAACACAGTAAGTGTTTTATTATGAATTCCAAGGAGCACTTTGAGGGCAAGAGCTTGCATATTTGGGTCAGTGGGAGGCAGTGGTGGAGCATGACCCTGCAAGCTGTCCCCGAGGTAAATTGCACAGCCACCACCCCACTTGGACATCCAATCCTGTCTAAAGACAGTGTAACCAGGAATGGCTATAGCGGCATCTGTTACTGAGAGAGAGATCCACATTTCAACAAAATGGAAAGAGTATCCGGGGTATGTTGCAATACCCAAGCATTTAGATGGTCCATTTGGAGAAGGAGACTGCATATGTTAATTGAGGTAATAGAAAGTGATCCAGCTGCCATCTGAGGGATGGCCACAGGATTAGGCAGGCCAGGATTGGGGCGGATATTACCACAGAGAAGAAGCAGCAATAGAGCGAATCTGTGGATGTTTTCCTTAATCTGCTTGTTACTTATTTTGTGAAACTTCACTCGAAAGGGGCAGCTGCACCAATTATCCTGCATGCTAAAAATCTACTTGCTAAAAATCCCAGGAAGGTGCGCTAAAGGGCAGATCCAACAAGGAGGCCGTGGTCCCCAACTACTAGGAGTGGGACCCTAAATGGCATGTCATTATGAGTAAAGCAAGAGGGGGAGGTGACGGTACCATAAACAGAGAGGTGGTTGTTGTCAATTGCTAGTGAATTAGGAGTTTTCAATGATCCACATCCCATGCCAGATATGGCTAGGAAATAAAGCAGAAAAGTGCCAGACAGTAATAAAAAAACAGTAGAGGGCATTGTGGTGCTCAGGAAATAGAACACACCATGCACCAATTAAAATTGCAAGAAAGAATTAGAAGGTATCAGGGAGCAAGTAACAATATACACTATGTGTGACTGTTGCTTAGCAAGAGGGCAAACAATAGGGCTTAACTGGGGTACACAATGAGGTGGCACACTCAAAATCCAAAGAAAAGGAGTCTAGGGAGTATAAATGACAAAGAGAGTAGCAGGTGCAACAGACATGGAGCTAAACTGTAAACTGTGAAAAAGAGCTTCTTTTAAGAGAACCCAAGCAGCTAACAATTAGACCAATAGGGGTTCAGGGGTGGAGAATTGTTGAGAACTGAAGAGTATTTAACAAAGGCGGGGAAGGGGGAAGAGAGAAAATTTCGGTTTAAATTCAGCCAGAAGCCACAGACAGAGTGGTAGATGCTTCAGAGGGGTAGAAAAGAAAAGCGGGCAGCCAATCAGCGACAGGTAGGGGGCCTAGTTGCCCAATCAGAGTCATGGATTTCAAAGCATTGTAGCTCTGACCTGAGTTGCGTACCTTGTCCTACTTGTGCTGGCAGGTGTTCCATGGGTGCTGTGGCTGGCCTGAGGAGGTGCCAGGACTGTAGCAGAGGCAAGGAGCCCACTTGGGGCTGAAGTCCTTGTCCTGCTTATGCAGGCAGGTGGTCCGTGGGTCTGTTGGGCAGCCTGAGGAGATGACGGCACCACAGGAGAAGCGAGGAGTCCATTCAGGGATGAAGTCCTAGAAGAGAGAAAGAGAGAAGGTTAGAAAGGAAATAGTGGCTGAGAGCAGAGTCAGGCTAAGCTGGGGGGGTACAGATAAGACAAAGAGAAGGGGAGTAGGTGCTAAAAGTGAGCGTTGAGTTAGGGGTAGAAAAAATGCAAGCGATCACAGTAGGGGGTTGGGGAGTCCAGCGCCAACAGCAGACTGGAGAACAAAGGAGGGAAGATTAGCTAGAAGGACAGGGAGATAAAGTAGCTTAGGTCAAAAATATGCAAGTGAGACAGTCGAGAAAATACAGTTAAATTACACAGGCCAGTGAAGGTGGTAGGGGAATTGTAGCAAAAAGCAGTACAAAATTAATACAGCATTTCAATGAATCCAGGAACAGAGTTACAGCAGTAAAAACAGTTTAAAATTTCAGTTTAAATTCAGCCAGAAGCCATAGATAGAGCATTAGGTGCTTCAGAGGGGTAGAAAAGAAAAGCGGGTAGCCAATCAGTGACAGGCAGGGGGCCTAGCTGCCCAGTTGGAGTCATGGGTTTCAAACTGCTGTAGCTCTGGCCTGAGTTGTGTACCTTGTCCTGCTTGTGCCAATGAGTGGTCCGTGCATCATGCGGCCAGCCTGAGGAGGCACCAGTGCTGCAGTGGAGGTGAGGAGCCCACTCAGGGCTGAAGTCCTTGTCCTGCTTGTGTAGACAGGTGGCCTGTGGGTCCTGTTGCCAGCCTGAGGAGGTGCCAGCACCGCAGCGGAGGCGAGGAGCCCACTTGGGGCTGAAGTCCTAGAGGAGAGAGACAGGAGACTGAGGATTCTTGCTGAAATTTTAGAAGAGTGTTTAACTCAATTATTTTTAAACTAATTTACACTGGGGGACACTGACATGTAGTGGGTAGTATAGGGGAACCATATAAAACATCCAAGCAACAGAAAAATAAAGTGTTGAATGATTTAAGTGTGCTATTACTAAATGCTAAAAGCATGAACAATAAAGCAGATGAACTGTGTGCACTAATTAATATTAATCCTTGTGATATTATCACCATCACTGAGACATGGTGGACAGATCAAGCAGAACAGTGGGGTGTACATCTTGATGGCTACAAGCTATATAATTGTAGTAGGACTCATAAAAGAGGAGGGGGAGTGGCTATATGTATTAGAAATTACATCAACTCCATTGATGTTTCTCACAAAGTAAAACTGCAACAAAGTAACCAAGAGACCTTATGGGTTAAAATCAGTTGAGGCTGCACTCGTTCTATAATTATAGGCACTGTTTACTGACCTCCAGGAAGCACAGTTGAAGTTACCAAAAGTATTTTGAAAGAAATTAAAAATGAGGGAGATTTAGGAAACTTGGGAATAATAGTAGATTTTAACATGAGTGAAATAGACTGGGCTACCAACACAGAAACTAATGCTACAGGAAGAAAATTTATAGAGGTTTGTAACAGAACACAAAATAAAAATAAGTTGAGTATTATAGACTGAGGAAGTATATTGGCATAGAAATCAGTAGAGGAAATGTGGGAAACTATAAAAACCATCATCCTGCAAACCTGTAATGAATATATTCCTAGGATAAGAAAGAGCAAAAATAATACAAAAAGACCGATATGCTTCAATAAAAGAATTAAACAACTAAAAAAAAAAAAAAGACTATATCAATGCCATCTGTTGCTAGGAACAAGGATAACACTAGGGGCCAGATATTCAAAACGTTGCCCTGGGGCTAAATTAGCACTGCCCAGTGGGCAAACTTTGCCCGGAGCAAAAACATAGCTATATTCAAAAGGAAATAGCCCGGTGCAAAACCAGCTGAATATAGCAAGCTAAGGAAGCCGGGTAAACAGGCCCAGGAGTGCAGGGCAAAAATTGCCTGGGATTAAGACAGCACTGAATATAGCAGATAAGACAGCACTGAATATAGCATTCAGACAGAGGCAGTACAAACACCCACAGAAACAAAGTGTTAGAGGTGTAAGCAGCTGTCCAGGAACACATGAAAGCAAAATAGCCCTTCCAGACACAACTGCAGTACTAGTGAATGGCATGGAATAACCTGGACCCACAAGTGAAACCAGAATACCACAGAACACTGTCAAATCCCGAGTCCCGCCCAAAAAGACACAGGACACAGGAATGTCAAACATAACAAAGTATAATTCAAAAAGGGAACAGGTAAGGCACAAAAGCAATAGGAACAAATGTAGACAAAAACAAAGCAAAACACAGCAGAACACAATATGCAAAAGTGGGGTACAACACAAACATAATGAAAGGAAAAAGGGCAGGCTTTACAAAGGGACTGAAAACAATGGGGAAAACAACAGTAATAGTGCAAAAAGACAATTATGTACAATATTTACAGTGGAATGGGGAAAGAATGTTGAAGGGAGAGGGCTGTGGACACAGGAACCAATGGAGGGAAACAGAATGGCAGAAATAGGGCTAGGGACAGTGGGCCAGGGACAGGAAGCAGGATAACAGGATGGGAGGTAGGTGTTAGGTGGGGGCAGGTGCTGGCAGACATTCCTCCAAGATGGCTGCAACCCATCTTGTTTCAGCAATCAAGACAGCCTGCTGTTCTATTAGTGTGCGCTGTTGCCGCACCACCCTCCTCAACAGCTCATCCCTGCCTTCAGCCTCCTCTGGACGGGTGGCCCACAGTGATGCCTGACATGGACCTACAGGAGAAAAGGGGACCATATCAGGACATGACGATGACAAAAAGGCATCGTGTACCACCACATGGTAGACAGCATTCCCCAACAACCATGCCCATGTGCCAGTACAGAACAAACCACAATGCACACTGACATGTGCCTGCAAGGCAAGGCAGTATGTAACAGGCAGCATGCACCACCCTAATGTACATGGACATGCATAGATGTATGCTGAGAAACCTAACACAGTGGAATCCAGCTAGCACAGCGGTGTGCAAACTGTAACAGTGCAAACAGACAGCCACCTCCTGAGATGCGAACAACAAGTGGACACTGAATGACATGCATATGGGATGACACATGTTGGGACATGCTGCCCACAGTCACACAGCTATGATACACAACACAGATAACACCCACTGGAGAAGGTGCCACAGCCACAACCAGGTGTGTAACCAGACATGCCTGTCCCGTACACCCCCCCAACAGTGACCCACCCTCACTGCTTCCCCCCCATGAGAACTGCACAGACTCAGCCAAACTGCCACCCACAATGCCATAACATAGCAGCTGTGCAAATGATTTCAGGAAGCTCTGAACAGGTGGGTGACTGACATAAGTGTGGAACAGTGGCAAGTGACACAGATAAAGACTCGACACTGACCACAGAGACCCAATGACCACAGAGGACAATGACACTGGCAACAGTACAGTAGGGACTGTGGGACAGGTACCCAAGCAGTACACAACCAGGGAAAGTGCCAATGCCCACCCACACCCATTGCCACAACAGATGGATGAGGAGCCCACACTGGTGAAAAGTATGACATGGGGCTGTGCCACCACCCAAAGCAGCAGTACCTTGAAGGTGTACATGCAAGAAGAAACACACATGTGAAACAGGGACACAGGCCATGGTCCACCAGTGGCAGGGCAGCAGTAGGCCAATGATATACACAGAAAAGTGCCACCCTGGTGGTGAAGGCATGGTGAGGCACACACCCCCACTTGTGGGAGCAGCATCTGCCACAGGGTCTGACACCCAGCACACCCTGCTACCACAGAACAACCCCTGCAGCACACCTGCATAACCCATGCACAAACATCATGCACTGCAGGGACTGAGGGACAGTACCCTGTAGGGGACAATGGCCCCCACAACACAGCTGGAGCCAACAGGCAGGGGTGTAGCCAGGGAGTTCACATCTGCACACCAAGTGGACCCACTGCTACCCCTCTCCCTGTTGTTAGGGTGAGGTACCCCACCCCGGAGTGTAACCAGACAATATACAAACGTACACCAGGACTGTGTATGTTGCCACCATTGGCATAATAAATACAATTTATGAATCTCATGACAATGGGCATTGCCCTGCATGGGTAAATACAAATGCCATGCATTGCTCCTTAAGACACCAACATACCAGCAACAGCCTGTAAAGTTGTATTGTCCAGGGGATACAAAGACAGTCTTAGTGACCAGTCCTCCTAGCGTGGACCCCAATGTATGAAATCACAGAAAGGTACAACATTGTCTTTGTTAGGCATCATGAAAAAAGGAAGCAGTTCAGAGCCTATTTGTTACCCTTGTTGAATTTGCCCAGGGGCCCCAAGGCCTAGGTATATATAGGTTCAGTTATATAGGATCGCTGATAGCCACCTCTATATATACAGTTGACTATGGCAAGGTATAAAAGGCTTGCAGAAAATACAAATGGCCAATAGATGACTGAATGAGGCTCACATACAAGTTAATATGGCTAGCTAGCCAATGACTGCTAGTGGCTAAGCAAATGAACAATACCACTATATCAATGCATGTATGTGGAGGCTTTAAATGGTTAACAGTTAAACTGAAGAAAATAAAATAAAGCATAGTCAGGGTCTAATTTAGAATTGTCTTATTCAGCAATGCTGTATACCAAAACATGTCTTTTTAAAAGGTTACGGCCGAGATAAGAGTAACCACAACTGACCTTAAAGATTAAGTTCCCCAATTTGGCCACTGTCTGGTTTCATCTGTAGGCCAATTATTTCTGAAACAGTGACATCCCCTCTCATGTTTTCTGTATCCTAAAGTAAGTATTTTTAACAAATAAAAATCCCCTGATTACTTGTTTTTTCCATTTAAGAATGACCAAATGTCTCTGGCAAAGTGTCAAAAGTATCTTATGACTGAGGTATCTAATGGCCAGTGTATTTTTGAACCTGAGTCTTATGACTTGTTGAATGACATATTGTCTGTGTTTAAAACTGCTGAGGTAGTTTTTGGGAAATTCCAGCCTTGCATTTTTTTCTAAGCTTGCTACACATAAATATGGGACTTATGGTTGTGTCCAGTGCCCCTTCGAGAAGACACAGTCCTGGACAAGATGCAGTCTGAGACTATCCATGGATTGCTCGGGGGATCCAGAGACATATGGTTCCATGTATCTCTGAAATGCTGTAGCCCTGTAATGCAAATATTACTAGCTGTCTAGATTGCATGTTAGAAACACCCCATTGGGATTGCCCTTTGGCTGTTTTACAACTAAATTGTAACAGAAATATCTAGGTAGTGGTGGGCTACCTGATGTTTAAAAATAATGTTAGCATGTATTCCCTTTTGTAAACTAGCACAATAGGATTTTTCTGGCTAATCTTATTAATACTATCATAATAAAGTACCACTCATTTGGCAAAGATATAGCGTGTTGGTTTTATTGAATTACTGAGAATTACCAACCAGGAACCTGTATAAACTGTATAATTGGATCCAATTATCACCCTCCCAGAAATAAAATAGCACACCATGGAGTGCTTACAGGATGCCTGCCTACTCCTATGCCACAACAGGCACACATGACGTGCACAGCCACACAGACCCATGTGACACCATAAGCCCAGAGGCCCCCCCCAACAGCCCCTGTGTATGTACACCACAGAGGTCAGACAAGGGCACACAATAACATACCAGTGTCCACACTACAATGGCAACACACTGGTAGGGAGATACAGGCACCACATAACACTGTGGCCCCCTGTTTGCCATAGCGTGAATAGCCCTGACAGGCACCAACATGTCCTGCATAGACACTGACACACTGTACATGGTACTGTGAATGAGACATGTCATGAGAAGTGCAGAACAGTGATGCTGTGGCAGACAGGACAACAGCAGCAGAAGAAACAGCCAGCACAGCAGGCTGACCCCAGTAATCCCCCCAGCTTCAGGCATAATGAATGGCTGACGGCCATACACAGACCTGCTGCATCCTGCCACAATGGTGGACATAACAGTAACATGTTGCACATGACAGTACAAGGCAGATAGCAGTGCACATGGCAGTAATGGCAACAGTAGACCAGACATAGAGCCAGCCATGTCACAGGCCATGCAGCAGAAGGCAAGGCACTAGAGGCATGGAAGAAAACATAAATGCATGCAGCCAGCATATCAGGCCCCCACAGATGCAACGGTCATGGGTGCGCTGAATGGTGCCACTGGTGTCAAGCATCCAGTGCCCCCCATCCAGCACATGATCAGGTGTGAACCCTGTAGCCCTATGTGGCTGTACATATTTGCAGCCACAATGGCTAAGGGGTCCCCTCTAAGTGAGCACCCTGGAATCCAAATGCAACACAGCTAAATCACATCAGGCCTGGATGACCTAGGTGAATGCACCACGGCACTAGACACAGCACTCCAATGCTGCAGTGGTGACACAGACACATAGTAGAAATGCACAATGGTACACAGTACTCATACAACACACTCCCGTCCCCGTCACTGCTCTCCACCATGTGCTGTGCCATTGATGGCACCCTCCGCCTGTCCGTGGTGGGCCTCTGGTTGGCCTGCTGCTCACCCCTCCCATCTTCAGCATGGTCTCTGTGCTCTGCAGTGGGAAGATGGTACAGCAGCATTACTACAATGTCAGCCACCACAGTACACTAAAGACCACCCTTGACCCTGGTGGCATAGCACAACACACGCATAACTGGCACCCAGGCACAGTGCACCACCCAAACCATGCCAAGCATGACACGGTTCACTGCAGACTGCACAGTGCATGGCCAATGTGTGCAGGGGTGGAGCCTGACAATGCCATCCTGTACACACAAGCTGCAACAGCTCTCTCTCCATCATATGTACACAGCCCCTCTGGATGGTACCCCCTCACAAACAAGGCAGACTGTAAGCAGAGGAGTCCCCTAACCCATAATGAGAGAACACAAGTATCTAACTCCTCAACAACAGATGTGGAAACACAGACATGACTCAGTAGCATACAACAACCCAAAGGCTACAGATGGAATGACATTGATGACAGAAAGGCATATGGGATGTGACATGCACACAGCATGACCGTACACAACCGAGTATAGTGCATATGCTGTCCACACCCGTGACAGTGTGCAGCACAGCAGGGCACCAATGTCGTGGATCTGTTGCACGAGCCACTGGCCAGTGTCATAGTACAGACACAGCAGTGGTGGTGGAGTGCACCACATCCAGACATACCTCTCAACAGTACCACATTCTGAGGAACGGTCCTCAGTGTACACCACAGAAGCTCCCTGTACCACATTGTGAGGACTCAACCCACATGCAGTGGACACATACAAAAGCATGGAGCCATAGTAAATGATGCGAACCATATGCCGTACAATGAATAACAGACCTCTGGAACATAAATGCAAACATTGTGACAGTGTTCTGAGCAGCGTAGGTGAAGCTATGTGTAAGTGTTCCACAGTTGGCCCACTTATGCCGCATTGTAAGAGGCAATGTACCACAAGTGGGTGAGAAATGGTTGGGAGATTAGACCGGACAACACACCCAACCACACAATACGGATGTGCAAAGTTGGCACAGCTGCATGTAGCCCCTTGGCAGCATGGCAGAACACAGTGGATGTGGCAGGGGCCCGGTGTCATGGGTCCATGCCACCATAGTAGGTGGTATGGGGTAGTGTGCCACCACAGTGCAAGACATTGCAGACAACACTCCCAAGATGCTATGTCCCCCTGGCAAACACAGTCCACACACACCTGAATGGAGGTCCTCATGGCAGAAGACCAACATGTAATAGTAGTAAAAGTAAACTTTTGTACAGGTACCACATGTGTGGCTGTAATGTCCCTGCCATGCCCAGGTTGTTTCTGTATTGCCTGTATGTGGCAGGCTATGATATTTGTGAACCGTCCAACAGTGGAGTACTGGTAATGGCCTTGGGACTGCAGCGGATGCCTGACTGGTGCAGTGTGGCTGGGCATGTACACGGTGGTGCTGGGAGGAGCTGGGCGGCCCATTGACCCTCTTGGCTGCCCCTGTGTGGGTAGTGGTGCCACACCAGCGTTATGCACTGTCCAACGCCCATTGCACATGCCATGCTTGACTGACTGCATGCTGTGGTGCTGCAGATGGCAATGGGATGTGATCAGCAGTGTGGAGGATGCACTCTGGAGTGCGTCAGTAGTCCACTGTGACTGTAGGGTACATGTACTCCAGTGTGACGACTGCCACAGGTACTCGTGCTGTCACCCATGTCACTGACTGACATCTGCATCACAGAAAGCCAACCCCCCACCCCTGTATTGTGTTGTGTGATGTGTGCATGAGGGTCACGGCAGACAGTACTCATGCAGTTAATAGTGTTGGTACACTATGATCCCAGCTGCTGTCTGTGCACAGCGCTGTGCAGCCAGGGGCAGGGGCAGTACCAACGTTGTTGTGGTCCAGGGTGTCTACTCCCATGACAGGCCAGTCCATCTACAGTGTACACAGCCAGGCCATTGCATGACATGTGTAGACACACATGCTGGGGCTGCATTACCCCAGTTATATTGTTGTACAGTACCCACTACTGCTACACATGGTGGATCACACACAGGCCTTGTGCACAGCTGTGCCAGGATCACCTATACACACACCATGCCTGTATGTGTGTGCAATGTAGCTGCACTGATACATGCTCTGGCACATGCAATGGTGCCTAGGCTGCACCCCTAGCGGAACGTGTGTCCTGGTCAGCCATCTAGCCCTGTTGTTGGGAGTAAACCCATGCTTCCACAGTACGTGTTCCATGGTGCTGGGTGTGCACAGGCACAGAATAGCACTGGATGTGCCAGGGGGCACCATGAGTCAGACATTTACAGCCATGGCTGCACAGTCCTACACATGTGCACATTAGACACTATCTGTGGCTGTAGGCCTTGTGATTGCCTTGCAGTGCACCAATGTCCATGCCAACATGTGCAGCCAGGCCACCTCTCACATGCAACAGGCAGCAGCATGGGCAGCACACACATACAGCTGGCTTCCACATGTGCTGGCCTGCAGGACTCCACAACACTGAGGTGCATCATGCATGCCAGGGGCTGGGGGCATGTGTAGCAGCTGTGTGTTGCATCATGGCCAAATGATACTGTTACAGCTGTGCAATGTTTGTTCACAACTCTGTATAACCCTTTCCCTGCCTTCTGTCCTACACAGGTGAGGCTGCAGGACAGGAGCGGCTCAGGGCCCACAAATTTTCTGGAGATGAGCTGCATGCCCCGGTACATGTTGTGAAGGAGCGGGAAAAGGTCCTATGCCATAACAAGTCGACGGATGCCACTGTTCGGCTGATGTGGGAGGAGATTGCCACAGCAGTAAACACCGTAGGTGGTCGTGGCCATAGCACCGATGCCGTCCAGAGATGGTGGAATGACCTGCTGTGCAGGGCAAAGGAGGAGGAGTCACAGTGGATCCAGTGGGGACCAAAACCACTGGAGCAGCAGAACTGGGACCCATTGATGGCCATAGTAGCCTCTACCCTGTGGCCAGTGGCAGTGGGTGGGGTTGAAGAGGCGGTGGGTGTGAGACACCGCTCACACCACCCAGAGCAGGTAAGTTTGTGGCATGTATCCACCACTCAGTGAACAGCAACACCATGGGGACAGAGGCACACATCACTACTATCATGGTGCATGCATAGGGCCCACATAGGTATGTTCCATTGTAAGAGTGGTGTTGGGGCTGCACAGTGGTGGACATCTGCTGGTAGGCACATGTCATGAGTGCCTGTGTGCCATGGTGCAGGGGCTCCTAGGGCACAGGCTGCAATTGCATGGGATGCACACTGGGGTCTGCATGGGCATGCTGGAGGGCACACATTGCTGGAGGTGGCATTGTTGGGAGTGGGGGTGGGGGTGGGTGGTCTGGTCACTGTAGTGGCGACTGACATCTGTCTCTTCCATTACAGCATTACATGCCCAGCAGGCTATGTCCCAGGTGGGGCCAGGCACAGTTGTATGGGAGGTGGAGGATTCATACACAGCAGTGGTGTGCCCTTCCACATCAGGCATGGCTGCCACAGCTAGAGCGGCAGTGGCCATGATGGTCAGCATTATGTATGCTCACAGACATTGTCAGGTAATGGCATATGCAGGAACATCAGAAGAGGGGGATACAGCCTTCCTGGAGTCCCTGAATCCACCTGAGTTTGCCCAGGTGGAGGATCTGAGTGGAGAGCAGGTGGTGATCCTGACTGTCACAAGTGACCATGGCTAAGAGGATGCAGGGGAGGAACCTGACATGCCGGTTCTGGGTGTGGCTAGTGACACCAGAGGTTTTGGTGCAGTGGGGGATGGCACCATGCCTGAATTGGGGACAAGGGGTACTCAGGCACATGACACCTTTCTGCCCACAGCTGCTATTCCCCTGCCTGAACAGTCTTGCCCACTGGACATGTCTGACAGGGTACTGACTGCAGCATGCTCAGTCACCTGTAAGGCCATGGTTGCAGCTGCCAATGCACTGCCAGCTACCCCCACAGGTCCCTTCACATCCACAACACACTGCCCAGCGCCAGCCACAACCCCTTCCACAGGTGCAGGATGCTGATGCTGCACCTGCACAAGATGGCCAGGGTGCACGGCCCATGCTCCAGAAGGCCTTGGCCTCACAGCATGCAGTCCAGCAGGACCTTCAGGATCTCCATAGGGAGCTGCGGCATGAGCTGTCACAGCTGCGGGAGACAGTGAGCACTGGTCTTGCCCGTGCTGAGCAGCGGTCAGAGGACAGGATGACCTGTGTTCTCACCACCATTGAGAGTGACTTTGGTGGCCTAACTGCTGCTGTGCAGGCCCATGCTGTAGTGCTGTGGGACACTATCATCACAGCATTGCAGGGTGCACCCAGATGCCAGAGCAGCCATGCCTCACATGGGCAGCAGCGTGGCAGGGGTGCGCACAGGGTGGGTGCAACCTCCTCAACCCCTATCTCCCATTCATCCACAGGACATGCATGGTGTCATGGCCACCCTCCCTCCACACCTGTGCAGGCCTCAAGGCATGGCCATGGATGGCCTGCTCTCCCAGCCTCACCTCAATCCACCCCAACAATGTCCTCAGCACGTAGCATGCCCAGCAGTTTGCCCCGTACACAGGGTGTGCATTGTGTGCACAGTGGCAGATGCAGCTGATGTGCCCCACCACATGCGTGCTGTGACCTTGTCTCCCTCACCTGCATGCCTATGCACACAGCCACATCCCATGTCCCCTGCACACACACAGTCCTCCATGGGCCTTGTTCATTCCCATGCCACAGCCTCTGCCATCACATATCTACATTGCTGTTTCTTGTGCGCACCTGAGTGGTGGCCATACCTCTCACCCTTTTGTCCCCTGACCATACAACAGTGCCTCTCAGGATGTGATACTACTGAGCAGAATGTGGACCTCTTTCTCACTGCATTCCCTCAGCAGCTAACTGGACTGTTACAGTCTTTGCATATCTGTTCAGGCCGTCTGTTCTTAATTGCCTGTTTTGTTGGCATCATCAATGATGGGGATTTTTTTTATGGTGTTACCAATGAGTGTGAGACAGGTCCTCACACTCTGGAATAGGGAGCTGCAGTGACGTAACTGTAGTACTGTTCCTTGTACTGTGTTAAAGTTGAGGGGTATGGTGGTGGCCCACACACATCACACGCACTGCACCACATCACATCACCACACTGGCAACATGTACAGCATCTATATATTACACTGATTTCACTGTACTGTATATGCACTACCATTAAATGCACTGTTGACACCATATTATTTGTCTGTGTTATCTGTACTCACAGTCCATCCTGGTTCAGTGTCTCGATGCTGCTGCTCCTGTGCTTTATGGCCTGGCGGGCCATGCATGGATCCCGCTGCTCGAGTTGCTCTACTATCCCCCTGGTTCTGGCTCACTGTCAGAATGTACCTCAGGGCCAGGTGCACGTATCCCATGGTTCAGTGCCATGTTGTGTAGCATACAACAGGCCAGGATGATAAGGCATATTTTCTGAGGGCTATACTGTAAGGCACTGCCTGACTGGTCTATGCAATGGTACTGCATCTTGAGAATCCTAAAGACCCTCTCTATGATGTTCCTTGTAGCAGCATTGCCTCATTGTACTGTTCCTCAGCCACTATTGCTGGCAGAGCTACTGGTGTCAGTAGCCAGGGTCATAGGGGACAGGCACTGTCCCCTGTGGAGAGAAATCAGGTGTTAGTGTTGCTGTCCTGCACAGTGCCCACTGCTGCTCTGAACCATTGCTCCCTGCCCCTCCCACGGCTACCCTTGCCTATCCCCCTTTCCCTGTGCTATCACCCTGTTGTAGCTGCCCATACTCACCGACTAGATGCCCAGTTGGAATTCTGCCCTCCTCAAATGCCCGGCACAGCTGGGACTGGTTCCAGATGAAGGCATCATGGGCACTGCCAGGATACTGTGCAAAGACATTACTAATGTGCTCTGTCGCATTGCACACCACCTGGCAATTAATTGAGTGGCCCTTCCTGTTCACGTACAGGTCACTGGCATCACCAGGTGGTGCATGGATGGGGACATAGGTGCAGTCAATGGCACCAGGTACAGCGGGTAGGTGCACAACTCAATGGAATTGCTGCATGGTTGCTTTGCGCTCTGCTGCCATGCTGGGGAATACTATAAACTCACCAGCATGTGGCAGGAGAGCATCAAGAAACTGGGTCAGGAGGCGTGATGTGGCTGACTGAGAAATCCCAATGGTGTCCTCCATTGGGTGCTCAAAATATCCCAGTGGCTAGGATGCACATCGCTGCCGTCACCTTTTCCTAGACTGACATGGTATGGCTGCGCCTGGTGTTAAGCTGCAGCTCCTCATGCAGGAGTTTGCATAGCTGCCTCAACATTCCCCTGTCCAACCTGTACCGGCCAACGATGTGGTCATCAGGCAGGGTCTCAAAGGAGGCTCTGGGCTGGTACCTTCTGTGTGCAGCATATCTCCTCCTTCATCTAGGTAATGGGCCTTGTTGGGCCTGCTCTCTTTCATCCTCCTCCACAGCCTGCTCCATCAGGTGCAGCACTACAGCATTGCTAAAGAATGCCATTGTGTTACACTTCCTGGTCTGGCCACTCCCTCCTCTGTGGATTGCCCTGAGTTTAGGCCTCCCTTTTATAGGCAGTAAGTAGTGCTGCGCTAATTGCAGCACAATGGTGCATTGCACAGCACTATGTCTCTAAATATCCCATTGCGCCCATATTCAGGTTCCCGCCCCTCCACTTTGTCCCTTGCATACATTATGTTTTAGCTCAGTGCTATTGCGTTTAGCACGCCCGATCTCCCTCTTTGAATATGGCAGTCCTGCGCTAAACCTGAGCTAATCCTGCACAAACGGTTAGCGCGCCATACTACATTTTGAATATCTGGCCCTAGAAGTATTAAAAAAACATCCAAAGGAGCTGTAAAAAGGAAATAAGAAAACCAAAGAAAGAGGCATAATATAATTTAGCACAAAATGCTAACAAAGAGAATTATAAAGCCTTTTATGCATATATAAATTCTTAAAAAATAAAGTGTGGTCTCTAATATACAAGAATGATCTTGTTAAAGATAATGCAGTACTGGCCACAGTAATTAATAATATTTTTTGTGAGGTCTATGGTCACAAAATAAAGTCTACTGGAAAAATGTAATGTGGCAATAGTAACAGAACTGAAATTACGGATCACTTGATGAGCTGAATCCATTTGGACGTCTCCTGTGCTGCTCCAAGGCCCTGTTATAAATAAAAGGCATTAAAAACTCAGAGACCGACTCACTTTGATTTGAAATAGCTGTAACTGAGCTGAGAGGTGCTGTGGGCTTGACATACAAGGATCACGTGGAAAGTTTGTGAGAAAAAGAAGCGGGGCGATCCTGCAGACAGCGAGCATTTGGCCATAATACTAGGCTGATTATAAGCAGCGGGATGGATGTTGAAACCGTTGAGCCTCTAGCGGCGAGAACCCCAGCTACCAAAAGGCCAAAGCCTCACTCCCCTACTCCAAATGACCAGGAGGATGAGGCGGGAAAAGAGGGGGGTTCGTGTTCGACCACTGTGGACATCCAAGATATCAAAGTAATGCTGCAGGGACTTGTGGCAGATTTTGCGGCAATAAAACCAGTGCTACATTCACTTGGGCAAAGAATGGATGATGTGGAGGCTCGGATCTCCTCACAAGAAAGGAAGGCATCTGTGTTGGAGCAGGAATTGGTGACAGTCAGAAGGCAGGTTAAGAAGCTGGAAGAAAGAGTAGAGGATCAAGAGTCAAGAAGCAGGCGGAATAATTTGATTATTGCAGGACTACCGGAGTGGGCTGAAGGGCCAGATTGTGTTGTATTCATTCAGAATATGTTGCTTAAGCTGTTGAGCCCTACTCCATTTGGTGAGGCGTATAACCTAGAGAGATCCCATCGGGCATTAAGGGAGATGCCACCTCCTGGAGCCAGACCCCGAGTGATAATCATGCGTTTTCTTAATTACAAGGAGAAATCTCATGTGTTACTTGCTGCTAGGAAAAAGAAGATGCTACAGTGGAATGGTGCCTTGCTCTGGCTATTCCAGGATCAAATGCCTGTGGTCAGAGAGAAACAGAAAGAATACTCAGAAATTAAGAAGAAGTATTTGGCTGGAATTAAGTTCCGCCTGCAATACCCAGCAACTCTGGTTGTGCGGCTGCAATCAGGGGAGAAGAGGTTCCTAACTGCAAAAGAAGCTCTAGAAGGGTTACTATTGGAGCTCCCCGAACTATTCAAGTCAATAACTTGAATGATCCCTGAAGAGAAGGAGATTGTGCTAACCTAAAGGACTGGGACTGGGGAAGCTGAAAGGAGCTAAAAGTTCATAAAGTTTTGCATGTTACTTTTGGTCATTGGATTAATGTTATAAATGTTGGATTTAAAGGGTCTATAGAGGTTTGGGCGGGATGTAGAGGATCTATTTTGGGATGGGGAATTAGATGTTTCGATTTTGTGTTTCTACAGCGGATGTTCAATAACAGCTCAGAGGAATGGGGTAGGGTGTTAAAGGCGCAGAGATGGAAGAACTAGAAGGTAATAAACAGAGATGGGTATTTGAAGAGGAACCACCCTGTGGAGGTTAGGATGGGAATTATCATTGTAGATACTGGGGGGGGTAAGAAGCAATGCTTCTAAAGGCAGATGAGTGAATGCCATGATGAGGGGAGTAGTAAGGTGGGGGAAACGTATTGGTGGTGGGGGGGTTGGAGAGCTCAAGAAGGCAAGGTGGACAAGGGTGGTTCCCACTTTTGTAATTTGGGAACCGGCAGAAGCGAGAGTAGGAGTTACTAGACCTGCGCCATTTCTTAAATGAATGTGGCCTTCTGGAGATGGGGGCGCCCCTGTGGGACTAGTAATAAGGTGTTGGCAGAATATATCCCATTATATATGGGGTAAACAGTGAATATTAGTGCCTCTAGAGGACACCAACTCTGAGTTGTGCGATGTAATATTGCATCTTTATGTAAAGCAAAGTAAATGGTACTTTGTGGTACAGTCTCTGGGGCAGATCTATGGGGGAAGTATAATGAGGGAAACCTGGGACTGGGAGTCCTTTAGTGGCCCCTCTAGTGTGCACGAGGGACAATTTATGGAGAGTGGGAGATAGGAAAGGGAGAGTCACCTAGGTTTATTAGGATACTAGGAGGTGGGAGTTTGGAGGATGCTGATCTACCTTAATAGGCAGGGACTAGGGGCAGTTCTTAACTGTTGTGGGCATGGTGTACCGTATGGGAGGGGCAGCATAGGAAAAGAGGAAATAAGGATATAGGGAAAAGGAAGGCTCCTAAGCATTATTCGCTTGTTTTTTTGGCAAGGTCTTGGAGTTACTAAGACAAGGTGGAATGGGGGTAGTATAGGAACAGGTTCATCCATGACTCCGACATTTGGTAGGTGGACAATCTATGGATTGGGGATTGTGGGTGGGGGGCATGGGGGTTGGAAAAGAGAGAGTCCAATATAGTGAGCAAGGTGAAAACAGACCTGGAGCAGATGAAGAGAGTTGGCTTAATTAAAGTATTTCTGATGTTTTTTTAATGTCAAGTGTTAAAATAATGTCTTGGAATGTTAAGGGACTCAGGGGTAGACGTGAGCGAATGCTGATCTTGAGGCATATTGAGCGAATGGGGGCTCATATTGCTGCTTTACAGGAGACACACTTGCTGATGGAGGAACTGAATGGGCTTAAGAAACAATGGGTGGGGCAAGTATATGGGGCAGGTAGGGAAAGAGCCTCAGGAGGGGTGGTGATATTAATAAAGAAACCATGCCCATATGAGGTGGTGTAAGTGAATGCAAGGGAGGACAATAGAGGGATATATATCTCGGGCACACTGCTGGGTAAGGCAATTTTGGTGACCTCTATTTATGGGCCAATGCCCTCGGATCCTGGGTTCTTTGCCTCTGTAGAAAGGGATATAGCGGATCTCCCATCACATTCATTAATTTTGGTGGGTGACTGGAATACTTGCCTCAGTAACCAGGAGAATAGATCACCACCGTCTAAGGGGCCTTTGTCCAAGGCTCAGATTGCCTTGAATAGATTGCTGGAGGTGACGGCATTGGTAGATCCAATTAGGATGTACTCGAAAGGGGGGTAGGACTATGACATTTTACTCGGCAGCTCATAAGAGCCAATCCCGAATTGATTTTTTTCTGGTAAACAGGGAAGTGATCGGGGAGATTAGGGAGTTGACAACGGGGGGGTAGAACTTACTCAGATCACTTTCCCATTCAATTGTTGTGGGAACCTAGACCCACCCTTCCTAGGCTGTACAGGTGGAGGCTGAATGATTCCCTATTGGTAGAGCCCTCAGTGTGGGATAGGTTGGAGGAGGCATTATTGGAAATCATACAGCAGCAAATATCTACACTGCAAAATAAAAAGTTGGCGTGGTCCACCTGCAAGGTGTTATATGCAGGGGTGGCCCAGGGTATCGCAGCACAAAGAAGTAGAGAGAGAAGAGTGAAAGAGGAGTTTATTTTGCGGGCAATTGATTCGTTGACACCACTGGAAGGGTCCTCTGGGGAGATTGATGCTGAACTTAAAAATCTGAGGGAGGAATTGGCGGATATTGTTAATAGTAAAATAGAATTTTGGTTAGAAAAGATTAATGCTCAATACCTAATGCAAGGAGATGTCCCTGGGCGGTTGTTGGCGGCTAGAGTTAGGGAATGGGAGGCAAGTAGATCGGTTACTTCTATTCAATATGGGGGGAAACTCCTAACCGATTCACAAGAGATGACGGAGGCCTTTGCGTCATACTTTAAAGAAATATACCAGGCTAGAGACTTGGCTGGGAAGGAAGAAATTGAAAGTTTTTTAGAGGGGATACCCTTACCAGCCCTGGATCCAATGCAGGCCAGAGAGTTGGCGGCTCCAATAAGGGGTGGAGATCATTGGGGTGGTGCAATCGTTACCCGCTGGTAAAACCCCGGGGCCAGACAGTATCACCGCCAAATTCTATCAGGTACATATACCAACTATACTTCCCATGCTTCAAGAATTGTTTAGTACTATAGTGCAGGAAGGGGTGCTTCATTCTCCGCTGTATCAGGCGTATATTACGCTAATTCCTAAGCCAGACAAGCCCAGGGATATCCCCGGAAATTATAGACCCATAGCCCTAATGAATCAAGACATCAAGATTCTTACAAGAATCATAGCAAATAGAATTTTGCACATCGCTCCTAGTCTAATTAGTCAGGAAAAAGTGGGATTTATGCCGGAAAGGGGTGCACATGATGCTCTTAGGAAGTTGTATCATATATTAAGCTACGCGCCCGATTCTCAGTTACCCTTAGCGTTGATTTCATTAGATGCAGAAAAGGCTTTAGATAGGGTCTCCCATCCTTTCCTTTTTGCTACAATGGAGAAGATGGGTTTCCCGGAGGGTCTTCTTAGGGGTATTAAGAATTTATATGCTGTGCCAACGCCCAGGGTATTATGTAACGGCTATCTTTCGCTCGAAATACAGCTGGAGAATGGGACCCATCAAGGATGTCCTCTCTCACCGATATTATTTAATATTTATCTGGAGCCTCTTTTGAGAGCTATTAAAAGGGATGTACATATCAAAGGGATCAAGATAGGGGGGAGGGAGTTGAAACTTTCAGTTTTGGCAGATGACATATTGTTGCACTTGCAGGATCCGGCATCTAGCTTTAAGAGAGTAACAGAAGTAATAGGGCGTTTTTCCAAGGTTTCTAATTACAAACTAAATTTGAACAAGACTCAAATTCTCCCTCTGACATCGCATGTTACTAGGCAGACTTTACGCCACTGCAAATACAATGGAGGACAGACAAAATCAAGTATTTAGGTATCTGGATCATGCCGAATATGGAGGGGGGGCGGAAACAAATATGGGGGGAATTATATCAGCAATTAAAGGGGATATAGTAAGATGGAGTAAATTACCCTTAAACTTTATGGCTCGATTGGATCTTATAAAGATGAACTTACTACCCCTTTTGTTATACCCAGTGTATTTGGCCCCATATAGTATTCCCCAAAAATGGTTCAGTATAATTAGGAAATTAATTTGGGGATTTCTATGGAAGAACCACCCCCCTAGGTTAAAGCACAATACTTTGCACCTATTGCATAAAAGGGGAGGGATCATACTACCCGACCTTCTCATATATTACGTGGCGGGCCAGCTGGGTCTGATGAGTCGATGGGTTAAAGAGCTTGATGGGGAGAGTTATAATCCAACTTGGCTCCAAATGGAGAAATAAATGCTAAGAGACTCGAGCCTCACCCCGGAAGCAATGTTGTATGCCAATGTTGGGAAAACTTTAAAAAAAAGGTATGGGAACCCAATCGTGAACCCAATTGCGAAAAACAGCAGACGCTTGGTGGTTATTTGGTACTCCTGTGCAGAGAAAGGGCCAAATGAGGGCTGGAGACCAGCCTGTGTTGGGTAAGCCTAATTTTGTAATTGGGAATCGGGTAATTAGCTCACGGTGGGCTAACCAGATGCTGGGTTTGAAATTAAGGGAAATCATTCAGGGTAGCAGAATGGTCCTACCAGCACGATGTGACGGAATGCCTTTTTTTCAAAGGTTACAAATTAAGCATATGATAGAGGGGGTGATGAGAAAGTTGGGGGTATCACGGACAATTTGTTTTCCTGAGGGAAGCTTAAGGAAGTTGATCTGAGATCTCACCCCTTATCACAAATATATAAAGTAATCCTGGATTTTCTTAGCCCTAGCTCTCCTAGGAGAGTTTCATATTAGGATAAAGTTATGGCCGCTCAGAATTTAGCTTGGGATAATATTTGGGAAAGCAGCAAGTATAATATTATACCCAAATATAAGAGTATGCAATTTTTTATTGCTTCTAATTTGTATTTTACCCCTGTGAAACTATGTGACAGAAACCTGAGACAGACAAACCTGTGTTTTAGATGTGAGAGGGGAGTAGGTGATTTATTACATGTGATCTGGGGATGCAGCAAAATATCGCCTCTTTGGGGGGAAAATAAAAGGCGCATGGACCCAATGCTGGATTATTCAGAATTTATAACACCAGAGATATGTGTTCTGGGCGATTTTTCCCAACGGGTGTTATACCTAGATATCACCTCTCCTTGATGGCGGCGGTAGTTAAAGTCTTCCTATTAAAACATTGGAAAGATGATCATGTATATGCTTATGATCAATGGGTAAAAGACTTTATGGGGATGTTGGATAAAATAAAGAGATATTTATATACGGGGGGAGAAAAGGGTTATATGTTAAAATATGGGCAGCGTTAGATGCAATTTATTCGCTGCAGGTCACAAATGTTCAAATAC
The DNA here is from genome assembly GCA_016271365.2 of Neoceratodus forsteri. Lineage (NCBI taxonomy): Eukaryota > Metazoa > Chordata > Ceratodontiformes > Ceratodontidae > Neoceratodus > Neoceratodus forsteri. Next base: position 259,558,058 of record CM028137.1, on the reverse strand, counting down.
AGGCCTGTCTGTCGGATGGGGAATAGCGGATGGTAATTATCTTGGAATGTGAAATTGCTATTTCTGGTCCTACTTTGAGTTTTGTGGAGATGATCACGATATATACTCATGGGTAGCTTTTTGATGGTAAGGGTCTGTTGGCTTAAGAGGGGGGATGGGGAACTCTCTCTCTTTCCAGGGGACACAGCCGGATGCCACCCTTTGAGGGGAAGACCTCAGATAGTAAATGGTGTTTTGATGTTGATAATGGGGTTACTGCTGTAAAGGGATTTGGGATACCGATGGGTAGAGTAAGCTTATATACAGACTCATTGCAGCAGGGTATGGAAGATATGACAGATTTGGACTGTCCATGGGGTGGTTTACCTGCTGTGGATGTATATAGGTGGGTTGTACATAGTTTGCATGGTCAGTTTGAGACTGTGTACCCTGGTTTTGCCAGATATATGTATGTTTGTCTGTCTATTTTTTCTTTGAAAATTGAATAAAGATGGTTTAAAAAAAAAAAGAACTGAAATTACAACAGATGAAATTAAAGGGACACTGACAACCCTTTTTTCATCATGTCAGCTTTGGTTGAAACCTTGTATTTTATGATTGCTTAGCTTCTATAAAATTCAATGAAGTTGTTGATTGTTTTATCTGCCTCCTTTCTTAGTAGAACTGAAGTGCATGCTAATAGTGTATTTGTACCAAACCTTGTTTTGGTTACAAATCCTTAGTCTACTCTTATTGCATACTCCCCAAACATTATGAAGACCCCCAAACAGTACAGTCACTCATGGTGCAATAGTCTCCTCTCCTCCCCTCCCACTGCACCGTGAGTACTAGACTGTTTTGGGAGTGTTCCTAAGTCCGAGAAAGATGCTGTGTGTACTGATCAAGAACTATAAACAAATATGTATTTTTTGTGGTAACACCAGCATGGTGGGTAGTCAGTTATTTTTTTACTTTTAAAAAGAAAAAAAAGAATCTGAATCAAACTACCAGCTACATCAGCAATGTCTACAGAATGTGAGAAATCATAAAAATATTTTTTTTAAACTATGGACAATTTGAGGTCTAAGGGTGTTGACAGTGTCATTTTAAAATTAAAATAAATAAATGAAATAAAATGCTTTTCCATGACTGGATAAGGTCTAGGCACGTATGTTACAGATAATATCCAGATTACTTATTTTCCCTTTAAAAATTTTATTTGAAGAATCAATTAACACAGGAAAGATAAAACAAGGTTGGAAGATGGCACATGTGGTTCCAATTTATAAATAGGGCACAAAAGGTTTAGTGAGTAATTATAGGCCAATCAGTTTGACCAGTGTGATGTGTATACTTTTAGAAAGCATTACTGTGTTAAGGATAAATTGATGCCCTCCATAGGAAAATGTGATAATGAACAACATGGTTTTAAAAAAGATAGGAGTTGCCCAACAAATGTGCTGTGTTTTTATGAAAATATTAGTGCCCCATTAGACAATAATACACTATGTGACATTACATATTTGGACTTCAGTAAAGCCTTTGCTATCATCCCACAATAGGCTATTATTAAACAACTGGAAAATGTCAAGACTAATAGCATCATTATAAATTAGATTATTGAATGACTATCTGGAAGGTGTCAAAAGGTGATTGTGAATGGACATGTTTCCGACTTTTGGGAGCATGAGTAGTGACATCTGTCAAGCATCAGTGCTGGTCCCAATTCTTTTCCAAATATATTTTGCTGACTTAACAGAATATCTAACCTGCTGGTCTATAAAATATGCATATAACACTAAGAAAAGTGGTCCTTATAAAACTAAAATTCAGGCTGAATACCTCCATCAAGATTTAGATACAATATCCTGATGGGTAACTAAATGGGAAATGAAACTGAATATGAACAAATGCAGAGTGATGCATTTTGGTAAGTATAACCCAACACTCAAATATACCTTGCACGGGGTTATCCTGGATGTGTCAACAAGTGAAAGACTTACAGGGATACACGTATCTAATGATATCAGAACTGTGATTCAAACTAACGAAGCTATAGCAAAAGCTAATAGAATTATATGGGCCATGATAAGGAACATTGTATTGAGAGATAAAAATGTATTAATTCCTCCCTATAGACCCTATGTGCATCCACATATAGAATCACAATTATGGTATCCATTCAGGAATGGTGAAAGGGATAAGTTAGAAAAGGTTCAGAGAACATTCACTACGAATATAGATAGCCTAGAGGATAAGAGATATCAGAATTGATTACACCTGCTTGATCTAGTGTCCTTAGACACCAGAAGCATTCGAGCAGATTTACTTTCATGTATTACGTAATGCAAGACCCATTTCTCTTAGCTGAATTAGGGATTTTTTCAAACAGGGTAACAAAGATACTATGGGGCCCCCATTGCAGATTAGAGGAATAAGATTTAAACATATTAAGAGGAAGTATTTTTACACATCATGAGTGGTGAATCCTTGGAACTCCCTACCAGAGGAAGTTATTGTAAATAAAATCAAGGCAGAAAACAATGTATCCAGTCTGGAGGTATTCTTAGGTATTTTCAATACTAATCAATGGGAGCAAATATGGGCACTTGCCTTCTTGCTCCTCACATGTCTTAGTATGAATAGCAATCTTTGGTAGTTTAGAGCTAGAAACAGTATTGACTACACCAAAGTTGATTCTGAGGGTGCACCAGAGGAACAAGCGTCTTCTTTGGACAAGCCAGAAGGAGCACAAATTCAGGTAAGCCAAAGTACATGGAGTTATAGTTCTAGGCCAAGGAGACATGTGAGTTACAGAATCTGGCACACCGAGGGTTTTCAGTTTTAATGTTTCAGTACTACCACACAGAGGTTGCAATGCAAAGTAAAATATAAAGTACAGTGTGTATTAATAGGTAAAATGCATGATAGATGTTATTGTTAGAAAATGTAAATATCTGTACACCCACTGCAGCAAAGCAAAGCTAGATAGTAGTTGTGTGCACAGACTGAACAGTATTTCCTATATACCATGAATAGTAGGGATTCCAATATTCAGGAGCCCTTCCCAAATAGGGGACTAATAGTATTTAAGAAATATTATTAGTTAAAAAAAAAAGTAAAAAGAAACAGCCCCCTCCTCCTCCAGCCAAAATCCAGTTCAGTACAACGTTCACCCCCCTACTCTCTATCAGAACATGACATTTCAACCCACCCTTCTCCCCCAGCACCTACAATACATTCAAATACTAATACATTGTAAATAAAATCCCACTCTGGGCAAATGGCACAACCTGCCCACCTCCACAGCCAACCACCATCTTTTAACTGCTAGCACTTGTCTGAGCTAAAAAGAAACATTTCTAAATGTCCCTCACTTCTCCAGCTGCACTTTGCTCCCACCTTCCTATCCAACAAGCACCAGTTCTAAGCTGGGAAGACAACCAGCACTTCCCGTCCTCCTACACAATCAAACGCCTCTCATAATATAAATGAAAGTGCTTGCTCTGTAATAGTAAAACTGACTAATCATGTCCAGATGCATCATAGGGAAGGGGATGAAGGAACTAATGGTGCAAAATAGCCATATAAAAATAATGTGTAAACAAAGTACCATAAACAAGACAGAATGATAAACAAGAAATAAAAGATAGCATGCTGGTTGTACAAGAGATATGTAGGAATGACTGCAATGGCACCCTGATAAGAAAAGAAACAAGTAACATGAACAAACTGGTTGTGGGGAGAGGTAGGATGGTGAGTTTAACTCTGTTGCTGATTTTTTTTGAGTTTGCTGTTGGTTTGAGGGTAGCTCAGATCTTTCTTTAACTGGAGGACTATTGCTTACATCTTTCTTTAACTCTGTAACTGATTTTGTGTGAGTTGTTGGTTTGGGATTAGTATAAATCTCTCTTTAACTCTGTAACTGATTTCCTGGAAGACTGTTGCTCACTAGCTGGGGAAGGGATTTCTTTTCCCAGAGACATTTCAGCCAATCAAGTGTGTTTGAAATTCAGTTTGAATCTCTGTTTAAGTGTACACAGAGCCAGTTTGTTTGCTCACTCTGCTGGTTGTGGGGATAGGTAGGAGGGTGAATTTAACTCTGTAACTGATTTTTTTGTGAGTTTGCTGTTGGTTTGGGAGTAGGGTTACCACATTTTAAGAAGCCCAAAGTGGGACATTTCTTAATGAAACATGATTTTTCGCAGGACAGTACGTAACCTCGACCAATGCAACAGACTTGTTTTCTCTATAGAATCAGAATTAAGTCTGAGTATTGTAGTTTCTTAGTTGCTTCTATTGTTTCTTGTCATTTTAAGGTATTTTAATTAAGGTATTGTAGTTTTCTGCAACATGTAGTGGAAAGTCAGAAAATATTTTTTCTCCTATAAAATCAGGACATGCAGTGTTTTTCATGTTTTTTTGCAGGACACAGCTGCCCAAATCAGGACTGTCCTGTGAAAATCAGGACAGGTGGTAACCCTATTTGGGAGTAGCTCATATCTTTCTTTAACTGGAGGACTGTTGCTGGCTGGAAAAGCCCCACCCCACCAGCCTTTTTTAAATACTTGAAAGCCACTGGGGGTTGGGCTTGGAGACTATGAGGGAGGAGCTTAGGGAGGTTCAAACTGCCCATGTGAACTAACTCTTAAAGCTAATAGGTGGTGAAAAGTTCAGACACTCAAGCTTTTACTAGTTGGATTTTAAAGTCTAAATGTTTGAAAATTGCAAGTTTGAAAGTCAAACTAACAAGTTTGGGTTAAGGAAGGGTAACTGCATATTTTGAAGTTGAAAGTCTAAAGATCAGACTGGCAAGGTCGTGTATAAATGTGTTACCTAGAGTTTATGAGCTAGCAAGCTATGGAGAATGGGGTAAAAAAGGACTTGGAAGCAAGCTAGTAGGATCACATATGGTATCCCGCTATTGCTGTACAGACTGTGTGATAACAAATTGATGTTTAAGTTAAGCGTGAATAATGGAGGGAAGGAAAATGGTGCATTATGGGGGTATCACACTGGGAGTGGAGGGGCATGAATAAGAGTAGAGAGAGATATCAGAGTAGGGGATGGGATGGTGGACACCGTGGAGTGAGGGGGCAAGCACAGGGAGGATAGTTGGTGTGATGTTGTGTGGTGGCTGTTTAGATGAATATACTATGGAAAATGGGAGGTTGTCCAATTTTTTACAGGCTGAGGAGACTGGAAGAGGAGGTACAGGGCTCTGGAGGGAGCTGGAGAGGGTGAGGAAGGGGGGGGTCTGGGGCAGGAAGGACCCTGAAGAGGAGTAGCTGGGAGAAGCAGATGAGAAACAGCAGGGCAAAATACCAGAAGGATGTAGGAAGGGGGGGTGGGGGTGAGGTGAGCAGAGAGGCAGTAAGTGGAGGGAAGGCTCAGGGCAGGGGGAAGGAGGAGATGGGCTCCACTGCAGGGGTAGCAAGTAATTGATTTGCAGTATTGGCATCAGAGGCGGTAGTGGAGGTGTCAGAGATCATTAGGGGAGGGGAGGAGGAGAAGGGTAATGAAGGCCCAGGAGTCAGGCTGTGAAAGGAAGAAGGGGGGGAGTGGAAGATCAGGGTAGAGGCAGAGGGAGAGGTGGAAACAGGAGGGGAAGATATAGGAGTCACAAATGTGGATAGAGGTAATAAGGAGCAGGCAGTGTAGAATCTTGAAACATGGACAGCGAAAAACAGGAGGAGGGGGTACGGGACAAGAAGATAGGGGTACTAGTGCCAGGGGGATTGTATATTGAAAGGGGTCAGATGGGGCGGAAGGGGAGAAAGACACAGAAGTATCTGGGTCGAGGCAATTCCAGGGTTGACTGTGGGCAGGGCAGATACTTCTCAAGTGTGCACGGATGGGGAGGGAGAAACCTCATATAGTGATGCACATGGGTACAGACGACTTGGTGGCAGAGATAGTAGAGGTGTTGAAGGGAAGGTTCAAGGAGTTTGGTAGGCAGTGTGAGGATGTGGGGGGGGTCAGTGGCATTCTCTGAGGTACTCACAGTACCATGTTCAGTGTCAGTGGCTCAGTAGGTAGCACACTCACCTCTGAGGCAAGGAGATCAGAGGGCTGTGGGTTCCGTTCCCACATCTGGCACTTGGGTTAATATCCCAGAACTGACACTGTAGTGCAGCATGAGAGGGGTGCTGCACTTCTGAGGTGCCGTCTTTCGGATGAGATGTTAAACCGAGGTCCCATCTGCCTGGATTGGTGGTAGTTCAGGTGGATGTTAAAGATCCCATGGTACTTATCAAAAAGAGTAGGGAATTTTTTTATTGTAATAATCATCAAAAGCAAATACAAATAATAAGGCACAGTGTTAAATCACACAAAAGCTAAGTACAAACTATAAGGCAAATAAACCAACATAAATAAAAAACGGTTAAATCATTCATAAATTATTCATATCGTAACAAAAGTAAAGAAGTATTTCAGTCATACATTTGTGTAACTCCCATCCTTGAAATCATTTTGAAACCCCTTAGTTTAATCCTCCCAGATCCATGCACATGAGTCCCAGTATTTATTGAATTGTGATCTTGGCAAACTCCTCTGTTCAGCAGTATGGATAGACTTTAGTTCTAATAGGATTTGTTTAATCACATGTGCCCCAGTAAAGACCTTTTGTTGCAGTACACGGGTGCATCTACAGTAGCTTGCCATAGATAATATCTGCAGAGTGCAAATATAAGCCTCAAAGTGCTAGCATGGTATTGAGACAATATATGCAGGAAAATACCATAAACTAAAGCCTCATAAGAGACAGAGGTGAACCGTTTGTCTTTCCATTTATGGAGAAACATGGTCCAAAACTCTACACTGTATGGGCATTCCAAGGAAAAAGTGCTGCATGGTCTCCAATTGGTATGTGCAAGTCTCCCTAAAACAATTTCTTTCCTCTATAGATTTATATTTAAAATTGCCCTGTACTCCAAGCCTTCCGTAACAGGACAACCAAGTAGTGTCCCAAAGATTTTTGGGGAGTCTACTGTCAATGAGTTGTGTGAATACCCTTGTATTGTCTACGGCCAAGCCTTGAGTGTCCAACAAAACTGGTGGTTCTGAATAGTTGTTATGGAGAATAGAAAAATAAACCTGCCTACGTGGTTGTGTCTGAATGGTGCTACAGTCCAGTTTCCATTGCTTCATTTTAAGCATACTGGGGAACAGAAATTTTGGTGGCTCATATTTTCAAAAATTTCTTGGCATTTTATCAGGGGTTATAAGCCATTCCTTACATGAAGGAAGAGCAGAGCCACTAACAAAGTGATCCATATGGGGAATGTAATAAAATGGAATGCAAAGCTTAAGAAAAGACTATGAAAAACACTATGGGGTGAATCATCCGCACTCCACCAAAGCAGTAGTCATCATACGTATAAATAAGTTTTACCAGATTCAACCGGTTTCCCCAGAATCCCTGGAAGAATACATTATTCAGTCTGGCTTCTAATTTATTTGGTAAAGGGTATATTGAAGCTGTGTGTACAAACAGAGGGAGTATTAAGGTTTTCAGTAGCAAAACCCATTTCCTCTTAGCTATGGTTCGTCCTTTCCATAATGCCAGCACCCTGTCTGTTTTATCCAGAGACAGAGCCCAATTGAATTCTACATCATCTGAGCTGCCAAAATAAATACCCAATATTTTAATTGGATCCAATGTAACTAGAATGTTGGCTATAGAGATAGGGGCCTGGGAACTAGTTAGGTTAGAGACATATTTTGCTGTGCTCTTATGATAATTCAGTTTAGAAGCTGAATATTTCTCAAAGTCTGTAATTGCAGAAATAACTTCTGAAGGGTTTAGTAGAGGGGTGGTGCAGATACATAAATCATCTGCGTAAGCCAAAACAGTAGGAACAGAAAACCCATTCAGTATCAGTCTTGGGTTGGGAGAGTGGTGTGAAAGTCTTCTTAAGAGGGGGTCAATTTGAAAGGCATACAGAAGGAGGCTTAGAGGGCATCCTTCCCTAACACCTTTCTTCCCTAGAAAGACATCTCCGGGAGAATTATTAATAAAAGGAGTAATCCAGGATGTGCTATATATAAGTTCTACCCATAAAATACATTTTTGTGGTATATGATAATGCCATAGCACTTGAAATAAATAGTAATGGGACAAACGCTTTTTCCTGATCTAGAGAGAGAGAAAAAGCGCTTGAGTTTCCGGAGATCAAGAGTGTATTATATCTCGAAACAGAGAAAGGGTGTGTATCATTGACCTATATGGGATGGCACAGGTCTGTTCTATAGAGATTACTTGGGCTGCAATAGGTAGAATCCTATTTAATAAAATGGTGGCAAATATTTTATAATCCACATTCAAAAGGCTGAGTGGCCTCCAATTTTTGCATCAGACCTGCCTCCTTTTTTAAATAAAAGTATCATTATGGCATCTGAGAATTTTTTAGGAATAGAGCAGGTGTCTATTATATTATTGAAAACAGAAGTCAGAATTGGGCCAAAAATATTTATAAACATTAAATATAATTCAGCAGTCAGACCATCAGCGCCTGGAGAGGTGCTTTTTCTCTGTTTTTTAATAGCCCAAGCTATTTCTTCTACTGTTATAGAGACAGTCAGAGCCTGCAGTTGATCTTCTGGGATGCTAGGGATATCTAAGCCAGCAAGACAGTGAAAAACACGCTGACTTTTGGGTGCAGAGCCAAACATTCCTTCCAGATGGGATTGAATGACCCACTTTATATGTTGGAGGGAAGTATTCTACACCAGTCTTTTATCTGCTCAATAAATGTGGCTGAAACTCTGTCCGAACAACTTTTAAACATATCTAAAGATGATTTTGTTATTTGGGTTCTGCATTGCGCCTCTGGTTTCAGTGAAAATGTCCTATTATGTTGGTGTGTAGCCATTCTGAATTTAAGCTTCTCTATCTGTTGAGAGCAATTTGTTTTAGTCTCATATGCCAATGGCAGTGTGTTCAACTGCTGCTGCCATAATTGGTATATTTGAAATAAGCAGACAGTGATCTATGTTTCACAGTCCTTATAAAGAAACCCTGTAGTCCATTTTGGTGTCCTCCCACCAAGCAATGGAAGAGTGGAAGGCATCAAAAATGGACACTATTGCCTGCAATAAATTTACACACCTCCCTGAGATTATATTGTCTAGTAGGAGTGAGCTGTTTAGCTTCCATCTAGATTTAGGAATGTATGGAAAGGGCCCCCCCCCCGCCGGTGTGCATACTATGGATACTGCCAAATGGTCAGATGCTTCGCAGGGCATCACAGATGCTTGGTAAACGTTTACATTTTTTGAAATAAAAACATAGTCTATGCGTGTAGCATAAATGCTCCTGTAATAAGTCTTAGCACCTAAAAGATGTATGGCTCAGTACCCACCCACCAGCTTGGCTGACTGAATTAGTTTTAGTAGGGTAGCTGTATCCCCAAATGTTTTGTGAGCATTACTCCCCCTGTCAGCAGGAGTAAGTCCACAGTTAAAATCGCCACCAAAATAGACATACCTAGTAGTGAATAAGAATGGATGAATTTTAAGAAAAAGTGAAGATCGTGCTGCAATGCTTTGAGGAGCATACAGTATATATTAATTAATCGGAATTTAAGAGACCTGTAAGTGCCATCCACCATTAATACCCTCCCAGGTGAAATATCTATAACTCTGGAGATTTTGTAAGTAAAACCCAAAAAGAGAATTCCCACCCCGTCGCATGTGTCTTCACCTTGCGACCAGAAGGAAAGCCCAGATCTCCATTTATTCTTTACTTGAGCTAATTCGCTCCTGGATTTAATTCGAGTGTCCTGCAAAAAATAAAAGTCATGTTGCACAGGTTGCAGAAAGGCAAAAATAATGAGTTGTTTCCTAAATGTTTTGATGCTGCACACATTTAGCGTGCAGCATCTTAACTGAAACAGATTAGCCATTTTACTTAATTAAAATAGTGGATGGACCTTGGTTACCTCTTGTATCAAAATGGGACCCATGTAGGTGCTATAAAATTCATCCATTTGGGTGCTGTATCACTTGGTCTTGTCCCCCAAAGTTCTCTCCCCCCACACTTGATTCAGAGAAAAACTCCATTTTAGAGGAAGAAGCAGCAGAAGAGTCAGAAAATGCATCTTCCCCTTCAGTATCCCCCCACTGCCTTCTCTTCGCTAAGGCCTGAAACTTGTTCCTTGTGAGAATCATTCTAGTGGGAGTGTGTGAATCTTTTTTTTATTTTTGTTATTTACTTATTTAACCAGGTGAGACATAGTAAGCCAAAAGCTTTTTTACAGGTGCAACCTGGGAGCACACGGAAGTTAAGTGACTTGCTCAGGGTCACACAGTATGCAAGTGGAAGCTGTGGGATTCAAACCCAGGTCTGGTCTGCTGGAGTCACCAGATTTGCAGCTCAGAGTCTTAAACCACTGCACTATACTGCCTCCCTAATCTGATTTCCTCTTCCCCCTTCCTAGTTTAGGTGTTGGGATAGGATGAAGGGGTCTTCAACTCTGGGGGGGAGAGGCATGCTGCCTTGTGTTACTGTGTCCTGTCCTTGGTGGGGAGCCTCCTGGGTATGAGGAGCACTTGAAGTGCCTGGTAGCTCACTTTGCAGATTGTGATTTGAGGGATGTAATACTGGGTTTACAGGAACCTCTACAGCTGAAGTATCAGTCTGGGCTGTGGAAACCTTGGGAGTTACCAACTCAAGTGATGCCTCCTCTAGTCTGGCTAGTGCTTGAGCCTGCATCTCTATAACAAGTCTGGTATGGTCTTGAGGAACCCGGTCCACCCTGTTATGCTCAGTCCAGGGATACTGTGGATAAGTATGCCCATGTTCATCACATAGGTTGCATACCCAAGGGTTCGGGCATCCTAAACTAACATGCCCATATCTAAGGCATCGTGTACATCTTGGTCACATCTGTAACGCAGGTGAGTCTGGGAACCACATTTATGGCATGTTCATGGTTGCCCGGGGTAAAAACAAATCCCTCTGTATCTACCTATGTAAAAACTGCCTGGCAGGTGTATTATCCCCTGTTCTGTTTGTCTTAACTGCACCATGATTTTCCACCCACCTGTCCAGACCAGGTCCTCATCTAATATAGGATGTGGAGTGTCTAACAATTCACATCTCTGCTTTAACTAATACTGAATATCATTTATGTTGACCCCCTCACTCCTAAAAAGAAACGTAATGAGCGTAACAAGTGGCTGAGTGAGGGGAATCAACAAAAAGGGACTCCACAGTGGGGAAGTTTTCACTTTTTCATGTTGCACCCAGAATCTCTCCAGAGTACCAACAGTTTTAAAACAGATCATAAACTGCTTCACCTTTTATGTGTATAAATGCAAACAGTTCCATGGGGCTAATCCCCAGTGAGTCTTTTAACATGTTCTGCAGTACAGTTCTTCGTGCAGGAGCTGAAGCCGCTTCTCCTAAGAATTTAATGCGAACTGCATTCCGCCGTTGAGCGGGTTCCCCTACAGCTTTAAACAAATCACTCATTTTAAAGTTGGTATAATTTTTGTCCTGTACATTAGGTAAAGTTCCACTGTTCTCACCATGGTTAAAGGTCGACTCATTGGGACCCATAACTCGCACTGAAGTTCCAGACTGCCTTCTAGTATCCTGGTCAGTGGCTGGCTGGGAGTTAGCAACAGTCGGGGTTTCATTAGAGGAGCTAGAACCCTGTGAGCTCATTGGAAAAGCCTGTGATGCAGATCCTTTAGCTGTAGAAATTATGTCTGCCACTGTGACTGGTCCAAGAGAGGTCCATCCAGAGTTACCTTTAGTTTGCTGCCATCCTACAGCTCAAAGAGCAGTATCTGGAGACCAAACACCTTCAGGTTCCTCTGAGGTTCTGGCAGATGGTTGCAAATGCTGCTGAGACATAGGTAATGATGCTGTGGCAATGTTATTTTCTCCAATTAGGTTTTGTTCTATGTTTATTGCTGAGTAGTCAGCCTCAGGAATAGATTCTTGTGTGTTTTCCTCCTCTTGCATGAATTTTAACAAAAAATGTTTATGTTGTTGGAACAATTGTTTCAATTGTAATTCAGAGAAATCTTTTTAGTCAGTACATACCTGAGGTTCCATGACTGTCTGAAAGGCAGGAAGTCCTGTGTTTTCAGCTTGTGAATCTTGATAAATACTAGGTTGCTCAATCCCTTCTGTGGTCACTTGTAGGACAGTAGAACCAATATTAATGAGTTCCTTCATTGTTTTTGGTAGATATCCAGAGCTAGAAGCAGGAGCAGCACCTCCTTCACCATTTTGGGATCCTTGCAGCACCACCTGCTCCCCTGCCACATCATCGCTTCCTCCTCCTCCTGTGCCCATCTGCAAACCAGGTCCCTCCATTCTGTCCACAGGAAGTGGCAACACCACTGCAGGCAGAGTAGGGGAATTCCCCCCATGTCCTGGCCAAATTTCCCTCATTCACTAAAAATGCCACCAACAGCTTAATCTGATTCAAGGTCAGTTGGCATTCATCTGTATCCCCCTCCCCCGGGTTGTGCCTGAAAATAGGCAGGATTTGTCTAGTGCACTTACCCGGTCAACAAAAATGAAATAAATAAAAAAAAAATAAATAAATAAAGGATAGAGGAGTTTAATGAATGGCTGAGGGATTGGTGCCATGCCAGGGAGTATGGATTAGTGTGAGACTGGGGCAGGACCTGGGCAATAATGGCCTATATGCAGGGGACAGGTTACATTTGAGCAGGGAGGGGAAGGGAGTACTAAAATGGGGAATACATTGGTATATATCAGCAAAGATGGATTTAAACTGGGGGGGTTGGTGAGGGGACTGCTGATAGGAAAAGGATCCAGAAAGGGAAGCCTTGTGAACTTACCCCCCAGTTATGGGTAAAAGCAGTGGGGAAGTGACACAGGCAGGGATAAAGGTAGGAAAGAATAGGGGTAGGGAAGGGGGAGGAGACAGACTGGAGGGTGGTCTCACTGAATGTAAGAAGCCTAAGGAATAGAATAGTGGATTTACAGGCTCTCTTGGCGTTGGAAGGGGTGGACATTGTGGACCTCACAGAAACGTGAGCCACCCAGTAGCAGGACTGGGATATGATGATCCCGGGATTCAGGTTATTCAGAAAAGATAGGGCTAAGGGGAATGGAGGGGGAGTGGTGATCTATGTAAGGGAAGGGATAAAGTGCTTACGGGAGGTAGGGGAGGAGGGAAGACAGAATCATTATGGATGCAGTTCCAAGATGCAAAGAATAGAACACTAAAGATGGGTGTGGTGTACAGGCCACCGGCTCAGGGGATTGACCGAGACAGGGAATTAGCTGAACAAATTAGGAGGGTCTGCAGAAAGGGAGCAGAGTAGTGGTGGGGGACTTTAACCTACTGTGGGTGGAGTGGGGCACCCCATCCACCATGAGTGCAAGGGAACAGGTCCTGCTAGAATCATTTCAAGACAGCTTTCTGACATAGCTGGTCCTGGGGCCGACTCAGTTAGAAAGGACTCTGGACCCTGTACTGGATAACAGGGAAGCTGTAAGGAATCTGGAAGTGGAGGAATCACTGACTGGGAGTGACCACTATTCAGTGTGGTTCATGCTCAACATGGGGAGGAAAACAGGAGGCATGGGTACTAGGGTAATTGAGATTAGGGGGGTGGACTTTAGGAAGATGTGGAAAATTTTGGGCAGGCACCTGGCAGGAATGCAACCACACATGGATGCAGACCAGAAATGGGACATCATAAAGGAAGGGCTGGTGAAGGCAACAAAGTCTTGCACTAGGAAGAAAAGCAAGAAAGGAAGGGCAAAAAACCCAGTTGGCTGACACAGGAAGTTATGGAAGGGGTGAGGGCCAAGAGGGCAGCATTTCGAAAGTACAGGAAATTGGGAAGGGGTAAAGATAAGGATATGCACATGGGGAAGTCCAGGGAGTTTACAAGACTGGTAAGGGCAGCCAAGGCATCCAGGGAGCTGAGACTGGTGCAGAGAATCAAAATTGAAGAAGAAGAAGAAGACCTCTTCTGCTACATCAGAGAGAGAGAGAGAGAGAAGAAAGAGCAAGGATCAGTTGGTGAGGATTAAGAAGGATGGGGGTGGGTGGAAAAAAGGGCAGAGCAGGCAGAGGCACTGAACAAATACTTCTGCTTTATATTCACGCAGAAGAAGGGGGGCAGATACCCCAGGTGAGGGGGTGGGTTTGTGGGGGAAGAGGGGATGACAGATATAGGGATTATAGAGAACAATGTACTAGATGGGTTGAGGGTATTAAGGATGAACAAAGCACCTGGACCTAATGGCATTCACCCTAGGATACTAAGGGAGTTGGCAGAGGTCCTGGTTGATCCACTGACTGACCTGTTCAATACGTCAATGGACATGGAATATGTATCACAGGACTGGAGGATTGCCCATGTTGTGCTCATCCACAAAAGTGGCCCAAAGGATGAACCAGGAAACTATAGACCAGTGAGCCTCACATCAATCATGGGAAAGTTTATGGAGACCATACTAAAAGAGAGGCTAGTGAGCTTCTTGGAGAAAAATGGTCTCCAGGATGGTCAACAGCACATATTTATAGTGGGCAGATCCTGCTAGACAAACCTTGTAGAGTACTATGACTGGGGGACACAGGAACTGGATAAGGTCCATGCAGTGGATGTCCTGTATTTGGATTTCAGCTAGCCCTTTGATTCAGTTCCGAATGTAAGGATGGAGGAGAACTGGAATATGTGGGGACGGGATCAAAAATAGTGAAATGGATCACAAACTGGCTAAAGGGAAGGCGGCCATGGGTTGTGGTGGTGGGGGGGTGCTCGTCACCAAGGACAGTGATGAGCAGACTTACCACAGGGATCGGTACTGGGACCGGTTCTATTTGGGATTTTTGTTGCAGATTTCTCACACAGGATCTGGAGCAAGATCAGTCTGTTCACAGACTATACCAAGATGGAAGCTGTGGTTGATGATACAGAAGGGTGGAAGGGGTTGCAGAAGGACCTGACTAAGCTGCAGGAGTGGGCAGAAACATGGCAGTTGGGGTTCAACACCAAGAAATGCAAGGTTCTGCACTTCAGAGCCTGGAACCAGGGGAGTGATTATCACTTGAATGGGGTACAGTTGGGGAGCGCCAAAGAGGAGAAGGACCTAGGAGTGATCATTATGGGGAGCATGAACAACTCTGCTCAATGCAGGAAGGCAACAGCAAAAGCCAACAAAATGCTGGGGTGTATTGTGAGAGGAATCTCCTCCAGAAGGAGGGAGGTTATCCTGCCCCTGTATAAGTCATTGGTCAGGCCCCACCTGGAGTACTGCATGCAGTGCTGGCACCCCTTCCTGAAGAAGGACACCAGATTGTTGGAGGTGGTGCAGTGAAGAGCCACAAAGATGATCCAGGGTTTGGAGAGCAAGCCATATGAGGACAGGCTGGGAGAGTTGAATATGTATTCACTGGAGGAGAGGAGGGATAGGGAGGATATGATTGACACCTTTAAGTATCTGAATGGGATAAACAAGACCAACACAGAAGGGATTTTTCAGATGAAAAGGGGGAGGGACACAAGAGGTCATGGACTGAGATTGGAGGGGGGGATGATTCAAGAGGGATATGAGGAGACAATTTTTCACGGAAAGAGTGGTGGACAAATGGAACACCTTACCAGACGAGATAGTGTCCTGAAAGACAGTGGGCAGTTTCAAGAGGGGTTGGGGCGGAGTAAGGGGAAGGTACACTGGGAAGGGGGTGGGAGGGGCAGCAGGGCTAGCTGCACATTCGAGCAGACTCGATAGACCATGAGGGTTGTTTCTGCTGGCAATTTCGTATGTTCGTATAAGCTCTGGCCAGAGCCAATAAGCTATGGCTGAGGAATTTGGGGTAAAAATATTGAAAATGACCAAAGTTATGAGCCTGTGTTCACAAAATGTAACATAATGTATGTTCATAAATTTGTTGTTTTGTAATATTTGTACACTAAATTTTCAACATAGCCTTGTTATGACCCAGCCTCATGAAGAAGGGCATAGAAAATGCTCAACTGCTGGCCTAAAGGTGATTTTGCACAGGGACTGCAAAATCAGCTTTTGGGATGCAAAAACATTTGGGGCAGGAGTTGAAAAATGACAGCTGTTACATTCACAAAGTGCTGTAAAGAAATGGTTATGTTGAAAATTTGGTCTAAAAATATTGAATATTACCAAATTTACGAGCCTGCATTTGCAAAATTCAAAATAGCCTCATAACTTTTTTTTATATATATATTTTTACATCAAATTTAGAACATAGCCTTCTTATGACTTTGCCTCATGAACAAGGGCAGAGACATTTTTCAAATCCTGTCCAAAAGGTGATTTCATGCAGGGACCATGAAATTACCTTTCAGGATGTAAAAATCATTTCACCTGGGATTTGAAAATGGACAGGTGTCACATTCATGATGTGCTATAAAGATATGGAAATGTTTTAAATTTGGGGTAAAAATATTGAAAATTACCAAAGTTACCAGCCTGTGTTTGCAAAATTCACCATAGGTTTATAACTTTTGGTTTTTTATTATTTTTGCACCAAATTTCCAACCTTCTTAAGACCCCACCTCATAAGCAAGGACAGAGAAAATGTTCAACTCCTGCCCGAAAGTGATTTCATGTATGGACTGCAAAATCGCATTTCAAGATATGTTTGCCTAATGTCATTGCAATTGTTCATGAGGCAGGGTCCCAAAAGAGGTTTGTCGAAAATTTGTGCCAAAAATAGGCAAAAATGTATTTTTTTTTATTTAAAATTTGATGACGAGGAAAGGCACGCTGACCAGGTGCAACCCGGGGGAGAGGGTAATGGGAGTTTAAAGTAGTCAAAACTTGATACAATCATGTAATAATCAGAAGAACAGGCCTGACATAGGTATACACAATATACATATACACAGTTACAATAGCTTGACAGAGATTACAAAGAAGTGCAATATACAATAACAGTAGGTTTCAGCAAGTAGTATTACCATAGTAGTATTGAATATATAGGCTAGAGTCATGATGGGGTAGAAAATGGCAATTACAGTCAGGGGGTGGGTGAAATTTTAATTGCTTTTTAAGTGTGCCTAGGAAGGGAGCAACACGGATGGAGTGAGGTAGGTGATTCCAAAGGTCTGTAAGTCTGTTGGAGAAAGCTACTTTTCCTGACTGTGAGCAGGGCTGGGGAAAAGAGAAGGAGTGAGCATTATTGGTTCAGAGGTGGTAGCCTGCAGTTGAAGAGGGAGACATAAAGTTAAAGAGATGGGGGGGACAGCGTTGAACCAGAGTTTACCAACAAAGGCAGCATACTGTGTTTGGTGATGATGCTCTAGAGAAGAGAGGTATAGTGCTGAGTAGAGGGAACAATGGTGGGTATAAAACAGAGACTGGTAGCAAAATGACAGAAATTGTTGTACGGGGGTCAAGTTTAGCTAGAATGACTTGGGGGCCAAGCTCTAGACTATGTCGGCGTTGTTTATAGTGGGGAGTTTTAGCTTGATAATGAGCTCTTTGCAGATCGGGAGGGCAAGACAGTCTTCTATCATATGCAACACTCCTAGTTTCGGCCAGAGTTTGGAGTGGATAGAGTCCACGTGAAGAGAGAAGTCAAGTTTTGGGTCTAGCCATACCCTTAGATATTTGAAGAATTTGATCATGTCGATGGTAGTGCCATCCAAGGACAAGAAAGAAAGGTGGGACAGGAGCTTGACTAGTTTTTGGGTGGAACCAAAAGCTATGGCAACATTTTCCTTTTTTCTTGTATTGCACTTTAGTTGGCTTGCCTCAAACCACTTGAGAGTGGTAGTGAAAGATGCTTGAAGGGATTGGGTCTCTTTGAGGAATGGACCAAAGGTGAATATGATGGTGTCATTGGTGTACATGTACATAAGAATGGGTGAGCAGGTTGAAGGAATTTCATTTACAAAGACTGAGAAGACAGTGGGGACCAGGATGTACCCCTGGGGGACACCGGCATGAGTGGGAAGGGAGAAGAAGCATGGCCCAGTTGAACAAACTGGTATCTGTCTGACAGATATGAACTGAACCATTTTGTGGAGGAGGGGGAGAGATCAATGGAGGATAGTTTGTATAGGAGGAGATTCTGAGAGACAGAATCAAATGCCTTGGAGAGGTCGATGAAGATCGCCAAGGTAAGATGGCCCTTATCCATGGCAGTATGGATATGATTAGTGAGGAAAAGTAAGGAGAAGGAGGTGGAGTGGATATGTTTGAAACCAGACTGTGATGGGCTAAGTGTGTTGGAGTTGTCCAGGAAGAAATTCAACTTCTTGGCAATAAGAGACTCCAGAAGTTTGGAGAGAGATGGAAGAAGGGATATTGGTCTATAATTGCCTGGTTGTAAGTGGTCACCACCTTTGTGCAGAGGGAGTACCTTAGCTATTTTCCAAGCTCTAGGGACTTCACCTAGTGTAATAGATAGATTGAAGAGGTGGGTAAGGGTGGGGCAATTGCCTACACAGAGATCTTTAGAAGTTTTGGGTCAATACCATCCAGGCTCTGTTTTGAGGGGTTTAAGGAGTTTAGTACCCAAAACACTTCTGTTGTTGTGATGGAGGGGAGGAGAACCCATCAGTAGTGGGGGAGTGGGCAGGAGGGGGGGAAGGGTAAGGGTGGGCTCAGATAGGAGCACACAGGTGGTGAAATGCTGGTTGAAACATAGAAACATAGACTTTGACGGCAGATAAGGACCGCTAGGCCCATCTAGTCTGCCCATTTCCCTACCTACAGGATAAGCCGCAGATCCTAGTTAACCAACAGCCTATTTCTTCCTGCCCCCCACAAGAATTGCCTTATGTCTGTCCCATGCATTCTTGAATTCTCCCACAGTTTTAGACTCCACAACCTCCTCAGGAAGGCTGTTCCATGCATCCACTACCCTCTCTGTGAAATAATACTTCCTCACATTGCCCCTGAACCGCCCTCTTTCTATCTTTAAATTGTGTCCCCTTGTTCTTTCACGTCTCTTTTTCTGAAAGATGCTACCCTCTTGGACTTTGTTGATTCCACTGAGGTACTTAAAAGTTTCTATCATGTCCTCTCTCTCCTTTCTTTCCTCAAGGGTATACATATTAAGCTCCTTTAGTGTCTCCTCATTCGGCTTCTCTTGCAGACCCTGCACCATTTTAGTTGCCCTCCTCTGGACTGCCTCTAGCCTGTCTATGTCCTTGGGAGATGGGGTCTCCAGAACTGGACACAGTACTCCAGATGGGATCTCACCAACTGTCTGTACAGAGGAATAACAACTTCCTGTTTTCTGCTGATGATGCCTCTCCTATACATCCCAGTATACCCCAGCCCTCCCTACTGCCTTCTCACATTGCTTGCTAACCTTAAGGTCATCTGATATGATTACCCCAGGTCCCTTTCCTTTTGTTGTTGTTACTACCTCCCACCCATTGTGTTTTCTTCCCTGGGTTCTTGTTTCCCAGGTGCATTATTTGCACTTCTTTGCATTGAATCCTAGCTGCCATACTTCTGACCCATTCCTCCAACCTTGCCAAATCCCTTTTCATCCTTTCCACGCCTCCTTGTATATCAACCCTGTTGCAGATCTTTGTGTCATCTGCAAAAGGCATACTTTCCTTCAGTCCTCTGCAATGTCACTGATGAAGACATTAAAAGGACTGGACCAATACTGAACCCTGCACCCCACTAGTAACCCTCCTTTCTTCAGAGTGGACTCCATTTACAATTACCTTCTGTGTCCTGTTGTCCAGCCAATGTTTTACCCAGGCTACCACCCTGGGACCCACTCCCAGGCTGGTTAATTTGACTATTAATCTTTTGTGTGGGACTGTGTCAAATGCCTTGCTAAAGTCTAGGTAGGCCATGTCCACAGCCCCTCCCTGGTCTACTACTTTGGTCACCCAGTCAAAGAAATCTATTAGATTCATCTGACATGACCTTCCCACTGTGAACCCATGCTGCCTTGGGTCCTGTGCTCCACTAGCCTCTAGGTACTCAACTATTCTTTCCTTCAGAAGTGACTCCATCACTTCCCTTACCACAGAGGTCAGACTGACAGGTCTGTAGTTTCCTGCCTCTGTCTTGGTCCCACTTTTGTGAAGGGGAATCACATCCACCTTCCTCCAGTCCTCGGATACCACACCATCCTCGCATGATTTATTAAAAAGAGTAGCCAGTGGTTTCACTAGTTACTCCCTTAATTCTTTTAGAATTCTGGGGTGAATTCCATCAGGACCCATTGCTTTGTCCACCTTCAGTTTTAGGAGTTCTTGCAGAACCCTTTCTTCTGTGAAAGGACTGGGATCAACCCCCCTATCAAGAGTGCTTCTGTTAATTGGATTAGGCACTTCCCCCTCCTCTTTTGTGAATACTGAGCAGAAATATTCGTTCAGTATTCCTGCTTTTTCACTGTCCCCCTCTGCCCACCCACCGTTCATTCTATTCAGCCTCACTATCCCTCCCTTTGTCTTTCTACGCTCGCTGATGTACCTATAAAAGGTTTTATGCCCCTTCTTAACTGAGTTGGTTATCTTTTCCTCAGTTTGGGCCTTTGCTATTCTGACTTCCCTCCCTGCTTCCTTCTGCCTTAACTGGTACAGCTCTCTGTCCTGCTCCTTCTGTGTTTCCTTATACTTCCGGAATGCTATCTTTGTCTTCCTGACTTTCCCAGCCACCTCTTTTGAGAACCATAGTGGCTTTTTCTTTCATTTTGATTTGTTTATTTGCTTCACAAAAGGCTTGTTGCCTCTGTGATGGCAGTTTGATAATTCCCATTGTTGCTCCACACCTCCTTCTAGCATGTTTGCTGAGTGCTTTTCTGAGGCACTCCATCTTGCCAAAGTCAGCCTCCCACAGTTCAGTACCCTCACTTTTTGTATGGCTTGACTCTGTAGCTGAGTTTAGTGAACCACACTGTTTGATGGTCACTTGTCCCCAGATGGTAGCCCACTCTAGATCTGAGATCCTCCTCACTGCCTCCATTTGAGAGTACGAGGTCTAAGATTGCTCCCTCACGAGTGGGTTCCGAAACTAGCTGTCTAATGCCTGCCACCTGTAGGGCATCAAGAATGGCCCTGCTCTTGGATGTGGCTGCAGCAAATGTGCTCCAGTTAACATCTGGCATATTCAGGTCTCCCATCAACAGTATCCCCCTTTCTCTGCCATTCTAAGAATGCCTTCTATCATATCCTTGTCCATTCCTTCCCCTGACATGGGGTCTGTACACAACCCTGTGCGGATTATGGTGCCTTTCCAGTCTCCAAGGTGACCCACAGTGCCTCCTCTGCTCCCTGTTTACTCTTTTGTTCAATTGCTTTTATCCCTTCTTTACATGAGAGCTACCTCCTCCTCTTCTTCCCTGCCTGTACCTCCTGTGGGTTATGTACCCTGGTATGTTAACATCCCAGTCATGGTTCTCTTTGTACCATGTTTCTGTGACTGCTACGATATCCAGGCATCCTCTTCCATTAAGGCCACCAGCTCAGGAGCTTGTTGCCCAGACTACGGGCATTGGTACTCATTACCCTCCATTTCCTGATGGCCTTACTCTCTTTTGCCCCATCCCTGTCCTTCTTGCCTTTGTCACTTTCTCCATTTACCCCTGCCCTTCTCCCTATCAACACCTCTATGTTGGTGTTTGCCACACTTACTACTGTGATTATTTAGGGGGGGGCTAGGATTTTCCTGCTCCTTTCCAGTGCCTCCCCTCAGTGGTTTATAGCAGATGCCACTGAGGAGGGATCAAGGTCCCATGAGCTGGAAAATGATGAAGCTCAGGGGGAGGGGAGCTGAGGAGGGATTTAAGGGTGTTCCAAAATTCAGCAGGGGAGGACCTAGTTTCATTTACCTTATCTTTGAAGAAATTAACCTTTGGTGAGCACACTGCTTTAGTGCAATAACTTCTTAACATCCTAAAGTTTTGTAGGTCAAAATGGTTAGAGGAGGCTTTGGCTATGTGCCAGGTGCTATCTCTGAGTTTCATTAAGGTAATTAAATCCTGGTTTTCATCTAAGCAGCATTCTTTTGGGTGTGGTGTGAAGATCCCAGATTTTGAGTGGCAATTTGGTAACAAATGCCAGGGCGGTGTCTATGTCTGGCACCCTGAAGACCCCACACCAGTCCACTAGGTAAATGTCCAGTAGGAGTGCTTGAACATTGAGGGATTTCAGTGGTCAGAACCACAAATACTTGGAGGAGTGATAGGGGGCCAGGTTCTTCTGACAGAGTATGTCATACAGTGGTCACTAAAAGGGTACCTGCATTTGGGTATTTGTGTGGGTGTGATGCTAAGACCCAGTCAATATGTGTGTGGTTTGCAGAATGGAGGTTTAATCTGGCAGGTTCAGATAATAACTGGTCAAGGTTCAGGGCCTTGATTTGCTGGGTGATGGTTTTGGAGTGTGACAAAAGCCAGTTTATGTTGTAATCACCCAGTAGCAGGAGTTCACTGGACTGGGTAAGGGAGATAATGGCAACTACGGTGTGTACAATAGTAGAGGGAAGAGCTTCAGGGGAGAAATAGCAGGCCTCAATTAAAATCAGAGATGTGGCAGGGATGGACAATTTAAGGAGTTGAAACTTGTGGGAGGAGGGGGCAGCCTGTTGGAAGACCACTGAGGCAGGAAGGGAATCATGTACATAGGCAGCAACCCCACCTCCTCTCTTCCATCTATCTTGCCCATACAGTGAGTACCCAGTGAGTTCAGCCATCAAGTTTGGGATTCTGAAAGAGAGCCACGACTCAGAGATGCATAAAATATCCAGGGAATTTGGTGAGACCCAAGTTATGCCACTAAGTTCAAAACACCATTGAAATTCATTGAATTACATATCTGTTTCTGAAGTTTGTGGTCCAGCTTTGAAGAGTGAAGACATTTCTGTGGTGCAGAAAAGATTAAGCCATTGGACCCCCAATGGGAAGTAAGGGCTTGGGGGGGGGTGCTGGCTGGTGGGTGCTAAGTAGGATGGTGAGGTGGGGGACAGTAATAACCACAAAAGATATTGATGGATGTTTTTCTTTTTACGGGGTTGAGGAAGAAAAAAAAAGAGTGAAGATTCCTGATCATGACACTGCGGGATTGGGCACCCCCATTGTCACTATTATTTTTCTGGGAGGGGCCGGTGCTGAGAGGGAGGGTTGAGTGGGGGGGGACCGACTGAGGGTTCCTGATTGTCCCCAGTGTCACTGTTGTGTTTTGGGGGGGTTGCTGAGAGAGAAGGTCAGGTAGGGGAGGATAAATATATATAATAAAACATTTTGCGGTGGTCATGATGGAACACGGCATAGTCCACAGTGTCCAAGATAGCTGTCAATCTCTACTGCACATGCACAAGTAGTTTTGCATGCACAATACAGTTTGGCAGCCATCTTGGACATGGCAGACTGTGCCATGTTCTGCCGTGACCACCGACTGAAGAAAAATACTGCAGTGTGACTACTAATGGAGAGAGTGGGGCCACAGAGATGACTGAGAAGCAACTCCACACTGTTGTTTGTTGGAAAAGTCTCCCTTTTTCAATCACAGGATGTGTGCAGGGCTTTGCCCACTGCAGCCCTAAAATTTCAACCGTGCAGGAAGAGAGTAGTGTGGCCTGTAACATAAGCTTCCCCCCTCAAGAAAAAGGCATAACTCTGATCCAACAACACACTTACTCACAAAGGCCACATCACATCCACCCAGAGCACAATAAATGAAACAAAAGACAATAGAAAGTGAAACATTTAATGCCCTGAGGGCACATGTCAGCATCTCTGCTTCTCCCCTTCCTCCACAAGCCATTCTGGTGGATCCTGTGCCTACATCACCTCTGTCAAATCAAGAATAGCAGCAGTGGCCTTTTGCACTGCCACATAGATGGAACAGAGGACAACCACCTGCCATCATAGTAGCTTCCCCTTGGTCATCAGTCACCAGATTGACTGTGTGTTTCCCTGATTCTCTGTGCCAATGAAAAGAACAAGCATTTATCAATGCTGCATGTTCACCACTAGTGTTATTGTTGTACTAGGTCATACTTGTACAGATTTGTACTATATATTTACCCAGGATAGAGCAGATGAGATACAATGTCTCATTTTCAGTGGTGTCCTGCTTTTACAGATTGTTAGATTGTAATTACCCAAGGTAGGGCAGCTGAGAGGCAATATCTACTTTTAAGTGGGCTCCCACATTTTGACCTCAAATGTCCAACAGTCTTTTTATGACCTGACATTATGATCAAGACAGGTGGAATTTTTAAAATCCCATCCAATAGATGATTTTGCTGTGTGACTGTGGAAACAAGTTTTGGAGGGAATTTGGAAAATGATACCTGCCATGGTCAGGAGGTGAGGTAACACAAGGGATATGTAAAACATTATGGTCCAAAATCTGCAGAACTTAAGTTATGACTAAATGTTGGAACAATTCAATGTTTCCTCATAACTTAGTTGGTTTTTCACATTTTTACACCCAATTTTTCAACATAATCTTTTTATAGTCCCTCCTTCTGAGCCTGACAGGTGTCATTTATAAGACTATGGTTGAAATATAATTTTGCACCACAAGTGTGAAAACATATTTTGGGTGGGGTTTGAGGAATGACAGCTGTCACATTCATGTGGTGGTGTGAAAAAATAGCCATGTTGAAAAGTTGGGATCAAAATATTGAAAATTACACAGTTACAAGCATGCTTTGAAAAATTGCAACATACACTTATAACTTTGCTGTTTTCTTATATATTTACCCCAAATTGTCAACATTGCCTTCTTATGATACCACATAGCCTTCTTATGAGCCCTTGTCATGAACAAGGGTGGGGAAAATGTTCAAATCCTGTTCAAAAGGTGATTTAATGCCACAAGTGTGAAAACACATTTTGGGCAGGATTTGAAAAATGGCAGCTGTCACATTCATGAGATGCTGTGAAGAAATGGCTATGTTAAAAATCTGGGGTCGGAATATTGAGAATTACCAAAGTTATGAGCCTGTGTTTATGAATTTCA
Organism: Neoceratodus forsteri; assembly: GCA_016271365.2. Taxonomy (NCBI): domain Eukaryota; kingdom Metazoa; phylum Chordata; order Ceratodontiformes; family Ceratodontidae; genus Neoceratodus; species Neoceratodus forsteri. The sequence goes on along the minus strand of CM028137.1, from coordinate 259,533,149 downwards.
ATGAAGGCTCATAACTTTATTGTTTTTTTAGTATTTTTACCCCAAATTTTCAACGTAGCTTTCTTATGATCCCCACGTCATGAACAAAGATTGAGAAAATTTTACACTCTTGCCTGAAAGGTGATTTTGTGCTGTGACTGCAAAATCCACTTTCTGGGCAGATTTGCCTAATTAAATTGCCATTGTTCATGAGGTGGGGTCCTAAAAACTGCATGTTGAAAATCTGTGACAAAAATATTCAAAAGAGACTAAGTTATGACGAGGAGTTCAAAACCCATTGAAATACATTGAACTGCATACCTGAGTGCCTCAGTTTGCAGTCTGGCATTGAAGAATGAAGACATGTCTGTGGTCAAGAGAAGGTTATGGCATTGGACTTCCAGTAGGTAAATAAGGGCTTGGAAGTGTGGGGTGGTGGGTGCTGAGTGGGAGGGTCAGGTGGGGGGGCAGTAATGGCAGCAGTAACAATAGATATCAATGGATGGTTTCTTTTTTACAGGGTGTATTTCAGAAAAAAAAACTATGAGGAGTGTTTTTCTTTATTTCAGGTGCTGACACTGGGGATCAGGCACCCCCAGTGTTGGTGTTACCTTTGGCAGCACCGGGGATGGGCTCTCCAGTATTGCAGAATCAAGACAGGCAGGGTGGGGGATAGCAGCTGGCATGGGAGATTGGGCACCCCTGAGCCATAATATTATCATGTGTTGGTTTTCTTTCTGTTTAACTGCAGTGAGGGTGGGCTCCTCAATGTCACATAATGAAAATGGATGGAAGAGTTGTAGTCAGCACTGGGGATTATGTGGATGGGACTACAGTAAGCCGATCATGAAAGATCAACTGTGCTTGCTAGGCAGCGATATGTAGGTCGACTCTTTCTTTTAAACTACACAAAATTTCCACCCAGCAAGCCATAACAGTGTCATGATTAGCTTGGCTGATGATTGGTGTTACACTGATGAGCCCCTTGCAGACTGCTCTGCATGAGACTGACAGTATTACAACTCTCAAAATCCACTCCCATAACAAAATATCCACTGCGCGTGCACACGGTGAACATAAAAAGGACACATGTAAGCATGCAGTGCATGCGTAGTAGTGTCTCACACAGGCAGCAGACAGAAATCAAAGTAGTTCACTACTGGTGATGCATATGGTATAGCTGTAAAAATGTGCCACATAAGATGTGTATCCCCACACAAGGTGACTGTCAGAAAACATGCACCCCCTTAGGTTAATACAGGCACTCTAGTATGGCAAACGACAGGAGTACTGAACTGAACATAGTATTGGCCGGTTGGCTTTGATGCCTGTTACTGGTGGCAACTAGGCATGTTGTTGAACACACCCATGCTTCAGTGTTGTGGATGATGAGGAGACATGCATGCATATGTGTGCAGTTGCATAGAGCTTGATTGTGCTGTGTGCTAGGTGAGACACAGCACGCCATGACTGGGTATCAATACCACTGCAGTAACATGCTTGACGATCACCTTGAAGAATGCCATCAGACCAGGAAATATACTCTACGCAGGGCAGCACACACAAGGCACAGACTATGTGTGTATCATACAGCACTAGATGCCTGCAACAATGGCCACTGCAGAAGACAGACAGCACCACTGTGCAGTGCACACTGTATGAAAATCCACTGCAAGGGCTTGCACCCTGTTGCAAGCATGTGCCACATGGACATCACAGGTAAGGGATGAGCTACACTGTAGGATGATGGCCTGGACCTTCATGTGAATAAGAAATGGTATACCAAAATTGCCTAACAGCTTACCACATATAGCAACCATACTCTGGCAGCAGGCAGCAAAGTCTAGGACCTGTAGTCTGATAAACAGTGGTGACACCCTGGACAAATACACTAGAAAAGACTAGGAATTGTGGCCTTGTACATACCCTGAGGTTCCAAGGGGGAAGAACCCTCATCCTGCTGCCTGGGTGTTGTCTGTTGGGCCACTGAGCTCCTCTGGGTCCTGGGCCTTCTGCTGATTGCCTGCCCCTGGCATATACTGTAACCATACTCCCCTTACCTGGTAGTCTACCTGGATCTGGTGTCTGTTGACAAGAACACATGATGCATGTCAGGACACAGTAGGGGCATATGTAAAAGTGTCAATTTCCATCAGAAAGGGTGATGTGTATGTACTGTACACAACTACTATGCATGGCTCAGTGGCAAACAACCTCAGTGGCAGGGGCAATGCATTGTGGCACCCGGAACCCAAGTGAATGCAAAAGACCACACATGGTGTAATGGAACAGATACATGTCCATTCATGACACATATAATGTAATGGTGGTATGTGCACTGCCATGTAGGAACATACTATACCGTGGACATGTATCTGCCTTGTTTACAGCACATGTGTGTGTGGTGGCAGATGTGTGGGACTTCTGTGGGTTTGTTTTGGCTATATGCAATATAAGAAATATAGTGGGAGTTGTACATGCATGTAGCACACCATACTGTATAATGGCTGTAGCCAGGGTTCCATAGTAGCACACTCAAAAAGTGTAGTCAACAGCCCACCTGTATCCCATAAGAGCATGTCAATGCTGCTAGATAATATACTAGCATACTAACATACTAAAATACTAAAATGCCGGCAGAATAGGCCTAACAGTCTTTCGTGTCTGCTCGTTTGGTCAGCCCCACCCTGGGAGCTGACCTTGCTGCCCCCCTCGTCCTCTCTGGCTTCTCCCTTCCCAGTCCCGGATATTTCCACTGCACAGGACTTTGCATCCAGAACCCTTCCTCTGTACTTGTCCCATCTCCTCTTGAACCCCTCCACCGTCTCTGCCTCCACCAGCTCCCTGGGCAGCGCATTCCATGGCTCCACCACCCTCTCAGTGAAGTAGCACCTCCTCCTTTCTCTCCTGAATCTCCCCCCCCAGCTTCCACCCATGCCCTTTAGTTGCCCCCCCTCCTTTCTTCAGAGCACCTTGACTGCTTCTCCCCTATTTAACCCCTTCTTGTACTTGAAGACCTCTATCATGTTCCCCCGGTCCCTTCTCTCTTCCGATGTGTACATATTTAGCTCTTCCTGCCTCTCCCCATAGGTCCTGTCCCCCAAGCCCCAGATCATTTTGGTTGCCTCCTCTGTACCCTCTCCAGGAGTTCAATGTCCCTCTTTAAGTGTTGCCTCCAAAACTGCACGCAGTACTCAAGGTTCGGCCTCATCAAGCAGTTATACAGGGGGAGTATCACTTCCCTCCTTCTGGAGGTGATTCCCCTAGCGATGCATCCCAGCATCCTGCTGGCCTTGGCCGCTGCCCTCCTACAAGTCTCAGAGTTGTTCATCTTGACATCCACCATGACCCCCAGGTCCCTCTCAGTCATTGAGACTTGTAGCATTCCCCACCCGGGTGTACTATTGGCCTGGGTTTCTGGCTCCCAGATGCAGCACCTTGCATTTCCCTGCATTAAACCTCAGCTTCTACTTTCTAGATCATCTTTCCATAGTCTCCAGGTCCCCCTGTAGGGCCACCCTCCCCTCCTCCCCATCCACCACTGCCCCGTTTTCAGCCATCCACAAAGAGACTCATCTCACTCCTGATACCCTTCCTTATGTCAGAGACATAGGCATTGAACAGGAGGGACCCAAAGACTGATCCCTGAGGGACCCCACTAATGACCCTCCTTGGGGATGAGACTATCCCGCCAACCACAGCCCTCTGGGTCTGGTCCTGGAGCCAATTGCCTATCCATCTGATCATCGGTTCCCCACCCCCATTTCTCCCAGCTTATTCAACAGGCCCCCATGAGGAACAGAGTCAAACGCCTTGCTGAAGTCAAGATAGAGGACATCCACCGGTCTACCCAGGTCCAAGGCTCTCGTCACCCAGTCATAGAACTCCACAAGGTTTGTCTGACACGATTTCCCTGGGATGAATCCATACTGTCTATCGTCCAGGCACCCCAACTTTTCCAGGTCCCCCACTAGCCTCTCCTTGACAATGCCCTCCATCACCTTGCCCACCACCGATGTCAGGCTGACATGCCTGTAGTTTCCTGCCACCTCCCTTGATCCCCCCTTGTGGATAGGCACTATATGTGCCATCTTCCAGTCCTGGGGCACCCACCCTGTCCTCAGAGAGATGCTGAAAAGCTCTGCCAAGGGTTTTGCCAGGACATCCGCCAGTTCCTTCAGCACTCTGTGATGTAATTTATCTGGCCCCGGTGCTTTCTACGTCTTAAGGGACCTGAGGGCTTCCCTCACTCTCTCTCTGCCATGATCTCCACCTCCGCTACCTCATCCCCCTGCCTTGCCTTCCCCCCTCCTGCCAGTGATGGCCAATCCTCTCCCCAGACCCGATGATCAGCAAGGGTCCCCCCCCAGTTTCACCATCTCTTCCCATGTATGATGCAGCTCCCCCATTTTCCTTGGTGAAAACCGAGGTGAAGTACTCACTTAGCATCTCAGCCTGCTCCCCCAGATCCTGTGCCCATCCCTCCCCTGTTTTAATCCTGCTAATCTGCCCCTTCACCCTTCATTTTTCCCCAGTGTATCTAAAGAACCCCTTATTTCCTCTCCTAATTTCCCTGGCCAGGTTCTGCTCCTTCCTTGCCTTAACCACCCTGACCTCCCTAGTGGCCCTTCTGCCATCAGCTCGTACTCCCCTCTATCCCTTTCACTCCTTGAGCACTTGAAATGCCTATATGCCATCTTCTTCCCCTCATCACCTCCTGAACCTCCCTGGTCCACCAGCAGGGTTTATGGGCCCTACCACATTTTCATCTTACTCTTGCACAGGTGCTGGTAGCATCCTGAATCCCCCTTCTGAAGATTTCCCACCTACTGTCAGTGTCCATGTCTGGCCCAATCCCATCCAAATGCTTCTTAAGGATCCTTCCCATTTCCTTGAAATCCTCCCCGCCCCGAAGTTGGTTACCTCCGTCTTTGTGTAGCCTTCTACCCCTCCTAGGTCCAGGCAGAACCAGACCATGACATGGTCGCTCCCTGCCAATGGGTCCCTTAACTCCAGGCCCCCAATCTGGTCACTGTCTACCAGGACCACATCCAGTATCTGTGCGTCCCTGGTCAGTTCCTTCACCTGCTGAGTTAGGAACCCATCCTGAAAGACATCCAACAACCTCTGTTCCCTTGCCACCGAGGATGTCATAGTCTCCCAGTCCATTCCTGGCATGTTTAAGTACCCCAATACCACCACCCTTCCCCTGCCCAATTTGCAGTGTCTCCCAACATCTGCCACCAGACTCTCCTCCAGCTCCTCCGCCAGCGCAGGGGGTCTATACACCACTCCTATTTTTAATCTCTTGCCCCATTTGTTTTCAAGGTGACCCAAATCGCCTCCACATTTCCCTCCGCCTCCTCCTCCACTCCTCCTATTCCAATGCAGTTTTTGACTATTATTGCTACCCCTCCTCCCTTTCCCTCCCCACGTCCTTCCTGAGCATGGTGTAACCCTCCAGGTTCAGGTCCTAGTCGTGCCCTGTGGTGGCCCAGGTCTCAGTGACCACTGCCACATCCACCTCTCCCTCAGTTAGCATCATCTGGAGCTCAGGCATTTTATTGCCAAAGCTCCTGGCATTTAGCAGGACTACCTTCCACCCTTTCCATATACTTCCATTTCCCCTGCTCGCATTCCCATGGGGATTCTGTCTTCCCCCGGTCAGCACCTTACCAGTTGGCCTTTTCCCACATTCCTCTAGCTCCCAAGGTGGGTGGAGACTGAGTCCCTCCTTTATTGGACCCCCCTCGACAGCCTTCTCTCCCATCCTTCCCCACTTCACAAGTTTAAACCGCACCTTTCACCAACTGACCCCTCTATTTTCAACTTAAGGATATCCCTCCCCTCCAAATTGAGATGGAGCCTATCTCTAGCATATAGCCCCTTATCCTCCCAGGTTCCCCCAATCCCCCATCAACACATACCTCTGGCCCCACACCACTCCCCTGAGGCACTGGTTTATCTCCCTAATCTTCCTCTTGTGTTTCCCACTGGCCCTTGGCATCGGCAAGTTTCCGAGAAGGAAATCGTGCATCCTATGTCATGACAGACCCTGGCAAGCTCCCTGAACCTTGCCTGTATCTCTAGCTCACTATTTTCCTCAATGTCATTAGTAGCCAGGTGAACCAGTATATCCGGGGAACCTCCACAATCCTTTGCCAGCTGATATACCTCATGCTTGGCCCTGTGCACTGTTAGTCCAGGGAAGCAATATATGGGACCTGCAGGGTTCACCTGTCCCCCCATGTGCAGCATGTGCATACAACACACAGCAGGGCAACCTAAGTGAACAGGGGAGATACACCACAGTCTAACAGATGTATGACAGTAATCTGTGATGCCAACTTATTCTTGGGATGTCCCCACTCTCCATACATGCACTGAACTGTGTTAATAGTTACTCTTGATTATACAATGGTGTATGAAAATCCTGTAACCTCATTGGTCAAAACATGCCACATGACCATTGGTAAATCCTGCATAACCCACAGCTGATGAAGGGCATTTATAAAAAACATAATTAAACACATTTTAAATTTATTTTACACATGGGTCCATTGTATAATCACAATAAGGCACTCCAGGGTGTGAGTTATTGGGTGATTTATCCACTTCTTGTGTGGTTAAGTCACTTGGCTGCACCTCATGACACACCACACAAGGCATAAGTAAATCCCTAATAACCCTTATTGCTTAATTTTACTGGTATAGGTCATCCCGCCTGTGCCTGCACTGCACGCTGATGCTGATGATTCCATTACACCTAGTGATGTGAAGGCTGATGGACTCCAAGGTCTCTGTTCTGGAGGACATGGGAACCCCCTCTTGTATTTTACCAAACAGCTGCTTCTTCCTGGCCATTATCAGATCAGCTAGGAGGCCCATCTCCTCTGCACTGAAGTGTCTCTCTTTCTGCTAGCCCTATGCTTGCTGTCCTGTCATGACTGCTAGCACTGTGCTGATGTGAATTGTCAGGGTGTGTAGACTAGAGCTGACTAATCTACTTTGCATGATACATACATAGCTTGCCATTTGAGGTGCTATACATACTGCAAGCTGTGCCTCAAACGCTTGAACCTGACTGATGAGTTTACCTGCATAAAGCCAACACATTTCAGGGTGGGATGACCCTCAGCCCGGTACTACCTATTCCAGTCCATGAACAGTGCAGTACTGCAGATGTTGTCAATAGATGCCATTCACACACATATAATCTCATGCAGTTGTACTTTATATTGCATGCTGGTCAGGGAAATGGCTTCACACAATCATATTAGCATGCTTGACTCACAGTGTGACATTAGCATCATATGCAAATGCATTGATTACACAGTTAGCATACAGACTTCACATCTGAATCTCATGAATGTTCATTGACTGCCCAATTTGTATCTAATTATCCTCAAACACATAAAGGCACACCACATCTCCACCAGCATTCACAGCAGCAGGTGACACTGCAGAGTGCTTTAGGTAATGAGGGCTGGGGAACATGTCAGTTTTTTGCTTTGTCACACTGGAACACTGTCTAATGCTGGTTGTGCATCTTGCACTATGTAAATGTATGCAGTGCAGATGTCACTGTGTCATAGAGTCTTCATGTACCTGTGGCCATGTTCTAATGCTAACATAATTCTTGCAGGTCAACATGGCTAGCCAAGGGGAGTCAAGTAGGAAATGGTGTCCAAAGTATACTGCAGCAGAGCAGGATACCCTGGATAGGGATTATGTGGTCAGGTATATTTTGATGGGTTAGAACAAGGTACCAGCCACTGTTCATGACAGACCCTTTTGAGAACTGACTAAATACTTGAATGCTGTGGGATACATAGTCAGCAGTGTAGCTGAGAATAAGTACAGGGGCAGTGGTATGCATGTCCATACAAAGGAATGGCCCACAGCCTTGAACTCTAGCCAACAAGATAGAGTCATGGGCCAACCACAGCACAATAAATAACACCCATGGAGGAGCTACCTGTGGCACCCACAATGTACCATCAAGCAGTGTTGGGAATGGAGGATGGCACTGACACTACTGGACCATTATAGCCACATGCGTGTACTCTGTTACAGGCACACATGATATAGACAGAGGTGCATAAAATGGGGTTGAACTGTGTGTGGGTGTATTAGCAGATATGGTGGACATCTGTGGATGTGTCTTGGCTATGAGCAATATAAGAGGTATGGTGGGACTTTATACAGTTGTATGTGCATGTAGCAAACCACACTGTACAATAACTGCACTCAAGTTTCCATGGCAGCACACTCAAAGGGTATGTGCTGTCCCCGCTCAGTAAGACACTCATCATAACTCACCAATCATGCTGCAGCAGGTCAATCTACATCCTGTGAGGAGGGCACAGACTATGGAGGGAACCTGAGGAGGAATTGCATTCTAGACATCAGGCTAAAAACCCACCAGTGACCCTGAAACTGTTTGCAGAAGAGGTGGGACATGGCAATAACCAGCATGAGTACTGTATCCATATGGACAGTGACACAGGGGATAACCTGCACTCTACATACATTACTGATCCACTGGCAGGCAGTGTAGCCCTAGAACTGAAGGCTGAAGTTCCTCATGCTAGCAACAGGGCTTACCATGAAGCTACAGTACTTGTGCAGCATGTGCAAGAGCCACAGTCCATCAAACAGCAGAGACCAGCCATGGTCCATCCCCCGGCTCCACAAGGTGCAGCACAACATTCGGCTACACATCACCCAGTTGTAAACTCTCAACAGGCATGCCCACATGCCTCAAAGGTCATGTGATCATGCTACATCTCCTGACATTCTGCAGTGGACTACTTGACAGTGGATAATTGTTTTATATTACATCATTTATGTGAAAAATATATAAAACTAAGGTCACAAAATCTTTACACAGCATATATAGATTTTTCAACTGCTTTTGACACTATTAACAGAAGTAAGCTTTGGGACTTTATGTATGATTTTGGAATAGAACCAGTTATGATAAATACAATTAGGTTATTATATTCTAATACATGGGCACAAGTAAGATTAGATCTGGTTGGAAATTTGCCTACACAATTTCCAACTACAGTAACATCGGGGTTAAGCAGGGGTGAATCCTTGCCCCAACATTGTTTTCAATTTATATTGATTCTTTATTAAGAATATTATAAAATGTTACTACAGATTCTCCAAAGATTGGTTCAGAATTATGCCCAGGAATGGCATACACAGATGATCTTATATTGTTTTCATTAATGGCTAAGGCACTGCAGGGAAAATTAAATTAAGTGGACTCATTTTCGGATGAACTGAGTCTAAAATTAAATATGTCAAAGTCAAATATAATGTAATTTGGAGGTAAAAAATATTCAGGGAAATGGTTTATAAACTCACAACCTTTACAAGTTATAAATGATTTACATACTTGGGTCTTGTTTTTTCTAAGAATCTTTGGTGAAAGTCTCATTGTACTTTAATCCAAAATAAGATTAGGAACACATCATTAGCACTGAAAAGATTTAAAGCAAGATTTGGAGGGTATTCTATAAGACCATTACTAGTTGCAATAGAAGCAAAATACAATTCCCAAATCATATATGGTTCAGAATTATGGGATCATAAGTACATATCATATCTAGAAAAAACAACAACACGTCATTTGAGATCCACATTGGGTTTCCCAACAATAATTCCAGCAATCCATGTACAAGCAGAAACAGGTTTTATTTTTATTTTATTTTATTGAAATCTAGGATTACAAATACCTTTGAGCAGGAACTGCTCATTTACAAAGGTTCCACGTAGAAGGAATGGGGGGTATACATACATACATACAAACATCGACATAATAATACATATTTACACAATAAAAAGAAGCAAGAGACTGAGGCTTAGGAAATTCCAGTAATTCAAAATGTGCCAAATGTTAGGTAGCATGACATATCAGCCAAAATCTAGATTTAGTAGTTGCCGTATTGGTCCTTGCAAGAATAGATCCAGAAGCAAATGATTTTATACCTTTTAATGGACCGACATAGATGTAACAACAAGAACAAAGTGTTCTAGCTTTCGGACGAACCAGTCCGTCTTCAGAAGCTCATGGCAGTTGTTTAGAAAATACAATATTTATAACAGCTAGATAATGCAGAGAAAAACAGAAAAGAATCCCCATTGGTTTAAAATACTCATTAAAAAAAAAAAAACAGAAGATGATGTCAGAGAAGTTTAACAGTACAATACTGCCTTCAGCCAGAAAGACCCTTGGGTCAGATGAACAGTGGAACACACATACAAAGAATCCTACTGCATATAAATTTAATTGACATAAGATAACACTGCTGAAGCAGATAACTCCTAAATCAAGCTATGAGTGTCACAGTTAGTATAAGGATGTGATTACTGAAAGGCAACCCCCACCCAGATTAAAGACAAACTAAGATTGTTATAGGGCTCATGAAATTTCAATGTTAGCATTATAGACAAGAATTTACCAGTAAAGTTGTCTTAAAAACATCAGTGCACACTGTGTGATGTGTAAAACCTAGCTGGACCTGTCACCCAGCTGTATTCTCAAGCTAGATATAAGGCCCAAGAAATTTCAAAAACCTCAGGACTATATAAATGATAATTTAAATATAAATTGATAATATTAGTGTCAAACAAAAAAACTCTAGTCGAGGAACCTCAAGGAATTAAGACCATGTAGCCTGATATGTACTGATGTCAATATATACTGAGAATGTAGCAACTTGATGTACCACAAGTGTCTAAGGAATCTGAAAAAGAGATAAAAATGTAATTTCTCTCCTCCTCTTCATACAAACAATACAACCTAACCCACCCCACATCACAATAATGTGGGTGGAGCACTTTGTTCTTGTTGTTACATCTATGTTGGTCCATTAAAAGGTATCAAATCATCTGCTTCTGGATCTATCAGCCAAAGGTAATCTTAGAAATAAGCACTGCAGGTGAGGGGGGGTATGCAGGCAAGAAGGCCATTGTCAGAGGGTGAGGGTAAGAGCTCTAAAGGGGAGGAAGAGGAGGAATAAAAGTCAGAAAATGCCTGGGCAGGATAGGAAAGGGAGAGGGGGCAAGGGGGGTGGGCAGGTGAGGCAGGTAGAAGGGGGCAAGGTGAGGAGAGGTAACTGTCAAGACTGAAGTGGAGGGCAGTGAGCGGTGGGCCCCTGATTAGGCAAGGCAGTCACAACGACTAGTTGAAATGAGATGAAGTCAGAGTTGTCTCTTAAAAGGGCCAAGAGCAGCAGCAGTAAGAGTTTCTTTGTTGAGAGTATTGTACCACTGTGGTGCTCTGTGGGCAAAGGCCCTCTGGCCCATGGTAGTCCAGCATCTGGTGACAAGGAAGGTTAGTTGTTGTGAACTTCTAGTTTGCTGGGTGCTGTGGTGGTCAATGAGGAGCTTTTCAATGCCCGGGGGACCCAGAGGAGGACTTTTTTGGCTAAGATGCAGGTTTGATACTGTATCCGGCTGATGAGAGGAAGTCATCCTGCCCGAGTGTACAGGTCACAAGTGTATGTAAGTCAGTCAGCCCCAGTTAGCAGCCTGCATGCTTTGTTGAGTGCAACTGTAATTCTGCAGAAGACAGAGGTGGCGGTAGAGCCATAGATTGCTAGCCCGTAATCAATGATGGAGGTTACAGAGCTGTTGAAAGCCAACCGGAGAGTGTCAGGAGTCATGCAGTGTTTGTGCCTGTAGAGCAGGCCTATACGGATGTTGGTGGCTTTGGCGACAGAATCTATGTGCTGATGGTAGGAGAGTAAGCTGTCCAATGTGACAGCTAGGTATTTAAAATCAGGAACGTGTTCAAGTAAGGTCCCTGTTTGGTTTAGGATGGTGAGGTCATGGGAGTTGTACTTACTCCTGGCATTTTAGAAGGTCATAACCTTTGTTTTGCTGTAGTTCATGACCAGATTGTGTGACTTAAACCATTCTTCGATGTGCATGAATTCAAGCTGTAATTGTTTTTTGAGGAGCTCTGCGTTTTGGTGGTTGGTGAGCATGACTGCGTCATTGGCGTAGAGCAGTAATTTCTGGTGGCAGACACTGGGAAGGTCATTGAGGAAGAGGCTGAAGAGTAGTAGCCCCCAGATGGACCTCTGTGGGACCCCTGAAAGGACTGACTTTTCTTCCGAGGTGACACCGGCAATCCTAACCTGCTGGAACCTCTCCCCAAGGTAGCTTGAAAACCAGAGCAGTGCTTCATTGGAGAGTCCAACGTTTGATAATTGCTTGAGTAGGAGTGGATGGTTCACAGTAACAAAGGCTTTCATAAGGTTGATGAATGCTTCCCCTACACAGTTTCCTTGAACAAGAGTGGTGTGGATGATGCCCATGAATTCTAATAGTGCAGTGGTGGTACTGTACCCTTTTCAGAAACCATGTTGCTCAGGACACTGTATGTCATATTTTTCTAGGTACTCGACTAGTTGCTCTGAGGCGATGCACACCAGGGCCTTAGACAATGGAGGGAGGATGGAGATAGGTCTGTAGTTGGAGTGTAGTGATTTGTCTCCACTTTTGTGTACCAGTGTGATGGTCGCCTATTTCCAGCGAGATGGGAACTGGGACATCCTTAGTGATAGGTTGAGGATCTTTGTCAGGGGTTCAAGGACTTCTTCAAGTACAAGCACTAACAACTTCAGGTCAAGGGAGTCACTGCTGTAGCCTGTGTTGCAAATGGCCTTCTGAATATAGGTTCTGGCTTCATGCACTGGAATCTCCTAGAAGTAGAATTGTGGGGCACGGTGTAGGAGAGGAGCAGTGGCAGGAGGGTTACTACTAGAGGGGGCATTGAAGAAATTAGAAGGAAGGACACTATCCAAATTGGAGAATGCATTGTTAAAGGTGTTGGTTATTGTGTACAGGTCAGATATTGGTGTTCCATTTATGTTGAGCATGGTGGGTGGTGACTTAGGGTCCTTGCCTGTAAGGTCTTTCAAGTTACTACAAAATTTTTTTCCATCACCCCAGGAGTTGGAGAGAGCTTCCTTGAAGTATTTGCTTTTGGCCCTCCTAACTACCCGCATGCACTCATTTCTGGCAGCTTTATATTTATGAATATCCCCAGGTTTTGATGTTGCATGGGCACAGTGCCAGAGATGGTCCCTATGTTTGAGTAAAGTGATTAGATCAGGGGTTATCCAAGAGCTAGCTCTGCCCCTGACCTTCAGCTTTTTGAGAGGTGCAAAGATATTGCAGACCGCAGTGAAGTGGCTGATGAAAATGTCTAAGGCTTGGTTTACATCAATGGCGGAGTCGATTGGTGTCCAGTCCAGGTGGCTTAGGTGTGTCTTTAGCAGCTCAAGGTACCCCTACTTTAACACTCTGGTGTGGATTATTTTAGGATGGGGCTTAATGAATTTGTTTGTCCAGGTAAATGTGACCAGTGAGTGGTCACTGATCCCATCAGGGAGCACTGAGACTTTTGAGATTCATTCAGGGTGATTAGTAAGGATTCAGTCCAGAAGTGTGTGTGACCCTGTCCTGTAGTTGCATATGGTGGGGGTGGTAACAAGCTGGGTGATGTTCTGTGCCGGGACAGCATCCTTGTAGTTTCTGGCCTCCAGCGATACCCAATTTATGTTGAAGTCGCCTAGTACCATGAGTTCAGAGTTATGGTGTAATCCCTGTAGGCTTTCCAATATGCTCATAAATTCATTGGTCTGATCTTTAGGGGGTAGGTACACAGAGGCAATGGTGAGCTCCTTGTTGTGCACACCGAGTAGAACTTTAATAGCGAGAACCTGCGAGGGTGGTTTAGGGTTTGAGAAAGGGAAGACTTGACCCAGATAGGAATTCCTCTGATAGATGGCACAGCCCCCACCTCATTTGGAAACCTTGTCCTGCCTGAATATAGAGTACCCAGGGATGGTGACTGTAGCAGCTGGTATCTTGGGGTTAAGCCATGTTTCGACAACAGAGAGTGCATCAGGGCTATGTTGCTGGACCCAGGTTTGCAAGATGTCACATGTGTTAAGAAGGCTGCAGACATTGATTGTGGCTAATGTGAGGGACCCCTCCATCTTTTTGTGGCATGGGGCACTAGGCTGGTAGGCCCTGGGTTAGGATGAACATTTCCAGATATCAGAAGTAGCATAAGTAGTATCCTGAGAAGATACGCTTTAATCATTTTGCAGACTAGTTTTGTTGTAGAGCATCTAGTCCTCTTGGCCTTGGTGGTCTGCATTTGCCCCGTGATATTGCAGAGCACGATATATAATGTCATGTTCTCAGAGGTGCCATGTGATCAATGAAAAGTAATCAAATCTACAGGAAATGGTGAACTACTGGGACCAGAAAAACTGTTGTTACTGTAGATCAAAGACCCAGAATGTGTTAAATTCCTGAAGGTGATAAATTCCTGAAGGTGTGAACATTGGCCTGGGGCATATGCAGGATGTAAAAATCCTTTGTTCTCCAAAATGGTTGTGAATAGACCTCAAAGACAAGTACACATCCTTTAAGAACAAGTCAGATGGAAATGTGGATTCAATGCAGCACTCTACAACTCAGAGCTTGTATACCAGATTTACTGAGCTTACTTTTGCCTTTGATGGCTTCCAAAAAGTTGATTTATGATGAGAATGCCAATACCTGGTGGTGATGTTTTGCAGTTTCTTAGTCCAGGAAATGTTCATAGATGTTATGTCTAAGAATGGTCCAGTTCCTCCAAGCAGAAGCAAATGAAAATCCACAAAAATTAAACTACTGACAGAGACAAACACAAACAGCCAGCCACTCAGGCTCTACTCTAGTCTAGGTTTAACTAACCTGAATGCATTGGCAGAATCACGGTTAATACATTTGTGGATTAAACGGTCTACAGGAAAATAGAATGGCTAGAAAATGTTTAGAGGAAAAAAATTGTGGCAGGTGAATGGTTATTGTCTTATTGACAGTCTCCATGGTTATCTAAGGTTACAAAAATGTTACGCTCTGTAGGATTGCAATCCTTATTAGATTTGACATTTAAAAATGTTACAATATCAGTACAATACAAAAAGTATGTTAAGAAACTACTTATTAAAACATACAACAGGGCTGATTTAGAAAAATAAGAAATTCTCAATTTTCCATGTGGTATAGTAATAATATATTAACACACACATACAGATATTAACTCAATGTTTTAGAAGCTCCGAAGCAAAGGAAAACTTATGTTAAGTTTAGGGTTGAATTTCATGAATCAAATATACTCACAGCAAATTTTATAAAGTTGAGGGACCCTGTATATTCTTTCTGTTATTGTGGGGCAAAAGAGATGGAGAACCTCTCACATAGTATATTGAAATGTTCCTGGTATGAAAGGGCTAGAAGGAAATGGTTGGGAGATGTTTTACCTTCTTTGGAATATTGTGATGATGATGTACAAATAAATATATTGTTAACAACAGAAGATGAATGTATTACTTTTTTTTATTTACTATGCTTTTTGGCCACTTGTCAGCATTGGAGTTCAGCCTTATCACGGTCCCCGCTGCCCTCCACTCCCATATGAGCTGCTACTCCACTTTGCCCCCTTGGCTTGTCCCCCAGGATGGGGCCGCAGCACTGGCTGAGGTGCCGTAGACATTGGTCAGGTTGGGGAGTCGGCCTGGGAGTGAATGAAGGAGTGGCGAGGGGGTGTCATGAGAACAGAGGCAGCGGTGTTTTTTTTCTTGTTTTTCCTTGGGGGCAGGGATGTGCAATGACATCCCGCATCCGCCCCACCCCAGAAGACATCCAGACACCGGCTGCTTGTGCTTCCCCCAGCCTCCACCAGGGGTCCCTTGAATACAAGATGTTCTCCCGGCCCTCCCCCCAGAGAAGGAGAGCAGTCCTAGGACACTCTATCCTTCTACCTAGCTGTTGCTAGCCTTGCTTGTAGAGCAGAAAGCAGCTAACTAAAAGAAGCTACATTTTCTTATTAATTTAAAACTTATATCTCAGCAGGAGTCAGTGTCTGTTAAGATTAAGTAGACAGATAACTTTATTAGAAGTAGAAGGGGTCTTATTTAGGGTTAAAAAAGAAAGAAAAGAAAGAAAGTCAGTGTGTGTTCTGTGCTGGGAAGGGTACTGTATCAGCTGACTTTGCTAAACCAGTAGGAGGAAAGAGAGCTAATTGGGGTGTGGTTTAGACACTATAAAAGCAGGTGAGTCAAATTACAACTTCCTGTTGCTAGCCTTGCTTGTAGAGCAGAAAGCAGCTATCTAAAAGAAGCTACATTTTCTTATTAATTTAAAACATATCTCAGCAGGAGTCAGTGTCTGTTAAGATTAAGTAGACAGATAACTTTATTAGAAGTAGAAGGGGTCTTATTTAGGGTTAAAAAAGACAGAAAAAAAAGAAAGTCAGTGTGTGTTCAGTGCTGGAAAGGGTACTGTATCAGCTGACTTTGCTAAACCAGTAGGAGGAAAGAGAGCTTAATTGGGGGTGTGGTTTAGACACTATAAAAGCAGGTGAGTCAAATTACAACTTCCTGTTGCTAGCCTTTTTTCTTACTAATTGCCCTCCATCCCACTCACCCACCCAAAGCCAGTTCTACTTTTATAGCCACTGGATTTGACTGTCAACAGGAACTTCCTGTTTGGCAGTAGGAAGGGAAAGATCATAGAGAAACATTGGTTTTGTCAACCCTAAAGGAAAAAAGTAGCTCACTCTCCCCCCCTAGCTGCTGGTGGTCTGATATTGAGCAAGGAAGAAGGAGGCTACTGAAGAAGATAGGAAGTTGCTGTCCCAGAACAGGAAGGGTGAGAGTTGAAAGGAGAGGAGAGAGTAAGCATCCAGAGAAACAGTAGAGGGGACACAAAATAAGACATGATAGGAGTGGTGCAGTGCAATGGCTGTGGGGCGGCAGTGTTCTGGGAGACATTCTGGAGGCTGTGATTCTGCCCTATTTGTAGGCACCTCTCTGGTCTGAGAGAGGAGGTTGCCCGTCTCCAGGCTGACCTGGCTAGGATTCGTGAAACCTCCACCCCCACCCAGGGACCACCAGGGCCAATGCCACTACCTCAGAGGTTGCCAAGAAAGAGGAGAGGCTGGACCAGGGTGGGCTCAGAGAGGGAGAGGGTGGTGGAACAGAGTTCATCCCTCCAGCTGTACCTCTCCTCAATTCATTCGCTCTTCTGGTGGATAGTAGTTCCTCTATGGAGGCACCTGCAGTGGAGTCCAAGGAGGATGCTGAGAACCTTCACAAAGGAGACCCACAGGAGGGTGGCATGGGACCCCACAGGGGAAGGAAACAACTCCTGGTGGGGGACTCAATTATTAGGGGGGTAGAAATGGGGGAGGAAGGGGAGAGTGAGGTAAGGTGCCTTCCTGGCGCCACAGCTTGGAGGGACAGGAAGAGAATCCTCAGGATCGTGGGAGGAGCTGCATGAGGGAGGGAGCTGAATGTCATTGTCCACCTAGGGACAAATGACCTGGCTAGGAATGGGATCAGAGCAGTGCAAGAGGGTTTGTAGAGTTGGGAAGGGGCCTTGAACAAGTAGAACATACGGTAACAGCCGGAGTGCTGCCTGTCTATGGCAAGGGAGATGCTAGGGCACTCCTCACCAGGAATTCAATGGGTGGTTGAAAAACTGGTGTGGAGCTCAGGTTTGCTTCATTGGGGACTGGGAGCCACCTGGAGGATGCAGACCTATACTGGTGCGATGGTCTGCATCTGTCCTGGGGAACAAGGATCCTAGGTGAGAGGTTTAAATGCTTCATTGGCAAGCATTTAAACTATAGCCAAGCGGGAGGCACTGAAAAGGAGCAGGGAAATCCCCAGCCTCCCCACAAAACATAGTGATTAGTGAGGTAAACACCAAGGTACAGAAGTTATTAGGAGCAGAACAGATTTAAATGTTAAAAAGGCAAAAGGCAGTAAGGACAGAAATGGGGCTAAAAGGGGTAAGGCTATCAAAAAGTGGAGGGTGATGAGTACCAATGCCCATAGTCTGTGTAACAAGCTCCCTGAACTAGTGGCCTTGATGGAAGAGGGTTGCCTGGATATTGTGGCGGTCACAGAAACATGGTATACAGAGAACCATGACTGGGATGTCAACATACCAGGATACACAATCTACAGGAAGGACAGTGAGGGTAAAAGAGGAGGAGGAGTAGCTCTCTATGTAAAGGAAGGGATCAAAGCAACAGAACTAAAGAGTAAACAGGGAGCAGATGAGGCACTTTGGGTCACCCTGGAGACAGGAAATGGCACCACAATCTGCATGGGGGTTGTGTACAGACCCCCATCTCAGGGGGAGGGAATGGACAAGGAAATGATAGAAGGCTTTCTTAGAATGGCAGAAAAAGGGGAGATATTGTTGATGGGGGACCTGAATATGCCAGATGTTAACTGGAGCACCTTTGCTGCAGGCACATCCAAGAGCAGGGTCATTCTTGATGCCCTACAGGGGGCATGCCTCAGACAGCTAGTATTGGAACCCACTCAGGAGGGAGCAATCTTAGACCTGGTACTCTCAAATGGGGACAGAGAAAGAATCTCAGATTTAGAAGTGGGTAGCCATCTGGGAACAAGCGACCACCAAACAGTGTGGTTCATGATAAACGCAGCCATACAATCAAGCCATACAAAAGCAAGAGTATTGGACTTTAGGAGGGCTGACTTTGGGAAAATGAGAGAGTGCCTCAGAAAAGCACTAGCAAACAGGCAAGAAGGAGGGGTGGAGGAACAATGGGGAGTGATCAAAACAGCCATCACAGAGGCAACAAGCCTTTGTGTAAAGCAAATCAATAAAACACAATGAAGGAAAAAAGCTATGGTTCTCAAAAGAGGTGGCAGGGAAAGTTAAGGAGAAAAGGATAGCATTCAGGAAATATAAGGAAACACAGAAGGAGCAGGACAGAGAACTTTATCAGTTAAAGCAGAAAGAGGCTGGGAAGGCAGTCAGAATAGCAAAAGGCCCAAACCAGGAAGGATAGCCAATTCTGTTAAGAAGGATAAGACCTTTTATAGGTACATTAGGGAGTGAAGAAAGACCAAAGGAGGGATACTGAAGCTTAATAAAGGGGAGGGAATGTGGGTAGAGGGTGACAGTGAAAAAGCAGGGATACTGAACGAATATTTCTGCTCAGTATTCACAAAGGAAGAGGAGGGGGAGTTACCTAAACCAAACAAGAGAAACACTCTGAAGACGGGGGGTCGATACCAGTCCATTTACAGAAGAAAGGGTTCTGAAAGAACTAATAAAATTGAAGGTGGACAAAGCAATGGGGCCTGATGGGATTCACCCAAGAATTCTAAAAGAACTAAGGGTAAAACTAGTGACACTGCTGACTACTCTCTTTAACAAATCATGGAAGGATGGGGTGGTACCTAAGGAATGGAGGAGGGCAGATGTGATTCCTCTTCACAAAAGTGGGAGCAGGACAGAGGCAGAAAACTACAGACCAGTTAGTTTGACCTCAGTGGTAGGGAAAATGATGGAATCACTTCTGAAGGAAAGAATTGTTGAGTACCTAGAGGCCAGTGGGGCACAGGACCCAAGGCAGCATGGATTCATGATGGGAAGGTCGTGTCAGATGAATCTAATAGATTTCTTTGACTGGGTGACCAAAGTAGTAGACCAGGGAGGGGCTATGGACATGGCCTACCTAGATTTTAGCAAGGCATTTGATACAGTCCCACACAAAAGATTAATACACAATATAGCCAGCCTTGGAGTGGGTCCCAACGTAGTAGACTGGATAAAAAATTGGCTAGACAACAGGACACAAAGGGTAGTAGTAAATGGAGTACACAGTGAAGAAAGAAGGGTTACTAGCGGGGTACCGCAGCGTTCAGTACTGGGACCGGTCCTTTTTAATGTCTTTATAAGTGACATTGCAGAGGAACTGGAAGGAAAAGTATGTCTCTTTGCAGATGACACAAAGATCTGCAACAGGGTTGATACACAAGATGGAGTAGAAAGAATGAGAAAGGACTTGGCAAGGTTGGAGGAATGGTCAAATGTATGGCAGCTCAGATTCAATGCAAAGAAGTGCAAGGTAATGCACATGGGAAACAAAAACCCAGGGGAAGCATACACAATGGGGTGTGAGATACTGACAACAGTAAAAATAGAAAGGGACCTGGGAGTAATTATATCAGATGACCTAAAGGTTGGCAAGCAATGTGAGAAGGCAGTAAGGAAGGCTGGGGGATACTGGGATGCATAGGAAGAGGCAGCAATAGTAGAAAACAGGAAGTTGTTATCCCTCTGTACAGACAGTTGGTGAGACCCCATCTGGAGTACTGTGTGCAGTTCTGGAGACCCCATCTCTGCAAAGACATAGACAGAGTGGAGGCTGTCCAGAGGAGGGCAACCAAAATGGTGCAGGGTCTGCACCAGAAGACATACGAAGAAACACTAAAGGAGCTTTATATGTATACCCTTGAGGAAAGAAGGGAGAGAGGGGGCATGATAGAAACTTTCAAGTACCTCAGGGAATCAACAAAGTCCAAGAGGGTAGCATCTTCAGAAAAGAGATATTGCAAGAACAAGGGGCACAATTTGAAGATAGAGAGTGGCTCAGAAATCAATGTGAGAGTATTTTTCACAGAGAGGGTTGTAGTGCATGGAACAGCCTCCCTGAGGAGGTCGTGGAGTCAAGAACAGTGGGGGAATTCAAGAATGCATGGGACAGGCATAAGCCAGTCCTAGTGGGGGGTAGGAGGAAGTAAGCTGTTGGTTAACTAGGATCTGCAGCTTATCTGTGAGGTAGGAAAATGGGCAGACTAGGTGGGCCAAGCGGTCCTTATCGGCCATCAAATTCTATGTTTCTATGTTTCTATGTACCCCCGGCCGGCCCTCCGATGACCTAGGTCCATTCCCAAAGCCAGGTCGCCGGCATTGCAAGCGGAAATCCAACTACTGAGCTGATGGGCCTGCTCAGAGGATGAATTTATAGCAAGAAGAATTGCAAACTTTTTAGTAAACATACAACAAATAAGGAAAATGAGAACTAAAACAATAATTATATGAGTATATGTTAAGAAGTATTTTTTTATTAGTAAGCATTTATGATGCATAATGGAAATGTTAATGTTTTTGCTTGTACAGTATGTCTGTACGCATGTATGTACTGTATGTATGTATGTATGTCCTTTTATCTATTTGTAATGATCTTTTTAGATTGAACAATAAAAGAATACCATACCATACCACTTCCACCACTGGACTGTAGTGTGGAGGATCAGCATCTGCTGCAGGCCATAGTAGATATGCAGTCATCTGTGGCACTGCAACTGCGCTACATCTGTAATCATATGACGTAGCAGGATACTTAGGTTGCTGCCGCCCCCATGCCAAGTACATAGCCATCTTTGGCCTCCTTAAAGAGGCAATACTCCATAGTATGGTGAATATTGCATGGGCAATTGGGCAGCATGCAGGAATCATGAGGGACATTGCCCTGTCTGGGAAGGTATGTGCGGGGCAAGAACTCCATTTAACAGGGCATCACCTCAAGGGGATGGATAACATCTCATGTGGGACCATGCAACATGCCTACCCTTTCACACTCCCCAGACCATGGACTGTTGTTTGTTCCTTGCAGACACCTGCATAATGGGGCACCACACACACATGCACACCATGGAGTATTACAGCATGGGGCAGGATAACAAATGTTGGGGCATGTTAGTTGCTGCTGCTACACCTGTAGTATCCCCAGGGGCAGGTGTGCCCATACCATGAAAACATTCCAGGATCAATGGTGGCTGAGGAAGTTGTGGGACACCTAGTGAACAGATTAAAACATGCTCACTTAAACCAGGGCCTTTGCTAAAAA
Source organism: Neoceratodus forsteri (assembly GCA_016271365.2). NCBI lineage: Eukaryota > Metazoa > Chordata > Ceratodontiformes > Ceratodontidae > Neoceratodus > Neoceratodus forsteri. The sequence continues at coordinate 259,511,407 of CM028137.1, read as the reverse complement.
AAACATCCATGCTAAGGAACACAAAAAGGCAAAGCATGAGGATTAATGATAAAGTCAAAGTGGCTGAAACATTTATTCATGCTTAAGTTGGCAAAAAACATATGGTACAAAATCCCCAGTGCTTCATGACTTCAGTATGACACTTCATCAGAAACCGCAGAAGCATCAAATTGAAGATATGAAGTACTGAGGCTTTTGTGCTGCATCTTGTTTTGTCACCTTATGAACATATGAAAATTGCCAGCAGAAAAAGACCAACTAGTCTAACAAGTCTGCTCGAGTTTGTAGCTAGCACCTTTATTTTGCAGCTGCCACTCCCCTTTGTCCTGTCCCACCCTCTTTTGAAACCATCCACTGACTGGTATGCCACCACTTCTGATGGCAGCTCATTCCACTCTTCCACCACCCTTTCTGTAAAGAAGTGCCTCCTCAATTCCCTCCTGAATCTTCCGCCCTCCAACCTCATGTTATGGCCTCTAGTGTCCCTTCCCACCCTCACTCTGAACAGCCCTCCTGTGCTTGTTTGGATTATCCCCTTCATGTACTTGAAGGTTTCTATCATGTCCCCCCTGCATCTCCTCTCTTCTCCTCTCCTCTCCTCTCCTCTCCTCTCCTCCAGTGAATACATGTCTAACCCTGCCAGTCTGACCTCATAAGACAGCTCCCCCAAACCTTGGATCATTTTGGTTGCCCTGCATTGCACCCCTTTCAGCAGTCTAATGACTTTCTTCAGGTACGGTCACCAGTACTGCACGCAGTACTGCAGGTGTGGTCTGACCAATGATCTGTACAATGGCAGAATCACCTCTACGTACTCCTTGAAATAATCCCCCTGGTGATGTAGCCCAGCATCTTGTTGGTCCTTGTAACTGCCCTCCTGCATTGTTCAGAGCTGTTCATTTCTCCTGTTATGAGCACCCCCAGATCTTTCTCATCCTCCGTTACTGCTATCTGCGCCCCCACAGATAGCAGCTTCTCCTCTGATTCTTTGATCCGAAGTGTAGCACCTTACACTTTTTGTTGCTGAACCCAAGTTGTCAGGTTTCAGACCATACCTCAAGCCTTGTCAAGTCTTCCTGCAGCACCTTCCACCCCCCCAGTTGTCCACCTTTGCCCCCATTTTTGTGTCTGAAAACAGACTAATCTTGTTGCTGATGCCCTTCGAGATGTCTGCAATGAAAATTCCCAAACAACACCAGCCCCAACACCAACTCCTGTGGAACCTCACTCATCACTGGTTTAGAAGAGGAGAATTTCCCCTCTGCCACTACCCTCTGTTGCCTTCCCTGTAGCCAGTTCTCCACCCACCTCACCATTTTTTCCCCTGCCCCCGTGCCTTTTAGTTTACATCCCAATCTCTGATGCGGTACTGAGTCAAAGGCTTTGCTGAAGTACAGGTACAGGACATCCACTGTATGGCCACCGTCAACATGCCTAGTCCCCCAGTCATAGTATTCCACTAGGCTGGTCTAGCATGATCTACCCTTAACAAAACCATGCTGCTTCCTGTCTTGCACCATGTTAACCTCCAGCAGCACCTCCAGTCTTTCCTTTAAGATGGTCTCCATTATCTTACCCACTATGGACGTCAGGCTCACTGGCCTGTAATTCGCTGGTTCATCCCTTGGACCACTCTTATGGAGGGGAACCACATGAGCCAGTCTCCAACCCTGTGGCATGCACTCTGTGCCCAGAGATGCATTAAACAAGTCTGCGAAGGGGCCCGCCAGGACTTCTGCCAACTCTTTAGCACCCCTGGATACACCCCATCTGGCCCCAGAGCCTTGTCCACCCTTAGTGCCCTTGACCCTTCTAGCACCCTCTCTCTCATGATTACTCCATCTGTCATCCCCCATCTGTCTCTATCCATCCACCCACTGTGGGTAACTCTTCTCCCTTCTCTTTAGTAAAGACTGAACAGATGTAGCTGTTTAGCACCTGTGCCTCCCCCCCCATCCACCCATCCCCCTTTTCTCTTTATCCGCACAATTTGTTTTTATTTATTATACTTTTTGGTGGTTCCTTGGCCGTTGGTATTGTCCACCCTGGTCAGGGACCCCCAGACCTCCATCCCCGATCATAGCCTGCACTCCCTCCAGTCACCCCTGGCTTACCCCCCAGAGGGCAGGGTTGCAGCGCCGGCCCTAATGTTGCAAGTCCAGTATCTGCTCGGGGGAGTTGGCATCAGCGGCGATGAGAGGTCCAGGGGCAGGGCATCATAGGGACGAGCCAGGCCCCAGTGTTTTTTTCCCGTTAGCAGGGGTGGGGACATGCAGTGATGACCAGTGTCTGCCCTGCCCCTGAGAGATACAGGCGTCGGTGTACATGCAGCAACCCAGTCTCCACTGGGTGTCGCTAGACACTGAACACTCACACCCACCCTCCCCCTGGAGAAGGACAGCAGTCTAAGGATGCTAGATCCTTCTCCACCCAGCCGGTCCTCCGATGACCTGGGTCCATTCCCGAACCTGGGTACCCAGTGGCGCAAGCGAAACTCAACCGCTAGCCGGTGGGCCACCTTATTCTCTAGAATTTGATACTTGTAGGTTCTTTTCTCTCTGATGTACCTAAAGAAGTCTTTCTCCCCCATTTTTTATGCCTTGAGCCAACCTGAGTTCCCTTGATGCTTTGGCTGCTCTTACCTCTCTTGTCACCTCCTTTGCTTCTTTCAGATACACTTCTCTGTCTTCCTCCCTCCCTGTTCTTCTGAATCTCCTATATTCACTTCTTTTCCTTCTCACCTTGTCTAAAATGTTACTGCTTATTCAGCTTGGTTTCTTCACCCCAGCCTTTTTACTCTGGGCCTTGCTGCAGTTGCTGGTTCCCTCCAGTAACCCCCATTTTTTTAATTCCCACCTCAGATCTCTGTCCATAGTTGGTTGGATTTTATCCAGGTAACCCTGTTCCACTTCCCTCATTCTGTTAAAGTTTACTTTCCTAAAGGCCAGCACCCTTGTGTCTGTCACCCCCCCCTTCCTGGCCATCTGTAATTGGAACCATACCAACTGGTGGTCACTCCCTGCAAGTGGTTCCTCGACCCTAACATCCCTCACCCATTCATTGTTCATCAGTACGAGGTCTAGGGTGTTTCCTTCCCTAGTTGTTTTCCTGACCAACTGTTTCAGAAAGTTTTCCTGGAAGGCGTCCAGTAAAACCTGCTCTCTTCTGCAACTGGTGGTAGGTGTTTCCCATTCCACCCCAAGCAGATTGAAATCCACTACTATAACTACTCCCCCTTTGCCACAGTTCCTTCTGATTTGCTCTGTCAGCATTCTATCTTTTACCTCAGATTGGGAGGGTGGCCTATTCACCACCCCTAACCTTAGTGACCTGTTTTTTGAATCCTGGATTTGCATCCAAAGATCCTTTGTACCAGTCTCATCTTCCTCTTCCCTTACACATTTAAGCCCCTCTCTCTCACATATGTACCACCCTCCTCCCTCTCCTTCTCCCTATCCTTCCAATAGAGTCTACACCTGGTGCCAGTTTTCCTCCTTAGCTGTTAGCGGCCCATGTTTCCAGTGTTAGCCATATTCACTTTCCCTGTACCATCAGAGCCCTAGCTCCACTACCTTGTTCCCCAGGCTCCTGGCATTTAATGTGGTCACCCTCCAAGCCTTGACTATACCTCCCCTCTGCCTCTCTCCCCCTGTGTCCATTCTCCTGGTATTAGCCTCTTCCTTAGCTGTGCTGTTATGGGGAGTAAGCCCAATTGGTATCTCCTCTCCTGTCCCCTGAGCACCTCCAGCCACCTGGCTACCCCCCCCCTTCCTAGTTTAAATTTGACTCAATGTGCTCCCAAACTTGCTCTTCAGTACACTTTTTCCTTCTTCATTGAGGTGCAATCTGTCTCCTGCATACAGACTGTTTTTCCCAGGTCCCCCATCCTCCTATCAGCCCATACCCCTTCCCCCGACACCATACTCCCAGCCATTCGTTAAACTCCTGGATTCTCTTTTTCCTTGCCGTGCTTGCCCTGGGATGGAAAGTACCTCCAAGAAGGTGACCGATCTTCCCGCCCCCTCGAAAAGAGGTCCCATTTCCTTAAAACTCCTCCTCACCTCCCCACTGTACCATCCGCCAAGTAATTTGTCCTCAGGTGTATTATTAGGTGGGGCACTCCTCTCCTTCTTCAACATATTGTAGCACTGACTGACCCACCCTTTCCGCTTTCATTCCCTGCATTGCTTCCACCCAAACCATGCTGTGCATCTCCCTTTTACTATTCCATCAGACCCCTCTTAGAATCAAGTCCCCTAGCACCAAGATGTCCCCCCACTACAATTTTCATTTCCCTTTTCTCTTTTCATTCTCTTCTTTTTCTCCCTCCTGCACATTGTTCCCTTTGCCTGGTCCTATTTCACTGCCCCCTCGCATATACCCATCCCGCCCTAGTGCAGGGTCTACTCTTTTTTTGCCTCACTTCCAGCCCTCTCCATTGCTGCTACAGGGGATTGTGTCTGCCCTTCATCACCCCCTCCTACTGACATACTTACTGGCGGCTTTATCTCCCTTTCCCCTGCTTGGTACTCCCACCAATGCTTCCTTCCCCTCCTGGAGCTGCTCAGTGCACCTGCCTATGCGGTGAACCTTTCTCCTCCAGCTCGAGATCAGTGGCACACAACTTATGCATAAATAAATATTTTAGGCAAATGTCATTATCATTAGTATTCATTCTCTGCATTTTTGTGTTTTCTTAAGTTGTGGGACACTACAGGGCCACACCTCATGATACACCATGGCCTGCTGCATTCACCACCTGTGCCTCACACATGGGTTACAGTGTTGTCAGAAATCCCCCAGTTGTGAGTGTCACTCCACTCCTACCCACACTCTGCCTTGTCCCACCCCACATCTCACCACTTGTTTTTTTTGTGCTACATCCATCTATTTTTTTAGTTGTACACTGTTGACTGGCCTCGGTTTGTTTTACATGTTCAATCTAACACAGTTTGTCAAGTGTCATTCTTACTTCATTTCTCCCAAGTTTTCAGCAATTAGCCTTGCCTCGACTCCATGTGACTGTTTAACCAGTCAGTAGTCCTGCCTGCTGTCCAGCCACTTGGGTACTCCCTGGTTTGGCACCTCTGCCTGAGAAAGATTCCTGAAAGAACTCCTAAAGCTCAAGGTGGACAAAGCAATGGAACCTGACAGGATTCACCCCAGAATCCTAAAGAAACTAAGGGAGGACCTAGTGACACCACTGACCACACTTTTTAACAAATCGTGGGAGGATGGGGTGGTACCTGAGGACTGGAGGAGGGCAGATGTGATTCCCCTTCATAAAAGTGGGAGCAAGGCAGAAACGGAAAACTACAGACCTGTAGTTTGACCTCAGTGGTAGGGAAAATGATGGAATCACTTCTGAAAGAAAAAAATGTTGAGTACCTAGAGGCCAGCGGGGCACAGGATCCAAAGCAGCATGGATTTACAGCAGGAAGGTCATGTCATATGTCTCTAATTGATTTCTTTGACTGGGTGACCAAAGTAATAGACCAGGGAGGGGCTGTGGATATGGCCTACCTAGACTTTAGCAAGGAATTTGACACAGTTCCGCATGAAAGATTAATAATCAAGATAGCCAGCCTGGGAGTGGGTCCCAGGGTGGTAGTCTGGGTAGCAAACTGGCTGCACAACAGGACACAGAAGGTAATAGTGAATGGAACACATTCCAAAGAAAGGGGGGTTACTAGTGGAGTATCTTAGGGCTCAGTACTGGGTGCAGTCCTCTTTAACATCTTTATAGGTGACATTGCAGAGGGTCTGGAGGGAAAGGTATGCCTCTTTGCAGATGACACAAAGATCTGCAACAGAGTTGATACACAAGGGGGAGTAGAAAGGATGAGAAGGGACTTGGCAAGGTTGGAGGAATGGTCAGACATATGGCAACTTAGATTCAATGCAAAGAAGTGCAAAGTAATGCACCTGGGAAACAAAAACCCAGGAGAAGAGTACACAATAGCAGGAGAGGCACTAACAATAACAGAAAGGGAAAGGGACCTGGGGGTAGTCATATCAGATGATCTAAAGGTTGGTAAGCAATGTGAGAAGTCAGTAAGGAGAGCCAGGGGGATACTGGGATGCATAGGAAGGGGCATCACAAGTAGAACAAGCATTTGTCAATGCCGAATGTTTGCTTGCTGGCATTGGCAGTGGTAGTGTAGAAGTTACAGAGCTGCATAATAGGAATGGCAGTGAAGTATTTAACTGAAGCCAACCCCACCACCACCCTGCAGAGAGTGACAGGCATTGGGGTGTGCGTTTGGGTCATCAGGCATAACGGCCACGCCATTTCACCACACCCCACTCTGCAGAGACTGACAAGTGGCACGTGTTCCTTGGGGTCTTTGGCCCTTATGCACACCCCATTTCATTAGGAAATATGGTGAGATGGGTGCGATATAGGAGAGTGGGTGAAGTCTGGGGCCGAAGAGTCCAAGGCATACCTTGATGCCTCTCAGTGACTGCAGGGTGTGGAATGGTATGAGCATCACAGGCAAGAATCCCAAGTCACACCCCTGATTCCTGTCATTCTCTAGAGGGTTGGGCGATTTAGTTGAAAAACCTAATACCTCAGGCATTCGTTGGTATTTTCACTCCAAATTTTCAACATGTTTGTTTTGTGACCCCACCTCATGAACAGGGGAATATCAGTTTGGTAGCGGCTGCTTATGCACAGTGACTACAGCATTTAGCACCACAGGTGCAAAAATATTCTGAACAGGATGTAAAAATGACAGCTGTACTCTTTCATGGGGAGGTGTAAAATGGCTATGTTGCAAATGTGTAGTAAAATATTTAAAAAATGGTGAAGTCATGGCGTACATAGAAACTGTGCAATGCACACCCATAATATAATTAGGTTGGGGATTTTTATAGCAGATTGTCAACTCAGGCATTTTGGTGCCTCCGATCATGAACAGTGTCACTGTGATTTTCTTTTCTGTGCGAACAATGATTTCACTGGCGACCACACCTCTGCACTGAAAGTGTGAAAACACACTTCGACCATGTTGTGAAAAATGGCAGCTGTACTGTTCATAAGGAAGTGTGGAAAAATGCCACTAGTGAAAATCTGGACTGAAAATATTACAAAGTCATGAACTAACGAGGATGCGTGGAAACTGCACAATGCTCATTCATAACAGTCATTTTATGGACTTTTGTCACCAAATTTTCAACACTGCCATTTTAAGCCCTCTGCTCATGAACAGTGTAACTGTGATTTTCTTAATCTGTCCTAAACATTGCTTTCACACCAACAGCACCATTGTCGCTACATGTCGCGATAACATTTTGGGTGACATATGAAAAATTGCAGTTGTACTGTTCATAAGGAAGTTTAATAAAAGGACATGTTGAAAATCTAGAGTGAAAATATTAAATTTGCAAACTTACGAGCATGCATAGGAACTGTGCAATGCACGCTCGTAAAAGTCATTTTTAGGAATTTTTTCACCAAATTTTCAACATAGCCATTTTAAGGCCTCTGCTCATGAACAGTGTCACTGTGGTTTTGTTAATGTGTCCCATACATTGAGTTTGCACACCGACTGCGCCATTGTGCGCTACATGGGCGGAAACACGTTTTGGGCAGGATGTGAAAAATGACAGCTGTACTGCTCATAAGGAGGTGTGGAAAAATGGCAATGTTGAAAATCTGGAGTGGAAATATTGAAAATTCGCAAACCTACGAGTGTGCGTGGGACCTGTGCAATGCACACTCGTAAAACAGTCATTTTTAGGAATTCTTTCACCAAATTTTCAACATTGCCATTTTAAGATCTCTGCTCATGAACAGTGACACTGTGATTTTCTTAATGTGTCCCATACACTGAGTTCGCAGAACGACTGCACCATTGTGCGCTACATGGGCAGAAACACATTTTGGGTGAGATGTGAAAAATGACAGCTGTACTACTCATAAGAAGGTGTGGGAAAATGGCAATGTTGAAAATCTGGGTGGAAATATTGAAAATTCGCAAAACCTATGACTGCGTAGGAACTGCATAGCATGCGGCTAAATAAAACAGTCATTTTTAGGAATTTTTTGACCAAATTTTCAACATAGCCATTTCAAGACCTCTGCTCATGAACAGTGTCACTGTGATTTTCTTAATTTGGCCCGTACATTGATTTCGCACACTGACTGTGCCATTCTGCGCTACATGGGTGGAAACACATTTTGGGTGAGATGTGAAAAATGACAGCTGTTCTACTCATAAGAAGGTGTGGTGAAATGGCAATGTTGAAAATCTGGAGTGGAAATATTGAAATTTCGCGAACTTATGAGCCTGCGTAGGAACTGCGCAACGCATGCTCGTTAAACAGTCATGTTTTGGAATTTTGGCACCAAATTTTCAACATGGGGGTTTTGGGCCCCTTCTCATGAATGATGTCACTGTCATGGCAGTATTCAGGCCCGAAGGGTGATTTCGCGCAGTCACTGCGCAGTCACTGCGCAAATCACCGCCGGGCCTGAATAATGCCATGACATGACATCATTCATGAGAAGGGTCCCAAAACTCCATGTTGAAAGTTGGTGCAAAATTCAAAATAACTGAGATATGCAATAAACTTGAAACCCCCCATCTAGCCCATTATACAGCTTACCGGCATTTCCTCAGTTCGCGGTCGGCTTTGAAGAGTGCAGACGTGTTCCCGGTCCACCGAAGATCGTTGCGACAGAGTCCGGAGGTAAGTATGGGGTGAGGGGGATTGGGCACCCCCGTCGGCAAAAGGGAAAAAAAAACCTCGCGGTACCGTTTGCCACGCTGGGGTGGGCTCCCAGCGTGGCACAAGGACTTTGGGGGGGCCTTCAGCCGACGGGGGATTGGGCACCCCCATCGACTAAATCACTGATTGCCATGCTGGGGTGGGCTCCCAGCGTGGCACCAAGTATTGGGGGGGAAGGAGACGATGCAGCTCAGTCGGCGGGGATTGGGCACCCTGTGGCTATACACTGCATCTTGGTAGCCTGCGCCTGCGGCTGGGGGAGCTGCTGGCGTGAGCAGCTTCTTATCACTGCTCACTCAAGCATAGCTCCCCTTTCAACTGTATGCCACTGCATTTGGGGAGTGTCATAGACAGCTCCAAAATGCATTGGCTTACAGGGGACGCGCCTGCCAGCACACTGCCTGAATTGGAGGAAGAGGTGACACACCTCCGAAATCTCCGATGATGGCACTATGTTTCTTGCACATGCGTGCAAGCAAACATAAAAAGGAAAGTGGTTATCCCTCTGTACAAACAGTTGGTGAGACCCCATCTGGAGTACTGTGTGCAGTTTTGGAGACCTCATCTATGCAAGGACATAGACAGGATGGAAGCAGACTGCTTCCATCCTGTCTAAGTAGGGCAACTAAAATGGTGCAGGGTCTGCATCAGAAACCATATGAAGAGAGACTGAGAGAGCTTACTATGTATACCCTTGATGAAAGGAGGGACAGGGGGGCATGATAGAAACATTCAAGTACCTCAAGGGAATCAGCAAAGTCCAGGAGGGTAGCATCTTTCAGAAAAAGAGATGTGTAAGAACAAGGGGGCACAATTTAAAGATAGAGGGAGGATGGCTCAGGGGTAATGTGAGGAATTTTTTTTTCATGGAGAGAGTGGTGGATGCATGGAACCACCTTCCTGGGGAGGTTGTTGCATCTAAAACAGTGGGGGAATTCAAACATGCGTGGGACAGACATAAGGCAATTGTAGTGGGGGGTGGTAGGAAGTAGGCTGTTGGTTAACTAGAATCTGCAGCTTATCCAGTCGGTAGGAAAATGGGCAGACTGGGTGGGCCAAGTGGTCCTTATCTGCCATCAAAGTCTATGTTTCTATGTTTCTAATGCTGCCTTCCAGTCACTGCAAGGGTATCCCATGGTAGAGCACTATGTTATGCCGTATCAAACAAGCAATAAATATCTTTCAGACCCTTTGTAGGCTGTAATATAGGGAACCACCAGTTGTGCTAAGGCATCAGAAATGCATGTTGAACATGTGAAATACACTTCATAATACTGAATGTTGAAATCTGGATCACATTGTACCTTTTCTTGGCAGCAAATAGAGGGTGCAGGAGGTGTCATCCATGGATGCAGGTGGTAGGCACTGTCTTCTGCAGGTACAGTATTTTACATTGGTGACTGCATGCTTGCATGGGGTTTGAGGCATAATGTTGGTGTTATGTGTACTTACCAATGAGGTAGCTGCCCTGGATCTGTCCATCCTCACTCATCTGGCATATGGTATGATGGAACTATGTCAGCTGTGAGCAGCACTGCCTCCTATGGGAAATGATGTCAGAACATGTTTTGTCCTGTGGTCACATCACACACCACCTGCATGTTCATGAAGTGGTAGCCAACACTCTTAACACAGTTTTTGAACCCTCTCCCTGATGGTGCTTTGAATGCCACATCTGTGCAATTAACAACACCCCGTACAGCTTGCATGCGTGCAATCCTAGAACTGCTGCATGGTGTCACAACTGGTGTTCACTGCACCAGAGAAGCTGATCAACTCCCCAGCATGTTGCAACAGTGCATCCAGGAACTGGCTGAGAATGCAGGCAATTGCAGATTGGGTGATATCAGTAATATCCCACAATGGAGTCTGCAACATGCCAATTGAGGAAAAGCACAATGCTGCTATGTCTTTCAACTCAGATGGCAATAACTGGCTGTGGTGGGTGACACCTCATAGGTTTTCAGGCACCATTTCTCACAAGGCCTGCAGCATGACCCTGTTGAGCCTAAACTAACTGATGATCTGGTCAGAGAAGTGTGCCATGGCTAGAAGACCAGATTAGTGGCACACAGTCTCCTATGCCTAATGTACCACTGATTGCAATGCCCTTCTCTCTGTGTTATCACCCTGTACATGAGGTGGATGATGTGTACCATGTTCATGCTGCTAAAGGTCCCTGCCTGGCTTCTGCTAGTGTCTATGCTGTTGTCTACGTATTTGCAGTTGTGTAAAGCATGCCTTCTGTACTCATTAAGTAGAGCCATGCTAAACCCTACAACTGCACATGTGTTTTCAATATAGAACTGAACATGACATTCAAGTGTTTGCCTACCAGTTTGCACTCTGCATATACTTTTTTAGCGCATACATACTGTATATATCACTCGCAGTGGCACTCCCATGTTGCTCAGATACGGTCATTTACTGTTCCCATGCATTAAATCAACTTTTGCATTGCAAAATCAACTTTTGGGATGTGCAAAAACTTCCAATATCTGAGCATTCATTATTACCTGTATTACTGTAGCACTCCCAGTATAATGCTGTAGTATTAGCATTGGGCATATGACCAATATCTCATTGTGGAACATCAGCCCATGACATTCTAAACTTAAGCTGAGAATGCTACCCAGTCAGCTATGCTGACAGAAATTTATTTTATTTTATTTAAAACTTGGTAACCTGGAAAGGCACACTGAGCCGAGGCTGGTTTCCAGCTGTGATCCACGGGTGACAGGGAAAACAATACAGACTTGGGATGTAAAACAGCTTAACAGTTGTACAATATAATACAGGCATAATATAATACAATATCAACTTTACATGAAAAATTGCAGTACATGTCAATTGAAAGCACAGTCGCGGTGAGTCAAAGTGACAAAATATACCCTGGAGCAAAGAACTGCAAATTATAGTTTGGGTGTGAATACAGACATAGTACATGCAGTATATCAACCTAGACAGAACCACATAGGGCAAGTGAAACAACTGTAAAAAATTAATGATGAGGTTAAAAGGTAAGGGTACAGAGGAGTAGAGATGGGCAAAGTGGCCCCAATTCACTCCATGAAGTGATTCGCGGAGTGAAGGAGAATTTGCGGAGTGCTCCACAACACGATGCGGAGTACTTCGTGTTATAATGGGTAACGCGAAGTTCATTGAAAACAATGAATTCACATTACTCCACCTTCCCAAACCACTACTCCACCAATTCTTAAGGTGAAGTATATTGGAAACAATGTAGTTCACCTCACTTCGCCTTGTTTTTAAGCTCCAAAGGCAAATTTTGCAGTGATTCATGGGATTTCAGGTCAGATGGGATCTAGATTGTTCTGTACAGCCTCAGTTTGGGGTAGTGTGTATAGGAAGCTGTAGGAGACAATCTGCTGTGAGAGCGCTCTGCGATTCAAACCTTCTAAAAGCTGTTAAAAATGCCTTTTTGAGTAATTTTATTTGCTGAAACTTTAATTCATCGATTATAGGAAACCCTCCTGTCCTCATATCATCGAGCGTTTATTGTTTGCATGTGGATTTTGAATGTTAATGTACAACATTCAGCCTGTGTACTGAGCGACTGTGGAAGTATACTTTGGGGAAGGGGCGTATCTGTGGTGTAAGTAGATTAAATTGGAGAAAAAGGCAGTGCTTTCTGTTTTGGTGATATTTTTCTTGTATAACTGTGTTAATGTACACACAGTAATATTTTCAATAATTCTTGCCATTTTTTTGCTGATAGTTGTGGTGCAGCAGTGCATAATTTTAGTTTGTTTAAAATATGTAGTTATGTAACCCCTAGATGGCGCTATCCCAGGGGCTACTACCCCTGCCTGATTTGCCACTAACAGGTTGAGGGGCCTGGATCCAATGGCGGGTGCCTCCACCCAGAGGTCAGGGTTTGCAATAGTTAAACTAACTTGGTCACAGCCCTCTGGGACACTGCAACCCCCCTTTCTTCCCACTAGTGGCCCACACAATATATCAGAATTACCTTCACAGTATACACTTACCCCCAGGTCTGGTTCCGGCACTGGGACCTCCTGTGAAATGAGATACAGTGCAACAATCACAGTACAGTACTTTAACATAGACAAATACCTCAGGCAGTATAACTTTGCTGAAACAAGCAGCTCTGATTTATTTAGGGGGATATAACAAGGACAGGGGGAAATCAGGTTAATTAGCTTATCACTCTAATAATCTACCTATGGCTCTGTGCACAGGCCTATCCCTATCAGTTACTGTCCCTGGGTACCCAAGCCCTAGTGGCTAGTCCAAACCGTGGCAGCTGGTAGGGCCCTTTCACACAGAGAAAGGAGAATTAAACAGTCAACAGTACAGTAATTCCATTTGGATTTAATGTGGCAATTCAACAGGAGCAACCCTGAATTAGTACTCACGACCTCCAAATAAGATAGGGTCCTTCAATGTCAGCAGGGCTCACTTGAGGTACACAAACCTCTTCACACATCCATATAAAGAAAGTACTATACCAGGCAGGCTGCATCTGTATCCCGATCGTAATTACTGCACAATACCCGGAGAACACACAGCAGATTCAGTTCCTGACAGACCGAGTGCAATTTTCAGCAATTCTTCCAGTCTTCTACAGGGTGAGCCTGGTTTCTACTCTTCAGAGATCCTTTGATTCTTTTCACAGGACGGATTCAGTCCTAACAAGCTGTTACACAAGCTGCAGACCGGAACTCTGGGCCTTACACACGTTTTTTGACTAAAACTGCACACTGAAAAAGCACAGGGCTCCTTCCTTCTTCACTGCCAAAGCTCAACTCAACTCCAACTGACGAAACCGGGCACTTCCTTTGAGTTCCTCCCAGTTCTTGACTGGATTGGCTGTCACTCACAATAGACTGCTGCTGTTGGTCCAAAAAGGCACTGAAGTCTAAACTACATCTCCCAGAGTCACTGCCCATACAATCCTCTCGTAGGCTGGCTCAGATTATGAGTCAAGTTCTGATTCGTCCAAGGCATCATTTTAGAGCTAGCTTACCCCACACTGATTGGTCCAGTTCAGCAGTTCAAAACTAGAATGGGGAACTAGCAGACACAGTTCTGACTGCAAAGAAAGCAGGTTAGACAAACTGTAATTTCATTATTACTCTAAATAATTTCTGGTAAACAGTTACATCTTTCAGATAGGTTCCTTTGCACTCCTAGTGACTGCAAAATTAAGTGAATTGGCAGCAGCTCGAGTGGTACTCAGAGAAGCACACAGTCCCCCCATACAAACTAATTATGTCTGCAAGCAGACAGCTCTTAAAGAGACAGTACCAGAGGCTCTAAAAACACTCACTGATAAATGGCTTAAATGCCAAACACCATTCAGGCTTGGAGCATTCAAGCAAGCTCCTGGAAGTCTTTTGGGAACCCCCATTTGCAGGGGGGTTACAGTTATATTACTGAAGTTTTCAATTTGCTGTGCATTACCTAGTGTGTATGTGTGTGACACATGTCATCAAATCAGACACATTTTATTATTATTATTTATTTAACCAGAATTAGCACACTAAGCTGAAAGCTTTTTTACAGGAGCGACCTGGGAGCACAGGGAAGTTAAGTGACTTGCTCAGGGTCACACAGAATGCAAGTGGAAGCTGTGGGATTCAAACCCAGGTCTGGTCTGCTGGATGTCACCAGATTTGCAGCTCAGAGCCTTAAACCACTGCGCTATACTGCCTCCCTCTTTTATTCCCTTTTATTGTGCCACATAATAATTTCAGCAACGTGAAACTGCTATCCACTGCAGTTGTGTGATTTTTGTACTTCTTTGTGGTATCTTTGTGGTATCTTTACTGGTAGTAGTACTAGTGACTGTTACTGCAGCAGTGCAGTACATTGCCCCCCCCCGCAGCCCGCCCCAACCGGCAAAGGTATTCTTTTCCAGATTTGAATTTCTGATGGTGAGCACTGGTTAGGTGTTGTGCCTTTGTGTCTGCATCTCTTCAGTGCACAGTGCAATCTTAATCCGTCTGTGCATTTGCATCTCTTTAATGTCCAACCTCCATCTGTACGTCACAGTTGATTCTTTGACTTCCCTTCAGAGTACTGGACAGGTGTGGCGCATAATTCTGCATGAACATTGTACTCATTAAAATGCGTTTTTAAGTCAGGACCATCATCCCGAGTCACTTGTGATACAAATCACATTCTTCATCATCATGGTCTCAAATGCAGTCACAAATCACAATTCACGATCACGTCACGAATCACAACATTAATTTTTTTACTAGTTACTTAGATGTATTGTAAGCATGTTTTGTAGTATCTCTCCAGGCTTCATGACTCCACCATTGTACTCATTAATAAGTGTTTTTAAGTCGGGGAATTTTGTGCTACAGCTCATCTGGAAAGTACAGCCATAGGCATTCATGTTCCTTCCCGTAAAGCATGTGAGTTACAGTACTGTAAGTAGTGGTGGTCGAAGTGGCCCCAATTTACTCCTTGAAGTGATTCACTGAGTAATGTGGAATCCATGGAGAAGTCCACAATGTGAAGCGGAGTACTTCGCTTCATAATGAGGAAAGCAAAGTCCATTGAAACCAATGACTTTGCGTTATTCTGCCTTCCCCAAACCACTTCTCCACCAATTTTAAGGTAAAGTACATTGAAATCAATGTAATTTGCCTCACTTCACCCTGTAATTGAGCTCTAAATGAAATTCTGCAGTTATTCATGGGATTGCAGGTCACATGGGCTCTAGATTGTTCAGCACAGCCTCAGTTCTGACATGGCTAGTGTGTGTGCAGTGGTAGCTGGATACAGTTTGCTCTCAGAGCTCTACTATTCAGAACCTCTAAAAGATGTTTAAAATGTCTTTTTGAGTAATATTTTTTGCTCAAAATTTAGTACATCAAATGTAGGAAACCATTCTGTGCTCATATCATTGAGTATTTATTGTGTGCGGAGTTTGAATGTTAATTTAGAACAGTCAGTCTGTGTACTGTGAAGTGTGCTTTGGGGGTGGGGCGTATTTGTGGTGTAGGTAGATTAACTGGGAGAAAAAGGCAGTCTTTCTGTTTTGGTTATATTTTTCTTGTTTAACTGTGTTTGCTGATTGTTGTGGTGCAGCAGTGTACAATTTGTCTGTTTAAAACATTTGGTTATATTACTAAAGGTTTTCAATTTGCTACGCATTACTTGAGTGCGCGCGTGAGTGTGTGTGCGATGCATGCCATTAAATCAGACACCTTTTATTTAATTTACAGAGTAATTGCAGCAGTGTCAACCTGCTATCCACTGCACCTGCATGAATTTTTATACTGCTTTGTGGTATCTTTACTGGTAGTGGATTGTTACTGTCGTGCACTAATCCACCAACATGCATGGCACCATTAATTCTGGGAGACTGCATTTCTTGTTACTTTCTCATTTCCCTTTGTCAGCACTGGGGAATTTTCTGGACACAAGACAGTAGCATTTTGGGGATACACATTAATTCTGGTGACTCTGTGTGTGACCTGACCACTGCATACATGACTGAGTGCGCCATTAATTCTGGGAGACTTTGCATTTGTTGTTACACTCTCATTTCATTTCATCAGCACTGGGGAGTTTTCTGGACACAAGACAGTAGTACTTTGAGGATGCACATTAATTCTGGTGACTGTGTGGGTAGGGTGCTGCCAATATTGTTGTCACTCTGCCTTACTTTGCGTTTAAGGAGAATGACAATGCGAAGTAATAATAACAAGGCGAAGTGAGCCTTTCCTATGCAGCACTCCATGTAGCGAAGTGCCAACCCAAAGTGGCCACTTCGTGTTCACTTCGCTAGCGGATTTTAAATTCGCTGCATCTCTACAGAGGAGGTGTAGAGTGGTAGAGGAGAGGTATGGGGTGGGGAGATAAGAGGAATTGTAGGTTAGTTGGGAAGAGGAGAGGAGGAGGGAGAGCAACAAGTGGAGCTCGGGAGGAAATGCAAATAATAATTTCTATAAAAATATCCACATGTGCAGTGGCAGGAATCTAATTCACTACTGTACAAAAGCATCAATTTTCCATTAAGCAGGAGCCTTTGCTGTATCTTATTTTACTGTTCCACTTGCCTTTGATGAAACAATGTTACACATGGCATAGCAATTAGAGATCTCTAGCAGACATCAGTGTGAGTGTTAGGGTTCATGTCACAATCAAACTACCAGTTTTGATGATTTCTATGTCTCACATCCATCTCAGACTAGTACTCTACCACTGGACAAAAAGGAGTGGCTCCTCTGAGTCTTGCTACTCAGTGATGCAGTTGTACAGTAGACAACTGAATAAGTTACATATTTTGCAAGACTGTGCAGAATGCAAAATTCTGCCATCAGAGCTGCTGCAGAATGACAGTTCTACTTCTGAATGCTTTGCAGAATTTCTTTTTAAATTCTGTGGAATTTCAAAAAGCATTTCTGTGCAAACTGTAAAATAATTTTCCGTGGCTCTTGTACAGTAAGTTATATAATAATTTTCTGTGGATTACGGAAAAGGAATCTGCAATCTATATGAACTGCAGATTGATTAATAAGCTGGGTAGGCTTGGCGTGGGTCAGAAGTTGGTCAACTGGGTGGCAAACTGGTTGACGGGCAGAAAACAGAGAGTGGTGGTAAACAGTATACACTTAGAAGAGATGCAAGTCACAAGTGGGGTACCTCAGGGATCAGTCCTGGGGCCATTCCTCTTCAATATCTTCATCAGTGACATTGCAAATAGACTGGAGGATAAGGTTGTCTGTTTGCAGATGACGCCAAGATCTGCAACAGAGTAGATGATCCAGATGGGGTGGGCAGAATCAGAAGAGATCTGGATAAACTAGCAAAATGTGCAGAAGAGTGGCAACTGGGGTTTAATGCAAAGAAGTGCAAAATCATGCACATAGGGAAGAGAACCCCTGAAGCCACCTATAGGCTGGGAGGGGAGTTGCTGGCAGTCACAAGGGAAGAAAGAGACTTAGACATCATCATCACCGATGACTTGAAATCGTCCAAGCAGACCACTAAAGCAGTAGGTAAGGCTATGGGGATGTTAGGATGTATTAGTAGGGGTATCACAAGTCAGAGGAGGGAGGTAATAATCCCTTTTTACAAGACACTGGTTAGGTCTCATCTGGAGTACTGCATGCAATACTGGAAGCCACACCTTCACAAGGACATTAACCAAATTGAGGCAGTCCAGAGAAGGGCAACCAAAATGGTGCAGGGACTGCATCAGAGAACAAATGAGGACAGATTAACTGAGCTCAATATGTATACCCTAGAGCAAAGGAGGGAGAGAGGTGATATGATCGAAACATTCAAACACGTTAAGGGCATTAACAAGGTGAAAGAGTCTAACATGTTTCAATATAAGAAAAATAGTAGGACAAGAGGACACATCATGAGATTAGAGGGAGGCTGATTAAGGGGTAATGTGAGGAAGTTCTTTTTTTCACAGAAAGGGTGGTGGATGCATAGAAAGGCCTACCTCAGGAAGTGGATATGAATACAGTGCAGGGCTTCAAACAGGCATGGGCTAGGCATAAGGGAGCAATACAGATGAGTATGAATAGATACTGTAGGCCACTGACAGAACAAAGGCCGATGGCACATTTATAAGGTAGAAAAAGAAATGGGCAGACTGGATGGGCCTTGCGGTCCTTATCTCCTGACAACTTCTATGTTTCTATGTATTATTATTCTGCAAAAAAAAAGTTTCACATGCAGAATTCTGAAATTCTGCAAAGACTGGAAATCAGCAGAATTTTCCAAAATTCCATGGAATGATATTCCATTGGAAATTCAACATTCCACACTGCCTTATTGATATTCAAAGGCTTAATCTGAAAAAAAATGTTTTGTTATTATTGCAGATTTTTTTTAGTATAGTCTGATTGCTGAATTCTGTATACTGGAGTAACACTGGCAAATCATGAAACAAACCCACAGGTACAGTATTCTTAACATATATAAATGCATCAGGATGTTTTTGGACTGAGAATCCCATGTAAAAGAAGATAGCTGAATGTGAGAACATTCTGTATCCTATTATCAGTGCAATTTGTGGCAGTAAGTGGCCTCTGCAGCCACTTACTTTGGGGTTAACACTTTAAGACCTCACTGTGTTATGCTTTGTAGGAGTTGCATGCTTCCCTGTATTGTTGTGGTAGTGTTTGCAAACATGTGGGGAAGGGGGCATGGGATTCTATGCAGATGCCCCACGGGAATATTGTTAAAGCACAGCAGCCCATCTCCAATGCATTCCATCTGCAGAATTTATACAGCCAGGTGGTAAGGGGATTCACAGTGCTGTGACTGAAACCAAGGTGGTATGAAGTGAAGGTGTTTAGCAGGAGATATCACAGTCAATTCACAATTACATTGGACTAGGGTACTGATCGACATTAGAGATTAGATACTGGCTGAGTAGTGAGGACCAGGTGGAAGTCATTGGACTGCAAGGGATGTTGTTACCAAGCCAATGAAATAAGGAATTGTCTGGCTTGAAGATAAGGTAGAGTGGGTGGGGGAGACTTCCAGGTGGCACTGCTCATGCACAGTGAGCAATAATTTGGCATACAGTAGCACCATGTGACTGACTCTATGCCATGCTGTATCTCTTTACGAGTTACATGGCAGTATATTAGTTGGTGCCAACTATATTTGCATCCACTAACATCTGGCAATCTAATTTGACTTGTGACACAGTCACAGGGAAGAAGCATACCCCTATAACTAATGAGGGCATTTGTGCATGGAACAAAAAGGGTGGTGGTGGAATGGGGAAATTGGCCCCACATTTTTTGCTACTACTCTTCGTGACTGCGTTTGGCGTTCTTGTCTTCAGAACAGTTTGTTAAAGTCCCTTTCTCTTACATAAGGTTTGACTGTCAATATTAGCAAGTTAGAAAACTCAAAGTTATATTATAAGCCACTTTCGAAGAAAGCAATTAATAACCGTAACTGATTTTTGCATAAAACATATTTTTTTCTAGCCACTCCCTTGTAGTCAATTTTTAATACACAGTTTCTCTTTCACGCTACTATTAAAGCAGCAGTATTTGTTAGCTGGCAAATAATGTAATTGAATATTTTTTAACAATAATATATTCTGGACATTCTTAATCATCAACGTACTTTTAATTCCCTCAGATATTTGTAAAGCTGTTTTTATTGCAAACGTTATAATTATAGACAAAGATGAAATATGTCAGCCACTAGCAATTAAAAAAATAAATCTCTTCTGCTGAGGCTATGCCTTGACAGAACATACTAGAGGCATACTGTGGATGTACACTATTATGAGTGTGCAAACATATAGGTCTGATTACGAACAGCACAGCACTACAACAAGGCAAAGATGCAGGACATTGTAATCATTTCAAAACCAAATTGTTTAGAAATAAAATAATATGAAAAAAGACAAATTGGTACTTTTGTTGTCCAAAAAGCATTTATTGAAACAAAACATTTTATGATGTATTTTGACAACTAAGTAATACTGCTGCTTTTAAACATCTAATTTGACCACCATGTCAGCTGTGTAATGCTATTGTCCTTATGAACTACAGCACTTGAATAATCCCATTTTTTGTTCAATTTTCCAAACGATAATAATTCAGCTAAACATTTAATAAACACCATTTCATTTGTTGACATTTAAGCATACCAATTTCAGTTGGCCTAAATGCAATGTGAAAATGGTAGTTTTTCATAAACATGTTACTAAAATATATTGCTGCAAGCATACATAAACAAAGCTTAAATCTTACAGAGAATGCAAATCTCTGATTAGGTTAGAAAACTGTTTAGGGCATAAACTGGCAGGATTGATTGATTTTTGCTTTAAACCATTGTTATCTAGTCCAGTAAAAGCACATTCAGAACAGCAACAAATGTTCATAAAACTCCCCTAACATTGACCCTGGCAGCTATATACTGCATAGCGTCCCTGACACATTGTTAAGAAATAATTAAATTTACAGTGCTCTAGGTAACAAATGTCCCCCATATGCTGAATAAACACTGCAGTCATTGACAATGGCATCTACAGAGCAGTTTTCGGGGTAGTGTGATTCCTGTAATAACTCCAAGGTAAATCTAATTACTATTACGCCACATGACTATAAGAATAACTAGAATCTAACCAAAACATTCTGTTTTATTTGACATAAAGAATGTAGGCTACTGGGGTGGAGGAGAGTTCGTGTCTGCATGAAATGCATTTTAAATTATTGCATGAGTTTTGTATCAGTTATTTGGTTCTCTGGTAGCAATTTAAAATGTACTTCTGCTGTAAACAAATGAGATATATTTTGATTTACTATGAGTTTAAAAAACTTAATTTTCTCTTTCTTTTCTAATGCCTAATAAAAAGTTTATGGTAGATTAGAATGGGCAGCGGGGGAATTAACAATGTGATAGGGTGATGAATACTTCTGTTTAGAAAGAAACAGCAGTTCCCTTATTTTGTCACTGTTTAGTTTTCATAATATCATTTCTTACCAGTCTCTGTGATCCACTTAGGCTAAGTGCACATAAATATAACACAGCAAATGACCTAAAAAGCAAATCGGTTAGGGGTGATATACCTTGAAAAGAGCAACTGAGATTGAGTCACTCAAATAAGAGTGACTCAGTCTCAGTGCCTGTGCTGTGAGCTACACTGAAAAGGTAGTGATGGGCGAAAAGGAAGGCATCTAGAACCACCACGGGGAACAGAAGAGGAGAAAAGGTATGTGGGAGGCAGTGCAGCAGAAGGCTGGTGAGCTGGCCATGTGACATGGTAGTGAGGGTGACTGGCTACAGTGGGGAGGGTGCAGAGTTTGGGGCTGGAGAGGTGCAGTACAGTTTTGCATTGGCAGTGTGTTTTCTTTTTTATACAAGTTTTACTCCCTCCCCATCATGCACCCCCCTGGAGTTGAGAATAATTAGGGGGATGTGGGGGGGGTGAGGCCCCCACATACACAAAGTTATCGGTGCACCTGTTGCCTTTGCTGTGAGTGTACTTCACTGTTTTTATTTTCAGGGATGTACACTAGCCCTAATGGTGATCGCCTTTTGGTGATCACCATGATGACATAGAACAGTTTGGGGCCACAAAAATGGTACACTGTTAAACTACTGATTTCTCCCTGGATAAGATTCTCTTACTACTTTCTGACCGAATATGATTCTCTTAAAAAATATCCTCCTGTACTATAAGATGTAAAAAAGCCACTCCTCTGCCCCAAGTACCATGGGCTGGATTTTCAAAATGTCAAGAATGTTGCAAGCCTCTGGTGCACACAGCATATGGTGCACAGGGCTTGCAGCATTCTCCAGCCAACAATCAAGAATTGCTATCCCGTGCGCCACTCTCTGCACCTTAGACCGCATTTCTGTGGTCTAGTGCACCCCACCCCTGGAGGCCTATGTTACAGAGCTTGCACCAGATATGTGGTGCAAGCTGCCATAAATCAAGAAAACTGTTGCAACAATGCCAGAAATTGAAAAATCAGGTGCAGCTGTGGCAAAGGGGTTTGGCACATCTCCAAAACCTAAGTCCTGTGGCGCAGGGCTTGATGCAGGCCCTCCGCCACCTTTTGAAAATCAGGCCCCATGTCTCCAACAGTTAAATCAACGAGTACAAGTAGACAGCACTCAACCGCTAGCTGTAAAACCATGAAAAATTACTCACTCACTCAAGATACTGAAGGTGCAGTACTCTTTTTCTGTATTCATTGTCACAATGCGCAAAATATTTTCTGCATCTACTGTATAATGCAGAGCAACTGCTAAATGATCTTTTGCAAATTTTTTATCGACAGACACCTGGGACAGCTTTCTGGGACACATTTAATATGTATATTTTGAGTCTATATGTGTTTTGTATGTTTCAGGTTTATAATGTGCAATGATTGATTTCCACCTTGGATTTATGGAACTAGGAAGCACTTTTTAACTCACCTCATTTTAATTCAATTAATTATTTGATCCTGTGCTCTGTATTTGTCACAACCCTGGTGCCACTGTGCTTTTTATCAAATATTTCATGCAATTAAATTATTGTAATTAAGCAGGGAGATTCTTGTGGATGCCATACCATTGTTTGTAACACTGCTCAGTTTGCACATAGTAAAGATGCACCTTCAGTATCTTGAGTGGGTGAGTACTGTTTTTCCATCGTTTTACAGCTAGATGCCAAGTGCTGTCTCCTTGTACTTTTTGATTTAACTGGTGGAGACATGGCATCTGGGATAGAGAAGTGGCTTTTTTTGCTTGTTGTGGTAAAGGAGGGCATTTGTTCCAATCAGAAAATAGTAAGAGAATCATATCTTGCCAGAAATCAGTAGTGTAATAATGCCCTTTTACATGCAGCCTCCCTTTGAGCCTTGCAATTTCAATTTGCTCCCTCCACTTGGTCTGCATCTACTACCTTTTTGTTTACACGTAGTTGCTCTGCATTGGTCTTGTGGCTCTTCCAGTGTTTTTTAGTAGTTTTCTGCCTGGTGGAGAGCCCAAGACTTTGGAACTGGGGGTGTGCCTTATTTTCCTGGCAGCACCAGGAGACTGGTGCATACCTCCCAAAACTAGAGGTTAAGATATATACATATTGTCATTGCTTGAAGAATGCTGCACTTTATAAAGTATCCTGTAATGTAAACCGAGGGCTACAACATATAAAAATCATGTCCAAAAAGCTGAGCCACGATACTGGGCATGAGCCTATGCATATGCATATCCTTGGGACATGCATACTGTATGTATAGGCGCCTGCTCAGTAACATGGCTCCGCTTTTTGGACATGATTTTTATATGTTGTAGATGTTGGCTTTCATTACAGGATACTTAAAAAGTGCAGCATTCTTCAAGCAATGACAATATGCCTATAGCTTTACCTTGGGTTTGGGAAGCGTGCATGAGCCTGCTGGTGCTGCAGCACCATTTCCGTATGTGATCAGCTGTGGGGATCACAAGGGGATCCCAGAAGGTCTCACAAGACTCTCTTCTGGAGTACTGAGAGTGCTCCTATGTGTTTACATGGCCACCTGATCCATTCCACAATGATAAGCGGAAATGGCGAACCCAGGAAAACGGGGATAACTGTTTCAATGAGCACTCATTTTGGATGCAGTACTGGTTGCCTGTACACACAAAAAAGGAAATGTTGCAGCTGCTCTGCACTAAACAATGTGGTGCAGAGCCAGCCATGTAAAAGGGCTTATAGTGTACAGTATCTCAAATTGGTGAGTACTTCTTTTGTTGTTTTACATTTCGAAGCTGAGTGCTGTCTCCTTGCCCTTGGTGAAATATCCAGCTATACCATTCTTACAAATAAGAGAACAGTATTTTACACATTAAATTGCCTTCTTCTAAGTTACTTGTTCATGGTAATACAGTTCTTTTAATTTTTTCAGTCCACAAACATGTACAGTAGAGAATTTCCTGAGAAGGTAGTGCTTATTCAAGCCCCTAGAAGAGTGCTGTTATCAAGGGCAGGGAGTGTTATTTATCTTTTATTTCTGTCTAAACCCCTGCATGAAATAAACAAGTCCAAAGGATGTGAACAAAGAAGGAGTGGGCTAGAGCAAATGTGTTTATTTTATTCATTTACAAACTGGTGACCAGTGAAGGCACACAAAGCCAAGTCTAATTTCCAGTTATGACCCAGGGTACATGAATATTTTGCTTCCTATTCAAAGTTCCTCCTTTGACCAGGGATCGGTATGGCATTTGGGTAGAAGGACTACTACAGTATCAGGAATGCAGTTTCCAAGGGATTAGTACAGTGATAGGTGGGTGGGAGGAGCATTAGACTCCTAGGAATGAAGATTCAGAGGAATCAGCATAGCTGACAGGGGGTGGGGAAGGGGCGATTACTACCTGGACAATGATTGACAACTCTTGCTCTCAATCTGCTACCTGATACTTGGCCAGTGAGAGGGTTAGGTCGTCATGCACCACTGTGTGCTTTCATAGGTGTAGTGTTTTGGAAACGTTAAACAGTGCCGCAGCAGTAGCCTCGCAGTGCTTCCAAAACTTCAAATTATGCTGCTACACCCTGTGTGCAAGAGGACACCTTCATTTGTATGGCTGCAGTGGTAAATTCTGTGCATGTAAACTGTCCATTCAGCACAGCACTCTGGGGACCACTAAATATGCCCCCTGCTCCATCTGATTGGGAAAGCCTGGTTAAGGCACTACTTACATGATCAGTGGCACAAAGCTGAATATCGGGGCCAAAGAACCATAGTTTAATGTTATTATCTTACTAACAAACTGGATGTACATGTTTAATTCACATACTGAAAATGCATCATTAACGAATTAAAACTACAAAATCAACAAGACAAAAAAATAACAGCAACCATTTAAACACTTGCACATTTCCATGCTAGAAACAGTAACTCCTATTTGTTCCCAAATAAACAGCAGCATGTAAAAGTGTTACCCACATCCTGAAGCTATGACCCCCCCCCAAACAGTAAAGGCACAAACTGCAAACTCACACTCAATAGAAACAACATTTACTAGCAAACTAAAATCATAGCTCCTAAAGAGCAAAATGTTAAAACCCTACACAATTAATCAAGCCAGTAAACATACTCTTTATGATGATTCTAACACAAACTCTAAGGAACCACTCATGATTCGGGGGGAAGGTATTAATGACAATAAAAATGAAAAGGGACTTGGAGTAGTCATATCAGATGACCTAAAGATAGGCAAGCAATGTGAGAAGGCAGTAAGGAGGGCTGTGGGATACTGGGATGCATAGGGAGAACCATCACCAGTAGAAAACAGGAAGTTGTTACCCCTCAGTAAAGGTAGTTGGTGAGACCCCATCTGGAGTACTGCTTGCAGTTCTGGAAACCCCATCTCTGCAAGGACATAGACAGGATGGAGGCAGTCCAAAGGAAGGCAACTAAAATGGTACAGGGTCTGCACCAGAAGCCATACAAAGAGAGACTAAAAGAGCTTAATATATATACCCTTGAGGAAAGGAAGGAGAGGAGCAACATAATAGAAACTTTCAAGTACCTCAAGGGGATCAACAATGTCCAAGAGGATAGCAACTTTCAGAAAAAGAGCTGTGCAAGAACAAGGGGGCACAATCTGAATATAGAGGGGGGACGAATCAAAGACAACATGAGGAAGAATTTTTTCATGGAGAGGGTGGTGGATGCATGGAATGGCCATCCTGAGGAGGTTGTTGGGTCAAAAACAGTGGGGGGAATTTAAGAACACATGGGATAAACATAAAATAATTCTAGTGGGAGGTAGAAGGAAGTAGGAGGTTGGTAAAACTAGGATCTGCAGCTTATCCAGTAGGTAAGGAAATGGGCAGACTGGGTGGGCAAGGCGGTCCTTATCTGCCATCAAAGTCTATGTTTCTATGTTTCTATTCCTCCTGCTCCTTTTATACCAAAACTCTAGATATGCTGAAATCTATTTCATGCAATGTGGCACACACGCTAATGTGCATGCACGCACTCAGAAGGGCTTGCACACACACACACACACACACACACACACACACACACACGTGCATATCTGGCAACACTCACATGCACAGCAGTGCAATTAGACACCCTGGTTCATATCCAATACAAAACTCTTACACTTCATAAAATGGAAATATCCCAATGTAATACATAAAATATCTGCTATCAAGTTGAGTATACTCTTTGCTGGCCCACTGGCGCAGCAGTAGCTCTACTGTTTGCAACATCACAAAAATTGCAAAAGGAAACAAACTGTATTAGTGCACAAGTTAAGGTTTAAATCCACTAAAGGAGAGAAATGTGACTTTAGGATTTCCAACCCCAGCTCCCCACCCTTTAAGCAGCAAAAGGACAAGACTACACAAGAAACCACAGACAGACATCATCAGATAAAACAAACAACATGCAACTGTTTCCAAAGGCCACAAAAACATGACCCCATCTCTTGAACAAGGACAGTAGGAATTTTAAAGTATAGCTCAAAAAGTGATTTTGCAGTTGCTCTCTGAAACCACCTTTTAAGCCAGATTTAACACATTCTAGTGACCATGTTCATGATGTAGTTAAAATAATTTGCATGCCACACTTTTAAATTTTCCATTTGTGCAACCAATGGAATTCTTGGGTTGCACTTAAATGCAGAGTGTTGCAGGAGTGAGGAGTTCAGTATTGGGAACAGTGTCAGTGCTCGGGACCTCACAAGAAACAGGGATATGGGGGGGGCAGATCCTGGGAGAGGAAAGGAGGGAGGGAGGAACAGGAGGGAAGAAACCCTAATAAGATGGGCAAACAAGACCATACCTCCATAAACAGAATAGCGGGGGGCTAGACCCAGTCCCCATACCTTAGAGTGGCAAGTCCTTAACTAGGTTGCATGTAATCCCAGCCCCTATTAGGTATGGTTTGTCCCACTTGGGCCGAAAATTTAGAAAACACTGTAACACATTTAACATAATAGAAGCTTGGTACTAAATCATAGCATATAAAATGCAGCTAAACAGTGCAAAGGATTCACATGTTGGCAAATGGCCAGCTGATGAGTCTGGACTTATGCCAACCACTTACTATAAGAAACATACAGTGTCTTTCCAGAAAAAAAAGCATCTGAATGACCCACGGCAGGCAGCCCTCAGTAAAGTAAGAGTAACAATAGGAGTGAAGTTGCAGTCCAGAGCAGGTGTGGTGCCGACTGAGCCTAGGTAACATGAACCACAAACTGAGAGGGCGCAACATACTATCCTATACAATCATAGCAGGGGTTGTCCCACTACCTGTTATGATTGCAAATTCAAAGCATGTATGATAGGAGAGGCCATGCCAAAAATTGTAGCATCGCAATGATTGGAGAGACACCTAAGAAGTCCTTACTGTTTCATTATATAGACTTGCAGTGCATGAGAAGCGCTCCCAACCAGTCTGGTGGGGTAAGCAGGCATGTTCACAGTACTAAGTCTGCCACCATAAAAATAGGATTGGTGTTCAAATGGTAGCAGTCAAAACACTGTGGGCAAGCTCAACAGAGGACAGCCCACCTCTCCCAACAGTGCCAATGGAACAATGTGGGAGCCTGCCATGTGAGACAAGTAAAGAAAACTCAAAGGGTGCACAGCCATTGTCCCACTGCCCTACCAATCAGAGCAGTCTCTTACAGGTATCACAAAAAAGCTGCCCCACAGGCTGGCTGTACAAAGAGAGAAGTACTGTAATTACAAGCAACACAAAAACTCCAGAACCACCTACAGCTAAGAACCACAGCAGAAAAGCTAGAGAGTTCAAACTGACAACATTTTATTCAAAAATGTACTGAGATCTCTTACCAGGATAAATATCCAGAGGAAACAATTCTCTGTCTCAAAGCAAAAGCGTGGGGGACGCTGAACAAACTCAACTGCAGACAGTCTTTTCCAGTTCCAGTAATATGCTTCTTTATTATTAAAATATGGCAATTGACTCAACGTTTCACCTACTATGTAGGCTTTTTCAAGAGATGCCTTTAAAATGTGATACTCCAAAATTCAGACACTGTTATCCTTCAGTATCATAATCCTTTACAACAGATTCTCAGGGATTCCAAAAGTGCCTTATATCACAAAGACGTACAGCATGTCTAAATCTCACAATATTCTTTGATAATCTTTTTCTCTCACTTTGCTGATTTTTTTGTCCCCTCAGGTTCACAGCCTGTTAGCTCAGTTCTTCCTTGTGCGTCAGATGCCAACTCGGTACCACCAGTGGTAGCAAGAGAATCTCTGACTAGTTTCACTCAAAGCATCACCAGGGAGATGATGACACTTTGAGCAAAACCGATCAGAGGTTCTCTGGGTCCCACTGGTGGATTCTTATTCTGGTAAGAGGTCTCAGCACACATTTTGTCAATTTTGTCAATTTGAACTCTCTAGTTGTTCTGCTGTGGTTCATAGGAGTGGGTGGTGCTGGAGTTTTTGTGTTGCCAGTCTCTAAAAAGACAGAAAAGGGGTTCCCCTTCACCCTCACTGCAAGTCCCTTCCAACAACCCACTCACAGAAAAGGGCCCCCAAATGATCTAGTTACTGGGGAAGGAGAGCCAGGCCACATAGCACTATGAGCAGAGATGGGACTGGGGGTTGGGGGAGCAGTGAAAGCAAACAGTAATTACAAACAGCTCA
This sequence comes from Neoceratodus forsteri, assembly GCA_016271365.2. Taxonomy (NCBI): domain Eukaryota; kingdom Metazoa; phylum Chordata; order Ceratodontiformes; family Ceratodontidae; genus Neoceratodus; species Neoceratodus forsteri. The sequence continues at coordinate 259,482,567 of CM028137.1, read as the reverse complement.
TCAAACTTTGCGTTTAGGAGGACCATTGTGTTTTAGGTGGCTGCAATGGAGAGCTTCAGTCGGTGGAATAGCAGCCTGCTCTGTCCAGGGTCTTTCATTTGAGGGTGTTGTGGAAGCAAAGAGTAGTATCTCCTGTTACTCTATGAAGGGGGTAGCAGAGGGACCAACAGAACATATGACCTGGGAGAGAGGAGCAAACCTATTAGCTGTAGATAAAATCTTCTCCTCCAGGAGTCGGTGTGGCAGAGGTATGGGTGCAGAGCCGGAGTGCCTGGTAACCATATGATTAGTATGACACCCATCAGTTTTCTGGATATCTGATTTTTGGCATTTGCAACCGCTTCTGTGAAGCTGCAGCACATACTTGGTACCATCATCAAGGTCTTGAGAGTGGGCCACTTTGGAGGTAACATCTTGTTGAGGCATAGTGTCCATCTCCTGGGGGCCAGATTGGTGGTCCTTGGCATCAAAGGGAGAAGCTGGGAACTTTTAGTTGGGCCAGTGCCTGGCTGTGAAGTCCCTCCACAGCTGCTGGGTCTTAAACTGGTATGTGATCCTGCTGACAGTGATCCACAAGAGGGGAGCGTAGCACAACAATGTTTTGGCCCTAAAGTGATTAAGCTTCTACTTCACTTTGTCATATGCCCTTCTTCTGGATGACAGTTCCACAGAAAAATCCTGATAGCTCATATAAGGGGACCCTGCTGTCTTGTCAGCCTGAAGATGATTTCTTTAATAGGGTACCAAAGCAAGTTGAGAAGAATGGGCATGGTGCACTCCCCCTGATGGGGTCATGGAGCTAACAACCAGTGAGTTCTCTCTCTCTCTCTCTCTCTGTCTCAATAGGCATACAGTTAGGAACATTAAATAGAGACAGAATAAGCTTTTGCAGAAATACAGTAGTATCATCTCAGTGCTCTCTGCACCTTCCAGTAGACCCACTGAGCAGAGGTTATTCCACCTCACTTTACTGTCTGAATCATCCACCTTTGAGAATAAGTAGTGGATGGCCCTGTCCTACTGTCGGAGGCTGCAAAGAGTAGAGTCTTTCTGTGCCTCTGGGTTGTTGATCCATTGCTCTGTGTGTATGACCCACTGCCCCAGAGCTGCCATGCCCTATGTACTCTGAGCAGCTGATGCTTTTAAATCAACAGTGTCCTTTTGGGTTTGATGCATCAAGGCAGTGATCAGAGAACCCGAGGCAGCCATCATCAGAGAACCCGAGGCAACAGCCATCTCTACAGATGATGCTGGTATAGTGTGATCCTGTTGTCTGTCTAAAGAAGTGAAACTGCATGGCAGAGACTTTCATTTTTAGATGCAAGTGGGAGAACACAGCACCAGCCAATAAAACATGTTTGTTGGGCAAACCAATAACAGGAGGCAGACAATTTAGGTATTGTTGGGATCAGTTGTGGATGCGTAAGCAGAAGAGGACTTTTATATGTCTGTATTCCCATCAGAATTGGTAGACGACTCGCAACTAGCGGAATAGATGCCAAGAGTTTTCAGATTAGGATGTCATCTTGCCGGTGGCTAGCCACGCCCCCCCTTAATACATGATTTTAATTGTATGACTCATGTACCTCAAACCCATAAATGATGAAAGTGTTATTCAAAGTGGATTCTATTTGAAATAGCACTAGTTGATAACTCTTCAAGCTTATATCACATTGGTGAGTTGGACATGGATTTTGGTGTAAGTATGGCCACATATATTGTCATTGCCCCCTATTATTTTGATTATTGGCCCATGCCTACCTATCTTTGGGTCCCCCATCACTCATAACACTAAACAGCAAACCCTTTAACTCTTACATTTATTTAAAGCTAATTAGTGTCCCTTTCTATAAACATTTGTAACATGGCAATTAATAAATGTCAAAATACAACATATTTATTAGTCAAAAGACAACTTGTGATGGAAAACCAGTGGTGATTAATTTCCTAGTAATGCCTGCTAGTGCAGTACCTGTCATAGCCACATAAAAAGTGCTACCGCACATAATATAAAAGCACAAATGTTGATTGCCCACTCACCCACCCCAGGGAACTCTGAATATTGATGCATTTCTGTGTATGCGAGTAAAGCATAACAACAGATGAGTTTACAACTAACTTCTCCCTTTGTGGTGAGATGGGTATCACTCTCTGGGTTGACAAAGAGTATGGCTATAATCTGTCAGCCAGCGGGACTGCCGAGTGTGGTGCAGAGAAGCCCTCTTCCTTGCCAATGTCATGGCCTGAGAAGCACCATGGGGACAAAGTAGCACTGTGCGGTGATCATGATCATGAGTCACAGAAACTTTGTAGTGTGCCTCCTGTGAAATCCCCCGCCATACGTTCGCAGGATACGGGCATCCCCAGTATTGGTCTAAAATGAAAACAGCAGAAAAAAATATTGAAAAAACCTACAAATTAGTACAAAAATCAGTACTTCTAAATCTAGGCATGCAAAGTTATCCAAAGACCAGCTCTATGATTTAGAGCACCACAAATGCGAGCCCAGCATTCATAAGAACACAGGTGGGACTTGCAACGTGTTTAGTGACTGGCTTCAAGCAAACAACCTATCTGTTGATAGAAGTACTATAGCAGTGTGTGATCTTGCCTACATATTAAGACAATTTTACAGATCTGTGTGAACAGAAGATTCTAAACAATACAGCATCAGCTGCTACATTGGTTTAAGAGCCGGGCTAAACCGGTACTTAAATAGCATGGAGGTCAATAGAAAATTAAATATTGCATCTGACCCAGAGTTTCAAGTCAGCTAATAATGTGTTTGTGGCTGTGTTGAAAGAATATCGGAGAGCTGGCCAAGATGTAGTCTCTCACCACCCTCGAATCTCAGATGCTGACCTTTCAAAAATAAGAAATTGGCCTAAGCTGTCACCAGAGTCTGCGTATGGGCTTGCGTGCAGACTCTGGTTTGAACTACATCTAGGCTTAGCAGGAAGAGCGAGAAAGGGCCAGAGACAGCTCACACATTATTATTTTGTTGTAAGAAAAGACAAATGTGGGCAGGAGTATATAGCCCTAGCATTCAATTAAGGTACAAATAAATCACAGCAAGATTTCTGAGGCCAACAAACAAGCATTATGAGGGTTGTTGTACTCCCAGTCTGGCAGCCAAGATAGTCCAGTCTCTATGTTTAGGAAGTACATCTCCAGATGTCCTGAAAATCCCCTTGCTTTTTAGATGCATGCTTTAAAGCTCCCTCTGAGTACTTTAGATCACATAACCTTTTGGTATACTAAACATCCTATGGGTTGCAACTATCTCAGTGATCTCATGTCACAGATTTCTGAGGATACAGAACTAAGCACTAGGTATACTAACCATTGCATCCAGAGCATGGCTGTGCATATTTTATCTGAGGCTGATCTCTCAGCTAGAGGATTTATGTTTGTAACAGGGCATAGATGTGAGACGAGCCTGAGAAATTATTGGGCACCATCTTACAAGGATAACAAAAAATGGTCATCTATACAGTGTGCCCCAGACAGCAGTGAAAGCAGCACCTGAATGTAAAATCCAACCAAGCTTTGAGCAGTACCCCAGTATGCAGCACACAAAACAGGCCAGTAAAAAGCACTCCCCAAAAGCACTGACATACCTTCACTGGCCATGCAAGACCATGTTCTGTATACAGAAAAAGCTTCAACTGCACAGCAAGACTCAAATGTCTACGTACAAAATCCAATGTGTGCCGCAACATAGCCGATAACAGAAAGAGTTTGCGAAACTCCCAGTTTTTTTCATGTACTCAAAATTTTAAGTCTGAGTCACTCTTGCCACCAGGCCCTTTTATTCTTTGTCTACATGACTGTTATTTGAAGTAGTCCTACCTAATACCTGTTATGCTTGTACAATATTAATGGTTCGGACAGGGCGTTTGATGTCAATATTGCTATATGTGATCCTTTTCCCCCTATCATTATGATTATAGCCCTTGCCCATTAATTTTTAGGATCCCTTATTACCCATAGCACTAAATGATAGACCCATCAGCCCCTAAATGTATGTAAAACTAATTAGTAGCCCTATCTGACAATGTATGTCATTTGTGGAATTATGCTATTTGCCCATGGGGTCCCCAAAGCCACTATGGTGAATTTCTAATTTTTTTCCACATGAACTCAGCATTTTAATATTGGGTCACCCTTGCCACTAGGCATTTTATTTTTGTCTAAATGACTTTTATTTGAAGTACAGTAGTCCTGCCTGATATCTTTTTATGCTTATACCAATGGTTCAGACATGGCGTTTAGTGTAAATACTGTATGGCCATTTATGAAATGGCTTGTCAATTTCAAGGCATCTCATTGGATGTCAGGTGTGTGTTAAAGTTTCTAACACACAAAAGCTAGATCAGGTCATGCCAGCTGGGCATTGATATGGGTGATGCTGCCCACAAAGAATGTTAAAAAAATCAAATAGCCGCCATCTTGTTTTGTGTCAGAAGCGATGCCACCCTTCCTGTGAAACTAACTCGCACATGCTGAAGTAAATGCACAACCTGTGTGATTTTTTTTTTAGAAAGCAACTGCCACGATCACAATCATCTCTTAACCGGCCCACTCAACACAACACTGTGGTGTAATTACTGCACGACACAGACGGCACTTGAACCCTCCCCCTGTTCCTGGCTGACAGATGCCAAGCAGCAGAAAAAAACTGCCGCGATCTGTCTCCCAGCCCGCTTGCTCGCTCTCCATCCAAATACCAGACTCACACTCTACATCAGGGGGAAAAAATGCAGGTTTACCACAGCGCACAGAAGCACAACAGCAGTAAGCATAGCATTCCTCTCACCATCTCGTAACCCGCCCACTCAACACAACACTTCACCGGAGAACTGGACATACTGAGATGGCTTGCACGAGGGGGGTTAGCTACAGAATCTGCTTCTTTGCTTTTGTGTGTGTGTGTGTTGGGGGGTGAATCTGAGACGGCTTGTACGAGGGGGGTTAGCTACAGAATCTACTTCTTTGCTTTTGTGTGTGTGTGGGGGGGTGAATACTGTCATGACAACCAGATGTAACTACAGAAGCCTTTGTAGGACAAAATTCCTTAAGTCAAACAAAAACAGTAGGCGGAGGAACTATTTTATTAAAAATCAAGACAAACATGAAACTTTTTCACTTTTAAATACTATACACTTTAGCTATCACATACATCTGTATTTTTGATAGCCATTTCATAAGTGCAATAAGTCACTCCAGGGTCTGTGTGTTAGACACTTTAACACATGGCTAGGAGGCTGGACGCACTCGGCTGGTGGCCTCGTGCCTCACTACACCTCCTAGCCATGTGTTAAAGTGTCTAACACACACCCTGGAGTGTCTTATTGCTTACATACTGCATGGGCTGGATTTTCAAAGACCAAACTATGACACAAGGTGCTTGTACCAAATGGGTATGATGCAAATGGAAACTTGTGTCATATTTTGCCGTGATCCTGATGTTCAAACACTGGCTACAGCAAAATGAGGATGCTGTGTGCCCAATTTGCCCTACGCTACCCTTGTAGCTAAAGAGCTCCTGTGCCAGGTCACAATGGGGCTTGAGCCATGGTGGGGATGCACCATCCCTTTTTTTCAGGATTTTGTAAGCTCCACTGTGGACACAGTAAGGGGCTCATGTTTGACCAGCCAGGAGGTGGACTAAGTGCCCTGCACCACTACTTAGCAGGGTGGCCTGTTAGCTGTGGGGCCAAGAAGGTGGTGAACGGGGAAGCAGGGGCACTGTGGTTGCCATAGAACATGAGGGGAATATGGCAGGAGGAAATAGGGAGCAGAGGAGGCACCTGCAGAGGTTTCATAGGGAATATAAGTTAGTTGAGGGGGCCATGTTGGGGGTTGGCATTGCAATCCTAGTATATCACATCCCCAGGTGGAACCAGCCCTGGCATCTGCCCCACACAACTGTGAACTCTGTGGTGCAGCTACCAGGGCTGCTTCCACCTGGGGCCATGACATACTAGAATCTTCCACCCAGCATCATTGACTGTCTTATGTTTATTTATTTATTGAGGAGATCAGATTTACAACCTTTGAGTCATAGACTCATTTATAAAGGTTCCACATCAAAGTACAGTCAATAGAACAATTGCACAGTGCAATACAGTGGTAGGAAAACGCATAAAGTGGATAATACAATTAAGTAAGTGAAAGGAGGCCTATACAAATTAGGTAGCTATACAGGTCCAATCAAGGAACCTGACATTGTCAATGGTGCTAACAGTCAGAGCTGACATAGTCATTGTTACAGACAATAATGTGTGAGACTGAGTTTACATTTGTAAAAGCTAGTGATACAGAGGGAAAAAATCATAGTTACATAATCAGTAGCGAGTCTTGGCTGGGTATAGAAACAGCAGGTGGCAAAGAATTCCTGTTATTTTCCCTATAGTGTCGAATAGTAGTGTCGCAAATCACGACACTTTCACAAAAAAAATCATGAAAGTGTCACAGGTTCGACACTACTTTGTGACACTACTGTTCTCAAAAATTTCAAAAACATATTTCTGGGGTGTTTAACCCCAAAATAAAGACATGTCTAGCATCCTCAGGGCTTGACTAGGTAAACACAAAAAGAATTGTGTCCCTAGAGGGTCCCAATTTTAAATGGCAAGCATTTCTGTGATCAGTAACTGAAAACAAAATGGCAGATTTGTGACACTACTGGGGTCATTTGCGACATTAAAAACAGCATTTGCGACACTGTCAAACTTTTTGTTAACTTTTCCCATTGACTATAATGGGAAATATGTTTTTTGAACAACTTTTGAACCGTTCAATATTTTTTCACAAAGTCTTCAAAAGGCACATCGGGGTCACATGTTCCCTGAAGTTTTCGGACTGGTAGTGCAAACCGTGTGACCTGTAGGCATGAGCAAAGAATGAGCAAAAAAACTTACACGTGCTATGGAATGTCACTTAATAACTCCGCAACCATACAAAACTTGGCAGATACCAAGATCTATGCTACTGCTCTGTGCCTGCCAAATGTCAGGCAAATCTCTCAAATGGTGGCAAAGTTATTGGGATGCAAAATTTCACACTTTAACATTAAATGGGGTACGCAACCTTAACTATGGTGGCAGTACTGTGTCACCATAAAATATATATAAAAACTCTGTTTAATGCATCAGTTAGGGTTGTTCCACAGTGACAAAAGTAAGGAAATTTAGTGTTAGGGTTGAAAACCCTAACTCCGCATTCCCCAACCACCGCCCCCAGCTCCACACACACACACGCACACACACACACACACACATATGCAAGTAAGGGGCAGGACCAAGGCAACACAACCAATCACAGACAACCAGCAGCAGGTGACAGAAATAACATACAACTGTCTAAACATACTACAAGACACATCCATCATCATGGTGCAACAACTGTGGCATTTGAGTAGCCATGGGTGTACAGAGTGTTGTGCACACCTTCACAGGCTCACATGTCACAACAATACTACTGTGTACAGAATTCCTGTGATATACATTGTTTGGTTATGCTGTGATAATATCAAACATGTTGCATGAATAATTATTTCTAGTTGCAAATCTATAAATACATGCAGTGCTCAATAGTTGTATGACAATTCTGTTATTTACGATTCACAACAGTATGCAGAATGAATATTTTTTTATTTTTCTGACACATGCAGAACCACTAATAAAACTAACAGTGGTATAAATCCTGCATGGTGTTCCCACCCTATGATAATAGTCATCTTAATGGAAATATGTTAAATGCTCTGTATAATAATGTGAACCATTGGCCATGATGATATTTAACAGTTTGTAAGCCACAGTTCCACATAGCTGTTGAGCTCTTTAGGATTAGATAACAGTGCATCAGCACAGTGTTTATAATTGTATTCGTATACATAATTTGCTACTGTCACAGTAACATTAGGAGCCATCTACACACATGAAAGCCTTGTGTAAATGGTTTCTAATATTATCCATTCATGGGTACAGAGGTGGTAACATGTTGTGTTTGGACAGCACTGTTAAGACATACCTAGGAATGTGTATACAAACAGAAACATGCGTTTGCACTTACAAAGCCACAGCAAGACAAAGAGAGTGAACTGCTACCATGGAATAGTTTGGGTGACACAGTCCCATATACAGCTGTAAAGGTTCAAATAATAGTGGAGGATGACTTAGTAGATAATACTGTACTGATCCAATTATTTCTTATTGGATGGTAAGATCAATGGGTTCTTAGACACATTTAAACTGTCTTACAGTGATCTGTGCTACTACACAGTCATGAAGACAAACATGTGAACATGAGTGCTTTGAACACCATGCTAGCAGCGATATATCAAATAGTAGAGGAACACACTTTGCTCTTTTAAGTGAAAAACTTTCCACAACTCCACTATTGTGCATTGTGACCCTGTGAGCTTTCAGGTCTAACAGTCCCACACAAATCTTAAATTTTACTATGTAAGATAATGGTGCAACATTACTTTGCAGAGAATAGTGTACTGACACATAATTGTCTTATTCCGGAATAACATCAGGATGCATTAACAGTCAACAAAGGTCCCTAAGACCACTGCCAGATATTGCATGATATTAGAGTGATGGTTATCAACACACTGTCATTCAGAAGACATAAGAAATCGATTACATATAAAACAATGTATTATATGCTACAGTGACAACTGATAGGCAGGCATACAGACAAAACGCCGCGGTATTAATCGGTGCGGTTAAGACGGTGCGGTCTATACGTCGAAAAGACAATCTGTCGATGGATTCTAGGCTGCAAACATTTAGGCACACATTGTTAGAATTACCCCGCGATGAAAAAAATTGTAACATAGGGAAACAGTTGAAGCAAACGTTTCAGATGAAAGGGTGCAAGATATATGAGGAACTGTGGAAGTAACCAAGATTGTGGGGTCCTAACTTACAGTGGATCTAAGGAGTTTATTGGAGAACTGAAGCACAGTAAAACTGCAGATTAGCTGAGCTGGTGAACAGTGTAAGAGTGCCAGAGAAGCACAAATGAATTGGGAAGGACCTGCATTATCACAAACAGACTCAGATATGTACCTGTGCCTGAGAATAGAACCACCAGTGTGGTTCAGAGTGCTGGTGGCAGACTGGGTTGAGAGCTTATGGCTCGCAGCTAAGTGGGTCCAGGGTGAGCCAAATGAAGAGAGGAGGGGAGAGGGGAGGGGTTAAAAAGAGCAAGACAGAAACTATCTGGGGCAGAGAGAATTATACAAGCAAAGCAGTGAAAGAGGGTACAATCAATTTCAACGTACTGAGCACTCTAATTTTTGCTTGAAGTTGATTCATTTAGTTGCGACTATTTGTCCATATTTCGACGATTACAATTCACCCTTTTTTGGTAGCGACCACATAAAATTTTGACTTACTGACTGGCGCCTTTCAGTCCTCACAACCAATAGTCCGCAACATTTTGTCCGCGACGATTTGTCCAGTGGCAATTCGTCCGCTCACGGATGGGCAGTATGCATGCATAGGACAAAGTCACTCAGATGGCAGCAGAACTTCTGCAGATGTTCTCCATGATGATGGATGTTTCTTGTAGTACATTTAGACAGTTGTATGTTATTTCTGTCACCTGCTGCTGGTTGTCTGTGATTGGTGGTGTTGCCTTGGTCCTGCCCCCTACTTGCATATGTGTGTGTGTGTGTGTGTGTGTGTGTGGGGGAACAACCTTAACTGATGCATTAAACAGAGTTCTTATGCCATGAATTTCCTGTCTTTTTGATAAATCATTACAGCATACTATATTGTATATGTTTTTTTTTTTTTAAATTCAAGTTTATTGACATCAAGCAGGTACATCGTTTTTATACATTCTATTAGTATCCATACATATCTCAGGTTATAATTTAATTCTTAGACTGTTCTGTTTAGCTTGTCTCTGTTATCTCAATACTTCATTAATTACTATAGTATTGTTATCTATGGCAGCAAGGTCTCCTTTTTTTTTTTCCCCTTTAATCTCCTTCTCCCTTTAACTCAGGTCGGATCACAGCCAGCCCCCCTCACTTCAAATTTTAATCTCTTCGACCCTCTTACCCCTCCCGCCCTAGCAGCGGGTCCCCTCTTTTCTACCCTAAGGTTAACTATTAGTCATTCAGGTATTGTATCATTGGAGGAACGCCAAGTCTCCCACCTAGTCCACCTATTCAAGTAGGTGGGAGTTCAGTTATTAATTTTATAGGTATGTTCTTCCAGTTCTGAGATCATGCTTATTTTCCCTATCCGCTCCTGTATAGTAGGAGGAGCAGGGGTCATCCACCTTTTCGTGATGGCTTTATGTGTTGCTGTTGTTAATATAAACCAGAGGTAAATTGAGGCCATATCCCATATATCCTCGGAGGTTGCCCTAATACCATCATATGCCACTCTAGTGGAGTCTGCACCAGGAATATTTCTTTAAGTGTCCTAGAAATTTCATCCCAAAAGGTCCGGAGAGCCCCACAAGACCAGAAGATGTGTAAATGGCTCACCTCTAGTGACCCGCAACCCCTCCAACACTGAGCCGTGGCATTTGGGTCTCTCTTACTTATTATGTAAGGCGTCAAGAAATAGCGGACCTTAATTCGCCACGAAAATTCCTGCCAGTACGGTGATTGAGTCGTTTTTTTAGTTAGGGAAAATATTCGATCTCAGTTAAGCTCTTCTAAATCCCGGGGGAGCTTCTTCCCTTCATTTTATTTTTATTTTATCGAGTGGGTCCCCTTTCAACGTTAATAGAGCTTTATAAAGAAAAGAGATCATCCCTCTTTGCTTATTAGCTCCGCTACTGTCTTGGATGGCCCTTAAGATCTGTTGGGCCCTAATTGAGTCTGTATCTTTCTTCTTTAGTGTGGAAATATAGTTTCTAGCTTGTAGATACCAAAAATGGTCTGTGTTTTGCAGGCCATATTTATTTTTTAAGGGATTAGAAGTCTAGAAAAATCTCTCCCTGCCAAAATTGTGACAAACATCTCAGACCCTTCCTCTCCCATGTGTGAAATCCCCTATCCAGACATCCAGGTCGGAAATCTGGGTCCCATGCCAATCTTTTTAAGGGCCAAGTGGAATTTTTAAGCTTATATTTCTGCCATATTCTGTGGACCAATCTTGTTGTATCCCTAATCGAAGTTAGACTCGGATGTGGACATCTATTTATGTTGGAGATCAGTAGTCTGGTTTCCAGGGGGTTGTGACCCAGTCCCTCTCTCTTCTGCTTTTTCCATGAGTTGCCATCCCACAGAGATGTTAGGATTAGACCACATTACGGCATTTTGTAATTGTGCCACCAGAAAATAATCTTCAAAATCCGGGAGGGACTGTCTGCCTTTTTCCCGGTGTGCTTGGAGGATTCTTAGATTTACTCTGGGCCTCTTGGAATTCCAGATGAATTTGGTGAACATTTTGTTCCATGTTTGAAAGGTCGATTTATGCATATAGAATGGGATACATTGGAACAAATATAAAAACCTAGGGAGCACATTCATTAGTAGGGTGTGTATCTTTGAGTACATGGGAAGATTCAGCAGAGACCATCTTTCAAAGTCTTTTTGCAAGCTATTTACTGGGGGGGAATAGTTTGCAGCGAACAAATGGGAGTATTGTTTTGTGATGTATGTCCCCAGGTATTTAATTTTACTCGCCTTCCAGTTTAATGGGAAGAGGTTACATAGCTCTATAGTTGGTTTATAGAAACGGGTGAGCACCTCTGTCTTATTTTTGTTAAGGGAGTATCCTGAGTGCCTGCCAAATTCCATCAGGATTGCCCATACTTGTTTTATGGATTGTTGGGGTTGTGTGAGACTCAGAAGAACATCATCTGCATAGGGCGATATTATTTTATGCAGGTCTCCTACTGTCACTCCTCTTACCCCCTCTTCTCTATGCACGGCTTCTGCCAACGGTTCGATGTACAGAGCAAACAGCAATGGGGACAGGGAGCACCCCTGATGCGTGCCGCTGCCAAGGTGAAACCTTTCTGATATTCCACCATTCACTTGTACGTAGGCCTGTGGTCTAGAATACAGCGTCTGGATAACATCTATAAATGGTTGGGGAAAGCCTCTATGTTCTAGGACGGCAAATAAGAAGTCCCAGAAGACTTTATCAAAAGCTTTTTCAGCGTCTAGGCTCATTAAGCATGCCAGGATGCCTGATCTCTGGATGGTTTCTATTAGATTTATCGCTGATCTGACACTGTCAGGAGCCTGACGACCTGTGATAAAGCCCGTTTGATCCATATGTATCAACCTGGGTAGTATAGAATTTAACCTGGATGCTATTATAGCTGTAAATATTTTATAGTCTATGTTAAATAGAGATATGGGGTGATAAGATTCACATAGTGTTGGGTCTTTCCCTTCCTTATGGATGACTGAGATGGTGGCGTATTGCCAAGAGAGGGGTATTGGTTCGGCCCCATACCATACCGTCGAGAACACCTCTAGGAGGACAGGGGAAATCTCTGGTTCAAAAGTTTTATAGAATTCTGTGCCAAATCCATCTGGTCCTGGGCATTTTGCTGTTTTTAAGTTTTTTATTATGTGTTTAATCTCTTGCTGGGTAATGGGCCTAGTAAGGGTTTTTGCTTTGGCCTGGGATAGGGGAGGGAGGGGAAGGGAGTCTAGGTAGTTCCTTTTCTCTTGGGGGGAGGTTTCCTCATTGGATGAATATAATTTGGTGTAATAGACCACAAAGGCCTTTGCTATTTGCGAGGCCTGGGTTATCTTCTGGTTAGTGTCAGGGGAGGTTATTTTGGTGATTGTGGCCCTTGCTATGTTTTGCCTGAGTCTATAGGCTAGTATTTTGGTTCCTCTAAGACCCCCTTCATAGTATTTTTGCTTCAAATAAAATAAAGCTTTCTCTATTTCTAGTTTTTGTATTTTTTGTAGTTGATTCCTGTCTTCAGTTAATTTCTTCTCCCTTTCTGGGTCCCATTTTTTTTTCTGTTCCTTTTCCCCATCTCTAATTTGGGAGATTAACTCTTGTTGCTTCTGGGCTATTGACTTTCTTTTTATGGGTGGCTATTTGAATCAATTTGCCTCTGGTAATTGCCTTAAGGGAGTCCCATAAGATCTGTGGCAATATCCCCGGTATGCTATTTTCCTCGAATGCTCTTTTGACAAATTGTTTGAGCTCTTTGACTATCTCCTTGTCTTGAAGAAGAGAGGTGTTCCATCTCCAAAGGGTTTTTTTTTTGGGCAACCCCAGGTCTATTTCTAAGAAGAGCGGGCTGTGATCCGACAAAACAGTGGTTCCCACCCACATTGAGGGGAAGGAGGGGAGGTCCCTTGTGAAAGTAAAAAACATGTCAAGCCTTGAGTATATATGAAACCTTGGGGAATGGCGTGTGTATTCCCTGCTGGTGGGGTACCTTTCCCTCCATATGTCAGCCATGACCAGTTGCTGTGTTAGCAATTTAAAAGCTTTGACCCTGTTAAGTTCTGGCCTGGGTATTCGAGATGTGGTATCCATCTCTCTATTGAGGATTATGTTCCAATCTCCACCCATTACCATTATACCCTTCGCTTTCTCAGCGACCAGTTGTAGCAGAGCCGAGTAAAAAGAGGTTGGGGACCCTGGTGGTATACAGTATATACATTTATCAGGGTAACCAGCTGATCTTGAACTGATCCTATTACAATAAGATACCTTGCACCAGGATCCTCTATCACCTCCTGTACCTGGAAAGGTAGCGTGGCGGAAAGCAGAATGGCCACCCCTCTCTTCCTTCCCCCTGCTAGGGAGGAATGAAAGAGCTGGGGCAGTGCCTTACATTTCAGCTTCTGAACCTCCATGGGAGTGAGATGTGTTTCTTGTAGGAATACTACCTCACATTTCTGGAGGCTTAAATATCTTTGGAGCCTTTTTCTCTTAACAGGGCTTGTACACCCATTTATATTAAAGGAGACTACCTTTGAATAGAGATTAATCATTTGTGCATGTTTTTGTCTCAGCTGCTAGCCTCTGATGTACTACACTTTTGAGATAACAAATTTGGGCATTTTGAGTACCTTGCAAAAACATAAACCATATAACCATATAATATAAAATGTTTCTGTTAAGTTTAACAATAACTGCATTAAACAAGTTAAAAATTGCTTTGGCCTCATCCAGCATCGAGCCTCAAGCAAATTTGATGAACTGATGTTCATGGCCAGGAAAACTCGGTGCCATGATACCATGTATCCTTTTAAAGGACTTCCTAGGCATAGTTGAGTGGTGGTCCTCAGTGGTGGAGGAGGTGTCCTTTCTGGACTCACAAGGGAGCTCAGTAGTGCAATGAGACCTCCCTTTGGCCTTATCAGAAAGTTTCTGGTGTGGCCATCCTCTTTCATATCATCTTTGTGCCATGACACCATCCCAGTTACTGCCTCCCTTCCCCCAAATTTATTCATTCCCCCCTCCATCTCCCCCCTCGGCCTGAAGGGACAAGAGAAGAAGGTGGGAGGAAAGTGAGCTATGCATTGGTCTCAAGAAAGTATTTGAAACCTTTAGGACCTGTTATAGCATCTCCAACTCCTACGGAGTCTCGTTAGTTTGCCCTCTAGACCTGTATTTCTAGGTTTCCACATGTCACCCTTTATCCCCCTGGTCAACCCCTTCTTGAGCAGGACTCTCTGACCTGCATCTGTGAGGGCAGGTCAGAGTGTCCTTCAAAGTCTCCCTACATCTCATATCAACAGACTGCCTGCCACTAGTTAGACTAGACACCCCCCACCCACTTCATCATAATACCGCAAAGTTTTTTTTTTTTTTTGCTTTTGCCTTCGGGTCTGTAGTAGGGGCGAGAGGCATTCCCTCTTCTTACATGTTCTGCTTTCCCTGAATCCCTGGAATTATCCAGCATCTGAGGTCCATACTCGACCTCCCTTGGCTTCCATCTCACTTTCCATGAGGTCCTGCCGAATGCCCCAGTCCGCACCCATCAACATTTCTTAGCCAGGAAATACCCCTATCGAACCCTGATAACCCACCCCTCCTCCCCCCCTTAAGGACAGGAGACCTCCGGGAGCACTCAAAATTAGGGGTTCCCCATCTCTATGTCTAGCTTAGCCCCTCCATATCTTCCCCTTTTGTGTTCAGGGGCATCTGAAGCGAGCCCAGGGGGCCATATCAATGAGGCATCCATGTTTTCTTTTAAGGCTTTTCTCCCCCCTCCTTCTTCGTGCAAAAAATTGTGCATGTCCTTCAGCCACTGCATTCCTCTCCGCTCTACTCAGCGTCCATTTCCCTAATAGTCCTGAGCTACAGGTTTCTCTTGTTTTATTAGTCAGTTAATTTTGTCAAGGAAGGGTTGTGGTTTGTTAACTCCTGCATAGGCCAAGCACTCTGGTCACCCCAGAACCCCCAAACCCGAGGAAACACCACCAGAAGGGCTGGAGTTTTGGGATCCACCCGAGGTATTCACTTTTTCGGGTCTGTTTCCTCGGAGGCTTAAGGTCTCACACATCCAACTAAGCCTTGCCTTGTCTTCTGAGCACAGGGCCCTTGACATCACATCATCGGGGGAACACCCCATCGTGCCCGGGGGTTCAAAGACCCTGACAAGCGGCTCCCCATCCAGCCTTCAAGCCGCTGGGATCCCAGGCTCAACCCATCAAGCCTGTACCCACCCCCAGCTCCATCCGAACATCCCCTCATTTCTCTTCTGCCCCATAGCCAGGGCCTAGGCCAGCAGAACCACGTCCAGCGAAGGTGCAAGGCCTGAATCCATTTTCCGTCACTCTTTGCGCTCTATGCTGGTAGCCGGCCCCCCACACAGCAGTTTCAGCATGTCTACCTTCCCTCACTTCTAATAAGTTTAGTGACTGAGCCCATCATTATTTATATAGCTAAACTCCTTTAAATTAGTTTTACAGCAGAGAACCTAAGCATTAACAGTTTTGTTGGTCCATTTTTCCAGTTCTCTTTTGTTGCGGATGATAGGATCCCTTGTGGGGAGTATCACTCCAGGAGCAGTCCCAACAGCAGGTCGAATCTGGGGGTTCCTTTTCACTTTTTATTCATCTCAGTGCCCCATCCTCCCCCACCCCACTCCATCCCAACATCTGTTTTTTTTTTTTTGTTGAAGTACTTTTACCATGTGTGGTGATGAGACAGTCTGAACTGCCCGACAGGGACCCCCCCAACCCCAGGCACTCCAGTTCTCGAATGTACTTACTTATCACAGACTCGATTCAGGCCCATGCATCATTAGCTTTGTCACAGGATCAAGAGAGAGTGCTCAAGAAATCCTTATCGGGAGCCAAGGAGTCTTGCATGGGGCTATTCGTGTGGATCACAGGTGCAGTAGAGGGATCCTTCAAGTTTCTGATTGATTGCAAATCATCTGGGGCTCTGTTGCTCGTCCGCATGCATTTCCTCAGTTAAGGAGGGTTCCTCTTCCTCTTCTGATCACTCTGGCGATTGGAGATGTCTCGCTCCTTTGTTTACTGAGGCAGAATCACCATATCTCCAAATCAATGATGTAATATCAGCGCAGAGAGTTGTTTGTGGGTTTCTTTGTATGGAGCCCTTTGTTGTTGTTCCCTTCTGCACAATCGCCCATGCCGAGGAAAGAAGATCCTTCTCCAGCTTCTTTTTTGCCATTGGTGGCGTGGAGATATCTAGGCCTTCCAGGTAAGGGGCTGCTGCTAGGAGGTCCTTAAAGACCCTATTGCCTTGCTTGGTTATGATCTTATGTTTAGCTGGGTGCAGGACCTGCGCCTTAAGGCCCTTAGCCCTCAACTGTTTCACTACAGACCATATGGTCTTCCTCACCTCTTGAACTTCTGAGGTATGATCGTTGTCTAGTGCGATTTTGTGACCCCTAAAAGAGAGAGTGTTTTTCTGCCAGGCCCTTTTTAGTATATCTTCCTTCCTCCTGTAGGATGTTAGACGTACGGTAAATGATCTGGGTTTCGCATCTGGATTTCTAGGCCGCAGAACCAGGGACCGGTATGCTCAGTCAATCCAGCTCCTTTGGGAGATTAAGAGATTCCTGAAGGAGGTTCAAGATCCAGCTCCTTTGGGAGGTTAAGAGATTCCCGAAGGAGGGTTTGTATGAATGAGATGTTGTCAGTTTCTTTTTCCTCTAAGCCCTCTGGAATCCCATAGATGTGGATATTCTGCCGTCTGCTGCGTCCTTCAAGATCATCCAGCTGCCTACTCATCTTACGGTCTCTGGCCAATAAGTAAAGAATAAGGCGATCTTGTCTGTCGGTTTGTTCCATTGTCTGTGTGAGGCCCAGCTCCAACTGCTCAGTTTTGTGATCTATTTGATTGAAGTCCGAGCGGAGGTCGGCGAGGATCTGGTCTATTTTTGTGACCGTTCTCGCTGTTTGTTTTATCATCTCTAGGATGTCTTCTGGTGGTTGATCACATTGCGGTGAGGCCTGCTGTGTATCCGGCTGCGGCCCTCGAGGCTCTGGATATGCTTCTATGTCCGTTTGCAGCATTTCTCTCAATTTTTGTATAGGGGTGGCCGGGGGTTTCCCCGGTTTGTTTCGCTTCTGTTTAGCTGGAGATGCCATCTTTTGTGAGCGATTAGGATGGATTACTGTTTGTGGGGTCGAGGAGCTCCTCGATCAAGACGTCATATCGGTCGGTGACATCACCAGAAGTCCACTATATTGTATATGTTGTTGAGAATGTGCGTCCCTTTTTGCACCACAGACTCACCAAGATATAGATACCTTTATCAGAATAAGTACTTGTCTTATAATAATCATGCAGTAATAGTTCATGTGCTTCACCTTTCACATGAAAATAAAATGGTAAAGTAATGTAATAGCAGATTAATATGTTCACCACATGTGCCAATAGCACATGTACTGTGCTAAGTAGGAAATCTGCACAAACAAATGTCTTGCTCTTTGTTTCTATGCAGAAATATACCAACACAAATATACATATCGCCACTGTAACTTAATATATAATGAAACACACATCACAGGTAAATAAGACTTAAAAAGATGTATTGCCCAATTAAAAGTTGATAACGAAGGCTGAATTAAAATTCCAATTAATACACAAAATCAGTCTCACAAAACAATTGTTAAAAGGTATTGTACCAAAGTTTTAAATACATGTAAACAGTATGGCAGGTACTTCATGAGCAAGATGTGACAGTAGCACACAACACATCAGCACAGCTACCACAGTACTCTCTGCACACTGCCTACATGCATCAAACAGTAATAATGTTATTGCCATTGTGAGACTGATAGTGTGAATGTTCCTGGGGTGGGCAAAAAAGCAGAAGCCGACTGTTTAAAAAATAGCAGCACAAACACATAATGCTCTCTTGAAAAAAAAGATAGATGTGAAAGCTATTTTAAAACATTTAATTGTAATATATATTTATGTGTAGACATACACATATATATGCATATAGATATACATGGAAAGACATATAGATACATGGGTGCATTTGGAAAATTCCTACCTGACCCCTCAATAGAGGTGATCAAAAAATATTATCAGGAACATAAAAATTCAGTTATCAGTGAAAGTGTCTGATGTACAACAGTGTACTATTCTATACATACATTTAATGATCTTATTACACAAACCAAAATAAAATGGCATACAGTTACAGTAACTATATAGATCAGTGAAAATGATAACAGCAATAATCAACATTAATAGTGAACACAAGAAGTATTAACAGAATGGTATGAATATGAGATTAAATAATTTCATATTCAGAAAATGGCACATTTTGAGAATAAACTAATATCTATCACAACACTCTACTTAACTATCAATGATGGCTATATTAAATAACTACAAACTAGAAAAGATCGACTAAATGTCTATGTTATATTTATTACTATAGTAACAATACCTTGAAATAGTTATGAATGCAATAATGTTAAACAGTGAAATATTGAAAATTGTTTAATCAATTCACTTAAATAGTAAGTAATACAATTACTTAAAACCTAACAGTACTAACTGTAATCAAGCAATGTATTAATTATAATATATACATATGTACAACACAGATGTACAGCAAAAAAACAGGGATAGTACTTCACTGATGCAGCACAATATGTTGGTTTTCAGTGAAGATGCAAACGGAGAAAAAAAAAAAGAAACACAAGCCACACCTGATGATACTCAACATGTCACAGAGTGATGTCTATTTCAGAGTATTGTACTGTTAAGTACAGGTCAGCAGATCATGTAAAAAAACTGAGCTGAATAGTGCTGACACAGAAGTGCCACAAACAGCAAGATATCTTTTACTTATAAAAGATCATAATAATGTCATGATGCTGACAACTCTTACAAAAGACATATGCTACACAGTTTTGTGCACGCACATGGCCAAGTATTGTTTCTTAGTAGAGGCTCACAGTTGGCAATGATGTCAACTAGTACTTGTTATGGCTGCATATGACACACTCATAAGAAAAGACAGTGACAGAAGAGTACAACCAGATAGGAATATCTCTAATGACATTTTAAAGTCTTCCTTAGACATATAAGTGTGGTTTCTCTAGTGACTGCAAAAACAGTTGGTGCCAATTGAAGACCACTGCAACTATTTCGTGGTGTCACTGATCAACATAACAATCTTATAAGTCAGATTGAGTAAACATATGCATGAAAGCCATGTGATATGTTACCAGTGTAATCATAAGCGCAGATTTGCATGGAAAAAATGTTAATCTACCAGAACTCACTCTATAACAAAATGGACAGCAAGATATGTCACATGTTGTGTTACTATTCCTCTGATGCATGAAGATTGTAGTAATTCTTCAATATCACCACGTATGCATTTTGTAAGTGTCATGGTAGTCTCTGTTTGAAAGTGCTTGATGAGTTATTGCATTCAACCCAGCCAGCTCTGTACACCAACAAACAAGTGTAATGTCCAGAATGTATAGACTGGCCATAGTGGTAGATCACAGCCTGAGTGTCAAACACTGCTTGGTTAAAAACAATTCTACCAGCTGTGAAATCTGTGATAGGTGTGTCAACTCTGAGCCCATTAGAGTCAAATCTATGCAATGCAAGCATAGGATATTGAGAGGAAGTCCTGAGACGTATGGACTGAGTACATGTACCTCCGCACCTTTCACACAAGTGACCACTTTCAGCATTGGTAAACAGCTGATGGAACTTGACACTTTTTGTCTGAGGCACAAACAGAGAAATCCAAAGCATGTCTTCAGTAGTTTCTCACTCTGAATGACCACATGATGCACATACATATCTGGTAACATATGACAAAGTGAAGTACTGATGCATTAGAATCCCCTTATCATCCAAGCTGTTTATGATGGCCATCATAAACTCACTGGCATCCTGCTGCATATTAGCAGCAAATGTACTGCATCCATCATATGTACCTAACACCTGCCATAGAGGTGTCAGTGACTGCATGTTGTTTGACTGATCAGAAGCCACGTTGACCACTTCCTTCAATGCCTTTGATAAAGGAGTGTCTTGTGAAGCTGATATTGCCTGCACAAAATGTGGCATGTAAAAAAAAGCTTGCATAGCTGAATTAGCATAGCAGTTTATGTTAGTACTGTTATTGAACACTGGGACAACAGCCATGCCAAGTGATGTCTGAGCAACAGCTGGTTCTGCATCTGCATTTGCCATTCTGACCTTCTTAGTACTCTGCACAGTTGATTCAGTTGTGGTAACTCATTTTCTCTTATTGCCAGATGAAGCTGAGACTGTAGGATGTGAGACAACCACATACGAAGGTAGTGGTATTAGAGACATCTGTGGCTGATAGAGAGTACGTAGTCTGTTGTACTCAACAATACATTGCTTGCCAGCACATATCTTCTGAGGTGTGATTGTTATGATGTGCAACCCATTAAGACTGTGGACACGTGAAAGTGCAACATAGCTCATGCCATCTTTGAAAATGTCTGTTCCTATGTCCCACCACTGCTGAATCCAAACTCAAGCCCTGAGACTTGTGCATTGAAACAGCATATGCAACACATATTGGGAACTCTTTTCTGTTCACATAGATATTCTTAAATACCTGGGACCAGATATTCAAAAGGGTTGCACATGGCGCAACAGTGTTGCACCATGCACAACCCACTGATGCACCCCGGTGCAATATTCAAATGGAAAAAGTGCACAGCACAAATCCCGATGCGCCGGAGCACATCAGTAATGTATGCAGGCGCAGGTAGGGGGGCGTGCACATGCATACTCTGCACAGCCCAATATTCAGCCAGGGATGTGCAGAGCCATGCATGGGCAACCTCTGCCTGTGCCAGCACAAAGTTGATCCAAAAAAAAAGGAACAATGGATGGCCACCCACAGGTGAGCTGCCACATTGCAGGGTGCAACACGGCAGCTGTCACCTGTGGGTGGCCACCCGAGCTCCAGCTGCACCTGGCGGCACCCCCCATGCCCCCTTGTAGGCATTTGTAATTAAAAGATATTCCGTCCAATATCCCTGGTGGTCCAGTGGACTGCTATCTGCCTGCTCATGGGTATCTGTATAAATAAAGAAATAAATATCCAATATCACTGGTGGTCCCAGTGGACCACTATCTGCCCGATCGCGAGCATCTGTATAAATAAAGACATAAATGTCCAATATCCCTGGTGGTCCAGTGGACTGCTATCTACCCGATCGTGGGCGTTTGTAAAAAAAAAATAGTCCAATATCCCTGGTGGTCTAGGGGTACCCCCTCCCACCGCCCACTGACCCC
Source organism: Neoceratodus forsteri (assembly GCA_016271365.2). Classification (NCBI taxonomy): domain Eukaryota; kingdom Metazoa; phylum Chordata; order Ceratodontiformes; family Ceratodontidae; genus Neoceratodus; species Neoceratodus forsteri. The sequence goes on along the minus strand of CM028137.1, from coordinate 259,460,851 downwards.
CCTCCACTCCCACCCTGGTCAGCCAGCGGCGGCAGCACCCACCGCCTGCCACCCTGCTGCCTGCCAGCTGACACTGTCGGTGGGGCTGTCGCCCACTGGTCTACAGCATGAGCCAATGGGCATGCAGCCCATACCGTACTACACATTCCAGATATGTGAATGATCCCATCACATATCTGGAATACAAAACAATATGGTGACTGCACCCATTAACTCACTATGGAACCAATGGGAATACAGCCCTATAATAGTGTCAGTCAGCGGACGAAGGGGCGGCAAGTGGGTGGTGCTGCTGCCCACCAGCTGACTGGGGAGAGGCGGTGAGACTCAGTGGGCGGGTGTGAGAAAGGTACCCCTGACCTCAGAAGGACAATGGACATTTTACAAATGCCAGCGACCGAACAATAACGTCCGAACTGAACCACCGAGATGAACATTGTTCCCTAGCTTTTATTTATACAGATGCCAGCGACAGGCAGATAGTGGTCACTGGACCTGAAGATATTGGACATTCATTCTTTATTTGCTCTGAATACTCTGGTGATCGAGCAGATGGCGGTCCACTGAACATGAATAGTTATTATTCTTTATTTATACAGATGCCTACGGCGGGCAGATAGAAGTCCACTGGACCACCAGGATATTGGAATTATTTATTTATTTATACAAATGCCCGCAATCGAGATGTGGAGCACATTGCCAGCTGCAGGGGGTGTTGGTCCCCGATGGCTGCTGCCTGGCAGGAGCTCAGGTGCAAGTCATCGGGTATTGGCGCACCTGCATGCAAATGGGGCCATAATGACATGCAAATGGCCCCCATTTGTGCTTTGCATACATTATGGCCTCATTTGCGTGTCAAGTTTTGAATATCGCAGTTGCTGTGCATAGTGCAATGGAACTTGTGCTAGCGCATCCCCATGCTTCACTCTTGCCACTTGTGCTGGTGCAGTACCACTATGCCATGCACACTGAGGGTGGCCAGGGTGCGATATTCAATGCTGCTGAGCCATGGCACAGCTCCATTGAATATCACCCAGTCCACACCCCTGCACAGCCAAGTTGAGCTGCACCCAAGCTTGCGCCACAGTCTGGCGCAGTTTGAATATCTGGGCCCTGGAACTTAACACAGGTATGTTCAATCTGCACCGGCTGTTCCATGTTGTCAAAGTGGACAACAAGTGTTTCAATAAATGTCTTCTGAACATTGTAAACAAAGTCTATGATGTTACTTATGGCACCATTCATCATGCCACTCTCAACATCAAGATTACACCAAGCATGACATGCGCATTCTTACAAACTGCAAGAACTGCTTCCAGGCCAGCTGTGCATGAAACATCCAATTTTAGTTCAGAGAGCCGTTCAGTCATCTTTGCTACCAGCTTCTGACTTAGAATGGCGCTATCAATTGTATCAACAGCATGCAGTATGAGAATTTTTTTATCCTCTCTCTGCAACATAACACTGTTGAACTTAGCACATTTCTTAAGTCATGGCATGAGACACACAATGCATGTGCCCTTGGAGTATACATCACTAAAAACATTGCAAGCTGTTTCTATAGATGTAGTATCCATTCTGATTCTTCAACCATGTAACATTGAAAGATGCTCTGGTGACAAAAAACCAGTACGAGCTTGATCCAACAATGCCTTGTAAGCCAGATAACCACTCTGCCACATGTTCTGGCACAACTCAACATAGGTAAATAACTCCCACAGGTTAAAACTTCCAGTGCAGCCTAGTGTGTTCTAAGCCTGCTTGACAGTCAAAGCTGCAAAGACATGTTCTGCATTAACTGGTGCAAGCTGCAAAAGGTCTCCAAATACAACGATGCTTTTACCACCAAATTCCTCTCCATAGTCAGTCCCCAAAATCTCCTGTAGATGTAGGTGTATACAGGCAAGCATCAAATTAGAGACCATACTAATCTCATCAATGATGAGTAACTTCATCTTAGTAAACATAGAATGAAGCTGAGATATAACCTCAAATGACAGCTTACGGTACTCTCCTGCTTTGCCATGCTCTACTGGCAACATGAAGAGACAGTGTAACGTAACTCCACCAATGCTGTATGCAACCAGTCCAGTAGGAGCACTAACAGCAACAGTCATTGATGAGTCTGTCAGCTTCCATATTTCAGCCATAATGGCCTCACTAAGGAAGCTCTTTCCTGTACCTGCTGAGCCACTAACAAACATCAGTAGTGGCTTGTGGTCAAGACAGTCACATTTCTTTAGTTCATGTTTTATCCCATGATGGACAGCATCAATAACTGCAGAGTGCACCACATGTTGCTGTTCACTGACTCTGTCTCAATTTTGCTGGGTCAACACTGCAGTGTGTGCCATGTTCCATAGCACTTCCCACTTCCATTATGAGTACTTCTGGGGCATTCAGAGGCAGAGGTTCTCCAAGGATACCTTCTCCTTCTGGATCAAGATTGTCCTGTGAACTGACAGGAGTGTCCTCCTCAAGTTGTTTCTGTGCCTTCTCAAACTGCTCTTTCTCAGTGTCTAGTCTCTGTATATATGTGTCTGAGTATTCACTTTTGAATGTCTTGTAACTGTGATTGAATTCTTCCTCGAATGTATCACAGTCATATTTTAATTCATTTTCATTACTCCAGGGTCTAAATAAAAATAGTAGAGTAAAGTAGTAATGCTCTGTGCTCTCAGATGTGCCTAGATGTAATTTACAGTGGTCAATGAGCCAAGGCTTATGTCTCTTAATGAGACAGCTGTCCACTCCTTTGACTTTGTAAATGTCACATGTACAATCAGGTGAGACATCTGTCTTGTAGTCATAACGCTTAGCCACCTCAAATAAACACATTTGATCCATGTCTTCGTGTCTACGGGGGTAGTATGTGTCAATGCGGTTATTCTTCAAGATATATCTTGAAGCGGGTCTGTTGTGAGCCAGTTCCTCAATCTCAGCATGAGGTATAAGTACACATTTTTGCTTCTCTTTGTAGTTTACACTAAGAAAGCGCACAGCATCAGATTTGCCATACAAATGTGTACCAATCAAGCAATGGCCAGCCTTATAAGCACCACATTCTCTGTGTGATAGGGTCTTCAAGCCCAGTGACCACAACTGAGATGTCAGTGACTTGCTTGAACTAGCAATATCTTCCCAAAGATCTTGTAAGCTAGTCTGTTCATGTTTGGTAATGTATGAAGTGACATAACGAACCAGAGCCAAGGAGTTGCCAGCCACAAACTGAACATCTATGTTTGCTTACCACATTAGAAGAAGAGTGGGGCTGTAGTCATTGATGTACACCTCATTCTCATTCCTGGGTAACTCATATGCCCTCTTGGTTGATCTTGCCTTCAAGTGGTGTCGCATAGCTGAAAACAGTTCATTCATGCAACCATCCTGAGAGACATGCCTGGGAACTCCGAAACGACATCTTGTGTACCAGTCAGATTTGCTCTTCACTACCAGGTGGCAGTATTTCGCACAAATATGGTGTTGAAACTTCTGCACCAACTTCCACAGTGTAGGACTGTCGTACTTGTTTGGAATCCGGCAAGTGATGTATTGCTTAATGAATACTAACATTTGTGCTGCTTCATGTTCGCCTATGCATGGGGCATCCTTGATCCACAGTAACATATGAATATGAGGAGCACCTCTTGCCTGATATTCCTTCCTCCAGAAGTAGTGCTCTACAATATCAAGAGGTGGATTGTCCTTTGACAAAATGAAAGTCAGAAGGTCATGGAATTGCTTGTGTAAATGCCTAGTGACAGACAATGGGTCAAGTGAGCACATTTCTCTGAGAGCCATTGATGAAATGCCTTCTACATCACAATTTGGCCACTTCAAGAGTTCAATAACCTCATCCCAGTTATACTTGGCACAGATGAGTGTGACAAACCATGTTGCTGCACCATACTCTCACAGCATAGTCATCACCTCAGAGTGTCTGCGATACCAGTATTCTTTGGTGCCACATAGACTTGACAGAATGGAAGACAAACTCACTTGCACATTTTCATCCATCTGATTTAATTTCTCCAGGTACTGTGTGACTGTGATTCCATCAAGTAGAGTTGTGATCTGAATAGTACGCAATAGACCCAGACAGTATGCTACGCTCACTCTCCCACAGGAGATGAGACAGGTACTGTATGTTGTGTCTGAATTTGCCATCCTTACTGAGCACATGGCTAGTATGGTACTCAGCACCTTGTACACACATTTTTCTTTCATCTAGGCATCCATCTGACCCTTTTGGGAATAAATCTGGGAAACAGTGTGCTTTCAATGTTGCCTGCCAAATGCTGACAGGCTCACCTTCCACCTGTTTCATTTGATAGAGATCAGTGTTGTCCCCCACTGGATCTCTCCGATGCAATGAGTGAACTGTGTACTGTTCATACACATTATCATTTGTCTCCACACTGACCTTCTCAATCATTGGTTTTGTGGTATCCAACACATCATGTTCAACAGACACACTAGTCATGCGATCAATGTCAAGGTCTGCATAAAAGGGATTGTTGCTCTTCAAATAAGTAAGAGCAAGCTTCACCTTCTCTACATTGACAACATCCTGCCAAATGACCTTTGACTTTGTTGGAAGACCGTTGACAATTATCACCAAAGTGTTCTCAATGGAGATCGCCTCCACATTTTCCAGCAGAGGAAGTGGAAGATACATCACGGAACCCTTAAGAGATCTAATGAGTTATTTTGTGGAATGTTCCGTGTCTTTGTCTTCAGGTGTAGAATTGTTTGAAATGGTTTCATAGTCTGAATAAGAATCTGTTCAAACACATTCAATGTGGCAATCTCAGCTGGTGTAACAAGTGCCTCCATTTGTTCAAGAGTGATCTTGGTGGCAGATTGTTAGCCTTAGCCTTGGAGAAACAGTGCTTGCACATCATAATGATTGGGTCTAACTGAAAGTCACACTTTAACAGCAGAAATGCTGACAGTTGAAAACACATGTCATTGTACCATGACAAGGTTTCCAGGTTCACTGTGACCGTTTGTTTTTCATAACAGAGCCGATCACATGACACACATACAGAGTCAAATTTCTCTGTCTTTGCCAACTCAAATTTGGCAATCGATTTCCCAAACTGCTTGAGAATATCAGTTTCTAAGACAGAGGCAGAATTTCCATCGCCAACTAATGACTGATCAGTCACAGTATCTGTCACACTGCTGACATGTTGCAGCTGTTTCAGAAATGCCATGGCACCATGCATGTCACCAGACTACAGTAACTTATTCAGACGAGTATACTGCGCAACAACTCGTCACACCTCGTAGACCCTGTACACAAAGTTTTGCATGCCTGATTGATGCATTCCCAGCATCCGCATGTGGTGAAATACACTGTCACAAACACCACTATCTAGACATGCAGGTGAGTGACCCATAAGTCCAGTATGTGGACAGACCTCACAAAGGTCTATACTCACAAACAGTTTATGTCTACCTTTATGATCAGTAATGACAAACAGGTTCATAACCTGCTCAACTTTGTCAAATGATGATTGCCTCCGGTTGCAAGTCACATCACATGTCCATGACAGACAGTGACACTTATGAGGCTGAACAGTTGCCTCACACACATTATCTGACTCCACCGTAGTGTCATTACACACACTCAGCACATTACACAGTTCATCAATGCAGAAGTTATTGTCCTTTTTCTCTGAGTAATATGACTTCTCCCAGAAATATGCCTCTGAGTGCTGTGTGTGCAGCCAGTTACCTGTGAAAAAGTAATAGAAATTGTGTTGGTTTAGGACAGGATAGCGTTGTAGCCTCATCTTAATCTCATACGCAACTTTTCTGAACTGCTCAAGAACATGTACCATCTTATGCCACAAGCGCTGAAGAACAAACACTGCTCTATTAACAAATGTACAGACTCTTAGATGCAATTTCATTAAAGAGACATGACTATTTAGAATTTTGCACTCACATCTCATCACAGCAGCAATAAGTCTGTCAATCTTAACTTTAGAGGCTAGTGATCGAAAATACTTTTGCTTTCTCAGATGGCCATCAGCAGCCACGGCTTTATGCTGCTGCTTAGTAAACTTCTTTATGCTTGCCTTTGCAACGTTGGTGTTCCATCTCAAAGATTTCCGTAACTGTTGCTGGGCTCCACATTTTTTCCTTGCAGTTGAGCAAGTACATATTTTTTCTGTGGAGTGTGCAACCTGTGAAGTCACTCCTTGAGTGGAATGATGAATCAGTTTACATCTTGAACTAGCATGTGTGGTTTTCGGACCACTCTTAAGCAACAGTGAACTACTATGATACCTGTTTCGTCTCTGCACAGAACTGCATCTCTGTTTAGATGGCATCTTTCTTCTCTAGAAACTCACAGTGGTGTAGAACAATGCTATGTAAGTATCAGACACCTGCGTTAGAAATGAAAAAAAAAACAGATATTTAGTGGTGAACTGTTTCTTTTTTTTGCTAACATTACGTAGTCACACATACTATTCATCTTTCATGTAATGAGAACAAATAGTACTGCTTACAAAACATTCCACACATTATTACTCTCACAACTGTACACTAGTAAAACCAATAAACAATGTTTTCAAGTGTTGCAGAAGAGAAGTTCACTTAAAACATGAAAATAATTTGCTAAACATGTCAGAAAGTAAAGTATTGTAACAATCTAAAACATCCATAGTAATTTTTTGTAAATATACTTTATTTTACAAACATTTTGAAAAGTAGTGTCGAATGTACGACAGTGTCGCTAAATATGGTGTCGTGAGCATGAAAGTGTCACAAAATTTGGTGTCGTCAGCACGACACTGTTGAATGTAGTGTCACAAAATAGTGTCATGAGCATGAAAGTGTCGGATAATAGTGTCATGAGCACGAAAGTGTCAAATAACCACATTAAAAAAAATCCTCTTTAAGGCTAAGCCAATCAGAGACTGCTTCCTATTTGAGTGACAGACGCTGACACCAATGGAACGTAACATTGATCAGGCCATGTTGGGCAACCAATCACAAGTGCAGATGAGTGGAGAAGAAGGACATAGCAGCCATCTTAAGAAAAAACAAGAGACCCTGTCTTTACACTGTGTAAGTGCATCACATTTTCTAAACAATTTTTCTAGCATTATAAAAACTGTTAGCAGCAGAAAAAATAGTATTAAACAAAACTTTTTTTACTGCTCTATTTGACTATGACAATCTAAATAAGCTGTTATGTTGTACAAAGAAGTTATTAATGTTTAACGTCAGAGTGTCACTCAGTACTCACTAGCACAGATAGAGCTTCAAATGGAGGCATAAAACAAGCAGCACGTGTATCATAACACAAGAGGCAACCAATCATAGACCTTTCTATAGTTGTCATTGTTTGAAGTAGCCTATGAAAATGCAGCATTTTTCCCACCTAGAAATCTTCCAACATTTCTGGTTGACAGGAGCTGCAGTTATTCAGTGTAGTCATAGTCAGTGCATCCACTGTATTGGTTAGCCATGAGAAAGCATTAACCAATTACTTTTAAAATCACTGTGTTTTGGAACAGCCCACCAAAGCAATGTTGAAGGAGAGAGGGAAATTTCACTCTCATATTCAGTTGTGACTAGACATTGCAGGACAACCACCGACTTTTTTGGTAGCTCTCTGTCCACTTCTCAGCTTAAAAACTCAGAATGGCAGAAAACAGCAAAAGAACTGTGTGGGTTGCCGGCAGCAGTATAGTAAGGCGAGCTTCAGAGTATGCTCAGAAGAGTGATTTTGGCAAAGACCTGCAGCTTCCAAATTGCTCTGTTAAGTGGTTTGGCAGTAGAGGCATGAGGTGGGAGCATCTCATGCCAACAATGTACAGACTTCTGAGGCCTCAAGCTCGATGGACATACTACTGATTCATCTCAGAGGCAATGATTTAGGCACCAAACGATGGGTAGATTTAGTGTCAGAAGCAAAACTGGACCTTGCTTCTATTATGGGTATGTTACCTGCATGTAAGACAATTTTTTCTGATATTACAGAGCGTAGGGTCTGGCAAGCAGAACAGCACATGTACCTGCTTGACAGAGCATGGAGAAAGGTTAACATACAAATATGTGGATATTTGTGCATGTCAGGGATGCACACCATAAGTCACCCTGAAATTAAGTATTGTAATCATTGGCTATACCTACCAGATGGTGTGCACTTCTATCATGCTGGTTATTGCTTTTTTCTGGGAGACCTTCAAGATGGAATCCTCACAGCCCTCTAACAAAATCAGACTGTTAAAGTGTACACCTTTTTAAAAAAGGCTCTTCTAAGAGCCACAAAACCTTGGTCAAAAATTAGAAACGCTGCATACATAACACACATAATGCACACACATTGAATCTATGCTATATTAACATGTAACCAAAGCAACAGGGTGTGGCTTGGTTGGGTCAAGCCAATGTTATTAATTTATTGTCTATGAGATGCACTGCAAGTGTGACTGTAGCAATATTAACAAAATAAATATCAGAATGTTAAATCATTCTCATCATGTGTATTCATACGATCTGTGTAACAAATGTTATTAGTTTACCCACTTACCTTCACATGAACACATATACACACACATTAGAAATAACTATTCTATCTCTGCTTATTTATTTCAGTATTTCAAAGTGAAAAAAACTAAAAATGCGACTGTGGTCAACAAAAGAGGTGTGTTGCCTGGTTGAGGCAGCACAGACGAAAGGTAACCCCAAAGTACTCATGAGGAGTACTAACAGAAAAATGAACCATATGTGGAGGCACATAAACGCCAATCTCACTTACCATTTCCGCATCAAAAAACAAATCATCAGAAATGTATAAGCAGAAGTGGAAACTGCTGCGCCAGCAATTCTACATCCTTAAACAAAGAGAGGAGATACCGGATAATGATGTTGGATGGTACTACCTCACCCATGAGATGTGAGAGTCTGCAGGAAGACCTGCTGCTGGGGAGTGCCTACTGCGTCGTAAGTATTAACCAAACTGCATACTAATAACAAAATGTTAACCAGTCTTTTCAATATTGGACGGATACATCTTGTTCCAATGTCAGTAATTCAACAGTTGTAGTTGAGCTGCAGCATCACACTCACACCCCACTACCTTGTCTGGGGGGGAATGGCCATTGTATGTCTGAGGCCGTGCAACCCCTATCTGTCCTAACTCATGTGTAGCTGCAATCAAGTACATGTACCACTGATGTGCATGCACTTAGTTTTCCCGTGGCTCTCCACTCATGATGCAGTACATGGTCACTGTGTGTGAAGGGGAAGGGGGGCATTGCCTGGTTGAGGTCATCCAACTCCTAACTATACTAACTTGTGTCCAGCTGAAATCAGGGAGTTGTACCATTGATTTCCATGGCATCAGTTTTGCTCTGGCTCTACACTCAGGATGCAGTACCAGATCTGGGGGGTGGGCATTGCCTGGCTGAGGCTGTGCAACTCCTAATTGTGCTAAGTTGTCTGCATCTACAATGATAGAGTTGTACCATTCATCTCCAAGGCATCACTTTAACTGTGGCTCACCACTCAGAATACAGTTCCTGGTCTGGGGGGCATTCCTTGGGTGAGGCCATGCAACTTCTGACTGTCCTAACTTGTGTGTACCTGTAATCAGGGATGAGTACTGTTTATGTTGGAAAAGCCTCACTTTTGCTGTGACTCTCCACTCAGGATGCAGTAGGTGGTCTGTGGGGGGGTATTGGTTGGCTAAATTTGTGCAACCCCTAAGTGTCCTAACTTGTGTACAACTGAAATCATGAAGGTATATCATTGATGTTCATGCCCTCACCTTTGCTGGGACTCTCCACTCACAATGCAGTACCTTGTCTGGTTGGGGAGGTGGGAAACATTACCTTAGTGAGCCTGTGCAACTACTAACTTTCCAAAGTTGTGTGCAAATGCAACCAGGGACATATACCACAGATGTCCATGGCCTCAACTTAGCTGTGGCTCACCATGCAGGAAACAGTGCCTGGTCTGTGTGTGTGATGAGGGGAATGGGGGCATTGCTTGACTGAGGCTGTTCAACACCTGATTGTCTAAATTTGTGTGCAAGTGCAATTACGGAGGTATACCATTCATGTTCATGGCCTCAGTTTTGATGTGGCTCTCCCATCACGGTGCAGTACCTGGTCTGGGTGGGGGGGCATTGACTGGCTGAGGCCATGCAAGTCCTCACTATCCTAGCTTGTCTGGACCTGTAATCAGGTAGGTATAACATTGATCTCCATGGCCTGAGTTTTGCTGTGGCTCTCCACTCACTATGCAGTACCTGATGTGGGGGTGGGGATTGCCTGGCTGAGGCCATGCAACTCCTAACTATCCTAACTTGTGTGCACCTGCAATCAGAGAGCTGCACCATTGATGTCAAAGGCCTCACTTTTGCTCTGGCTCTCCAGTCAAGATGCAGTACCTGATCTATGGTGCTGTGGCATTGCCTGACTGAGGCCATGAAAGTGCTAACTGTCCTAACTTCTGTGCACATGCAATTAGATAGCTGTACCATTGATCTCCAACACATCACTTTTACTCTGGCTCTCCACTCAGAATGCAGAACCTGGTCTTGGGGGGGGCATTCCCTGGCTGAGGGCATGCAAGTCCTGACTGTCCTAACTTGTGTGTGCCTGCAATCAGAGAGGTGTTCTGTTGATCTCCATGGCCCACGTTTTGCTGTGGCTCTTCACTATGGATACAGTACCTGATCTGGAGGGGGGGTTAATTGCCGTTTGAAGCCATACATTCCCTAACTGTCTTAACTTATCTGGTCCTGCAATCAGTCAGGTGTACCGTTGATGTACATGTACTTTATTGTCCTGTGGATCTCCACTCAGAATGCAATACCTGATCTGGGAGTAGGGTGTCATTACCTAGCTGAGGACGTGCAATATATAACTGTCCTAACCTGTGTGTACCTGCAATTACAGAGGTGTACCTTTTATGTCCAAAGACTCACTTTTCCTGTGACTCTCCACTCAGGAAGTAGTAGCTGGTCTGTGTCTGTGTGGGGGCGGCATTGCTTGGCTGAAGCCATGCAACTCCTAATTGTCCTAACTTGCGTGGAACTGCAATCAGGGAGGTATACTGTTAATGTTCATGCCCTCAGGTTTGCTATGGCTCTCTACTCAGGATGTAATACCTCTTCTATGGTGGTGTGGCATTGCCTGGTTGAGGCCGTGAAAGTCCTAACTGTCCTAACTTGTGTGCAACTGCAATCAGGGAGCTATACCGTTGATGTCCATGGCCTCAGGTTTGCTGTAGCTCTACACTCAGGATGCAGTACCTGGTCTGTGGGTGGGGGTGAATATTGCCTTGATGAGGGCGGACAACTCACTGTCCTAATTATGTGTGCACCTGCAATCAGGAAGCTGTACCATTGATCTACAAGGCCTCACTTTTGCTGTGGCTCTCCACTCAGGATGTGGTTCCTGGTCTGTGTCAGGTGGGAGGCATTGCCTGGCTCAGGCTCTGAAACTCCTAACCATCCTAACTTGTGTACACCTGTAATCAGTGAGGTGCACCGTTAATGTATATGGCCTTTTGTTTCACTCTGGATCTCCATTCAGGACACAACACCTGGTCAACATATATTGAACTGCACCTAGATGTAAACAACAGTGTAAATATGTTTATTTATTCATTTACAGAACATCGTAAGTGCTCCACAGCTCAGGGTGAGGTAGTGCCAGCTCCAACAGAAGCCGTGGAGGGTGACGACTCAGACAAGAGTGTCATTCTCGTCGAGTCAGAAGGTAAGACAAATTCATCACTACCACAACAAAGACAGATAACCACATACTCTCACACTGTGAATATTTTCTTAATGATGTAATACAACTGGGCAATACCTCATCACAGTACCTTGTGCATGATCTGGTAAACATGAAATATACTATTAAAGGTACATGTCTCACGTTGAACTGTGTCATGACATACTTTACAATGGCAATTCACAAGTGGCGAGGGGTGGCATCGCAACCTGTAACTGTGTAAGTACTCACTATAAAGACCTGTACATGAACAGTCTCAATAAGATCTGTCATAACTATACACACAGCTTCAGTACATGTCTTTATAACCACTGCAGATGCAACAGATATTCTTCACATGTTAACGAGGGTTCTTGGTGGGAAACAGCACTGGTTGACTAACAACAAACAACACCACACAGCAGGAAATTGTGTCCATGTGGTGTCAGGCACTTATGTAATTGACATACTTATATTGATGTCACCTCTGTGTTAGCAGAATGCATGCTACACCTTTAACTTTAAATGTAAACATTGAGCACTATCCACCTGTCTGTCAGTTCCTCAGGTCAAATATCTACTGTGTACAGAGAGTGTGTGGATTATTTTAGTGAAAAAAGGAAATGGTTTGATAAGGAATAATACTGTACAGTACCCAGACTTCTCTACACACAGTTTTACAATAAGCCACAAGGGGTTCTGTATTACCATGTGATTTACCACACCCAGAGTGTTTAACCCACACTGCAGAGCTGACTGGTTACATCCTTCTAGGTGTGGTAAATCCACCGATAAGCCACGTCCTACAAGCGGCTTATTGCAAGAATACCAAGGGTAATATTTTTATATAATAACATGAAAGTTTTAAAGACTTTTATTTGTTTTTTTATCATTGTATATATTGCTGTGCTACAAATGACCTCCACTAGTATTTCTTTATCAGCCATTGAATATCAGAGGATGTGCATCAGTGGTAAACTGCCAATCTGAACATTACATTAGCTGTTCAGTCATGTCCATGCCATAATACAACACATAAATGTAAACACAATTAACTTCTCTCATTTCAGGGTAACATAATAATGCAAATTATTCTCAAGTGGCCAAACTGTTTCATTTACTTCTGTTATGAACCAAACTAAAAACTGTTGTATCTAGTGTTCACCGACTATGGAAAAACTTATGTTAAAGTCCACTAGTTTACTTTAGTTATATCTCTCAACTAACCATGTAGTACATAGTCAGGCAGCAGAGTATAAAAAGCAATAACACTGTCAATGAGCATAAAGATAGTCATAAGATCTGTAATTCAAAATTTTTATATTTTTTAGCTGCCAGGGAGACTGGGTCGCAGCAGCCACTGCAAAAGGTGAAGATAGAGCCAACTGGCAGTGCTCAGCCTAAGTAGCCCAAAATATCACACACATTATCAATATACATCACAAATAAGACTTCTACAGCTTACCCTCAGTACAGAATACTGTAGTTGCACATGGCGTTAGTTCTGCTGGGACTCTGCACTCACACAACAGTACATGGTCCGTGGACATGGAGGGGCAAGTCCATTGCATGGCTGACGCTGTGCAACTCTTAACTCTGGTAACTTATCTACACCTGCAATCCAACAACTATTCTATGTATGTGCAAGCCATGCAACCACTACCTGTCTAACTTGTGTGTACCAGTACTCAGGGACGACTACTGTTGATGTCCATGTGCTCATTTTTTGCTGTGACCTCCCCCACTCATGATGTAGTACCTGGTCTGTGGGGAGGGGTGTCACTGCAACTCCTAATGCTGCCAACTTGTGTGTGTCTGCAAGCAGGGACATGTACTGTTCAGCTCCATGGGTCAGTTTTGCTCGGGTTACCCACTCAGAATGCAGTACATCATGTGGGGGGGCATCAGATGACTGAGTTTGTGCAACTCCTAACTGTCATAACTTCTGTGCATACAATCAGGGATGTGCACCATTCTTGTCCATGGCCTCAGTGTTGCTGCGACTCTACACTCACAATGCATGACCTGGTGGGCAGCAGGGGAAGGGGGCATTGCATGTCTGAGGTCATTCAACTCATAACCATGCTCACCTATGTGTTCCTGCAGTCACAGAGGTGTGCCACTGATATCCATCCTCTCAGTAATGCTGTGGTTGTCCACTCAGGATGCAGTATGTGGTCTCACGGAAAGGGTGTGTGTGGACAGGGCAATGCCTGGTTGAGACTGTGCAACTCCTAACTGTGTTAACATGTCTCTACCTAGCATCTGGGGCATGTACTGTTCATGTCCATGAATTTAGTTTTGCTCTGGCTCTCCACTCAGGATGCAGGACCTCATCTGGGGGGGGGTATTGCCTTGCTGAGTTTGTCAAACTCCTAACTGTACTAACTTGTCTCTACCTACATTCAGGCACCTGTATCATTCATTTCCATTTCCTCAGTTTTGCTGTGGTTCTCCACTCAGGAAGCAAGACCTGATGGATGGGTGGGTTGGTGGGCCATTGCCTGACTGAGTCCATGCAACTCCTAGCTGTGCTAATATGTGTTTGGCTGCAATCAGAGAGGTTTTCCATAGATATGCCTCACCTCACTTTTGCTGTGGCTGTCCATTCAGGATGCATTACCTAGCCTGGTAGGGGTGGGGGGAGGTGGGGTATTGCCTGGCTAAGTCCATGCAACTGTTAATTGTGGTAACTTGTCTGTGTATGTGCAACCAGGAACATCCAATGTTCATGTACACGGCCTTAGTTTTGCTGTGGATCTCCACTCAGCATGCAGGATGTGGTTGGTGTGGGGCTGGGAGGCCATCATTGTCTACCTGACATCATTCAACTCCTAACCACACTAAGTTGTGTGCGCCTGCAATCAGAGACATGTACCATTGATGTACAGTACATAGCATCAGTTTTGTTGTGGTTCTCCACTCAGGATGCAGTACCTGGTCTGGGGTTGGTTGGGGGAGGCTCATTGCCTGGTTGAGATCGTGCAACTCCTAACTGTAGTAAGTGGTTTCTAACTGCAATCAGGTAGATGCACTGTTCATGTCCATCTCCTTAGTTTAGCTGTGTCTCTCCACTTATGATGGATGACCTAGTTTTTACTAGCCGGGGGGGGGCATTGCTTGGCTGAGGACATGGAACCACACAGTGAAGTTATTTGTGCACACCTGCAGTAAAGGAGCAGTACTGCTGATGTCCATGCCAGTAGTTTTGCTCTGTCTCTACACTAAATATACAGTGCCTGCTCAAGAGGGGTCTGCATTGCAAAGCTGAGGCAGCACAACTCCTACCTGTGGTAACTTGTGAGTACCTGCAATAACAGAGGTCTACTGTTGATGTCCATACTTAACTTTAGCTGTGGCTCTTTACTCAGCATGTAGTAACTCATGTAATATGGTGGGGGGGCCATCACCTGGTCATGGCTATGCAACTCCTAACTGAGCTAGCCTTTGTGCACCTGCAATCAGTCAGGCATAACACTGATGACAATAACTTTTATATTGCTATACCTATCCACTCAGTATGCAGTCCACATCTAGGGCGGGAGGCAGGTGAGGGCAGTTGACTGGATGATGGCATACAATCCCTAGATGTAGCAACTTGTCTGCACCACCAATAACATAGCTGAGCCATTAATTACCTATAATCAGACTGTCATAACGATGGTGTTAATGTCTTAATTTCAACTGTGGTATGAACAGTGCTATGCATGATGACAATATTCAGCAAACAAGATTTAACTATAAAGCATGCAAACATATTGTGAATGTATTTTGTTATAACATACATGACAAAGCTACACTTATCAATCTACATACTGATTTTTTTTTTTCTGTTTACAGGTCCCAAAAAAAGGTGCCCAATCTGTTCGCACTCTGACCATTTAGACAGACTGGAGCAGAAAGCTGACTGTCTCCTGCAGACCGTGGATGAAATACGTGACATGTTGCATGCTCAGCAGGGGATGGTCAGACTCCTGCTCGAGCCTGTCGACACAGCCAGAGATGCCACAGATCAAGCCAGCACCACCCCACCACAGGAAGCTGATTCCAGTCTCCCTGGGCAAAGCTGAAGCTCTTCATGGCACCAGTATCTCCTCTTAGTGCAG
The DNA here is from genome assembly GCA_016271365.2 of Neoceratodus forsteri. Lineage (NCBI taxonomy): Eukaryota > Metazoa > Chordata > Ceratodontiformes > Ceratodontidae > Neoceratodus > Neoceratodus forsteri. Next base: position 259,444,992 of record CM028137.1, on the reverse strand, counting down.
CAGTTTCCACCTCCGGTGCACCACTACATATGGTCCAATGATCTGGTCTGTGCTGCCTCGACCAGAAACATACCTCCCGATCAACAAAACTTTATATTTGTATCATAGATGTTTTCTCAATGGATATTTTTTTTTGAAAATCTCTAGTTTATATATATTATATGATTGAAAAGAAAAAGAACTTTAATTTTTACATATTTTCAAAAACATGACATTTACATAAATATTTTCTAGTTACGAAAAGTTTATAGTGTGTTTATTTTCAGTGTTGAACGGGTTAAATTATCTGTAAACAGAAGTAATTTTTCTTAAACTATTATCAGACACCTTGTGCTCTGCTCTACACTCATAATCCAGTATTATTGCTACTATTGCATTGCTACCTGAGTCCACGAAAGTCCTCAGTGCTGTGACTTGTATGCAGCTGCAATCACACAGCTGTACCGTTTATCTTCATCACTTCAGTTTTGCTGCAAGTATACACTCAAGATGCAGTGCCTGTCCTGTCTGGATAAGGCATTGCCTGTCTGACTCTGTGCAACTCCAAACTGTGCTAACTTGCCTGCACTTACAACCATGGAGGCATGAAGTTGACATACATGATATTTTTTTTCTCTATGGCCCTACACTGATGAGCACGTAGCCTGAGGGAGGGGAGAAAGAGCCATGCAACTCCTAACTGTGGATATTTCTGTAGACCTGCAATCATACAGGTGTACCATTGATGTCTATGGCCTTACTTTTGCTGTGGGACTCCAGTCAGGATGCATTACCTGTTGGGGGGGTATTCCCTGGCTGTTGCCATGCAACTTCTAACTGTCCTAACTTGTGTGCTCCTGCAATCAGGAAGGTGTACCATTGCTGTCCATAGCCTTTATTTTCCTGTGGGTCTACACTCAGGATGCAGTACCTGGTCTGGGGGGGCATTGCCTGGCTGATGCTGCACAACTTCTAACTGTCCCAACTTGTGTGTTCCCGCAATCAGGGAAGTGTACCATTTATATACAAAACCTTTGTTTTCCTGTGGGTATACAGTCAGGATGCAGTACCTGGTTGTTGGGGGGGGTGCATTCTCTAGCTAATGCCATGCAAGTCCTAACTGTCCTAACTTTGTGTGCATCTGCAATCACAGAAGCATAGTATTGATGCCCATGGCCTCAATTTTCCTATGCATACAGTACCTGGTCGGGACTGGGGTATCATTGCCTGGCTGATGCCACACAACTACTAACTGTCCCAACTTGTGTGTTACTGCAATCAGGGAAGTGTATCATTGATATCCATAACCTTTGTTTTCCTATGGGTGTACACTCAGGATGCAGTACCTGGTCGGGGGGTGGGGGACATTCTCTGGCTGAGGCTACACAAGTCCTAACTCTCCTAACTTCTGTGTCCTTGTAATCAGAGAGGTGTACCATTGATATCCATGACCTCAGTTTTGCAATGCATCTCCACGCAGAATGCAGTACCTGCTCTGTGCAGGAGAGGGAGCATTGCATGGCTGACACCATGCAACTTCTAACTGTCCTAACTTGTCTGCTTCTGCAATCAGTGAGTTGTTCCATTGATATCCATAGCCTTTGTGCTCCTGTGGGTCTCCACTCAGGATGCAGTACCTGGTCTGCAGGGGAATTGCCTGGCTGATGCCGTGCAACTCCTAACTGTCCCAACTTGTGTGTCCCTGTAATCAGGGAAGTGTATTGTTCATATCTATAACTTTTTTTTTCTCTGGGTATACACTCAGGATGCAATACCTGGTCGGGGGTGGGTGGGGACATTCTCTGACTGAGGCTGTGCAAGTCCTAAGTCTCCTAATTTGTGTGCCCCTGCAACCACAGAGGTGCACCGTTAATGTCTATGGACTTTCTTTCCTGTTACTCTCCACTCAAGATATAGGGTTGCCACCTGTCAGGTTTTTTACCTGGTGATCAGATTTTCAGGGTCTCTATCAGGTAATCCAGTTTTGCTCTGTGCTGGTCAGGTTTTTGAGCCATTTTGAGGGCTCACATACTTTGAAACAAATTCTGTCATATCACTCATTGTTTCAGCTACATATCCAGGTTACAAACAAGTTCTGTTGTCAATGTAGCCTTTTGTTTGTGAATGCAGTCACCCTGGGAGGTGTAAAGTATGGCCATTAACACCCTTAGTGCTTACTTAACCTAATCTTTCTAACGCATCTTAAAGTGGCATAGCAGCACAGCTCCCCCCACCTTTTTTAACAGTAACAGAGACAGCTGTCCTCCACTTTCATTTGCTGGTAAACATTTAAATCTCAAACAGAATTTAGGCATTTTTAAATGTTTTAAATCATTTTTTTTTCCTCAAGAAAAAAGTATGGTCACTTCTTTGGCTTTGTAATAGTACTGTGGACAAGAACAGGAAATGGAGACAGAAAAAGATATACAGTGTGTATACTGTTGTATGCTATTTACAGTATTTCCCTTGTCTCCCTCAGATCATATCTGTAAATGAGATTTCTTTTATTTCTATGGTTAACCAATGCCAATAAATAAATAAGTAAATAAATAATTAAGAAGAACATAGGAAAGTAACTTTAACAGGCACAGTACAGCATCTTAACATTTTTATTTAACTGCTGCTTTAAGTGTCGTCTTTTATTGGAGGAACAGTTCATGATGAATCATGAAAAGAGGTGGGGCTAGGGGTGGAGCTTAAGATCCATTTTTTGCCTCATCCAAAGGTGACAACCCTAATTATCGCACAGTGGTTAAAGCACTGACCTGCAAACCTGAAGAACTGGATTTGAGTCCCAGAGCCACCACCTGTATACTGTGCAACCAAAAAAAAAAAAACTAAAAATAAACATGCAATCTAATATTGTAAACTTATATACATTTAAAAATCATTAATTTACATAATTACTTATTGGCTTTTAACAGAGCTGTAGTTGCTAAGGAATGTGCTGCTTCTCTTGCATTGTTTCCACAGTTAATGCCTACAGTAACTAACATGTACTTACAAAGTAAGTACGGAGAAGCTGACAATTAAAATAAAATGTAAGAAGCAGGGTGTAACAGTACTGTAGTTACTAAGGAATGTGATGTGTCAGTGGAATTGTTTCCACAGTTAATGACTAACTAACATGTATTTGCAAAGTAAGTATTCAGAAACTGACACTTAAACTTAGGTATAAGAAGAAGGGTATAACAGTGCTGTAGTTATTGAGGAATGTGATGCTTCAGTGGCATTGTTTCCACAGTTAATTTCTAACTAACATGTATTTGCAAAGTAAGTACTCAGAAACTGATTATTAAAACAAAGCAGAAGAAGTGTGTAACTACTATACACATACATTGCATGTCAATGCTATAGTTCTGGTGCATATTTTCCTTCAGAAATCATTCCCTCATGAACTTACTGCTTAATAAACATGCAATCTAATATTGCTACTTGCTATACAACTGCATTGTTTACTTATACAATACAAACCATTTACATAATTACTTATTGGCTTGTAACAGTACTGAAGTTAGGGTTACCACCTTTGAATGGGGCAAAAACTGGATCCTAAACTCCACCCATAATCCCACCCCTTTTCATGACTCATCATGCATGGTTCCTCCTAGAAAGCCATTTGTTATATCAATAAAAGCCAACACTTAAAGCAGCAGTTCAACAAAAATGTTAAGATACTGTACCTGTTAAACTTACTTTCCTGGGTTCTTCCAAGTCACCCATTTACTTATGTATGTATTTATTTATTTATTTATTTATTTGTTGACATTGGTTTACCAAATAAACACACAGAGATAAAAGAAATATCATTTACAGATATGATTTGGGGGGACACAAGGGAAATACTATAAATAGCAGACAACAGTAATATGGTATATAATGATACATAAGAATTGTTTCCTGTAATGTGTACTTTATATCTTTTTCTGGCTCCATTCCCTGTTCATGTCCACGGTACTATTTCAAAGCCAAAGAAGAGACCATACTTTTTTCTTGAGGAAAAAAACTATTTAAAACATTTAAAAATGCCAAAATTCTTTTAGAGATGAAAATGTTTACCAGCAAATGAAAGTGGAAGACAACTGGCTCTGTTACTGTTACAAAAGGTGGGGGCAGCTGTGCTGCTATGCCACTTTAAGATGCAGTGAGAAAAGATTAGATTAAGTAAGTGCTAACAGTGTTAATGGCCATACTTTACACCTCCTAGGCTGACTGCTTTCACAAACAAAGGGCTATATTGACAATAGATCTTGTTTGTAAGCTGGACATGCAGCTGAAACAGTGAATAATATGACATTTGTTTCAAAAGTATGTGAGCACTCAAAATGGCTCAAAAACCTGACCAGCACAGAGCAAAACTGGATTACCTAATACGGACCCTGAACACCTGATCACCAAGTAAAAAACCTGACAGGTGGCAACCCTACCTTTGTGCCATTATGGCAATCAACACTTTACTGGGCAATATAGGATGCCATTCTTTGGGGTTTACTAACAAAAGTGGCATATATATTACATCTTATATTGTCCTCTGAGCACCCATAAGCAACAAGCGCCTAAAATGTCTGCATGTCTTTTAACCACAGTGCTTCCTGTAATTTAACCCAAAGTAAATGTTTATAGATTTTCTTTTTACTATCAACCTCCCATATTCAGTTTTCAAATTCTTCAGCTCTAACTTAACTGGGATAGAAACATGTTATGTGGTAAGCCTCCCTATTTTATTAATCTCTTTCTTCAACTTTTTACAATCTATATCATACCATGGTTTTGACATATCTGTATACTTATTCACTTTAATTGTAGCCTTTGATATCAGTTGGGATACTACCTTATACATAAAGTCAGAAAACTCATTTATTATACTGCCCTCATCCATTCCTTCCATTTTTGTAATCTTATTTAAAAAACTAATTGTATCTTTACGTATTGTTATTGCCTCAATCACTATCTTTGCATACGACTTCCATGTAACTTTGTTACCATACTTAATACACATGTTTGAATTTGCTTCATATTCTACGCTTAATTTCCTTAATGTTACTAGAGATGCAGCGAATTTAAAAATCCACCAGCGAAGTGAACGTGAAGTGGCAACTTCACGTTATCATAACGTTACGCGAAGTGGACATTGGAAAGTGCTTACTTTGCCTTGTCATTATGACTTTGCATTGTCATTCTGCCTTAACGTGAAGTAAGGTAAAATGACAACAATAAAGGCAGCCCCCCACACATCACATATCTTATAGTACTGTAAGTCACATGCTTTAGCCAGGCAGGAAGGAAGTGAATCATATGAGCAGATAGTTTCACTATCTCCTTTGCAGTGGTAGAAGGAGGAAGCATTTTGGTGGAGAGGAGAGGAGAGTTTGGAGTGTTATATTTGTTTGTATCTTGTGCTAATTGCCTAAAAACAAACAGCTTTTTTAAAAGCTAAATCTTTAGTTTTTTTGAAGTGTTTTTTCAGTTCCTTTTTGTGACTGATTTGTTTGTTTTATAAGTTTTGTTTTGTGTGCGTGTGTGTGTGACTCTGTGTGTTACTGTGTGTGAGACAGTGAGTGTGTGTGAAACAGTCTTTCTTTGTGTGAGGTGTCAGAGAGGGAAGTAGTGGGTTGTACGAGATGGGCCAGGTAGAGTCTGTGGTCCGTGGTCGTGGGAAGAGAGGAGTGCACACGTGTGGGGGTGGTCAGGTGTTGGACCACTCTTGACTGTTTGGTCTTTCCTCTCCCCCTCCAGAAGCAGCAGCACCACTAGTGCCACCAGCAGCACATCCACCAACTCTAACACCACCAGCACCACCAGTAGCAGCTGCAGGGGCTCCAGCAGCACCACCTCCACCACCTCCACAGCAGCAGATGGAGCCCCAGGTGCATGACAGTGCTGCCGACACTACATCTGCCCCTCTTGTGCCTGGTCCCCCCCCCCACAGCTCCCCAGTCTGGCAGTTATTTTTACTGTGTGGGGTGGCACAGCACCATTGTGGTGTATCAGTTATGTGGCATGCAGCTGTGCCGTGGCCCACGGGGGACACATCAGGGGACTGGTGGCCTACACACATATATGATAACCACAAGGTGGAGTGGCAGGATTCCACTGAACGGGCCAGTCCTCCACCTGCTGGCCCTTCTGTGGCAGTGGCATAGGGTGCTGGAGGTGTTGTGCCTCACCACTGCAGCAGGAGGAGGGCCACAAAAGCAGCTACTCCACCAGTACTGCCACCAGCACCACCCTCACCACCACCACTACCAGGCTTTCCCCCTGCATCAGTGGGCCCCGTCACAGTGCCTGCAATACAGGCAGACATTGCACTGTTGTGGGCTGCACTGGAAGAAAGCAATGAAAGGGTGGGTGCTGTGCAGCAGCAGCAGGTGGATCAGATCGAGCATCACCAGCTGCAGGTAGTGTCAATGGTCCATCTGCAGCTGCAATACCATGGGATTCCCCCATTAACTTATTTTTTTCTGGCCCCCCCCCCACTGCTGTAGTGTTTTGTAATTTTTCTTTTATGTTTAATAACAGACAGTCATACCCGCTTCTTATTGCCCTGTTGTTATAATCCAGTGCCTCAGTAATGTTTACTTTCTATTGTGGAGTGGTTGTGGAAAATCTAGTGTGAGCAGTGCAAGTATGATGTACTAAATTGCAAGTGTGCAGTCAGTGTTGGTGTGCGTGTGTGTTTGTGTGTGAGACATCAGACATTGTGGAGCTTCTTGCAAACATAGATTTTTGACTTGTAGTGTTTATGGTTTAAAGAATATCGAGCAGAATAATGTATATTTTATTGTCACCATCATCATCAGCAGACTAAGTGATACGATACTTTTTCAGAGGTGTCTGGCCAGAGTGCACCTTAGTCACGTACTGCACACATGACTTTTAGGAGAGGATGTGTTTTTTGTGCTATGATCTCTGCTAAGTCATGTGCGCACTGTGAGTGACTGAGGTGCACAGTGACCCGATACCTCTGAAAATATATTGTATCACTTACTCAGCTGGTGCTGATGGTACAAATAACATATACATCATATATCCTTTTTTATCTTTATTTTTGAGATACTGCAACAAGTCATACCATATATATATTTGCACAAATCTGGACAATGTATGCACACACAGGAAAGAACACTGACAGCACACATGCAGTTTAGCACAACATAGTTGCACTGCTCAATCATGCTTTTTGTGAAACATTTCAAATCATGAGTCCCAACATAAAGTAAACATTACTGAGGCTCCATAAATATTTCATTTTTGAAATAGACATTAAAGAGATTCACCAAGTCACAGCACTGCACCTGATATAAGGATGCCTTACTTCAAGGGGAATCTTTCTTGCTCCACATGTCCTTACATAGTGCAATACTTTTCTGGCAAAAAACGCCCATAATTTTGATAAAGCTGGTCACAGAGGACTTCCCGTTCTGAAGAGCTGCCCAAGTTCTGCCCCGCACTCAGCAACGTTAAGACGTGATGCCAGGGAGAGCTTGGGAGCGTGCTTCATTATACCGAAGGGCTGGCAGCTTTCTGAATGTTTCTTTATGTTATGATGGTCAGTTCATGGTGAAATATGGGCACTTTTTGACTAACAGGAGCCTTGTTAGTGGAAACGTGCCCACGTTTCACCACAAACTGACCATTATCACATAAAGAAACATTCAGAAAGCTGTCAGACATTCAGTATAATGGAGCACACCCCTGTGCTCTCCCTGGCATTATGTCATAACGTTGTTGAGTGCCGGGGGCAGAACGTGGGCAGCTCTTCAGACCGGGAAGTCCTCCATGACCCTCTTTAACAAAATTATGGGCGTTTTTGCCAGAAACCTATTGCAGTATGTAAGGACATGTGGAGCAAGAAAGATTCCTCTGGAGGTAAGGCACCCATATATTGGGTGCAATACCATGATAACTATGTAACTTGGTGAATCTCTTTAAAGCAGCAGTGCAACAATCTGTTGAAAATTTTGACCTACACTTTTTTATGCTATTTTACATTGCCACTTAACTTACATCCTGAATTGTATGATACTATTGTTTCCAGAATTTGAGTCTGCTTTACTACTTTTTTTCATGTCTGAAATAATAAAAAGAGCACTCCTTTTAATATGGTGTGGACCAGGTCTTTGTCAGTATTTTCTGCTGCTTTTCTCCATCAGTTATTATATATCACTTCTGCTGTAAAATTAACAGTTATGCAGCAGGCAGTGTTTTATGACCTCACAGAGCAATATTTATTCAAAACAGCTGCAAATAATGACAAAAACCTGGTCAGAACAATTTTAAAAGGCATGATCCTTTTTTTTTTCAGATATGAGAAAAAGTAGTAAAGCAGACACAAATTGTGAAAAAAAGGGTATCATACAAGCCAGGAGGTAACTAGTGGCTGGCAATGTAAAATAGCATAAAAAAGTATAGGTCAAAATTGTCACCACATTATTGCAATGCTGCTTTAATTTATAATATAAGTATACCATTATGTGCTCACAATCACAACACACAAAATGCATCTGTCCTGGGTCCAGAAAATTGACAAGTGCTAACAAAGAGAAATGGGAGCATTACACCACTTGCAAAGCCCCCAGAATTTATTGCGCAGTCACTCATGCGTGCAGTGGCCACACAGAGTCCCCATATTTTTTCTGCATATCCAAAATGCATCTGTCTTGTGTCCAGAAAATTGGCAAGTGCTAACAAAGTGAAATGGGAGTGTTACACCACATGCAAAGTCCCCCAGAATTTATTGTGCAGTCATGCATGCATGCAGTGGCCACACAGAGTCTCCAGATTTTTTCTGCATCCCCAAACTGCATCTGCCTTGTGTTCAGAAAATTGACAAGTGTTAACAAAGTGAAATGGGAGCATTACACCACATGCAAAGTCCCCCAGAATTTATTGCACAGTCACTCATGCATGCAGTGGCCACACAGAATCTCCAGATTTTTTCTGCATCCCGAAAATGCATCTGTCTTATGTCCAGAAAATTGACTAGTGCTAACAAAGAGAAATGGGAGCATTACATCACATGCAAAGTCCTGTCAGAAATGATGACTGTGAGAGAACTGTTGCTGGTCCAAAATGTGCTGCGATCCCCACAAATTCGATGTGATCACCTCAACCAGATGGAAGAGCGCCCTTTGTCTGTACACTAATAGTAGCCTTGGTGAGTTGATACATAGAAATATGTTTTTGTATTTTGTAGGTGGGGGGTTGACATATATAGACATGTACTCATTGTATTGTTTTGTAACACAGGTCACAGATACTGTTGGTGTGCACATTCCAGTGCTTTTTTTTAAACTTTATTTATGCACCGGTACTCTCCCTGGCATACTTCAGCAGTGTCCACTCAATCCTACCTCTTCCTCTCCCTACCGTGGCCAGCCATCACCAGTTCACCCCTCCCAGAGGAACTTCCCAGCACTCTGGATCACCCCCCCAGACCAGGGCTGACCCACCCTTGGTGGCTCTTTCTGAAATTAGAGTGTCCATCCCTCTATGAGGTCGGCCGTGGATCCCCGGTGTGGCCTGACCTGGCATTAGGGATGAGAGGGAGATCCCTGGGGCCCTTGTCATCACCTCGGCAAGCTGGGGATTTTTTACTTTAGTTCTCCCCTCTCCCTGTGGAGCCCAGCCAGCAAGGAAATGAATTGCCATGACTCTGCCCCAGGCATATGCAGCGCAGCTGCAGTCGGTGATCCTCTAGCCACCGCCAGAGGTCACTCCAAAAGCAAGTGCACCCCGTACCCACCCCAGGAAAGAGAGAGCAGTCCTCTGGATGATCGATCTCTTCCCTCACCTGCCAACCCCTGGTGGTCCTGACTCATTCCTGAACCCAGGTTGCCAGTGTGGAGCGAGGTGTGGTGTCCAGCACCTCAACCTCCAGCACCACTGGGCCACATTCCAGTGCTTGATGAGAACTTTTTGTGTTGAAATTTGAAATGAAAAACTCTCAAGCCAATGAAGGTAAGTATTTTTTTGGGGGGGCATATTTGCAGGTAGGTCTCATTAATGGTTTCTTATTTGGTTACTTCTTCACATATTTCATCTGCATCCTTCTTGAGTCTGGTTGGTTATGATGGTCATGGTCATCGATTGAAATGACTTCTGCATTTTGCATGTCTGCCCCAGCCGGGGCGTGGGGGGACTGATGTTGAAGAACTTCTTTGGATAAGGCAACTATGCCACAACAAAGCATCTGGAAGTTTCCTAGAAAAAGAAATGAAGGCCTTATTGCAACTTGATTGCAGCAGTAACACATTATGTTTAAGCCATGGCTGTTCCATGGGTATCTGGATTATTAACACAGATATTAAGCTGTCACACTGCAATCAGCAGATAAATCACAACTTAATTTAGTACCAGGCTGTGTAACAAATAAACTGTGCCAGTGTACCTGGTTCTCTACTCAAGTTACATTTCAAAACCACATCTTGTCAAGTAACACAACCTGTGTACAACTTTTTCAACACTGTCATGGCTGCACAGCTGCAAGTTCGGAATACAGTGCATGATATGTTGCAGAAATATTTTTTGTGATGTACACATGTCATCTAGTTTATGAATCCTCAGTCAGATTAGTTGCACTCTTTTTTAAAAAAAATGAAGAGATGAAATAAAATATTTATACTTCCTAGTATGGATTTGAAATGGATATTCCATAGGTTCTTGTGTATGGTACTGCTTCAGTACCATTGATACCAACTTTCAGTGAAAAACAGTCATTTTTGCTAACCTGTAAAAAACAAAATAAGTTTACTGTATGTGTTTGACCATTGCAGCTTAGAGAAGCAACAGAAAACAAAACACACACCTAAAGGAAGTTGAATAGCATAAAAACATTAATACAGATACTCACTTTATAGTTTCAATATTAAGAAGCCTTGTGCCTGTGGCTGATGGATGTGGTCTCCTGTTTGACTTCCTCTGCCTTGGCATGGTCAATGTAATGGGAAAACATTGTCAAAATGACACAGGTGGTGGGTGCTGGTGGTCATAGTTGCGACACATGATAACATCCCCTGTGACATCTTCCTGCATCTGGTGGTGGTGGTGGCAGTGGCTAACAGTGGTGGTGTTGGTGGTGGTCTGGGGGTACACAAAGTCATACCCTGTGGTGGCAGTGGCTAACAGTGGTCATGCTGGTGGTGGTGGTCCGGGGGCACACAAAGTCATTCCCTGTGGTGGTAGTGGCTAACAGCAGTGGTGGTGGTGGTGGTCCAGAGTGGACACACAAAGTCATTCCATGTGGAGGCAATGGCTAACAGCAGTCATCGTGGTGGTCCGAGGGGGGCACATAAAGTCATTCCCTGTGGTGGCAGTGGCTAACAGAGGTCATGGTGGTGGTGATGATGGTCTAGGGGGCACACAAAGTCATTCCCTGTGGTGGCAGTGGCTAACAGCAATCATGATGGTGGTGGTCTGTGGGGGCACACAAAGTCATTCCCTGTGGTGGCAGTGGCTAACAGTGGTGGTGGTTGTGTGGGGGGCACACAAAGTCATTCCCTGTGGTGGCAGTGGCTAACAGCAGTCATGGTGGTGCTGGTCTGGGGGACACACAAAGTCATTCCCTGTGGTGGTAGTGGCTAACAGCAGTCATGGTGGTAGTGGTCATGGTCCGGGGGGCACACAAAGTCATTCCATGTGGTGGCAGTGGCTAACAGTGGTCCTATGGTGGTGGTAGTACAGGGTCCAGGAGATATTATGCTCTGTTACAAATGTGACCTGACATATGGAATTTGAGTCACACTCTAAGTGGTACATTCATTGAACCGTATGAAAAAGAAAACATGTATCATACAGCAAATGTCACAGCCTTTTAACAACTTCAGCTAAAACTTGTCAACATTAACCTCATCATCATCCTCATAAAGAGAAAGCTGCCCTCACAGTCATCTATATCTGAAGTTTGACCACTGGGAAATTCTTTGTCCATTGTGTCATCATGTACGTCAGTGGTAGGCCATTTCATGCTGCCACTGCCAGTGCCACCAGGATGGTTCATTTCTACATCACCAAAACCATGACTAGGCCAGGGTATGTATACTGAGGTTGCAGTCTGCGCTGGTATGTGCCTCTCATTCATTTTTATGAATGTTAGCAAACTAACATTTGCAGGAGAGAGGTTTGTCCAACAATCCCTAACTATTGCATCTGCTGAGCTGAATACCCTCTCAACACTTACAGTTGGAGGGTGGGCATGTGAGGTATGTCAGTGCCACTGTAGTCAGCTCTGGCCATTCACTGACCTTTCAACTCCAATATAAAAGAGAGGATCATCGGTTATTGACAGATGCCTGTTTTCAGACAAATATGACTCAAACATTCTCTGTGCCGCACTAAGTCTAGTGGTTGATGCATCATCCTGTTCTCCAGAATCATTTATTTCACACATCTCCACTTTGGATAAAGCCTCCCAAAGTGGGTTGAAGCCAACCGCATTGGATGACAGACCACCTGGAACTGCAGTCCCCTTCTGCTTGCAGGATATGCTTAATACTCCTCCAGGTGCACCTTCAGCCTGATTATGCTGCTGAGGTTTGCTGACCTTGGCACTTGACTTCTGTACCCCATGAACCAAGTGCACCAGTTGCCCACTGACATTTTTTACCTGTTCAGGCTGTCAGGAAGTCTAACCCTCACTCTCAGGTTCTTGGCAAAATTGGGAATGCAAGAAATCACACACACATTGCATAAGAGTAATAAATTGTTTATTACTACCGAAAGGGATAAATCACAGTTGCCCTAAGCAGTTCTTACCAGTATGAACTGGGAGCCAATGCTAAGTGTTCCCTATACCTTGAGGATTCTCTGTGTCTCTTGGGGTCTCCAAGGTAAAAGACGTAATATCTCACATTATATACCTATGCCAATTACTATGGTTACTGTAAGATAGAAACATTTCTAGTTACAGAGATAAGCCCTATTGGCTAAATTAGAGGTGGCTCCATGGTCCAAGATAACATTACACAATTTTGTAGTAGTCATCACTTTGTGAACAAAAGAGTACAGTTCTTACGTAAATCAGTGTAATAGTACAAATCACCAAAAGGTGGCAATACTGACTTATATATCATAATCATTACAAGGACACAGGTGTCCTAACATCTTGTAAGCAAGAAATACATAAGAAATATATATGTATTAGAAAGCAAAGTGTATAACAATATGCATACATATCCTGACATTTACTCTTGTATGGTAGGTGCCCTCAGCCCTATATGTTAGTATAACATATGCCTAGGTGCTAGCTGTCTACAGTGTACCTCTGGGAGTACCAGTAAGGATGCAGGGACCTCATGTAACATTCCCCCCCTTGTTGCATCTCAGGGCAATACAGCAAAAACAGGGAAATGGACAAGGAGCCGGGGCCATTTACAAACCCGATGCACAAGCTTTGTAAAGGAACTACAGCTGCTCACAGTGTTGATGCAGTGTGGGCCATAGGCAGCAAAGCATAATAATCAAGAAAAATATCAAAAACACTTGTATAATAATAACAAAACCTTTACAAGTAATCTCTAACCAAGTGTTAGTTAATGCATTGTTCATATCACCATCATTAAACAATGAAAGGATAGCTTCATTAGCTTTGATTATATTATTGCTGAAGTGGATGAGGTGTGTGTCTTTCCTCTGTAAAAGTGCTTTTAATGTAAGTGACAGTTGATCTATGTGTACATTAAAATATGGTAAATACTCAGAAAGGGTGAGAAGATATTCAGGGTTACCATCAATAATGTCAGCATCCATAAGGGGGACAGGGGTAATAACAGTATGCCCAATGACAGACTTTTGATGAGGGATGAAACAGAAGTTGGGGGAATCAATAACACATGTCTGTGAGCCATACACATAAGACTTTATATTTGTGATGATGCAGAACTCATTGTTAAAATTGTATTGCATTTTAACATTTGGTAGTCTCCATTTTTGTAACTGTACCAGGCAGGTGTAGCTGGTCTTAGAAATCCTTGTTGACAGGCAATGAACCTCCTCTCAATAAGATTGGTAAAGTTTGTCTGGAGCCAATGTTGAGTCCAAAAGGTCTGTGCCATTCATGCTGATGTCATCGTCCATGGAAATGGACCAATTGATACTGTCGGGAGAATAACCACATACAGGTTTAATACTATCAAATACATCACATCGACACAGGTAAATGTAGCCCTTCTTAGTGCAGCGATCCATGTGCAGGGTGACCCAGGCATCCAGGAAAGGATGGAAGACCAGCAGAGGAGGCAAGTCCAGGCGTTCTCTGTAGATGTTGTCATCAAGGTGCCCAATGGAGTGAACTGAAGCCAGCTTGTCAAACTAAGATGTAGTGGGATCAAAACATGGTAAAAAGGTAGTAAAAGAAACAAACATTGTATATTTGATAGAATATTTCTTACAAGTCAAACATGGACCAGTGTTAGGGTGTCTGGTCACAGAACCCAGGTTTCTGGCTGTAGAAAGAGGAATAGTTAAGGTCTGTTTCATACACATAGCAATACAGCCAGGGGTTTTACAGCATGGACAATACCATTTAGAACTATGACTGTCATGTATAATATCAGGGATCCATCCAGATTCTAGATCATGGAAGAGATTGTTGATGGTAGTGAAAATACATGAGCTATATGTGGAGCATACAATTTCTCTAGCAATGTATTATTTATCTGCTTCTTTATTATCTTGTGCAATGAGTGTGTTATTTTTTTCTTTAGAGTCTGTAAATGCCTTAGCAATGTCATGCATATTGTAAACAGTGTATCTTTCTTCTTGACTATGGCCATCCACACCATGCAATAATTAGGGTAGTATATCATTTACCAAACCAGTTTGGAATTTAGCTGAATGAGATTTGATAGCAGCAATGTCTGCTGTATTCCAAATAGACATGGCTGCACCAAAGAGACCTGTGGTAGTGCCTGTTGCACCAGTGACATCAGAACTGTCAACTTCACTTGTGTTACGTTTATGACTTTGAGCATCAGGATTGGGTTTTCTCCTGAAGTTGCCTCTATGCTCAGTGGTGTGTACCCCAACAATAGGGTCTTGAGTATGAATTTGAAAAGCTTTCAAGCTTTCAAGCAATAAAGTACTGTAAAATGCTGATGTGTTAGTAGTATGACACATACCAAATTATTTCATATTCCAGTAAGTCAGGTTAAACAAAACAGGTATATGTATAAATTGTAAGTTGTTAATAAGTGTACCAGGTAGTGCAGTGGCAGTGAGACCACTACAAGGACCAGGGGTATGCTTTGGACATTCCAAAAGCTGTTTCTTAGTTGGGGGCAACACAGAAAGATACATGGCAGCAGGGGCCATGTTGTGTACAGCACAAAATTTCCTGTCAGAGTCCTTAGACAAAGAATTACAATATGAGGGATCAGTTAAAGCAGTAATATTGTATAAACCAGAATGTCTAAGAGCAGTTTGTAGTAAGGACAGAGAGCCATTAGGGGATAATTTAGCATTGGGCTATCCATGGAAAGTTCCCTTGGAGAGCTTGGCCACAGGGAGAATTTGTCCTTGTGATGTGGTTTGCCACTCAATTTGCAGGGTAGATTTATCAGTTGCAACAACCGAGGCAGTGAGGTAGGCATCAGAACCTTCCTGGACAGTAACCAAACTATCAGGTATATTGATGGAAACTCCCTCTGGGGCAGATGTTGGAGGATCATGGTGAGGAAGGAGGTGCTTTACCATGCCTTGGATGCAGGGGAAAACTCCAGAGATGAGGAGAAAGTGGAACAAGATAGCCACCTTGTCAGTGTATCTGAAAAGGAAAATCAAACATTAGTAGGTTAGTACTATTCCACCCAATGGGGTGAGAAAAAGTAATTATACTCCTTTATACAGTTTCAGTTGATTTGCATGTAACTATTTGTCAGTCAGTTTGTTATTGTGCAAGAGTCTAACTTGATAGACTACTGGACTGAGCTTGTTGACAATGAGGTAGGGACCTTCCCACTGATTGGAGAAGGAGTGTGTGAGATGGCCAAATCTGAGGACCATTACCTGATCTCCAACTTGCCAATCCACTTCTTATGTGTGTTTGTCAAACTGTATTTTGGACTGTTGCTGGGCCTTGCCCATGCAATTGGCAGAATACAAGTGTGTGTGTATGAGATCTTGTCTGAGTTTTTCCACATATTGTTCTACAGACACATGGTCTGCTGTGGTGGTGTGCAGGTCAAACAACAGGTGTTCAGGTAATCTCAACTGTCTTTCAGTAATCACCTCAAAGGATGTCAACTGGGTGGTGGCTGAGGGTGTGCCCCTAATTGCCATAAGGAGTAACAGCAACAGGGAATCCCAGGTTTTGGGATTGTCCTCAATAAGTTTGGAAAGCATTTGCTTAATATGTCCGTTGGCTCTTTCTACTTGACCTGAAGATTGCAGATGATAAGGTATGTGGACCTTCTGGTGAACTCCGAGGAGTTCAAGTGCTTCTTTCATCAACTCACCTGTAAAACTCATTCCTTTGTCAGAGTCTACCTTAAGAGGTAGGCCCCACATAGAGAAAATCTGTTCTACCAGGATTTTGGCAGTAGTTTTAGCAGTACATGTCTTAGTGGGGAAAGCTTCAACCCACTTAGTGAAAAGGTCAGTTACCACAAGAGCATACTTGTTGTTCCTGCTGGTATTGGTCAGGGGACCAATAAAATCAATCTGTATGGCATGCCAAGGGCTGGAATGTCTCTGCGGTAAGAGTTTGGCATTTCATTTGGTGGGGATGGGATTGTTTTGTGCACAAACAAGGCAGTTATCTATGTACTGTTTGACCTCTTTGGTGACACCAGGTCACCAGGCCTCTGGAGGGTATTTTCCACTCCCTAGTGTCCACCAGTGGGGGTATCATGCACTTGGTGCAAAAATTCAGACCTAAGGTGTCTGGGGACCACCCACAACTTGGTGGTGGCATCATTTGGTTGGTACCAGATGAGCTTATAATCTGGAGACAAGTGCAACTTATCTTCATGCCTCCGGTAGGGGTTATGAGTAGGAAGATTTTCTTCTGTGCTCTTGTCAAGGAATCTGAACACTTCTTTAAGTTCAGAATCAGCATGTTGGGCTACGGAGAGGTCCAAAGGGGAAAAAGGTTCAGGTTTCTTCCTTAGTGCTGCAATGTGCATGGCCGCATTGGCCTCTGGATGGTCCATCATCCAGGTGTCCTCCCCTCGGGCCCCTTCCTTGGCAAGGGTGTCTGCAGTGTCATTGAAGGCATGGTAGGGATCATGTATGGAGTGAGCCTTAACTTTGTGTACATACAGTTTGTGTGCAAACCTTTGTGCCAGTGAGTGTATGTATATTACCAGCTCTTTATGCTTCACCGGGCTGCCATCAGAAGTGAGGAAGGAGTTCTTCTGCCAGAAAGGAAGGAATTCTGTAAAAGAACAACAAACCCAGTTAGAGTCTGTGAAGATGATGGTATCCTCGGTCCCATGCTGGATGAACAGGAGGGCACAGGCCACCGCTGCCATCTTGGCATACTGTGATGATGCCACACTGCAATGCTTACAGATTTTAACAGTGTTACCATAAGGGTAAATCACCAAGATACCCATCCCTGCAATCTGTTCTCCCTGATAGTAGGAAGCTGAACCCTCTGCAAAAATATGACACAATGAGGTGTTCTCAAGTACTTGTGGTGTGGCAAGGAGGAAAGGACCTGGATCCGGTAGATCAGGTGGTTGCAGTGTACAATCATGGGGTTATCCTTGGAAAAGGAGTCCATGTGCCAGCATGGATGGCATTTTGGTTGGGTGTACCTGTATGTTTCTATCCTGGAGAAGAAGTGACCAGTGTGTCAGCCTAGTGTTAGAGACTGACCCATCTTTCACTCTATCTGATAGCAGAAAGGTAGTTGGGGTGTGGTTTGTGTTAATGATCAGAGGAGAGTACCCAATGATATACAAGAAGTGCTTGACAGCCCAGTGGGTGGCCAGAATATTCCTTTCACAAAGACTGTACTTCTGTTCCACTGTGGTCAAGAGCTGTGATGCATATACAGTTGGTCTCAGGGTGCCATGAACCTTCTGGGCTAGTACTGCTAACATAGCAATGTCAGAGGTGGCACACTCCAGATGGAACGGCAATGCTGGATTGGGCTTGACCAGAGCTGGAGCCAAGGCCAAGGCCTGTTTTAGTGACCTCACAGCCTGGGTGTGAATGGGACCCCAAGTCCAGCCAGGGAATGTCCCTTTTCAGGAACTCATAGAGAGGAGCAGTCTCCTGAGCAAAATCACAAATAAAATCTCTAGAATAGTTTACCATACCTAGAAACCTCCTAAGAGTAGCCACACTGGTGGATAATGACAAGTCTTGCAATCCTTGTATCTTTTTCCAGGTAGGACTGTGGCTTTGGTCAGTTATTCTCAGGCCCAGAAAGAGTACCTCTTTCTGACATACCTGTAGTTGTGCTTTTGCTGGGTTACATTTGAGGCCTGCTCTCTGGATGAGAGTCAGTAATTCATCCAAGAGATCCAAGTGTTGTTCCCGTGTGGCTGTTGCCAACAGCAGGTCATCCACATACTGCAAGAGACACTGGGGGGTTGAGAAACCCTCAAGGGCATCCATCATGTGCAAATGGAACAGGGATGGGCTGTTATGGAATCCCTGTGGTAAGCAGGTCCACGTGTATGATCTACCTTCAAAGGTGAAGGCAAATTTATATTGACTCTTCAAGGTCAATGACAGTGACCAAAAGCCATTGGAGATGTCCAGGGCACTGAACCATTTTTGGTCAGGAGTTAGAAGTCATAGCACATCAGGTGCTGTGGCCACAGTTGGAACACAACTGGGAGTGACCTGGTTCCATTTCCTGTAGTCAATAATAAGTCTCCAGGCACCTGTGGGCTTTTTCACAGGCCACACTGGGGAGTTGGTAGTACAGACACATGTTCTGATTGCACCTTGGTTGAGGAGACATTTTATTGTTTCCCTAAGAGAAGGCAAGGCCTCAGATGGAAAAGGGTATTGCCTTTGCCTCTCATAGGCTGGGCCTGGCACTTAAATAACAGTGTGCATTCTCCCACAGTCATGCTTGTTGGTAGCAAATGCTTCCAAATGTCTTTGTAGAATGGTGAAGAGCTTTGGAAAAAGCTCATGGTTCTTGAACAAATCTATGACGTCATACTGTTTATTGGTGGCAGATATTGTTGCCACCACATGTGAATCAGGGATCAAAATGCTATGATATTGGCCCTGAATCTGAATCAATAGCATATTAGCTAAATCCACCACACAGCCATGAAGTGCAAGGAAGTCAATTTCAATGATGCTAGGATGATCATGCAATACCGTTAGTTGGAAGGTGTGAGAGGCCTTCAGGTGTCCTAACTCTACAGGTAATGGTAGAGAACAGTATGCAGACAACCTAGTACCATCTACTCCTGACATGTTGGTCCTCCATCTGGTGGACCAAGGAGATGTATCTGAGTGGTCATCATGTAATACAGACACAGCCATGCCTATATCCAGTAACACTGTAAGAAGGTGGCCCCTGACCTCGGCCTCAGTGCAGGACCTTCCATTGGTATCCAAAACCAGCTTGTTTACAATCCAGACTGGGGCCTGTAATTGTCAATCTGTACTATAGGGAGCATGGAGAGGTTGGGCCTGTCTCCTGTGAACCACGTCACCATGCTGCACTGATGCTATATAGGGAGGTGCTTCTGGGTTCAGGCCTGTGTGGGCCTGAGGGCCTGTACTTCCGGTATCACCATGGCCTGTTGGGGCCTGGGTTCCCGGTTGTATGGCTGCAAGGGACTGAGCTGGAACACTGTCCACTACAGAGAGCACTTGCCCCAGGAGCCCTCTGAACTTCCAATTCTCTGTGCCTGTCTCCCTATACGAAGGACCTATTCTTTGTTGTTGTTTACCCTTGTTCTTATGGTGTTTCTTATTCTTGTGATAATTCTGGTTCCCACCCCATTGCTGCTGTTGTTGCTACTGTTGTGGTTGTTGGACCTGCTGGGGGTGTTGGTTGTCCATGAGGAGGGGCTGTTTGTGTTGGGCCTGCCCTTCCACCATGTAGTGCATCGTGGCCTCTGTTGTAGGTTCCACGGCAGCTACTTTCTTGGAACTGGAGCCCAGATCATGGATGTAGAGTTGGTAAACTCTCTCGGTTTTCTGAAGGATGTCAGCAAACCTTTCCATGGTGGGATAGGTGGTTGGCTCTACCTTCTCTCTTACTGCAGGACTCATGTTTCTAAGAAACAAGGTCTTATACTTGATAAGATCTACATCCACAGCTTCTTGTGCAATTTGTTTTCCTGCTCGGTAGGCCATCCAGAGTCTCTGGTGGTAAGTCGCTGGACTTTCTTTTGCATTCTGTTTTACAGGGTATGTAAGCATTACTCCTACTACACATGGGCTGTGCGTAGAAATGAGTTCAGCTGCAACCTTGTCAAAGGTGGCGTTGCCAGCCTGGTGGATGGCATCGGGGCATTTGGCTCACAGTCCAGGATCAATGGTCTGGCATAGGATCTGGATCTTGTAGTCTGCAGCGAGACTATGCATTTCACATTTGGCACACATCTTTTCCAAGTGACAGCTGAGGTTGTTGGATGGGCTCATCCGACCGATACTGTCAGCTATTTGCTGAACAGAGAAGGCCATTTGTAGGGGATTATTGGAATGATCAGGTGGAGGTATGTTGCCTCAGGAGCCATCCAGGGCTGCCTGTGCTGCGGCCTCCACTACGGACTGGACTATGTCCTCCTGAGTACCAATTTCATGAATAAGCTGCCTAATTTGGCCTTTTAAAACTTGCTTATTCCTCTCCAGAAAGGGCACACTATTTACCACATTATCAATTATTTTCTCCTGCCTGTCTTCCACATTAATAACAGCTACCGGTGGTGCCGTTGGGACTAGGCCTTGGCCTGCTCACCCCATTATGGGGGTTGCCATGTTGGCATCGCCCATGATGTGCGTCACTATGTCGACAACATATGACATGGTGTGGGTGTAATGGAGATCCGCCATTTTGTGGATGGTGGGGTAGGGTCTCTGGGCCATAGTAGGGGTGTGACTGGGTGTTGTACTGAGAGATGTCATCATCTGGGGCACCCCTTCAGATGATATAGTTAAGGCAGGGGCTACGCCTCCCATCACCTTAACATGTCCAGCCAGAACCTCCTGCTGATGGTGCAGTTTCGCTATCTTGTATTCACATTCTGCACGACTCACATTTGCAACATTCACATCAACCTCATCCTGCATTTGTTTCTGTAACACTCTATACGTGGCGCTCAATTCGTGATTGTCCCTAGTAGCCACTTCTAAGTCATTATATACCTGGTATATCTCATCCTGTAGCTCTCCCATCTCCTCACTCAACTGTTCATTCATTCTACTTCACAAGTCATTCATATTCAAAGCCTGCCCCTTATCCAGTCACAAACTTTCACTCTCCTGCTTCAACATACAAATTTCCTGCTCGCCTGCCTGGGTAGAATGATGCAAACGTGAATCCTTTTCATTTTGCAGTGTCTGAAGTTCAGACTCCAAATTCTGCTGCAGTCTCACCCATTCCATTTCCTGCAAACCCATCTCTTGCTTAAGGGATGAAATTTGCAGTTCAAGGGTTTGAAACCTCACTTCGGAGGCTTCCAGAGCAGCATATAGAGCCACGACCAACAGCCCTTTAGCTTGGTGCTTATGCTGCTTGTCTCGTCTCAGTGTACTGGGTTGGAATCCACATTATGGGGTTTTTGGATTGACTTGCATCCTGTATGAAGTCAGCCCATCCTCCATGGGATGCAAGGAAATTTGAGACATTGAGTCTTAGTTCTGCACAGACATTTGATACGGTGACCATTGTGTGGGGAGGAACAAAAAATTAAACCATGAAAAAGGCGCCGTGCTGTGTATTGATTCACAGCAGGAGCAATTTATACACAGTTGGGCTACTGTACCTTTGTAAGCTTGCAATTCAAAACTGCTGTGGAGCGGGTCAAGTCGGCATCGACCACACCCAAAGAAGCAGCCAGACTCTGCAAGTGATTTCAAAGTGGTCAGAAAATAGGAGAGGTGATGTGGGAATACACACCTACAGTCCCCATTGGGAAGGGAAAAGTTGTAAGCAACAAGTGAAATCTTACAAACATCAAATATTGCCTGCACGCGGTCGCCAATTGTCAGGAGGTCTAAACCTCACTCTCAGGTTCTTGGTAATATTGGGAATGCAAGAAATGCAAGAGAACAGCTAATATTTTTCAAGTCAAACTACTTCTTGCTGGAAGCTGCAATATTGAACATAGGATTTGCAAGAAAGCAAGTTGTGCTCACAACAGAGGAAGTTGGACCTTACAATTGTCTTTGGTTTGTAGCAGATATTCTGCAGGTGGAGGCTACTTCTAACTGAAAGGTGAAATAAGGAACTTAGAATTATCAGGAAAAGACAGTCTTGTTACAATTCTTAAGATTTTCAGTGCAGGAAGAGTTTAAAGCACAGCTGACTTATTTTGGGGCTGACTGCTTTCAGAGCACAAACCACCAGGCTGCTTTGGGGCTGGGGAGGTTTACCTGTGTCTGACTTGGATGTCTGGATTTTTCTCTGTTTGATTAGCAGAGGATTTTCTCTGTCAAATTGTTATGTATGGTATCTTGCTGACAGGAAGGCACTCATCGTAGCGGTGGGTCAGAGTTCTTAGCTGATTGTTTTGTGAGGGCACAGTTTAGGCCCAACCTTCCCACCCTCACCCACCCACCCCTGAAATAGTTCCTTTATACCTGGGGTTCTGACATCATTTCCTCAAGAGTGCAAGGTGCATATCAATGTCATATCCTCTCTAGCACACAGCACTGAAAATATAAGCATACACATTGTATAATATATATATTTCTATATAACAAACCAATCACACACACAAACACACACACACAAAAAAAGTACATAATCATGTGGGGAGTAGTGCAATGTAATGGCTGTGGGGCAGCAGTCTTCTGGGAGTCTTTCTGGAGGCTGAGATGCTTCCCTATTTGCAGACAACTCTCTGCCCTGAGGGAGGAATTTGCCCGTCTTCAGGCCACACTGGACAGCAGTAAGGGAACCTTCTCTCAGGCCAGACTGGATGGTAGGAAGGGAACCTCCCCCATCCAGGAGCACCAGAGCCACCACCACTACCTCAGAGGTTGCAAAGAAAGCACAGCAGTTGGACCACAGTGTGCTCAGGGAGGGTGAGGATGGTGGAACAGAGGCACACCCAGTCAGTTGTTCCACTCCACAATCCATACACCATTCTGGGGGAGCACAGCTCCCCTATGGATGCACCCACAGAGGAGATTAAGGAGGCTGAGGACACCTGTCACAAGGGAGGCCCACAGGAAGGAGGCAGAGGACACCACAAGGAAAGGAAGCAGCTCCTGGTGGGGGACTCAATTATTAGGGGGCTAGAACTGGAGGGAGCAGGGAAAACTGAAGTAAGGTGCCTGCCTGGTGCCATGGCTTGGAGAGACAGGAAGCGCATCCTCAGGAACACGAGAACAGCTGCACGGAAGTCTGAGCTGGACATCATTGTCCACCTAGGGACAAATGACTTGGCTCAACATGAGATTAGAGCAGTGCAGAAGGACTTTGTAGAACTGGGGAGGGGCCTAAGACAAGTAGCACACACAGTATCCTTCTCAGAGGTGCTGCCTGTTAATGGCATGAGTGAGGCAAGGGTACTTTGCACCATGCAGTTTGATGAATGGTTGAAAAAATGGTGTGGAGCACAGGGGTTTGGCTTCATTGGGGACTGGGGTTCCACCTGGAGGGACGCCAGCCTATACTGGCAGGATGGTCTGCATCCATCCAGGAAGGGAACAAGTCTTTTGAGCAATCAGTTTAAATGCTTCATTGGCAAGCTTTTAAACTAGTCAAGGGGAGGCACTGATAAGCAGCAGGAAAATCCCAGCCTCTCCCTACAAAACAGGGTACTAAATGAGAAAAAGACCAAGGTAGAAAGGTCAGTGGGGGATGCTGCAACAGAAGGCAAAGCCATCATAAAATGGAAAGCAATGAGTACCAATGCCCATAGTCTGAGTAACAAGCTTACTGAATTAGTGGCCTTGATGGAGGAGGAACATCTGGATATCATGGCAGTCACAGAAACATGGTTTGCACAAAACCATGACTGGGATGTAAACATACCAGGATACACTATCTACAGGAGGGACAGAGAGGGTAAAAGAGGAGGAGGAGCAGCTCTTGACATAAGGGAAGGAATCAAAGCAACAGAACAAAAGGGAAAACAGGGAGGAGAAGAAGCACTGTGGGTAAATTTGGAGACTGGCAATGGCACCACAATCCGCACAGGGGTTGTATACAGACCCCCTTCTCAGGGGGAGGAAATGGACAAGGAAATGATAGAAAGTATACTTAGTATGGCAGAAAAAGGGGAGATATTGCTGATGGGTGATCTGAATATGCCAGATGTTAGCTGGAATGCAGTTGCAGCAGCCACTTCGAAGAGTGGGGTTATTCTAGATGCCCTACAGGGGTCATGCCTTAGACAACTAGTATTGGAGCCCACTCGAGAGGGAGTAATCTTAGACCTGGTTCTCTCAAATGAAGATGAAGAGAGGATCACAGATGAGAAGCGGATAGCCATCTGGGAACTAGCGACCATCGAACAGTATGGTTTACAATAAACACAGCAATAGAGTCAAGCCATACAAAGGCAAAGGTACTGGACTTTAGGAGGACTGATTTTGCCAAAATGGGCGAGTGCCTAAGGAATGCACTAGCAAATGGGCAGGAAGGAGGGGTGGAAGAACAATGGGGAATAATAAAAACTGCCATCACAGAGGTAACAAGCCTTTGTGTGAAGCAAATGAAAAAAACTAAATGATGTAAGAAACCACTATGGTTCTCAAAGGAAGTGGCAGTGAAGGTTCAAGAGAAAAAGAAAGCTTTCAGGAAGTACAAGGAATCACAGAAGGAGCAGGACAGAGAACTGTATCAGTTAAAGCAAAAGAAGCTGGGAAGGCAGTCAGAACAGCAAAGGCCCAAACCGAGGAAAAGATAGCTAACTCAGTTAAGAAGGGATAAAACCTTTATAGGTACATCAGGAAGCGAAGGCAGACCAAGGAGGATAGTGAGGCTTAATAAAAGGGGAGGTGGAGCAGAGGGTGACTGTGAAAAGCAGAGATACTAAACAAATATTTTTGCTAAGTATTTACAAAGGAAGAGGGGGAGGTACCTAAAACAAACAGTAGAAACACTCTGGATACAGAAGTTGATACCAGCCCATTTACAGAAGAAAGGGTTCTGAAAGAACTCTTAAACCTGAAGGTGGACAAAGCAATGGGGCCTGATGGGATTCATCCCAGAATTCCAAAAGAACTAAGGGTAGAATTAGTGACACGACTGACTACCCTGTTTAACAAATCATAGGAGGATGGGGTGGTACCGAGGACTGGAGGAGGCAGATGTGATTCCCTTCACAAAGTGGGAGCAAGGCAGAAGCAGGAACCTACAGACCTGTTAGTTTAACCTCAGTGGTAGGAAAATGATGGAATCACTTCTGAAGGAAAGAGTATCCAAGTATCTAGAGGCCAGAGGGGCTAGGACCCAAGGCAGCATGGATTCACAGCAGGAAGGTCATGCCAGACAAATCTGATAGATTTTTCTGACGGGTGATGGGGTGGAGCAACAATGGGGAATTATCAAAACTGCCATCACAGAGGCAACAAGCCTTTGTGAAGCAAATGAACAAATCAAACGAAGAAAAAGCCACTATGGTTCTCAAAAGAGGTGGCTGTGAAAGTCAGGAAGAAAAGAAAGCATTCAGGAAGTATAAGAAACACAGAAGTAGCAGGACAGAGGCTGTACCAGTTAAGGCAGAAGGAAGCAGGAGGAAGTCAGAATAGCAAAGGCCCAAACTGAGAAAAGATAGCCAACTCAGTTAAGAAGGGATAAAACCTTTTAAGGTACATCAGCCAGTGAAAGACAAAGGAGGGATGGTGAGGCTGAATAGAATGAACAGTGGGTGGGCAGAGGGACAGTGAAAAGCAGGAATACTGAACAAATATTTCTGCTCAGTATTCACAAAAGAGGGGGAAGTGCCTAATCCAACTAACAGAAGCACTCTTGATAGGGGGTCGATCCCAGTCCTTTCACAGAAGAAAGGGTTCTGCAAGAACTCCTAAAACTGAAGGTGGACAAAGCAATGGGTCCTGATGGAATTCACCCCAGAATTCTAAAAGAATTAAAGGGAGGAACTAGTGAAACCACTGGCTACTCTTTTAATAAATCATGGGAGGATGGTATGGTACCGAGGACTGGAGGAAGGTGGATGTTATTCCCTTCACAAAAGTGGGTCAAGACAGAGAGAAACTACAGACCTGTCAGTCTGACCTCTGTGGTAGGGAAAGTGATGGAGTCACTTCTGAAGGAAAGAATAGTCGAGTACCTAGAGGCCAGTGGAGCACAGGACCCAAGGCAGCATGGGTTCCTGGGGAAGGTCATGTCAGACGAATCTAATAGATTTCTTTGACTGGGTGACCAAGTAGTAGACCAGGGAGGGCTGTGGACATGACCTACCTAGACTTTAGAAGGCATTTGACACAGTCCACACAAAGATTAATAGTCAAATTAACCAGCCTGGGAGTGGGACCCAGGGTGGTAGCCTAGGTAAAACATTGGCTGGACAACAGGACACAGAAGGTAATTGTAAATGAGTCCATTCTGAAAGGGGTTACTAGTGGGGTACTGCAGGGTTCAGTATTGGGTCCAGTCCTTTTAATGTCTTCATCAATGACATTGCAGAGGGACTGGAAGGAAAAGTATGCATTTTGCAGATGACACAAAAATCTGCAACAGGTTTGATACACAAGGAGGCGTGGAAAGGATGAACAGGGACTTGGCAAGGTTGGAGGAATGGTCAGAAGTATGGCAGCTAGATTCAATGCAAAGAAGTGCAAAATAATGCACCTGGAAACAAGAACCCAGGGAAGAATACACAATGGGTGGGAGGTAGTAACAACAACAAAAAAGGAAAGGGACCTGGGGGTAATCATATCAGATGACCTTAAGGTTAGCAAGCAATGTGAGAAGGCAGTAGGGAGGGCTGGGGGTATACTGGGATGTATAGGGAGAGGCATCATCTGCAGAAAACAGGAAGTTGTTATCCCTCTGTACAGACAGTTGGTGAGACCCCATCTGGAGTACTGTGTCCAGTTCTGGAGACCCCATCTCCGCAAGGACATAGACAGGATAGAGGGCAGTCAGAGGAGGGCAACTAAAATGGTGAGGGTCTGCAAGAGAAGCCGTATGAGGAGAGACTAAAGGAGCTTAATATGTTATACCTTGAGAAGAAGGAGAGGGGGACATGATAGAAACTTTTAAGTACCTCCAGTGGAATCAACAAAGTCCAAAGGGTAGCATTTTCAGAAAAAGAGACTTGCAAGAACAAGGGGACACAATTTAAAGATAGAAGGAGGCGGTTCAGGGCAATGTGAGGAAGTATTATTTCACAGAGAGGGTAGTGGATGCATGGAACAGCCTTCCTGAGGAGGTTGTGGGGTCTAAAACTGTGGGAGAATTCAAGAATGCATGGGACAGACATAAGGCAATTCTTGTGGGGGGTAGGAAGAAATAGGCTGTTGGTTAACTAGGATCTGCGGCCTATCCTGTAGGTAGGGAAATGGGCAGACTAGATGGGCCTAGCGGTCCTTATCTGCCGTCAAAGTCTATGTTTCTATGTTTCTATGTTTCTATGACCAAAGTAGTAGATCAGGAAGGGGCTGTGGACATGGCCTACCTAGACTTTAGCAAGGCATTTGACACAGTCCCACACAAAAGATTAATATACAAGTTAGCTAGCCTGGGAGTGGGTCCCAAGATGACAGCCTGGGTAAAAAATTGGTTGGAGAATAGGACACAGAGAGTAATAGTAAATGGAGTCCACTCTAAAGAAAGGGGTTACTAGTGAGGTACCAGAGGTTCAGTATTAGGATCGGTCCTCTTCAATGTCTTTATAAGCGACATTGCAGAAGGACTGGAAGGAAAAGTATGTCTCTTTACAGATGACACAAAGATCTGCAACAGAGTTGATGCACAAGGTGGGGTGGAAAGGATGAAAAGTGACTTGGCAAGGTTAGAGGAATGGTCAAATGTATGGCAGCTTAGATTCAATGCTAAGAAGTGCAAGTAATGCACCTGGAAACAAAACCAGGGAAGAGTACACAATGGGGGTGAGATACTAACAACAACAAAATGGAAAGGGACCTGGGGTAGTCATATCAGATGACCTAAAGGTGGGCAAGCAATGAGAGAGGCAGCAAGGAGGGCTGGGGGATACTGGGATGCATAGGGAGAGGCATCACCAGTAGAAAACAGGAGTTGTTATCCCTCTGTACAGACAGCTGGTCAGACCCCATCTGGAGTACTGCATGAAGTTCTGGAGACCCAGTCTTTGCAAAGATATAGACAGGATGGGCAACTAAAATGGTGCAGGGTCTGCACCGGAAGACATATGAAGAGAGACTTAAGGAGCTTAATATGTATAGTCTCGAGGAAAGGAGGGAGAGGGGGGACATGATAGAAACTTTCAAGTACCTCAAGGGAATCAACAAAGTCCAAGAGAGCATCTTTCAAAAAGAGGTGTGCAAGAACAAGGGGCACAATTTGAAGGTAGGGGGACGGCTCTAGAGGTAAATTGAGGAAGTATTTTTCACAGAGAGGGTTGTGGATGCATGGAACTGGCCTTCCGGAGGAGGTCGTAGAGTCAAAAACAGTGGTGGAATTCAAGCATGCATGGGACAGTCATAAGGCAATTCTAGTGGGGGTAGGAGGAAGTAGGCTGCTGGTTAACTAGGATCTGCAGCTTATCCAGTAGGCAGGGAAATGGGCAGACTGGGTGGGCCAAGCGGTCCTTATCTGCCATCAAATTCTATGTTTCTATGTTTCTATGTTAAATCACAGACACGTTGCATAAGAGTAATAAACTTGTTTATTACTACCAAAAGGGATAACTCACAGTTACCCTAAGCAGCTCTTACCAATATGAACCGGGAGCCAATGCTAAGTGTTCCCTATACCTCGAGGATTTTCTGTGTCTCTTGGGGTCTCCAAGGTAAATAATGTAGTATATCACATTATATACCTATGATAATTACTATGGTTACTGTAAGATAGAAATATTTCTAGTTACAGAGATGAGCCCTATTGGCTAAATTAGAGGTGGCTCCACGGTCCAAGATAACATTACACAATTTTGTAGTAGTCATCAATTTTTGAAACAAAAGAGTACAGTTCTTACATAAATCAGTGAAGTAGTACAAATCGCCAAAAGGTGGCAATGCTGACTTATATATCATAATCATTACAAGGACACAGGTGTCCTAACATCTTGTAAGCAAGAAATACATAAGAAATATATATGTATTAGAAAACGAAGTGTATAACAATAATATGCATACATAACCTGACATCTACTCTTGTACGGTAGGTGCCCTTAACCCTATATGTTAGTATAACATATGCCTAGGTGCTGGCTGTCTACAGTGCACCTCTGGGGGTACCAATAAGGGTGCAGGGACCTAATGCAAGAAGGCCCTCCCCCCAGTACTGAGGCAATTCCACGTTTGTATCGTGGGTCCAGCATTGTTGCTATTGCAAAGTTGTCACTACACTGAATGCTCAAGATGTGACAATTCTGGTCAAATACTGTCAGCATGTGTTTCAACAACATACTGCTAGCACTGTCTCTGGCAACATCATGGCCATGCTATACATTCACCAATATCTGCCTCAGCATGCGCAGCAGTGGAATTGATTGGTTAATGGAGGCAGACTCGCCACTCACTGCCTGTGTGGCATGTTCAAAAGGATGCAAAATTGTTATTACGGAGCCCATGAGGCACCACTCTTCAGTTGCCATAGACATGGAGGCCCCCGGAACTGTCACGGCTAGTGTGCATCACAAGATATTCTGAGATGGCTTTGTGTTGTTCATACAACCTCTCTGCCATGTATAAAGTGGAGTTCCACCGGGTGACAACTTCCACCTTCAAGCGGTGCTGAAGGAGGCTGTTTCATATCTGCAACTGCTGAAGCTGGTCACAGGCCTTTACAGGTTGTGAAAAGTGAGAACAGATACAGGGTGCAACTGTCAGCATTTCCTTTACATTAGGGTGCTGCAGAAACTCCTGCACCACAAGATTTAAACAATGGGCCATGCATGGAACATGAAAAAAGCCACCATTCATGATGCATTTCACATTTGACCCATTGTCACTTGCTATGAACCCAGCTCTCAAGGACAGGAAGTTCAGCCACTTGTCAGTTTCAGTAAGTACCAAGTCCAACATGTTTTCATCAGTCTGTGAACAGGTCACACTGCATATAGCAATCATTGCATGCTGTCAAGTTCCTGGAAGATTGCTACCAAGACGTTCCACTATACTGCACTGATTATTCACACTACCAACAGCAAAAACAACCCCCGGCACCTGCGCCCAGTGTGCAGTTATACACAAATATGAACTCCCCACTGTTTTGCCACTTGTCCACATATCTTTCTTTTTTTGTAATTTAAAGTTTATTCATACATTTTCCACCATAAAAGGCAGCATACAAAGAAACTGATAGAGTCTCATTGATACATAGTAAAAAGATGCTGCCCCCCCTCACCTCCCCTTACTGCAGTAACCCATCTCAGTGCCCGTAGGTGCCGAGCCTCTAATCAAAAGACCATATAGAAGCATCATCCTAGTATAGGTTTAGTTTGGAACCAAAGAGGTTAGTGAGTGAAGGGGAACCCAAATTCTAGCATAAACTGCCAGTCTGTTATGTAGGCTGGCTATTGCTTTTTCTGTGCACAAATTGGATAATACTTCTCTTACCCATTCCTGGAAAGAAGGGGAGGACCTGTCCTTCCAATGATGGAGGATTATTTTCTTAGCCGACAAGGCGACCATGGATATGTGAAATTTATGCGCCTTGACTATAATAGAGGACAGGTCCCCTAACACACATACCTCAGGGATAAAATATTCTTGAAGGCCCAACAAGGGGTCTAAGGAAGTTTGGATTGAAGCCCAAAAGGTGGAGACTCTTGGACAAGACCAAAGCATGTGAAAAAGTGTGCCCTCATCCTGCAAATATTTATTGCACTTGTTAGAGTCTAAGTAGCCCCACTTATGAAGCTTAACCGGGGAGTAATATACGTTGTGCAATACATGATATTGAATGAGACGCAGTCTATCCTGAGAGATAAATTTATGACATGACTTTCAGAGAGAATGCCAATCCAGCTGCAGATGGGGGAGAAAGTTACTCCAGAATCTTGATGGCCCAAATGGGCCCCCGAATTTTTTATGAAACAAAACCTGATATAGTTTAGAGATTACAACAGAAGACCCAGAAAGTGGGGATACCTCGGATATCAGAGAGGAGATGCTCTGAGAGGGAGGAGTACTCCCCAGGGTGATTACCAGTAAATGTCTCAATTGCAAGACTTTGAAGTAAGTAGAAGTCGGGATGAGAAATTTCCTAACCATCTCCTCCACTGATAACCAATGCCCCTCACCATCAGTAAAGGTGGAGAGCTTCCCCTCTCCCAATTGAGGCAACCAAAGATGGGAGATTTGGTTCTTGTTAATAGTAAATGTTGGAGAGTTCCAGATAGACTGGGCCAGGTCCAGATGGGGAGAGTACTGCAAAAAAGAACATATCTGTAAGTAGACCTTTAAGGAGGTCCTTATTGTGGGACAGTCTACAGCCATACTTACTTGGGATAACTTAAGGAAAAATAACGCGAGAGGGTCCAGATTTTTGGCATTGATTGCATCCAATTCTATTTTGAGCCAGATAGGTTGCATTTCCTCTGGGCCGGGAGATACCCACCGAGAACATTTCGCAAGGTGACTAGCCCAATGATATACAGCCAGATGGGGATATGCAAACCCCCCCTCCAGTTTTGGGGCTGCCAGCTTATGATAAGCCAAACGGGGATACCTGTCAGCCCAGATGAATCTAGTAAAAATACCATGAACCTTTTTGAACCAGAGTAAAGGAATAAAGGCATTGAGAAGGGACAATGGATAAAAAATCCTAGGAAATACATTCATTTTAATTATATTAATTCAGCCCCACAGAGAGATAGGGAGGTTAGACCACCTCTCTAGGTCATGTGTAATCCCCTGCAATAAGGAATCTAGGTTTTCCTTGAACCATACTAGGGGGTTACATGAAAGTTTAATACCCAGATACTTGAAAGACCTGGGTGTCCAGCGTAGCCCAAGGGGGCTAATATCAGTCTTAAAGACTTTGTGATTTAATGGAAAAAATAGGGACTTACTGGCATTCAATTTATAGTTAAACAGAGCACTAAACCTTGCCACTTCACTTAATAAGGCCGGGACGGAGGATACCGGATGGGACAGATGTATTAACAGATCATCAGCATATGCAGTGACTTTCACTTCATGCCGCCCAATTCTCACTCCTTGTATAGAATCATCATTGAGAATATTTTGGATAAGAGGTTCCAGATATAA
Organism: Neoceratodus forsteri; assembly: GCA_016271365.2. Taxonomy (NCBI): domain Eukaryota; kingdom Metazoa; phylum Chordata; order Ceratodontiformes; family Ceratodontidae; genus Neoceratodus; species Neoceratodus forsteri. Next base: position 259,412,532 of record CM028137.1, on the reverse strand, counting down.
GTTAAATAATAAAGGGGAGAGGCGGAACCCCTGTCTAGTATCTGAGTGAAGCGAGAAAGGATGGGAAAAGGCCCCATTCACGGAAATTCTTGCCGAGGGATTTTTATAAAGGGTGGCAATCCAGGAGATAAACAGAGAAGGGAAGTGGAAGGCCTCCAAAGTGCAGAACAAGAAATTCCAGTTCACACAGTCGAATGTCTTCTCGGCATCCAAGGAGACCAAGCCCGCAGGGAACTCCGTATCCCTGGTAGCTGAGAAGACATGCGATAAAGTGCGTAAATGGTCAGAAGATGAGCGTCCTTTAATAAATCCAACCTGATTTGTACCTATTAACCCAGGAAGAACCAAATGCCAACCTGTTGGCCAGTATTTTAGAGAGAATCTTAATATCCTGGTTTAAAAGAGAGATGGGTCTATAACTGTGAACCTTTTCGAGGTCTTTATCAGGTTTGGGAAGCAGAACAATCAGAGCCTCATAGAGATATGAATCTGTCTCCTCCCCACATAGGATTTGCTGAAATAAATGACCAAGTATTGGTACAAGAAGGTCTCGAAAGACCTTGCAAAATAAAGCAGAAAATCCATCTGGACCAGGGACCTTGTCGGCAGGCAATTCACTAATAACCTTAGCAATTTCCTCCTGGGAAATAGGGACAACCAGAATACCACCACACCTGTCAGGGAGAAGGGGCAAGTGGGAGTCTCTTAGATAACCTTGTATATCTTCAGGGCAGGGAGGGTGCTCCATGTTGCTATACAGTTTAGAATAATAAACCACAAATTCTTGAGCTATCTCAGTAGGAGACACCTTAAGAGATCTGTCTGCTACTGACCTGATAGGTGGGATAAATCTCATTGATTCCTGTTGTTTAATACGCAATGCCAGTAAACGTCCCGATTTTTCCCCCCTGATCGGGTACGAATAATAGCTAGTTCTGCTCTCTCTTGAAGTAACCCCAGGTATTTATCCTTTAATTTCAGGAGTTGTCCACATATCTTTATTTAAATGGATGAATGGAGAGGAGGAATGTTGAAGGGCATGTCTTACTGAGTCGGACACAGTACGGTACAACTCGGGGATAGCATGGGTCAAAAAGTATGTCCCGGATGGGACTTTCCATTTTGGACAGGCTCATGCAGTAAACCACCAGAACCCAGAATTCTCCACAAAGGAGAAGGGTAAAAGATCAATTACCAGCTTTTTAGCTACAGCAGCATTAAGTTCACGTGACGCTGTATGATTGGGTGGGTACTTCAGCTTATGCGCAAAAACACTCTGTAACGTGGGCTGACTTAAATGTTTTACATGGGGTGTGATGACAAATGGTTCTGTTCTGCGAATGGCAGGCAGTGGAGTGTGGACATTTGATGAAGACGGTTGCACAGCTGATGATAACAAACCCACAAATGCAGTTATTTTGCCACATTTACCAACCGGGGTTGATGTACCACTTGCACTAGACATACTGCATTCACCACCGCCACCAAAACTGCTACTCTCACCAGCACTGGACAATATTTCAAAATCAGTATGCTCCTCCACCTCATCATGCCTGTAGTAGTCATCTGCTCTTATTTCATCACTACTGCACACATTTAATTTCCTACTTGATTTAACAGTCATGGAAGGGGATAACATGCTTGTTATGGTTGATGATGAGGGTGAATGCTCCACTGTGGTATTAGCTGCCATCTTGTGCTGGGTCCACAGTGCCATGTGCCTGTTCTTAAGATGCGTATGCTGTCCTCCTGTGCCCAGATGGCTCCCCCTTTTACCTTGACTCACAAGCACATGGCAAACCTGGCAGATTGCAGCTGACTCATCAGTTGCATCTTGCCCAAAAAAATCCCAAACAAGAGATTGTGATGCTCTGCTTTTAATATGTCCCTGATGCTGCTTATTAGACTCTGTTCTTTTAAGCCATGAAGTGGTGGTGGTGGTGGTGGTGGGGGGGGGGGTGCTACATGATTTTTCAGGCAGAACACACTTGGACTGCAACTGACCACCACGACTACCTATCATTATCACTGGGTCATCATCATCATCATCACCATCAATGGAAACTGGTAAATCACATGTTTTTCCGGGGGGGGGGGGTTAATGTAAACAGACCCAGGCACAGTCACTTTGAATTTCTTTTTCTCCGGTCCCCAAATGGGGTAAATTACATAATCATCATATTCATCAACATCACCCACATCCACATCTTCTGCTTGGATGCTGATATGTGGACTGCATGTTGCAACCACAGCAACGTCATCATCATCATCATCATCAACATCACCATCACCTGATATTTTTTCACCACACTGTGAATCACTGCATGGAAAATGCATGACCTGAACTGCGGTGGAAGAAATGTCACATTGTATGCTATCATTGACATGATCATCAGAATCTTCATGTTCAGTTACTAGGATGCTACTGGGAAGTATGGCATCATCTACACTGCCACTCACTCGCATTGCTTCACGCTCCACTATATTTTTGGACCTGGTGCACTGGTCAGAAGTGGAACTTGAGACTGCAATACTCATACCACCACCAGCAACTGCACTAACACCACTGGCTGGGACAACATCATCTCCTCCAACTATGAGTGAAGCTACTGATTGGGCTGTAAAAAACATTGCAGGAGAAATACCTTTCCTCACATCAACAATGTACTTCTGCGTCTGCATACTACCATGCCCATAGACAAACTTACCACTGACAACAGTGCCATGGTGAGAAACAGCTTTGCCTGCATGTCTGTTTGCGGAAATTTTGGGGGATCAATAACTATATTCTGAACAAATTTAGATTTTGGAACATTCACTCTGGGTGGGAGGACACTGAATGTGAAGCCAAAAAACAACTGTGGCTTCAGCAACAGATACAGATGCAAATACACAAATTCAACAACACCTTAACTAACCAGTGGTGCTGAAGTCACAAACAATCCAATCTGAAAAAGAATTCCTTTTGCCAGTGGGGGGGCATTGATTGCAGATTTTTACAGAGGTGCAAGCAGCAAAACAAAGAAAAGATACCACAATGGCAGTACAAAATCACGCAGCTGCATTGGATAGCAGGTTTACACTGCTGCACATGCAATTACACTGTGGCACAATAAAAGGTGCAATATTTGATGCCACGCACCACACACACACATACACACACACACACACACACACACACACACACACAATTTGTCTACAAGTAATGCTTAGCAAATTGAAAACTTCAGTAATATACCACGCACTATAATATTGTAAACAACCTGAAATTATGAACTGCTGCACCAGATCCACACAACACACAATCAGCAAAAAAAGTCAACAATTACTGACAATATTACTGTGTGTACATTAACACAGTTATATAACAAAAATATAACCAAATAACAAAGAACTCCCTATTTCTCCAACTTCAATCTACCTACACCAGAGATACGCCCCTCCCCAAAGCACACTTTCATGTCTCTTACTACACAGACTCAATATTGTACATTAACATTCAAAATCCACACACAAAAATGCTGGATAATATGAGCACAGAAGGGTTTCCTACAATCGATGAACTAAAGTTTGAGCAAAAGAAATTACTCAAAAAGGCTTTTCTAACAGCTTTTAGAAGGTTTGAATCACAGACAGCTCTCAGAGCACACTGTCTCCTACAGCTTCCTACACACACTACCCCGAACTGAGGCTGTGCAGATCAATATAGAACACATGTGACTTGAAATCCCATGAATCACTGCAAAATTCACCTTTGGAGCTTAAAAACAAGATGAAGTGAGGCGAAGTACATTGTTTTCAATGCACTTCGTCTTTAAAATTGGTGGGTTAGAGGTCTGGGAAGGAGGAGTAACGTGAAGTCATTGTTTTCAATGGACTTCCCGTTATCCATTATAATGCAAATTACTCTGCTTCACATTGTGGAATACTCCACGAATTCACCTTAGCCCCGTGAATCACCTCACGGAGCAAATTGAGCCCACTTCGCCCACCACTAAATGTTACCCTATAGTCCAAGTCCAAGTTTACATTACCCAGTTTGAGCAAATGGTCACTATTCCACACTGTATAGACTTGTAAAACATTAACCTTATGATATTCTTGAACATCTATGATACAGAAGTCTAACATACTTCCCCCACTTGGAGTTGAGTATGTTATTTCTCCCACCCAATTCTTTTTTACATGGTCATTTAAAAGTCTTAAACCATGTTTTGCTATAAGTTTCAGAAGGTAATTACCTTTCAGATATAAAAAATGTATCTCTAAACTGTCCAATGGGGATATCAATATCTATGCACCCTTCTGCGTCTTTTCTTGAATTTTATTTTCTATTTTGTCATTAAAATCCCCGGCCATAAAAATGATTACACTTGGAAAATGACACTACGAGGCTTCTATATCTTTTTCAATATTGTTGAAAATATTTAAAAAAACACGCCAGAAGAATTGCTGGTGGAATATAGATATTAAAAAGGGCTAAAGGTTAATTCCCATTAAATATGTTTAAGTACGTGTAATATAAATTATAAATGCTTGCTTCCAGACATTTTATATTTAAGGATGTGTTTATAAAATTGACAGACCCCCTTCTGATCTACCATATCTACAACTTCTGCTGGCTGGCAGATGCAAAACTTTAAATCCTTCCAAGACATCCTCACTTTCTTTGACCATACATGTTTCCTGTACCAGTAGTACATTATAACCTGAAATCCAGTTTACCAATTGCTTATCTACCACTTTGGATCTCAACCCAGCAATATTCCAGCATAATACTATAACTGAACAATATTTTTTATTTCTTTCTGTCATTCATTTACTAGAATCTGAGAAGCTAACTGTACTATCTGAACTAAAGCTGTCCACTGTTGTATCTGCTTTTGGACTATGAACTTCTATCACCATAGAATCATTCTTGCTAAGAACATAGCTACTGTTTATGCATACACCGATGTGTCTTCTTCCCTCCTGTAGCAGTTTCTCATATTATCCTTCTTTAGACTATATTCCCTCTATATAGGCTTCAGAAATGTTGTTATATGGGGTTGTCTTTTACTAGGAGAGTTTTGTTGTCTGACCCTATTAACTTACTGTAACTCTCCATATTGTTTTTATTTACCAGCTCATCCTGTCCCAAAATAATAGATGAATCAAGGGTAATACCAACTTCTGAAAAAGTATCCCTGTGTATTAAAAGTCAACCTCTTTTCTCAGAATTTGCAAGCACAGCAGACATCCATCCTTTATATGGCTTAGCTCTATATCTGTAGGCTGATTTAATATCAGCCCATCTAATTTTATTTCCCAGTACTCCCCTTGCTAAATTATGTACTGTCAATTTTCGTACAAATGGATTTTCCCTTCTGGATGTTGGTATTTTTATAAATCATGGGTAACATGTTGCCCTGCTGTATTAGTAAATCTTTATGATCTTCTATGATTCAACATGAATTTTGCTTCTCCTAACCCTCAGTCTTGGAGTTCTGGTTATGTGAAAATTGTACTTTTTTTTAATTTTTGTATCTATTACCCCATTGAATAACCTTTCTGTTTTTTTTATTGTTTCCTCTGATCTTTTCTCAGTCCCACAGTTTTTCTTCTCTTTCTGAACCTCAGCAGAACTGCAAGCAGTACTTTGCAATCCTTTCATTTTCTCTTTTTTGTATATTTTTTGTTCCCCCAGGTTTCAATCCTTGGATCAATATTATTCTCAGTTTTCATAAATGACCTCCTCTCCTCCTGCTCCACCACACACATACACATGTATGCTGATAACACAGTCATCCATGCATTAGTATTCTCCCTCTCACATGTACAAGCGTCCCTTCAGGTTGACTTTGAGAATCTGTTAAACTGGTTCAAACTAAACTCACTCAAATGCAACACAAAGAAAACTGTTGCAATAGCTTTTGGCAGTGCACAAAAACTGGCAAAGCTCCCCTCCTCCCCTTTTCATTCCTTAGAGAGCTCTAAATCAGAAGTTGTGGAATCCTTCAAATACCTGGGTATCTGGCTTGATCCAAAGGTGGACTTCTCGGGTCATATTGATGCTATCCATGCCAAACTCTGGCCCAAACTTGGTGCCTTAAACAGACACAAGGGCTGTCTCTCATGTCCTACTTGGAAGGAGCTTGTCACTGAACTAATTCTGATCTCCATAGATTATGTTGACATTGTGTACAGCTCTGAGCCACAATCATTTCTCTCTAAACTGGCCTCTCTGTACAATGCCTTCTGTCACTTCACTACAGACCTTACCTTCAAACACACCATGTTCCCTTTATTCAACTCTCTCTCTTACTTCTCTTGTTAGTTGTTGCCTTGCCCACTGTACTACCTTCATCACAAAGTATTGGTTTGTTACTCTCAATTCCTACCTCGCCAGTCTCCTGTCCCCCTCTACCAACTTGGGTTACTCTCTTCATACCTGTGACTCTCGCTCCTTTTCCCTCCTTTCACCACATTAACAATCAGGCATGTTATCCTTCGCCTTCAGGCTCTTTGCCCTATGGAACTGTCTCCCCTACTTGGTCTGCCTTCTGCCCACCACTGCAGCCTTCAAAAAACACCTAAAACCCCTCCTCACCTTCTGCTCCTGTTTCCCTCCTCAACCTCCTTGACTCACTTGCTCCTCTCCCTTTCTTACCCTTCCCCATTACTTTCTGCCACTTAATTGCAGCTCCCTGCACTTGCTACTAACACTAATGCCTGATCGTAAAACATTGTTTATTGTCATCTGTATTTATTGCATATATGGTATGCATTTGCACTATTTCTTGTTCTTTATTGTATATAATCTGTAAATTATTCTGCATTCTACTGTGGCTACTGCTATGCAATCACAACTGTATTCTTGTTGTATATTCTCCACTTTTCCCTCCCTGGGTCACACCTGGAAACAAGCTCCAGCTCAATTTGCCTTCCCTGATAAGCAACATTTTAAATAAATTACATTTTTTCCCTCTTTATCTTTGCTAAGTAATTGATTTTTTCTTTCATTTAATTCTCCAACCACAATATATGTTTTTTTTAATTTCTTTAATAGCAATTTCTTCTGTAATCATTTTTATTGATTTCTCACTGTATTTTATGTTTTTCCTGCCTCTTGTTAAATTCACATTTTGTTTAGAAACTGCAACAGGTTTCATTGATGATACAACATATTCTACAGGTAATTCATTTTACACATTTACAGGCTTCTCTATAGATGCACCAGTAAATGTACCTAATAATTCAACCAATTGCAGAAGTTGTGATTTACCAAACTGTATTTATGTTTTTACTCCCTCTATACCATTTAATAGAAGCTTTTCTCATTAGCCTTAATTTCTTCATGTTCATCCTTATGGGTTACAGATACTGTAATTCTGCCTGTGACCACAAGTAGGGAATGTCTGGTGGGGAACTGGAAGGTGGGTCCAAACTTAATTTTTAATATAAGGTATCAAAAAGGAATCAAAGTACTTTCCATGGCTTCATGGTTATATTGTCCTTATTCAGGACATCTTCTGTTTTTAGTACATTATTGGTACATGCAACAATCACCTCATTATCACAAATAACAAATTGCCTCTCAGCTGAATCTTTTTGTTCTGGATCCATTAATTCTGATCTACTTAATGCTGGACCAGTCACAGCAAGTAGATTAACTGATATATCTTCATTCCTAATTAGACACTGTTTCGTAATAGCAGTTTCCTCTAAAATATTTCTTTCTTTCAAAAATGGGTGTAAAGTCATGTGACCCGAATTTCTATTAATAGGTGAAGAGGTTATACTTGGAGTAAAATTATTTTTCAAAACCCTTTTATTCCCTCCTAATTCTATATGGTTTTCAATGGGTCATAAAAAAGTGTTATTTTTTTTAAAATCTCATCAGCTGCAACAATTTTGTTAACTTTCTTATCTTGTTTTTTAGACCATAGGCCAGGTTTTCAAAGCCCCAAAAAGGATCATGTACACAAATGCTTGCAGTCTGGGAAACAAGATGCCAGACCTACAGGCAATAATGACAGAGGCTAAACTGGACATAGTAGCCATTAGTGAGACATGGTTTACCAGTAACCACACTTGGGAGACTTCAGAACCTGGCTATGTACTGTTCAGAAGAGACTAAGATGCAAAAAAAGGGGGGGGTGGAGTGACCCTTTATGTCAATGAAAATATCAAAGCTACAGAAATTCAGAATACGTATAAGGAGCCAGAAGAACTGTGGGTCACCCTGGAAATAGGAAATAGGACAGCCATACGAACTGGGATTGTCTAAAGGCCCCCAGATCAGGGGAAGGACATAGACACATTGCTGTTAGAAGACATACAAAACAGGACAGCTAAAAGGAGGTTCTGATAATGGGAGACTTCAACATGCCAGATACAGACTGATCAGTACCAGCAGGAACATCTACCAGAACTATAGTACAAGTCAGATTAAACTGTTCCACCAATGATTTGGTTTAACATTGCTTTTTACAGTTGGCAATGAATTTGCAACTCATATTGCATTGTTTTTAAATGCTTAACCAGCTCAAGAGCAAGGTTTGTAAAATGTTTTTGCAACTCATTTGGGTTGTATCAGCAGTCCAGTAATAATGCAATGTAAAACTGAGTTTTAACTCTTAAGAAACAGTTTGTACAGGGCTTTGTATTGGATCCAGCAACACTTATGCGACTCAGTCAGGAATGCTAAAACAACTCATTGGAGGAACAGTTTAATGTGACTTGTACTGTACATACATAGTGGATTCCATGCAGGGGGAGGGCCTCAAATAACTGGTACAACAACCCACAAGAGACAGGGCTATCCTAGATCTAGTACTGACTAACAGGGAAAGGATCACAGTGCTCTAGGTAGAAGGTCACCTGGGGGCCTGTGACCATCACATGGTATGGTTCAATTTTGCCATTAGAACTAAATCATCCCATTCCAAGGCAACAGTATGGGACTTCAGAGGAGCTGACTTTGATAAGATGGCCAACAGAGTTCAGCTAGCCCTGGCAAAAAGAAATACAGGTGAGGGGGTATAGGCAAAGTGGACAAGCATTAAGGATGCAATACTTGAAGCAACATCCCATTGTGTTAGAGAGAAAAGGAAGTGCAAAAGAAGAAGGAAACCACTTTGGTTCTCACAAACAGTAGCAGAAAATGTCAGAGCCAAAAGGCTGACCTTCAGGAAATATAAGGGAACTCAGTGGGATAAAGATAGGGAGGCATACCAAGCTTCCCTAAGGGAAGCAGGGAAGGCAGCAAGGCAGGCAAAGGCCCAAACAGAGGAAACAGTAGCACAAACAGTAAAAGAAGGTGACAAGACTTTCTATAGTCATTAGTGAAAGGAGAAGGTCCAGAGGGGTATTAGTATTGCTAAGATCAAAGGGAATAAGGGGGCATGTGAGGAGGAGGACCATGTAAAAGCATCTGTCCTAAATAGATACTTCTGCTCAGTATTTACTGAAGAAAAGGTAGGGCAGGGCCCACAGTTCAGCACCATGGACACAGTGGGGAGGGTGGTATGCACTAGTCCCTTCACAAAAGAAAAGGTCCTACAAGAGCTCGCTAAGCTCAGGGTGGACAAGGCAATAGGGTCTGATGGCATACATCCCAGGGTACTAATGGAGCTAAGGGTGGAACTAGCAGAGCCATTAGCAGAACTGTTTAGTGAGTCTCTGAGCATAGGAGAGGTCTCAGAAGAATGGAGAAGGGCTCATGTGATCCCGCTCCACAAGAGTGGTAGCAGGGAGGATGCAGGGAACTACAGACCAATCTGTCTTACCTCAGTAGTAGGCAAGATTATGGAGGCACTCCCTTTGGAAAGGATAGTGCAACACCTGGAATCCATAGGAGCACAGGATCCAAAACAGCATAGGTTTACAACAGGAAGGTCCTGTCAAACTAATCTTATAGATTTCTTTAACTGGGTAACCAGAGTGGTGGACCAAGAGGGAGCAGTTGATGTCGCCTACCTTGACTTCAGCAAAGCTTTCAGTACTGTTCCACATAGAAGATTGATTAATAAGCTGGGTAGGCTCAGGGTGAGTCAGAGGTTGGTCAACTGGGTGGCAAACTGAATGGCAGGCAGAAAGCAGAGAATGGCGGTAAACGGTATACAGTCAGAAGAAATGCAAGTCACAAATGGGGTACCTTGGGGATCAGTCCTGGGGCCAGTCCTCTTTTATAACTTCATCAGTGACATTGCAGATGGACTGGAGGGTAAGGTTTGTCTGTTTGCAGATGATATCAAGCTCTGTAACAGAGTAGATGATCCAGATGGAGAGGGCAGAATGAGAAGAAACCTGGATAAACTGGCAAAATGGTCAGAAGAGTGGCAACTGGGGTTTAATACAAAGAATTGCATGATCATGTACATAGGGAAAAGAATCCCTGAAGCCATCTATAGGCTAGGAGGGGAGTTGCTGGCAGTCACAAGGGAATAAAGAGACTTGGGCACCATTATCACAGATGACCTGAACTCATCCAAGCAGATCACTAAAGCAGTAGGTAAGGCTAGGGGAATGTTGGTGTGTATTTGTAGAGGTGTCACAAGTCATAAGAGGGAGGTAATAATCCATTTTTACAAGACACTGGTTAGGCCCCATCTGGAGTACTGCATGCAGTACTGGAGGCCACACCTTCACAAGGACATTAACCAAATTGAGGCAGTCCAGAGAAGAGCAACCAAAATGGTGCGGGGACTGCATCAGAAAACATATGAGGACAGATTAACAGAGCTCAATATGTATCCCCTAAAGCAAAGGAGGGAGAGAGGTGATATGATCGAAACATTCAAATGCCTTAAGGGCATTAACAAGGTGAAAGAGTCTACCATGTTTCAATATAAGAAAAATAGCAGGACAAGAGGACACAGTATGAGATTAGAGGGAGGCTGATTAAGGGCTAATGTGAGGAAATTCTTTTTCACAGAAAGGGTGGTGGATGAATGGAATGGCCTGCCTCAGGAAGTGGTGGATATGAATACAGTGCAGGGCTTCAAACAGGAATGGGATAGGCACACGGGAGCAATACAGATGGGTATGAATAGATAGGCCATTGACAGAGCAAAGGCCGATGGCACATTCATAAAATAGAAAAAGAAATGGGCAGACCGGATGGGCCTTGTGATCCTTATCTGCCGTCAGCTTCTATGTTTCTATGGATGCAAGGTGCTTGTGTTAAACATGTCTGACACAAATGGCACCTTGTGCCAAAGGATGCACTCAGAGCTATTTTGCAAAGCAGCCTGTGTCAAACATAGGCTGTATGCACCAATGTGGGCTTGTGCCAGCCTTGCACCACAAAGGGGGCAGTGGCATGGTACTAGGGGACTTGTGACAGAAACAAGCTGCCATATCCCCTAATGTTGCATTTCCAAAACCTTCCCTGAGGACAGAGGTCTAAGTACTGTTAGACTAGCCAAGGGTTGCTCTGACAGTACTTGGACATCCTCTGGGAGGGTTGTCAAGCAGACACCACTGTGTTCCCCCCCCACCCAAATATGCCCGTAATGTAAGTTATTATAAAACAATTCATCCCCTGGTGATCTAGCAGCCCCCCCACAATCCCTGATATGACAGTAATGTAAATTATTATAAATAAAATTAATTCCTTGTGATCTAGAGGATCCCTCCATTCACAATATGCCAATCATGTAAACTATTATAGTCATTCCCTGGTGACAAGTCAACAAGTCATTTTCTGGTGAACTAGCCCAACCCCCAGCCCTGGTATGCCAGTAATGCGCAATATTATAGCATAACAGTCAGTTACCTGTGATCCAGGATTCCCACCCCCAACCCCATATACCTGAATATGGAAAGGCTGATAATATCCCATCCTGGTGGTCTAGTGGCCCCTCACACCTCCACTGCACCAGGCAGTGTCCACTACCCTGCTCCCCCATCCCTAACCCCAATCAGGTGACCAGCCTAGCCCTCCTCACACCACCACAGCCCACCACCAAATGAACTGTCAGAGTGCATACTGTATATAGTAGGCACTCTGACAATTCATTTGGAGGCTAGCCATGGTGGTGTGAGGAAAGCTGTGCCAGTCACCCAATCAGGGTTTGGGATGTGGGGAGTGGGCACTTCCTGGTGGGGTGTAATGTCGGGGCCATTAGACCACCAGGATGGGATGTGATCAGTCTTTCCATATTTGGGCATATGGTGCTGGGGTGGGGACCCTGGATCACAGGTATGACAGTTATGCTATAATACTGTGAATTACCAGCATACTGGGGATGGGGGAGCTAGTTCACCAGGGAATTACCTGTTTACTATAATACTTTACATTACAGCATATTGGAGATTGTGGTGGAGGGGCTGGAGCTGCTAGATCACCAGGGAATGACGTTTTTTATAGCTTACATTATGGCATATTGTGGGGCTGGTACCACTTGATCACCAGGGTAATCGGTTTTGTAACCATGTGGGTTACTAGCAGATCAGTGGTGGTGGTAGGGGGGCACTAGCCACTATTGTGCTCCTTTCCAAGGGCGCGGCTGCTGCCCCACTGCCCAAAGCTGTTGCAGCACATCTCACGGGTGCACCGTCTGTTTGGGGTACTGTTACTGTTGCCATAAGCTGCAGGGTGTAGGCACCAGAACCCTGTCTGATAGAGAATTGAACACAGGGTCCCTGATGCAGTGGCACTCGGTGCATGCTGCCATGTCTCAGCTTGCAAAAGAGCTTTGAAAATCCAGCCTCATATTTTTTGCTGATATGCACCTCATTTCTTCTACAAAGACATTATAAACAAAGGCAATGCTATATATTAAAGGACGAAGACAGTATGCTCACTAAATTTAAAACTCTGGATCTATGCAGAGCAAATCCTCAGTTTTTATCTGCCTTATTAAACTAAAATTGTACTGTAACAGAATTAAGTAAACATTCACCATTAAAATATAATGACATAATGAAATGCAACTGTATTTAATCTTCATGTGCAAACAATAATAGTCTTAGATAAGTCCAAATATCCTTACAGTTTCTATCAGCACAGAGAGCTCAAATATACTTACCAATTTTCAAGTTCTTAGTGTTCCACCGACCACTCAGTTCTCTGGGCTTCACACTTCAGGCTTGTAACTGCAGGTATTTCAGACATTTTCCACTTAGTTAGTTAGCTACTCTGTGAGTAATTGTTCCCTTGTAACTCCAACAGCTGAATACAATAAGTGGTGTGTACACCTTCCTTTGGGCCTTTGGGTCTCAGGGTATCCTGTTCAATACTTTACAGAGTCCAGCATATTTAAAATTGTTTTCTTATAAAAGAAAATAAAATTCAGGAAAATCAAATCTGAACTACAAAGAAATTAAATATAATTATGGTAGCATCCAGGTGGATGGATGCACTGATAAAAAGCCCCAAATATAGAATTTTCTGCTTACCTAGAAGATGGGTGTTTTTGTTACTATTATCAGCTATTATTTCAAATTGCAGATTAAAAAGGTATGTTTATATATTTATATATTTACAGTATACAGAGGCACCCAACATAATAGAGTATCAATCAATTATGATAAGCTTGTCTATAATCATGCCACTCTAGCAATGTCCCTATTTTTAAAAAGTCTGTGTTGACATGCAGCACTTATATGTCTCAATTAGAATACTGTGTAAAGGCAAGAAGCAAACCTACTCCATGCATTCATCCTGGTGTATAAAATGTATCCTAGCAATAAGACCACAAACTCACTCCTTAATAATTGCAGCCTTGAGAGACAATGAATAGCAGTGAGCACAGAGAAATAAAGCTAAGTCTGTGTCAGAAGCCTGATATTCCATTACTTTTACCAGAAAAACAGCAATACAGGAATAACTCAGAACACTTCCGTCAGCCAGATGTGGTGATGGCATCTGATGAGTTAGAATGCCAACCCTAGCTCATGCACCCTTTATCCCAAGACAGCACATGACCCAAATTGGCACACATTTAAAATGTATTTAGTCAAGAAATGTAATAAAAAAATATTCAAACTGTATTTGTACTATCGCTTATCACAGAGAAAATCAATGCACTCCTTCTCTATAAAGCAGTGTTTACATCAGTCAGCACACACCTGCTTCTCCCCAATAACTGAACCAATATGTTTTAAATGTAACTAATAATTCAATGTTTGGTTAATAGAGTAGTGCTTGCCTATACTATTAAACTTTCACCTTTCTCTATTCCGACCCTTGGTGGATAAGCTGAGTACAGTGCAGGGAATAGAAGGCCCATCACCAAAGGTGAGCAGAGTGCCAGAGGAGCAGGAGGAGGAGGCGGGGGAGGATGGTGGGTGTTTCACAACATGCTAAGCGTAAGCTGCTAGGAGAAGGTGGCTTTTATTTGGAATGTGGGAGGAGCTATCCCCCCACATTGAACCTTGGGCTTCAGCCCTCCCATTCAGTGTTTGGTTAATAGAATAGTGCTTGTGTATACTGTTAACTTTTGGCCTTTCTCTATTCCCACCCTCAGTAGATAAGTCAGGTAGCCTGTAGGAAATAGAACACCTGCAAAAAAATACCTGTTCTAACTCACAAAGAGTGTGACCAGTAGCACATAGTAGAGGAAAAAAACACAGTGGAGGAAACCTGTGAAAATCAATGGCTACTGACTTGGCCATCCTCAGGGCAACCTAAGAGCGGATGATCTTAAATGCTTGACCTGATTTCTGATTCTGGATTAGGATGTACAGCAGTACTCACAATGTGATAACGTCCATCTTCTGTGTCTCTTGACAATATGCACAGGAATGTTAATTCTTGAGGTCGAAGAGCAGATCCAATTCAGATTACTGTCCAGATGATAAATATGGATTAAGTCCAGCCATTGAAGAAAGGTTCAAACATGATCCAAAAACTATTTTGTGGTCATGGGTGATTTTTTATCAAGTGTGAACAGAGGATGTGGTGGATCTGAGCATGAGGAAGAGCATGAGTGTGTCTTGATGAGCTGCCGGACTCCAGTAATTGCTGGATGGATAATAGGTTATGTGAATTCCTTAATGTAATCTGTCAGCCTTTGAAGAAGGTAACAGCATGATAGAATGATAAGCTCCTTTTTGAAAACTAGTGATTTTAAGGACATTGGCAATGTTCTTGGTACTGCTTAAGGATGATGAGATAGTGAATTCTCAGGACACTGGAAGCCAAAGAAGGTTAGACAAATTACTAGAAGAAACCATGATGTTCAAGGCAGAATTGAATGGATCCGAGTTCAGTAAATCCACTGTGTTTCATTATGGAGGCATCTAGGGGAGATGAAAAGAAGTTTAAGTGATTGAAGCACTTTGGATACTCAGTTGAAGAGTGTAACTGGAACCCACTTGGGAGGGAGCAATCCTAGATCTGGTACTCTCAAACGGGGATGAAGAGAGGATTTTGGATTTAGCAGTGGGTAGCCATCAGGGAACAAGTGACCACCACACAGTGTGGTTCACGATAAACACAGCCGTAACATCAACTCACACAAAGGTAATGTTATTGGACTTTAGGAGGGCTGACTCTGGCAAACTGTGGGACAGCAATGGGGAAAAATCAGAGCTGCCATCACAGAGGCAACACGACTTTGTGTGAAGCAAATAAATCAGAACAAAGGAAAAAAAACACTATGGTTCTCAAAGGAGGTGGCAGGGAAGGTTAGGGAGAAAAAGATAGCATTTAGGAAGCATAAGGAAACACAGAAGGAGCAGGATAAAGGACAGTACCAGTTAAAGCAAAAGGAAGCAGGGAAGGCAGTCAGAATAGCAATGGCCCAAACTGAGGAAAAGATATCCAACTCAGTTAAGAAGGAGGATAAAACCTTTTATAGGTACATTAGGGATCGAAGAAAGACCAAGGGAAGAATAGTGAGGCTTAATAAAGGGAGAGGGGTAGGCAGAGGGTGACAGCGACAAAACAGAGATACCGAACAAATACTTCTGCTAAGTATTCACAAAAGAAGAGGAGGTAACTAAACCAAATAATATAAGCATACTAGATAGGAGGGTTGATACCAGTCCATTCACAGAAGAAAGGGTCCTGAAAGAACTCTGAAAACTGAAGATGGACAAAGCAATGGGGCCTGATGGGATTCATCCTAGAATTCTAAAAGAACTAAGGGGAGAACAAGTGGCACCACTGACTACCCTTTTTAACAAATCATGGGAGGAGGGTGTGGTACCTGAAGACTGGAAGAGGGTGGATGTGATTCTCCATTATAAAAGTGGGAGCAAAGCAGAGGCAGGAAACTATAGACCTGTTAGTTTGACCTCAGTGGTAGGGAAAATGATGGAATCACTTCTGAAAGAAAGAAAGAATTGTTGAGTACCTAGAGGCCAATGGGACACAGGACCCAAGGCAGCATGGATTCACAGCGGGAAGGTCATGTCAGATGAATCTAATAGATTTCTTTGACTGGGTGACCAAAGTAGTAGACCAGAGAGGGGCTGTAGACATGGCCTACCTAGACTTTAGCAAGGCATTTGACACAGTCCCACACAAAAGATTGATAAACAAGTTAGCCGGCCTGGGATTGTGTCCCAGGGTGGTAACCTGGTTAAAAAATTGACTGGACAACAGGGTGCAGAGGGAGTAGTAAATGGAGTCCACTCTGAAGAAAGGGGGGTTACTAGTGGGGTACTGCAGGGTTTTGTACTGGGACCAGTCCTTGTTAATGTCTATATAGGTGAATTGAAGAGGGACAGAAAGAAGAAGTATGCCTCTTTGCCTCTTTGCAGATGACACAAAGATCTGCAACAGGGTTGATACACAAAGAGGGGGCTGTGAAAAGGATGAGAAGGGATTTGGCAAGGCTGGAGGAATGGTCAAAAGTATGGTAGCTTAGATTCAAAGCAAAGAAGTGCAATATAATTCACCTGGGAAACAGAACCCCAAGGGAAGAGTGTACAATGGGGGGGGGTATTAAAGACAAAAAAATGGAAAGGGACCTGGGAGTAGTCATATCAGATGACCTAAAGGAAGGCAAGCAATGTGAGAAGGCAGTAAGGGTGGGGGGGATACTGGGATACATAGGGAGAGGCATTACCAGTAGAAAACAGGAAGTTGTTATTCCTCTGTACAGACAGTTTGTGAGACCCCATCCTTCTGGAGACCGCATCTCTGCAAGGACATAGACAAGATGGAGGCAGTCCAGAGGAGGGCAACTAAAATGGTGTGGGGTCTGTACCAGAAGCCATACAAAGAGAGAGACTAAAAGAGCTTAATATGTATGCCCTTAAGGAGAGGAAGGAGAGGAGGACATGATAGAAACTTTCAAGTACCTGAAGGGAATCAACAAAGTCCAAAAGGGTAGCATCTTTCAGAAAAAGGGATTTGCAAGAACAAGGGGGCCCAATTTGTAGATAGAG
This sequence comes from Neoceratodus forsteri, assembly GCA_016271365.2. NCBI lineage: Eukaryota > Metazoa > Chordata > Ceratodontiformes > Ceratodontidae > Neoceratodus > Neoceratodus forsteri. Next base: position 259,395,204 of record CM028137.1, on the reverse strand, counting down.
GGGGAAGACTCAGGGGCAATGTGAATAAGTATTTCTTCACGGAGAGGGTGGTGGATGCATGGAATGGGCATCCTGAGGAGGTCATGGGGTCAAAACAGTGGGGAAATTTAAGAATGCACGAGACAGGCATAAAGTAATTCTTGTGGGAGGTAGGAGGAAGTAGGCTGTTGGTAAAACTAGGATTGTATATCATACCCTTTATAGTACTCCATAGTCAACACCAGTGGGTATTCCTCATCCATCCTATAGGTTGATGCATGATCCAATCAAATCAAAGGTGGGCAAGGACATCCCTCTGCCCTCATCACAATATTTCCAGCTCACTTCGTACATCAAGATAGGTTGGTCACATTTTCACTGTTCCCAACAGTCTCACTCAACTCAAACTTCTGAACAGGTACTGTAAAACAAAATTACTTAATTCTACTACATTAACAAGTAGCCTGGGAGATAGCTAGACAGCATATTACTAACTGCACGCAGTACTATTATGTTAGTTTGAAGTGTCTAGTCTAACGCCGGTTATCTGTAGCTGTAAGGACTCAAACAGACAGACAGGAAGCAGACATCAAACAAATGTTGTATGTGAATCAGGACCCGCTCCTGTAGTGGGTCCAGAACACACAAATGCTGCTCATTGCTGCCACGCCACGCAAGGCTGGGGTCCCTCCTGTAGCGACCTCTGCCCATACGGAACAATGTCCCATCCAAGTGTGGGACAGCAACCCTTACACAGCAGCTGGTCTCAACTCTGGTGGGGATTCTCTCCAGTAGTGATCCCTGCACAGTACACAAGCCCTCAAACTCAAGGGCTAATATAAAAAAAATCCAGGACCGCACATGGCTTACAACTCCCAGGGTGCTCCTCCAGCAGCAGCCTCCAGAGAAACAACTAGCCCACAAATGAAGGGCTCACACTGATCAGCACAGAGAAGGAGCGTTCAGAACAAAAACCAGCATTTTTTCACATACCTGCAGTTCTGCAGTAAGGATGGATCCCCCCTCCTGCTCAGCCTGGGCGTTTTTCTCAGATCCTCCATTCTTTGACCCAGTTCACACCTCACTGCTCCTGCAGTTCTTTGTCTCAGGGGTTGTAAAATCATCTCCCCCATCCCCCCCAGACACTATGTAGCCACAGGCTGCCCTCTTGTCTGCTAGAACAGACAAGCCCCATGATGCATTGCGGCCCCAGCTAGAGCTCACAAATCTCTCTCAGGCAATGCAGTTGCCAGGGCAGCTCTCGCTCGAAATCCCGTGAGATTTCATCAGCCATCTTAGGGACCTATACAGCAGTCAAAAATCAAGTGAGTTATCGTGAGATCTCATGGCCGCCATCATACCTGGGTCCTATTCAGTCCTTTGATACAGTTCTCTATTCAGGACTGCAGCAACACTGTTTTCAAAATATATGATCAATAATTATGTGGCCTGCTGACTTAAGGGGACCATACCTCAAACATTTTTCTCTTGATTCCTCCACATTTTTACACATCATGACAACATGCAAGGAGTGCACAGTATCGTTCATGGCCATACCAGAGAATGACCAAACATGCAGTGTGTATCCTCGGCCTGCACAGGGGTTTAGCAGAGATGGAAGAGGAGGACTCCATCTTGGAAACACAGCCCCCTCCAACCCCCCCCATCACATTGGATGCCAACCAGGCTCAATTGCTGTTCTAATTTTTCGAACGCATAAAATCAGGTGACAACATCATTAAACCTTCACGGAGGGCCACGGATCAGGAGTCCTTGAGAAAATGCCCAAGACTGGATATGGACAGCACTGCATCTGACTCCACCGCCAAGCCAGAGGAGAGTACTTCAGACAGGTCGAACCGAATGTGCCATGGGGAAAACAATGACAAGCTGATTACTATGGTATGGGCAGCACTCTAAATATTGCATCAGCATGCCCAACCTTCCACTTCCGAGGACCCCCTTCTCTCCATGGGAGAACCAGAGGAGAAAGTTCATTTTCCTTCTTGTAAGAGCCTCGACACACTTCTGACCTGATAATACGAGTTACCAAACCCAACCAGAATGCCAGAAAAGAGCATGGTAAACAGGTGGTACCCCATCAGCCACGACAGAAGTGACCAATGGGGAAAGGCTCCCAAGGTGGACCAACCTGTCACGGAGCTGTCCAAGCACAGAACCATTCTAATTGAAAGTACAGCAGCACTAAAGGACCCAATGGACAAGAAGGTGGAGGAACACCTACGGAAAATTCACAAGGTGGCGGGCATGGCACGCTTGGTAGATACTGCCATGCGGTTCACATGCAGGGCACTCCACAGATGGATGTACATATTTATGGAAGATATTCCCGAGGACTCCCCCCAAGTGGACGCAATGGAGTGAGCAATCCCAGCTGTGAAATATATCATGGATGCATCATCTGATGTCTTTAAATTCGGAGCTTGAACAGCAGTGCTGGCCAATAAAGCCAGAAGAGCATTGTGGCTAACACTCCGCAGGCGGACAACGAGTCCAGGACCACCCATCTGAAACTACCCTTCAAAGATGATACACTTTTCAGGGAAGGTCTAACCCCATACCTCAAACAAAAGGGAGGGAAGCAGGTGCAGGGAGACAAAGATGTCTACCTTCCCACAGACAGACCTTTTCATACCAAAAGCAAGTTTTTTAAGCCAAAATGTTATCTTACAATCCACAGCACACAAAGCAGTGGCACCAAAGACCCCGTTACCAACTCAAGGCATATAATAACAGAGCAAAAGGCAATACAGGGGCCCAGTACTCGAATGGAAGTTGAAAGTCAAATTTCAAACCCCAGGGTAACAAAAAATGAAGGCGCGTGGGCCCGGGCAAACCTACCGCCGGTAGGGAGGCTGCGGTGGTTTGCACAACCATGGGCCCACACAACATTAGACAAATGGGTGCCTGGACGTGATCACCATGGGTTATGCAATCGAATTCACCAACAAACCGATATGGCATAGACCATTCATATCACCTATGCCAAGGGATCAGATTAAAATTCAAGCGATAAAGGAGGTAATACAGGACTTGCTCAACAATGGGGCTATCATGCAAGTCCCCACAGGGGAACAGGACACAGGGGTCCTTGTTCTTGTCATCCCAAAGAAAATGGGGGGGATGCGCCCTGTGCTAGACCTCAAGTTTCTCAACCGGACAGTGGCTTACAAAAAAAAAAAAAATTCAAAATGGAGACCCTCAGGTTAACAGTGGCATCCATTCAACCGGGGGACTACCTGATCTCAATAGACCTCAAGGATGCCTATCTTCACATTCCCATCCATGTCTTGCACCACCGTTACCTCAGATTCAATATCCAAGGACAACATTTCCAATATTCCTGCCTACCATTCGGACTGGCATCTGCCCCAAGGGTGTTCACCAAAGCACTGGTGGTTCCTGCAGTACATCTCAGGAAACAAGGGGTTCATGTCATCCCCTACTTGTATGACTGGCTAGTAAGGGCAAGAACAATGTAACAGGCCCAGCGAAGCACACAACTAGCAGTCAGCTGTTTACAGCAACATGGATGGATAATCAACAAGGCCAAGAGTTAACTGATCCCTGCCCAATCCATTACACAGTTGGGTGCAGTAATAGACACAAGTTACCCCACACCCAAAAAAGTCCAGAACGTCCAGACACTGGTTTCCAGCTTGATCAGCAGGGCAGTATGGGATTACCTGCAGCTACTGGGAGTCATGGCAGCACTAATACCTGGCTCCATGGTCCAGAGTACACATGCGAACACTCCAGGGATATCTAATAGACTTACGGGACCAGACGACCCAAAAAACTTCAAATTCCGAGTACCTTCCGTACTAGCCATGCTACGATGGTGGCCTCTGACAACTCAGTTACTGAGAGGCAGAACACTAACACAGGCGACAGCAGAAATAATCACCACGGACGCAAGTCTTTCGGGCTGGGGGCAACATACAACAATCATGTGACACAGGGCCTATGGACTCAGAAGGAGTCCAAACTACCTATCAATGTACTAGAAATGAGAGCTGTTCACCTGACACTACTCTTCTTGGCACCTCTCCTCACCAACAAACCAGTCCTTGTCCGCTGTGACAACCAAGTCACAGTAGCATACATAAGCAAACCGGGGGGCACAAGGAGCAAGGTGATGCTAAAGGAGTCCTTACAAGTACTCCACTGGGCAGAATGGAATCTGCTGTCCCTAACTGCAATATACCTAGCAGGAGTGTCCAACACAGAGGCAGACTGGCTAAGCAGAGTCACCATCAGCCAATCAGAGTGAAGGCTCCACAAATCCATTTTCAAGGGTCTACAATTCAGATGGGGGCCTTTCCAAGTTGCTTTAATGGCATCATGGACAAACACGCAACTACCCAACTATCACTCCAGGTTCTCAGATCCCAAAGCCCAGGAAATCGATACGCTCTCAGCACCATGGAACTTCCCATGAACCTATCTATTTCCACCAGTCCCAATGATATCCAAAGTGCTCCACAAGATTTGACACACGGGAGCGTCAGTGGTGCTCGTGGCTCCCAATTGGCAGAGGTGGCCATGGTAATCACTCATTCAAGCCATGTCAGTGAGCCCACTGATGACTATACCACCTTCTGTCTCAGAGACCAGTCCTACACACAAACCCAGCCAGCCTGAATCTGACGGCATGGCTATTGAAAGGAACAGACTGTTGAACCAGGGATACCATACCAGGGTCATGAACCAACTGCTACAATCCAGGAAACAGTCTACAAATATGACTTACCTCAGACAATGGCAAATATTTCACAGATGGTGCAGGGAAATGGGTACCTCACCTTCAGTGGCGGGGGTTACCACAAATTGTAGACTTTCTGAATGAAGAGGCAAACAAAGATCTAAGTCCAGCCTCCCTCAGAGTGCAGGCATCAGTTATATCTTCCATCAGAGGCCCACTACCGGGGATAGGTCACATCGGCTCACACCTTGACACCATCTGACTGCTTAAGGCAGTTGCATTAACAGTACCAAGGGTGAGGCAGAGATGCCCACCATGGCAACTTAACTTACTATTAGGTGCCCTACAATTACCCACTCTGCAACAAGATTCATTACACTGGTGCACTTTTAAGACAGCATTCCTTGTACAATTTGTTTAGCCAGGAGAATAGGAGAGATTCAGGTCCTCTCCTGCAGGGATCCCTTTATCACCTTTCATAGTGTCATAGATAGGGTCATTCTGCGAACAGTACCATCTTTCCTTCCCAAGGTGGCACCCCTGTACCACAAGGATCAAGATCTACTGTTGCCCTACTCTCCTCCATCTAACCACCCAGACATGATGACCCAAACCCTCTAGTTGTGGGCAGTCAAGTGGAAACATATCTCAGCAATACCAGGGGCATGCAGAAGTCAGACAGGTCATTCATCCGAATAAGGGGACAGAGTAGGACAGGCAGCCTCCAAAGACTCCGTAAGCAGATGGATCAAGCAAACCATTAATGAGGCCTATAGGGCAGTAGGGCAGACACCACCAGAAGGCCTCAAAGCACATTCTACCAGGGCAGTAGCAACATCCTAAGTAGAAAGGGGAAACGTGTCTTCACAAGACATTTGTTCAGCAGCCATCTGGTCGTCAATACATACCTTCACCAGGCATTATCGAATAGACATAGCATCTGCCGAAAGAACCGCATTTGCTAAGATGGTATTGGGAGCAGGGGACAGCCTGGGTTAGATCAGGACTAATCTGCCTTCTCCTTACTCACCCGAGAGTATTCACTCTAAAGGTACACTGCTACTAAGGTCCTACTGGTGTTGACTGCAGAGTACTATAAAGGGTACGATATATAATGGGATTTACTCACCTGGTAAAGGTGATTATCTGAGTACCCTTTATAGTACTCTGCAGGCCCAGCCAGGACAGCAGATTACCCACCAGGTCAGGTTAGCATTAGGAGCTAATACCTCATGGCACACTGGACAAGGTGAAAGTACTACCAAGGGAGACTAATGTTGTTTACAGGCAGATATGATGAAACAAAATATGCAATTTCTAAGTTGAAATTTATGTCTATTTTCAGTGAATAGTGTACATTACTATAATAAAGGTGACAGGTAAAAATCTACACCTGACTAAGTATTCTATCACATCACACAATATAAGTAACAGCAGCTCCCAGGCAATAGTCATAGGGTCCAGCATAATAGGAAGAGCTTCAATCGATGACTTCGCCCTCGGCTGGATATATTGGTGGCTTGTATGTTCTTTCATTCTCTCTCACTTTATAGCTATGGAAGAATCACACTGGAGATATTCTGATGAGGGCAGAAGGATGTCCTCACCCACCTTTGATTTGATTGGATAGTGCATCAACCTTTAGGATGGACAAGGAATAACCACTGGTGTTGACTGCAGAGTACTATAAAGGGTACTCAGATAATCACCTTTACCAGGTGAGTAAATCCCATTTGCAGCTTATCTGATAGGTAGGGAAATGTGCAGACCGGGTGGGCCAAGCAGTCTTTATCTGTCGTCAAAGTCTATTTTTCTATGTAAGCTGCACAAGAGATGGAAGGTCAATGTCACGTGGCACTAAAGGAAATCAGAACAGGTCCTGATGTAGTAGAGGTGGGAAGTGAGGATGAGTGCAGTCACAGACAAGTCCTAGATGAAAAACTCAGAGAATCAGGAATGTCCAGAGCACTGTTGACGGAGGATATGGCAGCAGGAGCTGAAGAGCTGGAAACTGAAGGAGGCACAGCTGGGAAGCAAGGCACAAGCACTGACATAAAGGATTGCAAGATGGAAATGTGAAAGGCAAGCAGAGCCAGGAAGCCATGAATTTCAGATAATATTGAAGATTCTGAGGATGAACAAGCAGACAGGATCCAAGATCCAGAATGGGATGAGGCTGAGAAGCTATGAAATAGCCCTGAAATCCAGGGCGTGAACAGAAGCTGAGTACTGGATAGCTCAGCAATTGATATTTAGCCTATTTGGTCATTTGGCAATAACTTCAACTGAGGAGTTCAATTCTGAAGCTCAAGGATGGGCTGGAGGGGCTGAGAAATAAGGCAGAGGAGACCTTGCAGTACTTTCTTTGAAGACAGGAGGCATGGTATTGGCAGACATGGCCCAGGTACAGGAGACTGAAGGCTGATGGGTTAGTGGAGTCCCATTTCCAAATGGAGATGGCAGACCCAAATCTTGTTCTGTAGGATCTACAGAACTGAGGATGAAGGGACAGTAATGGAATGATGCAAAAAGAGAACTGAATTGGTAGAGATTGTGATTGGATGAAACAGACTCCCATCCCCAGCAGACAGGACAAGCCCTCCATCACTCGATACCATACCAGGTAGAGTTAGGGATGGAGACTGTTGGATTACTGGTATAGAACATAATTGGAAGAGAATGTAATAGGATGAAACAGACTCCCATCCATGGTAGATGGGGAAAGCTAACCTTCACTTGATACCTCACCAGGTAGAGTTAGGGACGGAGACTGTCAGATTGTTGGTAGAGAATGTAATTGGTAGAGAATGTAACTGGATAAAACAAGCTCCCATCACCAGTGGACAGGGCAAGCCCACCTGCACTGCAATACCTCACAAGGCAGAGTTAGGGATGGAGACTGTTGGACTTCTGGTATGGCTGACTGATATGATTGACCAGCTGAAACTGACTCCTACCCCTAGTAAACAAGGCAAGCCTACCTTGGCTCAAATACCTGAACAGGTATAGATTAGGAATGGAGACTGTCAGACTGCTGGCATGGGCTGAGAAAGTAAAGAGCAGAGTTAATCTAGCCCTGGCAAAAAGAAACACAGGTGAGGGGGTACAAGCAAAGTGGACAAGCATTAAGGATGTAATACCTGAAGCAACATCCCATTGTGTTAGACAGAAAATGAAGTGCAAAAGAAGAAGGAAAGCACTTTGGTTCTCAAATACAGTAGCACAAAAGATCAAAGCCAAAAGGCTGGCCTTCAGGAAATGTAAGGGAACAAAGCGAGATGAAGATAGGGAGGCATACCAAACTGCCCTAAGGGAAGCAGGGACGGCAGTAAGGCAGGCAAAGTCCCAAACTGAGGAAACACTGGCAAGAACAGTAAAAGAAGGTGACAAGACTTTCTATAGATACATTAGTGAAAGGAGAAAGTCAAGAGGGGGTATTGCTAAGCTCAAAGGTGAAAAGGGGGCATGTGAGGAGGATAGATAAATAGATACTTTTGCTCAGTATTTACTGAGGAGAAGGTAGGGCAGGGCCCACAGCTCAGCACCATGGACACAAGGGGGAGGGAGGTGAGCACTACTCCCTTCACAAAAGAAAGAGTCCTACAAGATCTCGCTAAGCTCAGGGTGGACAAGGCAATGGGACCTGATGACATACATCCCAAGGTACTTAAGGGGCTAAGGGTGGAACTAGCAGATCCATTAGCAGAACTGTTTAGTGAGTCTCTGAGCACAGGAGAGGTCCCAGAAGACTGGAGAAGGGCTCACGTGATCCTGCTCCACAAGAATGGTAGCAGGGAGGAGGCAGGAAACTACAGACCAGTCAATCTTACCTCAGTAGTGGGCAAGATTATGGAGGCACTCCTTAAGGAAAGGATAGTACAACACCTGGAAACCATAAGGGCACAGGATCCAAGACAGCATGGGTTTACAAAAGAAAGGCCCTATCAACCTAATCTCATAGATTTCTTTGACTGGGTAACCAGAGTGGTGGACCAAGGGGGATCAGTTGATGTCACCTACCTTGACTTCAGTAAAGCTTTTGATACTGTTCCACATAGAAGATTGATAAATAAGCTGGGTAGGCTCAGGGTGGGAAAGAAGTTGGTCAACTAGGTGGCAAACTGGTTGACGGGCAGAAAACATAGAGTGGTGGTAAACAGTATACAGTCAGAAGAGATGTAAGTCACAAGTGGGGTACTTCAGGGATCAGTCCTGGGGCCAGTCTTCTTCAATATCGTCATCAGTGACATTGCAGATGGACTGGAGGGTAAGGTTTGTCTGTTTGCAGATGACACCAAGAACTGCAGCAGAGTAGATGATCCAGATGGTGTGGGCAGAATGAGAAGAGATCTGGATAAACTGGCAAGATGGTCGGAAGAGTGGCAACTGGGGTTTAATGCAAAGAAGTGCAAGATCATGCACATAGGGAAAAGAAACCCTGAAGCCACCTATAGGCTGGGAGGGGAGTTGCTGGCAGTAACAAGGGAAGAAAGAGACTTGGGTGTCATCATCACCGATGACCTGAAATCATCCAAGCAGACCACTAAAGCAGTAGATAAGGCTAGTGGGATGTTAGGGTGTATTAGTAGGGGTATGACAAGTCGGAAGAGGGAGGTAATAATCCCTCTTTTCAAGACACTGGTTAGGCCCAATCTGGATTACTGCATGCAGTACTGGAGGCCACACCTTCACAAGGACATTAACCAGATTAAGGCAGTCCAGAGAAGGGCAACCAAAATGGTGCAGGGACTGCATCAGAAAACATATGAGGACAGATTAACAGAACTCAGTATGTATATCCTAGAGCAAAGGAGGGAGAGAGGTGATAAGATCAAAGCATTCAAAATCCTTAAGGGCATTAACAAGGTAAAAGAGCCTAACATGTTTCAATATAAGAAAAATTGCAGGACAAGAGGACACAGCATGAGATTAGAGGGAGGCCAATTAAGGGGTAATGTGAGGATGTTCTTTTTCACAGAAAGGGTGGTGGATGCATGGAACGGCCTACCTCAGGAAGTGGTGGATATGAATACAGTGCAGGGCTTCAGACAGGCATGGGATAGGCATAAGGGAGCAGTACAGATGAGTATGAATAGATAGGCCATTGACAGAGCAAAGGCCGATGGCACATTTATAAGGTAGAAACAGAAATGGGCAGACAGGATGGGCGTTGCAGGCCTTATCTGCTGTCAACTTCTATATTTCTATGTTTCTAAATCTGTTATAAAGAGGAATGTTATAAGTGTTTGCCTTATGCCCCTTTTTAAAGGCTCTTTTGCGTTGAACCTCATATCATTTCTTATTTGCTTCCTCACTCGGGTCCTCCTCCCTAGATCGTTTATTATTTTGAATTTCTAAGGCCACCAAATTATTATCTAATGCAAAGTTAAAACATCCTGGTGCAGACATTATACTAGAAACACATTTATTTGTGGTAATAGGTTCATTTTCAGCCCACTTTGTGCTATTTCCTGTACTTTTGAAGCCATGTTTAACAGTTTGTTTAATGCTTTAAATCTTAGTGACGTCTTTTTGGCTTTGTTCCAGTGAAGACGATCTATTGTTAAACATTACAATTTCTGCTGACATTTCTTTGTTTTCAATACATTTTTGGCAGTTAACGTTTATTACAGGGGCAGGGTCTGAGATAAACTGATACATTAAGCAACTAGAACGTTGCTGCCCATTCTTGCCATCTATAGTCTTAACAATATGAGATATGTTTTTGATGAGTCTAAACTACCATGTCCAGTAGCCTCTATTTTAAACACCTCTTCCTTGGTAGTCTAATGGTCCATCCCCCCCTCCCTTGATGTGTGATCACCATCTCTGCATAAAAAAAGTATTTTCCCTGGTAGTCTAGTGGTGCCCCCCCACCCCAAGTCCAATCACTATCCCCGTATAAGGAAAATGTTTCCCTGGTGGTCCAGTGGTCCATTCCCCCATCTCATTCTCTGATCACCATCCCTGTATGATTGCCTTGTAGTCCAGTGGTCCCTCTGAAGTTTTCCAATAGCCATGCCCTTATAAAGAAAATATTTTCCCTGGTAGTCTAGTGGTCCCCGATGTCTGATTGCTGTCGCGTATAAAAAAAAATATTTTCTTTGGTAGTCTAGTGGTCCTTCCCTTCCCCTGATGTTCTATCATTGTCTCCATATAAAGAAAATGTTTTCCCTGGCAGTCCAGTGATCCCTCCCCCTTCCCCTTTCTCTGATCACCATCCCCGTATTACATGTATGATTCCCCCACCACTTCTGGTGTGGGACCTAAACCTCCCATATGTGGATTGGGACATCCCGGATGCAACTTTGGCTAGAAGCAGGGAAATTCTGGAGGTGCTGCAGGACGTATTCCTATGGTGTTGGTTAGGGAGTCAACAAGGGGCAACAACCTACTAGCTGTAGTCCTAACAAATTGAAAGAGTGTGTAGGAGGTAGAGATGTGAGACAAGCTGGGCACCAGCCACCACAGGGTGATAACGTTCAGGATAAAAGCAAGGGAGAAAGAGATAAACTGAATCAGCACAACAGTCTTGGACTTCAGGGGCATGGACTTCCACAGGATGAGAAGACTAGTGAGGGAAGAAATGGTAGGAATGGAGAAGATAAACAATGTGGAGGACTGAAGGGGAAATATTAAGGACCAGGTGCAGAAGGCCACACAAATCTTCATAAAGATGATAAGGAAGGGCACAAGATGAAGGAGACCACTCTGATTCACAGGCAAGATGGCGAGACCAGTCAGGGACAGGAGGAGGGCTTTCAGAAAATATAAGAAGACACAGAGGGAAGAGAACAGGGAGGCTTATAGGGAGAGGAGGAGGCTAATAGGCAGGCAGGCAGGCAGGAAATAAAGAGGGCAAAGGTCAGCACTGAGTAGAAAATAGCTAAACAAGTCAAAAGGGGAGACAGAACCTTTTTTTTAGATATGTGGGGAAAAGGAGGAAGGCTAGATAGGGGATCATAAGGCTGGGGGAGAGGGAAGGAAACAACTAGAAGAGGACTGTGATAAAGCAGAACTCAACAAGTAATTTTGCTCAGTATTTACAGTGGGGGGGCAGGGGTCATGAGTTTAGGAGGAGGAGAGGGAGACAAAAGGGTAGACCCCAGTCCTTTCAGTATAGAGAGAGTGAACGAGAACTAGGCAGGTTGAAGGTGGATAAGGCCAAGGTGCAAAACGGGCTGCACCCAAGGGTGATCTGGGAGCTGAGGGAGGAATTGGCTGACCCACAGGTGAGGCTGTTCAACCTGTCTCTGGATTCTGTGAGGGTGCTGGAAGACTGGAGGAGGGCAAACGTGGTGCCACTATACAAAGAGGGAAGTAAGGAGATGAACAAAATCTACCGTCCAATCAGCCTCACCTCAGTTTTGAGAAAGGTCATGGAGGTGCTCTTAAAGGAGAGAGTGGTGGACTACCTGGATGATAGTAGGCTACTAGATGACAGCATGGCTTCACAAAAGGGAAGTCATGCCACACAAATTTAATCGAGTTCTTTGACTGGGTGATGCAGGTAATTGACGGGGGGGGGTGGACATAGCCTATCTGGACTTTAGTAATGCCTTTGACACAGTACCCCAAAGAAGGCCAGTGAACAACCTGGAAAGTGTAGGGGTGGGGGATAAAATTACCAGGTGGATGAAAAGCTTGTTAGCGGTCAGAAGCCAGATAGTAGTGGTAAATGGGCTTTACTCCAGGACAGGGTGGGTGATGAGCAGGGTGCTGCACAGGGTGCTGCAGGAGGCAGTGTTGGGACACCTCCTTTTCAACATCTAAATCAGTGATACAGCAGAGGGACTGAAGGGAAGGGTGTGCCTGTTTGCAGATTATACAAAGATCTGCTACAGGGTGGACATGACAGGGGGTGGAGGACATGAGGCAGAACTTGAGGACTCTGGAGGGGTGGTCAGAGACTTGGCAACTAAAATTCAACATCAGAAACTGTGCTGTGATGCACCTGGGGCATATGAACTCAAAAGCAATGTTCACATTTTGGGGGGAGGACATCAGGGATGCGAAGCAGGAGAGGGATCTGGGGATAATAGTATCTAGTAACCTCAAGGTGGGAAACCAATGCAGCAGAGTGGTAGGGAAAGCGAATGAAATGCTGTCATGTATTGGCAGAGGCATCACTAGCAGAAGGGGAGGTACTGATGATCCTCTACCAAGCCATGGTGAGACTGCACCTGGAGTAAGCATTGCAGTTCTGGAGTCCACATCTGCATAAGGACATAGACAGGATTGAGAGGGTTCAGAGAAGGGTGACCAAGAGGGTGCAGAGAATGAACAGGTAGCAGTTTTAAGATCCACTCCCTGATCCAAAACATGCCTTGCTGCTGGAACCGATGACTGCAATATGAGAAATTAAAGTAAATGCAGTTCATTGTATTTTAAAGGGTTCTCAACTTTGATGCATAACTCAGTCATTTTTGAACATTTTCAAACCACATTTTTAACATGGTCTTCAAGGTCTTTTGGGAACCCCCCCCCCATGAACATTATCATTGACATTATGCAGCTCCTGCCTGAAAGGTGATTTCACGGTTGTTTAGCAAAATCACCTTTCTGGCATTATTGGAAACTTTTCACTGCATTTGTTCATGATGTGGAGTCATAGAAAGGGTATGTTGAAAATTTTGGGTCAAAATATGTAAACATGGTGAAGATATGTGCATTCATTTAAATTTAATTATGCTGCCTCTTTACTTCTATAATTTACAGTATTTTCACCCCAAATTTTCAACATAGCCATTTTTTTACTTCACTTCATTAACATGACAGCTTTCATTTTTCAAATCCTGGCCAAAATGTATTTTTTCACTTGTGGTGTGGAATGATGTTGCTGTGGCATGGAATGATGATTTGGCATGGATCTGAAAATTCTCAGCCCAGCGTTCTTGAGGTAGGCTCATAACAATGCTATGCTGACAATTTGGTTGCTGTTTTGACTGCAATGTGTCCATAGTAACATACATATATGCATTTATGGAGGGATGGGAGCACAGGGCCTGGATAAGGATACATTTATGGATTGATAGGACAGGGAAATAAGGATACCATTTCACTATCTCAACAATTATGCATGGATGGCAGTGCAGGGCCCAGAGGGCCCTACATTCCCACAGGCATATAAGAATTTGATAATACTACCTCAAAAAGTGAGGAAATTAATTGCAAAAATCTTAGTTAATGCACTAGGTGTGGTTCCAGTGACAAAAGTAGGTAAATGTGTTGTTAAGGTTTTCAACCCTAACACCCCTACCAGGAGAGACTATGTGCCACCAGCCTATATTCCCTTCAACATAGGAGTCATTGGGGAGACATCCACTTTACCTACAAGATTCTACAATCTCCTGAATTAATGGAGCAATGGGTCTTTCCTTTTCAACGGATCGAAGAGTCCCTAGGATCCACAACAAGCAAATTAGGATCAAGAAGGCCAATACCAACCTTAGGCATAATTTCTTTATGCTCTGAGCCTCTAGACTATGAAATACCTTACCTCAGGATTTAATAAGTAATGAAAATGTTAACACATTTAAAAATAAATTAGATACATGGTTTATCACCCACCCTACTTTTAAGTATTAGCCCACTCGTATGTGCGGGAAAGTTTTGATGGGCCTCGGCCTTCTTTTTTCTCCAACAAAACCTAATAGTAAACCCCACCCCCACCCTGTAGTCTGCAAAAGATTTGGCAGTACCTTGGAGCTGTCAGCACTAATGCTCACCCCATCTTCATATACTGTACCCAATCTCAGTTACTTACTCATGGAATGGGGTGAGCAATAGTGTTGACAACCCTAATGCACACACACCCCCACACGCCTGTTGCTGCCTGCAGGATGGGGGCGGGGTGTTAGAGTTGGAAACCCTAACAGCACATTTCCCTACTTTTTTCACTGGAACCCTATGTAGTGCATTAATGAATATATTATAGGGGCATGGTAGCACCCCCTATAATTATGGTTGTACCAGCACTTCTATGTTAAATTCAAAAGTTTGTACCTTACTAACTTTGGCATTTTGTTGACAAAATTGCCCAAAATGTGGCATGTGCTGTCATTCTGCCAGTGTCTCTAGATTTGTAAAGTTTTGTAATGACATCTTGTATGGTTTTTGAGATATAAAGTGGTTAACAACAAAAAACCAAAAACACTTTTTTTCCCATTGGTTAACATGGGATTTTTTACCCTCATCTACAGCCCAGATGGAACTATATTTTTTCCTGAAATGTTCAGGGATAATGGGATCTGTGCCAAGGGTGTGCCTCTGGATAGTTTGGTGAATTGAAATGTCACCAGTTTTGAATTATAATGCTTTTTGTGATAGCCGCTATACTGGCAGGTTATTGAAAACAGAACTGTTACTAGTGAAGGTCTGCTCTGAGAAATACTGTTCATGCTGTCTTCCAGCTTGTTTTTCCCCATTTTAAATCTTGATTTCTAAGTAAATAGTAGTTGTTAGGGAATGAACAAGACCTGCATTTAAGTCTCGTTTACACATTTATCTCCATTTTTGTATCGTAATTTAACAATTTTCAGTGCAAGTTATGTCTTTTGGGAGCAAGAATCATATCACCGATCACTCAATTAGGTAAGATTATTTGATCCAAAAATAACCATTCGAATAGTAAATTCCAGTTCCAACTTTACTGTTTGAATGGTTATTTTTGAATCTAACAATCTCTACCTAAGCCAGTAAAGGTGATATGATTCTCACACCGACAAAAGATAGAATTGCACAGAAAATTGTTAAATTATACACCCTGGTGTCTAGTGGCACCCCACTACCCTCCCATTACAATTCCCTTACTTGAATTTCTATTTCCTTGATGTCTAGTGGCACCCCAATCCTCCAATCATGGTCCCCTTAAGTTTTAATTATTTATATATTTTTGGTGTCTAGAGGTACCCCCCACTCTCTGATCATGATCCCCTTGCTTTTTATTTATATGTGCTGGCTCAATTTTTTAATTAAATACAGAAGGGCTCCCTTGATGTTTTTTTGCAAACCTGTAAAAAAGAAAATGGCCCTTTGTTGATCAGACCCCTTCCCACAACTCCCACTCAGCACTCACCACCCCACACACTGCAAGACACCCCCCATACCTGAACAGGTCCCAGGTTTGAGATTCGCTCTCTGATCAAAGACATGTCATGCTGCTGGAAGCAGCGACTGCAATATGAGAAACTAAGGTAAATGTGGTTCAATGTATTTCAATGGTGATTTCAACTTTTATGCATAACTTAGCCATTTTTTGACATTTTAATTCCAAATTTTCAAGCATGGCCTTTTGGAGACCCTCATCTTATGAACCATATTACTGTCATTATGCAACTCCTGCCCAGAAGGTGATTTTAAAGTCAGCTGGAAAATTCAACTTTTGGGTAGGATTTGACAATCTCTCCTGCCCTTGTTCATGAAGTGGATTCATAAGAAGGCTATGTTGAAAATATGGGATCAAAATATGTACAAATGACAAAGTTATGACCATTCATTGCAATTTCTCAATGCATGCTTGTAACTTTGAAAATGTTAAATATTTTGACACCAGATTTTCAACATAGACATTCTTATTACCCCACCTAATGTATGTTATGACTGTCATTTTTTAAAATCCTGTCCAAAATACATTTTTAGTCCTCTGACGCAGAATGGCATCACAGTTGCACGGAATTAGATTTTGTTGGGGATTCAAACATTTTCTGTACCAGGTACATGAGGTGGGGTAATAAGATGGCTATTCTGACAATTTATTCACTGTTATCCTATAAATGGAAGCCCATGGTCCTTCCACAGTGACATACATATATACATCTATGGAGGGATGGGATTGGGCCATGTGCTCCCACAGGCAAATAAGGATACAATTACTCTATCTCAAAAACTATTCATGGGTGGGAGCACTCTGATTAGACTATCTCAAAAGGTAAAGAAATTCATTGCAAAAAACTGTGTTAATGCATCAGTTAGGGTTTGAGATAATGCGCAAAAGGGAAATATGACATTAGGGTTTTAAACCCTAAGACCCCACCACTGCCCTGGAGGCTGCAAATCAGGCATGCTCGGGGGTTGTCAAACTTAACGCTCACCCCATTTTCATTCAGTGTACACATCTATGCTCATTTAGTAAAGGAATTGGGTGAGCGTTATATTTGACAACCCCATGGCAAATCTAATTTGCTGCCTTCCGGGTGGTGGTGGTGTAGTATGGCTAAAAACCCTAACGTGAGATACATATATATATATATATATTGCAAAATACTTATTTAATGTATCAATTAGGGTTGAAACGATAAAGGTAGGGAAATGTGGAATTAAGGTTGACACCTAACACACCCCTTACCAACACACCCCCCACCCTCCACAGACCAACAGGTAATGGGGTTTGCCTTGGGGTCATTGGCCCTATCACCCCATTCCATGTTTAAGAAATCTGACAAGGTAAAGTATAGGAGAATGGGATGAGAGTTAGGCTCGATGACCCCAAGACACTCCCCATCATCACCTTTTGGTCTGTGGAGGGTGGGAATGGGGTGGTGGTGGGGTGTTATGGTGTCAACCCTAACATCTCATTTCCCTACTTTTGTAGCTTCAACCCTAACTGATACATTAACAAAGTTTTTTTGCAATGAATTTCCTTACTTTTTGAGAAAGTATAATCTTACCTTTATATGGTCATGGGAGTGCAGGGCTCAGAGAGGGCCCTGCTGCATTCCCATTGTATCAGTTTTTGGAAGCACAGACATTGTAATGAACTGTCATCTCCCAAGGGCCCCTGTGCTCCCAGTATTTCATAATGGATGGCCCAACAATCCAATTACTGCATAACGGTATCCATATGTGGGAGGGCTCTGTGTTCCCACATTCCTATAATTGTAGAGATGCAGAGCGCCCTAGACACATTCCAAGAAAGCCTTGTGCTGCAAATGGTGCAATATCTCAATAACCATTGTATCTTTGGAAAATATTCCACTGCAGTTGTAATTATAGACTGGCATCCTGCACACATGCTTAGTATAATAAGCTGTGCTTAGTGACAAACCCATATCTCAAACTGTTTTCAAGATACAGGCACCGAAAGGTGCCACGTTCGCCACAATGTTATCCTATGGGAAATTTCTCAACTTCAGAATGTGTACCTATGTAACCAATGTACATTTTACACCAAACCATCAAAAGTCACATCTCTGGGACACCCCTTTGTACCCTGTAATTTTCAAGACAAAAGTCCTAACAGTTTATTTGCATTGAAGTGGCAAAGAAACAGCAACCTTTAAATATCCCTTCTCATTAGCAGTCAAAATTCTTGTTAGTGAGCCGAATCCCTGTTCATAAGGTTTCAAAATTCCTGTTCATTAGCCAATGCCTGTTCACGAGGTAGAGCCATCTGGTCGTCCCCTCACGAACAAGGATTTTGATAGCTCATGAACAGAGACTGGCTCACAAACAGGGATTCTGACACCTCACAAACAAGGATTTTTACAGTTCATGAACAGGGATTTTTAGGGCCAAATGTTCATCTCCTCATGAACAGAGATTTTGACAGCTCATGAACAAGAATTTCTCATGAACAAGGATTTTGACAGTTCACGAACAAGGATTCTGGCAGCTAATGAACAAGGATTTCTTTTTAAAATCCCTGTTTGTGAGCTGTCAAAATCTCTGTCCATGAGCCAATCCCTGTTTACAAGGTAGAGCCATTTGGTTGTCCCCATACAAACAAGGATTTTGAAAGCTCACAAACAGGGATCAGCTCATGAATGGGGATTTTGACACCTCACGAATAGGGACTGGAAGTGAGTCATGAACAAGGATTTTCAAAGTAAAAACAGCCATTTTTGACTAAAGTAAATGGAATGAAAGCAATGGGTTTGTAGAGGGTGTAACCCTGAACAAAACCCATACTTCAATGTGTACAGAAGACATCGCTGGGGTAAGTTACAAGGTTTTGTTTTTGAAGAAAATTTAAAACAAGATAGTGGCTCACGAACAGGGATTTTTTCATACGAACAAGGATTTAATGAATCCCTGTTTGTGAGCTGTCAAACTCCCTGTTCATGAGCCCAAATCCTTATTCAAAACTGTGCAGTTATCCAAAAGACTGAACTGAGCATGCTCAGAACCCAAAATTTCACAATTGAATAACTTTGGAATGGGTTAATATTTTTTTACCAAACCAATGCTGACTTATTCTGTGGGGCAACTTCTTTCTACTTGGAAAATTTCAGGCCACAATTCTAAATGGTGTGGCCACTGTGTGATGAGCAAAAACAAGCAAAAAATGAGTGAAAAAAGCAACTTTTACACTTTTATCGCTATACGCTGTGCACAAAATCTGCACATCCGATCAAAATGAAACTTGGCACATCAAGAGATCTACCCCACAGGACCATGCATACCACATTTTGTGCAGATCGGTTGAATGGTTGCAAAGTTCTTAAAATGCAAAAGTTGGGGTTTAACATTAGTGGCAGTACCATGCCATGCCACTATATATATATATATATATGTGTGTGTGTATACATATTATGGTAGCACGGTAGTGCTACCATAGTTAGGGTTGAGGAGCCATTTCTATGTTAAACCCCAAAACTTTGCACCTTAATAACTTTGCAACCGTTTGACAGATTTGGCTGAAATTTGGAATACATGATCAAGAACCATAGGCCTTGACATCTGCCAAGCTTTGTACCAGTCGGATACACGGCTATGGAGTTATTAAGCATGATTTGCGAGCGCATTTACGCTTTTTCTGGAATTCTACGGTCATGCGTACAGGTCGCACGGTTTGTGCGACTGGCCCAAAATCTTCAGGGAACTTGCAGCCAGGGTCCCCGATGTGCCTTTTGAAGATTTGGTGAAAAAATATTAAACGGTTCAAAAGTTATTCAAAAAACAATTTCCCATTATAAGTCAATGGGAAAAGTTAACAAAAGTTCAACACTTTCATAAATGCATTTTACTTTCACAAATGGGCCTGTTACTTTCACAAATCGGCCATTTTGTTTTCAGTTGTGATTAGAAAATGCTTGGCATTTAAATTTGGGACCCTCTAGCAACCTAATTCTTTTTGTATTCACCTAGTCGGACCCTGAGGGTGCTAGCCATGTCTTTATTTTGGGGTAAAACACCCCAGAAATATGTTTTTCAGATTTCTGGAAAAATTACTTTCGCAAAGTACTTTCGTGCTCATGAAAATGTCGCAAATGTTTGCGAAAGCTTTCGCAAATTGCGACAGTAATTTTCTAGTCTGTGGGAAAATGACAGCAATTCTTTGGCACTGCACTGCAAAAGAACGGTTGGGAGTTTTGGGCTGAAATTTGGAGGGAACGCAGCCGACATCTCACAGATGTGCCTTTCAGTCTTGTATTGAAAAAATATTATATGGCAGCAAAGTTACGGCACTCCTAAGTTGAAGTTTTTTCCCATAGGATAACATTACGGCACCCGATGCATTACAGGAATCCTTTGGCACCCTGCTGCAAAATAACGGTTTGGTCTTTTTTCCTGAAATTTGGAGGGCAGACAGCCAACAGCCCACAGATGTGCCTTTCAGTGGTTTGGTGAAAAAATATTACAGGGAGGCAAAGTTATGGCACTCCGAACTTCTCTTTTTTCCCCATAGGATAACATTACGGCGTTTGCCGCGCCTTTCAGGGCCCGTATCTCGGAAATGGTGCGACATACGGACTTTTCGTCTGAAAAATCCTTACCCCCTTAATGGGGGCTAAGTACAAAACTAGCCAGGACAGTCATAAATCATACGACTTTTAAATTTTTTTCTACGTCGTATGGTTCCTGAGATATAACCTATTTGGTATTCCAAGTCCTCATTTTCTGCTCCGATACCCATTATTATGCATACATTCTTTGTACTCACTGCCTTACTCTATTCAGCTTTTGGGGAAAACCAGCCTGTGCGCTTACATTACTGTTACCATTGCCCTTTCTGCTCGCGGTTCCATGCCCATTTCACTTACCGTTGACGTCTACGCCACCACGTGCGTCATCCTTTGCATTTTCATTTGTGTTTGCGTTTCTGTTATTTTTTGCCATTTGTCTACCGTACTGTTTCTCTTTCTGTTTCGCTATGCGTCACCATGCCCATTGACATTTCTGTTTGCAGGCACCATGTTACTATGTGACAAGACATCACGTGGCACACCGTTTCCGTCTACGCCACCGTGTTCGTTACCCTTTCTGTTCTCATTTGTGCTTGCGTTACCTTGTGTGCCACTGTTAGCACTTCTGTTTGCGTTGCTGTTCCTGTTACTATGCCACAAGACATCATGTGGTGGGAGTGCGGGGCCGTTTGGACCCCGCACTCCCGCTGCTGTATTTTGTGCCAGGAGCGCGGGGCCCTATGTGCGTTATCCTTTGCGTTTTCATTTGAGCTTGCGTTTCTGTAATTTTTTTCCATTTGTGTCTACAGTACTGTTTCTCTTTCTGTTTCACTTTGCGTCACCATGCCCATTGACATTTCCGTTTGCAGGCACCATGTTACTATGTGACAACACATCACGTGGCAGACTGTTCCCGTCTATGCCACCATGTGCATTGCCCTTTCTGTTGTCATTTGCTCTTGTGTTACCATGTGTGCCACTGTTAGCGCTTCTGTTTGCGTTGCTCTTTCTGTTACTATGCCACAAGACATCATGTGGCAGGAGCGCGGGGCCCCCGCATTACATTCACTATTTCTCGTTATCATTCTCAAAAAGAAGGAAATTAGAGGCAAAAACACCGTTTAATGCATTAGTTAGGGTTGTTCCACAGTGACAAAAGTGAGGAAATTAGCTGTTGGGGTTGAAAACCCTAACTCAGATTCACCCCAGCATCACACACATAACACACACACATTCAAGTATGGGGAGGACCAAGTCAACACAACCAATGACAGACATCCAGCAGCAGGTGACAGAAATAACAAACAATTGTCTAAATGTACTACGAGACATCCCCACCCACCTGACCAGGTACTGCATGCTCAGTGGAGATCAACAGCAAAACGAGGCCATGTACACCAACGTACACATCCTGATTGCAGCTGCACACAACATACCACACTTAGTAGTTGCATGGCCTTACCTACCGATGCCCCACACCACACCACAACTGGTACTGTGCCGTTAGTCAATATAAATGCTGAAGGTGCATGATCACAGTTGTAGAAAGGTTTTAACACTAGTGAGTATACATTAGTTAAGAGAAGTACATAAATTAACTACAAGACACTAGCATGCTCAAGAGAAAAGTAATATTGCATATAGTATGTGATTTACATAGTAGTACATTTACTGCAATGGTTTACTCAAGATAGAGAGGCTGATGTAAACGTATGGAAAGCATTGCCTGTTCAACGCTGTGAAATTCGTACTGCCAGTATCAGATGCATTCTTACTGATGAAGGTGTACTGCTGATGTACATACATAGACCTTCAGTGTGTTTCAATACTAAAGATGCAGTAAGTATTCTTTGTAAGAAACAATGTAATTGCATGGATCAGGCCAAGCAACTTCTAAATATCATAGCACTATTGAGCCAACAATGACGTACCTGTATCAGAGATGTATATAGGATAGATTTTCCTGTAGGCACTTACTGAGTATGTTGTACCTGATAAAGACAATCTCATTGCATCTGTGATGACTAACTTATTCAAATAGTAATACATTTACTATTGTTGCAATGAGTGATCTATGCCACTTATGAACACAGTGAAATTTTTTTTTAACAGTTGTTTCATACTCAGGCTGTATGCCTAGTGTTTGGGTTTGCCACACTTCTGTCACTGATGCTATCAAAGTGATAACTATGTTAATTGTGGTACAACAGGAATCAAGTAGGTATGGTGTAGATATAAACAGAATGTCTTTTAGTATTGATTTAACTCACAATGGGGTAAGTGTACTAGGACAGCAGGGGTTATTCTCTATCACTGACTCTGTCAGTTATAATCACACTAAGGTTTTGATGACTGTAATGATCATGTTACACTGTTAATCTTCATGAGTTCATATTCACAGCCATTCTCCAGTAACTAGGCAGTGTATGGTGTAACTGGGTGGGACACTGTGTTGCAAAGCTGCTGCAGTGCCTAGCAGAGGGAGAGTATCTACTCATAAAGACAATTAAGCAACAAGGCATGACCAACAGTTATGTTAAATGGTCTGTTAATCACCATGTAGGGGTTTAATGTTGAATGAGGCATAGCTGAGTGCCACATGTCGCTAGACAGTGATAAACTGACCATTAACCTAATACCTGGGAGTGGCTTATTGCTATCATAATAAAACTGTTTTTTAAGCAACATTAAACCATGTTCATCATATGGTTAGGCTCTACATGTATGTTAATAAAACTAAACATAAGGCTGTTACAATGTTTACAGTCAATTAGAAAGCTGCATTTCTCAAACCCTTGTTATTATCAGAGATATTATACCTGTACAACTCCTTGGTTTTGCTGAACTCTATTGCTCAGGTGGCCCACCACATGTGGTGTGGTCTGGTCTGGGGCATCGGTAGGTAAGGCCATGCAACTACTAAGTGTGGTACGTTGTGTGCAGCTGCAATCAGGGATGTGTACGTTTGGTGTACATTGCCTCATTTTTGCTGGAGATCTCCACTGAGCATGCAGTACCTGGTCAGGTGGGTGGGGATGTCTCGTAGTACATTTAGACAATTGTTTGTTATTTCTGTCACCTGCTGCTGGATGTCTGTCATTGGTTGTGTTGACTTGGTCCTCCCCCATACTTGCATGTGTGTGTGTGTGTGTGTGTCTGTGTGTGTGTGGTGCTGGGGGGGGTGAATTCGGAGTTAGGGTTTTCAACCCTAACAGCGAATTTCCTCACTTTTGTCACTGTGCAACAACCCTAACTAATGCATTAAATGGAGTTTTTGCCTCTAACATATATATATATATATATATATACAGTATATATATATATATATATATATATATATATAAATAGAAAATCCCATTCACATATCTGAAATGTGTAGTATGTAGTATGGGCTGCACACCCATTGGCTCACGCTGTGGACCAATGGGTGTACAGCCCTACAATAGTGTCAGTCAGTGGGCAGCAGGGAGGCAGGCGGGTGGGCGCTGCTGCCCGCCGGATGACCAGGGTGGGAGCGGGCGGTGGGGCTCAGTGGGTGGGTGGGGAGGTGGTACCACTAGACCACCAGGGATATTGGACATAAGTTTTTTTTTACAAATGCCAGTGATCAAGGCAATAACGGTCCACTGGACCACCAGGGATATTGGGCATTTATTTCTTTATTTCACAAATGCCCGCAATCAGGCAGATAGCGGTCCACTGGACCACCAGGGATATTGGACATTTATTTATTTATTTTACAAATGCCCGCGATTGGGCAGATAGCGGTCCACTGGACCACCAGGGATATTGGACAGATTTATTATTTTTTTTACAAATGCCCATGATCAGGCATGGAGGGGCACCACCAGGTGCAGCCGGAGCTCAGGTGGCCACCCACAGGTGGCAGCTGCTGTGTTGCACCTTGCAGTGTGGCAGCTCACCTGTGGGTGGCCATCAGTTGTTCCTTTTTTTTTTGGATCAACTTTGTGCTGGCGTAGGTAGGGGTTGCACATGCATGGCTCTGCACATCCCGGGCTGAATATTGGGCTGTGCAGGGTATGCATCGGGATTTGTGCCGCGCACTTTTCCCCTTTGAATATCGCGCCGGGGCACATCAGTGGGTCGCGCATAGTGCAACACTGTTGTGCCATGCGCAACCCTTTTGAATATCTGGGCCTTGATGTATAAATTGAATTTGACATGAACTGATTTAAGATATCATTCTTATCTTTATTTGAGGGTATTGACATACTCATTCATGTCTTCTCCAACCATGAGATATCAACATACCAATACTCTGTCATGAAACCAAAGATGATATCTTATATCAACCAGTATCAAACAACATTAAAGCATCTATTAGGATCACAGCATACAAAGCAAAGAAATTAAAAATTAGGGTTATAAATCTATAGAACATTGGCAAATTTATAGTGTGGGGCTGGTATTACTCCTATATTGATGCTGTCTTGTCACACAAAGCAACTGACACAGCAGTATTTGCATAGATGATGCAGATATTATGGTAACACCAATCATGCATTGCATGATAGTTCAAACCCCAAGGAACACTACACTACCAGTTTTTAGGATTCCAGAGACTTTGATCCCTTATTTTCTTATCTCTCTACTTTGTATGTTGTAACCCTAATGGATGATTTAACATAGCTTTTACAATGTATTTCCTTTACCTTAGTGCTTGATTTGCACATTGCCCTGCATGAAGCATGATGTCAGTCTTAATTACCTTTTATGAAGTTGCTGAAGTGTATGATGACACACCCTACTGTATGTCATATCCATGGCTTGCTTCAGGAGTGCTTCTGTGGGCCACTCACAAAGCAGCTTCATAGTGACATGCAATGCACTAGACCACAAGTGGCTAGAAGCAGTCCCCACACATTATGGTTTCCCAACAAATGTGTTATCTGAAATGACTGTAATCACTAACTTCAACTTATTTTTTGTAACTACTGATGTTGGAACTAAAATCTATGGTCCTCACACACAGTCACAGTTGGCAGAGAGTTCAGCCAGTAAGGAGCACAGTGAGCAAAAGCCCACCGATCTAGACAGGTGCAATAGTGAGAAACATTGAAAACCATACTGTCAGTGCTTCTGATACAGTGGCTATGTTCATAGGGGGTGAGAAGCTTCTGAACACCAGTGAGAACCAGGCTTTGCCTAATCTTTTTGGCCAAAAGACAGGTTTGGTACCTAAGTCTGCCATCGAACTGAAGCCAGTTTGCCTGTTCATACAAATTGCAAGTGTGTGTTGGCCTTGGTGAACTGGTAGCCAAGTGGCATGCTTTGTTTAATGCTACTATGATAAGGTGGACTGCCACGGTCATTGCTGAACCATAGATTACTAGTCCATAGTCAATAAGCGAGATCGCTGAACTATGGATGGCCAGAATAAGAGCATCAGAAGGGAGACTTTTCTTGTGTCTGTGAAGCATACCAATGTGTCTATTGACTGCCTTTGCAGTATTATCAATGTATTATGAGTAAGAAATGGTTCTGTCCAACGTAATCCCTAAGTATTTAAAGTGTTGGACTAGTTCCAGCGGGGTACCAGCCACATTAGTGATGTTGAGAGGGTATGTACGACGCCTGTTCTGGGTACTGGAGAACAACATTATTTTTGTTTTCTTGTAGTTCAAGACGAGTTTTTGATCACTGAACCATCATTCTGAATCCAAAAAAACATTCTTGTAGCTTCCACTCCAGGTGCTTAGGGTCAAGGTCATTCATGAACAGGACAGCATCATTGGGATAAAGCAGAATTTGACACTGACAGGAGTACAGGAGCTGGTTGAGGAATATGCTGAATATTAAAGGACCCAACATTGAGCCTTGGGGGACACCAGAGCACACAGGTCTGCTTTCAGATAGGATGTTGTCAATCTTTACTCGCTGTTGCTGTTGAACTTTATTTTCTTTTTGTGTGCTTTATTTGTAATTTGATTTTAGGAGTGATACAGTAAGCATAGTGACAGTTTATTGATCAATGATCCTGACATATTGTAATAATTTTGATGTACCCTGGTTTTTGAATGTACAATGAAAAGATATAAATAAAAAAGTTAAACAAAAAAGAAACCACCAATAAAAACAGTTGGCAGTGTGCAGAAGATGAGTGAAACGTGTACATTGGAACAGAACAATTATAAATGCCAAACTCAGTAAGCAGATGTGTTTCTTATTACTACAGCATGTAATATATCTGGGTGACCACAATCATGACAGCACACATGTTGTGATATAAGACAAGGAGATACAGTACTCTAATTAAGACATCATTTCCATTTTTGGTTTTATTTCCTGCAGGACAAGACTGATAGTAACACATTCACCATGTGTACAGGTAGAGTAAATCACTATTTAACACTTTTCTGTGAATAATACTATCCACTTGAATTAGTGGCTAATGTAGTTTTACTTGATCAATAGTTTTAAAACTGTTATTCAGGTTAAACTATATTAGCTCCAAATTAAAATGTGTAGTATTAGTCACTGAAACACATAATGTTTTTCTGTGAATAACACTACACATTTGAATTAGAGACCAATACAGTTTAACCTGATCAGTAGTTCTAAAACTATTGATCATTGCCAACCATAAAAAGTCAAAATGAAGGCATGTAATCTATTCACTTAATTGTAAAACAGTACAGTACTGTATCTCAAACATGTGCTGTATTTAATTATCAAGAATGTAGGCTGGGTCTGAAATAAAAACATTTAATAATGCCCAAATGAGGGGGTGGATGCTGGCAATGCAATCTACTGGATGGGTGGATTGCCTGAAGGGAGGCCTACTTACCAGGCACTGCTGAACCAAAGAAAATAGTGCTGTTAATTACATACTGTATACCTATTAGTCATGGGGAAATCTCATTTAAATTATTTTATAAAACTATCATTTTGTTACATGAATTTAAAAAGATTGGTGGTGCAGGTAACTTCTGATTTAGTCATTTTAACAAAATTCTGTGCAACTCCATACATTCTACAATAATTGAAGAAAATTACTTAGTAACATTGATTATACCGTAGCATGATTTTTAACCCTCCATGAAATTACAGTATATTATCTAACTAAAACACAGAAACATGTAGAACTGATATGGAAACAACACTACTGTATATCACAGAATATAATACAGTCTCGTCATGCAGCACACTGGCAGCATGTTCCTTTTAACATCATTTTAGAAAATGGTGAATTACTGAACTCAACATGTAGCTCCTGTCAAAAACAGCTCTAAGGAGCTATTACTTAAGCATTAAGGCATGACAAGGTGTGTGTTATCGTGTAAGAACGTCACTCCTGGGGTGGGTTGAAGCACAAGGCAAAGCCGAGTACTTCTCACCCCAGGAGTAGCGATGTCTACGATAACTCACACACCTTAGAGTGTCTTATTGCAATTATACAATTGCTCGATGTTATACAAAACAAAAATAAAAATGTTTTTAGTAGATTTTTCGTGAGGCAGTATATCTTTGTTTCTGAAAAAAAAAAGCTCAGGATCAGGCTCCATAAAATCAGCACAGTGATGTTATTGTGTAATATCATCACTGTCTCAGGCACACACTGACCAACCATTGTATAATGTGCAACACCCCACTGGCCAATTGTTTAACTAGTAGGTACACATCCCGTATTTTCTACCTAGGGGTAAGAGAGGGGTGGGGGTATAGAAACAATATTACACACAGATGACCATCACTAAACCCAGGTCCTGAGGAGAGAACTTTTGCTAGGGGCTATGCTAGGTCTGAACTTCTGGACGGGTACCCAGTAATTCCACACAGGAAGCAGTAACAAGAATGTCCAAACCAGGTTGGGGTTCTAGAGTGTGGCTTTATTCCAAAGAATAGTACACAAAAGCAAAGGTGGACCCCCAAGGGTTTACACTTTATGGCATAAGGCAATGCAGGACAACAAAAAGTCTGTAGCGACAAGCACATCCCACATGGAAGATGGGAAAGAGCCAGCATCACGAGATGATTGCAAAGCTAACTTAAGTGGTTTCAAAATATTGGCTCCCATGGCTTGGTAAAGTTCAACTGACATACCATCAGGGCTGGGAGCTTTTCCTCTGGCCATTGTGGATAGTGCTACACGAAGTTCTTCACAGGAGAGGGGAGAATCAAGAAGGGCCACCGGGCCAGGAGTGAGAACTGGGAGAGGGGTGCCTTGACTAAAGGCAGAAATGCCTTGGGAGAGTTGTGCGCCCATGTTGGAAGCTTGGGATTGGTAAAGGGCTTCACAGAACTGCCTCATAGTATCGTTGATGCCTTTAGGGCTTGAGATAGTAGCACCAGATGGTGAGCGAAGGGCATGGATTCAAGTAGCTGCTCTCTGTTGTCGGAGGCAGAAGTCAAGGAGCTTACCAGATTTCTCTCTGCTATCCCAGTATGCATGTTTGGACCTGAGTAAAAGCCATTTGGCTTTCTGGTGGGCAATGACATTGATCTGATACTTAAGCTCCACAATTTGACATTGCAAGGCATCCTCCACTGAGGCCAATGAGGCCGTCTTAAAGCACTGCTCTAGTCCATAAAGGTATGCTTGCAATTTAGCTAGCTTTGCTCTATGAGCTTTGTCCCGGGCTGCTGAAAAGGCAATGACATGGCCCTGGATAACAGCTTTAAATGCCTCCCAAATTGTGGCATGCAAGACCCCACATTCAGAGATAAGGGCGAAGTAGTCTTTCGTGGCTTGGATCAACATTGAAGCCACCTATAGGCTGGGAGGGGAGTTGCTAGCAGTCACAAAGGAAGAAAGAGACTTGGGCATCATCATCACTGACGACCTGAAATTATCCAAGCAGACCTCTAAAGCAGTAGGTAAGGCTAGGGGGGTGTTAGGGTGTATTAGTAGGGGTATCACAAGTCGTAAGAGGGAGGTAATAATCCCTCTTTACAAGACACTGGTTAGGCCCCATCTGGAGTACTGCATGCAGTATCGGAGGCCACACCTTCACAAGGACATTAACCAAATTGAGGCAGTCCAGAGAAGGGCAACCAAAATGGTGCAGGGACTGCATCAGAAGACATATGAGGACAGATTAATAGAGCTCAATATGTATACCCTTGAGCAAAGGAGGGAGAGAGGTGATATGATCGAGGCATTCAAACACCTTAAGAGCATTAACAAGGTGAAAGAGTCTAACATGTTTAAATATAAGAAAAATAGCAGGACAAGAGGACACAGCATGAGATTAGAGGGGCCGATTAAGGGGAATGTGAGGAAATTCTTTTTCACAGAAAGGTGGTGGATGCATGGAATGGCTACTGCAAAGAAATGGTGGCTATGAATACAGTGCAGGGCTTCAAACAGGCATGGGATAGGCATAAGGGAGCAATACAAATGACTATGAATAGATAGGCCACTGACAGAGCAAAGGCCGATGGCACATTTATAAGGTAGAAAAAGAAATGGGCAGACTGGATGGGCCTTGCGGTCCTTATCTGCTGTCAACTTCTATGTTTCTATGTTTCTAACATGAGGCGAATGTTAGGGTCTTTGAAAAGAAGGGGAATACAGCACCACCTAACCCAGTGGGAGGGGCTACCAGGAGGGGTACAGGAAATTTGAGTAGTTGCATGGTCGGAAATCAGGATTGAGCCAATAACCAAATCTGATATGCCCTGAATCACCAAATCATTGGCCAGCCAGACATCTATATGGCTGTGAGAACAGTGGGCTGAAGAGTAAAACGTATAGTCACGGCCTGTGGGGTGATCTCTAGTCCAGATGTCCACAAGAGCCCACTCCTCCATCAGGTCCTACAGTGACTGTGCCTTTGGGTGTAGCTTAGGGTGTGGGGTGGGATTTTTCAAGAAAGATATCACTCACCATGTTAAAATCACCCCCTATAACCACTGAGATAGGTGGGCCATAAGGTAGTAATGCAGAGAGAGCTTGGTTAACTTCTGGAAAAAAGTCAACATGGTTGGTGTTAGGTGCATGTATATATCCTAGTAACAATGAGTCCCCAGGGGAGGATAACATGGCCACCACCCACCATTCTTGGGTATCCTTTCTGACACCCTCCACTTTCCAAAGGGAGGCATGGCGGAGAAGGATAGCCATTCTCTTAGTTTCATTTATGGAGGAACTAGCCACTACCTCACCTAACCAAGATTTCTTAAGCCCGGGAATTGCCCGGGACAGCAGGTGGGTTTCTTGTAGTAGTGCAGTATCAGCATGGAGGGACCATAGGTGCTGCAGTACTTTTGTGTGCTTAATTAGGTGGTTAACATTCCATGACACCCAATGATACGCACTTGGCACTGATGTACCTGCTGTCATATTCCACTGTAAAGGACAAAAAGACAGACTTACTGTGAACCAATGGGGAAGGGGGGACGAGTTCACTGAACTCTCCAGGGAGAAGCTGCACCCCAACCAAAACAACACTGCAAATCTGTATCCCCAAAAAAGAGGAGGTGTAAGCATTACCGAAACAGTTGGCGTACTCTGTCTTGGATATTGAGAACTGTAGAGAGAAGCAATAAAACAAAGAAACAATTAGTACAACACTTAAAGGACTAATATGTCCAACAATCAATATTTAAATATCAGTAAAACACAACAGCGTAAACATGCTATGAGGGTGGAGGTCAAAGCAAATGAGGGTAGAAAAAGCATCCTACAGCTATGCTCTCTCCAACGCTCAGTATGGGGTATAGTGTGAAGTCCAATCAATAGAGTCTTCCTGGTCTGAGGCCATCCAGGTCAGGCCTCTCAACCAAGAGGGTGGGAGGAGGTGGGGGAGAAGAGGGAGGAGAGGGAGGGAAAAGGGGAAGGCGGAGGAGAGGAGGGAAGGTGAGAGAAACATCAGGGGGCAGTGAAAAAAGGGGGGAGGAAGGTGGGTATGCCCACCTACCAGTTGTATCTGAATAGGCAAGGCAACAGATCCCATGAAGGGCCACAGGCTGAACCTTAATAAGGCACTACATAGCTGGTCACCCTCCATTAACATAAGGGAGGAGGATCATCCAGCCAGCAGGAGCTAGTGGCATGGGCTATAGGCTGGAATATTCAAGTAGACAGTCAAATTATACCCAAAAGCTATGAGGAAGAAGGAGGAGGCAATGTGGGGTAATTGGTCATCCACCAAGGCCCTAAGGGATAACAAGGGTGGGGAGGGAGGGGTGTCTATAGACGTTCCCAAAACCAAAAGAGAATCACTATGTAGCACAGAGATGACCCTGCAACAGGTGATTAGTCCTTCGGCTTGCTCAGGTGAAACCTAACAAGGAACTCCAGAGTCCAGGGTAGTCCTTGCAGCTGCACTGGCATAAGTAAGTAGTCCAGGCTTAACTGGTGAGACACTGTCTAACACTTCAGTGAGAGAGGCATCAGGGAAGTCAGCTCAATCCACCTCTTGGATATTAAGCAAATCCTAATTCTCCGGTTCTGTAGCAGAGGAGAGATCTTCCCTACAAATTTTTGCAGATGTAGATGCAGAATATTTGCTGGGCAAGTGCTGAGGCCCACTTCTGGCTTGCTGGCAAGATTTAATGAAGGCATTGGGGAGATCACGTGATGAGCCTGGTCGGGTAAGACGTCCCTCGCGCTGCTCCTGGGCCTCTCAGTTCTTAAATATCCCCAGTAGCACTGCAAACCTGATTTATTATTGCAGAAGGGGTTCTCTAGGTTTAACAAGGCTTCCAGATGTGGTTTTGGCGAGTGGTGAACCGCGATCTGCAGTTTGGCTTTCGATTCGCGGTGAGCAGCCGGCGGTAAAGTCGAACCGCGATACTAAAGTAAAATGGACCCCGTGAAAGCTGAATCTTTGGCTGGAAGGGCTCCAGCCTCCAAGTGGCTCAAATCACAGCTCTCAACCCCAGAAGAGCAGGAGGAAGTAGAAAACACAGAAGGGGGAGCCAGCCCAAATGGGGGAGACATCCTGGAAATTAAGCAGCTCTTAAAGGGGCTAGTCATGGACTTTGCTGAAGTAAAGCCAGCGCTGCAATCATTAGCCCAGAGGATGAGCGATGCTGAAGCCCGACTGGCATCTCAAGAGAGGAAACTCTCCACCTCGGAACAAGAGCTGGTAGTGGTTAAAAGGCAAATTAAAAGCTGGAGGAGAGACTACGAAGACCAAGAGTAGAAGTAGGAGGAACAACTTAATTCTGGCAGGGTTGCCAGAGAGACCAAAGGGTCAGATTGCATCTCCTACATTCAAGAAATGCTGCTTAAAATGTTTGGCCCCACACCTTATGGAGATGCCTATAATCTGGAAAGGCACACAGAGCATTAAGAGAAATTCCCCACCAGGAGCAAGACCGAGGGGTAATTATCATGCGCTTTCTCAACTATATGAAAAAGATGCATGTTCTATCTGCAGTGAGACAGAAGAAGCCTTGCAATGGAATGGAGCCACCTTTGTGGTTATTTCAAGATCAAACACCCTCTGTAAGAGGAAAGCAGAAAGAATATCTTGATATTAAAAAGAAGTTATATCTAGCTGGAATCAAGTTCCGTCTTTTGTACCCTGCTACATTGGTGGTGCGACTTCAATCAGGGGAAAAGCACTTTCTCACTGCGAAGGAGGCTCTGGAAGGGCTACGTGCGGATCTCCCTGAGCTATTTAGAGCACCAAGCTGAAGCGAAACAGAGTTCAAGAAAAGCTGTAATGTGGACCAACTTGGACTCTTGGGGACTTGTTCAGGGTGGGGTATCTGCTCAATTTCGGTTTCCAAATCTACGTATATAATTACAGGATGCGGGAAGGCTTGAAAACCCAATCAAGACGAGGGAGGGGTCCATTATTGGAATGTTATCTGTGTACTACGGCCGTGTGAGAAATGATCTGAAATAAGAACTTTTAGGTGGGCACATAAAAAGAAAGGATAAAATAATACTTCTCTAACAGTAGCAGCACTAGGAGAAGTGATATTCGGGGGAACTGGTAGTGAGAATGGAGGGTTGCAGGTTTCTGGTTGGAACATTTCTGGATAGGCCCACTGGCGCCCCCCCTGCATTTGGTGTCTTAGCTAGGCCCCCTGGGTTCAACCATTTATACTCTTAGAGACCAGACCAGAAATGGACTGGAATGTATTTCGATGGCGAAAAAGACCACTGAAGGACTGGGGAATAGCTTGGGGGGTGGGGAATAAGGAAGTGCTGGTTATTTGGAGAAATTGCTAACGGGGGAATGATCTATTGAAGGGGAGAGGGATTTAGTCGTTATTGTTACCCTGAAAAGTTGAGAACCTGGAGTAGCAACACTTGGGGTATATAAGGTTGCTATGTATTTTGTTGGGGTTAATGATTCAATGGACAAGGTTAACTGATAATGGATCTGGAGTACTATAGGTGATTACTTAAGGGTGACATAGAGGAACCATTTCAAGGCTGGAGTAGGGTCCTCTCGAATGCTGTGACAGATTTTAGAGGGGTAGGGGAGCAGTAGAGCAGGGAGCTCATCGAGGATCCGACGTATAGGAGGAGGGCGATCTGGGGATCGGGGCAGGGGGCAAGGGGGGGAGGGATAGGGATATGGGAAGAGAGAGAGTTCCTTTGGTGGAGAGTAAAACGGGCAGAGCTAGACCGGATTTTGGTGATTAAATGCCCTAAAGCAAATGCTAGGTTAGGTTCATGGCAAATGTTAAAATAATTCCGTGGAATGTTAAAGGACTCAGGGGTAGACGTAAAAGAATGGTAATATTGAGACAACTGGATCAAATGGGGGCCCAAATCGACGCCCTGCAGGAAACGCATCTACTGACTGAAGAATTGAATAGTCTGAGGCGATTATGGGTGGGGCAGGTTTTTGGCATAGGAAAGGAAAGAGCTTCGGGTGGGGTGGTGATTTTAATCAGAAAGATGTATGCCTTTGCTGTGGAACAGGTTTCTGTAAGAGAGGATGGGAGAGCCATATTTATCTCGGGCCTCATGTATGGGAGGGTCGTCTCGATGGCCTCTATATATGGACCAACCCCTTCTAATCCAGAATTCTTTGCCTCTATAGAGATGGACAATGCTGGATATATGGGACACTCTCTTATTTTAGCAGGAGACTGGAATATAACTGTGGATAATATAGAGGACAGGTCTCCAGCTACAAATAGACCCCTAACGAAAGCCCAGGTGGCCCTGAATAAGTTGTTAGAGGCCACTGCCTTGGTGGATCCGATACGGTCCTACTTCATAGGAAATAACACGATGACCTTTTACTCAGCAGTACACAAGACTCATTCTCGGATAGATTTTTTTTTAGTTAATAGGGAGGTGCTTTTGGGAGCAAAGGGAGTATCAGTAGAGGGTAGAACTTTCTCTGATCATTCCCCAATTGTGTTATTATGGGAATTGATATCAGGACCCCCCAGGCCCTTCCGATGGAGGCTGAGCGATGCACTTTTGTCAGATGTTGTAGCTAAGGACAGTTTGGAAGGCGCCCTAATAGAAATCATACACCAGCAACTACCTACACTATCTGACAAGAAGCTAGCCTGGCCAACTTGTAAAGTATTATTTGCGGGTAAGGCCCAAGATTGGACAGCTCAAAATAACAGACTCAGAAGGGCAAAAGAGGAGTTTATTATGGGGGCTATTAGCTCTTTGGCTCCATTGGAGGGTTCATCAGAAGAAATTGACCGGGAACTTAAAAGTCTAAGACAGGAGGTAGAAGATATTGTTTATAGTAAGGTAGACTTTTGGTTAGCTAAAATTAATGCTGAATACCTCCTAAAGGGTGATGTTCCAGGACGATTGTTAGCAGCCAGAGTCAGGAAGTGGGAAGCTAGCAGGACAATAACAGCAATCAATCAGGGAGGGAAATATATAATAGATCCTCAAGAACGTGCAGATACTTTTGCAATGTACTTCAAGGACCTGTATCAGCTTGAAAATAATGTGGGGGACAAGGAAATTAATGCCTTTTTTGAGGGAATACCCTTGCCGGTATTGGAAGCTGCACATGCAGCAGAGTTGGAGGCACCTATTGGGGCAACAGAAATTCTGGAGGTTGTTAAATCTTTACCGGTGGGTAAAACGTCAGGGCCAGATGGCCTTACAGCCAAGTTCTACCAAACGTATATCCATATTTTGCTGCCTCTCCTCCAAGAATTCTATAACAAGGTAATGCAAGAGGGTGTTCATCATCCCCCCCTTTATCAGGCTTATATCACATTAATTCCGAAACCAAATAAACCTAAGAATGTATTGTCTAGTTACAGGCTGATAGCATTAATGAACCAGGACATCAAGATTCTTACCAAAATTTTAGCCAACAGAATATGGCGGAATGCGGCGGAGGTGATTAGTAGGGAACAAGTAGGCTTTATGCCAGGGAGGGCAGCGCACGATGCCCTGAGGAAATTGCACCATATCTTACACTATGTATCAGACTGTAAAGTACCCCTAGCTTTGATATCTTTAGATGCAGAAAAGGCCTTTGATAGGGTCTCCCACGCTTTTCTGTTTGCCACAATGGAAAGGATGGGATTTCCCCAAAGTCTCCTTAGGGGAATAAAAACTTGTACGCTGCCCTCTGCTAGAGTTTTGTGTAATGGTTACATGTCTCCAAGAAATACAACTGAAAATGGGACCGGCAAGGGTGCCCCCTCTCCCCAATATTATTTAACATTTATCTGGAACCCTTGCTGAGGATAATTAATAATGATAGACATGTTAGGGGGGGTTGAGATATTGGGGCGGGAATTAAAATTATCAGTTTTTGCTGACGACGTGCTTCTACACTTGAGAGACCCGGCAGATGGGTTGGAGAGGGTAAGGGAGCTAATAGGGCACTTTGCTAGGGTATCTAACTATGCATTGAATCTAACTAAAACCCAAATCCTCCCACTGACCCCTTATGTATATAAGGCAGACTTTGCCCAGCTCCAAATCCAATGGATGCCTGATAAGATCAACTATTTGGGCATCTGGATTACTAGAAACCCTGAGATAGGGGCGGAAGTGAATATGGAAGAGACATTATTAGGAATTAATGGGGACATAATAAGATGGAATAAGCAGTCGTTGAATTTTATGGCAAGACTTAGGCTGATTAAGATGAATCTACTGCCAAGACTGCTATACCCGGTTTATCTAGCCCAATACTATATCCCCAAAAAATGGTTTAGTAAGGTTAAAAAGCTAATTTCAGATTTTCTATGGAATTTTAAACCGCCCAGGAGAAAATATAAAGCCCTGTGCCTACCCGCTTCATATGGGGGGATTAAGTTGCTGGACCTCCACTTGTATTATGTGGCGGGCCAGTTGGGTCTCATGACTCGATGGAATAAAGGGGAACGGGGGAGGCTTACAGCCCGGAATGGCTCCAGTTGGAGACCCAAATGATGAAGGAGGCAGGACTCTCCCTGGAGGCCCCGCTGTATGCTGATATAGCTAAGTATTTTAAGCGAGATAGGGAAAATCCAATAGTGAAGACAGTAGAAGCTTGGTGGTCAGGCTTGACCAGGGTTCAGAAAAGATACCAAAAGAGGGCCATAAAGCAGCCATTATTGGGTAACCCCAACTTGCTTATAGGGAATAGGGTACTCAACGGGAAGTGGGCTAATTGGGTTCTAGGCCTGAAAATAGAAGATGTAATTCGGGATTCTAAAGTGGTTCTTCCACCACAATGTCACGGAATGGCTTATTTTCCCAGATTACAACTCACAAGCATGTTAGAGGGAGAGTCAATAAGGCTTGGGGGGTTCATAGAAGAGTCTTTTAGTTGGGAAGATCTGGAGGGGGTTGATCCAAGCTCAAGGATCTTATCACAGGTCTATAAAATCACTCTTAGCTTCATGGGCCCGAGGGTACCTCCGGCAGTGAATTATTGGGATAGAGTTTTAGCCCCGGTAGGAATCGATTGGGCTAGTGTATGGAATAATGCTAGGTATATTGTGATCCCAAAGTATAAAAACTTGCACTTTTTTATTGTCTCAAATATATACTATACCCCTGTGAAACTATGTAAGAGGGCCTAAAGCAGACAGACCTGTGTTTTAGGTGTGGTACAGAGAGGGTGATTTGATACACGTATTGTGGAGCTGTACCAAAATATCACCGGTGTGGGCTGAGATAAAGAGGCAAATGGACCCCTTGATGGAATACTCAGAATTTATAAAACCGGAGATCTGCGTCTTAGGGGACTTGTCACTAGTAACTGGAGCTGTTGCTAAGTATCACGTATCCCTGATGGCAGGAGTAGTTAAATCTTATGTGGTCCAGCATTGGAAGGATGGCCAGTTATATGGGTATGGTCAATGGTTAAAAGATCTTACTGGGATGTTAGCTGGAATCAAGAGGCATTTATATGCAGAAGGGAAAGTAGAGGTATATACCAAAAGATGGGCAGCTCTAGAGGCAATATATTCTCTACAAGAAGTAGAGGGCTTGACGAAGGTCTGTCTGCTGGGCAGTGACTAGCTGAAGTAACTTGGCTGATTAGATGAAAGGGTATTTAATTTCTTGGATAAGTTTAGTATGGTTATTAACTGATGAAAGGTGAAATGGGTAGGGCTTAGTGGGTGATACAGATAAGGGTCTGCCTGACCTATGGATGAGCTAGGGACTCTCTCTCTCTCCCGGGGGCTGCAGAGGGAACACACTCCTACTTGGGCTAATATTAGTGTAGATAATGTCGAGAAGGAATGTTTATGAAGATATAGAGAACCTGAGTAAATATAGATTAGGGAGTAAGGAAATTAGTAGACTATAAGCCTTAAATTTAACTAGGGAAGAATTATTGACAAATGGGATGAGGAGGGGTGATGATTCCTCTGCATATGTATATAGTTAGATGTATATAGTTGGCACGGCCAGTTTTGGGGCTGTGCATCCCGGGTTCCGGGCTATGTGTGTATGTCTGTTTACTGTCTGTAAAACTCAAAATCAATAAAGACTGGTTTAAAAAAAAAAAAATGAAGGCGTTGGTCATTCATTGGGGGAGAGAGGCCAGAGGGGGCTGAGGATCTGACCATTGCATTGCAGCTGTAGTAGATAGGGCTGAGGAAGCGCCCATAAGTGGTGGGGAACCAGAGTGATGTAGGACTGGTCCAATCTGGTATAGCATCCCTTGGAGTCCCTGCAGCCAAAATAACTGTTCCTATTAGAGGGTCCCACTACTGAGGGTTTCATAGCCTCCTGGGACTTGTGGTCGGGACAGGCAGAGTCGGCCAGAATTTTGCAAGCCAGCATTCCAACTCAGTGGGGTTGTCAACAGTCACTTCCCTTCCATCTTTGGATACTTGTAATCTGGTAAGATTTTCAAACTTAAATTGGAAGTCCTGCTGGTACAGAAAGCATTTTATAGGGCCAAAGGCTCTCCTCCTTGCCACAGTTTCCTGGGCAAAATCCCGGTACAATGAAATTTGGGCCCCTTGCCAGCAAAGTACCCCCAAGTCCCTGGCGGCTCAAAAGATCCATTCTTTCATGGAGTAGTGGAGCAGATAGGCCACCACTGGTCTAGGTGAGTCTGAAGACTTGTCGGGTCACATGGAGGCCCGATGTGCCCATTCTACATCTATAGGGCCTCTCCAACGTTCTCCTAACATAAGGAGGAGATTATCATTTAAAAACTTTTCCATCAACTGTCCCTCGGACCCTTCAGGAAGGCAGATAATTTTCAAATTGTTGTGTTGGCCTCTGTTTTCCTGGTCCTCAGATCTGTCCCACAGAGCTGCCAGGAGCTCCTGGTGCTGGTGCAACCATTGCCACAATTGTTGCTGCTGCATTTCGCATGTTTCCATTCTTTGTTCAGAAACACTCATGCAATCCTGTAACTGGTGAACTTCTGTGTCTGTGCCTGGTAAAGCTAGACTGTTGTCCACTCATAGTAGGACCACTTCCAGCATTTTGATTATATACTGCAGAGATTCACCTACTGATGTTGGCTAGGATGCTGTTGGGTTGGTAGGACTAGCAGGATTGGCAGATAGAATGTTTGCCAGTGAATCCATGTTTGTAGATCTTGCGACCATGTGGAAGCCCAAGCTGCGTTAGAGTCTGCACTGTGCTAAGCCAGTGGATGCATGAGTGGTAGTGTACAAAAATGGCCTGTGCAGCCTAGTAAGGCCAGAGGTGCTGCAGGTAATGGTGCCTCAAAATGTCAGAAATGGCACCGAAATCCTTTGAAAAGAGCGCACCGCCTGGTAGGCAAGACTTTATCCATGTATCAAGCTACATTAAGGGTGTATAACTCCACGGGATTCAGAGCGTCCAAGCTTGGATAGACCTCAGGCAGGAAGGAGCTCACAGATTAAGCTGCCATCATGTTGGTGGCTAAAACACACCCCTGTCCCTGACACATTCTGCTGCACCAGAGAACAAATTCTTGCTTGCCTCTTCCAACTACCTGAACTTCCTATTCTGTTCAATTTCCTCCCAGAATCTATGAGAAAAGGTAGGAAAGGACTTCCCATAAATGGTGTCAGCCCTCCTATGTATCAGTCTCTCCTCCTTCCTACTCTTCACAAGTGTTCAGCCCATGGCCTGGCTTAGGGGTGGCAAGTCCTGGTTGAGCCAGTGCTGCATACTTAAAGAATGAAAGAACTTGTCCCTGACCATCTCTGTGGGCAGGTAACTGGAGCCTTCTTCTTCTCTCTCTCTCTGGCTCCTCTGAGGCAAGAGCTTGAGGTGACTCATGGGGATCCTCAACACAAAGATACATATCTTCATCCTCTCTTCCTTACTCAGGATCTGAGCCCAGGAGTGAGCAGATGTCCCGAGACAGTCCACTCATTGGGTGTGGAGGTAGACGCCTCCCAGTTAAGTGTATCTTGCAGTTCATCCTCCCCTACTAGGCTAGGAATTGGACCCTTCTTCCATGGCTGCATGGATCCTTCCGTTGTACTGCCCACCTGGGACATGGGTGTAGAAACCCTTCTTTGTTCCTGCCCTTGCAGTAAATCCATGCTGCTCTCTCCTTCTGTGCCACACTCTGTGGGGCTTCCCTCTACACAATCAACCTGGTGCTGCATGCTGCTAGTTGCAGAGTTTCCTACTCTGGTCCACGTGGAATCCAAATGAATTGGTGATACCCTCTTTGGCACTTCACCCCTGCTCACAGCCTACTTCACAAGGCAATCTGAACAGTGGGGTATCAGAAACACATCCCTTCCAGCCTTGAGGCAAATAATGTACAGTCTTACTGGATAGTTAGAGATTGCTACATCTGGAGACAACCCTCCGCCATAGAAAGTTTTTTCTATTTCTCTTAGTGCTGCAACCTCCTGTGCGATCATAGCTCAGGCATGATCCGGATAGCGGGGATTTCCCGAAGCCATGTCTAAAAGCAAACACATAAGTTTCTTGTTACTGATTTGTTCACTAGTCCCTTTACAGTCTCATAAAATGGTTCCTTGCTGCTGTGTTTACATTTGCTAGCCCTGGCCTGTAATGGTGGTGGTAGCTCTCCTCATGCATCAGATCTGTTTCTGACTCAGAATGGTGTTTCTGACCTTTTCTGGCTACTGATTTTTGCTCAAAACTGTAATCGATTACACTGCTTGAATCTCTCAGCACATTCATATGATTTTACCTTGACTTTGCAATCAGCATCTAATCAAAGAACTATTTACACATGCTCAAAGTCCCTTGCAAGCCCACAGTATTTCCATTGCACAGGATTGCCTGTTTTCTGCAGCCTAATATACAACTCACAGTCCCTCTTTGCTTAGAAACATCTACTGTTGCTGAACCCATTATCAATGCTCACAGTCTATGCTCAGAATTTTTGTTTGTTTCCTTTCTGTTTCAAAGAACAGTCCTTTTTTACAAAACAATCACACTGCTTGCACACAGATTCAGCTGGCTTGAAAAAAATCACAACAGTTTGATGTTCAGTAGAAACAGAATTTGACAGCAAATAAGGACTGCTTGGCCTGCCTAGTCTGCCCAGTAGTTGGGTTTTACTAGCTGAAATCAGTAGCTGGCTTTCTCCAGTGGAAACTTTCAGCCTGTTGCAGATCCTGGAAGGCCTCTGGGGTGAAATGGGATGGCGGTCCCACCAATCTTAGTCACTAATGCCACACTCACTTTCCAGTCGATTGGACAACAGGTTGAGCCCTAATTTACATAGCAAAAGTCTGTTTTCTACAGATTAGAATGTTCACAAGCCCCTCGATAGTTGATCCCGGTCTGACCAGCTCGCATGCCACTCACTCTGTCCTCCTCAGACACTCGGCTGCACACAGAAGCTGGCTAGGGGTGGAACTGATTGTAGTTGCACCAATCATTTGACACCATGCAAATGAGCCTCTCTCTCTCGCTCACTCTTCCTTCATGGCGATCATGAAGCAGGATCAAATTTAAACTGCAAACTGTAACTCTTTTCTCAGCTGCAATTTCAGTGGTGGGAGCACCATTTTGACCATTTTCTCCACAGATTTTGGCAATTTCTTTAGTGCCCCCCCCTCAATTTGCACACAAAGCACATGAAACTTTCAGGGCATATTTCTCTCTCTCTCTCTGTTTTCTAAAGTCCACACTACTTTTGGCATTTGAAACTTGCAATTTAAAAAGTTCTGTAAACGTTCTGGATGCAGCGACAAAGACATACACTTCCTGGCTTTACTGTCCATTGTAAGGTGGCACACACACACATCAGCACCCTGATGTTTTTGTACTAGCAGGCACACAAGCAGCACATACGGATGGCACTCTCCTGGACAAAAATCCTTTTGTGCTAATCTTTCTTTCCTGTTTTGGGCTACCATGCTACCAGACAGACAAACACTAGCCATACACTGAGCAAAAATCTGTAGTTCTAGCCTCAAAGTAAACAACATCTTTGGACGAGCCCTCATTTTTGTAATGCCCCACCAGCCACTTGTTTAACTAGTAAGCACACCTCCCATATTTTTTGTCTAGGGGTAAGAGAGGGGTGGGGGTACAGAAACAATATTACACACAATTGACCATCACTAAACCCAGGTCCTGAGGAGAGAACTTTTGCTAGGGACTATGCTAGGTCTGAACTTCTGGAGGGGCACCCAGTAATTCCACACAGGAAGCAGTAACAAGAATGTCCAAACCAGGTTGGGGTTCTAGAGTGTGGCTTTATTCCAAAGAATGGTACACAAAAGCAAAGGTGGACCCTCAAGACTTTACACTTCATTGCACAAGGCAATGCAGAACAACAAAAAGTCTGTAGCAAACAGAAGCTCTAAACTTCCCATATTGCATAGGATTTAGGACTCTCTTCAGCAGCAAAGCCTCAGCTGAAACACACATTTCTTCCAGTGGCACTGGCCACGACACAGCACACAATTTATTCTTGTGACATTAGCCACAACCTAGAACATTTCCAATATGGCATAGGATTTAAACATTTGGAAATGTGGCAACTGGCTACGAAGGAGCACACTGGTGCTCAAATTTAGCAAAACCCACAAAAGGGGGTAAACTTTATCTTTAGGCATTGGCCACCATGTCCTGAATAAGCAGGCACCCTTATAGAACCTGTAGTGCTGAACTAGTCACTCCAGATGAGGGGTTGCCCATCTTCTGCTTCCACGGTCCAGACCCAGTCATTCTTTCAGAGTCACACCTCAATATTTTAGTAAAACAGTAGAACTATGCATCCTGGAATGTCTGTCACATTCAGCATTTGAAACACACAATTGAGGGTAAATTAACGTCCTGAACAATGTGTCGAGTCTCACTGGGGACTTCATGATTGTCAGCCAAATTTAAGAAAGGATGAGAACAGTCTCAAACAGAACAGAACTTGGTGCATCATTCCCTTTGTCAGAGTACACCCCAAAAGAAAACACAGGTACATTCCTCCTGGGATACCCAAAGTCAGATTACTCACAGTTGTACACAAAAAGGCAGCTTCAATGTCCTGGATCAAAATCAGGGAACTTACCCTCAGATCCATTCTGCGGTCCTTCTCATCTCACTGAGGATGAGAAGAAAATCAGGAACTCCTGCTAGATGGCTTCCACCACTTTTACTGGCAGGCAGATGGTTCTCAGCACTAGGAT
Source organism: Neoceratodus forsteri (assembly GCA_016271365.2). Classification (NCBI taxonomy): domain Eukaryota; kingdom Metazoa; phylum Chordata; order Ceratodontiformes; family Ceratodontidae; genus Neoceratodus; species Neoceratodus forsteri. Next base: position 259,351,926 of record CM028137.1, on the reverse strand, counting down.
GAGAAAAATAGTCTCTCCTCACAGTCCACACTGCAGCTCTTCACTCCTCCAACTGCTCACACTGAACTCCACTCAGAACTAACTACAAATTCTAAAGCTCCCCATTCACAGCTAGCTACCGTGGCTTATGCTGCTGCAAGAGTTCTAAATGACATCACCTCTCTCAACTCAGCTGAGATCAAGTAAACAGAGAGGGAGCAGATGAAAATCATTTAGCTAGTTATTCACCAGCTGCCTTCCTTACCTAGCACTGACACTGATGGGATTCTAGTAACCCCAGGGTATTGGGTGGTTACAACTGTCTTTGTGAAAACTTTGGCAGGTTTTAATACATGTCTTTATCTATATTTATGTCCCTCACTCACTGTTACTAAATACATCTACTGGATACACTTGCATCTTTAGCCCTTGGATTTGGATTTGGATCTGTTGTTGCTGCTTCTCTGCATGAGATGTCATTGTCTTCTCTTCATGACATCATAAGCTCATAGGTTCATAGGAGAAATACAAAGTCGAGGGAACGAGCCCATATTGACTTCGCCATCCATTAACTAGGATGGAAATAGTATTTTTTTTTCTCCCATATAATTATCCAAATTAATCTTGAAAACATTTAAACTGGGACTATTTACTACATTTAACGGAAGAGAATTCCAAATTGGGACAGCTCTCTGGGTTATAAAATTCTTCCTTTTGGTAGTCCGTGTGTTAAATGTCTTAATTTTGACATTATGAGACCTGGTAATACTTAAACTATTTCCTTTTACTAAACAAAGGGTTTCAAATAAGGAAACATCTTTTGATGCCCTAAAAATTAAACACAGATCCCCTCTAATAGATCGGTATTCCAATGAGTAGAGTTTAGGTTTTTTTAATCTTTCTAGATATGGAGTGAATTTAAGGCCCTTAATATTTTTAGTGAATCTACATTGTACCCTTTCTCTTTTAATTTTATCCTTTACAAATGTAGGTGCACAAAATGATGAGCAGTAGTCGAACTTTGATCTAATCAGACAACTGTATAGGGGAATTAATACCTCAGGGTCTCTACTTTTAAGATTTTTAAATATACAATTAAGTAGGAAATGACATTTTTTAACCATTAAATTATTATGATCAGTAAATTTTAAATTATCCGTAATCATAACTCCTAGATCATTTTTGGAGGAAACTACAGTCAAGGGTACAGTATTCAACATATATTGAGCTTTTAAATTATTTGTTCCAAAGTGCATAACCTTGCATTTATTTATATTTAGGGATAAATTCTTTTCACTAACCCAAATTAATATATTGTTTAAATTTGACTGAAGATTATAAACTGAGGCCGCATCATTTACAATGCAGCCCAGTTTAACATCATCAGCATACTTATTTATCCAGACACCATTTGATGTAGACATGCTGGCGACCACTAGATTGAACAAAAGGTCCCAGCACAGAGCCTTAGGTACTCCACTAGTCACATTGCACCAATCAGAAACGTAACCTCTGATGGAAACTTGCTGTTTTCTTACCAGTAACCATGATACAACCAATTTATTATATTTATACATATGTCATGGTTATATAGGCATTCTATTATTGTTTTATGTGAAACAGAATCAAAAGCCTTTTCAAAGTCAAGGAAAACTACATCAACTGGAAACCCAGCATCCAAAGCCTGGCTAACTGGTTCAAAAAAATTCACTAAATTTTCCTGACATGATCGTCCCTTGCAAAAACCATACTGAAAAATATCTAAATTTATAGAACCTTGAAAATGATTTTCAAGTTTATGCAAAATGAGTTTTTCCATAATTTTTCCAATGCTAGGAGTAAGACTAATAGGTCTATACTGTTTGGCAAGAAACTTTGACCCATTTTTATGAATGGGTATAACCTTAGCTGATTTCCAGTCCATCGGTACTATACCTTGTTGTAAAGAATTATTAAAAAGAAAAGTAAGAATATCAACCAATTCAGCTGCCAAATTCTTTATAAAGATAAAGGGAATGTTATCAATGCCAACTGAAGTAGAAATTTTAAAACTTTTTATCGTAGATAGGACTTCTGAAGATGAAAATATAATTTCTGAGTTTTTAACAGCAGTAAGTGATAAATCTAGGTTTTCCTGAATCCGGAAAACACTAGAGAATTGTTTATTAAAGGCATTGGCCATTTCAGATTCATTAGATATCAATATGTCATCAACGATAAGGGGTCCAACATTAGTTTGAGAATTTTTTAAAGAACCAATGTAAGTAAAGAAGGACTTTTTATTATCTTTTTGTTTAACAAGGTTTTTTTCTAAATTCTTCTTTGCAGTCAGTATCATTTGCTTTTTTTTTTGATTTTGTTTTAAACCTTTGCCAGTTTTTTGCAGTTTTATTTTTATTATATTTATTAAAGGCCCTTTTCTTTCTCAGTATGGATTTCCTTATGGAATTGTTAAACCAAACAGGATTGCGTTTATTGTTAATATATTTAATTCGATCAGGTACCCAAGTATTAATACAGAATTGCAACTTAGTTTTTATATTTTTCCAGATTTCTTCAACTGAAAGATGTTCTAATTATTTTTTCCAGTTCCAATTTAGTAAAAAGTTATGGATTTCAGCATAATTTGCTTTATTATAATTTTTCATTTTAGTAATTCCTTTATTTTCATGAACAGTAACAGATAGTTCCCAATAAAGTGTGTTATGATCAGATAAACCAATAGGTTCCAAAATTAGTGGGTCTTTATAGTATTTTGTTGTGTTAGTAAATATTAAATCCAGAATATTATTGTTTCTAGTAGGAAGAGTTACAATTTGATCCAACCCTAAAACAAAGATCGTTTCCAAAAAATCTTTCTCATTCTGTGATGAGCCACTGAAAGAACTCCAATCTATTCCCGGGAAATTAAAATTGCCCAATAATATTGTATTTGTTGGTAATTTGATACTTTGAAAGTAAAACAAAAAGGATTCAAATTTAATATTGTCAAAAGATGGAGGTCTATAACATAAACCAATGGTGAAAGTCTCAAATTTTAACTTAATTGTTAACCATAATATTTCAACTCCTAGAGGTTCCGGAGATTCAAATTTGAGTTCAGAACAATCATAACATTTTTTAATATAAAAAGCGACTCCACCTCCTCTGGAAAATTCTCTATTTTTTTTAAAAACAGAATATCCGGGAATTTCAAAACCCCATTGATTATCCGAAAACCAAGCCTCAGAAATAGCACAGATATCAATGTCTTTGGATAATAATAACAAATATAATTCAGAAATTTTATTGGTAAGACTTCTAGCATTCAAATAAATTACAGTTAAGAAGGATTTTCCTTTTTTTGTTGGAAAAGAACAATTAGTTTTTAACAGAGCAGGTACATAAATTGGGTTTGGGCTAATAGAGCTTCTCCCCTCCCACCCATTTATTAGTTTAAACATTCTGAAATAGCTGTATTGAAAATTTCACCAAGCAAATTAGAACCTTTTCTATTAAGATGTAAACCATCGGTTGCAAAGAACTCCTCATGTTTTATAAATACTTCCCAATTTGTTAGACATTTTAGATTTTGCCTAACACACCATTGTCTAAGCCAATTATTAATATTCTTAATTTTTTCAATGATTCTGTCACTGGCTCCAAAAATAGGCAAAATTTCAGAAAAAATAATCTGTGCTCCCTTGTCAGCTAGAAGATTCGTGAGTCCAACATACGCTTCTTTAATCTGCTGTACAGTCTGATATTTGATATTATTGGTACCCAAGTGAATAAGTACTATGGGCTTAGTACCACAATTGTGTAATATATTTTTAGTCATCTTCGAAACATCCTGGATTTTAGCACCCCTGAAACTACAAAGTGTACGAGTGGTTTTATCAACGTTGCATATTTGTCTAGCAAGATTAGAAATGATTGAATCTCCCAGGACATAAATTTGTTTCTGATTAGTAGACGCAAAATCCATCAAATCCCCTTGTTGTTCATTATTTATACACTGATCAAAATGTAATAAATCACTTTGACTATTATTCAAGGTAGTCGGAATTTTAGATGTCAAAATGGAATTATCAATCACTAAAGATGGTGTAGGTATCGAATTTAATAAGTCATCACAAGATTGAGAGGCAAGTGGTGTAACTAATGGATCGAAGTGGTTTGATAGGGGCAAAACAAAATTTCCTGCTTTTCTCCCTTTTTTAGTAATTTTGGAAGCCTGAACAGTAAACCATTCATCTTCATTATCTAATAAATCGAATTCATTACTACTTCTTTTTCTCTTATTTGGTTCTTTAATTTCTAAAAATATTTCTTTATTTTGCAAAGTGTCAGTATCAGTAGACATTTGGAGCCTTTTTCTAGTTTCAAGCTGACTGATTTCCAAATGTTTAAGTCTTTCATCAAACTGAGTAACTAAGAACTAATTCAAGTTCTTTATTCTTTAAACATTTTGGACATACATAACTTTCTACTGGGACTAATTCAGATGAAACTGTACACATAAGACAGTTTAAACACATTTGTCCCTTACGCCCATCATTTGTAAACAAAAGGGAAGTCATTGTTTGAATTTGCCAGTTAGATTCTGACAGCAGTTGGAAAACAGATTTATTTAAATACCAGAATAATTTAAAACAAAAAGAAAATTTGTAATTTTACCTTAATTTGAAACAAAGGAGCAGACCTAAACTCTAAAACTTCATGAAACATGCAAAACATGTCGCAGATACGTGTCTTTCTGTAAGTCTTCCTTGACTGACGCCATGGTAAATCGCCTCGCCCTGCTCAGAACAGGCTTGTTTAAAATAAGTCCCTAAACTGAAGTAGCGCAAGATCACTTCCTGTAGCTCGCTACTTTCAGTTTTTTTTAATTTTAAGTTATAAAAGATTAAAAAACTTGTAAACAGTTCCTTTAAGCTCTGGATAGAGTGTGCAATTGAATACTTTCTTTTTAGACCACTAAGCAACAGAGAAAGTATGTGACCGCCGAGTTTGTAGTTCAGACTGGAAACACCCCTGAACTACAACTCCTCTACCTAACGTGAAAGTCACTGCTAGGGCTCAAAACAGGTAGTGCAACGTTTAGTATCACACACAAAGGTATATTTAAAAGTAAAAAATAAAACAAGTTCAGCTAGCTCCACAAATAGAATATTCAGTCAAGTTTTGCTAACAGCAAAGCTGCTCACAACAGGACTTGTTTAAATAAGTCCCTAAAACCGGAAGTAGCGCAAGATCACTTCCTGTAGCTCACTACTTTCAGTTTTTTTTAATTTTAAGTTATAAAAGATTAAAAAACTTGTAAACAGTTCCTTTAAGCTCTGGATAGAGTGTGCAATTGAATACTTTCTTTTTAGAGCACTAAGCAACAGAGGAAGTAAGTGACCGCCGAGTTTGTAGTTCAGACTGGAAACACCCCTGAACTACAACTCCTCTACCTAACGTGAAAGTCACTGCTAGGGCTCAAAACAGGTAGTGCAACGTTTAGTATCACACACAAAGGTATATTTAAAAGTAAAAAATAAAACAAGTTCAGCTAGCTCCACAAATAGAATATTCAGTCAAGTTTTGCTAACAGCAGAAAACATTATAATGTCACAAGCAGAGATTTGTAATATTACAGGAAGATGAGTAGTAGAAACAGAACATGGCCAAGGGACAATTTTCCTGTTTAAGGCAAATATAACCAGAAATAAACAATGAAGAAAATATAGAACATTTTTGAACTTTAACTGGGCTATATCTAAATACAAATAATTTTTTTAACCTGTCAGTAGCTTTCAGTCACAAATCAACTAACATTTCATTGTTCCCAGATCCCCTCCAATAAAAAAACAGTCAAGATTGTGTGTGGTTGCTCAGTTCGGCAATTAATTTACTGATATTAAAATTTCCATATTTACAGTAACTGTTCAGTTTCACTGTCCTTTTACATAATTATTCAAATCATATTCATATACACTATAGTACATCATATACATTACATTCTTGATCAATTCCTCAATCTCATTCATTTCTTCTTTCCTTCTGCCCCCCCAGATGTATATCATGGGGAGCCTGGTCACTTCCTCTTTTGTTGCCAAGGGGAACGAGTGTACACACTGTACCCCTGCTTGTTTCTCATCAAACCTGTGTCCTTTTTCGTGTTTCTCCTTTTAAACTCCCCCTTTCTTTCCTGTCCTCCTCCCCCTTTTTTTCACTAGTCCACCTTCAGCTTGCGATGGACGGTGGACTTCCCCCCTTTTCTCTCCCTCACCTTTTTTTCTGTTGTTGTTGTTCTATATCTCTGTATTCACATTACCAACCCCTTTTGCCTCCTCCATACCATGATGGTGTTTGTCATTTCTTGGTTAAAACAGGGTCAGCCCAATGTCCAAGAGATGCACCCCCTCTCCTCAGAAATATTCATCTACCTGTTCCTGGATAGTATGGCAAATTACCAATTCCCCCAGGGCCTCAAACAGCCTGCCCACCCATGTATCCATGCGCTTCCTGGCCCTGTCCATGCCCTTGTGGCTCTTCCATTCCACCCTTCTTGGTGTGATTTCTGACCAAGCCAGTGTAAACTCTGACCACCACTGTTTAATTGTCTGCACATCCTCATTTATATGGTAAAGTATGTCCAGCCAGGGCCATGTCCCCAGGTCATTGCCTCCCAGGTGTATTACAATGAGGTCTGACATTAAAATATATAACACATACTTATCATGATGCACCACAACAGCACTCTCTTAAATGAATGTGAAAAGCAACCTTCCACTGGTTCCCAAAAATCTGAGGCCTTTGCGCAGTACCCCCTCACCTGATATCCAGTGACTGGCTTCCCATCCCCGTGCATGAACAGTACGGTGCTCTCCCAATAGGATTCCTGGCCATGTACACATGCAGGGCCCCCACCAGGCAAATGGCTGCATTGTTATGTCTCTGCAGCCACCCTCCACTGCCCTGACCTTGTTGGTTCATCTTTGACCGTCTCAACTGCGCTGCCACTGAATCTGTGTAACCTGAATGTCCCACTATACGTAGTCATATACAAGGCTTGAAATAACACTGCTCCACACATTGAGCTACCTATGAGGTGTAACACCCTCCCCAGTCTTGCCAATAGGATCTCCCCAATTGACTTCCTGATGTCTTGTTTCTTGTCTGCCCCCAGGTCCCAACCCTGCATCATTCTGCAGATCAGGCTGCTCTTTGTGGGGTCCTCCCACCCCTTTAAGGTACATATTTGCCCTATGGCTGCCAGGTGAACTCCCATTGTGGCCTATGCCATGTCTTGTTGCATCCTCCCACTATGAATCTGGCCACCTGCTCCTGAATTATTACCCCATTTACCTGTCAACCGTATTGTTCCCAAAATGTTTGAAATGCCCTCCATGAGTTTTCGTAAGCTCTAAGGGTTCTTGGAGCCCCAGAGTTTTGGAACAATACTTCGGCTCCACCAATCCAATCGTCCATATGTACATTGGGATGGTGGCACCACTGACCTCTGCTTCGAGTGTGATGGTCTGGAATTTGTCCATCTGTAAGTGGATGAAGCAATCAGCTATCACATTTTCCACACCATCAATGTGCTTAGCCCTAAATGGCATATTCAGGATCAGACTTAAATGCACCATCCTCCTTAAAACCCTTGTGACTCTGTCTGACCTAGTCCACTTTTTGTTCGGCACCTCTACGGCTGCCTGATTATCACTCTAAAACCTGACCTGTCTGTTCCTGAGCTCCCTACCCCAGACAAACATTGCTTCCCAAATGGGGAATAGCTCTACACAAATCATGTCCCGTGTCATGTTCCCCCTCACCCATTCTTCAGGCCATGGTGCCGTGAAGCATTTACCTTGGAAGTAACCCCCCATACCTACACTCTCGGTCACATCTGTATACAGCTGCATGTCCATGTTGTACAGCCACTCATCTTGCCAGAATGTCTAACTCTTGTAAACCTGTAGGAAATGTTCCCACACCGCCAAGTCCTCTCTGGTCCCTTTATCGAGGTCTATCCTGTGATGTGCTGCTTCGCCCCTCACATGACCCAGGCTAAACACCACGAAAATGTGCACCCCAGAACAATGGCTCTACATGTGAAATTCAAATGCCCTAATATTTGCTGCACCTGCTGGAGGTTCACCTATCAGCTCCCCCCAACCTGACTTAATAACCCTTACCGCCTTTTGACCTTCTGCTTCAGAAACCAGTACAGCTCCTGTGCTATGTCCGACTCCAAAAACCAGGACTGTATAGTCTGGAGTGGCCCCTCCATTCTGTTGTCAGCCAGTGGCATCCCCAGTTCCTGGCATAATGCTCTGAAATCCTACAACATCACCTCTGTCTTCTTTCTACCTTCCCCGATGAACAGATAATCATCAAGGTAATGCACCACTGTTTGGTATCCAAACTGCATCTGGAACACCCATTGCAGTCAGGTACTAAAGATCTCAAATGTGGCGCATGCAATTGAGTACCCCCTAGGCATTGTCTTGTTGAAATAATACAGCCCATCCACCTGGAAACCTAGCAGATCCCAATCTGCCTGCCAGACTGGCAGCAGTAGGAAGGCAGACTGTATGTCCGTCTTCGGCCAGCCACACTCCCTGCTTGGTCCTAATGAGCCACACTGCCTCCCCCAGGGTGACGTAGATAACCTTGTTGTCCTCTTCCCCCATGGCATCATTAACTGAGTCCCCTTCTGGGTACAAGAGGTGATGTATCACCTGTTACTCTTCCAGCTGTTTCTTGGGAACCAATCCCAATGGTGATACCTGCAGGTTTGGCAGAGGGGGGGATTCAACTGGGCCTTCCACCCACCCTGCTGCTACCTCCTTTTGAAATTTACAGTGCCTTCAGAAAGTATTCACCCGCCTTGGATTTTGTCACATTTTGTTGTGTTACTACCAGAATTTTTAATGTATTGAAATTATTTCTTTCCCCCTTGATTCACACAGCATACTCAAAAATTTAAAGGGGAAAAAATATTTTTATTGTGTAACAGAAATTTATGAAACAGTAAAAACTGAAATATCTTGTTTACTTAAGTATTCACCCCCCTGAGTCAATACTTTGTAGAATCGCCTTTGGCAGCAATTACAGCTTTGAGTCTTCTTGGGTATGTCTGTATCAGCTTTGCACATCTGGATTTGAGGATTTTCACCCATTCTTCCTTGCAGATTTGCTCAAGCTCTGTCAAGTTGGATGGGGAGCGTCGGTGAACCGCAATCTTTAAGTCTTTCCACAGAATCTCAATGAGATTCAAGTCTGGGCTTTGGCTGGGCCACTCAAGGACATTCACCTTCTTGTTCTGAAGCCACTCCAGTGTTGCTTTGGCTGTATGCTTGAGGGTCGTTGTCCTGTTGGAGCGTAAATCTTGCCCAGTCCAAGGTCTATTGCAGACTGATGCAGGTTCTCCTCAAGGATGTGCCTGTATTTGACTCCATTCATTGTTCCCTCTATCCTGACAAGTGCCCCAGTCCCTGCCGCTGAAAAGCATCCCATAACATGATGCTGCCACCACCATGCTTCATGGTAGGGATGGTGTTACACGGCTAATGAGCTGTGTTCGGTTTGCGCCAGTCATAGCGCTTTGCATTCAGGCTAAAGAGTTCAATATTTGTTTCATTAGACCAAAGAATCTTTTGCCACATGGTCTCTGAGTCTGCCACGTGCCTTCTTGTAAACTCCAGGCATGCTATTATGTGGCCTTTCCTCAGGAGTGGCTTCCGTCTAGCCTCTCTCCCATAGAGGCTGCATCTGTGAAGTGCTGCAGAGATTGTTGTCCTCTGGACAGTTTCTCCCATCTCAGCCATGGAACTCTGTAGATCTGTCAGGGTGGTCATTGGGTTCTTGGTCACTTCCCTGACCAAGGTCCTTCTTGCCGGTTGCTCAGTTTGGGAGGATGGCCTGCTCTAGGAAGAGTCTGGGTGGTTCCATAATCTTTCCATTTCCTAATGATGGACTTGACTGTGCTCCTGGGAACTTTCAACACCCTAGAAATGTTTTTATACCCTTCCCCAGATCTATGCCTCCTCACAATTCTATCACGGAGTTCTATGGACAGCTCCTTGGTCTTCATGGTAGAGTTTCTGCTCTGACATGCACTGTCAACAGTGGGACCTTATATAGACAGGTGTATTTCCTCTGAAATCATGTCAACCATTTGAACTGACCACATGTGGACTCCATTCAAGTTTAAGAGTGATCTCACAAGGAAATTGGATGCACCTGAGCTCAATTTGGAGTGTCATAGCAAAGGGGGTGAATACTTATCAAATCAAGACATTTCAGGTTTTTATTTTAAATTACATGTACAAAAAATTCCAGAAGTTTCATTCCACTTTGATATTATAGAGTAATTTGTGTAGATATGTGACAAAAAAATCCCATATAAATGTATTTTAATTTGAGTTTGCAACATCACAAAATGTGGCATAATCCAAGGGGGTAATACTTTCTGAAGACACTGTACTTGCCAAAATTGCCCCTTTTCCCTGCATGAACTTGCGGCAAAATGTCCATCCCAACCTAAACTGCTGCCCCTGAACTCTCAGTTGTCCTGATGTTGGGTTTGGTAGGGGTGTCACCTACCCCTCCGCTTGCCTGACCTCTGTTTCCCCACCTCCATTTCAGGCCCTGAAATGCACCCTGATTGGCCTGGAAGGGCTGTTGGTATGCATGGTTCTGCCCCCCGGGGCCTTTTTTCCAGATGTACCTGCACTGGGCTGCTGGGTGGTGCCCTCCACACTTGAAGCAGACATGTCAGAATTATCAGTTAGGCCACGAACAGAATGCCTGATTGTATCCCCAAAAAGCCTTTGACACCGCCCCCTCTCTTGTCTCCCATCACCTCCAGTATAAATTTCCAACCATAAATCTATCTGTCGTGCATCCCATTTTATATCCCCAAAATGCACCCTCTCTTCCTAAATTTTTCATCATATCTTAGCCAGCTATGACCCCCTTTCTTGTATGCATTTTTTATAATGAGGGAATAGGTCAATAGCAGGGAAGCGAGCCCCGGCTGCTTCTCAATGTCAATCACCATGAAATACATAAAACCTGTGTACCAGTTGCCTCAGGTTTTTCCCTTCTGTGTCTTGTCCACTTCTCCCTTAGCTAATAATACCATTGCTGCTCCATACTTATCCATGTTGTCCACAATTGTCAAGACAAATATGCCGATGTATTCCCTCTTCCATATTTTCTCTTTCATGGCCATGGGCAAATGGTCTGCTAACCTATCCCCAGGTTCCCCCACCTCCCTCTCTGACATGGGTCCCACCGTGGCCCCCTACCCCTTCCCCTTCGGTTATGGCACCTTTTATTTCTCCTAACGCTTTTCCAACTGCCCTCACCCATTCTCTCCTATAGTTTTCAGCATCTGTTCCACATATTCTTTCTCATTACTCTCTAGTATCACCACCAGATTACCTGCTGGACATGGCTGAATGATGCTGGGCTCTAGTTGGGGTACTCCTGCCAGACCAGGTGTCAGTATCGGACCCTGGGGAGGCAGTACCAGCTCTGGCAAGGGGAGCTGGAGCCACCGGGGTGTGTTGTTCTGGTGCTGGTGCTGGAGCAGGCACAGGGGCTGGGGTTGTCTTGGGTACCGAGTTACAGGGAGGTGGACCTCGAGGAGCCACCGTCATCAGTACTGGGACCACAGGCCAGGCTGCTGGTGCCCATGACTGTTTTGGCACCACTGTATCCCTCTTCTGACCCTTCCCCTGCTTCCCCTTCTGCTTTGTGCCCATCTCCCCCCATCTGGGTCTGCTACCTCCAGTAACAGATGTGATTTGTCCATCAACTCCATCACCACCCGATAGCACTCTTTCTTATTGGGCTTCGATCTCTTTGGTGCCATTCTCCTGAGTATCTACTGAAATGAGATATAATAGTCAACATCACATACCTTTTTGCCATGTATCTCTTTTCCCATTTTCATTTCCCATGCCCCCCCAAAACAGGAAAGTGTAACCCCCACCTGTGGATTCTCCTCCACCTGGCATCCACTGGGCCTCACCTTGGCCTCCTGTCCCCCACCAGCTGCCCCCCGCTGGCTTCCCCCCCAAGTGAGCATCTGGAGACCCTATCTTCCCCTGTCATTCCCTGATTGCCCCGTGGTTCATGGTATCCACGGGCACTCTCAATTTCCTTTTCCTTTTCCACTGTACTATGGCTATCAATCCTTCCATTCCAATGGCTCACCAGTACTATATCCCGTGGAACCCCTCCAGCATGCTGCCAATGGCCTGTCTGCCCCCACCCAGCATGGCTCCCATTCCATCACTTCACCTGGGGGTACTCAACTTTCTGTTGCCATGGGCTCTGTGCTTCCATCTTACTCCTGCTCCCTGCCCTTCTTGTTATCTGTTTCTTGGTTACCCCCAGACCCTGAGCCACATGTGGTGGCATCTGCCTTTCTCCCCTGCCACAGCCCCCAGGTCCTGAGAATTCCAGTCCTCATGTCCCATTGTCCCCTCCCCACAGGGACGCCTGTCACCTGCTTCATCTGACCCCCCTCACCCCTTCTCAGGCCTACATGCCACTGCTTCCAGCTGCGATGAGTCCCTTGCCTAACTTTGCTTTCTTTTTCCTTTTTTTTAAATAATTATATTTTATTCAGTTATTTTTTTTTGCATTTAATCCTCGCATTCAGCCCTTCAAGTCACATGCCCCCAGTGTGCTTCTGCCAACTCCCCTTTGCCCCCTTCCATGGGTATCCCATCTGTTGTATGGCACCCGGGCCTTGTACCGTGTGGTGATGACGTCAGACGCCATCCCACACGGTAAGCCCGGGCTTCTGTAGTTCTTGCAGCTTCTCTGCATGCCTTTGTCTCTGCGGGTGCAAGCTCCATGGAAAACAAACCCCTGCCCACTGCTCTCCCCTTTTTCACCCCAAAAAACCTTTTGGTTGACTCCCTCCTGTTCCCTCATCGTACCCCCAAGAAAACCACCCATAGCCAACAAGTGCTTCCTACTCGCACTCTCTGTCTTGTACTCAGCCCATGAATCAGCCACTTGCTCTTTCCACCCGACATCAAAAAATCTTCTTTCTGTCCTCATAGTCTCCCCCTAAATGCTTACCCCACTCGCTGTTCCAGCGAATGCTCCTCAAGTGCACAGGTTGCCCCACTCCTTACGGAGGAATCCTTCTGCCTTACTCCCTCAGCATTTTCTTTGTTCCCCATGCTCTAAACCAACAAAAGACTCCCAGCCACCAACACCAAAACAGCATGCCTCTGTCTCAGGCAGCTCCTTTTTACTCAGCCCCCAGGCTCTACATGGCAAATCTCACAGTATCCTCGCTTTAGCCCAACTACTATGATGCTGATCTGGGCGCCCTTTCCCAAGCCATGCCCCTCCAGCCTACTGGATCTGACAAAGCACCACATGGATAAACCTGCTTAATGCGCCTGGGATCTCCCGTCCCTGGCAGACCTTCCTTGAGTCATCAGACCTTGTTGCCCAGCCTAAACATGGCTGGGCCCCTGCTCCTGTTGAAGGATTCTCTAACATAGCTGCCACAACCATTCATTTACATCAAATACAGCTTCCATTAGCTACAGGCTCACAGTTCCTTTCCCACAATGTCTCTCTAAATACATTTTCAAATACCTTACCTGCTGTGCCAGACATGTGTACTCACTTGCTGGATTCTTCTTTTTAATCCTGCTGCTCTCTCACTCAAATCCCCCAGCAATGCACCTACTTTACTGGTACTTTTATCTTTTATCTTTCGCTACATATCTGTATACAAAGCCCTTTTTTTTTTAGAACTCCAAATAACTATCACTACAAAAGCCCACAGGCCTCTTTTTTCTGCCAAACTGATGTGCTTCCAGGAGCTAAAATTCTTGGAGCAATTTATGATCTCCTGCTCCTGTGCAGTCCCTTATCAGGCCCCAGTTTGGCCCAGCCCTTTGTTCTGTTCCCTCAGTTATTGGCTGCCACCTCACTGTTCCCACCACTCCACCTTCTTTGTGACCTCACAAGGTCCTTCCCCTTTTGTGATCTCATCTCTTCTCCCCCTCCCCCCTCCCCTGAGCTTCCACTAATCTTGTCAGGGCCTTGGGACAATGAGGTCTGCCCCCTTTGGACAATCCTCTTTATTTCTTGGTATATTTTACTTCTTTGTAACTTTTGACCAGGAAAAGCATGCTGAACTGTGGCAGTTCATTTCCAAGTATAGTATGTTCATTATAAGGTTGAGAAAAGTGGTCCAAAGTCATCTGTAGTTTGACTTTGACTTGACATCCAAAAATTCAGTTTGTCTGCACCACTTTAGCTTCACCAATTTGGCTGTCAATCCAGTATTTGCATAGGGTAAAACAGATCAGGGAATGGGTGCTCAACATACAATGTTTTATTTACTTACTATTTGTTCTGATTTTGAAGAGGAAGAGGTGAAGGTGAAGGTGATTGAGTGCCACCATATACAAATGGCTGTACTGTGACTCTCTCCCCCTGCATAATAACTATTCACATATGGATTTTAATCCTTGAATTTTATTTCTTTCCTTTACTTAATTAAGCAGCAATGGAACTACTTGGGGGTTATAAATGAGAGAAGTGCTTGAGCATAAACAAACTTGTACAGCCTTATCACTTGGACAATTAAACTTGGAGCACATTTCAAATATATTGTCTAATTAACATTATGAAGCTCCTGAAATTACTTTAAAGTTAATATTTCTTTTAGCCCCCTAACAAGTTAAAATATTTTATTTTGTACTCAAGTTATTTTTCACCATTATGATACATATATATATATATATATATATATATATATACTAGATGCAAAAAACTCTATTTAATGCATTAGTTAGGGTTGTTCCACAGCGACAAAAGTGAGGAAATTCGCTGTTAGGGTTGAAAACCCTAACTCCAAATTCATCCGCCCCCCCAGCACCACACACACACACACACACATGCAAGTATGGGGGAGGACCAAGTCAACACAACCAATGACAGACATCCAGCAGCAGGTGACAGAAATAACAAACAATTGTCTAAATGTACTACGAGACATCCCCACCCACCTGACCAGGTACTGCATGCTCAGTGGAGATCAACAGCAAAACTGAGGCCATGTGCACCAAACGTACACATCCCTGATTGCAGCTGCACACAAAGTACCACACTTAGTAGTTGCATGGCCTTACCTACCGATGCCCCACACCAGATGACAACACATGTGATGGGCCACCTGGGCAATAGAGTTGAGCAAAACCAAGGAATTGTACAGGTATAATATCTCCAATTATAACAAGGGTTTGAGAAATGCAGCTTTCTAATTGACTGTAAACATTGTAACAGCCTTATGTTTAGTTTTTATTAACATACATGTAGAGCCTAACCATATGATGAACATGCTTTAATGTTGTTTAAAAAAACAGTGTTATTATGATAGCAATAAGCCACTCCCAGGTATTATGTTAATGGTCAGTTTATCACTGTCTAGCGACATGTGGCACTCGGCTATGCCTCATTCAACATTAAACCCCTACATGGTGATTAACAGAACATTTAACATAACTGTTGGTCATGCCTTATTGCTTAATTGTCTTTATGACTAGATACTCTCCCTCTGCTAGGCACTGAAGGAGTTTTGCAACACAGTGTCACACCCAGTTACACCATACTCTGTCTACTTACTGGAGAATCGCTGTGAATATGAACTCATGAAGATGAACAGTGTAACTTGATCATTACAGTCATCAAAACCTTAGTGTGATTATAACTGACAGAGTCAGTGATAGAGATTAACCCTTGCCGTCCTAGTACACTTATCCCATTGTGAGTTAAATCAATACTAAAAGACATTCTGTTTATATCTACACTATACCTACTTGACTGCTGTTGTACCATAATTGACATAGTTATCACTTTGATAGCATCAGTGACAGAAGTGTGGCAAACCCAAACACTACGTATACAGCCTGAGTATGAAACAACTGTTAAAAAAATTACACTGTGTCCATAAGTAGCATAGATCACTCATTGCAACAATAGTAAATGTATCACTATTTGAATAAGTTAGTCATCACAGATGCAATGAGATTGTCTTTATCAGGTACAACATACTGAGTAAGTGCCTACAGGAAAATCTATCCTATAGACATCTCCGATACAGGTACGTCATTGTTAGCTCAGTAGTCCTATGATATTTAGAAGTTGCTTGGCCTGATCCATGCAATTACACTGTTTCTTACAAAGAATACTTACTGCATCTTTAGTATTGAAACACACTAAAGGTCTATGTATGTACATTAGCAGTACAGCTTCATCAGTAAGAATGCATCTGATACTGGCAGTAAGAATTTCACAGCATTGAACAGGCAATGCTTTTCCATACATTTACATCAGCCTCTCTATCTTCAGTAAACAGTTGCAATAAATGTACTACTATGAAAATCACATACTAAATGTAACACTACTTTTATCTTGAGCATGCTAGTGTCTTGTAGTTAATTTATGTACTTCTCTTAATTAATGTATACTCACTAGTGTTAAAACCTTTCTACAACTGTGATCATGCACCTTTAGCATTAATATTGACTAACGGCACAGTACCAGTTGTGGTGTGGTGTGGGGCATCATTAGGTAAGGCCATGCAACTACTAAGTGTGGTACGTTGTGTGCAGCTGCAATCAGGGATGTGTACGTTTGGTGCACATGGCCTCAGTTTTGCTCTTGATCTCCACTGAGCATGCAGTACCTGGTCAGGTGGGTGGGGATGTCTCGTAGTACATTTAGACAATTGTTTGTTATTTCTGTCACCTGCTGCTGGATGTCTGTCATTGGTTGTGTTGACTTGGTCCTCCCCCATATTTGCATTGTGTGTGTGTGTGTGTGTCTATGTGTGTGTGGTGCTGGGGGGAGTGAATTCGGAGTTAGGGTTTTCAACCCTAACAGTGAATTTCCTCACTTTTGTCGCTGTGGAACAACCCTAACTAATGCATTAAATGGAGTTTTTTGCCTCTAATTTCCCTTCTTTTTGAGAATGATAATGAGAAATAGTGAATGTAATGCAGCGGCGCAGGGCCCCGTGCTCCCGCCACATGCTGTCTTGTGGCATAGTAACAGGAACAGCAACAAAAACAGAAGCGCTAACAGTGGCGCACATGGTAACGCAAGCGTGAATGAGAACAGAAAGCGTAACGCACATGGTGGCGTAGACGGGAATGGTCTGCCACGTGATGTGTTGTCACATAGTAACATGGTGCCTGCAAACGGAAATGTCAATGGGCATGGTGACGCAAAGTGAAACAGAAAGAGAAACAGTACTGTAGACACAAATGGCCATAATAACAGAAAGCATAAAGGCATATAAACTGAGGATACAGCATGGTGGCGCAGGCGTCAGCAGTAAGTGGAAACGTGCAGGAACCACAAGCAGAAAGGGCAACAGTAATAGTAATGTAAGTGCACAAGCTGGTTTTCCCCAAAACCTGCATAGAGAAAGACAGTGAGTACAAAGAATGTATGCATTATAATGACTATCGGAGCAGAAAATGAGAACTTGGAATACTAAATAGGTTATATCTCAGGAACTGTACAGCGTGAAAAAAAATTTAAAAGTTGTATGATTTACAACTGTCCTGGCTAATTTGTACTTAGCCCCTTTTAGGGCTAGGAATTTTCTGACAAAAAGTCCGTATCTGCACTGTTTCTGAGATACGGGCCCTAGAAGCCGCGGCGAATGCCGTAATGTTATCCTATGGGAAAAAAAGAGAAGTTCAGAGTGCCATAACTTTGCCTCCCTGTAATATTTTTTCACCAAACTACTGAAAGGCACATCTGTGGGCTGTTGGCTGTCTTCCCTCCAAATTTCAGGAAAAAAGACCAAACCGTTATTTTGCAGCAGGGTGCCAAAAGATTCCTGTAATGCGTCGGGCTCCGTAATGTTATCCTATGGGAAAAAATGTCAAATTTGGAGTGCTGTAACGTTGCCACCATGTAATATTTTTCCAATACAACACTGAAAGGCACATCTGTGAGATGTCATCTGCGTTCCCTCCAAATTTCAGCCCAAAACTCCCAACCGTTCTTTTGCAGCGGAGTGCCAAAGAATTACTGTTATTTTGGGCATAGTGTCACAAAGTAGTGTCACAATTTGCAGAAGCTTTCGCAAAAATTTGTGACACTTTTGTGAGTGCGACACTACTTTGCGAAAGTACTTTTTCCATAAATCTGAAAAACATATTTCTGGGGTGTTTTACCCCAAAATAAAGACATGGCTAGCATCCTCATGGCCCGACTAGGTGAATACAAAAAGAATTAGGTTGCTAGAGGGTCTCAATTTTAAATGCCAAGCATTTTTCTGATCACTAACTGAAAACAAGATGGCAGATTTGTGACAGTAACAAGGGCCATTTGCGACAGTAAAAGTGCATTTGTGACACTGTTGAACTTTTGTTTACTTTTCCCATTGACTTATAATAGGAAATTGTTTTTGAATAACTTTTGAACCATTTAATATTTTTTCACAAAATCTTTGAAAGGCACATCGGGGACCCTGGCCGCATGTTCCCTGAAGATTTTGGGCCAGTCGTGCAAATCATGCGACCTGTAGGCGCGACAGCAGAATTCCAGAAAAAGCGTAAATGTATGCGCAGATCATGCTTAATAACTCCGCAGCCATATATCTGACCGGTATGAAACTTGGCAGAGCCCAAGGCCTATGGTTCTTGATCAAGTATACCAAATTTCAGGTAAATCTATAAAACAGTTGCAAAGTTATTAACATGCAAAAGTTTGAGTTTAACATAGAAATGGCTCCTCAACCCTAACTATGGTAGCACTACCATGCTACCATAATATATATATATATATATATATACATCTTTTGAAACGTACCAGGTATAATATTTTTCAGACCTCAATATCTGACTGCAAATTTCCATCACTCAGTTTTGAAAAAAATATCAACACATTGCATTTTGCAGTATTTAGTCTTGAAGATAATGTGTTGTAGCCCACCCTAAAATACGGAGCCGCATTGAAAACACCATAGGTATATACTAGTAGTGACATAATCCAGCTCTAAGCTAACATTACAGTGTGCATCAGAGCGGTCACCTAAAGGACATGTGTCTTCTTGTAATAGTTTTGATAATACAAGTAGGGAAGACAGAAGATCTTCTGGTTGTATAAAATTATATCCTCTAAGTCTCTCATAAATATTTCTCCGAGTTGAGATACAAATTGCTGTTGGATGTTCGTCTAACGCATGACTTTAAAAATCAGTTGAACAGATATATCTGAAAATGCAGCTGAGATGCTGCAGACGTGTCTGATTTCAACCTGTTTTGGGGCATCAGATATAATGCCTGCTAAACCATGGTCTTTATAAAATGCATTTAAAAAGAGCACCTACTGTAAATGTTTGGTGGTGAAGAAATGAATCTTTTAATTTTGATTTTTTTCTATGCTACAAGAAAACTCTCGTGCTTTAGTCTGAGAAGTAATAGCTGGAGGCATTAAAATTTCAACAAGTAATGACTGCATTTGAAGCCGAGACTGGGTTCTGAATAAATGGCTCCTCTAATGTTTGGCATTCAGTGCATTCAATTGATCCAGTCTTCAATAAACAGATTCACCTGGCATGATTCACAATGTATGTAACAGTCAGTAGAATTACCCTGATTTAATAGTAACACATTTATGCTACAAGTTCATTCTTTTCTTTACTTGATGTTGAAAATCTGTACAGATTAGACATTTTAGTAATTTGAAAATGTTTGGTACACAAAATCATGCTTATTTCAGTATTAGCAAAAACACAAGAGATTTTCAACACAAACACCCAGCTGTGTCTATTTTTAAAGCAGTTCAATGACAGCTTGCACTTATAAGCATGCAATCAGCTAATCTCACTTTTTTCATCTGTTAATCAACACTTTCCTTCCTGCATATCAGAGTACAAATAGTATAGTTACTCCACATCAGTAAATGTTTACGTAACCTGTCCTTTCCAAGAATCCAGTTACAGCAAATCATTGCGTGTTTATTTCTCGCAGGTTCCATTCGCGTACGTGTGTGTGTGTGCGTGCATGCGTGCATGTGCCACCTGAAGTTGAGAAGAAATGTATAAAATGTATTGGTATTAATAATAATAATATGGCTTTTTATATCAACTTGCGAAAATTATATATATTTGTTTCCGTTGGTGAAACCGATTGTAACATATTAAATGGCTAACAAAAACACTCTGGTCTACAACATTGCTCAAAGTGTGTCCTAGTTTATATTCTTTTACATTATTATCGGTGCTGACCTGAATCTTGATACTGCATTTGTTTGTATTACAAATCTTGAAAAGGCAAGAACAAGTCCAGGTTACAGGGAAGTAATCTACCTTGCTAACTTTTTCCTCCGATTGTAAATGGTAATAAAAGAAAAATCACACTGAATTGTATAACCTGTTTGAAGACTGAGTCATCCGCCTTTGCCATGGTGTTTGTTCCTAGTGACTTACAGTGGCTACATTCAGACATGCAATTTTGTCCTATGCAGTATAGGTTGGTGTACCTTGAATTGTCGCGTTTGGAGCGCTCTGTAAAAACATTCCAATAATCCCATCTGTCTATATTTGATTATTTATCTAAGAAGGCAGACTGTGTATGTGTGTCCGTGTGCGCATGATGTGTGTTGGGGGGTGGAGGCATTACCATAGATAAAATAAAAACATTACAAAATAATGTATCTGTTAGCATAACATAGCTTTTACCTTACACACTCAAAGTAAAAAGAAAACACTTTATAATTTAAACTATAAAATTCTACAAATTCTGTTTTTTACAGCCCAGCATTTAGCATTTGATAGACAAACACGGTCAAGCGACCCTGAAATGTTCCCCCTATATATTTATAATTATTAAACCACAACACTTCTTTAGCATATTCTTTACAAATTCCTTTTTCAAGATAGTCTTTTGATTTTGGCAAATAATGGATTACTGCATTGATCTGCACCTGCAGTATAACCCAAAATAGTTCTGCATAATTTCCCCCCGAAATATATTTTTCTTTATTTACTAGAGGACTCTAACATGATTATTTAAAAAGTGAAGTACATAAATTCAGTTTAACTAAAACAAAATCAACAAAATATGCTTAATTACTGCATTTCAGATAGGTCTGAATGTGATTCAGCTTGTACCGTAAAGGTCGATCACAAATCGCATTAAAATATAAATCAGCAACCACTAAGAAGAGCTATAAGATATTTATCTAAGCGTGAACCCCTAATACAATGTCAGAAACTCTTGCAAAAGAATAAGATTCTTGCACTACAAATATTTTTAAAAATATATTATTTTAAACAATTACTGCCATGGCCCAAATTACATTGATTTAGTGGCTGGAGTCACAAAGCAGTACCTCACTTCTTCCACCACCATTCCGTTAGCCTCTTGTGTTTTTTCTTCTTTGAAATGTATAAACAAACTTTAAACAATAAGAGAAAATATTGACGTACCAAACTAAAATTATCCAATACAGTGGGATGGAAGCAATGCGATTTATTTGCTAAGGGGGATTTGGGCTACAAAGCATTTGCTTCTGGACACGGCTGCACAGTGCTGTGGCTGCCGGTTGTATCCATGACGGCAGCAGCGCTAACGAGGTGTGTTATTTTGGCTATAGTGTCACAAAGTAGTGTCGCAATTTGCAAAAGCTTTCGCAAAAATTTGTGACACTTTTGTGAGTGCGACACTACTTTTCGACAGTACTTTTTCCAGAAATCTGAAAAACATGTTTCTGGGGTGTTTTACCCCAAAATAAAGACATGGCTAGCATCCTCATGGCCCGACTAGGTGAATACAAAAAGAATTAGGTTGCTAGAGGGTCTCAATTTTAAATGCCAAGCATTTTTCTGATCACTAACTGAAAACAAGATGGCAGATTTGCCACAGTAACAGGGCCATTTGCGACAGTAAAAAGTGCATTTGCGACCCAGTCGAACTTTTTGTTTACTTTTCCCATTGACTTATAATGGGAAATTGTTTTTTGAATAACTTTTGAACCAATTAATATTTTTTCACAAAATCTTCAAAAGGCACATCGGGGTCCCCAGCCACACGTTCCCTGAAGATTTTGGGCTGGTCGCGCAAACCGTACAACCTGTAGGCGTGACCGTAGAATTCCAGAAAAAGTGTAAACACGCACGCAGATCACGCTTAATAACTCTGCAGCCATATAGCCGACCAGTACAAAACTTGACAGATCCCAAGGCCTAAGGCTTTTGATTGTGTATTCCATTTTTCAGGCAAATCCGTCAAACGGGTGCAAGGTTATTAAGGTACAAAGTTTTGGGGTTTAACATAGAAATGGCTCCTCAACCCTAACTATGGTAGCACGGTAAAAAAACAAAAGTTCGAACTGCCATAACTTTTGAACAGTTTAATATTTTCTCACAAAATCTTTGAAAGGCACATCAGGGGCGACAGCTGCACGTTCCCTGAAGATTTCAGACCGGTCAGCGCAAACCCGTGCGACCTGTAGGCAATGACCGTAAGAATTCCAGAAAAAGGTAAGCGATGTGCACAAGATCACCTTAATAACTCCACAGCTGTACCCAACTGGTACAAAACTCAGCAGATCCCAAGGCCTATGGCTCTTGATGTGTAGTCAAATTTCAGCCAAATCCGTCAAACAGTTGCAAAGTTATTAAGGTGCAAAATTTTGGGTTTAGCATGTAAATGGCTCCTCAACCTAACTATGGTAGCACTACCGTGCTACCATATATATATATATTTAATGTTAGGGTAGAAACCCCTTGCACCCCTCCAGCCCACCCACCCCAACTGGAATCGGGTGCGCATTGCAGTCATTGGCCCTAAGTGTCACCTCATCACATGTGGAAGAAGCTGAGGAATAGGAGAATGGGGTGACTGTTGGGACTGATGATCCCAATGCACCTGATTCCAGTGAAAATGAAACTGGAGAGTGCAAGGGGTTCTTCTAACATTGAACCCTCACTTTTCGCTGTGGAACAACCCTAACTGATGCATTAAATGGAGTTTTTTGCCTCTAATTTGTCTTCTTTTTAAGAATGATAATGAGAAATAGTGAATGTAATGCAGCGGTGGGAGCACGGGGGTGATGTCTAGTCACATTGTAACATTGTGCCCGCAAACGCAAATCATAATGCGCATACTGACGCAAAGCGAAACAGAAAGAGGAACAGTATTGTAGACAGAAATGTTAAAAACAACGGAAGCATAACGCAAATGAAAATGCAAAGATAGCACATGAGTGATATAAGCGTGAGCAGTGGTGAAGCGACCCACAAGCAGAAACGGTAATGGTAAGAGTAATGTAAGCGCACAGGCTGGTTTTCCCCAAAAACTGTATAGAGAAAGACAGTGAGTAGAAAGAATGTATGCAAAATAATGACTCTCGGAACACAAAAATCAGTAGTTGTAATAGTAAATTGCTTATATCTCAGTAACCGTACGACATAGAAAAAAAATTTAAAAGTCATATGTATTATCACTTTCCTGGTGAGTTATATACATAGCCACCATGAGGGGGCTAAAATTTTTTGACAAAAACGCCATATCTCGCACCGTTTTCGAGATACAGGCCCTCAAAGGCGCGGCGAACGCCGTAATGTTATCCTAAGGGAAAAAAAGAAGAAGTTCGGACTGCCATAACTTTTGAACAGTTTAATATTTTTTCATGAAATCTTTGAAAGGCACATCGGGGGCCACAGCTGCACGTTCCCTGAAGATTTTGGGCCAGTCGCGCAAACCGTGCGACCTGTAGGCACAACCGTAGAATTCCAGAAAAAGCATAAATGTGCGTGCAGATCATGCTTAATAACTCTGCAGATGTGTATCCGACTGGTACAAAACTTCGCAGATTCTAAGGCCTATGGCTCTTGATCGTGTATTCCAAATTTCAGCCAAATCAGTCAAACGGTTGCAAAGTTATTAAGGTGCAAAATTTGGGGTTTAACATGTAAATGGCTCCTCAACCCTAACTATGGTAACACTACCGTGCTACCATAATATATATATATATATGTAGTATATCGCCAAATCCTTCTTCTTGTATGTGAAATTAATTGTAATGTGAACTTGCCATTGTGAATAAAAATAATTTATAAAAAGTACTGTGTATAGTGCCTCATTGTGGACTGACAATATTCTATTCCTATGGTGCAAAGGTCATTGTGGTGGTACTGGCAACTGGTATGATGTTACTCATAATAAACATGTGATGATTTGTGAAGATGATCAAGTACCCATAACATTTGAAGATGCTGCATCTTTCTTGTCTGAAGAAGAGTAAAGCATTTTTATAGCTTCTGAGAAGGTAACAGATAGCAATCATTTTGTATCATCTATGTGCAGTGTGCCAGAAGGGAAGAATGTAACCTACATTTTGTAATGACACATGAGGAGGAAAATGGGAATCATTACTGCAGGAGGTGAGAAGATTGATGGTAATGACAAGGAGACTGTCTTGTTTTTCTGAAGTGTATCTTTTGGTATAACAAGTATAGTTGACTGAAGCCATAGCCTATGCTTTTTTGTTTTCATACAATTATTATTTTTAAATTTGACTTTATTTACAGTTCAAGAAAACTTGATTTCAGTGGATGTGTAGTGTCATATGGAAAATACTCCCACACTACAGAGGATTCTTCTGTTTTTTAGGTGCAGTGGCCTGGTGGCGGTGGATGGGGAGCCCGGGGTACTTCCAGATAGGAACTAAGTTCCCTGGTGGTGACTGTGAGGGAGTTTCTTTTTTAGTCACTGTGGAATGATTTGTCTTCAGATGGCACTGGACAAGACAGCAGATATGATGCAAGAGCAGATGATTTCATCTGATACGATATGATATATGATCATATTATTTGATATTTATGAGAAGCAGCACAGTGCTACTATAATATTATATACGTTGTAAAATAATATAATCTGATACAGTATATGATACAGGAGCAGATAATATGATCCAATACATTATAAAATAATATTATCTAATCTGATATATAAGAATATAATATCTCATAGCAGTAGTAAAACTATTTGCTCTTGATCAACACGTGCTATTAGAATATCATCACAACAAAAAAGCATTAAACATTTTAAAATACAAAGTTATATTACATTCCCACTACATTAAAAACAGCATTCAAATTGTTATTGGAGGTCAAAAATTTGCATTGTACTTTTCCAAATTGATTTCCTAGCAGTTGCTAAAAAACTAACAAGGTTTTGTAAGACATGTTAATTCTCTGAGGAAAATAACTATTTGTTTGATTGGTGAGATCCTGTCTTGCAGATATGTGTCAGCCACTTTGTGTTCAGATTTCAATGCCCTGGACAGGACATTACAACATGAAATATACAATGAGATATATTGTAATAGTAGGACACTGGGAGGCAGAATGCCCTTCAGGACTGTCCCGCACTACTCAATAGTGATAGCTCAATAAGTTCCCTTCCACCAAGTATAAATCTAGATTATGTTTAATGTATATTAGTTGTTTGAATTCACAATATGGTTGAGTAAACCATTTTATATGCTAGTCATTCTAGGTCCATAAAAGAATCTCCTCCCATCTCTTGCGGCTATTTTTCTAGTCATCTGGCATTTGTGTCCTGATAGATCATGACACTGGATCTTGAAATGTAATCAGAGGTTGATCATTAGCCCTCTGCCCTTGATGATATTATATTATAGCAGGAGATCCCCGCTAAGTCTTCTTCTTTCTGAACTATAATGTCCCAGGATGCCAGATCTGTCCTTGTGTGACCCATCTTAAGAAGGGGGATTAATTCAATAATTCAGTGCTTATTTTTTCTAACATATATATATATATATATATATGTATCTTTCTTTCTTCATGTACTTCATGTATGGATTTCAGAGTTGGGAACAATAGTCCAGATATGGTGTGACATATGTTCGATACCAGGGAAAAATTATTGAGTAATTTATGTTAATGAATGATCTTTTAATGCAGCTGATCAGTCTATTAGCTTCCGTAAATATATGCTTACATTGTTTAGATTTCTTGAAATCATTGTTAATAATTACTCCAAGGTCCCTTTCACTTCTTACCTGATTTAAAGTGCAGGTACTATGACTGATGAGTGTTAGTTACCCCCAGATGCAGAACCACACACATATTCCACTATTAAGAAACATTTGATTTATAGAAGCTCACTCTTCAAGTTTTCATGCAACTTTTATTAACTGCTGTCTGTTGACTGTATCCACCAAGCCACTCTGTTTTGTGTCATCAGCAAATATGTTAATCCAGCTAGTACAGTTTTTATTTAAATCCTGTATGTAAACATTAAAAAGTAATGGGCCTAATTCTGATCCCTGTGGGACCCCACTAGTAACCATGGCCTTTTAGGAAGGATTTGATTTACCCTCACTCTCTGCAATCTGTTTCTCAACTATGATTCTATTCATCATAATTGCTTCTTATCTTTGATACATTTTTCCCATTTGCTGATTAGTGGATGATGTGGGACAGTATCATAGACTTTTGGAAATCAAGAAATAGTATGCCAATTAGTATGCTGCAATCCAGGGCTTCTTTCACTTCTTCATAGAAGGTTAGTAGATTAGTTATACAGTGCATGACCTATTTTAGGTAAAGCCATTTTGGTTCATATCCTTATGCCTACTGGCATTCAAGTCTAGATTTATGTTGTCTTTGATTACTCCTTGTTATTTAAATGACTAGGGATATTAGACTTATTGGTCTGTAATTTTCCACATCTAATTTTTTTTTACCTTTTTTATGTATTGCTACCACAGTGGCCATGTACCAGCCATGTAGGATATCTCCTGTCAAGTATGATTTGTTATTATGTGTGCAATAGGTTTAGCTAGTTTTTCACACAATTCATTAACGGGCTTAGGGTGGAGATTATGAGGTCCAGGTGGTTTATTTATATTCTGGTCCATTAGCTTGACTTCAAGAGTACGTTCATCACTGGTATTACTACCAGTGATTTGTCTGTTACTAAAAATAGAACAAAAGAATTTGTTTAATACATTCACTGTTTTTGATGGTTTCTCTGTGGCAGTGCCATTGCAAGCATTTTCTGTTACACCCCTAGCTGAATTTATATAGTAAAAGTAGGATTCCAACTAGCCTTAGAGTGTGACAGTTTGAATTCTTTTTGCCCCTTTTTTGTGTGATAGCCTTTTTAGTTGTCTTAACAGCTCTCCTAAATTTCCTAAGGTTACTTTTGTTATGTTGATTTATAAATTTCCTTTTAAAGTTTTTTCTTGGTTTTTATAGGTGTACCTTCCTTGTCAATCTCATTGTTTTTTATGTTGTTTTGTGCACGTGCAAGCAACATCTCGTGATAGTATTAGCACAGTGAGAGACGTGTCAGTGTTGGCAAATGCAGGACACGCTTTAGTAAATGCATCCCTCATTCCTAAAATTAGCCAGCATGCTAGCGCTGATGCAAAAAATATGTAAAGTGCCACCAACTTGAAATAAATCTGCCTTCACTGCAATCAGAGACAAGCTCATCATGCAGTGGCAGAGATGACATGTCTCCTGTACATGCCTTTCCTGGTGAAACATTTCAATAAACAGGGCGGTGGCTCCTGTTGCTGCCACACAATCTGCAAATGAAGCCAAAATCAGGGGTGCAATCCCAATGTCAATATGTCCCCCACCCTCCAGATTGTGTGGCACACTGGGAGCCCACCCCAGTGTGCCACCAGACACACAAAGCCGACCGTGTTGGCATGTTCCTCCCTTCCACCCACCCTTGTGTGGTACACTGGAAACCCACCCCAGTGTGCTGCCAGTCACTCAACGCTGACCATGTCAGCATGTTTCTCCCCCCCCACCCCCCTTGTGTGGCACACTGGGAACCCACCCCAGTGTGGCCAACAAACTGTATCGTGATATATGTTTTTTTTTTACCTGAAAAAAGATAACAGTCCCTTCCTGTGCGCAGCACCCTTCCCCCAACCTGCACCCATCCTCTGCACACCCCACCTCCCCACATTCCCCCTTCACCCCATACTTACTTCTGGCAGACTGGCATTGTGATCTTCAGTGGAACAGGAACACGTCTGGACTTTTCAAAGCCAAACTACAAAATGTAGAAATTCCAGTAAGCTGTATAATGGCATCAATGGGTGAGCAGAGGTTCAACTTAGGTGGATATCTAAGCCATTTATTTACATTTTTACTCCCAGTTTTCAACATGGGGCTCTTAGGACCCCACCTCATGAACACATGCACTGTCATCTCATTATTTGGTCCCAAAAGATGCTTTTGCAGTCACTACGCAGAATCATCTTTTGAGACTGATTAATGAAATGACAGTGCCACTGTTCATGAAGTGGGATACCAAAAAGCCTATTTTGCAAATTTGGTGAATAAATTCTAAAATAATTAATGTATTACGGGTGTGCATTGTGCAGTTTCCATGCACTCTCATAACTTTGACAATGTTTAATATTTTCACTCCAGGTTTTCAACATTGCCATTTTTTCACACCTCCTTATGAACAGTACAGCTTTCATTTTTCACATCCTGCCTGACATGTGTTTTGGCACATGTGGCACACAATGGCATGGTTGATGTGGGAAATCAACTTTCAGGACAGATTAACAAAATGAGAGTGCCACTGCTCATGAGCAGAAGTCCCAAAATTCCTATGTTGAACATTTGGTTAACAAAATCCCCAAAATAATTGTGTTACGGGTGTGCGTTGTGCAGTTTCTATGCCCGCTTGTGACTTCACCAGTTTTTCATATTTTCACTCCAGATTTTCAACATTGCCATTTTATACACCTACTCATGAACAGTACAGCTGCCATGTTTCACTTCCTGCCCAAAATGTGTTTCCACCCCTGTGGCGCCAAATGGTGCAGTTGTTGTGCAAAATTGCCTTTTGGATAATGAACTGATAGAGCCACTGTTCATGACATGGGGTCACAAAGAGCCCATGTTGAAAATTTGGAGTGAAAATACCAACAAACACCCAGGTCATTAGGGTTTC
Organism: Neoceratodus forsteri; assembly: GCA_016271365.2. NCBI lineage: Eukaryota > Metazoa > Chordata > Ceratodontiformes > Ceratodontidae > Neoceratodus > Neoceratodus forsteri. Next base: position 259,322,938 of record CM028137.1, on the reverse strand, counting down.
CAACTGTAATGCCCCACCCTGTAGAGACTGATAGGTGTCATGGGTGTGACTAGGGATTGTTGGCTGTAATGCTCATGCCATTCCACCCCATCCCCACCCTGCAGCCAGTGACAGGCATTGAGGTGTGCCTTGGAGTCTTCAACCCCAAAGTTCACCCCATTATCCTATACTGCACCCATCTCAGCATATTTCCTTTTGGAATGGGGTGTGCATAAGGCCCAAAGACCCCAAGGCACACTACAGCAGTTGTTGGTGTCTGCATGGTGGGGTGAGGTGAAATGGCATGATCATTATGGCTGACAACCTAAAGGCACAGCCCAATGCCTGTCAGTCTCTGCAGGGTGGTGGTGGGGTTGCCTTCACTTCAGTACTTCACTGCCATTCCTGTTATGCATCTCTCCAACTCCTGCACTACCAATGCCAATGCCAGCAAGACAACATTCAGCTTTGACAAATGCTTGTTCTCCTTGTGGTTGTATAATCTTGAACACAGTAATTATCTATTTTCCAGTTCTATTAGTTTGTTCTTTCCAGCAGTCACACTTTTCTCTGCAGATTTGTTTTAGAGAACTGTTTCCCAGTCCCATGTTCATAATGTATAATTGTATAAAATGTATAATTTGGGGTTGTCTCTTGGTTTAGTTAGCTGAATTTCTGACTGGTTGCCCAACAGAACACAAAGGGTTAGAATCAATAATGTACTGTCTGACTGGGGCACTGTGTCAAGTGGAGTCCCCCAGGGATCTGTTTTGGGGCCTACACTATTCAATCTCTTTTTAAGTGACCTACAGCCAGGGCCTAATAATTATATGTCAAAATTTGCTGACAATACGAAACTGGGAGGAAGGGTTAACAATCATGACAATTTAATATCTTTAGTTTCTGATCTGGAGAAAATCGAACTATGGGCCAAGCACAATGATATGTATTTCAATCAGGACAAGTGTGTTGTCATACACTTTGATAAAAAATAATCCTAATAATGTTTATTATTTGAACAAATTACCACTCAAAACATCTAAATGTGAGAAAGACTTGGGCATATTTATTAATAACAAACTCACACCAAGGGATCATTGTACCAATACCACCAACATGGCAAATAGACTCTTGAGGAAAATTAGTCGAACATTTATAAATTGTTCTGAGCAATGTCTTATACCTCTATATAGGACCTACATTAGGCCTTATTTGGATTATGGATCTCCCTTTTGGAACCCCAGTCTCAAAGGGGATAAGACTCGGCTGGAGCAGGTCCAAAGGAGAGCCACCAGAATGGTACCCAGGCTGGCACAGCTTGATTACCCCCTAAGACGTAAAACTACCGGACTCCACGCATTACAAAATAGGAGAATAAGAGGTGATTTTCTCCTAGTTTATAAATTATTTAATTACCTTCTCTTATGAAGCATCGTGGGTTATCATATTCTAATAAAAGACTAGGTCCAGGGTTACATAATAAATAACTCAAGGTGAAATCCTTTACAACTAATAAAAGAGGCAATTTTTTCACAGTTAGAGCCCCAAGAATATGGAATACCTTACCAGAGGAAATGATTGACCTAGAAATATCACCTCTTTTAAAATCAAACTTGATGACTGGATTAGGGAAAATTATTAACACTTCTACAAGTCCCACAATGTGTGGGGAAGAGTCTCGATGGGCTTCGGACTTCTTCTGTTCTTTTATACCAAGTTATCATTTTTTTTGTAATTTCTTGACAATTATCTCCATTTCAGTTTCTTCATATTGTTATACCCTTGACATTTTGTGGCTTTTTGATGTTTAAATGTTGCTATGTTGCGGTCGCTATTTCCCCAGAGATTCTCTAATGACCACATTTCCAGTAGCATCAGTAATGTTGATAAAGATGAGATCACGTGTGTTTCTCCTCCTTTTGGGTTCTCTCACAGCTTGATTAAGATCATATTTGTTTCATTCAGGAAATCTTTTTTCATGGGACTTGAGGCAGTTACTGTAAGTTCAACCAGTCAATGCCTGATAGCTTCAAACCACCAATGATAGCTGTAACACTTGTCCTGGAATACACTTCTATCTGCTTTGATATGTGTTTGCATTAACATCCATTTTAGGGGATCTATAGTAAATACCAATAGTAAGATTAGCTCCTGTGTTCCCTGTAATGTTCACCAATAAGCTTTCTATCTCATTAGGGGACAAATTCACAGTTTCTTGGCACTCAGTATTGTCTCTTACATACAGTACCACTAGCTGTGATAGAACAAAAAAAATCTTTAATTTGCAAACTGCAGAACAAAATGTGTCAATTCATGCTATGAATTTGCTGTAACTGGGGGAATTTAATATACAATTTGATGCAATGTGCCCTCTTTGCATTAAATTTGTGGTTCAATTTACATCAAAATGTCACCACAGGGTACATAATGAATAATTCACAAAGTAAAATGTATACAGTTGTGGTGAATTTGTATAGTGTGCAATATGCAAATAATAAATGTAATGTGCAAATTTGCCACAATTTGCTTGTAAATTTTTAATTTCACACCAGAACTATGCACTACTATTCCCCTTCCCCTTTTATTTAGTCTGTCCTTATTCATTAGATAACATCTGTAAGTCTCCCTATTCCAGCTATGTACTGTGTCCCATCATGTTTCTGTTATACTAGTGACTTTGCAGTTTTCTTCTAATAACATATGTTTCAAATCTATTTTTGCTCATATTAAAACTCCCAGCATTGATAAAAAATCCCAAAGTTCTGTTTTTTTCTTGGTTCTGCCTTTTCATTTAATGTTTTTTTTTTCCATTTCCAATAAACTGCTGTGGTTTGCCAACTCCTAGTGCCCCAGTAGTGCTTAATTTAAATGATCCTTGATGAAGCTTGCTAATCTTAGTCCAACAACCTTTCTGTCATTTTTATGGCTGCATGGTTGAAGCCTGTAGCCATTTTGTGGTAGCTCAAACAACAAGAGGCCATGGAATGCTTCCGTTTTGGAGTTTCGGAATTATCATTCCAAAACTCCAAAACAGTCAGAAACAGTCTGCCAGTGGCGCACTATTTCTCTGGGCCATTTTCAAACATGACATTCACCTACAAGGTCAGTTCTCATTGTTTGTGCTGCAATATGACAGTGCATTTTTTGTTGATAACAAACATCTGCTGATGGCAAGATGCAAATGAACGAGTGCATTACTAAATGTGTCAGTTCTTGATCAGCATTTCAGGTTGATCATTCGAGGTGTTGTATGATATATAAACAACTGTTTTATTTCTTTAAGTCCACTTAATGCAGTTGTAATGATGTTGAAAAGCAGGCCACCTTCTCCTTTTTCAAAATATCTCAGTTTTCTCACATGAATGAACGTGGAGCCTGCATCACTTCCGGTGTGTACGGGGAGAGGTTATTGTGGCTTTGAGAGTCAACACTGAAGAGAGAGTGAGAAGGGAGGGCAGCAGTTTAACTAAATAACACAGAAACCCAACCACAGGAAAAAAAAAAAGCTACTGCATCTGCATATTGGTGGCACCTCCATACCACTGTGAGCTATTTACTACATCTTTCTTATGTTGGTAAATGCTGCCACCACCAAGAAAGGCAGCAAGATCAAGAGCAGTGAGTGAGAGATTAGAGAGAAGGAACTGGCAAAGAGGGAGGGTGGGACAGGGTGGAGGGTTGGGCTTGGGCTCATTCATTGCACTTGGTTTATACTAGATGTGGAGAGCTGCTGAGGAGCTCTGAGAAGGAGCACGTGGGTAGTGGGCCTAGCTGGTGGCTGTGCAAAGCCCAAACTGCCCCAGAAATGCTGAGAGGCTGCAGGAGGTTGGAGCGCATTGCTCACACACTTTTTCACACCAAGGAATGGAATGGACCTAAGGAGTCTGAGGCCTGTTTGTTTTCGATATGGTGAAGCCTTCCACAAAGTGATCTTACTGCAAGGATCTGAACTAATTTAATTCATTAATTTTACAAGTCACTAACTCCCAGGATGCTAACATTAATTACAGTTGGTCAGTGTCAAATAGGCATACAAATAGTGGGGCAGTCGTAACCTCTTGGAAGTCTTTTTACAGTTAACACATGGATGGATTTGTTGTTTATCTGCATAGTATTTTTTTTTTTATTATTTCAGTATTTTTCCAGAGAAGTACAGAAGACATCTTTTGCCCATACATAATTATCTTAAGTTCTAAAAAGATATGTCATTTATAATGATCTCAGGAATTTATCTAATAATACCATTGCTCAGTAGTACATTTGATATTTAATTCATAAGTTCCCTTGTGGTAATCACAGGTCTGACAATGGAGGTTTTTATCCTTATGGTATCAGATCAGTTCTATGTCCAGAGATCCAAAGCCACCATTTAGCCCAAAAAGCTATACATCTCTGGGTTTTCAGATTGATCTGGGCAGTCATAAGCTCCATTCTATATATTTGATAAGTTATATCTTCCCATTCTCGAGGGGCAGGTGGGTCTTTTTGTAGCCATTTCCTTGTCACCGCTTTGTTGGCTGCTAGGAGCATGATGGCTAGTAACAGCCTTGTGTTACCTCTTCCCAACTCAACTCGTGAAATTTAAAAAAAAAAACTACTTCTGGTGTCAAGACCCTTAATTCAGGGAATAATTCTCCTAATGCATCTCCCACCACTTGATTCTAGAGTTGGACAGCTCCAAAATATGTGTTTATGATTAGCTGAAGGTTCCTCACACTCTGTCCAACATGTCATTCCTATTTGAGAATCATATTTCCCCATTATTTGTGGGGTTCTAAAAAATCTTATCAAACACTTCTAGCCAAATTCCCTCCAGGTCGAGGATCTTGTGATTCTATGTACTGTCGTATATATATCTTCCTAATTCTTTATCTCCAAACTTATGCCTAGTTCTTCTTGCCAGCATTGTTGAGAGTGCATCTTAATCTCTTTCTCTCTGGTTACTGATTAGAGCTTGATACATTTTAGATATGACATGTTCTGGTAATGCTATCTCCATTGTATCAAGTATAATTCTCATAAGTGGGTTCATCTCTCCTAGATCCCAGGTTTTAGCTAATATGTTTTTACACTAACATCTTATCTGGAGGTATCTGAAAAAATCTTGTTTCCCTAGATGGTACTTTTCTTCTAGTGTCTGAAATTGGCAAAAGAGTCCCTGTTTATATAGTTGGTAGAATCTGATAAGGCCCTGATGTTGCCACCTTGTAAAATTATAATCCTGTTTGGTTGGTTCGAACCTAGGATCTGCTGTGATTTTTTATATTTATATTATAGGGTCATTAGTGTTTTAATTATTGATCTCCAAATTTTCAATAGCTGTCTGGTTTGTTTAAATCTGATCTCTTTTTGCATAGTTAATTTTGGTACAGTTTGACCAAATAAATATTTCTTTATCTCCTCTAATTGGATTCCTCTTTCTATCTCATTCCAATGAGGGTCTGTCCCTCCATCTAACCACTGTAATATATGTGAGATTACTGCTGCCTGTGCATATTGTTCTAAGTTAGGTAAAGCAAGCCCACCTTTGTTTTTTGGTAGTTGAAGGGTTTTATATTTTATTCTTGTTTTTTTTTTCCCTCTTGCCATATAAATCTAGATATCATAATATTCCATGTTTTAAAGTCTGCCTTCAGTAGGAAGATTGGAAGAGTCTGGAAGAGGTAAAGGAATCTTGGAAGTATATTCATTCTTATAACCTCAATTCTTTGATTCAATGAAAAAGGCAATGGGTCCCATCTCAGGAAATCTTCCTTAATGGATTGTATAAGTAGGTTTTAATTAGCTTCATATAAATTGCATGTTTCGTTTGTAAGATTTATCCCCAAATACTGAAATGTATTACTTTTCCATCTCAATGTGTATATTGTCAAAATTGTCTCACTTGGACGATAGTTTATACATACTACTTCTGTTTTACTTGTATTTAACTTATATCTTGAGATGGACTCCATCTCCTGCAAGAGGGAGAATAATTTTGGTATGGTTGTTTCTGGTTCCATAGGTATATTAGTAAGTCATCAGCAAAGAAAGCTGTTTTATGGTTAGTATTGAGATATTTTATCCTTGAAATTAATTTATTCTGTCTAATAGCTTGAGCTAATGGTTCTGCATATATGGCAAATAGGGAAGGAGATAGGGAGCAGCCCTGGCAGGTACCTCTATATAAAGAAAAATGGGTTGAGAATGATCCATTCACTTTTATCATGGCTTGTGGAGATGTGTATATTCGTTGTATTATATTTAAAAAGGCTGTTGGAAAATTACATTTCTCCATCGTGTATCTTAGAAATCTCCAAGAAACCCTGTCAAATGCTTTCTGGGCATCCATACTTAAAAGTGTAAAGGGTGTTTTTTCATTTTGTATCTCTTCTAGTAGATATGCTATTCATTTAATATTATCTGCTGTTTGGCGTTTTATGATGAAACCTGCTTGATCTTTATTTATAATATGGGGAAGTATATTCTCTAATCTTTTTGCCATAATGGCTGTGACATATTTATAATCCTGATTTAAGACTGAAATAGGGCGATATGATTCACAGTTCAATGGGTCTCTATCTGGTTTAAGTATTGTGGATATATTTGCATACTGCCAGCTATTCAGGATAGGGGAATTATTATCTTGTATTGCATTAAATAACTTAGTTAATGTAGGGAGAAGGGCTTTCTTAAATGTTTTGTAAAATTCTGCAGTATATCCATCTGGGCCTGGGCTCTTGTTTGATTTGGAGTTACTAAAGGTGCTACCTATCTCCTGGGGTGTAACTGGATGAATTAATGACTTACTTTGTTCCTTCGTAATTTGGGGTAATTGCATATTTGTAAAAAACTTTGTATATCTGCATAGTATTTAAAAATAAATATGCACATAAGATTATTTCTAACCATGTCACTGTGCCTGATGCAGGGTAAACTAGCTGTAGTCAAGCAAAAGGCCCTGTTATTAGTTTATTGCAGTTCACAATCTACACATTATTTCAGCAAGGCTCTTTTTCTGAGGATGCGCTAAACATCAACCACTTTGTTTTAATGAACATTGAAATACAGATATACAAAAAGCAGTGTGTAAAATAAGTCTTATATGTGTGTTAGTTTAATGGTGTAGCTTATTAGTGCTCATCTGTATGATCCAATCTGCACTTTTTCCATTGTTGACCAGAAACCAATGGTCAGAAGCATATATACATATTTTGGTGTGTTTCTACTTGCATATCAGGGAGTTAACCCAAGACATCTTTTGTCAGTGTCTGTAATATTTCTTGTTACCACATGAAATTAGGTTTGTTGAAGTACCTATGTACGTGTGTGTGTGTGTGTGTGTGTGTATATATATATATATATATATATATATATGTATATATATATATAATTGTAGTGCAAATATTTGAAGTTAGTGTTATTTTGTTGTAGTATACACTGTAAATAATTATGGTATTTCAGATTGGTTGGATGTCCTGTAACAGAATAGTCAGGTGTGCAGTGGCAGAATCAAGGGAAAGAACCTTGGATTATTTTTGGAATGTATGGTGGACTAGTTTCCGTAAATTTTTTTCTGCCAGAGGATGAGATTTGAACAAAAGAAAGAGGGGGTGACAAAAAATTGTGTCATGAAAATTAGTCATAGAATGGACTGAGATCTGTATGAAAATTCTGAATAGCTCAAGAGTAGGGGGTCTGTTGTTGGTACGTGATTTGCTGCAGCAGCTAATTGCTGTCTGGGTTATCATTTCCACCAAAGAAACTTGCAAGCAGTTTTTAAATAAGTAAACAGTATTTGATATAATGATAAAGTAACTATTTCAGATGTTTTTAAGTTTTGAGAGAATGACATTTATGTTACACATTTACCTTCTGCTCCTTATGGCAACTTTGACTGCCTTCTTAGGTGTTGCTGTTAATGTTTAGTGTCCAAATGACTGAAGCATGAGAACTAAATTAATGTTAACGTAAGAACTGATTTTAGTGTCTGTAAATTATTATGGTAATTGACAGAGCTGTTATTCTTGTGACTACTGTTCAAAAAGATTTCCAAGAATCTGGGACCTCCTCATTTTGAATTTTTAGGGGTCTTTCAAAGTGTTTTGGGTCCCACTCAAGAACAAGCATTTGTCAATGCTGAATGTTGATTACTTTAGTCCGTTGAGCTTGTTCACTGCCTCTCTCTCAATCGCTCATTCCGTTTCTGATGGTGCTGCAGGCTGGCCTTTTGTACTGGGCTCCTGTGTGCATTGCCGCCATTCTCTGAGCACCAAGAAATCTGCAGCAGTCACAATAGAGCTCCGTTGAGCTCGCTCATTCGCCCTCTATCACTCACTCATTGCGTTTCTCCCGGCGCTGCAGGCTGCCCTTTTGTACTGGGCTCCAGCCTGCGTTGGCACCTTTTTCTGCCCACAAAGAAATTCACAGCTGTCACAATAGAGCTCCGTTGAGCTCACTCACTCCCCCCCCTCACTCGTTCATTCCGTGTGTCCTGGCGCTGCAGGTTGCCCTTTTGTACTGGGCTCCTGCCTGTTTTGGCACCTTTTGCTTCCCGGAAAGAAATCTGCAGCAGTACCAACAGAGCTCCATTGAGGTCACTCACTCCCCCTGTCTCACTCATTCATTCAGTTTCTCCTGGCGCTGCAGGCTGCCCTTTTGCACTGGGCTCCTGCCACTGTTGGCACCTCTTTATGCCCACAAAGAAATCTGCAGCAGTTCTGTCAGAGCTCTGTTGAGCTCGCGCACTCCCCCTCTCTCACTCCATCATTCCGTTTCTCCCAGCGCTGCAGCCCTTTGTACTGGGCCCTGCGTTGGCACCTTTTTCTGCCCATAAAGAAATCTGCAGCAGTCACGATAGAGCTCCATTGATCTTGTTCACTCCCCCTCTCTCACTTGCTCATTGTTTCTCTTGCTGCTGCAGGCTGGCATTTTGTACTGGGCCCTTTCATGCATTGCTGCCTTTTTCTGTCCACAAAGAAATCTGTAGCAGTCACAATAGAGTTCCGTTGAGCTCACTGACTCCCCCTCCTCACTCGCTCATTCTGTGTCTCCTGGCACTGCAGGCTGCCCTTTTGTACTGGGCTCCTGCCTGTGTTTGCACCTTTTGCTTCCCAGAAAGAAATCTGCAGCAGTTCTCACAAAGCTCTGTTGAGCTCGCTCACTCCTCCTCTCTCACTCGCTCATTCCGTTTCTGCTGGTGCTGTGGGCTGCCCTTTTCTACTGGGCTCCTGCCTGCCTTGCTGCCTTTTTCTGCCCACAAAGAAATCTGCAGCAGTCCCAACAGAGCTCCGTTGAGCTCACTCACTGCCCCTCCCTCACTCGCTCGTTCTGTGTCTCCCAGCACTGCCGGCTGCCCTTTTGTACTGGGCTCCTGCCTGCACTGGTGCTTTTTCCTGCCCATAAAGAAACCTGCAGCAGTCCTGACAGAGCTCAGTTGAGCTCAGTCACTCCCCCTCTCTCACACACTCAATCCTAATCTGTCCCAAACACTGATTTCTGACAGCAACTGCGGTATTCTGTGCCAAAACTGCGAAAACACATTTTGGCCAGGATGTGAAAAATGGCAGCTGCACTGTTCATAAGGAGGTGTGAAAAAATGCCAGTGTTGAAAATCTGGCATGAAAATATTAATTTGCGAAGTTACAAGGGTGAGTGAAAACTGCACAATGCAAGCTCGTAACACAATCATTTTATGGAGTTCCATCACATAATTTTCAACGTAGGCATTTTAGGACCTCTGCTCATGAACAGTGTCATGGTGATTTTCTTAATGTGTCCTGAACACTGATTTCCCACAGCAACCACACTATTCTGCACTGGAAGAGCGAAAACACATTTCAGCCAGGATGTGAAAAATGACGGCTGCACTGTTCATAAGGAGGTGCTGAAAACTGGCAATGTTGAAAATCTGGGTGAAAATATTGCAAAGTTGCAAAGTTATGAGCGTGCATGGAACGTGTGCAATGCACGCTTGTAACACACTTATTTAATGGACTTTTGTCATAAAATTTTCAACATAGGCATTTTAGGACCTCTGCTCATAACAGTGTCACTGTGATTTTCATAATGTGGCCTGAACACAGATTTCCCACAGCGACTGTGCTATTCTGTGCTGGAACTGAAAAAACACATTTCGGCCAGGATGTGAAAAATGACAGCTGTACTGTTCATAAGGAGGTGTGTAAAAATAGCAATGTTGAAAATCTGGAGTGAAAATATTGCAAATTGGCAAAGTTACAAGTGTGCGTAGCTACTGCAAAACATACTCTCGTAAAACAGCCATTTGTTTGATTTTTCCCACCAAATTTGCAACATACACTTTTTGAGACCCCGCCTCATGAACACTGGCACTGTCATTTCATTATATGGTCCCAAAAGGTGATTCCACGCAGTGACCTCAAAATCACCTTCCGGGACTGTTTAACGCCATGACAGTGGCTAGATTCATGAGGAAGGGGTCCAATAACCCCATGTTGAAAATTTGGTGCCAAAATTCCAAAAAATTCCAAAGATATGCAAAAAAGTTGAAAAGCCCTATTTATGCCATTATACAGCTTACCAGCATTTCCTCAGTGGTCAGCTTTGAAGAGTGCGAACGTGTTTCCGGTCCACTGAAGATCGTTGCGCCGGACTCCGGAGGTAAGTATGGGGTGAGGGGGATGTGGGGAGGCAGGGTGCACAGTGAATGGGCACGGGTTGTGGGAGGGGCCAGGGAGACCGTGAGGGACCGTTTCCTTTTTTACAGGTTTACACAAGAAAAAAAATAAAACATTGCGGGAAAGTTTTTTCTTTACAGGGGCATTGGACATGCTGGGGTGGGCTCCCAGCATGCCACCTGAATATTTTGGGTGGCTGTAGCTGATGGGGGATTGGGCACCCCTGTCAGCACAAGGGGCATTGCGCATGCTGGGGTGGGCTCCCAGCATGCCACCTGAATGTTTGCAGGGGGGCTATAGCTAATGGATTGGTCACCCCCGTTGGCAAATATTCAGTGCTGGGGGTGACTAGAGCCGAGGGGGATTGAGCACCCCCTCTGCATAAACCAATTGTTTTGGCGAGGAGGACTATTATGCTGATGGGGAGTGGGCTCCCCCCTCGGCAACCTGAACTAGAGTGAGGACTGCTGCTGAGGGGGATTGGGCACCCCCTTGGCACTGGGGGCTCACTAATATTGTTTGTGAACATGGTGGCAAGCCACCGCCGTGTTCACAAACAATATTACAGTATCAACATTCTGCACAGCAATGACGGTCACTCCCTTATTGCAGAGGAATGGTTGATGCTGCAACGACGAGGTAGCCCCTGATTGCAGCGGCTGAAACATTTCAAGGTGGTGGCGCACTTGCTGAACAAGTGTCAGCAGCAGCAGCATACCACCCCATTGGGGAAAGCGGGCCAAGCCTTTAAAGGCTGTGAGGGCATTGGCCACAACAGTGCCACTCCTCTATAACCTGCTTCTGGCAAGCTGATGCAATATGTTTCTTGCGCATGCATGCAATTAACATAAAAATGACTTACTGATATGGAATGAATGCACAGATTTGTCATCAGAATAATCCACTTGAATGTAATGGTGCAGTTTTGGCCCCCCCTGTATTTGCCGGACCAGGTGTTGGCAAATTTATGGGGTTCAGAGATCCTTTACTGTGGGGCTAGCAGAAACTCTGATGGTGTTAATTTAAAAAGGTGGGGACCAAAGAATGGCTAAATGTAAAGACTCTATTTTTATTACAGTACAAGACAGCTTCCTGGGCTGCATACTCAAATATCACTGATAAAAAGAGGCTTGATTTACTTCTCTGCAACTTCCACCTTGTCATTCTTTCCTTACAATACTTCAGAAGTGTCTGTGTGTCAGTATGATTAGGGTTTCCAGTAGTCAAGGAGCAGTAGTCTAGCTTAAGCAGATAGTTGGAAAATACTGTATATTTAAACTCTGTAGTTCTAGGAAAATTCTGAATACAAATACCTGCTGTTTAGAGCAACACTGATTATATAGGTGTTACTCAGTAACTTGAGTTGAGGCCTTGTTAACAGCTGCAAGACATGATAGTCTATAGTTATTTTTAGGAGGTAGTGAAATTTGTAACTGCTAGACAAAGATGCCTTATTGGCAGCACTGGAGACTGAAATACTCTTTTCCTCATGATAAGCATGGTACAGAAAGTCAGCATGTAGGCTTCCCTGCATTATCCTTTCGGTGACCATCAACCCTGTTTGTCCTGGTAGGGGAAGACTCTAGTATCTGCGAGGGTAGTTCAGGCTCCATGCTTAGTCAGTTCCTAGCCTTTCATTTAAACTGCCAAAAACGGGTACCAGAATTGTGATGGTGGTATTTGTAACATGAATGCAAGTCCACATGGCCTGGGACCCTCACATTTATTTAAAATAGGCCACCAAAAGTCAGCAGCTTCTGATCTGGGCTTGGCTTGAGCCAGTGCCTGTGAAGTGAAAGTTTATGTATCCAACTGCTTATTTGCACAAAATGAAACAAATTTTGTCAACTGCAGTGAGCAAGCCCATGATGTCCCTGTGCTTATGAGCAAAGGGTAATGAAAGTTGGCTTAATATACAAATAAAAGAGCATCTGCTATGTCTTCGTGCAGGCCACTTGCTTCAAGGTGCTTGCATTACTGTCTGTCCTGCACTCTCCATATTCATATATCACATAACTTGCTAATATGGAGATGGCACTTAGGACAAGGAAGTGGAAGAGATGGGTGGTTCTGCTCCATAGAGCCAAAATATGATCCATTCCCTTCCTAAACAGAGGAACCTAAAAATTTTACTTTATGTATCCAGTGAATTGGGGGCAGATATGTGTCTTTCTTGGTTTCTGGAATGAGCACCAGAAATGGTGCTCTTTAAAAAGCATGCAATCCTGGTATTAAAAATTTGGAAATTAGACACAGTTCTAGATGTATTTCCTAGTGTTCCTGCTTTATCTCCATTATTCTCTTTCACCAAGGCAATTTGTATGGGAACAGGAGTGTAGTCCTCTGCAGTTCTTTTGCCGATGTTTAAGTACATGTGGAGTCATAGGGCTTGCTTTTCAAAGGTTGATGCATGGTTTGTGGCAAGTACTGCATCAATCCCATTCTTTGGCGCACCTGCACCAAACTCCTTCAGTGCAACTTCACCTGATTTTAGTAAATTAGGTGCAGCTGCAACACGTTCTACACTTTACAGCTGCTTGCACCAAATATGTGGAACAAGACCTTAAAAAAGGTCCGCAGCATGCCACAAGTTAGACCAGAGAGGGAGGGAAGGGGGAAGCTAGTTTAACTTGTGGTACTTGGTGCATGGGAGTGAAAATCCCAAATGGCACAGGGAGAATGCTGCAAGCCCCATATACCATATGATCATTGCACCGGCGACATGTGGCATTCTCTGGCTATTAAAAATTGAGCCCATAATCTCCTCTTCATAACATAATCAGCTGGGAGTATTACATCAGGTGAAGTCTCTGGGACAAGGGTTATATTTTTAAGCTAGTGTCCTGTGGCAATATAGATAGAAGGGTAGATAAATACAGAGACTATGTGAAATAGCAGCAGGATTGTGTGTATATATTATTATTATTATTTATTTTTTTTTAGAGTTCTCTGCAAAGTCACACACTCTTTCAGTTGTCTCTTTTTCTACTGTGTAAAAACAAGGTGTCAGCCCTTAGATTTTGTTTTACTTTTGCTTAAAAAGGTACTGATGATCATGGCAAAACTTTGAGCATCACAACCTATTCATTCCTAAATTACTTTCTTCTGCCTGTTTCTTTGCAACCATACATATGTACACAGATGGCACTGTGCAGATTGCTTTTTGCTTCTTTGCTGCTGATTTGACTGCCCATCTCCAACTGGACTTTGACAGTGTGCAGCACTAGTTCCATACAAATCTTCTGTCCCTCAGTGGCAATAAAATGGTCTCAATGACCTTTGGTGCCTGACAGAGGCTTGCCAGACTCACCCCCCCCCCACACCTCAATGATACTTCAGCTGCTGATGTCCCCTAATTTAAGTACCTTGAGGTCTGGCTTGGCTGGCACCTTGACTTCTTGGAGAACATGGCTGCTGCCTATCACAGGCTTTGCCCCAAACTGGGTGCTCTGAATAGAAACAAAGCAAGCTTCCCTCCTCCCTACCCATAGGGATCTTCGACTATTTGTCTACAGTACTGCTTCTATGACCTTCCTTGCCAGGCTGGAACCCCTTTTCCAGTCCTTCTGCTGCTTTGCCTTTCACTGCTCTTCTCTGAAACATCTCTGCTCTCTCTATTCCGTCCTCTCCCCCAACTTCCCTTGCAGCCAGATGCCTCATTCACTGTGCAACCTTCCCCACCAAATTCTGTTTTGGCTCTCAACCCTCTTCTCATCCCACCCCTTCCTCCTACTCCCTCTGGAACACTGCTCCCCCCCCCACATTCCTTCAATTCCAGGGAAACATCCAAAGCCCAAGCTGCCTTCTTGTATTATTTTCATAAACTCTGGTCCTCCCTCTCCCTGTCCATCTGCTCAGCTTCATCCTTCTCCTCCCTCAAAGCCTTTCTTCATGACTTTGCCTCTCCCTTCTACAACTGTTCCTGACCCTTCAGTCTGTATTCTCTTCTCCCCTTTTGTTGCTGTTCCCCTTTATTCCCTACTACGGTGTTTAACTTTCCCCTTTGTCTCAACAAAGAGGAAAGTTAAAGTGAGTAATTTCCTCCCTCCCACCCCTAGGCTAGTTGTGTCTTAGTATCTGTTTTGGCATCTGTGTCCCTCAGTGCAGGATCTGCAAGAGAAGCCGTATGAGGAGAGACTAAAGGAGCTTAATATGTATACCCTTGAGGATAGAAGGGAGAGGGGGGACATGATAGAAACTTTTAAGTACCTCAGTGGAATCAACAAAGTCCAAGAGGGTAGCAACTTTCAGAAAAAGAGACGTGCAAGAACAAGGGGACACAATTTAAAGATGGGGGGGCAGTTCATGGGCAATGTGAGGAAGTATTATTTCACAGAGAGGGTAGTGGATGCATGGAACAGCCTTCCTGAGGAGGTTGTGGGGTCTAAAACTGTGGGAGAATTCAAGAATGCATGGGACAGACATAAAGCAATTCTTGTTGGGGCTAGGAAGAAATAGGCTGTTGGTTAACTAGGATCTGCGGCCTATCCTGTAGGCAGGGAAATGGGCAAACTAGATGGGCCAAGCAGTCCTTATCTGCCGGCAAAGTTTATGTTTCTAGTATACCTCCGACCCTAATTAGTGAACTGCACCCTGTAGTCTGTGTGCTTTTATCCTATTACCATCTGCACTATTCTCCGCACTGTTTGGCACTTGTTATATGTGCATGACATTGCATAATTGTGACTTGACCACTGTTATAGATTTCATTTATTGTTTGCATTTTTACTGTGCTTGTTACAGCAGCGTGGAGCTCCGCAGACATTTTCTGCCAATAACTTTATTTTATTTTTAACCAGAACAACAACACCATACAACAATATACATAAAAATGATAGGGGTACACAGGTTGGTGTAGAACAGAATACACAAAAACTAATATGAACTTACAATTAAAACAAGAAAAATAATCAATAAAAAAAGGCACCCAATTGGTGAAACGAAAAATATAAACAATCCCACCTGCCCCCAACCCCGCAGCTATCCGTAACATTGATTAAAACAGGAAGTAGGTAATATCATGTTGCTCCACAGACATTTTGCCATCATCAGATTACTATCAGAGCACTGTGGAAGCTTGTGACCAGACTGCTGTCCAGTGTGTTTTCATAGAGCTCCAGCACAGTTTCCATCATTCTGTTTATGTGGTCCTTCCCCTCCATGGGCCACATAAACACACCCCTTTCCTGGTACACTACTTTTTGTTTCCCCAGTTGCAGAAGTGGTGGCCGACATTTTTTTATTTTTTTTTTATTTAGTTTTTGTTGACTGGGTAAGTGCACTAGACAAATCCTGCCTATTTTCAGGCACGACCCGGGGAAGGGGGATACAGATGAATGCCAACTGACCTTGAACCAGATTAAGCTGTTGGTGGTATTTTTAGTGAATGAAGGAAATTTGACCAGGACACTGTGGAAATTCTCCTACTCTTTTTGATAAGTGCCATGGGATCTTTAACATCCACCTGAACTACCACCAATACAGGCAGATGGGACCTCGGTTTAACATCTCATCCGAAAGACTTGTGCAACATGCTGGGACTGACTTAAACTATGCATGCATGGCCAACTTCCAGATCCAGGGCTGACTCCATCTCACATGTGCAGTACTATTATTGCCAGACTATCACTTATGGCTCACTGTGATGTGGCGAGAGCACCACATATCGTTTTCATCTATGTCTCCCTTCTTAGGTGTCTGAGGCCAAGTAAAGCCACTAGAGTGGCTTCTACCCATTATGTTTCTTTAGAAGGATACAAATAATGATTTTGCTCTGCAGTAACCAAGGGGTCTATGTTAGAATCTTATGGTCGAAAGAGGCTGATGGCCCATGAAGTCTGCCCCTATATGTTACTACCTTACCCCACAACCTAGTGCAATGGTGAGTTATTCACTCCCTGCCCCTTTCTACTAATTTATTAAAACAAATGCTGGCCTCAGCCATCCAGGGGCTAACCCACTAGACCACCAGGACCAAATATTTACATAGTGGCCCCCCACAGGGCAGTTCCTAGCCCCAAGACCACCAATGCATCTTCCTGTTTAAATAAAAGGGCTACTAGCTCACCAAAAGCCTCTACTAGCCCACCTGGGATACTAAGTAAAATATTGGCCAATTGTCCACCAATAGGGGGCAGGGGGTTTGGCTGAATCCCCCTTCCCAAACCCCACTCCCTTTCCTCTGCTTCTGCTCTTACTGTTTTTTTAACTAACATAACTTCTGTTTTTATTTTGTAGTTGTGACAGGACTTGTACTCCTACCCCATCAGATAAGTATAATTCCCATCCTAACCTGTCCTTTCTGCCATGTTTTACTTCCCTGAGAGCTTCAGATCCTTTGTGACCTCTTTCCTATTCTTTTTGGTTATAGGTCTGGTAGGCAACCTCTCCCAAGGACTACTCCTTGGCACCCTGCACTCAGGTAAGTCCTTCTATTTTGCATATATAGGGTGGGTTGAATGTATTGGGGTGGCCAAGACCATTACACCTGGATGAGTCACACTGTTTATCCACCTAGGATTTTCAGTATTGTTTCACCTGTAAAATGGTATTTAAGGGCAATCACATGTATAATTCATTTTAGCCATCTTCAACATGGCAGCCAGTGCCATGTCCCGCTGGACCTCAGCTGCACCCATATTGGCTTTTGCTAGAGTTTGTTTTTCAAATGCAGTACTTCATTAATAAACATGTCTGGATGATTGTGGAAGTTGTCTCAGGGACAGATAAAGCTGTGCCCTCTCTTGCTGATCCATGTTCTTAGATAGTAATTTATTTGCCTTTTACATCTTTCTCTATATATTCTTATTCTAGCGAGAGGGAGAGTCTTAAAGAAAGCAATACAACAACCTCTCCCTTCTAATTTAGCACTTAGGTTTTTAAAATCATTTATTATTTCTGCATCAGATTTCCTACTTACAGTGCGTCACTTGTGCCGGTATGGATTAACACAACAGCTGTTTCACCCATATCTTTGAGTACATTTTCCGTTACCTTACCAATATCCTCAGTTTTCTCCCCTGGAAAGCAGCTTAGTGTTCTGGCTAGTTTATTTAGATTTCAGATGTATCTGTCTGCGTATTTAATGACTGCATCATCCCAAGCTAGAGACTGCCTTGTTTTTACAGCTTCTATATTTTCTGATCGAGGCATTTCAGTTCCAGTTGGATCATTACATGATTATTCGATCAGTTGTTCTGGGGCAGAAAGGTCTATTAGTGGTGGGTATCTGTTGGTGAGTCTTAACTTATTGCCATTGCTCAATTTCCCTTTCTGGATTGTCTACCACTGCTGACAAGACACCAATCTGCTTCATCCTCAGTACTGTTCCTTCTGCAATATTTATTTTTTGAGTTACAGTCACCATTATCAGTCGATTTGTATATTACTGAGAAGCTGGAGGGGAGGACTGAGTGCTGTTTCTGTTCAACTGGGTTATTGTTTCACTCATTTTTTTCAAATTGAGCTCTTGTTCTGGTAATAGTATCTTATGCTTTACTTGTTTCATTTCATTACATTCTTTTTACACATGCTGCAAGAAATCTGCCATTTACTCCAAGCTGTATTTGTGGCATGTGGTACACCGTACTGCAGTAAACCTACTGGGTAGTGTAATGAAACCCTTGTTAGTAGGCATCTGAAAGAAAATAACACTTGTTAATGGCCCCCATCAGTAAGAAGGGTTAAATATAGATCAGTCTTAGGTACAAGTTTTTAGAAACTGTTGTACCTGAACTTAGTTCATCACAGAGTCTGCCTGCTCTCCAGGATTCCTTGGGTTTACACATTCACACAGGACCTCTTCTAAATAGACTCAAAACTGATAGTGATGTTGCATCACTTGTTTTGCTTCAGTCTCACTAAATGTCTCAAAAGCTAAAATGTCCCTTAAAACAGTTCTAATAGCTACAATTTGTGCATCAAAATGTTGTTAGAGATAATTCGATGGTCCTATTATTGGCAGAGGAGGTCATTTGTAGCATCCATGCTAGACTGATAGATAACCCCCCAAAGAAGAGAATTTTTTATTGCTTTGAGATAACTTTTCTTGAGTAGAGAGAGTTCTACACACACACACACACACACACACACACACACACACACAGTAATTCAACTGATAAAATAGCTGGTTGCTAAGTGCTCTGTGCCCTGGTTCCAGTTCCTGATGCATACACAGGCCCTTTCTATATTGGCCCAAAACCAGAAGTTGTGCTGTGTCACTTCCAGTTTTGCCACTGCCTAGGTGCCCAAACTGCTCACAAGTCCCTTAATACAGCTCCGATATTGTAGCTGTGACATGTGCCTCAAAATGTTGTTAGAGATGTTCCTAGGGTCCTATTAATGGCACAGGAGATAGCTAGTAACACATTCCATTGGACATCCTGATATCCAGCATCCTCAGCTAGATTGTTAGGTTACCCCAAACAACAAAGAGAGGTTTCTTTTATGACATACAGCGAAGTCCACCAGGATGAAGCACATCACTGCAGAATTCTGCAGTAGAGTTACTGCAGCAAACAATGTAATTTTAATGGGAGTTGATCTCTTTTGTCATGCAGGAAACCTGTGACACTACGCTTCATCCTGGCGGGCTTCACTGTAGCTTTCTTGAGAAGAGAGTGATAGAATGTTCTACACACACACACACACACAGAAACACAAGCACAGAAATCTGTTAAAATAATTCAGCTGTTCAGCTTGATGCTAAAAGCTTTGTGCCCCTGTCCCAAATAATATGTACTCTAGCTGATTGTTATTGCAAAGGAAATATTCAATATCTATATATATATATATATATATATATATATATATCTTTATTGTTTAAAAGAAAGATAGAAACATAGAATTTGATGGCAGATAAGAACTGCATGGCCTCTACAATTTGTCAATTTTTCCCTACCTGCATTATTACCGCAGACCATACTTGATCCACAGCTCCTTCTTCCTCCCCTTCATTTTTCACTATGATTCCCTTGTGCCTATCCCATGCATTCTTGAACCCCTCCACTGTTTTCTCCCCCACCAACTCTACTGAAAGGCTGTACAAGGATTCACCATTCTTTCTGTGAAGTAGTACTTCTTTACATCTCTGCTGAATCTACCCACCTGACTTCATAGCATGGACTCTTGTTTTCGAGAACATTTGTTTCTGAAAAATGCTTTCATCATTACTGAGTTACCCCATGAGGTATTTAAACGTATCTATATCATATCCCCCTTCTCCAGTCTCTTCCAGGGTGGACATATTGGGGTCCTTTAGTCTTTCCTCATAGGACTTTTGATGCTGACCCTGCACCATTTTAATTTCCTCCTCTGGAACATCTACACCCTGTTTATGTCCTTCCACAGATGTGGTCTTCAGAACTGGACACAGTACCCAAGGTGGAGTTTTACTAGTGATCAATACAGAGGCAACACCACCTACTTCTTTCTGCTGGTGGTACCCCTCCATATGAACTCCACCATTCCACTAGCCCTCGTTACTGCCTTGCTACACTGCCTGATCACATTTAGGACATCAGATATCATTACCCCAAGGTCTCTTTCCCTTTCCTGCTTATTAGTTGTCAGTACCACTCTACCCGCTGTGTACTCCACCACTGGTATATGAACACTAAGTGCATTATTTTGCACTTTTTCACATTGAAAACCAGCTACCATACACCTGACTACTCCTATAGTTTTTTTAGGCCTCTGGTCATCTTTTCCACCCAGCCTGGAGTGTCCACCCTATTGAAGATGTTGGTGTCATCCACAAAGAAGCAGACCTTCCCTCCTAGCTTATCTACAATGTCACCTATAAAGACATTATAGAGAACAGTCCCAGCACTGACCCCTGAAGCACCCAGCTAGTCAACCTCCCTTCCTTGGAAGGAATTCTGTTTACTACCACCTTCTGTCATCTTTCCCCTAACCAATTTCATATACACATACAGACAGAGGAGACAAGAAGCAAATGCCTCAGCAGGAACTTGAATCCAGGGCACCCAGAATATCATTCAAGTCACGCTAACCAGCTGTGCCACCAAGGCAACTGGAACCTGGGCTGTCTCAGAGCGCACATTACTCTCTGTCTAATGCATAACCTGGTGCTGCACAAATAATTACTACATTTTCAATCACATGGGTGCAGTGTTCATATTTATGGAGCACATGGAAACAGAGCAGAGAAAGAAGCAAGTGCCTCAGCTGGGACTTGAACTCAGACCACCCAGAATACCATTCTGGTCATGCTAACCAACTGCACCACCAAGGCAACTGGAACCTGGGCTGTCCAGGAGCTACCCAGCTTGCTTACACGTCTCCTATGTGGAATGGTACTGATAGCCTAATTGAAATCTAAGTGGGCCATGTCCACTGCTCTACTCTGATCTAATTCCTTTGTCACTCAGTTTAAGAAATCTGGCAGATTTGTTTGACATGACCTCTTCATGAACCCATGCTACTGCCGGTCTTGTAAGATGATTCAAGATATTCCACAATTCTTTTTTTAGCAGTGATTCCATTAACTTTCCTACCACTGATATCAGGCTGACTGGCCTACAGTTGCCAGCCACCTTCCTGCTACCACTTTCATGTGATGGGACTACATCCACCCTCCTCCAGTCCTTCAGAACCACTCCTGTTTGTAGTAAGCTGTTAAATAAGACTTTTAGAGGTGCCGCCAGTACCTCCCTGAGCTCTTGAATGCACCCTATCTGGCCACATTGCTTTTTCCACCTTCAGATTAGAGAGTCCTTTCAGGACTCTTTCCTCTGAAAAAGGACTAGTTGTCCCACTCCCTCACTCCAAAGCTTCTTTTCACCTCCCTCCTCCCTCCCTCCCTCCCTCCAAAGCTTCTGTTACTTTCTGTGGCCCTTCCCCTTCTCCTTCTTCTGTAAACACTGAACAAAAATATTTGTTCAGGATGTCTGCTTTCCCTGAAAGAAAGAAAAAACATCATTAAAAGTTTTGAACATAAACAAAATATTATAAAAGGAAGAAAATACATCACAAGTGAACTTTAAAAACAGCATTGCACAATGCCTAGACCTAAACATTACAGTAATATTTTCCCTTATATCTTGGACCTATAGGGCTACAAAACTGAAAAACAGAAAATATTTAGCTCAGAGAGAGTACAGTTCACAGTAGTTCAGGACGGAGCCTCATCATTCCCTTTTCTAGCGTATATTCTATTAACTGAATGAATTCAAGTATAAAGCTGTTTTCAGCCTTAAATGACAGTACTAATTATTCCTTTTTATTGTTTGATTGAATATTGTCCCAAATGGGCTTAAGCCATAGCTTTCGAGCCTTAATATACCAGGTACAGTCAAATACCACAGAGATCAGATTCTCGATTCCACTCTTATCACATACTCAGTCCTTCTCTTTGAGATCCTGGTTTTTATTATAGCTTGCTTGTAGACTGTTACTATGGAATAACTCATATCTCTATATTTTTTTTGTTTGCAGATAATAATTTTTATTAAGAATTTTTCATAACACAGCACAAGAACTACAGTACACTCAAATGGTATGATACAGGCATACAGTGAAGCCCGCTAGGATGAAGTGCAGTGTCACAGTTTCCCTGAATGACAAAAGGGATTAACTCCCATTGAAACTGCATTTTTTCCTGCAGTAACTCTACTGCAGAATTCTGCAGAATTGGGCTTCATCCTGGTGAGCTTCACTGTGGCTAACAATGCATTGATCTGTTACTGCTATAAAAGATTGACCAGTCCCTTTGGAGCAGCATCAGCACAGGATCTGTAATATATAAAGCAAGTTAAGTAGTCCACCTATTGGAAAGAAGACAACAGAGAATGTGAAGGGTTGATGAGACAACAAAAAAGAGTATTTACTCTAGAGTCTGTCATGCATTCTTTGTAGCAGACCCAATACCATGCATATCACTGTGGGAAGGGTCCTATAGGGAGTATATGGATGATAAGAAGGGCTCTCAGAGGACTTGAAAGGATGGCTTGAATTTCCTGGTGAAGTGGGATATCCTGTACAAGGTAGTTAAAAATCTGATTGAGGAGAGTCACTGAGCAACAGTGGGCACCTCCATGGTTCACCAGCAAGGTCTTCTCTAGGGGAGAGGCAGTGCTAGTAGTGTTATGACTCAGAAGTCCCATGGATGTAAGTCTACCACAAGTGCATGAGCTTATTTGGAATCAAGAGACTTCTAGAATCTGAGCAGGTTTTATGAATGAGAGACCAGAGCTGCGACAAGTATGTCTCAGATATTTTGAATCTATGGGTCTAAAACCATTTAATCCTGATCTTCTTGGAGGGGTCAGATGCTCTTTGAATGATGGTATGATAGATGAGACCTCCCTTGCCTCTTGTGGCCTCTAGCCATGACAGTAGGATAGCAGGATAGCACCAGGAGTGCAAATGGGAAATTTCCTGAGATATTCAGTATCAGCACTTCAGATTTGTAAATATATCCAAAAGTCAATTCTGAAAAGTGTGAAGTGTCTTTGAAGGCCTTCAAAGGAGTCCAAAGGCAAAGCTTTGGGTTGCTACATGCCAGAGAGTCATAACAGAACTTATGTTTCCTATGTACTCCAGTGTGTCATCTTAGCATCTATCATGATAAGTGGGTTCCTCCATTAGGGGGTCAGAGGATGGAATACCAGTGTGGACTATATCCATGTTTTCAATTTCTTCTATGCCTTTAAAGAAGGCCAGATCATGAGATCCAATTTCCCAAATCTGTATGATGTAAAAATGTTTCTTTTTTGTGATCCATTAAAAAAATCCAAATAGTATCTGAGCCCGTGTCTATTACCGTATTCATCTAGAAATGTAGGAATTTACATTTACAGATTATATCAAGGACCACTTGTTTTCTGCAAATTTGTGGTTGCAGCAGTGGCTGCAGAATTCAGGGCTCACTGCAGAAATCAGTGCTTGCCGCAGAAATCAGGAAAACCAGTCATACAGTCACATAAATGCTAACTACAGTAGCAGCCACAGACACTGCCAGCTATTTCCCGAAATTTCAGTGATATTTCCAGAAATATCTCCTATTTTCTGCATTTCCACAGTAGGGGCAGCAGAGAGAAACTCTTCATAAATTTTGCAAAATATCTGGCAATAGCTGGCAATGTCTGTGGCTACTACTGTATGCTATGCGATCACACAAGACAAGGGTATAGCTACTGATATGTTATGTATGCCATGGCATTCATGCCCTTTAGAAGGGGCAGCAAACTGATGCTGTCCACTACAAAGCCAAAAAGCTAGTGGCCAAGTGGCATCTTGACTTGTACCGACTCTTGTTACATAACTCCATCCATCCAGTATTGTGGGGTGGAGGACTGAAGGAAGAGTAGCAGAGCTTGATTAGGTCCACGGCAGTTATGATTTGCTGCTGTGTAGGTTTGGCTAGCTCAGCCATATTCATTTGTCATTGTGAAGCTGCTCATGGGGCACACTGAATCTTTGGAACATGAATCTGGAAGGAAGAACTGGAAGGTGAGCAGTAGTCAAGGAGTGAGAAGATTCAGAAGTGGAATTGATCTTAGTGTGGTGACAGGTATCTGAGGAGGAGCTGATTGCAGAAACATAAGGCTGGCAGCAGACTGAGCATAAGACTCAATCCCTACCAGTGGACATCGATCACAGTTTTGATTTGTAGGCTGTGGATCTGTACCTGCAAGTGTGAGAGTAATTTCCTGGCAGATTTGAACCTGCAGCCCAAGTGGTGGCATCAAGCTCAGTTCTTAAGAAGGGTCAAGTTTCCCAGCTGCAGCACAGTTGGGGACCAGGGTATACTAGAACTGGAGCAAGCATGTATGGAAGTAAATTGGAATTGAGAGTTTGATTGCTGCTATACATAAGTGAAATGAGGGTCACTGACTGAAGAACACCACAACCCCCTGAGTTGCGAGGTGACGAGAACATGCTAACCCAGGTTACTGCAGCTTAATAAGAATGACATGCTTGCATTTTTTAGTGTGTCCCCCAAAAGAAAAATCAGGAGTCAACAAATCCTACAGACACTGCAAGTTACACCCTCCTTCACTGTTATAGGAAGACAATCCCCCCCAACACACAGATTTGCACACTGCACTCAACATGTTTGTTGCAAGGCAGTTGGGGTATTCCTAGTTTGAAAAAATAATCTAAAAGAACGTTGATCAAAATCAGAAGAAAAAGGCTTTCAAGTTGGAGTCTCTCTTTATATTTAACTGTAAATAGATACCAGAAGAAATCCAAGCAGATTTTGCCTTCTGTGTAGTTTTAGTTAAGTGCATATGTCCACCTCTGATTATAACCTAGGAGAACAGCAAAGGCCACCAATTACCCAAAGAACAGGTAAGCGTTCAGATTTATGGTGGGAGAGAAAATTCATTAAAAGACAATACCGATGGAACATGGCTGCACCAGGTTTGGGTTATTCCAGTTTAATATTTGGATAAGAAGACTACATACTGTTAAATGGCCTGCTGTTCCACTTTCAGTGTAGCAGAGTGGTTGCATGATGGCAGTCAAAGGGTTGACTAAGACATTATCCCATTGAAAGTATGCTGTTTAACCACAATTTATATGCTGCAGAATGGCCGCAGAATCAGCAGTTGTTCTGCCACAGAAAGTATGAGGCACCACCGCAGAATGTAGGACCACTTTGCCACAGTAAACACGGGGCCCTGATTATATCATAATCCACTGATGTTATATTACCTATTTTCTTCTTAATGTAAGTCTTGTACTTAACACTAAGCAAAATGTTCTTATCTACATATTGTTTCAAAATACCTAGGTCATAAATTTAAAAAAAATATCTAGCTCATACTTCAGACTGTATCAGGCTTCATCTATTCGTCCTGCTTGCTTTGGTCTCTATTTGCACATCAAAGCCATTCAATGTACTGTTTACTTTTATGTGCAACTGTACTATGTTAAATTGTACTCTGTTTGTACTTTACTTTGTACCAATTAGTAATGCTGTGTATGCTCTTATTATTGTATTTCCTGTTCCCTCTCTACCACTTTGCACATGCAAACAAGCATTGGCTCAGTATGCCTTTCCCATACTTTCCCAAAATGATCTTTGTGTCGTCTGCAAAGAGTCATACTATTCCTTCCAGTCCCTTTATAAGTGGCATTGCAGAGGAATTGGAAGGAAAAGTATGACTCTTTGCAGATGACATAAAGATCTGCAACAGGGTTGATACATGAGATGGGGTGGATAGGACGAGAAGGGACATGGCAAGGTTGGAGGAATGGTCAAATGTATGGCAGCTTAGATTCAATGCAAAGAAGTGTAAAGTAATGCACCTGGGAAACAAAAACCCAGGAGAAGTGTACACAATAGCAAGGGAGGTACTAACAACAACAAAAATGGAAAGGGATCTGAGGGTAGTTAAATCAGATGACCTAAAGGTTGGCAAGCAATGTGACAATGCAGTAAGGAGGGCTGGGGTGTTACTGGGATGCATAGGGAGAGGCATCACCAGTAGAACACAGGAAGTTGTTATCACTCTGTACAGACAGTTGGTGAGACCCCATCTGGAGTACTGCATGCAGTTCTGGAGACCCCATCTCCACAAAGTCAAAGACAGGGTGGAGGCTGTCCAGAGGAGGGCAACCAAAATGGTGCAGGGTCTGCACAAGAAGACATATGAAGAGAGAATAAATGAGCTTAATATGTATACCCTCAAGGAAAGGAGGGAAAGGGGGGACATGATAGAAACTTTCAAGTACTACAAGGGAATCAACAAAGTCCAAGAGGGTAGCATCTTTAAGAAAAAGAGATGTGTAAGAACAAGGGGGCACAATTTGAAGATAGATGGGGGACGGCTCAGAGGTAATGTAAGGAAGTATTTTTTAATGTAGAGGGTTGTGGATGCATGGAACAGCCTTCCTGAAGAGGTTGTGAAGTCAAAAACAGTGGGAGAATTCAAGAATGCATGGGACAGACTTAAGGCAATTCTAGTGGGGGGGTAGAAGGAAGTAGGCGGTTGGTTAACTAGGCTCTGCAGCTTATCCATTAGGTAGGGAAATGGGCAGACTAGGTGGGCCAAGCAGTCCTTATCTGCCATTAAATTCTATGTCTCTGTCTTTCCCAGTTACCTATTTTCAAATACATAAATACATTTTTAAGCTCTCTATAACCTGGGTGAGCCATATTGAAGGCTTACAATTCAGTTTTGTCCAGTTAAATTTTACATACAGGCACTTTTTTGGGAACTTATAAACAGTCATGTGCATTATCAACCAGTAACTCAGTCTGTGAATATCTGTTAAAGCTGTCAAATGTATTGTTCCCAACTTAACCTTTATGTATACTGCAGGGGCTAACTTATTTACCTTGAGTAGGGCATGATACATATGATTTGTGTGCTTTTGCAATTGCTCCCCAGATCTTGGCTGCATATAATAACTGAGAAATATATTTTGCCTTGATTACTTCAAGCTTGGGGTGTACAGCTTTACCACTGTACTTATTAATTGTTTTTCAAAGGAAGGGCAGACTGGTTTAGTTTATTTTATTTTTATTGTTTATTTATTTATTTATTGAATACAATTGGAATTACAATCCTTTGAGTCACAGACTCTTTTGCAAAGGCTCCACGTCGGTTACAAGGGATGGAGGGTAAACAAATACAGAAGAAACGTACATAAACAAGCAGTATTTACAGTATCAGTACTGGCAGTGCAATCCAGGCTTGAACTTAGTTAACCCGTGACGGTATTAGGCAGCATTCTAGGTATCACTTGACAGAGACTTGAAAGATGCTGATTCTGGGGTCTAGAGAGACCCTGTGTTGGATATTTTGGAGGGTTTTGGAGCACAATAGGTGGGCAGTGTTAGCCACAGTCACATTTAGCAGTCTCAAGTAGTTGAGCTTTGATGCCTGTTTTGAATAGTGAGATGCTATGGGTCTGGGAGAGCAGGGGTGGTAACGTATTGCGTCAAAGAGGCGCACGGTAGCAGAAGGATCTTTGCCCAAGGGATGTTCTACAATGGGGGACCAGAAATGAGGAGTTTGCTGCGAGTCTTGTGTTATGCCTGAGGGGTGCTGCGCAGATTATGGGGAGAAGGCCGACGGGAGCTAGCTGGAGATGTATCCTTTTTGCGATGATGCAGATGTGATACTTTAGTCTTTGTTGGAAGTTTAGCCAACCAACCAAAGCATAGAAATCGTAGGTGTGAGTTAGTCTGTCACTGCCTGTGACTAGGCGGCAGGCTTTGGTTAATGCTGCTTAGTGTGGTGGGTTCTGCTGAGCCATATATCACTATCCCGTAGTCAACTAGGGAGAGGATTGAGGAGGGGACTGCAAGATGCATGGCCTGTGTGGGTAAGCAGTACTTAAGTCTGTAGAGGATGCCCAATCTGGTGTTGACAGCGGAGGAGAGAAGTTGAATGTGACTATGGTAGGAGAGGGAGGTGTCTAATGTGATACCCAGGTATTTAAAGTTTTAATGTGTTCAAGTGGGACGCCTTGTGTGTTTTTGATTAAGAATGCTGACTGACTGTGTGGGCTTTGACGGGGCACAAAGATCATGGACTTAGTTTTTTTATAGTTGATGATCTGACGGTGTTCAGTGAACCAGTTCTCTAGCTTCCAGAAAACACCCTGAAGGGCAAGTTGAAGGGCGCTCGGTTGTGGGTGTTTCCAAAACAGTACCACATCATCAGCATAGAGTAGTAGATGATCACTGCATGCCTTAGGGAGAGAGTTTAAAAAGAGGGTGAAAAGAAGCGGGCCAAGTATAGACCCCTGTGGGACCCCAGAGCAAACTGTTTTGCAGGTGGAGATGGGTGGTGTTTATCCAGACTTGTTGTGACCGGCCTGAGAGGTAATTCTTGAACCAGGCAGTTGCCTCTGGGACCACATTTAGTTGTGGAAGGACACAAATCAGTAACTTGTGACTAACTGTGTCAAATGCCTTGGTCAGATCCACATAGATCACACCTGCGATTGAGCCTTGGTCTAGGACCTCGTGGATGAACGACGTGAGCTCAGAAAGTGCAGTGATGGTACTATGGCCAGTCCGGAAACCATGCTGTTCCTGGCTGAGAAGGTTATGTTTAGTTAGGTGTTCTGTTATCTGGTCCGAGACTATTTTTTCCAGTGCTTTGGAGAGAGGTGGAAGTATTGAAATCGGTCTATAGTTGCTTATGTTAGTGGGGTCGCCGCTCTTCAGAATGGGAGTGATTATGGCTCTCTTCCAGGTTGAGGGGAACTGACCCAGGCATAGCAAGAGGTTAAGAATTTTTGTAAGGTGGGGTAGTGTGACATCCAGGGTAAGCCAAATGAGTTTTAGATCTAGGGAGTCATTGCTGTAATGGGTATTGGCCATAGCTTTGGTAATATAGTGTTTTGCCTCATGGCAGGAGATGACTCGAAGCCTGAAGGGAATTGAACTGACATTACATGGGGTTTCGGGGGGAGGGTGGTGGGGGCAGGATGGAAGAAATTAGGAGGGAGGATATGGGAGAGGTCCAAGAAGGCGGAGTTAAGGGCTTCTGCTATAGTGGAAGGATCCTGCGTGACATCCCCGTTTATAGTAAGTTGGGTAGGTGTGGGGGAGCAGGATTTCCCACTGAGTTCCTTTATATTGTTCCAGAATTTTTTTCCTTCTCCCCAGGAGGAGGTTAGGGTTTGTTGGTAGTAAGTAGCTTTTGCCTGCCGTAAGGCCCATGTACATTTATTGCATGCCTCCCGATATAGCAGTCTATCCTGCGTGCGATGGGAGTCAAGGGCCTTATGCCAAAGGTTGTCCCTTTGTTGTAGCAGGTTAAGTAGTGAGGGTGTGATCCAGGGGGTGGTTCTGGTTTTCACAACTTGATTTGCGAGGGGATCGAATATATCACAGGCCTTGTTGAAAGTGGTTATAAAATGGGCGAGTGCTAGGTCTACTGACTGCGCGGTGTAAATGGGGAGCCAGTTGCTGGTAGTTAGATGGGCTTTGAGGTTCTCTAGGCCTCCTCTTTTTAGCCTTCACTATAAAGAGATTTTTGAAGGGGCAGGGGGCAATTTACCCGACCACCAGCATGTCACCGGGGAGTGGTCACTGATAGAGTCAAGGAGCACCGTGGCAGGGGAGAGGTTCCGTGGCCTGTTGGTGAAAATGAGGTCTAAAAGGGTGGAGGTCCCAGATCTGTTGTCCCTTCTGGTAGGGGAGGTGACTAGTTGGGTAGGATTGTATGCCAGGGCAGTGTCTTTGAAGCTGGATGAGGCTGGGGATAGCCAGTTGACATTGAAGTCACCCATTATGATGATTTTACTAGTATTAGGTAGGTGGGAGATACTGTGGAAGAGAGAATCAAATGTGAGTTTTTGGTTTCTCAGGGGAATATAGGCCGAAATGATGTGGAGAGTTTTGGTACCCAGACTGAGTTTGACTGTAAGTGTCTGGGCGCCATATTGTGGTGCGGGGGTTTGTACTTCAGTGGCATGGAGTGAGGATTTAACCTAAATTGCACAGCCACCACCTCTCTTGCTGGTCCTATCGGCCCGGAAGATGGCATAATTACAGAGGGAGACAGCATCATTGGGTATTTTTTCAGAGAGCCAGGTCTCAGAGAAGGCTAGGATGTCTGGTGCATGCTGGGCAATCCATCCTTGGAGAAGGGTGTGTTTTTTTGGTAGGCTGCATATATTTAGGGTAGCTAGCAGCAGACTCCCCATTGTTTTTTTTGGAGAGGTCATTGTGCAGGGTGGTCCTGGGTTGGGGTGGATATTGCCAGATAATAAGAGAAGTAGAAAAGTGCGCCACAGGAGGGCCAACCTGCAGAGTTTGGATGAGTGACGTTGGGATTGGTAGGGTGTAGGGCTTTTTGCACTGGAGGCGGAGACTGGGAATGATGCTTGCTAGAAGGGGTAGGGAAGTGAGGGGGACAATGGTGGGGCTTACCTGGGTGGTGGGGTGTTGAGGTCTGGAGGGGGGGAGAGCTGAGGTACAATGTGTACCATGTGTGAGAGTGAGGGTTAACGTGAGAGTGTGAGAGTACAGGCCAGCAGGATCAATTTGGCTCGTGTGGGAGATGTTGGAGGTACAGGCTCTGCAGTTAACATTGATAGATGAATGATTAGTGTAACAGTCGTAGTAGTGTGGTTTTGGTACCTCGGGGGGGGGGGTTGTTGAGCATGTTGTAAGATCCTGGAAGTCAGGAGGGTCGCTAATAGTAGGGATAACATTGTATATGAAGATAGTGAGAGGTATGTTGCAGTGGCCACTAGTGTTGAGTTTGTATAACCTGCAGCTGGAAAAGTGGGCTGATAGGTTATTTCGGCAGGTCATCTGACCAAACCTAGCTATAAATTGGAGTGCCAGCCAAGGGTGGTGGTGGGGTGGGTCACCTGACCAAACCTAGCTATAAATTGGTGCGACCAAAGGTGGTGGGGGGGGTCACCTGACCAAACTTAGCTATAAATTGGAGTGCTGACCAAGGGTGGTGGTGGGGGCGGGGAGCCGAATGCGTAGTGTTCGGCGGGGCAAAGCCTGAGCACCAACTAGATGTGCATTTTCGGCTGTGTTCAAGCGGCGAGAAGGGGAGCTTGCAGCCATTGCTGGAAAAGGTGCCAGATGCCCAATGGTTGCGACTGCAGTCTGGTGCAAGGTAACAATTACCTGGAGCAGCTTAGATTCGGGCTTCTTGCAGGCAGGGAGGGCTTCGGGGCTGGCCCTCGTGACCTCTGGTCTCTTCGGGGGAGGGAGGTGGTATCTGCGGGACATGGAGAAAGAGGGGAGATTAAGTAGGCAGTTAAGGGGAGAAACAGATAACTATTGGGGCCGGGCAGGTATTGGGGTGGGGAGTGAAGAGCAAATGAGCACAGGGCTAGCTGGTCACTTGCAATTCAAATTTGGAAAGGCTTTACAGTTGAAATGCTGGCTACAAGCAGGGCTAAAGATGTCTGCACACAGGAATTACACTTTAACGCTTTAAAATACAGTCCCCAATTGTTCTTGCACAGGGTGCAGTTAAGTTAAGCCCAAACCTTTGGCAGCAGAAACTCTGATATATTTTTTTTAAAACTACAGAGAAATACAAACTGATTGTGCAGGCTTGCTTTAAATCGGGGAAAAATCAGGCTCAAAATTAAAGTTCAGTTCCAGCCTGAGCACCAACTAGATGTACGTTTTCGGCTGTGTTCAAGTGGTGAGAAGGGGAGCTTGCACCTATTGCTGGAAAAGGCGCCAGATGCCCAACGGTCGTGACTGCAGTCTGGTGCAAGGTAACAATTACCTGGAGCAGCTTAGATTCAGGCTTCTTGCAGGCAGGGAGGGCTTCAGGGGCTGGCCCTTGCAACCTCCGGTCTCCTCGGGGGAGGGGGGGTGGTATCTGCGGGAGATGGAGAGAGGGTGGAGATTAAGTAGGCAGTTGAGGGGAGAAACAGATTAACTATTGGGGCGGGCAAGTACTGGGGTGGGGAGTGAAGAGCAAATGAGCACAGGGCTAGCTGGTAGCTTGCAATTCAAATTTGGAAAGGCTTTACAGTTGAAATGCTGGCTACAAGCATAGCTAAAGATGTCTGCACACAGGAATTACACTTAAACACTTTAAAATACAGTCCCCAATTGTTCTTGCACAGGGTGCAGTTAAGTTAAGCCCAAACCTTTGGCAGCAGAAACTCTGATATTTTTTATTTTTTTTTTTAAACTACAGAGAAACACAAACTGATGGTGCAGGCTTGCTTTAAATTGGGGAAAAATCAGGCACAGAATTAAAGTTCAGTTCCAGCCTGAGCACCAACTAGATGTGTGTTTTCGGCTGTGTTCGAGCGGTGAGAAGGGGAGCTTGCAGCCACTGCTGGAAAAGGCGCCAGATGCCCAACGGTCACGACTGCAGTCTGGTGCAAGGTAACAATTACCTGAAGCAGCACAGATTCGGGCTTCTTGCGGGCAGGGAGGGCTCCAGGGGCTGGCCCTCACGACCTCTGTCTCCTCGGGGGAGGAGGGTGGTATCTGGAGCAGCTTAGATTCAGGCTTCTTGTGGGGAGGGAGGGCTTCAGGGGCTGGCCCTCACGACCTTCGCTCTCCTCAGGGGAAGTGGGTGGTATCTGGAGCAGCTTAGATTCAGGCTTCTTGCGGGCAGGGAGAGCTTCAGGGGCTGGCCCTCACGACCTCTGCTCTCCTCAGGGGAAGTGGGTGGTATCTGAAGCAGCTTAGATTCAGGCTTCTTGCGGCCAGGGAGGGCTTCAGGGGCTGGCCCTCGCGACCTCCGGTCTCCTCAGGGAAGGGGGGTGGTATCTGGAGCAGCTTAGATTTGGGCTTCTTGCAGGCAGGGAGGGCTTCAGGGGCTGGCCCTCGCGACCTCCGGTCTCCTCTCTTGTTCACATGACTGGTCCAGGAACAATTCATACAGAATGTTACTCCCAAATAGGTATATGGTCTTACAGATTTCAATTTCAGAACACAACACTCGTAAATCTTAGAGGCATCATTTGAACCAAAAACAACTATTTGACTTTCAGCTGCGTTAACAGACAGTTTTAGTGAGTGAGCATGTAAGTACTAAATGTCCATAAATAAGGTCTAGACAATGCAAATAGAACTAAATATTCTGCACATGCTAAAGGAGGACACAAGATGGCACAAATTGTTGGCGAATGTGACAAGGGATTATAAAGTTACATCAGTAACTGATTCAGATAAATGCAAAAGAGAGTAGGGGCCAGGATGCAACCCTGTTGTAATCCAGTATTAACTGGGAAAGTGGAAGAAAGATCTCCCTAATCCCTAGTCTGATCTGTAGCCAAGTATTAGAGTATAACTCTTTTATAATGCTTATTAAATTAGGATGCATCCTTATTTCCACATCAAATCCCACAGGATTCTTCTTAAGACAGAATCAATTACGGAACTAAAATCAATAAACACAGCATGTAATTTCTGTCCTCTTAACTTCACATATTTTTCCACTAAATGTGAAAGTATAAAACAATTACCTGCCGTACTGTAAACTGACCCTGAAACCTATCTGCAGTTCTAAGAGTCCTCTACATTCAAGCAGTTGTAAAAGTCTTTCTAAAAGGATTTTTCTCAAAAAAGGAAAGAAACTCTGATACAATACCACCAACAGCTTAATCTAGTTCAGTGTCAGTTGGCATCCATCTGTATCCCCCTCCTCTGAGACAAGGCTGAAAATAAGCAGAATTTTCTAGTCCTCCTTTCCCAGTCAACAAAAACTAATTACATAAATAATTAAACTTCTGTACATTTTTGGCTTCTTATGGTCTCCCTTTTTAGGGCTGCAGTGGGCATAGCCCTGCAGACCTCTTGCTACACAAAAAGTAGTCAGTACATTTCTTCTGACTGAACAACATGTTGGAGTTGTCACACAGTAGCCTCCGCGACCGTGAAGCACTCAACTTGCTGTCTGCATAGGCAGTTGCACTGCACTATGTTTCAGTTTGTGGGCAGTTACGGCCAAACATGGTACACTCTGCCATGTCCAAGATGGTTGCCAAACTGTAATGCACATGCACAACCACTAGTGCATGCACAGGACTGTGTGGTAGCCATCTTGATTATGGCAGATTGTACTGTATTCCACCATGACCACCAATTTACTTTGTATTTAAATTATTCATCCCCCACCCAACCCTCCCTCTCAGCACCCATCCCCCAGGAACACAACAATGACAATGGGGTGCTCAATCCCTCAGTGTCTCGATCATGTTGCACTTGACCTTTTTTTATGTTTTTTTCTCCCCCCACCAAACCCTCCCTCTCAGCACTCACCAACCTACACACCCCCAAAAAAACATAACAGTGACACTGGGGGTTCCCCAACCCCCAGTGTCATAATCAGGCATCTTCTGTTGTGATTATCTCTTTTTTCACCTGTAAAAAGAAAATCATCCAACAATGTCTTTTGAGGCCATTCCTGACCACCCCACCAGACCCTCCCACTCATCATCCACCACTCTGCACTCCCCCAAAGCCCTTACTTACCCTTGGGCTTCCAATGCCATAATCATGTCTGGACTGCAGACAAGTCTTCGCTCTTCTGTGCCAGACCATGAACTGAAGAAACAGGTATGCAGTTCAATGTATTTTAATGGAGTATTGAACTTAGTGGCATAACATGGGCATTTTTCCATATTTGTGGCCCAGACTTTCAACATGCCATTTTTGGGACCCTGCTTCATGATCAATTGCATTGTCATTAGGCAAATCTGTCCCAAAAGGTGATTTTTCTGGTCCCTGCTCAAAATCACCTTTCAGGCAGGAGCTGAACATATTCTCTGAACATGTTCTCTGCCCTTGCTCATGAAGTGTGGTAATAAGAAGGCTATGTTGAAAATGTGGTGTAAAAATATTAAAAAACAATACAGTAATGAGCCTAGGTTGAATTTTGCAAATGCAGACTCGTAACTTTATTATTTTTCAATATTTTTACCCCAAATTTACAACATAGCCATATCTTTACAGAATCTCATGAATGTGACAGCTGTCATTTCTCAAATCCTGGCCAAAATGTATTTTTTCTTACATCCCAAAGGGTGATTTCACAGCACCTGTGCAAAATCACCTTTTGGGAAGGAGTTAAAGATTGTCTATGCCCTTGTTCATTAGATGGGGTCATAAGAAGGCTATGTTGAAAATTTGGTGTAAAAATATTAAAAAAACAATAAAGTTATGAGCCTACATTGAATTTTGCAAACACAGGCTTGTAACTTTGATAATTTTCAATATTTGCACCCCAGATTTACAACATAACCATTTCATTACAGCACCTCTTTAATATGACAGTTGTCATTTTTCAACTCCTTCCCAAAATATGTTTTTGTGTCCTGACAGTTGGTTTCATAGTCCCAGCACAAAATCACCGTTAGTCCAGGAGTTGAACATTTTATCTCTCCTTTTTCATGAGGCAGGGTCTTAACAAGGCTAAGTTAAAAATTTGGTGTAAAAATAATAAAAATCTAATGTTCAATATTTTTTACCCCAAATTCCTCAGCTGCAGCCCTATTGGCTCTGGCCAGAGTTTAGAAACATAGACTTTGATGGCAGATAAGGACCACTTGGCCCACCCAGTCTGCCCATTTCCCTTCCTATTGGATAAGCTGCAGATGTTAGTTAACCAACAGCCAACTTCCTGCAACCCCCCACTACAATTGCCTTATGTCTGTCTCATGCATGTTTGAATTCCCCCACTGTTTTAGACCCAACAACCTCCCCAGGAAGGCGGTTCCATGCATCCACCACTCTCTCCATGAAAAAACAGGTCCTCACATTACCCCTGAGCCTTCTCCCCTCTATCTTTAAATTGTGCCCCCTTGTTCTTACACATCTCTTTTCCTGAAAGATGCTACCCTCCTGGACTTTGTTGATTCCCTTGAGGTACTTGAAAGTTTCTATCATGTCTCCCCCATCCCGCCTTTCATCAAGGGTATACATATTAAGCTCTCTCAGTCTCTCTTCATATGGTTTCTGATGCAGATCCTGCACCATTTTAGTTGCCCTCCTCTGGACTGCTTCCATCCTGTCTATGTCCTTGCGTAGATGGGGTCTCAAAACTGCACACTGTATTCCAGATGGGGTCTCACCAACTGTCTGTACAGAGGGATAACCACTTCCCTTTTCTACTTGTGATGCCCTTCCTATGCATCCCAGTACCCCCTGGCTCTCCTTATTGACTTCTCACATTGCTTACCCACCTTTAAGTCATTTGATATGACTACCCCCAAGTCCCTTTCCATTTTTGTTGTTGTTAGTACCTCCCCTGCTATTGTGTACTCTTCTCCTGGGTTTTTGTTTCCCAGGTGCATTACTTTGCACTTCTTTGCATTGAATCTAAGTTGCCATATGTCTGACCATTCCTCCAACCTTGACGGGTCCCTTCTCATCCTTTCTACCCCCTCCCTCTTGTGTATCAACTCTGTTACAGATCTTTGTGTCATCTGCAAAGAGGCATAACTTTCCCTCCAGACCCTCTGCAAAGTCACCTATAAAGATGTTAAAGAGGACTACATTATATATAGGGACAACTATAGAACTAGAAGTAAAGAAGGGGTTGCCCTAGTACAGAATTGTGTTAGGCTCATACCAACAAGTAAACAACAGAGGTGGCAGCATCTGATATTTACCAGCACTTTGTCAGATTTGCACTGTATGTGAATATGATGAAATAAATATATTTGTATTTCACATACTTTTGTGGCTCAGTAGTTTACTAAATGTGGTATACAGTGTTGTTTTGCAATTGCAAGGTTTTTTATGTTGTCTAACAATTATAGAACCCCACCAGGAGGGGTTGTAGCTCTCACTAGCACTGTATTCTTATTAAAAAAAAAACACTAGGAAGTTACTCCAGTTTTCAGAATGGCACATTGAGATTTCTGTAGGTATGATGTCTGGGCAGATGTCCTTTTTTAATTTTAATGAACACAGAACAAGATAGACCTCCTTCCTTATGAAAACTTGGACAAATATATGTCTATCAGGAATAGAGACATAGAATTTTTTTTGCAGACCTGGGCTGCTTGGCCCACCCAGTCTTACCAGATAGTCCCTGCTTAATCTGTTTCCACACACCATAACTGGTCTGCAACCCTCACTCTTCCATCCCCATTTTCTAATTTTCCCCTATGTCTAACCCATGCATGCTTGAAGCCATCTGTTTTCACCAGAACCTCTTCTACTGGCAGTCTATTTCAGATGCCCACCACTTGTTCAGTGAAGTAGTACTTCCTCACATCAGTCCTAAACTTTCCTCCCCTCCAGCTTCATCATATTCCCTCTGGTTCTGGTGCTCTTCCTTATTAGACAGAGGCTCCCATCCTGCATCCTGTTCACCCCAGTGAGGTCCTTGTGGGCCTATGTCATGTTCCTTCTTGCTTTTTTGTCTTCTAGGGTGTTCATGTTGAGATCCCGCAATCTCTCCTCCACAGGGCTTTTGATGCAAACACTGCACCATTTTAGTTGCCCTCCTCTGGACTGTTTCCAACATGTCAATGTTGTTTTTTTACCTTTCTTTTTACCAGGAGAGACACACTAAGCTGAAAGCTTGTTTACAGGTGCAACCTGGGAGCACAAAGAAGTTTTTTGACTTGCTCACAGTCACACAATATGCAAGTGGGGGCTGTGGGATTCAAACTCAGGTCTCCAGGTTTGCAGCTCAGAGCTTTAAACTACTATGCTATACTGCATCCTTCTTTCTGAGGTGCATCCTCCAGACCTGAGTACAGTACTAGAGGTGTGGTCTCACTACCGAGTGATACAGTGGCAACAGCACTTCCTTCCTTCCTGTTGGAGATACTGCTCCTTAAGCATCCCAGCATTCCACTGGCCCTACTCACTGCTTTGTCACACTGCCCTGCCACTTTGAAGTCATCAGATATGATAGCTCCAAGATCTCCTTCCTGCTTAGTGACTAACAGTACAGCCATCCTATTCTCAGTTCATGGGATTCTATGCTCTAGAAGCATGATTTTGCACTTTTTGGCACTGAATCCAAATTGCCATGCTATTGACAATTCCTTCAGTTTCTCAAGATCCTTATACATTATTTCCACCCCTTTCTTATTGTCTACTGTATTACAGATGTTGCTATCATCTGCAAAAAGTCATACCTTCTCTTCCAGTTCATCTGCAATGTCATCATGGAGTCATTGAAGAAGACCATTCCCAGTACAGAGCCCTGTGACATCCCTGCGGTAGCCAACCGATCTCTTTCCAGTCATTAGAGTGAGTGCTGTAACCGCCACCCTCTACACCCTCTGTTGCCTATATGTTAATCAGATTCAAACCCACTTCACCACTTTGGATGCCACCCAGAGACTACAACCTGAAGCCTTCAAAATCAATGTTGGAGTCAAGCAGGGGTGCATACTGGCACCATATCTGTTTAATACATATTTATCTATCTATCTATCTATCTATCTATCTATCTATCTATCTATCTATCTATCCTTCTGCCTACAAACTATTACTCCTCAAACTCTCCCTCCCTTTCTCTTTCCCCATCTAAGTGACTGGCGTCTACTACTGCCCAGGCATCTCCCCCTCTTCTGGTCACTGACCACCTCACTACTATCTCTATCCACCCCTGATCCAGTGAATTACTCTTCCTTGGGGGCTTCAACATAATTTGGTTGTCCCCTGCCCAATCCAAATTCTGCCACAACATTAAGTCCCTAAATATTTCTCTCTTTTTTTTGTTTTAGCTTTCTTTCTGCACTGGACCACCCGGGCATCCTCCGGAAGTGCCCACACGGATATGCCTCTCACTCCCGGCCTGAACCCCAACTTTCCCCAGGCTCTCCCTCATACAACTTCAGCAAGTCTGACCCCTGGTTCACCTCCAGGGCTGGGCCCACCCTCCCTTGGTGGCTCTGTATACTTAAGTGTGAGGGGCCAGGTTTGGCATGGAGATACCTGTTTATGTTGGGCCAGCGTAGGGATGATGGCGCTCCACCAGGGTCTCCATCATCTCAAGTGGCAAGAGGATTTTTCTTGTGTGTGTATTCCCTGATTCCCTCCTCCATGTGGAGCACATCTAGCAAGGCAACATTATGCCTTAGCTCCGCCCCCAGGCATAAGCCGCGTCACCATGTCGCAGCTCCCCTGGCTGCCACCAGAGGTCACTGCATGAGCAGATGCTCCTTGAACCCACCCTGGGAGACATAGCCATCCTCTGGATGCTTGATCTCTTCCTTCCCCTGCTCACCCCGGTGGCCTGGGCTTGCTCCCAAGCCCGGGTCACCAGTGTGGTGCGAGGTTTGGTGTCCAGCGCCTCAACCCTCAGTACCACCAGGCCGGCCAACTATTTCTTAATTGATCACTGACCCTACCTATTATAACTATAAATCCCTCAACCACACCCTATGGGACTAGGTTCTTGCCTCCCATCCCCATCAAATTATTGCTACCAGCACCTTTCTGGACACCGTCAGTGATCACCATAGGGTCTACTGTGTCCACAAATTACAGTGCCCCAAGGCTTCACCCAAGATCTTTGAGATTCAGTTCTTCTGATTGGTGGATTTATTCTCCCTCCATGCAGATTTGCTGACACTGACCAATTGCCCATCTTCTCTGCCAGCATCATCGACTCTGCCCTCAATCATTTCAAGATGACATTTCTGGCCATCTGGGTCTAGACTCTCCCCTCAGGAAAACCAGAGGCAAGGACTCCCACCACCCCTGGATCCCTGCCAAATGGTTGGCTTGCCTGTGACCTCAAGATGTTGCCTGGAAGGCCCACAAGTCCTCTGGCCCCCCTGATGATCTACTCAGATACCATGCCCTGCACAACATCTGTATTAAATGCACTAGGCTTGACAAGGCTGAGTACTGTGCCTCCACCTTTCAGAACAACATTACCCACCCTTCCAAGTTCTTCTACCCCCCAGTCTAGTCCACTGCCCTGATTCTCAGGGTTAGTGATGTCACTGTTTCTGATCCCTTGTCTGTTGCCACTGAATTCAATGCTTTCTTCACTTCCTGTGCCTCCTCCCTTCATGCCTCTATCCCCCCTCCACTTTACCTCCCCTCTTCCTTTGCCCACCCCCTCATCTCCCCCTTTCTCCTTCTCTCCTATCTTTCCTGCTGATACTCTAAAGTCCCTCCTGGCCCTGAACTCTCTTAAAGGTATGAGCCCTAATGGGATCAACCCTAAACTCTCCTTCATCAATTTTCTCCTGCCATATCCCTCCCAATCACCTCACTTTTCAATCTTTCTTTCTCTCTTGCCTCTGTCCCTAACACTTGGAAACATGCTACTGTCACACCCCTTCCTAAAGGAGGTGACTCCTCCTGTCCTGGCAATTACCACCCTATCTCCCTGCTCTGCACCCTTGCTAAAATGCAGGAACACTCAGTGCTTTCTCAGCTTTCTCCCTTCCTTAACTCATCCTCCTTCTTCACTTCTTTCCAATCTGGTTTCTGTAAATCTTATTCTTCCTCCACCTCCCTCCTCTGGCTTACTGAATCCATTCTCTCACGCATGGATCAGGATCTTATCACTTCCACCATCTTTGTTGACATGGCCAAAGCCTTCAACAGTGTAGCATATGCTCTTCTCCTTGACAAACTTACTGCAGCAGGGCTTTCCATGTCCGCTACCAACTAGTTCTGCACCTACCTTCAGGGTAGGACTCAATAAATTAGAATCAGAGATTTCATATCCCTTCCACTCCCCATCAACACTGGTGTTTCCCAAGGCTCGGTCCTAGGCCCAATATTCTTTTCAACTTTCTTGAATGACCTCCCCAATACCTGTACCTCTGTGTCCATCAATATGCATGCAGATGATATAGTTCTTCTTTGCCTCCGGTTCCTCCCCTTCTGCTCTGATGGCCAAGCTCCAGTCAGACTTTGACAATGTGCAACACTGGTTTCACTCAAATCAACTCTTCATCAATGCCAAACAAATGGTCTCCTTGACCTTTGGCTTGAGGCAGAAGTTCTCCAGGCTTGCTGCACTCTCATATTTCCACACCCTTGATGGGACTGCGATTGAAGATGTTTCCTCCCTTAAGTTTCTTGGGGTCTGGCTTGACTGACACCTCCGTTTTTCTGGTCATGTGGATGCCATCCAAAAAAAACTACACCCTAAACTAGGGGCCCTGTATAGGAACAGTGGTTGTATCCCCCTGCCAGCTCGTGCAGCCATTATCCAGAAAATGATTCTCCCTATTTTTGACTATGAAGACATTGTCTACAGTACTGCTCCTAAGTCAACCCGGATCAGACTGGATTCCCTTTTCCACTCCTTCTATCACTTTGTTCTTGTCTGTTTGTTCCTCACCCAGCATTGCTCTGTTTATACCTCTTTCTCTCTCCCTTCCCTCCCTCAAAGCTAGACACCTCACTTATTGTACCAGCTTTGTAGCTAAATACTGGCTATGTTGTCTTCCCTCCTATCTCACCTCCCCCCATCCTTCTCACTACACCCTCTGCAATGCTGGCTTTCACTCCCTGGCACTTCCATCTAGGACATCCTCAGCTGGCTAGGCTGCATTCTCCAACCGCTTCCCAAAACTATGGAATTCTCTTCCTCTTCCTATCTGCTCAGCCTTTTCCCTGTGCTCTCTTTCCTCACTTCTTTATAAATTCTCTTCTCACTACTGCAACTGTACCTGATCCCACCTATGTACCACTCTTCTCATCCTTCCTCTCCCTCCCTTGCCCCACTCCTTGACCCCCTTGCTCCCTACCCTTACCCTGCTACTAATCCTCTTATTTGCCTCATCTCCAATTGCACTCCTCTTTGATTCCCTCTGGACTGCTTCCTACTACTTGCCTACATCAGTTACACTCTGAACTTAATTAGCTCTCTCTTGCTTCACTTCTGGTTGAATTTCTGTTATATCTCAAGGCATTGTACATAATTATTTATATAGCCAATCTATTGGAGCTCGTATGATATGCTTATTCCAGCTGTACATATTTATCTAAATTGCCTATCTTTTGTAGTTTGTTTT
This sequence comes from Neoceratodus forsteri, assembly GCA_016271365.2. NCBI lineage: Eukaryota > Metazoa > Chordata > Ceratodontiformes > Ceratodontidae > Neoceratodus > Neoceratodus forsteri. The sequence goes on along the minus strand of CM028137.1, from coordinate 259,280,933 downwards.
TGTTATCTTTAGTCTGTTTCTTTTTTCCTGCTATTGTAAGTTGTGTATCTATTTTTACTCATATCCCTCCTTTTACTCCTCCCCGGACGCATCTGGAAATGTGCTGTTATCAGCTCAGTATGTCTTTCCTGGTGAAACTTTTGAAATAAATTTATCTATCTATCTATCTATCTATCTATCTATCTATCTATCTATCTGTATACTGTACAGTAATTCAATCTTAAATGAATTAATCAGAAAATATTTCCATACGTCAAAAATAGGAGCAACACAAATATCTTTTCCTGCTTATACAGATGCTATTGCACTATTTTCCACATTGGTCACTGGTCTTCAGAGAAAAATATCAATCTGTTTCTTTTATTACATACTGAAACAGCTTTTTTTATGTACTGAAATGAAAAGGAAAATGAATCTAGAAAAGACTAAAGTCATGGTGTTCTCAAAAATTAAAAAATGAAAACAAAAACTTATCTAAATAAAGAAAAAATAGAAATTATAAAAGTTTACGATTACCTTGGCATAAGATTTTGTAACACAACAAAGTGGAACTAACACAGAGCAAAGGTCATAAAAGATATAAGCTCTAGTATATGAGTGATATCCTAAGATATAGCCATTACTAAGGAGGTAATTCAAAGAGAGAAACAATTACTGCAATAAAGGCAAAATTAAGAGCAAAAATACTATATGGGACTGAAATATGAACAATTCCAGTAAATAAAATTTATTGAACATTACTAAAATTCAGAACACTCAGAAGTATACCCATTGAGAGGTCTAATTAGGGCAACACACTTTGGGATCATTTCCTTATAGCCCTAATTATCCCCCTTGATGGGTATACATCCTTGTACACCACCTTTGCCCATTAGTTATTTTAGATATATAGAGACAGAAAGATAGATAGATAGAGAGGTAGATAGATGCCAGAGAGAGAGAGAGAGAGAGAGAGAGAATGAAACCTCTTTCCACACCATGACAAAAAGGGATAAATATATGTGAAACTTGTCAATATACTCAAAAGGAGATTTGTTCTTTAGTCATTCTATACAATGACACATACAATCAATTTCATATTCAATCATTCTAAATGGAAATATCTTAAAGTTTAATCTATGTCGAATAAATACCTAATCTCTTCTGGTTGAGAACATAACCAATTGAGGTCTCAATATAATTATCCAGTTATCCTTAAACATCTGTAAATATCATTAAAATCAGAATTTACACACACAAAACATACTGTATGTGTATCTTCATATGCAAACAATAATACTCAACAAGGTGGGCAATATTGGGCAATACCAGACCACCTAGGGGCATAATGAGGCTCAACACCACAGGCAAAGGGTCTTACAGCCCATGGAAGGTCTGGTATTGCTCATACTGCCCACCCTGGAAGGTATTATTGCACTTAGAAAATGGATTACAGGTTGCATTTTTGTGCAGGATTCATAAAATAAAAAAAGTAAAAAAAAATTACTAAAATGAATAGAAAGTTGTTTTGTTGGTAAAAAAAGTCCTTCCGCTGGTATTCTTGCCAGAAGAGGGTGCTATGTTGCTTCAGAGATGTACTATGAATGAAGCTTTAGTGCTCTACCCCTCCCCTAGAATTTCATAAATTGCTGTCAGTCTTTGTTAGGTGCTGGTCTGAAAATTATAATTTAGTTTAGTTTAATTTATTTATTTTGTTTCTGTAACCTGAAAGGAATACCACTGCTATGCTACTGTGACTCTGGTCGAGGAGCAATGATAGAGCATTGACAGTTACTGAGCAGAGGAGCAATGGAGGATTAGAAACTGCAGGTTATTTTGTTTTGTTTGTTTGACAGGACCAGGAGAGGTGATCTGCTAGCTTGTTTGGTGGCAGTAGGTCTGGTAGAGTTAAACTGAGAAGTTTGTGCAAGTTCCTATATGATAGAGCTAAACCTCTCCTGGCCAAGCAAACTCAAGGAATACAAGGGACAAAACACTTGATATATATATATATATATATATATATATATATATTATATATATATGAGATGCCATGAACAGGTTATGAATAAAACCTTCCTAACAATAAAAAATCAGTATGTGATAACACATACAAAATGTTCTGATATTACAAATATTACATCTAACAAATTGAAGGAGGGGTTTGGTGACCCAATAGATACAATAGAAGACCTAGATTCCTTTATTACCAATCAAGATATTGATCCTTTACCAGAAGCAGAAAAGGCAGATCTGATTAAACCAATAACAGAAGCAGATATTCTTAGTTCAATAAGAACTATAAGATATGATATAGCACCAGGGCCTGATGGTTTTAGTGCAGAATTTTATAAGACCTTGTATAACTTTTTAGTTCTTTTCTTATGGAAGGTTTTTAATTATATATTACAGAAACTAAGGACATTAGAAAATATTGCTAACACTTTTTGATTTTATTATACAAAAAAGGAGACAGGATGGACCTAGAAAACTGGAGGACAATTTCCCTCTTAAATACAGATTTTAAGATTTTGACAAAAATTCTGAGTCAAAGATTTAGTACTATAGCTAATAAAATAATTGCAGTGACTCAGACAAGTGCCATACCTGGAAGACTGATGAGGGAAAATCTTATGGTGGCAAGAGAAGTCTTCAAGAAGCAAGCTAGGTTTACTAGAAGGGTTTGTAATTACATTACATCAAGAGAAGGCCTTCAGTCATGACCCACATAGATATCTGTTTCAAGCCTTAGTTTTTCATGGTATATCACCTATATTTATGCAATGGACAAAATTACTCTATAACCAGGTTACAGTAATGTCCATCCTTTGATAAATGGTAATGTGGGTAACAGGATAAATATTGCTAGTGGGGTAAGACACGGATGCCCACTCAGCCCTCTAGTATATATTTTTTTCCTAGATATCCTTATTCAGAAAATAAACCAGACTTCAAGGATTCAGGGCCTGCTGATTAGCCCTGACTCTACATCCATTAAGATATGGGCATATGTGGATCATATTTGCTTATACCTTACTGTAACAGTGTACAGTCCTGCCAAGCTGTAATGATGCTTATACAACAATACTTGAAAATTTAAGGGGTGAAAATAAATATTGGAAAGTGCAAAGGCTTCTACATAGGCCAGAATAAAGATATTAGGATGCAACTTACATGTGATATTCCTGTAGAGTCAGAATAAACTATACTATGTATCAAATTTGGCAGCTTTGAGATAGAAGTAATAAATCAGGAATAAAAACTTAAAGAAAGTGAGAGAAAGGTGGCATTATGGAAATCAATGCAAATTACAAAATTAAAATGAGTATACTTGGTAAAAACTTTCATTATCCCACAATTTTTAAGATTAAATCTGTTTTTCCCTCCTCCAGCAGAATTGTAAACAAGAATATACAGTATATTTTTCAGGCTATATGGGGGAGCAGACTGAATCCCATATGGAGCCAGATCACATATCTTCTGGTAAAGAAAGGGTAATTAAAAATGGTAAATCCAACAGTTTTTTTTTTCATACACTATTCCTTGCTGCACATTTTTTAATTCTGTTCCCAGACCAGGTTGTTTTCTGGACAAAATGGTTGCAACAATGGAAAAGACCAATGTCACCATTTTGGGAGACAGGAAAGTGAATATTTCATACCAAACTTAAAAAAGATCAGATGCCTAAATATATAACTTCAACATTAAAAAAAGATAAAAACATGGAAATTAATGAGTAACTAACTAAAACAATTACCCAGGAAAGCTCTTTATGATTATATTTTAGAATCATATTTTCTTTAGAACCTGTACTCTTTCCACTGGGGTCAGGCAGGACCAAGACACACTTAAATAACTAACAGAGCCTAGACTCACCAAAAATATTTGGGACACTAGATGATTCACATGCCATAGCAGAATAGGAGTCAGAGGCAATCATAAATGTAAATTAATTTCAGAAAGATATTGTCTGAGAGACACATGCAACAGGGTCTTTGAAACACAGGGGCATTTATTCATCTCCTGCCCATACTGTATATTGTCTAATGTTGGATTATTCTAGCTCAACAGGTGTGCTGTTCTGACCTTCAAGAAATGACTTACAATGTTTTCATTTCAGATATATATGTGGGACGTAGTGGAAAAAATAGCACCCAGGAACTTTAAGAGTGATATATGGTATCTGAAATATTACAGATGGCAAGTGAGATGTCAACTTGTGATACACCAACATTATGAGACAAAACGAGTTGTTAAACCTTGTAAGAACAAAAGTGAAAAATATTTACCTTTTAGAGTCACAAAACCTGATTGCACTAAAGATAAAATCAATATGGAAACACTGTACAGGATGGGTTAGATAAAAGTGTATTTACAGTGTAAGGAAATTAATATATAGTTATTATTGCAGAATCAAGTTTTGGTAATGTTGTATAATTGGACTTTTTTTTCTAATTTGTAAAGTAATTTGTTTGTCCCTATGTGATGTATGATTTTCTTTAATAAAAACCTCCCCTGCTCTTCTTCAGTAAGTGCCATTGGATATTTTACTTTCACCAGGACAATGATCACAGATAGGCAAAAAGGACCCCATTGACCATCTCAGCCAAAGGAAGGCACATCACCAATGCAGCATCCCCCCGTACTGCAGTACAGTATCATTTATGGGTCATAGTCAATGGTAGATATCATCCACATAAAACTGGGCAGGTAACATTCTTCTCTCACAGTTCTGCACCTTTAATTGAGTATGTATTGTTCCAGTATCATAGTTGTGTTGTTTGGTGGATTTTGCAATAGCTGCTCAAGCAGAAAATGGGCATTGTCTGATAAAATTCTTTAGAAAGATAAATGATTCACTAGTTAATGCACAAGACTGTTTCCTTCTGCAAGAAAACAGCATTTTAGTGAACAGAAGGCTAAACTGGAATTGTAACTTGGAGTCCTCTCTTGTCTTTCATTTGCAGGAAATTTACTCTCTGAACTTTATTGACAGTTTCTGTATTGTTTCTTCCCTACAGGATTAATATGACACTATTGTAGGAATATTTCTTAAGATAATGCCATTGATTTATAGCACAGGAGTTAGCTCTGAACCTAAATTATTAAATAATTCAATATGTAATCAGGAGAAAAAGAATACATTTTTGTATTAGTGTAGAACAGCTCCATCTAATTTAAATCTGATCAGCTTAAATATGGTTAGGAAACAATGCAGATGAATTTTGGAATAGTAGATGAAGTATTAGGTGAATAATTGATTAAAATGTTCCCAGCTATAATTAATAGAGAAGACATATTCTTCTGGAGATATGTGGCAAAGGGGACAAATGTATATATCAAGAGACCTGAAATTTTTCTTCTAGCTGAATTTTGGTTATCTCATTTTATTTTTGCCTTTCTGGCAAGAATGAATCAAGCTGCTTGAATCAGTATCCTGCATTGACAGCTTTGAGATTCCAGAAGTTACTGTGAAGAAAGTGTTTAAATCCATCAGTGCACTAAAAAAAGAAGAAAGCACAAGGGGCTGACAAATTCCCAGTTTCAATCACGAGTGCGGTGTGCACATATATGGAATCAAGTCAAAAAGAAGATAGAATCCCAGCTGAAATATATATTATAAAGAATTATTTGTGGACAGATCTATTGAAGGATTTATTTCAATTCATGTTTAATCACAATTATATTCCACATTCATGAAAGGGGAACATCAGTGTCCCTGTCTTTAAAACATTAAATCCTGCTTTCTATTGTCCAAATAGCCTCATTGATATTCTTGCAAAAACATTTCTAAAATAACTGTGATAAGAATGCAAAGTTGGACAGATGGCAGTGTTATTCTATTATGTTTACAGGCTGGTTTAGAGCAGAACATTTGAATATTGATCACTGTTTTGTGCATGTTTTTCACAAATGTATTCAATGCGTAAGTAAACAATATATGCATTTTTTATTGGTTTATCATCCACATTGGATTTATTATCACATACCATCTTATGGACAAAATTAGAAACATTAGAAATTGATCCAGGATGTTTACATATTATTATGAAGGTACTATATTCAGACACATGGACCAAAGTAAGATTTACAATGGATGGCCAACTGACTGATTCATTTAATTATAACAAAGAGCCAAACAGGGCTGTTTTGTGGCTCCTGTTGTTCCACTTGTATTTGAATGATTCTCTCTCTCTTCTCTGATGTATTCCAAGGCCATTTCTCCAAAAATAGAGAGGAAAGCTATTCCACCCCTTGCTTGGGCAGACCACATAGTTCTCTTATCTTTATGAACATACAAAAACTTGCCAGCAGAAACAGGCCTTTCAGTCTATCAAGTCTACTTGTATATGCAGCTAGCATCCCTATTTTGCAGCTGCCCCACCCCTCACCTCCTGGAACTGCTCAGTGTCCTTTACCCAGATCCCCTTCCATGTCCAGTCCCATGTCTTTTTGAAACTCCCCACAGACCTGTATACTACCACCCTCTCTAGCAGAACATTCAATTTTGACATGACCTTCTCCATGAAGTAATGCCTTCTCATCTTCCTCCTAAACCTGCCCCCCTTCAATCTCAGCCCATGCCCCCTCATGTCCTTTCCCTTCCTCTGCTTAACAGTCCCTATGCACTGGATTTTTGACCCCCTTAAGTACTTGGAGGTCTCAGTCATTTGCCCCCAACCCTTCTCTCCTCCAGGGTGAAAAAATTCAAGTGACCCAGCCTCTTCTTGTAGGTTCTGCCCTCCATCCCCCATATTATTTTTGTTTTTCTATTCTGCACCCCCTTGAGAAGCTTGACGTCCCATCTCAGGTATGGATGCCAATATTGCAAGCAGTACTCCAACTGCAGCCTGACCAAGAACCTGTAAAGGGACAGGATCACCTCCTTGTGCTTGGATAAGAATCCCTACATGATGCACCCCAGCATCATCTTGGCCCTAGCTGCCACCCTCCTGCATTAAGCAGAGCTATTCATGCTCCCCATTACAATGACCCCTGAGTCCTTCTCCTCCTCAGTAACCCCTAACCACACCCCACCCAGCCAATATTTCCTCTCTGGTTCCTCACCCTGAATGCATAACTTTGCACTTGTTTTCATTATATCCCAACTGCCACCTTGCTGACCACTCCTCAAGCATGGTGAGGTCACGCTGTAGCCTCTGCCACCCCTCTATGTCATCCACTACAGCTCCCATCATGGTGTCATCCACAAACAGATTGGTTCTGCTCTCTACCCCTTGTGGTATATCTGATATGGACTGTCCAAATAACACCAGCCATAGCACAGAGCCCTGCAGCACACCACTGGTCACTGCCTTTGGAGTTGAGAGTTCTCCCCCCATCACCACCTATTGAAGTCTATCCCCAAGCCAATTTCTGATCCAGCCAGCCATCCTAGCCCCCACCCCTATGTGTTCCAACTTTGCCCCCAGCCACCCACGTGGAACCAAGTCAAAGGCCTTGCTGAAGTCCAAATATAGGACATCCACTGCATGGCCCTTATCCAGTTCCCTTGCCACCCAGTCATAGTATTCTATCAGGTTGGTCTGGCATGATCTCCCCTAGACGAACCCATGCTGGCACCCATCCTGGAGATCACTGAGCTCCAGAAAAGTTATCAGTCTCTCCTTCAAGATTGATTCTATTAGCTTCCCCACTATGGAAGAGAGACTGACAGGTCTGTAGTTGCCCGGCTCATCCTCTGGTCCGTTCTTGTGGATAGGCACCACATGAGCCAACCTCCAGTCCTGTGGTACACATCCCATGTCCAGGGAGGTGTTGAACAAGTCAGTCAGCAGCCCAGCCAGCACCTCTGCCATCTCCTTCAACACCCTAGAGTGAATGCCATCAGGCCCTGGTGTCTTAAACATCTTAAGTGCCTTCAGACCTTCCAATACCTTGCTTTCTTGAATCACCTCATCAATCCCCCACCCAGTCCTCACCCCCCCCAGTCCATGGAGGTAGCGGACCTCCTACCTCCTTTATCAACACAGTGCAGAAGTTTTTGTTCAGTACCTCTGTCTGTTCCCCTTCCCTCTCCACCCCCTCACCTTTCCTAATCTGAATTATCCAGTCATTACACTTCCTTTTTTCCCTCCCATAGTTAAAGAATTCCTTCTCCCACTCCCTTATGTCTTGAGTCAGCCTCAGTTTCTTGGCAGCCTTGGCCTCCCTTACTAACTTGGTCACATCCTTGGCCCCTCTTTGCATACAACTCCTTGTCGTCCCCCCTCCCAGTTCTTTTCATTCGCCTAAATGCAGCTTTCTTGGCTCTCACTCCCTCCAACACCCTCCTGGTTATCTATCACGGCACCCTGGCCCTGGACTTCTTGCTCAGAGTCCTGGTGCATGCTACAGTGGCCTCTCTCAGGTCAGACTTTATGATTTCCCACTTCTGGTGCGCTTCCATTTCTGACTTAATTCCCTCAAGTCTCCCCCTCAGTATTTCCCTCATCCTTCCAAAGTCCATCCATCTGAAGTACACTACCTTTGTTACCGACCCCACTGCCTACTTGCTCATGCTTAGCCTGAACCACACCGAAAGGTGATCACTCCCAGCTAGTGTATCCTCCATCTGGAAGCTCCCTCAACATCTTCTCATTTGTTAGTACCAGATCCAATATGTTGCCCAGTCTGGCAGGTTCACCAATCAACTGCACCAGATGGTTCTCCTGGAATGCATCCTCTATCACCTGTTCCCTGGTGCTACAGGTAGCATGGGTTCCCCAGTCCACCCCAGGTAGATTGAAGTCCCCGACAATCACCTTGGTCCCCTTTCTACACACCCATCAGATTTGATCTGCCAGCTCCCTATCCATCTCTTCACACTGTGCTGGCAGTCTACATAATCCCCCAGACTTAGTTTCCAACCCTTCTAGTCCAGGAACTGCATCCACAGTGCCGCTGTCCTCCTCTCGTCCCTTGTGCACCTGATCCTATCCTTAACAAAAATTGTCACCCCTCCTCCCTTCCCCACTCCCCTATCCTTTCTATACACCCTGTACCCAGGAATTGTCAGATCCCACTCCTGGTGTTGGTTGGCCCATGTCTCCATGATGGCCACTATATCCACCTTCCCTGTGCTTAAGACAGCCTGTAGCTCAGCTTCATTATAACCCAGGCTCCTCACATTTAGGCAGACTACCCTCCACCCAGCCCCCACCTTCTCCTTGGCCTGCACCTCTCCACCTGAATCCCCCCTTAGCCCACCCTCAATCCAAACCCTATCATCTTGGGAGGTTAGCTCATACCGCTCACCTTCCTGGTGGCCTGGCATACTAGCTGCACACTCGACACCACCCCTTCCTAATTTAAAATCCCCCAGGAAACTATGTACTTCTTCAGTTTCTGTTTCAATGCCCCCTACCCTGCCCTACTCAAGTGCAAACTGTCCACTGCATACAGGTCACAGTTGTCCAATGTGTTCCCCCAGTCCCACACCAGTCCATATCTTTGTGAGTGACACCACTCCACCAGCCAGGAATTGAACTCCACAATCTTGTCCTTCCTTGCTCTGCTTGCCCAGGGTACCAGAAGCACTTCTGAGAAGGTCTCCAAGCACCCAACCTCCTTGCACAACTTCCCTAGCTCTTCAGATCTGTCCCTAACCACCTCCACCTGACACTCTGCCAGGTCATTAGTACCTATGTGAACCACCACATGAGGTTTTTTCCCTTCCCCTCCTGACACATCTCAGAATGGCCTGCCCCGCCCCTCCTGCTATTAAGCCTAGTATGGATTCCACCCATATCTGAATGTGTTGCTCACCCCCCACCTCATCCCCTTGAGTATAGAGTCCCCTAACACCACTACTCCATCCTTCTCCTCCCCTACTTTTACCTGTATCTGCTTGCCACTCCCTTCCCCCTTGAGCATATGCCTTTCTCTGCCCAGCAGCACCCAAACCCCCTGATATTTCCTTCTGCCCTTCCAACTTACCCCCTTGCCTACTGCCCCACTCCTCTTTACTTGACGTGGCCTCTGCCCCTCTCCCCAAGTCTGACGCACCATCTATGATCCCCCCAGCCCTGCCAAGTGCCCCTCTAGTTCTCTCTTTGCTTCCCTCACACTGTTCCCCCTGCCCCATCTCCCCCTCCCCTCCCCCTCCTCTTAAGCCCACCCACTTCCCCATCAGGACTTCTAACTCCAGTATTCTCCCTGCCCTGACTGTTGCCTGCCTCATTCCTGGTAGTACGATCCTCTCCCTCTGGTACTGACATCAGTACCTCATACCTGTTACTTAACCCTATCCTCCTCCTTACTGCAGTATCACTCCTGCACCCCCGGAGCAGCTTGACCCCCTCATTATGCCTGTGTTCCATTCCATGTTCCCTCCTCCATCACTTCAAACTCCAAACCTCTGTACGCCTGAGGTGGTGGCCCTCCTACCACCGCTCCTCCCATCCCCACTCTTAATCTTCTTATCTCTCCTGCTAACTAGCTGACCTCTGCCTGCAGTGCTCTCAGCTTGTGGCATGTGACATTCCTGCAGCCTCTACAGTGTACTCATCCATACAGCTGCCCCACATCCACTGCATCCCACCACCCATTCTCTTCTGGACCCCTGTTGGTCTCCTGCCTCCTACCCAAGTCTCCCTTCCCCTGATAACAAACCATCATCCCATGCCACACCTCCCAGTCCTGCCTTCCCTCATTCACCCTTCCTCCTGAATGTTCCATTGCCCCATCACTCCTCCCCATCCTGCTCTCAGCCCTCCCATCATTGACCATATACCCCTAGACTTTACCCCAAAGAATAGCCCCTACCCTCAGCTTTGCCCTTCAAAGAATAGCCCCTACAACAGGAAATTACCTTCATCTTATCCTCTCGAGGAGTATCCCCAATGACAAGAGGTTTCCCTTTCAGTATACCCTTAGACTTTACCCCTAGAGTAGCCCTGAAAACAGGAAATTATTCTCACTTTGTCCCCTTGAAGAGTATCCCCAATGACAATAGAGTGCCTTTAAACTTACCCCCTCTTTGACTAGAACCAGTCTGCAAGCAACCTTGAAAGTTTTTGGACATATTTGCAAAACCTCAAACCTAAAAGTATATTTGGGAATTTGAAAATTGTTATGCTTGGCCATCAAATTAAAACTTCTTATTTTTGGGAACTTGAGGATTCCAGAATTGAAGTAGTTAATTCATATGTGTATTTAGGCTTCACACCTTTCTCTAATTTTAAATTGACTAACAGTATTAAAAAAGCTGTGTTAAGAACCATGATGTTACTCTGTTAGGACTTGGTTGTTTCAATAGAAAGTATGGTGGCAATTCAAAAGAGCTGGCTATCAAGGCAGCAGATGTGAAATTATCTTCCAGCACACTTTATGGGGTTGAAATCTGGGGTACTGAAAATTTGAGTTTATTTAACAAAAAAACTATCAAAGTGTTTCAAGGAGGAATGTGGTCAATTAGGGATGGAAGTTCTGGATCTAACAAAAGTTTTATACTACTGGTTGAGGGTCCTATATATGTTTTCTTCTAGTTTGCCAAGATTAGGTTATCATGAAATGATAGAGCTTCAAATCAATATTTTAAATCCCAATAGACTTCTTTATCTTGAATCAGCATTTGGACAAGTGGATTTGCTTTCTCTCAATTATTTATCAGAACAGGGGCTTGATTACAGATCCACAGTCCAGGAAAAATTGGTCAATGTAACAAGGTGAACAGCTCTTGGACCATTGGCCTCCTTAAAACTTTAGCTCGCATTTGACCAAGGGCAAATACCCACAAATTAGATGATTATCTGACCCACAGATTGGAAGATTATCTAGTTGTCCTGACAGAACCAGGTATGCATCAGGTGTATACTAAATGTTTATATTTGGGCTGTTGAAAATTTAAAACGTAGTGGTGGTGTAATTCTGTGCTGTCTTTAATTGCTGCAAATTTTCGCCCCCCTCCCTCCCCTTCCCCCAACTCTTAATTATATGCCCTGTTAAATCTGATTGACAGGAGCTAAACACAGGGCATAGTAAGGGGTGTGTAGTAGGAGAGGCATAAGGGGGAAGAAGCCCACCCTCAGCACAAGTGTTTTGACTCATTTATTATTATTTTTTTTTTAAAAGAAAATTATCTGAGGATCAGTGGCAGGATTTTTAGGACAGTAAATTAATAAAAAGGGAACTAGGAGAGCTTCAATAGCAGACAAGTAGTGAAATAGCAGTATAATTGCAGTATAATGTGGGGAGTGGTGCAATGCAGTGGCTGTGGGGCAGCCATATTCAGGCAGACCTTCTGGACACTGAGGTGCTGCCCTATCTGCATGCATCTCTCTGGACTGTGGGATGAGGTAGCCAGACTCAGAGCGGAAGTAAACTGGGTCAGGAGTACCATCACCCCTATCCAGAGACCACCCAGTCCAATGCAACTGCCTCAAAGGATGCCAAGAACGAGGAGCACTTGGATGACAGTGGGCTCAGGGAGGGTTAGAGCAGTCAGGCAGATGCACATCCCAGATCCTATTCCACTAAAGAACTCATATGCCACACTGGCAAATGAGGACAACCAAATAGAGGTACCCAGAGAAGTGGAAGGAAAGGATGTGGAGGTTAGCCAAGGAGGTGACCTCAGTGGAGAAAGCAGTGGACCCCAGAGGAGAAGGAAGCTAATCCTGGTGGGGGACTCCATCATAATAGGCATCCAGCTAGGAACACAGGAGGGGGAGGACAGGGAGGTGAGGTGCCTACCAGGTGCCACGGCATGGAAGGATGGAAGGAAGATCCTGGGGATCACTGGGAACTTTGCTCATGGTTGAAAACTGGATGCTGTGAGAAGGGTTTGGATTCATTGGTGACTGGGGACCCACCTGGAGGGATGGAGGTTTGTTCAAGCCTGACGCCTGCATCCATCCTGGAGGGGAATCCAAGCACCCAATGATAAGTTTAAATGCTACATTGACAAGCATTTAAACTAGCAAAGGGGGATGGCAGGCCAGCAAGGAGGGTACCTACTTGCTCACCCCCCACAGCTAGCAGTGGAACCAGTGAACCAGAGGAGTGGCTATCTCTACTAAGCAGTGTGCAAAAGATGGAGATTAGTGCCCAAGAGGTGGATAGGCAGAAAAGGGCCAAAATTCAGCAGAAGGGCAGACAGCAAGGAGAACCAGGCATAAAGGACAATCAAGGAAGGGGCTGGAGTAGAACAGTGAAACAGTCTAGGGAGGTCAAATCATGGAAAGCCATGTGTGCAAATGCCAGGAGCCTTAACAACAAGATGGAAGATCTGGAGGCTGTCATGGTGCAGTCAGACCTGGACATTGTGGTCATCACTGAAACCTGGTGTAATGATAACCACGACTGGGAGATGGCCATACCTGGCTGCAACATATTCAGAAGAGACAGAGCAGGCAGGAAGGAGGAGGAGTGGCACTGTATGTGAAAAATGACATAAGGGCCACAGAGATCCAGGAGGAACAAAATGGGGAGAGATATTGTGGGTTAAGCTGGAAAGGAAAATGGGACAGCCATCCCACAGGTGTGGTCTATAGACCACCAGCCCAGGAGGAAGAAACAGATAGGAGTAGATGCTAGCCATCCAAAGGATGGCAGACAAGGGTGAGGTAGTACTGGTTGGAGACTTCAATATTCCAGACGGACTGGAGCATCCCAGCAGCAGCATCAACTAGAGCAGATATATCCTGGACTCCTTCAGGGTGCCTTCCTAGCCAACTGGTCATGGAACCAACTCGGCAGAAGGCAATATTGGATCTTGTGCTCACAAACGGGGACAGTGTGATGGGGGTAACAGTGGGGGAGCACCTGGGGAACAGTGACCACCAGTCATTGTGGTTTGAAATCACAGAAAGAGCAGAACCAAACCACACAAAAACACGTATCCTGGATTTTAGGGGGGCAGACTTTGGGAAAATGGGGAGATACTTAAAAGAGGCATTAAGGGATAGGAATCAGGGGTTGAGGAACAGTGGGCAGTATTTAAAATGGGGATTACAAGAACAAGAAAATTATGCATTAAGCAGGTTAGCAAGAGGAAAAGGAAGAGGAGACCATTATGGTTTTCCAAAGAGGTAGCAAAGAAAGTGAAAGCCAAAAAGATTGCATTCAGGCAATACAAAAAGACACAGGCAGAAGGGGATAGGGAGAAGTACCAGGAGAAGCAAAGGGAGGCAGGAGGTCAGTAAGGGAAGCCAAAGCTCAGACAGAAGAACATATTGCAAAAATCAGTGGGTAGAGAGGACAAAACCTTTTACAGGTACATAAGTGAAAAAGAAAGACAAAGGGAGGGATAGTGAGACTGAAGGGGAGGATGGGGGCTACGTGGAGGATGACAACAGTATAGCTGACATATTGAACAGGTATTTCTGCTCAGTCTTTACTGATAAGAGGAGGGTACGGGTCCGAAGGAGGCACAAGGGTGAGAATGGTGCAGAATTGGACACAAGTCCCTTTACACAAGAAAGGGTCCTGAAGGAACTGGAAGCAATAAGAGTTGATAAAGATGGGTCCAGATGGGCAAAATTTCCCCAGGTCCTTAAAGAACTAAGAGAGGTGGTGGCTGAACCTCTGGCTATCCTGTTTAGCTGATCACTGGAAACAGGGAGGTACCCAAAGACTGGAGGACAGCAGATGTAGTCCCTTATACAAAATGGGAACAAAGAGGAAGCAGGAACTACAGACCAGTCAGCCTCACCCGGTAGGTGGGAAGATCATGGAAGCACTACTGAAGGAGAGATTGGTGGAACATCTGGTTGTCAATGGACTACAGGACCCAAGGCAGCATGGTTTCACCAGGGGGAGGTCATGTCAGACCAACCTCGTTGAATTTTTTGACTGGGTGACTAGGGAGGTGGATCAGGGTAGGACAGTGGACATGGCCTATCTGGACTTCAGCAAGGTCTTTGACACTGTGCCACATAGAAGACTATTACACAAACTGGGAATATGGGTGTGGGCAGGACAGTAGTGTAGTGGGTAGGTAACTGGCTGGGTGGCAGGACACAGAGGGTGGTGGTAAATGGCTGTCACTCCACAGAGGGAAGAGTGACCAGTGGTGTACCACAGGGATCAGTGCTGGGACCGGTCCTATTCAACATCTTCATCAGTGACATTGCGCAGGACCTAGAAGGCAGAATTTCACTGTTTGCTGATGACACAAAGCTCTGTAACAGAATAGACACACCAGAGGGTGTAGACAGAATGAGAAGGGACCTGCAGAAACTTGAAGAATGGTCAGGGGTTTGGCAGTTGAAATGCAATGCAAAGAAGTGCAAGATAATGCATATGGGGCACAAAAACCCTGGCACAATATATCAGTTGGGGGGTGAGGATATAGCATGCACCAAGCAGGAAAGGGATCTTGGGGTTATCATCTCTGATGACCTCAAGGTAGGGAAACAGTGTGACAAGGCAGCAGGTAAAGCAAATAGGATGCTGGGATGTATAGGCAGGGGCATCACCAGCAGGAAAAGGGAGGTCATAATTCTGCTATACAAGACACTAGTGAGGCCCCACCTGGAGTACAGTGTACAGTTCTGGAGACCTTACCTACGTAAGGACATAGACAGGGTAGAGAAGGTTCAGAGGAGGGCAACAAAGATGGTGCATGGATTGCATCACAAGTCCTATGAAGACAGGTTGAAGGAACTGAACATGTACTCCCTGGAGGAGAGGAGGGGAGACTTGGGATATGATAGAGACATACAAGTATCTTACAGGGAGGAACAGGGTGCAGGAATACACTATTTTTAAGCGAAAAAGATGTTCCAGGACTAGAGGGCATGGGATGAAGTTGGAGGGAGGATGATTCAGAGGAAACATGAGGAAGAATTTCTTCACAGAATGGGTGGTGGACAAGTGGAACACCTTGCCAGAGGAAGTGGTGGGGGCTGAAACAATCATGAGAATTAAGAATGCATGGGATAGACATAAAGGAATTCTGGAGGTCAGGGGTAAGGGGCAACAGACTTCTAGGAAAACATAAACTGAACTTACAAGCTCAAATGGGCAGACTGGGTGGGCCATAGACCCTTATCTGCTGACACTGTCTATGTATCTATGACACTCAACTGTCATTTTCTCTGTGCAAGATATGAATGAAAATCTCATAATTTTGACAAAACAATCTGTGGGTGTAGGCAAGTCATGTTTATTTATATGGCACCCAATCCTGGAGGCTCCTGGCACCTTACATAAAACCAGGTAGGGTTGGTGCAAGAATAAATACAAAAAGGAAACACATATAACATGTAATACAATATTAAAACAATAAATATGAAAATATATTGTGGTCCCTGAGTACACCATTCATGCAGTGTTATTTTTTTCCTAGGTACAGTGCTCAACAGAAAAGGTGTCTAGGCTCATTTTTGACTAAGTTACTTGTTCCCCCAAATAAGCAATTGAGATTGCTATTAGCTAGCTCTGACAATATATTACCAAAAAATGTACAATGTTTTTGAGATCAATAACAAACTTGTGGGGGGGGGGGTGACCAAGCTGGCGATCATAGTAGATGCCAGATCTCATAGCTCCCAATAGGATGAACCCAATCTTCATAATATCACAAGCATCCAAAGCTATTTTTCATCAGGAAATACAGTAAATTGCTGCCTTAACCTACCACAATGTCCAATCTGATGAAAAGCAAACTCAGCTGTCATTTGGGGGGAACTACAAAACAGAATGCCCACCCACAGACTCAAGTGAGAGCTGGCAGAATAGCATAATAACATGAAGAAACTGAGGGGGAGCCAGCGGATAATGCAGACTCTTAAAAAAATGCCCACAATCACTATGAGGCAATAAATGCACACTGGCATTAAGAATCTGAATGCACAGATGTTCCATATCCAGGGAACTGTGGAGGGACTAAGCACACCATCCGCCACCAATACTACACAGATTACTGAACTGGAATAGGGAGTCAGCACCATGAAAGGTCTGTTGGCAGCCTGGGGCTCCACTCGTAAGCATCTGCAGCAGACAATAACAGATCTGAAGGCTAAAGTTGATGATCAAGAAAGTCATGACCAAAGACCCAGTATTCAAGTTATTGGGGTACCAGAGAAGCAGGAATCCTGAACAATTTATTTTCAAATGGCTGGTGGGACAGCTGGAATAAGGTGACACCAGGTGCTTGTTCCAGGTGGAATGGGCCCACCACACACTGGGTAACAGACCAATACCCAGATATTGCCCTAAACATTTTGTAGCAAAATTCTCAGATATCTGGATAAGGAGGTGGTTCCTCAGGCAGCAAGGCAGAAGAGTACTGTGGAAGTTGGAGGGTCTTGGGTACTTATTTTTCCTGACTTTAGCTGGGAATTTCAGAAAGAAGGGCAGAAATCCACCTACAGTATGTAAAAGCTATGCTGAGAAGACTTGGGTGGCAGCACCAGCATTTATACCGATCAAAATTAAATGTCCACAAACCTGGTCGGCCACAGAGAATCTTCATGGAGGCCCTGGACCCGGAAGACTATCTGAATTGGGATAAGGCTGCAACTAGTGACCATTAATATCAATGCACAACAGCACTGGTGACCTGACTCACTGACCAAGGGATTATAATTTTCCTCCTTCAGGTATTTGCCACCCAGGTCTGCTTATCCCCCAGGGCCCATTCCCATCTTTGCTCCCCCTCCCAGTCTGTTCCCACTATTTCAACATAGGACACACACTACTGATCTTGGCCCAGTAACATTCTCAATTGAAGAGGTACACAGCAGGTGCTGGGGGGAGTGGGGGGCAGTGAACACTGGGGCTCTTGCTGGTGCTGTCTTTCCCTGGCTTCTCAGTCTACTTTCAGATTGGGACAATGCTGATGCTAAATCTTTGGGGACCAGAACCTTCACAGGGTTGAAGTCAAGTACCTCTCTTTGGTGTCCCGGGACATATGGGGGGCATTGGAGTGGCTTCACTAATGGGGGAGAGCCTACTCAAGGTAACAAGTGACTGCAAAACTGTCTTTTTCCTGTTCCACTGGCACTGAAACTATATTTGACATTTGAAAATGTTGTAGTATACTGCCAGCTGGAAGCCCTAAAAATGGTACCAGTCTAATTAATTCTGAATTTACTATGTTCATTGACCTGGGGACCCATGTAGCTCCAGACTAGGTTGACAGTCTGGGTGCGAAGCACACAAATGGGGACCCAAGGTTGTTTATCCTGATCTGTCCAAGGTTTTAAGTGCAGCTTAGCTTTTCTTTTTCATTCCCCACAGTCATTGAAACTATATATGTTGGAACTTTTTAACTTTGTAATATGTTTTAGGCTGTAAGTTTTAAAAATAGTTACAGTTTATACAGTTTTAAAAATCATTTGTTTAGTAGCCTTAATTTCAGTTTTCATTTAGTTTTCAAATAGTATGCTCAGTGACTTGGGGTCCCACAGAGACCCAGAAAATGTTACCAGTCTTGTTGGTAAGTGTGCAGACCGGGGGCCCTAGGTTATTCGCCATAATCTGTCTGAGGTTAAAGGGGATGTCTAACACACTTTTCTCTCTCAGGACATCCTTTAGAATGTGGCTAAGCTTTATATTAATAAGTTCATTTAATGTAGTGTATTTTAGGAATTCATATCACACCAGCATACTTGCACTGTGATGGGAATGTATGCTAGATTGGGGGCAGTCCGCTTAGGTACTAGATTCATAGAAATATAGAAACATAGACTTTGACGGCAGATAAGGACCGCTTGGCCCATCTAGTCTACCCATTTTTCTATGCCTATAGCAAGTGTTGGAGACCAGGTCAAATGGAGGGAATCTAAACCTTGCTGGGACCTGTTCATTGTTACTATATGTTTCTGTTTGGAAGACCTAAAATTAATACAAGCTTACTTAGTTTACATATACTCTAGGTGATTCAGCACCCTGGGGTCCTGTGGAGTGCATGACAAGGCTAACAGATTTTTGCAGGAAGAGTGCAGATGGAGACTCTCAGTTTACTGAATCAAACTGCCTAAGGCTAACGAGGCTGCCAAGTATACCTCCCTTTCTCAGAATATCCTTTGGATTGTTGATAAGCAATCGTTGCTGCTTATCTCAATCAATATAAAGTTTCTCAACTTATTCTTCTTACATCAGCATGACTGGATCCCATGATGGTGAATGGACAAAGAGGGGGCCAATCAGGTACTGGATGTCATCCTTGTAGTCAGCAACAAGGATCATACTGAGCAGAGACAGCTTAATATCTGAGAAGTGGAGGAAACGCATATGGCTGTGCAGGAGATTGCCTTAGGCCAAAGCATGTGGAACCCATGAGGTGCACAGTACCAATTAAGGGAACATGCAGTCCAGGGTGGGTATCTCATCTGTGGAGTTCAGTCACAGCGTGTGTTCCTTATAATGGGGGGTCCAATAAAAATACCAAAGTGGGTGATGAAACAACTTGGGAAGGTTATGGACTTGGGCTAGTGGGGAACTAGGGGTGACAACTGGGAGCTGAGAGATTGCTTGAGCTTCAGGGGACACCTGGAACAATGTATCAGTTGGTGATGAGGATATAGCGTGAACCAAGCAGGAAGGGGATCTTGGGGTTATCATCTCTGATGACCTCAAGATATAGAAACAGTGTGACAAGGCAGCAGGTAAAGCAAATAGGATGCTGGGATGCACGGCAGGGGCATCACCAGCAGGAAAAGGGAGGTCATAATTCCACTATACAAGACACTAGTGAGGTCCCACCTGGAGTACAGTGTACAGTTCTGGAGACCTTACTTACGTAAGGACATAGACGGGGTAGAGAAGGTTCAGAGGAGGGCAACAAAGATGGTACATGGATTGCATCACAAGTCCTATGAGGTCAGGTTGAAGGAATAGAATATGTACTTCCTGGAGGAGTGGAGGGAGAGAGGGGATATGATAGAGACATACAAGTATCTTACAGGAGGAACAGGGTGCAGGAATACACTATTTTTAAGTGAAAAAGATGTTCCAGGACTAGAGGGTATGGGATGAAGTTGGAGTGAGGATGATTCAGAGGAAACGTGAGGAAGAATTTCTTCACAGAACGGGTGGTGCCTATAATTAGATTTAATTATAATGACATTATGATGGGCTGACATTTAATTGTTGCACTGTTAAATATTTACTTGTACCCAATAAGCTCCATCCCCTGAGGAAGACTCATTGCGAGTTGAAGCGCTGGGGAAAGTTTGGAGCACTTTTCTGTATACCTTGATCCAGCTTTCGATTAACAAAATTACGTTTTTGCATCTCTACATCTGCCTGGATCATTATAATTTTGTGACAAGGTAAAGAGTGAATTGACTGACCTTTTGGGCATGCCAGTACGAATAGCACAAGTCACTCTGCACATTGCTATAAGCAAAGTCCAAGCCCTAAAATAGAATTTGCTGACTGGTGAATGGTTAGGACTATAGCCAAACAGGAGGAAGGGGTGGCAGTTACTGACTGCAAAGCCAGTGGTGCAAGGCTGAGGTGCGGTGCTAATGGCTTGTGGTGGAATGCATCCTTTCCAACTAAATTAGGGATCTCAAGCAATTTTTGGGGCAGGAAACATCATAATCTAGGATGCAATACATGGCAGTAAATAACCTTGCTGGATGACTGGGTGCATGGTAAGGGGGAGGGATATCCCAGGACTGGGAGGTGGAGGGCTAGACAATTCAGTTGTCGGGGAGCCCCAGAGGATTAACCACAATGGGGGTATGGGCAGGTGCTTGGCCCACTATTGGCCCCAGCTGGCAGCCCTGATTGAATATCCTAATCTTGATCTGCACCTAAACGAAGAAATAGAGGAAGAAGGTGGTGACACACAACTATACAAGGAAACTGATTCACCACTTTAGAGGGGGTATGGTTAGTCAAGTTGGGGTGAGACTCTTGTGATGGTCAAGGGGGAGGGAGGTCACATGGGGGAACGTGGGAGGTGGAAAGCTAGTTGGGCAGAATGTAGGGGGAAGGGCAGGGGGAAGAGTCAGGGTGCAGGGATGTGCTCAAGAGTTCAGTCAATCAAATTTTATTTTGTATAGTGCAATTCTCATTGCAATCCAATGTGCTTTACATACAATTTATAAAACATTTAAAAATATTAGCAAATAATACAATAAATACAAACAAATAAATCACCCACATCATTCAATTAAAACAATCAGTTTTAAATTATCAATAAAATATGCCTAGTTCTGAGGGAAGGTCTGCAAGAATAAAACAAGTTTTTAGCTCCTGTTTAAATGAGTTGGACTGAGGAGGAGCCACCCAACAAAGCAGTACACAGGCAGTTTAAAAACTCAGGTATGGTAGGACCATACACATGTTGTAAGTCAACAGGCTCTCTTGTTTTGTATCTACAAGCTAGGGGTACACTGAATATCTATATACTGTATGCTCTTAAGGCTAGTAACCTAACTGTGTTCTCTTGGAATATCAGTGACCTGAAAATGGTGGTTAAACCGAACAAGATATTGGGGGCAATATAAAAGTCAAAGATGGACAAAGTTTGCTTTCAGGAGACACATACTACAGAGGCAGAGCTGCAAATCTTGAAACAAAAGTGGGGGAGGGGTGAGGGGACCTTTGAAGTGGCATGTTTTAATTCTAAAGCAAGAGACACAGTGGTCTGAATAAGCCCACATGTGCAAGTCACAGTTGTCAAAGCCATGAATGATCCAGGGGGCAGGTACACTATACTGCAGATCAAACCCCAGAATCGGCAAATGGTGGTAGTGGGGTAATTCTACAAGCCTAATGTGGACATAGCCAACTTCTATGCTCAATTATCCTTAGATATGGCAAACTTAGAAGGCAAATGGGCTCTGGGAGGAGATGTCAACTGTGTCTTAGACAGGGTTCTGGATAGGTCCTCAAGCCAACCATGTAGACCTACTAAGTATGCAAGTACCCTGCAGGCCCTCATTATAGACCACCAATTAATAGATGCATAGAGGCATGGACACCCCTCTATAAGGGACTACACATTCTACGCACATACATACAACACCTACATCCATATTGAACTGTTGCTGATCTTTCAGGGGATCCTGCAAGATCTGACAGATGTCAAGTAAAGCAGCATTTTGAATTCCTTTTTTTTAAAAATTACACTTTAGCATCCCCACATCCTGCCAACTTCGACCCTTCAGGGCCCCACAAGGAGTCGTCCTCCTGCCTCCCACTCCACTTGTACTCAACTCCAGACCCCATGGAGCTGAGGCTTGGCCCCCAAACAGGGACGGAGTGGGGGACCAGACACCTCATAATCCTCCATTTCATCAGTTTTGCTGTGGTTGAGCAAGCGGGGGCACACTGGAGGCATGCTTCTGGAGGCCCAACTTCCCAGAGTAGGCAGGCAGTTTCTCTCTTTTCTTCCCTCCCCTACAGCGTGTAACCCCCTGACATCATGGTGCAAGGTGCCGACATCTACACTGTACTGCGGCCGCCCATCCCCTACAATTGGGGCTTGCAGTACTCTGAACCTCTGCTCGGAGTCAGGCAAGTGAGCGGGCATAGGCCTCTTCCTTCCCCGGAGAAGGTGAGCTGTCATGCGATACTCAAGCCTATCTCACCCCCCGGCTGACCCACCAGCAACCCGAGTCTGCTTCCGAACCCTGGTCGCCGGCGTGGCACAAGGTGTGGTGTCCAGCGCCTCAGTCCTCAATGCCACCGGGCCAGCATTTTGAATTCTGATCATGCTCCTCGGCACAGGCTCCCAAATCGAAACCCTGGAAACTAAACATCACTTTGTTGAAACTCCTTATTGGGAGGATCCAAGAATTTCTGGCTCACAGCAAAACAGGGGAGATGTCATACACCACTGGGTGGGAAGCACTAAAAAATGCAATGAGGTGGGAGAAAATATCACTTGCCATCGTAAAAACACCAAAGAAAAAACTAATCTTTGAGCAAGAGGAAAAGATGGCAGAAGGTGAGCAAACACATAAACCAAACTCTACCCTAAATGTTTACAGGGAGCTGCAAAAAGCACTGTTAGAGCTTAATCCCCGTAAAATGATGGTGGTAGAAAAGCAGATCCTCTTATTTAGGGTGGGCTCTTTCTTTGAGGGAAATAAAGCTGGCAAATGGCTGATGTTACAGCTCAGTGCGAAGGCAAGATATTTATTAGTCCCATTGATTTGAATGGAGTACAAGTGTGAATCTAATAGAATGGCAGATATTGAGCAAGTGTTTATAGACTACTACCAGAGACTCTACTCATCAGAGTGGAACCCAGGGAAAAGGCTTTAAATTTCTTCTTTAACAAACTCAATCTTGAAAGCATTAGCAGTGAGCATAGACAAGCCCTGGATACTTCTAGAACTGAGAATGAAACGCAGTTGATCACAAATGGTTTAGCAGCATTGAAAACACCAGGCCCAAATGGACTTCCCCAAAATTTGTATGAGATATTTAGGGACCAGCTCTGCACCCCATTGCTAGAAATCCTTACAAAGAGCATTGGGGTGGAGTGCTCCTCATTCAGTGTGGTCAGCCATAATTGTAATATTGCCCAAGCTGGTCAAAATGATGCTAGTCCTGCCCCATCTCCCTCCTTACAGCTGACAACAAAATCAAGGCCAAGATCATAGCAGCCAGGCTGGAGAAGGTGTTGCTATGAGTAATGCACCCTGACCAACCTGGCTTTATTAAGAGGTGGCAGGGGAAGAATAGCATCAGAAAACACTAAATGTGTTGTGGAGCTGGGGTAGAGGGTGGGATTGACCCAGCAGGCATCCTGGTGCTTGATGCTGAGAAGGCTTTCAACCACCATGTAAAGTGAGGTACCTAGATAGAACCCTCAACCAATTTGGAATAGGGGAGGTTTTTGGTAAATGGGTCAAAACACTTTATGCTCAACCTCTGACTCAGGTTATGATGAACAGGAGTCTGACCACATCATTTGAACTGCAGGAGGTACCAGACTGGGATACCCTTTGTCCCCACTATTATATGTCCTTTCCCTAGACCTTTGCCCAAGGCTATCAGAAGCAAAAAAGAGATAGAGGAGTTAATAGTGGGGGATAGGGAATATAGGGTCTTGCTGTTTGCAGATGACATCCTTCTGTACATCAGGTACCCAGGGAGAGCCATACAGGATATAGCAACAATGCTCAAGGAATAGGGGAGCTCTCTGGCCATAAAATCAACTGGGGGAAGACTGAGTTGTTTTAGACTGGGAAAAGGAAAACTGGATCCCTGCTTCACCCACCCCTGGACATAAAGGTGATGAGCAAATTAAAATATCTAGGTATTGGCATGAGATCAACACTCCCCCCCCAAAAAAAAAAGATCATGGAGGACCTTGATAGACAGATAGAAGAGACTCCCTTTATGCCTGATAGGAAGGGTGAATATTCTCAAACTGTGTATCTTTCCCAGATTATTGTCCATCCTACAGGCAATACTGGTTAAACTTCCCCATGTATTTTTCTTAAGGTGAATGGTATGTTTCACCACTTTCTGTGGAGAGGTAAGCTTGCCAAGATACATGCCACTACTCTTCGTGAAGGGGTGGGGAGGGAGGCTCA
The DNA here is from genome assembly GCA_016271365.2 of Neoceratodus forsteri. Lineage (NCBI taxonomy): Eukaryota > Metazoa > Chordata > Ceratodontiformes > Ceratodontidae > Neoceratodus > Neoceratodus forsteri. The sequence goes on along the minus strand of CM028137.1, from coordinate 259,256,496 downwards.
CTTTCTCTAATGTTCAGCACTACTAATGGACAGCCCAACTTGCCTTTCTGGGTAAAGAGAGAAAGAAGGTGCATGAGTGAGGGATGAGCCTGCACCATGGAGGTCTATAGAGGAGCAAGAACTGTTGGGTCCTTACTGGTGGGAGCATTGTTAAACCCAGTGTTGGGTGGTTTAGACCTCATTAAAGTTAGAAACTCACAAGAGTGTTGTGTCAGGCCTGGCAAAAGTCATACAATCATGTTGGGCAAGCAAGAGGGATATCACCACTGTCAGTCCTAACAATAGCATTTAAGTGCCAGGGAGGCTATATAGCTTTCATGCACCAGGGGCTCCTCCAGTGGTGCAGATTAGGCCTGCAGAGGGTAGGAGACCTTTGCTATGTAAAAAAATTATTTAGTTTGCCAAGCTCCATATACTTTGCTTACATGTGTGTTAGGGGCCTGCTTAGAGACGAGATGGCAGATATCCCATCTCCTAAACCATTGCCAGTTGAGGCCATCTTCACAGTCCCACAAACAAATAACAAACCCCTTTTAGCACACCACAGCCTTATCCATGAGGCAATGCAAGCCAAAAACAGAGACTATAGGGATGCATGGGGCATAAACCTGGGTGTTGTGGTCTCCTGTGAGGTACGGCAACAAGCTATACTCCATGCTTTCAAGTGCTCCCAGTCGAATGGGTTGTGACCGATACAATATAAGATTTTGTATAAAACTTATCTCCCACCAGAAAAACCACACATGATCAGGCCAGAGATTGATGCAGCATGCCCAAATTGTCTAGTAACCACTTATTCATTTGGCCACATGACCCTGCCTTGCCCCAAAATGCAGTCTTACTGGGGGAAAGTGCATCATATCATGGAAAAGAAACTAAGCACCAGACTACCTGACACTCCTTTGGAGATGCTGTTAGGAACTGAACCAAGGGCTAGAGACAAGAACACTGATCAGCAGTGGCAATTAGACCTAGTCACTGTCAGGGAAACCATGGCACAGTACTGGGGGAAGTGCAACCACCATCACCCCAATAGCCAACTGGTCAGCTAATTTAATGGACTGTATGAGGTTGGAACAAACAAAGCGCATTGTTAATGGGGAAGGAGAAAATTCTGAATTGATCTGGCAAAGCATACTGCAGGCCATAGAGAGAGGTGCCATATCAGTTTGAACCCAGAGGGTAAAGTCCAGACACACTGAGGTAATCAAGAAAAGGAGCATATGACATAAATGTTCTTAATGTGCCACTGACTAGATCAAGTCAAGCATAGAAAACTGCAAATGTATGCCCAGATCTTACCATTATATCAGTCTGCTTGCACAAATGAAGTGGATCTACTACTGTTACTGCATGAATTAATCAACTGTATTCCAATATAGAATGAGACTTTAGTGCATGCTACTGCTGTAAAATGTTTTGAAAAATAAAATTTACAAAAAATAATAAAACTGTGGAAATGTTTCCCTTGAATTTACACTGTATAATGATACATGATAACATGTGCAATGCTACAAAAAATTCCTGGTATGCCACACTTACAAAGGATAGGACATTGGATAGGAGGGGAGGGGTTGCACTATTTGTTAGGGAAGGGATAGTGTGCAGCAGTGAGGAGGTGGGGGAGGATAACGTGAAGGTGGTATGGGTCACGTTACAGGATAATAAAAGGAGGAGAGTTAATACGGGGGTGGTCTACAGGCCACCCATGCAATCGGAGCACATGGATGGAGAACTAATAGACAATCTGAAAAAAAAAACTGCAGGAGGGGGGGAGGGGTGGGAATGTGATACTAGGGGACTTTAACATGCCAGGGACAGTCTGGAGCTCCATGGCATCTTCATCAGCAAAGGAGCAAACAGTGCTCTACACACTCCTGGACAAATATCTGACTCAGCTTGTTGAAGAGCCAACTAGGGAGGAAAACATCCAGGATCTAGTCCTAGATGATGGGGAGCAGGTCACGGATCTGGCAGTGGAAGCCCCCTTGGCTGGTAGTGACCACTTCATGATGTGTTTTACATTGGACATATGGAAGGAGAGGAACCAAACAAAGACCACAGTAGTGGACTTCAGGAGGGCAAACTTTGGGGAGATGGCAGATATCCTCAGAGAGCATATAAGTGAAATCAGAACCGGGATGGACACGGAGATGCAGTGAGAAATCCTGAAGCTGTGCATCTTGGAGGCCACAGACACCTGTGCCAGGTCACAAAACAAGATTGCCAGAGCCTGGAAACCTTGCTGGTGGACAAGGGAAGTACAGGAGGAAATGAGGAAAAAGAGGCTGGCCTTTAGAAGGTTCAAATGCTCCCATACTGAGGCAGATTGAGAGGAGTATCAGAGGATATCCAGGGAGGTTAGCAGAAAGGTTAGAAAGGCCAAGACTGATAAAGAGTTTAGATTAGCAAGAGAAATCAGGGAGGGGGAAAAGAAATTCTTTAGATATGTTAGGGAGTGGAAGAAGGGTAGGGGCCACATAAGAAAGCTGAGGAAGGAGGGATGGGTAGAGGGGGGATGGAGCAGGCTGAAGTGCTAAATGATTATTTCAGCTTGATCTTCACTAGGGACAGGAATGGGCTATTGTCTCAAGGAGGGGTCAGGAAAGGGGGCATGGGGGAGCTCTCACAGATAGGGAGATCCAGGTAGGGAGGGTGAGGGAGGCTCTCGAGTCCTTGAGAATGGATAAAGCTCCAGGGCCAGATGGCATCCACCCCCGGGTTCTGAAGGAACTGGCTGAAGTCCTGGTGACTCCAATGATGTAACTATTCAATTCCTCCCTCCAATCAGGATGTGTCCCCCTAGACTGGAGGTTGGCCCATGTCATGCCCCTCCACAAGTATGGACCTCGGGATGAGCCGGGGAACTACAGACCGGTCAGCCTGACATCCATAGTAGGGAAAAATGTTGGAGGCAATCTTAAAAGAGCAGATGGTGGAGTTCCTGGAGGTAAATGGTTTTCATGATGATAACCAACATGGGTTTGTCTGAGGGAAATCATGTCAAACTAACCTGGTCAAATTTTTCGACTGGGTGACAAGATCAGTGGATGGAGGAAAGTCAGTTGATGTGCTGTACCTGGACTTCAACAAAATTTTCAATTCGGTCCCACGTGGAAGGCTACTGTGGAAATTGAGGGAACTGGGTGTGGGAGATAAATTGGTTGGGTGGATGGCAAATTGGCTTAGGAATAGACAGCAGAAGGTGGTGGTAAGGGATGAAGTCTTGACACCCAGAGGGGTCATCAGCGGAGTCCCAGAAGGTTCAGTTTTGGGCCCTATCCTTTTTAATGTACACATTGCAGACATCAGGGAGGGGGTTGGTAGTAAAATTAGTTTGTTTGCTGATGATACTAAATTGGGGGTGGTGGCAAACAGCAAGGACGGTAGGAGGGCGCTACAGGATGACCTGGAGAGGCTGGAAAACTGGGCCCACATGTGGCAGTTGAGGTTTAAAGCACACAAATGTAGCATTCTGCACTGGGGGTTAGGAACCCTGGATATAACTACCACTTGAGGGGGTACAACTGACTGTCGCTATGATAGAGACAGATCTGGGGGTGATGATTGATGCTAAAGGGAACAAGTCAGAACAGTACAGGAGGGCAGCAGCTAAGGCAAACCAAATGCTTGAGTGTATAGCCACAGGGATAATGTCCAGGAGAAGGGAGGTTATACTTCCCCTGTACACCTCACTGGTGAGGCCGCATCTGAAGTACTGTGAGCAGTTCTGGTGCCCTTGCCTAAGAAAGGACATCACACTGCTGGAGAGAGTCCAGAGAAGGGTGACAAAGATAATTAGTGGTCTGGGTGGTTGTAATATGAGGACAGGCTTAGAGAGCTGAACACGTTCTCTCTGGATGACAGAAGTGATAGGGGGATATGATAGAGACATTCAAATACCTGAAGAAGTTCATCAGAGGGAACAGGGAGGGTCTGCTGAAGGTGAGGGAGGAGGGAATTATGAGAGGCCATAGTCTAAAGTTGGCAGGGGGGCAGTACAGAGGAGAGGCGAGGGGGCATTATTTCATGGAGAGGGTGCTGGCACCCTAGAATGCACTGCCAGATGATCTGGTAAAAATGGTAACTGTGGGAGGCTTTAAGAAGGGCTGGGACAGACACAGGGGCACAGTACAAGTTGGGGGTATGATGAACACCAGAGGTGTACAGGGAGGAGAAGGAGAGGGAGGCAGGAAATAAGGGGAGGAGGTAGAGCAGCTACTGTACACTACAAGTGAGCTGGGTGGGGCAGACAAAATAGACCGTTAGGCCTAATCTGCTGGCAACTATGCATGTACGTATGTATATCCAGTCAATATTCACAATACTATTGTTATTTTTACAGTTGTTGTATAATTTACATGTATGTGTACGCATGTTGCATAAAGACCCTTTGATCAAACAAATAAAATTATTACTTACTACTTATTTATTTATTTGAAATTTTGGTAACCAGGTAAGAACACAATGACAAGCCTTGTGACTTTCAAAGTGGGATTCAGAGCAGCAAGACAAAAACATAGATAAAACATGTTAAAACAGTACATGCCATGCTAGAAGGGAAAGGCAGAGATGGAGTCCAGGATAGTGAAGGGGCTCAAGGAAGGTGAAAAAACCTTCTTCCATTACATCTGAGAAAAATGGGAAATGCAGGAAGGTACTGTTAAGCTGAAAAGAGAATCTGAGTTGGTGGAGGACAACAGAGGAAAGGCAAAATACATGAATGAATACTTCTGTTCATTATTCACAAAAAAACAAAGGTAGACTAGTCCAATGGAGAAGATATTACTGGGGAAAGGGGGAGTAAAATGTGTAAGAAAGAAATTACAGTGGACAGTAGCCAGGGGAGGGTGGTGAAGCACCATGTAACACATGTTACATGAGCGCCACATCCAGTATACTCAATAGACCTGAGTCAAGGCCTTCCTCCTCTTGCATTTTCATATGTTCATGTACATACAATCAGATAAAACACAACTGCAGTTAGACAATAAATTATTTTTGTAACAAGACTTGAAGATTCTAGCATTTCTTACAACCAATAACTTTGACTGAGTAGAATTTCATTCTTTAGCCATGGTTTGACAAAAAGATCTTTGCTCCTGTTTTGTTCTTCTAAGAAGTACAAGCAAGGGTAACTGATGACAACACTGAGTACATGTCAAGCCTAGAAATGGAAAATAAGTTTGCCATGGAACTAAGCCTGGGCAGACTGGATAGACTATTGGTCTTTTCCTGCTGTCATTGTCTTTGTTTCTATGTTTTTAATCCCTGAGCCCCTAACAATTCTCCAGGCTGTTGATAAATTCAAATATTTAGAACTTAGCTCCGGAGGTAACCAACTCAGATCACTATATAAGGAACAATGGATTGTCATTCTACTAGCACCCAGGGCAAAGTGGCACACACTATTCAATAAAACAGGCTCCATATTCAAACAAGCATCTGTAGCTGATAAATAGAGTTGCAGTGCATACTCAATTAAGGAAACAATAAACCCAGGAGTAGTCAGTTTTCTGGATTCAAACACAAGAACTTTTATGTTAGCATACACTTACGCAGCCAACATATTGCACTAGTAGCAGATTTGGAGGAGCGGTCACTGTGGGTGAATACAGGGCACGCATCAGTAGGTGCGTCCCTCATTCCCCAATGAGGCAGCTGCAGGTACTGACACCTGGCATAGGTCAAGTGGCCACCAAATGTAAGAAATGGTCCACTGCAATCATGCAGTGGCACAATAACATGCCCTTCTGACGTGCCTGTCCTGGTGACAGTGCCTGCAGAGTGCCCTGACCCACTTCTTTTGCTGATGGGGGAGCCCACTCCCCATCAGCATAATGACCCCCCTTCCCATTTAAAATGTATGCAGAGGGGGTGCCCAATCCCCCTCAGCATCATTCGCCTCCTAACAGTCTTTCTTTGCCGATGGAGGGCCCAATCCCCGTGGGCTTCAATCCCCCTTCCCCGTTTATTTTGCCGATGGGGGAGCCCACTGCCCGTCGGCATAATGTACCCCTCCTGCTTTTGTTGTGTGCCGAGGAGGGTGCCCAATCCCCCTCAGCTCTTGTCCCCCACTTCAGTATGTGTTGATGGGGGTGCCCAATCCCCCATTGGCTACAGCATCCCCCAAAAAAACACTTAGGTGGCACGCCCGGAGCCTACCCCAATGTGCCATATCCCCTGAAAAAAAAAACAGTCCTGCAGTGTTTTTCTTTTTTAAACCTGTGAAAGAAGAAAACGGTCTCTTGCCATCTCCCTGCCCCTTCCCCCAACCCACACCCACCCTCTGCGTGCCCTGCCTCCCCACCCCTCCCACACCATCCTTCTCCGGAGTCTGGCACGACAATCTTGATGGACGGGGAACACGTCTGCACTCTTCAAAGCCGACTGTGAACTGAAGAAATGCCGGTAAGCTGTATAATGGCATACACAGGGTTTTTTCAACTTTGGTGCATATCCTGCACATTTTGGGGAATTTTGGAACCACATTTTCAACAGGGGGTTATTGGGACCCCTCCTCATGAATTCAGTCACTGTCATGGCATTATTCGGTCCGAAAGGTGATTTCACGGTCACTGCACGGAATCACCTTTTGGGGCCGGATTAATGACAGTGCCACTGTTCATGAGGGTGGCTCTCAAAAAGCCTATGTTGCAAGTTTGGTGGAGAAATCCAAAAAATGGCTGTTTTACGAGCGTGCACTGAGCAGTTTCCATGCCCGCTCGTAACTTTGGAATTTGTAATATTTTCTCTCCAGATTTTCAAAATTGCCATTTTCCCACACCGTCTTATGAACAGTATAGCTGTAATTTTACATATCCTGCCTGAAATGTGTTTACACATGTCCGGCGCTCAATAGCGTGGTCACTGTGTGAAATCAATTTTTGGGACAGTTTGAGGAAATGACGGTGACACTCTTCATGAGCAGAGGTCCTAAAATGCCTATGTTGAAAATTTGGTGACGAATGTCTATAAAATGACTGTGTAACAAGTGTGCATTGCGCAGTTTCCACACACCTTTGTAACTTCGCAAATTTGCAATATTTTCTTGCCAGATTTTTAACCCTGTCATTTTTATACACCTCCTTATGAACATTATAGCTGTCATTTTTCACATCCTGCCCAAAATGTGTTTTCACACCTATGGTGCACAATGGCATGGCCGCTGTGGGAAATCAACTTTTGGGACAAATTAGTAAAATCACAATGCCACTGTTCATGAGGGGAGGTCCCAAAACGTCTATTTTGAAAATGTGGTTAAAAAACTCCTGAAAATAACTGGGTTACAGACATGTGTTATGCAGTTTCAATGCATGCTCATGACTTCACCAATGTTTCATATTTTCACTCCAGATTTTTACGTTGCAATTTTTTATACCTCCTCATGAACAATACAGTTGGCATTTTTCACATACTGCCCAAAATGTATTTTTGTCCCTGTGTCGCCAAATGGCATAGCCGCTGTGCAAAACTACCTTTCAGCTAACAAACTGATAGTACCGCTCTTCATGAGGTGGGGTCACAAAAAGTCTATATTGAAAATCTGGAATGAAAATACCAACAAATGCCTATGGCATTAGGGTTTCCAACTGTAACTCCCCACCCTGTGGAAACTGACAGGTGTCAGGGGTGTGACTTGGGATCATTGGCTGTAATGCTCATGCCATTCCATCCCCCACCACCACCCTGCAGCCAGTGACAGGCATTGAGGTCTGCCTTGGAGTGTTTGGCTCTAAAGTCCACCCCATTCTCCTATACTGTGCCCACCTCAGCATATTTCCTTATGGAATGGTGTAAGTATAAGGCCCAATGACCCCAAAGCACACCACAACACTTGTCAGTGTCTGCAGGGTAGGGTGAAGTAGAATGGCATAAGCATTATAGCTGATGGCCCAAAGGCACACCCCAATGCCTGTCAGTCTCTGCAGGGTGAGGGTGTCATTGGCTTCAGTTCAGTACTTCACTGCCATTCCTATTATGCGTCTCTAACTCCTGCACTACCAATGCCAATGTCAGCAAGACAACATTCGGCATTGACAAATGCTTGTTTATATGATAACATATACACAGTCTAGTGTAAGCTGTTTTTACAAGTTCCTCAATGTGTTTGGAGAAGGTAAGGCAGCAAACAAGAATCAGACAAAGGTACTTAAACTCCTTCACAAATTCAGTTGACTAACCATTAATAGTTCTTGGCTCCAGGGCTGGGGCACCGTGTTCCTCAGATCAACAAAAGAAATAAATAAACAAAATGCCTTGATGGGGCAGAGCCTAGCAGCCCAGCAGCCAACTCTCTGCTTGTTTAGCTCCTCAGCACAAAACCTAACAATTCACTTTAAACTATTTTTTGACAAAACAGCAAAATTAAAAGCTGACAGATCATTTCAGTACCATCATTGGCATTATTGAATTGATACTGGTGGAGATGGGGTGGCCTAAAGAAGCAGAAACAGATGCTAATCAACTAGGGCCATCCAAGAGTTGGCATTCACAGTCACTCCCATCAAATGCCAAACAATCCACAACACTGAAAATGCTCTGGCACACTAATACTGCCTTAATTCAGTCCAGTTCATGAAATGAAAAGAAACTGGACTGGTACATTAAGAGGTTGGTAGTGCTAGAAAACAAGTTTATGGGTATGGTCAGAACAGTTTCAGAAACCTTCAGCACAGCAGGGAAAACATTCATGGCTGCAACCTCTGTCAAGGAAGCAGCTGGTATAGGCAAGGTTGGAGCAGCAGTAAAAATGCCATCAGGGCCCCTAATATACACATACTGGGGTTACAAGAAGACATGGAGGGAGATGATACAGCAATTTTTCTAGAAGCGCCGACTCCCAGAGGTACTGAGACTGGGACATGCACCACACAGTATAAAGGCATACCGTATTAAGCCACAGATGACCCAAGTGCAGTTGGAGGGCCCATATACTATCTCTGATGGCAACCAGCTCCAGCGGAAAAAGGGATTAGCTACTCTGAGCTGCAAAGGAATAAGCTCCCAGCATTGGTGATGCAAAGATCCTGTTTTTCCCAGACTATGGATATGCAACCCACCGCAGAAGAAAGCCCTTTGAATTAATTACTACTAAACTCACAGAAGCAGGTATCCAATACAGACTGAGCTTCATGCAAGGCTACAGTTGACCATAGATAATAAAATGTACTGTTTTACAAACCCAAGGACTGCTGGTGCCTTTGTCAAGAAGCTAAACTGGAGACCAATCAGCCAGGAGGAGGAAGGATCAGGAGACAACTGAGAACAGTAATACTAATGTTTATATCTTTGATATGTGCCGTATAGTTTAGTTGGACTGAATTAATACACACAGTAAGCACAGTTTCAGGCATGATCTATAGCTTTTCCCTTCTAAATGTGTGATCATCTGGACTTTAATACTAAAGTATTCTCCAGCTGGACTTAAGTAGACTATGGAATCCCTACCTGTATCCATTAGGACATTCTCAATTTTGATGGAGCTCTTAGAGCAACGTAACTTGCATTGCTCCATGGCTATGGTAAACGCCTGGTGTGCCAGTAACCCTGCGCATAACTTTAGAAAAATATAGGTCCTGACACCAAATTCCCTAGGTGTGCCACAAGCTGACAGCTGCATCAAACAGTTGGCTCACCTGCAGTGCAACACTAGAGGGGCCATGATGGGGGTTGGTGTTGAACGTGCTGCACAGGAGGGGGCTGGGAGCAGAGGGGGCATGGGAGGTGGCACAGAGGAAGTCGGGGAGACAGCTGGTCATTAAAGGGAGTAATGTGGCTTCCGATGCGGTCCATTTGCTATTTTACGTATCTTATGAATGTCTATCAAGTCTTAGTAGTGTACTACACAGTACTATAATATTCCCAAATAGCACTTCAGTATATCTACATGTAATGCAGCAGACTTCAAAACTTGTAATTTATACAGACCATTACAATCTTCTCATTGCCGATGGGATGGGACCTCCAAGTGAGGGATCCAGGGACAGAAAGTGACATGGCACCAGGTGGGCTCCCTCACTGCCCACTGACCCAAATATTCAGATCCTCCCCAATTCACCAGTGTGTGGTACTGGTGCAAGTTGCTTAGACCACCTCCTGGCTGGTCTAAGTTGAGCACCTTGCTGCTTCCACATCAGGGCTGCAAAATCTAAAAAACAAGGGTGGTGCAGCCCCACCATGGCACAAGCCCCCTTGTGACCTAGTGCACCCTGCTCTGGGTCACAAGGCTGGGTCAGTGCCACTTTGGTGCAGTGGCTCCCCTTTTCAATACAGATCACATTTGAAAATTGGGAATGACACATCTTATGATGCAAGATGCCACTTGCATCATTTATGTTTGACACAGGTACCTTATGTCATTCCCTGGGCTTTGAAAATAGAGCCCATGGTATTCATGGCTGAAAACAAAACAAAATATTCATTCCATGTGAGTTCCTATGGAAGATTCAATACAGACTTATTTTGGGTGAGATTCACTTCTATAATGTTTTTCTGAATAGTGCATTAACTGTACAGCTTCACTCAGCTGCAGTTGTTTATATGAACAGATGACCTACTTTATACATTGTTAACTAGTCCTTTTCATGTGCTCTCACAACATCTCTGATCTAAGTTGTTAGCTGTCATCTTTTTTTTTTTTTCCACATGAGTACAGATCTTAAGCCCTTCATAGCAATCATATAGATCATCATATACCGGGCAAATTTAATCATCATTATTGAAGGGAAAAGGTGTGGTGGGGGGGGGAACCAGCCATCAAGAATTAACCAAGTTTTATACTTAAATTAAGCTATATTACCCAATCTTATGTTGTCTCAGAATGAGGCCCAAATTTTCTCATATCTGTGCACCTGTCCCTCTTTAATGTAATGTTTTTTTTCTAAATTCATAATCTCTATCATAAAGTCAAGCCAAGTTTGAATTATTGGCGAGTTTCTATCTTTCCACTTAAGTAATATGTACTTTTTTGCAATTATTGTCGATATTGAAGTGAAAATTATCTGTTCTACATCAAGTGACATAGATGGAATCATTAGCAATGCCAATTGAGCCATATTGGCTATGTCCTTGTTTAACCTTATTTGAATGTTCCTTATAATTTTATGCCAAAAATTGGAAAGGTATGGACAGGCGTACAGCATATGAATCAGAGTTCCAGTAGTTGTAGTGCATCTAGGGCATTTTTCAGTAATGGCTGCATTGAAATAATTTAGTCGAGAGGAGGTATAGTAGGTTCTAAAAAAAGTATTTATTTGAATCTGTTGACGCTTGTTAGCTTTTACGTAATGGCCCAGATATTCAAACTGTGCCCACAAAGTGCTCAACAGCAGGACCAAGCGCAAGTCCACTGCACCCATGCATAAGAAGTGCAATATTCAAAAACTGCGCAGGCCAAGATGCGCCTACGGCCGACGACTGAATATCACACCACCTGCGCCATAGCGCAACTAGGGAGGTGAAGCTGAGCATATCTGATGCACCATAGTGCAACAAGGGATGTTCAGCTGAGCAGTCCAGATGCACCATAGCGCAACCAGGGATGCCCCCCAGCAGTAGGGCAGCAATGCAACAGCACAACCAGGGATGCAGAGGCCCACCACCCAAGCCACAGATGGGCAGAGGAACACACATCAGAACAGACATCGTCCCCCCACACCCCATGCACTGCACAACTGGGGAAGGGCTGGAATAACCAGTGGCCCATGGATACCAGCAACCAACCCACAGCTGGGCCATAGTGCCCCATCAAACCCCCTGGCAAGCTGTGACCGGCACACAAGGATGGCCGACCATCTCGTACCACACCATCCCACAAATGCAGAGCACATCCTGCAGCATGATCCCCATACACCCTGCACAGGAGTAGCACCCACCAGTGCAGGACACCCCATACATGCCACCACCCCCACTGTGACAATGCAATCCTGTGCACCATGGAGCCATGCAAGGCAGCCCCACCATGGACACCCTGCAGCGGGCGACAGCAGACAGTGATGCAACAGATGCATACACAGTGCCACCCTGCACGTCCCCCCCAAGGTACAGCTGAGGGACCGACCATGCGTCAGCACACGAGGTACCCCTCATGCGACAGGGCATGCTCCGGACCCCATCTCCAGTGGTACAGCACCCTGCACACCCTCCCAAGAACACATCCCGTCCCAGCACTGGCCACAACAGCCACCACTGACACACCAGCAGACCGTGCATATCACAGACATGCAAGGGTGTCAGCTGCACAGGCCATGGATGGTCTGACAGAGGTGCCTTGCACACAGTGCAGGCCCCATGGACCACTGCACACAGGCATCCAGTGCACAGAGTACAACACACAAACCACAGACAGTGACTGATCCCCCTGCCCACACCATAGGCGGTTCACCTCTGCACACACACACACACACACACACACACACACACGCCCATGCATGAACCACCCGACGCCATGCACACCACTGCAGCTGAGCACCTGTAGCCGGCTGCAGATCAGAGACCACCACAGTTGTCATAACAAAATGCTTATATTTAAAAGATAACAAAACATATATACAAATATTTACAAGTAGGGGAAGGGACACATAACAGGTGGGGACGGGTAAGAGGCAGGGGTGAACATATGGGAGAGGGAAGAAGGGGTGTGAGGGTGGGTCAAAGGGGGGAAGGTGGTAGTAGGGGCATGGAGTGTTCAGTGTGTGCCCTGGTCCTCCTCCACGTGGTGCCTATGTCTGCCACTCCTCCTCCTCCTCACCCCGTGGCAGTGGATGCACTCCAAAAGCTCGAGTGTGGCCCTCGCCACCTGGAGCAGCTCCCTCACATTTCGTTCCAGCACCTGAAATCGCTGTGCACCTAGGACGAAGGAGCAGAATCAATAAGTGTGACTGTCCAGCCCCCTGCAGCCCACCCATTGTGTATGGCATACAGTCATGTGCCATGCCCCTGTGATGGTGTGCGAACACCCACATTGACCGTGTCCACAAGACCTGCCTACCCAGGCAGCCACAGCCATGTGGACCACTGCACACACCCACCGCCCATGTCCTGCACAGCACCACCATGGCCATACAGTGACTTGGCTATGCGGTGTGAAGGCAGTGCCACAGCCATGTGCCCAGTGCATGCATGGACTACCATTGATGCACTCCCGGATATGCAGTGCCACTGGACAGTGCTGACTGTAACAAGTTGCACGCATGGCAGTAGTGTCAATGGATGGTGGCCATGCCCCGCTGCCTGCCCAATTATACAGCATGCTATAGTAATCATGGATGTAAGGCACTCACCATCATCAGGGTGGTCCATGCACCGCTGACCACCATTACCCCTCCTGGCTTGCTGCTCCTCCAGGCGGCACCTCTGGTCTATGGCCTGTTGGTGTTCTACGGGCCCTAAGGTGCAAAACATGGAGAGAGGAACATCAGTACAATCCTGTAGCAATTTCCCCCCCCATGTGTGTGCAATCCCACACAGCCAGACCCATCCACCTCACACCCCGATAACACCACCATGGCCAACACTGGACGGCACCCCCATTGTGCCGGACACATGCAACTCTGATACCCGTATGGACAATAAAAGTGTATGGATGTTGCACCTACCTGGCCATGGCACTGTGCCCCTCCAGGCACATGCCCACAGGTGGGTAAGCAGGTCTGGGTTCCTCCGCCTCAGGTCCTCATAGCGGTGGCGGCACTGATCTGCAAATCCGCCCATCCGGTGGCCTCCTCCAGGGTGTCGGCCACCTCCTGCCACACCTGACTCCTGGCCCTGTCCAGGGGTGCCTCCCCAAATAAAGGCCCAACATGTGGCTCCACAATGGCAACAAGGTTTGCCAGCTCCACCTGGCTCCACTGCACAGCACACCTCCACGCCATCTCTGCTGCTCAGTTCAGTCAAAATGGTGCTCTGCAGCACGGTCCTGCCACGTGCAGATGCTGCACGGTACAGCGCTGCCATTCCCTATTGCACTGTCACCGAACAACGCGATAGTGGTGCACCCATGCCTGATGCATGGTGCCTAGGGGGCAAAGGTTAGGCACAGGGTCAAGGGTCTCTGGCGCACAGACAGCCACATCACAATTGGAACCCAATGCGTGTAGCACAATTGGGTGCCTGTGTGCCACCTCCTGTAGTGGCCTACCACGCTGTTGCCCCAGTGCACCTACGACGCCCCAGTGCCACAGTGCCATATAGGTGAACAGTGCTGTAGCGCCACCCCTGGCACAATGGTGGCCGTGCCGATTGCCTCCCCTGCACACCACGTCAAGCAATGTGACGGCGCCTGCATCATCAACCCGAGTACGCGTGAAAGTTAGGTGTGTACTCGCGCATGCGTAACAGAACCGCGCCTTGGCTCAGCACGTTCAACACAATTGCGCAAGCACAACAACTGATATTCAGCTGGCATATCCAAATCAGCTAATCAGCCATTCAATGGCACAGTCACTGCATTTGCATCCACTTAAAGATGCGCCTTGCCTCATTTGCATGAGTTGCACTATAAAAGTGCGACATTGGGCTGCACTGGCCATAGTCAGTTACTGCAGTCTATTGCGGTGAGTTGCATGCTGTTTGGGAGTGTGGACTGTGGATTTTGGGACATGCATGGGACTGCACAGTCACAGGTAACACCTGTCATTCTCACAGGCTGAATCATGACCGAGCATGTTATGGAGGAAGAGGAGGCCGAATTTCACGAAGGCTGAGACAGATGCCCTGTTCGAGGCCTACCTAGACCAGGAGCCGCTTCTCAGCAGACGCCAGGGAACACCACAGGCCCATGCTGCTGCGTGGGAGGAGGTGGCGCATACTGTAAACCTGCATGGCAGCCACCAGTGCTCCATGCAGGAGTGCAAGAAGAAGATGGGCACAGACAGGCGGACAATTAAGGAGAAGGTGATTGCCATCAGGGCAGCACGGTCTGCGACAGGTGAGGGACAGCCGGAGGTGCTATGCCTGACCCCACAGGAGGAGCGGGTTGCTGGCAGCATGCAGCGTTGTGCCATTGAGGGTGTACTGGGTGGTGGATTCCAGACGGTTGGTAGCCCGTCACTGCATGGTAGGTCATGGTCTGTCTATTGGGGGGGGCAGGGTAGGTCACATGCAGTAACGCAACTTTGTTTTCCCTTACAGCTCCTGAGCATCTGCATGGCACGGGTGGTGGCTTCCATTGAGGTCGGTCACATGGAGATGGAGGAGGGCCCATCCACCTCCACAGGAATACGCGGCTCAGGGCAACAGTCACCTGGACATCCAGACTGATGTTGGTGGAGCAGATATAGAGGAGGCTCTGCCCGTGTCCCAGCATGCCAGCGTCCATGGATGCCAGCATACCGTGATTGGGCTGTGCCGGATCCGCCACCGATGATGATGTCGCTAACGTCATGGGCAGTGACACTTGTGTGCCACAGGATGGCCACACAGCAGGTTACATCGTGGCTATGGCTGTGGGTGGTGCCGCCATGGAGGCCTGTGTGTCATCACAGTCCCAGCCAGTGACTGTCAGCACTGGTGGGGCAGCACTGGTGTGTGTACAGGACAGTGGGACTGTTACGGCCACTGTGGCGGCACCATTGAGCCCTGGGGAGCGGCAGCTGGAGGGGCAGCATCAGCAGTCGGCCAATGGGCATGGGGGTACAGTGTCGGGGGGCAGCATCAGTGCACCACCTGTGGACATGCCCAGGCCTCGCCCTGGTGTGCAGTGCCCACCCTCAAGGGGTGATGAGCATCAGGGCCGTGAACACCCTGAGGGACAGCATGCCGACCAGGCAGATGACCTCTTGGATGAGTACACCCAAGATACTGCAAGCATCAGTCAATCAGCAGGATGCAGCCTGATGGTGGTGGATGCACGGAGTGCAGCTCTATGCCAGCAGAGGAGCGTCGCAGCAGAGACACCGCTATGCTCCTGGCAGGGATGGACCAGTTGCGGGAGGATGTGACCGCTGCCATTGACAGGCAGACACAGGCATTCAGTGCTGTCATGGCCACATTGGGCACACAGTTATGTGCCCATGCGTCGCAGACACCATGCAGTGTGCTGTCCACCCCTCGTTCCTGGCGTCATGTGACACCATCCTTGTCGACACTGGGTTCAGCTGTGGGCATCCCAAGCACACCTGGCACAGGCATGTTCGGTGTGCTGCAGACCCTTGCACAAGCACAGTCGCATTCGAGCAAGGGAACCCCTGGGGGACCGTCGGTGCCACCCCATGAGGCCAGTGATCAGCCTGTCACTGCTGGTGGGTCTCGGTGGGGCTGCCCATGCATCTGTGGTGGCCGTGGCACTGTAGCACGTGACTGACCTGTCTCCCAGCACGGCTACTGTCTGATGCTGCCCTGTGTGCATTGTGTCATTCAGCGGGCAATGCCTGGGTGGGTACCTGGCCCTGCAGTCACACACGCAGTCCATCTGCACACCCTCCCGGCTGCTGTCCGCAGTTGCGTGTGCATGATGATGCCTGCATTGTGCTGTACGCCACTGTGCAATGGTGCCCAGCATCTCGCATCATGTGCAATGACAGGCAGTGGGCGTGGTGGTCTATGGATGTGTGGGCTAGGGTGGTGTTCTGGGTCAGCGTGGTCTCCTACCCTTTGAGCATGTCTGGTGAGTTGTGTGTGTGTGTGTGTGTGTGTGTGTAAGGCGTGTCTGACCATGTGCCATGTTAGACCTCGCCCATCCTTGGCGGTGTGTGTGGTTCCATGCCCGGCCACTTCCCTTGACGGCATGCACCCCTGGTGTGTGTCCATGCGTGTTTGTGGGTTGTGCCTTTGCCACTGGTGGTTGCACATGGCCCCATGACTTACCTGGTTGGCTGGAAGTGCTCCTCCATGATGGTGTCCTGGTGCAACTGTGCCAGCTGGAGCAGTTGGGGTCCTGCTGCCCAAGGGGGTGCCACACCATTGTCACGCATCCTCCATCGTCCCCATCACTGTCCCTCTCTTTGACCTGTACGGCTATCCCACATTCGTTGGCCATGTTGTGCAAGATGCAATAGGCCAGGAATAGCCCGCAGGCCTTTGAGGAGCTGTACTGTAGGGCAACGCTGGAGGTATCCAGGGAATGGAAACATGCCTTCAGCATACCGAACACCCACTCGATGACATTACGTGTGGTGGCATGTGCCTCATTGTAGTGTTGCTGTGATGCGGTTGCGGGCCGCCGGTATGGTGTAAGCAGCCAGGGATGGAGTGGGTATCCACTGTCACCTGTGTGTAGAGGGTGGAGGTTAGTTTGGTGATCAGCATCACCCTGCCCCAGGCCATGTAGGCTACTACCCATGTCACCTCCGACCATGCCCCTCCCAAGCCCGAAGTTTGTCCGTGTGGTTTGCATACTCACCCAGTAAGTGGCCAGTGGGGATGTCCCCACTCTCAAATCTGTGGCACAGTGCCGACTGGTGCCAGATGAAGGCATCATGTGCTCCCCCAGGGTGCATGGCACAGACATTGATTATGTGCCCTCTGGCATCGCACACCACCTGGCAGTTGATGCTAGCATAGCCCTTCTGATTAATATATGCAGCCCCCAAGGGGCCGGGTGAGGTCTGCGGATGGCCACATGGGTGCAGTCATTGCCCCAGCATACCAGGCATACGTGCTACCCTGTGGAACTCCTGTATGTTTGCTGTGCGCTCCGCCAGTGTGCTGTGGAAATGGATGTACTCCGCAGCATGTGGCAGCAGTGCGCTGAGGAATTGGGTGAGGTGGCGTGATGCGGCCGACTGGGTTATGCCTGTGGTGTCCCCTGTTGGTCTCTGGAAGGTACCAGTGGTGAGCAAGCACATACAAGCTGTCACTTTAGTCTCCACTGATAGAACATGGCTCCATCGTGTGGGTGCCTGCATCGCATCACTGCACAGCTCACAGAGCCACCTCAGAATTGCCCTATTCAGGTGGTACCAGCCCACGATCTCAGTATCGCTGTACAGCTCGAAGCTGGTGCAGGCTCGGTACTGCCTGTTGGGGGCATACGCCAACGGGCCCTTCCCCGGCCACGCCCCCCTGCTGCCCACCTTCTCACCCCCATCATTACTGCCTCCATCTGGATGGTGGCACTGGCCATGTCCTTGGCTTGTGTTCACCCCCCTGGCAGCTGTTTCTGTGTTACCCCGGCTGTCCTGGTTGCTACTTCCCCTGCACCGGGAACACCTAAATGTGGTGGCCTCTGTGCTGTGTGGCACTTCCACCTTCTGCACTGGCTGTGTCTCCCCCCACACCTTCCCTGTGCCACTCTGTTCAGGGTGCCCTTTCCCTGGCCTACCCTGGTCTCTCTCCTGCCCTCTTTGTGCAGCTATGGTTCAGCCTCATGTGCCTTCCCTGTAGCGTTCTTGCGCCTCTCCCTTGTTCCTTTTTATTTTGGCTCATTTCCACTATCTCGCAACTTCCGCTTGCTCCCCTATTGCACATGGCGAATGTTGTTGAATATCGCACTGCACTATTTATGCATGGTTCCTCCCCCTTCAGTTGTGCATACATTCATCATCATTGTGCTATTGCTCAGCATGATTTGGGGGGCGCAACTGCCTCCCACTGAATATCGCAGAATGGCGCATTTTCAGACTTGCGCTGTCACAACCCTATTGCGCATGGTTCAACCTTTTGAATATCTGGGCCAATATGTATATGATTTTAATGCATTTTGCCATAAGGGGTCTGCTATATTTATACCTAAATCCCTTTCCAATTTTTTATTATTTTCTGTTGTTCTTTTAAAGATGTCTTGGCCAGTGCTTTATACATAGTTGTAATTAATTTTGATTTTTTCCTTTCTATCCTTTAAAGCATTGAGTAACGATAATGTCCATTTTTTATAAGAAATCTGAATAAAATTTCGTAATTGCAAATATTGAAAATAATGCGTGTTAGGTAAATTAAATTATTGTTGAAGAATTACAGATGTCTTCAGCTGTTCTTTATCTATAACATATTCCAATTGCTTGATGCCTCTCACATACCAGCTTTGAAAAGTTTGATCCTTAAATGAAGATTCGAATTTGTAATTTAATGCAGTGGGTGTGTAGGGGGAAATTATATTATTTTCTTTAAGCAAACAAAAGTGATCTTTGTCCTAGGCCACTACTGTAGTTTCAGTGGCCTGACTCAATACTTCATTTTTCCCTTTGTTATAATAATCTGAATGCAGTAATTGTATCATATCTGTATATGGATGTGTTTGAAGCTCTAATAATGTCTGATAGCTGTCATCTTATCTACAGTCAGTACAAGCATGGCTCCACTCAAACAAGATCCTTATGAACACTATAAAGAACCAGACCAAGCTTTTTGGCTTGGCTTCTACAGTAAAAAGTTGCCATTCCCCCTTTTATTTTTCACCTCAGCCCAGGTCTGCTGGTAACTCTGGGTCTGGCACCCAGAGTCAAGGACTACTGAACATAGTCTCCATAAATATCAGCAGCCTACTACCTAAATTTGTCTGGTTTGTAGTTTAGGTTGAGTTAGTGCAGCCAAATATAATTTGCCCAACTGAAACTTGGCTCTGTCCACACACAACTGATGCCACTATCTCATTGTCAGGTTTCATTATCTTCAGGGAGGCTACAACAGGCAAGCAAGATGGGGGCTGCCTTATCTACAGTACAAGTTGCATTAAACTGTTCCACCAATGAGTTGGTTTAGCATTATTTTTTACAGTTGGCAATGCATTGGCAACTCATATTGCACTATTTTTCAATGCTTAACCAGCTCAAGAGCAATGTTTGCAAAATGTATTTGCAACTCATTTGGATTGCATCAGCAGTTCAATCATAATGCAATGCAAAACTGAGTTTTAACTCTTAAGAAACAGTTTGTACAAGGCTTTGTACTGGATCCAGCAACACTTATGCAGCTCAGTCAGAAATGCTAAAACAACTCTTTGGAGGAACAGTTTAATGTGACTTGTAGTGTACAGTACCTCAGATCAGATTTGCAAGCCTCTAAAATTGCAATCAAAAACCTAACCATGAACTGATAGATACCTGCCAGTGTGGGTGAGGTTAGCACCTACAATCTATTTTAAACTTAGAGGCAAAACAGACCACAACTGCAGTCAAAAATAGTGCCACGGTTAGTTATGAATGTGAAAAAATGTGGAAAATGGTGCTACCCACCCTTTTTTATTTTGCTGCTTAAAAAGCCTGCAATTTACAATAACTACAATGTTCTTACTGGTCATAAAAGTTGGAGGGGTTCTTGGTCTCATCATCATGCTGAATTATGATCAAGCCTGACAACTGCGGCAAAGCAACCACCTCCATCAGTCCAGGAAAAAGCACCACATTTTATCTTGCCATTTCAGAGCTAAGGTCCCTCTGCTTTATCTTATGAGGAACCATTCTCTTGGCTTCATTACCTATG
Source organism: Neoceratodus forsteri (assembly GCA_016271365.2). Taxonomy (NCBI): domain Eukaryota; kingdom Metazoa; phylum Chordata; order Ceratodontiformes; family Ceratodontidae; genus Neoceratodus; species Neoceratodus forsteri. The sequence continues at coordinate 259,236,138 of CM028137.1, read as the reverse complement.
TAGTGTGCTCTGGCCAATAAGAGGCACACAGACGACAAACATTTTCATTACCTTTATCAACTGAAATTGAGAGGCTTTCAACTATGGGCTGCACTTGTTCTGCATTAGTTCACAAATATTTGGAGCTAACCCTTACAGAATACACTCCTAAATTCTGCAATATGTAACAAAAACAAAAAACACAGGAATAGAGTGCTCTGTACACATATAAAAAATAGTGCATGTACTTCAGGAGTCATGGGAATAAATCATACAACACAAAACACAGACAGATACTTGCCAGTGTGGGTGAGGTCAGCACCTAAAATCAGCTTTAAACTAAGAGTCAAAATAGGCCACAACTGCAGTTAAAAATAAATCTACTGTTAGTAATGAATGTGAAAAAATGTGGAAAATGGTGCCCCCTGTTTTTTTTTTTTTTTGCTGCTTAAAAAGCCTGCAATTTAAAATAACTCCTATGTTCTTACTAGTCATAAAAGTTGGAGGAGTTCTTGGTCTCATCTTCCAGCTAATTATGATCAAGCCTGACTGCTGCAGCAAAGTGATCCCCTCCATCAGTCAAGAAAAAGCAACACATTTTATCTTGCCATTTCAGAGCTAAGGTCCCGCTGCTTTCTTTGTCTTATGAGGGGCCATTCTCTTGGCTTCATTACTTATATATGATTAGTAAGAACATTGGTGTTATTTTAAATTATCCTGTACTCCCTTCTACCTATAATAGCCCTGCACTCCCATGGTATCAGTTTTTTGGAGTGCAGGGCCTGAAGTGCACAGATATTATAATGAACTGTCATCTCCCTATGGGCCCTGCGCTCCCAGTATTGCATAATAGATGGCTCAGCAGTCTGATTACTGCATAATGGCATCCATTTGTGGAACCTACTTATAATTGTAGAGACACTGCACAGCCCTAGACACATTCCAAGAAAGCCTTGTGCTGCAAATGGTGCAATATCTCAGTAACCATAGCAATTTTGGAAAAAATCCACTGCAGTTGTAGTCATGGACTGCTAACCTGCATGTGTGTTCAGTACACTAAGCTGCACATAGTGAAAAATCCATATCTAAACTATTTTCATGATATAGGCACTGAAAGGCATTGCATTCACCATAGTTATCCTATGGGAAATTTCTCAACTTCAGAATACCATAACTATGAAACTGATGAAAATTTTTACACCAGACCAGCATAAGTCTCATCTCTGGGACACGCCCATTCTACCCTGCAAATTTCAAGCCAAAAGTCCTAACCGTTTCTTTGCATTAAAGTGGCAAAGAAACTGCATTCTTTAAAAATCCCTGTTTGTGAGCTGTCAACATCCTTGTACATGAGCTGAATCCCTGTTCGTGAGGTGTCAAAATCCCTGTTCATGAGCCAATCCTTGTTTGTGAAGTAGGGCAATCTGGTTGTCCCCTCACGAACAAGAATGTTGACAACTCACAAAGATTTTGACACATTATGAACAAAGATTTTGACAGCTCACGAACAGGGATTTTTAGGGCCACCTGGTCGTCCCTTCCCGAACAGGAATTCTGACAGCTCACAAACAAGGATTTCTCATGAACAAGGATTTTGACACCTCAAAAGCAGGGATTTTGACAGCTCATGAACAGGGATTCCCTTTTAGAATCCCTGTTTGTATGCTATCAAAATCCCTGTTTGAGAGCCGAATCCCTGTTCATGAGGTATCAAAATCCTTGTTCGTGAGAAACCCTTGTTCATGAGATAGAGCCATTTGGTCATCCCCTCATGAATAGGGATTTTGACAGCTCATGACCAAGGATCAGCTTGCTAACAAGGATTTTGATAACTCACGAACAAGGATTGGAAGTGAGTGGTGAACAAGGATTTTAAAATTTATAAACAGCCATTTTTTGAGTAAACTAAAGGAAATCAAAGCCATGGGTTTGTAGAGGGCAACACCTTGAACAAAATCCATACTTTAGTCTCCAGAGAAGACAACCCTGGGGCAAGTTACAAGGTTTTCTTTGCCAAAAAATTTTAAAACAAGATGGTGACTCAAGGACAGGAATTTTTTTTTATACAAACAGGGATTTTATAAGTCCCTGTTCACGAGCTTTCAAAATCCCTGTTCGTGAGGCAAATTCTTGTTCACAATTTATACACTTATCCAAAAGACTGAACTGAGAATATTTAGAACCTAAAATTCCAAAATTTAATAACTTTGGAAATGATTAATATTTTTTCACCAAACCAATACTGATGTTGGCTTGTTCTGTGGGGCAACCTCTTTCTACCCTGAAAATTTCAGACAAAATTTCCTAATAGAGTGGCTGCAGCATGATGTGCAAAAACCAGCAAAAACTGGCCTACCCCACAGAACAGAGCATTCAAAATTTTGTGCAAATTTGTTGAACGTTTGCTAAATTATTAAAGTGCAAATTTTGGGGATTAACATTAAATTGTTTACTCAATCCTAACCACTATAATATATGGGATATGTGGTGGGCACCTGTGGGATAACCAGGTTATTTCTACAGATGCCTGTGTTGCCTGTAAGATATATATATATATCTCTATATATATCTCTCTATATATATATATATATTCATTGCAAAAAAAACTCTATTAATGCATCAGGGTTGATAGCACAGCAACAAAAGTTTGAAAATTTGATGTTAGGGTGATCACCCCTACCACTCCACCCTCCATACACCAACAGGCATCGGGCATGCCATGGTATCATCAGGCCTGTTGGTGTGTAGAGGGTGGGGGGTGGTGGTAGGGGTGGGCACCCCAACAGCGAATTTACAAACTTATGTCACTGTGCTATCAACCCTGACTGATGTATTAATAGTGTTTTTTGCAATTAATTTCCCTTCTTTTTGAGACAGCATTATAGTATCCTGTGATCCAATCCCGCAAAGTTATGTACGTGCTTAGAATAAATTTAATGGACACACATAACTTAGGCATTTTCAGGAATGTTTTCACCCAAATTAGCAAAGTTACGAGCATGTGTAGAAACTGCACAATGCACACTCATAAGGTGGACATTTTTTTTTTTTACCAGATTTTCAATATGGGCTTTTTGGGAACTCCCCTCATGAACACGGGCACTGTGGTTTTGTTAATCCTTCCTGAAAGTTGATTATGAAAAGTGACTGTGCCGTTCTGCGCCACAGGTGCGAACATGCATTTCGGGCAGGATGTGAGAAATAACAGCTATACTATTCATGAGGAGGATTGAGAAAATTTCAATGTAGAAAATCTGGACTGAAAATATAAAAAACTGGCAAAGTTGCAAGCGTGGGTAGAAACTGCACAATGAACACTCATAACACAGTCATTTCTTGGAATTATTGCACCAGATTTTCAACATGGGCTTTTTGGGACCCCTTCTCACGAACCCTGGCACTGTCATTTCATTAATCAGTCCTGAAAAGTGATTCTGTGCAGTGACAGAGAAATCACCTTTCGGGTCCAAGTAACGAGATGACAGTTCAAGTGTTCATGAGGTGGGGACCCCATGTTGAAAATTTGGGGTCAAAATAAAAAAAAATGGCTGAGATATCAAAATAAGTTGAAAACCCCATTGACTGCCATTATATAGATCTTACTTTGATTCTTCAGTTTGCGGTTCACCTTTGAAGAGTGCAGACATGTCCCAGTCCAGAGAAAATGACAGCGCCTGACCTCCGGATGTAGGTATGGGGTAAAGGGGAGTGAGGGGAGGTGGGTGCGCAGAGGGAGGGTGGAGATGGGGAAGGGGGATGTCGGCGTGAAGAGATGACAAGAGACTGTTTCCTTCTTTTCAGGTATATATATATATATATGTGTATATGTGTGTGTGTGTATATATATATATATATATATATATATATATATATATATATATGACATCGGGGACAGTTTTCTTATTTTACAGGTGTTTAAACTAAACATCCAAATTTGGGACCCTGGGAGTTGGCTATCCAGTGTCCCTGAGTACTGGAGGGGGTTTATGAATGCCGACATGGTGATTTAGCACCCTGATGTCAGTAAATAAAATATCACAAAGGGGAACAGGCAAATGGAGGGGGAGTTATAAATGCCGACATGGGGATTGGGCACCCCAATGTTAGCAAATAAAATTTAACAAGGGGCTGGTGTAGGGGGGACTGGCAACAGAGGGTGGAGGGTGGGATATTGCACATAAGGAGGTTGCAGGAGGGGTTCTGTGTCTAAGGGATGAGGGCACCAGCAGCAGAGGGTGGAAGGTGGGACTGCAGACAGTGGGAGGGAGCAGGAGGGCTGTTTGGTAACTACAGATATGCCTCAGCCCCTTGGAGGTATTGAAAGGATAAAATATCCTTTATTTAGGTAAACATGTTGGTGTTTACCTAAATGGGGGCCGAGGAAGACAATCCTGCCCTTCGTTTGAAAAAATAATGGCCAGAAAAGGTTTTGACCTTTTCAAAGGGGCCACATTTAAGAAATGTCACAAATCTGTGAAAGTTTCACAAATGAACTTTCGCAAATTTGTGACACTTCTAATGGCTGAAGTGAAAAAGCATATTCCCAGCCCTTCTTTTAAAAATCTAATGGCAGGATTGCATTCCTTGGCACCCAATTGTGTCAACACAGCTGTTGATGTTTACCAAGTGGCACTATGTTTGGAATTGCAGTATTTTTTCTGCCTTGCTAAGGTAAACACAATGGCAGCCACACGACATTACAGAGGCCATATGTGACACTAAAATGCATTCGCAGCAGCACCTGTCGAGAGGCACATATATTTTTTCCCATTGACTATAATGGGAAAATTCAAATTTGAATAACTTTTGAACGGATTAATATTTTTTCATCAAATCTTCAAACAGCACATCAGTGACCCAGACTACATCTTCCCTGAGAATTTCAGACCAGACAGATAAACCATTTTCTATGGCTCAAACAAAGAAATTAGCAAACCCCCATTTTTGGGGTACCCGCGGAACTCACTTAGCAGCTGCATCCGACCATTCGCTTTCCAGATCCAGAGATCTATGGTACCAGACTGTGCATGCACATTTCAGGCAAATCAGTCATATGGTTACAAAGTTACTAAAGTGCAACTTGGGGGTTTAATATAGAAGTAGGTATATATATATATATATATATATATATATATATATATATATATATATATATATAAATATATCTGTATACAATGCATGTAGAGATTCACTACTCAAATAAATGCATTATTTCCCCAAGGCTCTGACCCAAGTGAAAGATAAAGATGTTATTCATCCAATGGGTAAATAACACTGTTTATTTTCACTTCCCACATCACAATCAACTTGATTGACAACCCATTCTGCCAATCCCACAATGCACCTTCCTTAATTGTCCACAGAACACAGACAATGTATACATGAACACACACAATGAACTTGTTCAAATATACCATTAATTTCCATTGTGAGGTGGCGGTACTTTCATAACTCATCTGCTTACCACTCATGAGTTGTCGGTCCTGCCCTCACTCATGGAAATAAAAATGGCATATTTGAACACAGGCTATTGTATATCTCCTCTATATATATATATATATATATATATATATAATGGCATGGTCATGCCCCTTTAGTTAGGGTTGAGTACTCTGTTTAATGCTAAACCTCAGATTTTGCACTGTAATAACTTTGTTACAGTTAATCGGACATACCAAAAGGTTTGGAGCACACACATCTCATATAAGGGATACCCAAGCTAATTCAATTTTAATCCATAATTTATTGAACAAATGTGCAGACAACCAGTCCATACATACCAAAAGGTTCTGAGCACAAACACCTAATATATGGGATGCCCAAGCGAATGCTGTTTTAATCCATAATTTATAGAACAAATGTGCAGACAACCAGTCCTGCCTGATGCGTTTCAGACAAAGGTGTCCTTTATCAAATCAGCTTTGATAAAGGACACATTTCTCTAAATACATCAGGCAGGACTTCGTTATCTACATTGTTCAATAAATATAGTTAACGCATCATTCACTGAGCATCCACTTAAAATAGGTATTTGTGCTCGCTACCTTATGCTATGTATGTTCTGGGAGTTCAAGAGCACCACTATTACTAGTGTGCAGTTGAACGGATTTGCACAAAATTTAGTATGTGTTGTCCTGTAGGGTAGATCTCTTGATGTGACAAGTTTAATTCTGGTTGAATGTGCAGACTATGAGATCCAGATAGTGTAAAAAAATGAAAAGTCACCACTTTTTGCAGTTTTTCCTCATCACTTTGTACCCAGATGGTCTGGAATTGTTGCATTATTTTTTTTATGTTAGAAAGAACTTGGGTAACAGAACTGCCATGCTTTGTTTGGTGCAAAAATATTAATGCGTTGCAAAGTTATTCAATTTTTAAATTCCCATTATTTCCTAAGGGAAGTACGTTTTCCAGGATAGAGGTAAAAAGACTGATAAATGAATTGATCTCATGAAAAAGGATTCATTCTAGTGAGATCTGTTCCTTTTACATGAGGAAGAAATCCATTTTCTTTAGGAAAAAATCCTGTTTCGCAAGTCACATTCTTGTTTTTTTTTCACCAACTAAAAAGGTGGAAAATACATAAAAATGTTGTCATGTTACAAAACAAACAAACACCAGAACCTAGCTAAATGTCCCCCTTTAGCTAGATTCTGGTATTTGTTTTACACTTAGCCCCAGAAATAGTTTTTCTGGGCACCTGAAATCCTATGTAGCCAGTTTAGTGAGAGAGCCTTCCACCGCATTCTCTGTATAGCAACAAATTCTGTTTAGTTCTGCAGTTGTAGCTGAACTCCTGCTGCTGGCTGCAGTGTTAGTTGTAAGCCCCCCTGTTTTACCTAGTGTTTAGTGGCATCCCCTCACTTCCAGATCACTGTCCCCATATATTCCTTGGTGTCTAGTGGCACCCCAACCCCCCCCCCGATTGCCATCCCCTACTCCCTTGCTCATTCATTTAAAATATCCAACATGGGGATTCTAAACCCCTGGTGTCAGATGTCCCCCCACAGCCCATTGTTTTATATTAATAAACTGACATCAGGGGGCCCAATCCCCGTGTCTGCATTTAGTGCCCACTAGCTGTGTGGGAGACTGGGGAGCCAACCCTCAGTGCCCAATATATTTATTTACTTTATTCAGACCTGTAAAAAAGAAAACAATCCCCCAACATCTTTTTCTTTATCCTGACAAAAGGAAAACAGTCCCTCATTGTCTTCCCTTCCCCCTCCCCATCCATACCCTCCAACTGAGCACCCACAACCCAACAGCCTCCTCTCTTACCCCATACTTACCTCTAGAGGTTGAAAGTTGTCATCTTCTGTGGATCGGGACGCATCTGCACTCTTCAAAGCTGAACTGCAAACTGAGGAATTAAGGTAAGTGCTGTATAATGTATTTCAAAGGCGTTGTGAACTTATGTTCATAACATTGCCCCACCTCATGAACATTGACACTGCCATTTGGTTAATTGGGCCTGGAAGGTGATTTTGCATTCACTGCACAAAATCACCTTTCAGGACTGAATAACGAAATTTCACAACCAGTTTTCATGAGGTGGGGTCCCAAAAAGGCCATGTAGAAAATGTTGTGAAAAATTCCAAAAATTGGTAGTTACCTGCGTTCATTGATATTTTTCTATGCACATGCATAACTTTGATAATTTTCAATATTTTGAGTCCAAATTTTCAACATAGCCACTTTTTCATACCACCTCATGAACAGCACAGTTGTCATTTTTCACATCCTGTCCAAAATATGTTTTTGCGCCTGTGGCAGGGAATGGTGTTTTGCCACAGATCTGAAATTTTTCACCTGTGGGGTTTATGAGATGGGGTCAGAAGAAGATTCGCAGGTTGTGTAGTGAAGAGGATGATTTTGCTGAGCAGACAGTTTTTTTTATCAACAGGGGATACCCTAAAAGCACAGTGTACAGAGCACTCTCCCGGGTCAGTGACGTGACCCATAACCTTGACCCTCGCAGGAAGGATACTGTCATGCAAGAACAACAGCGAATTCCACTAGTGCTTCCTTTCCATCAAAGCACACTTTCTCTTCATAGGATCATCACCAGCAACTTTCCCATTTTGCAAACTGACCGTAACATTGGTGCTTCCTTTACAGAACCACCTATTGCCTCCTACCACAGGCCACCTAACCTACAGAATCTCCTGGTTAAAAGCAGCCTACCTACTCCTAACAGTTCTTCTCTACCAGGTACCAAACCTTGCAACAGGACTTGCTGCTACACCTGCAAATTTGCTTCCAGTGTGACTGAAATTTGAGGGCCTGCAGGTGTTTTTCATATCACCAAGGAGTTTTCATGCACCTCCACTAATGTGATATATTGTATTCTTTGCAGGAAGTGTACAGCTATTTACATTGGAGAGACTGGAAGCCACCTTGCTGACCATTTCAGGGAACATTACAGAGCAGTAAGGAACGGTGATACTACTAAACCCATTGTATCTCACTTTATCTCCAGGGACCACAGTGTCAATGACCTGTCTGTTTGTGTCCTTCAGCAGGGTTTCTGGGATTCTGAACATAGAAAAAACATGGAAGCCAAGCTGATCATCCACCTTGGCTCCCAGCAGCCCTCTGGTTTAAATTATAGACTTATTTTAGACTGACATCTTTTGGCCACCCCTTATATTCCCTAAAGTCTGATTGTATCTGTACACATTTAATTTCTTTTTCATTTCCACCATAAGTCTCCATCTCTGCCTCCTTCCTCCACATTTGTCACCTTTCAGCCTTCTTACTAGGCCCTGTTAATTAGTCCCCACCTGGGTACTTCTTTAGTTCTTTCACTCCTATTTTGCTTTATCTTTCCCATCATCACCTTTTTGTTTCACAGATTCTCTCTTAACCTTGCCATTTATCACTTCTCCCTCAGCCTCCCCTTTTTTCTTTCCCCACATATATATATCCTTCATTTTATCTCCCTTCTACGCTAACTTTGTATTTTTCTCTTTTAGATATTTTCTGAAGAAGACCTAAGGTCGAAACATAGATTATTTTCAGCATGCATTTATATAACCCTTTTGTTTTGCTAGAAGAAGATTATGTTGAAAATGTGGGGTCAACATATGGAAAAATGCCAAAATTATGACCATTTGTTGCAGTTTTGCTATGCCCACTTGTAACTTCAGAAATGTTAAATATTTTTATCACAAATTTTCAACATAGCCTTCTTACTACTCCACCTCATGTATGTCACAGTTGTCATTGTTCAAACCCTGCACAAAATGTGTTTTTGTACCTGTGGTGAGGAATGGAGTTGCAGTTGCACAGAATTATGTTTTGGCAGTGATTTGAAAATGTTTGGTACCAGGTAACTGAGGTGTGGTAATGAGATGGCTATGCTGACAGTTTGGTCACTGTTGTCCTATAAATGGAAGTGCAGGGCCCAGAGGGCCATCTGCTTCCACAGCCACATACACATATGCATCTACAGAGGGATAGGAATGCAGGGTCCCAAGGATCCTGCACTCCTAGAATAAATAAGGATACTATTATAATGTCTCAAAAAGTAAGGAAATAAGTTGCAAAAAACTTTGTTAATGCACCAGTTAGGGTCAAAGCCATGTAAGTTGGGAAATGAGGCATCAAGGTTTCCAATCCTAACACCCCACCCTCCCAAACCAGGCAGGAGAGCAGATGTGGAGTGTGCCTTGGGCCTCTCAAGCCTAACTTTCACTCCATTCTCATAAAGTATACATATCTGACACTATTTACAGATGGAATAGGGTGACTTTTAGGCTTGAGAAGCTAAAGGCACACCCCACATCTGCTATCCTACATTGTTTGGGAGGGTGGGGTGCTACAGTTGGAAACCATAACACCTCATTTCCCAACCTATGTCATTTTGATCCTAACTGGAGCATTAATTAAGTATTTTGCAATAGACATATTATATATATATATATATATATATATATATATATATATATATATATATATATATTAGTGGCGCAGTCACGCCAATATATTTAGGGTTATAAAGGCACTTCTATGTTAAAGTCAAAATATTATGTGTTAATAACTTTGGGCTTGTTCAATGGATTTGCCTGAAATTTGGTATGTGAGGTAAGTCATGGTAGATCTCTTGATCTGCTAAATTTTGTATTAGTCGGACTTACGGTATTTGCTCACAAAAACACTGAAAAATGCAAAATTGTGCCATTTTGGGGATTTTATCTGTGGCCCTGACTTTGCAAGATGGCTCATCTGAAAGAGCTTTGCTGGCTGAACATGCCGATTTTTGTTTGGTGAAAAAATACTAAGGCATTCAAAAGTTATGCCACTTTTAAGCTCCCATTATAAGTCAATGGGAAAATTTATATGGTTGTTTTGTGAACAAAGAATGGAGGTTTGGGCCATCTTGTCCCACCTGGCAGTCAAAGAATGTGCAGCCTCATGGTTCAAGAATCTTTGTCCCCAAGAATTCTTTGATCGCGAGGTCCGCCAACTTGTTTTTAAATTCCGATCGTAAAAAATCAAATATCTCGGCTCTGGGGTCACTCCTGAAGTAAAACTTACATGGGTTTTACTCAGAGGGCTTTGCTCTGTCAAGCCATGCCTTTGGTTTGATGTAAAATGGTCAAAAAATAGAGTTATAACATTTTAAATTCTTTGATCATGGCTCACTAATGATCTTTGATTGCGAGCCTGCAAATTCTTTGATCGCCATCTTGCATCATGAGGTAAAACTAAAATGTTCTCAGCTCAGAGGTGGCCTAGGAACACAAATGAGAGTGAGTTTTGATCAGGGGGCTTCGTTCTATCGAGGCATGGCAGTGGTTTCATCTAAATATTCCAAAAACTCACATTTCACCATTTTATATTCTTTGATTGTAAGCATGCAATTTCTTTGATCGTGAGCCTGCAAATTCTTTGATCACGAGATTCTTTGATCGTGATCCTGCATTGCTAGTGAGGGACAAGATGGCCCTTTTAAAAATGCAAATTTCTCAGCTCAGGGGTGGCCTAGGAACACAAATGAGAGTGAGTTTTGCTCAGGGGGCTTCGTTCTATCGAAGCATGGTGGTGGTTTCATTTAATTCTGTCTAAAACTCCAGTTTCACCATGTTTTATTCTTTGTTAGTGAGCATGCAATTTCTTTGATCGTGAGATTCTTTTATCGTGATCCTGCATCGCGAGCAAGGGACTAGATGGCCCTTTGAAAAATGCAAATTTCTCAGCTCAAGGGTGGCCTAGGAACACAAATGAAGGTGGGTTTTGCTCAGGGGGCTTTATTCTATCGAGGCATGGTGGTGGTTTCATGTAATTCTGCCTAAAACTCGAGTGTGACCATTTTTTTATTCTTTGATCATAAGCCTGCAAATTCTTTGATTGCAAGCCTGCAAATTCTTTGATCATGAGATTCTTTGATCGTGAGATAGGGACAAGATGGCCAGATTTTATAATGCATTAGATAGGCCAATTTTACCAATGTTTAAATTTAAATATCTCTCAAACGGTTTTGTCTTTTTACTTGAAATTTGGAGGGTGTTCATGGCATGTCCTGTAGATGTGAATTACAGTGATTACATGTCAGAAAATATATTTTTTGTGGATTTATTGCGTGGTGCAATTTACATTCTGCGGACAGCATTTTGCATTGTGGTGGTGGCTTGAAATTGATAGGGTACCTAGCCTTCAAGGCCCCAAGTTTTCCACGATTCTACAGGAGTGGCAAACCATGGCATTAAACCACAGAATTTATGGCCACCCATGGAATTCACGTCTGACCCTGGAATTCATGGGCGCCTGCGGAATTTGCAGCTGACCACCATGGAAAAACAGCTGACCACAGAACTCGCCTTCAAATTGTCTCCTGCCATGCATTCAGGTGATCTCCCATAGCTTTCAGTGACAGAGGCAGTGTAAAAATAAATGGGAGGACTCAGTTTTTGCCCTGCCAAGATTTCGATGTATAGCAGAATCTACCTCGATATAAGTGTTAGCAAGCTACCTCCCCCCCGAAGTTGGGATGCCTTAACTGTTTGTTGCCTGTCCCCTGGTGGTCACAGCTAAAGGTTTTAGGGAAATATCAGAAAAGCTGACTAGGAGTTCAGGTACTAAATTAATAATTTAATAAATATGGAACTGTGCTCCGACTGCTGACATTTTTTTTTTAAAATCCATCACCTTTTCTTCTAGCTGAGACCATGGCTGCCTCTTGGTGTCACTGTCACCCCCTTTCCAAGACATTTAGCAGGGTCTGACAGCTAAGAAATATTTAAATAAAAAATTGTGTGCTCTCCTGGCAAGCTCCTAGTAATTTTTTTATTGAGTCCCAGGTTGGAGCCTCCCAAGAGCAAAAGGGGCTTCTGTTTAAATAATAAAACTGTTTGCTTTCCCACCAGTAGTGGTCCACAGCACCAAACCAAGGAAAGCCCCATCCTGGTTTACACCATTTAATAGGTAATTTCTGACAAGAGCACAAAGAAGAAAATAAAATTGATTAAATAATTAATTATGAACTGTGCCCCAGTTCCTGAAATGGGAATTTTTTTCCCTATTTTAAAATAGTCATGTGCTCAGAGAGCACCAAGGATCTGAAACTAGCACTGGACTGCTTGGTGGGCAGGGGCTCAGCATGTACTAAATCAGCCTTACATACCTGCAGGGCTCACCAGGAGGGTACAGTTTTTTTATAGGGCAGTTTATGAAGGAATTCAGCCCATGATGGTACCTTTTACCAGTGTACTGCACTGCACTAGAGCAAGGAGGGGATGTGATTTTTTTCACATGAATCCCAGTTGGAGCCTTCGGGGTTTACATCATTTAGTAGGCAATCAATTTCTGTCAGAAGTAATAAGCTGACAAAGAAGGAAATTCATTATTACATTTAGAACTGTGCTCTGATTGCTGTAAATTGGCATTTTTTTTAACTCTGCATATTGGATAGTTTTAAACTAATAAACTGATCATGCAATAATGCCCTGGCTGCCTGACCTGATCGTTTTTGGCTTACTCTATCTGTTAACCCTAGGATATGCTGACTGGCTGCAGCTAAAAACATTTCCATCATATAGACCCCCTTACTCAGAATAGTTCCCCGTTCAATTCATTTCAAAGGGATGATGGTACTTAAAGCAAAATGCCCAACCGCTAGTCATTTCTGTATTCAGTATTATTATTACCATGCCATGTAAGGGTTCTTGCTACATATTTTATATTTATTTCCAGTCTTGCTACTTTAACTCCTGAATGAAACTAATGTTGTTTTGTTATTGAAATTGTAATGGTGAATTCAGTAACAGTTTGTCATCATAGAGTAGCACTGAATGACCCCCTAGGATTTGTTGGGTATTTTTGGGCCCTTTCAGTTTAATGGCCGGTGAAGGAAATGCTGAATGGAGAATTGAATTGGTGCCCTGGGTTCTCTGAACTTTTGAGCTGAACTGTTTTAGTGTGTCTAGTGTGTTTGTCGTGTCTTCGATCGATGATGGAACCAGGAATCTGAAGGACATTAATAAAGAAAAAGGAGGTCGAGTGAAATTCTGGTAGCATACTCTGTTGAAATGCTATATTAAACATTCTTAATAGGTATGCTAGCATTTCCTGGGGATTGGAGATGTTATATGATCATAATTTATTGAAGTTATTATGCTCAGAGGAGCATTTTTCTCTGTATCCTTGACAGGTATGATTCCTACAGAGATGGAGAAGTGAGGTGGAGATGCCCCCCTCAGAAAAGAAGAATTTAATTCAGTAACCATGAAGAGGGCAGGAGAGATGGGACATTGGTGTGTTTAATGGACTCCCAGTTTACAGAGCTTATGGAGACTTCCTTGTGGAGAAAGGTGTACATTTTTAACCAGGCAGCAATTGTGCTGCCTTCTTTTAAGGATGCTGTTTCCAGTTTTGGAGAAGTACATTGTAATCTCATCCTGATATATTCTATTTGATTCAATGCTACCTTGGTAGTAGGAGATCATTGTTTAAAGGTAACTTTTTCTGAGGCAAGCTCAGTTTCCCTCACGCCTACGCCCGGGTATTGTTCATTGAGCCCTGTGTCATTAACTAGAAATCAGGACTCCCATTAGAGGAGCTAAATTATTGAAGAACCACTTTTTCTTTGGGGGACAGGAGAGTGTTTTTCTTTCTCCTCCTTTATGGGCTCATGAAAGGGCGAATGGCAAATGCATGCTGAAATAAGAAAACTTCTGAGAATCGGCTTTTTGCATGGATAAAAAGAGGGTCTTAAGAGTATTAAAATCCAGCCTGCTGAGATGTATTTAAATGTGAATGCTCTGAGTGTTAGTCTAATTCCAGTTAAATGCAGAGACATTTGATTTATGAATTTCCTGAAATGTATGGACTTCTACAGAATATGAGCCATGTAGTTTTTATTTTAGTTTATAACTTGATTGGACTCCAAGAACTTAATGGAGCCTTCTTAAAAAAATGTTCCTTTGGATACTACTATAATCTGATTTAATGTTTTTAAATACCTGAGATACTTATACTATAAGTCTTAAAGCTATTATTAATGTTCTGAACTGTTAAGCTAGACTGCATATTTCGACCTGTAACTCTGGGATTTCTTTGAGCAGTTTGGTAATTTTAAAATGCCAGTGTGGTTATTATGGACTAGATATCTAAATTTTCTCCCTATTGTGTAGAAGACCTGGTTAGGAAAACCTTTATATTAGGGAGCACTATCTGATAATTTACATAATTTGTTTAATTTAATTAATTACTGAACTTGAATTATGATTTAACTAACAGCTGTTATTTGTTCCATTATGGGATCCCAGAAATAGAGTGTGAATTGCCTGAAATGATCTTGTTGAAATTTAATTTAGTCATGATGAAAGCCTTAATGGGAGCTTAAATGGTTTTAACGGCTGAAAGGGCTGAATATCACAGTTCCCTTTGAAACTAGTTACTGAATGACTTGGGTTAAAACTCTAACTTGTCAGTAAGAAATGTAGCTCTAATGATGCTTTGATAGACCTAAGTGAAAACCCATTCAGGTCTGATTAAGAGACACAATATAAGCTCCTTTGAAATGTTTTTTATTGGAGGACTGAGGACGGCCCTAAAATAAAGCCATAAATAGCCATTAAATGGCAGGCTTAGAAATGGGCCAATATTAGTGGAACAGTGAAGGCTTATATAGGTAGCTGCTTTGTGACTCTGATCAACGAGTTAAGGGGTATAAACTGGGGTACTGTGGGCTGTTCTGAGCTTAGTGTTTTTCTGCAAAACTTGAGAGAGGATACACAGGAGTCTAAAGAACGATGTTTACAAGGGTGTTCTGAAATCTTGTGATTACAGCCCCTTCTTATAAACTCTCTGCCTAAACTGCTGTGTTTATAGCTCTCTGTCTATGCTTACATAATTATTAAATGACCAATTTGTTCTGGTCTTTCACACCTGTAGGATACATAGGATGTCCCAAACTGAGATGTAATAATGTAAATTGGATAATGTTTAATGTTGCAGTCTATAAGATGTACTTAATTTAATCATAAAGTGCATCATTCTTTCTTAAAAAGTAAGGACATTCTATGCAAAAAACTGCATTAATGCATCATTTAGGGTTAAACCACAAAAAGTCAGGAAATGAAAAATCTTTAGGGTTGCCCCTCCCCCCCAGACCCTCCAATTATCCCACGATTGACAGATGATGGGGTGTGTCATTGGGGTTGTGAGGCCTAAATGTCACCCTATTCTTTTTCACTGTCCCTTGTCAATATGATTACACATGGAATGGGGTGACATTTAGGCCTCACAACCCCAATGACACATCCCATCATCTGTCAATCTTGGGCTGATTGGCGGGTCTGGGGAGGGGGACCCTAAAGATTTTTCATTTCCTGACTTTTTGTGGTTTAACCCTAAATGATGCATTAACGCAGTTTTTTGCATAGAATATATATATATATATATATATTTGTAATAACTTGGTGGGAAAGGATAACACTGTGCACAGTAATTTTGGTACAACACACTCGCAGTGTGTTTTATTTATAGAAACATAGAAAACAATAAATAAAAATAAAACAGTTCAGTCAGAACATTCAACACAAATGATAGCTCAAGGCTATTGTTACCTTACTTCAGGTATCCCAAAACAAATCATACATCAGCTTCCTGCTGTTTTTGAGATAAATCCCTGACTAACTTCAAGTCTTACTGCTTACCTTCACCCCAGGCAAGTGAAACTTGCTGTTCAACTCATTTAACTCTATGTGTTTGGGAAGGGTTTATATAGCCTTCTCACTTATGGGAAGTCCCACCTACAAAACATAATTAACTTTGGATATTTTCTAAAGGATCGTAACCCAGCCTATATAGAAAAAAGGGTTATTTCTGAGCCTGTTTTAATGAATTACCAGTCTTACAAAGAAACAATTTAAAAATGCTATCCTTTAGGTTATATATGGGGAGGAACATTAATTGTCCCTATAAGAGAAAGCTCCTCTCCTTTTACATAATGAGTTCAATACTCACTGGGTATAAATACAGTCCTTTAGGGGCCACTGTTCTCCTATAGTACAAGCTCATTGCTGAGGAGTATGTTCCCAGTTCAGTCACATAGGTTATTTTGTCTTCATAAAACAAAATGTGGCACCTTTTAATATGTCCAGTGCTTCACTGTACTTCTTTATTTATTTTAATTACTATCTTGAAGCCCTCTCTTGTTCTTAGGGCTGCCACACTATATTTGTTTTAATACATAGGGACGTTCCTGTCCCTTTAAATGCTGGCAATTTTAAGTTGCAGCACAGCAGCAGTCTGTAAAAGAAATACTTATTCTGCTGCTTCGCTTTTGACCCAGGAGCATTCTGGTAAGCCCTTTTATTTCTTTTATTTATTTGTGTAGCAGGTTTTTCTCTGTAGGGACAGCTTGTCCCTTCACATAATAGCACTTGCTCTTCAGAGTGCTTAGTGTGATATTCAAACAGGGAAGCATGGCGGCTGAAAGGGAAAGGGAATGCCACCCCGCTATGAGCTGTGACACAGCAGCTCTGTGGAAAAGAGAGAGAGAGCAAGTGAGGAGTGAGCATGCTCCCTTATTATGTTTTCTCAGCTCTCTCTCTCTTTTGCTCTTTAGACCATTCAGGGTCTTTTTTATGTTTGTTTGTTTGTTTCATTTCACAGGGCAATGGGAAGGAGTTTCGAGAAGGCACGGAGAGGCTGAAATTAACAAATCAGCTGCTTGCTGCTCTGTGCCAGGATTGGGTTTTCTTTCTCTTTGGAGCAGCCTGAACCAGCTGTACACCAACTCCTGGGCTCCTCCTCATCTTTGGCTGGCTAACAATATCATTTTCTTTATTCTGCCAGTAGCCAGGAGCCAGGAAAGCAAGGAGTTTGAAATAAATACTAAGCAGCGGCTGAAAGTAAAAGTGATGCCACTCGGTTTAAAATGCTACCTGCTTGTAAGCACTCTTTCTTTTAGATTACAGAGTGGAAGCAAAAACATAAAGAATGCCACTTTGTTTCAAACCTTATTTCAGGCGTACTTCAGAACAATAAATATTTCTGAAGAAAACATAAATATGTTTCTCCACACCATTTCATTCCAGCATGAATTCTAAGCACTGCAGCACTTTAAAAAAGGCACAACATTTACTCCATGCATTTAATTCTACCAACAATATCTATAGGCAATTAATTTAAGCAAATGGCAATAAACATATTTAAATACACAGCTGCATTTTATTTCATTTATACATTTTATATTCTGGCACTATGGCCAATTTATGCACCTCATTAAATTAACCGGCTAACATGCTGGATGTTGCATGGTGCACACATATCGGAGTTTTGGGTGAGGGATGTATATACAGAAACTAGAAATAAAGGCAGTAGGAAAAGAGATTTTTAGAAAGAAATAGGAAAGACTAATGTAGGTGGCCAACCTCCACCAGGTTGTAAAAAGGTAAAGTATGGGATGGAAAGATAGTATTGCATAATAGATTTTAAAGTGTGAAGAAGAAGGTAATAGGAAAGGTACCCCTCCACTGGGGTATGGGGAGTGGCAGAACACAGTTCTGCCACAATATTCATTCCAAAAATCTCAGTTAATCCAAAACCTACAGTTCCTATTACAGCAACAAAAGTATGGAAATTCAGTGTTGGGTTCCAGCCCTATCACCCCACCCCACCCCCACACCAACAGGCTTCAGGGTGTGCCATGGAGTCATTAGGCCTAACTCTCACCCATTCCATGTCTAAGGAAGCTTAGATGGCACAGTATAGGAGAATGGGGTGAGAGTTAGGCCCTATAACCCCAAGGCACACCCTGATGCCTGTTGGTGTGTGAAGGGTGGGGGTTGGAATGGGGTGGTAAGGTTGAGAGCCCAAACATTGAATGTCATACTTTTGTCACTGTAACTGCATTAATGAAGTTTATTGCAATGAATTTCCTTACTTTTTGAGATAGTATAATAGTATCCTTATTTTACTGTGGGAGCACAGGGTATTCTGTAGATGTGCATATGTATGTAGGTGTGGAAGCTCAGTGCCCTCTGGGTCCTAGGCTTCTATTTGTTGAACAACAGTGACCAAATTGTCAGCATAGCCATCTTATTACCCCACCTCAAGTCCCCAGATAGAAATTGTGAAGTGCAAGGCAAAATGTAATTATGTGCAACTTCAATGCCATTCTGAGTCACAAGTGTGAAAACACAATTTCGGGCAGGATGTGAAAAATGACAGCTGTACTGTTCATGAGGTGGTGTGAAAAAAATGGCTATGCTGAAAATTTGGCAGCAAAATATTAACGAAATATACCAAGGTAATGTGTTGACTGACTGTCCCCAGAATCGCAGCTCAGGACCCACCAAAAGCTGACAGAAATGTAAAACCAAAAAGATAATCCACCCACGAACCAGGAAGTGCCGAACCATGCCATGACTCACCCCCAATGTGTGACCTCTGTTCCAGCAGCCTATAAACGTCATCACAGGTAGAGAGACAGCAGTGTATGCGGCAAAGTAAGGTGCAGAAAGAGCCATGGCAAGCAGAACAACACAACGTGCTGAATCAGACAGAGGGCGGTCAGATGCAGCACATGAACACAGTGCTGTTGTTACAAGCACACAGACCAAGGGATCCTAGGAACAGCAAGCAGACTATGCTGAAGACATGCAGTCTGAGGGCACAGAGCATGATGGTACAGACCTGGGGTGAATCAGTCAGTCCCTGGAATCAGAGGAAGACCCCGATGAATACTGGCACAGCAGTCAGTCCCAGGGCACAGAGGATGACCGTACAGGACTGTGGCATAACACTCAGTCACAGGGCTCACAGCAAGAACTTGCAGGATGGTGGCAAATCAGTCCATCTCAGGGCTCAGAGGAAGACCGTGCAGGACTGTGGCAAATCATCCAGTCACAGGACTGTCAGCAAGAACATGCAGGACTGTGGAAAATCAAGTCATCTCAGGGCTCAGAGGAAGACCACGCAGGACTGTGGCAAAACACCCAGTCACAAGGCTCACAGCAAGAATGTGCAGGACTGTGGCAAATCAGTTCATCACAGGGCTCTGAGAAAGACCATGCAGTAGTGTGGCAAAGCAGTCCATATGAAGGCTCAGAGGAACAACTAGCACCATAGATGGGAAACACACAGTTAGGGAGCACTGAGCAAGATGAGGGCTCTGAGAAAGACCCGTCAGATCTGCCTGACAAAACCCAGTCTGAGGGCTCAGAGCAAGAAGAGCACAGTCACAGCCCAAGTGAGGATGTGAGTGACAATGACACAATCACACAAGGAATGGCAGTGGTGGACCCATATCAGGATGACCCTATTTGTCAGTGGCAGAGTCTGACAGTGGCAGTAACAGTGACAGCAGCGGTGCAGAAAGTGGTGACAGGTATGGCAGTGCCCATCATGTGGGAAACAACACCTGGCGAGGAACACTGCAGTGAGTATTGCACAGTAATGTCACCCCTCCAAAACCAACCCATGACAGTCAAGCCACAATGTAATGAGGCAACAGTCAGAGTAGTACATGTGAGAGCAGTAGCAACATCAGTCAAGAAAGCCGGGATGGCCACGGCAGTGCCCATTGGCTTGCAAAACAAACCTGCACTACATACAGGGGTGCCATGTGTATAATGTTGCATCCCCTGAATGGCAGCCATCCCCAGGCACTCACCCCACAATGTAGACACCACAGTGAGAAGCCCCCCCACCTGCTGGTCCACATACAGATGCCTGCAGAGTAACGGGACCGCAAAATGTGCCAAGGCTAATGTTCCACTGACCATGAGTGGAAGTGTTGCTGTCTACAGCAGCATGTACACCACAGCAATCAGAAGGGCCCACTGATCACCATGGGATGACCAATAATGAGAGCACACAGGTGTACATCAGCAGAAGAAAAATGTATCAATGCCAAAATAAACACTGTCAGTACCAAGAGCCCCCTCCCCAACAGACTGCACCTGCTTTGTTCTGAACACTGAGACAGGCATGGCAGCATGGTGCACTCCCCCATGCCAGCTGAGTCCTGCATAGGTGCCTGTACAGTATCAGTACAAGTAGCATCCCACAACAATAAATGGTATCCCAACCATGACTGTGTGTCAGTGTGTCCACACCCAGCAGCGTGAACACCATAACAGCCGAGAGGGCATGCAGGCTGTCATGTGTGGACCAATTCCAAGTGCACACATGTGCACATGAGCGGCAGAACAATGCACCTATGCTACACAAACCACTGACACTACCCTGAGACACCTACCCACCCAACAGACCATAAGTGCTGTGTCCCTGAACAGTGTCACAGGCAGTGCAGCAAAGGCCCCCCACCTCCAGAAACTGGGTCAGGCAGAAATGTGTGAAGTGGGCCCAGTATCAGTACATACTGCATGGAAACACATGACATGGGGTTGTAAGCACGACTGTGTATCAGCATGACTGTGTGCCAATGATGCTGCCACCAGCACTGTACACACCACAGCAAGTGGGTGGGAAGGTTAATGCACCATGGGGTGACCAACACAGAGTACCAACAAGTGTACATGACCAAGACCAAAAGAGCAGAGCATGCATAATACCACACTTCAGAACTGGTGGCCCCTCAAGCACCACATGGACTGCAGTAGCTGTGTGGTGACAAATGTCACTGGTCCTAAATATACCCCCTGCCCCAGCCCTTGGCTGCAGGAATGCACAGACTTGACTGTTGTACTGTTCACATTGCACAGTACAATCCCCCATCATGTAACACAGTGAAATGGTGTATTGCCAGAACTGCATTTCTGTGGCTGAACCAGCAGTGCACACACATCAATAATCTGTGGGTGATGCACAAGAGTAAATTGTATAGCAACACCAACTGGGTAAAGGTTTTTATGCCCAGGACAATGATGGCAAGCTGCAAATGTGACAATGTGTGACAATTGTCAGAAACTGTGAGGCCCCACCCCCAAGAGCACAGGGTGTGTGACGTCAATAGCCATGGTGTGTGCAGCAGTGCCCCACCCACAACCCATCCTGCTGTGTTCACACACAAACTTGTGGAGGCCTGTTTCCTTGAACATGCTGCAGTAGCCAATGCAACAGCATATTGTGCAGATACCTGAACATGAGTCACGGTAACACAGAATGTACATCATGTGAAAGCATGTGCATGCACACCACATTGAAACATCAGGCCATGCTGTATGTAACACAGCTGCTCTGAGGGCCCAAATACAAAGCACCAGAGATGTGACAACTGAGAATGTCACTTACATCAACTGGTCATGTTCTGCAGGTATCCCCACCATACCCTACTGTCACCATCCAACCATGAAGGTGCCATGAGAGCTATATACCTCCACAGGCACCCATCTGCAACAACCAAGAGAGGCACACACCACCATTTGCCATGACAGTCCCGAAAACACTAGACTTGCGAAAAAAGTGCATGATCTGTGTGAAACATGTCACTGTGTGAAGTAAATTCCAACAGTCAGACACATGGGTACATCTAAAGATGTACATGGCAGCATGCATCCCGTCCGCTGAAGTCAGGGCGGGGTATATTTCTGCACACAACTGTAGAGTGTGTGGATAGCGGCCACCACAACACTCAGTGACTACAGTGTTACCACAACATGGGAAGTGATATTACCATGAAAACCCCATGCAACTGTGACCAGTAAACAGCCTGTGTACATGGTACCTGTCATCCACAATATGGTTTTTCTGCAGTACATGTTGTGCAGTATTGCACCACAGTAACATGGCCAAAGAAATGCAGCATATGGGTATGGTCACTGAGATGTGCCAAGTTGTGTGCCAACACTGAATTCAACATCTACTATGACAACAGTAGCCTGTGTGTGACTGTAGTGTACTGGACCATCACACGGTATCAACAAAAATAATGACATGGAACTGGACTGTGTGTTGTGAGTAATGCCTGCATACCCATCATGGTTACTGCAAGAGGTGTATTGAATGTTGTGTGGGACATGCCTTGCATAACAGTACAGAACCCCATCACTGTCTGCTGTAACCCTGTATGATGCCTTAGCCATAACACATTTACGGTGCTCAAGGTACAGTACCATGTCATGAGACTGTCTACTAGACAATGTGAGTTACTGTTGCAAGAACATGTCCTGGCTACCACAGCATGAGTGCAACAGTGTATGTCACTGCATTCTGTACAACAGGAGGCTGCTGACTGCTGGGGGGAGGACAGTTATGTTATGTGTAAGGATGGGTAATTGTGACAGGGTGTGTCCCTGTCACTGTAGTAGGACCCCTTGAGTATATTAGGTTGCAACCTCTCTCTCTCTATATATATATATATATATTCTTATCTAATAAAGCTATCCCTTTCTTTCCATCTGGAGGCAGGCCAGCTCCAGACAACTCTCTCTGCTTCTCTTTAACTTTCTTTTCCCTTCCTTCCATGTGTCCATATGTATGGAGGTCAACTTCCAGTGACCTCAAATTCCCAGGCAGAATGGGAGAATAAAATAGAATGGTTTTAGCTATAGCTCCATAGAATGGCTGGCTGTTTTAGCTAGAATAAAACATATGTATTGTATACATTAAAGCACCCTAATCAAAAGAGATACAGTGGCTATTTAGTGTGTAGGCAGAGAAAGACCTACATGACTGGCCTGTACATTAATATTTATTGAAAAGTGACAAACCCCTTCCCCTTTTATTTTCTGTAACCCTGTTGCCACTATGGAAATGTTAGAACCTGTACTGAATGCTGCAGTTTATCTACTGGATGCATTATGCTGCTGTTAAACTGTAGCTGCATAGGTAGAAATTAGAAGGAACCACATTGTAGTTATGCTATATTAGGTTCCACAGCCTTATTGTAAGAAACAGTGATCACCCTTTACTTAGCACTTTACTTAGCTGCACCAGAGATAAACAAAAAGGGTGCAGAGCGAGTATTAGGCATGCTCTCTAACAGAGTCAGGGAATTATACAGAAATGCGTAGAAGCCTACGTGGAGGAAAGTGAAAGTGTCAGCTGACAGCTTGATATTTCAGCCGAAAGTACATTGTCTTGGCCCAAATGCCCTGAAACACATGGCTAGCTTTGTGCTACATGAGCAAGAGATGTAGGATAAATGGTTTTCTTGCTACCCAAGTATAAATATGAAAGGCTAAGGGATATTGTACTGCATAATAAAGATTACACATGGGAAACTCTAGCATACTAATAAACCTGGCATAAACATAGCTAGTGAAAACCTACAGACTAGAATACAAAAATGGGGTAAAGTAAACACAAACCTTCTACTGGCAACACAATATACTTTAAACAAATGTACTTCTTGAAGGAGAAGGAATACATTAAGTATGTCCTTACCTGAAGCAGAGAAAAGAATGAAATATCATGTATAGGAGAATAGTGGCCCCTTGTGGCCCCTTTTATAGTAAGTTGTCTGTCATCCAAGCCCAAGTGGAAAGTTTTCCACCTTTGAAAAAGGGGAAAATCCTTCTGGGAATGTCCCTTTTATTATCTAAAACTGCTCCTCATTATAGAAGGGTAACTAAGACCTTTTAGCCAGTTATCTAATTAAATGAAGGGCTATGATGATGCTTGGTAACCTGACCCAGGTGGACAGGTATAAATAGTACTCCCTGAGCAAACAGATGCTAGATAGGGTCAGTGTCTTCTGACTGAGTGTAGGTGAAGGACTAGTGGGGCCCTGTGCTGCACTAAGGAGAACATTTTGAAAAGTATTTACAAGTCTTTTCTTTTGAATCATTTTGATTGTTTTATTTGTACTTTATATGGTGTAAAAGCTGTTGTTGTTTATGATTACAAAATAAACATCCCACTTAGAACAACTGTGTTTCACCCAAAATCTTGTGTTTGTGTCCATCTGTATTTCCCACACCTTTACAACTGGTGGCAGTGGTGGGATTTACAGCTGCTAGTGTCTGCCAGGGACAGGAGACATTGCGGTGGTTACCATCCAGTATCCCAGGTGGACACATGGCAGAGGCTGTCTAAGTGACTGGCACCCTTACCAGGAAGATGGCTGCTCAGACAGGAGCACCACTTCTAGACGGCCTTCCAATGACTGTCAAATCTAAGGTGAAGAAGCAACCTTCGGAGAACGATGATGACCACAGTGATTGGGTGGAAGAGGATCCTATTGATAAACTTCCAGAGATCAAGGAAGGTGAAGAGGCCATTAACACCTCCTGTTCAGATTTGGAACATGATCCACAAGAAGATGTAGGAGAACAGTTGAAGTGGCTTTGTGTCTGACAGGTCCAGTTGGACAGGGAAAGAGAGGTGGAGAGAAGATGACAAGATACAAAGTGGGCAGATACAATGAAGGTGTTGCAGGCCATAGATGCTAGGACAACAGAGCATATGCAGACCCCAAGAGACATTAAATTATTATAACTCCAAGATAACAATGACATAGAGGCCTATCTAATGACATTTGAGAGGGTAGCTCAAACATGTGGGTGGCTACGTGATCAGTTGGTAGTTCATCTAGCCCCACAATTGACTGGCAGAGCACAAGTAGTCCATAGTCAATTAGACGTACAAGTGGCTCAAGATTATGACTATGTAAAGAGGGAAATCTTAAGACATTACGACATCAATACAGAAACATATAGACAACGTTTCAGATACTTAAAGATGAAATCTTCAGATGCCCCAAGGGAAACCTTTACCCGCATAAAGGACTTCACCTATAAATGGTTGCAGCCAGAGACAAAAACAACTCAACAGCCAATGGAGGCCATAATTATTGAGCAGTTCATCAAGATACTTCCCCAGGGTGTTCCACTATGGGTGAGACAGCATAAGCCTGAGGCAGCAGAGAAAATGACTGTCAAAGCGGAGGACTTCTTGGTGTCCAGACCTGCAAAGGGGAGGAATATCCAAGGGGGCTCATCATCATCCACCTCCACCAATCTGGTAAGGCCTACTCAAAATGTTATAAATAGAGATAAACCAGAATGGAGACAAGACAGAAAAGGGAGGTTGCCCCTTTTGGAAATTGTTTGCCACAGATGCCAGAAAAAATGGCATTTGATAAGAAACTGTCTGTATGTAAAACAAGACTATGGTCACTTAACTCTAGCTAACTGGGCACCTAATAAAACAATGATGGAGGTGGGTATTCAGAAAGTTGTGGATTTTATTGACTTGGGCAGTTGACAGTCACTCATTCTTACTGATCTAGTGGATATATACAACAAACCGGGGAAAAGTACAGCAGTAACATGTATTCATGAGGATACCCATGTTTATCTTACAATTCCCCTGGAGATGGCTATTAATCAGAGAGTGCATGAGTTGGAGGTAGGATTGGTACCTCAACTTCCTGTCTCCATAATCATTGGACAGGATCATCCCAATGTTTCTTCATTGTTAGAAGGAGACAGAAGACAGTCAACTCTGTTAGCAGCTACTACCCAAGCCCAGGACAAACAACAAGCAGAACTTGCCACTGTATTTCCCTTTTCTGAGGAACTACTTGATTGTCCAGGTAAAGACAGGAAAGGGAAAACCTTACAAAGAAAGGAGAAGAAGGAATGGAAAGAGAAACAAGGGACTGAAAATATTGAAAAGTGAAGAAGGGATGATGCAAGAGGAACAAAAAAGTGCTAAAACCTTAAATCCCTTTTTCTTGCAGGTTGGACAATTACAATGCACTGGGGCCCCCAAATATGTGGTAAAGAATGATTTATTGTATAGGTAATGTGAAACCCCTAGAAATGGGGCAACAATAGCCCAGTTGCTAGTTCCCGAGAAGTATAGGAATACTGTGGTGAAGTTAGCTCATGATATTCCCTTAGCAGGCCATACTAGTAAGGATAATACCCTAACCAAAATCCTTAACAGATTCTTTTGGCCAGTGATACATGAAAAAGTGGCTGAGTATGTCCGGAGCTGCCCTGATTGTAAAAAGGTAGCCTGTATAGGAAGAAAAGACATGGTGCCCCTACAGAGTATCCCCATTGTCACCCAACCTTTTGATCACATAGTCATGGATGTGGTAGGCCCCTTAGAAACCAGCTCAAAGGGAAACCGCTTCATTTTAGTCATATATGAGTATGCCCCACGGTACCCTGAGGCCATCCCCATGAGGACAGTAACAGCTCCCAGAGTGTCAGAGGTACTGGCTGAGGTGTTCAGCCGAATGGGAATCCCAAAGTCATACTCACCAATAGGAGTAGCAATTTTACATATGTAATGCTGAGTGAATTGTATCGTTTGTTGGGAATTAAGGGAGTTAGAACCTCCCCTTACCACCCCAAAACAGATGGTCTGGTAGAGAAGTTCAACCAAACTATAAAGAAGATGCTGCAGAAGTATGTGACTGAGGAAGGCAGGAATTGGGATTAATTTCTACTTTACCTTTTTTTCTCTTATAGAGAGATTTTCCCTGCTTTATGGGCACTATCCCTAAGGACCCCTAGATGTGGTCAAGGAGCATTGGGAGGATAATAGGAGTATTGGGCATAGTGGTATACTGGAGTGCATGACAGCTTTGAAGAAAACGTTAATGAAATACATTGGATTAGCTCATCAGACCCTACAGGAGAAGCAGAACCAACAGAAATCTGTATATGATAAAGGGGTGGGGACCAAACAGATTGAAACCAAAGAAAAGGTATTACTTCTCCTTCCAGCAACTGAGAACAAGCTTTTGATGAAGTGGCAAGGCCCTTACACCATCATCCGTCAAATAGGCAAGATAAATTATGAAACTGAGATACCAAACAGGAGGGATACTAAACAGATTTACCATGCTAACCTACTTAAGAAATGGCATGAGAAACCACCCCAAGCCAACCTAGGGTGTTACATACACACTGCAATCCAAGACACCAAATTGGATTTTGCCTATTGAAGATTAGAACAGCCTGGGCACATTCAAGAAATAAAAATCAACACTACTCTAACCAGCCTACAAACTGAACAAGTACAGAAGGTCATAGAGAGGAATGCAGGCACATTTACTAATATTCCAGGGAGGGCATCTGGAATAGAACATGACATTCAGATCACACAAGAGAGACCTATCTACCAGAAACCTTACAGATTACCCATCCATATAAGAGAGGAAGTCATCCAGGATGTGAAAAAGCTTGAGTGCCTGGGAATAATTGTACCATCAAAGAGTGCCTGGTCATCCCCCATAGTGGTGGTTAATAAAAAGCAGGGAGGCATTTGTCTTTGCTTAGACTTCCATGAGGTAAACACTGCCACTCTCTTTGATGGGTACTCTATGCCCCATATCAATGACATTATAGACTGATTAGGCAATGCTAAGTATGTTTCCACATTAGACCTAATGAAGAGGTACTGGCAAATCTCTTTAACACCACACTTAAGGGAGAAAACAGCATTTAGTACCCCTTAAGGATTATTCCATTTTGTTACGATGCCGTTTGGTCTGCATGGAGCACCAGCAACCTTCCAAAGCTGCATGGATCACATGCTTAGACCTCATTCAGACTTTTGTGCTGCCTACTTGGATGATGTGGTAGTGTTTAGCCCTGACTGGGAAACACATGCATGACACCTTGATCAGGTGATAGCCACCATCCAAGAAGCAGGAGTTAACATAAATTTTGCAAAGTGTGCCTTGACGAATACTGGGACTAAGTGTTTAGGGTTTATTATAGGAAATGGGGTGATTAAACCTGAGCAATACAAAGACACTGCAGTGGCAAATAGTACTGTGCCAATGACAAAGAAACAGGTGAGAGCTTTTTTGGGGTTAGCAGGATATTATCGGCGGTTTATGCCGAATTTCTCTGATGTGGCATACTGCTTAACAGACTTAACCAAAAAGAGCTATGCTAATAATGTACACTGGACTCCAGAGTGTGATGAAGCTTTCAGAAAGATCAAAGCAAGGTTATGTTCATACCCTGTGTTGAGAAGTCCCGATTTTAGTAAACCATTCTTAGTACAGACTGATGCATCAGGAGTGGGAATTGGTGCAGTACTAACCCAGTATATCCAAGGGGAGGAACATCCCATTATTTTCATAAGTAGAAAAATGCATGAAAGGGAGGGAAAATATGCCACTGTTGAGAAAGAATGTCTGGCATTCAGATGGGCAGTCAAGTCACTAAAATACTGCCTGTGGGAAACTGAATTCCAGGTGGTGACATATCACAACCTGCTGTCTTTGTTACAGCAGATGCTAGCAAAAAATACACACATCATGCCAGGGTAGCCGGCTTTGCAGTCCTATCACTTTACTGTGACCCACAGGAAAGGTAGTGAACATACCAATGCTGACTTCTTGTCATGGTATGGAGCAGGAATTGGAGACCAAGACAATGTTGTAAACACTGAATTCACCTGTAATAAATGCATAAAAAATTCTGCTTTAATTAAAGAGATACAAATTTTGGAAACAAGACTACAAACTTACAAGGATATATCTAAACTGGAAGACTTCATTAATGAAGCTGTAGGTGACGTTAGTAGAAAGCAATCCTTGGAGATGGACAGCTCTAGACCCCAAGTTTGTTTATATGACAAAGTAGAAATTAGGCCCACACTTATGCAAGACAACATTACCCTATTTCAGCCTCATCCAGACATAGACATTGAAAATAGGTTTGACTGCCTTGATATAGACGTACCAAATAATTCAGTTAAGAGTAATACTGACAAAGGCGAGCCAAATTTACTAGTAAGTGAAACAGCTGATTTAATTGAGACTTCTAAACTGGTGGGCAATAATCACAACAAAATTACTATCTCTAATAAAAATAATTATACCTCAAAACTAACCAAAGAAACATTGGACAGAGACTTACTTATAATTGGGGACTCAATTTTAAAAGGAACAGATACATACGTATGTTCTAATAGAAATGAATACACCACAGTCAGCTCTCTGTCTGGAGCAAGGGTACAGGACATAGCTACCTTAATGGATGGTTTTTTCGAAAACACAAATACCCCTTTGGTCCTTTTGCATGTGGGGGCTAATGATGTGGGAAAAACACACTGGAATGATATGCATAGATATTTCAAGATGATAGTTGATAAAGTTAAAAGCAAAAAGAGTGAAATCATTATTTCTGGGATTATCCCTATGCAAGGTAAACATACATTCAGAAATAATCATATAAAAGTCATAAATGGAAACATCAGAAAGTTCTGTCTGCAAGAAAAAATTGGGTACATGGACAATGAAAGAACATTTGTTAGACCAACACTTTTTAAAAATGACGGTATCCACCTGAGTCATGCTGGGCTTAGGGTAATGAGGAAAAAAATCCATGAGGTGACGAAATTTCATTTAAACTGGATGGGGGGGTATAGAAATGAAGTACAGTTTAATTACTCCACCTCCCTTGAATAACTTAGGATGGAATGCCCTTTTAATTAATGCCCGTAGTCTGCAGAATAAACATGATGAATTAAGAATAATTTTACATAACAATAATGTGCATACTGCCCTCATAACGGAAACATGGTGGGATAGTACGAACCATTGGGGGAAAGAAATTGAGGGTTATAAACTTTACTCCTATTGTAGGAAATACAGAAAAGGTGGTGGTGTAGCTATTTACATACATAAAGATATTGTTTCAGAGGAAATTAAAAAAGACATAGGACCAATCGAACTCTTATGGGTGCAATTATCATCAAAAAATGGGCCTAAAATCACATTGGGACTTTTATATAGACCCCCATCCATGTCCCGTGAAGATGAGGAGCTCTTGCTGGGCATCCTTAGTAATTTGGATTTTTCCAAAAGGATTGTCCTGACTGGAGACTTCAATTTACCTAACATTGATTGGACTAAAGGCACTGGCTGCTCCCCATTGGATAGGCAATATATAGATGTAATGGATCTAGGGGGATTAGAGCAACTAGTCCCTGAATGTACCAGAGGTAATAACACCCTTGATTTGATATTTACAAATATGGGAGATTTAGTCAATTTTGTGGAAGTAAGCCCCCCACTAGGTAATAGTGACCATAATATAGTATCATTTAACATTAAGGAAATTGATTTTAGTAAATCTACAAGAATTATTACTAAACTTAATTTCAAAAAGCTGATTACTGTAAGATGAAACTGGAATTGGGTAAATGGGATTGGAGATTGGCTTTTGGTAATAAATCTGTACATTATGCATGGGATTCTCTTATGTCAATAATTGGCCAACTAACCAATGATTTTGTCCCCACAATTACTAAACACCTGATGAATAAAACTACTAAACCTGTTTGGTATACTGCCAGAATTAGAAAATTAACGAATAAAAAAAATAGGCTTTATAAAAAGTTGAAAGTTTTAAAGAATGATAAAATAACTGCAGAATACAAAGAAACTCAGAAACAACTTAAAATAGCTATAAAAAAAGCTAAAGCCTTATATGAAACCAACTTAGCTAATAGAGTTTATGATAATAAAAAAAGCTTTTTTTCTTACATTAATAACCAAAAGAAGAATCCTAACAGCATAGGCCCATTTCTTACCAAAGAGGGTAATCAAGCTACTAACCAGCAAATGACAAATATACAGAATAATTACTGTTCTGTATATCAACAAAAGACCCTTATAACCACTATATAAGTAGATCCTTTGAACTTGGGACAACTGTTTTGAATTCAGTAAACATTTATAAAGGATAATTGAACTAAAAACTAATAAATCCCTGGCCCTGATGGTATACATCCCAGGATATTGAGAGAACTGGTGGAACTGCTGGTACATCCCATAACATATATTTTCAACAATCAATAAATACTGGTACTGTTATCCAAGATTGAAATTGGCTAATGTGGTGCCTATTTTGAAGAAAGGACCAAGCACAGACCCTGGCAACTTTAGACCCATTAGCTTGACCTCGATATTAGGGAAACTACTGGAGAAAATTATCAAGAATATTCTTGTGGAACATATTGAGCAACATGACCTGGTTGATCCAGTACAGCATGGTTTTGTACGGAACAGATCCTGTCAAACAAATTTGTTATCCTTTTATGAAAAGGTGAATAGAAGATGGATGCTGGAAACCCTGTGGATGTGGTATCCTGGATTTCTCCAAAGCTTTTGATAAAATACCTCATAAGGAATTATTGGTAGTAGATAATTTAGGGCTGCCCAGTAATATCTACAGTTGGATTTCTGATTGGCTTGGGATAGGAAGCAGAGGGTGGTTGTAAATGGAGAATATTCACAATGGGCCCCTGTTACTAGTGGTGTGCCGTAGGTTCGTGTTAGCCTTTCTTGTTTAATTTATACATTGCCTCTTTACAAATAAACAATATAAATGTATGGATGTACAAATTTGCCGATGATTGTAGGTTGGGTGTGGTTCCATCAAATGATGAGCAAACAGTTGCACTACAACAAGCGTTAGACCTAATAAACAAATGGACCAACCTGAATAAACTGGAATTAAATATATCCAAATGCAAGGTTATGCACCTGGGAAAGAAAAATAATAAAGCAGTTTACCATCTAAATAACACTAACCTGGGAGTGGTAGCGGAGGAGAAAGACCTCGGCGTCATAATTACTAACGATTTAAAATTTAGGGTACACTGTCGGAAACAACTAAAAAAAGCTTCTCAAGTCCTAAATTGTATTTTTAGATACATTGCAAGTAGAAGGAGAGAGGTTTTAATCC
The DNA here is from genome assembly GCA_016271365.2 of Neoceratodus forsteri. NCBI lineage: Eukaryota > Metazoa > Chordata > Ceratodontiformes > Ceratodontidae > Neoceratodus > Neoceratodus forsteri. Next base: position 259,204,069 of record CM028137.1, on the reverse strand, counting down.
CTGTATCGTAGCCTTGGTTAGACCGCATCTGGAATATTGTGCGAGGGTCTGGGGTCCCTATAACAGAGAAGATATACTTTCCATTGAGAAAGTTCAAAAAAGACTGACTAAACAAATAAAAGGTCAGATAGGCAAGGAATATTGGGAAAGACTCGTGAATTTGAACCTTTATTCACTATATTACCGTAGATTGAGAGGTGATCTATGTTTTCTATATAAAAATATTATGGATATGGGAATTGTGTTCAATTCAGGAAGAATTAGCAAAAGGAAGCACACCAAACAACTGTATCAGCAAACCTGGATACATAATTTTAGGAAACATTGGTTTAGTCTGAGAGTGGTCAGAGCATGGAATAATTTACCTAAACAGATAGTAAATAGTTCTAGTATGAACACATTCAAAAAGGGAATGGACGACTATTATGGAAATGACAAATTTTTTGTAAAATTTTAAATTTGAAAGGCAAGCCTATTTGGTTAGCAATTGCTGTCCTTGGCTTGAAACTATCTATGAATCTATGAATCTATGAATGTAACATGAATGCATAATGTGTTGAAGGAAATGTTTCAAAATACTGGTAAAGTATATGACATGATTTTAGATCTGAGGGTAAATGTATCTACCAATGTAATATAAATGATTGTTTGGCTACACTGTGTAAATGTTTTCTAGCCAGAAATGATTATTTTTTAAAAGGGACCCTGGGACAGAATTCTGAGAGTGGGCAGGTGGAAATTCCACACCTTCCAGGGCTTATTGAAAGGGTAACCCGTAGTTTACAGTTCCCCTCATAAAAAGGAGGGGTAAGTGTGACAGGGTGCATGCATCCCTGTCACTGTAGTAGGACCCCTTGAGTGTATTAGGTTGCAACCTCTCTGACAACAGTGGCCTATGAGTGACTGTTGTGTACTGGACCATCACACAGTGTCAACAAAAATAATTATATGGAACCGGACTGTGTGTTGTGAGTAATGCCTGTGTACCCTCATAGTTACTGCAGGAGGTGTATTGAATGTGGTGTGGGACATGCCCTGCATATCAGTACAGAACCCCATCACTGTCTGTTGTAACCCTGTATGATGCCATTGCCATAACACATATGGTGCACAAGGTGCAGTACCATGTCATGAGACTGTCTGCTAGACAATGTGAGTTATTGTTGCAAGACCATGTCCTGGCTACCACAGCATGAGTGCAACAGTGTATGTCACTGCATTCTGTACAACAGGAGGCTGCTGACTGCTGGGGGGAGGACAGTCATGTTATGTGTAAGGATGGGTAATTGTGACAGGGTGTGTCCCTGCCACTGTAGGAGGACCCCTTGAGTATATTAGGTTGCAGCCTCACTCTATGTATATATTCTTATCTAATAAAGCTATCCCTTTCCATCTGGAGGCAGACCACCTCCAGACACCTCCAGACAACCCTCTGTGCATCTCTTTAACTTTCGTTTCTCTTCCTTCCATGGGTCCATATGTATGGAGGTCAACTTACAGTGATCTTGAGCTCCCAGACAGAATGGGACAATAAAATAGAATGGTTATTGCTATAGCTCTATAGAATGGCTGGCTATTTTAGCTAGAATGAAAGATATGTATTGTATACAGTAAAGCACTCTAATCAAAAGGGATACAGTGGTTATTTAGCGTGTAGGCAGAGAGAAACCTACATGACTAGCCTGTACATTAGTATCTATTGCAAAGCAGCAAACCCCTTTCCCTTTTATTTTCTGTAATCCTGTTGCCATTATGGAAATGTTAGAACCTGTACTGAAAGCTGCAGTTTACCTATTGGATGCATTATGCTTCTGTTAAACTGTAGTTGCATGTGTAGAAATTAGAAGGAATCCTGTTGTAGTTATGCCATATTAGGTTCCAGAGCCGAATTGTAAGAAGCAGCAATCACCCTTTACTTAGCAAAGCACTTTACTTAGCTGCACCAGAAATAAACAAAAAGGGTACACAGCGAGTATTAGGCATGCTGTCTGAGAGAGAGGGCTATACAGAAATGTGTAGAAGCTTGCACGGAAGAAAGTAAAAATGTCAGCTGACAGCTTGACATTTTAGCCATCTGCTTGACATTTCAGCCGAAAGTACATTGTCTTGCCCCAAATGCCCTGAAATACATGACTGGCTTTGTGCTACATGAGCAAGAGATGTAGGATAAATGGTTTTCTTGCTACCCTAGGATAAATATGAAAGGCTAAGGGATATTGTACTGCATAATAAAGATTACAGCATGGGAAACTCCAGCATACTAATAAACATACTGTATAGTTAGTGAAAACCTACAGACTAGAATACAAAAATAGGGTAAAGTAAACACAAAACTTCTTCTGGCAACACAATATGCTTTAAACTAATGTACTTCTTGAAGGAGAAGGAATAAATGACATTTGTCCTTACCTGAAGCAAGAGGAAAGAATGAAATACCATGTATAGAGAAAAGCGGCCCCTTGTGGCCCCTTTTTATAGTAAGCTGTCTGTCACTCAAGCCCCAGTGGAAAGTTTTCCACCTTTAAAAAATGGGAAAATTCTTCTGGGAAAGTCCCTTTTATTATCTAAAGCTGCTCCTCTTTATTGAAGGGTAACTATGTCATTTTAGCCAGTTATCTAATTAAATGAAGGGCCATGATGATGCTTGGTCACCTGACCCAGGTGGGCTGTATAAATATGATTGCCTGAGCAAACATATGTTAGATAAGGTCACTGTCTTCTGAGTGTAGGCGAAGGACTAGTATCATCATCAGTTTTTATTGATCAGTCATAATATTTGAGTATCATGACTATTACATAAAGTAAATACATCATAAATACAATACAAAAGCTAAAACATCTTTAAGACATTTATCACATAATATATTACCCACATCATTCCATCAGTTAGTTAAAACCAAGGCTCCCTACTTTCCCTCAAACTAAATTCATAATTTTTTATTATCAATTACCATCCCCAATATCCTGTTGAACAATCTATGCATTCTTTCTTTCTGTTTAACTACAGATATAAAGAAGTTAGCTATTGTTACTGCCTCTTCATAGGTTCTTTGAGTGTAGCATTATAAATGCCACATTATTTAGCTTATTTGCATAAATCATTAAAGTCTGGGCAAGATATACATTTTTTATTTTGATATATAGTGGTCAATCTACAGTTAAGTATCTTAAGCTTTCTTGAAAGCCTTTCTTGCACGGACACTCGTTATTCTCCTGTATTTTTATGTCTGTTATGGTTTCTCTATTAAACTAGATATATTTGTCTGTAATTAGTTCGAATCTAACACATGTTATATTTTTCCATTGTATTTTTGTGATCGGCAGAGTCAGATGTTCCTCTAAAAAATGTCCCATTTTATTGTTCTTACACCACATAGCACATTTCTGATTTTTTGTTGAGCAGATAAAATAGTCTTCTTCTTCACTAATTCTTTGTATTGAGGAGCAATTGAGATATTTTTCTCTACATCAGATCACAAGTGTTGTAACTTAAATTTATGTAGCATTTTACATAAATAAGTTAACTTTTTAGAATTAATCCCTTTTTGTTTCTAATCTTTTTTTTCTAACAAACACATTTTTGGAAGGATATGCTCATGGCTATTCATTATTTTAATCTAGTAATTTACCTGGTGTATCTCTTTTATCTTACTTATATTTATTTTTCCTAGTTCTGCCCTTATCATAGCATTAGCTGTTGAAAAGGGAACATTTAAGAGACACTTGTAATAATACACTAAAGGGATTTCCAAGAAACCATCTATATTGTCTTCATGCCCCCAAACTTCTGCTCCATATAGTAATATAGAGTTAATTTTTGCATCACCTGCTGTTAAGGCTGGTATCAATGTTTCCCCTCCAAATTGATTATTAAATTTTAATAAAGCCTTAGCATTTATTTTGGCTTTAATATTTTGCTCCTTTATGTATCTTGTCCATTTACCATTGAATGTAATTTTAATCCCCAGATATGGGTATTCAATTTACCACCTCCACCAGTTGTTTATTTATGTAAACCTTAATTCTAAAATGGTCCCTGTGGCTTGCACCAAGTACCATAACTTTTGTTTTGTTTAGGTTTACTTTCAGTTCTAAATGGTTAGATAGTTGTGTAAAAATGTAAATTTTCTTTTGTATTCCAATTTTGGTGAGGGATAATAGCATAATATCATCTGCATAGGCCAAAGAATGGACCCTTTGTTTATTTATTATGGGGGTATCCAAGTTATCTTCAGACTCTAATAATGTATTAATATAGATGTTGAACAGAGATGGACCAAGTAAACATCCCTGTTTAACCCCTCTGTAGGGAAAAATTCAGTTAACACCCCTTTATTACTATATTTAACTGCAATTTGGGTATCTGTATATAATAGATAAATAGGAAGCAGAAGTGAGTGGGGTAAATGTTTTTTAAAAAGAATTTCCCATAACGTTTTCCTATTAATCAAATCAAACACGTGAGAAAAGTCAATAAATAGAGCACACAGTCTCATTTTATGAATATCTATATATTTTTCCATTAAATGGGCCAAGCAAAAAATATTGGCCCAGATATTCAAAACGGCCGCGCATGGCGCAACAGTGTTGCGCCATGCACAACACTGATGTGCCCTGTCGCAATATTCAAAAGGGAAAAGTGCACCGCACAAATCCCAATGTGCTGGAGCGCATCAGTAATGTATGCAGTCACAGGTGGGGGGGGCGTGCCCATGCATAACCGGCACAGCCCGATATTCAGCCCAGGATGTGCAGAGCCATGCATGTGCAACCCCAACCTGAACCTGCACAAAGTTAAGCAAAAAAAAAAGGAACAAGTGATGGCCACCCACAGGTGAGCTGCCACATTGCAGGGTGCAACATAGCAGCTGCCACCTGTGGGTGGCCACCCGAGTTCCTGCCGCACCTGGCAGTGCCCCCATGCCCCATCACAAGCATCTGTGTAGTGAAATCCCCCCTGTCCAATATTCCTGGTGGTCCAGTGGACCTCTATGTGCCCGATCGCTGGCATTTGTCCTGAAGATTAAGCCCCCCAAGTCCAATATCCCTGGTGGTTCAGTGGACCGATTGCTGCCCGATCACAGGCATCTGCACCTCATCAAATACCCCTACTACCCTGGTGGTATAGTGTACCCCCCACCCCACCGCCCCGGTCCCCCACCCATCAGCCGGCGGGCAGCAGCACCATTCATTCACATATCTGGACTGAGTAGTACGGTATGGGCTGCACACCCATTGGCTCACACTGTGAACCAGTGGGCGGGCAGCCCTACTGAGCTATCAGTTGTGGGCGGTGGGGAGGCAGGCGGTGTGGTGCTGCCATCCACTGGCTGACAGGGGAGCGGTGGTGGGCCTAGTGGGCGGTGGGATGGGAGTTCACCAGACCACCAGGGTAGTAGGGTTATTTGATGAGGTACAGATGCCCGTGATCAGGCAGCAATCGGTCCACTGGACCACCAGGGATATTGGACTTGGGGGGGTTCTATTACTGATGCCCGCGATCGGGCGAGTGCGGTCCACTTGACCACCAGGGATATTGGACTTGGGGGGCTTAATCTTCAGGACAAATGCCCATGATCGGGCACATAGAGGTCCACTGGACCACCAGGGATATAGAATGTTTTTTTTTTTGTACACAAATGCCCACAATTGGGCTGCAGGGGGCGTCGGTCCCTGACGGCTGCTGCCTGGCAAGGCACCAGGTGCAAGTCCTTGGGGATTGGTGCACCTGCATGCTAATGGCATGCAAATGGGGCCATGATGAGATGCAAATGGTCTCCTGTGCACCTTGCATAAATTATAGCCCCATTTGCATGTCCCCTTTTGAATATCACAGGTGCTGTGCATGGCGCAGTGGCACTTGCGCTAGCACATCTCCATGCTCCACTCTGGCCACTTGCACTGGCGCAGTGCCACTACACCATGCACAGTGGGGGTGGCCAGGGTTCAATATTCAAAGCTGCTGTGCCATAGCACAGCTCCGTTGAATATCGCCCAGGCCACACCCCGGTGCAACAAATTTGAGCTGCGCCCAGGCTTGCACCACAGCCTGGCGCAGTTTGAATATCCAGGCCATTGTCTATTGTAGAGATAATGTGTATATGAAATGTCAAAAGATGTAGTCTTGTGTTTGTATACTCAACCCTTGCAGTACTGTGCCTTGCGCATGTCTGGAAATGCATCCTTGTGGATTAGACAGGGCCATACAAAAGCAGTAACATGTGAACTGTCCCTGTGATGACCACATACTGTAGATGTGACACAGGGAATGTGTGGTACAGGACTACAGCAATGTGCAGTATAGGAGTATAGTACAGCACACACATCACAGGTCATAGGCCAGGTGAACATGCACTGCTGATGTGTGTTGCAAATACATAGTGTCACAACTGCATGTTGTCCGGTGTTGCCAGTCAGCACTGCAGGTAAGGATTTCTGGTACAGAGACGTGTAAGCCAAAGACCGTGAATGAAGGGTGTCATGCATTACAGATCCCCACAGACATGCCAAATGACAAAGGTGGCAGTCATAGTAGTCTTGAGGCCACATAGTGGCTGTGTGTTGTGTGTGTGATGTACAACAGTAGCTGACATGTGTACACATATGTAATATCATAGTCATGTGCAGCAAAACAATAGACACATATGCCACTGCAGATTGACTTTGACACATGTATGGGTATATGATGCCACAGTACCCACTTAGTGCAATGCACAGTCACATGTAACTCTGTTGCTGTGGATTGCAATGCCAACAATGAATACACCCTGTGATGCAAATATCCACTGATGTTGATGTTGCATTGTGAAACAGCAACAGCAGTGCTGATTAACTCGTACCCCTAAAATGACAGTGTGCAATGTCTCATTCATGTTCAGGTATCTGGGACATCCACAAATCATTGTAGTCACAATACCACCACCTGGCATATTCACTGTGAGGTGATGTGCACAATGCAACATTGCTGAATTATGTGGTGCTGCAGTACCACCGACATAGGACTGTAGAGTTGGATCATAATGTGTACACCTGTTGCCAGATGCGTAGTGTCCTGTACACAGCCTGTCACTGTATGTGACTTGGTAGATCACAATATCCAATATTGACATGGTAACAGTAACACACACACACACTAGACAACAGCCGGGTGCAGACATCATCTGTGTGCCCCCCCACTGACATGTCACATCCAATATGTGCATGTCAGCATAGTCAATACCCAATACTACATACACAAACAGCAAGCCTAAAATAGAGACATGTGTAAACATCACTGCATGCAAAGCAGCCCATGCCGTGACATTTATACATATGAACAGACATACTGTACACATACAATGCTAGCACATGGAGGCAGCAAGGCCCATGTAGTGTGCACATTACCCAGCCTAACATGACATCCATTGACAATACACAATACACAGCTGTACTCACATGTCCCTATAGCTCTTGGCCCCCATGCCTGTCCCATGCATGCAACAATCTACACACTCCGACTGGTGTCCCAAATGCCAATGGCACTCTGAGTAAATCCCTCTGTCAATCTACCCCCAGCATCATATCATGCAACAGTGTTCATGTACATCCCCTCTACCATGTCCAGCACATCATGCTGATGTAAACTGCAATACGCACCCCTGCACCAAGTTGGCAGCAAAACACAATCAGGATAATGTGACTGTCAATTGCTTATGCCATGTCTGTTACGTACATGGCAGAACAAGGGCCCCAGCAAACACGCCCTCATAAACACATAGTCGACTGACCTTGCCACTGATGTTCCATCCCTAACACCAGTCTCTGTTGTCAGTGGAACAGGCAGCCACAAATGCATCTGTACATCTATTCACACTCTGGTCATGCATCCAGCCCATTATCCCCCTCTGTATCACAGGGTGTAATACCTTGCTGAGGTGTAAGGACAGATGAGTGTCCACCTTGCCATCATACATGCCCCCACTAGCCTAGTGGTAATACATCCTGAGACTGACATGGCACCAAGATCCTGTACTGACTCATGTAGTGCCAATATTAAATGACTCAATAACCCCACAGGAATGACAGTAGACCCACAAACTGCAGCCAGTACAAACACTGAAAGCAGGACATGATGATGTATTGTCAACTATCAGTGGGCACTGTGTCTCACCATTCTCTAAATATCTAATATAAGGCCTTCCACAGGTACTCATGTGGTCTGTGTCCAATCATGGAGGACAATTTGGAGTTCATGTGTGTGACAGGGAGCTCCTGCCACTCTTGAAAACCGACCTTTCTTAAATCTGTTGCAACAGTTCTTCTATTTTTTAGCCTAATCTATCCTTTACAATTTCTAGTCCATAAGGTTGGCCGCCTATGGGCACCCCCTTCCCTTTCTTGACTATGCTATAGTGTCCTCTTTAATTTTCCTTTTCCTTTTCAGATTCTCTTGCAGGGATGTTATTGTGGTGACCTCCAAGCATATGTAAAACAGGTTGTGTTTATCATTGTTGGATTTAGTATGTAATAGCACTATGTCATAAAATACCTTGATGTAGATACCTTATGTTTATGAAACCTGTAAATGTTGAAAATACCATGGCACTAGGTGTTTTCAATAATGGTAAAAAGTACTAGGTGACTTTTCTAAAAATTAAGTTAGTTGTGCTATTTAAAATGCATGTAAATTGCTGTAAGTTGAACAAGTCTGAAATGTCATAGTGATTTTCATATATCCCATGATGCTTTGTATTATGGAAGTATGTGTGATGTTGCATTTCTTTGAAACTTGGCTTACTGTCAATGCCTTCTGGGGTAATCCATGTTTCAATGCTTCTGCATTGAGGTTCTTTGTCTTTAGCTTTTTTTTTTTTTTTTGAGCCCTCACCACCCAAACAAACAAGGCCCACACAAGGGTGGAGACTGAATCTCAACTGCTGAGTTAGATCAGAGATCAGTGTCAGTAGGTGCTGGCTAAGTGCAGAGAAAGGACATACATAGTCTATTGCTGCAAACTGATGTACTGAAGAAGGGATATGCCATTGCTTAAGGTTATCTCCTGTATTTTGAATAAACATCACACAGAGATTGTGTGTTGCACTTGAAGTTCAGTGTCTGGTCCATCTGTTATCCCACAACCTCTCAACAATATGCTGCCAAGAAATTGACAGGATGACATGGAGGAGGGATGATGGAGAACTCCAGTGCATCACAATGAATTCAGGTTTCCACAATGTTGTACTGGATCCAGATGTGCTCCAAACAGCCTATTATGGTTACCACCAACAATATAATGGTGGGAATGCACCTCGCACCATCCATGGGTAAGTATGTGTGGTACTGTATTACGTGGCCCCACAATCCAACATGTTGCATGATGGTACATGTCACAGGCACTGATGGCAGCACATGAGGTGTCTGTCCTGAGTGCCTTGTGTGTGAGAGGTACATGTCATGTGCAACACCATCAGGAGGGCTACTATGGGCATCCATGGTCAGTCCCTCTGAGTCACACCATAGTATATCACATGTGCTACCCAACAACAGCACCAGCAAAGCTGTGTCCATAGAGCATTGATTCACATACTCAGTGTCCTGCTGAGCCATACAGGTATAATCAGGGATGTTGATGCATGAACAGGCCTGCCAGCATGCAGCCTGACAGTCATGTTTCTGCGTGTGTCCACACACACTTTGCTGGGGCTGCTCCTATGCATGTTCATACATGTGCACACAGTGACCATTGCAAAACGACCAATGCCATACACCACATTGTGCACTGCTGTGGAAACACCACTTGGAGGATAACCCAGAGGTGGAGTGACATGTTCACCTGCCCAAGAGTTGTGGAGTGACACACATCAGATTGCACCTGCCTGTGGGTGACTGGCAATAATTACTACAATGATACATTTTGTATATCATGCACTACTAGATGTGGTTGTGCAACACCATGGCTACATTGCCTCAACCATCAACACAATGTGGCAAGGCACCACATGACACAGTTCTACTGTGACTCTGACATGCCCCTGACATTCTGTCAAGCCACACTGTTAATGTAAAACACCTCTGTAGATCTAGCAGGGATTGCTGAATGGGGAACAGGAGCAGGATTGTCAACCCACATGCATGTACACCATAGACAGGTACTGTGATTGTTGCACTAATACATGTACTGTACATACCACTGCAGGTGCATCACACATGGGTCAGGTGTATGTGCACTTCTGCAACTAATGTGTGCATGCCTGTTGTGGCACATAGAGCTTGACTTACATTGTACATCATTGACCCCTGCCAACTTGTCCTCACAATCTCTGTCATCCACCACCTTGTGCCGATCTGACAGTAACCCACAATCGTACTTGTCATGCAATGCATCACAGTACATTCACCAAGGCATGCACAGAGCAGTACATGTTGGCATGTACTGTCATGGAGGTATGCATGGGTAAAGAGATTGATAACATGCTTCACGTACCATGTCCCATGTGTCATCGGATCACATGTTAGGATACCCTGACTGTGCAATGTACATGAAATGTGAGGTTGATGTTGTGTTGAATAGTCACCGTGATGAAACAGCAGGTCAAGGTCATTACGCTGCCATGCACACAATTAACGTCATTATAGTGCACACCCCACAGTGGTTACCGTCTTGTATGGAGACATGATGCTGAACAGCTATTGCAATTGTGCAAGCTGTGTCTGACAACTGTATCCTTTGGCGTACTAACCACATGCTTTATTTTCCAATTCACAGGAAGTACTGCTACACAGCATATTGACAACTTGTACTGTAAGACGGTGCTGAGGTTACCTGGGCATAGATGTCAGGATAGCCCTGCCAGTTTGCTGTCTGTCCAAGATACGTACAACATACCCAAATTAGGATGGCGTCGCCTACAGCCATTTCAAACCCGAGTGCATCATGCCTCCATGACACCACTTACATGGGATATGCACATCTGAGGGAGATATAGCAACTTTGATGATAATTATGTCCACATCACCACTGAGTGAATGAATGGCCAGTGTCCAGGAACTGTGTAGTCACATCCACCTTGGATGTACAGGGGTGGCAATATTCACATCCATCCTGTTACTGTCAGTGCATTGTACTGTGCTGTGGTAGGAAACTGGCAAAAGTATAACACCTATGCTAGGCAACATGTGTTCGGCGTGAGTCAGACATTGTGCTGTATCATGCTCTGGAAAGAGGGTGAATACAACATTCCTAACACTTGCATGGAGCATCATCTGTGTCATCCTTGTGATGCTGTCAAGATGTGGAGCAGCTCATGGTGTACATCCTAGGAGGGGTACAAGAACAGACAGTGGAGTTTCATTGGGTTGTTCTACACCAGCATTTGTGTTGCTTGTATGTACCAATGTGACAGGTGTTTCATAGACGGAAGTGTTCAAGTGAGATAAATAGCAGCTTTGATTTTCATGTTATAATGCAGCATCAATGAGACAATGTGATGTGTATACATATATATATTTTAACAATGACATTTTCCAGAAATGAAAAAGTCTTGGCATGAATTAGGTGCACATCATATAGTTCGTTGATGATTTGTGGTAGACAACAGAAAACTGTAATACACACAAAAGGGACTATAGTAGCAATGATTGTACCCTGTTCAGCCATGTCAAAATAAAAGTAAACAGTGAGCAAATATTCATGTCTGCCCCCTTTGTGTGTTATGGCACACAACATCTCAATCATTGAGGTCAGTGAATCCCCATACATACTTCAGTGCTATGTCCACCATGACACCTGTAGTTGTTACCCACAGTAATGTAAATCAAAGGCAATCCATGGTGTGTTCCACCATCACAGTGAATGTGAATGCTATCTGACAATGTCGATGTGGCATCTGTCATTGGCCTGCACTGAACTGTAGTTTATCGAACACTGACTGTAGGTACACTCGCCATAACAAGTGATGTGTCATATACACAGAATGTGGCAGCCTAAGTCATGGGCATGTTGGCATCCAAGCCAATGTACACAACATAATGTTAGGCATTGCCACAGACAGACATCACCCAGCAGCATGATTGTGCAGGTCATCATTGGTAACAACCCTATCCCCACCCCCCAATGCATAGGCACCAGCTAATATGACAACTGTCAGGAAGTGACCTACACTCTGCTTGTTAGATACGTTGTGCACAATTGTACTGTGCAGTGAGGCCTTGTTCCATGCCATTGTACAGCATGCTGGAATTGTTGAGCACAATCATGCTCAAGGGGAACCACAACTGGCCTGTATCTGATTTGTGGCTATGTAAAAGACACAGTCATGTGCCACTTGATCATAACATGTATGTTCAAGTGAGACTGTAGGTACCATGACTAGCCGTATGTAGAAATGCTGGCATTTGGGCTACATGACACCCAAAAAACTTGTGATGTGTCACTTGTGTCACAAGGAGGCCTGTGTAGGACAATGCTACATATTACTCACAAACAAATGTGACATTCCATGACTGCATGACTATTGTAATGGTGTTCACCACATGTGACCATTCTGCTTGTGCAGGTCATAGACTGCACTCTGGGGTAGTCTTCCACATTGTAATGTGCACATGGCTGTGGTGGCATATGCACCACAGATAGGGTGGGAATGGAGGTTTCAGTGTGTGTGGGCATGTGGTTGTGTGATATACATAAGGATAACAGGTACAGTGATACGTACTAGCATACAATGACTGAAACATGCAATGATGACCCTAGGTTTGGGGGACACAGTGCAGCAAGGCACTGGCCACACACAACAGGATCCTGGCATGCATGGGGTGATGCCTGACAAGCAGGAGGGATATGTAGATGCAGCTGTACAGATCCATGGTGAGGGCACACCTGCAGTATGGTGTAACATTGTGGAACCACCATCCATGAGAGGACAATGATGTCATGGAAAGTGTGCATTAAAGGGACACTAAGCTGGTCCAGGGGCTAAGTGTGTAGACCTGACATGAGCTGCTGAGGGAGCTGAATATTGATCCTCCGTTAGAAGAGAAGTGAGAATGGGGACATGCTGAATACCTTCAAACATGTGAAGGGGATCGTTACAGTGATGTGGCACATGGTGTCAGTGAACAGATATGCAATAGCTAGAGGGCATGGAGTGAAGGTGGAGGGGTTGATGTTTCATGGAAAACATATGGAAGTAGTACTTCACACGGAGAGTATGTGACACATGCACATGACTGATGGAGGAGTCTGTGAGTGCCAATACAGTGTAGCCCTTGAAGTGAGCCTGGGACAATCAAAAGGGTTGTCAAGGGGAGGACAGAGGGAATCTTGGAGGGTGGGGGGCAATGTGGAGGGGTGAACTGTGCAGACTAGGTGGTCCAGGAAGAGCAACCCCTGCAGTCTCGTGTCCATGCATATGTGTCTCTTTGTGGTAAGTGTTGCTGTGCCACTGTTGATATCTGCATGGACAGCAGCATATATGCAACATCAGGGGTACACTGTAGGGGCTGTTGTGTGCAATGACACCAGATAACGTATGCCACTCCGTGGATCCACATGAGTGACATGTAGTGTGCATTGCGGACCTCCATAACTACAAATGTGGACACACAGCATCATTTCAAAAACCCATGCATGAGGGGACACAAGGTGATAACTGGTGTCTGTGAACACGTGTGCCAAGGTGGGTCCAAGTCATCTGAGACTAATGTGTGACAGCAAACATATGTGTAGCAATAGTCATGGCAGTTCAGGTGTCCTCAACGCTGAGACACTGTAACACTGTCATGTGCACCATCCACAAATGTGGCAGGGTATGTACCTCATGGTGCCATACAAACAGGAACCAAACACATGGAGCTGAGGTAGCATGTTCTGCTGTTGCAGGCCAGATGGGTACACACCGATACCTACACATGATGTCTGTTGTGCACAATCCTAAGCCTGTGCAATTGTTGCCTCAATGAACTCCCACTTAACAACAAGACACTGTACCATAGCTCTAAGTCACAGTCGCTGCACCAACAACATCGTGCAAGATGTAACACTGTTTTGTGGCACTGCATTATCTCGTAATGCAGGAGACATTTGGTGAATAGTAGAGCAGTGTTGTCACAACTTGCACATACACCTCACAGTAGCAGCTGGGTGACACTCTGTACAGCTCATCAGTATATGTGTACATGTGGGCAACAGACAGCAGCCACAGTTAGCATCATTGTTCAACTATGTGGAGATGTCTCCCACATCATATCTGTGATAATCAAGATGACAATGAGTCCCAACCTCATCCAATACACCATAATCCTACCCACAGAGCAACAAGAATGTTTTTTGCAAAGCCATCTACAACCTCCCATTCCTACTCAGGACATGCACGTGACATGGTGATCGTGCAGTTTCAAAATAAAGCTGTCACACGACAGTCTGGATGCCTGCTCAGTGCCAAATGTAATGTGGCCATGTGGTAATATCTGTTGTATAGGGGCATCCATATTTTTTTTTTCTCAACCCCCCCTTTTTCTATATTTTTTTTTATCTTATTTTATTTTGTTTTATATGTTAGATCAGTCTGTTGCAACAGCATGTCTCTTATTTTATTTAAAGACATTATGTATTTAGGTACACTGCCCCTTTAAGGTATATGTGTAGACGGGCCATCTATGCATATATCGGTGTAATATACTAAAATACATAAAGTTTAGTGTTGCCCTGATAAAATTCATTTATTTCCACCTTTCTTGCTCTCCAGACTCTTTGGGAACTGTTTAAAATATAAAGTAGAAGCAGTGTTCGTTTTGTTTTGTAACTCCCCCCCCCCCCAGCGAGAAGGATTACCTTGGGTTTGCTGTGCTGCTGAAGCGAGCAGCTACAGATTTCTTCTGGAGACACTATTTCTGCTGAAGATAACTCCAGATACTTGTGTTTTCTTTCTTCCCTTTCCACAGAAGGAAGCTGTAATTACTTGCATTCAAGTAGTGAAAACCCTAAATAAAAACTGGTGGAAGCTCTAAATAAAAACTGTTTAAAACCTTAAGTAAAAACTGCTGAAAGCATTAAATCACAGAAGGAGGATTTATTCATTTTGTTTGATGAAAGCTGTAATGCTAGATTACAGAAGTATAACAGTGTTGTAAGCTCTGTCTAGTAAAGCTGAATTCTATAATTCTGAATCTTAAAGCTGATACAACTAAAGGGTCTAAAAACACAGACATACATATTCTACAGTTATGCTATTTCTTCTGCTTTCTTTTTGGTGTGTTTCTTCATTAAAAGAAAAGCATACTTGATAACATTAAGTTAAATTAAGTTAAATTAAGTTTTAAGAGAAAAGCTAAGTTTAAAAATGCTCACCAAACCCAGGGTGTAGCTCTAGGGGAAGCCATGTTTGTTTTGCCTTTCTCCCTATAGAGCCAGCCAGCCTTTATGTTTCATTATTTATAGTTTGTAAATAAGGGGGTGGGTCTAGATAGTTATGTAATGTTACTTTATAACTCTAGGCAGGATTTTATTTTGTGTGGTTACCAATATGATATTTTAATTAAGCGTTAAAGGGATTTATGTTGTAAAACAAATATAATGTTTATTTAGCTGTGTTTAAGAGTTAGCTTCTAGAAAAGGGTGGAGCTCCAAATATCACATGACTTGTATGTATAAGAGGAGCTATTTCTCATTCTGTGATCAGATCTCGATGGGAGTAGTGCTCTGCTATCCCATTGATGGAATTACACTAACTGTTTTCTAGTGTGTTGTTATTTTGTCATTTGGAATTATTTTATTTTTATTCTGTTATTTTTTTTTGGTCGTTCAGTTCGCTTCTTATTTTTGTAAATAAAGACTTATTGCTGGACTTATTCTAGACTCCAGTGTCATCCTTATACCCACACCTTAACATATGGTTTCAGAAGTGGGATAAGGTTTGATAATTCAGACTGAGAGATATTGACAAGTATCAGTGAAGGATTGGATGCTGGAAGGAGAGCTGACTAGTGGTGTTTACACTAGAACCAAGGCAGCAAAGTCTGGCGCAACCTTGTTACCTGGATTGGGGGATGTGAGAGGCAAAATGACCAAGACGGAGGAGGAGGAAGGTGCCATTGGAGGAGAGATGGCGGAAGACATCGTACAGGAAGAAGAGAAAATAGTGAGTCCACCTGTGGGTGACTCTCAGTAACTGTTACAATGGCTATGTATGCAGCAGATAGCTTTAGAAAAACAAAGAGAGAGGGACAATCAGTGCAATGAGGCTAGGTGGGCAGACACCTTAAGAGCCATCCAGGCCTTAGGAACAGGTCATCCTCCTGCACCAGTGGATGGCCCTAAGGATATTAAATTGACAAAACTTACAGAAACTGATGACATAGAAACATTCATGACTACTTTTGAATGCATTGCCCATGCATGTAATTGGCCCAGAGAACAATGGGTCATTAGACTTGCCCCATATTTGACCAGAAGAGCTCAGTTGGCTTATGGGTATATAGACAGTGGCATGAGCGACAACTATGACGCTGTAACGGAAGCCACATTGAAATGTTATGATATATGCCTGGAAACCTACAGACAGCGATTCAGAGCTTTAAAATTCAGACTACTGACACCCCACAGGAGGCATATACGTGATTGAAGGACTTGTGTGCCAAATGGCTCTGCTCAGGGACTAATACTAAGGAACAGATGCTTGAGGCTATCGTATTAGAACAATTTGTGAGGATTCAACCGCAAGATGTGCAAGTATGGGTCAGAGAACATTGACCTGAGACTGCTGCAAAAGCTGTAAGTCTGGCCGAAGATTACTTGGCAGCAAGACCCCACAGACAAAAAGGACACTTTTCCACCAACACACCAGCTCCTACGGTAAGGACTTTTCTTCTACATCAAATAATACAGTTGGTAAGACCAGTAAGACCTGAGAGACCATATAATACTGATATTGTATGCCACATCTGTCAAGCAAAATGGCATATCACCAGATTTTGCCCTAAGAAAAAGACTGCACCTATACATTTAGCTTTGGCCAACTGGGGACAGTATTTAACATCAGTCACTGTAAACGGACAAACAGTAGCTGGTCTTCTAGACTCTGGCAGTCGACAAACTTTGATAAAGGCTAATTTAGTACCCTGCACCACAGAACCTGAGGACGTAACTGGAGTCACTTGTATTCATGGGGATGCCCATTTTACCCAGTGAAACCTTACTTCTTGAAATACAGGAACTCTCAGTTAATGCCAGTTGGGCTAGTAATTTATTTGCCTGTGCTAGTCATTATCGGACATGACCATCCTAGTTTCGATACCTTGTTGTCTGAGGCCACACAGTTGGGAGCCTTTACCACCAGGTCACAGACTAAGCAGACTGGGGAGTTAAATGATATTTTTCCTTTGAAGATGAACTGTATAGAGCCAGGAAAGTCTTGTAAGTCCAGAAGAGAACGAAGACTGGATAAGAATAGATGGACACTTATACAAAAGGAACTTAAACATGATGATACCAAAAAGATGAATAGTGATCGTGGAAAATATATTTCTTTAAAATCTTTTAGAACTGAGCAAATGCATGACCTAACTCTGGAACCATTTTTTCTACAGGTGGGGAAAGATGCTGGGGAAGGACCAAAAATGGTATTACTAAAGGGGTTACTATATAGGGAATGTGTTAACCCTAAGACCGGGGAGATAGTTTCCCAGTTAGTGGTCCCAGAGAGCTACAGACAGCATTTACTATACATGGTACATGATATACCATTAGCAGGACATCAGGGGCAGAAAGGACTTTGAATAGACTATTATAACATTTTTTCTGGCCAGGTAACTGTAAGCAAGTGAAGGAGTACTGTAAATCTTGTGAATACTGCCAAAAAGTGTGTCCTATTACCAGAAAGGATACGGTACCCCTACAACCTCTGCCTTTAGTTACTGAACCTTTTCAGAGTGTAGCTATGGATATAGTAGGCCCATTACCAAAAACAACAAAGGGGAATCATTTTATTCTGGTAATCTGTGATTACAGTACGAAATATCCAGAAGCTATACCAATGCATACCATAACTGCACAAAAAATATCGGATGAACTGGTAAAAATGTTTTTCAGGGTGGGCATTCCTAAGAAAATTCTCACTGATCAAGGAAGTAATTTCTGTTCTCAAGTATTAAAATGCCTATACCAAGCATTAGGGATTCATGCTATACGCACATCACCATATCACCCACAAACCGATGGTTTGGTTGAAAGATTCAATCAGACTTTAAAACACATGTTAAAGAAGTTTACGCAAGAGGAAGGAAAGTACTGGGATCAATATCTGCCATATCTAATGTCTGCATATAGAGAGGTACCTAACCTCTACTGATTTTCCCCTTTGAGATGTTATATGGAAAAAACCCAGAGGTATGTTAGATATAGTGAGGGAGGCATGGGAAGATGAACATCCAGAGGCAAAAACCTTAACAGCAGTACAGTACATCACTAACCTTAGAAGCAAACTGATTAGATATGTGAATACAGCACATCAACAGGCATTAAAACACCAACACTACCAAAAAGAGAAGTACAACCAGGAAGTAGGTAATAAATCCTTTCAACCCGGGGAAAGGGTTTTGCTCTTACTAGCCTGTTCGGACAACAAGTTATTAATGAAATGGCAAGGACCATATACCATAATAAAACCTGTGGGAAACGTTAATTATGAGATAACATTACCAGATAAAAGACACAAAAAGAAAATATATCCTGTTAACTTATTGAAAAAATGGTATGATAGAAGTCAACCTATTATGTATGTCCTACCTGAAAGTGAGGAGAATGAAATGGAGTTGGCCTATGAAAAACTAGATGGTAAAGGGTCATTTAAGGACATTAACATAAATCCTACACCGTCACATATGGTGTGAGAGTGGGATCCGAACTCAAGCCTGCACGGGAGACTGCGACTATACTACATCCTGATCAAAGAGAAGAGATAGATATAGTACTCAAAGTTTTTCAGCCTTACTTTACAGTCACTACTGGCAGGGTAAAAGAGTTAAAAACACCATATTGAAGTAACACAGGTAAATCCGATCTGACAAAAACTATACTGTTTGCCTGAGAGTGTAAGAGAGGAGGTAATACAAGAAATAATAAAAATGCAACAAATGGGGATTATAAAACCATCTAAAAGCCCTTGGAGTTTCCCCATGGTGGTAGTAAATAAGAAAGAAGGAGGAGTACATGTCTGTCTTGATTTCCGCAAATTAAATGCCATATCCGTTTTTGATGGATATCCGATGCCTCGCATCGATGACATCATCGACAGACTGGGTCAAGCACAATATATAAGCACCTTGGATCTGTCAAAATGATATTGGCAAATACCTTTAGATGAGGAATCACAATAAAAAATGGCATTCACTACTCCTCTTGGACTATTTCTGTTTATTACCATGCCTTTTGGCCTTCATGGGGCCCCAGCAACATTCCAACGATGCATGGATCAGATTTTATGGCCCCATACTTCCTATGCTGCAGCCTACCTAGATGACATTATTATATTCAGTCCATCTTGGGATGCCCATCTAACACATTTACAACAAGTGCTTACAGCTATAACTAAAACTGGTCTGACTATCAATCCTGTCAAGTGTTCTTTAGCTATGCAAGAAACAATATATTTAGGATTCATTATAGGTAATGGGATGGTAAAGCCTGAATCATCTAAAATATCAGCTATTCTACATAGCGAAAGACCCCAAATGAAGAAGCATGTTGGGGCCTTCTTAGGACTTGTAGGATATTACAGGAGATTTGTCCCAAATTTCTCAGAAATTGCTTGTCCACTAACAGAACTAACCCGTAAGATAAAATCCAACAAAGTACATTGGACAGCAGAATGTGAGGAAGCCTTTTGTACCTTAAAAGCGAAACTCTGTTCGTATCCAGTACTGCACAGTCCTGATTTTTCTCATCCTTTTATTGTAGAAACGGATGCTTCCAACAATGGTATTGGTGCTGTCCTTTCTCAAATTGATGGTGATGAAGAACATCCTGTCATATATATTAGTCGCAAATTGCATGAACGGGAGTCCAAATATTCGACTATAGAGAAAGAGTGTCTGGCTATTCACTGGTAACAGAAGCTTTAACATTTTATTTATGGGGGAGAAAATTTTAAATTATAATGGATCATAACCCCCTTTGTTGGATTAATGTGATGAAGGACAAGAACCCCCGCATAATGCGGTGGTACCTTGCACTTCAGCCTTATCGTTTCTCTGTAGAACATCGTTCTGGTAAGAAACATCTGAATGCAGATTTCATGTCCCGTTTTGGACGTGATTCATCAACCTACACAGACCCCGGGTGAAGAATGTATAGGAGTAGAGATCGATATGGATCTCTACTTGAGTTAGGTAAATTTTTTGTAGTTTATGTAAAGAGACCCCGGGGTGGAGTTTTGGGAGAGGGTGGCCTGAAGCTCCATCCCTCAAAGTAGAGGGATCTGTATAGGTATACAGAAAACAGTAATTCTGTGAAAACAGTTTTCTTCTTAGGCAGGGAGGAGTGTGGTAATATCTGTTTTATAGGGGCATCCATATTTTTTTTTCTCTAACCCCCCCTTTCTATATTTTTTTGCCTTATTTTATTTTGTTTTATATGTTAGATCAGTCTGTTGCAACAGCATGACTCTTATTTTATTTTAAGACATTATGGCCCGGATATTCATACTGCGCCATTCTGAGGCACAAGCCCTTGCGCTGCTCAAAATAGTTGCGCAGGGGTGTGGCCGGGGCGATATTCAAAGGAGTTGCGCTATTGAGCAACTCCTTTGAATATCACCCCCCAGCCACAGCCACTGTGCATGACATAGTGGAACTTGTGCCACCGCAAGTTGTCAGAGTAGAGCATTAAACTTGCGGTGGTGCAAGTACCATTGCGCCATGCACAAATTTCCAATATTCAAAAGGTGACATGCAAATGGGGCCATAATTCATGCAAGGCATGGGGGGCCATTTGCATCTGATTATGGCTTCATTTGCATGCCATTAGCATGTAGGTGCGCCGATCCACGAGGACTTGCGCCTGGCCGCCCTGCCAGGCAGCAGCCGTTGGGGACCGAGGCACCCTGCAGCCCAATCACAGGCAGAGTGTGAAAACAACCCCCCCAAACATCTCCCAATGCCCGATCATGGGCAGAACGTATACTGACAACCCCCAAACATCTCCCAATGCCCGATCGCGGGCCGTGTAACCATAATGACAACCCCCAAACATCTCCCAATGCCCGATCGATTGCGGGCAGAGCGTGAAATACCCCCCAGTGCCGATCACGGGCAGAATAAAAGACCCCAACCTGAATATCTCCTGGTGGTCCAGTGGACCTAATGCCTGATCACGGGCAGAATGTCCAGTGACACCTTCTGAACATCTTCCTGGTGTTCAGTGTCCTCATTCCTCCACTGGAGCCTCATCATCTCGCTTCCTCACAGTAAGGCGGCGGGTAGCATCCCACTCTCTGTCGCTTCACATCGCTTCGCCGACGATCGTCTGCATGCCGCGAAGAGCCAGAGCCACGGGCGCAGCTCCATACCGTACATGATAGTTCAGATTTGTGGAATGATTCATTCATAAATCTGGACTGTCATAGGGAGATGAGCTGCACGCCCATTGGCTCTAGCTTTTCACCATGGGCGCAGCCCCACCGGACAGTCAGTCGGCGAGCGGGGCGGCAGGCGGGTGGGATGCTGCCGCCCGCTGGCTGCCGGGGGAGCAGGGTGGTGGGGCTTCGTGGGTGGTGGGGGGGACACTAGACATCAGGGAGATGTTTGGGGCGGTTGTCACTGTACATTCTGCCCGCGATCAGGCATTACGGTCCACTGACCACCAGGGAGATATTCGGTTGGGGGCTTTTACATTCTGCCCACGATCGGGCACTGGGGGTTGTCATGATACGCTCTGCCCGCGATCGGGCATTGGGAGATGTTTGGGCGGGGTTGTCATGATACGCTCTGCCCGCCGATCGGGCATTGGGAGATGTTTGGGCGGGGTTCTTTTCACGCTCTGCCCACAATCGGGCTGGTGGGGGGCACAGGGACTGAGTTGGGGGCCAGCCACGGGTGGCATTTGCTGTGTTGTGCCCTGCAATACAGCAACTCACCTGTGGGTGGCCCTCAACTTGATCCTTTTTTTTTTGGCTCAAAGTTGTGCAGGCGCAGGTTGGGGGTTGCGTCCACAACTCTGCACAACCCGACTGAATATCGGGTTGTGCAGTTTATGCATGGTTCCTCCCCCTCCTGTTGAGCATGCATTCATTTGCATTGCGCTGTTGCTCAACCTGTTTTCAGTGGCGCAACTGCCTCCTGCTGAATATCGCAGAATGGCGCAATGTAGGACTTGCGCATGCGCAACCCTGTTGCGTATGGCGCAACCCTTTTGAATATCTGGGCCTTTATGTGCAATTTTTTACACTGCCTCTTTAAGGTATATATGTACACTGGCCATCTATGCATGTATCGGTGTAATGTACTAAAATACATAAAGTTTATGTGTTGCCCTGAAAAATTCATTTATTTCCACCTTTCTTGCTCTCCAGCCTCTTTGGGAACTGTTTAAAATATAAAGTAGAAGCAGTGTTCGTTTTGTTTTGTTTTCTAACCACACCCCCAGCTAAAAGGATTGCCTTGGTTTGTTGTGCTGCTGAAGTGAGCAGTTAGAGATTTCTTCTGAGACACTATTCTCGCTGGAAATAACTCCAGATACTTATGTTTTCTTTTCCCTTCCACAGAAGGAAGCTGTAATTACTTGCATTCAAGTAGTGAAACCCTAAATAAAAACTGGTGGAAGCTTCAAATAAAAACTGTTTAAAACCTTAAGTAAAACTGCTGAAAGCATTAAATCACAGAAGGAGGATTTATTCATTTTGTTTGATGAAAGCTGTAATGCTAGATTAGAAGTATAACAGTGTTGTAAGCTCTATCTAGTAAAGCTGAATTCTATAATTCTGAATCTTAAAGCTGATACAACTAAAGGGTCTAAAAACACAGACATGCATATTCTACAGTTATGCTATTTCTTCTGCTTTCTTTTTGGTGTGTTTCTTCATTAAAAGAAAAGCATACTTGATAACATTAAGTTAAATTAAGTTAAATTAAGTTTTAAGAGAAAAGCTAAGTTTAAAAATGCTCACCAAACCCAGGGTGTAGCTCTAGGGGAAGCCATGTTTGTTTTGCCTTTCTCCCTATAGAGCCAGCCAGCCTTTATGTTTCATTATTTATAGTTTGTAAATAAGGGGGTGGGTGTAGATAGTTATGTAATGTTACTTTATAACTCTAGGCAGGATTTTATTTTGTGTGGTTACCAATATGATATTTTAATTAAGCGTTAAAGGGGATTTATGTTGTAAAAACAAATATAATGTTTATTTAGCTGTGTTTAAGAGTTAGCTTCTAGAAAAGGGGTGGAGCTTCCAAATATCACATGACTTGTATGTATAAGAGGAGTCATTTCTCATTCTGTGATCAGATCTCGATGGGAATAGTGCTCTGCTATCCCATTGATGGAATTACACTAACTGTTTTCTAGTGTGTTGTTATTTTGTCATTTGGAATTATTTTATTTTTATTCTGTTATTTTTTTGGTCGTTCAGTTCGCTTCTTATTTTTGTAAATAAAGACTTATTGCTGGACTTATTCTAGACTCCAGTGTCATCCTTATACCCACACCTTAACATATGGTTTCAGAAGTGGGATAAGGTTTGATAATTCAGACTGAGAGATATTGACAAGTATCAGTGAAGGATTGGATGCTGGAAGGAGAGCTGACTAGTGGTGTTACACTAGAACCAAGGCAGCAAAGTCTGGCGCAACCTTGTTACCTGGATTGGGGATGGAGAGGCAAATGACCAAGACGGAGGAGGAGGAAGGTGCCATTGGAGGAGAGATGGCGGAAGACATCGTACAGGAAGAAGAGAAAATAGTGAGTCCACCTGTGGGTGACTCTCAGTAACTGTTACAATGGCTATGTATGCAGCAGATAGCTTTAGAAAACAAAGAGAGAGGGACAATCAGTGCAATGAGGCTAGGTGGGCAGACACCTTAAGAGCCATCCAGGTCTTTAGGAACAGGTCATCCTCCTGCACCAGTGGATGGCCCTAAGGATATTAAATTGACAAAACTTACAGAAACTGATGACATAGAAACATTCATGACTACTTTTGAATGCATTGCCCATGCATGTAATTGGCCCAGAGAACAATGGGTCATTAGACTTGCCCCATATTTGACCGGAAGAGCTCAGTTGGCTTATGGGTATATAGACAGTGGCATGAGCGACAACTATGATGCTGCAACGGAAGCCACATTGAAATGTTATGATATATGCCTGGAAACCTACAGACAGCGATTCAGAGCTTTAAAATTCAGACTACTGACACCCCACAGGAGGCATATACGTGATTGAAGGACTTGTGTGCCAAATGGCTCTGCTCAGGGACTAATACTAAGGAACAGATGCTTGAGTCTATCGTATTAGAACAATTTGTGAGGATTCTACCGCAAGATGTGCAAGTATGGGTCAGAGAACATCGACCTGTGACTGCTGCAAAAGCTGTAAGTCTGGCAGAAGATTACTTGGCAGCAAGACCCCACAGACAAAAAGGACACTTTTCCACCAACACACCAGCTCCTACGGTAAGGACTTTTTCTTCTACATCAAATAATACAGTTGGGGGTGTAAGACCAGTAAGACCTGAGAGACCATATAATACTGATATTGTATGCCACATCTGTCAAGCAAAATGGCATATCACCAGATTTTGCCCTAAGAAAAAGACTGCACCTATACATTTAGCTTTGGCCAACTGGGGACAGTATTTAACATCAGTCACTGTAAACGGACAAACAGTAGCTGGTCTTCTAGACTCTGGCAGTCGACAAACTTTGATAAAGGCTAATTTAGTACCCTGCACCACAGAACCTGAGGACGTAACTGGAGTCACTTGTATTCATGGGGATGCCCATTTTTACCCAGTGAAAACCTTACTTCTTGAAATACAGGGAACTCTCCAGCGAATGCCAGTTGGGCTAGTACCCTATTTGCCTGTGCCAGTCATTATCGGACATGACCATCCTAGTTTCGATACCTTGTTGTCTGAGGCCACACAGTTGGGAGCCTTTACCACCAGGTCACAGACTAAGCAGACTGGGGAGTTAAATGATATTTTTCCCTTTGAAGATGAACTGTGTATAGAGCCAGGAAAGTCTTGTAAGTCCAGAAGAGAACGAAGACTGGATAAGAATAGATGGACACTTATACAAAAAGAACCTAAACATGATGATACCAAAAAGATGAATAGTGATCGTGGAAAATATATTTCTTTAAAATCTTTTAGAACTGAGCAAATGCATGACCTAACTCTGGAACCATTTTTTCTACAGGTGGGGAAAGATGCTGGGGAAGGACCAAAAATGGTATTACTAAAGGGGTTACTATATAGGGAATGTGTTAACCCTAAGACCGGGGAGATAGTTTCCCAGTTAGTGGTCCCAGAGAGCTACAGACAGCATTTACTATACATGGTACATGATATACCATTAGCAGGACATCAGGGGCAGAAAGGACTTTGAATAGACTATTATATCATTTTTTCTGGCCAGGTAACTGTAAGCAAGTGAAGGAGTACTGTAAATCTTGTGAATACTGCCAAAAAGTGTGTCCTATTACCAGAAAGGATACGGTACCTCTACAACCTCTGCCTTTAGTTACTGAACCTTTTCAGCGTGTAGCTATGGATATAGTAGGCCCATTACCAAAAACAACAAAGGGGAATCATTTTATTCTGGTAATCTGTGATTACAGTACGAAATATCCAGAAGCTATACCAATGCATACCATAACTGCACAAAAAATATCGGATGAACTGGTAAAAATGTTTTTCAGGGTGGGCATTCCTAAGGAAATTCTCACTGATCAAGGAAGTAATTTCTGTTCTCAAGTATTAAAATGCCTATACCAAGCATTAGGGATTCATGCTATACGCACATCACCATATCACCCACAAACCGATGGTTTGGTTGAAAGATTCAATCAGACTTTAAAACACATGTTAAAGAAGTTTACGCAAGAGGAAGGAAAGTACTGGGATCAATATCTGCCATATCTAATGTCTGCATATAGAGAGGTACCACAGGCCTCTACTGGATTTTCCCCTTTTGAGATGTTATATGGAAAAAACCCAGAGGTATGTTAGATATAGTGAGGGAGGCATGGGAAGATGAACATCCAGAGGCAAAAACCTTAACAGCAGTACAGTACATCACTAACCTTAGAAGCAAACTGATTAGATATGTGAATACAGCACATCAACAGGCATTAAAACACCAACACTACCAAAAAGAGAAGTACAACCAGGAAGTAGGTAATAAATCCTTTCAACCCGGGGAAAGGGTTTTGCTCTTACTAGCCTGTTCGGACAACAAGTTATTAATGAAATGGCAAGGACCATATACCATAATAAAACCTGTGGGAAACGTTAATTATGAGATAACATTACCAGATAAAAGACACAAAAAGAAAATATATCCTGTTAACTTATTGAAAAAATGGTATGATAGAAGTCAACCTATTATGTATGTCCTACCTGAAAGTGAGGAGAATGAAATGGAGTTGGCCTATGAAAAACTAGATGGTAAAGGGTCATTTAAGGACATTAACATAAATCCCACACCGTCACATATGGTGTGAGAGTGGGATCCAACTCAAGCCTGCACGGAGACTGCGACTATACTACATCCTGATCAAGAGAAGAGATAGATATAGTACTCAAAGTTTTTCAGCCTTACTTTACAGTCACTACTGGCAGGGTAAAAGAGTTAAAAACACCATATTGAAGTAACACAGGTAAATCCGATCTGACAAAAACTATACTGTTTGCCTGAGAGTGTAAGAGAGGAGGTAATACAAGAAATAATAAAAATGCAACAAATGGGGATTATAAAACCATCTAAAAGCCCTTGGAGTTTCCCCATGGTGGTAGTAAATAAGAAAGAAGGAGGAGTACATGTCTGTCTTGATTTCCGCAAATTAAATGCCATATCCGTTTTTGATGGATATCCGATGCCTCGCATCGATGACATCATCGACAGACTGGGTCAAGCACAATATATAAGCACCTTGGATCTGTCAAAATGATATTGGCAAATACCTTTGGATGAGGAATCACAATAAAAATGGCATTCACTACTCTCTTGGACTATTTCTGTTTATTACCATGCCTTTTGGCCTTCATGGGGCCCCAACAACATTCAATGATGCATGGATCAGATTTTATATTTATACTTCCTATTGCAGCCTACCTAGATGACATTATTATATTCAGTCCATCTTGGGATGCCCATCTAACACATTTACAACAAGTGCTTACAGCTATAACTAAAACTGGTCTGACTATCAATCCTGTCAAGTGTTCTTTAGCTATGCAAGAAACAATATATTTAGGATTCATTATAGGTAATGGGATGGTAAAGCCTGAATCATCTAAAATATCAGCTATTCTACATAGCGAAAGACCCCAAATGAAGAAGCATGTTGGGGCCTTCTTAGGACTTGTAGGATATTACAGGAGATTTGTCCCAAATTTCTCAGAAATTGCTTGTCCACTAACAGAACTAACCCGTGAAGATAAAATCCAACAAAGTACATTGGACAGCAGAATGTGAGGAAGCCTTTGTACCTTAAAAGCGAAACTCTGTTCGTATCCAGTACTGCACAGTCCTGATTTTTCTCATCCTTTTATTGTAGAAACGGATGCTTCCAACAATGGTATTGGTGCTGTCCTTTCTCAAATTGATGGTGATGAAGAACATCCTGTCATATATATTAGTCGCAAATTGCATGAACGGGAGTCCAAATATTCGACTATAGAGAAAGAGTGTCTGGCTATTCACTGGGTAACAGAAGCTTTAACATTTTATTTATGGGGGAGAAAATTTTAAATTATAATGGATCATAACCCCCTTTGTTGGATTAATGTGATGAAGGACAAGAACCCCCGCATAATGCGGTGGTACCTTGCACTTCAGCCTTATCGTTTCTCTCTAGAACATCGTTCTGGTAAGAAACATCTGAATGCAGATTTCATGTCCCGTTTTGGACGTGATTCATCAACCCACACAGACCCCGGGTGAAGAATGTATAGGAGTAGAGATTGATATGGATCTCTACTTGAGTTAGGTAAATTTTTTGTAGTTTATGTAAAGAGACCCCGGGGTGGAGTTTTGGGAGAGGGTGGCCTGAAGCTCCATCCCTCAAAGTAGAGGGATCTGTATAGGTATACAGAAAACAGTAATTCTGTGAAAACAGTTTTCTTCTTAGGCAGGGAGGAGTGTGGTAATATCTGTTTTATAGGGGCATCCATATTTTTTTTTCTCTAACCCCCCCCTTTCTATATTTTTTTTGCCTTATTTTATTTTGTTTTATATGTTAGATCAGTCTGTTGCAACAGCATGACTCTTATTTTATTTTAAGACATTATGGCCCGGATATTCAAACTGCGCCATTCTGAGGCACAAGCCCTTGCGCTGCTCAAAATAGTTGCGCAGGTGGTGTCGGGCGATATGGACAGTCAGTCGGCGGGTGGCGGGCGGCAGGCGGTGGGATGCTGCCGCCCGCTGGCTGCCGGGGGAGCAGGTGGTGGGGCTTCGGGTGGTGGGGTGGGGACACTAGACATCAGGGAGATGTTTGGGGGCGGTTGTCACTGTACATTCTGCCCGCGATCTAGGCATTACGGTCCACTGGACCACCAGGGAGATATTCGGTTGGGGGTCTTTACATTCTGCCCACGATCGGCACTGGGGGGTTGTCATGATACGCTCTGCCCGCGATCGGGCATTGGGAGATGTTTGGGCGGGGGTTGTCATGATACGCTCTGCCCGCGATCGGGCATTGGGAGATGTTTGGGCGGGGGTTCTTTTCACGCTTCTGCCCACAATCGGGCTGGTGGGGGGCACAGGGACTGAGTTGGGGCCAGCCACGGGTGGCAGTTGCTGTGTTGTGCCCTGCAATACAGCAGCTCACCTGTGGGTGGCCCTCAACTTGATCCTTTTTTTGGCTCAAAGTTGTGCAGGCGCAGGTTGCGGGTTGCGCCTGCACAACTCTGCACAACCCGACTGAATATCGGGTTGTGCAGTTTATGCATGGTTCCTCCCCCTCCTGTTGAGCATGCATTCATTTGCATTGCGCTGTTGCTCAACCTGTTTTCAGTGGTGCAACTGCCTCCTGCTGAATATCGCAGAATGGCGCAATGTAGGACTTGCGCATGCGCAACCCTGTTGCGTATGGTGCAATCCTTTTGAATATCTGGGCCTATGTATTTAGGTACACTGCCTCTTTAAGGTATATGTGTAGACTGGCCATCTATGCATGTATCGGTGTAATGTACTAAAATACATAAAGTTTATGTGTTGCCCTGAAAAAATTCATTTATTTCCACCTTTCTTGCTCTCCAGCCTCTTTGGGAACTGTTTAAAATATAAAGTAGAAGCAGTGTTCGTTTTGTTTTGTTTTCTAACCACCCCCCCAGCGAAAAGGATTGCCTTGGGTTTGTTGTGCTGCTGAAGTGAGCAGCTAGAGATTTCTTCTGGAGACACTATTCCTGCTGGAAATAACTCCAGATACTTATGTTTTCTTTCTTCCCTTTCCACAGAAGGAAGCTGTAATTACTTGCATTCAAGTAGTGAAAACCCTAAATAAAAACTGGTGGAAGCTCTAAATAAAAACTGTTTAAAATCTTAAGTAAAAACTGCTGAAAGCATTAAATCACAGAAGGAGGATTTATTCATTTTGTTTGATGAAAGCTGTAATGCTAGATTACAGAAGTATAACAGTGTTGTAAGCTCTATCTAGTAAAGCTGAATTCTGTAATTCTGATTCTTAAAGCTGATACAACTAAAGGGTCTAAAAACACAGACATATATATTCTACAGTTATGTTTATTTCTTCTGCTTTCTTTTTGGTGTGTTTCTTCATTAAAAGAAAGGCATACTTGATAACATTAAGTTAAATTAAGTTTTAAGAGAAAAGCTAAGTTTAAAAGTGCTCACCAAACCCAGGGTGTAGCTCTAGGGGAAGCCATGTTTGTTTTGCCTTTCTCCCTATAGAGCCAGCCAGCCTTTATGTTTCATTATTTATAGTTTGTAAATAAGGGGGTGGGTCTAGATAGTTATGTAATGTTACTTTATAACTCTAGGCAGGATTTTATTTTGTGTGGTTACCAATATGATATTTTAATTAAGCGTTAAAGGGGATTTATGTTGTAAAAACAAATATAATGTTTATTTAGCTGTGTTTAAGAGTTAGCTTCTAGAAAAGGGGTGGAGCTTCCAAATATCACATGACTTGTATGTCTAAGAGGAGTCATTTCTCATTCTGTGATCAGATCTCAATGGGAATAGTGCTCTGCTATCCCATTGATGGAATTACACTAACTGTTTTCTAGTGTGTTGTTATTTTGTCATTTGGAATTATTTTATTTTTATTCTGTTTTCTTTTTTTGGTCATTCAGTTCGCTTCTTATTTTTGTAAATAAAGACTTATTGCTGGACTTATTCTAGACTCCAGTGTCATCCTTATACCCACACCTTCACAGGCCATGTGTCTTTTTTGTTCTGCAGTGTATGACATTACTTTATTGCCATGCATATATAGCCATGAACACTTGTGGAGACTGCTGTTAGGTCTAGCATCTATCAGATGAATGTGATCAAATGTCTCATAACAGTAATGCTGTATGACATGTTGACATAGGGATAATGCCACTCATCAGTGTCCATCTATGTATGTCCCATGCCACACTCCACTGTCTGTAATAGGGGCATAGGCACAGATGTTACCTGGTCCTGTTGAGAAACCTCATCTTGTATGCCCGAACAACCTCACTCCTGTCTACAGCGCTGTACCTGGTGGCCAGTGGTGCAGGGCTGATGGTGATCATGGCAACATACCTCATCTCATCCTTCTTCTCCTTGTCCTTCCTAACACTGATTACCTCAGACATTATTTGCTCAGCATAACCTGAGAATCAAAAGAGATAGGTAGTGTTACATTGACATGGCACTGAATGTATGCAACAGTTTGCTTGACTGTAAACAACAGCATCAGTGTTGTGTGACCATTGTAGAGTACAGTCGGTGACTTGATGTGCGTCTCTCAGTGTATGTGTGGCATGGACTCTGCTGTGTCTGTGCATGACATTGCAACTGTGGGCATGAATAGCATGCTGTTCCCCCATGCCATGTTCACCAGTACATGGTGGTTGTCCATTTACAGTGCATATTCAATGGTCATCAATCGCTGTAATTGTATACGCCATAGACATAGGTGTATGCCACTGGACATGCTGTCACTGCACAACAG
The DNA here is from genome assembly GCA_016271365.2 of Neoceratodus forsteri. Lineage (NCBI taxonomy): Eukaryota > Metazoa > Chordata > Ceratodontiformes > Ceratodontidae > Neoceratodus > Neoceratodus forsteri. The sequence goes on along the minus strand of CM028137.1, from coordinate 259,172,715 downwards.
CTGACTGCAACATCCACAGCTCAGGGCACTCATCATCACTGGTGTGTCCAGCAACTGCTGTAGGTTTCACAAAGTGTGAGCTGGCACAGAATCTCGTGACATGTTGGACACCACCGGTAGCATGGAGGTGCCATTTGCATGGAGGACCATATTGCATACACTGACACCTCTGGCACTGTGTCACTGAAGCAATGTATACATGTGGCCTTCAGAAACAATGACACATTCTACACATGTCATGCGCCTCAGTGTGTGGCACACATGTGGGCTCCTGAATTCATCTGACAATGTTGACACCAGTATTTTGTGTTCTTTCAGTCCCTAACTAGGTAGTATAAATAGACAATGTTTAATACATCTGACAATGTTGACACCAGTATTCTGTGTTCATTCAGTCCATAACCAGGTAGTATACACAGACAATGTTGGATACATCTGACAATGTTGACACCAGTATTTTGTGTACATTCAGTCCCTAACCAGGGAGTATACCTAGACAATGTGAATGGTGACCCATACTATTGATTCCACCACCCCATCTGTCAACACTATTGAGAAATTCATACATCATCAGCTTGGTGTTGCAGGTAACTGTTACATTGTCCATGGCAACATCCCCCTATCCTGATGATCTCATATCTCCCATGACTAATGGTAACACCACATATGATCACTACAAGATATTACTGTAACAGAGGTTGCACCCTCCAACCATCTCAGGTATGTGTGTGTTGTGTGACAGCATGTCACACGCTGGCACCATGGGGCCTTGCTGTACCTTTTGGGTATGCTACAGTGTCTGTCTCCTGCAACACCATGCATGACACTCATGCATATACACAGCCATGGCCTGCTCAGTGGTGCATAGCACGAGCTGTACAGGTAACACTTCCTTGTGCTGTATGCATGCAGTACAATGACCGTATGCCATGTGCAGAACAGTAGACACAACGCCTACCAGACATAGCAGACAGTACAGGTACAGGTACAGGGGGCATCTGCAGCATGTATCACAATATCACAAGTATCATGCATGACAAGGGGTATGTCTCTCATGGAGACTGCATTGTTTGGTGCGTCATGGTCACTGCATAAGTCAAGTCAAGTCATGTTTATTTAAAAAGACGCCCAATCCCAAAGGCACTGGGCACCGCACAAAACTTTACAGCATTTCATACCGCATAAATATATAAGATAATATAATAAATATAAATAATCAAGATTAAACCCCAAAAGCTTGTGAAAATAAGAAGGTCTTCAGGCAAACCTTAAAGGCAGTTATAGTGGGGGCCTCCCTAACTACAGCTGGTAAGGAGTTCCAAAGAGCGGGAGCGGCAACACTAAAGGCTCGGTCGCCCGCAGATTTTAATCTAGCTCTTGGAACAGTTAGGAGGCCACCACTAGAAGAGCAGAGATCATGGGAAGAGGAAGAAGGTACCAGGAGAACTGACAGGTAACCAGGGCCCTGTCCATGTAGGGCCTTATAGGTGAGAAACCCCACCTTGAAGAGCACTCTCCACCTGACAGGCAACCTGTGCAATTCACGCAATACAGGTGTAATATGGCAAAATTTACTCTGCCCAGTCAAAAGCCGGGCAGCAGCATTTTGCACTTGCTGCAGTCTGCGAAGAGAGCCCCCAGAGACCCAGAGATAGAGGGCATTACAGTAGTCAAGCCTAGAAGTGAGGCATGTATCAAGGTAGGGAGGTCCAGAGACGGAACAAGGGGCTTAATCCTGGCAATGTTTTGAAGATGAAAAAAACAGGAACGGACCACGGAAGATATCTGAACGTCCATGGAAAAATTCCTGTCAAACATCACGCCAAGATTTCGCACCCAAGGGGAGGCCATCAATGACGCAGCTCCTAGCACAAGGCCAGTTGCAGAGTCAGAGGCCATCCCATCATGAACTCTGTTCGACTCCACTACCAATACCTCAGTCTTGTCAGGGTTCAGTCAAAGCCAGCTGGAGGCCATCCAGTTGCTAATCTCAGCCAGACAGATATTTAACACATCCACTGAGTTTGATGTTCCTAGGGCAAAGGATAAGTATAGCTGAGTGTCATCAGCATAGCAATGAAAACTCAGACCATACTTCCTAATGATCCCCCCCAGGGGCAGCATATATACTGCTACAAAAAGTTGGGCCAATACCGAACCCTGAGGGACTCCACACAAAAGGAGGCCGGGTGTTGATGAGAAATTTCCCATCACAACCCGCTGTCTCCTATTGGTGAGAAAGGACTCAAACCACTTGATGATAATACCTGTGAGTCCACATAACTCCCTCAGGTGGAGAAGCAACACACAATGGTCCAAAGTATCGAATGCTGAAGAGAGATCAAGGAGAACAAGAATTGTCCTGTCCCCTTGGTCTCTAGCCCTGAGGAGGTCATTTTGCACCCGAACTAACGCAGTTTCAGTGCTATGTCTGGCCTGAAAAGCCGACTGGAAAGGATCGTATAACTCGTGAGTCAAGAGATGTTCCTCCAACTGAAGCGATACCACCTTCTCAACAATATTCCCCAAAAATGGGAGATTGTAGATAGGACGGTAATTTGCCCTGACCTGCGGGTCCACAGAAGATTTCTTTAAAAAGGGTCTAACCAGAGCCTCCTTCAAGGCATCTGGAAAGACACCTTGACTTAAGGAACACCGGACAATCAGGGCAAACACCGGGCCAACAGAGTCAATGCATCTCATTAAGAAATGCGTTGGCACTGGGTCCAGTTCACAAAAGGTATATGCTTCAGATTGACTGCCACCTCAATAACCTCACGGACCTCCACTGGCCTAAACTCTCCCCAACTAGGCGGAGTGCACTCAGCACACAACTGGTGACCACTGACAGCAATAGTATTGCTGGCTGAAGAAACCTCCCGTTGGATCGACGACACCCTCTCCGAGAAAAAACTAGCAAAATCCTCACAATCCTCATTTGAGGAAACTCTTCCGGGCTGAAGGCAGACAGGATGAAGAAGTCTGTCAACAGTCCAGAAGAGTGAGGCTGGTCAGTTTCTCCCAGCAGCAATCTCCCGAGACAGAAATACTGACTTCTTTCGGTTGATTGTCTCCTGATATGCACAATAATGTGCACGCAGGACCAGTTTGTCCGTCTCCAGGTGGGACTTCCTCCAGCAGCGCTTTATCTCTGACCCATCATCTTCATTTCCCTGAGATCTCCATCATACCAAGGAGACCTCAGGTACAAAGTTCTGGGTTGTACATGGATAGGTGTGAGAGAGTTGATGGTGTCAGATAGCACCTTATTATAGGTATCCACACCGACATCAACAGCTCCGACGCATGCACCACCTATACTAGATAAATCGACTGCCGCCATAAAACCCTCAGGGTTAAGATCGCATAAAGGGTGGCAGCGAATCATCTCAGCTCTGCCTAGTTGTGCATCATCCTTGTGCCCTTCACTGTCTGTGGATACCATGGTCACACAGGATCACTGTACATGGTTATGTTAGATTGGAGGCCACACAATCCCAGGTGATGTAGGCCATGACATTGCTGGACAACACAGCAATGCCATGTCCAACACCATGGCCACCGTTCAACAGTCATGGGAACATGACCTAAGCACAGGCATGTGGTAATGCACTGCACTAACAATTACCTGACTTGTGAAGACATACATGATCATGCCATCAATACTATGTGATGTGAGTGAGAGATGTGGAGACACTCTACCGTATGTTGCTGCAGTCCTATGTGGACGGACATATGGCTCACCCTTCTTGCACTTGGGGAAGTAAACGTTCAGTTTATTGTTCCCTTCATCATCATGTAGCAGTGGCCTCCCAGCATTTTCATTGTAGTAAAGGGCTTACAAAAACAACCTGCAGGGGACACAATGTTATGCATGAATAACCTGTTGAACTGACTGCATACAGATCCCACCTGCAAGAGCCAGAGCATGTACGACAGTACATCTTTGCCATTATACGATGTGCACATCACATTGTATGTGTGTCATGCAGACCATGCACCAGGACTGTGCACAGTGGGATGGGTCAGTAAATGCATTGAAAGAACATCATTGCTGCAGTGACTGTGTCACAGTATGTGTCCATAGGAATGATGACAGTATGTGTGCGGACTATGGGGTATGTGACTGCAGTTGTACTATATGTGCACACTCCAGACACATGGCAGGTAAACAATGAATGTTAGCATCAGACATGGATGTGCAGACATTCACAGCACAGTTGACATATGGACAAAGTGTGATGGTGGCATCTGCATCTACAGGCATGGGATCATCGTCCATGCAGATAGTGCCTCCACATGGCCAGCAGTGATGGTTGTCATGTTGCTGTGTAACAGTGACTGTGATATGTGTCATGGTCTCCAGTGTGCAAGGTATGTGCATGTGTAACCACTGGGTGCCTGAACCACATGCTGTCAGGACAACACGGGCATGATTCACAGTGTGCAACACTGTAGACACCTCAGTGGTGGTTGTCCATTCACAGTAATGTGCAGCCATGCCAGAAGTGCGTACATCATGTAACCTTGAATGTCATTGTGTTTTGTATTGTGTTGTATGCTGTAGACTGTAGTGTGTTGTATGCTCAGATCTGTTCTCATATTATTGATGTGCTACCAGTTTGACTGAGGATGTGGGACAGCTAATCCATTTCACCCTTAATAGCTTCTGTTTGGTGTTTTATCTGTCTTGCTGTCCATTCAAAGCATACATGAGACTGATTGTGTTAGTGGTGCACTGCAGCACACCAACAACACAGGATCCCACCCATGTCCCATGCTTTGTGAAACAGTACACTCGCATCTGTGTCAGTCAGGCTGCTGCAAACACAGCAGACATTACACTGTGCCACAGTGAAGCATTGCATGTTGTAACAGTTGGTCATGCACTTACCATGCAAGCTGTAGAAAATACATTATGCTGGCCATTACTGTGTATTGGCATGTGTCCTCATGTAATGTGACATGTTGTCCCAGGCTTCGATAAAAAACATGCTATGATACTCACCAGCATTTCATTCCTTGGAAGGAGTATGTTGTATGTTTTGGAGCAAAGTACAGAATAGTTGCATGGAAGGCCTCCACAGAAGATGTCTGTGTATGGGGTGACAGTCTGTAGATGTCGGCAATGAGGAGCTTGTTTTCAAGGATATTTATCAACCTCTCAGTCACTCGGTCACCTACAAGAATGAATGGTGACAGTGATTCACCTGAATGTGAGTGTGTGTGTGTGTGCACTGCACATCAGTTGTATATCAAAGATAGTTTGTGCATGTAGTACAGTTTGTGAGAGCTATTCATCTATTTCAAGGCCTATATGGGACATCACGTACTCACACTGCAGCAGCAATGCAAATACAGCATTTCAGTGTATCCAGATTCAACATAGTCCAAACCCCTGTGACTCATTGTGGGACATGCATGCTGGTTCCACTACAGATGTACAACGTGAGTCTGCCACTACATGGGATGTGTGCATGTGTGCTCATGGGAGGTTGGATGGATGATGTATATGATATGGATATACATATACAATCATGGTACTCACTTGGTTTTAACCAGTTCTTCTTCTTCTTCTTCTTCTTCTTCCTCTCACATCCTGACAAATGTCCATGCTGACACCTTGGGAACAGTGCATTGTGCCCCTCATGGATGTTCTGCATGTGATTACGGCGTGCCTCCCACTTTGCCTTCCTCATGTCAGGATTGCAATCCGGCATAGATAATGCCACCCAGTATACCTGATAGTTTATTGATCTCTTCCATGCATTCACTTCTTCACAACACTTCTGTTTGCCAGAGGCATTGATCTTTTTCAACAGTCCTGTGACAATTTGATAGACATGAGTGTTAGATCACAGAGCAATGCCACACTTTGTACATCAGCAGACCAGCACAGCCTGCACATGTGTACAGCTTGTAGCAGAAGGAGATGTTGTTACTTTTGGCAACATGCCAACCATCATAGAAGTGCATACCACCACACATCAATGGGTTGTTACAGAGTCATGTATTTATTTGTTTATGCCTGTCGTCACTAGACAAGTCACACATAGGTTGCTTGTGTTGACAAGGTATTTCATCACACATTTCAGACCCTCTAGTTCCATCCATGTGGCATTCTTGACTTCATTGCTCTGGTGAGGGGAAAGGGGACCCATGGGTCAGACACATAACATGGGTGACAGGGCTATACTTGGTTGTTACAATTACAACTTCAGAAGTCTACTAACCTGGACTAACTCAACAACTATGACCTTCCCAAGTCTTTCTTCAACCATAGTGTATGAGCCATATTTGGCACAATGACCAGGGCTGTCACAGCGCCCATCACCTGCCAAAATTAGTCCACCTTCCATGGTTGATAACTGAGCAATCAAATCACATTGATGTTCTGTCCACATTTGTTGCATTGTTGGCAACAGAATATCACGCTGATGATTGTCAAATGTGGTCCTACAAATGGCTGGTATCCTCATTAACTAAAAGAGTCGAAGGGCCTTAGCAACAAGACAACCAGATGTGAGGATTGATGCTGCCAACAGGACATTCAGTGGTGGTAAGTGTCCCATGAGTGGCTGATTGTGCCAGACCCGGCAGTGTCCACATTCCCTACAGCTTGCATTCACAACAAGAAGCATGCCCAGTCTTGCATTGGCATCATCCGTGGAGAACTGTACCTGTGCCACAACAGAACACAAAGGGCATTGTTTGAACAGCTCTTCAAGACAAGATCTTGCAACAATGTACCTATCCTCCTCATTCTCATTGAAACTCAGCTGGGGGTATTACTACAGGACAGAGGAAGGCATGGAGGTTGTTACTCACAGAACACCAAGTAAATGCCATAGTAAACAAATAATGCTTTTGGAATGGGAAGCAGTACATTGACATCTCTTGTCAGCAGGTAAACACATGTGGACATACAAAGGCAATTACATCATGACACATGTTGGTCAATGTGGCTACCTATGCCATGTGTGCCTCACATGTACCTGCATATGTGAACATTATATGCCCAAAATGTACACGTGGGGCAGATTGGGACACGACATGCCATGGGACTACTACTCAGGTGTAAATGTTCATTGCATATGTCAGCCTTCAATCACCATCATTCATGTTCAACAGTGGAACACCAGTCGCATTACAGGTGGCTTCAGTATGTGTCCAACATGTGGACAGTCATGCAGATATGACAATGTGTAGCATTGCTGCACATGCAATGGATACCATGTGATGACTTTGATCATGAGGGGTACATTTTCCGTGTTCAGTCACCAACAATGTACATCAAGTTATGTTCTGTGGGGGATTGTAGTGTTGGAGAATGACACCACTGTTGGAACTGATTGCACATTGGGGAATGCTGATAGAAGGACCATGGAGGATAACTGCATGCTGACGGCATGTGACCAGTGGGACAGTGTAAGGGCAGTATGACATGGGCATGGTAATACCTGCATCACCACACATGACAGAACCGTAGCCATGGTTCAACAGGCTGAAACAGCCTGCATATGTGTGTGCACATGCAGTCATTGCTATGGATACATGCCCATGTGGAATATGGCCATGGCACCTGACGGTGCACCTTGCACCTATGTCTCTGCATATGTGATACACAACAGACATGGGATTTGCAAAGTGACATCTTGGAATGATAGACCTGGTCATATCCACAATGCGGAGGTCCTCACTGGTCTGGACATGGCACGGGAATGGCACAGTTGTGATATGCAAGTTATGACAGTACAAATAAACACATGATGTGGACCTCTCAATGTCCTCCTCATCTTCACTGGCAGCTTCATTTATGGAGCCCTTACTTGGTTCATAGTTAGAGTCACTGTCTAGGGGTTGGCTATCACATGCAGACAAGGATGATGTATTCAGAGGTGTGGAGCAACGTGGCACAGCGACATCAGTTTCACAGGTACAGACTGCATGATTCTCCACTAGAAAATCACACTGGACACCAACAGACTGCATTTTGGGCTTTGCTATTACTCCTGCCACATTGGAAGGAAATGGTTAAACATCATATCAGGTGGCTGATGTCACATCGTCATGATACATGACACAGTACATCACTGTAAATTTCAACACATGCAGCTCTGTGTGACAACATATCTGGTACTAGTCAGTGCCATGCATGACCATGAACACTTGTTCCACATTGGCATGCTGTCACTGCATAATTGGTGAAATGTGTGCACAATATCTGGACACATCAGACAGGCACAGGATCTCTGTCCTCTGGTGACCACATGACAATGTCTACTGTACACATTGTCTCAACAGGGCACATGGTGAAACATTGGCCATCATATGAGACATGTATGATGCTCAAAATGCATACAGAGGTGCGTGCTGCTGCCAATATGTTGGAACCATAGAGTGTGTCGCATTTATAGGAATATGAGACATGGCATTACAGGCTGAACTATTTGCAGTAGCACACTATGGGCACAGTGATGTGTGTAACAATTCATCTCATAAGGCAAAGCTGCCTTACGAGACCTGCTGTTAAACACCCGCTGCTGCACCTGTCACTAAAGATACTTTGCTGTTTCTTCTGGCACTATTGACATGACCCACTGGGCTGAACACCCACCCACCCCCAATCCCCCAGGCCTCTCTCCTCTGCCAGTACCTGCTGATACTACTTGAAATGTTTATTTATCTACATGTGTTCAAGCAATTGTATGTAATACTATGTATCTCTGTTCATTCTACCTATGTAATACTATGTTGACTCTGTATGTCTGTATTCTGTAAACATGTAAAAATCTGTTACTCTGTCTTGACTGTACTCTGTAAACTATGTTAACCATGTGTGTCCTCTCAGTGACGAGGTACCTTTGTAAACAAGCCTCTGGCTCAAAGGTTGTAAATCCGATTATACAATAAATAAATAAATAACATCTACAGTAGTGTCTATAGATGGTGCATGATGGACTGTGACACATTACGAATGTTTTCCTGGCAGTTCATGGCTGGGACATGCCAGGGTTGTCTACACAGCACATACAGGGGGACAACACACATATTGTCAAGGCAGTTGTTCTACATGACATTTCCTGGGGCATCGGCAACAGGCCTAGCATCAGTGCCGATGGCAGGACTGGGGTCTAGACATTGATTCAGAACATTGTTGTGGAACATATATGTCCATTACAGGTCATGTGTCTTGCTACAGCTGCACCCGGACATAAGGTGGAGCACCTGTATAGCTGGCTGAGTGTGCCACAATGATGGACATGTTGATTGCATACGTCTGTGTTACCTGGTCATGGACACTGTTCTGTGACTGTGGCTGTAGCTGAGGTACACATTTCCGTGAACATTGGTGCACTGCTGTTGATGTTGTACATGGGACACATAGCGGGGTGATGTACATGTAATGAGAGTGATTTCTACTGCATTGAGATGACATGACACTATCAGGGTATCTGTGTGGTGACATTTCAGTAACATGGTAATGTGTGTCCATTCCTGCTGTGTCCCAGGCTTTACAGCATACAGTATTGGTCATTTCTGGACAGTGATTGACAGTGACATGACCTGGTACATGTGTCTGCCACTGCTGCATACGTTGTAGGTGTGTTGACTTTGTCGCTGTCTGTCTGTTACTCCCAGTCTGCTGGGACACAGTTCTTATGCATCACATGCACCAACACAGCAGCATCCAGTGGGAGACAGTGTTATTACTCCTCCAAGGTGCAAACCATGCCATGTTGTGTGGCAGCTAGGGACCATGGTCAGTGTGCCAGTGGTGTAACATATCGCAACTCATTAAAATATTCAGATTATATACCAGTCGTGCATGTCTGCCACTGTGCGGGCTGCGTGCACTACCACACATGGCACACTGGGTGTCAGTTACACATCATTCACCTCTGTTTGCAGGCCCAGTATATAGGCCCTCAGCCTACACCACTCACCTGCCAGGCACTGAACTACACTCATAATCATACCCAGTAGTGAACACATGCCTCCCGTATGCTCATTTCTAGACCACCACGGTTGACAGCTGGCAACACACTTGCCTCTTGACCACGGATTGCATGCATGTCAGGATACACAGGAGGTGCCTCTGATCTCCACACCAGTGGAGCAGAACATTCAATGTTCATATGTTCAGTCATTGTGTCGTTGGTGTTACCATACACATCTGTTGCTGTATGTGTGCTCCATGTGTGTATCTTGTATCCTTGCAGAGGGTACAGTTGTCTGATTCCTGATCACACATACATGGGACATGTGTGCTGCACATACCTAAGACACAATGTGGATTTACTTCACACATTCCATGTGAACATAGTGGTGACATGCCCATCCCCCATCACAGATGTAAGACTGATGTCAGTGGACATGGTTGCAAACAACATGAGCAATCAATGGTGGCATCTGTGACCTTATGTGCACCACTGCCAATAACATCAGTTCACGACAGAGGCGTTGTTGACTGACACACACATTATCCATCAGTATCCACACAAGGTGAATTAATTAGCCTTCACATTGCATATAGGCTACTGTTGTCTCCAAGTTATGGTGTGGTTGTCTGGCTCTGCATGCACAAACAGGTGACGTGCCCAAGATGTACACAACACATTGCACCATTCTGTGACCAACAATTGTCCATGTCACATGGTACATCACACAAGCATACATCTTCCCCACATGAGCATTTGGCTGACAATGGCAAATTGATATGTGGTGGTGTGCTGTAAGATGGCACGGGGTGCATGGCATGTGGTCACTGACATGACTGTACGTATGGCACAGTTATACTTGCAGTCTGAAGGCTGTGTTGCTTGTGGGATCATGAGTGACACATATGAGTAACAGAGGTGGAATATTATGAATCACAGTACACTGACACAACAATATATAGTACAAGCAAACCTTTCTGCATGATCAACACTGCTGTCTGAGTGGTGACTGTACATTTCTGTGGTGTGTCACTGATGTTGACGTATGTTGATATGCTGGCATGCCTGGGTGGTTCAACAATGGGTGGATGGCACTCTGATGGTATCACAAGTATGATGTGATTCTCAACAGCTCCACTACTACTTGCCATGTTTTGGCTGTGATGCAGGGATGTTTCAGGTACATCTTCTGTTACCTGTGTGCATCATCGAATACAATGTGTGAATGCAGATTATTGGTGCATCTGGTGATACTGTACTATGTGCGTTATGTGTGCACTTACAGTCATGGATGTACTGGGGCCTGGCAGATCATCATTGTAGTCCAGCAGGTCATCTCTCATACTACTTTCCAGGGATTGACTGTGAGTCAGGGATGGTTCTGGTACATCTTCGGTTACCTGTGTGGGGCATCATAGACAATGTGTGAATGTTCAGTACTGTTGTATCTGATGCTACTGTACTATGCTGAGTACGTGTGCTCTCACAGTCTTGGATGTACTGAGCCCTGGAAGGTCAACATGGTGATCCTGCAGGTCAGCATCACACTCCATGGATTCTGATCGCTGTGGTCTCCCAATGGTGGATTTGTGTTCCATCAGCAGCTGCAAAAATACACAACAGTGAAATGCGTTATTCACCAATGACAGAACTGTTTCATATCCATACAGGACAAGAATCATGGATGCCCCCATGTGGACATTCAGTCATGGTGTGTGTTGACATGGGCAAGAGGGTGTGTGTGCAGGGACACTATGGACATTTGAGGGGGGACATGGTGGGAGTGAAAACACGACTCCTCTGCATGTTGTGCGTTTTGATGGAGGGTTGGCAACAGGGTACTAGACAGAGGTCACAAACATCATATGGGCAACACATGTTGCTTGCACTGTGTATGGTGTGCATGACAGTAGGGGGACAGGGATGTGTTCCATACATGTGTGTGCTGAGCTGGACAACATTTTGGTACATGTGTGAATTGCCATGGTATGGATATTGGCAGACAGTGGCAAAGGTGACTCGACATTCATGTGTACATCTGATTCAGGGGATGTGTCAGGTGATGGTCCATCTGGTTAGGGGGTGTCAAGCATTGTGAGCATGGTGCAGGCATGTCAGACATAATGCATCCATATGAACGGTCAATATCCTGTAGTGTATAGGTCAGGGCCAACAGATGGGTATCATATGCCAAGTGGTGGGCACACACAAGCATATACATTGTTGTTTCTTGTGGGACTCACGTCTTTGTTTGTGACATGCACTGGGGCCATGTTGCATACATCCATGGATGGTAGTGTGTGTGTGACCAGTACACACTTCACAGCTGGCAGGGGTTTTCACCATGTCACTCGCTGCAGCAGTGGTTTCATTGCACATCTGTAGGGCACATGTAGACGCAGTGCACAATATCACCACACGTGTGAGTGCATGTGGTTACACACCAGTGTCAGTCACATCAGCAGTGGTGTGCATCATGGTGAGACTGCATGGGATATGTCTGATGACACACCAGGAATGGGACATTTCTCATGTTCAGATGGTACATGTAATAACATCAGGTATATTGTATATTGTATAGGTGACGTTTCATATGACTTGCTCTGGATGTGGTGGGGGAAATCATGGCAGGGCATTGGATGTCTCCTACCTTGTTGCAGCACACTTGCAACGTCATCTCACACATTGGGCTGACAAGCTGGGTACGTTCGGTATGTGACAATTGTTGATCTGCATCTTTGTGACTTGGGTGACAAACATGATGCATGCATTACCGCCATGCATGATCCCCTGTTGGAGGTGTGTGTACGTAACCAGCATGGTACTGCATGGATCTGTCCTTGTGGCATTCCTTGTCATTGTATTCATTGTTGACCTGGGAAGTGTGATGCACATGACAGTGTTCTTGTTTGCAGATGACTACAAATTTGGCAATTGTGTAGCTCCTCCATTAAGTGCATTGGACATGTTGCAGGATCCTGGCAGACGCAACATGTATTAGGCACAGTGTCAGCTCTGTGCATTGCAGTACACTTGCACATACTGCTGCCAGGCTGTGGAGCACCTGTGGAGGGCTACTGGATGTGTGGGGTGCTGCAGACATTCAGGTGTGGGATGAGTCACATCGTGTTCCACATTTCTGATTACCTATGGTTGTCAGTGCAGGAATGACATGGTGCACTGTTTACCACTGGCCTACTTCAGTATGTAGGCAGGGGGATCAGCAGCAGACAGTGTTCCCTATGACACCTGTTGTTTCTGATAGTCTTGAGGGCTGTTTGTAGGACTGCATTGTGTTCTTGCGGACACACATGTCCATGGTATTGCCATGGTGTTTGCAGTCCATGGGTAGGTGTCCAGCTTGATGCATATTTTGTAGTACTACCTGATTGTGGAGAGTGCACTGTACCTCAATATGTCTCACAGGGCATTGTGGGTGTGTGTGCTGGTCATACTTGGTAAATGTAAATGTTGTGGATGGCATGGGCAATGTACTGGCTGTGGCACTATTCAGATGCCGGTACACGTGCACAAAGCACATGGTTGTGTATTGTGGGGGGGGGGGGGTCAGACCAACAAGAGTAAACAATTGTAACCCACCAACAGGGCTGTGGGTACATTGTCATATCTGCCAAAGGTGGTGTTGTGAGCAATGGTGTTGTCATGTCTCTCACAGGCAATGGGGACATGTCCGATGAGGGTTGCTTTATATGTTCCATGTGGCATATGGTGTTTTTGACTACATCACACTTTTGGGTGTGTGAGAAGAGTAGCTGAGCGTGGCAGTCATACATTGCATACATGTTGCATGTGTGGTAGTGTGGCCAGCAGGGACACTGTGTTGGTACTGACAGTGTACACATACCTATGAATCCCTCATTGATGTTCATGTGGGATGTTCTGTAGTCCTCCGTTCAAACATGACATGATACAGTGTGGGAACTTCAGAGTGGGACAACATTGATACAGCAGGGCATGCACAACAGTGTTACAGTGACATCATAGTGTTCTGTGTAATGGGAAACCTGTCATATGGGATGGACATGTGGTACATATGACAATCATGCATTTCTGAACAGATCAGATATAGGATAGCAGTGTGCACCATATTGCTACTGTCCCTGTGTCCCAGGCTGGGCGCATATGTCAACATGCAGGGTGTTGGTACGGTGATATGTACCATGCTGTCATGTTCATTCATTGTTGACTGTGTTACAGTTGCCATACACACTTCTGTGCGTCAGTTCCTCATTCATCCAACATTATCCTGTACAGTCCAAGACTGCATGTTCAGACCAGTACCTGGGTATGTTGTGTTGTGTCCCACATGTACAGTTTCTGTTTTCCATACATGGTGAGGCAGACTGAACACAGTGCTGGCCATCTGGCTTGTTGTGGGTTATGGTTTAGTGTGCATTCCTGCTGGTCTGTGGCCAGATGTCATCCAGCTCAGATACACAGCAGGATACAGTTCCACACTATGGTGGTCAATGGTAGGGTTGTCAGGTGATTGAGTGTGCTTGAATGCATGTGTGGTGCAGGGTGATCAGGTGTACCACTGTGTGCTACTGCCCCATGCTCCACTTGTGGTCCACATGAGTTGACAACATTCAGCATCATTTCTACTTTTTTGGTTAGTATGCATCACAGTGATGTGGCAACACCCTGTCCACCATTCTGCTACTGGTTTGGCAGTGTTGCATGTTCATTGTATGTGCCAGGCCAGTTGTGGTCCCTTTGTGATTTACGATCACTAGATGGCATGAACTTCCAGTGGTGTTGTTGTGTTGGTGCTCAGGTGTGGTTTTGGCATATGCAAGTTCCACACCATGGTGAAATGGACACTGTATTGTTACAGCTGGACACTGCCTCCATTCACCTGTGCTCATTGACTGTTGCAACACACTGCTGTACGTTCATATATTCAATTGTTCATGTTCGTATGTCAGCAGCACATTCACTCACTGGCACATTACATGTGACCTATTCCCCCACCATCATCGTTCCACCTCAGATCCACCCATGCCAGCCCTTGGCACCGGACACATGCACTCTGCATGACCTTCCATGTTTGGTCCCACAACATCTCCTATGGTGATGTATTACAATACTCCACCACCCTCTCTGTGAAGCCACACACTGTACCTTGCCTTCATTATGTCCTCCCTTCCATGTGCAGTATGGCCCCCTCTCTGTGCTGACACACCCTCTCACTTGCCCTTCATTTTGTCCTCCCTTCACTATGCAATATGGCCTGTGGTGCTAGCCACATACTTCATTTTACTTTTTCCTCTCCCCTTCACACTGTGTATCCCCTACATATAGTGGACTATTTCATTCATGTACCACCTTTCCTACATACTATGCACAGTGTGTGGCTCTCATTACATACATGTCCACTCACAGGGCTTCCCCTGAATGCCCTGCACCATCATGGTTGCCCTCCTCTGTATGCTGTGTCATCCATGTATGCATTTCCAGCACTGTGTCCTCCAGGTCTGTTAGGCATGCAGCAGGTTCTGACACACCATGGCTGTGTTTGGACATGTGATTGGATTTGTTTCATGGTCTTTTATGGCCCTGCTCCTTCTTTACAGCATTCCTTGTCATTTCCACATCTCATTTCTGCACTGGTTGTCTGTGGTCAGGTTGTTGGGTTGTCCACGGTCACTGTCCTGGTCTGGTGCCATGCCCCTCCCTCCATAGTATACAGTGCCTGCTTTGTCTGACACTGCATGTGCATGGTTGTACTTACATATTTGCATTGTTTCTATATGTGTATTTCAATGTTGTTCTCACATGTGGCAATGCTGTGCACCTAACTGAGCTTTGTTCACTCACCCTTGCAGTCATCAGCTTCTGTGCTGCATGGCTCCGACGCTTCATGCTGCCATCATTTGTAGGGTTCTGTTCTGCCACATACTTGTATGGGTTCCCGATGGCATTGTTCCTCTGTGGTCTGTGTGGCATTATGGATGGGATGGCCTCCTTTGTTAGGGTTAGGTGTTTACTGAACCCCATTTTGTGCTGCATGGCATTGATGAAACAACCATCAGTAAAATGTGCCAAACATATTGTGTGTACAGCGGAGGACTTCCAGTCCTGTTCACGGTCCAGGCGTACAAAGGACACCCATTTCATGAAGCGCACAGGGGACCTTTCACATTTTGGGAACTCAAAGACTAATATTTTGCTTGACGGCTTATTGCTGCACCCACCAACTACACAGTAGTTGACCATTGCTATCAGTGGCATGTCACAATGCAGAGGACTTGTACTGCCTGGGGACAGTGACACTCCAGCAATACAGTGTTGAAGCCTGGCACTCTTCCAATGCACCTTCTTGTTGCTGTGTAGCTCTTGGATAGTTGTTGATGTCCTGCTCACACAAAGGGGATGGTGGCTCACTGCTATATCAGCAACAGTACTGTTGTAACACAGTGTGACTCGTTATACAGGGATTGCTGTATACTGTGCTGTTACTGCAGCATTACACCACTAGGGGTACACACGGCCATTACTCCATCATGTTGGGACCAATGCACCACATACATTCAGGTACACCCCAAACAGTCTGGCTGGCAATGGATCTGTGTAAATTGTAACTTGGACTCTAGCCAGTGTACTGCTGTGCTCACTGGGCTTTGCAGCAGCGACGGTCTGCGATGTGCATTTCCACAGTGTGGAATGAACAGGTCTGGATACACAGTGGGTTGGATGTACCACTGCTGCTGTGCTAAGATTCCTTTTTACAGCCTGTTAGTCATGCACAGCACAGCTATACATTGCTGTGTTGGTTGGGTCATAATCCACAATGGTACACCAGTTGGGGAGGGAGGAATTCACAGGAGGGGGGGATCACAGGTGGCACACAGTGTACATAGGTGTACACAGCCAGTTGTTACTGCAGTGCTGTTGACACATACATTCACACATGGGATGGTATCAGCACAGCACTCAGGACAAGCTAGTTTGTGCTCTACTTATGCAGCACACAGGACAATTCCAGAATTCCACTTTGTGTGACTGCAGGGTCACCGACGACTCTACTTACACTGGGGAGGCACAATGGGGTCTGTCAGGTCCACTGAATGTGCAACCAACATTGCCTGCAGTGCTGCTGGCAAATGCACTCACACGTGGGTCAGTGTCAGCACAGCACACAGGTGTGTATGATTCCTGCTGGTCTTCTGTATCAGACATGACACCTCCACAATTCTGCCTAGTGAGTCTACTGATACGCACAGTTACACTGTTTATGGGGGTGCAGTTGGCTCCGGGAGGGGGGATGTTTTATCCCTGGCGTGACATCACTCGTTTTTTGGGTTTTACTGCGCATGCGCGAGATCTGTGTTTATAAAAAAAAAACACTCTGCAGCTGTGGGTCACTTTCTTTCATTTCTCTGGGCATGCCTTTGGATTTTTTCCAACTTATCACACTGCGGATCACTTGGAGACCTTGTTCTGGATGCAGCACTGTGCGAGTTGACACATCTGCAGTAGGTTGGTGAATCTCTTTAAAAAGCACTAAAATGATGCATGTGCATAGAATAAATTAGACGGTCGCATGTAACTCGAGTATTTTTAGGAATTTGTTATCAAATTTTCAGCCTGACTTTTTTGGGACCCCACCTCATGGGCACTGGCATTTTGTTAATGGATCCCAAAAGGTGATATGGTGCAGCAAAAATACCATTCCTCACCACAGGTGTGAAAACACATTTCAGGCATGATGTGAAAAATGACAGCTGTACTGTTCATGAAGTGGTGTGAAACAATGGTTATGCTGAAAATATGACGGCAAAATATTAACAATTGCCAAAGTTATGTGCATGCATAGCAAAATTTAAATGACTAGGCATAACTCAGGTATTTTTGCACCAAATTTTTCACATTGGCTTTTTGGGACCTCACCTCATGAACGCTGACACTGTCATTTCATTATTCTGTCCTGAAAGGTGATTTAATGCAGTGACCATGAAATCACCTTGCAGGTCTGATTAATGAAATAACAGTGACATTGTTCATAAGGTGGGGTTACAAGAAGCGCAAGTTGAAAATGTGGTGCAAACATACCTAAAAATGGCCAAGATATTAACATAAGTTCAAAAAGCAATTGACAGCCATTATACAGCACTTTTATTTATTTATTACAGTCTTGGAATTTGACATACCTTTGAGTCAGAAACTCATTTACAATGGTTCCATGTCGAAAAGAAATCATAACAATTAGCTAAATACAACAATGTAACAAAAACATGACATGGATATAACAAAAAAAAAATCAGATCTGTCATATCAGACTTTGTCAAAGTTGGCAAATAAGAACCAAAAATAGATACCAGGGTAAAAGCTAAGATAAAATACAATAATGTATCAGTATGTGATAATAGACAGTAAAGAATAACTTTGTCAAAGTCAATAGGTTAACATGGGTCAGTCAAGACAAACAAAAAGGAGCAGTGAAAAAGGGGAAAGAGGGAGGAGGGGGAATAGGTGGGAATCAGGGTTTAGGAGCTACAGAGTGAGGTGATGAAGAGAGGAACCACATCGAGAGAAGTACCTATGTGGAAGTGTGGGGAGGGTGGGGTGGGTAAAGTTGCAGCTGTTTTGTCAGCAAATGACTAAAACATGCCTTGGCCCCCTTGGAGACAATAAAAGGACAAATTATACAATGGGGTACAAAATATAAGTGTTTTGATTGGTTGGCTGGCACCTTTTAGTGTGGTAAAATTCTGCATCACCATTTTTTTTTATTTTTATTTATTTCATTTTTGTTGACCAGGTAAGGTGCACTAGCCATAGCAATGATTATTTTCAGGCATGACCCGGGAGTTTACAGAAACAAAATATGTAGAACAATGACAGTACAATCATATAAACAGTTGGTGCTTAGAAACTATTAATACAGTGCAGGCAGTAGAAGCAAATAGATACAACTGATTCAGCAGAAATATGTAACATAGAAATATGGGAGAGTATCAGTAAAAAATCAAAAAGTGGCAGCCAAACTCATTTAGAATGCCAGCCTTCAAAATATCCATATGACCCCCCAAGTCAACCACACAGACCATCATTTTTAATCCTCAGTAAATGGACCTAACGATGAAGAGTAACGTTGAAATCCAGTACAGTGCTGAAATTGATGAGGTATTCCATTCACTGCAGTATTTTAATAAAGATCAAGAGTAGAACACGGAAACAAATCAGAAAATCTACCTTCAGCACAGTCTACGGAAGCAGCTCCAGAGACAGATGATCAACTGTCAGTGACAAATCCTGTCAGTGAGTTTCTTATTAGGGCGACTGCAGGCGATGGCTCTGTAGCGGATCACAATCCTTATTTGGCAGGAACACCTATAAACCAGCACCAGGAAATGAATGTCAGCATAAATTCAGAGGTACCAATGAACACAGCAATACCAAATCTGAATTTAAATGTTTTTTTGTACCACAGCGACCAGTACTGACAAGTGCATGGAAAGTATTTCAGTAGTGAAGAGCAGTGTCTGCCGTGCTCAGTCAGAAACCAACCCTAGCAACCTCAGCAACCAGTCAATGTTATTGTTAGCAGCAGACAATGTTCAGAACAATTTAGGAAGGAGCATAGACACTATACATGTCCTGTCACAGCCATGCCCAAGTGACCACAGTGCAAAACTCAATAATGTAACACCCAACAGTGAAAGTTAGCAGGAAAACATTACAGCGTCTGTACCAACATCTACAGGGCAGGCAACTAATGTGCCAAAATGCCATATAGACCTATCTGAAGCCAAAATAATAAATCTTGAGCTTCAATGTAACCAAGAAACCACACAGAAACACAAGACAAGATGGGCACTAAATGTGCTTCTGGACTGGTGCCACCAAAAATACATTATTCAGCCTAGCAAACATACCTGTAGCCGAACTAAACACAATCCTAAGGAACTTCTATGGTTCTGTTTGTAACAGCTCTGGCAATGAATATGTTTTATCCAGCTATGTCAGCCTACGATGTGGCCTTAACAGGCATCTGAATGACCCCCCATCAGTCATTCAGTGAATCTCATGAATGACACAGAATTCAGCACTGCAAATAGTGTCTTTAAAGGTGTAGTCAAGAAATACCACCATGAAGGGAAAGACAGAGCAGTTCACCACTGTGCCTTGTCCCTCAGTGAACTTACACAAATTAGAAGTCATGAAGCAGCATCTCCAAGGAATGCAACCAGCCTTCTGAAAAAGGTATGGTTAGACATTCAGCTTCACTTTGACTGATGTGGCAATGAAGGAATCAGGGCCTTAATGGTGAATTCATCTGAACCTAAACAAACAAAGACGAGTGTACATTACATCACTATAAGCTTTGATGAAGCTACAAAAAAAATCACAAGCAGTCTAATGACCTAATAAGTTAGTCTTCATGAGGCTACATGTTTACACAAAATGGTGACCCTTTATGCCTCATCTCAAGTTATTTAAAATACATTGAAAAGGCCAACCCGGTGGTGCTGAGGTCTGAGATGCTGGATGCCTTACCTCACGCAATACCGGCAACATGTGTTCAGGAATGAGCATGGGCCACTGGAGGTCGACAGGGGCAGAGAAGAATTGAGCCCTGGGGCTGGGTCAGTGCCAGATGGTGGACATCAGGGGATGGGGCTTGGGGCTCCTCTGGAAGGAAGCCAGCAATGACATAAAAGAGATGATAAAAAAATAATAAAATAAAATACATTGAAAAGCTACCTCCCAACCAGCCCTCCCTCTTTTTCCACCCCAATAGACAACAGCAAGAGGTACTTGACAAAATGTACATTCAGTATACACAAGAGCCTATGGGTGTGAACTATGTAGGAAACATGCTACCACGTATTTGTAAAGATGCTGGACTCAAACATGTGTGCACAGATCACTGTCTTAGAGACACTGTTGTGACTCTGCTCAGCAATGCTGGCATGGAGGCTTGGCAATGGACATAAAAGTGAGTCCTCCTTGCACAGCTACTGGAGCCCAAAGCTAGCTGATTACCAGAAATGGGGCACCATAATTTCTTCAGATAGCAGTCAATCCCCAAAACCCTCTTAAAACCAAAAAGTACTATGCAAGGATCAGCCCACAGATGAAAGTTCACCTGCAAAAATACTCACATTACAATGTAGTGCGAGCTCAAGCAACATTCCTCCTCTCCAAAGCCAAGCTGCAACATAGAGCAAAACTACTGTCATCTGCAGACAAAGATTAAAAACTGGCTTGGATTCACCTTTCAGAGAAGAAAATGATCCTTACGAAGAAATAAATGTGCTCATCCTTCAAAACTTACAGACAGAAAGTGCCTGCGATCCCCAATATGAATCCCACTTTGCAGACCCTACTGTTTTCGTCAGATATCACAGCATGGAACAAGTGAACTTTGAACTCCAAGGACACCAATCTTCATATGAATATGCTGCCTCTAACCAAGCCATCAAAAAATTTATTAACTCCAGGACAGTAAATTTTTATTGTGGACTACATTAAGCTGCATTATAAATGTTAAGACAGCATGCCTGATTGTCAGTTAATGTTACAATCTGTTTTAAAAAAATGCAATTTCTGAAATGCAGTTGTTTTGCAGTGACGTAGTTAGCACTCCCCTCCCAATCCAGGCAGCAAATTCAAATGAGACAGCAGCTTGCTGAATTCAGTACTATGCATATTTCGTGCATGTTTTATGACAACAGAATAATACCTATCCATGCCTGATTTCTGAAAAACGTTGCCACACTCTGGTAAAAAAACGACTTACATAAAATGTTCCAGGCAGATTTCCTATGTGGCTTGCCCCCTCTATGCAGAAATTAGATGTATTATGGGGAGCCTTGAAGTGTTCATTAAAGGGAGAAATTATTTGTTTGGCTTCCATTAGGAAAAAGAAAATTTCATCAGAATCCTCTATGTTACTACAGCAAATCAGAGCCTTAGAACAATCCCTATCTTCCCAATGTCACACTACAGAATTCAAAAAATTAGAGAGCCTTCAGTTTCGATATAACATTCTTCTTAGTGATAAGGGTGAGCATCTCCATTTTAAATCAAAAGTTACCTACTTTGATCAAGGGGATAAAGCAGGGAAACTATTAGCTCTTAGGCTCAGGGCACAAGTCACAGACAGGATTGTGTCAAATATTCAAGATTTGGCAGGCAGCCTCCATACCTCTCCCAGGGAGATTGTTTCTTGTTTTAAATCCTACTACCAATCTCTTTACTCACGTTCCCCTCTACCCTTCAATAGTACCGCATTAGACCATTTTCTACAGGTTATAGATCTCCCATACCTGACCCAACACCAAATTGCCCTTCTACAAACTCTCCTGAAATTAGAGGAAGTATATGAGGCTATTGATGCACTCCCTGTAGACAAAGTGCCGGGTCCCGATGGCTACACATCAAATTTTTACAAAGCTTTTAAATCTCAATTGGGTACAACTCTGCTTGATACTTATAATTATATTTACAGGCACAGCCTTTCGGATCTTAGCTTTAAAGCTGCTACTATCGTGGTGCTTCCTAAACTGGGTAAGTACCCTACATTGCTGCCGAATCACTGTCCAATATCACTTATAAATGTAGACCTGAAAATTGGATGGCCAAGGTTTGGTGTACTTTATTAAACCCTGAAAAAGTCAGTTTTGTGGCCAGGTGCTTATCAGCGGACCATCTACGTAAACTTTCCCATCTTATTTCTGCATCCAGGGACTCCCATACTCCTGTGACTTTGGTATCTCTGGATGCAGAAAGGCTTTCAATCAGGTATCATGATATTATTTGTTTAATTTACTTCCAAGATATCATATTCCTACACAATTTTTACAGTGGATAAAAATTCTTTACTCACATCCCTCAGCTCGCGTACTATGTAATGGAGTCCTTTTCCCACCTTTTCTCCTTCAACAGGGCACCAGACAAGGCTGCCATTTCTCTCCTTATTTGTTTATTTTTAGAACCACTTATTAAGAAAATTAACACCACCACGATGATATCTGGAATCTCGATCAATCATTCCCAATACAAATTACTGGTGTATGCCGACGATATTATTCTTCACATTATTCACCCATCTAAATCTATACTGGCTACCCTAAGTATTATTCAAGATTTTGGGTATCTCTTTAATTGTAAATTGAATCTAGCCAAAACAGAAGTAATGCCCTTAAATATTCGAACTTTAAGGGCGGATATCGAACATCTTGGGCTCTTCTGGGTGAGGGATAAAATAAAATATTTGGGTATATATTTATCCCAATCTAGTTCTACAATGAAGCACTACAATTTGGATCAGTTACTTACACATATTAGGACAGATTTAAATCATTGGATGCTACTCCCTATTTCCCTTTGGGGACGTATCAACACAGTTAAAATGAATGTCCTGCCCCATTTGTTATACCCCCTTCAAATGCTTAATCATTTCCTCCCTAAATCCTGGTTCTACCAGGTGCATAGTATTATTGCCAAATTTATCTGGAAAAATAAGTCTTCTTGAAGGGCAATTACTAAACTACAGAGGTTTAAGGAACACGGAGGGTTACAGGTTCCCAACATTTACCACTACTATCTCGCAATTAATTGCTCAGTAGTTTCACAATGGCTGAAACCCGTAGAAGACTCCCCCATTGTGGCTACAAATAGAAAACTCAATTTGTAATCTAATGGGAGTAGATATTAAGAGTTTTCCCTCTCTTTGGATACACATGCTGATGAATAAAACTTTTGGGTACCCGATAGAAAAGGACTCTTCTCAACCTATCTTGAAGAACCCCAATTTTAAAATTGGGGGTAAAGTTATTACATCATCTTTTTGGCCAGGAGGGCTTGGAGATGCAGTAATAGATCTAACAGAAAACTACAAATTGCTTGCTTTTTCAGTTATAAGTATGAAATACAATCTGCTAATTTATTTCTGCTTTAAATATCTCCAAATCTCCGATGCATTAATACAGCATCTTGGTAGTGGCCTTTGGGACCGGTACATAATTGGCCCTATCCTTGGTTCACTTTCCAAGAGGCCCTCTTTCCATTATGTTGCTTTTTAGTACAAGGAGCTCCAGGCATGACTCAAAGAATTAGAAGACCCCCACCTTGTTATGTTTGGGATAGGATTCTTTCCCCAACCTCTATGGTCCCCTGCCAATGGTCACAAATTTGGAAAAGGCTGTATAAAGATGTTAGGTGGGATCGCTATAGATTACTTCAATTTTATATATTGCATTACTTATATTACACTCCTATAAAGCTTAATAAAATGGGAAATCTTCCAATAGACATGTGTACCAGATGTGGGTCCCAGAGAGGTACTCTTCTTCATATTCTTTGGGAATGTGACAAGGTAACCCTCTTTTGGGAAGATATCCCGATGTAAACTTGACCCCCTCCTGGGTTTACAGAATGCCTTTCAACCAGATATTTGTATCTTGGGGGACTCAGGAGAAATCCTAATAGGAAATCAAAGGAAGCATATGACCTTGATATCTCTTTGTGCTAAGAAACTGATACTGTGCCACTGGTTAGAGCAACAAACTCCTACATACACTGAGTGGCATAAAGAAATTATTTTTGCTCTACAAGAAGAATATCTCCTTGCGAGTATCTCTAAGCATAGCAATAAATATCAGAAGGTATGGGCCCCTTTACGCACCTTACTATCCATTTAGTGTTATTTTGGATCTTACCTGGACCTGACATAGTGTTGCGGATGTTAATGATTAATCTTCCATCCCTCTTTTCCCTTCAATGAGTACTATTCCCAGTTTTATATAGTGTAGTGGTGACATGGGAGGGGCGAGTGGGGGGGGATAGGGTGTTATAAACTATCTTCTATATATACTCTGTTTTTGTATTTTGCTAGCATTGTTAAATTTTCAATATTGCTCCTGACACTTAACTTTGGGTATTGATGTTGGGTAAAACAACATGAAGGTGTTTTCTCTGTAATAATCTACACCTTGAGTAGCACGGGAGTTTTCAGAACCACAAAGACTTGTTATGTACTACTGTCAATTACTAAGCTGTCTGTACAAGTTTGAATTGTTTGCAGACTGTAAATGCAATAGTAAACTTAAAATACAATAAAGTTTATTAAATTGAAAAAAAATATTTCCTATGTGGCTTATCAATTACTAAGCAATTGTTTGTCTACAAATCACATTCTACAAGTGTTCTGTACATACTTTATGTTTAAAAAACTGTTTGTACCACATCTACCATTACCCTTTGAAATACATTCTCCCCATTTAAAGCAATTTAATTGTGGGACTATTTTTTTTAATGGAGGGATATTTACCTCATTTAATAATTTTTAAAAAGAAAAAAGATGCAAATGCAAAAAAAGTTACTGTTCAGCATAAACTCCATTGTATAATCACAGTAAACCACTCCAGTGTGTGGGTGATGCTGAGATTTACCCATGCCAGGTGAGATTTAATCACTCAGCCTGCAGCCTCATGACTGAACCACGCCAGGCATGGGTAAACCCAGCATTACCAACACTCTGTCATGGTTTATTGCTTAAATATCCTTTTATTAGGTAAACACTAACAGGTGTATACCTAAACGAGGCAGATGAGTACGATTCTGGGCTTGTTTTTGGAAAAAATGTCTAGGAAAGATTTTGGACAGTTACACAGCCAGTGTTTTTTTTTATTGAAGTAGTGATGCAAATCAATCAATCAGCCAATCAATCAAATCTTTATTTATCCAGGCGAACATCATTGAGCACAGCTTATTTGCAAGATGGACCTGGTAAGGTCAAGGTTCAATTTACATAGGTACATAAAAATATTCAATATACATACACTCTAGGATACTACATAGAATATTAAGTATACACACAGTCTAAGGATACATTCTAATCGGACTATACATTAAATTCAGGTGTAGTGGTAATAAGGGTGAGGGGAAGGGGAGCAGGAAGTGGTGTGCCTGGCTGGTGGGGGAGGAGGAAGATGGTGGGGGCCTATACTGTGGAATGGATAAACTGTGGGCCTTATGAAGAGGGCAGGAGGGTGGCACTGGGGGTTTGTATAACAGGGGTATAGGGCTGTGATATATGACAAGGGATTAAGGGGAGGTGGATGGAAAGGAGGGGTGCATGGGTGTGAGGTGGTGACTCTTAGTAAGGTGGATACCTTCCGTGAGTTGGCTATCTGGGGAGGAGATGGATAAGATTAGGAATACTCTACTGTTTGTGGAAACAATTACATTTTTCTTTGATAAGCCTTGAATACAGATATTTAAAGGATGTAAATGAGATGTATCTGTTCACTTTCAGGGTCTTCTGCATCGTATTCCATGAGGCAGATAAGACATAGCTGATAGCAGATCTACCATATTGAGAATTGAATTTGGGCACTTTAAGCATGATGAAGTTTAGACTTCTTAGGGCATATTTACTTGATGTGATTTGTGTGAAGTAGTCTGAGATGTAATTTGGTAGCATCTTTGATATCTCTCTATAAGTCCATAGTGTGGCATTCCTGTCTCTTCTAAATTGGAGTGAGGTCCATCCAACTGCAGCATAAAGCGAGCAGTGGTGAGTGCTGAGAGGAAGATCTGTAATAACCCTCAAGCCTCTATGGTAAAGTGTGTCCAGTTTGCTCAGATATGAGTTGGGGCAATGACCATATAGGAAATCTGCATAATCTAATACTGATAGAAATGTGGCCTGGACCAGCTTCTTTTTAGAATCACTTGTGAGAAAGTGCTTTATTCTGTAATACAGCCCAAGCCTCTGATGGAGTTCTTTTAGCAGATCTTCTAGATGATCTAGGTAGTCGAGTCTACTGTCTATCCAGACCCCCAGATATTTGAATTTTGTAACATATTCAAGATTTTCTACAAGGACAGTGGATATGTGGGGAGATTGTTTGGGAAGGAGTGTTCGACTTGTGTTTGGGGGGAGAAAAACATTGCCTTTGTTTTTTTTGCATTTAGCAGGAGTGTTTTTTCCAGTAGTTGGTGTTGTAATAGGTTGAATTCTGCTTGTAGCTGCATGCATGCTGTTACGGGAGAGAGGTGACTGACATACAATACTGTATCATCTGCAAACAGGTGTACAGTGGCATTGGTGAGGTTATTGTCAATGCTATTGATATAGATGGCAAATAGGATTGGGATGGATCCTTGAGGAACTCCTCTTTAGAGAGATTTGAGTGGTGATAGGTCTCCTTCAGCCTTCACCTGCTGGGTCCTTCCTGTGAGATAGTTCTTAAACCATCTAATGGAGGTTGAGTCGAGTCCTATGGATTTCAGGGAGGAGAGGAGCAGTTTGTGGTTGACCTTATCAAATGCCTTACTCAGGTCTAGAAATACAGCACAGATACAATTTTTTTTGTCCAGTTCGAGTTGCCAATCATTGGTTACTTTAGCCAGGGCTGTGATGGTGCTGTGGTTGGTTCTAAACCCAGATTGCACTGGATTTAAAAGATTAGCAGGAGTTTTACAAATATAGTGCTGTAAATTTGTGACACTACTAATGGCCGATTAAAAAAACATATTTTGTGACTCTATTTTAAAAAAACAAGGCCAAAATTGTGTTCTTTGGGCCCCAGTTAAATAACCCAACTGTTGGTGTTTACCAAGAAGCAGTGTTTTTTGAACGACAGTGGTTTTTCCCGATCACTAACTAAAAACAAAGTGGTGGCAACACAGCACTAACCTTTCTATTTGAGGCAGCAAAAAGTGCTTTTGCGAAAACAGAAACTGCTTTTGCATGGCACATATATTTTTCCCATAGGCTATAATGGGAACCTTAAAGCTTTATAAGTTTTGAAACAGATTAATATTTTTTCACCAAACCTTCAAAAGGCACATTTGCAGCTCAGACCCCATATACCCTAACAATATCAGTCAAGACCCTTAAGCCTTTTCGAGGATGTGGATGAGCAAAGAATTTGCACCTAAATGGTAATTACACCACCAACCAGCAAGAAATTTGCCAGATCCAGAGATCAATGGTACCAGACGGCACATGAAAAAATGTTAGGTACATTGGTTATATGGTTGCAAAGTTATTAAAGTGCAACATTTGGGGTTCAACATAGAAGTGGCCAGGCAACCCTAACTATACTGGCACAATCGTGCCAGTATTACACACATACATACATATATATATATATATACATGCATACATACAGTGAAGCCTGCCAGGATGAATCACAGTGTAACAGGTATCCTGCATGATAAACGGGATTAATTCCCATTGAAACTGCATTATTTGCTGCAGTAACTCTGCTGCAGAATTCTGCATAGTTTTGGGCTTCATGCTGGTGGGCTTCACTGTATATCTATATATATATATATATCATTTTTTTCACGGCAAAAAAATGCATTTAATGCATCAATTAGGGATAAAGTGACAAAAGTGAGGAAATGAAATGTTAGGGTTGAGCACCTAAGCCCCCCTCAACAACCCACACACCCATCCTCAACAGACTGACAAATGCCAGGGTGTACCATGGGGTTGTCAGGCCCAACTCTCACCCCATTCCATGTGTAAGTAGGTTTACATGCTACAGTAAAGGAGAATGGGATGATAGCTAGGTCTCACGAACCCATGGCACACCCTGGTGCTGTCAGTCTTTAGAGGATGGGTGTGTGGGTTGTGGGGGGTGGGGTTAGGTGCTCAATCATAACATTTCATTTCCTCACTTTTGTCGCTTTAACCCTAACTAATACATTAAACACAGTTATGTGCCATGAATTTTCTTAGTTTTTGGAAAAGTGTAATATAACTAGTAAAAAACATGTATTGGTGGGAGTGTGGGGACCTTTGGGCCCCTCACTCTCACCAAGTTGCCCATTACTATATGCATCTGTGGGAGCTCTGGCCCCACTTACGTATAGCTATACAGCAGCCCTATATGGAAAGGAACCATTGTAACACAAATTTGACACTGTCTCATTAACTGTGCAACCTATGAAAACAATTCCATTGCAGGCTTACTGTATGGTTTAAAGTCTTGCAAAACTCTGTATCTCATTTCGTTTTCAAGATAACGGTGCCAAAAGGCGTGACAGACACTGCAGTGTAATGCTATAGGGAAAACGTCAACTTCATCATGGCATATCTACTCAACCACTTAATTCCCCAACACCTAAATAGCATAATTCATACCTGTAGGGCATCCCCTCAAAACCCTGTAAATTTCAAGTAAAAAGACAGAACTGTTAATAAGCTATGCAGTTCTAACATTTTTAAACCTTTAAACATTTTTCAGTTGTGAGATAGCAAAATCCTCGGCAGCGAGATAAATCCTAGTCTGCGACCTAACAAAATGGGCCAGCAGTATAGCCTAGAGGTTAGAGTAACAAGCTGTGAACGAGCTTGGTACATCCAGCAGACCAGACCTTGGTTTGATTCTCACAACCTCCACTTGCATACTGTGTGACTCTGAGCAAGTCACTTAACCGTCCAGTGCTCTCAGGTCACCCCTGAAAACAGGCACTTGTGCCTAGTGGGCCTTACCCAGTTACCAAAAGACTAAAAAAAAAATAATCCTAGTCCACGAGCAGACATCTGGTTGGGCCAATCTGGGCCATCTGAGTGCCCCCAGGGCCATCTGGTCATCCCCAGGGACATCTGGTCATGAAATTCTGGTTATCTGGCCGTCCTCTCATGAATAAAGCTTGCGGACTAGGATCATCTTCCAGACCAGGATTTTGCAGGCTCGTGAAAGAATATTGTTAGCATGTCATGAAAGAAGAATTTGTAATTTTTAAAAACCTATTTTTTGAGAGAAATGAAGCAAACCAAAGGCATGACTTTGTAGAGGGGGTCACCCTGAACAAAATCCATGCCTTATTTGGCCCAAAAGTCACCTGTGGAAAAAGCTATGACATTTTGTTTGACTGGAAAACTAAAAACAAGATGGCGGCTTGCGAACAGAGAATTTTTCTGATGGACTAGGATTTTTCTTTGCAAGCTGACAAAATCTTTGAGTGTGAGACCATTTATCTTTTGCAAAATATACATATAAATTTTTGAGTGAACTGAGCATGCTCAGAACTCAATCATTAAAAATTTAATAACTTTGGAACGGACTAATATTTTTTTAACAAATAAATCCTGGATTATTCCTTGACCCAGCCTCTTTCTATGTTCTAGATTTTAGACCAAAAGACCACACAGTGTGGTCGCAGAGCCACAAGCAAAAAACACATCAAAACTGGCAAAAAGTGCTTTTCTTGGCATTTTGCTGTGCAGAAACTGTATGTCCAACTGAAACACAACTTGGTAAATCAAGAGAGCTAACATACCAGACCATGCATTCTAAATTTTGTGCAATTTCATTGAACAGTTGCAAAGTTATTAACACACAAAATCTGAGGTTTAATACTAAAGTGCCTACTCAACCCTAACTACTGGGGAGTAACCGCGCCTCAATATATATATATATATATATATATATATATATATATATACAGTATATACTCTATACAACTTAAAAATAGCATGTTCATTTAATTTAGTGGTCCGAGGCTATTCGATTTGTTAGCTGCAGTTAAAGTTCACTGTCCTGTATTTCCGTATAATGAATCTGACATAGATAACTAACTTAGCTGTTCAATTAATTTAGTGGGTCTCTTTCTATAGTAAATATTGTAAGATTTTTTTTACAGTGAAATAAATCAATTCTACAGTATATATCTATATATTATAGGGGCACGGTCTTGCCCCTATAGTTAGGGTTCAGTAGGCACTTTAATGTTAAATCTCAATTTTGCACATTAATAATTTTGCAACCATTCAACAGATTTGTACAAAATTTGGAATGTGCAGTCTAGTATGGAAGATCTCTTGATTTAGCAAGTTGTGTTTCAGTAAGACTTATAGTTTCTGCACAGCAAAATGCTAAAAAATGCATTTTCACCACTTTTGACACATTTTTTGTCCATGGCGCTATGACCACACCATGTGGTCTTTTGGTCTGACATTTGGAACGTAGAAATAATTTGGGTCAAGGAACAATTCAGCACTAGATTGGTAAAAAATATTAATCCATTCCAAAGTTATTGAATTATTAATGTTCAGGTTCTGAGCATGCTTGGTTCATTCCAAGATTTATATGCATAGTTTTCGTACTAAAATTCAGCTCATGGTCAAAGATTTTGTCAGCTCGCAGACTAGGATTTAAAAAAATCCTAGTCTGTCAGAAAAATTCCTTGTCTTTGACACACCATCTTGTTTTCAGTTTTTTACCCACAAACAAAATGTTGTAACTTTCTCCACGGGTGACTCTTGAGCCAAATGAGGCATGGGTTTTGTTCAAGGTGACACCCTCTACAAAGCCATGCATTTGGTTTGGCTCATATTGGTCAAAAAATAGCTTTTTAAAATTTAAAAATTCTTTGACCATGACTCGCTAATGATCCTAGTCCAGGAACTGTCAAAATCCTAGTCCGTGAGATGATCCTCATTCATGAGCCTACAATATCCTTGTCCATCAGTTTGTGACCAGATATCACTTCTCATGGACCAGGATCAAACTGACGATCAAGGATTTTGCTACCTCGCAAAAGAGGATCAGCTGGCACACTAGGATTTTGTCAGCTCACAGACCAGGATTGGTTTTTTGAATTCTTTTTTATGAAGTGACAAAATTGCAGTCCCCAAGCTGTCAAAATCCTGACCTGCCAGCCAATCCTCTTTTGTGAGGCTGCAAAATCCTTGTCTGTCACTTAGGGACCAGATGGACAAAATCTGATGATCAAGAATTTCTTGTGGACCTCAATTTTGCTACCTCACTGACAGGGATTGATCTGATGGCCAAGGATTTTGTTACCTCACGGAGCAGGAATTTTTTAAGATGTAAAAAAGTTTACCATTGCATTGCTAATGAACGGTTTGGTCTTTTTACTTGCAATTTACAGGGTATTGAGGGGAAGTACTGCAGGTGTGAATTATGCTATTTAGGTGTTGGGGAATTAAGTGGTTGCATAGATATGCCATCATGAAACTGAGATTTTCCCCATATGATAACATTGTGGCGCCCATTGCACTTTTTGGCACCAGTATCTTGGAAACGAAGCAAGATACAGACTTTTCGATACTAATGGCTTGGATCACCTTTAGGTGATGTAACTCAGTGGAACAAGATTGGAGAATGTAGACTATACCTGCAGTGGAATTTTTTCCGTTGCTTGTATGGTTCATGAAGTACTAGCAAATTAGTGTCAGAAGGGTTCCAAGGGTGCGTTTTCAGCAGATTTTGGTGGCCATATCTTGTAAATGATGTGATATGGATTCAGCCAATTTATGTTGCATGCAGTTCTCACTGTCACAATTATGACACTTGACTTTTTTTAGCTAGCTGTTACAGCTCTGGAGATATTGGCAAATTAGTGTTACAAGGGTTCCTTGCCCTATAGGGCTGCTGTATGGCTCCATACCTATGTATACATGAGAGTGCAGGGCCTGGAGGGCCCATGCTCCCACACACATGCATATCATTATGCATAAATGGGCAGCTTGGTCCGTGTTTCTACCGATACATGTTATTTACTAGTTATATTACACTTTTTCAAAAAGTTAGGAAATTCATGGCAAAAAAAATGTGTTTAATGCATAAGTTAGGGTTACAGCAACAAACATGAGGAAATGAGACATTAGGGTTTCCCCCCAACCCCCAACACCTCACCCCCCTCCTCCACAGACTGACAGGTGCCGGGGTGTGCCATGGGGTCATGAGGCCTAACTCTCACCCCATTCTCCTTTACTGTAGCATGTCAACTTGCTTACACATGGAATGGGGTGAGAATTGGGCCACCGACCTATGGCACGCAGTCTCTAGTCTGTGAGAGGGGATGGTGGGAGAGTTAGGGACTCAACCATAACATCTCATTTCCTCACTTTTGTTGCTTTACCTTAACTGATGATTAATGCATTTTGCCATGAATTATATATATATATATATATATATATATATGTATGTAATATATATATATATTCATGGCAAAAAAAATTCTGTTTAATGCATCAGTTAGGGTTGTTCCACAGCGACAAAAGCAAGGAAATTCAGTTTTAGGGTTGAAAACCCTAACTCCAAATTCACCCCCCAGCACTACACATACACAGACACACACACAGACACACACACGCACATGCAAGTAAGGGGGAGGACCAAGGCAACATGACCAATGACAGACAACCAGCAGCAGGTGACAGAAATAAAAAACAATTGTCTAAATGTACTACAAGACATCTCCACCCACCTGACCAGGTACTGCATGCTCAGTGGAGATCAACAACAAAACTGAGGCCATGTACACCAAACGTACACATCCCTGATTGCAGGTGCACACAACATACCACACTTAGTAGCTGCTTGGCCTTACCTAGTGATGCCCCACACCCCACCACACCTGGTACTGCACCGTGACTGGACATCAATGATGCAGGTGTCTGACTGCAGCTATACAAAGGTTTTTACACTTATAAGTAAACAGAAATAAAGACAACATAAATTTACTACAAGACACAGTCATCATCAAGATACAAGAGGTGTTGCATTTACTATGTAATGTAAGTAGTACTAAATTTACTGCAGCTGTCCACTCAAGATACAGAAGTTGATGTTGAGGTATGGGAAAACTATTGCCTGTACAAGGATGTGCAACTCCTAATGTCAGTATCAGGTATACAGTTTCAGTGATGTAGGTGTACTGTTGTTGTACATATATGTACCTTCACTGTGTCCGTATACTACAAATGCAGTAACTGTTCTGTCTAACAAAGAGTGTAATTACCTGGCTGAGGACAAGCAACTTCTAAATATCCTAACATTACTGTAGATACAATGACGTAGGTGTATCACAGATGTCTATAGGCTCAATTTTCCTGTAGCTCTTTACTGAGGATGTACTACCTGGTAAAGACAATGGCATTGCCTTTCTGACACCTCACTTAGTGAAATACTGGTAAGTTTAGTATTGTTGCAATGAGTGATGTAGGTCTGAATGGAAGATGTAGTACCTGGTAAAGAAAATGGCATTGCCTCTGTGACGCCTCTGTTGTCGAAATTGTGGTAAGTTGAGTATCGTTGCAATGAATGATCTGTATCATTTATGTCCACAGTCTCACTTTTTTGTAGCTGGTCTACACTCAGATTGTAGTACCCAGTCTTTGGGTTTGGCAGACCATTCTGTCATTGATGCCATCGAAGTGATAACTATGTAAATTGTATTACAACAGGGATCAAGTGGGTATACTGTAGTTATAAACAGAATTTCTTTCAGTATAGCTTTTAGTCACAATGGGATAAGTGTTGTAGGATGGGAGGGGGCATTCTCTATCACAGACTCTGTGAGTCCTAATTCTACTAACCTTTGCATGACTGCAATCATTGAGTTACAGTGTTGATCTTCATGGGTTTATTTTAAGTGCGGTTGTCCAGTGGCTATGAAGTACATGGTCTGAGTGGGTGGGGCACTGCCTTGCAAAGCTCCTCCAGTGCCTAGTAGTGGGAGATCATGTATACATGAAATCAAGCACACATAATATACCTGTATAACTACTTAGTTTTGCTGTGCTCTATAGCTGAGGTGGACTACCAGGTGTGGTAGGGTGTGGGGCATCGCTAGGTAAGGCCATGCAACTACTAAGTGTGGTACGTTGTGTGCACCTGCAATTAGGGATGTGTACGTTTGGTGTACATGGCCTCAGTTTTGCTGTTGTTCTCCACTGAGCATGCAGTACCTGGTCAGGTGGGTGGGGATGTCTTGTAGTACATTTAGACAATTGTTTTTTATTTCTGTCACCTGCTGCTGGTTGTCTGTCATTGGTCATGTTGCTTTGGTCCTCCACCCTACTTGCATGTGTGTGTACATGTATGCGTGTGTGGTGCTGGGGGGGTGAATTTGGAGTTAGGGTTTTCAACCCTAACACCGAATTTCCTCACTTTGGTCACTGTGAAACAACCCTAACTGATGCATTAAACTGAGTTTTTTTGCCATGAATATCCTGTCTTTTTGAGAATGATAAGTACCAATAGTATGAATTTTTTGTTGTACCAGGACTGCACGTACATAGACAAATGCACCAAAATGAAGAACACAGTAACACATCTAACAGGATTTTCTGTTATGAAGAGTAAGCCAACATCCATCTCAACCATATGCCTCTTTATATTTACATATTTACTTTCACTTACCACTCTTATGTCAGTACTGATTTCTTATGTTGCAGTGTTTTACTCAGTATCTTTTTGCAGCCAATGAATCTACTCTTCTGACACATAAAGAATGTAGTAGTCTATTTCTAAGCACCACTTTTAAATATTCAGATATCTTACATCTTCCTCTTCAGTATCTTTACTAGACAAAAATTTCAAACATAAGTCATACTTACTAATGTAGGTACAAAAATGTTCTCATAACACTACAACATATGTAACATAACAAGAATTTAAATGTGTCATCTGTTTAAACCTTAAAAGCTGTCTATAACAATCTTCTTTACCAAACTAGGTAAGCCGAATGGTTTCTTATAGAATATTTAAACAATAAGGCATGACCAACAGTTGTGTTAATGGTCTGTTAATGACCTGCTACTGGTGTAGCGCGACACAACATGTACAGACTAACAGATGCACTTACAGGCTGATTAACTGACCATTAACATAATCCCTGGAAATCCCTTATTGCCACAATTATTAAAGTCATTTTAAATAGTGTAAAACCTTGTTCAACATATGATCAACCTACATATGTATATTAATTAAAATTTCACATGAATCGGGTAGAATGTTTGAGGAAATGAGAAAACTACATTTCTCTAACCCTTTGTTATAAATATTGATGACAAACATCCCCACAATTGAATAATACCTCAAACAAAATGTTATATTCAAAAAATATTTATTCTATATTGTTATAAAAGTAAAAACTTAATTTTTTTAAATCTTAAATGAAAGAAGTCAGTCTTGACAAAAAAATTGTTCAAACATTCAATCTGCTAAACTGTAAAAGTAACAAAAAAGAGAAACTATATTGATTTGTTCTGATTTAGAAAAAATAAATAATACATAACAAATATATATATTTTTATTTATAAAACTTACAAAAATACAATTTACAAGAATATATACAACTATTAGTAAAACAACAATTCAAACAAATTTCAGCCACTATTTGCAAGAGGTGTGTGCTGCGTGAGGCAGTCCAACCCATAAGCTGGACTCAATGCGGAGGTGCAACGGAAGTGGAAGCAGTTGTGCCCTCCAGAGGAGATACCAGACAGGTATGGAGACTGGTCACTTCGTCCCAGGGAAGCTGGATGCCGCAGTTGGAGGTGGAGGTGAAGTGCTGGTACAGGCCGCGGTGTCCCCAGCCGCTGTCACCACAGGCTCGAGCACAAAGTTGACAGTCCACTGTTGCACTTCCATGAAGGACAGCAATTCCATGAAGGAGCGTGACATTATCTTTAATCAGACTGTCAACCTTGCGCTCCAATCTGTGATAACAGCGGCAGTGGCAAGTACAGCGTTTCACACGACGGCATCCTACAAAGAGTCAAAAAACATAAATCAATATATCAGCCTCAAAACAGTGATTACCTTTCTGTCTTTCACCTTACAATATTGATATCTAATTCAATAATTGTTATACATTTTGTTGCCACTATTAACGCTATTTAGAACTGTGATACAGATTATAAGTCCTGTCTTGCCATTTCAGTTATTATATTTTTTCTACCATATTATGTCCTTTGTTGACAACTTAAAAATATTTATAAGAAGACTACACTTTCTACACTATTCTTGTATTTTACTTACTATACGGCAGCACTAAGTATCTAAATGTTTTACCATAATAAACAACACAGTCTCATACACATTGATACTACCTCTTCATTGTGTATGAACAAGTAAACTTTAACATCTGTGCCTATATTATTTCTTCACACCTGCAAGAGAATATTAGACTACCTGTACACCAACAGTATGATTATATAATCCAATGTTTACATAATCATAATCATCTGTTTAATAACTGCTACAAAAGAGACACACATGTCAAATTGTTATTTACTCTGTGTACATATTTCCATTTTCATCTTTTACTGCTGTAACATTAATTGAGCAGCAAGGCATGACCAAGTATTATTTTAATGTTCTCTTGATCACCTGCATGGCTGTAGTGTAGCAGAAAGTATAACCAAATACCAAAATGTCCTAGATGGTGATTAACTGACCACTGACACAATCTCTGTGAGTACCTTATTTGTATTATAATAAAACAACTTAATAACACTCTTAAACCTTGTTCACCATATGATCAATTTCTACAGTAATCTTCATGAAAGATGTACATAACCAGTTAGAATGTTTACAGAGAATCAGAAAACTCTGTTTGTCACACTGTTTTTACAATACTTAAAATCTTCTTACAGATTTACTAAGCAAGAGCTGAGTTACTTTAGTAAATACTTTATCTAATACATTCTTTACACATCATGTAAATAAAGAGTGGGTGACATATTCAGAAGTGTTGTGCAAGAGGCACAACAGTGACACCATGCACAACACACTGATGCATGCCAGTGTGATATTCAAAAGTGCTATGGGCCTGGCATTAATACCGATCAATCTAAACATAATAGTAATATATGCAACACAATTAGCAGGTTCATTCCCATTCCATATTACATACAACCCAACATTCAGCCCAGGATGTAGTAACACATATAGTCACAAGTACTACTTGTACTTCACAGAATAGATTCCCTCATTAAAATGGTCAACAGCTGCCACTCACAGCTGAGCTGCCATATCACACCTTGCAACATGACAGCTGACAGCTCTGAGTGACCAGCCAAGCTACAGCAGCACCTTCATCCTGGCACCCTCCCCATGCTGACTGTGGGTATTACTATAGTAATAATGGTTCTATGTCCCTGGTGTTCCAGTGCAACACTCACAGGCCTATTGCAGGAATCCCTGCAATATTATGTCAAAGCAATCCATCCTTGGTTAACTAGTACTACACCCCTCCTCTCCCACCCACTAAGCCACAACACGTCCACTCCACCAACACTCCTGTCAGTGGCAGTAAGTAGCTGCTTGCCAACTTCCAAGCCTGATGCACACTGACGCTGTGGAACAGGGCTGTACACCCATTGGGCGACAACAAAAGCCAATGAGCATAAACCTTGCACCATAATACACAGCAGAGATTTATGAATGGATTCATTTGCATTTCTGTACAATGTAGTACTATACAGCCTTCACAACCATTGTTTAGGTTATGAAACAATGCTGTACAGTCCTACTGTATGAAGTCAGTCAGTACGTAACAGCCTACCAAGCAGACAATGCACATAACATACATTCTGGGTTCAGGATACTGGTACACTATATCTTGTATGAATATCTGTTGTGATGGTACTTACGTGGAGAGTTGGTACCTGGCTCTTGCTTCACCTCCACAGGTCTCACAACCACAGCTTCCCTTTGCTCTATAAAACATACAAGTAAAATATATGATTACATGTGCCACAATATATTAATGTAGCACTATACTTTTATTGTGAAATCCATTGTTTCGTACTGTGTAATTGTGTAATTAAATCATGTAAACACATTTCTCTTTGCAATGACACTTCTGTGTTTCTATGATGCTCTGTCATTAAGCAACAGTGACATCCACACATAAACTGTTCTCAACTGTACAGTAAGAAAGTGACTTACATGAACAGTAACAGCAATGTCACAAATAATGTTACAGAAAAATTCCAACAACTTGTGACCACATCATCACTGTACACCCCCCAGTAATTTTGAAACTCTGTCTGTACATTACTGCACATGGCCATTGAGCTGTTCAGTGATGCCCACCCCATTTTCAGCTAGTACGCCAGTGTTACCATAGACATAGAATACTGTCCATTCAGTCATTCACAGATTCTGGTAATATATAACAAGGACATAACAGGCACAAAATCATAATCTGTAACATATACAT
The DNA here is from genome assembly GCA_016271365.2 of Neoceratodus forsteri. Taxonomy (NCBI): domain Eukaryota; kingdom Metazoa; phylum Chordata; order Ceratodontiformes; family Ceratodontidae; genus Neoceratodus; species Neoceratodus forsteri. The sequence goes on along the minus strand of CM028137.1, from coordinate 259,133,794 downwards.
GGGTCATATCAACCAACCTCATAAACAAATACAACTATTATTACCTTCTCATATCACTATGTGCATAACAGAAAATTCTCATGTGTATATTGTATCTGGTGACATCAGTACGTCTCACATAAGTGAGTAGTATATCAATATGTAATAACTCTTTTCATATACTATGCAAGATCTAGATAACAGATATATTGGAGTTAGTACCTCTATTACTCATTTGTAAGATTACATGACACAAAAATACAACTCAAATCTGTACAAATATCTTCTTACACTGGAATGAACTCAACATTCACTTATTAAACAACTGAAAAGAAATTCATAGCACTACAATATTTCATATGTCATTCTTGTCTACAAATGTCATGGGCAGTTGTGGATCATGGTCAGTTAAACCAAACTGAGATGTGTATAACTGATGTACATCTGTCTATAATATCTGTTTCTTTTGAATCACCATTTATATAATGAAATACCACACCTTTTTTTCACAATTCTCAAGCAACACACTCCAACTGGGTGTTTGTTTATTGGAGATGTCTCATGACTGCTGTAGTTCAGTCACAAAGTACAGCTTAGAGACTTAACCATGCCACATGTGGCACATCCTCCAGTATACCCACTGCCTTTAGCAGTATATTTCAATTATACAAAAGCCCACATATTCAAGCTGTGCCAGTCTGTGGCACAAGCCCGGGTGCAGCTCAATTTGGCTGTGCTGTGGTGTGGACTGGGCGATATTCAACGGAGCTGCACCATGGCTCAGCATTGTTGAATGTCGCACCCTGGCCACCATCCATGCACATGGCACAGTGGCACTGCACCAGTGCCAGTGGCCAGAGTGAACCATGGGGATGCAGTAGTGCTAGTTCCATTGCGCTAGGTGCAACAACCACAATATTTGAAAGTCGACATGCAGATGGGGCCCTAATGTATGCACGGTGCAAATGGGGCCATTTTCATGTCATTATGGTCCTATTTGCATGCAGGTATGCCAATCCCCCATGACTTGCACCTGGCACCCTGCCAGGCAGCAGCCATTGGGGAACAAACCACCTGCAGCGCGGCAATGTGCCCCACAGCCCAATCACAGGTTGAAGTAAAATAACATAAACCTATATCCCTGGTGGTCCAGTGGACCTGTCAGTCCAATTGTGTGCTGAATTAACATAAAATGAACCACTATTTCTTGTGGTTCAGTGGACATGTCTGCCCAGTCACAGGCTCAATAAAAATAAAGAAACCTATTATACCCGGTGGACAGTGGACACCCTTCCCACCACCAGTAATCCCTACCAGCCCCTCCCCACTGGTTGAGTGGCAAGCAGTACCCACCACCCACCACCCACCGACTAACACTGTTGGTAGGGCTGTGCCCATTGTCCCCTGGCGTGAGCCAATGGGTGTGCAGCCCATACCATATTCGATTCACATATCTGCAATTTGTAGTACAATATGTGCTGCACAGCCATTGCCTCATGCTGTGGACCAATGGGTGTACAGCCCTACTGATGGTGTCAGTCAGCAGGCGGCGGGGCGGCAATTGGGTGGGATGCTGCCGACCGCCGCTGACCGGAGGGGTGAAGCGGAGCAGTGGGGATCAGTGGGCAGTTGAGGAGGAGGGGTTCACTGAAACACCAGGGATAATAGCTTTCTGTTTTTTGTACTTCAATCCATGATCAGGCACACAGGTCAACTGGACCACCAGGGATATAGGTTAATTTTATGTTAATTCTGTCTGCAATCAGTCAGACACCTCCACTGGACCACCAGGAATAGTGGTTTATTTAATGTTAACTTAGCCTATGATCAGATGGGCAGCAGTCCACTGGACCACCAGGGATATAGAACAACTATTTTATTATAGTTAGCCTGCAATCAGGCAGGCAACATTGCACTGGACCACCAGGGATGTAGGACAAATATTTTACCATACTTAGCCCATGGTCGAGCGGGTAGTGTTCCACTGTACCATGAGGAATGTAGGACAAATAAATTTATTTACTTAGCCCATGATTGGGCATGGGGTTGTGGGCACCACCACAGAGGTTCAGCCGGAGTTCGGGTAGCCACCCAGAGATGGCAGCTACCATGTTGCACCCTGCAATACGGCAGCTTACCTGTACATGACCAGCGATTTATCCTTTTTTTTGGGATCAACTTTGTGCAGCACAAGTAGTGGTTGCACATGCATGGTTGAGCACATCCCAGGCTGAATCTCGGGCTGTGCAGAATATGCATGAGCACGATCCCCCTACCTGTACCTGCATACATTGCTGATGAACTCCAGCGTATCGGGATCTGTAACACGCGCAATTCCTGTTTGAATATCATGCCAGGGCACATCAGTGGGCTGGGCATCTCGCAACACTGTTGCAGCATGCACAAGCCTTTTGAATATCTGAGCCAAAGTGTTTAATTGTTTTTTTAACAAATAAATTAATTTTATACATGCATTTGGTTTCAAACTTACTTCTCGTTTCTGTGACATACAGCCATTAGCTTTTCAGTGCTCTTTTCGCAATTAACATTTGCATTTGCCACAAAGTTCCTGATGTGGCTGACTGGTGACTGGCATTTTTCACAACAAGTACACTGTATTATCTACAACACTAAAAATGTTCCAGGTACACAATCAAAACTCAGAATTCTACAGATCTCATTGCTATACATTGTATTAATACAAATATTACATAGATGCTTCAAGTAATACTAACTTACAAAATAGTATTTCCTAAAAAGAATTGAGTTAAGCAGTGCAGGTTACACCTTACATGATAGCCTCATACCACCCGAATTACATATTACAGTTATTTCTATCAATGTCTTACCATCTGACTCGACAACAATGACACTGTCAGTGTCAGAGTGACCAGCCTCCATGACTTCAGACTCTGCTGGTACTACCTCACTTGCAGGTGGGGAGCCCTACGTTGGTCTGTGGAGGAAGGAAAAAAAATAGATTCACTAAGTCTTGCATGTAAATTTCATCAGATTATAACACCACTTTATATAACCATTAAACATGTTTCAGATGGCTAACATTGCCTGTCATCAGGTACATCACAAGCATTGCAGGCACAAATTAAATAACAAGTACTGCAAATATCAAGAATAATGCTTGAAGAGCAGGAGACAATGACGCTTTAATCAACATGAGTGGTTGTTTGGGTAACATGGACAACCTTGGGACTACAACTCGAGAGATTAACTGTTCCCTAGTAACTACAAAAGGTGATTTTACCATATTTTACATCAGATACCCAGACATCATCTTTCATACTGCATGGTCAAAAAACACTATTTGCATTCTATGGGTCAGAATACTGCAACTCAGGTACATTCTGTTTTGTTATGCCAGTATTTGAAAGTTTCAAACTCTGTTTAACAACTTGTAAAACCCCAAACTGTGCATCACTAAGTTGCATGACTGCTGATTATGGCAGTTAATACACACTAGCCATACATAATAACATTTAATAAAAGGAAAGATCATAAACTCACTCAGTACACAACACTTAATAGTTATATAGAACTTTACATGAAGTACAATTCTGCTTAGATAAAATGGATACTGCATAGGAACTGAACACTATCATTTGCTGATTATTTAAAATCATCATAAAATACATGTTATACAATGGGTTATGAAAATTAAGTAACCTAATTGTTAAAAACACATCACATAACAGTGCTAAATCCTCCAGTATACCCACTATTAAAGTTTCATATCAGTATAAACACAACAAGACAAGTTCAGCATTGTATCGTAGCAAAATGCCATGACAGGGACTGCGTATACAGGTGTATTTATTACTTGTGCTGTTGTTCAGTCACTCTGCTGAACCTCACAGCCTAACCACACCATGCATGGCAAATCAGCAATATACCACTACCTGTCACAGCATATTTCATAATTTTTATCTAAATCAGTATCAAGACACATGCATTGTACAAAGTTCTGTTGAGTAACTTACGATGAGTGAGGTGCTCCCCCGCAGCGGACTTTCCTGCAGCCTCCCACAACTAATACGCAAGGTAGTACCAGCACCTATCACTGTCCGGTATCTCCTCCTGCTGCTTCAACACATAGAAGTGCTGGTGCAACAGCTTCCACTTCCTCTTCAGCTGGAGCACTGTCTTATTCTTAACCTTAAGAATGACGTGTAGGAAACTATTTATGCTCTTCCACATTGAATCCAGCTTATGGTTTGTGCTCTGCATTAAGATGCGGGCACTCCCCCTGGATTGGACTGCCTCAAGCAGCAAGCACACCTCTTGTAAGGTCCACTGCCTCATGTTTTCTTTTGGCTTCTGCAACAGAAACATACAAAAAATGTTCCATTACTGTCATGTCTCACAGTTTATGTATTTCTACGTATTGTATGAAGTTTTATGATTAGAACATGACAAGAACACATTTCACAATCCTACCAAAGCCCTTCACACAGAAATAACTTTTAACATGCTTTGTTTTGTGGAACAGTATAACTATTATGCACACTTCAGACATCCTGGTATTGACTCTGTAATGACATGAGTATCTCCAACCATGACCTGTACTTCTGCTGCACACTGTTGAAGCTCCCCCCAAAAAAACTTACTAATGAGAACCACATTATAGCTGCAGAATTGCACACCACAATATGCAGTCAATAGCTTTGAGCTGAGAGCCAAAGTCCACTGTACCATGTGTTGTCATCACCCGTGCCTCACCAAGTATGATTTTGCTCTGAAAATATATCCATGGTGATACACTGTACCCCAACCCCTCACCCAACTGTGTTCTTTCTGTTTAAAACTAACCATTGTGCTGTTCTGCAGTTACCATTCCACATAAATTTAACAGCAAAGTAGAACTAACAAGGCCACAAAGGATTACTTTTAAAAATGTAACTCATTATAATGTGAAAGGCAGCACTCCACTGTACTACCACCATTTCTTTTTCAAAACAATAAAGTCTAGTTTTGAAATACATTACCACCAAGCTACTGGGAGGGGTGGCATCAGTAGACAACAGATCCTGACTCAGACAATACCAACAACTTACTAATAAAGAGGATACCTGCATACTAATAACGCCATGATAATATGAAAATAGCTGTGTTTATACCTTGCATGTATTATGGCTCCATTTGCATGTATAGTACTAAAAGTGTAATACTTAAACCTACCACCACTGCACTTCAGTGTTGTAACCCCCTACTCCTCTCTGCCCACTTACACTTGTGCAGTGCCAGAGTAATATGTACAATGCACCTTACAGACTGAAATATTTCACAATGCTAACCACACCACAACAGCATTAAATATTGTACTAACAACCACCTGCTGCATTGCAATTGCACTTTCCCCAGTGTTGTTACACAGCATGGCATGATCTGAATATTCCCAACCCATGTGTTACATATGTGCGAGTGATGTATGCAGCTGTTCTATTTTTTTACCAATTTTTTTTGGTTCTGAAAAGAACCTTTGTTAGTACTTTGATATTTGATCAAACAGTCTGACATTCTTAGAAGACTTTGAGGATTGCATCTCGAAGGTCTCCCAGGAAATGGCAATTGCCTGCATGCAAGAAATGTACACCAGCTTGTAGGTATAGCCATTCATAACAACACTTCATTTCTGGGTGACGTATGGTGTACATTCCAGACATACGTAGAAATGCAGATATTTGCATGTTGACTTTTCTTCAGACTCTGTCAATCAGGTGCATATAGTGTTCTGCTTGCCAGACCCAATGCTCTGTAATACCTGAAAAAATGGTTTTACAGGCAGGCAACATAATCATAATAGAAGCAAGGTCCAATTTTGCTTCTGTTACTAAATCTACCCGGCGTTTGGTGCCCAAATCATTGCCTCCGAGATGTATCAGCAATATGTCTGGATGAGGCTGAGTACTCAAAAGTCTGTGCATGGTAGGCATGAGGTGGTCCCACCTCATTCCACCCCTACCTAACCACTTTACAGAGCAATTTGGGAGCTGAAGGTTTCTCCCAAAATCACTAGTTTGAGCATACTCAGACACTCGTCTCACGATACTGCTTCCAACTATCCACAAAGTCCTTTTGCTATTTTATGCCATTCTCAGGTTTTAAACTTAGAAGTGGACAGAGAGCTACCAAAAAAGTCAGTGTTCACCCTGCAGTGGCTAAGCAGTAGAGAAAGTAAAATGGATATTTTCCCTTCTAACTTCAACCCAGCTTCAGTGGGTTGATTCATAACACACAAGTAGGAAAAAATCATTGACTAGTATTTTGTCTTCATTAATCAATGTAGGCTATGCACTGACTATTACTGCACTTCTGCTACAGCTAAAATGTGCAAACATTAAAATGTGGGAAAAATGCATCCTTTTCATAGGCAGTTTTAAACAATTACAACTGCAGAAACATGTCTGATTGGTTCCCTTTTCTATTATGGGTCCACATGCAGCTTCCTATCTCCCTCTATTTGCAGCTGTATCTGTACAAGTAAGTACTAAACTACTATTTGACTTTAAACAGTTTTACTTAAAGAATACAGCATCTTAGGTTATAACAAGCAACATAATCAAATACAGCACAAAAAAAGTTTTGATTAATAGTATTTACATGTTACTAACACTTTTTATTATACTAGGAAAATGCTTTATAAAATATAATGTACTTACAGTTTTCAAAATACTGTCTCTCAGTGTCAACTAAAATGGCTGCTGTTGACTTCTTCTTCAGTGTTGCCCATCTCTGATTGGTTGTCTCACATGGCCTGACAAATCTAGCATAACATTGGCAGAATGAGCTGTCACTCAAATAGCAATCAGATCTGATTTGATAATGAATGCACTTTCCACTTCCCAGTTTAAAATTTGCAACACCTTTGCACGCTCGACACTACTTTTGCGACACTGTCGAATGCACAAAAGTACTTTTGAGACACTGTCAAATGCATGACAGTACTTTTTGCGACACTTTTGAATGTTCGACAGTACTTTTGGGATACTGTTGAATGCACAACAGTACTATTTGTGACACTGTCGAATGCACAACACTACTTTTTGCGACACTTTCATGCACACGACACTACTCTTCCAAAATTTTCAATTTTCAACAGAATTTGATGATTTATGGCAAAAAACAAGCAATTTTTCAATGCTGAACATTTTCACACTGCATTGGCAGTGTCGCAAGTGGAGATGCATAGTGTTGCGACATTGTAAATGTACCCCAAAAGGTGATTTTGTTCAGCGAGTACAGCACCGTGCAACAGACTTGCAGGAATGCATTGTTTGGCAGTTGTTAAGCACGCTAACAAAACAGTCATTTTATGGAGTATTGTCACCAAATTTTCAACACAGTCATTTTAGGACCTCTGCTCAACAACAGTGTAACTGTCATTTTTGTTATGTTCTCCGAACACTGATTTAGCAGAGAAACCATGCCATCCTGCGCCAGAATTGCAAAAACACATTTCAGGCAGGATATGAAAAATGACACCTGTACAGTTCACAACAAACTATGGCAAAATGACAATGTTGAGAACCTGGCATTAAAATACTGCGAATAAGCTAATTTACTAGTGTGCTTTGCGCAGTTCCTACGCACATTCGTAAAACAGTCATTTTATGGACTATTCATTTTATGGTCTATAGTCTATAGTCATTTTATGGACTACTATTAACATAGTACTTTTAGCACCTCTGTTCATGAACAGTGTCACTATCATTTTTGTTATTTGCTCTCAACACTAATTTTGCATAGTGACTGCGCTATTCTGCGCGAAAGGGCGAAACCACATTTTGGACAGGATATGAAAAATGACAGCTGTACAGTTCACAACAAAGTGTGGAAAAATGTCAATATTGACAATCTGACATTAAAATAATATGAATACACTAACTTACAAGTGTGCATTGCACAGTTCCTACGTGCACTCGTAAAACAGTCATTTAATGGACTATTCACACCAAAATTTCAACATAGTAATTTTGCAACCTCTGTTCATGAACAATAGTGTCACTTTCATTATTTGCTCTGGACACTATTTTACATAGCAACTGTGCCATTCTGAGTCAAAGTGCGAAAACACATTTCCGGAATGATATCAAGAATGACACCTGTACAGTTAACAACAAACTATAGAAAAATGTCAGTGTTGAGAACCTGGCATAAAAATACAGTGAATACGCTAATTTACGAGTGTAGATTGAGCAGTTCCTATACACACTCATAAAACACTCATTTTATGGACTTTTCATGCAAAATTTTAACATAGTGCTTTTACGACCTCTGCTCATGAACAGTGTCACTGTCACTTTCGTTATTTGCTCCAAATACTGATTTTACATTGCAACTGTGTCATTCTGCGGCACAGTGCAAAAAGACATTTCAGGCAGAATATGAAAAATGACAGCTGTATAGTTCACAACAAAGTGTGGCAAAATGCCAATTTTGAATATTTACCATTAAAATAGTACAAATACGCTAACTTAAGAGTGTGTGTTGCACAGTTTCTACACACACTCGTAAAACAGTCATTTAATGGACTATTCACACCAAAATTTCAACATAGTAATTTTAGGACCTCTGTTAATGAACAGTGTCACTGTCATTTTTGTAATTTGCTACAAACACTCATTTTGCATAGCAACTGCGCTATTCTACGGCAAAGTGCGAAAACACATCTCAGACATCATATGAAAAATGACAGCTGTATGGTTCACAAGAAGATTTGGTGAAATGCAATGTTGACAACCTGCCATGAAAATAGTGCAAATGCACTAACTTACAAGTGTGTGTTGTGCATTTCATACACACACTCATAAAATAGTCATATTACAGAGTATTATAACTAAACTTTATATGTACTCATTTCCATACCTCTGCTCATGAACAGTGTCACTGTCATTATCACAATGTGATCCGAACAGTGGTTTCACACACCGGCTGTGGCACTGGACACTGTAACTGCATAAAAACATTTTAGCAAGGATGTGAAAAATGACAGCTGTATAATTTACATGAAGGTGTAGTAAAATGCCAATGTTAAGAATGTGATATGCAAATATTGCAAATGCACTAAGTTAAGCTAAGTGTGTAAAGTTGACTTATTAATGTGTTCCTCATTAACAGAAAGATTATTAATAAAGTAATTGTGTAACCAGCAGTGTGACAGCATTAGCTAAAAAACACTATTCTGAATAATACTAATTGTTCATTACTGAACAGTGAAATCATACGGAACAAAATCTATATGCTATAGTGATAATGCTATACAAGACAATGTAACACGAATTAAGTAAAACTGTTACAATGTTAATAACTAATGTGATTCAAACATTTAATTTTTTTTTAAATAGATGTAATACTTAAATCATATGTCTCAATGTACAATGTTAGAAGGCATGAACACATGCATATACTAATTTTGTCTTTTTCTCTGTCTTTTATACAGGTGCCTGATACTTCTGTAAGATTGCTGACTGCCACTGTGAACTAGCATATCAAAAGATGCCTACTAAATACAGATGTCGATGTATAGGGAAACAAGACAGGTATCATAGTACTTCACTGTTGCTTAAGGGTGATAAAGAAAACACTTATGTGAGTTCAGAACATAAAAGGAAACAGCGTTCTACTTATACAGTGAGCTCTACAACAACTCACCCCACATCAAAAGCACACACTTCCTCAAGAGCAAGTAAAAAGTGCTTACCTCTGCAACAGTTTTGTAGATCTCTCAGACAAAATACAATTATTGCAACACCAACCATCAACAGACCTTCTAAACAACGCCGTAAACTCACACCTGGTGATTTTCATCTGAGAAAGCAAAAGTATTTTCGATCACTAGCAAGTAAAGCTAAGATCAACAGACTTATTACTGCTGTGATGAGACATGAGCGCAAAAAGACAAAGAGTCATCTGTCTTTGATGAAATTGCATCTCAAAGTACGCACTTTTGTTAACAGAGCAGTGTTTGTACTGCAACGTTTATGGCATAAGATGTCTCATGTGCTTGAACAGTTCAGAAAAGTTGTTTATGACATCAAAAAAATGCTATAACAGTATCCTTCTTTGACTGTGCACAATTTCTGTGATGTATTCACAGGTCACTGGATGCACACAGAGCACTCAGAGGCATATTTCTGGGAAGAATCTTATTATTCGCAGAAAAAGGAAACCAAGTTCATCATTGATGAGTCCAGTAAGCTGATCAATGTCTTCAGTGTCTGTGACGACACAGCAATGGTCACAGATGATGACTGTGATGCAACCACTGTGTCCCATAAATGGCATTGTCTGTCATGGGCATGTGATGACACTTGCAACCATAGGCAATCATTATTTGAAAAAGTTGAACAGTTTGTCAACCTATTTGTGATTACAGATCGTAAAGAAAGATATAAACTGTTTAACAAGATTGACCATTGTGAAATCTGTCTACATACTGGACTTATGGGTCACTCACTAGCATGCCCTGATAGTGGTGCTTGTGACAGTGTCTTTCACAACATGCGGATGCTTGGAGTGCATCAAACAGGCATGCGAAATTTTGTATACAGAGTATATGAAGTACGATGAGTTGTAAATCAGTACACTTATTTAAATGACTTAGTGCAGTCAGGTGACATGCAGGGTGCCATCACATTTCTCAAACAACTGCAACATGTAACTTCTGTACCAGACTCAACAATTTCTCAGTCAACAAGTTCTGCTGAAACATCTGTTTCAGTGTTAGAAACTGACATACTGAGACAGTACAGCAAAGAAATAACAAAATTTGAGCTGCCAAAGTCTCAGAAGTTTGACTCTGTATGTCTGTCATGTGAACATTTGTGCTACAGTAAACAGTCACAGTGAACCTGGAAACCTTGTCACCATACAATGACATGTGGTTCCGTCTCTCAGCATTTTTGGTGCTGAAATCTGATTTTCAGTTAGAAAACACCATTCTGCTGTGCAAGCACTGTTTCTCCAAACTGAAGTCTAACATTTTGCCACCAAGGTCACTGCTGAATAATATGGAGGCACATGTTACACCAAGTGAGATTTCAACATTGAATATGCTTGAACGCATTCTAATTCAGGCAATGAAACCATTCCAAACCATTCTACATCTGAACATAAAGACACGGAACATTTCACAGAAAGAACTTGTTAGATCTTTAAAGGGTTCTGTTATGTATCTCCCACTTCCTCTACAGGAAAATGTGGATGCAATCTCTAAGGAAAATAGTTTGATGATTCTTGCAAATGGTGTTCCAACAAAGTCCAAGGTCATCTGACAAGATGCTGTCAACGTACAGAAGGTAAAGCTTGCTCTTAATTATTTAAAGAGTAACAATCCCTTTTATACAGACCTTGACATAGATCACATGACTAGTCTCTCTGTCCAACATGATCTCTTAGAAACAATTAAACCAATGATTGAGAAGGTCAGTGGGCAGACGAGTGATAATGTGTATGAACAGTACAAAATTCACCCACTTCGTGGCAGAGATCCAGTAGGAGACAACATTGATCTGTATCAAATGAAACAGGTGGAAGTTGAGCCTGTCAACATTTGGGAGGCAACACTAGAAGCACGTTGTTTCCCAGACTTATTCCCAAAAGGGTCAGATGGACGTCTAGATGAAAAAGAAATGCATGTACAGGGTGTTGAGTACCGCACTACCCGTGTGCTCAGTAAAGATGGCAAATTCAGACGTAATATACAGTACTTATTTCATCTCCTCTGGGAGAGTGAACTTAGCATGCTGTCTGTGTCTATTGCACATACTATTCATCTCACAACTCCACTAGATGGAATAACAGCTGCTCAATTTCTAGAGAAATTAAAGCAGAAAGATGAAAATGTGCAAGTGAATCTGTCTTCTATTCTTTCAAGTCTTTGAGGCACCAAAGAATATTGGTATCTCAGACACTCTGAAGTGATGACAATGCTGTGAGAGTATGGTGCAGTCACATGGTTTGTCACACTTAGTTGTGCTGAATATGCCTGGGACGAGCTCATTGAACTGTTGAAGTGGGCAAATTCTGATGTCGATGGCATCTCATTAATGACTGTCAGAGAAATGTGTTCACTTGATCTTGTGTCTGTCACAAGACATTTTCACAAGCAGTTCCATGACATTCTGACTTTCATATTGTCAAAGGACAATCCACCTCTTGGTATTGTGGAGCATTACTTTTGGAAGATGGAGTATCAAGCATGGGGTGCCCCTCACATCCATATGTTGTTGTGGATCAAGGATGCACCATGCATAGGTGAACATGAAGCAGCACAAGTGCTATCATTCATCAAGAAATATATCACTTGTCACATTCCAGACAAGTATGACAGTCCTACACTATGGAAGTTGGTTCAAAAGTTCCAGCTACATATTGGTGCAAAATACTGCTGGCGAGTAGTAAAGAACAAGTCTAATTGGTCACACGATGTCGCTTCAGATTTTCTAGACAAGTTTGTCAGGATGGTTCCATGAATGAGCTTTTCTCAGCAATGCGACACCACTTGAAGGCAAAATCAACCAAGAGGGTATCCTGAGTTACCCAGAGATGAGAAAGAGGTTACATCAATGACTACAACCCAACTCTTCTCCTAATGTGGCAGGCAAACATAGATGTTCAGTTTGTAGCTGATAACTCATTGGCCCTGGTGGTGAGTCGTCATACGTACATAACCAAACATAAGCAGACTAGCTTGCAAGATCTTTGGGAAGATATTGCCAGTTCAAGCAAACCTGACATCTCAGCTCTGGTCATTGGGCTTGAAGACTCTTTCACAGAGAATGTGGAGCTTATGAAGCCAGTGACCATTTAATGGATTACATATGTACGGGAAGTCTGACGCTGTCCAGTTTCTCAGTGTAAACTACAAAGAGAAATGCAAACATGTACTGATTCCCCATGCTGAAATTGAAGAGCTCACTGCCAGTAGACCTTCTTCAAAACATATCTTGAAGAATAACCTGATAGACACATACTACCCCCATAGACACGATGACATGGATGACTTGTGTCTCTTTCAGGTGGCTAAATGGTAAGAGTACAAGGCAGATATATCACCTGACTCAACATGCCAGATTTACAAGGTGAACGGAGTGGATGGCTGTCTTGTAAAGAGACACAAGCCATGGCTCATCAACTACTGTAAATTGCATCTAGGCACATTGGAGAGCAGAGAACATTACTACTTTGCTCTCCTATTCCTATGTAGACCATGGAGGGGTGAGTCTGAATTAAAAGGTGACTGTGAAACATTAGAGGAAGAATTCAATCTCAGTTATGAGACTTTCAAAACAGAATACTCAGAGACATGCATACAGAGACTAGAGGCTGAGAAAGAACAGCTTGAGAAGGCAGAGAAGCAGCTTCAGGAAGACACTCCTGTTAGTTCACAAGACAAACTTGATCCAGAAGGACAAGCTGTTCTAGGTGAACCTCTGCCTTTAAATGCCCCAGAAATGTTAATCTCAGAAATTGATACAGCCATGCAACATGGAACACACTCCACTGTCAACCCAACTGACTTGAGAGAAAGACTAAATCAGCTGCAGCATGCAGTTCACTCTCAAGTAGTTGACACTGTTCATCATGGCCTGCTACATGAAACAAACACGCATTTGTCAATGCCGAATGTTTGCTTGCTGGCATTGGCAGTGATAGTGTAGAAGTTACAGAGCTGTGTAATAGGAATGGCAGTGAAATATTGAACTGAAGCCAACCCCACCACCACCCTGCAGAGAGTGACAGGCATTGGGGTGTGCGTTTGGGTCGTCAGGCATAACGGCCACGCCATTTCACCACACCCCACTCTGCAGAGACTGACAAGTGTCACGTGTTCCTTGGGGTCTTTGGCCCTTATGCGCACCCCATTTCATTAGGAAATATGGTGAGATGGGTGCGATATAGGAGAATGGGGTGAAGTTTGGGGCCGAAGAGTCCAAGGCATACCTCGATGCCTCTCAGTGACTGCAGGGTGTGGAATGGTATGAGCATCACAGGCAAGAATCCCAAGTCACACCCCTGATTCCTATCATTCTCTATAGTGTTGGGCGATTTAGTTGAAAAGCCTAATACCTCAGGCATTCATTGGTATTTTAACTCCAAATTTTCAACATGTTTGTTTTGTGACCCACCTCATGAACAGGGGAATATCAGTTTGGTAGCCAGCTGCTTATGCACAGTGACTATGGCATTTAGCACCACAGGTGCAAAATATTCTGAACAGGATAAAAAATGACAGCTGTACTCTTTCATGGGAGGTGTAAAATGGCTATGTTGCAAATGTGTAGTAAAATATTTAAAAAATGGTGAAGTCCTAGCGTACATAGAAACTGTGCACGCACACCGTTATATAATTGGTTGGGGATTTTTATAGCAGATTGTCAACTCAGGCATTTGGTGCCTCCGATCATGATCAATGTCACTGTGATTTTCTTTATCTGTGCCAACAATGATTTCCACAGTGACCATGCATCTCTGCACTGAAGTGTGAAAACACACTTGACCATGTTGTGAAAATGGCAGCTGTACTGTTCATAAGAGCATTGAAAAATGCCACTAGTGAAAATCTGGACTGAAAATATTACAAAGTCATGAGCTAACGAGGATGCATGGAAACTGCACAATGCTCACTAGTAACACAGTCATTTATGGACTTTTGTCACCAAATTTTCAACATAGCCATTTTAAGACCTCTGCTCATGAACAGTGTAACTGTGATTTTCTTAATCTGTCCTAAACATTGCTTCAGCACCAACAGCATCATTGTGCACTACATATGCGATAACACATTTGGTGACATGAAAATTGCAGCTGTACTGTTCGTAAGGAAGTTTAATAAAATGGACATGTTGAAAATCAAGAGTCAAAATATTAAATTTGCAAACTTACGAGCATGCATAGTAACTGTGCAACGCACACTCGTAAAAGTCATTTTTAGGAATTTTTTTACCAAATTTTCAACATAGCCATTTTAAGACCTCTGCTCATGAACAGTGTCACTGTGGTTTTGTTAATGTGTCCTATACATTGAGTTTGCACACCGACTGCGCCATTGTGCGCTACATGGGCAGAAACACATTTTGGGCAGGATATGAAAAATGATATCTGTACTGCTCATAAGGAGGTGTAGAAAAATGGCAATGTTGGAAATCTGGAGTGGAATTATTGAAAATTCGCAAACCTACGAGCGTGCGTGGGAACTGTGCAATGCACACTCGTAAAACAGTCATTTTTAGGAATTCTGTCACCAAATTTTCAACATTGCCATTTTAAGATCTCTGCTCATGAACAGTGACACTGTGATTTTCTTAATGTGTCCCATACACTGAGTTCGCACACTGACTGCGCCATTGTGCGCTTCATGGGCCGAAACACATTTTGGGTGAGATGTGAAAAATGACAGCTGTACTACTCATAAGAAGGTGTGGAAAAATGGCAATGTTGAAAATCTGGAATGGAAATATTGAAAATTCGCAAACCTATGAGCGTGCGTAGGAACTGCGCAATGCACACTCGTAAAACAGTCATTTTTAGGAATTTTTACACCAAATTTTCAACATAGCCATTTCAAGACCTCTGCCCATGAACAGTGTCACTGTGATTTTCTTAATTTGTCCCGTACATTGATTTCGCACACTGCTGTGCCATTCTGCGCTTCGTGGCGGAAACACATTTTGGTGAGATGTGAAAATGACAGCTGTACTACTCAAAGAAGGTGTGGTGAAATGGCAATGTTGAAAATCTGGGTGAAAATATTGAAATTCGTGAACTTATGAGCCTGCGTAGAACTGCACAGCGTCATGCTCGTTAAACAGTCATTTTTGGAATTTTGGCACAAATTTTCCAACATGGGGTTTAGGGCCCCTTATCATGAATGATGTCACTGTCATGGTGGTATTCTGGCTAAAGGTGATTTCACAGTCACTGCACAAAATCACCCTTTGGGCTAAATAACGACAGTGACATCATTCATGAAGATCCTAAAACCCATGTTGAAAATTGGTGCAAAATCCAAAAATAGCTGAGATATGCAATAAAAGTTGAAACCCCCATCTAGCCCATTATACAGCTTACCAGCATTTCCTCAGTTCGCGGTCAGCTTTGAAGAATGCAGGCGTGTTCGGTCCACCGAAGATCATCGGCGCGAGTCTGGAGGTAAGTATGGGGTGAAGGGGTGTGGAGAGCTGGGTGCACAGTGGGTGGGTGCGGGTTGTGGGGAAGTCGGGAGACACACGCTGGACCATTTTCTTACAAAAAAAATAAAAAAAGCGCCGTGGGACCGTTTGCCATGCTGGGGTGGGCTCCCAGCATGGCACAGACTTTGGAAGCGTTCAGCCGATGGGATTGGGCACCCGTCGGCAAAAAAAAAAAAAAACTTGCGGACCATTTGCCACGCTGGGGTGGGCTCCCAGCGTGGCACAAGGACTTTGAGCGGCGTTCAGCTGACCGAGTTGAACACCTGTCGGCAAAATGACTGATTGCCACACTGGGGTGGGCTCCCAGCATGGCACCAACTACTGGGAGGGAGATGATGCAGCTCAGCCGACGGGGATTGGGCACCCGTCTGCTATACACTGCGTGTGGTAGCGCCGCGCCTGGCTGGGGGGTAGCTGCGTGCTTCGGCAGCTTCTTATCGCTGCTCACTCAAGCGTAGCTCCCCCTTTCAACTGTATGCCACTGCATTTTGGAGCGTGTCATAGACAGCTCCAAAATGCATCGGCTTACAGGGGCCGCGCCTGCCAGCACACTGCCTGAATTGGAGGAGGAGGTGACACACCTCCGAAATCTCCGATTATGGCACTATGTTTCTTGCACATGTGTGCAAGCAAACATAAAAATGTGACTGTCATGACTATAAGCCACTATTAATCTTTGTTATTGGTTCAGCTGGCACAGGAAAGAGTTTCCTTATTGAAGCCATCACTGTTGAAATACAGAGCCTGACAGGGTCATCAATGTCTGTTGCTGTTACTGCTCCCACAGGAGTAGCTGCATACGACATTGGTGGAGTTACATTACACCATCTCTTTATGTTGCCAGTGGAACATGACAAAACTGGAGGATATCGTAAACTGTCATTTGAGGTTGCATCTCAGCTCCATTCCATGTTCACAAAGATGAAGTCACTCATCATTGATGAAATCAGCATGGTCTCCAATGTCATGCTTGCCTGTATTCATCTACGTCTGCAGCAGATCTTAGGTACTGATGATGGAGTACCATTTGGTGGCAAAAGTATAGTTGTTTTGGGAGACCTTTTACAGCTTGCACCAGTTAATGTAGAGCATGTGTTTACAACACTAACTGCCAAGCAAGCTAAGAATATTCTTGTTTGCATTGCATGCTATAACATTTGGGAGTTATTTACCTATGTTGAGTTGTATGAGAACATGCACCAAAGTGGTGATCTGGCTTACAAATCACTTTTAGATGAAGCTCGTACAGGTTCTCTATCACCAGAACATGTTGCTATGTTAAACGATCGAAGAATCACAGTAGATGCTGCATCCATAGAAACAGCATGTAATGTTTTCAGTGTTGTATACTATACAGGAACACACGCAGTGTGCCTTATGCCACGACTAAAGAAATGCACTGAATTCAACAATGTTATGCTGCAGAGAGAAAGCCAAGAAATTGTAACTCTCCATGCTGTTGACACAGTTGATGGTGTCATTCTTAGTCGCAACCTAGTAGCAAAGATGACTGAACGACTCAGTGAACTCAAGTCAGATGTTTCACACACAGCTGGCCTAGAAGCTGTTCTTACACTTTGTAGGAATGCACGTATCATGCTACGACATACTCTAGATGTCGAACGAGGCATGGTAAACGGTGCCATGGGAAACATCACTGACTTTGTCTACAATGTCCAGAAGACATACATTGAGACACTTGTAGTTCACTTTGACAACATGGAACAGCCTGTACACATAGAATGCACCTGAGTAAAATGCAGGTATTTAAGGATATCTATGTAAACAGGAAACAGTTTCCATTATGTGTTGCATATGCTGTTTCTATTCACAAATCTCAGGGCTTGAGCTTGAATTCAGCAATGGCCGACATAGGTACAGATATTTTCAAGGATGGCATGAGCTATGTGGCACTTTCACGTGTCCGCAGTCTTTCTGGGTTGCACATTATAACTCTAGCACCTCAGAAGATACAAGCTGACAAGCGATGTATTCTTGAGTACAACAGGTTACATACTCTGCATCAGACACAAATACCACTCTAATAATAATCTAATAATAACTCCTCTTTAATACCACTGCCTACATATCTGTCTGTCTCACATCGTTCAGTCAAATCTACAGGTGTCACCAAACAGCCACAAGCTTCCAGAAGTGATTCAACTCAAAAGAGTTCAACAAAGGTCACAACTTCAACTAAACATTCAGAGCCAGCAATTCATCAGAAATCAGTTGGTGTAGCTGCTGTACCAGTCTTTGATAACAGCACTAGATTGAACTGCTATGCTAACTCAGCTATGCAAGTTTGTCTTCATATGCCACACTTTGTGCAGGCAATATCTGCTTCACAAGACAATCCCCTATCAAACACTTTGAAGCAGATAGTCAACATGACTTCTGACCAGTCTAACAATGTACAGTCATTAACACCAAAAAAGCTATGGAGTTAGAACTAGGAAGTGGTGCTACCATACTACAACTTATAGTCAAAAAAACACCAAAGTAGAGCACACACACCTCATTCAATACAAGGGCACAGGTGTATTAAAGATAAATTTTATTAGCAATTGCCACCAACCTGATGCGTTTCGGATGTTAAACACATCCTTTCTCAAAGGTAAAACACCAACAATAAAATGTCTCTTAAATACTTTAACAAATGAGATTCAAGCAGTGTCATTAATTAAAACTCCACAGTGATTGGTTAAAACCACATACATACATACATACAACCCACTTTAATTAAGGAATAGCTAGGCACATTTTACACATAAGTTAACCATCTAAATTGCTAACATTATTAAATACTTCCATATTAACACGCATAATGATAACTATTTTACTAAATTATGTCCCCTTTTCATATACTCAGTGGGAACCATTATGTAGAACACTTTTGATTAATTCAAAGAAGCTGAGTCACACTGCTCAGATATTTCAAAAACCCCATTCTAACGCATTCCCCTGAAAAGAGGCAGATAATTACTTAACATTTATTCCAACTACATAAGCTAGCCTCCTAGAATACAAAATTAAATTCTATCGTTATAACTTGTAAAGGCTCAAATCTAAATATATCTTGTCAGCAATTATGCTTGTATTTCAATAACAGTTTTGAGAACTGCTATTTAAAGAATTTCTCTGTCCCCCTTCTTTTCCCCTTTATTAATTTATTTATTTATTTATTTATTTATTTTTCTTCTTTATTTTCTTTTGATTTAGGTTTTGTTAGCAATAAATGCAGACATGTAAAATGTTTGGCTGCTATTAGTAAAGTATAGATATGTTTTTTAGCTGTATTTAAGATGTATGGTTTGTATTTATGTTAATTAAAGTGGGTTGTATGTACTGTATGTGGTTTTAACCAATCACTGTGGAGTTTTAATTAATGACACTGCTTGAATCTCATTTGTTAGTGTATTTAAGAGACATTTTATTGTTAGTGTTTTACCTTTGAGAAAGGATGTGTTTAACATCCAAAACACATCAAGTTGGTGGCATTTGCTAATAAAATTTATCTTTAATAGACCTGTGCCCTTGTATTGAATGAGGTGTGTGTGCTCTACTTTGGTGTTTTTTATCATTAACACCACTACAACAGACATATAGCAAGACACTAGTGAGTTTATGATGGCTATCATAAACAACTTGGATGAAGACGGCACCCCAATGCACCACTACTTCACTGTGTCATATGTTACCAAATATCTATGTGTTTCATGTGGCCATTCACAGCATGAAACCACAGAAGACATGCTGTGGATTACTCTTTTTGTCCCTCAAGCCAAGTGTCAAATTTTGACAGCTATTCACCAATGCTCAATGTGATCACTCCTGTAAAAGGTGTGGAGGCAGATGCACTCAGTTCATACATCTCAGGAGTTCATCTCAATATCTGTTGCTTATGTTGCAGAGGTTTAAATCCAATGGGCTCAGAGTTGACACTCCTATCACAGATTACACAGCTGGTAGAATATTTTTTAACCAATAAGTGTTTGACACTCACAGTATAATCTATCACCATGGTCAATCCATGCATTCTGGCCATTACACCCATTTACTAAGGTACAGAAGTGGATGAGTAGAGTGTGATGACTCTACAAGCAGTTTTAAACAGAGACTGCCACAACACTTAAAAAATGCATATCTTCTAATATTGAAGAATTATGATGACCTTCATATTTCAGAAGAATAGGACAGAACATGTTGCATTTTTTAAATGACTACTTTGTGACAGAAACAGTTGTAGGTCAGTACAACTGTTTCCAATCTATGACTCTCAATAAACCATAGCATATCAACAAAATGCTATACTGGCAGAGACATTTCATGCACTATGACATCTAAGATCTTGTGTGGATCAGTGACAACATGGAAATTGTTGTAGTGGCTTCAATTGGCACCAACAGTATTCACAGTCACTAGAGAAACTATGCTTACATGTCTATCAAAGATTGTACATCTCAAAACAGAGGCCTTCCTGCCTCTCCTCATCTGTACATATCTTTTCTTGTAGCTGTATCATACCCATACACAACAAGAAGTTGCTGCCAGTTTCTAATTTTTTCTCTATGCAGAGAAACAAAAATTCTCACTTACAATCTTACATAACTGTGCAACACATGTTTCATTCACCAAACGGTACAGTCTGTCACAAGTTGTCTATCACCAGTTGTTTTTGTCTATTAGCTGTTGACATGTAGACAACATCATCATTCATTCACCATGCAACAGTGTTGAACTATGCCTGCTGTATTTGTTATACTGACACTGTACATATGTAAAAATAACAGTCGTTAGTCATAATGCAACAAGTTAAATGAAGCAAGTGTAAATACTGAATGATTGCATCTTATTATTAACTGACTTTGACATGCCTTTGTAATTACATGTAAATAATATTTACATTCTTATTCCATCTTATCATTGTTGATAACTACTTGTATTGTCCTAGTAAAAGTATTACTATAAGAGTAAAGTACAAATGAATGCTTAACATATAATACAATACTATACTGATTAAGTTCAATGAACCATATCTTTGATAAAAACAGCGTACCATGCACATTTTTTTACTTACTAGTTCAGAGCTAACATAGAAACCAATGTAACAATTGAAAGAAATGTTTTTTGTGCCTGTAATAATATGAAATCTTTTTGTACTTGTCATACAAGTAATTCTAACCTATGGTAAAAATACTGACAATTGTAAATCAGACACTGTTACTGACCACAACACACTTCATACCTGTTCCTGACAATATTTATGATTGCCTCTATTGAGGGGTCAGGTGGGAATTTTCCATATGTGCCTAGTCAGTGACATATCATAAAAGATTTAACTGAACATACCAGTTATCTAATGTCACTGAAATCAGATTTGTTTTACATTCTATTACTTGAACACTTAGCATCTGGTTTTTCGACCACCCCAGGAACATACACATTATCAGTCACACAATAACAACTGAACATTACTGATTCATGTATGTAATCACTACTTAGAAGCACCCGACATACCTTTATTAATATAGGACACAACTAATGGACGACACATAATTAGAAAAGTCAACAACTTAATACATATAAATCATATTGTAAACCAAAATCTCTTCAACCTCAGTAGCAAAAATATAATGAAGAGCCACAGGTTCAGCTTGAGTGTCACAAGTTCAACAGGAATGTCAGAAAGCACTTCTTCCCACAAACAGTAGTGAACACTTAAAGTTCAGTGCTAAAACAGGTCACCTCATTAAAGACAGTGGCCCGCTATTAAAGAATCAGGTATATGCATAGAAGGAAGATAACAACCATGCCAATAGAAGATGGGAGAACACTGCAGGGATAGTCAACACTTTACCTAAAGATGTGAACCATGCAACAAAATCACACTTAATAGACCAAATTACCTTCTTATGCTACCTTCTTTCTATGCTGTATTACAATATGTACATACATGTTCCAATTCATCTAACCTAGTTGCTATAAATGTGACACATTTAGACATATTCCAAGCAATGATTACACACATGCAAGGATTGTATTGTGAGACTGATTTTGTAAAGAAAATACAATCTTAATTGGCCCTTTTTCAGTTTCACCAATTGGCAGTAAATCTTTTTAAAACATAACCACCTGTGTTGAATCTTTACTGAAACATAGCATAATGAAATTAGAGCATAACTGTTGTTTCTGTTAAGCATCCAAATCAACTGCAACAAATAGTACCACAACTACGTGTCCATGTACTGTTTTTGTTGCTATGCTGTCCACTCAGTATCCACAACATAGGTTACGATGTGGCACATTGCATGTCACACTTCCCATAATTTCTAACAGTGTTAAGAAGTCTGCAATGCACTTACTTTTCCTGTGCCTCTCCACTCAGCATGCAGTAATTACTGTAGCAAGGTGTCACACATCACTACCTAACACTATGCAGCTGTGGCTAAACAGTTAGGATGCAGTAACTGCTATGTCTACTGAAATTCCCTGGCTGAGCTCATGCAACTGCTAACTGTGGTAACTTCACTGTACCTACAATTACAGAGGTGTGCCATAGATCTCCAGTCCCCTATTGTTCCTATAGATAAACAGTCATAATGCACTACAAATTTAAAAAGGCGCAACATCTCTAGCTGCCTAAATCCATACAAATCCGGAGGTAACTTCAGCATCCCTGCAATCAGTGATATGTACCATTGATGTACAACCCCTCACCTGTGTTCTGTATCTCCACTAAGATGTTCATTCCCTCACCTGTGTTGTGCATCTCCACTTACAATGTAGTACCTGCTGTCATGTTTGGAGACACATTGCCTGTCTGAATCCATTCAAATGACAACTGTGCTAACTTGATTATTCCTGTAATCAGAGAGCTGTATTGCTGATGTACATTGTCTATCTTTTCCTGTGGCTGTTTACTTAGGATGCAGCAAGTGGTGTGGAAGTGCAGTTCCCCCATCACACTGTACACCTCCATGATTTTTTTGTTCTGCACTGTCAACTCAGTGTGAAAAATGTGGGCTAGGTGTTCAGACATTCAGTTACAGATCTCCTGTAATTCCTAACTAAGTTAACTAGCATGTACCACACATACATTTACTGTCAGTCTACAGTCAGAGTGCAGTACCTGGTGTAGAGAGCTGTGTGACATTGCACCCAATGACATGCACTTGTGGCTGTACAGTCAGGATCAGTAACTGGTGTGTGTGGGAAAATTGCCTGTGTGAGGCCATAGAAATTCTAACTGTGCTAACTTGTGTGTACCAATAATTACAGAGGTTACCATTGATGTCAATTGCCTCAGTCTTGCTGTGCATCAGTACTCATGATGCAGTACAAATTTTGGTGGGGGCATAACCTCTCTGAGCCAACACAAACACTAACTGTGCTAACTTGAGTGTCCCTGCAATCACTGATGTCTACAATTGATGTCCATACCCTTAGCTCTGCTGTGGGTCTCTACAGAGGATCCAGTACCTTCTGTCACAGTTTGAAGAGACATTCCCTGGCTGAGTCCATTCAAGTGACAACTATGATAACTACACTTTACCTGTAATCAGGGAGGTGTACAACTGATCTGCATCACCCTTCCTTGCCTGTGGCTCTTCAATTAACATGCAGCAAGTCTGTGATTGTTACTGTTACCTTGCCTCTCACCTCTACTTCCATGTGTGTCTGTCTCTCTGTGTAAAATACAAAATGTGCTAGTGACAGAAGCGCAGGGCCCTTTGGGCTCCACATTCCCACCACACAAAACCCAAACAAAAACAGCACTAAAAAATACTGAATGTCATACAGCAGCAGGAGTGCAAGGCCCTTTGGTCCCCATGGTCCCATCACACAGAACACAAACATAAACAGTACTGTGAAATACTGAATGTGATAGTGGCAGAAGCACAGGGCCCAAGGGCCTCATGCTCCCTTCACACAAAACACAAACATAAACAGCACTAAAAAACACTGAATGTCATACAACAGCTGGAGTTGTATGACAACAGATACAGATTGGTCAATACCAGCAGGAACATCTGCCAGAACTAGACTCATAGTGGATTCCCTGCAGGGGGAGGGCCTCAAACAACTGGTACAGCAACCCACAAGAGACAGGGCTATCCTAGATCTAGTACTGACTAACAAAGAAGGGATCACAGATCTCCAGGTAGAAGGTCACCTGGGGGCCAGTGACCATCACATGGTATGGTTCAATTTGGCTACTACATCTAAATCATCCCATTCCAAGGCAAAATATGGGACTTCAGAGGAGCTGACTTTGATAAGATGTGCCAGAAGTTAAGCTAGCCCTGGCAAAAAGAAACACAGGTGAGGAGGTACAGGCAAAGTGGGCAAGCATTAAGGATACAATACTTGAAGCAACATCCCATTGTGTTAGACAGAAAAGGAAGTGCAAAAAAGAGAAACCACTTTGGTTCTCAAATACAGTAGCAGAAAGGTCAGAGCCAAAGGCTGGCCTTCAGAAAATATAAGGGAACACAGCGGGATGAAGATAGGGGCATACCAAACTGCCCTAAGGGAAGAGTAGGGCAGTAAGGCAGGCAAAGTCCCAAACTGAGAAACACTAGCACAAACAGTAAAAGAAGGTGACAAGACTTTCTATAGATACATTAGTGAAGGAGAAAGTCCAGAGGGGTATTGCTTAATGGAGAAAAGGAGCATGTGAGAGGAGGACCCTGTAAAGGCATCTATCCTAAATAGATACTTTTGCTCAGTATTCACTGAAGAGAAGGTAGGGCAGGCCCACAGCTCAGCATCATGGACACAGGGGAGGAGGTGAGCACTACCCCTTCACAAAAGAAAGGGTCCTACAAGAGCTACTAAGCTCAGGGTGGATAAGGCAATGGGACCTGATGGCATACATCCCAGGGTACTTAGGGGCTAAAGGAGGAACTAGCAGAGCCATTAGCAGAATTGTTTAGTGAGTCTCTGAGCACAGGAGAGGTCCCAGAAGACTGGAGAAGGGCTCATGTGATCCTACCCACAAGAGTGGTAGCAGGGAGGAGGCGGGGAACTACAGACCGGTAAGTCTTACCTCAGTAGTGGGCAAGATTATGGAAGCACTCCTTAAGGAAGGATAGTACAACACCTGGAATCCATAGGGGCACAGGATCCAAGACAGCATGGGTTTACAAAAGGAAGGTCCTGTCAAACTAATCTCATAGATTTCTTTGACTGGGTAACCAGAGTGGTGGACCAAGGGGCAGCAGTTGATGTCGCCTACCTTGACTTCAGCAAAGCTTTGACACTGTTCCACATAGAAGATTGATAAATAAGCTAGGTAGGCTCGGGTGGGTCAGAAGTTGGTCAACTGGGTGGCAAACTGGTTGACTGGCAGAAAACAGAGAGTGGTGGTAAATGGTATACAGTCAGAAGAGATGCAAGTCACAAGTGGGGTACTCAGGGATCAGTCCTGGGGCCAGTCCTATTCAACATCTTCATTAGTGACCTAGCAGATGGACTAGAGGGTAAGGCTTGTCTGTTTGCAGATGACACCAAGATCTGCAACAGAGTAGATGATCCAGATGGGTGGGCAGAATGAGAAGAGATCTGGATAAACTAGCAGAATGGTCAGAAGAGTGGCAACTGGGATTTAAATGCAAAGTGCAAAATCATGCACATAGGGAAGAGAAACCCTGAAGCCACTTATAGGCTGGGAGGGAGTTGCTAGCAGTCACAAGGAAGAAAGAGACTTGGGCATCATCATCACTGATGACCTGAAATCATCCAAGCAGACCTCTAAAGCAGTAGGTAAGGCTAGGGGGTGTTAGGGTGTATTAGTAGGGAGTATCCTGAGTCGTAAGAGGGAGTAATCCCTCTGTACAAGACATTGGTTAGGCCCCATCTGGAGTACTGCATGCAGTATTGGAGGCCACACCTTCACAAGGACATTAACCAAATTGAGGCAGTCCAGAGAAGGGCAACCAAAATGGTGCAGGGACTGCATCAGAAGACATATGAGGACAGATTAACGGAGCTCAATATGTATACCCTTGAGCAAAGGAGGAGAGAGGTGATATAGATCAGAGACATTTAAACACCTTAAAGGGCATAAACAAGGTGAAAGAGTCTAACATGTTTAAATATAAGAAAATAGCAGGACAAGAGGACACAGCATGAGATTAGAGGAGGCCGATTAAGGGGAATGTGAGGAAATTCTTTTCACAGAAAGAGTGGTAGATGCATGGAATGGCTTACCACAAGAAGTAGTGGCTATGAATACAGTGCAGGGCTTCAAACAGGCATGGGATAGGCATAAGGGAGCAATACAAATGACTATGAATAGATAGGTCACTGACATAGCAAAGGCCGATGGCACATTTATAAGGTAGAAAAAGAAATGGGCAGACTGGATGGGCCTTGCGGTCCTTATCTGCCGTCAACTTCTATGTTTCTATGTTTCTATGGAGTGCTGGGCCCTTCGGCCCCTGCAGTCCCACCACACAAAACACAAACAGAAACAGTACTGAAATATGCAAAATGTGATACAGCAGCGGGAGCGCTCCCGCCACATGATGTCTTCACACATACTAACACAGTGCCAGCAAACACAAATGTTAATGCACATGGTAGCACAAACCAAAACACAAAGATAAACAATTCTGATAAATACTGAATGTAATACAGTGACAATAGCACAGGGCACTTCTGTCCCCGTGCTCCCGCCACACAAAAAACACAAACATAAACAGCACTGAAAAATACTGAATGTCATACAGCAGCGGGATTGTGAGGCCCTTCATCCCCCACAGTCCCGCCACACAAAACACAAACAGAAACAGTACTGAAATATGCAAAATGTGATACAGCAGTGGAAGCATGATGTCTTCACACATAGTAACACAGTGCCAGCAAACACAAATGTTAATGCGCATGGTACCACAAATCAAAACACAAAGATAAACACTACTGTAGACACAAATAGATAAAATTACATAAACACAAGCTCAAATGAAAATGCAAATGGCAACACAGAAGATGGCATAGACACAAAAAACTTACTGGAACAGGTACAGAACCACAAAAAGAAGCACTAGAGATAACACTTCTACAAAAACACACAATAGTTTTTCCCAAAATCTGCATATAGAAAGAGAGTAAGTACAAAGAATGTATGCATAATAATGGGTCTCGGAGCACAAAATGAGGAGTTGGAATACTAAATTGCTTATATCTCAGGAACCGTAGGATGTAGAAAAAACATTTTAAAATCATATGATTTATGACTTTCCTCGCTAGTTTTATACTTATTGCCTATTAGGGGGGCTAAAAAATTTTTCAACGAAAAGTCCGTATCTCGCACTGTTTCTGAGATACAGGCCCTGAAAGGCACGGCGAACGCCGTAATGTTATCTTATGGGAAAAAAATAGAAGTTCAGGGAGGCATAACTTTGGTTCCCTGTAATATTATTTCACCAAACCACTGAAAGGCACATCTCTGGGATGTTGACTTTCCTTCCTCCAAATTTCAGCCCAAAAGACCAAACCATTATTTTGCAGCACAGTGCCAAACAATTCCTGTAATGCAAGAGACGCCGTAATGTTATTCTATGGGAAAAAGTGATAACTTTGGAGTACTGTCACTTGGCCGTTGAGTAATGTTTTTTAATGAACCAGTGAAAGGCACATCTGTGACATCTTGGCTGCATTTCCTCTAAATTTCAGCCCAGAAGACCAAACTGTTCTTTTGCAGCTCAGTGCCAAGGAATTGCTGTTATTTTCACACACCCTGGAGAAGTACTGTAGAACTTTGCGAAAGCTTTCGCAAATTCATTCAACAGTGTCACACGTTCGACACTACTTTGCAAAAGTACTTTTTCCAGAAATGTGAAAAAACATATTTCTAGGGTGTTTTACCCCAAAATAAAGACATGCCTAGTATCCTCAGGGTCCGACTAGGTGAATACAAAAAGAATTAGGTTGCTAGAGGGTCCCAATTTTAAATGCCAAGCATTTTTCTGATCATTAACTGAAAACAAAATGGCAGATTTGTGACAGTAACAGGGCCATTTGCAAAAGTAAAAACTGCATTTGCGACACTGTTGAACTTTTTGTTAACTTTTCCCATTGACTTATAATCGGAACTTGTTTTTTGAATAACTTTTGAACCGTTTAATGTTTTTTTACGAAATATTCAAAAGGCACATCGGGTACCTCGGCCGCATGTTCCCTGAAGATTTCAGACCAGTCACACAAACCTTGCGACCTGTAGCCGCGACTGTAGAATTCCAAAAAGGCATAAATGTGCACAGAGATCACGCTTAATAACTCTGCAGCTGTATATCTGACCGGTATAAAACTTGGCATATCCCAAGGTGTATGGGTCTTGACTATGTATTCCACATTTCTGACAAATCCATCAAACAGTTGCAAAGTTATTCAGGTGCAAAATTTTGGGTTTAACATGTAAATGGCTCCTCAACCCTAACTATGGTAGCACTACCGTGCTACCATAATAGATATAGATATAGATATAGATATAGATATAGATATAGATATAGATATAGATATAGATATAGATATAGATATATATAGAGAGAGAGAGATGGATTTAAATACGTATATCGACTTTACTAAATCCTTTGACCTAGTCAACCATCAGGTCTGATTTAAACTCCTTGGCCTGGGTTTGTCACAGAACACATCTGACTGGTTCCACAGCTATTTCACCAATTGCTCCAACCTGTGAAGATCGATAAATCTTTGTCTGACTTAAAGGGTATATCTATGGTGTACCTCATTGCTCCATCTTGGCCCACTCCAATTCGACCTCTTCACAAATCAACTGCCCAATGCTTGTCAGACAGAAAACATGCTCCTCTATGCTGATTATGCAGTCATCTATTCCAAAAACCCTGACATTGACAACCTTACTGTCACTCTCTAAAGTAACTTTAGATCACAAGAAAGCTGGTTCTGTAACAACAAACTGGTCCTCAATTACAAAAAAACAAAGACCAAGCTCTTTTTGTATTTCCTCTGCAACTGTTTATTGTACTTATAAAGTTTTTGTGACTATGTATTTGATGTGGAACCTTTGCAAATGAGAATGCGTGCTCTGAGGTAATCTCTGAAGTTTTCAATACATAAATAAATATATATTTTTTTAATTGAAAGTTCCAAGTGTACATGATAAGTTCTATGACAAACAAGCCTCATTTGCAGAATGCCCAAGTCATAATCATACTACAATCTCCAATACATACAATATAGGACATTTAGACAGGTAATACAAATATTAATTATCAAAACAGTTGCAAATAGATTGATTCTGTAATAACTTTTTTTGAACCTTATTTAAATTAGCCATTAGTGGAGCAGTTTCTAAGCTGAGGGGTTAAATTGTTCCAAGAAAGAGGGGAACTATAAGTAAAACATTATTTGCCATAATATGTGACAAATTTGTGTAGAGAAAACGTACAATGAGATACATCCCTAAGACTATATTTATGAGCAGGGATGGTAGATTTTCAGAGACATACTGTATGAAGCAGCCAGGGTACTAGCCATTTTAAAAATAAAGACTAGCGAATGAAGATTATGCCTAGAATGGGGAGGTAGCCAATTTAAGTTATGTAATATACAGCAATGATGTTCATCCCAAATTAGATTTTAAAATAAAATGAAGTACCTGTAAATGAATAGTGTTTAAGGGAGCTAGGCATGATTCTTGGGCATGATGATAAATACTGCTACTGTAACCTGGAATGGGAAGATTGCTTTCCCAATAATATGTTTGTGATCCATGCTAGACAAACAATGTCTGGCATGCTTCAAACAGCCCAGGCATTGACACAGTTTAGTTGGGGTTTTATTAATATGTGGTTTAAAAGTCAAAAGGGGTCAAAGATGAGACCAATATATTTAAATGAATTAACAAGTTCCAGAGAATAATCCTTGAAAGAAATAGGATAAGCAGACTCCATCAGAGACAGCGAGTGCTGTGACCAGAACAGCATTGTTTGAGTCTTCTTGCTGTTTAATATTAGTAGTTTATCTGAGAACCAGTGTATAGCTTTGTCAAAATCACCCTCAAGACTAATTGAAGGAACAAAAGCAGATTTCTGAGCATGAAAAAAGCACAGTATCATCAGTGTAAAGTCTGATGGAGTAAGAGTCGACAATGGAGGGTAGAGGATTCATGAAAAGATTAAATAGAATGGGACCAAGGACAGACCCCTGTGGAATCTTCTTAGAAGCAAATAAATGTGAGGAAAGCCTACCATTCCAAGAAACAGTCTGAGTTTCCTCATGTAAGTAAGAAGAAAACCAAGTAGTAACATTAGAAGAAAAACCATGGGTGGATAGATCATTTAAAAGTAAAAAGTGATTAATAAAGTTGAAAGCTTTCAACAAATCAATAAAATCAGAAAACACAAGACCCCTCCAATCGAATGCCCTAGAAACAGAATCAGGGAAGTCAATCAACGCTGTCTGAGTTAAGAAATTAGGTCTAAAATCTAATTGGAACATGAAAAAAACTTGTTATTAACCAAGTAGGCATACATTTGAGATGATACATTTTTTCCAAAAATTTTGAAACTATGGGAAGAAAAGAGACAGGTCAATAATTATCTACCATATCTTTATCCTCCACCCTTTATGAAGAGTCATGACCAATTAATGTTTCCATGCAATAGGAGACATTTGCATGGACAAAGATACATTAAATAAATAAGTCAAGGGAGGGGTCAAAATATCAGCACTGTATTTGAGCAGTCTGTTGTCTAAATTGTCAATTCCCTTAGCTGTGGCATCTCTCAGAGAGCATAAAATTCAAAAACTTTGTCAGGCTTGATTTTTATGAAGTAAAACTTTGGACTCAAGACATTCAGCAAAGAAATCACAAACTGCACCATTAGAAGATAAATCAGATTTTTAATAACATTGCAGGTGTCTCAGTTAAAAAGGAATTAAAAGAGCACACATGACCTCATTTGAAAGACATGGTCTCATCATATAACACATTTGTAGTGGTTGACTTAGAAGACATCTCATAAGAGTCCACCAGACAGCAATGTTTATTGGGATTGTATCTGGCATTAGCTGGATTTGTTTC
Source organism: Neoceratodus forsteri (assembly GCA_016271365.2). Taxonomy (NCBI): domain Eukaryota; kingdom Metazoa; phylum Chordata; order Ceratodontiformes; family Ceratodontidae; genus Neoceratodus; species Neoceratodus forsteri. The sequence continues at coordinate 259,102,531 of CM028137.1, read as the reverse complement.
TAAAAATGAGGATTTAGAGTTCCTAATGAGAGAAACGCAGTGATTCCAAATATGTCAAAAAAATTGCCAAGTCTCAGGGACATCCAATTTTTTCCCTCTTTGTATAATTTATCTCAAGCCTTGAGTTGGGAAACAATAAAGGTGATAACCCAATCTTTATGTTTGGGTTTAACTCTTTTTTCCACAAATGAGGTGTGTCAATCACAAATCATTGTGAACTGATTAAATAAATAATCCCAGACTGCATCAATATTCAAGTAAGAGAACATTTCCCTTAGTTAACCATAAATAGATCAGAATTTAAGGCATCTAGGCTGAACTTCTTAAAGCAGTGAGACTTAATAAATTTGGGAGTGAATTTAGGCACAGACAGATGAACTCTGCAAAAAATGATGGCATGGTTACTAAATAAATTATCAAGGTATCCAGAGTCCCAGATAGGGAGTTTGGGAAAGACAAAAACAAGTGCAAGCATAGTGGAAACCCTATGAACTGGGTCAAAATGGGTTGGAGGTTGGATCTTTTATTAGTTGATTTAGACCTAAGGGTGAAGGGGTTGCTTGAGTCTTAGGCCTCTACCAACAGGACAGTTAGCATTAACATCCACAGTCACCATTAAATAAGTGAAATCACAGAAGAAGTCAATAAAAGAAGTTAACTGATTAAACTGAGTGTCTTCAGTTTAGAAGGGCATTATAAACTGCCAACCAAAAGTTTCCTGCTGGATAACTTTAAGGAGACAAATACAGAATAAATTTGTCTTCCCATAGTATCTGAACAGAGAAGCAAGAACAAACAAGGTGGCACTACTCCAATGCCTGTTCCTGTCTGACCAAAAAACAGTCTAATTTGGAAGATTTATTTTTAAGTCTGAAATAGGTGAATCCAGCCATGTTTTAGATAATGTTGAGACAAAGGGACGGGTTGTAATGGACAAGCTCATGAAAAGTACACATTTGGAGAGAAGGTTTTGGGCATTCAAATGATAAAAACTGATTTCATTCTGCAGAAGGCCTGGGTTGGAGTTGATGTCACTAGCTACCAAGAGAAATAAAAATGCACCAAAAACTAATTGAAAAAAAAATGATATTTTAGGCCTCTTTTTGGCCAATGAAACAATTTTGGGGCTTTTAGAAATTGCCCTGATAGTGCAAAAATGAAAACCACACACAACATTATTATTTAAGTGGGCCACTGTAGTAAAATCAGACCAAGGTAGGGGTAAGACATGACAGTCAGTGCTCTGTTGTGACTTTAGGGAACTTGTATGGGAAACTAAAGCAGAACAAAATGTAAAAATACAATAAATTAAAAAAACACATGGTTATAATAGCAACAACAGTCCAGCCTAAAAATAAAATACAAATTAAACCCCTGTCACAGTCCCAAAGTCTATTAAAAGCCAAATAGTTTTATAAGCAGACACAGTGTAACAATAATGGGTTGATGAAAGCCACAAATGAGATTTAAAACTAAAATAAGAATAATACATTTACACAGTAATATCAAAGAGAACAGAACAAAACTCTTTCAGTGCTTTAATGTCCAGAGTGATGAAATTATGTAGAAATTGAATGGAGCAAATGTGGTTGTTGACATTCTTGAAATAGATTAAAAGTAAGTGAAGCAGGACTGGAGCTGCTGAAAAAAAAAATCAGCTCAAGTACAATGATAACAGAGTCTGAGAAATGGTACCTAAACAAGTAAGGAGTGCTGTGGCCCACTGCTCCTCACTGCTTGGACTCCCTGCTAGACTTCTGCACTCTTTCCTCACTCCATTGGCACCGCTGTGAATGTTGCTGCTCAGCAGCCAGTGCCCTTTTGAATGTGAAAGTCCCCCCCCCAATAGGGCTGTGATTAACTACAGAGATGTCTCCAGAAATCAGCACTTCAAAGCTGGAAAAGACAAATAGTGGGGACTCTTGGAGCAGTTCTTATGGATGGCAGTCAGGAGAACAGGGTGCAGAGATGTTGAAGAGGGAGACTGCTACAATCCCTGCTGGACTCTTGTACTCTGTCTGCACTCTGTTTACATTGCCATGAGCACTGACACTCAGCATTTAGTGTCCTTTTGAACATGCAAGCCACTCCTCCACAAGGCTCTGATTGGCTGCAGAGACATCCCTGGGAAACAACACTCCAAAGCTGGAAAAGACTGTTGGCCAGGGCACTTGGAGCAGCTCTTACAGATGTCAGACAGGGGAACAGGGTGCACTGATGCTGAAGGCGGAGACTGCCACAATTCCTGTTGGACTCCTGTACTGTGTCCGCACTCCATGCTACCGTGAGCCTTGATGGTCACCTGTGAGAATAGTTCCTGTCATTACAGTTTCCTCCTTTAACTTCCTCTGAGTCACACTCAACACATTGCTGGAATTCTCAGCACTACTACTGCTTCCAGTAAGACAGTTAGCACAAGGTTGTGGCTCTCCTTCAAGATCAGAAACAACCTGACTCCTACAGCCTACATAGCCATCGTCCATGGCATTCTGCTCCCCAAACTGACCAAAGGGATAACCATCTGCTTCTCAGCTTGCAATACTATACTACAAAAATAGGATGTGGCCTATAATACTATATATAGATGCTCCTTGGCCACAAACAGATATACAGTACTCACCACTGTACACTGCATGGCTTCCTCCATCTACTTTTAGCAAAGTCACTATGGGTGGTGTTATCCATAATGTTGTGGCTAAACAGATCCCTTTCTACCTTGCCTTGATTCTTATGCCTAACTGCCTAGCCTATCCAGTCCCCTAAGGTCAAATGTCCCTGGTTTGCTGTCCATTCCCAAAACCATAGGTTAGGAAAACATGTCCTTCTCCTACTCTGCCCCTAAACTTTGGAACTCTATCCCAGCTATGGTATGACTGTATCCATCTAGTCAAGCCTTCAAGAGTGGATACTGCTCTCTCCTACTCAAGGCTTATACATATACTTTTCTGTTGGCTGCTTAGGAGAAGTAGTAACTTTTCTGAGTTGTTGCTCTTGTTTGTAATGTTGATTACCATTTCTAAATTGTATATAATCTCTTCCTGTACTTGCTGCTTGTGTTTTACTGTTGTACCTTGCCCTGTACCTTGCAGCATACCTACCACATGTTGCATTTTGTTTTCCTGGCTTATTTCTCTGTATTCTACTGGGCAATTGTATAGAGCCTCCTTATATTTTGTATAGTGTTGTGACAACCTACAGTGTTGTGATCTCCCAGGCTGTGCCTTAAAATAGGCAAACATTTTGTATTGTGCATCTACCTGGTAAATAAAAAAACTCAAGGAATAAATGCATTCCTTCTAATACTCTTGTACATTTTATTATTGAGTTGTCATGGCTGAGACTGCTGTAAGGCTTCTTCTGTGAACAGTTTAGCTTTCAAATGCTGATCTCTGTGATATGCCACATGGCACTCATGGCTGAGGTATAGCCTCATGGCACTTTTTCTGCCACAACATGAGCAGGTGACTTCTGGTTAATGAATTACATTTTGTTCAGCCTGTTTGTTTTTCCCTTCTGTGGAAGTAAGCTTAAACAGCACTTGTACTGGTTGTATCAAATATAGGAGGAGGGCAGGTAGAATATTTCCATGGTCTCAAATTACACTCTTGAATGATTTCAAAGTAGTTCATGCTTATTAATGGAGCAATTCAGGAAGCCCTTTTTTAGAGCTGGCCATGCAAATTATGTCAGCAGTGCCTTTGAGGCAGGTTACAAAGTTGATGTGTTTTTTGTTTTTCTTGTTACTTTTTGCTATTTTAAAAGTGGATGTTTTCCCAACCATTGGGTGCAACTTGGGCGTCATGTATAGAATATGTTTGGATTTTATACGGTGGTAGCCCCTGCATAGTGGTATCGATCATGAGTGTGTAGTACACATCCTTTATTAACTTACATGATGTTATGGGATCTGTACATTTTCCCAACACTTACATGCCCCAACATTATTTTGCCCAACTCTATTGTCCCATCAGGGATGCAAGCCCGGCATCAATAAGCCCGACTTTGTATAGTTCCGACTCTGTATATATTCACTCCTTTCCATCTGCACTCTTAGATTTTACTCTGTACATTAATATGCCTGATTTTGTTTAGTTTGTGTAGTTCCCGACTCTATAAATATTTGCCCACATCTGCACCCACCTCTTTACTTTGTACATACTTGGATGCATACTTCAAAACAAACAGAAAACTCAGCAGCAAGTGATGTGATGTATGTTTGCCTCATACCACATACATCACTGTACCTTTCCATCTGCAATAAGCAACAAGTTATGCCCAAACAAATATGCTTTAGGCAACTGCAAACTTTTCTAAACTTTGAACTGTGCAAGATGCAACGTGTATGTTAGACAGCTGCAAACTGTGCAAACTGTGTACGATTTAACTAAATGTTATTTTATTTTAGCTACTTTGTTAACAGCAGGTCATTTCAATCTTCATGTAAGCCTGGAGCACGGCGAGAGAGGGAGTATGGAACTAGTTCAGGTGAGGGATAGAGAGAGACACATTTTCGACTTTAAAATTCTGCTTTACTGTGATGTAATGCTGTACTATTTAAACCCACCTGCAGGGGACTAGGTCTCGGTTAAGGTAAGCTGGCACAGTTGGCTACATTCATATTTTGTGTTGGATGCTTTAGCAGGAGTAGGTTATTTAAATCATTGTGTAAGCCTGGAGCAGAGCAAGAGAGGGAGCGGGAGAATGGAACTAGTTCAGGTTAAGGATAGAGAGAGAGAGAGAGAGAGAGAGAAGAGAGAGAAAGAGACACTTTTCAGCTTTAAAATTCTGCTTTACTGTGCACAACAGGACATCAGATTCCAGGTTTGCCTGGCATAAGCTGTTTAAATTCAGGATAGAGGAAGACAGATTTTTGCTTGACATTATGGCTATTCAATTTGTTAAGTGATAACTACTACTGTCAAAATTTTGGGTGTCGGTAAAAAATACCCAACGGTAAGATGAAAGACAGGAATTCAGCATTGGGCAAATATGTGTTGGGCAGTTACGTGTCGGGTAAATGTACTAGACCCATTGTTATCATATATTGTACTCTGCCTGTCCTTGAATTGCACATTGTTGTATAACAGGAGATGATGGAAGGTTTGATACCTTTTATAGGACCAACAAGTGTCTTGTACAAAGATGGAATTATACACAAGTTTTTGGGGCCTCACAGGTCCCTTCTTCAGGTCAATAGCAAAACTGAGCAACATATGCAATATTTATATCCACTGTGGAACAATTAAAAATCAGGAAGTGAAGTAGGAAGGTGATAAAGGGGACTAGAGATGAAAGTCTAAGATGCAAAGTAAAAAAAAATGAAAAGAAATGGGGAGGGGGGCTAAGTAGAAATAGGTCAGTAGGAGATTAAAGGAAGTTAAAAGGAAGACAAAGGCACACAGATTGGATCTGAGTTCAGAGCCTGGCTGTAAGGGTAGAATAGACAGGACATGCCTAAGAGATGCAAGGAACTCAAGAAATTAGGAGAAACAAAAGAACAAAGGCCTAGATAAACAGAGTGTGATGTAGTAAAAACAGAGGTGTGAAAACAATAGGAAGTGGGTGGGACTGAGCTAAAGAGTTAGGAGAGGCAGGGAGGATGTGAGGTACGGGTAATAAAAAGAAAACATCAGACTGGACCCCTTGGAGCAAATGCAGCCCCAAGTTGGATGCCTACATCAACTGCTTCTGTGGAAGAATAAACACCCAAATCCTTAGCAAACAGCAGAAACTCCTGTACAATATTACACCACTAGAAAAGAGGGCAATACAAACTCTGAATAACAACCATAACATTTTAATAAAATAAGCTGACAAGAGTGGAGCTGTAGTTGTGATGAACACAGAAGATTACATTAAAGAGGCACACAGACTGCTGTCAGATACAGCTTACTATAGAGAACTCACTGAAGACCCTACTATACAATACACAGAAGAATTTAAACAAATCATCATGTCTCTACCAAACAACATCCAAGAACAGTTAAAAATATTAATTCCAAACAAACCTTCTCCAGAGACATTCTATATGCTACCCAAGATACACAAACTAGGGAATCCAGTACAACCCATCATCTCAGGCATTGGCACACTCACTGAAAACAGTTCAGGACTCATTGAATCCATTTTAAAACCACTAGTAAGAGCTACTAGCAGTTTTTTCAGGACACTACCAATTTCCTCAGGAAACTGAGACAAACTGGACAACTGCTGCCAAACACTATCCTAGCCACAATGGATGTCACCGCTCTGTACACTAATATCCCACATGAAGATGGCATAGCAGCATGTCAGAAATGTTTAAGGGAAAATACATCTATATAAGACATTCCAGAAACCACCATCAGCACCCTAATAAAATTAATTTTGACACACAACTTCACCTTTTATGGCAAACACTTTTTACAGATCATGGGAACAACCATGAGCACTAAAATGGCACCACAATATGCCAATCTTTTCATGGCCTGCATAGAGGAGGATTTTCTTAAACATCACCCTTATAAACCATCTGTCTACCTCCAATTTATTGATGACATATTCCTGATTCGGACAGAAGGTGAAGACTCTCTCAAAAAATTCCATCATGATTTTAACAACTTTCATCATTCCATACATCTTACTATTGAATACTCCACCACCAGCATACATTTTCTTGACACCACAGCCAGTATCACTAAACATGGGCATATACAAACTGCTCTTTACAGAAAACCCACCGACAGACGTAGCTACCTGCATAATTTCAGCTTCCACCCAAATCAAACAAAAAAATCTCTGATCTACAGTAAGGCAATTCAATACCATTGAATCTGCTCTGATGGGAGAACAAGAGACAGACAGCTCTCCACACTTTGGAATTCCCCTAATTCAGCAGGACCACTCTCCAAGACAAAGTGACAGAGAATTTGAATGGGCCATACAAATACCATGAGCCAATCTGCTGGAATAGAGGAAAAGACATCAAACTGACCACACACCCCTAGTGGTCACTTACAGCCCCATGCTAAAACCCCTTCAGGAAATTATCAAAGAGCTGCAACCCATGCTGAGAGAAGATGAATCACTGAAGGACATCTTCCCTGAACCACCTCTCATTGTCTATAAGCAGCCCCCCAGCCTCTCAAATTTAATAATTCATAACAAACTCCTAGCAGATCTAAATAACCAGAAAACAAGAAGGACAAGACTATGCAACATGGCAAGATGTAAGACCTGCACCCACATATGCACACAGGCCACCATCAAGACAAGCCAGAACAACATAATAAAAATTAATGGATCCTACATATGTCAATCCAGCAATGTGGTTTACCTAATTCAATGCAAGAAATGCACAAATGGATGCTATATTGGGGAAACTAGTAAACCACTGAAAACCAGGATGAATCATCACCATCACACAATAGGAAACCAGATTAGCAGCACACCCGTAGGAACCCATTTTTCACAAACAGGTCACTTTCTCTTGGATTTATCTGTCTTGATACTAACAGGCAACTTCAGAAACTCACGGGACAGAAGGACATGGGAATTGAAATATATGAAACAATTTAAATCTTACATTTCTGGACTGAATCAGGATATTGGTTTCATGACACACTATGGTAATAATAATAATTTTTATTTATAAGGTGCCTTTCTAATTTCAAGGCACCAAACAATTTAAAACAGTCAAAAACCATCATTTTTAAATTCCATAATACTTAATACAGTTAATAATCAAATCAAATAAACAGATCAACTCTCTAAGAAGGCCTTTTGCCATAAAAATGTTTTTAATCCATTCTTAAAATCCACCACAGAAGTGCACTCTCGTAACAGACGGGGTAGAGAATTCCAAAGGGAGGGAGCAGCATATGAAAAAGCTCTAGCACCAGAAGATTTCAAATTCACCCTTGGAATCTCCAGCAACCCCTCATCAGCCAAGCAGAGCGATCCTTCAGGGCAGTAAGGAACCAAAAGTTCTTTCAGATAGACTGGACCCAGACCATGGTAAACTGTAATTCTTTTTTATTGTGAACTAAATCATGTCATTATTTATCACGCTTTGGTTCTGTAGTTCTCTTATTATTATTTTTTTTTTAGTTCTGCCTAATCTGCCTCTTTTACCTGTACTTCACATCCTCCCTGCCTCTCCTACTAACTCTTTAGCTCAGCCCCACCCACTCCCTACTCTTTTCCCACCTCTGTTTTTACTACGTCATCCTCTTTTTATCTAGGCCTTTGTTCTTTTGTTTCTCCTAATTTCTTGATTTCCTTGTATTTCTTAGGCATCTACTGTCTATTCTATGCTTACAGCCAGGCTCTGATCTCAGATCCTATCTGTGTGCTTTTGTCTTCCCTTTAGCTTCCTTTCATCTCCTACTGATCTGTTCCTACTTAGCCCCCTCCCCATTTCTTCTCATTTTTTTTACTTTGCATCTTAGACTTTCATCTATAGTCCCCTCTATCACCTTCCTACTTCACTTCCTGATTTTTAATTGCTCCGCAGTGGATATAAATATTGCTTATGTTGCTCAGTTTTGCTATTCACCTGAAGAAGGGGCCTGTGAGGCCCCAAAAGCTTGTGTATATTTCCATCTTTGTACAAGACACTTGGTCCAATAAAAGGTATCAAACCCTTCCATCATCTCCTGTTTTCCAAGGACCAATACAGCTGGAATCTCTTTTTACACATTGTTGTATAACAATTTTAAATACTTTAATAAAAAAGAAATTTTAAAAATATGCCTTAGGCTTTTTTTTGTACATGAAGTTACCAACTGGCTATCATGGATTTAATTTTGTACATAATTAATTGTCTTCCGTATATTATTCTGGCAATTAAGCAATTCCCCACCCTTAAACATTAGCACTATATCAGCAGCATATTACTGTCACTAATTCACTAAGACCACAAGTCAAATTATTAATACAGCTCACTGTGGCACCACAATATCCATCATTATAATAGGAGAGATGGTGTTCCCAATTTTGGTACACTGGCACTTCTATGACAAATAGACCTCAAACCAATCTATGGTACAGCATTAGCAGAAAAAACATCTGCTGTACACTTGGACAGTATACAAGTGTGGTTCAGAAAATCAAAGGCTTTTGCAACTTCACAAAATACCACAAGAGCAGAATTTACTTGAATCCAAACCTCTATGTAAATAATCAGTTAAATATATATATAAAATAATATATAGGGTGGTGTATGTAACAAGAGTTTTTCACACACCTGAGGTGTTGGATGCCACATAAACCCTGAGAGTGAAGCTTGAGGGGTTTATCTAGGCATTGAACACTGAGGGTGTGTGTAAAATTCAAGTTTCTCACACCATCCCATATTTTATGTTTTATAATTGATGGGTCTATCTTTTTTCACCACAGCAGTTATATAAAATAAAAGACTTTCTGTGTGGCTTTGGTCCAGTTTGGTTTTAGCATGGTCCACAGTCATGTGCCGAAAAATAACTTTTTTCCTGTTTTTTTTTTTTTTTTATGTTTTTTAGAAGTAATTGTATTCGTCTTTGAAAAAATAATATTGCAAGACTTACTGCCGAGTCTGTGTGGTGATGCAGTCTCTGGCGACAAGCAAGGTGCCCAGTGGTTGGAATGGAAGAGCTTCAGCATGCACCTATGCTGAGTGAGGAAAACCCGGTGTGTGTTTGCCATTATAAACACTCCTTCATAATGGTAAATTACGCCATGGATTTCCCTATGGGAAAGGGCTAAACCCAGTTATTATTGCATAATAAAGCATTCTGAATTCCAGCATTAGCTCTGAACCCATGTTGCTTTCATATTACAGTAGTAAATTATTAGATTCTACAGAATCAGTGACCTGATCAGATGCAATCCTCTCTAATGACTATGAAAGAGTTTAACTTGACTTGGTTTAACTTGATGTTTTAAGACAAAGTAGGCAAGTGCCCATTAAATTGCCTCCAACTCATAGTGGGTTTATTTCCCCATCTTTACTACATAGAAACATAGAAGTTGATGGCAGATAAGGACTGCAAGGCCCATCCAGTCTGCCCATTTTTTTTAACTTATTAGTGTGCCATAGGTCTTTACTCTGTCAATAGCTTATCTTTTCATACTCATCTGTATTGCTCCCTTATGCTTATCCCATACCCGTTAGAAGCCCTGCACTGTATTCATATCCACCAATTCCTGATGTAGGCCTTTCCATGCATCCACCACTCTTTCTGTGAAAAAGAACTTCCTCACATTACCCCTTACTTGGCCTCCCTTTAACCTCATGCTGTGTCCTCATGTCCTGCTATTTTTCTTATATTGAAACATGTTAGACTCTTTCACCTTGTTAATACCCTTAAGATGTTTGAATGTTTTGATCATATCACCTCTCTCCCTCCTTTGCTGTAAGGTATACATATTGAGCTCCATTAATTTGTCCTCATATGTTTTCTAATGCAGTCTCTGCACCATTTTGGTTGCCCTTCTCTGGACTGCCTCCATTTTGTTAACGTCCTTGTGCAGGTGTGGCCTCCATTACTGCACACAGTACTCCAGATGAGGCCTAACCAGTGTCTTGTAAAGAGGGATTATTACCTCCCTCTTATGACTTGTGATACCCCTACTAATACACCTCAACATCTCTCTAGGCTTACCTACTGCTTTAGTGGTCTGCTTGGATGATTCCAGGTCATATGTGATGATAATGATGCCCAAGTCTCTTTCTTCTCTTGAGATTGCCAGCAACTCCCCTCCCAACCTATAGGTGGCTTCAGGGTTTCTCTTCCCTATGTGCATGATCTAGCACTTCTTTGCGTTAAACTCCAGTTGCCACTCTTCCGAACATTTTGCCATTTATCCAGATCTCTTCTTATTCTTACCATCCCATCTGGATCATCTACTCTGTTGCAGGTCTTGGTGTCAACTGCAAACAGACAAATCTTACCCTCCAGTCCATCTGCAATGTCGCTGATGAAGATATTGAAGAGGACTGGCCCCAGGACTGATCCCTGAGGTACCCCACTTGTGACTTGCATCTCTTCTGACTGTATACTATTTACCACCACTTTCTGTTTTCTGCCTGCCAACCAGTTTGCTACCCAGTTGACCAACTTCTGACCCACCCTGAGCCTACCCAGCTTATTAATCAATCTTCTATGTGGAACAGTATCGAAAGCTTTGCTGAAGTCAAGGTAGGTGACATCAACATCAACTGCACCTCCTTGGTCCACCGCTCTGGTTAACCAGTCAAAGAAATCTGAGATTAGTTTGACAGGACTGTCCTGTTGTAAACCCATGCTGTCTTGGATCATGTGCTCCTATGGATTCCAGGTGTTGCACTATCCTTTCCTTAAGGAGTGCCTCCATAATCTTGCCCACTACTGAGGTAAGACTGACTAGTCTGTAGTTCTCTGCCTCCTCCTTGCTACCACTGGTTGTGGAGCAGGATCACATGTGCCCTTCTCCAGTCTTCTGGGACCTCTCTTGTGCTCACAGACTCAATAAACAGTTCTGATATTGGCTCTGATAGTTCCATCCTTTGCTCCTTTAGTACAGTGGGATGTATGCCATCAGGTCCTATTGTCTTGTGCACCCTGAGCTTAGTGAGCTCTGTAGGACCCTTTCTTGTGAAGGACTTGTGCACCTCCTCCCCCGTGTCCATGGTGCTGAGCTATGGGACCTGCCCTACCTTTTCCTCAGTAAATACTGAGGAGAAGTATCTATTTAGGATAGATGCCTTTCCTTGGTCCTCTCCACACACTCCTCCTTATTCCCTTTGATCTTAGCAATACCCCCTTTGGACTTTCTCCTTTCACTAATGTAGCTATAAAAAGTCTTGTCCGCTTCTTTTACTGTTTGTGTTAGTGCTTCCTTGGTTTGGGCCTTTGTCTGCCTCATTGCCTTCCCTGCTTCCATTAGAGAAGTTTGGTATGCCTCCCTATCTTCATCCTGCTGCATTCCCATATATTTCTCGAAGTCCAACCTTTTGGCTTTGACCTTTCCTGCTACTGTTTTTGAGAACCAAAGTGGTTTCCTCTTTCTTTTGCTCTTGTTTTACTCCCTAGCACAATGGGATGTTGCTTCAAGTATTGCATCCTTAATACTTGCTCCCTTTGCCTGTACCCCCTCACCTGTATTTCTTCTTGCCAGGGCTAGCTCTGTTTGCCATCATAACAAAGTCAGTTCCTCTGAAGTCTCATATGTTTGCCTTGGAATGGAATGATTTAGTTTTAGTGGCCAAATTGAACCATACCATGTGATGCTCACTGGCCCCCCAGGTGACCTTCTACCTGGAGATCTGTGATCCTTTCCCCATTAGTTAGTACTAGATCTAGGATAGCCTTGTCTCTTGCAGGTTGTTGTGCCAGTTGTTTGAGGCCCTCCCCCTGCAGGAAATTCACTATGTGTCTAGTTCTGGTAAATGTCCCTTTTGGTATTGACCAATCTGCATCTGGCATGTTGAAGTCTCCCATTATCAGAACCTCCCATTTAGCAGTCAAGTTTTGTATATCTTTTAACAGTACTGTGTCTCTGTGCTTCCCCTGGTCTGGAGGTCTGTAGACAACCCCAGTTTGTATTGCTGTCCCTTTTCCTGTTTCCAGGGTGACCCACAGTTCTTCTGGCTCCTTATGTGAATTCTGAATTTCTGTAGCTTTTGATATTCTCATTGACATAAAGGGCCACTCCCCCCCACTTTTGCACATTTGACTCTTCTGTACAGTACATAGCAAGGTACTGAAGTCTCCCAAGTGTGGTTACTGGTGAACCATGTCTCACTAATGGCTTCTATGTCCAGTTTAGCCTTTGTCATTGTAGCCTGCAGGTCTGGGATCTTGTTTCCCAGACTGTGGGAATTTGTGTACATGATTTTCCATTGGCCAGATTTCAGTGTGTTAATTGTTGGGCGAGAACCAGCTTTGCTGTGCGGTGCAGGGGCTGTCCACCATCCTATCCATGGAACTGCGGGGGGAGGGTAGCAGACTAGTTTGTGTTCCTGTTATTAAATTACTATTAATTGTAGTTACTGTTTATCTTTTTGTCCTATCATGCTGAATGTTGCTGTTGTTTGGTGTTCTAAAGAATCTGCTCAAAACTTGACTAATGTGATGGAAACATGGTTTAGTGCCCTAAGTAACTCTTCTGTCCCCACAATACCTTAATCACCCCTTCACCTTTAGCTCCCTGGTTTCCCTTCTTTCTCATGCAAACATCCTAAACAAAAAAGGTTTTGGTTTTCTACACCTTGTATTGTAAACATTTTATGATTACTTCCAGTAATGTTAAACATCATTGCTGGTCTTACCTGTCTGCAATTTCAAACCCTTTTTGTTCCATACTGCAGCGCAACAGAATTATACTACCTGCTACTTGTAAAAAGTGATTTTCATATTGTACATTTCATCATGGTTCTACATTATTGTAATTTTACTTTGTCTCCACTTCCCTATCCCCCTTCCCCAGGTCACACCTGGAAACAGCTTTTGGCTCAGTATGCTTCTCCCGGTTAACAATATTCTGAATAAATACATAAATAAAAATAAAAGCTATCCTAACAAGAATACAGAACTAGTTGGGGTGGATGGTTGGGATCTGGTGGATCAAGATGGGACTCTGACTCGACTGTCAACAACAGTTTTGCTACAGGGGACAATGCTCTTACCTACAATGGAGGCTTTAGTATACTGTATTAAAAAGTATTGGAGAGGATAGCACTCAACACAGCACATTTTTGTACCTGGAATGTTAATGGGAGCAAATTAAAGAGAAGAGATACCATATCCTGACATTTGAAGAAACTCAAGCACAATATAGTTGTCTTTCAAAAATCCCATAGGAAAACAGTGTCTCCTATGCAAGAGAGCGAATGAGTATGGTAAGTATTTGCTACAGTGGATAGCAGAAAAAGAGCAGGAGTGGCAATTCATGTTGCTACTAATATGTCCTTTTGAGTTACCCAAATAACTGCAGATCGAGGGAGAGAATTCCTGTTTCTTTGGGGGTGGAGGTGTTGGGCCTGATAGTCATCCTGTTGAGGTGCACATATGTTAGTGACTATGAGGAAATGCCACTACAAAATGGCAAGCTCCTCCAAGGCATGTACCAGGATGAATCTGACACTGACTAACACCCTATGAAGACAAGCTTTTCAAGAATGTATAACTATTAAAGATTTCCATAGATGACAACTTTCTCAGCTTCCTCATAACTTCTGCTTCTAACAGAACATATTGCCACAAGAAACTGTTTTAATAATTTTATATGCAAACCTATTGTTGACTAATGTTTCTAATGGAGATGCCCCTTGGATTTCACATCTCTTCTAGGTCATCTAGGAAACCACAGACAGGTCTCTATGGTGATAGCAGGGGACTGGAGCATTGTTCTGACCTCAGCCATAGACAATTCAGGTGATGCAAAGACAGTCCATTCACTAGCACAAAAATCAGTGAAGGAATTATAATGTATGATGGGGTTGGTGTATCCCTGGAGGATGCTTTATTCTGGCACGAGAGACAGTGCTGTCTGGTCTGCACATGCTTCACCCTCAAGGCTAGATTTTTTCCTAAATAGCCAGACCCTTCTGGGGGTGCTAGTAATAAGTATGATCCTAGCTTCAGAAGGTTATAGGTTCAGAGCCCTTTCAGTCCATCAGGATGCAGGATTTTTGTTACCTGTCTAATGACAATAAATACTATGGACTATTAAGGCATCCACCCTCCCTCTGTCCCTCCATCATTAGCCACTCAGTTGTCCTATAAATACACTGAAGAACACATTAGAAATTCTTATAAGGAGGCTAAATAATGGCTCTGTCTCTGTCCATGGGTGTAGTCAAGGTCCCACAGGTCAATGAATACATTTACTACAAAAAACACTTGAACACTAACACAGTGTTGTTTGCTAGTTATGTTGAGCTTACTTATTCAGCAAGCTTCCCTCTTATGCTGTTTATTGGAATCTGGCACCATCACCCTTAAGCATCTTTTTCTTTGGTACCATTGTTGAAGTTTTAATTGTGTCCACCTGTATTTCTTGAGAACAAATTGGTTCTTAATTCAATAAAAACATAAATTTCAATAGTTGGCTCAGCTCACAAGTTAAAAATGACTAGTAATCCATAAGAAATTGGTACACTAGATAGCAGAGTTACAGAATGAATCTAATTATATATACTTCGGACAATTATTGGATACACAATGAATGTGGCACACCCATATAAATTGTGTAATAAAGAACATTTGGTATATGGCATCCTCTCTGCAGAGGGTAACATAACCAGTGGGGTGCCACAGGATTCAGTTTTGAGTCCGGTCCTCTTCAATGTCTTCATCATTGACATTGTAGAGGACCTACTAGGAAAGATACGTCTGTTCGCTGATGACACCAAGTTCTGCAATAGGGTGGACACACCAGGGGGAGTGGACAAAATGAGGGGAGATCTAAAGAAGCTGGAGGATTGGTCAAGGGATTGGCAACTGGGGTTCAACAGAAAAAAGTGCAAGGTAATGCATATAGGGCACAAAAATTCAGGGGTGATATATCATCGGGGGGTGGAATTCAATGCTCCAAACAAGAAGGAGACCTGTGGCTGACAATCTTTGATGACCTCAAGGTCAGTAGGCAATGTGACAAGGCAGTAGGCAAGGCTAGCAGGATGCTGAGATACATATCAAAGAATGCTGTGACTCAGCTCTGTCTAAATGGTGCTCACCAGATACAAGCAGCCAGCTCGTGATTTAAGACAAAATTCCAAAAAGAGGTGTCTCTCGTGTAACTCCATGTAGAAAGTAACAGACACTTTGTTGCAGTGTACCAAATATTTATTTCCGTGAAATAAATATTGGGTACACCGTAAACGGCGTCTGTTACTTATACATGGAGTTACATGAGTGACACCTCTTTTTGGAATTTTGCTGAGATACATAGGCAGAGGTATCACCAGCAGAAAAGGGGAGGTGATGATTTCACTATATAGATAATTGGTGAGGCAACACTTCGAGTACTGTGTCCGGTTCGAGAGGCCTTATCTATGAAAGGACATTGATAGGCTAGAGGTGGTTCAGAGGAGAAAATCGAAATGGTGCAGGGACTGCATCAAAAACTCTACAGGGATAGGCTGAGGGAATTAAATATCTATTCTCTGGAGGAGAGGAGGGAGACGGGGGATATGATTAAGACATTTAAATGCCTAATATGGATAAATAAATTGAAGGAGAATACAATTTTTCATAGAAAGATATGCTCAAGGACAGTGACCACAAGAGGAAACTGGAAGGAGCAAGGCTCAGGGGGAACGTAAGGAAGTATTTCTTCACAGAGAGGGTGGTGGAGAAATGGAACAGCTTGCCAGCAGAGGTTGTGGATGCAGAAACAATTACAGGTTTTAAAAAAGCTTGGGATAGGCATAGCAGGCTGCTAGTAGGCGGGGATGAGGACAATCTATTACCAGCAGAATTTGAAAAATTACATTTCTTAGGGATGGTAGGGCAGATTCGGTGGTCTGAAGGCCCTTATCTGCTGACAACTTCTATATTTCTATGTTTCTATCATAGGAACATAGAATTTGTTGATAGAAAAAGAGCACTTGGCCCACACAGTCTGCCCAGATGGTCCCTGCCTAGTTTGCCTTGCAAACCCTAACTGGTTTCTGGCAACCCTCCCTCCACCCTGCCTATTTATTAATATTCTCCTATGTCTATAACATGAATGCTTGAAGCTCCATACTGTTTCTGTCTCCATCACTTCTGCTGCCAGTCTAAGGCTAAGAATTAAGATTTCTGTATAAACAAAAGGCATATTTGACTCAAAATAGGAAAAAGAAAGTTAATTCCATTGTTCTGCTCATGTTACATAATATAAATTACAGAGGTTCTATTACCCATGGGCTCCACCCTAGAGGGTGGGCAGATGACTGGTCCAGCTGTCTTACCTCATCCTACTCAGGCTGTGATGTGCAATGCCAAATTGATAAGGAACAAGATGGCTATAATGGCAGACTTGATATTCTCTGTTGATCTGGCTTGCATCACGGAGACCTGGCTGGATGAAAATGCTGCCCCAATTTTGAAGGCAGCAGTACCAGCCAGATACTCCATGATACACAGCTCAAGGAAGGATTGTAGGGGCACGGGGGTGGCCATTTGTTTTAAATCTAGCTTGAACCTCATGGTGCTGCGAATGGGTCCTATAGGGTCCTTTGAATGTGTGGCTGCCTGAGGAGGTACGGGTGTGGGCTTCAGTGGCCTTCTGTTCCAACACCCCCCAAGTAGTGATAGGGATGTTTTGCAGGAGATTTAGGAGCTTGTCACAGGCCTGGTGTTGGAGTCCCCCAGGTGGTTGATCCTGGGGGATTGCAATGCCTGGGTAGATGGGGGGCTGTCAAAATTTGGTAGAGATCTTCTTGACAGTATGGGAGCACTGGGCCTGACACAAAAGGTAATGACAGTGACTCACTCAGATGGCCATACATTGGATCTGATTTTCTCTTCTGAGTTGGATATTATGGACTTTAGTGTTGATCTGGTGGTTTGGTCAGATCATAGCACCATGGGGTTCATGTTTACAGCCCCCCCCCCGACGGTCCTGCAACTATGGAGATTGTTCAGTACTGGTCTTTAAGGGGAGTTTCCCGAGAGAACCTTTTGGTGGTGCTGGACCTATCGGGTGTTGAGACAGCTTGTGCAATTGGGTTGGATGAGGCAGCAGCGGCCTATAATGGGGCGGTTGGTGAGGCCTTTGACTCAATTGCACCCTTACATGTCTGACCCCTGACTACTCATCAGAGATCTCCTTGGTATGATGAGAATCTCTGATGTTTAAAGACTAGGGGTCGGAGGTTAGAGAGGCATTGGAGGAGATCTGGTTTGCTGGAGGACACATTGCCCCTGAGGTCACATTATGTGGACTATCAGGGGGCAATCTCCCATAGAAAGGCAGAATTTCTTTCTGGGGAGATTGCTACAATGAGAAACAGACCGGCTCCGATTTTCTACACAGTGGACAGACTTTTACATCCTGCCTGTCTGTGTGTCGGATGGGTAAGTTTGAGTGTAAGGTGCAAGGAGCTGTCTCTGTTTTTCGGTGACAAGGTGTCCTCCATCAGGGCTGAGGTCTCATTGAATGTCTCTCAAAAGGGCTGTAGGGTCTGGCCTGAGTTGAGTTGGAGCACTCCTCCTGTGTGGGTTGAGTTTGAGCTGATTGGGGTTGGGGAGGTGGTAGAGATAATCTCTAAGCTGCGGCCAACCTACTGTGATTTAGAGCCAGGTCCAACTCGCCTTTTGGTAGAATGCTTGGACCTGATGGGTTCTGTGATTGCTGGGGTAGTCAGGAGTTCTTTAGGGAGTGGGATCTTTCCTTCAGCCTTGAAAGAGGCTTTGGTTAGACCTCTGTTGAAAAAAACATCTTTGGACCCGGACTGCCTCAGCAACTACAGACCTGTTTTGAACCTCCCATTTTTAGGGAAGGTTGTAGAAAAGGTGGTAGCCATTCAGCTGGAGAGACATCTTGCTGCTTCCTCCACCTATGAGCGTTTCCAGTCTGGGTTCCGAGCAGGGCATAGTACAGAGACGGCCCTGGTGAGGGTGCTTAATGACCTCCTGATGGTGAGGGATAGAAGGGACCGTATCATCTTGGTCCTCCTAGACCTCTCTGCAGTGTTTGACACTGTGGACCATGAGGTGTTACTTGACTGATTGCGGTTCTGGTGTGGCCTGTCCGGAAATGTCATCAACTGGTTTAAGAGGAAATGTCATCAACTGGTTTAAGACATACCTGACAGACAGAGTGCAGAGGGTGACCATGGGAATTTTCTCATCAAACCAGAAGCCTCTGTGCTGTGGTATTCCACAGGGGTCAGTTTTATCATCTCTGTTGTTCACGGTGTATTTTCTGCCACTGGGGGACATTATCAGGCAGTACGGGCTGGGTTTTCACTGCTATGCAGATGACACACAGCTGTATCTGTCCTGTGCTCCCAATAGCCAGGTGTCAGACTCTGTATTTAACAGCTGCCTTAAGGAAATCCAGACATGGATGACTCAGAATTGGCTTAAACTAAACCCAGACAAGACTGAGGTACTGGTGGTGGAGTCAGGTCATGGGGACGGGGGTATGACATTACCCCATGAACTTGTGTTAGGGGGTGTGCCTTTAGCCCTCTCTAGGCAGGTGAAGAATTTGGATGTAATCCTGGATGATGGCCTGACACTTGAAGCACAGTTTATCGGCTGTGGTGAGAACCGGGTTTTACCATCTCAGGAATATTGCCCGAATTCGAGCCCTGATCCTGGCTGATGACCTGCCCACACTGGTACATGTTTACATCACTTCCAGGTTAGACTATTGCAATGCCCTGTACCTAGAGATATCTGGAGGCAACCTCCACAGACTACAGCTGGTGCAGAACGTGGTAGCAAGATTATTGTTGGGGTGAAAAGAAGCGAACATACGTATCACCCCAGCGCTACGTGAACTGCACTGGCTGCCAGTTAGGAGGAGGATTATCTTCAAGATAGGGCTGTTAACCTATAAATTCATGCACTTGAGGGGTCCAGTCTAGCTTCAAGAGCTCCTTGTGCCGTACTGCCTGGCCCGCGCTCTCCATTCTGCCAGGGATGGCCTCCTTGGAGTTTCCAGGGTTAGGCTGTGGCATTCTGGTGATCGGGCATTTGCAGCTACTGCGCCTACCCTGTGGAACTCCTTGCCTGGTTGTCTTAGGGAGGCTGCCATGGTGGATGCCTTTAAGAGGGGCCTCAAATCATATCTATTTAATCAGGCTTTTAACTGAAGGGGTTTTATAAAATAGTATATTTGTGATGGTTAATTAAGCTGTTGTTTTTAGGTATATTATGTATATTGCCATAGTTAGTTTTCAAATTCTATTACTGTATGGTATATGTCATATGTGCTATATTGTACAGCACCCAAAGTCTTTGGAGATGAGTACAATATAAAAAAAAATATCTATCTATCTATCTATCTATCTATCTATCTATCTATCTATCTACTATATACAAGTGAGATGGAGTATGTATCCATCACAGTTCCTATACACATCAAATCCATCACAGCCCTGCAGAAGCACGGGTTTTGGCTGGGTCAATAGTGGATTTGAACCAAAACCCTCTTGCTTTAGAGTTGGCCCTTTAATGCCCTGTGCTCTTCCTGCTCCAATTGCTGGCTGTCCCTCGGGAGAAGGGATTGTTGATGGGGAAGTATTAACAAGCAATTCCTGAGCCCAATAAAGAGGGGGGGTGAGTAGTGGAGAAAGGTTTTTGAGGTTGGGGTTGCAGACATCCATGGAGACTGAACTGTATGAAGGATGTGTAAAGCTGAATGCAATCTCTTTTGTTTCTTCTGCTGAAGTAAAGTACTTTTCAGTTAAACTAAACTAGTGTCCAGAGTGTTCTGTCTGCCTGGTTCACTACCTACTTACACCTGTCTTGCTTGAGTGGTGTGATCAAACTTCCCCTTGCATAAATAGGAGTAAGATGGACTTGAACAAAGTACTGAAATTGCTGGCAGAGTAGCAAGCACAAGAGACCCAAATGCAAAGGGTTCTGGATGGCCCAGCAAGCACAACAGCAGGCTCAGTGAGACCAACAACTTGTGCAGCAGGTCCTGATACAAATAGACTGGATGGACCAGAAGGCACACTTACATGCCCAGAGAGACACCAACAGGTGCAACAGCAGGTGCAGAGAGATCAGCAACAGTAGGAGTTTATGAATCAGGGATTTCAAGCACAGACAGAAACAGTGCCACAGGTCAAGGTCACAGGGAATCTATTAATGTATGACCTCACTGCATACTAACAAAAATGAGTCTGAAGGAGGACTCCAAAGACCACGTATTACTTTCAAGAGAGTTGCCAGTACCACTGCCTTGCCACAAGAAAGTTGGGCCACTTGCATTGCACCATATCTGACAGAAGACACCCAAGCCGCATACAGAATCCTAGCTGATGCCACCACTAGAGACTACAATGAGGTAAAAGCTGCTATCTTAGTCCAGGTCAGAATAAATGAAGAGATCTCCCAACAGAACATATGTACCTTGGGTTTCAAGGTTGGAATATATCTTAGAGTACCACCACAAAAATTACAAGACTTGACTACTCATTTGTTAAAACCAGAGGTATGTTCCAAAGTGGAGATTATGGATTTGATCATACTGGAACAACGCTAAAACATTTTGTCAGACTGAGTCCGTGACTGGGCAAGCTGATATGAACAGACCACTCTGGACACAGCAGTGACATTCATAAAGTATTACCTAGAGACTGAAAGGTCAGAAGCTGCTAAGTAGATGATCTAAGGACAAGATCCACACAGAAGAGGAAAGAAGCGACTTTGGGGTATGGTAACAAATGTAATGGTATGAATATATGGTCAAGTCGTGAAATGTTACTTACCCCTCCTCTTCCAAAAGGTATAACCTCAGGGACGGGTGTGATTTCCCCATTCCCAAGATCCTGTCCTGTGGTGAATGAAATGGGGGGGGGGGTATAGGCCAAAGACCTGATAGTAACATTGCACATTTTTATTCTGGCAAAGTGAAGCATACAGTGTCAGTAAGTTTTGTGACTCTATGGACTGGGACTTTGTGAAATGCATTGCTGCAATCCACACACACAAGCCTCAGGCTAAAAAAAATATATATATACAATTCCTGTACAAGAGGGGAACCAAACAGTTATAAATCTGGTGGAATCAGGCTGTGAACAGACATTTGTTAATGATTTGGTAATAAGACCCAGCTTAGGTCATTATGGAGATTCCATAAACATTGCATGCATGCATGCGACTACTCACAAATTCTCTACAGCCCCAGTATGGTTAAAAGTAGGTAGCTGCTCAGAAATAATAAGGGTGAGAATTTTCAAAACCTTACCTTGGTCAGTAATCTTAGGCCAAGACTGAGAAAGTTTTCATACCCTCCTGCAAAGCAAAGGTCGGGGTTCCAGGAAGGTTGGAGGTGACTCAGGTGAGTGGCAAACACATCTATAGGAAGTAAAGAGACTATTCCTGAGATCAGGCTAGATGTTTTTCAAAATCTGGTAAACATCATTTCTGAACAAAGGGCTGAAGAGATGTTCAGAAACACTTACCAGAAGATAACTGTGGTAAACAGTGATGTGGTAGATGAACAAAAAGCACATTTTCCATGATTTGAAGTAAAATATGAGGGTAGACTCTGAGAAATAAACTGGTACTTAATGTTATCAGTTTTTGGTTCCCTGATCTGCAAAAAGGGAGGTACTGAGGTTTCCTCATACCATACCTTTTGCAGGTCATTTGGGGCAGGGATAAGACTGAGGTGTGTAAACTTGCCTGGTTCCTCTGGTCATGTGCTCTGTATGGTAAGAAATACCAGATTTGTATGCTTCTTGCTCTGAGTGTCAATTGGTGGCCCCCAGAAATATAATAATGGCTCCTGTAATCCCTATGCCCATAATAGACATATTTCTCATAGCTGCAGTACTACAATCATTTAGGGAAGCAGGTTGCATGGTCTATAGCACAAAATATGCCCTAGGCTAGAAGGAGACAAATACCTGGTGTATGTGGTTATGAATGGCCAAGTAGGTCCAATTATTGACAATGTAAAGGCCTAGCTGACTGCGCCCCCCGCCCCCCTACTTCTAAGAAGAAGCTTAGTTTCTTTCTTGGACTTGTGGGTTATTACCTCTATTTTATTCCAGAATTATCAACCCTTGCAGCATCCACTAACTGAACTGACAAAGCAGGCCTTCCTGAATAAGGTCTGTTGGTCACCTGATTGTTAGATGGCATTTCAGGTTATCAAACTTTGCTGTGTGAAGGGCCAGCCAAAGGAAGTCCAGATTTCAACCCTCTCTCTATTTTGTGCACAGACACCACTGAGGTGGCTCTGGGAGTTGTGTTATCACAGGACTTTAAGGATGGTAGTCACTCCATCTTATTGTTATTTTGCAATTTTTTACCCTGGGAACAGTACTATGCCCCTCTGGAAAGAGTGTCTCACAGTAAAGTGGGCAGTGGTAACCCTGTGCTACTGCTTTCTGAGGTGGAAGTTCACCCTTGTCACTCATCATGCACCACATAAGTAGTTTGAGCCTAATAAAGGGGAAGGTGAGCAAAGGGAAAAAAAAATTTAGGGGGGAAGTTGAAGACATCCAAATAGACTCAGTTATAGGAAGGATGTGTAAAGTTGAAAGCACGCTGCCTCATTTGCTACCCTGTTACAACAAGCCCCTTATGTATTATTGGGTAAATATGAAGTACTTCATTGTAGAGTGGCTATGCTTGTTCTAAATGCTCCAAGAGACAATCTTCATTACTTTTTGCTAAACAACCTGGGTTGGTTATCTATGGAGAATAGGAAGAAATGCACTTGAACCAGTTTATGCTTGTGAATTTTTGGAAAAAGTTTCATTGTATTTATTTATTTCTGTGGGAATATCAATGCTACAATAAACCCCATTAATCATCTTTTAAATGCAGACTGTTTTGTTCCTGATCCTCCACCAGAAAGATACAGCATGTAAGGGATTGAATGGATAAGGCAAGAACACAAGTGGAGAAAATGGTTACAGCATCTGGTGACACATGTATTTATTTATTTATAATAACTGCTCAGCAATTTTTCCCATTGCCTGACTGAGTTATAATTTGCTGTTATAACCCACGGGTTATAAAGGCAAACACGCGCCCAGTCAGGCAAAAACATTTGCTCCCTTACTGGCTGTTGACCTCCTTGTGGGTGGGCTAATTGAATTTCCAAACATGGCGGCTTCCTTTCCCCAAGCAGTGAGGAGCCACCATGCCAAAGTTCTTCGTCATATTATCATTTTTTTAATTCAAAATAACCAGTTCCTCCACTTACAATTTAAAAACAAAGTATCTGGTTCATCCCATCGGCTGCAATGGACAAAAATTACCATTGGGAAATGGCTCCAGTCTCACTTCGACAGGTAAGCAGAGATCGCTAGCGTGATCTAAAGTATGAACTATTCTCACAAACAAAACATTATTTAAAATAAAAAAAATCAGCTTTAAAAAAAAAGCTAAACCAGAGAAAAACAGACTGTCTCAGAGATTGTGTGTATGTGTGTGTGAGACAGAGAAAGTCAGGGAGTCATAGACACTAGAGGAAGACTAGAAAAATCGCTGCCCAGCAATTATAAATAATAAAGCATGGGGAAGTGTGCATAAATTCAAAATTAATGGTTGGCCTTGGTGTAGGATGCTTTAATAAACCTCTCTGGCTTTGCCCTCGGGGTTTATGTAGCATCTCATACCTCAGGCAACCATTAATTTCTCATTAAGCACACTTCCCCATCCATTGTTTTATATGTAATGTTTTGACCAGGATAGGCACATTAAGTTATTATAGCTTGTTTCCAGGTGTGTTTTTGGGGGTGTGTGTTGCATACACCAGTTTTATTTACAGGGGGAATGTTTCCCATGACATTTGGGAAACCCCCTGCTTCATTAAGTGCCATGGGGTCTTTTACTTCCACCTGAACAATGACCAGAGATGGGCAGAAGAGACCTTTGTTTAACATCAAATCCAAAGCATGTCCCCTCACCTGTGCTTCTCCCCCCTTGTACAGCACTACAGTGTCAGTTTGGAGCATTATCCAAAGTATTGGGTGTAGCTTAACCATAGTCAGTGGTAGATATCATTCACATTAAATGAGATGGTTTGCATTCTTCTCTCACAACTATGCACATTTAATTTAGAATTGAATTGTTCCAGTATTGTAGTTGTGTTCTTTGTTGGATTATATGATGGCTGCTCAAGCAGAAAGTGACATTTTCAGGTAAAAAGTCTTTAGGAGGATGAATGCTTTGCTTGTTAGTGCACTAGATTGTTTCCTTCTGCAAGAAAACTACATAATAGTGAACAGAAGGCTAAAATGGAACTGTGACTTGGTGTACTCTGTTTTCTTTCACCTGCAGAAAAGTTACTCTCTGAACTGTTTTGACACTTTCTGTACTGTTTCTTCCCTAAAAGATCAATATGACCTGATTCTAGGAATCTTTCATAAGATAATGCTGTTAATTTATAAGACAGGAGTCAGATTGGAATCAAGGTATAATTCAATATGTAAACATGAAAAAAAAGTACATTTGTGTATTAGTGTACAATACCTCCACCTCATTTAAATCTGTCCAATTTAAAAATGACTAGGAAATAATACAGAAAAATGGTAGAATACCAGAGAAAGAAGTATCAGGAGAATATTCAAAAATGCTGCTAACTACAGGTATAAATAATAGAGATGTGGTCTCCTTCAGGAGCTACAGTATGTGGCAATGTGGATATATATATATATATATATATATATATATATATATATATACAGTATATGAGGCAAAAACTCCATTTAATGCATTAGATGGGGTTGTTCCACAGCAATGAAATTGGGGACATTGATTGTTGGGGTTGAAAGCCCCCCTTGGACCCCCGTCACACCCCCAACCAGCATTGGGGTGCACGTTGGGATTGTTGGCCCTAAATCTCACCCCATCAGATGTGTGAAAAGCAGAGGTATAGGGAGAATGGGTAAGAGTTAGGACCAACACCCCAATGCACACCCGATGCTGGTTGGGTTGCAGTAGGATTCAAGGAGCTATCACTTGAATACCGACTTTCGATGTCGCTGTGAACAACCCTAACTACATTAAACAGAGTTTTTGCCTCTAATTTCCCTTCTTTTTGAGAATGATAACGAGAAATAGTGAATGTAATGTGGTGGTGGGAGCGTATCTCAGAAACGGTGTGAGATACAGACTTTTCGTCAGAAAATTCTTAGCCCCCATTGGCGACTAAGTACAAAACTAGCCGGGAAAGTCATAAATCATATGACTTTGACATTTTTTTCTACCTCATACGGTTCCTGAGCTATAAGCAATTTAGTATTCCAACTCCTCATTTTCTGCTCCGAGACCCATTATTATGCGTACATTCTTTGTAATCACTGTCTTTCTCTATGAAGCTTTTGGGGAAAACCATCCTGTGCGCTTCCATTACTGTTACCATTGCCCTTTCTGCTTGTGGTTCCGTACCCGTTTCACTTACCGTTCATGTCTACACCACCATGTGCATTATCCTTTGCGTTTTCATTTGTGCTTGAGTTTCCGTTATTTTTTTACCATTTCTGTCTACAGTACTGTTTCTCTTTCTGTTTTGCTTTGTGTCATCATGCCCATTACCATTTGCGCTTATGGGCACCATGTTATATGAGACAAGATCGCCACGTGGCGGACTGCTCTCACCACGCCCACCGCAAAGGGCACCTTTCCTGCTCATTCATGCTTGCTACCATGTATGCCACTGTTAGCGCTTCTGTTTGCATTGCTGTTCCTGTTACTATGTCACAAGACATCACATAGTGGGAGCCACATTACATTCACTATTTCTCGATATCATTCTCAAAAAGAAGGGAAATTAGAGGCAAAAAACTCCATTTAATGCGTAAGTTAGGGTTGTTCCACAGCGACAAAAGTGAGGAAATTTGATGTTAGGGTTGAAAACCCCTTGGACCTCTTAGGCCCACCTCCCAACCGCATTGAGGTGCGTATTGGGTTTCGGTCGTTTTTGTTCTAATTAATATATATATATATATATATATATATATATATAGTGAAGCCCACCAGGATGAAGCTCAATGTCACAGGTTTTCTACATGACAAATGGGATTAACTTCCATTGAAACTGCATTGTGTGCTGCAGTAACTGCTGCAGAATTCTCATAGTTGGGCTTCATTCTGGTGGGCTTCACTGTATATATATACATATATATATACATATATATATATATATATATATATATATATATATATATATATATTCATGACAAAAACTGCATTTAATGCATCAGTTAGAGTTAAAGTGACACAAGGTTAGAGAAATGAAACATTCGGGTTGAGCACCTAACCCCCCAACAACCTACGCACTCATCCTCCACAGACTGACAGATGCCGGGGTGTGACATGGGGTCGTCAGGCCCAACTCTCACCCCATTCTATGTGTAAGTAGGTTTACATGCTACAGTAAAGGAGAGTGTGGTGATAGTTAGACATCACAAACCCATGGCGCACCCTGGCGTCTGTGGAGGATGGGTGTGTGGGTTGTGGGGGAGGGTTAGGTGTTCAATCCCAACATTTAATTTCCTCACTTTTGTCACTTTAACCCTAACTGATGCATTAAACACAGTTTTTTGCCATGATATATATATATATATATATATATATATATATATATATATATATTGTACCTGCACAGTAGTGCAGGTATAGTTAGGGTTGGCGGGACACTTTAATGTTAAACCCCAAAGTTTGCACTTTAATAACTTTGCAACCGCTCATCCGATTTGCCTGAAGGTTTGCGTGCATGGTGTCTGATCAAAGATGTCTAGATCTGGTAAGTTTTTTTTCAGTCAGATGTATGGTTGCGGAACTGTAGAGCATCCAAAATGTGAAAATTAGTCAACTTTTGCACATTTTTCGGTTAGGCATAATGGACTGAAGAATGCATCTGAGTGGATTCAAATGTGCATGTCGGTATGTGGCCTGGGCTGAACCGGTGCCTTTTGAAGATTTGGTGAAGAAATATTAATCAGTTCAAAAGTTATTCAAGTTTTTCATGTCCCATTATAGCCTATGGTAAAATGTATATGTGCATTGCTAAAACTTTTTCTGAAATCACATTTTTGTTGTCAAGCTCCCCGAATTTGTTTTTGTGCTGCTGCCATCATGTTTTCAGTTCATGAGAGACAAAAAACATTGTAACTCAAAAAATAATGCCCTTTGGTAAACACCAACAGTTGTGTGTACCTATTCTGGCCCTTAGGAATATGATGCTGCCATTAGTTTTTCGGCAGGTGGTCTGGAAATATGTTTTTTCAATCTTTTTCCACCATTCAGCCATTTTGTTGTTGTGACAACATTTTTTGTTACTGTGGCAATAACCGTGATAAAAAAAGAAACAGCGGCAACATTCTTCTGTGACGACAACATTCCCATTATAGAGCTAGCAGTGTCACGAACACATTAAAGTTATTGCGAAAACACTGCTCAAACACATTTTCCAATGTGTTGTTTACTTTGTCACTTCATTGTGTCAAGGTAGATTTTGCCTTTGGGCTGAAATTTGCAGGGTGGCAAGCCCTGGTCCCACAGATGTGCCTTTTAGTGGTTTGGTCCCAAAACATTCAACTAGCTGATAGTTACAGCATTCCAAAGTTGAGAAATTTCCCATAGGATAACATTGTGGCACCATATCTTGAAAACAAAGCGAGATACAGATTTTTTGCTACCCACAGCTTATGAATTAAGCTAGTGAAGAAGTTTAAAAGTCATAGATTACACCTGCACTGGAATTTTTCTTATAGGTTGTATGTTTACTGACATATTGGCAAATTAGTGTTACGGGGTTCCTTTTCAGGCCTCTGGGGCTATTGTATGGCTCTGTTGTTATGTGTAAGTGGGAGTGCAGGGCCTGGAGATGCATATCATTATGCACAAATGGGCAGTTTGGTGGGAACACATTGCCTGAAGGGCCCATGCTCCCACCAGCACATACCAGTTACCAGGTACATTACACTGTAAACAAACAGCTTGGTGTTTTTGCTTGAAATTTGCAGGGTTTAAAGGG
This sequence comes from Neoceratodus forsteri, assembly GCA_016271365.2. Classification (NCBI taxonomy): domain Eukaryota; kingdom Metazoa; phylum Chordata; order Ceratodontiformes; family Ceratodontidae; genus Neoceratodus; species Neoceratodus forsteri. The sequence continues at coordinate 259,073,920 of CM028137.1, read as the reverse complement.
GGTGTCTCAGAGATGTGAATTATGCTTTTTAGGTATAAAAAATTTCAGTGGTTCTATAGATATGCCATAACAAAGTTGAGATTTTTCTCATAGGATAGCATTGAGGCACCCACAGTACTTTTCAGTGCCCGTATCTTGGAAACAATGCGAGATACGGATTTAGTTCACTTATCTCGTGTGGAGGTTTTGAAGTTATGATTACAACGGCAGTAGAATTTTTTGCATACCTGCTACAGTGACTGAGATATTGGCAAATTAGTGTTACAAGGGTTCCTTTTCAGGCCAATAGGGCTACTGCATGTCTCTGTTGTTGTGTGTAAGTGGGAGCGCAGGGCCCATAGGGCTAGCTTTCCCACAGACGAATATCATTATGCACAAATCGGCAGCTTTTCAGGACCTGAACACCCACCAACACATAGCATTTACCAGTTACATTACACTTTTTCATAAAGTAAGGAAATTCATTGCAAAAAACTTAATTAATGGATTAATTAGGGTTAAAGTGACAAAAGTGGGGAAATGCTATGTTAGAGTTGAGCCCCTAAACCTCCCACACCACCACCCCCATCCTCCACACACTGACAGATGCTGGGGTGTGCCATGGGGTTGTGGGACCTAACGCTCGACCCATTCTCTTTTACTGTAGCATGTCAGCCTGTTTACACATGGAATGGGGTGTGAGTTGGGCCTTAAGACTCCATGGCATGCCCCAGCATCTGTCAGTGTGTGGAGAATGAGGGGTTAGGGGCTCAACCTTAATATCTCATTGCCCCAGTTGTGTCGCTTTAACCCTCACTGAAGCATTAACAAAATTTTTTATATATATATATATAGTATATTTATTCAATGCAACATTTTTTTGTTAAGGCATCAGTTAGGGCTGAAGTGATAAAAGTAGGGAAATGAGGTGTTATATTTGACACCCTAACACCCCCACCCACCACAGACTAACAGATGATGGGCTGTGCCTTGGGGTTGTTGCCCCTATCTCTCACCCCATTCCATGTTTAAGAAAGCTGATGTGGTACAGTATAATAAAATAAGGTGAGAGTTAGGCCCGATGACCCCAAGGCACAGCCCGTCACCTGTTGATCTGTGGAGGGTGGGGGTTGGCGTGGGGTGGTAGGGTGGGGGGTGTTATTGTGAATTGCACTGGCTGCCTGTCAAGCGGAGAATCCTCTTTAAGGTGGGTCTTCTCACCTATAAGGGCCTACACGGGCAGGGCCCTGGTTACCTGTCAGTGTTCCTGGTACCTACTTCCTCTACCCGCCATCTCTGATCTTCTAGTGGTGGCTTCCTGACTGTTTGTAGAGTGAGGTTAAAATCAGCAGGTAACCGAGCTTTTAGTGTTGCTGCTCCCGCTCTATGGAACTCATTACCAACTGTAGTCAGGGAGGCCCCCACCGTAGCCACTTTAAAAGTCCGCCTGAAGACACTCCTATTTCTGCAAGCGTTTGGTGTTTAATGTTGATTATTTATAGGATGTTTTATCTTAATTTTAAATGCCTATGCTGTATGTAATGTTATAAAAAATATGTACGGCACCCAGAGCCTCTGGATTGGGTGTCTTTTAAATAAATGTGCCTTTGCCTTTGCCTTTGTTAGGGTGTGAACCCTAATGCCATATTTCCCTACTTTTGTTGCTTCAACCCTAACTGATGCATTAACAAAGTGTTTTGCAATGAATTTCCTTACTTTTTGAGAAAGTGTAATCTTATCCTGATATGGTTTTGGGAGCACAGGGCCTGTGGTCCATAAGTGCACAGCCATTGCGAGGAAGTGTCATTTTACTGTGGGAGTGCAGGGCCTGCAGTATTGCATCATGGCTGGCCCAGCAGTCCAATTACTGCATAATGGTATCCATATATGCTACCTATAATTGTAGAGACACAGCGCAGTTCCAGACACATTCCAAGAAAGCCTTGTGCTGCAAATGGTGCAATATCTCAGTAACCATAGCAACTCTGGAAAAAATCCACTGCAGTTGTAATCATGGACAGGTAACCTGCTCACTTGTTTAGTACACCTAAAAGCTATGCTTAGCAAAAATTCTGTATCTTGAACCATTTTTGAGATATAGGCACCAAAAGGCACTGTGTTCACCACAGTGTTATCCTATGGGAAATTTCTCAACTTCAGAATGCCATAAGTATGGAATTGATGCAAATTTTTAGACCAAACCAGTATAATTCACATCTCTCGGACACCCCCTTTTGACCCTGCAAATTTGAAGGCAAAAGTCCTAACCGTCTTTTTGCAGCTAAGTGGCAAAGAAACAGCAAACTTTAAAAATCCTTGTCCATGAGCTGTTAAAATTATTGTTCATGAGCTGAATCCCTGTTTGTGAGGTGTTAAAATCCCTGTTTGTGAGCCAGTCCCTGTTTGTGAGGTAGGTCCATTTGGTCATCCACTTATGAACAAGGATTTTGACAGCTCTTGAACAGTGATTGGCTCATGAACAGGGATTCTGACAACTCACAAACAAGGATTTTGACAGTTTATAAACACAGATTTTGACACCTCATGAACAGGGATTCCTTTTTAGAATCCCTGTTTGTGAGCTGTCAAAATCCCTGTTTGTCAACCTGAACCCTGTTTGTGAGGTGTCAAAATTCTTGTTCCAGAGAAATCCATGTTTGCAAGATAGGGCCATCTGATTGCCATCTCACAAACAGGGATTTTGACATCTCATGAACAAGGATATTAAGACACCTCATGAACAAGGGTCGGAAGCGAGTCGCGAACAAGGGCTTTTAAAATTTCAAAAAATACACTTCAGGACCAAGCTAAAGTGAACCAAAGGTATGGGTTTGTAGAAGATGTCACCCTGAACAAAACCTATGCTTGCTTTACCTCACAACACTTCCCTGAGTCAACTTATAACGTTTTGTTTGATGAGGAAAAGTGAAAACAAGATGGCAGCTTGCGAACAGGGAATTTCTTTCACAAAGAGGGATTTTATAAATCCCTGTTTGTGAACTGTCAAAATTCCTGTTTGTGAAGCATATCCTTGTTCACAATTTATACACCTATCCAAAAGACTGAACTGAGCATGTTCAGAACCCACATTTTCAAAATGCAATAACTTTGGATTGAGATTAATATTTGTTTACCAAACCAATGCTGACTTGTTCTTTGGGGCAACCTCATTCTACCTGAAAAATTTCAGACCACAATTCCAAATGGTGTGGCCGCAGCATGATGGGCATAAATCTGTAAAAACTGTCGAAAAAAGCGAAAAACACACTTTTTCACTACATGCTGCACAGAAACCGCACATCTGATCATAACAAAACTTAGTATATCAAGAGACCTACCCCTAAGGATGGAGCATGACAAATTTCATGCAAATCCATTGAACAGTTGCAAAGTTATTAAAGTGCAAACTTTGGGGTTTAACATTTAACTGCTTACTCAACCCTAACTATATATTCATTGCAAGAAACTTTGTTAATGCATCAGTTAGGGTTGATAGCACAGTGACAATAGTATGGAAATGTGATGTTAGGGTTACCCCCATCCTCCACTCACTAACAGTCATCAGGGTGTGCCATGGAGTTGCCAGGCCCAACCTCACCCCATTCGATGTGCCACCCTGCAAATTTCAGCCAAAAAGCCCAACCATTTAGGTGCAGCGGTGTGGCAAAGAAATTATATTTTTTGGCGCAGTAGAGCTGCAAATTGCAACAGTACAGATGTGACAGTGTCCTAATTTGTGAAAGTGTCGCAAATGTACTGTTGTGATTTGCAACACTAAGGGGTGCCCGATTTTAAAAAAGGTATTTCTAGGAGTCCTAGGAAAAAACTGATGGCATCATCATGTTCCTCAGGCCCCGTTTAAGCATGTTCCTTGTTCATGTAATTTCTCATGATTGTTGTATGTAACTAGACACCTATGTAAATGGGCAGCAATGCTCACAAGCCCTTCCAGTATAACCAATAAAATGAAATGAAATTATGAATGGGATAAACACAACTGTCAGTGTTTACCTAAGGGCACTAGAATTTGACCTACAGATGTTTTTCTTCACCACTAATTGAAACAAGATGGAGGTAGCACAACACTGCTTAGTGGATTTGTGACAGTAAAATGTGGTTTTGCAACAGTTTTGAGAGGCACATATATTTTTCCTCCAGTTACTTCAATGTTAAAACTTAAAAATAGAATAACTTTTGAACTATTTAATATTTTTTCACCAAATCTTCAAAAGACACATCAGTGCCCCAGACTGCTTCTTCCCTGAAGATTTCAGACCAGATGGACAAATTGTGTGGGCTATAGTCCAGAGCAAAGAAATGCACAAAAAAAAAAAACATTTTTTGCATGTGTTTTGGTGTTCTGCAGCTCTACAACTGCTCATTTGACCATTATGCAGCTTGCCAAATACAGAGATCTATGGTACCACAGAGTGCATGCAAATGTCAGGAAAATCCTTCGTATGGTGGCAAAGTTATTAAAGTGCAATCTTTTTGGGTTTAACATAGAAGTGGCCGGGCAACCCTAACTATAGCTGCACTACTGTGCAGCTATACTATACTGTGTATACATATATATATATATATATATATATATATAGATAAATATATAGCTATATCTATACATATATATATATATATACATTATACTGGAACGGTCTCACCGCTACCGTTAGGGTGAAATGGCACTTCTATGTTAAAGTCTAAACTTTGAGCCTTAATATCTTTGGAGCCCTTCAATGGATTTGCATGAAATTTGGCATGCATAATCTCTAGATGAAGCTCTCTTGATCTGCCAAATTGCATGGGACTCTGTCAAGTGGTTTCTGAGACATAAAGTGTTGAAAAAACAGGAAAATCCATTTTTTTTTACATTTCTTTGCTCACCTGTATCTCAGGAATGCCTTTATGTTGTGGTCTGACATTTTCAGCATAGAAAGCCTTTGGGTCACAGATGTGTCTTTTGAAGGTTTGATGAAAAAATAGTAATCTATTCAAATGTTATGACATTTTTAATTTTCCCATTGTTTCCTATGGGAAAATTTACATGTCAGGCACGAAAGACATATTTTATTCACACAGTAGGAGTATTGTGAGAAAAATAGCAGCTTATTTTCGAACAATAGGACTACTGTGTGGAAAATGTCAGCTTCTTTTCACAAAGAATGCTAGTATTCTTCCCATAGTTCACTGTCCTGCAATCGATTGAGTGGTGTTATGGCCACCATCTTGTTTTGCCGCTTCACAAGGATGTTGAAGTACCAAAGGTTTTAAACACAAAAAAAATCAGAAAACACCTAAAGAGAGCCTCTTTAGGTGTTTTCTGATTTTTTTTTAGTGTTTTAAGCTGGACTCAAAGAAGTTTTTTTGTCGGGTGCCAGCTTATACAGAGAACAGCCCAGACCCCGTTCTCTGTATGAGAAGAGTGGTATTTTCTTGACTTCTGCAGCCACAGAACTCGTGCTGCCAGCTGCAGAGCCAAGGAAGACCCACTTTGTGCACACAATACATAGTATGTAATGGGCATACTGGGAGCCCACACCAGTGTGCCCAAATGCATTATTTATTTATAAAAACCTGTGTAAAGAAGAAAACTGTCCTCTAAGGTCTTTAACTTGATGCAGAATCCTGCATCAAAATTTTCAATAATTTCGATGCAGGATCCTGCATCAAAGTACTGTAATGTGCCACAGAGTGCTTTCCGATATGGGATGCCCAATCCCCGTGTTGACATTGTGTGCACATTGCTACTATTCTGGCACACTGGGAGCCCACGCCAGTGTGCCCAGATAACTTAATTTTTTCATTTCCGACACTAGGATGCCCACTCATGGAGTCAGATGTCTGTCCTCCCCACTGTCTTTCATTGTCAATGGGGGTGCCCAATCCCTCTGTTGGCATCATGTATGCCCCCCAACTCAAGAGGCACACAAGGAGCCCACCCTAGTGTGCCCAAATTCTTTTTTTAATGTTTTCTTCTGTATATAAAGGAAACCATCCTTCGAAGTCTATTTCCTTTTTTTTTTACCTGTAATGAAGAAAATGGTCCATCATCACCTCCCCATCCCCCTCCCCATCCTCACCCTTCCTCTCTGCACCCACCTCCCCTTAGCCCCCTCACCCATACTTACCCTCCAGAGATTGGGAGCCATGATCTTCTCTGGACTGGGACAGGTCTCCACTCTTCAAAGCCGAACTGCGAAATGAGGAATTGGGGAAGTGCTGTATAATGGGACTCAATGGGGGTTTCAACTTAAGTTGATATCTCGGCCAATTTTAGGACATTTGGCCCAAAATTTTCAACATCAGATTCTTGGGACCTCTCCTCATGAACACTGCCACTGTCATTTCATTTCTCAGTCCCAAAAGGTGATTTCATGGTCACTGCATGGAATCACCTTTTGGGACTGATTCACCAAACGACAGTGCCACTGCTCATGAGGTGGGGTCCCAAAAAGCACATATTGTAATTTTGGTGACTTGGGCCTTGTGATCCCATGGCACACCCTGATGCCTGTTGGTGTTTAGATCATGAGGGAATGGGGGTGGGGTGATAGTGGTGAGAACCCTGGGGGTGGAGCTTTAGGGTTGGAAACCCTAATGCCTCATTTCCCTGCTTTTGACACTGTGGTATCCATCCTAACTGATGCACTAACAAAGTTTTTTGCAAAGAATATGTATATATATATATGTATATTAGAGGCAAAAAACTTAGTTTAATGCATCAGTTAGGGTTATTCCACTGCTAAAAAAATGAGGAAATTCAGGGTTAGGGTTGAAAGTCCCCCTTGGACCCCCCAGACCACCCCCAAACCGGCATCGGGGTGCGCATTGGGGTCATCGGTCCTAACTCTCACCCCATTCTCCTATACCTTTGCTTCTTTACACATGTGATGGGGTGAGAGTTAGGGCCAAAGTTTTTAACATCTGGCCCTTAGACTCTATTTGTGCAGCCCCCAAAATCTACACATACTCCTTTTTACAGCTGTGAGAAGTGCCTACAGCCAATTTTTATGTTTGCTTGCACGCATGCACAAGAAACATTATGTGGCAGCTTAGGAGAGAAGCGGGTTGTGGTGGCACGGCAATGTGGCAGCGAACGGAGGCATTGAATTTGGGGGCTTGGCAGTGGTGCATCAATGGAAGCACAGTGTGCTGATGACACTGGCTTCCAAAAGTGCCACCAACTTGTAACATTTTTGCCACAGCAATCAGGGGCCACCTCGTCATTGCAGCTTTAGCCATTCTGCTGCAATGAGGGAGCGACCCATCATTGCAGGGAGGAATGTTACGTAGTGTAATATTGTTTGTGAACATGGCAGCAGCTTGCTGCTGCATTCACAAACAATATTATTCAGCCCCCACTGCTGAGGGGGTGCCCAATCCCCCTCAGCAGCATGCAACCCCCCCACAACAGTCTTTGTTTGCCGACGGGGGCCCCAATCCCCATCGGCTTCAGTGCCCGTCTCAGTTTAATTTGTCAACGGGGGAGCCCACTCACCGTCGGCATAATGTCCCCTCTCCCAGTTTGATTTGCTGATGGGGAGCCCACTCCCCAATGGCATAATGTCTGCCCCAAACAAAAAGTAGGTTTGTACCGAGGGGGGTGCCCAATCCCTCTTGGCTCTTGCGTCCCCCATATGGACTGACGGGGTTGCCCAATCCCCTGTTTTCTACAGTCGCCCCCAACAAAAAAATACTCTGTTGGCACACTGGGAGCCCACCCCAGTGTGCTGAATGTCCCTATTTAAAAAGAAAACTGTCCTGCAATGTTTTTTTTTGTTTGTTTTACCTGTAAATCAGAAAACGGTCCCTAGTTGAATCCGGTAGCCCCACCCCCAACCCACTCCCACCCGCTGCGCACCCTGCCTCCCCGCACCCCGCTCACCCCATACTTACCTCCGGAGCCCAGCACGACAATCTTCGGTGGACCAGAAGCATGTCTGCACTCTTGAAAGCCGACCGTGAACTGAAGAAATGCCAGTAAGCTGTATAATGGCATAAACAGGGTTTTTTTCAAGTTTGGTGCATATCTCAGGCATTTTTGGGAATTTTGGCACCACATTTTCAACATGAGGTTTTATTGGGACCCCCTCCTCATGAATTCAGCCACTGTAATGGCATTATTCGGTCCCGAAAGGTGATTTTGCGGTCACTGTGCGGAATCACCTTTTGGGACAGATTAACGCAATGACAGTAGAAGTGTTCATGAGATGGCCTCTCAAAAAGTCTATGTTGCAAATTTGGTGGAAATAATCAAAGAAATGACTGCTTCACCAGTGTGCATTGAGCAGCTGCTACGCATGCTCGTAACTTCACAAATCTGCAAAATTTTCACTCCAGATTTTCAACATTGCCATTTTTCTGCAACTCCTTATGAACAGTACAGCTGCCATTTTTCACATCCTGGCCAAAATGTTTTTTTGCACTTCCGATGCAAAATAGCATGGTTGCTGTGGGGAAATCAGTGTTCAGGACACATTAAGAAAATCACAGTGACACTGTTCATGAGCAGAGGTCCTAAAATGCCTATGTTGAAAATTTGGTAATCATAGTCCATAAAATGACTGTAACACGCATGCATTGTGCAGTTTCCATGGACATGCGAGCATTTTTAATATTCCCACTACAGATTTTAAACATTGCCATCTCTTCACACCTACCTATGGATGATACAGCTGTCATTCTTCATATCCTGCCTGATCTGCGTTTTCATACATGTGGCACAGAATGGCACTGTCGCTGTTGGAAGTCAATGTTCGGGACACATTGAAAAACTCACACTGCCACTCTTCATGAGAAGAGGTCCCAAATGCTTTCATGAGGTGGGGTCACAAAAAGGCCATGTTGAAAATGTGTAGTGTAAATACCAACAAACACCGAAGTGTTAGGGTTTCTAACCATAACGTCCTACCCTATACAGACTAACAGGCATCGGACTGTGCCTTTGGATTGCTGACTGTACTGCTCATACCATCCCACCCCACCACCCAGCCACTGACAGGCATCGAGGTGTACCTTGGATTCTTCAGCCCCAGATTTCACCCCATTCTCCTATGCTGCACCCATTTCAGCATATGTCCTTATGGAATGGGGTGACTGTAAAGCCAAACACCCTAAGGCACACCTCAACACGTGTCAGTGTATGCTAAATAGGGTGAGGTGGCATGGCATGACCATCATGGGCGACAACCCAAACACTTACCCCAGTGCCTGTCCATCTCTACAGGATTGAGGTGGGGTTGGCGTGAACCTCAATACTTCATTACCATTCTTATTCTGTATCTGTCTAACTCCTGCATTTCCAATGCTAATACCAGCAAGCAACCATTAGGCATTGACAAATGTTTGTTTGGTAATAGAAACAGTTTTGATTTGCTGCTTTCTTTCTCTAACTATTTTTATTTTTATCGTGTGCGGTACTGCTGTACCTGTTGTTTTTTGTTTCAGTACTTATGATTCTGAGCTCTTCAGGAATATATGAATTTATGATTTTTGGGGTTTATTATAAATAATGAAATTAAATATTATCTATATGACAAATTTGCATATTGAACTGATGTATTAGTATATTTACACTTGGGACTGGATAGTCAAAGTGGTTGCACATGGTGCAAAAGGGTTGTGCATGCGCAAATACGGAGATGCACCATAGAGCAATATTCAGCGGGAGCAACTGTGCAGCGCAAGTGACAGTGCACCAATGCGAAATTGAAATGTATGCATGCGCAAGGGCAGGGGGCGGACCCATGAATATGCGGCACAGTGCGATATTCAACCCCTGACCAATGGAGCAAGCGTGAAGCAACTGCCAGTTGCGCAAAGCAGACTTGAGCCTATAAAAACAGGGAGCAAGTCTAAGAAGAGCACTTGCACCAGAGGGGAGCAGGACAGTGGGAGACAGACAGGCCATCTGAGAGAGAAAGTGGGAGACAGGGAAAGAAAGAGAAAGACAAATAAAAAGAGAGAGAGAGAGTGTGAGAGGGAGTGTGACACACAGGGAGGCCCACTAAGGGAGGGGGAGACAGTGGGCACCTAACAGAGCCACCAGACCCAAGGGGAGTGACACAGGCACCCATAGGGGTGGGTAACAGAGCCAGCAGGCAGAACCCAGCCAGGGGCAGGGTACACAGGAGGGGTTCCTGCCGAATGACAGGCACTGCCCCACAAAGCCTGGGAGTCCAGTAGAGCCAGACACCCAGGGGGTGACAGGACAACATGGGCCATGGCCAGTGTAGCATTCTAGATGGAGGCCGAAATGAGGGGTATGAGGAGGCAGAGCAACGTGGCCGTGGAAGGGCCTGGTGGTGGTATGCCCGGAAAAGGCAGTACCAGCTCCGCACCAGCTTCAAGAGCCATGCTGACACAGAGATCATGGGCTGGTATAGCCTGAACCAGGTGATTCTGAGGCAGCTCTGTGAGTTGTGCAGTGAGGAGATGCAGGCACCCACCAGATGGAGCCATGCCCTGACAGTGGAGACATAGGTAACAGCTGTCATGTGCCTGCTCATCATGGGCACCTTCCAGAGACCAACAGGGGACACCACAGGCATAACCCAGTCGGTCACATCATGGCTCCTCACACAATTCTTCAACGCCCTGCTGCCACATGCTGTGGAACACATCCACTTCCCCAGCACACAGGTGGAGTGTACAGCAATCTTGCAGGAGTTCCACAGGGTAGCACGTATGCCTGGCTTGCTAGAGGCCATCAGCTGCACCCATGTGGGCATCCACATGCCACCTGGTGCAGAGGGGGTAGCCTACATCAACAGAAAGGGCTACCCAGCATCAACTTCCAGGTGGTGTGTGATGCCAGGGGGCACATAACCAATGTCTGTGCCACACACCCTGGGGGAGCACATGACACCTTCATCTGGCACAGCTTGGCATTGTGCCACAGGTTTGAGAGTGGGAACATCCCCACAGGTCACCTAGTGGGTGAGTATGGTGAGACCACGGGCAGCTGGATACAGCAGGGCATGAAAGGGGGTGGCCAGGGCAGGGGGACTGCCATGTGCACCCAGGAAGGGCATGATTCACAGTGACAGGGGTCACCAGGCTAATCATCTCTCTCTCTCTCTCTCTCACTCCACACAGGTGACAGTGGCTACCCACTCAGGCCCTGGCTGCTCACCCCCTACTGGCTCCCGTCATCCCCAGTGGAAAAGCAGTACAATGAGGCACACACTAGCATGTGGAACATCATTGAGCTTGTGTTTGGGATGCTGAAGGCACGGTTCCATTGCCTGGACAGGTCCAGTGGTGCCCTGCAATACAGCCCCTCGAAGGCCTGTGGCCTATTCCTGGCCTGCTGTGTGCTGCACAACATGGCCATTGACCGTGGGATAGCTGTCGAGGCTGATGAGGGGAACAGCAGTGGGGACGATGTGAGCGATGGGCCGGGTGGTGGTGAGTAGCCCCTCCCCGGGTGGAGGGATCTGTGGCTCATGTAGCTGCCATGCCACCATCGAGACACAATAGCACAAGAGCACTACGGTGCAAGCAGGTAGGTGGATAAACACCCATGCACAGAACCAACACAGTGGCAGGGCCATGCACACACAGGCATGGGACAGTGGCGGTGCAGTGCCACATGGCCACATGCAACACCACAAAGCACTGCACAGCATCACATACACACACACACACACACACACACACTGCCACACAGTGGCACCCACAGGCATGCAACTGGGTGCTAGCATATGGTGTGGATCAGATGCAGGGCACCGGGGGACATGTGCAACCAGTGTTGTGAAAGCATCATCACGCACATGCCACATGGGCCAGTGGCCAGACAGGTGCGCACATGGGCAGTGTGTGGCACACCACATGCCACGACCGTGCCATGCACACACACACACATACACAAAATGCCCATGTGCACACACAGTGGTGGCTGCAGACAGCAGACAGGGTGGCATGCACATCCAATCTGCCACGCAGACACACAACTGCCATGGACATGGGGACAGATGTGCCATGGCTGACCAGCAGACTCAGGCTGCGCAATGGCCATGGGGGGGGTCTGCGACCACCCCCAGGGGTGGGACTGTGACTGGGTCCTCGCAGGGGTCTGCAGGATTGCAAACATGCCCACACCAGGTGTGCCTGGGATGCCCACAGCAGAGCCTGGCATCGACACAGTTGGAGTCGGGCGACGCCAGGGACATCGGGTGGATATTGCACTTTGCTATGTCTGTGGCAGTAGGCCACACCCTGTAGCAGCCAGTGGGGCAAGACCGACCAATTTTGCATTGGCAATGCGGTCTAGAGCTGCAGGCGTGTCATCCTATAGGCGTTGACTGGCCTCCAGGACCTGCGCAGTGCCCCTCTTGCACTGCTTGGCTGCCTGGCACACCTCTGTGTGGAGTGCCCACACTCCAGCCATGAGCAGCACCTGTTGCTCCATGGAGGACCACAGCAATCGGATGTGCTTGGCCAAGGGTTCAGCTCCCTGGGGTGCATGGGTGTGGCACCACCCCACCGGTGGCGTACAACCGCACTGCATGGCCCCCCGCTCAGGTGGGTGCTGCACAGTGGGGTCCTCATGGGGTTGGGCAATGACAGGTGCTCCGGCAGCGGACACAGTGCCCTGCCTCACAGTGTCTCCAGCCATCTGCTGCTGCCACCCCTCTGGCCCCTGTGCACTGGCCAACACTTGTGTGGGTGCTCTGCCACTCTGCACCACTGTACCTGTGCACACAGTGGTACCAGGGGCAGTGGTGGACAGCTGTTCCACCACCAACAGGCCACTGGGTATGCTGCCAGTGCTAATGGTTGGTATGGGTGTCTCCCTTCTGACATTACCCCCGCCATCCAGGACTATGGTCAGATCGTCAATCGTGTCGGACCCCGCCCCGATCTGTGTCTCCGCACAGAGCATGCCATGGCTGACGTCTCACTGGAACACAGCTAGGCCTCATCTGCCACCACGCCTGGGACATCCGGCTGGATGGCGGTGGTGTGCTGCAGCCTATCGGGGCCCCGGTTGCCCATGGAGGTGGATGGCTGGTCCTCTGGGGCTGGGCGGGCTCCCATGACAGCCACAGGTGCCCCTGCCACTGCATGCTGGTGAGCTGCTGCTGTAAGGGAACACAGATGCATTAGAGCTACTGATTCAACAGGCCCCTGCTTCCCCACCTGCCCACCTGCCTTACCTACCATGCAGTGATGGGCTCCCTCCAGTCTGGAAGCCACCACCTAGCACACCCTCAACTGCACTATGCCGCATGGTGGCTGCCACCAGCTCCTCCTGCACCTTGAGCTGTGTCACAGCGGCCTGGTCCCCACCTGTGACTGACCTGGCAGCCCAAATGGCCGCCAGCTTTTCCTTTATCCGACACTTGTCGGTGCCCACCTTTTCCTTGCACTCCTGTACACATCACTGGTGGCTGCCCTGCTGGTTCGCGGCCTCCGCTACCTACTCCCAGACCATGGCCCTGGCCTGAGGTGTGCCAGTGGCACCACTCAGCAAAGGCTCCTTGTCGAGGTACACCTCGAACAGGGCATCTGCCTCCACTCTCATAAAGTTGGGCCTGTGCTTCCTGGCAGGCCTATGCTCCTCACCCTCCTTGTGCTCGGACATGATGCTACCTGTGGTTAGTGGCTGCAGCGGCCCACTGCAGCCATCCAGCCCACTGTGCTGGCCATCCCCTCTGCAGGCGCAACTTACCTCTGATGGTTGCAATACCGGTCCAAGGGCTGTGCTGTTGTGCGGCGCCGGTATAGCGCATCACATGCAAATGGGCTGATGCGCAACTGTAATGACATGCAAATGTCCACATTGCACCACGGATAGGCTGATGAGCTAATCTGCATATGACAGCTGAATATCACGCTCTTGCACATTGTGCAATGGACTTGCTGTAGCTCATGTCTTTGCGCAATGTAGCGACATGCGCAGTGCGCCCTCGCCAACACACATGCGCCACATCATATGCTACAGCCTATTGCGCAGTGTGTGCTAGGTGCACTATAGGAGCCATCGTACCCTATGCACCATGGACCCTATGGCACTTGAGTGCTATAGGGTCTTTGGTGTTCAGACCCTATTGGGCCTATGGTGCTTGGGCGCTCTGGGGCCTATGGCACTCAGGCGCTATTGGGCTAAGGTGCTCGGGCACTGTTGGGCCTATGGCACTTGGGCACTATTGGGCCTGTGATGCCTGGGCGCTATTGGGCCCATGGGGTGTGGTGCCTTAATGGCCCTATTGCACAACATGCATCATGGGCCCAATAGTGCTAATACATATATTGCACATGCTGACCCCCTCCCTGCCCTATGCCTTCCAGGGACCTCTGCCCCATGTGCCGGTGTGGCCACACCCATGCTGCGCATCCCTGGAGGTGCGCGATTGCTGCAGGCAGTGCATCTCCATGCGAGGTGCGCATCCCGAACAAGTTGTGCACATACGCTACTGGGTGCCATTTTGTCCTGCATCTTTGCTGTGGCACTATGCTGCATTGCACAGTGCACCGATCGCATAACTGGAATCATGTTGAGCTGGTTAACCTGGTGGCCCAGGTGGAGCCCATGCTGCCAGCCTGTTTGACCAGCAGCCCCTGCAAAGACCCAGGACTGAGGTGTGGCAGGACATTGCTGACGGGCTCGTCCAGGCCACCGGTGTGAAGCGCACCAGGGAGCAGTGTCACCACAGGTATGGGGACCTGTTAAGGAGGGACTCAGAGAGGCTGAGGATGCTGCAGGTGCGTGTTCGGAGGGGGGGCTGTGCCATGGCCAGGTAAGTGTGCTCCGACTGCATCTGTGCATGTCCACTGCTCCATGGGTCTGGCAGGGCTGTATGCCATGCTGGGGGGGCTGTCGTTGTGTGCCCTGTGGTTTGGCATTGCCAGTCACTGGGTGCACCACTGCCCTGCGGACTTGCCAAGCCAGGGTGCACTCTGTTCTTTGGGCGGTGGGGGCAGTGGGTTCATACTGTGGCTGTGTTCTGATGTGTGCCTGTCTGTGTTCCAATCCTAGGACCTGAAGACCGGAGGAGAGTCAGGGTGGCAGAGGCACATAGCAGGCCACTGCAGGCCCATCGGCTGCTGGTGGAGGACTGGGTGGGCGTGCAGTGCCAGGACCAGTGCATGGAGCACCACAGTGAGCTTGTAGGCACTGTGCATTCCCACATTGTTGTTCAGGGTGGGCAGCGGGGTTGGGGGTACAGCCTTGGTCTCCTGTGCCTTGTGCCATGGCAGCTGTGTTTGGCACATGCTGCAGTATGTGTGGTGCTGTGGGGCAGCCATTGCATGTGTGTGGCAGCTGTTGGTGGGCTGGGTGTGCATCCAGCTACCACTAGTGCCGCTGCAATTCCACTGCAGCACTATGCCACCTGTCTGCCGCCATGCTGTCGGGTGGCCCTTGGGCAGTGGTTTCCAGTATTGTGCACTGCCATGGCTTGCCGGATTGGAGGTAGGTGTAGACCCACCCACTGCAGGTGGCCGGGGTGCCACTCTAGGGGTGTGTGTTCCCACTCTCCGCTGCACAGAGTGGGGGGCTAGGGTGCTAGGGACATGCACTGAACACCTGTCCCTTCCTCTGCCATAGGTGTCTGGAGGGGTTCCAGGCTCCCATTGTACTGCTGTCTGCTGTGGCAGATAATTCTTATCACCTCACACATGATGGAGAAAGAGGACCAGACTAGGTGGATCCTGCTACGGGACTGGCACAGGGGGAGGTGCCAGGTGCCAGCAGGACATGCCAGCCATGATGTTCCCCAGAACCCTTCCCACATCTGTCCTCCTTTCCCTTACCTTTTCCCATCCACCTGTACAGGTCCTGTCCCCTAAACCCTTCCCACCTACACCTACCCTCCCCTTTGTTTATGGATCCTTGTACAGTTGTTTATCTCTTGTTATATTACATTTGTTACTTGTTTACCCTTCTGTGTCTGTGTCTGCTTTGCAGCTGGCGAGCGGGTCCATGCTGCAGTGATGTGATGGGTGGCCGTGTGGTGAGCCTGTGTCCTTGAGTGGTGTATGCATGGTGGTGGCATGCCCCTTGGTCAGTAGCTGTGCATTGGAGCAGCGATGGGGTGGCAGTTTGGGCTGTGTGGCATGTGTGTGGTTGGTGCCGTGTGTCAGGGTGTGGTTTGTTGTTGTCCGGGTGGCCGCATGCCTTCCCGTGGGTGGTGGACTTGGGTGCCTGCCTCTGGACATCAGTGCTGCCTGTGCCCTGCGTCCTTCACCGTGGGGGAGCAGGCTGCATGCCTGCACTCCTTGTTCAGTGGTCACCTGTGTGCTGGCTGTGTGTCCCTGCCAGTGTTCCTAGCCTGGTACCCCCAGCTTCCCGCACTGCCCCCCCATTGCCTGGTGCCCTGCTGTGCCTGTGTCTGTTCCTGTTGTGCCTTGGCACATCTTCCTCTGCCCCTTGTGCATCCTTGGATGTGTTATAGTGCATTTCTGGTTGCTCCCTTTCACAACCCTCACTGCACCATGGCTCAGCAGCTGCGATATTCAGCCGTGTTGCACTGGTGCATGTTGCGGTGCACAACCATTGAATATCACAGTCACTGTGCCATTGTGCAGTTGACTTGCACTGTGCAGGGGTTGTGTATGCCTTTGGTGCATTTCTGAATATCCCACCCTTGGTGTTTTTTGTTGGGTTTTTTTGTGTATTGTATTTTGGTGTTGGTTATTCTAATGACAGGCTTAGTCTTGTATGACTATACCTTTAAGGCTAGACTTTAAATTCTGACATCTCAGCCTGTGGCTTTGGTCCCTGATGAAGTGTCATGGTTGTTTTACCACAGTCTTATCCTTATGTGATCATTTTGTATATTAAAACTTTTTGCAGCAACTAAAACTTTTTTTTATTCTTGACTACCTGGAGTGCATCAGTTTTACATGTGTCTGTTTGAATGAATGCCCTGCATCTATATCATATAGGATTCCAGAAATTACTGTAGAGAAAGTTTTTACTGTAACTCCATCAATGCACTAAAAAGTGGAAAGCACCAGGGGTTGATAAAATTCCATTTTCAATCACAAGGGTGAAGTGTGCACAAATATGAAACCCAAACAAAGAAAATATAAAATCCCTGCTGAAATATATATTATAAACAGTTATTATTAGGTAGATCTTTTGAAGTATTTTTTTCAGTTTTTGTTTAATTGCAATTATCTTCTACATTCATGAAAGGGGAACATCATTGTCCCTGTCTTAACAAGCATTTGTCAATGCGAATGATTGCTTGCTGGCATTAGCAGTGGAAGTGCAGGAGTTAGACAGATGTAGTATAGGAATGGCAGTGAAGTACTGAACTGATGCCAACTCCACCCCCTCTCTTCAGAGATATGGAGGCACTGGGGTGTGCCTTTGGGTCATCAGCCATAACAGTTGTGACATTTCACCTCACCCTACCCTGCAGACACTTACAAACGTCGAGGTGTGCCTTGGGGTGTTCAGACTTTACACACACCTCATTCCATAAGGAAATACACTGAAATGGGTGCAGTATAGGAGAATGGCATAAACTCTGGCTCCAGAGAGTCCAAGGCACACCTTGATGCCTGTCACTGGTTGCAGGGTGGGGGTGGGGGTGGAATGGCATGAGCATTACCAGGGACAATGGTTTTCCATTTTTAACGGTAACACCGGTAAAAATCATGGAATCCTGCTTGGTTTGCGGAATTTGAATTCTTGTACCGGTGCCTCACGGAAATTGCATTTCTCTGCACAGAATCCCTAAGATTTCAGCATATTTTTAAATGTTTTTATTTTCTCTTTCTATGCCCCCTTCTCACAGCGTCAGTTTTGACTTTTCAGAGATCCCTAGGCTAGGTATCCCCTAGCTTCACCCCAGGTAATGCTCAGGAGCTCCTGTGAGCCTGCCCCATCCTGCCTAGGTTGTACCCCCCAGGTGGGAAGGAAAGGGACCCCAGGTCACACTTCCACAGTCCTTTAATGTGTGTCAGGCAGCCCAGTGGGTCCCTCATGGAAACTGGTTATGAAGTCTGGGGCAGCTGGGTCCCTTCTACCAGCAGCCAATGTGGGGTGATTGTTACTGGTTTTCTGGTCTCTGTCCCTGAGGGCACCAACACTCGAGGGGATCCAAGGAAGTAGGGCACATAGAGACATGCCGCTACTCCAGATCCTGGCTAGCTTCCTCTCTTCCCGATTGCTCTAGAGCCTCATTGCACCACCACCTGTGGTCACCCAGGTGGTGGTAAATCAGCAGGACCTGCAGGCCACCGTTCCCAGAGGAGGAGAGCAGCACCCCAGGTGCTCGATCCTACTCCCCTGGCCAGACCTCTAGCAACCCGAATTCACTTCTGATCCCGAGTCCCTGGCATTTCAAGCAGTAGTGCTACCTGAGGCTATTTACAATGCTCTGTCAACTATACACCCACTTTGGTGTAAGAAAACATAAGCAGATGGAGAGGGAAATAATTCAGTTTTAGTAAAATGTTGCAAAGTGTTCAATGTTCATAATTTGCACTGTAGGTACTGTGCACTATTATTGAAATCATATATTAAAAAATTAATATGGGTGTTATGGCTGGCAATATAGCCTAGTGGTTAGAGTAACAAACAGTGATTGAACTGAGTACATTTAGAAGACTAGGGTTTGATTCCCCAACCTCCACTTGCATACTGTGTGAGTCTGAGCAAGGCACTTAACCTCCACAGTGCTCCTGGGTCACCTCTGAAAACAGGCAGTTTTGCCTAGTGGATTTACCCACTTTACAAAAGAATATAAAAAAAATACCAACATATGTTTACTACATCATACAGTAGTCAGGGTACCATGTAATTTATCTGAGTTGCACTCGGGCTGCAATGATGCTGTATAGGTAAATATAAATGTTCAGATACATTTTGTGTTTTATAAGCTTGTTTTTAGACTTTAGTCAGGTTTTTATTGTATTTTTTTGCATATGAACATCTAGGATATAGATTGCTAAGTGCAGGATCACTGCTACCAACTAGTTTATTCAAGTTTATAATCAGCAGGGCCATCCAAAATCCTCAGTTGTTTGATTAGTCTGAATGAAAGTATGTTCACAAGGCATAAGCTGCTTTACTACTTATTTAGGAGAATGGGATAGAAACATAGAAACATAGACTTTGACGGCCCACCTAGTCTGCCCATTTCATCATTTGCACCTTCTCTCCCACCTGTTGTGTCAGTCTCTGTGACAACAAAAAGTTTTCTGACAGACTGCTTTAATAAAAAACAAATGTTACTTGTTTAAGTGTGCTTATGCTTGGCCAGTGGATTTGAAAGCACATTCAGTGACACAAGGAAGGTAAGACCCCAGGAGCTGTATGATACTGGTGGGTAGAGTGGTGCTCAATTCACATTTGAGCTCAGACATGAAAACTAAGAGACATCCTTTTCATGCAGACCAAGTGAAAAAAAAGGAATCCACATGTTTGTGAGATGCATTAGAAGGTCCTCCACTAATCACTTGTGAATTTTGTTTTAGGTGAAGACACTATTTCAAAGAAGCAAATTCAGGCATTTTTTTTTGTTCCTCCTACCCTCTGGCCATCCACTCCTTTAGGCCTGCCAAGTCCCCCTACCACTGCTGCTGAGTCCCCACCACCACCCACTGCCCCTTATGGCCATGCTACCAGGTAACCGAAGTAACCTTCATCGGTGGGCCCCACCCCTGTGGGAGGCTAATAGGGGAAGACAATCACCCTAAAGAGCTTCCTGTATATCCCAGGCATGGCAGGGGTCAGAACACATACATGTGTCTGGGGCTTCATGCTTATGGAGGGACCAGAAGTCATCCTCTGGGTGGCCAGCAGGTATTTTTCTATTTTCTTAGGAGTGTGACAGGCCACATGATGTCAAGGCACAAGCTGATGTCTATCATGCTCTCTTCCACAATGAGGGCCAATGTGTTGCCATGCCTCCAGCCTCCACCTGGGGCCAGCAAATGCTGAGCTGTGAATATACCCTCCCTCCCTTCCAGGAGAAGGCAAGTGGTCATTGGACACTCAAGACTTCACCCCCTTCCCCAGCTGGTCCTCCAACATCTGAACCTGTTCCCAAACCCTGGTCAGTGGTGTCACAGGCAGAAATCCAATTCAGGAAGTTAAATGATAGGAAAAAACAAATGTGCTCCACCTTAGTAGTGTTGGTAGTTCAGATTAATTCACATCTGAGTTCTAACAAGCAAAGAGACCAAGTAATTTGTAACTTGTGCATGTGGGGTGTGGGTGATGAAGAAAGGGGATCATAGTGCTGTCACTACTGCCATCATCTCTGAGGGATGTGGACTGCATTGTTGCTACTGCCATCACACCTGAGAGGCAGGGGGCCGTAGTGCTTCTGCCATAACCACTGGTGGATGGGGAATGTTGTACTGCTGCTGTCCCACCAGAGGGATGGAGGTCATAGTGCTGATACTGCCACCACACCCGAAAGGCGGGGGCCATAGTGCTTCTGCCATAACCACTGGTGGATGGGGAATGATGTACTGCTGCTGTCCCACCTGAGAGATGGGGGCCATAGTGTTGATACTGCCATCACACCTGAGGAATGTGGAATGTGGTACTGCTGCCATCACACCTAATGGATAGGGACCGCAGTGCTGCTGCTTCCATCACACCTGAGGGAGGGGGGGACACAGTGTTGTTGCTGCTGCCATCACACCAGAGGGATGGGTCTGTAGTGTTGTTGGTGCTGCCATCGCACCAGAGGATGGGGTCTTACTGCTGCTTCCATCACACCTCAGGGATGGGGCTGTAGTGCTGTTGCTTGCCATCATATTTTGTACCTAAAATAACTTTTAAATTGGTACAAGGATGGAAGGATGTGCAATAGTGGAGGTCAAAACTGCTAAAATGCATGTTAGCAGAGTTAAAATTGTTAAATAAGTACACAAACCAAACACCGTAAAACCGATTTTGGCTTAGTAGACACCGGTGACAGTACCGTTTTTTACAATGTGCAAAATGGAATTTTCCCTTTCTCAATCCCAGTAAACCAGTGTCCCTGAGCATTACTGTTGGCAATCCCAAGTCACACCCCTGACGCCTGTCAGTCCCTACAGGGTAGGGCATTATGGTCGGAAACCCCAATGCCCTGGGTGTTTCTTGGTATTTTTACTCCAAGTTTTCAACATGGGCTTTTTGTGACCCCACCGCATGAACATTGACATTATCAGTTAGTTAGCCAAAAGGTGATTTTGCACAGTGACTGCGCCATTTGATACCACAGGTGCGAAAACACATTTTGAACAGGATATGAAACATGACAGCTGTACTGTTCATGAGGAGGTGTAAAAAATGGTAACGTTTAAAATCTGGAGTAAAAATATAAAAAAAACTGGTGAAGTCACAAGCATGCATAAAAACTGTGCAATGCACACCCATAGTTATTTGGGGGATTTTTTACACCAGATTTTCAACATAGGCATTTTGGGATCTCCACTCATGAACAGAGTCACTGTGATTTTCTTAATCTGTCCTGAATACTGATTTCCTACAGTGACAGTGCTATTCTGCGCTGAAAGTGTGAAAGCACATTTCAGCCAGGATGTGAAAAATGACAGCTGTACTGTTCATAAAGAGGTGTGGAAAATTGCCAATGTTGAAAATCTGTAGTAAAAATATTCCAATTTCATGAAGTTAAGAGGGTGCGTGGAAACTGTGCAATGCACGCTCATAACACTCATAACAAAATTTTATGGGCATTTGTCACCAAATTTTCAACACAGGCATTTTAAAACCTTTGCTCATGAATAGAGTCACTGTGATTTTCTTAATCGGTCCTGAACATTGATTTTGCACACTGACCGCACCATTGTGCACTACATGTACAAAAACACATTTCAGGTGAGGTGTGAAAAATGACAGCTGTACTGTTCATAAGGAAGTGTGGTAAAATGGCAATGTGGAAAATCTGGGGTGAAAATATAAAAAATTCTTGAAGTTAAGAGCGTCCGTAATAACTGCACAAGGCACACTCGTAAAACAGTCATTTTTTGGAATTTTGTCACCAAATTTTCAACATGGGGGTTTTTGGGGCCTACCTCATGAACTGTGACACTATCATTTTGTTACTTGGTCCCGAAACATGGTTCCATGCAGTGACCACAAGATCACCTTTCGGGACAGAATAACAAAATTATTTTTATTATTTATTTTAGTTTTTGTTGACCGGGTAAGTGCACTAGACAAATCCTGCCTATTTTCAGGCACATCCCGGGGCAGGGGGATACAGATGAATTCCAACTGACCTTGAACCAGATTACGCTATTGTTGGTATTTTTAGTGAATGAGGGAAATTTGGCCAGGACACCGGGAAATTCCCCTACTCTTCTGCCAGCAGGGGGCTTGACTTCCTGTGAGCAGGGATGGAGGAGCCCAGTTGGGAGCTGGACCGAGGAGGAGGAGGAAGTGCTGATGTGGCAGGGGAGATGGCCTCCTCCCATGACCTCATATTGCAAGAGGCTACTTTACTGGAAATAAACTAAGAATTAGTTCAAAATAAACAAGAAGAGATGTTTTTCTCGATCGAGGACTTGAGTAATATTGATGGAAATAAGGACTGTGAGAGAACTCCAATGGAAGGAATTAAGGGCAAAAGTAAAGAAGAACTTCTGCAGGCATTAGAGAAAGCCAAGGAGAAATATGCAGCTCTTATGGCAAGAAAACAAGCTGAATTAAAGTTACTGGATCACAGTGAAGAAATTGACAATGGGTATGGCCCAGCTGACAGGTCTGAATATGATGCATCAACATCAAAGGACGAGGAAGGAGCAAGCCGGCAGACACTCCCGCAGGTAAATCTTCAGTCTATTATTTCAACCACTGATGCAAATGTGAACAGGGCTGGCAGGAAAACCAAGGGATTCAGGTGCCTAGAGCCCCAAGAGGTGAATGTTTTGAATAACCTGCAGGAGGTAGAGGGCAGTGATATTAAGGCAGAAGTTCCTACTGAAACTAGCTCTAAAACTGAGCAAAGGAGCAAGAAGGGGAATGGAGGTTTAAAAACTGCTGTACAAGATAAAGAAATGCCTAATGTAGTTTCAGGGCTGGAAAACAATCCTAAGTCTGGTAATACAGTCCCCCGGTTCAACACAGAGATTCAAAAAGGCCCAAATACAGAGGAAAAGAAAACTGGGGAAGTCATTTTCCAAAATAATCCCTTTGAACAGACTGATGCTACCATTTTTTCTTTCTTAGCACGATCTGCTAAACCAGGATCAAAGGAAGGGAAAAACAGGAGAGAGGCTATAATGTTGGCAAAACACAATCTAGATGGGCCTAATACTCATAAAGGGCCTGTAGAACACATGGGACAAAATATATCTATGCAATCCTGTCCAACAACAACAACAGATGCAATTGGCAAAGCATTTTCCCTACACAGTAATCTAAATCAGGTACTTGAACCCTTCTGCAGTTTGTCTCCGGGAAAAGCTCTACAGGAGGCAGGATGGAAGAAATTGCCTTCAGGCCAGTGGTTGCCAGACCCACCGTGGCCTGCAAACACTGTGACAACTGTGGGGAGGTGGGGCACTTAAGTATGCAATGCGCAAACTTGACACGATGTGAGTTATGTGAGGACACAGGTCACACATTTCTAGAGTGTCCGTGGGTTGCAAGAAATAAGGCAACAGTCATTAGCCCTGAGCTTCTTATCCAACAAGCTCAAGAGGAAGCAGCCAAAAGGTGGTAGAGGCTGAAGCTCCTCCTGCAGAACATAATCCTCCAGATAAGGCTCCAGACCCTATTCCAGGCAGAAAGGTGGAAGTCGAGACTGAAGAGATAAGAATAGATGAGGAGAATCATCCACTCTGTCCCAATTCTGATAAGCCCATCCAGTGGGGGGACCTATTACCGGTTTGCTACACAGATAAGCAATCCACTGATGTGTAGGTGATCCCTCGCCCACCCCCCAAAAAAACCCACCCTCCAAGAAGAACAACTAGGAATACAAAACCAAACCCACCCCTCACCCCCACAAGTGAGCAAGCAAGCCTAGCGGAACCTAATCCCTTTGAGGTTTTGGCTCCCACTGAGGTAGAATCAGACACAGAACAGATGGATGTAGCTCTTACACCCACACAAGCTGAAGGAGGGAAGGCTGATATGCTTGAGTACAAAGGGAAGAAAAAGAAAAGGAGGAAGAAAGGGCCTTGAACTCTTAAATTGAATGGTTAAGTTATCCCTGGGGTCATGTAACTGTCATAGCCTCTTACATTCCCTTAGAAGAACAGTGTTGTTTCACCTATTGATAGATCTAAAACTGGATATCTGTTTTTTGCAAGAAACATGGATGCTCACATCGGACCAGCTTAGGCTGTTCCAGGCCGAATGGAGATGGGGGCCATCCTATTGATCATTTGGGCGAGACAGGGCCGATGGAATAGGTATTGTATTTAGTACCTTTTCCTTCCAAATGACCAAGATGGTGGATTTGATTCCAGGGAGGCTGTTCATCCTAGATGGATATTGGGATAAGGTCCTATATAGATTAATAAATGTATACAGCCCACAAACAAAAGCAGATAGAGTAGCTCTAATTTCCAAACTTCAACCTTACTTACATACGTCCACTTATGTAATCCTGGGGGGATTTTAATTGTGACTTACCCAAAGGGGGACTGAGGGGGGAAGAGTGAAAACATACTGCGATTCAAATGCCTTGCAAAAATGTGTCGATATTGGCGAGCTGAAAATTGTGCACACTACCAATCCCAAGGACCCAAATATACATACAAAAGGGGACACCTGACATCAAATATAGACCATATTTTTGTTTCTAGGAATCTCCCTGACCCAACCTTTCATATTATCCCTATAGAATTTTCAGACCAACTTCTCTTACAAATAACGTTTCAAACAGCCCCCCCCCCCCCGAAAATAAGGAGGGAGAAAAGATGGAGATTAAATGTTTCAATGCTCACAGACCCTTTTGTTAAAGAGAAAATGTCATCATTACTCTGGACTAGGACCTCAGTGAGTGATCTCTATGAAGATTTGGGGGTATGGTGGATGGACACAAAAAAAGAGATAGCAATATGGTTCCACAACTATGGCAAGTATAGGGCACAAAACAATTTTTTTAGCTATTTAAAACTAAGATCAAAACTTCAGAACATGCTTACACAGTCTGCTATGTCTATACAAGATTATGGCCATGACATTGAACAGATCCAGGATGAAATGAGGAAATTTCAATATGACAGGGCAAAAACTTTAAATACAGAATTGCAATTTAGAACACAAAACCCCCCAATTGGAGACCCCTTTGAAGCCTGTAAAAAGAAAAAAGATACTTTAGATATGTTTCAATTAGTAGATGAAAGATGAAACATAGTGGAAGATGAGATTGGGATCCATGAAATAAGCTGTGGGCTTTTGGCATCACATGAAAGTTCCCCTCCTCCTTCTACAAATTTGATTAATTCTTATTTGGAGAAAAGCCAGGTACCCTTGGCCAGGGAGTATCAGGCATTTTTAACATCTCCTTTGAAATTACAGGAAATAGAAGATGTAATTGTGAAACTAAAAAATGGATCTTCACCCGGACCTGACGGACTGCCTTATGAGTTTTACAGATCATTTTCCAAAATAATGGCAAGGTGTTTAGTAGAACTGTTTTCAGTATTTTTTGACAAAGGGGTGGTCCCCCCTCAATTCACAGCAGGTCTCTTAATTTTTATATATAAGGGAGGGCGAAAGGTAGACATCTCAAACTGGAGACCTATAACTCTCCTGAATGCTGATTTTAAAACATTGTCTCAGGTTCTTAACAATAGGCTAAGGCAAATAGCTCCTTTATTAATACATCCAGCCCAGTTTTGTGGGATCCCTGAAAGGAAGCTACAACATGCCTTAATGATTATCAGAGATGGAATAGAGATGTGTGGTGCTGCACAAACATCCGGTTGTATCATTACTTTAGATCAAAGCAAGGCTTTTGATAGAGTATATCTTCCTTTCCTCTTTCAGACCTTATTACATTATGGTATTCCAAAGGAATTTGTGCATAAAATCCAACTTCTATATTCTAGAGTCCATGTGCAACCTGTTATTAGAGGGTTGGTAATGAAAGGTATCACCATAAATACAGGGGTTTGACAGGGCTGCCTCCTCAGCCCACTCCTTTATAACTTTTCCCTGGACCCTCTGATTAGAGTTCTGAGCAATACTCAAGAATGGGAAGGTTTGGGGGGGGTCCCAGGCCAAATGGAACTGAAAATCCAAGCCTATGCGGACGATATATGCCTGTGTTTATAGCAAACCTGGGGCAATTACCAACAGTAATAAAACAACTGCAGGAATATTCTAGAGCATCTAATGCCACCCTCAATCTAAATAAATGTAAAGGGTTGTACTTAGGAAATACAAAGAGGGCACCTATAACAGTAAACCATATTTATTTCTCCTCAGAGCCACAAAAGATCTAGTGAATAACATTTGGACAACATAATCTCCCGCTTGAGAACTGGGAAAGGGCTCTTCAGAGGGCTGTAAATAAAGTCCAGAGATGGAAGTCATGGAGGTTGTCTAAAATAAAAAGGGTGCACATAATTAAAAGGTTCATTATACCCACTTTGTTGTATATAGCCATGATTTTCCCACCCCCAGTGATCTTAGAAACCAGGTTATATGCATGCTTTTTTCAGATGGTTTGGGGATCCAGATTGAACCCAATAAAAAGGTGTTTTACACACTTGTCTAAACAACAAGGGGGTCTGGGTATGGTGGACCCTATAATCTTTTTCCATAGCCTTTTCCTGTCTCACAGTCTTAAAACTGGGCTAGGGGAACCAACCAGTGTGACATACCATTTGTTTTGTAAAACTTGTAGTGCACATTTGGAAATGTGGACTGGAAACCTTCCCCCAAAATTGCCCACCTGTATCAAAATATCAGAATATATTAAACCAGAGCTCAAAAAGGTTTGCAAATGGAAGATCACTAAAGTGGATATCCCTAGACTCTCAGGATGACAATTGTACTCGCACATGGTGAGTCAAATCCATCCGGAACAACCTGAATTTAAAAATTGCCCACCAGATCTAAAGGGAGGGGTGTTAAAACAATTAAATAACAACAGAATTCCAATGCACATGTGGGAGGTATTATGGCTTTCAGCTTACGGGAGACTGAATGTAAGAGGCAATGCAAAACACAAGGCCCAAGAAGAAAGGAATTGTCCATATAACGGTTATATAAATATTGAAGAGACAATGGATCATGTCCTTTTTACCTGTTCCTATGCAAAAGCCCTATGGGGATATTTAAAGACAGAATGGAATCTAAGGTGGTTAGACAGTTTAACCCATGAGTCTTTGGTCCTTGGGCATTGTCCCAACCTCAAGATAATGTATGATTATGATACTTTAATGGTGTTGTTTTGCTGTTTAAAGTTTTACCTTTGGCAGACTCGCTGTCAATGGACACTCCAACAGAGATTGATGTCATATACCACCTATAAGACACTGGTAGAACAAGCTATGGGGGCAGTGTTTAAGAAAGATCTGCAGACTAATCCTAAGACCTATGTTTTAAGGAAATGGAAAGGGTTGTTTGGATTTATCAAATACAAGTAAGGAGGTAGACTAAAAACCTATTTCTAAACAAGATGTGTTTAAAAAGTACTACTGATTTTTGCCCTAATAGTTTATTGGTTACTCAGTAGTTGGAAAATTATTTTTGAGCAATCACTTTTAACCAGAGTATGAATGAAATACTTGTTTATTTGGGATTAAAATTGTATTCTTTCATGTGACTTAACACACTCAGAAGTAATTAGGTTTGAGAGCTACAACTAGCAAAATTCCCCTGCCACAATGGTATGGGGAAAATAATAAGGGGGAAGGGGAAGGTTTCTTTGGGGTTAAGGAATGATTATTGTGTGGTCTTTAACATACCGCATCAAGTGTGTGAAGTGTATACCTGTTGTTCTTTCTTTCTATATATTTGTTTTTTCTTTCCTCTTTATTTTTATGTACAATGTGTTATGATTTGTGATGATGCGATAACAATAAAAAATTGCCCTATTCTTTTCGATAAGTGCCATGGAATCTTTAACATCCACCTGAACTACCACCAATCCAGGCAGATGGGACCTCAGTTTAACGTCTCATCCGAACGACGAAAATGACAGTGACTGAGTTCATGAGGTGGGGTCCCAAGAACCCCATGTTAAAAATTTGGTGAAAAAATTCCTACAAATGGCTGAGATATCCACTTAAGTTGAAAAAACCCTATTTATGCCATTATACAGCATTTCTTCAGTTTGCAGTCGGCTTTGAAGAGTGCAGATGTGTTCCCAGTTCAGTGAAGAGCATCGTGCCAGGCTCCAGAGGTAAGTATGGGGTGAGGGAGTGTGGCAATGTGGGATGCGCAGAGGGTGGGCGTGGGTTGGGCAAGGGGCACCACAGACAGCGTAGGACTGTTTTCTTTATTTTTACAGGAAAAAAACACTGCAGGACTTTTGACACACTGGGGATGGGCTACCAGCGTGCTGCCTGGATGTTTATTGGGGAAGAGGGAGTGGAGCTGATGGGGATTGGGCACCCCGTTGGCCATACAGTGTGCTGGGGGGATGCATGAGCCAAGGGGGGATTGGGCACCCCCTTGGCACACAATGAATGGGGGCGCATCCTGCCAATGGGGATTGGGCTACCCCATCAGCAAATGAACTGGGGAGGGGATCATGCTGACAGGGGGATTGGGCACCCCCATTGGCTTTTATTAAATTTATTTATTTATTGAAATGTTTCACCTGGAAGGCACACTGTAGGGTGGGCGGTGGCTTTCCTTCAGCTTCGTGGGGACTGTGAGAGGCCGACGTAGAAGCCATCACCATGGAGACACCACACAATGCAGCTGTGTAATTGGCTGCTGCAGTCAGTGATGCCCAGCAGCAAAAACAGCTGATTGCGTAGTGATGGGGCACTCCCTGATTGCAGTGTCCAAGATTCTTTGAACATAGTGGTATGCTCATTACTGGCCACCATTAACAGCCTGATCCTCTATTTGCCATGGCAGAGACCAGCCCCAGAATGGACTGCTGCCATTGGGCACAACACTGCCATGCCTCCACAATTTGCTTGTGAAGGAAGCTGATGCAATGTGTTTCTTGCACATGCATGCAAGTAACACAAAAATGGGGATAGATTAAATCCTGCTTCCTATCTTCTGATTAGCCTCATTGATATTCTTGCAAAAAAAAATTCTAAAATAATTTTAATAAGATTGCAGATCTGGACAGATGTTAATGCTATTCTGTCATGTTTTCAGGCTGACTCTAGAACCAGACATTCTGTTATTGATCACTGTTATGTGCAAATGTTTCACAAATATGTTGAATGATGTAAGCAAAGAATATACACATTTGTTTTACTGATTATTCATCCATATTTGAGTTATCACATTTCATCTTATGAACAAAATTAGAAACATTTAGAATTGATCCAGGACTTTTACTTATTATTATTATTGTTTTAAGGTCCTTTATTCAGACACATGGACCAAAATAAGATTTTCAATGATGACCAACCGACTGATTCTTGTTTTTATAACAGGGAGTGAAATAGGGCTGAGTTGGTTGCTCAACTTGTATTTGAATGCATTTCTCACTTTTCAGCCTCATTTTGAAGCCAATTCTCCAAAAATAAAGGAGAAGCTATTCTTGCCCTTCCTTACACAAGTCATGTAGTTCCCTTAACTTTGACTAGAACAAGTCTGCAAGACATTTTGAACTTGTTTGGAGATGTCTGCAAACTCTGATAACTAAAGGTATATTTGGGGAATATGAAAATTGTTGTATTTGGCCATCAAATTGAAACTTCTTTTTTTAGGGAACCTGAGGATTCTAGAATTGAAGTAGTTAGTTCATCTGTGTATTCAGGCTTCACACTATCTTCTAATTTGGGAAGTACTAAACACTTTAAAGGTTGTGCTAAGAACCATGATGCTACTCTGTTAGGACCTGAATGTTTCAATAGGAAAAATGGTGTCAGTTCAATAGAAATACAAAATCACACATACCCCCATAAAGCAAATCACCACAGAATATTATGTTGGTTCAACTTTAAGCAGAAATGCATGCTGCTGAAAGACCTCTTACACAGTCTGCAAAGGGTGCCAACAGAAAGACACAGACATGTGTTTCATCCTACCAGTACTCATCAGTGTCCCTCATCTGTATTACACCCCAGTGGAATGAACCAGCTGCCCTAAGATGGTCTATCTGGGTTATATTGTGGTGAACCCAATAAAAACCAAAAATAAACTAAAAAAGGACCTCAGTACACAAGCACCAAGACAAAAGTTACCCCAAAGGGCATTGGCTGGAAAGCTAAGTTTCAAAGAAATACAAAATCACACATACCCCCATAATGCAAAGCATCATGGGCTGTATATGCAAATCACCACAGAATATTATGCTGGTACATCTTTAAGCAGAAATGCAAGGTGCCAAAAGGCCTCTCACAAAGTCTGAAAAGGGTGCCAACAGAAAGACACAGACACGTGTTTCACCTACCAGAACTCATCAGTATGCCTCATCTGTATGACACCCCAGTGGAATGAACCAGTTACCCTAAGATGGTCTTTCTGGGTTATGTTGTGGTCAACCAAATAAAAAAAAATTAAAAAACAAAGAATCTCAGTACACCAGCACTGAGGCAAGGGTTACCCCAAAGGGCATTGGCCAGGAAGCCACATTTCAAAGAAATATAAAATCACACAATAGGGTTGACTATCAAGTCAGCAAATGACAAATTATCTTCCAGAATACTCTGGGGGCCAAGATCTGGTATATTGAAATATTTGGATTTATTTAATGAAAACTATCAAGGTTTTGGAGACAAAATCTGGGTCTACCACAGGTATCCCGAGCTGTGCTGTAAAGAGGGAGAGTTGGTCAATTAGGGATAGAAGTCCCAGCTCCAACTGGTTGTGGGTCCTGTATACTGTATATGCCTTCCTGTAAATTGCCAAGATTAGCTTATAGTGAAATTATAAAGCTTCAAAAATAAAGTTTAAATCCCAGCTGGCTTATTTATCTTTAATCAGTATTTAGACATGTGGATTTGCTTTCCATCATTTATTTTTTGGAACAGGGACGTGAATACAATTCCACAGTCCAGCAAAATTGGGCAATATGGTTGAGGTTAAAAGATCTTGGACAGTTGTTTCCTTAAATATTCAGCTTGCATTTGACAGAGTGGTAAAAGGCCCCAAACGGGAAGATTATCTATCTAGTTGTCTTGACAAAATGAGGTATGCATCAGGCTTATATTAAATTTCAGTTCCACACATTCAACTGTAATTTTTTTTCTGAGTATGAGCAAGTCATGCAGGGACATCTTATAAATATTTATGACCAAACAATCTGTGGGTGTAGACTGGGGGTCCCCTAGTACACCATTCCTGTGGCGTTATTTTGCCCTAGGTACAATTCAGTAGACAAAGTGGCTAGTTTCTTTTTTGGCTGAATCACTTGATCCAACAAATAAACAATTGAAGTTGTTGTTAGCTGGCTCTGACCATGCCGGCTGGTGGGCTGACACAACCGGGAGCTGTAGCTTTGGCTCTGTGGGTGGGGTGGTCAGCTTCCTCATGGGTGTTGGTGTGAGGGACTCCCTGTTTGCCCGGTCTTTATCTAGGCCTTTGCCACTTTACACCCTAACACTGATGGCAGCAGAGGCAGCCATGGGGGTTAGGTGTTGTACTAGTGGTTTTATTTGAGGTCTGTTCTGGAATTTGGACCTTATTGGAAGATCTTTTTTCGTTTCTGGACTGTTGGATTTTTCCCACTGGAGTTTGGATCATAACTGGACCTTCCCTTTGGGATTTTGTGAACTGGTCAGACTATTTGCATCTGCATATTGAAGTTGGAATGGAGTGGTGGCCTGAACTGTATTTTGGTGGACCTGAAGGTACGTTTGCATGAGACTGGCCAGGTGGGCCCGCTTTGCCACTATCTTCTGTCTCATACTCCTTGGCAGGACTTGTTTTGGATTGGATTTATTTTATTTTCTGGATTAACTTGTACCTTTGGATGATTTCCCTCCCTGGATTATTTTTTTCTGCTTGTGACTTTAATTTATCTGTTTTGATGTGATCTCCACGGTGGTGAGAGGACCTAGGTGTCCACACTTGTACAGTCTTTTCATTTTGACTGAATGGCTCATTAATGTCAATTTTATTTTATTTTGAACTTTATTTGATTAAGATTTTGTTTTATTTCGGGCAGTGATAGTGCCTCACTTCCCTACTCCTAGGCTGTGAGAGGGCCGGGGGGAGGTGAATTTATATTTGTGTTCTGTATCCTGTGAGAGAAGATTGCAGTAGTTTTTTTGTTTTTTTGGGGGGGGATTGAAATCATCCAAATAGTAAGGGACTGGGGTGGTATTTTATTTGTTTTAGTTGGGTGGGTTTGTTTTTAACTGTATTATTGTGTTCTGGGGGTCTTTATTAGGTTGGGAACCTGAATGTTATGTACCTTGGTATTGGTGCAATTGTGAAATGTGTACGTCTCCATCCCTGGTCGTGCGCTATTTGTCATCCACTCTCCATGCCCTCTGCCCCTTTCCCCCCTCCTTTGTTGTTGTCAACTTACCATCGCTGTAGTGCGCTGGGTATTGTTTGTAGGAGGGGTGGGTTGGGGGTGTGGACATTGGAGGATGAATGAACGCACCTCTAACAGTGGGGTGGTTAGGCCTAGAAGACACCCTGGGGCAAAATGGAGTCTGGAATGGGGTATTCCTTTTCTTGTCCCCATACCCAAGGGCACTGTCTTTTGTAGCAGGGAAGTAGCCGGGGTTGCCCTTGAAGCCCATCCAACTCGAGTGGTATTATGTAATGCCAGATCTATTAAAAATAAGACTGCAATTATTGCAGATCTTGTTGGAACAACTGATCTGTCTTGCATCACCGAGACCTGGCTGGATGAAAATGCTGGCCCTATCTTGGATGCTGCAATTCCGGCCAGGTACTTGGTGATACACCACTCGAGATTGGATCACCGGGGGAAGGGGTGGCAGTCTGTTTCAAGACCAAGTTGGGCCTCATGAATGTACCAGTTGAGGAAGCTGAATCATTTGAGTGTACCGTGTTGGCCAGTGTAGGTTGCAGGTTAGCTCTCGTCTACCGTCCACCCGGAGTTGAGACACATTTCCTGCAGGAAGTAGCAAATTTCATCACCTACATGGCAGTGGAGTCACCCAGATTTATGGTACTGGGTGACTTCAATGCCTGGGTCGATGATGAACTCTTGCAGTTTGGACAACACTTCCTCCAGCTTATGACATCTCTGGGACTTACACAGGTTGTTACCTCTGCCACCCATAAACACAGTCACTCTCTTGATCTGGTTTTCCTCCTGGGGATCGAGGCCTCTGATTTGGAGGTAGAACCTGTCAGTTGGTCTGATCACTACATCGTGAGGTTCAACATTTGCACCCCCTTCGAAGGCCTGCCCCTGTGGAGATGGTCAGTTACCGCCCTTTACGGGAGGCGAGTCCTAGAGGCCTAGCAGTGGTGATTGAACTCTCAGAGTTTCCGGTGGCCAGCATGAGTCCAGAGACTCTAGTGGTGGCTTATAATAAGGCCATTTCTGTAGCCCTGGACTTGATTGCTCCTGTCTATGTTCATCCTCTCCCCCTTCACCCTTGGGCCCCTTGGTTTGATGGGTCTTTGAGGGAGTTGCGGTGAGTAGGACATAGGTTAGAGTGGCGCTGGTGGAAATCTGCCCTGGAGTCTGACCACCTTAGATTGGCTGAGCATTATCAGACTTACCAATCAGCAATCTCCGTAAGAAGGCAGAATTCCTGTCCAGGGAGATCGCTGCCTCTCAGAACTGACCAGCTCAGCTCTTCCGAACTGTTGACAGGTTGTGCAACCCAACCTGTCTGCAGCTCCAAAGACCTTTTTCGCAAGTGGAGTGCGATGAACATGCTGGGTTCTTTGCGGATAAGGTAGCCGACATCAGGTCAGAAATTCTTTCAACTCAATCTATGGGGGCTGCTGATGATGATCAGTGTTTGGTCACCTCACCTTGAGCTTCATGGAGTACCTTTACTTTACCCGACCTAGCGGATGTCATACAGATTGCCCAGGGTATGGGCCCTATGTGTTGTAGTTTGGATCCGGGCCCAACATCCTTGATTATGGGTTGTTGGGATTTGATCAGCCTGGACCTGGCACAGCTAGTCCAGTGCTCCCTGGAATCTGGTGAGTTTCCAAGCTCCCTGAAGGAGGTGGTGGTAACCCCCCTCCTGAAGAAAGCTTCTTTGGACCCTGACTCTCTGGCCAAGTACAGACCTATCTCAAACTTTCCATTTATAGGGAAGGTGATTGAGAAAGTAGTAACGGTACAGCTGGATGACCACCTGACCAATCATAACATCTACAAACCTCTCCAGTCCGGTTTTCAAAAAAGGCACAGTATGGAGACGGCACTTGTTCGGGTGCTCAATGATCTCCTGATGGCGAGAGATTGGAGAAGCCATTCTATCTTGATGCTCCTTGATCTCTCCTTAGTTTTTGACACTGTAGACCATGGAGTGCTGCTTGGTCATCTGAGGTCCATCTGTGGATTGACAGGTATGGTCCTCAGGTGGTTTACATCTTTCCTCACTGACAGGAGTCAGAGAGTGGTGTCCGGGAATTTTTTCCTCGGACCCATTCTCCCTGCCATGTGGGGTCCCTCAGGGTTCAGTGCTGTCCCACATGTTGTTTGCAGTGTATATGCTACCCCTAGGAAACATTGTAAGATCGTATGGGCTGAGGTTTCATTGCTATGCTGATGATACCCAGCTCTACTTGTCTTTTGCTCCTGACCAGGATAGAGCTGTCTCGGTATTTAATACCTGCCTTGCCAATATCCAGGACTGGATGAACTCAAGTTGGTTAAAGGAGAACGCTGGAAAGACAGAGGTGATGGTAATGGACCTGGGTCACCAGATAGAGGGGTTGTGGGCTGATCAGCCCTCTGGACTTTTTCTTGGGGCTCTCACATCCTAGCCTCTGAATGGGTGTGAAACCTAGGGGTAGTGCTTGATGACGGGCTGACTTTATGAGATCAGGTGTCAGCCATCGTTAAGACTTCCTTTTATCATCTTAAGAATATCTCCAGGATTAAGCACCTGGTGCCATCCGGCGACTTGCCTACTTTGATTCATGCTTTTGTGACCTCACACCTTGATTATTGCAACTCCCTGTACTTAGGGCTTGCTGGGGTTGATATCCACCACCTACAGCTCATGCAGAATGGAGCAGCACGATTGTTGATGGGGGCCCCTCAGGCTTCCCATATTACTCCTGTGCAGTGCAATATGCACTGGTTGCCGATTAGGTGGTGGATCACCTTTAAAGTTGGTTTACTGACTTATAAAGCCCTACGTGGACTGGGCCCCGACTACTGGAAAGAGCTTCTTGTGCTTTACTGCCCGGTGCAACAGTTGTGTTCAGCTGATGAGAGGTTGCTGGAGATTCCAAGGGTGTCTTTGAAATCTTCTTGGTCCCGCGCATTTATGCGTGTGACTCCAACCCTTTGGAATTCTCTACCCCATCAGCTTTGGGAGTGCACAACTGTGGGAGGGTTCAAACAGGCACTGAAAATCTTTTTATGGTGCCATGCTTTTGGTGGCACCGAATAATTTGGATTCTCTACTATTTTGATAGTTTTTTTATTCTTATGTTCACTGTTTTTATCATGATTGTTTTTATCTTATTGTAAAGCGCCTTGATGGCCTGAAAGGCGCTTGTGCAAAATAACATTTATTATTACTATTAATAATAATAAGATGTGTAAAGTTTTTGAAATCAATAATACAATTGTGGAAATGTATTCCTTGAATTTATACTGAGTGCATAATGGCATATGATACTACAGTATGTGCAACTTTACATATCCAGTCAATATTCATGCTACTGTTGATATTTTTATATTTACTGTATGACTTTTGTTTACTTGTATGCATGTTGTGAAATGGCCTTTTGGTCAAACAAATAAAATTATTTTCTAATTGTTTATTTGTTTAAAATTTTGGTAACTGGATAAGAACCAAGAATAAGCAATGTCCATTTTCAAGGGGATCCAGAGTAGCAAGACAAAAACCTAGATCAAGACACATGCTAAAACAATAAATGCCATGCCAGAAGGCAAAGGCAGAGATGGAGCTGAGGACAATGGAAGGGGTCAAGGAAGGTGACAAAACTTTATTTTGTTACATCCAAGAGAAAAGGACAATGCAGGAAATGTTTAAGCTGAAAAAAGGATCAACATTGGTGGAGAACAATAGAGGAAAGGCAAAACTACTGAATGAATACTTCTGCTCAGTATTCACAAAGGAAAAAAGATGGACCAGTCCCACAAGGAAAAAATAGGAATTGGAAAGGGGAGTAAAAATGTGTGAGGAAGAAATTACAGTGGCCAGTAGTCAGGGTAGGGGGTTGAGCACCATGTAATACAAGTTATGTGAGCTATGCATCATGTAGACTCAATAGACCTCAAGGCCTTCATCTGCTGGCATTTTTATATGTTCACATGTACACAATCAGGAGAAATGTTTACAATTGCAATTAGACAATAAATGATTTCTGTAATGATACTTGAAAATTCTAACATTTCATACATCCAACAAATATGACTTAGTAGAATTCTATTCTTTAGCCATGGTATGAGTGAAAGTTCATTGATCACATTTTTTTGTCTTCCAAGATAACTGATGAGAACTTTAAGTATGATGAACAGGCCTAGGAATGGAAAATAAGTTTGCCATGGAACTTAGACTTGAGTCCCTGAGAATTCTCCTGGTTGTTGATAATCCCAAATATTTAGAAGGTGTAACCACCCTACAAATGGGGTTCCCAAAAGTCTTCCAAGAGCTTGCCTAATTGCTCAGGGCCTGGTTGGTGTTTGGTGTTAAAGCCTTTTAATTGTGATTGCCAGTGAGTGCTTTTAAAGCCTCCAAGTTGCGTCTCTTTAAGGGCTGCCTGCTTGCAGTCATAATTAATCTGGATGGAGGGCCTGTGTGTTTCTCTGCTCGAATCCTGCTGAAGCTGCTGCCTATGCACTCCGTTTCTGCCATCGCTAAGTGAGCAGAGGTAGCCCAGTTGAAAGATATAAATACTTGCAGGGAATTATGCAGAGTAGCAGTAAAAATGTAGTTTGTCTAACCTGCCTTTCTTGCAGCATGGACTATTTATGTTGTGCTCCACCATTTTGGTCCTGAACTGCCGAATTAGACCAATGGGGTTGTGAGGACTCTAAAATGGAGCCTGATAAAGTGGATCTATGTGGTGCCTGACTCTGGGAAATGTAGTTTTGGACCATTGGCACCTTTTTGCACCAACAGGGGGAGTGTGTTGTGATTGACAGCAGAACCAGCCAATTGGACCTTTTGGATCTAAGAGAAATCCCCTGAACTGTCGGCTGGCAAGCCAGATTTGAGTTGGAAGCTGAAGGAGCAGCACCTCTGTGTGTTCGAGCAGCCGTTGCAGCGTTGTTCACGCGGGAGAACCATTGAAGGCCTGTCTGTAGGCCTGCTATCCTGATTACGGCCCTGAAGAGGTAGAAGAGGATTTTTTCAGACTGAATCCGAATTTGTAGAGAACTAAGCAAGCTGCTGTGGGACCAGGCTTACCCTGTAGGAAACCAAAAATTTTGTTAAATGTGATCGGCCTGTCAGAAACTTTAGCTACTGTAGTGCTCCCAGGTTTAGCAGTGATTTTGCAATCGGGACCTAGAAGTCGTTTGCCTAGTACAGTAAACTTTCTTTACATATGAATGTGCTATGTGCTGGATGGGGATCGCAATCTGATTTCCCCCATTGCTGTGAGCTATATGATAGTGCTGGAGGCTGCTGCCCAGCAAAATGTCGGACTAAATCCATGCTGCCTGATGCAGATAGGCCCAGGCACGAGGGCTTGTCTTACTACCCTGCTGCACAGAAAATATCCATCAATGAGGAACCAGCCAGGGGACCAGCCCCTGCTCTTTGCCTGAACAAGACTAGTGCTGAAGCAAATCATAGGGGCCCTGTCTCTTCTGGCAATCCAGACCTTTCATCCTTCAGCCCTCCTGTGTTTAGCCTGGGTATCTGAGTAATTATATGGGTAGCTCCCTGCAACTTTTTTTTAATCAAAGTGTGTCATCTGATTGTTCTGTGCTTTTCTTTCCATGAACTGAGCCCTCCAGCTCCGGATTACAAATTGTGTGTGCATGTTTTTTTCTCCAGCACAGGACTCCAACCAGCTGTACCACCGGCCTACCCCAGGCATCGGTTCTGACTAGCCTTTTCCCCCATCCTGGGTACCCAGAGAGTGTGACTGAGTTGGACTCTAAGTGCATGCACAGTAATGTGATTATTAATGTGTTCAAGCTAATTAACCTGATTATTACCCCTCCTTGTTACAGACCCCTGAATAAATCAGATCTATTTGTTTCTGCAATTTACATTGACTGTGGTGTCGATTTATGCTGAAGGTATTGCATTGTTGCTGTTGTACTGCATCACCTTATTTTACAGGGGGTCCCCAGAGTCAAGCTGAAGGAACTTGTCCTGGGGGTAAGTGTCAAGTACAAGTGTATGTGGTTGGCATATCTGGGGTATTTGGAAAGTCACTGTTGTGTACGGTGTGGGTACTAGTGGGAGATAAGGGGGGTCACAGTGTCCCAGAGGGCTGTGGCCTGGTTAGCGTAACCCAAACCAACCCTGACTTTTGGGTGGAGGCACCCGTTTCAGAACTCAGCCTCTAAACCTGCTAGTAGCCAAGCAGGCAGGGGTAGTAGCCCAAGAGATAGCGCCACCTAGGAGTTACATCTTGGAGGCACTGCTGGGATTAGCATCCTCTAGTGGCCATGTGAGGAAATTACCCCAATATGTTCAGTTTGGGAGAGAAGATGGAGGAGCTTACTACGCCTAAGCTAAAAATTGCCCCCATAAACTGATGGTGCACCAAATGATGGAGTGGAGTGAAGCTGAGGGGGTAGACCCCAAAAGGCTATTCTGTTATTGAATGTCCCATTAGGGACCAGTAATGCTGATCACAGGGATTGCTACTGTTTGTTGCTAACATTTCATTGCTTTATTTTTTCTCTGATTCAAATTGTTGTTGCTGGTATACCTTCTTCTGCATTATTACAAGGTGTGCCTACAGGTGTGTGCTAACAGATTACTGCTGTAATCTTCTGATTCAAATTGTCTTTTGCAAGGTATATCTTCTGTTACTGCTTTATTTTTCTCTGGAGCAAAGTGTTTTTACAGGGTATATCTTCTCTGAAATTACTGTATTACAGGTGGAGCTTACATTTTGTGACTTTTTATCATTGGGCTAAGCAAAATTACTGTTTGACACTGTGTTTTATTTTATTCTTGTTTGTTGAAAAGGTTTGTTGTCTCAGAGGTGTTTCAGTCTCCTTCTCACATTGAAGGAGCTAATTGCTTTTCCTCCCACAGCTCTTCCAAAGGATTAGTGTGTATGTGGGGTGGAGCTGGCAAACTGTCAGTAACTTCCAACAGAAAGAAGGGTTAAAAAGTCAGGTTAGTTGATATCTTGGAGGTAGAAGACTTGGTTTGCTGGCCAAGGCACCTAGCTTCACCTGAGCTCCTTCTAAGACTGCTTGAAAGGCAGAGTAGAGAAACTTACCAGAGCAAGGGAGAAGGATTAAGACTTAGTTTGGCTAGCAGATTTACTGTGGTGGTGTTTTTATTTTTACTCACAGGGATTGCTACTGTTTGTTGCTAACATTTCATTGCTTTATTTTTCTCTGATTCAAATTGTTGTTGCTGGTATACCTTCTTCTGCATTATTACAAGGTGTGCCTACAGGTTGTGCTAACAGATTACTGCTGTAATCTTCTGATTCAAATTGTCTTTGCAAGGTATATCTTCTGTTACTGCTTTATTTTCTCTGAGCAAAGTGTTTCTTACAGGGTATATCTTCTCTGAAATTATTACAGGTGGTGCTTACAGGTTTTACAGTTTTATCTAACATTAGGATAAGCTTTCAGGGTTACTGCATTTGTTGTTGACTGATTGTTTCTGCTCTTACCTCCTTGTTCTTTCGTCCGTGGTTCTTCTTTTAGGCAGGGAAGGGCCCAGCCACCCACCCCATCCCCAACCACCCCACGCTACACTCCTTTTATAGGGTACCACAGTTGTGACATTTCCTGTGGCAGAGCAGGAAGGGCGGATCAGTGGGGCTCCACAAGGTGATCTCATTTACAGGGCACTAGTAATTTAACTTGTTATAACAAGTTAAACAAAGCACAATTAAACCATTACTTGCATTTTTTCATTTTTTCCTTCTAATTACTCTGACTAGGTTACAAACCCAGCAACTTATTTAGAATGGATTTCATTAACTGCAGGTACTGTGGAACAATTTTCAGAAGGACAGTCTTACAGGATTTAGGACACTGTCCCACATGCTGGGCCTTTGGAGATCTTAGGTCTCAGCTCCGGCAGCATGGGCAGAGATTGCACCCTCAAATTTCATATTGAAGAGGAAATACATTATAAGAACCACCCCATTTCCCCAGCATCCAACAGAAAAACCTCACCACAGAGGGTAGTTGGTCCAGGAGGTTGGCAGGTGGTTAGGAGGAGCAAATCAGGAGCCCCATCACTCTCTGCTCTCTAACACATTACCTCCAAAACCATATAAACACTACAAACAGGTATCTGCCTCTATCTCTGAAATCAAATAAAGAGGCAGAAGACACTGCAGAGCAGGACACTGCATGCACAGGAGCTAGCACAACAAAACTCACCCAAATCAGGAACCAAAACTAAACAAGCACAAAGGAAACTAAAAACTTGATCATAGGAGACTCATGATTCGGGAGTTGATACCCATCTCCAGCCAGGGGTGATGGTCAGATGTTCCAGGTACATCAGCATGGAGAGACACTGACCGCATTGCTAAAATTGTTCACAAAGCAGGAGAAAACATTGATGTCCTAGTACACATAGGGACTATCGATCTCGCCAGCCGGTCAGTTGTGGAGACCAAGGAACACCTGACTAGGCTGGGTGACAAACTATCATCTATTTCGTCTGGCATCTCCTTCTCTGAGATCCTGCCAGTCTGGGAGAGGGAGCAGATGGATGGAAGGTCAGAGAAGGGAGATAGGGAGCTAAACACTGGCTCAAGGACTGGTGCCAGGAAAAGGACACAGATTTGTAGGAACTGGCAACAGTTCTGGGAGCGAAAGTTCTTTAAATTTGATGGACTGCATCTGACTAAAGAGGGAGTCAGTGCATTGGGGCAGAAGTTTGACGTCTTTGCAGAATATTTAAACTAGCAAATGGGGAGAGGGGTGCAGCACCCCATACGTCGAATGGGAAGAACACCCCTCCCCCCTCAGCTAGTGGTCAAACAGGAATTCAGCGTGTTTGCCGTTCATTTGCATCACCAGGTAAGAAAAAAGGTTTGTCTCCCCATACGATGCACAGGGGTAATGCCAAACTTCACCCAACAACTAACACACCAAAATCTGGCCAATGGAAAATCATGTACACAAATGCTCACAGCCTGGGAAATAAGATCCCAGACCTGCAGGCAATAATGTCAGAGGCTAAACTGGACATAGTAGCAATTAGTGAGACGTGGTTTACCAGTAACCACACTTGGGAGACTTCAGTACCTGGCTATGTATTGTTCAGAAGAGACCGAGGTGCAAAAAGGGGGGGAGGAGTGGCCCTGTATGTTAATGAAAATATCAAAGCTACAGAAATTCAGAATACACATAAGGAGCCAGAAGAACTGTGGGTCACCCTGGAAACAGGAAATGGGACAGCCATAAGAACTGGGGTTGTCTACAGGCCCCCAGACCAGAGGGAGGACATAGACACATTACTGTTAGAAGATATACAAAACATGACAGCTAAAGGGGAGGTTCTGATAATGGGAGACTTCAACATGCCAGATACAGATTGGTCAATACCAGCAGGAACATCTGCCAGAACTAGACTCATAGTGGATTCCCTGCAGGGGGAGGGCCTCAAACAACTGGTACAGCAACCCACAAGAGACAGGGCTATCCTAGATCTAGTACTGACTAACAAAGAAGGGATCACAGATCTCCAGGTAGAAGGTCACCTGGGGGCCAGTGACCATCACATGGTATGGTTCAATTTGGCTACTACATCTAAATCATCCCATTCCAGAGGCAAAAATATGGGACTTCAGAGGAGCTGACTTTGATAAGATGGCCAACAGAGTTAAGCTAGCCCTGGCAAAAAGAAACACAGGTGAGGGGGTACAGGCAAAGTGGGCAAGCATTAAGGATGCAATACTTGAAGCAACATCCCATTGTGTTAGACAGAAAAGGAAGTGCAAAGAAGAAGGAAACCACTTTGGTTCTCAAATACAGTAGCAGAAAAGGTCAGAGCCAAAAGGCTGGCCTTCAGGAAATATAAGGGAACACAGCGGATGAAGATAGGAGGCATACCAAACTGCCCTAAGGGAAGCAGGTAAGGCAGTAAGGCAGGCAAAGTCCCAAACTGAGGAAACACTAGCACTAACAGTAAAAGAAGGTGACAAGACTTTCTATAGATACATTAGTGAAAGGAGAAAGTCCAGAGGGGGTATTGCTAAGCTTAATGGAGAAAAGGGAGCATGTGAGGAGGAGGACCCTGTAAAGGCATCTATCCTAAATAGATACTTTTGCTCAGTATTTACTGAAGAGAAGGTAGGGCAGGGCCCACAGCTCAGCATCATGGACACAGTGGGGAGGGAGGTGAGCACTACTCCCTTCACAAAAGAAAGGGTCCTACAAGAGCTTGCTCAGGGTGGATAAGGCAATGGGACCTGATGGCATACATCCCAGGGTACTTAAGGAGCTAAAGGAGGAACTAGCAGAGCCATTAGCAGAATTGTTTAGTGAGTCTCTGAGCACAGGAGAGGTCCCAGAAGACTGGAGAAGGGCTCATGTGATCCCACTCCACAAGAGTGGTAGCAGGGAGGAGGTGGGGAACTACAGACCAGTCCAGGGTTTTAAATAATTGATTAGCAGTTTTTTTCCTTGGGACAATACTAACTGTACAGAAAGTATTTATATAGGTTTTCTAGAAGTGTTACATTTGCTAATCACAGTGAGGCAAGTGCTATGCATTTTCACAATGTTTTAGCATTTTTATGATCAAAACGCTAATCAATTTTTAGAGTTAAATAAAACCCTGCAGTCAGTCTTAGCTCAGTAGTGGGCAAGATTATGGAGGCACTCCTTAAGGAAAGGATAGTGCAACACCTGGAATCCATAGGGGCACAGGATCCAAGACAGCATGGGTTTACAAAAGGAAGGTCCTGTCAAACTAATCTCATAGATTTCTTTGACTGGGTAACCAGAGTGGTGGACCAAGGGGGAGCAGTTGATGTCACCTACCTTGACTTCATCAAAGCTTTTGACACTGTTCCACATAGAAGATTGATAAATAAGCTGGGTAGGCTCGAGGTGGGTCAGAAGTTGGTCAACTGGGTGGCAAACT
This sequence comes from Neoceratodus forsteri, assembly GCA_016271365.2. Taxonomy (NCBI): domain Eukaryota; kingdom Metazoa; phylum Chordata; order Ceratodontiformes; family Ceratodontidae; genus Neoceratodus; species Neoceratodus forsteri. The sequence continues at coordinate 259,030,504 of CM028137.1, read as the reverse complement.
GGTTGACTGGCAGAAAACAGAGAGTGGTGGTAAATGGTATACAGTCAGAAGAGATGCAAGTCACAAGTGGGGTACCTCAGGGATCAGTCCTGGGGCCAGTCCTATTCAACATCTTCATTAGTGACCTTGCAGATGGACTAGAGGGTAAGGCTTGTCTGTTTGCAGATGACACCAAGATCTGCAACAGAGTAGATGATCCAGATGGGGTGGGCAGAATGAGAAGAGATCTGGATAAACTAGCAGAATGGTCAGAAGAGTGGTAACTGGGATTTAATGCAAAAGTGCAAATCATGCACATAGGGAAGAGAAACCCTGAAGCCACTTATAGGCTGGGAGGGGAGTTGCTAGCAGTCACAAAGGAAATAAGAGACTTGGGCATCATCATCACTGATGACCTAAAATCATCCAAGCAGACCTCTAAAGCAGTAGGTAAGGCTAGGGGGTGTTAGGGTGTATTAGTAGGGGTATCACAAGTCGTAAGAGGAAATAATAATCCTCTGTACAAGACATTGTTAGGCCCCATCTGGAGTACTGCGTACAGTATTGGAGGCCACACCTTCACAAGGACATTAACCAAATTGAGGCAGTACAGAAGGGCAACAAAATGGTGCAGGGACTGCATCAGAAGACATATGAGGACAGATTAACGGAGCTCAATATGTATACCCTTGAGCAAAGCGGAGAGAGGTGATATGATCGAGGCATTCAAACACCTTAAGGGCATAAACAAGGTGAAAGAGTCTAACATGTTTAAATATAAGAAAAATAGCAGGACAAGAGGACACAGCATGAGATTAGAGGGAGGCCGATTAAGGGGGAATGTGAGGAAATTCTTTTTCACAGAAAGGGTGGTAGATGCATGGAATGGCTTACCACAAGAAGTGGTGGCTATGAATACAGTGCAGGGCTTCAAACAGGCATGGGATAGGCATAAGGGAGCAATACAAATGACTATGAATAGATAGGTCACTGACAGAGCAAAGGCCGATGGCACATTTATAAGGTAGAAAAAGAAATGGGCAGACTGGATGGGCCTTGCGGTCCTTATCTGCTGTCAACTTCTATGTTTCTATGTTTCTATATTGTATCCACTGGGGAGCAGGTTAAGGGTGTGGGCAAGGTGGAAGTAAGGGGGCCGGATGCAGATTCATTTGAGCAAACTATGATAGTACTGCTCTCATGTAGCTCCCAAATAGATACCGAGAAGGTACCCGGAAGGGTGGAGGGTCATTCATTTGCATAGTGGTCTGGCCACCCCGGGTGGGTCCCCCAGTATAGATGGGTTGAAGGAAAAAATGCTCAAATTGTTAGTGTCTGAAGGGAGACCTGCTCAAGAGCTTGTAAAGGTGCTAGACCTGTCAGAGGACCACACACCCCTGAAATCCCCCACCACATCCCCAGTGTCCCCCAAGAGCTCCCCAGTAGCTGCCACCCCCATCATAATTCCCCCGATACAGCTGAACTCCTACCGAAAGCTCAGACTTTTCTCAGGCACAGCCCCAGTGCCTATGGGGGAGGATGATCTAGAAACATGGATGGACTATGCTACCCCTTTAGTGCAGGAATGGCAATGTTCAGAGGGGTAAAAGAGGAAACTACTAATGGAGAGTTTGAGAGGCCCTGCACTGGAGGCAGTCCATTTTTTGGCAGCAACTAGTCCAGAGGCTACTGCGGCTGAATACCTCTCGGCACTGGAGGAAGTCTTTGGCAGTACTGAATCAAGGCATGACTTGTTAGGGAAGTTCAAGTCAGCTAAGCAGTAGAAAAATGAGAAGTTGTCCACTTTTGTTACAAGGATTGAGAGGGCTCTGCAGAGGGCCTATAGGAAAAGAGAAGTGCCTGCAAAAGAGCTGGATGGGGTCAGACTGGACCACATCCTGAAGTCAGCAAGGTTTTCTAGTGTAATGATACTGAAGCTCAAGTTGCAAGATAGGAGGGCAAACCCTCCTGAATACTGCCACCTGATGAAAGAAATTTGTGAGACTGAGACCGATGAGGAGGGCTTGGAGCCCTATGCTGGGGTTGTGAACACTTGTCAGACTCCAGAGAGGAGTGATTCAGATGAGGACCAGCAGTTGAGGGAATTGATTAAAGAGTTGACTGAGGCAGCCAGAGAACCTGATCTGTATCAGACACCCCCAGAGACTAAAAGTGGAGTGGGATTGCATGTTGTTTCTTCTGATACCCGAACTGATGGTAACTTATTGGTGGAGATCCAAGAGTTGAAGGCCATAGTGGGGGACTTGCTGCAAAACTCGCCCAATCTCCACCCTGGTGGAGGAATAGAGGATCAAGGATGAGGGGCCCCCACCAAAGATGAGCCGCCAAATGCTCCTATGGTACCCAAACCGAGAGAGTCTATTTTTTGCTACCAATGTGGAGAGGATGGACATATCTGAGTTTCCTGCTGGTCACCGGAAAATTTGAGGAGAGTTACTGCTCGGCTATTGGCTAAGGTCTGATGGAGCAATGGTCGGCCACCAGGGGGAGCTGCTCGGAAAAGTTATGCCACCAAAGCCAATGCCAGATCGACACCCAGGTCAGTGCTGCCGAGTGGCCTGAAGTGGTGGGTCCATCCATGGAGATGACTGTGGAAGTAAATGGAGTGTCTACTAGGGCTGTACTGGACAGTGGCTCCCAAGTAACCATCATGTTCCAAGACTGGTACCAGAAGCATTTGTCTGATGTGTCCTTACAGCCTTTGGAAGGACTGCATATCTGGGGGTTAAGTGAAAAGGTGTACCTCTATTCTGGATACATTGGAATTTGGCTGTCTTTCTCCACCTCAGTAGCTGGAGTGGTGGAGCAAGTGGAGACCTTGGCCTTAGTGTGTCCCCCTACTGGGTTGTATGATGCGGTCCCTTTACTAATTAGGACAAATACTCATATGTTCAGGAGGTTGTTGCAACTATGCTATGAAAGACAGGGTCAGCGGACTGGTAGAGCTTTGAGGATTCCTGCCTTGATCAAGAAGGCTTATGAGTCACGGAAGAATGCTAATGAGATGGATGTGGATGAACCGGTTGGGGTTGTATGGAAGAAGGATCCTGAGTCCATGATCCTGGCCCCCAATGCTCAGTGTACCTTACAAGGGGAGGTTCACTTATGAAAGGATGTCAAGAACAAGATACTCATGCTGGATGCTCCAGGTGATGGAAAATTGCCGGAAGGATTGCTGGTTAAGCCTAGCATCTTACCCTCTCAGGCTCATGCCTATGCTTGATGGGTAATGGTCCAGGTTCACAATGTGTTAGACAGAGAAATTTGGGTGAAAAGAGGCTGCACCCTGGCTACTGTGCACTTTGCAGACACTGCAGTGTTACCCAGTAACAAGTATTTGGGGGAGAATGACAGAGTGACACCCAACTTGTTTGATTTTGGTGACTCCCCGTTGTCAGCCAAATGGAAGAGGAGAATCAGTGAGAAACTTGCCCAGAGAGACCAGGTGTTTTCATTGAAGGAATGGGATATGGGATGTGTGCAAGGAACTGAGCATCATATTTGGCTGCATGATGAGCGGCTATTTCGTGAGAGGTCTCGGCGCCTGGCACCTACTGATATAGATGATGTGAGACGGCACCTATAGGAGATGCTTGCAGCTGGTGTAATACAAGAATCCAGAAGCCCTTATGCTTCGCCTATTGTAGTAGGGAGAAAGAAGAATGAAGCAGTATGAATGTGTGTGGATTATTGGAACCTCAACAGGTGGACCATCCCTGATCAATATACCGTGGCCTGTATTCAGGATGCCTTAGATTGTGTGAAGGGTAGCAAGTGGTTCTCAGTGCTGGATCTTCACAGTGGGTACTACCAGATCCTCATGGCCCCAGAAGACCATGAGAAGATCACCTTTATATGTCTACTTGGGTTTTATGAATTTATGAGGATGCCTCAAGGGATTTTGGGTGCCCCAGCAACTTTTCAACGATTGATGGAGCATGCAGTGGGGGACATGAACTTATTGGAGTGCCTGGTATACCCAGATGATGTTACAGTGTTTGGAAGTTCATTGGAGGAACATGAAAGCAGGCTTTTGAAAGTGTTGGACCGGCTGGAAGATTTTGGCCTCAAGCTATCCATCGACAAATGCCAGTTCTTTCAGACATCAGTAAAATATGTGGGGCATATAGTGTCCACCGAGGGGCTAGAGACTGATCCTAGCACAGTTGAGACCTTGACCACCTGGCCCCAGCCCCACAACCTAAAAGAATTACAAAGATTTCTAGGATTCTGTGGTTATTACCGATGGTTCATTAAGGACTATTCCAGGGTGATTCGCCCACTTCTGAATCTTACCCAAGGTTACCCTCCCACCAACAAAATATATAAGAGAGTGGCCTCTACTGAAGCTGAGAGGGTGTATTTCCATCCAAATTAATCTTTTCAGTCATGATGGGTGCCTGATTGTGAAGCTGCTTTTCATGAAATCATATACCAGCTCACTCATGCTCCTGTCCTTACCTATGCTGATCATGCAAAACCCTATGTTTTACATCCTGATGCTAACCTACAAGGCTTGGGGGCCTTGTTAAATCAAGATCATGAGAATGGCCTGAGACCAGTGGCCTTTGCCAGCAGAAATCTGACCCCATCTGAAAAAACCTATCCTGTGCATAAACTGGAGTTCCTAGCATTGAAGTGGGTCATTGTTGACCAATTCCATGAATACTTGTATGGGGCCAAGATACTGGTAAAGACAGATAATAATCCTTTGACTTATGTGCAGACTTCAGCCAGATTGGACGCCACCGGCCATAGGTGGCTTTCTGCGTTGTCTACCTATGATTACACTGTTGAATACAGAGCAGGCTTGAATCACGTAGATGCTGGTGCCCTCTCCTGGAGGCCTGTTTTCTGAAGTGATTGGGTCAGACTGTCAGAACCTGATATTCAAGAGCTATATCACAAGTTTGACAAGGAGGAACAAATGTCCATGGATGCAGTGGACTGTCTAGTAGATTGCTTGGAGCCCTCTGACAATTGTATACATGCTGCTTACTGCCACTTTTCTGCATTAGATATTAGTGCACTGCCTCAGCTCGATAATGACAGCATCCAGTGGGCTCAATCCTGAGATCCCATGATCAGATCAGCCCTTGAAGCCCTCTACACAAGGAAAGATGTGTCCAAGTTATGCTCCTCTGATTTGAGAACTGCATTATGTATAAAGAAGGCCCTCAACTGAAACTGATTAATCGATTGCTGTACAGACAAACAGTAGACAGAGGGGGACAAGTAGACAAGCAACAACTGGTTTTGCCCACCACTTTCAGAGACTTGGTGCTAAGGTCCCTACACAACCACATGGGACACCTCAGTATAGACCGTACCCTTGACCTAGTGTGGTCTAAATTCTACTGGCCTAAGATGGGGGCCGATGCTGAGCATCATATAAGGACTTGCAGTCACAGCCTGCAGAGAAAGGCTTTGCCCCAGAGGGCTGCACCCCTTGTTAACATCACCACCAGCACCCCCATGGAGTTGGTTTGTATTGACTTTCTGAGTTTGGAGCCTGATCAGCGGAATATTAGTAATGTTCTGGTGGTTACTGACCATTTTATGAGGTATGCCCAAGCATTCCCCACCAAGGACCAAAAAGCATCCACTGTAGCCAAGGTACTGGTAGAGAATTTCTTTGTTCACTATGGAGCCCCCCAGAGAATCCATTCAGACTAAGGACGAGGCTTTGAGAGCCAATTAATCAAGGAGATGTTCTCTCTGTGGGGAGTGCGGAAATCCAGAACCACCCCTTACCACCCCCAGGGGTATCCACAGCCAGAATGTTTTAACCACACCCCGCTTGACATGCTAGGCACTCTCCACCCGAAAGACAAGCCCAGATGGAGCCAGCAAATTAGCACCTTGGTACACACTTACAACTGCACCAGAAATGATGCTACTGGGTTCTCCCCGTACCGCCTTATGTTTGGAAGAGAGGCTCGGTTGCCAGTGGATGTTTGTTTTTGGAGTCTCCCCTGATGGGGTCCGAGCTGACAGTTACTTACAATATGTGCAAAAGTTAAAAGCTCAATTAAACCATGCATACCAACTAGCCCAGACCCTGGCTGCAAAGATAAATGTGGCTAATAAAGAAAGATATGATAAAAAGGTGAAGGCCCAAGAGCTTCAAGCGGGAGACCGTGTATTGTTAAGGAATCTGGGACTGCATGGCAAACACAAGATGGCCGACAGGTGGCACCACCTCCTTCACATAGTAGTGGGAAAACTAAATGACTTACCAGTGTATAAAGTGCGGCCTGAGAACAACTCAAATGATGTCAGAACAATGCACAGTAACCATTTGTTGCCCATTGGACAAATAATGATTGAATCTGAGCCTTCAGAAATTCCTCCCCCTGGACCAATGACAAGGGCTGCTGCAAGACAGAGACAGACATAGCCTGCTCCTGTAGTTTCCAATTTAAAGTTTCCTCCACAGCAAACCACAATTGAAAATGGCTGTCAGTCTACGTCGGATGAAAGTGAGTGCAACTATGTTTATTATCTTTCCTAAGAACTGAGTCAGTTGTTCCAAGGTAACCCTCTGGTCAATTATGGTGATGAAGCTGGGCCTTCTGGACTGCCTAACTCCCCAGCTTTGTCCATGGAACCAATGCTCCCTGAGAGTGAAGTACAGAGTGTCACATCTGAGGATACTGAGTCACTTTACATGGTGGAACTGTTTGAATTGCCTGAGGAAGAACCAGATGAGCTGAGACCGACTGGTGATATACCAGAGCAGGAAGAGTACTTTGAATTGTCATGATAGTTCGCTTCCAGTGCCAGGGAGTTTTTCAAGTGAGCAAAGTGAGGTGGAACAAGAACTTGCTGATCCAGATGCTGACAGTGCCTCAAGTCCAGACTTATCTACCCAGGGAGAGACTCCCCTTGCAAGTAAGGAAAGTGCAGAGAGTGAAGCCAAAGGTGCAGAGACTGTAACTGTTCCCCCCAGGAAGACTGGTCAAGCTGTAAAACCAGTGGTGCATCTCAGCTATGATTCCCCTGGGAGGCCTGTGGATCTGCCTCTCAATGTGGTCAATAAAGGAGTATATGTGTCCCAGAACTCACTGCCCAAACTGAGCATTGTGGAAGGGTGCCTGGTATTTATGTTCATATGCTCTCTGTTTTCTCAAATAAAAGTCTACTGCAGTAGCATATCTGTCTTTGTTCTGCTTTTTCTTTTTCTCTCTACTGCCCCATTTTTTCAGGTTGGCCATCTGAGTTAAAAATGGGTGCTTCTTTTCTGTATTCCTTTTCTAGCAGTCTAGTGCTTTTTCCTTTCTCTGCATAAGAACAAATACCAGCCTTCCCTTGTCACATTCACTGAGGTTTGTGTTTTAAAAAGCATAGTTTAAACACAGGAACTTGGGTTGAAACTACACATGAGACTGTGGGTGTAGCTGCTGGTTTTAAAACATGTTTGTGTTTGTTTAAAAAAGCCCTGCTCCCAGACCACCAAATAAAGCATACTTTTTAGAGTTTACAGCACAAAGCACTTTGCTAGGTAACTAGAGTTCAGAAGTTGTGTGTTGTGAAACTGCTAAAGGTTACCCACTTTGAAACACTGTGTGTTGCAGTCTGCAATATTTTCCCCAAAGTGCATTTTGTCTGTGGTTCTGGTAAAGGTAGCATAAAGATAGTTTAACTCTTTGTATTTTAAGTTGCTTTCATTGTAAACAAACAGCCTTTCTCACTGTTAGAAACCTAAAGTTCACTCCTACCTGCAAACACAGGGGCTGGATGTGGTTCTCTCTCTGTGGCTGTTTGTTTCTGCTGGCTTCTTAGGAGGTAGCCGGCCCTTCTCTTCCCTTAGTTATAGTTGGGGGAAGGGGAGGAGACACCTGTTCCTGCAGCAAAGCTGTTTTATCTGTTATATTGTTTTGTTTTATGAACTGAAACATTTGTAAACATGTATAAAAGACATGCATTCAGTTGAGCTAATAGTACTGAAATAATAAAATGTTTGTAAGCATTTTGCTGTACTAGATGGTTTGAGGGAGGAGACAGCAATAGTCACTTGATTATGTTTTGCTATAAAAGAGGTATCCTGGCTGAGAGACCTCAGATTCCTCTTGGGATCAGCCGGTTACTGATCCCTCTGTGTAGATCTGCTCCTTTCCAGACCTGTAGCCAACTCTATTTGCTGATGAGATGACTATTGCTGCCTGTGCCTCAAGAAAGCAGGAGTTGAATTCTATTTGATGATGTTTTTGTTCATTTTGTATATTGTTTGCCAAAATGTAGTTGCTTTTGATGGCTTTTTGATTTCATTTTTGTCTACAATAAATTTCTGGTCTGGCAATTGCCTTTCCAACACTTCACAACTCTGTGTCAGTGTCCATCAGTTCACCCACAAGCCATGACACTGGTGTCAGAAGTGGGATATACTGGTGAAACTGGTGCCTGCCAGGAGGTGGATACTGTATGCAAAGTTCTGTGGATGACCAGAAATTGAGTACTCCGGGAGGTGTTTTGACCCGGAGGATGGCTCAGAAGCTTGGTGAAGTCCCATTGCCTGGTTTGGGACCTTATGTTAAATGGAGGACTGCAAAAGAGGAGAAACAGGAGGGTCCAGAGGAAGAAAATGGTGAGGAGTTTGTTACTGCTGCTGCTGCTGACCCGATGTCTGCTGACCCACCAGAGGACATACATGACTTATTGTGCTGGCTGTGTGTGAAGCAGTTAGTGATGGACAAGCAAAGAGAACAAGATTTGCAGAGGGCAGAGGCTCGTTGGGTGGATACTTTGCAAGCCATACGAGACATTGGGGCCCGCAATCTGCCTCCCACTAATGGCCCAAAAGACATTAAGCTCACTAAGTTGGGTCTCAGTGATGACATAGAGGCCTACATGACAACTTTCAAATGGACTGCGCAAGCCTGTGGGTGGCCCAGAACTCAATGGGTCATACGCCTCGTACCATACCTATCAGGGAAGGCACAGTTGGCCTATAGCCACATGGACAGTGCTCAAGCAGAAGACTATGATGCAGTAAAACAGGCTATTTTGAAAAGGTATGATATCAGTTCAGAGACTAATAGCCAGAGATTCAGAACTTTTAGATTTGCTACAGTGGACACACCCAGAGAAGCATATGCCCGACTGAAGGATCTGTGCCACAGATGGCTTCAACCAGGGGTTAAGACAGTGGAGCAAATGTTAGAAATGTGATCTTAGAACACTTCAACAGAGTCTTACCAGGAGACGTCCAAGTGTGGGTGAAGGAGCACCGGCCGGAGACATCTGAGAAGGCAATCTCACTGGCTGAGGACTACCTGACAGCACGACCCAACCGCCAGAGAGGACATTATGGTGCTACCCCACCCACGGTAAGACCTACTTCTGTTACTACTACTACTGCTACCTCCACTGAAATCCCTGGGAACATTAGGGCCAGTGCACCCCAACCCTATAACCACAATATTATTTGTAGAGAGTGCCAAGGGAGGGGGCACATTGCAAGATTTTGCCCCAAAAGAAAGAAAACCCCAGTGCAGTTAGCCTTGGCCCATATGGGATGTTTTACTACTCCAGTGACATTTGGGGGTATCACCATTACTGGTTTGTTGGACTCTGGTAGTAGACAGACCCTGGTGCGTAGTGACTTGATACAGCAACAAAAGAAACAGGGGCCCAACACCTCTCTTGTCTGTATTCATGGGGACATTCATCAGTACCCCGTCACTACCCTAGAGATGCAAATTCAAGGAAGGACACATGCCCTTACTGTAGGTGTAGTTCCTCACCTACCCGTACCTGCCATTATGGGGCAAGACTATCCAGATTTTCACAGTGTGATAGCTGATAGTAACCCCTTGTGTGCCATGACAACTCGAGCCCCTACTAAATCAGATGAACAATGGGCCCAGTTGTTTCCATTTGAGGAGGACATTTTTGAGGCACCTGGAAAGAGCCTGAAATCAAAAAGGGAAAAACGAGAAGAAAAGAAACAATGGACTAGAAAACAAAATAGTGGTGTTTCTGATGTTAATGATGCTGCTGTTACTGATGTTAATATTGTAAAACCTGATGTGCATGACCTAAATGGAAAAAGTTTTTGTTTAGAACAACAAAAGGATGAAACACTAACCCCTTTCTTTCATGTTGTGGGACAACAAGACGGGGAAGGACCTGGCACCATTATAAGGGATGGGTTACTGTATAGATGTTGTAAGCATCCATCCACTGGGGAACAAATAGATCAGCTCCTAGTGCCTACTCAGTACAGGGAAAAGTTGATCTCCCTGGCCCATGATATACCTTTGGCTGGACATCTAGGACGAGACAAGACGGTGCAACGTCTCCTCCTACGTTTCTATTGGCCAGGTATACATAGCCAAGTGGCAGAGTTTTGTCGTAGTTGCCCAGAGTGCCAGAAAGTAGCTGCCATTACAAAAAAAGATACAGTACCCTTACATCCCTTACAGCTCATCACTACCCCTTTCAGTAGAATAGCTATGGATGTTGTGGGACCTCTCCTGAAGAGTGCAAAGGGGAATCATTTTATTCTGGTTCTGTGTGATTATTGTACTAAATACCCAGAAGCTATACCTCTTAGAACTGTTACAGCTGAGAAGGTGGCAGATGAGCTTCTCAAAGTCTTTAGTAGAGTGGGGATACCCAGAGAAATACTCACCGATAGGGGGAGTAATTTATGTTCCAAACTGTTGACACACCTCTATATGACACTGGGGTGGAAGCTATATGTACTACCCCGTATCACCCTCAAACAGATGGACTGGTTGAACGATTCAACCAGACCCTGAAGAGGATGTTGCAAAAATATGTAGAAGATGAAGGCAAGACTTGGGATGTATACCTCCCACTCTTACTGTTCGCTTATCATGAGTTACCCCAGGTCTCTACTGGCTTTGCACCCTTTGAGTTACTGTATGGGTAACATCCTAGGGGACCACTCGATATAGTGAGAGAAAACTGGGAAGATAAGAAAGAGGTATCCACTAGCACCACCCTTGACTACATGATTGCCTTACAGAACAGACTGATGAAATACATACAACTGGCTCACCAACAAAATGTAACTAAACAGGCTCTCCAAAAGGCATATTATGACCAAGGTGTGGGGGATAAATCCTTTGAAACAGGTGACAAAATTCTGTTACTTCCCTCTAGCACTGATAAACTGCTCATGAAATGGCAGGGCCCTTATGAGATTTTGAGATGGGTTGGCCCAGTGACATATGCGGTAGGAACTCCTGACAGGCAACAGAAAAAGAAAATTTACCATGTGAACTTGTTAAAATTTTTGTTGAAAGGCCTGTGATGGGATGTTATGTGTATCCTGAAACAGAAGATAGTGAGCTTGAGTTGGCCTATGATAGGTTGGAACACCGAGGGGAGTTACAGGAACTCGCTATCAATCCAACCCTAGATATTCAACAAAGGGAGGAGTTAGATCACTTGCTAAATGAATTTGAACAAACCTTTACCTCAATTTCAGGCAAAGTTACTGGTATACATCACCACATAGAAGTCACCTGCCCCAGCCCTATCAGACAGAAGCCATATTGGATACCAGAGAAGGTCAGAGCAGAGGTTGTAAAGGAAGTGCAGAAAATGTGTGAGCTAGGAGTAATAGAACCATCCACCAGTGAGTGGGCATTTCCCATAGTGGTTGTTGTCAAGAAAGAAGGCGGCATTCGACTCTGCCTAGACTTCAGGAGATTAAATGCTGTGTCAAAGTTCGACACCTATCCGATGCCTAGAACTGATGACATCATAGATCGATTAGGGAACACCAGATACATATCTACCTTTGATTTAACAAAGGGATACTGGCAGATCCCATTGGATGATGTCTCTAAAGAGAAAACAGCATTTAGCACTCCTGTCGGTCTATATCAGTTCACTACCATGCCATACGGTCTGCATGGGGCCCCTGCAACCTTCCAGCGGTTTATGGACAGAACCTTACAAAAACATTCTCCATACTGTGCTGCATATCTGGACGATGTAAACATGTTCAGTCCTATGTGGGAAATCCACTTAGAGCACTTGCAGGCAGTATTACATACTATAGCCCAAGCAGGGCTGACCATCAGACCCACCAAATGCTTTATAGCAATGAGTGAGACTAAGTATTTGGGGGTTCATTATTGGAAATGGGCAAATGAAACCTGAAATCAATAAAATAGATGCGGTGGCTAACTACCCCAGGCCTGAAATGAAAAAACAAGTACGGTCATTTCTAGGCCTAGCTGGGTACTACCGCCGTTTTTGTTCCCAATTTTTCCACTCTGGCAGCTCCTTTAACAGAGATGACTAAGAAACACAGGTCCAACAAAGTTCAATGGTCCCAGGAATGTGAAAAAGCCTTTTGTGAGATCAAAGCACAACTTTGTGCTGCACCCGTATTGAGAAGTCCAAACTTTGCCCTCCCATTTACTGTGCAAACAGATGCCTCAGATTGTGGTTTAGGAGCAGTACTCTCTCAGACAATAGAGGGGGAAGAACACCCCATCATCTATCTAAGTAGAAAACTACAAAGGAGGGAGACTCGCTACTCAGCCACCGAGAAGGAATGCCTAGCAATTAAATGGGCTATTGAAGCTCTCAAATTTTATCTGTGGGGCACAACATTTGAGGTCCTTACTGACCATAACCCCTTATGTTGGTTAAATGTCATGAAAGATAAAAACCCTAGAATTATGAGATGGTACCTCTCCCTACAACCTTATAGGTTCACCGTACACCACCGTCCAGGTTCAGCCAATAAGAATGCTGACTTTATGTCCCGTTATGGGACGGATCGAGTAAAGCTCCATCTCTCTCCCAGATATGACAGAGAGATCTGACATGTTTGTGTATACTGTTAGGAATCTAACCGTCTATTATTAGGAAAAAATTAGAGATTGTTAAGAAACCCCCTCTAGTTTTTACTTAAGTGGGGAGGAGATGTGGAAGGGTGCCTGGTATTTATGTTCATATGCTCTCTGTTTTCTAAAATAAAAGTCTACTGCAGTGGCATATCTGTCTTTTTTTCTGCTTTTTCTTTTTCTCTACTGCCCCATTTTTCAGGTTGGCCACCTGAGTTAAAAATGGGTGTTTCTTTTCTGTATTCCTTTTTTAGCAGTCTAGTGCTTTTTCCTTTCTCTGCATAAGAACAAATACCAGCCTTCCCTTTTCACATTCACTGAGGTTTGTGTTTTAAAAAAAGCATAGTTTAAACACAGGAACTTGGGTTGAAACTACACATGAGACTGTGGGTGTTGCTGCTGGTTTTAAAACATGTTTGTGTTTGTTAAAAAAAGCCCTGCTCCCAGACCACCAAATAAATCATACTTTTTAGAGTTTACAGCACAAAGCACTTTGCTAGGTAACTAGAGTTCAGAAGTTGTGTGTTGTGAAACTGCTAAAGGTTACCCACTTTGAAACACTGTGTGTTGCAGTCTGCAATATTTTCCCCAAAGTGCATTTTGTCTGTGGTTCTGGTTAAGGTAGCATAAAGATAGTTTAACTCTTTGTATTTTAAGTTGCTTTCATTGTAAACAAACAGCCTTTCTCACTGTTAGAAACCTAAAGTTCACTCCTACCTGCAAACAAAGGGGCTGGGTGTGGTTCTCTCTCTGTGGCTGTTTGTTTCTGCTGGCTCCTTAGGGGGCAGCTGGCTCTTCTCTTCCCTTAGTTATAGTTGGGGGAAGGGGAGGAGACACCTGTTCCTGCAGCAAAGCTGTTTTATCTGTTATATATTGTTTTATTTTATGAACTGAAACATTTGTAAACATGTATAAAAGACATGCATTCAGGTGAGCTAATAGTACTGAAATAATAAAATGTTTGTAAGCATTTTGCTGTACTAGATGGTTTGAGGGAGGAGACAGCAATAGTCACATGATTATGTTTTGCTATAAAAGAGGTATCCTGGCTGAGAGACCTCAGATTCCTTTTGGGATCAGCCGGTTACTGATCCCTCTGTGTTGAGCTGCTCCTTTCCAGACATGTAGCCAACTCTGTTTTCTGATGAGGTGACTATTGCAGCCTGTGCCTCAAGAAAGCAGGAGTTGAATTCTATTTGATGTTGTTTTTGTTCATTTTGTATTTTATTTGCTGAAATGTAGTTGCTTTTGATGGCTTTTTGAGTTCATTTTTGTCTACAATAAATTTCTCGTCTGGCAATTGCCTTTCCAACACCTTACAACTCTGTGTCAGTGTCCATCAGTTCACCCACGAGCCACGACAAGCATAAGTGCAAATTCCAGATTAATTGCTCTGCCCTCCAGGTATGTTGCCCTAGTCCCATCTAGCCCGGAGATAGCTGATAGAAAAGGACCTCCTTTCTCCAGGTTTCACGTGCAGGAAGTAATAACCTGATTTTAAACTGCAATGTATGTATAATGCTGTGTAACAATTAGTAAACTGTGAAATACAGGACATGTGTATGTAACCAAGGTTTAATATGTTGATTACTGCCTAAAAGCTATGGGCCTGACATGCTGGTGATATGAATGTATATTATGATTTGCATTTAAAGTTATTGTAAGGGTACCTACATGATGTGGACGCCAAGTTTTTCCAGGCCAGGAATTGTGTAACCCCCCTACAAATGGGGGTTCCCAAAAGTCTTCCAAGATCTTGACTAATTGCTCAGGGCCTGGTTGGTGTTCGGTGTTAAAGCCATTTAACTGTGATTGCCAGTGAGTGCTTTTAAAGCCTCCAAGTACTGTCTCTTTAAGGGCTACCTTCTTGCAGTCATAATTAATCTGGATGGGGGGGTCTGTGTGTTTCCCTGCTTGAGTCCCACTTGAGCTGCTGCCTATGCACTCCGTTTCTGCCGTTGCTAAGCGAGCAGAGGTAGCCCAGTTAAAAGGTGTAACTACTTGTGGGGATTTATGCAGAGTAGTAGTAAAAATGTAGTTTGTCTAACCTGCCTTTCTTGCAGCATGGACTGTTTATGTGGTGCTCCACCATTTTGGTCCTGAACTGCTGAATTGGACCAATGGGGTTGTGAGGACTCTAAAATGAAGCCTGATAAAGTGGATCTGTGTGGTGCCTGACTCTGGGAAATGTAGTTTTGGACCATAGGCACCTTTTTGCACCAACAGGGGGAGTGTGTTGTGATTGACAGCAGAACCAGCCAATCGGACCTTTTGTATCTAAGGGAAATCCCCTGAACTGTTGGCTGGCAAGCCAGATTTGAGTTGGAAGCTGAAGGAGCAGCACCTCTGTGTGTTTGAGCGGCCGCTGCAGCGTAGTTCATGTGGGAGAACCGTGGAAGGCCTATCTGTAGGCCTGCTATCCTGATTACTGCCCTGAAGAGGGAGAAGAGGATTTTTTCAGACTGAATCTGAATTTGTAGAGAATGAAGCAAGCTGCTGTGGGAGCAGGCTTACCCCATAGAAGACCGAAGATTTTGCTAAACAATAACGGCCTGTCAAGAACTTTAGCTACTGTAGTGCTGCCGGGTTTAGCAGTGATTTTTGAAATCGGGACCTAGGAGTCATTTGCCTGGTACAGTAAACTTTCTTTACATATGAATGTGCTATGTGCTGGATGGGGATTGCAATCTGAGTTCCCCCATTGCTGTGAGCTGTGTGATATTGCTGGAAGCTGCTGACCAGCAAAATTTCAGACTAAATCCGTGCTGCCTGACGCAGATAGGCCCAGCCACGAGGGCTTGTCTCACTACCCTGCTACACAGAAAAGATCCATCGATGAGGGACCAGCCCCTGCTCTTTGCCTGAACAAGACTAGCGCTGAAGCAAATCTTGCAGGCCTGTCTCTTCTGGCAATCCAGACCTTTCATCCATCAGCCCTCCTGTGTTTAGCCTGGGTATCGTTAGTATTTATCAGGGTAGCTCCCTGCAACTTTTGTTTAATCAAAGTGTGTCATCTGATTGTTCTGTGTTTTTCTTTCCATGAACTGAGCTATCTGGCTCTGGATTACAAATTGTGTGTGCATGTTTTTTCTCCATCACAAGGCCCCAACCAGCTGCACCGCTGGCCTACTCTGGGCATTGGTCCTGGCTAGCCTTTTCCCCCATCCTGGGTGCCAAGAGAGTGTGACTGAGTTGGACTCTAAGTGCATGTGCAGTAGTGTGATTATTAATGTGTTCAAGCTAATTAACCTGATTATTACCCCTCCTTGTTACAGACCCCTGAATAAATCAGATCTATTTTTTTCTGCAATTTACATTGACTGTGGTGTCAATTTATGCTGAAGGTATTGCATTGTTGCTGTTGTACTGCATCACCTTATTTTACAGGGGGTCCCAAGAGTCAAGCTGAAGGAACCAGTCCTGGGGTTAAGTGCCAAGTACAAGTGTATATGGTTTGCATATCTGGGGTACTGGGAAAGTCACTGTTGTGTACGGTGTGGGCCACTAGTGGGAGATAAGGGGGGGTCACATTGTTCCAGAGGGCTGTGGCCTGGTTAGCGTAATCCAAACCAACCCTGACCTTTGGGTGGAGGCACCTGTTTCAGAACTCAGGCCCCTCAACCTTTTAGTAGCCAAGCAGGCAGGGGTAGTAGACCAAGGGATAGCGCCACCTAGAGGTTACAAATGTAACTCAAGAGGTATACAAACCAAATCACTATAAAAGAAACAGTGGTGAGTCATTCTGCCAACACTCAGGGTAAAGTGACCCACACTATTCAATAAAACAATCTCCCTAGTCAAACAACTGTCTGTAGCGGCCAAATAGGTGTGCAGGGTAAACTCAATTAAGGAAAGAATAGACCCAAGAGCAATCAACTGTTTGACTTCAAACACAACAGTTTTTTAATGTGATAACATAGACACAGTAACATAGACGCAGTCTAGTGAAAGCTGTTTTCACAGGATTCTTGGCGTGTCTGGAGAAGAGAAGGGAACAATGAAGAATCAGACCAAGGTATTTGTACTCCTCCACAAACTCAGTTGACTAACATTTAATAGCTCTTAGCTCAAGGGACTGGAGCACCATTTTACTCTGACCAAAAAAAAAGACATGTCTCAGTGGGGCAGAGTCAAGCAGCCCAGCAGAACACCCTGTTTGTTGAGTTCCTCAGCACATAATCTAACAATTCACTCTAAAACTGCTTTTAGGCAAAGTAGCAAAACTAAATGTGGATAAATCATTTGAGTATCTTTATTGGCCTCACTGGATCGATTTTGGTCAAGATGGGGGGAGCCTAAAGCAGCAAAAACAGATGCTAATCAATCAGAGTCTTCCAAGAGTGGACAATCACAGCTGCTCTCAACAAATGCTGAAAACACCCACACACTGGAAACACTTCAGTACACTAGTACTGTCTATACTCAATCTGATTTATAGATTGAAAAGAAACTGGACTCATAAATGGAGCAGTTGGTAGTACTGGAAAATAAATTTATATGTATGGCAAGAACAGTTTCAGAAATCTTCAGCACAGTTGGGAAAGCGTTCATGGCTCTGATGTCTGTGACAGAACAGTGGCTGGCACAGATATGGTTGGAGCAGCTGGAAAATACCATCTGGGCCCCTAATGTACACATACCAGAGGGCACAGAGGTAAATGATACAGCAATTTTTCCAGAGCACTGGCTCCCAGAGGTGCTCAGACTGGGACAAGCACCCCACATTGTAAAGGCATACTAGATTAATCCACAGATGGCCCAAATGTAGTTGGAGTGCATGTGTAAAATCTTAATGGTAATCAGCTCCAGCAGGAAGAGAGATCAGATACTCTGAGCTGCACAGGAATAAGCTCCCACCGTTGATGATGCAAATATCTTGTTTTTTCCCAGGATAGGTATATGCAAACCACCTCAGATGAAAGGCCTTTTAAAGAGTTACTATTAAACTTAGGGAAGCAGGTATTCAGTACAGGCTGAGCTTCCTGGTAAGGCTACAGTTCACCATAGATGATATGATGTACTGTTTTAAAGACCCTAAGAGTTCCAGTGCCTTTTCCAAGAAGCTAAACTGGAGACCAGTTGATCAAGAAGAGGAAGGATCAAGAGACACTGGAGAACAGAGGTGTTAATATTTATTTTATTTGTGATGTATAGTCTAGTTGGACTAAGTTAATACACACAGTGAGTGGAGTTTGGGGGATAATCAATTTCTTCCTTTTGTTTGCAGACCACACAGTGAAACTTCCGCAACAAAGACCATCACAGTGACAGAAATCAACAGAAAGTATCGGGTTGCTGTGATGGACCCTGCTGACACCAGCACTGAATCTCCTGGTGTTTCACCCCCTCCTGGAGACAACTCTGACTCTGAGTTGGATAAATAAATACTGGGTGGTGTGGTGGCAGAGCAGGGGGTTCGGGGGCACAGCCCCCAGAATAAAACCCACCAACATCCCCAACAGTACAATGCCGATACTCGGCATTGTGTATGTCAATGTCGGGGATGTCGACGATGTCGATGTCGCTGCGCTATAGGTAAACCATCTTCCTTTCTAGGTGTATGATTATTTGGAGTTTAATCCAGAAGTACTGTATTATCTTGTGGGACTTAAGTGGACTATGGTATTTCTAACTATAACTGTTAGAGCTGAAACATGGTGTCCATAGCTGAAAACAAACCAAAATATTCATTCCATGTGATTTCCTGTGGGAGATTTCTTATATTATGGGCAATGCACACATATTATGGGTCAGATTCACTTCTATGTTTTCTGAAATGTGTATCAATTGTAACTCATCTCTCTGTCCCAATTGTTTTTGTGAATAGACAACTTACTCTATATACTACTACTAATACTTTTCATCTTCTCTTGCAAAAGTTCTGACCTAAATTGTCATCTGCCATCTGATCTAGCATCAGTACAGTCATGACTCAGCTGATGCAGGCTCCTTATGAACATTGCAAATATCAAGGTTGTGCTTTTTGGCTCGGCTTCAAGAGTAAAAATGTGCCAATCCCCCTTGATGGTCACATGCAAGAATGTATCGTGTCTTATTACAATTTACTCATTTTAACTACCTGGAATTCATATTCAACACATTGCTTTACTTCACAGCAGATATCACTACTGCCAGAAAGGTAGTGAACACCAGATTGGGGCTGTCCTTCAAAATCAGAAACATCCCTTACTAGTAAAGTCCATATAGCCATCCCCTGCAACATTCTGCACCCCAAACTGACCTTCTACTTCTCATTTT
Source organism: Neoceratodus forsteri (assembly GCA_016271365.2). Lineage (NCBI taxonomy): Eukaryota > Metazoa > Chordata > Ceratodontiformes > Ceratodontidae > Neoceratodus > Neoceratodus forsteri. The sequence continues at coordinate 259,011,410 of CM028137.1, read as the reverse complement.
CAAAAAGTGTTCTAAAAAAATGGGATGTGGCCTGTAATTTGTAAGTTCACCTTGGCCACAAACAGATATACTCACTATTGTATCCTATATTCCAAACTTGATTGGCTTCCACCTTGCCCAAAGTCACTATGGGTGGTGTCATATGTAATGTTGTGAATAAACAGACCCATTTGTCCCTTGCCTTGCGTCTTATGCCTGACAGTCTATCCTGTCCCCTATAGTCAAATGTCCATGGTTTCCTGTCCATCCTCCAAACCAGAAATTAGTGGACATGTTCTTTTCCTACTCTGCCCCTAAATGTTGTAACTCCTTCCCACCTATGATCTAATTGTGTCCATCTAGTGAAGCCTTCAAGAGTAGATAATCTTTCTTACTCCAGTCTTGTACTTTTACTTATACTTGTCTGTAGGCTGTTTAGGGCCAGTAGTAAATCTTCTGAGTTGCTGAACTTCTTTGTAATGCTGGTTACCCATTCTGAAGTGTATGTAACCTATCCCTGTACTTGTTGCTTGTATTTTACTGTTGTACCTTGCCCTGTACCCTGCATCACACTTACCAGATATTGTATTTTGTTGTTTTCTTTTCTGGCTTATTTCTCTGCATTCTACTAGCTAATTGTTGACCCTCCCTCTCTACTGTATAGTGATGTGACAACCTCCAATGTTGTGATCTCCCAGGCCATGCCTGAAAATAGGTAAATGTTTTTTCCAGCACATTTACCCGGTAAATACAAAAACTGAAAAAAAAATTACATTCCTCTTAATACCTGTGTACATGTTATTGAGCTATCATGGTTGAGAATGTTGTAGGGATTCTAATAGGAAAAGCTTAGCTCCTTGAATTGCACATTGTTGTATAACAAGTTTTAATACTTTGGTATTAGTTTTTTTTTTTTATACTAAGTTATCAAATAGCTATCATGAATTTAATTTTGTACATAATTAATGGTCTTTTTTATATTATCTTGACAAGCTGACAAATCTGTACACCTGAAAATAGAACTGTATCCTTAGCATATTACTGTCTCTTCACTAAGATCAGAAACCAAATTGTTTAGACACTACACAGTAAGGGTCGCAGGATGGATCCCTGGGACACTCCAGTATCCATCATTATAATAAGAGAGATTGTATTCCAAATGTTGGTATGCTTGCCCCTCTTAGACAAATAATCGTCAAACCAATATATTCACTAAAAATACCACCAACAGCTTAATCTGGTTCAAGGTCAGTTGGCATTCATCTGTATCCCCCTTCCCCTGGGTCGTGCCTGAAAATAGGCAGGATTAGTCTAGTGCACTTACCCTGTCAACAAAAACTAAATAAATAAATAAATACATATGGTACAGTATTAGGAGAAAAAAACATCTGTCACAAACTTGGATAGCAGATGAGTGTGGCTCACCAAATCAAAAGCTATTTCACTAAGTACCTCAAGAGCAGAATTACTTGAATTTAAACATCTGTGTAAATAGACTTTAGTTAAATACTCTGTAATAAAGCAGTCTGAGTGCCACAATTATCTCTGCACTCATGTTGCTTTAGTATTAGAAAATTATTAAATTCTACAGAATCAGTGACTTGATCAAAGGCAATCCACTCCAATGCCTATGAACGAGAGTTCAGAAGAGATATTAGACAATAATTAATAACCTCAAAGCAATACCTAGACTTATTTATGGGAACAAGTTTCCTGCTACCAAGTCCACAGCACCTGCTTAGTACAAAGGGGCACACTGAACAAAATTCAAACAGGATAGGATAACTCATCCAAGGAAAGATGAAACCAGGATGTATCATTTCCATCTATTCTAACTGAAGCCCTTAAGTGATCTTAAGTATTTTAAGGTGTTCAGATGGGATAAACCTTTAAGTAAAAAAAATGAATCCACAGGTAAACTACACAGAATCCTTAGAAGTAGCAGCATTAGAAGCAACACTATTCAAAATAGCACTAATATTTAGATTATTAAAACTAGTAGCCAAGGTGTTTTTTGCAATACTACCAAAATACTCGTTAAGTCTGGCAGAAATTTCAATAGGATCAGTTAAGGGTCCTTCATCAGCTTCAGTAAGTCTGATTTTAGCCAATGAGTTTTATTACGTAAATAATACATGCATTTCAATGATTGCATAATTTTCACAAAGGAATTTTCTGTTTACCTATGTAGTACTCAACCTTGTACAACCTCACCATATGTTACATTTATTACAAAGTTCCTTACATTTAATTAAAAATATTTAATCTTTATGCTTATTAAATTCCTTCCATACCTTGTCAGGAGAAGCAAACAAACTTGTAGTTCAGTAGTTAGCCAATTTTGATTATAACCTTTGACTCTTATTTTCACAAACAGTAGTATGAATGTGACAAATTCTACTAAAATCAAATGAGAGGAAGTTTAAGGCTGGCAACACGTCTGGTAGTGCATTCAGATAAAACCAATCACATGAAGAAATGTCAGATTACAAGCTTAGAAGCTTTCTAAATTATAACCAGCTTTCATGCGAGTCTCATTTATAACAGGAGGAGGACAAGGCCTATGAGCATTCAAAAGGTGATGGACCCAGCCCCCGCATCCCTCCTACAGTTGGAGCAATTGTTGGAGTGGGCATCTAGAGGGCACACTAGCATTTCCACCAAGTCTCCCAGTATTTAACTCACATACCTCTCTGCTTTACCGTTTTTTCTGCATGAGAGATGCTTTTGGCATATGCCTGTAGAAAAGTAGTGTACAGAGTAACATGGACTTTACATTTTAAATATGGACCCAAGCAGCCTATGTGGCAATGTTATCTTAAGGACAGGTGCTGTGAGAGCACCACACACAAGCTCAAGAACCAATTTTATGTGTACATCTGGGCTCTGCTGTGCAGGGGCTTTCCAGCACACCATCCATGGAACTGTAGGTAGGGGAAATGGAGGACTAGGTTTTGTTCCTCTTATTATGGTACTGTTTATGGTAGTTAATGTTTTTGATATTGTAATATCATGCTGATGTTTGTGTTCTTCTGACTCTGCACAAAACTTGACTAATGTGATGGATACATGGTTTACTTCCCTAAGTTATCTTAACAGGAATAGAGAGACAGTTAGGATGGATGGTGGGGATTTGGTGGATTGAATAGGAGACTTTGACCCAAAGGTCACCAATAATTTTGTTAAAGGAGACAATACTCTCACCTACAATGGAGGTTTTATTATATTCAAAAGTCTTGGGGAGGATGGCGCTTAATCCATGCCCTCTGCCCCTTCTCTTCTCCCCCCCTGCCTGCTCTTACCTATCAGTGCTGTCCGGTGTTAGGGATTGCTTGGGGGCAGGGTGGGTGAGGGGTTGCAGATAGCAGAGTGAGTGGGGCTCTCCCATGAGGTGGTTAAGCCCAGAAGATGCCCTGGGGCAAAATGGTACCAGGAACATGGTAATTCCATTCTGGTTCCCATACCAAGGGCACCTCCAGTCTGGGAGGGCAAGTAGTTAAGAAGCTCATCAACCTTGTCCAACTGGCTTAAAGATGCAATGCCAGGACTATCTGCAACAAGACTGGTCTTATCTCAGACTTTGTTGCTAGGGCAGATCTGGTTTGCATACCGAGACCTAGTTGGATAGGAATCTGCCCCTTTTTTAGAGGCTGTTGTTGCCTGGGTACTCGTCATACATCACCAAATTGGACTGCGGGGGGTGGTCTGTTTCAAGACCGAATTGGGCCTAACTGGCATACCAGTTGAGGAGGCCAGGTCATTTGAGTGTACTGTGGTAGCCGGTGTCGGGTGCAGGATTGCTCTCATCTACCATCCATCAGGTGATGAGAAGCTTTTCCTGCAGGAAATAGCAGACTTTGCCGCTGACATGGCATTGGAGTCTCCCAGACTGATGGTTCTGGGCAACTTCAGTGCCTGGGTCGATGACGAATCCTCACTTTTTGGTCAACATTTCCTCCAGGTGATGACATCTCTGGGCTTTACACAGGTTGTTTCCTCAGCTACACACAAGGGAGGTCACTCTCTGGACCTGGTCTTCCTCCTGGAGATCAAGACCTCTGATTTAGTGGTGGAACCAGTTGGATGGTCTGATCACTACTCAGTTGGGTTCAATTTTGAGGCCTCCCTGGGTAGGTCGGCCCCTGTGGAGTTGGTCAGGTACCGCCCTTTGCAGGACATGGTCCCTGAAGACCTGATAGTGGTTATTGATCTCTCATTGTTGGACGAGTCTTGCACTGATCCCAGCAGTTAGTAGTGGCCTATAATGGGGCCATAGCTTCAGCTCTCGATCAGATTGCCCCTGTCCATGTTCACCCACTTCCGCATTGCCCTGGCACCCCATGGTTTGATGGGGTTCTGAGAGAGTTGTGGAAATGGGGGCGTAGATTAGAGCGCTGTTGGAGGAAGACCGCTTCTGATGTTGACCACCTTATTTTGATAGAGCATTATAAACTCTACCAAACAGAAATTTCCCATAAAAAGGCAGAATTCCTGTTCAGGGAAATTTCTGTCATACGGAATCGACCAGCTCAACTCTTCAGAACTGTTGACAGGCTGTGCAACCCAACCTGTCAGCAGCTCCGTCGAGTTTTTACACAAAGTGATTGTGATGAGATCGCTTGCTACTTTGCGAATAAGGTCGACGACATCAGGAGGGGGTGCCACCAGTTTCACTCTAAGGGGGTTGCTGTTGAACGGTGCTCTGTCACAGAGCCCGGAGTTTCCTGGGGTACCTTTGACCTGCCAGATTTCATAGGCATTATGAGGATTTTCCAGGAGATGTGTCCCATGTGCTGTAGTTTAGACCCTGGCCCTACTTCCCTGATTTTGGGTTGTAGTGAGATCACTGGCCCGGTCTTAGCTCAGATTGTCCAGTGCTCTTTAGATATGGGTGAGTTCCCTAGCTCCCTGAAGAAGGGGTGGTGATCCCCCTTCTGAAAAAAGCTTCTTTAGACCCAGAGAACCTAGCAAACTACAGGCCTATCTCTAACCTCCCTTTTGTGGGGAAGGTTATTGAGAAAATTGTGGCTGCTCAATTGGATAACCATTTAACCATCCATAATTTATACGAACCTCTCCAATCTGGTTTTCACAAGAGGCATAGTACTGAGACTGCTCTGGTTCAGGTGCTCAATGATCTCCTGATGGCGAGAGATCGAAGACACCGCTCTATCTAGGTTCTCCTAGAGCTATCATCAGCTTTTGATACTGTGGATCATGAGGTTCTACTTGAACACCTGAGGTTCATCTGTGGGCTGTTGGGTACAGTCCTCAGATGGTTTTCATCTTTCCTCGCTGGGAGAATGCAGAGGGTGGTCTCGGGTTTGTTTTCATCCAGGGCTTTCTGTCTGCCTTGAGGGGTACCTCAGGGTTCAGTGCTCTCCCCAATGTTATTTGCAGTATATATGCTACCCCTCGGAGACATTGTAAGATGGTATGAGCTGAGGCTTCACTGCTATGCTGATGATACCCAGCTCTACCTGTCTTTTGCACCCGACCAGGTTGGTACTATCTCGGTACTGAACAACTGCCTTGCAGAAATCCAAGACTGGATGAATTCCAGCAGTCTAAAGTTGAACCCTGGAAAGGCTGAGGTTTTGGTCGTGGACCTGGGTCATAGGGTAGAGGGATTGAGGACTGGACTCCCTTCTGGCTTAGTTCTGGGGGAGGCACAGATTCTCACCTCTGAACGGGTGCGTAACCTGGGAGTGGAGCTTGATGCTGGTCTGACTCTTCGTCATCAGGTCTCAGCAATCATCAAGCTAGCCTTTTTCCATCTTAGGAACATTGTCAGGATTAGGCACCTTGTTCCACCCAGTGACCTGTCTGTTCTGGTCCACACCTTTGTGACATTATGCCTTGACTACTGCAATTCCCTTTATCTAGGGCTTCCTGGGGTTGATATCCACCACTTGCAGCTAGTGCAGAATGCAGATGACTGGGGCATCAAGGAGATCCCGTATCACCCCTGTGCTGCACGCTCTGCACTGGCTGCCAATACAGTGGCGGATCACCTTCAAAATAGGTTTATTGACTTACAAAGCCCTACACAGACAGGGTCCCGATTACTTGAAAGAACTCCTGATTCCTTACACTCCTGTGCGACAGCTCCGCTCGGCTGATGAGGGGTTGCTGGAGATTCCGAGGGTTGAATTAGTCGCCTCAGCAAGGCAAGCCTTTTGGATTGCAGCACCTACCCTCTGAACTCTCTGCCCCATCATCTCTGGGAATGCAGGATGGTGGGGAGTTTTAAGCAGGCACTAAAAACCTTTCTATGGGGAAAGGCATTTCCAGTTTTATTGTGATTTTATATGATATGTATTTGTATATGTTTTATCTGAATTAATTCTGTACAGCACCTTGGAATTTTGAAAGGCACTTTATTAAATAAATTTTATTGTTATTATAATACATCACATTTTGTTACTTGGAATGTTAAAGGAAGAACTTGAAAGAGAAGAGATGCCATTTCTTTAAGACACATGTAGAAACTCAAGCCCAGAGTAGTTTTTCTTGCAAATATTGCATACAAAGACAGAACAGGGTCTCCAGTGTACAAGAAAATGGATAGGGAAAGTACAGTGTTTGATACAGTGGATAGCAGCAAAAGGGCAGGGGTTGCTGGGCTGTGGGGGGCCACTACACTATGGAAAAGGGGATCGGGGAGTAATTTATTATAAACAGTTATCAAGGCTGGGGAGGGGGGAAATTACATTATCAAAATGGGGCTCAGGGAATATTTTATTTCTAACTGTGGGGGGGGGACTGTGTACTCAGCCCTAGACTTTGCATGGGGCACCAACCTACCCCGTGCATAGTTAAAGTAGGGCTTTAAAAGTGTAACTATGTGCACCTAGCAGTCAATCTCAGTGTCCAAGAAGCAATGATTACAATACTAAAGCCTGGGAAGTACCCCTAGTGCTGTGCTAAGTTTCAGACCAATTTGCTTGCTTAACTTGGATGTTAACACCCTTGCAAAGATTCTGGACACAGGATTGTCAGCAATATGGGCCCATTAATTGGAGCAGAGCATGTGGGCTTTATGCAAGGGCACCTGCCAACACACCACATGTGTAAGATGGCACATATAATCTTTGCATTAAGGGAATTAGAAACCCCTGTGGTTGATGTTCCTGGAAACAGAGAAAGCTGTTGACTGGGTGTCTTGAGATTTTTTTATTTGCTACTCTTAAAGAATGTGGCTTTTCTCCAACCTTTATAGAATATATAGAACTCCTGTACTTCTTTCCAATATATAAAACTGTTTGCAGTGGAGTGCAGTCTTTTCATTTATCTTATGTAATGGAACCCACTAGGGTTGTCCCATCCCCTTACCTGCTCAACCTTTATTTAGAAATTCTCACTAGAATAATCATAAATGAATATAAAGCACAGTCTGTATGTATAGATGGTATGAGGTATAAAAGCTCAACTTATGTGGATGAAGCCTTCTTGCTTGTAGGGGACCCCCAAGCATCCATTCTGGCGGCCCTAAAAATACTGGATGACTTCGGAGGTATATGGGGATACAGGTTAACAATAAATAAGACTAATATTATAACCCCTGAATAAAGTCTCATTTGGGGGCAAGTGTATTGAGGAGGAACCTAAATGCCTGAGTCACAGACCTATTCAGGCATTAATGTTAAGAAATCAACAAAAGGTCTTCTTCAGGAAATCTAGATTCTTTGCTTAGCACCATCAAAAATGATCTGAGGGAGGAGTCATCATGGCAGTAGGTAGTTGCTTTTGCTATAAGCTGAGAACCAACACTTAAACTTTATGTATGCTCTTTTGCAAAAAGACTTCACATATGGCAGACAGGAGGAAAGCAAAATCATCATCAGAGGAATATGTGTCTCCACATATTAAGCCATTGAAGAAATATTTGAGATTGAATTTTGGCTTGGTGGGTGTCAGGAGACCCAGGGTGCGTAGCTCAAGTTCAGGTACTAGAACACCAACGGTCAGCCCATAGCAGCCTGCAGAGATTTCTTTGGAGATTTCTTCTAAGAGCAGCTTTCTAGTTTTGAGCAAGATAACCTGCTCATCTCCTCATGCTGAAGCCAAAGTAGCAACTTTATTAGTGGAAACACCTGAACTACTGGACAAAATGAAATGTGTAATGGAAACTCTTCCCTTACCTAACAAAGTTGTATTGGAGAAAGTGAAGCAGCATCAGCAATACCGGCAGAGAAAGCAGAGGCTACAGCAGCAAATAAAAACAACTCAAATCCTTTAACTATTTTTTCAAACCCAGCACTTAAAGATCTACCAGCCGGCCTGGTGGCACAGAGGGCTGAGGTGCTGGATGTCTCACCTCGTGCCACGCCAGTGACCCAGGTTTGGAATTGAGCCTGGGTCATCGGAGATCAGCATGGGGGGTGTGTAGAGCTGAATGGAGCAGCTGTCAAGGCAGCTCTCCTCCCCGGGAAGGTGGGGTGGCATCCCTCGCTCATGGCTACCCCCTGGTGTTGGCTGAGGGGCTGCTCAAGCAAGGGTGCTGGTGATAGGCCAATGGGGTGGGTGGAAGAGGGCCATTACCAGGGCTGTAAGGTGCATGCATGCCTCCACACACATGTGTACTTCTCCTGGAGTCCTCAGGAAAAATAAGAGGAGAAAAGTGGAAAAAAGACACCGGTGACAGGATGGCAACCAACTCTCCGCAGGCACCGCTCCTGGCCTGGTTGTATGGTAAGCCCCGGTAATTCCAGGTGACGGAGCTGGGGGAGTTGGTCAGATGGGGGCTGTATGGGACAGGAGAAATACAGATGCGATAAAAAAAAAAAAATTTACCAGGAATGTCCACAGGAGGTTGTCATACAATCGACTGTTTTGGGGAAGCTATGAAAAATTTGATTTAGAATTCCAAGCCTTATCACAGAAAGTGGACTTTTTGCAATCTGATGCAAAACACAATTGGGAGAAAATTGACATGGTTTCAAAACTAGTAGATGCAAATAAAAAAGAACTTGAAAAAACAAATAATAAAATGATGCCGCTTGAGGCCACTTCTACAAACCAAATTCAGGACACTATCACTCTGAGCAGGAAAACTGAGCTCTTAGAGAATCAGCAGAGATACAACAATTTAAGATTGCTTGGCTTACCAGCAATATTAGATCAGGACTTTGACTCACCAGGGGACATGATAAATGTATTTGAACTTACTGAAGATAATCTTCCATTTATCACAAGAGCTTACATAGTCCTTCCAAAACTGAGTTCTGAGAAATTCATTAAAACAACTTCTGCTAAATCTGCTAACACAACTCCATGATAACTTTTGCTTTTGATTCTGATTGAGACTTGTTTGTCAAACCTTCTATATTAAAGGCTCCATTGATTTATAAGACTCACAAGTTCTTAGTGTACCCGGATTATTCATACCCTACACAGCAGTGTAGAAAGCAGTTTTTGCCATACGGACAAGAACTGCTGGAGATGGGGACAGAATTCCAACTGATGGCCCCAGCTAAACTGAAAATTAAACACAGAGGTGTTTGATATATTTTTTTTTTAGGTGGATCAGGTCTTCAAGTTTCTAAGAGCTCAATACGAGCAACAACACAAGTCTGAGAGTGAAAATGAATCTCCTACACTATCTGAGGAAGAAATGATAAGAATGTGATACTGAATTATAACCAAAATTAATTTTTGTTTCTAGTGTGTATAGAACATGTAATTGGCATCAGCGAGGAGAGAGAGTGGGAGATTAATTTAATTTCTTTACCTTTAAATTTCTTTTTTCACTTATCTCTTTGTTTCTTACCTTTGTAGTAATGTGAGATGCCAGGCTGTTTTTGCAGTAAATTTATTACGGATGAAAATATTAAATCTAATAATCATATAATTGGTATCTAAAACCTCTGAGTAAAATGATTTAATAAATGTCATATATTCTTTTCTCTCCAAAATGTATTGGTCTAGATAGACTCACCTATATATTATACAAGTTAAAGATATTTATGTACTTTCTTTTCATTTGTACTGAGAAAGTTTTCCAATTATTTGTATGATATATAAGTGAAAAAAATCAATAAAATAAAAGTAAAAAAATTATCTGAGCAGATGGGAGTCCTTACCACTATCTCTATTGGGGGATTAACACCTTAAAGATAAACATGTTACCATGCCTACTGTACCCACTTAGCATGTTGGGAATTGCAGTTCTGAATTTTTAGTTTATTTGGCCTCACTGTCTCAATTTCCTTGGAGAAGAAAAAGTCCCCAGAATAGTGTACTGTAATGTGGTAGTGACTAAGAATTGGGGGGGCTACATCTCCTAGGTGTCAGGGTATAATACCATGCAGTGCTATACAATACCTGTAAATACCTTTGGTGAGGTAAGCCAGAACAAACTGGGGGCCTTCCGAATCACAGTGGAAGGAAATAGAGCAGAATTTATGTCAGCAGAGTGCATAGATATTTACTTATTTATTAACAATTTTTGGTTATTAAGTTATTATTAAAGAGCTCTTAAGTATATACTATAAGCAACTTCAGGCAAGACTTAAGAAAACTTCTAGAGGATGGTCTGCCCAGGCTCACCTCCAGTTACATAGGGTCTCAGGTTTCAAACCACTTATGAATCCCTCATAACCAATTAAAATAAATCCCAGTTTTAAAATGGGGAACAACCTTATACCGTACATTTGTCTCCATCTATTAAATCCACAAACTTTGGTACATGTGTTAGATCAGAACAGAGTTATCTCCTTCCAGATATTTTGGAGGTGGGATTCATTGCACCAGAATATGGTCTTTCCCTTCCTCCAGCTCCAACACATGTGTTGCAAAGTACTGTGAGCCTAGCCAGGGAACTTTGCAGTCAGTGGTATTTGGGGGAAACTAACACTCCCTGTCTCAGCAAAGGCATGCTATAATTTTTCTATAAAAGTTTATTGCAGGAATTTACCCTAGAAAGCATTGCAGCAGCACTGGGTATAATGGATCTGGACCCTTAGGGGGCCTGGGGAGTGGCAACACAATGGAAGACCATTGGACAGGCCCTAGAGGGGTCATCCTTAACACCAGAGCCTGCAACAGCACCACAGATGGCACCAACGTTAGCACCAAGATAGACCCTAATTGCTTGGGCTAAATGCAGTGTGGGTATCATTGAAGTCTCTGCTGATCCTGAGGGAATCAGCAGAGGTACCTTAGGTGGAGTTTGCATAGAGGGCAGCAGTGACAATGGCATCAACAGCAAGGCTTGCTCTGAGGGAGTTGGAGGCAATGGTGCCACCAGAGGAGGCACTGTGGGTCCTAGCCCTAGAATCAGAGATGGTGTGCCTAATTTTGGTGACAATGGTGAAAGTAACACTGGCCCCATAGTCCCAAATGACAAGAGAGCAATTGGGCTGGGGCTAGCCCCACCAGTAGTGTCATTAAACCTATATGTCGATACTGATGGTTTATAAGAGCTGCCTAGTGCCATACTGCTAACTATAGGGCTCTCAAATGGACAAAGGAAGACCCCGGGACAAAGATAATGGGCTTGTCAGCCTTAGGGAGTCCAGTGTTGTCACTGTAAACAGTGGACATCCAGCACCAACAGGCATTGAGTGCCTCTTTGCAGAAAGACCAGAGTGTGACCTTAACTGGTGCCTTTTCTCCTTCTTATGTATTTTGTGAGAGAAGGTTGAGGTTGAATGGTGAGTGGAGCCTGACACACAGCATAAGTGGGATCTGGATCATTTCTTATTGCAACACCAGGAGGACTGCCCTTCCTTCTAGGTGCAAGATTGCCCAGTAGCACAGAACGTACCCAGAGAGCAGTGGTGGCCAGTCACAACCTCATTGCCAGAACAACTAGCTGGTTCAGGTTTCCTACCTTTCATGTCATTGACAGTTTTTGTGAGGCAGGGCTGTGAGGAAACTTAGTTCTTTTATTTACTCTAAACTGACACAAAAATAGCAAACTCTGTAATGATTAAACAAATAAAATGAAGAGCTGAACAGAGATGATGTTGTCATGTAGACTGAAACTCTGGCCCTGATGAGAACTAAAGAGAAGCTGTGCACTTGATGGCAGGTAAAAAGGAACTGAGGTGATTTGGGGATTTCACTGCTGTATACGAATGGGCACATGCAGTGATGCAAGCATGGGGTCTACTCATACCACCTGCCCCCACCAAAAATGTTCTGGCAACTGTGGGGTCTTATCACCTCCATCCCTATGACCCATCAGCAGGAATCTAAGGAGAACACTGATTCTTGAAAGATCAGAACAATAAATCAATACAATTACATGGTATGTGGAAGTGTAAATCTGCAAAATAAACTAACTATATTACAAATGCAAAACATGTTGGAGAAACTAAAATATGATAAATTAAAACATGTAAATATGTACTATACCACGTATTGTACAATGTCCTAATACTTGCCTTTTTGAAAATACAACTCTAACTAGCATACATGCTTTGTTGTAGTGGTATAATAATTAATGTCCCTTAAAAATGATTACAAATTGCAGTATTGTTCTTCTTTCCCCACTGGCACTGTTAGGTGTTCCCAATGTAATGCATAGAATTTATAGAAAGTAGTGTGGCCAATGTTGTTAACTCCTAACTGATGCTTAACAGAACCTGTTAAAGGCCTTCTTCAGATATCAGTATTGTGATATGTTGTTCACATTTGACTGTATTTTGCCTATTATCTGAAATTGCTCAGATTGCTCTGTTGCATGGTGCTCATGTTCTTGCTGTTGTCAAAATTCAAGCCTGCAGATTAATGGCCAGACTCCTGGAAACAAACTATATCCCATAGCTATGTTCTTAAATGATTCAGAATTGCTTTATTCAACATCTTTAATTTAGAGATATCTCAGCACAAAAGCAGCATGACAAGATAAAGATGATTCATTTTAAAGTGACAATCAGGAAATGCCTTCCCTTCAGCAAAGGGTCCTCACACAAAGTACTGGTCAAACAGCCAGGAAAACTGTAAAGTTTTCCATGAGCCTAGCTTACTGATCCTTACAGTTACTACCAGCATCCTAATGCAAGCCAACACCTCAATCATGCTATCACCACACCACTTCAAACTGATAAGAAGCAGTTTAAGAATAGCTACAGATAGTACTATCACAAAACACTCACAGTCAGGGATCTGTGCATGTGGAAAAGAAAATGCTTCTTGAGTACAGTTACAGAATATTTTTTTCAGAGCTTACATTACAAAACTTAAGCTTACATTACAATACTTTAACCAGAGTTGGCAAAAACCAACAATGGCTGCTTTTGCTTTGTCTTCTTTTCTGTGTGCTCCTGCTTTTAACCATTTTTAAAAATGCTTGCACTCCTGTCATGCTCCAGATTCATCTAATTTTCATTGGGGTCCTGGTTTTGCCCCTTTATACAATGTATTTACTTACTGCAGTTTCAGCTGATATGCAATACTGTATGTTAATTTTGATGGCATCCTGCTTTTACTCATTGTTATGCTGTGTTAGTCAAGCAATAAGACATAATGAGGTGGTGGTTATGGCCTGATAAGACCATACCCCAGATATGTTATGAGGCATGAGGTGCTTGTACGGAGTGCCTTTAGCACCATGGAAGTGCTCTTATCAGGCCTTAACCCACAACTCAGAGTGTCTTATTGCGCTTACACAATGTGCCACCAAGTAATTATTTAATGGGTAAAAAAATAAAAAATAAAAAGTCAAAATACAAAAGAAGGAGGTTTCAATGCCTCAAATAACAAAAAAAAAAAAATAGTCCCCCTACTAAGTTACTTTCAAAACTGTTTCATTGACAGTACATGGTCCCTATGTGTTCCAAAGGTTATCTATCAGTGTTGTTTTTACTACTATTAGATCCCCCTCTCACATTGTTTTTTTTCTGTTCAAATGGTGACAGTATTTGTTTTTGTGAGATCAAGCATGCACTTTTTTCACTGACACACATATACGAGCATGTCTGCTGATGTTGCTGCCTCTCAGTCCCCACACACACATTTTCTTGATACAGAGAGTCACAAATAAATATTGGGAGAAATAAAGACCACATATTTTGTTCACTTTTTTCATGTTTTTTTTTTTAATACTGGCAGTGAAGTTGCTATCAGTATCAGGAGCGAGTGTGTCCCTTACCAGCTGCATTAGGCTTCGGTTTGCTTCTTTGCATTGCTAAAATTACAGTGGTACTGAGCATATGCTACGGGGAAGGAAGTTGTCATTTGTTATAACAAGGATTACACCAGACTTCCCAGGAGAACTAAACAATAAGAGATCATAGGGGACTACTGGAGACAGGTTAGGAAACAGACGGACAGTTTCTAGTACCCACGGTGGGAATAGTGGGACAGAGCTTTGGGGAATTGAGATGGGAGAAGCTGGCAGTGGCCACAGTTAGATACAGAATTATTATTAAATTTTATTTAGTTTTTTTAAATATCTGTCTTGTTTAACCCCCAGTTAAATCACTTTGCTGCTTTTATTCACATTAAATAGCAGGCTTGAGTAGTAGTGAGTGTGTCCCTCAGCGGCCCATGTAGATACTTGTTTCCTGCTTTGTGGACAGGTTGCAGTTTTCAAACCATAACAGGTTTAAAAACAAACACCTTTCCATTTTCTGGTGATAGTAATGGAGTAATGAACTGTACTTTTATATACACACTTCTGGGTTGTTGCGGCTCACAAAGGTATGGTGTGTGTGTTGGGAGGGTAGTTGGGGGGATGGACTCCCGAGATGGCAGAAATGGGGACCAGTGGGAGCGAGACCTGGATCTGTGAGGATGAAATCATGGCCAGTGAGTGAAGTATAATAACATTTTACAAATATTAAAAATTTAGGGCTCCTGCAGGAAGGGGGACCTTGCGTACATGAAGTGACATTTTTTTCTGGTTTGTCTGCTGGTGCCACCGCTCTCCCACTGCAGCTACTGTAGTTCTGACAGATGCTACCCAAGGAGCTGGAGCTGCAGTGGGAGAGTGGTGGCACATGCATTGATTTAATCATGTGCTGGGTTTTACTTGGCACTGGTAGTGTTGGTCGTTATGTCCTGATAAGGACATGGCTGAAATGTCCTTTCAGACAATCAGATTACTAAAACTTTTTTGCCCATTTCATTAATTAGAATATCACAGCTAAGATCCAATATCTCATTTTCAGTGCAGTAAAGCTTTAACCCATTGTCACACTGTATTTAATTTGGGTAGTCCAGCACACATGCAAAACTTAGTTTTTAGTGAAGTTCTATGCTTCTATACAGTACTGGCATATGTACCCAGGATAGCCTAACCCAGAAAATGTGCATTATATTCTTTTAGTCTGGCCCTGATTTCACATATTTAATAATTTATTAACCCAGTAACATCTTGTTTTCACTGGGTCCTGCTTTCATCCATTTTACATAGCACTTTTAGAGAGTAGCTAAACTGAGGTGTCATATCTTGTTTTCAGTTGGTCCTCCCCAACTGAACAGCAATATCTCATCTTCAGAAGCATCCTGCTTTTAATCATTTTTACACTGCATTTATCAAGGACAGCCCCAACTAGCTGAGGTGCAGTAGATCAACTAATTTTCAGTGTTATCCTGCTGTTACAGATTTTTACAATGTATCATCCCAGAGAGCTCAGCTGTGATACAACAACTCATATCTTGCTTTTCAGTGGAGTCTGGATTTTACCAACTAAGATGTAGGATTGCTGGGATACTTTAAAATCTGATCCAAGTTAGGATTGTCAGATATTAGGATACTTTGCATTTGAATCTGACATCCAGTCCTGACCTTCAATGTAAATTGGATGTCAGATTGGGGTATCCTAATATCTGACTATCCTAAAACCTTAAATGACATTCCCTCCACCCTGCAATTAAATAGCCCCCTCACCCCTACCCAAAACTACTCTGTAAGCCCCAACCTCACTCCTTCCCAAAGCCCCTGAGAGCACTTGATTCTGTAACTCTGTACAGTAACTACATTGACTGAGTATAACATATCTTTAATTTATTATACAGTCTGCAGCTAGAGTTGTGCGAAACTGTAAAATTTCACCTAGCAAAATATTTTATGTAATTATCGCATTATGAGAAAATTTTTTGCCTAGGTCGAAATGTCATTTTGCCTCGGATGTCAATTTAGCATAATGTAAAATTTCACCACATTTCACCAATCTCACCAATGTTTTTCAATTTCACCTGCAAATTTGCAGTGCGTTATGGGTAAATAGCTGAACTATCATGTGCATGCTGTTTCCTGAACAGTATATTGCCTGTGGAGTTGGAAGGCAGTTTACTGTGGTGCAGCACCGACAATAAACCCTTCAAAAACCTCTTTAATTCTTATTTTTGAGAGCTAATTGCTCACAAAATCTAAATTTTGTTCCTAGTGCTGCTAGTGAATATTTTTGGTTTTGGTATCTTTGGATAATACTTAGTTAAACTTAGGTAGTGTTTTCACTTTTCTCTGTGTCTGTGTCCATGAGGGAGCTGAGTGGGGGGAGGGTTGACCATGTGGTTGGGTGTGTGTGTGTGTGTGTGTGTGTGTGTGTGTGAAAGCAGAGCATATTTGACAGATTTCTCACAAGTTTTGAGTCAGTTTCTGTTATTTCTTTTAAGTCTTAATATTTTTGTTGGTGTGCTACTTATTTGTAATATTTTTCTTCCATAGTGACCCTTTTTTGGGTAACTTTATCTAAACAGTTACTCATTCTGAGTAGTTCTGTTCCTGTTTCCCTTTGTTTAATCACTTTTCTGCTTTATTTTTGCATTGGAAGTATTCGTGGACATTGAACACTTATCCATATCCAGGTACACTGCATTGTTGAATTGCTCACAGAAACTAATAATGTGATCTAGCCTCTGCATTGCAGTGTTCCTGTTTGTCTGTTTAATTTGCTTACCGTATTAACCCTTTCCTCCCTGTTACACCACTGGTGTTTACTACCTGACCCATGCTGTATAAAAATCTACATAGTTTCCAAGAGTTTGTTTGTTCATTTCAAATCTTGTTGTCCCTTCCATCTGATATATCTATAAGCCAAAATTGTACTTAGTAAATACTAACACATTGCAGTATTTGTCTTCTCCAGACACCTATCTGAACCATAGATCATATTGTGACTGTGAGGTGTTTTGTATGGTTGGTTTACAATTTAGTTTAGTAAATTGAAAAAACAGCAAGAGGAGGAAGCAAGTGCAAGTAGCAGGACCATTTTGCAGGAGGATTTATTTTTCTCAGTGTGGCAAACTGGCTGTGTCACCCCTTTTGCCTATTTCATAATTCACTAAATAGTTGTGTCTCCCTTCTCTCACAGTTTTGCCATTTGGTTGTTCTCGACTTACTGTACAAGACTGGTTTTGCACACAACAACAGCAGCTAGCAGCAGCAAGATTAGGTCTGCAGTCCTTGTTAAACAGTGTCAGAAGCTTCATTTAGAGGTCAATGAGGTGGGGGGACACCATATAACAGCATGACTGACAACAGATTTCTGTCTCAATTTACTGTAACATTTTTGGGAAACATTTCTGGAGTTCTGAGCATGTTCAGCAGTGGCAGCACCAAGATGAGGCCCACTCCCTCATGGTACATCAAAGATTATGTCACAACTGACGTGTTTCACACATGCATGCTTCCTCACTCACAAAGCATGCATGTGAAAAATGCATGTGTCAGGTGTGACTGGTATAGTAGTAACTGGTAACATAAGGAATGATGGTGCCTTGGGGGAGCAGGTGTTTTTTTTCTTAGCTACATGGAAGCATTTTTTACATTGTTTACTTGCCACACTCATAAAAAGAACAAGCACTTTTTGGACATGTGCTGTGATGAGTGCACACACAAGGTATTTGAATAAAAAAACATACACACTCTGTGTACAAGGCCCAGATGACCAACAGCCTTCGGCAGGAGCTGGTCTTTCATTTGCAAATTCCATATATATGGAATGCAACTGCATTACACATCATTATGTTGTTAAAAGTAATCTTGCCATGTAACCAGTTCTAACAAGTAACACACTCCACAAATAATAAGGGAATAAGGTGTTTATTAGGGGAGGCTTACACAGACATGGTACAGAATAAGTTTAACAAATGACAGGCAGGATCAGGAGGACAAAGGTAATGTAACAATGAGCAGAGAGAAGAAATAGAGAAAAAGAAAAGGGAATTAATTATATAGGGATCGTAAGATAGTAACAAACACAACAGCAATGGTCAAGCAAATTATTTTTCATGTAAAATAAAGGAATAAGATGACTTAAAGATGTAGAGTAAAGAGGACAGAACAGATTTTTTTGTTGTTTTTGGTTTTATTTTTATTTTCATGGCTGTGGGTGTAGACCAGCAGGCATTTTGTACTCAGAAAAGGGCTGATGTAAGTTTTGCTACCAAACAACATGATAGAGTGTTAAAAATAGATTCATACGCTGAAGCCTCATTACTACAGTACACTGCCTGTGTGTATAGGAAGCTGTAGAGCATTATTTTTCCTCTGGCTTGAGGAGTTAATTGACCCAACAGAAAGTTAACTTATTTTCTTCTGGCAGTCATTCTGTGTCAGATTACCAATGGATAGTACAGACATCATAGAAAGCTATTGGAAGTAGAGTGGGTTAAACACTTCCTTGAGTTTTCTGCATAACAAATAAGCTCTGCTGTTCCCCAAGCCATTTGACACCACCATCCTAAGAGCAGTCATTCTGTTGCTGGGCATTCCATAGCAAGAGTTCCAGTGTTGCCTGTTTCCAAATAATACACCAACTTCATTTTCGCAGGCAGTTCTGGGCTACTGTTTATATTCTACTGAATGTTCTTAACCTGCAATTTGTGACTATAAGTGTTTACAACTGAATGATAGTAACCACATTTGCTTCTCTTGAAAATTGGTAGGCATGTGTGTGTCTAATTTTCAACTTAGGTTACACATAGAACCTGATCAGTTCATAACATGCTGTATTATGATTAAATGAACTGATAAATGGGGGCTCTGGTTTCTTTTACAAATTCATTTTTCCTGACCATGGATATACTAAAACAAAATGTATCAAAATGTTTAAAAATAAGGATCTCAGCAGTAATTTCGTTGATGTGGTGTAAAGAGCTGCTCCCTGAAAAATTACCTGGTTTTGGAGGGGGGGGAGCTGCCACAAGCAGAATGGGACTTCCTGGAATGGGGAGATCATGGCAACAGAAGAGGCATTATGGTATTAAAAGCTTAATAGTGTGGATGTAGTGGCACCAGTATCTAAGCATGACTTTGTAGAGGACTAAGTGTGACTCGGGGGTGGGGGAGTGAGTCTTAGTATTTTTAGCATAATAGTTTTCTGAAATCTCAACCTTCAATGGATTAGACTCTGCATCCATCTGTACAGTATGTCACTAAGCCACATGCAGTGGGGTATGGTTAAAAACCAAATCACAAGACCTGAACCAGAGCTGTAAAATCTGGACTGGGCACAGCTTGTGCAAATTTTGCTGATCCACTCACTCCAGATGATCTGGTCTGGCTTTTACCTATCTGGTCTGGTTCTGATGGTTCCATTTTCAATCATGTCAAGGAAGGGTTGAAAAACAGACTTCCAGGAGCAAACCAGATACATAAAAGTCAGACTGAATAGTGCAACCAGAGTGACCGGACCAGCAGCATTTGTACAAGTTGCACCTAGTATGGCCAGTTTGGATTTTTACAGAACTGCTGTGGTTCAGGTCTGTCAGTCCAGTTTTTAATCAATCAGTCTTTATTTTATACTAAAAGGTATGTGAGCAAAAATGCCGATTTACACAAATGTTCAGTTTAGCATAAAAAGAGAACACCAGGTCAAACAATTACATAGTAAAACACAGTATAAACAGGTTTAACATAAGGTCTAATACAGAGATCTTGAAGGATATACAGAAGAAAGGGGAAGCAAATAAATAACAGTGACAAATTTACAGCATGGGATATAGCTGGAGGTAGAATTCAGGAACATGAAGAGTTGAGTGATGGGTCAAAAAGAAGAAGTGTAAGTCCTGCAGCACCCAGATCCTGCATGCTGATCAGCATTCCAGCTGTGTGATCTGCCTAGGCCCTAAACAAGGATTGTGCACCCTGCCAGTCCTTCAACCAGGCCACATGGATTAGACACCAGAAAAAGCTCGAAGCCCACTTGCTGGAGAAGTGCCTAGCTTTGATGGAAAAAGAGCTGCAGAATCTGTGGGAAAAATCTTCATCTTCAACGCCAGAACCCAAAAATAAGAAAAAGGGGGAGTAGAGACATCAAGGCCAGAATAGATCTCCATCCACTTGGCAGTGACCATTGGGCACAACTGGCACTGGAGGGGCCTTCACTTCAATAAGTACCCCTACTGGCAGGTCTCATATAGCTCTGGTGGACCAGAACACAGCCTCCCCACCTGCTTTACTCATGTTGCAGTCAGGGCTCTTCTTGGATGATGGAACCTTTATTGTGCTTCTTAGGCTCATATCTTCTTCAGGGTCTATCACCAGCAACCAGGTCAATAATTCACTCCCCAGCCCCACCGAGGAGTGCACGGTCACAGTTGGTAAACTGGACTCCAGCTCTGCTGTTGTCTGCATGGCCCAAGTCAATAAGTCAGATATTAGCTCTTCTGTTGTCTGCACTGCTGTGGCTGATAAGTCACTCCCTGGTTCCTCTGGGGACTGCACAGCTGAGCCTGTCTGGTTGGGGTCACAGTATACCCCCGACATTGAGTTGAGCCAACTTCTGAACATGCAACAGTCTTTTCAGGGTTCCTCACTCCCACTGACACAACCAGACCCTCCAGGCTTACCTAACAATCAAGAGCCAGAGGTGGGCATTAATCTGGAGGTTCCACCTCCTTCGCAGGGTCAGTCTCTTCCTGATTTGCCCTCTGGGCCTATTGTTAATCTCTCTGGGGACCTTCCATTGGGACCTCCTCAACCAAAGCCCCCTTGGACACCAGGTTCCACCATCTTGGACTCCAGCTCCCCAGATAATGGTGGGTTTTCCATCGGGTTCTACTCACACCCCGATGTCAAGTGACCCTTTGTCATGTGACCTTTTACCAGGTCAGGGTATATCTGGCACTCAGGCCATTCCTCAAATGCTGGATGGCCTTCCATCAGGCCCCCAGGCACAGAATCTTCCAATGCCGGACATTCCTGTACTTGATCCAGTGCCAGCCCCTTCAAATGTCCCTAGGGGGCTGATGCCTGGTCCTTCTGGAGCTGCTGCCATGCCTTAAGCTCCAACTCCTACCAGGCCTTCAGCTCTGCCTCTGGCTGGACCTTTGGGCAATGTTCCAGGCCATCTGCCCCCACAAAACCCAATGTACCCTTTGTCTGGGTATCAAATGCCTGGTCATCAACCCCATTATGTACCGGGTACCAGATGCTGGGCTATGTCTAATCAAGGGTATGCTCCTTCTGGCTTTCCCTACTCCTATGAGGCTCATGGATACCCTCAATATCAGATGCTGGACTATCCATTATACCAGCCTCCTCCTGCACCACCTCCTCCTCAGCCTCAGGCTCTGCCTTCACAACAGTCTCAGGCTAATATCCAGGCAGTGTTTAAGGCATTGATTCAGGAGGACAGGACTTAACTAGCCTGGGAGCTTGACCATCAGAAACCAGTGGTGCCCTATTCTCGCACCTCCTTTCCGACCCTGGATAAGTCTCTCCTGTGGATTCCCACCTTTTCAGAGAAGGCTTCTCTAGACACCAGGTATGGGATAAAATTCAGAACACTCCTCTAAAAAGGATTCAGACCCCAAGCAGGTACTCTTTGGACTCTGACTCTGACTTGTTCTCCAGCTCTGGTACGCATACACTTATATAGCCTCAGCCTAAGGAGTCCATGAAGTCCCCTCCGGAAGACCCTTCATTTGCTGAACTCCTCATAACTATACAAAATGCTGTGGCTGAGCTATCCAGGAACAGGATCCAAAGTGGAAAAGGCTTGCAGAGCATCTTGACAAGATTGGTACAGCTCTTATGCCCATACTGCCATGGACTGGGCCCCATGAAGACTTGATGTCCACTATCTGGCAACAGCCTTCCTCCATTCTGACTGTTTCAAAAAAGGCAGAAAGGGTGTACCACCCCCCAGATTGGGTAACGCACCTTACTGGCCATCCTAATACAGACTCAGTTGTTATCACGGCTGCCCACGACCGGTCCTCTAAATCTAACATTTGAGCATGTCTCCTCCGATAAGGAATCTTAGCAGCAGGACAATTTCTGTTGCAAGATCCATTCCTCCTCCACTTGCACCCTCAGGTCCCTTAATTATGTGGTTCATATGGTTTCCTATCAGAAATCTTCCCTGGCCTCATGCAAGTCAAAGATGGAAGCTATCCAGTACCAGGAGCTTAAGACCGAGATTGCCAAGACAGTGAGAATGGCTAAAATCTTCTGTCATCATGCCCTCTGGGCCACTTATGACACAGTAGACTCAGTTGCTCACATCATAGCCACTGCTGTCTGCATTAGGCAACATTCGTGGCTCAGGATTGCTGGCCTGGCACAAGACATCCTGACCTCCAGCCTGGATTCCCCTTTCAGGGGAGCCATGTTATTCAGAGGTGACACTAAGGAAGGATATTATCACTGAATTGCAGGACTGAGGTAAATCCAACTGCAACATCCGCTTCATGTACTGAGGGGGGTTACAAATGCAGACAGCCTTTTCTTCAGCAACAGAGATGCCAGACCAAAGAGGCCCCTGCAAACACAAGGCCAAATGCTGGTATCCAGCATCAGAAACCACTATCCCCCTACCAAGTCGAAGAAGGCCCATGGAGGAGGTGCTGACTCCCTCCCCTTGGCCTAATGACTTGTGGGGGACATCCTTGCCTCCTCCAGATCCTCTAGGGGAACCAGTGGGGTGGAGAAGATTTGCCCTCCACCTTCTGGGGTCACAGGACATAACCATGGACTCTTGGGTCCTTCAGTTAATAGCAAGAGGTCACACCATAGGGTTCCTAGACAGGCCTCCTGACAACCTCCCAAGCCTCTCCAATTATCCTCCTCCAAGGTACCTGTCCCAGATAGGGAATGAGATCCAGGCTCTCCTGCAAAAGTCAGCTATATAGCCCGTGGCTCTGGCACAGATAGGAAGAGGGTACTACTTCCATTTCTTCCTATAGAAGCAAAATACAGGTGACCTAAGACCCACTTTGGACCTCAGCATACTCAACCTGTTTGTCGAGCACAAGAGGTTTCACATGCTCACCATCCAGGGACTTTTACCCTTACTCCACAAGAGCCATTGGTTTGTGTGCTGGACATGCAGGATGCTTACCTACACATGTCTGTCTTCCAGGCCCACTGCCACTTTCTTCAGTTTGCCTTCCAGGGGGAACATTACTAGTTCAAGGCTCTCCCTTTTGGCCTATCCTCAACACCTCAGGTTTTTACCAAGTGACTAGCAGTGGTTGCTGTGGCCTTATGCCACAGAGGGATCTAATTGTGTCTGTATCTGGATGATTGACTTCTATCAGCCCCATAACAGAGTAGCTTGAGGGAGTCACTCTCCTTCACCCTGGACCTCTTTTCCAGACTTGGAATAACAGTCAACTATTCCAAGTCACACCTCTCCCCTCCCAGCACCCACAGTTCATTTGGGGCAGTGCTAGATATGGTCCAGGGGAGAGCCTTCCTCCCATTAGATAGAGCAGAGACCCTGCAGGAACAGGCCAGAGTAGTGAACAACTCATGCTGGACCACAGCCCGGTCGATCCTCTGCCTTCTCAAGCTGATGGCAGCTGTGATCCCTACAGTTCCTCTAGCAAGACTGCATATGAAGGTGACCCAATGAGCTCTTCGTTTCCAATGGGATCAGCGGCTGGACAACCTGGACCACTGGGTCCTAGTGTCTGGGTATATGAAGAAGAATCTTCTTTGATGGCAGGAGTTGTCCAATCTCTCTAAGGGAGTTTCCCTTTTAGCCCCCTGCTCCTACCATGACACTTACAATGGATGCTTCATGTCAAAGCTGTGGAGCCCACAAAAAGACCATCAAACCCAGGGAACATGGTCACAGCTGGAAGTGTTGCTACACATAAATGTGCTAGAAATGAGGGCAGTACTGTATGCCCGCCAGGCCTTCCAGCCTCTTCTATGTCTGGGGACACTCCTGATTCAGACCGACAATATGTCTGTGGTCTGGTACCTGAACAAACAAGGAGGCACTCGCTCGTACCCTCTGTGCTGGGAGGTGATGCGAGTGTGGTACTGGGTAGTCCAGCATGGCCACCGTCTGACTGCTGTCCATGTGCCGGGCATCAGAAACATCCTGGCAGACAGTCTCAGCCACACCACTGTCAGGGATCATGAGTGGGAGCTAAATGAAGAGGTGGTAGAAAGCTTATTCGACCTGTGGGGTCAGACAGAGATAGACCTCTTCGTCTCCCCATCCAACTCAAAACTACACAATTTTGCTCACTCGTTCCCAGGTGTGGTATTTTCTGCTAAGACACACTGTCTCTTTGGAGGACAGTGAGGTTCTCGTATTTCTTTCCTCCCTTCCCAGTACTTCAGAGGGTTCTCCTGAAGCTACAGGCAGAAGGGGCTCACATGATTCTAATGAGCCCCTCTTCGGCCTCATCAGATTTGGTTCCCTCTGTTTCAACAGCTATCGATGGAACTCGCAGTATCTCTGCCTTTCTGCCATGATCTTCTGACTCAGGAGCAGGGTAAACTGGTGCATCCAGGCCTCAAATCCCTCCACCTACATGTGTGGCACCTGTGGGCATATGTGGAATAACTCTCATTGTTATTATTTTTTTTTTACAAAAATTGTCAACTCTGCAGATGCATTTGTAAAATATGAATTATAATAGTGAGACTTTTTGAAATTTTATTTGACTTATCATACTCATGGTTGTCTGCCCACATATTCAGTCTCCTACTTGTTTCTTTCCTTGTACTAACTAATTCCTTTTGCTTCATATCAAGGGGTTGTTGATTTTCATATTGTGCGTGCCTGGGGTGGAGCAGCAATAAAATATAATCTATGCAATACCCTCAATAACACACCGTTAACAAATGTCCATTTTTAGGCCTTGTACGGTAAGATTGTCCTTCAAGAGAACAACTTGTAATGAAATGTATAAGATTTAGATTGATATTTGGGTATATGCACATTTACAGTATACTAATTATGTGTGGAAACTGTATAGCAATCTCTAAAAAAAATCTATTAAGCATATCAAATGTCTTCAAAAACATGTCTCAACATTGTGTTTATCTTCCACCTTGTCACAACATACAGTTGTCTCAGCAGTGTTTGTAGTTAAGGTACAGTACCTTCATGTATATGATGGCCCAGTTCTGTTGAGTTGATTGCTATTTCAATGCATAGAATAAAATGTGAAACATGTAGGTAACTGTAATACAGATGGAGGCATTATTTTTATATCTGCCATTTCTCAATGTATGATATTTTGATTCAGTTAGTGTATGCAACAGCAATTCATGTTTATGTTTAAGCCCATGAAACACCCTTATCTAGTTAATGCATTTACAGTTGTAGTGCCTCTGCCAGAGCTTGTTGTCTAGGGGAGAACATACAAACAACAGAATTGAGGCTAGAAAACTGAAAACAAAAAAGGACTAATTTGTGCTGCCACATTAACTGCCAGTGGGGCCACCACGCAGTTCAGACAGGATGCCCATAATTTTGTTGACATCACCCTGGACGTCATTAAATTCCTGTCTGAAATCATTTAACTCCTGTTGAAGCTGGTGAACTTCTGACAGGACAGCTGATAAATCCACATGCATCACTGCTGGCTGGGCAGGGTGAGGGCTGCCTGTGCTGCTGCTGCTAGCTCCGGACAGGGGGGTCCCTGGTGGGGTCTTGCTGCTACTGCAGACTGCTGCTATTGTCTGGTCCAGTGAGTCCAGCGAGGACGCTTAAGTTTCAGCTACACCTCCCTTCCGCTTACCCCTTCAGTGCTCACATCCACACTGCTCCCCACAGCTGCAGTTGATGCTGTCACCACTTCCTGCAGTTTGAGGTCCCACTGAAGTGGGTGGTGGTACAGCATGTGGCTCCATTGGCTGCTTGTTCTGAAGTGAGAACAGACTTACCGTGATGCACTTCCTGCCCACATAGATTGCAGGTGGCCACCGGGTCACCTACCGAACATAAATAAAAAAATCCCAGGCAGGAGAACTTTGGAGATGATGGAGCTGTGGGGGTGGCAGCAGATGATGCCCCAGGTACTGACACCTCCTGCTGCTAGAGAGGGGGCATGGTCTCCTCCTACCTGGGCAGAGGAACAGTATTCTGATGCTGGGGAGGGGGCACTGTCTTCTGCTGTGGTGGAGGGATCACAGTCTACTTCTGTTGCTGTGGAGGAGGCACAGCTGTTTGCTGCTGGGTGCTGGGGCCAACAGCCTCCTGCCACTGTGGCATTTAGTTTTTAATGGACATCTCAAACGTGCGCCTGTCAAGGTGACATACAGGTACCCCACTGTCTCTACACTTTTCCAATATGCCCTTCACCACCACCATTTCAAAAAAAAAAGAAACAGAGCTAGACACTCTGAGAGAGAGAGAGAGAGAGAGAGAGAGATGAGATCTCACTCACACACACACACACACACACACACACACACATGAAATAGGACAAAGACAAACAAGAAAAAGTTAGAAAGCACAAATTAAGTAGTTTATGTATCAAAGTGCACTCTGCAGTCACAGAGATCTGACTCTGAGTCTAGATGCTGCCTTCTTCCTTGAGACATGTAACACAGGAAATAAACCACTCACTTCCTGCCTGTTTAGACTCAATCATGTTACCCCTAGCAGAGAGAAAAGCTCAATTATGCCTAATTTCACCTTATAGAAATGTAAGCTGAAATTCAAGGAAAAATTGGGTGACAGAATTTCGTCAAAAGGCCATAGTTTCGTGAAATGTTTCGCTTGGTGAAATTGGCAATTTTGCTGGAATTTCGCAGGTGAAATAAAATTCCTCTGCATCTCTATCTGCAGCTCCATATAGCAGCTGCCAGCCAATCATAAGTTATTATAGTAGTATATCATCATTCATTCATACCTGCCTGAACAGAAGTCAAGCACAAGCTGTTCCACCACAGCACTGCCTTTGCGTCACTGACTCTTAGTTGACTGGGTATTTCTATTTTTTTGAGTGCTATGGGGGAGGAAAGTGGGGGCAAGTAGGTATGTTGAGTAGAGGATGTTTAATTGAACCTGAGGGCTGTGGGTGGCTTGTTCCAGGGTGGGGGAGGTGGGCTTCTGATTTAGCATCGGTGGGGTGTTTTTTTTTTTTATTATAAGGAGTTGCAGACTATATAATAAATTAAAGAAATATTATACTCATTCACTGTAGTTGCAGTATAATGTGCTCTCAGGGGCTTGAGGGAGGGGGAGATTCAGGCCACAGGGTAGTTTGGGCTTCCCACTCTCACCTGTAGCAACCTTCATTGTGCTATCACCAACCCTCCGCTTGGTGGCAGGCAAACATCATAGAACAGATTCCCCACCACAAAGGAGAAGATCTGTTCTGTGTGACACTTGATCACTCCTTCCCCGGCCTGTTCCCTGCAACTTGATTCCACTCACAAACCTCAGTTACTGGAGTAGCAAGCAGAATTCTTAGTGCTGCACTACCTGACTGGCTGCAACATTTCATTTTCAGTAGCAACTTGTTTTAACCCATTTTTATGTTTTCTTGTGCTCATGCATAAGAAACATAGTGCCACCATACGAGTTTTTGGAGGTGTGCCACCTGCTCTGCCAATTCCCTGATCCATTTTGCAGGCATGACCACACTGCACCAATGAATGGCAGATCTGTCTATGACAGCAGTTCAGATGCAGTGGCTTGCAGTTGAAAACAAACCACTGCTGCAGTCAGCGGTGGTAATGTGTAGGCAATTTGCATATTGACGGCAAGCAGTGGCTGTCACCTGCCACCTCTCAGTCCCCATGAAAGCCAACAGGGGTGCCCAATCCCCCTGTCGGCATGACCCTTCCCCAGTTCATTTGCTGATGGGGTAACTCAGTCCCGTGGGCATAATGTCCCCCATTGTTGTTGTGGTGCTGAGGGGTGCCCTTCTCGCTAATGCACCCCTCAACACACTGTATATTAATGGGGTGCCTAATCCTCATCAGCTTTGAGCCCCCTACCAACAAATGACAGGTGGCACACTGGGAGCCCAACCCAGCGTGCCAAAAGCCTCCTGCATTGTCATTTATTTTTTTCCCTGTAAAAACAGAAAACAGTCCCTCGCTGTCTCTGTTGCCCCCCCACACGCACCCACCCTCTGCGCACCCCACATCCCCGCACCCCTCTCACCACATACTCACCTCCGGAGCCTGGTGCGATGATCTTCGGTGGACCGGGAACACGTCTACACTCTTCAAAGCTGACAGCGAACTGAAGAAATGCTAGTAAGCTGTACAATGGCATAAATAGGGGGTTTCAACTTGGGTGGATGTCTCGGCCATTTTTGCAAATTTTGGAACCAGATTTCAAAATGGGGTTCTTGGGACCCCACCTCATGAATTCAGTCACTGTCATGTTGTTATTATATCTTGAAAGGTGATTTCACGGTCATTGCAAAGAATTACCTTTCAGGACTGATTAATGAAACAAGTGTTACTGTTCATGAGGTGGCCTTCCAAAAAGCCTATGTAGCAAATTTTTGAAAAAAAATCCCCAAAATGACTGTGTTACTAGCATGCATTGTGCAGTTTCCATGCACACTCATAACTTCGCGAATTTGTAATATTTTCACTCCAGATTTTCAATATTGCCTTTTTTTCACACCTCTTTATGAACAGTACAGCTGTCATTTTTCACTTCCTGGCTGAAATGTGTTCTCACACTTCCAGCACACAATGACATGGTTGCTGTGGGAAATCAGTGTTCAGGACAGATTAAGAAAGCAGTGGCACTGTTCATGAGCAGAGGTCACAAAATGCCTATGTTGAAAATTTGGTGATAAAAGCCAATAAAATGACTATGTTATGAGTGTGCATTGTGCAGTTTCCATGCACACTCTAACTTCGCGAATTTGTAATATTTTCACTCAAGATTTTCAGCATTGTCAATTTTGCACACCTCCTTATGAACAGTACAGCTGACATTTTTCACATCCTACCTGAAATGTGTTTTCACACATCTGGCACACAATGGTGCGGTCGCTGTGGGAAATCAATGTTCAGGACAGATTAAGATTAAAAACTGTGCTATGAGTGTCCATTTCACAGTTTCCACGTACTCTCATAACGTCAAGCATTTTTAATATTTTCACTCCAGATTTTCAACATTGCCATCTCTTCACATCTCCCTATGAGTGGTACAGTTGTCATTTTTCGCATCCTCCCCGAACTGTGTTTTCACACATCTGGCACAGAATGATGCGGTCACTGTGGGAAATCAACGTTCAGGACAGATTAACAAAATCACAGTGCCACTGTTCATGAGCAGAGGTCCCAAATGCTTTCATGAAGTGGGGTGTCACAAAAAAGCCATGTTCAAAATTTATAGTGCAAATACCAGCAAACAACTGGGGCGTTAGGGTTTCTAAACATAACCAGGGCCCCTGGTGTTCTGCGGCAGAATTTTCTGATTTCTGCGGCAGGGCTCCTTGACTTCTGCGGCAGCATTTTCTGATTTCTGCGGCATCATTTATTCACTTCTTTGGCAGAATGCAGTCCTGTCATTGGCTAAATATGATGTGATGTCATTGATGACATCATATGCTGAGCATAAAGGAGGGGCTTCAGGAAAAATGAGATGGGAAAGAAAGCCTGACACTATGGAAAAACAGTATATTTATATGAAAATTCACCAAAAACAATGAATTCCGAGGCACTATATATATTCTGTGGCATGATGCAAATTCTGCGGCAAATTCCGCAACCGAAGAACCACAGAATTCCAGGGGTCTTGAACATAACATCCCACCCTGTACTGACTGACAGGCATCAGGGGTGTGCCTTTGGCTTGCCAGCTATAATGCTTCTGCCATTCCAGCCCCACCCCCACCCTGAAGCCAGTACCTTGGACTCATCAGCCCCAGAGTTCACCCCATTCATAGATACATAGATACATAGACACATACATAGATACATAGATACATAGACAGTGTCGGCAGATAAGGGCCTATGGCCCACCCAGTCTGCCCATTTGAGCTTGTAATTTCAGTTTGTTTTCCTAGAAGTCTGTTGCCCCTTACCCCTGACCTCCAGAATTCCTTTATGTCTATCCCATGCATTCTTAAATCCCGTGATTGTTTCAGCCCCCACCACTTCCTCTGGCAGGGTGTTCCACTTGTCCACCACCCATTCTGTGAAGAAATTCTTTCTCATGTTTCCTCTGAATCGTCCTCCCTCCAACTTCATCCCATGCCCTCTAGTCCTGGAACATCTTTTTCGCTTAAAAATAGTGTTTTCCTGCACCCTGTTCCTCCCTGTAAGATACTTGTATGTCTCTATCATATCCCCTCTCTCCCTCCTCTCCTCTAGGGAGTACATGTTCAGTTCCTTCAACCTGTCTTCATAGGACTTGTGATGCAATCCATGCACCATCTTTGTTGCCCTCCTCTGAACCTTCTGTACCCTGTCTATGTCCTTACATAGGTGTGGTCTCCAGAACTGTACACTGTACTCCAGGTGGGGCCTCACTAGTGTCTTGTATAGTGGAATTATGACCTCCCTTTTCCTGCTGGTGATGCCCCTGCCTATACATCCCAGAATCCTATTTGCTTTACCTGCTGCCTTGTCACACTGTTTCCCTACCTTGAGGTCATCAGAGATGATAACCCCAAGATACCTTTCCTGCTTGGTGCACTCTATATCCTCACCCCCCAACTGATATATTGTGCCAGGGTTTTTGTGCCCCATATGCATTATCTTGCACTTCTTTGCATTGAATTTCAACTGCCAAACCCCTGACCATTCTTCAAGTTTCTGCAGGTCCCTTCTCATTCTGTCTACACCCTCTGGTGTATCTACTCTGTTACAGAGCTTTGTGTCATCAGCAAACAGTGAAATTCTGCCTTCTAGGTCTCCAGCAATGTCACTGATGAAGATGTTGAATAGGACCGGTCCTAGCACTGATCCCTGTGGTACCCCACTGGTCACTCTTCCCTCTGTGGAGTGACAGCCATTTACCACCACCCTCTGTGTCCTGCCACCCAGCCAGTTACCTACCCACCACACTACTGTCCTGCCCACACCCATATTCCCCAGTTTGTGTAATAGTCTTTATGTGGCACAGTGTCAAAGGCCTTGCTGAAGTCCAGATAGACCATGTCCACTGCCTCCCGATCCACCTCCCTAGTCACCCAGTCAAAAAATTCAAGAGGTTGGTCTGACATGACCTCCCCTGGTGAAACCATGCTGCCTTGGGTCCTGTAGTCCATTGACAACCAGATGTTTCCACCATCTCTCCTTCAGTAGTGCTTCCATGATCTCCCCAATACCGAGGTGAGGCTGACTGGTCTATAGTTCCCTGCTTCCTCTTTGTTCCCACTTATGTATAAAGGGACTACATCTGCTGTCCTCCAGTCTTTGGGTACCTCCCTGTTTCCAGTGATCGGCTAAACAGGATGCCGAGGATCATCCACCACCCTCTTAGTTCTTTAAGGACCCTGGGGTGCATCCCATCTGGCCCCATTGCTTTATCAACTCTTATTACTTCCAGTTCCTTCAGGACCCTTTCTCGTGTAAAGGGACTTGTGTCCATTCTGCACCATTCTCACCCTTGTACCCCTTCAGACCCATTACCCTCCTCCTCTTCAGTAAAGACTGAGCAGAAATACCTGTTCAATATGTCAGCTTTACTGTTGTCATCCTCACGCAGGCCCCATCCTCCCCTTCAGTCTCACTATCCTCCTTTGTCTTTCTTTTTCACTTATGTACCTGTAAAAGGTTTTGTCCCCTCTACCCACTGATTTTGCAATGTGTTCTTCTGTCTGAGCTTTGGCTTCCCTTCTGACCTCCCTGCCTCCCTTTGCTTCTCCTGGTACTTCTCCCTATCCCCTTCTGCCTGTGTCTTTTTGTATTGCCTGAATGCAATCTTTTTGGCTTTCACTTTCTTTGCTACCTCTTTGGAAAACCATAATGGTCTCCTCTTCCTTTTCCTCTTGCTAACCTGCTTAATGCATAATTCTGTGGTTCTTGTAATCCCCATTTTAAATACTGCCCACTGTTCCTCAACCCTGATTCCTGTCCCATTCCCTTAATGCCTCTTTCAAGTATCTCCCCATTTCCCAAAGTCTGCCCCCTAAAATCCAGGATCGTGTTTTGTGTGGTTTGGTTCTGCTCTTTCTGTGATTTCAAACCACAATGACAGGTGGTCACTGTTTCCCAGTTGCTCCCCACTGTTACCGCCATCACTGTCCCTGTTTGTGAACACAAGGTCCAGTATTGCCTTCTGCCGAGTTGGTTCCATGACCAGTTGCTTGAGGAAGGCACCCTGAAAGAGTCCAGGATAATCTGCTCCTAGTTGATGCTGCTGCTGGGATGCTCCAGTCCACGTCTGGAATATTGAAGTCTCCAACCAGTACTACCTCACCCTTGTCTGCCATCCTTTGGATGGCTAGCATCAACTCCTATCTGTTTCTTCCTCCTGGGCTGGTGGTCTATAGACCACACCTGTGTGGATGGCTGTCCCATTTTCCTTTCCAGCTTAACCCACAGTATCTCTCCCCATTTTGTTCCTCCTGGATCTCTGTGGCCCTTATGTCATTTTTCACATACAGTGCCACTCCTCCTCCTTCCTGCCTGCTCTGTCTCTTCTGAATATTGTTGTAGCCAGGTATGGCCATCTCCCAGTCGTGGTTATCATTACACTAGGTTTCAGTGATGGCCACAATGTCCAGGTCTGACTGTACCATGACAGCCTCCAGATCTTCCATCTTGTTGCTAAGGCTCCTGGCATTTGCACATGGCTTTCCATGATTTGACCTCCTAGACTGTTTCACTGTTCTACTCCGGCCCCTCCCTTGGTTGTCATTTATCCCTGGTTCTCCTTGCTGTCTGCCCTTCTGCTGAATTTTGCCCTTCTGCTTATCCACCTCTTGGGCACTAATCTCCATCTTCTGCACACTGCTTTGCAGAGATAGCCCTCCTCTGGTTCACTGGTTCCACTGCTGGCTGTGGGGGTGAGCAAGTGGGTAGCCTTCTTGCTGGCCTGCCACCCCCCTTTGCTAGTTTAAATGCTTGTCAATGTAGCATTTAAACTTATCATTGAGTGCTTGGATTCCCCTCCAGGATGGATGCAGGCCGTCAGGCTTGAACAAACCTCCATCCCTCCAGGTGGGTCCCCAGTCACCAATGAATCCAAACCCTTCCTCACAGCACCAGTTCTTCAACCATGAGTTAAAGTTCCTGGTGCATGCACTCTATGCTCTCCTTGTCTCTCACAGGTACTTCTGAGAGAGGCGGCAGAAGTAGCTACTTGCTTGAGACCCCTCCCCAGTTTCCTAAACTCTTCCTGAACTTCCTTTGGCTCCCCATTTGCCAGGTCATTAGTAGCTAGGTGGATAATGACATCCAGCTCACCCTCCCATCTTGCCTTCCCAGTGAGCCCCAGGATCTTTCTTCCATCTCTCCATGCCATGGCACCTGGTAGGCACCTCACCTCCCTGTCCTCCCCCTCCTGTGTTCCTAGCTGGATCCCTCTTATTATGGAGTCCCCCACCAGGATTCGCTTCCTCCTCCTCCTCTGGGGTCCACTGCTTTCCCCGCTGAGGTCACCTCCTTGGCTAACCTCCACATCCTTTCCTTCCACTTCTTTGGGTACTTCTATTTGGTTGTCCTCATTTGCCAGTGTGGCATTGAGTTCTTAGTGGAATAGGATCTGGGATGTGCCTCTGCCTGACTGCTCTAACCCTCCTGAGCCACTGTCATCCAAGTGCTCCGTTCTCGGCATCCTTTGAGGCAGTTGCATTGGACTGGGTGGTCCCTGGATAGGGTGATGGTACTCCTGACCCAGTTTCGTCCGCTCTGAGTCTGGCTACCTCATCCCGCGGTCCAGAGAGATGCATGCAGATAGGGCAGCACCTCAGTGTTCAGAAGGTCTGCCTGAATATGGCTGCCCACAGCCACTGCATTGCACCTCCCCACATTATACTGTAATTCCACTACTTGTCTGCTACTGAAGCTCTCCTAGTTCCCTTTTATTAATTTACTGTACTAAAATCTGCCACTGATCCTCAGATAATTTTTTTTTTAAAGAAAAAGAAACCAATAAATAAATAAATGAGTCAAAACACTTGTCGTGCTGAGGTGGGCTTCTTTCTCCTATGCCCTCTACTTCACACCCCTTACTATACCCTGTGTTTAGCTCCTGTCAATCAGATTTAACAGGGTATATAATTAGAGAGTTGGGGGAAGGGGAGGGAGGGATGAATTTGCAGCTATTAAAGACAGCACAGAATTACACCACCACTATGTTTTAAATTTTCAACAGCCCAAAAACAATTATAAGTAAAGACAACAAAGAAAGTATAGTGTCACTAAAGCCACAATCTAAGTTTAAAAGAAAAATATCAATTACCAGTTACTCTAAAGCACTGAATTGAATATGTTTCCTTCCTTCCCCTTCTGGCTTCTTCTGAGAAAATAAAATCTGCTTGCTACTTTAACTCTGACTAAGCCCCACCTCCAGTTATCACATAGCTGAGGTCAGAGGCCAGACAATTAACACCCTTCACCCAACTACAGGGCAGTCAGACAAGCCAAGATAACATTTGCAGCAATTAAAGACAGCACAGAATTACACCACCACTATGTTTTAAATTCTCAACAGCCCAAAAACAATTATAAGTAAAGACAACAAAGAAAGTATAGTGTCACTAAAAGCCCACAATCTAAGTTTAAAAGAAAAATAGCAATTACCAGTTACTCTAAAGCACTGAATTCAATATGTTTCCTTCCTTCCTTCCCCTTCTGGCTTCTTCTCCTTCCTTCCCCTTCTGGCTTCTTCTCATTCTCCTATATTGCACCCATTTCAGCATATTTCCTTATGACATTGGGTGACTGTCAAGCTGAACACACCAAGGCACACCTCTGCACTTGTTGGCATCTCAGGATAGGGTGAGGTGAAATGCCATTAGCGTTATGGGCGTTGACCCAAAGGCACACCCCAATGCCTGTCCATCTCTGCAGGGTGGAGGTGGAGTTGGCATGAGTTCAATACTTCACTGCCATTCCTATTCTGCATCTGTCTAACTCGTGCATGTCCAATACTAATATCAGCAAGCAAACATTCTGCATTGACAAATGCTTGTTTATACTTAATGTTTAGATCACTATTTCTCATTATCAGCTTCCATGTCTGCTTTTCACCTGCATACATCCTTCAGCCTGCTGTAGGAATCCACCAAGAGTACAATTTACCACCTGCCTCTGCCCTACAACCTCTCAAGGCTCCCAGTCTTAATCCACAGCTTATCCCCTATGGGTGGGAACCTTCTGATCT
The DNA here is from genome assembly GCA_016271365.2 of Neoceratodus forsteri. Classification (NCBI taxonomy): domain Eukaryota; kingdom Metazoa; phylum Chordata; order Ceratodontiformes; family Ceratodontidae; genus Neoceratodus; species Neoceratodus forsteri. Next base: position 258,976,020 of record CM028137.1, on the reverse strand, counting down.
CCATGTTTAGAGAAGAATCCCCATTCAATGGTGTGACAGAAATGGGAACTGATTAGTTAATTTCTTATATGAACATATGAACATACGAAGAAGCCAGCAGAAGAAGACCATTTGGTCTATCAAGTCTGCTCATATTGCAGGGTCCACAGCTTGAGCTAATGTCCCTGCCCTCCCTCCCCACTCTTCCCATCTTCCCTACCCATGATCTTTACCTTCCCCCATGCCTATCCCAGCCTCTCTTAAAGCTGCCTACTGTCTTCAATGAGATTACCTCTTCTGGCAGTGCATTCCAAGTGTCCACCATCCTCTCTGTGAAGAAGTGCTTCCTGACATCCCTCCTAAACCTCCCACCCTCCAGCTTAAGACTGTGCCCCCTCGTGTTATGGTTTCTACTCAGCTTAAAGATACTCTCCTTATTAACCTTATTTATCCCTTTCAAGTACTTGATGGTCCCAATCATGTCCACTCTCTCTCCTGTCTTCCAGGGATTACATGTTCAGTGCCCTCAGCCTCTCCTCTATGCCTTACCCTGCTGACTGGTGATCATCTTTGTAGCCCTCCACTGGACCTTCTCCAGCAAGTTGATGTCCTTTTTGAAGTGTGGGCACCAGTACTAAACACCATACTCTAGATGCAGCCTTACCAGCGACCTGTACAAGGGAAGCATAACCTCCTCTCTCCTATTACTGATTCCCCTAGATATTCATCCCAGCATCTTGTTTGCCTTTACTACTGCTTTCTTGCACTGTGTGGAGTGCTTCAGGTCACTAGTGATCATAACTCCCAGGTCCTTCTCCTCCTCTAATGCAGATACTCAGATTCCATCCAGGTAGTACTCTTTCCTGGGATTCTTGGCTCCAATATGCATAACTTTGCATTTCTAGGCATTGACGCCAAGCTGCAGGATCCTGGACCACCTCCCTAGCTTTTCCAGATCTTCCTGTAGGTCCTGTATGCCTTCAGCTGTGTCCACTCTCCCACAGAGCTTGGTGTCATCTGCTAATAGGCACATTTTGCCCTTAATGCTATCCCCAATGTCATTGTTGAAGACGTTGAACAACACAGGCCCCAGCACTGAGCCCTGCAGGGCACCACTGGTTACCTCTCTGGTGCCAGACAACTCTTCCCCCAAAACCACCCTCTGGGTTCTGTCCCTCATTCAATTTTCCACCCATCTGGCCATCTTTACCCCAACCCCGAGATCTCCAACTTCCTGATCAACCTTTTGTGGGGCAAAGAGTCAAAGGCCTTGCTGAAATCAAGATAAAGGTTGTCTACTGCTTGACCCCTGTCTACTGTCTCAGTGACACAGTCAAAGAAGTCAATCAGATTTATTTGACACAATCTTCCCCCCCGCCATTAACTCATGCTGCCTCACATCCTGGAGAACATGCTCCTCTAGATATTCCACCAACCTTTCCTTTAGTACAGTCTCCATGAGCTTGTCAACAATGGAGATCAGACTGACTGGTCTGTAATTCCCTAGGTCATACTTGGGACTGCTTTTGTGGAGAGGCACTAAATGTGATGTTATCCAGTCCTGCGGTACCACACCTGACTCTAGTGAACTATTAAACAGGTATGCTAGTGGCCATGCCAGCTCCTCAGCCAGTTCCTTTAGAACCCTTGGATGTACTCTCTCTGGGCCTGGTGATTTGTCTACTTTCAATGCCAGCAGCACCTCCCTCACTCTATCCTCCTCTATCACTACATCTGTGTTCCCCTCCCCCCGCTCCTCTTTTCCCTCCTGAAGACACTGGTCCATCCTTCTCCCTGGTGAAGACAGAAGTATTCATTTAGTATCTCTGCTTTTCCCCCATTATCCTCCACCCACACCACCCCTTTCTTAAGCCTCACAATCCATTCCTTCTTGTCCCTTTTCTCACTTGTATAGTAAAAGAAAACCTTCTCCCCTTCTCAATTCCTTCAGCTATCTGCAGCTCCTTCTGTGCCTTTGCTCACCTGACTTTCTTACTTGTCTCACTAGCCAACCCTACGTAATTTTCCCTATCCACCTCTCTCTCTCTCTCGGGCTTCTGAATTTTCTATAGGCCGACCTCTTTTCCCTTACTGCTTGGGCAACCCCAGAACTGAACCAGTTGGGCGCTTTGGCTCTTGTGTTCTTTGCCCTGAGCCTAACGCACTCATCTGTGGCAACTAATATTCCTTCCTTAACTCATTACCTCTTGGGCAGCCATTTTGTGTCAGGTAACCAATGGTTAGCTTGGACTTCATATGGAGCTGTTGGAGGTAATGAATTAACGATGGACCATCTTTAGTCCACCCCAATATCTGCTCTGATGGCTCCTTAGCACTTCACCCATTTTCCTGAAGTCCACCCTCCTGAAATCCAAGATTTTGGTCTTAGTCAGGATGCTTTCCCTACCCATATCCAACTGGCACCACACTGTGCAATAGTCACTTCCACGCAGTTGCTCACTGATCATTATTTCTTTACATGCTCCCCATTTGGGAGCACCAGATTAAAAATTTCCTCAGCTCTTGTTGGTTCAGTGACACCCTGAGTCAGGAACCCACTCTGCAGTCCTTCCAGGATCACCGACTCCTAGCACATGTTGTGGATGTTATGCTCCAGTCCACCTTGGGCAGGTTGAAGTCCCCCACAATTACCACCTCTCCTTTCTCCACAGCTTCCATTATTTGTGAGCTCAGTTTCCTGTCCTTCTCCTCATTCTGACTGGGTGGTCTGTAAACCACCCCAACCTCACCTTTCTCCCTCTATTGGATCTTAATTGAACCCATAATGCCTCCACCTCCCCTTCCTCCAACTCCTCCTTCATGCAAGTTATTCCCTCCCTAATATAAACTGCTACCCATCCCCCCTTCTGACTACCCTGTCCCTCCTGTATAGCTTATATCCAGGGATCACAAGGTCCCAGTCATGGTGTGATGTTGCCCAAGTCTTGGTTACTGCAGCTATGTCCACCCTCCTGACTGCTAATAGTGCCTGCAGGTCATCCATCGTGTTTCCAAGACTCCGCGCATTCAGATACATCACCCTCCACCTAGAATATGACCTTCCTTTTCTTCCTTCTATTCTTCTATTCACATTTATCCCCTCTGTGTGCACCCCACCACATACCCTTGTTATATGTTCCTCACACCATCCACCCTTTGCTAACTGTGTTCTTGCCTCTTCCACCTTCTCCATCCAGACCTCTTCCATCACTGTGGGAGGAGGTTCACTGGCCTCCTCCTGTCAGAGTCAGTGGGCCTGCATGCCCGCTGCCCCCCTTCACTAGTTTAAATTAATTGTAGTGGTTATGATTCTCCCAGTTTGTCCCTGAGTACCCGCAAACCCTCCCTACTGAGGTGTAGCCTGTCTAGTGAAAAGAGTGCTTTGTTTGACCAGGTCTCCTCCCAGTCCCCAATACACATGAACATCTCCTTCCTGCACCATTTCTTCAGCCTGTCATTAAAATCCTCTATTCTTCTTTTACTGGCTGTGCTGGCCCTTGGTACTGCTATCACCTCTGAGAAAGCCAGCAAACTTCCTTCCTCCCTGCAGATCTTTCCTAACTCCCTGAACCTACTTTGCACTACCTCATCCTCTGCCCCAGCTAGGTCTTTGGTTCTCAAATGTATAACTAAATTAGGTTTTCCTGCAACCTCCCTTACTAGTTCCCTTTTTCTTGGGCCCACATTCCCCACTGTCATCCATGGCATACAAGCCACCCTCCTGCTTGCTTTTGAGTCCCCTTTAATTCCCCAGTGAATACCCCTAATTATGGAGTCCCCTATTATTGCCAGCCTTCCATCCCCTGCATCCCTGCTCCCCGTCCTTCCTTTCTTCCCTTCAGTACTAGCTGCTTCCACATCCAACTTCTCCCTTTGCACCCTGGTGAACATATCTCTATATCCACAATTTATCCCCTTAACTGTTTTTCCATCTTCCAATCTACCCCTCCCCTTCTGACTATCTCTGTCTGCTTTCAGTTTTCCATGCCCTCTTCCTTTCCTTTTCTCCACCTTCCCCATCCTCCACTCCCTTTTGCCTGCCTCCTTTTCCCTGTCCACCCAGATTAGTTCCCTTCCCCTTCCCTGTACTCTTACTCTCAACCATGGCTCAACCTGAACTCCTGTCTCACCTCCTGCTGCCCCCTCCCTCCTTCCAAAGAGTGGTGCAAATCTATTCAATAAAGGCACCCCTTAAGTATTTCCTACCCTTGATGCTACTCTCACATTCCCAACCCTTCCCCTTACCACTTGCCATTCCTCCACCCTGGGCTCCATATTCCTCTGAAAAAGAGATACTCCTGTATACTGGTTGCCCCTCCCCACTCCCAACCCCTGCCTAATGCTGTCACTCCCTTGGGCATCACCCCTCCTTCCTTGCCCTCCACTGCTCTGCTCTGCTCTTCTGACTTCCCACATCATCCTCCCCAGCTCCCATCTGAGCAGCCTTATTTCAGCCCTTAGCTGCTCCAGGCTCTTACACACAGGACATCCCCCTTTACTCCACATCACCCCCAGAAAGACTGCTGCCCCAAAGCTATTGCAATTTACCACTCTCCTACTTCCCATACATGTACCTATTCCCCCACATCCTCCCAGACCCAGCTTCTCCTAGCCTTCAGCAGTGGCATAGATTATGGGGGGCAAGCTGCCCCCCCGAACAAAGAGAGCAAAGAGATTGTGACTTTTTGAGTTTGCTTATTTGCTGTTTTTTTTTTTTTTGCACTTGGACTGGTCCTGGACTTGGCTGTGACCAAGGAGAAGCGAGGTGGGGCTCTGAGAACTACTGTGCGGTGCAGATTTTAAATTGTCCTACACCCGACATTTGTCCCAAATGTCCCAGTTTCCGAATGGCTGCAAGTCTGCCATAACCACAACAACGTGCATTTTGCAGCCAATTGCAGAACACTGCAGCCACAGTTGTGCATGTGCCTGCACAAGCTGAAACCTGTTATGGCACCATTTCTTGCCTGCCATTGATAAGAGAATACAATAGTGCACATTTGTTGATGGTGTAGTCGTGTCCCTTCCGGCTAGGTGTCAGTCTGTGAGTGACCCACCATTGCTGTCAATTTAAGGATTTCTCCTCCTCGGTCGCTGACTCCTGGTCAGCTAATCATTTTCCTCCACCTGAGTTGCCTGCCCAGAATGCCAGCCACCAGGCCCACCAGGAAGGAATGAGAGAGCCGAGAAGAGGAGTGGGAGAGTCATGTTGGGGCTGGCTCCAGCACTGGGCCACAGCAACAGGCTGCAAGACCCACTGCACCATGGGAGAAGACAAGAGTGGTTGCAGTTAGAGTAGACTACCACCAGGACTCGCCGTTGGAAGTGAGAAGAGCCAGATCAGAGAGGGGCCAGGGGAGAGCTTAGCCATGATGAGAGCCTGCTGTGCTGCTATCCTGACTGACCAATCTGCTGGCTGGAGAAGTGCTGCCTGAGTGAAGCTGAGGTGAGCTCCCCTGAGAAAAGTAAACATTCCTTCAAGTACATCCCCAGGTGAATACTGAATACAAAAATATGTAGTCAGTCAGTTAGTTGGGATGAGTTGGGCTATGATGTGGCCATTTTATTAAGGTATGCATGGTGGGATCTGGCTGTCTGGCTGGGGGGGATGATTCAGATCCAAATGTAGATGGAGGATGGCTGGCTGCTCAATTTGCTCTTATGGACTGGCAGGGTATATTTAAAATCTCAGACTCTGAGATGAGTCATTGAGTTGTTTGTTCTGGCAGCTGGTTGCACTGCTAGGACATCAGTGATCACAGAAAATAATTATTTAAAAAAATGTGAAGAAGTACAGGAAGGGATTGAGGAAAGGGGAATAACATTTCAGAATGAAGGGTGTTGAATGGAGAAAGCTGGCAGGCTGCTTGACATGCCAAGGTGGCGGGTCATAACACATGGATTCAAAAGCTGTGGAAAGCAGTAGAAGTGAGAGAACAGGGTGGGAGGGAGAGAGCAGGGGCGTGAGCTAAAGCAATATGTGGACAGAGAAGGGGGGGGGTACAGTGTGAGAAGTGCCTGTCAGGGACACAGTGTATCTTGAGGCTGAGCCAAGGGACAGATAGGTCAGCAGAACACCCAGAGAGCACTTTATTACTGTGACCATACATTGTGATAAAATGTGCGATAAAAGAAGTTTCACAAATTCACACATTCTGTCACAAGGAAGGACACAGTAATGCAGTCCTCTCTGAAAATGTGTGAGCAACACTGTAAATCACTAACCATGCTACAGTACCAAAACTACTGGAAATTTCAACCCCATAGGTAGAGTCCCCCACATAGCTATACTGCCTCCAATGTTGGAAATGATTAATGGTTTTAAATATTAACAGAAAAGTAAATGAAACTGGGTTGCATTGCACTGAATAAATATTGTATACTTTGTGAGAGATTTGCATTTTAAGTTCATGTGTTTATTTATTTGGTAATCTCTGAGCAAAGAGTTATGAGGTTTCATGTTTCATTTGGTTGTAGTGTTCCCTAAAAGACATTATGAACAAACCTTGTCTTGCTACCTTCTTTGAGGGAACAATACTTAAGGTGTGGAATACCAGCTTGTACTACCTCACACTTGGGGGGGTACATTATTCTCTATTGTTTGAATAGGTCTGGATGGCATGGGCTCTGGGTTGTAGCAGTTGCTGTACTGTAATAGTAATATCTGTATAACACAATAATGGTAAATATATAGTCATGATAAAGGCCAGAGGTCAATGCTAGCATTTACTTGGAGTGGCCTCTGAAATTCATTATGAACACTGTATGTATTATTTATATTGAAATATTTGTTTTTTAGCCAAGTGGCTGTGGTCAGTGGTTGATTGCTGCTACGTAGGTCTGTCTTTTACTCTGGCTAGCCAGTAGCCATAATTTAACTTGAGACACAGATAAACAAAAGAAATAACAAATGGTGGCAGCATATTTTATCTCCACAGTGGTCACTTCCCTTATACTGCATTATTTTGAACAGTATTCGTAAACCCTATGTACAATATGGTTCCCAATGTGAACATTTTATGGCTGAATTTTCTGGATAAGAAACGTTTGCAGTTTCTGCTCCTTGATACTAATCAAGAAGTTGCTTTTAATTTGACAATTTTTTTAAAGAAAAGAAAAATCTAGTTATTTTGATAGAGAGAGTGGTTGTTTTGTAACAAGTCAAACAAGGCATAAAAAGCAGCCAAATAGTGCCAAAATTACCCTTAAAATGCACCAGAATGCATCAAAAACCTGATAGCTTCTAGGGTTGTAGGCTGCCCCCAGACCCCCATCCTATTGATTTGGGATTTACGAGGAAAAGCTGGTCTTTTAGAAGTTTTTGCCCCCTCCCCGTAAAAGCAAACTATGCCCCTGGCCTTCAGTTATACATAACTGTAAAATAACTAAAATTCAAAAATATATACATTTCTATCTCACTTTACCATCAAAATATAACAACAATGACAATAATCTAGAACTCAGTAGGCTGCCACCTCCAGTGTTCTATCAAAACTAGAACACTATGCCAAGGAAGCTGTTTCTTAGCAACCACCTAATTCTAGCTAAAAAAACAATATTTTAAATAAATACCTTTTAAATCATCAGCCCAGAAATCCCATGAAACAGTAATAAACAAAGTCACAGTACCACCTATACAACATGCCACCACCCAGCAACAAGTCAGCTAATCCTGGTCACAAGGACAACCCCACAAAAATCTCAAACAAACTGCCTATCTACTATACAAAATGAAACCTACGCAAGATGAGATTCACCACAGAATAAACATGCTGACTATACTGTTCCCAAGTAACATGAGATACACATATCCCACACTTTCCTGTAGGCAACATAGAGGATAATGGCTGGGGATTGGGTGATCACCATGCTATAATCACCGTGAGTGGTTGCTAGGGCAACATGGTAAACCTTGAGAGCGCAGCTCGAGAGGTTTACTGTAGCCCTAGCAACCACGAGAGGTGATTTCAGTGTGGTTGTCACCCAATCCCCAGTCATCATCTTTTATAATCCATGGTCAAAAAAACACTGTTTGCATTCTATGTGTGAGAATTATGGAACCCTGGTGCATTCTTTTTTGTTATGCCACTGTTTGGAAGTTCTGAAGTGTGGTTAACAACTTTTAAAATTCTAAACAGTGCATAACAAAGCTGTGTGACTGCTGATTATGGTGGTTAATAGGTGCTTACCATACATTATAATATCTTCCTTCTCAGTCCACAAACTGTACACAAAAAATATTTAAAAACTAGAAAAAATATAAAATATTCACTTAGCTAAGGGAGCTCCATATAGACACAGCCACTTTGCCTGCATTCTTACTTATGTAAGTGAAACTATTTACTGTTCTGATGTGACAGAAATGGAAACTAATTAGTTAACTGCTTATGTTAGTGAAACTATTGTCTGTTCTTCATATTCTCACCAGAGTGCTTCTGCCTGTCATGCTAACAACAGTGGGAAAAAAAAAACTGGGAATTATACGTCACTAGCAGGCAATGCCACTGCACAGGGTGATACATCTTAGAGAATGTCCAATGCTGACACACACACACAAATTTTAAGGTGATTGTAACATTTGAATGAAAACTGAGTGCAGAACTGATCAAGTTGGGCACATATAGGTTTTAAGCTGATTGGACCAAATAAACACAAACTTGCTACAGAATTTAAAATGGTTGGTGGGTTTGAAAAAAAAACCTAATCAGAGGGGTTTCAGCCTTAGGCTGTAAATTCAGAGGTTTAATTACAACAGGGGATTTTTGCCTTCATGAACCTTCATGCTAAGAACAGAGTCTGCATTCCAGCTAGCTTTGTGTAGGAGGTAAGAGATAGTTAGGTATCCAGTTCTCTCTGAGCTTAGCTGGGAGGCAAGATTTTGTCTTAAGAAACATTAGACTGGCGTGTTTTCCTTTCTGACATCTGTTGTTCAAGACCATTTATTGGCTTTTCCTGTAAATGTGTAGTTTCTCTTTTGTACTGTATGTATATATCCTGGTATTGTAAAACCTGAGTTTTGCAGAAAAGACTCTACTATTATAGAATCAGTGACTGTGGCTTATTTGCAAAGACAACTGTATTATTTTCACTGGCAAAGAGGGAACTCCCAGTCCTGCACAGGGAAGAGCTTATGTCCGGGGGAAGCAGATGGTAGCAGCAAGAAGAAACAAGCATTTGTCAATGCCGAATGTTGTCTTGCTGCCATTGGCAGTGCAGGAGTTAGAGAGATGCAGCATAGGAGTGGCAGTCAAGAATTGGACTGATGCCAACCCACCCCCACCCTACAGAGAGTGAGAGGCATTAAGGTGTCCCTGTGGGTGTTTGGTAGTGCAGTGCGGGAAAACATGCTGGGCAGGATGTGAAAAATGACAGCTGCACAGTTCATAAGGAGGTGTAATTAAATGGCAGTGCTGAAAATGTGGCATACAAATATCTGAAAGTTGTGGAGTTACCCAAGGGTGCATGGCAAATATGCAGGAAACACGCTTACCTTTTCTAACGGTTTAATGAGTCGGCACCAAATTTTTCAACATAGGCATTTTAGCACCTCTGCTCATGTACAGTGTCACTGTCATTTCCTCAAACTGTGCCAAGAAGTGATTTCGCACAGCGACCACGCTATTCTGCGCCGGAAGTGCGGAAACATATTTTGGGCAGGATATGTGAAGTGACAGCTGTACTGTCCATCAAGAGGTGTGTAAAAATGGCAATGGTGGAAATCCAGAGTGAAAATATCACAGATGCATGACTGTACGAGCATGCGTGCAATCTGCCAACGCACGCTTGTAACACAGTCATTTTACAGAGTATCAGCTCCAAATTTTCAACATAGGCATTCTAGGAGTTCTGCTCATGAACTGTGTCACTGTCATTTTCATAGTCTGGCCCAAACACTGATTTCCCACAGCGACTGTGCAATTGTGCTCCGGGAGTGCGGAAACACATTTTGGGCAGGATGTGGGAAATGACAGCTGCACTGTTCACAAGGAGGTGCAGAAAAATGCCAATGCTGAAAATACTGCATTAAAATATTGCAAATGAGTGAAGTTAGTAGCCTGCGTAGCAACTGCACAATGCACGCTCGTAAAACAGGCATTTCTTGGATTTTTTCCACCAAATTTGGAACATAGGCTTTTTGAGAGGCCACCTCATGAACACTGGCACTGTCATTTTGTTAATGGGTCCCGAAAGGTGATTTCACACAGTGACTCGAAATCACCTTCTGAGGCCGATTAACACCATGACAGTGACAGAATTCATGAGGAGGGGCCCCAAAAACCCTATGTTGAAAATTTGGTGCCAAAATTCCAAGAAATGCCTGAGATATGTGACAAAGTTGAAAAAAACCCTATTCATTGCATTATACAGCTTACCGGCATTTCCTCAGTTCGCAGTCGGCTTTGAAGAGTGCAGATGTATTCCCAGTCCACTGAAGATCATCGCGCTGGAGTCTGGAAGTAAGTATGGGGTGGGGTGGTGAGGGGAGGCAGGGTGCGCAGTGGGTGGGTGCAGGTGGGGAGGAGGGATCTAGACTACGAGGCCGATTTTCATTTTCTAGGTAAAAGAAAAGAAAATGTTGCGGGACAGTTTGGCACTGCAGGGCATTTGGCATGCTGGGGTGGGCTCCCAACATGCCACCTAAAATAGGTTTTGGTGGGTCAGTAGCCCGGCGAGGGATTGGGCACCCTCATGCCGGCACATAACAGGGGGTTAATGCCGCTGGGGATTGGGCTACGCCCGGCAAACAAAGTCAGGGGGCTCGAGCCGGGGGACTGGACACCCTCTTGGCATTCAAAAGTTGGGGGTGATGCCGACAGGGAGTGGGCTCCCCATCGGCATGCAATGCAGCGGGGCATGAGCCGAGGGGATTGGGCACCCCCTCAGCATTCCACATTTGTGGGGTGCCGAATGGGAGTGAGCTCCCCATCAGCACACAAACACAGGGGGGTTGCCGACAGGGGGATTGGGCACCCCCAATGTCGACATAGGTGAGGCAGCCGCCTGCTCGCCAACCATGGCCATAATGGCACTAGCACGTCAAGCAAAGGACCGCTGCCTATGACGATTGCAGCAGACCTTTGCTTTGATGTGCTCACCCCATTATGTATGCATGGTGTGGCGGTGCCATGCAGGCTGATTGGGGAATGAGGGACGCACCTACTGATGCATACCCTGCATTCGCCAAACAGCAGCCGCGCCCCCAAGACTCGCACTGTGGCAAGATGTTTCTTGCACATGCACACAAGTCAACATAAAAAGATGCAGACAACTCTCTGAAGGCTATTACAGCCCAAAAGGGATAGATTCTCACAGATGGACAAGGTTTGAGAGGAGAAGGAACCTGCAAGGAGTGAAGAGCTTGCAGGGCCCTTCTATGGTGTGGGTACTAGAGCAGCTTCATCTGCCTGGGATGTCTGGGGTATTTTATCCCACCAAAGCCATCCTTTATCCCTCCCCAGGGTGCACGCCTGAGTAGAAAGTTGGTAGGATGCTAATTAGGGCCATAAGAAAGGTGCCTGATACTCACTCTGCCTTTCAAATTTGACTGCTAGACCTGCTCTACATGTGTGGCACCTCCGTGTCACTCACCAGGTAAGCAAGTGTGTGCCTAGGTCAAGTGTATGGCAGTTGGATTCAGTGTTAAAAAGTATAACATAGCGCACTTGTGGCACAGAAATCCATGTGTGGAGTACAAAATAGGTGGGGTGATACTGATGACCACTAAGCAAGAGAGAGACCTGGGGGTAATCATATTTGATGACCTAATGGTAAACATCTGAATCATGTTGACATAGTAAAAACACTCTACCCATAAAGCACATAAAATTCTTTTTACTCCAACGTTATTATTTCAGTACATTAAGCTTAGTACAGTTTATAAATCCAAGTCCATTAAGTCACATAAACCTTAGTTATATTTTCCAATGTTTAACGTTTCTAGACAATCCTGTCTCTTCTTCAGAAATTCAAGTGCTAAAAAAAGAATAAATAACATAGTGTAACTGTAATGTCTACATCTCTAAATTCTTTTAATAAGAATTAACTTATTAATTTATTTTCATTACTTTAAATAAATTGGGGAAACATACCTTATTGTAATTCATTCTTTGCTTAAAATAAATGGCATCCTCACAGTGGCGTATGCTGCTATCTTCTTCTAAAACTTTTTAACGTGGAACATATAAGTAAATATAATAGTTAGGTATAATCATTTGTTTAGAAAAAAATTTTTTACAGTGTCTTAATTCGTATAAGGAATGGTGTTCACATATAATGACTGTGCTTTATTCATCCTTAGAAAAGCTGTTTGTTACCTTGATATCTCCATTTTTTTAGCACAGGGTTTGGTTGAACTTTAGTTTAATTTTTCTATCTACCTTTTAAATCTAAGAGTAATTACATATGTGGACTCATGAGCTTCCTCAAGGAATCCCAAATCATATCTTATTTCTTATTAAAAACTACGTTCTATTTACTGTGGTTAAACTCCTCACAGTTTCACTGTAAAGCTGCATACATTTTTATTAGGCTGTTCTGTAACTCTGGAAAGTCTGTGTGCTCACTTAGAGTCTGGTGGTTACTTTTGTGGGGAGAGTACCACTGCCAATAGTGAGGATGCCACTCAGTTTACCTGTTCACCTTTTCCTTCAGGTACAGGAGGGGCCATGCCACAAGTTTTCACGCTCATGGAACATGATTATGTCACTCGGTGACATGCTTGGTGGCCCAGTCACTATGGAAACCACTACGTTCACAAAGTGAAGACATGGTCCCCCTCCTGTAAAATTTAACAATGTTTTGAACTCTATTCCCATGAACATGTTTCAGCTGTACTGGAATTAAAACACTCCCCAGGAATAATACATTAACTTACCTTTAAGATAAGAGCAAAGGGAACCATGGGAGACTTACAACAATAATAGTACAAATGGTGGACAGGCAATGAGATGAGGCAGTTAGGAGGGCTAATGGGATGCTGGGGTACATAGGGAGGGATATCATCAGCAGAAGGAGGGAGGTGGTGTTGCCTATGTATAGGTCATTGGTAAGACCACACATAGAGTACTATATCCAATTCTGGAGACCACATCTCTGGAAGGACAAAGAGACAGAGTAGAGGTGGTCTGGAGGAGGGCAACTAAACTGGTGCAGGTTCTGCATCAGAAGCCCTATGAGGAGAGACTAAAGGACTTAAATAAACACATCCTGTAATAGGAGGTTATGATAGAGAGCTTTTAATACCTCACAGGAATAGAAAACGAACAGAAGGGAAGTATTTTTCAGACAAAAAGGTGCTTTATAACTAAGGGACATGCTATGAAGCTGAGGAGGGGGCACATTCAGGAGAGATGTGAGAAAGTACTTCATAGAAAGAATGGTGAATTCCTGGAGTAGCTTTCTAATGGAGGTGGTGGTGAAAACAGTGGTGGAGTTTCACAATGCATGGGACAGGCATAAGGGAATCTTAGAGGAAAGGAAGAGGGAGGGAGAAAGGGCCAAAGATCAAGTAGGATTTGGAGGATACTGTAGGTAAGGAAAAATGGGCAGACTAGGTGTGCCAAGCAGTCCTTATCTGCCAGCAAATTCTATGTTTTTATGTTTCTATGTTAGGCCAGTCCAGAGGGACTTCATATTCCTTCCTGTATGACACGCTTCCTCGCTGGACACCCAGGGGCAGTCATGCAGCAGGAGGTGCCCTCCCTCCCTGAGACAAGAGACATCTAAGGTAAATACCAGAACCCCACCTTGCTGATCAACACCAGACATTCTGAACTTGAAGCATGAACCATGGATGGCCGGATGGCAAGCAGTTGCACTACCATTTTTATTTTGTAAGGTATTTGCTCAAAGGTGCCCTACCAAAGTGAGGTGTGATATGTCTTTTTCAATGTCTTCCTATTTCTATCCATTTGTACACTATATTTTTCCAAGTTAGCTCAGCTGAAATGAGATGCATGATCTGCTGCCTTTCTTTCACTTTAACTGCCCAGTGTGTTTCCAACAGTGGTCACATGCAGACTAAAAATGTCATGGGCAGCCCCTGCTGTTCACTGGGGAAATACCACTCTTGGTTGATCCCTAGAGCTGTCAGTCACTGCTAGGAAGGCTGGAGGTCCACTACTCAAAAACGGTTTGGTCTCTACAATAAGCACCCAAATTAATAGAGTCTTTCTTGAGTCCTTGTGCCTTCTCTGTGCCTCCTAATGCAGGCTTTGAAGTCTGACCAGTGGAGCAATGCCTTTCTCAACCCAAAGCCCATTACCATGCCAGTGAAGGTCACAGGTAGCAAAGATGATTTCTGAAGTTGTAGTCCACAGTCAGTCATCCACAGGCAGTCAGAAATGTTACTTTCAGGTTGGTGAGCAGTCACATCAGCTGACTGAATGAAGGGTTAGATAGAGGAGTAGTTAAATTTTATACCTTACTTACCCAGTCCCATTATCTAGTCTGAATCCCCAAGTATGCCGATACTCAGCTTCTTTTAGTTTTTTATATCATCCAGTGTAATGTAAATAATAAAAGGAATTTAGGTACACAGGTCACACAATTAGGAATATCTCAGCAGCAGGCATCAATTCAGCTGGAGGATTTTGTTAGTAGTTGACCTGGGACTGCCCCCAATGATACCACGTGTTGTATCCTGGTACGTATAAAAGGGTGTGGTCCCCGATGCTCCTTGGTTCTTTTTTCTCTAAGTGACCATATATGATACTATGATTACCAAGGCCTCCGAGGGGAACTGAGGAGGAAACAGGAGTACTCTGAAGTTTTTCAGAACATAGTAGTAAATCTCCTTCCTACAGCGGGAAGAAATGGGGATGGAGGGAAGGCCAGCTGCAAGAGATTCTCTAGAAGATCTACTGTTATGATAAGTTCTTACACAACTGTACTATCTTCATCAAGAAAATCTCTTGCAGCAGATCACACCATTAGGAATGACTCCCAAGCAAATGGGAGACAAAAAGGGAAGAGGAGAGCCCACTAACAAAATAGGACAACAGGTCATGTAGGACTGCTAGACCAAAACTGGTACGGCTGAAGGATGCAATTTCAAAACTGTAAAGGTTGGTGAAGGTATGAACCATAGACCTTAATGCTGTTTATCAACTTTCAGTAGTTGTCATGCCTCCAAGGCATGCCACTGAGAAGGCCACACCCCATGCAGAGCGAGGAGTCACAACACCCCGGGACATGCGTAGTATAATTTTTAGAACAAAAACATATAGCAGACCTGCCAACATGGGGACAAGTATTACCAAGAAGTACAATTGCTCTTGGTGCCTTAGGAGAAAGAAATAATAGGTGTTTTAATGTGTGTGGCGAATGGTGAC
This sequence comes from Neoceratodus forsteri, assembly GCA_016271365.2. Classification (NCBI taxonomy): domain Eukaryota; kingdom Metazoa; phylum Chordata; order Ceratodontiformes; family Ceratodontidae; genus Neoceratodus; species Neoceratodus forsteri. The sequence continues at coordinate 258,960,709 of CM028137.1, read as the reverse complement.
ATAGATGATTGGAACCTCAAGGGCTATGTGTGCCCAACAAATGAAGCAAAGTGCCCCCTGGCAAAGCAGAGTTCTGCAAAGCACTTAAGTTACCTTGTATAAATTGAGTGGAACTGAAGTCTGACACATGTGTAGTGGGAAAGATAATGAATTGGAACAGAAGGACCTCTTATCTCTGAAACAGTTGAGGTAGGGGCCAGAACACATACTGTAAGTGCATGTAATTCTTATGTATGTCTAGCTGATGTATTCTCAACTCAAGAAACAAAAAAGGGGTTTCCTAAGAGAGGCACCGCAGCCCACCCATGGCTACAGGTGGAAAAATGGCAAATAGAGTTTATCTGGATACAGTGAGTGTGGACCAAGGTGGTAAATGCAGTACCAAACAGGGGTTGATGAGGAAGATACCTCATAAGATGCATTCCCACCTTTCATTGTAGGCAAGGGCTTATCACCTACTGGGTTTATGTAAGAGGCAGATAATGCCTGACAAGTAAACTTGTACTGAAGAGTATGAGGCACTCATCTGATAGAGTGAGCAATCTAGGATGCAGTTAGACAGACATATATATGTGCCAATCATTGATCCACTGCCCTTGTTGTAAAATGTGTCCCCTTCTGATTTAGTACATTCTGATGGAAGGAACACAAGCTGCCCATAATATCACCCTCATTAAAAGGGGGGGACTCGGAAACTTGAAAAGACTGTCCTCAGGAGCCAATCATGGAGATGAAGTAAGGGAAGAGCGAGACAGAGCAGGGTTCCTGGACCCGAGTGAGAAGGGCAGCACACAAACAGGAAGAAAAGGAGGATTCAGGATAATAAAATATTGTTGTGGTAGACATCAGACTTGACTCAGATCTTGCTGCTCAAGTAGAACCACAAAGGTGTGATCTCTGATAAGTTTGAATAGAATCCCCTGTATGAGGGGGAAAGAGGGGACAGGCATAAGAAATACAACAGTGCCAAAACAATTTAAGGTTTACAGCCTCATATTACTAGAACATGGCTTGAGTGAACAAGAGTGAGGTAGGAAGGTGCCCTGCAGAGAGGTGATGAGGGCAAGTGCGAGTTGACCCCGAAAAGGGAAGATGTCTTCAATTACTTTTTAGAGGATGTTCCATTTGTGTACCTGAACCCATGGGTGGCTAAAGGTGACCCAAAGGGGTAAGACTGGAGGTCAGAATATGAACTTCTGTTAAGCATACCCCTGGATGAATTTCCCAGTACCAAATACTAATTCCTCACTGTACATGGTGTTGGAAGGAAAGTAACCCTCCTTGGCAGTACAGAGAACAATAAACCAAGGAATGGTTGTGTGAAATTGTAAAATCACCCAGCAGAAGGAAGCCTCACATTTGTAGAACTCCACTCCCGGGAGCTGGGGCTCCCATAGTGGGGGGAGAGGCATTCATGGGCAGGGTGTATGAAGGTTTGAAGGAAGCCAGAACACGGGATACAGCAGAAGCAGGAGTTGCAAGACAGCCATCACTAAAGAACCCGGAAAGTGGGGGTGGAGAACATGATTACCGTGTCAAAATCTATTTATAGGTGGGATCCTATTGCAACCTTCTGGCCCACTGTATCATCTTCCTGTGTAGCTAGGCATAGTGGGAATGGTCACTTTCATATGTCCCAGGAACCACAAAGCTTGTCCGGTAGAGACACAACTGAGGCTGGAGAACTGGATACTGAGTGACCAGTGGTGTCCACTCAATCACCTGGTAAAAAGGTTATGACCATTGAAGTATCCAGTATGGCCCTATTGAAAAAGAGTGCACATAACTTATGGGATAGGATAATTTAAACTATTGCAGTAACAAGGCCTCAAAAGGCCAGTCATCTATTTAATGAAAGAGTGAGTGGCCTGCAAACCATAGAGAGGGCGTCATCACAGCAAAGCATTATGTGAATACCCGAAAGACAGATTTCATGATATAGAAGTATAGATACTGATCAAGGGTGGGGTCCATTGTGAAGGCATGAGACCCTTAGGGTCAAAAGCAAGTGGCACAGTCTGCAAGTCCAAAGGGGACCCATGGGATTTCAGATAGAGCCCTCACTGATGCGCTGTCATACTTTGCCAATGGGGAACTGTCTGCCGGTGATGTCCCAGTAGCACAACAAAGGGAGAGGGTCCATAAGGAGACCTGAGCTGTACCCTAGGTGGAACACAGATGAGAAAACCAGTACCAGACAGCAGCATCAAGAAATTTCTCCTTATATTAGGCTTAAATTAGGCGCACCCAAATTTAAAGCATGAGCCGAAAGGTCAAAGAGAGGATAAATGTCCCAGGGCCTAAAAAACACACACCTGTCACCCAGAAAGGGTGAAGGTATAAAAGAATAGTATACCATTGGTTGGCAAAGCTGGAAACTCCAAGCCTGGGATGGTGGCCAAGACAGAGTCTGGCAGTGGAAGCCCAGACAGGACAGCCAACAGCATTCCAGACCACACATGAAAGTCTGGCAATTTTCCGTCAAGGCAGAAAAGAACATGGTGAACACGACCCTCAGCAGAGGCAACACAGAGCTGGGCATGACCCCTCATAGTAGCAGAGGAGGTGATCTGTATAGTTTAGAAGTTTTAGTGACATTGTGAAAGGCACTATTATTGACTTGCCCATAGCAAGAAGCTTCCAGGCTTCATATGTAGTTTAGGTTTCTCAGAAAAGAAAAGAAAAAATGGCCAGTCAGGGTATGAGAAGGCTTAACAGTTGGCCATGAGCCAAACAAATAGTAAAAGATTTGTGTAGAGAAGTCTAGTACCATCTCAGGAAATGTACAGGGTCCTGGGGCACAGCTGGATAGCCAAAAGGAGAAACATGAATCAGCCAGAGGGAATGTGAAAGATACAGAACAATCACCCCAGCCTTACTGGAGACAGAGGAGCAAGACAGGGGGGAGGCCATTCCACCCAGTCTGTTCAGATTCCATGTAAATGCAAATATTGATACTCTCCCATTTTAAGGTCATCAAAAGGAACCCAGGGATGCCTGGGAAATCTATAACCATTGGACACAGATGAATCCAAAACGGGGTGGAAGAAGCAACCCTGGAGAACGTTTGACCCTTTCCAGTGCAGAAATACACCTACAAGTGTCATAAGATGAGAAAGCAACCAAGCCAATGAGGAAGGGCCCTTCAGTGGTGGAAAAGAGATTGTTCTCAGAGAGTCTGAACACAGTATCTTGTACCAAGAGTACAGGATGAGTGACTACTCAGAAGAGATCGATAAGTCCCAGTGATGGAAGGGGCAGCCGTAAAAAGCTGCAGAATTAGTCATATTCAGAGAGGGTGTTGATGAGAACCCTGGCAATAAAAGGAAAGGCATGGGGTCATTGACTAAATGGAGGATGACATGGTCAGCTGGTCACAGAGAAAGCTTTAATAAAAGTCACTCCGAAAGGATGCCAATAAGGACGCCTTCAGCAAAAAGGTAGAAAAAGGCTTGAGGTCATCGACTGTCAGGGTGACAACAGAACCACAACTGCAGTTGTGATACAGCTGGAGCAGCAGCTGGAGCTTAAACACACCCAAAGAGGCTGTTTGCAAGGACCTCGTTGACATAAGGACAGAAGAAGGGTGCTAGGTCATCACAAAAAAGAAGACGACAGAGCCCAAACAGCTACTACAGCAGAGAAAAACCACACCCAGGGAGGGCGTCAATGAGGATGTCAATGACATCTGGCCAGGGTCATTGACAGAGTAGAAGACAATACAGCACAATGTCTCTGCCAGAACAGAAAATAAATCCTGAGAGACCACTGACTAGGTCAATGAATGGGTGGATAAAAGGCCCAGGAGTCGTCAAGGGAGTAGAAAATGACACAGAGCAGTCCGTCTGCCAGAGCAGAAAACACCCTGTGAGTCTGTCGATGAGTTAATCATCGATGAAAGGGTGGAAGACAAAAGCTGGAGGTCATCAATGGAGTAGAAGATGACATAGCCAAAAGCTGCTAATGAAGTGGAAAGATAGGCCTTCGACGGGAATCATCAAAGAATGGGTAGAGGAAAGGCTGGAGGTCATTGATGGAGAAGAAGATGACACAGCCTGAAGTCACTGTTCCAAAGCAGAAAAACACACCCGGGGAGGCTGTTGACAAGGGCATCATAGATGAATGGGTGGAAGAAAGGCTGGAGGTTGTCTATAGAGCAGAAGACAGCACAGCATGGAGCCTCTGCCAGAGCAAAAAACATACCATGAGAGGTCATTGACATGGACACCATCAATGAATGGGTGGAAGAAAAGCTCCAGGTCATCAACATAGCAGAAGACGGCTGAGCCAAAGCCTCTGATAGAGTGTATCAAACAGATCAATGAGGTAGCATTCTACTGTCTCCATAGTAGCAGGTATAAAGACGTTGATGGGGAGGAGACTCTGTGCACACCATCAATGAATGGAACCCACCAGTACGGGAACCAGAGGTTGATGAAGACACACACTGGGTGACCCAGAACACTGCAGCCACTCTGGTCAAAGCAGTCTTCATCTCCCAGTGTTGTTTACTGAAGCTTGGACACAAACTTCAGGACGGTCTAGATCGACAATCTCCTGGGCACTTTGGCACTTCTTGTGTCTAAAAACAACAGGGAAAAAGCCACAATGAAACTGAGAATGCCTTGCTGAAGAAATTTCAATTTGTCAACTGATGCTATACTCCAAACAGAGAATGTGTAGCATGGAGGTCGCAGTGAGAAAAGAACTGAGGAGTATCAGGGACCGGCCCCTTTTATATGACCAGGATACAATGCATGGTGTCATCGAGGGAGGTCCCAGGTTGACTGCCAGAACACTGCTCTGGCTGAATTGATGCTTGCAGTTGAGATATTCCTAATGGTGTGACCTGCTGCAAGATATTTCCTCAATGAAGATCTGTGCTTTCAGGATAGAGAGCAGTACTCAGCTGATCCAAAGCTTCCTTACCACCTGTCCTGATTTTCAGAGGACAGTCCTGATTTAGGCAGCTGGGTCCTGCAAAAAACATGAAAAATGCTGCATGTCCTGACCTTTTAGAAGAAAACAATGTTTTCTAACTTTCCTCAGAATGTTGCAGGCAACTACCATACCTTAACTGGCATATTTTAAAAGGACAAGAAACAATAGAAACAACTAAAAAATTGCAACACTTAGTCTTATTTCTGACTATTTAGAGAAAACAAGTCTGTTGCACTGGTTGAAGTTATAGATTGTCCTGTGAAAAATCATGTTTCAGTAAGAAATGTAACACTTTGGAACTCTTAAAAGGTAGTAACCCTAGGAGGCTGGAGGGAAGCATAGGTGGTTACAATAAAGCAGCGTGGATGGATGCATTACTGATTCTTTAAGCAGCAGAGCAGAAAGAATGTGTAGCAGAGCAGCATCCATTTTAAGATGCTGAAATCTTGGGGAAGCTGTACAGTGACAGGCAGAATAATTCAAAATCCACAAACCTATCAGGATTGCATGATTTTTGCCATGTTTTTCTGGGAAAAACTGACAAACAGGGTCCTTGGCTATCTGGAAGAACTTCTGCATTGGTAGTATACTGATTGCCCACTGGTGCTGCTCCTGCTTTGTGCACATGGCTGCACAGAGCTTTGGGTGTCATTCTGCAAAGAAAAAGGATTTTTTTTCCATAAAAGGACCGCATGTCTCCATACCTCTCTTTGCAGTGAGCACACAGATTCTCTACTCTCTCCATAGACTTTTTCTTTAACTGGAGGCACTTTGCTGTGAAGAGTGGCCTTCCAGTTCTTTCTCTTCCCAGATACAGTACATTAGTTTAACCAGAGCCCCACTAGGGAATGTATGGGAAGCACTGTGGAGCTGGTGCACGCACACAGCTGGCAGCTGAAAATGACACACTATGAAAATTAGATGCCATTACGTGCAGCTCTACAACCCCAATAATAAATACTCTAATCAAAGGCAGTGCTGTGGAGGTGAAGCACCAGAGAGCAAAAAGACACAGTGCATGAATGGCATCATGCTGCAGAAAACAACATACTGCTGGGCACAACTGTATCCTGTAATAAGTATCTATAGGTTGGTTAAGAGAACATGATTTTACAGGCTAACAGTGTCCTTAAAATCAGTGTTTCAATGATATTACTATAATAAGCAAATTTCTAGAAAAGTTAGTCTCTATCCAAACTATCATCTACTTTCATGACTGCAACCTCCTCTCTGACACCCAACATGGTTTCAGGAGAGGCCACAGTACAGCCATTGCTCTTCTCAAATTCACCAATGATACAAAAGCTGGAATGAACAATGGTCTACTAACAGGTGCTGTCTTTATTGACCTTCCAAAGTCCTTTGACCTTGTAGACCATTCTCTTCTTAAATCTAAAATGCTATCCCTTGGCTTCTCCCCGAGGCAGTTACCTGGTATAACAGCTACCTAACTGACAGGCAGCAATTTGTTTAGTATCACTCTGCCATTTCTAACTTATCCAGTATTAACACTGGCATACCCCAAGGCTCTAAACTTGGCCATCTTCTCTTCACCATTTTCATTGATGATCTGTCTCTGAAAGCTACTGCTTGCTCCTCTCTGCTCTACACAGATGACCTTGTTCTTTATACTAGCTCTAGTAGCATCGCTGACCTTAATGTTACCCTTACAGTACATCTGATTTTCACAACATCCATTCCTGGCACTCCAATACAAGTTATTACTTCATTCCAGCAAAACTCACTCTATGCTATTTGGTTCTGCCCCAAGATTAAGGAAATGTACAGGGCAATTATCTATCTCCTACTGTGATGGCTCTCTCCTTGAAAATGTCATTAATTTAAAACACCTCGGCATTACCCTTGACTCCTCACTGGACATTGCCCAACAAATGTCAAACACTTGCAGAGCTGTAAATTGCAAACTTGACCTGGCCTACAGAACTGCTGTAGTTATGCCCTTATACCCTCTGCCAGAACTGCTGTTGCACAGGGTGTCCTTCTTCCTGCACTCACATATGGATTTGGCATCTATGTAGGTACTGCCAAAGCTAATTTCCTGAAGTGGGACACTACCTATAATAATATCTGGTGGCTCGCCTTGGCTTCACATTGTCTTACTCATCACTGTCAACTATACAGTGGTTTAAACTGACTCTCTCATGAGGCAATCTGCTTCCATGCTTTTGGCACCTTGATTGATAACATTGTGAGATCTTGGGTTCCCTCCTCCCTAGCCCTAATGCTGACTCTGCCAAGCCTCCACTATCCCTTTCTCTCAGGTAATCAGACTCTGCTGTTGGTTCCTAGATGCAAAATGTTCATGGGATGCCAAGCTTTCTCCCACTATGCCCCCCACAGGCAGTAGCCATACATGACAACACCAACACAGCGAAATATACTCCCATCAGCAAAATTGACACTTTACCGACAGGTCGCTGTGTTGGTGTGCCTGAGACAGGGGCACACTGTCTCCCGGTCCTGCATCCCCGATAAAACAGAAAGGACCAGGAGACACAGGAATCATGTAAACCGCAACTTGTGATCAACATGATTTCTGTCGGTGAGATGCTAGTCGAGAAAAGGGTTGTTGAACCGGCATCGTAGAGCCTGCTCCACATTACTGGAACTCCATGTCTGCATCCATCTGTCTCTCCACTACTCATGCCTGCTTCAAACAGAGCTACACAACTACTTCTTAGTCTCTGACCCCTGCACCTTCTTCACTCCTCCATGATTTACCTCTTCCTTTGCTCACATGGTCACTGCCTGTCAATGCTGTTCAATACTTATGCACTGCCTATGCATGCTGTTCAATCACAAGACTTATGTTTGCTGCTTCACATCTGTTTCAGCCAATGTGTTTTCTTCTGCTGCTATGTTTGTAGTTTCCTGTACTATTCTGTCTCTCTCTTTCACTGTATCTATTTCTTTCACCATGTAGCATTACTAATTCCTGGATTTATGTGATAAGGGTGAGTCCTTTATCGTGCCACTCACATAGAGCGATGCAAAATTGCCTGCATCAAAAGGGTGACCACAACTTAGAGAGACTGCCTCAAACAGCAACGGTCCTCAACAAAATATAGCGCTACTTTTGTTTTTTGCAGGGGGGCATATAATCAACTCCTGTTGGGTAGACTCTTAATGAAAAAAAAAAAATTGCATGCCCACTGTGGGACCCAAACCCAGGTCCACTAGCTCTGCAGGCAGTGGCTCTAACCACTATGCAAAATGGCCAGCACAGCAGGGTTCTGGACCACACCTGCTTATATCCTGTCATAGTGAGTGTAGTTCACTGCTATTCTCGCTCTACAGGATATCGCGCTGTATTGGAGCACGTGCTCATATAGGGTGCTACCCTAATTCCTCACTCCTTGTTTTGAAGTAATTATTTTATGTTCCCTGTACCACTGTGTTATGAGTTTTTTGACTTGTACTGTCCTGGATCATGCATGAAAATAAGCAAATTTAATATATTGTATATTTACCCGATTATCAAAAACAAACAAACAAATAAATAAATAAATACACAATTTCCTGTTTAGCATAGAATAATCAAATATGCTCAGAACATTACTGTGTGGCAGTCCTTTATTTTGACAATTTTTTTTAAGGAAGTAAAATTGTAACTCTTCTGTGCACTTAAACCACCCAATTCCTACATTATGACAAATTAATTTCCTATTTCATGTCAGTGGTGTTTAACATATGATAATGCACAGACTGCAGATTTAAGATTGCTCTCACACAATTCAACAATTACTGTTATATCAACTTTTAGAAGACAAGAGCTTATGTGTTGCTGCAATACAGTGCTGCCATAAGACGTACTTTTTGTTTATTGTTACTATTTTTTTGTTACTGTTTTAAATGTTTCCTTCACTTTGTATCACTGGAATGCAATTATGAAATCAGTTAAACAGCATGAGTTGCTGGCTGCTTCACTCCCTAAATACATGCAAGTGTGCAAGTTCAGTCAGAGGACCTTAAGCTCTGGGCTGGCATTTCCATAATTTGTTTTGGGGCTGTAGTATATGAGTTTATAGTATATGGTTAGGGTTTATTGTGGATGGAAAATGATGGTTTTCCAAATCCTGTTGTAGGACAGTTCAAAGGTCAAAAAAGTTGTACTATCGTTCTGAAGTCACAACGATAGTACAACAACTTCTTAACCTTCAACTGTTTCCCAACTGGGTGAAACATTGGCTTTTCAAAAAATACTGTACAGCATGGCGGTGCTGGTAAGAAAGTGCTTGAGCATGAGCTTTTCAGATAGTTTGGACACAGACTGCCATAGTCGGCACCCTGTTTCCAAACTATCAGTTTGTCAGCAGTTTTTTTTTTTTTAAATAAATCAGTGGTCCCTCCGTACAAAGCTAAGCTGGACGACAGAGAGCAATGGTACCTTCGGGGTCAGCAGCAGAGCAGAACTGCAGCGAGGACCGGGAGAAAACGGCAGTGTCTGGACAAGGTACAGAAACTAACAAATCCTTGTGAAATTAATGTATCACAGTTTGTGGGGAACCATATGCACAATACAAAATAACAGATAAGGGAACTGTACTTGCGTCAGGCTGTGTTTCCATCTCAGGTGTTTGATGACATCATAGGGACCTCTCGAGCTTCGCTCTCAAGGTCTATGATGTCATCAAAACCCTCGATGGGAACACAGCCTTGTTGTGCACAATTCCCTATCCATTAATCTATATGTTGCACATCATCACTTGATGCAATAAAATTGTATTAACAAATTTTTGTTATGGATGATGCTATTCTGTTGATTGGTTTCTGGTTGCATGTCCTTTTTGGGTGGGAGCAGTGTTCACCATGTCTGCAACAGAAATTAACGGACAACTGGAGTATTTAAATAAAGTCTATCAAAACATACCTATTAAGCTGGAGTTTATACATCATGAGCCTGGTCAGCTGGAAGAGAAGGGACAGCTAGAAATATTTTATGCACCAGAGTAGATAAATCATGGGCATGACAACAGAGATTACACTGTGGTCATGGATGAAAATGAAGATGTCCCAGAGGAACAAGTGAGAGTGGGGATTAGAGGTGGGCAAAGTGCCTTTGCTATGTGGAGCACTTCACGTATTAACCCCCAATTTGCGTAGTGCTCCGCAATGCGAAGTGTATTACTCCACCGTTATTTTTTATCATGAAGTGCATTGAAACTAATAGACTTTGTGCTACCTCGCCTTGTTTTACTGTCGTCCCTTAATTTTAGCATGAAGTACCATTGATTTTAATGGACTCTGCTTTGCTCCACCTTTATATTGCTATTTGAGGCTAATTTTGCATTGATTTATGGGATGGCAGGTCACATGGGCTCTATATTGTCTTGCACAGCTTCAGTTCTGTGTAGTATGTGTAGTGGAAAGCTGAAAACAGTTTGCTCTCAGAGCTCTGAGAATCCAACCATTGAAAAAGCTTTAAAAAAATCACTTTTGATCCAATTATTTTAGTCCAAATTTAGTACATTAATTATAGGAAACCCTCCTTTACTTAGATCATCAAGTGTTGACTGTTTTTCTGTGCATTTTGAATGTTAATTTAGAACATTCGGTCTGTGTACTGACAGACACTGTTGAAGTGTGCTTCAGAGGAGGGACGTATCTGTGGTGGAGTGAGATTCACATGAGAAAGCCAGTCTTTCTAACTGTTTTGTACTAGTAGTGTGTGTTAGTATTTGTGTGTTTATGTACACACAGTAATATTTTAAATCATTTTTGATAATTATTTTCTGTTTGTTGTGGCACAGTGCATATTTTCATTCTGTTTAAAAGATTTGGTTATATAGAGTACTGAACTGTTAAACTTTCTGTGTATTACCTGTACTGTGTGAGTGTGAGTGTGTGTGCTTGCCATCAAGTCAGACACATTGTATTGTGCCACACAGTAATTGCAGCACTCTGAATCTGTTATCTGTCTGCTATATTTTTTATTGCTTCATTCTAGCTAGGTAGTGGACTGGTACTACAGTGCCCCCCCAACCCACAAAAGGTATTATTTTCGAAGTTTTGGATTTGTGTGACCACTGATTAAGGCATTATTGTTGTGCCTGTGCAGCTGCTTCTTTTGAGTGCACAGACTCCATCTGTCTGTGCATTTGCATCTGTTTAGGGCTCAGTCTGCATCTGTATGCCACAGTTTGTTTGGCTTCCCATCCACTCCAAAGTTCAGAAATCTAAATTTGTTGTGAATTTTTTGTATAATCCAAAATAATGCCTGCAAAGAGATGGGAATGCAAAGATGTTTCCAGCCATGGCACTGCTGCGACTGAAAAGAGTGGCCATGAACATGTTAGTACACAGCATAAGTGCACAGTTGATGCCATTAAAGGGATTTCTCCTACTATGTTTTTCTGAGCACAATCAGTTGCTTCAATGATGGTTGGAGATGTTGCTGTCCCCACTGGTAGTGGTAGTGAAGTTGCTGATGACATGAGTATTGCCCCAACTTCAACCTCTAAAAATGTAACAATGTAAAGGAAGCAAAATTTGAAGACAGAGGGGGACAGATCAGGGGCAACATCAGAAAGTATTTTGTCATGGAGAGGGTGGTGGATGCATGGACAAACAAAAACTTAAGCTCCACATTATGATGTGAGAGCAGCAGTTGTAGCATGACCATAATTTGGAGTTGGTGACCCTCGATGCACTCCAACTGCTGCTCCAGATTCGCAACCCCGTTGTTCAGGTGGTCCAACTCACTCCACTTCAGGCCCAAATTGGCCTGTGTGGCAGGCATTCTTGCAGGGTTGCCAGCATCCCCTGCAGGTTCTGGAGCAGCCACTTGCTCCATGGCCCAACCAAGCTTGACCCCACATGCAGGTGGAGGCCATGCTGCCACCTGTTGCCAAGCAGGGACAGCAGGTGCATTCCATTCCTATTTGGCAACCTTGGCCTCTCATTGTGCATGGTGATGGTTTGCAAGGTGGATGCACTGCCCACCTGTCCTCAGATGCCTCCTCTCTCACAAAACCTCTTTCTCCCACACTAGGTAAAGCGAAAGTGAAAGTCTTTTACTGTCTTGCCTGATTAACTTCCTGCCTGAGCCATGTGACTGGCAGACTGTAACACATGTGATCTGTGGGCTGTTTCAATTATGACTCACTTTGCGTTCAACAGAAACCAATGCGAAGAGAACGGAAGTCACCTTAATGGGAAGTCATAATGGGGCAAAGTCATTATAAGGTAAAGTAGTGTAATTCTATGGGGAATTCATGTAGCATTTAATGACTCAGAGTGGACAACTTCACCCCAACTTTGCTGGCGGAGATAAACTTCATTGCATCTCTAGTGGAGATGAGGCCAGTAATGGGATAGGACACTGCAACAGTAACTAATGAACTATACAACATGGCTGAGAGGGTCTTGCACATCGAGCGTCATCAGATTCAGTTCATGTGCAAGATGGATATTGTGCTGCAGGTGTTACAGAGCCACTATAGCATGCACAGTCCAGTGCTGTCCAATCAATGGCATTCATCCTCATCAGTGTCCTTTATACAACTCCTCAAATCTAATAACTCTATTCTGAGCAGCAGGAGCAGGGAGAACACAGTATGAATAAACTTGGAGAGTTCCTCACACGTGCACAGTGTGCCAGTAGTGAAGAAAATAACTTCACATCTGTTCTCCTGGAAATGGAGTTTGTGCCACTCAACAGGGCAAAAGGGCTAAATCGGTGACGATGGCCAATGGCAGGCTGGACCATCTATCAGCTCTCGTACTAAGAACACTAATGCCTCTGCCTCAATATCTTTCTTAAGGTAACCTGTTGCTTGCAATTGGAGTAGGGGATAGAGGCTTTTACTGACTGCCACATGCCATGAGGTGCTACGTTCTGTCCAACAGTATTTGGAGGTGTGCAGCAACAATATGAAATTAATTTGCTAGAGAGTAAATTAACTATTGCCGAACCCAAGGACAAGTGGAAACCTTATCAATGCATGAAATGATGAGATGTAACTTGCTTGTTTTTGAATCACACTTAGTTCAGTTATACTATACAGTGTATGTGATTCTATTACACTGTGTGAATTGAAAATTCATTTTCCATTTTTTTAACACTACTGTGTGTTACAGTACAGTGAGTGCATTATTTGCTGTATTTTACTTTGTGTGCATTTTCAGTTCTGTTTCACTGTCCATTTTTATTGAAAAATGTCATAAAAAGGTCAAGCAAATTGTAGTTTTATAAAGTAGGCAATATCAGACCCAGTGTGTCAGTATAGTTTTTGACAAATGTTAAAGTAGTGTATACAATTCACTGGCTTTTCTTATCACTGCAGGGACAGGTCAAACCAGTCAATAGAATCTTTATTTAGCAGCAGGAACAGATGGTCCTTTCTCATTGTTTCCCATGGATGCTGGGCTCTGTGTCAGTCCCTGCTGTACTCATCAAGGTGGGCCCTGACCCATGCGAGGATACGGGGGACCTGTGGATGGACAATCATCCCCAAGGTGTGAGTACTGCATGCTATAGTTAACATTACTGCTATTGTTTGTTTTGTTAATTTTGGTATAGATACTGCCCTGTATACTGAAAAGTATTGTAGTGCAATTAATAAATCCATAAATGCACAGTTTAGTGTACTGTAGTGTAATGTAGTGTACTGCATTGCTCAAGAAACAGTTAAACACTGCTTGCCTTTCAGCCGGTAGTAAAAATGTAGAGAACATTATGTTAAGACTCTGAACTGTATATCTCTGTTTTCATTGCAGGAAGAGATATGGGTCATTTGACTGCAACACATTAGTAGTGTAAAGGGGTGGGAGTGTGTCCCCAGTGGGCTCCTCAACATGATAACCTAGTAAGGATTGGGCCCAGAAAAGGATGGTGATTACTGACACAGAGCAGGCTGAGCAGCTGGGGAAGAGTGGCCATGAACATGCAGTGACCATTGGAACAGTGGACTAGATGCTATGAGGGAGGACCTGTCCTGCTGCCTAATAAAGACAGCTAAAGATAAATAAACATAACATAACTAAATATAGTCAATAATAAACATCATTATAAAATGGGCATGTAAAAGGAAGTATTGTGATTGGCCAGAAATGAAGTGTCAAATATGTATTACACATAGAGAAAAAAAAGAACAGGTAACTAAATCAATGCCCATGAATGGAATGTTCAGGGCTAGGCAGGGAATGTTGGGAATAATTCAGTTAGCAATCTTGTTTTCAGCCTCCGTGTAAAGCACATCCCAAACACCCTGACACTGGCATACCAGGCCCCCGCTCTAGTAACATCCAATACCCCCCTTCCGGCTTTCTGATCCCTTATTTTCAGATGCACATGCACTCCACAACACACATACATCCTGCCATCCAAGACCCTGTGTCCCAAGCAGCCACCGAGTCTTTCACATCCACCCTAATCAATGTAAACACTAGGTGAGAGTCTGGCGCTCATCTCTGCTACACAGTCCAACATTACAGATACAGAATAGAGAACCCAAAATTGGAGAGCAGCAGCGTTTTATCCTGCATAAAGCATTCTTCTAGTTTGGCAAGACTGAAGCTTGTTGCAGCACAAAACTGGAAATAAAGACTAGAATGGGACACCGTCTCATAGCAAACTGCGCTTCCATCCCACTGCATTTAACTAAAAAAACCAAAACAAATCTGCATCCGTTATTCCTTTTTTTGTGTGTGTGCGAAAGTGGCTCAACCTGTGGGGGAGAACCTGTTACTTCCTCTCCTAACCACACTTGTTCTCTCGATTGGGATGTGGAGGGGGCACAACAGTACAAATGTTAATGTGTCAGAAGACAATGATGTCATCACCTAGTAGGTGAAAGGACTATTTTATCTCAAATTAACAAAATTATTTCAGTTTTTTTCAGTTCAGTAATATTTTTTAGGGTGACAAAATAAAAGAAAAGAGAACCATTTTATAAGCACAATAAAACACTCCAGGATGTGTGTTGAACAGATATTACTGCACTTCCAGGGAATGACGGCACTCGGCTGGGCCTCGTCCCTTACCATGCCCCTGGCTGTGTGGTAATATCTGTTCTACACACACCCTGTTGTGTCTTATTGCTTACACAATCATCAGTAAATAAAAACAATACAGTGTACTGTACATGCATTGTAAGACTATTTTTAATGTGTTCCTTTGGTATATTTACACAAAAGTGTTTTTTTTTGGGGGGGGGGACTTGTTTGTCTCTTAAACTGGAGGAACAATAAATGGTTGAGAAAATGGTGCCTTAAAAAGAAAATAAAGTGCATCACTCCCTGGGAGAAGTTTCAACATAACCATTCTTTATACTGTTGGGATGGACTTCATTTAAGCAAAAAAGGAAGTCATGCATTAAGTAAAAGCTTCACAACAGAAATAAATGGACATTTAGACTGATATGCCGGGGGAAAACAGGGCAAATCTCTGGACAAACTTTCTTGCAAAGGGATGGTTTAAACTTCCCAATTGGAAATGCCTGTAGTTTTAATACACATAAAATAAGTGAACTAACAGGTTTAGTGCATCAACTTAATCTAGAGGTGGCAGCCATAACGGAGATGTGGTGGGAGATAGTACATTGTCCTGGTACACTGCCATTCCAGGGTCCAGATTATATAAAACAGAACACACACAAAAAAGGTGGGGAGTATGGATATATATAAAGGATTAATTAAAATCTGATGAGATATCTGTTTCTGAAGTATTGATTCTAAACATTGAGGGATGTTTCATTGAACTTGAATATTAGAATAAAAGAACAATTATTATAGGAAATATATACAGGCCACCAGCAGTGAAAACAACAAATGATTCATAACACTAGCAAAATTAAGAAAATATATAGCAGAGAAAATTAATTTGGTGTTAATTGGAGATTTCGGTTTGCCTGGAATAGATTGGAATAATCTGACTGCATCATCTTATATTGAAACAGTTTATCAAGATACAATTCTGACCCTAGGTCTAGAGCAAATAGTTACAAAACCTACAAGGGTAAATAATACCCTGGATTTGGCATTTACAAATATACCACTAGAGGTCTCTGACTTAACTGTCTCTGGTCCTATTGGCAATAGTGATCATAATACAGTACTTATAAAAATCCATAAAAAAAATAATTAAAGATAACAATACATATAAATATAACTACACTAAAGGGGATTATCACAAAATAAATAGAGTCTTAGATGCTTATGATTGGGAAACTTTAATGTCAGGACAGACTACGAATGAAAGTTGAACTTTATTCAAAGACATAACTCACGATCTACTATCAAACCATATGCCAAAAAAAAAAAGTCTAAACCAAAAAGGCAAGCTGCCTGCATGGCTGACCAAAAATATTCTTCGACAGATTAGAAGAAAACATAAGGCATTTAGAAGGTTAAAAAACTCTAATACTACTGAAAGTTCCCAGATATATAAAACAGAATTGAGGATAACAAAATTAATGATAAAAAGTGAGAGAAAGAAAATAGAGTTGAAACTAGCAGTTACAAAAGGAAACACTAAAGCGTTCTTTTCCTATATCAATTCTAATAAAGATAGTGATAATTCTATAAACACTGTCTCCATAAACAATACTGATATCTCTTCTAGGAACGATATAGTGAATACTTTTAACTCTAATTTTGGGTCAATATTTTCAAAAAAATATCAAAATATGTATCTTGGAACTACTGAACCTATAAAAGATTTTTACTGGGCAATCAAGCCCGAAGAAATAAAAAAGGCAGTATCATCCCTCAAAAATAACTCTGCCCATGGCCCAGATGAAATAAATACAGTTTTCCTTAAAAATACCTTAGAACATATTGTAATTCCCTTAACAATAATTTTTAATAAATCATATAGCAGTGGTTGTGTTCCAAAGGACTGGCATAGGGCTACAGTGGTGACAATATACAAGAAGGGGAACAAAAAGATCATTGAAAATCATAGGCCAATAAGCCTGAACTCCATAGTATGTAAGACCATGGAAAAAGTACTTAAGAATAGGATAGATTATGAGATCGATCACAAAGGACTCAAAGGTAACACACAACACAGCTTTTGTAAGGGTACTTATCTTGTATCCTTTTATGAGGGTGTAAGTTCTAGTTTAGACAGGCACATACCAGTGGACATCATGTACCTAGATTTTAGAAAAGCATTTGATTTAGTCAATCATTTCTTGTTAGTATCCAAAATGGGGGAACTTGGATTCAATCAGTATACTATAAAATGGATCACATCTTGGCTTTATGATCGCATACAGACCATTAAAATAACAGACGCTATCTCAGAGGAAATAAGAGTGAGTAGTGAGATCCCTCAGGAATCAGTGTTGGGACCGGTTTTGTTTGGCATATATATTGTAGATATGCAAAAAGATGTGTATAATAAAATAAGTAAATTTGCAGATGATACAAAAATCTACTCAGAGGTGGATACAGATGAGAAAAGAGATATTTTCAGACAAGATCTATTACATATTGAGGCCTGGGCTCAAACAAACAAAATTACATTTAATATAAACAAATGTGCAGTGATTGATCTGGGAAGAAAGAATCCAGCTAAAAACTATCTATTGTACGGAAGTAACATTAAAGCTATAACATCTGAAAAAGACCTAGGAATTATAGTTACCCATCAACTAACACAAGATGAACATTGCAGAAAGGTTGCACGAACAGGAAATTAACTAATTATATCAATTAGATGTGCTTTCGTGTCTAGGATTGAAAACTGCATTGTCTCCTTATATAAAACTTATGTACGCCCATATACCAACTATGTGGCTTCCTTTTGGGCTCCTTATCGCCATAAGGATAATAAAGTAATTGAAAGTAGTCAGAGAAGAACAACCAAGCTAATTCCAAGTGTTAAAAAACTCCCATATAATGAGAGGTTAAAAAAACTAGATCTCTATGATCTACAACTAAGGAGGGATAGAGGTGATCTACTGCTACTTCATAAAATACAAAACGATCCTATCCTAATGAAAGAATGTAATATAACAATGGCCAATAGACCCATAAACTTGTGGTGTCACCCTAAACAAATATGTATACCTAGGGTAGTTACAAATAAACGTAAATTGTATACTAAGACATGTACAAAGTAGGAAACGAGAGGTTATAGTTCCCTTGTATTCTTCCCTGGTGAGACCTATACTGGAATATGGAGCACAGGTCTGGTCTCCATATAAGAAAAGGGAGGTTCAGATGATCAAGAGGGTGCAAAAACAGGCTACTAAAGTGTTTGAGGGTTTGAGGCATATGTTGTATTAGGAGAGACTTAAGGAGCTGGATATGCTTACACTGGAATATAGAAGACTCAGGGAAGATATGTGTTTAACATATTGAGCTTGGGAAAATCACGATCTATGGGATCTTCTGAGAATGCAAACTAAAAATAAGAATCACAAGACTAGATCGCATCCGCTTCAGTTGGATAATCAGAGAATTGTTACAGTTTGGAATGCACTGCCACTAAAAGTGGTAGGGAGTGGTTCAATGCACCTTTTTAAGCTAAATCTAGATAGACACTGGAGACAGGATGTATAATTATATAAATTGTCCCAAGATGTACACTTGCAAGCTTCATGGACAAAAGTCTTTATCATGCTCAGTTATTCCTATGATACCTATGACACCTACTACTACTATACAGCCAGGACAGCAAGACTCTGAAATGACCTACCACAGTATGTAGTAGACTTAGAAAATGAGTATAAATTAAAAAATTGTCTTGATAAATTACTTCTTTTGTAAGTTAATATAACCCCCACCAGTGTCAGGAGGGTGGTCTCGATGGGCTATTGGCCTACTTCTACCCTAAAAAGACTGAGTAATACTGAGTAAAAACATTTTCTTTCTTCACAGGGCCTATGGTCGAATAATAGCACATATAAAAGCAGCCATAAGTATGGCATTTATTGTTGCATGTACGCATAATTTGGGGTACATGTTTCCGAAATGGTCCCCTGGCAACCACAAAATGCCCATGTTCAAATATTAAGGGCTAAGTGTTTTGAGGGGGATTCTGTGTGTTGTCTTTCAAACTGCAGGAAGGTTGAAAAACTGCAACAGAATCAGTCTTTATTTATAAAGCATCCATCAAACGTATGTATTGAGTTCTGTGCAGGTTAAACATAATATACAAAATTGAATACGTGTAGTACGACTATACATCACATACTGTATGATAAAGACAATAGCATAAAATATGTAAAAACACAATAAATGCATGCCCATCACAATAAGGGCACTAGCTGAAAATGCTGATGAAATAATAGCAGGGTCAATAACCGTGCAAGCAAATCAGTGGCAGACAATGTAGCACATCAGCAAAAATGCCGACCACTACAAATAAAGAAAGAAAATGATAGAACTGACTGTCTGCAGGGGGGGCTGCGCCCCTCGAATCCACAAAATTTTAAATAATCACCTCCAAGGAGGAACCAACTCAGTGATGGGGAGGAACCTGGGGGGTAGTATTTGTGTTGAGAGAATGCAGGAACTGACCACAATAACTAGTGGTGTGGGGGGAAAGTGTAGGGTGGTTGGAGGCAGACACACTGTAGTGGTAATGAACTTGCACTGCACTATCGCTATAGCTTTTTTGCCCTACACTGTTTTTGCTACACAGATTTTACCTACGCTATAATCCATGCAACATATTCACTGGGTACTATAATATGACACCATTTTCTACATAATTAAAAATCACAGACAATGAAAAGTTGGGGGAAAAACATATTTTCAGGGCAAAATTAAAACATACTGCTGAATTTGCTAACTTTAAATCTATCAGATGGTCATATCATGATGTAGGGGCCCTGACTTCAAAATACTTACTACCAAGCATTTGAGAACAACTAACTGCTTTGCAGAGTGAAGGGCTCTAATGGGATTATATTCCACAAGTAAATCTGACTGGTATCTAGTGTCACAACTGTGTAATCATCTGTACCTAGGATGTATCACTTTAAAGTCAAGCCGAAGTTTGATCAGTAACCAATGAATGTCTCCAAGTACCTGAGTAATATGTTCTTGGATGCCCACATTAGTAACCACTCTTGCTGCAACATTGAGAACATGTTGCAATGTATCTAGTTTGTAATTTGGAAGACTTGGTAAAGCATTATCAAGGTCAATTTTAGGAATAAGGATGGAAATTACTTGTATACTTTTTATGTTGTCTTACACACGCACAAGCAACATTTTGTGGCAGTAGGAGAAGGTAGTAGGAGAAATGCAGAGGTGTGCCAGTTTTGGTGAATGCAGGGCACGCTTTGGAAGGTGCATCCCTCATTTGCCAATTAGCGAGCATGCTAGCAGTGACACAAGTTTTATGCAGTGCCACAAACCTGAAACAAACTTCTCGCTGCAATCAGAGACAAGCTTGTCATGCAGCGGCACCGAAGATACATCTCCCCTAAGTGCCTTGCCTGGTGAAAAATTTCAATAAACATGGTGGCAGTTTGTGACATCTGCCTCTCACGATCCCAAGAGAGCCAACTTTGGGGGTGCCCAATTCCCCTGTCGGCATGTTAATACACCCCCAAGATTGTGTGGCCCACTGGGAGCCCACCCCAGAGTGCCTCCATGGTGTTCGGAAGCTGACTGTGTTAGCATATTCCTGCCCCCACCCCACCCCCATTGTGTTGCACAGTGGGAGCATACCCCAGTGTGAACAACATCACCCCCCAAAGTCATAGGGCACACTGGACATTTATTTTCTTACACCTGTAAACAAAGAAAACCGTCCTTAGTGTTCCTTTTTTTTTAAAGTACCTGAAACAAAGAAAATGATGCCTCACTGTTGACAGCACCCTCTCCCCCAACCTGCACCAACCATCTGTGCACCCTACCTCCCCACACCCCCCACCCCTTACTTACCTCTGGAGGTCAGCTCCATGTTCTTTGGTGGAGCAGGAACACGTCTGCTTTCTTAACACCCAACCGCAAACTGAAGAAATGCTGGTAAGCTATATAATGGCATCAGTGGGGGGGGGGGGTTCAACATAGGTGGCTATCTCGGCAATTTTTTTGACTTTTGGCTCCATGTTTTCAACATGGGTTTCTTGGGACCCTGTCTCATGAAATCAGTCACTATCATTTCATTATTTGGTCCTGAAAGGTGATTTTGCGGTCACTGCATGGAATCACGTTTTGGGACAGATTAACAAAACGATAGTGCCACTGTTAATGAGATGGGCTCCCAAAAAGCCTATGTTGCAAATTTGGTGAAAAAATTCCAAATAAATGACTGTGTTATGAGTGTGCATTGTGTAGTTTCCACGCATGCTTGTAATTTCAAGAAATTTTAATATTTTCACTTCAGTTTTTCATTATTGCCATTTTTTCATACCTCCTTTAGAACAGTACAGCTGTCATTTTTCGCATTCTGTCCAAAATGTTTTTTCGCACATCTGGCGCAGAATGGCGTAGTCGCTGTGAGAAATCAACGTTTGGGACAGTGCCACTATTTATTAGTGGAGGTCCCAAAATGCAGACGTATATTGCAAAGCATTTACGCATGCTTGTGACTTCACCAATTTTTTATATCTTCACTTCAGATTTTCAACATTACCATTTTTCTACATCTCCCCATGAACAGTATAGCTGTCATTTTTCACATTCTGACCAAAATGTGTTTTCGCACCTGTCGCACCAAATGGTGCAGTCACTGTGCAAAATCATCTTTTGCTAATGAACTGATAGTGCCACTGTTCATGAGGTGGGGTCACAAAAAGCCCATGTCGAAAATTTGGAATGAAAATACCAACAAACACCTGGGGCATTAGGGTTTCCAACTGTAATGCCCAACCCTGTAGAGACTAACAGGTGTCAGGGCTGTGACTTGGGATTTTCGGCTATAATGCTCATGCCATTCCATCCCCACCACCAGACAGCAGCCACTGACAGGCATTGAGGTGTGCCTGGTACTCTTCAGCCCCAATGTTCACCCCATTCTCCCATACTGCACCCATCTCGGCATATTTCCTTATGGAATGGGGTGAGTGTAAGGCCCGAAGACCCCAAGGCACACTGCGACACTAGTCGGTGTCTGCAGGGTAGGGTGAGGTGAAATGGCATAAGCGTTATGACCGATGACCCAAAGTCACACCCCAATGCTGTCAGTCTCTGCAGGGTGGGGGTGGGGTTGGTGTCAGTTCAATACTTCACTGCCATTCCTATTATGTATCTCTCTAACTTCTGCACTACCAATGCCAATGCCAGCAAGACAACATTCGGCATTGACAAATGCTTGTTAATTTTAGCAATTCTCCTCAGATGAAAGAATGTTAATCTCCTAACAGAGGTTATATGAGAGTCAAGTTACAGATGGGACTCAAGAAATGCCCCTAGTGTTTACAACTGATAATGGTACCAAGTTACAGTTTAAACTAGGTTTTTCCAAACTTCCTAAAGAAAAACTGATAATGTGACATTTTGTACCAAAAACAAATTGATTTTGTTTTCAAGGTTTAACTGCAGAAACTAATCATCTGACCAGGAATTGAACTCAAATGGACAAGCTTCCAGATTTCTGGCAAGATCCTTAGACTATGGATTGACCAAGCAGTACATTTATGTATCGTCAACAAAGTTATGAAAATTTAAGTTGTACTTCAAATAATATTTCCCATTAGTAGCATGTAAATATTAAACAAAGCTCATCATAATAAAAATCCCTGAGGAGCACCAGATGATACTAACTTAAGCAAGATTTTAAATTTCCCATGAAGACACATAAAAGATGCCATAGGTATGAAATTCAGTGGTGTAGCTAGGAACATAAACTTTGTACCCCATTTTGGACACTATGACCTTCTTTGTTGCCATTACCCTCTTTGTTGACCCAGTTGTACCCTTTTGGTGCCCCTAGATATAACCTGTTTGATGTTCTTCATTTGTATACCCCAATGCTTTAAGTATGGGAGAAAAATAAAGCAGTACCCAGAGGTATGCATTTGAAGAAGAAGAAGAAGAAGAAGAAGAATCAGCATTTATATAGTGCTTTTCATACACAGTATTCCAAAGCGCTTTACAAGCAATGCTAGACTGGTAGTAAAGTGACTGAATGTGTGGTGGCAGCCATATCGCACATCATCACCCACACACAGCCTGAATAATTGCATGAACCAGTTTATGGGAATGGGAATGTTGGCCAGGATACCAGGAATGTTCCCTGCTCTTTGTGAAGAGTGCCTTGGGTTCTTTTACTTCCACCTAGACACCCACCAGGACAACACCAGGATGGGAGAAGGACCTCGGCTTAACATCTCATCTGAAGGATGGCACACCCCAGCAGTACATCACCCCCTAATACTGCACTCGGATGCCAGCGATTTTTAGGTGCAAGTCCAATCCCGGTGTGGGACAAGAATCCACGACTGTCTGGTCTAGAGGCAGATGTGCTACCAACTGAGCCACACTGACTATCATTTGCACAGTAACTTGCTTATGCACATCACCAGCAATCATATTATAACATCAAAAGGTGGGACAAATAGTGCCTTTGGGGTCAGGCAAAATGCTGCCCCTCAAAAATAAATTTGTACACCATGGCTTACATGGTGTATGTACTGCCTACACCCTTGATGGCATTTGTTGATGTATTTACCCAAAATTTAGAGCACACGTTTCCAAAAGGGCCCCCTGATGACAGTTAGACACACAGGTTCAAATAATAAGTGAACATTGTTTTTTTGGGGGTGGGGGGTCTGTGTGTTGTCTTTCAAACCAGAAGAAGCCTTTGTCTTTCTTCATAGGGCCTGTGATTGAAAAACAGCACACATAAAGGTAGCCCTAGATATGGCATTTGTTTGTGTATTTACACAAAATTCGGGTTACCTATGTCAGATGACCCCCAGATACCTGGGTTTAAACATTAAGAGGAAAATGGCTTTGAGGTGGTGAATGTGTGTGTTGTCTTTCAAACTACAGGAAGCCTTTTTCTTTTTTCACAGGGACTCTGTTTCAAACACAGGATTTATAAATGCAACCATAAGTATGAATTTTGTTTCATATTTACAGAAACATTGGGGTACATTGTACACAAATGGTCATCTGATGAGCACCAGATATCTGGGTTCAAATATTAAGGACAAAGTGGTTTTCGAGGGGGGAGTCTGTGTGTTGGCTTTCAACTGCAGGAGTCCTTTGTCTTCCTTCACAGGGCCTGGGTTTCATAAACAGCACGAGTTGTCACTGGACTCCCCTGAAATCAGCCATGCCCACACAATAATTAAATGGTTCAAACATTCAAAGTTTATTGAGTTAGATTCTCACAATTCCATGTATCACATTAAAATCCAAAACACCACCATCAGATATATTTATATTCCCATTCTCCAGGGGTTCTATCTTTATTTACAATTCAATCATTTAACAACCATATATTTTCTGGCACCTCTGTTCGGCCCGGATGTAAGTACCTGAAGCCCCTATAATCCTTCCTCTTCTTTCTGGGCTCAGACGTCCCACCTGACACCCCAACCCTGTCCCCCTTGAGGTGAATGCGCCATGGGGAGCCCTCCCCTGCCTTGGTGTACCCCCATCTGGCTGAGGACCCTTTTTTTTCCAGAAGTCCATCCCATGGATGTGGGCAGGACAGTAGTGTGGGGGGTAGGTAACTGGCTGGGTGGCAGAACACAGAGGGTGGTGGTAAATGGCTGTCACTCCACAGAGGGAAGAGTGACCAGTGGGGTACCACAGGGATCAGTGCTGGGACCGGTCCTATTCAACATCTTCATCAGTGACATTGCACAGGACCTAGAAGGCAGAATTTCACTGTTCGCTGATGACACAAAGCTCTGTAACAGAGTAGACACACCAGAGGGTGTAGACAGAATGAGAAGGGACCTGCAGAAATTTGAAGAATGGTCAGGGGTTTGGCAGTTGAAATTCAATGCAAAGAAGTGCAAGATAATGCATATGGGGCACAAAAACCCTGGCACAATATATCAGTTGGGGGGGTGAGGATATAGCATGCACCAAGCAGGAAAGGGATCTTGGGGTTATCATCTCTGATGACCTAAAGGTAGGGAAAAGTACAGTTACATAAGAACTTACCATAACAGTAGATCTTCGAGAACAGCTCTTGCAGCAGGTTACACCATTAGGACTGAAACTGGCAGGAGTCAGGACCCCACAGAAAAATTCTAGCTAGCTATCTTCAGTGGGGACTACCCCCGACGTCGGTCCCGCCTCCGACGTCAGATGTAGTACATAAGAGGGCAGTCCCGCCCGATTCCATAGTTCTCCCGCCGGAAACTTCCAGCCGCAGGCTGACATCGTAATGGGAGACTGAGGATTCACCGTCAGAAGTCAAAGGGAAAAACCCTGATAGTAAAGATGAAAGCCATGCCTCCTCCAAGGGGGAAGGTGGGAGGGAAGGTACTTGCTGCAAGAGCTGTTCTCGAAGATCTACTGTTACGGTAAGTTCTTATGTAACTGTACTATCTTACTTCGAGACACAGCTCTTGCAGCAGGTTACACCATTAGGACTGATTCCCAAGCAGTAACGCTGCCAAAATTCTGGGAGGAGAAAACTAGGAAAAACATTCCAGGTCCTGAATCTAGGACAGGAGACCCTGTAGCACTGCCAGGCCGGAGCCGGCTCTTCGCCGAGAGGCGATGTCCAGGCTATAATGCCTGATAAATGTATGCACAGAGCTCCAAGTGGCTGCAGCACATATGGCAGAAGTGAAGACGTTTCGGAGTGCTGCAAAGGAGGTGGCCACACCCCTAGTAGAATGACCCAACGGACTGTACCCGGGAGGGGCTTTTGTTTGATATCATAACAGAATGAAATACTCTGGACAAGCCAGCAAGACAGGGACTGTTTGGATACTGGTTGGCCCATCACCCTTTCAGAAATGGAAACGAAAAGTTGCTCAGAACTACGAAGTAGTTTAGTTCTGTTGAGGTAATACATCAAGCTGCGGTGAACATCCAGGGTGTGGAGCAGTGCCTCTCCTCTATTACAGTAGTTCGGGAAGTAGACTGGCAGGTCAATATCCTGATTGAGAGTGAGTGTAGAGACCACCTTAGGCAAAAATTTTGGATTCATCCTCAGGGATACTCTGTCCTGGTGGAAAACTAAATAAGGCTCTTTGCACATGAGAGCATGAAGCTCAGAAATTCTTCTCACTGAGTAACAGCAACCAAAAACAGCGTTTCTATGACAGAGCATGGCCATAATCTGCAGCAGGTTCGAGGCGTGGGTTGTTCCAGGACAAAGAGCAAATCCCATGGAGGCACTGGGTCCTTAATGGGTGGCCTAAGGTGTAACACCCCTCTCAAAAATTCCCAAGAAGCATCTAATTGTGCCACTGTGCGATGTCCCACTGGAAAGTGGTAGGCAGAGATGGCACAGAGGTGCACCTTGATAGAGGAGTAGGCTAGACCCAAACGGAAAAGGGAGAGCAGGTAGTCCAACACCACTCCCACAGGGTAACCTAAAGGGGAAAAATCATGTGCTCGCGACCATAAACAAAAACGGCGCCATTTCATGGCGTACCTCGCATGCGTTGCCATCTTTCTGGCTGCAGAAAGAACTTCTGCAACCTCTTGCGAGACCCCGTGACGCAAGATGGCTATGTCTCTAGGAGCCATGCATGCAGGTTCAGTGAGCGTAAGTCCGGGTGGACCAGTGAACCTTCCGCCTGAGACAAGAGGTGGGAGCTGAATGGCAATGGGAGTGGAGGTTCCTGGGATAGCTGAATTAGCAAGGGGAACCAGATCTGTCTGGGCCAGAAAGGGGCCACCAGGGTCATTGTTGCATGCTCACTGCGCAGTTTGAGAAGAACTCTCTGGATCAATGGGAAGGGAGGGAAAGCGTAGAGGAATCTGTCTGCCCAGGAGAGGGACAACGCGTCTTGCCAGAAAACACCAGGCCCTGGCTCTAGCGAGCAAGAATTGGGAAGTTTTGTGTTGGATGGGGATGCTAACAAGTCCAACTCTGGAGTTCCCCATCGAAGAAACAGATCCTCTGCTACCTCTTGAAGAAGTTCCCACTCGTGGACTCTGGCCTGGGAGTGGCTCAGGCCATCTGCAATCGTGTTGTCCACCCCGGGAACATGTACAGTGATCAGATTCACGCTGTGTCGGATTACCCAATCCCACACCCTCATGGATTCCATGCAAAGGGGGTAAGAGTGTGTGCCTCCTTGTTTGTTGAGGTAATACATCACTGCCGTGTTGTCTGTCTGAAGCAGGAGAGTACTCGGGGGGATTTCTGACTGAAGGGCCTGCAGGGCATAAAGGACCGCCCTCATCTCTAGGACATTGATATGCAGATGAGCCTCCAGAGGGGTCCACGTACCCTGGGACTTCACCCCGTACAGGTGTGCTCCCCACCCTAGATCTGAGGTGTCTGTGGTGAGGATTACCTCTGGGGATGGCGCTACAAATGGGATGCCGTGGAGAGCGACCCTGGGTCTAGCCACCACTGCCAGTCTCGAATCACGGTGTTCGTGATTCTGACTGGATGCTGCATGTGGCCTTGCCTTTGATCCCATTGCACCTTGAGCATCCACTGAGTTACCCGCATGTGGAGCCTTGCAAAAGGGACGGTAGGAATGGCCGCCACTATGTGTCCCAATAAGCGAAGGACTGACCTGGCAGGGACGGTCTTGTTCGACAATAACTCCCTGATGAGGGATCTGATGCACTCCGCTCTGTTGTCTGGAAGAAAAGCTCTTCCCTGAACGGTGTCCAGTACTGTGCCTATAAATTGCAGCTTCTGCGACGGTACCAGGAGAGACTTCTCGTGGTTGATTAGGATGCCCAGAGATTGGAACAGGTCCTTGGTGCTCCGGATCACACGTAACAATGCCTCTCTGGAGGTGGCCATGAGAAGCCAATCATCCAGGTACGGGAACACATAATGGCCCTGTCTCCTTAGAGACGCTGCCATGACTGCCATGCATTTGGTAAAGAGCCTGGGTGTGGATGACAGTCCGAATGGAAGGGCTCAGAACTGAAGGTGGTGGTCGAGAAACTCGAAGCACAGGAACTTCTTGTGCGCCTGAGCTATAGGGATGTGCAGGTATGCGTCCTGCATGTCTAGAGACGCTAAGAAGGCATCTTGCTTCAGCATGGGAATGAGACCCGGAAGAGTCACCATGCGGAATCTCTTGTAGGTGACCGACACATTGAGGTCGCTGAGGTCCAGAATCAGATGGAGGTCCCCTGTTTTCTTTGGAACCAGGAAGAAGTGGGAATAATATCCTTGTCCTCTCTGGTTCTCCGGGATATACTCTATCACTCCCTTTTGCAAGACCGCAAGTATTTCTTGCCAGATCAGAGACTTGTGCTGACCTGGGTACCTGGAGAGCAAAGGAGGCCTCTAGGGTGGCTTCTCTGTGAATTCTATAAAGTGGCCTCTTCCGACCAACTGAAGAACCCACCTGTCGGTGGTTATAGCCAGGGCCCCGAGTTTTCCGCGATTCCATGAATGCGGCAAACCGCGGAAATATCCACGGAATTTGCCATCACCCGCAGAATTCGCGGCCACCCGCGGAACAAACGTCCGCTTCATTTGCTGATGGGGGTGCCCAATCCCCCGTCGGCTTCACTGCCCCCCCTTCAAATGCTTACATGCCACGCTGAGGCCCACCCCAGCGTGGCAAGCGTGTAATAGTTTTTTGCCGGCAGGAGTGCCCAATCCCCCATCGGCTGAACACCCCAAAGTCGTTGTGCACGCTGGGCCCACCCCAGCGTGGCAAGCAATCCCGCTTCGTCTTTTTTCCTGTAAAACAAAAACTGTCCCAGCGCGTCTCCGAGCCCCCACATCCCGCACCCACCACTGCGCACCCAGCCTCCCCACCCCCCACCCATACTTGCCTCCGGACTCTGGCGCGACGATCTTCGGTGGACCGGGAACACATCTGCTGTCTTCAAAGGCAACTGTGAACTGAGGAAATGCCGGTAAGCTGTATAATGGGCTAGATAGGAGGGGTTCAACTTTATTGCATATCTCAGGCATTTTTGGGAATTTTTGCACCAAATTTTCAACATGGGGTTTTTGGGACCCCTTCTCATGAATGATGTCACTGTCATGGCGTTATTCAGGCTCGAAGGGTGATTTCGCGCCATGAATGCGCAGTGACTGCAAAATCACCCTTCAGGATGGAATACTACCATGACAGTGACATCATTCATGAGAAGAGGGCTCAAAACCCCCATGTTGAAAATTTGGTGCCAAAATTCCAAAAAATCACTGTTTAACGAGCGTGCGTTGCGCAGTTCCTACGCAGGCTCGTAAGTTCGCGAAATTTCAATATTTTCACTCCAGAGTTTCAACATTGCCATTTCACCACACTGTCTTATGAGTAGTACAGCTGTCATTTTTCACATCTCATCCAAAATGTGTTTCCACCCTTGTAGCGTAGAATGGCGCAGTTGGTGTGCGAAGTCAATGTACGGGACAAATTAAGAAAATCACAGTGACACTGCTCATGAACAGAGGTCCTGAAATGGCTATGTTGAAAATTTGGTGAAAAAATTCCAAAAAATGACTGTTTAACGAGCGTGCGTTGCGCAGTTCCTACGTAGGCTCGTAAGTTCGCGAAATTTCAATATTTTCACTCCAGAGTTTCAACATTACCATTTCACCACACTGCCTTATGAGTAGTACAGCTGTCATTTTTCACATCTCACCCAAAATGTGTTTCCACCCTTATACGCAGAATGGCGAGTCGATTATCTGAAATCAATGTTCCGGACAGATTAATAAAATCACAGTGATACTGTTCATGAGCAGAGGTCTTAAACTGGCTATGTTGAAAATTTGGTGACAAACACCCATAAAATGACTGTGTTATGAGCGTGCATTGTGTCAGATATGGCAAAAAAAACAAAAAAAGGAAAAAAATTAAGGGTAAAAATGTGCCGCAGAATTGCCACAGAAATTGGTGTTGAGTGCCGCAGAAGTTCTGCAGCAAATGAGAACCCTGCCGCAGAACTTTGCTCCGATGTGCCGCAGAAAAATCAGGGCCCTGGTTATAGCCTGCCATCCCGACAGGAAGTTCACAATGTGACCCCGACCATGATTTCCCGTTGATCCTGAGGGGCGGGGGCCGTAAAGGAGTCAGGCTGTGGTGACTGAGGGTCCCGCTGGCTGGACCGGCTTGGAAGTATGCTGGCTATGGCCTGCGGGTTGTTTCCCATGGGCTCTGAGAAAGCCGGAGCCCCTCTCATGTGGAGCGGGGCGGGACTGTTGCCTCTGCGTCCGTCCATGAAATCGGCTTTGGTTTCTACGAAAGGAACTAAGCTTGGGTCGGTACATGGCCTGAACCGACCTCACCGCCTTCCCGGCCTCTTGGAGTTTGGTAATAATCTTCTCTGAGGGCTTACCAAACAAGACTTCTCCCTCAAATGGGGCATCCATGATATTCTTCTGGACGTCCGGGGTAAAGTCGGAGACGCGTAACCAAGAGTGTCTCCGGATGCATACGCCTGAAGCTGCTGCTCGGGCCGAGGTCTGCTGAGTCATCTGGCTCATAGCACTTGGGTTCCCACGTCCGAACCCGTACGAAGGAGCTGAAGCATCTCCTCCTTCTGCTCACCTTCCAGCAGTTTTTCAGCCGCATCCAGACCCTGTTCCCACAAGGCATTTTGGAACTGCACCATGTGGGTCAAGTAATTCAGGGATTTGATGGCGCAGGTAGTGGAAGCATACGTACGCCTACCCATAGCATCCAGCTGTTTGGACTCTGGGTCTGGTGGCAGGGTGCTCAGATGTTGCGGTCTCTGGGACCGGTCATGTGAGGCTGTTATGACCAGAGAGTCGGCCTGAGGCTGCTGAGTCAAGTACTGGTCTTCTCTGGGAGCCTTGTACAAGCAATCAGCTTTCTTCAGCATCGCCAGGAGTGAATGTGGACGCTTCCACGCTGCCCTGGTGACATCCACGAAAGTGTCTACCAAGGGTGGCACCACCACAGGCTTGGGGTCCTTCTGCCGAAGATACTTTGCAAGGCGTAGCCTTTCGGGGTCTAGCTCTTCCGCATCCCATCCCATGTTCTCTTGGATGTGTCTCATAATATCCGAGAATGAAGGGTCATCCGGAAGAGACTTTGGCATCTCGCGTGGATCCGGAGAAGGGATGGAGAGGGGAGATGGGGATATGGATGTTGAGAACTCTGATCCCGTGTCCTCCGTCAAAGGCGATCGTCGGCGTCTTCTGGGTCACTTAGGGCTGGGTGACCTGGAAGAGGATTTGGACGGAGGTCTCTATTTGTCTGGTCTCCCCCTTGGAGGTGTTCTGTGCTCCCGGGGAGGAAGTAATCGGCCCGCTGACCCCGATGGGGAGGGGGGTGCAGGAACCAGAGGAGTAATCGGTGTAGGAGGAAGAGGAGGAGGAAGAGGAGGTGGAGTGGGAACCATGTCCTTCTTTATGGTGTCCCACCAGTAAGTGAACAGCTCCTTCACTTCTACCATGGAAAGGCCTGACGACGGTCCGGGCACCGGTGGACAGTCGTTGGGTCCCGGCATCAGTTCCACAGGGGGCTCGGGTAATGGCAAGGGTTCCCTGGGCATC
This sequence comes from Neoceratodus forsteri, assembly GCA_016271365.2. Lineage (NCBI taxonomy): Eukaryota > Metazoa > Chordata > Ceratodontiformes > Ceratodontidae > Neoceratodus > Neoceratodus forsteri. Next base: position 258,929,244 of record CM028137.1, on the reverse strand, counting down.
TCGACAGGACCGGGGTCACCCGTCTGGTCTTCGGGCTGAGTTAATTCCTCCTCGGTTATGGTCTGCTGACCGACGTCGGTCGGAGGCGTCGGGGTTCTCTTCTCAACAGGAGTGGGTGCCGGTCTCCCTACCGGCATCCGATGATGTGTTGGCCTGGCCGGCGACGGTCGTCTGGCCGACGGCGGCTCCAGGGATCTGAGGCAAGAGGACGACGACGGGCGCACCGGCATCGGGTCCTGCGGTCTCTTCAGAGAGGTAAGCTCCAAGGTCTTGCGAGGAGGCAAGGAAGCCGACCTGACATCGGGTTCAGAAGGGTGGGAACCCGACTTATGATGATGGTGGCGATCCCCAGACTTGACCAAGGCCCTGGAGGACAAGAAAGGTCTGGCAGTCTTGGCCTGAGAAGAGGAAGACTTCTTAACCGCAGCAGGGGGAGGCTGAGATCTGGCCCGGGAGGGGGAGCGGTCGGACCTGGAACTGGAGCTGCGTGAGTCTGAGGCCCTAGATGGGGACCTGGAAGGGGCCTTCTCCCTTTGTTTTTCAGCGTGCTTGTGGGCCTTTTTTGAATAGTCCCCCTTGGAAGACATGGACTTGAGCTTTTCTTCCAGCAAAAAAGCTTGACGGGCTTTCTGGCGACGGATCCGGGTTCTGCTATTAAACCCCTGGCAAAAGGAGCAGGCCCGGGTGTTGTGGTCTGGGCCTAGACACCGGACGCAGGTCGCATGAGGGTCTTAGAGGGATCTGTTTCCCACAAGCATACTTGGAGGTGACCGGAGGTTGGAGAGGACATCGAGAAAAACTTGCTTGAAGAAATTCAATTTCCGTGAGGAAGAACTTAACCACGCGTCGTAGCGCTAGAGGCTGAACCGAGGTCGAGACATGCAAGTCGGCCAGCGGAAAGAACTGGAGAATCGGTAGGACCACCCCTTATGTACTACGTCTGATGTCGGAGGCGGGACCGATGTCGGGGGTGGTCCCCGCTGAAGATAGCTAGCTAGAATTTTTCCGTGGGGTCCTGACGCCTGCCGGCTTCAGTCTTGACGGTGTAACCTGCTGCAAGAGCTGTGTCTCGAAGTAAGATCAGTGTGACAAGGCAGCAGGTAAAGCAAATAGGATGCTGGGATGCATAGGCAGGGGCATCACCAGCAGGAAAAGGGAGGTCATAATTCCATTATACAAGACACTAGTGAGGCCCCACCTGGAGTACAGTGTGCAGTTCTGGAGACCTTACCTACGTAAGGACATAGACAGGGTAGAGAAGGTTCAGAGGAGGGCAACAAAGATGGTGCATGGATTGCATCACAAGTCCTATGAGGACAGGTTGAAGGAACTGAACACGTACTCCCTGGAGGAGAGGAGGGAGAGAGGAGGGAGAGAGGAGATATGATAGAGACATACAAGTATCTTACAGGGAGGAACAGGGTGCAGGAATACACTATTTTTAAGTGAAAAAGATGTTCCAGGACTAGAGGGCATGGGATGAAGTTGGAGGAGGACGATTCAGAGGAAGCGTGAGGAAGAATTTCTTCACAGAATGGGTGGTGGACAAGTGGAACACCCTGCCAGAGGAAGTGGTGGGGGCTGAAACAATCACGGGATTTAAGAATGCATGGGATAGACATAAAGGAATTGTGGAGGTCAGGGGTAAGGAGCAACAGACTTCTAGGAAAACATAAACTGAACTTACAAGCTCAAATGGGCAGACTAGGTGGGCCATAAGCCCTTATCTGCTGACACTGTCTATGTATCTATGTATGGTATGGCCTCTGGGCTTCCCCCATTAAAAACTAGCGAACAAACTACCAAAACCCTGCCATTTTTCAATGGCCTCCCTTAGTGCCCCATTGAGTGCTGTGTTGCCTACACCTGACATATGCACCTTGTCTGAATGGTACCACCCCAGTGTATCATGTGTGATTAGTTCATGTTTTATATACACACACCCCGACTGCCTAGCCAAATTTGCCAGTTTCCTGTTCATCCTCTTCCTAGCCTTGTCCACTGCCAACAAATCCTGGGCCATTCTCCAGCTTCTGTGCTGGATAATCTCTGGCTAGGCTATTTTCACCCCCAGCAACCTTACTTTTATCCTCTTGAAGTCTCTCAAGATCATGTGGACCAATGCCACTCAGGGCAGGGTGCCCAAGTCACTCCCCCCAACATGTATGATAAGCAAATCTAGTGCTGGATTAGATTCGCTGCTTTTATCCAGTAGTGGTAGCAGCTGCCTCCATTTCAATCCCCCCTGCCCACACCATTCAATCACAGTCAACTGTGGATCTTGTACCAGCTGGTGGCCCCCGGCCATGGTTAGTTCCCACTGCTCTGCCCAATGGATAAATGAATGGCTAACAATCCATACCACCCTACGGTGCCTGCCCACTGTAAAACATAAAATTGTATCTATTAACAGTCATTTCCACACATATCTCCTATAGATTTGGGAGGACCACCTGCCTACCTGTTGTACCTCAATGATGGAGCCTCTTTTGCTACTTCTAAGGTCGCACCTATTCTGAATGAGTGAGAAGCAAACCTCCCCAGCTCCTCCCTTAGAAAGACCATCCCCTTCTTGAGCACAGCTGTGACCTGGGTCATGGTTACTGGGTCCCCGTTGCCATGCCAAAAGAACCCCCTGTCCCCCTGTGGCCTAACTGCTACTTAGTCTTCTATTGCTGTCACCACTGCTGCTCCAGTTACATTTTCTTTGTTAAGCTCAACTGTACAGCTCCTGCCTGTCTGATCTGTTTTGGAATGCCTCAGCCAAACTGTTGCCGAGTTAGCTGGCCATATAATATCCCCCTCCAGCAGTCCACCCAACCTGTCCCCTTTTCTTTGTGCTATCACCTCCCCAACACAGAAAGCCCCCTTGTGCATCACTCGAAAAATGGCCACAAGCAAGTGTGCCTCATATGTCGAGGAACACACACATGGCAAGGACGCCATCAACCTATCCAGAAGATTCTCCCCTATTGGCCTATGCCCATCTAGCTTCTGACCCTGCAACCTAATCCACCCTTACTGCAGTCTGCATATAGCAGGTGCCCTGGTAGGCAGCCACCCACCCATTTAACTGGCAAACCATGCCAGTGCTAGCAAGGTGAATATCAATAGTGGATCCGGACATGCCCGCCTCCCATTTCTCCACCAAATACTGAATGATGTGGGCTTCTGTCTCTGGGCCACTTACCTCAAACCTGCCACTCCCAGAACCCCTGGAAACTCCTCCACACTGCCTCATAGGTCCTCAGCATGTTCAGGGCCCAGACACTCTGGAATAGTAGCTGGGCTTGGTTCAACCAATCTCCCAAAGGTCCGGAGACAAGTGCTATCTCTGGACGGCTGCCTTCAGGGCCAATGCATGGAACCTGTCTAACTGTACACATGACAGACTGTACGCTATTTCATTCTTCTCGCCTTCCAAGTGTCTAGCCTTAAAGGACAAGTTAAGCCTCAGTCCCTTCCACACTAGCATGCGTGCCACCCAAAGTACAGCCTCTGTGGTCCCAGATTGCTTATTTATGATGGCCACCACTGCCATGTTGTCACACCCAAAAATCACTTTCCTGTTCCTGAACCACTGTCCCCATACCACCAGAGCCACCCAAATGGGAAACCCTTCTAAGAACGTGATGTCCTTAGTCTGCCCCAGCTCCACTCACCTGGGCAACCACGCCTCCAATATCCATTCACCCTGGCAACAGGCTCACATGCCAAAACCCCCAGCTGTATCTGTAAAGAGTTCAAGCTCTGCCCCCTCCTCCCAACGATCCCTCCAAAATTTCACCCCATTGTATCCTTCCAGGAACATTTCCTATGCAAACAAGTCATCCTTCACTCCCTTGGTAAGGTCTACCCAATGGTGAGGTAGCTTGGCCTTCTCAAATGCCCTGGCCAAGTGTCTGGTGAATAACCTCCCCAGTGTCACTGCCCAACTGGCTAAGTTCATGTGCCCCAACACCTGCTGTATTGTCCAGAGCTGCACTTGCCTACACCGCTTAATCCCTTGGATGAGACCCTTCAGCCTAACCACCTTGTCCTCCTGCAGAGGGTAGCACTAGTGATCCAAATCCAGCTCTATTCCTAAAAATTCCATCTGCCTACTTGGGCCTACTGTTTCATCCCCAGCAAGTGGGACCCCAGTTTCCCCACATATATCCTTGGAAACTGCCAGCATGTCCTGTGTGTTCTCCCTGCCTTCCCCTATAAACAGAAAATCATCCAAATAATGGACAAGTGCTCCTAGCCTATGCCTTACGGTAAAAACCCACTGTAACCACGTACTAAAAACTTCAAAAGTGGCACACGCCACCAAACACCCCATAGGCATAGATTTGTCAAAATAGTACTTTTCTTGAAACTGAAACCCAATAATTCCCTATCCTGCTCCCAGACTGGTAGCTGCCAGAAAGCAAATTCTATATTGGTTTTTGCCACTGAAACCCCTTTCCTGATTTTTATCAGGTCCACCGACTTATCTAAAGTGGCATATGACATTGTGCTCCTCTCAGGTGATATAGCATCGTTCACTGACTCTCCATCGGCGTATGGCAGTTGGTGTATCAGTCTGTACTCCCCCGGTTCTTTCTTCAGTACTATGCCCAGGGGTGAAACCCTAAGGTTCTTCAATGATGGGGCCTGGAATGGGCCTTCCACCTGGCCTGCCCCATTCTCCTTCCTATTCTTCCTCTCCACTATTTCTTCTTTTTCTTCGATTGATGCAAAATTCTTAGCCCCCATGGCCTTTCTAGGCCTGGAATAGTATAAATCAAAACCTCATGTAAAACCCTCACTCAACATTTTTCCTGTTTCGTGATCTGGGCAGTCCCTAGTCCATGCAACTACCATCCTCAGTTTGCAGGAGGCGGCTCAGGGAAAACCCATCTGCCCGTGCTTTAAGTTTGCCTGGCTTAAGCCCTCTGTAACTCCCTCTCCCATTCTGCCACCTAGTTATCTCTTTTGAATGTTGTAGCCCCCCAGCCCCCTTGGCCACCCGAAAGGATTGCCCTGTGCAGGTGCTGATTGTCTATCAGCATGTGTCCTACATCTGACTACAGGATGTGTGTCCCTGCAACCTGAGCAAGCATGCTTATACTTGTAGTTGGTCCATGTACAGCTCACCTTATTATAAGCCCAGCAGGCTTTTGTCCCTGCCCCACCACTGCCTTTCTTCCCTTCGCTGCCCACTCCTCCCGGTGCTGAAAAGGTCCTAATCCAGGGCTCTGATAGTGTTGCAGCCCACCTGACATCCCCGTGTGATGCTACCCTCTAGTGGAAATTTTCATCTTAGATCAGCCACCCATACCCGCTTTTCACCCTATATGCATCCCTGATGATAGCCGAATATGTGAGGAGCATAATAGACAGCTCCAGCTTCTTTTGGAGCATAATCACGCTAAAATGTGTGAAACTTTCTATCCATGCCCCAAATGTCTTGCCCTTGTAGGTAACATCCTCATTGGTCTTACCCACAATAGCCAAGGCTATTGCCATTTCAGAGTGGCCCACTGACTGCTTCTGCTCATACTTTTTTGCTGTATCTTTATCAATGAGGGCAAATATGTCCACATATTCCCCTTTCCATATCTTTTCCTTCAGGACCTGAGAGACATGGTCTCTCAGTGTCATGCCTTGGAGTCAGCCATAGCTACCTTTACTGCTAACCCCACCCCAGAACTACCTACCACCTTTTCAGTTTTGCATTTCCTCCTGCAACTCTTTCCATACTATATTCACCTCCTCCCAACCTTTCTCACCCTGTTCCTTCATAATACCTGCCAGGTACCCCTTTAAGCTACCTTCCACAGACAGGTCCATCACTGGTATCTTACCCTCCTCTGGCTGAGGCTCACTACCTTCATCTGGGTTGCTCCTAGTCGGCCTCTTGCTGAGTCTCTCCTCCTTGCTGGCAGTGCCTTCCTCTTATACACCTTCCTCTCTTTCTCCTCCTCCACCCTGGACTCCTAGAAGATAGACTAGACCTGCTCCATCAATTCTGTGGTTTGTGTGCCTGTCCCTCACTGGCCTTTTGCTTGGTCACTTTCTTGCATGCCATCCTGTAACCCCATAAAACCAGTTAGCCTAATAACCACTGTGGTTCATTGCCACCAACCATCCTCCCCCCCCCCGCCAGCACACAGTGCCAATTTGCTTTTATAATTATTATGAATTTCAGCACTGCTCTGTGGCTAATCAAGAAAACCTAGCATGCCCCTCCCCCTAATTCAAATTCCACTTGGGGCCAAGGCCAGCACCTGAGAGTCAAGGGTTTACTTATTTATTTCTTTTGGGAAGGGAATCAGCAAGCTAGGCCCCATGAGTCCCCCACCACCAAGACTACTATCTGACTTGCTCTTCAAAAGCTTTGGAAAAACCAGGGTTGGTTGGCTCAACCACACCTGGCCTCCCACGTGCCACGATCCGGCCAACCATTGCCGCGCTGCTAAATTCAACAAAATGGCAGCCCATCTCTCCTTCTTAAAACTCTTGCAATTTAAATTTCCCCATTTCCACTCCCTCAGAAGCATACAGCATGACCCATAGAGGGCTGAGGGTTCTGACTGCGGAGCAGCTCCTCCACCCCGCCCCATGACTGTCCCAGGGCCCCTGCCCTTTGAAAACTCCCAAAACTGTTTGTCCCATGTCCCTGAACACCTAAAGCCTTGAAAGAAAAATCCTCCCTTGGGCCTGCTGTCCAAAATTACTCAGAACCATAAAACCTCTGGGACGCCCAATGGGGGGGGCCCACACCATATGGCGACACCCCCAAGCCACTCTTGGCCTGCCCCCTGCCTGACAAAGGCATCCCAGCCCACCTTGTCTGGCCCCATAACCTCTAACCATACATCAGCGGGCAAAACCCCAAGATCAACCCCAACCCATGTAGAAAATTTCTCTTTTTGTCCCTTGTGCCCAGAGCTGTGGAGTATGCCGGCAGTGGCCGTGGCACATGCTTTCCCCAAAGGTCCCTGCAGCAGTACCCTCAGAGCTCTGGCTGCACCCAATTAGGGGAAACCATTTACTCTGCCCTGCCCAAAGCAAAACCCTCCAGGGCGGACCCTCACCATGGACTGGACACGCACTGAGCGAACCCCTTCACCGTACCATGTTGTCATAACCCTCCACGTGACCCACCCGCTCCCTGGACAGCCTTGCCATAAAAGACAAACACTCACTGCCATGTCTCCGCTCTTCCAGCAATGTCCATGCTCCATCCACAGAAGCTGTATCCTGGACAGAAAATCGCTGCCCACCCCCCTTTACCTGTACCATGCAGCCCCCTAGCTCCTTGGCCGACCAAGCCCCAAAGATGCCAAACCAATGCTCAGGCCTACCGGCTGCTAGTCTGCCTGTACGATCAAACCACCTGGGCCTTTGGCAGAGTGAGCAGCGCTAATCCGCTTGCATTCTTTCACCTTTTTTTTTTATGCATTCAGCCAGGAGCCTAACCGATGCAGAGCGCTCCAAACAGCTAGTTGCTCCACATCCCAAGCCCCCCCTCCCTCACGTGACTTGAAATACCTCCAGCATAAAAATACCTGCATGCCAATATCTTCTTTTCAGGATATACTAACTTACAAGGTAAAAGCTGACCAAAGCCTCTGAGGCCGGGAGATCAGAGGGCTGTGGGTTCAGTTCCCACATCTAACACTTGGATTAATATCCCAGTACTGATACTGCAGTACAGCATGAGAGGGGTGCTGTACTTCTGAGGTGCCATCTTTTGGATGAGATGTTAAACCAAGGTCCCATCTGCTTGGACTGGTGGTAGTTCAGGTGGATGTTAAAGATCCCATGGCACCTGTCGAAAAGAGTAGGGGAATTTCCCTGGTGTCCTGGCCAAATTTCCCTCATTCACTAAAAAATACCACCAACAGCTTAATCTGGTTCAAGGTCAGTTGGCATTCATCTGTATCCCCCTCCTCTGGGTCATGCCTGAAAATAGGCAGGATTTGTCTAGTGCACTTACCCGATCAACAAAAGCTAAATAAATAATAAATGATCATTAAAAGGCAAACGTAAGACAAATGCTATAAGTAGTATACAAACAGTTATTAACAACTTTTTAAGTACTAGTAATAAATACTTTCTAAAACATCTGATAGGGCTGCTGCCCCCAGCTAAGGTTGGCCTACTCCAGGCCCCTTAGCTGCTAGGCCTGCTCCCATACCTTTCCTGAGTCTTGCAGAGAATCTACCCCACTCCGAGATGCCTTGTGCAATTGATACATTAACAACTGCAGTAGAGAGAGGGATTTTCTCTCTCTGCAGCACCTTTTCTACCCTTTTATAGCCCCTCCTCTAAGGCTCCTTTCCCCAATCAGGTGGGCTGTAATCATCCTACTTACCTCGCCTGACCTGCCCCTTTTGAGACCTCATTCCCCCTTCCCTTGTGATATCATTTCCCTGTCCCCTCCTTCCCCCCGCCTACCTCTCTAGGACTGAACCTGGCCTGTCCCCCTCTCCACCTTCCACTTCCTGCCTCCTTCCAGCTAATCCCGGGGGCCACTGACAACCTGGGCTGCCCTTTAATAGGGCAACCTCTTTTATTACTTCTGGGTGTATTAGCAACACTTAGGGATTTAATGTTCCCCAGAAGGTCCTGAGATGACCACAAAATGCCCAGGTTCAATATTGAGGGGAAAGTGTTTTTTTGAGAGCACTGTACTGTAAGTGGTATCTTGCCTTTATGTGATAAGCAGAGACAATGAATAGTTTCACACTGAGGTACAGGTATTGCACAGTAACTCAATTATTTGAACTCTTAAGAGCAAGCAGGTGAGGTGTCACTGACTCATGCATTACAGACTGCTAAAAACACCACCCTCTGGAAATTCAGTGCAATTATGTGAAAAAACACCAAAAACAGTTTTGCAGAGGTGATGCAGCTGGATGCCACTGTACTGTCTCACTGCAGAAAGCAATGTGACATTGTCCACAACTATAGAGAATGTTTTATTTAATACTTACTTTCTTTAGGGAGAGAGAAAAAAGGCTAATTTCAGTTGTTATGCTTCTTGGTATATCTTCACTATCGGACATCACTAGCTTAATTTAGGAGTGGACATTTCTATTTTGAGAAACTCCCAAAATATGTGTGTGTGATTTGCTGGAAGATGACTACATTGCTCCTAATGTTTAACATGGAGAACTGTGGTCTTAAGAAATGAATAGCTGTTTTCCATGAAAATTACTTGAGTACAGCATAGCAAGCCAGGTTGCAATGCAGTACTATGCAGTAAATGACAAGTCACAAAATACATGACAAAAGGGCTTAATTGCCATTGAATTACACTGTTCCCGGCAGCATGCTGCAGCATTCTGTAGTAATACTGCAATGTACTAAATGAAATCCTCACTGGTGCCACTGTACATGTGAACATGTTACCTTATCTATGTCCCACAATGATCATGCCCAAGTAATCTCTATAATCATGCTATGTAACTTGATCTCCCATTTTGATTTAAGCATACTATGTGTGGGATATATAGAACAGTCTTATAGAATGCCCAATAATTAGCAGAAATTACTACTGGGGCTGGGGATAGTGGATATGGAGAAGAGGACTACTAGACTACCAAGGAATGCCATGTAAGAATCCAGGGCATTATAAGCTGAAATATAAAGGCAAAGTAACCATAACATTACAAGGTGATATATCCTAGCATATTGTATACAACAAAGGACAACATAACAATACTGGGCATAAGGATTGACCTTTGTGGATAATAACTCCATGTTTGCTCATTGGATCCCTACATCTCCCACTCAGAGACAAACATCATGAGGCCAGTAAAAAGTTGTGGTTTGCAAGGAGCAAATGGGTTTGTGTCTTTGTTTGTGCTTCACTGTTAGACAGTATATTTGAACATGCTTTTGGCACTCAAAATGTTCTTTTACCATGTTCTGACTTACCTGTAGTTTGCTCTAGATGCTAATTTGCTCCTTTGTCCAGGGTTGACCAGGAAGGACTGATCATGCTACATCCCTTCCTGCTGCTTGCTCCTTAGCTTTGGAGGACAGCGAATTACCATCCATTGCCTCAGAAATCTGCACCTCCACTCTCAGATCTGACCAATCAGGTGCTGATTACACAATTCTGCAGCCTGCTTTCACAACAAAAGCCAGCCTTTATAAAATTACCTTCCATGCTAAGGACTGCAATACAAAGGACATTGGGAGAGTCTGCTAGGGAGAGTCAGCCAGGAGACATCAGAAGAGGCACCAAGCAGCCAGGAACTCTGCAGGTCTCAATGCTGCTAAACCTGTATATAAAAAGATAACTTCCTGGTCTATTTGAACCTAATTAAGTTAGGTCCTACCAACACCCCATCTGGGTGAGCACTAGCAGTTAACTTAGTAGTCTGTTTGCACTAAAGTTAATGCTTACTGTTACTACAGTACCACTTTATTTAGTAGTCTGTGTTAAAGTTGGTGCTGATTGTTTCACCCTAACTGGGTGAACAATGATAGTTATTTTAGTGGTCTTTTGGTGCTGAAGTAATACTGCTGTTACCAGATTAGTTTAGTCGTCTGTTCTAAGGTCTGTGGTTACTGCTTCATCCTAGTTGGTTAAGCACTAATAGCTAATTTAGTAGTCTGTGCTGAAGTGACACTTACTGCTACCACTACTATGACCAGTTTAATGTAGACGTTTGTGCTCACTGCTACAGCTTATCTGAGTAAGCACTATTAGTTCAATAAGGCATCCACTTCTGTATTAAAGTTGACAAACAGATTTAGTTTAGTTGCCATATTGGTCCTTGTAAGAACAGATCCAGAAGCAAATGGTGTGCTACCTTTTATTGGGCCAACTTAGATGTTACAAAAAGAGCAAAGTGACCTTTAAAGGTTCCTTAGTTTAAAACAAACTTGTGAAATATGATTCCTCTGATTTAAACTGTTGTTATGGTTTAAATAAGTATTTTAAACCAACAAGAATTCTTTCTGGGTTTTTTATGTATGATCTGGGTGTTAATAGCACAGGATTTTCTAAATTACTGTCATAGACTACTGAGGAAGGACTTGGTTGGTCCGAAAGCTTAGCACTTTGTTCTTCTGGTGTCATCTAAGTTGGTCCAATAAAATTTAACAAACCATGTGCTTCTGGATCTGTGCTAAAATTGTTGCTTATGGTATAGGGATGGAGTACAGAGGGGAGACAGTCAGTTGTGGTGGTGGCGGTGGGGCACTTCTTTTCTAGGCATATACTCTTAAGGAAGGGACACTGCTCTATCTGCAGGATCCTGGTGGAGCTCCAGGCTCAGCTGGTGGCAACAAGGGTAGAAATATCACAGCCACATCAACAGCTCAACTAGAGACCACCTCTACATCCCAACTCCCTCAGAGGCCCACTGGTCTGGGGGGGGTGAGAGTGGCAGGGAGGGGGAGGGATGGCAGGGTTAGCCACAATGAATTTGTACAGCCCAACATCATCCAGATGACAAACAGTTTTGCACCCCTAGAGGAAGCTCAGGTACCTGACTCTGCTTGGGGGTTGACTCTGAGTCAGTCAGAGGAAAAGAACAGGACAACATGGTGGCACCCAAAGGAAGAATGGAAGCAAGTATGCCTGGATAGTCTTAGTGGTAGGAGACTCAATGATCAGGGTGTGGAGAGGCTGGTGGGGGGGAGGGTTAAGGGAGGGATTGATTAGGTGTCTGGTGCATTGGCCATGCAGAATTTAGACAGAATAGGGAGGATGGTGGAGAGGGAGTGAAGAGCTGGGGGTGCTGATATACCAGGTACCAATGATCTAGCAAACAAGTTAGTGGAGATGGTAAAATGGAATTTTCATAGACTAGGGGATAGATTGGTGGCACACTCAGACTTCATGGCTTTTTCTATGGTCCTCTCTCTCTCTGGGGCGGGGGAGAGCAAGGTTAGAATAAGGGCTGATGAAACAGAGGAGTTTAATGGGTGATCAGGAGAAGTGGTACCACTCTGTTGGGGTCAGAGGGGACTTCTGGAACAGGAGGTTCTTCAAGGGTGATAGATTCCACCTGACAAGAGACGGGGGCCAATGCACTGGGACAGATGTTTGTGACATCTATATTGGATGTTTAAACTGACTGAGGGGGAGACTGGGACTAGAGGGGAAATGGTGACAGGTGAGAGGAAGGGGGAGCCTAGCTAGTACTCACCCACATTAGTGGACGTGTTGCAGCACAGTTGGTAAAAATAGAGTTGAGATCCAAACTGGGGTAGGTGAAGGGACAACAGCAAGGGAGAACAGAAAGTGTGCATGAAAAACCGGAAGATAAGAGGACTAGGGAAGAACAAGATATACATTCAGATATATAGCAAAAAGGATTTAGGAGGTAGATGGAAGGGTGCCTACCTTAATGCCAGGACCCTGGGTAATAGCGATTTCCAGGCAATGATGGCAAATACTGAGATGGACCTTGTAGCCATCACAGAAATGTGAGGTGCGGGTCTCAGAAAATAACAACTGGCTCCTGACACTCCATGAAGAAAAGGTTAAGGAGGAGGTGTAGTCCTTTATGCCAGGGATGGCACTGAGGCTGTGGAATATGTGTGCATCAGGGTAGTAATGGTGAATGGGTACAATTCACTGCAGCAACAAGGTAAAAAGCTATGCCTGGGAGTGACTTATAGACTACCAGGGTAAGGAGAAGAGAAGGTCAGAGAGTTCAGGGAGGATCTAGAAAGGAGGTGGCAAAGGAAGTAATGGTAGTGGATGATCTAGACTTGCCAGACCTCATTGAAAATGAGTTTTGCTCAACTGAGTATCCATTTCATACAATGAATCACATGCTTTACTACTTCTTCTGCTACAATTGGTTAGTTTAGTGGCCAGGAACACCAGGTATCAGACTTTGCTGGATACATTCCAGGACTGTCTCCTGATACAGCTAGTCAAAGAACTCACTAGGAAGGATTCCATTCTCGATTTGGTGCTCACTAACTCTGAGGTGGAAGGAGGTGTGAGAGTAGCAGAGCCATTTTATTTTAACTGCCCTTCACCAACACAATGTCTGACAGACCCAGGGTCACTTCCAAACCCTCACATCCCACATGGCAACCCAGGAAGCTGCTTCCAAGCACTGTTCTTTTTATTCACTTTCAAACAGTTAACTAATGTGACGAGTACTTCCATAGAGATAACATTTCCCTTTATTCAACATAAGCATACGTTTAAAATTAAAAGATCTCTTCTCATTTATAGTGGTTTAAAACAAACAAACAAAAAAAGACTCTCTGCTGATGTAGAATGCAAAGGAGCCCTATGGGTTAATCCTAGCATTCCTACATAAGAATAGTTTAGTATGAAGGAGTAGAAAGTTAAATGAAAGGAAAGCTGGAGTCTAATGAATATTACAAGTGCCTAAGAAGTAATTCATGGCTTTTATAAACAATGAAGTCCATGACACTGCAGCCCATTAAGCTGTAATTTATTGGCCTGTCATTCGTGTGGTTGCACAGAGTATAACAGTTCACAATGTATGATATAAAATTGGCAAAGTCTTCAAGAGGCACATTTCAGTAGTGTCCCAAAACCAATAAGGAAGTGATGAGAGATTTGCATGAACCCCCCCCCCACCTTATTAAAAAAATCTATGATCTGAAACATTATAAAACCTTCCTTGTTTTAAGCATGAGGCTTGACTGATTTGGAGGCAGACTCAGCAAGAGTTTTATTTATTTTATTTTTTTTGCATGCATTGCAAGCAGCTTACCGGAACACTGCTTATACAGTAAGATCATCATGTTTGTGAAAACAATTTGCAGACTCCTTTTCTTTTTATTTCATTACTTTATGTTTGGTCTAGATATAAAAGTAAACTAGCTACTATTTTTCAGATAATTGCCTTATTTCTATGTCTACCTCCCATGAAGCAGGTTGAAAGAATTAAACAGATGTGGCAATTGTTATTCCTTCAACAAAACAGAAACTATTTATTTACAGGGCAAGTTCCCAAAATGAAATACTACACAGGAATCTGTAAATAACGCTGGGAAAACATAACAATACAGTGAGCAGATGCCATGGTTTAACAAGTATTGGTCAATGCCAATGACATTTGAATACTTAGGGTGGGGATGCTGGATTGGTGCTGCCTGTCGCTCCTAAAAACAGATGCCCTACTCACCCGGGGAGGGGGGCTGGAAAGCTGCTGAGTGTGGCTCCTCTAAGGATGCTCCACTCTTCCAAGAGGAGAGAAACTAGATCACCACTGAGTGAAGGTTTAATTGACACATGTAGGGGGACTGGGATGGGTTGCTTTGGTGGTGGTCAGCTGGTTGTGTGCCTGTTGCTCCCGCAGGGGGCCTGGCATGTGCATCCTCAACTGCCAGCAGCTAGGTTGGGTGCTAGCACCCACCCCTCTTCCTCACTGTGGCTCCACTGTACCTTAATGCTTACTTCTCAATGTCAATTGATGTGCTACTCCTCTGACATCATTTAAATGAATTTTGTCCTTTTATTTCAATAGGCATTCATTTCAGTGTCCTTTTTAATTCATAACTTCTTTATTTTTAATATTTATATCATGTTTCTGTCAATGCCCTTTTAAGCCCCACCCTCAAGAACTCAATAGGTGTCAACAAAAGCCCAGAATGGGTGTTTGTGGCCTACACTAGCACCCACAACAGAAACCCATATGGTACAATTTCAGTGTTGACATTCAAAGGGTTCATGAGGGTGGGGGTAAAAACAGCTCTTGACAAATAAGTAGACAAAAGTATTAAAAAACCAAAAGTTATGACTTAAAACAATATAAAAGTGAATGGCCAATTGCAATTAGGAGGCCTGTTATATATATTAACCTACTTTATTCTGTTCATGGTCTTTTTTAGACCCCCCCATGAACCCGATCGGTGTTAACTTTCAAATGACCCCAAAAATCGGTGCTTGCAGTGGATGCTGTTGCACACAGTAAACAGCCATTTTGGTGGGTGGGAGTTAAAAGCTGACACCCATAGGGTTCATGAGGGTAGAGCCGAAAAAGACTGTAACAGAAAAAACGACATAAAAATATTAAAAAACGAAACAAAATTATAAATAAAAAAACCCCACTAAAATTAATGACTTATTGAAATGAATGTGCCCTGTTCATTTCCAAGTAGTTAGCCATCAAACAAGTAAAACTCTCAGGAACCTTAAGGATTCAGTATTGAGGGTTGAGGGACGTAGGTGGTGTCAGGTGTGTGGTAGGGTATACAGAACGTGGGGCTTAATTTCAAACAGTGTGGAGGAGGGGATATAGCCAGGCTTAGGAGGAGTACTACTTACTGATGGCTGGGTTGAGCACCTGATCAGAGTTCAAGAGGGTGCACTATTCCTTACCAGTGGAAGAATTGGGCACCTCACTACCAGAGTTTCAGTGGGTGGTGGTGGGACATAATTCCTTACAAGTGGCAGCATTGGGCAACTGAGTGCTGGAGTTTGAGGGGAACATTATTCTTTACTGACAACAGAGTTGAGCACCCAACAGCAGGAGTTTGATGAGGGGACATAACTCCTTACTGGTGGTAGGGCTGGATATCTGACTGCCGGAGTTTGTGGGGGGCATTATTCCTTACTGGCAGCACAGTTGGTTGCCTGACAGCAGCAGTTTGGGGGGGGCAGTATTCCTCAATGGTGGTAGGGTTGGGCATCCAATGGCCAGAGTTTGAGGGGGGGACATTATTCCTTACTGGTGGTGGTTTTGGGTACCTGATGCCTAAAGTTCAAAGGGGGCATTATTCCTTACCAGCAGCTTAGTTGGGCACCTGACTACCAAAGTTTAAGAGGGAGTATTAATCCTTATCTGTGACTGGGTTGTACAACTGACCACCTGAGTCTGAGAGGGAAACATTCTTTACCGGCAGTGGGATTGGGCACCAGACTGCTGGAGACTGAGAGGGTGGGAACATTATTCCTTACTGGTTCTGAGGTTGTGCACCTGACCACCAGATATATTAGAAAGAATGAGAGACAGGAATGGGTGTGTGGAGGGGGAGAAGAAAGCAGGAGGGGCATTGGTTGCACAGCTTCACCAAAATGGCAAAACTTAGGACAGTTACAGGAGTGGCAAAACTCCTTGAAAAAGTATATACTTTGTTGGCAGCAATACACCCTCAACCACTTCAAAAAACACTGGCTGCACTTCATTGACACACAGCCTGAGATACATTACCTGCAGAGTCTGCTTTTATCCACTAAAGCTATACCAATATGTTTGCTTTGCATTCTGCAATCAAACATGACAATTGAAACGGGGAATGATTAGGCTGTATTTCCTCTCATGGAGTCATGAGATAAATGAAACCAAATAGCACTTCCTCACTCTCTACCATGCTGTGATCCAAGACTGTCAATAAAAGCCTAAGGTGCCTGCAGTCTACAACTGGTCTATTAGCCTGAAGATCAGTCTGTCTTCTCCTGTGTAGTACACATTGTAGGAATGCAGAAACAGTTTGTCCTGCAAGGTATCTTTCTCTCATACCGTCAAGTAACTATCAGTCCATAAGAAGATTTCTCTGGAAATAAGTAGCTGTTGTTTTCCAAAATATGTTGTTTCTAAACTCTGTGAAAACTGGACCCATGTTCTTAGAGATAAAGTGCAAGGAACATGTAAGGCACAAGCAAGGCTTGCCAAACATAAATCCAAGCTTAACCAAAGAGTTTTGCAGGAAAAAGTGTAAGGATATGGAACAAATCCAAGCATGCATTGAATCCTGTAAGCATAAACCTTACAGTTACATTGGTACAGTATGAGATGACAAAAAAAAAATAGATTACAGGATATAGTGCACGTTGCAACAAACACAGCTTTATAGTGTAGTGATAATGTGCATTATATAAAAACTTGCATATACAGTATAAAACTGATTGTATTCCCATGTGCACAGGATACTGTAATTAAATATTTTAGTCATATCCACATCTCTGTTCATAGATTGTTAGAGTCATAAAAGTAGCTGGCAGATAAGGACTGCGTGGCCCACCTAGTCTGCCCATGAACCCCCCCAAGTAGAATACATCAACTGGGGGGCCCTCAAACCTGTCCCTCCCATTGTCAGTATACCCATATACCTATCCCATGCATGCTTGAACTCAGTGATTATTGCCACCCCCACCTCCTCTGGCAAATTATTGCAGTCATTTACCACCTTCTCAGTGAAGAATTTCCTCACATTTCCCCAGACCCTGCCCCCCAACAATTTCATACTGTGCCCCCTAGTGTTAGAAGCTCCAGTCCTTTGGGAGAGACTCTCCACCTGTGCCTTATTAATCCTTTCAAAGATTTAAATGTCTCAATCCCATCCCTATTCTTCTCTTGTCCTCCAGGGAGTTTAATTTCCCAAATGTTACCAGCACTATCACTAGAACAGTAGCTCCACAACTTTTTAACTGGTATTAGCCACATTAAGATCAGAACAGTCTTATGAATCTGAGCATGTACACATGACTACAGATATACTGCACAGGACTTTAAGTTCAATACTTTAGATGTTAATTCTGCAGCAGGGCTCCAGAAGTTTTGTAAAAGGTTTACTTCACTTCAGTAGCAGGCATGATTTACTCCTGTAGTGCATTTCTGTGTAGTCATCAACTAACATAGATTATCATGTGATGTCAATGATGACTTCAGATATTGAGGGTGGGCAAGGGTTTTCAGGAAAAAAAATGAAGAAAACTAGTTGGGAATTATGAAAAACTAGTGTTTTTAATATGAAAAGCATTGCAAAATGGTGAAAGAAGTGGGACAGAACCATCTACGACAGGGCTTTGAGCTGGAAGTTCAAATTCAGTTCAGCTTCATCAATTCATCTGAACCACTTTGTCTTCCAATGCAGTCATCTGCACAAGGTAAAACAGATTACTAATGGGGGACAGGGACTCCAGATCAGCAATTAATTGAAATTATTGGAGCTTAATTTTGTCAGGTGCTGTTGGCATGCATCTGCTAAGGATTACTGTTAGACTGCCATGGCCCAATGTGAGCTACAGTAATAGTTACTGTTCCTTGCTGAACTCAGTGCATATATCCCTTGTAGTCTCAGACTCACTGTTTTCCTTTATACCAGTTACTGCATCCTCCCTTGCAGCTCCAATGATTTTACAATTATAAAGCCAAGGTGCTGCAAAATGTGGATTCTGTTTCCTCAGATGTATTCCACAGATTCTAAAGATTCATTTTCTAAGCTGGTTCCACTTTGAAGATTTTTTTTCTGAATAAATTAATAGTTGTAGTAAAGCAGGAAACTAGACTACTGGAAAACTGAACAGAAACAGTGGGGCTATAGTATATCAAAGGTGTGACCTGATTCTCATTCACCTTAATTAGGCACTAGTATTACAACCTTTTCTATTGTTTAAATAAAACAGTACTAAGTTTTGCCTGAAGGTAAGAGACTTTATTTTTTTAGTTGTTTAACCAGGAGTAGCACACTAAACTGAAAGCTTTTTTACAGGTGCGGCCTGGGAGCTCAGGGAAGTTAAATGACTTGCTCAGGGTCACACAGTATGTAAGTGGAAGCTGTGGTATTCAAACCCAGGTCTGGTCTGGTAGATGTCACCAGATTTACAGCTCAGAGCCTTAAACCATTGTGCTATACTGACTCCCTAACTTTGACATGTATCTACCAATAACTAGTACAACATAAACTCTGGGAGAATTTGAAATACACCACCTAATAATATGTTATGATATGCATAGGAAAGTGTTTTTTTTTTGGTTTTGTTATAGATGATCACATGTTTTTAATGGTTAAAAAATACCAATAACCAGCGTGTCAGATGACATTTGCTTCAAAAGTGCAATTCGGATACATTATACAATTTTAAGTAATTTAGATGGTATGTTGCTTATAATAATATTTGCTGTTTTACTCTGGCATCCCATAGACTTACTCATCACTTCTCCCTCTATTTCAAGCTCGTCTGGCTTCCTCTGTCCTAGTGCTGAGACCTCTTCCTTGGGGGTGTCATTTCTAGCATCTTCTGCAATCATCTGCCTCTATCCCTTGTCACCTTTCCCAATTCAGTGTGCAATGTTTACCCTTGAGGTGTCTCTGACATTTTACAGTACTTCTTATTTCAGCAGCCTTGTTTTGTAGAAGGTACTGTGAATACCTGCTCAAAGCGTCCAGGTGTTCCTGCCTTTGAACTGCACTATTTGGTTATGTATTTGTATTTGTATAATCTTACATACCTTGTACTGTATGACTATGACTTGTTAAACAAAATTAAATTGCCATGCCTCCTGGGTAATTTATGTCAGTTTAAATCCTCCGCTGACCTTCCTGATGCTAGCCTTTGTACTGACTCTCAATGCTGGTTGTGAATGACCAATCTACCAATTTCTGCATACAGTATGTTGCACTGTATGCTGTCTTGTTTTGCCATATTTGTCATATTAAATTATTTACCTTGTCACTATTCTCTGTAACACATTTGTGTATATAATCTACTGGGTCACATCTGAAAATAGGCATTGGTTGTCTAGTGAATTCACCTGGTTAACAAAAACTAAATCAATAATATTAAATTCTGGCAATGTCATGAAATCACTGACCATAGTGATGAGTTATGAAGATTTTATAAATAGCACTTTATAGGGAATCAAGGTGAACAGGCAATTGTTCACACCCATTACATAGTGCACAGGTGTCTGTGGTGCACAGGCCATTTCTATGATTCCATTTGCTATGCAGTGTGCAGGCAGGGAAAAAGGTGGTGTTATGTTCACCCACATGCTGCAGTGAGGCATAATGAGGAAAACATGGTTCATGATGGATGGAGTAGGAGAATGATGACAAGAAAATATGATTTCTGAATAAACACATGATGAATGATAAGGTGGTAATAAAAAACACTATCTATACTGCCACAAGGCAGACAGACAATTGTCAACATCAACGGTACACAAGCAGCCTGGTCGCACTGGCCAATCATACTGCACACAACCCAAGCGAGGTAGGCAATAGATCAGCGAACAAGAGTTTTCCAAGGCAAAAGTTCCAGGTCCAGTGTTACTGTGTAAAATCATTTATTTATTTGTAAAAATTGCAATTGTGCAAACAATTGCAAGGGTTACATTCCCATAAGTGTTGCTTCTCTGTATGGAGGCTCAGTCAAGTGTCATTTTCTAAGTGAAAGCACCATGCTGGTTGTGATCTGTTTTTGTTTGGATTGTCCAATCATATTGTGCCATTTACTCTGCAGTGCACGGGCAGCAGAGAAGTTGGTGTCACCCACACATGACAGGGATGCATAATGAGGTAAATGTGATTCAGGGATGGAGGAGGAGGAGGAAGAGAATGATGATGATAATAAAGAGGATATATTGTTTTCTGAAGCCAGATTCCTTCTATGGATTTTGTTTTAATGTATTTATTAATATTTTTTTTTTTTAATGTGGTTTCATTTACATGCTGGGAAAACATGATTTCAGTGTCTTTGTGGTGTCATCTGTTAAATAATCCAGACTGCAAAGGATCAGTTTGTTTTTTAGGTGCAATTGATTGTTGGTACTGATGGAGGGAGTGGGGTATTTTTGGGGAGGAATTTGGCACCAGAGCAGCAAATGTGAGATGATTTTTTTTTGGACACTGTGGAATAATATGTCTCCTAATAGCATTCTTCAGAACATCAGATTTAATATGTGAGCAGATAATATTTCCTGATATAATATGATATACTACAGTATGTGACTTATGACAACATTATATAATTTGATATATGAGTAGCTAGTATGCCATGCTAGCCATTCTCAACTTCTCATATACTGCAGCAATCCTTAACATACTTCATCAGCTATTGAGGTGCCTCACTGTGGTAACTTGTTAAGCTGTGTTTACAGATTATTCTACATAGGGTGCTGGATGCTGCAGTAAGAGGAAAGGGTTCCATGTCATAATTAAGCAGTAAGGCATGACAGGGTGTGGTATATCATGGGATATCCCGAGTGCATACAACGACCCGAGAAGTGAATATATCCCATAATATACCATACCCTGGAGTGCCTTATTGCTATTATGAACTGGCTTACAAGGGTTATGAGTTAAAAATAATAATAAAAAAAAAATTTTAAGATTTGAAATGCTTTTTTTTTTTGGGTAGTGGAGTAGTACGTTTTCATAAAGTAGTTCCTGGAGGGCTCTCTGGGCAGCTGTTGTAAGTGGAGTTTGTGTAGAGGAGGTCTGGAGTGTATGTCTCCAGTAGGTGGTGTTGCTATTTGTTGCTCCTCATGTACATGCTGTAGTGCTCTTTCTTGTTTATTGTAGATCATCCTCCCCCTCCACCTCATTGCCCTTTCAGAGTATACCTGTACATTGCTTGGTCGATTTTATATTTAATTTTGTATTTAGCAAGTCACCACTCGCTATCCTGAGTCTCATGGGGCAGAGTGAAAAGTACTGGCTGAGCCGCACTTCATAAAGTAACACTGGACTGAAGGGGGCAGCTGTTGTACTGTGAGTTAAATGGGGGAACATGATATCTGCCACAAGTAGTGGGTGAGTTCATGATGCATCAGTTGTACTGCATGTTAAACGGGAAAGAGGTATCTGCCACGAGCAGCAAGAGAAGTGGGCAGGTCAATGATGTGAGGTTAGTGTGGTGGTTGGCAGCTGTTGTTTTCTTCCAGTAAATTTTCCCATGAGCGGAGGTTGTGTTGTTGTTGGGGGGGGGTGCACATGTTGCCGTTGTCACATTAGGCTGTGACTTGCATTTAAAGTTAAGCACTGCCATTGCTGTTGGAGGAATATCTTCAAAGTGAGAAGTGAGAAGGCGGTGACTGGAGGCTTTTTGGAGCCGTGATCATGTAGCCCGATAGAGTACTTAAGGAGCTAAGGGTGGAACTAGCAGAGCCATTAGCAGAACTGTTTAGTGAGTCTCTGAGCACAGGAGAGGTCCCAGAAGACTGGAGAAGGGCTCATGTGATCCCGCTCAACAAGAGTGGTAGCAGGGAGGAGGCAGGGAACTACAGACCAGTCAGTCTTACCTCAGTAGTGGGCACGATTATGGAGGCACTCCTTAAGGAAAGGATAGTGCAACACCTGGAATCCATAGGGGCACAGGATCCAAGACAGCATGGGTTTACAAAAGGAAAGTCCTGTCAAACTAATCTCATAGATTTCTTTGACTGGGTAAACAGAGTGGTGGACGAAGGGGAGCAGTTGATGTCACCAACCTTGACTTCAGCAAAGCTTTTGACACTGTTCCACATAGAAGATTGATAAATAAGATGGATATGCTTGGGGTGGGTCAGACGTTGGTCAACTGGGTGGCAAACTGGTCGACCGGCAGAAAACAGAGAGTGGTGGTAAATGGTATACAGTCAGAAGAGATGCAAGTCACAAGTGGGGTACCTCAGGGATCAGTCCTGGGGCCAGTCCTCTTCAATATCTTCATCAGTGACATTGCAGATGGACTAGAGGGTAAAGTTTGTCTGTTTGCAGATGACACCAAGATCTGCAACAGAGTAGATGATCCAGATGGGGTGGGCAGAATGAGAAGAGATCTGGATAAACTAGCAAAATGGTCAGAAGAGCGGCAACTGGGATTTAATGCAAAGAAGTGCAAGATCATGCACATAGGGAAGAGAAACCCTGAAGCCACATATAGGCTGGGATGGGAGTTGCTGGCAGTCATCAAAGAAAGAAAGAGACTTGGGCATCATCATCACTGATGACCTGAAATCATCCAAGCAGACCTCTAAAGCAGTAGGTAAGGCTAGGAGGTGTTAGGGTGTATTAGTAGGGGTATCACAAGCCGTAAGAGGGAGGTAATAATCCCTCTTTACAAGACACTGGTTAGGCCCCATCTGAGTACTCGTGCAGTATGGAGGCCACACCTTCACAAGGACATTAACCAAATTGAGGCAGTCCAGAGAAGGGCAACCAAAATGGTGCAGGGACTGCATCAGAAGACATATGAGGACAGATTAACGGAGCTCAATATGTATACCCTTGAGCAAAGCGGGAGAGAGGTGATATGATCGAGACATTCAAACACCTTAAGGGCATTAACAAGGTGAAAGAGTCTAACATGTTTCAATATAAGAAAAATAGCAGGACAAGAGGACACAGCATGAGATTAGAGGGAGGCACATTAAGGGGGAATGTGAGGAAATTCTTTTTCACAGAAAGAGTGGTGGATGCATGGAACAGCCTACCTCAGGAAGTGGTGGCTATGAATACAGTGCAGGGCTTCAAACAGGCATGGGATAGGCATAAGGGAGCAATACAGATGAGTATGAATAGATAGGCCACTGACAGAGCAAAGGCCGATGGCACATTTATAAGGTAGAAAAAGAAATGGGCAGACTGGATGGGTCTTGTGGTCCTTATCTGCCATCAAACTCCATGTTTCTATATGTTTCTATGATATAATCACGGCTTCAAAGACCTCTCAGCCAATCAGATTCATCTATTTATGATTGCCAGTTCATAATTGCGATCACAAAACAGCGATCGCTATTATGGTGAGTGTATATCGCTGAAAAACGAATCGGCAATATACTGTACACTTCAAGGTGACCTGACATCTGGATTTTAAAAAAGTGGTTTTGCAGGGGAGCTGGACCCCCCACCACACACACACCCTTGTAGGGGGCTTTGCCCCCAGCACCCACCTGAATTAAGATTCTCAACTCCAGGAGGGTGCATTTCAGGGAGGGGTCAAAATCCAGATTTCAGCAACATTTTAAATCCTGCAGTTTGCGGCTATAGCAAAATGTACTCACTCCTCGTCCCAAACCCAGTACCTGCTGTGCCCGAGCAAGCAATCCACACCACCATGCCACATGGCTAGCTCGATGGCAGCAGATACTCCAGTACCCTAAAACCCCTTCACTGTCTCTCCCCTTCCCCTCACTATTCCCCCCCTTCCATCCATCCTTCCCCATGGCCGCTTTCCCATACTCTCACTATAGTGCAGGGTAGCCCAGAATAATAGCACCCAAAATCAGTCACTATTTTTGTAGTCACTTACTTTGGGTCGCTGTTATCACTTGGTACCAGAGGAAAGAGACAGTTTTTACCAAAACTGCTGTAAAGGCTTGTGATGGCCAACAGATGGCACTATTATTCTGTGTTTTGGTGTCTACTCACATTTTATCAAATGTGCTCCTTGAGCTACACTAGCTATGAAGAAATTATGTCACTTAGGCCATTAGTCATTGCATCATGCTTGCTCAGTTAGAATAACAAAGCAGGTAGCAGCAGAAGTGTGAAATACCCTGGTTACCTTCAGGTAACTTCAAAACCTTTTACCACCCTCTCAACTTTCAACTGACAAACACCTTTACCATGCAGCTGGTGCCTTGAATCACATCTTAAAAGTACATCTTCCTGATCATCTACAGCTCTCTGATCTCTCGCAAACTCACTCTTATGATGTACAGTGCTGCCCATTTGCAATAGACACTAATCACTGTTTCAAAACAGTGCCTTCACCTTCAGCTAATAGGCAGCTCCCGTGAATCTAGCGCTGCTATTCTCTGAAAGCATGCTATTACACCAATAAGGAATGACAGCAGAACAGATAACACCATAAAGTAACTAGGGAGCTCAAATACATATTTCAGAAAATGGATAGCTCAGACAATAGCAAAACATTAAGCTTTACGATTTTTGGACAAAGCTTCCATAATCCAAATTCTTCAGTGAAAAACTCCCCCACCCCACCCTGCCACCCTGTGAAAAACATCTCAGAGTTGGCATACCCCCCTGCCAGCCACCTTCGAACCTACAACCTCATGCCCAACCAACGGATAGTGTACATTGAATAATTTATAGGCTCACTTGTTCCAGCTTGAAATATAACAACTGATTATTATTATTAATGGTCAAACCTCAAAAACCTGCCAGTTCAGAAGTAGCACAACCACTTGCAGTGTTGATGACCTGGATTTGGAAGTGAACTCAGAGTGCTGAGGGTCTGCCAAGGGGAGGAAGACTGAGCATCCAGGGGACTGCTCTCCTCCTCCGGGGAGGGGGAGGTGCAGTGCCTGGTGTTTGCCTGGCCCCTAGCAATGGCTGGGGGAAGGGGGTAGGGTGCACAAGCCACAACAATTGGGAAGAGGAAAAATCAATGTCAGGTGTGCCAGGTGCAAAAGCGTGCACTGCATCACCCTTGATGTCACTGTATGCATGCTTCTTGGGGAAGGAAAGAGAAAATCAGAAATTGTCCTAACTTGGCTGGATAACCACTAATCCCATAAAGGCCCTGCAACAGTGATCCAGGTGATGGCCTAACTGGATCCTTGACCAGCAGGATGAGGAGCACTGCTGACTGCCCTGCCATGGGTGGTGCAAGCCGTGGGGGGGGTGGGATCTTGGGCTGGGTAAGTCCAGGGAGAAGTCTGGTGTCAGGACTAGGGAGTCAGTGAGAAGAGGGTCAGCAAGGCAGGGGAACATAAAGAAAACAGCTAAACATTATTGATTAAACCTCCCCCCACTTAACCATAAGCCCCCCCCACACAAACCACAATGTTATCCTCAGCCAGATTCAAAAAAGCACCCCTAATTGGACAAGCATTAGCCTATCAGGTGTAACAACTTTGTGGGGGGGGGTCTTTTCATTCATGGTCTACTGAAATGAAGAAAAGCACAAGGAAAATGTTCCACAATGGGGCCTACCTGAGTGTTGTCACCTGACTCTCATGTTTAAGGTGTTTTGGGTGCTGTGGGAGGGGGGAGGTGTGGGTTAGTGGGTATGTTGAGTGGGGGCTTTTTTGAATTTTGGTGAGGGGGCACTGTGGTTTATGTAGGGGTGAGCTTATAATTTAGTGAGGGGGGTTGACCAATAATGATAATTTGTGGTAAGGGCAGTAATAAGCAGAGTGAGTGTAAAGTAAGTCTTGAGTTTTTTTAAACTTCCCTTTTGACAAACCCCTACAACTCCAACTAGAGATGTAGCGAAATTTGATTTCAGTAGAGAAATTCTGCTGAAATTGGGAATTTTGCCCCATGAAATATTTTGCAAAATCTGTGCATTTCATATAATATTTAATGGGTGCGAACTGAGAAATTCCACAGGAGCGATGCAGAATTTCACATGTAAAATGCAGGATATTGCCTGTGAACAGAAGAATTTCACCCCCGGGTAGCAAAATTCCACATTTTATGGGTGAAATTCTGCATTTCGCTGGTGGAATTTTGCATTTTGCACCAGTGAAATATTTTGTGAAATTTCACAAAATGTATCGCAGAACAAAATTTTCCAGTTTCGTCCATCTCTAACTCCAACACCATTGATGTGTGCTGAAGACAATCAGTGAAACTGTGGCTTGAAAAACATTATCTCAATGGAGCAGAGAAAAATACTTTACTATTCTAATGGAAATTAAGGTGTTTACTGGTTTCTTTAGCCCTGGTTCTTTCAAATACTGAGGCAGATTTAACAAAGCACATGGGGAAAAGATGACATTGAGCAGATGGACTGAATCATAATAAAATACAATAAAAATAAAGGAGGCTCCCTTTGGACATCTGGCTTCAAAGAAATATATATATATATATATGTATATATATATATACATATATATATATATATAAAAAAAACACTGCCCACATACAACCTTCTTTGGGCATCTGCTGTAGAAAGAATGAAAAACAAATAATGCCAAAATAAGAGTTCTTTTCACCCACCTTCTCTCTGTCTCTGTCTGTCGCTCTCTCTCTCTCTCTCTCTCGTTGTCCTTCTAAGTTTTAAGATGTAACACAGGAGAGATGGAAACCAATGTTGGGTTGATGATAAAAAGTATTAGAAAACAAAAGCTGCACAGAATCGGGACTGCAGGGAGTTGTTTGAAAGCAAACTGGGATAGCTGGATTTGTGGGTTTCTTTTGTAACATATACTGCAAGTTTCAAATGAACAAAACACAACCCAATCCCTAGTTAGGGCCTGGTGAAATGTATTTTCTGCCAGCATAACCCTGGTGAAGTTACAATTTTGCATCTGTGAAATTTAATGAAATTTACATGAAAATTTCACAAAATGTCACCTAAATTGTGATTTCAGTTAAAATTTCACAAAACTTCACCAACATTTTGATTTTAGGTATTTGCAGCTAATTTAAAAAGTATTTGTCCAAACTGTACAAAATTTGGTATGATGACTTTTCCAAAGTCTACATAGAAGAGAACAATGTTTAATTATCTATGTTTAAAGCTGATTGAGTTATAAGCAGCCAAACATTCAGAATTTTTGAAATTACATTTTACAATTAGGTAAACTGCAAAATCTTAAGCCCTGATAACTTTAATACTAAAGAACAGAATATAGCCAGTTTTGTTAAGTTCATTGACCTTAAATGTTAGGCTTTGAGGCGACCTCCAAGGCCCAGCAGCAAAACATTGCTGTGTCATGCTAACAACCAGGGTTTGGAAGTGAGCATGGAAGTCATGTAGGGAAGAGAACCATGGCAGAGACAGCTGACACTCAGCTAAGTATCTCAGTTAGCGAGAGTGGGAAGCAGGTTCCACAATACAATGACCCCTGTGGCTGAGCCAGGGAACTTGCTCCTGCCACAGGGGAAGCTGGTGCTGTGTGAAGCTGACAGAGGCACCACTCCACCAGGGGAAATAAGAGGGAAAAAATGTTGGAGAAAAACCTGGCAGCTAACTGAATGGTGTCTGGATTCAGCCTGACTGGGGTATATTCCTATGAACAGGATATATCCCTAAGAGACAAGCTGCCATCCAGGAGAAAAACCAATATGGAAAAAAGAGGTTGTGTATCAAGTCTCTATCCTCTTGCTCAAGCCTGGCCAAGCTATTCGCAGTCAAAGATTCCAAAATAAGATTAGTAATTAAAGTTGAATAGCATGAGCTTTTGTGAAATTGTGGAGTGTTATGATACTTTTGTCGAAGCTATGTCCATACATTTTGACCAGTCATACACTTGAGCTCCCATTGTAGAGGAGGGTTAAGGGTGATTAAAGTTGCAGTAAAGTAGCATTCATAGGAGGATCCATAGTAAAAGTACAGTAGTACCAATTGTCAGGTCACTGTTTTGAGTAACAAACCATGAGGGTAGTCCAAGACATCACAGTGCACAAACCTGAATTCTTGTAATATGATCAGCGATACAATGACATGAAAAAAGATGGCGGCCATGCTGGGCTAGCCACCTCTGAACTGCTCCGCTTCGTTTGTTTGCTTTGCTTGCCTTCTCTATTTTGTTCGTCTGTATTTTTGCTGCTCTTTTAAAAATTCTCCGTGGCGTTATTTAATTTCTGTTTCTACCTGCTTTGTTTGCCCTCCTTGCTTTGCGTTAACAGACCTGCTGTTTAACGCATTTTCCTTCGTTCGGATTGGCCCATTTTGTGTTCTAACTTACAGTCAGGACCTTGTTCAGGGCTGGATCAATGAAACCAGGGATGAGCCGTGGTGTTTCGGCGCCGAGGACTTAGTGAGACCCGGTGTGCTCAGAGCTCAAATGCTGAACAACACGAGTCAGGTCTCATTTTAACGAAATGGACTTTTGGACTTTTGGCATCTGGGAAGAGGCTTGATGCTCTGAGGGTGAAGACCTGGAGAGTCCTGTGGTGTGTTTCGGGGAATCCTGAATGAATCCCGGTATTATTTAGCAAATGTCCCGGAGTTGTTGCTTATTTTTCCTCCAAGGATTTGGATCGTGTCCCCCTGTGTGGTTTGAACCATTTACTTGCTTTAGGAGAGGACTGTTTGATTTGTGGCCATTTGGCTCATTTTAAGCTCTGTTCCGAACTAATAATCCTGGATTTAAGGATTTTATCTATGTGGCTGTGTTCCTTGTCTATTCCTGGACCTATTTTTGGTCAGTTGGATTGTAGGGACTAATGACTTGACAGAGCTGTCCCGAAGAGCCTGCAAGATAAGTGACTTTGCAACTTTTATTGACATCTTTGATTGTTTAAACGCTACTCTGAGAAACTGACTTTACCTGGCCTATTAGTTGGGCTTGCAGTGTTCTGGTGGGCCCTGGGTCAGTGTTACACACAGAGGAGGGGAGTGGGGTAGGCTGGAGGGCCTGTCCTTAACCTCCCTTTTCCTCTACACTCCTGGGGTGGCCGGCCAGGGGGCTGTCCTCTCTTGCAGTGGAAGTAGTGGGTCACTGATCTTTTGGGCTGGCCAGATCCTGTGGCTCGCTGGTGGCTTTTTATTTGAGCCAAACCGATGTGGATTTTGAAACCTTGGACTTTTGGAAACTGAATTATATTTGTTGATGTTGGGCAGGTTACATTATATTTATATTTTGTTGTCTATAGATAGGTTGTTTATTGCTTGTAGTTATTTTACTTGAGGGAACAATTTAAGCAGTGAGAGTGCTTTATTACATTTTTTATTCCACCTGTATCCGGTTCGGTGAGAGAGTCCCGGAGGGTGGTTTTTAAATTATTCCCTCTGTTTATTATTTTATTAATATGATTTAATTATTGTTTTTGTTTAAAGTACCAGGTAGTGAGTGGACCTGGAATAATTATTTAGTATTGTGTTGGTTAAGTTTTGGTTGTCCCCCAGGCCGTGAGAGGGCTTGTGGGATAAAATAATTAATTAGGTTTTGTGTTAGAGTGTTGGTTAAGTTTAACTTTTTATTTTTAGTTTTTAGTTGTAGGTAGATTGCGGGTTATTTTATTTATTGTTTTAATTTTGAGCAGCTTGATGTGCCTGCCTGCCCCGCCTGTCTTATGTTATTCAGCCTCTGCCCTGCATGCCCTCCACCCTTTCTCTTTGCCCCACTCCCGCTTATGTCTACCATCAGTGTTGAGCACTGGGGATTGTGCGAAGGGAGAGGGGGAACTGGGGGGTTGGGGGTTATGGACAGCGGAGTGAGTGGTGCTTTCCCATAGGGGTGGTTAGGCCTAGAAGACACTCTGGGGCAAAATGGCTTCTGGAGTGTGGTAGTCCTGTTGTGGTTCCCATACCCAAGGGCACCTCCAGTTCTGGAGGGCAAGTGGTTGGGACAACTCGCCAACCTCGTCCAACTTGGGCGTTGTTGTGCAATGCCAGATCTGTCTGCAACAAGACTGGTCTTAGTGCAGATTTTGTTGCAAGTACAGATCTGACTTGCATTACCGAGACCTGGCTGAATGGCAATGTGGCCCCTTTTCTAGAGGCCGACGTTCCCACTGGGTACTCGGTTATACATCGCCCGATATTGGATAGCAGGGGTGGTGGTGGTCTGTTTTAAGACCGAATTGGGCCTAACTGGTGTACCAGTTGAGGAGGCCAGGTCATATGAGTGCACTGTGGTAGCTGGTGTGGGGTACAGGATTGCTCTCATTTATCGTCCACCAGGTGATGAGAAGCTTTTCCTGCAGGAAATAGCAGATTTTGCCGCCGACATGGCCTTGGAGTCGCCCAGATTGATGCTTCTGGGTGACTTCAGTGCTTGGGTCGATGACGAATCTTCGCTTTTTGGTCAACATTTCCTCCAGGTGATGACATCTCTGGTCTTTACATAGGTTGTTTCTGCAGCAACACACAAGGGAGGTCACTGTCTTGACCTGGTCTTCCTCCTGGGGATTGAGGCTTCTGATTTGGTGGTGGAACCAGTCGGTTGGTCCGATCATTACTCAGTTGGGTTCAATTTTGAGGCCCCCCTGGGTAGGTCAGCCCCTGTGGAGTTGGTCAGGTACCGCCCATTGAGGGACATCGTCCCTGAAGACCTGATGGCGGTTCTTGACCTCTCGTTGTTTGACGAGTTTTGCACTGATCCTGAGCGGCTGGTAGTGGCCTATAATAGGGCCATATCAGCCACACTTGATCAGATTGCACCAGTCCGTGTTCACCCCCTTCCGTGTCATCTCATTGCCCCATGGTTTGATGGGGCTTTGAGAGGGCTGCAGAGGTTGGGGCATAGGTTGGAGAGTCATTGGAGGAAGACTGCCTCTGATGCTGACCATCTTATTTTGCTAGAGCATTATAAACTCTACCAAACAGCAATTTCCCATAAGAAGGCAGAATTCCTGTCCAGAGAAATTTCTGTCATACGGAATTGACCGGCTCAGCTCTTCAGAACTGTTGACAGACTGTGCAACCCAGCCTGTCAGCAGATCTGTCGAGCTTTTATGCAAACTGATTGCAAGGATATCGCTCTATTCTT
Source organism: Neoceratodus forsteri (assembly GCA_016271365.2). Taxonomy (NCBI): domain Eukaryota; kingdom Metazoa; phylum Chordata; order Ceratodontiformes; family Ceratodontidae; genus Neoceratodus; species Neoceratodus forsteri. The sequence goes on along the minus strand of CM028137.1, from coordinate 258,898,195 downwards.
TGTGAATAAGGTTGAAGACATCAGGAGGCAGTGCCTCCAACCTCACTCCAAGGTTGTTGCAGTTGATCGGTGTCCTGTCGCAGAGCCCAGAACTTCCTAGAATACCTTTGACCTGCCAGATTTCGTAGACACTATGAGGATTGTCCATGAGATGCGTCCAACATGCTGTAGTCTGGATCCCAGCCCTACTTCCCTGATTATGGGTTGTAGTGAGATCATTGGCCTGGCCCTAGCTTGGATTATCCAGTGTTCTTTAGATACGAGAGTTTTCCCTAGCTCTCTGAAGGAAGGGGTGGTGACTCCCATTCTGAAGAAAGCTTCTTTAGACCCAGATGACCTAGCAAACTACAGATCAATCTCTAACCTCCCTTTTGTGGGGAAGGCTATTGAGAAAGTTGTGGCAGTCCAACTGGATAACCATTTGACCATCCATAGTTTATACGAACCTCTCCAGTTTGTTTTTCGTAAGAGGCATAGTACTGAGACTGCTGTGGTTTGGGTGCTCAATGATCTCCTGATGGCGAGAGATTGGAGACATCGTTCTATCTTGGTTCCCCTTGATCTGTCATCAGCTTTCGATACTGTGGATCATGGGGTTTTGCTCGAACACCTGAGGTCCATCTGTGGACTATCGAGTATGGTCCTCAGAAGGTTTTCATCTTTCCTCAAAGGGAGAACGCAGAGAGTGGTCTCGGGTTTGTATTCATCTGGGGCCTTATCTCTGCCTTGTGGGGTACCTCAGGGCTCGGTGCTTTCCCCCATGTTATTCGCAGTATACATGCTACCCCTCAGAGACATTGTAAGGTGGTATGAGCTGAGGTTTCATTGCTATGCTGATGATACCCAGCTCTACCTGTCTTTTGCGCCCGACCAGGTTAGTGCTATCCCGGTACTGAACAACTGCCTCGCTGATATCCAAGACTGGATGAACACCAGCAGTCTAAAGTTGAACCTGGGAAAGACTGAGGTTATGGTGGTGGACCCAGGTCACAGATTTGAGGGTTGGAGGACTGGGCTCCCCTCTGGATTAATCCTGGGGGTGGACCAGATCCTCACCTCTGAACGGGTGCATAACCTGGGAGTGGAGCTTGACACTGGTCTGACCCTCTGTTATCAGGTGTCTGCAGTTGTCAAGACTGCATTCTTTCATCTTAGGAACATTGCCAAGATTAGGCACCTGGTTCCACCTAGCGACCTGCCGGTTTTGGTCCATGCCTTTGTGACATCTCACCTTGATTACTGCAACTCCCTTTACCTAGGACTTCCTGGGGTTAATATCCACCACCTGCAGCTAGTGCAGAATGCGGCAGCATGTTTGTTGACTGGGATATCCGGAAGTTCTCATATTACCCCTGTGCTGCGCACTCTGCACTGGCTGCCAATACAGTGGCGGATCACCTTCAGAGTGGGTCTTTTGACCTACAAAGCCCTACATGGTCTAGGTCCCAACTATTTGAAAGACCTCCTGGTGCCCTACACCCCTCTGAGACAGCTCCACTCGGCTGACGAGGGATTGCTGGAGATTCCGAGGGTAAATTTGAAGCCTTCTGGAGCTCGTGCTTTTGGATTTGCTGCTCCCACCCTCTGGAATTCTCTGCCCCGTCAGCTCCAGGAGAGTACGACGGTGGGGAGTTTCAAACAGGCACTAAAGATTTTTTTATGCGAGAAGGCATTTTCTGCTTTGTTGTAATCGAATATTTTAGCTTTGTAATATTTGTTTAGAGTTGTTTTATTGTATGTATTGAATATGTTTGTGTCTTTTTTGATGTACAGTGCTTTGAAAATTTTGAAAGGCACTTAATCAAATAAATTTTATTATTATTATAACCAGTAGAGATCACTGACATAATGATTTGTTGAAGTAAATGCCCGTGCAGCATTGATTCTGTACAATGCCACCTGCTGACTCCTTAACAACCCTGTAGGCAGTAATACATATTTTTACTATTTGAAAACAATGCACCAAACCTTGTGACTTGTAATGACTTAGGCCATTGTGACAGAAATATCTGGATATCTTTAGTAATGATAGAACATGATGCCGGGCATCATTATCACAGGAGTGTTGGAAGGGTATTGCACGGCCATGATGTTAGCGCTGGTAAGATGATTAAGTGGTGATGAGTACTTTGTGAAACTGAAATTCCACAAGTAGAATTTTACTGACATTGCCTATTATGCATCCATGATTTCTTTAGCCAAATTTCCAAGCAGTAATTTCTAAAGTATTCACAATAAATTTTAACCTCCTAAACCACATTCTTCCAGCTTAATTTGATTCCTGGACATATTTTACTTTGGTATGCATGCCACATTTTTTGTGTATACCTGCAATAGCTGTAGAGCTATAAAAATCCACATATTTTGAAAAATTTCAAACAATTTAATAAATATTTTTGAAATTTTTAATTGCTGTGATTTACAATTTACACAAACAATTGTATTTCATTTAACAGTTTGTATGACTCTTCCAAGAAAGTATGCATGTCAATTTTCCATTATCTAACTCCAAAAGTGGTTATGTTGTAAGCATAGAAACATTTTCAGAAATGTTTACATGAATAATAAATTACCAGACACTAAGCCCCTCTAACTTCCCTGTCCCTCATCTAAATGTCATGAATATGGGCATCCCATTATGGCCTCATCCAAACAATTTGCATGCCAAATTGCATACCTCTAGCTAGAATACTGAATAAGTTATGAGCAATTAAAGAATTTTGAAAAATTCCAAACATATTCATGAAATTTTATTTATCAGTTTGTATGACTCTTTCAAGAAAGTATGCATGTTAATTTCCCATTATCTAACTCCAAAGGTGGCTAAGTTGTAAGCATAGAAATATTTTCAGAAATGCTAAATTTCATACCTCTAGCTATAATACGGCATTATGACCACTTAAAGAATTTTGGGAAATTCCAAAAAATGTCATGAAACTTCACAACATTTCTGGAAACCCAGGACCTATGTCCTAACAGGATTCTACTGCATTATGTTATGTGTTAATGTATTACCCATGAAGGGTATCACTCAGACACAGATGTTAGGATTTACAATCATACACTGTAGTCATTAAAATTTAGCAGACTGAGCAGAGAAGGCAGACCTGTTGTAAATAAAACAAAACACATTGTGCAACAAAGAGCATCAAAAAGTTTATACTGTGCATACACCATAGTAGGCAAACCAATTTGTCCACTCGTGTTTTTTTGTGTACTTGTTTTCTTGAGGGTTATGCACTTGTGTAATTTCCTTACTGTATGCCTAAGTGTGCTGTCAGTTTAATCAAGACTGTGAAATAAATGAACATAGCTGTAGCACTTTTGGGGGAGCAGTGGACTGCCACATGGAGTGGGGGAGAAGAGCAGGGGATTGGCCAAAAGTGGGAGAGGAGCGGGAGGGGACTGCAAAAAATGGTCAGGGAGAAGGAGGGAAAAAGGGTATTGCCCAACAGGGTCAGGGTTAGGTGGTCAGAATAGGAAGCCTCTGGGCCCCTTCTAGAGGATGGTAGCCACCCCTCATGTGGACCTTCTCCTGAGGAACCAGCATGCAAGGGAATTATCTATCAAACCCTTCAATACTCTACTTTGAGTCTTTAAAAGGGTATGCAGGCTGACAGCTGTTCAAAAGGTTGCATAGTCTCAGTTATGTTCCCAATAGTGTAGTATCATTGCTAGGACATACGGACCTGCTCAAGGACCGATGTATTCTTTTTTAGTATTGTAATAATAATGTAGATAGTAAGATACAGTATTATTTATCATAATGCATCTACTACTGCTTTATAATCACTTGATACATTGTATCATTGTGTGTTGCAGTTTGTAACTGGACTTCCTGGCAAGCACACCATTGTATATTATATGCTGCAGTTACTTTGTTTTCTCTGACTGCTACAAGACTTACAATTTTGTCTACAAACTCCTTTGTGGCCTAGTTCCTACCAACTTGACTGATCTATTGGTGGTAAGTTGTACTGATCATAAACAAAGTACCAATAATCTAGTTTTATTTTCTCTTGTTAAAACTAGAACAACAGTGGGTACGTTGTCTTTATTTTATTCTGTCCCCTGTACATGGCTGCAGATAAAAATGCTGCAAAATTCAGGACTTTAAAATACCAATCATTTCTTATTTTAAATCAATGTTTTGTTGGCTATTGCACAGCTGTTGTGAGTGCCACAAATGAAACTGTATTGTTTCATGTACACATGCTTCATATGTATCACTTAAATGTTTATATTGCCATTAGCTGCAATTGTAAAAGTAGGGTTTTCCCTCAGTTTGCTTACCAGATAAATAAAACTGACTGAAACTTATTGATTGCTGTCCTGATACTGTTGTGGACAGCACTTATTTACAGTTTTATTTATATGCCAAACAATAGTATTCACATTATTATAATTGAAGGAATTATTTGGCTAATATTTATTTTAGACAAACTTTCCACTTTTTATTGGTTATGTAAATGCTGTTCCATATTTTTGTCTCTTTTTATATGCATTTAACTTTTAAGCTGAAATGCAAAATGACTAGGTTTTACACAGGAAAAATCTGTGTAAGCACCAGCTGTCAGCTTTTTTTAACCTTTCAACCTGCACCATACTTGTTTGCCCAGCGCCGTCCACAGCAACAGTCACAAGCATGAATGTCCAAAAAAGTACATATACAAACACACTAAAAGCCATTACATGGCAGCAAAACATGTTAATTTCAATAATTCTGTCTCATGGCTGACTAGATACATAGACTTGTTATACTAGCATGTGTCACATTACCCACAGCCCAGTTCTGTGTGCCTAAGGTTCAATCCTGGGGAGCAGAATGCCAGGGGTTGAATTTTTAGATAAATCCCTTTGGACGCACATTCAGAAAAACCTTGAGGGTCTGCAAGGTTTTTCTGCATGCACCTTATTTTCCATTGCAGAGCCATTTGCTACCAGCTCCACAATTTATGGCAGCTTGCAGCCACTTTTTGGTGCAGCTGCAAAAGAAATCTATACTTGGTAGTAACAGGCATCGCATCCCCAGCAAAATAGACCTCCTTTACAAAGAATGCCTACCAAAATGGTGCAGTGCCTGCATCAAAAGCCCTGAAAGGAAAAACTCAAGGAACTAAATATGTACTAGAGGAAAGGGGGGGGGGGTTATGATACAACCATTCACATACCTCACAGGTATTAATAAGGTACAGGAAGGTAGCATTTTTCATAGAAAAATATTCTTCAGGACAAGGGGTCACAGTATGAAGCTGGAAGGGGGGGAGACTCAGAGGAGATGTGGGGAAATACTTCCTCACAGAGAGATGGTGGATGCCTGAAACAGCTTCACAGGAGTAGTGGTTGTTTCTAAAATGGTAACAGGATTCAAGCATGCATGAGATAGATACAAGGGGAACTAGAATCAAGGCAAGAGGGGGGAGAAAAAACTAGAGAATGAATAGGGTTTGCTGTGGCACAGTAGGTAGGGAATATAGGGCAGACTAGGTGGGCCAAGAAGTCCTTCTCTGCCGATAACTTCTATGTTTATATATGAGATGTTTCTAAAGGTGCTGCTGGCCCCCACTTTCTGACCCTGCTATTGCAGGGCCCCCTGATTCTCTTAACTGGCAAAACAGCTAAAGGAGAGGTACTAATAATGGGAGACTTCAACATTCCAGATAATGGGAGACTTCAACATGCCAGATACAGATTGGTCAATACCAGCAGGAACATCCACCAGAACTAGACACATGGTGGATTCCCTGCAGGGGGAGGGCCTCAAACCACTGGTACAACAACCCACAAGAGACAGGACTATCCTAGATATAGTACTGACTAATGGGGAAAGGATCACAAATCTCCAGGTAGAAGGTCACCTGGGGATCAGTGACCATCACATGGTATGGTTCAATTTGGCCACTAGAACCAAATCAACCCATTCCAAGGCAAAAATATGGGACTTCAGAGGAGCTGATTTTGATAAGATGGCCAACTGAGTTAAGCTAGCCCTGGCAAGAAGAAATACAGGTGACGGGGTACAGGCAAAGTGGGAAAGCATTAAGTATGCAATACTTGAAGCAACATACCATTGTGTTAGAGAGAAAAGCATGAGCAAAAGAAGGAGGAAACCATTTTGGTTCTCAAAAACAGTAGCAGAAGAGGTCAGAGCCAAAAGTCTGGCCATCAGGAAATATAAGGGAATGCAGTGGGACAAAGATAGGGAGGCATACCAAACTTCCCTAAGGGAAGCAGGGAAGGCAGTAAGGCAGGCAAAGGCCCAAACCGAGGAAACACTAGCATGAACAGTAAAAGAAGGGGACACGACTTTCTATAGATACATTAGTGTAAGAAGAAAGTCCAGAGGGTGTAGTGCTAAGATCAAAGGGCATAAGGGGGGAGTGTATGGAGGAGGACCAAGGAGAAGAATTTTTCCTAAATAGATACTTCTGTTCAGTATTTATTGAGGAGAAGGTAGGGCAGGGCCCACAGCTCAGCACCATGGACACAGGGTGGAGGGAGGTGTGCACTAGTTCCTTCACAAAAGAAAGAGTCCTACAAGAGCTCACTAAGCTCAGGGTGGATAAGGCAATGGGACCTGATGGCATACATCCCAGGGTACTAGAGGAGCTAAGGGTGGTACTAGCAGAGCCTTTAGCAGAACTGTTTAGTGAGTCTCTGAGCACAGAAGAGGTCCCAGAAGACTGGAGAAGGACTCATGTGATCCTGCTCCACAAGAGTGATAACAGGGAGGAGACAGGGAACTACAGACCAGTCAGTCTTAATTCAGTAGTGGGCACGATTATGGAGGCACTCCTTAAAGAAAGGATAGTGCAACACCTGGAATCCATAGGAGCACATGATCCAAGACAGCATGAGTTTATAGCAGGAAGGTCCTGTCAAACTAATCTCACAGATTTCTTTGACTGGGTAACCAGAGTGGTGGACCAAGGGGAGCAGTTGATGTTGTCTACCTTGACTTCGGCAAAGCTTTCAATACTGTTCTACATAGAAGATTGATTAATGAGCTGGGTAGGCTCAGGGTGGCTCAGAAGTTGGTCAACTGGGTGGAAAACTGGTTGGCAGGCAGAAAACAGAGAGTGGTGGTAAATGGTATACAGTCAGAAGAGATGTAAGTCACAAGTTGGGTACCTCAGGGATCAGTCCTGGGGCCAGTCTCCTTCAATATCTTCATCAGTGACATTGCAGATGGACTGGTGGGTAAGGTTTGTCTGTTTGCATATGATATTAAGATCTGCAACAGAGTAGATGATCCAGATGGGGTGGGCAGAATGAGAAGAGATCTGGATAAGCTGGCAAAATGGTTGAAAGAGTGGCAACTGGAGTTTAACGTAAAGAAGTGCAAGATTATGCACATAGGAAAGAGAAACCCGAAGCCACCTATAGGTTGGAAGGGGAGTTGCTGGCAATCATAAGGGAAGAAAGAGACTTTGACATCATCATCATAGATGACCTGAAATCATTCAATCAGACCACTAAAGCAGTAGGTAAGGCTAGAGGGATGTTGAGGTGTATTAGCAGGGGTATCAAAAGTCATAAGAGGGAGGTAATAATCCATCTTTACAAGACATTGGTTAGGTCCCATCTGGAGTACTGTGTGCAGTACTGGAGGCCGCACCTTCACAAGGACATTAACAAAATGGATGCAGTCCAGAGAAGGGCAACCAAAATGGTGCAGGGACTGCATCAGAAACATATAAGGACAGATTAATGGAGCTCAATATGTATAACCTAGAGCAAAGGAAGAAGAGAGGCAATATGATCAAAACATTCAAACATCTTAAGGGCATTAACAAGGTGAAAGAGTCTAACATGTTTCAATATTAGAAAGCTAGCAGGACAAGAGGACACAGCATGAGATTAGTGGGAAGCCAATTAAGGGGTAATGTGAGGAAGTTCTTTTACACAGAAAGGGTGATGGATGCATGGAATGGCCTACCTCGAGAAGTGGTGGATACCAATACAGTGCAGGACTTCAAGCAGGCATGGGATAGGCATAAGGGAGCAATATAGATGAGTATGAATACATAGGCCATTGACAGAGTAAAGGCCTGTGGCACATTCGTACGGTAGAAAAAAATGGGCAGACTGGATGGGCCTTGTGGTCCTTATCTGCCATCAACTTCTATATTTCTATGTTTTCAACTCTTGGGTGTTTCACATAGAGTGCTTTTGGGAGATGGAGGACAGCCCATTCCAAGCTAGTCAGATCCCTATAGTTGCACCAGCTGCCTGCATGGCAATTCAAGATTGGTGCCAGTGTTGAGATATTTTTATGGCACAGGCAGCTGCATAGTGGGACTTCATCCTAAAATAATTTGAAAATCCAGACCTAGATCTTTCTGCTGCAAGAGATTCTTTTGAAGATCTGCTTTTACTGTAAGTGCTCATGTTACTGTACTATCTTCTTCGAGGATATCCCTTGCAGCAGGTCACTCACATAAGAATGAGTCCCTAGCAGTTCAGAAGATAGGTTGGTGGACTCATGCTAGAGGACCCTGCAGTACTGTGATGCCAAAGTTGGCCCGTGTTCTGTATATAATGTCCAGGCAGTAATGTTTGGTGAAAGTATGGACTTTCATCCAGCTAGGTGCCTCACAAATCTCGGCAGCTGATACACCTTTGAAGCAAGCAACTGATGTAGCCATCCTCACCCCATGTGGAATGAGGTTTAACCACTCCAGAGAGTTCCTTGCCATATTTCCTGTAACAAAATGTAATGCAGTCAGCCAACCATCTGGACAGGCCCTTCTTAGAAATGGGATTGCCTTCCTTACTGGGGACACATGAAACAAAAAGCTGAGCTATCTTTGCACATGTTTTAATGTCTTCATAAGCAAAATTGCAGAGGGGCTGGAGGGGAAGGTATGCCTCTTTGTAGATGACACAATGATCTGCACAAGGGTAGACACACCAGGGGTGCGGGGTGGTGGAAAGAATGAGAAGGAACCTAAGCAAACTGCAGGATTAGTGAAATGTATGGCAGTTGAGATTCAATGCAAGGAAGTGCAAAACTATGCAATTAGGTCACAGGAACCTGAGAGAGGAGTATTCAGTGTGGGGGGGGGGGTGTTACTGTCAGCCACCAAAAAGGAGAGGGATTGAGGAATAGTTATATCTGAGGACCTAAAGGTGGCTGGATAGTGTGAGAAGGCATTTGGAAGGGCCAGCTGGATGTTGGGGTGCATAGGGACAGGTATCACAAGCAGAAGCAAGGAGGTGGTGATGCCATTATACAGATCATTAGTGAGACCTCATCTGGAGTACAGTGTCCAGTTTTGGAGGCTGTGTCTCAGGAAGGAGATAGACAGAGTGGAGATAGGCCAAAGAAGGGCTACAAAAATGGTACAGTGGCTGCACCAGAAGTTGTATGAGGAGAGGATCAAAGACCTCAATATGTATTCTCAAGAGATGCAAAGAGACAGGGAGGACATGACAGAGATGTATAAATACCTTAAAGGGATCAATAAGATACAGGAGGATAGCATCTTCCAGAAAAGAAGATGAACAAGGACTAGGGGACATGAGATGAAGGTGGAGGGAGGAAGAATCAGGGGTAATCTAAAGAAATATTTCTTTACAGAGAGGGTGGTGGATACGTGGAACAGCCTCCCTGCAGGGGTGGTGTGGCAAAAAGGGTGGTGGAATTCAAAAAATGCATGTAACACACAAGGAAACCTTAGGAAAAGGGAAGAGTAGGAAAGCCACAGATCAACTTCAGTCTACAGCATGTTAAAGGTAGAAAAATGTGCAGACTAGATGGGGATGCGGTCCTTATCTGCCAACAAATTCTATGTATCTATTTATCCTTGGTATGAGAGATGTAGTACCTCAACATTCTATGTACATCTAAAGTACAGTATGGAGCAATGCTTTCCCTGAATTGGCATGCTCAGGGTAATACATCGGGAGCTGAATTCACTGGTTCAGAGTAAACTCTGAAACTACCGTAGGAAGAGAGTAAGGGTTTGTACGTAATGAAACTCTGTCTTTATGAAAGACTAAATGAGACAGAAGATGACATTGTTCAGCCTACTGCTAAAAGATACTTGATCACAGCAATCACTCTGTTCCTACTGACACTCTCTATCACGTTTTACTGCACAGGAACAGACAGAATTTTCAGGTGCATTCCGGCATAAGGCCAATGGTTTGTAAATTCACAAACTTTTTTTTTTATTAGAAATAAAATGTGTTGGTCAATTAGTGAGTTAGCAATAAGGCAGTACAACTGACTGCTGCTTTTTGAGTTTATGCATGCACGTCAAACTCATTGGGAGAGTAGGCATTGAGGGGTGTGACACTGTCAAATGCAGAGTGCTCTGCATGGGGCTCAACAGCATCACATCAATCCTCAGTCATGCTGGTCCTGATGCTGTTTTGCCTTCAGTGGTCTGTACATGAAAAGAAAAAGCCGGGCCAATCAGGAGCTGGCTTTTTCCTTTCATCTGCAGGCCACCCCAGAGCAAACAGCTGTTTGTGTCTTGACATCCCACGTTGCGCTCTCTGCACACCATTGGCAGGTGTTTGCTCAGTATGACTGAGCGTACTGAAAAAAATCAAAATGAGCATACCCTGGGCTGGAGGCAACAAAAACAAACAGCAACAACTACAGGTGCTTTCTGTTTCTGAGTCTGACTGTGTTTTGTTTGACGTCTCACTCTAAGCTTTGCACTGCTGACTGATCTGCTACCTGCTGAGTCTCTCTCTCTCTCTCTCTCTCCCCCCTCCCTCATGCATGCGCACCACCAGCAGTTCAGCAGAAAACAGCAGGCTACAAGTTTATTTTTGTCTTCTAGTACTCAGCAAGGCAGCACGCAGTGTCTGTAGGTGCTGGGCAGCTTAGACTTGCTAAACATGACAGGGATGGGCAGGCTAGTTTAGTTTAATTATGTGGTGCCACAGCAGGAAAGAAGAAAAAAAAAGTCTAGGAATTTGAATTGCCATCAATTTGCTTTGGTGGAATTGGGTAGAGCTGCAGCGTCGGGGGGGCTGGGCGGCAGTAGTCTCAGGGCCAGCAGAATGGGGGGGGCTGGCTGGCAGTACTCTCAGGGTCAGCTCAGGAGAGAGAGACACTCTTGCAGTCAGAGGCTATAGGATACTGCTGTTTGTTGTGCCAGTAGTATCTTGTTCTCATCACCATCAGTCAGTCTGTGACATCATGGGGCGCGGGCACTTTAAAACTGGCCTAAGAGTATTAGTCTCTCTCTTCCTTTTTTCTTATGTTCCTTGACTCGAGCTCGATGGACACTGAACTGCTACTGAGACTGAGAGGGATCTATGGTGCACAGATGGTTGAAAATCAGAATCTGAGCAGATTTTTCCCACCAGGCAAGCTCTCCCTCAAAAGACGGTGGCGAGTTAAATTTATTCTGGACTGGGGTAGAAATGGTTGGGAAAATGGTAGTTGGGAGAGACGGGAGGGCAGTACCCATGGTGGCATGCTGAGGGCTGTGACATGGGCCCATGGCATGTGAGTTGGACCCAGTGTCTGGCATCGTAACCTGACCAGCACGAGCACTTTTTTTTTATTTACTGCAGCTTTAATGTGAGCTGAGCACAAAGGGTGGTGATTGGTTTGTGATAATTGGTTGTTGGCAAATGGTGTATAAAGCCAGCATGGCAAAATGGATCCTACGAATGTAGCACTAACACTTAATCTATTCTAACAGTGGCGTGTGTATGTTGACTTTTTTAACCAGGACCTCCTTTTTTTTTTTTTTTTTTTTTGTAAAGTAAATAACATACAAATACAATTCGGAAGAGTTGCTTTATAAACAAAGTTTTCCATCAACCCAGCTCAGGTAAAATGGCCCATGTTGGCTCTGGTCTTGTTTGTATTTTTCTTTCAAAATGCTCTTCCAAATTTACAACTTAACTCACATGGTGATGCAACAGAAATACCTTGAGAAAGTTGTTGTGCACTACAGTAGGCCATCCTGATTTCATCAAGTAACCACACAAAAGCAACATGTACCATATATGTTAGTGACTACAGATACAAAGTAGGAGAGCTCTGTGGTTAAAGAGAAGAATGGCCAAAAATAAACTAGGAAAAATGTTTTTAAACTTATTAATCTGGCCCTCAATAAGCTTCGACTCGCCCTAAACAAGGCTTGCAGACTAGTGACCAATGCCCCCAGGCTCACCCACACCTGTCAACTTTATGACATGGCCAAGCTCCTTAACCTTGATGATTGTCTCCTCTACCAGACTTGCCTTCTTACTAAGAAAATTCTGCTCAAGCTCTCCCCCCTGGGGTTACTGCCTCCATCCAACTTACATCCTCCATAGTCACAACCCAAACCGCTGACACGGTCATCCTACTAGTACCCAGAACTAGGACCACCCAGACATAAAGGTTGTTCAGCTACAGAGCCCAGTCCTGGTTCAACTCCCTCCCCACAGCTATCTCCAGCAGTCCCAAAACTGCCCCCTTCAAAACCGCCCTTTGGAACCTACTGTTCAACACCCACTGCTGCACCTGTCCCTAACAGATGCTCTGCTACTCTCAAGGCACAATTGACAAAGCCCTCTGGGCTGAACTCCACACCTCACCCCCCCTCCCACTCCCTCATGGTCTCCCTTCCCCTGTCGGTACCTCTAGGTACTAAATCTGTCACTCTGAAATGTTTCTAATTACTCATTGTGTTCAAGCAACTATGTAAAACTATGTTATTCTGTGTGATTATATTCTGTAAACATCTGACACTGTATGTCCTCTCTGCGACAAGGTACCTTTGTAAATGAGCCCCTGGCTCAAAGGTTGTAAATCTGATTGTACAATAAATAAATAAAAATATAGAATGCACAGGCAAACAGAAAAAGTGGGAGACAATGAAAGAGAAAATTAAATAAAAAGTATGAGAATGTATACATTACACCTATTTTTTTTAATTACAGAGCCTGACCTATAAACAGGGAATAGGGAAGGGCACAAGATGATCTAAAAGGAGAAAACAGAAATATAAAATATTGAAATTCTTATTTGCTATTATCTTGCCCTATTAGGCACTTATGCAGGCCAGTGACAGCAGTTTTTGTGAGGGCAGGATGAAGAGAAAAGAGGGCACTGTCAGTGAAAAGATGGTGAGGTACAGGATAAAGACAGGAAGCTGATACTATCTTAGAATATTGACTTACACAGAAGCATGATCCCAAAATGAAATTGGCTTTCATTTGTCCAACTTACAAACCTTACCTACCTACTTTGCCCTGTAGTTCTGCTGTTGCTGAGGGTGTTATCTCTCCTACACCTGCTTGGTCAGTTAAAAGAAAGATTTTGAGCCTGCACGGTGGTGCTGAGGACTAAGGCGCTGGACACCTTACATCGCACTATGGCAGTGACCCAGGTTCGGAATTACCTCAGGTCAGCGGGGAGCCAGCATGGGGGGGAGGGTCAGAGCTGGATTGAACTGCGGTAGGCAGCTCTTCCCCTCCCAGTGGTGGTTGGCCGCTCCCCCCGTAGTTCTGCTCCCACCAGGTGGAGGTCCAGTGGGAAGTGTAGGCAAGGAGAAGTGGTGGCAATAATGCCAGGGGTGGGGCGGAAGGGGTTGAGTCAGTGTCCGGCATGTGTGAGCACCTCCACACATGTGCACATACATGTCTGCTGGGGCCTCGGGTCTGGGGCAAAAAATGGGAGAGAAAAATATAATAAAACATCTATATCAGGGGGAAAAAGATAAGATAGATTTTGGCCAGATCTGTGATGCCTAGCATTATGAGGCCACCAGACACACTGATGACCTGGATCTAAGCCTAAGCTCAGGACAGCAAGAGTGAAGGTCAGTGGGGAGGGAGAATGAGTGTCCATGATGATGGTCTCTTTCCCGGAGTGGGTGTCATGAACTGGCACTCAGAGTGACACCAAGGGTTGACCTTGTGGAGGCACTGCTGGCAGGTGACTATGCACTACTTATCCTCACCCCCCAATACTACAAGTACTCTCGTCAAAGCAGGATAGAGATGGTGGAATTAACAAGGAAAATATTAACTAATAGTAACTAAGTATGAACTCCTCTCATTGATGACAAGATGATGAGACATCCACCGGCTGTGTTTATTTTATAACACATTGAACACTTGGCCCTTCTTCCTGACACTACTCACTCTGGTGTGATCTGTTTTCTATTCTGACTAGGACCTGACAAAACTAAAGGAAGGACCCCACCAATGAGGAAAGCTAGCAGAAAATTAGGGGTCTGGGCCGCAGGGACTCCGGTCAGAGAAACCAGAAGGTAGGGCCAGAAAGAGAAGGTAAAGCAAAATAAGTTCTTAACTTCCATCTCATATGTTTACATTTTGAGAAAATGAGTAACTTTGTTTTAGAGCTTGCAGCTACCTGCCATGACAGGACAAACTTTAGTGATGCTGTAGCATTAAGGTATTGCTGTGCTCATAAATGTGTATATATGAGAGCTGTGTCACTTTCACTTGTATTGAACTGACTTTGGCAAACCAGTCAGGGAAGTTGCTGCAGTGGCAGTGTACTCTGGATCATGCTTAACAGATGGGTCAAAAAATGATGCAGTGTCAAGAGAAACAAGGCACACAACTAAACCAGCAGCTGTGTCGTACAGAGAAAATTCTATGACTAAACCTTTTAGTACAGTGAGTTTTAATCCTACTGTATGTGCAAGGATTTTTATATTAAGAGAAGCAGATGTGAATTAGTACATCCAAGAAAACTACAATGACTTACTGTACTATAACTGCATTACTGACTGTTGCAGAATGTTATTTGCAGGAGTGCAGCACCCTCTCATACTGTGCTGTGGTATCAGTCATGGGAATTACTTTAGGTTCCTGGTGTGGGGCTAGAACCACTGATCATTTAACATACATGCATTTGCCTGTTTCTGTTTTTTTTTTTTAAAGTGGGCAGATGTTTTGTTTTTCTTTTTTGCTACCAGTTTACCTCCATCTAGCAGCCGGGTCTGCTCCCATTGTCCTTGCAACCTAGTATGATTCTGGCCACCGGCCATCTCTACTGCAATTTCCCGCCAGTACCCTAGAACTCCTGTGGCTTACCCCCACAGTGGGGCAGCAGGAAAACCCCAATTCTCCACTGAACATGGATCCAGTTTTGGGCACAGCATTGATTACGGTGATCACATGGACAGCCATCAAGCTGCGTGAACAGGTGCCATCTTTTTCACTGTTTTTCTGTCCCCTGGAGCCTAGGGCAGCAATGACGCTTCCAGAGGGGAGCGTGTATGCATCCGCATGCACTCCATTCAGGTGTCTGCCCCAAACTCCTCCCCAAGCTACTATCTGGCACCCAGTCCCCAGCCTCCACCAGGAGGTGACTGTGCACCAACCAGTGAGGACCCCCCTCCCTGGAGAAGGAGAGCAGTCCATCGGGCACTCAATCTTTCTTGACCCCTGCCAACCCCCGGCGGCCCGTGCTTATTCCCAAACATGGGTTGACGGTGTACCGCCAGGTAAGGTGTCCAGCGCCTCAGCCCTCAGTGCCACCAGATCAGATGTTTTCTTTTTTTTAAGTGGGCAGTGTTAATGTTAGTGCCTTTTATGAAGCAAGTTTGGGAATTTTGTAACTCAATGAAATATAAAAGGAGTGATTTAAAGGTTGATCATACTTGTTGGTATGTGCTGCAGATTTACTTTTACTGTAGAGAATTCAATTTGCATTTGTTGGCATGTTATTGGGTAGGTAATAGTTGTTTTTAAATCCACAACACAGTATTGTGTTGTACATTTGAGCTTTTCTTTTTCTTGCCTTGTCCTTTACTCTGGAGTCAAAATGATGTCACTTGCGTATATCTAAGTTTTAAGGCACATTATATGTATGTGTGGTGGGTCATAAACCAGACTCAGAGCTGGGAAAGTTAAAAGCTAAAGTAGATAATCACATCCCATACATACTTCTTTGTTAGTGCTTTTCGATCTAATGGAATGGGAATAGTACTGTTTCAATTGTGGTTTAAATTGACTGCTGTCAGGCTGGCCACCTTGATGTGGTACAGAGGCTTATCACAATGTTTCCTAAACACTGTAACTAAAGACCAGCCATCTTCTGTGTGTATTAGGATAAAATAAATGTTTGTGGTAAATCTATAAAATATTAATCTATTTGGATTATAGGCTTAATGCATATTTGACTGAAATGAGGGCGGACCTGTTGTTTGTGTGGCGTGGCACTGCATATTTTGGTTGTTGCTCACTTGATGGGGGTGGGGCAACAGTCCATGGGGGGGCAACAACAGTCACGTCAGTTGAGTACAAGTTTAAAATTCCTGGCTACATCCCTAGCTGTCTGCCACTCTAAAGTTTCTCCCACCTGTGCGGAGCAGGCCACATTCTAAACTCCATACAGGCCGGGAGTATTACATGTCCGAAGCCACTGTTATTGAAAGCACAATCAATCACACTGGTTAGGAGGAGGCACTTTCCTTGTCTTCCTACTCCACCTCCCACTGTCTCTGCCATTGTGCTGGTGAATGCCCCTCCCCCCACCTGCCAACATCAGGGTGCTCAATCCCTGTGTGGCCTGTACCCTCTCCCCCATCCTTTAGTAAAGCTGCTTTGGTTCCAACACTGAGATGCCTAATCCCAGTGTCGAATGCAGCACCCCTCCACATATCCTCTGACCTCAGAGTACTCAATCCCCAGGTTGGCATTGATCTGGCACACTGGGGGCCCACCCCAATGTGCCAATATCCATAGTTTCCCTGTAAAAAAAGAAAACAGATGCACAAAGTCTTTTTTTTATTTCTAAACCTGAAAAGAAAGAAAACGGTCCCTCACTGTTGTTGCTGGCCCCCCTTCCCAAACCCACACCCTCCCTCTACGCACCCCACTTCCCCGCAACCCTGTCACCCATATTTACCTCTGGAGGTTGGGAGCAGCAATCTTCAGTGGACCGGGAACACATCTGTACTCTTCAAAAGCCAACTGCAAACTGAAGAAATGATGGCAAGTTCTATAATGGCAGTGAATAGTAGGTTTTCAATTTAGGTTGATGTCTCAGCCATGTTTTGGAGTTTTGTTCCCAAATTTTCAACATGGAATTCCTGGGACCCCACCTCATCAACACAGTCACTGTCATTTCATTTCTCAGCCTTGAAAGGTGATTTCACGGTCACTGCATGGAATCACCTTTTGGGACCAATTAATGAACAGATAGTGCCACTGTTCTTGAGGTGGGGTCCCAGAAAGCCCTTTTTGCAAATTTGGTGGAAAAACTCCAAAAATGACTGCATTACGAGTGTCTATTGCGCAGTTTCTATGCACGCTCATAACATCATCAATTTTTAAGATATTCACTCCAAATTTCCAACATTGCCATTTTTTCACACCTCTTTCTGAACAATACAGCTGATATTTTTTGTGTCCTTCCCAAAATGTGCTTGCACCTGTGGTGCAGAATGGCATGGTCACTGTGCAAAATCAACTTTCAGAACATATTAATGAAATTCCAGTGCCACTGTTCATGAGGAGAGGTCCCAAAAAGGACATGTTGAAAATCTGGTGAAAAAGTTCCAAAAAATGACCGTTACGAGCGTGTGTTGTGCAGTTTCTATGCACACATGTAACTTTGCCACTTTTTCATATTTTCACTCCAGATTTTCAACATTGCCATTTCTTTACATCTCCTCATGAATAGTACAGCTGTCATTTTTCATATCCTGCCCAAAATGTGTTTTCACACCTGTGGCACCGAATGGCACACTTGCTGTCCAAAATCACCTTTTGGGATTGAGTAACAAAATAATACTGGCACTGTTCGTGAGGTGGTGTCCCAAAAAGCCCATGTTGAAAATCTGAAGCAAAAATACTAACAAATGTCCAAGACATTAGGGTTTCCACCCATAACACCCACCCTTAAAATGCAAGACAGAGGAATATACAGAGAAAAATATTGGAGACATGTACAAGAGCAATACCAACAGCGAACTCTCAGCATTGACAAATGCTTGCTATTATTATAATGCAGATTCGTACATTTCTTCTAATGAATATCTTTATCACAACTATCATTTTTTTCATAGTAGGATGTGATGAATACACATAAGTAACACTAAAGTTTCACACAATGTTTCTTGTATGTTTCTTTTAATATTTTGTTTCCATTACAGCAAGGGATCAGGGGCCAGATATTCAAACTGCACCATTCTGTGGTGCAAGCCCTTGCACTGCTCAAAAAAGTTGTGCAGGGGTGTGGCCAGGGTGATATTCAATGGAGTTGCGCTATTGAGCAACTTTTTTGAATATCACCCCCTGGCCACAGCCACTGTGCATGGTGCAGTAGAACTGCGCCACCGCAAGTGGTCAGAGTGGAGCATTCAGATGTGGTGGTGCTAGTTCCATTGCGCCATGCACAAACCTGCGATATTCAAAAGGTGACATGCAAATGGGGCCATAATTTTTGCAAGGTGCATGGGGGGCCATTTGCATCTAATTATGGCTCGTTTGCATGCCATTAGCATGCGGGTATGCCGATCCCCGGCGACCTGCACCTGGTGCCCTGCCAGGCAGCAGCCATCGGGGACTGATGCCCCCTGCACCCCGATCACGGGCATAAACTTAATTTCCCCCTCCCTGTAGCCTGATCACGGGCATAAAATGTTCTCCCCAAGCCCAATCAGCGGGCATGCCGTTCCGTTCACCCCCACAGCAGCCTACCGTTCTGTCCCCAACTGTCCAATCATGGGCATGCCGTTCCGTTCCCCTCCACAGCAGCCCGATCATGGGCATTGGACTTCCCCTCCCCCCAAAGTCCAATATCCCTGGTGGTCCAGTGGACCGCAAGAAGCCAGATCGCGTGCAGCATCCTTACCTCCCCAAGTATGTAATCCCTAGTGATCTGGTGACCCCCACCCCACCCACCATGCGCCCCCACCCGGTTCCCTGTCAGCCAGCAGGCAGCAGCACCCCACCCACCTGCCACCTGCCACCCACCGACTGACAGCTCGGTAGGGTTGCATGCCCATTGGCTCATGCTCTGCACCAATGGGCATGCAGCCCTACTGAGCTGTCAGACGGTGAGCTGCGGGGCAGCAGGTGGGTGGGGTTGCAGCCCGCCGGCTGACCGGGAGAGGGGGGTGGGACTCCATGGGTGGGTGGGGTGATGGGCCACTAGGATCACCAGGGATGACATACTTGGGGAGGTAAGGATGCCGCATGTGATCTGGCTGCAGTCCACTGGACCACCAGAGATATTGGACTTTGGGGAGGACTGATGCCTGCATCGAGCTGCTGGGGAACAAACGGCTGAGCCAGCGATCAACTAATGGAGATGGAACAGTATGCCCACAATCAGACTGGGGGGACATCAACTTTATGTCCACGTCGGGCTGCGGAGAGGACTATAACGTTAAGCCCATGATCGGGCTGGGGGGGACACTTCAGCCCACAATCGAGGCATGGGGGTGCACCTCCGGGAATGAGTGGAGGGCCATCCACAGGTGGCAGCTGCTGTGTTGCACCCTGCAATGTTGCAGATCACCTGTGGGTGACCCTCGACTTGATCCTTTTTTTTTGGCGTAAAGTTGTGCAGGCACAGGTAGGGGTTGCTCCTGCATAACTCTGCACAGCCTGGCTGAATATCGGGCTGTGCAGTTTATGCATGGTTCCTCCCTGTTCGGTTGCACATGCCTTCATTATCATTGTGCTGTTGCTCAATGATTTGGGGGGGCTCAACTGCCTCCTGCTAAATATCACAGAATGGTGCATTTTGGACTTGCACAGGCGCAACCCTATTGTGCATGGCTCAACTCTTTTGAATATGTGGGCCCAGGTATACAAATCAGCTAATAAATGGGGTTTGACTATTTAAACAAATTGATAAAAACTGCCAGTTTCTGCACAAATTTTGAATTATTAACCAGCATTCTGAAAGACTAGGTTTGCTGGCCATGGCACCTAGCTTCGCCTGAGCTCTTTTCTTCTAGGTTGCTTGAAAGGACAGAGCAAAGAACCTTACCAGAGCAAGGATAAGGATTAAGGCTTCTTTTGGATAGGCAGATTTACTGTGTGTTGTTATTTTTCTTTTGTACTCACAGGAATTGTTACTGTTTGTTACTCACATTTTATTGCTTTATTTTCTCTGATTCAAATTGCTGTTGCTGGGTGTACCTTCTGCTGCGTTATTACAGGGTGTGCCTACAGGTGTGTGCTTACAGATTACTGCTGTAATCTTCCAATTCAAATCATCTTTTGCAAGGTATATCTTACTGCTTTATTTTTCTCTGTAGCAAAGTGTTTCTTACAGGGTATATCTTCAGTGAAATTATTACAGGTGGTGCTTACATTTTTGTGACTTTTTATCATTAGGCTAAGCAAAATTACTGTTTGCCACTATTTTATTTTGCTTTTTGCTAACAGTTTTGTTTGTTTCACAAGTGCTGCAGTCTCCTTCTCACATTGAAGGAGCTAATTGCTTTCCTGTCACAGCTCTTCCAGGGGATTGGGTGTGTATCTGGGGGTGGAGCTGACAAACTGTTAGGAACTTCCAACAGAGGGAAGGGTTAAAAGGTTAGGTTAGCTGATATCTTGGAGGTGGAAGACTAGGTTTGCTGGCCAAGGCATCTAGCTTCACCATAGTTCTTTTCTTCTAGGTTGCTAGAAAGGACAGAGAAAAGAACCTTACCAGAGCAAGGATAGTGATTAAGACTTCTTTTGGTTAGGAAGATTTAATTTGTATTTTTATTTTGTACTCACGGGGACTGTTACTGTTTGTTGCTAACATTTCATTGCTTTATTTTCTCTGATTCAAATTGTTGTTGCTGGGTATACCTTCTGTAACTGCTTTATTTTTCTCTGTAGCAAAGTGTTTCTTACAGAGTATATCTTCTGTGAAATTATTACAGATGGTGCTTTACAGGTTTTACAGTTTTATCTATCATTAAGATAAGCTTTCAGGGCTACTGCATTTGTTGCTGACTGATTGTTTCTGCTCTTACCTCCTTGTTTCTTTTGTACATAGTTGTTCTTTTTTGGCAAGGGAAGGGCCCAGACACCCACCCCCATCTCCAACCACCCCACACTACACTCCTTTTATAGGGTAGCACAGTCATGACATTTCCTGTAGCAAAGCAGAAAGGGGCAGATCAGAGGGGTATCCACACAGTGACCTCAATTACAGGGGCACTAGTACTTTAACTTGTTATAACAAGTTATACAAAAACAAACAGACAAAACACAAAATCAAACCTTTACTTTCATTTTCTTCCTTCTAATTACGCTGACCAGGCTATAAACCCAGCAACTTATCTGGAATGGATATCATTAACTGCAGGTACTGTGGAACACTTTTCAGAAGGGCAGTTTTACAAGATTTAGGACACTGCCCTACATGCTGGGCCATTGGAGAGCTAAGGGGTCAGCTCCTGGCAGCATGGGCAGAGATTGTGTGCCTCAAATTGCACATTCAAGAGGAAATATATTGTAAGAACCAACTGCCATTCCCCCACATCCAACAGAAGCGCCTCAACCACAGAAGGTAGTTGGTCCAGGAGGTTGGCAGGTGATTAGGAGGGGAAAACTGGGTGCTCCATTACTCAGTGCTCTCCAACATATCACCTCCACAAACCATATAAAAACTACAAACAGGTATCTGCCTCTATCTCTGAAATCAAACAAAGGGGCAGAGGACACTGCAGCACAGGAGCTAGCACAACAAAACTCACCCACAGGAATCAAAACAAAAAAAGCAAAAAGGAAATCCAAAAAACTTCTGATGATAGGAGACTCCATGATTTGGGGAGTTGATACATATCTCCAGCCAGGGGTAATGGTCAGATGTCTCCCAGGCACATCATCGTGGAGAGACACTGACCACATTGCTAAAATTGTTCAGGAAGCAGGGGGAGAACATTGATGTCCTAGTACACATAGGGACTAATGATCTCACCAGCCAGCCAATTGTGGAGACCAAGGAACACCTGTCCAGGCTGGGTGACAAACTTTCATTCATTTCATCTGGCATCTCCTTCTCTGAGATCCTGCCAGTCTGGGGAGGAGGACAGATGGACGGAAGGTACAGAGAAGGGGAGACAGGGGAGCTAAACATGTGGCTCAAGGGCTGGTGCCAGGAAAAAGAACACACATTTGTAGGGAACTGGCAACAGTTTTAGTAGCAAAAGTTCTTTAAATTTGATGGACTGCATCTGACTAAGGACGGAGTCAGTGCATTGGGGCAGACATTTGACGTCTTTGTAGAATATTTAAATTAACACATGGGGAGAGGGGTGCAGCACTCCATAAGTCGAATGGGAAGAGCAACCCCCCCTCAGCTAGTGGTCAAACAGGAGTTAAAAATGTTTGTAGTTCATTTGCACCATCAGGTAAAGAAAAATGACCGACTCACCATCCAACACACAGGGGAAACACTGGACCTCACCCAACAAGTAACACACCGAAATCTGGCAAATGGAAAATCATGTACACAAATGCTTGCAGTCTTGGAAACAAGATCCCAGACCTGCACACAATAATGACAGAGGCTAAACTGGACATAGTAGACATTAGCGAGACATGGTTTACCAGTAACCACACTTGGGAGACTTCAGTACCTGGCTATGAACTGTTCAGAAGAGACCAAGGTGCAAAAAGTGGGGAGGGGGGTGGAGGGGTCCAGTATGTCAATTAAAATATCAAAGCTACAGAAATTCAGAACACACATGAGGAGCCAGAAGAACTCTGGGTTACCCTGGAAACAGGAAATGGGACAGTCATATGAACTGGAGTTGTGTACAGGCTCCAGACCAGGGGGAGGACCTAGACAAGTTACTGTTAGAAGATATACAAAACATGACAGCTAAAGGAGAGGTTCTGATAATGGGAGACTTCAACATGCCAGATACAGATTGGTCAATACCAGCAGGGACATCTGCCAGAACTAGACACATGGTGGATTCTCTGCGGGGAAGGGCCTCAAACAACGGGTACAACAACCCACAAGTGACAGGGCTATCCTAGATCTAGTATTGACTAACAGGGAAAGGATCACAGATCTCCAGGTAGAAGGTCACCTGGGTGCCAGTGACCATTACATGGTTTGGATCAATTTCTCCACTAGAACAAAATCATCACATTCCAAGGCAAAAATATAGGACTTCAGATGAGCTGACATTGATAAGATGGCCAACAGAGTTAAGCTAGCCCTGGCAAAAAGAAATATAGGTGAGGGGGTACAATCAAAGTGGGCAAGCATTAAAGATGCAATACTTGAAGCAACATCCCATTGTGTTAGAGAGAAAAGGAAGTGCAAAAGAAGGAAACCGCTTTGGTTCTCAAACACAGTAGCAGAAAAGGTCACAGCCAAAAGGCTGACCTGCAGGAAATATAAGGGAACACAGCAGGGTGAAGATAGGGAGGCATACCAAACTTCTCTAAGGGAAGCAGGGAAGGCAGTAAGGCTAGCAAAGGCCCAAACAGAGGAAACACTAGCTTGAACAGTAAAGGAAGGTGACAAGACTTTCTATAGATAAAAGAGAAAGTCCAGAGGGGGTATTGCTAAGATCAAAGGAGATAAGGGGGCGTGTGAAGTTGAGGACCATGTAAAAGCATCTATCCTAAATAGATACTTCTGCTCAGTATTTACTGAAGAGAAGGTAGGGCAGGGGCCTGTGCTCAGTACCATGGACACGGGGAGGGAGGTGTGCACTAGTCCCTTCACAAAAGAAAGGCTCTACAAGAGCTCGATAAGCTCAGGGTGGACAAGGCAATGGGACCTGATGGCATACATCCCAGGGTACTAAAGGAGCTAAGGGTGGAACTAGCAGAGCCATTATCAAAACTGTTTAGTGAGTCTCTGAGCACAGAAGAGGTCCCAGAAGACTGGAGAAGGGCTCAAGTGATCCCGCTCCACAAGAGTGGTAGCAGGGAAGAGGCAGGGCACTATAGACCAGTCAGTTTTACCTCAGTAGTGGGCACAATTATGTAGATACTCCTTAAGGAAAGGATAGTGCAACACCTGGAATCCATAGGAGCACAGGATCCAAGACAACTTGGGCTTCCTAAAGGAAGGTCCTGTCAAACTAATCTCATAAATTTCTTTGACTGGGTAACCAGAGTGGTGGACCAAGGGGGAGCAGTTGATGTTGCCTACCTTGACTTCAGCAAAGCTTTCAATACTGTTCCACATCGAAGATTGATTAATTAGCTGGGTAGACTCGGGGTGGGTCAGACGTTGGTCAACTGAGTGGCAAACTGGTTAATGGGCAGAAAACAGAGAGTGGCGGAAAATGGTATACAGTCGGAAGAGATGTAAGTCACAAGTGGGGTACCTCAGTGATCAGTTCTGGGGCTAGTCCTCTTCAATATCTTCATCAGTGACATTGCAGATGGACTGGAGGGTAAGGGTTGTCTGTTTGCAGATGACGCTAAGATCTGGAATAGAGTAGATGATCCAGATGGGGTGGGCAGAATGAGAAGAGATCTGGATAAACTAGCAAAATGGTCAGAAGAGTGGCAACTGGGGTTTAATGCAAAGAAGTGCAAGATCATGCACATAGGGAAGAGAAACCCTGCAGCCATCTATAGGCCGGGAGGGGAGTTGCTGGCAGTCACAAGGGAAGAAAGAGACTTGGGCGTCATAATCACCGATGACCTGGAATCTTTCAAGCAGACCACTAAAGCAGTAGGTAAGGCTAGAGGGATGTTGGGGTGTATTAGTAGGGGTATCACAAGCCAGAAGAGGGAGGTAGTAATCCATCTTTACAAGACACTGGTTATGCCCCATCTGGATTACTGCATGCAGCACTGGAGGCCATGCCTTCACAAGGACATTAACCAAATTGAGGCAGTCCAGAGAAGGGCAACCAAAATGGTACAGGGACTGCATCGGAAAACATATGAGGACAGATTAACTGAGCTCAAAATGTATACCCTAGAGCAAAGGAGGGAGAGAGAGGTGATATGACTGAAACATTCAAATACCTTAAGGGCATTAACAAGGTGAGCATCTTACATGTTTCAATATAGGAAAAATAGCAGAATAAAAAGACACAGCATGAGATTAGAGGGAGGCCAATTAAGGTGTAATGTGAGGAAGTTCTTTTTCACAGAAAGGCGGTGGATGCATGGAACAGCTTACCTCTGGAAGTGGTAGATATGAATACAGTGCAGGGTTTCAAACAGGCATGGAATAGGCATAATGAAGCAATACAGATGAGTATGAATAGATAGACCATTGACAGAGCAAAGGCTAATGGCACATTCATAAGGTAGAAAAAGAAATGGACAGACTGGATTGGCTTTGTGGCCCTTATCTGCTGTCAACTTCTATGTTTCTATATTCTTCCACCATAATGGCATATATATTGGGGACTTTATTAATACCTGTTGATGACATTTAGATGATTTGGTGCAGTATTAGCCACTGTTAAGTAATTTAAATCACAAATTGTATTGAGAAAGAGATAATGTGACCTACTGGGAATTGAGCCCAGGTCCCCAGAATACCATCCCAGTGCTCTAACCACTGAGTTACAGGCTCACATGGTCGGGCCTGGGGTTTGTGGACACACTCCTTTCTTTAATATTGCATATCCTGCATCATGACAGTATTGTGCATGCCCAGAGTCATGTTTGAATCTTCAAGCATAAAATAAAAGATGGTTAGAGTACTCATTTTAAGATAGGATTTTTTCCCCAAGTTCAAAAAGCCATAAACAAACTGGAAGAGTGTTTCACCACTAAAGTGTACATTTTTACTGACTCATTCTGTAAGCAAGTTTACACTTTAGATTAGTGCCATTTGTTAGTGAGGACATGTAGGAGCATAAGAGGCAGGACTAGAGGTTGGACCAATTGCTAAATATTTTTTGCAAAATTAATGAGTCCTTATAGAGTTTCATGGAATCTAGAGACATATTTGTATTCTTTGACCACTACTGTTACTAAGGGGGTCAAAGCTAAACTAACATGTACAAACTCACTAAATAAAAAAAGGTGACAGTATCCTTTTAAATTGTTGTCTTTTTATTTAAAAGTATGGACCAGCTCACTGTCAAGAGGGCATATACAAGCTACTTTAATGGTTACATGGCTACTGCCAGCCCAGTGCTACTAGGCCCAAATAAAAACATAAAGAAACAGAAGAAAATGCAGAGGAGGCCAAGAGAGAAAAGAGATTAAGGCAAAGAAGGTTTCAAAAGAAGGAAGGGATTCCCAAGCAGTCAACATAGGAACATGGCAGTAGGAGAGAACAGAGGGATAGAAGAGTGCAAAAAGGAAAGTAAGTCTTAAATTAACTTTAAACAGGGATCACTGTTCACCTCACTTAGGTTTTTCAGTGTCAAAGGGGAGAGCTTGCCAAGATGGTGATGCTTTCTCACTAACATGTCAACCTAGTAAAAAAAAAAACAACATGTAAAGGAAGGATCCGTATCACAGGCATAAATACATAGTATTATGAACTAGGTGAAAAAATGCAGAAACCTAATCTGTTGAGAACATTTTCTACCCGTGATTGTACTGAACCATAAAATTACAGATAGAAAATAGCTCCTGCTAGCAGGTTTTTTTAAAATTTTTAATTAATTGAGTATTACTCACCTATCTGCCAATAGTCATACCTGGCTTCAGCCCAACTGACTGTGACTTCACTGAGCTCTCACTGTTTCCCACTCAAAATTAACTGTTTTATCTTCCAAATGTTATATTGCCAGTTTAGAAACAGTAAAACATGTTTTTTAAATGTTATTTGAGTCTTTTTTTACATCACTGTGGGATCCAATTTATAATCTCAATAATGCATTCCTGGATGTGTTTTATCAAAGGATATTGTCACTTCTCAGGTACACAAGGTTTCCAAAGGGAGTTAATATTCTGTACTAAAATGCACCCTGTCATGTAATATTGCAGATTTGGTTAGAAAACTCTAGTGCTGTGATTAGTTGAATCTGATCACATGGCCATGCATTATTCCAGCATAATAGCACAAGTGAGAAATGCATAGCTTTCTGAATCTCATTACACGGTTCTGAAATTAAAACTCCGGAAAGCCATTTAATAGTTATAAGGGTCTCCAGGGTGGGCATAACTGTGGGATAGTGGCCCTTCATTGGTTCATAAGGGAGCAGGATAGTGTAATGGTTAAGGGCACTGAGCTGCAAACCTGGAAACCTGGGTATGATTCCAGGTATGAATCCCATCAGCCCCATTTGTATACTGTGTAACCCTGAGCAAGTCACTTAACTTACTTGTGCTCCCAGGCTGCACCTGGAAACAATCTTTGGCTTAGTGTGCCTTTCCTGGTTAAACAATTACCCCTTCCCTACATAAGGCACTTGTCTAGATCTCATGCCTCACTTGCTGAGGCTTGCTATTATCCCACAATAATGGTCATCCTGTTATGCCTTATTGATTAGTCTCCATCGAGAGGTTTCTATGGCAACCAGAAATCATGATAGTGAAGCTTAAAATGTTCCCTGGTTGCCAACAGTAGCATCTGCGCTCATTTCAGACACTCTGCTTTCTCTCAGTGAATTGGTGGTTGCGAGGAGGCATTTGAGAGTTGGTGGTGGGCTCAAATTACTGATTCAACATGCAGCTAGTGAGACTGGCTGCAGCTGCTTTTGTAAGTTTAAGTTTAAAAAAACAGCTTTTGCTTAATGGCTAATGGAGACCAGCTATGTGACGGCAATCTAAGTTGTTTTGCTGCATCAGTGACATCACTAATGCAGCACAACAGCACACTGATGTCACTACTGCTGCACATCAACTCTATTCTAGGCTTGGATTTCCATGTAGATCAACATTTCACCACATACTTTCAGGATGTTCCATGAAACCAAGGAGATTTTTCAAGAATTAACCATGGAACATCCAGACTGGATGGACCATGAATCCTTCTGTCCATAGAAGTTTATGTATCTATGGACTATGTTTGATTTTAATTTAATGAATTGTTCTCAAATTATAGGCCTAATCAGAGTTAACAGTTTACCAGCAAACACAGCCCAGAATGTTCATGCAATTAAATGATCATCGTTAAGTGCTGACATGTTCAATATTTTGTAGCAAAAGCCACCCATGCTATTATTTTCTATGACTGGATGTAGTCAATATTTACAGTAACTACAAAAATGCTGAAGATGTACTAGCAAATCATAAGCCAGAACACAGACATACTTGGGTTACCAAAGGTGACCAGTGGACAGTTTCAAGAATTAGAAGAAAAAAAAACAACTTTGTACCAATATTCATAACAAATAGAAAACTTGTTCTGAAGGCATACCATACCCCAAATCACAGTTGAAAACTTAACATCCAATCACAAGTAAGAATGTATACATCATTAGTTTACCTTAGATATGGTACTGACAGCAACTGAATTGGTAACATGTGTAGCCCCCTTCCAAAAAATGGGGCACTTACATTAGCTCTGGTGCTGAGGGCTAAAATATCCTTACTTCTACAACCTGGAGTGGCACAGAGCCATGGATGTCTTGTCACAGTACCCACATGAATTTAATGAGGTGCTATAAGTGGGACAGCAACAGGAAGAAGTGGTAGGAGGGAGCAGCAGTTTCTTCAGTGCCAGAGATGTGCTCTGGATTTGTGTAGCCATGGCTGCAATAGGTGCCACTATGCGAGTATCTTCAGATCCCATTTGCAAAACATGGGGTCAGAGGAGATAAGATAGAAAGTTGGGGAAGTAGTTGACCAATCAGGGAAGCACAGAATCCTCTTTACCCACTCCCAAGTGCTATCAGCAAGTCAGAGGCAGATGTACTGCAGAGTCTGACTGGAAACAGACCAATTAGCTAGGAAGTGTGAGGAACCAGCCTTCACTGTTAGCTGAGGTCACAGCAGTAGAGAGAGAGAAGAGACACATTAGTGCTCCAACATCAATACCTGCCAGTGGCTGCAGCATGGATTGAGTAGTATAAATGTATGTTTGTACCTTGTATATCCAGTGCCTAACTGTTTTACTACAGTATTCAGCAAGGACTGCCTGGCATCAATGTCCATGGTGAGTGTAAGTCCCCAAACCAAGGTTGAAGAGATGGAAACATCCCCATCAAGGTATGATGAGGATCCTTACATGGCCAGTATGTGGTGGTGATCACTGGGTAAAGCTATGGATATAACGGGATAGCCATCTACTAGTTATGTGTATATAATTTTGATATAAATATATGTTTCTTTGAATTTCTGCTTATGAGACATGGCAGGGTCAGCAGGCCCATCTGGAACACTAGCTTTTAAAGGGGCCGGACTTTTTGACCCCAAAGCAGTTGCTTGCTGGAGCTAAATAACTAGTTTCCTTTTCTGTGTCGACATATAGTTGCAAAACTTCCTGTAACTGCTATAAAAATACAGGTTATGACCAGCCACTGCTTTCAACCTAGGAAAACGGTCATAAAATATTGCATTTTATGACATCAGGAGGGAAGCCAGTTCTGTTGGATACCTGTGACAATTCACACAGCTGAGAGAAGTGTTTTTCAGGATGTTTTCCTGAAGATCAAAGGGGGAATGCTCTGATGAGGAAAGAGACTGTCTGTTATAATTTAATATTGCTATCTTTGCAGATTTCAAGCAAACAGTAAGATGACACCCTTTTGGGTATACTTGGGCATGTTACAAATAATTACAGGATTAAAAGTGACCTCATGTGCTGTGACATCACAAGGAGGTTGGGACTTTTTAACTTTGAACACTGCCAAGCTGTCTGAGGGGACTGTGACTCACTCTTGCTCCAGACATTGAAAGAACTTACACAGTTGTGTTCTGGACTTAAGATGCAATTCTATCAATTAGGTAACACACAACTGAAAACTGAGTTAGAACTAGTAATTCAGTAACAAGGCATTTTGTTTTGTAATTTCCATTTTCTTTCTGACTGTAATCATTTTGTATATACTGTATGTTCTGTTTGATGCACTGTATTTATTTACTATTTTTAATTTTAGTAAGCCTTTTGGTTTCCTTACTCCTACCTGATATATTTTCTCATTTTGAGTGGCACAGTATTGATTATTCTGACATAACTGTTAAAGTGCTTATTGTGTCACCATATGCAGCCATGCTAGCAAGGATCTGTCTAAAGATCCAGAAAGATAAGGAAATATCTCAGTATCTATTGAGTGAGAAGAAGATTTGTGAAACAGATTGGTTGTTTGCCTGCTGGGTTAAGTATTGCACTACTTTCCCCAAAGTGGGTGTGATATTTGGACCTGCTAACTGGGTGTACTAGCTAAAAAGGGTTCATATTTGACCCCAGAACTTGAGACTGGTAGTTGCTCAGACCCAAAACAAACAGGAGGGTGTCCTTGTTTGTCCCCTGTTCACATATTGCACTTCACAGGTTGGGCACTGTGGGAGCAGAAGGCCTGACCCCAGGAGTGCATTTGTGACACTGGGTACCATCACACAGGAGTAACTGACTTGTCTTCTGAGCCCCAGCTCCAGTGAAGAGCCCATTTGGAAAATAATCATTACTGAAAAAGGGTTGAATATGTATCTCTCTAATGTAGTAAGTTTAATTAGGGGGGTGTTTTTTTTTAAGTCCTGGGCAGGACTGTGCACTAAAACATGACCCAAGGAAAGACCAGGGTGATTTGTGTCTGTAGGGGCCATATTTTGTGTTAAGTCTTTGGTTCCTCTGTGGATTACAAATAGCCAGCTTACCCACTGGTACCATAATAAGTCATCCATATCCCCAGCCTTAATCTAGCTGCAGCAGTTTGCAGCTTAAAGACTAGGATATCTCCTTAACACCAGGGGACTGTAGTTAACTCAGGTGAGAGACAGGCAGGGATCGTCAGGAGTCATAACTGTTATTGTGATTGCCTATAATTGTTGTATTTACTTTTCTGCTCCCTTGCATTTGTTTCTTTTAGCCAATAAATTGGGTATTTCTCATACTTACTGTATTGGGATTGTTTTAATGCTCTTTCCTATTTATTGCATATGTCATTCAGAGTGCTCTGTGAACTGCTACTTTAATTGTATGATTAATTTATGAGGCAATGTACACTTGTATCACTGTATGCACAGAGGAACCACCCTTTGTTGAAATGCTGAACCAGCAGGGATGAACCAGAACAACTGAATGTAGATAGATTTAGCAAACGGTAAAACCTATCTGGCACTCAGTGTCTTTCTCATACTTGATATCAGGTAGGCTGGGTTACACAAGAAACATACATACCAAGCTACGTTATAAGTGAATACATTCTTCTTGAAATAGTTGCAAATACCTGGAGATCTAGCAGTTTCTCTTCTTTAATTACGACAAGAATACTGACGGTGTTCTAATCATCATTGTTGACTGACTGGATGTGCATTACAGGACCAGTTGCTGTTTAAGAGCACATGCTTTGAAACATACATCAGCCATTTATTTTCTCAACCTTGATTATGGGGGTATTAGACTGAAGAGAAGAAGGCCCACTACTGATATTTTGAGTGGCATGATGCCTGCTGTTAGCTGAAACATACCACCTGAGGTCTGATTCCAAATGGAGGGGGGACCGTCAGAGTCCTTGGCTTTAGTGCTGACTTCCTTCCCAATAAACAGCCATCTGGACTCCATGTGCTGGACTGTCAACTTCAATGTAATCTTCCCCACACATCCTGCATGTGAGAGCATGGCATTCTGGAAAGGCAGTGGCAGGAGTCATGGTAGTTTAGAGGGGAAAAAGCCACTCTTAATTGACAGAGAGCACACTGACAGAGAGCACACTGATTCCAGTGTAACCCCCATACCACCACAACCACTTCTAAATCAATTGGACCACATCTGCAAAATATATAGTAGTAACAAAGAGCAACTATAGCCATCCAACTTAAATACCTTTCATTTAACTGAGAAGACCAGGACTTCCATAGCACTAAAGTGGATTGGCAAAGATGTGTCTCTGCTTGACTTTAGGAGCATTATGCATCATGAAATGTTATCACTAGGATCCTGCATGGCTGCATACAGACTCATGCATATGCATGAGCTGGGCTATCACCAGAATCAGTATGTGCCTATTGCAGCAACCTGTTTTCAGGGAACAGATGGCTGAATACAATGGGAAAGTTAGTAGGCAGTGTTACAATATATTTGGCTTAGTGGTCTGCATTGTAAGGCCTTCCTGAATCAAGACTATTAAAATATGAGATATAAGCTGTAATTTATTTTTGCTCTGTTTGGAGATCAGCAGATATGCTTCAAAATAAATTTACAGCTAATATTATGGGCAGTACTGCTGTACATACCCTAAATATTAATTCCCAAATATCACTAGTAATGTAGCACTTGATACTTGGGACCTAGTACTGATTATTTTCCAGTATTCATGGTATTTGAGCATGCCTACCTAGATTTCAGTAAGGCTTTCAACACTGTTCCACATTGGAGACTAGTAAGCAAGCTGGGTAGCTTTGGAATATGACCAAAGGTTTTAAACTGGGTAAGAAATTGGTTATGAGGGAGGAAACAGAGGGTGGTGGTAAACAGATTTCCCTCCAAGTAAGGGAGGTTGACCAGCGGGGTGCCTCAGGTATTAGTGCTGGAACTAGTCATCTTTAATGTCTTTATTAGTGACACTGAAGAGAAGCAGGAAGGGAAGGTCTGTGCCTTTGTGGATGACATCAAAATCTGCAATAGGGCAGATGCTACAGAGGGTTGGAAGGGATGAGCAGAGACCTGAGAGAACTAGATGAGAAGTCAAGGTTATGGCAGATGGGTTTCAATGTGAACCAGGGTAAAATAATGCACTTAGGGCACAGAAACCCAGGGACAGAGTACAAAACGCAGAATGCAGTGGTACTAATGACCACAAGCAGGAAACAGTCCTGGGAGTAATCATATCAAATAATCTAAAGGTGGCCAGGCAGTTCAACAAGGCAGTAGGGAGGGCTAGTGGGATGATGGGATGCATAGGGAGGGGTATCACCACCAGAAAGAAGGAGGTGGTGTAGCCTCTATATAGATCACTGGCAAGACTCCACCTAGAGTATTGTGTCCAGTTCTGGATACTGCATCTCCAGAAGGATATGGAGAGGAGGAAGTTCAGAGGGGAGCAACTAAAATGGTGCATGGTCTGCATCAAAAGCCTATGAGGAGAGACTGGAGGACCTTAGTATGTGCACCCTCGAAAAGAGAAGGGAGAGGGGGAATATGATAGAGACATTTAAATACCTCACAGGGTAAGGTACAGAAGGGAAGTATTTTTCAGAAGAAAAGATGTTCAAGAACAAGGGGACATGTTATGAAGCTGGAGGGAGGTAGATTCAGGAGAGATGTGAGGAAATATTTATTTTCTCAGAAATGGCTGTTGATTCCTGAAACAGCCTTCCACTGAAGGTGGTGGGTGTGAAAATAGTGGTGGTGTTGAAGAATGCATGGGATAAGCACAAGAAAATCATAGTGGAAAGGAAAGGGGAAGGAAAAACAGCTGTAGATCAGGCATGGTCTGCAACAATAGTGTAGTTAGGGAGAAATGGGCAGACTGGATGAGCCAAGTGATCATTATCTCCTGTCAAATTCTATGTTTCTAAGGATAATGAAAACATATTTAAAAATTACTGTAGGAAAGTCAATATCTTTTCTCAGGTGGCCAGGTGCACTCCCTCCTCCAGTCTCCCACAGACATTTTTTATTGCTAGCACACTGGCATTGTGCCAGGAACTGATATATTTTTCTAACATCTGCACCCTAATGACAAATCCCAGTTCCCAAAAGAAGAATATTGTAATGCTGACCCCCACAGCTCTTTATCCTTGATTTGGGAAAGGGGTAATAGTCCAATATCCCTGGCTGTGTCAGTTATCTCCTGTTCCCATTTCTATATTACAGAGAGTTGAACTTAGAAATATGGAAGTTTATGAACAGAAAATGACTCATGTTCTATGAAGTCTGTTCAGTTCCTACATACTGTGGGTCCTCATTGGCTTAGCAATGACAAGGCCATATGTGAAGCTCTCAGCCTGTGATTCTGCATTGCTATTCCTACTGCCCCCATTACAGCCATCTCTTCCACTAGTCATTTTCACCAATCCAATGTGCAGGGGTTGCCCTTAACATTTTTTTCTTATTACCCAGCAGGAGAAGTTGACTTTAATATTGCACTAGTCCACAGAAGGTTGCACTGGTCAATGATTACAATGGAGAATTTAACGCACTTATACAGTGAAATCTGTAAATCCCACAATATTCCATTATTATTGTACATTTATCCTGACCCTTTATTCCTTCTTGTCCTAAGCAAAAAATACATACCTTGCAGGCACACAGGGTGCCCCCCCCATTGTTTTCTGCCACTCTTCCCTTTCATCCTTTTTCTATGTCCCTTCTCCAAAAAAGTTGATCCCATGGCAATATAATCAAATCATCCTGGCTTTGCACACACAGTACTTGACATCATCATGCTCCTCATCACATTATCACCCCATCCACATCCACAAGGTAATGAACAGTCAAGTGAAGAAAAGTAAGTTCAGCCCCCAACCCTTTGACCAGAGACCTGCAGTTCTGGAAGTGTTCTTAGTGAATCATATGGGCCAGGGGCAGATCTTAGGTTTATTTAAAAGGGTGGGTTAGGTAGACAATCCTGTGATCTTAGAACATAGACAGTTTTGTGACATTTTAGACAGGCAGACAGACAGACAGACACTGTAGATAAATAGTTAGACAGATACTGTAGATAGACAGACAGACAGACAGATAGTACTGCAATAGCAGTGCTGTAGCTGAACTGTGGGTAGAATAATGGATTATAGGTAACAATGGTGCAACCCACTCCTTGATCAGTGTTTCTGGAAAAAAATGGATATTAAGTAACCTAGGCACAAAATATTTGGAACCATGCCAGAAACTTTAAGTTTGTGGTTAACTTGCCTGGGGCTTAATGCTGCAGACATGAAACCTTTCTTTGAAATGCACTTCCCAAACAATAACTATTTTTTAAGCACTGCCCCATCATAAACTCAGAGGAACTAGTCCCAATGCAACAGTAGAGTGACAATGATTCAGATTTAATTTTTCTTAGGTCACCATCTTGTGCTGCCAGAGAATTGCAACCCTTAATGATGTGTTAATTTCACCTGGCAATCTGAAACACTGAGGGAGATCAGCATGAGAACTGGAACATGCTAAAGTACTTCAACAGACATGGAGGACCTGTACTAGTCAAGATGGACAAACAGAGAACAAGTTGCTGTAGTTCTGGACAATTAGAACTGCTTCCCAAACTAATAAAGCAATTGTTACTGCCTGTCCTGTCCTTGTGCCTGTCCTACCCCCTAGTTTAACTAGCATTTGTCTTAACCATGACCAGCCCCTCCAGTAGAGTCCCACTTTTCCACCACCCTCTCCATGAAGAATTTCCTCCTCACATTCATCCTTTTTCCCCTATCATTTTAAAGTCCTAGTCCCTGGTTATGGACCTTTCAATAAGTTTAAACAATTGCCAGTTATTCATACAGTTTGTATCAGTCAGATATTTAAAGGCTTCAGTCATGAACCCCTAAAGGCAGCCAATCTTTCCTTAGAGATCTTCCCCTGCAAGCCATGAATCATTGTGGTCCCTCTCTTCTGAACAAACACTAGGTGGCCCTTGTCCTTTTTTAGGTGAGAGTTCCAGAACTATGCTCAGTACTCCAAGTGTGGCCTCACCAATGACCTGTACTGGGGTAGAATCACCTCCTTCCTCCTACTTGAAAGGCCCTTTTAAAGCATCCTGCTAGTATTCTCATATGTGTTGTTACATTGAGTCATGGTCTTGAGGCTACTGCTTAAACTGCTAGATCCCTCTTCTCTGTGTTCTGGTCTAGCCTCAACCACCCCCTCATCCAAAGTTCTCAGTTTCCTGTTCACTAAGTGCACGATCTTGCACTTTTTAGTATTGCATTTCAGTTGCTAAATATTGGATCATCTTTCCAAATTATCCAGATCCCTTTTCAATTCATCAATTAATTTATTGAGAAAATGGTAACCCAGAGAGGCACACTAAGTCAAAGCTCTTTTCTAGCTGTGACCCATGGGGGGGGTAGCAAACTGGGAGAGGAGGTGTAGACTATATAGAGATGAGCATCAATATGATCACAAATTACACTTGAAATATCTGTAAATATGTGGTCAACATCATGGTTACAACTGTTGCCCCCCTGCACATTCACGGGGAAAGAGAAGATATGGGGCAATATAGCCTGGTTAGCCTAACTTCCATTATGGGGAAGATCCTTGAGTCTGTAGTCACTATCCACCCTGCCACCTATCTTAATGTCATTGAAAAATAGACACATCTTGCCCAGGACCTCTTCTCCAATGTCACAAATGAACACATTGAAGAGCACTGGACCCAGGACTGCCACCTCTGACACCCCACTAATTGCCCCCATCTCTAAATGTGAATCATATAGTCCATATAAGTAGAATGAAGTGATTCTACCCCCCAGTCAGTTCTGCATCACTTTATCTTTCACTCCCACATCACCCAATTTCTTCACTAACATTTTGTGAGTCACAGAGTCAAAGGCCTTGCTGAAGTCCAGGTATGGGACATCCAGCACTTGGTCCCTGTTCACTGCCTGGGACACAGCATTGAAGAATTCTGTCTGATAGGGCATTCTCTTTACAAAGCCATACTTCTTGCTTTCCTGGAGACCTTGGGACTCCAGGAAGTCAATTAACTGTTCCTTGACTAGAGACTCAATCAGCATGTGCATCACAAAAGTCAAGCTAATAGATCTATAGTTCTCTGGATTTCCACTAACCTTACTCTTGTAAAAGGGTACTACAGTTTATCTGTCACCCTCCTCTCACTGGATACAATGCCTTTCTCAGTTAAGCAGTTAAATAGATCCACCAAGAATGTTGTCAGAGCTTGCCCCTCTTCACTGGGCACCCATGGGTGCAAATAATCTGGTCAGGGGACATACCTACCTTGAACTCCCTTAAACCTTTGAGCACCCTTTCTGCAGTGATAACCCAAATTGTTGCTTTTGTTTCACTCCTGACTGATACTGCACTCCAGCAGTGTCCATCCCTCCTCAACTGCAAAAACTGGGAAGTATTAATTTAGAATATCAGTTTTTGCCCATTTTCCTCCTCCCATTCCCCACATTCATAATGTTTTAATTCCCCCTTGTTCTTTCTCTTTTCTTTTGGAACACACCCAAAAAATGCATTGGCTCTCATAAACAACCAAAAGTATTATGTTCGGGGTGATATTTTGACTAATTTCATATAATTAAGCCTCTTATGTGGGACTCCTATATACAGTATACCATATATATATATATATATACAGATATACATATACATACTAGGATTCATAATAGGATTGAATAGGAGCAAAAGAGCCAAAAAGGCCCATAATATACTCCTATAATGAATAATAGCTACGAATTATGCCTGAAAGAATATAATTGTCCAATCGTCTTTAATATTTTGATTTAGAGTTGCTAATGATTACTTCTTTTGGTAAGGAATTCTATAACTTGATTATTCTTACAGTATAAAAGAACTTTCGTGGAAGAAGGTTAAACTTCTTTACTTGTAACTGCAGAGGATGACCCCTAGTGTTATGAATAGAATCCTTAAAAAGAAAATCCAGGTTTGTTATTAAATATGGATCATTGATAATACTGTACATAAGAAGAAGGTCTCCCCTTAAACACCTAGTTGATAAAGACAGTAGGTCCAAAGAGATTAGTCTTTGAACATATGAAACATCCCTTAGTCCAATCACCATTTTAGTGTACCTTCTTTGTACTCCCTCTATAAGCGTAATGCCCTTTTTTCTATAAGGACACCATAATTGGGAGGAATAATCTAAATGCAGGAGGACATAAGCTCTGTACAATGGCATCAGAACCTTGGCATCTCTTGATACAATATTGTGTTTAATGGACCATATTACTCGGTTTGCCTTGAGGGTGATATCATTTAAATGAAAAGTTGGAAGAAAATCTTCAGAGATAAACACACCCAAATCTTTTTCAATTGAAGAGCTTGTCAGCTTTGAATTATCTAAAATGTTTGTATGCCTAGGATTAGATACCCCAAAATGCACTACTCTACATTTAGAGTGGTTTAATTTCATCCTCCATGTAGCAGTCCATTTTGACAATTTGTCCAAATCACTTTGAATAGCAATAATTTGAGAAATATTTCCAACTGGACCCCCAATTTTGATATCATCTGCATATTTTACTGAGTTGGTACAATTTTGTCATGTAATGTCAGCAATAAAGTATTGGAACAAGCAAGGACCCAGGACGGACCCCTGGGGAACTCCACTAGTGACTATCCCCTTACTAGAAAGTTGTACATTTATAAGTACATGTTGCGAATGATTACACAACCAGTTAGAACCTCTAGTGGGTGATCTAACCCCTTGCGCAAGATCGCACTGTTTGCACATATCTATTAATTTTGAAACAGCATTAGTAGAAGTGATCATATTCTCCCAATTAATATTTGGTAAATTAAAGTTACCAGTAAGAATGACTTCACCAAGTGAACTAGCCACTTCAACTTCTTGTATAACAGTGTCCAAATAATCAGCAGTGGAATTTGGGGGGCTGTAACAGACCCCTAAAACAATAAACTGAGACTGGTTTGTCATTAGTTTAATCCAAAGTGTTTCAACATATATATATATATATATATATATATATATATATATGTGTGTGTGTGTGTGTGTGTGTGTGTGTGTATATGTGTGTGTGTGTGTGTATATATATATATATATATACAGTGGCATGAAAAAGTATTTGCCCCCTTCCTGATTTTCTCTATTATTGCATATTTGTCACACTGGATGTTTTCAGGTCTTTAGAGAAAATGTAATATTAGATAAAGGGAACCTGAGTGAACAAATAACACTTTTTTTTTTTTTAATTTCACTTATTTAATGAAAAAAAGTTAACCAACACCAACTGGCACTGTGTGAAAAAGTAATTGCCCCCTTACACTTAATAACTGGTTATGCCACATTTAGCTGCAATGACTGCAACCAAACACTTCCTATAATTCAATATCAGTCTTTCACATCGCTGTGGAGGAATTTTAACCCACTCTTCCTCGTAGAACTGCTTTAATTCAGTAACATTTGGTAGGTTTTCGAGCATGAACTGCTCGTTTCAGGTCCTGCCACAGCATCTCTATTAGGTTTCAGTCTGACTTTGACTAGGCCACTCCAAAACTTTAATTTTACTTCTTTTAGCCATTCTGATGTGGACTTGCTTTGTGTTTTGGATCATTGTCTTGCTGCATGACCTAACTATGCTTCAGCTTCAGCTGACGGAAGGATGACTGGACATTCTCCTTAAGAATTTTCTGGTACAGAGCAGACTTCATGGTTTCTTTAATTATGGCAAGTCATCCAGGTCCTTAGGCAGCAAAGCATCCCCACACCATCACACTACCACCACCATGTTTGACTGTTGGTATGGTGTTCTTACTGTGGAATGCTGTGTTTGCTTTACTAAGACATTATGGGATCCATGTTGTCCAAAAGTTCCACTTTGACTCATCTGTCCATAGAACATTTTCCCAAAAGGCTTGTGGATCATCCAGGTGCTTCTTGGCAAATGAGAGATGAGCATTTATGTTCTTCTTGGTTAGCAGTGGTTTCCGCCTTGCTACCTCACATGAAGCCCATTTTTGCCTGAGTCTCTTTCTGATTGTGGAGTCATGAACACTGACCTTAGCTGAGGCAAGAGTAGCCTGCAGTTCTTTGGATGTTGTTTTAGGATCCTTTGAGACTTCTTGGATGATTTTACACTGTGCCCTTGGAGTAATTTTGGCAGGCCGCCCACCTGGGAAGGTTCACTACTGTTCCAAGTGTTCTCCATTTGGAGATTATGGCTCTCACTGTGGTTCGATGGAGTCCCAGAGCCTTAGAAATAGCTTTGTAACCCTTTCCAGACTGACAGAGAGGGCAACAAATTTTTTCTGATCTTTTCAGGAACTTCCTTTGATCATGGCATAATGTGCTTGTTGAATCTTTGTGCTGGCAACGTGACTCTGATGGTAAGGGCCAAAATAAGTGAGGTTTATATTGAGCAGGGCTGGCTGTAATCAAGCTGGCTGTGTTCAATCAGCTGACTCTAATTATCCCTTTAATTGGGTTGATTTAACTAGGGGCAATTACTTTTTCACACAGTGCCAGTTGGTGTTGGTTAACTTTTTTCATTAAATAAATGAAATAAGTAAAAAAAAGTGTTATTTGTTCACTCAGGTTCCCTTTATCTAATATTATATTTTGTCTAAAGACCTGAAAACATCCAGTGTGACAAATATGCAATAATAGAGAAAATCAGGAAGGGGCAAATACTTTTTCACCACTGTATATATATATATATATATATATATATATATATATATATATAAGCTTTGTGGGAAAGTGGTTAAGCAATTACTGTAATTTTTGCAGGAATTATGCCTATGTTAATTAGACCCATGGAGTTCGGTCTCCAGGAAACGTAATTAATGTGTGAAGTTGCTCAGAGCTAATATGAAAATGAACTGAAGTACAAAATTAGACAAAAATAAAGTTACACCATCAATATTAAGGTAATTCAGTGCAAGCAGAAATTGTACCACAACACAGGCAGAGCTACAGGAGTGTTCTAAACTAGTACATGGACTGCTGCTGACATGGTTCAGTGATTAGTTTTTTTCTCCCCACATACAATTTGTCACCCCCCTCTCTCCCCTCCATTAGAGCTCAATCCCTGATCCCAGCAATGTGCTCAGACCACCCAACTCAGATCTTGAGGGCTCCCTGGACCCTGCTCACCCCACCGATCATCCACCTGCTTTCCACTTTCCATCACACCTGAAGCCCAGCAGCAGCAGTGGGTGATTGTTTCTGGCAGCGTCGCTGAAAGAAGAACCCACTCCTCCCTCCCACCCATGGTCATTTACCCACTTAATAGTCTCCTGGACTCCCTCCCAATAATTGAGTAATGGCTTGCCCTTCTTGTTCCTTCACTATCAGAATCAGACAATAATGATCTATCAATTAGCTCACCTCTATTGAGCATTTTGCTTCAGCTGGCAAACATGTACATGTAAGGATACTCCTGTCACTACTCTCCTGGGTCCAAACACCAGCTGCTCTCTCCATGTGATAGGTGAGTCCTAGCTCACTCATCCATTTGCTCTCCCAATCACCTGAGCACATTGCATTTGCCTAGCTGGTCTGAACCACAATGCGGATACTTTGAGCCAGCAAAGAAAATCACCAAGTCCTTCCCTTCTGCATATTAGACAGTGAGAACTATCACCCCTACTACCGCAGTCATTAACCCACAGTCACTGTATACAAGGCCATTCTATTTTAGGCAGCACTGCAATTTATGGATCTTTTCTCAGGAACTAACTTAAACTGAACCTATTTGCCAATCATTTG
Source organism: Neoceratodus forsteri (assembly GCA_016271365.2). Classification (NCBI taxonomy): domain Eukaryota; kingdom Metazoa; phylum Chordata; order Ceratodontiformes; family Ceratodontidae; genus Neoceratodus; species Neoceratodus forsteri. Next base: position 258,856,862 of record CM028137.1, on the reverse strand, counting down.
GGACTGACATCCACCTTAATAGCCTAAATGACCAATTATCTAAATGTTACCTTCCGTACTGTCAGACTGCCGTTGCCCCATTAGCTAATGAACAGAACTCGAATTCAAGTGCTACCAAGGCTGTGCTGCGAGTGTTGCCCTAATTTCAATCCTAAGTGACTAGTTACTCTTGCTCACTGCTCCAGTCACAGCACATTTCCTACCTTTCCTACTCTGCCTGCTGCCCCCTTAAACTATTCTTCCCCTACCCTGAGCCGGTTCCACCAAGCTGCATCAACAACTAAGTTGTTAAAATGTGGCACAACAACACACACAATGTCAACAGGCAAAATTTTGCCTGTCAGACATTGAGTGTTATTCACAGGAGGGCTTCACCCCGCCACCCCTGAATTTTAGATAACAAACTCCCAGCTGGAGTTTGTTTATTTGAGGGGGCAGATGAAACTGTGAAATTTCGACACTGGGTCCATTACAGCTACAACCTTGAAGTTGTCTCTGTAATGGATTTCAATGTTGAAATTTCTCTGTGGTAATGGTATACACCCTGAACCTCCTTCCTACCCATTCCCCATATGTCTGACCCCCCACATACAATTTGTCACCCCTCTCTCCCCTCCATTAGAGCTCAACCCCTGATCCCAGAAACATCCTCAGACTGCCCGACTCAGATCATGAGGGCTCCCTGGACCCTGCCTTCCCCGCCGATCATCCACCTGTTTTCCACTTTCCATCACACCTGAAGCCCAGCAGCAGCAGAAGCAGCAGAGGTGGGTGATTGTTTCTGGCAGCGTCGCTGAAAGAAGAACCCACTCCACTCCCTCCCACCCATGGGAGGGGTGAGAGAGAGGGGTGACAAATTGTATGTGGGGGGGTCAGACATATGGGGAATGTGGAGGAAGGAGGTTCAGGGTGTATAGCGGTCTGAACCCATAGTCAGACAAATGGTCAAACATATGACAACTTAGGTTAAATGCAAAGAAGTGCAAAGTAATGCACCTGGGAAACAAAAACCCAGGAGAAGAGTACACAATAGCAGGGGAGGTACTAACAACAACAAAAATGGAAACGGACTTGAGGGTAGTCATATCAGATGACATAAAGGTGGGTAAGCAAAGTGAGAAGTCAGTAAGGAGAGCCAGGGGGATATTGGGATGCATAGGACGGGGCATCACAAGTAGAAAAAGGGAAGTGGTTATCCTTCTGTACAGACAGTTGGTGAGACCCCATCTGGAATACTGTGTGCAGTTTTGGAGACCCCATATATGCAAGAACATAGACAGGATGGAAGCAGTACAGAGGAGGACAGCTAAAATGGTGCAGGGTCTGCAACAGAAACCATATGAAGAGAGACTGAGAGAGCTTAATATGTATACCCTTGATGATGAAAGGAGCGACGGGGGGACATGATAGAAACTTTTAAGTACCTCAAGGGAATCAACAAAGTCCAGGAGGGTAGCATCTTTCAGAAAAAGAGATGTGTAAGAACAAGGGGCACAATTTAAAGATAGAGGGGGACTGCCAGGGTAATGTGGAGAAATTTTTTCACGGAGAGAGGGTGGACGCATGGAACCACCTTCCTGGGCAGGTTGTTGGGTCTAAAACAGTGGGGGAATTCAAACATGCATGGGACAGACATAAGGCAATTGTAGTGGGGGGGTTGCAGGAAGTAGGCTGTTGGTTAACTAGAATCTGCAGCTTATCCAATAGGAAGGGAAATGGGCAGACTGGGTGGGCCAAGTGGTCCTTATCTGCTATCAAAGTCTATGTTTCTATGTTTCTATTCTCTCCTCATCTATGGCTTCTTCACATTTCCCCCCTTTCTATCTGTCCCCCCTTATTATGCTGTCTACTCTCATGGCCCTACTGCAATTTATAGATTCTGTGATAACCTCCCCACAGAATGTGTCTATCCCTACCCTCCCCCTTGATTTTACAATGTCCAATACCCTAGTTCATGAGTAATGGTCCATACTCATTCTTGACATCTGAAAGAAAAAAAAGCTTGGCTTCTCATCTCACGCTACATACAAAAGACTCGCTGATACTCTCCCCCAAATGGTAAGTGAATAAAACCACATGTGCTATTTCTCCTACCATACCCATTACTACTTGTCACAGGTGACATTGAACTAAACCCTGGACCTCCCATGCCAGACACCCCACCTCTCTCACACACCCTGACAAGGTGTGAAAGGGTTAAAAATAGTACATCAGAACATCAAAAGCTTGCTACATAACCTTGATGAATTTATCACTTGGATCTCCAATTACCAGCCAGATATACTGAATCTTTTTGAAACCTGGCTAAGACCCTCTGTATCCAAGAACCTCTGCAATATAGCAGGATACAGTTTCATTAGGTGTGACAGGTCCCACTCCAAAAGGGGAAACAGAAACATAGAGTTTGACAGCAGATAAGGACTGCTTGGCCCACCTAGTCTGACCATTTTCCAACCTGCAGATCCTAGTTAACCAACAGCTTACTTCCTCCTACCCCCACTAGGACTGCCTTATGTCTGTCCCATGCATTCTTGAATTCCCCCACTGTTCTTGACTCCACAACCTCCTCAGAGAGGCTGTTCCATGCATCCACAACCCTCTCTGTGAAAAAATACTTCCTCACATTACCTCTGAGCTGTCCCCCCTCTATCTTCAAATTGTGCCCCCTTGTTCTTGCACATCTTTTTTCTGAAAGATGCCACCCTCTTGGACTTTGTTGATTCCCTTGAGGTACTTGAAAGTTTCTATCATGTCCTCTTTCTCCCTTCTTTCCTCAAGGGTATACATATTAAGCTCCTTTAGTCTTTCTTCATATGTCTTCTGGTGCAGACCCTGCACCATTTTGGTTGCCCTCCTCTGACAGCTTCCATCTGCCTATGTCTCTCATGAGATGGGGTCTCCAGAACTGCACACAGTACTCCAGATGGGGTCTCTCAAACTGTCTGTACAGAGGATAACAACTTCCTGTTTTCTACTATTGATGCCTCTCCCATGCATCCCAGTATCCCCAGCCTTCCTTACTGCCTTCTCACATTGCTTGTCCACCTTTAGGTCATCTGATATAATTACCCCTGGGTCCCTTTCCATTTTATTGTTGTCAGTATCTCACCCCCATTGCATACTCTTCCCCTGGGTTTTTGCTTCCCAGGTGCATTACCTTGCACTTCTTTGCATTGAATCTGAGCTGCCATATATTTGACCATTCCTCCAACCTTGCCAAGTCCCTTCTCATCCATTCTACTCCATCTGGTGTGTCAACCCTGTTGCAGATCTTTGTATTGTCTGCAAAGAGACATACTTTTCCTTCCAGTTCCTCTGCAACGTCACTTATAAAGACATTAAAAAGGACCGGTCCCAACACCAGCTCATCGGCCAGCAGTTGGATTTCCGCTTGCGACGCTGGCGACCCGGGTCTGGGAATGGACTCGGGTCACTGGAGAGCCGGCCGGGGGGGGAGTAGGCTCAAGCTTCCTATGACTGCTCGCCTACTCCAGGGGGAAGGAGGGGACGTGGCTCGCTGTCTGGTACCCCCTGGTGGAGGCCGGGGAGACCGGCAGTGGAGCCCCAACGCACATGGGGGCATGGTGAACGTCGTCTGTGCCCAGACGTTCATGTCACACCACGCCCCGGGTAGAAAAGCAGAAAATCCGGCCTGCTGGTCTGCTGGATGATGGCTGCCTCACTTCTGTCTGCATGAGATGCCCTGACGCCTCCAAACCCACCTCAGCAGCACTCAGGGACTGATGCCTAGTGCACTGGTTGCTCCTCCTGGTGCCTTCCCCCTCGGAGGAGGGGGACCCACCCGGGGAAGGGATACATCGGGCCACCCCTGGGTCAGCTGTGATCTGGGGTGTGAGGAGGGGGTCAGGGCGAGGGGGTCGCAGGATGCTTGAGCAGCCAGAACGAGTGGCAGACCAGAGGCAAGAAGGAGGGATAAATAAAGAACACACACACACACAAAAAAAAGGACCGGTCCCAGTACTGAACCCTGCAGTACCCCCCTAGTAACCCTCCTTTCTTCACTGTGGACCCCATTTACTACTACCCTTTGCGTCCTATTGTCTAGCCAATTTTTTATCCAGGCTACCACCTTGGGACTCACTCCAAGGCTGACTAACTTGTGTATTAATCTTTTGTGTGGGACTGTATAAAATGCCTTGCTAAACTCTGGGTAGGCCATGTCCACAGCTCCTCCCTGGTCTACTACTTTGGTCACTTAGTCAAATAAATCTATTAGATTTGTCTGACACAACCTTGCCATCATGAATCCATGCTGCCTTGGGTCCTGTGCCACACTGGCCTCTAGGTACTCAACAATTCTTTCCTTCAGAAGTGATTCCTTCATTTTCTCTACCACTGAGGTCAAACTAAGTGGTCTGTAGTTTCTTGCCTCGTCCTGCTCCCACTTTTGTGAAGAGGAATCACATCCACCCTCCTCCAGTCCTCAGGTACCACCCAATCCTCCCATGATTTGTTAAAAAGAGTAGTCAGCGGTGTCACTAGTTCTACCCTTAGTTCTTTTAGAATTCTTGGGGGAATCCCATCAGGCCCCATTGTTTTGTCCACCTTCAAATTTATTAGTTCTTTCAGAACCCTTTCTTCTATAAATGGACTGGTATAGATCCCCATCTTCAGATTGTTTCTCTTGTTTGGTTTAGGTACCTCTCCCTCCTCTTCCTTTGTGAATACTGAGCAGAAATAGTCATTCAGGATCCCTGTTTTTTCACTGTCACCCTCTACCTACATTCCCTTCCCTTTATTAGGCCTCAGTATCCCTCCTTTGGTCTTTTTTCACTCTCTAATGTACCTATAAAAGGTCTTATCCCCCTTCTTAACAGAGTTGGCTATCCTTTCCTCGGTTTGGGAATTTGCTATTCTGACTGCCTTCCCAGCCTCTTTCTGCTTTAACTACTAAAGTTCTCTGTTCTGCTCCTTCTGTGTTTCCTTTTATTTCCTGAATGCTATCCTTTTTTCCTTAACCTTCCCTGCCACCACTTTTGAGAACCATAGCATTTTTTTTCCTTCATTGTGTTTTGTTGATTTGCTTTACACAAAGGCTTGTTGCCTCTGTGATGGCTGTTTTGATTACTCACCATTGTTCCTCCACCCCTCCTTCTTGCCTGTTTGCTAGTGCTTTTCTGAAGCAATCTCTCATTTTCCTAAAGTCAGCCCTCCTAAATTCCAATACTCTTGCTTTTGTATGGCTTGATTGTATGGCTGTGTTTATCGTGAACCACACTGTTTGGTGGTCACTTGTTCCCAGATGGCTGCCCACTTCTAAATCTGAGATTCTTTCTCCGTCCCCATTTGAGAGTACCAGGTCTAAGATTGCTCCCTCCCGAGTGGGTTCCAATACTAGCTGTCTGAGGCATGCCTCCTGTAGGGCATCAAGAATGACCCTGCTTTTGGATGTGCCTGCAGCAAAGGTGCCCCAGTTAGCATCTGGCATATTCAGGTCCCCCATCAACAATATCTCCCCATTTTCTGCCATTCTAAGGAAGCCTTCTATAATTTTCTCATCCATTCCCTTCCCCTGAGATGGGGGTCTGTATACAACCCCCATGCAGATTGTGGTGCCATTTCCTGTCTCCAGGGTGACCCAGAGTGTCTCATCTGCTCCCTGTTTACTCTTTAGTTCTGTTGCTTTGATCCCTTCCTTTACATAGAGAGCTACTCCTCCTCTTCTTTTAACCTCCCTGTCCCTCCTGTAGGTTGTGTATCCTGGTATGTTGACATCCCAGTCATGGTTCTCTGTGTACCTTGTTTCTGTGACTGCCATAATATCCAGACAACCCTCTTCCATCAAGGCCACTAGTTCAGGGAGCTTGTTACTCAGACTATGGGCATTGGTACTCATCACCCTCCACTTTCTGATGGCCTTATCTCTTTTAGCCCCATTTCTGTCCTTACTGTCTTTGCCTTTTTTTACATTTACATCTGTCCTGCTCCCTAATGACTTCTCTACCTTGGTGTTTACCTCACTAATTACTGTGTTTTGTTGGGGGAGGCTGGGATTTCCCTGCTCCTTTTCAGTGCCTCCCCTCTTAGCTAGTTTAAATGCTTGCCAATGAAGCATTTAAACCTCTCACCTAGGATCCTGGTTCCCCCTCCCCAGACAGATGCAGACCATCACACCAGTACAGGTCTGCATCCCTCCAGGTAGCTCCCCAGTCCCCAATGAAGCCAAAACCCTGAGCTCCACACCAGTTTTTCAACCATTCATTGAATTCTCTGGTGAGGACTACCCTAGCATCACCCTTGCCATAGACAGGCAGCACCTCCGAGAAGGTTACCGTATGCGCTACTTGTCTAAGGCCCCTCCCCAACTCTACAAGCTCCTCTGGCACTGCTCTGATCCCATTCCTGGCTAGGTCATTTGTCCCTAGGTGGACCATTTGACATCCAGCTCCCTCCCTCATGCAGCTACTCCCACGATCCTGAGGATTCGCTTCCTGTCCCTCCAAGCCTTGGTGCCAGGCAGGCACCTTACCTTCCTCTCCCCTTCCTCCCCCCCAATGATTGAGTCCCCCACCAGGAGTTGTTTCCTTCCCCTGTAGGGTCCCATGCCACCCTCCTGTGGGTCTCCTTCTGAAGGTTCCCAGCATCCTCCTTGGTCTCCATTGCAGGTGCTCAATAGAGGAACCGCTATCCACCAGAAGAGTGAATGAATTGTGGAGAGGTACAGCTGGAGGGATGCAACTCTGTTTCACCACCCTCTCCCTTCCTGAGCCCATCCTGGGCCAGCATCTCCTCTTTCTTGGCAACCTCTGAGGTAGTGGCATTGGCCCTGGTGGTCCTTGGGTGGGGGAGGAGGTTTCATGAATCCTAGCCAGGTCAGCCTGGAGACGGGCTACCTCCTCCCTCAGACCAGAGAGGTGCCTGCAAACAGGGCAGCATCACAGCCTCCAGAATGTCTCCTGGAACACTGCCACCCCACAGCCATTGCACTGCACCACTCCTATCATGTTCTAGTTTGTGCCCCTCTCCTGTTTCTCTGTATGCTTAATCTCTCCTCTGCTTACAACGCTTACCCTTCCTGTTCTGGGACAGCAACTTCCTATATTCTTCAGTAGCCTCCTTCCTTGCTCAGTGTCAGACTACCAGCAGCTGGGGGGAGGAGTAAGCTACTTTTTTTCTTTAGGGTTGGGAGGGGGAACAATGATCTATTTTAAGTCACATTTCAACCTAACAATCTCAGACTCCTCCCCCCTTATTGTCCTCCCCTTGAGTTATGCCATGCTATACTAACCTTAAGTCACTCTAAAAAAGTGTACATTTTCTGCACCTATCTAACACCAGCTATCAGCCTCAAAGGACTTTCTTTTCTCACCAACTTATTTGATCCCTGTGTGAGAAATAGCAAATTATTAATTCTCAGGGATTTTAACATAAACTGGCTGGACGGAAATACATCAGCTGTAGAGCTAACCCCTAATAAGATGCCTCTTACACAAATAATCTCCCAACCCACTAGGATCTCTAATAATGGTCTTACTGCCACTTTGATGAACTGGATACTAGAAACTAATATTGACAAAATCATCTGCTCTGGTGTACTTCCTGATTCCATAAGCGACCACTCTTCTGTGTTCTGTGTCTGACGAACCAAAGTTCCCAATGCTCCACCTCATATAATACACTTTTGTGACTTCTCCCACCTAGAGCCATCAAAATTCAAAGCAGAGAAAGCTAATCTAGACTGGTCATTCCTATGGGACATCACTGATGCTGATCTCACCAGCTACCATTTCAATGCAGTAATCTCTAGACTCCAGGACAAACATGCCTCCCTTACCTCAAGGAGAGCTCATGGTCAGAAAAGTAAATGATAGATAGATAGATAGATAGATAGATAGATAGATAGATAGATAGATAGATACACTTTATTTCTATAGTGCCCCTTTCCAGGACTCAGAGCACTTCACACTCAGAATAAATACAATAATTTTAAAATATACACAGAATTAAAACCAACATCAATTATCCAGCCACCATGCTATATAAAACTATCTATGCAATCAGTTGCAGTAAACTATGCTTGTATACAGACAGTTGGTGAGACCCCATCTGGAGTACTGCATGCAGTTCTGGAGACCCCATCTCTGCAATGACATAGACAGAGTGGAGGCTGTTCAGAAGAGGGCAACCAAAATGGTGCAGGGTCTACACAAGAAGACAAATGAAGAGAGACTAATGCAGTTTAATATGCATACCCTTGAGGAAAGGAGGGAGGGGGGCCTGATAGAAATGTTCAAGTACCTCAAGGGAATTAACAAAGTCCAAGAGGGTAGCATCTTTCAGAAAAAGAGATGTCTAAGAACAAGGGGGCACAATTTGAAGCTAGAGGGGGGATGGCTCAGAGGTAATGCTAGAAAGTATTTTTTCACAGAGAGACTTGTGGTTGCATGGAACAGCCTTCCTAAGGAGGTTGTGAAGTCAAGAACAATGAGAGAATTCAAGAATGCATGGGACAGACATAAAGCAATTCTAGTGGGGGGGTAGGAGGAAGTAAGCTGTTGGTTAACTAGAATCTGCAGCTTATCATCAGGTATGGAAATGGGAAGACTAGGTTGGCCAACTGGTCCTTATCTGCTGTCAAATTCTGTTATGTTTCTATGTAAGCCATACATCTACGAATTAAGAGCCTGGCTAAATAAATAGGTTTTGAGTCCTTTCTTGAAGGTATCCACCAAGGGTGCCTCCCGTAACTGTTTTGGTAAAGTGTTCCACAGGGTAGGTGCAGCCACAGAAAAAGCTCAATCACCAGAGTGATGCAAACTAACCCTAGGAACATCCAGCAGACAACTCTCAGCAGAACAGAGAGCCCGGGATGGATGGTGAGGCACAAGGAGATCTTACAGGTAGACTGGTTCCCCTTCATGTAGGGCTTTATAGGTCAGTAACCTGAACTTGAAGGCAATCCTCCACCTGACCAGCAGCCAGTGCAGTTCACAGAGGATGGGTGTAATATGATCGTACCTACACGCACCTATCAGTAATCTTGCCACCGTGTTCTGCACCAGCTGCAGCCGGAGGAGGTTACCTCCAGATAGCCCTAAGTACAGAGTATTGCAGTAGTCCAGTCTGGATGTTACGAAAGCATGTACTAGTGAGGCTAGGTCCTTGGGAGGTAAAAGGTTCCTGATCCAGGTGATGGTTAATGTGCCCCTTCTGTTCCTCCTGAAGAAGAGGGACAGATGCTAGGCTACCTACAAAAACATCAGTTCTGTCCTTGACTGGAACACTGATAGATCCATTAGGAATAGGTGTAAATGGGAATTGCAACTGAGCAAGAGCAAATACTTTTGCATTTTGATAACCTCCCCTTATAATAGCCTCACCAATACTGGACCCAACTCAAGCAGTCCCTCTGATTTCACAGGCCATCCACTCCTTCTGACTTTCAGATAGATGAAGTCCATTGCAACAGTCCAAGCACAATATCCAATGCCTTCAATAACCTCTTCTCTGACCTTTCTGAATTTGCCATGTACCTCAACAACCCTGCAGAGTAAACTGCTCTCCTCTACTCCCAATCCCCTAGGACAGAACCCCTCTTTTCTCTTTCAGCAGGTCACAGTGGGTGAGGTTTATAAGCTTCTCAAACAGATCCGAGATTCAAAATCCGCAGGCCCTGATGGCATCAAGAAGACACTGCTTAAACTTAGCTGGCAGGCCCAGTGACCAGGATTATTTATCTCTCCCTTTCCTTCAATGTTGTCCCATCTGCATGGGAACTGGCCAATACCTTGCTGATATTCAAAGAGGGAACAATAAATGTAGAGCTAACTATAGGCCAATTGCTATCTCGCCAGTCATGAGCAAAATAATTGAGAAAATTGTTGCTGCGCAACTTAAAACTTATCTAGATAAATACAACCTCCTAAGCCCTGCCTAGTATGGATTTCTAAAAAAACATTGCACAACCACCACACTGCTGTCGCTAACCAATAGCATACTCACCTCTCTTGATAGGGTCAAATACTCTGGAGCTGTATTCATAGACCTAACAAAAGCTTTTGATATGGTCAATCATCCCATCCTTCTCAACAAGCTAAACATCCTTGATATACGGGTCTATTCATCAAAAGGGGTTACCAAAGAGTGACATGAGGGTCAGATTTTCAAATTATTTCTAGATTACATTTGTGATGCATTTCAAGACATTATGACCCAAGTATGAAAAATTAAACATATTGGGAGATAAAAGCCTCACAGGTTACTGAGATAAAACAACTGTATTGTGGTGAGTGTATCAAGTGACACCACACACCGTGGTGAATGTGACACCTGACACAAGAAATTTGTTTTAGTAGTAAAAACTATGATGAACATATGTAATGAGTTATATTAAAACATGAGAAGCAAATATGTATAAGAATTACATTAAATTAATTGCAAATTTGATGTGTTGCACTACTTACCATGGTGAATATAACAAGTGACACCTCACTTACATTTCACTTACTAAAACTGTACTAAACATGCCTAATAACTAAAATACTACTGCTACTGACTGGCACACTGCTATAAAACATGAAAACATTTGACAATTACATTATTGGCAAGTGTGATGCTTTTTACCATATACTGTGGTGAATGTAACGAGTGACACCACACATTTGTTTCAGTTTTACAAAGTTTACTGAAGATGCCTAATGGCTAACATGCTACTAATAATAACTGACACAGTGCTACAAAACCTGGAGAAATCTGACAATAACAACAATACTGACAGGTGTGATGTTTGACACCACATAACAGGTGAATGTAACTAATGACACTACACTTTTGTTTCAGTAGAACAAACTTTACTGAACATGCTTAATGGCTAACATGCTACTACTAATGACTGACATAGTGCTGCAAAGCCTGGAGAAATTTGTTAAAATTAATGTTATTGAAGGGTATAATGTTTGACTCCACATGCCGTGGAGAATGTAACGTATGACACCACACTTATGTTTGCCTTACTAAAACTGTACTAAACTTGCCTAACAGCTAACATACTACTATTACTGACTGGTATACTGCTATAAAACATGAAACAATTCAACAATTACATTAGTGGCAAGTGTGATGCTTAACACCACATAATGTGGTGAATGTAACAAGTAACACTGCACATTTGTTTCAGTTTTAAAATGTTTACTGAACATGCCTCATGGCTAACATGCTACTACTAACAACTGACATAGTGTTACAAAACCTGGAGGAATTTGACAATGATAACAGTACTGGAGGGTGTGATGTTTGACACCACATATCATGGTGAATGTAATGAGTGACACCACAAAAAAATAAATTTTAACCCACCATTAATATACGCAGTATAATACATTTTTACAGCTGATGCCCAGCACTTTCCCAAGACATGCAGTTGTCACTGAAATTTGCTCTCTGAAAATGTTCCCCACAATCAGTGAATGATGGTAACCAAAGCCTTTCTGTGGTGAATGTAACTGCAGCCCTTGTCGTTGCATGCAGTGCTTATATTCATGGAATGTAACCATACAAAATGGAGGAGCCACATGCAAACAATGGATTTTAAACCACAACTTAGCTTGTCCCTCTATGGTTGCTGCTTGGTTCTGATAGGCAAGTTATGACTTTGAAACTGTCACAGACTGACGAGTACACATTGGGCCTGATGTGACTCCAAGAAGAGTGATGGTCAAAGGTTGCTCTCCCTTCTGTGGGAAAGCTAGATCAGGCAGTAACACAACCAATTACCCCAAGGAGGCAAACTAGTAGAGCAGCAAGAAAATCATTTAAAGTGCTAATAGCACAATTACATATGTGGGGGCCATGTAAGTGAATGTAATGTGATGTGACACCAACTGTTACATTCATCACACTAAATACAAAGCTGCAAAAATTAAAGATGGAGTACTACAATGGGTTAAAGAGTACAGATAATAAAAAACAGAACTCCAGATTACCGAGTGGATTTACTTTATTAAGGGAAAACAGTAAATAAAGCTTGCAAAAACAATTAGTAAAACATGTGTTTTTGCATGTCACACTTTTTCAGGTTAAAAAGGTAGCAAAATGGAGTGGGACACCCAATAAAAAAATATATGGATACCCTAGAATTCTATAGTTATGTTATGTATCTGCACATATAGCCAGCTTTCAGATTTAGTCAAAAACATATGACTGACAGTTCTTGATTTTTAAAAATGTGTTATGCACTGTATGGTGGGCATTGGTAACCCTTTTTCATGAACAGAACCAAATCTGAACATGCTCTACACTGGTTTTTAAACTACAGTACCTTTCCAACAGGTACCAGCAGGACAAAACTGGCACAATCGTGTCTGATTACTTACCCTCCACTCTCGGAGTTCCCCAAGGATCAGTACTTGGCCCATTATTATTCTCCCTGCACATTAATTAAGTCCACCACTGATTCAAACATAGATCCCCACTCCTATATGCCAGCAACCTGATGTGCTTCAGCAATGCTCTGAATGTAGCAGATATCAAGATCGCCCTAACCGCTGACCTTAAGGCCGTCCAATCCTGGTTGAAAGATAACAAACTTCTCATGAAGCACATCAAGTCTCAAGCAATGCTTTTAGGAACACCTCATCATCTTAAGAACAACTCTACATTAACAGTTGCTTGTGACAATGGCTCCCCTTTAGAAATTGTTTCTTCATTTATGTACCTAGGTGTCCAGCTCAGTATGCCAACCAAACAACAACTCCAGGATCGCAAAATCCCTCATAGCAACAATTTCTACAGGTTTCGAGATTGTCACTGTGAGGGACCTGAGGGTGAAATTTCACCCTTTCATCATTTTTCACCCCCCTCCCGTTGAAACAACTCTGACTTGTAGTTAGATATCTTAAGAAGGGAGGGTATGGGGGGCACAGACCCCCGATAGAAACCACACAATGTCTAAAAGGTAAAATTTCACCTGTCAACATTGAGGATCATGCCATGCCAAACTTCGACAACACTGTTGTAGTTTCAGCATGGCAAAACCAACCAGCTCCATCCCACTCTTAAATTTTACCTCCACCTGACAAATGTTTGTAGGGTCTTAACTACTACCTTAGTATGGCCTACAGAGCCAGCCCCCACCAATCCTCATCTGCACATATAACCATTGCACAAGACCTACTACTGCCCAAACTATCCTATGGCCTGGAAGTTTTCATACTTGCTTCCAGCACCTTGCAGCACAAATGGGAAGTGGGGTGCAACAATGTCTGCCATTTCACTCTTGGGTACAACCACATCACCCACCACTGCATGTTATATAGTACTTTAGGCTGGTCATCCCCAGCAGCCTTAATGGACTTTACCTTAGGAAGAATTATTCACAGGACATTGCAGGATCAGCTTCTCCTGTCCTTAGTCTCCCACCTAGTACCTTGTAAAACCCTATAATCCCTAAGATCCTAAGATTACCAACAACTCTCCATTTCCAGCTCTAGAACCAGATACAGAAAAATGGCTTTCTGCTCAGTTGCCCCTAAAGTATGGAACAGTATTCCACCAACCCTACACCACTGCCAAGTCCCCAACTCTTTCCACCATCAACTCCACTCTTACCAGCTGCAATGTTCCCAATGCATCTGTCAGATTCTAGGACTGTAATTCCATCACTCCCATTGTTACTTGATCACTGATGCTGACATGTTATGTTTAATTGCCCTGTGCCATCACCCTAATGAATGTATTGAATGTATTGAATGTATTACTTAATGTTTGTACCTCTGTACCTACTGTCATATCATATGGCACTTACAATTTTACTATATATTGTTGAAATGTCTCCTTGTAAACTGCATTACCCTGCCTTCTATGTACTGTACTACTCATGCCTTGTAACCTCCTGGGTTGTGCCTAAAAATAGGCAAATGTATGCCTAGTGCACCCCACCTGCTAAACAGAAACCAACTAAATAAATAAATATTCCTAAAGAAGGCCTTATTATGTTACTCTTATGGTTGGTGTACCCCTAGGAAGTCTCTGTTGGGCCTGCTAATAAATGGGCCTGACTGGGATCCATAGCATCTTCCATAGACCTGCAGTCTGGTCCCTTTTAGATTTATGGGGGCCAATCCAGCTTCAGAGTAACATCTTCAGAAGTGGATTTCTTGATCTCTATCCCTTCAAAGATACGGTCAGACTTTTTCCATTTTCAAGTTAAAATTTTGTTTAGAAGGCAGTGAGAGTGCCTTCTTATTCTTTAGTTCTGGAACTGTGAGAGGATATCGAGACTGAAAAGGGTTTGGTCTTCTTTAGCAAAGTCACCCAGTAGTGAGAGTACTTTGGGGACTGAGAGGGAACTGAGTTATCTCCAGGAAGTGAGAGTCCCTGGGGGAATCTGTTGGCTTCCTCCGATGGTGGGATGGCCATTGGGGGTTGAGAAACCTGGACCTCTTCTGCTATTGAAGTCTCAAGGACTTCAGTTTTACAGTTATTATTTGAAGGTGTTTGCTATTATATGCACCTCCTGATTGTCTTGGGCTTGCTGGGTGGGCCTGAATGATTATGTTACTTTAATTGTGAGTAGAAGGAGTTTTATGTGTTAATTTAGTTTTAGATTGTTTAATTTTCTTGTTTATTTTATTTTATTTAATGATTATAATTTAGTGAACTGTTTTGTTTTTGTGGAGTGGTGTAAATGTACTGTGATTATTAAAATGTGTTGGGGGCCTGCCCCCACGGTCGTGCACTACTCATCCTCCACCCTTCATGCCCTCTGCCCCTTTAACTCCCCCCCATTGCAGTTTGATATCTACCAGTGCTGTAGAGCATTGAGTATTGCTCGTCGGGGGAGGAGGGGAGTTGGGGGGTGCGAACAGTGGAGGGTGAATGAGCGGGACCACTGTATTGGGGTCATGAGATCCAGGAGATGTCCTGGGGTGAAATGGAACCCAGAGCGTGGTTCTCCATGTCTGGTTTTCATACCCAAGGGCACCACCAATTTTGGTGGGCTGGTGGACTGGACGGCCATGGAAGTCCATCCATCTCATGCGGTGTTATGCAATGTCAGGTCCATTAAAAACAAGACTGCAGTTATTGCAAATCTTGTTGGTTCAGTGGACCTGGCATGCATTACTGAGACCTGGCAGGACGTAAATTTTGGCCCCATATTGGAGGCTGTAATTCCGGCCTGATACTCGGTTATTAACCGCCTGAGATTGGATCATGGTGGGGTTGCAGTCTGTTTCAAGACCAATCTGGGACTCACAAGTGTACCAGTTGAGGATACCCAGTCATTTGAATGTACTGTGGTGGCAAGTGTAGGTTGTAGGATTGCCCTCATCTACCAAACCACCCAGAGATGAGAAGCAGTTCCTTCAGGAAGTGGGAATTTTGTGATCAACATGGCATTTGAGTCACCCAGGCTGATGGTCCTGGGCAACTTTATCACCTTGGTCAATGATGAACTCTCACAATTTGGTCAGCAATTCCTCCAGTTAATGTAATCTCTGGGCCTTACACAGATTGTTTCCGCTCTACCCATAAACGTGGTCATTCTCTTGACTTGGTTTTCCTCCTGGGGGTCGACACCTCAGAACTGGGGGGTGGAACCAGTCAGATGGTCCAACCACTACACCATGCATTTCAGTTTTTGCACCCCCCTTCATAGGCCTGCCCCTGTGGAGATGATCAGGTACCGCCCTTTATGAGACGTAAGCTCTGAAGGCCTGGCGGCAGTGCTTGACTTATCTGTTCTTCCACTGGCAACTAGTGACCCAGAAGCCCTAGTTGTGGCCTATAATCAGGCCATAACTTCAGCTCTGGATGTCATTGCTCCTGTCCGCATTCGTCCTCTCTCCCTTCGCCCTCAGTCCACTTTATTTGATAGATCTTTGAGGGAGATGCAGCGACTAGGATGAAGGTTAGAGCGTTGCTGGTGGAAATCTGCTCTTGATGCTGACCACCTTAGATTGATGAACCATTATCAAGCCTATCAGTCTGCAATCACCAGTAAGAATGCAGAGTTCCTGTCCAGGGAGATTGAGGCTGCTCAGAACCAACCAGCTCAGCTCTTTCAAACTATGGACAGACTGTGCAACCCAGCCTGTCTACAGATTCGAAGAGCATTTTTGCAAGTTGAGTACAAGGAGCTTGCTCAATTCTTTGCAGCTAAGGTGGCTGACATCAGGGCAGAACTCCTACCTGCACACTCTGGCATTGCTCTAGACAGGCATTTGAAGACTGCACCTCAGTTTTCCAGGAGTTCCTTTGGCCAGCTGGAGCTCAGGGACATCATGAGGATTGTCCAGGGTATGCGCCCTAGGTGCTGTAGTTTGGATCCAGGTCCAACTACCCTGATCTTGGGTTGTAGTGACATTCTTGGCCTGATCCTAGCACCGATAGTCTGGTGCACCCTGGAAACAGGTGAGTTTCCCAGCTCCCTGAAGGAGGCAGTGGTGACACTCCTCCTGAAAAAGCTTCCTTGGACCCAGACTGCCATGCAAACTACAGATCAATCTTGAACTTTCCCTTTTTGTTGAAGTTGATCGAGAAAGTAGTTGCCATACAACTGGAGGACCATTTGGCCATCCATGATGTCTACAAGCCTCTCCAGTCCAGTTTTCAAAAGAGGCATAGTACTCAGACGGCACTGGTTCCGGTGCTCGGTGATCTCCTGATGGCTAGAGATCAGAAGAGTTGTTCCATCTTGGTCCTTTTGGACCTTTCCTTAGTATCCGAAACTGTGGATCATAGGGTCCTGCTCGATCATTTGAGGTTCATCTGTGGCCTGTCAGATACGGCCCTCTGGTGGTTTTCATCTTTCCTCACCGGAAGAACTCAAAGGGTGGTGTCGGGGATTTATTCCTCTGACCCAACCCCTTTGTCATGTGGGGTTCCTCAGGGTTTGTGTTGTCCCCCATGTTGTTCTCAGTGTACATGCTACCCCTCAGAGACATTGTAAGAAGGTATGGGCTGAGGTTTCATTGTTATGCCTATGATACCCAGCTCTGCCTTTCTTTTGCGCCTGACAGAATAGTGCCCTCTCGGTATTTAATAACTGCCTCACGGAGTTACAGGAGTGGATGGATTTGTGCTGTCTGAAGTTGAACTCGGTAAGGACTGAGGTGTTGGTGGTGGATCCGGGTCACCGTATAGAGGGGCTGGGGGTGGAGTTACCCTCGGAACTTTTTCTCAGGGGTCTTTCACTACTGACCTCTGAACAGGTGTGAAACCTGGGGTAATTTTTGATGAGAGCTTGACATTGCGTTCGCAGGTGTTGGCTGTTGTCAAATCCTTCTTTTATCATCTGAGGAATATCTCCAGAGTTAAGCACCTAGTTCCATCAGGTGACCTTCCTACACATGGTCCAAGCCTTTGTGTCCTCTTGTGTGGATTACTGCAATGCCCTTTGCCTAGGGCTTCCAGGGTGGATATTCACCACCTCCAGCTGGTGCAGAATGGAGCTGCCCAGCAATTGATGGGAACCTCTTGGTCCTGTCATATTTCACCGGTGCTGTGCAATCTGCTCTGGTTGCCGGTTCAGTGGCGAATCGCCTTCAAAGTTGGACTTCTGACTTCTAAAACCCTACGCAGACTTGGCCTGGACTACCTGAAAGAGCTCCTGGTCCCTTACTGTCCTGGGCAATCTCTCCGCTCGACTGATGAGGGGTTGCTAGAGATCCCAAGGGTTTGTTTAAAATCTTCCAGGGCCCATGCATTTATGCATGCAGCCCCTACCCTTTAGAATTCTCTACCCCATCAGGTACATGAGTCCCCGACCATGAAGGGATTCAAACAGGTGCTCAGAACTACTTTATGGAGGTGCACTTTTGGGACTAGTTTTATAATTTTGATTGCTTTAACTTTTTATTTTATTTATTATATATGTCATTTTATGCTCAAGTTGTCCAATTTTATGTGAGGTGCCTTGGTATTTGAAAGACACCATATAAATGAAAATGAATTGAATTATTATTATTATTATCCCTTACCCCTTCTGCAGTTTTAATCTCAATCTCGTATTTTGCTCTCCTCACTGCCTTACTAACTTTTTCTGCTTTGTTGAGATATGGCTTGTATCCATCTGGTCAGCTTTGTATTGCGGAACCAGCCAGGATGCAAAGCAGTACCTTGCATTATTAATGCAAAATGTGGCAGTATCTGCAGGGAACAGTGCAGTTCAATGGGAATTAAGCCCTTTTGTCATGCTGTATTTTGTGTCATATCACTTACTGCAAGTTACTCTATCACATCATGGCTGGTTCCGTTTTACTTTCTGAAGGCCAATGTTTTGGCTCTCACTATTACCACAGTCACCTCAGAAAACCATATAGGTCTCTTGTTCCTCCTCCTCCTTTTCTCTTCCTGCCTGTAGCATCCCTTTGACACATCAAGGATCCTTCTGTTTGATAAATCCCCACTTGTTCTCCATCCCAACTAGTGGGCAAGATCCCACCAGTCTTTTCCTTAACTTCTTCCCTAGCATTCTGAAGTCTGCCTCCTAAAATCTCAGACTGCTTCTACCATTACCCTGTCCACTAGCCAGACTGCTTTTACTTGTTTCATGTGTTTTATCACTTTTCATACCCTCCCCAACCAGTTCTTGTTGTTTGTCTCATGTCCCTTCACTGTTCATCATCTTTTTTGTCCTTGTTCCCAGATTGCCCTCACTAGCCAGGGTAGTGTAAGCTAGGTCTTCTGCAACTGAGTTTACCCTGCAGATAACAAACTGAAGAAATTAAGGGCTCACTCCATGCCCTGAGAAATTGTAATTCATCCTCAATCTTTATTTTTCAGCTACAAATCATAAAACATCCCAACAACGTTTCAGATCAATGCCCCTTCTTTAGGCCTTAGTTCTGTGATCACCTTCTTGTAAACCTTTCAACTACTTTCACATTCTCAGAAATTCTGAAATCAGGATTAGAGATGGGTGAAGTGGCCCCAATTTGCTCCGTGAAGTGATTTGCAGAGTGAAGGTGAATTCATGGAGTGCTCCGTAATGCGAAGCAGAGTACTTTATGTTATAATGGGTAACACAAAGTCCATTGAAAACAATGACTTTGCATTACTCCACCTTCCCAAATCACTACTCCGCCAATACTTAAGGTGAAAACAATGTACTGCGCCTCACTTTGCCTTGCATTTAGGCTCCAAAGGTGAATTTTTCAGTGATTCATGGGATTTCAGGTCACATGGACTCTAGATTGTTCAGCGTAGCCTCAGTTTGGGGTAGTGTGTGTAGTAAGCTGTAGGACACAATCTGTTCTGAGAGCTCTCTGCAATTAAAACCTTCTAAAAGCTGTTAAAAAAGCCTTTTTGAGTCATTTTTATTACTGAAACTTGAGTTCATCTATTATAGGAAACCCTCCTGTGCTCATATCATCGAGCGTTTATTGTTTGTGTGTGGATTTTGAATGTTAATGTACAATATTCAGTCTGTGTACTGAGAGACAGTGGAAGTGTGCATTGGGGAGGGGCGTATCTGTGGTGTAGGTAGATTAACTTGGAGAAAAAGACAGTGCTTTCTGTTTTGGTGATATTTTTCTTGTATAACTGTGTTAATGTACACACAGAGTTATTTTCAATAATTCTTGCCATTTTTTTGCTGATTGCTGTGGTGCAGCAGTGCATAATTTTAGTTTGTTTAAAATATGTGGTTATATTATTGCAGTTTTCAATTTGCTATGCGTTACTTAGTGTGTGTGTGAGTATATGTGTGATGCGTGTCATCAAATCAGTCACCTTTTATTATGCCACATAATAATTTCAACAATGTGAACCTGCCATCCACTGCAGCTGTATGATTTTTGTATTTCTTGGTGGTATCTTTACTGGTAGTAGTATTAGTGACTGTTACTGAAGCAGTGCTGTACAGTGCCCCCCCTGCCCGCCCCAACCGGCAAAGATATACTTTTCCAGATTTAGATTTCTGATGGTGAGCACTGGTTAGGTGTTGTGCCTTTGCATCTGCATTTCTTCAGTGTGCAGCACAATCTTAATCTGTCTGTGCATTTGCATCTCTTTAGGGCCCAGTCTCCATCTGTAACTTAAGTATTAGTTGTTTCTTTGGCTTCCTTTCAGAGTACTGGACAGGTGAGGCACATAATTCTGCATGAACATTGCACTTATTAATATGCCTTTTTCAGTCAGGACCATCATCACGAGTCACTCGTGATACAAATCACGCTCTTCATCATCACGGTCATAAATGCAGTCACAAATCACTATTCACGATCATGTCACGAATCACAACACTAATTTTTTGACTAGTTACTTGAATGTATTGTAAGCAAGTTTTGTAGTATCTCCCCAGGCTTCACCATCCCACAATTGTACTCATTAATAACTATTTTTAAGTCAGGGAGTTTGTGCTACAACTCATAGGGGTAGTACAGCTGTAGGCATTCGCGTTCCCAATACATTTCCATATTGGTTATCTCACACCATCGACACCGAATCATGTTCTTCATCATCGCAGTCACAAATGCAGTCACAAATCAAGATTCATGATCACATAACGAATCACAACATTCATTTTTTTTTCACTAGTTACTTGGATGTATTGTAAGCAATGTTACATAGTATCTCTCCAGGCTTCACCACTCCACCATTGTACTCATTAATAAGCATTTTTAAGTCAGGGAGTTTTGTGCTATAACTCATCAGGGAAGTACAACCATAGGCATTCGCTTTCCTTACCATACAGCATGTGAGTCACAGTACTCTAAGTAATGGTGGGCGAAGTGGCCCCAATTTGCTCCATAAAGTGATTCACTGAGTAACATGGAAGCTGTGGAGAACTCCATAATGTGAAGCAGAGTACTTCGTTTCATAATGAGGAACATGAAGTCCATTGAAACCAATGACTTTGCGTTATTCTACATTCGCCAAACCACTTCTCCACCAATTTTAAGGTGAAGTACATTGAAATCAATGTAATTCACCTCACTTCACCCTGTAAATGAGCTCCAAATGAAATTCTGTAGTTATTCATGGATTGCAGGTCACATGGGCTCTAGATTGTTCAGTACAGCCTCAGTTCTGGCCTGGGTAGTGTGTGTGCAGTGGTAGCTGGAGACAGTTTGCTCTCAGAACTCTGTAACTCAAAACCTCTAAAAGCTGTTTAAAAAGCCTTTTTGAGTAATATTTTTTTGCTCAAAATTTAATACATCGATTGTAGGAAACCTGTCTGTGCTCATATCATCGAGTGTTGATTGTTGTGTGTGGATTTTGAATGTTAATTTAGAACAGTCAGTCTGTGTACTGTGAAGTGTGCTTTGGGGGAGGGGCGTATATGTGGTGTAGGTAGATTAACCTGGAGAAAAACGCAGTCTTTCTGGTTTGGTTATATTTTTCTTGTATCGCTGTGTTAATGTACATGCAGTAATATTTTTAGTAATTCTTGAAATTTTTTTGGTGATTGTTGTGGTGCAGCAGTGTACAATTTGTCTGTTTAAAACATTTGGTTATATTACTAAAGGTTTTCAATTTGCTACGCATTACTTGAGTGTGCATGTGCGTGTGAGTGTGTGTGTGATGCGTGCCATTAAATCAGACACCTTTCATTGTGTTACAGAATAACTGCAGCTGTGTGAACCTGCTATACATCGTACCTGCATGAATTCTTTATACTGCTTTGTGGTATCTTTACTAGTAGTGGATTGTTACTGCCATGTACTAATTCTCCAACTGACAAAATGTATTCCTTTCCAGATTTAGATTTGTGACTTGTGAGCACTGGTTAGGTGTTGTTGTCTCTTTTCATATGCATCCCTTGAGTGTCCAGGACAATCTTAATCTGTCTGTGCATTTGCATGGCACCATTAATTCTGGGAGACTGCATTGTTTGTTACACTCTCATTTCACTTCATCAGCACTGGGGAATTTTCTGAACACAAGACAGTTACATTTTGGGGATGCACATTAATTCTGGTGACTCTGTGTGTGACCTGACCACTGTAAGCATGACTGAGTGTGCCATTAATTCTGGGAGACTTTGCATTTCTTGTTACACTTTCATTTCACTTGATCAGCACAGGGGAGTTTTCTGGACACAAGACAACAGCACTTTGGGGATGCACATTCATTCTGGTGACTGTGTGGGTGAGATGCTGCCAATATTGTTGTCACTCTGCCTTACTTCGCATTTAAGTCAGAACGACAACGTGAAGTAATAATAAAAAAGGGAAGTGAGCCTTTCATATGGGACACTCCACGTAGTGAAGTGCCAATGCGAAGTGGCCACTTTGCGTTCATTTCACCGGTGGATTACAAATTCACTGCACCTCTAATCAGAATATCCTTGTGGTTTCAAGTGTCTTTCCTTGACAGACAGGTTGGCCTTACATTTGCTCCCCTCCTCTGGAACTCAAGCACGATGCCTGCCACCTACCATGGTAATTACTGTTGACGACCCCAGTTCCAGCCTCCCCCTAATAGTTTAACTGTCTTGAGATGTTCTGTGCACTAACATCTGGCCCTATGCCCTTGCACCTTCCCTTGTAGAACAAAGGCCATTCAGTTTAAATAGGCCTTTACATCAAAAGACACCCCAGTCTCCAGGAAGAGAAACCCTTCTTCAGCACACCACTCTTTCAACCAAATGTTGAACTGAAAGAGTTTCAGATTTGAAAGAGTTTCATATGCCTTGCCTCTACCATCCTGTGTACAGTGAGGACATCAGAGAAGGTCATAGTACTAGCCAGCCCCTCAAGTCTTGAACCCAGTGTCTTAAAGCTATTATATAAGTATCCTAACAGCTTTCCTGCCAGATCATTCATCTCAAGGTGGACAATAGCATCCAGCCACCCATTCCCATACAAAAAAACAGGCCTAATGCTCAACTACCTCAAATCAATAATACTTAGTTAATGGTTAATTATTACTCAGTTTTGCTTTGGTTGATTTTTTGACATGCAAATGAGTTAGTAGCTAACTCCTCCTGACTCAGCCTACTGCTAACTAATTCTTAACAGTTTCAGCAGTTAGCCATAGACATATTTCCTAATTATGAATTAACTAATCCCCATGAATTGAGTATTAGTTTGGCATTCACTAATTATTAGTTGAGCTTATGTAATAAATAATTTACAATCAATACTCAAATTGTTGAGCATTAGCTGATAAGTAAGTAGCATATTTATTAGTTAAGAATAACTAATTCTTAACCAGCTCATTTGCACAGTGCTGCTAGAAACTACCCAGTTGGGAGTCCTGGTGTGCTGCAGTAGCACATCCACTCCTCACTGAAGGTGCCACACATCTTACTGAAGCACCCTGAAGCACCCCTCCACCACCAAGCCAGAAACTAGTCTCTGTCTGCAATAGGTTCCATCCCACCAGTACAGCCCTTGGGGCTGGCCTGAGTGTTAAACAGGAGGCAGAGTTAAGTCCCAAATTTCTATTTGAAATAAACTGCATTTATGCAAGAAAAGACTCCTTTTCCCAACTGGAGTCACTTGTTTGTACTTTTTTAGTCACCTACTAGCACATAGACTGGATACATGCTCCAAATGTGCCACTAAAATTCAAGCAACTTTATGGTACCTATCAAGCAAACAACTAAGTGTTGAGTAAACTGGGAGTGTGTTGCAGAAATGTTAATGAAGTGCCTTATAGTTATTCCTGATACACCTCCAATGGAGTACCTTCTCAGTTGGGACACACCTGCATTACTCCAGAAAAGCAACTTTAGAGTGTGTTCCAAAAATGTTACTAAGGTGTCTTGGAATTATAGTATATACACTTCAAATTGAGTACCCGTACTCTGCAAATGCACCTAAAATGCAATTTAAGTACCTTCTTGAGTAAATTTCAATCTTTCAGTGTAAAATATTCTCACGGTTAGGGCATAATTGTAAATTAAAACTTATGGAAGAGCCCGTGTGCCATGATCGGGTGGTGGGCCCATCTCCGTGTAGCTTTAGTGCCCTCCCAGAGAAGAGAACTAGGCAAATCTGGTACTCAGAAAATGTTCTTGCTCTCATGACAGTTTCTGAGCCTCTGACCTGACTAGCCACACAAATCTACAAGCAGAACAGGACTAAGAAAGGGGATGGGGTATGCATTTTATTTTTTTAAATGAGGGTTAGGGAGTCCTGGAAGCCATCACATAGGGATGTACAAGTACCTCTTTCAAATTTTCACTGGCAAATACTTTTGCACCTCAGATACTCTGCTATTCACTACTCACTATTCATATTCCTTTTCAAGCTGCCTCCCCCCCCCCCCATCAGCAGCATGGTGTCAAATAGTGTTTTATCACATAATGACCAAGAAAACCCTAGAGATGCAACATTTCAGTGGGGTCCATCTTCATATAATTTTACAACTAGGAGCAGAAGCTCAATGGAGATCAAGATCACTTGCTCAGGGAAACACTGTGAGTCAGATGCTGTGGCTGGGCTTGAACATGGATATCCTGCTTCACAGTTTCAGAGACAATATTATGAAGGAAAGATGATCCAACTAACCACAGTTCAGCACTATACCCCCCTTCCATATCTTAGGGCATTTACTTACTGGCAGTGGGTCTTTCTTCAGTGGGCCACTGGTGTACTTTCATTTCTGCTCATTGAATTGAACACAGTGAAGCCTTCATCTTTCTCAAACATTAAACAATTTTTCATAATTTCTTGGGAGTTAAATCCTGAATGTGTTCAGTAAAGAAAGGTAATGGTCATATATACTGTTTATAAATGCAACTGAAGCCCATACAAGACCACATTTTTCTATCATGAAATTCAACGGACACCATTCTCAACTCTCTCTTTGTGTCTTTCTAGAAATTGTGAATGACCCCAATACAGCATAGACACATGGTGCAGTGGGAGAAGGAGAGACTATTGTATCATGAGTAAATGTACTCTTTGGGGGTGTTCCTAATGTTCAAGAAGCATGCAACAAGAGTAGATCAAGCATTTGAAACAAAATGTTGGTAATAAATACACTATTTGCATGCATTTCAGTTAAGCTAAAAAAAGCACATTAGTTAAAACAATCAACAACTTGAATGAATTGTAGAGAAGGTAAGCAATCATTAAATATATTTTTTCAATTATAAATAATATAATGCAAAAATGATTGACAAGTCTCCATTTAACACCAATTGTATACCAAAATGTGTTTGTGATGGTCAAACAACAAAACTTTAAAAAGTGATTTTACTGTAAACAACATTTTTTTTCCAGTTAGCCTTATTTCTCCCCCGTGCACTGGCAGCCTCCATTATACCAGCCACCCCAGCCAACACCCTCCAGGACTTGCTATTCCTCAGAGACAGCACAGTCTGGATCATCAGGTACAGGGCATGTAGGCAGCTGGAGTCACCCTGCAGCCAGTGCACAGATTTTCCTAGTGCTCCCCTTAAAGTGCAGCATGTCCCCATGTGCTGTACACTTGACATCTGCCTCTCCTCTTCACATCTCTGGTGGTTTCAGCCTGCTTATCCTCAGTCACTGATAGTATCTGGCAGGCACCAAACTCTGCTCCACCCCACCCTGAGATGAGCAATCCAGCAAGAACTCAATTTTCTTCCTCTTACTGACCCTCCAACTCCCAAGATAACACTTGAAACTTGGGTCTTCAGTACTGCAAGTACAGCACCATCACTGCAATGGTGGGACTGCAAAAATCTAAGATCTGTGAAATGTAACTGGTCTGCACATCCACGTGTAGTCGTAGGTCCTGTCATCTTATTTTTTGTGGCTATTTCTACACTAGTAAACTCAGAACCTGTTAGCAGACAAGGACCATATGGCCCACCTAGTCTGCCTATTTCCCTACTCACTGCTGCAGCCGTGGCCCCTATCTGGTGCATTTTTGTAAACTGGTAGTTATTACCCAAGAACCCTCTGTGATTAAAAAATTCCTAAAAACACCATAATTATGACTTTTGGTAGGGGACGGGGATGCAGGTACTCTGTAGGCATTGCAGTGGGATCAGGGATGCGGCGACACCTAAATATTCTTGGATCATCTTTGCTGGCAGGTATACATGTATGGGGCTGTTTGTCTAGCCTAATCATTATGCTGTTTTAGGGCTATGGTTACAGTGCTTGGTGGCCACTTGACTCCCACAAGGAAATTATAAGCTAGGCTTTATGAACTAAATTCTTTATGCAAGCCAAAAAATGTGATATATGGTTAAAATAGCTTCTGCAGTAGGCACCATCATGTTATGGGTTGCCTGCCTGGAACGAGCGTCAGTTGCTCCTAAAATTGCAGACCCTTCCATTTCCATGTGGAAAACAGCAAGCTGGAACATGCAGATGAAACTGCAATATAAGCAGCTGCTTGGTTGGATGCTATATGGGGTTCAACAGGCCTGGTCACAGGTGGATTAAGAGCAAGGCTAAGCATACAGCAGCAGTGATACAGTGTGTTGTAAAGCACTGTTCTACACAGAAATCCATTATTTTTAAAATGATGCTGTACCACAGTTCAAATACCACAGAATGTGATTGTACCCTTCTGTGGTAAAACAGTATTCTAAACCCTCTAGAGACATGCACAAGTTAAATTCACTGTGAAAGAGAAATATAAAATAATGCATGGAGAAATCTGGTTTATGGGGATTTTATGCACCCTGAGGTGTGTGATACCCCATGAAGACTAAGGGATTATATGGGCCTCTCACACACACTGAAATGGTGCATAACATCCCCATAGAACCATACTTCCCCATATTTTATTTTTATATTTACTGTTTTTTGGTTTAAATTCTCTTTGATGCTTTTCAAGGGTAACTGTAACTGCTGACAAGCTTGTCTCTCGCCAAGTGACTGATTGTGTAGCGCTTGTGAACCTCCAGCACGAGGACAGCTTGTTCAGTGTTTTTTCAAGTGATGCTGCAGTACTGTTCTGCTCATGGTTTATGGAGCTTCATAAACAACACATGTGGTTTACAAAGCTGTTGCGAACTAACTGGCAGTGGTTTATAACCACTAACCAGTAAAAATTAAAACTGCACATGTTTCACATAATAATATACACTATAAAAACACAGGATGAGCAACTTTATGTATAACCAGTGTGTTGTGCCACCTCGAGGTTCTGATTCCCATGGAACACTCAAGCTTCATCCTCAAGGTCAGAGAGAATCACATGTACTCCATGGCAGAACACACTGACTGTGCAAAGTTATCCATTCAGTATTTTCTACATGCTGAGTTACCCAGTTTTGATTGTATATCAATATGCCTGTTTCATTTTGGGCATCAATTTCAAACCACTAGCAAGCAGGGAAGAGCTTTGTTGTGGAATTCTGGCATGGCCATCACCACAAACAACACCCCCCCCCCAGTCTGGGCAGTGTTTCCCTGCACAAGACTGATGCCTCCTCCTCCGCATCCTGTAACAGGCATTCCCTGCTGTACAGTGGCACCCTCTTTCCACTCATCCTATATGGACCACTCCCTGGTTTCTAGTGGCACCTTCTTACCACCCCATGCAAAGTTTTCTGTTGTCTAGTGGCATTTGTCTGCCTTTCCCAATACTGTACTATTCCCTGGTGTCCAGTGGCTCCAACTTCCATCTCTATGATTAACTCTATAGTGCATGGTGGAGTGTCGGTGTGTATGGAGAGCTATATACTGTGGTATGGTCTGGCATGGAGACGGACTCAGTTAAGCCACACAAGGGCAAAAGCATTAGATATCAGGAGGGCATCTTTCAATGAAATGTGTAGATGTTTAAGAGCAGCCCCGGTAATAGAAGGGGGTGGATAAACAGTGGGAGAGACTAAAAGGAGTCATTATGGAGGTAACTAACCAATACATTAGGATAGTGCCCAAAGGAAAAAGAAGAATGAAACCACTATGGTTCTCTAAAGAGGTGGGAGACTAAGTAAGGGCTAAAAGAGCAAGTTTCAGGAAGCATAAGGGAATCCAAAGGGAGAAGAAGCAGGGAAGGCTGTAAAAAAGCCAAGGCACAGACAGACGAGGGTTTAGCACAGACTGTGAAAAAAGGGGACAAGACATGCTACAGGTACATAAGCAAAATGAGGGGGGATTGTGAAGCTCAAAGGGGAGGAGGGAGATTGTAAGGGGGAGGATTTACACAAGGCATAAATACTGAACAAATACTTCTGTTCAGTATTCACTGAGGAGAGAGAGGGTCAAGGACCACATTTAGGAAGCAGTAGCAATTGGGGGGGAGAAGTGGACACCAGTCCATTCACAGTGGAGAGAGTTCTGGAGGAACTCATAAAGCTGAAGATGGATAAAGCCATGGGGTCAGATGACATACACCTGAAGATATTATGGGAGCTGCACAGGGAACTAGCAGTGCCTCTGACCACCCTTTTCACTGAGTCAGTCAACACAGGTGTGGTTCCAGAGGACTGGAGGAGGGTGCATGTAGTCTCACTGCACAAAAGTGACAGTAGGGTGGAAGCAGGGAACTACAGGTGAGTCAGCCTCAGTTCAGTGGTGCGGAAGATCATGGAGGTACTGCTAAAAGAAAGAACAATGGCACATCTGGAATCCACTGGTGCCTAGGATCAAAGGCAGCACCGATTCACATTAGGAAAGTCTTGCCAAATGAATCTGATAGATTTTATTTATTGGGTGACTAAGAAATTGAATTAGGGAGGGGTCATAGACATCACCTATCTAGATTTTAGCAAAGCCTTCAATACCATCCCACACAGAAAGTTGGTTAACAAGATGAGTAGTCTGGGCATGGGGCATAAGGTGATACACTGGGTTAGAAACTGACTGACAAACAGAAGGCAGAGGGCAGTGGTAAATCAGATCCAATCCGGGGAGAGGGGTGACCAGCAGGGTACCACAAGGATCAATTTTGGGACCAGCTATGTTCAATGTCTTCATTAGTGACATTGCAGAGGGGTTGGAAGGAGAGATCTGCCTATCTGCAGATGACACCAAGATCTGCAACAGGGTGGATACTCCAGGAAAAGTGCAGAAAATGAAAAGGGACCTGGAGAAGCTTGAAAGATGGTCGGAGGTGTGACAACTGAGATTCAGTGCAGAAAAGTGCAAGATAATGCACCTGGGTAGGGGGAAGCCTAGGGAGAGCTACAGGATGGGGAGAGGTGCTGTCACCAAAGAGGAAAGGGACCTAGGGGTTATCATATTTAGTGCCCTTAAGGTACCAAAGCAGTGCAAAAAAGCTGCAAGGAGGGCCAGTGACATGCTGGGATGCAGAGGCAGGAGGTATTACCAGTAGGAGATGGGGTGATGCCATTTTTATAAAACACTGGTAAGGCCTCACCTGGAGAACTGCATGCAGTACTGGAGACCACATATGTGTAAGGACATTAACAAGGTGGAGGCTATCCAGAGAAGGGTGACAAAGAAAGTGCATGGCTAGCATCACAAAACATATGAGGAGAGACTAAGAGACCTCAGTAAGTACTCACTGGAGGAAAGAAGGATATACCATGAGTACAGCAACAGAAAATGGGCAACAGGTAAAAACGGTGACTCATATTGTGTGCTATTTATTTATTTATTTATTTAGTTAAACATCAGTTTAGAAACCTTTGAGCCAGAGGCTCATTTACAAAGGTACCTCGTCACAAAGAGGACATCATAACAGTAGTACAAGGGACACAATACTTACAAACAGAAAAGTTACAGTTCAATTACAATTTTGTTATAATAGAATTCAATCTCCATGAAGCAAAAAAAAAAAAATAACAAGGGGTGCAAGACTTAAGGTTGGGGGATAGTTGGTGGGGGTAGAAGGGAGGGAGATAGGGGAGGAGGAATTAGTAGGGAAAGGAAGGGGGGGGAGCCGCTCAGTGAGCATTGTCATATAGAGTTTTTTTTTTTTTTTTCACACTAGGCTAGCGGCAGTTGCACTTGCGAGATCTAAGCAGGAAATTTCTGAGCCTGGGCTTAAAGCACGCTAAGGTACGTGAGATTGAGACACTGGCAGGGAGGGAGTTATACCATTGGGGTGCCCGGAAGGGGAATGCCCTCTGACCTTGAGAGGTCCTGGCTCTCGGAATAACTAGGGTAGCTTTTGACGAGCTGCGCGTGATCAGGGTCGGTGTAGAATGGTGAATTGAGTTGGATAGGCCAATGGGGGATAGGCCAAGCAGGGCTTTAAAGGTGAGCTGGCATGTTTGATACATGAGTCGCTCTTCCAGGTTGAGCATGGTAGCCAGGGTGTACAGCTCACATGTGTGAGTGAGTCTGGGAGCACCAGTGATAAGTCTGCAGGCCTTATTAACTGTGAGGTGAGCCTTGTTGAGGGCAGTCTGATCTGCTGGGCCATAGACCGGAAGGCCATAGTCAATGAGAGACATGACAGGAGGTAACAGCCAGGGGAGGGCATCAGGAGGAGGCATTTCTTATGCGGTAAGAATGCCTAGCCGTGAGTTAGTGACAGAATTTAGGGCAGATATATGTCCATGGAGTGAAAGTGCAGGGTCAAAGGTTATACCAAGATATTTATAGGACTGCACCTGGTCAATGACGAAGTTGGGTGTGGAGTGGACAGCTAAGGGAAACTTGCTGTACTTATTTTGGGGGTGGGAGAAGAGCATCGTTTTAGTTTTCTTAAGGTTGATAACAAGACGGTGCTCAGTGAACCAGGAAGCTGCAGAGTCAAAGACTAGTTGGAGGGATTTCTGTAGCAGCATGGGGTCATTGTGGGAGGCAACGAGAACAGCATCATCGGCATAGAGAAGAATCTTACCCGTACAACTGCTGGGTAGGGAGTTAAGAAAGAGTGAGAACAGTAGGGGTCCAAGAATTGAGCCCTGCGGCACCCCAGAGCGGATGGGGCAGGTTTCTGAGAGAGTACCGTTGACTTTCACATTGGGAGCGGTCGGAGATAGCTGGTGCACCAGGAAACAGGCCCTGAGGCAAAGCCTATTAGGTTGAGGGTGAGAGCAAATAGGATGCGAAACGGTATCTAATGCCTTAGACAGGTCTATGAAAATAGCACCAGCCAGGGCACCAGAGTCCAAGGAGGTATGGAGGAAGTTGGAGAATTCCAGAGTGCTGTAATGGTACTATGACCTGCTCTGAACCCGTGTTGTTCAGGGCAGAGAACATTGTACTTACAGAGGTAGTCAGAGACTTGGGACGCCACAGTTTTCTCTAACGCCTTAGAGAGGGGGGAGAGGATTGAGATGGGTCGGTAGTTACCCGGAAGAGTCCCGTCACCACCTTTATGGACAGGGGTAACTGTGACAATCTTCCAGGCAGAGGGGAATTGTCCGAGACAGAGTGATTTGTTGAAAATGCACGTACTCTTGGGCTACCAAGCAAGGGTAGCAACTGTACACAAATGTGAGGGTAGTGGACGGCATCAGGAAAGAGGGGGATAGTGAGGGGAAGGGGAGGGACAATGAAGGGCTTTTGAGGGACACGTGTGCCTGCTGCCACCGAGATAGCCTTTTGGTGTGGTGGTGTGGGTGGATAATTCTGGTGCAGCAGGTACAGAGTTCTGGACCAGGTGTGCAGAAACTCCGCTGCTGCCTGTGGCACTTAATTTTTGTGCGATATGGAATTTGCCCCTGCCTGACATGCATCCTGCTGGAGTTGATAATCTATATTCAGAGGGGTGCAGGGGGGGGGGCAAAGCCCCCCCCAAAACACTTTTTCCCCTTTCTTGTGACATTCAAGTTTTTGATTTCCTGAATTTGTATATGATGCATATAATACCTTTCAATAAAGAAAATTAAAACTAAAATTTGCATTTATGATGTTTCTTTGAATTTAAAGCAGTAGTACAATGTGAAAAAAAAGCATGCGCTTTTTTGAAAGTTTATTCTCTGTGCTCTGCTGAGCATGTACCTGGTACTCTTTCCTGCCAGCATGGTACTATCACCCTGTTATTTGTTCAGTTATCCTATGTTTTTGTTTACATTTCTGCTGCCTGCTGCATTGATAGCAGTAGTACTAGATAGCAGCCACCATATTTTCTGTGGTGCTACAACAGTCTTAACTGATCACTTTCTGGTTAGGTAATACTACTGCTTTAAAATGTACAATAATTAAAAGTATGTGCCTAACACAAGATAAATACCAACTAGCATGCATCTGAGTAAAAGACTCGGAGGGAAACTCCTATGAAATTAGAAAGACCCGCCTTATCTATAATGGCTGCACAGCTCCAGGTGGACATCTCACACACTCTGGGTGGCTTCCACCATGAAGGTTATGCTAACAAGAGCTGCCAACTCTGATATTTGTTGGTAGTCCTTATTAGCATAACCTCTGTGGTGGAAGCCATCCGGGTGTGTTAAATGTCCACCATGGGCTTTGCAGCCATTATAAATGGAGCGTGTCTTTCTAATTAAAACCACCAGACAGCGGGTAAATAAAATAATTAGTTTTATGCTAAAACCCCTAATCGGGCATTTCTACAGCAGCTGCTGCACTTAGGGCTGTATAGGAGTGTCCCTTTAAGAAAATTCTCACTCAGATAAAATGTCTTAATCTGTTATTTTGTTATTTAAATAAGTTAATTGTAATTCACATAATTTTGCTTACTAGTTATTCTGGGTATACAACATGGCAATATTTTATAGCTAAGTACGAGGAGTACAGTTACAACTTCGAAACTTTAGAAACTGACACACAATTTAAGCAATATAACCTGATGAGGTGAGCTTCTCCTGGTCTGTTATTGACTTGGAAACTGTCAAAGGACATGAGGTGAAGCAAATGCCCTACCCTTTTCCAAGGTCAGTAACTCCAGAAGATGTCCTACACTTCAAAGGGTAATACTGCCATTGTAAGAATTTTTGGAAACTCACCTTTTGATACATTTTAAACAGTGTGAGTGGCTGGAGTGCATGCTTAGACTATATGTTTACATTAGCAGACTCCTTCTGTGAAGTTGCCTTCTTGCGTAGACAGGTAGTGTACTAAGACATTCAGTCCAATACTCTAGGTATATGATGAGGATTATTTAACCTTTTTGGTTGCTGAAAGCACTTTGTCTTTGGCCTTTTGTCTTAAACTTCGGAGTTGCACAACTCCCCCCCCAACCCTGTCCCCCATAAATGCATGGCCTGCCCAATATTTCAAAAGAAGTGACTATGTCCCATTCGGTAGTGCTTTCCAGTTCAAAGAAATGAAAATGAAAGTCTGTGAACCATGTTTAGTTTAAATATTTGCTGCAATTTTTATTTTTTTTATTATCCTTTAAATGTTCCCTCACTCACAGTGTGTTTACAACTGCAGTGCTAGTACCAGTGGGGAAATTATGTCTTTGGGCAGCTGAGAGCTCACAATGAGGTGGGGCCAAAGTATCTTTCTAAGGAAGTGCCCCACTGCATTGTGTGGCCTCGGCTGCCCAGACAACAGTTTCCCACCAGCCACAGCACTGCAAATGTAAACAAAGCTTTGAGGGAAGGGAGCTTAAAGAATTGCTGATGCCTCAAAACTTTGAAAAACATACTGTGTGGGTGCAATTCAGCTGGCATTCTGTATATATTCTATAGAGTTCTCCTGTCCATTGTTTATTACTGAGAACATTTACATGAATACAAGATCTTTATTTCTTAGAGTTCATCTACCTCTACAGCTGACTCCCTACTTCAACTCATAATCCTCTGTTATGGCATAACAAACTGTTGTCATGGGAGAAACTGTGATGTCAAATCAGTGCATTATGACCTCGGATAGGGAGAAAGCAGCAAGAATAGATGATTCAGGAGCAAAGATCCTGTTGTCATGCAGCTGACCTCAGCAATAAATAAAGAGAAAGGAAAAATAAAGAATTAATGTGAAATACATCTGAAGTGTGTATAAATATTGTTTTGTTTAAGTTCTACTGAAGGCATCAGCTTCTATTTAAAAGGTAAAAAAATCCAGTATATTTTTAGGGTTCCCATGCTCTTCTTTTCAATTTCTGTGAGTTGAAAAGCAGTAGCCAATAGGAGATAGCCAAACTTAAAGTAAGCAATAACCTTCAACAGACTGTGGGTGAATTACATATAAACATACAAAGAAGCCAGCAGAAGAAAGCCATTTGGTCTGTCAAGCCTGCTTGTATTACAGGGTCCACAGCTTGAGCTAATGCCCCTGCCCTCCTCCCCACTCCTCCCATTCTCCCTACGCATGATTCTTACCTTCCCCCTATGCCTATCCCAGCATCTCTTAAAGCTGCCCACTGTCTTCAACGAGATGACCTCTTCCAGCAGTGCATTCCAAATGACCACCACCCTCTCTGTGAAGAAGTGCTTCCTGACCTCCTTCTAAACCTCCCATCCTCCAGCTTAAGACTGTGCCCCCTCATGTTATGGTTGCCACTCAGATTAAAGAAACTCTCCTTATCAACCTTATTTATCCCTTTCAAGTACTTGAAGGTCCCAGTCATGTCCCCCTCTCTTTCCTGTCTTCCAGGGCATACATGTTCAGTGCCCCTAACCTCTCCTTGTATGCCTTGCCCTACTGACCAGCTATCATCTTTTTAGACCTCCTCTGGACCTTCTCCAGCAGGTTAATGTCCTTTTTGAGGTGTGGGCAACAGTACTGAACTCCACACTCTAGATGCGGCATTACCAGTGGGCTATACAAGGACAGTACAACCTCCTCTTTCTTACTACCAATTCCCCTAGCTATGCATCACAGCATTTTGTTTGCCTTTGCTGCTGCTTTCTTGCACTGTGTGGAGTGCATCAGGTCACTAGTTATCATCACTCCTAGGTCCTTCTCCTCCTCCTCAGATGCAGATACTCAGACTCCACCCAGGTAGTACTCTGTCCTAGGATCCTTGGCTCCAAGATGCATAACTTTACATTTATTAGCATTAATGCCAAGCTGCCAGATCCTGGACCACCTCCCCAGTTTTTCCAGATCTTCCTAGAGGTCCGGTATCCCATCAGCTGTGTCCACTCTCCCACAGAGCTTGGTGTCATCTATGAATAGGCACATTTTTCCCTTAATGCTATCCTCAGTGTTACTGATGAAGACATTGAACAACACCGGACCCAGCACTGAGCCCTGTGGGACCCCACTGGTTACCTCTCTAGTGCCATATAACCCCCCCATAACCACCCTCTGGGTTCTGTCCCCCAGCAAGTTTTCCACCCATCTAGCCATTGTTTCCCCAACTACAAGATCAACCAACTTCCCGATCAACCTTAAATCAAGACAGAGGATTTCTACCGCTTGGCCCCTGTCTACTGTCTTAGTGACACAGTCAAAGAAGTCAATCAGATTTGTTTGACATGATCTCCCCATCTATGAACCCATGCTGCCTCTCATTCTGGAGACCATGTTCCTCTAGATATTCCACCAAGCCTTCCTTTAGTATGGTCTTCATGAGCTTGCTCAGAATGGAGAATTGGGGCAATAAACAGCAGCTTCCCTGTAGCTGCCTGCCCCAGCCTGTTTGATTCCTTACCTGAATGGAATCGAGCTACTGACGTTTGGCATAAAAACTCCATCAATTTGCAAAGTTATGTCCCTTGAAATTTTGGAAATCATGATGGCGCCAAGAAAAAGACCGACTTCCCAGTTAGACAAACATGCCCCCACGATGGCCCATGCAGCATTGTTTTGTGACGTCACAAAATGAAGGCTGCGGGAGCGCTCCCCATTCAGTTCTATGGGGCTGGTATTTTCTAATATACTTAAACCCTTTAGTGTTGTGATTTTTTCATATCAAAGTGATCGATCGACTAATAGGGATCCTATTATTCGATCAATTGCTTTGACATAAAAAAAATCCCAACACTAGAGGGTTTAAATATATGAAAATACCAGCTTATAAAGCTGAATGGGCGCCTCCTGCAACCTTCAATTTGTAACATCACAAAACAGTGCCTGCGATGAACCTATAGAGTGTGTTTGTCTAATCAGAAATCGGTCTTTTTTCCACCATTATGATTTCAGAATTCGAGGATATGACTTTGCATATTTAAGGAGTTTTATGCCAATATCAGTAGCTCGATTCCAGTTAAGTAAGGAATCAAACAGGCTAGGGGAAAGTAGCACTGCTGAAAGTAGGAACCTGCTCTTTAATGCATGCCCTGGGTACACTGAGAGTCATGAGGGTAAAGCCCGAGTGCTCTCCAGCCACCAGTGAACTCCAATAAATTTCCCTCCTTTCATGATGGTGGAACAGTAAAAGAACAGTTTAGAGATGTCAAACCCTGCATCACCAACTACCTAGCAAGTGAAAGTTTACATTTAGCACCATTACAGGTTAACATCCTAGCACAGATAAGAGATCTCTTACTGGGTTCCTGTGGAGCCTGGGATAATGGGGTCTCAGGAGACTATCCAGTTGTACCTGTGAAACAAAAACAGCAATGGGGTCACAAAGGATCTGCAGCTGTTTATGAACTAACAATGACAAACAACATAGGATAAAGAAAAAATAATATGTATCTGATACATGCAGTCAGTGTCCTCCTTCACCCAGTCAGCATCCTGTCAGACCTGTGGACATATAAGGGAAAATGGGTCAATATGAAGAATAAAATTACTGACCAGCTGGATCAGTTGGGAAAGACTTATAATGGTTAAAAAAAAAGTGGGTTGTGTGTTGGGGGAGGGGGACTACAGACTGGTACCTCGCCATCGAACTGGGTTTTAGAATGGACTCTGTCTCTCAGGGGCCATCATACAAGAGAGTCAGTGCCCGTAGAACTGATTTTATCTTAGGGGTGGGGGGGCCATTGTACTCCAGCAATCAACTGACACAGGCCAGGATGAAGACACCAGCTGTTATCCTTCTTGCACCATTGACAGGGCTCTGAACTGCCAAACTGCTAAAGCATCTTGGGATGGGTTGCCATAGCTAATGAGAAGAATGACCCTTCCCCCTCTGCCTTCCCCCTACAGAGGGAGTGGCTGTACTGAAGGTCCAAATTTAGTCCATGGGAAGGGGTGGATGATGTAGCTACGTGGCTGGTGGCAGTATGGCACTTCTCCATGGTGCAGGGCCTGCTCTGACTGTGGCTTCATGCAGGCAGCTGCTATTTTTCCCCAGTTTTCATGCCGGGCCAGCTCATGTGCATAGTCTTGTCAGAACTCATTATGCACGCAGATCCATGTATTTTTGAACTCTATCAGTCCACCACGAGAAAAAATGAGAAGAGCCAGCATCCCCACTGCTTTCACCAACATGGGCATTCTATTCACTACACCCAAGTCAAAAACAGAAGACTCTTCTATCGTACCAACATGAGTAGTTCAACATCCTATCAGTATGGTCAGCCTCCCTCTCCTCCAAATAAAACTAACAGCCAGCTTCCCTTAACCCCACAGTCTCCCTCCCAATAATGCCTCCCCTTTCACCAGCACAGCCAGCTACCTCAACCACATGGCCAGCTCCCTTCTCACCCACATTACACTTCCCTTTTCCCATACATGTGCTTGCCCAGGTCACTACACACGGCCACTTCCACGGACAATATCCAACCGCACATCTGGCTAGCCTCCCTTTCAAATATGGACTGTACCCCACAACACCACTGGGACCATCTTACTGACCACATATCCAGAGTCCACATTCTCCATTAGCAAAGCGCTCCTTACTGGCACACTACATAAGATCAACACCATTCAGCCAGCTCCTCTCCAAGCATAGACCAACCACCCACCACCAGCATAATAACTGAGCAGCCCCCAAGCAAAATCAGTCACATGTCTCCATGTCCAAATCAGTTGTACCACCAACCATAGTGAATCACCTTGCTGTACATTATCCCCCCAACCACCACCACCAAGCGCATCACACTAGTGGTACCTCTAACACCTCATAGAACTGTTTGTCTTACATTCTGGAACACTTGCCTATGCAACTGGATGTAGTAGGCAGGCAGCAATTGCCCTTAAAGTTCCTTGCCCATCAGATCCTGCCCAATATGCAGGCATAAAATGCTGGAAGACACAAAATAAAAAATGCATTGCACTATGGCTGGCAGCAATCACAGAATAATAGCCCCAGTAAGCAGACACCTAACACAAATATAAATAAACTGACCAGATGAATTTCTTATACCCCCCCAACACCTCACAAGACAACACAATATAATATAGATTATATAGACAGTCCTGGCAAAGGAAACTGCTGTAGGCTTTCCTTTTTAAGTATTTGTTTGCAGCTTTATGTCCAGGGCCATACTGCAAATGTGACTTTCAAAACAAAATTACCACTGCAAGATTTGTTTCCACTTTGTACACAGCATCACCAGCCTTACCTCCCCAATGCCACAACATAGCCAGCAGACTAAAGGTGAGCTTCCCATTGTTTTAAAGTTCAAACTGGCACAGGTTTGAAAAGGAAAACTGCAGTAAATGAGAATGATCTACCTTTAATGTGTGTTGGCAGTAGGGTTACCACCTTTTCAGAAGCCCAAAGTGGGGCATTTCTTACTGAAACATGATTTTTCGCAGGACAATCTGTGACCTCAGCCAGTGCAACAGACTTGTTTTCTCTAATAATCAGAATCAAGACTAAATATTGTAGTTTTTTAGTTGTTTCTATTGTTTCTTATTATTTTCAGAGAGGTATTATTGTTTTTTGCAACATTTTGAGGAAAGTCAGAAAATATTTTTTCTACTGAATGGTCAGGACATGTAGTATTTTTTCATGTGATTTTGCAGGACACAGCTGCCCAAATCAGGATTGTCCTGTGAATATCAGGACAGGTGGTAACCCTAGTCTGCAGTGTTGTAGACAGGAATGGCAAAGCAGGGTTGCAGTGGGTCTGACATTCTTTTTGTAAAGGAGAAGCCTCTTGTACACTCTAAGAGTTTGTTTTCTTCACCTGATCAGCTGTGACTGTTCCTGGAGGTCTCACTTGTTATATACTCCGTTTTTAAAAAAATGGTTGATTGGTAAAGGTTTTATTAATAAAATAAATAAATATGCAGTCTGCCATCCATTTGAGCTTGAAGAGGTCCTTTTCATAGTGTCATCACAGCAACAGTCCTCTGGTGGCATCACACTGAATAATGTCTCACATTGTGCAACTACTGCTAACATTGGTTCCATCTCTCAGTAAATGGGGACAGAAATAAGTGACACACACATTCATTCCAGTGGGTAGTGCAATGTGTCAGAGTGCTGCTATAAAGTTTCTGAACACTTGTTAATGATAGCATATGCTTAACACAGATAATGTTTAAATGAATAAATACTGTAAACAAATGACCTGTGTTGTGTGCAGTTTTCATCATCTTCTGTATCACAAGCTGCATGCACTTCCTTATTTAGTTTTTATTTAGAATGTCAGTGCATGGAATCCATCGTACCTCAATCCCAAGGTATTGCCACTTTCAGTACTGACTGGGTCACATACCTATAGTTTTCCTCAAAAAAACATATCACAGGCTCACAGATTTAATAATCTGTTTCAATACATCAGCACTGAGTGAATGAACTGATCACCGTTGAATTTAATTTTTCATTTTTTTTCCATTTCATTTAATTTTTATTGGTTAAACTGGAAAGGCATGTGAGCATTGCTGCCTGTTTACACACGTGTCCAGTGTCACCTTTGAATTTATTAGCAATTTGTTTTTCCAGCATTACTGAAGTACTAATTCTACCGTAATTCACTGTAATACTGCACACATTCCAAGGCAGATCTGAAGCTTTGCTAGAATATTTTAGCAAATTTTTCAGGAGATTTTCTGGAGGAAATAGTTGATATAAATGTTGGCGGTTTGGGGACTGCTATCACCTCGGAAGCTCTTTGGTGTGTCTTGGAGCTTATACACGCTTCTGTG
Source organism: Neoceratodus forsteri (assembly GCA_016271365.2). Classification (NCBI taxonomy): domain Eukaryota; kingdom Metazoa; phylum Chordata; order Ceratodontiformes; family Ceratodontidae; genus Neoceratodus; species Neoceratodus forsteri. The sequence continues at coordinate 258,817,236 of CM028137.1, read as the reverse complement.
CATATTGAATTCAGTAAATGTAATTACTGTCCTGCACCACAGCAGTGTCCTTTGTGTTTGATGAACACTGATGAATGTTGAGCCAACTTCTTGTAACTGTCAGAGCAAGAAATGACCATATTAACATGCATGTGTAGTGGGCAATGCGTAGAGTCCCCAGCATGGGATAGGGGATGGCTCTGGAAGCCTACAGCAAAGTGGGGGGGGGATTACAGTTGGTGGTTAAGTAAAAAAAAAAGTGGAAGTCCAAGGAAAGGGGGAGGGGTTCATACAAACACCAGTTGTCAATGGCCATGCATTAAATTCCCCATCACATGAGGGAACAGCATGGTACACTCACCATAATTTGATGTGCAGCCATACATCAAGGATTGAAGTCTACCACACTGCTTCCTTCCTGCTTTTACTCACCTACATAAAGCTTGGTGTCACTTCTGCTTGTTTTAGTTCCACTCATTCTGGTCACTGCTTATGTAACTTCCTGAGGTTGATTTTTTGCATTAAGCCAATGCGTTATGTCCTGTATGTCCTCCCATTTTCACAAGTCATTACCACATTCTTTTAAATTCTGTGTTTCACAGGCTACTGAACCGGAAACCCAATGCTGCAATGCTTCCTGACCAATCTTTCTTTCTTTCAAGTTCTGTGAGAAACAAGTGTAACCCCTAGGTGGCGCTAGCCCAAAGGCTACTATCCCTGCCTTCATGACTAGGTGCAGGCTGAGAGGACTGAGCTCAGTAAACAGGTGCCTCCACTGGAAGGGTTGCTTTAAGGGCAGTGTAGCTGCTCTGGGTATAGCCCTCCAGGACACTGATATCCCCCAATGGCTTGCACTGGTCAACAGATAAACAATTATTTAAACAGATAAACAAATATGTTTATTTATAATCCTTGACTTGATAAATAAATAAATAAATAATTACCATTAATGTCAGAATACAATGTTGAACCCACTCTTGGCACACTTACCACCAGGGCTGGTTCAGCTGCACTGGACCTGGAGACCCCCTGTAAAACAGGACCTGAAATAGAACAGTGCAATGGCAATATAGCATCCCCTCCACAAAGGTACACACTAGCCCAGTTAAATGCAGAAAAAATGAATCTGGTTTATTCAGGGGATGTGAACAAGGGTAGGGCAGCAATCTGGCATTTGATTTCCTATCTGATTTAGTCAGGTTAAACATGTATGCACTAAGAGTCCTTCTAGCAGAGTCACACACACTCTGGGTTCCAAATTGCTACTCAGGCTAGAAGCATTACCCAGAGTAAGCCGGCATTGCAGCTGTTGTTGGGGTCCTTAGAAAAGAAACAAGCAACATACACTTTAACCCACAATTTGTATTCTGGAGCTGGATGGCTCAGTTCATAATGATCAACCAAAACAAATGAGATGACAAACAATACATATGAACATACAAATCTGCCAGCAGAACAGACCAACTGGCCCTATCAAAGTCTTCCTGAGTGTGCAGCTAGCACCCTAGATTGCAGCTGCCCCAGCCTCCTCCCCCACTGTCCCTCTCATACCAGTCATAGCCCCTGCCCCCTAGACCCTTCCTCTTGCTTTGTCCCACTCCTTCTTAAAGCTTCTGACTGTCATACATGTTACCACCCCCTCTGGAAGCACTTTCCAGTTAGACACCACCCTCTCAGTGAAGTAGTGCTTCCTCATCTTCCTTTTTAAATGTCCTCCTCCAACCTTAGCCCATGCCCCCTCATTTCCCTACCTTTCCTCAGTTTAAACACCCCTCAGTGCTAGGTTTATTTACCCCCCTCAAGTATTTGAATGTTTCAATCATATCCCCCATCCCTCCTCTCCTCTCCTCCAGTGTGTACATATTCAGCTCCTGCAGCCTGACTTCAAAGTCCTTTCCATCCGTCCCCTTTAACATTTTTTCTTCCCTCCTTTGTACTCCGTCCAGTAATTTTATATTTCTTTGCAGGTATGTCCTCCAGTACTACGCATGGTACTCCAAATGTGGTCTAACCAAGGATCTTTAGAGATACGGGATCACATCCCTATGCATGGATGATAAACCTCTTGCAATACAACCCAGTATCCTGTTTGCCTTAGCCACTGCTTTCCTGCATTGGACAGAGTTGTTCATGCTCACTGTTACCAACACCCCACGGTCCTTCTCCTCCTCAGTGATCCCTAGTCTCACCCCTCCAACCAGTAGTCCGTCCTATGTTTTTTTTGCCTCAGAGTGCATCACCTTACAGTTCTTCACGTTGAATCATAGCTGGCACTTCTCCAACCATGTCTCTTGTTTGGTGAGGTCCCTGTGCAATTGTTTCCATCCATCCTCTTTGTCCACCACCGCCCCCAATTTGGTATCATCTGTGAACAGAGTAACCCTGCTGCCAACTCTGTGTGGCTATATCAGAGATAAAGAGCCCAAATAGCACCGGGCCCAGCACTGAACCCTGCAGCACCCGACTTGTCATTGCTCTGGGTGTCGAGAACTCCCCCTTCACAACCACTCTCTGCACCCTCCCTTGTAACAGTTCTCTATCCACTTTGTCAGCTTTTTCCCCACCCCACAGCAGTCAGCTCCCCCCAGCCTCCCATGAAGCACTGTATCCAAAGGCCTTGCTGATGTCCAAGTACAGGACTGTTACTGCATGACCCCCATCTAACTCCCTTGTTACCCAGTCTTAATTCTCTATTAGGTTTGTTTGACAAGACCTCCCCAAGACAAACTCATGTTGCTGCCCATCCCAGAGGCCATTACCCTTGAGGAATGCCACCAGCCTCTCCTTCAGTATAGTCTCCATAAGCTTCCCCACTATGGAAGTGAGACTGACCAGCTGATAGTTTCCTAGCTTTTCCCTAGGCCCATTCCTGTGTATGGGCACCACGTGGGCCACCCTCCAGTCCGGAGGCACAAACACCATTTCCAGGGAGGTGTTGAACAGATTTGCCAGTGGCTCAGCCAACACCTCTGCCATGTCCCTCAGCACCCTATGGTGGATGCCATCAGGACCTGGTGCCTTGTCCACCCTTAACACCCTCAGCCCCTCTAGCACTCTTTTACCTATGATCATTTTTGTCTGTCACCTCCTCCCCCACCCTCTTCCACACCCCAGTCCATAATGGTAGTGGGTCCATTCCTCTCCTTAGTGAAAGCAGAGCACAAGTACTCATTCAGTATTTCAGTTTGATCATCTCCCTCTTCCACCCATTTCCCTCCCCACTTTATCCTCACTATATGTTCTTTGCACTTCCTCTTTTCCCTGATATATCTAAAAAGGTCCTTCTCCCCTCCCTTTAGGCTCTGTGCTAACCTTAATTCCCTGGTGGCCTTGACTTTTTTCATCCACCTGGCCACCTCCTTGGACCAACTCTCATAAGCCTTCTTATTATCTTCCTTCCATGTTCTCTTGTACTTCTAATTCATAGCCCTCTTTGCCCTCACCTCCTGCAGCACTCACTGTTCAGCCAGCATGGTTTTTCTGGCTCTACCCTTCTTACTCCTAGCCCTGGTACAGGTTACTGTGGCTTCCGTTACCCCAGTTTAATAACTTCCCACTTTTGCTCTGCATCCATCCCCAGCCTTATATCCTGGAGTCTCCCTTGCAGTATTTCTCCCATCCTTCCAAAGTCCACCCCCCTAAAGTCCACCACCTTCATACCCATGCCTTCAGTCTCCCTGCCAACGTAAGTATTAACCACACTGTTTGGTGGTCACTACCAGCTAGTGGGTCCTCAATCCTTACCTCCCCCACTGCCTCACCATTTGCCAGTACCAGGTCCAGTGTGTTACCAAGCCTTGTAGGCCCACTTACCATTTGTGTCAGGAAGCCATCCTGGATTGCATACAGTCAAGGCAAGTCAGTTTTATTTAAAAAAGGGGCCTTTCTAAAACCAAGGCGCCTGTACAATAAATACATAAAAATAAAATAAAATAAATTATTATAAACAAACATATAATTCCAACAGACAATAATAAAATAGCAGCATAGCACCGCTAAAGCAAAACATCAATCAAATGCCAGGTTAAAAAGATAAGTTTTTAAAGCTGTTTTAAAACTCTGGATGGTTAGGTAATCTTGAACCCGACAAGGTAGAGAGCTCCACAGGGATGGAGCAGCAAAGCTAAATGCCCTTGCTACGGATGTTTTCAAATGTACCCTGGGAACCTCTAGCAATCCCTCATTGGAGGATTGGAGAGGACAGAGGGAATGGTAGGGGCAAAGGAGATCTTTCAGGTTACTCAGTCCCTGTTCATGTAGGGCCTTATAGGTTACCAAAGCAACCTTAAAGGTGATCCACAACTGTATCGGCAGCCAGTGCAAACCGCGGAGCACAGGCATTATATGACTAATTCTTGATGCACCAGTCAATAGCCTGGCTGCCGCATTCTGCACCAGCTGCAAGTGGTGGATATCAACCCTCAGCAGCCCTAGGTAAAGGGCAATGCAGTAGTCAAAGCGGGAGGAAATTAAGGTGTGAACCAATATTGGAAGATCATGGGGAGGAACGAAATGTTTCACCCGGGCGATATTTCTCAGATGGTAAAAAGAAGTTTTAACAACTGCTGACACCTGTAATTTCAGGGTTAGGCAGTCAACAAACATAATGTCCAGGTTCCGTACCCGGTCTGAGGTAGCTAGCTGGACACCTCCTAGCCATAAACCCGAAGGTGAACCTGCCAGCATACCCACCTCGTGATGACTTGGGTTCACAACCAACACCTCAGCTTTTTCAGGGTTCAACCTTAGCCAGTTGTCATTCATCCAGGCCTGAATTTCAGTCAGACAGCTGTTGAGCACTGAGACAGCATCATCTTGTTCAGGGACAAAAGACATGTATAGCTGAGTATCATCTGCATAACAGTGAAAACTCAAGCCATACCATCTAATAATCACTCCCAATGGCAGCATATACACTGAAAACAACATGGGCGCTAGAATGGATTCCTGCGGAACCCCACAGGGTAGGAAGAATGGAGATGAGGTACAAACCCCTGATACCACTCTCTGAGTCCTACCCGTAAGGTAGGATTGAAACCATCTGAGGACAACCCTCAAATGTCTGCAGATAAACCACAGGTGATCCAACAGCACACCATGGTCCACAGTATCAAATGCTGCAGAGAGATCAAGAAGGACCAAGATGGAATGAGCCCTTCAGTCTCTCGCTATCAGGAGGTCATTTAGTACCTGAACAAGGGCCATCTCAATACTATGTCTCTTCCTGAAAACAGACAGGAGAGAATCATAGATATTGTGGCTGGTCAAATGGTCCTCCAGCTGTAAAGCCACCACCTTCTCAATAACCTTACCCGAGAAGGGAAGGTTAGAGACCGACCTGTAGTTTGTTAAACAGTCAGGATCCAAGGAGGGTTTCTTAAGAAGAGGCCAAACTATGGCCTCCCTAAGGGAAGCTGGAAAAATTCCCCTCTCCAAGGATAACCAGACAATCTCAGCAGGGACCAGGCCGATAACAATAATGCAGCCATCAAGCAAGCGCATAGGGCCCGGATCTAAACTACAGTTGGTAGGACATAAAGTCTGGATTACCATCACAATATCATTGATTGTAGGCTGGCCAAAGTTGCACCACTCACACTGGGGGTCCGACATCTCCTTTCTAGGGAAAGGGTCAAGCATATATCAGACCTGATCGTGGCAACCTTATCCACAAACAATCGATCAAACTCCTCACACTGCTCTTGTGAAAAGCAATTCTGGGCTGAAGACAGAGTGGATTGTACAGTCTGTCCACAGTCCGGAAAAGCTGATCTGGTCAATTCCACGAGGCAGCAATTTCCCTGGACAGGAATTCTGCCTTCTTATGGGAAATTGTTGATTGATAGATCAAATAATGATTCATCAAACTAAGCCTGTCACACACCAGGCCAGACCTCTGCCTCCAGCTCCTGTGACTGCTTTGACTAAAGTCTCATTCCCTTTTAGTGCACTTACTTTTTGTCTCACCCATCCACCATGGTCTCTTCAATGACAAAGACAAACTGAGTACCACTAACTTGGTTCTGTCTGCTTCTAACTTCATATTTCTCCCTCTCTTCCCACTCAAGCTCACCAAATCCTTATTCCTTGTCCTCCACACTGCCTCTGGGTTTCCTTTTCTTTTTTTCTTTTCCCTCCTCTTTTCTTTCGGTACATATATGCTACTGTTTAAGTTGTGAACTTGTTAAATGGCTTACTTATTGTGTGTAACACTGTCTACTATGTTTTTTGTTCTTAATGACGTGGAACCTTTGCAAAAGAGACTTGGCTCAAAAGTATTAATTCCTAGAACAATAAACTAAACTAAACTAAACATAACCTCTCTAGCCGTCGTCCAACTCTCCTCAACTCCCTCAAGTCCTCATCAAACCATGGTGACCTAGGGTGAAGGGGGAGAGTGGATGAACATGAACAGTAGCAATGGAATCCAGAGCCTGTCACTGCCTTATTATAGGCAAGTACCAGATTCCCTGGATCCATGCATTCCCTTGACATGCTCGATAGGTCCAGCACCACCATCAGACCATCTGGGGATACACCCCTCAAAGTGCGGTACTGGACCATCTCCATAGGGGCAGGCCTTTTAGAGGGGGCCTCAAAACTGAAGCAGATGGTCTGACAACCCAAATGGTTCCACCTCCAAATCGGATATCTCCATCCCCGGGAGAAACACCAAGTCCAATGAATGACCACCAATGTGAGCTGAGGAGGAATCATCCTGTGTGAGGCCCAGTGAACTCATTAACTGGAGGAAGTCCTGTCCAAACTGCGAGAGTTCATTGTCGACCCAAGCATTGAAATCCCCAAGGATCAGCCATCTATGGGGTCCCAATGTTAGGTCGGCGATGAGGTCTGCAACTTCCTGCAGGAAACATTCCCATCTCCTGGTGGACGGTAGATGAGAAGAATCTTGCACCTACACCTCAACCACAATACATTCAAAGGAGTTGGTGGCTCCCACTGGAATTTTCCTCAGGTTTAGTTCTGATTTAAAACAAAAGACCACACCCCCACCCTTACGATTGATCCTCAGAGGGGTATCACAGCATACCCGGGAGGAACTGCTGAAGCCAAAATTGGGCCAGCATTTCCATCCAACCAGGTCTCGGTGATGCAAGCCAGGTCAGTTGAATTAACAAGATCACCAATTATGGCAGTCTTGTTTTTAATGGGCCTGGCATTGCATAATACCGCCTGAGTTCGATGAGCAACCGGGAAGACCAAGTTTCCCGTCTGCAATAAGCAGAACCCTTGGGTATGGGAACCAGGCAGGGAGGACCCCTTCCTTGACCCATTTCACCCCAGGGCATCTCCTTGTCCCCACAAAACCAATCTGCCCCCTCCCATCCATTCCCCTAACATGCCGAGTCCCCGGCCTAACCATCTGCTCCCTGGCACTGTTGGTGGCAGGGGTGCTCAAGTCATCCCCTACTATCACCACACTCCCCCTCCTACACACCTTCCTTATCTGCTCTACCAACTCCCATCCAGTTCCCCCAACTGGATTGATGGTCTATACACCACCCCAGGCTCAGTTTTCTACCCTTGAAGTCCAGAAGCTGCACCCAAAGTTCCTCTGTCCTCCCATCCTCCCCCTCATCCCTTGTACATTTGATCCCTTCTCTCACACAGAGTGCTACTCCACCTTCAACTCCCCGATCCCTCCTGTATATACTGTACCCTGGGATTGCTAGATCCAAATAATGGTACTCAGTGGCCCAAGTCTGTGTTACTGCAGCAACGTCCGCATTCCCCTCTGAGATGATTGCCTGAAGTCCTGCAATTTTGTTTCTCAGGTTTCTTGCATTTAGGGAGACCACCTTCCATCCATACCCCTCCTTTCTCTCTCTCTCTCTCTCCTCTTCTCCTTGGTCTGCTCCCCTCCTCTCGGTAGTCCACACCCTTTTTTCACCTTGTTATTACAGGGTGGTGGTGCCTTCTACAATTCACACTGGCTACCATGCATGCCCCTTCCCTGAGTCACTTCACCTCTGCCTTTATCTGTGTCTGGGGGGTGCGCTCACTAGGCTCCCCAATCCAGACCATTCTACTATTCTCAGTTCTCTTGCCACCCCCCAGTTTAAATCTACCTTAGTTGATATATACCCCCCAATTCCACCCTTTAGTACTTCCCTCCCCACTCAAGTGTAGCCTATCCCCTGCATACAAGTCACTATTCCCCCAGATCCTACCCAGTTTGTCACTAAACCATAATTCTTGGTGTGGTACCATTCTTTCAGCCACTTGTTGAACTCCTCTATCCTTCCTTTCTTCCCCATGCTTGCACATGGTACCTGGAGTACCACCGAGAATGTCACCGACTCCCAAACCCCCTCACATTGCCTGCCCAACTTCTCAAACTTTCCCTTCACCACTTCTACAGACTCCACCACCAAGCTGTTTGTACCCATGTGCAACACTAGGTGAGGCTTCTTCCTCCCCTTTGATGTGCACTTGGGCAGTGCCTGCCCTGCCCTTTCTGTGATCAACCCAGGAATATCTTCAACCCAAATATGACTATGTCTTTCCCCCCTTCCATGCCACCTGACCCCTTTCAGTACAGAATCCCCTAGCACAAGTACTCCTCTGTTCTTGTCCCTTACCCATTTCCTATCTTTTACCCTTTTCTCTACTCCAGAGTACATACTACCCTGCCCCTTACACACTCCAGCTGCACCCTCTTTGTCTCCTGGAACTGCTCCCCCTGTTTTTACCTCACTCCATGTCTCTGCCCTGCTCCTCTCATCCCCCCAATCATCTTACCAGCCTGACCTCTGCCTATTGGGCTTTCCCTATCAATCTTCCCTCCACTCATGCTGATCTCCAACCCCTCTCCTATCCCCTCCATTGCAGATTTTGAGCACCCATTACCCATGACCCACAATGATTTGAGCTTTGTTGCAGGGACCTACCCTGATGGTCACTCAGGTTACCCAGACCAGGAGGCAGGACTGACAAGGTGAAAACCTCAGGATGGTATACTGTTTGCCAGGGGAAGCAGGGCCCACACAATGCACCATGATGGTTGATCCTGTTTGATGGTGTTGAGCAGGGAGCCAAAGCCCCAAGTAGGTCTTTCATTGGATGAATCTCTGCAACATGAGTGGCAGTCTAGGCTGAGATGGAGAGGTCCAGACCAGGTGAACAGTTCAGATTGCAGTCCATTTTAGGTGCTGGATGCAATGTCCAGCTAGTGCAACACATTCAGGGGTGTGGGGAACCAAATCATGACCCACACTACACATTCAGCACAATTATATCCAAAACAGCCAGATACCACAGTTTGAATGACAGTCCGGTTGCAATAAAGCAGTGTCTCTGTGCAAACCATACGGTCTGTGGTTCTCTACAATTCCTAACAGGCCCATCGCTCCAGGAGTAAGTCTTCAGTCCACACCAGGCAAAATTTATTCTCTCACAATTCAGGATTCCTGTCTCAATTAACAGCAATCTGGACAAAGTCTGATATCAGACTGCAGGTTTCTTTACACTGGAAGATGGTAGCAGGCAGGCCAGACACAGCCTTCCTGCCAAATCCCAGCGCTACCATGCAGGAGCAGCTGCTTGAATTACTTGAGCAGTTCACTGTCTCAACTCCAACTCTACACAGACACACTGCTGCAGGCAGCTCTGGGATTTCCCTATGATCCAAAAGGTTTGGTTGGTTGGTATATCAGTCTGTCACAGAAAGGGTCAGTCCAGGTCCATTTAGGTGACAGACAGTAAAAATTACAATTCCTACAGAAATTCACTCCCACAAGACATCTGGGGACAGTCCCCATTTTAAGGTCCCCATGGTACCAATAGGTCCAAACTGGCAGTCCTGTGCCAAAATGGTGTTTCTTGACAGAAAGTCCATGATGCAAAGGAAAACAGGTTAGAAAAATTATTATATTATTATTATTACTAAAGCAGATAATCAGAAAACAATCATAGATCCTATTAGGGCTTCCTCTGTGCACTTAAAGATGGCAGAATGAAGCAGCTGTAATGCTGCCCGGGTGGGACTCGAGCCTGAAACCACTCGGTTCCCACCCAAATTAATTATTACCCATGAGATAGATATTTCTTAAAGAAACAGGCACAGAAGCTAGCAGGGAACTCTCATGCAAGCACATTCAAATGATTTTGACACAGAACAACAGCCTGGCAGTGGGCCTTAGGCAGGCCCAGGACGACATTTTAGGAACCACTATTTGTGGGGGGAGAGGGTTACACCAGTATAATATAAAAGATGACTCCAGATATGTAATTGTGCTGTTCCAGGCTGACAAATTGGAATCTTGTCCACAACATGGGTCTCAGTGGATCATAGAATATAATTTAATATTTATTTAATGATTTATGCAGGAAGACATTTTAGGAACCACTATTTGTGGGGGGAGAGGGTTACACCAGTATAATATAAAAAAGATGACTCCAGATATGTAATTGTGCTGTTCCAGGCTGAAAAATTGGAATCTTGTCCACAACATGTGTCTCAGTGGATCATAGAATATCATTTAATATTTATTTAATGATTTATGCAGATAAACATTATGGGACATTATCTAGGGTGTGGAAAAGAAATCTGGCAGACAGGGTGACAGGGTGTGCAGCGTTTGCTGTGCAAGATTGCTAATGAGAGTCACGGCAGGCATGAAACAGATCAAAATCTAAACTATAATATAAAAGTGCCCAACAGGGTTAGACTGCGTGGGGAGGAGCAGAATTGTTCAAGTTGAGCAAAGAATACTGGCAACACCTATCCTCCCCAAACTCTATGCAGTAAATGGGCAGCAACTGGAATCACAAAGGCTGTGCAATATCCTCCAGAAGCATGTCTTTCAGTACTGGGGTATTGATTGGTGAAAATATGGCTGCCCCGGGGCAGAGGTATTGATCAAGGGTATAAGACTAATAATCCCCCACCCCAACTGCTATTCTGTAACAGGGAAGTGATTTGGGGCACATAGATGGTAATCATCCCCCAATCCTCCTGTCTTTCAGTGCCTTGGCAGTCACCGGTTCTTAAGACTGCAGTCCCACCACCACATAGGACAGGTAGGATGGTGGTGTTCCTTCTGGTGGCTAAGGGTGGAGGCAGTTCTAGCATTGATCAGGCATATCCAACATTGTTCAGATAGAGTGAATGTTGTGCATGCTGGTGTTCCATCTTAGTTCCATTCTATCAAGACTTGGGGAAACTTTGTGAATGACAGGGTACAGTCCACATTGCAAGTCCATTGGTTGGCAGGATCCACCAATGGGCTTCTAGGTGTACAATAGGTGTCATTCACAGACAGCTGTATCAGCAGGTGGCAGTGATAGCATGCGGGTAGGTTAAGCTGCCCACTGACATTAGGACCATGTCATGATGGGGGGAGTGGGGTTGGGCGGGGGTGCCTGAGTGGGTGGGGGGTCCACTGAACCACTGGGTTGAACTAAGGGATTACAGCGAATGTGTGATTAGGTCAAGCTGTTGGGAATGGGGTCAGTTATTATTCCTTTACCACCACAGTGTGCAGCATAAAATCAGAGTGGTGGGCAGGGAGCGGTGTTCACATATGTTTTATTTACTCTTGCAGTATGTGGCATACAATTGGGATGGCAGGCAGGGAGGCACTGGACTGCCAGAGTGGGAAAGCTGCCAACTCCAGTCTGCAGCACAGTGGCCTGCCTGCCAGTGGGTGAATACCCACTTATTCTACTTGTTGTAGATTTATTTTAAGGAAGCACATCTCCAGACTTGCTCTAGGGATGTGCTTCCAATATGGATTGTGAATGGGGCTGCACACCATATGCATGGGCATGCCCCCGCACAACCCCTCCAGATGCACTACATAACATTAAGGGTGGTGTGTGATGCACATCAATTCCTTGCTAGAATTGCACCAGTGCACAAGTTGGGGTTACACTGGCACATCTCGGATGTGCTGGGTGCATCCTTTTCGTGACTCCTGCCCCTGGAGTAGACAGTACTCCTGGACAGGTAAGTCCATTATCAAGTAGCTAGTGACTGCAAAATATGCTAAGTTAAAATTTCAAGTAATTAATAACTGAGCCATTTCTTGCATTTCAAGTAAAACAACTGAGAAATGTTCTAAGTCATATAAACAACTAACACTCAAGCTGGATTATGTTTAAGTAGAAAACTTAAATTAATTCCTAGCTAAAGTATTTTTTAGTCTCATTTCTCATCTAATGAATAAATAAACAGAAACAATTCCTAACTAATTGCTAGATGGCAAAAGTTAAACATTAATGAAGAAAAACTCCTCAACCTATGATCATGCGTAATGCTTAACTTTTTAGTTAGCCATTACCTAATGAAAAGGTAATCACTAGTTATTTGTTAACTTATTTTTTTGTATGGGTTTCCAAAAGCAAACTGTTAACCCAAGGCAGAACCCCATGTGATGTCATCCACGGGAGACAGTGCACCCCTTCCCCATCTGGTCTATGACACTGAAAACTTGTTCAGTACGCCTAACTATGGAATTCCCCAATAAAAGTCCCTTTCTATTAGTCATCTGACTACACACCTCCAGCATGTTTTGCTGCTGCAGAGGATCTGGGAGCAATATGGTATGCTCTCATGGCAGCGGAAGCAGCAAGCACCTCATCTCTCAATGGTGTGAAACAGTTTCTTTATTCAGTTCCAGATCCCTCTCCTTCTCCCATGGTTGCCACACTCTACCCCCTCCCTTGACTACTACTTTTCAACCACCACTGGGAACCTTTGTGGGATGTTGAGAGAGAGGAGCAACTGCAGACATCCATGGACTCCACTCCAGTTAGCTATGTAACTTAGGAATTATGGCCCAGGCTGCAGCCTGATATGAGGGGAGTTCCACACACATGCTGACTGGGCATCCTCCAGAGTACCCTGGAGGAGTATGGCTCCAAAGGTCCTATTAAATACCACTGCCAAGGCACCCTCATCTGCCTGCTGCCCAGGACTGTATATCTACTACCTCATTTCCCTTCCACAGTACCTGCATGTAAATCTGTGTACAACAGTATCCCAGATAGGGTTACACTAGCCCTACCAACTACTGCATTGCATTTTGTAATTTGAAGTTACTAATCAACAATCCCTGAGTACAGGCACCTACTTCATACATTACTAGAAATATTCAACACTGAAAAAATATCTCTCCTGCCTGAAATTCCACCATGCAATCCCAGGACATCCCTGCAGAGCAGCACCTGTACATACTGGAACCTTAAAAGGTTAATAATGAAAGCAGAATCAGAATCTGCCACAGTTGTCAAATGCTTCTGAGGATGCACTCTATGTTTTGGCACTTTTACACTCCTTCTCCAAAATCTCAGGTCATAAAGTGAAGCAGAGCAAGACTGAAGTCCTACCTCTAAAAATCCTCTGTACCAAAAATATCTTTAATCTCACAGGTCTTGCATACATGCCTGATGGCATTGCCTATCTCTGTATTAAATTGCACAGGAACCTTTCCGAACTGGTACCTATGAATCTTGTCCTTTTTATTGATTTTACTAAAGGTAAATTGCAGTGGTGAAGAATTCTTACATCTCTCCCTCACTAGTAAAATTGACACTAAAATGATTATTGTCCCTCACTTCCTATTCGTCATATCTCACCTCCCCTTCCCTTCCTATCATTCCAATATTGTTTCATAAAGTACAGTAGAGAAGGTGATCAGGGACTTTCTCTTCAGAGAAAACCCCCCAATGATGTCATTGGTGCAGAGGAAGGTGGGGTCGACACTGGATCCAGGGTTATCATGTAGCTTTCATATCAGCACAGTTTGTTGGTTCCAAGATATTCAAGTGGGAAGTCCTCTGTAGAGAGAAGTAGAAGTCAATCTTTCGGGTCTCTATTCTCCAGCAACCCTACTTTATACTAAGAAGGGTCCCTCTACCACTCCCTCCCCCTCCATCTCCCTGTCTCTTAAATACTGGAAGAAGCTCTATTGCTGGTTAGGGGAAGAGCATGTCCCCTGGCTGTGGACCCCATTGTGGGGCAACTCGACCTTATTAATTTAGGGTAAACCAATTGATTGGCAAACATGGGACAAAATGCATATACCTGGTTAAAAATCTCCTTTCCCTTGCCCTTTGCTCACTTGACTTCTTTGAGGGCCTGATACAGCACCATTATCTACCCAAACATGACTTCTGGAGATTTTTACAGATCTGGGATAACATTCAAAAACTACAACCAAAAGATAAACACATCTTCTCATCCACAACAGCTCACCCCTCGCATTGGCTCACTGTGGTACAAATAGGCAGAGCTCTTCTAATTTACTGATTGCTGAGGGACACTCAGCTGGATCCTCTCAAACCTGCCAGTATGGCTGGCACACAGTTGGGGCAGCAAATATGACTGGAGCAATGGCACCAGTGCTGGAAGAGACACTATAAGGCCTACAAATTGGTTGGAGTTGGCTGATGCAAAATAAAACCCTACATAGGTGGTACTATATTCCCAATCTGATCAAGTAATTGAGAATCTTGACCCATTTCTGTAGCTGTTGCCAAGTGCCTGGTATGTCTTTAATGCACATTCTTTGGAGCTGCCCATTCTTTCTGTCCTTTTGGTAATCAGTTCAGAAAATATGTAATTCAGTTTTGGGAACTGAGCACCAGGCTTCTCCAGAGGCATTACTTCTAGGTTGCTTTCCTGACACTATCCCTTAGTTTACACCATGGATCTCTGACTTACAGCAGCAAGTGTCACTGCCAAATGCCTTATTCTATGCAGATGGTGGTCTTCTTGCTCTTGGCACATTAGCAATGCATGAATGACTCCCGAGCTTTGCTAACCACACAATGAAAAAGTATCCTCTGCTGGTCCCCCTTTCTCAAATCACCATTTTGCCAGTAGAGCTGGCAACTGTGCCCAGGCTAGTCCCTCAGCTTTCTATATGTTGGTGATGTTTCTCTCCTTTGCCCCCCTCCCACTGTGATTTTCTTTCTACACATGTCTATCTAATAATGAAATTGGGATTAATAGGGAAACAAGGACAGTTATTTCCCTGATATACAGTATCTCTGTTTTTCATTCTTCTTTTTCTTTTGCTTTGCAATTTGAACTGCTTGCTATGACAACTTCATGTTTTCCGGTTTCTAGTGGTTGCGTTATAATTTGTTTTATCTTACATAGTGGATACTTTGACCCTTGTTTGATCCAACTGCTCTGTGAATCCTCTAGTGACTGTCATCATTGTACACTTTCTATTGGTTTTTATTGTTGTGATGGTGTTTTCTTGTTTGGTCTGTTCTAATTTTTTCTCTTTCATTAAAATTGATTAACTTCAAAAAGAATCTGGCACAGTGCCTGAATTCTCTGCACCAGTATAAACAGCTGTTTGTGATGGACAATATGTCATCAAGTTTCATGCTGGTAACCAAGCAGCAAGCAGCTACTCTTGTTATGAATACAACTTTTTAAAATACCCTTTTGAAGAAATTCAAATGTAGACTAGTCTAAAATCAAATAAAACTGGACACCTGTTCAATGATAGGACAGCGGCAGTGATAAATGTAAAGCAACAACAAGCACCAGTTGATGGCCCAGAAAAAAAAGCCCAACAAAACAAATCTTGATTGGGGTGCACAAGCAAGAGGGAAAATATTTTAGCAAACACTGATGACACCGATTGCCCTGCCTCAACCCCTTCCAGTCACTCATGCTGCTCAAAACTGTCACATTTACTGATATAGTATTAGAATTGGTTGCACTGCTGGAGGGGGATGACTAGACAGGAATATTTGACTATTGATCCCCCAGTCAAGGATCAGGGATTGTGATGAGCTCAACATTATAATACTCCATTTGGGGTGCTTGAATGAGTTTGTCTAGGGAGATGGAGTCTCTGAAAAGATGTGTTGACTCCCAGCATGGTACCAGCAAGATGACATTGAATAATAATTATGAAATGAGTACTAAGAAAGCTGAATTCTGATTAGATGAGAGGTGTTTCAGCCAGGCCATAATCTCAGCACAACAATCCAGCTGAAAGTACCTCTAGCCACATATAATAGGGCTCAGTCGCACGCAAACCAGACAATTCTGTCTCCATGCCACCCTTCAATGCCCACTTCAAACTTAGCTCCCTGGCATTATGTGCCACTTAGGGACTAAACAGAACCTGTGAATCAATTAAAAACACTTTAATCCCCAAAATGCAAACAGCTTCCACAGACCAATTGCACTCCACATACTGAACAAACATTCCAGCCCTGCAATAATCCACTGAAGCTGCTACCACAAACCTTCAATTTTAACTGATTATGACTCCTGATCTCCTTTAATTACCTCCAGCTGCTAGTTGAAGTACCATAGATCCTGCTCTCTGTTCCTCAACTTGTGACTAGTCTGAGGAAGTGCCAGTAGCATTGCACTCCAATTCCATGTCACTTTGGCTCACACCACTCCAACACATAACTGCTGAGTACTGCACTCACAACTATGAGTACCACACTGTGCTCCCTCAGTACTACAAATATGCAATTCTGCCTACAACTCTCAAAGGCCATGGCTGCTATTTTTCTTTGCCATTTCAGACAGTCAGTTACTGTGGACTCAGGTACAGTTCCTCAACTTGTAACTGCGCTGTGGAACTGTCAGTTGCTTTTCGCTCAAGTGCAACATTGCTCCCATTCCCACCCCTCCCACTCTTAATCACTGACTATTGCCGACATGCTGTTATACTGAAGTCCACTGCTTTCATGCTAAAATGATGAAGCTGAGGCTGTACTCACAATACCCTGACTTACCCAAGCAGTTACCCGGACAGTGACCTTCCTATATTCAGTGCAACAAGAAGCAACATGTTTGACACCTACTGGCCAACCTGTAAAACTGAAAACAAATTTTTTTTAATCTGGCTTTTCTTATTACTTTGTTCCCATTTTTAACCAACTTTAATGTGACAAAACTTTTTATTTTTATTTTATGTATGCTACTAGATCTATTTCATAATCACAAGAATGTATTCCGGGGAATGTGTTGTGGTGGAATAATTGCACACTTGGGTGCTGGAACCACTTGGCCTTGCACTGCAAGTCACTAGAAGTGTGCTATTATCCCAGCATATCTCCTCTCATGTCATGCTGCATGAACAAGTCTGTAGGAGGATGTGGGTGGGGGTGAAGGATGGGAGTGAAATTACTGTGGTGGGCTAGAGGTGGTCAAAGGACTAGTCCTGCCCACCTAGGCTTTTTAACTTTTTTATTTTAAATGCACTGAATATGAATAACAAGTATCAACTCATATCTGGGGGTGCCAAGTACAAATACTTGCAGAGTATTTAGAAAGGGTACTCACAAGTAAAACACTGAGTACTATGTTTTCAGCCATGTTCTGATAAATCAGCTGTGAGAACATCTGGCATGGGAGGTGTAGCATGTTAATATTTGGTTGAACTGATGAGCCCATTTTGAAAGATGTTTCCTTTCTGCCACAAGGAACACATCTGACCCTATAATAGAGTAAAACAAGAAGTGCATCAGGATCAACATGGCATGCTCCATTTTCAGTGCTGATGTGATTGGTGGTAGAACATCAAAAAGGTATGACCATCATTTTTGTAATTTTTGTTCAGGATGTCACACTCAATGGTTACAATTCATTTTCAGATGTTTTGGGGGGGGGGGATTACATTGACCTTTCTTATTAAAGGAGTACTACAGTTAGAATTTTCAAAAAAACCTATATAATAACTGGGGAGCACTTTCTCCCATTGGAAACCTGGGTTATAATTAGCCGTTATGACTCACGGGTTATAACAGTGAACATGTGCCGGGTTTCCAATGCTCCACACATGTGCCTGCCTCCATGATCTCTGCTAACAATGGCACTGGACAGCCACTGCAACTTCAGCACTATGCTGTGCCCTGGACTCTACACCACCATGAGTCGGTGGTAAATAATTTTTTTTAAAGAAACTTGCCTAATTGTCTCCTGTGCTAAACTTATTTTTTTTAAAAAAAAAAAAGGTGTCCGGACATGCTTTACTGGAGCACTGACTGTGCTTCCTCCATTCTGTACTTGCTTCCTCCACACTATCTACCAAAGTTTTATTTTATATAATTGCTGAGGCAAGCAAATGCTCCCCAGCAATTATATAAAATAAAACACGGGGTTGTGTGTTTAACTTGAGTTTTTACACACACCCCTAGGTGTTGGATGCTAAAATAAACCCCTCGAGCTTCGCACTTGGGATTTATGTAGCATTCAACACCTCAGGGTGTGTGTAAAAATTCATTAAACACACAACCCTGTGCATTATTCTATATGTTATGCAGAGTGTTATTCATGTGTGTAGTCCTAGTGTGTCCTTGCCCTTGTGTGCTATTTGGAGTTATTTCTAAATTAGCCTGCTAGTTTTATTGTAGTTTTATGGCTCCAGAGGATCTCTGATCTTAGCATGGATTATTGCTCTTCTTGTTCCTACAATGTCTCCTGTGACATGTGACAGTGATGTATCCAAGCAGTGGTTTAGAGTCAATTTTGCAAGTGCAGAACTTGATATTAAGTAACTTTCCTTATCCAGTGAGCACTAATGGCTACATTTACAGTTTAGCAAATACTTGAAGATTAATTGATTGGGTTATTCCGTAAGAAAACAGCTAGAGCCTTTATTAATTATAGCATTGATAACATGGGGTGATTTGTGTGCTTTTTATGACTGTGTATAATTTGATTAAATGAAAAGTTTTAAAAGCAAAACATTTATTCCTGCTGGCTAGACCTGACACACACATAGAAAGCAGCAATACTGAGTTACAGCTACTTAGTGGAGGCCAGAACATCAGGCTCCTAGCTCTAGTGCTTGCTGAATCAGTGGTCCTGGTTGCAGCACTGTCACATGGGACAGGAGGCATTGTAGGAACAAGAAGAGCAATAAAGCTTGCTAAGATGGAGATCCCCCTAATTTAGAAAAAAAAGCTTAATAGCAAATAAAGGGAAGGACACACCAGGACTACACACATAAATCAAAACACTCTGTACAACATATGTTTTTGCTGATTTTGACTGTAGTACTCCATAAATGGGGAAAGTTTGCTTAGGACATTGTAAATAATCCTCTACTTTTACAGTAAGTGCCATGAGACCTTTAACTTCTACCTGGGCAGCCACCAGATATGGGCAGAGGGGACTTCAGGCGAAGGTCTCATCTCTGGAATGGATGATTTTAAGCTTAAGAGTCATGCAGCAATGATGCACATAGCTGCTTTGATGAGCTGGTGTGGATCAACTGATAATTTTATGGTTTTGTTTTTTAGTTACTGTGTTCTGGGTCCCTGTGACTGATGCTGCTGGCAAGATCTAGAAAGTAGCAGGATAGTCACATTTGTGGCTCACTGCCAGAGTTAGCAGTGTGATGATTTAAAGAGACACTGTTAACCCCTTTTGCACCATATTATTTCTAGTTAAAAACCTACATTCTGTGCTTGCTTACCTTCTCTAAAATGAATTGATATTGCTGGTTGTTTTATCTGCCTCCTTTCTTAGTAGGACTGAAATGCATGCTAACGGTATGCTTATGCCCAACCTTGTTATCATTTCACTTCCTTGATCTACTCTTATTGCATACTACCTGAACATTATGAACACGCTCAAACAGTGCAGTTGACCATGATACAATAGTTCCCTCTTTTCTGACTGCATCACGAGTGGTTAAACTGTGTTGTTATGTTCTCAAGTCCAGAAAAGATGCAATGGGAGATGATCAAGGAATGTAAATAAACATGTTTTTGTGTGGTAACACCAGTATGGTATGCAGCTTGTTTTTCACTTTTAAAAAGAAAAAAAGGAACCAGAACCAAACTACTAGCTACATCAACAATCTCTACAGAATAAGACCAATCATAAAATGTTTTTACACTACAGACACTTTGAGGTCTACATGGGTTGACAGTGTCCCTTTAATTGTGGTTTTGAGGAAGCTAAAACAGGGACGCAAAACTGAACACACCGTGATTTCCAGTTTTACAGTATATAATTACATCTTTTGTATTGCAAAGGGAGACTGGACTTATTTTGCAACAAAATGTTCAGATTTGTTCTCACTTGGGATTACATACCCCACTGCTAGTATGCCATATATGATCACTTGAGATAGCTATGTCCTCACTTAAATGACTCTGCTAGCCTTCCGTCCTGTTCTGGTACATGCATGGCAATGACCCAAGTTTCCTACAGTACAGTCACATCTAAACAAGTTTTATCTAGTCCCTCTTATCCTCAAACACCCTTTACTTTAAGATACCAAGAATGAAACAGACATGGAAAAGATGCCTTAGTATGAGGGTCTCTGATCTGTGAAATAAGCTACCAAACACATGCAAAAACTGAATGTAGAACTTTAAGCAGAAAATGTGTGTTGTTCAGAAGAGCACTGAAATTACTATTACTTTATGCTATCTATTTATCAGGCACAATAAGTATACACTTTTTGTGCAATCAGAAATTTTATAACCAAAACCAACCAGAGACCCCACTTCAACGTGCCTACCCTTAGTGTACTACTTCCATCTTTGAGGCTGTTCTAGCTTGTGGCTGCCTACCCCATCTATCAATCTGTCTCACAAATTGTTGCAATTTACATTTTATTTTAAATGACCACATACTGCTCCTCTGACTCCTACTGTGGCTCATCTCTGAAATACTGGTGACCAATCCAGCAGCTCTGGAAAAAAGGACCATAACAAAAAGGCACCCAAACAAAATATTGTCGGCTTTGTTACAAAACACACATAGTTTTTAAAGCAATTTTTACTGACAGGTGCTGCCTGTTTTACTTGTGAAAACCATTGCACATGATCTTTACAACTTTGGAGAAACAGGTTCTATAAGCTTGCTGACAGAGAGTACTAGACTGTGAGCCCGCTAGATGACATCCCCAGCAGCTCTTCACTGAAACAGGCTTTTTTGAACAGGTAGTAAAATCAGGGTTACAAAATAGCTCATAACTTTAAAATGAAGTGGTGCAGAAATCTAGTTGTTAGTATGAGATTTGCTGGGGGTATGCATATTCTAATTCTGCAAAGTAGCACTTTTGGCCAGATGGTGTCAGTTGCTCTTTAACCACTGCATTCCCAACCATGTGGGATCCAATGTATTACTCCAGACCTGAGTTCCCACTATAAATGGCACTCCCTACTCCAATGGGGCTTGCTGCGCAGCAGTCCACCCTGACAATCTTTGTCGCAAAGGATCCTTTTTAGAGACATCTCAATAGTGTGTTAAGTGCAGCTTTCACACTCTGCCAGATAACTCAGCTATCCAGGTTATTGGGTGCACATACTCTCTGGAATAAATGTTCAGGATAGTTTGGGGCCTACTGTATCTGAAACTCAAGATCTTGCTGCCTATTGTAGGTTTTGTTTATGCCACCAATATGTGAAAAATGCTGTAGGGACACCTCCTCCCCAGCCCCAATTATTTCCTGCCCTTCTCCCCACCTCCCATCCTACCATGGAAAAATATTTTTAAAAAATAGCTAGCTCTTGGTATTGTGCTAGGTGCTGACACCATCTTTAAATTCAACCTCCCCAACCACCCCTGGCCCAGAAATATCCAGAAGACCGCCTCCTGACCCACAATCCATGATTGGGTGAGAGGCAATGATAGTCATATTCTAGGCTTGCTCATCAGTTCCCACCTCCCTAACCTACAGCATAACTTCTCCAAATGCAGTCTGCTCCACCCTTCCTCTTGGTTATGCACTGTGCACATATACTGTCGACTGACTATAGTAAGCATTTGCAGAAGGCTTGCTGTGGGCTAGGGAGTGGAACCAACTAACATTTCTGGATATTGACTATCAATGTACCCACCTCCCCCCAAATACTAACTCAGGGGTCAGGTAGGGGGACCCACTGTTCTAAGAGGATGTACTGGGGACCGGGTGAGAGGATGGATTTAAAACATGCTTTCAGCTACTGACTCAGTGACAGGAGCTGGGCATTTTGGAAAAAAAATACTACAAGAGAAAATGGAGGGAATGAAGGCAAGGCAATGCACAATATTTTATTGGCACTCTATCCCACCTGACATAACATATTAAAACATATCCTGACAAAATTAATAAACAAAACTGTGAGATTAACACCATCAAACTTTACAAAAAATGTTGATAAGCAGCTTCAGGTAGATGGGACTTCAATGGCTTTTTGAAGGCCTATACTGTGGGAGCACCTATATAGGTAGGTTGAAAAAGAGTTTCACGGCAGTGGAGTCACCACCTTCAAAAGCTTTGTCTCCCAGTATTTTCTTCCTGAATCAGGGGACCATTGGTATGCGCACCTCAAAGGAGATATGAGAGCTAGCAGGGGCCTATAAAGACAGGAGATCTTTCACGTAGCCAAGATTTAAACCATGCAGGATCTTGTGTGCCAGCAAGTTTGTCTTGAAGTTGATGTGCTACCATATCAGCATCCAGAGCAGATTGCACAGAACCAGCATGACATGCTCAGGCCAAGAGGTCCCAATAATCAGATGGGCTACAGAGTTCTCAGCCAACAGCAGGTGGCACAACATTCCTCCAGATAACCATTGATACAGACTGTTGCAGTCATCTAGTTGGGATGTAACAAAGGCAGGCTCTTGCATAAGTTCCCTTGTGCTAAATATGGTTTAATCTGGGTAATATTACTTAGTTGGTAGAAAACACCACTGAATACCACTGACTCCTGATATTTGAGAGTCAGCTTGCAGTCCGCAGTGACTGCCAGATTTTTTTCCCTATTCATAGCCAAATGGTGAGATGCTAATGCTAAGAGTGAAGCATTCAGAAGGTATAAGGAGACAAGGGGCGGGGAGAGAATGGAGGTGTATCAGGGGAGGGAAGCAGGGAGAACAATAAGGAGTGCAAAAGTGCAAACTGAAGTGAGTAGTGAAGGCAGTAACTAAAGGGGACATCACACTTTTTAGGTATGTAAGCAAAAAAAGAAGACAAGGGGTGGGATTGTAAGGTTATTAAGTGAAGGCGGACTCTGCTGAGGGGAAACAGGAAATACTTTGTTTAGTTTACACAGAGGAGAGAGACAGGGAGGTGCCACAAAAGGTAACAGGAGCACTGGACAGAGGGAGGTGGACACTAGTCTGTTTTCAGAGGGGAGAGAGTCCTGAGGTGACTCGTTTATCTGAAAGTGGACAAAGCAGTGGACCAGATGGGGTTCACCCAAGGGTATTGATGGAGCTCAGGGAGGTACTGGCTGAATCTCTGAAAGCCCTATTTAGCAGCTTATTGGAAATGTGAGTGGTCCCGGGGAACTGGAGGAGGACAGATGTAGTCCCACATCACAAAAGTGATAGCAGGGAAGAGGCTGACAATTATAGGCCAGTCAGACTGACTTTGGTGATGGGGAAGTTGATAGAATCACTACTGCAATAAGGAAGTGTGGAATATCTTGAATCCAATCAGTTACAAGAACTGAGGCAGTATGAATTAATGAGGGAAGGTCATGTCACATGAATACGACAGAGTTCTTTGACTGGGTGACCAAGGAACTAGATCATGGTGGAGCAGTGGACATAGCCTACCTAGATTTCAGTAAGGCGTTCAACACTGTTTCACATAAGAGACTATTGAGCAAGCTGGGTATCTTAAGAGTGGGTCAAAGGCGGTAAACTGGGTAACAAACTGGCTAAGGGATAGACAGCAGAGGGTGGTGGGAAACAGAGTTCACTCCGAGGAAGGGAGGGCCACCAGCAGGGTGTTTCATGGAACAGTGCTGGGTTTGGTCCTCTTTAATGTCTTCATAAGTGACATTGCAAAGGAGCTGGAAGGAAATGTCTGCCTCTTTGCAGATGACACCAAACTCTGCAATAGAGTGGACACTCCGGAGGGTTGTGTGGAAAGGATTAGCTGTCACCTGAGAAAACTCAAGGAGTGGTCAAGAGTATGGCAGTGGGGTTTCAATTCAAAAAAGTGCATACTAATGCACTTGTGGTATAGAAAACCTTGGTGGAGTACAAAATGGGGGGTGATATTGATGACTACCAATCAGGAAAGAGACCTGAAGGTGATCATATCAGATGATCTAAACATGGCCAGGCAGTGCCACAAGGCACTTGGGAGGGAAAGTGGGATGCTGAGCTGCATAGGGTGTGGTATCTCCAGCAGAAAGAGGAAGGTAGTGCTGCCTCTATTTAGATTGTTGGTATGAGTACTGTGTCCAGTTCTGGAGACCACACTTCAAAACAGACACAGAGTGGAAGCAGTCCAGAGGAGGACAAATATTGGTGCAGGGTCTATTTCAGAAGTCCTATAAGGAGAGATTAAAGGACCTAATATGTACACTATGGAAGAAAGGAGAGAGTGAGACTTGATAGGGACCTTTAAATATCTAACAGTGGTAAATACGGTACAAGAGGAAAGTATTTAAAAGAAAAAAAGGTGCTCAAGGACAAGAGTCATGATTAGAAGCTGGAGAGCATAGATTCAGGAGAGATTTGAGTAAGAACTTTTTCACAGAAAGAGTGGTAGATTCATGGAACAGTCTTCCAGTGGAGGTAGTGGGGGCAACAATAGTTGAGGGGTTCAAGAATTTGTAGGATAGGCATAAGGCAGTCTTAGAGAAAGGCAAGGAGGGGTGAATAGGCTGGAGATCAAGTAGGATCTGAAATGATATTATAGGCAGGGAAAAATGGACAGACTAGATAGGCTAAGTGGTCCTTATCTGCTGGCAAATTCTATGTTTCTATATGTACCATTTTGTCCATTTAAAATTAGCAAAGAGGCACCACCACCAATCATTGCTGTCTGACAAGAACCTGAGTCAACTAGTAACACCTCTGCCTTACCTGTGTTGAGGCTTGAGAAGTTGCTGGTCAATCCAATTATTCATTTCCCTGACATACTAGCTAAGCACACAGACTACATCGCCCCAGTCTGGTGAAAAAGACAGCTACGGTACAGCTGGGCACCATCTGCATAGCAGAACAATTCTGACCCATACCATCATTTGAACTCTCCCAAAGGCACAGCAAACAGCAGAGAAGCAAAGATCAAGCCCTGTATCACTCCACAACTGAGTACAACTGCCCTGAAGATGAAATTACATAGTTCAACCTGTTGTGCTATGCCAGTGCTTGGGAAGAGTCAGCCATAATAATGCCATGCCAGGATTCACACTCTTGCTTTTTCTTCGGGATGCTGGCTTATGATGGTGCGCAAGGGGTAGCGAGCATGCTAGCGTGGAAGGCTCAGTAGCAACTGGTGCTATTCTAACCTTGACGTATCTCTGACTGCAACACTGCCTGTGATCAGCCAGGTCACACTCCAGCAGTGGACTTGTCAGCCTTCCCACCCCAGAGGAGGAATATGTCACCTGGGATGCTCAATCCTCCTTCCCTGGCTGGCACCCAGTACCCCAGGCTCACTTCCGAAACCAAGTTGCTGACATCGTGAGTGGAAGTGCTATTGCTGTGCTGATGGGCATGCTGGACAAAAGTACTTATCATTTTACTAATGATTAATCACTTGCTGATTTTATTGATGGTTCACTCAAGGCATTTAGAGGATTTGGTTTCTCAAGCAGTTGTGGATATCGAGCTGTTGCTTGGGACTGCTGTAGACTTGGGACATACTACTTATGTACCATTTACACCTTGAAGGATGGTACAGAGAGGAACTGATTAAACACTAGCACTTCATGGAGCTTTTTTGCCTTTTTTTGGTAGAATAGTAGAAGTTTTGTTTGCTGGTGCACATGACTATTCTCCCATGATCTACGGTTTCATGAAATAGTAATTAAAATTTTAGTCCCATACTTTCCAAAAAAATTGCACCCCACCAATTTAGAAATTTTTATTCTGTGCCATCTCAAATCTACCACCATAAATCCCTCCCAAATTTCGAACCACCACTATACTAAAATTTAGAACCCTATTGAAATTCATATTCATTGCCCACATACCTTCCAAAATGTTTTCCTACCCTTCCTGAAATTTATATCTGCAACTCTTTATAAATATTTGCATTTAATCTCTGTAAAATATATATTCCCCACCTATGCTTTTCAAATGTACATCCCCATCTCTTCTTTTTTTTTAATTATCATTTCTCTTCTAAAGCTCAGGCTGCAAGCCTACAATCTGTTGTCCCCCCCCTCCAGTGCCAGCCCCTGAAGATCAGACCCCCTCCCTTATGCACCCGGCAACTTACCCTTTGCGGCAGGGTGGTGGAGAGTGAGTCGACCCACCCCAACGGATCCATGCCAGGGAGGTGCCTTCTCGGGGATGGTGCTGTGGGGCACAACTTCATTCTGCCAGGCTCTTTTTCCACTTTTTCTCCCTGCCGGGCATGGCGTGCAATGACGCCAGCGACTGGGTGCGTACACACTCTGGTGCATGCCTCAATCTAGCGTCTGCCACGTCCCACCCCCATGGCTTGCGGCTATGTGTCACTGACCCCAAGCCTCTGCTAGGGGTCAGGCAAGCACCGGCCACTAGAATCCCCCCTCCCCGGAGATGGAGAGCAGTCCATTGGATGCTCAATCCTTCTCCTCCTTGCTGACCCACGGCAACCCATGCCCATTCCTGAACACCAGTAGCTGGCGTGGCATGAGGTGTGGCGTCCAGCACCTGAATCCTTAGCACCACAGGGCCAGTCCCCCATCTCTTCTAATACTTTATGTGCACCCCATTATCTAAATTTAATATCTCTAACACATCCATGGCTTGAATATTTAATCCCATTTCTATTCTTGATATTTATATGACCTTCTTTTTAAATTCCTTCTTTCATACAAACATTTAGAAGTTTGAATCTTTTTGAATGATATCTGATCAACTTAGAAAACATAAGAAACATAGAATTGCAAACATAGAATTTGAAAGTAGAAGGAGACCAAATTTTCATTGAGTCTGCTCTTACTGTACTACTACCTCACCCCATCAACCTACTGTTCTGGTGGGCTATGCCCCTTCCTGCTCACTACCCCACTTCTCAAATCCTTACTGCCCCCATGGACGCTATGAGTCCCATGCTCTTTCCCAATCATTTGTAAAGCTGTTTAGGGCAGCTGAACCTATCACTTCTGTTGGCAATCTGTTCCACAATTCCACCATCCTTTCAATGAAGTAGAGCTTCCCCATGTTTCTCCTGAATTTCCCCCCCACCATCCTCCAGTCATGCCCCCTATTGACTGCATCCCCAATTCTTACAAATAGGTTCTCACTGTTTACCTTGTTTATAGCCCTGAGGAACTTATATGGTTCAGTCATGTCCGCCCACTCCCACCTGGCCTCTAATGAACACTTTTAGGAACTCCAGCCATTCTTCATTGGATCTGTCTGGCTGGCCCCCTATTATCATAGTAACTGTTTGCTGTGCTGACTCTAGTCTGGTAATGTCCTTCTTTAGGTGAGGGCTACAGAACTGGGCACAGTACTCTACATGCAGCCTCACCAGGTGTCTGTACAGTGACCTTGATGCTTTGCTGTATACTTTGTTGCAATGACTTATTTGCTTGATGGAGTTATTTATTATGACCACCAAATCTCACTTCTTTGTTGAAGTAGCCAATCTATCACCTTTCAGACAACATTCCGTGAATGGATCCCATCTACCCAAGTGTATCACTTTACACTTCTTAGCATTCAACTTAAGCTGCCATACTTTAAACCATTTTTCTAGTTTGTTCAGGTCCTTCTAGAGCTCCTGCCTACCTGCCTCATGATCCACCCTTAAACATAGATTTGTGTCATCAGCAAAGAAACATAACTTTCCCCTTGCAGTGTCACTTATGAACATATTAAATAGGAGAGGTTCCAGGACAGATTTTTGCAGCACACTGCTCTTGACCTCCCTATCCCCTGATCTAGCTGTGTTTTTGCTCTTTTTTTTTTTTTACTGAGGATCATTCTGTTTTCTACAAAATACAGAACAACTAACATGCTGTAATAATAGCTGGGGGAACTGCTGTCTGGGGCTCCCCTCGCAGTGTAACTCTGCTGACCAGAAATCTCTCATCTTATTCTCTCTCTTCTTTATTATTAAAATCAGAATAAACATCAAAAAATAAACCCTGTGTGTGTCTCTGTCTTGGGCATTATGTACAGAGGGACACTCTAGCAACTTGGATGAGTATCATTATAGGGCAGAGCTGCTGAGAGCCTGGAGGACCTCCTGTCTTCCCTCACAGTCCAACCCTCATAAAGAGCTGAATAAAGTCCAGACAGACTATTTGAGTAACTTTTCTACTGTTTGCTGGTGTTCAGACTTGCTTATAGCCTGCTTTTAAGTATTATAAAAGCTTTCAAGGTGCTAGGGCTGAACTGAAAGTTGCGGCCATTCACTTCTGGTTCAGCACTCTTTAGCCCCATATCCTAGCAATCTTCATTAAATAGCTGGGGGAATTGCTGTCTGGTGCTCCCCTGCAGCATAACTCTGCTGGCAAGAATCCCCTCATCTCTCTCTCTCTCTCTCTCTCTTTATTATACAAATCACAAAAAATCATTTAAAAAGTAACGTGTGTGTGTGTTGAAGGAGCTTAGGTACAGGGGGACACGGATCTCTTCAGGCTTGCATAGATCCTGTTTTTAAGCATTATAAATGCTTTTTAGTTGTTTAGTGCTGAACCAGGAGTATAGTAGCAAATGTACACTTCCAATCAAGGGGCAAGGGGTGTTTGGACAACCAAAACATTGGTCAGTTTGGTGCTTGTCTTTGGCATGTGACACATAATAATAAACACTTATGTTTTATCTATAAAGGTGTGCATGGTCTTGAGCGTCTATGCATTGTTCAGAGTTTTCTTTTGTACCTTCTCTTGGTACTTTGCTTTTGTACTAAGCACCAGCTGTTATCGGTAAGGTCATAATTC
This sequence comes from Neoceratodus forsteri, assembly GCA_016271365.2. Lineage (NCBI taxonomy): Eukaryota > Metazoa > Chordata > Ceratodontiformes > Ceratodontidae > Neoceratodus > Neoceratodus forsteri. The sequence goes on along the minus strand of CM028137.1, from coordinate 258,788,448 downwards.
TACCTGCCTCTCTTGGGTGCACTATCAATTATAACAGGCCTATTATCATCCAGGTTTTCTTTCCTGTTTTTTTTTTATTTATTATTTTCTGGTGGCTTTGGAGCAAAGAATGGGTTTTCTACATATATTATCTTTACAAATGATTATATGTGATTTGTTTCAAAGCATGGTGCATTTCTTCATGTATTTCTTATTTCATTGCAGAATATTTTTTACATTTAACACAGATAAAAACCTCAACTGATTCCAGTTGTAGAGAAGAAATGTACATGCAGCATACTATGCATTTAGTTATTGAGCCTTCTGACTGCTTTCTGGGGGGAGAGAGATGGACTGCACATGCTAGAGAGAGGAGGAGTGAGCAGCTGCATGCAATGCTGAGAGGAGCTGAAAGAACTGGAAGGGGACAGGATCAGTTGTGTTCCAGGACAGTAGCTGCTGCTGTTGTTTTCACAGGGTTCTTGTGGATTTTACTTGGTAGGTTAGTTCATTTCTTTCTTACTTCTAAGGGGGCTAGCAGGGTATTGTTTTGGGGGATGCTGGATGTTTGTAAACTGATTTGGTGACTGTAAGTGGGGCTCATTTTGTGGATGTTTCACTGTGTAACAGGCTGTGCTGGTAGAGGCCTATTTCTTCTGATTTAAAACCTTTTGGTGGGATTTGTTGGGCCTGGTTCTTGGCTGATGTGCTTGGAGGGAGACACAGGCTGATACACTCTCTCTCTCTTGAGTCAGGTGTCTGCCCAGAACCCGCCTCTCCCACCCCTCCCTCCCCAGAAGTCTGCGAATTATAGGGGAACACCTGCCCTGCAATTGGAGGAAAAGGCTGCAGGTACAGCTCATGTAGTTCTAGCCACTGGGGTTGGATTTAAAGGCTGGGAGAGAGGAGCTTAGGAAGTTGTTCATTTCCTTATAAGTTTAATGTGTTGTACTGCACCTAGTAACAGGGTTACTGGTGTACAGTGGGACTGTCTCTAAGATTAGTGGGTGACCTGATTAGGCAGTAGGGGTATCTTGGACTAGGGGGGAACCTGGTGGCTCACCCAAGCAAACCTACTTGAAAGGGGATGGAACCACACATCATTAGGGCCAGCATCTTTGGGATGGTGGTGGGTGCACAGGGTGTGGAGCAGCCATGATACTGGACTGGGCTTGGAAGTTCGGTGGTTGCCCAGTGTGCTACCAGCTAGCACAGCTTAGGGAGGAGGTTGCAGGGATTAGGAGAAAGCTGGAGGAAGGGGGGTGGTATGGTTGGGAAGGGGCTGGGAATCTCCCACAGGGTTGCACCAAGCACTGGGGGTGGGGGCATAGGGAAAGGAGTGCAGGAGAATACTCAGGGTCACATAGGGACCCTGGCAGAGGGGTCCAAAAGGACACTACCAAGGAAGCAGGCAGGTAACTGGGGACCTCACAAAGGGGGCGGAGGGACAACATTCTCAGGGAAGTAGGCAGATGGCCTGGCTGGACAGAAGGAAGCAAGGCAGGGAGGTGGATCAGACCTTACACTCAGTAACCGCTAAATTTCTTCTTCTGCTCAAGGATGAGGGGGTGATGTAGCCACGACAGAGGTGGTTAGAGACGGAAAGGGAGGGAGTGGGAGGCAGGAGGCAGGGGCCAGATAGCAGGAAGAACAGGGGGGGACCTGGAATGCAGGAGAATGGGGGAATCAGTGAATCAGAGCAGGAGGGGCAGGGGAAAGAGGGAGGAAAGCGCAAGGAGAAGGACCAGTTGGGAGGAAAGGTAAAGGAGAAGAACCAGAAGTACAAGGAGGATTCAGTAAAGGGAGCTGAGGGTTTAGGCCAGGGGAGCACGACGAGCAAGGAGGAACTAAATGGAGACAGGAAGGAAGGGAGGATGAGCCAGGCTAGTTTAGCAGATGGGGAGAAGGACCAGTTGCGAGCAGTGAGGAGGGAATAAGCAAGGTACAGAAGGATACTCAGGAGGAGGAGAGGCATAGGACTGGAGGGGAAGGGGTGGCCATGGTGAATATGGAGGGGGTGGCATGTGGCACCCAGATAGGGGGAGGAACAAGGAGCCAGCTGGGTGGAGGGGCCTGTAGAAAGGATGAGAGACATGGAAGAGGCGGGAATGGAGGAAAAGGAGTGGTCAGAGTGCTCCTGCTGGGGGATTCTATGATCAGGGGTATCAAATGGGATAGGGAGGGAGAAGCCTGGCCAGTTAGAACAAGATGCTTCCCTGGACTAATGGTGCACAGGGCTAAGCACGAGGTATATCAGCCGGGCAAAGGATTGTGGGGTTCTCAGACATACTGGGTCCACCAGGGTACAAATGACATTGAGGGAAATAGCAAGCTAGAGATACAGGCAAGATTCAGGAGCTCGCCAGGGTCTATCATGACATGGATGCACAGTTTCCTCTCAGAAATCCTGCCAGTGCCAAGGGCTAGTGGGGAACACAAAAGAAAATTAGGGAGATAAACCAGTGGCTCAGGGAGTGGTGAGGCCAGAGGGCATGGGTTGATGGGGATTGGGGGGAGACCTGGGAGGATAAGGAGCTGTATGCTAGAGATAGACTACATCTCAATTTGGAGGGGAAGGGAATCCTTAAGTTGAAAATAGAGGGGTTCATTGGTAAAAAGTGGGGTTTAAACTTGTGAAGGGGGGTGGGATGGGAGAAAAGGCTGTCAAGGGGGTGCCGATAAAGGAGGGACTCTGTCTCCACCCTGCTGGGGACCAGGAGGATTGCAAGAAAAGGCCAACTGGCAAAGTGCAGACCAGGGGAAAACAGAATCCCCATGGGAACACGAGCAGGGGAAATGGAACTATAGGGAAAGGGTGGAAGGCAGTCCTGCTAAATGCCAGGAGCTTGGGCAATAAAATGCCTGAGCTCCAGGCGATGCTAACTGAGGGAGCAGTGGATGTGGCAGCGGTCACTGAGACTTGGGCCACTGCAAGACATGACTGGGACCTGAACCTGGAGGGTTACACTATGTTCAGGAAGGACAGGGGGGAGGGAAAGGGAGGAGGGGTAGCAATGATAGTCAAAAACTGCATTGGCATAGGGGGAGTAGAGGAGGCGGAGGAACCGTGGAGGATTTAGTCACCTTGATAACAAGGGGGGCAAGAGAGTAAAAATAGAGTGGTGTATAGACCCCTGCCCTGGCAGAGGAGCTGGAGGACAGTCTGGTGGCAGATGTTAGGAGACACTGCAGACTGGGCAGAGGAACGGTGGTGGTGTTGGGGGACTTAAACAAGCCAGGAACAGACTGGGAGACTATGACATCCTCTGTGACCAGGAAACAGAGGTTGTTGGATGTCTTTCAAGACGCGTTCCTAACTCAGCAGGTGAGGGAACCGACCAGGGAGGCATGGGTACTGGATGTGGTCCTGGCAGACAGTGACCAGATTGGGGCCTGGGTAAGGGACCCATTACGGGGAGTGACCATGCCACGGTCTGGTTCTTCCTGGACCTAGGAGGGGTAGAAGGCTGCACAAAGATGGAAGTAACTGACTTCAGGGGATGGATTTAAGGAAATGGGAAGGATCCTTAAGGAGCATTTGATGGGATTGGGTCAGACATGGATGCTGATAGTAGGTGGAAATCATCAGGAGAGGGGTGCAGGATGCTACCAGCCTGTGCAAGTGTAAGACAAATGCGAGGGCCCAAAACCCTGTTGGTGGACCAGGGAGGTCAAGGGGAGGTGCGGGAAAGAAAGCAGCCTATAAGCAATTCAAGTGCTCAAGGAGTGAAAGGGATCGAGGGGAGTACGAGCTGATGGCTAGAAGGGCCACTAGAGTGGTGAGGGCGGCTAAGGCAAGGAAGGAGCAGAACCTGGCCAGGGAAATTAGGAGAGGGAACAAGGGGTTCTTTAGATACATTGGGGAAAGACGAAGGGTGAAGGGGCAGATTAGCAGGATTAAATCAGGGGAGAGATGGGCACAAGACCCGGGGGAGCAGGCTGAGGTACTAAATGAGTACTTCACCTCAGTTTTCACCAGGGAAAATGGGGGTGCTGCATCATACATGGGAGGAGACAGAGATACTGAGGAGGGGGGGACCCTTACCGATCGGCAGGTCTGGGGAGAGGGGGAGGCATCACTGGCAGGTGGGGGGAGGGCTAAGCAGGGAGAAGAGGTACCGGAAGTGGAAATCACAGCAGAGAGAGTGAGGGAAGCCCTCAGCTCCCTTAAGATGGAGAAAGCACCGGGACCAGATAAATTACATCCCAGAGTGCTGAAGGAACTTGCAGATGTCCTGGCGAAACCCCTGGCAGAGCTTTTCACCATCTCTCTGAGGACAGAGTGGGTGCCCCAAGACTGGAAGATGGTGCATATAGTGCCTATCCACAAGGGGGGATCAAGGGAGGTGGCAGGGAACTACAGGCCTGTCAGCCTGACATCGGTGGTGGGCAAGGTGATGGAGGGCATTGTCAAGGAGGCTAGGGGGACCTGATAAGTCAGGGTGCCTGGACGATAGACAGCATGGATTCATCCTGGGGAAATGGTGTCAGACAAACCTGGTGGAGTTCTATGACTGGATGACAAGTGCCTTGGACCTGGTAGACCAGTGGATGTCCTCTTTCTAGACTTCAGCAAGGCATTTGACTCTGTTCCTCAAGTGGGCCTGTTGGATAAGCTGGGAGAAATGGGGTGGGGAACCAGATGATCAGATGGATAGGCAATTGGCTCCAGGACCGGACCCAGAGGGTAGTAGGTGGGATAGTCTCATCCCCAAGGAGGGTCATTAGTGGGGTCCCAGGATCAGTCCTTGGGCCCCTTCTGTTCCAAGGCCTACGGTCTGACATAAGGACAGGAATCAGGAGGAGATGAGTCTCTTTGCAGATGACTCGAAACTGGGGGCGGTGGTGGATGGGAGGAGGGAGGTGTGCCCACAGGGGACCTGGAGGCTCTGGAAAGATGGTCTAGAAAGTGGAAGCTGAGGTTCAATGCAGGGAAATGCAAGGCACTCCACCTAGCCAGAAACCCAGGCCAAGTGTACACCCTGGGTGGGGGAAATGCTACAAGTCTCGATGGCTGAGAGGGACCTGGGGGTGGTGGTGGATGTCAAGATGAACAAGTCTGAGACTTGTAGGAGGGCAGCAGTCAAGGCCAACAGGATGCTGGGATGCATCGCTAGGGGGATCACCTCCAGAAGGAGGGAAGTGATACTCCCTCTGTATAACTGCTTGGTGAGGCCGCACCTTGAGTACTGTGTGCAGTTTTGGAGGCCACACTTAAAGAGGGACTTTAACCTCCTGGAGAGGGTCCAGAGGAGGGCAACCAAAATGATTTGGGGCTTGGGGAACAGGACCTATGAGGAGAGGCTCGAAGAGCTAATTATGTACACATTGGAAGAGAGAAGGGACTGGGAGGGCATGATAGAGGTCTTCAGGTACATGAAGAGGGTAAATAGGGGAGGAACAGTCAGGGTGCTTCGAAGGAAGGAGGAAGGGGCCACTAGAGGGTATGGGTGGAAGCTGGAGGGGGGAAGATTCAGGGGAGAAAGGAGGAGGTGCTACTTCACTGAGAGGGTGGTGGAGCCATGGAATGCACTGCCTAGGGGGCTAGTGGAGGCAGAGACAGTGGAGGGGTTCAAAAGGGGGTTGGACAGGTATAGGGGAAGGGTTCTGGAAGCAAAATCCAATGCAGCAAGAATATCTGGAACTGGGAAGGGAGAAGCCAGAGAAGGTGAGGGGGACAGCAAGGTCAGCACCCAGGGTGGGGGCTGACCAAATGAGCAGACATGAAAGACCATTAGGCCTATTCTGCTGGCATTTTAGTATGTTAGTATGTTAGCTCAGCACTAGCAGGACCCATTAATGACGCTAACTAATCCTACAGCAGATATGCCATTGTTGCCTGCATGTTAAGGACAGACTGGAATCTGTGTTGCTTAGATTTTACCTTCAGGTGGGTCTTGTGGTGCTATACTTTTGCAGGAAGAACTAGGAGTCCTGACAGTGGTGGAGCCCATCTTCTGTTGCAAGCACTGAGGCAAGTCTGGCAGCAGCTTCACTACATGGTTGAGTGAGGGAGTACTGAAGAAAAAAATCACCAAAATATTCCTGAATAGAAATGAGCGGATAGGATTTTTAATACTTGTCTTCCTCTCATCTGGATACTTTTGTTGGTTATTTGGTTTATTAAGTCAACACTTTTATCTTATGTTTTTAGAATTATTTTTTACTACCGTTATTACCATTACCATTACTATCATTAGCAAGTGTTTGCCCCTTTTAAGAGATTGCATGCAAAAGAAGTATTTGGAGATTTTTACTCACCTTTTAGGACAGAAATAGCAACAAATAGTTAAAAATAGCAATGTAATTGGAATAGTTCTTATAGTTAAAATCAGACCTGGATACCACTCATAGTACATATAGCACGTACAGCATGCATAGTGCATAGTGCATAGTGCATATACTGTAGGATGTATTGTGTGTGATTACCCCCGTGAAAGCAATAACAGTGCATGTGTGGTGTTTTTGCAGTAGATCCCCCAGATCTGCCATCACTGAGCACAAGAACTGGCATGCACTGGTATGCTAACCTACAAAGATTAAAACCTTTTTAGTTAGTTAAAGGGGTTTTTGCTCCTAAAACACAAAGATCAGCACCATACTGTTACTGCCAGAGTGCACATCAGTTGTCTACTTCTGGGCTGGTACGAAACTGCGAGTATCCCATACAGGGGTTGCTGTTCAGATTGACGGACTGAGACAGAGGCAGGGGTGTCAGTTTTGGAACTGACTATTGTAGGGACATCTAGAAGGAAAAGTAAGTTATAGAAATAGACCTGTTTTAATAAGAAAGAATGTTTTCTGAGTGTCTCTAGTGACGTCAAGAGTTTTTAGGCACCTAGGGGTTTTTTCACCATCGTTCATATAAGGGAAGCAGCATGGTTGTTTTAAATACTGAATGATCCATTTAAGGATATATTTGTAATAGATAAATTGTGAACTATTTAAGATCTGTTAGTTCATTAAAGTGGAGAAGGAACAAACAATTTATAGTAAAATAAATTTTAGACTTTAGTTCCCAGTCTCCTCCTACTTTCCATTGTTTTTATTTTTCTTGTACTCTAGTTACACCTTGCATAAAGACTAAGGGAGTTTTAGAACAGCAAACTGTACATCAATGCCATTCAGCTAAAACTCTAACCTTGAACTGAGGAAATCGAAAGGAAAAGAGAAAGGATAAATGGGAGAGGAAGGAAAAGTATAATTTTGAATTTATACATTATGGCTGTACTCAACTTAGGACGGTGAAGTTGGTAGAGTACAGTGCTGAATTGAAAAGTTTCTATCCCTCATTAACAGCAGATTAATAAAGTGCCAGATAAAGAACCAGGTAAAAACTGAAAAGCTACTTCCCATAAGAAAGTATCTGGTTAAAATAAGACTAAGATTGGGACCAAGTGTGTAAAGGAAGTACAATGTGTGCGTCAAGGGTGGTAGGAGAATAGGGAAGAAGAAGCCAGATTCAGAAAGTTTTTAGTTCCATAGAAATATTTGTCCTGGTATTTTTAGCCTCTTAGCTGAACTCTCGGGTGGAGTTTATGTTACTTAATTTTCATATTACATATTGCACACTGCATGTTTGCTCAGTCACCAAATTTATTTAATTGTTCATTTGCTTAATATTAAATCTAAATTGTCTGTATGTATTTTTGCACATCTGCACATCTGTTTGCTTGCATATTGCTCATTTGCTTATATGTGCATAGGCCCATTTGCTCATTTCCTCATTCACCTGTTCACCCATTTGATCATTTTCTTACTGCCAACTTGATCACTCGATTATAGTTAGACCATGTTGTTTTTGCTTAATCAGCTTAACTGCTTACTATTCAATTATTTAATGATCAAATCTCTTAAATTAGGTCTATTTTAAATTAAGAAATAGCATATGAGAGAATATAAGAATTATAAGTAATATATTACAAATTCCCCTTCATTCATTTATATGTCACTCCCTTGTTCCCAGGGGTTATTAGAATCCCACTTAGACTCAGTGGCAGGCAGGGAGATGCAGCTTGTGAGATGCCAGTTAAATGGGTTTCACGCTGTCACTCTCTATTTTCAGTCTTAGCTGAGCTGGAGTGATGATGTCACCTTAGAATTTTCGCAGCAGCTTAAGCCACAGTGGAATGCTAGCTGCAGGGGTTAGCAGTAGAGTGTTAGGAGAGAGTTAGTAGTTAAAGAGAGAGTCTGTGGAGTGAAGATGCTGCAGAAAGCAGCTCCTCAGACTTAGCTCTGACAGAGAGCTACCTGTGGAGATTGGGTAGTGTGTTCTCACCCTAGAAGAAGAGCACAGAAGACCAGAGAGTGAAGTGTTAGAGACTGTTCCTAGAGGATTTTCCAGTGCCCCATCCCCGGAGAGATGGGTGGAATGCCAGGATTCAGTGGCAATCCCCTGGTCCAGTCTGGAGTGTGGTGAAGCTGCCTGAGATTCATTTGTTCTGTGAGTACCCAAGACTTTTGTGTGAAAAAAGCCCTGGGGCACCTGCATTCTTGTGGTGAGTTTTTTCTCTGCCAAAGAGACCCTGTCACCAAGACTGATTCTGTTAAAAGTGTCTGCCTACTATGTGGTCCAGAGAAAGAGAAAGAGAGAGAGAGAGAGAGAGAGATAGACTTGCCAAGTACAGAACTTTTAGTTCGTGTCTGATTTAAAAGCATCTGCTAAAGTGGGGGTCTGGTGTAAAGACATTGCCAATTACAGAACATTTAATTTCATGTCACCTCAAAGGTATGAGAAGTAGAATGTTAAATGTGAAAGACATTTCAAGATAGCATCTACAAGAGGTTTCTGAGAAAGGTGTTATTAACCAGATGAATGGCCGAGTATAAATTTGGGAGCAAAAGGTTTGGAGACCCCCCATCTGGAATAACCATGTTTACCTCTCTGGGTTCAGTTTGGGCACCTTTATTTTCTCTCAGTGCACTTGGCCAGTGCCTGAAGAAAATACCCAGATGTGGAATTTTGGATTTTCTGTGAGCCGGAGTGTGCTCTTCGGTGGTTGAGGGTGCCACCAGTAATTCCTCATGAAATATGGGAAAGTCTCCTAGTACTGGATGAGGGTGCCTAGTCCAGGGAAGTGTACCAGTTCAGGCCGTGTGAGCCAAGTTCCATTCAGAACCTGAGGGTTAACTGTGTGTGTGCTCTGTACCTCAGTAATCTGCATTACCAGTGGGAGTAGCCCTGTGGGGGTCCATCTTTGCTTTGTATTATTCTCTGTGTATGTGAATAAATGCCACACTCTAGAATCCCAGCCTGGTTTGGACAGTACTGTTATTGCTTCCATTGTGTCTGGATTTACTTGGGTGCTCCTGACCAGAAGTAAAAACCTAGCATAATACTGGGCAAACATTTTCTCCCAGTGACCCAGGTTGATGCCTATGGTAAATGGTCCCCCCAGGTGTGAGCCAGGTAGTTGCCACACTTGGTTTGCCTGTCTAAAGATGGCAGGCAATGAAGTAGAAGTATTGGTAAACAGAACTGTTAGTAGTGACAAGCCCCATCCATCTCATTGGTGCCATGTGTGAGAGAAGCACCCTGCTAGCTGAACAAGGTTGGCCAGTGGAGGGAGGTTACATATATAAAAACTAATAGCAGAAAGGGTTCCAATGATGTCAGAAACCACAAAAAGTGGTAAGATCATACAGAAAACAGGATCTATAAATAGAACAAAAATTTGATACATTCTAAAGATATGGAAAAAAATACTTCAGAAGATAAAATGAAAAAGTGAACAAGGAGGAAACACAGGGAAGGAAGAAGGAAGAAAGGTTATTAAAAATGAAAAGGCCAAAAATATTAAGGATGGGATATTAAGGAATGGTTGGGGAGATACTGGTTAGCAAAGATAAAGGAATGAGAAAAGAAGGAACAGGAAAGGCAACCACACCCACTATAATTATTACAGATTTTTTTCTTTCCCAATAAAAACAACAAAGAGGGAAAACAAGCCTTTGGGATTGACAAAATAGAGAACATTAAGGCAGTGCCTCTTATCCAAACACAGGGCAATCTTTTAGTGATATTGAAAGATATATGGAAACTAAATAAAGACATTTCTAACATGAGAAACTCTATTGGAAGAGAAATAGTGGGAAAGTCAGTTGGAAAAATAGACAAGGGCCAATGCACCCAGTACCAGGAAGGCATAAGGAAGACATCTGACATAAAAATAGACAACTTGGATTCTAGTAGACAAGCACAGGACAATCAAGCAATTGAGATGGACCTCTCTGGGATATTATATTACTTAGCTGAAGATATAAATGAGCTGGACTGGGAAGAATAGGAAGAGAAAATGAAGTGGACTCAACTAATGAGCCCAGTTTCACAAGAAATACCAGATATAGAGGGCATAACAAGAGACATACAAGTAACTTTAAGGGACCCATACAAGGCAAACGTACTGCTATATAAAGAATTGGTAGATATATAAAAAAAGAAATAGTCTTTTTGAAGGGCATAAGTGTTTAAATGAGAAGGTGATAGAAGGATTGAGGAAAAAAGGAGGACAGATCTTGAATGTGGTCATAAGGAAGTAGAAAGAGAAGAAGTCATAACTGAAAATAAGGAGAGGGATTTAGGGGAATAAGGGGAAAACAGTTTATGACTAAGTACTACTTATAAAACAGAGGACACCAGTGAACATAATGAGTTAATAATGTCACCAGAAGAAAGCTAAAGTGATGATAGCATTTGTAAAGAATTTAAAAGAACAAATGCCTTGCTGTGGGAGAAGGGAAAACAAGAAGGTGAACCTAGAGCAATAAAAGAGATAGAGAAGAAATGGATAGAAGAAGAGAGAGAGCAAAAAGGGAAAATGGTTAAAAAGTAAGATAAGGAAGAATTAGAAGACAGACATATGGAAAAAAGGAAAGAACACAGGTCACTCCTCTAGACCAAAATAATGCTACTCTACAAGAAAGAACAGGCGGCAAGGAAAATGGGGAAAACAGGTTAAAGAAAAGGGTAGGTTCGATTATGATACAAGATTTCAAAAAACACCAAAAAAAGAAACAGTGGACAAGGAAGAGGCGGAAAAAGAAAAAAGGGGATAAACACAAAACACAGAAAGAGCAAGGGAGAAAACCCTAAAATAAACTTCATAGAAAATGTAGCATTGATAGATAATTCTGAGGATACAGAAAAACATAGCATGTAGTAGGAACTAGAAGAAAGGAATAATAAGAAGGAAAGGGAAAATATAAGAAAGCAAGAGAATAATGAAGAAAGAAGTCAGGACAAGGTCAACAAAGTGAAATATTCATGACTAAAACTAAGGGATCAGATTTTACCAAATTTACTAGGTTGGTATGAGCAAAAGAAGGCACCAGGCCCATCGAAATTACTCTCCACATTAGTGGATCATGTCCCTTATACCATTATTTGCTTAGAGTAGTAATGTTTATCAACTGCATTTTTAAATGCATCAAAACTATTAATTTTGACTATATTTTGTGGTAACTTGTTCCACATTTTTGCTACTCTGATTGTAAAAAAGCAATTTCTATTCATAGTTCTAGCTAGCTTTTGTTCTGCCAATGTATGGGGTAGGGATTCTGTCCATGGAACAATCAGATGGCTTGAATAAAATGTTAAAAAAACCTTCTGGATTATCTTGCTGGCTAGTAATAGGCATATTCTGGATTATATAAGTATAGCAAGACCAACTGAGACAGAATTGGTCCTGATTGTCTCGGACCAATACTTTATTTTCCAAGCAATACAGGTTTCTGGAGCACAAGGGATGGGAGGGTCTCGGCACCCAACTAAGGATCTAGGTTCGAGCAGACTTGATAGACCATAAGGCCTAATCTGCTGGCAAATAGTATGTTAGAAAAAAATAGGGAATTAAATGATATAGGAATGGAGTTAGAAGTAGTATTGTCTTTAAAAGAACTATTCCCAGAAATGTATGCAAAAGAAAGAGATATTGACTAAACAGGAAAACTGATAACAGTTTTTGGGTTAAAACAATTTTAAAAAGAAATAAAAGCAAATTAGCATTTTAAGCTGAGTCATTCGAGCTATTACTGCAAACAGAAATACAAAGAAATGACATCAGCAAGGTGGTCACATGGGAGGAAGAAGGCCACATCGCATTGTGGATTTCAAATATCTTGCTATATGAGCTACTGATAAGTAAAAGTAGAGTGCTGGATGACTTGGAGATATTTATCTGTGATGAAGAGCAACCTGAACCCCAAGACTTAGACCAGAGGGATACTAAATTATTCACAAAATAGGAAGCAATAGTAATAACATCCAATGGATACTCAGTTTTGGAAAATTACAAAACTACCCAGTGACAACAAAAGGTTTTGAGCAGAGGAGGGGAGCCACAGAAATACATAAAATATCATAATAATAAAACTAATATAGAGGGCACTATAAAGGTGTTATCATTGAATGTTTTGGGATTGTTGAATAATCTAGCTGATGCTTAGTTTATTAAATACTTAGAGAAATTTGAATTTATTCATTTACAGGAAATATGGGCAAAAAGGTCCATGAAAATGGATTTAAAACATACACTAAAGATGCAAAAAAAAATACAACAAATTCAGATGCCAGGTAGGGGGATTAGTGATACTTTGCAAATTGGATGATGTAAGAACAACAAAGGAATCAATAACAGATAATGAAAACATTCTGACAATAAAAGTAATAGAAAAGGAATCAGAAATAATATTAATAAACATCTATAGACTACCTAATAACAGTAATTATCAGAACAAAAATGGCCAAAGGGATTTTAAAAAAAGTTCCTAAATAAACATGTAGATAAACACCTGCAAGCAGGGATTATTATAGCAGTGAACTTTAATTTAAGAATAGAAAATCTATCCAGATTAACAGAAAAAATAATAGATTATTTGACAATTTTAGGTCAAAATGATGTAAGCATAGTCAGAGCATCTAAAGACAACAAAATAGCCAAGGATGGGGAAAATTATTATAAGGATATGATATGTAAGAATTTCGTAATAATAAATGGAAGAACTAGATCTGACAAGACTGGAGAATATACATATATAGGGCGTAATGGAGCATTAGTCATAGATCATGTCTGGGTAAATATGAATATGCTGGAAGATTTTATAGACCTAACAATAAATCCAAAACCTGAGAGTGCACACTCTGGGTTAGAACTAAGCTTCTGAAAAAAAAAACATGAAGATTGTTAAAAAAAAGAAGAAAAACATGCCAATAGAGGTGAAAAACAAGAAGAGTATTGGTTAGAAAATGATAGAAAGAGATGATTTTAAAGAAATAATGGAAGACAGAGGAATCTGGGACAAAATGAGTGAAATACTGGATGAAAAAGAAACAGATATTACAGTAATGAAAGATTATGAACAAATAATGGGAACAATTTCAGAAATAATAATTAAAGAAATCAATATCCAAACAAAGAAGGGATCAGAATGGTGCAATAAGGAGTGCAAAGAAGCTAAACAATTAATAAACAATTAATGGCAGTCAATAATAACTGTAATGCAGTCAACAAAAGACAGCTTAACAAATTGCAGAAAGAATAAAAACAAATTATTCATAAAAATAAAGAACAACATATAAGACAATTGTGGGGAAAAAAACAACTAGAAACAACAGTAGACTCCAAAGATAGTAAACAATTCTGGTTAATAGTAAGCAAATGATTAGGAGAGTACAGACAAGAACCAGAAACAAATATCAAACCAAAACATTGGGTGGATTATTACAAAATAATATTTCTATGAGAATAAGAACACAAATGAAACAAATGTAATTTGGACGGAAGTTGATTTAGACATATGTCCATTAGTGATACAAGCAGACATAGAATCCTTTGCCGCGCATGAGGCACCAGGCTCTGATGGGTGTACCAGTGGAAGTCTTAAAAAAAATATGTAAGTCTGGATACCACAGTTGCATAAACATTTTCAAATGATAACGTATACTGGGAATATACCAAAAAGTTGGAAATATAGCATAATAGTGCCATTATTCAAAAAGAGAGATCAGAATGATCCACTAGGCCTAGACAATCTTGTTCATATGTTAATATTATGCCCCTTATACACAAAAGAAAGGAACAAATATATAGAGGACATATTGGGGAGATTAAATTATGAGCCAAAAGATATGGTTACATATCTATTAAAAACAGAGATCAAAACAGAGATGGATTCTGTGGCTTCCCTCCTCTGCTCTATTGAAAAAAAGAAGCTCCATTTAGCCAGAAAAACAAATCAACAACAGATTTGGTGCAGGATTGTTCCTAAATGGTGATCTTACAAAATAATTGATTTTGAATTAATGTAACCAGAATGATAATCTGGGGTTTGAATATTATAATGATGGTAGTTGGTTTTAAATATTTATTGTGGAACTTGTAATAACATGTGGAATTTTTTTATTGATAATTAATATTTTAATGTTCTTATTTATTGATGTATTATGGAACAATGTTTTTGTAAAACTGTCCTTGTTATATTGAAATGGCATTAAGCTGATGAACGATAAACAGTGATTAACTAACTATTGAGCCTTCTTTACATCAAAGGCTAAGACTGCTGTTCAGTGGGTGGTAGCAACTACGCCCCCTACCTGAGCTACTTAAGTCAGTTTTCTGCAATCTCATTCAGATACATTCTTTCTTTACCCCACCATCCTCCCTCCTCCTACATCAGCATTCCTCTCACCATGGGGGCTCCTTCCTAAGGTACATTTAGCCTAAAGAAATTATCTTTCTGTGGCACCTCTAGGGTGGAACCCTCCTCAAGAGGGTTATTTTGCCTTCACGGTTCCCCAACAGGGTGGTTGTTCCCTGTGCGACAGTGTGAAAGACCAAAGTATCAATTTATCACAGTCAACAACATAAGCATTCAAATATTATCAGTCTATCCATGAAGTTGCACAAGCATATACATATCATTAAGTTGTGTACACAACTTGAAATAGTACTTTGAGGAAGTCCCCAGTAGGATCCATTCCATCTTAAATATGATGTGGCTAGCAGAGGAATAAGAGTTACCTTACACTCTGGATGACTGGAAAGTGAAGGTTCACTTCTCATCTTCCTTGGCTGATGCAGGCAAATGTGGTAGCCCCTACCTGCACATCGCCTCCGCTCTATGCTTCCCAATGCTCACTAGGGCAGGAGCTAATAGTGCTGGACCGGACATGCACAGCTGCTACTTCTGGTTAGGTACTAGCAGCTAAAAAAATGGTCATTTAAGCCAGGGGCCTATAGTCCCCCTATGGAGAACATCCAATAGTCCTCCCTTTTGAGGAAGAGTGCATATAAATCTTCTCCCTGTTGACCCAGGCTAACTCATTCTATCCCCTGAACTGTCCAGATATGTGTTCCTTGCCCCTTCATATATTTAATGTTGGAAAACAACATATTTTGGACATCTTAATTTGCTTTTTTCTTTATATATTCACCCACCCTCTGTTTAAAAGGGCAGATGGTCTTGCTCACATAAAATGGGTCACATGGACATGTGGCCAGATAAACCATGCTTCCAGTATCACACATTATTAGTTGTGTTATACCTACATAAAGAGGCCAGCTCCTATTACAGTATTTAAGCATCATCTAGTAGATTTTCAACTAGACTATCAGATGGAAGCACCGTCTCCTGGTAGCAGTGAACACACTACCAAACAAAGAACAAATCCCAGACTAAAGGTTTCACAATTCTCAATGGGGATTTTTAAAACTCCTTAAAAATCTGTTGACTAATTCAGAGACTTATGACAGTTGTTCAGGGAGTCACATTCTATTAACACCCAGATCATACATAAAAAAAAAACAGAATAATTCTCATTGGTTTAAAGTACCTATTAAACCAATGAGATTTATTTCTGTTTTTCTTTCAACATGGTTGTTAATAGAATATAACTCTCTGAACAACTGTCACATGTTTCAGAGAAAGGACTTGGTTGGTCCAAAAGCTGACATTGTTTTCTTCTTGTAACATCTATGTTAGTCCAATAAAAGGTATCAAACCATTTGCTTCCGGTTCTGTTCTTACAAGAACCAATACAGCAACTAATCTATTTCTGTTTTACTAATTTGGTGATACTAGTAGATTGCTGGGAAAAGGGAATACTTTTTAAATTGAAGTTTATTCAGTTTTCTGCTAAACACAGTCCAACAATCATGCTACATGGTGATATAGAATTGTTATATGTTAAGATCTATTTTTATACAGAAAGTGCAGTATCAAAATGCTTAGGATATTGCTATTGCACATGTATGACTCTACATCAATGCTAGTGTATTGGGGTGGGCAAAAGTGCGGATTTCCACCATTGCGGAAGTTACGTGAAATTTTAAAACTTTTGCTGAATTTTCTGCTCTTTTGCCTGTGGCAGAATTCCAAACTTTCACCAAATAACTGTGGATTTCTGCCTAGTACTACAGCATTTAATTATGAACTATGGATTTTTTACATGACTTGTAGAAAAAAGTCTCTTGCATTACTTCTACGGGTTTTTTCCCCGCAGTTTAATAGATTAACTGCAGAACTGAACACTGACAGTTATTAGCTCTGCAGAGTTTTTTTCCTACAGTTTAACACATTAACCCACATTTCTTAAATTTATTCCACAGTTTTTGGTGGAATTTCTGTGAAAGTTGGCAAAATGATTTCCGAATAGTCTATAGTTTAAATCCCAATTTCGTCGTAAATTCTGCCAGTGGAATTTTTTTCGCACACCCCTATAGTGCATTAAATCTTTTTTTTTTTTTGCATAATGTAGAAGACCCATATATGCTATAATAGTTCAAAGCGGGGGAATAGACTGATTTACTTTAGCAGTATATAGGTTTATGGAGGGGATCTTATTGGGCATCCACTTATTTGTGATTGATTTCTTTGCTTATCAGTATTCAGATCACAACAACTTACAAGTATTAGAGGTGCGGGGGTCCTTAAGTGTATCTAAGAACAAAAAGGTTTTGGCAGTCAGATGAAAGGGGGGTCAAAACTCTCCCAAAGTGCCACGTGAAGTTTGCTCAGTAGGTCTGTTGTATAGGACAAGACCAGAAAATATATGTATGAGTGACTTTTGTCTCACCGCAATTGCACCATCATCATGCTCCATACCAAGGAGCATATTAAATTTGTTGGGATGCTGTACAGAAGAATCTGACCATGTGTTTCCTGGAAACTTCTTTCCAGATATGGGAAGGTGTCAGCTTATGCATGTATGGTATCTATCTGCCCCATTGTGCCCTGGATATGTTAATGTCTAAGTTCTCCTGCCATTTTTTCTGATATAATCAGTGACGTAAGTAGCTAAGTTAGAGAGGGGCAATTATAAATTATTTATTTCTTTGAAAACATTTCAGCAGGAAAGACATACAGAGCTGCAATAGCTAATTTCCAGATGTATGCTGGGATGGGGGGAGTGGGATACATTCAGACTATAAAATAAGAAAAACAAAGAGCTAAAATAAACATTAAAATCATACATAAGACAAAATATTAAAACACAAAGGGCAGTAATCAAAATCAAATTGCAGCTAATAAATAATTACTATGACATACACTGAAAGCCAGCAATTCTAAGGACAAAATATATACATTGCATGATAAAGGATGGAAACTGTGATTCCCAGGGGCAGAACCATGCAACTTAGTAAACAACATGAAGCCCACTTAGCCAGTACATGGAGAAGAGTTTATCTAAAGAGGTGGAGCAATAAAAGGGAAGAGTGATATAGAATGAAAGAAAGCATTTATCAATGCCGAATGTTTGCTTGCTGGTATTGGCACTGGTAGTGCAGGAGTTAGAGAGATGCATAATAGAAATGACAGTGAAGTATTGAACTAATGCCAACACCCACCCCTACCCTGTAGAGACTGACAGGCATTTGGGGGGCTGCCTTTGGGTCATCAGCCATAGCACTCATGCCATTCCACCTCACTCCACCCTGCAGATACTGACAGGTGGGGGTGGAATGGCGTGAGCATTACAGCGATGAACTCAAGTCGCACCCCCGATGCCTGTCAGTCTCTACAGGGTGGGACGTTATGGTTGGAAACCCTAAGAAAAAAAATTTCAACTTGAGTGCCCAGGGTTCCTTTTTAACTTTCAAATCATTCTCAGAAGTCAGGATTGTGAATTGTGGGGAGTGAGAAAGAAAACGAATAGTAGTACAACAGTCAAAACACTTTCTCACTCAACCCAAACAACAAATAAACCATCTAGTTCTCTTTATCAGCAATTGTTGCTTTATTTTCATTTTGTTTCACTGTTGTTTCTTAAATATTTTGTTTGTAACGTTTCAGAACCAAATATGTTCCTTCGTCAGACTGAGAGCATACTTTATATTCCAAAAAAATGTTTTTTCCAAATTGAAAAAAATACATATGTAAATAAGTCTCATATACTTAAATCCCAACTGAAAAATTAATTCAAAACAATTGATTAATCATAATTAATTCATAAGGTGGAACTAACCTTATGTTACACCATTCTTTTCACCATTCCCAAAGCTTCATGTAATTTAAATGAGAATGATGTAACATAAGGTTAGTTCCACCTTATGAATTAATTACAATTAATCATTTGTTTTGATTTCATTTTTCAGTTGGGATTTAAATATATGAGACTTATTTACATAAGTATTTTTTCAATTTTAGAAAAAAGTTGTTTTTGGAATATAAAGTATGCTTTAAGTCTGATGAAGGAACATATTTTGGTTCTGAAACATTACAAACAAAATATTTAAGGAGCAACAGTGAAACGAAATGAAAATAAAGCAATAATTGCTGATAAAGAGAACTAGGTGGTTTATTTGTTGTTTAGGTCGCATGAGAAAGTGTTGTGACTGTTGGAAACCCTAAGACCCTGGGCATTTGTTGGTATTTTCACTCACAATTTTCAACATGGGCTTTTTGGGACCCCATCTCATGAACAGTGGCACTAACATTTTGTTACTCAATCCCAAAAGATGATTTTGCACCGCGACTGTGCCATTCAGTACCACAGGTGCAAAAACACATTTTGGGCAGGATGTGAAAAATGACAGCTGTACTGTTCATGAGGAAGTGTGAAAAAATGGCATGTTGAAAATCTGGAGTGAAAATATGAAAAATTGGTGAAGTTACGAGCGTGCATAGAAACTGTGCAACAGATAGTCATAATACAGTCATTTGGGGGAATTTCTTCACCAAATTTGCAACATGGGTTTTTTTGAGACTCCACCTCATGAACAGTGGCACTTTTGTTTCATTAATCAGTCCTGAAAGATGATTCCACACAGCAACCTCAAAATCACCTTTCGGGACTGAGTAACCAAATGACAGAGACAGTATTCTTGAGGTGGGGTCCCAAGAATCCCATGTTGAAAATATGGTGACAAAATTTCTAAAAATGGCTAAGCTATCAACCTAAGTTGAAACCTCCCCCATTGACTCCCATTATACAGCTTACCGTCATTAGTTCAGTTTGCCAGTTGGCTTTGAAGAGTGCAGACATGTCCCAGTCCATAGAAGATCACTGCTCCTGACCTTCACAGATAAGTATGGGGAAGGGGGGGTGCAAGGATGTGGGTCTCCAGAGGGATGGTGGGGGTTGGGGAGGATGGGGAATGGGTAGATGACGAGGTACTAGTTCCTTTTTTACAGGAGGAAAAAAAGGCTTTGGGGACAGTTTTCTTTATTTTACAGGTTACCAAAAATATTTAGGCACACTGGTGTGGGCTCCCAGTATGCCACAACTGTGTGTGTGTGTGTGTATGTGTGTGAGTGGAGGGGGGGCATAACAAAGTGGGGATTGGGCACCCCAAAGTTGGCTGTTGAAATATTTGGGTGGGTGGGGGGATTCATCTGACACTGGGAGTGGGCATCCCAGTGTCGGAAACATAAATAAAAAATTATTTTGGCACACTGGGGTGGGCTTCCAGTGTATATCATTAATGAGGGGGATACATGCTGACACAGGGATTGGGAACCCCAATGTCAGCTTTCTGGGGAGTTTGTGGCAGGCGGCAGGAGGAACCAATATGGAAAGCCACACAGCTGCTCATTTATTTATTTATTTATTTATCTATCGAAATGGTTCACCAGACAAACAAGTTGCTCATGGAGCAAGGGGGAACAAGAACCAGAACTCTGGCCATGTGCATTACTGTGCACTGTAATGTGTGTGGCTGGAGTCTTGTCAGCTGTTGCCAACAGAAAGAAGGTATGTCTGTGTGCTTGGTTGTGAGGGAGGGGGAAGGTCCTGCTGCAATGAGGAAACTATCCCTCATTGTAGCTGCAGATTTCTTTCAAGTGCAGTCCTCTCTTTCAAACTGCTGTCATAGACAATTCACTGATTCATTGGTGTCTGAGGGACAAGCCCCATAAAGTGTCAACTGCATTGGGCAGAAACCCACACACTTCTAAAATGTCATACTGCCCTAAGATGTTTCTTGTGCATGCGCGGCACGCATGCCTGCAAGCAAACAAAAAAAGGGGAAAAGAAAAACATAGGGAAGAGGGTAAGGGGTTAAGTGGGGGGAGGTGAAGAAATATTAAGAGGGGAGAGTGATATAAATCAGATATATAATGATGCCAGGATCCCCCCTTCTAATGTCTGAAAAATTATATGAATGATAACTGGGGTATCTTCGCCTGTAGGATGGTTGCACATCTGTGCTTGAATATAACCATTAAGCTCTAGGTACCTAAAAGTATCAGCTGGGTGTAAGTTATTTTTCTTCTGAGTCCAAAAGTTCCACAATGTCCCTCCCATACAATGTGACAGAAAGCATATGCCCTGCCTCTCCCACTGTGGATATGTGTGTGGTCTGCTTTGGCTGGGGCAAATTAAGTATTTTATGAGAAAGGTATCAGGATGAACTTATAAGGTTGCAGCTGACTGTGTTAATATTTTAAGCCATAGTTGGAGGGCAGTATTAGTAAAATTATTGACCGAGGGTGTGTATTGAGTTATATTAAAGGGCTGTGGTAGCCTTCTAGATATAGGGAGTAGGTTTTACTATACTAAGTCAGTGGTTTTCCAATGTGCAGAATACAGTATACTGGATAAAGCCAGTATAGGGCAGTACAAAGCTGCACTACAGCGAGATATCTCTCTAAATTCAGCAGGGTCGATCCACCATGTCTTTTTGGTAAATGTAGTATAGTGTATCTAATGCATGGTCTAGTTCCTGCCCATTAAAACTGAGAGATCAATCTGCCCCACTGTCTAAACTATAATTTAATTCGCAGAGCCGGGAGAGGTTGTGCCAAGTAGAGGAGATTAGGCAGAATGTTTACCGATGCAATCCATCCTCTGCATCAACACAAGCTAAATCATTCCTGAAAGCCTGCAGGTGAGGACAATAGTTAGCTACCATTAGTTTATTTGTTTACCCATATTGGTGTCCAGTTAGCTACCATTAGTTGACTGAGATTCACTGTCAGCAGTACTCCCAGGCCCAGCAGAAATCAGACTGCTGTCTAATTATGTCAATAGGTTTATAATTTACTTGTGCTTACTGCATGCCACACCATCCCCTGCTTAACCTTTCTCCCCTTTGTGTCTGTTCTCCAGCACACTCACTATTCCCCCTACCATTTACCCCCTTGCTTCTATCACTGTCCTTCATCTACCCCCTCCATCCTACATTACCAACTTGCCCTTGCTTAGTTTTATCCCATGGCAGGGTTATCAGCATCCTGGAAGGGTCTAGTACTGGGCAAGCCTCTTCTTCCCCCTCCTCTATCTCCACTATCCTTTCTATCCAACTTGTCCTCATCTAATTCGTTCCTCTAGCAGGATTCTTAGCATCCTGGAGAGACCTAGTTTTAGTCAAGCTTCTTCCTTCCCTCTTCCGCCGCTCCTACCCACCCACCAAATCCATACCCACCTGCCTAATCCATCATTCCCCTGACCGTCCCCTGCCCTACACCCTCTTCCCCCCCATTCCAAGTCATCGCCTTGTTCTGCCTCTGGCAGGGTTCTCTGCATCCTGGAGGGGTCAGCTCTAGGCATGGCTCATCCTTCCCTACCCAATCCCTCACCTACATCTCTCCACTGTTCCTCCTCTCTACCCCTCTGCACTAAATAGGAATTAATTCACTTGAACTAATTACTTGCACTTTTTGTTCCATCTGGGCTGCTTCCAGCTTGCACTAGCCCTGTACTAACTTGCCTCTCACAACTGGATTTTGCTTCTGTTATTCTGGCAATGCTCCCCGGTCTTAGTAGCCTTTCCTTCCCTTAGCTGGCATCCCCTGACCATCCCTTGACCCTCTAGGTTGTCCTTTCACTGCACCTCATTCGTTAATTGCACTGAATCATCTGCCTCTTAATTGTAACTCAATTCAGCAAGGAGTTGACTATAGTGCTGTATTAAATTTCTGCACGATAATCCTCAGGTATATAAAATGTAATTGCATGTATATTCCGCAGGTATGTTAAATATTAACTGTATGTCATTTTACAAATGTAATTGAATGTTTATTCCTCAGGTATGTTAAATGATAACTGTATGTCATTTTACAAATGTAATAGAATCTTTATTCCTAAGGTATGTTAAATGTTAACTGTATGTTTAATTGTACATCCCCCCACCCTGGTCGCACTGGGAGACGAGCAACGTGTTGTTCACCATTTCAATAAATAAATAAATACAGAAATAAGTATTTCATTTGTATGCTGTGCACTCCAGAAAAGCACAAAAACATTCCATAAAAGAGGTAAGGAGGTATCTGGGGAGGACATATACTGTAGACTAGCAGATCATCAGCATATAAGGCAAGTTTCTGATGCCCGCCACCTAAAGTAATGGCTTGTGTGGTAGGGGACTGTCTGATTACCTGGGTCAGTGGCTCCAGGTAGAAAACAAATGACAGGAAGTGAAAGGTGGCACCCCTGCTGTGTGCCTCTGCGTAACTGAAATGTCTGTTCATTTTAACATAAGCTTGCTGAGTTGTCATGTAGAGATTACAGAATATTGATAATGGGCTGGGGTAATTGCATCTTCTGGAGTGTGGCAAACAAGAATGGCCACACTACCCGGTCAAAAGCTGAGTGTTTTAGCGTTATGAGAGGATATAGTCTCAGAAGCATCAATTATGATTTAGCTTTGTTAACCATTGCTCTCTGTTGACTCCCCCCAGCTAATAAACTACCCACCTAACCACACTCCACTTAACTCCCAAGTTTTCCAATGTCTTCAGCAGCCTCCTATGTGGTACTAAATCAAAGGCCTTGCTAAAGCAGAAGTAGAGAAGATCTATTGCCTTTCCCTTGTGTACCACCTTGGAGACCCATTTGATAAATAGTATCAGGTCGGTCTGGCAAGACTTCCCTGACACAAACCCATGCTGTATTTCACCATATAGTCCATTGTTCCTTAGGTAGGCCACCAAACTCTCCCTTACTATGGCCTCCACCAGTTTAGCTACAGTGTCTCTCTTGTAATGTACTGCAGTAAGAGAAACATAAGAAATGTCAAATGTTGGCATGTGTGCTGCTTCCCAGTAAGGAGCAGCTGAACAAAAAAATGATGTTAGATAACCTGATTTCCCCTGTTAGGTTTCTATAAGCCTCTAAGTGTCCATGATGGCTTTGCTGAATATATGCAATGCCTGGTAGCAGTCAGGGAGTGCACGCTGTTTTATAAATAACCCCTACTGCTTGACTGGAAGATTTGTGTCGACAATGAATTCATAGTACATGGTTGCTCCTTGTTGTATGTGGAAATCCATTAGCAGTACTAGTATATTCTAGTTGTAAGACAGTTCAAAAGTCACAAAAAGGTTTTGTAGTATCATTCTGACATCACAATGATACTAGAACTACTTCTCTCCTTTGAACCATGCATGAGACTCCTTAGC
The DNA here is from genome assembly GCA_016271365.2 of Neoceratodus forsteri. NCBI lineage: Eukaryota > Metazoa > Chordata > Ceratodontiformes > Ceratodontidae > Neoceratodus > Neoceratodus forsteri. The sequence goes on along the minus strand of CM028137.1, from coordinate 258,764,634 downwards.
AGAGCATTCAGATGGCAGTATATTCAGTGCAGTTGGATAGAGCCACTCAGTAAAGCTGCATACAGTTTAGGTAATGCAAGTTATTCAAAAAATAAAAATGCTAGTTACTTGTTTTACTGTTAATAATCTAATGAGCTAGTGAGCAGTCAAGTTGAGGGGCAGACGTGCTAGTGGCCAGACGTGCGCTGATCGCTGTGTCAAAAAACACCTCATGTTTAAGTCACATACTATATAAAATAGTATGTGCTCAACCATATACTAACAGGGACTGTGTTACCATCTCCAGGTTGAGATGATATCAGGACCTCTCAAGCTTTGCTATTTTTAATGATTTCAAAACTAAAAAAGTGCTAAAGCAGGTTAGAAATGTCTTACAAGACATGAAAAAAGGATGAGCTAAATGAAATCAAAAGGTACTGGTTCAAAACTGCTTCCATAGCATGTCCTTCTCTTAACCAAGCCTCTTAAAGAACTGTGTTGAACCTATAAGTAAAGTTGTAATATAGAATCTGCTTTTAAAATCTGGTTCCACTTTACTGTTCTATATTTACAGGCCTTTTAGTAAACTTGATGAATGTATCTTGTGGGCCCCAACATTCTCCTTCAACTATACACAAAATTATCTTGGAGAAATAGCCATAGGCACGTGTTTATTGAAACATGTATAGTATACAGTGTTTGAAGTGATGTGTGCAGCTCAGGGATCTTGGCAATGTTGCTGAAGGTCTAAATGCTAGTCTGTCACTTACAATATAAAGGGACCCTCCAGATTTACTAATGTACAGAGTAGGGCCTCTGGAGGGATTGCAATCTCTGAGGTGAAGCAGGGGGGTACTTTGGCTAGGTGGTAAGCTTCTGTTCCCCTTCTAGGGGCACTTCATCTACAGGAAAAGTCCAATGAGGTTATTCCTTGACCTGCCCAAACCAGGATCCAGTCATCTGGCTGTCTTCTAAAACTGACCTGTGTGGGGAACCTGTCCAGAAGATAAGTTGATTGCCCCTTTACCCCCCCTTGTATTGCTCCTTATTATGGTCTCATTCTGCCATAAGAGGGACAGAACCAAAGCACATCATGCTAAACACCTCTCCAAGACTTCATATGTGGCAGTAAGAAAAAAATGCTAATCTATTTCAGACAACAGTACGCAGTCAAGTCCCACTAATTGAATACATGAAATCCCATAACTCTATGTTAATCCTTCTGCAAGCCATTTTAGCTACTGTGGGATCATGAGCGTGGCGCAAGTGTAGTCTTCGTATGACGTGGGACAAGATAACTATAATACCAGACCAATTTCTGGGACAGACCACAGATCCTCTTTCATCATGCATGGCAACTCAGTGGATCTCTGCAATCCCAACTTGTTCCTGTCTAGGAGTACCACCAACACACATTTCAGGGCGGTTGGCAAAACTTCCAGCCCTGGGTCGGTGCTCAATAAAATAAGTGGCCAGCCCCTCTAAACAAGCACAAAAGGTTTCAAGCTCACAATAGCACGTGCAGCGCTGCATAAATCCAAAGTCACAAAACCAAAGTGCTAAGTGCAAAATATAAAAAAATACTGTTTCCAGCTAACACTAGTCGGCTGATGCCTAAAGCCCCGGGGCTTCAACTCTTCCCTCAGACACCCCAGAGGAAGACTCAGGAAGAACTGAAGTACCGGGGCATTAGGCATCAGTTGACTAGTGTTTTCTGTTTGTAGCTGGAAACAGCATTTTTCTATATTTTGCATTCAGCACTTTGGTTTTTTACTGCACATTTGCTGTAACTGGACTGTGATTTAGGATTCTAGCAGTGCAGTGACCACTATTATCAATTAAGGTTTTTATAGCACAGTATTTGTTTATTTCAGCTGCATCTGCTCCTCCATTTGAGTGCTTGGTATATTTGACTTTTGCATCACCAACACATCAGGAGAACCTTGACATCAAGCCTCAGTGGAGACCCAGAGAAGTAAGTCATTCTACCACATTCCTGCTGACCCAGCCACTGCATCTGTGCATGTGAAGAGATAAAGAAGTTCCTGCACCTGTGACACCTCATCACTCACTGTCCTGCTCAGTAGATAAAAGGATATTAACATATCCAAATCTATTTCACCCTGTGAAGAGGACCTGCTTGTAAAACAAAAAATAGAGCAAATGAGGCTACACAGGTACCTCTCTAATGATGGGGACCTCTAACACCCGAGTGCCTATATTTAGCTATTAGTCAGACCCACATCTCTTGGACTGGTCATGGCCATGATGCAGGAAGACTGAACATTGAACTCCCATCTACTTATAGTATAACCCCACCATCCCAAAGGCTCTATCCAAGAGATTCAAATTGGTATACTGTCAGTGGAGCCCTGTCTTCATGTAGGAACTACACAACACATTGATTGAGTAGAGAGCTAGCAGCATGGCAATCACTGTGTATGAAAAATGAAACCGAAGGACTGTACTGCTTTCTATATAGGAGGCATTCTATGATTAAAAAAAGAAAAGAAATATGGAACATAAATGCCACAGGAATAGTGAGTAGCAGACAGGTATGCTGTGAGATCAAATACATTTTAGATGAGACAGCTGGTGCGGTCACGGGGGCTAGCTGTAACTTGACCCTCCTTCAAAGCTGCAAGCTAACCCAACCAAACTCAAGGAGAAAGCAGCTGGTGCAGTCACGAGGGCTAGCTGTAACTTGGTCCTCCCCAAAGCTGACCTGACCAGACTCAAGGAGAAGGCAGGTACATCGCGAGGAGCAAGGCGCACTATGAAGTGTTTTAAAAATCTGTGTTTTGGCACCTTTTCCATACTTGCCTATTACCAGCTGTCTAAACGGACTTTGAATTTCTCCAGTGCCTTTAATTAAATTTAAGTTAGCAGGGCTTTACAGATAGTTTTTTTCTTTGTACCTATATGTTGTGTTCTTTAGCAGTGGTGGTGGTGGTTAGTGCAGTATGTCTAGTGCAAGTGGTACATCAACCCCTGTACGTAAAACAGGGAAAATAACTTAATCTGTGGACTTGTCACCTGTGCACCCCTCTTCATCACACGTCCACACCCCACCCCCAGCCATGTGCAGAGCCGAGCCAATTGTCACACCCCATGCAAAACGTGCAAGTCAGCCCATGTTGGAGAGGGTTTTTGCCCATAACCTCCTGCCTGCCTGCCTGAAGCATGTAACCTATACTGTGTAAGCCACAAGATGTTTGTGGACTGCCTGTGAATTCCCACTCCACCTTAAAGTGGAATAAGGCTGAGTGCACAACACAAAGTCATAATAACAACAAGAAGTGGTGAAGTGAGGGTTTAAAATGGGCATTCCGGGTAATGGAATGCTAACACAAAGTGACCACTTCATGACCACTTCGCAGGTGGAATTTTACTTCCCTGTATATCAACCTCTGACTAGAAAGTGTTGAGTTGATGTAGGTTGTGCCCTCTAGTGGTGACTGCTGATAAGCAGCAAATGGGAAAGAGGACTGATAGGTTCTTGACTGCACATGACCTCAGCTATAAGAGAACGCTGAACACCATGGGTGGAGGGGAGCCGACACAGGGCGTCGGCAGGGCCAAGCACAGATTTTTTAAACTCTCCTTAGTGTGCCTTGTTCCTCACAGCATATCTGCTTTCTTCTTGAGTCCATTTGTGTCGTCTTGCAGCTTTGGGGGAAGGCCAAGTTACAACAAGCCCTTGTGACTGCACCAGCTGTGGAGAAAGGCAAAAGGGACACGGATTAAATGCAGGTACAGCAGAGGGAGGAACTGAAAACAGAGGGGCTGGGGGGCTGGACAGAATGTGTGGAAGGGAGACAGTGTACGTGGCACCTGGGCCAGAGTCAAGGTAGGGTAATTGGGAAGTGAAAAACACTAAAATTGTCCAGTAGGGCACTAGAAGGGTAACAGATAAATAAAATATAAAACTGCAGTACAAAAACAGTTAAATTTAAATTAGTTTAGCGGTAGGGCTGGCCCATCAGTGCAGTGGCTAGATTTCTGCTTACGACGCCGGCGACCTGGGTTTGGGAATGGACCTGGGACATCGGAGGGCCAGCTGGGGGAGAAGGATGGAGCATCCCGAGGACTGCTCTGCTTCTCCGGGGGGAGTGAAGAGAGTGTGACTGGTGCTTGACAGACACCTGGCAGAGGCCGGAGGTACCACAGTGACCAGCACCAGAATGTTCAGGGGGGTGGGGCAGATGCTGGACGTCATTGCACGTGCTCAGTAAAGTTGATGATGAGGGTGAACACCTCACTATGGCATTAGCTGCCATCTGGTGCCAGGTCCACAGTGCCAGGTGCCTGTTCTTAAGATGTGTATGCTGGCCTCCCATGCTCAGATGACTCCTTTTTACCTTGACTCACACATGCATGACAAAGCTGGCAGATTGCAATTGACTCATTATTTGCATCTTGGACAAAAAAATCCCAAATAAGGGACTGTGATCCCCTACTTTTAACATGTCCCTGATGCTGCTTATTGGACTCCAGTTTTTTAACCCCTGAAATGGGGGTGTGCTACACGATGTTTCAGGCTGGACACACTGGGACTCCAAATGACCACCATGACTACCTATGATTTTTACTGAGTCATTATCATTATTATCAACAGGAACTGCTAAATCACAACTTTTTTGAGGGGGGAGGATTTAATGCCAACAGACCCAGACACAGCAACCTTGACTTTCTTTTTCTCTGGTTCCCAACAGGGGTCACTGACATCATTATCATATTCATCAACATCATCCACATCCACATTTTCAGCTTGGATGCTGTCATGTGGAGAACATATTCCAACCACAGAATCGTCATCACTTGATATTTTTGCACCACACTTTGAATCATTGGATGGCAAAGGCATGAGCTCAACAGCATTGGAAGAAATGTGACATTGTGAGCTATCGTTGCCAGGATTAGAATCATGTTTAGTTACCATGGGGATGTTAATGAGGAGTGTGACATCATCTACACTCTCAGTCATTGCTTTAGACTCAACTATATTTTTTGAAATGGTTAACTGGTCAGAAGTGGAACTTGATGCAGCAATACTCATGCCAGCAGAAACTGCACTAACACCACCAGCTGGGACAACATCATCTCCTCCAAATATGAGAGAAGCTACAGACTGCACTGTAAAAACATTGATGGAGAAATCCCTTTACTGACATCGGTTATGCACTTCTGAGTACTACCACGCCCATGGATAATCTTGCAACTGGCAGCAGTGCTATGGTCAGAAGCAGCTTTGCTTGCATGCCTCTGCAAACATTTTGGGGGATCACCAATAAAATTCTAAACAAATTTAGATTTCTGAACTTTCAGTCTGGGCCGGTGGATGTGAAGCCAAAAAAAGCAACAACTGTGGTTTGCAGCTGGAGATTGGACACTAAACAGATGCAAAAGCACAGACAGATTAAGATTGTACTGCGCAGTCAAGAAGAGATGCAGACGCAAAGTCACACCAACACCTCAACCAGTGCTCACAAGTCACAATCCAATCTGGAAAAGAATATGTTTTGACGGTGGTGGGGGAGGGGGGGCAGAGGGAGGTGTGCAGTGCACTGCAGTAACAGTCCAAATCCAAGATACCACAAAGCAGTACAAAATCATGCAGGTGCGGTGGATAGCAGGTTCACACTACTGCAATTACTCTGTGGCACAATAAAATGTGGCTGATTTGATGGAACACATAGCACACACACACACACACACACACACACACACACACACACACAACACAGTACAAGTAATGCGTAGCAAATGGAAAACGTCAATAATATAACCAAATCTTTTAAACAAACTAAAATTATGCACTGCTACAACACAACGATCGACAAAAAAAGTCAAGAATTACTGAAAATATTACTGTGTGTACATGAACAGTTATACAAGAAAAATATAACCAAAACAGAAAGACTGCCTTTTTCTCCCAGTTTTAACCTACCTCCACCACAGATACGCCCCTTCCCCAAAGCACACTTCAAGTGTCAGTCAGTACACAGACTGAATGTTCTAAATTAACATTCAAAATCCACACACAAACAATAAACACTCAATGATATGAGCACTGGAGGGTTTCCAAAAATAGATGTACTAAATTTTGAGCAAAACAAAATGTCTCAAAAAGGCTTTTTTAACAGCTTTTAGAGGATTTGAATCGCAGAGCTCTGAGAGGAAACTGTCTCCATCTACCACTATACACACTACACAGAACTGAGGCTGTGCAGAACAATCTATAGCCAATGTGGCCAGCAATCCCATGAATCACTGCAAAATTCGCCTTGGAGCTCAATAACAAGGCGAAGATGTGCGAAGTACGTTGATTTCTATGTACTTTGCATTAAAATTGGAGCAGAAGTGGCTGGAGAAAGGTGGAGTAACGCAAAGTCATTGCTTTCAATGGACTTCACGTTCCACATTATGACGCAAAGTACCCTGCTTCGTGTTGCAGATTAATTTGCGTATTCTGCATTGCTTCGCGGAGTGAATTTTGGCCACTTCGTCCAGCTCTAGTCAGAGGTCCAATATGTGGCTTGCAGGCTTAACAGTAATTGTATTCTTTGCCCCACTTACTTCATTACTTCCATCTTCCTTCCCGGTGGCACAACCTTGCCAGTCAGTACCATTAGCCTACCCACCATTCATCTCTCCTACCTCCTCCATCGACTTTAACTACTGATACCTTATGTCTCAGTTTACTGGCAGGTTGTTTGGCAGGTTCTTCTATACTCCCACCCTCCTTTCACGCTGGACTAGTCACCCTGAAATTTCATGCCCAGGCCCCCTCTGCTGCCCCTATACAGACACCGTCTTCCTCTTGCAAGCTGCTATGGGCTTGCCCAAAACCAAATTCCTGATTACCCTGCTAGTCCTGCTATCCGGGGACATCAAACCTATCCCTGGTCCAACCCCCCCACCCCCTGTCCAAATCTTGACCCCATCTGCAACTGTCCTCTGGCCTCAAACTAGCTCATCTAAATATCTTTAGCATTTTATTTATTTCATTTTTGTTGACCAGGTAAGTGCACTAGACAAATCCTGCCTATTTTCAGGCACGACCCGGGGGGAGGGGGATACAGATGAATGCCAACTGATCTTGAACCAGATTAAGCTGTTGGTGGCATTTTTAGTGAATGAGGGAAATTTGGCAAGGACACCGGGGAAATTCCCCTACACTTTTCGATAAGTGCCATGGGTTCTTTAACATCCACCTGAACTACCACCAATCCAAGCAGATGGGACCTCGGTTTAACGTCTCATCCGAAAGACGGCACCTCAGAAGTGCAACACCCCTCTCACGCTGCACTACAGTGTCAGTACTGGGATATTAACCCAAGTGCCAGATGTGGGAACTGAACCCACAGCCCTCTGATCTCCCGGCCTCAGAGGCGAGTGTGCTACCTACTGAGCCACTGACATTTTAAACAAACTCAGCCTGCTGCAACCAATTGTTCTCTCCCTATGACCAGCCATATTGATTATTTCTGAAACCTGGCTGAAGCCACACAATCAGGATGCAGAATTCACTATTTCTGGCTACTCTACTCTTCATCAAGACCACCCTGGCACCAGAAGAGGCAATGGTGTTGCATTGTATATAAATTCCTTGCTTCAGTTTACACAGGTCCTGCTTCCTAGACCTTCGCACTCCATTGACGCTCTGTTAATTAAACTCTCCTTTCCCCACACCTGCCTGATATTTATCACAGGATCCTACTGCTCCCCCATCTCCATGACACCCTACATCTCAGATCACCTGCACTCCCTTATAACACTGGCCGCTGGGGGCGAGTTGCATATCCTTAGTGATTTCAACCAAAACTGGCTTTCTATTAATAGCTCCATGCTGTGGTACCAGGTGGCAGCACTAAACCTGTCTCAACTTATGAACAAGCCCACATGCCTAAAACACAAAACATTTAACCACTCTCTCCTGGACTGGTCCCTTACCTCGCACCCCCATCGCATAATCGTTGAAGGATGGTTACTCCCTAAGCAATCACCACACGATCTATTCAGTTAGAAAAATCCATTGTCCCAATTCACCTCCTCTCAAAAACATCCTTACTAGATCCCTCAAATCCTTGGACCTTGCATCGCTCCTTTATGACCTGTCTATCATACACTGGTCCTACATCTCCAGGGCATCTTCTATCAACTCCACCTGGGAGTCTTTCAAGGCCAGGTTCATCACTGTCTGGAACTCTCATGCCCCTCTTAAACATGCTTGGGCGAGAGGGGTCTACTTGCCATGGATTTCTGCGGACATTATGACCCTCTTCAAAAACAGAGATGAGGCCTGCAAGGCCTTCAAGGTCTCCGGCTCTTCTGTGCACCAACAAAAGTACTGTGCACTTCTCAATGCCTGCACAAGTCAGATCCATAGGGCAAAGGCTAAATTCTTCAGTGACACCTTCCACACTAACATAAGCCAGCCATCAAATTTTGGGAAGTTAGTTATATCACTCTTCACCCTTCCCTTGCAACCCCCCACCCCAGCTCTAAGCGTAGGCAGTTCCACAATTACAGACTCACTCAAAGTGGCTTCCCATTTCAATTCCTTCTTCACTGAATGTACCTTGTCACTACTTGCCTCCCTCAATTTGGACCCGCAATCCCCGTGTCCACCCTCCCCTCAACTTAGTCCCCTCAGCTGGCACCTCCTATGACTTCCATATGACTTCCCCTACAGAAGTCTACAAAACCCTTATTGCCCCTAATCCCACCAAGGTCAAATGCCCCACAGGCTTGGACTCCCGAGTTGTTATACTTGATGGCTTCTGCCATCGCCGTTCCTCTGGCCTCACTCTACAACCTCTCTTTCTCACTAGCCACTATCCCCACTGAGTGGAAGCACATGACTGTCATCCTACTTCCCAAAGGTGATAACCCCTCTGCTGCAGGGAATTACCACCCTATCTCCTTCCTAACTATCTTGGCAAAAATCCAGGAATGCCTAGTCCTCTCACAACTCTCCTCCTATCTCGATTCCACTTCTTTTTTCACATCTTACCAGTCTGGCTTTAGGAAGTCCCAGTTCACTACCACCTCTCTCCTAAGATTCTCTGATTCCATTCTCACCGGTATGGATAGAGGCCATATTACTTCAACCATTTTTGTTGACCTGGCTAAAGCCTTTGACACTGTCTCCCGGCCCCTCCTTCTATCCAAGCTCTCTCTCTCTCTCTCTCTCTTAGGGTTCTCAAGTGAGGCCACCATATGTTTTCATTCCTACCTGACGGGCAGATCCCAATCCATCAGAATCAGCAACACCACCTCTGCTTACCTCCCTGTTACCTCTGGCACACCACAACGCTCAGTCCTTGGCCTGCTTCTGTTTTCCATCTTCCTCAATGATCTGGCCTCTGTCTGCCCTCATGCATCCTTTCACATGTATGTGTATGATACAGTACTGTACGCATCCGGCCCCGATGTAGCGACTAGACTCCAGCAGGACTTTAATGCAGTTCAGTGCTGGTTTTGCAAAAATCAACTTTTTTTCAATGCTGAGAAAACTGTCTCTATGGCCTTTGGCACAAGGCAGAAACTTTCAAGGCTACCCTCCACTCCCTCTTTCCACACCCTAGATGGGACTACTATAGAGACTTGCACCTCATGCAGACATCTTGGGGTCTGGCTCGACCAGCACCTAGACTTCTCTGCAAATATGGATGCTATCCACAAAAAGCTTCATCCCAAGCTGGGCACATTATTCTGTAATCGTGGATACATCCTACTGCCGGCTCACCATGCAATTGTGCAGAAGATGATTCTCCCCATTTTCAACTATGGGGATGTAGTCTACATTGTCACCCCCAAGTCCACTCTAGCCAGGCTAGACCTCCTCTTCTACTCCTTCTGTCACTTTGCCCTTGACTGTCCTCCTCACACTCATCACTGTGTCCTTTACCAGAACCTTGACCTCCCTTTGTTGCAGGACCAGCATCACGCTCACTGCGCCAGTCTCATGGACAAACATTGGACTCAGTTCATCACCCCCTATCTCTCCTCTGTACTCTCGGCCCCTATCCTACAGTGCTATGTTGAGGAACAATGACTCGCGACAACTGTCCATTCCACTCATGTCAACCTTGTCAGGCCAGTCAGCATTCACATATCACATGCCTAAACTTTGGAACTCTCTCCCCTCGGACATCTATCATGCCTCTCCCAGGCAGCACCTGAACTCACTCCTCAAAAAACACTACTACCCCACATGCACATGCAACCACATGAGCTTGTGACTCATCTACAGGACCACTGAATTAGGTCTGAATTACCTACTACATATTGTTCTGATATATCTTGGCTCTGTAATTAAACCTGTAGCTATACCACCACTCTCTTATGCCTTGGTCTGCCACCTATTGCACTGCACCTTACCTTGTATGATTATTTGTCTTTTATCTTATTTGTACTGTGTTGTATGCTATTTGTTTTATGCCTCTCCATTGTAATTTAACCTGTTCATATATCCTACTGTCACATGTCTTGTACAACTGCCTGTTCCACTGCTTGTAGTACTGCACTTTACCTTGTATGCCTGTATGATTATCATGTAAGTGTTATGTACATGTATAATCCTGTTTGTTCTCCCTCTCACCCTTCCCCCTGGGCACATTTGGAATTGAGCGGTAGTCTGCTCAGTATGCCTTCCTGGTTAAACCTTTAAATAAATAAATAAAATAACATTGATGGCCAGTTTCTGACCATGTACTGTATTGTTGGACAGTGAGCTCCAATTCCCATTAGGCACCCAGAGGTGCTTGCATACTGCTCCAGCATCACTAAGTGAAGCAGTTGGTTTTGCTCTTTTAGTTTTTGCATCGTAACACAGTTAATGTGATTCAGTAGAGAGCTAGCAACATGGCAATCAATGTATATGAGAAATGAAACTGATGGAAGGATTTTACAACCTTCTATTTAGGAGGCATTCTATGATTAAAGAAAATAAAAGAAATATGGAACATAAATGCTACATGAATAGTGAGTAGCAGACAGGTATTCTGTGAAATCAAATACATTTTAAATGAGTACAGAACCATGAAATGGACTGAAATCCTTGTAATCACAGTTAAATTGTTACAGCACGTTCCATAAGATGTTCGGAGACAGAATATTAACATACTGTATGTGATAAATAATATTAAATAAGGAGGATAGTGAGATTATTATGGTTCTGTTGGTAGACCAAACACTAAAAGCTGATGATTGCCTTACTGAGAGTACAAATGCATGTAAGTGAGGAACGGTGGCCATCTTTGGTGTATGCTCACCTTACTGAGAACAGCAAAATTTTAATTCAGTTGAATCAGGTCTAATTAATTGAATTCAGATGACTATAAAGTCCAGAAATTCAACAGGTGTTTAAATGTGAGCCAACATGTAAATATACAGTATAGTAAAGTTTTAATTTAACATTTAAGGAAATACACAATCAATATATTTGTATTAAGTATAGATCCTAGCCCCTAAAGAAACCCACGCTGGGTGAAACATTGGATGTGGCCAGGGGATGGTCTTGTGTTTGGTTGAAAATAAATACATTGATATTTGAACTGTTTGAGTGTGACTGGGTACTTTGGATTTTGTTTGCTCACATCATCATCACCCAATGTTACAGAGGCACCAGGGATCTTTCTTATGTTGGACCAATTCAGAAACCCTGAATGCATCGTAGAAGACCACCAAGAAGACCATGATGAGCAACACAGCTTTGGTGATGAAAATGTGTTGCAGTTCACCACACAATTCACCCCATTTCCACTTAAGTAGAGCCAGACATATTGGGAGCTATGCACGAATGGGGCGCAGGTTCACACCAAAGGCTCCTGCAGACAGGTGTGCACCAGCTGGTATTCACTACTAGCATCCACCTGTACATGGCCTGTCCCCAGCAGTGCACAGGACCCTGCAGGGTGGTCAGGGGAGAAGTCATGGACCTGGGCAAGCATCCAATCAGATGCCTATCCTGGGTCCAGAAGTGGATTCATTGCACCTGTGGGCACAGGTCCAGGTCATGCATAGCCCTGTGAGCACCCAGATCCATGCTGCCATACCGCAGTGACCAGCCAGCCCAGAAGACTGATCCCCCAACCCCCGGCAGAGTGCAGTCCTGTCCCAGGATTCAGTTGGCATACCCCCCACACCCGCAGCACCAACAACCCTGGTCCCTGTATATGTTGCCAGTGCTGTGGCACTTATCCACTCAGCCACCAGCCCTCCCCATCTGCCTCATGGGCTGGGGCAGCACTGAAGGTCATTTCCCGGTTCCCTCATGACTGGTGGGTGAAGTCCATGGAGGCACACAGTGGGTTACAGCAGGGTCAGCCCTAGCATAACCTGCACCCTACTGCACCCCTCCCATGCACAGCACATTGTGACATTATGCATGCCGCTGAAGCAGCACACACCGAGCATGCCCCGCTCAGCCCCTGGCACGGTGCTGTCAATGTGGCCAGGGGTTTGAGCATGTAACTGGTTCACACCCCATTGGTTAACATTGCACAGGGTCCATGGGACCCCGCTCCATGGCATTTATGCATAACGATGCCAATGCACTCAGTTTACACGGCACATTGGCATTGTGTATAGTGCCTACTGAGTGCTGCCCATCAGTCAGTTTCAGGATTACTCGACCCCAGCCCTCCAAGATCTTGTGAACCCAGAAGGCTTATGTATTGTCCATAACCCCATCATCCTTAGAAAGCCAAAATATTTTGGCAAGGTGCTGACCAACAGGACCTGGAGTCAAACCCTACTGTTTTGCTTTTACCACAAATTGACAGAATTGGTCCACTACTATCAGCTACATATCTAGCCATCTCTGAGCTGTCTGAACCTCAAGAAATCTCTTAACACCCCTCCTGTAGGCTGTGTGCTGGAGGTGATGGAATTTTCTGGTCAGCTCTCAAGCATAGAGGTCACCAACTCCCACAGCAATGATGGAACCTCCCGTGGATGTTTCTCCACTGTGGGTGCCAACTCCAGGAACCTCTTTCACTGTTAACAAGTTACAGCATCACTCATACTGTTTTCAGTACAGATAAGGAAAGGCAAGGCAAGGCAAGGAAAGGAAAGGAAAGGAGAAATTGTTTAACCAGCAAAGACACACTAAGCCAGAGCTTGCTTCCAGGTGCGACCTGGGAGTCCAAGAAAGTTAAGTGACTTGCTCAGGGTCACACAGTATGCAAGTAGGGGCTATGGGATTCAAACCCAGGTCTTCAGGTTTGCAGCTCAGTACCCTTAACTAGTACGCTATACTGTCTCTCAGTGTGGCACTGCTTCCCCAAGTGGGAACATGCACAGCCTTAAACTGAAAATTAAGAAGCAAGCACCTGGGGACAAACACCTACATCCAGTCACCAAATGGGCCCATTGCCCCAGTTGCCTGTTGATGCTGTGGATTACACCTGTATAATCCTTCTTAAAGAGTTAGTGTACTGACTGAAATTAATATTAGTTTTTAAAATCAGTCAACTGCTACCTTCTATAACTCAGGTGCTTTTCTTTACCCTTTGGGTAATTAGAAGATGTTTTACCTGATGTTAGTAGGTGTGATCTGGGGAACAGCACTGTGCCTGGCAGCTGACATATCTAGTTCTGTTTACCACACTACATCATCAGCATTGTGACCTCACTGATTATGACATCACAGCTACTCAGGAAGAGCCACTCAGTAGCTGCCAGGTCAAATCACCTGTGATGTCACAGTCAATGAAGTCATAGTATAGATGATGTAGTGGAGGGAATAGAACTAGATATCTCAGCTACAGTACCACGCACAGTGCTATTCCACACATTCAGCAAAATACTGTTACATAGAAAACTTTGTAATGTGCAAACAGAAAAAGAAAAGTACTTCATAAATAAATAGATAGAACTGACTACTTCTTAAAATATGCAACATTTTCCTGTGTACTGTTTTTGGTTCTACTAGCTCCTTAAAGCTCACGTTTTTACAGCTGCAGTGGCTGTAGTCCTGCAGATATCTTGCTATGACAGTAGAGAAAGACAGCTCTCTAGATGCCCAACAGACTAGATAAAATTAGAGGTTTTGTGGTATTACTCTGCTTTCAGGCAGTATAGCGTATTGGTTAAGGGCACTGAGCTACAAACCTGGAGACCTGGGTTTGAATCCCTATGCCCCCACTTACATACTGTGTGACCCTGAGCAAGTCACTTAACGTTCTTGTGCTCCCAGGTCACACCTGGGAACAAGATCTGGCTTAGTGTGCCTTTCTTGGTTAAACAATTTCCCCTTTCTCTTCATTCAGCTGAGAAGTATTTCAAAGCACTATTTTGTGTGCTAAGCTTCAATCTGCTTAGAACTGTCTTTCAAGAAAGATCCATAGCCGATAAATACATCAGCTCAGTCAGCCTTTCCCAGCTGTAAAGGGAATAAGCAGACAACACTGGGGCCATAGCAGTGAGTAAGTCAAATGTCACAGAATTGAAAGTTTATGTAGTAAATCATCTGTTACAGCTCTCACTGAAGATAAGTTAAAGGACCCCTAAATGCAGTTCATTTAAGTTACAGATTTTTTTTTACAGTGGAGGTTTGAAATGGACTGTTCATATGCACTCTTTCATCTTAAAACTTATGCTGTTGAAATTCTTTTGCTAAAGTATGAAAAATGAGTTTGCTAGTCTATGCTGGTTATGTGTCTTCTTCCTGAAAACTTAGATCAGCTAAGCTAGCTTTTTTACAGGAAGTATGTTTTTTTTTACCTTTGGATTTTAATAATCTTTACTGTGCCTGTGCTCACTATTCATCATGCCTGAGGCAGAGGAATATAAAGATGTTAATTTTATATATTTAAACTAAGATATTGGTACCCAACCTCACCAATCTGAGCCCACAGTATCCAGTGTTAATCAGTGTGAGGGGGCACAAACTGCATCTGATTCTGGCATAGAGACTGACAGTTCTGATTTAGATGACACAAATCAGAGACTTGACTTGGACTGATTAGGTTAGTATTTTTAATTATTAACCCTTAGTTTGGCAGAAAATTTAGAACGTATAGGTTTTTAGGACATATATACACATCCACGGCACAGCAAGGGTTAATACCTAATCATTGCTTTATCTATAATCTAGGGGTCATTGTCAGTTTTATTTAGCAACACAAAGGTATTTCAGTCCTTCATATCATTTGTGATAGTCCTCCCATTATATTGTATAGCAACTCTCTGACCTATGCTGCATCACAAACTGTATATCTATATTGTCTAATATGTCTTTGTACTCATCAGTTCTGAACTATATCATATTATACTGTTTATTGCATGCGTGTGTGTGTGGGGGGAGCTCTGCAGAGCTGCTCATGTGCACCCTTTGTTATCATAATTTGATGGTGCTTCATATTAGTTTATTAGGGGCTGTGTTGGTATATGGTTTCTTCTTGTGTTGCAGTACAAGTATGTTTGTGCATTTTCTTCTCATTGTATATGTTACCTATTCTGATGTGTGTGTGTGTGTGTGTGTGTGTGTTTGTGTGTGTGTACTGCAAGGGTGGTCCAGATTGTCTGTTCTTGTACTGTCACCTGTGTGACCACATGCGGATGTTCATGGACGGGGGTCGAAAATGGCACCGGCCTCACTGGGCAAATGCTGTTAGACATTGTTTTGGGACAGGCAAAAATCTTTGTACTAATAAAAAAGAGCATTGCAAGTCTTATAATTACCACTTTGAAAAACAAGACAGTAGTCCTGAACATGCGTGTGATGTTGCCATGGACATGACACGCATGCTCAGGATTATGGTCCTGTTTTTCAGAGTAGTAAAAGTAAGACTTGCAACACTTTTCATTATTCTTACAAAGATCCCCATGCTCAGAAGAGCATGCATTTTTAGCCCTAACTATCACTTACACTTGTAGAGGAAATTTTCACAAGTACAATGCGTGTTCACATTGAGAAGAGGCATCAGGCAGCTGAAGATCGGCCAGGCATTAAGGTAATGTGCTTGTTCCGAGCTAAAGTATACATTTTTAAAATTTAGGTAACAGACCTTACTGTTACTCATACTGAGGCACATGAATAGTTTATTTTGCCATATATGTTATTACAGGCACACTGGTCATACAAGTTCAGTATAGCTGCTGAAAGCTGATAGTGTCCCTTTAAAGCGTACACTTCTCATGCACTGCACAGCATTGGTAAAAGTTTCCAGAGATCTGCAACGTACAGTAAGCTGAAACTGAATAGCAGCTGGAAACAAACCATTTGGAAACTTTTAATAATTCCATGCAGTAAGCAGTGCACACATTAAGCAACTCACTGAAAAATGCTAAACCAGAGAGTTGGAGGGACAGTTTAATGTGTCTTACACTGTATATTATACCGGAATATATATATATATATATGCATATACGTGTTTAGCCAGTGTGTGTGTATCACAACAATTAGAAAGTGCAGTTTGGTGGCTCAGTGGTTAGTGAAAAAATTGCTAGCCTACATTCCCCCACTGTCTAGATCAGTTTCAGCCATATGCATGTTACTCCTGATTTAAATGAGGATTCTAGTGGCAACCCCCCAACTTCTGATGTCCCTCAGAACCTGAAAAGAAGAAAATGGTCCCTCAATGTTTTTTTTTTAATCTGTAAAAATGTGTAGTGTAGACATTGCACAGCTATGTTATACTGGAATATATATGCATGTATGTGTATATCTATTAGTCAGTGTGTGTGTGTCACAGCAATTACAAAGTGCAGTTAGGTGGCTCAGTGATTAGTGAAAAAATTCCTAGTGTACATTCCTCCACTGTCTAGATCAGTTTCAGCCTTATGCACGTCATTGCTGATTTACATGAGTTGTCTAGTGACAACCCATCACCCTCCGATGTCCCTCAGAGCCTGAAAAGAAGAAAACAGTCCCTTGATGTATTTTTTTAATCTGTAGAAATGTGTGTAGACAGTGCACTGCTATGTTATACTGGAATATATGTGCATATATATGTATATATATAATAGTCAGTGAGTGTGTGTATCACAATTAGAAAGTGCAGTTACAGTAGGTGGCTCAGTGATTAGTCAAAAACTTGGTAGTCTACATTCCCCCACTATATAGATCAGTTTCAGCCTTACACATGTTACAGCTGATTTAAATGAGGTGGCTAGTGCCCCCACCCACCCTCTGATGTCTCTCAGAACCTGAAAAGAGCACGGTCCCTCAATGGCTTTTTTAATTTGTAAAAATAAGTCCCAAGCTAATGCGACCCTGCACCCCCAACCTGGCGTCCCACTGAACACCAACCACCCCACACCCATGCCACAAAGCCTCACTCACCTGAACAGATCCCAGTGTGAAGATCCACTGTCCCATTGAAGACACGTCTTGCTGCTGAAACTGGTGACTGCTATATAAGAAATATGGTAAGTTTCATTGAAAACCCATCAAAATACATTGAACTGAATTTACCTTATTTATCATATAGCAGTCAGCAGTTCCAGCAGCAAGAAGTGTATATGACTGGAGAGTGAATCTTCATACTGGGACCTGTTCAGGTGACTGAGAGGGTGTGTGACAGAATCTTGGGGTGCGGGGTGGTGGGTGATCAGTGAGAGGTCAGACTGTGGGGGGGTTGGAGTCACATCAATGCCTAGTATGCCCTATTAATCCCTATCTAGTGTGAAGCCCCATGCCCAAACTGAACTCTGGTGCCTCCCCCTTGCCTCCTTAATACCCTTGTGTTTATCCCACTCCTTCTTAAATTCTGTAACTGTTTTAGCCCTCACCAGCACCTCTGGTAGACTATTCCAGGCATGCACCATCCTCTCTGTAAAAAAATATTTTCTCATGTTTTCCCTGAGCATTCCCCCATCTAATTTCTTTTTTTTGCCCCTTGACTTGGAGCATCTCTTATTTTGGAAGATGCTTCCTTCCTGTACTTTGTTTTTACTGGTGATGTATCTGTATGTCTCAATCATGTCCATGCCTCCCTCCTTTCCTCCAGGGAATGCATATTTTGCTCCTTTAGTCACTTCTCATAGGTCTTATCCCACAGGTCATGTACCATTTTATTTGCCCTCCACTGCACCGCCTCCACCCTGTCTATATTCTTTCTTAGATGGTGCCTCAAGAACTGTACACAGTATTCCAGGTGCGGTCTCACGAGTGTCTTATACAGGAGCAAGATGATGTCACTCTTTGTACTCGTTATACCCCCTTCCTATGCATCCAAGGATCTGGCTAGCCTTTCCAGCCACCTCATCACACTGCCTACTTTATCTTAGGTCCTCCGAGATGATAACTGCTAGGTTCCTGTTCTGCTTTGTGACTGTCAGTACCTCCCCACCTAGTTTGTACATTGCCCTGGGGTTCTTCTGCCTTATGTGCATGATCCTGCACTTCTTTGCATTGAATACCAGCTGCCATTCTTCAGACCATTTCTCCAGTTTTCTAAGGTCTTCTCTCATTCTTTCAACACCCCTTGGAGTGTCCACCTTATTGCATACCTTTGTATTATCTGCGAAGAGGCATACCCTCCTCTCCAGTCCCTCTGCAATGTACCCAGTAGAAACATTGAAGAGGACCGGCCCCAACATCGACACATGCAGCACCCTGCTCTTCACCTCTGCCTCTCCAGAGCACTTCTGTTAACCACAACCCTCTGACTCTTGCCATTCAGTCAATTCTCTACCCACAGAACTGTTTTAGTATCCACCCCCTAGACTGCACAGTCCAGATAGGCTACATCCACCCCACCTCCCTGGTCCTCTACCTTAGTTACCCAGTCATGCCTTAGATTAGTGCAAAACACTGTGCTTATCCTAAATACAACAAAAGTTAGGGTTAGATGTATAGTGGTAGCCATGACATGGTCAGATATTTCCAGATATTTAGCAAAATATCTAAACATATTCTCACTGGTGGCCCATAGTGGTACTGCAGGCAGGCAGAACATTTCCAGAAATATCACAGACATTTTAGAAAATATCTGACCATGTCTATGGCTACCACTGTAAAAGTAAATAAATGCCATATAAAGCAGTGTATGTGTGTTAGTGTATGTGTGACAATGCTCTGTGTGTGTAGACAGTGCAGTTTTGTGGCTCAGTGGTTAGTGCAAAAATTGCTAGTCTACATTTTTTTTAATCTGTAGAAATCTGTGCAGACAGTTCACTGCTATATTATACTAGAATATATATACATATATGTGTATATGTATTAGTCAGTGTATGTATCACAATAATTACAAAGTGAAGTTAGGTGGCTCAGTAGTTAGTGCAAAAATTTTTAATTTACACAGTTCTCACTGCCCACAATATCAATATTTTGCAGCTGTATTGGCTCTTGCTAGAGTTGTTGTCCTTGAGACAGCTGCTCCTGCACTATCAATGACATAACAATGGGAACTCCAAAAAGATGACATGCCAAGGGGGTGCTGTGGAACAGCAAGATGACGGCAGCACTTTAGAACAGCTCCCATACCCTACTCATATAAAGTGCTAAAAAACTGTGATTTGGTGAACATCTATTTATGAAATATTGCTGGGGACTTGTTGAAAGCTGAGCAGCACACAATGGGGCCAAAAGAAGATGCAGAACAGGCAGCCCATAACTTGGACACATTCTTGTCACCCGCGAGCTCCAGCACAGGAGCGAGGCCTGCAGCAGTAAGCAGAACAACCGTGCCAGAGCTTCTGACCATGCAAATATGGGTGATGTTATCCAAGATCCAGGTGAATGGTGAGGAGACCAACTAAAGACTGGCAGTAGTTGAGGCTAAGCTTTCTCACAATGATCACCTCATACAGGACAATGCTGAAGCCATAAAAGAGCTTAAAGGGTCACAGGGATGGCAGGCTGATTGTAGTGCGGACTATATCTGGGACTTCTCTTTCTTGAAAGTCAAGGTTGAAAGCTCAACATCAGGCAAACATCTGGATTGTGAGCTTTCCACCCAGGTTCATCAGAACCTTGGACAGCCTCCCTGTGGTCACCAGGCAAATATCTGATGAACTAAAACTGTTGCCCTGAGACTCTGGAGCTAAAATCTTAGAAGTATTTGCCATTCCCCAGAGTGCCAGGCCATGAGGAGACTCACAACAGAAACCACTCACTGAGATTGCCACCTTGTCAACACCAGAAGCCTGGATATCACTCCAGCAAGTGGCCAAATCGCTAGGAGAGATGATGTGGGAGGGCAGCCAGCTGTTTTTTTTTCCACAACATATCTGTGCAGACACAGGCATGGAAGAAGGACCTGCAAGTGATTAAAAAGATCTTCTATGACATGGCGTTGAGGCCTATCTGAACTTCCCAGCATGTCTCCAGATTTGGCAAGAGGCCAAGACATACATCTTTTTAGACCCTACAGTGGTGGCCCAGTTTGCTTAGAAACTTCTGGGAAACTTAAATCCCCCTGATTCCATGTTGGATGAAGATGGGTGCTGTACTGAACACATAACTGGGTAGTTAACTTACACGCATCTGGGGACTGGGGCTTGCTCCTGCCTTAATTCTCGGCTTTCTTTGTTCACGGCCACAATGTTTAAAAATGCCTTATTGTCCTCTCACAGTTTAGAACTGTTTCAAGTTCGAGGTTTCAGATTCCTCTTCTACTACTGGTATGAGTGCATGCTGAACTGTATTTACTTATCAATCCTGTTAGGTTGCCTTAATTGCTGCTCCAATCGTTTGACCTATGTACAATATATTCCATATGACTAGTACTGTAGTTGTTGTTATGAAGGTAAGATCATCGCTCAGTTTGTGAACATTGAAGAACTCCTGAATTTATTTTTTCTGGACCCATAGGGCAGGTTGCATTGCTCTGCCTTTGACTATGGGTTTCCAAGGCAACTTAACCGAGACCAGGCAATTATATAATGTTCTGTCTACATGTGCTTATGTCACTCAGTCCACCACAACAGCTTGGTTCTGCGAGAGAGCTGATATCCTGTTTTTTCAAAGATTTTTTGACTCATTTTGTGGTGAGAGTGTCAATGTTCTACAGGGTAATTGGTTCAAATTATGCTCTTCATACAAACAAATGGTAGTCTTTTATAGTGCATGGACCTATAACTTTGTCTACTTCTTATAGATCTGTTGTATTACACCAGTACATTCACTGTGGAGGTCTGCATATCTCATTTCTTTTTTATGTATACTACAGTTTGTGCTGTAAGATTGGGTTGCACCTGGCATCGAGCCTTTCCTGGTTACCAAATGTTTAAATAAATAAATAAGATGTTATGAATAAAAAGTAAAAAAAAAAAGGTGACCTGCCTTGTTAGGCCACACACAACCCGGTAATCTGGCTATTGGAAGGCACACAATGACCTTGTGAAATACATCCTGATGTCAATTCCTCTAGAAGTATCTGTAAAGGGATATAGTTTTGGGCTACTGGTCCCCTTAGGCCACATGGAAACCTTATTACAGTAGGACAAAAAGGCATGCCTCACCCCAGTGTCTTCCTTCATGCTTTCAGTTACCCAGAGCCTGTGGTGAGGCATGCAGCACATATCCCTCACTTTAGTAATGTGCCTGAGAAAGGTCCATTCCATTAGAATGACTTTACAAGCAAAGTACAGATGGCCAAGGAAATGTTGCAGTTCATATACTGTAAGGTGATTGACCTGGCCCCAGAAATATTGGCCTACAAATTCCAGAGTGCTAGGATCCTTGTAGGAGGCAGGAAGTAAAATTCTGTCACCTAGGAATACATTTGTGTTCCCAATACTGATAAGATGGTACTGGGAACTTGTGTCTTTTTAGAAGGTAATGTGGTCCCAAGGTCCGGATACATAATACACCTCTTGAAATGCAGCCAACAGGTGCCTACATTCTCTGGCCTCAACCATACACCAAACAAGAAATCATCCTGGTAATTAATTAGCCCAGAGCTGTCTGCCTTTTTTTGCCACCACCCAGTGCAAAAATGTACTAAATTGCTATTCCACATCACTGTCATGTGTTATTCTGGTTGCTGCAATACCACAGCACCAGGGTCAGCTTTTCTATAACTATCTCTGTAGAGAAAGGAGCCATTATTTTAATATTATATTAATATTATATTGTATTATATTATATTAACATATTATATTATAAAATAGGTAAGAGAAACACTGTACTGTGGTTGGTGGAATCCAGTCACATGACCATGCTGTTATTCCAGCACAACAGCACAGGCAAGGAAATGCTTAACTTTCTGAACCACATTATTTGGTCCTAAAATTAAAAAAAATCAGGGAAGCCATTTTATAATTACAATAAGGCATTCCTAGGGTGTGTATAATTGAGGGATAACAGTACTTCTCGGGTGCATAAAGCCCTTGGCTTTACCTCTGGCTTCACTTCCTGAGGTAACATGGAATTTGACAGCAGATAAGGACTGCTTGGCCCACCTAGTCTGCCCATTTCCCTACCTAATGGATAAGCTGCAGATCCAAGTTAACCAACAGCCTACTTCCTCCTACCCCCCCCACTAGAATTGCCTTATGTCTGTCCCATGCATTCTTAAATTCCCCCACAGTTTTTGACTCTATGACCTCCTCAGGAAGGCTGTTCCATGCATCTACAACCTGCTTTGTGAAGAAATACTTTCTCACATTACCTCTGAGCCATCCCCACTCTATCTTCAAATTGTGTCCCCTTGTTCTTGCACATCTCTTTTTTTGAAAGATGCTACCCTCTTGGACTTTGTTCATTCCCTTGAGGTATTTGAAAGTTTCTATCATATCCTCCTTCTCCCTCCTTTCCTCGAGGCTATACATCTTAAGCTCCTTTAGTCTTTCTTCATATGTCTTCTCATGCAAACCCTGCATCATTTTGGTTGCCCTCCTCTGGACAGTCTCTACCCTGTCTATGTCTTTGTGGAGATGGGGTCTCCAGAACTGTACACAGTACTACAGATGTGGTCTTACCAACTGGCTGTACAGAGGACCAACAACTTTTTGTTTTCTACTGGTGATGCCTCTCCCTATGCATCCCAGTATCCCCCCAATCTTCCTTACTGCCGTCTCACATTGCTGGCCCACCTTTAGGTAATCTGATATGACTACCCCCAGCTCCCTTTCCATTTTTGTTGTTGTCAGTATCTCATCCCCAATTGTGTACTCTTGCCCTTTGTTTTTGTTTCTCAGGTGCATTACTTTGCACTTCTTTGCATTGAATCTAAGCTGCCATATATTTGACCATTCCTCCAACCTTGCCAAGTGACCATTCCTCCAACCTTGCCAAGTGGTGTGCCATTATCCCTGTCATGCCTTATTGTTTAATTCTATTCTATTCTATTCTATTCTATTCTATTCTATTCTATTCTACTGCAGAAGTTGAGAGAGGGAGAGCAGCTACTATCTACTCTACAGCAAGGAAGTGATTTACTGAGTACATTGTGATGAACTCTTAATTCAGAGGCCTGAAATAGTAAGTAGGAGTCAGAGTTTTGGTTCCCTGTTTTGGGGGCTGTCTTTACTCAGTGCAACTTTAATTTGCCAGTGAGGTAATCTAGCTGTGAGAATATTTGCAGTCATTTGTGGCTAGAGCTATTATTGAAACTCTGTGAAAGAGGTGTCTGATAAGGGGAGGAGCTGAAGAAGGCTTGAGGAACTGTGGATTACAAACAGGAGTTGACTGTGGACTTTTTTTTACTGTAGAAGCTGAGAGAGGGAGAGCAGCTACCAGCTATCTTAAACTAGAGCTGTGGTTTTGCCCTGTAGGGTACAGAAGAAAGACTTTATTTATGTAATTGTTCAACGTTTTTTGTAGACACTGAGTACCAAAGACACAACTTCTCCATCCACTCCATTCCCCAACCACCCCCAGGTGCTCTGCCTTTATAGTGGAAGGCCAGGCCATACCTATTTAAAGATACACTAACAGTTAGGCAGCACAGCACAAGCAATAGCCTAGTTGGTATATAGGCAGAATTACAAAGGGTGTAGCTAGCAGCTAGGTCCATAAGGGTGCATACAAGAGGAGGAGAGAGAAGCTGTAAGTCACTACAGAAGGAGAGAAGGACAGGGACAGAAAAGAATGAAAACAAGGGATAGGAGGGGAAGAATATCAGCAAGCATAGGATGATGCAGGGAGTGGAGCAGTGCTCTGTCCGTGGTACAGCAGTCCTCAGAAAAATATTCTGGTTACTGCAGTGTTGCCCCATTTGCAGGCACCTCTCTGGGGCTGAGAGCAGAGGTCACCAGTCTCCAGGCTGAGCTGGCAGGAATACTGGGGACCTTCACCCCCACCCAGATGCCACCAGGTCCCCAGCCAATTCCACAAAGGCCACCCAGGCAGATGGCAGGATGGGCTATGGTGGGCTCTGGAAGGTTCAGGGAAGGGGCAGAGACACATCCCCATCCAGTACAGCTCAAGAACCCCTACATAGTACTGGAGGAATGGGACAGCCCTGCAAAGGAACACAAGGCTGAGACCAGGGAGAAGGTGAGGGTCCTCTAGCCAGGAGACCCAGTGGTGGGAGGAAGAGAACCCCATAGGAAGAAAAAGTTATTCCTGTTGAGGGACTCTGTTGTTCAGGGAATGGATTTTGGCATAGATAGCAGAGAGGAAAGGGAGGTAAAGTGCCTTCAAGGAGGGACAGCTCAGAAGGAGGGGGAGCACATCCAGAGGAACGCTGAAGCTATGGCAAGGAGGGGAGGGCTGGAGGTCATTATCCACTTGATTACAAATGACCTATTCAAAGATGAAGTAAGCTTGTAGCAGGTGAAGGTGGACTTTACAGTGTTGGGAGGGTGCCTGGGGAAAGTAGCAAGCTCCATGACATTTTTGGAGGTGCTGCCAGTCCACAGCGCGGGGTGGGGGGAGTAATCTCCGCATTAGTAACTTCAACACATGGCTGAAAGGCTGGCGCAACAAGATGGGGTATGGTTTCATTAGGGACGGGGGACCCGCCCCGAGTGATGCAGCCCTGTACAGTGAGGACAGACTGCATCTGTCTAATTTTCGGTAAATCCGCCACTGTAAATATGTAAAGACACACACTTGGAATTTAAGGTAATAATGGTCTAGAAATGTAATGAATCATTTTTTTCCACTCTGCCATTCAAACAAAAGTGAAACCTCACCACCAAACTCTATGTAATGTACAGTACTGTACTATGTTGTCTGTTACTTGATATTTGCTGTATTTCCCTGTCTCCCACTTTGTACTACCCGTACCTGGGTCGCACCTGGAAATGAGCCTCGGCTCAGTGTGCCTTTCCAAGTCACCAATTTTAAACAAATAAATAAAAATTAAAAATAAAGGGGAAGGCAGCCCTCAATGGATGGTTTAAATGCTTTGCTGATGAGCATTTAAACTAGCCAGGGGGAAGGCAACAGCAGCAGGGATACTGAGGCAGCCCACCCCCGCATGGTAGAGAAAGCAGAACAATGGAGCAGGAAGAGGAGTTTATATCAAGGCCATCGGAGTCAGGCAGAAATGGAATAGGAAAGAAATCAGAAATACAAGATAAAAATATGAGGAAAGGGGGAAAGATGCAGGAGACCAAAAACAAGAAGATAGAGAGGTCAGGCAGTAAAACTTGGAAGGTCATGTTGACAAATGCATGCAGCCCGGGAAATAAAGTCCCAGACATGGAGGCCTTAGTAATTGAAGAAGACCTTGACATAGCTGCAATAAATGAAACCTGGTACACAGCTAATTATGAGTGGGAAACAAATGTGCCAGGATATGTTCTATTCGGGAGGGATAGGGAAGGCAAAAGGGGAGGGGGAGTAGCCCTGTATGTCAGAGAGGGTATAATGGCAACACAGGTACAGTGTAGGCAGGGGGAAGCCAAGGCACTGTGGGTCACCCTTCAACCTGGAAATGGAACAGCAATATGCACAGGGGTGATATACAGGCCTCCAGGGCAGGGAGAGAAACTGGACAGGGAGCTAGTGGATGAAATACATGATATGGCAATGAAAGGTGAAATTCTACTGATGGGGGATTTCAATATGCCGGATGTGGATTGCAACACCAGTGTAGCTGCTTCAGCCAGAAGCAGAGGCATCCTTGATTCACTCCAAGAGGCTGGACTCGGGCAGCTTGTGCTTGATCCCAGCAGAAACAGGACAATTCTAGATCTAGTATTGACCAATGGGGATCAAATCACAGATATCCAGGTAGAAGGCAACTGGGATCCAGCAATCACAACATTGTGTGGTTCAGCATAGGGACAGAGACTCACTCAAGTCATACTAGGACGGGTTTTGGATTTCAGAAATGCTGACTTCCGTGAAATGGGGAGGGGTATCAAAACAGCCCTGGAGAGAGCAGTGGCAGGAGGGGGATGGAAGAACAGTGGAAGCATCTAAAAGAAGCCTTACTGGAAGTAACAAACCAATGCATCAGATTGGTATCCAAAGGCAAGAGAAGGAGAACACCACTGTGGTTCTCGAGAGAGGTGGCAGTAAAGGTCAGGCAAAAAGGAAAGGGTTCAGGAAATATAAGGAGACCCAAAGGGAGGAGGACAGGGAGGAATACCTAGAGAGTCTAAGGAAAGTGGGAAAGGCAGTAAGGAGAGCAAAGGCATGGACTGAGGAAGGTTTAGCACAGTCAGTTAAGAAAGGGAACAAGACATTCTTCAGGTGCATCAGCGAAAGGAGGAAAAACAAGGTGGGAATTGCAAGGCTCAAGGAAAAGTTGGGGGAGGAATGCAAGGAGAGTGACATGGAAAAGCCAGAAATACTGAATAACTATTTCTGTTCAGTATTCACAGAAGAGGGGGAAGGGCAGGGGCTACACAGTACAGCAGTTGCCAAGCGGGTGAAGAGGTGGACAATAGTCCATTCATAGGGGAAAGAGTCCTGCAGGAGCTCAGTAAATTGAAGGTGGACAAAGTGATGGGACCAGATGGCATACACCCAAGAATATTAAGAGAACTGTGAAGGGAGATAGCAGAATCTCTGGTAGCCATGTTCACTGAGTCAGTCAACACAGAGTTGGTACCAAAGAATTGGAGGAGGGCCCATGTGGTTCCTCTACACAAATCTGGCAGCAGGGAGGAGGTGGGGAACTATAGGCCAGTCAGCCTCACCTCAGTAGTGGGGACAACCATGGAGACATTGCTTAAAGAAAGGATAGTGGGGCATATAGAAGCCAACAGTGTCCAGGACGATAGGCAACACAGATTCACAGCAGGGAGGTCATGTCAGACAAATCTGGTTGATTTCTTCGACTGGGTGATAAAGGAAGTAAATCAGTGTGAGGCAGTAGGTGTCACTTACCTTGATTTCAACAAAGTCTTTGACACCATCCCACATAGGAAGCTGATAAACAACTGGGTAGGCTGGGCATGGGGGACAGGGTGGTAAACTAGGTTAGAAACTGGCTAACAGACAGGAGGCAGAAGGTGGTGGTAAATGGGGTGCAGTATGTGGAGAGGGGGTGACCAGTAGGATGCGCCAGGGATCAGTCCTGAGGCCAGTCCTGTTCAATGTCTTTATTAATTTATTTATTTTTCACAGAAAGTGTGGTGGATTTCGGGAACAGCCTTCAAGTGGAGGTGGTGGGGGCAAAAACAGTGGTGGACTTCAAGAATGCATGAAATGGGCAAAAGGGAATCACATTGGAAAATAAAGGGGCAGGGAGAAAGAGCTGTAGATCAAGTAATGTCTGCTGTGATAATGTAGATAGGGGAAAAATGGGCAGACTAGGTGGGCCAAGCGGTCTTTATCTGCCATCACATTCTATGTTTCTATGTACTACACCACAGGGACCAGCTGGGGGGGAGACCCAGGACTGCACAGCCATGCAAACTACTCTGTGTTGCACCCTACAGACCCTGTGATGGAGCACACACACCCAATCTGAATGCGGTGACACCCACAGATCTTGGTTAGCACACAGAGACCGGCACTAACAGTCTGGGTCAAAAGGATGAACAGACAGGATGTACCCACAGGGGCCTACAACATGCCCTAGCTAAGTCCACAGCAATGCTACTGCCCATATTACAAGGCTTGTCTCCACCTTGAGGTACACTGCAAAGATATCACATCGCAACAGCAACGGGAATATAGCAAAGACCATCACAGCAATATTTCCGACAGTTCACTGTGATGGTCTGCAGGGTTCCCAACACTGCTGCCTCTGGGAGGCTATGTGCCCAGCAGGAGAACACCGAGCAACTAAGGGAGCTATCTGCAGAGGTGAGGGCTTGTGGTGCAGATCGACCTCATAGGGACATCCTCAAAAGGCTAGTAGGCAACATTCTAGCCAGACCCAGCACAGACACCACACCATAGAGACATAGAATTTGATGACAGATAAGGACCACTTTTCCCATCCAGTCTGCCCATTTCTCCCTACCTACACTATTACATCAGACCATGCCCGATCTACAGCTCTTTGTCCCTCCCCTGTTCCTTTCAACTATGATTCCTTTCTGCTTATCCCATACATTCTTGAACCCCACCACTATTTTTCCCCAACCACCTCTGCTGGAATGCTGTTCCAGGAATCCACCACTCTTTCTGTGAAGAAGTACTTCCTCACATCTCTCCTGAATCTACTGTCCTCCAGCTTCATAGCATGTCCCCTTGTTCTGAAGCACCTTTTTGTCTGAAAAATACTCCCCTCCTGTACCTTATTTGCCCCATAAGGTATTTAAAGGCCTTTATCATCTCTCCCTTCTCTTTTCTCTATTCTAGGGTGTACATATTGAGGTCCTTTAGTCTCTCCTCATAGGGCTTTTGATGCAGACCCTGCACCATTTTAGTTGCCCTCCTCTGGACTGCTTCAGCTCTATTTCCTTCCGGAGATGTGGTCTCCAGAACATGACACAATACTCTAGATGGAGTCTTACCAGTGATCTATAGAGAGGCAACACCACTTTCCTCTTTCTGCTGGTGATACCCCTCCCTATTCACCCCAGTATCCCACTTGCCCTCCCTACTGCCTTGTTGCACTACATGGCCACTTGTAGGTCATCCTATATGATTATCCCCAGGTCCCTTTCCTGCTTGGGGCTCATCAATACTACTTCACCCATTTTGTACTCTGCCACTGATTTTCTGTGCCTTAAGTGCATTATTTTTCACTTTTGTGCATCGAAACCCAGCTGCCATACCCTTGACCACTCCTCTAGTTTTCTCAGGTCTCTACTTATCCTTCCACCCTACCCCCAGAGTGCCCACCCTATTGCAGATGTTGGTGTCATCTGCAAAGAGGCAGACCTTACATTCCAGCTTTTCTGCAATGTCACTTATAAAGAGATTAAAAAGAACCGATCCCAGCACTGATCCCTGAGGCACCCACTGGTCATCCTCTCTCCCTTGGAGTGAACTTCATTTACCACCACCCTCTGTTGCCTATTCACTAACCAGTTTCTTATTCAGTTTACCACCTTTGGACTCATTCCTAAGCTACCCAGCTTATTTACTAGTCTCCAATGTGGAATGGTGTTGAACGATTTACTGAAATCTAGATAGGCAATGTTCAACCTTCCACCCTGATCTAGTTCCTTGGTCACCTAGTCAAATAAATCTATCAGATTCCTTTTACATGACCTCCCTCTGGTTAAACCATGCTGCTTTGGGTTTTGTAGTCCACCGGATTCAAGATATTCCACAATCCTTTCCTTCAGCAGGATTCCATATCTTTCCTACCAACGATGTCAGGCTGACTGACCTACAATTGCCTGCCTCCTCCTTGCTACCACATTTGTGTAGTGGGACTACATCCACCCTGCACCAGACTTCCAGAAACACTCTTGTTTCCAGTGAGCTGCTAAATGGAACTGTTAGTGGTGCAGCCAGTATTTCACTGAGTTCCCTCAGTACCCTTGGATGCACTCCTTCTGGCACAATAGCTTAGTCCACCTTCAGATTAGCAAGTCCCTTCAGGACTATCTCCTGCAAAAAGTGACTAGTGTTCACCTCCCTCCCTCCAAAACTTTTGTCACTTTTTTTGTGGCCCCTCCCCTTCTCCTTCCTCTATGAATACTGAACAAAAGTATTTGTTCAATATGTCTGCCTTTTCCTGGTTCCCCTCTGCACAGTCTGCCCTTTCCCATTTTAAATTTACGATCCCACACCTGGTCTTCCTCTTTTCACTTACATATCTAAAAAACGTCTTGCCTCCTTTGTTACCTCCTAAGCTATTCTCTCTTCAGTTTGTAACTTTGCACTCCTTGTTACAGTTGCAGTAGGCAGAGCCTGCAGACATTTAGCATGTACAAAAGGAGTGATGTCATGTTTTC
This sequence comes from Neoceratodus forsteri, assembly GCA_016271365.2. Taxonomy (NCBI): domain Eukaryota; kingdom Metazoa; phylum Chordata; order Ceratodontiformes; family Ceratodontidae; genus Neoceratodus; species Neoceratodus forsteri. The sequence goes on along the minus strand of CM028137.1, from coordinate 258,734,487 downwards.
TGTCCATGGAACTGACTGAAGGTGTAAACAGTCTCCTCCACCTTACCCTCCTTCAAGAAATATTTTCCTCCCTCAAATAAATATGCTTTCATGTTAGTTAATGGTTGCAGTGCACTATTTTCATTCTTAAGTGGGAGGTACAATAACTGGATCCTGAGTAGTGGGAGGCAGCATTAGTTTTTTGGGGGGAGTAAGATCCACCCCCCACCTCCACCCAAGAAGCTCCTAAAGATCAACCCCATCTTTTTGTTGGTTCATGTGAGAGGGACATGAGGTGGATTTATCATGCTGGAACAATTGACTATCAGAGCTGCCTGGGGCATCAGAGCTTAAGCTTCAGCAGGAAAAGCCTGAAACTGCATCCCTATACAGCACTTGTTTAAACAGCATTGGCTCAGCTTACATTCCTCTCCTGGTCACACATTTTCACAAATACATTCCAAGAGATGGAAAGTCCCTCCTGGTGGGTATATGGTGTTATTCAGACCTGTCCCCAACCCTGCACCCACCACCTTACTCTGTATTTTGCATCAGCTGAAGCATGTCAGTATAGCTAGAGGCTGCAGGGTATCTTTTTTATTGGGCTTGCTGTTTTAAAGAAGCCCACAGTCCACTCAGAATTTGCAAAAACATATGTTATGCAGAGTGTTTTGATTTGTATGTTAAGTCCTAATGTGTCCCTCCCTCTGTCTGCTATTAGGAGTTTTTCCCAAATTAGCCTATTAGCAGATACCTGAGAGCTAGCGCTAACAGGGGTTTCTATAAGAAACCCCCTACTAAATTAAGCTCCTTATTCACTATTGTTTTCTGTGTGTGTCAGGTCTAGCTTGCAGGAGTGTTTTAATTTTAACACTTAATTTCATCAAACTATACATACCCATAAAACACAGAAATTGCCCAGATCATTAGCAGTATAATTAGTTAAGACTCTAGCTGTTTTCTTATAGAAAACCCACTTAGTTAGATTTCAAGTATTTTGCTAAACTATAAATGTAGGTACCAGCATTCTATTAGGCAGAACTAACATTTAGTGCTGATTTTGCTCTGTGACATGATTTTCATTTTTTTTTACAAATGAAGTTTATGGTATGAAGCTGTAGCCCAGAAACTGCAAAATATTTTAAAATCACTTTTTCTCCTGTGTGTGGTATAGCATGAAAACAAAAGGATGGATGACAGTGACTATTTCAGCTACACATTTGATCCCATTTTACAATGGTTCATTTCACTACACATTTAGTGTATCCCACTTTTTCAAATAATAAAACAAATATTTGTCAACCTAAATAACTCGCTCATACATATTTGTATACCTTTTTAAAAAGATACTTAACATTTGTAACCAAAAAAAAAATTAAATCATGTCACAGAGCAAAATCAGCACTAACTGCCAGTTCTACCTATTAGAATAGAGGTGGCAGTATAGTGTGGTGGTCTAAAGCTCTGAGCTGCAAACCTGGTGCCCTGGGTTTGAATCCCCCACAGCCTCCACATGCATACTGTGTGTCCCTGAGCAAATCGCTTAACTTCCTTGTACTCCCAGGTCACAGCTGTAAACAAGCGTTAGTGTCTCTCTCCTGCTAAAAAAAAAGAATGCTGGCACCTACATTTACAGTTTAGCAAATACTTTAGAGCTAATTGAGTGAATTTTCTGTAAGAAAACTGCTATAGTCTTTACTAATTATAGCAGTGATGATCTGGGGCAATTTCTGTGCTTTTTATTGTTGTGCATAGTTTGATGAAATTAAATTTTAAAATGAAAACACATAATACTGCTAGCTAGACATGACACACCCCAAAAAACACAAATAGTGAATTTAGTAGCTGTTTACATATAGAAACCCCAGTTAGTTAGCTCCCAGGCATCTGCTAAATTGTAACTGATGCCATTTGTGCTCACTGGATAAGAACAGTTACAAAGCTCTGCTGTTGTGAACTGATTTTAAAAAGCACTGCATATGCTAAGTTTATGGGCCTGGCTATGTCACTGTCACATGAGACAGGGTGCATTGTAGGAGGCAGAAGGCAATAAACCTATTTGTGATGAAGATCCCCAGGGGTCATAAAACTACCCTAAAGCTAGCAGCCTAATTTAGGAAAAAACTCCTAATAGCAGACAGAGGGAAGGACACACTAGGACTTTACATACAAATCAAAACACTCTGCATAACATATGTTTTTGCAAATTCTGGGTGGACTACTCCTTTAATTGAGCCATCCCCAATCTGTATCCTTCCAAGTATCACTTTGTGGTGAGCATACCAGTGGGGTTATTTCACTCTTATTTACAGCTTTACACCTTTATCAGTTTTTAATTGCAATTGTGTCTAAATGCTCCACCGTGTAGCCTCCAGTCTCCCACTATACCTGCATGCATTGCAGCACTGTTTCACTGCATGCAGGGAGATCGGAGGCTACCAGGACATATGCAGACAGCAGTGTGGAGCATGGGTGTAGGCTGCAATACTGGGATGCCTTCATACCACAGTAACCTTACAGTTGTATGTGCACCCCCCCAGGTGTATCCCCATGTCCCCACCTAACCTACCTCTCTGTCTGCACTTGCCTACCTGAGGGCCACCTCTTGATGGTATCCATGTACTGTCCTTGACTACTCTTCTCACTGTGTCGAGTGTTGGGAGTACCCTGCCTGCCCATGTGTGATGTGGCAGCAATACTACCTGCAGAGCAGTGCCAGTAGTGAACACACACATTAGTGAAGCTCCTGAGTGCATCATGGAGCACTGCTGTGGTGGACAATAGATGTGTGGCACTACGTACAGTGGAGTTGTGGGGAACACTGAATGCAGTAGTAGAAGGTCTGCCTTCAGCCATACAGCAGCAGAACATGAATGTCTGTTGTGCCCAGGTGCCCTAATACTGGCAGAACTGATGCCATTTCTTCCCCTCCTTCTCTTTTTCTCTCCTCCCTCCCTCCCCATCCCTTCCTCTCATTGACATAGCCCCTATTTCAACATACAGATCTCCCCCTCCCTTGAACCTCTTTCTATCACCCCTACAACATAAGTGTGTCTCATAACAGTAAAATATGGTTATTTACATAATTTGACTGTGCCATGTACACAGTACTCCATAGGACATGTAGGAGGGCACCTCAAAATACAGCTGTCATCACTAAGTGCACAATTTCAGTGTGGACAGGCTGTAATGTTTTCAAACCATTATCCACACTGTTCACTGGCAGTGTGGGCACACTGTAATGTTTAAAGACTGTAATGGTTTGAATCCATTACAGCATTTTCCAGTGTATTGTGGACAGGGCCTGCATGTCTATGTCATGATCTATCTTTCTATCAATTGCATGTATCGCTATTTTTACCTATTTCTAAAACAAACCTGCATATCACATTTGCCTGCACTCTGAGCACATACTTATGAAACTGTGCATATTTGTACTCCACTTCTGCATAGACCTCATACTGTACTTTCCTAATACTCCCATTATCACAAACATAACTACCTTGCCCTTATCAAAAGTGACCCCCTCTGAAAGTTACTATTACATTTTATCTGCTAACAGTCCATCATCAAGATTCATTACACCTGACTTCCTGACATCAACACATTGCTTAAATATAACTTACATCACCTCATGGACAAAACCAGTTTCTCTAAGAAAAAACCTGTGCAAATAATCCCAAGGCTGAACTTATGCCAGCCATTACTTTTTCATGTACTGCCACCTTCTGTACCATCATGGGGATTTGCATATGTTTCCCATAATGCTTTGCATTATTGGGGAATGTGCAATTGTGTTTTCTTTAAAATTTGGCTATCCGGCCAATATCATCCGGGATGACACATGCATCAGTGGCATTTTCTCTGTGGTTCTTTTGTAAACCTACAGTGCTTCCTATTCCTTCCTTTAAAATGTACACCTCCATGTATTTTCTTAATAACGTGTATGCCTTCCTTAGAACAGAAACTAAAACAAATCTTACTACTTACAAATCATTGTGTTGTTTCTCTATACCTCCTTAACAATTCCACACAACTTCACTAACTTCATTATGCAGCTGTGGTAGATCTGACCAGAATTTATTGCTTTTGCTGCTTTCCTCTGTTTCCACCAATACACCTCCCTATCCTCCTCCCTCTGTCTCTCCTTATTACTTCTGAATGCTAACCTTTTAGCTTTTACCTATTCAACCACCTCTTTTGAGAACCACAGTGGTCTTTTTTTCCTCTTGCTTTTGCTCACTTTTTTGACACACATGTTTGTTGCCTTTACTATGCTCCCTCTTTGCCCACAACTCCTCCACCCATCCAAGTTACCTACCCCTTCTAGGTCATCCCTGAGGCATTCACCCATCTTTTAAAATGTGCCCTCCTGAAGCAGCTGAGGTAACACCAGAAGGCCCCATGCCACACACACACCTGCATACCCCAGCAATCCCAAAGGGCAAAAGGATAGCCTGGCATCCCAAATATGCACAGGCACACATTGCAGTGCTGGGGGAAGGCCACAGACAAGACACTCCATCTAGATGGTGAGGCAGCAACTGGGTCAGAAAAGTGATACCTGCCACCCCCCAGCATGAGCACTTACTTAACCCCCACAAGCATGTATATCACACACAAGCACATGAATACCCCATGCACATATGTCCCCCCAAGCACAGGCACATATGTCCCCCCAAGCATATATATGCCCCCCATGCACATACAGGGATTGGCTCCCCTTACTGTAGGCCTTGTGGCACTCAGGGTGGGTCACTATCACAGTGTCTCACCTGCCTACCTTCTCCCTATTGCTGAGTGCCCCCCTGCATGAGTCCATGCCATACAGCCTGTCCAGACAGTGACTCATCACCTCACCACTGGAAGGCCTCCCATCCCCAGATGCCTGGTGGAACATCCCCATGTCCATACTGTGGCATAGGTAGATGCTGCCACACACCCACATTGTGCAGCATGGCGCATGCTGTGAACACTCTACATGCCATTCCTGGGGCAAACATCACCATGCTGCCTGTAAGAACCAGGCACTGGAATTGCATCTTCACTAGCCAAATCATTTTCTTGATTATGGACTGTGTCTTCTTGTGTACCTCATTGTTTGTCTCCACCACTGTACTATGTGCCTCCAGGTACATGGTCATCAGGTATGGCTGTAGTGGATATCCGCTGCCACTTATGAAGTGGATAGATGACATGATTGTTACTATGCAGCTGCATGGCATCCACCAGTACACCACCTGTATAGTGTAAGAATACTCACCAATCAACCTTCCATCCCTGTCCTTTCGTGTACCAAGGACAGCACTCAGTCTGGACCCATTGAAGACACAGGCATCTTGGCTTGACCCTGGTTCTTGGCACACACATTAGTGATAATACCCACAGAATCATGAACTCTCTGGCAGTTGTTGCTGTTATATCCTTTGTGGATACCATATGCCTCCTTGTCCCTGGATGGTGCCAAGATCACCACATGTGTAAAGTCAATGCCCCTGTTAAATTCGGCATGCCATGCATGGCTTAGAATGCCTCCTTCCTAGACTGTGTATCAGCCTGTGTGGTGGGGAATGCTATATGCTCATGTACACACAGGAGCAAGGTGTTCTTGACTTTGTGCAGTGCCTTGGATGTGAAGGACTGGCTGATACCCATGACATTAACTAGCACCCTCTGGATGGACCCAGTGGCATAGTATGCCAATGCACATAGAACATTTGTCTCAATTGACATCACTATTGACAATGGGTCAGTGAGGCGACACAGCACAGACCATATCACACAGCCATATGAATGTGGCATGGTCCAAATGGAATCTTTTGAGACAGTGCATATCCCACAGGGCACTGGTGTCCAGAAATGGCCAGAATTTACTTGGTCACAGTCTTGCCCTCAGTGCATGCTCATGTTCTCTCTCATCATTCAGTAGCAGGTCATTCATTAATAGTCCTGTGCACATCCTGTGTAACCTTGTGTTGTGCTCCTGGACAGGCTGACGTGTGGTGTGAGTCCCATGTCCATACCTGCTATCCCTGACCATCACCCTGACAGGAATGCTGCAAAGATGTCCCATGCAGAATTGAGACCATTTAAAGGGGTGCATACCTGGCATACCCGTGGAATGACACAGTGTGCATGGGTCTAGCCAGGTCATACTTGTCAGTGACATGGTGGTAGCAACATTGACCAGGAGCACTATGTGCAGAGTAGGTGACCACCCCAGGAAGCTGTAACACATGGCCAATACCACACAGTAGGACTCTGAGTCCATGGGTGTGGTGTGAGAGGTGACAGAGCCAGAAGAGGCATGTATACAACTAGTGGGGAGTGGGGCAAGCATGCCATGTATTCTGTATACATTATTAGTGATGGAGTTCCATTTTTTATGCTTCTGCAGGATTACCATGGCAGGCTGAACTGAATAATCAAAAAAGACAGGAGTAGCCCAGTGGTGCGGTGGCAGTGGTGGTTGCCCCTTGGGCCAAGTGGGCCCTACATGCCTAAGGAACGTGGTAACAGTAATTATCCCCCCAATCTCGGGACAGTGTTAGCTGATTGACAAGGAAAGTGAGGGCACAGGCTTACAGCCCTCCCATAGAAGGCCTCCGACGAATGAGGCAACAGCAATTACCCCCATAGCCTCGGGACAGCACCGGCTGCTTGACGAAGAAAGCGAGTGCACAGGTTACAGCCCTCCCATGGAAGAGCCCCAAAGAACACAGCAAAAGTAATTACCCCCCCAGGTACAACCCAGGAGCATGCAGCTCTCAGCATCCAGCACCATTTTTAAACATTTCTCCCATTCCCTTCTGGACTGTAGCTCCCACTGTTATTTTAGGTCAGCAGACACTCACTGATTGCTTCTCCCTCCCACATGCTAGGAGAAGCATGTAGTGGTGCATTTTCTGCCCATTTCTCTTGTTTAATGCAGCTGTATGATTCCAGCATTCACTCTGCAGCTGGGAGTCCCCTGCTGAGGTACCTTTCTTGTACAGTTACACTAGCCCTTTCTATGGCTAGTTATGCCTCACCCCATTGATGTATTGTTTTGCTTTGTTTATAGCCCTGTTTACATAGTCACATTTGCACTTGAGTAACCCGATCACTCGGGTTACTCCAGTGCAAATGCGATCATGTGGACACTTACCCAATTGAGGTAAGCCACTCATTAAGCCAGTACCAGATTCTCTGTCAAGCTGGGGAAGCTGAACAAAGTCAGCAATTTGCAGCAGAATAAACCACTATGTGGATTGTCTGCACCATCACAATCCGTTCGCTCTAGCGTGCACACAACTGAGGTGACCTAGACTCGTGCATGGAGAGTCTCTGTTTTCATCAATGCTACCAGCTAAATAGTTTATCCACAAAAACACTGTCCTTCGAGTGCAGCAGATTAGCTGCTATTAAAAACCAAGGGCTCTAACCGAGTCAACTCTCCATTGCAACAAACAGGCATGCTCTCTGGCATGCACATTTGCATGCACACTTACATCTCACCTTACAGTGGCGAGCAGCTGTCTGGCCCCCTGATGCATGGCCCCTCATTAAGTGCAGACTGTAGTGGTGCAGAGACGGGCTGTGCGGACAGGCAGATTGTGACTTGCAGGTGGTCGGGACTGCACTGTTGCGGTCGGAAGTCTGTAGCACTGCTGCCATATGAACACAGCTGATGGCCACTTCCTGCACTGCTCCTTTTAGCCATTTAAACTTTCAGCTGTTTTTTCTGTCTCTGCTTGCAGTTTACAAATTGTAACTGTTTTACTTTGTTTAGGGCGTATGAAATATTTTAAATAGTGCATTTTATTGATGATTTCTACTGTTGCATTATGTAAAGGTTGCTCATTTCATAAGTTCAAACTGAAAAGCTGTGTTACAACTGTATAGCTGCTTACTGTTGAGGCTGTTACACAATTAATTTCACCTCTCCTACTGCTGTCTCCTTTCTTTCCCCAGTCCCTATATCAGACCCCCTGGCTCCAAAATTTATTTCCCTCCTCCTGTTTTTACTTTGCACGCACTTTGTCCCCAAGCTGTTAAAATTCAATATTTATCTTTTTCATGCCTGTCACTGTCCTGTGCCCCCCCTCCCCGCATGTAGCCATTTCTACTTCTCTCATTCCCAGTCCCCTTCCATTCATTTCATACCTTAGTCCAGCAGTGTTTCTTTGTTGTTGTTCTTTTTTGCCATTAGAATATCTGTCCTCTCCCTGTCTGCTCACACTGTCTGCTACAACACACCCCTCATCAGGACCTAAGTTTACCCCCCCCCTTAAGGTTCACTTTCCACTTATTTGCCCTTATCTCTCTTCTCTCCATCCTTAGCCTCAGGATGGCTTTGGCAGCTTAAGAAGGAAAGTGAGGGCACAGAATTACAGCCCTCCAATGGCAGGCCCCTGAGGAACACTGCAACAGTAATTATTCCCCAGGTACGATCCAGGAGCATGCAGTTCTTGGCATCCAGCACCATTTTTAAACATTTTGTCATCCAGCACCATTTTGAAACATTTCTCCCATTCCCCTCTGGAATGTGGCTCCCACTGTCATTTTAGATCTGCAGACATTTATTGATTGCTTCTCTCTCCCACAGGCTAGGAGAAGCACAGTAGTGCTGCCCACCCACCTGCCCCCCCACCTCATCCCCATGGGCTTGACAATCCGTCTTTATTCTTTTCACCCATCATAGCCCATCCCACTTGCATTACAATCACTTGCCCCACCACACACCTACTCATTACCTTTTGCATTATCCATTTCCTCTCACACATTAACTATTTCCTTTAGATAACATCACCAACATAAAAACATAGCACATTACCCACCTACTGCAACCAGCTGCCCTGACCCTTTAACTCATTCCATACCTTTTAATGGCTTTTCACTCTTTTACATCTTTCTCTTCCAAACCCTTCCTTCACTCCCTTTCATTTCCACTTCTCCTTATAAAACTCACCTTTCTTTTCCCCCTTGCTACTGTTTCTTCCCTACTCTCCCTCTGTGGTCCACCACCATCCCATAACCCCAACAAACAAACAATCACTGAAATTCATTCCTTCCACTTTGGAGACTTCCCTTTACCCACTCAATCTGGAACTATGATCTCCCACCACAATCTCCCCCACCTAGCAGCATGGCACCTAACTTCTGTACAAGACTCCTCTATGCCAACAATGCCCTCCACAATTCTTTCCACCTCATCAGCCTTTGGCAATGCTGCCTCTCCCATTGGGGAAGTTGTCCCCATTATCTCACTCACTGCACATCCCCTTCCAATCACAAAAATGTCTATCCTCTCAACCAAAAACACAGACATCTCATCCTCTTCCTCCTACTACTACTTTTCCTCCCTGGTTCCATCTATCCAAATCCTGGCCTCTTCTCCCATAACTCCATCAGCCACACAATCCCACCCCACATAAATAAAACCTTCAACAGGAATATGATCAAAATAACACATCTTAACATCCAGAGTCTCACAGCTAAACACACCTTGTTCATGTCATGGGTCTCCACCAATACATTTGACGTAATTGCCCTCACCGAGACCTGGATCTCCCCAAAAATCCTCTCATTTTGAACGATACCCTTTAGTTAGAAAAGATAGAACTGGTAAAAGAGGAGGAGGCTACCTCTTCTTCATAGCCAACCACATTACCTTCACTGAACATGAAACCGATACTGACACTCCCACACTCGAATCACTCTTCATAAACCTTATCCTTGGAAACAACAAAATCCTCACACTGACTGTTGTATAGTCACACCCTAGCACCCCTACCAGTGAAGTGCAATCTCTCCTGTATCTAAAAAATCATTCCCACACAGTAGGAAATGGATAATTCTTTCGATTTTAATTGAAACTGGCTTTCTAGTCAAGCAGATGACCTTAGAGATAACATTGTCGAGCTTGGCCTTTACCAAATCATCACCTCCACTACTCGTACTCACTACAGTACTGGCTATAAATCCACCCTGGATTAGATCATTGTTTCTACTCCTAACAGGGTTATCCAATCAGGTATCCTGCCAGACTCCATTAGTGACCACTGTGCAGTATTCTGCTACTGACCAGCTGAAGGTTTAAAAAGTGAACCCAGATTTATTCTTTCCAGACACCTTAGCAAACTTAACCAAGAGGACATTGGAAGATCCATCTCCTCCGCTGACTGGTCCTTCTCCAACAACATCACAAATACCAATGCTGCACTCATCTCCTTCAGTTAAACATTCATTTCCATTGTGGCTACACTACTTTAGTAGCATCAAAAAACTCAGCATTAATGGAAAAAAAATCTGATTGGATTCGCTGGCCTTCCTGCAACTCATGCACAAGAGAGCCAAAGCTTGGTCCGCTTACAGAAAACATAAACTACCTAATCTCCTGCAACATTACAATTCACTCCATAACAGCTGCAAAGTGGCTGTCCATGCAACCAAGCTCACATTTCTTAAAAATAAACAAATCGATAATTCGGGCAGCCCTAAACTAACCTGGAACACAGTCAACAAACTACTGGGGAGAACCAAAAAAGTAGAACAATTTGGTATCACAAAGGATGGCTCCCAAATCAAAGAGCCATTACAGGTGGCAAACCTTTTCAACCTCCATTTTGGTGACCTAGACCAATATAATCCCTGCTTCTATCAATGCAACACACACAGAACAGACCTTTCCACTACCCCCACATCCTGCCCCCCACTCCCCTTTCCACTTCTGCATTTTCCATCCCTCTCAGGTAATAAACTACATAAAGAAGAATGACCCAGGCTTTCCCTCAGTGTAGATGACATTGACTGCAGCATTCTGAAACTCACAGGCAGTCATATTGCTATACCCCTCACAAAGATTCCCAACTACTTTCTGCACAGGGACCGTTCCCCAGAAATGGAAATGTGCCACCATCACTCTCTTTCATAAAGCAGGTTCTATGACTGATATTAACTGCAGACCTATTTCTCTGCTCACTCACCCCTCAAAAATTCTCAAAAAAATAGTTAGTAAACAAACCATTGAATACCTTGACATATAATCTTCTCTATGACTCTCAGCATGGCTTCAGATCATGCCACAACACAGAAACTGCCCTTGTTAAGCTTACTCACATCATCAATAAGGCCAATGATGAAGGTCTCTACTGCGGCTCTGTTTTTGTGGACCTGACCAAGGCCTTTGACTTGGTCGACCACCACATACTCCTCACAACTTTATTCAAATTCATCTTCTCTAATGAACTTCTCAAATGGTTTCAAAACTACCTCAGTCACAGAACACACACTACCATTATTAAAGGTCAACATTCTGGTGTCCATCCCATTAAATATGGTGTCCTACAGGGATCCATTCTGGACCCCATGCTGTTCTCCCTAGCAATAAATCCCCTCCCATCTATCTGCACACACACCAAATTAATTCTATATGCCAATGATGCTGCTCTGCAAAGACAGATGCCCCACTACAATTCTCAACAGCCTACAGAAGGATTTCAGTAAGTTCCGCTCATGGCTCACCACTCATGGTCTAGTCCTAAATGCCAAAAAATAAAAACAAATCCATGGTTTTCTCCAGGTTCAGAAAAAACTTACACTTTGACTGCACACTTATAGACAACAATTGAAACTGTAATGGGACAGTTACTGAATTTAGGTATTTAGGCATCTACCTAGACTTCTACCTCTCCTTCAAATTCCACATCTCCCAACTCATTAAGACAATCCATCAGAGATTCAGTATGCTCTTCAGAATCAATTAATTTCTCATCCCTGAAACCCAGACTTAGGTTGTTAATAGTCCTCTCCTTGACTACAGCCCACTTATTTATTCTTCCACCCCTCTTTCAAAACTCTCAGTAAGCTCCGAACCACGAGCATACCAAGATTTATTACAGGACTGCCAAGAAACACCACCACTGCCTCCTCTACAAGGCTACAAATTGACTCTCTCTTGAAGACAGAATCAACCTCAAAATCCTGACCTTTTTCTTTAAAGTCCACCAGGGACTTCTCAATCTAAGCATCACTTCCTGCTTCCAGAGGCCTCCCAGGGTTCACACCACTAGATCCTCTTCCAGTCACTCCTCCCTTGTCCCTTTCTTCCACACTACCCTTGGACTCCACTCTCATTCCTCTAGGGGTATCTGACTCTTTAACAGCCTCCCTAAACCTCTTGTGCAATGTCCATCCCTTGGATCCTTCAAATCTAACATTAAACATTACCTACTTCAGAATTCTGTCTGCTCCTGCACAAAATGCTGACCACCCTCTAAATCTGCCTTCCTCTATTTTCTATGGTTATTGATGTTACCTTTTCCTTCTATTTTATTTTTTTTGTACTTTTATATTCCCTATCTTTATACAGCTCTGATAGTTTTATATTGTTATTCTTTTTGTAATCATCAATGCTCCTCTGCTTTTACTCCACAGTTGTTCCTGTAAAAATGTATACCTTGTACATATTATGTATACCTTGTATATATATTGTATGCCTTGTATTGATCATATCTCTGTAGTATGCAGAGTGGACACTTGTGAAAATGGGCCATTTTGCTCACATTCCTTTCCAGTATAATCAATAAAAATGAAATATCCTGCACTGGCTGTCATGGAGGGATGATACACAGGTCAAGTACTACAAGGATGATATCAGGGCCTACTGAGCCCTAGTAGAGTCCTCTCAGATAAATAATGGTGGGTGGGTGTGTGAGTGTGCCCTGTGTGTTGACTGTGTTCTGCTGTGTCCCTGCATGTGTAAGTTTCTCATGCCTGTCCTTTGTGTTCCTCTCATTCCAGAGCTACTGGAGACTACTGAGGAGGATAGTGCCCATGGTGAGGGGATACACTGATTGTATCCCTCAGGGTTCAAGCCAGGACTCACAGGAGGAGCAGGTGGACTGAGGGTCTTCTCTGCAGAGACATGTGCATGTCCATGAACCTTTTGCTTCTTGGGACACTTTCGGTAACCATAGTGCTACAAAGGCCTACTAAATATTTTAATTATAATGTACTCTATACCGATTTTTGTTTTCCTGTCTGTTGACAGGTACCTACGTCTGTATAGTTGGTATTCACACGGCCAAATGTACCTGGTACAATTAAAATATTTGTGCCCTATATGTCCCTTGTCCAAGTGTTTCTTCCAGTGACTGGTGGCATGCTGCTGGCCACGATTGTCAGGCCCATGGTAGTTATGGTGGGCATTGTTGCAATGGAGTGCAGGCTGGCCCAGGTCTTACTGCAGGGCAGGCAGCTGTGCACAGGGTGGGTGGGGGCAGGCCCTCTGGTGGTATGTTCTATGTACATGGTCATCATGTTCCTGTTAGGGGCAACAGGGGAACAAGAGTACATAGGGGCAGTTCCATTGTTCTTTAGTGTTCTACAGTATCTTTGTGTTGTGTCTGCTTTGTGGGTTTATATTGCACTGTTTTCTTAATATTACACTGCTGGATTCAGACCTATGTAGCACTACAGGTCTTCCACAGTGGTGGTCCATCCAGTACTATACCCATGGCCCTTACAGTTCCCGTGGTTTGTCTTACACAGTGTAAGCCCTGATTGCCATCCCCATGCATGCAGTTTATGGCAGTCCTGCACATGGCATAGTGCTGTGCCTGCAGTGCCATTCATTGGGGCATGCATTGCATGTCATGAATGCACATATTTGTGGCACTCTCATGCCATTATGTGGCCGTGCCCTTTCACCTGTGTATGTGCCACTACCACAGTGGTATGCATGTGCTGCCTTTGTGCACCTCTGTGTGGCATACATGCATGCTGCATGGCCATTGAATGTGCATTTGGGAGACATATGCCCATCAGTGTGGTGGATATGCACCACTTAGGGCTTGCCTGCCATTCATGCATATGCCTTATTGTGGGTGCTAGGGTTAGGAGGCTGGGATCAGGGTGCAGACAGTGAGTGGTGGCATGAGGTAACTACAGTATAGGTATTATGTTTGCGCTCTGTAAGGAAGCTGGGGCATTTACTTCCCAAATACCAATAGTCCCCTATTCAGGAAGGGCAACTGAGTATTCAGGAGCTCTACATTTGTGGTGTTTTGGAAATACCATTGGGCCCTAGCACATCCCTTCTTGATGGCAATTAGTTGTTACTTCAACAGGCAACTAGCACGTTAAGAAAATTAAGAAAATCATTTTTTTATGCTGTATCAGCAAGTCTTACTGAGTGGTAGAGTCTTGTTTCTGCCTACATTATATGGTGATACCCAGCTGAATCACACACAATGACAGACTGTTAGCTGCTGGATCTGGTAGGTCTCAGGCCAGTCCCAGGAGAGAAAGTGAGAATTCCCATTGAGAGGTGAGAGCAAGAGGAAGAACTGGGCCCTTGCACCACTTCTTGAAGGAGATAGGAAATTATTTTTACATAGTTAACTGCCCTTCCATATTCCTTCCCATGCCAGTTATGCATTGTGATATGCTTTGATGATTTTTTGAAAAATAAATAACCTAGCTTTAGGGTGCCTTCAGATTTACATAGTGTTCCAATCCCCTCACCATCTACTGCACTTGATTTTCGTATTTATAAGACATTCTATGACATCAGTAACTCTGGTTCCATGCTATGCATCTGAATGGCCTAGAATGGGAGTTTCTAATGTCATAGAATGTTCAGGCAGTATGAAAACAGAGAGCAGCAACTGCTGAGGAGAGAGGGATTAAATGTAGTTAAAAATGCAACAAAATTAGATTATTAATTTAACAGAAAAGGTCAAAAACATATCAGAATACTGGGTAGCCAATAACAGAACAACTGGAGGGCATCTAGAGATGTAAAAATGTTTTCCTATCACCTTTGAGCCCTTGTTCTGTCCCTCTGGTAGGAACATCCAATGTGTGGGCAGTCCTCTGTGTTCTCCTCCTGATGGATGATATTAACTGAGCTGCACTACCAGATTTAGGTATTTGGGAAGGGGCTGCTGACAAATCTTCACCCACAGCAATTCTTTTCAGGCTTTCTGTTACTTACACACTTGCACCATTTTAGAACTGTATGGTGTAGTGTATGCCTCCTTGTGAAGCAGATCTGCATAATACCATACAGATGCTGTGTGTCTGCAGTGGAAGAGCTTAACAAGCACATAAACTACATAATTTAGTTCTGAAGTGGTCCCTTTATGAGCTACACACATGTAATCTCAGTAATATGCCAGCATACATTCACAGACAGAATATGAAATGTAAAAGTACAGTATTTGTTATACTAATGTGCAGTACTGTAGTTCCTCCATATAAAGCTTTTGTAACCGTTATTTACTACAGGACATGTGAACTCTCTTCTTGTCATTCAGATGGTAGACAACCTAAGTGGTAAGAGGAGGGTGTCTATGCTGGTTATTGTGTCTCGCCCTACCTGTGGTACTGGAATGGCTATTGATGTGAGTCAGGGGCAGACAGAGGTCAGGGAGGTACAGAATGGGTGGGATAGAAAGGGAATGAGGAGTTTACTACTGCTACTGATCATATCAGGGTGGGGGGGTACCACTGGATTACCAGGGAATTTTTTTTTTAACAGGGATTGGGTCAGGAGAGGTTACCACTGGGCTACCAGGATTTATTCTTATTTTCATGAAGACTGGAGCAGGACGTGGTACCACTAAACTACCAGGGAGTTCATTCTTGTTTTAATGGGGATCTGGGTGGGAAGGAGTTACCACTAGACTACCATGGAACTGGTTGGTGTTTTAATGGAGATCAGGACAGAAGGGGGGTGATGTCATTGGCAAATGTACTCGGAGAGGGCAAGACATCACTCACCACCGTGCAAGTTAAGAGTAGGGTTTTGGTTGTGGTAAATAGCACTGCCATGGCAGTGTTTTACTGCTTCCAAAATCCACTGAAAATGATGCTGCACCTTATATGCAAGAGGTTTCCCTCATTTGTATGAGGTATAGTTAGCACAATAGTACTCTTCACTGAGCACCACACTATGGGCACCTCTAAATATGGCCCCCACCTAGTTTGGAATGTACTATACCTGGTTGGTATGATGATATTCAGGTTAGCATTGTGCTAAATGGTTTTTACTTGAAAACATTTGATTTGCATTGTTTTCTCGGGAACTAGGGAAAGAAATACAAATGTGTTGCACGTGAATTCTAAACAAGCTGTATGTGTCTTCTTGCCCAATGATTTATTGAGCAGTACTGGTAATGAGGTCATGGCAGGAGGCCACACAAATGGGAACGGAATCAGGAAAGTTAGTAATGAATAAAAGCTTGATATAGGTAAGCTCTGCATGTGAGCTGAACAGCAGTCTAAATTAAATTATGAATGCCCAATGTTCCAGCTCCTTTTTATGCAACAAACCTAGCAGGAAAACACTTTCCATATATATTTTTTTATTTCACCACATTGCCTGCAGCACAAATACTGGTATTTATCTGAAAATAGGTCATGGGGTACAAAAGAACCAGCTGCAATTTGAAACCATTATTGAAAGCATCAGAGATAACTTAAATGTAACCTTGAATTCTTGTGTACTTTCAGATTCTATATTAACCAATCTGTACTTCAAGTGAATTGCAATTCCAGCAAAAATATTGTTACAGAAGAGAGTGCCTTTATTGATTTTGAATTACATGGTTTCCTACTGTATTACGGCAGTGAGTGTCCTATTATTCATTGCAATAGTGTCCATTTGTAGTTTTTGTGAGTCCAATAAAGTGGACCATTAACTTCAAATATCTGTGTTATGAAAACAGATAACAATAGCTAGTCTTGAACTAAAATGATACCAGCAAAAACAGATAGGAATAGCCAGTCTTGAACTAAAATAATAGTAGCCTTTCATGTTACTAACTTTCAAAATTTTACACAGCATACCCATTAATACTGCTTGGACTAGAGAGTTGCCAGAAGGATACAGCCCAATATAAAAATATTTCTAAAACTGGCCACACGTGGGCAGTACTTCGCATTGCCACCTAGAAGACCAGGGTTAACAAGCAAGACCCAGAATCCCACATTGAGGCTGACTTGGGGGTGAGTATTGCAGAAATTAGGCACTTGGCTCACATGGAGAGAAAGCATAGGAATCCCAGCATTCATGTACCTCTTGCCAGCTGATAGAGGAGCAAAGTTGTTGTTGAGCTGTGAATGCAGCCACCCACACACATTCTTCTGGTGGTGGAGAGGGGAGAGCTGGTAGAGTGACATCATCACCATGGCTGGAGTTTGGGGGAACTGAAGTAAAGACATATACAGAGCAAATAACCTACAACTGTGAAAACAAGTAATACAGATACCAAGTGGATATTGTGACGTCATGTAGCATGATTTCAAAGTCTGAGGGCTCTACATGACATCACAGTACCTACATAGTGCCTGAGACAGCTTCCCTTCACAGTTGGAGGGTTGTAATTTTTAATACTGTAGAAGATTATCATGTTTCATACTACCAACAAAATCAAATAAATAGCAGAGAACATTTCTATCACTTGAGATAGTTCCCTATTCCAAGCAACAAAGTCAGTAACAGTAGGTATTCCAAAAGTAACTCCTAAAAGTAAATTATTTTAAAATGGCAATGCTAGACAGAAACAAGTGGTTAAGGAGTTCATTTTTCGGACAGGTAGCAGAACAAAGTAGAAAGCCATGTGGTAACAAACACATTTTATTTTTTGAATTTTTGCATTTTGCAGTCATTGTCCTCATTCTACCACCATTCAAATAGCTGCTCATGCACTTTGCATTGCAAGTTGTTCATCCCATTCTAAGTTGTTCTTCATGATTTTAAGTGAACAACTTTTTACAAACACTGCTGAAACATGTAACTCAACAATTATGGCCAGCCCAGTGGTGCTGAGGGTTGAGGCAATGGATGCCACGCCTCGTCCTATGATGATGACCCATGTTTGCGGTGCAAGCGGGTCACCAGGGGCCAGCTGGGGAGGAGGAGGAGGAAGAGGATTGAGCATCCCTAGTACAGCTCTCCTCCTTCTCTGGGGAGGGGTGGTTGCAGCAGTTGGTGTTAGCTGGGCCCCTAGTTGAGGCTAGGTGCTGGCACACTGATGCTGATAGAAGAGGGGCAGAGATGGAGAAACTTCAGGCATGCAGCATATGGGAGCATGCATGGCACCACCATTGGAGCCCTTCCACACCCCCCCCTCAGCAGGGGGAAAAAAAGGCAAAAGTTCTGGCAGTTGGATGATGGTGGCACTTGCAGATCCCACCCCCGGCTAGTCAGACCAGCAAACAGGATCCTTGCCTGAGGTTAGGGTGAGCACTCCCCCTGCCATCCCCACCAGAAGGGATAAGCCCTGAGGGTCATAGTTGGTGCTGGTGGATGTCAGGGGATGGAGCTCGAGTGCAGCCTGAATGAGGGCTGCCGGGGGAGAAGAAACAGTCTAAAAAAAAAATAAAATTATAGAATGTCAGTAAAACTCCAGAGTACCCTGTTTTAGTATTAAACACTATGGGCCAAACTCTCTCGGCCCCCCGAATGGTGTAAGGGACTTGCACCACATGGAATGGCACAAGGTGCAGCTTATGCTAAAAGATGCGCCAGGAGAAATTCACAAAAGCAGCCTGCATGCACCAAAGGGGTTTATACCATCCTCGTGGCACAAAATGGGCTGTGCCATGGCACCAGAGGGCATGTGGCAGACACAGGCTGCCATATCCCCTATTACAAGATTCTAAAAACCCTCCCAGAGGGCAAATTTATAAGTACTGTTAGACCAGCCAGGGCTGGTTTAAGGGTACATAGAATTGTGTCCTCTGGAATGGTTAGAGAACTTGAGCTAATGTGCTGCGGTCTCCCCTCTCCAGTTCTGATCTCCTTGTATTAAAATAGTCATGCCCGTAGTGGTCTAAAGGACCCCCCGGCCCAAATCCCCATTTTCTTAAAATTATACACATCCTTGGAGGTCTAATGGACCCCTCCAGGCTTGATCCCCATTTTGTAAAAATGACACATGTCCTTTGCGGTATAGTGGACCCCCCTCCATATCCTGATCTACCCATATAATATGAATATATATTTCTCTGGGGGTCTAGCTGACCCCCACCCCCCCAACAAAATAGGGTGTGCCACACCATCCCATTCCCTCACATCCCTGAGCCAGCAACTGTCACAGCCATCTGCTGTCCACCATGGCCAGCTGCCAACTGAGCTATCAAGGATCTCATACTGTATATAGTACATGCTCCTTGATGGCTCAGTCAGTGGCTGGTCATACTGGAGGGTGGAAGGATGTGCCAGTTGCTGGCTTGGGGATGTAGAGGGGAAGTGGTGTGGTGGGGCACTGACTGTTGGAGTGGGGGGGTCCATTAGACCACCAGGGAAATATACATTTTTTATTATATAGGCTGGCTGGGGTTAGGGAGGTGGGTCATTTAGACCCCCAGAGAAGGATATTTTATTATATGGGCAGATTAGGGTTGGGGGGTCCACTAGATCACCAGGGATGTGTGTCATTTTAATAAAATGGGGATCAGGGCTGGGGGGTCCACTAGACCACCAGGGACATGTGTCATGTTAATAAAAAATGGAGATTGGGGCTAGAGGGTCCGCTAGACCACCAGGGATATCCTAGAGTGGTGCATGGCCATGCCACAGTTTGCTGCAACTCATCCCGATGTGCTGTCTGTTTGGCGCATGACCACAGTTGCCGTAAGCTGTGGAACATTGCCGCCAGGGTCTTACCTAATAGAAAATTACCCAATAGAAAATCAGATGCAGGGTCCCTGGTGCACCAGCATTCAGCACAAGTCACCATTGGTGCAGCTTGTGCAGAATTTTGAGAATCGAGCTCTACATTTACAGTATGCAGTGCATGATAGGTACATTTATTATATAAATTCACCTCAACATTCCTAAGCACTGACTAAAAAGATTGCTATATCAATATCATGCTATTGATTTATGCAGGCAGACCTTGAGCTTTTATAGTGATGCTGAGGAATAAGTCTGAGTGTGCAAAACTTGCAGTGTTACTCTACAAATCTTTGTCAGTAAAATCTGAAAAGATTGAAGAGATTTCAGAGTTTGTAAAAAACTTTAAGCTTTGTGAATAAATTGTTGAAAACATGCAATGTTAATAAAAGGCCCCCAACAGAAATTCAAGTAAAACCTAACTCTTTTCAGCATAATTGCAGAAAGAAATGTGTTTTCCTTGTGTTGACTATAGCACACTAGGTGAGAAAAGTTAAAGAGATGTTCTAACTCTCAACAGTCCCTGACTTTTTGGGATGTGTCTGATTTTGCATGACAAATGAACTCTGTTCCTCCTAAATTTGGCACATTTGCTACTGAAGATTAGATCTTCAAATCACATAATCATAGCAAACAATAGTTTTATTGTCTAGTGTTCTGTTCTATCAGTAAATGTTTTT
This sequence comes from Neoceratodus forsteri, assembly GCA_016271365.2. Taxonomy (NCBI): domain Eukaryota; kingdom Metazoa; phylum Chordata; order Ceratodontiformes; family Ceratodontidae; genus Neoceratodus; species Neoceratodus forsteri. The sequence goes on along the minus strand of CM028137.1, from coordinate 258,714,159 downwards.
ATCGTTAAACCACTTATTGTAGCACTCTCATTGACCAATATTATCTTTTTTAAGATGTGTCACTGATTTTGGTAATATGTACCTGATTTTGTCCATGATTTTTGAGGCAAGGGGTTAAGAGGTATATATCTTGGTTCCAGCAGAGAAACTCACAGTTGGCCACAGCAAAACCTAACTACACAAAACCCATAGAAAATGTTAATTTTAGAAACACCTATGTTTTGCTACTGAAAACCTTTTTATTAAAACAGGATATGTTCCCTTTAGACTGTATCTGTTCCCATTGTTTAAACCAATTATGTCATAACCCTCTGCTTGTGACATCACAACCTGATTCTATGGAAATTACTTCGAGATCACACATAGAAGATTCTGACTAGGGTTGCCCAGAGGGCCTAGCTTAGCACTTAAGGCATGTACCTTCTGCTCAGGAGAATACTAGTTCAGTCTTGAGCTTGGGATCCTAGTCTGTAGTGACAAGGGAAGTAGGAGCTGTTCAACAGATGTGTACTTCAGGGAGGGTTCTCTGCTCTCCTCAAACAATCTCAGATGCAGGAGAGAAGCACTCAGAGGGCCAAAAGAAAAAAAAAAAAAAACAAAGCAGGCTGTAGCTTAAATTATTTATTTGTCTAGTGCAGGAAAACACTGATTGGCTGCCCCAGTGCTTTAACTACCAAGGTAATTTTCTGTGGGCATGTAAGATCACACAAACCAACCACTATTTAAATGCATTACTTAAAAGTACAGAACACTTATTGTGAAAACAGAAAATGTTAAAGAAAATTTAAGAGCCAAGGCATATAAAGAATAGGGATATCAGGCAAAATCCCTGACTATAATAAATTAATAGTAAGTGTTACATACTCACATACTCAGTTCAAATTGCAAATGAGATCAAAAATACATGCTAAAGTACATATGTAGAATACAACAAAAGTATTGAATTTTTTTATTTTATTTTCAATTTATCCCTTTCACGAGGCTCATGGGGGGGGCACTGTGCTGGTGTGCCTGAATGGTCTTTCTGTTAGCTTTGATTACATTTATTTAGTTTAATTAAGTCTATCAACTGATAATTCAAAGCCATAGAGCGTACATAGACACCAATAGGTCACCCAGAGAAAAAAAAAAATTAATAATCTCTGAGGATGTCAATGATTCACTATAAACAAACCACACTAGGGATCAGAAAGTAATGCAAATGTATTCAGTAATGTTGTTTAAACATTAATTAACAATCCCTTTAATGTTTTTTTAACTTTATCAAATCAGTTGCACTGAACTATAGTGTAGGTGTAAATTTCTACAGCAGGTACTAAATTAAATTTTAAAAGTTTTCAATAGAATTAAGTTTAAGGTGACATCTTCTAATAAGTATATCAAAACCTAACAGTGAAACAAGAACACCAACAAGGATTCCAAAGGACTAGCTAGTGTGGTTTGTTTATAGGGAAGCATTGACATCCTCAGAAATGATTAATTATTTAATTTTCGATGTTGATGTCTATGTATGGCCTATAGCTTTGAATTATAAGATTTGAATTATAAATTGATGAGTTTGGTTAAACTAAATTAATAAATATAATCATAGCTAAGAGAAGGAATATCCACGCACACCAACACAGTGCCCCCCAACCGGTATGAGCTCTAGAATACTCCTTAATTTTTTTGTTTTCACAACAGGCATTTTTCTCTTTTAAGTAATGAGTTTAAATTGCTGTTGGTTTGTGTGGTTTGACATGCCCCCTTATAATGACTTTCATGGTCAAAGCACCGGTGCTTCCAGTCTGTGTTTTCTTGCACTAGTCAAGTAAATAATTTTAACCAGCCAACTTTGGGCTATTATTTTTTTTTGTCCTCTGATTTCCATTTTCCTGTTTCTGATCTTGCCATACATAGCACCCTCTTTCAAGATGTGCTGACTTCCTTTTGGATTTATCTTTGCATGATGGCTGCATCCTGGTGGCATAAAGGGCCATTCCAACAGGATACTCACCGAGACAAGCCTTCATCTCCAGTGTCAGGATCAGCTGAAGGGCATCAAGTGGGTGAGTGCTGAGCTGCTGACACCTGGCCCCACCCCGATTCTGGCATGTGCTCATAATGGGCTTGGGGAAGATTGTGGGGTGGCAATGGCTACTGCCTCCCAGACCAATGACCACTTCTTTCTGCTAGTGGTCTGCTGCCATTCAGTGATACACTACTGAAATTGCAACAGAGGAGAAGGGACCAGCCTCATTCAACATCTGGCTACATAATGCACATTGCTGGAGAACCACTGCGTAAAAGGATCCTGTTTTCATGCCACTTATATAATTGATTTGCAGTCCTGACCGCGGATGTCATAAAAGTTGTTAGTGTCCATTGTGGTCGATGTGGCCCCACTAACTTTGGGCAACTTTTTACTTGGGCTGGGTAGCCACTTTACATACAGGCAGCTTCAAATCATGGCTAAGATGGCTGGTAAAACTGTACTATAGGCAACAGGCAAAACTCAGTTCTGTCTCCCTTTCAACTTCATTCTTTATTCTGGCGCCCTTTAACTTAGGCCACCACTCCTTCCTCCTGTTACTGTATGGCACATAAGTTAGGCTGTGGCAGGTGACTCCACCCTTGCCATTAGGGTGAACATCCCCACCACAGCTGCCACAACCAGGTTGGTATCCTTAACTTTGGGGCTGTCTCTCTCTCTTCTTACTTCCTCACCAAAAACGTGGGCCCTGGTGAGCAACTTCACCCACTAGCTCATGGGCAAATGTCCCCAAACGACCTGGAATAATCTCCCTCTGGATATTATCATTAGTAGAAACAAGTCTCAGTTTCAGCAAAGATTAGATAGATGGATGCTGACAATGGAAAAATGTTATCAATAAAGGAACACGGATGGGAACCACTATGGGCAAATATGCCTTTCGTTCCCATATCTGCCGCAGTATGAACCCACCCAGACTGCCACATCTGGGTTTGCATTTAGACTCTGGAGCTATGTATTTCCACCCAGTGTCCCTAGGCCCATCTTTCTTTCTAGATCCAATGCTCCTCGCGGACATATAAGCATGGCTGTAATGCTCTCATCTGCATGGGTGACTCCCTTTTTTGGTCTCTCCCTCACTCTCTCTCTCTCTCTCTCTCTCTCTCTCTCTGTCTTTCTCTTGGCCTGGCAATATACTGGCAACAAACTGGCTTGCTCACCTCTGCTCCTTTGATCTCCTTCCCTCAGGTCATGTATCTCATTATGCACCGCTGAGGGACATTGTATAGGACCTATGCCACAGACTGATGGCAGTATGTCAATTTAATGAATGCTAAAAGGCAAAAGCAAAAATGGTGCTGGCTTTACAGTGACTAGGAAGATGGTGACTTTTGCATTCCCCCCTGCCCTTGGAGCTACAACCTCAGAGTTGGTATTTATAGAAAAGACGGTGTGGGGGACAAAGCACCCTCCAAATGCAAAAGTTGCCATCTTTCTGGTAACTGTAAAGCTGGTGCCATTTTTAATTTTGCCTTTCAGCATTCACCAACATGACATGGAACCCGGACTAACCCCACAGACCTGGCTAGTGGTCACTACCACCTCACTCACCAAACTCTCATTCACCCAAACTCAAAGAAAACCTTCTGGATACCCTGACAGCAGGCAATTGGCCCCACTCTCCCACAACATTCTCCTGGACCCCTTCTCTGCCCAGGTTCCCCCTCAGAATCTCCCTTTTTGATTTCAAAACCCCAGTTTATACCCCTGCACACCAACAGTGACCTCTGACCTGCAGAAGCTCCCATCAGAGGCAAGGAAGTGAATTAACCAATTAATTATAGGACCAAAATGGACCTAAAGTGCATAGACATGTACATGGCCTGTGGTGGTGGTGGTGGGGGGGGGGGCCTTACAAACAGTTTGTAAAATTCTATGGGATCTGAGACCTAATGACAACTGCAGTCATTTTAGCAGGAAATGGGAAATCACTTTAAGAAAGAAGGAGACGGATCAGTAGGTTAATGAAATGTTAACAAAGAAAGAGTGTTAACCAACGATATGCAGTAAATGCAAAACAATCTTCTGGACCAGACACACCAATTGGAAGTAAACATAACAAAAATAGCTATGAGGGTCAGCTATGGGGCCTTCACAGATAATACAAAGATTTGTACTGCTGTCAGGGCAGTGCATTACAAATACTATTGGGTAGAAATGCATAAAAATATTGCATGTTTTACTAATACAAATATCACTCTTAAATATTTATGTTTGCATTAGAGCACATAAAGAATTATTTGACACCGACTGAGGCTGTTGTAACACTTTAATTAATCAGAAGTGTGGCACTGGGTGGGGTGGGTGGGAAGAAGTGCTCTGATATGAAATCCAAATGGCAAGAAACAAAATTAGGGTCTCATTCCCTGTGCCATATAAACCAACTTGTCCTCAACAAGATGCTTGCCAGGCAATGTTTACTGTAGAAAAACATTTCTTCTATATTACACATAAAAAGGAACAAAATGAGAGCACTGTGAGCAAATAAAGTCAAGATTTGACCAATCCATACTGTAGTTCTATTGAACATGAGACCCCTAATGCAGGGATGCTTAGCTAATGGAATGAGCAAGCTACGTGAATACCTGCTTTCCATGGACCAGTGTGCCTGTTATGACCCTACCTGAGCTTGTCCTGCCAACCTCTATCTCTTGCCCCACCACTCCCTCCTTCCTACTCCTTACCCTATTTTACTTACAACATTAATACTGTGCTATATGTCTCTGCCCATATGCACTTCATTTCGAGTTCAAAACTCCAACCTCGAAGCCTACTTGCACTTGTCTAAAGTATGTAATTTTGTTGTAAGTTACTGCACCTTGACTACTGCATTGTTTACCTGTTATTGCTGTTTGCACTATTGTACCTGTTACTGCTGCTTACTGAAATGTTTGTACTGATGATCTATGGGTACCAGGTACTGGCGTAGCCAATGCCTAAGCGCCCCCCAGCAGACCCGTTACAGGGTACTTCTCTCTACTTGCACTTGTCTAGAGTGTGTAATTTTGTTGTAAGTTACTGTGCCTTGACTACTGCATTGTTAACCTGTTATTGCTGTCTGCACTGCTCTATGTGCTACTGCTACTTACTGGAATGTTTGTACTGATGATCTAGGGGTACCAGGTACTGGCGCAGCCAATGCCTAAGCGCCCCCCCAATGGACCCGTTCCTCTACTCCTATTTCCCCTGGACCTCCACAGCCCCCCCACCCTGCCTGAACACCATTTCCCCTACCTGGATACAGTTCCACAACCCCGGACATTAGCCGCACCATCAGCCTCTGAAACCGCTCACCTGCCGTACCTTACCCCGAACCCTCACTATCTTTAGCCTCCCCCGACGGCCTATGGCTCCACGATCCTGGGCTCCTCTAGTAGGCTCCTGCCACTAAAACTGCTCACCCACCGTTTTCACCCCCATATTCTCACACTCATCGATCTGTCCAGCCTGCGTACGGTTTCCATGGACACGGTCTCATCCCTCAGCCCCCTGCTGCCATTCCCGCCACATCCCCCTAACACTGACTTTTCACTTCTACACCCCCAGTTAGACCCGTTTGCTCTTAACCTCCAGCCCCCGCTACCCGACTAAGCACCGACTCCCTGCCTGGAACAGTACCACAACCCCGGTACAGCCGCTGATGCCGCCCCCTCCGTACCTCACCCCGAACCCCGCCATCCTAACTCTCCCCTGCTGACTTCAGTTCCATGAATCCAGGCTCCTCTTGAGTGGTTCTGCTGCTAAAGCCGCCCCGTGGCCGTCTTCACCTCCAATCCCCTCCCCTGCAGCTCTCTCTAGCTGCCACACGGTTCCATGGACTCGGTCTCTTCCCATAGCCTTCTACCACTTATGCCACCATATCCCCCTCACCCAGACGTATACCGTAAGCCCCCTGCCCCATCCAAATGTTCCCCCGCTTCACTTCTCCTCTGGCCGCCGATGCCTATCATGTCCTTTCCTGCCCTGTTTTCATGCTGCCTTTTACCCCTCTATAGCCCCACTTCAGGTGGTGGCTCCCCTGCCTCCAGCTCTGCCTGACCTACTCTCTCCCCCCACCTTGACCATGTACCACCACCATCCATTCACTGCCCCACACCCAGACCCCCCCATCCTGCCTCCTTCATCCCTGCTGCCACCTTAACCACTTAGCCACAAGGTTGCTTTCCCGCATCCCCCCCTTTTACCTGCTCACCCAGTTCCCCTTCCCCCATTCTCTCCCACTCTCCTGACCCACCTGTCCTTTGGATCTGCCCTGTATACCTTTACCTGCTCACTAAATGCTACCTGTACACTGTAAATCTGATGTTTTTCTCTTGACCTGTTGATTGTCTCTGAAGCTGTACTCCTTTATTGCCTTTTACTGAAAACTGTTCTCTGTATTGTTACTGCTTCCCTGTATTATGTAAATGAACTCTGTATTGTTACTGTACCTCCCGGGTCATGCCTGAAAATAGTCACCTGTTTGACTAGCGCACCTACCCGGTAAACAGAAACTAAATAGACTAAATAAATTTTGCACGTCAAATCTCTACTTTTCAATGGTAGAAGAGACCGAGGAAATTCTTGAGTGAAAATCATGAACATCACCGAAGATCAATCACAGTTGAGAGGTATACCTCTGAAGAGCCAAAGCCCAGGTTGCCATCTCTAAAAATTACTATTTATAACTGGAATAGGAGCTCAGACACACTGCTTTGTTTACAGGGATGCCTGGTTTCTCCTTCTGTCTGACAAGCTTCCTCTACCCAAAGGGCTTTGCAGGGCTGTCTGTATAATAAAAGAATCTCTACATGGAAGGACTCCAATCTTGTGGAAAAGCTAAGAAGCCAAAGTCTGATGCCAAAATAATGATGGGATTACTGAAAGAAACACGAGACTTGAGTACAGCTGCTTCAGGCTATGCTGCCAGGATACTCCACTCTTAGAACAAGGCCCATAATGAAAAGTTAGAGTCAAGCCCTTGAAGTATAAAGCTTGACAGGACAACATTAGAGTAAAACCCTTTGAGTGCAAGTTAAATGTGCCCTTGAGAGGCAGGAGAGGGTATGGAAAAGAACCCAGTAGTTACTGGAGGGAACAAATCATGAGGCAGGAGGAGCTGAGATGAAGGCTCAGAAGCTGAAGGAAGGGAATGATGCTGATGGTAGGGAAGGATATAAGAAAGGATGAAGCCCAGGCAGGTGGTATGATAAGGAAGGGGAGGCTCAGGTAAGAACAGTAGCATGATAAAGAGGGCATAGCCCAGTAAGGCTGGCATGGTATGTGGGCTGAGCCCTGAGGAAATGACATAAATGACTGCCTGGGCTGGCTGGTGGACATAGTAATAAGGGCAAGGCAGCAGGCTGGGAACACTATCTAGCACAAGAGTTAACATCACAAAAGGTGGAGTATAGCCACAGTAACTGCTATCCACCATTAAATGGGCATGGTCAGGAGGGGCCCAGGGGAGGCAGAAAAAAGCAGTAGGAAGATGAGCAATAGAGGAATGGGCAGCAAAACAGGAAACAGGCAGGGATGAAAAAGAACTGGGAATGAAAGCAGCAGAAGGAGGTAGGGCCATGCAGCATCAGGGGGACACTAGCAGTGGCAATGCAAGTATGGCATACAATGCAACTTTGTCAATACTTCCATATTTCTGCAACACCCAGTTTAGCTCAACCACTCTTTCTTAACTCTAATTTCAAAACTGGCCAATGCCCCATCCCTTTTAGTTTCCTTCCCTTAGAAAGTAATATCACTGTCTTTGATCTCTTCATCAGTGACTAACTGATAGATTAAAATACTCTTCAGTCGAGATACAACCTGGCTTCAAAACTGTATTTTAAATACTTACAACTGTACCAAGCGATATTATCTCATCTTGGTTCCACTTCCCGGACTGAATTAAGCCAGGAAAATATTTGAGGAAATGATTCAGGTTGTAGGCTCTCACCATGCAGTACTCATTTTTACAGTAGTCCTCAAGCTCACGACCCTCTTAAACCCACAGGTAACTATTACTATTGGCAAAATGGTCTACATTTGGAGTAGACCCCCGAGGATTGGCAGAGGGTTTGAATGGATATCTATAAATTTATTAAACAGTACCATTATAGATGCACACAATTTACAATATTGCATAACCTCTATTTCTCTCCTTAGAGACTCTGTTTTATGGGAAAGCAATCTGAGCCCATCTGTTCCAGGTGCAAACATGAAGTCAATTCTCTGTATCATATTTTGTGGATTGCGAAAAGGCACTGCAATTCAGGACCAGTATTTAATCCCATTTAGATTCATATTTTGACCTGGCTGAGTCTTTTACACCTGAAATGTGTTTACTGTGCTATTACAAGAATATCTCATCAAGTTATACGAAAGGTTTTATTGCTTTAATATCTTCTGCTGCTAAAATAGTTTTGATACGACACTGGCTTGATGACAAAACTCCAGCTTGCTCAGAATGGCATGCCAAACCTCTTAGTGCCTTAAATGTAGAGTTACTGTACATATTGCTAATATTAGGCATAGATATTAGTCTTTTCTTATGAAATGGGGATTATTGTATGCTTGGTTAACTACTGTGTGATCCATTTGTTTGGCTTACTGTTTTTATTACTCCTTTCTTGTCTATGTTTAGTTTAATTACCATGGTTTCATTCCTAGTTCCTGTATAATCACTGCATAGTGTATTTATTTAGAACTTCCTATTCAGAGTAGCACAAGTAGGGTGGGAGTTTGGGCTTTGGACTGTTATTGTTCTGTGTTCTGGGTTTTACTTATTACAGTTGTCAATTTCAAGTTGTTGGTTTGTTTTGTGCACAGTCTATTTACTGCCTCAGCATTTTATTTCATGTGTTTGTTATGAAAGAGCCCTTTTTTCCCCCTTATTTAGGGCTCCTTCCTAATGCTGTCTTTTTCCCACTCAATATTTTTTTAAAATAATGTATCAGTTCTAGAATTCAGTAACATCAATTGTGAGGAAGCCCTGCATCGAAAGTGTCACTCTAGGCTTCCACTCAGTTGATGTAATTTGGTTCAGGATCACATTTAAGTATTCATTTATTTTTTAATTCTTTTTTGGTAACCAGGTAAGGCCCACTAGGCACAAGAGCCTGTTTTCAGGGGCAACCCAGGAGCACTAGAGTGGTTAAGTGACTTGCACTATATGCAAGCGGAGGTTGTGGGACTCAAACCCAGGTCTTCTGAATGTATCAGGCTCATATACAGCTCATTACTCTAACCTCTAGGTTATACAGCCAACCTTGGCAGGCACAGAATTCACAATTAATCTGCTTCGTGATTAAATAATGAATATTTGTTTGGACAAATTCAGCATTAACAAGGCACCCTAAATAAAGAAAAAATAGGACTATCTCAAAACAAACTCACAAAACCATGCACAAGGAGTCTTTCCAAATTTCTTGTGAAAAACAAGGTTTATGTTCCATGTAAGTAGTTTTCATAGATATTATTTTGTTGGACTATATTTTATGAGAACATTATCCAGACATATAAATGGCAGTTGTAGATTAACACAGACAATGCAATGGTATGCATATTGGTATCAGAAACAGGGCCAGACCTACTCAGCAAAGGGGAAAATGATATGATAACAGAGCAGGGAAGAGAGTGGATGGTCATCATATACTGTACAAGATTCAAAGTTAGATGCAAAAGGTCTCAGCAGTAGCTGGTAAGAGAGACAAAAGGATGCTTGTGAGGTATGTATCAAGTGGGAATGTGGTGGAATCAAAGTTATAACAAGGGAAGTGATATTTTTGCTGTAGAAAGAATTGGGGATATAATTTTAGTACTGTATTTACTTCTGCACAAAACACTGTAAGAAGGACGTTGTTGAATTGCTCTGTTTCACTAAGGACAACTGCAACTATGTCTGTGGTTTGCTTCCACAGTTACCTGGTCTGTTTGTATAACCTAATATTTATTAATGTTTTGCCTTAACACGTGCAAAACATTATAGACTTCAGGGACTGACACTTCTGGAAGCAATGCTGTCTTTTTTAATTTTCTTCAACATAGAAGCATAGAATCTGTCAGCAGATAAGGACCTACTGGTCCACCCAGTCTGCTCCATTTTCCCCACATATAGAAACACTGCAGACTCTTCTCAGTCTCTGGTTCCTCCACCCCCCTCCTTACCTCTAAAATCCCTCTGTGTCTATCCCATGCATTCTTAAACACTGTAACCATTTCATCCCCCACCACTATCTCTGGGAGGCAATTTATGCATCCTCCACCCTCTCCATGAAGAAGTACTTCCTCCCATTACCTCTGAGCCTCCCCATTCTATCTTCAGGCATGTCCTCTTGTCCATGAACATCTCTTTCTTTGGAACAAGGGGTCACAATTTGAAGATAGAAGGGAATGGCTCAGGAGCAATGTGAGGAAGTATTCTATTACACAGAGGGTGGAGGATGCATGGAATTTCCTTCCAGAGGAGGTCGTGGGGAATTCAAGAATGTATGGGACAGATGTAAGGCAATTCTGATAGGGGTGTGGGAAGAAGTAGGCTGTTGAGTAACTAGGCTCTGCAGCTTATCCAATAGGTAGGGAAATGGGCAGACTGGGTGGGCCAAATGGTCCTTACCTGCCATCAAAGTCTATGTTTCTATGTGTTTCTGTATGCTTCCTTCTTATACCTTGTTTTTACCAGTGAGGTATTTGAGTACTTCTATCATATCCCCCCTTTCCCTCCTTTCCTCCATGGACTGCTTACAGTACTGAATTCATTAAGACTTTCCCTACTGTAGGGCTTTTGATGCAAGCCATACACCATTTTGTTTACCCTACTTTGTACCGCCTCCAACCTATCTATGTCCTTGTGGAGATGGTGCATCCAGAACTGTACACAGTACTTGAGGTATGGTTTCACCAGTGATCTATACAGGGCTATTATTACCTTCCTCTTTCTGATGGTGATTCCCTTGCCTATGCATCCCAGCATCCTGCCAGCCTTTCCCACTGCCTTGTCACACTGTTTCACTACTTTCAGGTAATCAAAAATGATCAACCCAGGGCCGTTTCCTCCTTTGTGACTGTTATTACCTTGCCTCCCAGTATTAGATTATATTTATACCACAAACTTAGATTAGTAGTAGACTGAGCTGAATGTAACATATTACAATTAGGGATGGGCAACATTGTGAATTAAGCTTTGCACAGAAATCCCACAATGTGGTAATTTTCATGGAATTTCACAGAACTCCCCTATTTTTCCATGGGGAATGTCAAACTTCCACAGTTTGTATTGAATCTATTCTATATGTGTGTGGGGGGGGGGGCACCAGAGACAAAATCCACTATTTACCTTTATTTTAGTAAACATTCAACAGTTTCCACTCATGTTTATTTATTTATTGAAAACTTTGGAGATTACCTTTCATCAGAAACGCCCATTTACCAAGGTTCCACATCAAACATATAGTCATAAAAATCATTACAACTACAATATACAGTTCCTGGGGAAATGCAGTAGATCAGGTTCAAAACTTTTAAGACTTGAGCAGTTTCATACCACTTTGAAATAATCCATGCATATCATTGTATACAAATTCACAAGATACATACAGAGAGAAACTGAATAAAACAATTTAATGGACTGCAAGGGCAGACTGCAAGCATCTCTTAAACTTATTAATCTTGGGGAGATTCAGCAGTGTATCAGGCAATTCATTTAAAGGAAAACTCCATGTTAAAATCAGAAAAATATATGTAGTATTATTTTTTTCTGTGTTATAACCTCTTCCCAGTGTTTCTTATTTCCTCTGTCTGTGAGAGTTGTTTTTCTAACTTTCCCTGGTTGTTTTATTGCCCTTGGAGGTTGCTATTCTGATTTCTTTCATGGTCTCTTGCCCCAGACAGTCTTCCCAGAGTGCCCTTTGGTGTGATGTCTAATTGCCCCTGCAGGATGCCAGTGACTTGTTACAGGGTCTGTCACGGCTCAGCCACAGAGAAAAGACTTCTTCCAGAGAAGACACACTGCTAGATTTTGGGTCAGTGTAATCATTACTATTTTTTGATATTGGTACCTTGTCCTGCTATGTTCTGCTGTGTGTGTGTGTGTGTGTGTGTGTGTGTATTTTAATCATGTCACTGTTCACAGTGGTTGTGTCTGAACTCATCTGGCTATTCCTCTCAGTCCCTTTCAGTTTTTGCACCAGTACTAAGTAGCAAAACTTGAACATCACCTTATAGGTTGTAACATAGCATGACAAGGTACCAATATCAAAAATTAATAATGATTACAGTCACCCAAAATCTAGCAATTTGTCTTCTCTGGAAGAAGTATTCTCTCTGTGGTTGAGCTGTGACAGGCCCTGTAACAAGACACAGGCCTCCTGCAGAGGCAATTAGACATCGCACCAAAGGGCACTCTGGGAAGACTGTCTGGGGCAAGAGGCCATACAAGAATCCAGAATGGCAACCTCCAGGAGCAATAAAACCAAGGAAAGTTAGAAAAAACAACTCTCACAGCCAGAGGGAAAAAAAAAACACTTGGAATAGGTTATAACACAGAAAAAAAATATTACATATCTTTTTCTGATTTTAACATGGAGTTTTCCTTTAACCAATCAGCGACCATGACAGCAAATGACCGCTTGCTTATGTGAGTATGCTGGAAAAGAGGCTTAAGGGCATTCCTGGCCATATTTCTGGTATTGTATTGGTTGGAGACAGTGCAGAAGCAATTAGTTAAAGCAGGGGATCTTAGGTCCAGGAATGCCTTTTTTGTCTAGAAAACACATCTGGAGCTTTATTGTGCTAGGTAAAAGTAGCCAGTTGATAAGTGTGTAAAGGATATAACTATGAGTGTGGTTATCTGCTCCAGGTACAAAGCACCACACCTTATTACAGATCATCTTTACTCTGTTTAGCATGTATATCAGGCATCTGCATACAGTAGATAGGGAGGCCATCAATCTATGTGATAAAATGGTGCTGGCCATAATAAGGTGTCTAGCATCCCCAGAGAGATTGTTCTATTTACCATACAGTGCATTCAGTCTTCTTTTAACTATGGCCACAAGGCTGTCGACATGGAAGCAGGTCAGTGGAGTTGCCATGGGTATCAAGATGGGTCCCAGCTTTGCTAATCAGTTTGTTGGTTGGGTGGAGGAACAGTTTTTTCTCTTATTTACAGGGACTGTACCTGAACTCTACAAATGCTACATAGATGACTGTGTGGGGGCCACCTCCTGCTCCAGGGAGACCCTCCAATTCTTCCTTGCAAAGTTTACCATGACCCATCCTTCTCTTTAATACACTGTTGAAGTATCCTCCTCTGCACTGCCATTTCTGGATATCCAACTGTCAGTACAGATTACGGTTCTGAAGACATCAGTTTATTACAAACCCACTGACTCTCACAGTTTCCTCCTCCACAGCTCCATCCATCCTAAACATATCAAGAATGGCCTGCCTTATTCACAGTTTCTTAGACTTCGCAGGTTATGCAGTGAAGAAGATGATTATGCTGAGCAGACCCAAATAATGCACAGTTTTTTTATCAACAGGGGATACCCTAAAAGCACAGTGGACAGAGCACTCTTCTGGGTCAGTAACACGCCCCATAATCTTGACCCCTGCAGGAAGGATACTGTAATGCAAGAACAACGGCGAATTCCACTAGTGCTTCCTTTCCATCAGAGTACACCGTCTCTTCACAGGATCATCACCAGTAACTTTCCTATTTTGCAAATTGACCCTAATATTGGTGCTTCCTTTACAGAACCACATATTGCATCCTACTGCTGGCCACCCAACCTGTGGAATCTCCTGGTTAAAAGCAACCTACCTACTCCTAACAGTTCCTCCCTACCAGGTACCAAACCGTGCAACAGAACTTGCTGCTACACCTGCAAATTTGTTTCTAGTGTGACTGAAATTCGGGGGGCTACAGGTGTTTTTCACATCACCAAGGAGTTCTCATGCACCTCCACTAATGTGGTATATTGTATTCTTTGCAGAATGTGTACAGCTATTTACATTGGAGAGACTGATAGACGACTTGCTGACCATTTCAAGGAACATTACAGAGCAGTCAGGAATGGAAACACTGCTAAACCCATTGTATCCCACTTTATCTCCAGGGACCACAGTGTCAATGACCTTTCTGTTTGTGTCCTTCAGCAGGACTTCTGGGATTCTGACCATAGAAAAAACAGGGAAATCAAGCTGATCATCTGCCTTGGCTTCCAGCAACCCTCCAGTTTAATTGATAGACTGATTTTCTACTAACATCTTTCAGCCATCACTTATTTTCCATAAAGTCTATTTGTATCTGTACACATTTAATTTCTTTTTCATTTCTTCCATAAGCCTCCATCTCTGTCTCCTTCCCCAACATTTGCCACCTTTCAGCCTTCTTACTAGGCCCTATTAATTAGTCCCCACCTGGGGACTTCTCTAGCTCTTTCACTCCTATTATGCTTTATCTTTCCCATCATCACCTTTTTGTTTCATAGATTCTCTCTCTTAATCATGTCATTTATCACTTCTCCCTGAGCCTCCCTTTTTTCTTTCCCCATATATGTATATATATATATATATATATATATATATATATATATATATACACACATATTATTTTACCTCCGCTTTAAACTAACTTTGATTTTTTTCTTTAGATATTTTCTGAAGGTCAAATTTCTATTCTCAGCATGCATTTAATATAACCATTTTGTTTTGCTTTCAGACCACATGCTGATGCAGTGCCTTGTTTTTACTATATATATAATATATATCTATATCAATGTATATATATACATATATATATATATATATATATATATAAGACGTAAAACTCCATTTAGTGCATCAGTTAGGTTGTTCCACAGTGACAAAACTGAGGAAATTTGAGTGTTGAGGTTGAAAACTTCATTGGACTTTTCGCCATTTTCCCAACCGCATCGGGTGTGTGTGTTGGGGTCATTGGCCCCAACTCTCATCCAATCACATGTGTAAAGAAGCAGAGGTATAGGAGAATGGGTGAGAGTTAGGACCGATGACCCTAATGCGCACTCGGCTGCCGTTGGGGTGGGCTGGGTCCAAGGGGGGTTTTCAACCCTAACACCGAATTTCCTCACTTTTGTTGCTGTGGAACAACCCTAACTGATGCACTAAATGCAGTTTTTTGCCTCTAATTTCTCTTCTTTTTGAGAATGATGACGACAAATAGTGAAAGTAATGCAGTGGCACCACATGATGTCTTGTTACATAGTAACAGGAACAGCAACACAAACAGAAGTGCCAAGAGTGGTGCACATGGTAACGGAAATGTAAATGGTAAAGGAAACGTTAACAGAAATGCAAGCGCAAAGTGATGCCAGAGCAAACAGTGATACAAACGGACATTGAAGTGCATACGAAAACACAACTGGTAATGCAAACAGTGATGACAGCAGTATTTTAAATGGAAATGTTAAGTGTCACAGCAAAAAGAATGCAAAAAGGAACAGAAATGAAAACAGGAACATGAGCGCACACGTAAACGCAAACCGTAATGCGCACAGCCACAGTACCACAATAGTAAATGCAAATGGTAAAGTTAACATGAAGAATAAAGCCAAAGGAAACAGAAATGGAAACAGGAATGGAGGCGCATATGGAAATGCAATCCATAACATGCATAGTCACAGAAGGGCAATTGTTAATGGAAATGGTAACGGAAACAGCAACAATAATGCCAAAGAAAAGAGAAATGCAAATGCAAGCATGTACAGAAACACTAACCATTATGTGCACGGTCATGGTACCACAATTGTAAATGCAAATGGTAACAGTAACAGCAAAAATAATGCCAAAGGAAACAGAAATTAAACAGAAATGCAAGCGCATATGAAAACGCGAACTGTAACGCATTGTGGATGGTACCGCAACTGCAAATGAAACAGGTAATGGTAACAGCAACAATAATGCCAAATGACATAGAAATGGAAACGCAAGTGAAAACACAAACCATAATGCACACGGTGGCTTAGACAGTAATGTTGCCACAAATGGTAACAGAAATGCAACTGGAAATGTTAACTGGCACAGTAACGAAAGGCACACCCTTCTTTTTCCCCAAAAATGCATTGGAAAACACAGTGAAAACAATGATTGTACAGATAACAATGGGCCTCGGAGCAGAAAATGAGGACTTGGAATATTAAATTGCTTACAGCTCAGGAACCGTACAATGTAGAAGAAAATAGCAAATTTCATATGAATTATGACTTTCCTGACTAGTTTTTTGGCCCCAGTTAGGGGCAGTGTTTTGTGATAAAGTCTGTATCTACTGCTTTGAGAATCACGGGGCCCAGACACGAGGCGCCATAATGTTATCCAATGGGAAAAAGCATTAACATCAGAGGTTGTTACTGTGCCGCCCTGTAATATTTTTTCACCAAACCACTACAAGGCACATCAGTGGGATGTTGGCTTTCTTCCCTCAAAATTTCAGCCCAAAAGACCAAACCATTATTTTGCAGCAGGGCGGCAAAGGATTCCTGTAATGCGGCAGACACCAAAATGTTATCCTATGGGAAAAACTGTCACCTTTGGAGTGCTATAACTTTACCACCCTGTACTATTTTTCAACAAAATACTGCATGGCACATTTGTGAGATGTTGGCTGCATTCCCTCCAAATTTCAGTCCAAATGACCAAACCATTCTTTTGCAGCAGGGTAGAAAAGAATTGATGTCATTTTGCCATAGCCTGGAAAAATAGTGTTGCAATTTGAGAAAGCTTTTGCAAAAACTTGCATCACTTTCATGAGTGCGACACTACTTTGCGAAAGTACTTTTTCTAGAAAATTGAAAAACATATTTCTAGGGTGTTTAACCTTAAAATAGACATGCCTAGCATCCTCAGGGTCCGACTAGGTAAAAACAAAAAGACTTGTGTTGCTAGAGGGTCCCAAAGTTAAATGCCAAGCATTTTTCTGATCACCAACTGGAAACAAAATGGTGGATTTGCGAAAGTAAAAGGGCCACTTGCAAAAGTAAAAACTGCATTTGCGAAAGTGTTGAACTTTTTGTTAACTTTTCCCATTGAATTATAATGGGAAATTGTTTTTGAATAACTTTTGAACGCTTAATATTTTTCTTGAAATCTTAAAAGGCACATCGGGGACCCAGGCCGCATGTTTCTGAAGTTTTCAGACCAGTTGCACAAACCGTGGTGCCCTGTAGGACAAGCAAAGAATTCAAAAAATGCATAAACGCGTGCGCAAATCACGCTTAATAACTCCGCAGCCGTATATTTGAACAGTACGAAAGTTGGCAGATCCCAAGATGTATGGTTCTTGATCATGTATTCCAAATTACATTGAATGGTTGCAAAGTTATTAAGGTGCAAAATTTTAGGTTTAACATGTAAATGGCTCCTCAACCCTAACTACGGTAGCACTACTATGCTACCATAATAGATAGATAGATAGATAGATAGATAGATAGATAGATAGATAGATAGATAGATAGATATACACACATATGCATCTATAAATGGTTTGGAGCACAGGGTCCTATACTGTACCATGTCAGGTTCCTTATGAATGGAATGGGGTGAGCGTTAGGGCCCATGACCCTAACTCACACCCCAGTGCTTGTTGGTGTGTGGAGGGTGGGGTGGTGTTGTGATGATACAGTTAGGTGGGGGTGGTCCCCACAACCTAAGCACACTCCAACACTTGTTGGTGTGTGGAGGGTGGGAGTAGTGTTATGATGGTAGAGTTGGGTGGGGTGTGGGTGGGGCCCAGGACTTAAGGCACACCCCGATGTGTGTTGGTGTGTGGAGGGTGGGAGTGGTGTTGAGATTGTAGGGTTGGGTGGAAGGGTGTGGTGGGGTGTTAGGGTTGGAAACTCTAACAGCTGATTTCCCTGAATTTATCACTTTAGTAAGAACCCAGTCGTGAGTGGTGTCCAACAGGGATCCGTCTTGGGCCCGACTCTTTTCAATACACTAATCTCCACTCTGTGGGTTGACAGTAATGCATGGACAGCAAAATATGCAGATGACTGCAAGATTGGAAGTATAATAAATAACATACAAGATGTCCATAATTTCCAGGAGAACTTAAAAGAAATTACCACATTGGGCTGTAGAAAACAAAATGTTTTTTAACTAAACAAAATGCAATGTTATGCATCTTGGGTCAAACAATCCTGGATTTACCTATAAATAAACAATACTGACATAGCTAAGGTAGAAACAGAAAAAGACTTGGGGGTAACAATTAACAAGAAATTAAATTTCGAATCCCATACAAATATCATGGTTAAAAATTGCCAAAACATAATTAGGTTTATTTTTAAACATATAAAGAGCAGAGAACCAGAAGTTATAATACCACTATGCACCAGCCTGGTTATTCCGCAGTTTGATTACTGCTCTCCTTTTTTTGTGCTCTGGTCACAATAAGGGAGAAGAAAATGATAGAAGGAGTACAATAAAGAGTAACAAATCATGTACACAATATGCAACATCTTGAATATGGAGAGAGATTAAGCAATCTGGATCTGTATTCTATGGACTACAGAAGACAAAGAGGAGATGTATGTACAATGTCCTACAAAATGAATATTTTATGGAAACTATAGAATTAGTCAAACACAATGGCCCTACCATAATAAGATCTCACAAATTAAAATTAATAGGAGAGGTAAACCGAACCTATAAAAGGCAACATTTTTACACACAGAGAATCGTTCCTTTATGGAATGGATTGTCTAGAAATATGGTAGAAAATGAGAAAATGCAAGCTTTCAAGAGCAGATTAGATGATTTCATGGGAATAGCCAAATTTTATTTCCACTGATAGCACGGTGGCGAGTTCCTAATAGGTTGCATCCTCCTGAACGCGAAAAATACCTATGAACCCTAACTGATGCTTTAATAAAGTGTTTTGCAATGAATTTCCATACATTTTTTTTTGTTGCCATATCCCCTAATCCTCCCTCTGGAGGTCAGCCCATACCCTGTCTGTACCCCTCCATGCCCAGGCTTACCCCCTTGGGGAGCTACCACCAATGTTTTTTGTAGGCAAGCCCCAGCTTACCCCCTGTGTTAAGGCCATGGAAAAGGGACCTACCAGCAGACATCTAAGGCAGTGAGGACCGCAGCAGGGCAGGGGCATCATGCCAGGGGCCAGCAGTTTTTTACATGCTGTATGCCCTGGGGGCAGTGATGTGCAATTATGACCAGCATCTGCCCTTCCCCCTGCATTCTATTACTGGCCACCCAGCACCCCTAACCTCCACCAGGGGTCACCAAAGCAATGGACACATTTCCACCCTGCCCCCTGGAGAAGGAGAGAAGTTCTGAGGATACTCAATCCTTCTTCACCTTGCTGGCCCTCTGACTCCCAGGTCCATTCCCAAACCTGGGTCATCAGCATCACAAGTGGAAGTCCAACCACTGCACTGGTGGGCCAGCCCTAGTTTCCATACATTTTATGAAGGAATCCCTGCTCATGAGCACTCCCTGTGTCATTTCATGCATCAATCCCAAATCATGATGTCACAGACCGACTGCACCATTCTGTGCCACAGTTGTGAATACATGATTTGAGTAGGATGTGAACAATGACAACTGTAGTGTTCATGAGTTGATGTTAAAAAATGGGTATGTTTCCAATTTGGAGTGAAAAATTAACAATTGGCAAAGATATGAGTGTACTTAGAACATTTTCAGTGACCACACGAAATTCAGGTATTTTTTGATATTTTTGCACCAAATTTTCAACATGAGCTTTTTACAACCCCACCTCATGAACATTGTCAATGTCATTTCCTTACTGGATCCTGAAAAGTGCCATTCTGTGTGGCAGTTGCACAAACATGTTTGGGGCAGAATGTGAGAAATTATGTTTTGTTAAAAAATGTTTCTGTTGAAAATTTGGAATGAAAGTATAAAAAATTAACAATGTCACATGCATGTGTATGGGAAAATGCCAACAAGCACACATAACTTACATGTTTTTTCATCTTTTTGTATCAAATGTGCTGTTTGTGACCACATTCCATGAACAGTGGCACCCTTGTTTCATTACTCTATCCAGAAAGGTGATTCTGTACAGTGACTGAGAAATCACCTTTTGGGACTGAGTAACAAAATGGCAGTGCTACTGTTCATAAGGTTGGGTCCCAAAAAGGTCAAGCTGAAAATCTGGTGCAAAAATTCCTAAAAATGACTGAGATATCAACATAAGTTCAAAACACCATTGACAGCCTTTATATGACACTTATCTCGATTCTTCAGTTTGTAGTTCAGCTCTGAAGAGTGCAGACATGTACCAGTCCAGAGAAGATAACAGGCACCAAGTAAGTATAGGGTGAGGGGGGAGGTGTGTGTTAGGAGGTGGTTGCTCAGTGGGAGGGGAGAAATGGTGGAGGGGGACAGTGGAGATGAAGAGGGACCATTTTCTTTTCTCTAGGATTAACAGAAAAGACTTGGTGGGACAGTTCTCTTTTTTATTATGGAAGGGATAACTTTATTTAGGGACATTGGAAGTGGGCTCCTCAGTGTCCCATAGTGCTGGGGGGGTTCATAATGCCAACATAGGGATTGGGTAACCCAATGTTGGTGAACACTAATAGTATTAGAATGGGTGAGGGGGCATTCAACACCGGGTGTGGACTTCCCAGTGTCTGAAACAAAACTGAAACAAAGTTAAGTATTTTGGCACACTGGGGGTGGGCTTCCCAGTATGCCACAATAACAGAGAAACAAACTAATACAGACATGGGGATTGGGCAGCCTAATTTCAGCAAAGAATAATAAGAATGGACTGTGGGGGCAGCAGTGGAGCATCCGATACCAGGTGTGGGAATCCCAGTGTCAGAAACAGAAAGTTATCAGAAAGTTAATGCTTTCAGTGCACTGGGAGTGGTCTGCCCAGTGTGCCACAGTAGTGGAGGGTTAAAGAAATGCAGACACAGGGATTGGGCACCCCAGTGTTGGCAAACAATGATTACAATGGGGTATGCCTGGAAAAATGGCAGTTTGATGCAGGATTCTGTATCGCTACATGACAGTTCGATGTTGGGCTCTACATTCTAAAATTCTAGTTCAATGCAGGATTTTGCATCTAACATGGCAATTTGATGCAGAATTCTTCATCTAACTAGAATCCTATGCTGTTGCAGCATTCTGCATCTAACTAGAGTCCTATGCCAATTAGTAAACTTTGGTATAAAATCCTATGCCTCTGGGGACATCTACTTTTTCCCAAAGGAAATAATGGGAAAAAGAACATTTCATAACTTTGAAATGGATTAATATTTTTTCACCAAACCTTCAAAAGATACATCCGTGAAGTCAACGTTTTCTACCCTGAAATGTCAGCCCTGTAGCTATAGCAATTTCGGAGATACAGGGGGACAAAAAAACAGCAAAAAACATAAAATCTCTTTTTTCAATGCTCTGCATCTCAGAAACCACACAAGGGATTCAAACCAAATTTGGCATTTCAATGGAACTGTCCCTTCTGATGTTGCTTGCAAAATTTTTAGCAGATCGGTTGAGCCTACCCAGAGTTATTGTCCTGCAAAAAATTGGCCTTTAACATTAAATGCTTACACGAACCCTAACTATAATGGCACTACTGTGCCAGTGGATATATATATATATATATATATATATATACACACACATACATACATACACACACACACAAAGTCTTTGCAAAACACTACATTAATGCAGACATTAGGGTTGTAAAATGCAAAGTGCACAAAGACAGGAAATGAAAAAAACATTAGGATTTGGGTCTCCAGAGTACTGGCAAATCAGTGGTGGGGTCTTACTTGGGGTTGTCAAACCTTATGCCCACTCCCCATCATGTAGTCTCCTGTTTAAAGTAGCAGTGCAAAGAAAATGGGGTAAAATTTAATCCCACCTTTATTTCTTCCTAATTGATGCCAGATGGCTTCCACTTTACTGTGGTGGTAAAATTTTCAGTTTTGATTATCATTTAAGAATTTTATGAATGTTTTAAAGTAGTTATTTCTCAAGAAAATAAGATGGCTGCCTCATTTTTGCATAGAATCAATATTGAAGACCTGAGGAGTATAAGAAACCAGACAAAAATGCTGATGTGCAGTACACAGCATAGCAAGCATCCAGAAAACCCAAATCAACAATTCTGGTAATATTTTTCATAACTGTAGTGGAAAATTAGCTTTTTGAAATAACTTTTTCATTGCACTGCTGCTATAAAGCATAAAACACAGCTCCGTCCTAGTGCCTCATAGTGACACAGTATGGCCAACATAATCTAACAGAGCTTTCTTCACTCCGGAGACCCAAATCTCTAATTTTTTTTTTCATTTTCTGTCTTTGTGCGCTTTGCATTTTATAACCCTAATGACTGCATTAATGTAGTTTTTTGCAAATAATTTCCCTTCTTTTTGTGATAGTAGAACTCTATACTCATTAGTCATAAATGCAATATTTAATACAGTCCAGACACAGTGCATGGTCCAAACAGACCATGGCACACATGTCAATACCTTGTGGGTGAGGTTCCCTAACTCACTACAGGGTGTGGTGTCTGTGCCAATGCACTGCTCTGTCCCTACCCAGGCCATGACTGCAGCACCTTCCCCATCAGCCTTGTCCCAGTAAGCCGGCTCACTGAGTTCACACCTTAACTCAGCTTACTGGCACGGTAAAGTAGTGTGATCCTCAGGGGAGCAACAGATATCCCTGCAAACAATGTTATTTAATAAATTCTTTTTTTTTTATATTTTGACCCCAAACTTTCAACATAGTCTTCTTATGATCCCACCTCAAAAACCTATTGGTGAAAATGTTCAAATCCATGCATGAACACCATTCCATGCCACGGGTACAAAAACACATTTCAGACAGGATGTAAAAAATGATACTTGTACTGTTCATCGGGTGGTGTGAAAAAAATGGGTATGTTGAAAATCTGAAGTCAAAATATTGTAAATGACCAAAGTTATGCATCTACATAGAAAAATGTCAATGCACGCTCGTTTACCAAATTTTCAACATGGGCTTTCCGGGACCCCACCTCAAGAACACTGGCACTGTAATTTCGTTAATTGGTCCAGAAAGGTGATTTTGTTCAGTGTCCACAAAATCACCTTCAGGACTGATTAATGCAATGACAGTGATGGTGTTCATGAGATGGGGTCACAAAAAGCCAATGTTGAAAATTTGGTGAAAAAATATCTAACAATGGCAAAGATACAAACATAAGTTGAAAACACCATTGAAATACATTATATGACACTCACCTTGAGTCCTCTGTTTGCAGTTTGGCTTTGAAGAGTGCAGACATGTCCTAGTCCACAGAAGATGACATCAGCTGACCTCCAGAGGTAAGTATATGGGAAAGGGGTGTTTGTGGGGTGGTGGGTGCTCAGTAGGAGGGTCGGGATTGAGTAGGGAGATGGCAGCAATTATGAGGGACCAGTTTCTATTTTTTCAGGTAAAGAAAAGATGTGGGACAGTTGTTTTCTTTTCAGGAAAATGATAGCACTATTTTGGGACATGGGGGGTATGCTCTCCAGTGTCCTACACTGCTGAGGCAGGAATAAATGCCATCATTTCTGGAAGTCATATGGGTTATAAAAGTAAACCCTAATGATATAAGCAGAAATTCCACATAGGCACATTTCTCCCTGCAAGTGACTTAAACATGTATGGACATAATGTCACTTGACTTTATGTCATGGAGAAAATGTCACTCAGTGGTTCATGGAAGTGAGCAAACAAGCTTTGTTTTACATTTCAGCAGCATTCTGCATTATCTGACCATCCTGTAACACCTATTCAGTAATCATTTGCAACCACAGCAACTCCACTCCTGGCTTCTCCTCCCCCTTAGCCCTTATTCCAGTCTCTCTCATGTAAGCTATGCCCCAGAACTGCACAATCCCATTCATTAACCACCTCAGCCAACAACTCCTTGATATCTATTAAGTCAAGTTGGAAAGTCCAGATTTTACATTAGGTTGACTGTGGTGCAAATTAAACTTGAGACTACCTACAGTTCCTCTGTCATCTCACTGTGGTGATTTGGCCACTCAGTCATATCATTGTCATAATTTTCTGCATTTTTCTTAATGTTTAATTCTCCAAAAGGCCAGAACCTATGGGTTGTCAAAGCAATATCCAGTTTTACTGCAAAAGTTATATAGAAAGGGAAGGAGGATATGTATTCCAGATTCTGGGAAAGGCTTGCTTAAAAGGAACTGAAGTTCAGTGACATTGCGCAGGACCTAGAAGGCAGAATTTCACTGTTCGCTGATGACACAAAGCTCTGTAACAGAGTAGACACACCAGACGGTGTAGACAGAATGAGAAGCAACCTGCAGAAACTTGAAGAATGGTCAGGGGTTTGGCAGCTGACATTCAATGCAAAGAAGTGCAAGATAATGCATATGGGGCACAAAAACCCTGGCACAATATATCAGCTGGGGGGTGAGGAAATAGCATGCACCAAGCAGGAAAGGGATCATGGGGTTATCATCTCTGATGACCTCAAGGTAGGGAAACAGTGTGACAAGGCAGCAGCTAAAGCAAATAGGATGCTGGGATGTATAGGCAGGGGCATCACCAGCAGGAAAAGGGAGGTCATAATTCCACATATACAAGACACTAGTGAGGCCCCACCTGGAGTACAGTGTACAGTTCTGGAGACCATACCTACGTAAGGACATAGACAGGTAGAGAAGGTTCAGAGGAGGGCAACAAAGATGGTGCATGGATTGCATCACAAGTCCTATGAAGACAGGTTGAAGGAATTGAATCATGTACTCCCTGGAGGAGAGGAGGAGAGGGATATGATAGAGACATACAAGTATCTTACAGGGAGGAACAGGGTGCAGGAAACACTATTTTTAGTGAAAAGATGTTCCAGGACTAGAGGGCATGGGATGAAGTTGGAGGGAGGACAATTCAGAGGAAACATGAAAAGAATTTCTTCACAGAACGGGTGGTGGATAAGTGGAACACCCTGCCAGAGGAAGTGGTGGGGGCTGAAACAATCACGGGATTTAAGAATGCATGGGATAGACATAAAGGAATTCTGGAGGTCAGGGGTAAGGGCAACAGACTTCTAGGAAAACAAACTGAACTTACAAGCTCAAATGGGCAGACTGGGTGGGCCATAGGCCCTTATCTGCCGACACTGTCTATGTATCTATGTATCTATGTAAGTTACATTTCAAAGGGAATTTAAATTTTCTGGCAAGCTGATCAAATCAAAGAGAAAATGTTTTTTAAGCAGGAGGTGTCAGAAACGTTACCACAATGCATTTACATTTTAATAGGTGGCAGGAAGGATACTGGATATCAAAGGCCAACCAGTAAGTTGGGCTGTGGGGGAAAGTTAAATATTTAATATTGGTTCATTTAAAATTCTGGAAAGGAGCGAGATAGACCCAGGGCTTCAGTTAACTCCATTTTGGGAGTATTTGACTTCTAAAAATAAGTCAAAAACTTCTAAAATAAAGAGGAAGGAGGTCATTGATTTCCAGATGCAAAACCAAAGATTAGATGACTTCCAAAGTTATAGGCTTGGAAGTCAAAAATGATGGATTTTTGTGAAAGAAACTGTATTTTACCACTAAAATATTATATTAAATATCCGTAAAGTTGTCATTCCTAAAATATGGACTTTGGGAGGTGGGATTCTGGAAGTATGTTGACTTCCAAAAAATTGCAGTGACTTCCAGATTTTGATTCCTGGAAGTTTTAGACTTCCACTAAAAATAAATTAAATAAACCTCTGGATAGACCGTCTCTGGCCTAAAGATAAGGTCACCAGTTAATCAAAGGCAGTTTTGCAGACTGCAGAACCAGAGCTATATAAGTCCACTCAAAACAGAGGCATAAGCCACATTTCCTGACACATGCAGAACACACATTTCCTGACACACAAGAGAAAGTAAACTTTCTAAGTCAGAGCAAGACTACCACATACATACATACACTGAGGACCAGTGGCTACAAGAAGAACTGGGATTTGAAGACTCAGCTGAGAGAGAAAAGGAATTTTGCAGAACTCATTTATTTTCTGGACTTTGATTCTCTACAGCCAAGGTAGAAATTAGCCAGTTAAATTTAACAGTGCATTTTGTATGTATTTTTCTAGATTTTTTTCATTTTCTTGTAACCAAATTTCTGAATCTTGTGTTTGTAAGTCTTGCATGGTAATTATTTAAGTACCTAGTTAAAGCACTTGCCTTTAATAACTGTCTGGGAGTGATTTCCTGTGTGTGAGAAGGTGGAAAAGTGTATTCAATCTGTGACAAGCCTATTTAGTGCTAAGGCTCCACCATAGCTACCAAAGATTAGGATCCTGCATGGGAATCTTGGGGCCTAAGCATGGAAAATGCACAACATCTCTGGGGGGTCTGTAGGGTTTGAACTAGGTTTCTGTACCCCCTGTGGGAGAAGACACAGTCAGGGTTATGAGGTAAGAAGTAATTTTACATGAAATATATTTATGTAAGTCTTTCCAGATTAAAGACTAGTCTGAAATTAAATAAATTTGATTTTCTGATCAGCATTTGGATATTGTTGGTATTGCTACAGACAGTCTGGATAAACAGTATTGGTATAGTTTTGAGGTAGAATGAAATTTTTTGATGGCTATCATAATAGTATCTTATAACTGCCCATGATCCTCAAGCCAAGGTAAAAGTCCAAAATGGGATATAAGGATCAATTTTAAAGTAAATAATTTGCAAAAATGACCTTTACCAAGGTTCAACTTCATTCTAATTTCATCAAGAGTCATTAAATAACCCTCAATTAAAATTTTTCACCGAGAAGTTCTTAATTTGGAAATCCAGGTTATATCCAATGGCTTGTTATTAAGTTTAAAATTACCATTATATAGCAATGGTAGACTAGTATCCCTTGATAAAGAGATGTGGATATAATACAAAGCTGATTAAAACTTTTGATCAAAGTCCCTATAAAAGTATTTTTGAGTTTGCTAGGAAGTGATTTAAAGGACATATAGTAAATAGACTCAGGAGAAATAATATATTTCCTGAGCATTTCTCTTTCAATAGTAATCCAAATGGGACAGTAAGTAGTTAAATCATTACTTGGAAAGATCCATGTAGAAAATTTATTTAAATGACTTACCAAATAATATAGAAATAAGTTTGGTAACTTAAAACTACTTTGATTCTTGGTAAGTGTAAGGTTATTGTATGCTTTCCTAGGAGGCTTGTTAAGCCAAATAAAGTTGCCAATCATGAAGTGAAGTTTTATTAAATGAAGACAGAGGTAGAAAAAATGTTTAAGGTATTTATAGGGTAGAAAAATCTGGGGAAAACAATAATTTTAACTATATTATTTCTACCTAAAATGGACAAAGGTAATTTCATCCACCTTTCAAAAGCTAATTTAGTTGATGTTAGTAAATTAGTAAAATTCAGATCAATCATCTGTCTCTGATCTTGTGACAAAAACAGCCCCAGATATTTTAAATAATCTGGAGACCAAGTGAAGCCATGTATAGTTATTTCATCCTTAGTAACTTTATTATTTAGGGGCATAACAATTGTTTTGACAGTGTTAATTTTGTAATTCAGGAACCAACTTTATTTATAAAAGGTGGATAAAATTCTTGATCTTGAGATATCTGGATGCATCACATGTAGCAACAAATCATCAGCATAAGCTGATAAATTTAAAACCTGAGATCCAATCTGGATACCTTTGATATTTGAATTGTGCTTAAGAAAATAAATTAGGGGTTCTAAATAAAAATTAAAGAGTACTAGTGAAAGAGGGCATCCCTGCCTTGTGCCAGAATGTAACTCAATAATGAAAGAGAATATACCATTTATCTAGAGTCTGACTGAAGGCCTAGAGTATATAACTTTTAGCCAATCTATAAATTTAGAAGGAAAACCCAATTTAATTAAGGTTTCAAACAGAAAAGAAATATTGAGCCTGTCAAATGCTTTCTCCGCATCCAGTGAGACCAGAACTGCAGGGGCTCCAGCCTCCCTAGATGCAGAGAAAATATGTGTGAGTTTTCTGACATGATCAGATGAAGATCTTCCTGGCATAAAACCCACTTGTTCAGGCAAGATCAATGAAACCCAAATCATTTTTATTCTATTGGCCAAAATTTTAGCTAGAATGTTCATGTCACCATTAATTAAGGAAATTGGTCTATAGTTTTCCATAGTATCTTTAGTGTTTCCTGGTTTCGGGATTAAAATTATAACAGCCTTTAAAAGTGAATGGTCAGAGATGCCTTTCTTCAGAATATAGATAAAGAAAACTTCAAGGAACAAAGCCAAATCCTCTTTGAATACCTCAAAGAAATTTAAGGATAGTCCATCAGTACCAGTGGATTTGTCCATCTTCAAAGAATTAATGACCTGAAATAGTTCAGTACTAGTAATAGGTGAGACTAAATTTAAACTTGTTCGACAAGATAATTTAGGGTCATCAAAATGGTTTAATTAATTCTTATAGTCAGATGTTGATAAGGCCTTGGTATTTGGATTATAAAGATTACTAAAAATAGTTCAAATTATGCAACACTATCACCCAGGTAAATTTTAACTAACCCATCTCTTTCTGATTTAATTGAGGTAATGTACCTATTATACTCTATATTTTTTAGTCTATGTGTGAGAAATTTTGTAGGCTTTTCCCCTTGTTCTGAATAAATGGCTTTTGTTTTTAACAAATAATATTCTGCCCTTTTCCCTTGATAATTCAGTATAGGTAACGCTAAGGTTTTATAGAGTAATTAATTCCTAGTCATTTAATAAGGTACTACCCCGGATTCAAGCACCTCAATGGCTTCTAAAGTCTCCTTGAATTTTGCTGAGCATTGTTTTTTAAACTTAGAAGCCAATCTAATAACATGACCCTGTATAAAACATTTAAATGAATCCCAGATAATGTCTAATTTATTAATTGAATCTCTGCTATGCTCCCAAAAATAACCTATTTCTTTTTTGATAAATTCAGTTATATCACTGTCTTTTAACAGTTGGTTATTTAGTTTCTATAAAGTGGGTGTATAATGATTGTTAAACATCAAGTTTAAGGTAGGTTTTACAAATGAATGATCAGCAAGCATTCTGGGAGTAGTGAGAGAGTAAATTACCTTAGATATTAAGCTATTACTTATTAAAAAAGTAATCTAGCCTGGAAAAAACTTTATGAGCAGAGGAAAAAAAGGAGAATTGTTTCACTAAAGGGTTAAGGGTTATCCACGGATCACACAACTTAAATAATTATATAAATTCCAATAAAGCTTTAGTATCAGTGATGTTCTTAAATGTAAAATGAGAAGTACCATCTAATTTAGCATTAGTTAAGATAGTCAAGCCCCCCCCCCAAGAATAAAATCATAATCTGAATAGGGAAGCAAAACTTTAGCTATTTATTTATTTATTGAAGTCTCAGAATTACAAACCTTTGAGTTACATACTCTTTTGTAAAGGCTCCACATAAGACAGTACAAGATTACATACAGTTTTCTGTACAAAGATCAACCAGAAAGCATTTTTAATGGGCAGACTGGGTGGGCAAGCAGTTCGTATCTGCCGTCAAAGTCTATGTTTCTACATATAACACAGCAAACATTAAGTAAATACAGTTTTCAGTACAAATATCATACAGAGAGCAATTTAAACATATAAATTGAGAACAACAGGTGTATACATGTTACAGTACAAATGTTAAACTGAGAACAGGAGCAGTCCGAAGCAGACTTTGTCATGACAAAGAGATGGGGTGGTGGGGAGCAGAAGGGATGGAGAGTGGATTTAAGAGGAGTCACAGTGACCTGAGACCAGGAGGTGCTGATGGAGACTGAGTTTAAATTGATCCAGCTTATTCTGGGAGAAAGATCTTACCAATCAGGGCATTCAACCACAATGGTGCCATGTACATGAATGCTGTTTGCCCTAGTGAAGTCTTACAGTGGGGTACTTGGAAGGGAGATTTAGCAGAGCTTCTGGTGGTCCTAGGTATGGGGGCAGGAGTGAGGAGGTGAAGGAGGGAAGGCAAATAGATCCCCAAGGTAATCTTCATGCCATAGAGGCTGGATTGATATTTGAGCCTCCCCTCAAAATTTGGTCAGTTTGTCTGAGAGTAGAGGTCATATGTATGTGTGATCCTGCTCCAGCCAGCTACAAGTGGGCAGGCCTTATTAAGAGTGACTGTTATCCTGCCTAATGCACTGTGCAACACTGACCCATATATAACAATGCCATACTCTACTATGGAAAGGACAGAACATGTTACAGCTAGGCAGAGGGCATCTGGAGGCAGGCATGACCTATGCCTATAAAGAAGGCCAATCCTCCTGTTAACAGCAGTGTAGACTAAGTTAATATGTTCATGGTAGGATAGGGAGGAGTCAAGAGTGGTGCTGAGGTATTTGAAATTGTGTACTTGTTCCAGAGGGGTGAGCTGACAATTAGGTATGTTCAGAGGGGGACCTTTGTGTTTATTTTGAGGTAGAGCAAACATCATTATTTTTGTTTTTTTGATAGTTCAGTATGAATTAATGTCTGAAGAATCATAGTTCGGATTCAGTAAAAAACCTCTGCAGGTCATTTTGCAGGAGGGTGGGATCAGGGTGGCTACAGAAGATTACCCCATAATTGGCATATAAAAGTATATTCTCAGTACAGGCAGAGGGGAGGGTGTTGATAAATAAACTGAAAAGGAGTGGGCCAAGAATTAAGCCCTGGGGTACTCCTGACCTAACTGGAAGACTAAAGGAGAGGGTATTGTTAATTTTAGCTTGCTGAGATCTTTCATGTAAGTAGTTGGCAAACCCATAAGGTGGATTCTTGAGACAGGCCCACGGAAGGGAGGGAATCAACAAGAAGGGCATGGTTGACCGAGTCAAAAGCTTTAGTCAGGTCTATGTAACCAGATCTGACTAAGTGACCATGGTGAAGGGCTTTCTAGATAAAATCTGTGTATTCCAGGAGGGCAGTGGAAGTGCCATGGCCCTTCAGGAAACCATGTTGCTGGGGACATTGTATATTATAGTTTGCCAGATACTCAGTGAGCTGCCCTGAGACTATTTTTCCAAGGGCTTTGAAGATGGAAGGTAGGATAGAAAAAGTGTGGTAGTTACCATGGGAGGTTCTATCTCCAGTCTTTGGGATGGGAGTGACCACAGTCGATTTCTACTGGGTGGGGATATGGCTAAAATACAGGGACAGATTAAGAATCTTGGCAAGGGACGAACAGCACAGCACCAAAGGCAGGATGCAGGAGCTTTAGATCCAGGGAGTCTCCACTTAATCTAGACTTCTCAAGGACAGTAGATAGATAGGATTTAGCTTCATGCTGGGATACTATCCTGAATTGAAATGGGAGATATTAGTGGGGTTGGGTGGTGCAGTGGGGTCAGTTCTGTTGTGGAAGAAATTGGGGAGAACTGTGTTAAGATCAGTAAATGCAGTATTGAAGGTGTTGGCAATGTGTAAGGGGTTCTGGGTGAGTACACCACTGATGTTGAGCAGAGTGGGGGGAGGGGACAAGGTTTTGTTGTTAAGTTCCTTCATATTGCCCCAGAACTTCTTCCCCATACACCAAGTAGAGGTGAGGTTGGTTTGGAAGTATGCAGCCTTGGCACAGCAAATTTCCCTGATACCGAGATTTCTGGCTGCTCTGTAATGCTTCCTGTCAATAGGGAGCCCAGTTGCCAGGGCTTTGTGCCAGAGATTATCATGGTGGACATGAGGTTCAGACGTGCCTGGGTGATTGAAGGTGTATCAGGACATTTTGTAATTGTAACCCTCTTAATGTAGGGGTTCAAGATGTCGCAGGTGGAATTGAAGAAGGTAATAAAGAAGGTCATAGCATTATCAACATTAGTGGCTGTGTCACTTGGGGTCCAGTCCCAGTTTAGGAATTGCTGTAGAGAGCCTTTTTTGAGAGAGCACTGGTAGGAGGTATTTGGAGGTGGTTTTTGGAAGGAATTGGACCATTTGCAGAGGATAGGGGAGTGGTCACTTGGGGAGTGAGAAAGGACGTTAACCTCAGTGATTCTCTTAGGGAAGTTGGTGAGGATAAGGTCTAACAGAGTGCTATTTTCTGACTTATAATTGAATCTTGTGGGTGTTTGGACAACTTGTGACAGATCAATGGCTGCAGCTGCATACCGATATTGAGCAGCAGAGGAGGCCAACCAATTGATATTAAAATTGCCTAATGTGAGTACCTCAGCCTTTTTTGGCAGTTGGTAGATGCAGTCAAGGATAGCATGGAAAGCCAACTTTTGGTTACATGGTGGGATATATACGGACATTACTAGCAATGCCTTGATTGAGTCTCCAAAAGCTAACTTAATTGTTACAGCCTGGGCTCCATAGCTGGGGGGGGGTCTGGAGAACATGCCCTTGGAGGGAGTCCCAAAGGTAGATGGTGCACCTACTTTCCCTTTTCCCCACCCTGTCAATTCTGAAGATTGTGTAGCCATTTAATGCCATGGTTGAATCAGGGGATTCAGGAGTAATCCACATTTCAGTAACTGCAAGGATGTCAGGTTTGTACTTTGTGGTTCAGCATTGGAGAAGATCATGTTTCTTTAATAGGATACATATGTTCACAGAGGCTATTAAGAGACCACCTGCATGACAATTAGTGGGGGTGGGCAGTGAGAGTTGCCCTGGGTTGGGGTTCACATTGCCAGAGTGGAGAAGTAGCAGTAGGGTAAGACTATAAAGGACAAGTTGAAGCAATTTAGACTTGATGTACAGTTTGCTAAGGGAGGGCTTGGAGACAATGGATGGGATGGGGAGGGAGACAACATGCGGCATAATGAGATAGGAGAGTAGCAAACAGTGGCTACTAGGGCCGATTACAGGTACCAGTGTCAGTGTGGTGAGTGTGGGGGAAGGGGTCGGCACAGTTTGTACCACTCTGCAGTACCAGTGGGTTTGTAACTAGAGGTGGTGCAGTGGGTAGTGGAGAGTTGGTGGAGGGGATGGGGTGAGACAAGTAATAGAAGAAGGATGAGAGGTAAGGTCATAAACATGGTCCCCATGACAACATAGGTGGGAAGAAGAATATCTAAATGAGGGGAGAGTGAAGTGAAAGTATTAAAGATGCAAATAGATCTACAATGGTTGGCTTGAAGCAAAGGTACAGTGGTTTGGTCACCGCCTCTGTTGCACAAGGTCATGGGTTCAAGTCCCCGGGCACACAAAAGGGACAGGTGGGTGGAACAGTGCAAAAATCTGGAGTGGGGCCAGCAAACATGGATGGGAATACAGTTTGGGAGGTGGGGCAGATAGGTAGAAAGGAGAGAAACAAGGGTGTTAAAGACTGACCCCTAGTGGTCAGAAAATATAAGTAGCAAATGGGAAAGTTTGCACTTCGTTTATGTGACTGGCAAGTCAGGTGACTGGAAAGCATCTAATAAAGGTTGTGCTAGACATGGGTGGGTGGGGCAATTGATGTAAAGCATCAACAGGCCAACACCCCCACAGAAATCCTGCTCTCAGTACTGAGAGCTACACAGTAAGGTATCAGTACCTGGTAACTAGCTCCTGCTGCTGCTCCATCTGCAATGGGAGCAGGGTAGGGTGGGTTAGCTTGCTGGAGCCTAGAGGGAACAAAGGAACAGGGTTGAGCAGTGGAAATCAGAATAATGAACTGGGATAGGAACAGACTGTGCATGCTCAGCACTAGTCATGGATCAAACAGTATCAGAAAATGCCATGCAGGTAGGAAAGCAGTAAATCTGAATTAAAACAGTACAATACATTTGTCTCAAACTCTGTGCTAAAAAGGAGCAGTTCAGACAGCCTTAAAGTTACTCAAAGGCACCCTTGAAATTGCAGGCAGATGTCCACAGAGCATGGCCGACATAAAAATATCAGAACTATCTGCCAGATAAAAATGCAATTAAAGTGCACAGTGCAGTCCTTCCAAATGACAGAGTATAATATCCAGTAAGTCTTTTACACCCCGCACAGAAAACTCTGCCCTCAGGACTGAGAGCTCCACAGTAAGGTTTCAGTACCTGGTGACTGGATCATGCTGCTCTCTCTGCAATGGGAGAAGGGTGGGATGGGTTAGCTTGCTGGAGCCTGGTGACAGGCCCCCGATGTTGCTCCATCTGCAGTTGGAGCAGGGTGCGGTGGGATAGCTTGCTGGAGCCTAGTGACTGGCTCCCACAGCTGCTCCATCTGCAGTGGGAGCAGGGTGGGGTGAGTTAGTTTGCTGGAGCCTGGCAAATGGCTCCCACTGCTGCTTTGTCTGCAATGGGAGCAGGGTGGGGTGGGTTAGCTTGCTGGATCCTGGTGACTGGCTCCTGCTACTCCTCTGTCTTCAGTGGGAACAGGGTGGGGTGGGTTAGCTTGCTGAAGCCTGGTGACTGGTTCCTGCTGCTGCTCCAACTGCAATGAGAACAGGTAGGGGTAGGTGGCTGCAAGTTAACTCCACTAGAAAAGAAATAGAGGCGAAAGTAAGGCTATAGATGTTTCATAACAGAATTTTACAATTATTTAATTCGCCTCTAGCTAAGATAAATCTACAGTTTGGATCTTGTATCAAACATTTATTGATAAATGGTATCATATTGTCTATCATAATGGCGACTCCTTTTTTATTGGTGGAATCTCTGGCCCCAGACACTTAAGTAAATCTCATTTTTGATCATAGAATATCTTCTTTTGTAAAAGATGGGTTTCTTGTAAATAAATAATTTGACCTTGCATAAACCTAATGGGCAGGATTCAAAGAAGATGCTTTTAGTGCAACTCAGCTTCCCCGGCACAGGGGAGATGCACTGAGTGTAAAATGGGCAATTCACAGAGGAGGCGCAGGGAAATGCCCCTGGCGCATCCCCTCTGAGAATAGCACAGGTGTGCCCCTCCCAGGATGTGCTGGGGCAACCCAAGCTGCACCATCACATCCCCCATGTCAGGCTGTGAACCCTTTGAGGAAGGGCATCCCAGGATGCCCTGCACCCCAAAATGCGATTCAAAGACAGGGACATGCAAATGAGTCATTAGGCAAGCATGGCACAATGGGGCCATTTGCATGCCATTATGGCCCCATCTGCATTGTGCCTGCAGGGATGGCCTGGCAGAATGCGCCAAACAGTAGACATTGCAAAAGCACACACACCCTCCCCGCCCCAAGTCCCCAGTAAATGCCACACCCAGTGGTGGTAAAAGAACTGCAGAACCCTCCACAGCCCCCATTGAAGCCACCCTCCGTGGCAGTGGTAACTATAATGAAACCCCCCTCCCAGCCCCAAGTCTCCATAGAATGCCTCTCCCAGTGGTGGTAAATGACATGCAGAACCCCTCCCAAGCCCCAGTGCTGCTGCCCTCCCCTGTAAAGAAATGATGTACCCCTTCCGGTAGCCCCCATTGAACACACCTCCACTGTGGCTGTCTATTACAGAGCAAACTCCCCAGGCACCCCAACCAACCCCCTCCCCCACCCCAGTAGGGTTCCACTGTTGGTGGGCAGCTCTGCCCACCCACACACCACCATGGCAGCTCATCGACAGAGCTGTCTGATGTCAATAGCTACTTGTACATCCTGATGCCCATCGGGCTTCGGGTTGTACAGTAGCTGTCACTGTTAGACAGCTCTGTTGGCTTCACCCATCGGGCTTCAGGTTGTATGTTAGCTGTCACTGTCAGACAGCTCTGTTGGTGGAGGCTTTGGCAGTGCGAGGGTGGGCTGAGCTGCCTGCCGACAGTGGGACACTGCTGGGGTGGGGGAGAGGGGTGGTTGGGGTGCTGGGGGTTCGTGTCTACATGATGGATGGCTGCCGTGGAGGGTGGCTTCAATGGGGCTTGGGGTTGGAAGGTACATCATTTCCTTTATCGCTGCAGAGGATGGCTGTACTGGGGATTGGGGTTCTTGCATTTCATTTACCGCCAGTTGCATTTACCGGAAGCTTGGTAGGGGGGTTCTGCATGTCATTTACCACCGCTGGGAGTGGCATTCTATGGGGGGCTTGGGGTGGGGAGTCATCAGATGTCTGTGATACCACCACAAGGAGCGGCATTTACCGGGGGCTTGGGGGCAAACACTGGACTGTGAGAGTGGGCAGGCTGCCTTGCTGCTGCCTGCAGTATGGTAGCCTACCTGCCTGTGGGTGGCCACCCACTTAAGTCTGGTTTTACTAGAATTATCTTTCTGTGGCACATCCCCAGACTTGCCTCTTGGATGTGCCACAGAATAGGGCTGTGAATGGGGATGCACCGGGTATGCATGGGCGTGCCCCCTTCACAGCCCCTCCAGATGTGCCACTTAGCATTACTGGCCATATGTGGCACATCTGCAATGTGACAGCACATCGGCGTTGCACCAGCACATTGGCCCCCTGCCAGAATCACCTTTGGGCATATGTTGGGGATACCCCGGCACATCTTGGATGCACTGGGTGCATCCCTTTTCTGAATCCTGCCCAATATATTTCAATAATTGCCAATTTTTTCCATATTGACTTTTATGCTCCGCAGTGGGCTGCAGCAATGTCAGCCAGCCTTTGCCAACTCCTGGTTCTTTCAGGCACTTAATGTGCTATGTGTGGCCTGGCTGATCACTGGAGCCAGCCCAGATGCATCATTCTTGCACAACCGCTGCATATCCACATTTTCTACCCCCATTACCTGAGGTCCCGGAACGTGATTGCATGTGCATGTGGAGGTGCACACATGCACCACAGCTCCAGTAAATGACTCTTCCACCCTCTCCTGACCTAACACCAGGGCTCCTTGGTGTGACACCACCACCCAGCCTTCACCAGGTGGCAACCAAGCACCAAGGAGGTCCTTTAAAGCCTCCCAAGGAGGAGAGTTGCCAGCCGGCAGCTCAATTAGCTCCTCTCCCTCCCCCCCAGTGGCCCAAGTTTATGCTGCCCAAACCTGGGTTGCCAGTGTGGTGTGAGGTATGGCATCCAGTGCCTCAACCATCAATGCCACTGGGCCGGCTCAATAATTGCCATCTTTTAGTTTTGTCTCTAGCTCCTTTAACATTCCAAGTAACAAAATTAAAATGTGAAAACATACTCATTCTGACTAAATAAAATAGTGAAAAGACTTTTGTAACACTGATAGTGAGGTCTCAAATATTTTATCCAAATCGCCCCCCTGCAATAAAATCCTGTCAACATTTAATACAACTACCTCAGTCCGGTAACTAAAATAACTTTCCCTGAGTACCTAATACCCAACCCCTTAATTAAACTATACAGTGAAGCTCAGCCCTACAGCCTACATCCTCTAATCACCAAAAGAAACCAAATATTAAATATACTGTTATTAATTAAGAACCTTAAAAACATATTACATAATCATATAAATCTTTAGAATTATATTGACTCTGTAAAGGCTAGAAACAAACTAACTATAAACCTGAAATTTTAATCAAAACAGAGACAGAATAAAATTTGTTTGTAGTATTAAGTGCATAACAGGTATAACTTGTCATTATAATATCATAAAAACACAAATGAACTTAGTCAATTATATGACCTATCATAATCATAAATAGCTAAAGCAGGGCCATAATTTCTTTTTTAGGCACTAGAAGGAATTCAAAGGAAACTTATGAAACTAAAACCAAAGTTATGAAAGTTTGAGTCTCTCTCTATAATAAAATATGTGGCCCATAGATAAACATTGACCAGATAAAATATCTCCAGATGGATCAGTAGAAAACAAAATACCTTCAGCTGCAGGTAATATAAAGTGTGTGTTCTGCTCGAATATCTATAGTCAATTAAGACTAAATCAATGCCTGTAAATTGTAAAAGGCAATACAAATGCCCTGTATATGTTTCTAACAAAGTAGTTCAAAATAGGAGGTTCAAAGTGTGCGATAAGGGTAGATACAGCTGAAAATCTACAAACTGCCTAAATCAAAATCCTCAAAACTTCTGGGAAGAAATGTTAAATAAAACAATAGTATCATCATCTGTTTTGAGATCAACAAAAGAACTATTACATAACTGGGTGCTACTGAAATAAATAAATAAATAAATAAATTTGAAATAGTATTAATCAAAAATCATAACTCACAGTTCACAAATACTCATTTAATCCCAATAGTCAGAAAACAACTTACTTACGTTGCATAGTAAAATCTCAAATTAGCAAACTTTCGTAACTAATCTAGTTCTCCCAGATTTGTCACCGAATCTCACCAGTTAAAAGCTCCAAATATGAATATTATTGATATAAGAGCATATATCCACATGAAGTACTTTTATAAAACCTCTTCCCTAGTTGCAGTAAAACAAAACTTTAGATTAATTAAGATAATAAAGTAAGACCATCGTTTCTTCGGGATTCTTGAATTCACGGCTATAATAAAACTGAAGCTCCTGAGGTTTGAAAGTTGCTAGGACATTCTAAACTTTGAAAGGGCATATGTCTAGGAACAGTTACCTTTGCTCCAATCATATTAATTTAACCACAGCATTAATTTTATCAAACATTTTAAGAATAATATAAAAAGTCACTTTTTTAAGATTTAAAGACAAATAAGGTCTACATTTCTCAGCTTGGTGACTGATTCAACTCCATAGACTTTTCAACTTTAATAATGCACTATTAGGAATATTACTAAAATTAAACAGTTGCACCAAGAATAAAGATTACCTTGATGAAATCCAAGAGTCCAGTCAATAAAATCAGTGAACATAATATTAAATTTAGTGACCAACACTTTCTTCAGTTGTCAGATAAGTAAAGTCTCTGAGGAAGTCTGATTATTTAAAACTTTTCAGCAAGAAAGAAATGATAACCGACATAAATAGTATTTAAATGAGGGATTTTTATGACTAAAAGTAAAATTAAATCATGATATTCTCAGTATTCAGACTTCCCAAGATTATTCTGTTATACTGTGCAAATCACCATGATCCAGAATATTCTGAGCCTGGTTCCAGAATGCTCCATCTTGGTGGAGTTCAACATCCAGACCATGAAATAAGCAGTCAAATGAACAAATTAAAATAAAAAATATAATAACTATTCCGGGAAAAATATACTTATCCCTCATATTAAGTCGCAAAGGTAAATCACTTGGCAAGTGGGAATTTTGAAGTACTAGGTAAATGAATGAACATTTAATTTTCATTCAGACTAAATTGTAAAGGGCCATAGTATTATGTGATCTCCACAGCTGAATAACACTATATTTCAAGATTCCTAACTCATAGTTTAAATCTGAATTGATTAAAAAAAAATCTTCTCACCATGCATTCGTTGACCTGGAGACTCAAAGGATGAGCAATCTTTGTTGCGCAAGTCTCAGTTTCTTGAAAGTTCTGTGCTAATTAAAAGATGGTGAACAGAGTCCCCTGCTTCACTAAAATTAAAATATCTGGATTCCAACTCTGAGGGACCCATTTTAAACCTGTCCAGCCATATTCACAAAAGTAATTTTAACTAAGTCCTTTATTTTATTTGAAATGTAGCTCCAGCCTGAGTTCACTCCCACAGACTATCTGGGCTATAGAAAATGACATCATGGCTTATTTTGAATTATCAATTGTAGCTACAACTTCTTTATAGCATATAGTGGAGTGTTGTTCTGTATAGAATTCCACCCCTTTCAAAATGCTACTGTATCACAATTCAAAGGTCATGGAATGTGATTCTACCCTACTGTGGTAGAACAGCATTCTAGAACTTCTAGAGACTGCACAAGTCAGTTTCATTTTGAAAGCAAAATAACTCACAAGTACATATTTCACATAGTACTATACACTATAAAAAATACAGGATGAACAACTCTATGCACAACCAGTGTGTTTTGCCACCTCAAGGTTCTGATTCCCATGGACTTCTCGAGCTTCACTTTCGCAGTCAGAGGGAATCAGAACCCCTCTGTGGCAGAACTCACTTGTTGTGCATAGTTGCCCATCAGTACTCTCTATATTTTAAACTGGGCAAGAACAAATTGATATGAAAGTTTAATTTCTATATGCAGATTGATCAACACCATCGAAAATATCATTGTTGACTCAGTATTTACAATCAAAAGCAGGAGTTTCACTGCACACAGAATTAGATTCAATTTTTAAATAAGTTTGGAAAAATAGAGGTGATCTCTTTCTGGGCTTGATCAGGGCTTTCAAAGGTGTAGTTTGCACTGTTATGTTTAACATTTAATCTTGCAGGGTATAGCATTTTACATTTTATTTCTGCCCCAATTAGCTTACTCACCCTCGGGACAAAAGTTTGTCTGCAGTTACGCACTTCTTGTGGCAGATCCTGGGTAACTCTAATTCAGTAGCCATCCCATAGCAGAATTTGACTGGATTTTACTTTTGTTAAGACATGTTGTCTATCTAAATAGTTAAATAGTTTTATTATGAAGGGTCTAGGCTTTTTTTTCTCCAAGGGCATCGGCTTCAAAGACCTGTGTGCTCCTTCTACAAAGTATGAATGGCCATTTGGAGATTGGACGACAATATTTTCTAGGATACTTTGAGCAAAGTGAATCGAGTTACTACCTTCAGATTTTTCAGGAATTCTGAAAATAATAAGATTATTTTGGTGACTTCTGCCCTCAGGATCCTCAAGCTTGGATTCTAATTATTTTATCTTCTGTCTCATCACAGGAAGTTTAGGATCAATTCTAGCCCTCCAGTCTTCAACTAAAGAAATTCTAACTTTACCATCACCGGTTCTACTGGTAAGGGCATCTGTTTTGCTTCTCAGGTTTTAATTTCCTCCAAGATAGTTTTCATTGTTTCCTTTATGGGTGAGATTTCTGAAATAAACTTTTCTTCGGTAAGTGTGTTTAAATTAGAGGGTGCATTAGAGGCTTTGGGTGTATTTTGTTTTGACCTCTTTGAACCCACTGCTCTGTCCGGCATAGGTGATGGAATGTGTTTGGGCAGAGAAGCTCTCATTTCTGCATCAATTTTGTAGTTGTAGAAGTGTAAGTGGTGGTAAAGGTCTTCTTTAGCAGAAAGGTGCCATTAGGTAATCCAAAAGGAAAGAAAATTTACTGTAAAGTTTCAGATTTGAGGTAAGGTGATCAGAGAGGTGCAAAATTGCTATTACTCTCTCTGAGGCATCATTTGATAATGACAGCTGTTATTTATTAAAAGCAGCTGTGTCCTATAGTGCAGGCTGCTTCTTTCTCAAAAATTAAGTTATGGCTGGCCCACCGGTACAGCAGTAGGGTTAACACTCACGGCGCCAGTGACTTGGGTTTGGGAACAGACTCAGGTTGCTGGAGGGTCAGCTGAGGGGAGGAGGTTTCAGCAGCCAGAAGCCACTCTCCTTCTCTGGGTTGGGGTTGGATGTATGTCCCACCGCTCTACCACCACCTGGGTGACCATGGATGGAGGTGCAGTGGGACAGCAAAAAGAAGGGAGATGGAACGTGGGATGGAGGCTGGAGTGCTCACACATATCGACATGCACCCCCCTAGGCTCCCCTAGCATGCCAACCTCCTGTGGGTGGGGACAGGAAAGGCAGAAAAACCCTGCAGTGCTCCCTGTAGACAGAGCTCCTGGCCCTGATCCGAGTGCCCCTGCCAGTGCCTGATGACAGCATCCCCCCGATGAAAGACAGACGTGTTGGGATGGTAAGGAGTCCCATCCCGTACCCGCCTGGGGGGGTATAACCAAGGTTCCATGGGGGGGTGGACTGCACTGATGCCTGGCACAAGGAGCAGGGATGTACAAGGCCACAATGGAGTCTCCTGAAAAAAAGAAGCAAGGTGGTGAGAAGGGGGGGAATTAAGTTATGAATAGAACGTTGATTTTTTGAACTGCCCATGCTCAGCTCAGAAACTGAATATTTTTATTAAATATTTTAAAAACTGCATAGCAGCTGGACCTAAAAATCACAAAGGCACATACATTTGAACAAGCTTTATCAAATCTGAAAGTTTCAGGTTTCAAAGACTCCTATTTTTTAGTTATCGAGTGGCAAAAAAAAGTCTTAACATTTTCAAAGAAGGAGACTTTTGTGTTTTTGCACCTCTGTAACTTTACTTCTCCTGAACCCATCTACATGAAAGTTACATGATCAAGAGTACCTGGCACAGAGGATGTGCTTTCCAAATTCCATATAGATTGTTTGAAAGGGGGAAGTTATTACGGTGCAGATATCTGAGTTTAACATAGAAATGCTTACTCAGCCCTAATATCCAAGCGGACTGTGCCTGTAAGATATATATATATATATATATATATATATATATATATATATATATATATATATTAGGGCTGTGCAAATAATGAATATTATTTCCAGAATAACGAATAATGAGCTATTCGTTATTCGATTCCAAATAACGAATAGTCCACTATTCGTCCAGTATTCGGGAAACATTGCTAAAAAAGCTAAAATTGCTCCCCACCCTTCTCCCTAGTCCAGATCTTCAAGATAAGAAAGAACTCCCCCTTCCCCCACCCTCACATAGCACCCAAACCCCCTCCTCCCCTCCCATCCAAGTTGTAATTACAAAAAAGAAAAGATCATCAAAATCCAATGAGCAACTGGCACAACCCACCTGCCTCCATGGCTGGCTGCCAAGTTTCTTCAATACTGTGCCCTCCCCACCCACTAACCCACCCATCCCCACCCCAGTAGCCAGTAGCAGCATGCACCCCACACCCTGCAGCTAAAGAGAAGTAAAAAACAAAAAGACAGCCGGCACAGCCCACCCTCCTCCTTGGCCGGCTGCCTTCTTGTGAATGAAATCATTCACTTGCTTACGCTTATGTAATAGAACAGCTACAGGGTGCAGGCTGCATGCTGCTAGTGGAGAGGGGATGGGTGGGAGTGTGTGTGTGGGGGAGGCACAGTATTGAAGAAACTTGGCAGCCAGCTGTGGAAGTGGGTGGGGTTGTGCCGGTCACCCATTGGATTTTGATGATCTTTTTCTTTTGTAATTCTGACTAGGTTGGGGGAGGAGAGGGTTTGGGTGCTATCTGAGGGTGGGGAAGGGGTTCTTACTATCTTGTCACATATGAGTAAGGGATAAGGGTGGGGGGCAATTTAACTTTTTAACAAAAGTTCTTAATAGAATATCTCGCTGAATATTCGGATGCATGGGTTACGTAATATCGAATATTCGCTGAATATTCAAAAAGGTATTCATGACAACCCATATATATATATATATATATATATATATATATATATATATATATGTAACCCCTGCAAATAGGGGTTTCCAAAGTCTTCCAGGAGCTTGCCTGAATGCTCCAAACCTGGGTGGTGTTCGACGTCTAAGCTGCTTAAATGTGGTTGCAAGTGAGTGCTATTTGAGCCTCCACATACTGTCTCTTTAAGAGCTGTCTGCTTGCAGACTTAATTAGTTTGCATGGGGGGACTTTGTATTTAATGCTCGAATCCCACCCTAGCTGCGGAGTAATCGCTCCATTTTGCTGTCACTGAAGGTGCAAAGGGAGCCAATCTGAAAGCTGTAACTGTTTGCCTGTAATCATTTAAAGCATTAGCAAAATTGTAGTTTGTCTAACCTGCCTTTATTGCAGCTGGGACTCTGTGTGTGTTACCCCTCCATTTTGGACCTAAACTGCTGTGCTGGGCCAATTGGGTTAAGGAAGCCCTAAAATGGAGCCTTTGGATGAATCAAAACTTGGACTCTTAATTTGAGCCAGCCACAAGGGGATTGTATGGGCAGTGACTCTGGGAAATGTAGTTTTGACCTTGGCGCCTTTTTCTACCAACAGAGGGAGTCTTATTGTGAGTGACAGCCGAACCAGCCAACAGAATAGTGTGGAGCTAAAGGAAATGCCCTTCTCTGTGACTGGA
The DNA here is from genome assembly GCA_016271365.2 of Neoceratodus forsteri. Classification (NCBI taxonomy): domain Eukaryota; kingdom Metazoa; phylum Chordata; order Ceratodontiformes; family Ceratodontidae; genus Neoceratodus; species Neoceratodus forsteri. The sequence goes on along the minus strand of CM028137.1, from coordinate 258,670,368 downwards.
AAGATTAGATCAGTTGTGACAGTGAAGAAAGAAGGAGCCCTGTGCTTCTGCAGTGTACAGTTTCACACGGGAAGCATGTGTGAGGCCCTGAGGTTCAGACTGCAGCCATTGCAAATGCCAGATGGGATTGAATCCAACTTGTGAGGAGAACTAAAGAGAATAGAAACCAGGCTCACCCTGTAGAAGACTGGAGAAATTGCTGAATCGCGCTCGGTCTGTCAGGAACTGAAGCTGCTGTGTGTTCTCCCGGGTATCTTGTAGTAACTGTGGTCAGGATTGAGGAGCAGCCTGCCTGGTATAGTACTTTCCTTTTACATATAAATGTGCATAGTGCTTGTGGGGAATCACTATTTCAAATCCCCTGTACAGTGAATTGTGTGCTGATGCTGGAAGTAAACCCCAGCTTAATTCGGACTACATCCGTTTGCTATCAACTGCAGTGGAGTCCAGTCAAAAGGACCTTGTCCCCATGCCCTGTTCTTCTGGCAATCCAGAAGGACACTCTCCATCCAATCCTCGGCTTGGGTATTGTGAGTACAAATCAGGGTATTCCCCTGCAGCTTGTTTTTCAATCACAAGTGTGTCTTCTAATTCTTGTTGTTTCACTGCTTCATGGAATGAGCTCTCCTGCTCTGGATTACAATTGGGTATTGTGCATATCTTTTCTCTACAGGGCCTATCCATCTGCACCTGCTGGCCAACCCTGGGCAATGGACCTGGCTAGCCCCCCCAAACCAGGGTACCCAGAGTGTGACTTTTCAGACCCTGTATGTGTGCACAGTACTGTGATTTAATGCCACTAATTAACCTGATTTCCCCCTCCCGTGTTACTGTCCCCTAAATAAATCAGATTTTGTTGTTGTTATACTACATACTGTCTGTGGTGTTGGTGCTTATGGAAACAGTATTGTGTTTTGCTGTGTATGTTGTTTAACCTTACTTTACAGGGAGTCCTCAGAGACATGCTGCAGAATCAGTCTCGAGGGTAAGTGGTACTCTATGATTGAACAGTGTGTACATGTGGGGTATTGGGATTGTAACTTCTGTGCATTGTGTGAGCCACTAGAGGGAATAAAAGGGGGTCTCAGTGTCCCAGAGGGCTGTGACCAAGCTAGTCTAACCACTACAAACCTGACCTCTGGGTGGAGGTACCCGCCATAGAACCTAGGCCCTTCAACCTGTCAGTAGTCAAGCAGGCAGGAGTAGTAGCCCTTGGGATAGCGCCACCTGATATATATATATATATATATATATATATATATATATATATATATATATATATATATATATATATATATATATATATATATATATATATATATATATATATATATATACAGTATATATGTGTATATACATAATAAATGATAGCAAAGTGTTATGAATAATGAAATACCATTGAGGGGTTGAACAAGCCATAAAGCCATGAGCCCAGAGGGCGAGTGGTCTCTATGAGCTTGTTCAATGTAGAAATGGTATTATTTCCTCACACAGGACTTTGCAATCTTTTATTTTATATAATACATAAAGTTGGACACTTTATGCTGTGTCCTGTGTGTTTCCATGATGTACTGGTATGTGTTAATTCTGCGGGAAACCACTGCTTGATGAATATGTGTTGGGTGTCAATGTGTTCTTCAGGTGACTCCTACTGTATGTGTTTCCATAGTGTAGTGGTATGTGGTGGTGTTAGTTCTGAGGGACATCATTTCTTAGTGAGCATGTATTGGGTGTTAATGTGTTCTTCAGGTGTTCATGATAGGTTAATACAGTGTAATTAACTAGCTGGGATCATAATGCCATAATTGGCAGCTCATGGAGGATATAATACCCTAATTGGTAGCTAGTTGAGGTCATAAATTCTAATTGGCAGCTAGCTGGGGTCATAAATCCCAAAAGGAAGCTAAATAGGGTTATAATACCCTACTTGGATACCATCATATATGGGAAAGTAAATGGGGAAAAGGGCCCAACTATGTATTAGATAGATAGATAGACAGATAGATAGATAGATACATAGATACATACATAGAGATAGTTCTTCTGGAAACCATGCTGCTGTACACATGGGGCACTGTATTTTTCGATGTACAGTATGTGACTAGTTGGTCAAAGACCATTCTCTTGGAATATTAAGAGTATTACCTCTCGGTTGGATGGGGAGGTTAAAACCCACCCTAAGGAAATTTTTCAGGAGTTTGAAAGTTATTACAGGGAACTGTATAGCCCAATGAAGTCTAGGCCCTTGAAGGAGGAGGTGGAAAGTTATCTTTCCTCTTGCCCACTTCCTTCATTGCCCCCGGTGCTGGGTGGCGAGCTGACCCAACCCATTTCAGAAGGTGAGATTCTTGCAACAATAAACTCGCTTACTCTTGATAAGGCCCCAGGTCTGGACAGGTTCTCCCCGAATTTTTATAAATGTTTTGCTGCATAGCTAATCCCTAGCTTAAAAAGATTATTTCATTGTATTTTGACCTCTGAGAAAGTGGACAAACACCTATTCGTAGCCCTTATTATCATCATTCCTAAAGGAGGCAAGGACCTAGACAAGGTGTCCATCTATAGGCCCATCTCGCTTTTAAATTACGATGTTAAAATTTTAGCAAAAATTCTGGCCAATCGCTTAGCTAAAGTAATGCCGCTACTCATACACAGTGACCAGGTTGGTTTCATGGCAGGCAGGTCAGTGGTCTGCGGACCACTTGCATAAATTGGCTAATATCTTTCAAGCGCCTAGAGATCAATGTTCCCTTCTGGCTTGGTGCTCTATAGACGCAGAAAAAGCATTTGATAGGGTGGATTGGCAGTTTCTATTTTTGATCATGGTAAAATTTGGACTCCCCCTCTCTTTTGTTAAGAGTGTTTTTTCACTGTATAGTCAACCGAGTGCACAGATTTACTGCAATGGGTTTTTTTCTTCAACATTCCCATTGTGTGCAGGAACTTGACAGGGATGTCCTCTATCACCCCTCCTTTTTAATCTTTACCTCAAACCTTTTCTGGTAAAAATAAGACAGGACCCTAGAGTCAAAGGAGTTAAAATAGGTTCCCATGAGTTTAAACTTTTCGCATACGCAGACAATGTTCTTCTTCATTTAACTCACCCTAATGCCACTATACCAGTGGCAATGGAGCTTATAGAGGAGTTTAGCAGGTTTTCTAATTATAAAATTAATAGAGAAAAAACTTCAGTATTCCCTTTGAATTCTAGGATGCTCAAGTCGGAGATTACAGCATTGGGGTTACAATGGAGCCCGTACAAGCTCACTTATTTAGGGGTCATTTTGGCCCATAGTGATTCCAAGATGGTGCAATTGAATGTAGACTCGATAAGGAATACCATTCAACAAAACCTTGCTAGGTGGGCCAAACTCCCGTTATCCTTATGGGGTAGGGTTAGCCTGATGAAAATGAATATATTACCCAGAGTATTGTACCCGTTAACCATGCTGAAATCATGGTTGCCATTAAGCTGGTTTAAGAATATGCATGCAATAATTTCAGCATTCATCTGGCAGGGGAAGACTCCACGTAGAGCTTATTATAGGATGGCCGCTCCTAAGGAGAAGGCTGGGTTAAATCTACCTCATTTGGGATTATATTATTGGGCAAGTAGTGTTAGTAAGTATCTAAGGTGGTTGCTAGTTCCCACAGAGCACTCTTCATCCTTCTATGTCCCTTCATGGGTCAAGTTAGAGGTGGAGTTAATAAAGGAAGCGGGGTTTGATCCGACTGCACTTCTTTATGCTTCACCGAAGTCCCTATCCGGGGACTTATTTCCCACCCCAATTAAAACATCTTTAAGAGTCCATGCACAGCTGTGCTCATTTTTAAAATACTCCCCCAGTAATAATAGGCATCAACACCTGTGTCGAAATTCAAATTTAAAAATTGGGGGAAAAATGATTCAGGAGTCTTGGCTTCCTGAGATAAAGGATTTGAAGATTTCAGACCTCCTTCAGGAGGGAGAATATCTTTCAGTTGAGGACTTAATTAATAAATTTTGTATCGCCACTGGGCATATCTTTAGAGTTTATCAGCTCTGACATCTGCTGGTGCAATCTCTTAGGACACATGTCAGCTCTCAGCCATCTGAAGGGTTATTTGAAACCCTCGCCAGGACTGTTTCGGAGCCGCATGTAGTTTCCAGATTCTATAAATGCTTATTTAATCAAGCATTTCAACAGTTTGATGGCATTCCCAATTATTGGAATACTGTTTTTGGAGACCCGGGGAGGGATTGGGATGCAATTTGGCAACATACCTATAGGTATATATCTCAGGATATGCTGAGAGTCATGCAATTCCAATTTTTAAATAACATGTTCTGGACCCCACTAAAATTGCATAAGATTGGTCGTATTTCTGATCCAAATTGTATTTATTGCTGCCAGCAGGAGGGGACACTACTCCATATTTTCTGGGAACGTTCCAGGGTCAAATCCCTGTGGGACAAGATTAGGGGACGAGCAGACCCTTTGCTAGGGCTCGATCACCTTTTCAGTCCTGAGGTCTGCTTATTGGGGGATTACTCTGGAATTAAGATTAAAGCCAAACGGTATTATATGGCCATCATATCAGCGTCACTCAAGAAGGTAGTATTGAAACATTGGGTGGACGGAGCTGTAATCACTTACACAGAGTGGTTACAGGAGTTGCTTTTTAATCTGAATATGGAAAAAATTCAGTGCGAATCGAAAGAATTGTTTGTCAAGGTATCATGGTTTGGGAAAAATTACATGAGTTGTATCTACTCCAGACGGGTGCTTATTCCCCATGATTACCCAGCTTCATGCCAAGGGTGTTTAATGATGTGGTACATTACTATATGGTTCTGTCTGCCTGGGGCTGGGGAAGAAGGGAGGGAGGGAGGGGAGGGGGGCAAGGTGCTTCTGACAATGTACCTGGATATGTTTACAGTGTCATAAGAATGTATTGCTGGTTGGAATGCCCTGTACTGTTGCATCTTGCTCTGTTCTGGGAGAAAACTTTAACAAACTTGAATTTCAAAAAAGAAGACTATTCTTTCAAGGGCCTTGGATGGGGCCAGAGAATAGAAATGGGTCAGTAATTGACAAGGCTAGTGAGGTCTCTCCTTTTGAAAACTGGTGTAACCAGTGAGGATTTCCACTTCTCTGGGAATTGTAAGTAGCATATGAAAAGTTAGAAATTCCAGAGATGGGGTAGGGAAGTTCCTCTATTATTCTATTCTATACTTGAGAGCAAACTGTAGATAAAATAAAAGTTTACATTAAGTTAAGAAAGCACCACAGTTTATATTGCTATTAATTATGTTATGCTGTATATGCAAGAAAACACTGTGGGGAAAAAAATTACAATTTACATAGCTGTGTATTACAAATCCTGTGGTTTACTTACAGCAGAAGGACAATTTCAGAAGCTGAATTGCAACTTTAGAACTTCCCACAGCACAAGTAACAACCACTGAGAATTTGGTAGACAGTGTACATGGGTTAACAGCCTGCTTCCCTCTAACATTCTTATGTTCTCTCCTGTTTTTCCCCCTGGAATTCAGTTAAGTAACAGTTACTGTAGTACTGGAGGGTAAAAGGAGAAACTACTTAATTTTCTGAAATTCTCTTAGTTTCATGATTCCAATTTCTATATATACAGATGTTGTAGTATTGGCATAGTTTCCAGTGCCGCAGTTCAGCCAGATTGTAATGTATTATTGTATACATCATATTTGGCCACCATATAGGAAATTATCTCTAATTTGGAACCACAGAACCGACTTCTGTTAATTTCTTCTGTGTAGTCTATGAGACACCTGGGACCAGGTTTTCAAAAGTGTAAAACTGCACACGTGGAAAAAAAAGTTATGCAAGGGATGGTTTCTTATGCAACTACAATTTTTACTATATGTTTTCATTTGATAAAAAGGTTGCTTTTCTGCAACCTTCCTCATAGTTTATGGCAGGGTGTACGTGTGTGTGTGTGTGTGTGTGTGTGTGCAGTTGTGGAGAAAAAGGAAAATGCTGGCTGTGTGCATAAAAAGCATAAAATAAACCTTTTTAAGGTGCATGGATTGCTCTATGCCAGGGGACTACATGCAGGGACTTAATCCTTAGGCCATATCAAGCCCTTTTAAAATCTGGAGTGCAAACCACAGTCCTAGACAGTCTATATCAGCCTTTCATCTTGCTTTCTAATTTGACTCTGATTTTTTTATTCGTTCATGGATATGTTCTTGGTTAACATGAAGCTGTTGCAGTAAATGCCTAGATATGCCACTATAGCTATGGTCCCAACAGTTCTTTTTCTCACTTTGTTTTTCGTCATTAAAATTTTTCCTCTGTTTCCTTGCATATTTTGTTGCCAGTTTGTGTGAACTACAGTAGCTGGCGCTTGATGATTCCAACAATCAATGCATATAAAATGTTTCTCTCTCTCTCTCTCTCTCACACACATGCACATGTGTACTCACTGATGGCTCAAGAGTTCATTCTTCTAAATATCTTCTCAAAGAAGATACCTTTATAAAACATTATTCTTTTTTGTGACTCTGCAGATCTTTAACAGGGTATAAATACCTTGTGAAATATTTCCTGCTGCATGTACATCAACATGATTTCTGCTTTATGGAGCCTTTGTTGTTTCTTCTCAAATCTTGAACTATACTTTAAACATGTGTTTAATAAATGTAAGTTGATCTGGGAAACTTTTCTCACGTGCAGTGCAGTTGTGCAAATTTGGATTTATGCCTTGTTATTTTATTTTAGAGTGGCCATTTCTCCTGTCTTGTAAGGTGCCAGTTTCCTACAGTTTTGATTCTGCTTTAGTACTGTTTTGACATTTGCAATAATAAAAGGATCACTCCTTTAAATATGGCTTTAGACAAGTTTTCATCAATATTCTAAAAGGACATTATATGAGATCATATACATATACATACACTGTATATATAGCAATAAACCATTTGTATTTTGACTTTCATGATGAGTGAGGCATTTTCTCCCAATTAGCAATTATTTCCATCAAAGTCAAACATACTGTATGCACAATTGGTTTGATACAGTTTTTAACATTTTTCACAAAACGTTAACTCATTAATTATAAAGTTTCAATTTATGTACTATAACTTCAAAGTTGGTAATCATGCTTTTCATTATTTCAATGACTATAACTTTTGCTATGTACAGTATACCTGTTACTGTATAATTTTCATTTTATTCAGTTTATATGAGTATCAGTTAGAATTTAGAAGCTGCAGGGACATTGTGATATTTCTGGTAAAAGTTCAAGATTCTTATCAGAGACAAACCCACTGGCTCTAAAAGCAATTTACTATCTGTGCTGTCCTGTATCAAGGCAGGACTATTGGACAATTAATGTGAGTGTTGGAAGCACAAACAACCCTTTTATGTTTGGTGATGGAGCTACTCCTGCTGTGTGAGACAGGACTTGGACAAAAAAACCAAAAACAGATGGACTTCTATATGCAATGTTCTGAGTGCAGATCAGAACAGTTTTCCAAGTGGATCCAAAGTAAGACACAAAGAATTTTGAATCTACAATGTCAGAGTGACATACTGTGATGTGTCATGGGGCAACTGGAGTGTCTTAAGGACTGTCAGAGCCTGAAAGAGAAAGTCAGGTTTGGGACTATGAAAAGCTCCCATCTAAGATTTGAGTCTGCCTGAGTCACCAAAATGTTTTGTGTAGTAAGATAATCTACCTTGCTAAATGGGGGGGGGAGGAGGTTTTCTGTGTGCAACCTACTGTTCAAACATTTTCTTTTTCATTTCTGTAGCATTACTGTTCAACATAGTCTTTCTGTAGTATCCTGTATTATATGTGAAACTATCTTGAAGTATTAAAACATTTCTTTTTTTTTTACATACTTCATGTTTCTGAGTCCATTGAGGTATAGATAACTGATTTTATAACTGATAAAAACTGTATTTCTTCCACTGAAGAGAAGGGCCATTACAATGTTCTGTTTTTAAAGTAAGGAGTTCTCAGTTGTGACCAAGAGGGGTGGGACAGTTACCCTAGAGCAAGGAGCACTGTGCTGTGTGAACAGTGGCTCTGGAGGGATTTAGACTTAGCGATACCCGAGAGACTGTTCATGCTGAGTGGTGGCAGCTACTGAGTACCCTTGCAGGTGTCTGAAGGGTTTGGGAAGCTGGTAACACTAGTAGGCTGAGCCTGAGAGAGACCAATTTGCCACAATGAAAAAGTACTATCAGTGCCAAAACTCCTTTTGAACTCAGCCTGAAGAACTTTCTGGTAATATACACCATTTTTATGAATGACCTTCTATATACAGAACAGTTAGAAAAAACTCCAAACCTGATGAATTCAAACAAGTATTAAAACAACACCTTAATTCCAAGACTGTCTACAATTATTATTGATGTCACAGCTAGCTACTACCGGTGCTTGTAAGCATACATGCAAATAATGTAATTTGATAGCCAGCCCAGTGGCGAAGAAGGCTGAGGTACCTGGTGCACCTTATGTTTTCCCACACACTGGTAACCTAGGTTCAAGAATGGACTCAAGCTGGCAGAAGAGGGAGAGGATCAAGCATCCTAGGGACTGCTCTCCTCTTCTAGGGAGGGGTGGCTTCTTAGCCTGGCCTCAACTTACCCCAGGTGTAGGCCTGGGGTACAGCAGGTCTGGGAAGCAAACTTATGGTAGGGATCTACATGGAACATCAGATGGGTGTGCCTCCATGCACGAGTCCAATGATCTGTAGTAGGGGTGGGGATAACTAGAAAAGCAGAAAATTGAGAAGATTTAGAGGGGTCATGTTACAACTATATAAAATTCTGGAAGACAGTGAATTGTTGACTGAAACTGATATATAGTACATGGTCTGAAGAACAGATTTAAGATCCCACAAGAAACAACTTAAGCAGGAACATGTACATATGAATACTAGGAAATACTTTTTTGTGCAAATAGCAGTGAGGATATGGAACATCATGCCAAGGGAAGTGGCAAATGCAGAATCCTTTCAGATTTTTAAAACAAACATTGAAGAATACATAACTTGAAACAGGGTAAATAGCTACACCCACAAGGAGTGGGAGACAGTATATAATGGGCAAAAGCCTTCTTCTGTCTAATGAAGCCAAGTATTGTACCAAATATTTTATGGTGGAGGTGGGGGCTTCATGAAGCCTGGCCTAGCTGCATCTGTGCCATCACTCAGTGCTTGACCCAATCTGCCTCAGACCTTGATGTACTGAGGGGGGAGGATGGCATTCCCTTCCCAGCCCTACCACAAGAAGGGAACTTGCAAGAAGTATTCCTAGCCAGGCACAGAAGGAGATGGTGGGCTGGCTTGGGGAGCTGGGGACTGGGGTGATGTATCTGGACCCTGGACACAAGGAGAGAGAAAAAACCCATATGGCAAAAAAAAAAATTAATTTGCTATGGTTATATAAAGAATAAAGTATGGGGTAGTGGTATTGTGAGTTTACACACACCCGAGGGGTTTATGTTAGCATCTAACCCCGAGGGTGTGTGTAAACTTCAAGTTTAGATACATTACCCCATGTTTTACTTTGTATAATTGCTGGGTTTCCCTTTTTTGCCTCAGCAATTATTTAAAATAAAGACCTTCTAGTGCAGCTGCGATTCAGCTTAGTGTTAGTCCAGGGCTGAAATGGGAATCCATGTCTTTTAAAAATGGCTTTTTTTTACAGGGTTCTGAAGTTTGTACTATATATTGGGGGAAAATAAAACAAAAAACTTACTGCCGAGTTCTTCTGGCGGTGCTGTTTTTGGCAACATGGAAGCGGTGAGCGGTCGGGAACAGTCACGCTGCTCTGTGGGAATGCACACAGGGAGGGAAATTGTGCACATGTTTGCCATTATAAACACTCCTTTATAACAGCAAATTATGCCATGGTTTTCCTATGGGAAAAAGGGGGAGCCAGTTATTATAATACAGTATTTCATGTAAATTGTTTCTATTGCTGCTGTTGTACAGCATGCAAGACTTGGTTGAAAATTACTCTATCTTTCTGATTTATCAGCAAGGAAAAAAGAAAAGAAGGAAGAAAAAAAGTTTTGAATGTGTAAAGGGTGAAAGAATGTGTGTTAAAGAAACACAGACCACATTCATGTCTGCAGGAATAACTGATTAAAAAGCACATGTAAAGTTTTAAGAAACACAAACCACATTCATGTCTACAGGAATAACTGGCAAAAAAGCACATGTAAAGTTTGGAAAATGAATGCACTAAGTGGCAAAGTATGGATTTGGTTTTATATGAACAGAGGAAGGTATCATAAAACATTCCCCACAAATGCTTGTAAAACAGCAGACAATGTTTTCCAGAGAACTTTGGAAACCATAACACGAGGGCACAATGTAGCTTGTATTTCGTACTGGGTCTGTATTTTACCTCCTCATTATTTATTATTGAGATCATTTAATGAAAACAGGATCTTTGTTCCTTCAGCATTTATTTATTTATTAAGATCACGGATTAACCTTTGAGTACAGGTTCATTACATAGGTTCCACATCATAAATTATCTATTTCATTTGCTTTTCCCCACCTTACATGGGGCCTTTACAGTTGTTGAAACAGCAACAAATTGTGATGTCACCACAGAGAACCTTGAAGTCAATGCGCCAATTGCTCCCCTTCCCATTGCCCGACCAGCGGCCTTAGCTTTGCTATAAATGCTGACATATAGCCCCAACCTATGCACTTTAGTCCTGTGCCTTTTTGTCCTGCCCCATCATGTGTTCTATGTCTCCTGTTGCTTATACCTGCATATTACTGTGTGCTAAATTTTCCCTTGTATTCCTGCTATATGTCAAGTAATTGTTATATGCTCCATACAATATCCAATGTACTCTATGTGTTGTTGCTTGTCATTTAATGCAATTGTATCCATATGCTGCTACTTGCCTCTGTTATTTGCTTAGTTGATAATCTGTGTTTTATCCAACCCTCTTGTACCACTCCCCCCAGGTCATATTGGGAGATGAGCATCTTGTTACTCAGTGTGCCTTTCCTGCTGAAACGATTTCAATAACTGAATAAATAAATAAGAAGTGGTGAATAAGCTGCGGAGACAGAAGAACACTATGTTTTAAAAATCAACAGCTGGATTTTCAAGTTATCATGCCAACACAAATCCTGATTTTAGACTGTGTTTGCATCATCCAAAATGCTACAAAATGCTGCAATGCTTTTTATGTTTGCTTGCACACATGCACAAGAAACAATATGTGGCAGCTTAGAAGAGAAGAGGGTTGGGGAGGCGCAGCACTGTGACAGCCAACGGAGGCATTGCATTTGGGAGCCTGGCCTTGCTGGACCAATGGAGGCACTGTGTGCTGATGACACTGGCTTCCCAAAGTGCTGCCAACTTGTAACATTTTAGCCACAGCAATCAGGGGCCGCCTTGTCTTTGCAACGTCAGCCATTCCGCTGCAATGAGGGAGTGACCTGTCATCGCAGGGTGGAACATTACCTAGTGAAATATTGTTTGTGAACATGGCAGTGGCTTGCTGCTGTGTTCACAAATAATATTATTCAGCCCCCACTGCAGAGGGTGTGCCCAATCCCCCTCAGCAGCATGTGCCCCCCAAAAAAACAGCCTTTGTTTGCCGACAGGGGCCCCAATCCCCATCGACTTCAGCCCCCCATCCAAGTTTAATTTGCTGAGGGGGGAAGCCCACTCCCCATCTGCATAAAGTTCCCCCATCCCAGTTTAATTTGCTGATGGGGGAGCCCACTCCCCGTTGGCATAATGTCCTCCCCCCAAAAAGTAGGTTTGTGCAGAGGGAGGGGTGCCCAATCCCCCTCGGCCGTTGCATCTCCCCGTATGTGCCAACAGGGGTGCCCAATCCCCCCTCGGCTACAGCAGTCCCCCCAAAAAAACACTCAGTTGGCACACTGGGAGCCCACCCTAGTGTGCCAAATGTCCCTGTTAAAAAAAGTCCCACAATTTTTTTTTTTTACCTGTAAATCAAAAAATGGTCCCTTGTTGAGTAAGGTGGCCCTGCCTCCCCACCTCATGTCCACCCTCTGTGCACCCTGCCTCCCCACACACCCCCAACACCATACTTACCTCCGGAGCACAGTGTGACGATCTTCGGTGGACTGGGAACACATCTGCACTCTTCAAAGCTGACCACAAACTAAAGATATGCCGGTAAGCTGTATAATGGCATAAATAGTTTTGTTTCAACTTTGGTTCATATCGCAGGCATTTTTGGGAATTTTGGCACCAAATGTTCATCATGGGCTTATTGGGACCCCTCCTCATGAATTCAGCCACTGTCATGGTGTTATTCAGTCCCGAAAGGTAATTTCATGGTCACTGTACAGAATCACCTTTCAGAATCTATTAATGAAATGACAGTGCCAGTGTTCATGAGGTGACCTCTCAAAAAGTCTATGTTGCAAATCTGGTGGAAAAAATCCAAGAAATGACTTTTACGAGTGTGCGTTGTGCAGTTGCTATGCACGCTCGTAACTTTGCAAATTTGCAATATTTTCATTCCAGATTTCAACATGGCCATTTTTCCACACCTCCATATGAACAGTACAGCTGTCATTTTTCATATCCAGGCCAACATGTGTTTTCGCACTTCCGGCGCAGAATAGAGCGGTCGCTGTTGGAAATCAGTGTTTGGGACACATTAAGAAAATCACAGTGACACTGTTCATGAGCAGAGGTCCTAAAATGCCAATGCTGAAAATTTTGTGATGAAAGTCCATGAAATGACTGTGTTACAAGCGTGCGTTGCGCAGTTTCCACGCACGCTCATAACTTCGCACATTTGTAATATTTTCACTGCAGATTTTCAACATTGCTATTTTTCCACACCTCCTTATGAAGAGTACAGCTGTCATTTTTCACATCCTGGACGAAATATGTTTTTGCACTTCCAGTGCAGAATAGCGTGGTCCCTGTGGGAAATCAGTGTTTGGGACACATTAAGAAAATGACAGTGACGCTGTTCATGAGCAGAGGTCCTAAAATGCTTATGTTAAAAATTTGGTGATGAGGACTTCCAGCAATGCATCATGCAGAGTAGCTGCTTTCCCCCACAGCTCCAGCCCCCCGACTGCTTATAAGTCTTTGCATTGTTTAATTGTTAACTGTCTGTCTTGGTGATTGACTCGTTATTACATCCGAAGACTCAGGGGAAGCACCAAAGACACCAATCGACCCGATACATGGCTTCAGAGAGCAAAACAATGTTACCGAAGCGCACTCCGCCGGTCACGCCTGAAAAGGCCCCAAAAAAACCTAGGGCCTCGGACTCTAGTCAAAGCTTAAATCCCAACACTGCTGCCAGAGACAGTGAGCCACTGACCCTTTGCCGATTCCTCAAAGAATTTAAGCCATTCTGAGATGATTTGCACAACCTCGCCATGGATCTAGCCACAATGACAGCGCAGCTGAGGGAAGTCTCTCAGAAGGCTTCCGATAATTCAGCACGACTTTCTTCACTGGAAAAGAAACAGGATATGTTTGACCCAGAGCTCAGTGCTTGCAGACAGCAACTGGCCAAGCTGGAACTCAAGGTGGAGGACCTTGAAGGGCGAAGTCGTCGGAACAATGTTGTTGTCATCGGGCTCCCAGAAGGGAAGGAAGGTCACGATACAATTTTATTCACCCAGAAACTGTTACACAAGCTGGTGGGCCCTTCGCCCTTTGGTGATAAATACATCATAGAGAGGGCACATCTGGCTCTCCGTGCTAAGCCAGCACCCGGTGCCCCCCCACGCCCGTTAATTTTCCGATTCTTAAATTTCCTGGAGAAGCAACACTTTCTACAAAAATGTAAAGAACTTCAGGATATTAAGTGGGACGGCAAAACATTTAGAATAACCCAGGATCTACCAACTTCGGTGCGACTGAGAAGGGCGGCATTACATCCTATGGTGGTGAAGTTAATAGCGGCCAGCATCAAATTTAGAATGGCGTATCCTGCCCGGCTTCATGTTTTAATTGCAGGAGTCTGGACCCCTTTTGATGACCCTGAAATGGCATCCTTGCAGCTTAAGCTTGCCTTTCCCGATCTCTTCAGGAGTCCCTGAAGGTATATCAAGAGGATTCCTGTTGGTTCCAGGGGATTGTGCCGGCTGGTGATGCAAATCTCAGTTATTCTCATTTACACGGGGAACACGGTGGTCCTCCTTAGAATATCCCTTATGATCCGAGGACAGTGTGCGTCCTGCAAGTTATAACATTCTCGACACTAAGCTAGCTCCATGGTGTGGGCTGCCCTCAATATCTTTGACAAACTTCTTACATTGCCTAATGCTTAGTCCCAAGAAGGTATTTACTAATTATGAGGGACAGCGATTTTCCCACTTGGTGCCCTTCAAGTGAACGAGTCTGGGCTGGGAAGAGCTTAGGGACAGTGCCATAGGGGATCTGTTTTATTTGTCTTCGGCGCTGGAAGAGCAAGATCTACAGGCTACTCCCTAGTTTTCGGTCAGCAATTCTCAGGTTAAAACTCCAACTTTCTGCAAAATTTATAGCGAATTCTCCTGTAAGGGTTCTCAACTGATATTGCTATTCCCACAACAGGGAGTTCCAATACACTGGATGGATACCACCCTGAATTGCAGCGCAAATGCTGGATCCAAGCATGGACTGGGGAATCTCCTCCCCCCTTTTTTCCTTTTCCTCTGCATTTGGATTTCCTCCCTGTGGATGGACTTTGCTAGTAGTGTCGGATCAGTGGAATTAACGTGTCAGGGACCTGGAGGACGGTTATAATAAGAGGTGAAGGGAGCAAAAGGGAGAATTATTGACTACGTGGGTTTCTAATTTCAAAGTTAGTCAAGTAGCGAATCATTAAAAAAAAAAAAAGATTTCCTTTTGTTTTCTATTATAGCGCCTACTCCTGTCTTTTCATGACATTTCACACGTGGAAAAGGGCTGTATAGGATACTGATGGGTGTAAACATAACTTTATCAAGATTATTTTGTGTTAGATTAATCTCGAATATAGGTTAGTGTTACACTTAATGCTGTTAGTGGATTTAGTATATTACCTGAGTACAGGTCAATGGCATCGGAATGATAATTAGATTTCAGGGGCTCAAGTTCATTGCCGTAATTTGTTTGTGTTGTAAAAGAATCGTAGTGGAATTCGAATATTCTTAACAGATTTAGATTTCTGCTTACTTAGTAATGGGATTATGTGGTCCAATTCCTGAAGGACTTTTGAGATTTTCACTCCTTAATTATGTCAGAGTGAGGAGGGGGGGCTGGAGGGAAGGGGAAGGTTGTGGTGGCATGAGGCATAAGGCTAAGAATGGACGAATGGGTGGGGGGTGGGTTGGGGTTATAGATCATTGTGTATACCATGTAAGGGATATAACAGGGGACTTGTTTAAACATAGAAACATAGAAACATAGACTTTGACGGCAGATAAGGACCGCTTGGCCCATCTAGTCTGCCCATTTCCCTACCTACAGGAAAGGCTGTAGATCCTAGTTAACCAACAGCTTATTTCTTCCTACCCCCAACAAGAATTGCCTTATGTCTGTCCCATGCATTCTTGAATTCTCCCACAGTTTTAGACCCCACAACCTCCTCAGGAAGGCTGTTCCATGCATCCACTACCTCTCTGTGAACAATACTTCCTCACATTGCCCTGAACCGCCCTCCTTCTATCTTTAAATTGTGTCCCTTTGTTCTGCAAGCATCTTTTTCTGAAAGATGCTACCTCTTGGACTTTGTTGATTCCACTGAGGTACTTAAAAGTTTCTATCATGTCCCCTTCTCCCTTCTTTCCTCAAGGGTATACATATTAAGCTCCTTTAGTCTCTCCTCATACAGCTTCTCTTGCAGACCCTGCACCATTTTAGTTGCCCTCCTCTGGACTACCTCTATCCTGTCTATGTCCCTGCGGAGATGGGGTCTCCAGAACTGGACACAGTACTCCAGATGGGGTCTCACCAACTGTCTGTACAGAGGGATAACAACTTCCTGTTTTCTGCTGCTGATGCCTCTCCCTATGCATCCCAGTATACCCCCAGCCCTCCCTACTGCCTTCTCACATTGCTTGCTAACCTTAAGGTCATCTGATATGATTACCCCCAGGTCCCTTCCCTTTTTGTTGTTGTTACTACCTCCCCACCCATTGTGTATTCTTCCCCTGGGTTCTTGTTCCCAGGTGCATTATTTTGCACTTCTTTGCATTGAATCCTAGCTGCCATACTTCTGACCATTCCTCCAACCATGCCAAGTCCCTTTTCATCCTTTCCACGCCTCCTTGTGTATCAACCCTGTTGCAGATCTTTGTGTCATCTGCACAAGGCATACTTTTCCTTCCAGTCCCTCTGCAATGTCACTGATGAAGACATTAAAAAGGACTGGACCCAATACTGAACCCTGCGGTACCCCACTAGTAACCTCTCTTTCTTCAGAGTGGACTCCATTTATAATTACCTTCACGTCCTGTTGTGCAGCCAATGTTTTACCCAGGCTACCACCCTGGGACCCACTCCCAGGCTGGTTAATTTGACTATTAATCTTTTGTGTGGGACTGTGTCAAATGCCTTGCTAAAGTCTAGGTAGGCCATGTCCACAGCCCCTCCCTGGTCTACTACTTTGGTCACCCAGTCAAAGAAATCTATTAGATTCGTCTGGCATGACCTTCCCGCTGTAAATCCATGCTGCCTTGGGTCCTGTGCTCCACTGGCCTCTAGGTACTCAACTATTCTTACCTTCAGAAGCGACTCCATCACTTTCCCTACCACAGAGGTCAGACTGACAGGTCTGTAGTTTCCTGCCTCTTTCTTGGTCCCACTTTTGTGAAGGGGAATCACATCCGCCTTCCTCCAGTCCTCGGGTACCACACCATCCTGCCATGATTTATTAAAAAGAGTAGCCAGTGGTTTCACTAGTTCCTCCCTTAATTCTTTTAGAATTTGGGTGAATTCCATCAGGACCCATTGCTTTGTCCACCTTCAGTTTTAGGAGTTCTTGCAGAACCCTTTCTTCTGTGAAAGGACTGGGATCAACCCCTATCAAGAGTGCTTCTGTTAATTGGATTAGGCACTTCCTCCTCTTTTGTGAATACTGAGCAGAAATATTCGTTCAGTATCCCTGCTTTTTCACTGTCCCCCTCTGCCCACCCACCGTTCATTCTATTCAGCCTCACTATCCCTCCCTTTGTCTTTCTACGCTCGCTGATGTACCTATAAAAGGTTTTATCCCCCTTCTTAACTGAGTTGGCTATCTTTTCCTCAGTTTGGGCCTTTGCTATTGACTTCCCTCCCTGCTTCCTTCTGCCTTAACTGGTACAGCTCTCTGTCCTGCTCCTTCTGTGTTTCCTTATACTTCCGGAATGCTATCTTTTTCTTCCTGACTTTCACAGCCACCTCTTTTGAGAACCATAGTGGCTTTTTCTTTCATTTTGATTTGTTTATTTGCTTCACATAAAGGCTTGTTGCCTCTGTGATGGCAGTTTTGATGATTCCCCATTGTTGCTCCACACCTCCTTCTAGCCTGTTTGTTAGTGCTATTCTGAGGCACTCTCCCATCTTACCAAAGTCAGCTCTCCTAAAGTCCAGTACCCTCACTTTTGTATGGCTTGACTCTGTAGCTGAGTTTAACGTGAACCACACTGTTTGATGGTCACTTGTCCCCAGATGGCAACTCACTTCTAGATCTGAGATCCTCTCACTGTCCCCGTTTGAGAGTATGAGGTCTAAGATTGCTCCCTCACGACTGGGTTCTGAAACTAGCTGTCTAATGCCTGCCACCTGTAGGGCATCAAGAATGGCCCTGCTCTTGGATATGGCTGCAGCAAATGTGCTCCAGTTAACATCTGGCATATTCAGGTCTCCCATCAATAGTATCTCCCTTTCTCTGCCATTCTAAGAATGCCTTCTATCATATCCTTGTCCATTCACCCTGACATGGGGTCTGTACACAACCCTGTGCGGATTGTGGTGCCCTTTCCAGTCTTCAGGTGACCCCAGTGCCTCCTCTCCTCCCTGTTTACTCTTTTGTTCAGTTGCTTTATCCTTCCTTTACATAGAGAGCCACCTCTCCCTCTTCTCCCTGCCTGTCTCTCCTGTATGTTATGTACCCTGGTATGTTAACATCCCAGTCATGGTTCTCTGTGTACCATGTTTCTGTGACTGCTACGATATCCAGGCATCCCTCTTCCATCAAGGCCACCAGCTCAGGAGCTTGTTGCCCAGACTACGGGCATTGGTACTCATTACCTCCATTTCCTGATGGCCTTACTCCCTTTGCCCCATCCGTGTCCTTCTTGCCTTTGTCACTTTCTCCATTTACCCCTGCCCTTCTCCCTATCGACACCTCTTGTTGGTGTTTGCCACACTTACTACTGTGATTATTTGGGGCTAGGATTTCCCTACTCCTTTCCAGTGCCTCCCCCCTTGGCTAGTTTAAAAGCTTGCCAATGAAGCATTTAAACCTATCACCTAGGATCCTGGTTCCCCTCTCGGACAGATGCAGCCCATCATGCCAGCATAGGCTTGCATCACACCAGGTGGACCCCCAGTCCCCAATGAAGCCAAATCCCTGAGCCTCACACCAGTTTTCAACCACTGATTGAATCCCATGGTGCAGAACACCTAGCCTCTCCTATGCCATAGATGGGCAGCACTTCCGAGAAGGTTACTGTGCGTGCTACTTGACTAAGACCCCTCCCCAATTCCACAAGCTCTTCCTGCACTTCTCTAATTCCTTTCTTAGCCAGGTCATTTGTCTCTAGGTGGACAATGACATCCAGCTCCCTCCCCTGTGCAGCTGCTCCAGCAATCCTGAGGATTCGCTCCCTGTCCCTCCAAGCCATGGCACCAGGCAGGCACCTTACCTCCCTCTCCCCTTTCTCCCCCAGTTCTACCTTCCTAACAATGGAGTCCCCCACCAGGAGTTGTTTCCTTCCCCTGCAGGGTCCCCTGCCACCCTCCTGTGGGTCTCGTTTGTGTAAGTTCCCAGCATCCTCCTTGGTCTCCACTGCGGGTGCCTCCATAGAGGATCCACACTTTGCCAGAATGGCATAGGAATTGTGGAGAGGTACAACTGGAGGGATGCACCTCTGTTCCACCACCCTCACCCTCCCTGAGCCCACTGTGGTCCAACCACTCCTCTTTCTTGGCAATCTCTGAGGCAATGGCAGTGGCACTGGTGGTTCCTGGATGGAAGAGGAGGTCCCACAAATCTTGGTCAACTCAGCCTGGAGATGAGCAACCTCCTCCCTCAGCCCAGAGAGGTGCCTGCAGATGGGACAACACCACATCCTCCAGAATGTCTCCCAGAAGACTGCTGCTCCACAGCCACTGCACTGCACCACTCCAATCATGTCTTATTTCTGGCCCCTTAACTGTTTTCAATCCTTACTCTTTCCTCTATTTTTTTTTCTCTCTCTCTCCTTACTTTCTGCATGTGTGCCCTTTAAGCTCCTGATTGTCCTGTTCTGAGACAAGAATATCCTATATTTCTCAGTGGACCACTTACTTGCTCAGAGGAAGACCTCCAGCAGCAAGAGGGGGCCGGAGAGCTACTCCTGCCCTTCTAGGATGGTGGGTCTTTTGTGGTTCTGTGATCACTCACTTCCTGCTCCCAAACAGGAAGTTCCTGTTGTCAGTCAAATCCTGTGCCTATAAAAATAGAACTAGCTTTGGGTGGAGGGGAGGGAAGGAGGTCAATATAGTCCCAGCAGAGAAGTCCAGTCACACAGCAGTCCTTTCTCCTGGTGTCTTCTGCCAAGACATTAGAAGAATCTTTCTAAGGCAGTCTTGAAATGTAGCTTCCTTCTAGCTAAGCCACTCCCCCTACTTACTAGATCTTTCTACCAGTAATTTAAACCTCACAGCAGTTAAGTCCTTTCAATCACCTGATATTTACACCTATAACTGTTCAGATACCCATTCAGTTCAGTTAACCCAGACAGACAGACACACACACACACACACACACTTTTTTTTTTGTTTTGTATGTTAGTTTTTTTTTTACCCTAACCTTTGTCTTGGGAGGGACGGGGGGAGGATTTCTTCACACAGGAACTGGTATCGGGGGGAATTACTGGATAAAGCCTACACTCAATCATCATCAGGTAAACCTCTATGGCAGGCGCAGTGAGATTTCTCACGTGGAATGTCAGAGGGGCAAGGCGTAAACTCAAGCAGTATCAGCTTCTCAAACATTTTCATATGTTGGCAGCGGATATAGTTATGGTACAGGAATCTCATCTGTTAAATTCTGAAGTGAATAAGCTACGAAAGCAACAAATAGGTCAGTGTTTTTCGGCCGAGGGCAATACCCAGAGTAGAGGGGTTATGATTTTAATTTGTAGAGCCATACCATTTGCTCCCAACTTAATTATACCTGACCCAGAAGGCCGCTACATTATAGTAAAGGGGAAACTGTACACCAGAGACATTCTTCTGGCTAGTATATACGGCCCTAACACTGATTCCCCCAGTTTTTTCATGCATTTACTAAATATTCTTTCACCTCATTTAAATACACCTTTTATTTTAGGAGGGGATTTTATTCTGGTTGTTGACCCACAAATAGATCACTCAAGCAGGCCACAGAAGGGACTCTCTCCAGCTCAACGAGCGCGCCGGGAATTGTTAGATGGTGTAGGCTTGGTAGACATTTGGTGTGTCCTTCACCCTGCGGCTAGAGAGTTCACATTCACTTTACAAGTCCATCATACATCCTCTCGTATTGATTACATGTTAATTTCCCAAAACTTGATCACCGGGGTTTCGGAGACAAATATACTTTCGGGTCCCCTTTCTGACTACTCGCCTGTATCTTGTTTGGTCTCCCTTATATCTTTTCCCGCGAAGGGTGGGCGATGGAAGATCAATAACCAATTGCTCAAAAATCCAGAAAATGTTAAATATATAGCTGAGCATATCACAATTTTTTCTCAGATCAATACTAATTCAACACGGAGACCTGATATAGAATGGTGCGCCCTTAAAGCCTACTTTCATGGTCTATTGATTGGCTTGGCATCCAGAAAGAAAAAGATACAAGAGGAAAAACTAAAATCCCTATTATTTAAAATCCGCTCATTGGAATGCACTTTATCACCTCAGTCTTCCGACTCTGTGAGACAGGACCTGGTAAGGTTAAAAGATGCCTACCTGAACTTACTGAGACAGAGGGCTGAATTCTCTATACTTAAAACCAAAGCCCACTATTTGGATCAAGGAGAAAAAGCTGGGCGTCTCCTGGCGCTCAAGCTCAAACAACTTGAGTCGGACAGATTCATCACCTCGATCCATTCTGCAGAGGACAACACCTTGAAAACATCCCCAACAGACATTGTTTCTGAATTCAAAAAATATTACATGAAGTTCTATAGCTGGATGGAAGAACCCCCTCCACGATCAAAATTGGACCGATTTTTCTCTCATCTCTCACTGCCCACTATTTCAAATGAGCATATGGCGGCACTTATTGCCCCCATTACATCGGAGGAGATAATTAGAATCATTAAGGATCTCCCGGCAGATAAAACACCGGGTCCTGATGGTTTCTCGGCAAATTTTTACAAGGTGTTTGCGCATCAGTTGGTCCCATCCCTGATAGCCTTATTCTGCCATATTCTTTCAGGACAAGACTCAGACAAGTCCTTATTCGAGGCTTTAATTACTCTTATACCAAAAGAGGGTAAACCCCCTGATAGAACGCACAGCTACAGACTGATTTCCCTCTTGAATCAGGATCTTAAGATCCTCACAAAATTTCTGGTGGATTGTTTAGGCCCGACATTGTCGGACATTATAGGCCCAGAACAGGTGGGATTTATGAAGGCCAGGTCCTCGGTAGACCATCTCAGGACCCTGTCACATGTCTTCTCGACCACCGGGGATGCAGACTACCCAGCGGTGCTTGTCTCTCTGGATGCCGAGAAGGCATTCGATAGGGTTGACTTGAATTTTCTATTCCATTCGCTTCAAGCTTTTGGATTTCCCTCCTTGTTTTTAGAGTGGATTATGGCACTATACAAATCTCCGACTGCACGCGTGGTCTGTAACGGGACAATGTCTGAGCCCTTCACTCTTTATGCCGGAACTAGACAGGGTTGCCCACTATCCCCTTTACTTTTTAACATTTATTTAGAACCTCTCATTCGGAGGATTTCAATGGATCCAGACATACAAGGTATAGCGGTTCAACACCAAACGGTCAAAGTCTTGGCTTATGTGGATGACCCACTCCTACAACTGTCCCACCCCAGGACATCAATGCCTGCTTTGATTACAGTTCTGGAGGAATTCAGCTCCTTGTCCAATTACAAATTGAACAAGAATATGACTGTTGTCTTCCCTTTAAATTATAAAGCAATGAAAGCACACGCCTCTGCAGTGGGTTTCTCTTGGCAGGCTAAATCCTTGAAATACCTGGGAGTTGACTTATCAAGAGATCCCGGCCGATTTATCAAACTGAACTTAGATCCCCTAGTTGCTGCCATTAGGCAAGATCTTATAAGGTGGGCCTTGCTCCCCCTCTCTCTCTGGGGGAAAATTAACATAGTCAAAATGAACATCTTTCCTAGATTATTTTACCTAATCAATCTCTCAAATGTCTGGATTCCCTTAGCATGGTTTAAAAGGATACATAAGATGATATCGGATTTCATTTGGACAGGGAATAAGTCCCGGATAAGTTACAACAAGCTCTCAGCCCCCAAGGGGAGAGGAGGAATCCGCCTTCCGCACATCGGGCTATATTACTGGGCTAGCCATGCAAATAAGTACCAGAGATGGGCTGTACCTGAACTCCTTCCAACTACATATCCTTTTACTCCTATATGGTTCCAGATTGAACCTTCCCTAATAAAGGCTAATGGGCTATCCCCCAGGGCACTTCTGCATGCTAGGTTAAAATCCCTACCTCCCTGGCTCAAAAGCGGCCCTATTGCAGTATCTTTAAGAGTCCACTCACAGCTATGTTCATTTCTAAACTACGAACATACATCAGACCCTTCCCAACCATGGTGGGGAAACCCCAACCTCACTCTTGAGGGCAGGCCTCTCCAACTGAAGTGGATCCCCCAGTTAGGAGATCACCCACTTAGTTTTTTCACTAGGGAAGATGTCTCATGGTTAAACTCTCCCGAGATTATCCATAAAGCCCATGTTCCGAATTCTGCCATTTTCAAAATATTTCAACTACAGTGTCTGATAGTGACATTTTTTGGCCCTGTCCCTCCGGTCCTCTTAAAATTGTCCTATTGGACTGACCTGAAGTCAACAGCAGGCCTTCCTCACGCTGTTTCTAAGATGTACGGGATACTGCATAACTGGAAATGGCCGGATTGTGTTGGCCCGACCCGATTTTGGACTTCCTTGTTTCCCCAGCAGGAATTTGACTGGCCTTCGTTATGGGGGAGCTGTCACAAATATATTAGACATGATAAGCTCCGGATAATGCAGTTCAAAATCCTGAATAATTACTATTATTCACCCCAGAAACTGGCTAAGTTGGGATTCCTGTCGTCTAGTACCTGTACCCGTTGCCATTAGGAAGAGGGAGATTTTTTACATATATTCTGGAAGTGTCCTAAAGTAGCCCCTCTTTGGCAAGCGATTCGGCAGAGGGTTGATCCCTTATTAGGATTAAACGATCTCTTCACTTCCGAAATTTGCATTTTGGGCAATTTTTCCTCAGTTACAGTTAATAGTAGGAAATTCCATATAGCTCTTATAGCTATGTCAGTTAAAACTCAGGTTTTGCATCATTGGAAAGACGCGACTGACATCGCTTATAGTGAATGGTTACAAGAGTTGTTGGCAAATCTGCATCTGGAAAATATGATTGCAAGCCTGCATGATCAATCCGAGAAATTTCAAAAGATCTGCAGCCCCCTGCTGGCATTGTACTCATTACAAGCAATATAAAGGCCTGCCTTCCTCCGTTTCCTTTTCTTTTTCTCTCTTCCCTGCTGATACTACATCCTGTGTGAAGAAAGGGGGATAGGGAGGGGGAAGGTGGGAGATGGGAAGAGTCGATCCAATTCCGATTGTTGATCCTGTATTATTTGTATGTACGCTAACTGGATCTTCTCTTTGTAAATGTAAAAAATGAATAAAGTTTGAATGGCAAAAAAAAAAATTTGGTGACGAAAGTCTATAAAATGACTGTTACGCGCATGTGTTGTGCAGTTTCCACATATGCTCAAAAGTGCAAGCATTTTTAATATTACCACTACAGATTTTCAACATTGCCATCTCTTCACACCTCCCTACGGATGATACAGCTGTCATTCTTCACATCCTGCCCGATCTGTGTTTTCGTACATGTGGCGCAGAATGGCACAGTCGCTGTTGGACCTCAAAGCTCAGGACATATTGACAAAATCACACTGCCACTCTTCATGAGAAGAGGTTCCAAATGCTTTCATGAGGTGGGGGTCACAAAAAGGCCATGTTGAAAATTTGTAGTGCAAACACCAACAAACACTTGAGGCATTAGGGTTTCTAACCATAACGTCCCACCCTGTACAGACTGATAGGCATCGAGTTGTGCCTTTGGATTGCCGACTGTACTGCTCATGCCATCCCAACCCCACCCCCCTGCCACTGACAGGCATTGAGGTGTACCTTGGACTCTTCAGCCCCAGATTTCACCCAATTCTCCTATGCGAGACCCATTTCAGCATATGTCCTGCTGGAATGGGGTGACTGTAAAGCCAAACACCCCAAGGCACACCTCAACATGTGTCGATGTCTGCCAAATAGGGTGAGGCAACATGGCATGACCGTCATGGTTGATGACCCAAACACTTACCCCAATGTCTGTCCATCTCTACAGGATGGAGGTGGGGTTGGCGTGAAGTTCAGTACTTCACTGCCATTCCTATTCTGCATCTGTATAACTCCTGCATTTCCAATGCTAATAACAGCAAGTAAACTTAGGCATTGACAAATGCTTGTTTTTAAGTGGGTTGCTGCATTTGCAATAGCTTCCCTACTTTATGGCAGCTTCCGTCAAAGAAATAATGAATGTGTAATATTTATAATGCATGCATCATTTCATTTGTACAAATTGTGGCAGTTGTATGGTCTAAGTATTGTTACAGGTTTCACAATTGTATTAAAATGGTTACTACAAATCATAGATGCATCTTTCAAAATTCTGCCCCATGTTTGCACAAATTTCCACAATAATTATTTATGAGGAGAAGAAATCTAGGGAAAATATATGAAATAAAAGCAGAGCTGGGCCTAATTCCTATGTTTTTCAAAGTTTTCCCTGAAGTCCGGGTAACTCTTGAGGTAACATCCTTCTTACATTATTTTGCAAAGCATTGCTTGACAGAAGCCATCAACTTGACAAAGAAAGCTTCACTGAGTTACTGAAGCTTTGGAGGGACAAATCAGAACCTGGCAGCCTACCAAAATGTAAATAAGATTACACAAGTCCAGCAACACAAAGTAAAATCATCAGTCACAAGAGCCATAACATTATCTACTCTGTTGCAAAGGACATTACCGATAGATCACTTTATTATTCAGTTATTGTTGAGGGAAAACAGGACTGATTAGACAAGGAGCAGGAGAGTGTTTGCCTTTATTAGGTTGCAGTTGACATGGAACTCCTGGAGGCGTTCATTGCACTTTATGAGCCACAGGATACTACAGTTGTCTCAAATTACCAGGCACATTATAGATGTTCTCTCCAGACATTCTGTGCCCATAGAGTAGAATCAGTTTTAGTCACCCCTAGTCATAGTAGCCAGAGGTAATCCCTTTCTCAAAATGGCCATGACCTAAGATTTCAAAAGTCATCAGTACTAGAAATCTATAAGCTTTTCAGCTGATTTACTTTTCCTGCTGTGTCAGGGCATTACTGGACTGGGCATACACTCCAAAAATGGCCTCATAATGCCATGAGGAAAAGTGCCATGGTGCACTTCAACCAACCAGAAGCAGAATGCCTAAATAAGTAGTAAGCCTTTAGCCCTGTTGGGACCCCTCCCTCCCCAAAGATTAAGACCATCACTATCACAAACCTTAAAAAAATACAGCATTTGATCGTACTTCAGATATGTCAGGGTACTGTTGAGATACTATTGAGATAAACATACTTCAATGAAAGTCAGCCATAAGCTCTGTTTACTCTCTGTTACCCCTACTGTGTTAACTGTGTGGCAAATGAAAGTTGTGAAAAAAAGCCCTGTGTTCCATGATACTCTTTGAATTGGATCAATAGATTGGGCAACCAGTTCAGTGAATCCATCAGGTACTGAACTTTGTTTTCTGAAAGCCCCCTGTTGAAAAGACATTTGCATTCTTCAAGGAAATACATTCCTATTGTTTATCTAGGTGGACTGTGAGACTGTTGGTACAGTAGTTTCTTAGAGAACGTAATTGGTTTAGGGTAGGTAGAAGGGGATTTTGAAGTCAGGGTGATATTCTGAAGCAAGGAGGAGGGCATTACTAGTAGCCACCCAAAACTGATACCAGCTGCTGGTATCAAAAGTGGAGGATAGCCTCACAGTAATTAGTATACTGCTAAGGGAGTAAGTGCAAAAGCTTTTACAGTGCAAGAGGACAGGGAAGGAACACAAGGGGAAGCTGTAGCACAGTATGATGGTAGGATGCTTTATTTTAAGGTATGTAATCAATAACTGACAGCCACGAGACTGGAAAGGGACCACTGGGCTTATCATATCTGGGGACTTCAAGGTGGCACTGGGTGGGGCCACTGGGATGCTGGGGTGGTATCTCTGGCAGGAGGATGGAGGGCATGTTGCCATGTATGACTTACTGGTTTGACCCTACCTGGAGTACTGTATCCAGTTTTAGGGATCACGCCTCAGAAAGGATATAGACAGGGTGGAAGCAGTCCACTGGAGGGCAACTAAAATGGTGCAGGGTTCTCATGAGAGGCCCTACAAGTAGAGGTTGAGAGATCTCAACATGTACATCCTGGAAGAGAGGAGAGAGAGATTTGACATGATCAAGACCTGTAAGTACCTTACATGGGTGAACAGAGTGTTGGTGGGGAGCCTCTTTCAAATGAGAATGAGCACCAGGACCACAGGGGAATATGACAAAGCTGGAGGGGGACATTCTAGAGAAATGTGAGGAAATATTTCTTAAAAGGGTGGTAGACAAGTAGAACAGACTGCCCATGGAAGTGGTAAAGGCTAGAAGAGTTGGGGGGAGGGCTTCCAGCATGCATGGGTAAACATACAGATATGTTAGAAAAGAGGCAGGGAGGCAGGAGAATCAATACAGACCAGACTGAATCTGCAGAGGTAGAATGGGCAGGCTGGGTGGGTCAAGCAGGCATTTTCTGCTGACAAATTCCATGTGTCTATGGCCCTGTCCACACTGATCTCTCTTTACAAAATGTTCTTAAAAACATTTTGTGTTCTGTTTTCAAGCACGGTTGTCAGTGCATCCACACTGCGATCCGACAATCGTGCTTGACCGCTTCGGTTCCCAGACATGCTTGTGGCAATACTGGGCGCCACAATGCATGCCGGGATACTCGCAAATGGGCATGGTGACAGATTGGGGCACAAGTTACATCACTGGAACTGGGAGCTCAGCACAAGGTCAGGGATGTAAGTTATACTACCCCCTTTTTTTCTGGGATGCAGTACAAACACCACATAGGTTGAAGGAGGTTGCCTTAAACCATGTTAAAGCACGGTTTTCATCCGCACTACAGTTAACACAGTTTAAGGCAACTCTTCTCATCTGAAACTGTGCTTGAAACCTGCTCCCATCAGGTTTCGAGTACAGTTTTGGAACACGGTTTGTAGCATGGTTTTAATGTGCTACAGTGTGGATGCGAACCATGTTTCCTGGTCTTGTAACATTACGGACTGCCGGTAACGTTACGAGACTGCAAGTGTGGACAGGGCCTATAGGCTGGTGTTACTCTGGGACACTGGAGCCTTGTTGTCATCTCAGTCACTTGCCTACGTGGTGGATGAGTATCCAACTCCATGTCAAGGGTTAACAGGCTTGAGTGGGAAGGAAGTGAGAAACTGAGCATCATGGTACCCATTGACACTAATGATATACTGCAGGCATTCATACAACAGAGGTCTTAAAAAGGTAGTAACACCAAAATTTGCAAGCAGAAAATTGTAGTATTTTATTTTAAAGTAGTTCTTAAATTACTTTTTATTTCTGGGGTGTTTTTCTTTTATTGTATGCTACTGAGGTGTTGTTTGTAATATGAAAAGCAATGCTTTACATGTAGGCAGACTACTCTAGTTCTAATGTCCTGTATTTCTCCCACTACCTTATCATCATGTGACCACACTCATTGTTATATCAAAAGCCCTATTACCTGATTTGTAATGTGCCACAAATTGGCTCTTCTTGTTTATCAGTGATGCCAGTCAGTGAGGTCACAGTACTGACGACGCATAGAGAGAAACAAAACTAAATATGTCAGTCTCCAGGTAGAGTGTTGTTGCACACATCATAAATAGTACTGTCAGATAGAAAAGATTCTAATTAGCATAATAGAAAAGGAAACAGATATACAGCTATAAAAAGTGATAGCTAAATACTTTTGAAAGTTACTATTAATTCCAAGTAGTACTACTAGCTCTTTAAGGGAGGGACTTAACAAGCTATACAAAAGCATTATGAACAGGACCTTTAGGTTCTAGTGCCAAAGATCCTAAAGGTGCTATGGGCAAAGACAGAAGACAATTAAGCATGTGAACACATGGCTAAGGGTCTGATGCAAGGAGAATACTTTTGTATTCATTGGAAAGTGAAGTTAGAGTCAGTGTGTCCTAGTGGTTAAATTACCAGCTTGGGAACCTGGAGATGGTTTGTTCAAACCCAGCTAGAGACAAATACTTACTGTGTGACACTAGGCAAGTCACTTAACCTCTCAACTCTCCAGTTCGCCCCACTGCAGAAATGGGTAGAATTCATACAGAATGAGAGGGTGCTTGAAGAAGCAAGTCATACTCAATGCAGTAACATTGTATAGGGTAAAGGAGACAGCACAGGCACTGTCCAGTCCTCTGCAGGGAAAGCTTAAAAAATAATGTTTTTGATATGCTCAAGTGCATATAACACTTAAAAGGAAAATACCTACAACCACTTACCAACTCACAAAACTAAGTGTCCCCCACTTATAAAAATGTATAACATTTCTGCAGAGAGAGGACTCTAAGAAACAAGCCATGTTCCATGTACAGTAGTAGCACTGTATCAGAAAAACAACTCATCACAGGCATAGTTAAGGCCACTAGAGAGCTAGTTTCAAAAATAGTAAAACATGCATATAACACTTAACAAAGGAGCAGTAATTACATCCATTGGTCACCCAATCAGCAAACAAAGTTTTCCTTGTTTTGGTGAGTGAAGGACCAATGGATACAAGTACTGGTCCTTTTCAAAGTGGTATATGCACTTGTTTGTATCAATAACATTAAGATTTTAAAGATGTGTCTGTAGTGGGATGAACTTTGTCTGCACAATGTTGCTTTCTGCTGTAGAGGAAATGGGTAAAAGCAGAACTCTACTGCGAATGAGATCTTACATCTCATCTGGTCTATCATGGGTAAACAAACTGTAAACAAACAACTGAAAGATATCTGAGGCATGGGAAGTCTATACATAACAAAGAGGTAGCAGATACTGACACCACCAGCACCTTTTATGTTCAGCAAAAAGATAATTTATTCCACCTTTTATAATTTTATAGTTTCACAACAACATTCAATAAGTATCCCAACATTTTGCTTGCTGTCTGCAAGCTTTTCAAAGACTCTGGTCCTATTGTCATAAATACAGTATGCAGAACGGTCAACTCTAATATTGGTGTGGCCTACAGAGTTCGTCACTCCCTTACCCCTGCTGCCAGGATATCGGTTGCCCGGGGTGTCTTGCTCACTGGACTCTGCTACGCTCTTCCTGTCCTTGACAGGCCAAAGCAGGTGTACTCCATAAGTGGGACACCACATATAATAATATCTGCAGATCTGCCCTGCCAGCCCCACTCATTACCCATCACTGATTGCTTTACTCTGCTTTGAAATGGCTGTCCCCCTCTGACCTGCGCTCCTATTCACTTGGGTGTTTCATTGATTCCATTACCCAACATCACTGTCCTGGCTCCCTGGGAGCTATGCTCAATCCAATTACACACTCTCAACCTCTGAGGTCATCAGCTTCTCCCCATTTCTCAGTCCTGCCCTGTCTGACTAAGATGGATGAGCAAGCATTCTCCCACTTTGTTCCCAAATTCTGGAATTCCCTACTTCACCATATTAGGAGTTCTAATTCTTACCTATTTTCAAGAAAGCCCTGTTCTGTCACCTAAATGCACTTGATGCTTCCAATTGCACTTAATACTTTGTTTGGCATTGCCTTTTGCATCCTGCCTGCCTCATCTAGTATGAATGCTGTCAATGTTTAGTTCTATATACCTTGTCACTGTTTAATTCTAACATCCCTGCATGGATGTTTCTTTCTTCTGTTGTATACTTTATGCCTATCCCTGGGTGGATACCTATTTTTTTCATTGTACATTGTTCGACTATGATTGTTTGTTACTGTTGTAATCTGTACTCTCTCAGATCATGCTTGAAAATAGGCAGACATATTGCCTAATATGCTTACCCAGTAACCAAAAGCAAATAAATAAATAAATATCCTGTAAACATTGTATCAATTTCAGTGCATAACTGTTATTCATTGTTTTGTTTATACAGTTAAGCAAGATAATTCAATCAGACTAGGTAATTTTAAGCAGCTTATCAAATGAAGCAGGCTTAGATGCTTTAAAATTAAGTTCTCTCTTGCACACAAATGCTATGTGGTCCTCTCCTCATGTTGTAAAACTGCGATTATCAGCAATGCATTTTTAAAAGAGCTGTCTTCATCTTGCACTGCTCCATTCCAGCAGGATCCTCCCCCATGTCAGGTATGTGCATGATGCTCACTGATGTGATAACATCATCACACTACACATGGTCTTCATCTGAGCCAAGACCAGGTGGGATCCTGGTGGCACACTGATTAAAATGACAGAGTAGGTATCAAACAAGAATAGGGCTATGTAGGGGTGGGTGTAATAGAACAACCATGCACTAGGCAGGCAATAAGGGTTCAAAGGTCAGCTATGAGGTCTTCAAAATATGAAGGGGGAAAACAACAGTCCTCTGCTACTGTATGATGGTGAGTGCAAGGACTGCATCTCACAAGATGAATGTGCTGCAGAGTGAATTCCTTGAGGTACTGGGGCTCACAGAGATGAGCTGGAAGGTGAAAATCATCTATGGCATTACAGTGGAAGAGAACAGTCTCTTCAGAAGGAACAGGGAGGGTCAGAGGAGTACATGGATTGCTTTGTGTTGGAAGGCAGGAACTGTCAGAAGCAAGAAACAGGATGAGATGGATGGGAGCCCTACAGAAACCCTGCAGCTGGAAACAGGATACATTGGAAACAAAAGGCTATTTTGAAATATATTATAGATAGTATAACCCAAGAGGGAGGGCGGACACCAAAATTGGCCCTCAATGCGGCTGCTGAAAATCGAGTAGACTCGAAAGACCGTTAGGCCTATTCTGCTGGCATTTCAGTATGTTAGTTAGTATAGGTAAACTTGTACTGGGCTCTATGAATTAAATCAATCACACAACTATTATTGTGCCCTTGGTCTTCATGGTGGATTTCTAAAAGTCTGACATTGATTGGATGAAAAGTGCTCATTAAAAAGCAAGGAAATATTTCTTGCCAGTTGTTAAGGGCTCTTTCTTCTTCATTATGTCTGGAAATAAACGAGAGGGTGTGTAATTCTGGATATAAGGCTGAGTAGTGGTGATGGCATTGTTATAGCAGTCAGGGTAGGGAATCCAGTCCTTAACAGTGACCATAATAGGACTGAGGTAAAGGTGGTAGTGGGAAACACCTTCACTAAGAATTAGACCAGAATACAAAACGTCAGGAGATCTGATGATTAGGAGGTTGTGGGAGATGGCTGGGGAAATATTAGTGAATAGTCTATTGAATGGCAGTGCTGAAACCAAGTTGGATACCCTGAAGTGGAATATAATATAGGCAGTGACTACATGCATCCTGTAAAAAAGTGTAAAAGAACTAGGTGAGGGTGGCCTTTGTTGTTCAAAAAAATGCAGATGATGATAAGACAGAAAAAGAGGGCACATGATAAGTGAATGCATTCCAGAATCTTGATCAGACATGTAAAATATAGGATATTACAAAGGGCATCACTATGGTTATGCAGCCTAAGGGAGTACTGAAGACAAGATTGCAAAATGAATCTAGAGGAAAAAATAACCAAGTTTTTAAGACTAGGGTTTGGCAGACTGTTCTGCCTGAGAACCAAACCCCTGAATTGAACCCTTAAACCATGGACCCGAATAAATACGGACTTTGCTGCAGAAGTTTGGTTCATGGTCCATGGTTACATGCAGAGTTCCTCAGAGTGTACTGTTGCCATTGGAATGCCATCAGCATGCTTGCTTCACATACAGACAGATGATTGCATCCAGTCAGGGAACACTGCAGGGGATAGTCACATGTTGCACTCACTCACTCACTCATAATATATAACAGTGGTGAGTGTGCAATGTGGCCCAGACTTGCGGTGGACAAAGATGGAGGAGGAGAAGAGCTCTTGTATCAGTGCACATGAAGAGTTGGAGACACTGATCCAAGACATTTCTGCTCAATGAAATTTGACCTTTTATATGTTCCTAAACCTACTGGAACAAAAGAAAGCTGTCAAACAATACATCTTGGAAAATATAACTGGTTATGCAGATGTCTACATTACTCCACCACAGCCATCCTGGAGTTTCTAATTTTCCTGCTCCAGCCATTTGAGGAAACCACCAGAGAGGTTAGTGCAAACAGTATCTGTAAGCTAGGTGATATCCCTAATAAAAATTGTAAGATTCAGGTTGAATCTGATTAGGGAAATGTTAGAGAACCAAGACAGTTCCATGAACACATAGGCTGCCAGTTGTGCTGCTGACACATATACAGTAGGTTGCCCCCCAGAATGCAACAAGATTTAATGAGACGTATGATCAAAAAAGTTGAAGAAGATGACAAACTATGCAAAATGCTTCATTCTGAGAACTACGTTAAAGCTACAGTCTTGGACCTATGATACAAATCGAAACAACTATTGAGTGATGATGATGACACTTGTTTTGAGATAAACCAGAAATAATTAATGAGGTCCTTGCTGTCATGGAACAGAGTACAACAGCAGCACCACATTCAGAATCTTCTTCATGGCACAGCACAACATCAGGTGGCCCATCCTCTACTGTTGCAGCATATTCTCTCTCTTCCTTATCAGCTACTGCAGCCAAATTTTCTTCTTCACCACCAGCCAAACAGCACTGTCCCACAGTCACTTGGTTCAGCTTCATGTCTCTGGAGTCACTTACAAGATGTAATTGTAACATCTTCTTTATCTGCCGCTTGTAACACAGCCTCAGTACAGACCCTTATTGAAATGTACCTGACAGAGCTCAATATCAGCTAGAATACTGATCCTTTAAAAATACTGGAAATCCAAACAAAGTAGGTAGTCTGCTTTAGTACATTGCAATGAAGTACATGAATTGCCCTCTAACTTTTATGACTGCACTGCACTTGACCGATGTGATGTATAACTGGCTGCCTGGTTGGTGATAACTGTGTATTTCACTTCTTCTTTAATAAATCTGTTTTGCATGTTGATCAGATTCAGTAGATGTAGTCATAGTACTAGAAGACATTATAACCTCTTGGACCAGGTAGTATACCATATACCACAGTACACCAGTACATGCGATGCAGTTGCATCATTAACATGGGTAGGGTGGGTTGGCTTTTTCTGCTGCTCATTTGAACATTCATATCCATTTCTTTGGCCTGTTCTGCTCTGACTGGAACACCTATCAAAATAATCCCAACACAGACCCATTAGCAAAAAAAAAAAAAGTCTTAGCTGACTGGCAGTGCCTGCAGTGCTTGGTGGTACTATGATATACGTATTTACATCTGTCTGTCTCTCTCTGTCTCTCTCTCTCTCTCTCTCTCTCCCAGCACACTCATGTCATGGACCTGAGCAGGATATACCACCATTACAAGTCAGACACAAAGGGGCTAGTAGTGAGTGATTGCTTTTATAATAACTGGCAAGGAATTTTTTCAATAGGGAAGAAAAGTTGATATTCATCATAACAACTGGCTGGTTGTTACGACAGACATGTGCTCAGCAAAGCAGAGCACAGCACGAGCCCCACAGCTGTTCTTCTGCCAGCAGCTTGAACCACCACCATAGCCTAAAAGTAAACACTTTCCCCATGACCTTCAGAAAGAGTAATTTAGCTTACCTATCAAGCAGTCCTAGTAGTAGGCACCAGCATCAGACTTCATAATGTGAAATTAATGATCTGTCACCTGAACAGTAAAAAAGGAAAAAAAGGTTTCACAATGAGTGCCTGTTTTGACATTTCCTTGTCAAAATCTAGACACCGTTTTGTAGAAGAGTAGGAAAATGCAAACACAAAGTGCAAAATGAGCAGCGATCTCAGACTACTGTATACCTGTCTACAGGAAACAGGAGAACAAGCTGAGTTTACACTATTTTCAATAGAAAAACTAGACAATATCCTAGCAAACTTTATCTGCTGCCTAAAGAAGGCAGACAGCAGTGACTATGAGCCAGGATCAGTATGAGGTATACTAGCCTCCATTAACAGACACCTAGTAAAGGAGCAGTATCCCCACAGTATTTTCAAGAGGCTAAAGACAGATGTCATTGAAACTAAAAGAGCAATGTCAGCGAAACTGAAGCACCTTAAAAAGCTGGCAAAAGGCAATAGGCACGACCCCTGACTGAGGAAGACATTAGATTACTGTACTCCTCTGGGACCCTATCGATGGAAACACCAACTGCTTTATTAAACTTCCTTTTTTTCAACATAGGGATTTAATTTGTCCTCCATACCAAAAAGCATTATGTCCTTATGTGGGGAGATATAATACCTGGCACAGACAGTGAGGGCAACAAATTCTTAGAGTACTATGAAAGGCAGACCAAAACGAGGACAGGAGAAAGTCCCCAAAACATCAGACCTGTAAAGCCTTGAATGTACCAAAATACTGCCAACCCAGAAAGAGGCCTAATACAAGCCTACAATTGGTACAAAGAAAACAGACCTCACGCAACGTTAGTGCCACAAGCACCTTTCTACCTAGAACCTAACATAAATGCTGTCCCCGGTTCACTATGGTTCAGAAGCATGAATGTTGGACTGAACAAACTAAGAAAAATTATGACCCATATGAAGCTTGATGCTGGCATAGCAGGCACTAAAAGAACAACAAATCACTCCACAAGGAAAACAAGCATCCAGCATCTAATCAATTGTGCCATCCCACCAACAGAAGTGCAGCAGTTGTCAGGCCACTGCAATGTGCAGAGTATTAGCAATTACTCCACATATCTGAAAAAAAAACAGCAAACTATGTCTTCTCTTTTGCAGTTCTTACCCGATCAAGATAAAGAAAACCAGCCATCGACATCCACCAACACAGGTTCAATAGAAATAACTGTGCGCATCTCAGCCACTGACACAGCTTCCAGAAACTCCCTTCACAGTATCTTCGGGCCAAATTGCACTTTCCATCAGGGAGTGACAGTAAATGTTTACAATGCTGCATCAGAAGAAGCCCACAGCAAGAAATAAAGATACTGTCTGATCGACTCTGACTCAGAGTAAAGGTAAGTCAGACAACAGCAACCAGCTTGTTAAGCACAAACACAGTACTGCAAAGCAAAAAAACTGCAAAAAACGGTATAAAAAGGTAAAGTAAACCCAAAAATAGTAAACAGTAATGCATACTTTTACCACTCTCCCTTCTTGCCCACAGGCAAGACCAGCAGTAACTGCAACTCTTCATGGCAACCAACCCATACCCGGAGCCATAGGGAAAAAAAAACGAGGCAACAGAAACAAATTTCAAAAAGAGGATTGCAAACACCAAGTACTTCTCAGTTGTTGTTAAACATAAAGAAAGACTATCAACAAAAAAATAGAATTAACAAAAGACTCTTCTTTTAAAATGTTTTTAAAATGTTTTAAAAGTTATGACAGTCTACTTTCATAGTCTATTCATTAAAGGAAAAATGTAATAATGCAATCTCTGTGTTCTTAATATATTTTTCATAAAATTATTCCCTGCTATTGTAATGTTGTACTTTTAATAAATCCTAAATCATTATTCATAAAAGACTCTTATTTTCAAAAACATTATACAATATATACATATATATATATATATATATATATATATATATTGCTTTCATAAACCCTTTGGACTTAGCCCTCATGGTCTATGTAGCATCCCACCCCTCGGGAGTGCATTAAATTCTCATATCACACACTCCCCCATCCATTATTCTCTATATAATAACTGGTCAGCAATTTTTCTCAATGTACTGACCAGGTTGATATTTTCCATAACAACTGGCTGGTTGTTATGACATTCATAAGCCATGCCAGTCAAACCATGCTGCTGCCTCATTGGCCAACATTCTGTATGTAGAGGCCAAACAGTCTCACAAACTGCTGGAGAAAAATTGCTGGCCTGTTATTATAAAAAAATAAAAGATGGGAGGGTGTTTCGCCTTGACAATTTCTGCCAGGATGATAAACCCCTGGCTTCACTGGGTTTACGTAGCATCACACAACTCGGGTGTGCATTAAATTCTCATATCAAACCCTTCCCCATCCATTATTCTCTATTTATTTAGAAGTTGTACTTTATTTTTTATAGAAATAATGCATTGAATTATTTCCTTTGGGTTTCTGCATCAAATGTGACCAGCTTTGGCCACTTTTATGCATTTTGTTTTGCATTTTTTCAAATATTTATAAATAATCAGAACTAATCAGAACTCCACCATGTTCCAGTTCTTATTTAATAAGGGTCAGAACTTCACCAAGTTCTCACAGCCCTATTTAAGGCATATAGAAAGAAGACAGTCTAGGACAAAGTGGGACCTCAAATCTTCAGGGAGCGGTAACGGTTGAGGGAAGTATGTGTGGGACAGGTGCACTAGATAATTACATGATGTCACTTTTGAACCACGGCTTGGTTAGCAGGGGGTGGAAGTTGCAAATAATAAGTGATCCAGAAGTGGGAAGTACCCATGACACTAGAATTAGTAAATATCTGGAGGGTATTAAGCCAAGATAATCTCTGGATCCGGATTGTATCCAACTGGGGGTAACAGTGGAGTTAAAAGGTTTCCTGGCTGAACCAATTTCTGATATCTTTCAGGACTCATTACAGACAGGATGATCACAGAGAAGTGAAAAATGGCCATTGCTTCCACCCTATTCAAGAAGGAGGTGGTAGACCCAGGTAAATGCAGCCTTGTAAGCCTAATCTCAGTGCTTGTCAAAGTATATGAGGGGAATGGGGTATTCCCTAGCACACGATATAGTTTTACAAAAGGTACATCCTGCCAGACCTTACTGATTGCTTTCTTCAAGCAGGTAACTTGAGAGGTGGATGAGGGTCATATGTGGATGTAGTCTATCTGACTTCAGCAAGGTCTTAAATATTGTACTGCATCAAACATGCATGTAATGCAGCACTATATGGTGTCAAATATTCAGGAGATGTATAGCAAATTTGCATGCTGGTAGAAAACAGAGTGATTGCTGATGGTTAATCTTCAGAGTGTAGTGATATGCAGAGGTGTGTATCACAGGGGTCAGTGCAGAGTTTGATACTCTTTAACATTTACATCAGTGACCTAGGAGAAGGAGTCAGTTTCAGGCTACCAAAGCTTGATGATGACACCAAGTTGCCTAAATAAGTGGACTTAGCAGAAGAAGGGGATGTACTACAGGTGGACCTGCACGCATTTGGGGTATGACTCTAGAAATGAGACCTTAGGTTTAGTGTGGGGAAGTGTGAGGTACTTCTTCTGGGAGAGAAGTATCAGTCATACATATACCCTGTGTGGGGCAGCAGTGGACAGAAAAACTAAAACAAAAAGACTTGTAGGTCACTGAAGGCAATAACTTGAAGCCATGTAGGAAGTAAACTGCCACTCTCAGAAGAGTGGACACAGTGCTGAAATGCTTGAGGACTAGATCAAAGGAAGAGACTCTCTTTGTACAAGGTGTTGATTAAACTGCACCTAGATTGCTTTGTCCATGTCTGGTCACAACAGTACAGAAAGGGCATTGGAGATTTCAACAGGGTCCAGGGCAGGGACTGCAAGGTAATTTGTGACCCACAAGAAAGAACTATTGGGAAAGATTGAATAGACTCAGATTATTTTGAATGGAGAAAGAAGGTGACTGGGAAAGAATCATGGTGTTCTGAATACTAAAAGGGGCAGGCAAGGTAGAGCCTATATCTGGGATGGTCAGTACTATCAGAAATAGATGTCAGGCATTAAAACAGACAGTTGTAGTGTAAAGTAATATATAAAAAAAACATTGGGCCCATTAGACACAGTTAAAGCTAGTTGTGCCCAAGGAGTTTGACACAAATGGGGAGTTGTGTCAAAGTCTGCATCAAGTGTGAGTTTGGAACGCAGTCAATTTCATTGTTGGGGCAGCTACACCAAAAGGAGCTGCTTCCACAGATGTGTCAAGACGCAGTTGCGGCATGGGGCAACTGCAGTTAGCATCAAAGGAGGCTGCAATATCCCCTAAAATTATATTTTAAAACCTGTGGGTGACAAAGTTGCTTTAGGAATTTGATGCACCTGTTAAAGCAGGGAGGAGTTGGTCTAACTCAGACCATATTAATAGGGCTTGCTACATAGTAGGAAAGTGGCTAATTATGCAGGAGCTACTGCTGCAGCATAAGCACCAGACGTGTGAATTTTGAGAATGCCTGGGCTAGCAGCTCTATTAGCCTTAAGACTGATGTTACATAGTTGGCATTGGCATGTCTGCCAGTATGCCCAGCAGGCACAGCAAAATTCCTTTATTGAGAGGGAGGGCAGACATCGAAGAAGGTACCTAGTAAGAGTATACAGGAGGCAGATCTCATTTCAGGCACTTATGGAGGAACAGTGCTTGGCACAGTACCTCCTGACTCATGTTGCCACACAAGAGCCATGTGATGAGCTCCATGAGGATCTTTAGAGCCGAACCGAGAGAGGGCAGCTGATTCCAGTAGAAGTGAAGCTGTCTGTGGCAATATTCTTCCTGCAATCAGTAAATTTCAGACCCCACAGATGACACTATGGGCATCTCCAAGTTCGCAGTGTCCAAATGCCTGAAGAAGTTCCTCAATGCTCTGCTGCATAGAACACAGCACTATATACAGTATCCTTCCCAGAGGATGCACAGCAGAAAAAATGCTGTGAAGCAGGGCTTCTGTGGCATTGTGCATTTCTCCCATGTGCTGTGGACTGCATGCATGTGGCAATATGTGCCCCTTATGCTGATGCAGAAGTCTATATAAACAGGAGGAGCTACCACTCCATGAATGTCCAAGCTGTTTGTGACATCCATTGTCAAATTCTTGATGTGGTTGCAAAGTTCCATGGATCCTGTCACGATGCCTATGTCATAAGGCAGAGCAGTCTGCATGAGGCATTTGCACATAGAGACATCCAAGGAGGATTGCTGATTGGTATGTGGAGGAGCAGGTAAGCCAGGTACTTTAAAGGAGTAGTGGTACAGTGTACATGTAAATGCCATGTGAGCAGCCACATAATGTCATAGGGGGAGATGGCGACGAATGTCAGAGGTAAGGTACGATGATGGGTGGTTGATCTTGCATGCAGCACACATGGGAGGAAGGATGTCCCTCTTGCAAAAAGTGCCACATGCAGGAAATGTGAGTGACTGCAAACATGCATGGACTGGGGGAAGGGTGAGAGACCCCTGATTATGGTGTAGGCACATGTTGGAGAGGGTGGTGAGTAAAAGGATGGATAGAGGTTTGAAACAGTGTGCCTAACTGTGTCATTGTCCCTCCCACAGGTGACAATGGTTACTAAAAGCAGCCCTGGCTCATGACCCCATTGAGGCACCTCTACATTGAAGAGGACATGAGATACAATGAGGCCCATGCTGCCACCAGGACTGTCATTGAGTGAACATTTTCAGTTCTGACAAAATGATTCTGCTGCCTGGATTGATCTGGAGAGGCCTTGCAGTATGATCCCCAGGTGGTATGAAAGATATTTGTCACCTCTTGCATCCTCCACAACATTGCCCTGTCACACCATGCTGTGGAGCCAGACATGAGGAAGTATCCTGACCTGGAGAAGGATGAAGG
Source organism: Neoceratodus forsteri (assembly GCA_016271365.2). Taxonomy (NCBI): domain Eukaryota; kingdom Metazoa; phylum Chordata; order Ceratodontiformes; family Ceratodontidae; genus Neoceratodus; species Neoceratodus forsteri. The sequence continues at coordinate 258,630,111 of CM028137.1, read as the reverse complement.
GGAATATTTGTGGACTGTGGAGGTGGTCAGGCCATGGGACACTGGAGCACATCTGCAGCAGGTCAACGTGTGAGACTGCAGTTAATTGAGAGCCATTTTACTTGAGAACACACACCTTCCATGGAGGTACAGGGATGAGAACTGCAGGTAATGCGTTGAGACATTATACCACAATGTGCCCTTCCCCTAATCTTTCTTGGTACATGACCCTTCCCTATGTACCATTCTCCTCTGCCCCTCCTAACACAGGCTTTCACAGCAGTGATCCAACCTACCTGCTTGTGGCACATATGGTGTGTCCCCCTGTGCATTTTACAAAGCATAACGTTTTAGAAGACTCTGCCACCTGAGGCAGTAATCCAGTAGTGTTTGCGAATGGCATATCAGTGCATCCACTGATGAATGGTTGCTCCTGGTCAGGGTTGGGCAATGACTGTGAACCATAGAGTTACAGTTGGCACCATGACAGGCTAGTGGAGATTTATATCAAAGGAAGGAGAGACAAGGCCTTGTGAATGATGACACAGACCGGATGAGTAAGAGAGGGAGACACTGTGCACTGTTGAAGGGACAGCAGCTTGAACTTGAACCAGCCCTCAACTCTTGCAGTAACCTTACCCCGTCTCCTATCCTCCCCTTCTCTGTTCTATTCTGACCCCACCCTCACCAAACACTTAGCTAGTTTGCTTTGTCTTCCCCTCGATCACCCCACCCCCTGCTGACAGACTGTCGCCAGCCCCCCAGTCCCCCAGTGACTCCTGTCCTTCCTGCACTATATTTACAATTGCCTTCTCTTCTCTTTACAGAGTACAGCATCTCAAGCAGCGCACAGCACAGAGAGGGAGTTCCTACGGTCGTCTCACTGGCCTCTGCCTTTCCCGGACCCAACAACGCTTTTTGGATCTGCTGCCTGGTCCCGACTCTCGGACACAAAGCCACAGGTACACCGCAGTTTGAATTAGGAGCCAGGCTGCTCCGGCAGATCTCTGATTGGACACTGCATTTCCCAAGTGCTCCTGATTGGGCTAGCCGCGAGGAGCATAGCTCCCGATTGGTGCGCCTTTTTTAGCCAGCTTCTCTGCATTGCAATTGCTCATAGCTGGGCACTCGTAGCTCTCTCGTGCATGTTCTTTCATTCCACCCTCCCTCCCCCTCCCTTGCCATCTTTCAATACTTTTTCTGCCCCTCCTTCCCCCAGAAAATCCCCTTCCTATTGGCTCTCCTCTCCTGCTGACACCTCTGGACCATGGGCTCCAAGATCAGGCAGGACAATCTCTACTGAACTACATAAACTCCCCTAGCCTACTAGGATTTTTTAAGTTAATTCACCTCTCTACGCAGGCTGTAATCCTAGCTTCTCTCTCCGCTGTTCCCACCTAGCATTTAATCCCTGCCTGGATCACTGAACGACACAACTTACAACCTACTCTCTGCTTACAGCCTGTTTGCCCAACCTGCAATAATGGGCAGTCTATATTGGTCAGTCTCCCTTGCTTGGCTCATTGCATTAAGCTGGTATACAGACTGAGTGATAGCTGGGGCCCTCCTACACCCTACGAGTGAAAGCTCACCTCCCCCTCCAGTCCACATTGAACCAGAATCCCACACAATACTTCTCTACATCCCCTGTCTGCCTAAACAAGATACAGCTCTGTTTGGGTACTGGCTGCATAAACGTCTCCTTACTCACAATGCTACCTCTGCCTCTGTCATATTCCCTTCTGGCACCTTGCCCTGGGTAACTGTCTCTACTCTCCTCGTGCTGCTCCAGGTTGGGGACATTGAACCCAATTCTGTACCTGTACTTCACTCTCCCCATACCCAATCTGCAGAGTATATACCTACTATGAAAGGTCTGAAAATAGTACACCTTAACATTCACAGCCTATGCCCCTAAATGGCTGAATTGGAAGCCTGGACCATAGGAATGTCTCCTGACATCCTATGCATATCAGAATCCTGGCTAAAACCTGCTATCAAACAGCACTAGGTGTCCCTTCAAGGCTATGGCATCTTTAGAGATGATAGGACTGGCAAAAGGGGTGGAGGGGTAATGATCTACTATGGGAAAGGCCTCAACGTCACTGTCCTCCCCACTTCTGTCTCCTCACCACCTCTCATCGAGTCCCTTTATGTCACCCTTACGCTTGGAAACGTTACAAAAATCATCATAGGGTGTATCTATATGCCCAGCAACCATGCTACCGCTGGCCTGCCTTCTCTCCTCGAATCTTTAGGCAACCTCCCAAAGCATGACCTCATCCTATGTGGGGACTTCAACACTGACTGGCTGCACCCCAATATTGGTAATGTCCGTGCTTCATTTGCCGATGGCAGCCTCACACAGTTAATCCATTATCATACACTAGTCAATCCAAAATCTGGCAATCATACCCTGCTAGACTGGGTAGTCACTAACTGCCCACTTAAAATCAAATCTGGTGGCACACTCTCCGACTGCATAAGCAATCACTATCCCACTTTCTGTGTGTGGAGAAACAACTATATCAACCCTCCTCCCAAGATCTCCCTGGTCAGGGATATGACTAAGTTTGATGCCAACAGGTTCCTTTCATCCATTAACCCTACAGACTGGGTCCCATTAATACACTTCCTGACATAAACCTAGCCCTGGATTTCCTAATGTCCACTCTCACCAAAATAATTAACCAGCATGCCCCTCAGAAGAAATGCAGATCCAAGGGTGTTAAAGTCCCGTGGATCTCCAGAGATATCAGATCTCTCATGGCCCACCGGGACACAGCATGGCAAATGTACAAACAAAGTGGACTCCCCTTGGATTGGCTTATCTACAGACAGCTCAGGAATAAGTGTAAAAACTCTGTACAAAAAGCTAACCATCTCAAATCTCTTCAAATAGAGCATCTAAATAATCCAAAGGAATTCTGGAGACAAGTTAACGCTTTAATAAAAGGAAAGACTGCAGAAAACCCAAGCTCTGTTTCTGTCAGTGGCACCACCCTTGATGACCCACTCTCCATAGCCACTGGATTTAACAATTTCTTCACTGACCTCCAAAAATACATCACTATCTTTCACAATGCTTCCTCTTTTCCTACAACTTCCTTGCCCAATCTAGGGGGTCATCCAGAATTCCAGCCACTCAAAGAGGTGCAGCATCTTCTATCTAACCTAAAACCAGAGGGCTCCCCCAGATAAAACTAGCTGGAACCAAAATTTCTTAAGCTGGGTGCCTCTGCCCTAGCCTGCCCCATCCACAACTTGTTCAACCAGTCTTTCCTCTCGAACACTGTGCCAGATAAGTGGAAGGTGGCAGTAGTACTCCCGGTCCACAAAGGAGGACCAAACTCCACCATAGAAAACGTTCGCCCTATATCTCTACTTTCTCACCTGGCAAAAATCCAACAGCGTATCATTTATAATCATCTCCAAGACTACCTTGACTCCCACAAGCTGCTATCACCCTGCCAGCACAGCTTTAGAAAGAATCACAATACCCTCACTGCACTCATAAAGGTAACATCTGACATCTTCCATGCAATGGATAAGGGCCAGGCCACTGAAGCCATATTTGTGGATATCACAAAAGCAGTTAACCTTGAGAACCATGGGCTGCTGCATCACCAGCTACATCTATTTGGCCTGGACTACAATGCGTTGCACTGGATGAAGAACTATCTGTCTGATCGATCCCAGAAAGTTAAGTGGGATGGCTCCCAGTCGGAACAAAAAACAGTTTCCATGGTGTCCCGCAAGGCTCAATTCTGGGCTCTTTGTTATTTTTGCTCTTTATCAATGACCTCCCCAACTTCTGCAGGGGTGCCACAGTTCACCTATATGCAGATGATGCCATCATCTTCCGCTCCTTTCCAGATATTGACCAAATCAATTGGAACCTTGCCTCAGACTTTGTCTCCCTGGAAGCTTGGTTCCAATGGAATCATCTTGTTCTCAACTCAAAGAAAACAAATGCATGGTCTTTGCCCATCGGCGTGCAAAAAAGACTAACCCACCTACCCTTAGTATCTCTACTAACATAGGTGACCCGTTAGAGGTAGTTCACGCCTTCAAATACCTGGGTGTTACCTTGGACCCTACCCTATCATTCAACTCCCATGTCTCCAGCACTATCAAAAACCTCAATCAGGAACTCGGACTCCTATATTGCATGCGCCCGTACCTCACACTTGCCTCTTGCCAAAAAATTGCTACTGCATTCCTCCTTCCCCTGCTATCCTATGCTGCACCCCTCCTCCTCTTCACTAACTCCTCCTCCATGTCTCTCCTCTCTCAGGCATACCACAAGGTTAGTCGATTTGCCGTGGAGACACCTACCCGTTCTCACCACTGTGATGTTCTTGCCTCGCTGGGGTGGCCTTCCTATGGGGCAAAACTAAGGTAGTCCACCTTGAGCTTCATGTTCAAGCTTGTCCACAAATTCACCCCTCCCTGCCTCAGGGAACTTATATGACTCAAACTAGCATCACGCACACTTTGCTCTACCTCTCTCCCCTTCTCACTGTCCCCAAATTACGTCTTGCTGTATCCAGACGCTCCTTTTCATATGCCACTCTAACTGGCTGGAACTCCCTCCCTCCCTCCCTCCATTCTTTCCTGCTCCTTCCTCTCACAATTTCAGCCCCATCTGTCTACCTTTCTGTCTTCCTCTGCTACCTGTTCCTGTTTTTGCTGAAGGGTGCCAACCCAGAAACTCCCCCACCTTACCTATGGCTGCCTTATTCTTCTCCCACTCCACTACTACTGCATCTAGCATAATAGGAGACTAATGCATGTAGAATTCTCTGGTCCTAGCCACTCCCACGAATATTATTAGTATGTTTACTATGACATTTTGTACTATAAGTTCCCTATATAAAGCCCACCAGGCATTCAATTCATACACTGCTTGTCAAATCTGTTGTCAATTGCTTGTGCACCTGCAACATTTTGTCTTGACATGTACTCTGCCTAATTACCATACTTGTAGTTTGAGAACTGCATTGCTTGTTGCACTTTAACCTTCGTGGTTGATTCTTGACCCTGGGTCGACCCTGAAAAAGAGACTGCAATTGTCTCAGTGGACTTACCCGGTTACCAAAACTCAAATAAAATGTGTGGGGCATGGGAAGCCTTGTGGAGTGGCACGTTATGTTTTGTAAAATGCACAGGTGGCACACCATGTGGGCCACAAGCAGGAAGGTTGGATCACAGTTGTGGAAGCCAGTGTTAGGAGGGACAGAAGAGAACGGTACATAGGGAAGGGCCATGCACCCTGGGAGAGGAGGGGAGGGGTATATGGTCTATACTGCGGAGACTGTTTGAGGAGGAAGGTTGTGTGTCTGTAGGCTGTATGTGATGTGTTGTCTGTCAGGTATCACCATACCCATGTGACAGGATAGGCAGTGAGTGTTAGGAACATTATGGATGGGTCGCCACAGAGAAGGTGTAGTGGAACTGTGGGGAATACCACCACAACAAGATGCATTTTGCTGGAGGGAGGTGTGGATGGAAACATGTGTAGTAGCAAGGGTATGTAGTGTATGGGGTAGCAAGGGACTGTGGCCTGGAGCATTGTGCCCCTGTGACTGTGTTGCATGTTAGATCTGAGGACAGAGACATCATGACAGGATGTGTATGAAGCTGTGAGTTGACAGCAGTGGCAGAGGCAGATGTCATATGCCAGGTGGTAGAATGGGTGGCAGTGGCTGTTGGACCTGAGCAGAACGAATGGTGCACCCCTCAAATGACACACCCAGCAAAAGTTGCTGTTGTGTGATGCAGCAAAAGCTGATGCATTCCTGAGGGCTACAATGCATATACCCGGTGTTGCTATTTAGAAGGAGTGTCAGGGTCACAGGGTGCATAGGTGCCACAAAAAGCAGGAGGCGTGCGGCTGTCTGGCAGTATTCACATCAAATGCGGCTATGTTGATGCAAGTTGCAGCAGAATTGGATTGAATTTGATGCAATCTGCGTTACTTGAGTGCTGTGCATGCCGCAAGTTGTGTCACATGCTGATGCACACGTCAAATACAGAAGTAAGCAGAGCTAGCCACTGGCAGACCACAGTATGCGACGGCCAAAGCAGCCAGCAAATGGAGGGCCAGAAAACGTGTGAGGAGCAACAATTGTAATACTCTACTGTTGTCCAATGGACCTTAGTCCTGTATTTACAGTGCCAGACAGCAACACAAGACCAGGAAGAAGGGCATCTAACTTCACAGAGAAGGAAACTTCCCTACTAGTGAGTTCTGTGGGCCAATGGGTATGGAAAATCATGCCCCCAGGTGGCAGGTGACACACCTAGGCTTAGTGAGGCCATGTGTGGTGCATAATATTGTCATGGCTGCATCAACTGTTCGGCATGCAGAGGACAATCCACCAGGTGAAACATAAATTCAATAATCTGGCCCTCAGGGTACCAGACACTTTGAGAAGATGGCAGGACATAGCCTGTTAGGCAGATATTCCCTTGCGGGGCAGTCACAGGCATGCCCAAGGTAAGTGGAGCTAACATCAGAGTATAATTTCCTCTGCTCCAATAAACCAGGTACAAGTATTGATGTTCGGCACATGCCTATGTCCCCTGCACAGACACTCCAGCGAACCAGAAAGGGCTGCAGGAGGCCTTCATGGTGGGATCCAGTGGAACTGATGGAGGAAGAGCAGATGGTGGGAGATAAGGTACATATGTGGTGTGTGACATGTGCATTGCACCACAGGTGTTGCATGCCCCATGGTTGCTTTGTCATGACAGCAGGAAAGAACCCAATGTCCCACCCTGAGCACTGCCCTGCCACCTACTGTGGTGGCGGGATGTATGCAGCACACCTGACGTAGGGTGCACATTTAGTGCCCCTGTAGTACAAGGAAGTAGCATGGGGTCCCCATGACAGTTCACACAGCAATGGGTACACTAACGACCCACATAGGGCAATGCTGTGGCAGATACATGGGTCACCTACTCGGGACATTGGCTCACCACGTATGAGTTGGACCAAGGGCAAGCATGACAGTGGGGTCCTCCAAAGAGTTACACTAACAGTTCATCATAACTGCACAGTGCAAACCTGCAGGGACAGGTGGGACATGAGGGATCTTGTGTCAGTGCAGACTGTGGGTGTCTTTGCTACATCCCTGTGACGTGCAGTAAGCTGAGGGGAGGACAGGAGGACCAAGCAACACATACTCCAGGACAGTCCATCCCATGTGTGTAGGGAGTGGGTACCACAGGACTCACAAAGGACTAAGTCATCACATACGGTCTTCCCTGTGAGAGGTGTGGGGCAACCTGCACTTTGGTCTGCTGTGCCATGCATGACTGTGTGACCTGATATGCACATGCACTGCAGTGGAGCAGGTGCATGTGGACTGTAGTCAGAAAGGGGAGGCCCATGCACCCACACAGTTGTGACCCAGGAGTTATGGGGGCTGCACATACTATATGACCAGTGACACAAGCATCACCTGTTGGCCATGGTCCACACTGCAACTCCATACACATGTTAACAACGTACACTGCAGGTGCACCTGGGAGTGCTGGGGCACAAGGTTGTGGCACTAACCACATGTTGTACCATGTCAACAGTTGGAGGACACTGACCCATGCAGTTTGCCATGTGCGGGCCACAAAGGCAGGATGGGTGCAACTGGACAAGGTAGCATGGAATGCACAGGCAACAGGGAAAAGTCACTGCACAGCACACATGAGGCTGTGACTCCGATCACATGCCGGTGTGACTGTCCTGTCCTCTTTACTGTGTCTGGTGTACAAGGGGCAGAGAAATCCCAACATAGGGCTTTGAGCTTTGCTAAGTTACCATGCTCCATTCTAAGAGGTATGCTGTGGTACTGTGTTGTGCAGGGAGTGGGATGAGAGCTCAGCAGCCCTGCCGTTGTGCACTCGTACCATGTGGCACATGGTCACAGGTATGACTTTCACATTTGAGGGATGTATGGGTTAGAGACATGCCCAATGAGGCACTGTTTTGGGACCTGACATGGGTGGATGATGGAGAGGCACCGCATATCATCACTGAGGAGTCCTACATAGGGGTCATGCTTTCTGCAGGGGAGCATGGCTCCTTGCCATGCTGCAAAACCTGTATCCTGTTGTGCAATATCAGGATACGTAACAAGCAGTGTGCCCCCCCCCCGGGTGGTGGCCCAGCACCTACATTGAGTAACTACAGGCCCCAGGTGGCAAATTATGCATTGTTAGTATGGGGATCATGCCATAGGTTAAGTACTCATGTATTCAGGGTGTTTGTAGCATGCAGCACTGTATCACAGAGTGTGAGGTGACAGGACAGTGCCTCCACAGGCCAGAAGCCACATGTGCACCATCACAGCACATACCAGTAATCCAATGGTCACTGTTACCTGTATCGTGGTTGGCCCACATGGTGCCGGGATGACCACACCTGTGTAGCTACATTGGGTGCCATGGAGTGCATGGTTTGTGCCACCAGTCATCCCTATGGTGTAGGTGGGGGAAGGAAACTGGGTGCGCATTGGTCTTTAGTGTACCCCTGTTGTACAGCAAGTGGCACATTGCATGCCGGTGTCCAATGTCCAGCACACTACACAGTGTAGCTGTACATGTGCACACAGTGGACCACGCTACTGCACCAGCACAAGCAATGAAACTTGCTGTCACCATATGTGGGTCAATGTGGCTGTGGATGTGTGCAATGTGGGGATGTAGTAGGTGATGTAGGTAGGGGCTATGTGTAGTCCTGTCCATGGTCATGTCTGACAGAAGCAGAAGGGCATGGCTGGAAGATATAGTCCGAGGTCAGAAAGGGGCCAGAAACACATTTCTGTCTATCACAGACCCCTAGGCATACCAGCACATGCAATCTGGTAACATAGTGCACACATTATTGCCTGGTGGCCATGCAGTCCCACTATGTCAGGGGTCATGTTCTCAGATTGTCATTGTGTGGCACTGAGTGGTTTTCCCAGGATACGTGGCACACATGCATGCCAGGTACACACATGTGGGTGTGTTGTGCATATCCCCTTTCATATTTCATGCACCCTACCTCAACCTGTGTGCACCAGTGGGGATCAGTGCATGCCATTCTATGGGTGTGTCTGCCCTCCCAGTATGGTTGTGTCTGCATCGGTCATGTGAGTCTGGCATTGCAGGTTGGAGACAAACCCTGGCACATGAGTGGCAGTCACACCAGCACTCACTGTGGTGGTCTTCTGCAAGAATGTGTCACTCCATGGATGGCTAACCACTCTGAGGTCAGCAGTGTCATGACTGATGGGGTGTGATATACACATGCTCCCTGATGCATCTGTAGCTATGCCATATGCACATTTGGGTTCCCCAAGGATGGGTGACACTGACATTGCAGGCCCCGTGCAGACATGAGACTGTGCTCAAAGATATAAGCACCATGCAGGGCATGCAGTGTGATGTGTTCTGCACTTCAGTGGAACAATGTGGATGTGGCCCACATGCGGAACCCTGTGGGGAAGTGGTGTGTACCAGAAGGACTCATGCATTGTGAGTCCTATGTGAGTCCTGTGGTACCCACTCCCTACACACATGGGATGAACTGTCCTGGAGTAGGTGCTGCTTGGTCCCCCTGACCTCCCCTCAGTCTACTACATGTTTCCAGTGACCATAATACAGTTCAGTGGACTCTAAATAGATTCAAAATAACCCCCAAAGACTCATATAAAATCAGAAACTTCCACAATGCTGATTATATTAGTATGAAACTATACCTAACATCCTGGAAATGGGAAGATGAACTTAAAGATCTTGACACTGCAGGAAAGTGGCAGATAATCCGACAAATTTTTTTTTTCTGTATTAAGAACTGGGTTTCTGAACGCACAAAATATAATAATAATAATAAACATAGGGTTCCATGCTGGTGGAATACAAACATCAAAAGAAACATTAATGAAAAAAGAAGGTCTTTCACAAATACAAAAAAACAGCTATCGGAGACAAACTGGCAAAAATTCAAGACACTTACTAATAAAACCAAAAAACTGATAAGGAATGCTAAGCAAAAACTTGAATATAACCTAGTATCCCTAACTAGGTACATTAAGAAAAGATTTTATAACTATATAGGATCTTTGAAAGGAAACCCTACCAGTGTTGGTCCATTAGTCTTGCACCAGGTTGTCATAACAGATGAGAAAATGATGCCAGAACTAAACAACTACTTTCTAAGTGTCTTTAAACCAAAGTAAAATACCTGTTTAGGTAGCACAGAGTGTCAGGAAGAGCTTCAGCAATTCACCACAGAGGATATTATGGCAGTAATTAAAACCACTAAACCTAACTCATCTGCTGGGCCTGATGGTATTCCTTCAAAATTCATAAAAGAACTCTCAGATGAACTATCTAGTATCCTAACTTTCTTGTTTACTACATCTATAGAAGAAGAAACCTCAGTAGCAGACTGGAACACATGTATTAATACTCCAATACATAATGGTGGCAATAGACAAATCATGTGTAATTACAGGACAATTAGTCTTACATCCTGTATAGGAAAGCTTATGGAAAGACTTCTGCAGCATAAAATTCTTGCACACATTCAGAAAATGGGTTTGATCGATACATCCCAGTATGGTTTTACACCAGGTAGATCATGCAATACTAATCTTATAAATTGCTTTGAACCTGTAAGGCACTGGATATGGGATTACCTGTGGATACAATATTTCTTGACTATACAAAAGCCTTTGATTCAGTTTCCCATAAAATCTTAATCGAGCTGCTGGTCAAAATTAAGCTTCACCCTAATATTATCAAGTGGCTTGAGTCCTGGCTCAGAGATAGGCAGCAAAAGGTAGTCATTAGGGGTAAAATGTCAGTTTGGGGTAAAGTCACTAGCGGAGTCCCACAGGGCTCTGTATTGGGACCAATATTATTTAATATTCTGATCTGTAGTACGCATTCTTCAGCCGGTGTTTGAATCAACAAATCTTTGCCGATTAATGGTAGTGCTGGCCCTGATGAGATTCATCCAAGGATCCTTAGGTAGTTTGCTTCATGTCTGGTGGCTCCTGTAACTAGGCTCTCCAAACGTTCAATCTGCTCAGCCTCTGTCCCCTTGGTCTGGAAAGTTGCCAGAACCATCCCTGTGTACAAGAAAGGCAACTTCAATAACATATTTAACTACCGTCCAGTCTCACGCATGTCCACGCTCAGTAAGCTGCTTGAGAAACTGATTCATCATCAGGTCTCTGCTCACCTTCTCAACTCTAACCTTCAATTAATTAATTAATTAATGAGGAAATTGTGTGGTCAGAATTTGTGGACTGATTTGTTCTTAGAAATAAAATGCATAGTAGTAAACTTCTGATATGCATTTATGCTACTTTGTTTAAATACTAACAGTCCCCCTGGAATGGGCTGACCAAGTGGAGCACACAGATACCTCTGGAGTACTCTGCATTGACCACCTCTATGTGTTATTTACTCAGGTGGGTCAGGACATGGGGCAACATTTACTTAGTGGTGCTGTTGTCCAATTTAGCCCACTACTACATCTTTAAAAACATTTTAAAACATAGAAACTACTAAAGAAAAAGTATGGTATTACAATTCAGTAGTAAAAATGATATACTTAGTTCAGAAATGAAGTGTGGGAATATTTATGGCAATCAATCGAGATACCAAGATCATAAGGTTAGAAATAAGCCTATGTGTAAATAGTTAAAGAGTTATTTTGACCCTTCTGAGCATGTCACAAAAAAAATGGTGTCTTACATGGATTTATAAGCACCAAATTCTTGAAAATTGATCTAGCCAATCAGAACAATCATTGTACCCAAAGGGGTGGGCCTCAGCCTTTATAAAGAGCTGCAACACAGCAATGGCACCCTTTACTTTGCAAAGATGCCAGAGGAGTGTGTGCTCATAAAAAAAGCTGGTAAGCTGTGAAATTTTTATAGATATAAGAGAAGGAAATCTTGTTAGACATGCATGTAGCTTTATTTAGTAAACCACCTAAACCCATCACAGAAATGAGTGAAGACTGTGTGATGTAGTCTGTTGTAACAAACGTAATGTTATCCAGCAAAAGAAATGAGCTAAAAACAGATGAAGTGAATGCAGTAAATTGGTTTAAGTATGTGAATGTTTATGTTCAAAAAGATAGAGAGTCATTTTGATCCTACTGGGCATGTCACCAGAAAAATGTTGTCTTACATGGATTTCTATGCACCAAATTCTTGAAAATTGATCTAGCCAATCAGAGCGGTCGTTGTACCCAAAGGGGAGGTGTCCCAGCCTTTTTAAGGAACTGTGACACAGCAATGGTGTCCATTACTTTGCAAAGATGTCACAGGAGTGAGTGTCCTCATAAAAGAAGCTGGTAAGCTCTGAAATTTATAAATATAAGAAAAGGAGATCTTGTTTGACATGGCTGTAGCTTTATTTAGTAAATAACCTAAACTCATTACAAAAATGAGTGAAGACTGTATGATGTAGTCTGTTAAAACAAACATAATGTTATCCAGTGAAAAATTGAGCAACAAACAGACAAAGTGAATGCAGGAAATTGGTTTAAAATACAAATTCGGCAGTATTGAAAACTTGTACAGTGATGAATTCTAGCATGGAGCAATGTAGCAAGTATGTGACTAAAAAATTGAGACTGTTGAAAAGTTGTTTTGTTTACACTAGGGATAAAAAATAAAGAGGCCTGAAGCTTCAGAAACAAAAATAGACAGCAGTTGTTGTTACATAAGGACTTCCCTCAGGTATAATAAACTTTAAACTTGTGCTATCAGTACTCAGTTTTATAGTAAAAAAAGACTAAAATGAGTTTTGTTTTTCCTATATCTAGTAATAGAAGATGAAAAGAGATATCTCTATGAGATAAAACTGATAGCGCTCAAATATGCAAACGCTACACAAGGCAACTAAACAGAAAGCCAGAAAAAAAGGTTTTCTTTAATTTCTTTAGAGTAGAGATGCAAAAATCCTACAAACAATGGCCCAGATATTCAAAAGAGTTGCACCATGCGCAACAGGGATGCGCCAGCGCAAGTCCGAAAATGCACCATTTTGCGATATTCAGCGGGAGGCAGATGCGCCCCCCAGATCACAATACGCAAGAGCGCAATGGTAATGAATGCATGCGCAACTGAAGGGGAGGAACCATGCATAAATGGCGCAGTGCGATATTCAACAACATGCGCCATGCACAATAGGGGAGCAAACGGAAGTTGCGCGATAGGGGAAATGATCCAAAATATAAAGGAACAAGACAGAGGCACAGGAATGCTACAGGGAAGCCACATGTTGGTGAACTGCAGGTAGCCACACAGGCACACAAAAACTGTGAGCAGGACAGGGCAGGAGAAGGACAGAGCACCTGGAACCACCAGGAACAGGGAAGGTGTGGGAAGCCTGTGCCACAGTGCAGGACAACATTTGGAAGTGCCACACAGCACTGAGGGCACAGACAGTGGGCAGTACAGCCACTACAGGGAAGTGTTCCTGGTGCAGGGGGAGTAGCAGCAAGGACAGAGGGGGGACAGTAAAACACCTGCAGAGGAACAGAAGCCAGGGACATGGCCAGTGCCATCATCCAGATGGAGGCAGTTATGAGGGGGGCAGGAAGGCAGGCAGCAGGGGGGCACGGCCGTGGAAGGGCCCATCGGTGGTATGCCCCGAACAGACAGTACCGAGCCCACACCAGCTTCGAGCTGTACACTGATACTGAGATCGTGGGCTGGTACCACCTGAACTGGATGATCCTGAGGCGGCTCTGTGAGCTGTGCAGTGATGTGATGCAGGCACCCACATGACGGAGCCATGCTTTGACAGTGGAGACCAAAGTGACAGCTGTCATGTGCCTGCTCACCACGGGTACCTTCCAGAGACCAACAGGGGACATGACAGGCATAACCCAGTTGGCTGCATCACGCCTTCTCACCCAATTCCTCAGCGCACTGGTGCCACATGCTGCAGAGTACATCCATTTCCCCAGTACACTGGTGGAGTGCACAGCAAACATACAGGAGTTCCACAGGGCAGCACATATGCCTGGCTTGCTTGGGGCAATAGACTGCACCCATGTGGCCATCTGCATGCCACCTGGCCCCGAAGAGGCCGCATACATGAATCAGAAGGAGTATGCAAGCACCAACTGCCAGGAGGTGAGTGATGCCAGGGGGTGCATAATCAATGTCTGTGCCATGCACCCTGGGGGAGCACAAGATGCCTTCATCTGGCACCAGTCCACACTGTGCCACAGGTTCAAGAGTGGGGACATCCCCACTGGCCACCTAGTGGGTGAGTATGCAAATCACGCAGAGAGGGGACAGCGATGGGGACAATGAGGACGCTGGTGAAGATGGTGATGGGCAGCCCCCCTTGGCCGAAGGGCTCCCTGACTGATCTGGATGGCACAGCTGCACTGGGACACCATCACAGAGGAGCACTTCAACCAGCCCAGATAAGTCATAGGGCCATGTGCAACCACCAGTGTCAAGGGCACAACCCACAAACAGGCATTGACAAGCCCCAGGGGTGCATGTCATTAAGGGAATTGGCTGAGCATGGAACTGCACATGCCATCAGGGATGGGCAAGGTCTAACATGGCACGCAGTCTCACACACACACACACACACACACACACACACACACACACACACCCACCCCACAAGACATGCACAAAGGGTAGGAGGCACGCTGACCCCAACCGCCACCCCTAGCCACACACACGTCCACAGACCACCACGCCCAGTGCCTGTCATTGTGTGTGTGTCAGACGCTGGGCACCATTGCACAGTGGCAGACAGTGCAATGCAGGAATCATCATGCACACGCCACAGCAGACAGCAGATGGGAGGGTGTGCAGATGGAACGTGTGTGTATGTGTGCAGGGCCAGGTACCCCACCTGTGCATTGCACGTTGAACAACACAATGCACACAGGGCAGCACCAGACAGTAGCCGTGGTGGGAGACAGGTCAGTCATGGGCCACAGTGCCACAGCTGCCATGGATGCATGGGCAGCCCCCCCGAGACCTGCCAGCAGTGACAGGCTGACTAATGGCCTCATGGGGTGGCACCGATGGTCCTCCAGGGGTTCCACTGCGTGAACGTGACCGTGCTCGCACAGGAGTCTGCAGCACACCGAACATGCCTGCACCAGGCATGCTTGGGATGCCCACAGCTGAACCCAGTGTCAACAAGGAGGGTGTCACACGATGCTGGGAACGGGATGGACATTGCACTGCATGGTGTCTGAGATGCATGGGCAAATAACTGTGTGCCCACTGTGGCCATGGCAGCTGTGATTGACTATGTCAGCCTGTCAATGGCAGCGGTCACATCCTCCCACATCCGGTCCATCCCTGCCAGGAGCAGACCGATGTCCCTGCTGCGCCACTCCTCTGCCTGGCGCAGAGCCGCACTGAGTGCATCCACTGCCGTCACAAGCCGCAACTGCTGATCGACTGATTCTTGGAGTATGAGAGTGTGCTCTTCTAAGAAGTCATCTGCCTGATCGGCATGCTGTCCCTCACGGTGTTCACAGCCCTGATGGACAGCACCCCTTGAGGGTGGGTGCTGCACACCAGGGCCAGGCCTGGGCATGTCCACAGGTGGTGCACTGATGCGAACCCCGACACTGTACCCCCATGGCCATTGGCTGACTGCTGACACTGTCCCTCTGGCTGCCGCTCTCCAGGGCTCAAAGGTGCCACCACAGGGGCTGCAATGCCCCGCTGTCCTGGACACACACCAGTGCTGCCCCATTGGTGCAGACAGGCACAGGCTGGGACTGTGATGTCACGCAGGCCTCCACGGTGGCACCACCCATGGCCATACCCATGATGTCATCTGCTGTGTGGCCATCCTGCGGCCCACATGTATCACTGTCCATGAAATGAGCTCCATCATCATCAGTGACATATGCAGCACCAGACGAGTCTCAGCATGCTGGCATCCATGGACGCTGGCACACTGGGACACAGGCAGGGCCTCCTCTGCACCTGCTCCACCAACGTCAGTCTGGACAGCCAGGTGGGCCCACTGTCGCCCTGACCCTTGGACACCTGTGGAGGTGGATGGGCCCTCCTCTATGTCCATGGTATCACCCTCAGTGGACAAGCCCACCACCACTGACCCATGTAGATGCTCAGGAGCTGTAAGGAAACACAGTAGCATTAATGTATCTGCCCTACCCTG
This sequence comes from Neoceratodus forsteri, assembly GCA_016271365.2. Lineage (NCBI taxonomy): Eukaryota > Metazoa > Chordata > Ceratodontiformes > Ceratodontidae > Neoceratodus > Neoceratodus forsteri. Next base: position 258,613,941 of record CM028137.1, on the reverse strand, counting down.
TCTCCCCCCCATTGACAGACCAGGACCTACCATGCAGTGACGGCTACCATCCTTCTGGAATCCATCACCTGGAACACACTCCATGGCACAATGCTGCATGCTGCCAGCAACCCACTCTTCTTGTGGGGTCAGGCGTTGCACAGCTGGCTGTCCCACACCGGTCACAGCCCGTGCTGCCCTGATGGCAGCCACCTTGTCCTTAATCCTCTGCCTATCCGTGCCCATCTTCTTTTTGCACTCCTGCAAGGACTGCTGGTGGCTGCCATGCAGATTGATGGCACGTGCCACCTCTTCCCATGCAGCAGCACAGGCCTGTGGTGTTCCCCGCTGTCCGCTGAGCAGCGGCTCCTGGTCAAGATAGGCCTCAAACAGGGCATCTGTTTCTGCCTTGGTGAAGTTAGGCCTCCTCTTCCTCCCACGTCTCTGTTCCTTGTCCTCCACCTCACAATTGCTGATTCTTTATCCTGTGGGAATGACAGGTGTTACCTGTGACTGTGCAGTCCCATGCATGTCCTGCACACCACAGTCCACACTCCCAAACAGCATGCAACTCACCACAATAGACTGCAATAACAGACTATGGCCACTGCAGCCCAATGTCACATTTTTATTGTGCAATGCATGCAAATGAGGCGAGGCGCAATTTCAAGTGGATGCTAATGCAGAATCTGCGCCATTGAATGGCTGATTAGCTGATTTGCATATGCAGGCTGAATATCGTGCCGTTGCACTTTGCACAATTGTGTTGAACATGCTCAGGCAAGGGCGCATTTCTGTGACATGCGCAGTGGACACAGAATGGCACATGCCTGGGGTGCTGAGGCCGATGCCTGCCATGCTGCTGACATGCTGTGTGCAGGAGGCAATGCAGGGCACGGCCACCACTGTGCCAGTGGCGCTACTGAGCTGTTCACATGTATGGTGCTCTTGCACTGAGGCGCCGTAGGTGCACTGGGACAACAGCGCAGTAGGCCACTACAGGAAGTGGCACACAGGCACCCTACCGTGTTACACATGGTAGTACCAATGTGCTGTGGCGGTCCGTGCGCAAGAAGCCCTGACCCTGTGCGTGTGCCCCTGAGCATGCATCCGCCACGGGTACACCTCTATCGCACTGTTTGGTGACAGTGCAATGGGGAATGACAGCGCAGTACTGCACAGTATCTGCACGCGGCGAACGTGCGCTACAGAGCGCCATTTTGACACCAAAACTGTACAGGATGGCACGGAGAAGGTCGCCCATCTGGCACCAACTGGAACTGGCCAATCTGGTCCAGTTAGTGGAGCCTCATGCTGCTGCTATATTTGGGGAGGCATCCCTGGACAGGGCCAGGAGTGCAGTGTGGGAGGAGGTGGCGGTGGCCCTGGAGGAGGCCACATGCATGGAGAAGACCATGGAGCAGTAAAGGCATCGCTATGGTGACCTGCAGTGGTGGGACCCAGACAGGCTTGCCCACCTGCAGGCACATGCCAGGAGGGGCGTGGTGCCACAGCCAGGTAGGTGCCCCATCCATACACTGTTAATGTCCATAAGGGTATCACTGTGGCATGTGTCCAGCACATGGGGGCCATCCAGTGTTGGCCACAGTGGTGGTATCGGGGTTGGGGAAGGATGGGTATGGCTGTGTGGGATTGCACACACATGGGGCGGGGGGACTTTGCTACCAGATTGTACTGATGTTCCTCTCTCCATGTTTGCACCCTAGGCCCAGAGGTGCGCCAGCGGGTGAGGGAGAGGAGGCTGCACCATGATGAACAGCAAACCGAGAGGGTGGCCGGACAAGACAGACGCAGGGACCAGCCCGATGATGGTGAGTGCCTCACATCCATGATTACTATTGTATGCTGTGTAACAGGCTGGACAGCAGGGCATGGCCACCATCCATTGACACCACTACCATGCATGCAGCTTGGTACAGTCAGAACTGTCCAGTGGAACTGCATGTCTGGGAGTGCGTCAATGGTGGTCCATGCATGCACCGGGTACATGGCTGTTCCACTGCCTTCGCACCGCATAGCCATGTCACTGAACAGCCACGGTGGTGCTGTGCAGGACTTGGCTGGTGGGTGTGTGCAGTGGTCTGCATGGCTGTGTGCACCTGGGTGGGCAGGTCTTGTGGATGCGATCACTGTGGGTGGTCAGACACCATCACAGAGGCATGTTCCATGGCCATATGCCATGCACAGTGGTTGGGCTGCATGGGGCTCTGCATTCACACCTATTGACTCTGCTCTCTTGTCCTAGGTAGACAGCAGCTGCATGACATCAGGATGGTTCTGCAGGAGATCCTCCAGGTTGCCAGGGCATCACTGGAGATACTGGAATGCAGCGACAGGCTCGATGTCAGACAGCGTCATTGCGGAAGGAGAAGCCGGAGCGGGGAGCGGGGCTCCCACTGAGCTTGGCAATGCCCCTGATTTCCCCTACCCCCCTGGACACACCCTCACACTCCTCCTTCCCTCTACCATTTGTTCACCCCTGCCTCTTACCCACCCCCACCTTGCTTGTGGCCCTCCCCCCAAACCTTTGTAAATACTTGTAAATAGTTTTGTTTGCTGTTTTTAAATACATTTCCTTTGATATGCCTACTGTGGTGGTCTCTGATCTGCAGCGGGCTATAGGTGCTCAGCTGCAGTGGTGTGCATGGCGTCAGGAGTGGTGCAGTCATGGGCATGTGTGTGTGTCCATGGGGAAGTGAGTATGGTGTGGGGAGTGGCTATCAGTCACTGTCTGTGGTGTGTGTGTTGTTCCCCGTGCACTGGATGACTGTGTGCAGTGGTCCTCAGTGCATGCTCTGTGTCCATGGTGCACCTGTCAGACCATCTATGGCCTGTGCAGCTGACACCCTTGCATGTCTGTGACCTGCACAGTCCACTGGCATGTCAGTGGTGGCTGTCCATGCTGGACAGCCACTGTACCCGGCACAATGCTGGGTTGCCTCCTGTCACTGGTGTGGTGCATGTCTGCCTCGGGTGACACTGTGGCCTCCACTGTTGTTGTCCCACCTCCATGCTGTCACTTGTGTGTGTCACAGGGGATGTGCACCACTGTCTGTCACTTGTGCTCCGGGCAAATGCTGGTGGTGTAAAGCTCCATGGTGTCTGAGCAGGGTGGCTGGCACTCTGGTGCCATGGAGGGGTGCTGGCTATGTGTACACAGCTTCCATGGCCACACACTGGGGGCTTGGTTGTCCCACTACTGTGTCCCAGTGTTGATGTGCCCTTGGGTATGGATAGGTGTTTATCCATGCACTGTGTTGCATCCTGTGTGGTGCATGCTTCCATGCACCACTGTGCGTGTCTGCGCTGGCTGTTGTGGCCAGTGCTGGATTGCGAAATGTCCTTGGGAGGCTGTGCAGGGTGCTGTACCACTGGTGGTGGGGTCTGGGGCATGCCCTGTCACATGTGGGGTACCTCGTGTGCTGACACATGGTCAGTCTCTCAGCTGTACCTCAGGGGGGACATGCATGGTGGCACTGTGTATGCAATCATTGCATCGCTGTGTGCTGCCACCCGCTGATGGGTGCTTGTGGTGGGGCTGCCTTGCATGGTTCTGTGGTGCACAGGGTTGCATTGTCACAGTGGGGGTGGTGGCATGCATGGGGTGTCCTGCACTGGTGGACACTGCTCCTGGGCAGGGTGTCTGGGGTTCACGGTGCAGGGTGTGCTCTGCATTGGTGGGATGGTGTGGCACAGGGTGGTCGGCCTTCCTTGTGTGCCAGTCACAGCTTGCCAGGGGGTGTGCTGGGGCACCATGCCCCGGCTGTGGGTTTGTTGCTGGTATCCATGGGCCGGTGGTTATTCCGGCACTCCATCAGTTGTGCAGTGCATGGGGTGTGGGGGCGATGTCTGTTCTGCTGTGTGCTCCTCTGCCCATCTGTGGCATGGTGGTGGGCCCATGCATCCTGTCCCTGCGCATCCCTGGTTGTGCTGTTGCACTGCTGCCCTGCTCCCGGTGCATCCCTGGTTGTGCTATGGCACATCTGAACTGCGCAACTGCACATCCCTGGTTGCACTATGGCGCAGGTGGCATGATATTCAGTCGTGTGCCACAGGCGCATCTTGACCTGCACAGTTTTTGAATATCGCACTTCTTGTGCATGGGCGCAGTGGACTTGTGCTTGCTCCTGCTGTTGCGCACTTTTTGGGTGCAATTTGAATATCTGGGCCAGTGTTTTTTGTCCTGTCATTAGCACGTGAGCCTGTTTTGAGTAGAAGATATTTCCAAGTACAAGAACATTTTTTCTTTATGAAAGTATGACTAAATAAACTACAAATTCATATATTTTTTTATTTACTACAGTAAAAGCATCTATATATGTATACATATGTATATATATATATATATATATATATATATATACATATATATGTGTATCTCATTTAAACATATATGAACGTTAATTTAATAGATGTGACATTTAATATGAAGTGGACAATTGTCCACTGCAACTAACATTATTAAATGAATTTAGTTTACTTTTGAGTGATTTTGTTTTATTTTTAAAGTCTTTAATCATAAGAATTAAAATATAATTGAAGGATTTTTCTTAATTTGTAATAGATCTTGATGAAGCAGTATGTTTAACTGTGAAATGTTGATGTCATTTAGAAAATAAAATAACTTTTTCAACAAAAAATCTTGCAAATTATTAAAACATGTATCCAGCGAGTGAGTCTCATTTGCTTCAATCTGGTTGCATTTTCACTGAGATAATTGGAGCTAGATCCCTCCCGGTAATCTCTTCTTACTTTTATAGACACCTGGAGGGCCACACTGCCACCCTGTGGTGTCCTATAGAATACAATTGGTCACTTCCCTCAGGTGAACATGGCAAGGAGGCCCCACAGTACCCTACAGAGAACTGAAGGTGATGATTTAAATAAAGAACTCAGACATTTAAGACATCGACCACTTGGGTAGGACACCACTATCAAGATACCAGAATCCAGTTCCTACTTGATGAAAACAAGGGTGACTTTTTTCGATAAACACCTAAAAGAACTTCTATTGATGTGATGAAATAAATTATAACCTTAACAGCTCTAGCTGATTAGTATAACTAAATAATACATAAGGTCATGACTTTTTGGCTCTGACCTTAAAAAGCACAATGGCTGGACATCACATTGCCTATTCTGGACATATTTGTCATTTCTTTCCTTTTGTATTTGAGATTTGTTACATAAAAAATATATATTATTTCAACTATGGATGTCTTTGAATCCCTTAAAGGCATAACAGAGGAAAAATCCATATCCAGAACTTTAACCAAAACCGATAAAGAAAGAATATTTCAAGGTATAACAAATAAGAAAAAGTTATCTGGTGAACTAAATACTAAGGGCCAGATATTCAAAACTTTGCCCTGGAGCTAATTTAGCACTGCCCAATAGGCAAATTTAGCCAGGAGCAGAAAGCAAGCTGTATTCAAAAGGAATAGCCCGGTGCAAAACCAGTTGAATATAGCAAGCAAAGGAAGCCAGGCAAACAGGGTCAGGAGTGCAGGGCCAAAAGTGCCCGGGAATAAGACAGCACTGAATATAGCAACAGGGAAGTGTACACTGCAACTGCAGCTCATTAGACTCTGTAGCAAGCCAGTGTTGCAGGTGGAGAACATTGTGTGTGTTTGCACAAAGATGTCTCACATCTACTGCAAATAACAATGTAAGCTACACTCTGCAGAACTGTACTATGCTGAAATGAGGTTTTCCCAGAGCTAACCTGTTTGCACAGTGCTAACACATCAGCAAAGTGCAAACTGGTTAGCCTGGGGCAAACAGGAGCTATATTCAAAACTCACATGCAAATGAGCCTACTTAGGTAATCCATGGGCAAGCAGGCACATTTGCATCTCATTATGTGCTGCTTAGCATACATTACCCTGCAGTTTGCCTGATGCTACTGCATGGTGCGCACTACTCCACTTTTTGGTTGGAATGGAAGTACGGTTGGACGCTGCAGGCCAAGGCATGCCCACAGCATCCCCTGTTGGTTGGAATGGTCTACAGAGCAATATAGCCAGACACACACACACACACACACACACACACATATATATTAGAGGCAAAAAACTCCATTTAATGCATAAGTTAGGGCTATTCCACAGCAAAAAAGCTAGGAAATTTGGGGTTAGGGTTGAAAGCCCCCTTGGACCCGCCAAGCCATCCCAACCGGCACTGGGGTGTGCATTGGGGTCGTCGGCCCTAACTCTCACCCCATCACATGTGTAAAGAAGCTGAGGTAAAGGAGAATGGGGTGAAAGTTAGGACCGATGACCCCAACGCACACCCTGATGCAGGTTGGGGGGTGGGCTGGGGGGTCCAAGGAGGGGCTTTCGACCCTAACCCCGAATTTCCTAGCTTTTTTTTGCTGTGAAACAACCCTAACTGATGCATTAAATGGAGATTTTTGGCTCTAATTTCCCTTCTTTTTGAGAATGAGGATGATAAATAATGAAAGGAATGCAAGATCGTGATCAAAGAATCTCACGATCAAAGAATTTGCAGCCTCACAATCAAAGAATAAAAAAGGGTGAAACGTGATTTATTCACCAATTTGAACCAAACCAATGGAATGGTTCGACAGAACGGACCCATCTGAGCAAAACAAACCCTCATTTGCATCCCAAGCCCACCCCTGAGCCGAGATATTAGTGTTTTTGGTCATGATGCAAGATCACGATCAAAGAATTTGCAGGCTCATGATCAAAGATCGTTAGTGGGCCGCAAATTAAGATTTTAAAAGCTTATAACTCTATTTTTTGACCAATTTGGATGGAACCAAAGCCATAGCTTGATAGATCAGGGTCCCCTGAGTAAAACCCATCGAAGTTTTACTTCAGAAGTGACCCCTGAGCCGAGATATTTGTGTTTGTGTGACTGGAAAACTGAAAACAAGATGGCGGACCTCGCAGTCAAAGAATTTTGAAAATTCCTCGGGAACAAAGATTCTTGAACCGTGAGGCTGCAAATTCTTTGATCGCGAGGCGAGACCAGATAGCCAGAACCCCCATTCTTTGATCGCAAGATATTCATATAAATTTTCCCATTGACTTATAATGGGAACTTAAAAGTGCCATAACTTTTGAATGCCTTAATATTTTTGCACCAAACACAAAGCAGCATATTCAACCACCAAAGCTCTTTCAAACAAGCCATCTTGCAGAGCAGCACACCACACAACCACCGTGCAGGACCACATTAAGAATGCCAAAAGGTGCCTTCAAAAATGTATAATTTTACATTTTGCAGCGCTTTCGTACATGAAGACCAGCACTTTGACACAAACACAATTTGGCAAGTCAAGAGAGCTAGTGTGCCCCAACTCATGTACCAAATTTCAGGCAAATCTATTGAATGGGTCCAAAGTTATTAATGTCCAAACTTTTGACTTTAGTATGTAAGTGACCGCTCAACCCTAACTATAGTGGCGCCCGCGCCACTATAATATATGTGTGTGTATATATATATATATATATATATATATATATATATATATATATAAATATATGTGTGTGTGTGTATATGTATGTATATGTGTATGTGTGCATATATATATATATATATATATATATATATATACACTACCTGAAGCCACACACACCCTGGAGTACAGCTCCCATACCTCTCCTGTGTCCCTCATCAGGAAGGCGATCCCTCATTTGGCCCCTTACAACTGCTTTGTCCCTCATATGTCCCTCATGGGAAAGCTGAGGCCCACACAGAGAATGTGCTGTGTGTTCAGACTGTACTGCATGAATACTGTACAGTCTTCAGCACTAAATCCAAACTATATATTGTATGGGTAAACACTATGATGTCACAGTGTCCTGACCCTGTATCACCATGATTGAGGATAGGTCCCTCATTCTGAGCATCTGTGTCCCTTTTTGTCCCTCATCTTGAGTGTCCAAATGTGATCATGTTCCTCATTTCATTAGCACAGGATTGATAGGTATGTCAGCCCTTCCCCCATCAATCCCTGAGCCCACAGCACAGAATAACCTGGTGGTCTAGTGGTCCCCTCACCTTCCCAGCATGAATCCTGACCCCCGTTCATGCTTAAATAGAAGCTTTCCCTGGTACTCTAGTGGTCCCCCAGCATGAATCCTGACCCCCATTCATTGTTAAATAAATGATTTCCCTAGTAGTCTAGTGGACGCACACACCCCCAATACACACCCTGACCCCCATTCATGGTTAAATAAAAGATTTTCCTGGTAGTCTAGTGGTCCCCCCACCAGGCAGTGCACCTCATGTTACCCCCAAACACATCACACCTCTGGAGCCAGCAACTGCCTCAGCCCTCCTCTCCCCACCATGGCTGACCACCAACTATGGTATTCAGGAGTGCTACTGAAATAAATAGGAGTGCCTATTCATTTCAGTAGCACTCCTGAATACCACAGTCAGTGGCCGGCCATGGTGGAGAGAGGAGGGCTGAGCCGGTTGCCGGCTGCATAGGTATAACATGGTTGGGGGTAACGGGAGGCACACTGCTGGGTGGGGGGACCACTAGACAACCAGGGAAATCTTTTATTTAACCATGAGTGGGGGTCAGGATTCATGCAGAGTGGGACCACTAGACTACCAGGGGAATTTTTTATTTAACCATGAACCGGGGTCAGGATTCATGCTGGGGGGATGGGAGACCACTAGACTACCAGGGACATCTTTTATTTAACTTGGGATGGGGGTCAAGAAGGGATTCATGCTGGGGGGGCACCACGGGATCACTGCCACTTGTTTTTTGGCAGTATCTAGTGCCGTGCTACAGATGGCACTAATGCCTATAGCACGGCACTATACCTTTGAATATGCCATGCTGTTGGCATTCCTGGGCACTCCCCTATCCACACCCCTGCATACCATTATCTGTTAGCATCAGCACTACCACACAGTACCAGCACTAATAAGGCTTTTGAATATTGCAGCCTCTCACAAATCCAGTGCTATTCCAGCCCTATGGATTTGTGCTAGGCATAAAGATTTGAATATCTGTCCCTAAGAGCCTTATTTACAAGTATGAAATTCTTAAGCAGAGAGCGCTTAGATCAGAATGGCATAGTGTTACATTAACTGAGTGCTATAAACAAAAGTGGATCTTGCGAGGCCTAAGAGACCCAACAGAACCAAATGTAGGGTTTACTACGAATGATCTAGAGAAAAAAATGGAATGGAGTTCACAATAACTGTTCTTTAGACTTTCTACTGTTGCTAGTAGAAGTTTTACATATTGAACTCACAAATGTGAGTGGAGAAATAAAGAACATATATGACCAATATAACTTAAAACCAGACATCAAGGAATTCTCATAGTGTTTAGACAAAATAAATAAAGCATTAGATGATTATGAGAACAACCTGATAGATCAAAAGTTGAAAAAATTCAGACGTGATTTAAATGACAACAAAGAGGGAAAAATGTGCACATATAATCGATTTTCACCATACAGAATGCAATATTCATGTAATCCAGATTCAGATAGTAACCTGTATAGTTCTGACAGCAGCCTGGAGGGTAATATACAACAAGGATACAAGCCTTTTTTGGGGAGAGGACAGTACAAAGGAAGGGGCTATGGAACACAGGCCAATGGAAAGGCATTGGCCAGAGAGGGTAAAATTACCAGAAAGACCCAAGACACCAACCAGAAAGAGGAGATTTATACACAGGTGTGGGATCCACACACTGACAAAGAGATGGACATGAACAAGAGACAATAGGAAACAGATTGGTCCAGAAACATCAGAAAAGAGGACAAATATAGTCCTTAATTTGTCTAAACATATACTGAATGACACAGAAGTAAAAGTCCTTAATCTAGGAATACCATTCTGCCCCCATGAAAGAATAACTTTTTTTTTAACTTAAAAAATGGACATGCAGAAATTTTATAGAAAAATTAGGCAAAAGTTTTTTTTGCAACAATAGTAGATGCAACTGACCAAACAGAACAGAATAAGAGAAAAACATCTTTAAACTTGCACTATAGATCGAAATTTCTCCCCCCAGGATCTGTGCCTCCAAACATTATTACATATATGGAAATGGTAGACAGTGATTTAGAAAGGTTGGAAATAAACATAACAGACAGATGACAGATATAGAATTTAACAGCGAATGAATATGGATCACTGAGAAATTCAGAAAATGATACAACAATAGTCATTAAAAAAGCAGATAAGGGTGGAGGCACAGTGATCATGAATAAGGAGAAATATGAGATAGAATGCCTTAGACAACTTAGAAATACAGAATTCTATGAGAAAACTTACCAGAATCAGACTGAAAATGTTAAAAGTTTAATCAAAAGCCTTCTGTATAGTGGCAATGAAGAAGGCTACATTACATATTGGGAATGGTAAGCACTATACCGACAATATCCTATTATGCCAGTATTCTACATCTTACCTAAAATCCATAAAAACTTAACAGACCCACTGGGTTAACAAATCATAGCAGGGATTGGTTCTTCTCTGGAAGCCCTGTCAGTTTACATTGACTACTTCCTACAACCCTTAGTAACTACAACCCAGTCATTTTTAAAAGATAGTAAAGACACTATTTTATTATTGTAAGACCTAAATAAAGAAAAAATAATTACAGGTGACAGTGTGCTAGTAACACTAGATGTAAAAGATGTATATGCTAGCATTCCCCACCAGGTGGGCCAGAACGCATTAAGAGAGAAAATGAATGACAGAGAACTCGATAGCACACCACCAGATACATTTCTTTTAGACCTAGCAGAGCTTGTACTTACAATAAATTATTTCAAATTTAACAACCAATACTACTGGCAGCACAAGGGTACAGTGATGGGGTCCTCTATGGCTCCTAGCTATGCCAGTATAGTTATGGATTCTTTCGAGAAAAAATTAATTTACAATACTGACAACATATACAAATCAAACATGAAATGCTGGAAACATTACATCGACAATTGTCTGTGCATCTGGCAAGGCACAGAAAAGGAATTACAGGAATTACATACATATATTAATAACTGTACTGCATATTTAACATTTGAAATTACTTATGATTAATCTACAGTAAACTTCTTAGATCTAATAAAAAGAAAAGACAACATGACACTGATAACAAATGTGTACAGAATACCAACTGACAGAAATGTTTTTCTACATGCAAAAAGTTACCACAAAAAGTCTGTGAAAGACAACATACCCTACAGCTAGTTTATTAGGGTGAAAAGAAATTGTACTGATGAGGATGACTACAATAAGGCAGCAAGTGAACTGACAGACCGATTTAGAGATAGAGGATATGAAGAAAATATTTTGATAAACACTAAATAAAAGAGTGATACCAGAAATAGGATGGAGTTGTTCCAGCCCAAAAAAAGAGCAGACAATACGCAAGACAGAATAATGGTATCATTCCACTACTCTGATCATTTTAACATAATTAAAACATCTATCATGAAACACTGGGACATCCTAAATGCAAACCAGTTAGGTGAACAGACACTCAGAAAGAAACATTAGTAACAGCAAAGAGAACCAAATCACTAGGTGATAGACTGCGTCATGCCATCCTTAAAAGTGCAGAGCCAAGACATGACATTTTTAAAGGAAGAACCAAAATTACTGGCAACTACCCATGTGCGAAGTACCAAAATTGCAATAGCACCAGAAAGACCAAAACAATTTACAGTCCCTACAGAGATGAACAGGCACAGATCAAACCATTTATTAAATGTCAGACAGACCAGGTGATATATGTCTTGAAATGTCCTTGTGACCTTAATTATAATATATTATGTAACCCCCACCCCCCTGCCTTTTTGCAAATGACAAGTGATATGCTGTTGGAATTTGACAGCAGTAGCAGGTGGGGGACTGGGTTCGAGGAGGACTAGGTTACTCGGCAAAAGGGCTAGGTTTGGCTACTCTGTGCAGGGGCACCCAAGTAATTCAAAACAGAGTAAGCAATAACTGTAATGTCCAATACCAGGAATGGGATTCTAAAGTGTGACTTTATTCACATCCAATCCCAACAAACAAAGCATAGACGGACCCCCACAGGGCCACACTTCTGGTAATGTAGATAAAAAGTATCAGAAACACTTCTTCAACACTCCAGCCCTCAGGCTTTGAACCCACCGGTCACACATACCAGACTTGCACACTGCTTTGGGTACATAGCCCAAACTTGTACACTATCTGGGATTTCCCCGGCTCGGCTCCCTTGCCCACCACTCTGACACCTTCCATATGTCATGGAAACATTTTCTGGTGGCTCCCTAATCCACCTAAGAGCACCTCAGCTCTATCAGGGAGTCTTCCTTTTAATCCCACGTTTGGGTACTTTCCTCAGGCACTGGCCAAGTACCTGATAGAAAGTAAAGGTGCCACAGAGCAAATCCGTAGAGGTGAATTTGGTTACTACTGATGGGGGGGGTCTCCCACCTCTCGCTTCCACAATTCATACCTGACCATTTCTCTGGACATTAAACATCTCAGTCTGTAAAGCTTGGCAATGTAGATTATAGCAAAATGTGTGTCACATTTCTTCTACTTGTCTTGCTTTCCCATTGTGCTGCACTTGAACATACTTTTACTTGGCTTAGCCCATTGCTCTAGGCCCCCCACTTATTAAGCAGTCCAATCCCCACTTTACTTCATTACTTTGTGCTGGACTTGAACCTACTTGAATTAACTGGCAATGTCTATTACACTAGACCTCCTACAAATTAAGTAGTCCAATCCCCATGTTCCAACATTTCAGGTGAAAACATAGGCCCTCTGTCAGAACAAACTCACGCTTTGGTTGCAGGTGTCCCACATGTGATTCCTCACAGGAATTTCTCTTCCACAGCTTCTGGTGCCGCAGCACAACTTGAAATAAGGCAGCTTCTTCCTTATCCAGAACCAGGAGGGTTGCCCCTGGAAGACAGGCAAACCTTTCTCCCCCCATCCCCTCAGGGATGGGCACATGGACCAGTAACAGCAGTCTCCACCACTTCACAATCAGCTTACTGTGTTCCTCTTTCGGTGGAAACACACACCTCCCTTACAGTAGCTCTAAAACAGAGCTTAGGTTCTGAGAGCCTGTAAACCAGACTGCTGTGCTGCTCCTCTCTCCAAGACTGCACAAAGACTCTGTTCAAAAATCCCCAACATTCTATCCTAACTTCCAACTGCAGCATTCCAGTGTGGCTCATGCAGCTGCGAGAGTTCTATGGTGATGTCATCCCTCAGTCTCAGCTGAGACTGCGAACAGAGTGAGACAGTGTGAAATCCATTTAACTGGAGTTTCACAAGCTGCCTTCCCTGCCTACCACTAGGTCTTACTGGGATTCTAGTAACCCCGGGTAACAAGGGGCTTACACTTATATTATATTATATTGCTGAAACATTTTAATGAAAAAATAAATAAATAAATATATTGGCCAGACTACAAGGCCTCTTAAATTAAGGTTAAATGAACGCCATAGCAATATTAGAATTGGTTACTTAGAGTCAGTAGTGGCTAAGCACTTTATAGAGAGTAAACATAGCCTCTCAACATTTCATTTTGTTGGATTGGAAAGAGTGGAAATTCCACCCAGGGGGCAACCTCCAAAGTAGCCTACTCAAACAAGAGGCATTTTGTATTGACAGGTTTGGAACCCTTGACAAATGATATGACATTAATGAGGAAATTCTGTGGTCAGAATTTGTGGACTGAATTGCTCTTAGAAATAAATGCATAGGGTAGGATATTCAGAAGGGTTGCACATGGTGCAACAAATTTGTGCCATGCACAACCCACTGATGTGCCCCAGCGCGATATTCAAAAGGGGATTGTGCCTGGCACAAATCCCAATGCTCTAGACCGTATCAGTAATATATGCGGTACAAGTAGGGGGGTTGTGCCCATGTATACTCTGCACATCCTGATATTCAGCCCAGGATGTGCTGAGCCCATGCATGCACAACCCCTACTTACGCTGCACACAGGTGAGCCAAAAAAAATAAGGAGCAACAGCTGGCCACCTACAGACAAGCTGCTATATTGCAGGTCGCAACACGGCAGCTGCCAGCTGTGGGTGGCCACCAGAGCTCTGGCAGCACCTGCGTGGTATCGACCCCCTATGCCCGATAATGGGCATATGTAGTAATAGGAGAATGTCCTATATCCCTGGTGGTCCAGTGGACTGCTCACAGCCTGATTGTGGGCAGAAGTACAGTAATATTAATCCTCCCATATCCCTGGTGGTCCAGTGGACCACTCACAACCTGATTGCGGGCAGAAGTACAGTAATATTAACCCTCCCATATCCCTGGTAGTCCAGTGGACTGCTCGCAGCCCAATCACAGTTGTCAGTAATAAAATATGGCAATCCAGTCCATCCCTGGTGGTCCAGCAGTACCCTCCCACCCACCACTGAGCCCCACCAACCCATCCCCAGGCAGCTGCGGTGGCAGCTTCCACCCACCAGCCGACCCTGCCACCCAATCGTGACTGACTCTCAGACGGTAGGGCTGCTGTATACCCATTGGTCCACAGCGCAACTATTGGGCATGCAGCCCATACCATACTACACAGACCAGATATGTGAATGGATCCATTCATATTTCTGGACTGTGTAGTACAGTACAGGCTGCAGGCCCATTGGCCCACATTGTGGACCAATGGGCATACAGCCCTACCGTACAGAGTCAGTCAGCGGGTGGCATGGCGGCTGGAGGGTGGGAAACTGCTGCCCACCACTGCCGGGGGGGAGTGGGGTGGTGGGGCTCAGTGGGCAGGTGGGGAGGGGGGTACTGCTGGACCACCAGGGATGGACTGGATTGCCATATTTTATTACTGACAACCGCGATTGGGCTGTGAGCGGTGCACTGGACCACCAGGGATATGGGAGGGTTAATATTACTGTACTTCTGCCTGAGATCTGGGTGCAAGTGGTCCACTGGACCACTGGGGATACGGGAGTCTGTATATTACTGTACTGGACCACCAGGGATATGGGAATATTACTGTACTTCTGCCCAAGATCAGGCTGCAAGCAGTCCACTAGACTACCAGGGATATGGGAGGGTGTATATTAATGTACTTCTGCCCATGAGCGGGCTGCAAGTGGTCCACTGGACCACCAGGGATACAGGACATTCATTTACAAACCCTATGCCCGTGATCGGGCAGTGGGGCACTTTGCTGCTTGTGCAGGAGGCGTTGGTCCCCGACAGCTGCAGCCTGGCAGGGCGTCAGGTGCAAGTCACTGGGGATTGGCACACCTGCATGCAAATGGGGCCATAATGACATGCAAATGGCCCCATTTTCACCTTGCATGCATTATGGCCCAATTTGCATGTGCACTTTTGAATATCACGTTGTAGCGCCTGCACAACGGCACTTGCGCTAGCGCATCCCCCCCTCCACTCTCACCACTTGCACTGGCACAGTGCCACTGCGCCATGTGCATTGCGGTTGGCCAAGGAGCGATATTCAACGATGCTGTGCCATGGCACAGCTCCATTGAATATCACCCTGTCAATGCCCATGCACATCCCAGTTGCGCAGCACCCAGGCTTGTGCCACAGCCAGGCGCAGTCTGAATATCCTGCCCATAGTATTAAACTTGTGATATGCATTTATGTAACTTTCTTTAAATCCTAACAGTCCCCCTGGAATGGGCTGGCCAAGTAGAGCACACAGTTACCTCTGGAGTGTTCTGCGATGGCCACCTCTATATGCTATTTACACAGGTGGATCTGGACATTGGGCCACATTTACCTAGTGGTGCCGTTGTCCCGATTCAACCCTTTGCTGTATATTTAAAAACATAGAAACTACTAAAGAAAAAGTATGGTATTACAATCCACGAGTAAAAATAATATACTTAGTTCAAAAATGAAGTTTGGGAATATTTATGGCAATCAATCAAGGTATTAAGATCAAGAGGTTAGAAATAAGCCTATGTCTAAAAAGTTAAAGAGTCATTTTGACCCCACAAGAAAAATGGTGTCTTACATGGATTTCTAAGCACCACATTCTTGAAAATTGATCTAGCCAATCAAAGCGATCATTGTACCAAAAGTGGCAGAGCCCCAGCCTTTATAAAGCACTGCGACACAGCAATGGCACCCTTTACTTTGCAAAGATGCCAGAGGAGTGTGTGCTCGTAAAAGAAGCTGGTGAGCTGTGACATTTATAAATTTAAGTGAAGAAAATCTTGTTAAACATGCATGTAGCTTTATTTAGTAAACAACTTACTCTTATTACAGAAATGAGTGAAGACTCTGTGATGTCGTCTGTTTAAAACAAACATAATGTTGTCCTGCAAAATATTGAGCTAAAAACAGATGAAGTGAATGCAGGAATTTGGTTTAAAATATGAATTCAGCAGTAATGAAAACATGTACCTTGATGAATATAAAGTACAGAGCAATGAAACAAGTATGTGATTAAGAACTTGAGACTGTTGAACATTTGTTTTGTTTACACTAGGGATACAAAATATAGAGGCCTGAAGCCTTAGGAACAAAAATAGACAACAGTTGTTGTTAAACATGGACTTCCCTCAGGTATAACAAACTTCAAACTTGTACTATCTGTACTCAGTTTTATACTAAAAAAAGACTAAAATGAGTTTTGTTGTTGCTACAGTATATCTAGTAATATGAGATGAAAAGGGATATCTGTATGACATAAAACTGATAGCACTCAAATATACAACCGCTACACAAGATAACTAACCAGAAAGCCAGAAAAAGGTTTTTCTTTAATTTCTTTAGAGTACAGATGTAAAAATCTTACAATGTTTTTTATCCTGTCAGCACATTAGCCTGTTTTGAGTAGAAGATAATTCCAAGTACAGGAACGTTTTTTCTTTATGAAAGTATTAATAAAGTACAAATTCACATTTATTTTATTTAGTACAGTAAACTCTCTCTCTCTCTCTCTCTCTCTCTATATATATATATATATACACATATCCCATTAAAACTAAATGAACGTTAATTTATTTTTATTTATTTCAGATTCGGATTAATACCTTTGAGCCGGGGGCTCGTTTACAAAGGCTCCAAGTCTACAAGGAATACAAGACACTTACGGGTGATGAAACATTGCACAACAGAAAGACTTCAACTAACAAGTGGTATTGGTGTGCAGTTACAATATTAAGCAAGGTACAAGTGAGGAGAAACAGGACTACACTTGCGGAGAAACATATTAATGCAGCACTAATTAAGTGCAGTACAGTGTTTAACAATCATGTTACGGTTCAGACGGGGCGCTCCCAGTCTGCAGAAATGCAGTTTTAGCAGCCAAGGTGAGGCTTTGTCAAAGGGAGGTAGGTGGTGAGAAGTGGGGGGGGGGGGTTGGCAGTTGTGGATCAGGAGGGTGGGAGTGACAGAGGGTAGTGTTTGATGGGTATGAGAATGGCTGTCAGAGGCCTTGGGTTAACAGAAACACTGGCAGTCAGATTTGCTGACAAGAAGAGATTGAAGCCCATTTTTAAAGTGGCCAAGTCTGGGGGAGTCAGTAAGGTCTGCAGGCAGATCATTGAACTATTTAGGCCCCCAGTAGGAGAGGGAACTTTGGCCAAGGGTGGTTCGTTTGAGGGGAACAGTTGGGACAGTCCTGGAGGCACTCCTTGTGCATTTTGATGGTTGTGCAGGATCAAAGAGGGCTGAAGTAGCACTAGCCACGGACCCCATCAGGGACTTTTTTGCAAGCAGGCAGGCCTGGTATTGGAGTCTGTGGTTGAGTGGGAGCCAGCCAGTTTCCTTGTATAGGTCACAAGAGTGAGTCATTTTGTGTACTCCCAGCACCAGGCGGCAGGCATTGTTGAGGATGGTTTTTACCTTTTTAAGTGCTATGTTTGTGCCTGCCCCATATATGATAAGGCCATAATCCACAGATGAGAGAACTGAACTGCACATAACAAGTTTCAAGGCAGCTGGTGTCATTGAGGTACGGTGTCTGTACAGGATGCTAAGCTTCATGTTGGTGGACTTTACCAGTTGCTCAGCATGGGCAGTGAAGGTCAGGGTGTCATCAACGTGAATCCCTACATACTTGAGTGTGTTGACTTGGTCTAGTACTTCTCCTTCACTACTAAATATATGCAGTGAGGACCTTTGAATCTTGCTCGGTGGGGTGCTGAAGAGCATGCTCTCTGTGTTTTTGTAGTTGAGTAGCAGTTTATTTCTGGTGAACTAGGATTCAAAAGCGAATTGATCCCAGGTCTTTCCTTGGGATGGAGATAACAGCATTGTCTGCACAGAGCATGGAGTGTGCAGGAGAGGTGGAAGACATGTCATTTATGAAGAGGCTGAATAAGAGATGACCGAGGCTAGAACCTTGTGAGCCCCCTAGGTTTACTTCCCTTGGCTCAAAGATTGTATTGCTGACCCTGACCGGTTGAGATCTATGGGTGAGGTATCTATGGAACCAGGCAACAGAGTCCATTGACAATCCTGTAGAGAGGAGACATTTCAGTAGCAGTTGGTGAATGACTGAGTCAAAGGCCTTGGTGAGGTCTATGAAGATAGACCCCACCACCATCCCTAATTTAATAGATGTGACACATAATATAAAGTGGGAAATTGTCCACTGCAACTAACATTATAAAATTAATTTAGTGTACTTTTGAGTGAGTTTTTTGATGTTTAAATTAAGTCTTTTATCTTAAGAATTCAAATACAATTGAAGAATTTTTCTTTATTTATAATAGATCCTCATGAAGCAGTATGTTTAACTGTGAAACACTGATGTCATTCGGAAAATAAAATTACTTTTTCAAGAAAAGAAACTTGCAAATTATTAAAACACATATCCGGTGAATGGGTCCCATTTGCTTCAATCTGGTTGCATTTCACTGAGATAATTGGAGCTAGATCCCTCTCGGTAATCTCTTCTTACTTTTACCGACACCTGGTGTGCAACACTGCCACCCTGTGGTTTCCAAGTGGTTGTTATACCCTCTTGAGTATGTCAGAATGGTACCATAACATCATGAACAGGTCTGCAGATGCGCATCTCTTGAACTATCAACGTAGGACCAACTGCCACGGCAGAAAGAGCTGGCCTTTCAGGACAGCTGCACTATTAAAAAAAAAGTAAGGAAAGAACAAATTCTGTTTAACTAATGCCATACACTATAAAAGACAATGGATGAGCACCAGTTAATAATGCAGAGTTCCCATCTTGAGGTCATCATGCCATCTATAAACCTCTCGAACTTCACTCTCGAGGGTTACTATGTTGTCATGACAACCTCTCGAAGGGAACACAGTGTTGTCATTAACTGGTTCCCATCCATTATCCTCTGTGTTATGGGATGTTTTACATTTTGTTTTTCAGCTGTTCACCCAGTATGCCCTCCTCCCCCTTAGGTCTGTACCTTACCATCTGTTTTGGGTGTATTGAATGTTGCTATTGCATGTTTACACATACTGCTTTCTTGTTTGCTGTTTGCTGCTGATTAATACAGAGCCTGTTATCAGTATGAGAGTTGCCTTCTATGTCCTTCTTAACACTGTCTAATAGGCCACAGACTTGGGGGGGAAGGTGGGACATGTGAGTGTCTGACCATGGTCAACGCATGCTGTGTGATGCATATTCTCTATTGCAGATCACAGATCTTGCTGATGTCAAGCCCAGCAAGTTCTTGCACTGCAGACCTACTCGCCTTCTACCCCTTGCCTGCAACACTGAGTTTTGTACATGGAATGAAGAACCAGCACTCCAGACACCAAACATTCAGCGAGAGAGAGTTTTTTTGCTTAAATAAACAATACGTATGAAAAATTCATTGCAACAACACATAGTTGTAATAGCAATTAAAGTTCCCACACATGTGCTAGCCTCAGCGCATCGGAGTATACTACCCCTTTGTCAGAAGGCGTGTGTTCTGTACACCCTGTCCCATGATGATTGTAGTGTGTGGCCACATGTGATCATGATGTGTTGTTTTGTTATCTGCATGGGCCATCATTGACATCTTGTGTGTTACCACCTTGGCCTTACAGTGCCACCCACCTTACCTGGTCATGGACCCAGCAGTGTGAGTACTGCAGGGCAGACATGTCTGATGTGCCTGCTGGAACCAGTACCCTTCTGCTGCATGCCATGTTTGGAGGCGTGTGTGCTCACTGCCCCGCGGGTGACATTGAGGTGTTCCACCTGGGTACTGTTGCTGTCTCATGAGTGCCCTACTGCTGCCATCCATACCATGGAGTGCTGGCCCTGTCACTTTTGGAAATGGCAGTGACCCTTCCTGCGAAACCACAGACATCAAAGGCATGTTTGGGACATCATTCCCTCCCTGTGCCACAATCCCCAACCCCATCACATAGGCTGCACCATAACATCACCATTGTGTTTCATTGCCTGTATGGTTGAATTACACACATGTGGTTCACAAGTGTGCATACCCTCCCATTGTGCCACACACATGCAGAGTCACCACTATTGCTTACACTGTGAGACATGTGTCACTCCTGCTGTCAAGAGAATACACACAGACACACACACGGCTGTAGTGATTGGCAGGTGTTTATTGCTTTGACAACAGATTGTACACACAATACCATTGTGATGTCATGTCACTAACATCATCAATGGCAACCCTCACACCACCCACATAATTACCATAAAGGTGTCCCCCATGTATCTGCAATCACATTCCCCTCTACAGAACCCCAAATATGTCAGTGATGGGCACTCCCACATGCCCATGAATGGCACACCTCAGAACTCTCCAAAACATTCCCCTTCAAAGTACATAGAAACATAGAAACATCGAATTTGATGGCAGATAAGGACCGCTTGGCCCACCCAGTCTGCCCATTTCCCTACCTGATGGATAAGCTGCAGATCCTAGTTAACCAGCAGCCTACTTCTTTCTACCCCCACCCCCTAGAATTGCCTTATGACTGTCCCATGCTTGCTTGAATTCCACCACTGTTTTTGACTCCACAACCTCCTCTGGAAGGCCGTTCCATACATCCACAACCTCTCTGTGAAAAAATACTCTTAAATTACCTCTGAGCCGCCCTTCTATCTTCAAATTGTGCCCCTTGTTCTGCACACCTCTTTTTGAAAGATGCTACCCTCTTGGACTTTGTTGAGTCCCTTTGAGGTACTTGAAAGTTTCTATAATGTCCCCTCTCCCTCCTTTCCTCGAGGCTATACATATTAAGCTCCTTACGTCTCTCTTCATATGTCTTCCTGTGCAGACCCTGCACCATTTTAGTTGCCCTCCTCTGGACAGCTTCCATCCTGTCTATGTTTTTGCGGAGATTGGGTCTCCAGAACTGCACGCAGTACTCCAGATGTGGTCTCACCAGCTGTCTGTACAGAGGGGTAATAACTTCTTGTTTTCTACTGGTGTTGCCTCTCCCTATGCATCCCAGTATTCCCCCAGCCCTCCTTGCTGCCCTCTCACATTGCTTGCCCACCTTTAGGTCATCTGATATGACATGGCTGTCATGAGTATACTGCTCTGCCACCCCTTACATGCCATCATGATTTGACCACTTGCATGCGTAGCTGATGCAAGTTTCTATCTGCTTCTGCCACCACATCTTTCCAGCTTGTTGCACAGTAACATTCCCTCAATATACATGTGGATCATGACTTCCCAGGAGACCTTGGCTGAGCATGCGCTGCCTTGCTTCATTTCTTTTGAACCTTTGAAGTGGTGGCTCTGTACTGGGCATGGTGTGGAATCTGGAACCACTGTTGAGAAGGCTGCATACATGCATCCACTCCTGCGGTGCTGTGGTCCATGTGTTGATGTCTCTGGGCCCTCTAACTTGCTAGCATCCCGTACACTCCCTGTGTGTGCACCTGTGGGTCCACCACTGCGCTGGACCCACTGACATGCCCTAGGCCACACGCCCCCCTCACAGGTAACTCACAGGATGGCTGCTGCATATCTGCAGACTATGGAGGGTGGGTTCCTGCTGGCAGTTGTGTTCCACTGAGACCCATGGCAACTGAACTCCAATCCACAGTGCTGCAATGCATGACATCACACTGGGGGGTGTTGTGTGGGATGGCACCATCCTGACCTGCGAATCTCTTGTGAATGACCCTGTCACCAGCACAGATGTGTCCACATTCTGGCTTTTGCCATGTTTGGGTAACTCAACTGGCTGTATAGCCTGCTGGTTTCCAGTGACACATGGGACTCCATTGCCTAGCAGCATGCCAGGAGGGGTTGTGGGTGCTATGGTCTACTGTCAGACACTGCCTTTGTTAGGTTGCTCTGGGGCTACATGATACTGGCCTAGCTGCAGTACATGGTTAGGTGTGCCATTACCACTTCTGCCCATCACCTTCACTATTGTGGGGTACATCGCTATCTGTCAACCATCTGCCTATACCACAGTGGCATGCACTGGCAGTGCACTCCCATACCCTTGGCTGGTAATGGATAGGATGCCTCCCTGGGGTTGGTCGACAGACACATTTGAGTGCTGTCATTTGCCATCTGGCCTTGCATCTCTCTCTCCACACCCATTGTGTTGTGAACGCAGTACTGTGGTGGTCCACACCCCCTTAGGAGAAATTGATGTGGGTGGTGGCACCACCTGTGCCAGAACCCTGATGCATCGCATCAATGGCTCTCTGCATGGGGCCCAGAGTGGCACCACTGTGCAGGGTTTCTCCAGGGCTGGTCCAAGCCCACTGGCTAGTTGATGTCCACATCACATCAGGTGATGTTGCCATATCCAGTTACCCCCTGGTTTCCTTCAACCCTCCAACACAGTGAAGCAGCTCTAACAGATTTTCCAGAATAGCTGTCACTCGACCACAGATGCTAGGGCCTGTAATGTGGCTGTCTGCCACTCCTCATGGGCCGTCAGCTGCTGCAGACCGTGGGAGATGGTATTACACACACTACTGAGTTCACCCGCCATACTCAAATGATGTTGCTTTACAACACTGTAGTTTTCTTCAAGGGCCACCCTGATGGATCGCAGCTCACATCCCACCTCAATCTCAGATTCCAATATGCATTGATACAGCTGGTCCACTTCATCTAAGTCCACAGACATATCATGTGAACCTTGGACTTCCCCTTGCCCACCCTCCTCCCCCTGGGTGATTGTTGCTGGGGAAAGTTCCTGCACTACATTGTCAGGTATGCTTTGTGCTGGGGTGGAAGCACTGGGCTCACAATCCACAGTTTCACATTCCTGTGACACTTCCCTCTGCTGACTGTTGTGGCTTCACTGTGTAATGTCCTCCTCCTCTGCACTGTCTCCAGACTTTGTCTTTGTGGCAGATAATGTCTCCATTCAATGACCAGGGGAGTGTCACTCTCATCATCACTTGCACCACCAATCTGTGTGTCTATTGTGCTCCCAGATGGCCCTGCTGTGGCAGTTTGCACAGTGCTGCTGGTACCTGGAAGGACAATGGCACCACATCACATGTGGTACTCTGGAACGTCTGTCACACACATGTTGCTGTAGTGCCTAGTTCTCAACAAATGTTTTGCATCCATCAAGTACAGCAGTCCCTCCCAATCTCCTCCTGTCACTGTATGGGAAGCCTTGCGCTGGTCATGCTTTGATTATGGCTTCATGACCCACACAGTATGGCAGGCAGCATCACATGTGATGCATCTGCCTAGTAGCCCCTATTCCACCCACAGAGGGAAGCACCTGACAGGTACTAGGAAACACACTGTCATTGCAGGGTAACTATCTTGTCATCATCCTCAGTACCAGGTCCCCCACCCCTACATGTGCCACAGTGTAATTCACACCACCTGCATGACCACTGCGCAACATGCTACTTGTGCACTGTCAGGCACCATGCATCTCCTGCACTCCCGAGTGGCACAACACACACACACTTCATCCCATATGTGCCACACTTGGGGAACTGTAATTTGCAATATGGTGACCCTGGCACTCCAACCCCTATGCATAAGATCCCATTGGCCTCTTCATGGCCTTGTCTCACATGCCCTTGAACAGTGACTGACACATACTACCCCTATTGTGTACTGTGGGGATATTTGACATCCTCCTACTACACAAAGTGCATGGGTGAATGTGCTGCCACCCCCCTGTTGGCAGCACTTGGCTAATAGTGGATGTAACCTGTGGGCCGCCACCCCCATTCCTACCTTGTCTGGTCCATGTGTGGGTACTTCCGCACCACAACCACCAGTTGCATTCCCATGACAAAATCCCCACTTCCCCCCACCCACCTGTGTACACAGCATGGGTTGCAGCCCCCTGCCTCCAGGGCCACCACTGTCACCCAGTGCAAGTCCTT
The DNA here is from genome assembly GCA_016271365.2 of Neoceratodus forsteri. Classification (NCBI taxonomy): domain Eukaryota; kingdom Metazoa; phylum Chordata; order Ceratodontiformes; family Ceratodontidae; genus Neoceratodus; species Neoceratodus forsteri. Next base: position 258,589,682 of record CM028137.1, on the reverse strand, counting down.
AAACCTTGGCCTCTGTTGGCATATCCAGATCAAGTGGACCAGGTGACAGCAGCCATTTGCACTACATACATCAGAGGATGCTGGGTGCCTTATATCAGGTATATTGCTGTCCATCACAACTCTGCACCCTGTGCCCCAAACCCTCATGTGTGTAGCTGTGTCACTAATGCAGTGAATTACATTTACACTGCCGTGTGTCACACAGTACAAGCTGAGTCCCTGGGCACTTATTTACATCCCACAGACATCTCTTTACAGCACCACTCCATTACCTGTTGGTCCCTCTCCCTGTGCCCCCCACCCAGGACACCTGTCAGCATTGCATGCATACCACTGTGTGAGGCCAGCTGCTGTGCTACCCCATGGTCCCTTCATGGTCAGGCAACATTCCAACCAAATGGTCTGTGCCACTTGAGACATGCCTTCCCATTGTGGACAACATCACTGACCACAGTAACAATGGTGCACCATCCACCTGGGGCCATCACACACTTGTCACACTATTATAACCCACACCCCTGTATGTCATCCCTGTCACAGCCCACATGCCCAGTACTGTAAAAGTACATTGCACAAAGCATCTCACACCCTCTGTAACATCTCAGGAATAGGTGTGTGGTACACAGCACACAGTTATGTGAGGGATGGAGGAACTATGGCCCTGGCCTCACAGTTTTCATCTGTGGTAGTACCTGCATGAATGGTTTTAGGAATCATTCTGTTAGCCTGGTGTGGGGCACTGGTTCCAGTGGGGGGGGGGGGGGGGCATCTGCAGTTTGTGTTCCACTCTCTGGACTCCCTATTGCCCCATGGGAGTTGCCAGGGTTTTTTGCAATGTGACAGCCTCAGTATAGTTGGTGGTGTGGGCCGTGACTTATGGCATCATGCTTTCACACACGGAACTTGAATTTGCCGACTGGAAACTGGAAACCAGCCCCTGATAAGCACATCCAGGCACCATTGCACTGCATCTTGAGGACAGTCAAGGGGGAAGTGGGTGCCTTCAGGGAGTACATGAATGATGTGTGTGCCTCAACCCCATCATCCTTACGGGGGGTTGGTGGACCTTCAGTGTTTTCATGATTGTCCATGCCACTTGGCAGGCTCTGTACCTCCAAGGGCATACCTGTATAGTTGTGCATTGCCCTGCTTACCTGCTGTGCTTTGCAGTCAGAAGATGTCCAAATCATTGTTGCCCTCAATAATTCTTGCACTGAGGTGGCTGGCAACACACTTCTCCTGACTTCTGATTGGCACCACCTCCCCTAGTCCCCAAATCAGTGGCCATAGTACTTCATCAGTTCAGTGCCAGTTTTTCCTTGGAATATCTCCTGATATCATTGTATTGTTTTTGCAACTCCCCACACAAACCTCTTCACTTTGACCTCAGCATTAACTCTGGTGGCTATGTGCTCCCTGTCTGTGTCAGTGTCTCATCTTCTTATCAACACATCTTCCCAACAGGAGGTCCTCCTCAAACAGCACATCAGTCTCCTATGTGGTGAAATTATTCTTCCTTTGAGGCCTTGCTTGCTGCTCCATCAGTCAACTGACCTGCTTCCTGCGCCATTGTGTGCTGTGTGTCCGAACTGGTGGCCTTTCCATGGACTGCTGTGCATGGCACAAGTGAGTTGCGCTGGCGAAAAGTGCAGTATTGCACCAAGAAGCCATATTCAGTGGGAGCCAGTGCACAGTGCAAAATCCATTGTGCCAATGCGCAACTATATTGAATGCAGGCAGAAGAGCAGGGGGCATTCCCATGAATATCCAGCACAGTGGCATATTCAACTATGAATCCATGACGCAAGTGTAAAGCAAATCGAAGGTGCTCTGAGCAGACTTGTTCCTATGAAAACAGGGTGCAAACACACAAGCAGTGCTTGCGCCATGGGTGAGAGAGAGAGGGAGAGACAGAGAGAGACAGACAGAGGCACAGACAGACAAACAAAGGCCATGCACAGAGGGACAGGGAGAGAGAGAGGTAGCCTGGGAGAGGGAGAGAGGGGCAGTGAGAGAGAGAGAGAGAGAGAGACACACACACACACACACACGCACACACGCACACACGCACACACATACCGGGCTCCAGGGTGCCACACAGCCAGCAGCCAACCACCCAGGGGAACAGAGGACAGCAAGGGCCATGGGCAGTGCACCCTTCTTGATGGAGGCCATAATGAGGGGTGTGAAGGGACAGGAGGAACAGTGACGTGGCCGAGGAAGGGCCCATTGGTGGTATGCCCAACACCAGTGGTACCATGCCCACAACACCTTTGAGAATTACAGCAACACAGAGATTGTGTACTGGTACCACATGAACAGGGACATTCTGAGGCAGCTCTGTGAGCTGTACAGTGAGGAGATGTAGGCACCCACCAGATGGAGCCACACCATGTCCGTGGAGACAATGGTGACTGCAGTCATGTGCTTGCTTGCCATGGGCACCTTCCAAAGACCAACAGGGGACACTACAGGCATTAACCATTTGGCCATGTCCCACCTCCTCACACAGTTCCTCAAAGCACTGCTGCCACATGTTTCAGAATATATCCATTTCCCCAGCACACAAGCGGAGCATACAGCAACCATGCAGGACTTCCACAGGGTGGCACGCATGTCTGACATGACATGGGTCATTGACTGCACCCATGTGAGCATCCACATGCCACCTGGCCCCAAGGGAGTGGCATACATCAACAGGAAGGGGAGCCTGAGTGTCAACTGCCAGGCAGTGTGAGATGCCATGGGGCCCATCACCAATGTCTGCGCCACACACCCTGGGAGTGCACATTATGCATTCATCTGGCACAACTCTGCACTGTGCCACAGGTTTGAACATGGGGACATCCTCTGGGCCACCTAGTGGGTGAATATGGCATGGGCAAGGGGCGATGGGCAGAGCAGACCTGGGGATGGGGGTTGGTAGGGAGTGCATGATGATGTGGGCACCAGGGACAGACAAGGGGTGCAGCACAGAATAGCAGGGGGCTAACCATGTCAGTGTCCACACAGGTGACAGTGCATACCCACTGAGACCTTAGCTGCTCACTCCCTACAGGCACCAGTCATCCCCAGCAGAGGACTGGTACAACGAGGCACACACCAGCACGTGCAACATCATCGAGCGGGTCTTTGGCATGCTGAAGGCACGGTTCCATTGCCTAGACAGGTCAGGCGGTGCCCTACAGTACAGCCCCTCAAAAGCCTTTGGCCTATTCCTGACCTGCTGCATACTGTACAACATGGTCATTGACCATGGGATAGTTATCAAGGCTGATGAGGGCAACGGTGGTGTGGACAATGGAGGCAATGGGCTGGAAGGTGGTGGACAGCCACCCCCTGAGTGGAGAGACCCCTGGCTGCTGCAGCAGGCATAACACCACTGGGACACCATTGCACAGGAGCACTGTGGTGCACACAAGTAGGTGGTACAGTACACAGGCAAGGGCCACACACCCAGGTACAGCACACATGCAGGGGCATGCATGGCACTGGGCATGCACACACAGAGACATGATGCAGGGGTAGGGGAGTCAGTGACACATGACTATACACAGCAACACACACACACACACACACACACACACACACATGCACCCACCCACTCAGGTATGTGGCATGGTATGTGGCATGGAAGTGGCATGGATCAGACATGTTGCACTGGATCACAGGTGTAACATTTTAGTCTGCCCTCATCATGCCCATGCCACATGGCTAGTGGCCAGGCAACCACACACACAAGCAGCATGTGGTGCAACACACAACTGTGACACCAGTGGTGGGCATACACACACCACCCATGTGTGCAAAGGGCAGCAGCTGCAGACTGCAGTCAGGGTGGCCCATGGATCAGGGCTGCTGCACAGAACCATGGCCACCATGGCCACAGGAGCAGCTGTGCCAGGGCTGATCAGCGGCCACTTGCTGTGCAGCAACTGGGGAGGGTGTCCAACAGTCCCCCCCCAAGGTGGAACCACGAAAAAGCGACCGTGTCCTTGTGGGGGTATGCAGGTGCCCAAACTGGCCAGCCCAGGTGTGCCTGGGATGCCTACATCAGAGCCCAGCATTGACTGTGTTGGGATCACCCAACACCTGATTCCTGGGGTAGACAATGCACTGTGGGGGGTCACTCATGCATGGCCACACCCTGTGCCAGCCAGCAAAGCCATCCATGATCACACTGGCAATGTGATCCAAGGATGCAGTCATGGCCTCCTGCATGTGTTACATCCCCACCAGGATCTGCACCGTGCCCCCTTCCTGCTGCTTAGCCAACTGGTGCACCTCTGCATGCAGTGCATGCACCCCAGTGGCAAGCAGCACCTGTTGCTGCATGGATACCTGCAGCAGCCGGGTGTGCTCAGCTAGATGGTTGGTGTCCTGGGGCTCTCGGGCCAGACACCGATCCTCTTGTGGTGTCCGGCTACACTACACAGCCCACCCTCTATGGTAGATGCTGCACAGTGGGGTCTGAAGGGGGAATGAGCACAGCAGGTGCACCAGCAGTGGACCCTGTGTCCAGATGCCAGGTGGCACCTGCAGCCTGCGGCCATCACCCATCTGGCCACTGTATGCCACCCTGCACCTGTGTGGCCACACCACCACCACCACCACAGGGCATAGCCATGGCAGTGCACACCACTGCACATGCAGTGGTGGCAGGCAGCTGCTCAGCTGCTGGCAGGGTGCTGGGTGTGGTGCCTGTGTCAGATGCCAGCATGGGCTTCTTGTCCACAACGTCACCCATGCTTTCCAGGATCATGTGATGTCACCATCAGAGTCGGACCCTGCCCCAATCTGTGTCTCTGCACATAAGACACAAAGGCTGGCATCCTGCAGGAACACATTCAGGGCCTCTTCTGACCCTAGGTCAAGGACTCCCACAGGCACCATGGTGCTCATCCATGGCCTGTTGGGCCCCTGATGCTGGCGGATGTGGACTGACATAGATACCATGTAGTGATGGGCTGCCACCCATCTGGAATCATCCTCCAGGCACATCCTCCACCATGGTGCAGTGCATGGTGGCTGCCACCAACTCCTTCTGTGGCATTAGTGTGGGTGCATCTGCAGGCCCTCCCCCGGTGGTGGTGTGGGATGCCTGGATGGCTGCCACCTTCTCCTTAATCTGCCGCTTGTCCATTCCCACCTTTTTTTGGCACTCCTGCACTGACTGCTGGTGGCTGCCATGCTGGTTCACATAGGTTGCCACCTCCTCCTATGCACCAGCCCTGGCAAGTGATGTACCCTTGGTACCACTCAGCAGGGGCTCCCTGTCCAGGTAGGCCTCAAGCAGGGCATTAGTCTCGGCCTTCATGAAGTTGGGCCTGTGCTTCTGTGCAGGCCGCCACTCCTTGCCCTCCTCATGTGCCATGTTGCTGCCTGGGGATGGACAGCACAGTGTGATAGTGGCAGCATCTCCCCAGTCTGTCCCACCATGCAGTGCTGTCAGCTCCCAGTGAGCTGCAGTGGCATGCACAACTTACATATCAAGGTTGCAATACCAGTCCTTGGTCTGTGCTGTTCCATAATGCTTATAAGGTACAATGCATGCAAATGAAGTTGGGCTCAACAGTAATGAAATGCTAATGCACCCACTGCGCCACGCATTGACTGACGAGCTCATTTGCATGTGGTGTCAGAATATTGCACTATTACACCGTGCAAAATGGGATTGCATTGGAGCAAGTCCTGGCAGCACAATGTGCACATATGCATAGTCCATAGGCCTGCAGTGCATATGCATGTCACGGCATCATGGTGTCAATCTAGCACCACACATGGACAGTGTGCTGCAGTGGCATTGCACATGTTGTGCATGGCCAGCTACATGCATGGCCATGCATGGGTTGCCATTCCCTATAGTGTATGTGCGCAATGTTGGGCAAAACCTGACCCCTGGGTCAGACCTCTGCCCTGTGACCCCATGTAGCCATGCCTATTCCTCATATCTACAGCACTGCATGATGCGTGGGCACTGCACATGCTCCCGCACATCACATGGCGGGTGCATGGTGTGGATACATGCACCTTCACCTGCCATTTTCACCGCCAATCTGGCTAATGTGAACATGGTGCAGGGAAGGACCAGATGTGCTCCCAACTGGACACAGGTTGAACTGGCCAACCTGATGGCCTGTCTTGAGCCACATACCCCCCAACTCTTTGGCAGGTGCCCCTGCAGCAGACCAGGGGCACTGTGTGGCAGGATATAGCTGCCAGCCTGGCACACAGGACTGGGGTGCCCCAGATGGGTGAGCAATGCTGCCACTGAAATGGGGACCTCATGTGGTGGAACACAGAGCACCTGAGGAGGCTACAGGCACACGCCAGGTATTGGGCTGTGCAACAGCAAGGTAAGTCATTCCATGTTGCATGTCTGTCCTGGTGCTGTACTGTGGAGTTAGCTTGGCTGTCTGGCATACCCTGCAGAGGGGTACATTGTCATTGTGCACATCTTGGGGTGGCATTACCAACTAAAGCTTGTGTTGCGATGCAGCCGTGCAGGCATGCAGGATGTGTTGGGCAGGGGCACACCCTGTACACAGGAGTGGGGGTGGGAGGCAACTGCTGTGGTTAGTTCCTGATGTGCACCTGTCTTCTTTCCATTCCCAGTACTGGAAGACCGGCAGAAGGCCCAGGCTGCAGAAGCGCAGCGGGCCATAGTGGGCCATGATGGAGCAGGACTGGCACCAGCAGGGCCACAGAGGGCAGGTAGGCACTGTCATGGTCCATCGCACTGTACATGGGGTGGTGGGAGAAGTGGATTTGGGCATGGCCACCTGTACCATGTGCTGTGGCAGCTGTGTGTGTCGCACAATGTGTGGTGCATGCCACTGTGGTGTGTCCATTGGGCACATGTGCCAGCTGTTGGTGGGGTGGGCATGTGCTCAGCTGCCACTGTTGTTGCTGTGGTGCTGCTGGTGCATTGTGCCATGTGACGGTCATTGCACAGTTGGGTGACCAATGTGCAGCAGGGACCACCCCTCTGCAATGTCGTGGTGCACCGATTATCTGGCAGGCATTGCCCCACCCCCTGTGGGTGGCTGTTACGGGCCCTCCAGGGGTGGGTGTGTGTGTGTGTGTGTGTGTGTGTGTGTGTGTGTGTTTTCCTGCTGCCCAGTGCGTGCTGTGGGTGGCCATGGTTCTTTGGGACATTGCACTGATCACCTATTCTGTCCCTTGTGATATGTGTCCGGCAGTGAAGACTGCCAAGGTCAATGATCTCCAGACCGGTGCACCTGACACTCCTCATGGCCTCAACAACAGTGGAGGTGGTCATGCATATCTGCAGGATGCTGGTGGCTGAGTGGAGTCAACATTTGAATGCCAGGACAGCCAGCCAGGGCCACCATTAGTTTGGCCCCATTTTCCCATTTCCCCTGCTGTACCTCCCACTACAGTCTCCACTCCCACTGTACTGTCCCTGTTCCCTGTCACCTTCCCTTTCCCATCCTCTGGTTATTGTAATAGTTCATCTTAATATATATATTTTTCTGACTTACCTGCCTGTGTCTGTATCTGCTTTGCAGGTGGCATGTAGAGCCATGCTGCAGTGGCTCTGTGTCTGTCCGTGTGGTATGCATGTGAAGAGGTGTATGTTATGCTTCTGTGGTTCATTGCTGTGTGCTGTGGCATGTCCCACTGTGGTGGTGTAAATCCCCTGGGTCGGTGGCTGTGCCGTGGGGTGCCCATGGACCAGCTGTCAGTGCTGTGTGGCGGTTGTGTGTGTGATGGTGGTGGCACACAGCCATGTTCATTGGTCAGGTACTGTCCACACACTGTGTTGTGGCTCCTGCTTGGCAATTTTCGGCCTGTCCCATGTGGTCTGCCATGCTACATGCCACCCAACATGTTCAGTGCCTACTGTGTGGGCTTCCTGTGTGCCTGTGTGGCATGTGTGTGCTTGGCTACATGGTCCTGGGTGTGGTCTGCTATTGTCTGGGGGGGGCATAGCCAGTGACCTGTGGGAGAGCTCCCTTGGTGGCCCTCCATTGGCCATTGGCACCTCCTGTTGCCTGCTATCTGTGCCACTGTGCCACTGTCATGTTCTGGGGTCAGGTGTCTGGGTGCCTGTGTGTGCCCTGCTGTGCCCTGCTGGTGGAGGTCTCCTATGGTCTGTCACTGTGCTTCCATGGCTCTGTCCCTGGGTCTGTTCTCTGTGCCATGCTCCCCTCTGTTGCTCTGCTGCTCTGCTCACATGGTTGAACTGGAGCATCTCTTTGTGCACCATGGCACAACTCTGTTTGCATTATGGTGCAACTCTCGTTATGCCATGGCGCAACTCTGCCATAATCAGCTGCATTCTGCTAGCGCAGTTCAACCTGTGCAACCTTTGAATATAGCTCCTGTTGCACCATGGCACTTTGGATTTGCACTGTGCTGGACTTGTGCCAGGCTTAGGCGCTTTTCTCAATATATGGGCCTATATGTAAATTGTTCACACAGGTGAGACAGCCCTAGGCTATTCCTCCTATTACCAAAAAGAGAGAGAGAGAGAGAGAGAGAGAGAGAGAAAGAAAGAAACACATTGAGAAAAGGGAATTAATGGGATAAATTATTATTAGATAAATCTTAGCAATATAAGTATATATACATAATCTATCCCTCTAATACTGTACACTTAACTTTACCACTAAGTCTGGTTCAGCATACATTCACAAGTGTGTCCCTCTTTCTTACTTTTCTAATTCTTTCCTTTTTTTGCTCTCTTACTTAATTTTTAAGTCTGCAATTAATACAGGCCATCAGATCAATTTTATCATTTAGTCCAGGTGCCTGTAAACCCCCAGTGCAAACATCCAGTAGGATTCCCTTTTAAACAACTTCTCATCCAAATTTTCACCTTGTGCTCCTACTTTTACACTTTCTATGCCACATAACTTAAATACAAGAGCCACACTGGGATTTCTATTCATCTTACAATGGTAGGACAGAGCACTTCTATAATCTTGATTGAAAATTGACCTTGTGTGCTCCCCTACCAGCTCCTTTAACATTCTGGCAGTTTTGCATATGTAAAAGACACCACACTGGCAAGTAGCTACATACACTACATACTCAGTGGTACAATTAATAAAATCCCTGATAGTGTAACTCATACTGTTACATGTGGAAAATGTTTTACATTTAATCATGTGTTTACAGAACTTACAGTTTCCACAAGTAAACATCCCTGTTGGTAATGATGTTGGATGCACAGTCCCCCTAGGACCTGGAGTATAACTGTGTACTAACCCTTCCCTAATGTTTTTACCTTTTCTGTACACCATCCTTGGTTTTTGTATGGTTACCTCCCTAAGAAGGTGGTCAGATTCCAAAATATTCCAATTACTTTCCAAAATACTCTGTATTTGTCCTGAGTGCCTAGGGTAGGTGGCACAAAGTTCAACCTGTCCATCTCTTCATTTTCACTGGGTTTCTTGACTCTCAGCAGGCAGGACCTATTGATTTGACTGACCTCCCTAAAAGCTCTGTCAACAGTGTTCTTGCCATAGCCTCTTTCAACAAACCTTTGACACATATTTGAACCACATCTCTCATAGTCATGTTCTTCACTATAGCTTCTTAGGACTCTTAACAGTTGGGCATTTGAGATATTTGCAACCAAATGATGTGGGTGGCAACTCAATGCCAACAGTAGTGAGTTCCTGTTAGTCTCCTTCCTATATAGGGATGTCTACAATGTGCCATCCTGTTTCTTAGTTATTTGTACATCCAGGAAGGAGACTGACAGGAGATCACACTGGACCGTGAACTTCAAATTCTCATTACTGTTTTCCAAAAATGCCACAAATTCAAACAATTCATTTCTCGTGCCATACCACACCATAAATATATAATCTATATAATGATGCCAACAGTTATGCCTATTGTAATAAGGATTGCTGTCACTGTCATAGACTATTGTTCTCTCCCAATGGCCCAAACAAATACTGGTGTAATTGGAGGCAAAAGTTGACCCCATAGCAGTCCCTTTGTACTGTAAAAACCAACTGTACTCAAACAGAAAACAGTTTTTCTCAGTACATGCTCTGCACAATTTAGTAAAAAACATTCTTTGGCATAATTCATGTCCGGGTCCTGATCCATCCAGTACCTCAGAGCTTCCAGGCCTCCTACATGTGGTATATTGGTGTAGAGTGATGATATATCTAATGACACCAAATACCACAACTGTTCAAGTTGCACGTCATCCAAAACTTCCAAAATTTGTATTGTGTCCTGCACATATGAAGTTAATTTAGGCACATACTGTTTAATATGCATATCCTCAAATTCGGATAGGGGTTCTATAAGAGACCCTATGCCAGCCACAATAGTCCAACCTGGAGGGTTATGTAGATCTTTGTGTAATTTTGGCAATATATAGATGCATACTGTACATGAACTGGATGTGTAACAGTGAGATATGTGAGTTCATCATGATTAATAACACCAGCACACTCTGCATCAAAAAGGAAAGCATCAATTTCCCTCTTGTAGCCCATAGTGAGATCTAACTCCAGAAGCCAATAGAGCTCACTGCATCCAAGTTGTTTTAGAATTTCTGATCTATATTTCTCAGTGGACATAACAACGATTGAACCCCCCTTGTCCCCAGGCTTTGTCAGTTCAGTGTTGCTCTCCAAGCTTTTCAATGCATCCGCTTCTTGTTTACTGATAGTCACATATGCTGGTCTTATATTTTGCTCAAAAAGCAACCTGAACAACTGATCACAAGCTCTCTCAAAAATTCTCACAGTGTCATTATATGGCGGCATGAATGTAGAGGGAGATTTAAACTGCCTTACCTCTCTTTCTATTGTGTCCACTGGTCTCGTCTGGCTGCCCACCTGTGAATCCAGTCCTTGATTCCCTGCAGTCTTAGAAAAGAAAGCTTTGAGATTTAAATTTTGTGTGGACTGAAGTAAATCCACATGTAGGTCAAATTCGAAACTGTCCTGTGTAGGTATAAATGATAAACCCTTCTGTAGGACCCCCAGTTGATGTGTATCAAGTTCAAAATGTGATATATTAATGACTGTATTTCTTCACTCATGGCTTCTTCCCTTTCTTGCCTCTACTTTTGCTGTGGGTATTTCCTTCCACCACATCTTGTCTTATGCCTTTGTCTGTCTGCGATGTCTCCTGTCCTGTTTGTTGGCCCCTCAGTATTCTCTGTATGAGTTGGGATGGCTCCTCAAACTGAACCTGATGTTCTGTCCATCACTTGTCCAGTGAATATTGGCCCATCTCTAAAAAATAATGATCGTCAGCATCAGTATCACCTTCAATCTCAACCTCTGACTCACTGTTGGAAGTATACATAGGTTAATTGCCCATGTTACAGAGGATAGACCTGGGTTGTTCTTCCCCATTATCTGTTCTTTCTCCTCTTCTTCTGCTGCCATTCCTGTTTCCATTGCACCATCTTGACCTTTGGCCTCCATTATTACCCTTATTATAATACGATCATATTGGTATTCTTTGTGGTCCCTTTCCCATTTCTTTAATTTAGTATTTTTAATTTTCTTTTCCTCCCTCTGTATAGTTTCTTTAAGCTTGTTTTCTAAATTAGGGAAGTCCTGATGGTCTTTAAAGGTGGAAACAATTTCTTCCCTTCTCTGTATGTCATTCTTCACCTCTTCTTGCTATAACTCATAGTCCGGAATGACTGTTCTGATCAGTGAGTCTCTGCCTGATTGAAGTGAGCCTTTTCAATTTGCCATAAACATTTCCCTTTCCCAGCCATAGCCTGGGGTCCTGGTATCCCAAAGCCCTCTAGGTGAGCATCCTACTTTCAGATAGGCTTCCAATGTGGTGTTGCCCCAATAATGTCTCCTGCCCTTTAAAATGGCCCTTTCAAAATTTAAAAAGGCAGACTTAATGTCCAGTGGTTGTGCTTGTTATACAGCTTCAGTAGTGTTCTATGTGTTATTACTCACATTCTCATTGGTGCTTACATTCTCCAAAAATATTTCTCCTTTGCAGGCTGTGGTAAATATGCAGTCAGCATAAGATCCCACTGCCCCCCATAAGTTAATGTTCTCCATGTTGTCCTGCCATTTAAAGCTTTGCTATGACTGTGGTCTGAGTGAGATATTGTGAATATGAACTGTTCTGGTTCGTAATGCTTCCGTAAACACAGGACTCTCGATGCAAAAAAACTCCACCATGTTTTGGAATGCCTGAGACAAAAATACAGGTAAGCAGGTGTACAAAAGACCGCAGACACTCACAAAAATGCCCAGTACAGATCACTGAGCAAGTAATAAATTCAGCAACAAACACAGTGAAAACTGCTCCACTGAACGGAGGTGCGGCAATTCAAACAATGCAGGAAAAACCAAAAGCACACTCTCCACTGTACCTTTCAATGAGCTTTATTAAATAAAAAAATTTAAAAAGTGTCACTATGAATCCTTACACTGCAGGTATACTGATAGTTACCCCAACTGATGTCATGCCTAGCACATCATCAGGGGGTGTAACTGACAGTCAGTCATTCTCCACTTAAATAGTCATTTTCCTTAAAGAGACAAGTACCCAATAGCTTCAATATATACAGCAACATTCATATTACAACAAGTAACAAACACAACAGTGCAAGTCAGTTCTCATATTCCTAAAGTGATCAGTGCTATTAAATACCTCTTACCTCTACATACAATAAATATATCATTAAATGACTGGAAATCATTGTTTTAAATGCTGCACCTCCATTCAGTGGAGCAGTTTTCGCTGTGTTTAATAACTCACCTTATAGGTGAATTGCCCATTGTCAGTATTGTTCTTGTTCATTCTGTATTGCTGCCACTTCTCATTATGTACTTGTTAAGAGTTCTTATTGAGCTGCACCATACTTTATTCTCTGTACATGCAATTTTTGTATTTATTCAAATTTTGTTAAAAAAAATAGCAAATGTTGTTCAACTGTTTACTTATGTATTGAGCTGCTCTTCTTCCACTGTTCCACTCCTCTGGGTCACACCTGGAATTTAGTCTTGGCTCTGTATGCCTCTCCTGGTTGCCAATTTTCAAATAAATACATACATACGTATATATATAAATAAATAAAAGTGCCATTTTGGAACTGTATGATGTAGTTTATGACCTTCAGAGCTACAAAATCATTTAGTAGGAAATGGATGCAGTGTGCCAACAATAGAGGAGAAGATCAAGGACATAAACTACATTATACAGTTCTAAATGGTACTTTTCAGTAGCGTATAAATGAGAAACACCCATGAGTATAGCAGAAAAGCTTGTGGAGATGGAGGAGTAACATAATTGGAAACAGTATTTCAAAATCAGTTGTTACAGGGGAAAATAACTTACAGGTTCAGCATAGTTTTCCTTGGAATTGAGGGCTCAACAGGGACTGGTCCTGGACTCATTTTCTTCATACTGTTTTTAAATGATTTTTTTTTCTCTAACCAGCAATATGAATACTCACATTTAGGTAGATGATACAACATCATATGTCAGTGGTAAAAATAAGTGATATTTAAACTTCTCTTTAAGTCAGCTTCAACCTCATTTGGTTGTTTTCCAGACAGAATACAGAAAGTTATAGTAACTTTAATTGCAGGCAGACCAATCTCAAATAATGATGTTCTTCAGGGAAGCAAAAATGAGTCAACTAAATTATAATTTGGGTTGTTTTGCTAGGAATAAGTATCATTTGCAACTAATGTCTCACTGTAATTCTTAAAATTTATGACATGATTTAAACTTTGATTAGACAGTTTATGTCACTAAACCGCTAGGGAAGCTAGGGCTCAGATTAGATTTCTCTGTAGACACAGGGACAATATCTCACCTTGCACTCATTGATTTATTCTTCATATAATGCATCTTTATTTACTGATCTATATTGATTTTGTTATACAATGCTACAACAAAAAATGTACTGGGTAAGTTAGATATCCTTTCCAATAAAATAGATTCAGCTTTAGGACCATAATGATACACAGCACTGTCAGCTGTACAGGAGGCTGTGATGGGTAAATGTAAAAGACCACAGGTCCTGTAGCCACACATAACGTAACTCAAAAGGTGCACAAATATGGTTCATCAAAAGTACTTGTGAATATGCAGGATCTACTAAAACCTCAACCCATACACAAAAGGAGTTGTGCAACCACTGGTCATGAATTTACATTATATTTATAATAATGAAGACCATGATGGACCATTGCAGCTTTCTATGTGCTAGCCCAGCAGCCTGGAATAGGCTACTACCTAACTGCAGACTCATATCTGATCCAGTTCTGGATGCCGCACCTCCACAAGGACATTGAAAGGGTAAAGGTGGTATAGAGGAGGACAACCAAATTGGTGAGTGGGATGCAAGAGAAGCCATACAAGGAAAAGCTGCAGGAACTCTAATGTATTCCCTAGAAGAGAGGAGAGTGAGAAGGGACATGATTAAAACCTACAAGTACCCCACAGGAGTGAACAAAGCGCAAGTGGAGAGTCTATTTCAGAGCTGTGAAGATACTAGAACAAGGGGGCATGTAACAAAGCTAAATGATGGAGGGTTTAGGAGAGATGTTCCAAAATATTTCCTCACAGTAAGGGTGGTGGATGACTGGAACAGCCTGCCACAGGAGGTAGTGGGGGAAAAGACCACTGGGAACTTCAAGCCTGCATGGGATAAGCATTAGGGCATATTAAGTAGAGGAACAAGGATAGGGAGTGACACCTATGACCAGCTAGGCTCAGTGGTGACAGAACAGGCACTGACAAAGGACAGAATGAATAGGCCTCAGGGTCCTTTTCTGTTGACAAAATCTATCTTTCTATGATCTTTAGCCCTCTTTAAAATCCTTAATCAATGATGGTGGTAGGCTCAAGAATCCAAATCTCTGCACTGTTGTAGTAGGTTGGACATAGGTTGAAAGTATTCTTCTACTCCCACTGTAAAACTTTGAAGCACTGATGTCAGTAATCATACAATAAGCATATTGTAAAGATTTTTTTTCCCCTCACCAATTCATTTTATTTTACTGTGCTGGATGTCTGTATATTTTTATGTAATAGTACTTCAAGCCTATGTAATTGCAATGACTATTCTGAAAAAATATGTATACAGCAGGTTCTATGTGATACTAGAGAGCATAAAACGGTGGCTCACAAATCACGAACACTAAATAGCAATGGCAGAAACAGCGATTGATTCACTCTCCACCCCCACACCACCTTACTCTAAATAACCAGCTCCATGGGGGGGCATGCAGAGGAGGGGGAAATGGTGAAGTCACCAAAAACACGGTCGCTGTTTTGTCCTTGTTGTTTTTGCAAGTCGTTGTTTTGCACTTGCTGTCATTATAGTACACCATATAGTACAGCACAGTATATTTCCTAAAAGTGTATATTTTTAAATGATGCTTTCAACTATCATTTTCTGGAGTATGAAAAGTGTGTTTGGAGCATGAGAGTAAGCATAGTGCAGTGTGCTCCTTTGGCAACATGTGAATGAGCATGGTGATGGCAACATGGCATTATGGGCATTATGGGCATAGCAAATCCCAGCATCAAAAAGACCAGTCAGTCTGTGCTGGGTCCATCCAGGAGCTTGAAAATGTGAAGCAGGTTGCCCAAAACCCTTTTTCGAGCAAACAGGATAAGGCTAATCACTTTTCTATCTCATGGCTGTGTTCCATCACAAAAGTGTTGTAGTGTTAAGTCGCATGGTGTATGATTGGTGACATTTTAATCAGACTTTAGGACTGGAGAAGACCAGAAGAGCACAGAGATTTGCCTAAGAAAAACACACACACATCATGGAAGCATGCGGAACAAGAAGAGACATTTTTCCCTGTTGTCTGGAAGGAGCCAGTAACAAATGAAATACTTCACCAAAAGTTAAGTTTTCTGGTAATAGCTTTGGTAAATGTCACTAATTTCTCATTCTTTGAATGGGTGGCTGCAAAAACCAAAAAATAAATAATATGACTGACACATTATTTGTGGTAAAAGCGCTGGGGTAAACACGGAATTGATTAGTGAGGGTATGCTGAGTGAAAATTGTGTGGCTGAATAGTGCATGTCCAATAATACTGTGGATGAGACTGGGCTGTTTTTAAAGGGTTACTTGGTTGGCAACACTGATATCATGTATGTATGGGCTATAGGTGTCAGCGTGGCTCAATTGGTAGCACATCCGCCTCTGGACCAGAAGGTTGTGGGTTCTTGTCCCACACCGGGATTGGACTTGCACCTAAAAATCGCTGACATCCGAGTGCAGTATTGGGAGGTGCTGTACTGCTGGGGTGTGCCATCCTTCGGATGAGACGTTAAACCGAGGTCCCTTCTGCCCATCCTGGTGTTGTCCTGGTGGGTGTCCAGGTGGAAGTAAAAGAACCCAGGGCACTCTTCGCAAAAAGAGTAGGGAACATTCCCAGTGTCCTGGCCAACATTCCCCTTCCCATAAAACAGGTTCATGCAATTATCCAGGCTGTGTGTGGGTGATGATGTGCGATATGGCCGCCACCACACATTCAGTCACTTCACTACCAGTCTAGCATTGCTTGCAAAGTGCTTTGGGTGTATGAAAAGTGCTATATAAATACTGATTCTTCTTCTTCTTCTTTTTCTTTCCAAAGGCAGTAAGTAGGGGAGTGATCACTGAGGGAGTCGGTTAGTATGCTTGATGCAGAGATCATATCAGGGCAGTTGGTAAGCATCTAGTCCAGCAGTGAAGAGGGCGAGTCATCTGAGGAGCAGCATGTGGTTGAGAAGTGATTTGGGCCAGGCAGGCTCTGCTTTCAAGTAATTCATAGGAGCTATCTTTTGAACTGAACTAACCTAGATTAAGGACACCCATAACAATTAGGTCATGTTTACCTGTCAAGGGTAGAATGGAGTTGATCAGGGAATTTAGCCCAGGAAGTTTGCACTTAGGTGGGTTGTATCTGCATATAATGTGGAGGGTTTTTTTGAATCATGAAATGTAAGCATGGCATATAAAAACTCACAGGCCGAATCAATGTTAGAGGGGGTGTGGCCAGGGATAGATTGAGGTGTGATTTAAAGTAGATAAGGAGCCCAACTCCTTCCTTGGAGGAAGGGCTGTCAAGCAGGAGAAAGAAGCAGTGTGAGAGATGACAGACAGAGTCTGGGATAGAGGGCTGGAGCCATGATTCAGAGATCTATAATTGTAGGTCAGACTTGTTTGCCATGAGGCTCCGAATGTTTAGGTGTGCAATTCTAAGCCCCTTGTGGGCTGACTAGAGTAACAGAGACAGGGGTCCAGGGTTTGTCTCAATGTAGCTGACAAGACAGAGGTAAAAGAAAACAGTCCTAAGGGTTGCGAGTTTTAGGGAGCAGGACAGTCTGGGAGCGGCCAGATGGGACTTCCTTTTGGGAGAGGGTTTAAACTGGAGAACCATTTAATCATCCATAATTTATATGAACCTCTCCAATCGGGTTTTCATAAAAGGCACAGTATTGAGACTGCTCTGGTTTGGGTGCTCAATGATCTCCTGATGGTGAGAGATCGGACCGTTCCATCTTGGTACTCCTTGATTTGTCATCAGTTTTTGACACTGTGGATCACGGGGTTCTGCTCGAGTGCCTGAGGTCCATCTGTAGGCTGTTGGGGACAGTACTCAGATAGTTTACATCTTTCCTTGCCGGTAGAACTCAAAGAGTTGTCTTGGGAATATTTTCTTCTGAGTCTTTCTCTCTGCCTTGCAGGGTATGCCAGGGCTCATTGCTGTCTCCCATGTTATTTGCAGTGTACATGCTGCCCCTCGGAGACATTGTAAGACAGTATCGGCTGAGGTTTCACTGCTATGCTGATGAAACCCAGCTCTACCTGTCTTTTGGCCCCGACCAGGTTAGTGCTATCTCGGTACTTAACTGCTGCCTTATGGAAATACAAGATTGGATGAGTTCTTGTGGTTTAAAATTGAATGCAGGAAAGACTGAGGTTTTGGTGGTGGACCCAGGCCACAGGAAAGAGTGGTTGAAGACTGATCTACCCTCTGGTTTAGTCCTGGGGGTCTCAGATCCTTACCTCTGAGCAGGTGCATGACCTGGGAGTGGTGCTTGATGATGGACTGAGCCTTCATCATCAGGTGTCAGCAGTCGTCAAGCTGGCCTTTTACCATCTTAGGAACATTGCTAGGATCAAGCATCTCATTCTGGCTAATGACCTGCCTGTTTTGGTTCACGCCTTTGTGACCTCGTGTCTTGACTGTTGTAACTCCCTTTACCTGGGGCTTCCTGGGGTTGACATCCATCACCTGCAACTAGTGCAGAATGCTGCTGCATGTTTATTGACTGGGGTATCTAGGAGATCTCACATTACCCCAGTGCTGTGCGATCTGCACTGGCTGCCTGGTCAGTGGCAGATCACCTTTAAGGTAGGTGTATTAACTTACAAATCCCTACACAGACAGGGTCTGAACTACTTGAAAGAGCTACTGGTTCCTTACACCCCTTTGCGACAGCTCTGCTCAGCTGACGAGGGGTTGCTGGAGATCCCGAGGGTTAGTCTAAAGTCATCTGGGGCTCATGCCTTTGGGTTTGTTGCCCCTATTCTCTGGAATTTTCTGCCCCATCAGCTATGGGAGTGCAGGACAGTGGGGTGCTTTAAGCAGGCATTGAAAATCTTTTTATGGGATAAAGCCTATCCTGAATTTCTTTGATTTTATTAGTATTTATTGTATTTCCTGAATTTTATCTATTTGTGCAGTGCCTTGATATTCAAAAGGTGCTATAATAAATAAAGTTATTTATTATTATTATTATTATTATTATTATTATTATTATCATTATAAACAAGAACTTTATTTTAGAGGTAAAAAGAGTAAGGGGTAGTGTTGAGGATGGACACCTACCAGCAGATTAGAGCAGCTGACGTCTGCAGGGGATGTGGGGGAGGGTTTTGTGGAGGAGATTTTGGGTTGGGGAAGTGAGTCCACTAAAGACAGAGCTGACAGGAGGAGGAGACCTAGCATTAAAATAAAGGCCCACACCAGGTGGGTGGCTGGGGTGAATATGTTGCTTTAGAGAGAAGCAGATAAGCACAGGTGTGAGGCAGCTTACCTAGGCATTCACTGCAGGAAGTGGAATGTACCAAGAATGGAGTGTAATGGGTTGAGGGTGTGCTATGTATGTGTCACTTGCCTGTAGGGATGTACCAAGAACAGGATTGGGGTGGGCCTGGGGGAGTACAAGTACATAACACCTGTCTGTAGCACTTACTGGCAATATGGCCTAGGGGTCGGAGCAATGAGTTGTAAATGAGTAAGGCAACTGAGGACCAGGGTTTGATTTCCAAAGCTCCTGTCCACAAACTGCGTGCCTCTGAGCAGATTGCATGATCAGCCCAACCCAACACTCCTTGGTTAATCCCAGAACTAGCAGCTGCACTCAGAGTGGAACCTCTGACAAAAGCAAAGACAAGCTAAATGATTAACACTGGGTAGGAGGCAGGTTGTGAATAATCAATGTGCAAGAGGTAAGGAAGAGTTCACAGAGGTTAGTGGGTCGAGGGAGGGTGAGTACTGGGTGAGTCCAATTTAGGCAGGTAATATTTAAGGTGGAGGAGAGGAGAGAAGGGTGGGAGGAACCACTATCGCTTACTGTTATGTGGGTGCAAAAATGGGCTGATTGTTTCTGCAATTTAAACAGTTTATTATCTAGAATCTGCAGCTTATCCATCAGGTAGGGAAATGGGCAGACTAGGTGGGCCAAGCGGTCCTTATCTGCCATCAAATTCTATGTTTCTATGCTGATTTGCCTCGCTGGCCCCTTTTAGAACACTGAGCTGTGGCATTTATATTAGTCTTGGCTGCCTCTCCCCACAGACATGCAAAGACTTCACCCTCTGCTGCCTGACTGGTAAATCACTATGAACCCCCTAACCTCTCTCCCTTGTTGAGGTTCCAAAGGCACAAAATGCATCATCATGAACTGCAGTTCTCTGATCCTCTTCTGCTTGAAGTACCACTGGAAAATTCTAACATGGGCAAAATGGCTTTCTTCTTGGCATGCCCATCCCTCTGGAAAATCTTTTCAGGGGAACTAAGAACTGCTCCTCCCATTCCTTCATTAAATCACAGCTTTGGGTCAGCTTTTGAGTGCATCTCTGTAAATGTACAGCTTAAGATACTTTCAATTATCTTGTCTGTTTATATGTGCTATGTTAGCACACTTGTACTGCTCTCCCTATGCTTTTTAGCACAGGTATTGCATTCTTACAAAACACATTGTTTAAATCATGATTTGTGTGTCACTTTATTGAAATTGTATCCAATTTTTTTAAGCTTTGTTTTTATCTATGCTTTCAGTTACCCATGGAAAAAAGGTCCCAGTTTGTTTGTAACCATGTTTCTCTCATCACCACCCTTTTCTTTGCCTTCCTTGGGATGGCTAGTTTCTGGAAAAGGTCTCTTTGACCTGTGAAGTAACTGAGTCAACCAATGAATAGATAAAAATAAATAATTAAATCTTTGAAAGGTCACTACTGGAGGCATCATTTATAGCATTTAATTGATCATTTTGACAATATTACAGCACCTGCACTTTTGATTAGCAGTGCCATTGGATGCATAAAAGTTGTCTGGGATAGTGTGCCAGCAAATACAAACAGGGACTGCAGTGGCTAAACTGGGATCATGCCAAACACAAGTGGGAAAGTTTATGCACAGAATAAAAGAGAGCTACAGTAAATGGCCTCACAAACCATGTGACAACTTCACTTGGACTGACGACTGCCATGCAGGGTGTAGCTGCAGACTATGTGACCTTTGAGATAGTGTGTTAATATAACCAAGTGATGAAGATATCATTCTGACTATGATGGGAGGCCATCTGGCTGACTGCACTTTAGAAAGCATTGATGACACTTTAAAATCTGAACCCGAAAAGGAATGCACAGAGCCACAAACACCAATCAGTTGCCAAAGCAAAGCTGACATTTCAGACAGTGATAAGATTTTTAGAATCAAATGATGAAACTGCCATCAACATGTGGCTATAGCTATACACTAAAATAAAAAAAATAAGTGTTGCAAAAGATAAACAAATGCCCATTACCGACTACTTTAAAAATCTTAGTAAGCTAAATAAAAATATATATTACATTTGATTTAAACTTTTTAAATCTATTTTTAATCCAATAAATGACAAAAACTGTAATACCCTATTCAGTGGTTCTATCAAAGCTGACCCAATATAGCAGAAACTACGTCTATTTTCTGTCACCCTCTATTAACAGTCAAACTATGGTAGTCCCAACATTGGCAAATAGGAGGAGGGGCATTGTACTTCAAATCCAACACAATGAACATTGTCTGGACAGGATTGCCCTTAACTTTCTTTGTAACACTATGCATCACCATGTGTATTTTAGCTTTGGAGTTCAATAGTAATGAAAGAAAGACAGTTTTATTTTAAAGCACACTGCTTAGATCAGAAGTACTGTTGTGGCTTTTAAACATATAACTGTGGAGGGGTTGTGGGATAATAGATAGCCCAGACACAGAACTTCAAGTTCAACACACAATCTCTGTGTGATGTTTATTTAAAACACAGTGGATAACCTTAAGCAATGGCATATCCCTTCTTCAATATATCAGTTTGCAGCAACAGACTATGCACGTCCTTCCTCAACTGTTAGTCAGTACCTACTGGACCAATGATCTACTGATCTATCTCTTTAGTGGAAATTATTTAATTCCCTAAGTTGATCTTGTATGTTTTGGTGATGGGGAGCGCAAAAAAAAAAAAGAAGCTAAAGACAAACAACTTCAGTGCAGAAACACTGATGCAAGGGTTACCCCAAAGGTCATTGGTAATAAAGCCAAATTTCAGAGAAATACAACATCACATGTACCCCTATAATACAAAGCAACATGGGATGTATATGTAAATCACCATGGCATTTTAGGCTGGTTCAGCTTAAAGCAGGAATGCATGTGCCAAAGGGCCTCTCAAACAATCTGTAATTTATATGCATTTTAACACAGTGAGGTTTCTGATATCTATACCCCAGTAACTTAAATCTATAATGCAGTCACCTGAGTAACTTTTGACCTTTATAAAAGATACCTACCTATTGACATGGTATCTTTAACATTTACAGGTTTCATAGACATAAGGCATATACATCAAGGTATTTTATGACATAGTGCTATTGCATTCTAAATCCAACAACAAGGAGCACAGCCTATTGTTGTTTTACATCATCTTGGGGGTCACCACAATAACCTCCCTGTATGAGAATGTGAGAGGGAAAAGGAAAATTAAGGAGGCCATTATAGCATAGTCAAGAAAAGGGAGGGAGTCCCCATAGGTGGCCAATCTTATGGACTAGAAATTGTAAAGGATAGATTAGGCTAAGAAACAAAAGAATTGTTGCAACAGATTTAAGAAAAGGTCAGTCCTCAAGAGTGGCAGTATCTCCCTGTCACAATAACAAAATCATCATAACTGGTTAGTGTCAATTATCAACTGTGGGCAGAAGCTCTCAAACTCCATTATACACAGATGATTATACATGGCCATGTATAACAGAGTTTGATTATACACATATGTGTATAATCACCTGTGAATAATAGAGTTTGATTAAGCACCTTTAGGAAAAATTCTAAAATCACTTTCATGCTAGCACTACTGGCTCCTCACACTGTAAACTTAATTATGTTAACCTCACTGAAACTGCTGAACAGGAATCTAACTTATGTGCAGCTGCAGAAAGACACATTTCTCACAGAAATAAAAAATAACCAGTGGTCTACTAACACCGGTCTACCGGCCTAAAAATATGGCACATTCATCACCATTTCAGCAACCTAGTGACCTAGAAAGAGAAAAATTCATAGACCAGCAAGAAAAATGAATTCGATGTTAGGCTGTTCAACAAGCATGTGTCTGACAAAAAAATGACAGTAGCCAGTTATTATAAAAAATAAAACATGGAGAAGTGTTGCCAACTTGGATTTTATGCACGCCCTTGGTATACAATGCCTTGATAAATGAGGCATCACACTCCTCGGGTGTGCATAAAATCCTCATTACTGTATACACACTTCCCCAGGTATTATTCTATACATAAAAGCATTCTAGCAATAACAATTGTGTTTTATATTATTGCCATTACTATGGGATGTAATCTGATATACACTGAGGGCAATAAGGCATTTTTAACAGTTTGTCTCTTCAGTGCAAAGAAAAAATTATTCAAATTCTAGTGGTCATATCACTGAACTGTAAATTACAAAACAAGAGATCACAGATTAAAATTCAGCTGCAGTCAATGCTTTCCTAAGAGGCACTGAGAATATCATTTGATATCCCTGAGCTTTAATCCTTCTGGCTATAAATTGGATAAATGTAGGGCCCCACTTAAAAGTTTACACTTCATAAGCTATGCTGGGTAAAAACACTGTAAAATAGTCAACTGTTGAAATATTGTGGTGCTTTAGATTGTGTAGTACTGGAGGATGAATGAAGTCCATTGGCTATGATTCATGTAATCTTTGCAGAGAAGTAAAAAATAAACAAAATATTTTCGATGTAATATTTTACGTGAAGTGGATTGGAATTTAGACTTCACATGCAGTATGTTGAAACAATGTTGGCTACATCAATAATACTTTGAGAAGTGTACACTGAAGAGCAGGTCACATGACTAAATTCCTGCCCAAAAGATAGTCACAGGGTACATTCTGCAGCAGGAAGTTTTCCATTGGGCCCCATGTGCAGTATGCAGTCCTAGAGTGAGAGCATGAGAATTTTATGCTGCTGCACTTTTTGGAATAAAGTTCTTTCACTTTATCCTGGTGTGCACTGTACTTTTTCTGTTTAGTTGAGTAGAATGTGTCTCTGACTGTTACACACAATCAGCATTGTTTGGTTAAAAAAAAAGTTAAATTGTGATTATGCAACTGGATGAAATGTATGTTTGTGTGACTTTGATACATTGTGGTTGTTCACCTCTCTGTCCATGGGATATACCACCCTGTAGGGGTACGATGCAAGGAACCCTAGAGGAGGGTTTTCCCCTATAGGTACTGCAGGAATAATTCCCTTGGATAAAGGTAGCTTAGGAAGAAGCCCACGGGAAAGAGAGATAAGCCACTGGAGGAGGAGGGGTGGATGGTGGGGCAACAAAGAATGAATCCTGGAACAGTCCAGGAGGAGTGGCCTTTTAATGCCTGATGGGGAAGTGACATTGTTGCTCCACCCATTGAAACTCAGGCTTAAAGCATTCCCATTCAATTGTGCTTATGCAACTGGATGAGATGTATCCTTGTGTGACTTTGATATATTGTGGCTGTTCACCTCTCTATCCATGGGATATACCACCCTCTAGAAGTACGATGCAAGGAACCCAAGAGGAGGGTTCCCTCCCATAGGTGCTGGGGGCTAATTCCCTTTGCTAAAGGTAGCTTAGGAAGAAGCCCGAAAAGAATACCCAAAAGGTTGTCAAGCATTGAAGAGGCGAGAAATCAGAAGATGTCTAGACCAAAAATAAATGTGACAGACATAGATAGGAAGGACAGGAGAAGAACGATATAAGGCTAGGAAAATGAACGAAAGGAAATCTGACAAGATGCAGAAGGGTGGACTTCCTAAGGAGAGAGGGAACAGCTGGGGCCACCATCTGACTTTATCCAACAGCAGAACCTAACTACGGAACCTATTAAAGCACTAACCCTGACTAATATGACCATTGGCACGGAGGAGAGGAAAAAAAAACCTTTGAGGAGGAAATCTCTGGGGATCCAAAGCCTAGGTTTCCTTCCCTCCAGGCTGAAGGACATTTTGATTAGTGATGGCTTGGCTACAGCAATTTAATGTAGAGATCAAGGAAGGAGGAAAAGTCCAAGTTAGAGGAAGCTTCCACTCTGTCCTTTGAAATGGACAGCTGTTGAAGGATGCGAGTGATATCTCTGCAACTAGATGCTCAAAAGCAAGAGAGGATGTACAATGATGGAAGAAGCCTTGAAGGCCTGAATAGTTCAAGATGAAGAATGAACAGGATGATGCAAAATTATGAAATGAGGCCCAGAAGGCCAGTATGGTTAAGGTGAAATATGAAGAAGAAGATGAACTGTGATGGAGTGAAACCATGGAAGTTGGTATGGTTATTATGAGGTAAGAAATGAATGATGTACGATGATGGAGAGAAGCCGGCCAGCCCTGAGCAAAGGGGCAGTAGACATGAAGGCATGTCTCTGAGTGGAGAGCAGGTCAAGTTGAGGTAGCATGGACCCTAGTGGGTTATGCTTGAGTAGTCAATGTGAAGGAATAGACCCACATAGAGGTTGGATGGGTGAGGGATACCCAGATGCAGTCCTGAGAAGACCGATAATGATAATAACTGCATGAGTGCAGCAGTTTTATGAGGTAGCATAAGACCAGTGAGAGGTATGCTCAATTAATCAGTGTGAATGAGTAGACCCTGAGGTCAGACTGAGCAAAGGAGAACCAGACTCAGGCTCTGGACCCCAGACAGACTAAGGTAAGAGGAGGATACGAATAGGGAAAGTTATGGCAGGATAATGAAAAACCCAAAAGAAAGGAAAGGTCAGAGAGGGAGCAGAATGGAGGGTGAAGGGAATGGGGGGAGGAGGAGGAGGAGGAGGAGGGCAACAAGTGGAGCAGACAGGGATAGATACCTCTGATACAGTACAGATAGGTAGAGAGAAGGACTGAGTTAAGCAACTGAGGTCAAGGATGAAACAGGTTCTGCTACCACAAAGAGCTCCAATAGCATGAGGGGTGCCTATTGAATGCTATACTACCATGAAGGACAGCCACAGGCAAACTAGGTGGATCAGGTGGTCCAGAGCATCTGACATGTAAAAGCAAGAGGTCAAAGAGATACTGAAGGAAACTGCAGGGAGGACTGTGAAGAGGAAGCAGATCCAGCAGAAGAAATGACAGAAAGGCTGGAAAAAAAACAGAACACTTGATGAGGAGGGAGGGCAGGAAATGAGGCATGCCATCGCAAATGAAGAACGAAGTGACCAGGGGAGCCAGGAAGAGGTGATGTGAAGGAGAGGAGGTGGAACAGCCCGGCAAGCATTGCAAGGCGAAACCTGGAACAGAAAAGGAGGACATACCAGCAACCAAAGCCAGACTGAAGACCAGCAGGGACCAGGAGGAAACACAAGGCAATGAAAAACAAATCTGAAAGCTGGGTGTAAGAACCCAGAAATGAGGTCCCAGGGTGAGGCAGGCAATGGCATGGAGAGGAGAAACTGACAGAAATTATGGCGGTAAGACAAGCAGTTCGTTATCTGCGACGTACTCTGACACAGCAATGAGCAAAACAGCTAGAGATAGGATTTGATGCACCCAAGATCCGAGGTACAGCCAGTTCGAGGAGTCAGCCAAGGCACTATAAGGAAAGAGACAAAAAAGCAGGTATCTGACCAAGGTGCATTAGTGGGACTGAATTGTGGCAGCTGAGCACTGAGTAAAGTGAGAGAAAGGTCATGCAAGCCGAGGGGGTGGGGGCAGCCAGGCAAGAGAGCCACTGAAGGATGCAAGCATGGTGGGCGTAGACGCACCCAGAAGCAATGAGTAGTGGGGCAGAGGTGGTGCTGGAAGGAGAGTGAAAGACCAATAGAGCCAAAGCTAGGGCAGGATGGCCAAATGAAGTGCAACATGCTTGGAGAAATGAGACTGCAATGGGCAAAAAGAGGGAAACAGCATAAGCGATAGAGAGGAAGGGCCGCAAAAGCAGCAGAGGAGGGGGAGCACAGTGGGCAAGCCACACGAAAGAGAAGGCAAACACTGCACAAGTCGGGGAAGCCATGGCCCCGTCAGAGACAAACATGAGGGAGATGGCTAGAAGGTGAGGTAAACACTAGGCACAAGCTGCAAAATGCTGCAAAAACAAGTGATGCATAGAGGAAGTCAGTGGCCGGAGGCTACTGCAAGAACAGGCAGATGCACGGCAGAAACCAGGAGTGAGGAAGAGCATTGCCTCCAGCAGCAATGAAGAACAAATCCTAGAACAGTCCAAGAAGAGTGGCCTTTTAAGGCCTGATGGGGAGTGATGTTGTTGCTCTGCTCATTGAACATCAGGCTTAAAGCTTTCCCGTTGTTGCATACATCTTTGTTACATGTGAATGCTGAGACTTTGTAGAAGAGATATAAACATCTTTTATTTAGAGAAAAAATGTTTTTGTTAATATTTTACCTGAGCTTATTCTCAGAGTGCAACAAACTACATCTGAGCTGAATCTATTGTGGGATGTGGAGAGACAGCTTCCAGTTTTAGTGGTGTTTTTCTCAATGTTTTAAATTCATAATGGTGTATCAATGCAACTTTTTTAATTATCTGTGTTGTCCACAGATTCTGAGTGGTTACTACATGTGCAATTTCAGAACTGAGCTAATATTTTTCAAACACGAATAGTACAGACTTTTTTTTTTGGTTGTCTGGGACAACAGTCAATAATTTGAGTAAGGCTGTGAATCACTGCCTGCATTGTGTATCTCAATACAGTACTTAGGTGATGCACATTATTTTTTTAATTAAGAAATATAGAAAACTATATATTTCTTGTCTGTATAAGACAAAAGTCAGCTACTTGTGTAGGGCTGCAAAGCAGCAGTCCTGTTGTGTATCTCAATGCTTAGGCAGCACATATTAGTTCAATTAAGATTTATTACAGAAAAAATCATGCTTGACTGTACTAGACAACAATCAGCTATATAGGGCTGTGAAGCAATATCCCTGTTATGCAGCTCATTGTTCATGTAAATCATTTAGTGTAGATACTAGTGGCATGTGATGATGGGGTCTCAAAGAAAGAATGGAGGTGATTATGAATATGTAACAAATGTTTCCTGGGAACCTCAATATCAGAAAGCCAACAACTGTGACCCGAATGACAAGTATCAGATTCCACTACACAGTATAGAGCTAAAAGTTCCAAAAACGTGAAAGGTAACACTGACACAGATAAAGAGTCTTGCACCCCACCCCACAGATGAGATGTCAAAAAAACAAAACAAAAACAAAATGAAGTCAAAAGTCACACAACCATAGAAAGTACTGTAGTGGAGGAGCAAACTCTTCCCCTTCCCACGTCACAACACATTATAACACTGTCCATCCAAATACTTTATATTGGACTGTTTTATTATTAACTAGAACTGCATAGAATTTGCAATGTTTGCTTCTGCCAGAATTCTGAGGAATTTGGGAAATTCCACCTATATCTACCAGAAGCTGAATTCCAAACCTATAAAAGAAGTCAACCATGGAATTATACCTCATAGTTTATCATTTTCCACAAACCATGGAAAAATATTCTCCAGATTACATAATCTGCAGTATATTATTTAGTGATTTACACAGAAAAGCTTTTCAGACTTCTGCAAAATTTAAAAAAGTGATTCCAAGAAGCATTTTGGAAGTGGAATTGCCAATCTGCATGAATTCTACTGACAGAATTCTGTATTCTGCACAACTCTGTTATTGAACCATCTAATAAGAGTATAGTACAATTACCATTAAACTATTACCCAATGAGTTGGTTTAAATTGATATTTATTTATTTAATATATTATACCAGGAAAGACATACTGAGCTGGTAACAGCTTGTCTCTGGATGCCCCCTTGAGGATGTGGAAGAATGGAGAAGATTGGAGAAGAGAAAATATACAAAGTACAATGTATAAATAATACAATCAATGGAAATAATAAGTCAAAATATACAATTTAGAGCATTTACAGAATAAGTTACAGATAGCAAAATTACCATACAGTAAATTGTAGAATGGGCAAAACAACATAAAACAGTAGAAGCAGCATAATAAGAAACAGGGAGAAATAACTGAAAATAATAGGGGAAGGCAATTTTGCTGTCTGTGATTAGTGAAAGATAGGTGAAAAAGAAACCACCACAATATCAGAAGCAACTGCAGGACTGAATAAAGAACTCACCGAGGAGAGATTTAAGAGCAGGAGAGGAAGGAGCAGAGCACATGTAACAGGGAAGACAGTTTCATAGTTTAAGGGAACAGAATGAGAAGACAGCTTGGCCAGTAATATATTTCACTTGAGGGAGAGCACAAGAATAATAGCAAGCATTACAAAGGGAGTATGAGGAAAAAGGAGGGAAAGAGAGGACAGATGCAAGATAAGAGGGAAGGGAACCAAATGAATAATTGGAGAGAAAGGAAATCCAGTGGGAGAGGTGCCTGGCATGAACAGAGGGGAGGAAGAGGGAAGAGTAAAAAGTACAATGGTGTGTACATAAGGGTTTATCAAGGACAAAACAACAGAAGGAATGATAGACAGTGACCAGTCTAGATAAAGTGGACTTAGGAGAAGCACTATAAGCAATGGGCCCACTTCCATGTCATATGACGCAACTCGCAGGCAGATGCGAGTTGCGACATACGCCGCTACGTGGGGGTTCCTGCATGAGATTCCAGAACAGGCAGGGTCCCCGGCAGCTATACCCTGTGACTTGCGGCAGCTCCAGGGTTGTGCCATGGGAAGGGTGCACCCAACCTGGGAGCCACAAGCCACAGCAACACCCACCCAAAGGACACACATGGCATGGCCCCCAAAAACCCCACACCAGGGCACCACAGCAATGCCCCACATGGCTGTGGAGGGGTTGGGGCCACCGGACAGCCTTGGAGTACATGGCAGGTGGGGACCATGTACCACCCTGGGGGCAATGCTCAGAGATTGGGGCATGGGGGTGCCAGCTGCCCACAGAGGGCAGCCCTGCCAACAAGGGTGTGGTGGGGACCTATGTGGGACCATGGGAGGGTTGGCTGTAGGGGTGTCAGGCATTGAGGTGCAACCCCAGTGGACATAGGGTATGGTTAGACCAGTTAATAACTGGGCTAACTGTACTTTGACCATTGTCTACAGGGGTTCCTCCTGGAATAGCGCTTTGCCATTCCATCAGCTGCAGACATGGAATAGGGCCGTAAGAGCTGCTGGAAACCCTCTTGCACCATGTCTCAGGGGGTTTCAGCTGTAGAAGGTGGCATAGCCAGCCTGCGCCATGTCGCAGGCCACCTTTTGGAGTCATGGGTGGTGTAATGCATGTCACAAGGTGTGACTTGAACCATAGGGACTGGTGCAAGTCACCTTGTGACATGTGTAACCCATCTTGGAATTGGGCCCAATCTCTCCATAGCTGAAAATGGGGTGAATTATATCAGTGAGGATTTCTCCACATGCAGAAAGTGTAATGTTTCATTTATTTCTGTATAGCGCTCCAAACTTAGGGTGGAGCTTTTTATGTGCAGAAACAGAAACATAACAACTCATAGGAGGATGGTGTGATACCTAAGTAATGGAAGAGGGCAGATGTGATTCCCCTTCACAAAAGTGGGAGTAAAGCAGAGGCAGGAAACTACAGACCAGTTAGCTTGACATCAGTGGTAGGGAAAATGATAGAATTACCTCTGAAAGAAAGAATTGTTGAGTACCTAGGGGCCAGCAGGGCACAGGACCCAAGGCAGCATGGATTCAGAGTGGGACGGTCATGTCAGATTAATCTAATTGATTTCTTTGACTGGGTGACCAAAGTAGTAGACCAGGGAGAAGTTGTGGACATGGCCTACCTAGACTTTAGCAAGGTATTTGGCACAGTCCCACACAAAAGATTAATAAACAAATTAGCCAGCCTGGGAGTGGGTCCTAGGATGTTAGCCTGGTAAAAAATTGGCTGGACAACAGGAAACAGAGGGTAATAGTAAACAGAATCCATTCCGAAGAAAGGGGGGTTACTAGCGGGGTACCACATGGTTCAGTACTGGGTCAGGTCCTTTTAAATATCTTTATAAGTGACATTAAAGAGGGACTGGAAGGAAAAGTACGCTTCTTTGCAGACGACACAAAGATCTGCAACAGGGTTGATGCACAAGGGGGGAGTGGAAAGGATGAGAAGGGTCTTGGCAAGGTTGGAGGAATGGTCAAAAGTATGGCAGCTTAGATTCAGTGCAAAGAAATGCAAAGTAATCCACCTGGGAAACAAAAACCCAGGGGAAGAGTATACAATGGGGGGTATTAACAACAACAAAAATGGAAAGGGACCTGGGGTAGTCATATCAGATGACATAAAGGTAAGCAAGCAATGTGAGAAGGCAGTAAGGATGGCTGGGGGGGCATACTGGGATGTATAGGGAGAGGCAACACTAGTAGAAAACAAGAAGTTGTTATCCCTCTATACAGACAGTTGGTGAGACCCCATCTGGATTAGTGTGTGCAGTTCTGGAAACCCCATCTCCACAAGGACATAGACAGGATGGAGGCAGTCCAGAGGAGGGCAACTAAAATGGTGCAGGGTCTGCAACAGAAGCCATACAAAGAGAGACAAAGAGACCTTAGCATGTATACCCTTGAGGAAAGGAGGGAGGGGGACATGATAGAAACTTTGAAGTACCTTAAGGGAATCAACAAAGTCCAAGAGGGTAGCATCTTTCAGAAAAAAGAGATGTGCAAGAACAAGGGAACACAGATAGAGAGGGGACAGCTCAGGGGCAATGTGAGGAAGTATTTTTTTCATAGAGAGGGTGGTGGATGCATGGAATGGCCTTCCTGAGAAGGCTGAGGGGTCAAAAACAGTGGAGGAATTCAAGAATGCTTGGGACAGATATAAGGCAATTCTGGTGGGGGGTGCTAGAAATAAGTAGGCTGTTGGTTAACTAGGATCTGCAGCTTATCCAATAGGTAGGGAAATGGGCAGACTAGGTGGGCCAAGCAGTCATAATCTGCTGTCAAAGTCTATGTTTCTCTGTAGCCCCGGAAGCCACCCATTACAGAGTCCAGACAATCCTCAACCAGGTGTGCAGATTTGTGCTTGATGCTGATCATCTCACGCATACTTGCGATCTGTACTCTAGGACAAAATGGCTTCCTCTCCATGACCAAATCAAACTTCAGACCTGCTTGCTGGTGAAGAAGGCTCTTCTAGGGCTTACACCTCCATTCTTACAGGCTCTGTTCCGGTTTGCCCCCACTAAGCATGCTACTAGACGTGTAACAAATCATGCCCTGGTGGTAACTTTAAAGAAAACATCCCTGGGCAGGCAAGCTTTAGCACTTGGGGCCCCTACTGGCTAAATGAACTTCCCTATTCCACCACAAGCTTAACACATCTTGGCCACTTCAAAACCAAACTTCGGAAATCCATCACACCACCAGAACACTGTCTCTGCCAGACTTAACCCCACCTTATATGGCTTGACTACCCAATAGCCCCAGGGCCTATACTTGTGCTCCCCAAACAACGACAAGTCCATCCTCTAGATGTATAGGTACAATGTTGCCCAACCTGGGAGATCTGACTTCCTCTGTGGTCTTTCAATTAATTGACCCCCCATAACCTCCTCCCTCTACTACCCCCATATTCGTGACTACACCAGCAATATCATTAATCTTTTCTGCTCTGTATTAACTTGAGAATTGTTGAATTCTGTTCTGTTGTATTCTGTTTTGTTTTGGTGTCTTCTATCAGCTTTAAATGTGCCCTAAATTGTGCTACTCATTGAGAAATACTCACTTACTATACCTCCTAAAGGTAGCAGACAAAGTTTAATTATCTGCAACTGAAGAGACTCTACCTAATATGTCTGTGGATGCTCTATGATAGTCTTCTCTTACACTTGGATGCTAAATGTTTGACATACTAAATGTATCTACATTTTTGATCTACACATAGTGTCTGTATTCCATATATTTTTTTGTACTTTAATGTTTAATTGACAGTGCTTGTTAGCTGCTAATGTTCTATCCCGTCTTGTATGTACTATGTGCTGTCTCCATGACTACTTGTCTGATGAGGATCCTTTGTAAATGTGCTTTTAGCTCAAAGATGTAATTTTGAATTACTAATAATTAAATGTGTCAGACGTCATAGAGATAATTTTCTTAGCATTGAGGGATATTGATTTTCAAGGAACCAGAGCTGGATGTTATTAAAGTCCAGTTGAAGCTGGTTCATGAGATCAGGGCAGAGGAACCAGAGGAAAAGAATACCATAACATCTACATACATATGAATGGACACAGAAGAGCAGACATTAAGGAGGTCACTTACAAGAATAGAGAAAAGAATAGGGCTGAGGCAGACTCCTGAGGTATGTAGGAGAGTAGGGAGAGGTCCAGAAATGGAGTCTCTAATATGGACCACTTGTGACCTTCCCTCAAGGTAGGAGTGGAAGCACTTAACTTAGGAAGCTGAGAGTTTAGCTGTTTTTAGCTTGTCCAAGAGAATTGAGTGGGCTACAGTGTCAAAAGCTCTGCCTAGATTTTCAAAAATGGCAAAGGTGGAAAGGCCCTGATTCATGCCAGAGAGTACAGTATGAGTGAGCCAGAGAAATGAGGTGGAAGTGGAGTGGAGTATTCTAAACCTAGACTGGAAAAGAGTAAAGAAGGAAGTTGAGTCGAGGAAAGGGGAAAGTTGGGAGAGAACAAGATGTTCCTGGAGTTTAGTTGGAGTGTGAAGGAGAAAGATAGGATGAAAATTATTAGCAGAAAAGAGGTAACCTACTTTTGGGAAGGGGAATGACAATAGCTAACTTCCTGGAGGTAGGGACACAGGATAAGGAGAAAGAAAAGTTGAGAAGGTAAGTAATAATGAGGACAATAGTATGAGGAGATAGAAATAGGAGTCTGAGATCAAGAACATTTGGGCTGCAACCCTTGTGAGGATTTAGAGCCAAGAAGGCTTTAACAGCAACAGCATGGGTAATGGCAAAAAAGTGAAAAGGAAGAAGGAAAGCAGTATGGCAAGTAGTGTAGAATTGTGAGAGGGAATAGAAGAGCGAGGGAGAGGAGGAGGAAGGGAGGAGAGAATGGTCACAGGAAGTGAAATAGGAATTGAAAGATGAGGTCACTGTAGCAGTATCAGAGACAGGCGTACCACCCATCTTGAGTACTGGGTGAGGGGACTGGTCGGAGGGGAAAAAAGTGAATGAATTTCATTCCAGAACTTAGAGGGGTGATTAAGAGTATTCTGGACAGTGGATGTAAAGTATTCAGAGTATCAAGCCTAGTAGCTTTAGTAAAGGCATTAGGAAGGATACAGTAATTAGAAAGGAGTAGTGGTGCCAGAGGTTTTGTAGACCCTCCAGGCAAGGTGATGTGTATGGTGACAAGCAAGCAACTCAGCAGATATCTATGAGATGTGGGAACCTCAGACCCTAGTTCTTCTAAAGAGGGCATAATGAACCCAAATAGGCATAAATTTAGAGGTACAAAATTGGAGGGCATTGTCCATGTTGCCAGCTGCAGTAATATAGGACCAGTCAGAGGCTACAAGGTCAGCAAGAAGGCAGGACAAGTCCAACAAACAGAATAACCAGATATTGCTAAATTTGGGGGGAGCTTTGGGATGATGAATCTTGCTCACACAATAGACCATGTGGTTGTCACTGAGGGCATGGGGGGGGGGTTAGCATCCATAGTATGATGTGGATGGGAGGAGAGGACCCATTCTAAGAAGGAGCGATGTAGAGAATTAAAATTAAAGTGAGTAGGAATGAAATTAGTGGAGTTAAAAGGAAGGATTTAATGTTACAACAACATTTTTGAAGAGAAGGAGAGAAACAATTTAA
This sequence comes from Neoceratodus forsteri, assembly GCA_016271365.2. Taxonomy (NCBI): domain Eukaryota; kingdom Metazoa; phylum Chordata; order Ceratodontiformes; family Ceratodontidae; genus Neoceratodus; species Neoceratodus forsteri. The sequence continues at coordinate 258,555,129 of CM028137.1, read as the reverse complement.
GTTGAAATCATCTAGTATAAGTAACTCACCAGAGGAGGCATGGGAGGAGATTTGGTGAGTAACATATTTACTGAAGATGGAGACACGCCAGGGGATCAGTAGACACTGGCAATAAATAAAGGTGCAGAGAAGGGTAGGGAGAGTTTGAGAAGAAGTAACTTATAAGCAGAAGTAAGTGAAATGGACAGCATAGACTAAAAATCGAATATTTGACAAGAGGCAGATGGCTACATCATCTCTTTTTTTAGCTTGATCCTGGCAAATAATGATGAAACTAAAGATGGCAACAGAGGAATCAGGGATCCTGGAAGACAACAAAGATTCTGAGATCACCAATACCTCAGGATTAAGGTTAACCATAAGTGATTGCAATAGATTTAACTTAAGAAGAAGACTGCAGATATTGACATGGGTTACTCCTTATCTTGTAGGGAGAGGAGAAGACAGAAAAGGGCCAGGTTGAGCTCAGTATCAGCAAGGAGATGATGAGCCATAAAGAGCCTATGAGATGCTTTATCAGTAGAGGACAAAGAGGAAGAAAGGAATGGGAGAGTAGGAAGAGAAGGAATTAGGGAGGTAATAGGGTAGAAGGGACCTGAGGGCTTCAAAATGAAGCCAAGAAGATGAGAGGAGACCACTACCAAGATACCAGGTAGTATGAGATAATGTAGGGAAACAAGAGGATGGAAGGGTTTGGGAGGATGAAGAAGGGAGGCTAAAGGAGAGAGAGAGAGAGGGAGAGAGAGACAGAGGAGAGGATAGGAAGGATGGGAAGGGAGAGGGAAGGGAAAACAGGAAGGGGCAAAGAGTAAGTGATAAGGACAGTGTGGTAGAAGTGAAGAAGGCATAAAAAGCAAAAATACACTACAGTGTACTAATAGTAAAGGGGGTCTGATTACACTCCAAGGAGTGAAAGACGAGTGAGGGCATCTACACAGTGGGGGACAGAATTAAAATTAGAGGAGACCTGGGAAGAGAATCTAATATGGGAGGGAAGTAATTAAATTAGCCCTGTGAAGAGAAAACTAGTAAAACAAAATTGGGACAATGGAAACGTGTTAAATAAAAGGGTAATCCTAAATTCAAATAGCTGAATTTTAAAGCCTAGCAGTGCAAACAAAACATATGAAATAAGTATACACAATTGGCAACCTTGGTAAAACCAATTTAGAAATCAGGGATCACAGCAGTTAAATAAATTGATTAGTAATCACAAAAGAATATCCAAGGGTGACTAGGATAACTAAATTAATTTGGCACTTTAAGCAAAACTAGACCCTAAAATAGGGGAAATTAACAGAAATAACTGCAATTTAAGTAAATACAAAACAGGTGTGAGGCATTTAAACTAAGTTGCACTGGAAGAAGAGAAGAGGAACACACTTTCAGTATACTTACATATTACATTACTTAGGATTAGGTTATACTTACAGATAATGACAAGAAAGGCAATTAGACCAGGGTGGATACAGAATAGAGCCCCAAGGGACAGCATGGTCAACTGATGGCAGACTTGCAGATGACTCCAGGCAGACTTCATGATGACCTTTAGCTACAGACCTTAAGCATGAGGACCGCTGCAGAGAACTGCTAGCAATTGGCGTGAAATAGAGAAACACAAGCTCCACCACCAACCAAAGACACACACCCCTAATTGGATGAAATCACTCAGGGCAAGAGTAGAGCTCTATATGTACAGAAACAGCCCTCAGCACCAAGGTCTTCTATAAATCCAAGTCTGAATAGGGTCACAGTTGGCCAACAAAACTCCAGGATAAGTTTTAAAGTGGGAAATATATTGGTAGCCTACATTGTGTTGGTGTTCAACATACACCAGTTCTGGAGCAACCTTTAAAATAGATGATAATGCCTCTGCTGGTATGTTATGAGGATTTTTCAGACACCTGAGATATGTGATAATCCATAAACCCTGAGAGCGAAGCTTGAGAGGTTTATGAGATTATCACACACAGAGTGTGGGAAAAATACTCATTAAACAAAATTTGTACAGGCATTCATTTTTATAACTAGTGCAATGAAGAAAAAACTATAAACTTTATTTGTGCTAGCGAAGGTGTCCCTCGGTGGCTGCTGTACTTGCTCAAATACAGTCTGCTTTCTTTTGTACTTCAGTGTGAGCGCTAGCGGGAAAATGCCATAATAACCTGCTATTGAGTTATTATGGAATTCAGCAGGTTATTACAGCATTTTATCAAGACTGGATATCAAGCCATTGCAGCATTTTATCAAGACTGGATATCAAGTCATTATAGGGGGTCACCAGTTTTTATAATGTCTGTGAGTAGCTCAAATGTATCTGCAACTCTGTCACACTTCGGTATAAAACTGAGTTACAACTGTTGTGCAAAAGTATTTGCATGCCTTTGTGCTGGGCCCAGCAGTATTTTTGCAACTCACTGAGAAGTGCTAAAGCAACTTATTCTTTGGTAACCAGGTAAGGCCCACTAGGCACAAGTGCCTGTTTTCTGGGGCAACCTGTGAGCACTGGGTGGTTAAGTGACTTGCTCAGAGTCGCACAGTATGCAAGTGGAGGTTGTGGGAATCACATTCGGGTCTGCTGGATGTACCAAGCTCATTCACAGCTCATTCCTCTAACCTCCAAGCTATACTGCCAGCCCATTTAACTCTCCTACCAACTTATTGGTGGGACAGTTAATGCAAATTGTACCATAAGGCAATATGTTAACTATGCCAAAGACAGAGACAGGATGGAGGCAGTCCAGAGGAGGGCAACTAAAATGGTGCAAGATCTGCACCAGAAGACATATGAAGAGAGACTTAAGGAGCTTCATATGTATAGCCTAGAGGAGATAAGGGAGAGGGAGGACATGATAGAAACTTTCAAGTACCTCAAGGGAATCAACAAAGTCCAAGAGGGCAGCATCTTTCAGAAAAAGAGGTGTGCAAGAACAAGGGGGCACAATTTGAAGCAAGAGGGGGGATGGCTCAGAGGAAATGTGAGGAAGTATTTTTTCACGGAGAGGGTTGTGGATGCATGGAACAGCCTTCATGAGGAGATTGTGTAGTCAAAAACAGTGGTGGAATTCAAGAATGCATTGGACAGTTATAAGGCAATTCTAGGGGGTGGGGGTAGGAAAGAAGTAGGCTGCTGGTTAACTAGGATCTGCAGCTTATCCATTAGGTAGGGAAATGGACAGACTGGGTGGGCCAAGCAGTCCTTATCTGCCGTCAAATTCTATGTTTCTCTGTTTCTATGTTTCTAAATGTCAGCAAAGATAAAGGCAGTTGTGGCCAACACACCTTTTTAAACACAATCTTCTGGCAATCTAGGCAAAATGCAAGAGCAGGGCTGATGATATTATGGTAACACCTGTTATTCATCATCATACATGGCTAGGGAGGGAAGAGAAGGAAAAGGAAGATGAGGAGAAGGAAGAACTTAAAAAGGAAAGATGCCCTAGTGCTCCTGGCACTTCAGAGAAATTGAGGTAAAAAGTTTCATTTTATTTCATTTTTATTTTTCATACTTATACACTAATGAGCATTTCATGCCCATTTTCACAAGTGACAAGTACTGTATTAATTACCTTCTTTTTTGTTATCACAGCAGAAGTCACCTGTGAGTATGGGTGGCTGTCCTCTGTCATATACCTCTGGTAGGAAAGTGGTAAGAAAAATAAAAGTTCAGGTCAGAAATTATTTCATCAGCCAACAATAGTGCAGTCATTGACATATTTCAAAAAGGTTTCTTCATAATATTATAGTGCCCGGGGAACTTAATGCCACAGCAGCAGAAATACTGGCAGTGAATCCCTTTTCATACTATTTATGGAAAATGAAGACTTCAGGAAGCTTAAGGTGAAGGCTTGTCCCAAATGAAAATTTCCTCTACATGTGCATCTCTCAGATTGGGCTATGCCGAAACTCAGGGCTACTGTTGCATATTGTCTGACATATAATTTGTTACACTTAACTGCTGGTGCAGTACACTTGACCACTGATGTGTGGAGCTGTGGGTTCTTTATGCTTATGTTTTTTAAGCGCATAACATCCCATCTGGTGCAGCTTCTGCATTTGCCTGTGAATGCATGCACCATATCTGAGAACTGCATCAACCTCCCACTCCCGAAACTCACCAGCAAGCAACATCATCAATGACCTTCATACCATGAGTACAAACTGTAACTAACATCTTGGTTGAGCTGATGGACAAAATTGACACTTGGCTGCCACCATCGCTAAAAGGTGGCTTCATAAATAGTGATAAAAGACAACATGTGGATAAAATAATACAGGATAGTGGTTTCTACAGAGCTTAGTGCATGGCACACTGTATTAACCTCGTAGAGCAGGACTTTTACAGCCAAGCAGATGTCTAAGAGTTGTGTGGGTGTGTGTGTGTGTGGGTGTGTGTGTGTGTCACAGCATTTGTGGCCATTTTGCTGCTACTCCAAGGCAATGCAGCAGTTGCTGGAGCTGCAAATCAAAAATAACCTGCTTCTGCACATCATGAAGCAAAAAGTGGTCCTAGGAGGGACTACCATCCTCTAGATGATAGAGCACCTGTTTCAACAGTACACAGTCCTCTCTGAATATATGCACATTTGCAACACCATGTTCTGCCTGAGTAGCTTTGATGAGTTTAATAACAGAGCAATAGCATTCATGGATGTCTGATTCTTACTATAGAGCTCTTTCAACATGTAACCCAGGCAGGCTGTGGCCACATCACAAACATATACTAAGAAATCCCACTTCTGTTAGTACCAATACAGGCAATATGCAATTAAGCAACAAGACATGACGGAGTGTGGACTTTAGTAGAATGACAAACCCCAGGTGTGTTGTGAGGTAAAAGGTATAGCTGAGTGCCTCCAACCATCCCATGAAGTTATATTATCCCACACAAAGCATACCCTGGAGTGACTTATTGTGATTATAAAATGGGTCCAAGATTTCTCTTTTTTTTTGAGGCGAGGAGTGAAAATGTAAATAATGTTAAATATTTAAATGTTTTTTTTGAAAAGTTCCTCCACCCCATCATGACAGTCCCAGAAAAACCCAGCGATGATATACCATTGGAGGTTCAAATATGATGCACGGCAATATACATATATATATATATATATATATATATATATATATATTTTAAATTAGCACTTAAACATTATTTCTTTTGAATTTATATTATTTCATCTTTACTCACCCTCTGTCTTTTCTATCATTACTACATTCAGTAGATGGAAAGTTTACTGTGGGTAGAATACAAGAATTCAAATCTCTGCTCAGTTCTACTGCAAAATGTTCACCCCCACACCCACACAACAGAAGGTCTCAGCTGAACACATTGGGCTCAATTTTCAAAGCTCTATGAGTGCTGCAAGCCCCTGGTACACTGCTCAATTGGTGCATGGGCTTGCAGCATCCTCCTGGCTGGCAAATGGGATTTTCAATCTAGAGCATTAAATGCTACAAGTTAGACCAGCTTTTCTGTGATGTAACTTGCACCATTTTGAGGTACCTTTTTATGCGACTTGCACTAAATCTTTGGTACCAGCTACCATAAACTGAGGAAACTGTCACAAGTGTGTTCAATGTACTAAAATTGGGTGCAGTTGCATCAAAGAAGTTTAGTGCAGCTGCTCCATAAAACAGGTTTGACACAGGACTTGATGTAAGCCATGCATCACCCTTTGAAAATTGGGCCCAGGGCTCCTGTGTTATATGTAACAGGTTAAACAGCAGGGATATCCCTGGTAAGCAGGTAAGGACAGGCGGTAGATGACTTTTCATGGTTAGCAAAGAAACACAAGAAATTAAAACTGTAAGTACTGTAGTTCTTCATTTTTGTAATCTGAGTACATGTGTAAGAATAGGATTATGTGGGCACATAGCATTTCATTTAAAACTAATTTTTTGTAAACTTTATTTAATACCAAGATACAGCAGAGTTAGATAGAATTGTACACATTGTTAAACAGCTGATCTTATAGAGCAGTGATGGGATTTTAAAACAAAGGGTAATTAATAAATGCATTGGTGGATGCAATCTAGTAACTTATTATTGGACATAAGGATTCAGTTTAAGTGTGGAATGTCAACAGGGCTTCGATTAAACTGTTCATGAATCTGACATTTGAAAGTGGAAAACCATGGATCACTGAAAGCTTTTTCAAGTGGGTCCCAAACTTGGTAGTATTTTTTGGGCTGGTCTCTGGCCTTATATTGGGTATGTTCTAACTTCATGCATAAGAAAAGAGAAGAGACTTTATCCAGAATGCCAGCATAGGGACAGAGTCCAGCCACCAGTGCTGGGCCAACACCTGCTTCCTCACCACAATGTCTAGCTTCCAAAACTGGTGATTAACCAAAACTCCCCTTTGATCTCTGCTGGGAAGGCCCAGAAGGATATCTACCACATGTAAAGGTTTGTAGAGGCCCAGCACCCTAGACAGTATATTAACAAGTTCCTGCCAGAATGTTACAATTTTGGAACAAGCCCACACCATATGGATTAAAATCCCAATTTGGATATTACATTTAGAGCATAAATCAGATTTTGAGGGGTTGATTTTATGCACCATTACTGGCATCCAATAGGTTCTGTTCAAAATATTATAGTGTTCCACCCTCAACCTATTGTATACTGAACAGTCCATCCCTTTCTTAAACATGATGTCCTAGTCTCCCTCTGTGTGGGATGAGGGTGTAAGATCTGCTTTCCAACTCTCCTAAACATAGAAACATAGACTTTGATGGCAGATAAGGACCGCTTGACCCACCCAGTCTGCCCATTTTCCTACCTATTTGATAAACTGCAGATCCTAGTTAACCAAGAGCCTACTTCCTCCTACCCCCCACTAGAATTACTTTATGTCTGTCCCATGCATTCTTGAATTCCCCCACTGTTTTTGATCCCACAGCCTCCTCAGGAAGGCTGTTCCATGCATTCACCACCCTGTCCATTAAAAAGTACTTCCTCACATTGCCCCTGAACTGTCACACCCCCCATTTTCAAATTGTGCCTCCTTGTTCCTGCACATCTTTTTTTCTGAAAGATGATACCCTCTTGGAGTCTGTTGATTCCCTTGAGGTACTTAAATGTTTCTATCATGTCCCCCCTCTCTCTTCTTTCCTCGAGAGAATACATATTAAGCTCCTTTAGTCTCTCTTTATTTGGCTTCTGTTGCTGACCCTGCACCATTTTAGTTGCCCTCCTCTGGACTGCCTACATCCTGTCTACAGTATGTCCTTGTAGAGATGGGGTCTCCAGAACTGCACACAGTATTCCAGATGGGGTCTCACCAACTGTCCATGCAGAGGGATAGCAACTTCTTGTTTTCTACTAGTGATGCTTCTCCCTATGCATCCCTGTATCTCCCCAGCCATCCTTACTGTCTTCTCACATTGCTTGCCTACCTTTAAGTCATCTGATATGATTACCCCAGGTCCCTTTCCATTTTTGTTATTATTATCTTCCCGCACATTGTGTACTCTTCCCCTGGGTTTTTGTTTTCCAGGTGTATTACTTTGCACTTCTTTGCATTGTCTCTAAGCTGCCATACTTTTGACCATTCCTCCAAACTTGCCAAGTCCCTTCTCATTCTTGCCACCACCCCTTGTGTATCAACCCTGTTGCAGATCTTTGTGTCATCTGTAAAGAGGCATACTTTCCCTTCCAGTCCCACTGCAATGTCACCTATAAAAACATTAAGGAGTACCAGTCCCAATACTGAACCCTGCGGTACCCCACTAGTAATCCCCCTTTCTTCGAAGTGAACTCCATTTGCTATTACCCTCTGTATCCTGTTGTCCAGCCAATGTTTTACCCTGGCTACAATCCTGGGACCCACTCTCAGGCTGGCTAACTAGTTTATTAATCTTTTGTGTTGGACTGTGTGAAATGCCTTTCTAAAGTCTAGGTAGGCCATGTCCACAGCCCTTCCCAGGTCTAGTACTTTGGTCACCCAGTGAAAGAAATCAATCAGATTCATCTGACATAACCTTCCTACTGTGAATCCATGCTGCCTTGGGTCCTGTGCCGTGCTGGCCACTAGGTACTCAACAATTCTTTCCTTCAGAAGTGATTCCATCATTTTCCCTACCACTGAGGTAAAACTAACAGGTCTGTAGTTTTCTGCCTCTGTCTTGTTCACACTTTTGTGAAAGGAAATCAAATCCGCCCTCCTCCTGTCCTCAGGTACCACACCAACCTACCATGATTGGTTAAACAGGGTAGTCAGTGGTGTCAATAGCTGTCCCTTAGTTCTTTCAGAATTCTGGGGTGAATCCTATCAGGCTCCATTGCTTTGTCCACCTTCAGTTTTAGAAGTTCTTTCTGGACCCTTTCTTCTGTAAATGGACTAGTATCACCCCCATCCAGAGTGCTTCTATTCTTTGGTTTAGGTACCTCCCCTTCCTCTTCTTTTGTGAATACTGAGCAGAAGTATTTGTTCAGTAAACCTGCTTTTTCACTGTCACCCTCTGCCCACCTCCTGCCCTTTATTAATCCTTACTATCCCTCCCTTGGTCTTTCTTCACTCCCTAAAGTACCTATAAAAGGTTTTATCCCCCTTCTTAACTAGTTGGCTATCTTTTCCTTAGTTTGGGCCTTTGCTATTCTGACTGCCTTCCTCGCTTCCTTCTGCTTTAACTGATACAGTTCTCTGTCCTACTCCTTCTGTGCTTCCTTATACTTCCTGAATGCTTCCTTTTTCTACTTAACCTTCCCTGCCACTTCTTTTGAGGACCATAGTGTTTTTTTTTATCTTCGTTTTGTTTTGCTGACTTGCTTCAGACAAAGGCTTGTTGCCTCTGTAAAGGCTGTTTTGATTTTCCCCATTGTTCCTCAATCCCTCCATCTTGCACTTTTGCTAGTGCTTTTCTGAGGCACTCTCCCATTTTCCCAAAGTCAGCCTCCTAAAGTCCAGTAGTCTTGCTTTTGTATGGCTTGACTCTTTGGCTGTGTTTATTGTGAACCACACTGTTTGGTGGTCACTTGTTCCCAGGTGACCACCTACTTCTAAATCTGAGATCCTCTCTCTGTCCCCATTTGAGAGTACCAGGTCTAAGACTGCTCCCTCCCACAAGGGTTCCAACACCAGCTGTCTAAGGCATGCCCCCAATTGGGCATTGAGAATGACCCTGCTCTTGGATATGGCTGCAGAAAAGGTGCTTCAGTTAACATCTGGAATAGTTAGGTCCCCCATCAATAATATCTCCCCTTTTGCTGCCATTCTAAGGATGCTTTCTATCATTTCCTTGTCCATTGCCTCCCCCTGAGATGGGGGTCTGAATACAACCCCCATGCAGATTGTGGTGATATTTTCTGTTACCAGGGTGACCCACAGTGCCTCCTCTCCTCCCTGTTTACCCTTTAGTTCAGTTGCTTTGATCCCTTCCTTTACATAGAGAGCTACTCCTCCTTCTCTTTTAACCTCCCTGTCCCTCCTGTAGATTGTGTACCCTGGTATGTTGACATCCCAGTCATGGTTCTCTGTGTACCATATTTCTGTGACTGCCACAATATCCAGGTGCCATTCTTCCATCAAGGTCACTAGTTCAGGGAGCTTGTTACCTAGACTATGGGCACTGGTACTCATTACCCTCCATTTTTTAATGGCCTTACCCCTTTTACTCCCATCCCTGTCCTTACTGCCTTTGGCTTTTTCTCCATTTACTCTTGTCCTGCTCCCTACTGACTTCTCTACCTTGTTGTTTACCTCACTAGCTACCCTGTTTTATGGGGGGAGGCTGGGATTTCCCTGCTCCTTTTCAGTTCCTCTCCCCTTGGCTTGCCAATGAAGCATTTAAACCTATCACCTATTATCCTGGTTCCCCTCCAGGACAGATGCAGACCACTGTGCCAGTATAGGCCTGTATCACTCAGGTAGCCCCCAGTCCCCAATACCCTAAGCTCCACACCAGTTTTTCAACCATTCATTGAATCCCATGGTGTGGAGTACCCTAGCCACACCCTAGCTATAGACAGGCAACACCTCTAAGAAGGTTGCCATATGTGCTACTTGTCTAAGGAACCTGCCCAACTCCACAAACTCCTCTTGCACTGCTCTGATCCCATTCCCAGCCAGGTCATTTGTCCATAGGTGGACAATAACATCCAACTCTCTCCCCCATGCAGCTGCTCCCATGACCCAAAGGATTTGCTACCTGTCCCTCCAAGCTGTAGCACCAGGCAGGCACCTTACCTCCCTCTCTCCTCCCACCCCCAGTTCTACCTCCCTAATGATTGAGTTCCCCACCAGGAGTTGTTTCCTTCCCCTGTGGGGTCCCATGCCACCCTCCTGTGGTTTCCTTTGTGAGGTTCCCAGCATTCTCCTTGATCTCCACTGCAGGTGCCTCCACAGAGGAACCACTCTCCATCAGAACAGCATATGAATTGTGAAGAGGTACAGCTGGAGGGATGTGCCTCTGTTCCACCATCCTCACCCTTCCTGAGCCACCTAGGTCCAACTGATCCTCTTTCTTGGCAACCTCTTAGGCAGCAGCGGTGGTCCTGGTGGTCCCTTGACTGGTGAGGAGGTTTCATGAATCCTAACTAGGTCAGGCTAGAGACGGGCAACCTCTTCCCTCAGACCAGAGAGGTGCCTGCAAATAGTGCAGCATAGCAGCCTCCAGAACATCTACTGGAAGACTGCAGCCCCACAGCCATTGTACTGCACCACTCCCATCATGTCTTGTTTTGTGGCCCCTCTCCTGTCACTTTGTATGCTTAATCTATCCTCCCTCTATTTATTTTTCCACCTACTTTCCTACTGCCTTTGTACCCTTACAGCTCTCTCCCTTCTTGTTCTGGGACAGGAACGTCCTATATTTTTCTGTAGTCTCCTTCTTCCTTGCTCAGAGTCACACCTCCAGCAGCTAGGGGGAGCTACTCTTTTCCTTCAAAGATGATGAAACATATGTGTCTCAGTGATTCTTCCCTTTCTACTGCCAAACAGGAAGTTCCTGTTGTCAGTCAAATTCAGTGTCTATAAAAGTGGAACTGGCTAAGGGTGGGAGGGTGGAGGGGAGTGAAAGGGGGTCTGGTAATGCACTCAAGAGTGAAACATAGAAACATAGACTTTGATGACAGATAAGGACTGCTTTTCCAACCCAGTCTACCCATTTCCCTACCTACTGATTAAGCTGCAGATCCTGGTTAGCCAACAGCCTACTTCCTTCTACCCCCCCACTATAATTGCCTGATGTCTGTTTCATGCATTCTTGAATTACCCCACTGTTCTTGACCTCATGACCTCCTCAGAAAGGCCTTTCCATGTGTCCATCACCATCTCCATGAAAAAATACTTCCTCAAGCTGTCCCACCATCTTCAAATTGTGCCTCTATGTTCTTGCACATCTCTTTTTCTGAAATATGCTACCCTCTTGGAATTTATTGATTCCTTTGAAATAGTTGAAAGTTTCTATCATGTCCCCCCCTTTCCTCAAGGATATACATATCTTTAGTCTTTCTTCATATGGTTTCTGGTGCAGACCCTGCACCATTTTAAATGCAGTCTTCTGCACTGTCTCCATTCTGTCTATGTTCTTGTGGAGATGGGGTCTCCAGAACTGCACACAGTACTCCAGATAGAGGTCTCACCAAATGTCTGTACAGAGGGATAACAACTTCTTGTTTTGTACTGGCGATGCCTCTCCCTATGCATCCCAGTATTCCCCAGCCTCCCTTGCTGTCTTCTCACATTGGGTGCCTACCTATCTGATATGGCTACCCCAGGTCCCTTTCCATTTTTGTTGTTGTTAGTACCCCCCCATTTGTGTACTCTTACCCTGGGTTTTCTTTCCCAGTGATCTATAATACTTGGTTAGAGGCTTTAGCGGCCGACCCTTCAGATCCCCCAAAATAATTTCTTCCAGGGGAAGTGAGCTAAAGGGGGCAGGGACTCCCAGTTTACTCTCATAGCCCTTAGTCTGGATCTAATTTGTAGGTATGTCAAAGATTGAGAATTCTGTAAGTCAAATTGTTTTGAGAGTTGTTGATACGACAGAAAGACTCAGTCTCAATATATCTGAGACAACTTGTGGAGGCCATTTTTCCTCCACAAGGTTAAGACATTCTGGACAGGGATCAGAATCTGGCTTTCCTCCCAAAGGGCATGTTCTGTTGATGCCTCAGGGGATGGGGAGACAGGGTAGTTCATAATTTTGTGTGCTGCCAACCATGCCTGAATTGAGGCCCATGTAAATGCTTTTTTTTAGTTAATTTTACTACCTTTTCACCAGACTAGTTGTAAAATGGGAGTTGCAAAAATAAATGTCCTTATCTACCCTCTCTAATTCTATCTAAACTCTCCCGGCCGAGGTATGAGGTATATCAACAAAAAAGTCTAATTGGGAAGCCAAGTAATATAAATAAAAATTTGGTAATCCCAACCCCCTTTTTCCCACTGGTTGCCATAGGGTTTCTCTTTTAATTCTGGGTCTTCGATTCTGCCAAAGGAGAGTGGTAACTGTACCCCCCAATGTTCTGAAAAATATGTGAGGAACACAGGTAAAGTCTGGAAAAAATAAAGACATTGTGGGAGAATGCTCATCTTATTTAAATTGACCCTACCCTAAGAGTGTGAGGTGGAGGGAACTCCATCTCAATCATGAGGACATAAAGGAGCGGATACAGGGGACACCCCTGTCTCGTCCCTCTAGTAAGAAGAAAAGGCAGGAAGATGGTATCATTCATTAATACCTGGGCCTTAGGTGCATCATTTTTGTTAAATTAAGGTAGTTTTAGTTCTAGGGCCTAGCTGTTGTTTTTTTTTTTTACTGCATAAAGGAGGTAGCCATGCTTGTGATGGCACACAGGAATGTGCAGTTAGTAATGATTTCATTAAAATAAGGCTGCAGGATCTTTATCTAGTGCTGTGCTGCGATAACAGCACAGGTGCAAATGCCCCTCAGTCACTCAGGGTTCCTAATTTGTTAAACCCATTTTATAATGTGCATCAGTAACTGGAAGTACAGTGGTGATCACACAACATTTCCCATTGCCTTGAAATGTTGCATAAAGTGAGGTTATCATTAGCGGTGGTATGAACATTCTATTTGTATTCACTTCGTACATGAATTGTGCCCTTCCTCCACTATTTGTAGCTGATTGAATATAACATTTAAATGAAAAATTTATACTGAAAAGTCCTCCTTCCCCCAACCTATTGAATAATGCAAGCAAAACCTGGTCTTTCTCAAAGAGTTTGCCACCACTGCAAGATTTACAGTATCTATCGGTGCCACCTAGTAGTGTCCCCTTAAAAGGACTGTTTGGCACTGCCGGAGACATATATGCAGAACACAGACACAGATAATGCTGAAAGACTAATTGTTTTAAAATGCTATTTACCAATGATAAGTCACAAGTATTAATGTAAGAACGTCTGCATTATTGCAAGTTGCATATTTGCTGTTATGCTCATTTTACACAAACAGCTGCTATTTGTTATCAGGCCAATCTGCTTAAATTCTGTGAATAAGAATCATTTACTAGCAGTACGTGTAATAAATATTGATTACTCCATAAGCTGCTAATTTGTGATGCAGAAGATACAAGATGCCAACTGCCAGTTTGCACAGTAACTGTCACTACCTCACTTCCTCAATTTATTTTTTGCCAACCCCTACAGTACCACCTCTACCCCAAAGAACAACAAAACCTGGGGGTTGGCAGACAGTCAATAATTGTAAGTCACATTCCTCATTGCTTAGCCACGGTGGCCAAATGTGCATGAAATCGCTGCTACCTACCTCTAACAGGTATTCTCCGCTGTCATCTGAGCCTTCAGCAGTGGCATGGGATGTCTCAAATACTAACCCTAAACATAAAACAAATAAGCATACCACAAAGGACAGCTCACCAACTAAACCCAACAAAAGACCCTTGTTGATCACAGGAGACTCTGATAAAGGGAGTAGAGTCAACTTCAGCAATATGGGCACTCTGAGGTCATTGTCAGGTGCTTCCCTGGGACATCAACCTGGAGGAAGCTTTTATGTGCTCCCAAGCATAACACCTCACCTTAGGAGCACACTATAGTCCCTACTTTATACTATAAATATATATTTTTTTACTTTGTATCCCTGTGAAAATGTCGATTGAAGCAACTCCGAATTTGTTTTTTACAGAAGAAGATTTTAGACCACAGGGTTTTATGAGTGAACTCTTGGATGTGGCTGTAAGAAACAATATGTTTCTAAATGAGAATCCTGAGACAGCTAACTGCACACCAGGGGAGAAAGCGCTTCTGACAGCTTATCGGGAACTAGAATGCTTGACCCATCAGTGAAGACAAGTATTCTTGAACTCCACAAACATGGACGCTTATATATTATTACATATTCCACAAGGGCTAAAGTTCATGAAGAATCCAGTGCGTGGACAGGAGAATGAATCATTCTTACAAGCATGATACCAGATCCTCACAGAGGCAAGCTTTGAACACATTAACTTAATTATTAAATACAGCAAGGAAAGGGAGGAAGTTTTAAAGTTGGAAATAAAAAAACATGAAAAATAATTTTTAAAGTTTCAAACACACACTGATTTTTGGGTAATGAATCAAAAACTTAAGGACTTGATTCAGAAACTAGATAATGAGTTGTGGGCAGCTAAGCAAGTTAAATTCACAAGGGACAAAAATGATTTTGAACTGGACCGCATCTATACTTGGAAAAAGAACCTGAAGGGCATCCTTAAAACAAATAGACATGTGTCCTATGACTGCAGCAGTGCTAGTGAGTTGGAAGTAGAGAAGCCAATGAATCAGCACCAATGTCATGGGGACCGGTGACATACCGATCCCACTTACCCTCAGTATATACCTCGATGAAGTCCCAGACTCAAGAGCAGAGAAAGGAATTACCACAACAGAGCCCAAAGAGGACATGGAGGGGAAGAAGGGGGAATAAGAGAATAAGGCAGGGGGAGATATCAACAAGGCAGGAACTAGAGGGGCCAAGGGAAGTGATGTGGTAACTCTAGAAGATGATAACTTGCAGGTAATTAACCTTGTAGATTATGAACTTTCTCTTACTGAAAATTGCATCTTAAGTAAAGGTTTGAGCTTTGCCCGGATTACCACTATCAATAGGTTTCAAATGATCATAGACTTAAATGTGGCATGTAGGAATCTTAAGTGTTCAGTCATTTTTCCACAAAAAACAGGATGTAGAGCCTGATGGTGAAGAAGAGGGCATTAATAACATTGAAAACAGTACCAATACCATGAGGTTTAGACCCCTATCCACTTTCAGCCCTGCCCCAAGTCTAGCTACTGGTGTGTTTAAACAACTAGTGGAAAATGATTTGGATAAGCTTTTTTCAAATCCCCTTAAGCCTAAATTTAACAACGTGACAAGAGATGAGAGAATGGCCCTGGACTCACTACAGAAAATAACTGATTTGATTATCAGAAAAGATGATTATGGTGATAGTGTCATTATAATGAACAAGAGACACTATGCAAAAGAAGTGAAATGACAACTGGAAAATGTGACTTTTTATAAAAAGTTAGAAAGTGATCCCACACTGGACTTTAAATTTTCAGTTGATGAGTGTATCCAAGGAGCTTTTCAAAATGAGGATATTACCAAGCAGGAAAGGGATTTTTTGATCATGGAAACACCAATAACAGCCATGTTTTACCAGCTGTTTAAAATTAACAAATCTTTAACCAACCCCCCTGGCTGTTCTATTGTCAGCGGAATTGGTTCTCTTACAGAGAGTCTCTCTCAGTTTATTGATTTCCATTTATGCACTTTTGTGAATTACTTATTATCCTATTTACAGGACACAAATTATATCTTAAGAATATTGAATGATTTGGCATTACAGGATGACTGCTTTTTGGTCACGATGGATGTGAAAGCATTATATTTGAACAAACCCCGTGAAGGGGTTTTAGACGCTATTGCGAATGTCTGGAACACTAGGAGGAAAATACAGTTCCTTCTACAAGTTTTCTTCTTAAACTGTTAGAATTTGTTTTAAAGTACAATACATTTCTGCTTGATGATAAATTTTTCTTACAGATTAAGGGGACTGCTATGGGGGCCACATGTGCCCCCTCTATTATGAACATTTACATGGGGGAATGGGAAAATCATCATGTTCTACATAGAAAAAAGGAACCCCTTTTTTAACAATTGAAAGTGTGGAGACATTACATTGGTGATCTGTTTTTTATATGGAGGGGTACAATTACTGAATTATATTCCTTTGTACAGTACTTAGAAGGGACAGACAGGAATCTTAAATTTACCTATCAAGCTTCTAAAGAAGAAAGCCATTTATTTGATCTCATGATGTCTAGAAGGGAGGGGGGTGTCAGGAGGTCAAAAACTTACTCTCGGGTCCCTGGCAATAATGAGCATGCAAGGAATCACAGACACATTGAATAAGAGTAATAAAGCTTGTTTATTAATACCAAAAAGAAAATCACAGTTGCCTTAAGCAGGAACTGGGAGCCAGTGCTAAGCATTCCTTATACCTTGAGGAATCTTCGTGTCTCCTGGGGTCTCCAAGGTAGAAGACTTAATGTCTTACATTATATACCTAAGATAATAACCATGGTTACTGTAATATAGAAACTTTTCTAGTTACAGAGATGAGCCCTATTGGCTAAACTAGAGGTGGCTCCGCAGTCCAAGATAACATTATACAATTTTGTTATTGTCATCACTTTGTAGAAACAAAGAGGTACAGTTTGTACATAGCTGTGTAGTAATACAAATCATCCGAAGATGGCAATGCCCACTCATATATCATAATCATTACAAGGAGACAGATGTAAGCAAGAAATACATGTGTATATTGGAAAGTAAAGTGTATAGTAATAATGTGCATACATATCCTGACATCTACCCTTATACGGTAGATGCCTGTAGCCCTATATGTTAGTATAACATATACTTAAATGCTAGCTGTCTACAGTGTATCTGTGGGGGTACCAATTGGGTGCAGGGACCTCATGTAACATTCCCCCCTTGTTGCCTCACAAGAGCAACACAAGCAAGAGAAAGGAATTAGATAGGGAGAAGGGGTCATTTACAGACCTGATACGTGAGCCTTGTAAAGGAACTCCAGCTGCTCATGGTGTTGGCGTAATGTGCACCATAGGCAGCAAAGCATAATAAGAAAAAATATCAAAAATGCTTGTATAATAACAAAACCTTTAATGGTAACCTCTAACCAAATGTTAGTAAGTGCACTATTCAAATCACCATCATTAATGAGGGCAAGTACGGCCTTATCTGCTTTGGAGATATTATTGCTGATGTGCATGAGATGGGTGTCTTTCCTGTCTAAAAGTGATTTTAATGTCAAAGTTAAGGGATCAATGTGTACAATAAAGTAAGCTAAATACTCTGAGAGAGTAAGCAGATAATCAAGGTTACCATCAATGATATCGGGGTCCATAATGGAGACAGGGGTAATAACTTTGGGCCCAATAACACTTGTCTGATGTGGGACAAATCAAAAATTTGGAGCATCAATAGAACATGTCTGTTCTCTGTATTTAAAAGTTTTAAAAGTAGTTACACACAATATTCATCATCGGAATTATATTGCATTTTTACAGTAGGCAGTCTCCATTCCTGTAATTAAACTGGGCAAGTATAAATCTATTTGGAAATCCATATTGACAGGCGGTGAACCTCCTTCCAATAAGACTGGTACAACTTGGAATCATCTGGAGCAGATGTTGAGTCCTGGTATTCTGTGCCATTAGTGGTGATGTCATCGTCCATGGAAAAGGACCAGTCAATACTGTCTGGGGAATACATTAGTAGCCACAGACACTGCCAGCTATGTCCCCAAATTTCTGTGATGTTTCCAGAAATATCTCCTGCTTTCTGCATTTCCACAGTAGGGGCAGCAGAAAGAAACTCTTCAGAAATTTCGTGAAATATCTGGAAATAGCTGGCAATGTCTGTGGCTACTACTATAGCCACATACAGGTTTAATAACATCAACTACATCACATCAACACAAATAAATATACCCTTTCTTCGCACAGCAGTCCATGTGCAGTGAGACCCACACGTCCAGAAGAGGATGGAAAACCAGTAGAAGAGGCAAGTCGAGATGTTCTCTGTAGATAGCACTGTTGCTAGCCTTGCTTGTAGAGCAGAATGCAGCTAACTAAAAGAAGCTACATTTTCTTATTAATTTAACACTTATATCTCAGCAGGATTCAGTGTCTGTTGCGATTAAGTAGACATATACTTTGTTAGAGGTAGAAGGGGTCTTATTTAGGGTTAAGAAAGAAAAGAAAGAAAGTCAGTGTGTGTTCTGTGCTGGGAAGGGTACTGTATCACCTGACTTTGCTAAACCAGTAGGAGGAGAGAGAGCTTAATTGGGGGTGTGGCTTAGGCACTATAAAAGCAGGTGACTCAAATTACAACTTCCTGTTGCTAGCCTTGCTTGTAGAGCAGAAAGCAGCTAACTAAAAGAAGTTACATTTTCTTATTAATTTAACACTTATATCTCAGCAGGAGTCAGTGTCTGTTGAGATTAAGTAGACAGATACTTTGTTAGAAGTAGAAGGGGTCTTATTTAGGGTTAAAAAAAGAAAGACAAGAAAGAAAGTCAGTGTGTGTTCTGTGCTGGGAAGTGTACTGTATCAGCTGACTTTGCTAAACCAGTAGGAGGAGAGAGAGCTTAATTGGGGGTGTGGCTTTGACACTATAAAAGCAGGTGACTCAAATTACAACTTCCTGTTGCTAGCCTTTTTTCTTACTAATTACCCTCCATCCCACCCTAAGCCACTTCTACTTTTATAGCCACTGGATTTTACTGTCAACAGGAACTTCCTGTTTGGCAGTAGGAAGGGAAGGATCATAGAGAAACATTGGTATTGTCAACCCTAAAGGAAAAAAGTAGTTCACTCTCCCCCCCAGCTGCTGGTGGTCTGACATTGAGCAAGGAAGAAGGAGGATACTGAAGAAGATAGGAAGTTGCTGTCCCAGAACAGGAAGGGTGATAGTTGTAAGGAGAGGAGACAGTAAGCATACAGAGAAACAGGAGAGGGGACACAAAATAAGACATGATAGGAGTAGTGCAGTGCAATGGCTGTGGGGCGGCAGTGTTCCGGGAGACATTCTGGAGGCTGTGATGCTGCCCTATTTGCAGGCACCTCTCTGGTCTGAGAGAGGAGGTTGCCCATCTCCAGACTGACCTGGCTAAGATTCATGAAACCTCCTCCCCCACCCAGGGACCACCAGGGCCAATGCCACTACCTCAGGGGTTGCCAAGAAAGAGGAGAGGCTGGACCAGGGTGAGCTCAGGGAGGAAGAGGGTGGTGGAGCAGAGTTGCATCCCTCCAGCTGTACCTCTCCACAATTCATTCTCTCTTCTGGTGGATAGTGGTTCCTCTATGGAGGCACCTGCAGTGGAGACCAAGGAGGATGCTGGGAACCTTTACAAAGAAGACCCACAAGAGGGTGGAATGGGACCTCACAGGGGAAAGAAACAACTCCTGGTGGGGGACTCAATCATTAGAGGGGTAGAAATGGGGGAGGAAGGGGAGAAGGAGGTAAGGTGCCTTCCTGGTGCCACGGCTTGGAGGGACAAGAAGCAAATCCTCAGGATCGTGGGAGGAGCTGCATGAGGGAGGGAGCTGGATGTCATTGTCCACCTAGGGACAAATGACCTGGCTAGGAATGGGATCAGAGCTGTGCAAGAGGAGTTTGTAGTGTTGGGGAGGGGCCTTAGACAAGTAGCGCATACGGTAACCTTCTCGGAGGTGCTGCCTGTTTATGGCAAGGGTGATGCTTGGGCTCAGGGTTTTGGCTTCATTGGGGACTGGGGAGCCACCTGGAGGGATGCAGACCTATACTGGTACGATGGTCTGCATCTGTCCTGGGGGGGGGAACCAGGATCCTAGGTGAGAGATTTAAATGCTTCATTGGCAAGCATTTAAACTAGCCAAGGGGGGAGGCACTGAAAAGGAGCAGGGAAATCTCAGCCTCCCCCACAAAACATGGTAATTAGTGAGGTAAACACCAAGGCAGAGAAGTTATTAGGGAGCAGGACAGAGGAAAATGTAAAAAAAGGCAAAGGCAGTAAGGACAGGAATGGAGCTAAAAGGGGTAAGGCTATCAAAAAGTGGAGGGCGATGAGTACCAATACCCATAGTCTGTGTAACATGCTCCCTGTACTAGAAGCCTTACTGGAAGAGGGTTGCCTGAATATTGTGGCAGTCACAGAAACATGGTACACAGAGAACCATGACTGGGATGTCAACATACCAGGATACACAATCTACAGGAGGGACAGGGAGGGTAAAAGAGGAGGAAGAGTAGCTCTCTATGTAAAGGAAGGGATCAAAGCAACAGAACTAAAGAGTAAACACGGAGCAGATGAGGCACTCTGGGTCACCCTGGAGACAGGAAATGGCACCACAATCCACATGTGGGTTGTATACAGACCCCCATCTCAGGGGGAGGGAAAGGACAAGAAAATGATAGAAGGCTTCCTTAGAATGGCAGAAAAAGGGGAGATATTGTTGATGGAGGACCTGAATATGCCAGATGTTAACTGGAGCACCTTTGCTGCAGGCACATCCAGGAGCAGGGTCATTCTTGATGCCCTACAGGGGGCATGCCTCAGACAGCTAGTATTGGAACCCACTCAGGAGGGAGCAATCTTAGACCTGGTACTCTCAAATGGGGATGGAGAAAGAATCTCAGATTTAGAAGTGGGTAGCCATCTGGGAACAAGCGACCACCAAACAGTGCAGTTCATGATAAACACAGCCATACAATCAAGCCATACGAAAGCAAGAGTATTGGACTTTAGGAGGGCTGACTTTGGGAAAATGAGAGAGTGCCTCAGAAAAGCACTAGCAAACAGGCAAGAAGGAGGGGTGGAGGAACAATGGGGAGTAATCAAAACAGCCATCACAGAGGCAACAAGCCTTTGCATAAAGCAAATCAACAAAACACAACGAAGGGAAAAAACGCTATGGTTCTCAAAAGAGGTGGGAGGGAAGGTTAAGGAGAAAAGGATAGCATTCAGGAAATATAAGGAAACACAGAAGGAGCAGGACAGAGAACTTTATCAGTTAAAGCAGAAAGAGGCTGGGAAGGCAGTCAGACTAGCAAAGGCCCAAACCGAGGAAAGGATAGCCAATTTTGTTAAGAAGGGGGATAAGACCTTTTATAGGTACATTAGGGAGCGAAGAAAGACCAAAGGAGGGATACTGAGGCTTAATAAAGGGGAGGGATGTGGGCTAGAGGGTGACAGTGAAAAAGCAGGGATACTGAACGAATATTTCTGCCTAGTATTCACAAAGGAAGAGGAGGGGGAGGTACATAAACCAAACAAGAGAAACACTCTGAAGACGGGGGTCAATACCAGTATATTTACAGAAGAAAGGGTTCTGAAAGAACTAATAAAATTGAAGGTGGACAAAGAAATGGGGCCTGATGGGATTCACCCAAGAATTCTAAAAGAACTAAGGGTAGAACTAGTGACACCGCTGACTACTCTCTTTAACAAATCATGGGAGGATGGGGTGGTACCTGAGGACTGGAGGAGGGCAGATGTGATTCCTCTTCACAAAAGTGGGAGCAGAACAGAGGCAGGAAACTACAGACCAGTTAGTTTGACCTCAGTGGTAGGGAAAATGATGGAATCACTTCTGAAGGAAAGAATTGTTGAGTACCTAGAGGCCAGTGGGGCACAGGACCAAAGGCAACATGGATTCATGATGGGAAGGTCATGTCAGATGAATCTAATAGATTTCTTTGACTGGGTGACCAAAGTTGTAGACCAGGGTGGGGCTGTGGACATGGCCTACCTAGACTTTAGCAAGGCATTTGATACAGTCCCACACAAAAGATTAATACTCAAGTTAGCCAGCCTTGGAGTGGGTCCCAAGGTGGTAGCCTGGATAAAAAATTGGCTAGACAACAGGACGCAAAGGGTGGTAGTAAATGGAGTACACAGTGAAGAAAGGAGGGTTACCAGTGTGGTACCGCAGGGTTCAGTACTGGGACCAGTCCTTTTTAATGTCTTTATAAGTGACATTGCAGAGGAACTGGAAGGAAAAGTATGTCTCTTTGCAGATGACACAAAGATCTGCAACAGGGTTGATACACAAGATGGAGTGGAAAGGATGAGAAGGGACTTGGTAAGGTTGGAGGAATGGTCAAATGTATGGCAGCTCAGACTCAATGCAAAGAAGTGCAAGGTAATGCACATGGGAAACAAAACCCAGGGGAAGAGTACACAACGGGGGGGTGAGATACTGACAACAGTAACAATGGAAAGGGAGCTGGGGGAATTATATCAGATGACCTAAAGGTGGGCAAGCAATGTGAGAAGGCAGTAAGAAAGGCTGGGGGGATACTGGGATGCATAGGAAGAGGCATCAATAGTAGAAAACAGGAAGTTGTTATCCCTCTGTATAGACAGTTGGTGAGACCCCATCTGGAGTACTGTGTGAAGTTCTGGAGACCCCATCTCCGCAAAGACATAGACAGAGTGGAGGCTGTCCAGAGGAGGGCAACCAAAATGGTGCAGGGTCTGCACCAGAAGACATACGAAGAAAGACTAAAGGAGCTTAATATGTATACCCTTGAGGTAAGAAGGGAGAGAGGGGACATGATAGAAACTTTCAAGTACCTCAAGGGAAACAACAAAGTCCAAGAGGGTAGCATCTTTCAGAAAAAGAGATGTGCAAGAACAAGGGGGCACAATTTGAAGCAAGAGGGGGGATGGCTCAGAGGAAATGTGAGGAAGCATTTTTTCACAGAGAGAGTTGTGGATGCATGGAACAGCCTCCCTGAGGAGGTCATGGAGTCAAGAACAGTGGGGGATTTCAAGAATGCATGGGACAGACATAAGGCAGTCCTAGTGGGGGGTTGGAGGAAGTAAGCTGTTGGTTAACTAGGATCTGCATCTTATCTGTTAGGTAGGAAAATGGGCAGACTAGGTGGGCCAAGCCGTCCTTATCTGCCGTCAAATTCTATGTTTCTATGTTTCTAGACGTCTTCATCAAGGTGCCCAGTGGAGGGACCGGATTCTAGTTTAATCAACTATAGCTGTAGTAGGATCAAAACATGGTAAAGAAACAGTAAAAGACACAAACATAGTAACCTTATTTGAACATTTCTTAGAAGTAAAACAAGGACCAGTATTAGGGTGCCTGGTCACAAAACCCACATTTCTAGCAGTAGAAATAGGAATAGTTAAAGACTGTACCATACACATGGCAACACAGTTAGGGGATTTGCAGTGAGGGCAATACCATTTAAAGATATGTCTGTCATGTATGATATCAGGGAATCTTCTGGATTCTAGATCATGGAATAGATTGTTGATGGTAGTGATAATATATGAGCCATAGGCTGAACTAAGATTGCATGGGCAATGTATTGCTTATCTTCTTCTTCTTTATTGTTTTGTGCAACCAGGGAGTTAATCTTATCTTTGGAATCTGAAAATGCCTTAGCAATGTTGTGCATATTGTATACAGTGTATCTCTCTTCCTGACTAAGACCATCCACACCATGCAATAATGGGGGTATTTTATCATTCACTAGACCAGTTTGAAACTTCTGTGAATGTGATTTGATAGCAGCAATGTTGGCTTTATTCCAGATAGATATTGTTGTACCAAAAATGCCAGTAATGGTACTTGTGGCACCAGTGACATCAGATGTGTCACTGGTATTTCTTTTATGACTTTGGTCATCTGTTTTAGGCTTTCTCCTAAAATTGCCTCTATGCTCAGTGGTGTGTTCCCCGGCAATAGGGTCTTGGTTACGGATCTGAAAAGCTGCTAAGCTATCAGGTAACAAAGTACTATAAAACAATGATGTATTAGTAGTATGACACGTACCAAATTATTTCATATTACAGTAAGTCAAGTTAAACAAAACAGGTATATGCATAAATTGTAAGTTGTTAATAAGTGAGCCAGGTAATGCAGTGGCTGTGAAACCACTACGAGGACCAGGGGTTTGTTTTGGGCATTCCAAAAGCTGTTTCTCAGTAGGGGTAACACAGATAAATGCATGGCAGCTGAGGCCTTGTTGTGTACAGCACAAAACTTCCTTGTAGAATCTTTAGGCAAAGAATCACAATATGAGGGGTCAATTAAGGCAGTGATATTGTATAAACCAGAATCTCTAAGAGAAGTTTGGAGCAAGGACACAGTACCATTTTGGGATAATGTTGCATTGGGCCATCCATGAAAAGTTCCTTTGGAGAGTTTGGCTATAGGGAGTATTTGTCCTTGAAACTTGGTTTGCCACTCAATTTGTAGGGTAGATTTATCAGGAGCAAAAACTGAGGCAGTGAGGTAGGCATCCGAACCTTCCTGGACAGTAATCAAATTGTCGGGAATATTTATGGAGACTCCCTCTGGGGTAGTTGCAGGTGGATCAAGGTGAGGAAGGAAGTCCTTTACCGTGCCTTGGGTGCAGGGGATAACTCCCGAGATGAGGAGAAAATGGAACAAGATAACTATCTTTTTAGTGTATCTGAAAAGGAAAATCAAACATTAGCAGATTAGTACTATTCCACCCAATGGGGTGAGGAAAAGTAGTTATACTCCTTTATACAGTTTCATCTGGTTTGCATGCAACCATTTGTCAGTCAGTTTGTTGTTTTGCATGAGTCTAACCTGATAGACTGCTGGACTAAGCTTGTTGACAATGGGGTAGGGTCCTTCCCATTTATTGGAGAAGGAATGTGTGGGATGTGCAAATCTGAGAACCATTACCTGATCCCTAACTTGCCAATCATCTTCTTCTGTGTGTTTGTCAAATTGGATTTTGGACAGTTGCTGAGCCTTGCCCATGCAGTTAGTGGCATACAGATGAGAGTATATGAAGGCTTGTCTGAGTTTTTCCACATATTGGTCCACTGAGACACAGTCTGCAGTGGGGGTGTGCAGGTCAAATAACAGGTGTTCAGGTAATCTCATTTGTCTACCAGTCATCACCTCAAAGAGTGTCAACTGGGTGGTGGCTGAGGGTGTACTCCTATTTGCCATAACAAGTAACAGCAGTAGTTAATCCCAGTCCTTGGGATTGTTCTCAATGAATTTGGAAAGCATTTGCTTAATCCATCTGTTGGCTTCCTCTACTTGACCTGAGGATTGTGGATGGTAAGGTATGTGGAGCTTCTAATGAACTCCAAGGAGTTCAAGGGCTTCTTTCATCAACTCACCTGTAAAACTGGTTCCATTGTCAGAGTCTACCTTAAGAGGCAGGCCCCACCTGGAGAAAATCTGTTCCACCAGGATTTTGGCAGTGGTTTTAGCACTGCATGTTTTAGTGGGGAAAGCTTCAACCCACTTAGAGAAAAGATCAGTTACCACAAGGGCGTATTTGTTGTTTCTGCTGGTATTGGTCAAGGGATCAATAAAATTGATCTGTATGGCATGCCAAGGGCCAGAATGCCTTTGTGGTAGCAGCTTGACATTATGTTTGGTAGGGATGGGATTGTTTTGTGCACAAACAAGGCAGTTATCTATGTACTGTTTACCATGCTTGGTGACACCAGGCGGTGGTCTTGAACCTTTGGAGTGTGTTTTCCACTCCCTGGTGTCCATCAGTGAGGTTGTCATGAACTTGGTGCAGAAACTGGGACCTAAGATGATGAGGGACCCCCCAAAATTTGGTGGGGGTGTCATCTGATTGATACCAGATGAGCTTGCCATCAGGGGACAAGTGTAGTTTATCTTCATGCTTTCCGTAGGGGTTGTGGGTAGGTAGGTAGATTCTTCTCAGTACCTTTGTCCAGGAATCTGAACATATCTTTGAGTGCAAAGTCAATGTGTTGGGCTTCTGACAAATCTAAGGGAGAAAAGGGTTCAGGTTTCTTCCTGACTGCTGCAATGTGTATGGCTGCTCTGGCCTCTGGATGGTCCATCATCCAGGTGTCCCCCCCTCGGGCCCCTTCCTTTGCAATGGTGTCAGCAGTGTCATCAAAGGCATGATAGGGGTTGTGTATGGAGTGGACCTTAACTTTGTGTACATAGAGTTTGTGAGCAAATTTCTGTGCCAGTGAATGAATGAATATTACCAGTTCCTTGTGTTTCACTGGTGTGCCATCAGAAGAGGTAAACGAGTTATTCTGCCAGAAAGGAAGAAATTCTGTAAGGGAACAACAAACCCAGTTAGAGTCTCTGAAAATAATGGTGTCCTCGGTGCCATGCTGGATGAACTCAAAGGTGCAGGCCACCGCTGCCATCTCCGCATACTGTGATGATGCCACACTGCAACATTTAGAAATCTTAACAGTGTTACCAAAAGGGTAAATTACTAATATGCCCATTCCTGCTACCTGTTCTCCCTGATAATAGGAAGCTGATCCGTCTGTGAAGACATGACACAATGAGGTGTTCTCAAGTAGTTGTGATGTAGCAGGAAGGAAAGGACCTGGATCTGGTAGATCAGGTGGCTGCAATGTACAGTCATGGGGCTCCCCTTGGAAAAGGAGACCATGTGCCAGCATGGATGGCATTTTGGTTGGGTGGACCTGATTTCTCTGACCTGGAGAAGTAGGGACCAGTGTGTCAGTCTGGTATTAGAGACTGACTCATCCTTTACTCAGTCTGATAGCAAAAAGGTTGCTGGGGTGTGGTTTGTATCGGGGGGAGTACCCAATGATATACAGAATGTGCTTGACAGTCCAATAGGTGGCCAGAAGGCTTCTTTCACAAAGGCTGTATTTCTGTTCCACTGGGTTCAAGAGCTGTGATGCATATGCAGTGGGTCTCAGGGTGCCATGGACCTTCTGGGCCAACACTGCAGATATAGCAATGTCAGAGATGGCACATTTCCAATGGAATGGCAGGGCTGGATTGGGGTTAATCAAAGCTGGAGCTGAGGCCAAAGCCTGTTTCAGTGACATCACAGCTTGGGTGTGAATGGGGCACCAAGTCCAGGGACATCTTTTTTCAGTAGTTCATACAGAGGTGCAGCCTTCTGAGCAAAATCACAAATAAAATCTCTAGAATAGTTCACCATACCTAGAAACCTTCTAAGAGTGGCCACGCTGGTAGGCAGTAGCAAATCTTGCAATCCCTGTATCTTCTTCCAGGTAGGGCTTCGGCCTTAGTCTGTTATCCTCAGGCCCAGAAAGAGTACCTCTTTCTGACATAGGTGTGCTTTTGCAGGGTTACATTTGAGGTCTGCCCTCTGTATGAGGGTCATTAGTTCATCTAAGAGATCCAGATGTTGTTCCTATGTGGCTGTTGCCAACAACAGGTCATCCATATACTGCAAGAGACACTGGGGTGTAGAGAAATCCTCAAGGGCATCCATCATGTGCAAATGGAACAGGGAGAGGCTGTTGTGGAACCCCTGTGGTAAACAGGTCCAAGTGTACTTCCTGCCCTCAAAGGTGAAGGCAAACTTATATTAACTTTTGAGGGCCAATGGCAATGACCAGAAACCATTGGAGATGTCCAGGGTGCTAAACCATTGTTGGTCAGGGGTCAGTAGTCACAGCACATCTGGTGCTGATGCCACAGTTGGGGCACAACTGGGGATGACCTGGTTTAGTCTCCTGTAGTCAATAGTAAGTCTCCAGGCACCTGTGGGTTTTCTCACAGGCCACACTGGGGAATTTGCAGTGGAAACGCATGTCCTGATTATACCTTGCTTGAGGAGCGATTTAATTGTTTCCGTAAGAGAAGGCAAGGCCTCAGGTGGAAAGGGGTTTTGCTGTTGCCTCTCATGTGCTGAGCCTGTCACTTCAATGACAGAGTGCATCCTGCCACGATCATGCTTGTTGGTGGCAAATGCCTCTAGATGTCTTTGTAGAATGGGGAGGATCTTTGGGTAAAGCTCATGGTTCTTAAACAAATTTATGACATCATACTCTTTGTTGTTTGCAGAGATTGTTGCAACCACATGTGAGTTAGGGATCATAATGGTGTGATATTGTCCCTGAATTTGTATCAGTAATATGTTGGCTAGGTCTACCACATAGCCGTGTGCTGCTAAAAAGTTAATTCCGATTATACTAGGGTGATCATGCAATACCATTAGCTGAAAGATTATACAGTATATGCCTTCAGGTGCCCCAGTGTCACAGGTAGTGGCAAGGAGTGGTATGCAGGTAACCTAGTTCTGTCTACCCAAGATATATTGGTCCTCCATCCAGTAGACCAAGGTGATGTGTCTGAGTTGTCATCCCGTAAAACAGACACAGCTGCACCTGTATCTAATAGTACTGTCAGTAGGCGGCCCCCGACCTCGGCCTCTGTGCAGGGCCTTCCATTTGTATCCAAGACCAGCTTGTTTACAAAATGGACTGGGGCCTGTAATTGTCAATCTGTACCAGCGGAAGCATGGGGGAGCTCCCGAAAGAGGACCTGGGCCTGGTTCCTTTGAACCATTTCACCATGCTGTACTGATGTTATATAGGGAGCTGCTTCCGGGTTCAGGCCTGTAAGGGCCTGAGAGCCTGGACTTCATGTGTCCCCATGGCCTGTGGAGGCCTGCTCTCCTGGCTGTATTGCAGCAAGATTCTGTACTGGAACAGCATCCACTACGAATCACACTTTCCCAAGGAGGTCTTGGAGACTCCGATTCTCATAGGCTATTTCCCTATATGAAGGGCCTGATCTTTGTTGTTTACCCTTACTGTTCTTATGGTGTTTCTTATTTTTATGGTAGTTCCGGTTCCCACCCCAGGATTATTGTTGTTGCTGTTGGGCCTGATGGGGATGTTGGTTGTCTGTGGGGAGGGGCTGTTTCTCTTGGGCCTGCCCCTCCACCATGTAGTGTGTCATGGCCTCCTGAATGACTTCCATGCCAGTTACTTTCTTGGAACTGGAGCCTGAATCATGGATATAGAGTTGATAAACACTCTCTGTTTTCTGAAGAATGTCGACAAATCTCTCCATGTTGGGATAGGTGGTTGGCTTTACCTTTTCTCTTACTGCAGGGATCATGTTCCTAAGGAAAAAAGTCTTATACTCAATGAGGTGCACATCTGCGGCTTCTCCTGCAAGGTGCTTCCCTGCTCAGTAGGCCATCCAGAGCCTCTGGTGGAAAGTTGCTGGACTTTCTTTTGCATTCTGTTTCACAGGGTATGCAAGCATCACTCCTACCACACCTAGGTTGTGTGCAAAAATTAGCTCAGATGCTACTTCATCAAAGTTGGCTTGGCCATCCTAGCAGACGACATTGGGGAGTTTCACCCACAGGCCAGGATTGATGGTCTGGTGTAGGATCTGGACCTGGTAGTCTGCAGGGAGACTAAGCATTTCACATTTATCATGCTCCTTTTCCAAGTGGCAACTGAGATTGTTGGATGGGCTCATCCGAGCAATACTGTCAGCTATTTGTTGAACAGAGTAGGCCATTTGTAGAGGATTATTGGGATGATCAAGCAGAGGTAGATTGCTTTGGGCACCCTCCAGGGCTGCCTGAGCTGCAGCTTCAGCCACAGAATGAGCCATGCCCTTCTGTATACCAGCCTCGTGTAGAAGCTGCCTAATCTGGGTCTTGAGAAGCCTTCTCAGAGATAGAAACAGTGCCTAATGCACTTTCAATCATTTTCTCTATCTCCTGCCTGTATTCCACATTAATAACAGCTATTGGTGGTGCTGTCACGACTAGGCCTAGGCCTGCTCCTCCTCTATCGTGGGGGTCACCATGTTGGCTTCGCCCATGATGTACATCATGCCGTCAATGATGTAGGGACATGGTGTCATTTGACAGGGGTCCGCCATGTTGTGGATGGTGGGAAGGGGTGTCTGTGCCATAGCAGGGGGGTGACTGGGCATTATACTGAGAGGTATCATCATCTGACTCGTCCCCTTCAGATGACATTGACAAGGCTGGGCCTAAGCCTCCCATTGCTTTGATGTGACCAGCCAGCACCTCTCGCTGATGGTGCAGTTTTGCCATTTTAGATTCACATTTCTCATGACTCACTTTTGCAAAATTCTGATCCACATCATCCTGCATCTGCTTCTGTAACACTCTATACACGGCTCTCAATTTGCAATTGTCCTTAGTAGCTACCCCTAAGTCATTATGTACCTGGTTTATCTCATCCTGTAACTCTCCCAACTCCTCACTCATCTGACCATTCATTCTACTTAACAAGTCATTCATTTGCAAAGCCTGCCCCTTATACTGTCTCAAACTTTCACACTCCAACTTTAACATACAAAGTTCCTGCTCGCCTGCCTGAGCAGAATGATGCAAAAGGGAATCCTTTTCATTTTGCAGCGTCTGGAGCTCAGACTCCAAATCCTGCTCTCATCTCACACATTCATTTTCCTGCAATCCCATCTCTTGTTTAAGAGATGAGATTTGCAGTTCAAGGGATTGAAACCTTGCTTTGGAGGCTTCCAGAGCAGCATAGAGAGCCACAACCAACAGCCCTTTAGCTTCTCGCTTTCTGGCTGTTTGTCTTGTCTCAGTGTACTGGGTTGAAATCCCAAGTATAGGGTTTTTGGATTGACTTGTGTCCCACGTGAAGTCAGCCCATCCTCTGTGGGAGGCAAGGAAGTTTGAGACATCGAGTTTCAGTTCTGTGCAGATATTTGATACAGTGGCCATTGTGTGGGAAGGAATGAAAAATCAAACTGTGAAAAGGTGCCGTGCTGTGTATCGATCCACAACAGGTGCACTTGTTTACAGTCAGGCTACTGCGCACTTGTAAGCTTGCAATTCAAAACTGCTCTGGGGTGGGTCGAGTCAGCATCGACCACACCCAGGTAGCAGCCAGACTTTGCAAGTGATTACAAAGTGGGTGAAAAATGAGAGAGGTGGTGTGGGAATGCACACTTGTTGTAAGTGAAACTTTGCAAACTCCAAATATTGCCTGCACATGGTCGTCAATTGTCAGGAGGTATAAACCTCACTCTCAGGTTCTTGGCAATAATGGGCATGTAAGAAATTACAGACACATTGCATAAGAGTAATAAAGCTTGTTTATTAATACCAAAAGGAAAATCACAGTTGCCCTAAACAGTTCTTACCAATAGGAACTGGGAGCCAATGCTAAGTGTTCCCTATACCTCTAGGAATCTCCATGTCTCCAGGGGTCTCCGAGGTAGAAGACGTAATGTCTTACATTATATACCAAAGATAATTACCATGGTTACTGTAAGATAGAAACATTTCTAGTTACAGAGATGAGCCCTATTGGCTAAATTAGAGGTGGCTCCACAGTCCAAGATAACATTATACAATTTTGTTATAGTCATCACTTTGTAGAAACAAAGAGGTACAGTTTGTACATAGCCGAGTAGTAATGCAGATCATCAGAAGATGGCAATGCTGACTCATATATCACAATCATTACAAGGACACAGATGTCCTAACATCTTGCAAGCAAGAAATACATGTATATATTGGAATGTAAAGTGTATAGCAATAATGTGCATACATATCCTGACATCTACCCTTATACAGCAGATGCCCTTAGCCCCATATGTTAGTATAACATATACCTAAATGCTAGCTGTCTGCAGTGAACCTGTGGGGGTAAAAATTAGGGTGCAGGGAACTCATGTAACAGGGATAAGATTCAGACAGACCTGTACAGGAAGCCAATAGATGGTAACACCATTTTAAGAGCTAATAGTTGTCACCCCCAGCATACAATCAGGAATATACCCAAGGGACAAATCCTTACAACATGGAGAAACTGTGGTAGTGATGTAAACTTTGAGAGAAGGGCTATGGAACTGAATAAATGCCTGAATATAAGAGGCTACAGGGTTTTGGACATTAGAGCTGGCTGGGAGCATGCAGCCTTTCAAGAAATGGAGGCTTTACTTCTACAGGAGAGTGGTAGGAATACTAACACAAGCAATACACATTTTAATTTTGTAAAAACCTATTCAGTACATACTGGTGAGGTTGAGGGGGTTATTAAGAAACACTGGGGTGTATTGAGTAGTGATCCAACCTTAAGGGAGATATCAATATCCCCTCCAAGAATGGCTTATAGGAAAGTACCAACAATAAATGATAAGGTGACACATAGCCATTTTATGAATGAAATATGCCCAGTAAGTACTTGACTCAAGAGATCAGTGGTAGCGTGTTACCAGTGTAAGAGATGTAGCACTGGCCGTCACATCAGAGAAGGGAAACAATTTAGCTGCCCAAATAATGATTGTAGTTTTGAGGTTAGGCAGTGACCTGTGACTCTGAGGGTGTGATTTATAAAGCTACATGCAGCTGTGCTTTGTTTTACATTGGAAAAATGAAAAGAAGCTTGAAAACAAGGGTAAATGAACATGTGAGGGTTATAGCTAAAAGAGATTTGATTTATGGCACTGCTGCACATGTAGAAAGATTCCTGGATAAAAAAACACGTCTTCACCTTTCAAGGGATAGACAAAGTTAGTGTTGGACCAAGGGGAGGTAATTTTCATGACCTTCTCCTAATGTGAGAAACATTTTGGATCATACATCGTAATGCATCTAAGGACTTTGGCTTGAATAATGGCTTTGAATTAAAGCCTTTTCTTAGCCAGAGGAAGAAATAAATGCCAGGTCCAATTGTAATATTTACTTGGCATATTAATTTTGCTTCATCATGATTTTATATTATGTATGTGTGTGCCTGACTGCAGGCATTTTATTATACCACATTTAGTAGTATTTAAGGTTTAATAAATGTTAGTGATATTATACCATGCAGCATTTTTGGAATATTTACACCTCCCAAGATGCTACATAGATGTATTTATAGATAGTTCCTTTTAGTTTCTTACTATCTTCTCCCTTGTTATCTCTTTCTTCCTTGATACTAGCAATTTATTTGTCTTAATTTTTCCTCCCCTCCCCAGTGTTTTTCAAATCCCCTTCCTGGAACAACCAGTTTTCATTAATGTTTCATATATAGTAAGTTTTTGTATTACTTTTGTGATATTGCCTCTACATGTAAGTATTTTTATTCTGGTTAGGATGTGTGAACACTATGTTGTTTTTGGTTTAAATGGGTATTTAAAGGTTGACCAATCAGATTAATTAAAACGGTGTGACATCATGATGACATGTTTTGAAACTGGTGTAGAACTGCCATGATTTTAACTGTTTTTCAGCCTTTGATAAAGGATGTAATCGAAAACGCATCAGGCTGTATGGCGTTTTTATATCTTAATAAAAGTATTTTTATTTTCTGAAGGACCTGTGCCCTTGTTATTTTGAGAGGTTGGTGTGTGCGCTACTTTTTATGGTGGTATGTAATTTATTTAGTAAGATGCACCATTGTCCTAGTGCTAACTCCTTTTGGCATCTGTTGGCATTGTACAATGTATGCCAGAGA
Source organism: Neoceratodus forsteri (assembly GCA_016271365.2). Classification (NCBI taxonomy): domain Eukaryota; kingdom Metazoa; phylum Chordata; order Ceratodontiformes; family Ceratodontidae; genus Neoceratodus; species Neoceratodus forsteri. Next base: position 258,521,867 of record CM028137.1, on the reverse strand, counting down.
TTTAGGTTAATACAAGAGTTGCAGACTGTTGGGACACAAAAGACTAATTGTAAGAGCAGCCCATGAGGCCTTGTCCATAAAGGATTCATGTGGGAGGAGGGAGTGAAAGTTAGGGTAGGAGGGGAGGAAGTGAGGAGCTGGGGGGATAGGGGTAAGGTGTAGAGTTGGGAGGTGGGGAGTAGAGTTTGAGAGAGGAAGTATACAGGCAGTAAGGGTAAGCTCAGAAAGCAGGTACTAAGTGGTAATTGGGGCCCAATGAGAAGGGGTAAGTAAATTTTAATGGAAGCAGTCGCAGCAGGCATTAGCTACCAGGTTCTGACAGAGCTTTAGTTTGAACGAGCCCAATGTGGTTTGAGTGGAGACTTCATAATGTAAAGAGTTAAACCAGAAAGGGGCTCAATAGGCAAATTATCTTTGTCCTAAGGAAGTGTGGCAGTGGGGGATCAGAAAGATCTGATTTTCTGAGCCTCTAGTTCAACAAGAGTTGCTGTAAGGGCTAAGGAGCTTCTGAACCCCTGGGGGCATGAAACTTAGGCTAACCTTTTCTGCAAGCAGGCAAGTTTGGAAGATGATTCTACCTTTTAATTGGAGCCAGCTAGCCTTAGCATAGAAGTCACAGGTATGCTTAAAGTGTGCGGATCCAGTGAGGAGTATGCAGGCTTTGTAAAGCACCATTGTGATGCGTTGGAGGGATGTGTCAGTGGCCGAACCATAGATAGCCAGCCCATAATCTACCAGGGAAATGACAGAGTTGTGGATAGCCAAATTTAGGGCTTCAGGGGTCATGCTTTGTCTGTGCCTATAGAGGAGCCCAATGCAAGTGTTGACTGCTTTGGCAGTATTTTCTATGTGGTGAGCATATGACAGATTGCTGTCAATGGTTAACACCCTAGTATTTGAAGTGCTGTATTAGCTCCAAGGGTGAGCCCGTGCTGTTAGTGATTGTTAACAGGTAGGTTTTATGCATGCTTTGGGTACTATTGAAGAGCATAATTTTTGTCTTTTTATAGTCAAGGATGAAATTGGGTTCACTGAACCATTTTTCCACACTAGCAAAGCTATGCTGCAATTGGTTCTCTAGAAGTTTGGGGTCAGGATTGCTTGAGTAGACAACTGCGTCAGCCATGAAAAGTAGGATATGTTGGCTGGCCCAGTGGCGCTGAGGGTTGAGGCGCTGGATGCCACACCTCGTGCCACGCCGGCGACCCGTGTTCGGGAACGGGCATGGGTTGCAGTTGGTCGGCGGGGAGGAGATGGATTAAGCATCCAAGGGACTGCTCCCCATCTCCAAGGAGGGGGGATTCGGGTGGCTGGTGCTTGCCTGACCCCTAGCAGAGGCTAGGGTTGACAGCACATAGCTGCAAGCTATGGGGGGTGGGGCGTGCAGAAGCTTGATTGGGGCACACACGGAGTGTGCGTACTCCAGTCGCTGGGCGCCATTGCAGCGCATGATCCGCCGAGGAAAAACAGTGGAGAAGAGAGCCCGGCAGTATGAAGTTGTTCCCCGAGGTGCCGTTCCTGGAAGGGCATCTCCCTGGCATGGATCCATTGGGGTGGGTTGAGTCACTCCCCACCACCCTGCTGTGAAGGGTAAGTCATGGGGTGCATAAGGGAAGGGGTCTGATGTTCAGGGATGGTGCTGTGGGAACAACAGATGGCGGGGGTCACAGCCGGAGCTCTGGAGGACAAATAATAATATAAAAAAAAAGTAGGATATGTTCTTGGCATGAGGTTGGTAGTTTGTTTAGAAAGATGTTAAACAGGAGAGGGCCCAGAATGGACCCTTGTGGAACACACGATCAAACATTTCTCCCATCAGAGAGAACTTCACTGATCTTGACTTGTTGGGACTGATTTGACAGGTAGCTTTTAAACCAGTCTGTGGTGTCCTTGGATAGTCCTGTGCCAGATACAGTAGCTGATCAATCAATCAGACATGATCAACAACATCAAAGGCTTTTGTCAGATCTATGAATGCTGCTCCAACCAGGCACCATTGATCGAGTGAGTTATTAATAAAGCCCATGAATTCCAGTAGAGCTGTGGTGGTGCTATGCCCTGTCCTGAACACATGTTGTTGTGGGCATTGGATCTGGTATTTTTCCATGTATTCAACCAGTTGATCTGCCACTATGTGCTCTAGGGCTTTAGAGATGGGAGGGAGAATGGAAATTGGTCTGTATTTCCCATGTTGAGCCCTGTCATCACTTTCATGGACAAGGGTAACCAAGGCAGATTTCCATTTATGAGGGAATTGTGATAACTTGAGAGAAAGCAGCAGTGCAAGAAAATGGTGAAAATTTTGACATATACGTTTTTATTCTGTTTTAGACTTCCTCTTATCTACTGACTTGTACTATACCCTTCTTTCCATAATTTGAGTCCACTTTAGTACTTTTTTTCACATTTGAAATAATAAAAGGAGAGTTCCTTTTAATATGGCTTTGGCCAGTTTTTCATCACTATTTCCAGCTGTTTTTGAACACCTGCTGTTCCATAAGGTAATGGAGCACTGCCTGCTGCATGCTAGTTCATTCTAGTCACAACAGAAGTGATTTTAGATAACTGATGTACAAAAACAGCCAAGAACACCGATGAAAACCTGCTCTAAGCCATATTAAAAGGAGCGCTCATTTTATTATTTCAGATGTAATAAAAAGTACTAAAGTAGACTCAAATTGTGAAAAGAAGGGTATCATACAAGTCAATAGATAAGGGACAATCTAAAACAGAACAAAAAAAATAGGTCAAAATGTTCACAATTTTCTTGCACTGCTGCTATCCTGGTGAGGGGTGATAGGATTTCATCCAAGGTGACGGAGATGAGTATGAGGTAGAGTGAGTCCCCACTAAATCTTGATTTCCCAAATATCTTACAGAAGTACTTTCTAGCTTCATGTTCTGTGATGATTATGAAGTAAAAAGGTGGATGGGCACATGGCTGGTCCAGCTTCCCATTATGATCATTGTTTGTGGTGATGTGAAAGATGTCAGGGGGAGGACCCTACTATGGTCCTTAATGCATTATCAAATGTGTTTGCAATGGTTTGTGGGTCTAGTATAGGGGCATCATTGATATGGAGCATTGAAGGAGCCATTTTGGGTTCCTTCCCAATGACATCATGTATGTTGCTCCAGAACTTCCTGTCATCTGTCAGTGTAGCTCAGTTGGTAGCACATCCGCCTCTGGACCAGAAGGTCATCGGTTCTCGTCCCACACCGGGATGGACTTGCACCTAAAAATTGCTGGCATCTGAGTGCAGTATTGGGGGTGCTGTACTGCTGGGATGTGCCATCCTTCAGATGAGATGTTAAACTGAGGTCTCTTCTGCCCATCCTGGTGTTGTTCTGGTGGATGCCAGGTGGAAATAAAAGAACCCAGGGTACTCTTCATAAAGAGTAGGGAACATTCCCGGTGTCCTGGCCAACATTCCCCTTCCCATAAACTGGTTAATGCAATTATCCAGGCTGTGTGTCAGTGATGATGTGTGATATGGCTGCCACCACACTTTCAGTCACTTCACTACCAGTCTATCATTGCTTGTAAAGCACTTTGGGATACTGTGTATGAAAAGCACTATATAAATACTGATTCTTCTTCATCTGACCATGAGTTGGAGAGGGCATCCTTGTAAAAGCATTTTCTTTTCAAACCGGATGGCTCTAGTACAATAGTTTCTTGCTTTATTGTAGCCCTGGATATCAACTTGTTTACCCATGGCCAAAGCCCTATGCCAAAAGTGTCCATGGTTTTCATAAGGTTTATGAGATCTGGCGTTATCCAGGGATTGCAAGTGCCCTTGACTTTCCATTTTTTAATCGGGGCATGAATGTCTTAAACCGCATTGAACGGATTGATGAAGCAATCAAGTGCAGTGTCAACCTCACCAATACAGCTAACTAGTGACCAGTCTTGCATGCGAAGGTCAAACTTGAGTTGTTCAAGGTGTCCATGCTTTAGGACTCTATGAGTAATGGTTCTGGCAGGGGGCTTGATGAATTTATTTGTCCCTTTTGCACAGAATGGGAGAATGGTCACTGACAGCAACCGGGAGCTCAGTGATATCGGAGATGTGTTCTGGGTGGCTCAAGAGCACCTAGTCTAATAAGGTACTAGTACCTGTCAGTAATTTATTTTATTTGAGGACTCAACCAGCTGTGTGAAATGGACAGTAGAGATAGTGTCCTTGTAGATGCTGGTGTCAGGGGAGAGCCAGTTGATATTAAAGTCCCCCATCATTGCAATTTCAGAGTTTTGATGTAGGCTATGTTGCCCCTCATGCAGTCCATGATTGAGCTTAGACCAGTAGTACTCTGCTTGGGTGAACTATAGGCTGATATCACAGTAAGGGCTTTATTGTGTGCCCCAAGCCATACTTTGATTGTAAGCACCTGTATATTTTGCTTGGTATTGGGCAGGGACAGGACGTGACCCAGGAACATGTCTTTTAGATAGATTGCACATCTACCACCTCCTTTGGTACGCCTATCCTATCTGAAAATAGTGTATCCAGGTAATGAAATAGCAGCATCAGGAATCTTATGCAAGAGCCAGGTTTCAGTTATAAAGATAATGTCTGAGTTATGCTGCATAACCCAGACTTGTAGATTGTCCAGTTTGGAGAGAAGGCTGTAGTTGTTAATGGACACAAGCATACTCACCCCTGTTTTCCTCACTGTGGTTTGTTGATTTTGTGGTGGTCCAAGGTTTGGATGTATATTGCCAGAGAGTAACAATAGTAACAGAATAAGCCTTCTAAGATATTCTTTTATTTGCTTTTTGCTGATGTGACATTTCCTATTCATGGTGGGCCTCAGTTTACATGACCCATGCAGGATGGTAGTACAAGGAAGGAGTGCCAGGGGGAATTGACAAGAGGTATATCCTTGGGGAGACTGCCCCATATAGATGTTGGCAAATACCCCAAGGACTGTGGAGCTATAAAAAACCAGCTAATAGCTGAGGTAATAGTGCAACAGAAACATAGCATACTCCTATCATTTGGGTAGGGGTTAAGTGGGAGTCATCTCTCACTGACTATGTTGGACACTGTTAGCAAAGAGAGCAGGACAATCCCATGAGGTAGCAGATATGTTAAGCAGTACATAGTGGTACAGGTTTAGTAGATTAGACCTACTGGAAGATTAAGTTTCTCTAAGAGTAATAAAGTTAGTGTATAAGTGAGGTTGGTGGCCTGGGTAGTAGGTGAGGGGTGGCAGGGAGATCAGAGAGGAGACAAGAAAACTTGAAACTAAGATGATAAGGGAAGCTAACAGCTTAGTGAATTGTGGCTGATGCAGAGGTGTAGTTGCTGGGGTTTCAGTCTGTAGAGAAGAGGGTCGGGGTGTTAATTTAGTGGTGGATAGGGAAATGATTCCATGGTAAAAACCAGATGACAAAGGAAAATTGTTTGTGGGGTAGGTAGTGATTGAGTAAAATGAAGAAAACTGTGGTGTAAGAGAATTAACATAAGTGAGATAGGTATTGACTGAGTAAAAGGAAAAAAAACTATGCTGAGAGAAATTTAGGAGTCTTACCAAGAAAGGGGTTAAAAGAGTAAAAGGATAGATATGTAATGTGCACTAAGTAAGCAGACTACAATGGGACAGTGAGGCTTATGTTGCCCCTCATGGCCTAATGCTATAATGAGCAAATGCGCAAATCAATACAAAAAAAACAAAGACCACAAAGGGAAGAAGGGAGGACGTGTTGCCATCTATGTTAAGGAAGGAATCAAGGACACAGTGGTACAGATAACACACTCTGAGTCTGAAGCCCTATGGGTCACCCATGGAGCTAGGGAAAAGTCCCTCATCTGAGTGGGGGGTGAGCTACAGACCCCCATCTTAGCAGATAGATAGAGACAAAGATATGCTGCAAACCATCCTAATGATGGCCAATAAAGGCAACTTGTTGCTCATCAGAGACTTTCAATCTGCTTGACATAGATTGGCCCTCCTTCAAGGCATTGTCAAACAAAAGCAATGAATTCCTCATGGCTCTTAAACAGGCAGAACTAAAACAGCTGGTGCAGTTACTCACCAGAGAAAATGCAATCCTGGACCTTGTATGATCAAACACTACCAGAATTATGGGCGTCAAGGTAGGAATCAATTTAGGGTCAAGTGACCGTAGGTCAGTCTGGCTCACAGCCAAAAGATCCGAGGACACAAGTCACACAAAACTGAAGATCCTAGACTTCAGGAAGGCTGACTTTAACAAAATGAAAACATGCATTAGGAACAATCTCAAAGTTGTAGCTGAGGGAGACGTGGAGGAAACCTGGAAAGCTATAAAGAGTACAATCAATCTGGCAACAGAAGAATGCACTAAACAGATAAGTGAATCTAAAAGGATGAAAAATCATCTTTGGTTTACTAAAGAAGCAGCTTCCAGTATAAGAGAAAAACAGAGCTTTCAAGAAATACAAAGAAACTAAGAAAGAAAGCGACTTGGAGGGACACAGAGCAAGACTCAAGGAAGCAGGGAAGGCAGCTAGGTTAGCCAAAGCTCACGCAGAAGAAAGAATAGTAAAAGGGGTTAAAAAGGGGGATAAGACCTTCTACAGATATATAAGGGAGAAAAGAAAAAGGAAGGGAGGTATCGTAAGGTTGAGAACTAGGGTGGTCCAGAATGGCAGAGGTTCTAAATTAATACTTCTGCTCAGTTTTCACCAAGGAGGATCAGGGAAGTGGGCCAGTACTAAAGAATGAAGAACACCACACCAGTGAAGCTGACACAAACCCCTTCACAACTGAAAAGGTCCTAAAAGAACTAGCAAAATTAAAAATTGATAATGCTATGGGACCTGACGGTATCCACCCGAAAATACTAAAGGAACTCAGAGAAGAACTTGTCACCTCATTAGTAAACCTCTTCAACAAGTCACTGGAGAGTGGCACAGTACTGGACGACTGGAAAAAAGTGGCACCAAGGAAGATGCTGAAAACTACCATCCAGTTAGCTTCGCTTCAGTGGTGGGGAAAATCATGGAAACATTACTGAAAGAAAGAATTGTACAGTATCAAGAAGCAACTAGCCAAACAGACCTAAAGCATCATGTCTTCACAGCAGGGAGGTCATGTCTGACAAACATGATTGATTTCTTTGATTGGGTGACCAGAACAGTGCACCAAGGAGGAGGAGCAGTAGATGTAGTATATCTGGACTTCAGTAAGGCATTCGACTCTGTTCCATATAGGAGGCTGATAAATAAGTTGGAACACACAAGACTGGAGCATAAAATAGTAGGCTGGATTAAAAACTGGCTCCAAGGGAGAACCCAGAGAGTGTTAGTAAATGGCACTCTGTCAGAGGGAGGAGTGATGACCAGTGGAGTCCCCCAGGGATCGGTGCTGGGGCCAATTATATTTAACATATTCATCAGTGACATCTCTGAGGGTTTGCAAGGAAAGGTATTCCTGTTCACATATGACACCAACCTCTACAACAGAATGGACATGCAAGAGGAGGTCACAGAAATGATAGCTGATGTAAAAAAACACTGGAGGAATGGTCAAAACAGTGGCAGTTGAAATTCAACAGGAAGAAGTACAATGTTATGCACCTGGGGAGAAAGAACCTAGGCTGGAAATACACCTTGGGGGGAACATCTGACTGAAACTAAGGTAGCGAGAGATCTGGGAGTACTCTTATCTGATGGTTTAAGGACAACCAGGCAGTGTGAAAAGGCGGCGAAAAAACTAGCAGCATTCTCGGATGCATAGAAAGGGGTAGTAGGAAAAGAGAAGTGATAGTCTCACTGTACAGATCCTTGGTGAGGCCTCACCTGGAGTACTGCATCCAGTTCTGGAGACCGCACCTGAACAAGGACAAGGATCACCTGGAAGCTGTGCAGAGGAGAGCTACAAATGATACATGGACTACATAAGAACCATATGAATCGAGATTAAACCATCTTAGGATGTACTCACTGAGGAGGAGAAGGGACAGGGGAGATATGATACAGACATTTAAATACATCAAAGGTATCAACTCAGTACAGACACAGGATCTCTTCAGTGAAAACACAAATACATGAACAAGGGGACACAAAATGCACCTGAAAGGAGGTAGTTTCAAAACAAACAGCGAGAAGTTTTTCTTCATGGAAAGGGTGTTGGAGCCGTGGAACAGTCTGCCCCCAGAGGCTGTGACAGTGAAGACAGTGGGGGAGTTAAAGCTAGCATGGGACAGGCACTGTGGAAACCTAAGGCCTTAAAGAAACTGGGAGGAGGGTAGCTGTCATAGGCAGACTAGATGGATTGCAAGGTCCCCTTCTGACAGCATTTTCTTATGTTCTTATGTTCTTATAATAAAATAACATAATAAAAATGGAAGCAAATAAAATAAAATTGAACGTTTAATTGATTATAATTAAAAATGAAAATATACTACAATAATGAAAATATCCTATTCTACACATCTTTAGTTGTCATTCATTTGCTATTCATTTCTGTATTCATTATTTGACAAATACTGTCAGCAACTATTCTATATTTGGCTGAATACTGTAGTGCAAAGTACTATTCACTCCTTTCCTAGATATCATACTGCAATTAAGTCACAGGGCCAAATTTTCAAAGGGCCTTTAGACCAACACAAGGTGCATCAAACAACCACCTTGTATTAAATCCAGATGCACCAAATACTATGCAGCCATATTTTTCAGGAAAAGTATTCTCTGTGGCAAAGTCCCCCAAAGTGATACAAGAAGACATCTGCATCAAAGATATAACACAAGGGGTGAGAATGATGCATGCTGAGAATGATGCAAGTTCTGTCAAAAATACAATGCATGGAGTGAGATGGTGCAAAAATGGTGCAAGCTGAGTCAAAAATACAATGCATAAATGAGATGGCACAAAAGCTGTGCAAGTTGAGTCAAAAATATGATGCATGCATGAGATGGAGCAAAAGTGGTGCAAGTTGCATCAAAAATACAAGGCATGCATGAGATGGACCACAAGCGGTGCAAGATGAGTCAAAAATACAATGCATGAATGAGATCGAGCAAAAATGATGCAAGCGGAGTCAAAATGATGTGGCAAAAATTAAGCAAATTGCATCACAAATACGATGCAAAAGTGAGATGGAGTGAAAAATGACACAAGTTGAGTCAAAAATTATGGCAACTGAAATAGTGTCTGGATACAGTGTTTTAATGCTACAAACAGCATTACAATTTCTACAATGCAGGGTCTCGATTTTCAACACGGTGATCAGCAGCTGTGGCAACCACTGAGTGTGCCATGGACCCTGCGTCTTATTTTATAAAAAAAAAACAGGGGGGCTCTGTAACAAAGGCCAGAGAGTTGCTGCAGTTACAGGTTTGTGCCAAACATGGGGTGCACCTGTAGGGTATGAGAGAGGGATTGGTCACCCCACCACCTGATGCATCCCTAAAAAACTCATGGAGCTTGGGGGACAACCATGTGTGGAAGGCTGGGACCAGGGGCTGATGTAGCCCTGGTAATGCCACAGGGAGCAAGGGGGGGGCATGGCAGTGGGGGGGGTGATGAGGCACCCAGCAGGTGTCCTGTGAGTTGGCACACATTGGATTGAGCTGGGTGGGGGGGCACAGTCAGACCAGCATGACCTGGACCCCAGTTGACAGCAGCCCTGACACTAGCTCCACAGGACCCACAGTCTCCAGTAGTGTAATTGGGCAGCTGCCGGCCACCACACAGTGAACTGTGTATCTGGGGAATGTTGCGTTGCCTGGGGCATGTTCCTGGACACCAAATGCACCCCTCAAGTGGCATCCACTGGCACCTGCTGCATTTAGGGGACTGTGTAGGTCTCATGGGGTCAGTGCCAGGGTTGATGCCAACTGGAATTCAGGTGATGCTGGTCAGGCCATTACTCCCCACCAAGCCCAATCCACTGTGTGACAACTCACAGGGTACCACCAGCAGGAGCCTCCTCAAGTCCCCCCACAGCCACCATGCCCCCTCTGTCCCCCATGGCTCGACCAGTGTTACATCAGTCCCTCGTTGTTCCTTCCAGATTCTACTGAATTGCTGCCCTGCCAGGCAATGGTGCAGAACCTGTAGACCACATTGTGGCTTGTCTAATCACAGCCTCCTCTTGCAACCACTGTGGGGCTTCAGGAATAGCATCAAAGGGGATAGTGCAGCCCAGCTGTGGTGCAACCACCCTTGCGACCTGGTGCATTGGAGCTTCTTCTACAAGGGTGGTGTAGGGTTGTTTTGGCATATGGCATCCCAACTTCAATGCAGCCTGCATTCAAAAACTGAGACAGGCCCAAACCTTGATGCAAGGTACCATTTCCATCATACCCATATGGAGCAAGTTTATGGTTTGAAAATTGTGCCCCAGGACTCCAGTGGCAAAATATCATACATAATACCATAGTCATGTCTGCCCACTTGCTCTGGGCCCCTGAATATGCTCTTGTATCAGTTAGACCAGCTCTGGCTGGTCTAACAATAGCATGAATGTTTGACACAGTGTTGATAGCTTCCACATTAGAAAATCAAAAAAGACGGGATGATGCATACTTTATTTGATGCAAGCCCCATTGTGACATGGCACACCCAGTTTTTTTTGATGCAAGCCACTTTGACACAGGCAGTTCTGCTTTTGATGCTGGCAGCAATAGAAAATCAGAAGTAATGCAAGTTTTAATGCAGCTTCCTCCTGTGTCTTTCTTTTCTGGCACAAGCTCCTTGCATCATTCTCGGTCCTTTGAAAATTGAGCCCATTGTCTTCAATGGTAACTTGATCCGATCACCCAGAGTTACTTTAAGGTACAGTTTACTGCAACAGAAAGCAACTTTTTCATTACTACAGTACCTCTGTAAGAGAGGATGCTGTTTATATTGTACTCATGTAAAACATGAGGACACTACTTGACAATAATGTTGTCCTGCAATTTTTTTGAGAATCCACAGAGTACAAACTTGACATCTTAGTAGACCCATAGTATATATGAACTACTAGCATATCTGGGAGATATGCATTCCATCGGGTAAAGCATCACTTAACTGAAAAGATGTCTGCACAGTAATTGACAGACATGCTTACCACCACCATCTCTAAAAGCCACCTACAGTAGAAGCAGTTCCAACCATCTGCGTGCATTATTATTGGCAGCCAAGCTAAGTAGATAAAAACAAAACATATCTTTTTTCCTTTTCTCTTTCAGATAATCCTGAAGATCTATAGTCAAAATGTCGATTCTTACTCTAATTTCTACTTTCAGTGTGCATTTCATATTACCTTTTTTGTTTTGCAATGAACATAAGGAAAGATTCAAAACTCCAGAAAGTCAAATCATTTCACAATGAGCATAATAATGACTCTTACTATGACAATTAATGGACATATTGAACACCAGCACTGCTACCACCACCAGCATTTCTAAAAGCCACTCGGAAGCAGTTCAAAACATCTGTGTGCACTGTTATTTCAGGATGGTATTGAGATTTTTGAGGAAAAAGGAGGACATCAACTGTAAGAATGCAAATATATTGTGGAGTTGCATCTGACTAACTGGAAGAAATTGAACATTTATGAGAAGCCACTGTTGTAATGGCAACAAAGGGTCTGGAGAGGTCAGCATTGTCTCCTGTGTTAATTCTCTATTTTAGCTTTCCACCATTCAATGTTAGTAGAAAAACATGTTTGGTTTATTAGGATAAGTAATGAAGAATCCCCTGGTAATTTGAACACCCTAAAGGGAAACCGAAGAACACCTGAGGGAGGAATGGTCTCTCATTGGTTGCTAATAAATGATAAAAGAGATGGAGGCCACACATACTCCATATGAAGTTAAAATAAGTTAATTCATTTTCAAAAATTAATTCATCTGGCCACTGAATTTTCCAACATTTTGAAGTGTTGTGTAAACATAACCTCTTGATCTAAAGAGTGGTCCACTGTGAGTCCTGTGGATACCTTTGAATGAAAGTATAGAGATTCTCAAGTGTACCCAAAAATAAATGGGACAGTGTGTTAGAGTTCTGCCTCCTAATGACATTAAACATTTAAATTTTTAACTTTAAAGTGTCTTCTGAGGGTGCTTTGGAGATTGTAAACTTCCTTCAGTAGTGGCATTCAGAGTCATTTTCTTTCATGATTGGTCATATCCTGACCCAATTATTGTAATGCCCTAAGTAAACATAGATACATAGATACATAGACAGTGTTGGCAGATAAGGGCCTATGGCCCACCTAGACTGCCGATTTGAGTTTGTAACTTCAGTTTATGTTTTCCTAGAACTCTGTTGCCCCTTACCCCTGACCTCCAGAATTCCTTTATGTCTATCCCATGCATTCTTAAATCCTGTGATTGTTTCAACCCCCACCACTTCCTCAGGCAGGGTGCTCCACTTGCCCACCACCCGTTCTGTGAAGAAATTCTTCCTCACATTTTCTCTGAATTGTCCTCCCTCCAACTTCATCCCATGCCCTCTAGTCCTGGAACATCTTTTTCGCTTAAAAATAGTGTATTCTTCCACCCTGTTCCACCCTGTAAGATACTTGTATCATAATCATAATGATTAGAAACATAGGGCAAACTAAACAATTAGCAGTGATGACTGTATTCATTCTTACCTATTCATGTCTGAATGGGCTGATTGACATGGCTAGACAAAAGGGAACATGACACTGAGCACCACTGCCCCTTCTTTCCTAGGCAATGTGTTTCTATGAGGAATCCAGGGAAGTTTGCAATATTCAGAACACTCTTTGGAAACAGTTTAAGGTTGAAAACTGAAATGTTCCAAATCACTAGTAGTCAAAACCCTCACATACTGTCCCATTTATTTTCGTTTATTTGACAACTTTTATACTTCAATTTAAGGATGCCCAAAGGAATTGCACTGAACTACTCCCTAGACAAAGAGGAGTCATGTTTATACTGTATCTTGAAACAATGAGAAATTCAGTGGTCAAATGAAGTAATTGATGAAAAAGATTAAACCTATTTCTAAATCCATTTGATGAGTGTGTGGGCTCTTTCTCTTTACTATCACTGAGTTAATCAGGGGCCATCCTTTCTGATAAATGGACAAACCTGTCACCCAAATGTTAAGAGATTCATATTCATTAAAACAATTAGTCATCTAATCCTACATAAGAATATAATATCTCTGCAACCACAGACTGACGATGGGTCTGCATTAGAAGTCCTAACTTACATTCTGCCTGGTTCTAATGTAGATACTCAAGATGGAGAGTGGGATTCCAGTATGAATACAATAACAACCATTATCATTTCAATGTAATTGTCACTGAGGAGTGAGTACATTGGCTTGACCATCTTAAAAAATACTTAAGAGCACTGCTGGACAAGCATGTTCTCCTCAAGAGCTTATCCTCAGCCACGGCAAGCCTCTTCCTTACATGCCAGACAGGCATTGGTTTTTGAAATGGTAGTGGTCTGCCATGTGGGTTGCTTTACCTACTATTGTATCAAGTAACAACAAATATGCAATAGGCACAGTGTTTTGAAACTTTGGTGGGCTGGTGGCCTTCCATATGGGAAGCTATATCTTCTAGTCTGTCAACAACAAAAGAAATAGATCAGGCAGGCATCATTCTTTGAAACAGTGGTGGTAACCTGCCAACTGGGCTGCTATACCTTTTATTCAGACAGTACAGTGACAATGAACATGCCATACAGGTATTATTGTTGGAAGCAGTGGAGACCTACTCTCATGAGTTGCTTTATGTAACTACATGATCCTAACAGCAACATTTAAACCCACCCGGAACCTCATCTCACTTAATTTCCAATCACAGCTACCAGTACTGACAGTACAGTGAGAGAAAACATTTGTGCAAAAACACTTTTTTGAAACCCATATCACCATCTATACATAGCTTAGTGCACTGATAGCATGCACACTATAGCTGCACGTATAACTGTGGCACAAAAGGCTTTTTGTTACTGTTTTCCACTTCCATCTCCCTTCAAACAACTGCTTTATAGTAACCAAACCATAGCTGCTCTATATAAAGCAATGTTTCTGTTTTTGTCCAATGTTCTTTACAACACAACTGAGACATATTCTAGTTGCTCCCCTTACAGGCTAGGCCCACATACTCTCACAAAATAACATTCCTGTACTTTCTGCAGCAATGTAACCATGCAATCAGCCTTTTCCACACCATACTGTTATGTTCTGCCAGCTTGTCACCCTTCTCAAAGCACTACTGACGTTGCCAGTGTCTCATGCAGTTTTTCAAAATGCACTACACCTCAAATATAGCAAAGTAGGGTCACAGTATGAGGTCTTTGTGAAAGATGAAGTTTGTGATTTTATCACATCTTTGCCAGTGTGGGAAATTTTTACATCCCTAGGGGAACTCTGTTTCTCTGACATAAATGGAAATCTGGACCATTAACATAATACCATGTAAAATGTTGATAGAGTGGCTGCCAAAAACAAACTTTGAGTAATGAAAACGATAATACCATAGTCATAAATTTTGAGTGATTTTGTGTTCTCAAACTATCATCATAGCATGCAGATTAAACAATTGACATTAGGAAGAAAAAACAAAGACAAAACTTTGATTGGTTAGCTAAATGCAGTTGGAATAGTGCCTGAGTAAGGCAGAACACCAGGCTCAATCCCAAATCCATACTTGAGCAGACAGAGTACACCATATTGCATACAGCAAAGCAGGATAGAGATGAAATGAAGTGGCTTAATCATGATATATAACTATCTATATCTATATCTACTGTATATGTGTGTGTGTGCATGTGAGTGTATATACATATATATATATATATATATATATATATACTATATATATATATATATATAATACATATATATATGGGATACATGGACTGGTAGGAGGGATATGGAATATTCTCACTCCTGCAGAGTGAGCTGTGTATTCTCATGAGTGCCGAAGACATGAGTGAAAATACATAGCTCATGAGGCAGGAGTGAGAATATTTTCCATATCCCATGATCTGCCCATCACGTGTGCAATTTATACCACAGGGGTGAGAGCTGCAGGAACATTTTTTCTGAGTCTGTGTGTTTCCTGCTCATTCTGTGTGTGCTGTTAGTGTGTGTGTGTGTGTGTGTGTGTGTGTGCGTGTGTGTGTTCTGAATGGACTGGGAGTCAGAAACACAGGTGAGTGTGTTTTGCAAAGCTACTTGAGTGAGTCAGAGGCTCAGTGAGAAAGACAAACTGCTGCAGGTAGCACTGAGAAACAGAACCTGCTTTGTAAAAGACTTTCATTTAGAATTCAGGTTGTTTTGAAGCTGAGATCAGCACAGTGATGGGCTAGCAATGTTAGAAACACAATGTGACATAGGTGAAAGTCTTTTGCAAAGGTAATTGAGTAAGTTGCAGCTTCGGTGAGAAAGAGAAACTTTTTCTGAAGCAGTTTCCTTTAGAATGCAAGCTGCAGTGCATTTATCCTCACTCTGGTGACATCAGCAGAGTATAGATAATTGTTGATATCCTCACTCTGCTGATGTCATCAGGATTTATCCTCACTGCAGTGGAAATAACACAGGATATCCTACTGAGAATGCTCTCACCCCCGTGGTATAAATATATTTATGCAATGCCAGTGAGGATATATTCTGGCAAATATTTGTCATATCCAGAAGGTAGTCAGACCTACAGCGAGGATCTTGCATTTATCCTCACTGTAGGTCCCCCATCCCTGTCAAAATTTATCAACACAGTTGATTTTGATTGGCGGGAGCTGGCAGCAGGAGTAGCAGAATCAGAATTCACCTGCTCAGTTGCATGCTGGCTCCCACTTGGCAATTTCATTACTCTCCTGCTGCATACAAGACACTTTCATTTTCTTCCCCTGACTCATTTTATTGACTTCTCAGTCATAAAATAAAAAGTCTTCCCCCAAAACATCTCACTAGGTTATTTTTTACTCTGAGTATCAATCAAACATCAGCAAAAAAACTCCCACTTTCTTATCTCCCTCCTCATCCCTACCATGTATTGCAGCGTTCTCTGATCGGCACTGTCTTATGCAACATGCTGGCAACCAACTTTGATTCCCTGACCTCTCCATAAGGGTGCTCTGGCTTACTGCACTGCCACGATCACCTGATCAGTTGGGCAGCACCACCCAGCTCACTGGCAAATCTCTCAGAACATGAAGTGATGCACTGACACACGCAAAACAGTCACACGTGTCACATGACAAAAACCCTGCTTGGTCATCCTGAACAATGCTCAGACATCTGAAAACAAAGAAAACATATCAATTCAGAACAGCTAACAAAATAAAAAAAAATAAATAGAATAGGTAGCATTGCATAAATCAGATATGGCATGGCTCTACCACAGATATCACTGATATTCTTCCTTCATGTAGTTTGACCTTATGACATCACTCATGACTATGCAGCTCATGATGTCATATCAGTAATATTTGTGGTAGAGCCATGGCATATCACATGGATATATATATATATATATATATATATATATATACACACACACACACACACACACACACACACACAATAGGGGTGAGTGGTAAATGAGTGAGATGAAACAGTGTATCATCCACTGCAGTGTGATATTTTTATCCTCTGCTATACTGTGATGATATCAGCCATTTACACACACAGGTCACAAAAGGTCATCACTCTAGGCAGCTTTCCCCTCAGCATGCAAGAAACACCTGTGCTGTTACCATAGACACAAATTCAGAACTACTTTAGAGGTCTCACTCCTGCCTACAGCTAACTCAGTTAGCATTACAAAACACACATACCCTCCCCCACCAACTTCCAGCTCATTATTGTGACTGAAGCCAGAATTCTAAACAGCACAGCTTCACAGAACAGTCTAAACTACTGCCTGCAGCTAACTCAACTACTGCTGAAACACACTCTCACTTGTTCCTCAAACTCTGATTCTCACCCATTACAATTACTGTGATACTTTCAGCTTGACTTCAGCCAGAATCCTAAAGAACACAATTTCACAGAAAACTCTGCACTCTGCCTGCAGCTAACTTAAATTACCACTGAAAACAGTATCAGCTGTTCTGACACTCTGCCTCTCAGCTCATTACAATTACTGTGATGCTCTCAGCTTCACTGCAGCCAGACTTCTAAACAATGTGGCCTCACAGCCTCACAAAATTATGTTTCTCACTCCTACCTAAAACTAACTCATTTAGCATTGCAAAACACACCCATGTGCCTCCCAGAGTTTATAACACTGCCAGCCCATTCAGAAAAGCTCACACACAGAATGAGCAAACACATAAACAAGAACAGAACACAAGACAGCATAACAAAACTTCTAAAACTCTTGGCCCTATTGTATATATCGAATACATGATGGGCAGATCATGTGCTATGGCAAATATTGTCACTCCTGCATCATGAGCTCTGGATATCTCACGAGTGCTGAAGGCACGAGTGAGATATCCAGAGCTCAGTGATGCAGTGAGATGCAGGAGTGACAATATTTGCCATATCACACTCATGCCCATCATGTATCCTATATATATATATATATATATATATATATATATATATTCTATTACAGTGACAAAAGTATGGAAATTCAGTGTTAGGGTTCCCAACTACCACCACTCTCCCACACACCAACAGGCATCGAGGGTGTGCCTTGGTGTCGACCTAACTCTTACCCATTCCATGTGTAAGGAAGCTGAGATGGTACAGCATAGGAGAATGGGTGAGAGCTAGGGTCTGACGACCCAAGCACACACCCCGATGCCTGTTGGCGTGTGGAGGGTGGGCTGGTAGGGTTGGGAACCCTAACATCGAATTTCCATACTTTTGTTGCTGTAATAGAAACCCTAACTGATGCATTAACAGAGTGTTTTGCAATGGATTTCTTTTCCTTTTGAGGTAGTATAATAGTATGCTTATTTTACTGTGGGAGTACAGGGTCCTTCGGACCAGCCCTCCAATCCCTCCATAGATGTGCATATGTATGTAGGTGTGGCACCACAGGGCCCCCCATCTGTCGAACAACAGTGACCAAATTGTCAGCATAGCCATCCTATTACCCCACCTCATGTACCCAAGTACACAGAAATTGTGAAATGCAAGGCAAAACTTAATTTTGTGCAAGTGCAACACCATTCTGTGCCACAGGTGCAAAAACACATTTCAGGCAGGATGTGAACAATGAGAGCTGTACCATTCATGAGGTGGTGTGAAAAAATGTTATGTTGAAAATTTTGGTCAAAAGATTAAAAAGTAGCAAAGTTATGCACGTGTGTAGAATAAAGTCAATGAACACACGTAACTCAAGCATTTTTAGGAATTTTGTCATCAAATTTTCAACATATAATTTTGGGGACACCAACCACATGAACACTGGCACTGTCATTTCATTAATTGGTCCTGAAAGGTGATTTTTGCACCACGTATGCACCATTCTGCACCACAGAAGTGAAAACGCATTTGTGGCAGGATGTGAAAAATGACAGCTGTACTGTTCATGAGGCGTTCTGAAAAAATGGCAATGTTGAAAATTTGGAGTGAAAATATTAGAAATTGCCGAAGTTATGAGTATGAGTAGAAGAATTTCAATAACCTTGAGTAACTCAGGCTTTTTTGATATTTCTGCACCACATTTTCAACATGGGCTTTTTGGGATCCCACCTCATGAACACTGGAACTGTTATTTCATTAATTGGTCCTAAAAGGTGATTCCATGCAATGACCATGAAATCACCTTTTGAGACAGAGTAACCAAATGACAGTACCAGTGTTCATGAGGAGGGGTCCTCAAAAGACCAGGTTGAAAATTTGGTGCAAATATACAGAATCTAGAAATGGCTGCAATATCAACATAAGTTCAAAACACCATTGACAGCCATTACACAACACTCACCTCGATTCTTCAGTTTGTGGTTCAGCTTTAAAGAGTGCAGTTGTGTCTTGGTCCACAGAAGATGACAGCTGCTGACCTCTGATGGTAAGTATTGGGCTGGCATGGTGGTGGGTTGTTCAGTGGGAGGGTCGGGATGGGGCAGGGGAGATGGGAGATGAAGAAGGACTGTTTTCTTTTTTACAGGATTTAAAAAAAAATAAAAAGGTGTTGGGACTGTTTTCGTTTTCTCAGGTATAATTTTGCTAAATTAACATTTTGGGACACTAAGGATGGGCTCCCCAGTGTCCCACAGTACTGGTGATGGTGGGGGGAAATGATATAACTGGGGACACTGGAATTGGGCTCCCCAGTGTCCCACCTTGAGGCGGGCTACTGCCGACATGGGGATTGGGCACCCATTGTCAGAAATGGACAGTTTTCTTGTGTTGGGGACACTGGGAGAGGACTCCCAAGTGTCCCACAGTGCCATCTGGTGCTGACATGGGGATTGGGCACCTCAATGTTGGTAGTAAGCATATTTCTACAGCAATATTTATATTTTTGGCTCACGAAGTAGGATCTTACTTTGTACCTCATCATACAAAATTAAGATCCTACTTCATATTACATGGATATGAAAGAAGAATTTCACCATTAAATAAAAGCCCAGTAAGGGCATTTTCGAGCCATAAAGTGCAAAATGCACCTAAGGGTCCCAGTTATCAAGCTATAAGTGTTGGTTCCTCAACCAGGTCATCATTTTGAGGGGTTTCAAATCTGAATATTTCAGAGAAACAGAAATCAAGATGGTAGCCATATGAAAGAGGAATTTTCTCATACAAAGCAGGATTCCTCTTTTGTTTCATAGTTATATTTTAGTGCTTACTGAGCATGCTCAGAAATGATGTTTTCATTTTTTAAATTGCAATAACTTAAAAACAGCTTATTATTTTTTTCACCAGACTAGAAAAAGTCTCATCTGTGAGGTAGTCCCTTTCTGCCTTGAAAATTTCAGACCAAAAAATCCAACCATCTGGGCTGTAGGCAAGTTCAAAGAAAAATCCCAGCAAATTCAATGAGCGAAAATATGTTTTTTTCAACTCTCCATAACATGCAAACTGCACATCTGACTGGAAAGTAACTTACTACATCAAGAGATCTATGCCACAGGACAGTGCATACCAAATTCTGTACAAATCTGAGGAATGGTTGCAAAGTTATTAAAGTGCAAAATTTTGAGTTTAACATTGAAGTGCCTACTCAACCTTAACTATAGGGATACAACCACACCACTATAATATATATACACATACATAAACCTATCTATATCTATATCTATATCTATATCTATATCTATCTCTCTCTCTCTCTTCTCTCTCTCTCTCTTTCTATATATATATATATATATATATATATATATCACCTCCCCAGGCATGGATTAATGTTCAGTAAACCCATACCCTGTCATGGGTTAATCCATATATATATATATATATATATATATAGAGCGAGAGAGAGAGAGAGAGAGAGAGAGAGAGAGAGAAAGAGATAGACAGACAGACAGACAGACAGATAAATTGATAGAGATATACTGCAGATAGATAGATAGATAGATAGATAGATAGATAGATAGATAGATAGATTCTTTGCAAAAAAAATTATTAATGCTCTAGAAAGGGTTGATACCGCAAAAGCTGGGAAATGTGAGATTAGGGTTTCCAACCCTAACACCCCACCCCACCCTGCTGGCAGCAACAGGCATGGGGGTGTGTGCCTTGGGGCTGTCAACCCTAACACTCACTCAATTCCATAAGTAAGTAAATTGAAATGGGTAGAGTATATCAGAATGGTGTGAGAGTTAGGGTTGACAACCCTAAGGCATGCCTCCATGCCTTTTGCTGCCAGAATGGTGGGGGTGTGTTTTAGGATTGGAAACCCTAATGCCACATTTCCCTACTTTTGTGGCTTCAACCAAAACTAGTGCATTAATGAAGTTTTTTGCAAGGAATCACCTTATTTTTTGTGATACTATAAGCATATCCTTATTTGCCTGCATCCATGCACTCCCATCGGTCAATAATGGTATCTGTATTTGCATGTGGGAGCGCAGGGCTTCCCATCCATCCATAATTTTTGAGATATTGTAATGTGCTGAACTCCAATTCAGCCATAATGGTATACATATTTGCATGTGGGCCCTATGCACCAATCCATGCATAATTTTTGAGATAGTGTACTTGTGTCCTTATCTGCTTGTGGGAATACAATGCCCTCTGAGTGCTGCACTCCAATCCCATGGTGCACAGCACCAAAGAAATACCTCACAGTGCAATGTTATCCTATGCAAAACACAGCAAAATTTGAAATCTGTATAACTCCACGCCAAATTAATATCTTTTCACCAAACCAGCAAAAGGCACATCTAGGGGGCAAGTCCTTTGTACCCTGAAAATTTCAGACCCAAATTACAAACTATTTATACACAATGCAGTGACAAATAAACAGCTGTGTACACCTCACATTACAATGTTATCCTATGGGAAACAAAGCAAATTTTAAACCCACAGAACTCCAAAGCAAAGTAATCTATTTTCACCATACCAGCAAAAGGCACATTGGTGGGGCAAGCCCTTTGTACCCCAAAAAATGTCATACCAAAATTCAAAACCATTTCCTCAGTGTGCAATGACAAAGAAACAGCTATGATATAATTCTTTTTTCACAAATTGTAAAACAGAATCCTGTTTCACTTTTCTTTTTCCACAATTTGTGGAAAAAGGAAAATCCTTTTTCACAAATTGTGAAAGAGAATCCTGTTTCGTGTTTCTTTTTTCACAATTTGTGAAAAAAGATTTTGGCATGTTCACAAAAACACATTTCCAGGTGATTTATCAAAAATCAAACAGCTGCATCTGATAGAATGGGTCTAGATTAGCAGAACACATATGTTGGTTACTTCAGAAAACATATTTTTTTCAGATTTTTAATTTTGTTTGTCTTGCTCAGAAAAAACAAGATGGTAGCATCACAAAAAAATATTCCCCATTTGCAACAAAGGATTACCCATTTGCGACACAGAATACTTTGTTGAGGCTCACATGTAACTGGAAAGTGAAATTCCATAGACAATACTGGGAAACTTTAAAATTTAATAACCTTGTAATGATTAATATTTTTTCACCAAACCTTCAAAAGGCACATCTGAGAACCAAGACTTATATACACTAAAAATGTCAGACAAAATTCTCAAGCTGTTTTTGCACTGCAGCGTGGCAAAGAAATGAAAAAAAAAATTGGCAATTTTTACATTTTTGCACATTTTGTGTTGCTGTACCCACGCATCCTACCAGAATGAAACTTGGCACATCAAGAAACCTTTGGACCCTGATGGGATGTGCAAAACCACATGATGATTGGAGGAATAGTTGTGAAGTTATTAAAGTGCAAAATTTTGAGTTTAAAATAGAAGTGACCTTTCAACCCTAAAAATAGGGGTGCAACTGTGAACCTATAATATACAGTATATTCTTTGCAAAAAAAACTTTGTTAATGCACTAGTTAGGGTTAAAGTGACAAAAGTAGGGAAATATGGCATTAGGGTTTCCAGTACTAAAACCCCACCCCCACACTGCAGGCAGCAGCAGGTGTGGGGTGTGCCTTGCCATTGTCAGCCCTAACACTTGCCCCATTCCATGAGTAAGTAAGCTGAGATGGGTACAGTATATGACAATGGCATGAGCATTAGGGCTGACAATGACAAGACACACCCCACGTCTGCTGCTGCCTGCAGGGTAGGGATAGGGTGTTAGGGTTGGAAACCTAATGCCACATTACCCTAATTTTTTTGCTTTAACCCCAACAGGTGCATTAACAAAGTGTTTTACAAGTAATTCCCTTACTTTTTAAGAAAGCATAATTGTATTATTATTTTCCTCTGGGATTGCAGGGCCCTGCACTTCCATCCGTCCATAATGTGTGATATTCCAGGCCCTGCGCTCCCATCACTCCATAATCATATCCTTATTTTCATGTAGGAGTGCAGGGCACAGTCCATAATGATATCTTGCACTCCCATCCATGCATACTTTTTCAGATACAGTAGTGGTATCCTTATTTGTCTGTGGAAGCACAGGGCCATGGTGTATAACATCAGAAAACACCTAATATTACAATCTTATCCTGTAGAAAATACAGCAAAATCTAAAAGCTGTATAACTTGATGCAAAAATTGCTATATTTTCTTGAAACCACCAAAAGGCACATTGGTAGCACAAGCCCCTTCTACACTGAAAATTTCAGAACAAATTTGAAAACCATTTGTTAACACCATAGTGACAAAGAAACAGCTCAGTAAACCTCCCAATACAATGTTATCTTATGGGAAATCAACCAAAATTCAAATCCACAGAACACCAAGCCAAAGTAATATATTTTCACCAAACCAGAAAAAGACACATCTGTGTAGTAAGCCCTTTCTACCCTGAAAATATCAGTGGAAAATTCAAAACTGTTTCTTTGCTATGAAGTGACAAATAAACAGCTACAGTATATAACATTTGTTTTTTCGCAAATTGCAAAACAGAATCCTGTTTCGCAAATCATTTTTTGCAATTTGTGGTAAAATAAAATCCTTTTTCACAAATTGCAAAAAAAGGATCCTGTTTCATGGTAAAAGTTTTCTGAGATTTGCGAAACAGAATTTCCGTGGCTAAAAGAATGCATTTCTCAGAAGGTAATAAAACAAGAACCTCAAAATGCAATTTTATGGGCCTTGATTAGCTGAACACAACTGTAGATTTTTATCAAAGCCCTGTATTATTTTTGAAATTTAAGTTTGTTTCCCTTGCTGACAGAAAAAAAGATAGTGGCAGCCCAAACTAGGATTCCGTATTTGCGATCAAGAATCTTGTTACGTGATCAAGAATCCTGTTTCAAGCCTCACATCTAACTTTTCCCATTGGAAATAATGGGAAACTTTAAAATTTAAATAACTTTGGAATGGATTAATATTTTTTCACCAACCCCTTTAAAGGCACCACTGTGACCCAAGACCTAAATACCTTAAACATTTCAGACCAAAATTCCACACCATTTTTGCACAAATAGTCACAAAGCATTTGAGAAAAAGTAATATTCACATTTTTTGAGACTCCATATCTATGCACCTGCATATCCGACTGGAACCAAACTTGCCACATCAAGATCTTTGGTCCTTGATAGCGCATACCAAAATTTCATGCAAATCACTTAAACAGTTGCAAAGTTATTAAAGCACAAAATTCTCAGTTTCACACCTGAATTAAATAGAACTCAATGCAAAGTGAGCCACAGAAGTGGAGCATAGGTGTGAGTGACATAGAAGTGAAGAGCAGTGACAAAGATGTTGACAAAAAATGGTAATTTACACATTTTGTAAGGCTCCATATCTCCACACCCACACATCCAACTGGAATAAAACTTGCCACATCAAGAGATCTTAAGTCCCTGATGCTGCCTGCCACATCCCATGCAAATTGCATGAAAGGCTGTGAAGTTATTAAAGCACAAATTATAATCAAGAATCCTGTTTCACAATCAAGAATCCTATTTTGAGCCACACATCTACATTTTCCCATGGGAAATAATGGAAAATTTTGAAATTTAATGACTTTAGATCAGATTTTTTTTTTCATCCAACCTTCAAAAGGCACATTTTTGACCCAAGACCTATGTAACCTAAAATTGTCAGACCAAACATCCAAGCCATTTCTGAGAAATGTGGTGGCAAAGAATTTGACAAAACATGGTAATTTTCACATTTTTTGAAACTCTTTGTCTCCGCACCTACGTATCTGACCAAAACAAAACTTGCCACATCCAGAGATCCTTGGTCCCTGATGCCACATGAAAATGTTCATGTAAATTGGTTGAACAGCTGCACATTATTAAAGTGCTAAATGTTCAGTTTAACATAGAAATGACTGTTGCACCCTAACTATAGGGCAAATTGTGCCTATGTATATACAGTATATATAATATATATATATATATATATATATATATATATATATATGTGTGTGTGTGTGTGTGTGTATATATATATATATATTTATACACACACATATATATATATATATATATTCAGTTTAACATTGCAAAATACTCCAATGATTCATCAGTTAGGGTTCCTATTACAGCAACAAACGTATAGAAATTTAGCGTTATAGTTCCCAACCATACCACCCCACCCCCCAACCTCCACACACCAACAGGCATTATGGTGTGCCTTGAGGTCATTGGGCCTAACTCCCACCCCATTCCACATGCAAGGAAGCTGAGATAGTACAGTATAGGAGAATGGGGTGAGAGTTAAGCCCGACGATCCCAAGGCACATCCTGATGCCTGTTGGTGTGTGGAGGGTGGACGTGTTAGGGTTGGGAACTCTAACACCAAATTTCCATACTTTTGTCACTGTAATAGGAACCCTAACTGGTAAGGATCCTTCTTATACTGTGGGAGCGCAGGGATCAAATCCTGCTGTAAATGCGCATATGTATGTAGGTGTGCCATGTGCTTCCATGTGCTGAAAAGTGACAAAATTGTCAGCACAGACATCTTATTACCCCCACCTCATGTACCTCGCTACAGAGTAATTGTGAAATACAAGGCAAAATGTAAACTGGAACACCATTCCACACCACAGGTGTGTAAACACAGTTTGGGCAGGATGTGGGAAATGACAGCTGTACTATTCATGAGATCATGTGAAAAAATGGCTAGTATGTTGAAAATTTGCTGGCAAAATATGGAAAAGTACCAACGTTATCTGCGTGTGTAGAATTAATTCAACGGACGCATGTAACTCAGGCATTTTGAGGAATTTTTGCACCAAATTGTCAACAAGACCTTTTGGGGACCTCACCTCATGAACGGTGGCACTGTCATTTCATTATTGGCCCCAAAAGGTGATTTTGCACAGCATACATGCCATTCTGCGCCACTGTAGTGAAAACACATTTCAGACAGAATGTGAAAAATGACAGCTGTACTGTTCATGATGTGGTGTGTAAAAAATGGCAATGTTGAAAATTTGGAGTCAAAATATTGTAAATTACAAAATTTATGCCCCTGCATAGAAACTGCACAATGTACACTTGTAACGCAGCCAGTTTGTGAAATTTTTTTACCAATTTTCAACATGTGTTTTTTGGGACCCCACCTCATGAACACTGGCACTGTCATTTAGTTAATGGGTCCCAAAGGGTGATTTTTGCATAACGACCATGAAATCACCTTACAGGTCCAATAAATGAAACAACATTGACAGTGTTCTTGAGGTGTGGTCCCAAAAAGCCCATGTTGAAAATTTGGTAAAACAAAAATGAAAAATTGTTCAGATATCAGCATAGGTTTAAAATGACATTGACAGTCATTATATGGTGCTTACCTTGATTCTTCAGTTTGTGATTCAGCTTTGAAGAGTGCAGTCGTGTCCCAGATGGTAACAGGCAATATGGATGAGTATCATTGAGCGGCTCCACTATGAGCGACTCAATAATACCGTGTCTATGCAGAGCAAGAGGAGAAACAGAACTACGGTATAGGAATAGCGAGTGTAGCACTGAGGGATATGCAGTACACTCACTATAGAGAGAGAGAGAGAGAATAAGAGAACAAATGTGGCCAAGTTTTGCTGAGCTGGCCATTTAGTGTAGTGGCATGAGTCACTGCCTTTGGACCCTGTGGTACTGGGATCAAATCCTGGTGCGGTGGATCTTTTTGTGTCCGGGGGGAGGTCTTCTATTTTTACTAAGTCTGCTCCCCTGGAATTGAGAATCATTATTTTGGGGGGTCCAGGGGGCTTACCCCCCACAAAGATGGTATGGGGGGTGAAGCCCCCAGCATAAACATAGATGGTTTGTTTGTCGTAGAGGACTGTCGCTATTTGTGGCAGTCTTAGTAGTGCAATATTGCCCTTTTGAGCAGTGCAATGAGCAGCATGATAAGGGAATCACCCATATCACATAAAACCATCCCAGACCACAGATGTTGACAGAAGAAGACCTCCCATGGTAAGTATAGGGCAGGGGATGTGTGGGGTGGTTGATTGATCAGTGGGAGGATCATGATGGGGGAGAGGGGACAGTGAGACGACGAGGGAACATTTTCTTTTTTTTTTACAGGATTACAAATAAAAAAAGACATTGGGGACTGTTTTCTTTGTCTCAGGTATATGGAAAGGAACATTAAAGGACACTGGGGGTGGACTCCCCAGTGTCCACTGTACTGGTGGTGTTGGGCATCATAAAACATAACTGGGGACACTGGGAGTGGGCTCCCAAGTGTCCCACTTGAGAGGGCTACTGCTGACATGGAGATTGGGCACCCCAGTGTCAGCAACATGGGATACTGTTGGGGACACTGGCATCTAGTGCCAACATGGGGATTGGGTACCCCAATGTTGGCAGCAATATTTTTTTTGTATTAAAATAAATATTAGGGGATTTTCAGCTGACTAAGTTGGATCCTAGTTAATATCTCATCTTACAAACTAGGATCCAACTTTGTATGACGACCATGCAAACAAAGAATTAAACTGATAAATAAGAAACATTTTAAGGACATTTCCCAAGCAGTAAAGTGCAGAATGCACCTGGGGGTCCCAATAAGCAAGCTACATGTGTTGGTTTCTCCCCAGAATATCATTGTGGGAGGTTTCCAAATTTGAATTTTTCAGGCCAAACTGAAAACAAGATGGCGGCCATAATTTTCTCATACAAAGCAGGATTCCTACTTTGGTTCATACAGCTATATTTTAGTGCTTACTGAGCATGCTCAAAAATTATTTTTTAACATTTTTAAATTCCAATAACATAAAAACTGCATATTATTTTTTCGTCTGACCAGCAAAAGGCACATCTGTGGGGTAGTCCCTTTCTGCTCTAAAAATTTCAGACCAAAACACCAAACCATCTGGGCTGTAGGCAAGTTCAAAGAAACATCTCAGCAAAGTCAATGAGCAAAAATATGTTTATTTCACCTTTCCATAACTTGGAAACCATACAACAGGTCGGAACATAACTTGAAAAATCAAGAGATCTACCCCACAGTAAGGTGCATACCATATTTCATGCACATCCATTGAACAGTAGCAAAGTTATTAAAGTGCAAAAAATGTTGAGTTTAACACTGAAGTGCCTACCCAACCCCAACTATAGGGGGGGTGACTGGGCCCCTATGATATATATATATATATATATATATATATATATATATATATATATATATAACCCACTTGTTCCCAGGGGTTACTAGAATCCCATTAGAATCAGTGGCAGGCAAGGATAGGCAGCTAGTGAAATGCCAGTTAAATGGATTTCACACTGTCATTCTCTGGTTTCGGTCTCAGCTGAGCTGGAGGATGATGTAATCATGGAACTGTCACAGCAGCATTAGCCACACTCATGCTACAGTGGCAGCCACAGACATTGACAGCTATTTCCCGAAATGTCTGTGATATTTCTGGAGAAATCTCCTGCTTTCTGCAATTCCACAGTAGGGGCAGCAGAGAGAGATACTCCTCAGAAATTTTGCGAAATATCTGGAAACAACTGCCAATGTCTGTGGTTACTACTCTAGCTGCAGGGAGTTAGCTTTGGAATGTTCAGTTAGAGTAAGAGAGTCTGTAGAGTGAAGTTCCAGGAGGAGGTTGCAGCCTGCAGCAGCTCTTCAGTTTTAGCTCTGACAGAGAGCTACCACTGTGTTTTGGGTAGTTTGTACTCACCCTAGAAGAATAACATAGAAGACAGAGATTGAAGTGGTGGAAACCGTTCTGAGTGGGTTTTCCTTTGCCCCATCCCATGAGTGGGATGGTGGCAATCTTCAGGATTCAGAGGCAATCCCCTGGCCCAGTCTGGACTGTGTTGTAGCTGCCTGAGATTCAACTGCTCTGTGAGTACCTGTGACTTTTGTTTGGAAAAGCCCTGGGGCACCTGCATTCCTTGTGGTGAATTTTCTTTGACAAACGGATCCTGTCACCTAGACTGTTTTCTTTTTAAAAGTGTCTGCTAAAGTTGGAGACTAGTGAAGAGACAGTGGCAATTACAGAACTTTTAACTTTCTGACACCTCAGAGGTGTGTAATGTAGTATGTTAAATGTGAAAGACATTTCAAGATAGCATCTACAAGTTTTCTGTGAGTATGTTATTAACCAGATAAATGGCTGAGTATAAATTTGGAAGCAAAAGGTGGGAGACCTCCCCATCTTGAGCAACCAGTTTACTTCTCCAGGTTCAGTCTGGGCACCTGTGTTTTCTCTCAGTGCATTTGGCCAGTGCCTGAAGAAAATAGTTTACCCAGATGTGGTTTGGATTCTCTTTGATCCTGATGTGCTCTTTGGTGGTTGAGGGTGCCACCAGCAATTCTTCATAAATATGGGAAAGTGTCCTAGTACTGGCCGTGTGTGCTAGTCAAGAGGAAATGTACCGGTTCTGGCCATGTGTACCAATCTCCATTTCAGAACCAGAGAGTTTGCTGTGTAATTCAGAACCAGAGAGTTCACTGTATGTGTTCAGTATGCCTATGCTAAATGGGAATTCAGGAATTTCTGTACCTCAGTAATCTGCATTACCAGTAGGAGTAGCCCTGAGGGGGTCCATCTTTGCTTTGTGATTATTCTCTGTGTATGTGAATAAAAGCCATACTCTAGAATCCCAACCTGGTTTGGACAGTACTGTTATTGCTTCCACTATGTCTGGATTTACTTGGGTGCCCCTGACCAGAAGTGCAAACCTAGCATAATTGTGAGCAAACAGTTTCTCCCAGGGGCCTAGGTTGATGGCCATGGTAAATGGTCCCACCAGGTGTGCGCCAGGTAGTTGCCACACTTGGTTTGCCTGTCTGCATATGGCAGGCTCAGGAGAAGATGCACTGTAAACTGTTTGAAGTGTACATCCCCACCCGTCTCTTTGGCACCATGTGGTGAGAGGAGCAGCCCTGCTAGTTAAAAAAGGGGGCTGGTGGGAGGTGGTTACAAAATGGAGGCACCGCTGTGGATGTGTTTCAACTTTGGGAGAAAACAAGAGTTGTTTGCTCAGGTTGTGGCTAGTGTTTTGTCTATCTGACAGTTGGTAGGCCAAAATCGGAAGTTGTGCTTCTAAGGTATTTGCCCAGAGTAGTGCCATCTGTATGTGCTGCTGTGTGCCTGCTGTTCAAATGCTGCTGTGATTGTGCCAACATTTACCAAGGAGCTGTGAAGAGAGATTGTGTGTGCCCCTTGTCCTGCATCAAAAAGAAAATTTGCCAGCTTTAATTTTCAAGTTGTGACAGGAAGAAGTATTGTGAACTATAGGAAACATAGAGACAATTGTGCCCTGAAAGTTTCAAATGCTTACTGTGTGAACTGGGTGCAGTCGCTAGAGAAATAGCCAATAAAAATGGTTCAAAATGGTGCTCCCGCCATGAAGTTACAGTTGAAAGAAAAAAAGTTGTTTTGCAGTTTAAATTTTGCCTGCTCAACGATCGCCGTGAAGGAGAAGAGCATGAGAAGAGACAGAGGCTCATTTGCATGGCATCAAGTGATTGGTGAGACTGCAATCAGTCCCACCCCAAGCCAGCTTCAGAGTGCTGCCCAGTGTTCGAGAGGGAGAGAGAGAGTGGTGTACGAGCTGGTAGCAGGAGAATCATTGCGGTGACTGTAAACATTCAATTTCTGTAAATACAGACTATTTCTGTGCTAATTCGGGCTCAACCCATATTCCAATCGACTGGGGAGAAAGTGTGGTGTCCATAGGGATAATCGGCCGGATGGCCAGCCAATGTCAACCCAGAGGCCTTCAGGGAATGGCTTTAGGCCAAGATTTCCATTGGAACAAGCCAGCTATTGATTCAGTGAGTACCATTCAGCAAAACTGAGCTCAAACTGTGCTGTGATTTTCAAAAAGCCAGCTGGATCTGTGTGTAAACAGTGTGATTGTTTTTGCAAAAGACTGTAAAGTAATCAAACCCAAGCAAGAATTCTGAGCATTAGACTGTGAGCACATATTATGGATTCAGCAACAGTATCATTTTCTGAGCAACTAGAGAGACTGTGAGTTGTATGAGAGGCTACAACAAACAGGCAATCCTGTTCAAGAAATACTGTGGCTTTAGTGACTTTAAGCAAGTAAAACTGATTGAAAGCTAATGGTAAAGTCCTAGAAAATTATACAGATGTGCTGAGGAAGCAAAGCAGTGCAGTCGGTGCAGTTTGAGTAAAATTTATCAGTATGCAGTAAATCAGATGCACAGTGGCTTGAGTCAGATACAGATTCTTTATGTGCCAGGAGTACTGCTGCCACCATTACAAAATGGGGTAGTAATTAAACACAACAGCAGGAAGTCATTTTGTGAGACTGTTCCAAGTAGAGTGAACTTAGTAATAACAGTGAACTTTTGTGTTTTTCTACAGTCATGGCTTCAGAACCATCCCACTACCTGGATCATGCCCAGGCTAAGATAGCTGACGAGGTTACCAAGCTTAAAGAAATACAGCAATGTTTCTATGGTGGAAGTTTACCTCCTCACGTTGCGATTCCCAGATACCCTGTGAGAGTATGCATAATGTGCTTCAAGGCTGGAAGGGACGTATTCATGATTCCTCACTGTTCAGGGTGTTTAGAGAAGCAAGGTCTGTCCTAGACACCTAAAATTCATTTGGCTCCCACTTGGACAAAGCTACAAGATCCTGCAAGTAGCAGCACACAGCACCAGGTTGAACCTGTTAGGGGAGACCCAGCAGAGTGTGGTACAAAGGAAGATGGTGTAGATGTACTGCCAGAGCAGAGTCCTCGTGATGTCTACATGCCTGTGTCGCAGATGGACAGTGCAGAGGGAGAATCAGTGGATCCATGGATAGAGGGTCCTAGTTCTAGCCTTGTGGGAGAGGACGAGGTTCGAGAAACCCTAGATTGGGAGGTGTCTACCTCCGTGCCAAATGAAGAGTGAACTGTCTCGGGAGTGAGGATGACTGCTCACTCCTGGGCCCAGATCCTAAGTGAGGAAGAGGAGGAGGAGGAGGAAGCTATGTAACTTAACGTTGAAGGTCCTAGTCCACAGCCTCAGGCTTTTGCCTTGTAGGAACCAGAAGAAGAAGTTGATGACTCCACAGTCCTGCCCTCAGAAGGGGTCAGGGACAAGTTCTACGTAGCTTTGAGTATGCGACACTGGCAGAACTAGAACTGGCCTCCTCCAAGCCAGACCGGGGATCGCAGACTGATGAAGAGTAGTAAGGAGGAAAGACTGGTTTGTAGGAAGACAAATAAGATCTATGGAATGTCCTTTCCTACCTTTCCTCGGAGTGTCTGGGAGGAGATTGAGAAAAACAGGAGAGCCTGGCTAGTGGAAGATGCAACCAAAAACCTGCATCCAGGTGCAACTCAATATGTCAGAGACAAAAAGACAAACTCAAGTTTTGGAAGTTGGGCAGGACACTGTTCATAGACACTGTACGTTTTGTGGATGATAAGGGAAATGAGACTTTCCATAATGTGAATTATAAGCACCCAGACGGGGTCACAATTCTTGCACCTGACCCACTGTGGTACTACCCTCAATGTTACCATCGTCATGTGAATGTGTCCATGCCTACCAAGTGGGAAGCAGAGCAGTGGTAGCCAGTGTCTACCATCCAGCCATTGCCATACCCATGTTGTTCCACCAGTATGGTATTCCAGGATCCAAAGATGCGTCCAGATTTGTCAGCCTTGCAGTGTGCCTTTCCAGTTCCATCGACTGGCCTTGCAGATGACATCAGTTCGGATGACATCAAGCCAGCTGTTTCCCTGATTCATCGCTTGGGATTTCGGATGACATCAACCCAGCTGTTCCTTTCCTATTCCAAGGTCCCATCTCCTAGATGACGTCAGCCAGAGATGACATCAACCCAGCAGTTTACAGTTCATCATCCCGTTTTCCGGAAGATTTCTGCCCAGCTGTATCCGAAAAGTGCTGCCAGGGAGAGTCTTCGGCTGGAGATCCAGGTGCTGTTCCATTTTTTGTTCTTCAAGGGACTGGTAAGTCCAGACTTTTCTTACTTTATTTACATTGCAGTACACATCCTACACCTGGCAGACTACAGACTGTTAAACTGTCCACAAAGACTCTCCCGTTTGGGACTACAGTACTTCAAGAACTGTGCTTCACTGGGATCCGGCCCAGGAGAGATTCTTTCATGGACCCTGCCTTCAGTCACTGTTTGTCACTAATTGAGACATTTAGGGCCTTCCATCCCCAAAATGTGTATTGTACATGATGTTGATGTTTTCTATTGTTTTGCACTTTTCTACTTTTTTTTTTTTTCCCAAAAAATATTTTTTGGGATTCTCCAGTGTTTTGATGGTATGGGTTATTGTTGTTGTACTGTGTGTTTTGCAGATTTAGAGTGTGTTTGTCTCTTTTTCTCTTTCAGGTGGATCCTGGTGAAGAAAGAAGAAAAGAGAAGAGAAGACAAGAAGAGGATTGGAGCGACTCATCAGAGTTCCTCTGTGCTTTAAAGTGTTTTTTAAAGTACTGTGTAGTTGTTAACAGGTGTTAATCTTTTTCCTTCCACAGGTGTAGTTATGGGGAAGTGTGGGAGTGTAATGCTTGTGTATAGTGTTAGCTCTGGTGGTTGGTTTGCAGGTGTCCAGGGATGGGGGAGGTTCCCCCGTTTTGGGTAGGTTTGTTTTGGTTAGATAGGTTTTCCCTAGAGGGCTAGGGGGATAGATAGGCTGTGGTTCTCACCTGCAGTAGGGGATTCAGTGTTGGTCTATTAGGCCTATGTTCTGGCCAGTTCTTCCAAGGTCACTGGTTTCCATAGTAAGATCATAGTGTAGGGGCTGATGCATCAGACAATGGCCTCTGGGCTGTTAGTGTTGCCTGCCTGTGCCTGGCACATGGTAGGAGAGGGCTTGATCACCCCTTGCCATGGGTAGCACATAGGGTAGGATGGTCTGGTGCCACGTAGACAATGACTGGGTACAGTCATTTTCCTGGTTGAGGGTGAGTGTAACAGCCTTGTTCCCAGGAGTTACTAGAATCCCATTAGAATCAGTGGCAGGCAGGGATAGGCAGCTAGTGAAATGCCAGTTAAATGGATTTTACACTGTCATTCTCTTGCTTCAGTCTCAGCTGAGCTGGAGGATGATGTAATCATGAAACTGTCACAGCAGCATAAGCCACACTCGAGCTAGCTGCAGGGAGTTAGCTTTGGAATGTTCAGTTAGAGTAAGAGAGTCTGTAGAATGGAGTTTCAAGAGGAGGCTGCAGCCTGCAGCTGCTCTTCAGTTTTAGCTCTGACAGAGCGCTACCACTGTGTTCTGGGTAGTTTGTTCTCACCCTAGAAGAAAAACATAGAAGACAGAGATTGAAGTGGCGGAAACCGTTCTGAGTGGGTTTTCCTTTGCCCCATCCCAGGAAGGATGGGGGCAATCTTCAGGATTCAGGAGTAATCCCCTGGTCCAGTCTGGACTGTGTTGAAGCTGCCTGAGATTCAACTGCTCTGTGAGTACCTGTGACTTTTGTTTGGAAAAGCCCTGGGGCACCTGCATTCCTTGTGGTGAATTTTCTCTGACAAAAAGATCCTGTCACCTAGACTGTTTTCTTTTTAAAAGTGTCTGCTAAAGTTGGGATCTAGTGAAGAGACAGTGGCAATTACATAACGTTTAACTTTCTGACAGCTCAGAGGTGTGTAATGTAGTATGTTAAATGTGAAATACATTTCAAGATAGCATCTACAGAGGGCGTGGTTTAGCCTCTAACCAAGATGGCAGCATAGTCTCTAAGCTCCCTGTCCTTGTGGGCTTTATCCTGCAACATCCTGCTGAGAGGGGCTACAAAAACCATTGGACTATATAAGAAATAGAAGAGCAACTCACCGGCAGCATATCTGTTATCTCATTTTCTCGTTCTGGTGGTGCTGCTATCTCCAACAAGTGCTTCTTTCAGCCCAGGGCCTTCAGGATGGTGTCCTTCTCTCTTGCTCAAGCTGAACCTGCAACAGTGGAGCACATGCTTTCCCAATTAATGGTGCAGATGACACAAATGACTGTAGCTCTTAATGCTAACACTAAGACGCTGCAGACTATCGAAACTAGGATATTCCACAAAGAGAGACATCTAAAAGCTCATGACGCGGCCTTACAGGAGCTCACTGCCACAACTTGGAATCAGGCCCGCCTTATATCTCTTTTACAAGATAAGATGGATGACCTGTAAAATTGGGGCCGATGAAATAACTTAAGATTTGTCGGGTTTCCTGAAGGGGCTGAACAACGAGATACAGCATTTTTCTTGCTAGATGCACTGCCTCGCATTCTCAGCCTACCTCTGGATATTAATCTTCAGATCGAGCGGGCCCATCGCTCTCTCGTTCCACTTCCCAAGCTGGGAGAGAGCTCATGCCCAATCCTAGCCAGGCTCCTGGACTATTGGCAAAAAGAACAGATCACCACTGCAGCTAGGGACCAGGGCTCCATTTCTTGGCAGGGAAACACAATTCGAGTGTTCCAGAACTACTCCCAGGATCTCACCAAGTGGCACAAGGCATACACGCCCTGCAGGAAAATACTCCATGCCCACTGGATATCTTTCTCGCTCCGCTACCCCACCACCATGCGGGTAATAATCAAGGGTTCTCCTAACTTCTTCTCCACTCCAGAAAGCCTGATGTACTTTCTCCACAAAGAGTATCCGAAGGACTTCAGGAACCAGGAGCTGTTTAGCACATCTGGTGGTCCCCCAGACCCTTCTTTCCCACATGGAGTTGTCCTCTAGATCCCCACTGCAGTCTCCCCAGCCTTCAGTGATCTGACTTGATGCAGTCTTACCTCCGAGAAGCAGGAAACACCACCCTCTGCAGCAGCATGAAAAACGTCCATGCCCAATTGCCAGGCAAATTGATCAAGGAACCTAAGAAGATGTGGCTGATGACCTGCAACATCTTTATTCACCCAACCTCTACGTCCCTCTGCTCACCCTCTCTGACCAGTCAGTGCATGAAGCCAATCACTCTGCAGGAGACCCTTCTTCGGAGTCGCCAAGATCATGGGATGCAGTTGTGGCAGCAGAATTCATGCCAGGCCCCTCAGAACAAACGCCCCCTGTGCTGTCAAGTCCATCCTGCCAGCTTTTCCTACCCTCCAATGAATAAATATGCGAGTCCTCACGATTGACCAAGCAATTACCTCCCTGAACACACAGCTAAGTGTTTTTTACTCACTTGCACTTCTGTTTGGCTGTTAGCTGGCTGAGCTAGGGGCTGGTGTATTCATAGCTGTACAGCTAGGCCGTCCATCAGGAACTGTAACTGATCTGGATGCTAAGGCCCACCTCGCCTCCTTGGGCAGATTTGTTTGTTTTTTTTTGCTTTTTTTGCCCTATAACACGTGGCAATGATTGTCTGAGGGGAGTACTTGGAGGGGGCAAGAACTAGCGGTCCTGATTCTCCTAGAACAACCAGCTGTCAACGCCAGTGCTTGTGTGATGCTTCATGTGGCTACCATCTTGAACCTGTGGGGACTGATATAGTCAGACTGAATACAGTAACTACCAGTTGGATACTTAACATTTTATGTGTACACTTTGAGAAGTTAGCAACGGGTAGGGGATATGACTCAGATGCTTTATTCCCGTGTGTGATAACAGATGCTTGTAAGGGGGTGGTATATGCCTAGTCTGCTCTAAAGCTCAATCCCCCTGCTGCACCAATGCTCACTCTAAGTTTCAGTGTGCTCAGAGACAAGGAGCATGATCATGCTTTTCAGTTTTTTTTTCTTTGTTGATGTTTTGCCCATTTCTTCTTCTTGTTAGGAGGCTTAACATAACATTACAGCACTGATCATTCTGATCTCCTCACCGTTAGGTGGGTTAACCTGTCTTCAACTCCACCGATATCTATAGGGCACACCATGGGTCTCTCAGCCCCTCCTGTGTGGCAGATGGAGGAATGTCTCCCTGATGTCCCCTTAGTTATGTTGTACTTTATATTGGCTCTTTACACCCCGATTTTGCCCCTAGCACTTCCTATGTTTCTCCCTTCTATGCCCCAACAAGGCACAGGACAGAAGATGCCTGCTGCCATTAAGCGAAAATGTGGAGCTGACATCTCTGCAATGATCCACTTTCTCCCCCTTTATACCCACCCCACGAGAGGACAATGGATGGCCATGGAAGCTGATCTTCTGGCCTAACCGCTGGCCTCTGTCAAATGTAAGTTACTGGATAGGTACAGTACTGTATATACTTAGAAGTATTTGTGAGCCATTTAGCCCAATTTTTTGGTTATCATATTTCATAGACTGGGTTCTTTTTAAGTATTTATTCAAACAAAACACTGCAGGGCTCACTTTATGTATATGGTTAAATGTTTTGAACAGCCTCAGGAGGGGAAGACCAGATGTGACCTCAGTCTGATCATCCTGCGAAACTACTATGGTACTTAACACCAACTTTCATCACTTTAATTATGGCTGACCTTCATGCATACACCTGGAATGTACGGGGCTTAAACACCCCAGTTAAACGTAAACAGGTATTATCTCATTTGAAATGGCTGAGGGCCACACTGGCCTTTTCACAGGAAACTAAGCTGACCAAACAAGATCACGATAGGCTACTAAAAGATTGGGTAGGGCAGGTATTCTCCACCACCTTTGCAACTAAAAAGAGAGGGATGGCCATCCTGATTCATAAATCACTTGCTTAGACATGCATACAGACCCGTTCGGACCCCAGGGCAGATGGGTGATGGCACTAATAGCGATCCCTGAAGGGCCCCTACTTCTTGTTTGTATTTATTCCCCGAATGAAGATAGTCCCTCCTTTTTTCATTCATTAGTGCAGGAGCTAAGCTCCATATCAACAGATCCTGTCCCCACCATGATGAAAAAAGTAGGTTAATACAAAATAAGATTCTACACTCTTGGTACTGCATTCCTGTGGTGCTATATGCAGCAGGGGTGCAAGGTTACAATGTATGTTGGAGATGTAAATCCCAACCGGGTGATCTCCTACACACCTTATGAACATGCCCCTAATACAACAAACTTGGAATTACATCTGCAAGGTGGGGACTAAGGTACTACACAAACCAATCTCCAGATCCATTCCCTGCTCCTCCTGGGAATGAAATCAGAGCCCCCCCCCACCTACGAGACCCCGAGTACCAGTGGTTGGCCATGTGGGCCATGCAGGCCAAGTGCCTTCTGCTTTGCCAATGGAGAACCACTGAAATTCCCAGACCCCGGGAAGTCTTGGCTTGTATGGTCCAGATAGCTACCATGGACTGGTTATCCCACTTAGCAAGTAACTCCATGGCAATCTACGAGGAGTGCTGGACCCCTTTCCATAGATACATTACCCCTAAGACTGAGGTAGGTGGAACGATCTACTGCAGGACTCATCACCTGGTAAATGACTCATTGATGCTGACAGGTAAAAAACTGCCCGATGGATGATCAATAAACAATAGATATGTCTTAAATCAATCCTTACTGTAAATAGTTTACCTCTGTTACTGTGTAGAATAGTGGTTCTTTGTGCTTGCTCTTACCTAGGGTGACAGATGCCTGGACTTCACCCAGATACACCAGGAACCTAGACAACCCTCAGTGGATCATGGAAGCCATGCCTCTCCATATACTTGAATTCTAGCGGTGACATTCAGGCTGGTACAGTAAGTGCATGACTCATATAAATAGTAATACTGTATGTTGACGGGTTGTAAATGTAACCAACAATCCTCATCCTCCATTTCCTTTTATGATGGTCCTATTTTGTAAACTTGAAAATGTCAATAAACAATTTAACTGCAAAAAAAAATTACAGGCAGTAAGTATAGGAACTAACATTTAAAGAAGTGAATAAACCAACAATCTGAAAAGCTGAGTAACAAAAAGGTATATGAATTATTATACTAGTTTACAGAAAATAAAAGGTTTAGGAAAACAGAATAGATATTACCAGCTCACTTTAACAGAAGAAAAAGCATAACCTATAACCTCATATAATTCAATAGTTTCTTAGTCATGGGGCTCGATTTTCAAAAGATCAGGACTGGTGAAAGGGGCTTACATTATGAAGGAATCGCGCAAGGGGCTCCCTGCTCTGCAACTTGCACCAGTCCTGATTTTTAGATACCCCCTGCAGCAACTGGGGTTCTGCCTGCACCAGCTGGACTTGCACCATCCTTGCAATGGATGCACCAGTGCAGCAAGGCAGACAGGGTTCACGTCAGGCCAGTGCTGCAGTATCCCCTCAATTGGGGTTCTGCAAACCCCAGCAATGGGCGCACAGGCCACCAGAGTTAGACCAGCCAGGAGCTGGTCTAATGGCCTGTGTGCCACTCCGAGTGCCCTGCTGTGGTGGGTGGTGGTCCATGCCCGCTGTTGTGGCTGCTGCCAGGGGACATCTGCTGCCCTTCCACACCTGGCTGAGAGTCTCAGCAATGGTTGGGCCATGGTTGGTTAATTCCAGGACATCCTCCCCACCGCAGGTCACAGTATTTTCCCCTCACTGCCCGCCAGGGAGGAAGCCACACCAGTGACACTCCAGGGTCTGTCACCACCCCCAACCTGCTTTGGACTACCCTTCATGGACCCTGCCAGCTGCCATCTGCACAGATGGTGGGTCCCCTGCACAGCCACCAATGCTTCCTGAAATGCTGGCAGTCTACAGCATTCCCCACCTGCGCACCAGTTGTTCAGCACACAGGATGACTTGTGGGAAACTAGGGGAGTTTGGCACCGGGACCCTGATTTTTACAAAAGCAGGTGCAGGGTCCCTGGAGCACCCAATTTTGCCACAGTCAGAGTGTCACCACAAGGTGCGTCAATCTAACAGGGCTTTGAAAATCGAGGCTATGATGTTTTAAATGGTGCAAACACTATACAGACAGCAAAAAATGAAATGAAACATTTTTTCCCAGGTATGTTTCACAGCCTCCAGCGCCTGTGACTGCTTCAATTAATTTTTTCCCCCTTTTACTATTTTGCTTAGCCTCCATTCTCTGATTCACTTTGACAAAGACATTTGAGTTGAACTAGTCCCCCTATGTCTGCCTCTCCTTGCTCCTCTTCCCCTCATTGTTCTTTCTCTATTGTATTCCACCAATTCAACCATTATGTGTTACTCAAGTATTTTTTTTTGTTTCAAGCTGCCATTACTGAACTGCCTAATACTGCTTAATGCTGCTTTATAATTTGTTTGCTATATTTTGTGTAATTTTGCCTGTCTTGTACCCTACTGATGTGGAACCTTTGTAAAAGAGCCATGGCTCAAAAGTAATAATTCCTAGATTCAATAAATAAATAAATAAAACTGATAAGCATTTATTCTTCAAGTACAACAATACCTAAATAGGCAAAGGAATATGTAGGGTGTGGAAGGGCCACTATACATGAGAATGAATCATGAGAAACAAAAGGGGGAGTTAAAATAGACTAGAGGAAACTAAGTGCATATTAAACTTCTGAAAGTCTCTTAGGTCCTTCATTATTGAACATCTTCAGCACTAAGATGAAAACAAGCATTTGTCAATGCCAAAAGTTCATCATTGGTATGGATGTCTGCATCTCTGCAATAACTTGGTTTGACATGGGCCCTGTGCTCCCACCCTCCATAACTGTCCTTATGTTACAGTGGGAGCACAGGGCCTGGAAATGAGGGAGCACAAGGTCCTTTGGAGCCTGTGCACCCATCCTCCTGTAGATGCATGACCAAATTATCAGCATAGCCATCTTATTACCCCAGCATATGTACACGGTATAGAAAATTTTAAAATCCCCACCAAAACATAATTCTGCCCTACTGCAACACCATTCCACACCACAGGTGTGGAAATACATTTTGGCCAAGATTTGAAAAATGACAGCTGCAACAACATGAGGCTGGGTAATAAGAAGGTTCTGTTGAAAATCTGCGGTCAAAATATTTAAAATGTTCAAAGTTATGAGTGGGCTTACCCAAATTGCAATGAATGGTCATAACTTAGTCATTGTTTTGTAGTTTGACCTCAGTTATTGAACATAATCTTCTTATAACCCAACCTCATAAACTCCATAGGTTCAAATGTTCAAATCCTGTCAAAATGCCAGTCCACACCAGAGATGTGAAAACACATTTTGGGCAGGACATGAAAAATGTAATCTATACTGCTCATGAGGTGATGTGAAAAAATGGCTATGTTGAAAATTTGCAGTCAAAGTATTAAAAATTAACAAAGTTATGCATGTACATAGAAACATTTCAATGTGCGCATGCAACTCGGCCATTTTTAGGAATTTTTTCACCAAATTTTCAACATAGGCTTTTTAGGACCCCACCTCATGAACACTGGCAGTGTCATTTTGTTAATCAGTCCCAAAAGATGATTTTCTGCAGTGACCATGAAATCATCTTCCAGGCCAGAATAATGAAACAACAGACACAGTGTTCATGAGGTGGGGTGCCAAAAAGCCAATGCTGAAAATCTGGAGAAAAAATTCCCACAAATGTCTTCGATATCAACATAAGTTGAAAATGCCATTGAAATACATTATACGGCACTTACCTTCATTTCTCGGTTTGTGGTGCAGCTTTGAAGAGTGCACATGTGTCCCAGTGCACAGAAGGTGGCAGCTGAGGGCCTCCAGTGGTAAGTATAGGGCAAGGGGGGCATGGGGTGGTGTGTTGCTCAATGGGAGGTTCAGGATGGGGGAGGGGGATGGGAGATGACGAGGTACCATATTCTTTTATTCAGAGACAAATAAAAACGTTGGGGGACTGTTTACTTTTTTCACAGATACATTGAATCAATATTTTGGGACACTGGGAGTGGGCTACCCAGTGTCCCAGAGTACTGGGGGTTGGACATAACTGGGGACACTGGGAGTAAGCTCCCCAGTGTTCCACAGTACTGATGTCAACAAAACTGTTGTCAGTGGGGTGCCACTACACACCAGGGAAAATGGTGGCTGGATGACTCTGCAGCTGGCAGCACGAGTTCTAGCTGCAGTTGCAGAAGTCAAGAAAATCCCAGTGTTCCCATAAAGAGAACTGGGATGAGCAGAGGGGTATGAAAGTAAAAGCAGGACTCCTCACATGTGCACAAGAAATAGCACTAGTGCGCATGTGTGGACTAGCTACATTCCACACACATTTCAGCTTTCTTTTGAAGTTTTCGTATAAGCCACTTGTAACAAGAAGTTCGCTGTGCACACGCTCTGTGGCGAACTTAAAAATAGGTTGAAGGAATTGCAGAGTTCAATCACATTTAGGGTTTTGTACAATGTTCAGATAAAGATTGCTGTCATGTCTTACTGCATCCCATACAGAAAACCAAACAACATGTGTTTTTTTGTTTTCATAAATGCAGAAAAAATATGCAACAGTGTTTGTCTAATATGTTCTTATAATCATTTGATCTGGGCAAACCAGTACCTGAAATGACTACACTATCCCCAAACTGAGGCTATTTAAATGCTCAGACAACTTCAAGTTGTGGAAGCAAAAGATAAACTGGCAAACAAATATCAAAGTGAGAAGGATCACCCCAGAGTGTCAACTTTGTCACTTACTAAGAACATGTCCACTGTATGCAAGGCCATATATAGGCTGTGTCATGTGATCAGCACAACTACTATAGCTCATTCAAGCTGGTGCCCCTGAAGTCATCAGATCAGTCTCTGATGTCTGTGCATAACACTTGGTGGACAAAAAAGTTCAAATTAGTTCAAATTTGAAAATAAATACACAAAACAGTACTTTTGAGAGTCATACCTAATATTCATTTTTGGAACAATGTTTTGGAACTTTAGATGGCACAGTGTACAGTGAAGGATTAAATTTGAAAAGTTTACATGGGAGAACTCTTATATCTTGCATATATATAGCACACACACACCAGCCAGCCAGCAAGCTCAAAGGGGACCCATAAGGCAGTCTTGGAGCCCCTTCAGACCTCACTCACCAGCTGGCCAGCGAGCTCAACGGGGACCCATAAGACAGCCCCAGAGCCCCTCCAGCGCTTACACACCAGCTGGCCAGTGAGCTCACAGGGACCCATAAGGCAGCCCCGGAGTCCCTCCAGGCCTCACACACCAGCCAGACAGCAAGCTCAACAGGGACCCATTAGGTAATCTACACCCCCTCCTGCACTATTCTGTAGGGGTGCAATATGGACTTTAACTCCTCTGACTTTGCCTGATAGACTTTTGTCTGTACTGCAACAACTCCCCAGGCGGGATTCCACCACATCTCCAGCGGAGCTTTAAGACTGCGAGTTTTGCCTGTACAGTATTTTGTGGCTCTGCTGTTTTACTGTGCCGCTTAGCTCTATGCCTTGTGACTCTGTATTCTGCTGTTGCGCCTGTGTTTTACCTGCATATTTGGGCATGCATTTAGACCTGTTCTCCCAGTAGTAGCTCTGTTTTAATTCTGTCTGACTCCAGAGTCACATCGCATTCTCTCTGCCTACACTCGCTAATGTTTTAGAGCTGCGTTTTAGTTGATTATCTAATAGAAGGGTGGTATGTAGATGCTCTGAACTCCCCCACTGGATCTTGGCCTGCACTACCTCACCATGGTTGTGTTTTCCTCGCCTCCTTGCTCGGGTCCATAGCGGCCATTACTATTGCCGCATATGTGCACTTCAGCCTTCCCCACAGCCTACAGAGTACCCCCCCTCCCACTGCATATTAATTTGTCCTTTATTATCTCCCTAAATAGACAGCCCCAGAGCCCCTCCAAGCCTCACACACACCAGCTGACCAGTGAGCTCAACAGGGACCCATAAGGTAATCTACACCCCTTCCTGCACTATTTTGTAGGGGTGTTAGCTCATCGACACTTTGCATCGACTGTCCCGCCCACCCCAGGGCAGCTCTAACTTTATAGCCCTCCCTGGTCACGTGACCTACAGTCATTTTGTTCTATTCCCCTCAGCTCCTTTTATTACTTGACCACTAGGAGTCACTGTTGCACCCCCCTGTTTACCTGTCTTCCCCACTCCTACTCTCTAGTCTTCTGAACATTCTCACTGTGCCCTCTCTGCCTTTGCTGGTCATTTCCTTTGCATCCCCTGCCTAGGCTCGAACCTTGCACCTTCTACCCCAAAGGTGGAGACACTACCACTGCACTACTACTACTATTACTACTACAACTACTACTACTGTACTGCAGTCACTTAACTTCCCTGTGCTCCCAGGTTGTGCCTGTAAACAAGTTTTCAGCTTAGTGTGCCAATCCTGGTTAAACAATTGGAAAAAAAAAAACCTATAACAGCTTCCCCTGTAAGTGTAGTGCCTTTTCAGCCCCATATCTT
The DNA here is from genome assembly GCA_016271365.2 of Neoceratodus forsteri. Classification (NCBI taxonomy): domain Eukaryota; kingdom Metazoa; phylum Chordata; order Ceratodontiformes; family Ceratodontidae; genus Neoceratodus; species Neoceratodus forsteri. Next base: position 258,477,734 of record CM028137.1, on the reverse strand, counting down.
TTCCCTATGCTGCCACTACCAGTGCTCCGCTGCCCAAATGCTACCCCTCCCTCCTCTCACCTGTGGTATTCCTCTCACTGCTCCCCCTACTAGTTCTGACCCCTGTCTTGGATCCCTCCACACTCCATTCTCCCCAGCACCCCCACTTAGTCCTCCTCCCATTGCCTACACTTTGTTCTCCCATGCCTCCCCTCTCCCACCTCCACTCAACCCCTCCTCCACCCCCTCCTTTTGCCCCTCTCTCACCATGTTAACAGCTCCCCACATACTCTCCCTCCCCATCCCAGTTCTTAGCCCTAAAAACTCCCGCCAAACTACCCCCGGTCGCAGCATCTGCAAGCAACTCCAGTTGGCTGTGCTCCGACCCCTGCTTCTACTCATTATACTAATATCCGGCAATGTTCAGCCCAATCCTGGGCCTCCCTCACCCACCTCCCCCAGCCACCCCCAAACTGACTGCCTGAAATTAGCCTCTCTTAGCATCTGCAGTCTGCAGAAAAAATTTGACTCCCTCCAGGCCTGGATTGCTCAACATCAGTCTGATATTCTCTGCTTGGTTGAGATCTGGCTCTCCAAAAATACCCCAGATGCTGCCATCTCCATCCCTGCTTATTCCGTCTTCCAGGCCGAGAGGTGTGGTAATCGTGGCAGGGGCTGTGCCATATACCTACATGACTCCCTTCAGTGCCTCGCTTTACCCCCTGCCTACCTAGGTCATGGTGCACAAGCCTTCACCCTACAAATCTTGGTTAACAAAGCCGAAGTTCCACTCCTGGTCGTGGCAGTCTACATTTTTCCCAGGAATCAAAAGTCAGCCTTCCTCTCTACCCTAACCTACCTCACCCAGCTGGCTCCCAAATCTGAATGCCTAGCCCTAGGAGATTTTAACGTTAACTGGCACTCTCCCTCTGTCTTCCCCCTCAAGGATGCCATATCAGCACTTGACTTCACACAAGTAGTCACCTTCCCCACCAGGCATAACCCCAGATCTGGCATGGTGTCCCTGCTTGACCTAATTCTAACAAACCACCTCTCCCAAATCTCATGCCTTGCAGTCCACCTCAATGCCCTGAGTGCCCACTCTCTTGAGACATGTAACTGGTCCTGTAAGGTCTCAAAACAACACCCTAAACACATTTATCAATGGTGACTTAAGCCTGAAATGCTTCAGTGCCTAAAACTGCATCTCACCTCCCTTGACTGGTCACCCATTTATAATGCCCCCAACATCAACTTGGCACTAGATTACTTTATCACCGCCTTCTCCTCTGTCTGTGACTTATTTGCCCCCTATGTGAAATGTGTTGTCAAGGGCCACTCCACCCCCTGGATTACCCAGTCCCTCCTGGACTTGATGCGCCGTCATGACTCCCTTTGGCAACTTGCCCTTGACTCAAGTAAGCCGGCCAATAGGCACCTCTATTGTGCCTTGCAAAATAAATGTACCTGGGAGATTCGTAAGGGGCCAAGGCTGAACACTACAAGTCCTCCCTCACCTCTACCTGGGGATAAGGCAGAAAGTTCTGGAACAATCTCAAAGAACTGAATGGCACTACCCCCCCATTATCCACAATGGATCTGCAGCATCTGACTCTAAACACATTGCTGATATCCTAAATAATTCCTTTTCTGACCTCAGTGGTATCTCCCATCCCACTTCTTCAAACCCCCTCCCACCCCCCTGACCTCCTCCCCCCACCCAGCACCCCAACCTTTCACTTCAGGACAGTCTCCCCAGTTGACGCCAAGCCCTACCTACTAAAGGCCTTAGGGCATGCCCGGTACAGCGCAGACTCCATCGAACTCAAGCTCCTGCACCTCACTTTAGACAATGTCCTCTCCCCCTCACCTTTATTATCAATCGTTCCCTCTGTCATGAGACTTTCCCCTCCATCTGGAAAGCAGCTGTCATCACATCAATCCACAAGGGTGGTAACGGATCTGATGCAGGTAACTACCGACCAATCTTAATCCTCCCCCCCACATCTAAAGCCTTGGAAAGAATCATTTCCGATCAGCTTACCTACCATCTCATAAAGTGCAACCCACTTTGCCAGCAACAGCATGGTTTCTGTCAGGGCCACCGCACCACCTCTGCGTTGCTAGAGTTCACATCCCCCCTTCATTCTGCACTTGACAAAGGCCACCTCACTGGTGCTGTCTTTGTTGACTTGTCAAAAGCTTTCAACGCAGTCAACCACTCCCTCCTTCTCTCTATCCTAAGCAATGTGGGTCTCTCCCCTGAAGCCACTAATTGGTTTGCCAACTACCTCTCAGGCCAGACACAGTAAGTTAGGAAAGGCTCTGCAGGCTGCTCATCCCTCAAATGTAAAATCTGGGATCCTGCAGGGTTTCTATCCTCAGACCCCTCCACTACAGTATATTCCTAAACACCCTCCCTATGTCGTGCTCTGGGCAACTAATACTTTATGCTGATGATGCAGTCCTGTTCTCATCCCACTCAGACCCTCATCAGCTCCAACTCTCACTACAGGATACCTTCTCCAAAGCTGAGTACTGGTTTGCAGAAAACCTACTCATCCTAAACTACAGAAAAACAAAAATAATGCTTTTCGCCAGCCCCCAGAGTAGACACAAGGACCACCAACTCAGAATCTTCAACTCCCAGTCACTGCCCCTCGACCAAGTTGTTTCTTTCAAGAACCTTGGCATCTACTTGGACCCTGCTGTCAATTTCCCACAGCCACATTCATCACCTCTACACTGCTGTCAACTCCAGGATTGATATACTCCACTGTGTCAAACACTGCCTCACTTCTGATGCCCTCAGCCTTGCCGTCTCCTCCTCGATCCTTGCCCTCATTGATTATGGGTTACTAATATATGGTGCTGCTGATATCACCTCATTCCAAAGAGTCAGAGTTATCCTCAACAAGGCCTGCCACCTTATATTAAGCTGTGATCACTATACCCACACTTGTTCCCTCTACCAGCAGGTCAACTGGCTCAACCTCGACAACCGTCTAAAATACCACACTTGCCTCATGGTTAAAAAGATCTCTACTGGTCTTCCCACTCTCTCAGGGCTTCCTTTCTTCCTTCCTGACTCCTGCCCCTGCATGAAACCACCTGCAACTCTGCTAAATCTCCTTTCTATGTCCCTCACTTCTGAATATCTCTCTTGGTCAGTGCACCTTCACATACCTAGCCCCTCTCTGGATGAATGCCACTTTCTGTACCATTACAGTCGAATCCAAACTTGGCTATTTCAAAACCCTCCTCAAGGAGCACCTCCTGACCAACAATGACTGTGACTGTCCATAACCCCCATCCACCACTGACAAAGAATTCTCCTCCTGCCCCCCCCAGCACCATCACCACTCTTCACCAAGGTATATTTCACTGCCCTCCCTGTTCCTTATTTTCCATGACACTGTCAGGCCTAAGATTTGGCCAAGATTGTACCTTCAATACCTTGTTATCTCTATAACTAATGAATGTACCTAAATTTTATTGTATTGTTCTAATGACGTGGTGCCTTTGGAAATGAGTGTCTGACTCAAAGGTTGTAAATCCGAAATGTTCAATAAATAAATAAATACAAATCTGCATTTTGTAGGTGGTGGAACTTTAATGTCTAAGTGGTGGAACTCTCCTATAGAACTCAATGGAGAAAGATGTCATAGGTGGTAGAACTGTCATACAGTTTTTTTAAGAGGTGGTGGAACAAAGTTCCTGGGGGCTTCTGTCCAATTTAACCCCTGGGTATAGTATACATGAGAATGAGGTGGTTCTGTAGTGTAGAGAACAAACAGCAATCACACTCAGCTACAGCTACCTCCAGCATACAGAGTTTTTTCCCTTTTAGCACTATTGTACCTAAGGGCGATATACATTATTTTCAGCTTTCATGATTTGTAAGTGTGGTATTTCTGAAGATGAGGGAGTTTTTCATGTATCCCTTTTTTGACAGAGATTATTTGGGCTGCAGCAGCAAAGTACTTGAATAGAGTTTCCGCTAGTTCTCTTTGCTTTGTCTGCCACTCTTTCTCTCCCTCTCTGTCTCATTACGTAAATGGGGTACTGCAACCAAACTGGGTATACACATCTGTGGAAATAAGACACAGCCAGTTATATTAGTCTAGAATTTTCTAGAATGTTGTCAGCGGAGTGGCTGTGTTGTGTGGAGCTACTGTAGCTATAGTAGGTGCTCATTTTTTATTTTTCTAGTTTCAATGTTTTCTTGTGTAACAATTTAGGGGATTAAAAAGAGAAAACATTACTGCCTATACGAAGGTGTAAGATTTGTATGCTGAATGTTGGTTGGGGTCAAGATGGTCACCACATTTGTTCTGTAATGAATCCTTTTCAATATAGTTCCATTTTATTTATACATTTTGTTAACATGTGTGTGATTTCTGTGGAATGTGATTGTAAAGTCTTATTGGCATTCCAGAACTTTATGGCTTCAGTGATGGATTCTTTTTTTATTGGACCTAAATAGTTTTTGATGATGTATTTCTAATGGCATGATTCTGTAGATTAAATTGCATTACATCAAATCTCATGGACACCTAATCAATGTTTTGCTCTCATCCTTGCCTGGATTTGTTAGTCTGCTAGTTAGTGAATCGTGTGATATTGACATTTTTTCTGTTACTATCTAAGGGTCTTTGTTGATCGAGAGTTTCTGGTTAAAAAAAAAAAAGAAACACCTGGTAGTTGCTTAGTAAGAGATGTTCTGGTATAGTGGTCTTGTTTTCTGGTAGCTTTTGAGAAGTACAGTAATAGCCCATTGTGTTGTAAAACAGAAACTAGTGAAGTATTGTTGTCAATCTGAAAATATAAATGTTGCAAGTAATTTATTTATTTATTTATTTATTTAGTTAAACATCAGTTTAGAAACCTTTGAGCCAGAGGCTCATTTACAAAGGTACCTCGTCACAAAGAGGACATCAGAACAGTAGTACAAGGGACACAGTACTTACAAACAAAAAAGTTACAGTTCAATTACAATTTTGTTTCAATAGAATACAATCTCCAATGAAGCAAAAGATAACAAAAGGTGCAAAACTTATGGTCGGCGGAGAGCTGGTGGGAGTAGAAGAGAGGAGATAGGGAGGAGGAATTAGTAAGGAAAGGAGGGGGGGGGGAGCCACTCAGTGAGCATTGTCAAACAAAGTATATATATATATATTTTTTTTTTACACTAGGCTAGCGGCAGTTGCATTTACTAGAGCTAAGCAGGAAGTTTCTGAGCCTGGGCTTAAAGCAAGCTAAGGTTAGTGAGTTTGAGACACTGGCAGGGAGGAGTTATACCAGTGGGTATACGGTGAGGAATGCACTTCTGACCTTGAGAGGTCCTGGCTCTTGGAATAACTAGGGTAGCTCTTGGCAGGCTGCGTGTGATCAGGTCGGTGCAGTGCGGCTAATGGAGTTGGATAGGCCTATGGGGATGGAGCCACGAGGGCTTTAAAGGTGAGCTGGCATGTCTGATATGCATGAGTCGCTCTTCCAGGTTGAGTAGGGTAGCTAGGTGTACAGCTCACATGTGTGGAGTGAGTCTGGGAGCACCAGTGATAAGTCTACAGGCCTTATTAACTGTGAGGCGAACCTTGTTGAGGGCAGTCTGATCTGCTGAGCCATAGACCGGAAGGCCATAGTCAATGAGAGACATGACAGAGGAGGTGACAGCCAGGTGGAGGGCATCAGGAAGGAGGCATTTCTTGTGCCAGTAAAGAATGCCTAGCCGTGAGTTGGCAACAGAATTTAGGGCAGATATATGTCCATGGAATGAAAGTGCAGGGTCAAAGGTTATACCAAGATATTTATAGGACTGCACCTGGTCAATGACGAGATTGGGTGTGGAGTGGACAGCTAAGGGAAAATTTGCTTTTAGCATTTGGATTAGTAAAGATCTTACAAGTTATATTTTGTATACAATATGATTTATTTGATGGCTGAGTACTTTTGAAATCATATTCACTTATAGTTGGCTTTAGCAAGGGACCTAAGCTAATAGATCTGACATTGTTCAGATAAGCACAGTGCCTACAGAAAAAAACTGTGGTTGTCAGTGAGTAAGTAAGCAGAACATGCATGTCACCAGGCTTATGCGGTATAGGCAACCCTCTCAGCAGAGGGTATGGGGTACATCTGCAACCAATATGAGCAAGTTGCTGCACTTGAGAGCCATGTTGCCAACCTAGAATAGCAACTGACTGCACTATGAGGGCACCTTGGTCTCATGCCACCTGGTGTTGGCTCACTCCTTACTACCTACAGTGGCACTCAACAAACACATGGTGCCCAATCTCTAACCTTTCAGGTTCCCGGATGTCGTACCTCCATGGGTCAGCGGTCCTTTATCTATAGAGCTGCTCAATGGTTCAATTCCCTCAATAAAGAATCACTTTCCTCTACTACACTTGGACCCTTCAAAAGGAATCTCAAACTTTACCTCACCTCTACCACTCAATGTGACTGCTTTGTTGAACAGAGATCTCTCTAAACACCTCCCAGCTCACTCATGTCTCAGGCCCGCCTTTCCCAATCTCATTCCCTCTGGCACTGGGCCTCCTTGTGACTCCTTTCCTGCTTCACATCTCCACTGGTACAAGACATTTTCCACTACCATCGGACAGTGGCCCATTAGCCTGCCAACTTCCTCTCCCGATTCGCATGCCTGCAATACTAACTGCCTGTGGTGCCCTCTTCTCTTATTGTTACCGCAGCCAGCTGCCTACTCAAGCTGCTCATTTTATGAATATTATCTCAAAGTATGTTATAACTGAGTATCTTTATTTTTTCTTTTAGTTGTTTTGGTTGTTTATTGTGCATTCTTTTACTACCTCTGTATGTATGTTGACCCTCATCCTTTGACGTGGAACCTTTGTAAACAAGCAGTTTCTGCTCAAAGGTATTTGTAATCCAAGAATTTAATAAATAAAAAATAAATAAACATGGAGAAAGTCAATTAGGTGCCTGGACATTGAGGGGGGTTGGCCGAATGCTGGTCAAGGACACTGGAATGGATGCATAACTGCTATTCTGCTAGGGCAGTATTACATCCACCATTCTGCCTGCTGAGGGAAGGGGATACATGTTCTGGCACCCAGCCTGTCAGGGAAGAGGAAAGAAAAGTCTGGCTGGAAGGACACGAATGTAGTCGTTATTTGTGATGCCATAGTTAGAGCAGTGGGTGAGGTCAAACAGGCACTGCCAGACCATGATGATATCATGGAAGAGCTAGTTTGCCTGCCTGGAGCATGGGTCAGATGAGTGCTATACAAGGCCAAGCAATGCAGCCAGGGGAGGAACAAATTGCTACCACTCATGTTGAAATGCACATCATAGGATGCACAGGTCCTATAGACATAATTTATTTATTCATTTATTTGAATTTTGGTAACCAGGTAGGCCCACTGAGACCATGCAGTCCTTTATCCAGTGACAACCGGGGAGACAATTACAGCACAAAACAACTGACAAATACAGGCAATTATTAAAGTACAGAGAATTAACAATGATTGAAAGGATGTACAGAGACTTCATAGACTTTGAATCATAGACTTTGTTGGCAGATAAGGACCACTTGGCCCACCTAGTCTGCCTATTAAGCACTTCAAGATAGTTAACTAATAAGCAACCATAATCCTGGTTAAGCAACTAAATCAAAAAGAAAAAATAATATTTATATTGAGCATAGACAAAATTGTAATATATATATATATATATATATATATATATGTATATATACAAAATTTAATACCTTGGAACGTACATATTTACAAACACACATGCAACACACTGTTTTAGAATCCAAGCAGCAGGTGGTACAGAGAAGGTAGTGGTTAGCTAAAACAGATGCAGTGGGAAGGTTTAAGTAGATAAGAGGTAAGTTCTTTTTTGAAAAGTGATAGGTTGGGGCAGGTGAGTAAAGCAGGTGGGAGGGAATTCCAGGCAGAGGTGGCTGAGAAGGCAAATGAATGTGTACCCAGTAGATGGTGTGGTTTCAGGATCTCTAGTAAGGGAAGAGAAGTAGACCTGAGTGAGCGAGCATATGCTTTGTGGTACACAATTCCCCTGAGACAAGGAAGATTAAAGAGATTAACTAGTTTGAATACAAAGCATAGTGTGTGGAACTGTAACCTTGAGTCATAATTAGGCCATTGAAGAGAATACAGGGTGTCACAGTGATGTTTTCTGGAGTCAGCACCTAGGCAAATTGCCCGATCATATAATAGATTTGATGCGGCCGGGCAAGGGATGAGGGTTGAGTGGAGAGTAATTAGGAAGTCATAACTGGAGTAAAAGATGTTCCTGAATGAAAAGATATCCAGAGTGAACTTTTCTGAGATCTTCCCAGTCCTGGGAGCTATTGAAGAATAGCAGACCATTAGGCATGCAAACACTTAGCTAAGAGTCTGGTGCAAGAAGGATTGTTTTCTTTGTTTTTGGCTAACTGGAAGGTCTTCCGGGGCAGGACACAAATGTATTCCCCTGATACTCTGCACCTGTGCCAGAAGGGAGTGGAGGCACTGACCAGAAGACTAGACAGGGCAATTAGGTGGATTTAAACTAGAGAATACAAGAGAGGAGGCTGGTGCAAAGCTTCCCCAAGGCAGAAGGTAGATGTGGGGGATCACCGAAGGGGGATAAAGCCTTTTATAGGTACATTAGGGAGCATAGAAAGGGAGGGATAGTGAAGATTAATAAAGGAGAGGGGAGGTGGGCAGAGGGAGACGGTGAAAAGGCAGAGATACTGAATGAATACTTTTGCTCAGTATTCACAAAAGAAGAAGAGGAGGAGTTACCTAAACCAAAGAGTAGAAGCACTCTGGATAGTGGGGTTGACGCCAGTCCATTTACAGAAGAAAGATTACTGAAAGAACTCCTAAAACTCAAGGTGGACAAAGCAATGGGGCCTGACAGGATTCACCTTAGAATCCTAAAAGACCTAAGGGAGGACCTTATGACATCACTAACCACACTTTTTAACAAATAATGGGAAGATGGGGTGGTACCCGAGGACTGGAGGAGGGCAGATGTGATTCCCCTTCACAAAAGTGGGAGCAAGGCAGAAGCAGGAAACTACAGACCTGTTAGTTTGACCTCAGTGGTGGGGAAAATGATGGAATCACTTCTGAAAGAAAGAATTGTTGAGTACCTAAAGGCCAGTGGGACACAGGACCCAAAGCAGCATGGATTCACAGCAGGAAGGTCATGTCAGACGAATCTAATCGATTTCTTTGACTGGGTGACCAAAGTAATAGACCAGGGAGGGGCTGTGGACATGGCCTACCTAGACTTTAGCAAGGCATTTGACACAGTCCCGCACAAAAGATTAATAATTAAGTTAGCTGGCCTGGGAGTGGGTCCCAGGGTGGTAGCCTGGGTAGAAAACTGGCTGCACAACAGGACACAGAAGGTAATAGTGAATGGAACACATTCAGAAGAAAGGGGGGTTACTAGTGGAGTACCTCAGGGCTCGGTACTGGGTCCAGTCCTCTTTAATGTCTTTATAGGTGACATTGCAGAGGGTCTGGAAGGAAAGGCATGCCTCTTTGCAGAAGACACAAAGATCTGTAACAGAGTTAATACACAAGGGGGGGTAGAAAACATGAGAAGGGACTTGACAAGGTTGGAGCAATGGTCAGACATATGGCAACTTAGATTCAATGCAAAGAAGTGCAAAGTAATGCACCTGGGAAACAAAAATCCAGGAGAAGAGTACACAGTAGCAGGGGAGGTACTAACGACAACAATAATGGAAAGGGATTTGGGTGTAGTCATATCAGATGACCTAAAGGTGGGTAAGCAATGTGAGAAGTCAGTAAGGAAAGCCAGGGGGATACTGGGATGCATAGGGAGGCATTACATGTAGAAAAAGGAAGTGGTTATCCTCTATACAGACAGTTGGTGAGACCCCATCTGAGTACTGCATGCAGTTTGGAGACCTCATCTCCGCAAGGACATAGATAGGATGGAAGCAGTCCAGAGGAGGGCAACTAAAATGATGCAGGGTCTACATCAGAAACCATATGAAGAGAGACTGAGAGAGCTTAATATGTATACCCTTGACGAAAGAAGGGACGGGGGGACATGACAGAAACTTTTAAGTACCTGAAGGGAATCAACAAAGTCCAGGAGAGTAGCATCTTTCAGAAACAGAGATGTGTAAGAACAAGAGGGCACAATTTAAAGTTAGAGGGGGGACAGCTCAGGGGTAATGTGAGGAAATTCTTTTTCACACAGAGAGTAGTGCATGCATGGAACCGCCTTTCTGGAGAGGTTGTGGGGTCTAAAACAGTGGGGGAATTCAAACATGCATAGGACAGACATAAGGCAATTATAGTGGGTGGTTGCAGGAAGTAGGCTGTTGGTTAACTAGAATCTGCAGCTTATCCAATAGGTAGGGAAATGGGCAGACTGGGTGGGCCAAGTGGTCCTTATCTGCCGTCAAAGACTATGTTTCTATGTTTCTATGACTACAGAGCAAGTAAGCTAGAAGAGCGGACACCCACAAAAAAGCTAGGAATCATAGACAAGCAAATATTTATCACTTGCATGAAAGCCAATATGAGTACCACAGCCAGCAAAATTGGATTGCTTAAGGGCCTGATGTACTTTAATGCGACAACAGATTTGCACTAACAAAGACCTGGTGGGGGAAATGACTTGCACACTAGTCACTGAGTCCAACTGTGTTAAGATGGGGAAATAGTGTGGGGGGTCACACTGGGTGTGTGCTTTAGGCCCCCAAACAGTTTAGAAAGTATTATGACTGGTAAGTTGGGGATATTATGAGAGTAGCCCTGTCAGATGCAGTTGTGATTCTGGTGGACTTTAATCTACCAGGCATTGACTGGCATCTTGAGTAAGATAATGACAAGGCTGTGATTATGTTTCTGCCCACTTTCAAGCACTGCTTCCTAGAACAGAATGTCCAACAAGTGACTGGGTTTAAAGTCACTTACTCATGGCTTTGTTGTGAGCAATGTGGATGGGATCATCCCTAGTGGGTGCATCAATGAACCAGTGGGAGACAGGGACCACAACTTGGTAACCTTCTCCCTGTTAACAGGGAAGACTAGTCCTGTCTCAGTCACCTGTATCTAGAACTTTAAAAAGGTGGACTTTGCCATGATGACGGATCTGGTGACTAAGGGCCTGGAGAAACTACATCAGGCTGGTAGCCCAGAGCACATGTGGGTTTGCTTAAGAAGGTGCTTGAAGCTACTGTGGAGGTCTGCATTCCTATAAGAAAAAAGTAAAATAGGCCAAAAATGGGCCCCAGGCACATTATGGCCACTTGGCAATTTCATCTACAAACAAAGTCTAGCCAGAGTCAATACAGCTGTGGCGAGCTGCCAAATGACCAAAATTGCACGTGTGTGTAGAAAATTTTGAATGACTCGGTGTAACAGCCATTTTTTTGGGTTGTTTCACCAAATTTTCAACATGGCCTTTTGGGACACCACCTCATGAAGAGTGCCACTGTCATTTTGTTCACTTGTCCCAAAAGGTGATGTCGCAGAGCGACTGTGCCTTTCTGTGCCACGGGTTGGAAAACATGTTTTTTGGCAAGATATGAAAAATTACAGCTGTACTGTTAATAAGGAGGTGTGCAAAAATGTCAGTGTTGAAAATCTGGAGTGAAAATACTAAAAATTGGAAAAGTTAAGGGCGTGTGTAGAAACTGCACAATGCACACTCGTAACACAGTCATTATTTGGAATTTTTTCACCAGATTTGCAACATGGGCTTTTTGGGACCCCACCTCATGACCAGTGTCACTGTTGTTTCGTTAATTGGTTCCAAAAGGTGATTCCATGCAGCAACCGCTAAATCACCTTTCGGGACTGAGTAACGAAATGACAGTGACAGTGTTCATGAGGTGATGTCCAAAGAACCCCATGTTGAAAATTTGGGGCCAAAAGTCCAAAAAATGGCTGATATATCAACATAAGTTGAAAACCGCATTAACTGCCATTATACCATGCTTACCTTTGATTCTTCAGTTTGTGGTTTGGCTTTGAAGAGTGCAGACATGTCTCGGTCCAAAGAAGATGACAGCACTGACCTCTGGAGGTAAGTATGGAGTAAGGAGGGATCCTGGGCACTGGGTGCTTAGTGGGAGGGTGGGGATTGGGGAGATGGGACTGGGGCAACAATGAGGGGCTGTTTTATTTTTTACAGGTAAAATAAAAGGTGTCGGGGACAGTTTTCTTTATTTATAGGAAAAAAACAAGAACAAAAAAACAGAATTTTGGGCACACTGGGGTGGGCTCCCAGTGTGTCACATGACTTGAGGGGGTACATCATGCTGACATAGGGATTGGGTACTCTGATGTAGGCTAGGAAAAAAAAGGAAAAACATACATTTGGGCACACTGGGGTGGGCTCCCAGTATGCCACATGAGGGACGGATTTCTTTATTTACAGGAAAAGAAAAGAAAACAACATAAATTTGGGCAGACTGGGGTGGGTTCCCAGTGTGATGAGGGGTACACGATGCCATTACAGGGACTGGGCACCCTGATGTTGGTGCAGAGAAAAAAAAGAAAACTAAATTTGGGCACACTGGGGTGGGCTCCCAGTGTGCCACATGAGTTGGGGGGTACATAATGCTGACACGGGGATTGGGCACCAGATGTAGTCTTGGGGAAGGGGAATGGAGACAGCAGGGAGGACAACAACACTGGGAGGGAACGGGAGGGTTTTCTTTGCTGCTGATGCTGGGAGGGAATGGAGGGAGAGGGGAGGACAGGAGCAATGGGAGGGTGCAGGAGGAGTGCCATCCGCAAGATGGCAGCGGCGACATAACTGTGCATATGTGGCATTCGTGCAAGCATAGTTGTGGTGAATGGTACTCTGCCATTCACAAGATGACAGTGCCAGCAGAACTGCACATGCGCGCAAGGTGAGCATGCACAGTTCTTGTCCCGGAATACGGAAGTAACAGCCAAAATAGCATGGCTGTTACTCCTTAGTGACTGATTGTGGGGGAGTGTTACAAGCTCTGTTGGACTTTCAGAAAGATACTGCCTAAAGTCCAACAGAAGGTGCGGCGATTGGCCATTTTAAGGCAACAGATCAATCCCAAAATGGTTGTAGGCTCTGCCCACAGCCATAAAAAAGGAGGATCTATAAGTGCTGGAAAAAGAATGGTTGCCTCCAGGCAAGAGAAGTGAACATAGCAGCACTGAGGGACAATTAGAACAAAATTAAGGAAGCCTGAGAGGGCCTGGAAACCAGGATAGCACTGGAGCAGCAGATAACACCAAAGCTTCCTTCCAGTCCATAAATGGAAAGTGAATGATGAAGTAGGGGATTGGGCCCCTGGAAACAAGCCAAAGGGAGGAGCCTGTGCATGATCCAGGGGTGATGACTGAGACGCTGAATAAACACTTCTCTTCATTGTTCACCAGGGGGGCCCCAAGAGTGGATGCTCATTGGGAGGGCACATGACATCAAGGATAATCATGATGCGACCTACTGACATCATACCCACCTTGGTAGTAGGCTACCTGGAAATGTTCAATTCAGAAAAAATCCATGCGGCGAATGGGAACAATTGATGGAGCCTCTTGTGATAATCAGTTATGAGTCTGTCTCTACCGACGTGTTACCAGAGGACTGGAAATTGGCCAGTGTGGCCCCCATCTTCAAGAAGGAGGTAGGGTTGCATTCAGGAAACTATAGGCACACCGGCCTAACATCAGTGCTGAGAAAGGTCCTGGAATACATTATCAAGGCTAGAACAATGGATCATTTGATTGAAGGCAAGGTTTTCATCCCCTCTCCACATGGCTTCATGAAGGGCAGATCAAGCAAACCTGCTTGAACACATTCTTTATAGTGTGACCAGGGGCATGAATGGGGCTGGGCTTTTGAGATAGTCTATCGGTGTTTCATCAAATTGTCCTTTGACTCTGCAGCACATGATAAGCTTCTGGGCAAATTACAGTAGTATATATGAATAACACACAAAGCGTATTGCTCACTGGCTTCACAGCAGGAATCAGAGGGTTGTGGTTGATTTGCATTACTACAAGTATAAACGGGGTTCTCAGTGGCATGCCTTTTCAAAATTATTGTCAGTAATCTGGAAGCTGAAGTATCCAGCATGTTACTTAAGTTTGCTAATGGCAGTATGCTGGCCAAGGTGGTGGAGAACCTGAAAAATCTGGTTGACTGGTGAAACTCTTGTTGTCTCGTAGTCAGTGCAGCCAATTACAAGGTACTACATTCTGGGCTGAGAAACAGAAGTAGGAACAACACACTGTATGGTAGGGATGTGCAAATACTTTATACCAAATATACAACTGAATATTCTATTCAGGGGCCCGAATATTTGGGTATTCAGTATTTAAATTTGTTATTCAGTGTTTTATCTTAAGATAAAGAAACTGCCCCACCCTCCTTCCCAGCACAGACCTCCTAAAATAAACAAGCTCCCAATCCCCTCACCCTCAGAACTCCATGCCTAACATCCTTCCCCCAGCATCTACAATTTCATTAAAGGAATATTTTTGTTAAAAAACTTTTAACAATGGGCAACCACCACAACCTGCCTACCTCCACCCCAGGCAACAGCCTTTTAGTGCTTGTATTAAGGAAAACAAATATATAACCCCAGCACCACAAATTTTGCCTATGCTGTCTTTGTGAACCATCAGTTGTAGCCTGCTTCCTTAGTTGCTTCTATGTTCCCTAACCCCAGTGTTTTATTTCAAGTCATACAGGTGGTGCAGCACTACAGGCAGGAGACAGACATCAGACTATTAGTTGCAGTTTGCAACACAAATGATTGGTACGAGGCAGTGTGCGTCTCCTCCTCTCTCACATAGAATTCTGTCAGTCAGCAGACTTGCCATAAAACAGGGTTTGCTATGATTTTGTTGTCTGTTTTATTCCAGTAGCATTTCTGTGTATAGGTGAACAGCACTAAGTCCAGTTAGAGTTGGTGAAAAGGCAAGCTCACTAGACTCAGGAAAATTCCAGGCTGGTAACTAACCACTCTGTTGAAAATTACTACATTTATATATATATATATATATATATATATATATATATATATATATATATATATATATTCATTGCAAAAATCCATTAATACATAGATACATACATACATAGACAGTGTCGGCAGACAAGGGTCTATAGCCCACCCAGTCTGCCCATTTAAGTCTGTAAGTTCAGTTTATGTTTTCCAAGAGTCTGTTGCCCTTACCCTGACCTCCAGAATTCCTTTATGTCTATCCCATGCATTCTTAAATCCGTGATTGTTTCAGCCCCACCACTTCCTCTGGCAGGGTGTTCCACTTGTCCACCACCTGCTCTGTGAAGAAATTCTTCCTCATGTTTCCTCTGAATCGTCTCCTCCAACTTCATACCATGCCCTCTAGTCCTGGAACATCTTTTTCGCTTAAAAATAGTGCATTCCTGCACCCTGTTCCTCCTGTAAGATACTTGTATGTCTCTATCATATCCCCTCTCCTCCTCTCCTCCAGGGAGTACATGTTCAGTGCCTTCAACCTGTCCTCATAGGACTTGTGATGTAATCCATGCACCATCTTTGTTGCCTCCTCTGAACCTTCTCTACCTTGTCTATGTCCTTACGTAGGTAAGGTCTTCAGAACTGCACAGTGTACTCCAGGTGCGGCCTCACTAGTGTCTTGTATAGTGGAATTATGACCTCCCTTTCCTGCTGGTGATGCCCTGCCTATGCACCCCAGCATCCTATTTGCTTTACCTGCTGCCTTGTCACACTGTTTCCTGCCTTGAGGTCATCAGAGATGATAACCCCAAGATCCCTTTCCTGCTTGGTGCATGCTATATCCTCACCCCCAACTGATATATTGTGCCAGGGTTTTTGTGCCCCATATGCATTATCTTGCACTTCCTTGCATTGAATTTCAACTGCCAAACCCCGACCATTCTTCAAGTTTCTGCAGGTCCCTTCTCATTCTGCCTACACCCTCTGGTGTGTCTACTCTGTTACAGAGCTTTGTGTCATCAGCGAACAGTGAAATTCTGCCTTCTAGGTCCTGAGCAATGTCACTGATGAAGATATTGAATAGTACCAGTCCCAGCACTGATCCCTGTGGTACCCACTGGTCACTCTTCCCTCTGTGGAGTGACAGCCATTTACCACCACCCTCTGTGTCCTGCTGCCCAGCCAGTTACCTACCCACCGCACTACTGTCCTGCCCACACCCATATTCCCCAGTTTGTGCAATAGTCTTCTATGTGGCACAGTGTCAAAGACCTCGCTTGAAGTCCAGATAGGCCATGTCCACTGCCCTCCCTGATCCACCTCCCTAGTGACCCAGTCAAAAATTAAATGAGTTTGGTCTGACATGACCTTCCCTAGTGAAACCATGCTGCCTTGGGTCCTGTAGTCCATTGACAAACCAGATGTTCCACCAATCTCTCTCTTCAGTAGTGCTTCCATGATTTTCCCACTACGAGGTGTGAGGCTGACTGGTCTGTAGTTCCCTGCTTCCTCTTTGTTCCCACTTTTGTATAAGGGGACTACATCTGCTATCCTCCAGTCTTTGGGTACCTCCTCTGTTTCTAGTGATTGGCTAAACAGGATAGCAAGAGGTTCAGCCACCACCTCTCTTAGTTCTTTAAGGACCCTGGGGTGCACCCCATCTGGCCCCATTGCTTTATCAACTCTTATTACTTCCAGTTCCTTCAGGACCCTTTCTGGTGTAAAGGGACTTGTGTCCATTTCTGCACCATTCTCACCAGTTAGAGTTGATTCTACACTAACAAAAGCATGGAAATTCAATGTTAGGGTTAACAACCCTACCCCCTCACATACATACCCACCCTCCATAGACCAACAGGTGTTAATGTGTGCCTTGGGGTTGTTGGCCTTAACTCTCACCCCATTCCATGTGTAAACAAGCTGAGATGGTACAGTACAGCAGAGCAGGGTGAGTGTTAGGCCCAATGACCCCAAGGCACAACCAAGCGCCTGTTGATCTGTGAAGGGTGGGGGTGTGTGGGGGGGTAGGGTTGGTAACCCTAATATCAAATTTCCAGACTTTAGTTGGTGTGGAATCATCCATAACTGATGCATTAATGGAGTTTTTTGCAACAAATTTCCCTTCTTTTTGAGAAAGTGAAATATTATTCATATGATTTCCATAGGTGTGAGTGCTGGCCCTCCAAGCTCTGTGCTCCCACCCACCCATAACTGTAGATACATAACACAGTGGGGCCCTGTGCTCCCAGTTTTGCATAATGGGATGCATATTTGGGGGCACAGGCCCTCTGGGCCCAGTGCTCCACCCACCCATAAGTGTAGAGACATAGAGCAGGAGGGCCCTGTGCACTCAGTATTGCAAGGTGGTTTCCATGGGTGGGAGTGTGGGCCCTCTGGGCCCTGTGCTCTCACCTACATATAAATATAGATACATAGTGCAGGAGGGCCCTGTGCTTTTAGTTGTGCATAATCGTATCCATAGATGGGAGCGCATTCCCTCTGGGCCCTGCTCTCCCACTCACCCATGAGTGTAAAAGCATAGCATAGGAAGGCCTAGTGCTTGCACTTTAGCATAAATGGTATGCATAGGTGGGAGCACAGTCTCTATGAGCCATGCACTTCCAGCTACCCATTACAACAGACACATAGTGCAGGCCTAGAGGCATTCCAAGTAACCCTTGTACTGCAGATATGACAGTATCTCAGTAACCATAGTAACTTTGGAAAAAAAAATTTCCCAGGTTGTATTCATGACTTGGCCACCTTCACACATGCTTAGTACACCTAAGGGTGTACAAAGTGGCGCTTAGCGAAAAATCCATATCTTGAATCACTTTCGAAATACGGGGGCGCTGAAAGCACCACAATGCTATCCTATGGGAAATTTCTCAGCTTCAGAACATTGTAACTATGGGTCCACTGAATGTTTTGGGACCAAACTATCAAAAGGCACATCTATGGGACCAGGGCTTGCCACCCTGCAAAGTTCAGCCCAAAAGCGCAATCCACCTTGGCACATTAAGTGACAAAGAAAGAAAACAACACATGGGAAAATGTGTTCAAGCAGTGTTTTCACGATAACTTTAATGTGTTCAGGGCACTCCGATCTCTATAATGGGAATGTTATTGTGCACAGAAAAATGTTGTCAAGGTTCCTTTTTTTTTGATGTAGGTCATTGCCGTGACAAAAAAAAATGTTGCAGCAATAAAACAGCAGAATGGTGGAAAAACTTTGAAAAACATATTTCCAGACCACCTGCTGAAAATTTAATGCCAGGGTCGTGTTCCTAAGGGCTCGAGTAGGTAAACACAACTGTTGATGTTTACCAAAGGGTGTTATTTTTCCAGTTTTAACATTTTTTGTCTCTCACTAACAAAATTAGGAAGCACAACAACAAAAATATGATCGTGAAAGTTTTCACAATGCACATATAAATTTTCCCATAGGCTACAATGAGACATGAAAAACTTGCATAACTTTTGAATGGATTAAAATTTTTTTAACCAAATCTTCAAAAGGCACCAGTTTAACCCATGACACATACAGACATGTACATCTGAATCCACTCAGATGCATTCTTCAGTTCTTTAAGCTCAACCAAAAAATGCGTAAAAGTTGGATAAATTTCACTTTTTGGATGCCCTACATCCAACCAGAACAAAACTTTCCAAATCTAGAGATCTATTGTTGGATGCTGTGCATGAAAAATATCAGTCAAATCAGACAAACATCTGCAAATAACTACAGTATACTGGTATATATATATATATATATATATATATATATATATATACACTAAGTGGCACGGTCACACCACTATAGTTAGGGTTGAGCGGCCAGTTACATACTAAAGTGAAAAGTTTGGAAGTTAATAACTTTGGACCCATTCAATGGATTTGCCTGAAATTTGGTACACACATTGGAGCTCACTAGATCTCTTGATCTGCCAAATTGCATTTCTGTTGGAGCGCCAGTCTTCTTGTATGAAAGCGCTGCAAAATGCAAAATTATCCATTTTTGGAGGCATCTTTTGGCATTCTGTGGTCCTGCATGGCCATTCTGTGGTGTGCCACTCTGCAAGATGGCTTGTTTGAAAGAGCTTTGGTGGCCAAACATGCCATTTTTTGTTTGGTGAAAAGATATTAAGGCATTCAAAAGTTATGGCACTTTTAAGTTCCCATTATAAGTCAATGGGAAAATGTTAATGTATATCTTGCGATCAAAGAATCAGGGTTCTGGCCATCTCATTCCACCTGGTGGTCAAAGAATTTGCAGCCTCATGGTTCAAGAATCTTTGATCCCAAGGAATTTCAAAAATTCTTTGACCGTGAGGTCCGCCATCTTGTTTTCAGTTTTCCGATTGCACAAACTCAAATATCTCGGCTCAGGGGTCACTTCTGAAGTAAAACTTTGATGGGTTTTACTCAGGAGACCCTGATCTATCGAGCCATGGCTTTGGTTTCTTCCAAATTAGTCCAAAAATAGAGTTTTCAGGTTTTAAATTCTTCGTTCGTGGCTCGATAGCGAACTTTGATCATGAGTCGACAAATTCTTTGATCGTGAGAATCTATGATAGCGATCTTGCATCGTGACTTAAAAACACAAATATCTCAGCTCAGGGGTGGGCTAGGGACACAAATTAGGGTGGGTTTTGCTCAGGAGGGTCCATTCTATCGAACCATGGCATTGTTTCGCTTCAAATAGGTCAAAAAATTGTGTTTCACCAATTTTTTATTCTTCGATCTTGAGCGTGCAATTTCTTTGATCACGAGCCTGCAGATTATTTGATCGTGAGAATCTTTGATAGTGATCGTGCATCGCGACCAAGGGAAAAGATGGCCAGATTTAAAAATTCATTTTCTTAGCACAGGGGTGCCATAAACTGTGAAATAAAGGTGGGTTTTGCTTAGGGGGCTTCATTGTGCCCCATCAGCATGCCCAAAATAATGTAATAATGATCCCTGGTAAAATATTTACATCCCTGGTAGTCTAGTGGCCCCCCCAATAAAATATATGAACAAAGTAATGCCCTGGTAGTCTAGTGCCCCCAACCCCTGTTTTTTTAGATCACTGGTAGTCTAGTGGCCCTCTGAGCTGTATTGTCTTATAATATATCAATCTTTATATCCCTGGAAGTCTAGCGGCCCCCCCAGCATAATGAAAGAAATATGGAGTTTATATCATACCTGGTAGTCTAGTGGCTCCCAGCCCCCACCCATCCATTCACGCCCACCCACCACCCCCACCCTTCACCAGTCATCGACTGGCACAGCCCTCCACTCACATCCATGGCCAGCCACCAACTGTCTGCATTACAAGCGGCAAAGAGGTGCTCTGAAAATATTTCTGACTACCACAAAGGTTCAATGACAGTGTCATCCTTACCTTCACCCTCCATTTCCTCCTCTTCCTCCTTTTTATGTTTGCTTGCACGCATGTGCAAGAAACGTAGTGCCATCATCCGAGTTTTCAGAGGTGTGGCAGCCCTCTTCCAATTCAGTCAGTGTGTTTGCAGGTGCGGCCGCAGTTCTCCAATGCCTGCTGGAGCTGTCTATGACAGCTCCAAACTGCAGTGGAGTACAGTTGAAAGGGGGAGCTACGCTTCAGTGAGCAGTGATAAGATATCACCTGCTGATGTGCACTCCGCCTACACACACACACACACACACACACACACACACACACACACAGGCATGCATACTGCATGCTCACCCCCCCATGCACACACTGTGTAGCCGATGGGGGTGCCCAATCCCCCGTCAACTGTGCTGCACCCCCCCAAGCAGAGTTACATATGCTACACTGGGTGCCCACCCCAGCATGGCCGCACATTGTATAGCTGACGGGATGCCCAATTCCCCGTTGGCTTCACTGTCCCCCCCAGTACAGGGTGCCATGCTGGGAGCCCACCCCAGTGTGGCAACAGATGCTATTGCCAATGGGGGTGCCCAATCTCCTGTCAGCTCCATGCCTCCCCACCCCCACCAGCCATCCTTGTGCCACGCTGAGAGCCCACCCCAGCATGGCAAACGTCCCGTGTCGTCATGTAAAAAAAAAATCCTGTAACTTAAAAACAGTCCTCGCAGTCTCTGCCCCACCGCACTCCACCCACTGTGCACCCTGCCTCCCCACACCCCTCTCACCCCATACTTACCTCGGACTCTGGCGAGACGATTCGTGGACCGAACACGTCTGCACTCTTCAAAGCCGGCCACGAACTGAGGAAATGCCGGTAAGCTGTATAATGTAATGAATAGGGTTTTTTCAACTTTGCTGCATATCTCAGCCATTTTTGAATTTATGCACCAAATTTTCAACATGGGGTTTTTGGACCCCTTCTCATGAATGCTCTCACTATCATGGTGTTCATCGGGCTCGAAGGGTGATTTCGCAGTCACTGCATGAAATCATCTTTCAGTACTGACTAATGAAATGACACTGCCACTGTTCATAAGGTGGTCTTTCAAAAAGCCTATGTTAAAAATTTGGTGGAAAAATTCTTAAAAATGACTGTTTTATGTGTGTGCACTGCGCAGTTCCTATGTACGCTCGTAAGTTCATGAATTTTAAATATTTTTACTCCAGATTTTCAACATTGCCATTTTACCACACCTCCTTATGAGCAGTACAGCTGTCATTTTTCACATCTTGTCCAAAATGTGTTTCTGTCCATGTAGCGCACAATGGCACAGTCGGTGTGCTAAATCAATGTATGGGACACATTAAGAAAATCACAGTGACACTGTTCATGAGCAGAGGTCTTAAAATGGCTATGTTGAAAATTTGGTGAAAACATTCCTAAAAATGACTGTTTTACGAGCGTGCAATGCGCAGTTCCTACGCACGCTTGTAAGTTTGCGAATTTTCTATATTTTCACTCCAGATTTTCAACATTGCCATTTTATTACACTTCCTTCTGAGCAGTACAGCTGTCATTTTTCACATCTTGCCCAAAACGTGTTTCTGCCCCATGTAGCGCACAATGGTGCAGTCAGTGTGTGAAAGCAATGTTTGGGACAGATTAAGGAAATCACAGTTACATTGTTCATAAACAGAGGTCTTAAAATGGCTACGTTGAAAATTTGGTGACAAAAGTCCATGAAATGACTGTGTTACAAGTGAGCATTGTGCAGTTTCCACGCACCCTTGTAAGTTCATGACTTTGTAATATTTTCAGTCCATATTTTCACCAGTGGTATTTTTCCACACTTCCTTATGAACAGTACAGCTGTCATTTTTCATAACATGGCCGAAATGTGTTTTCACACTTTCAGCGCAGAGATGTGTGGTAGCTGTGGGAAATCATTGTTCGGGACAGATAAAGAAAATCACAGTGACACTGTTCATGATCGGAGGTCCCAAAATGCCTGTATTGAAAATCTGCTGTAAAAAATCCCCAACCTAATTACATTACGGGTGTGTGTTGCACTGTTTCTATGCACGCTCATGACTTCACCAGTTTTTTTAAAATTTTGACTGCAGATTTGCAACATTGCCAATTTTTACATCTCCCCATGAATAGAACAGCTGTCATTTTTCACATCCTGTTCAGAATGTGTTTTTGCACCTGTGGTGCTAAATGCCATAGTCGCTGTGCATAAGCAGCTTTCGACTAACAAACTGATATTGCCACTGTTCATGAGGTGGGGGTCACAAAAAAACCATGTTGAAAATTTGGAGTGAAAATACCAATGAATGCCTGAGGTGCTAGGGTTTTCAACCATAACGCTCCACCCTGTAGAGAATGACAGGCATCAGGGGTGTGACTTGGGATTCTTGCCTGTAATGCTCATACCATTCCACATCCTGCAGCCAGTGAGAGGCATCGAGGTATGCCTTGGTCTCTTCAGCCCCAAAGTTCACCCCATTCCCCTATACCGCACCGATCTCACTGTATTTCCTGATGGAATGGGGTGCACACATGGGCCAAAGACCCCAAGGCACACCGTGACACTTGGCAGTGTCTGCAGGGTGGGGTGTGGTGAAATGGCGTGGCCGTTATGCCTGACAACCCAAAGGCACACCCCAATGCCTGTCACTCTCTGCAGGGTGGTGGTGGGGTTGGCTTCAGTTCAATACTTCACTGCCATTTCTATTATGCAGCTCTGTAACTTCTACACTACCAATGCCAATGCCAGCAAGTAAACATTCGGCATTTACAAAAGCTTGTTTAGTTCCTCCTCTTCCACATTTTCCTGAGAAGGCAGTAGCACACATTACTTTGCCACTGCCGCATCCTGAGGCTCAGGTCCAGTACCACTAATCACAGGGGACTCTCTGTGATATTTTTCAACACTACCTTATTTATTCACTGGTGTGGATGGGGTTGAAGAAATTTCAGATTACAGATCTTGGCTCTGGCTGCTGCCTCCTTCAACTAAGATAGCAGCCAAATCAAGTGCAGTAAGCATTTTTTTAACAGTGCTACTACCATCATCACACACTACAGCTACACTACTACCTCTAGCATCTATACTACACCCTCGTCCACCCAACTGATGGTCATCACTGCTGTCTTCCCTGTCTTTCCTCCCTGTCTACCCTTTCCATTGCATCTACCACTCATTCTAATGTGGTAATCTGTAGCTGTTCTAGTGGCTTGAATAATAATAAAAATACCACAAATAGTAAAATAGTTATAATTAAATAAAAATGACAAGAAAGGGTTAAAGTACTATGAAAAATACTAATCAAAACTGTTAACAACTACCTGCCAGAGCCATGGACAGATGTTAGTATTTTAGCAGCACCGGACCACTGAGAGTGTACAGAAATTACGGGACTTGAGAAAAAATTGGAAATGAGATTTTCAGAACTTGAGAGAAATGAATTGTCTTAGAGTGACAGTGAAAACTGAAAATGCACTGAATGTTTCTGAAAGTAAAGCTGTTCCTGGCTGCAGATAAAAGTCTGCCTCTCCACGCATAGCACTAGTCCAGCATAGAATGCACTACGCTGAAAGAGAAAGGAAAAAAAAAATTAAACTCTAGGCACAAATGATCAAAATTAAGCCTCTGGATGCAGAACACCAAGTAGAATATGTTTTTAAAAAAATAGTTTCATGCAATGAACAGCAGTACAAATCTTGTCAAAGCTGTGCTCTAAGTACAGTGCAGATCTCCTGAACTCATTTCCTAGAACAGCACACAGCACAGCTCTTCTGGTCTGTTTCCTGCTGCAGTGTAACCATGTGATCTGCAGGTCACATGGTGCAGCATCTGCACTGAATGACTTAGTCATTTTGTGACACCCAATGAATTTCACCAATGAGGTTGCAAATTTGCAACTTGCAAAGTTGCCAGTACCTCAAAGCCTGATTTTGCAAAGGTTCGAATACCTTCACCAAGTTACAGGACATTGCAAAGTTTTCATGGATCAAAGTTTTCCAAACTTAGCACATCTCTACCTAAAAAGAGGTCTCCTTTGATTTTGTCAATTATTTGAGTTCTAGAAACAATGCTATAACCGAATCTAAACAGGGAAAGGGCACTTACAAAACCACAGGAGTAAAATGTAATGTAAAGAAAGGAATAGGTTCAAAATGTTAACCATAACATAGAGTATGTGCTCTGCCTTTTTCTGAGCACCAGTAAACTTTTTTGCACCACTACTTTCATATCTGCATCTTTTTGTGCACCCATTCTCCCTTCTTGCTCTGGTCTTTTTTTTTTTCTTTTGCTAGGAGATGCATCTCATTCTAGTGTACTGCCTTTTTGTGGCTTAACCATAAAATACCCTTCTGCCTTATTAGAGAGGGAGAAATACACAGTGGAGCATTTGGCCAAATACAAACATGTGATAACAAATGTAGAATGGGGCATCGGGCTGCAAAATATAAAACTGCGCTTAGCATTGCAAGAGATAGTAAAGATAGAAATGTACCTATGACATTGGAAAGAAAATGATAAGGACAATGTTGAGCCACTAATTACAAAATTTGTAAAAGCAAAAATATCAGACAAGCATTTGCCAATCCAGACTATTTGCTTACGCGCATTTGCTGTGCAGGCATTTGGTACAGTATGTGCCAGAAGTAATGGACAGGCATGTAGCAGACAGCTGCACGTAGTGGACAAAACTCACTTACCAAAAGCCATTTACATAGGCTGCTATGTTATTTCATAGTGATAAAACGGACCTTGAATTTCAGATGTAATCGCTGCCAGAAGCATTAACAACTATCCTTTAATGGTTAAATTGGCACTCAGTGAAAATTGTATCACCTCTTGAAACACCTACCATACTACTCAGTAGTGATTACTTGTTCCATAACACCCCCAATAAGCACCAATGAAGCACCAATTAACACTAACCACAGAACACCAGCCATTTTTTTTATTATAAAAGCACACATTGTCTGCTTATCTTTAGTGCTGTTCTGTCCTGAGTTGCTGCCACTATATTGACTCCTGCTGCTTCTGGTGCCACACCTGGACCAACACAGGGAAAGCACACTTGCCTTACCTTGTCATGGAAGATTGAGATCTTCACAGAAATGGACAAGCTGCCAAAACTCAGCATTAGAGATTCTAGCTCTCATGTTGGCATTCCTTAGTCCACCATTAGTGATTTGTTAAAAAAAAAAAGACTCTCTACTCTCAGACTGGCATTCAAACCAGAACCCAGGTAGATAAAGGAAGTGAGAGGGCAAGGACAAGGATGTGGAGGAAGACTTGCTCTGCTGGTTTTCTAATGACAGGGGCAGGAAAACTTTGATAAGTGGTCCACTTTTGGTCCAGAAAGCTGAGCAGATCACTTAACAAATCAGACTTTAGGGCAACAGATGAATGGTTAAGCTGCTGGAAACAAAGGCATAACATTGGTTTTAAGAAAATCCATGGTGAAAAGCATCAGTGTGATGTGGAACGTATGTCGACATTTCACTTCTTGTGAGGGGGTGCTCTACTCTGTAATTTTTATTGAATACATTTTGATATTGGCTGCTATACTGTTGCAACAGCTTGTTCTGGCTGGAGAGTAGCTGAGAGTTTTTCTATTTTTCTCCAGTATGATGTTTGTTTGCTCTCTGAGCCTGTCAATGCCTCTGAAGCCTTCCACCTCAGCAGCACCTCCCTGGGCCAAGATGTTGCACTGTTCTGTGACCCCCTGGCTGGTGCTTTCCCCTCGGAGGAGGGGGACCCATCTGGTGAAGGGTTACGCTGGGTTACCAAGGGACATGGCTGTCATTTGAGAGCAGAGGCTTAGGGGGCAGGATGGGATGGCAGAAGTGTTGGCTTGCCTGAAGGAGAGGCAGGCATGGATACAAGCTGGGGAGAAAATAAATAACACACACAAAAAAAAAGGAGGATTCACCACTGACCCTGCAATTAATGGCATTGAAGAAGAAGAGGAGGAGCAGAATTTACCTGAGGAGCTTGGATTGACCACCAAAGACCTAACTATGCTGTGTAACCTGGGCAACGAATGCCAAAGTGAGGTTGTTGATGACACTACAGAAGCCGACGCTGGCTTATCCAGAGTGAGGAAAATGGAAGACAGGGAAGCTGATGAGGAAGGGGATGTGGAAGGAGAAGTGATGGTCACACCTAAAGATGTCCATGCAGCCCTTCTTACACTCTGGAGGGCAAAGGAGCAGTGTGAGGTCACAGTGCCACGGTGGGACTTGCTGGCACAAACTGAAGAAACTTGGTGCCGCTACACACAAGGCCAGCAAAAACAGACTGCAGTCATGGAATATTTCACACAGATCAGCACTGACTGAAGGCGAGGTACAGTACTGTACTAACCTGACTGGCAGTACAGTATGTCATTTAAAAAACTTTTAAAGCACTAAGTTCAATAAAGATTATTTTTCACACAGACAGCAGCAATAAACTTATAAAGGAGCTGTGAATCACTTACTGCTGCATCTTGTGCATGTATGTAATGCTGCAATGTCCACAGATGGAGAGGATCAGGGCCTTATACCAAGGGGACTGTTGTCTACAATATATGGACCCGGGCCAATTTGGACAACCCTGCACATTTCTTCCATGGCTGGGTGGGTCACATAACCATATCATCTCCCCCACCCTCACTCTATCTAGCTGGGTCACTGATCTCACCTCCGAACTTAGATCACAGGGATGGGATCATAAAGCATTTTCACTGGGGTGAAGACTGGTGCTACAAACAAAGGTTGTTCATTTTTTTTTATTTTGACCCCAACTTTTCAAGATACTTGTTTTATGATTAGAGATGCAGCAAATTTAAAATTAGTCAGCGTAGTGGACACTTCATGTTGCTACTCCGCTACGTGGAGTGGGCAATGCAAAGTGCTCAGTTCGCCTTGTCATTACCACTTCGCATTAAGGCAGAATGGCAACGCAAAGTAAGGTGAAGTCATTGTTTTTAAAGGACTTCGCGTTCCTCATTAGGATTCTAAGTGATCCATTTGATGTTTCAGATTTGGCAGCCCCCCCCACACATCACATGGCTTACAGTACTGTAAGTCACATGCTCTTTAGCTAGGCAGGAAGAAAGTGAGTCATACAAGCAGA
The DNA here is from genome assembly GCA_016271365.2 of Neoceratodus forsteri. Lineage (NCBI taxonomy): Eukaryota > Metazoa > Chordata > Ceratodontiformes > Ceratodontidae > Neoceratodus > Neoceratodus forsteri. Next base: position 258,450,268 of record CM028137.1, on the reverse strand, counting down.
CACTTTTACTTTCTCCTGTGCAGATAAAGAGAGAGTAGTGTGTTTTGTGACTGCTGATACTTTTAGATCAGAGCGAGGAGGAGATTTAAACTTTGATTTAGACCCAACAGTTTTTTTTAAAAGCTACATTTTTTTGTCTTTTCTATACTCTTTTTTACTTAATTTGTTCTTTCTGTAAATTTTATTTTTCCTACCTTTATAAGTAGATAGTTGTTTGTGTGTGTGTGACTGTGTGTGTGTGTGTGTGTGTGTGTGTGTGTGTGTGTGTGTGACAGTGAGAGTAGTGATTGCTCAGACTGAGGGAGCTCAGTAGGAGAGACAGACCGGGGTGAGGGAATGTCTGGGATGGGGCAGCTTTGGGAGAGCGTGGTAGTGCTAAGCATTGTACCATGTGCATGTGTGGAGGGCATGGGCGCCCATTCCTGTTGGACCACTGAAAACTTGTGAGTGCCCCCCCAAAGCAGGACCAGCACCACCTCCTGTCCTGACTCTGAGGCAGTTGAACCACCACCACTAAGTCCAGCACCAGGTCCTCTGGAGCAGGATGTGCCTGTTCCCCCAGGCTCAGGTGTGGATCCCGTCCCTGTTCAGCACCATGACCAGCAGGCTTACAATACATCCAAGTATCTATTAAAAAAAAATATGCTGTGATTCATGATGTGATCGTAAATCATGATTTGTGACCACATTTGTGACCATGATGATGAAGAAACGTGAATGCTTACCGCATACGGCTGTACTTCCCTGATGAGCTGTAACTTAAAACTCCCAGACTTAAAAACACATATCAGTGAGTACAATGGTGGGGTGTTGAAGCCTGGAGAGATACTACAAAACAGGCTTACAATACATCCAAGTAACTAGAAAAAAAATTAATGTGATTTGTAACCTGAATGATCGTGAATTGTGATTTGTGACTGCATTTGTGACCATGATGATGAAGAAACGTGAATGTTTACCGCCTACGGCTGTACTTCCCTGATGAGCTGTAACTTAAAACTCCCAGACTTAAAAACACATATCAGTGAGTACAATGGTGGGGTGGTGAAGCCTGGAGAGATACTACAAAACAAGCTTACAATACATCCAAGTAACTAGAAAAAAAAAGAATGTGATTCGTAACGTGAATGATCGTGATTTGTGACTGCATTTGTGACTGTGATGATGAAGAACGTGATTTGTATCACGAGTGACTCGTGATGATGGTCCTGACTTAAAAACGCATATTAATGAGTACAATGTTCATGCAGAATTAAGCACCACACCTGTCCAGTACTCTGAAGGGAAGGCAAAGAAACAACTGTCACTTAAGTTACAGATGGAGATTGGCCCCTAAAGAGATACGAATGCACAGACAGATTAAGATTGCGCCATGCACTGAAGAGATGCAGATACAAAGGCACAATGCTTAACCAGTGTTCACCATCAGAAATTCAAATCTAGAAAAGAATACCTTTACCGGTTGGGGCGGGCCACGCGGGGGGGGGGCAGTGTACTGTACTGCTGCAGTAACAGTCACTAGTACTAGTACCAGTACCAGTAAAGATATCACAAAGAAGTACAAAAATCAGACAGCTGCAGTGGATAGCAGCTTCAAATTGCTGAAATTATTATGTGGCACAATAAAAGGTGTCTGATTTGATGACACGTGTCACACACACACTAAGTAATGCACAGCAAATTGAAAACTTCAGTAATATAACCACATATTTTAAACAAACTAAAATTATGCACTACTGCACCACAATAATCAGCAAAAAAATGGCAAGAAATATTGAAAATGTTACTGTGTGTACATTAACACAGTTAAACAAGAAAAATATCACCTAAACAGAAAGCACTGTCTTTTTCTCCAAGTTAATCTAGCACACCACAGATACACCCCTCCCCAAAGCACACTTCCACTGTCTCTCAGTACACAGACTGAATGTTGTACATTAACATCCAAATTCCATACACAAACAATAAACGCTCGATGATATGATCACAGGAGGGTTTCCTATAATCGATGAACTAAAGTTTCAGCAAACAAATTACTCAAAAAGGCTTTTTTAACAGCTTTTTGAAGGTTTGAATTGCAGAGAGCTCTCATAGCAGATTGTCTTCTACAGCTTCCTACTACACACATTACCCCAAACTGAGGCTGTGCAGAACAAATCTAGAGTCCATGTGACCTGAAATCCCATGAAACACTGCAAAATTTGCCTTTAGAGCTTGAAAACAAGGTGAAGTAAGGCAAAGTTCATTGTTTTCAATGTACTTCGCCTTAAGAATTGGTGGAGTAGTGGTTTGGGAAGGCGAAGTAATGCGAAGTCATTGTTTTCAATGGACTTCGCATACCATTTGCAACGTGAAGTACCACCACGCTATGGAGTACTCAGCTAATTTCCAGTTCACTCATGATCATCATGGAGCGACTAGCTACTTAACCCACCACTATTTATGATTTGCCTTATAAATAGGATGTGAATCATTTATAATATATTGGCTAAAATGTCATTTCACACAGAGATGTGAAAACACGTCTTGCCCAGAATTTAAAAAATGACATGTCACATTTATGAGGTGGTGAAAAAAAATGGCTAAGTTGAAAATTTGGAGTCAAAATATTGAAAATCAGTGAAGTTATGAGTGAACACTGAAATAGTGTAGTGTTCAGTCATAACCTAGGCATTTTACCATATTTGTACACCAGATTTTGAGCATAGCCTTCTTATTACACCACCTCACGAGTCATGAACCTGTTAGGTGACAGTTTTCAAATCCCAGCCAAAATGTAATTCCATGTCACAGAAAAGTACTTCTGTGCCAATAGGCAGAAAAACAAATTTTGGCCAGGATTTGAAAAGTGACAGCTGTCATGTTTGTGAGGTGGTATAAAAATGGCTATGTTGAAAATTTGGGGTCAAAATATTTAAAATTCTTCAAAGATAAGTGTAGTTTGCTTATACAAACAAAAATACTTCATTTATAGTATAGGACCCCTACGGTACTACAACATATGGGTCTTATGAATAACAACAATTGCTGGCGCTGTAACTCCCCCAGTGGGGACCTACTTCACATTTTATGGCAGTGCCCTCTTATAAAGAACCTCTGGCACACTACTCACAACTTTGCAGAGAAAGTAATTGGTCAGCCCTTTACATTAGATCCTAAACATACCATATTGGGCATGTTCAATCCTAACAATCATACAATTTCTATGGCTCATAATAGATGACTGAATCTATTTTTTCTTCAAGTTAAATGCCTTATACTTATACATTGGAAATCTGTTATAATCTCCAAATTCTCTGATATTCTTAAGAACCTATCTCAATATGCCTCCCTGGACCATTTATCTCACATCTCCTCTAACCGACTTAAGGCCTACGATAGGTGTTGGCAGGACTATTTTAACTACTTAGATTCTCCACATACCTCTAACGCTTAATATATGGACAATTACGAAGATTATTGTTATCTAATACTACCTGATATTCATTGTTGCGAATGTCTCATCAGTTTTTTGTTTCTTCCTTATTTTTGTTTTACTGGCATTAATTACATGTCTTGTTATTTCAACAACCTTTCCAAATATATATGACATATAGATATGTAGAACAAGATTTAGTAATATAATTGCTATATATATATATATATATATATATATATATATATATATATATATATATACTCTACATTATTCCTCTCTTTTCTAGTTGATATTACTCTCCATGTTATTCTTAGGAAACTCAGATTAGACATATTCACCCATAACATTGTAATCCTATACTAGATTTTAGATATTACAGTTTCCATTCTACTCTAATGACGTTGTTTAATAGGCAATGTGTTATTATACTATGTCATTATGTCTATTTGCATAATTTTTCATATGTGGAAATGGTTACTTTTATTATATATAATAATAAAAAGATTAACTGCAAAAAAATATATTTAAAATTACCAAAGTTATGAGTGAGCATAGAAAAATGTCAATGTATGCCTAAGACTTTGATATTTTACAAATTCTGACCCCAAATTTTCAACATAGCCTTCTTATGACCCCACCTCATGAATAAGGGTTGTGAACATTTTCAGATCCCATTCAAATGGTGATTTCACAATGTGACAGGATCAGATTCCCTGTCTAAATTTGTGCTGCATTTTCTTTTACACTGTCCTGTTCTTGTAAGTTTATTGTTCTAGCTACAGGCTAAAATCTGTCCATTTTCAGTCTTGTAGTCCCCCCCCCCAAGTACTATATAAGGAACATTTAAGTAAGATAAGAGGCAGTAAGTTGCTTGCCTTTTCCTGTGCTGTACTGCGGGCAGACAAAGAGTGATTGTAAGTAATGAAAAAGAATTGAAACACAAAGCCTGGCATTCTGTTTTTTACTCTGTGTAAACTGCTTTGAGTTTGCAAGAAGCCAAAAACAAAACATTCTTTTCTAGGTGAAGCACAGGTGTGTAAAGGTCAGATGAGTCTGCCTGCATGTATTTAGGGAATTCTGTTTATTCAGGATGAGTCAGCCTGCCTGTGTTTACTTAGAGAATTGTGAGTCAGACAGCTCACATGGTGCTGACATCATCAGTAGGCAGGGATAAAAGCCTACCATCTGAGATGCAAAATAGATGAGCTAGATGAGTCAGTCAGTGAAGACCTGACTGTTGTGGAGGAAGCATTTCATGGTATATGCAAGTTTGCATGTACTTGGAATCTATCTGACTGGAGTGAAGCCTGGAAGTTGTACACTGAGGGAATTGTGCACTGTTTCTCATAGTACATGCAAGTTTTCATGTGCTAGGAAACTATTTGGCAGAAACATTGAAACATAGAAGTTGATGGCAGATAAGGACCCCAAGGCCCATCCAGTCTGCCCATTTTGTCTACCTTATACCTGTATATGTGCCATAGGCCAGTACTCTGTCAACAGCCTATCTATTCATACTCATCTTTATTGCTCCCTTATGCCTATCCCATGCCTGTTTGAAGCCCTGCACTGTATTCATATCCACCACTTCCTGAGGTAGGCTGTTCCATGCATCCACCACCCTTTTGATGAAAAAGAACATCCTCACATTGCCCCTTAATCGACCTCCCTCTAATCTCATGCTGTGTCCTCTTGTCCTGCTAATTTTCTTATATTGAAACATATTAGACTCTTTCACCTTGTTAATGCCCTTAAGATGTTAGAATGTTTTGATCATATCACCTCTCTCCCTCCTTTGCTCTAGGGTATACATACTGAGTTCCATTAATCTGTCCTCATATGTTTTCTGATGCAGTCCCTGCACCATTTTGGTTGCCCTTCTCTGGACTGCCTCCATTTTGTTGATGTCTTTGTGCAGGTGCAGCCTCCAGTACTGCAGGCAGTACTTCAGATGGGGCCTAACCAGTGTCTTGTAAAGAGGGATTATTACCTCCCTCTTATGATTTGTGATTCCCCTACTAATACACCCCAACATCCTTCTAGCCTTACCTACTGCTTTAGTGGTCTGCTTGGATGATTTCAGATCATCTGTGATGATGATGCCCAAGTCTCTTTCTTCTCTTGTGATTGCCAGCAACTCCTCCCAATCTATAGGTGGTTCATGGGTTTCTCTTCCCTAGTGCATGATCTTGCACTCTTGCATTAAACCCCATTTGCCACTCTTCCAACCATTTTGCCAGTTTATCTAGATCTCTTCTCATTCTACCCACCTCATCTGGATCATCTACTCTGTTGCAGATCTTGGTGTCATCTGCAAACAGACAAATCTTACCTTCCAGTCCATCTGCAATGTCACTGAAGAAGATATTGAAGAGGACTGGCCCCAGGACTGATCCCTGAGGTATCCCACTTGTGACTTGCATCTCTTCTGATTGTATACCATTTACCACCACTCTCTGTTTTCTGCCCAGCAACCAGTTTGCCACCCAGTTGATCAACATCTGACCCACCCGAGCCTACGCAGCTTATTAATCAATCTTCAGTGTGGAACAGTATTGAAAGCTTTGCTGAAATCAAGGTAGACAACATCAACTTCTTCTCATTCTCTGGTTACCCAGTTGAAGAAATCTATGAGATTAGTTTGACAGGACCTGCCTTTTGTAAATTCAAGCTGTCTTGGATCCTGTCCTCCAATGGATTCCAGGAGTTGCACTATCCTTTCCTTAAGGAGTGCCTCCATAATCTTGCCCACTACTGAGGTAAGACTGACTGGTCTGTAGTTCCTTGCCTCTTCCATGCTACCAGTCTTGTGGAGCAGGATCACATGAGCCCTTCTCCAGTCTTCTGGGACCTCTCCTGTGCTCAGAGACTCACTAAACAGTTCTGATAATGGCTCTGCTAGTTTCACCCATAGCTTCTTTAGTACCCTGGGATGTAAGCCATCAGGTCCCATTGCGTTGTTCACCCTAAGCTTAGGGAGCTCTTGTAGGACCCTTTCTTTTGTGAAGGGACTAGTGCATACCTCCCTCTCCCCAGTGTCTATGGTGTTGAGCTGTGGGCCCTGCCATACCTTCTCCTCAGTAAATACTGAGCAGAAGTATCTATTTAGGATAGAAACTTTTCCTTGGTCCTTCTCACACTCCCTCTTATCCCCTTTGATCTTAGCAATACCCCCTCTGGACTTTCTGCTTTCACTAATGTATCTATAGGAAGTCTTGTCAGCTTCTTTTACTGTCCATGCTAGCGTTTCCTCAGTTTGGGCCTTTGCCTGCCTTACTACCTTCTCTATGTCCCTTAGGGAAGTTTGGTATGCCTCCTTAGCTTTGTCCCGCTGCATTCCCCTATATTTCCTTAAGGCCAGCCTTTTGGCTCTGACCTTTTCTGCTACTGTTTTTGAGAACCAAAGTGGTTTCCTTCTTCTTTTGCTCTTGCTTTTCTCTCTAACACAGTGGGATATTGATTCAAGTATTGCATCCTTCATGCTTGCCAACTTTGCCTGTACCCCCACACCCGTATTTCTTCTTACCAGGGCTAGCTTAACTCTGTTGACCATTTTTTCAAAGTCAGCTCTTATGAAGTCCCATATTTTTGCCTTGGAATGGGATGATTTAGTTCTAATGGCCAAATTTAACCATAACATGTGATGGTCACTGGCCCCCAGGTGATCTTCTACCTGGAGATCTGTGATCCTTTCCCTATTAGTCAATACTGGATCTAGGATAGCCCTGTCTCTTGTGGGTTGTTGTACCAGTTGTTTGAGGCACTCCCCCTGTAGGGAATCCACTCTATGTCTAGTTCTGCCAGATGTTCCTGCTGATGTTGACCAATCTGTATCTGGCATGTTGAAGTCTCCCATTAACAGAACCTCCCCTTTAGCTGTCATGTTTTGTATATCTTCTGACAGTAATGTGTCTAAGTCCTCCCCCTGGTCTGGAGGCCTGTAGACAACCCCAGTCATATAGCTGTCCCATTTCCTGTTTCCAGGGTGACCAACAGTTCTTCTGGCTCCTTATGTGCATTCTGAATTTTTGTAGCTTTGATATTTTCATTGACATAAAGGGCCAATCCACCCTTCCCCTCTTCCTTTTTGCACTTTGGTCTCTTCTGAGCAGTACATAGCCGGGTACTGAAATCTTGCAAGTGTGGTTACTGGTGAACTATGTCTCACTAATGGATACTATGTCCAGTTTAGCCTCTGTCATTGTTGCCTGCAGGTCTGGGATCTTGTTTCCCAGACTGTGAGCATTTGTGTACATGATTTTCTATTGGCCAGATGTTGGTTTGTTAGTTGTTGGGCAAGGTCTGGCATTTCCCCTGTGCATCGTATGGGAAGCCGGACCTTTTTCCTTACCTGGTGATACAAATGAACTACAAACATGCTGGGCTACTGTTTGATCACTAGCTGAGGGGGGGAGGAGTGTTCTTCCCTTTCAATGTATTGGGTGCTACACCTCTCTCCCCATTTGCTAGTTTAAATATCCTGCAAAGATGTCAAACTTCTGCTCCACTGCACTGACTGCCTCCTTAGTCAGATGCAGTCCATCAAATTTAAGGAACTCTTGCTCCCAAAACTGTTGCCAGTTACCTACAAATGTGTGTCCTTTTTCCTGGCACCAGCCCTTAAGCCACATGTTTAGGTCTGCTATTTCCCCTTCTCTGACTTTCTGTTCTTCTGCCCCCCTCTCCCAGACTGGCAGGATCTCAGAGAAGGAGATGCCGGATGTAATGGATGACAGTTTGTCACCCAGCCTGGTCAGATGTTCCTTGGTCTCCACAACTGACCTGCTGGTGAGATCGTTAGTCCATATGTGTACCAGGACATCAATGTTTTCTCCTGCTTCCTGAATGATTTTTGTAATACAGTCAGCGTCCCTCCATGCTGATGTACCTGAGAGACATCTGACCATTACCCCCAGCTGGAGGTAGGTATCAACTCCCCGAATCATGGAGTCTCCTATGATCAGAAGTGTTTGGGATTTCCTTTTTGCTTTTTTGGGTTTAGTCCCTGTTTTAGGTGAGTTTTGTTGTGCTAGCTCCTGTGCTGCAGTGTCCAACTCTGCAGTGTCCTGACCCTTTGTTTGATTTCAGAGGCAGAGGCAGATACCTGTTTGTAGTTTTTATATGGTTTGTGGAGGTGATACGTTGGAGAGCACTGAGTGATGGAGCACATGATTTGCCTCTCCTAACCACCTGCCAACCTTCCAGACCAACTATCTTCTGCAGTTTAGGTGCTTCTATTGGATGTTGGGGAAATAGAGGGTGGTTCTTATAATATATTTCCTCTTGAATATGTGATCTATGGCACGCAGTCTCTGCCCATGCTGTCTGGAGTGGAGACCTTAGATCTCCAATGGTCCAGCATGTAGGACAGTGTTCTAAATCCTGTATAACTGCCCTTTGGAAAAGTGTCCTGCAGTACCTGCAGTTAATAATATCCATTCCAGATGAGTTGCTGGGTTTATAACCTGGTCTGAATAATTAGAAGTAGGAAAATGAAATCAAAAGTTTGAGTTTATGTTTTGTTTGTTTGTTTTGTATAACTTGTTATATCAAATTAAATTAATTGTTCCCCTGTAAATGAGGTCACTGTGTGGCTATCCCTCTGATCCTCCCCTTCTTGCTTTGCTACAGGAAATGTCACAGCTGTGCTACCCTATAAAAGAAGTGTAGCGTGGGGTGGTTGAGGATGGGGTTGGGTGGCCTGGCTCTTCCCCTGCCAAAAAAGAACCACAGACAAAAGAAAAAGCAGGTAAGAGCAGAAACAATCAACCAACAACAAAAGAAGTAGCCCTAAAAGCTTAGTCTAGTGATAGATAAACCTGTAAAACCTGTAAAGCACCACCTATAATAATTTCACAGAAGATATACCCTGTAAAAAAACACTTTGCTACAGAGAAAAATAAAGCAGTAAGAGAAGATGTACCTTGTAAAAACAATTTGAATCAGAGAAGATAATAGCAGTAATCTGTAAGCACAAACCTGTAGGCACACCCTGTAATAATGCAGCAGAAAGTATACCCTGCAACAACAATTTGAATCAGAGAAAAATAAAGCAGTAAAATGTTAGCTACAAACAGTAACAACCCCTGTGAGTACAAAAGAAAATAATAACACACAGTAAATCTGCCTACCAAAAAGAAGCCTTAATATTTTTCCTTGCTCTGATAAGGTTTCTTACTCTGTCCTTACAAGCAACCTAGAAGAAAAGAGCTAAGGTGAAGCTAGATGCCTTTGCCAGCAAACCAAGTCTTCAACTTCCAAGATATCAACTAACCTGACCTTTTAACCCTTCCTTCTGTTGGAAGTTACTTACAGTGTGTCAGCTCCATCCCCCATTATACACCTAATCCCATGGAAAAGCTGTAGGAGGAAAGCAATTAGCTCCTTCAGTGTGAGAAGGAGACTGCAACACCTCTGAGACCAAACCAAAAACTTTTCCACAAAAAATAAAATAGTGGCAAACAGTAATTTTGCTTAGCCTAATGATAAACAGTCATACAAATGTAAGCACCACCGGTACCAATTTCACAGAAGATATACCCTGTAAAAAAAACCTTTGCTAGAGAGAAAAATAAAGCAGTAACAGAAGATATACCTTGCAAAAAACAGTTTGAATCAGAGAAGATAACAGCAGTAATCTGTAAGCACAAACCTATAGGCACACCCTGTAATAATGCCGCAGAAAGTATACCCTGCAACAATTTGAATCTGAGAAAAACAAAGCAGTAAAATGTTAGCAACAAACAGTAACAAACCCTAAACAAAAGAAAATAATAACACACAATAAATCTGCCTAGCCAAAAGAAGCCTTAATATTTTTCCGTGATCTGCCTGGAAGTTGTGTACTAAGGGAATTCTGCACTGTTTTGAACTGAAAGACTAATCAACTGTTTCCTTTCTGTACATTTATTATTTTATTTTTGGAAAACAAATACTGCAAATATCATTCTACACCTTTTACCTGAGCCTGTGCATCTGTTTCACCCACTATCCTTCACACACAACATGAAAGCAAAATCCCCTTTTGGCCATGATTTGCATAATTCCACCCCCATTAGTCATGAGGTTGGGTCCCGAAAAAGATATATTAAAAATCTGGAATGACAAAGTTATACACCAAAGTTCAAACCCCAAGTGAAATAAATTGAATCACACTTACCTTAGTTTCTAGTACTACCATCGACAATTCCAGCAGCAAGCTGTGTCTTCAAATGGAGAGTAGATCTTCACCCTGGGATCTGTTTAGGTGAGGGGGTGTGTGGGGGGTGGGGGGTGGTGACTGCTGAGTAGGATGTTGGGGTGATGCGGGTGGTGGATGTGGGTGGGGCAGCAGATCGGTGAGGGATGGTATTCTGTTTTACATGCTAACAAAAAAAAACATTGAGGGATGTTTTTCTTTATTTCAGGGACATTCTGACATTGGGATTCAGTACCACAGTATTGGGCTCATTGGGGAACTGGGGCAGTCAACCTGGGGGTCAAGAAAAGTAGTACTGAAGGTGGGCACTGTGGTCTGATAATATTTTAAAAATATTTATAAACATAGGAATGACTGGTGGGTGAGCGATCTGGAGGAGAAGTGAAGAAAGAAGTGTTACTAAGGGTGGGTACCCCGGTCTGCTTACTAGTGAGACAGAAAGAAAGAAAGAAAGAAAGAAAGAAAGAAAGAAAGAAAGAAAGAAAGAAAGAAAGAAAGAAAGAAAGAAAGAAAGAAAGAAAGAAAAATAAATATTGGTGATCACTCAGCCTCCTGATGCTGAAACCCTGCTTGCTGACCAGTTCAAGCAAATGAAGGGACTTAAGCTCTCTCTGATTGGAGCAGATTTGTTCCTTTCAACTATACAAAGTTTCCATCCAGCAAGCAGCGTGTGGCATCACAACTGCAGTGCATGGTCATTGATCTGGATTGCTGAGCCCCTTCCAGGTTGAGCTGCAATGGGCACAGCTGTGACATACCTCTGAAATGTCATTAAGTGTAACAAAACATTTCTTGCGCATGCACAAGCAAATGTAAAACTGACATATTCACAAAATGGATGAATGAATATCTCATCTCAGTATTTACTACAGATGTGTTGTAGACTTACTATAACTATCTAAGAAAAGGATATATTAGGGGCCGCAGTGAAGTAACATTCAACTGATACAGTTCTATTCCCTCACCTGCTGACTTACTAACTTAAACTGTTCTGTTTTTATGTTTAAAACTGATTGAAACAAAGAACAACATCATTGAGTCTTATACTGACACTAGGAATGTGTCACAAATTACAGGGAATACTATGAGAGAAAAAAGGAAAGAAAGAAGTGGAAAGATCTCAGCTCTGACGTGGACCCTGAGCAGCCACAGAAAAAAGAGTGAGTGAGTCCTCTCAACTAGTACCTTGCGTCAGTTTCCCCCAAATTAACTGGTAGCATGGAACTGCCTGCCTCAACTAGCAGCTTAGAGCTGGTCAATGGAATAGTTGTTAAATCTAAAAGAGGAGTGAACAAGAAGTAGTCACATGGACAAAATACCTCTTTGATGTCCTTAGGAATATCCACTAAATCTGGTGAGGAAGCAGCACCTATAGTATCAACAGAGACTCAATGGATCACAACAGAGATTTATGTGGGTGATTCTAATTGGTAGCCAATAAAGGTGGCTTCAGGAGGGGTGAGTAAACTTTCAGCTGGAGCTAAACAAGCTACCACAAAGCCATCACATGTTCCCACAATGTAAAATATAAACTCATGTGAGAAAGGGAATAAGTATTTTCCAATACTTATTAACTTGTTTAAAAACATGGATGCCAAGTTAGATAATAAATTCTCGAAAATTGAAACGCCCACCAAGTAAAAACAGAAGAACACTATAAGCAAATAGAATGTTTATGAAAGGTCTTCAAACTGAAAATAAAGAGCTGAAATCTAAACTGGATACCACATTTGCACTCTCGTGTGCACTGATGAGACTCCATTGATACAGTAAGCAAAACTGCAATACTTGAAAATAATCAATAGCAACACAAGTTTGAGATTTATACATCTCCCAATGTTAAAAACTCCAACGTGTAATACTTGGGTTCTGATTAAATTGTTTATGATTCATTAAATGAACTTCTCAGACCTGTACTGCCCTAATATTATTCAGGCATTCAGAATTCTATCCCATTAAACCTCTATACTGGTTACAAAATCTAGTAAAGTGCAAACAGTTATTGTTCAATTTGCTAGTTTTCTTGATCGAGAGTTAATTATAAAGGCATCTCTCATCAAGGGTGCATATAATTTCAAAAACTCTAACATTGTCATCTAGCCAGATGCCACACACACACTACAGTGACTTCTTTGGAGGAGTTGAAGATATGGGTAGCAAATTGTCAGTGCTTTACCTATGTAAAGCATGATTTGCCCACTAAAGAACAATTCAAAACCTATATAAGACAACTATAGTCCCCTAGAGTAGCTGCAGGAGATTTAGTATTGGACTCTGAGAGCTCACGAGATTCATGGAAAATGGATACTGATCTTTTTTTTAACAACCTTAAATGTTAATAGTACTAAAACTGAAATTCTATCAGTCTCATCTCCAAAAGCTTCTTCACCTGGTATAAACCCACCGATTCCACTTGATTTAGTTTCTGTTCAGGACAATCGAACCACACTTATGACCTTAAAGATCAAATGAACCATTTTTTCCAAAGCTTGAATTCACATGAAATCAAGTCCCAGTGTCATGATTAGTATTTCTTGAAAATTGCATGCAGTTTGGTTTTGTGGTTTTTCTTTAAATAAGCATTTGTTAATGTGCTCTGCAGTAACTGAAAATAGTAAAGATTTTTCTGACCCTATCAGTGAGTGATGACATCATTTTGGTCTAGCATGCTGCTTCAGCAATTAAGTCCTTGACTGACTGAAGAAGCTGTTGTACTTGAATTGTCTTCATTCCAAGATTTGTATTAACCCATCTGGTTTGTGTTTAGATAGATTAGCTTAACATCTATCATTCTGTTCTCACAAAAAAAGTTGATCATTTGAGTTTCAGTGCTGAACTGATGTGGTATGAATGTTTGTGAGAAATCACCATGTCTGTATCACAGCAGACAATTTCTTGTCATGAAAACTCTACATTGTTTTCTGGCTTTGTAACACAGGGTAGATTAATGGATATAAAATACACTAAATGTTAATTCATTGAGGTAGTGTGTCTTTGATGTAGCCTCCATAAATAGGTTCATGTGAGTACAATACTTTTATGTCAGCTTGATAAACAGGTGTCTGCCACTCTCTGCTACAGTATGTCAGGAACATGTACTATAAGAACTCACAAAATTCAGTTCTTTAAGGGTTTCAGTGTGAAAATACATCATATATGTGTATAACTAGAAATACTACATGGCATCCTGATGCCCCTGTCTCCTGCCTAACAGTTGAAGCAGCAGCACTCTGCTGCCCCCTTTTCCCAGCCCCACAAGCCCCCTGTCTCCTTCCCCCATTTGAGACTGCTGCACCCATCTGCCCACTGTCTTCTCCACACAGTTGGGACAGCTGCACCCTGCTGCTTCCTCCATAAAAGGTTAAGGCTACTCTACCCTGCTTCCCTTTGTCCTCCCCACCACAGTCAAGGCCAATGCACCCTGTTGCCCCCTGTTCCTGTCCCCACAGCTGGGGCTGCAGTGCTCTGCTAAGCCCTGGAGTCCTATGTCCCCTGTCTTCACAGTTGCAGCTCCTGCACCATGCTGTCCCAGGCCACCAGAGGTGGGGTATTTTCTGCACCTGCTACCCACTTCCATTGCCCCAACTGGGCAAGGCTGCTGTGCACACACACACACCCTGTCCAACAGTCATGGATGCCATACCCTGATGCCCCCTGTGTCCTACTACACAGTCAAGGCATCTGCACCATGCTGTCCTCTGTCTCTGCAAAAACATCCAAGGCTGCTGCACCCTGCACTTGTCTACACAGTCAAGTCTGCTGTGGCCTGCTGTACCCTAGAGCCCATGCCTCCACAGTTAGGACTGCTGTACCATGCTGCCACTTGCCATAAGACAAGGCAGGGATTGTGCTGCACCCTGTCCTCTGCCACCACAGTTGGGGCAGTTTCTCCTTGTTGCCTCCTTCCACCTGCATCAGATCCTGTGCTACACCCTCCTGCCCCTGTCCCTTATCCCAAACAAGCATGTCTGCTGCACCCTGTTCCACAGTTTGAGCTGCTGTTTATTTATTGTTTCAGAAACAACCTTTGAGCAAGAGCTCTTTCACTAAGGTTCCATGTTAGGCAACATAATACAGGAAACAACGTAGTGCACACAATACAAGCTGATTCTGTATATGAATGTAAGTGCTAATAGAGTTTGTCACTTTAAAATGGAACTGCTGATGTGGTAAAGTATATGCTATTTAAGGAATGTAACAATAGGGGGCACTCACTTTGACAAAGTCTGCAACAGGTGAAATATCAGCTTTTTTCTTTGATGCACTGCTGTTCAGTGCTATACATTCTGCTCCACAAATAAACTGCAAGGTCAGACTAAGAAATGAATGGACCTCAGTTTATTTTCATGGGGAGGGTGTGTTCTGTGACTTATTCCTAGAGAGTTGAATTGTTTGTCACTGAGAACCGAACCCCCTGTGAGAGTCTCTGCTTTTCAAAAGGGATTGGGTACCACCCCAGTGCCACTGAAAGATACTGATGGACTTTTTTCTTTTCCAGGTTAAAAAAAAGTACAACCAAGGATCCCTGTACTGGGGGATTGGACACCCCCAGTCTCACTGTTACATTTTGGGGGGGTTCTGAGAGTGAGGGTATGGTGGGAGGGAGGAAAATCATTATCGTTATACTGGGGGGTTGGGCACTCCCAGTGTCACTGTTTTTTTTCTGGGGGGTGGGGTGTTGGGTGCTGAGAGGGAGGGTCAGGTGGGGGAAGAAAAATATATAGCCATGAAAAACTTTTGCAGCAGTCATGGCAGAACACAGCACAGTGTGCTGTGTCCAAGATGACCACTAGACTATGCTGCACATGAGCAAGTAGTCATGCATGTCCAGTAGAGTTTGTTGGCCATCTTGGACATGGCAGACTATGCCGTGTTCCACCATCTCTGTGGACTGAATAAAATAGTGTAGTGCAGTGCAGTCCTCCAGATGGCAGCAAAATGGTGCCAATGAGAAGACTGCACTGACACATCAGAGAGCTTTACAGATCATGGAGGTGACTGTGATGTAACTCCTACATATTGTTCGGTCAGAGTGCGAGTCGTTTTTGATCACAAGAGGTCTGTAGGGCTATGCCCACTGCAGCCCTAAAAAGGAAGAAGAAGTGATTAACATAATTATAGGTCAGTGTCCCTGATCTCAAATGAGTGAAACATACTAGAGACTAAGTTTAAGGATCAGATTACAGAACATGTAAAAACATTTTATCTGGAAAAGACCATAATAATAAAGGGCATACCTACAAGTAGGTGGATAGAAATAGAAGAAATGTGTGAAGGTATTTTTTCACTCACACACTGTTAAACTACTGTATGTAACAAGCGCCCAAATGAAGGATAGCCTGTCAAGAGTGCATAGCAATAACAGTGCAGTAAAAAACACATAGAGAAAAGATCATGGAGAAACAATAGCACTGGACATTACAGCGCTGTACCCATAGCTGTGTTTACTCTCGTTAACCTCTCTTAGTCTGTGGCTGTCGGGTGGTGAGCCTCACTGCCCTTATGGCTCAGAGGTTAGAGTCACAGGTCCTGACAGGCAGTGCACATTGTGGTGACCGTGGTTCAGGTCCTAGCCCTGCAGTGTGCTTGTGTATGTTTTTAGCTTGTTGTATATCTTCATGTTTTTTAGAGGGGAACTGTTTCCATGTTACACCTGTCCCTTGCTTGTCTCCTAACCAAGTTTTGTACCAACTAGAAAATCCACCCCATTTCAACTTTCTCCCCCTTCCCTAGTTTGTCCCCTCCCCTGAGATTATTATATACATTAGGAGGGCTGAGGGAAGCAAAGCCCCTCACACAGTAGAGTGCCTTGCTTTGTTGCTGGTTGTGTGTTTGTGGGTGAGGTAGGGAGTGTGGAGCTGCTTAGTGGGATGATCACCTAATTTGGTTTCACCTTTATTCCTGGAAGCTGTCTTTCCCAATGCTGGTTTTCCTGTGTTGTGTTGAACTGCACTGTTAAAGTTTAGCAGTTTTTGACCTGATTCCAATAAAGTAATAGAAATGGACTGTTGAATCTTTCAGACTCAGGTTGGATGAGTTTCTTCATTGCTGGGTACATCATGTAATTCATTGGGAAAGAGTAAATCACAAACAGCATGCTTCATAATAGAATTAGTACTGTACTGTATCTCGAGGATAGCTGTATTAAACAAACAGAGAAAAAAGTATTAATGAAAATCAACATTTTATCAAAAAAAATCGGCTTTCTTTCTTGGGCTAGAAAATACAGACAAAGATATATATGGTTAGCATACTGTCAGTGGTATACTCAATAAACCACTCAAGGTGTGTAAGAGAAAAAGTGCTTAGTGTTTAGTATGTAAAATATCTAATATTAAGAAAACATATCCTAATACTAATGCTAGTCTTCGTATATGTGGCACATTTTTGCCTTACATAATATTATGCATATTTTCTGGTACACAAGTCACACCTATTCATGTTTTCAAGCCCAAAAGTAAAATCTGTTTGGATAATGCAAAATATGGTGAGAAACAGAAACTATCTATTGCAGAATAAATTCAGAACTTTACTGCATTTATATAAATATATTTTTTAATACTGCATCAGATTTAATCTCAGTTTAATATTCTGTATAACAATTATATCATATTGATACTTTATTTTTTTTTTTTGTAAATTTGTTTTTTCTCTTACACACATTTACTGTATGTCAACTTAAGCGTCTATGGAAATTCTATGTATATAGCGCCTCCTAAAACTGCGGTATAAATAGCCAAGTCTCTTTGTGGCTCATTTATCCTTGAGAAATTGCACTGAGCAAGCCCAAAATGCCAGGGAAGCCATTACAAACCTTCCTGTTTGAGAATGCCAGCTCATTTTAAATATTCAGTAAATGTTTATTTTAGTTTTAAAACTGTGTTGCTATTTTTTTTTTCTGAATCCAAGCTATGCAGTGGATAATCTGGCATATTCAGATATACAGCTGGGGATTGCACTGTCTGCAAGGGGTAAAGATGTGCTTCCTGCAAGTGGTATACTATACATCTGCACATTCTGTACTTCAGGGTCATGCTGTCTCTTTGAACGAGGTCTGCTAACACACCATAACAGTGAGGTCCTCCACCTAATTTCCCCTTGTGCTGCTGCAATCCTTGTTACCTGTTCCAGGTGGTAAGGCATATCCCATTTTGAATATGAGTTGCACTGACAGGCTTGATTTGCACAAGAAAATACAGTAGACTCGTTATGCTTCTAAAAACCAGGCAAGAAAGCTCTGAATGCCATTTTCTTTCCATTCTTCATTATACTGAAAACAACCATATCACCCTAAATATAGCATTTCCTGTTTTCCTTTGTTCCTATTTATAAAAGCAGTATATTAACAACTGTTTTACTAATGATCCAATAAGGAGGTAACTGAACTAGAGGGGTGGGGTTAAGAATATGAGGAGAAAAAAAGGAACACTCAATTACTTTTGTTTTCCTAACCCATTTAGGCACATATGAAAGGGAACCTGAAGAACATTTAACTGATAATTATACATTCTTTTTTTGTTTAATATGCTTAATTAAATCTATATTAACAAAAAAACAGAGTGAAAATATATTACAAAATGAAGATAATGTAAAATACAGATCAAAAGGCAAAGTAATGAGTATATGTGGTTGAACAAGAGAGGAAGAAATAAAATATAAAATACAAAAAACAAACAACCCCCCATCCCACCCCAACCCACCACATCGCAGCTCAATATTGTTCATGTGGTAGCAGAATGGATTTTATGATTGACCCAAGTGAACAAATAGAGAAAAAAGTATGAGTCGGTGTGTAACGAGAAGTTTACACACACCCTCAGGGTTAGATGCTACATAAACCCCAAGATCAAAGTTTGAAGGGTTTGCTAATAGCTTCTAACACCCGAGGGTGTGTGTAAACTTTGAGTTTACATACACTGACCCATAATTTATTTTATGTAGTTGCTGGGTTTCCCTTTTTTGTCTAAGCAACTATATAAAATAAAAGTAAAGATGTTCTGGTGCGGTCAACGTCTGCAGTCAGTGCGGTCTGGCTTACTGTCTTTTTTATTCCATAGTAGGCAGCCCAGTTGTTGTTTTCTTCATTAGGATAGCTCTGCATTTTTCAGTTACTTACCACTGATTATGGGTGGCAGTTTAGAGTCATGGTGAAAGAAAAGGTGGCCAGCAGTAATGGTCTGTCTGTAAAAGCTGCAGGGAGCGCATGCATAGAGCGAGGGAAACTGTGTGTGTGTTTGCCATAATAAACACTCCTCTATTACAGAAAATTATGCCGCAGTTTTCCTATGGAAAAAGGAGAAGCTGGTAATTATAGCAAAATAATATATGGAGAAAAAAGGGCAGAAAGCATATGGAAAATTAGGAAATCAGCTCCAGAGAGGTAATAGTCAATGGGCTATAGACAGGTTCACATCTCTCCTGAAAAACAAGGGGATGCTTCCTCAAGGAGGCAATATGCTTTTCTAGTATAAGTGCAATTAGAATTTCCCAGTGCCACTCTAAAAGGTAAGAGGTCGAAGCATCTTTCCAGTGATGCAAGATTATTATTTCAGCTGTGGAGGCATTAAAGACATATGTGTCTTACGAACATTAATCAGACCATAGAGAATATTGCCCACCAAACAAATAGAAGGAGTGAATAATTCCTCTAAGCCTAGTAATAGGTCAAGAATATTTTTGATGGAAGCCCAAAAAGGAGCAATTTTATAGCAATCCCACAGCATGTAACGATGTCCCTCTTTCTGCTGCTGCTGATACCACTCTCTATGCATCCGAGCACTCTGCTAGCCTTTCTCACTGCCTTGTCACACTGTTTAGTTACCTTCAGCTCATCAGAAATGATAACCCCCAGATCTCTTTCCCATTTTTTAACTTTTAATACTCCCCCACCTAAGTTGGTATGTTACCCCTGGGGTTTTGTGCCCTAAATACATGATTTTGCACTTTTTTGCATTGAAATTTAGCTGCCAAGCTTGTGACCATTCTTCTAACTTCTTTAGATCCTCCATCATTATTTCAGCCCCTTCAGGTGTGTCTACTCTATTGAAGCTTTTTGTGTCATCCATGAATAGGCATACCTTCCATTCCAGCCCTTCTGCAATGTCAATAATAAAGACATCAAAGAGGACCAGGCCTAATACTGACCCCTGTGGCACTCTGCTAGTCAACTTGTCTTCCCCAGAGTGCACCCCATTTACAACCATTCTTTGGCTCCTACCACTAAGCCAATTCTCCACCCATTTTGCTATTTTAGAACCTACTCCTAAACTACACAGTTTGTTTACCAGGCTTCTGTGTGGAACAGTGTTGAAAGCCTTGCTGAAATCCAGATAGGCTACGTCAACTGCTCTTCCCTGGTCCTCTTCCTTTGTTACCCAAAGAACTCAATCAGATTTGTCTGGCAGGACTGCCCCCCTGTACATTCATGTTGCTTTTGATCCTGTAGACTGCTGGTAACAAGGTATTCGCCAGTCCTTTCCTTCAGTAGTGATTCAATTACTTTACCCACCACCATAGTCAGGCTGACCAACCTGTAATTTTCCACCTCCTCCCTATTTCCACTTTTGTGGAGTGAGACTACATCTGCACTCCTCCAATTACAATGTACCTCCCCTGTTTCTAGTGAGAGGTTTAACAGGGCTGTTACAGGAGTAGCCAGCTCCTCCCTGAGCTCCCTCAACAACCTGGGATGCACTGTGTTTTGAATCATTGCCTTGTTGTCAACTCTGTTAGAACTCTTTCCATTGTGAAAGGGCTAGTGTCCACCTCCTGACCCTTTATGTCCTTGTCTTGTAATGAAGGCCTATTTCCTACCCCATCCTCCGTGAATACTGAGCAGAACTATTTGTTCAATATGTCTGTTTTTAGGTGGACCTCTTCTACAGAAGCCCCCCCTTCCCCTTTCAGTCTTACTATCCCTCCCTTGGGCTTCGTCTTTCAATAATGTATCTAGAAAATGTTTTGTCCCTCTTTTTTAATGATTTGCCTATATTTTCATTGTTTTTGCTTGTGCACTCCTAACTGACTTCCCTGCCTCCCTTTATTTTTCCTGGTAACTCTCCTTGTCCTCCACCTTCTTTGTTGTTATGTATTTTCTAGAAGGCTAGTTTTTTTTTTTTGCTTTTACTTTTTCTGCTACTTCTCTAGAGAACCATAGAGGTATCTTTTATGTCTTGCCCTTGCTCACTTGCTTGACACAGAGCTTGGCAGCATTTTCAATTCCTTCTCCTATTGTAGCCCGCTGTTCTTCTACTCCCCTTAGTTTCCCTATCTCTGACAGAATGTCCCTAAGGCATTCTCCCATTTTCATAAAATTAGCCCTCCTGAAGTCCAGGACCTTCTTCCTCAAGCGGTTTGATGCTGGCCCTGTTCTTATGTTAAACCACACCATATGGTGATCAGTGATCCCCAGATGGTCCCCCACTGTGATGTCAGCAATGCTGTCCCCATTTGTCAGTACTAGGTCCACCTTTAACCAGCATACTTTAGATTCAATGAATGTTTCTTAATTTTTATTGGAAATACCAATAATTTAACACATTTATGCTGTAAGAGACAACAACAACGTAAGTCCTGCACAATATTGTACAGCTTACTACTCAGCTACATTACTGACATTTGGCAGCATAAACTAATAAAAAATGCATATGTATATGGGATCACAGGGAAAAAAAACAATGAGGCATTTGCCTTGGCCCACTGACAGCATCTCTTTTTTCTTTTCATTAGACATGACAGAAATAAAATGTGTTTTTGCTAAGCTCCATAAGAAGTTGAAGCAATACATTTAAACATTATTACACACAATATAGTTACAGTATCAGCAAGTAGATCTTTCAACTTTCTATTTCACAATGGAATTTTTTTCATTTGTCTCTGAGATCTACAGTACATATGTTTTCAGTATTATTTCCAGCATGTAAGCATTGATGAAAAGGTGCTTTTTTTGTACTGAGCAGTATGTGGGATAAGATTTGAATCTTGAATAATAACAAAAATAATGATAGTAATCATAAAAATATAGCCATTTTCAGTGACTCAGGAGAACTTCAGAGTAATATACTGTACAGTATAATAGGTGAACATAAAATATGAGTCTGTAGTGATGGGAATAACAGAACTTTGATTTATACAGTATATAGGTCTTCAGTATGCTTTTAAATATCTCAATATCAATTGTTATTGAACAACAAGAGGGAGTCAGTTCCAAAGATGAGGGTCATAGGTGGTGCTGAACAAAAGTAGAATTCAACCGTCAGAATTATAGCAAAACTTGGAATTTCATTTCAGCAGAATTTCAGAATGCACTTTGGCAACTTTCATGAAATTCTAACTTACAGTGGCAGAATTAGTGGATGAATTTCAGATTCATATATTAAATTGTGGAAAGAAATTCTGCAGAACTAATCACTGAACTGAGGAATGATTACATGTATTGTGGATTGATGTACAGTATAGTATTAAAATGCATACTGGAATTCATCAGAACTGTCATTCTGAATTGTATGTATATCATCCTGTGATTCAGACAGAGCATTTTGAAAAACTGGGTGAACATTCAGCAAATACGTTTGGAGGATTTGGATTCTGCCAAAGTCAGAATTTTGGAAAATTTCATGAAATTTGTAGCATTTTGTGAAATCTCCATGAATGCAGAATTAACAGTGACTTCCTGGCAATAGTCACAAGTCAAAAAAGGCCCTAATACCAAAATTTGCAATTTTGGTGTCAGACACAGCAAAGAGGAGTACATCAAAAGATGAAACTCATTGCACAGGTGAGAAATCGTGAAATGCTTCAAGTAAATACAGTGGAGCAAGACCATTGCAGTATTTGAACAACCTATAGAAACATTGTGTAATTGATGCATTGCTACTGTGAACTGGAAGCCAATAGAGTTTGGCAAGAAGATTGGAAAAATGGTCAGACATCCTGGAGGTAGTAATTAGAAGGATTGTGGCATTCTGAATGAGCTGAAGACAGTGACAAGATCTGTAAGGGAGACCTGCCAAGAGGGAGTTACAGTAGGTGATGCAAGTAAAAATGAAGCAGTGGAAGAAGGTAGCAGCAGTGTCATAACTGAACTAGTGACACATTCTGGAGATAGTGCATATGTTGTAAAATACTAGTTTAACTGCACTACTGATATGGGGCTTTATCTGTACTGACCAGTAAAACAATACATCTAAACTAACTGAGCTCGAACCACTGTATCCTCATTGAGATTGTCTTCTGAATGGAATCATAAGTATTGCATTATGCTCTAGTGAATCAAAATACAGGGTCAGTGCTGGGCATAGAGGAGATGGAGTGGGTAAGTGTCACTCAAAACTTAACCACACTTACAGCCCCACGAAATCTAATGGTCAGCTCTGAGAGAATACTAACCGCATAAGCATGTCAATAATGCTGAAAGACTTTTTTCCTTGATTTCAACAATCTAGTCAAGAAATTAAATATGGTATGAAATCCGTGAAATGTGAATTATAGCCACATTTACTTTAAAGGAAGTTGTACAAAGCCAAAAATTGGGTAGAAGATTATGTCAAGGATTTTCATATTTTCATGAATCACTGAATTTGACGTGGAGTGGGATCGGTATATTATAAACAAGCCAGGACTGTGAACGATACTGTATATCTAATTAACATTCCAACCAGCAAGATAGATTGCTTAATTAATGGAAACCCATGATGTTTTCTTTTTTATATCACAAATCAAGGACATCATTTTAGTGATTTGTAACACCACTGTGCAATGCACTGCAATCAAAAAAAAACATGGTTTGATTTTTTTCTTTAGAAAATTATTGTAAAGCAAATGTATACTTTACAATGCATTGGTTTGTTCAGTACCCTCAATGCTGAGAACTACAGCACTTATTGCTCTATATACAGTACTGAAGAAAGCATGATGCATCTTGCAATCATTTGCACTCACACTTACACTGGTGTGACAGAAAAAGTCCTAAAGCTGCCTAGCTGAAGTAATCTCTTCAGAAGTGTCCATTAAATTTACAATGTTTCATTGAACCACAGATTAATGTGGTAAGCCCCTCAGTGACTTGTTTTAATATGGACCGAAAAGTATTTTGATTTTTGCTGCAAACAACTAAGTGAATAGCCTCATGAAATCAAGTTGTCAGTTACATACAGTAACTTTTACTCAAAACCACGATTTGGCAACCCCTCAAGCTCAGAGAATGGGGCCCATGTAATACAGCTGCCTCAGCAATTTCCTGTGAAGTTCACCGGAGTTCAATAACTTGCCATCCAGAAAGTAACCCCTCCTTTCAAAAGTTATTAAAACAGCTCTACCACAGAATGATTTACATTTTGTTGTTAATCCAAAGAAAGCACATCCATTACATGTGACAGAAATGTGAGTCCCCTGTTCAGATAATCAGTTACTCAACTATGTGTTTGCCTCAGTAAGGAAAAAAAAATGAAACTGAGAATTCCAATGTCAGTGTTTAATCGGCAGTGTACTTATGTAATACACGTTGTAGTTTATAGTATTCTAACTACAAATTCATGTTGTTTGCATTATTTATACTGTATTTCAATAAATATTTAAACATGATGTGTTGCATACTATGCAGACAAAGATTCAGGAGTCACTGACTGCATGTAATAAGACTGAAATTCTATTAACTTTGAATTCCAAACAGTTCAGGTAAGAGTCCTTGTGGGAATATAGTACTGAAACAAAAATTAAAGTGTAGTTCAATGATTTTAAGCAAAACAAAGCTGAGCATAGCTATACATTATCATGCATTTCAGTTCTAATAAGCAAGGAGGCAGATGACACAACCAGCAATATCAATGAATTTTACAGAAAGTAAGCAATCATAAAATGTGGGTTTATACCTAAAATTGGTATGATGCAAAAAAGGTTGGCAGTGTCCCTTTAAATTAAATGCATGTTAGAAATGGAAAATAAAGTTAAAAATGATGTTGCAAAAAGAAAATTGTTTAACTCCTTATTTACTAATGATAGCCCAACAAAGATGAAATATCTAATTTTCAGTTGGCCCCTACACTTACCTGTTTTCACCTGCTTGAATTGTAACCCTGGAAGGTTAAGCAACTTGCTCAGGGTCACACAATGTGTAAGTGGCTCAGGTAGGACTTGAACCTGGGTCTACTGGTTCCCCAAATCTGTGCTCAATATATTACAATATAAAGTCTCTAATTAGCTATAAAGAAAACAGTTAAAAATATTTAGAAAATGGCCAGAATGGATTCTGTATCTTGATTGGTTTAAAGTGGCTGCAACCTGGGCATTTATTTTTCAATAAATGCCCAGTAAACAATAAGTGCCAGTCCAAGTGGCACCTCACTGTGCAACATTCCATAGTGGTGGCCAGCCTGCTTTTTAATTGGCTGGATGCACCAAAGATAAATTCAAAATGCCCGCCATCTTTTCCACTCACTTAGTGGGATGTACCGGTCTCCCCCAGCCCAAAGCAAACAGTATTCACCTGCAGTCATCCCCCCCCCCCCGCTTAAAAAAAAAAAAAAAAAAAGAACCAGTTCAGTTATCTTGTGGTTGTAAGACTCACACAAAGGCACCACTCTCCCGACCGCAGTGTCAGAGTTCTGTGTGAACAGTCTCCCGACTGTGGTCTTGCACTACCATGCTGACCAAAAACACAAACATGGGCACTACTTTTCACAAGTCTCCTACAATCACTGACCCTTCTGTAGGAAAACAAACAGAAAATACTCACTAGAAAGGTAAAAATAAATTATTTTCTTTTCTCTCACATTGGGGGGTGACAGCAATCCACCAGAATGCTGCAGGGAGGAACAACAGTACCAGGTACAGCCTATGAAATACTGTTTTCAATACATTCATTTCTAACACCTGTATTCATATTTCACAATCATTTACTGTATTTTTTATAACGTCATAAAAGTTTACTTACATGTCCTTTTTCTAAGCGCAGTAATACCCTCCAGGGTGGGCATTATTGAGAAATACCAGACCTTCCAGAGGCTATACGGCCCTCTGCCTACGGTGTCGGGCCTCATTATGCCCCTGGGTGGTCCAGTATTTCCCAATAATGCCCACCCTGTCGGGTATTATTGCTTACCTATTGACCAGCTAGGGAGAACTCCAGTAATATAACTGTGCAAAAAGCAAAATCAGAAGGTATACTGTAGAAAATAAAATATGACATGGAGCTGAATCTTTTCCATGGAAGTCATGGATACTGTGACTTTGCCCATTTCCATGAGAACACCATGCCTTTTGGCATTTTCCATGACAACACCATAATTTATAGAATTTTATATGAACTCAAGCTGGAGGCATTAGTCCTGACAAGGCAATGACTGTGTTTAATTTTTCTATAAGAACAATCTTGTTTTTTTAAATGTTACTCATGATTACATAACAAGAATGTCAGTGCAGCGGTAGCCCTGCCACCCACAATGCCAGTGATTCAGGTTCAGGAACAAACCTGGGTAATTGGTGCCCAGCCGGAAGGAGAGGGCTTGAATGCACAATAGTCCTCTCTCCTCCTCCAAGTGAGACGGGATCTCACATCATCCCTTTCCCAATGCTGGTGGATGCACAGGCAGTGGTACGGGACTCCCAGTGTGTGGGGTGGGGGAGGATGTCATTAGGTGCTTGGATGAAATGTGCATCAGTACATCTACAGCATGGACTTCTGTCATTCATACAGGTGTCCTCAGGGAGAGGGTTTCAGGGGAAACAAAAAAGATAAAAAAGCCCCAACTGCTGTTCAGCATGATCCCCAACAGCTGGGGGGGGGGGGGTGGAGCATGGTTGGTCAGTATAACTGCTACCGAGCCCGCAGGCAGTAGGTGATAAAATACACTGGAGAAGAATAAAGATCACAATGCAACTAATAAAATCAGTGTTTTGTGGTTTTCCCTAAATGTTTAACAGCTTCTCCCCTGAGATGTTGTAGCTGTATAACATGCTCATTTGAAATCTTCTAGGAGGGCTATCCATTTGCCAGGAACATAATGGAGTCGTGGGTCTCTAGGTTTTAACTAGGTTTGTCACAGGGAAAAGAATTACCTAAATCCCAAACCTTCATTTTTGACCATTAATAACACACAAAACACTCAACAACTTTTTAAGACATGAATTTAGTTGTAGCATACTACAAATAGTAACACATACTGTACATTTAAGGTCAGAAGGGGCTCTTGGTCCATCAAGTCTAGGCCTTTGCTTAAAAGGAAGGAATCAGCAAGTATGCTGTGCAGATGTACTGTTTTATGCCCACCACTGACACTTAGCACCAAACTAACCATGGAGCCCCTTTATTCCTTGGTATGCAGTCATTTGTCCAGGCTTATCTTGAAGTCCCGCAATGTCATCATGCCCACTGTTTCTCTGGGTAGCCTGTCCATAGGCTTAGCATCCTTTGGGAGAAGTGCCGCCTAAGATGTTTCCTAAATTTACCACATCTGAACCACAGTCCATATTCCTGTGACCTGCTTGAGCACTCTAGATCAAACATGTCTGTTTGATCTTGTTACAGTCCTTAAGAATGCAGAATACTGAAATCACGTCTCTCAGCTTCCCTTTCATCAGGGTAAGCATGTCAAGGTCCTCCAGTATCTCCTCATAGCTTGTGTCTCCTTAACCCTGATCATTTTGGTGGACCTGCATACAATACTTGCATAGCACTTTCTCGACTGCCTCAATATCCTTTTTGTGCTGTGGAGCCCAGAACTGCATGCAGTACTCCAGATGAGGCTAGAAGAGGGCCTTGCAAACTAGCATGATTATACTTCCCCCATTGGAAGTATTATGAAATGTTGGAGAGTTCCTGAGTATGCCTCCATATTTATCTGCTAATTGGGCCACATACTCCTTAAATCAATTCTGAATAAATGCTAGAAGATCTGATGCATTTCACCTCAGTGAATACTTAGGCTTTATGATGCAATGCCTACTGTATGTGTTCTTCTAGGATCACTTTTCCTACTTTGTTGGTCACCCCCATTTGATTCCCAAC
Source organism: Neoceratodus forsteri (assembly GCA_016271365.2). NCBI lineage: Eukaryota > Metazoa > Chordata > Ceratodontiformes > Ceratodontidae > Neoceratodus > Neoceratodus forsteri. Next base: position 258,422,650 of record CM028137.1, on the reverse strand, counting down.
AGATGTCTTCCAGCCTTCATTATAGCAACCACATACTGCATGTCATACTTTAGACCCCCTGGTCCCAATTCCAAAATGGGTTACGCATGATGCAAGGTGACTTACGCCAAACCCAATGGCACCTATCACACTTTGTGACATTTGTTATGCCATGTGCTATTCCAAGATGCGGCTTACGCCATGGCATGGGTGGTCTGCATCCAAGGGGCCTTCCACCAGCTGAAGCACCTATGTCACGGTGGAAGGGGGGGTTCTGGAAGCAACTATGTCCTATCCTGAAATGGCGGCTGTCATAATCCCTTTATGTGATTCCAAGTCCCACTGCAACACTGTGGGGTTAGACCAGCAATTAGCTGGTCTAAGGGGCAACTGTCCTGACAAAATGATGGTTGCCCCCCCATAGACTCCACAGCATGCACACAGCCTTGCTCCACAGACCCCCCCATCACAGTGTTGCCCCTCCTGCATGTCTGGGTGCCACGCAGTTCTGTTTTTTGGGGTGCCCCCCCCCTTGTGCCTGTGCCACACTGCCTACCCCCCATGGCCTCCAGGGGACTGTAGGCTTGTTTTGGGGCAGTGGGGCTCAGCAGGCTATTCCTCATAGTCTGTGGCTTGCAACAGCCAGGTTCATTGCATCATTCCCATAGTGCAATCCTGCATCTGCTGCAAGCCACAGGACATAAGTGCCAGGGTCCCTGCCTGTCCTGGAATAGGGTGCAGGGTCCTTGGGGTAGCGGCACATGTTGCAGCTTGCATACACCCGCGAGTTGTGATGTGCATCTTGGAATCGGGCCCCCTGTCTTCTATGACCCCCCCAGCTCCTTTTCCTCCTGTACTGCAGAACAAAGTGTCCCAGACAGTGTTTAGGACCTACTTATGTTTTTCCTCTGCAAGTGTTGCATCTTGCATTTGACTGCACAGAATCTAAGACCCATGAGTCTGACAGTCACTCATCCTGTTCCAGTCATCTGACAGTTTTATGTTGTGCTCTGCTACTTGTATCTGTCCTCTTCTACCACTCCAAATGTATCCATTGAGATTATTTATAAAATAATAAACAGTCTAGCAATTTACAATTTGCTGTTTCAGAATAATACAACTTAATTATTTCTAAAAAATATCCCTTGGCATTCTAATTGTGGGCAGCTGCCTAGTCTCAGTGACAATTTTTTGAAATAATCAGATCAGTGCTCTCATCATTCAGTTTTAGTTATTTATTTATTTTTTATTTTTGCTTTTTCCACACCCCGACTGTCACTGACTTTGCTGACACTCTCCCCGCAACCTCATCACCTGCCATCTCATGAACTTATCTCTAGCCTTGGTGTGAATCCCCAGTTTTTCCCATGTGGTGGGGCCAGAGGGGGTACCCCAGTTCCCTCCCTGGAAGCCTCACTATGTGAAACCTGTTTTGAGCCCTATCAGCAGTGTGAGGTCTGTGAAGGGCCATCTACATCATGCTGCCACAACCAGTGGGTTTTTCTTTTTGTTTTTTGGCCCCCCAGACGCTCAGTGGAGCCAGTGGAATGATGTTGCATGCAGAGTGTGCTGACATTTTCTGCAGAAAGTATCCTCCCTCCCTCCCCTTAGCCAATCTGCTCACACTATCACCTAGGTGGCACTGTTGTGACACAGCCCACCCACATCAAAGGAGGCCAGTGTCCTCTGGGATGTTTGCTCCTCCTCACTCTGACTGTCTTCTGATAACCCACTATGGAACCCAAGTCACCAGCATCACGAAGGGTAGTGCTACCACTACCAGCAGTGCTCTGACTGGCCAGCTTTTTCATTCAGTTTTAAAATGCAAGAAAAAATACTTTCACAGACACAGCATACTACTATGTATAGGACAAAACGGCAGTGACATTAGCCACCATTGAGGAGTATCCTCTGTAGGAAATCATTTTTTGAAAAATAGTTTGGGCCTAGTGACCTACTGTAACCTCCCTAAATGCAAAGAAAAGTAAATTAAGCAAGAAAAGAAGTCGGCGGGGGGTGCACACAGAGCAAGCAAGGGACAGGGAATTAAGGAGGGATAGGGAGGACAAAGATGGTGGCAATAAGAAGACAGGGAGGTGTATAGGTACATTTTAGATGGCAATCTGCCTAAAGTCCAGAAGCCTAGGGAACATAATTAGTGGACTGCAGGCAGTGGTGGTAGACATAGAATTAGACCCCATAGCAACAGAAAAGTATGGACCATAAGGAAAAATGACTGGGACTTAGTGTTCCAGGATATGCCACGTCTAGTTGAGACAAGGGTAAGGGAAAAGTGGGTGGAGTAGACCTTTATGTCAAGGAAGCTATAGAGGCAGTAGAGAAGGGGTCCATCCAGATAGGAAAGGAGGAGACAGAATTGCTATGGTTGCAGCTCATGACCAAACAACAAATTCCAGTGAGATTTCATAGCCAGAAGAATATGTTTAAGCAATAAACCACGACAGGGTGTAGGTTATGCTGGGATTTATCCACGCCTGGTGTGGTTTGGTCATGAGGCACAGCCGAGTGACCAAATCCACACCAGAAGTGGGTAAATCCCAGCAAAACCCACACCCTGGAGTGGTTTATTGCAATTAAACAATGTTTCCCTTTTTTATTGGTGAGAAAAAAAATAAATTAAAATCCTTTTTTATTTGTATTTTAAGTTAATTTTATTGATTTTATTGCTCCACTGGAAAAAATAGTTCTTTGTTGCCAGGGAGACCCTGCCTAGCTTCCTCATTTGTTCAAAGTCCCCCACACTAAATACACCAGAGAGACCTCCACCCATACACACACACACACACACACACACACACACACACACACACACTTACTTGCTGTTGCTTGGGAGGCTGCTGTCATTTTTTTGTTTGCTTGTTTTCAGAAAGAGAGCTTGTGAGGCTCTTTTTCTTTTAAACATTCACAGAATAACAGCTGTGAGTCTGCAGCGTGAGCTGTGATAGGAACTGCCAAGTGATTTCAGTGAGCGCTGATGGCAACCATGCTGTGGTTCCTATGTGTGTTTAGCGGTTTGCCATTCACTGGATTTTTTGCGGTCTGCGTTTGGTGCTATTAATGCTTCTGTCTCTTCAGCACTTCTCCTTTTACTGGATTATGTGGTCTGCATCAGGTGCCATTAAAGCTGCAGTGAAATGTGGCAGTTAGGGAGCGAGCCCGGGTCGTGGACATTGAGGGAGATGGTGCGACTATGCAGCAGGCAGCAGTCCATGGTTGCTAATATTAAAAGTGTTTTTTTTCCCTTTTTAACACAAGTTGGTTAGTGTAGAAATGGTACCACTGTTTGGATGGAGTCAGAGAGACACAGATAGCAGGGATTTAATGGAGTGAAACCTTTAGGTGAGCTGAGTCCCGGGAAGAAGCGGTCAACTGAAAATGATGTATAGTTTCTCTTGTGAAAGTTGGGGACTTATTTGAATCTCCTACTATTGCTTTTGCATCAAGGTTTAGCAGGGAATTGAAATGGCAGCTTTCATGTGTACCAGACTATCAGTAGTTCTCGCTTTAGTGGGGAAAAGATGGTGGCTTTGATATTTTGTTTTTGGGCTCGGACTGATTTCTGTTTCAGATTCGGCTGACTGGCACCTTTTCCCATGGGTTATGCCAGGATTTACCACAGGTGAAAGGTGCCAGTCAGCCAATCAGAATAAAGAATTCTTAGATCCCATTGTATAATTGTAGATATTCCAAAACCAGTAGGGTTTCTAATGATAAAGTTAATCTAGAGTCATTTTTTACTTTAAATATCCTCCTCATTTATTGGACCACTGATTAAATTCTTTGTTCATCCATAAGCAAAAACACTGCAGTTTCCCTGTAACCTTCATCAGACTTTAGGTGGTCTAAAAATGTAAAAATAAAGTATGTATATTATTTTGTTTTAATATGAATTAATAAATAATTATTTTTCTTTCTTTCTTTCTTTCTTTCTTTCTTTCTTTCTTTCTTTCTTTCTTTCTTTCTTTCTTTCTTTCTTTCTTTCTTTCTTTCTTTCTTTCCTAGTGGTGGAACTAACCTGTTCAGAATCAAATCATCACAGCCCTGAAGTTTCCCCCACAATTGTTCATTCAATAAATTCCTAAAGTGAAACATATTGTTTATGTTCTGTGCTTTCAGAAATCAAATACAAAATGTTTAAATCAAAGTATTAAAGCATAAAAGTGTGGCATATTTATACTTTTTCAGTAAACATAATTTCTCATTTAACTCTCACAGTTCAGACATTTCTATAAAGATAGAATTCATATATGGAAACCTTAAATTGTAGATCACATTTTATTATTCAGTGCTTTGAGCAATTATTTTCTTTGCTTAATATATCAGATCATTTACTCACTCCCTTTGTATAACTTGTTACTGTACCTCGGGTGACCTCTCACATGTATTAAATACTCTTGGAAGCTTGTTTTCCACCTGAAACATTCTTGCAGGATGCCTTCTCTGTTAGAGAGCTTTGCTAGGCTCAAGAAGAAGGCTCTGGGATGTATGATTATATTAACAAGCTTCAGTGTGATGACATCACACACTAAGTGATGAGTGATCCAGCCCAATTTCTATAGAAACCACAAGGTGCATTGGATGGAGGCAGCGCTGAAAAGCATAAACAACAGTTCCTATGTATAATAATTTTATATTTATTAGGTTTTTTAAACTTATGTGGGCCTTAATAAACTAAAAAAATTTGAACACATACCAAATGAATTCTTTATTTGTATCACCACACATTGTAGTATTTGTTCACTTTCTTAGCTATAAAACAGTTGCCTCACCTCATGGGTATCTCACCCTATTACTTTAAAGATAGTTTGATGTAATTTTAGGGTGCACTTGAGACTCTTTTATTGAGTCTTAAAATATATATATGTTGCCCTTAATATATGCAGTTTTCCAACGGTTTGTGAGCATATCTGGTTTCATAGCAGGGGACTGTGCTGAATTATCAGAGCAGCTGACTGATTGCCATGTGATGACTTCACATGCTGTGTGATATTCTATTCAGCCTGTTCCCAAAGAAAATCACCAGATACCATAGAATGGAGGCAGTGCTAAAAGCATTGAGTGTGGTCCCCCCTTGTTATAATATTTAAAGACAGAGGAGGAAGAAATGCAGAGAACAAGTTAAGATGTACAAAACTAAAACACAGATTACCTCTATAAATGCATGTGCCTTTTGTTTACATATCTTCTAAATAACTGCTGTGCTAAAGCTAAAAAATGTTAAAGTCCTAATGTTGCTTTAAGAAAGGCAAGACTAAGTTTGTTGTATAATAATAATAATAATATTTTTTATTTATATAGAGCAGTTCTAAAGTCAAAGTGCCGTACGTACACACACATTATAAAATAAACAATTCAGTAAAACTTTACAAATAATTAAAAACTTTAATTAAAATATCCCACAGTCCATAAGAATGTCAAATGCTAAATGCCTGCTTAAACAGATGTGTTTTTAGGATGGTTTTAAAGCTCTCCAAGGTCCTTGCACTCTCTAATCTGATGAGGTACAGAGTGTTCCACAGGGATGGGGTCACAAACATAAAAGCCTGGCCCCAGATGTCTTCATCCGCATCCTGGGAACCTCTAACAGCCCCTTGTCAGTTGAGAGGAGAGGACGGGTGGGGCTGTAGGGATTCAGGAGCTCTTGCAGGCAACTCGGTCACAGTTCATGCAGGGCTTTATAGGTCAGAAGACTGACCTTGAAGGTGATCTGCCACTGTATAGGCAGCCAGTGCAGATCACGCAGCATGGGGGTAATATGACTGGAACATGAAGTTCCAGTCAGCAATTGTGCCGCAGCATTCTGCACCAGCTGCAAACGCCATATATCAACCCCCTGAAGCCCCAGGTAAAGAGAGTTCCAGTAATCAAGGCGAGAGGTCACAAAGGCATGGATCAGTGTAGGCAAGTCACTGGACAGAACAAGGTGCTTAATTCTGGTGATGTTCCTAAGATGGTAAAAGGAAGACTTGATGACTGCTGACACCTGCGCATGCAGTGTCAGCCCATCGTCAAGAACCACCCCCAGATTAAGCACCCATTCAGAGGTAGGGAGTTGTACACCCTCAAGCCAAAGCCCAGAGGGTAAGCCCACCACAGGACTCTCTATCTGGCACCCCAGATCCACAACCAACACCTCAGTCTTCCCAGAATTCAATTTCAACCAGCTGGACTTCATCCAGTAATGGACCTCTGCCAGACATCTGTTGAACATTGAGACCTCACTATCCTGGTTGGGTGTGAAAGGTGGATAGAGCTGTGTATCATCAGCATAGCAAGGAAACCTCAGTCCATTTCATCTTACAATGTATCCGAGGGGCAGCATATACACTGCGAACAACATAGGGGACAGCACTGAGCCCTGAGGGACCCTACACAGCAGAGAGAATGGATCAGAGGAGAAAAAAACAGGTACCACCCTCTGAGACCTGCCGGCTAGGAAGGAGTGAAACCATCTAAGAACTGGACCAGCCAGGCCAGAGATAATCATCAGGCACTCAAGCAGAACCCCATAGTCCACAGTGTCAAATGCTGAGGCGGGATCTAGAAGCACTAAGATGGAACAGCGCTTCTGATTCCTTACCATCAGGAGATCACTGAGCACCTGAACCAGAGTGATCTTGGTACTATGTCTCTTCCAGAAGTCTGACTGGAGAGGATCATAAACATCATGGATGGTAAGGTGGTTCCCAGTTGCAACACAACCACTTTCTCGATCACCTTCCCAACAACGGGAAGGTTAGAGATGGGTCTTTAGTTGGCACAGTTGTTTGGGTCCAAAGCAGCTTTCTTAAAAAGTGGTGTCACCACTGCCTTCTTTAGGGATCTGGGGAACTCATCCAAGTCTAAGGAGTACCAGACAGTCTTTGCAAGGACCAGGTCGATGGACTACATACACCCCAATAATAGGTGTGTAGGGCCTGTATCCAAACTACAGCATGTTGGCCACAAATTCTGGACAATCTGCACAATGTCCACTATCTCTGGCTAGTTGAAAGATATCCAAGAAGACTGGGGGGAAGCGACCATACACTGACCTCCACCAACCCCCCATAGAGGGCGCCGGACGGATTTTGGCCCTGATGTTGGCCACCTTGTCCACAAAGAATTGAGCAAACTCATCACGCTTAACTTATGAAAATGCTCCACAACCTGTCCATGGTTCGAAAGAGCTGGGCTGGTTGATTTTGAGCAGCAGCAATCCTCTGTCTTCTTATGTGTAATTGCTGATTGATAACTTTGATAATGATTTATCAATCTAAGATGGTCAGTTTCAAGGGTCAATTTCTGCCAGCAATGCTCTAGCCTTTGTCCTACACATCTCAACTCCTTCAAGGTCCCATCAAACCAAGGAGACCGAGGGTGGTGAGAGAGAAGGTGAATGCAGACTAGGGTGATAGAGTCCAGAGCCTCAGTAATAGCCTTATTATAGGCCAGAACTAGAATCTCTGGATCTTTGTCTGCCCTCGAAACTCTCGATAGGTCTTATTACACCAGAAGACCTTCTGGGGTTACACCCCTCAATGGGCAGTATCTGACCATCTCCACGGGGCAGGCCTATGGGGGGGGGGGCTGAAGATTGAATCTTAAATAAATACCTTCTCTGCCATTATCTGTACATAAAACTAAGTCTCTATATCAAGGTCCCCATCCCATTCTGTTACTGTACTGCTATGAAGACTTTGTAAACTATTTGCATTGTTGCTATGTGTTACCTTATTGCTAGCTCATACCCTAATATCTCATTCTCTTGTTCTTAATCTGATCCCTGTATCAATAATTGCATTGTAACAATCTGTTGTACCTGGTCATTTATGAACTTTTATTACGCTTGTGTGTGCCATCTTTATGGTCTGGGTTGTGCCTGAAAACAGTCCCTGGGAACTGGGATCAGTGCACCCACCATGTTAACAACTAAAAAGTAAGTATATACAAACATACATGCATTGATAAATAAATAAATAAATATGTACCCATATATAACATAAGTTTTATCATGGTGGGAGGAAAATATGAAAATAGGATGACTCTAGTTAGTTAATACTTGTGACCGCTATATTATTTTGCATGGCTATAACGTGTATTCACAATGTTGTCCATTTCAAGTGCTAGTAAAGTAGCATGCCTATAGACTCCCTGAGAGTGTGAAATGTCACATGCAGGAGGACTTAAAGGAGATGTTAGACCTCAGGGTTATCCAGGAATCCGGTGGCCCTTGGTCTTCGCCGGTTGTTCTTATCCCAAAAAAGGATGGGAAAACAAGGCTTTGCATGCATTACCAGAAGCTTAATGCTGTTACAGTGTCTGATGCATATGCCATGCCATGGACAGAGGAGATTCTGAAAAGAGTTAGGGGGAGCAAAGTACCTAAAAAACATAGAGTTCACAAAGGTTACTTGTAGGTGCCTTTAACTCTGGAAGCAAAGGAATGATCAGCATTCATCACTCCTTTTAGCCTGTATAAATTTCTAGTCATGCTATTCAGAATGAAAAACACACCAAGTACTTTTCAGAGGCTGGTTGACTGAGAGTTGGCAGGGGCAGGTGACTTCGCCATGAGTTACATGAATGATGTTGCTGTATTTAGCCAAACCTGGGAGGAGTATCTGACTCATGAAACAGAAATACTCAGAAGACTGCAAGATGCAAAGCTGACAGCCAAAGCTAGGTAGTATCAGGTAGGCATGGCCAAAGTGGCATGCCTGGGACATTATGGGGGCACATAAGATCTGCACTAGCAAAGGGAGAGGCTGTAAAGGAATGTCCCATTTCCACAACAACAAAAAAAACAGGTGCAAGAATTTTTATGGACTGCTGGGTATTACAGATGTTTTGTGACTCATTTCAGCACAATTGCAGCACCTCTATCAGATCTGACCAAAAAGAGAATGTCTGAAAGGGTGCAGATGTCAGACCACTGTGAGAAAGCCTTCTGTCTGCTCAAGCAGGCCCTATGTCAGGCTCCAATGCTAGCCAGCCCTGAATATGGTGTAAACTTTATAGTGCATACAGATGCATCAAATTTTGGGGTGGGGGCTATGCTGATTTAGGCCAATTCAAAAGGGGAAGCACATCTTATCATTTACATGAGCCAAAAACTCCTGCTGAGGGAAGTGGCACATGTCACCATAGAGAAGGAATGTCTGAGCGTAGTCTAGACACTGCAAAAAGTTGCATCCATACTTGTACAGCAGATAATTCTCTGGCTGGTGGTGAGAACACCAACTAATTGGCAGATTGATTGACTCCAGAACATACTGTGAGGTCAGTCATGTCAAATTTCAAGTCAGTCACATGGGAAATTTTACAAGGGAGTAGGTTGTCAAATGTGCTTGGAGAAGACACTCCAGATTCTGGAAAGTGATAAGATTTGACATGGTTCAAATGTAAGTCTTTTTTGATGATTTAGAAACATAGAAACATAGATTTTGATGGCAGATAAGACAGCTTGCCCCACCCAGTCAGACCTTTTCCCTACCCACTGGATAAGCTGCAGATCCTAGTTAACCAACAGCATACTTCTTCCTAACCCACACCAGAATTGCCTTATGTCTGTCCCATGCTTTTTTGAAATCCCCACTGCTTTTGACCCCATGACCTCCTCAGGAAGGCCATTCCATACGTCCACCACCCTCTCCATGAAAAAAATACTTCCTCCCTTTGCCCCTGAGCTGTCCCCCCACTATCTTCAAATTGTGCCTTGTTCTTGCACATCTCTTTTTCTGAAAGATGCCACTCTCTTGGACTTTGATGATTCCTTTGAGGTGCTTGAAAGCTTCTATCAAGTCCCCCTCTCCCTCCTTTCCTTGAGGGTATACATATTAAGGTCCTTTAGTCTCTCTTCATATGGCTTCTGGTGCAGACTGTGCATCATTTTAGTTGCCCTCCTCTGGACTGCCTCCATCCTGTCTATGTCCTTTCAGAGATGGGGTCTCAAGAACTGCATGCAGTACTCCAGATGAAGTCTCACCAACTGTCTGTACAGAGGGTAGGGATGTGCGAAAATTCACTTCTGCCAGCGGAATTCTGGCAAAAGTATGAATTTCACTTCTACGAAAGTTCGGAAATCATTTTTGGAACTTTTGCGGAAATTCCTCCTTAAAACTGTGAAACAATTATTAAAAACTGCAGGATAATTTATTAAACTGCGGAGAAAAATTCTGCAGAAAGGATCACTGCCAGTGGTAATTTCTGAGACTTTTTTTAACTGAAGTTTAACTCATTAATCCACCCCCCGCTGATCAGAGGCCCCAGTAAATATTTCCAATCCCTTCCTTGGACCCTCATGGTTTCTAGTGCCCCCACCCACCCACCAATCATGGTTCCCAAAACATTTTATTTCCCTGATATCTAGCAGACCCCCTCCCTATCCTGGATTCCTTAGTCCACAAATAAACAGCCGGCAGTCCATCAACTCATCCTCCTCTATTTCCAGTATTCCCTGGCGTCTAGTGGACCTCCCCATCCCAGATCCCTTGTAAAAAAAATAATCTCAGTTCCCTGGTGTCTATTAGATGGTTTTAGATCCCCACAAACATCACTCTGACAGTTCATGTGCCACCACCCAACTCCTCTCTCCACCCTGCCCCTGAGCAGGCCACCAGCGCAGCACTCCTTTCTCCTCCACTACCAGTGGCCCACTGAATTGTCAGTGAATAACCACATGGTTGTACAAGCAGGTGCTCATTCACTGATGGTTCATTAAACTGTGGAAAGAATAAATTCCGCAGTTTTAATTCATTTTTCCGCAGTTCACAAAAAAGTCAGCAGAACTCAGCGAAAATCTACAGAAATCCTACTTTCCGCAATGGCGAAAGTTCCGCAATTTCCGTGAAATTTCACGGAAGTTCAGCGAAAGTGGAATTCACAACTTTCACCCACCCCTAACAGAGGGATAACAACTTCCTGTTTTCTACTGATGATACCTCTCCTTATACATCCCTGTATCCACCCAGCCCTTCTTACTGAATTCTCACATTGCTTGCTTACATTTAGGTCATCTGATATGACTACCCCCAGGTCCCTTTCCATTTTTGTTACTGTTAGTACCCCCCTCCCTTTGTGTACTCTTCCCCTGGATTTTTGTTTCCCAGGTGCATTACTTTGCACTTCTTTGCATTGAATTTAAGCTGCCATACTTTTGACCATTCCTCCAACCTTGTCAAGTCCCTTCTCATCCTTTCCGCTCTCTTGTGTATCAACCCTGTTGCAGATCTTTGTGTCATTTGCAAAGAGGCATACTTTTCTTCTAGTCCCCTGCAATGTCACTTATAAAGATATTAAAAGGACTGGTCCCAGTACTGAACCCTGCAGTACCCCACTAGTAACCCCTTTCTTTAGAGTGGACTCCGCTTACTATTACCCTCTGTGTCCTGTTGTCCAGCCAATTTTTTACCCGTGCTACTGCCCTGGGACCCACTCCCAGGCTGGCTAACTTGTTTATTAATATTTTGTGTGGGACTGTGTCAAATGCCTTGCTAATGTCTAGGCAGGCCATGTTCACAGCCCCTCCCTGGTCTACTACTTTGATCACCCAGTCAAATAAATCTATTAGATTCGTCTGACATGACCTTCCCGCTGTGAATCCATGCTGCCATGGGCCCTGTGCCCCGCTGGCCTATAAGTGCTCAACAATTCTTTCTTTCAAGAGTGATTCTATCATTTTCCCTATCACAGAGGTCAAACTAACAGGTCCATAGTTTCCTGCCTCTGCTTTGCTCCAACTTTTGTGAGGACTGGACCCAGGCTTAGGTTTCTTTCTTGTCAAAGCCCAAGGTTTTCCTTTGATGTGCATGGTCATACTGTGAATGTTTTACTCTATAAAAATGTGATGTTCCAGGAGAGAGAGACTCAGAAGGGAGACAATGTGTTGGATGCACACAGGCTCGAGGGAACAGAAGGCCTAAGGGAAAGAACATAGCAGCAGTCTGAATTTACTGAAAGCAACAGACTGTTTCTAGTACATGTATATTTCTATAACTTGTACCTAGATATCAGTATGCTAAGTGAACGTTTTATGGTTTAAAACAAATTTTTTTCATGATTTTTCCTGTAAGCACAAGGAAATATAAAAATTGATGGCAGATAAGGACTGCTAGGCTCATCCAGTCAACTAATTTTTCCTATCTACTGCAAAAGCCACAGACCCTACTTGATCTCCGGCTTTACCTTCTCACTCATCTCGCTAGGGTTCCCCTATGCCTGTCCCATGCATTTTTGAATTCCCCCTCAGTGTTTACCCCCACTATCTCTGCTGGGAGTCTATTCCTTGCATCTACCACCCTTTTCATGAAGAAATACTTCATCATGTCACCCCTTAGTCTACCCCCTTCCAACCTCATGTCATGACTCCTCAATCCTGAACATTTTTTTTTTGAAAGATGCTACCCTTCAGTACCCTATTTGCGTCTTTTAGATATTTGTAGGTTTCTATCATATCTCCCTTGTCTCTCCTTTCCTCCAGGGCATACAAATTGAGGTCTGCCAGTATCTCCTCATATGACTTTTGGTGCAGGCCCTGCACCATCTTTGTTGCTCTTCCTCGAACTGCCTCCACCCTGTCTATGACCTTACAGAGATGCGGCTTCCAGAACTGGACACAGTACTTCAAATGAGACCTTACCAATAATCTTTATAGTGGCATCAATGCCTCTTTTCTTCTGCTGGTGATACCGTTATCTATGCACCCCAGCAACCAACTGGCTCTCCCCACAGCCTTGGCACCTTGTTTGGCTGCCTTTAGGTTATCAGATATGATTACTCCCAAATCTCTTTCCTATTTGGTGACTGTCAGTACTCCCCCCCCCCCATCATGAAATTGTCCCCAGGGTTCTTGTGTCCTAAATGCATGATTTTGTACTTTTTCGCATTGACTCTCAGCTGCCACACTCTAGACCATTCCTCCAGTTTACCTCCGTCTCTCCTCATTTTTTTCACTTCTCCTGAAGTGTCCATCCTGTTGCAGATCTTAGTGCCATTCTCAAAGAGGCACACTCTCCATTCCAGCCCCTCCTCAATGTCACTTATGAAGACATTAAACAGGACTGGCTGGCTGGCTGGCTCTGTGATGCCAAGCAAAGAGGTTCGCTCAGCCTGCTGGTGATCTGGGTTCACACCCAGAGTCCAGGTACCAGGAGTGGAGACTGACAGGGAAGGGTTCCAGAGCATCCATTGGATGCTTCTGTCCCATGGGGGGTGGATCCTTGACACCTGGTGGTGGATTGGAAATGTACTACTGGTGTGCTGTCTCGACGCATCACCATACATCTCTACCCAAGGGTGCCAGTGATAGGCTCAGCATGGGAGGTGGGAGGATCAAAAACAAAAAAAGATGGCCACCGTGCATCCCGGATAATGGCAGCTCACTCTTCCATTACCATGAAGTGTGGGATAGTTCTGAGCTGTACCCTCACTTCCCCTGGCCAGGATGGTACATGTTTGTGCCTGTGGGTTTGAATTAGTCTCCCCTCCCGGTTATGACCACAGGAGGGGAGACCCATCAGGTGAAGGGATATGCTGAGTCAGTCCATGGATAAGGCACAATAAGGGGCAGCAGTTGGCATCATGGAGGGAAGCACAAGAGCAGCAGTAAGTGGTCTTGGCTGCCCGAAGGAGTGGGATGCGGAGTTGGTAGGGGGTGATATAAAGAGCATAATACAGAAAAAAAAAAAACAGGGCATGCCCAAGAACTGATCCATGTGGCACCCTGCTGATCACCCTCCTTTTCTCAGATTGAGTTCCATTTACCACCACCCTTTGTCTTCTTTCACTTGACCCGTTCTTAACTCAGATTACCACCTTGTGACCCACTTCCAGGCTGTCCAGCTTGTTCACAAGTATTCTAATTGAAATGGTATCAAAAGCCTTACTGAAATCCAGGCAGGCTTCAACCACCCTTCCCCCGATCCAATTTCCTAGTCACCCAGTCAAAGAATTCAATTAGATTTGTATGACATGACCATCTCACTGTGAATCCATGCTGTCTCAGATCCTGTGCACTTTGGATTCAAGGTGTTCCACAGTCCTTTCTTTAAGTGATGATTCCATAATTTTCCCCAGTATTAAGGTGAGGCTAACTGGTCTAGAATTTCCAGCCTCCTCCCTACTCCCACTTTTGTGAAGAGGGACTACATCTGCCCTCTTCCAGTCCTCTGGAACCACTTCCATATCAAGTAGTTCATTGAACAGGACTGCTAATGATGCTGCCACCAGCAGGGAGGCAGAACTGAATCAGGTGTGGAGTCAGTGCTTTGGCTTCTCAGAAGGAACTAGAAGGGGGACAGGATCAGATCTACAGTACAGTAGCTTCTTGTTTTACATTGTTTTTCATGGATTCTACTTGGTAGAATGTTTATTTTCTTTCTTACTACTAAGGGGCTAGCAGGGTATTGTTTGGGGCTGATGGAATTTTGAAACCTGTTTTGGTAGCTAAAAGTGGGCTCATTTGTTTGGTTTACGGTGTGGCAGGCTGCATTTGTAGATGCCTATTTCTTCTCTTTTAAACATAATTGGTGTAATTTAACTGGTCTGTTTCTTTGAATTGGAGACCTATATCTTATAATTCCAAACCTATTTTGATGTATTGTTGGGGAAGCTGTTTGGATTGGTGTCCTGTTTCTTTGGGTAGCACACCTATGTTGGGGCTTTGAGTAGAATTGATTAATTGTTGCTGGCTTCACTAGCTGCAAAGTTTTGAGTGGGGGAAGGGTGCTAATTGTCTGACTAGAGGCCTCAGCTACCTGATTGTTTCCGAAGACTTGGGCTGGTCCCACCCACCCAAACCCCTCACCCCACCCACCCCTGGTCAATTATTCCTTTGTACTAGGGTTCTGACATCACTCTCAAACAGGCAAAGGATTTGCACCTGTCATAACAGAAGCATACATCCAGGAAAAGAACTGCAGCAAGTGAAGAGGTGACTGCTCTCTCAGTGGAAGGGAAGTAAATGCAAATCTAGGCGCTTTCATTATTACTACTCACATAGTTATTGCATTGGGTAAAGGAGGAGTAGGGAGTTGAAGAAGGTTGTGCAATGGCTACTTAAAGTATTTTTGAGTGTGGATAGGAATATAAAAGCAGTTGCTCAGCATATCTAAACGTGTGCAACAAAGGAGGTAAGGGACATAAAGAATGTTTTGCACTGATAGAGGGGGGAGAGGGGACTTGGGAGAGTTTGGTATCCTGCATCTGGAAGGGGTGGGGGTCGCTGGGCAACGACAGCAATGGGTAGGGTGGTAGGCTGCAACAACTGCGTGTGCACCAATCTTTCTAAACATTGCCTGGAGAGTGGGAGGATGTTTAGTGTGCAACCACATAGAAAAACTTAGAAATGAGATTGAGGGTCTGCAGGAGGAACTAAGACAGGCAAGGTAGATTGGGGGTGGGTTTAGCCCAATACTGGAGGGAGGAAGAAGGGGAGATGAGGGAGGGCAATTTAAGCCAACAGTGGTGAGGAGAGGCTCAGAAGAAGGGAAGCAGAGACAAAGGGGCCCAGGCCAGGAAGAACGATTGCCGGGGAAACCAGGTCAGGAGACAAAAGTCAAATGGAAGGAGGCAATAGGGACTTGTGAGGGGAGGCGAAGAAGTGGCAAAAGTCATGGAGTGGAAAGGAGAGAACAGGTTACTATGCAGAGAGAGGGAGCAGGCATTTGTGAAGGATCTTCAGAAAATAGTTTTGCACTGCTAGAGAGGAAGAAGGTGGAGGAGGGAAGTGATGAAATTAGGGGAGTAATTGATAAATGCCTGGACCAAACTGGAGCAGGGGGAAGTTCTGCTGGGAGAACTGCAACAGGGGTAAAAGGGCAATAATGTGCAGGAGGAAGAAGAGGAGCTGGAAATGAGGGAGGGAGATGAAAGGAAGCAAGCAGGAGTAAGAGGGGTGGAATCTTAGTGCTGGGGACCTGCACTAAGAGGAGTTAGGGTAGCAAGGCAGAGAGGCATAGTCAGATTGGGTGGAGGCAATGCCAGGAATGACAGCGGAAAGGGTGGGACAGTCTGTTCTGAAATATGCTAGAAGGGGTAGGGACAAGCCTCATTTAATTATACATCTTGGGACAAACGATCTGGCTGACAAGACAGTGGATATAGTCCAGAGGAGGTTTGAGGAACTAGCACAATTATGTGAGGGGGCAGGAAGATCAGTAACTTTTTACGAGATACTTCCGGTGCCAAAGGCAAGCACAACAAGAAAGCTGAGAATAGAGGAATTTAACAGATGGCTAAGAATCTGTGTTGTGCTAAAGGGTATGGGCTGTTGGGGGGGTGGGAGGACTTGGGAGGACAGTAGTCTCTATGCCAAGGACAGACTACACTTGAGTGAGGAAGGAAAGAAAGTGTTGAAGCAGAGGATGCAAGAATATATAGAGGAAGTTGGGAGTTTAAACTAGGAGTGGGGGGTGGCAGTTGGGAAGATATGCAGAGACCACAGGTTGGGAAATCATATGAGCTTACCCCCATAACAGTGACAAAGGACAAATGGCAAGTACTATTGGTGATGCTAGGAAAGGAGGGCAGGATGAGGAGGGGAAAGGTGGAAGGTGGTTACCCTAATGCTAGGAGCCTTGGGAGGAAAACTGCAGAGTTGCAGGTTCTCATGGCAGAGGGAGAGGTGACATTGCAGCCATCACGTGAAACATGGGCCACCCAATATAATGACTGGGACCTGTCTGTACCAGGGTACAGGTTATTTCGTAGGGACAGGGTGACTGGGAAAGGAGGGGTGGCACTATATGTGAAGGAAGGACTGAAGTGTGTAAGGGAGGAAGGAGGAGGGTAGTACAGAGTTACTTTGGGTGCAAATCCAGGATTCCAAGAATAGTAGTCTTAGAATGGGAGTGGTACAGGTCACCATCTCAGATGGAGGAGTTAGACAGGGAACTAACGGGACAGATCAGGAGGACCTGCGAGAAGGGTAGTGTGGTGATTGGGGGACTTCAACATGCCAGGAGTGGACTGGAGCACCCCAACAACCAGGAACAGAAGGGAGCAGGTACTGCTGGATGCCTTCCAGGACAGCTTCCTGCTGCAAATGGTCAGTGAACCAACCAGGTTAGGGAATACCCTTGACCTTGTGCTGGCAAATGGGGACTTTGTGAGAGAACTTACAATGGAGGAACCGCTGTCAGGGAGTGACCACCACTCAGTATGGCTCACATTGGATATGGGCAAGGAAGGAGTGGAATCTGGCACAAGAGTGCTGGACTTCAGGAGGGCTGACTTTGGGAGGATGGGGGAAGTGGTAAAAGGGTACCTGGCCAGAATTCAATCTAGTATGGATACTAACCAGAGATGGGAGCTCATAAAGTTGGGGATAGTGGAGGCAACTAAAACTGCTGCAAAGCCCAGAGCAAGAAGGCTAGGGCTGAAACCGAGCTGGTTGAGCAAGGAGGTCATGGAAAGGTAAGGAGGAAAAGAGCTGCCTTTAGGAAATACAAGAAACAGGGAGGGGAGGACAGAGGAGTACTTGACAGAATCAAAGGAGGTGACAAGGGCAGTAAGGGAGCCAAAGCATCTACGGAACTCAGGCTGGCACAAGACATTAAGAAGGGGAGAAGGACTCTTTAAGTACATCAGGAGAAAAGGAGCTGTAAGGACCACATAGTAAGGGATTAGAAAGGAGGGGTTGGTGGAAGCAGGGTACTATAAGGTGGAAGCACTAAATGAGTACTTCTGCTCAGTATTTACTAAAGAGAAGAGGGGGGTGACACCCAAGATGGGTGAAATGGCAGACGCTGGGGAAGTGGTGACAGATGGGGAAATCATGGAGGCAGAGTTCGAGAGGGTTTGAAGGCACTGAGGGTGGACAAGGCACCAGGCCCAGATGGCATCCACCCAGGGTACTGAAGGAGTTGGCAGAGGTCCTTGCAGACCTTTGAAGACCTATTTAATGCCTCACTACATTCGGGTGTGTACCCTCAGGACTGGAGGATGGCATGTGGTGCCCTCCACAAGAGTGGCCCCAAGGATGAACCGGAAACTAGACCAGTGAGCCTCACATCCATCGTGGGTAAGCTAATGGAGACTATCCTGAAGGAGAGGCTGGTGGCCCTAGAGGCCAAAGGACTACAGGACAGCAGACAGCATGGTTTCACATGGCCGATCCTGCCAAACCAACCTGGTCGGGTTCTATGACTGGGTAACTAGGCAACTGGACAGGGACATGCAGTGGCTATCCTGTATCTGGACTTCAGTAAGGCATTCGACTCAGTGCCACATGGAAGGCTGGAAGGAAGTTAGTAGGCACAGGGGCAGGTGCAATGCTGGTGAGATGGGTAGGAAACTGGCTGCAGGGAAGGCAACAGAGGGTGGTGGTGGGTGGGGAGCCTCACACCAAGGGCAGTGACGAGCGGTGTCCCACAGGGCTCGGTGTTGGGACCAGTGTTGTTTGGGATATTCATTGCAGACATATCATGGGACATCAAGAGCAAGATCAGTCTGTTTGCTGATGATACCAAGGTTGGCGCGGTGGTGGATGACCTAGGGGATGGCAGGGGTGCAGGATGATCTGGCAAAGCTTGAAACCTGGTCAGACACCTGGCAACTGGCTTTAATGCCAAAAGTGCAAGGTGATGCATTTTGGGATGAAGAACCCAAGGAGGACTTACCAGCTAGGGGAGTGCAGCTAGCCCAGACAGAGGAGAAGGATCTGGGTGTGTCATCACAGGGTCAATGAACAACTCGGCACAGTGTAGGAAGGCAGCTGCAAAGGCCAACAAAATGCTGGGTTGTATTGCAAGGGGTATATCCTCGAGGAGGGAGGAGGTGATTCTGCCACTGTATAGGTCATTAGTTAGACCACACCTGGAGTACTGCGTGCAGTTCTCAGCGTCCGTGATTGAAGAGGGACATTAGTTACTGAGGAGTGCAGCGAGGGCTTACAAAGATGATCAAGGGTCTGGGGGACTTCATCATGAGAGGAGGTTGAAGGAGTTGAACATGTACTCACTGGAGGAGAGGAGAGACAGGGGGACATGATTGAAACCTTAAATACATGAAAGGAATAAACAAGACAGGTACAGAGGGGCTGTTCAAAGTAAGGGAGGGAGGGACACCAGGGCCATGATATGAGACTGGAGGCGAGGAAGGTTCAGGAGGAGATGAGGAGACACTTTTACAGAGAGGGTGGTGGCTGGGTGGAATGCGTTACCTGCAGAAGTGGTATGCAGTAGAACAGTGGACTGCTTCAAACGAGGATGGGACAGGACAAGGGGGAGGGTTAATGAAGGGGGAAGGGTGGAAGGGAGGGGCAGCTGCAGAATAAGGGGTGCTAGCTGCACATTCGAGCAGACTTGATAGACCTCTAGGCCTTTATCTGCTGGCAAATTTCGTATGTTCGTATGTTCGTATGCCAGCACCTCCTCATATGAATGTGCCAGCAGAAACAGACCACCCGGTCTATCTATGTCTGCTCAAGCGTGCAGCTAGCACCCCTAGTTTGCAGCTGACCCACTCCCCCTCCCCTTTGTCATCCCACTGTCACCCCTCACCTCCCCCACCCTCACTCTCCCCTGCTCCCTGTCTCATGCACTTTTAAAGCTGTTCACAGATTTACATGATACCACCCATTCTGGTAGTGCATTCCATTTTGCTACCACCCTCTCCATGAAATAGTGTCTCCTCATTTCCCTCCTAAATTTTCCCCCTTCTATTCTTAGTCTGTGCCCCCTGGTGTCCCTTCCCCTCCTAAGCTTAAAGACCCTGTCTGCTCCATCCTTATTGTTTCCCCTCAGATACTTGAATGTCTCTATCATGTCTTCCCTGTCCCTTCTATCCTCCAGGGTGTACATATTCAGGTCTCCCAGCCTGCTCTTATAGTCTCTCCCCTCCATTGCACATATAATCTTTGTTGCCCTCCTCTACACACCCTACAGTAGCTTGATATCATGCTTTAGGTATGGCCTCCGAAACTGCACACAATACTCCAAGTGCAGCCTTACCAGCGACCTGTAGAGGGGCAGGATCACCTCTATTCACCCAGACGAAAAACCCCTCACTATGCACCCCATCATTTTGTTCGCTTTTGCAGCTGCTGTTCTGCACTGGGTAGTATTGTTCATGGTCCGTGTTACCATTACCCCTAGGTCCTTCTCCTCCTCAGTGATCCCCAGCCTAACACCCCCCAGCCTGTATTCTCTCCTTGGGTTCTTCACCCTGAAGTGCATAACCTTACACTTCTTTGCATTGAACCCCAGCTGCCAACTCTCTGATCACTCCTCTACCTTGCTTAGGTCCCCCCACAGCTGCTTCTGTCCCTGTTCTCCATCCATCACTACTCCCATTTTGATGTCGTCTGTGAACAGACTTACCTTGCTTACCACCCCATGCACAATGTCTGACATGAAGAGCCCAAATAATACTGGTCCCAGCTCAGAGCCCTGTGGCACCAAACTCATCACCGGCTCTGGAATTGAGAGCTCTCTTCCCACCACCACTCGTTGCAGCCTTCCACTCAGCCAGCTTGTAATCCAGTTCACCATTTTTGCCCCTACCTCTACACCAGTTAGCTTCTCCCCAAGCCACCCATGAGGTACTAAATCGAAGGCCTTGTTGAAGTTCAAGTAAAGAACATCCACCACATGACCCTTATCCAGCTCATGTGTCATCCAGTCATAATATTGTATCAGGTTGGTTTGACAAGATTTCCCCAAAATATACCCATGCTGCCTCACATCCTGGAGGCCGTTGTCCTCCAGGTATGACACCACTCTTTTCTTTAGTATTGTTTCCATGAGTTTGCACACTATAAAGGTGAGACTTACTGGAAGATAATTACCCAGTTTGTCCCTTGGTCTGCTCTTGAGTAATGGCACTACATGTGCCATCCTCCACTCCAGTGGCACATATTCTGACTCCAGTGAGGTGCTGTATAGATCCACTAGCGGCTATGCCAACACCTCCACCATCTACCTCAGCACCCTGGGGTGGATACCATCTGGCTCTGGTGCCTTGTCTACCCTCAGTCCCTCTAGGACTCTACTTTCCTCAATCCTTCCATCTGTCACCTCCTCTCCCCTGTCCCCACCCTCCCAGCCCATGTTGGTAGCGTTCTCCCTTTCTTCCATGGACACTGAGCAAAAGTCTTCATTTGGTGCTTCTGCCTGTTCCTCCCCTTTTTCTGTCCACTGCCCACCCTTTTTTATCCTCACTATTGTCTCCTTGCACTTCATAGAAACATAGAAACATAGAAGTTGATGGCAGATAAGGACCGCAAGGCCCATTCAGTCTGCTTATTTTTTTCTACCTTATGAATGTGCCGTTGGCCTGTACTCTGTGAATGGCCTATCTAGTCATACTCTTCTGTATTGCTCCCTTATGCCTATCCTATGCCTATTTGAAGCCCTGTACTGTATTCATAACCACCATTTCCAGAGGTAGGCTGTTCCATGCATCCGCCACCTTTTCTGTGAAAAAGAACTTCCTGACATTACCCCTTAATCGGCATCCCTCTAATCTCATGCTGTGTCCTCTTGTCCTGCTAGTTTTCTTATATTGAAACATGCTAGCCTCTTTCACCTTCTTTATGCCCTTAAGATGTTTGAATGTTTAGATCATATCACCTCTCTCCCTCCTTTGCTCTAGGGTATACATATTGAGCTCCGTTAATCTGTCCTCATATGTTTTCTGATGCAGTCCCTGCACCATTTTGGTTGCTCTTTTCTCGACTGCCTCCATTTTGTTAATGTCCTTGTGCAGGTGTGGCCTCCAGTACTGCACACTGTATTTCAGATGGGGCCTAACCAGTGTCTTGTAAAGAGGGATTATTACCTCCCTCTTTCCTTTCTCCATGATGTATCTGAAAAGTCTCTCCCCCCCCCCCAATTCCTTGTGCTAATCTCAGTTCCCTCTGGGCCTTGGCTTCTCTCACTACTCTGGTCACCTCCCTGGACCATCTTGCATACTCTTCCCTATCCTCTTCCTTTCCTGTCCTCCTATATCTCTGGTGCACCTCTTGTTTTGCCCTCATCACCTCCTTCTACCTCGCTGTTCAACCAGCATGGTTTCCTTGCTCTGCTCCTCTTACTCTGTGTCTTGATGCAGGCTTCCATTGCCTTGTAATCCCCATTTAATAATATTCCATTTCTGCTCCACATCCATCTCCTGCTTTATGCCCTACAGTTTCCCTTTCAGTATTTCCCGCATCCTCTCAAAGTCTGCCCCCTTGACGTTTATCACTTGGGTTACTGAGTTCTCTGGCTCCTTGCACATCGCGATATTAAACCACACCGTTTGGTGATCCCTGTCGGCTACTGGGTCCTCCACCTTGATTTCTCTTACTGCCTCCCCATTTGACAATACCAGATTTAAAGTGTTCTGTAGTCTAGTAGATCCACTGATCAACTGCGTCAGGAGACCCTCCTGGATCGCATCCAGGAACACTTGCTCCCTAGCACTGGAAGTGGCTGGAATGCTCCAGTCAACCCCTGGCAATTTGAAATCCCCCACGATGACCACCTTCCCTTTTCTACATACTCTTCTGATTTTTCCTGATAATTCCCTGTCAAGCTCTTTAGACTAGGATGGCGGCCTGTATACTACCCCAAACTTCAGTTTCCTACATCTTGGGTCTAGGAGCTGCAGACAGATTGCCTGTTTTCCTTTCCTCCCCCTTGTCCCTTATGCATTTGATCCCATCCCTCACATAGACTGCCAACCCACCCCACCTCCCCACCTCATGGTCCTTCCTGTAGAATTTGTACCCTGGGATTGCTAGATCCCAGTCTCAGTACTCAGTTGCCCATGTTACCATGACAGCCGCAATACCCAACCTCCACACTGCCAAGAGTGCCTGTAGCTCAGCTGATTTGTTGCCTAAGGTTATCACATTCAGTGAGACCACCCTCCATTTTACCCCTTCCGTTCACCACCATCCATCTCCTCCCTTCTACTCCCTCCCTTTTTGGCCACCCCGAATCCTTCCCTTCTTGCTTGGGGGGTAGGCTGTAACTCCACTCTATCAGATCCCTGCCTATCTGCTGTCCACTTGCCACCCCTCCAACTAGTTTAAATTCACCTTTATCGCAATATACCTTCCCAGTCTTTGCTTTATTACCTCCTTCCCCTTCCATCTCAGGTGCAGCCTGTCCTTTGCAAACAGATTATAATCCCAGGTACTGCTCCAGCCGCCCAAACCCCATATTCCTTTGTTCAACACCACTCTAAGAACCATGCGTTTAGCTACCCAATCCTCTCCTTTCTCACTGTGCTTGCACAGGGTACTGGGAGCACCTACAAGAAGGCCACAGGCTCCCCAGTCTTCTTGCACAAACTTCCCACTTCCTTAAACCTCTCCCTTGTTACCTCCACCATTTCCCCTGCTAGGTCATTTGTCCCCACATGTACCACAATGTGCTGTTTCTTCATACCCCTCCTTGCACACCTTAGGATTGCCTGTCTGCCTTGTCTGCCTTTAATACTGCTATGGACTCCACCCATATTTGACTGCGCCTCTCCCCCTCACTGCCCCTTCTGATCCGTTTGAGTATGCAGTCCCCCAACACCAGTATACCCTCATCCTCTTTCCTTGTGCCCGTCGCCACCCTCCACCCAGGTTCTCATTCCCAGGGCCACTCAAGACGGTGCTTTTACCATTTGCCCCAGTGTCTTCCCCCCTACACCTCTCAATTGAGCACCCTCCCCCTCCTCCTGTTTGACTGCCAACCTCCCTCTCCCTCCACATCTCTCTGAGTATTATCCCTCCACCTGCCATGCTGCGCTCAATCTCTCCACTGGTAATGCCCCTCACTCCCTCCTCTTCATGAGTACTATCCCTTGCACAATCTCCTCCTGCGTCCTCCTCCTCCCCATGTGTTGCTAGTACAGCAAACTTGTTCCCTGCCCTCTTTGCATTGCTATGTGTTTTCTCCTCCCTCCTGCCTACTGCTGCTCCTCTTTTGCTAGGCCCTACTAAATTCCAACCTTTATCAGCTGGCTTCCTGCCTCGTTTTTCCCCTCCCACAGCCCCTCCCTTGACCCACTGTTCCTTCTTGGTGGTGATCTCCCCGATACTCTCAGATATCAGCCCTTCTACCAATGCAACCCTCCCCTCCCCCCTCAACCTTCCCAGCTCCCTGCCAAGCCACTGAACCTCTTCCTTGAGCCTCCTTAGCCTGTGGCATATTGGGCACCCTCCAAGCCTCCACAGTATGTTCATTCACATTGCTGCTCCACAACCATTGTACCCCACAATCCTACCCATGGTTCACACTACCTATACAGGACAGTGAAATACAGTCTCTCTACACTGATTGCAGTTGTTTATGAACCTAATTACAAACCCACTTCCTGAGTACTAGAGACAGAGAATCAGCTACCCCAGCAAACCCTCACCGAGACACTCCGCTGCACCAGCAAAATCCCCTTAACAGGTACCTATCCAGCTTAAATCAGAAAGCCCCCTGGTACCAATTGAAAACAACCAGAGCTGCAAAAGAAACAAGATACTTCCCTGAGATGTATCTGCTTCCCTACGAAGCTCCACCACTGTGAGTCAGCCCCAGCTTCATTTAATATTCTAGGATATATCCCATCTGGTCCCATTGCCTTGTCCACCTTCAGTTTTGTGAGTTCTTTTAGTACTCTCTCTTCCGTAAATGGAATGGTGTCCACCTCCCTCCCATATTTGCTCATGTTGCCTAACTTTTGTCCTTCCCCTTCTTCTTCTTCTGTGAATACAGAACAAAAAGATTTGCTCATTACTGATGCTTTTTCCAAGCTCCCTTCCACACACTCCCCTTCTTCCCCTTTAAGCCTTACAATTTCACCCCTGGTTTTTCCTCCTGTCACTAATGTGCCTATAAAAAGTCTTGTCCCCTTTTTATGTTTGCTTGCGCACATGCACAAGAAACATTATGCTGCAGCTTAGGAGATAAGCTGGTTGTGGAGGTGCAGATCTGTGGCAGCCAACGGAGGCACTGCATTTGGGGGCTTGGCAATGGTGGACCAATGGAGATGTGGTATGCCGATGACACTGGTCTCCAAAAGTGCCACCAAGTTGAACTATTTTCGATGCTGCAATGAGGGGCTGCCTCATCATTGCAGCATCAGCCATTCTGCTGCAATGAGGGATTGACCTGTCAGTGCAGGGTGGTACCTTCCCAAATGTAACAATTGAAGTAAACATGGTGGCAGCTTGCAGCAGCCTCTCAGCTCCATGGAAGCCGAATGGGGTCAGCCAATCCCCCTATCGGCAGCCCTCAACCCAGTTTATTTGCCGACGGGGGAGCCCACTCCTGGTCGGCATGATGTAATCCCTCCACCGTTTGTTGTGTGCAAAGGGGGTGTCCAATCCCCCTCGGCATCATGGCACCCCCAAACAGTTGTTCTTTGCTGATGTGGGGGCCCAATCCCCATTGGCTTAAGTACTCCCACCTCAAAAAAGACAGGTGGCACACTGGGAGCCCACCCCAGTGTGCTGGAAACAAGCCTGGGGAAAAAAAGCCTTCCCATGATGTCTTTTTTTTTTTTATCTCCCTGAAACAAAGGAAACGATCCCACGCTGGTCGCAGTCCTATCCCCCCAACCTGCAACCACCCACTGCATACCTGACCTCCCCATAACCCCCTCACTCTATACTTTTCTCCGGAGCCTGGCTAGATGATCTTTGGTGGACCGGGAACATGTCTGCACTCTTCAAAGCCGACCGCGAACTGAAGAAATGCCGGTAAGCTATAAAGGCATAAATAGGGTTTTTTCAACTTTGGTGCATATCTCAGGCATTTTTGGGAATTTTGGCACCAGATTTTCAAAATGGGGTTATGGTGGCCCCTCTTCATGAATTCAGGCACTGTCATGGCTTTATTCAGTTGCGAAAGGTGATTTTGCAGTCACTGCATGGAATCACCTTCCAGGCTCAATTAACAAAACAACAGTGCCAGTGTTCATGAGGTGGGATCTCAAAAAGCCTATGTTGCAAATTTGGTGAAAAAAATCCAAAAAATGACTGTTTTACAAGCGTGCGTTGCGCAGTTTACACGCACTCTCGTAACTTCGGCAATTTGTAATATTTTCACTCCAGATTTTCAACATTGGCATTTTTCCACACCTCCTTATGAACAGTATAGCTGTCATTTTTCACATCCTTACTGAAATGTGTTTTCACACTACCAGCGCAGAATAGTGTAGTCGTTGAGGGAAATCAGTGTTTGGGACACATTAAGAAAATCACAGTGACACTGTTCATGAGCAGAGGTCCTAAATGCCTATGTTGAAAATGTGGTGATGAATGTCCATAAAATGACTGTGTTATGAGCATGCGTTGCGCAGTTTCCACACACCCTCGTAATTACGTGCATTTGTAATATTTTCGCTCCAGATTTTCAACATTGGCATTTTTTTCACACCTCCCTATGAACGGTACAGCTGTCGTTTTTCATATCCTGCCCGAAATATGTATTTACACATCTGGCGCAGAATAGCATGGTCGCTGTGGGAAAGCAATGCTCAGGACAGATTAGGAAAATCATACTGACACTGTTCATGAGCAGAGGTCACAAAATGCCTACGTCGAAAATATGATGAAAAAAATTCCACTAAATGACTGTGTTACGCACATGCATTGCGCAGTTTCCACATAAGCCCAGAAGTTCGATTATTTTTAATATTTTCACTACAGATTTTCAACATTGCCATCTCTTCACACCTCCCTATGAATGGTACAGCTGTCGTTCTTCACATCCTGCCCGATCTGTGTTTTCATACATCTGGTGCAGAATGGCATGGTCACTGTGGGAACTCAAAGTTCGGGACACATTAACAAAATCACAGTGCCACTGTTCATGAGACAAGGTCCCAAATGCTTTCATGAGGTGGGGGTCACAAAAAGGCCATGTTGAAAATTTGTAGAGTAAATACCAACAAATGCCTGGGGTGTTAGGGTGTCTAACCATAATGTTCCACCCTGTACAAACTGACAGGCATCAGGGGCGTGCCTTCAGATTGCTAACTGTAGTGATCATGCCAATACACCCCCACCTCCCCACCCTGCAGCCAGTGACAGGCATTGAGGTGTGCCTTGAACTCTTTGGCCCCACAGTTCACCCTGTTCTCCTATACTGCACCCATTTCACCGTATGTCCTTATGGAATGGGGTGACTATACAGCCGAACACCCCAAGGCACACCTCATCGTGTGTTGGTGTCTGCAGGATAGGGTGAAGTGAAATGGCATGAATATTATAGGTAATGACCCAAATGCATACCCCAATGCCTGTCCATGTTTGCAGGGTGGAGGTGGGATTGGCGTGAAGTTCAATACTTCACTGCTATTCCTAATCTGCATCTCTCCAACTCCTGCATTTCCAATGCTAATACTAGCAAACAAACATTCGGCATTGACAAATGCTTGTTTTTTACCTCTTTTGCTATTTTTTCCTCCGTTTACACCTTTGCGCTCCTGACTGCTTTCCTTGCCTCCCTCTGTTTATCCAGGTACACAACCCTGTCCTCCTCCTTCTGTATTTCCTTGTATTTCATGAAAGCCATCTTTGTCGAAGGAGTCACCCTTTTCGTAAGTGCTCAATAGCGGATGCCCTTATCACTGGATACCGTGTCATTTATGCCTTCCCTACATACTTTTAAAATGTAATAATTTACAGTTATAAATAAATATAATGAGTTATAGTTATTTATTACTCTGTCATAGAAAGTAATCAGTAACTGTAACTAATTTTACATTTCATATTACTGTAGGTTATCTTTGAGAGTTTGGTTGTGTTTCCTCATTAAACATATTTATGAGCTCAGCAAACTCCAAAGATTCAGAGAGAAAAAAAATAGATTCCACAGGCAATGACTGCCTTTGTGTGTTACCATATTTCATGATTCCAAAATAAACTATGTGGTGGGTGGGTAATTGTCTGGGTGGCTGGACACAGAGGGTAGTGGTAAATGACTGTCACTCCACAGAGGGAAGAGTGACCAGTGGGGTGCTGCAGGGATCAGTGCTGGGACTGGTCCTATTCAACATCTTTATCAGTGACATTGCACAGGACCTAGAAGGCAAAATGTCCCTGTTTCCTGATGACACAAAGCTCTGTAACAGAGTGGACATGCCAGAGGGTGTAAACAGAATGAGGAGAGACCTGCAGAAGGATGAAGAATGGTCAAGGGTTTGGCAGTTGAAATGTAATGCAAAAAAGTGCAAAACCATGCACATGGGGCACAAAAACCTTGGAACAATGTATCAGTTGGGGGGTGAGGCTACACAGTAGCATGCACCAAGCAGTAAAAGGACCTAGGGATTATCAGCTCTGATTACGTCAAGGTGGGGACACAGTGCAACAAGGCAGCAAGTGAAGCAAATAGGATGTTGGGATGCATAGGCAGGGGCATCACCAGCAGTAAAAGGGAGGTCATAATTTCACTACGAAAAACACTAGTGAGATCCACCTATAGTACAGTGTCCAGTTCTGGAGACCTTACCTACGTAAGTACATTCGGTGGAGAAGGTGCAGAGGAGGGCAACAAAGATGGTACAGAAATTACATCACAGGTTCTATGAGGACAGGCTGAATGACTTGAGTATATACTTCCTGGAGGAGAGAAGGGAGAAAGGGGATATGATAGAGATATACAACTATCTTACTGGGAGGAGCAGGGTGCAGGAAAACATTATTTTCCAGTGAAAAAGATGTCCCAGGACTAGAGGTCATGGGATGAAGTTGGAGGGAGGGAAATTCAGAACAAATGTGAGGAAGAATTTCTTCACAGAAAGGGTGATAGACAAGTGGACCACCCTGCCCGAGGAAGTAGAGGGGGCTGAAACAATCAGGGGATTTAAGAATGCATGGGAAATACATAAGAGAATCCTGGAGGTTATGGGTAAGGGGCAACAGACTTCTAGAAAAACTTAAAGTGATCTTATGAGCTGAAATGGGCACACTGAGTGGGACATAGGCCCTTATCTGCTGACAGTATCTATGTATCTATAAAATAGTCATATAGGTTTGGCATTGGCGTTACACAGATTGTGTGCTATAGCATGTCCATCACAGATTGCCCAGAAAAAACACTATTATGAGTGCTACATTAAAGCAATATTCCACAACAGGGTGTGGGTTATGATTGGACATACCAATGTCTTGTGTGGTTCGGTCATGAGGCCACAGGCTGAGTGACTACACCACACCAGAAGTGGGTGAATCCCACTATAATCCACACCCTGGAGTGCATTATTATGCAATATCCCCCTATACTTTTTGTAGCAAAAAATCACCACCTTTTTGTTTGGCACTTTAAATAATTTTTCTTTAATTTATGTTTTCCCTGTCTGGCTGGCTCTGCTATTGGTCCGCTGTCCCCAGTACCTCATCACATCCCCCAGGAATTACCTCTGGCCTTCCCCAGAGTGCACCCTGGCTTACCCCTCAGAGCAGGGCTGTTGGGAAGCCATCCTCCATTACTCTCTGAATGGTGCCTTGCAGCAATCCGGTTGCAGAGTGCCTCAGCCAGCTGCATGGGTCTTATTGGGGGAGGGGAATAAATGTCCTTCATGTCTCAGCCAGTTAATTTCTTCCCCCTAGTTGTCAGGAGGTGTGGCTTGAAATGAAGCAGAGGTTCATAACATGCTGAAGTCTAGCACACCTCCTTGGAGCCTGAAAGCCTTGGCTGCAACACCCCCTGCCTCCACCAGGGATCACTCAAGCACTGAGTGTGACCTCACCCTCCCCCCGGAGGAGGAGGAGGAGAGCAGTCAATTGGACACTTGATCCTCCTCTGTCTGGCTGGGCCTTGACTCCCCAGGCTCACATCCGAAACCAGGTTGTCGGCATCACAGATGGAAAATATTACCACTGTGCCAGTGGGTCGACTACTTTAATTTATTCTTACACCAGAAAAAAATAGTTCCCTGTTGCTAAGTAGAATTTTGAGGAGATGGCCCCCTAACTAAGAGACATGGTCAGAATAATATGTTCACCCCATTCACTTGTATTGCAGCTGTTGTTGAATCATGAGCTGATGTGAGTTTTTTGTTTGTTTGTTTGTTTTTTACTTTTGTACTTCGGTAGCATAAGAGCTGCACTAAAGTATGGGCAGGGATTCATTAATTCACTTTGCAGGGGTTGCAACAATATGTAAAGGGGAGTGAGCAAGGTGCAGCAGCAGTGGCCTTGGTAGGGTACAGCGAATAGTAGTATTGTGGAGAAAGCTTAGAGTTTAAAACAGTCATGAGTGACAGTTTAATGCTTCTACTTGACTTTTTTAGTTGTTGTTTGCTTTTAAAGTGATCAGAAGGGCCATAGTTTAACATGCAGGGCAACAAGAAGGAGCTTAAATCATGGAGGTGGCAAGTATCATAGGTCAAAGGTATCATAGGTAATACAGAGCTAGTAGACCTAAGTCCATGATGCTCGCCAGTATCAATTATAGCCCGTTATATAATTTTGACCTAAATAAGAATCCAAGTATAATTTAAAGGTATCCATATTTTCGCATGCTACTACATCCAGTGGCAAATTATTCCATATTTTGCATACTTTTATTGAGAACCATGAACTTCTTTTTTTAGTTTTAAAATGTTCAACTATGAGTTGAAGTGGATGTGCCCTGGTATTATAAACAGATTGCCTAAGCCTCAAGCTGAGCAGCTCCCATAATTGATCATCATGCAGGGCTTTAAATACCAAACATAAATCTCCTCTCATTCTTCGATATTCCAATGTATACAGTCCAAGTTTCTTCAGTCTTGCATTATAATCCAGGCCCTTTACCTCATCAGTTTTTCTAGTGGCCCTCTTCTGGATTTTTTCAAGTGCAATTATAGAGCCCTTATCACCTGGCACCCAGAACTGGGCACAGTATTTCAAGTGGGGCCTCATGAGCGATGAACACAAAGGAAGCAAAACTTCATTACTTTTACTACTGATATGTTTGTTTATACAGTGTAATATGCCAGCAGCCTTCTTAATTACCATATGACAATGGAGTTTTGAGCTTAGATCATTGGATAGTCTGACTCCCAAGTCGCATTCATCATCAACTACCATTAAAATTGTTCTACCAAATTTATAATTAGCATGCTGATTGTTTCTCCTAAAATGCATTACTACACACTTGTCAACATTAAAGGTCAATTTTTTTAGGTTAGCCCAATTCTGTAGTTCATCAAGGGCATACTGTAGAGTATTTATATCTTCAGAGTTTATAACAGGGTGTCCTAGATGCGTATCATCTGCAAATTTAGTCAACCAAGCATTGGTTGTTGTTTTAAGTGACACAATATAGATATTAAACAAGCTAGGACCAAAAACCAAACCCTGAGGGACCCCACTGGTCATGTTATCCCACTCTGAATAAGAGCCCTTTATACATACTCTCTGAGTTCGACCCTTCAGCCATAACTCCACCCATCATGTTATGTTACCCCCATTCCGATATTAATAATGCCATCAATAAGTTGACCATGGGGGACCTTGTCAAAGGCCTTAGAGAAATCTAGGAGGATAACATCCACAGCCTCACACCTGTCCTAAGCCCCACTTACTCCACCATAAAAACCCAACAGATTGGTCTGACATGATCTTGCATTGACAAAGCCTTGCTGGGTAGGGTCCAGTTGAATCAACTTACAGAGATGATCTTCAATGATTCCTTCAAGCATTTTATCCAGAATGGATGTCAAACTAATATGCCTATAATTAGAAACATCCTGCCGGGAACCCTTTTTAAAAATAGGAACCACGGTTGCCTGTCTCCAAACGTCAATAACCTGTCCATCCTGTATAGATTTCATAAACAGACAGGGTAGCTATAGGGCAAGAAAGGGAAATAGCCAGTCCCTTAAGAATACACAGGTGGAGACCATCTGGACCTGCTGATTTACATGGGTCTAAATTCTGTAACAATTTTTGAGTTGTGGCAGCATCCACAATAAATTGCCCATTCAAGATGCGATCATTGTGTTTATTATTAATTACTGTTTTAATATTAAAGACTGATGAAAATTGCCTATTACAAAGAAAGGCCATTTGTGTCTTATCAGATACCAACTCTCCTGAATTATCTTTTAGTGGACCTATGGTAGGAGTACCTCCTCTTTTATTCTTAATGTATTCATAAAAGGTTTTGTGATTATCTTCTACTTTATTAGCCAATCTTATCTCATAGTCCTTTTTTTTTGCTTTTCTAATACTAAATTCAGTCACCCTAAGCTGAAATTTATAATTTTCCCAACTTTCTTTGGACCTGCAAAGCTTAGCCCTTTTGTATGCTCTATTTTTGTATTTAATGTGTTTTTACTGGTGCATTCATCCATGACCTTTTTAACTAGGTTCTATCAGCTTTTTTAATGGTAGGAATATATTTGTTGGTAACTGCTGTTAGTTTATTAACCAGAATCTGCCACATTTCTGAAAGAGGTTTATTCAGAAACACCTGGTTCCAATTCCAGGTTGTATATCGTTTACCATACCCATAAAATTCCCATTTTTAAAGCTATAGACTACCGTAACGCCAACATCATGCCCTTGGTTGCCATTGTAAGTAAATTTGACCATAGAATGATCGCTAGACCCAAGGGGTTGTAACACCAAACAGTCTGTAATTTGACTGCCTAAGTTATGTAAAACTAAGTCCAGGGTATTATTACCCCTAGTACTATGTTTAACTATTTGTTCCATGTTAGACAATGAGAGAGTTTCTAGATACATTTTTTCAACAGGAGATAAGTAGGTAAATTCCTCCAATTGATCCCTGGGAGATTACAATCTTCTACAAGCAAGATATTATTAGTGGAGGATATTTTCTCCACATAATCCAACAAATGAGAGTCCTCCTCATGTGTTATTGATGGAGGCCTATAGACCACACCCATATTGATACAAACTGCTGACTTCTGGAATATTTTGACCCAAACTGCTTCAGTATTTGGCCACTGGGTTAATTCAATGTTTTCAGAATTAATAATGTTAGACAGATACAATGCCACCCCACCCCCTCTAGTATTACTTCTGTCTTTATGAAACAAGGTGTAACTCAGAATATTCTTATCCCAGCAGTCATCATCACGCCACCAAGTCTCAGTAATTGCACAAAAATGAACATCAAGTTGATCCAAAGAAAGAATAAGCTTGTCAAACTTACTAATAAGACTCCTAGCATTAACAACAAGACAATTCCATTCTATGGGGCTAGTCGGGGTAGTTTTTTACAGATTTTACTTATAGGAATACAATTCCCCCCCACCTAGTAGTTTAAACACTGATCTATCTGGCATCTTAATCTAGTAGCAAAACTTTATTTGCCCTGTTTGTTTAAATGCTGACCATCTCTAGCAAATAAACCCTGATTTAAGAACCCTGTCCAGTTTTCCAAAAAAAGTAAACCCTTCTCTGAGACACCACCACTTAAACCACCTGTTTAGTGTCATGATATCTCTTTTTTTGGCATTATTAGCCCTAGGGATTGGTAAAAGCCCAGATATAATTAATTTACCCCCTTGATTTTTATCCTGTCACCAGTTTTCTCTCTGGATTTTCAGTATGGATCTTCTACCCAAGTCATTTATTCCTGCATGTATAAGGGTAAGAGGGGAGTTTGTGTGTTTTTATAACCCTGGAAACATATGTTTGATATTACCTATACCAGCTCTGGGTAGGGTGCTAACAGTGGCATAAATATTTCTGTTTTTACATAAAATATGGTCAGTGTGGCATATTGTAGAGTCGCCTATAACCAATACATCTCTTGGAACAACCATGTTACTGTTAGTAAATGTGCTTGAAATATCTGAATTTGGGGGGGGGGGGACCACAGATGGTAATAACTCCAGTGTATCAGACTCACCAAGATCACTTTTAGTATGTTGTTGTACAGGGGAATTAGATGTGCTTAATGCAACCTGAGATAAGGGAGGGTCCACAGGTGCTGTTACTTCCCATGTAGCAGCCTCATAAGGATTTTCAGAAATGGGGTCAGTTGTTAAAGCATTAAACCTATTTGCAGTCAGAATGTCTAAACTTCCTCCTATATTTCTTCTAACTTTTTTCCCTATAGATTTCTTTATGAGGCACCAATCATTGTCCTCATGTTCATTTTCAACCATGGACTGCTTAAGCGATTCCTCAGCTAGGCTATCAGCTACAGAATCTATGTAATCTTCCAAATTGTTAATGTCTGCATGAACCTGCAAACGTTTTTGTAATGCATCTATCTCAGCCCTCAATTTATTTATCAAACAGCAGTTAGCACACTCAGAATCAGTACTAAGTACTTCTGTAGTGTACATACAACAACTGGAACAACAGTAGTATGTAGTATTCATATCCAATGCCCAAATTACTCAGACTGTAAACTATAGAGGCCCCTGGCCCACTGACCCAGTGGACACAGCTGACATGCACCAACGCGCGTGTCTCTGTGTGCGTCTCCGCATGTGGCAATGCCCACCCTGCCTGCACTCGGTGAGTGCTAGAAGTTGTGAACAGCAACTGAAGCACTGAGTGAGCGTGTGTTATGGGGGTGCAGAAGACTGAAGCACAGGTGGGGGTTGCTGATACAGGGGATGGACTGCAAAGAGAGCCATGGTCTGACTTTGGCCTATATTCTGTGGTAACCACTATGGTGGTATTTTGTTTACATTTTGGAGCACTGAGGAAGGATTTATTTTTAGTTTCTTGTAAGGAGGTATCTGTGGCTACTGGATCCTTATCTGTAGGTTACTGCAGGTTTTACCCATGGGTAAAGACCCTAGATAGCCAATGAGATTTCTAAAAATTTAAAGCTTATTGTATAATTTTCATTTTCATTTGTTTTTGGCATAGTCATGTGCAAAATAACTATAATAAAGTGAGTACTACATTAAATACATTCATTATGAGTTAGCAATCATACAATTTAAAATCAATTTTGTCACAAATATAATTTCTGCACAAGATGAGCATAAAGATTTTAAAAGTATGTCACCACTCCCCTACGCATAGCACTCAACGTTAAGAGAAGTAGCCATAAATTTCTTCATGCATAGTGTGATGCTCTTTTTAGGGCTGCAGTGGGCAGAACACTACAGACCTTTTCCTACAAAAAAGGGAGACTTTTCCGACTGAACAACACTGTGGAGTTCCATTATAATCGCCTCTGCATCTGTAAAGCATTCTGCACTGCCCATTATCATTGCACAGCACTATTTTGCAGCGAGCAGAACACGGCACAGTCAGCCATGTCCAAGATGGCCAACAAACTCTACTGCACAAGAGCAAGTAGTTGCACATGCACAGTGCTTGTCTGTGGCCATCACGGACATGGCGGACTGTGTAGTGTTCCCACGTGACTGCTGTGGATGACCTGGTCTTGTTTTTTCCCACTCAACCCTCCCTCTCAGCACCCACCACCTCACCCCACCCAGAAATACAACAGTGACACCAGGGGTGCCCAAACCCCCAGTGTCCTGATCAGCAATCCTTGTTTTTTTTTACTCCCTTTTTATCCCCTTCCACTACTGCACATGCATGGTTATTTCTTGATATGTGTGTGTGTGTGTGTGTGTGTGTGTGTGTGTGTGTTTATGAATATTTTTCCCTCTTCCCACCTGACCCTCCCTCTCAGTACCCCGCCCCCAGAAACATAACAGTGATGCTGGGGGTGTCCAATCCCCAAGTGTTGCGATGGCGAATCCCGCCACTACAGCTCATGTGTGGTCATTTGATGGGGTGTGTATATACAGTATATATATATATATATATTCATGGCAAAAAGCTCCACTTAATGCATCAGTTAGGGTTGTTCCACAGTGACAAAGGCAAGGACATTCGGTGTTAGGATTGAAAACCCTAACTGAGCATTCCCCCACCAACACAACACACACACACACGTACATACAAGTAAGGAAAGGACCAAGGCTTCACAACCAATCACACACATGCCGCAGGAGGTGTATGCACGTGTCACTGTAGGAAGTGGAGAAGTCCAACTTCAGATATGATACATTATTTTCAAAGTTGTTCTTTGAGGTTAGTTCACATAAAGGTGAAGCAAGCTGGCAGTAGCGAACATGGTGTACCTCACTTTGTTCTCAACATATGGGTGGGAAAAGGCATCATGGATGCTGCAATGTTAGTCTATGGCAAAGTGCTAAATTTTGGAACAGTGTAACTTTGTACTCCTTAAGTATTGTAGCACAATAGCAGAAAAAAGCACATCTGTGGGACCAGGTGTTGCCACCCTGAAAATGTCAGCCCAAAGGACCCAACAATTTGCCTGCAGGATGATGGCAAAGATGTGCAGTAATTAGGAGCATATTTTCACAAAATACTGTCACAAACACGAAAGTGTCATAGCACGATATGTGTTTAGCGGTACGTTGAATGTCAGGGATGACAGTTAGCAGTGACGACCCCTAACCACAGCCCGATGGAAGCAAGGGTGTGTGGTTTCATGGTTTAGATAGTTGTATGTTATTCCTGTTACCTTCTGCTGGTTCTGTGTGATTGGTTGTGTTGCCTTGGTCCTTCTTTACTTGCATGTATGCATGTGTGTGTGTGTGTGTGTGTGTGTGTGTGTGTGGTGGGGGGTGGGGGGACACACAGTTAGGGTTTTCAACCCTAACACTGAATTTCCTTGCTTTTGTAGCTGTGGAACAACCCTAACTAATGCATTAAACAGATTTTTTTGCCATGACTTTCCCTTCTTTTTGAGAATGTGCACTATAAATAGTGAAGTAACAGTAATGCAAATGCAAGCACAAATGGTAACACACATGGTGATGCATACGTTAACGGTAACACAAACGGTAATAGAAATGCAAGTGCAAACGTTAATGAAAACAGAAATGCAAACGCAAGTGTGTATGCAGATGCAAAGCATTATGCACATGTTCACAGTAATGCAATTTGAAACACAAATGCTAATGGTAGCACCAAGAATGATACCAAAGGAAACACATACAGAAATGCAAATGCAAACGGAAGTGTGTACGCAAATGCAAATGGTAATGCACATGGTGACACAAAAGGAAATGCAAACAAAACCAGTAATGGAAATGCAAATGTTAACAGTAACGCAAACGCAAGCACAAACGCAAACACAAATGCAAAGGGTAACGCACATGGTGGTGTAGACGGGAATGCTAATGCAAATGGTTATGGAAACACAAGTGGAAACGCTAACTGTGACAGTAACGAAAGTGCACACCCTTTTTTTCCCCAAAAGCTGCATTGAGAAACACAGTGAATACAAAGAATGTATACATAATAATGGGCCTCGGAGCAGAAAATGAACACTTGGAATACTAAATTGCTTATATCTCAGGAACCGTACGACATAGAAAAAAAATTAAAATCTCATATTATTTATCACTTTCCTGGCTAGTTTTGCACTTAGCTCCATAGTGGGGGGCCAAGCATTTTTCTGATGAAAAGTCAGTATCTTGAAACGTTTCCGAGAGATGGTCCCCAAAAGGCACGGTGGGCACCGTATTGTTAGCCTATGGGAAAAATTGTCAACTTTGGAGTGCCGTAGCTTTGCAGCCCTCTAATATGTTGTCACCAAACCACCAAATGGCACGTCTGTGGGATCTTGGCTTTCTTCCATCCAAATTTCAGTCCAAAGGAACAAACTGTTATTTTGCAACATGGTGGCAAAGATTTCCTATTCTTTAGGGCACAGGGTTGCAAAGTAGTGTTGTGATTTGCGACAATTTCACAAAAAAAAAAGCACGGAAGTGTTGAATGTGCGACACTACTTTGCAACACTACTGTTTACAAAAATGTCAAAAACATATTTCTGGGGTGTTTAACCCCCCCCAAAAAAAGACATGGCTAGCATCTTCAGGGCTCAACTAGATGAAGGCAGCAAGAACTGTGTCCATAGAGAGTCCCGAATTTAAATGCCAAGCATTTATGTGACCACCAACTGAAAACAAGATGGCAGATTTGCGACACTAAAAACTGCATTTGCGATACTGTCAACCTTTTTGTTAATTTTTCCCATTGACTATAATGGGAAACATTTTAAGAATAACTTTTGAACTGTTTAATATTTTTTCTCGAAATTTTCGAAAGACACACAGCGGGGACCCTGGCTGCATGTTCTCTGAAGGTTTTGGACCAGTTGCACATCCTGTGCGACCTGTAGGCTCAAGCAGAGAATGCACAAAAAAGCATAAATACCACATTCTACAGCGCTATGTAGCTCCACAGCCGTTATCTGACCATTACAAAACTTGGCCGATACAGAGATCTATGGTACTGCTCTCTGCATGCTAAATTTAAGGCAAATTTGTCATACGGTAGTAAAGTTATTAAGCTGCCAAATCTCACACTTTAACCTTAAATGAGGTACTCAACCCTAACTATAGTGGCACTACTATGCCACTATATATATATATATATATATATATATATATATATATATATATATACAAAACTTATGTTTTGGGATAACTGTATGTATAAAAGTTGATATCTAAGCCAGTCAGTGAAGATATCATTGATATCTTCATGTTCCTATACATCATATGGTATCTCCACGTTACTATATGTCATATCAAAGCTTATGTGGTTGATCATACCATTTGTTCTCACATTTCAACTGGCCAGTTTCACATTTACTGTGTTTATGTAGCGTTACTGAGCCATGTCAACATGTGGTCACAGTGATTTAAACTATCGCACTCTAACCGGCCCAGTGGCGTAGATGGTTGAGGCGCTGGCACATTACCTCAACCCACACTGGCAACCCAGGTTCGGGAACGAGTCCAGGTTGTAGGAGGGCAGCATGGGGGAGGGTGGAGCTGGATGGGGCTGCCAGCAGGCAGCTCTCTTCTCCAGGCTTGGGGGAAGTGGCATCCCTCGGCAGTGGCTGCCACCTGGTGGAGGCCAGGAGACAGTGCAGGCCAAAAGGGTGGCCAGTGTTAGGCCAATGGGGTGGGCGGCAGGGGGTCGTTACCGTGGCCGAAGACGCATGTGCGCCTCCATGCAAATGCACCATTCTCCTGGGGCCCTCAGGAGAAAATGGAGGATGAAAAGCACTGTCAGCAGGATGAGAACCGACTCCCCGCTGGCACCGCACCCTGGCCAGGTAAAAGTAAGCCCCAGTACTTCTGAGTGACTAGGCTGGGGGAGTCGGTTGGATGGGGGCTGTCTGGGGGGAGAATAAAAATATGATATGATAAATAAAAAATAAATAAATAAACTACCGCACACTGTTCTCTTAAATTATAAGCTGTCCTTTCTTTCATAATTTGTAGTGTGACCAAGCAGTGTGGTTTATGTGCTGGCAGAAGCAAAAAAGTAAGAAAATCCTCTGTTTTCGTAATTGTATTCCATTTATTTGAAAGAAGCCGTTTACTGTACTGAGATAACAGCCAGCGAGTCAGTGGCTTCAGAGTGCTACACGGAAGTGCAAGCAAGTGTTTCTATAGCAATACTTGCTTGCACTTCTGTCCAGTACTCTGAAGCCGCTGACTCGCTCGCTCTCATCTCACTACAGTTGGTGGTTTCTTTCAAATAAGTGGAATACAATTATGAAAACTGAGGATTTTCTTACGATACGACCATACCAAATTTGCCAGTAGGTAAAAGCCTAGAGGTCTATCAAGTCTGCTTGAATGTGCAGCTAGCACCCCATTATTCTGCAGCTGCCCCTCCTTTCCACCTTTCCCCTCCATTGACCCTCCCCCTTGTCCTGTCCCATCCCCTTTTGAAGCAGTCCACTGTTCTACTGGATACCACTTCTGTTGGTAACGTATTCCACTCAACTACCACCCTCTCTGTAAAAAAGTGTCTCCTCATCACCCTCCTGAACCTTCCTCCCTCCAGTCTCATATCATGGCCCCTGGTGTCCGTCCCCTCCCTTACTTTGAACAGCCCCTCTGTATCAGTCTTGTTTATTCTTTTTATGTACTTAAATGTTTCAATCATGTTCTCCCTGTCCCTCCTCTCCTCCAGCGAGTACATGTTCAACTCCCTCAGCCTCCTTTCATATGATATGTCCCCCAGCCAACTGATCATCTTTGTTGCCCTGCACTGCACCCCTCCAGTAACTTAATGTTCCCCTTCAGATACAGATGCCAGTACTGCACACAGTACTTCAGGTGCAGTCTAATTAATGACCTATACAGTGGCAGAATCACCTCCTCCATCTTCGAGGATATACCCCTTGCAATGCAACCCAGCATTTTGTTGGCCTTTGCAGCTCCCTTCCTAAATTGTGCTGAGTTGTTTATTGACCCTGTAATAAGCACACCCAGATTCTTCTCCTTCTCTGTCTGGGCTACCTACACTCCCCCCAGCTGGTAACTCCTCCTTGGATTCTTCACCCCAAAATGCAGCATCTTGTACTTTTTGGCATTAAACCGCAGTTGGCAGATGTCTGACCATTTTTCAAGCTTTGACAGATCATCCTGCAACTCCTGCCATCCCCCTAGGTCATCCACCACCGCTCCCATCTTGGTATCATCAGCAAACAGACTGATCTTGCTTTTGATGTCCAATGATATGTCTGCAACGAATATCTCAAACAACACTGGTCCCAACACCGAGCACTGTGGAACACCGCTCGTCACTACCCTTGGGTGTGAGAGCTCCCCACTCACCACCACCCTCTGTTGCCATCCCTGATGCCAGTTCCCTACCCATCTCACCAGCTTTGCACCCGCCCGTGCCTTCTAACTTACTTCCCAGCCTTCCATGCGGCACCGAGTTGAATGCCTTAATGAAGTCCAGATACAGGACATCCACTGCATGGCCCTTGTCCAGTTGCCTAGTTACCCAGTCACAGAAGTCCACCAGGTTGGTTTGGCAGCATCTGCCATGTATGAAGCCATGCTGTCTGCTGTTCTGTAGTCATTTGGCCTCTAGCCCTCAGGATAGTCTCCATCAGCTTACCCACGATGAATGTGAGGCTCACTAGTCTGTAGTTCCCCGGTTCATCCTTGGGGCCACTCTTGTGGAGGGGCACCACATGAGGCATCCTCCAGTCCTGAGGTACACACCCCGAGTATAGTGATGTATTAAACAGGTCTGCCAAAGGTCCCACAAGGACCTCTGCCAGCTCCTTTAGTACCCTGGGATGGATGCCACCTGGGCCTGGTGCTTTGTCCACCCTCAGTGCCTTCAAACCCTCCCAAACTCTGCCCTCCATGAATTCCCCATCTGTCACCCCCTCCCCTACTGTTTCTGCCATTCCTCCCCCCTTGGGTATCACCCCCCTCTTCTCCTTAGCAAATACTGAACAGAAGTAATCATTCAGCACTTCTGCCTTATCGCACCCTGCTTTCACCAAATCCCACTCCTTCCTAATCCTTTCCATGTAGTCCTTACTGCTCCTTTTCTCCCTGATGTACCTAAAGAAGTCCTTCTCCCCCTTCTTAATGCCCTGTGCCAGCCTGAGCTCCGTAGAAGCCTTGGCTCCCCTTACTGCCTGTGTCACCTCCTTCGATTCTGTCAGGTTCTCCTCCTTGTCCTCCCCCTCCCTGTTTTCTTGCACCTCCTAAAGACAGCTCTTTTACTCCTTACATTTCCCATGACCTCCTTGCTCAACCATCTTGGTTTCTTAGCCCTAGCCTTCTTGTTCTGGGCTTTGCAGCAGGTTTTGGTTGCCTCCACTATCCCCAGCTTTATGAGCTCCCAACTCTGGTTAGTGCCCATACTAGGCTGAATTCTGGCCAGGTACCCTTTTATCACTTCCCCCATCCTCCCAAAGTCAGCCCTCCTGAAGTCCAGCACTCTTGTGCCAGATTCCACTCCTTCCTTGCCCGTACCCAATGTGAGTCATACTGAGTGGTGGTCACTCCCTGACAGAAGTTTTTCCACCATAAGTTCTTTCACAAAGTCCCCATTTGCCAGCACAGGGTCAAGGGTATTCCATAACCTGGTTGGTTCACTGACCATTTGTGGCAGGAAGCTGTCCTGGAAGGCATCCAGCAGTACCTGCTCCCTTCTATTCTTGGTTGTTAGGGTACTCCAGTCCACTCCTGGCATGTTGAAGTCCCCCACAATCACCACACTACCCTTCTCGCAGGTCCTCCTGATCTGTCCCACTAGTTCCCTGTCTAACTCCTCTGTCTGAGAGGGTGGCCTGTACACCACTCCCATTCTGAGAATCCTATTCTTGTAATCCTGGATTTGCATTCAAAGTGACTCTGTACTACCCTCATCCCCTTCCTCCTTTCAGTCCTTCCTTCACATATCGTGCCATCTTCCCTCCTTTCCCAATCACCCTGTCCCTAAAAAATAACCTGTACCCTGGTACAGACAGGTCCCAGTCATTGTATTGGGTGGCCCATGTTTCTGTGATGGCTGCAATGTCCACCTCTCCCTGTGCCATGAGCAGCTGTATCTCTGCAGTTTTCCTCCCAAGCCTCCTAGCATTAAAGGTAACCACCTTCCACTCTCCCCCCCCATCTTGCCCTACTTTACTAGAATCACCAATAGTACTTGCCATTTGTCCTTTGTCACTGTTATGGGGGGTAAGCTCATATGGTTTCCTAACCTGTGGCCTCTGCATGTCTCTTGCCCACTTGCCATCCCCCCGCTTGTTTAAATTTCCAACTTCCTCTATGTACTCCTCCATCCTCTGTTGCAACACTTTCTCTCCCTCTTCATTCAAGTGTAGTCTGTCCTTGGCAAAGAGACTACTATCCTTCCAGGTCCCTCCCCACCCCCAATAGCCCATATCCTTTAGCATGACACCAGGTTCTTAGCCATCCATTAAATTCCTCTATTCTCAGCTTTCTTGTTGTGCTTGCCTTGGGCACTGGAAGTATCTCTGAAAAAGTTACTGATCTTCCTGCCCCCTCACATAATTGTTCTAGTTCCTCAAACCTCCTCCGGACTATATCTATTGTCTTGTCAGCCAAGTCGTTCATCCCAAGATGTATAATTAAATGATGCTTGTCCCTACCCCTTCTAGCATATTTCAAAGCAGATTGTCCCACCCTTTCTGCTGTCATTCCTGGCATGGCCTCCACCCAAATGCGACTATGCCTCTCACCCTTGCTACCCCACCTGACCCCTCTTAGTATTGAGTCCCCCAGCACTAAGATTCCACCCCTTACTCCCTGCTTGCTTCCATTCATCTCCATCTCTCATTCCCAGATCCTCTTCTTCCTCCTACACATTATTTCCCCCTTTTGCTTTTCTTACAATTCTCCCAGCAGAACTTTCCCCAGCTCTGGTTTGGTCCAGGCATTTATCAATTACTCCACCAACTGCCTCACCTCCCTCCTTCTTCTTCCCCTCTAGCAGTGAAAAACTATTTTCTGAAAACCCTTCACAAATGTCCGTTTCCTCTCACTTCATAGTAACCTGTTCCCTCCTTTCCACTCCATGACTGTTGCCACTTATTCTCATCCCCTCACAAGTCCATGTCTCCTCCTTCCATCTGTATTTTGTCTCCTGACCTGGTTTCCCCAGCACTTGTTCTTCCTGGCCTGGGCCCCTTTGTCTCCGCTTCTCTTCTTCTAACCCTCTCCTCACCACTGTTTGTTCAAATTGCCCTCCCTCATCTCCCCTCCTACCTCCCTCCAATACTGGGTTAAACCTGCCTCCAGTCTGCCTTGACTGTCTTAGTTCCTCCTGCAGACCCTCGATCCCCTTTCTAAGTTTCTCTATATAGTTGCACACTAGACATCCCCCCACCCTCCAGGCAATTTTTAGAAAGATTGATGCACCACAGTTGTTGCAGCCTACCACCCTACCCATTGCTCTCGTTGCCCACCAGCGACCCCCCCACCCTTCCAGGTGAAGGATACCAAACACTCCCCCAAGTCTCCCCTCCCCCCATCAGTGCAAAACATTCTTCTCCTTTTCTTAATGTCCCTTACCCCCTTTGTTGTACATGTCTAGAAAGATTGAGCAACTGCTTTTTACATTCCTATCCTTCCTGTCCACACCAAAAAAGAGACCTTAAGTATCTATTGCACAACCTTCTTCAAACTCCTACTCCTCCTTTCTACAATGCAAATAGCAATGCAAAGAAGTGACAATGAAAGCTCCTTGATTTGCAGTTACTTCCCCTTCCACTGAGATAGCAGTCACCTCTTCACTCACTGCTGTTCCTTTCCTGGATGTCTGCTTCTGCTATGACAGGTGCATGTCCTTTGCCCATTTGTGGAAGTGATGTCAGAACCCCTGATATAAAGGAAATCACAGTACTTCTGCCACCACATAAATCATACCGCTCGGTCACGCTACAGATCTGCATGGAAAGTGAAAGTGCTAACAGGAGGGAAAATGAAACTCCTGCATTAAAAATACCACAAATTGCAGGATCAACCAGATAAGATTTTAGTCAAAAATGTATTTCCTTTTTCACACTATGAAGAGTTCAGGGGGGGGGCTCCTAAACATACTAAGTCACCTCAGATATAGCGGTCCCAAAACCTCTCTCTAGAAATTTAAAACCTCTAGCTGAACAATGAACTTAAACGAACATGTACAGAACTTGTGCTGCACAGCAGCCTAAAACATAAGTAGTATAAACAGAACATGACGTGGCCT
This sequence comes from Neoceratodus forsteri, assembly GCA_016271365.2. Lineage (NCBI taxonomy): Eukaryota > Metazoa > Chordata > Ceratodontiformes > Ceratodontidae > Neoceratodus > Neoceratodus forsteri. The sequence continues at coordinate 258,378,225 of CM028137.1, read as the reverse complement.
GACTGAAGATATATTATCTTCAACTCGAGGCCAATGACATCAAGATATCTCACTTGTGGCTTTGCTACTGTGAAATATCATGATATCATTGGCCTCTCATGAAGATAAATATATTTTGTGTCAGGCCATGTCATATGCTACATATATATATATATATATATATATTCATAGCAAAAAACTACGTTTAATGCATCAGTTAGGGTTGTTCCACAGCGACAAAAGTGAGGAAATTCGCTGTTAGGGTTGAAAACCCTAACTCAATTCATCCCCCAGCACCACACACACAGACACACACACACATTCAAGTATGGGAGGACCAAGTCAACACAACCAATGACAGACATCCAGCAGCAGGTGACAGAAATAACAAACAATTGTCTAAATGTACTATGAGACATCCCCACCCACCTGACCAGGTACTGCATGCTCAGTGAGATCAACAGCAAACTGAGGCCATGTACACCAAAGCGTACACATCCCTGATTGCAGCTGCACGCATTACCACACTTAGTAGTTGCATGGCCTTACCTACTGATGTCCCCACACCAGACCACACCACTTGTGGTGGGCCACCTGAGCAATAGAGTTCAGCAAAACCAAGGAGTTGTACAGGTATAATATCTCTGATTATAACAAGGGTTTGAGAAATGCAGCTTTCTAATTGACTGTAAACATTGAAAAGCCTTATGTTTAGTTTTTATTAACATACATGTAGAGCCTAACCATATGATGAACATGGTTTAATGTTGTTTAAAAAACAGTTTATTATGATAGCAATAAGCCAATCCCAGGTATTATGTTAATGGTCAGTTTATCACTGTCTAGCGACATGTGGCACTCGGCTATGCCTCATTCAACATTAAACCCCTACAGAGTGATTAACAGACCATTTAACATAACTGTTGGTCATGCCTTATTGCTTAATTGTCTTTATGAGTAGATACTCTCCCTCTGCTAGGCACTGCAGCAGCTTTGCAACACAGTGTCCCACCCAGTTACATCATACTCTGTCTACTTACTGGAGAATGGCTGTGAATATGAACTCATGAAGATGAACAGTGTAACTTGATCATTACAGTCATCGAAACCCTAGTGTGATTATAACTGACAGAGTCAGTGATAGAGGATAACCCCTGCTGTCCTAGTACACTTACCCCATTGTGAGTTAAATCAATACTAAAAGACATTCTGTTTATATCTACACCATACCTACTTGATTCCTGTTGTACCACAATTAACATAGTTATCACTTTGATAGCATCAGTGATAGAAGTGTGCAAACCCAAACAGTAGGCATACAGCCTGAATATGAAACAACTGTTAAAAAAAATCACACTGTGTCCATAAGTGGCATAGATCACTCATTGCAACAATAGTAAATGTATTACTATTTGAATAAGTTAGTCATCACAGATGCAATGAGATTGTCTTTATCAGGTACAACATACTCAGTAAGTGCCTACAGGAAAATCTATCCAATATACATAGAAACATAGAAACATAGACTTTGACGGCAGATAAGGACCGCTAGGCCCATCTAGTCTGCCCATTTCCCTACCTACAGGATAGGCCGCAGATCCTATTTAACCAACAGCCTATATCTTCCTGCCCCCCCCAACAAGAATTGCCTTATGTCTGTCCCATGCATTCTTGAATTTCCCACAGTTTTAGACCCTCACAACTTCCTCAGAAAGGCTGTTCCATGCATCCACTACCCTCTCTGTGAAATAATACTTCACATTGTCCCTGAACCGCCCTCCTTCTATCTTTTAAATTGTGTCCCTTGTTCTTGCAAGTCTCTTTTTCTGAAAGATGCTACCCTCTGGACTTTGTTGATTCCTTGAGGTACTTGGAAAGTTTCTATCATGTCCCCTCCTTCTTTCCTCAAGGGTATACATATTAAGCTCCTTTAGCTCTCCTCATACAGGCTTCTTTTGCAGACCCTGCACCATTTTAGGTTGCCCTCCTCTGGACTGCCTCTATCCTGTCTATGTCCTTGTGGAGATGGGGTCTCCAGAACTGGACACAGTATTCCAGATGGGGTCTCACCAACTGTCTGTACAAAGGGATAACAACTTCCTGTTTTCTGCTGCTGATGCCTCTCCCTATACATCCCAGTATACCCCTGGCCCTCCTTACTGCCTTCTCACATTGCTTGCTAACCTTAAGGTCATCTGATATGACTACCCCCAGGTCCCTTTCCTGTTTTGTTGTTGTTACTACCTCCCCACCCATTGTGTATTCTTCCCCTGGGTTCTTGTTTCCCAGGTGCATTATTTTGCACTTTTTTGCATTGAATCCTAGCTGCCATACGTCTGACATACATCTCCGATACAGGTACATCATTGTTGGCTCAGTAGTGCTATGATATTTAGAAGTTTGCTTGGCCTGATCCATGCAATTACAATGTTTCTTACAAAGAATACTTACTGCATCTTTAGTATTGAAACACACTGAAGGTCTATGTATGTACATCAGCAGTACACCTTCATCAGTAAGAATGCATGTGATACTGGCAGTACTAATTTCACACAGCGCTGAACAGGCAATGCTTTTCCATAAGTTTACATCAGCCTCTCTATATTGAGTAAACCATTGCAGTAAATGTACTACTATGTAAATCACCTACTAAATGTATCACTACTTTTATCTTGAGCATGCTAGTGTCTTGTAGTTAATTTATGTGCTTCTCTTAATTAATGTATACTCACTAGTGTTAAAACCTTTCTACAACTGTCATCATGCACCTTCAGCATTTATATTGAATAGCTGCATAGTACCAGTTGTGGTGTGTGGGGCATCGGTAGGTAAGGCCAAATAGCAACTACTAAGTGTGGTAATGCTGTGTGCAGCTGCAATCAGGGGATGTACTGCTTTGGTGTACATGGCCTCAGTTTTGCTGTTGATCTCCACTGAGCATGCAGTACCTGGTCAGGTGGGTGGGGATGTCTCGAGTACATTTAGACAATTGTTTGTTATTTCTGTCACCTGCTGCTGGATGTCTGTCATTGGTTGTGTTGACTTGGTCCTCCCCATACTTGAATGTGTGTGTGTCTGTGTGTGTGTGTGGTGCTGGGGGTGAATTTGGAGTTAGGGTTTAACCCTAACAGCAAATTTCCTCACTTTTGTCGCTGTGGAACAACCCTAACCGATGCATTAAACGTAGTTTTTGCTATGAATTTCCTTCTTTTGAGAATGAGAAGTCAAACTACTAAATAGAAACTAATCACTACAACCGCAATCCCAGCACATCATTTACTGTATCAATACAACGTGGTACTACTCACCCTTTGCCTGCCACGATCTCATCATGTAATTTGGTGCGTGTATACTATGCTGGCAGTATATGTACATCCAGTCCATACAGTACCATCATGTAATTTGTCATATAGATGTAGTGCTGTGGGGCACAGGATCTTCAAGATATACACTATCAACAGATCATTACCTGCATGGATGCACTGTTCTACTGCATACCCTTCTGGCCTCCACTTACATCACATCATTAGGTGTATCATTGCACTGTTCACAGAGCACATACTGCACGCACCACACCAGCAGCAAATTATTACCATTATGTGTACAGTAGTGGTACTGCACAGGCTTGCCATGCTGTTAATACACCATTTGATTTCATGTATAACACATCAATGGTAAGTCTTACAAAACAGAACTCACATTTACACCACAGTAAGAAATGTAACACAAATCAATACTGTGATTGTCAAATGACCACATAATATTTTTTGTGTTGGGTATCTATCTACTTTGGCATTACTATCACTGCTTGTGATTACATGTGTTTAGGGTTGCAATGACACATGAAAACTATGTTTGCCTCCTCTTTAACATTCTGCCATTTAGCAGTAACTGCTACTACTGTAATAACACATAGAATCTGTTGCCATGTTTTCCTGATACACAGTTCAAGATCTCCATATTTTTCATCTTGAACTTCACTTGCTTAAGTTTTAAGATACTGCTCAAACAACTATCTACATGTTACTAAACCTTTCTGAAAACAAGTGATAATAAATAGTCTATATTCACAATAAAGACTTGTTCAACTCTGATGCGTCCTCAGCTTGCACTGCACAAGAAATGTAACTATTTTTAAATTTGACAATGATTGGTCAACAATCTTGTTGACGCTGACATTATGGCCTTCTAGCATTCTATTATGCCACAATGTTTTCCCAAGTGTAAATCTACTTACGCATTCCTTACTAATTCACCATCAACATAATGTGTCATGGTCATGTGTTTTTATAATTATCTTAACATGTTTGAAAACATGATAAATATTGACCACTATATTGCTTAATTGTACAGCTATGTGAACTTAAAGATTGGTATAAAGCTGTAAGTAAGTTTTCACTGAACTATACAATCTGAGCTTCAACACCTTTCTTTTAACATCTCTTAAAACAATAGTTTGTCATACCTGTTCCATAGATACTACCCATAAAGCAAAAATGAAACTGAACCAATTTTTTTGTTAAGAAAATATTGTATTTTTTCTAATTAAACAAATCATGTCAAATATAAAACATTTTAAAAAAATATAAATCTGTCTTTCATAGAAAATAAATAGTTGTACCAGAAAATAAAAATACAAAAATGTAGGAGTCTTCAAAGTGTTGTAACAACAAACAAAAAAAAAAAATTCATTATTCTGAATAAATAAAATAAAACTTAATAATTATTTGTACTCTGTAAAACTATTTACAAAACACAGTGTCCAATCTGAAGAGAGGTGTAGTGCTGCTCAAGGCAGTCCAGGGTGAAAGTTGGACAGTATGTGGAGGCGCAACGAAAGTGGAAGCTGTTGCAGCATCAGCGAGGGGGAGATACCTCTGAAGCTGTGGAGGCTATCACTCTGTCTCAGCAATAGTTGGTGTGGGTGGTACAGGTGAAGGTGTGGTAGTTGTTACACTGCTACCTGCTGCTGTGTCCACAGGCTCCAACAGTAACTTAATAGTTGGCTGCTGCGCTGCGAAGAGGGACAACAATTTTCTTGTCCCTCCCGCAGTGCAGCAGTTTCTGCTTTGATGCTGTCTATTTTGTTTTCAAGCATGCGGACACAGCAGCAGTGCACAGTGCATGTCTCTTGATGCTCTTGTTCTGTAAAGACACAAAAGAAAATCCATTAATATGCAATTGAAAATATTTAGCTTTCTCTCTTGAGTTTCATGTAATAATGATATGTTCTTTGCCTGCATATTTTTTAAGTAGACATACTGGCTGGATATTCAAACGCGCCATTCAAAGGTGCAAGTCCTGCGCTTGTGAAAAATAGATGACAGAGGGTAGATCCTGTGCGATATTCAAAGGAGTTGCGCTTGAGCAACTCCTTTGAATATCGCCTCCCAGCCATAGCCACTGTTCGTGGTGCCGTGGAACTTGCGCAAGTGCAAGTTGACAGAGTGGAGCAGTCAGCTTGCGGTGGTGCAAGTACCATTGCACCATGCGCAAATTCACGATATTCAAAAGCTGACATGCAAATGGGGCCGTAATATATGCATGGTGCAGGGGGGCCATTTGCATGTCATTATAGCCCCATTTGCATGCCATTAGCATGTAGGTACGATCCCGAGGGACTGCACCTGGCACCCTGCCAGGCAGCCGCCTCGGGACACGACGCACCCTGCAGCCCAATTGTCGGCATAGTGTCTCTGCAGCCCGATCACGGGCATAGTGTCCCCAATCCCATGCCCGACGGGGCAGGCATCCCCCATCCCAGGGATTGAGCTAGACCAGCCACAGGTGGCACCTGCTGCGTTGCACCCTGCAATACAGCAGCTCACCTGTGGGTGGCCCTCGACTTAAGCCAATTTTTTTGGCTCAAAGTTGTGCAGGCGCAGGTTGCTGCGCCAGACAACTCTGGCGCAGCCTGGCTGAATATCGGGCTACGCAGTTTATGCATGGTTCTTCCTCCGTTGCGCACCATTTGCATTGCGCTGTTGCTCAGCCGGTTTTCTGTGGCGCAACTGCCTCCTGCTGAATATCGCGAGAATGGCGCAAGTATGGACTTGCGCCTGCACAAACGCAAGTGCACATGGTGCAACCCTTGGAGTGGCTGGCCCACTGTTTATAACACACAAGTTCTTAATATTAGATGTGTGTTGTATACACTGCCACTGTAATGTCAGTCAGCACCTATTAGTAAATGTTCTGTACAATAATTTCTGTCACATAGCAACAAGTTAGAATAACTTTCGTGGCTGTATCTATCTACAACAAACATAAAAAATGTCTCTACTGATCAGAAACATGATATCTTACAAGTAATGTTTACAATAAAAATCAGACTTATCACTTGTGTCACCAAGTCTTTCAATAAGACATGATCTGTATACATATTAGTAACACAATATGCAAACAATCAATACAATTAAATATGTTTTTTTTCTTCATAACATTACATATTAGAATAAAAGCAACACTAAATGTTCTAACTACTACTTAGAATTATATACAGAGGCTCAGCTATTGAAAACAGTTGTGTATGACGAACAGAGTTGATGCACCCAGCTTCAATATTTAAAATGGGAAAGTGCACCTGCACAAATCCCAATGCACTGGGAAGCATCAGTAAGTTATGCACCCACACAAGGGGCGTCATGTGTATGCATAAACTGTACAGCCTGACATTCAGCGAAACTGTGCAAAGTCATGCCGGCAACCCCGCGTTTACCTGCAGAAAGTAACACAAAAATAAAGGCACAAGTCAAGGCGACCCACAGGTGAGGCATCACATTTCAGGTGCAACAGCAGCTTCCACCTGTGGGTGGCCCTCCACTTGTTCCTGCTACACCTGGTGACACCCCCATTCCCCAATCACAGGCTTAGTGTCCCTCCAGTACCCGATTGTATACATAATATAAAAGTACCCACCCCTCCAAATAACCCTATAGTAGTCATAATATTAAAGGTGCCCCACCACCCAAGTAGCTCACTTCCAGGCATATTGCAAACATCCTCCACCTCTCGAGTAGTCCAACTGTGGGCAGCATGCTCCCCCCCATGTGCACAATACCTGGTCACATAGTGGGCTACCACCCTTACCACCCGTGCAGCACCATCACCTTGCCCCCACCCCATCAGACACCAGGCAGCAGGACCACACCCACCTGCTGCTATGCCACTCAGTGACTGAAACCTCAGTAGGACTTCATGTCCATTGATTCACAGCATGAGCCCATGGCTATGGAGTCCATACTGTATATCGAGTACAGATATGTGAATAAATATATCAATTCATTCATTCACATATCTGCATTACTTTATACAGTATGAGCTGCATGCCCATTAGCTGAGGGTCTGAACCAATGGGCATGCTGCCTACTGAGCTCTCAGTCAGTGGGCGTGCAGGGTGCCACACAGTGCTGCTGCCATACACCAGCTAATGGAGGGAGCGAGTCGTACAGTTCCATAGCCAACAGTGGTGGGGGCACTAGATCAACAGGATTTCTGGACATAGGTGAGGGGAGGATGGGCCCACAATCACGCTATTTGGGGGCTGGGAGAACGTTTATATTATACCCATGATTGGACTACTTTTTGGGAGACCTTCACAATATGCCCTCGATCGGACTACTCAAGTGGTGGGGTACCTTTATTCTGGGCGTGATCATCCTACTGGTGGGGCTGGCGTAACTTTACATTATGTCCAGAATTGGTCTGCTGGGCGGGGCAAAATACTGTGCTGGCCACGATCAGGCTCGGGAGGATAATACTATAATGGGCACAATCAGTCTGCAGGGCAGATCAGTGTCCAATGCCTGCTGCCTTGCATGGCACCACATGCAAGCTGTCAGGAATCAGCACAGCTCCATGCTTATCGCATCCATATGACACCGTAATTAGATGCAGATAGCCCCTATGCACATTATGCTAATTATGTCCTCATATGCCTGTCAACCTTTCAATATTGTAGGTGCTCCATGGCAGAATGGAAGTTGCACCACCGCATCTCACCCTCCAGTCTGAATAGCTTACACTGGTGCAGTTCCACTGCACCATGCACAGTGGTGTGACTAGGGTTCGATATTGAAAGAAGCTGTGAGATACCGTAACTCTGTTGAATATTGCCCTGGCAACACCCCTGCACAACTATTCTGGGGGACACAGTGGCTTCTGCAAGAGAATACCATAGTTTGAATATCTGGGCCATAGTCAATCTCTCTAAAAATCTTACCTTTGTTTTACTATAAAAAATCAATCAGTCACTATCAAACAGTGCAAATTTAAATATGTATTTACTACTTTGTGATGTACATCATAGACTGCATACTGATCTCTAACCCTGACATAATACTAATCATAAAGAACATACTGAAACTTATAATCATTCTTCATTCACTTACTGTATACTCACACCATATACCATGAAAGGGTATTGCTGATGCCAACATTTACCCACATACTCAGATGTTCTTTGGCCATGAGGCAGAGGTCAATATACTAAATACACCAGCTATAGCTGAATGCTGTCATCAGCAACATGCTGAAGTGACATATAGCAATTCTACAATGACCTCTTTTTTGCAAACATGCTAAATAATAAACAACACATTTCTTACACTTATTTTATTAAATATTAGTGTGGTTACTGTTCCACTGGAAAAAAATACTCCCCAAATTAATAGACCACCCTGCAAGGGATCACTATTTTAACTTCATAATTGTCAATGACAGTCATTTTTTTGCATTCCTGGTTGTGAGTGAACAGCCACTTCACATGCCGAAAAGGTGATGAGAGCACATTCCAACCATAATTGTGTTCTGTTGTGCTGCAATTGTTCGAGTGTGCTCTTGTAATGTTTTTTTATCTGTCAATGCAAATGTGGTATTCCTATTTTTTTGTTTAGACTAATATAATTAATTTTGTAATACGGGTATATATGCAACTAGCAAACATATAAAGACATATTGACTAAGATGGGTTTGATAGTGATTTACAGATATAGCTAGCTCAAAACGCTGTCTGGCATCTTACTTTGTGAAGTGTTAAGACTTTGTAACTGAAGTTTATTTCTATTTTATATTTAACTGCACTACACAGCGCCTTAGCAGGGTTCAATGTGTAATTGATGTTTTGCAAAGTCAGTGCACGGATAAATTTAACACAAACAGCTGTCTGTTTCCGCTTCCTATGCTGTGATTCAGCTTTAGAGTGGGACAGGTGTACCACGTAGCAAATGAGATTACAGTATTTATACTACATTTCTATTCCCATTCTACATTAGAATTAACTTGTTCTAAAAATATACTTATCATAACATTGTAACTGTCTACTAGTGATGTAATACTTATATTGTTCACCACCAGTCTCCTCCTGCTTCACCTGCACCACTGGTCTACTTACAACTGCTGTAGTCACTAGAAAAAATATCACAACCTTATTTAGATATCATAAGTAAAATATTTCAATATCTAACAAAATTTTATTGTATTACATACAAGTCATATTCCGTTATACTAACATCCAACTATATGTAACAATTAAACAATAATGCCTCACAGGGTGTGTGTCATGCTGGAATAATGTCATGCCTCAGGTGGTTGGGTACGGCGCCACAGGCCGACTGTGTCCAACAACTGACTGGTGATGTTATGCAAATGACACACACCCTGAAGGGATTATTGCTATCATACAATGGCTCATTGTTATATATAAAGTAAAAAAATAATTTTAAAGAATGTATTTATTACTGGGGAAAAATGTTTTGGTTTCTTAATAGGACATGCAAAAAAATGCTCATCTCCCATATAGTCATCAAGGTCATCATCCAAAGCTCATCTGCAGCTTAACAGATGTTTGTACTGCATAGTACCTTTTGAATATCACAATGCAATGCATCAGTGTGTTACATATGTTGCACAGAAAAGTTTGTACATGTATATGTCACGTGACCATGCCATTACACAGCTACACCAGATGTCTGACACAAAACAACATTACAGAGGTCTGCACTGTTGGTGAACAGCTGCATAATTAACTTTGCGCTGTGTTTTCTACTGTCATTACAAGTCTCCTACTGACCATACTCACTGCTGTTCTAACACAGCACTACTACTCTGCTACTCTACTGCCTGTTCTGTAGTGTACCATACACAACAGTACAACAGTAGCACTTTCTCAGATCAACAGTGGTCATTATAGACCAAGAGAAAACTGTTCACTCTCTGTTTCCCATAGCTAAAAGAGTTTTACTAATATGATACACAAGTACTCATATGAAGTATTGAACATTTTCAATACAAGTGTCTTCTTACCGTCTGACTCCACAAAGATAACACTGTCTGAGTCAGAGTCCACAGCCTCCACAGCTTCTGTCTGTGCTGGGACTACCTCGGCAACTACTGGGGGGCGTCCCTGATGACCTGTGTAATTAACATAAAAAGGAGAATTAGTTATTCTCTCATTCAAATAATCAGTTGTTTAATCAAGTTTTTTATTAATTATTAACATATATCTGTTACCGAACATGCCCCTTGATCAAGCATTGTGCAGTTACGATACACAGACTAAATGACATCGTTCCAAAATAGAACCAGACTAAAAATTTAAATTAGACATGGAGATTGATAGACTCCAGATCAGTAAAGTAACAGAACTATAATGTAATATGAACAACAACATAGGTAACAACACTTAAAACTATGAGGACAAGTAATCAATAATACATGACAGGGTGTGTGTTGAACAGATATTACTGCACACCCGGGCATAGTAAGGTATGACACCCTGCCGAGTGCCTTCATGCCCTGTAAGTGCAGTAATAGCTCTTCAACATAAACACCCTGAGTGTCTCAGTGCACTTATAAAATGGTTCTTTGTTTTGTTTAATATTTGTAACCTTAAAAAATATTAGTGAAGTAAAGAAAAACTAACATCATTCTGTTCCTTCCACCTACATAGAAACATAGACTTTGACGGCAGATAAGGACCGCTAGGCCCATCTAGTCTGCCCATTTCCCTACCTACAGGATAGGCCGCAGATCCTATTTAACCAACAGCCTATATCTTCCTGCCCCCACAAGAATTGCCTTATGTCTGTCCCATGCATTCTTGAATTCTCCCACAGTTTTAGACTCCACAACTTCCTCAGGAAGGCTGTTCCATGCATCCACTACACTCTCTGTGAAATAATACTTCCTCACATTGTCCCTGAACTGCCCTCCTTCTATCTTTAAATTGTGTCCCTTGTTCTTGCAAGTCTCTTTTTCTGAAAGATGCTACCCTCTTGGACTTTGTTGATTCCTTGAGGTACTTGAAAGTTTCTATCATGTCCCCTCTCCTTCTTTCCTCAAGGGTATACATATTAAGCTCCTTTAGTCTCTCCTCATACGGCTTCTCTTGCAGACCCTGCACCATTTTAGTTGCCCTCCTCTGGACTGCCTCTATCCTGTCTATGTCCTTGCGGAGATGGGGTCTCCAGAACTGGACACAGTATTCCAGATGGGGTCTCACCAACTGTCTGTACAGAGGGATAACAACTTCCTGTTTTCTGCTGCTGATGCCTCTACCTATACATCCCAGTATACCCCTGGCCCTCCCTACTGCCTTCTCACATTGCTTGCTAACCTTAAGGTCATCTGATATGATTACCCCTGGTCCTTTCCTGTTTTGTTGTTGTTACTACCTCCCACCCATTGTGTATTCTTCCCTGGGTTCTTGTTTCCCAGGTGCATTATTTGCACTTTTTGCATTGAATCCTAGCTGCCATACGTCTGACCATTCCTCCAACCTTGCCAAGTCCCTTTTCATCCTTTCCACGCCTTGTGTATCAACCCTGTTGCAGATCTTTGTGTCATCTGCTAAAAGGCATACCTTTCCTTCCAGTCCCTCTGCAATGCCACTGATGAAGACATTAAAAAGGACTGGACCCAATACTGAACCCTGCAGTACCCCACTAGTAACCGCCCTTTCTTCAGAGTGGACTCCATTTACAATTACCTTCTGTGTCCTGTTGTCCAGCCAATGTTTTACCCAGGCTACCACCCTGGGACCCACTACCAGGCTGGTAAATTTGACTAATAAGCCACCTATGGTTGGGAGAAGACGGCTGACCTTGTTAACAGCAATGTACCTAGTATGTGAACAGGAACATAGTCTCCACATTTCTAGCAGGGTGAGAATAGTACAACACCACATATTACTGTCATTACACAACTACTGACAGTTTGAGATGATGCTTGGGGGGATTCCGGATCATCAAAACACCGGGAAAATTACTTAACTATGTGACTATGTTGAAGAAATCTGCCATTCAACAGCAGTGCAGGACACATAAGGTAGTGTTCCATGGCAACATTCTATGTTAGACTGTGCCCAATGTGATGTACAGATGCCTTCATACAAAACAACAGTATACATGAATCTGTACCATGGACAGTTTACACAACACCAGCTGCAATTCACTTGCAATTGTCAGAACAAAATTAACATGCTACCATAAATGTATAATGATCACCCATTAGTACCATGAATGCATGATGTCTCAATTTGCATGCACAGTACTAAATATCTAAATATTATTGTTATGGAAATATCATCACTTTACTTACGATGTGGAAGATGATCCCCAGTGTTTGGCTTTCCGGCTGCCTCCCAAAGCTCATAGCTGAGGTAGTACCAGCACGTGTCTTGAGTCGGTATCTCCGCCCTCTGCTTCAGCTGATAAAACCGCTGCCGCAACAGCTTCCACTTTCGTTTGCACTGCAGTGCACTCTTATTCCTAACTTTAAGTATGACATATAGATGGGTATGTATGCTCTCCACATACTGTCCAGCGTTCTGTTAGTGCTACGCATTAGTATCGTGCACTTCCGCACGTTCCCTGAACTGCCTCGAGCAGCGCCACCACCTCTCTCAAATTCCACAGTCTCATTTCTCTGCAAAAATTACTAAATTACTGCCATGTTGCATGACATGTTAAACTTTTTCTTCTATTAAATTTCACACGCAAAATACAGAACACTGTATCTTATAAATTTTGCAGTTATTATAAATATTTACAGGCATACACAAATACTCTGTCAGTATATCACATATGCAATCATCAGTTACTCATGTTGTACCACTTTACATTGAATGACATTTTTTTAAAACAGAGATAATATTTTTTGCATAGTAACACTTCTATGCACACTTTACACATCCTAATATTTATGCCATCATACCACAAATATCTACAAACAAAACCCATTATTGCAGCACACACTATTGAGGCCCACCCGCAAAAGAAAAAAAAACCAAAAACACAGTGGAGCAGTATTATTATACAGATCAACATGGTAGCAACCAAGTGTGGCTGTCCACCAAAAGCACACCAGTACTGTATCTCATCATCACCTTCTCTCACCAACCATGATTTACCTTTAAAAAAATATATCCATGGCACACCATGGCACCACAACTGCTTTACATAATTCTAAGTTTGATGTATTAAAAAAGACTTGTGATGTACTTCAACTGTAACCGCACCCAATCAGGTGACCAAGTATAGTGAACACACTCACAAGTGATAAATTTGAAAAAGTTAAACCATAATAAAATGAAAGGGAAGACTGCACTGTACTAACAGCAGTATTTTGTTATGTAAAACAGCTAGTTTTAAAATTCATTATCACAAAGATATCTTGGGGGGAGCACTACACAACTGGTGCTCAATCACACAATACAGCAACAAGTTACTAATTTAAACATTACAAGTGCATACTAATGACACCATGATAATATGAAAATAGGTCTGTTGACACCTTGCATGCATTATCGATCCATGTGCATCCCACAGAACTGTTAAATATTGTACTAACAGCAAAGTGTCACATTACAATAGCAGTTTGGCCAGAGTTGGTCCACAGTATGCACAGTCATGTGTTACATGTGTGTGACTGATCTATGCAGCAGCTCTATTTTTTGAGCAAGATATTTTGGTTCTGAAAAGAACCTTTGATAGCACTTTGATATTTGATTAAACAGTCTGACATTCTTTGAGGACTTTGAGGATTGCATCTCGAAGGTCTCCCAGGAAATGGCAAGTGCCAGCATGTGAGAAATGTACACCATCTGGTAGGAATAGCCAATCATTATAGTATTTTATTATGGGGTGATGTATAGCATGCATTCCATGCATGCGTAGAAAAGCAGTAATCTGTACATTTACTTTTCTGCAAGCTCTGTCAATCAGATACATATGATACTCTGCTTGCCAGACTCTACGCTCTGTAATATCTGAAAAGATGATAATACAGGCAGGCAACATAGATATAATAGAAGCAAGGTCCAATTTTGCCTCTGTAACTAAATCTACCCAGCGTTTTGAGCCCCAATCATTGCCTCCAAGATGTATTAGCAGTATGTCAGGAGGAGATTGAGTTCTCAAAAGTCTATGCATGGTTGGCATAAGATGTTCCCATTTCATGCCACCATGACCAAACCATCTTACATAGCAATTCGGGAGCTGCAGGTCCCTCCCAAAATCACTATGAACTGCGAACTCAGCATAGTAATTGTTACAGATTTGGTAATGCACACTATCACTCTTAAGTTTTTTGCTCTACCATATACTAAACTATCATACTGACTATACCATCACACACCACATGGTAGAAAACACATGTTCGTCCACAGGTAAAAAATCACACCTATCCTAATCATAAGAACACATGTGAAAAAAAAAACACTTTTAAATGTGTACTAAAATATTGAGAATGAATAAACTTCTGATATTACGTAGCAGCTGCGCAATGCACATTCATAAAAAATATCGTTTAGTTATGTTTTTACCAAATTGTTAACATACTTAACATACTATTCTATCAATACACACTGTTATACGAAATTTACTGAAACCTATTCTAAAACTTTTTTATTTCTCTCTCATACAGGTGCCTGATACTTCTGTAAGACTGCTTACTGTCACTGTCAACCATTATACCAAAAAATGCCAACTAAATAGACTCTTTCACACAGAGAATGTAGAGCTTATGAAGCCAGTGACCGCTTAATGGGTACACATCTGTACAGGAAGTCTGACGCTGTACGTTTCCTCAGTGTAAACTACAAAGAGAAACGGAAGCGTGTACTGATTCCTCATGCCGAAATTGAGGAACTCGCTGTCAATGCACCTTCTTCAAAACATATCTTGAAGAATAACCTGATAGACACATACTACCCATGTAGACACAATGACATGAATGATATGTGTCTGTTTGAGGTGGCTAAGTGGTATGACTACAAGACAGGTGCAGCACCTGACTTAACACGACACATTTACAAGGTCAATGGACTAGATGGCTGTCTTGTGAAGAGACACAAGCCATGGCTTATAGATCACTGCAAACTGCATCTAGGCACATCACAGAGCACAGAACATTACTACTTTGCTCTCCTATTCCTATTTAGACCCTGGAGGAGTGAGTCTGAATTAAAAGGTGACTCTGACACATTCGAAGACCAGTTCAATCTCACTTACTAGAATTTCCAAACTGAGTACTCACAGACATATATACAAAGACTAAAAGCTGAGAAAGAACAGCTTGAGAAGGCAGAGAGCAACTTCAGGAAGACACTCCAGTTAGTTCAAGACAACCCTTGATCCAGAAGGACAAGGGTGTTCTAGGTGACCTCCGCCCTTAAATGCCCCAGAAGTGTTAATGTCAGAAATTGAGACAGCCATGCAGCATGGCACACACTCTATGGTCAACCCAGCTGACTTAAGAGAAAGACTAAATCAGCTGCAGCATACAGTTCACTCCCAAGTGGTTGAAGCTGTCCAACATGGTATACTACATGAAACAAAACAATGTGGCTGCACTCAGTACAAGCCACTACTAATGTTTGTTAGCGGTTCAGCTGGCACAGGAAAGAGTTTCCTGATTTAAGCCATCACTGCAGAAGTACGGAGTGTGACAGGCTCTTCAATGGCTGTTGTTGTGACTGCTCCCACAGGACTAGCAGCATACAACATTGGTGGAGTAACATTACACTGTCTCTTTATGTTGCCAGTCAAACATGGGAGAACTGGAGAGTATCGAAAACTGTCATTTGAGGTTGCATCTCAGCTCTGTTCCATGTTCACAAAGATGCAGTTACTCATTGTTGACGAAATCAGCATGGTCTCCAATGTCATGCTTGCCTGTATTCATCTACGTCTACAGCAGATCTTAGGTACTGACGATGGAGTGCCATTTGGTGGCAAAAGTATACTTGTGTTGGGAGACCTTTTACAACTTGCACCAGTCAATGCAGAGCATGTATTTACAGCTCTGACTGCCAAGCAAGCTAAGAATATCCTCGGTTGCATTGCAGGCTATAACATATGGGAATTATTTACCTATGTTGAGTTGTCTGACAACATGCGCCAAAGTGGTGATCTAGCTTACAAATCACTTTTAGATGAAGCTCATACAGGTTCTCTATCACCAGAACATGTTTGTATGCTAAATGATCGAAAAATCACAGTACATAGTACATGCATAGAAACAGCATGTAATGTCTTCAGTGATTTATACTCTACTGGCAGACATATAGTGTGTCTTATGCCACGACTAAAGAAATGCGCTGAATTCAACAATCTAATGCTACAAAGAGAAAACCAAGAGATTCTAACTCTGCATGCAGTTGATACAGTTGATGGCGTAATTCTTAGTCTAGATAGCAAAGATGACTGAACGACTAAGTGAACTGAAGTCAGATGTTTCATGAACAGCTGGCCTAGAAGCTGTTCTCACAGTTTGTAAGAATGCACGTATCATGCTGCGACGTAATCTAGATGTAGAACAAGGTATGGTAAACGGTGCCATGGGAAACATCACTGACTTTGTCTGTAATGTCCAGAAGACATATATTGAGACACTTGTAGTGCACTTTGACAACATGGAACACTCTGTACACATAGATCGAACCTGCGTAAAATTCCAGGTTTTTAAGGATATCTATGTAAACAGGAAACAGTTCCCATTATGTGTTGCATATGCTGTCTCCATTCACAAATCTCAGGGATTGAGTTTGGATTCAGCAATGGTAGACATAGGTACAGACATTTTCAAGGATGGCATGAGCTACGTTGCACTTTCACGTGTACACAGCCTTTCTGGATTGCACATCATTAGTATAGCACCTCAGAAAATACAAGCTGACAAGCGATGTATTCTTGAGTACAACAGGTTATGTACTCTACATCAGCCACAAATGTCTTTAATACCACTGCCTACATATCTGTCTGTCTCACACAATTCAGTCACAGCTAGAGGTAGCAACAAACAGCAGCAAGCTTCCAAAGTGATTCAATGAAAAGAGTTCAGCAAAGGCCACAACTTCAAGTAAACATTCACAACCAGCAATTCATCAGAAATCAGTTGGTGTAGCTGCTGTACCAGTCTTTGACAACAGCAGTAGAGTAAACTGCTATGCTAACTCAGCTATGCAAGTTTTCTACACATGCCACACTTTGTGCAGGCAATATCTGCTTCACAAGACAATCCCCTATCAAATGCTTTGAAGCAGATTATCAACATGACTTCTGACCACTCTAACAATGTACAGTCACTAACACCACTATGACTGGTGTTAGCTACATATGCTGGATGTAGTACATTTGCTGCAGACATACAACAAGACACTACTGAGTTTATGATGGCTGTCATAAACAACCTGGATGAAGATGGCACCCCAATGCGTCAGTACTTCACAGTAACATATGTTACAAAATATGTATGTGTTTCATGTGGCAATTCGAGCGTGAAACCACACAAGACATGCTGTGGATAACTCTCTTTGTCCCTGAAACCAAAAGTGTCAAATTTCGCAGCTATTCACTAATGCTGAATGTAGTCATGCCTGTGGAAGGTGTGAGGCAGATGCACTCAGTCCATAAGCTCTAAGGAGTTCATCTCAATATCTGTTGCTTATGTTGCACAGATTTGACCACAACGGGCTCA
Source organism: Neoceratodus forsteri (assembly GCA_016271365.2). NCBI lineage: Eukaryota > Metazoa > Chordata > Ceratodontiformes > Ceratodontidae > Neoceratodus > Neoceratodus forsteri. Next base: position 258,360,270 of record CM028137.1, on the reverse strand, counting down.
GAGTTGATACTCCTATCACAGATTACACAGCTAGTAGAATAGTCTTCAACCAATCAGTGTTTGACACGCACAGTATAATCTATCACCATGGTCAATCCATGCATTCTGGGCATTACACCTCGTTACTAAGGTGCAGAACTGGATGGTTAGAGTGTGACGACTCTACAACAACTTTTAAACAGAGACTGCCACGGCACTTGAAAAATACATTTCTTCTAATATTGAAGAACTATGACAACCTTCATATTTCAGAAGAATAGGACAAAACATGTTGCATTTTAAAATTACTACTTTGTCCCAAAAAACATTCATGCCTCATTACAATGTTGTATAATGTACGACTCTAAATAAACAATACAGTTTAAACAAGATGGTATTCTAATACAGACATTACATACACTGTAACATGTTAGATCTTGTGTGGATCAGTGACTACATGAAAATTGTTGTAGTGGCTTCAATCGGCGCCAACAATATTCACAGTCACTAGAGAAACCATGATTACATGTCTATCAAAGATTGTACATCTGAAAACTGAGGACTTACTACTCTCCTCCTCTGTACATCTTTTAAAAATCCATGTATCAACTCATATATAACAACAAATTGATATGACTTATAAGCTCTTACTCTTTGCAAACAGAGAACTTCTCAGTTATTATCGTAGATAACTAGCTACCCTTATAACATTCAGCAAACATTCCACTCTGTCACAAGTTGTCTATCAACACTTCAATTTGTCTAGTGACTCTTGACATAGAGAACATCATTCGATCACCATGCAACAGTTTAGAACTATCACGCTCATGCATAATACTAGTATTGTACATATGTAAAAACAACTACCTTTATTGATAATGCAAGAAGCTGAATTACACAACTGGAAATAATAACCAATTGCTTAATCTCATTTACTGACTCTTACATGTGTTTAAAATTACTTGTACATAATATAAAAATTTGTATTCAGGTGTACATTGTTAATAGCTAGTTTGATACTTGTACTAAAAATAGTAGTGTACTACTAAGTACAACTGAATGTTTTACATATTATTCAGCACTATAGTAACAACATTTAATTAACCATAAGTTTGTTAAAAAATGCATTCCATGACAGTTTTAGTATTTACAAGTTAAGAATTTACATAGAAGCCAATGTAAGAATTGATAATATGTCATTTGTTCATGTAAAAATATTATATTTTTTTAACTTGTCACATAAGTAATTCTACCGTATGTAAAAAATATTGACAATTGTAAATCAGGCACTGTTGCTGATCACAACAAACTGCATGCCTGTTCCTGACAATATTTATGATCGCCTCAATTGAGGGGTCGGGTGGGAATTTTCCATTTGCGCCTAGTCAGTGACATATAATTAAATAATATCAATCAAATGTCACAAAACTTACATTTGTGTAAATTGTACTATTTAGACAGTCAGCATATGTTTTTACGCCCACCCCAGGAACATCCACATTAGCAGTCACACAATTACAACAAAACACTTGTCTATCATGTGTATAATCACGCTTCACAACCTACTGACATTGCCTTATTAACATAACACACAAGTAATGCACTACACATAATTATAACATACAACCATTTTTAAAAAAGTTACATTTTTTTACAAACTCCTTCACATTCAATAGTAAATATATAATGAAGCACCACAGCTTCAGCCTGACTATTAGAATTCCAGGTCGAATGTCAGAAACTACTTCCTCACATAAAGAGCAGTGAGTACTGAAACATAACTAGAAACACACAACACCTGATTAGTTTCCTATTATATCACACAGTTACTCCAATCCATATTATACAGTTATTATTATTCTTACACATTTACATATTTGACAAGCAATGATTGCACATACAAAAGATTGTATTGTGAGACTGCTTCTGTTAACTAAATTTCACTCTTGATTGGACCTTTTTCCATTTGACAAATTGGCAATACATTTTGAAAACCATAACCACCTGTGTCGACTCCTTACTTTAAATACCATTATGACATAAAACTAAGTGTCTATGACTTAAGCATACAAATCAATGTTTACTAATACTGCTACAACTATACCTCCATCAATTTCTTTGGTACCTATGACATACAGTCAGTATCACAGCATATCAGCGATGTGGGACATTGCATGTCACATTTGACAGAATTCCTAACAGTGTAAAAACTCAGCAATGTACTTACTTTTCCTGTGCCTATGCAGTCATTATTACTATACCAAGGTGCCACACATCAGCACTCAACAGGTCACAGCTGTGACTATACATGTACCATTCAGTCACTACTATGTGTACTTCACAGTCTGACAAAAATGACATTTCTCATTGGCTGGAAACATCCTACAACCTTATGTTAATGTTTTATTACCATACATGAAGAGGTTGAAGATATACTGAACAAGGTTTAAAACTGTTTAAAAACATGTTTCATTATTATAGCAATAAGTCACTCCCAAGAATTGTGTTAATGGTCAGTCAATCACCCTATAGAGACATGTGCCACTCAGCCACACCTCATGCCACAGCACACCCCTGTGTGTGTCTGTGTGTGTGTGGTGCTGGGGAGGTGAACTCGGAGTTACGGTTTTCAACCCTAACAGCGAATTTCCTCACTTTTGTCACTGTGGAACAACCCTAACAAATGCATTAAACGTTTTTGCCTCTAATTTCCCTTCTTTTGAGAATGATATTGAGAAATAGTGAATGTAATTCACTCCCGCCACATGATGTCTTGTGGCATAGTAACAGAAGCAACGCAAACAGAAATACTAACAGTGGCACACATGATAACACAAGCGAATGAGAACAGAAAGGGTAACGCGATTGGACGGTGGCGACGAATGGTGTGCCACTTGATTTCTTGTCACATAGTAACATGGTGCCTGTAAATGGAAATGTCAATGGGCATGGTGACAAAGTGAAACAGAAGAGAAACAGTACAGTACACACAAATGGCAAAAGTAACAAAGCATAGCGAAAATGAAAGCACAAACAATAGCATCGTGGTGAGCATTGGGTGTGCATTGGGATGATCATCCTAACTCTCACCCCATGACATGTAAAGCAGCAGAAGTATAATACAATGGGGTAAGAGTTAGGACCCACGATCCCAACGCACACCCCAATGCCAGTTGGGGGTGGTGGGGGGGCAAGGGGTTTCAACCCTAACAGCAAATTTCACTTTTGTCACTGTGGAATAACCCTAACTAATGCATTAAACTGAGTTTTAGCTCTAATTTCCCTTCTTTTTGAGAATGATAACAAGAAATAGTGAATGATGCAGTGGCGGGAGCGCTGGGGCCCTTTTTGTGCCCCACGCCCCCTACATATGATATCTTGTGGGATACTAACAGGGACAGCAATGCAAACAGAAATGCTAACAGTGGCACACATGGTAACACAAGCATGAATGAGAACAGAAAGGGTTAACGACATGGTGTGTGATGGAATGGTCTGCCATGTGATGTGTTGTCACATAGTAACATGGTGCCTGCAAACACAAATGTCAATGGGCATGCTGATGTAAGAGTAGTAGAAGAAACAGTACTGTACACAGGTGGCAAAAAAGCTTAGAAACACAAGCACAAATGAAAATGCAAAAGGATGACACACGTGCTGGCATTGGGAGTGTGCATTGGGATCATCAGCCCTTAACTCTACCCCATGACATGTGAAAACAGCAGAAGTATAATAGAATGGGGTGAGAGTTGGGACCCACGATCCCAATGCACACCCCAATGCCGGTTGGGGGGGTGAGTGGGGGGTGCAAGTGGGGTTTTCAACCCTAACAGCAAATTTTCTCACTTTTGTCACTGTGGAACAACACTAACTAATGCATTAAATGGAGTTTTTTCCCTTTAATTTCCCTTATTTTTGAGAATGCTAATAAGAAATAGTGAATGTAATGCAGCGGCAGGAGCGCAGGGCCCACCGCATAATGCAGTGGTGGGAGCGCGGGGCCCGATGTGTTGTGGCATACTAACAGGGACAGCAATGCAAACAGAAATGCTAACAGAGCCGCATACGGTAAACACATGCCACAATGAGAACAGAAAGGGTACCCATTACGGTGGCTTAGGACGGAATGGTCTGCCACGTGATGTGTTGTCACATAGTAACATGGTGCCTGCAAACAGAAATGTCAATGGCCATGGCGACGTAAAGTGAAACAGAAAAACAGTACTGTAGACAGAAATGGCAAAAATAACAAGCATAGCGCAAATGAAAATGCAAAAGGATAGCACATGGTGGGCGTGAGCGTCAATAAATAAGTGAAGCAGTGCGTAACATAGCGGAAAGGGCAACACTAACAGTAATGTAGCGCTCAGGCTGGTTTTCCCAAAACCTGCATAGAAAAGACAGTGAGTACAACTAATGTATGCATAATAATGAGTATCGGCAGAAAATGAGATCTTGAATGAATCTCAATACGACATATCTCAGGAACCGTGTGGCGTAGAAAAAAAATTTAAAAGTCATATTATTTACAACTGTCCTGGCTAATTTGGTGGGGGCTAGTCATATTTTCGATCAAAAGTCCGTATCTCACGTTTTCCAGAATCACGGGTTTGGAAAGGCGCGGCAAATGCCGTAATGTTATCCTAAGGAGAAAAGAAAAGTTTGGAGCGCCATAACTTTGCCTCCCTGTAATGTTTTTTCACCAAACCACTGAAAGGCACATCTGTGGGCTGTTGGCTGTCTTCCCTCCAAATTTCAGGAAAAAAGACCAAACCGTTATTTTGCAGCAGGGTGCCAAAGGATTTCTGCAATGCGTTGGGCACCGTAATGTTATCCTAAGGGAAAAACCGTCAACTTTGGAGTGCCGCAACTTTGCCGCCATGTAATATTTTTTCAAAACAACACTGAAAGGCACATCTGTGAGACGTCTTCTACGTTCCCTTCAAATTTCAGCCTAAAACTCCCAACCGTTCTTTTGCAGCGGAGTGCCAAAATTACTATTATTTTGGGCATAGTGTCATAAGTAGTGTTGTGATTTTAAGCTTTCAAAAAATTGCGACACTTTTGCTAGTTCGACACTACTTTGTGACACTACTTTTTCCAGAAATTTGAAAAACATATTTCTGGGGTGTTTTACCCCAAAATAAAGACATGGCTAGCATCCTCAGGGCCCGACTAGGTGAATACAAAAAGAATTAGATTGCTAGAGGGTCTCAATTTTAAATGCCAACCATTTTTATGATCACCAACTAAAAACAAGATGGCGGATTTGTGACACTAACAGGGCCATTTGCGACACTAAAAAGTGCATTTACGACACTGTCGAACTTTTTGTTAACTTTTCCCATTGACTTATAATGGGAAACTGTTTTTTGAATAACTTTTGAACCGTTTAATATTTTTTCATGAATTCTTCAAAAGGCACATTGGGGACCCCAGCTGCACGCTCCCTGAAGATTTCAGGCCATTCACACAAACCGTACGACCTGTAGGCGCGACCGTAGAATTCCAGAAAAGTGTAAACGCGTGCACAGATCACGCTTAATAACTCCGCAGCCGGATATCCAAGCAGTACGAAACTTGGCAGATCCCAAGGCCTATGGTTCTTGATCATGTATTCCAAATTTCAGGCAAATCCATTAAATGGTTGCAAAGTTATTAAGGTGCAAAATTTGGGTTTAACATAGAAATGGCTCCTCAACCTAACTATGGTAGCACTACCATGTGTCTACTGTAACACCTGCAAATGGGGGTTCCAAAAGACTTCAGGAGCTTGCTTTGAATGCTCCAAGCCTGAATGGTGTTTGGTATTTAACCATTTATCAGTGAGTGTTTTAGAGCCTCTGGTACTGCCTCTTTAAGAGCTGTCTGCTTGCAGACATAATTAGTTTGTATGGGGGACTGTGTGCTTCTCTGGTACCACTCGAGCTGCTGCCAATTCACTTCATTTTTGCAGTCACTAGGAGTGCAAGGAACCTATCTGAAAGATGTAACTGTTTGCCAGAAGTATTTAGAGTAATAATGAAATTACAGTTTGTCTAACCTGCTCTTTGCAGTCAGAACTGTGTCTGCTAGTTCCCCATTCTAGTTTTGAACTGCTGAACTGGACCAATCAGTGTGGGGTAAGCTAGCTCTACAATGGTGCCTTGACCAATCAGAACTTGGACTCATAGTCTGAGCCAGCCACAAGAGGATTGTATGGGCAGTGACTCTGGGAGATGTAGTTTAGACTTCAGTGCCTTTTGGACCAACAGCAGCTAGTCTATTGTGAGGACAGCCAATCCAGTCAAGAACTGGAGGAACTCAAAGGAAGTGCCCGGTTTTGTCGGTTGGAGTTTCAGTTGAGCTTTGGCAGTGAAGAAGGAAGGAGCCCTGTGCTTTTTCGGTGTGCAGTTTAGTCAAAAAACGTGTGTAAGGCCCAGAGTTCGGTCTGCAGCTTGTGTAACAGCTTGGGACTGAATCCTGTCCTGTGAAAAGAATCAAAGGATCTCTGAAGAGTAGAAACCAGGCTCACCCTGTAGAAGACTGAAGGAATTGCTGAAAATTACTTCGGTCTGTCAGGAACTGAATCTGCTGTGTGTTCTCGTGGTATTGTGCAGTAATTGCAATCGGATCAGATGCAGCCTGCCTGGTATAGTGCTTTCTTTTATATGGATGTGTGAAGAGGTTTGTGTACCTCAAGTGAGCCCTGTTGACATTGAAGGACCCTATCTTATTTGGAGGTCGTGAGTACTAATTCAGGGTCGCCTCCCTGTTGAATTGCCATTAAATCTAAATGGAATTACTGTACCGTTGACTGTTTAATTCTCCTTTTCTCTCGTGTGAAAGGGCCCCACCAGCTGCCCACGGTTTGGACTAGCCACTAGGGCTTGGGTACCCAGGGACAGTAACTGATAGGGATAGGCCTGTGCACAGAGCCATAGGTAGATTATTAGAGTGATAAGCTAATTAACTTGATTTCCCCTGTCCTTGTTATATCCCCCTAAATAAATCAGAGCTGCTTGTTTCAGCAAAGTTATACTGCCTGAGTGTATTTGGTTCATGTTAAAGTACTTGTACTGTGATTGTTGCACTGCATCTCTCATTTCACAGGAGGTCCCAGTGCCGGAACCAGACCTGGGGGTAAGTGATACTATGAAGGTAATTCTGATATATTGTGTGGGCCACTAGTGGGAAGAAAGGGGGGTTGCAGTGTCCCAGAGGGCTGTGACCAAGTTAGTTTAACTATTGCAAACCCTGACCTCTGGGTGGAGGCACCCGCCATTGGATCCAGGCCCCTCAACCCGTTAGTGGCAAATCAGGCAGGGGTAGTAGCCCCTGGGATAGCGCCATCTAGGGGTTACATCTTGGAGGCTCACCGCTGGGATTGTGTGTCCTCTAGTGGCCATATTTACGAACCACTGTTAAGAAAAAAATGGGTACCCCGACAGAAGTGGCTGTGCACCGGCTGGTGGAGTGGTGTACTGGGGAGGAGATCGACCCCCAAATGCTATGCTTTATCTTGACATCCCCTGGGTATCAATACGGACACTGTGCAGGAGTACTTTTCAAGGTGGAAGGTTTACAAAACCCTGTGGTGGTGGGTCGGCATGCTAATCTGCTCACCCACACTTTCCTGGCCCTAGTAGAGTTTAAGGATCCCATAGATAGCTCAAGTGCCACAGACCATTACCCCAGAGGAGCCCTCACTGTTTAGAGAGTGATAACTAAGGACAGTAAGCGACCCGGGGAATCAGCCCCCACCACTATTATCTGAAACTTTTGAGGAGAAATTTGTTGAATGGTTGCTGGGAGAGGGGAAAACTGTGAGGACTTGAAGAAACTATTCTTGCCACCTGGGGGTGTTCCTCCCCAACACCCTCTCCTGCTCCAGTGTCTGTAATGGTGGCTGAACCAATGCAGACTTTGTCTTCTGCACCTGCCATTAGTCACGACTTCACCGGCGTTGAGGATCTTCTGGTCTCTCCCACACTCCCCCTGGGAGGATGACTGGGGAGACCTGATAGACTATGTTGCCCCTCAAGTGCTAGAATGGCAATGCTCGGAAGGCTAGAAGTAAGAGGGTTAGTGAGAGCCTCCGAGGTCCTGCCCTGGCTACCATCCGTACTAACGGGCCAGTAACCCTGAAGCAACTGCACAGGCCATCTTGAGGCCTTGGAGAATGTGTATGGGAGCCCAGATTCTGATGAGGACCTATGGTGGAGAGTAAGAAATGCAACAACAGTACCAAGGGAGTTGTTGTCTGTGTATGTCTCGGCTGGAAAAATTGTTGCAAGAATGCCTCAGGAAGGGTAGTTTGCCAGCGATTGAACTGGACCGAACCAGACTGGACAGAATCCTAAGTCTGCCCCTTCTCAGAACTGCTGTTGCTTCAGTTCCGCCCTGAAAATCGACTGGAATCCCACCTCCTATGATGAGTTAATGAGAGAAATTGAGAGTTGAGAAAGCGACTTCTCTGGGAGGTACCTGCACCAACAGCTGTGGCTACTAATTCGAGTGGACTGAGGTGACCCATCAAGTGAAGTCTCAGGGCAGAGGTTGACAGTCAATGAGTGCTCTGACAAGGAAAAGATATGCCAAATGGGACGAACTGTTGAGAGAGATCAATTCAAAAACAGTCCTTTATGAAGGCCACCAAGCATTAGCCCCTGACCTATATCCGACTGCATCTGCTATGGGGGTGGGGTGCCCACCCATGTATCTCCTGTTGATAACAGCTCCAAACTCAATTCCTTGACCATGGAAGTGGAGAAACTGACGAGATGTCTCCAAATGCTTATCACGCCGCAGACAGAGATGGCACCCAGGTTTCCAGTTAGTAGTACCCCCGCCCTGGCTCCCAGTGTGGCGCCTCGGCCAACTCAAACTCCAGAAAGTATGTTTTGCTATAATTGTGGGAAAGATGGGCACATGAAAAGGGAATGCCGGTCCCCAAAAGACACTGACAAAGTTGCATATAGGCTACAAGAGAGCTTGGAGAAGAAATCAGTGGTTAAGAGGTGCACGACATGATCCCAGTGAGGGCACCAAATATAGCAATTCACGCCCTTGTGGCAAGGTCAGTTGCCCAGGCCCCACTACCGCCTCTCCAGACTGGTCCAGAATAGTGGGTCCCTCCATGGAGACCACTGTAAAGGTGAATGGAGTGTCACAAGAGCTGTATTAGACAGTGGCTCCCAAGTGACAATTATGTTCCAGGATTGGTATCAGAAGCATTTGTCAGACGTACCCTTACAACCATTAGAAGGACTGCATGTATGAGAGGTTAAGTGAGAAGGCCTACCCCTATTCCGGGTATATCCGAATTTGGCTGTCTTTCCCACCTCCGTGGCTGGAGTGGCGAACAAGTAGAGAGACCCTAGCTTAGTGTGTCCCCCACTGACTGTATGATGGTGTCCCTTGTTGATTGGAACAAATGCTCATATGTTCGGAAGGCTGGCACAGTTGTGTTATGAAAACAGGGTCAAAGACTAGTAGAGCTTTAAGAGTTCCGCTTTTAATTAAGAAGACCCATGAGGCACAGAGAGATGCTGAAAAACAGAACCAGAGGAACCGGTCGAATTGTATGGAAGAAGGATCCTGAGTCTCTGATCCTGGCGCCTAAATGCCCAGTGTACCTTACAGGAGAGGTCCGTATCAGAAAGGATGTTAAGAATAAAATTAATGTTGGATGCACCAGGTGATGGAAAATTGCCAGAGGGACTGCTGGTCAAGCCTAGTATTTTGCCCGCTAGAGCCCATGCTTATGCCAGAAGGGTAATGGTCCAAGTTCATAATGTGTCTGAAAGAGACATTCGAGTAAACAGAGGTTGCATCCTGGCTAATGTGCATTGTGCAGACACTGCAGTGCTACCCAGCAGCAAGAGTTCAAGGAAGAATGACAGAGTAACGCCTGACTTGTTTGTTTTCGGCGACTCCCCGCTGCCAGCTGAATGGAAAGTGAGGATCAGTGAGAAGCTTGCCCAGAGAGACCAGGTGTTTCTTAAAGGAATGGGATGTAGGATGCGTGCAAGGAGTTGAGCACAATATCCGCTGCATGACGAAAGACCATTTCATGAGAGGTCTCGACGCCTGGCACCTGCTGACATAGATGATGTGAGACGGCATCTGCAAGAGATGTTAGCTGCTGGTGTAATACAAGAATCCAGAAGCCCTTATGCTTCCCCATTGTGGTAGTGAGGAAAAAGAATGGAACAGTAAGGATGTGTGTGGATTATCGCACCTTAAACCGGCGGACTATCCCCGATCAGTACACAATGCCCTGCATTCAGGATGCTTTGGACTGCCTAAACGGGAGCAAGTGGTTCTCTGTGCTGGATCTCCGCAGTGGGTACTACCAGATCCCGGTGGCCCCAGAGGGACCGTGAGAAGACGGCCTTTATCTGTCCGCTTGGCTTCTATGAATTCATGAGGATGCCTCAGTGATTTCAGGTGCCCTCAGCCACTTTTCAATGATTGATGGAGCTGCAATGGGGGACATGAACTTACCAGAGTGCCTGGTATACCTAGATGATGTTATTGTGTTTGGCAGCTCACTGGAGAACATGAGAGCAGATTATTTAAGGTATTGGACCGACTGGAGGACTTTGGCCTTAAACTGTCCATTGATAAGTGTCAATTTTTTCAAACATCAGTAAAGTATGTGGGACACATAGTATCCACTGAGGGAATAGAGACCGACCCAAGTAAAGTTGAGGCCTTGACCACCTGGCCACAGCCCAAAATCTAAAAGAACTGCAAAGATTCCTGGGATTCTGTGGTTATTATCGGCGCTCATCAAGGACTATTCAAGAGTGATCTGCCTTTACTTAACCTTACTCAAAGGTATCCCCAACCCACAAAAATACCAAAAGTCAGCCTCCTCAAGACTGAAAGAGTGTATTTTCATCCGAGTGAAGTATTTGGAGCCCACTGGACTCCTGATTGAGACTGCTTTCATGAGATCATATATCAACTTACCCATGCTCCAGTGCTGGCCTATGCCGATCCAAGAAAACCTTCACGTCCTGCACACTGATGCTAGCTTGCAAGGGTTGGGGGCTAGTTGTACCAAGAGCACGAGAATGGCCTGAGACCAGTGGCCTTTGCCAGTAGAAGCCTGATCCCATCCGAAAAGAACTATCCTGTACATAAGTTAGAGTTCCTAGCTTTGAAGTGGGCTATTGTTGACCAATTCCATGAGTACTTGTATGGGGCTAAAATACTAGTAAAACTGACAATAATCCTTTGACCTATGTGCAGACCTCAGCTAAGTTGGATGCCACTGGCCATAGGTGGCTTTCTGCATTATCTACATATGACTATGCTCTCGAATCACCGAGCAGGTCTGAACCACATAGATGCTGATGCTCTCTCCGGAGGCCTGTTCCCAGAATGATTGGGTCCGATTGCAGAACCTGACATTTGGGCACTCTGCCGGAAGTTTGACAGGGAGGAACAAATGTCCACGGACGCAGTGGACTGCATGGTGGATTGCTTGGGAGCTCTGAGAATTGCATACCTGCTGCTATTGCCACTTTTCTGCAATAGACATTGGTGCACTGCCTCAGCTGGACAATGACAGTATTCGGTGGGCTCAACTCGTGATCCCATGATCAAAGCAGCTTTAGAAGCCCTCATGCAGGAAAAGATGTGTCCAATTACGCCTCCACTGATTTGAGAACTGCACTGTTATACAAAGAAGGTCCTAAGTTGAAACTGATCAATAAACTGTTATACAGAGAAACAGTAGACAGAGGGGACAAGTAGACAAACAACAACTAGTGCTGCCCACTGCCTTTCGAGACTCAGTACTGAGGTCCTTGCACAACCACATGGGGCACCTTGGTATAGACAGAACACTTGACTTGGTGAGATCCAGATTCTATTGGCCTAAGATGGGGCTGATGTGGAGCAACACATTCGAACTTGTAGTCGCTGCTTACAGAGGAAAGCTTTGTCCCAGAGGGCTGCCCCTTGTTAACATCACCACCAGTGCACCCATGGAGCTGGTCTGTATTGATTTTCTGAGTTTGGAGTCAGATCAAAGAAATATCAGTAATGTGCTGGTGTCACTGACCATTTCACGAGATATGCCCAAGCTTTCCCACCAAAGACCAGAAAGCATCCACTGTGGCCAAAGTACTTGTAGAAAACTTTTTGTTCACTATGGGGCTCCACAAAGAATCCATTCTGATCAAGGGAGAGACTTTGAGAGTCGCCTGATCAAAGAGATGCTTTCTGTGGGAGTGCGAAAGTCCAGAACCACTCCTTACCACCCCAGGGGACCCACAGCCTGAACGTTTCAACCGCACTTTGCTAGATATGCTAGGCACCTGCACCCTAAGGACAAGCCTCAGATGGAGCCAACAAATTAGCACCCTGGTACATGCTTATAACTGCACCAAAAGTGATGCCACTGGATTCTCCCCACGCTGATGTTTGGAAGAGAAGCTTGACTACCAGTAGATGTGTGTTTTGGGGTCTCTCTGATGGGGTTCAAGCTGACAACTATTTACAGTATGTGCAAAGTTAAAGGCCCAGCTAACCATGCGCTACTAACTGGCTCAAACCATGGCTGCTAAAAAGAAATCTGGCCAACAAAGAAAGGTATGATAAAAGGTGAAAGCACAGGAACTCCAGGAGGGAGATCGGTATTGCTAAGAAATCTGGGACTGCATGGCAAGCACAAGATTGTTGACAGATGGCACACTCTCCTCACATTGTAGTGGGCAAACTAGATGATCTGCCAGTGTACAAAGTAAGGCCTGAGAATAATTCAAAAGATGTAAAAACAATGCATAGAAATCATTTACTGCCATTGGACAAATCTTAATTGAGTCTGAGCCCCTAGAAGATGCCCCTCTGGACCAGTGACTAGAGCTGCTGCTAAGAAAAGATCAAGAAAGTCTGCACCTACAGAAGCAAAGTTAAAGTGTTCCTCCACAAGTCCCAGTTGAGCATGACTGTCAGTCCATATCGGAAGAAAGTGAGAGTAACTTTGAATACTATCCTTCTACGAACTGAGTCAATTGTTTCGGGCAATCCCAAGTCAATACTGGAGATGAAGCTGGGCCTTCTGGACTGTCTAAGCCCCAGCTTCATCCCTGGAGCCAATGCTCCCAGAAAGTGAGTGCAAAGCATCAGATCAGATGAAATGGAATCATTGTGCATGGTTGAACTGTTTGAGCTTTAGGGAGGAAATGATAGATTAGGGCAGACTGGTGATACACCCGAACAAGAAGAGTATTTTGAGTGCCCTGACAGTCCACTGCCAGTTTCCGAAGCTTCCATGTGGGCCAAATGTTGTGGACTCAGAAACTGTAACTCCTGGAGCTGAAAGTGCCCCAAGTTCTAGCCTCTACCCCCAGGAGACTCCCTGACAAGTGAGGACAATGCTGAAAATGAGGCTCAGAGTGCAGAGACTGTAACAGTTCCCCCTAGAAAGACTGGTCGAGCTGTAAAGCCTGTGGTGCACCTCAGTTATGATTCCCTTTGGAGGCCTGTGGATTTGCCTCTCAATGTTGTCCATAAAGGAGTGAATGTGTCCCCGAGCTCATTGCCCAAACTGAGCGTCAGTGCTAACTCCAAGTTACTTGTGTTGCCCTCTAAGTATGGTGCCCTTGTCCCATCCAGCCCCAAGGTAACTGATAGGGAAGGGTTCCCTCTCTTCAGGTTTCATGTACAAGAGGTAATAACTTGAGTTATGGTACAATGTGTATGTAATACTGTGTAAAGAGTGATGTACTGCAATGTTTCAGAAATGTGTTCTTGGTAAATGATATATTGACTGATGATTACATGCGGAGCCTAATGCAAATGTATGGTTGCAGTTGAAACTTATGGTCTTGCTTGACGCGACGTCAAGCTTTCCCAGGCCAGAAGGGTGTAACCCCTGCAAATGGGGGTTCCAAAAGACTTCCAGGAGCTTGCTTGAATGCTCCAAGCCTGAATGGTGTTTGGCATTTAAGCCATTTATCAGTGAGTGTTTTAGAGCCTCTGGTACTGTCTCTTTAAGAGCTGTCTGCTTGCAGACATAATTAGTTTGTATAGGGGACTGTGTGCTTCTCTGAGTACCACTCGAGCTGCTGCTAATTCACTTCATTTTGCAGTCACTAGGAGTGCAAAGGGAACCTATCTGAAAGATGTAACTGTTTGCCAGAAATTATTTAGAGTAATAATGAAATTACAGTTTGTCTAACCTGCTTTTTGCAGTCAGAACTGTCTGCTAGTTCCCCATTCTAGTTTTGAACTGCTGAACTGGACCAATCAGTGTGGGGTAAGCTAGCTCTCAAAATGGTGCCTTGGACTAATCAGAACTTGACTCATAATCTGAGCCAGCCACAAGAGGATTGTATGGGCAGTGACTCTGGGAGATGTAGTTTAGACTTCAGTGCCTTTTTGGACCAACAGCAGCAGTCTATTGTGAGTGACAGCCAATCCAGTCAAGAACTGGGAGGAACTCAAAGGAAGTGCCGGTTTTGTCGGTTGGAGTTTCAGTTGAGCTTTGGCAGTGAAGAAGGAAGGAGCCTTGTGCTTTTTCAGTGTGCAGTTTTAGTCAAAAACGTGTAAGGCCCAGAGTTCCGGTCTGCAGCTTGTGTAACAGCTTGTTAGGACTGAATCCGTCCTGTGAAAAGAATCAAAGGATCTCTGAAGAGTAGAAACCAGGCTCACCCTGTAGAAGACTGAAGGAATTGCTGAAAATTGCACTCGGTCTGTCAGGAACTGAATCTGCTGTGCTCTCCCGGTATTGTCAGAATTGCAATCGGATACAGATGCAGCCTGCCTGGTATAGTGCTTTCTTTTATATGGATGTGAAGAGGTTTGTGTACCTCAAGTGAGCCCTGCTGACATTGAAGGACCCTATCTTATTTGGAGGTCGTGAGTACTAATTCAGGGTCGCCCTGTTGAATTGCCACATTAAATCAAATGGAATTACTGTACTGCTGACTGTTTAATTCTCCTTTTCTCTGTGAAAGGGCCCCTACCAGCTGCCACAGTTTGGACTAGCCACTAGGGCTTGGGTACCCAGGGACAGTAACTGATAGGATAGGCCTGTGCACAGAGCCATAGTAGATTATTAGAGTGATAAGCCAATTAACCTGATTTCCCTGTCCTTGTTATATCCCCTAAATAAATCAGAGCTGCTTGTTTCAGCAAAGTTATACTGCCTGGAGGTATTTGTCTATGTTAAAGTACTGTACTGTGATTGTTGCACTGCATCTCATTTCACAGGAGGTCCCAGTGCCAGAACCAGACCTGGGGTAAGTGTATACTGTGAAGGTAATTCTGATATATTGTGTGGGCCACTAGTGGGAAGAAAGGGGGGTTGCAGTGTCCCAGAGGGCTGTGACCAAGTTAGTTTAACTATTGCAAACCCTGACCTCTGGGTGGAGGCACCCGCCATTGGATCCAGGCCCCTCAACCTGTTAGTGGCAAATCAGGCAGAGGTAGTAGCCCCTGGGATAGCGCCATCTAGGGGTTACACTACCATAATATATACACATATATATATATATATATATATATATATATATATATATATACATATTATACTGGCACGGTAGCGCCAGTATAAATAGGGTTTGCAGGGCAGTTTAATGTTAAACCTCAAACTTTGTACTTTAACAACTTTGGAACTATTCAAGAGATTTGCAGAAACTTCGGCATGCTTTGTGGGTAGGGGAAGGTCTCTTCACATGCCAAATTTCGTGCCAATCCCTTTCGGAGGTTTTGAGATACAGAGTGTTGAAAAAACAGAGGGTTTTGTTCTTTTGAATGTTTGTTTGCTCACCTGTATCTCAAAAATGGGTTAACATCAATGGCTGAAAATTTCAGAGTAGAAAGCCTCACCCTCATAGATGTGCCTTTTGAAGATTTGGAGTAAAAATAATAATCTGTTCCAAAGTTATTGCATTAGATATTTCCCATTACTTCCTATGGGAAAAAATTATATGGCATGATGCAGGATTTCAGGCATTTTCGATGCAGAATCCTGCATCAACTGTCATAGATGCAGAATCCTGCATTGGAGTGCCATAAAGGGGACATGAAATAGCTGAGACCTGTTATTTTACCTTACTACTGTCTAGTTTCTAATAAAAACTATTTTTCTACCTAATTATGTCTCCTGTCATTTGTTTGTGATGTATATCATCAATTTGTGTTCCGTTTGATTCCCCAATACCGAAGATTCTTTTTATGGCTCGAAATCAGCTTGGTAAAGTTTGAGTTCCAAGTGACGTCCCTATTTGAGCCTTTGGTATGGTATAGTATATAGCCGGGCTTAAAGTTAAAATAAGGTATACTGAAAAAATTGGTTGATATTTAATGTTATTTACTGCTTAACTGGAGATGTTTGTGTTATTTTACTTTAGTGCACAAAAGACCATCTGTGGGTTTACATGAATTGCCATCCAGTTACGGCTGGTTTACGTTTTAGCACTTAACCCAATCATCTGTTTTAAAAGCAGTATTGTGTCTTGCTGTCCATATTGTACTTTTAGACTCCTCCCTATTACTACATTTGATAAGTTGGAATACATCTAACTCCCTCCAGGTTCCAGTAATTCCCATCATATTAAGTGATGCTTTCAATGAAGATGTCAGCCTGTTTGGGGGTTGGGAATGGAGATACAGCCCATACATCTTGCTTCAACACTGGACACCATAGATGTGGTGTTGCAGGATCCACTCACTACTGACATCACTGGTGTTGGTCATGAGACACTGCTATGAGTCTTGCCCCAAGCCCTGCCACTTGCATGGCACAAATGCAGGCACAGCAGCACAAGTTCCCCAGTTTGTGTATCACCAGCAGTGTACAGTGCAGGATGCCAGCTGCTAGAAATGATCAGTTGTTCTGTTGGTGTGCCTAACGTGCTAGCAGCTGCTGACAGCATCTGGCACCAGCAACAGTGTTCCTGAACTCTACTCAACAGCAGTGGTTCTCTGCAGTCCCATACCATGCTGTAGCGGTTAGTAGTCCAGTTGCATCCCACGTGTGCATAAACGCCATGTAGTGTACCCAGTGCATAATGTCTGTCTGTTGCCTGTGATGAAGGGCTCTTTCTGTGTTACTTGGATCTGCACACTGGCAGAGCATTAGCACCATGGGGCAATCTGTGTCACTCAACCACATTACCTGACGGTTCCCACTCGCTGGTGCCTTTCCTTAAGTCACAGCACTACACAAACAGGAGCTCCACGGCTTGCAGGTACATAAATGTGTTGATATTTGAGCAGGAATAAAAAATATTTTAAAATGCAGCTTCAGCTTTCTGAGTTTGTTTTCAGGACAGCATAAGTATGGCAACCATGGCACTGAACTAAGGAGTAGTGGTTCTGCGCAGCTTCACTTCTGTCGACCGCTTGAAGCCTGAGTTTGCTTAGGTGCTTCAAAGTGTATCCGAGCAGGGTTTTTTTTTCACTCTCCAGCTTCCTCATATTTTGGACATCATTTAGCTCAGAAATAGATCTGATAAGAAAAATAATGTGTGTTTTGACTAACACATATGAAAAGCAAGCTGTGGTACATCAAGTCATAAAAAAAAAACAGACAAAAGGTATGGGGCTAAGGAAGCTGCTAAACTCAGCTAACAAAACATCCTTGCAATGCAGCTCAGACAATCTGTCCACATATGTTTGGGACAATCTGTATCAAACATTATATGCACAAGAGTAGATGTCTGTCTGGTGAACTACATCTTAATGCACAGATATTTTAGCAATATTATAAACATGTTCCGTATGAAATTCAGCAATTCGTTCGTCATGACTTCAAGGAGCAAATCAACTATCATGCTATATTGTTGATCTATACAAATTATAATTGAACACAATATTCCATATTAGGGGACAATATTTAGCCAAGTTCACTAACTAGGTGCTGATGCTACTAATTATCTTAAATAAAGTATCACTGTGTTCTGTGGGATAGCAAAAAAGCTGTTATAAATTGAGTTAAGCAAATATTGTAACTGAGCATACATTAATGAAGGCTGATAATAAATTACTTTTCCTGTATAACCTACATATCAATGCTTGGCTACGAACAAAGAGCAGCAACTCTCTCTATCACAGCTATGCACAGTCCCCCCAAAAAAAAAAAAAAAAACTTGTGTGGCTGTAATACCATGGCATGAGGTATTCTGTGGGGTGCCTGCACTTCTATCATCACCTTTACATTTAAAAATGTATTCCCTGGTGTCTAGTGGTCCCCCCCAAAACCCTTAACCCACACACATGGTCATCCGCTCACCAGTAATCAAATTCAAAATTGTTCTGCTGCTCTCTGAATTGTCTGTGTGATTGCAGCATGCTTGCCCAATATTTGTTTGTCAGACTGCTCCACCAATGAAAATCAAATGCTGACAGTTCTGGGGTCAGCACAAATCACCCATCAGGACAACAGATACCAGATAGTTTGTATGGAAGTTTTTGTAATATTCATATTTATTAACATTTATGTGACTCCAAAAATGTACAGTATAGTAGCCTGTTTAGCCCTGATTGCATAAAATATAGCCGAGTCATTCATCCGCTCATCGGAGTCATTTACATACCAGTGGGTTGGGGGAGGTGGGTATTAATCATTTTGGTTAATTAACTCAAGTGTAACCGTAATCCATATTCAAAGACATCACTATGCTCACATTTACAGCATTCAAGAAAGAGTTAAATATATATATATATATATATATCAGATTGTGCTGGATAACAGATCTCCAGCTCTATGAATTGACTTAGAATCCAATTCAGGTCACCAAAATAAAATGAAACTGTACTTTACAGCCAGCTATGCAACAACACTGGCAGAGTGATAAATTCCAAGTTTCAGTGTGAGACAGAATGGTGTGCATCTTGTGTTACAAGAAGAACAAGGCAGATTTATGAAAAATGACTACAGCAATAAAATAACGCATACTCGTAGGTGCACTTGACCGATCTACTGCTATGTTGTTAGAAGTGCAAGAGGACAGTAGATGGCATCAAAAACTCAAATGCAGACATCATTGATTTTCAGGCTCACTCATTTTAATGAACTGAGGTCAGGGAACTGTATTAACCAGGCACCACATCGGCCATATTGCCAAACCATTGATAAGATTATAAAATAAAACCAAAAATAACTCAAAACAGTGTGTCCTGAAGCAAGCCAAGTATACAACTACAGTAAAATAATAGTACAAAGACGTCTATTTTTTCTTCAGTCACAATCCGTTTCCTGTCCTCTTTGGCATTGTGCCCTATTTATTGCCTTGCTGGCATCAGAGATCCCAATCCCCATGTCGGCGTCAGGAATCCCCCCATCTCCACCACAAGCACCATGGATGTGGTACACTGGGAGACCACCCCAGTGTGCCAAAATGTTCTTGTTTTTTTCTAAGTACCTGTTAAATACTGAAAACTGTCCCCAGCATCTTGTATATTCGATACAGAATCCTGCATCAAAATTTTCAGGGCAGGATCTGGCATTGTAGTATTGTGGTCTGCCCCATACCCAAATTCCTCACTGACATTGGGGTGCCCAATTCCCATGTTGGTATACCTCCCACTGCGCGCGCGCACACACACACACACACACACACACACACACAGTTATGTGGCACACTGGGAGCCCACCCCAGTGTGCCCAGATATTTTTAAATTATTCTTCTCTTTCCAACACCAGGATGCCCACTCCTGGTGTCGGATGCCCCCCCAAGCCTGCTTTCTTTGTGATGGGGGTGCCCAATTCCCCTGTAGGCAGCATATCCCCCCAAACTCAAGTGTGCCTAGAAGTGTACATATTTCCCTGTTATTAAATGAAAAAAAACTGTCCCTCAGTGTATTTTTTACTGTTTTTTACTGAAAATAAGAAAACGGTCTCTTGTCATCTCCCCAATCTCCCCTTCCCCATCCCCACCCTCACACTGAGCACCCACCTCCCCATACCCCCACTTACCCATACTTATCTCCAGAGGTCAGGAAAACCCATTTTCTCTGGACCGGGACACATCTGCACTCTTCAAAGCCAAACTGCGAACTGAGGAATCAAGGTAAGTGCTGTATAATGGCACTTCATGGGAGTTTCAACTTAGACTAACATCTAAGCCATTTTTAGGAATTTTTTTACCACATTTTCAACATGGAGTTCTTGGAACCCCGCCTCATGAACACTGTCACTGTCATCTCGTTAATCGGAACTGAAAGGTGATTTTGTGGTCGCTGCATGGTATCACCTTTCAGGACTGGTTAACAAAATGACAGTGTCATTGTTCCTGAGATGGGGTCCCAAACAGTCTATGTTGAAAATTTGCTGCGTAAATTCAAAAAAATGACTACATTATGAGCTTGCATTGTGCAGGTTCTATGCACACTTGTAACTTCACCACTTTTTCATATTTTCACTCCAGATTTTCAACACCTCCTTATGAACAATACAGCTGTCATTTTTCACATCCTGCCCAAAACATGTTTTCACACCTGTGGTGCAGAATGTCACATTTGGTGTGCAAAATCAACTTATTGGATGGATTAACACAATCATAGTGCCACTGTTCATGAGGAGATGTCCCAAAAAGCTCATGTTGAAAATATGGTGAAAAAATACCAAAACATGACCGAGTTACAAGCATGCATTAAGCAGTTTCTACGCATGTTCGGAACTTCACCAATATTTCATATTTTCAATCCTGATTTTCAACATTGCCATTTTTTTCACATCTCCTCATGAACAATACAGCTGTCAATTTTTACATCCTGCCTGAAATGTGTTTCTGCACCTGTGCCGCAGATTGGCACAGTCCCTGTACAAAATCAACTTTCGGCATGGATGTGCCGGCCCTCCGGTACTGTGGAAAGATTTACTGCTGCACCATGGGTGACCCAGGTTTGGGAATGGACTCAGGACACTCAAGGGCCAGAAGGGGTGAATTGAGCCACTATTGCATGCTCTTCACCTCTGCAGGAGAGGAGGGGGTATATGTCTCCAGCCCGGGCTCCTAGATGACCACAGTACACACCCTTACTGGAGCACCTGAGCATTGCCCCTTGGGGTGTGTTACAATGCATGTTGTGGCTACATCATGGTGCTCAATATGACCCCCCCCCACTTTCCAAAGCAAGAAAAATACCTCTGGTGTGCAGCATGATGCCTTCCTGGCTGTGGCAGAAACGAGGGGGTCCCTGGCGCATCCATAACAGAGCACCACTGGTGTTGTGGGGGAGGCTCTGATGTCTCCACCCTGGGAAGTAATCCAGGGGGCACTGTGTGCAGGTGACTCCCGGCTCAACTGTGGCAGCAAAAGGGCAGCTGAAGAAGGTTGGCTACCAGAAGAAGAATAAAGGAATACTAAGTAAAAAAAAAACAAATTTGGGATAAATTAACAAAATCACAGTGTAACTGTTCATGAGGGGAGTTTCCAAGAAAGCCATGTTGATAATTTGGTTAAAAATTCCTCAAAGTGACTGACTTATGAGCGTGTGTTGCATAGTTTCTATGCATGCTGGTAACTTAGTCAATTTTTCATGTTTTCACTGCACATTTTCAACATTACCATTTTTCACACTAGCTCATGAATATTACAGCTGTAATGTTTCAAATCCTGCCACAAATGTTTTTCTGCACCTGTGGTGCACAATGGTGTTATAGTTGCACAAAATTATATTTCAACAGGGATTTGTAAGTTTTTTGTATTGGGTACATGTGCTGAGGTGATGATAATAAGGTCATGTTGAACATTTGGGTTGAAAATTATTTAAGATGGCACAGTTATGACTATTTATTGCAATTTTGCTATGCCTGCTCATAACCTGAAGTGTGGAAGCACAGAGGCCAGAGGCTCCTGTGTGTCCAAGCTAGATACATATGTGCATCTGTGGAAGAATGGGAGGGCAGCTCCCAATGTGACATATGGATACTTACATAATTGCATGTTTTTCCATTAAGAAAGTATGCAGATTAAATGCAAAAAACTTCATTAACACACCAGTTAGGGTTTCTGTCATGCCCTTGATAGTATGGAAGTATCAAGTTAGGGTGTAGAACCATAACAGCACACACAGACTCACAACACAGTTACGCAAATGACTAACATACAGAACTTTAACTGCAACACTTACAACAGCTTATGTTACACACACTCATAAGGGTCAACACTTTTAAGCCAACTCATGTCCCTAACGCTCAGTAGAATAGGTAAGAATAGGAAATCTGCAGTACTGTTGTGATTTCATATAACTGATTAATGTGTTCTACTGAGCATTAGGGACATGAGTTGGCTTAAAACTGCTGACCCTTATGAATGTGTGTAACATAAGCTGTAAGTGTTGAGGTTAAAGTTCTGTATGTTAGCCATTTGTGTAACTGTGTTGTGAGTCTGTGTGTGCTATTATGATTCTTCACTCTAACTTGATATTTCCATACTGTCAAGGGCATGACAGAAACCCTAACTGGTGCATTAATTAAGTTTTTTGCATCTAATATATATATATATATTACCTCCCCCACCTGACCCTCCCTCTCAGCACCCACCACCCCATCCCAGAATTTTAACAGTGACACAGGGAGTGGCCAATCCCCCAGTGTCATGATGGCCATTTCTCAGTCCTGTTTTATTTATTTTTTAAATCTGTTAAACAAAAACTGTCCATTGATTTCTTTTGCACCATTACCATCCCCACACCCAATCCTCCAATTCAACACCCACCACCCCACCCCCCAAGCCCTTACTTAACCATCAGGTGGCCAACCTCTCTGGACCACAGACATGTCTTTACTCTGCAAAGCCAGACCAGGAACTGAAGAAACAGGTATGCAGTTCAATGTATTTCAATGGTGTTTTGAACTTAGTGACATAACTTGGCCATTTTTTCATATTTTGTACCTAAATTTTCAACATACCTTTTTTGGGCCCTACCTCATGAACAATGGCACTGTCATTACGTAAATCTGTCCCAAAAGGTAATTTTGCATTCCCTGCATAAAAACTCCTTTCGGGCAGGAGTTGAACATTTTCTCTTCTCTTGATCAAGAGGTGGCATCATAAGAAGGCTATGTT
Organism: Neoceratodus forsteri; assembly: GCA_016271365.2. Lineage (NCBI taxonomy): Eukaryota > Metazoa > Chordata > Ceratodontiformes > Ceratodontidae > Neoceratodus > Neoceratodus forsteri. The sequence continues at coordinate 258,337,270 of CM028137.1, read as the reverse complement.
GAAAATTTGGTGTAAAAATATTAAAAAACAAAGTTATGAGCCTACATTGAATTTTGCAAATGCAGCCTTGTAACTTTGGTAATTTTCAATATATTTTTACCCCAAATGTACAACAATGCCATATCTTTACAGCATCTCATGAATGTGACAGCTGTCATATTTCACCTCCTGCCCAGAATGTATTTTTGCATCCTGAAAGTTGATTTTGCAGTCCCTGTGCAAAATCACCTCTAGACCAGGAGTTGAATATTTTCTCTGCCCTGCTCCATGAGGCAGGGTCATAACAAGGTTATGTTGAAAATTTGGTATAAAAATCATAACAAAACAAATTTTCAATATTTCTACCCCAAATTCCTCAGCTGCAGCCCTATCGGCTCTAGCCAGAGTTTGTTGTTCATCTCCACCTAGCAAAATTGTTAGACAGTTCCCCAGGCCAGGAGATTATCAGAGATCTATCACTCCAGTGAACTTTCCACACTGCCACTACCACGCTATGCATTTTGCTCCTTGTGGCATTTAAGGTGAACAATCAGCACTAAGAAAAGAGCACCTCAACCAAATGCGGGGTTGCTGTCAAGTTACGCTTAATGTGCATTGCAAAAAAACATGATTTTACTAACTGTGCATGATTTTTAGATGGGGACGCAGGGACTGTGACCAAGCCCTGCATCCCCACAAAGTGTGCCACACCTGCGTCCTAGGGTTCGACGCAACCTGCATCCGATTTTAGAACCCTGGATGCAGGTTGCGAGAGTGCCCTCAAATTATGGCAGCTTGCAACAAAGCTGTGGCACAAGCCCTGTAAACTGACCCCCCCCATGGGTGCAAAGGTACACCAGTGGGAGCTGTTGGAACCACTGCGTCACCACAAGCGACTTGCAGCCAAGGGGTTGCGGCATACTTTTTGGAAAATAGCACTGCGGCACAGGTTTGATGCAAGTCGCCATTTGCGTCAAACTCTATGCTGCAAGTCCCTTGGGACAAATGCACTGTCTTTGAAAACCAGCCCCACTGTCTACAGCAGCATAGTAGATTGTACCACACTAATTCTGCTGGATCTTAAGCTGACATTTTCTGTGACTACAAATCTTCAAATTCTTTTGCATCTGACATGACAGGATGGCTACAGCAGTAGGAGATCCAACACCCTGCAGACAGTACTTGTTAAGAGTTTCTGTAAGCTCAAATCTTTTGTTTGCTGGTCCCATTTTCCTCACGGGGCTAAGTATAGTCATAGAGGACTGTACCTAGCCCAGGCCTCCAGGGAGAAGAGTGAGACTGGCAAACATCTTATTGTAGCTTTTGAATGCTGTATCATTCACAGATTCACTGCAGGCTATTGAATATTATCTCCCACTGCTGCAGCCCGCTTCTGAGGTCAGCTGCAGGGGGATTTGATGATGGTTATTACAGAAAATGCAAACTTACAAGCTAGCATAATCAGTATGATGATACAAGCTACTATGCTGCATTATGAAATGGGTAGAAAGAATGCTGATTTCTGATCAGCTGAGAGCTGCTTTCAGCTGGGCCATTATCCCAGCACAATGACATAGCTGAAAGTAATATGATTAAAAACCATGTAACATTTATTAAAAATTACCCATTTCATAATCGTAGTATGGGAACTCCAGGGGGTGTGTTATGGTGGCCTAATGGACCTTATCGGGTGGTGAAAGCACTCAGCTACACCTTGTGCTTCAACCCACCCAAGGTGGGCCATTATCCCACCATAACATATGCCCTGGCATGCCTTATTGCTTAATTAAACAGTAAGTAAGTAAATAAGTAATTTTTTATTTGTTTGGTGTCCAATTCCTGAGGCTCTGGGCACAGTACTGTACAATAAACAATTTGAACAGGGTAGTAAAAATATTCAGATTATATACACAAGCAAAGCAGATAAAAATAATTAAAATATTTTGTATAGATTAAAAAGGAGAATCAGGAAAGGCTAGGCTAAAAAGGTGAGTAAAACTAATATTTGTTGCAATGCATGCAAAATGCAAATCAAGAACAACTCACGCTGGGTATGGGAGTCAGTGCTGCTGGCTCTTCCCATTTAAAAAGATGTGGAGTGTGTCTGACATTAGGTTAGAAGCAATTGCAGAATGCACTTTTTCCTTTAAATTTCTATTCATTAAAAAAAAATTCCTAAATAAATAAATTAAAAAAAAAAACATTCCCTCTGCCCACTTCCATGTATCATTCAGCAAAACCATTCCCCCAAAAGCCTGTGCAGTGGCTGCCAGCTGTTACTGATTTTTTCACATGAAACTGTCAATGACAAGCTCATGGTTACTATTACTACAGGCTCAGCTGCTGAGGTGGCTGGCTGATGGTCGCACAGTAACTGATCTGGTGCTACTGCTAGTGTGACATCAGGTCTAAGCGACTCGTCAGTCATGATAGTTGTGAATGAATAAATCAGTAATGATGTGGTTGCCACTGGATGTCCTTGCTTTTTTTCTTTATTTGTACAGAAATGTCACACCCCCATATCCTATCCATTCATAGTACCCGTGAAATCAATCACCTTCCCACACCCATAGTGAAGTTAATTAGTTTTCTTCAACTACTGTATGCCTCTGGGGTTGGGGCAGTGGCCAGGCCACTATCACTGTGAAGTGTGTTGCACTGTCACCATGGCCCTCTGCTCCATCTCTGTTGTTTGTCCTCAGTCATTTTCTTGCATGCAGTGAGGAGGGTGAATCACTCATGATGCTGATTTTGTTGCCATATAAAAGTAGCTGCACTTCAAAGTTCACATCACCTAGTCAATTTCTTTGAGCAGTAAGGATTTGTCCTTCAGTGCTGAACCATCTATCAACTGGTGCACTGCAGTTTTGCAATACATGAATGTTTTGTTCATTGTCAGGAATGTTTGCAAAATGTCTACTGTTCTGTTTGTGTCATTTAGATACTGATCAAGCTCATGAACAACTCCATCACAGTTTGGTAACTGATTTTCTTTGAGTTTGAAGAAATCGTCTTTATTTTCCTCAAGGCTGAATTCAGATGATGGACTTCATTGATCAATATCTTCTTGATGTGACAGCAGTTCATTTTCAAGCATGTTTTTGCTGCATGTGCTTCATCCTCACAAGCAATCCATCGAACGTGAAACTGGTACTGTGATGCTGGACAGAATTAATTTCCTATGTTCAAAACTGGTGCCAAACCAAGTGTCCACAGCTCTCACAAATGCATCCAGAAGAGGAGTGGCATGACACAACTGCAATCTATCAATCAACTTCTTTTTCAATACCACCAAAGCTGGGAGAATGTATCCCATGTAGCACTTTCTTTTTGCTGGCAGAATATCCAATGAGTTTGCAAGAGGACCCATTACTTGGCAGTAGTCCACCATGCAAGCAATTTCAGTTATTCTAAACTTTGTGAGTTTATGTTTATCACAAAAGTCATGCAAATCATCTTCAGATTTTTTTACAGTAGTATGGATTCCACCTTGTATCATTGGGGATAATCAGCTTGTTACCAGTTTTGTCTGAAACAGTTTCACTTGCTCGTGAACTTCGGTCTTTGTTCTCTGGTAGATCTTGCTTGCAGCATTTGCACTGGTAGAGCATATACCCTTCACAGATATTAAGTTCATGGTATATGCTGCACATTGTTGATGTGAAAGAAGATTGTAGGTCTCATCCATGTCTTCATCACCATCATCCAGAATCTTGCATACTGTAGATCAGCAAAAGTCACTACATCTCTATCATCATCATCTTCATTGGCATGGCTACTGCCTCCCCCATGCTGCTGCTCATCATGGTCCTCATCATAATCACTGTCATCTTGAATCCATCTGTGAACCCATTGGGTGTGGTATTATCTCTGGCAAATTCCTTAAATGCAGCCGTCTAGGCTGGGCCAGGGGTGTTTTGGGGACTTGCCCACACGCCACCCGATGCACAAAGATGAGGAGTGCCTGACACTGGGGTGCATGAGCTATGCCCTGGGGACTGTCCTGTAACCCACTGAGTGCCCCCACAGATGTCTCCTGCCAGCCACGGCAGGACTGGGATTCACCCCTCCCCATGATGCTCCAGCCCACCAGGCAGCTGGGGAGGGCTGGGGCAACCATTCAGGCAAGAGGCTATAGTGTTACAATTCCTGGACTCACACCATCCCACACTCCCCCACACCCATGGTGCAGGGGATCGCCTCTGGGACCCAAGATGGGCATTCAATTGGATACCCACCTGTGTCCCACACTCCACTCTTGTGCAGCCCCATTCCAGCTGTGCACCAGGGAACATGACCGTGAGCAGGTGCCCTGTGGGTGCTTGCAGCCATGCATTCATGCACCCTGCACCTGTCCAGGGCCACATAGGCATGTAGTCACTTTATGCACCAATCTTGTGTAATTAGGGCACTTTTGTGCATAGCCCCCATTAGTTGTAAAACTGCCACTGACCATGAATGATTAGCAACTAAAGAACAATTATTTGGGGATGAAAATCATTAGTTGATAACTATAGGCTGATTTCTCTCCTCTCTCCCATATTCAAAAAATTGGAATGTTGTCTTTGTTGTTTTCAGAGTAAAATCAATATTATATTCTAACCCCTGTGCAACATGGCTTTAAACCACAGTACAGTACCCAGTCAGTGCTGCTGGGGTTTATTGATTTTGTTCGTGTCTCTGTGGATTCTGAGGTTTCTGCTGGTTCCATTTTTATTGATTTGTCTAAAGCTTTTGATTTAGGTAATCACAGGCATATTTTGTTAAAATGAAAAATATTGTTATTTCAGTTAGAGCTTTAAAACTGTTTTTAGTATTTATGGGAAAGAAAACAGAGAATAATGCTGGATAATATTTTTTTATCATTTCAGTGACATCCAGCAACATAGATGTTCCCCAGGGCACAGTTTGTTATAAATGATTCACCAAAGGCCTATTTAAAAACTAATATGATTTTGTACATGGCTGTTGCAGAATTATGCACAAAGGGTAATGCTTCTGAATTCATTAGGCAGAGTCTTCAACAGGATTGCTATGCAGTGCACTGTTGGTTGTTAGATGATAATTTAATCATAAATTCCAAGAAGACAATGCAAGTGGTTCTTGAAGTATGTAACAATTAAGCTTACAGACTATACATCAAGTATTACTACATAGGATAATGCTCCTTTAGAAACAGTGTACACATTCAAAATATATGTGTGTTATCTTTGACAGTGTGATGACATACTGGAAGTGTATTGATCTAATGATTATGGACTCAGTCTATGCATGTGGTGGGGATACTCCTGGATCGAGAGTATCCCAGCCACTCTGCTTTGCTCTCTGGGACTGCATGGGGATGGGTTCAGTCCTCAGCCCCATACCCCACCCCTTGCAGGTGCTAAACCTTGTGCAGTGGCTGTGGGTAGCACCAAGTGATGTATCCCTCTGCAATGAATACATAGAATAGATAATGATGGCAAAAAAATACAAAAAACAATGATCCCTTCCATCTGCCCGTGGTACCCTCTCTGCCCTTGTGACCTATTTTCCATCCAGAGTCCTAGCCCTTTCCATCCTCTCCATTCCTCTCCCAGTTTCTGTTGTTCTGAGTAACCACTATACACTTTGCTCTGTCCCAGCCATGCCTGAAATCATTAAAGGTTTTAGCACACACCACTGCTGCAAGGTTCCACCACCTTCTCTGTATAATAATATTGCCTCATGTCCCTCCTGAACCTCCCTCCTGACAGTTTCCACGTGTGCCCTCGTGACCTTGAACAGTTACTCATGCAGAATAATTCTCTGCAGTCCACCTTGTTTATTCCTTTCAGGAACTTGATGGTTTCTATCATATCCTTCCTCTCTCTTCTGGTCTCCAGTGAGTACACATTCAGTGCCTTGAGGTGCTCCTCATAAGACCTCCTCAAGTGGCCCTGAATTATCTTTGTCATCCTTCACTGCACCATCTGCAGCCTGTCCTTTTCTCTCCTGAAGTGAGGACTCCAGAACTGGGCAGATAAGGCCTCACTAAAGACCTACTGTATAAAGGCATAGTATTACCTTTTTCCTTCTGCCGCCAATACTCTTCCTGATACACCCCAGCATCTTGTTTGCCTCATTATAGGTCTTGTTGCACTGGCTTGATTGTTCGAGGGTGTCCCTGTTGATAACTCTACTCTACTTATCACATGAAAGTAGATGTTTTTTCTCACCCCCTCCTCTTCTCCTGTCACAGTCATTGCTCAAATTGTATTTAATTGTCTGAGTGTGTACATGCAAATCGCACTTATTTATAATGCACTTCATATGTATGTATGTACTGCTAACTGCTTACCAACTATGTCCCTCTGTATACAGAATAGAGGATATCTGTAATCTGTAATTTGTTTGTAACTCCTACTATGTGTGTTGCCTACTATGTACTGAAGCCTCTTGTATTAGGAAATTGTATGTTTTGTTTTAATATTCCTCACTACCTTCTCCCCCAGAACGCACTGGGAGATGAGCAGTTTAACTTGCTCAGTGTGCCTTCCTGGTGAAACTTTTCAATAAATAAATAAAATAACTCCAAGGTCCTATACTTCTGCTGTAGTGTTAAATCTTACTCCACCTATTCAGTACTCAGTCCTGGGGTTCTTGTTTCCAAGTTGCGTCACCTTGCACTTTTTGGCATTGAATGTTGACTCCAAACTGAGTGAAAACAAATAGCAATGTGACCATCAAGATGGTTCAAAATGTACTGGTAAACATCAGACTTCTAGAATTAATTATCATCAGATTTTGTTTGTTTGCCCTGGCCACCAAACTCATTGCTTGTAATCTCAAAAACAAATGCGATCAATGGGTGTGATATGGAATATTTTTTCCAATCTCACTGCATTCCACAGTTTCTGGTTGGGTGACATTATATGCAGGTTGAAAGGCATGGCATTATAATGTCGGGATGACAGGATACATGGCAACTTTAAAGGGATCATACCATCAGATAACCACTAATGGCTATGTGCTTTCCCTACGTGCACTGAGAAATGTGTTGAGTGCAGGCGAAGAGGCATGGCATTATTACATTGGGAAGACAGGTTACATGGCAACTTTAAGAGGCAGAAGAAGGAAGCATGCCATCAAATTAGCACTAATGGCAATGTGCTTTCCCTAGATGAACTGAGAAGTGTGTGTCGACCATGTTTGTTACTGAGATTACAAGCGATCAATAAACTGGTGGGTTGAGAAACTTGAGTAAAAGAAATATGTTTGATCAGTGGCAGACAGCTCAAGTAACATTGTAACACAGTGTATTGTAACATACTGATGTTATGAAGAGTGCTACATAACAACCACACTGAACTTGTTTAAAGAAATATCTTTTATGATTTCTAGGATCACTTCCCTTCAATAAAGCTTACAGGGACCAGTAAAACTGTTTGGGATATGTTTGGTGGCCAGGGCAACAAATAAAATCTGATGATAATTCAAGAAAAAGAGTTCCCTAGCAATTGATTTATCATTTGTTTGAAGTTGAATTTCAGCTGCCAGCTGTTAGACCACCTTTCTAGCTTTTGCAGGTCACTCTGCATTCCCTCATTCTCTCATTGCTTTCCACCCTCCCACAGAGGTTGGTGTTATCTGTGAAGAGATAATCTGCCCCGGATTCCCACTCCACGAGGACTGAGCCCCGGATAGATCCCTGTGGTACCCCACTCAGGACCTCCCTCTCTATTGACCTGATTCCATTAACCACAACCCTCTGCTGCCTTCCCCATAGCCAGTTACCTACCAATCTTACAATGTCTCTAGCCATACCCAGCTCCTCCATATTCTTCAGATAGCATCTGTGAGGCACAGAGTTCAAAGCCTTGCTAAATTCGAAGCTGAGTGAATCCACCATGTGGCCCTTATCTGATGCTATTGCCACCCAGCCAAAGAAAACTATCATGTTAATTTGACAAGACTTCCCTACCACAAACCCATTCTGTTTATTATCCTGGAGATTACTGTTCTTCAGGTACTTCACAAGGTCCTTTTAACCACTTACTCCATCAGCTTCCCTCCGCTGAGGTAAGACTGACATATCTGTAGATCCCTGATTGTTCCTTGTCCCCCTCTTTATGGAGCAGAAATATGTCTGCTATCCTCCAGTCCTTCAGTACTATCCATATATGTAATGAGCTACTGAATAGCCCTATCAAGGGTTCAGCCATTTATACTGTCAGTACCCTGATCACCCATGGTTTCATCCCATTTGGTCCTAGGGCCTTACCTATCTTTAGGACAGCTAACCCTTAATGGACTCTTTCACTTGTAAATACTGGCTGCCTCATCTCGGGGACTCACTTTGTGGCTCATTTGATGCCACTTTCTGGATAGGTTCCGCCATCCTCCCTAGTGAAGACAGAGAAAACAAATCATTTGTGGTGGCAGCCTTTAGCCCATCCTCCTCTGTCACACTACCCTACTTTGATAGCCTAACTATTCCTCTTCCTTTACTCTGATAGCCTAACTACCTCTTCCTTTCTTTCTTTTTCCCCAAAATACAGTAAGAATTCTTTTTCTCCATCTTTAACCCCCTCTGCAATATGAAGCTCTGTATCTGTTTTTGCCTCCCTAATCACCATCTTTGCCTCATTTCTTAAATATTCTCCCCGTTCTTCCTCCCTTTGCATTTCTTTGCACCTCTAGAAGGCCTTTTTCTTGGCTCTTGCTGCTTCCTGACTGTTGTCGGGAACCCTAATGGTCTCTTGAACCTGTTTTTTTTTTGGTTATGTTCTCATGCAAAACTTAAGATGTCTCAAGATCTTATTGCTCCAGATCTCGCTTCCACTCCTTCTGTGCTGTCAAGCCCAACTAATTTGTCCCAGACCAACTCCCTCAACCTATTGAAGTGTACTCTTCTAAACTCAAGGACCTCATCTCTTGATTGGGGTTTCGTGCTGCCAAGGGCTATTTCAAACTAAATGGAGTTCTGATTGTTGTTCCCTAGTGGCTCTTTAACTCTCACAGTTCCTACCACCTCTGACTTGTTAAGCACTACATTAAGAATGGCATCCTGCCTGGTGGGTTCCTTAACTACTGTAGTTGTACCAGTAGACTGTCCTGAAATGTAGCCAGCAAGGCTTGACTTCTGGTGCTCCTGACCACAGGAATGTCCCAATGTCCAGAAGGTATCCATGTGCAGCACAGGGATCAATGGGATATGGCAATCCATGCTGGTCCTCCAAGATCTGCCATATCCCTATCATAGAAGCATAACAAATGGGACAGGGTTTTACCCAGCCCTGCCACAATTCCCTTTAGCCAGTGACAAAATTACCAGTCAGCTCCAGTGACACCCCCTCCACTGTATCTATGATCCCGAGGTTAGCGACCAGTAGTGAGTGGGTCAGTTTGACCCTGAATCCTCCTGGATGGCCTGACAGAGAGGGGTGCATAACTGTTACAGCAGCCCAAGGGCTGCAAAGCACATTCATCTCTGTTGGCTGTGTATGCGTCCCTAGAGGTGCTATGGATGGGGTGGCTGGTCACTCCCACCTCCAGCCCACCCCAATTTATCCCAATGCAGTACTGTCCATGGGGCCAGTGATCAGGCATGGAGAGCACACACCTTTTTTGTTGATACCATGGGATGTCCCAAAGGTGCACATCCTATGCATAGGGGCATTCTGTGGCTTTCTGTAGTGTTCTCCACAAGTATGAAGTGGCTGCATGTCCTTTCTAGATGGAACCCAAAGACAATTCATAAATGTTTAGTTCTGTTATACAAGCTGCTTTAAATGCGGAAGTGACTCTGCAGTGGACCCCCCCCCGCTCCAACAGCACAGGGATCTCTGTGCAGTGCAGGGATCCATGGGATATGGCAACTCATGCCATTCCTCCATGGGCTGCCATATCCCCTTCAGCCAGTGACAAAATTATTAGCCAGTTCCAGTGACACCCCCTTCCCTGTACCTTTTCTTCTGTGATTGGGGCCACTAGACAATGAGTTGGTTTGGTCCTGGATCTTCCTGGATGACCACACAGTGTGGGACACATAGTTGAAATGATAAAAATCCATGAACGCTCTGCACTAGAGTGCCAGTGAAACTCCAAATAGACACAACCTTTCTTTTTCAATTGAACAATAGGTTTTATTGTTAGAGGAGCCTGGATTCAATTTACTGTTACCTCAGTTTCTATGACGTTGTTTTAGTGCATCACAACAAGCACCAAGACTTGGTGCTTATTGTCAGATGCACTAAAATTGGCTGTATTTTAGAAACTGAAGGAGCAGCAATTGTGAATTGTGAATCCAGGCACCATGCAGCAATAAAACTTATTGCTCAATTGAAACAAAGAGGTTGGTCTTTATTTGGAGTTTCACTGGCACTTGAGTGCAGAGCGTTCTCAGATTTTGGTCTATTGTCGGTTGGAGCTAGCAACCCCTTGCTCTGCACCGGGGTTTCATGAACACACGTCTGAGGATTTTTTTGGATTACATAGTTGCTATGACAGCCCTTGGGCTGCATAGCATACACCTCTCTGCCAGCCTCCCTCACTTCCCTAGCAGCACTGTAGATGGGGTGACTGGCCACTACCACATGCTAGCCTTCCCCAATCCAGCGTGGTGCAGTACAGTCCAAGGGGCCAGGGATCAAGCATGGAGAGGTTAAATTCTTTTGTGGATCCCATAGGGTGCCTCAAAGGTAGGCATCCTGTCCATAAGTGCAGTCCATGGCTTTCTATAGCCCTCTGTTGGAATGGAGCAGCTGCATTCCCTTTCTGGACTGAGTCCTAAGACAGTTCATAAATGCTTAGGTCTCTTATTGCAGCTGCTTTAAATTGGTGACTAGAAAAATGATGGTTCCGTTTTTATTATGCTAACTAACTATGTCATAGCAATTTATTAGACAGCCTCTAACAATGCAGGATAATATGTAAAAACCTTTCTTAACAAACTGTAGATCTGGACTGGATATAAACTCAAACACATCATAGTGATTTATAGTTCTTATTAGGATGGATTTCCTGTTAAGAACCTTCTTTTTATTTTATTGGTTCAATGACATTGAAAGCACTGAATGGAGTGTCTCCTACACTAATTAATCACATAGTTCATGTACATCCAGATTCGTATCGTTCTATGGAAACTCTAAAATCTGTTAAAACTCCCTGGCAAGAAAAAAAAAATAACATTTGGAAATGCTGGCTGTTTGCCACTGGTATAGAAGCCCTGGAGTACAAGATGCATTGTGGTGCACTGTGTGGGTTATGTATTACCAAAGTTAGGAGCCTGTGTTTGTACATTTCAACGTAGGCTCATAACTTTGTCATGTTTAAATATGTGTGCTCAAATTGTCAACATAGCCTTTTTATGACGAGATTTGAAAAATGATAGCTGTCACATTTATCAGGTGCTATAAGGAAATGGCTATGTTTTTAAATTTGGGGTAAAAATATTGTAAATGACCAAAGTTATGAGCCTGCATTCATAAAATTCAACATAGGCTCATAACTTTGTTGTTTTTTAATATTTTTATGCCAAATTTGCAACATAGCCTTTTTATGACCCCAACTCATGTAAAAGGGCACAGAACATTTTGAACTCATGCCCAAAAGGTGATTTCATGCAGGGACTGCAAAATCACCTTTTGGGATGTAAAACCACATTTTGGCCAGGATCTGAAAAATTACAACTGTCACATTCATGAAGTGCTATAAGGAAATGGCTTATTGTAAATTTAGGGTAAAAATATTTAAAATTACCAAAGTTGTGAGCTTGCATTTGCAAAATTTAATGTAGGCTTATAATTTTGTTGTTTTCTAAATATTTTTACACCAAAGTTTCAACATAGCTTTCTTATGATCCCGCCTCATGAACAAGGGCAGAGAAAATGTTCAACTCCTGCCCAAAAAGTGATTTTGTGCAGGGACTGCAAAATCACCTTTAGGGACAGATATGCCTAATGTTTATGCAATGGTTCAAGAGGTGGGGTCCCAAAGAAGGCATGTTGACAATTTGGCTAAAAAATATAAAAAAATTGCCAAGTTATGCCATTAAGTTCAAAACCCCTTTGAAATACATTGAACCGCATACCTGTTTCTTCAGTTTGTGGTCTGGCTTTGAAGAGTGAAGATGTGTCTGAGGTACACAGAAGATGACAGCACTGGACTCCCAATGGGTATATAAGGGCTTAGAGGGTAGTGTAAGAAGTTGGGTGCTAAGTAGGAGGGTCAGGTGGGGGGACAGTGATGGCTGCAAAAGACATCGATGGACATTTTTCTTTTTACAGGCTTTCATGGAAAAAAAAACCGTGAGGAAAATTTTCTTTATTTCATCTTGTGACACTGGGGGATTGGGAACCCCCAGTGTCACTGTTATGTTTCTGGGGTGGGATGCTGGGTGCTGAAAGGGAGAGTTGGGTGGGCAGGACATTACAGGGATTGCAACAATAGAGCGTGAGAATGACACTGGAGGCTTGGGTGTTAGTTTTTTTTTTGATGTTAATACTTTTTATTAAGCTTTTCACAGCATACATTACAGTGATAAAGGAGAATTATTCAAATGAGACAAAGGCTCTGAACAGTATACAGGTCTGAAGAGTAGTATAAAACACATGGATATCTACCAGATGAGCATAAGCTATTAGCATACATCAGTAGGAGTGACATCACTGGGTAGCTTGAATAACATAACATGCTGAACAGATTAGCAAAAACAAACAGGTCCATGGTGTTTTCTCTTAACCTGCAAGTAATAACTAGTGACCTCAAGAACCAGACCAAAAATACATGTTCTGAAAGGTACTTATGTTCTGAATTCAGTAAGGTGATATAAGAAGTATAGGCAAGCTGGTAACCTACCTGTCAGCTACAGGGATTCACAAGTGTGATCTGCCAGATAACAACATGGGGGCAACTTCATCCAACCCCAGTTTTGGGTATCAGATAAATAAGAAAGGGGTCTCAGCATGTACACGTATAGTATTTAGGAAGGGTATTAGCAATTATATGAGATAGGCGATCCAGTGCAGTAATCCGAGAAAATGTGTTAAGTAGTTCAGACAAGGAGGGCACCTTTGTGGTTCTCCAACAATACAAAATGAGCCTCATGGCCTGCAGGCTGAGAAGGGCAAGCCAGTGCACTTGTTGCAGCTTAAGCCATAATGGTAAAGTAGGAAGATCTAGCAGCCAAAGTCGAGGATCTGGGTCCAACTAGGAACCAATAATTTGAGTGGTAAGTCCACATATTGAAGTCCAGAAGGGCCTGACTAGATGGCAGTGCTAGAGGATGTGATATAAGTCACCAATCGCAGTTTGGCATCTCCAGTATAAGTTATTATCTACTAGCTTGAACTTGAAAAGCACATCAGGGATCCAATACTACTAGTGGAGGATTTTATTCTGGATGAGTTTACTTTTGGCATCTGGGTATGCAGTGTATGCCTTTTTCCAGCAGATTCTCTACTACTCATCTGTGATGGGTAGCTGTAGGGCTTTTTCCCTCCTAATTTTAGATTATGCAGATTGGGAGGGCAGTTTATCTCGCAGTTCAAAGTAAATCATGCTGGTTTGCCCTTTGCTATGTGCAAGTCATCTGTTCAGAGGCACTGGACAGCCCTCCTTCACTACATTGTGTTTCAAGTATGCCATCATGGAGCTATGTAACTGTAAATATTGCCCAAAGTGTGTCTTGCCTAGCCCCAATTCATGGTCCAATTCCTGAAAGGGTTTAAGACCTACCCTCAGTGCCATAGGAAGGCATTTTGGTGCCCTGGGCAAGAGACAAATTTTGCGCCCCCCCCCCCCAGAAAACAGCCAGGGTCGAGCCTACAAGGCCCCAGAAGCTCTGAGGTTTACATGCTCTATGTGAGTTTGGGGCTATTCTTGAAGAAAAACATACTTTTGTTACATGTTCCCAACCCCTGATTTCAGGAATATTTTGCTCCCATGGAATATGAGATGTGGGAGACACTGGCTGACTGGCATCAGAGTATGCAGCCACATTGTTGTGGACAAGTGGCTGTCCAACAAGGATCATGTTAGTCAAGTGGTGCTTTTCATTACTGTGTTACTGGCCATTCTTGATGTTAAAAATGAATGAAAACTCTAGTCCCATTCATTTCAATTGGGCGTACCCCAATGCTTTCCCTAGCCACACGTCATTACGTGCTTGAGCGCAGGGGCCAGGGAACGGGGCTCTGAAAATGCATCAGGCAGCCAATGCTAAAACTAATTTATGAGTAAAATATCTGGATTATTAGCTGCACACAGTATTTCTAACCTGGCTACAACGACTGCCTTGGAGGGCAGCTACCGCACCATGTGAGTGCTGGCTGCCATAGGGTAAGTCAGAAATTCACTTTATGGGATAAAGATCTAGTGATCTTGTGGATTTCTGCACATACACGCAATACACATACTGAATTATGTTTAAAATCTAAATATCATGTTATGTTTTTGAAAGTTTTCTCTGAGGCATCAGTAGCTCTACAGACAAAAAAAAAAGACGTTATGGCTGGCCCCTTGGCACAACAGTAGTGCTACCTGTTGTGATGTTGGTGACCTGAGTTTGGGAGCTAACCTGGGTTGCTGTAGGAGGGAGAAGGAGGAGGATCGAGTGTCCATGGGGAAACCCTCCTCCTTCTCTTCTGGAGAGTGTAATGCTGTCAGTGCTGGTGCAATACTGCCACATGTCACATGTGAGACCACAGGTAGCAATGCATAAGTAGGGGTTAGGGGTATATGGGGAAGGGAACACCAACAGTGTTGCAATCTGTATGCTTGTGTGCATCACCGCTTGCACACTTAGTGCTGGCATCCCACCTAGGGGGATTGGGTGCACAAGGTAAATCATTGATCACCCAGGCAAGATAATGAACCGAGTCCAGGCAACCCCTCACAGTCAGACAGCGAGAGCAGAGCAAACACAGACAAGTCAGGCAAGCTGGCCACCTGGCTGCCAGCAGGTCAAGTTCCACTTCCAACATAGTACTAACAGCCAACTAACTTCAACTAAACTTGACTTCCCTTGGCTGCAGCTGCCTCCCCACAAGAAAACAAACAGTACATACAGTACTTTTGTGTAAATAGAATGTGAGGGTGATTGCCCTCACAGTGGGCCAATGCCATCACATTCTATTTATTTATATACAAAATACAAAAGTACTGTAGGCACTGTTTGTTTTCTCATGGGGACGCAGCTGCAACCAAGGCCACATTCTATTATTTAAATAAGACTAAGGAGGAGTCGTGGACAGACTGCCCGGATGGGCCAAGTGGTCCTTATCTGCTCTCAAATCTAAATTTCTATGTTTCAGAGGAGACACTGGCATAAAAGGAAGGAGACAATGCTGTAACTGAAATACTGAGAGGTGTAACTGGGAAGAGACACTGTTATAACAGGAAGCTGATACTGGCATACCTGTAACTGGAGTGGGAAGAGAAACTGCTGTAATAACCAAGACACTGTTTAACTGTAACTAGGAGGAACTGCAGTCTCTGATTGGGTAACCAATGTAACAGACCAGGGAAGGGCAGTGGATGTGGCTTACCTAGACTTTAGCAAGGCATTTGACCCAGTCCCACACAAAAGATTAACAAACAAGTTAGCCAGCCTGGGAGTGGGTCCCAGGGTAGTAGCCTGGGTGACAAGCTAGCTGGACAACAGGTTCCAGAGGGTAATAGTAAACCAAACAGAGTACATTCTGAAGAAAGGGAGGTTACTAGTGGGGTACCACAGATTGCAATAGTAGGACCAGTCCTTTAATGTCTTTATAGGTGCCACTGCAGAGGGTCTGGAAGGAAAAGTATTCCTCTTTGCAGATGACACAAAGATCTGCAATAGGGTTGATACACAAGAAGAGGTGCAAAGGATGAGAAGGGACTTGGCAAGATTGGAGGAATGGTCAAAAATATGGCAGCTTAGATTCAATGCAAAAAAGTGCAAAGTAATGCACCTGGGAAACAAAAACCCAGGGGAAGAGTACACAATGGGGGGGGGGTATAAACAACAACACAAATGGAAAGGGACCTGGGGGTAGTCATATCAGATGACAGTCAATGTAAGGAAGGTAAGCAATGTGAGAAGACAGTAAGAAGGGCTGCGGGGATACTGGGATGTATAGGGAACGGCATCACCAGTAGAAAACAGGAAGTTGTTATCCCTGTGTACAGACAGTTGGCGAGACCCCATCTGGAGTACTGCATCCAGTTCTGGAGACCCCATCTCAACAAGGACATAAACAGGATGGAGACGGTCCAGAGGAGGGCAACTAAAATGGTGCAGGGTCTGCAACAGAAGCCATATGAGGAGAGACTAAAGGAGCTTAATATGTATACCCTTCAGGAAAGGAGGCGGGGGGGGGGACATGACAGAAACTTTCAAGAACCTCAAGGGAATCAAAAAAGTCCAAGCGGGTAGCATCTTTCAGAAAAAGAGATGTGCAAGAACAAGGAGACACAATTTGAAGATAGAGGGGGGGGAACGGCTCAGGGGTAATGTGAGGAAATATTTTTTCACAGAGAAGGTGGTGGATGCATGGAACGGCCTTCCTGAGGAGGTTGTGGGTTCAAAATCAGTGGGGGAATTTAAGAATGCATGGGAC
The DNA here is from genome assembly GCA_016271365.2 of Neoceratodus forsteri. Taxonomy (NCBI): domain Eukaryota; kingdom Metazoa; phylum Chordata; order Ceratodontiformes; family Ceratodontidae; genus Neoceratodus; species Neoceratodus forsteri. The sequence goes on along the minus strand of CM028137.1, from coordinate 258,320,729 downwards.
AAACAGAAGGCAATTATTGTGGGGGGGGTAGGAAGAAATAGGCTGTTGGTTAACTAGGATCTGCAGCTTATCCAGTAGGTAGGGAAATCGGCAGACTAGGTGGGCCAAGCGGTCCTTATCTGCCATCAAATTCTATGTTTCTATGTGTAATGGGACACTGCCACACAGGCATAAATGTGAACAAAGACTGATATAACAGAGCAGACATTGCTGTAACTGGTGTACTGACTTACTGTATCTGTTAGGCTAACAGATACAGTAAATCAGTATACCAGTTACAGCAATAGGCGACTGATACACCTGGTACGGTTCACACTGGTATTGCTGGGAGATGTCTAGTAGCTACAGACTAGAAAGCAGTTAATTTAAATAGGGCAAACATTAAACAAATACAGAACTTCAACAAAGTAAGAAAATCTATAAAAAAAATTACAAATAATAACACAAAACAGCAACAATATGCTTATTTGCAATTAAATTCAAATTCCTGGCTAGAAACTTTTGGTTCATACTCTCTCTTTCTCTGTGCTGGACCAGCACACTCACACAGAGAAAGAGTATGAACCAGAAGAGCCTTCTAGCCAGGAAGTTGGCAGTTTTTTTGTAATGATGACTACTACTCTTGTCTCTCCTGCTGCTCTGCTGGAGCCTGTCCTCCCCCCCTCCTGAGCAAAGTCAGACAGCAATTCAAACACTGTACACACCAGAAATTCATTCATTTTATTTTATTTTTTTTTTCAATTGGATGCCCCTCCCCGGTCAAAGATCCGAAGAAAAGATAGAACTAAGGCAGCGGCAATGATCAATTCACCCAAAAAATCCAGGCACTCGGGCAGGCATGCACAGGGGTGCACACACACAAGGAAATACAAGTTTTAACTTTTATTATATTCATCAGGCTCAGCAAGACGACAGCTGAAAAACTTGAAAGCAAGTCTAGTCATCACAGACTGATTCAGTCTTCAGTCTCAGTGCCCTTTCACAGTTTGCACAATGTATTTATTCACTCACATTTCACTTGGGACTCAGGACGGAGAACGGATTTTAGCCCTGTCCTGGCCTCCAGCATAGACAGTACCTAGGAAAGAAAGGATGGAATGAAACTACGAAAGCAGAGAGCGGGGGCAGGCCTCCTGACCTCAGGAGTCGGCAAGACCGGGGACCAGGATCAAGGATCAGGAGTACGAAGTCAGGGTGCGGGGGAGAACGCAACTGTGCCAGGCAGCCCAAGGTCCAAACAACTGAAACAAACACACTGTAGTCAAATAATCCTATCCTAATCTCTTTGCCTTCTTAAATAGATCGGTAGTTTTTTTTACTATTTTTTCCAACCCACTACACAGATCACTAATATAATTTATTAAACAGACGTGCTCATTGAAAATCCTGCAGCACAACACTGTCTCTGCTCCTCTCTCTCTACTATTTCTCATCTCAAATAGTTCTACACTGGAGCGCACACATTGCTCTCACCTTATGTACTTGATGCCAGCTGGACCACATGGCTGTCTGAAACTGTACACATGATTCTTCTTGCTGAGGCTCCAATGCACCATGTGACTCCCCCCACCCTGACTTGCTGGTCCTTGGATGCGCCCACTACTGGCAGCAAGTAGTACTTACCGTTAAAGTAATAAAAAAAAAAATTGAATTTAAAGCGGCAATACTCACTTTTGAACTTATAGTACTGTGAGCTTCTGATTGAAACTGCGCCCCTAGGAGGCTTGCGCCTGGGGTGGCTGCCTCACCCGCCTCACCCTTCCTACGGTACTGCCTACCCTGTCTACTGCCAACAGGCCTGCAAATGTGGTAACCCCTTTCTCCTCCCACTGGGGCCAAGACAAAGGTTTGTTTCCAATCCAAAGATATTAATTACCTCCTACGGGTGTATGAGACATGGGACAAGGGTTGACCTGAAGCTTGTTATGCACTTTGTGCCAAATTCAAACCACTGGAGCTGTAATAGGATGCTGGACTAGTCTTCTGAGGAATGGGTTATAAAGTAGAAGGGGAAGAGAATGAACTTGAGCTATTGTTGATTCCATGTGAAGCCACTGAGGGACATCCCATGTAATAGGGAGGAACCACTTCAATATTTGAGCAGCAGAGTATGCCCATTTATAATCCTCCAGCCATGGCAGACCCCAGCCCCCTGATTTCCAGTGCACTCAACTTATTCCTGCTATAACGGGGCTTACAATCATCCCAGATAAATTTACCAAAGGTGTTGTCTACTGTCTTGTACCATGTGGCTGGGAAATCAAGGGGGGGGTATGAGAAATGACATATAGGAGTTTAGGGGCTGAGATCATTTTGATCACAGAGATTTTCCCTGCCAGTGTGAGGTGCAGAGTTTTCCACTGCTCACATTCAGTTTTCAGTTCTGCAACTAAGGGTCTCAGGTTCAATTCCCATATATTGGTCTGATCAGAGGACAGATGAATCCCTAGGTACACCAAAAAGTCTGGGGACCCGTGCAAGCCATACAGGGCCACACGGGCCACGGTGCAGGCCAGGCTCAAGGGAAGAACCTCAATTTTTGAATGGTTCATTTTTAGTCCAGAGTGGTTTGCAAAGTCTGCCAATAAAGCAAATAAGGCCGGGATGGAGAACTCCACATCTGCTAGTGGGACTAAGAGGTCGTCAGCATACATAAACATAGTGTAGGACTGGTTACCACTCTGTATGTTGGGGTGCTGCCAGATGGCTGCCGCCAGGAGCTCCACCACCAAATCAAACAAGATGGGGGACAATGGGCAGCCCTGTCTGGTACCCCTCCCCAAGGGAAAGAGTTCAGACAAGATGGAATTGGCCAACACCCATGCCATAGGGCTATGATATAAAGTGGAGATCCAACTCTGAAATCTTCCCCCAAATCCCAGATGTTCCAAAACCTGCTGCAGGTAGTCCCACTCCAGGGAATCAAAGGCTTTTTCAAAATCAATGGCAACAGCTGCAGCTGGAGTGGGACTATCTTTAGCATGGTACAGAATATTCATTATAACCCTTATGTTGTCTCTACTATAGTGCCCTGGCATGAAGCAAACTTGGGAGGGGTGTCTAAGAGAAGAGAGGAAAGGATTCAGTTGGGTGGCTAAGATTTTAACAACTATTTTACTATCCGAGTTTATGAGCGATATTGAGTGGCAGCTAGAGGGAATTGTGGAGTCTCTCCCTTTTTAGGAAAGACAGATATGGTAGCTTCTCAAAGTGTTGGGGGAAGGAGTAGCTGTTGAGGCCATATTAAATACTGAGCTAAGGAATAGGGCTATTTGATTAGAGACAAGCCATAGAGCTCAGGAGGAAAACCATCCCCCCCCCCGGTGCTTTCCCCACATTCAAGTCCTGTAGTGCAGTTTTCACTTCTGCCAAGGTAATGGGAGCATCTAGGATAGTTGTCTGCTGTGAGGTGAGCTGAAGAAGGGTAAGTGATGTTAAAAAGTTGTGCATCCCCTATTGAGCCACAGATCCAGAGGAGGTATAAAGTTCCTTAAAGAACTGTCCCATGATATTATTGACCTGCTCTGGCTTAGTAAGAGTCCTTCATGCATGATCCTGCAGACTGGGGATATGGCTTTTGGCCCTCTGTTTCTTTAACCTGTAGGCTAATACTTTCTCCTCTTCCCCTCTTCCCACAATTTATATTTTAGCCATAGAATAGCCACCTCAGATTTCATAGCCAGCAAATCATTAATTTCTAGATGTACTCTAACAATGTTATGGCCCAGCGAAGAATGAATACTGAAATGTGGAGACTTTTTAGACTCAGACTCTAACCCTTTTAGTTGTTCTTCCAGGGATTTAAGAAGCTTCTCCCTATGTCTTCTACACTGAGCTGTAAAACCAATTATAGCTCCCCCAAATAGTAACCTTAAGGACTTCCCATGTAACACCTGGTGATGTATCCAGGATTGGATTCTTTTTAAGGAAGTTTTCCACCTCTGTAATTAACCAGGGTCAAAATGTGTGGTCCTTCAGGAGCAAAGGATCCAGCTTCCAGGTGGGAGTAGAGGGGGTTTTGGTTCTCCAAGGGATGTGCAAGTGGACCAGTGTGTGGTCTGAAATGACCATAGGGAGAATCTCCACCACAATAGCGCTTTGAATAATGTCCGGTGAGACCAACCAGTAGTCTATTCTGCTATGGGTGTTATGGATGGGGGAAAGAAGGTATAGTCTCTATCTCAAGGGTGATGCATTTGCCATACATCTTAAAGCCCCATATCTGCCATAAGCTGGGACAAAGACAGCCAGGCTTTAGAGTGATAGTCTAAACTTGTGGCGCTTCAATCCATGTTCAAATCCGGGGCCAAATTAAAGTCTCCTCCGAGAATAATCGGGGTGGAGGGCTGAGCTAGGGATCCTATTGTTTGGGCCACTTCATGAAAAATCTCTGGGTGGTCCTCATTCGGCCCATAGACATTGCCAAGAATCAGTGGTACCTCCGGAGTCTCCAGTAAAGCTATTACCCACCTCCTATTAGAGTGATGTTTGGTCTGAACTACAGACCATTTGAGGGTCTTGTGCAGCAATATGGTGACTCCATGCTTTTTCACAGGGGCAGAGGAAAACAAAACCTGCTCCACTGAATCCCTGCTTGGCTTATCATGATCCTGCTTGGTTAATTTTGTTTCCTGCAGGAAAGGCAGGGCAGACCTCAACCTCTTCAGATGAGACAACACCTGTTTATGTTTTACTGGGGTGTTAAGATCCCCAACGTTTCAGGTGTGAGCATGTAAATCACCCATGATCATTAGCGGGGAACTGAGGTTGAGTAATGAGTGTAGAAACTAATGAGGAAGAGGCTAAGGTCCAGTCTGGCTTCCCCCAATACATTTCACCAACTTGACATAGATTTGCAAATGTCCTGTTTACATTCATAGCAATAAACAGTTCTATATACTCTAAGGGCTGGTTCAGGTCTAGCACATCAAATACACTAGGGCAACTGGCCCAACAGTTTAGTAACATAAACAAATTTACAAATGCCAACATATTCAAACCATCTGAGAAGCTTAAAGGAATACAGCCAGTGGGGTATCCACCAAGGCTGCCTCTATCTCCCATGGGGGAGATAGCACTAGTTGCATAGTCCTGTGCGGTGAGATCCATCTCTGGCCAGACCCACCACACAGACAATGGGATTTGATAGATTAGGGCTTGATCCTGCCAAAGGTTTGCCCTCAGTATGGGGCAGGCTCAAAAATACAGGCTGCAAGCCCAAAGTCTGAAAAGATGATAAGGTGGCCTGATCTTACCCTACTGAAGCACCTAATAGCTCAGTCTCACCCCAGAGGGGAATTCCCCTAAGTGTAGTGAGAAGCAGAGGTCACTAATGATGTGGGGAGAGGAACATGGGATGGCCAGAAGGCACGCTAGTTCATAGCACAGATAACAAGGGGCCCTTAAATGAAAAGCCACAGTTACTATTGTAAGGCTCCTCTCAGTCCCTATCCAAATAAGCAGAAAGTAGGGTTTTCATGGGGGGAAGAGCTACTGGCCAGGAGCAGAGGTGTTCCAAAATGAGGGGCAAATGCCAGGGGCTCCTAAGTGATCTACAGACAGGGGCATTACCTTAATGCATAGTAAAACACCATATAAAAGCTGATAGTAGGAGAAAAGACATATTGAATGTGATATAATCCTAATTTCCTGCCAGTCATTATAAGCATAGCCTGAAAACATATAATGGCAGCAACCCCATGACCTTTTGCAGGCCACCGTCCAAATCTCTGAGAATACAGGCTTTGAGACCCAACCTGATATTTTAGGTCCAAACAGTCCCAAGCAGAAAAGTTAATGTCCAGTGCGATAACTGGCATGCAAATCATCAAAGTCGGTACGAGGAGAAAGAAGGGGACTGAAAAGTGGCTATTGGAATGCACCTTGCGAGGTACCACCTGAAAACCTAATCCCCCTTCCCATTTCAAGCCCCATCTCCTTATCTCACAAAACATTTCAAAAGTACATAGCTGTAGAATCTCAAAACCGACTGTTCAGGCTATCACTGCTGCAGTCTGGCTGCTGTGATCCGAGGGCAAAAGCACTCTGCTTGGGACTAGATGGAGAATAAGCAGCAGGCTTCCCTGATGCAGTCACTAGGCCTATCACTGCTATTGTGGCCCAGGATTTATCCGGTGATGGGGGGCTTGGCTGCTTCTGGTCACTGGCCTGATCCGCATTGATCTCTGTTGGCACAGGCACTTCAGGGATAGCCTGCTGAAGCACCGCATAGTGGTTTGGTGAGTACAAGGCCTGTAAACTGGATTCATCTACCACAGCTTGGTTGGCTCCATTCTCCAGTTGGGAGGATCTTGCTCTGTCTGCCGAGTATTGCCTCCTAGCATGCCTGTAAGAATGGTGGTGCTTTTTGGAATGAGGTGGTAGGGAGGCATCAGATATTTGCACTTCAGGAGATGTAGCTGATTTTGGCTGCAGGGGCCCCCGATCTGTGAATTCTCTCTCATAAGGTGAGTACCCTATCTCACCCTGCATGAGAGGCCCCCTGAATTCAGCAGGATATGTTTTCCATAAAAAGTCCATCAAGTTTTCAGGAGTGGCAAACATAAAAGGGGATCCATTATGTAGCACCCACATAGTCGTGGGATAGTGGAGATAGAAGGAGATGTTTAACTTATGCGTCATCCTACAGGCATCTGAATAGGCCTTATGCCTCTCAGAGAGCTATTTTGAGTAGTCTTGGAAGATATGCACCCTATTCCCCTTCCGTGTTAACTGTCCTAGATTTCTGGGAGCCGCAGCTAAGGATTATTTTTAATAAAAGTCAAAAAAACAGGCCAGTAGGATCCAAAGTCGTTCTCCAGGTGGGGTTGGGGGTGGGCGAGCACTGTGCTTTTTCAATTTGGAGTGGAGGATCGATTGGTAGCCCTAGTAGCTGAGGAAGAGTTTGCTGGAGAAAGAGAAGAGAGTCCTTTCGCTCAGCCCTCTCTGGAAAGCCCACAAATCGCAGATTGTTATGATGACTGTGGTTCTCCAAGTCATCTACTGGATCCTGCAAAAAATGAAAAGTTCTGGCCTGGTCTCTCATCGTGGCAGTCATTTCTTGTAGGGCCACCTCATGAGAACCAATTCACCATTCAAAATGAAACAGCTGTGTTTCAATGATGTGCAGCATTTGGGTTGTAGCATTAATGGCTGTAGTCATTTGAGCCATTTGGCTCAGGAGTTGGGCGAACATTTGCTCCATTCACACTGGGTTTTTGGGTAGAGAAGAAGAGAATGCCATCCTTCGGGCCTAGTGCAGCAGCTGGAGAGGTGATATAAAACCCAACTGCAGGAGAGAAACTCTCACCCAAAGTTCTTTTATTGATGCTGAACAGTTTCTCATAGTGTTAGGTGACCTCCACATGTGCTTATTTTGTGCCCAAATGCAGGATATCACCGGATTAATCCCAAAGTTCACAGAGCTGAGTATCTATGCAGCCATACTGGCTCAAGGCTTGGCCATGCCCCCTCTATGTCAATCTAAAAAAAACTGCAAGAGAAGGTCCCAGCACCAAAGTCCCCACACTTGTGGCAACCTCTTCCATGTGACAAACACACGGCACACAGGAGGGGTTTGCCACAGGCTCCTGGACTAAATGCAAGCAGTCCCCTATCCCAATCCCCAGGTCTCACCAATCACTGAATTCTGCCCATTGTTAATAATGTATATTGCCCCCTCCTTGATCCCGATGTCTGCCTATTTCTTATTAATGAAGTATGCCCCCCAATCCTCAATGTCTACCATTTTGTTTGTAATTAATTATTTCCCTGGTCCCGATTTCTGCCCTTGGTTAATGATGTAAATTGCCCCTCCATGGTCTGATGTCTGTCCTATTTACTCCCTCCCAATCTAATGTCCCCATTACCTTACAAAATAATAATGCCCACTTCCTTGGTGGTCAGGTGGCCCCCATCCCAACAGATGAGTGCCCACCTACCGCTCCCCCGCCTCAATAATAGCCAGCACTGGTTCTCCTTCACCAGGCCAGTGCCAACTGAACATCATTCAGTGCTGTACTGTATACAGTACAGCGCTCAATGACAGTTCAGTCGGCACCGGCTGTGGAGGTGAGAGGAGGGATGTGCCAGTGCTGGCTCTGTTACAGGATGGGATGGGGAAACTGGGTGGTGGGCACTACCTGCTTGGGTGGGGGGGTCACTCGACCACCAGGGAAGTGGGCATTATTATTTCATAAGGTAGCAGGGGACATCAGGGATTGGGAAGAGGGGAGTAATTAAGTACTTTTAAAAGGGCAGACATCAGGATCAAGGAGGGGGCAATTTGCATCATTAACCAAGGGCAGAAATCAGGATCGGGGAAATAATTAATTACATACAAAATGGTAGACATTGGGGATCGGGGGGATACTTCATTAATAACAAATGGGCTTACATCTGGATCAAGGTGGGGACAATATACACTATTAACAGTGGGCAGAACTCGGGGATCAGGGAGGGTGGATACTAGACCACCGGGACAGAGGGTGATTAATGTAATATTTATACTGGTAATATCAGGGGAGGGAGATCACAGCGCATTCAAAAAGACACAGGCAGAAGGGGATAGGGAGAAGTACCAGGAGAAACAAAGGGAGGCAGGGAAGTCAGTAAGGGAAGCCAAAGCTCAGACAGAAGAACACATTACAAAATCAGTGGGTAAAGGGGACAAAACCTTTTACAGGTACATAAGTGAAAAAAGAAAGACAAAGGGAGGGATAGTAAGACTGAAGGGGGAGGATGGGAGCCGCGTGGAGGATGACAACAGTAAAGCTGACATATTGAACAGGTATTTCTGCTCAGTCTTTACTGAGGAAGAGGGGTAATGGGTCTGAAGGGAGTACAAGGGGTGAGAATGGTGCAGAAATGGACACAAGTCCCTTTACACGAGAAAGAGTCCTGAAGGAACTGGAAGTAATAAGAGTTGATAAAGCAATGGGGCCAGATGGGGTGCACCCCAGGGTCCTTAAAGAACTAAGAGAGGTGGTGGCTGAACCTCTGGCTATCCTGTTTAGCCAATCACTGGAAACAGGGGAGGTACCCAAAGACTGGAGGACAGCAGATGTAGTCCCCTTATACAAAAGTGGGAACAAAGAGGAAGCAGGGAACTACAGACCAGTCAGCCTCACCTCGGTAGTGGGAAAGATCATGGAAGCACTACTGAAGGAGAGTTGGTGGAACATCTGGTTGTCAATGGACTACAGGACCCAAGGCAGCATGGTTTCACCAGGGGAGTCATGTCAGACCAACCTCATTGAATTTTTGACTGGGTGACTAGGGAGGTGGATCAGTGGAGGGCAGTGGACATGGCCTATCTGGACTTCAGCAAGGCCTTTGACACTGTGCCACATAGAAGACTATTACACAAACTGGGGAATATGGGTGTGGCAGGACAGTAGTGTGGTGGGTAGGTAACTGGCTGGGTGGCAGGACACAGAGGTGGTGGTAAATGGCTGTCACTCCACAGAGGAAGAGTGACCAGTGGGGTACCACAGGGATCAGTGCTGGGACCGGTCCTATTCAACATCTTCATCAGTGACATTGCACAGGATCTAGAAGGCAGAATTTCACTGTTCGCTGATGACACAAAGCTCTGTAACAGAGTAGACACACCAGAGGGTGTAGACAGAATGAGAAGGGACCTGCAGAAACTTGAAGAATGGTCAAGGATTTGGCAGTTGAAATTCAATGCAAAGAAGTGCAAGATAATGCATATGGGGCACAAAACCCTGGCACAATATATCAGTTGGGGGTGAGGATATGGCATGCACCAAGCAGGAAAGGGATCTTGGGGTTGTCATCTCTGATGACCTCAAGGTAAGGAAACAGTGTGACAAGGCATCAGGTAAAGCAAATAGGATGCTCGGATGTATAGGCAGGGCATCACCAGCAGGAAAAGGGAGGTCATAATTCCGCCATACAAGACACTAGTGAGGCCCCACCTGGAGTACAGTGTACAGTTCTGGAGACCATACCTACGTAAGGACATAGACAGGGTAGAGAAGGTTCAGAGGAGGGCAACAAAGATGGTGCATGGATTGCATCACAAGTCCTATGAAGACAGGTTGAAGGAACTGAACATGTACTCCCTGGAGGAGAGGAGGGAGAGAGGGGATATGATAGAGACATACAAGTATCTTACAGGGAGGAACAGGGTGCAGGAAAACTTTATTTTTAAGCGAAAAAGATGTTCCAGGACTAGAGGGCGTGGGATGAAGTTGGAAGGAGGACGATTCAGAGGAAACATGAGAAAGAATTTCTTCACAGAACGGGTGGTGGACAAGTGGAACACCCTGCCAGAGGAAGTGGTGGGGCTGAAACAATCACGGATTTAAGAATGCATGGGATAGACATAAAGGAATTCTAGAGTTCAGGGGTAAGGGGAAATAGACTTCTAGGAAAACAAACTGAACTTACAAGCTCAAATGGGCAGACTGGGTGGGCCATAGGCCCTTATCTGCCGACACTGTCTATGTATCTATGTATCTATGTATTGCTGCAAACAGGTAAACTCATCCAAAGGAGAACATTCTAAGTACACTAGACAACCTCCGGGTGAGTCTTGTGAATCCGAGTTTTGGGGATGTGACAGCTTGCATCTGCTACATTCCCCCTGCACTAAGACGTAGCCCATTTTGGGGCACACCAGGGGTGCAAGCCCCATTTGGGGCAGACAGGTTGTGGTTGACGAGGCTGCCTTTGTGAATTGTTCAGAAGCAGTTTTGACTCAAGGTGCCACTTGCACCATTTATGTTTGTAGACACTTTGCATCAATATCAGGGCTTTGAGAATCGAACCTCAAATGTTTAGCATCATGTATATGAACTTTGTAACGCATGAATTGATATTGTTATAACTGTATGTCTTTACTTCATATATTATTTGTCTAATGTCCACCCTCTCAGTCTTAAAAATGGGAATAGAACTCATGAGATTAATTATTGTAAACAATAAATTAAAATCAAGTAAAAAGATCTGTAACTAGCGCTCATGGAACTTTTAAAGCTGTATCAAAAAATGTAAAGTGTTTATAAAGAACAAATATACATTTGTTAATGGTATCTTTCCAACCTACAAAATAATATAACAAATGGTAATATTAAGCGCGAAAATAGAAAATAGAGTTAAAATAAATGTTCCAACCTTGGGTCTTCTTCAGGAAATATTTAAAGAGAAATAAGCAAACTAACTTTGCTTATGTCTCTTTTAGATATTTCCTGAAGAAAATCCAAGGTCAAAATGTTGATTTTAACTCCATTTTCTACTTTCAAAGTACATTTAATATTACCATTTTTTTTTCAGACTACATTATTTATTTATTTATTGAATGTTGGTAACCAGGTAAGCCCACTGGGACATTACAGCCCCTTTTTCAGAGGCAACCCGGGAAGAGTGGTACAAATAAAAAATACAGTGGATTTACATAGAATGGGTAGGTTACATTGATTTGGGTTACAACAATTTCCATGATAACTGGATATATGTTGTGCAGTAACAAAAAGGCTAAGACAGTATAATAATGGCATTTATGCAAAGGCTAAAATAGTAGGAGCAGGATAAACAGTGCAGAGTAAGCAGCACAGGCAAAGGAGAGGATTAGACTACCACATAATTCATTCAAGGAAGGGTAGCTAGACAAAAATAGATTAGAAGAGCAAAGGCTTGGTTTCACAAGGTAGCTGAACGTACAGGAAAAATTAGATGAAAGTTATTTGGTGCAAGCACAGACAGTGGAGGCAGTGAGGTGGGATAGCAATGACGATTTAAATTTGGGGAAAGATGAACAGGATAGTAAGGGGCAGGGCAGGGGTTCCAGCCATTCACATGCTGACACAGCGCCTTGTTTTTGTTCTTACAAAATAATGTGCAATAGTGTAGTCAATCACTTTCACTATAAACCAGTCTGGATACCCAAAACTCTCATTTCCACCTGCAATGCTTTTATGTCGTTACAGTGCACACTTCTGGCAGTTACCCCGGTTTAAGAAGTAAAAAAATACCTTTCATTAAGCTTAACACTTGAGATACTGGGCTCAATTTTCACAACACCCTTAGATCAGTGCAATTTGCAATGTACTCTTGCTTGTGGCAAACTCTGGGTGCACCAGGGACCCTGCACTAGATTTTGGTGGCTGAGCAGTCCTAGCACCAAAGTCCACCCAGATGCCATAAGCGGAGACATGCACCAAATAGGAGGGCACGGACACGGTTTGACAAAGGCTGCAGGCCATCTTAGGAGTCAGATGTACTGGCTCCTTACTGTCACCACAGATGAATAGTTAGGCAGGTTGGCATGTGGACCAGTAGGAGGCACCTTGGGAGAGTACCTGATGGTAGGATGTGATGGGGCCCCTACCAGCAATGTTGGCTGCCACAGAACACAGACCACCAAAACACAGAGATGTGGCACAGATGACCATAATGACTGATAGCCACAGTCACCTGCTAGCAATAGTGCCCTTACAAACCCACCTAGAAATGGTCTGCTGTGCAGCTATATGATGACTACCTACCTAGAGAGGGAGTAACAGAGGCAGCCATAAGCCCATGGTCCCTGACATTCTGAGGCAGAGTGCAGAATGGCAACCTGGCACAGCAATGATGCTATGACACCAAGCCCCTGAAGATCTGTGGTGCAGTTGTCCAACAAGATGGACATAGAGCTGCACCCATGGGGGGGTGAAGAGGGGCATAGAACACATAGCCCAAGGTATGGCATGGGGGGGAAGGGACTACAGAGGAAAGGGACACTTGTGGGATGGGTACCCAGGGCTGCAGAGACTGCACCAAGATGACTACAGATACGTGTGATCAGGATAGCATGCATAGCAACAGAAAACTGCACTGACAGGTAGACAAGTGAAACCCCTGTGATTGTACCACATGCAATATCCCAAAACCTTTGATGTCAGTGTCATCTCATGTCCCCAGCCACCATGCCTATGCCATGCTATAGTAGACAAGGGACAGAACACCTCCATTGGGGAGCAACATGTAGGTAGATAACATTCTCGGACTCCTGACATAAAGTCCTGGGTAGCTCATGAACAGTCAATCTCAGAACAACCTGTAATCACACACACACACACCACACACACACACACACACACACACACACATGGGCGACAGAAACACATGCAACATCTGACTAGTGCCTTGCATTCTTGGAAAGTTCATGTCTTTCTATACAGTACAATATGTTAGTTTATCTCATAACACATTGCTTAAAACACTTTTGTTTCACAACACACAATTCTGGATTATCTTAGGTACAACTGTTTAGTCTGGTACCAGGTTTATGACACTGTCACATTGTCTTTATGCATTACTGTTCCAGAGGTGCTTCCAGTACCTCTATGTTGTATTCTGCATCAACAATTTGGTTCTGTATGACTATGCCTACTAGGCGGACAATCTATGTTCGCAAAACATTCTGCGATCAAAGGGGACCCACACAGCAGTAATATGTATAGCAAACAGGACATTAAACATCCAAATCCTTTGCTGTTATATGTGGCAACTCTGGCTCTCTTGTTGTTTGCATACTCTTAAAGGGCAGACCATGCTACAGCTTCCAAGATTAGACACACCAGTGGTGTGGAGGCCACCAGGAGGTTCCTTATTAGAAATGCAGCAAAGTTGTAATTTGCAAGCAAAGTGAACCTGAAGTGATCCACTTTGAATTTGCGTAGCACTATGCGAATTGTCTATTAAACATTTTAAATTCCCCTTACTTCACCTTACTTCACGTTGTCCGCTTCGAGTTCTCTTCAAGTTACAGTTTGATAAGGTGAAGTCATTAAAAAACAGGCCACTGATCACATGCCTGACTGTCTCTGCAGGACTGAAGGACGCATGATTCAGGGAGGCAGATAAATAGGCAGGAAGTCAGTGTTCAAAGTGCAAAGTGGGCACAGATGCAGCATGCAACAGTCAGCATTTGCTTTATTTCAGGGTACTGCAGAAACTCCTGTACCACCAGATTTAAACAGTGGACATACAGGAAACCTGCACAAAGCCACCATTGCTGAAATATTTCACAACGTTTGATCCATTATCACTAGCTATGAAGCCAGCTTTTAGGGACAGGGGGTGCAGCCACTCATCAATTTCTGTCAGTAGCAAGTCTAGCATGTGTTTGCCTGTATGCGACCCTGCTACACAACACAATGCACGCGTGGCATACTGTCTAATGACATGAAGGTTGCTATCACCAACACAGTCTGACTTATTACACTGCTTTCCCATCCCACCATCACAGATAACCCCAGGTAGCTGCTCCCAATGTGCAGTAATACACAGATAGGAACTACCTGCGCTTTGTCACTTATCCACTATCCATGCTTATGTGAATAACTCAGGGACTGCACAGGTGGAAAAGTATGTCCAGGACAGGACCTTCCATTTAGGACATGTGCATGCCGCACCAGAAGCTCACATTCTCCACAAAGGAAAACCGGGTCATAATGTCATATGCTGAATAGAGTATGACATCTCTGGCGCGAATTCGGAACCTGTGCGCTCTTCCAAGTTGGACTCCCCCAGAGTTAGAATCCTAAGTGGATGGGGTCCAGGGGTGCAGCCCCTGTAATGGGGTGTGGGTGGAGCCCAACAGAACATAAAATACCAAGAAATCATGCAATGTGATTGAGTCGCATGACATTCTGCTGCAACATTTTGAACTGCTATGACCTGGTGCAGGTTGTTGCAGGGATCATTCAATCCATCCCAGGTAGATTGAAGTCCTCCATGATCACCACCACCCCTTTGCTGGCCATCTCCATAATTTAGGACCGCAGCTCTCTATCCAGATCCTGCTTCTGGTCTGGTAGCCTCTATACAACTCCAGTCCTTAGCTTACTGCCTTTGGGTGATTGCACCTGTACTCTCAGCAATTCTATCCATCCTACTGCCTCCTCTTCCCTAGCGCAGCTGATATTTTCCCTTACATAAAGCACCACTCCCCTTCCTACCTAACTCCCCATCCTCCTATATAGCTTCTATTACAGGATGGAATGATCTAAGTCATGGTTAGGTGTGGCCCACAGCTCTGTGATGGGCAGCCATGTGCACCTCCCTCTCTGCCATTAATGAAAGCAGCTCAGCCATTTTGTTTCCCAGCTTCTTGTATTTAGAGATACCATCCTGTGATCTGTTTCACCCATGCCTGTCTTGACATGCCTTCATCCTCCCCTACATTCTCCTGTCCTGAACAGGGTGGAGGCCTAATGGCATCCTCTTCCAGGTAACAACATGTATTTTGACACCTGCTGCCCACCATATCAGTTTAAATTAAGTTTCCTGCTAATATACCTATCAAATCCTGCCTTTAATGCTTTTGCTTCTTCCTTGTTGAGGTGCAACCTCCCCAGTGCATGTAGGTTCTTGTTCCCCCATGTGACTGTTCCCCCAGTAAGCAATTATTCCATATCCCTCTCCTTTACACCACCTCCTGATTCAGACATTGAATTCCTCTACACTAGTCTTACTTGCAGAGATGGCTCTTGGTACTAGTAGCACTTCTTAGAAGGCTACTAACCGCCCCACCCTCCTGCAGACATGTGCCATTTCCTTGAACCTTGCCTGGACTATCCCAAGTTTACTGTCAGCCAGATTGGTAATACTCAGGTGAATGATGAGGTGCAGCTGCCCTCCCCACCTCGTCCATAAACTCAGCTATTCCTAGACCCACCCTCCCTGCAGTCACTGCCAGTATACAGTGCACTTGCTTGCAATTCCCTGTAGCCCTTGTGTCTCCCCATCTCACTACTTTATCTTCGAGTCTCCTAGGATCACAGCACTCCTTCCCACCTGTTTCTTGATTTCTCACCCACTCTACTCTTGTCTGTAACTCACTGCTGACCCTTCCCTTCCTCACATCTGCTCCCACTCTGACCACCTGCATCCTCTTGCAGTGACCCCTGTCCCTGTTTTCCCTTCTGCCATTTTCCACTGAACTCTTTCTTTACTTGCCCCATCTCCTCCATGTCCTGTCTTCTTTACTCACCCCCATCCGTTCCTTGTCCATCCCCTCGTGCACACCTCACATATCCTTTGTATCTCTCTCCTGTTGCTGCTTGTCCTATCCTCCTCACCCATCTTACCCTCACCTCCTAGTCATTGGAAAGAATCTATTCCTTAGTGGCACATGTGGGTGTGCCCACCAGCCTCTCTTCCTTATTTTCCTGTCCTGTTCCTTTAAACATTGTCCATCCCATTCTCCAGTGCCCTCTTCACTTAAGGGAAGTGGGCCCTGGTGACCTGCCTTGGCCCTCCCTCCATTCCTCCTCTCGCCTGCCCCTCACTCAGTGTGAGCTCCAACTTTTGAACCCCTCCCTACGAGCACTCCTCCCCTCTCCTCCCCCACCATATTTTCATTTACCTTATCCCTAGTACCCCTAAGTCTTTTCCAAGGTGCCATATCTTCACCCTCAGCTGGTCAGCGCTCCTTTAGACCAGACACCCCTCAACCTCCCAGAAAGTTCCAAAGAAAAACTGCTGTCCTGTTCCCCTGCAATACACTACCCTAGCTGCTCCCTGTACCATCTGCAACCCCCTTGTGACATTATTTCAGTTACTTCTTCCCTGACAATGTATCTGCCCTGCCCTTGCAACTTCTGTGGCTTACCCTATGTAGTGTTTTGCTGCTATCCTCAAAGAAACCTTAGCTATGACCTTGGTACTTTAACCTGGTCAGATGGCTGAAATGCTGTACCCCTTAAACTATTGTTCACTTAACTATGTATCCTATCCAAGGAGGGGATGGTTGAAAAGCTCCATTCCCTGTGAGAACGCTAACAACCACTTAACCTAAAAGGGAACAGCTGAAAAGCTGCAATCCCACAACTAGTTTGTTCACTGACCCTCGATAGGGACCACCTGCACCCCTATAAAACCACTCTCCACCAGCCCTGCTGTAGATTGACCCCAGATACTGATTAGCTACAGTCCCCTGACAAGACCATACAGAAACCAAGCGCTATGGCCATACCTGGCCCCAATTGCGCAGCATGGTCTGTGCCCTTCAGTCCTCCCTTCAGACATCCTACCAACTCCCACAAAAGTTACTTAGATGCCACCCTTCTGCTTCATGGCACTCATGTTTTGGGGTTGCTTGGAACTCTGGGAGTTTTAAAGAGACAGCCACCCAATGGCTTGGTGCAGTCATGTGGTTGGCTCACCCTCCAATGGCACTGGCTCTTCTTCCTTGTCCTCCTTCTGTATCATTCCTCCTTCTTCTTTTCCCCATTTCAGCAAACAATCCCACACATAAATAAAGCAGTTCAATAATCCAAAGAAAATGCAGAGAATTTGCACCTATTCGAGTTAGTAAAGCACATAGATTTTTCTGATCTTTGCTCCTGCTAGTGTCCTCTAGGTATCGGTGGAGAAGGAGGAGGCACATCGGTGGCAGAGGCTGAAGATTTTACCAACAGGGTAAGGGG
This sequence comes from Neoceratodus forsteri, assembly GCA_016271365.2. Taxonomy (NCBI): domain Eukaryota; kingdom Metazoa; phylum Chordata; order Ceratodontiformes; family Ceratodontidae; genus Neoceratodus; species Neoceratodus forsteri. The sequence goes on along the minus strand of CM028137.1, from coordinate 258,303,285 downwards.
TCTACTGAGAAATATAGGATCTTCTGTCTCAGAACAGGACAAACAGGAGCTTAAAGGGCACAAAGCCAGTAAGTAAATAGGAGAGAAGAATAAAAAAACTGAGGAAACAGTAAGAATTCTAAACAACAGTAAAAGGGCCAGAAATAAGACATGATGGGAGTGGAGCAGAGCAGTGGCTGTGGAGCAGCAGTCTTCTGGGAGACGTTCTGGAGAATGCAGTGTTGTACCAGCTGCAGGCACCTCTCTGGGCTGAGGGAGAAGGCTGCTCATCTCCAGGTTGAGTTGGCCAGGATTTGTGGGACCTCCTCCTCTTCCATCCAGGGATCACAAGGGCCACTGCCATTACCTCAGAGGTTGCCAGGAAAGAGAAGCGGGTGGACCACAGTGGGCTCAGGGAGGGTGAGGGTGGTGGAACAGAGGCGCACCCCTCCAGCTGTACTTCTTCACAATTCCTATGCTGTTCTGGCAAAGTGTGTTTCCTCTATGGAGGCACCCGCAGTGGAGACCAAGGAGGATGCTGGGAGCCTCCACAAGGGAGATCCACAGGAGGATGGCATGGGACCCCACACAGGACAGAAACAACTCCTGGTGGGGGACTCCATTGTTAGGAAGGTAGAACTGGGGGAGGAAGGGGACAGGGAGGTAAGGTGCCTGCCTGGTGCCATGGCTTTGGGGGGACAGGGAGTGAATTCTCAGGATCGCCAGAGCAGCTGCAGAGGGAGGAGCTGAATGTCATTGTCCACCTAGGGACAAATGATCTGGCTAAAAAAGGGATCAGAGCAGTGCAAGAAGAGTTTGTGGAGTTGGGGAGGGGCCTTAGACAAGTAACACACACGGTAACCTTCTGGAGGTGCTGCCTGTCTATGGCGTAGGTGAGGCTAGGGTGCTCCACACCATGGGATTGAATCAGTGGTTGAAAAACTGGTGCAGAGCTCAGGGATTTGGCTTAATTGGGGTTGGGGTCCACCTGGGGTGATACAGGCCTATACTGGCATGATGGGCTGCATCTGTCCAGGAGGGGAACCAGGATCCTAGGGGAGGCACTGGAAAGGAGCAGAGAAATCCTAGCCCCCCCAAAAAAAAGTCAGGGTAGTAAGTGAGGTAAACACCAAGATAGAGGTGTCAATAGGGAGAAGGGCAGGGTAAATCAAGAAAGTAACAAAGGCAATAAGGACAGGGATGGGGCAAAAAGGAGTAAGGCCATCAGGAAATGGAGGGTAATGTGTGCTAAGCCCATAGTCTGGGCAACAAGCTCTCTGAACAGGTGGCCTTGATTGAAGAGGGATGCCTGGATATTGTATCAGTCACAGAAACACGGTACACAGAGAACCATGACTGAGATGTTAACATACCAGGGTTCATAACCTGCAGGAGAGACAGGGAGGGGAGAAGAGGAGGAGGAGGAGTAGCTCTCTATGTAAAGGAAGGGATAAAAGCAACTGAACAAAGGAGTAAACAGGGAGGAAAGGAGGCACTATGGGTCACCTTAGAGACTGGAAATGGCATCACAGTCTGCACAGGCGTTGTATACAGACCTCCATGTCAGGGGGAAGAAATGAACAAGGATATGATAGAAGGCATTCTAAGGATGGCAGAGAAAGGGGAGATACTTTTGATGGGAGACCTGACTATGCCAGATGTTAACTGGAGCACATCTGCTGCAGCCACATCCAAGAGCAGGGCCATTCTCAATGCCCTACAGGTGGCATGCCTCAGACAGCTAGTTTCGGAACCCACGCATGAGGGAGCAGTCTTAGACCTCATACTCTCAAATGGGGACAGTGAAAGGATCTCAGATCTAGAAGTGGGTTGCCATCCTTTACACGAGAAAGGGTCCTGAAGGAACTGGAAGTAATAAGAGTTGATAAAGCAATGGGGCCAGATGGGGTGCACCCCAGGGTCCTTAAAGAACAAAGAGAGGTGGTGGCTGAACCTCTGGCTATCCTGTTTAGCCGATCACTGGAAACAGGGGAGGTACCCAAAGACTGGAGGACAGCAGATGTAGTCCCCTTATACAAAAGTGGGAACAAAGAGGAAGCAGGGAACTACAGACCAGCCAGCCTCACCTCGGTAATGGGGAAGATCATGGAAGCACTACTGAAGGAGAGATTGGTGGAACATCTGGTTGTCAATGGACTACAGGACCCAAGGCAGCATGGTTTCACCAGGGGGATGTCATGTCAGACCAACCTCATTGAATTTTTTGACTGGGTGACTAGGGAGGTGGATCAGTGGAGGGCAGTGGACATGGCCTATCTGGACTTCAGCAAGGCCTTTGACACTGTGCCACATAGAAGACTATTACACAAACTGGGGTATATGGGTGTGGGCAGGACAGTAGTGTGGTGGGTAGGTAACTGGCTGGGTGGCAGGACACAGAGGTGGTGGTAAATGGCTGTCACCCACAGAGGAAGAGTGACCAGTGGGGTACCACAGGGATCAGTGCTGGGACCGGTCCTATTCAACATCTTCATCAGTGACATGGCGAGAACCTAGAAGGCAGAATTTCACTGTTCGCTGATGACACAAAGCTCTGTAACAGAGTAGACACACCAGAGGGTGTAGACAGAATGAGAAGGACCTGCAGAAACTTGAAGAATGGTCAAGGATTTGGCAGTTGTAATTCAATGCAAAGAAGTGCAAGATAATGCATATGGGGCACAAAAACCCTGGCACAATATATCAGTTGGGGGGTGAGGATATGGCATGCACCAAGCAGGAAAGGGATCTTGGGGTTGTCATCTCTGATGACCTCAAGGTAGGGAAACAGTGTGACAAGGCATCAGGTAAAGCAAATAGGATGCTCGGATGTATAGGCAGGGGCATCACCAGCAGGAAAAGGGAGGTCATAATTCCGCTATACAAGACACTAGTGAGGCCCCACCTGGAGTACAGTGTACAGTTCTGGAGACCATACCTACGTAAGGACATAGACAGGGTAGAGAAGGTTCAGAGGAGGGCAACAAAGATGGTGATGGATTGCATCACAAGTCCTATGAAGACAGGTTGAAGGAACTGAACATGTACTCCCTGGAGGAGAGGAGGGAGACAGGGGATATGATAGAGACATACAAGTATCTTACAGGGAGGAACAGGGTGCAGGAAAACATTATTTTTAAGCGAAAAAGATGTTCCAGGACTAGAGGGCATGGGATGAAGTTGGAGGGAGGACGATTCAGAGGAAACATGAGAAAGAATTTCTTCACAGAACGGGTGGTGGACAAGTGGAACACCCTGCCAGAGGAAGTGGTGGGGCTGAAACAATCACGGGATTTAAGAATGCATGGGATAGACATAAAGGAATTCTAGAGTTCAGGGGTAAGGGGAAATAGACTTCTAGGAAAACAAACTGAACTTACAAGCTCAAATGGGCAGACTGGGTGGGCCATAGGCCCTTATCTGCCGACACTGTCTATGTATCTATGTATCTATGTATTGCTGCAAACAGGTAAACTCATCCAAAGGAGAACATTCTAAGTACACTAGACAACCTCCGGGTGAGTCTTGTGAATCCGAGTTTTGGGGATGTGACAGCTTGCATCTGCTACATTCCCCCTGCACTAAGACGTAGCCCATTTTGGGGCACACCAGGGGTGCAAGCCCCATTTGGGGCAGACAGGTTGTGGTTGACGCAGGCTGCCTTTGTGAATTGTTCAGGAAGCAGCTTTTGACTCAAGGTGCCACTTGCACCATTTATGTTTGGTGTAGACACTTTGCATCAATATCAGGGCTTTGAGAATCGAACCCTAAATGTTTAGCATCATGTATATGAACTTTGTACGCATGAATTGATATTGTTATAACTGTATGTCTTTACTTCATATATTATTTGTCTAATGTCCACCCCTCTCAGTCTTAAAAATGGGAAATAGAACTCATGAGATTAATTGGTTGTAAAACAATAAATTAAAAATCAAGTAAAAAGATCTGTAACTAGCGTCTCATGGAACTTTTTAAAGCTGTATCAAAAATGTAAAGTGTTTATAAAGAACAAATATACATTTGTTAATGGTATCTTTCCAACCTACAAAATAATATAACAAAATGGTAATATTAAACGCACACTGAAAATAGAAAATAGAGTTAAAATAAATGTTCCAACCTTGGGTCTTCTTCAGGAAATATTTAAAAGAGAAATAAGCAAACTAACTTTGCTTATGTCTCTTTTAGATATTTCCTGAAGAAAATCCAAGGTCAAAATGTTGATTTTAACTCCATTTTCTACTTTCAAAGTACATTTAATATTACCATTTTTTTTTCAGACTACATTATTTATTTATTTATTGAATGTTGGTAACCAGGTAAGCCCACTGGGACATTACAGCCCCTTTTTCAGAGGCAACCCGGGAAGAGTGGTACAAATAAAAAATACAGTGGATTTACATAGAATGGGTAGGTTACATTGATTTGAGTTACAACAATTTCCATGATAACTGGATATATGTTGTGCAGTAACAAAAGGCTAAGACAGTATAATAATGGCATTTATGCAAAGGCTAAAATAGTAGGAGCAGGATAAACAGTGCAGAGTAAGCAGCACAGGCAAAGGAGAGGATTAGACTACCACATAATTCATTCAAGGAAGGGTAGCTAGACAAAAATAGATTAGAAGAGCAAAGGCTTGGTTTCACAAGGTAGCTGAACGTACAGGAAAAATTAGATGAAAGTTATTTGGTGCAAGCACAGACAGTGGAGGCAGTGAGGTGGGATAGCAATGACGATTTAAATTTGGGGAAAGATGAACAGGATAGTAAGGGGCAGGGCAGGGGTTCCAGCCATTCACATGCTGACACAGCGCCTTGTTTTTGTTCTTACAAAATAATGTGCAATAGTGTAGTCAATCACTTTCACTATAAACCAGTCTGGATACCCAAAACTCTCATTTCCACCTGCAATGCTTTTATGTCGTTACAGTGCACACTTCTGGCAGTTACCCGGTTTAAAGTAAAAAATACCTTTCATTAAGCTTAACACTTGAGATACTGGGCTCAATTTTCACAACACCCTTAGATCAGTGCAATTTGCAATGTACTCTTGCTTGTGGCAAACTCTGGGTGCACCAGGGACCCTGCACTAGATTTTGGTGGCTGAGCAGTCCTAGCACCAAAGTCCACCCAGATGCCATAAGCGGAGACATGCACCAAATAGGAGGGCACGGACACGGTTTGACAAAGGCTGCAGGCCATCTTAGGAGTCAGATGTACTGGCTCCTTACTGTCACCACAGATGAATAGTTAGGCAGGTTGGCATGTGGACCAGTAGGAGGCACCTTGGGAGAGTACCTGATGGTAGGATGTGATGGGGCCCTACCAGCAATGTTGGCTGCCACAGAACACAGACCACCAAAACACAGAGATGTGGCACAGATGACCATAATGACTGATAGCCACAGTCACCTGCTAGCAATAGTGCCCTTACAAACCCACCTAGAAATGGTCTGCTGTGCAGCTATATGATGACTACCTACCTAGAGAGGGAGTAACAGAGGCAGCCATAAGCCCATGGTCCCTGACATTCTGAGGCAGAGTGCAGAATGGCAACCTGGCACAGCAATGATGCTATGACACCAAGCCCCTGAAGATCTGTGGTGCAGTTGTCCAACAAGATGGACATAGAGCTGCACCCATGGGGGGGTGAAGAGGGGCATAGAACACATAGCCCAAGGTATGGCATGGGGGGGAAGGGACTACAGAGGAAAGGGACACTTGTGGGATGGGTACCCAGGGCTGCAGAGACTGCACCAAGATGACTACAGATACGTGTGATCAGGATAGCATGCATAGCAACAGAAAACTGCACTGACAGGTAGACAAGTGAAACCCCTGTGATTGTACCACATGCAATATCCCAAAACCTTTGATGTCAGTGTCATCTCATGTCCCCAGCCACCATGCCTATGCCATGCTATAGTAGACAAGGGACAGAACACCTCCATTGGGGAGCAACATGTAGGTAGATAACATTCTCGGACTCCTGACATAAAGTCCTGGGTAGCTCATGAACAGTCAATCTCAGAACAACCTGTAACAACTGTAACACACACACACACACACACACACACACACACACACACACACACATGGGCGACAGAAACACATGCAACATCTGACTAGTGCCTTGCATTCTTGGAAAGTTCATGTCTTTCTATACAGTACAATATGTTAGTTTATCTCATAACACATTGCTTAAAACACTTTTGTTTCACAACACACAATTCTGGATTATCTTAGGTACAACTGTTTAGTCTGGTACCAGGTTTATGACACTGTCACATTGTCTTTATGCATTACTGTTCCAGAGGTGCTTCCAGTACCCTCATGTTGTATTCTGCATCAACAATTTGGTTCTGTACGACTATGCCTACTAGGCGGACAATCTATGTTCGCAAAAACATTCTGCGATCAAAGGGGACCCACACAGCAGTAATATGTATAGCAAACAGGACATTAAACATCCAAATCCTTTGCTGTTATATGTGGCAACTCTGGCTCTCTTGTTGTTTGCATACTCTTAAAGGGCAGACCATGCTACAGCTTCCAAGATTAGACACACCAGTGGTGTGGAGGCCACCAGGAGGTTCCTTATTAGAAATGCAGCAAAGTTGTAATTTGCAAGCAAAGTGAACCTGAAGTGATCCACTTTGAATTTGGTAGCACTATGACAGTGTCTATTAAACATTTTAAATTCCCCTTACTTCGCCTTACTTCACGTTGTCCGCTTCGAGTTCTCTTCAAGTTACAGTTTGATAAGGTGAAGTCATTAAAAAACAGGCCACTGATCACATGCCTGACTGTCTCTGCAGGACTGAAGGACGCATGATTCAGGGAGGCAGATAAATAGGCAGGAAGTCAGTGTTCAAAGTGCAAAGTGGGCACAGATGCAGCATGCAACAGTCAGCATTTGCTTTATTTCAGGGTACTGCAGAAACTCCTGTACCACCAGATTTAAACAGTGGACATACAGGAAACCTGCACAAAGCCACCATTGCTGAAATATTTCACAACGTTTGATCCATTATCACTAGCTATGAAGCCAGCTTTTAGGGACAGGGGGTGCAGCCACTCATCAATTTCTGTCAGTAGCAAGTCTAGCATGTGTTTGCCTGTATGCGACCCTGCTACACAACACAATGCACGCGTGGCATACTGTCTAATGACATGAAGGTTGCTATCACCAACACAGTCTGACTTATTACACTGCTTTCCCATCCCACCATCACAGATAACCCCAGGTAGCTGCTCCCAATGTGCAGTAATACACAGATAGGAACTACCCGCCGTTTTGTCACTTATCCACATATCCATGCTTATGTGAATAACTCAGGGACTGCACAGGTGGAAAAGTATGTCCAGGACAGGACCTTCCATTTAGGACATGTGCATGCCGCAAAGCACCAGAAGCTCACATTCTCCACAAAGGAAAACCGGGTCATAATGTCATATGCTGAATAGAGTATGACATTCTGCGCGAACCCCGAACCTGTGCGCTCTCCAAGTTGGACCCCCCCCCAGAGTTAGAATCCTAAGTGGATGGGGTCCAGGGGGTGCAGCCCCTGTAATGGGGGTGTGTGGGTGGAGCCCCGCACAGAACATAAAATACCAAGAAATCATGCAATGTGATTGAGTCGCATGACATTCTGCCGTGCAACATTTTGAATCCCTGCTGACCTGGTGCAGGTTGTTGCAGGGATCATTCAATCCATCCCAGGTAGATTGAAGTCCTCCATGATCACCACCACCCCTTTGCTGGCCATCTCCATAATTTAGGACCGCAGCTCTCTATCCAGATCCTGCTTCTGGTCTGGTAGCCTCTATACAACTCCAGTCCTTAGCTTACTGCCTTTGGGTGATTGCACCTGTACTCTCAGCAATTCTATCCATCCTACTGCCTCCTCTTCCCTAAGCGCAGCTGATATTTTCCTTACATAAGCACCACTCCCTCCTACCTAACTCCCCATCCTCCTATATAGCTTCTATTACAGGATGGAATGATCTAAGTCATGGTTAGGTGTGGCCCACAGCTCTGTGATGGGCAGCCATGTGCACTCCTCTCTGCCATTAATGAAAGCAGCTCAGCCATTTTGTTTCCCAGCTTCTTGTATTTAGAGATACCATCCTGTGATCTGTTTCACCCATGCCTGTCTTGACATGCCTTCATCCTCCTCACATTCTCCTGTCCTGAACAGGGTGGAGCCTAATGGCATCCTCTTCCAGGTAACAACATGTATTTTGACACCTGCTGCCCACCATATCAGTTTAAATTAAGTTTCCTGCTAATATACCTATCAAATCCTGCCTTTAATGCTTTTTGCTTCTTCCTTGTTGAGGTGCAACCTCCCAGTGCATGTAGGTTCTTGTTCCCCATGTGACTGTTCCCCAGTAAGCAATTATTCCATATCCCTCTCCTTTACACCACCTCCTGATTCAGACATTGAATTCCCTACACTAGTCTTACTTGCAGAGATGGTTTCTGGTACTAGTAGCACTTCTAGAAGGCTACTAGCACCCCACCCTCCTGCAGACATGTGCCATTTCCTTGAACCTTGCCTGGACTATCCCAAGTTTACTGTCAGCCAGATTGGTAATACTCAGGTGAATGATGAGGTGCAGCTGCCCTCCCCACCTCGTCCATAAACTCAGCTATTCCTAGACCCACCCTCCCTGCAGTCACTGCCAGTATACAGTGCACTTGCTTGCAATTCCCTGTAGCCCTTGTGTCTCCCCATCTCACTACTTTATCTTCGGAGTCTCCTAGGATCACAGCACTCCTTCCCCACCTGTTTCTTGATTTCTCACCCACTCTACTCTTGTCTGTAACCTTACTGCTGACCCTTTCCCCCTTCCTCACATCTGCTCCCACTCTGACCACCTGCATCCCTCTTGCAGTGACCCCTGTCCCTGTTTTCCCCTTCTGCCATTTTCCACTGAACTCTTTCTTTACTTGCCCCATCTCCTCCATGTCCTGTCTTCTTTACTCACTCCCCCATCCGTTCCCTTGTCCATCCCCTTGTGCACACCTCACATATCCTTTGTATCTCTCTCCTGTTGCTGCTTTGTCCTATCCTCCTCACCCATCTTACCCCTACCTTCCCTAGTCATTGGAAAGAATCTATTCCTTAGTGGCACATGTGTGGGTGTGCCCACCAGCCTCTCTTCCTTATTTTCCTGTCCTGTTCCTTTAAACATTGTCCATCCCATTCTCCAGTGCCCTCTTCACTTAAGGGAAGTGGGCCCTGGTGACCTGCCTTGGCCCTCCCTCCATTCCTCCTCTCGCCTGCCCCTCACTCAGTGTGAGCTCCAACTTTTGAACCCCTCCCTACGAGCACTCCTCCCCTCTCCTCCCCCACCATATTTTCATTTACCTTATCCCTAGTACCCCTAAGTCTTTTCCAAGGTGCCATATCTTCACCCTCAGCTGGTCAGCGCTCCTTTAGACCAGACACCCCTCAACCTCCCAGAAAGTTCCAAAGAAAAACTGCTGTCCTGTTCCCCTGCAATACACTACCCTAGCTGCTCCCTGTACCATCTGCAACCCCCTTGTGACATTATTTCAGTTACTTCTTCCCTGACAATGTATCTGCCTACCCTTGCAACTTGTGGCTTACCCTATGTAGTGTTTTGCTGCTATCCTCAAAGAAACCTTAGCTATGACCTTGGTACTTTAACCTGGTCAGATGGCTGAAATGTGTACCCTTTAAACTATTGTTCACTTAACTATGTATCCTATCCAGGAGGATGGTTGAAAAGCTCCATTCCCTGTGAGAACGCTAACAACCACTTAACCTAAAAGGAACAGCTGAAAAGCTGCAATCCCACAACTAGTTTGTTCACTGACCTCGATAGGGACCACCTGCACCCCTATAAACCACTCTCCACCAGCCCTGCTGTAGATTGACCCCAGATACTGATTAGCTACAGTCCCCTGACAAGACCATACAGAAACCAAGCGCTATGGCCATACCTGGCCCCAATTGCGCAGCATGGTCTGTGCCCTTCAGTCCTCCCTTCAGACATCCTACCAACTCCCACAAAAGTTACTTAGATGCCACCCTTCTGCTTCATGGCACTCATGTTTTGGGGTTGCTTGGAACTCTGGGAGTTTTAAAGAGACAGCCACCCAATGGCTTGGTGCAGTCATGTGGTTGGCTCACCCTCCAATGGCACTGGCTCTCTCTTCCTTGTCCCTCCTTCTGTATCGATTCCTCCTTCTTCCTTTTCCCCATTTCAGCAAACAATCCCACACATAAATAAAGCAGTTCAATAATCCAAAGAAAATGCAGAGAATTTGCACCTATTCGAGTTAGTAAAGCACATAGATTTTCTGATCTTTTGCTCCTGCTAGTGTCCTCTAGGTATCGGTGGAGAAGGAGGAGGCACATCGGTGGCAGAGGCTGAAGATTTTACCAACAGGGTAAGGGGTCTACTGAGAAATATAGGATCTTCTTGTCTCAGAACAGGACAAACAGGAGCTTAAAGGGCACAAAGCCAGTAAGTAAATAGGGAGAGAAGAATAAAAAAAAACTGAGGAAACAGTAAGAATTCTAAACAACAGTAAAAGGGCCAGAAATAAGACATGATGGGAGTGGAGCAGAGCAGTGGCTGTGGAGCAGCAGTCTTCTGGGAGACGTTCTGGAGAATGCAGTGTTGTACCAGCTGCAGGCACCTCTCTGGGCTGAGGGAGAAGGCTGCTCATCTCCAGGTTGAGTTGGCCAGGATTTGTGGGACCTCCTCCTCTTCCATCCAGGGATCACAAGGGCCACTGCCATTACCTCAGAGGTTGCCAGGAAAGAGAAGCGGGTGGACCACAGTGGGCTCAGGGAGGGTGAGGGTGGTGGAACAGAGGCGCACCCCTCCAGCTGTACTTCTTCACAATTCCTATGCTGTTCTGGCAAAGTGTGTTTCCTCTATGGAGGCACCCGCAGTGGAGACCAAGGAGGATGCTGGGAGCCTCCACAAGGGAGATCCACAGGAGGATGGCATGGGACCCCACACAGGACAGAAACAACTCCTGGTGGGGGACTCCATTGTTAGGAAGGTAGAACTGGGGGAGGAAGGGGACAGGGAGGTAAGGTGCCTGCCTGGTGCCATGGCTTTGGGGGGACAGGGAGTGAATTCTCAGGATCGCCAGAGCAGCTGCAGAGGGGAAGGAGCTGAATGTCATTGTCCACCTAGGGACAAATGATCTGGCTAAAAAAGGGATCAGAGCAGTGCAAGAAGAGTTTGTGGAGTTGGGGAGGGGCCTTAGACAAGTAACACACAGGGTAACCTTCTCGGAGGTGCTGCCTGACGTATGGCGTAGGTGAGGCTAGGGTGCTCCACACCATGGGATTGAATCAGTGGTTGAAAAACTGGTGCAGAGCTCAGGGATTTGGCTTAATTGGGGGTTGGGGGTCCACCTGGGGTGATACAGGCCTATACTGGCATGATGGGCTGCATCTGTCCAGGAGGGGAACCAGGATCCTAGGGGAGGCACTGGAAAGGAGCAGAGAAATCCTAGCCCCCCCAAAAAAAAGTCAGGGTAGTAAGTGAGGTAAACACCAAGATAGAGGTGTCAATAGGGAGAAGGGCAGGGTAAATCAAGAAAGTAACAAAGGCAATAAGGACAGGGATGGGGCAAAAGGAGTAAGGCCATCAGGAAATGGAGGTAAAGTGAGCCTCATAGTCTGGGCAACAAGCTCTCTGAACAGGTGGCCTTGATTGAAGAGGGATGCCTGGATATTGTATCAGTCACAGAAACACGGTACACAGAGAACCATGACTGAGATGTTAACATACCAGGGTTCATAACCTGCAGGAGAGACAGGGAGGGGAGAAGAGGAGGAGGAGGAGTAGCTCTTCATGTAAAGGAAGGATAAAAGCAACTGAACAAAGGAGTAAACAGGGAGGAAAGGAGGCACTATGGGTCACCTTAGAGACTGGAAATGGCATCACAGTCTGCACAGGCGTTGTATACAGACCTCCATGTCAGGGGGAGGAAATGAACAAGGATATGATAGAAGGCATTCTAAGGATGGCAGAGAAAGGGGAGATACTTTTGATGGGAGACCTGACTATGCCAGATGTTAACTGGAGCACATCTGCTGCAGCCACATCCAAGAGCAGGGCCATTCTCAATGCCCTACAGGTGGCATGCCTCAGACAGCTAGTTTCGGAACCCACGCATGAGGGAGCAGTCTTAGACCTCATACTCTCAAATGGGGACAGTGAAAGGATCTCAGATCTAGAAGTGGGTTGCCATCCTTTACACGAGAAAGGGTCCTGAAGGAACTGGAAGTAATAAGAGTTGATAAAGCAATGGGGCCAGATGGGGTGCACCCCAGGGTCCTTAAAGAACAAAGAGAGGTGGTGGCTGAACCTCTGGCTATCCTGTTTAGCCGATCACTGGAAACAGGGAGGTACCCAAAGACTGGAGGACAGCAGATGTAGTCCCTTATACAAAAGTGGGAACAAAGAGAAGCAGGGAACTACAGACCAGCCAGCCTCACCTCGGTAATGGGGAAGATCATGGAAGCACTACTGAAGGAGAGATTGGTGGAACATCTGGTTGTCAATGGACTACAGGACCCAAGGCAGCATGGTTTCACCAGGGGATGTCATGTCAGACCAACCTCATTGAATTTTTGACTGGGTGACTAGGGAGGTGGATCAGTGGAGGGCAGTGGACATGGCCTATCTGGACTTCAGCAAGGCCTTTGACACTGTGCCACATAGAAGACTATTACACAAACTGGGGTATATGGGGCAGGGACAGTAGGTGGTGGGTAGGTAACTGGCTGGGTGGCAGGACACAGAGGGTGGTGGTAAATGGCCGTCACTCCACAGAGGGAAGAGTGACCAGTGGGGACCACAGGGATCAGTGCTGGACCGTCCTATTCAACATCTTCATCAGTGACATGGCGAGAACCTAGAAGGCAGAATTTCACTGTTCGCTGATGACACAAAGCTCTGTAACAGAGTAGACACACCAGAGGGTGTAGACAGAATGAGAAGGGACCTGCAGAAACTTGAAGAATGGTCAAGGATTTGGCAGTTGTAATTCAATGCAAAGATGCAAGATAATGCATATGGGCACAAAACCCTGGCACAATATATCAGTTGGGGGTGAGGATATGGCATGCACCAAGCAGGAAAGGATCTTGGGGTTGATCATCTCTGATGACCTAAAGGTAGGGAAACAGTGTGACAAGGCATGCAGGTAAAGCAAATAGGATGCTGGGATGTATAGGCAGGGCATTACCAGGAGAAAGGGAGGTCATAATTCCGCTATACAAGACACTAGTGAGGCCCCACCTGGAGTACAGTGTACAGTTCTGGAGACCATACCTACGTAAGGACATAGACAGGGTAGAGAAGGTTCAGAGGAGGGCAACAAAGATGGTGCATGGATTGCATCACAAGTCCTATGAAGACAGGTTGAAGGAACTGAACATGTACTCCCTGGAGGAGAGGAGGGAGACAGGGATATGATAGAGACATACAAGTATCTTACAGGGAGGAACAGGGTGCAGGAAAACACTATTTTTAAGTGAAAAGATGTTCCAGGACTAGAGGGCATGGGATGAAGTTGGAGGGAGGACGATTCAGAGGAAACATGAGAAAGAATTTCTTCACAGAACGGGTCGTGGACAAGTGGAACACCCTGCCAGAGGAAGTGGTGGGGGCTGAAACAATCATGGGATTTAAGAATGCATGGGATAGACATAAAGGAATTCTGGAGGTCAGGGCTAAGGTCCAACAGACTTCTAGGAAAACAAACTGAACTTACAAGCTCAAATGGGCAGACTGGGTGGGCCATAGGCCCTTATCTGCCGACACTGTCTATGTATCTATGTATCTATGTATCCATGTATCTGGGAACAAGTGACCATCAAAGAGTGTGGTTCACGATAAACTCATTGACAGAATCAAGCCATACAAAAGTGAGGGCACTGGACTTCAGCAGGGCTGACTTTGGCAAGATGGGAGAGCACCTTAGAAAAGCACTAACAAACAGGCTAGAAGGAGGGGTGGAGCAACAATGGGGAAACATCAAAACTGCCATCACAGAGGCAAAAAGCCTTTGCGTCAAGCAAATAAACAAATCAAAATGAAAGAAAAAGCCACTGTGGTTCTCAAAAGAGGTGTCGGGGAAAGTCAGGGAGAAAAAGATAGCATTCAGAAAGTATGAGGAAACACAAAAGGAGCAGGACAAAGAGCTGTATCATTTAAGGCAGAAGGAAGCAGGGAGGTAGGGAGGTCAGAATAGCAAAGGTGCAAACTGAGGAAAAGATAGCCAACTTGGTTAAGAAAGGGGATAAAACCTTTTTATAGGTATGTCAGGGAGTGTAGGAAGACAAAGGGAGGGATAGTGAGGCTGAATAGAATGGACAGTGGGTGGGCAGAGAGGGGCAGTGAAAAAGCAGGGATACTGAACGAATATTTCTGCTCAGTATTCACAAAACAGGATGAGGGGGAGGTGCCTAACTCAAATAACAGAAGCACTCTTGATAGGGTGGGTCGATCACAGTCCTTTCACAGAAGAAAGGGTTCTGAAAGAACTCCTTAAACTGAAGGTGGACAAAGCAATGGGGCCTGATGGAATTCATCCCAGAATTCTAAAACAGTTAAGGGCAGAACTAGAGAAACCACTGACTACCCTTTTTAACAAATCATGGGAGGATGATGTGGTACCTGAGGACTGGAGGAAGGTGGATGTGATTCCCCTTCACAAAAGTGGGACCAAGGCAGAGGCAGGAAACTACAGACCTGTGAGTTTGACCTCTGTGGTAGGAAAAGTGATGGAATCACTTCTGAAGGAAAGAATTGTTGAGTACCTAGATGCCAATGGGGCACAGGACCCAAGGCAACATGGGTTCATAGCGGGAAGGTCATGTCAGAAGAATCTAATTGATTTCTTTGACTGGGTGACCAAAATTGTAGACCAGGCAGGGGCTGTGGACATGGCCTACCTAGACTTTAGCAAGGCATTTGACACAGTCCCACACAAAAGATTAATAATCAAATTAACCAGCCTTGGAGTGGGTCCCAGGGTGGTAGCCTGGGTAGAACACTGGCTGGACAACAGGACACAGAATGTAATTGTAAATGGAGTCCACTCTGAAGAAAGAGGGGTTACTAGTGGGGTACTTCAGGGTTCAGTACTGGGTCCGGTCCTTTTTAAGGTCTTTATAAGTGACATTGCAGAGGGACTGGAAGGAAAAGTATGCCTCTTTGCAGATGACACAAAGATCTGCAACAGGGTTTATACAAAAGGAGGCTTGGAAAGGGTGAGAAGGGACTTGGCAAGGTTGGAGGAATGGTCAGAGGTGTGGCAGCTTGGATTCAATGCAAAGAAGTGCAAAATAATGCACTTGGGAAACAAAAACCCAGGGGAAGATTACACAGTGGGGGGGATAGTAACAACAACAAGAATGGAAAGGGACCTGGGGGTAATCATATCAGATGACCTTAAGGTTAGCAAGCAATGTGAGATGGCAGTAGGGAGGGCTGGGGATATACTGGGATGTATAGGGAGAGGCATCATCAGCAGAAAACAGGAAATTGTTATCCCTCTGTACAGACAGTTGGTGAAACTCCATATGGAGTACTGCATCCAGATCTGGAGACCCCACCTCCGCAAGGACATAGACAGGATAGAGGCAGTTCAGAGCAGGGCAACTAAAATGGTGCAGTGTCTGCAAGAGAAGCCATACGAGGAGAGACTAAAGGAGCTTAATATATATACTCTTGAGGAAAGGGGGGGACATGATAGAAACATTTAAGTACCTCAGTGGAATCAACAAAGTCCAAGAGGGTAGCATCTTTCAGAAAAAGAGATGTGCAAGAACAAGGGGACACAATTTAAATATGGGGGGTGGTTCAGGGGCAATGTGAGGAAGTATTTTTTCACAGAGAGGGTGGTGGACGCATGGAACAGTCTTCCTGAGGAGGTTGTGGGGTCTAAAACTGTGGGAGAATTCAAGAATGCATGGGACTGACATAAGTCAATTCCTGTGGGGGGTAGGAAGAAATAGGCTGTTGATCAACTAGGATCTGCAGCTTATCCTGTAGGTAGGGAAATGGGCAGACTAGGTGGGCCAAGCAGTCCTTATCTGCCATCAAAGTCTATGTTTCTATGTTTCTTTGAGGCAGTGACTGCAGGCAAATCTTGCCAACATACCATGGCTCCAGCTGTATAAAAGAGGGAGGAAATTGTTTCGCAATCTTTAAACCAAGGTATTCTCTCATGTAGTTGATCTAGTTCTCCCCCTGATAGAACTCTGGCCTCTGCATTTGGCCACACTGTGATTACATCAGTGTGCAGCCTAGAACACAAGCTGTCTTATCCCTAATATGGGACTTTAAAAGTCAACTGCTATTACACATAGGGTGGACTTCACAAGGCTGGGGTCCCTCAGTGTGAAACAAACTATGCTAGGGAAACTGTAGATTGTAAGGTAGCCACTAGGCAATGGGGACTGGATGAAGGGGTGAAGGAGAGTGCTCTGAAACCCGAGGTGAATAGCCCCATCTGAGCTGACAAGCAATTGGGCATGAAGTGAATGTCTGTTGTGAGCTGACTAGCAGATCAACAGGAACATTGTCGAGCAGGGGTGAGCGGAGAAACAAACTGGCCTAAATAATAAAACTGAACTTTGGACTTTCAGCATCCAAGCCAGTTTTAGCTCATGGCTACCTCACCCACAGGCTATTGGATCTATTGCCAAGCCCTGTCTGACCTGTGTTTCCACAGGGCCAAAAAGTGAGCACCTCCAACATACCCCTGGTCCCCGCTCTCATTGCTATGAGTAAGGACATGACAGCTCGACTCAGCTGTCTCACAGTTGACTAGGAGCAGTTTGGCTTTCATCAGCAGCAAAATCAAATCTTTCACTGTGAACAGTAGAAAGTGAAAGACAAATACTAGCAGAAATGTTTTTTTTTTTGATAAAGCCTAATACAGGAACTGTACACATCAGAGCCAACAGTTTTCAGCAGCAGGAGGCAGACTGTGCCACTGCACATTGTGGCTCAACTACAGTACATTTTGACTACAGCGAAAACAATGTCATGATGAATTTACTGAAAAGTTGTATGCTGCATAGTGGGGGTTGAGGCATGTTGCTAGGACTGTTTGAGCATTAACTGTTCATTCCTTTTTTCCAGGATGCAATGGCCTGTATACTTCCTTGGTCTTGCTTGCCTACCCACCTCAGTTAACCACCACTATTACTGCTGTATTGTGCAGGCTTGTGCTTAATGCAGCATCATGACCATTAGAGAAAATAAATAAAAAAAAGGCAAGCTTAAAATCACTCCTTTTTTTTAAATCTATGTTTGGTCTTTTGTGGTACACTTAATGGTACCTACAGTCTGAGAAGTACAGTCGGTCTATATCTTACAGGTTGAGTGGTACAGAAGGCAGCCTTTCCACTTCAGAGATACTGTATGCCTGGGACCTCAAGGTAAAAATTTGTGGCTAGTTAAGTATTAATCTTCACGAAACCACTTAGAATGAGAAATGTATTTAAATGGAATGTTAAAGGTTGGGGGATAGTCCAGACCAGTGGGTACTGACTAGTGGAGTTGAGGGAAGTGCAGTGCCTGAGAACTGCAATGTATTCAAAATGACTACAGTCATGGGCTATATAACAGAGAGCCACTCTCCCATTCTGTCCTTCTGCCTTTGTAACTGTGGGGGCCCATTTCATGTTATATAATAACAGTGTATGTAAAATGCAGGAATAATTTGAATGTATAGAGTGTCATAAGGGTTGATTGTGACTGGATAGCTGAGACAGATATGAATATCCACCAGGTTTGTAAGGAAGCAGTGAGCCTTGTTTGGGGAGGTGTCAAACAGGGAAGAGGGAGAGATAGGGAAGGTGCAATGGGACAGGGGAACAAAGGGGGGTGGTGGGGGGTTTGGGATATGTACAAGAAGGTACACAAACCTGGACATTGTGGCTACTACAGAAATGTGGTACACATGGAACCATAACTGAGATACAGCCATACCTGGATACACACTTTTTAGGAAGGAAAGGGAAGAGGGGAGGGGGGGATGGCTATGTGTGTGAAGGAGATGATTAAAGCAACAGAGGATTAAGAATTACAGGAAGGAATGGAGGCACTGTGGGTCATCCTAGAGGCAGAAATAAGACTGCCATTCACACTGGAGTTGTTTATAGGCCTCCTGAACAGGGGGAGGAAACAGATAAAGTTCTGGTGGAGACCATCCACAAAATGGCAACCAAAGGGGTACTTCTAATGGAAGACTTCAACCTGCCAGATGCAGATTGGAGCACTCAGACTGCAGGTACAACAAGGAGCAGGGACTTATCATGACCACACTGAAAGGGGCAAACTTAAGGCAGCTATTAGTAGAACCCACCTGGGAGGGAGCTATACTCGACTTGGTGCTGACCAACGGGGACAGGATCACAGATGTTGAGGTGGGCAGTCCCCTTGGTTTCAACTACCACAGGGCAGTATGGTTTACTGTAACCACAGTGGTAGAGGAAAGTCATACAAGGACTAGGGTTCTGGATTTCAGGCGGCCCATCCTTAAGGAAATGTGGGGACAATTTAAAAGTGCTCTAGCAGCAGAAGGTACAAGGAGAGATGCAGAGGAACAGTGGTCTAGACTCAAAAGAGTCATAACAGAAGTAACAAGACACTTTGTTAGAATGCATTGTAAGAGTAAAAGAAAGAAATGTCTGCTATGGTTCTTGAAGGTAGTGCCTGAGAAAGTAAGGGAAAAAAGAAAGGCCTTTAGGAAATACAAGGCACCTCAAAAGTATAATGACAGGGATAAGTATCTGGAGAAAAAGAAATAACCTGGGAAAGCAGACAAAAGGGTTTAAGGTACAGACATAGGAAGGCATAGCACAGGCTATTAAGAAAGGAGACAAGACCTTCTTACGATACATTAGTGAGAGGAAGAAAAACAGAAATGGTATTGTTAGGATGAAGAAGGAAAGAGGACTGTAGGTGGAAGATGACCTAGAAAAGGTTGAGATACTGAACAAATACTTTTGCTCATTGTTCATCAAGCAAGGGGAGGGTGAGGTACTAAAACTCATTAGGAAGGGTAGTCAGTAGAGGGAGGTTGACACCAGCCCATTCACAGTGGAAAGAGTCCTAGAGGAACTCGGGGAAAATAAAAACAGACAAACCAATGGAACCAGATGAAATTCACCCCAGAGCATTAAAGGAACTCTGGGATGTGCTAACAGGTCCACTGACTGACCTTTTTAGCTCATGTCTAGAGACCGGGGTGGTACCTGAAGTCTGGAGTAGGGCAGAGGTGGTCTCTCTCCACAAGAGTGGCAGTAGGGAGGAGACAGACAATTACAGACCTGTAAGCATGACATCAGAAGAGGGGGAGCTAATGGAGTTCCTACTTAAGGAGAGGATTGAGAAGTTTCTGGAGACTAGCGGGACACAGGATCCCAAGAAGTATGGATTCTCAATAGGAAGGTCCTGCCAAACAGATCTAATTGATTTCTTTGACTGGGTGACCAGGGTGGTAGATCAGGGAGGGGCAGTGGATGTGGCCTACCTGGACTTCAGCAAGGCCTTTAACACCAGTCCACATAGGAGATTGCTAAATAAATTGAGAAACCTGGGAGTGGGCTCTAAGGTAGTAAAATGGATTGAGAACTAGCTAAGGGTCAGAACTCAGAGGGTGAAAGTAAATGGCATAAAATCAGAAGAGAGGGAGGTGACCAGAGGGTGCCACAGATATTGATGCTGGGACCAGTCCTATTCAATGTCTTCATTAGCGACATTGTAGATTGTCTGGAGGGAAAGGTGTGCTTGTTCACAGACAACACCAAGATCTGCAACAGAGTTGACACACCGGAAGGGGTGGAAAGAATGAGAAAGGATCTAATCTTATTGGAAGAATGGTCCGGTGTATGGCAGTTGAGTTTCATTGCTAAAAAGTGCAAAATAATGCACCTGGATCACAGGAATCCAAGAGAGAAGTACAGGATGTGGGGGGGGGGAGGGTTCTGGTCACCACAAAGCAAGAGAGAGACCTGGAGATCATCATATTAGATCACCTAAAGGTGATCAAGCAGTGTGAAAAAGTGGTGGGGAAGGTAAACAGAATGCTGGGATGCATAGGTAGGGGCATAACCAGCAGAAAGAAAGAGATGTTGATCCCACTGTACAGACCAATGGTAAAGCCTCACCTGAAGTACTGCAGTTCTGGAGACTGCATCTCAGGAAGGACATAGACCAGATGGAAGCAGTCCAGAATAGAGTGACAAAAATTGTACATGGGCTGCACCAGAATATGAAGAAAGACTCAGGGACCTTAATAGCTATTCATTGTAGGAGAGGGGAGAGAGAGAGAGAGAGAGAGGGGGATATTATAGAGACATTCAAGTACCTTAGGGGTATAAACAGGGTACAGGAGAGAAGCATATTTCAGAGGAAGTATTGCACAAGGACAAGGGGACATGATATGAGGCTGGATGGGGAAGGCTCAGGGGAAATGTCAGGAAATACTTTTTCAGATAAAGTATGGTGGAACTGTGGGACAGCCTTCCAGCAGAGGTGTTGGAGCTAAAACAATACAGGGTTTCAAGAGCACATGAGATAGACATTAAAATACCCTGGAGATGGGCAAAGAAGGCATTCCACAGATCAAATAGTATCTGGACTGTCAACACTGAGTAGGAAAATGGGAAGACTAGGTGGGCCATATGGTCCTTATCTGCCATAAGATTCTATATTTCTATGAATGTACTTTGAGACTGGCAGTATAGCCTAGAGGTTAGAGTAATGAGTTGTGAATCAGCTTGGTCTATCCTGTAGACATACCTGGATTTGATTACAACAACCTGCACTTGCATACTGTGTGACTCTGAGCAAGTCACTTAACCTCCCCAGTGATCCCTGAAAACAGGCACCTGTGCCTAGTGGGCCTTACCTGTTTACTGTACCAAAGGAATAAAATAAAAAAAATAAAAATAAATGTATGTGCTGCAACATTAAGGTACACAGTGCTTCATTCATTGGACTTGCATTACAACCTTACAGTTTGTTGTGGGTCTCCCATCATGCGTTCTAGCCCATAGACAAAAAGGGTACTGTGGGTGATTGACTAAAAATAGTATCAAGGGATATCGACAGTTTGAAAACCTAGACTTAAAGGAAGAGGGTATTAGATTATGTAAAAAAAATTAAAATCTGACATAGCCTTATTTCAGGAGACACACATGAGAGCAAGAGAGTTAGTGCACCTCCGAAGAAATTATGGGGGGAGGGAGCGGCATGCAGCTACAGTTCACTTCAAGGCATCAGGCATGGGATTGTGCATTCTCCCATCAGCTCTTACTAAAACTGTAGTCCCTATAAAGGATCCAGGAGGTCTACACTCCTTGGTGCAGTTAGAGGGGAGAGGTGAACAGATGATAGCCATTTAGTGTGTCCATTCCCCTAACATAGATTCCTTGGACTTCTTTGGGCACTATCACTGAAGATGACCAGTGGGTGCTTGGAAGGGATATGAACCGTGTCTGGGATGGGATACTCCACAGATTTATCAGGGCGCCTGTGACTTTGAACCATAGCTTTACAGGTTTGCAAGACACAGCTGGAGATAAGGGATTGGTTGCAATTGCATCAAGGACTCTGGGTGAGAGGAACATACAGACACCCAAAAAATTGGGGACTGTTTCAGAGATTATTATCAACCATTATATAGGTCTGAGAGTGCCCTGCACCCTAGCAGATGACAGAATTTGAAAGGAAAACATTGTTTTTGTACTTGAAAACCAATGACTGGGCACAGCTTGACTTTTCTGTCTCTTGGAGGGAAGTAGAAGGTGCTATCAGGGGACAGAAGAGAGAAGGCACCTAGCTCTGTTATACTCTCAATAGATTTCTATAAGGTGTTCCCATCAGTTTTGTAGAAGCCCCTGTGGGGAATATCAGAGAGCCTAGAGAGTGGTGTGCCATCCTACTTCACTGGGTCTGCAACAATAGTGGTGCTGCACAAAGCAGGAAAGAATTCAAAGCTTTGCAACCCTACCATCCAGTATCACTGCTTAAAGGGGAACTGTCATCAACAGGGTATCTTACTGTCTCCCCGAGTGGAGGTTGTGAGGGCTAGCTGGAATCAGCCCTCCCCTGAGCTGCAAGACCCCCACAAAACAGCTTTCCTCAAGGGGAGGTCATGAGGACTAGCTTGAATCAGCCCTCCCCTGAGCTGCAAGACCCCCTGAAACAGTTCTCCCCAAGTGGAGGTCACGAGGACTAGCCAAAATCAGTCCTCCCCTGAGCTGCAAGACCCCCCTGAAACAGTTCTCCCTGAGTGGAAGTCTTGAGAGCTAGCCTGAATCAGCCCTCCCCCAAGCTGCAAGACCCCCCCCAAAACAGATATGCCATCCTGGCCTAAGGAACAGCTAAATTTTTCAAATGAAGCCGTGGCTGTTATTTTTGGCACCAAGTTTAAATTTGGACTGCCCAAACAGACTTCTCCAACAATATCCATTGGCAGAGCAATGAAGATAGTTTTTTGCTAACTGTCCTCCTCGTTAATATTACTGATTTGTCTCCTGTTCTGAAATGTGATTTAATTAATTGCTGAATTTTGGATGTTTTTGCTTCTAGCTGAGGTTACCTCTAGTCCTTTTTATGTTGGCACGCTTGCACAGCCAATATCTTGGGACAGTGCAGCTTTGGAGGTGTGGTCGCTGTTGGCCGAATGCAGGGCACACATCAGTAGGTGCAACCCTCATTCCCCTATCAGCCTGCATGCATGTGCCACATCATAATGTGGTGAGCACATCTAAGAAAAGGTCCGCTGCAATCTGAACAAAGCTTGTCAGATGCAGTGGTCCTTTTCTTGCTGTGCTCACCACCATTATGCACATGGCGGTACACCAGCCTCTGAACTGCTGATTTTGGGGGTGCCCAGTCCCCCTGTTGGTTACCCCTACCCTGCCCACTGTACTGCTGATGGGGGAGCCCACTCCCTGTCGACATAAATAACCCCTCCCATATGTTATATGCCGACGGGGTGGCCAATCCCCCTTGGCTCTAACCCCCCCTTTACTTGTGTGCCAACAGGGAAGTCCACTCCCCATCGGCATAAAGAACCCCCATCCCCCCATTGTGAAATGCCGAGGAGGGTGCCCAATGCACCTCAGCTCGGCGCCCCCTTCTCTGTGTGCTGACATGGTGCCCACCCTGCCTGCATAAATCCCAACCCCGGGTTGTGTGCCGACAGGGTGCCCAATACCCCCACAGCTGCAGACCCCCAAAATAGGTGGCACGCTGGGAGCCCACCCCAGCATGCCAATCCCTGAAATACAAAAACTGTCCCGAGGCATTCTTTTTTACCTGTAAACAGAAAACGGTTCCTCATAGTCTCTCTACCCACCACCCGTACCCACCCACTCCGCACCCTGCCTCCCCACATCCCCCTCATGCCATACTTACTTCCAGAGCTAGGCACGATGATCTTCGGTGGACTGGGAACATGTCTGCACTCTTCAAAGCCGACCGCGAACTGAGGAAATGCCGGTAAGCTGTATAATGGGATTGATAGGGTTTTTTCAACTTTGGTGCATATCTCGGGCATTTTTTGGTCTTTTTGCACCAAATTTTCAACATAGGGTTTTTGGGACCCCTCCTCATGAATTCTGCCTCTCTTATGATGTTAATCATCCTGAAAGGTGATTTTGTAGTCAATGTGCAGAACCACCTTTTGGGAACAATTAATGCAAGGACAGTGGCAGTGTTCTTGAGGTGGTCTCTCAAAAAGCCTATGTTGCAAATTTGGTGGAAAAACGCTAAAAAATGGCTGTTTTACAAGTGTGCATTGTGCAGTTGCTACGCACGCTTGTAACTTTGTGAATTTGCAATATTTTCACACCAGATTTTCAACATCGTCATTTTTCTACACCTCCTTGTGAATAGTACAGTTGTCATTTTTTAAATCCTGGCTGAAATGTGTTTCTGCACTTCTGGCACACAATAGCGCAGTCGCTGTGGGAAATCAGTGTTTGAGGCAGATTATGAAAATGACAGTGACACTGTTCATGAGCAGAGATCCTAAAATGCCTATTTTGAAAATTTGGTGATGATATCTATAGTGACTGTTACGAGCATGCATTGCGCAGTTGCTATGCATCCTCGTAACTTCGTGAATTCGCAATATTTTCACACCAGATGAACATTGTCATTTTTCTTTATCTCCTTGTGAACAGTACAGCTGTCATTTGTCACATCCTGGCTCAAATGTGTTTCTGCACTTCCGGCACACAATAGCACGGTCGCTGTTGGAAACCAGTATTCGGGGCAGATTACAAAAATGCAAGTCACACTGTTTATGAGTAGAGGTCCTAAAATGCCTATGTTGAAAATTTGGTGACAATACTCTATAAAATGACTGTATTACAAGTATGCATTGCGCAGTTTGCACGCACGCTCGTAAGTTCACAAACTTATAATATTTTCACTCCAGATTTTCAACAGTGCCATTGTTCTGCACCTCCTAATGAACAATACAGCTGTCATTTTTCACATCCTGACCAAAATCTATTTTTCACAGTTCTGGCGCAGAATAGCGCGATCGCTGTGAAAAGTCCATGTTCGAGACACATTATGAAAATGACAGTGATACTGTTCATTAGCAGATGTCCTAAAATGTCTATGTTGAAAATTTGGGGACTAAAGTCAATAAAATGAGTGTTTTACGAGCGTGCATTGCGTAGTTTGCATGCACGCTTGTAACTTTGTGAATTTGTAATAGTTTCACTCCAACTGTTCATCACTGGCATTTTTCCATACATCCTTATGAACAGTGCAGCTGGCTGAAATGTATTTTCGCACTTCTGGTGCAGAATTGCACGGTCGCTGAGCGAAATCAGTTTTTGGGACAGTTCCAGGAAATGACGGTGACACTATTTATGAGCAAAGGTCCTAAAATGCCTCTGTTGAAAATATGGTGCCAAAAGTCCCTAAAATGACTATGTTGCAAATGTGTATTGAGCAGTTTCTATGCACTCTTGTAACTTCGTAAATCTGCAATAATTTCATGCCACATTTTGACCACTGGCATTTGTACACACCTGTTTATCAACAGTCCAGCTGACATTTTTCACAGGCTGCCCAAAATATCTTTCCACAGCTGTGGCACACAATGGCGTGCTCACTGTGCAAAATCACCTTTTGGGACACATTAACAAAATCACAGCACTATGCATCTCTAGCTCCGCCAGTCCCACTGCCAATGCCAGCACGACAACATTCGGCATTGACAAATGCTTGTTATGTTTGCTTGCGTACATACGCAAGAAACATTATGTGGCAGCTTAGGAGAGAAGTGGGTTGTGGAGGTGTGGCAGTGTGGTGGTCAATGCCAGCACTGCATTTGTGGGCTTGGCAGTGTGCATCCAATGCATGTCCAGTGTCCTGATGACACTGGTTCTGCAGAAGTGCCACCATCTTGAAGCAATTTGACCACTGTAATGAGGAGCCACCTCATCATTGTAGTGTCAGCAGTTCCACTGCAATAAGGGAGTGACCCATCATTGCATGGTGGCACCTTGCCTGGTGTAACAGTACCAGGAACACGGTGGCTCTATGCAGCAGACTCAGAGCTGAGGGGGTACCCAGTCCCCCTGTCAGCATGCCCCCGACCCCCATCATTTGCTGATGGGGAGCCCAGTCCCCATCAGCATAATGTCCCCACCCCTAAGTACCTGCTGTGTGCCGAGGGGGTGCCCAATCCCTCTCGGCATCATGCACCCCCCAACAGTCTTTCTTTGCCGATGGGGGGCCCAATCCCCATCAGCTTCAGTCCCCCCCTTCCCAGTTCAATTTGCCATTGAGCCCACTCCCCATTGGCATAATGTTCCTACCCCCTCAATTTCTGTTGTGTGTCAAGGGGGTTCCCAATCCCTCTTGGCATCATGCAGCCCCCCAACAGTCTTTCTTTGCCATTGGGGGCCCAATCCCCATCTGCTTTAGTCCCCCCCCTCCCAGTTCAATTTGCCATTGAGGGCGCCCACTCCCCATCTGCATAATGTGCCTACCCCCTCGATTTCTGCCATGTGCCGAGGGGGTGCCCAATCCCTTTTGGCATCATGCTCCCCCCACCCATTTCTGTGCCAACAGAGGGTTCATTCCCCATCGGTTTTGGTCCCCCTCCCCACAAATGCAGGTGGTACACTGGTAGCCCTCCCCAGTGTACCAAATACTCCTGTGAAAGAAGAAAACTGACCCGCGTTGTCTTTCATTTTTTTTACCTGTAAAACAAGTAAACGGTCCCTTGCAGTCTCTCCTGCCCCCTCCACAACCCGCACCCACCCTCTGCGCACCCTTCCTCCCCACACCCCCCTCACCCCATACTTATCTCCGGAGCCTAGCGTTACAATCTTCAGTGGACCGGGAACATGTCTACACTCTTCAAAGCCAACCGCAAACTGAAGAAATGCCGGTAAGCTGTGTAATGGCATAAATACATTTTTTTTAACTTTGGTGCATATCTAAGGCATTTTTGATCATTTTGGCACCAAACTTTCAACATGGGGTTATTGGGACCACTCCTCATGCCCAGAATCACGTTTTGGGACCGAATAATGAAACAACAGTGCCACTGTTCATGAGGTGGGCTCTTAAAAAGCCCATGTTGTAAATTTGGCCAAAAAAATCCAAAAAAATGACTGTTTTACAAGTGTGCATTGCACAGTCTTCAAACACACTCATAACTTTGTGAATTTATAATATTTTCACTCCAGATTTTCAACATTGGTATTTTTCCACACCTCCTTATGAACAGTACAGCTGTCATTATACAAATCCTGGCCAAAATGTGTTTTCGCACCTCCAGCACAGAATAGCATGGTAGCTGTGGGAAATCAGTTTTAGGGAAGGATTAAGAAAATCACAGTGACACCGTTCATGAGCAGAGGTCCTAAAATGCCTATGTTGAAAATTTGGTAACAAAAGTTCATAAAATGACTGTTTTACAAGTATGCATTGCGCAGTTTACATGCATCCTTGTAACTTTGAATTTGCAATATTTTCATGCCAGATTTTCAACACTGCAATTTTTTCACACTTCCTTATGAACAGTACAGCTATCATTTTTCACATCCTGGCCAAAATGTGTTTCGGCACTTCCAGCACAGAATAGTGCGGTTGCAGTGGGAAATCAGTGTTTGGGACAGATTAAAAACAAGCGAGTGAGAGAGGGGGAGTGAGCAAGCTCAAAGGAGCTCTATCGGGACTACTGCAGATTTCTTTTTGGGCAGAAAAAGGCACCAATGCAGGCAGGAGCCCGGTACAAAAGGGTAGCCTGCAGCACTGGGAGAAAAAGAATGAGTGAGTGAGAGAGGGGGAGTGAGCAAGCTCAATGGAGCTCTGTTGGGACTTTAGAGTTGCCCACCCACCTGCCCAGGGTCCTATGTGGTTCTATATTACAGCAGGGTCTCTGGGGTGGAGACAAAGCAATGACTGGATACTTCTACGATTGCTGTAATAATACAGATTTAGTTGTACTGTCTATTTCTCTAATGGAGCTAAGTAGTGAGCTATACTGTTAGGACTGCTGTAATAATACAGATTAATTTGTTCTGTTTATTTCTCTAACTGAGTTGAGTAATACTTGGAGTGCAATACATTTTCTAACTGGGCTACGTGAAACTATGAGGGCTGAGAACAAAAAGTATGGTCACTGAGAAGTCAAAAATGGACAAGAAGACTTTAGGATTGCTACAGTAATACAGTATTTAATGGATTAACCAGGTTGGCAAGAGGGCAGTAGGAGGACTAGTGTGGGAGGAAACAGGAATTTGAGTTAATAGGGCCCTAACAGTTATAGTAGGCTACAGAACCTGGGAGTAAGAGCCTGTAACATAAGATGGGGGCCAAAATGGGGCAGGTGCCATGTATCAATAGGACAGGCATCTTTGGAAGGGTGGTGGGATGTACAGGGTGTGGGTCCACCATCATCCTGGACTGGGCTTGGAAGATGGGGGGGGTTGTATGCTCTGTAGATAATTGGCTAGTTTGAGTTAGGAACTGTGGAGGTTAGGGAGGAGTCTAAGTGGCAGGGCAAATGAGTATGGTAAACATCCTGCCTGGGGGGGCAGGGGATGGCAAGGAGGTGCGGGGGAAGAACAACTAGGGACTGAAACTGACCATAGTATCAGAGACACTAGCAGAAAAGAGAGGAGAAGGGAAGGGGTGCCAGAGGTGAGGGACGGGGCCTCCTGATGGGGGAGGAAGAGACCACGAGGAGTACCAGGGAGAGAGCAGATGGCTGCAGGTAGGGAGGAACCAGGGGTGGGACCCGGGAGGGGCACGGAAGGGAACAAGTAGGATGGGAACTGATAGGGGGAGGAGATGTAGGAGGGGTATTGACTAGGAATAGATTAGAGCCTCTGCTATGGGAGGGGGTGGCAGGAATATACTGGAAATGCACCTGGAAATGAGCCTTGGCTCAGTGTGCCTTTCCCAGTCATCAAATTTTAAATTAATAAAAATACTGTAGGGGGAGGACAAGTGGGAAATGAGAGGAATGGCAACAGGTAGGGAAAGAGATAGTGAGGACGAAAGAGTAGAAGCGGGGTTAATAAGGAAGGAGGGGTTGACTGGAGGAGAGAAGGCTATTTGAAGGGGAAGGATGGGAGGGGCATCACTATCGGGGTCAAAGGGAATGGGGGCTCTAAATTGACAACAACAGTGATAGGAGAGGGGTTGAAAATTAGCAGGGAAGGAGGATCAACATGGGAAGCCCAGTAGAAAGTAGTCAGGCTGGGAAGGGGTTCAAGGGGGATAGGAGGAATAAGGCACAGAAAAGGGGTGAGGTAGAAGTAGGGGCTGCAGACACAGAAGTCACAGAGGGTGCAGCTGGCAGGGGTAAGGGGCAGAGAAGAACGAATACTGGGGTGGTGGAAGGGGCATTAGAAGGGAAAGGGGGTAAGGGATGGGGGGTACTTGTCCTGGGGGGAATTCTATACTGAAAGGGGTGAGATGGGGCAGAAGGGGGGAAAGGCACAGGTGTATTTGGGTTGAAGCTATTTCTGGGTTGACTACAGGAAGGGCAGGCACTGCTCAAATGTGCAATGAGGGGGAGGAAGAAACCTCATTTACTGTTGCATGTGAATACAAATGACTTGCCGGGGGAGACTGTGGAAGTAGTGAGGGGGAGGTTCTAGGAGTTGGGCAGGCAGTGTGAGAGTGTGTGGGAGTAGTTGGCACTCTCGGAGGTACTTCCGGTACCATGTGCAAGCATGGGGAGGAAGGCTAGGATAGAGGACTTCAACGAGTGGCTGAGGGATTGGTGTCACACCAAAAATTCTGGGTTAGTGACTAAGTGGGGTAGGGTATGGGGGAATAGTGCCTTGTACATGGCAGACAGGCTACACTTGAGCAGGGAGTATTAAAGGCAGGATTAGAGGGGTATATCTCTACTAAGGTGGATTTAAACTAGTGGGGGGAGGGTGGCCAAAAGACTGAGGTTAGTAGAAAGGTCCAGACAGGGGAGCCTATTGAGCTCACCCCCTAAAGGCAGAGGTGTAGTAACACAGGGAGGGGTTGGGCAGAGTGGTCTGAGTGTAATACAGAAAGCACCACCACCCAATCAGAATAATGAGGAGAAAGGGTGCAGACTATCTAGAGGAGGGACACAGGCCAAGGAGAAGAGTGAGAAGAAAGAGGGGTACTGGTGGAAGGTGGTCTCTCTCAACACAAGAAGCCTGGGGAACAAAACTGCAGAGCTTCAGGCACTCCTTTCAAAGGGGAAGGTGGACACTGCTGCAGTGACAGAGACTTGGGCCACAGAGTACCATGATTGGGACTCGGCAATTCCAGGATATACAGCAGGGACTGGGGGGGTTGGAAGTGGGGGGTTGCACTCTATGTGAGGGAGGGGATCAAATGCATAAAGGACGAGGGAGAAGAGGTGAGGAGAGAGGTGCTTTGAGTGCAACTCCTGGACTCAAAGGGCAGAAAGCTGAGGCTGGGAGTGGTGTATAGATTACCAGCCTAATCCAGGGAACTGGATGGGGAGTTGGCAGAGCAGATAAGGAGGGTCAGTAGAAGGGGGAGTGTGGTGACAGTGGGGGAATTTTACCTACCAGGGGCTGACTGGAGCACCCCAGCCACTAGCAGTACCAGGGAGCAGATGTTCATTGATGCATTCCAGGACAGCCTTCTGATGCAATTGGTAAGTAGGCCTACAAGGCTTGGTAGCACCCTAAACCTAGTACTGTCAAATGGAGAGGCAGTGAGGGAGGTAAGGGTGGAGGACTCACTAGTGGGTAGCGACCACCAAACAGTGTGGATCATTCTCGCACTGGACAGGGAAACAGGAGGCACAGGCACTAATGTGGTGGACTTTAGTTGGGTCGACTTTGGGAAGATGGGAGCAAGACTGTGAGAGAGACTCCAGGATATACGTCCGAGGATGGCTGCAGAACAAAAGTGGGGAGTCATAAAGGTTGGGCTACAGTAGCTTGCACCAGGGCCAGGAGTAAGAAGAGCAGAGCCAAGAAACCATGCTGGCTGAACAAGGAAGTGCTGCAAGGGGTGAGGGCATAGAGGGCTGCATACTGGAAGTACAGGAGAACAGGAAAGGGAGAGGATAAGGAGGCTTATGGGAGTTGATCAAGGGAGGTGGCCAGGAGGGTGAAAAAAGCTAAGGCCTCCAGGGAACTAAGGTTAGCACAGGGCATTAAAGGGAGGGGAAAATTACATTTTAAGGTATGTCAGAGAAAAGATGAAGTGCAAGGAACATACTGTGAGGATAAAGCGGGGAGCAGATTGGGTGGGAAAGAGAGAGGAGCAAGCAGAAATTCTAAATGAGTACTTCTGCTCTGTTTTCACTAAGGAGAGGGATGGTCCACTACCAGCATGGGCTGGGGGGTGGGGAAAGGGAGAAGGAGGTGACAGACAAAGTGATCACAGGGACTAGGGTGCTACAGGGGCTGAGGGCAGCAAGGGTGAACAAGGCGCGAGGTCCCGATGGCATCCACCCCAGGTTGCTGAGGGAGATGGCAGAGCTGTTGGCTGAGCCACTGGCAGATCTGTTCAACACCTCCCTGGAAATGGGGCATGTGCCCCAGGACTGGAGGGTGTCCCATGTGGTGCCCATACACAAGAGTGGACCTAGGGAGAAGCCAGGAAATTATTGGATGGTCAGTCTCACGTCCATAGTGGGTAAGCTTATGGAGGCGAAATTGAAGCAGAGGCTGGTGACTTTCCTAAAGAGTAATGGCATCCAAGATGGGTGGCAACATGGGTTTGTCTCAGTGACGTCTTGTCAAACCAGTGTAATAGATTATTATGACTGGGTGACAAGGAAGTTGGACAGGGGCCATGCAGTACATCAATCAATCAATCAATCAATCAATCAAATCTTTATTTATTCGGGCGATCATCATTGAGCAAGGCTCATTTACAAGATGGACCTGAAAAGGTCAAGGTTCGAGTTGGTGCACAGCAATTACATCACATGCTTATGAGACAGTTATACATACAGAAACAAGAAAATGTTATTTATAACACAATAATATACAGAGAATTCACATGTTAAAGCTTGGCAAGAGAAAGTTAAACTAACATCTACAATATGTAACAATACATATATATCACAATGAGGGCTATGACAGTCACTCACATAATGAGTACAAGGATGGTGAAGGAATATTGGGTGCCATATACTGGTGGTGTCTGGCTGAAGGAATATGCCATATGTGATTGGAATAAGGTTTTGTGGGATGACTATTCTATCTCTAGCGATAGCAACTGAATTTCTCTATGAAGAAGGCTGTACAGTGTTGCTTGAAGGATGTAAATGGAATGATAATGGACAGTTTTAGGGATTTTTGTAGGGTTTTCCATGCTATGGCTAGAGAGTAGCTGATTGCTGCCCTCCCTATTTTGGTGTTGACTTTGGGCAATTTGAGCAAGATGATATTGTTGCTTCTTAGGGCATAGGAGCTGGGAGTGGTCAGGTTGAAGCAGTCCAGGATATAGCTTGGGAGTTTTTTCGATAAAGCTCTATAGATCCATAGAGCTACATTTCTGCTCCTCCTGACATGAAGGGAAACTCATCCAACTGAATCATAGAGAGAACAATGGTGAGTATTATATGGCAGGTCTGTAATGAAC
This sequence comes from Neoceratodus forsteri, assembly GCA_016271365.2. Classification (NCBI taxonomy): domain Eukaryota; kingdom Metazoa; phylum Chordata; order Ceratodontiformes; family Ceratodontidae; genus Neoceratodus; species Neoceratodus forsteri. The sequence continues at coordinate 258,271,162 of CM028137.1, read as the reverse complement.
CTTATTGCTCTATGGTATAAGGTATCCAACTTTGAAGGTAGGGAGGAGCAGTGACTATAGAGGAAGTCTGCATAGTCAATGACATAGAAAGATGGCCTGGACTAATCTCATCTTTGAATCTCTATTAAGGAAGGGTTTTAATCTGTAGAGGAGGCCAAGCCTTAGGCGGCTTTTTCAGCAGTTGTTCTAGATGCTGAGTAAAGTCAAGTCTGTTGTCAATCCACACACCTAGGTATTTGAAATTTTCAACATACCCAGATTTTCTCCAAGTATAGTGCATATCTGGGGGAGACTGATTGAAGAGGATGTGTTGGTGGAGTTTTGGGTTGTGAACATCATTGCTTTGGTTTTCTTTGCATTTAGCAGAAGCTTTTTCTCGAGAAGCTGATGTTGTAACAGGGAGAATTCTGCTTGTAGGATTTCATGAGCAACTTTAGGTGAAGGGTTGCTGACATACAGTACAGTGTCATCAGCAAAGAGATGTACTGAGGACTTGGTAAGGGTTGAATCAATTTTATTTATATAAATGGCAAAAAGGATAGGACCCAGAATAGAGCCTTGGGGGACTCCTCTTGACAGTGGTCTTAATGGGGAGAGGTCACCTTCAGCTTTTACCTGCTGTGATCTACCGGAGAGGTAGCATCTGAACCACTTAAGGGAGGATGGATCTAGGCCAAAGGAGTGTAGGGATGAGAGTAGCAGTTCATGGTCCACAGTGTCGAATGCTTTGCTCAGGTCCAGGAATACTGCACAGACATTGTTCTTTTTATCCAGTTCGGTTTGCCAATCATTGGTGACCTTGGCTAATGCAGTGATAGTGCTATGTTTGGCCCTGAATCCAGATTGAGCTGGATTTAATAGATTAGCATTGTCCAGATATTCCCCTTAACTGAATACTCACTAATTTCTCCAGTATCTTGGATAACACAGGTAGGATGGAAATGGGCCTGTAGTTATTAAGATCCATAGGGTCCCCTGATTTTAGAAGGGGGACCACTTGGGCTGTCTTCCACAACATGGGAATAGAGCCAGAGTTTAGGGAAAGGTTAAAGAGGTGAGTTAGGGGGACTGCAAGCACATGACACGCAGTCTTTAGAAAGAATGGGTCCAGAAGATCTGCTCCTGCACTTTTTTTGGTATCTAGATGCCATAATAGATCCTCAACTTGTTTCAACAGTATAGGTTTGAAGCTAAAGGAGGAGTCAAACTCTTTGTTCACCAGTATAGTGGGAGCTTAAATGATCCCTTAATAGGTTAGCTGGGGAGGAGTCAAAGGCAAGGCCAGCTGTTGTGAAGTGGTTGTTGAATGCATCCAGGATTTCCAATGTGCCAGTAATGGGGCTAGTTACTGTGTAAATGGGTTGGAAGGTTGTTAGAACATCCTGGCCCATCATACCCTTGATGGTGCCACAAAATCTAGCAGTATTATGGTAGGAGGAGTTGAGCTGGGCCAGGTAGTAGGCAGCCTTTGCATCCCTAACTTTCCTAGTGCATTTATTCCTGGCTTTCCTAAAGATCATCCAGTCCCTGATATTCTTAGTTTTTCTTGCTACTTTCCAAAGTTTATCTCATTCCAGCAGTGCAGCTTTGAGGTCAGCTGAAAACCAGCGACAGGATTTGTTTTTTATTCAGATACTAGAGATTGGGGCATGGGTGTTAAGGGCATTTAATATAATGCTATTTAGCACCTGCTGAGCTTTTACTACAGAATGTGCAAGATAGAACTTTTGCCAGTGTGGAGAGTAGGCTAGATCATGCAGATATCCTTCAATATTGATGTTTTTCTTGGATCTCCTCAATTAACTGTGTGAGCCCATAGGTGTCACAGAATGATACCAGAGGTGCAGCTGCCTGGGTGATCCAGTTGAAATTCAGGTCCCCTATGATAATGACTTGACCAGGTTTCCCAGGTGGGATAAGAGCTTGTGTTCAGCAGAAGGGGGTCTGTAGCATCCAATTAAATGGAAAGCTGCTGTATTGGGGAGAGAGACTTTTAGAGATAGACACTCAAATTCCTTGGGCATAGATGTTGCAGCAGTACAGGATACAACTAAACAGCTTTTACATATATGGCTACTCCGCCTCCCTTGTTTGGCGATCAGCTCTGAATAGCTGATAGTTAGGTAGGTTAGCTTCCTGTCCATTGTGGTGGTCTTGAGCCATGTCTCAGTTATCACAAGAAAGTCTGGCAAGGTATGGGCAACCCAGGATTGTAGCAATGTAAGTTTTTCAACAGACTGCATACATTAATATGCAGGAAACTGAGGCCTTTAATTGAGGATAGGTCTGAGGGAGAGGTGATGCTTTCAAGAGGTCAGGGTTGATTTCTACATTACCAATACAGAGCAATAGGAAGATCAGTAATTTCATAAGGCTGCCAGTGATAGGGAGGAGGCTGTCTTTGGTCCTCCTTTTTATTCCGTTACCATTCTTTGTTTTGGGTGCTCCTGTGGATTTAAGGTAGTGTGTCGGATACCAATTAGCAGTTTGATGACTAGGCTTAGTGGGAATCTATATACCCAGTAGTGGGGCCTTGTCTGAGACATATATTGATGTGTGTAACTTTATGGTGATTGTACCACTGTAGTCGATGCAGCAATGGCAAGACATATATGAGGTATGGGTGTCAGCCACGGGATGTTCCAGAGAAACTAGGCGGGTTGACCACTTTAGATTGTATAATAGGGTCATCTTCATTGTGGAACCCTATGGCTATTAGTGACAGGAGTATCAGTAGAAGCTCCCATTCTGAGGGGGATATTGATAGTTGGCAATAGGGAGTAGCAAGTTGCTGATTGGTTGGGTCAGCAAGCTGGTGTGACTGTCTATTGGTTTAGAGAAAAGTGCTGTGGTAGGGAAGAGATTTCAGCGGAAGATGCCTATAAATTAACACACAGGAAGGGGAAGGGCAGGTGGGCAAAAATTTTGCGCCTTTCCGACTGCTCCCTCACTATTCCTCCGGCCTTGTGGTTTCCCAAGTTGGCTGATGCCGACCGCCCGCTGGTGGAGCGAAGCCCCGGCGCTCAGCTGGTTGCTGTGGGCTGAAGGAAGCAGGCTGGAGAGAGACAGAGGAGGGTGCAGCAATTAATAAAGGCAGTAGCAAGCCTTTTTCTGAGCATCACTGACCAAATCTACACTACAAAGGACTGTGGGGGTCCTGTGGCTCCTCAGCGTCTGGCCCACCTTACATATTCAGACAAGGAGCTGCAGTTACTTTAAAGAGCAGTAAAACAGTAGTTTCCCCTTACAATACAATAGTGGATAACAGCACTTTTTTTGATGATTTACACATATAAAACTAGAAGGAGAGTGGCGCCTCAGCGTCTGGCCCACTGCTGCTAACACAGTCCAGCAGAATTCAACAGAATCAACAGCAGTTGCCCTCTATAGATGTCTCACCAGAGTGGAAGCAGCTCTTCTGGGAAACTTGCAGTAGAACACCAGGGGAAGAGTAAAAGACAAAAAGAAAAACAAATTTTCAAGTCCCACACATGTCCATTACTTGGACTCCAGTAAGGCCTATGATACAGTGCATCACGGGAGACTGGGGGGAAGGTGATGGCAGTGGGGGTGGGAAAAAATCTGACTACATGGACAGAGATCTGGTTACAGGGGAGGGTGCAGAAGGTGGTGGTGGTGGTAGGGGGGGAGCTCTTAGCACCCAGAGCAGTGACAAGTGGGGTGCTGCAGGGGTCAGTGCTGAATCTGGTGTTATTTGGGCTCTTTATCTCAGATATAGCACATGGAGTAGGGAGCAGGATTAGTCTGTTTGCAGATGATACCAAATTGAGGGCAGTGGTGGACAAAGAGGACGGATGGGAAAAGCTGCAGGGGGACCTAACCAAACTAGAGACATGGCCGGTGGAGTGGCAGCTAGGATTCAATGCAAACAAGTGTATGGTGATGCATGCACTTCAGACCTAAGAACCAGAAGAGGGACTATTGGTTGGGGGGGTGAGGTTGGGGATCACAGAGGAGGAGAAGGACTTAGGGATGTTGGTAACTGGGAGCATGAACAACTCAGCCCAGTGTAGGAGAGCAGCATCGAAGGCAAACAGAATGCTGGGGTGTATCACAAGGGGGTTCTCATCCAGACACAGATATGTGATCCTATCTCTCTTCAGATCATTGGTCAGACCATACCTGGAGTACTGTGTGCAATATTGGAGGCCATACCTGAGGACAGACATAAAGTTACTGGTTTAGGGTGCAAAAGAGGGCAACAAAAATGTTAAAAGGGATGGAAGGAAAGGAATATGAAGTTAGGCTGAATGAGCTGAACATGTACACACTGGAGGAGAGGAGGGATATGATTCAAGCATTTAAATACCTGAGGGGGTAAATAAACCTAGTACCGAGGGGGTGTTTAAACTGAGAAGTGGAATAGAGACGAGGGAGCATGGACTAAGGTTGGAAGGGGGAACATTTCAAAAGGGAAATGAGGAGGCACTACTTCACTGAGAGGGTTGTGTCTAGTTGGAATGCACTGCCAGAGGTGGTGGTAATGTGCAGGACAGTCAACAGCTTTAAGAAGTACTGGGATAACGCAAGAGGAAGAGTGGAGGGACAGGGACTGGAACAAGCGAGGGAGGAACTGAGGGGGCAGAGGCTGGGGCAGCTGCAATCTAGGGTGCTAGCTGCACACTCGGGCAGATTTAGATAGACCAATTGGTCTGTTCTGCTGGCAGATTCGTATGTTCATATGTATGTTCATTTGTAAAATCTCAGTGACTCTGTTCATGAGCAGAGGTCCTAAAATGCCTATGCTGAAAATTTAGTGACAAATGTCCATAAAAGAACTGTGTTACAAGTGTGCTTTGTGCAGTTTCCATGCACCATCGTAACTTCGCAAATTTGTAGCACTTTTACTCCAGATTTTCAACATTGGCATTTTTTCAGACCTCCTTATGAACAGTACAGCTGTCATTTTTGACATTCTGCCCGAAATATGTGTTTACACATCTGCCGCAGAATAGTGCAGTTGCTGTGGTTAATCAATGTTCAGAACAGATTAAGAAAATCAAACTGACAGTGTTCATGACCATAGGTCACAAAATGCCTATGTTGAAAATGTGGTAAAATAATTCCACTAAATGACTGTGTTACATGCATGCGTTGAGCAGTTTTCACGTACACTCTGAAGTTCTAGCATTTTTTATATTTTCACTATTGATTTTCAACATTGCCACTCTTCCCACCTCCCTATGAATGGTGCAGCTGTCATTCTTCATATCCTACCCGATCTGTGTTTTCATACATCTGGCACACAATGGCACAGTTGCTGTGGGAACTCAAAGTTTGGGACACACTGACAATTTCACAGTGCCACTGTTCATGAAAAGAGGTCCCAAATGCTTTCATGAGGTGGGGGTCATAAAAAGGCCATGTTGAAAATTTTTAGTGCAAATACCAACAAACACCCTGGGCATTAGGGTTTCTAACCATAACGTCCCACCCTGTACAGACTGACATGCATCAGGGCTGTGCCTTTGGATTGCCAACTGTAATAATCATGCCGTTCCAACTCTACCCCTCTCCCACCCTGCAGCCAGTGACAGGAATTGAGGTGTGCCTTGGACTCTTCAGCCCCAGAGTTCACCCTATTCTCTTACAGTATATTGTACCCATTTCAGTGTATATCCTTATGGAGTGGGGTGACTGTAAAGCTGAACACCCCAAGACACACCTCAACACTTGTCGGTGTCTGCAGGATAGGGTGAGGTGAAATGCCATGAATGCTATGGGCAACAATCTAAATGCATGTCCCAACGCCTGTCCATCTCTGCAGGATGGAGGTGCGGTTGGCATGAAGTTCAATACTTCACTGCCATTCCTACTCTGCATCTGTCTAACTCATTCATTTCCAATGCTAATAACAGCAAGCAAACATTTGACATTGACAAATGCTTTTTTAAATTCATTTCCACTGCTATGGAGTGCTTGATTCAAGCTTGTTTTTGCATATTTTGACTTAAAGTCCCAATGCTATAGAGCACAGTTTAAATATACAGCTACAGAGCGCTTGTTCATGCATATTTTTTACTTAAAGTCCTCTGCTATATAGAACTGTTAAAATATATATTTCTAGCCTAAAGCTCCTCTGATAAGAAAAATCATAGGCATGGCAAATAAGACTAATGAGGAAAGATTACAAGAATTAAACGTATATTCTATGATCTATCATCAATCTTGAGGAGATCTCTGTTTAAAATACAAAGCTATGAAAGATCCTGTTCTCACGGAGTCTCTTGGCCTAGAGATAAATTTTATTAAAACTCAGACTAGATCCCATAACCTTAGATTAAGAGGTGCTCATTGTAAAACCAAAAAGAGAAGCAAATGGTATACACAGCATGTAGATAAAACAAGCATTTGTCAATGCCGAATGTTGCTTGCTTCTATGTGCTGTTTAGGTATTTGGAAGTCATTGGAGTGCAAATATTGAAAAATTACAAACTTACGAGCGTGCGTAGGAACTGCGCAATGCACGCTCGTAAAACAGTCATTGTTAGGACATTTTTCATGAAATGTTCAACATAGCCATTTTAAGACCTCTGGTCATGAACAGTGTCAGTGTGATTTTGTTAATGTGTCCCATACATTGAGTTTGCACACCGACTGCGCCATTGTGCGCTACATGGCGGGAAACACGTTTTGGGCAGGATGTGAAAAATGACAGCTGTACTGCTCATAAGGAGGTGTGGTAAAATGGCAATGTTGAAAATCTAGAGTGGAAATATTGAAAATTCGCAAACCTACGAGCGTGCGTGGGAACTGTGCAACGCACACTCGTAAAACAGTCATTTTTAGGAATTCTTTCACCAAATTTTCAACATTGCCATTTTAAGATCTCTGCTCATGAACAGTGACACTGTGATTTTCTTAATGTGTCCCATACACTGAGTTCGCACACCGACTGCGCCATTGTGCGCTACATGGGCAGAAACATGTTTTGAGCAGGATGTGAAAAATGACAGCTGTACTGCTCATGAGGAGGTGTGGTAAAATGGCAATGTTGAAAATCTGGAGTGAAAATATTGAAAATTTGTGAACTTACGAGCCTGCGTGGAACTGCGCAACGCACGCTCGTAAAACAGTCATTTTTAGGAATTTTTTCACCAAATTTTCAACATAGCCATTTTAAGACCTCTGCTCACGAACAGTGTCACTGTGATTTTCTTAATTTGTCTCAGACATTGATTTCGCACATCGACTGCACATTCTGTGCTACAAGGCGGAAACACATTTTGGGTGAGATGTGAAAATGACAGCTGTACTGCTCATAAGAAGGTGTGGTAAAATGGCAATGTTGAAAATCTGGGTGAAAAATATTGAAATTTACATGAACTTACGCAGCCCCTGTGAGAAACTGCTAGAACGCATGCCTGTGAAACAGTCATTTTTGGAATTTTGACAAATTTCAACATGGGTTTTTAACCCCTTCTCATGAATGGTGTCACTGTCATAGTGATATTCAGGCCCATAGGGTGATTTCACAGTCACTGCACGAAATCACCCTTCGGGCCCAAATAACGCCATGACAGTGACATAATTCATGAGAAGGGGTCCTAAAAACCCCATGTTGAAAATTTGGTGCAAAAATTCCCAAAAATGCCTGAGATATGCAATAAAGTTGAACCCCTCCTATCTAGCCCATTATACAGCTTACCGGCATTTCCTCAGTTCGCGGTCGGTTTTGAAGAGTGCAGGCGTGTTCCCGTCCACCGAAGATCATCGCTACCGGAGTCCAGAGGTAAGTATGGGGTGAGGGGTGGGGAGGCTGGCGCGCAGTGGGTGTGTGCGGGGTTGTGGGAGGGGAGGTCGAAGACGACTGCAGGACCGTTTTTACAGGTTTAAAACAAAAAAAAGACTACGAGGATGTTTGCCATGCTAGGGTGGGCTCCCAGTAGCACAGGATAGAGGCCATTCAGCCGATGGGATTGGGCACCCCCATCAGCCAAACAATTAAAAAAGAGCTACGAGGATGTTTGCCACGCTGGGGTGGGCTCTCAGCGTGGCACGAGAACGGGGGCGTTCAGCCGACGGGGGATTGGGCACCCCGTGGTCAAACAACTGATTGCCACCCTGGGGTGGGCTCCCAGCGTGGCACCAGCTACGGGGGATGACATCAGCTCAGCCGGTGGGATTGGGCACCCGTCGGCTGAGCGTCGGAGGCGCAGCGCGCACGCGCGCGTGTGGGGGAGCTACGCTATCGGTGCTCACTGAAGCGTAGCTTCCCCTTTCAACTGTATACCACTGCATTTTGGAGCGTGTCATAGACAGCTCCAAAATGCATTGGCTTACAGGGGCCGCGCCTGCCAGCTCACTGACTGAATTGGAGGAGGAGGTGACACACCTCCGAAATCTCCGATGATGGCACTATGTTTCTTGCACATGCGTGCAAGCAACATAAAAATGGAATATACTTCCAGGTTCAATTATTGAGAATAACAACATGGAGACATTTAAACATTGGTTTGATCAGCACATAGGCAACATAAATTTGAATATTTATAAAAATAATTCCACTTTTGGGTGATGAGCTCATAAAAAGGCATTGCCTCATGAGCTTGTAAAACCACTATGATACTATGATACAGCAATCTTGTTAAAACTCAGGCCGCCTTAAGTTCCCTGCAGTAGTGTGCTTGGTTGCAAAATCTGCCCTAGCCCTTGCTTAAGCCAGAGTATAAGAGAATCCAGTTAGCCACAGTAAAGAAAAATCCAGCAGGACTAAATTCTCATTGTTAACACCCAGGAGAGTGAGTTTACCTTAAGCCTCAGGAGAGTACAATTACTTTAGTTCCTTACTGTTTAGTACATGAGAGTGTGATTTATTTAATTCCATGCACAGATCTATAAAATCAGGAAGAGTGTGATTAATTCAAGTTTAGACACTCAGACTCTTGCTTCTTAACTACAGGGGCTAACATTTAAAACAGTGTTCTCTTGTTCCTCTCCTCTTGCTTAGCCCTTCCTCCATCTTACCTCTTCATAACACTCCTCTTTGCTCTCTCTCCAGCTCTCCCTGAGTGGAGGTCATGAGAGCTAGCCCTTCCCCAAGCTGCAGGACCCCCCCCAAAAGAGGTATGTCGTCCTGGCCTGTTTTATGGACTAATTTTTCAAATGGAGCTGTGAATGCCCTGCCAATGCTACGCGTCGGCTGCTCCACCGCCCTCACCACCACCCTTGGTGAACTTTCCTTTATATAATAAGGATCACATGTTGCCCAGAACCAATCAGCCTATTTTTCCCTCTGCAGCTTATCCTCATACATCACTAGTGGCCACTACAAGTACAAATCTCATATTCCAGCATGCTACCGCTTTGCATAGTAGTACTTTCTCTTCTTCCTCCTCTGGCATACCTCCCACCCTCCACCTACCCCAAGCCGCAGACTTGCTTTCAAGCCCTCCTGCTCTCCTCCGCTACCTCCTCGGGCAGACTGCCACCTTCAGCTCTCCCCTACAATCCAATGGTTTGGCCCACCATCCTTCCACCTGCCTTCCACGCTGGGCTGTTAGCCCTAAAATTCACCACTCAGGGTACCTCGACTCGCATCTAGCAACCACCTACTTCCCACTGGAAGCTTCTGTGGGCCATACCCAAAGCCAAGCTTCTGATAGCATTATTGATCCTACTATCTGGGGATGTTGAGCCTAACCCTGGACCAAACCCCTCCCTGAAGAAAATCCTTCCCCACCTCTTCAGCTCCCTCAGGGTTTAAAATTAGCCCACCTGATCATCTGCAGCCTCCTACAGAAACTAACCCTGCTACAACTGCTGGTTCTATCCCTAAGAGCTGATATCCTGATCATCTCTGAGACCTGGCTAAAGCCTCACAACCTGGATGCTGAAATCATTATTCCTGGCTACACTGTCATTCATCATGACCATCCTGGGAACAAAAGAGGTAGCGGCATAGCCAAGTACATCTCATCATCGCTCCAGTTTTCACCTGTCTCACTATCATCGTCTACGCAGTTCATTGATGCCATGTTGATAAAACTCTTTCTCTCCCCCCCACTCAATCCCCATATTTATAGCAGAATCCTACTGCCTCCCCTGACTCCCCCTTACCCTCTATCATGGACCACCTGGGTACCCTAAAAGCTCACGCAATGGGGGGAGCTCCATAACCTTGGGGATTTCAATTTGAACTGGCTCTCCAGTACTATTGGCAAGTTTTGAAATCAGGTAGCCGCACTAAACCTGTACCAACAGATCACTGAGCTCACATGCTTGAACTCCAAATCCCAGAACCACTCGCTTCTGGACTCATCCCTTACCTCACACCCACACCGGATAATTGCCACTGGCCTCTTACCAGACTCCCTAAGCAATCATCACATGACCTACTTGGTAAGGAAAATATTTAAGCCTAAGGCTCCTCTCCCCAAAACCCTCCTGACCAGGTCCTTCAAATCCCTTGACCTCACTTCATTCCTAAATGACCTTTCAGATACAGACTGGTCTTTCATTCCCCAGGTCACCTCTATCAAGTCCACCCTCAAATACTTTCAATCCAGGCTTATCGCTTTCTGGGACAACCATGCCACACTAAGAAAGACTCGGGTGAGGGGTGCTCACCTGCCCTGGATCGCTGCTGAAATCTTGGCCCACCTCAGAGCCAGGGACCAGGCTTGGAAGTCCCACAAAGTTTCAGGCACCACCACTAATCACCTAAAGTACTGCAAACTATGAAATGTCTGTACACAATTAATCCAACGGCTAAGGCCAATTACTTCAAGACCTCTTTCTACTCTAATCTATCCCACACTGCTAAATTTTGGAAGGTGGTGAAAACACTGTTTTCCCCTCCACCCCAGCCCCCCAACCCTGTTCTAAATGCAGGTGGCTCCACTGCCACAGAACCCCTTGCAGTGGCCTCTGAATTTAACTCCTTCACAAATTGTACCTGAGCTCTTTTGTCCACTCTCCCACCTGCCCCGCAAACCCCTACTACCACAACTACCCCTGCCCAAGCCCTTCCCTCAACATCTCCTTCTGCCAGATTACCTCATCTGAGGTAATCACTGCCTTGCTCACCCTAAATCCTACCAAGGGTAAATGCACCGGGGACTGGACTCTAAAATGCTCTACCTGTCAGCTCCCACCATTGCCATCCCCTGGCCTCACTCTTCAACCTCTCCTTCTCTCTCATTTCTGTCTCATCTGACTAGAAGCACACCATAGTCTTCCCCCTTCCCAAAGGTGGAGACCCCTCCTCTCCTGGCAACAATCACCCTAACTATCTCCTCCCCATATTAGCAAAACTTCAGAAACACCTAGTCCTCTCTTAACTCTTCTCCTATCTTGACTCCTCCTCTTTCTTCTCCCCTTGCCAGTCTGGATTTAGTAAGAACCACTCCACCATCACATCCCTCCTAAGGCTCACTGTCTCCATCCTTGCTGGTATGGACGATGGCCACATCACCTCAGCCATTTTTGTCGACCTGGCAAAGGCGTTCAACACTGTCTCACACTGCCCCCTCCTGTCCAAGCTAGTTCTTGCAGACCTCTCCAGTGAGGCCACCAGCTGGTTCCACTCCTCTCTGGTAAGCAGGTCCCAATCTGTCAGAATTGGCAACACCACCTTTGCCTCCCTTCCTGTCACCTCTGGTGTACCACAAGGCTCGGTCCTTGGCCCCCTTCTGTTCTCCATCTTCCTAAACAACCACCTCTTGACCTGCCTACACATCCATTCACATGTATTCAGATGACACAGTACTGTACACATCCAGCCCTCTTCCACTGATGTGGCCACCAGAGTCCAGCAGGACCTCAATGTTGTTCAGCACTGATTTTGCTCAAATCAGCTCTTCCTCAATGCCAAAAAACTGTCTCTATGACCTTCAGCAACTAGGCAGAGACTTTCCTGACTCCCCTCCATCCTCTCCTTCCACATCCTGGACAGGACTACCCTGGAGGCATGCACCACCTTTAGATATCTCAGGGTCTGGCTTGACCAACACCTCAACTTTTCTGCTCAAAGCAATTCCATCCACAAAAACCTGCACCCCAGACTGGGTGTCTTGTACTACAACCGTGATTGCATCCCACTGCTGGCTTGCTGTGCAATTGTGCAGAAATGATTTTCCCTATTTTTGACTATGGAAACGTAGTCTATAGTGCCACTCCCAAGTCCACCTTAGCCAGACTGGATCCCCTCTTCCACTCCTTCTGTCACATTGCCCTTGATTGTCCTCCCTCCTCTCATCATTGTGACCTCTACCAGACCCTTGACCTCCCATCACTTCTGGACTGGAGATAATCCCATTGTGCTAGAATCACAGCTAAGTACTGGACCAATTCCCTCCCTCCCTCCCTATCTACCTCACTACAGTCTTCACTACCCCAACCCTTCCTGTGTACTCTCTTAGAAGACCCACCAACTCAGCAACTCAATACCTTCCTCAAAGCACATTTTTCCTCCACCTGTTCATGCATCTAACTAATGACCATCACCCAGCTTCTCTTTTATGCGACTGGAACAAAGTGATGGTAATTTAGCTCTTATATTATCTCTTGAATGTAATATTGTCTCTTGAATTAAATTGTGTTGTATGCTGTTATTGAACATTGTATGCTATATGTATTTTCCCATACTCCCTACCCCTAGGATGCATGTAGAATTGAGCAGTAGCCTGCTCAGCATGCCTTCCTGGTAAAACTTTTAAATAAATAAATTAAATGTCTGAAAGACCATAAAAAGCTAATTTAAGTGAGCCATTGTGTTTATTGGTGAGTTTTTGCAGTCCAGAATTATTTATATGAAAATCAGTCTGTAATTAAGGGCTGGGAGCAGCCATATGTTTTAGGCTCCTGACAGAAAATGATGTCACCAAGGATCTTCGCCCTCCATTGACTGTAGGTTAAATAGGAAATTGCCTGTTTTATTAAGTGTGTTTTAAGGTGTTATTACATCAGTTTCTGCATTTATAATAATTGTTTTGTATGTGCATTGAAACTAGTGAGTGAGCCCCTACATTCCAAACTGTTAGTAAAAATAATCCATCCTTAGGATTGATTTAACCTCTATTGCAAGCTGATCATTAAAAACTACACATCTCAAGGCTGGCTCTGTGGTTCCAACAGGTATTGGGGCTCCATACTGTATCAGGATTTCTAAACCCTGGCTGTGTTCATGTCAGTGCAGTAACATCTGTCGTATTCTGTTGCCTCTCTTTCAAATTTTTCTCTTACAGTTTTGTGTGTGAACTCAGGTTTACAAGATACACATGTGGCTACATATCTACTGTCTTGGCATCATGGGTCCAGCCTTGAAATGGGTAGTTTTTGATTAACAGATGGCAGTTCAACCTAGAGGTTAAAGCAAAGAGCTGTGAACAAGCTTCATTCATCCAGCATAATGGGGTTTGATTCCAACATGCTGTACTTGTATATGTGTGACCAGACTAAATCACTTAACCTCCCTGTGCTTCCAAAACACACACAGAAACAAGCTGCAGCTGTGTGCCATTCCTGGACAAAGACAGTAAAAACAATCTGAACATGTGTTATGATTCTGAAAATATTATGCTCTTTCTGTTCAGATTTGACTTGAAAAGAAAAAAATAGGACACCATTAATTGTTTATTAATTGCAAAAACAATTGGATGGACAACATTGTTTAATATTCTGAACTTCATTATTAAAATATAGAATAACATGTGCATATGTGTGTGTGTGTGTGTATGTGTAACCAAAATTGTACATACACCCGAGATGTGGGATGCTACATTAACCTCGATGGCAAAGTCCGAGTGGTTTATAAAAGCATCTCACATCAATGGTTTGTGTAAAATTTGGTTTTCACACCAACTCACCCATGTATTATTTTATTTAATTAATGGTAAGATTTTTTTCCCTTTCTGCACAGTTCAGTTAGTGCAGTGCTTCTCTCAGACACACACACACACGTTATTTTATATTTTAATAATGCAGTTCAGATTATTAAACAATGTTGTCCATCCAATTGCTTTTGCAATTAACAAACAATTAATGGCGTCCTATTTTTTTATCCACACGCACACACACACCCCCTTCACACACACACACGCACACTTCACACACACTACACACACACACACACACACACACACACACACACACACACACACACAACACATACAGCCTATCTCTTTGTTTTTTTTTCTTTCTGTTTTTACATTACAGTGGGAATGGCATTCTGGAAAGTTGTGGTCAGTCGGAATAGCTGCGGAGTGTAAGACGCTCGAAGGGTATGGGCGGAATGATCAACCAGATTGATTTTTTTCCTTTACGATAAAAAAATCTCATTCCATCCTAAGTACTTAAGTAAGAAACTGTTATACTTTTAACTTCATCAAAAGAACTAAAATACTCTTTAAATAATACATTTCAGATTATGCATTTTTTAACTGTGTTGTCCATCTATGCGTTTTTGTAATTAATAAACAAGTAATGGTGCCCTATTTTTTTCTTTTCAAGTAAAATCTGGATAGAAAGAGCATAATATTTTCAGAATCATAACACATGCTCAGATTGTTTTTATTGTCTTTGTCCAGGATAGGAACACAGCTACAGCTTGTTCCTGGGTGTGTTTTGTGAAAACAGGGAGGTTAAGTGACTTGCTCTGGTCATACAATATATAAGCAGAGTATGATGGAATCACAACCCATTCTTCTGGATGAATGAAGCTTGTTAACAGCTCTTTGCTTTAACCTCTAGGCTGTACTACCAGCTGATAATCAAAAACTTCACATTTCAAGGTTGTTCTCATGATGCCAGGCCAGTAGGTATGTAGCCACATTTGCATCTTATAGACCTGAGTTCACACTCAGAATTGTAAGAGAAAAGGCTGTAAGAGAGGGGATAGAAAAAGACTGAAGTTGGTGCTGTGTCAGTCAAAAAAATCTGTGCTGAAATTAAAATAGACAAGGTTTAGAAATCCTGATATGGGGCCCCAATACATGTTGGCACCACAGAGCAAGCCTTGACATATGTAGTTTTTGATGATCAGCTGGCAGTATAGCCTAAAGGTTAAAGCAGCCCTAAAGATGGATTATTTTTACTGACAGTTTGAAATGTAAAGGTGATAACTTACTAGTTTTAATGCACATACACAACAAGTATTATAAATGTAGAAAGTGTTGTCAAAACACATTAAAACACACTTAATAAAACAGACGATTTCCTATTCAACCTACAATCAATGGAGGGCCAAGATCCTCTGTGAGATAATTTCATGTCAAGAGCCTAAAACATATGGTTGCCCTCAGCCCTTAATTAAAGGCTGATTTATATATGAATGACTCTGGAATGCAAAGACTCACAGATAAAAACAATGGCTCACTCAAAGTAGCTGTTTATGGGCTTTCAGACATTAAAAAACCCTGTTGATGACAGTTCCCCTTTAAGGCAGACTGTAAAAGTATAGCCAAAGTGGTTGTCACAAGGTTGGAGTGTGTGCTATCTCTTGTAATCCACTCTGACCAGCCTGGATTTGTGAACTGCATGCAGAGGAAGGTTAACATACAGAGAAACCTAAATATATTGGGCAACTGGTTGCTGATAGAAGAGAAACAAAATAACAGGGTGAGTGTCCTGACATATAACACAGAGAAAACATTTAATCGCATAGAGTGGGGGTTTAGGCACCACGCACTGTGGAGATTCAGACTGGGTATTAAATTCTGTGACTGTGTAAAAATATTGTACAACCATCCTCAAGTTAGGGAAGGGGGCACAGCTGAGCAACTGGACAGGAAAGAAGCCTTCATTTCAAATTCCCAAGAGGAATTTCATTAAACTTTGAAATTCAACATTTTGGGCAACTCAAAACTTCTAATGAGTTTTATCAGACTGAGAAACACTCTGGGACAAAATGGGTAAGCCAAGAGTTGCTGTGGCAGCCACTTCAGACTTTTTTGACTTCTAAAAGTCAAAAGACAGATGGCAGGCCTACTCAACAAACAGGCACCCATCCTCAAGGGGTACAACCAGAAGTGAGGTGATGCTGGGCATGTTGAATATGATCCTGGGAGAGCTGGTGAAAACGGTTAAGGACTTAGACTGTAAATTA
The DNA here is from genome assembly GCA_016271365.2 of Neoceratodus forsteri. Classification (NCBI taxonomy): domain Eukaryota; kingdom Metazoa; phylum Chordata; order Ceratodontiformes; family Ceratodontidae; genus Neoceratodus; species Neoceratodus forsteri. The sequence goes on along the minus strand of CM028137.1, from coordinate 258,255,096 downwards.
GACACTCTGCACCCTTGAGTGTCAGTGATCAAAACAAGAATGGATGAGGTAGCTCAGATGCCAGCAAAAGCTGAAACAGTGGCTATGAAAATGGCCGATACAACATCAAAACTGATTAAAGAGAACTCACTCCTAAGGCAGTGACTCAAGACACCAGTCTAGTGAACAAAATCTATAAGTGGTCAGAAACTTAAAACTGCAGAAGGGAAGGATAGCCTGGACATTGGAAGATCTCTACTCCCAGTGCTATTAGAGCTATCAGAAGATGAACTTCCCTTCTTGGTTGAGAAGGCGTATCGTATCACACTGCAGTAGGCAGTCACAACTCCATCCACCCTAAGAATGTTTCTCATTATTTGCACTGGAGTGGGGGACCGAGATGTGCATCAGCATTTGCTAAATAGTGACACAAACTATGATACAGGCAGCTCCACATTTTCCTACACCTCGACTTGTCATACTGTACCCGCTAGCAATGGAAACCATTTGAAGGTGTGCACAGTTGACTGAGACAGCTCAAAATACATCAATTGTTGCTCCTAACAGCTTTACCTGTCTTAGAATGGGCACTCATAGCTAGGTACTGAACTGAAAGAGACAGAGAAACTTGTGTTTGGAATCCAGGAGAATTGGGGCAGGGAGCTGAGAGAGAGATGCCTCTTCAGATGGAGATTAAAATACTGTAAATGCTAGATGTGTGAGCCTGTGCCTGTGCTTGAACTGTACCAAGTGTGCTATGAAAGGATGCATTGTAGTATCTTACACTTCTTTATTTTAACGCAGGGGACAGACTTTGCTAAATTGTTATGGATTGGTCTTTTACCAAGCTCAAACCTGAATGACTGCAAACTGATGGTTTCCTACCTTTTTCTTGTTGATGTCTATGCCTCCGTCTCTCTTGACATACATGGAGATGATCAGTGCTTGTTCCCTGTGGTAAACTTGCTAAATGAACCTGCAGAGAGATTCCCCACATGTTTTCATTACATAAGGGATTTACTTTGCATTCAAGACTACTTATGAGCAACGCTTGACCTTTAACAATAATTGCCAAATCTTTACTATTTACTCAAATGTATTTCATCGGTTGGAGGAGTTTACACTTGTTTCTGCATAGAATGTAATTCGGGTAGCAGGGATGCTGTTTCCCACCTAAGAATCAGTTACCTAATACTATGAGCCTTGTTACTGAGACAGTTTAAAATCTCTCAGGTTTGGGCAGACTGTATCTGCTTAATTGATTTGTATGTACCTATTGGGGGTTATGTAGACCCACAGGTCAATATGTGTAGAATGGAATAACTTTATCAACTTTTGGATTTTATCTCCTGCAGCTTTTCCTGAGCTGTATGAATCCCTAAGGTCTCACTTTATTAAACAACTATTTGGGTGATTCCCCCATGCTGTAACTCAAAGGGCTGTATCTTTTGATGCATCCTTTGTATTTGAACTGAGTTATTTGTTAAATGTCATCATGCTATCTGTATACAAAAAGTTTTATAAGATTTCTTGCAAAATCCAATTAAGAAAATTCTTATGCCAAGGTCATGACTAATGGACAACTTTCAAGCACTTTGGAGAAACACAGGTTATCCATCAAGGGTGTCCCTTCTCTACACTCGTATACGTGCTTACCCTGGAAACTCTAGTAGCAGCATTCAGAGCCAGGCTACAAATTGAGGGATTTGCTCAATGGGGATACTCAGCATAAAATGGCACTATGTGTGGATGATCTCCTTCTGTATTCCAGGGACCCAGACAAGATGCTACTCTCTCTAGCAGAAATCCTGGAGGAATATGAACATCTGACTGGGTGAAAAGTTAATTAAAATGAAAGTGAGATGATATTATTTGGTAATGGAGGGAAAAGTATCCCACAAAGAAGCAATCTAGTCCTCAAAGAGGTAACAGCACTTAAAAGTACTTAGGAATGCTCATCCTCAGGGAGCCATCTAAACTGTTTGAGCTGAATTATCCACCATTACTTAAGCAGCTAAGAGCTAATATGGAGGGGTGGATCTCCCTACCACTATCTTTGTTGGCAGAGTTAATGGCATCAAGATGTGTATACTCCCCAGACAGTTCTATCTGTTCCAGGCCCTCCTGATATGAGTGCCATCCAAATTCTTTTCACAGCTGAACTGTCAAACATTTAATGTCTTATGGAGAAACACAACAGCTTGTATATGAGCAATGGCACTACAGACACCATGGGGAAGGGAAGGAGTGTCCCTACCCAACATGACCATACTATCTGGCTGCAATATTGGCATATATAGGAATCAGAGATGGGCATAGTGGCCCTAATTAGCTCCTCGAAGTGATTCATGGAGTGAAGGCGAATTTGCGGAGTGCTCCATAACGCAAAGCGAAGTACTTCGCGTTATAATGGGGAGCGCTAAGTCCATTGTTAAACAATGACTTTGTGTTACTCCGCCTTCCTAAACCAATACTCCACTGATTCTTAAGGTGAAGTACATTGAAAACAATGTACTTCTCCTCACTTCGCCTTGTTTTTAAGCTCCAAAGGTGAATTTTACAGTTATTCATGGGATTTCAGGTCACATGGGCTCTAGATTGTTCTGCACAGCCTCAGTTTGGGGTAGTGTGTATAGTAAAGCTGTAGGAGACAATCTGTTCTGAGAGCTCTCTACGATTCAAACCTTCTAAAAACTGTTAAAAAAACCTTTTTGAGTCATTTTTTTGGCTGAAACTTTAGTTCGTCAATTATAGGAAACCCTCCTGTGCTCATATCATCAAGTGTTTATTGTTTGAGTGTGGATTTTGAATGTTAATGTACAACATTCAGTATGTGTACTGAGAGACAGTGGAAGTGTGCTTTGGGGGAAGGGCATATCTTTGGTGTAGGTAGATTAACTTGGAGAAAAAGACAGTGCTTTCTGTTTTGGGGATTTTTTTCTTGTATAACTGTGTTAATGTACACACAGTAGTATTTTCAATAATTCTTGCCATTTTTTTGTTGATTGTTGTGGTGCAGCAGTGCATAATTTTAGTTTGTTTAAAATATGTGGTTGTATTACTGAAGTTTTCAATTTGCTATGCATTACTTAGTGTGTGTGTGAGTATGTGTGTGATGCGTGTCATCAAATCAGACACCTTTTATTGTGCCACATAATAATTTCAGCAGTGTGAACCTGCCATCCACTGCAGCTGTATGATTTTTGTACTTCTTTGTGGTATCTTTACTGGTAGTAGTACTAGTAACTGTTACTGCAGCAGTGCAGTACAGTGCCCCCACCCCCGTGGCCCGCCTCATCCGGCAAAGGTATTCTTTTCCAGACTGAAATTTCTGATGGTGAGCACTGGTTAGTTGTTGTGCCTTTGCATCTGCATCTCTTCAGTGTGCAGCACAATCTTAATCTGTCTATGCATTTGCATCTCTTTAGGACCCAATCTCAATCTGTAACTTAAGTAATAGTTGTTTCTTTGGCTTCCCTTCAGAGTACTGGACAGGTGCGTCACATAATTCTGCATGAACATTGTACTCATTAATATGCATTTTTAAGTCAGGACCATCATCACGAGTCACTCATGATACAAATCACATTCTTCATCATCACGGTCACAAATGCAGTCACAAATCACTATTCATGATCACGTCACGAATCACAACATTAATTTTTATGTTGCTTGCATGCATGTGCAAGAAACATAGTGCCATCATCAGAGATTTCGGAGGTGTGTCACCTCCTCCTCCAATTCAGTCAGTGTGCTGGCAGGCATGGCCCCTGTAAGCCAATGCATTTTGGAGCTGTGTATGACATGCTCCAAAATGCAGTGGCATACAGTTGAAAGGGGGAGCTACGCTTGAGTGAGCACCGATAAGATATCGGCTGCTCACACGCAGCTCCCCGCTGCCATGCGCACCCCCGCATGCACTGTATAGCCGACGGGGTGCCCAATCCCGTCGGCTGAGCTGCGTCCTACCCCAGTAGCAGGTGCCACTGGGAGCCCACCCAGCGTGGCAAACAGTCCTATTGCCGATGGGGTGCCCAATCCTCGTCCGGGTGAACGCCTGCCCTGTGCCACGCTTGGGAGCCCACCCCAGTGTGGCAATAACTCTATGGCCAATGGGGTGCCCAACTCTGCCAGCTGAACGCCTCAACATCCTTGTGCCATGCTGGGAGCCCACCCCAGAGTGGCAAACGGTCCCACAAGACTTTTTTTTTCCTGAAAATGAAAATGGTCTCTGCGTGCCTCCTGACCCTCCTCCCACAACCCACACCCACCACTGCGCACAGCCTCCCCACCCCCACCCCATACTTACCTCCGGACTCGGTAGCGACGATCTTGTGGACGGGAACACGTCTGCACTCTTCAAAGCCCGACCGCGAACTGAGGAAATGCCGGGTAAGCTGTATAATGGGCTAGATGGGGGTTTCAACTTTAGTAGCATATCTCAGGCATTTTTGGGAATTTTACACCAATTTCAACATGGGGTTTTGGGACCCTTCTCATGAATATGTCACTGTCATGGCGTTATTCAGGCCCGAGGGTGATTTCACGCAGTGACTGCACAGTGACTGCGGAAATCACCCTCGGCCTGAATACCACCCATGACAGTGACATCATTCATGAGAAGGGGTCCCAAAACCCCATGTTGAAAATTTGGTGCCAAAATTCCAAAAATGACTGTTTTAATAAAGGCAGCATTGTGCAGTTCCTACGCGAGGCTCTCGTAGTTCACGAAATTTCAATATTTTCACTCCAGATTTTCAACATTGCCATTTTATCACACCTTCTTATGAGTAGTACAGCCTTATTTTCACATCTCACCCAAAATGTGTTTCCTCTCATGTAGAGTAGAATGGCACAGTCGTGTGTGCAAAATCAATGTACGGGACAAATTAAGAAAATCACAGTGACACTGTTTATGAGCAGAGGTCTTGAAATGGCTATGTTGAAAATTTGGTGAAAAAATTCCTAAAAATGACTGTTTTACGAGCGTGCATTGCGCAGTTCCTACGCAGGCTCGTAAGTTCACAAATTTTCAATATTTTCACTCCAGATTTTCAACATTGCCATTTTACTACACCTCCTTATGAGCAGTATAGCTGTCATTTTTCACATCCTGCCCAAAATGTGTTTCCGCCCATGTAGCACACAATGGCGCAGTTGGTATGCAAAATCAATGTATGGGACACATTAAGAAAATCACAGTGTCACTGTTCATTAGCAGAGGTCTTAAGATGGCTATGTTGAAAATTTGGTGAAAAAATTCCTAAAAATGACTGTTTTACGAGTGTGCGTTGCACAGTTCCCACGCACGCTCGTAGGTTTGCGAATTTTCAATATTTCCACCACAGATTTTTCAACATTGCCATTTTAACACACCTCCTTATGAGCAGTACAGCTGTCATTTTCACATCCTGCCCAAAATGTGTTTCGCCTACGTAGCGCACAATGGCGCAGTCGGTGTGCAAACTCAATGTATGGGACACATTAACAAAATCACAGTGACACTGTTCATGAGCAGAGGTCTTTAAATGGCTATGTTGAAAATTTGGTGAAAAATTCAAAATTGACTGTTTTATGAGCGCTATACGTAGTTCTTACGTGACGCTGTAAGTTTGCAAATTTTCAATATTTGCACTCCAATGACTTCCAAATACCTAAACAGCACATAGAAGCAAGCAACATTCGGCATTGACAAATGCTTGTTTTACTAGTTACTTGGATGTATTGTAAGCCTGTTTTGTAGCATCTCTCCAGGCTTCACCACCCCACCATTGTACTCATTAATGAGCATTTTTAAGTCTGGGAGTTTATGCTACAGCTCATCGGGGAAGTACAGCCATAGGCATTTGTGTTCCCAATACAGTTCCATATTGTTTATCTCACACCGTTGACACCGAATCACATTCTTCATCATCTCGGTCAAAAATGCAGTCACAAATCACTATTCACGATCACGTCACAAATCACAACATTAATTTTTTTACTAGTTACTTGGATGTAATGTAAGCATGTTTTGTAATATCTCTCCAGGCTTCACCACTCCACCATTGTACTCATTAATAAGCATTTTTAAGTCTGGGAGTTTTGTGCTAGAACCCATCGGGGAAGTACAGCCATAGGCATTCACATTCCTTCCCGTACAACATGTGAGTTATAGTACTGTAAGTAGTGGTGGGTGAAGTGGCCCCAATTTGCTCAGTGAAGTGACTTACTGAGTAATGTGGAATCCGCAGAGAACTCCACAATGTGAAGTGGAGTATTTTGCTTCATAATGAGGAACACAAAGTCCATTGAAACCAATGACTTTGCATTATTCTGCCTTCCCCAAACCACTTCTCCATCAATTTTAAGGCAAAGTACATTGAAATCAATGTAATTCACCTTACTTCACCCTGTAATTGAGCTCCAAATGAAATTCTGCAGTTATTCATGGAATTGCAGGTCACATGGGCTCTAGATTGTTCAGCACAGCCTCAGTTCTGGCCTGCGTAGTGTGTGTGCAGTGGTAGCTGGAGACCGTTTATTCTCAGAGCCCGGCGATTCAAAACCTATAAAAGCTGTTTAAAATGCCTTTTTGAGTAATATTTTTTGCTCAAAATTTAGTACATCGATTGTAGGAAACCCTTCTGGGCTCATTGTTGTGTGTGGATTTTGAATGTTAATTTAGAACAGTCAATCTGTGTACTGTGAAGTGTGCTTTGAGGAGGGGTGTATTTGTGGTGTAGGTAGATTAACTGGGAGAAAAAGGCAGTTTTTCTGCTTTGGTTATATTTTTCTTGAATAACTGTGTTAATGTACACACAGTAATATTTTCAGTAATTCTTGACATTTTGTTGCTGATTGTTGTGGTGCAGCAGTGTACAATTTGTCAGTTTAAAACATTTGGTTATATTACTAAAGGTTTTCAATTTGCTACGCACTACTTGAGTGTGCGCATGAGTGTGTGTGTGATGCATGCCATTAAATCAGACACCTTTTATTGTGTTACAGAGTAATTGCAGCAGTGTGAACCTGCTATCCACCAAACCTGCATGAATATTTTATACTGCTTTGTAGTATCTTTATTGGTAGTGGATTGTTACTGCCATGCACTAATCCCCAAACTGGCAAAATGTATTCCTTTCCAGATTTGGATGTGTGACTTGTGAGCACTGGTTAAGTGTTGCTGTGCCTTTTCGCATGCATCCCTTGAGTGTGCAGCATAATCTCAATCTGTCTGTGCATTTGCATAGCACCATTAATTCTGGGAGACTGCATTTCTTGTTACGCTCTCATTTCACTTCGTCAGCACTGGGGAATTTTCTGGACACAAGACAGAAGTATTTTGGGGATGCACATTAATTCTGGTGACTCTGTGTGTGACCTGACCACTGCACACATGACTGAGTGCGCCATTAATTCTGGGAGACTTTGCATTTCTTGTTACACTCTCATTTCACTTCATCAGCACTGGGGAGTTTTCTGGACACAAGACAGTAGCACTTTGGGGATGCACATTTATTCTGGTGACTGTGTAGGTGGGATGATGCCAGTATTGTTGTCACCCCACCTTACTTCACGTTTAAGGCAGAATGACAATGCAAAGTAATAATAACAAGGCGAAGTGAGCTTTTCCAATGGGGCACTCCATGTAGTGAAGTGCCTATGCGCAGTGGCCACTTCACGTTCACTTCATCAGTGGATTTTAAATTCGCTGCATCTCTAATAGAAATGGGAGGGTAAGGCAACCTTTGTCCTGACAGTAAATTAAGGAGGCAAGTCTGGCTGGCCCCCTACTGGCAATCGGACTCAGCCCCAAGCTGACATCCTTGGATGTGGGTAAGGTTAAAAACACTTTCACTAGAACTACCATACTGGCATGGATACAAGTTCATTAACTAATTAAACATAAAGCAATACTCTCTCCAACAGTTTCACCATTGCAACCATTTAAAAGACAGAAGGGGTATGAAATACATGTAAAGCACAGTATACTATAATGGGGAAAGAAGGGTCCCTATCAGGTATGTGACCTTTTTAAATGCGGGATAATGAAGTACTTCTTACAGTTAAGGAGAGAATACAATATCAATCCAAGTAGCAGTAGAACAGTGGTAACTGGCATATTGAATGGGGGAAGGGACTCTTCCATCCGATTTCCCTGTTGAGAATGTTATTTTGAAACAGCAGCCACTAACAAGGTTTTGGTCAGTACAACATTGCTTACTGCTAAATAATGTTCCCGACCATCTAGCCTGGGTCAGAAAGTAGTGTTCTGAAGATTTAGGTGTGAAAATAATGGATAACATGTGGGGGAGAGTTGTGAAAGATGTCCAATAATACTCAAAAAATAATAAACACAGGAACATGCAGTACCAGTTTATGTACAGAACCTACTACACCACTAGCAGGCTGCACAAAATGAAGGCAGAACAAAACTCAACCAGTCTTAAAGGAGATAGGAAAAAGATTCCTGTCTCTAGTTTTATCTGTGATAATTGTTGTTGATATTCATTGTCCTGTTGGTTTTTTTAGTCTGTTTTTGGTTTATTTCCACATTGTCACCTGTTAGAATTGGTTGTTTTTAGTTCAGTATTGTCTGTGAAGCTGTGCCTTTTTTCCTCATTTGTTGCTCGCATCCCTGTATGCTCAGTTCTGAACTGACAAAACAGACTCCTCACACATGCTGCAGTTATGCCATACTACTGGTTTCACAGTTCAAGATGTTAGCTTTGCCGTGCTTTTTCTTTCCTGTAAGTAAGTATCATTTAAAGAGTCTTGTGATTTCAGTACCCATAAAAGTCAATAAAATTTGTATTCTTTTCTTACTTTATAATGATTTCTGTCATACGCTGTGTTGTATTCAGTGACAGTTTTAATTTAACCAGATGTTGTGAAGGACTGAAGTCTCTCACAGTGTTGATGTGCAAAATATCCATCCCTGACATACCTTTCAAGCTAGTTTAGGATGAAAACAATACATACGGTGAATTAGTGATCACAAATGGTGAGGTAAATAAAACCTGACATAGCAGTGGTCCTGCTCGTAGTCTGGATGACAAATCATAACAATTGAAGTCTTCATTACACAAAACATCCTGAAACTCATCAACAAAGTTAGCATGTTATATAGTGCCCAATTTGGTGTGTTTCTCCTCAACACTGCTGCCAGTTGCCTCGTCCTGCCCTACATCACCACAATTCAGCCGTTTCCTACCCCCTGCATCTCGCACACACACACACATATGCACACACACGTGCACACACACATGCACACACACACACACCACCTTCTGCAGAAATTTCCCCTTCTTGTGAAGACTGTTTATCTGCAGTTGAAAATCTTTGTTCTCTTTATTTTTTTCAGCCATAACTTGATTGACCACACATACACTGAATATTGTTATTCCGCCATTTCCTAACCTCCCCCCTTCACACACACACACACACACACACACACACACACACACTCACTCTCCCTCCATATGAAACTCGCCCCTTCCTGTAAAAGATTTTAATCACTACTTTGCATTATGTTGAAATTAATTCATCGTCCCTTTGCCTTGACTGATAGAACTGCAAACTCAGGTGTGTTCACAATGCATTTGATTTTTTTGTTATCCTATTTCTTTACAGTAAGCCCCAATGTTGTCCGCCAATCAGTCTTACTTCTGATCATATGTGAATGAGCAACGTGCCACAAGGAGTGTTTGATAAACCCCTGCTTTGACATAATTAGTCACAGAAAGCTTCATTATCCCACCACATTTATTCAAATATAGTTAGTATATGAATAGATAGTCCACATATGATTTTCTTAATGTTTTTACTCCACAGTATAAGTTCAAGTGTAAATAATGGATGGAGATGTACTTGCATGACACTGATAGTGCAACCATCTATGTAGCTGATTTTATTTTAATTATGGAAATTCATCCATGCTTAATCATGAGTGGGGATGTGATTTGGGGGTTTCATGGATGCACATTGTCTATATTTTTACTGTCACCTCAAAACTATTCTCACACACTGACTATATGTCATCTTGTTCCCCTTCTGCACTTTCTGCATTTTCTAACTCCAGTCTTTTAATTCATGACTATCCTGATATTGCAGCCCATCACATTACATTCCACTCCCCCTCTGTTTTTGCTCTATGCAGTGGCATCATCATCTATGCAGCCTTACCAGCTTGTAAACCTTGTTATTGGTGGCATGTCAGCACAGATGTTTAGATAGCACATTGACAGTTCTGCACATTTTTTTGTTTGTATGGTGGTTGGTAGTACATAAATACATACCATACTTACTGCAATTAGGGAAGGACACACTAGAGGATGATGTGGCACTAGCGGGGCAGGATGGGGACAGCGAAGAAGAGGGTGGCACATGGAGCAGCTTGAGGGGTCATCAGGGGTAGATAAGTGTGTTGCAATGGTTGTGGGGCTGCAGTCTGGATGAACATATCCTGGAAGCTAGGAGGGTGTCTGATCTGTCACAGGCTGAGGATAGTTGAGGAAGAAGTGCAATGGATTGGTAGATAGTTTTGGAAAGTGGATGGTAGACAGGAAGTGAGCTGGGGCAGAGGGCAACAGGATGACACCACATGGGTGGAACAATGTTATGGGGGAGGGGTGGTGGGGAGGTTGGGAGGGAGCAATGCAAATAGGTAGCCTAGCACAGGAGGGAGGGAGGGCTAAGGGAAGATGGAAGGAGCCCATACCCAGCAAAACAGAGAGGGCTAGTAATAGGTTTGTTGTACTGGCAACATAGGAGGAGGAGGGGGAGTGAGGGATTTTCAGGAGGGTGTAGGTAAGAGAAAGTGGGAGGATGGCACAGTGATCATTAGTCAGGCATAGGATGGTGGTAGGGGTAAGGTGGCGAGGAGCACGTAAAGAAGGATAGACAAAGAGAGCCAGAGCAAAAGCAAGAGGAGAAATGCTAATTTGGAGAATGGGAGAGACTTAGCAGAGATGGAGGGGGAAGGGGAGACCATGGTGGAGGGGATGGAGATGAGTGTGAGGGAACAGTGTGGGAAGTGGGGATAGGTCTGGGGTGGAGGGTGAACCATAGGATGGAAGAGTAGGGTTGCAGCTGTGTTGGACTCTAGCAGTAAATACCAAGGTAAAAGGGTGGGGGGGAGATGAGGGTGGTAGAGGGAGGGGGTATTATTGATGGGGGACTCCATACTTAAAAGGGATTAGATGGGGCAGCAAAGGGGAATGGCATAGTCACATCTGGGTGGAGTCCATACTTTGCTTAACTGTGGGAAGGGCATGGCAGTCAATTCTAAATTGTGCTAAAAGGGGTAGAAGAAAACCGCGTCTAGTGTTGCACATGGGTATGAATGACCTTGCATGGGAGATGGTGGAAGTAGTGAGGGAGAAGCTTGAGGAAATGGGTAGGCTGTGTGGGGAGCTAGGGGAATTGGTGGCCTTCTCAGATGTGCTCCCAGTACCCTGTGCTAGGAAGACAGGGAACGTAATGTTTGTGGAGTTCAACACCTGGCTGAGGGAATGGTGTCGATCCAGTGGTTGGTAGGGGGCTTGGACAGAATATGGGACAACAGTGAACTTTTTGCTACATTTTAGCAGTGGAGGAAGTGGGTATTAAAGCAGAGGGTAGGTGAATACATAGCTATGAAGAGGATTTAAACTAGGCGGGGGAGGAGTGGTGAGTGGACAGATGGTAGGCAGGGACCACAGAGAGGGGAGCCAAAAAAGTTTACACCCATGCTAGCATGGAGGAACTTGAAGAAGTTGCACCTGGGGATTAGGAGGATAATCTAGGGGGTAGGGATGGTTGAAGGGTGGTCTCGCTAAATGTGAGAAGCAATGGTAACAAATCAGTGGAATTACAGGCTTTCCTGGCAATAAGGAGGGTGGACATTGCAACCATCATGTAAACATCTGCCATCTAGTTCCAGTAATGGGATTTGAGGATACCAGGATATAGGATATTCAGGAAGGAAAGGGTTAAGGGAAAAGGTGGGGGGGGCCTTGCCAATATACTTACTGGAGGGGATAAGTTGCATAAGTGAGGAGGGGGAGGAAGTCAGAACAGATACCCCATGTATGCAGCTTCAGGATTCAAAAAGTAGGACATTGTGGATGGTGGTGGTGTACAGGCCGCCAACCAGAGGGGATGATCTGGATAGAGTGTTAGCTGAGCGAATCACAAGGGTCTGTATGAAAGGGAACACTGTGGTGGTGAATGACTTCAACCTACTAGGGGTGAAGTGGGAATAAATATGATAGTTTGGATCACTAATTTGCTGAAGGGAAGGCAGTAAAGGGTGATTGTGGGGGGTGGGGATGAGGGGACCCTCATCACTGAGGGATTTCACGAGTGAGGTTCAGTATTGGGACTGGTGTTGTTCTGGACATTCATAGCTGATATCTCACACATGGGGTCTGGAGTAAGATCAGTTTCTTCACGCACAACACAAAGATGGGAGCTGTGAAAGATGACACTGAAGGGTGGAGGAGACTGCAGGAGGACCTGACAAAACTACAGGAGTGGTCGGATGCGTGGCAGTTGGAGTTTAACTCCAAAAAGTGCAAATTATTGCACTTCAGGGCCAACAACCAGGGGAGTAGCTATCAGCTGGAAGGAGTACAGCTGGATTGCACTGAGGAGGAAAATGATCTAGGTGTGCTTATAATGGTGAGTATGAACAACTCAGGTCAGTGCAGGAAGGTGGCAGCAAAAAGGCAATAGGATGCTGGATGTATCAATCAATCGAAATCTTTATTTATCCAGGCAAACATCATTGAGTGAGGCTCATTTGCAAGATGGACCTGGGTATAACAAGGTCATGACAAGGTCACATACAATAAAAAAAGGGAAAAAACATACAAGGGAGTATATATAGCATACATGATCACAAAAGCACTACAATACATGAGGCACAATCTGCAACAGATAATAGACATACATAAGGGAATACTGTGGGATAACCAGCTATAATTTTAATATCCATATATAGCTAAGTAGTGGGGCAAAATGCAAAGGAACCCATTTCTAGTTTTGCATGAGGACATATACATCAGGGGCAGGGAAGGGAAGGATGGCACGTGAATGGTAGCAACCGATTGGAATGAGGTTAAGGTCCTTGGGACAGAACCAGGAGCCAGGATCAGACAGCATTATGTTAGAGAAATGAAGGGAAAGGCATAGATACTACACAGAATAGGCAGGCATTGCAAGATTAAAATCAAGGGAGGCAATTACAAGACTCCTTAATAAGACGAGAGTAAAGTGTCTTAAAAATGGTAACGCTGACAGGAGTACTCAGCTTCAGTGCTTTCTGCAGATTGTTACATAAGGAGGGAGTGTATAGTGAGGGGACTCTCATCCAGGTATTAGGAAGTCATCCTGCCTCTTTATATGTTGTTGATCAGGCAACACCTGGAATATTGTGTGCTGTACTGGCTCCCATTCCTGAAGTAGGATATCAGAGTACTGGATGCTGTACAGAAGAGGACGACACAGATGATCCAGGTATTGGAGGGTTACTCCTATGTAATTGACAAACATGAAGGGCATGGTCAGCTATTTCCTAAATGTCTACATGGAAAATTAGATGAAAGAAACTGGATTATAAAGGGTATGTTTTAAATGAATTTCTTGATCAAGAAAATAATAGTCAGTTGAAAAAAAAATTAAAATGAAAAGGGTTACGCGTCCACAATTTTGAGATGCACTTGATACATGTTCCAGCAAGGTGGAAGGTAGTAAGGTAGTGCTTGTGTGTATAAAATATTTCGGTCCTTAAATGCATTTCAGAACAAAAAGTACTCAGGACATCACAGGTTTCCTTCCAGCTCAAATGTCATAGTTCAGGGCACTGCATATATTAGACTTACAGTGAGCAATACTACTTGAATGGAAAATGCCGATTATTAAGCAATATTAAAAGAAAAGGGATTAGATTTACAGACTGTTAATCACCACCTGGTTCAAAATCATAATGCATCATTCCAGTCATTCAGCAGTGATAAAGGTTAGACTGTTGTCATGAAGAATCAAAGCGCCATGGTGATCATGCTGTAAATGACAGTGTAATAGATATCCTCATGACTCTGCAGACCATATTGTACCACTTATAATACCTTACTGCTTACAACTATGTATGTAGCAGAATGTTATTGCATTAGTTACCATCTGAGTTTCATGTGTTCTGTCTAGATTTAAAGGTACATAAAGAACTCAAGATGATTATGTACAGCAGACAGTTGATGACAGATATTGGTCAGTTATCTCCCTCCAACCAAACTTCATGTGTGGAGGCATTCCACAAGGTTATTGTGCATTTTGGCCCCAAATCACTGCATTTCTTCTACCCTTACATGAAGGCAAGCTACGTTAACACAGTTGTCATACTTCAAAATGGTTTACTAGTTGCTGTGACAGAGACAATTGTAAGGAAATTATATTTCGGTCATGTTGTGACCCATGTATATAATCTGATTTTCATGACTTCATAGAATCATAGAAGTCTGTCAGCAGAAAAGGATCCCATGACCCTTCCAGTCTGCCCAACCCCCCTCCTCTAGGTAGATCTCCTCTCCCATCCCTAGCCTTCCCCGTGACTGTTAGGCCCGTGTGCATATCCCATGCTCTTTTGAAGTTGTCTACTGTATCCACACTCACCACCCATCCTGATAGTCTGTTCCATGGCTGTACCAGCATCTCAGTAAAGAACCTCACCCTGATGCCCCCCTCTGAATCTTCCCCCTCTAGTTTGTAGGTATGCCATCTAGTGGAATTGTACTTACTCATTCTGAAGATGCTGTTTATGCCCTTCAAGTACTTGAATGTCTCCACCATATCCTCCCTTTCCCTTCTCTCCTCCAACGTCTACAGGCCCAGCTCTTCTAGTCTCTCCTCTTCCCCTGCAGACTCCTCACCATCCTTGTTGCTCTTCTATGAACCCTTTTCAACCTGCCATTGTCTCCCTGGAGGTATGGCCTCCAGAACTGGACCCCATAGTCTATGTGTTGTCTGACCATTGTTTTGTATAGTGGCTAACATATTTCAGATATTTATCAGATAAAGTATAAATCTAAGATACATTCCAGTCATTTCATTGTCTAGAGAATGTTATTAATCTGATAGTAATGACAGTACATGTTGTAATTAGTCAACCATGCCTTTGCTACTCAATGCACACTGTAAATGCTTTTTAATGCTACCACGTAGCCTAACCAGGGGTTGGAAAACTGGGTTCAATGGGGACTCAAGTAGCACATATAAAAGATAAGATCCAGCAAACTGAGAGATCCTGGAACAAATTTCAAAACATGACCAGGGAAAAAAAAAATTAAAATTGTGTTGACGTGTCATGTGCAAGGACTGACACCATAGTAAAGTTACAATGACCCCATACTGAGTTTTCAGCTTGACACTTTACTCCTATACTGAGTGATTTAGGTTAATGGGGTAGGGGTGATCATTTTTAACAGGAGAAGCACACTAAGCAATAGATTGTTTCCAGATGTACAAGGAAGTTAAGTGACTTGCCACTGTCATGCAATATACAAGCTAGTGTCTGCTGTTGGTTTATATGCCAAGAGAGAAAGCAAGATCACACTCCTAATGACACCATAGTCAACACAAATATGTGCTGAATTTACAGTCACATTGAGTGGAGTGGAGACCATTAGCAATCTGAGATAGTGGTTGAATGATTCGATGTGTGTCAAGGAAAGAATGACATATGCTGGCATGGGTACAGGGTAGAACATCATCTAAACTCTAGTCATGGATTACATGCTTCCTGGAAAGGGACAGGTTACCCATCAAGAGGTATCTTGACCCATCTCATCAGGATGAATGTGAATGTACTTCAAGTGTGTGACAACCCCCCCCCCCACCCCCGTAACAGACTCTATGAGAAATTAAGTCCATGATATGCATGTGAAAGAGTGATGGATTGTGTGTTGGGGAAAGGAAATGTCAAAGAAGTCATCACAGTTTGTTCTGTAGACAGTAAAGTTGTTTTCAAAGAAGTTGTGCTTCTGTAGTATATAATACCTAAACTGGGCAAACCACCAATTTCTCACTACCATCCTATGTTTGAGTATAAGACATACTGTACCATTCAAACACAAATTCTGGTGGTGTACATTTCATATATCAATCCATTTTTGTTTTGCTTATGAGGCCCTCTTAAATAGTAGATGTAACACAGACCTAGCACATATATCCCAGATCTCAGTGTAAACATAAATATTTGTTGCACTTTGCCCCCCCCCCCCACAGTCTTCTTAGATGCCAAACCAGATATTTTCATAAAAGCCAGGTATGGTGCTTATTTCATTCCAACTTGTGGTTTATTGCAATGAAAGTATATCATTTGGGGGGATCTGGTTGCAAGAAGCTGCTGTGGACCGGGACAGGGGTTGCAGTTATAAATTATTGCAAGGTTACACTATATACTGAATGTTATACAGTAAAGTGTAGAACACTGTTGAGCATGAAAATCCTTTGCAAATGCAAGTACTCCACCAACTCCGATCCCTAAGCACAGTAGGGAATCCCCCTGTCCCTGGTGGTCTAGTGGACACACTACCCATTTCCTGAACCCAGATGGTGCTGTATCATAAAACTGGCAAACTGCCCCTCACCCCAATGTTGCCCATATTATTCACATACTAAAACATAACCAAACCCATCAAAGACACTGCCATATTCATTATGCAATACACTGACCCCTCTCCCAATCCTCACTGCTGCTGTAGTCATTATTTATTATCATGCTATCCCCGAAACACAATGTTGTTAGATTCATTAATTAATAGACTGTCCAATCTCCCTGATCCCCACTGCCACCATATGAATTTTTTTACTACAGTGCTCCTCTCCAGAACCCAAATGTTGCCATTCATTAAATTAATAATCTGTCCCCCTCTCAAAAGTCGGCATTGTACTCTTATAGCTAAAAATTCCTTTCCCTGGTTATCTAGTTGTCCCTGACCCCCTCACCCCACCCACACCCAGCAAGTAGTGGCAAACACCCCCCTTCATCCCATAATAGAGCCAGTGCTGGCACAGCCCTCATCTCACCTCTGCGGCCAGAGCCGACTGAACTGTAGTTGAGACCTAGCACAGTTTTGGATCTCAGTGACAGTTCTGAGGGCACCAGCCACAGAGGTGAGATGCTTATCTGTGCCAGACTCAGTTCCATTACTGGATGAAGGGAGGGATTTGTCACTACTTGATGGGGAGCAGGGAGCAACTAGATCACCAGGGAAAGGGAGTTTTCAACAATATGAATTCAATGCCAAATTAGGGAAGGGGAGACAGATTATTAGTTTTACAAATGGCAGCATCAGAGTTTGGGAGAGGAGCACTATATTAAATAAATCATATGGTGGCAGTGGGGATATGGGAGATAGGACAGTCTATTAATTAATGAATCTGACAGCATCGGGGTTTGGGGGTGGGCACTAGACCATCAGGGGAGGGAACTTATTTACTGGACAGTGATTGGGGATTGGGACCCATGGAACATTGCTGCAAACAGGTTATTCTCCAAGACAAGCAAAAACAAAGTTCACTTAGATCAGCCAAGGCTGGTCTAAGGATACTCAGAAATTATCCCTCTAGTGATTTTCTGAGAATACCGGATTTATGGATGTGGCAACTTGCGTCTGCCACTTGCCACATTGTGACAAGTCGTAGCTCAGTTTTGGGTGCAGGTTTGACATGAGCCCAGGTTGGGGCAGGCATCCTGAGGTTGTCACATGCAGCCTTTTTGAATAGCTTAGGTGGCTGTTTGTGGCACAAGGTGCCAGTTATGCCACCACTGTTTAACACAGACACCTTGAGAGACACTTAGGGCTCTGAGAATCAGATCAATGATGTCTATACACAATAATCAGGTACGTGAAACATCTTAATTACCACAAGCAGTGAAGACAATGAACATTTTAGTATATTATATATTGATTCAGCAATTGGGTATTTTTTTAAGGAAACACAATATGCTCATTTCCAGGACATCTATGCACTAAGTGCTCTCAACTGAATAAGACTGCACTATACGCTGGGATAAGGAGCACCAAGAATTGGTCATGATCATGCCATCAACCTATAACATGTAAAATGAATATCAAGATATAAAAACAGTCATATGCTTTCATCAATTCATACAGTAAGTGTAGTATGAAAATGCTATTGTTGCACAACACTACGTACTCATGGATATGCTCCTCATTTCCTCTTGGACCTTCATCTGCTATAAATTTGTAATAAACGCATTCCAGTGAGTAAATGTTTAGACAATTTACTTCAAATCTAAGATGCTGAGTTATACATGACAGAATGTGAGCATCAGATCTCAATTGTACATCCATATAAGCTCGACAGCATTTGTTTTCCAATGCTGTCGGCATCAAGACACTCTTACTGCATGTATACTTAGCACTTCAGACTTCTGTCCCCTCTACCTTGCACTTCTCATACCAACCACTCCCCCAGACAATGGCTCTTCAGCCTGCCCTCCTTCCTGACCCCACCCACCCTCCCCACCCCTACTGGTTGCTCATCTGGCCTTACTAGCCTTTGCTGTCTCTCTGCTTGAAATACGGTATTTTGTTTTTTGAGACTCTGTATTACTGTTTACCTTTGTTTCTATTTTGACCTTCCATCCTTTGACATGGAATCTTTGTAAACCAGCAGTTCTTGCTTAAAGGTATTTGTAATCCTAGAGTTTAATAAATAGATAAATAAAAATACCTACAGTAAGAAAAAGAGAATGATAATATTAAAACACTTTATGTAGACATATTTCATACCCTCAAAAACACATCTATATATCTTACCTATAAATTTATACGGTCAAAGAAATACCATTGCTAGGATGAAATATATGATGTAGAGAATGATGAGTGTCTCATAGTAGCCATAAATAAAGGGGAGATAAGAGGGGGTTGGGTGGTAGGGTGGTGGATGAATATCAGTGGTCATAAATAAAATGATCGCTACTGGAAATGACAAACAATTATATAATGGGTATCGAAGACCCAGTAACCACATTTGTCAAAACATGTCACATGAACATGTGCAACTCCTACTGCTGTAAAGTAATAAAGAACACACTGATCAAATGTTAATGTATTAAAATTAAGCAATAATATATGACAAGGTATGTGTTGTTGTGGGATTTACACACGCCTTGTGTGGTGTGTCACGAGGTGCAGCAGAGTGACTTTAACCACACAAGGAGTAAATCCCACCACTACACCTGCCATGAAGTGCAATATTGCGATAATAAAATTAATCTGTCATTAAAAATTTAAATTAAAATGAATTGGGTTCAAAGAAAGAAAACATTTGATTACTGGGACCTTTACCGGTTGTATGTTGCAGGATTTACACACGGTCACTTGATATGTTTTGACCAATGAGGTTACAGTATTTTAAAGACCCATTTTATAATCAACATTTTTTTTTATACAGATTATTTGTATAATCACAACAGTGCAATTCATGGCATATCTAGTGATGGGATTTACATATTCTTGTGTGGTGCAGATCACTCGGCTACACAACATCAATTCATATAGCACAAAGAAATAACACAACACACGCCCAGTCGTGCTGTATTTTTACATGCAACAGGTTAATGTCCAAAGTGAAGTAAAAGAGGAAGCAATTATGGTTCTTGAAAGGGGTGGCAGATAAAGTAAAAGATAAAAGGGGGAGTTCAGGAATCATAAAGAGACACAAAAGGAGGATGACAAGGAGGTGTGCCTGGAGGGTCTAATTGAAAGAGGGAAGACTGTTAAGAGCACAGAGGCATGAACTAAGAATGGATTAGTGCAGACAGGGAAAAAAAAGGGGTCAAGTCAATCTATAAGAACATCAACAAAAGAAGAATAACCAATAGAGGGGTGGAAGAGGGAAATAATGTTCAGAGAGGACAAAATAGATTGTAAGAAGTGAGAAATATACAATGCAGAAAAACTGAATAAAGTGGAATTGGTTCCAGAGGATTTGAGGTGGGTACATGTAGGCCCTCTGCAAAAAAAAAATCTGTATCAGAGAGGAGGTGGAGAACTAGAAGCCATTAAGCATCACCTCTGTAGGGTGTAAGATAGTGGAAGCACTACTGAAAGAAAGGATAGTGGCACACCTGGAATTCAACAGTGCACAATTTTCATGGCAACTGGGATTCATAGAATGAAGACTATGACAAACAAATCGAGGGAACCATGAGGGGAGCTAGATAATATGAGATGTAGGAGAAACTGATGATTACAAGAGGAAGAAAGGTTCCTTGTGATAATTTATTTATTTATTCATTTATTGAATTTTGAAGAGAGCGCAGTCCCTCAAAGAATAGAATTCCCTTTTTCAGTGGTGACCTAGGGTGAGGGGATAGAAATGGTAAAAAACTAAAATCTAACAAAATTAGGCTGTTAGAGATGCTTTTTGTTTAATGAGTGTAGGGGTAATTTGGTCAGGTCACCAGGGAAATTCCCCAACTCTCTTTGAGAAGTGCAATGGAATCTTTAACGTCCACCAGAACAATAACCATAACAGGCAGACGGGACCTTGGATTAATGAGTCATCTGAAAAGCGGCACCTCAGGAGTGCAGCACCCCATCTTGCTGCTCTACATTGTCTGTATTGTGATTTATCACAATTTTATGGTGTAAAGATAGATCACATATAATTCAGAATTACAGGACACATATGGAAGTGTGAAACCTGCTGAGCAACTGTCACTGTATATTATTACTGTTATCATTACAGATGACATAGATGTTTCAAAGCAGAGTATAAAGTCTTTATGGAGAGCGAGAGCTGTGCTGCAGTCCACAGTCAGAGGCATCAGTTTCAGAAAGAGAGAGGTGGTAACATCATTGCATAAAACATTGCTGGGGCATCACATGGAATACTGAGTGCAATTCCAGGGGACATACCTTTGAAATGACATATGTTTCAAGCCCTGGTCCATCTTAAATGCTCTCATCTGGACCGCCTCGACCCTGCCATCGTCGTTGAGAAGGTGCAGCATCCAGAACTGCACACAGTACTATCGATGAGGCCTCACTAGCGTTTCATCGAAACCTTCCTCAGTCTGCTATGGATACATCTGCAGTACACAACAGCTTGAAACTGTCCCTCAATTAAGCCTCAGTACCCTGCTTAGACATATTAAGGTGTTCAGTGATGATTTCACTCAGAGCAATTACTACCTTGGTGAGATGTTTATATAAGGTATAATGGGAATGGATCAGTAGAGATTATAAATAGATGGTGTGTATTGAGTGATGGTTTGTTGGGAATACTCATGAGAACTAATGAAAGATTTATTTCACATACTATTAAATATGTGATTTCTCTATAACATGCTAGTTTTACACTACACAGACCCATCACATTCAACATTACTGTTAACTTGAGCATGATTTCATTCCCCCAATCAAAACCACCATACTACCTGCAGCTGAGGAAAAACCACAATAATACACCAATATCCCTACCTGTCAGCTTAAAACTTACACAAACTCAAAGTCAGGTCACAACTGTGTGAAAGAGGGATAAAGTTAAAGAGAGCAAGAGAGAGAAAGAGAGAAATAAATAGTAACATATAAAGAGCAGTAGACAAAGGCCCCAACCACGTGCATATTAATTGTCAGGTTCTAATGTTTGAACGTGATTTTTTATCAAGAGATCTATGAGAGTTAATGAAATAATCAGGTAGTAGTGAACTTGCCCAATAGATCACAACAAAAGGATAATGACAACACTTGCACTCGATTTTGCACTAGACAGGAGTCTGATCGAGCATCACAATATGCTGTTGTAACAGTCAGTCTATGAACATCACATTACAGACCATGACAAACACATCACTTCACACACCCCACCCCCCACACCCCACAACTGCCATCACTAGGCTTTGCACACCATAAATCACCACCGACTATGGCAGAAGGGAGTAGGAGTCAAAGGATTGATGCCTGTTTTTTTATATGAGCTGAATTGTTTTGTCTAGAAACTACAACCCCCCTCCCAAACACACACATGTACACAGGGGCACCAATAGAAATGTCTGGGCCCCCCTCACCCTCCCATCCCCTTGTAAGTACAGACTAGAGAGTGCAACTTAGTGCCCCTGGCCCACCTTATAATTCCTTGTGCTACCTAAGTGATGTGGTACTGGTAGCCTAGGTAGGACAGGTAGAGGCTAGAGTGAGGTTGGTATAACCGTGGGGAGGTAGACTATTCAGTTAGCCCCAGCTCACCTGGCCCACCATATAATTCCTTATGGTGCTAGCTAGGTGGTACATTGGTATGATACTAGTAGGGTTGCCTAGGTAGGACAGCTAGACAGGTAGAGGCTAGAGCAAGGTTAGTATAACTGTGGGAAGGTACACTATTCAGTTAGCCCCCACCTGCCTGGTCCACCTCATAATTTCTTACATATAAGGTGCTAGCTAGGTGGTACACTGGTATGATACTGGTAGCCTAGATAGGACAGGTAGAGGCTATAATGAGGTTGGTGTATAACTGTGAGGTAGACTATTCAGTAAGCCCTCACCCACATGGCCTGCCTTATAATTCCTTATATACGTGCTAGCTAGGTGGTACATACTGCTACAGGTATGTATGGTACTGGTAGCCTAGGTAGGACAGGTAGAGGCTAGAGTGAGGTTGGTATGGTATTTGTGGGGAGGAGGTATATTGATCAGTTAGCCCCTGGCCCCCGCCTTCCCCACCAGCCTGGCCCCCATTATTAATTCCTTCCAAGAAGACCTCCCTAAGTACTTTTAAAACTTTACTTAGCTTTAACTGAATAAACACCAGTCATCCAGGCAGTCCCCTCTGCTCCGGGCTCTGGTTGATGCTCCTCCATGTCCTACCCATGTCCACCACAACCATCTACCACACAGCTTGCCTAGCCCAGGCCCTGCTGCAGCAGCAGAATGAGGAAACACCACACCAGGGGCCTCTTTGTTGTCCTTGTCACCTGGGTCGGTCAGTCATCTGATCAATTCGAAAAATTAAACTTTATAATAAGAAGTTGCAGTCAGTACAAGAGCAAGCACAACTTCACAAAAGCAAGTCCCAACTCCCGACACTTCTCGAGGATTCGATTGAAGAACATGAGTGAAGAGCACATGTTGTGATGTCATGTGGCTTGGTGGCCGTGGCCCGATGTGACCTGACCTCTGACCCAATCAGTGACCTCTTGACCTGACTGAGGTGACCTGTGGCTGCTGGCATTGTCCATTCATCCAGCAAGTAGGAGAGTGGGTAAAGCAATGGGGCCTGATGGGATTCACCCCAGAATACTAAAAGAACTAAGGGAAGAACTAGTAACACCACTGACTACCTTTTTAATAAATCATGGGAGGATGGAGTGGTACCCGAGGACTGCAGGAGGGCAGATGTGATTCCCCTTCACAAAAGTGGGAGCAAGACAGAGGCAGGAAACTACAGACCTGTTAGTTTGACCTCAGTGGTAGGGAAAATGATGGAATCACTTCTGAAGGAAAGAATTGTTGAGTACCTAGAGGCCAGTGGGGCACAGGACCCAAGGCAGCATGGATTCACAGTGGGAAGGTCATGTCAGACAAATCTCATTGATTTCTTTGACTGGGTGACCAAAGCAGTAGACCAGGTAGGGGCTGTGGACATGGCATACCTAGACTTTAGCAAGGCATTTGACACAGTCCCGCACAAAAGAGTAACAAACAAATTAGCCAGTCTGGGAGTGGGTCCCAGGGTGGTAGCCTGGGTAAAACACTGGTTGGACAACAGGACACAGAGGGTAATAGTAAATGGAGTCCACAGTGAAGAAAGGAGAGTTACTAGTGGGGTACCGCAGGGTTCAGTACTGGGGCCGGTCCTTTTTAATGTCTTTATAAGTGACATTGCAGAGGTACTGGAAGGGAAAGTATGTCTTTTTGCAGATGACACAAAGATCTGCAACAGGGTTGATACACAAGGTGGGGAGAAAAGGATGAAAAGGGACTTGGCAAGGTTGGACGAATGTTCAAATGTATGGCAGCTTAGATTCAATGCAAAGAAGTGCAAAGTAATGCACCTGGGAAACAAAAACCCAGGGGAAGAGTACACAATGGGGGGGGGGTGAGATACTGACAACAACAAAAATGGAAAGGGACCTGGGGATAGTCATATCAGATGACCTTAAGGTGGGCCAGCAATGTGAGAAGGCAGTAAGGAAGGCTGGGGTGATACTGGGATTCATAGGAAGAGGCATCACCAGTAGAAAACAGGAAGTTGTTGGCCCTCTATACAGACAGTTGGTAAGACCACATCTGGAGTACTGTGTACAATTCAGGAGATGCCCTCTCCACAAGGACATAGACAGGGTGGAGGCTGTCCAGAGGAGGGCAACCAAAATGATGCAGGGTCTGCATCGAAGACATATGAAGAAAGACTAAAGGAACTCAAAGATGTATAGCCCTGAGGAAAGGAGGGAGAGGGGGACATGATAGAAGCTTTCAAATACCTCAAGGAATCAACAAAGTCCAAGAGGGCAGCATCTTTCAGAAAAGAGATGTGCAAAAAACAAGGGGCACAATTTGAAGATGGGGGTTGGCTCAGTGGTAATTTGAGGAAGTATTTCTTCACAGAGAGGGTTGTGGATACATGGAACAGCCTTCCTGAGAAGGTCATAGAGTCAAAAACAGTGGGGGAATTCAAGAATGCATGGGACAGACATAAGGCAATTCTAGTGGGTGGTAGGAGGAAGTAGGCTGTTGGTTAACTAGGATCTGTAGCTTGTCCATTAGGTAGGGAAATGGGCAGACTAGGTGGGCCAAGCGGTCCTTATCTGCTGTCAAATTCTATGTTTCTATGTTTCTAAGTAGAGCGGAGGAGCCTAGAAGCAGGATACAGGTGACCACTGCCAGCCCAGCACTGCCAACTGATAGCCTTTGCCCTTGGGAGATGGTATTAGGAAAGCATGCTGCAGCCTGCATCAAACAGGAGGGGGCAGCTGAGCTGGGCAGAGAGATCTGCTGTGGCTGCCCTTGAGCAGCCTGAGGAGTTGAGGAGGAGCCAGTGGGTGATGGGTCAACCAATGGGGAGGTGTGCAGGGAGCCTCGGGAGGGGCAGCGACTTAGCATCCTTGGCGGCTACCAACGCGCATCTCAGCAATTCATGGTGGGGCACAATCTGGTCCTCATACTTCCTTCTCAGCCTATAAGCAATTCAGGGGAGGGTAATAGGTCAAATGGATGGGCCCCCCTGAGCCACCGGGCCAGGGACAGTTGTCCCTGCTGTCCCCCCGTTGGCACCCCTACACACACACACACACACACACACACACACACACTCTCACACTACATCACCACCACCATAACTACATCAATTTAGTGAAAACAAGAGGGTACTGGTATTAATTTCAGTGCACCTTGATATACAAGTGCCAGCATCACAATAAGATGAAGAGAGACCAATGGGAAGGGAGAACAGCTGAATGGATACAGAAAAATACATGAAAACTAAGTATGCGAACAGTGAAACGTCCAGTTACACCACATGATTCATTCACAGAAAGCTAAGACAGGGTACAGAGTGGTCAAAGCTGAATGAGGCACTCGCTGGCTGGATGAAAAACTAATTGTATCGGTAGTAATTTTGCAATGCATAAGACAGCAGGAAAAGATGGAGTAATCAATTCCTCCACACGATGGGTAGTAGGACAAGTAAGAATGAAACAGTCACTAAATGAAGGGGCCATGGATATTGCACAGTATTGAAAAAACGTGGATCGAATCCCACAGCCATAAGTGAGAGCAACAACATGAGGAGTAGCTTGTAGGAGAAATCAAGGGACCTGACACATAACAGACATGCCATTTTTATGTTGATTGTGTGTATGCGCAAGAAACATATTGCGGCAACTTTCTCCACAATCAAGTTGTGGAGGCATGGCACTGTTGTGGCCAATGCCCCCACAGCCTTTAAAGGCTTGTCCAGTATTCCCCAATGCACTGGCATGCTGCTGCTGACACTAGTTCATGCCACCAACTTGTAAAAAAACAGCCACTGCAATCAGGGGACACCTTGTCATTGCAGCGAAAGCCATTCACTGCAATGAGGGAGTGATCCGTCATTGCAGGGCGGGATCTTCACAAACAATATTAACCTCCCCCCCACCATGTTTACTTGCCAACGGGGCCCCAGTCCCTGACAGCTTCAGTGCCCCAGTGTTTCTGTAGCCGACGGGGAGCCCACTCTCCATCGGCATTACATAAACCTCCCCTTCCCTGCTTATACTGTCTGCTGACAGGGTGCCCAATCTCCATCAGCATAATGTCACCCCCCCTTTTGTTGTGTGTCCACGGGGGTGCTCAATCCCCCATCAGCTACAGCTTGCCCCCCCACCAAAAGCAAGACTCCGGTGGCACGCTGAGAGCCCACCCCATCATGCCACATGCCCCCGTAAAATAAAAAATGGTCCTGTGATGTTCTTTGTTGTTTTGTAACCTGTAAAAAAGGAAACTGTCCCTCTGTAGTCTCCCTGCCCTCCTCCGGCAACCCGCACCCACCCACTGGGCACCCTGCCTCTCTCCACCCCCCTCACCCTATACTTACCTCTGGAGCTCGGCACGACGATCTTCAGTGCACCAGGAACACGTCTGCACTCTTCAAAGCCGACCACGAACTGAGGAAATTATGTTAAGCTGTATAATGGAATAAATGTTTTTTTTTCCAACTTTAATGCATATCTCAGTCATTTTTTTGAATTTTGGCACCAGATTTTCAACATGGGGTTTTGGGGACCCTTCCTCATGAATTCTGGAAATGTCATGGTGTAAATCGGCCCTGAAAGGTGATTTTGCGGTCACTGCGCAGAATCATCTTTCAGGGCCAGTTAATGAAACAACAGTGCCAGAGTTCATGAGATGGGCTCTCAAAAAGCCTATGTTGCAAATTTGGTGGAAAAAATCCAAAACATGACTGTTTTACGAGCGTGCTTTGCGCAGTTGCTACGCACGCTTGTAACTTCGTGAATCTGCAATATTTTCATGCCAGATTTTCAACATTGCCATTTTTTCACACCTCCTTGTGCACAATACAGATATCATTGTTCACATCCTGGCTGAAATGTGTTTTTGCAGTTCCGGCACAGAATAGCGCAGTCGCTGTGGAAAATTAGTGTTCAGGACAGATTAAGAAAATGATAGTGACACTGTTCATGAGCAGAGGTCCTAAAATGCCTATGTTGAAAATGTGGTGATAAGGGCCCATCAAGTGACTGTGTTACAAGTGTGCGTTGCACACTTTCCATGCACCCTTGTAACTTCGCAGATCTATAATATTGTCATGCCAGATTTTCAACAGTGGCATTTTTTCACACCTCCTTATGACCAGTATAGCTGTCATTTTTCACATCCTGACCGAAATGTGTTTTCACAATTCCGGCACAGATTAACGTGGTCGCTGTGGGAAATCAGTGTTCAGGACACATTAAGACAATGACAGTAGCACCATTCATGAGCATTGATCCTAAAACCCCTATGTTGAAAATTTGATTATGAAACTCCATAACATGACTGTGTTACAAGCGTGAGTTGAACTGTTTCCACGCACCCTTGTAACTTTGCAAATTTGTAATATTTTCATGCCACATTTTCAATAGTGGCATTTTTTCACACCTCCTTATGAACAGTACAGCTGTCATTTTCTACATCCTGGCTAAAACACGTTTTTGCACTCCTGCTTGAGAATAGCATGGTTGCTGTGGGAAATCAGTGTTTGGGACAGATTAAGATCAAGCGAGTGTGGGGGGGGGGTGACCGAGCTCAACTGAGCTCTGTCAGAACTGCTGCAGATTTGTTTGTGGGCAGAAAAAGGCCCCAATGCAAGAGCTCAGTACAAAAGGGTAGCCTGCAGCACTGGAAGAAACAGAATGAGAGAGCGAGTGAGTGAGGAGGAGTGAGCAAACTCACCGGAGTGCTGTCAGGACTGCTGTGGATTTCTTTGTGGGCAGAAAAAGGCATCAATGCAAGCAGGGGCCCAGTACAAAACGGCAGCCTGCAGCAGTGGGAGAAACAATATGAGCGAGTGAGACAGGGGGACTGAGTGAGCTCAACGGAGCTCTATCAGGACTGCTGCGGATTTCTTTGTGGGCAGAAAAAGGCACCAATGCAGGCAATAGCCCCATACAAAAGGGCAGCTTGCAGCGCCAGGACAAACAGAATAAGCACACGTGAGAGAGAGAGAGAGACTGAGTGACCTCAACGGAGCTCTGTCAGGACAGTTGCAGATTTCTTTGTGGACAGAAAAAGGTGCCAATGCAGCCAGGAGCCCCATACAAAAGCGCAGCTTGCAGCGCCAAGAGAAACAGAATGAGCAAGTGACAGAACGGTAGTGAGTGAGCGCAACGGAGCCCTATTGTGACAGCTGTGGATTTCTTTGTGGGTAGAAAAAGGCGGCAACGCAGGCAGGAGCCCAGTACAAAAGGCCAACTTGCAACGCTGGCAGAAACAGAATGAGTGAGTGAGAGAGGGGGAGTGAGCGAGCTCAATGGAGCTGTGTCAGACTGCTTCAGATTTCTTTGTGGACAGAAAAAACAGCCAATGCAGGCAGGAGCCCAGTACAAAAGGGCAGCCTGCAGCGGCGGGAGACATAGAATGAGCGTGTGAGGGAGGGCGAGTGTGTGAGCTCAACGGAGCTCTGTTGGGACTGCAGCAGATTTGCTTCTGGGCAGAAAAGGGCAGCAATGCACGCAGCACCCCAGTGCAAAAGAGCAGCCTGCAGTGGTGAGAAAACCAGAATGAGTGAGTGAGAAAGGGGGAGTGAACAAGTTCAATGGAGCTCTATTGTAACTGCTGCAAATTTCTTTGTGGGCAGAAGAAGGCAGCAACGCAGGCAGGAGCCCAGTACAAAAGGGCAGCCTGCAGTGCCGGCAGAAACGGAATGAGTGAGTGAAAGAAGGGGAGGGAGTGAGCGAGCTCAATGGAACTTTGTTGGGACTGCTGCAGATTTCTTTGTGGGCAGAAAAAGGTGCCAACAGAGGCAGGAGCCCAGTACAAAAGGGCAGCCAGTGATGCCAGGAGAAACAGAATGAGTGAGTAAGACAGGAGGAGTGAGCGACCTCAACGGACCTCTGTCGGGACTGCTGTGGATTTCTTTGTTGGCAGAAATAGGCGGCAACACAGGCAGGATCCCACTACAAAAGGCCAGCCTGAAGAAGCCAGCAGAAACGGAATGAGTAATTGAGACAGGGGGAGTGAGCAGGCTCAGCAGACCTGTGTCTGGACTGCTGCAGATTATATTGTGGGCAGAAAAAGCCACTAACAGAGGCAAGAGCCCTGTACAAAAGGGCAGCCTGCAGCGCCAGGAGAAACAGAATAAGCGAGTGAGAGAGGGGGAGTGAGCCACCTCAATGGAGCTCTGTCGGGACAACTGTGGATTTCTTAGTGGACAGAAAAAGCTGCCAGTGCAGGCAGGAGCCCAGTGCAAAAGAGTAGCCTGCAGCACCGTGTGAAACAGACTGAGCGAGTGACAGAGGGGCAGTGAGCAAGCTCAACACACCAATGTAATCAAAATTTGGCATTGACAAATGCTTGTTTTAACTGGCTACCAAATAAGAACTAAAGAAATACCACCCCACCCCATCCACTGATACTTATTCAACAAATATGCACCTACATAAATTGATTTGTCTCTCAGTGAGGCCGACAGCTGCTATGTGAAAACATCGAACATTCAGTGATTCAGTTAGAAAAAAATAAGCTATTACATGATTAATTGAATGGTAGTTGTGATTTACCATGACACATCAAAAAATGTATTCAATTGAGCTGACAGTTGTTCCACTTCTGAATCGCTATCAGCTGATGAATCATCTGAATTTTCATCAAAAACAACAGGTGTTGCTCTCCGGACTGCTAACAGCTCATACATATAGGGCTGAACAACTCGACTTGTGCCTTGAAACACATAAAGCTCCCCTCTCTCCTCCATTTCAGACTCCAGTTCACTGAAGGTCACATCTTGGGAAAGCTGGTCATCAGCGTAAGCCTCAGCCATTTTTGTGTCGGGTGGACGTTCACTAAAAGAACTCGGAGTCACACACGTCAGTGATTCTGAGTATGCATTCAGTAACAGTGGCTGAAACTGAACAGCTGCTGATCATTGGTGACCAATTTAGAAACAAAAAAAATGAGTAGAACAGATTTTTTTTTTATTTAAATATCTTTACTAATCTGCACTACTATGGCAAATGACGTGCAGGCATTACATTTGAACACATTTTAGGTGTGTTTTTTTCCTATCTCCTTTAAATGAGCGACTTCTGTCATGGAGTACATCAGGTCATGGAGCAGATACTGCCAAAATGTCCTCCTTTTTCAACTCTGGAACTGGTACTGGGGGCACAATCCCCACACTCCTTGAATAGGAGTGTCCAATTTGTCAGTTGGTTGTAGGTATTTATTTATTTATAAAATTTTGTTAACCGGGTAAGCCCACTGGGCCCCAGAGGTCCCTTTTTCAGGGGCGAACCGGAAGTAGTTACAAAGGAAACAGTGCGGAACATAAACAGTGCAATGCAAATACATAAGGGTGAAACAGTGAAAGGCATAGGACATTAATGCAAGGAGAGTACTCAATTATACAGTATATATTGAAGAGGAAGGTAATTTACAGTAAATATATACAATTCATCAGTGGCAGCTGCCAGAGTTAGGGCAATGGGTTTGTTGGGCAGGTCCATGAATGGAGAATTATCTAGCACACAGGACAACAGCAAGAGTTGTGGCTTAGGAGGTGTGCCCGCAGACCTTTCTGGAATGTAGTGAGGGAGGGTGCTTCCTGAAGGTGCCTGGGGAGTTTATTCCAATGTACAGTGGACATATGGGCAAATAATTTACAGCCAGCCACAGAGCAGGTCCTGGGCTGGTCCAGGAATTTCCTGCCTGAGGTCCTGAGTAAATGGCTAGAGCCCCTGCTAGCCCTACGGGGGGGGGGGGTTGGCAACAAGAAGCTTAAATGTCCAGCACAGCAGGGGGTATGGGAGCCAGTGTATTGGGGGGGCCAGTTGAGCAAGCCGAGAGCTTTGCAATGGTGGGTCCTTGGATGGGCATTCATGGTGATCCGAGCGATTTTATGGTACAGAGTTTGTAATCTGGAGTGGTCAAGTTTTGCTATGCCCAATAGTGTTGGGGCAGCATAGGTAAAAGTTGGAAGGAGTATACTCTGCGCAATTGCTAGTCTGGTCTGAGGTATCATGTTGGCACTTAGCCGATAGAGCACGCCAAGTTTTTGGTGAATGTTTTTTGTCACTAGAGCAACATGAGGCTTTAGGGTGAGGCACTGGTCTAGTGTGATGCCCAGGTATTTAAAGGATTTTACCACTTCGATTGTGGAACCAGATCCAGTGACAAATGTGAGGAGGTGGGCTCGGGAAGCACCCAGGGAATTCAGACCAAACAGAGTGCTTTGGTTTTGTTAGTTCAAGTTTATTGCAGGAAATACTCCGTTGAGCAAGCTCATTCACAAGGAGGTCCTGAGGCACATACACATACAGTTCACAATTACACAGACAGGAGATATAAAATGTAGAACAACAAAGAAAAAAAATATATAATACAAGAGGAATACACAATAGAAGTCCTTATGCTATATATGCAGTACATTCCAGCTTTAACCTTGCCCTAAATTATGCAACACATTTCAGCTTAATAAGTAGAGGGCCAGTTGGAACCAAGGAAGTCGACTTGGCATTGGGGGCCTAGTAGCACCTACATATGTCTTTTAATTTAGAGATAGCTAGTGTTTTGTAGGAGTTAATTGATACGATGCTGGTTAGCTTCAGCATGGCTTGTAGTTGGTTCCAAATGTTTGGGAGGGCATATGAGACAGCTCTTTGGCCAGCTGTGGTACGTGTCCTGGGAACATCTAGTATGACAAGGTCAGATTTTCTTAGGGAGTAGGCGCTATGCGAGATGTGTATGAGAGACGTTAAATAGACAGGCACTTTGTGGCATAGTAATTTGAGGGTCCAAATGCCAGCATGCAGGAGGTGTCTGGTGGCAAGAGAGGTCCACCCAACTGCTGCATAAAGATCACAGTGGTGGGTCCAGTATGCAGATTTAGTAATGAAGTGAAGAGCACGGTGATACAGTACGTCCAGTTTAGATAGGCTCAAGGTTGGGGAGGAGATAAAGATAATGTCTCCGTAGTCAAGCAAGGGAAGGAATGTTGCTTGGGCAAGTCTTTTGCAGGTCGCGAGAGAAAAGAGGGTCCTATTTCTAAAGAAGAAACCCAAGCGTGCTTTAAGCCTCTTTGATAGATCCTCGATGTGGTCATTGAAGGAAAGCTTGTTGTTTATCCACATGCCTAGATATTTAAATTTAGGTACGACTTCCAAGGGTTCACCTAGGGAGGTAACTATGACATTTTTAGGTGGGGTAGGTAGAGCACCAGACAAGGCAAGTCTCGAAAATCATTGTCTTGGTTTTTGGCATTTAAGAGAAGCTTGGCATTGATAAGGTTGCTTTCTAACTGGATAAAGTCAGCTTGGAGTGCTTCCTGACTTCAGTTAAGGACGAGCCTGATGCGTACAAAACCGTATCGTCCGCAAAGAAATGTATGCTAGAGTTCTTTATGTGGGAGTCAAGGTTGTTGATGTACAGGGAAAAAAGGATTGGTCCTAGGATGGAGCCTTGAGGGACTCTTCTGGCAATTGGAAGGGGGGCAGATAGCAGGCCATCAGCTTTGACTTTTTGTATCCTTCCTGTGAGATAACTGTTAAACCACTGTAAGGTAAGTGGAGTGGCACCTATGTAGGCAAGACAGGTGATTAGGAGGTGATGGTCTACAGTGTTGAAGGCATTACTGAGGTCTAGAAAGACTGCACCAGTAACCTTCTTGGTGTCCATAGCATGGATCCAGTCATTAGAGACTTTAGCCAAGGCTGAAATGGTACTGTGCTTCGACCTGAAGCCAGGTTGGGCTGGGTTTAGGAGTGAGTGCACTTCGAGGTGATTTTTTAGTTGGTTGTATATAAGTTTTCCAGCACTTTGGAGAGAATGGGCAAGATAGAGATAGGACAGTAGTTGTTTAAGTCACAAGGATCTCCTGATTTAAAGAGAGGAAGAATATGGGCAGATTTCCAGCAGGATGGAACAGTGGCTGTGGTAATAGAGAGGATGAAGATGTGAAGGATGGGGGCTGTGAGCTGGGCATAGCCTAACCGCAAGAAAAATGATTCAAGGCCATCATCCCCTGCACTTTTCTTGGTGTCAAGGCTAAGAATTATGTCTTCAACTTCTTCGTAGCTAAACAGGCACAACTGGAAGGGATGAGGTGGAGTAGCATGTGTAGTATCTGGGCTAGTGTTGCTATTCACTCGGCTAGCATATGGGGAGGAGTCGAATGCCAACCCCACAGTGGCAAAGTGAAGGTTAAGTTCTTCAAGGATTCGTAGTTTATTTTCAACCATCCCGTCCATGGCCAGAATCTTGGTGGGAAGGGAGAAAGCAGCAGGATGGCCTTCAATGGATCTCAGTGTCTTCCAGATTTTTGGGGAGTTCCCTTTGGCCTGCTCCATAGTGGAAATGTAGAAGTTTGCTTTAGTAGCACATACACTTTTAACACAGGCATTTTTGGCAGTTCTAAATGCCTGCCAGTCTGCCGGGTCCTTTGTGTGCCTGGCCCTAGCCCATAGCTTGTCTCTATTGGTAAGTACAGATTTGAGCTCTTGGGTGAACCACGGATGCGAGATTTTCTGACCCTCATTTTAATAAGAGGATCATGCTTGTTAATTAGGGTGGTGAGGTTGTCATTTAGTACTGAGACGGCTGCATCAGCAGATTTGGCAAGATATAGGTCTTGCCACCTGATCATAGCTAGATCGGTTAGGAAGTTTACTGAGTTGAATTTACGGAACGAGCATTTGATTCTGAATTTAAGGTGCTGCTGGGTTTTAGATTGGAATCTTGTACATACAATGATACTGTGGTCGCTCATGTTGTTATGGAAAACTGCAGAATGTGAGATTTTATGAGGATGCGAAGTTAAGATGACATCTAAGAGTGAGCTGTTGGCAGAGTTAGAAGCATTAATTCTTATGGGTTCAGTTACTATCTGTGTAAGACCCAGCTCATCACAGATGGCTTTTAGGGAGTGGGATTTAGCAGTGCGCCAATCCATATTGAAGTCCCCTAAGATTATTCTTTCCATGTTAGCAGCCAAAGCTATGGATTTCAACACGTTAAGAATTTCTGTGCCTCCTGACCGGGGTCTATAGCCACCAATGATTGTGATGCACTCTGAGGATGGAAGGTGAAGTTTAAATGAGACAATCTCATATTCCTTAGGCTTAGTTTTACAGGAAATGCTGCTAACATCAATTTTTGATTTGGCGTATACAACCACTCCCCCCCAAATCCCTATCAGCCCTAAAGAGCTTGAAGCCCGGTATAGTAATTTGCGGATCAGAAATGTGCTTTGTTCTATCGAAAATCTATTTGTAAAAAGTGCCAGGTGGCTGAAGCAGGGGAAAAGTCCTGGCCAATCAGAGTGGGTTTGCTGCAAGCACCTGTGTTCCGATTGGCTGCGCTGTCCCATACATTCCAAGGAGCTGTAGGCGGGCGTCCTGGTCTCGGTTGGTGGCTGGCTGGGTGCCGGCCCACCGTGAGGGAGCTGAAGCAGCCCCGTTCAAGGGCAGGCAGCTGGAGAGAAGAAAAAAGAGCAGGTTTTAAATAGCATAGAGGTTAGGATGGGTTAGATTTCAGCAGTTTAGTAAGACAAAAGGTAGTTAAGAGTTAAGGACTAGATGGTTTTCAAATAGCCAGGTTTCCACCTTGGTAAAGTCAGACTGGAGCAATGGCCCAAGGTCATCCAGGTGCTGAGCAGATCTGTAGAGGACAGTGTCATTGGCATACTGCATCATGGAGCTGCTCCCACAGTGGTTGTGGAGGTTATTGATGAATAGAGAGAACAGGAGTGGGCCCAGGATCGAGCCTTGCAGAACCCCCTCATTTAGGGGAAGCGACTTAGAGATGGCACCTCTCCACTTAACCTGTTGGGAGCGGCCTGAAAGGTAGTTGCAGAACCAGTTCATGGTCAGTTAATGCTAAAAGAATGTCAGCACAACATAGATGGGAGTTGCCCCTCCCAGCATTCTACAGTGGGCAAAAATGATGACTGATTGCCTGAAAATAGCAGGAACTTAATGCTGGACTAATGGTCAGGAAACTGGATTTGAACAAATATGGGGCCAAGTTGTTGAGGCTGCAGAGAAATATGTATTCCCCATATGAATTTCTTATGTCAGAGGCATTGACAAGTTATAGGGAGCAATGATGGATCCATTGAATGTTGATAACAGAAGAGGCAACAGCTTTGATGGTCATCATTCTAATCTAATGAGACATAAAATGTAAGTTACTGATCCATTGACTGTTGGTAACGGACAAGAGGCAACAGCTCTGATGGTCGCCAATCTAATCAAATGAAATGTACAATGGTAGTTAAAAAGAGTTGCTCCAGTAATGTGGTATAATGGAGTCATGGTAAAAAAAAAACCACAGTATAACACATTTCTGGTAAAAAATGCATTGAATGACATCATTATTTTTTTTTTCCAGAACTGCATATTGTTGTGGTCCTTTTTTAACCCAACTGCATTATACCTCAATACTGGGTCAACTTTTTTGTAACTACTACGGTATTTGTAACTTGCAAACTCAAAAGAGTAAACAGGGAGGAGAGGAGGCACTGTGGGTCACCTTAGAGACTGGAAATGGCACTACAATATGCACAGGGGTTGTATACAAAACCCCATCTCAGGGGATGGAATGGACAAGAATATGACAGAAGGCATCCTTAGGATGCAGAGAAAGGGGAGATACTGTTGATGGGGACCTGAATATACCAGATGTTAACTGGAGCACCTTTGCTACAGCCACATCCAAGAGCAGGGCCATTCTAGATGCCCTACAGGGGGCATGCCTCAGACAGCTAGTTTTGGAACCCACTCATGAGGGTGCAATCTTAGACCTCATACTTTCAAATGGGGACAGTGAGAGGATCTCAGATATAGAAGTGGGTAGCCATCTGGGAACAAGTGACCACCAAACAGTGTGGTTCACGATAAACTCAGCTACAGAGTCAAGCCATACAAAAATGAGGGTACTGGACTTCAGGAGGGCTGACTTTGGCAAGATGGGAGAATGCCTTAGAAAAGCACTAGAAAACAGGCTTGAAGGAGGGGTGGAGCAACAATGGGGAAACATCAAAACTGCCATCACAGAGGCAACAAGCCTTTGTGTGAAGCAAATAAACAAATCAAAATGAAAGAAAAAGCCACTATGGTTCTCAAAAGAGGTGGCAGGGAAGGTTAGGGAGAAAAAGATAGCATTTAGTATGTATAAGGAAAACACAGCAGGAGCAGGACAGAGAACTGTACCAGTTCAGGCAGAAGGAAGCAGGGATGGAAGTCAGAATAGCAAAGGCCCAAACTGAGGAAAAGACAGCCAACTAGGTTAAGAAGGGGGATAAAACCTTTTATAGGTACATCAGGAAGCGTAGAAAGACAAGGGAGGGGATAGTGAGGCTGAATAGAATGGACGGTGGGTGGGCGGAGAGGGACAGTGAAAAAGCAGGGATACCGAACAACTACTTCTGCTCAGTATTCACAAAAGAGGAGGAGGGGGAGGTACCTAATCCAATTAACAGAAGCACTCTGGATGGGGGGGGGTAGATCCCAGTTCTTTCACGGAAGAAAGGGTTCTGAAAGAACTCTTAAAACTGAAGGTGGACAAAGCAATGGGGCCTGACAGGATTCACCCCAGAATTCTAAAAGAATTAAAGGGAGAACTAGTGACACCACTGACTACCCTTTTTAACAAATCATGGGAGGATGGTGTGGTACCTGAGGACTGGAGGAAGGTGGATGTGATTCCCCTTCACAAAGGTGGGAGCAAGACAGAGGCAGGAAACGACAGACCTGTTAGTTTGACCTCTGTGGTAGGGAAAGTGATGGAATCACTTCTG
The DNA here is from genome assembly GCA_016271365.2 of Neoceratodus forsteri. Lineage (NCBI taxonomy): Eukaryota > Metazoa > Chordata > Ceratodontiformes > Ceratodontidae > Neoceratodus > Neoceratodus forsteri. The sequence continues at coordinate 258,218,130 of CM028137.1, read as the reverse complement.
AAGGAAAGAATTGTGGAGTACTTATAGGCCAGTGGGGCACAGGACCCAAGGCAGCATGGGTTCACAGCGGGAAGGTCATGTCAGACAAATCTAATTGATTTCTTTGACTGGGTGACCAAAGTAGTAGACCAGGGATGGGATGTGGACATGGCCTACTTAGGCAAATAGCAAGGCAAGGCAAATTTTATTTAAAAAGGCGCCCATCCTGGAGGCTCTGGGTGCCGTACGACAATCAAATAAATACAACACAGCACAATAATAATCAATTAAACACACTGCTCCAAACAAGTTAAAACAAAATTAGATACACAATTTGCTACCCTCAGCTACAGCTACACTTAGAATCTCTATAACTAAAGTAAATATCAAAATGTTTTTTTTTTTGTTTGTTTTTTTAAAACAGATATGAACTATAAAACATAGTCCAGGAATGCCTGAACATACAAGAATGCTTTGAGGCAGGCCTTAAATACCTCAACTGACGGGGCCTCCCTAACAACTAAAGGGAGCGAATTCCACAGGACGAAGGGAGCGACACTAAATGCTCTGTCGCCAGCAGTTCTTAACCTCGCCCTGGGAATCACGAGGAGGCCCCTAGAGGAGGAGCGGAGGGAACGGACTGAGACAGCAGGTGTAAGAAGGTCACTCCGGTAACCTGGGCCCAGGCCATGTAGGGCCTTAAAGGTGAGCAAGGCCATCTTAAAGAGGACCCTCCACCTAACTGGCAGCCAGTGCAGTTGATGCAGCACTGGAGTAATATGACAGTATTTAGACTGTCCTGTCAACAACCTCTCTGCCGCATTCTGCACCAGCAGCAGTCGGCAGAGGGGTACCCCCAGAGACCCTGAGATAGAGTGCATTACAGTAGTCAAGCCTGGACATTACGAAGGCATGCACCAAAGTGGGGAGGTCCAGTGGTGGAACTAAGGGCTTGATGCTGGCGATATTCTTCATATGATAAAAGGTAGTACGGACAACGGAAGCCACCTGAAACTCAAGTGTCAAACCGCTGTCACGCATAACACCCAGATCACGCACCCTAGAGGAGGCCGTCAATGGTATAGAGCCAAGGCAAAGTCCTGTCTCTGCACCAGAGGCCAACCTATCACGCCCTCTGTTCGACTCCACCTCCAGTACCTCTGTCTTACTGGGGTTCAGTCGCAACCAGCTGGAGGCCATCCAGTCATTGATTTCAGCAAGGCAGCTGTTAAGCACTTCTACTGCACAAGATGTTCCAGGGTCAAAGGAAAAGTACAGCTCGGTATCATCAGCATAGCAGTGAAAACCCAAGTTGTTCTTCCTAATGAGCTCTCCCAGGGGTCGCATGTATACGGCAAACAACATCAGTGACAAGTCAGAACCCTGGGGAACTCCGCACAACAGGTGGTCAGGGGAGGAGGAGAAATTCCCCATCACTACCCTCTGCCTCCTGTTAGATAAAAAAGACTCAAACCAGCTGATGACAGAGCCAGTGAGTCCGCGGAATTCCCTTAGGCAGTCAAGTAACACTCGATGCTCCACCGTATCAAATGCTGAAGAGAGATCGAGGAGAACAAGAATTGTCCCCTTCCCTCAATCTCTGGCCCTAAGGAGGTCATTGTGCACATGAACTAGTGCAGTTTCTGTGCTATGCCTCGCATGGAACCCAGACTGGATCAGCTCATAAAGATTGTGGGTCACGAGATGCTCCTCAAGCTGAAGTGCCACCACCTTCTAGACAATCTTACCTAAAAATGGAAGACTGGAGATAGGACGGTAATTTGCCTTGACATCAGGGTCCAACGATGGTTTCTTCAGAAGGGGTCTCATCAATGCCTCCTTCAAGACATCAGGAAAGACCTCCTCTGACAAGGAACACCGGACAATCAGGGCAAACACAGAGTCAACACATCTCATTAAGAAACGGGTTGGCACTGAGTCCAGTTCACTAAAGGTGTGCTGAAGCTTGGAGGCAATCTCATTGACCTCAGCCACCTCCACCAGTCTAAACTCACCCCAAACAGGTGGAGTGCTCTCCGGTCACCCATGGCGACCACTGTTGGCCAGATTCTGGTCCACTGACGGAACCCCCTGCCTGATGGCAGATACCCTGTCCGAGCAAACTCATCGCACAATGCATTTGAAAAAGCTACCTTCGGCTGTAGACAGGAAGGATGAAGGAGCCTGTCCACAGTCCAAAAGAGCACAGTTCGTTAGTTCCTCCTGGCAGTAATCTCCCTGGTCAGAAATTCTGCCTTCTTACGGTTGATTGCCCCCTGGTATGCACCATAGTTCGTACGTAAGGCTAGTTTGTCTACCTCCAGGCCAGACTTCCACCAGCAGTGCTCTAATCTCTGACCCAAGGTCTTCATCTCCTTGAGCTCCCCGTCATACCAAGGGGACCCCAAGTGAGAAAACCTGGATCATACACGGACTGGTGCGAGGGAGTCAAGCGCACCAGAAAGCGCCTTATTATAGGCTTCCACTACTGCGCACACACCCCCACTGCATGCATTGTCCAGACTAGACAGGTCAGCCACCGCCAAGAAACTGTCAGGGGTCAACCCCCTCAAAGGGCTATAGCTGACCATCTCTGCAGGGGGAGGGCTACCAAGGTGGGCCCCGAACCGGAACTTCACCGTGCAGTGATCGGATCAAATGACCCTATCAATGCTGAGACTATTTATCTTGAGCCCCACTGAGAACACCAAATCCAACATGTGGCCACCCTGATGAGTCGAGGCGGAAACTCCCTGCGCAAAGCCCAGAGATGACATCATCTGGAGGAAGTTATAACCAAGCAGAGAGGATTCATCCTCGGCCCAAACACTGAAGTCCCCCAGCACTAAACATCTGGGGGCCTCCAATGTTTCCTCAATGACGAAATCGGCCACTTCCTGCAAAAAATCTCTCACTGCCCCAGGAGGGCGGTAAATCAGGAGAAGCAAGCAGCCTGTGCCCGGACCCTCATGAATGGCCACACATTCCAATGAATGTGGTGCTCTCACTGGGTGCACGGTGAAGCCCAGTTCAGATCTAAAACAGATGGCTACCCCACCACCGCTGTGTTCCACTCTGGGGCAGTGCACTATGGTATACCCAGACGGGATGGCAGCCTCTAAAACTGGGCCAGCATCATCACCAATCCAGGTCTCCGTAATGCAAGCCAGATCGGCCAAAGAAACCAAGTCTGCCATAATTGCAGTCTTGTTTCTGACTGACCTGGCATTGCAAAGCACCACCGTCAGGGGATTGGTGGACAATGCAGCCTTTCTTGCTACCTGCCCACTCAGTCTAGTGGGAACCCTGGTGACAGGAACTAACCATGTCAGGCCTCTCCTCAAGTCCGGTATAATCCCAGGGTGCATTCTACACCCCACTACCTCGATCTTTCCACCTGCAGTGCAAGGGGCACCCCGCTCTGATCGAGTCCTATGATTCCTCCCAATTCCAACTTCCCTACAGTGCCTTGCTGTAGTATCTGACACAGGGAGGCTGAAAAAAGGCTGAAGATCAAAGGGCTGGGATGCCCCATACACTATTCTGGCCCGCTCCAGGCCTGCATACATTCCCAGACACATCCCCACCAGCTACGTAATCCCAAGACCAAAACATAACTCTATACCACAACCTCCTTTTTTTTTTTTTTTAGTTGTCTAACCAGGACTAGCACACTAAGCTGAAAGCTTTTTTACAGGAGTGACCTGGGAGCACAGGGAAGTTAAGTGATTTGCTCAGGGTCACACAGTATGCAAATGGAAGTTGTGGGATTCAAGCCCAGGTCTGGTCTGCTGGATGTCACCAGATTTACAGCTCAGAGCCTTAAACCACTGTGCTATACTGCCTCAACACTAGACACATGCCTCAACCTAGACACATACACACACACACACACACACAACACACACACACACAGGCACACAAATCAAATAAACACTAAAACCCCCCAAACAACCCCCTTAAAACAAAACTCAAAATTAAATCTTCAAAAACAATTCAGAAAAGCAAACTGCAAATCACATAAAAATGCCAATACTCAGGGTGGCACAAGTCACTTTATATTCAGATTTTCCAGAGTCATTCGGCAGTCGATCCCAGAATTTAGACATTTCTTAGGCCCCCTAGTCGATTAATCCATGGGGGCCCAGGTCCCAGTAAGCAATCTGCAAATGAATATCCCAAGTGGCACTCTCACTGTCAATAGGGAAGTCTTTTAAATGGTAATTAAAACCACAGAGGTACTCTCACTACCTCTGAAGCAAAACAATTCAATCCAAATGCAGTAAATAAATTCCCAATAAACTGTTTGTTTGATAATTGAATCTTACTTTCAGGATGAAATGATTTTCAGGACAAAAGGAAGAGCCCCTCCACTGCTCACCCCAAGAGGAGATTATCCTGTGCTAAGGATCCACAACTATTGTCCCCAGCATGGAGACCGCTAAAAAGAAGACTCCCCCGAGAGACCCAGAGGCTGCCGATAGCACACCTACTCTTCACTAGACGTGCATCAGCACCTCCCACAGCGGCCCCAATGCACACACAGGCACCCCTCAAAGGGCGAGCAGAAAGAGGTATATCAAGTGCCCAAGTCAGCCACAACTCAGTAAAATGTCACAAATCCTCTAATTTAAAGCAGCATAGTGTTCAAACAAAATAAACTCGCCAACATAAAATACCAACAGTAAACTTTTCTCGCTTTCTTGTATGGGTTAGCAGACCCCCTCGCTCACAGTACTCCAGGAAATCCCACATCAGTCCCTCCAGCTGATATCCAGAGCTATTACAATGCCAAAAATCCTAGTCCCGCTTCTTCCATGTCCAGCATTCAGTGTCTGTATATCACAGTGCGGGCTCTGCAGGGCCTCAGACAGCCTTTTCGGTCCTAATACTCCCAAACTACTTCCGTCTAGCTGGTCCACTGTCGCTGCAGCCCTTGGACTCTCACAATTCCTGCCTGCTGAGTACACTCCCTTAGGCCACGGGGCCTGAGATTGGGCTGGGAACGGATTCACTTTTCAGAAAGGAGTGGCTGCTCCCCTCCTGTCTCCGTTGAGCTCTATGCGAGAGCACAGTCCTGCTGCACTTGCTAGGGCTGCTGCTGTGGTGGCTGTGGCCACCGCCACTGTCACCGGGCCGCCTTTACTGTCTGCAGGGCACGTGGCTCGGGTGTGACAGCAGCAGGACCCAAATCCTTCACAGCAAGTGGTCTTCCAGCTGGCAGCCCTCCACACCGACTGGGAACCGCACAACACTGATGCATCTCTTTGGAGCAGCACCGAACACAGTTGCATCACAGTATCACATGTCATGAGCTCTGATCCGAAGTACCAGTAAGGGTTCTCATTCAAAAACATTGGCTGAACAACAGGACACAAAAGGTAATTGTAAATGGAGTCCACTCTGAAGAAAGTGGGGTTACTAGTGGGATACCGCAGGGCTCAGTACTGGGTCCAGTCCTTCTTTAATGTCTTTATAAGTGACATTGCAGAGGGACTGGAAGGAAAAGTATGCCTCTTTGCAGATGACACAAAGATCTGCAACAGGGATGATACACAAGGAGCCATGGAAAGGATGAGAAGGGACTCGGCAAGGTTGGAGGAATGGTTAGAAGTATGGCAGCTTGGATTCAATGTGAAGAAGTGCAAAATAATGCACCTGGGAAACAAAAACCCTGGGGAAGATTACACAATAAGGGGGGGAGGTAGTAACAACAAAAAAAATGGAAAGGGACCTTGGGGTAATCATATCAGATGACCATAAGGTTGGCAAGCAATGTGAGAAGGCAGTAGAGAGGGCTGGGGGATACTGGGATATATAGGGAGAGGCATCACCAGCAGAAAACAAGAAGTTGTTATCCCTCTGTACAGACAGTTGGTGAGACCCCATCTGGGGTACTGTGTCCAGTTCTGGAGACCTTATCTCTGCAAGGACATAGACAGAATGGAGGCAGTCCAGAGGAGGGCAACTAAAATGGTGCAGGGTCTGCAAGAGAAGCAATACGAGTAGAGACTAAAGGAGCTAAATATGTATACCCTTGAGGAAAGGAGGGAGAGGAGGGACATGATAGAAACTTTTAAGTACCTCAGTGGAATCAACAAAGTCCAAGAGGGTAGCATATTTCAGAAAAAGAGATGTTCAAGAACAAGGGGACACAATTTGAAGATAGAGGGGGGACGGCTCAGGGGCAATGTGAGGAAGTATTTTCTCACAGAGAGGGTGGTGTACACATGGAGCAGCCTTCCTGAGGAGATTGTGGGGTCTAAAACTGTGGGAGAATTCAAGAATGCATGGTACAGCCATAAGGCAATTCCTGTGGGGGGCAGGAAGAAATAGACTGTTGGTTAATTAGGATCTGCAGCTTATCCTGTAGGTAGGGTAATGGGCAGATTAGGTGGGCCAAGCGGTCCTTACCTGCCATCAAAGTCTGTGTTTCTATGTTTCTAATGTTGCTAATTTCTTTTATCAAATGATATGTGTGGATTGTATGCGATGTATGCAATTGCCATGTAATACTGGAGTAATACTTAAAGATGTAGAAACAGCAGGGGACTAATAAGTCCATGTAATACTGTCCCAGGAATTACTATTTATGATTAATGTTATTCATGTAATTATCTAGATTCTTTTTAGAGCAGCTTGTAGTCTTGCTATCAAATATGTCATGAGGTAATGAGTTCCACAGACTGGTAATATGCTGAGTGTAAAACAATTTCCTCTTACTAGTTACAAAACATTTTGCTCTTAACTGCATATTATGACGTTTGTGTTAATATTTTATTTTTATTTATTTATTTGAGAGAATCGGAATTACAATCCTTTGAGTTGTAGACTCCTTTGCAAAGGCTCCACGTCAGTACAAGAAATACAGACACTACATCTAATAACAGTTATACATTATTCACAAGGCACAGAGTTTTTACAGTGCAAATTAGCTACCTCCTTAGGGCCTATGTAGACCCTGTGTCATAGCTGCTAGACAAGTCCGGATGCAGTATTAATGTATTCAACCTTTAGCTTAATAGTTCCTGATCATATTTAATGTTGCAGAATAACAATAAATAAAAATGTGTGGAGCAATGTTTTGTACAAATGCCAAGATGAATTTTTATGTACCTGATTCTGTAATTTTTTAAAATTTCATAAACATATTTTTTACAAAAAAAATGAACTACATGTACATTAAATTGTTAAAGAACTAGTGTACTGCCTAAAATTAACATTAGTTTTGAAAAGCAGTTGACTATTACTATTGCATTTTCTTACCCTTTGCATAATTAGAAGATTTTTTTTACCTGACGTTAGTAGGTGTGATCTGTGGAACAGCACTCTGCCTGATAGCTGACATATCTAGTTCTACTCCCCCACTACATCATCAGCATTGTGACCTCACTTACTGTGACACCATCGCTACTCTGGCAGAGCCACTCAGTAGCTGCCAGGTGAATCACCTGTGAAGTCTCAGCCAGTGAGGTCACAGTGCAGATGATGTAGTGGCAGGAACAGAACTAGATATGTCAGCTGCTAGGCAGAGTGCTATTCCATACATCCTGCACAATACTGTCAAATAGAAAACTTTATAATGAGCAAATATAAAAATAAAACTACTTCAGAAATAAGAAGTTACAACTGACTACTTGATAAAATTTCAACATTTCCCTGTCTGCTATTATTGTTTCTACCAGCTCTTTAAGCTATACATTTTTGCATGAGTGCTGCAATTTATGATTGAGAAAGATGCCACCTCATGCCATGACATTTCAGTAAAAGAAAATTAGTTCTCAAGAGGTTTTCCCCATTCACAGCAGCAGGAAAACAAAGTGTGGGAAGAATCTGACCTTTCCTTTTACCGCATATGTTGTAAAATGTTTCATGCATCTTCTAATCTCCTTAACTTCTATGGACCTCCAATTTCATCAGATACTAAATAGTTCATACATGTTTCAACTAATTTTTTCTCAAGACAGAATATTTCTGGTCCATGTATTGTTTCTCTTTCTGCTCTCACTACTGCCCTCCAAAATGGTTGCCATCAGTTTCTATACAGCACACACAATGTCCTTATCAGTGCATTACTAGTAAAATACTCCAGCTACTGTATGAAGCATCTCAAGTAGAACATACTTGTAATAGTGGGACAGAAAAGGATGAAAGATCAAGAAAGTAAATAAAGATTGGTCAGTAACGTATCCCAGGCCATGACATGAGCTAACCAATTTGAGCAATTCAGTTTGGGCGACTGTATAATCGGTGACATGCACAGAAGAGTGACTGCAAGAACAATGGCTGTGTGGGTAGAATAATGGCAACTGTGTGTGTGAATGCAATAAGGGCAAATGTACATAAGAATACAAGAATGTGATGGCAAATGTGGATAACATGATCCATCTAGTCTACCCATGACTTTTTTCTACCCTATTTGTGGGGGGATGGTGAAGTGTGCCAGTTAAATACTCTTCAGTCTCTGAGGTAGATATTTAAAGATCGGGGAGTGTGTGTGTATGTCTGGGGGGGGGCAAAGCCCACCACATTAAATGGCAGGTAATAGTATGGTTTCAGGGTGTTTGTAAATGTTGTATACAGTATAGAGTGCATTCCTACCTGCAGCAGATGTGGTGTCTCTGTGGTGTTATGGTCTAGTGTGGTTGGTAGTTAGGCAGATAGCTAGGTAGTTAGTGAGGTTTGACTATGTAGGGTTCAAATCTGGGTGGTGTGTGTGTGTGTGTGTGTGTGTGTGTGTGTGTGTGTGTGTGTGTGCAGGCTTTTGCTATTTTTACATTGTTTTTGGCATTTCCAGGTGTGTCTTATTTGGTGGTCCCTATTGGTGGTATAAAAGGGGCATGATATGCGGCTATGGTTCTGTGGAGCAGTGTTCGTTGCAATGGCTGTTGGGTTCCTGAGGAGCCAGAAGGGGAGACCACTGCTTCTGTACAGTGGTTTTCTTTATTGCAATAACAGGCAAGGTGCACGTAGTTGGTGTATTTTGCTTCAGTGGGTTTTGGTTTGGGTTTTGGATTCACCATTTTGACGTTCACTGTATATTGTGTGGTTTGATTGTGGTGTCTGTATTATGTATTTGCCCATATTCCTATTACCTATATTTTTTCTGTATTATCACATGGAACCTTCAGTAACTGTTAAGAATAGTTCTTTGGCCAATAGTTGCTAGGGAAAGTCAATTTAAATGGTATTATGGTTGCAATTGTATTTATCGTTGATGATTACTGACATTTAGAAAGCAATGCAGGTCTGCCAACATTTATTTTGAATTCATTTATAAATTATTAATTAACTGATTAATTGTTATAGCTACTCAGGCTGTGCAGAATATAGAATTCCTCCATCGGAACTGCTGCAGAATGGCAATGATGCCTCCAAGATGCTTTTCATAGCATCTTCTTCTTAAATTTTGCAGAATTCTAAAAAGCATTTTTTGCATAAACCATGGAGTAATTTTCCATGGATCATTTAAACTGCAGAATAATTTTCCACACAGAAAAAAAAAGAGGAAACAATCTCTGGTTTATGTAAATTGGGAATTACTATTCCTTGAAAAACTTTCCACACGAAGAAGTTCATAATTCTGCCACCTATCTATGGAATTCCATGGAATTTTCTGAAATATTGCAAAATCCCATGACGTCAGAATTTCAGAATTTCAAAATTTCACACTGTTACAATAGCTATTCAATGTTGCCCGTTTACATATATGCTTATGCTCTCTGTTCCAGGACTGGAGGAGTGTGGATGTGACTCCATGTCACAAAAGTAGGAGCAGGACAGAGGAAGGAAACTACAGATTTGTTAGTTTGACTTCAGTGGCAGGGGAAATGATGTAATCACTTCTGAAGGAAAGAACTGTTGAGTACCTAGAGGCCAGCTGGCCACAGGACCCAAGGCAGTATGGATTCACAATGGAAAGGTAATTTCAGATGAATCTAAAAGATTTCTTTGGCTGGGTGACAAAAGTAGTAGACCAGACAAGTTAACCAGCCTGGGAGTGGGTCCCAAGGTGGAAGTCTGGGTAAAAATTTAGCTGGACAACAGGATGCATAGGGTAATAGAAAATGAAGTCCACTCAGAAGAAAGGGGGATTACAAGCAGGTACCACAGGGTTCAATACTGGGACCAGTCCTCTTTAATGTCTTTATAAGTGACATTGCAGAGGGATTGGAAGGAAAGGTATGTCTCATTGCAGCTGGCACAAAGAACTGCAACAGGGTTGATACACGAGGTGGGGTGGAAAGGATGAGAAGGAAATGGCAAGGTTGGAGGAATGGTCAAATGCATGGCAGCTTATATTCAATGCAAAAAAAGTCTAAATTAATGCACCTGGGAAACAAAAACCTAGGAGAAGAGTATACAATGGGGGTGAGATACTAACAACAACAAAAATGGAGAGGGACCTGGGGGAAGTCATATCAGATGACCTAAAGATGGGCAAGCAATGTGAGAAGGCAGTAAGGAGGGATACTGGGATGCATAGGGAGAGGCATCACCAATAGAAAACAAGAAGTTGTTATCCCTCTGTACAGACAGTTGGTGAGACCCCATCTGGAGTACTGCGTGTAGTTGTACAGACCCCATCTCTGCAAGAACATAGACAGGATGGAGGCTGTCCAGAGGAGGGCAACTAAAATGGTGCAGAGTCTGCACCAGAAAACATATGAAAATAGAGACTAAAGGAGCTTAATATGTATACTGTCAATGAAAGGAGGGAGAGAGGGAACATGATAGAAACTTTCAAGTACCTCAAGGGAATCAACAAAGTCCAAGAGCGTAGCATCTTTCAGAAAAGGAGATGTGCAAGAACAAGGTGGCACAATTTGAAGATAAAGGGGGGATGACTCAGAGGTAATGTGAGGAAGTATTTTTTCATGGAGAGGGTTGTGGATGCATGGAACGGACTTCCTGAGGAGGCTGTGGAGTCAAAAACAGTGGGAGAATTCAATAATGCATGGGACAGACATAAGGCAATTCTAGTGGATGGCAGGAGGAAATAGGCTGTTGGTTAACTAGAATCTGAAGCTTATCCATTAGGTAGGGAAATGGGCAGACTAGGTGGGCCAAGCATTCCTTATCTGCCATCACATTCTATGTTTCAATGTATACAATTGCAGTTGATATCCAGTTTTTGAAGCAATGGGTGTGACAAAAGTAAAAAGACTCCTCATTTATCCAGTCATTTAAGCAGCTATTACCAACAAAAAATCAGACAGAATATGTTATTAATTTGTATAAGTAGCTAGTAGTTACTTGTTACTTCATAAGTATTTTTCTATAGTTACTTTCATCAATAAGGTGATTGTCTACCAAATACTACTAGCTCTGCTGCATATGAGCGTATGTAGCTGGGTCAGTGTCAGTGGCTCAGCAGGTTGCACACTCACTTCTGAAGCTGTAAGATCGGATGGTTGTGGATTCTAGCCTAACACATGGAACTTTAAGAAAAACTCAATACTGACTCTGTAGTGTAGCATGAGGGGGTACTACACTCACGAGGAGCCATGTTTCAGATGAGAAGGACTTGGGTCCAGGTTGCCTGTTGTTGAGGTGTACATTAAAGATCCTATGGTATTTTTCAAAAGAGTAGGGGAATTCTTTATAAAAACAGATCAAAACAAACACTTTACAAAATTAAAACAAAAAAAAACTGAGAGCAAACACCTTATGATCAGAAACTGTTGTGAAAGAGAAATAATATTAAATACTGGGAATTGACCCCAGTCACCCAGAATACCATCCCGGTGCTCTAAACACTGAGCTACAAGCTCACATGGTTGGACCTGGGGTTCCTGGACACACTTTCTTTCTCGGGTATTGCATACACAACTACAACTAGAAATAATCAAGATGACAATTATATATTTTTGGTGCAGTATTAGCCACTGCTAAGCAATTTAAATCACAAATTGTAATGAGAATGAAATACTGTCACCTACCAGGAACTGAGCCCAGGCACATGGAATACTGTCCTGGTGCTATAACCACTAAGCAACAGACTCACATGGTTGATCCTGGGGTTCCAACACACACTCTTGTCTTTTTCCAGTATTGCTATCCTGCAACTAGGAATAATCAAGATGACAAATAAATGTTTTTGGTACAGTATTAGCTACTGCTAAGTAATCAAATTAACAAATTGTAATGAGAAGGAAATAATGTGACCTACAGGGAATTGAAGGGAATACTGTCCTGGTGCACTAACCACTGAGTTACAGATCATAAGATCAGGTTATACAAGAACCAAAATATGTACATGAAGGCATCACAAAAACATGAAGAAGATTATGTAAAATAATGTAAAAAAAAAACATATTCAGGCTTACCCCCAAAAGTTATGATAGACGTGATATTCCAAACCATAACACCCTAGATTGCCCTTTTGGCAAAATTTATGTTCCTTGTCTAGTTCTAGTTCTAATTCAGCACCAGCTTCGTCACATAAAACTTGTAAGGGAACAAATCTCTGTTGCAGAATATACTGGCATGGGACTTGCCAGACTGACCATTTCAAACAGGCCACAATTTACAGAGGTAGCCCATGGAGATAGCGGCTGCAAAATGGTGATGCATGAAAATGACAATGAAATCACAGTGCCAACACTTTTGTAGCCGATGATCTCCCCATCCCTGATTTGTGCCTCCCCCGGAGTTAGTATAGTAAGAGGTGTGGGGGGGGGAATCCCTCCATGAGGAAGGTGCAGGCTCCCCGCAAGAAAAGACTTTGCCTAGAACTGTTCGTGCTGTGGGTTTGGCACCCTTATCATGCGTCACAGTTTCACAGTTGCTATTTTGACATGAAACCATTTACAGAAGTGTGCTTTCATGCCACATGGACCCCACAGCCAGAATCTGTCCCAGAATCAAGACATCACGGGTCAGGTTTTTGGAAAATAACTCATCCCATCTACTCCCCAGCAAATCCCAAAAACCTGAAATGTAAAAACAGAAGAATAAAAGGTGAGTCATCAAATCCTCCTGACCCATGCAATCTAGATGGGGGCACAACCTATTTGCAAGGTGTTTGTGTTTTACTGTAAATTGCCTTTTACATGTAAATGGCCATGAGTACACAACCACACAATATCCCACCATTCTGCTCACAGTCTTTTGCCTAGAAATTGTCTAGTGATAGTCTATGCTGGAACTGGTCGTGCAGGTGAATAAACAAGATCCACAAATAAGGTAACCTGGAGAATGGTGGTATACTGCTGTGTCTGAGTACCTGTGAGAATCTGTTGTAACAAAACATTTTTGTTCTGACCACTGTTGATGTGCACCTACTTGAGGCCCACCAGATCCCAAGGATAGCACTGCATGTACCCCAACCAGTTCTACTGTCATCATAGGATCATAGGATTTTACAGGTCCAATAGGATTGGCCATAATGACCCAATTATGTATAAATGTATCTTACCATTTCCTAATTCAGAATACATCCAAGTTATCCTTTAATTGTGCCATACCTGGACTATGCACTATCTCCCCTGGAAGACTATCCCACAAGGAGACCACTCTCTGATTGTCCCAAGCCCCTGTCTTATTTCTTTTGAAGTGCTGCCCTTTTAATAATAGTGACCTTTGATTCTTCCTTTGTTTCTAATCTGATGTATTCCCACAAATCTCCACTGTTATATGCCCTATTCACAAGACACAGCTCACTCCTCATCCTTCTGAACTCCAAGAAGTACAAACCCAATTCCCACAGTCTCTCATCATATGTCATATGTCCTATGTCTGATGTCCATTACCAGTCATGTTGCCCTCCTAGGGACCCCCTCCAGTCTCCCCATATCTCCCTTTTTATATGGAGCCCATGACTGGACACAATACTCCATATGCAGCTTTACCATCAGGGTATACAAACGCACCACCATCTCCCTCTGCCGACTCCTGATGGGGATCACCCTGTGACATGATGTACTAGGGGCACTGAGTGAGTATCCTCCTCAAGCCCCCCCTTCCCCAGGTTCAATGTTACATAACACTCTATACATAAAAGGGGAGGTTGCTTACCCAAAGAAGGATGCCGACCATTCAGATTATGAAAGGCAGTGCTGGTTGTGGCTGTATCAGGCAAGTTAATTGTTAGGAGTTGTCTCTGGCATAGCCTCAGTCACTATTACACCAGGATTAGTTGATGCAGGTGTCCGAGCAACAGGGGGATGAGGTGAGTGGTGAGATCTCCAGTACTGTGCTGCCCCTTCTCTCCTGGTTTAAACAGTACAGGGTGCTTATTTGGTGAGAAGTCAAAAGTAGGAGGGACATCTAGAAAAAAATCAGTCCTACCTTTAACTGAAGCAGTAGACATCATAAATTCTTTCAGGATGATGTGGTCCTTGTCCTTCTGAGTGATGTCAGAGGTCAATGTCTGGGCAGAAGGAGGCCCCAAGTATTTGTCTACCACTTGGAGACGTGGCTGTGTCAACCTTCTGCACCCAGGTTTGGGGAGCTGCAGGAAGGGCATCAGGCTGTGCAGTGTGGTCACTTCCAGGTGTGGCTTTATGCCACTATGGAGAGCCAGTTCCCATGGACTGATTTATAGGGGGGCTGAACAACTAACTCCAGCCCACAGCAACAGTTTTGCTTTCCCAAGGGAAGGACCCTTGACCCATTAGTGAAGCAGTCTGTGCAGCATACAAAGTTTTCACAGAAGATGAGGCAGCATCAGGTGTTGTAGCCCCTTCACAATGTGAGTTGGTGTCAGGCTGTTCAGCAGCTACTGTATATTCAATTTGGCATTGACCAGTATGTTGAGTTCAAAACCCTCCATCTTCCTATGTCCCTTAATAGTGCCACCACTGTCACCTTGTGCTGCAGTAACTGTGGGGGATCCAAGTACCATACTCATTGCTGCACTAGTTACAGGAGCAGTCCTGAGCTTCAATCATCCCTTTGGCTTTGTGCTCCCACCCTGCCTGCAGGAGAGCTTCCTCTACACTGAATGTAGAGATCAGAGAGTCATTTTGCATCTGATGTAATCAGCGTTTCATCTAATGGCTCCCACAGCCTCCATCCTGCATGCCACAGCTTGGAATCAAATTCAGTGTAAACAATGCAAGAGCTGAGTCTAAAGCTGTATTTAATTACATTTCAGAACTGATTTCCTTTGCCATGCCGGCCACCTGCTGTCAGTGTCAGTGTGGGTGGCCATGTCAAGCGCACCTTTCATTTGCGTCATTCTGTTCTCAGACTGACAAACAGCTGCTTCTGGATGACAGGCCTCTGGTTTCAACTTTAATTGATTTTTAAGAAACAGGAAGTAACTCAATATTTTGAGAAGCATAGTCAGGATAGGAAAACATAAATTGTTAAAAAATCTAGAGATATCTCATTTCTAAACCAGAGGCAGGAGTCTGATTAATGCAGAGGTACAAAAATAGTAGTTTATCAAAGGGTTAAGATATTTCCTGTACAAGGTCATATTGAGGATAATCTAAAACTATTACTGGCCAATATTAAGCCCACTGGCACATTCTGGTAAAGTGACAATAAACAGGGCCAGATATTCAGTGCTTTAGTACCATGCCAAATGACTTTGTGTCGTGCAAACTGAGGTTTGTGCCTTGTGTCTGGACATAGTACAATGCTTCCTATATTCAAAGTTTCAGTTTGTGCAATGCCAGAATGATAGGGATTGCACACATACAAACGGGGGCAGTATACAGTGTGCTAAGCTACATTTGAAACATTGTGAAAGCACTAACAATAGTTTTGCACTGTACTGCACACAATTATTACATTTGAAAAGGCTTGTTATAACTTAGTATGCATGACAGATGATGCATTTAAACAGTTCAAATATGAATTTTGAGACTCAAAATGCACAGAAAAGCATTGACGTATGATGGTTTGGCACAGTCCTTACTGCAAGTAGATTAGACCAGATCAGATTCCTTTTATTAAACACACACACACACTCATACGTTTAAAAGCATACAGTTTTTAAATGCATCAGCTATTAAAATCATATCATACACATTCTTATTAAATAGCGATAGGCTATAGCATCAGACCTTTAACATAGTAAACACTTGGGCCCAGATATTCAAAGGGGTTGCACCTGGTGCAATTGAGTTGTGCCAGCACAACCCCAGAAATGCACACCAGTGCAATATTTAAAAGAGAGACTTGTGCAGCGCAAGTCCCAATCTTGAGTGGACTGATAATTGTTTGTGGCACATTTCCAGAGGGCGTGCCCATGCATATGCAGCACATCCTGATATTCAGCATGGGATGTGTGGTGCACATGCTGGCACAACCCTGAGATGCGCCACATACCTGGGCTCAAAGTTGAGCTTGAAATAAAAGGCTCAAGTTCCAGCCACCCACAGGCATGCCTCTGTACTGCAATGCGCAACACAGCAGCCACCAGCCATGGGTGGCAAACACCCCCCCCCAACACCGTCATAAGCACCCACAGATGTCCTCGGTAGACTAATGGTACCCCCCCACCCCAATCATAGCCGCGATCACAGAACATATATGTAAAATATATCCCTGGTAGATTAGTGATACCCTCCATCCACCCCAGAGCTGCAATCACTGAACAAACAAATAACTGATATCCCTGGTAGTCTAGTGGTATCCCCCTCCCACCCCATAGCCATGATTGCCAAAAATATATGTAGAATATATCCCTGGTAGTCTAGTGATAGCCCCCACCCAGCCCATAACCTCAATCACTGATAAACCCTATGTAAACACATCTCTGGTGGTCCAGTGGCACCCCCTCACCCACACAGGAACCCCTGCCCACCCACCTCCCCTCCATCATCAGCGGGCAGCACAAACCCACCTGCATACTGCCCGAGTGCCCGCTGAATGGCAGCTTACAGTATCAGCTGTAAACCTATTGGTCCACATTGTGGACCAATGGGCTTGCAGTGCATACTGTTATAGTTATTCACAAAACCCTGAATGAATGACTTCATTCACGGTTTTATGAATGACTATTACAGTATGCACTGAAAGCTCGATGGTCTGATGTGTGACCGATTAAGCTATAGCTATTACTGTAAGCTGTCATTGGTGGGCAGCCAGGCAGTATGCGGTGGGTTTAGCTGCCCGCCGAGGACCGGGGGCTGGGTGGGCAGGGGGTCCTGTATGAGTGGGGGTGCCAACTGGACCACCAGGGATGTCCTTCCGTAGGGTTTACCAGTGATTGGGGTTACAGGTGGGGTGGGGATACCACTAGACTACCAGAGATATATTTACATATATCTTAGGCAATCCTGGCTAGGGGTGGGGTGGGGGGTACCACTAGACTACCAGGGCTGGGCATTTATTACTTGTCAGTGATCGCCACTATGGGAAGGGAGTAGGGTGCCACTAGACTACCAGGGACTATGTCACATATTTTTACAGCGATCGCGGCTACTGGGTGGGAGGGGGTACCTCTAGACCCCCTTTGGCAGCACCACATGCTGTGCAGGGCACCATGCACATTTCGCTGGACAGCCCTGCACAACTCATGCAAATGGGGCCATAATGACATGCAAATGGCCCCATTTGTGCCTTGCATACACTATGGCCCTATTTGCATACTGCCGGCTGAATATCAGGACTTTGCACACAGCATAACTCTGTTGCACTGGCACAGTTCCCATTCCTGGTATTCAGCCTTGTCAGGGAGAGATGCTCCGGAGCATCCTATTTGCACCGTGTGCATGACCTGCTATATTCAGAGGAGCTGCGCCATGGCACATCTCCTTTGACTATATCCCATAGTTGCACCGGCGCATCTCTCCTGCGCTCTGCTCTGCCACCTGCTCCATGGCCATGCGCAATTCTGAATATCGGGGCCTTTTTGTTCAGACTTTTTTTTGGGAAAATGTTATTTATTATATCATCCATAAAACATTTACATTTATTCTTTTTTTTTGTCACAATATAATGCTACAAAGTTAATTTTCCATTACCCATCCCTCCCCCATCACTCAAAGAGTAGTATACAATTACACTTGCTTCAAACTGTATATTTCTGGGAAGCCTTGTAATTTCTTAATCTATGTAATTTATTTTAGTTGCAACAAAGGTGGAAGGAGTTTAGAAATTCCATTCCATGTTGTATAAATAAATACTTTTTGTGCCGACTTAGTTATTTCAAATTGCACTACGTTTCTTTCAGTAAATAATAATTTTGGCAGCAGACTTTCTCTTGTTTCCATTAAATGATTTTGTTTTTTAAAGGATCATTTAATTAATAGTTCTGTCTAGTGATGTCACTGTATCCAGTATATGTCCACTGACAGCTAAGTCAGTGGCCAGCTGTGGTGGTGAGAGGAGGGCTGTGCTGATCGTCAGCTTGGTTTCAAGATGGGGGCATGGTGGTGGGTCACTATCTACCCCATGGTGGGCAGGTGGGGTGTCCACTAGATCACCAGGTAATCGGTGTCAGTCCCTATATAGGAAAATGGGACGGGGGTTACACTGGACACTTGGGAATACTTCTCTATGTACTGTATTGGACAGGTGATTGGTGGGGGGAGGAACCACTAGACCACCAGGGAGATCTTTTTGTACATAAGGGGATGCCAATCAGAGAGGGGGAAGGGACCACTAGACCACCAGAGAGATATTTTTTATTGTAAATAGGATGCCGATCAGCAGGGGGAGGGACCACTTTACCACCAGGGGGATCTTTTTGTACATGACGGGACAGCAAGTGGGGAGGGAGGAGAGACCACTAAACTACCAGTGACACTTTACTTTCATTATGGGATGACAATCAGAGATCAGAGAAGGGGAGGGACTATTAGTCTACCAAGGATCCTTTATTTTCACTATGGGATGGCAGTCAGAGATCAGGAAGAAGATACCACTAGACCACCAGGGAGACATTTTTTATTGCACACCAGACAGCGTACAGTGATGGGTGTGTGTGCTAAACTGCTGCAGCTTATGTAAATGGGCCCATGATGGGCATCAGAATGGCCACATAGTGCCTTACATTACCAGTGGGCTCATTTACGTGGCTGCTGAAGTAAATAGGACATAGCACCCCTGGTCTATTCATTGCAGGGCCTTTCTACTGGCTGGATGTTGGGGCAGTACTAGTGGGGTTGACAGTGGATTTACAAGGCTAGCTATGCCACATCCTGGCCCTATTCACAGTTGGAAAGTGCAGTGCACTATCCAACTGTGAATAGCAAATGTTTAACCCTGGGCAATCACAACACAAAATCTGCATTGCAATTTGTGATTTTTAGTGAATCTGGTCCCAGGGGCACAATATTCAAAGGTTTGCATGGTGCAACCAAGTGTTTACCTGCACAAACCAGATTTTGCCCCTGAGTGTGCTATGCAAAAGGAGCAGTTGCCCAGGCAAACAGAGTCAGCATCCATGCAACACACAATTGGCCCTATGCACATAGGGGCAGGAAGTACGCACCACAGGCATGTATCCTGCTCGTGAAGGGCCGCACCTGCAGATAGGTGCACACCTGGGGGTATACACTACCAGTGCGCACCTGTCCATGTCCCCACCCCCTGGCATGTGGCAGTACAGAGGACAGATCCACGGATGGGGTGGCCATCCAATGGGATGCCTGACCCAGTCTGCTGATGGATCTCTTGAGCCCACCGGCATGGAGAAATGGCTTTCACCGTGCCATGCACAGCAACCAAGAAGCAGACAGGTGCCCGGTTGGCCATCCCCAGACCACCAGTCATTGTCTGTGGTCTGTGGAGGCATGATGTGTGGGAAGGCATGCCCTGCCTGACATTCGGTGACCTGGGAGAGTGGCACCCCGGAGGGGGCATACATGCCTTACGTCAGGGGTTCCCTCTGCATACTGTGTGCCCCTGATGCCCAGCACTCCACAACACTGTGAATGTTGTGGAGTGTGGGCATGCCCCCCAACATGCCCCCTGTTCACCCCAATGTGTTGCTGTCTGTGTGGTTTGGCAGAGGAGGCTGCATGCCCCATAACTGAATACCATGGCCTGCCATGCAAGGGAGCACAATGGATGCAGAGCAGCTAGACTCCACAGATAAGCAGCACAAAGCTGCTCAGCACCATAGTGCATGGGGGCCATTGTATGGAGTGGCTGGGTGGGCAGTCTGTGCCACAGAAGGGACTGTGAGACACCAGGAATTCCTTTTGTATGCTACAAGCTTGCAATTAGAGTGAGGGGGGGAACAATATGCATGAGGGATTCATTTTTTTATCTTACCAATTGTAAAATCCAGATGTAACCAGAAACATCTATGCAGTATTCAAGGAATTCTATGAATTAATCCTAAATAGGATATCCTAAATAAGATAGCCTGCCTTTGGTTTAACATTATCTTAATATTTTTATCACTTAACTTTGGGTGTTCTATTCTTGTGCACTTGCAAACTTTTGGGCCAAAACATTTTGCTGATAAGTGCAGTCAAACTAATATTGTATGTGATGCGCTGTTTGTGCATGGTTTGAGATTATATATGATTGCCAGAGTCTGTGAGAGAGACTGTTGTATAGATACACAGCCTCATTTTGACATTCGGCCCTCGGCAGCAGTGAGAGTGCCCACTCACATACCAGATGTCATTTTGAGAGGTAGCTAGAAAGGGATCTCTGTTATTGATATATAGAAATGTTTTGATTCCGTAACAGTATTTGGTCTGAGCACCAGACTCAGCTGTGCAAGCCACTGGGGCATGTGGTTGAATATAGGGAGGGAGCCTGGGCAGTGAGCAGCAAGTGGGTGTGGGCTGGTAGCATGCTAGTGCCTGCTACTGAGTAAAAAGCATGTGACAAAGAGCACATCAAATGAAGTCCCAACCTGCAGACCATAACTCTGTCATTGTATCACATCAAACTGCTGCTTTCTCAAGGGATGGAAATAGGTTTGCATCACATTCTCCTTAAATACATGAACCTTCTTAAAAGAAATGTGATTTTGTTTTATTACTGACTGTTTCAGCTCCAACATTAGCCTTACAGTGCAACAGGGCAGTCATGTTCATAAAATCTCTGGCATGTGTTCCACCCAAAATTCCCAACCAAGTGTGGCTTTATAAATGGAGTGAGGGCTGAAAAAGTATGACTTGGTACCTTCACTTGATCAAATGTTAATTGTGTGCCCCCAGAATTTTGGGGGGCATGGTATCCTTGCAGTGTAGGCTGTGTAGTCACTTGTTTTGCTTTCTGCAATATGGCTGTTTTAATTGCAGTGCCTGACTTGAATGCAGTGCTGCACTTTGCTGGGAGATAATAATCATGGATTGTGAATACTATATACAGTACATTTTGGTTTCTTTGATGTGCATTTTGTGTGTATCAGGTCCCCCTTCCTTGTTTTTTTTTTTTTTTGCTTGATTGTTTGGGTCATTTGAGTCCTTCCTGGTAGTACCTTTGTGTTAGGAGGATCAACTTGTCCCTCTCCGCTTTTCATGCCTAGTGCCCACTAGGGATGTCACAACTAATTCTAAAAAGTTTAGAACCCTTTTAGAACCCATGGGTCTGAGTGCTAATTTAGAACTAGAACACCTATGGGTTCTTAGTATTAAGGGTTCTAAATATGAAATAAAATGCTTTTTTTGTGTTTAGACATTCCAAAACAGGAGATGCAAGCCTGGGAAACAAACTAAATATTGGGAATTACATGCAAAAATGTTTAAGTGAGACAATATGAAAATCTGATGCTCATGTATAGATGTGCCAAATGCACAGGACTGTGATGTTTGACATTTGCATTTTGAGAGGCACACTGTGTTTATGTCTTCTGCATGTGCAGTGAAACAATACTATTTATTGGTATGATGACAGGGCAGGTCTTTTATTTGTGTTCTTTTCTCCTCTCGGTTTCTTTATCTGTTCTTTTTCTTCAGTCCTATATGCAAAGGAGTTAACATAGAAACATAGACTTTGACGGCAGATAAGGACCACTTGGCCCACCTAGTCTGCCCATTTCCCTACCTACAGGATAAGCTGCAGATCCTATTTAACCAACAGCCTATTTCTTCCTAGCCCCTACAAAAATTGCTTTATGTCTGTCCCATGCATTCTTGAATTCTCCCACAGTTTTAGACCCCACAACCTCCTCAGGAAGGCTGTTCCATGCATCCACTACCCTCTCTGTGAAAAAATACTTCCTCACATTGCCCCTGAGCCATCCCCCCATCTTCAAATTGTGTCCCCTTGTTCTTGCACCTCTCATTTTCTGAAAGATGCTACTCTCTGGGACTTTGTTGATTCCACTGAGGTACTTAAATGTTTCTATCATGTCCTCGCTCTCCCTCCTATCCTCAAGGGTATACATATTAAGCTCCTTTAGTCTCTTCTCATATGGCTTCTCTTGCAGACCCTGCACCATTTTAGTTGCCCTCCTCTGAACTGCCTCCATCCTGTCTATGTCCTTCCGAAGATGGGGTCTCCAGAACTGGACACAGTACTCCAGATAGGGTCTCACCAACTGTCTGTACAGGGGGATAACAACTTCCTGTTTCCTGCTGGTAATACCTATCCCTATACATCCCAGTATCCCCCCAGCCCTCCCTACTGCCTTCTCACATTGCTTGCCAACCTTAAGGTCATCTGAAATGATTACCCCCAGGTCCCTTTCCATTTTTGTTGTTGTTACTACCCCCCATTGTATAATCTTCCCCTGGGTGTTTGTTTCTCAGGTGCATTACCTTGCACTTCTTTGCATTGAATCCAAGCTGACATACTTCTAACCATTCCTCCAACCTTGCCTAGTCCCTTCTCATCTTTTCCATGCCTCCTTGTGTATCAACCCTGTTGCAGATCTTTGTGTCATCTGCAAAGAGGCATACTTTTCCTTTCAGTCCCTCTGCAATGTCACTTATAAAGACATTAAAAAGGACTGGACCCAGTACTGAACCCTGCGGTACCTCACTAGTAACCCCGTTTTATTCAGAGTGGACTCCATTTATAATTACCTTCTGTGTCCTGTTGTTCAGCCAATGTTTTACCCAGGCTACCACCCTGGGACCCACTCCCAGGCTGGTTAATTTGACTACTAATCTTTTGTGTGGGACTGGGTCAAATGCCTTGCTAAAGTCTAGGTAGGTCATGTTCACAGCCCCTCCCTGGTCTACTACTTTGGTCACCCAGTCAAAGAAATCAATTAGATTCGTCTGACATGACCTTCCCGCTGTGAACCTATGCTGCCTTGGGTCCTGTGCCCCACTGGCCTCTAGGTACTCAACAGTTCTTTCCTTCAGAAGTGATTCCATCACTTTCCCAACCACAGAGGTCAAACTGACAGGTCTGTAGTTTCCCGCCTCTGTCTTGGTCCCACTTTTGTGAAGGGGAATCACATCTGCCTTCTTCCAGTCCTCAGGTAGCACACCATCCTCCCATGATTTGTCAAAAAGGGTAGTCAGTGATGTCACTAGTTCTCTGCTTAATTATTTTAGTATTCTGGGGTGAATTCCATCTGGCCCCATTGCTTTGTCCATCTTCAGTTTTAGGAGTTCTTTCAGAACCCTCTCTTCTGTGAAAGGACTGAGATCGACCCCCCTCTCCAGAGTGCTTCTGTTAATTGGATTAGGCACCTCCCCACTTCCTCTTTTGTGAATACTGAACAGAAGTATTCATTCAGTATCCCTGCTTTTTCACTGTCACTCTCTGCCCACCCACCATCCATTCTATTCAGCCTCACTATCCCTCCCTTTATCTTTCTATGCTTCCTGATATACCTATAAAAGATTTTATCCCTCTTCTTAACTGAGTTAGCTTTCTTTTCCTCAGTTTGTGCCTTTGCTATTCTGACTACCCTCCCTGCTTCCTTCTGCCTTAACTGGTACAGTTCTCTGTCCTGCTCCTTCTGTGTTTCCTTATACTTCCTAAACGCTATCTTTTTCTCCCTAACTTTCACTGCCACCTCTTTTGAGAACCATAGTGGCTTTTTCTTTCATTTTGATTTGTTTTATTTGCTTCACACAAAGGCTTGTTGCCTCTGTGATGGCAGTTTTGACATTTCCCCCTTGTTGCTCCATCCCTCCTTCTAGCCTGTTTGCTAGTGCTTTTCTAAGGTACTCTCTCATCTTGCCAAAATCAGCCCTCCTGAAGTCCAGAACCCTCACTTTTGTATGGCTTGACTCTGTAGCTGAGTTTATCATGAGCCACACTGTTCAGTGGTCGCTTATTCCCAAATGGCTAAGCACTTCTAGATCTGAGATCCTCTCACTGTCCCCATTTGAGAGTACGAGGTCTAAGATTGCTCCCTCATGAGTAGGTTCCAAAACTAGCTGTTTGAGGCATGCCACCTGAAGAGCATCAAGAATGGCCCTGCTTTTGGATGTGGCTGCTGCCAAGGTGCTCCAGTTAACATCTGGCATGTAAAGGTCCCCCATCAACAGTATCTCCCCTTTCTCTGCCATCCTAAGTATGCATTCGATCATATCCTTGTCCATTCCCTCCCCCTGACATGGGGGTCTATATACAACCCTTGTGCGGATTGTGGTGCCATTTCCAGTCTCTAAGGTGACCCACAATGCCTCCTCTCCTCCCTGTTTACTCTTTTGTTCAGTTGCTTTTATTCCTTCCCTTACATAGAGAGCTACTCCGCCCTTCTGCCCTCCCTGTCTCTCCTGTAGGTTGTGTACCATGGTATGTTAACATCCCAGTCATGGTTCTCTGTGTACCATGTTTCTGTGACTGCTACAGTATCCAGACATCCCTATTCCATCAAGGCCACCAGTTCAGGGAGCTTGTTGCCCAGACTACAGGCATTGGTACTCTTTACCCTCCATTTCTTGATGGCATTACCCATTTTTGCCCCATCCCTGTCCTTATTGCATATGTCATTTTCTCCATTCCCTATCGACATCTCTGTGTTGGTGTCTACCTCGCTTAGTACCCTGATATTTTGGGAGGCTAGGATTTCCCTGCTCCTTTCCAATGCCTCCCCCCTTGGCTAGTTTAAATGCTTGTCAATGAAGTATTTAAACCTATCACCTAGGATCCTGGTTCCCATTCTTGACGGATGCAGACCATCATGCCAGTATAGGCCTGCCTCCCTCCAGGTGGAACCCAAGTCCCCAATGAAGCCAAATTCTTGAGTTTTGCACCATTTTTTCAACCACTGATTGAATCCCATGGTGTGGAGCACCCTAGCCTCACCCATGCCATAGACAGGCAGCACCTTTGAGAAGGTTACCGTGTGTGCTATTTGTCTAAGGCCCCTCCCCATCTCCACAAATGCTTCTTGCACTGTTCTGATCCCTTTCTTAGCCAGGTCATTTGTCCCTAGGTGGAAAATGACATCCAGCTCCCTCCCCGTGCAGCTGCTCCTGTGATCCTGAGGATTCGCTCCCTGTCCCTCCAAGCCATGGCACCAGGCAAGCACCTTACCTCCCTCTCTCCTTCCTCCCCCAGTTCTACCTTCCTAACAATGGAGTCCCCCACCAGGAGTTGTTTCCTTCACCTGTGGGATCCCATGCCACCCTGCTGTGGGTCTCCTTTGTGGAGGTTCCCAGCATCCTCCATGGTCTCCACTGTGGGTGCATCCATAGAGGAACCACACTTTTCCAGAATGGCATAGAAACTGAGGAGAGGTACAACTGAAGGGATGCACCTCTGTTCCACCACCCTCACCCTCCCTGAGTCCAATGTGGTCCAACCACTCCTCTTTCTTGGCAACCTCTAAGACAACGGCAGTGACCCTGGTGGTCCCTGGGTGGGACAGGAGGTCCCACAAATCCTGGCCAACTCAGCCTGGAGATAAGCAACCTCCTCCCTCAGCCCAGAGAGGTGTCTGCATATGGGACAACACTGCATCCTCCAGAACATCACCCAGAAGACTGCTGCTCCACAGCCACTGCACTGCACTGCACCACTCCCATTGTGTCTTTTTTCTGGACCCCTAACTGTTATTTGGAATACTTACTCTTTCCTCTGTTTGTTTATTTCTTTTTTTCCTTTCTCCCTACTTACTTACTGCCTCTGCACCCTTCTAGCTCCTGATCTTCCTGTTCTGAGACAAGAAGTTCCTATATTTCTCAGTAGTCTCCTTACTTGCTTAGAGTCAGACCTCCAGCAGCTGGGGGGGGGGCAGAGAGCTACTCTTGCCCTTCTAGGATGGTGAGTCTTTGGTGGCCCTGTGATCACTCACTTCCTGCTCCCAAACAGGAAGTTCCTGTTGTCAATTAAATCCTATGCCTATAAAAGTAATACTGTTTTAGGGTGGGGGGTGGAGGGGAGGGAAGGAGGGCAATATACTCCCAGTAGAGAAGTTTTAGTTATACCAGTAGCTCCTTCCTCCTGGTGTTCTGTCTGTTCTCTGGCAGAAGCTATCTAGGACAGTGTTTATATCTGGTCTTAACCTGGCTCCTTCTAGCTAAGCCACTCCCCCTACTTTGCAAATCTTTCTACACTTAGTTAATTTCACAGATAACAATTCCCTTCTGACACCCGTGACAAGCACCTAGATAAGTACACAG
This sequence comes from Neoceratodus forsteri, assembly GCA_016271365.2. Classification (NCBI taxonomy): domain Eukaryota; kingdom Metazoa; phylum Chordata; order Ceratodontiformes; family Ceratodontidae; genus Neoceratodus; species Neoceratodus forsteri. The sequence goes on along the minus strand of CM028137.1, from coordinate 258,191,749 downwards.
ATAACAGATAACAATTTACTTCAACCATCTCTGACAAGCACACCAACTCCTTTTTTTTACCCTAAATTGAATGTCCCAATACAAGAGATCTAGTTCTTAGTCCCAGTAGAGAAGTTTTAGTTATACCAGTAGCTCCTTCCTCCTGGTGTTCTGTCTGTTCTCTGGCAGAAGCTATCAAGGGCAGTGTTTATATCTGGTCTTAACCTGGCTCCTTCTAGCTAAGCCACTTCCCCTACTTTGCAAATCTTTCTACACTTAGTTAATTTCACAGATAACAATTCTCTTCTGACACCTGTGACAAGCACCTAGATAAGTACACAGATAACAATTTTCTTCAACTACCTCAGATAAACACACCAACTCTTTTTTTTTACCCTAAATTGAAGGTCCCAGTACAAGAGTTCTAGTTCTTAGCCCCAGTACAGAAGTTTTAGTTATACCAGTAGCTCCTTCCTCCTGGTGTTTTGTCTGTTCTCTGGCAGAAGATATATAGGGCAGTGTTTATATCTGATCTTAACCTGGCTCCATCTAGCTAAGTCACTCCCCCTTCTTTGCAAATCTTTCTACACTTAGTTAATTTCACAGATAACAATTCTCTTCTGACACCTGTGATAAGCACCTAGATAAGTACACTGAAAACAATTTACTTCAACTACCTCAGACAAACACACCAACTCCTTTTTTTTTTACCCTAAATTGAAGGTCCCAGTACAAGAGTTCTAGTTCTTAGCCCCAGTACAGAAGTTTTAGTTATACCAGTAGCTCCTTCCTCCTGGTGTTTTCTCTGTTCTCTGGCAGAAGATATATAGGGCAGTGTTTATATCTGATCTTAACCTGGCTCCATCTAGCTAAGTCACTCCCCCTTCTTTGCAAATCTTTCTACACTTAGTTAATTTCACAGATAACAATTCTCTTCTGACACCTGTGATAAGCACCTAGATAAGTACACAGAAAACAATTTACTTCAACTACCTCAGACAAACACACCAACTCCTTTTTTTTGTTTGTTTGCTTGTTTTTTACCCTAAATTGAAGGTCCCAGTACAAGAGATCTAGTTCTTAGACCCAGTAGAGAAGTTTTAGTTATACCAGTAGTTCCTTCTTCCTGGTGTTCTGTCTGTTCAAAGAAGATTAGAACCATATAAAGGATTATGTATGAGCATTATACACAACAAGGCAGTTGTGATCGAGAGGTTTCCATGGTAACCAGAGACCTCGAGAGCATAGCTCGAGAGGTCTGTTACCATGGAAACCTTGAGATCTAACAACTGCCTTGTTTGTCTGTGCTTGCTCATACACAATATTTTATAGTGTAAGGGCAAGCATAATCAGTGCTTCGTGATCCCCCAAACAAGTCTACCTCTTAAAATAAAGGCTTACTTCAGAATGTGTAGCAGCGCGCCAACTTCTGCATCACCGTGGGCCGCTCAATTGCACATGCACGAATGCATTCGATCTTGTTGTGCTGCACCGGTGACGTACTCTGTGCAGCACAACAAGATAGTGATGCACTGAGGCAAGCACAACAACGCTGTTGGGAGCATGGATTTCCATGCTCAACAGCTTTCTACCATACATTATTGAACTATTTGCAAAGTTTTAGACCAGAACCAGAAACCATATTTTGGTGGGTTCTGACAACCCTAGTGCCTGCTACTAATTGACATTGTATTTTAGTATAAAACAAATAACAAATTGTTTTTGGACCCCCTATTCAAAAGGATTGCAACCTACATTAATGGATTACACTGACACTTTCTGAATTCTGTGCAAGACTGCTATATTCAACCATTTGTGCTGTGCCTGCTAGGAGCTCTACAGTAGTGCCCAGCCCCAAAATTAATATATGAAGCACTGAAATAGGGGGCCAGTAATGCGCATATTTAGTGCAATACAATATTCATTGGTTTAGTGCTACACTAGTGGCATTTAGCATGACTTAGTGCAGCACGTATTAAAGGAATAATGCACAACAGGGTGTGTGTCATGCTGGGATAATGTCACTCCTGGTGTGAATAGGCATGAGGCCGCGGGCCGATTGTGACTAAATCACCCCAGAAGTGACGTTATCCCAGCATGACACACATCCTAGAGTGCATTATTCCTATTATACAATGGCTCGTTTGTGTGAAAAGCAAAAAAAGATTAAAAAAAATACAGGTAAAATAGATTGTTATTCATTTTTTTAATGGGTAGGTATACATAGGAAAAAAATAGTACAGAATAGATTTACTGTTTTGTCCTGTAGGTGGGACTACTGCTTCTAAATGTCTTTTCCACTCTCACAGTCTCTCTGCTTACAGTAGGTGTCAGTGTGTCTGTTTTCTTTGTCACCCCCCCATGACTGCATGTTTTCATTCACCCCCCCCCCCCACAAGCAAATGTGGTGTTTCGGGGCTGTTCTAGTGCTATTTTAATTCTGTGTGAGGAAGAGGAAACAGAGCCACGAATCAGTAATTAGAATGCATTTTACTGTCACAGCGTGCTCCCAGTATTGTTGGCAGGTGTTTGTACTGGATAAAAAATGATTTACTGGTATCTGCACAGAAGGTAAGAGCAGGGCTACCAAAGCCGAGGGAAACTGAGTATCGGTAACTGAAGCATGGTGTTTGAGCAGCCCACAGGCTCAAGGTCCATTTAAAATTGTGTCAGAACTGGCAGTGTACAGCTCAGCTTTACTTTAATGTGTTTTTTGAGGGGTGGAGTAGTTTCTTTTGTTAATCAGCTGTCCAAATGTGACAGTTGTTGCAATACAAGGAGCTAGTGCATCACGTTTGAACTCTGCTTACTGTTCACAGTCATGCAGGGGAAATCAAAAGTGCTGGACTCAAAGCTTGGTTTGTTTTCCTTCAGCTTTTTATAAAAATTGTGATCAGTTGGGTTCTTGCTGGGGCTATGTGAGCACTGCGTAGAAAGGGAACAAAGTGAACGCTCAGACTGAATGTCTGCCAGGGGAATGACTGTTGGCACTGTGAGTAGGCAGTATGGCCACTGAGCAGTGGGCAGCAATTTGTTTTACATGCTGGCTTCTGTGATGCAGTCATGAATGTGCTGGGACTAGACCATGATGTTATGCTGAGATAACATCTCGGGTCCAGTCCCAGATTGACCAATCAGAGGTCAGCATTCTTTCTTACCATTGTATAATAAGGACTACAAAAGTCAGGTTGTAACCCAGCACAAACCCCAGAGACAGGGTGTGGGACTGCAACACACAGATTCCCGAAACCAAAATGGCACAACTTGTATCTGATGTAGCTAGTCATGGAGGATGAAGAGAGGGCCAATGCTCCCTGGGTCCCAGGACAGTCTCTGAAGGCACTATGTGGCAAATAATCAGTACTGTCCATGAGTCACATTTGAAGTCCTTAGTGACAAACAAATTGTGGATTGGTAGTGGCTCAACAGGCCCATGCTTATGCAGCTGTGGGTGAGCTGGTCATGTAGCATTTTACACAGCTGCATGATCATGGGCCTGTGTGAGCTGCTGCATTACCAGCTCCAGACAAACACCCACTGCAGCCATACAATATCTGTAGAGTTCAAGATGACAGCACCACTGTCTTTCCTGCTCACTGGAACATTCCCGATACCGATGGTGACACCAACGGTATCACACAGTCTTTCACCTCACACCTGTTGGCCAGGTCCTAGATGTCCTGCTGGCTGATGTTGAGGAGTTTATTGTATTCTCCATCACACCAGTACAGTGAACAGTAACTACACAGCATTTCATTCAAGTTGCACACCTACCAGCTATATTGTGCATCATTAACTGCACCCATGTTGCCATCTGTGCACCCACAGGTGATGGGGTTGAGGCCTATGTGAACGGAAAGGGCTTCCACTCAATCAACTGCCAGGTATTGCGTGATGCAACAGGGTGCATCATCAGAGTCCTGGCACATTATCCTGGCAGTGCCTATGACACCTTCATCTGGCACAATTTTCATCCTGTGCCACAGGTTTGAAGACAACGACATACCTAGTGGGCACCTGGTCAGTGAGTCTACACCAAAGGCCATCCTCCCAATTGCCAATGATGACACTAACCAATGATCTTTACCTACACAGGGGACAATACATATTCCCTGCATTCCTGGCTCCTAAAACCTGTCTTAAACCCCGCATCCAGTCAAGTGGACAGGTACAACACAGCACACATCACTATATTCAATGTCATTAGGTGGGTCTTTGGCATGCTCAAGATGCAGTTTACCGTGCCTTGACCATTCTGGTGGTGCTCTGCAATACATCTTTCAGAATGCCTGTGCCATATTCCTTACTTGTTGCATACTACACAACATTGCTCACAATCATGGGGTATGCTTGCTATCCTCAAATGGAAATACTGCAGCAGATGCAGAGCCAGTGGACCTGGGGATGCAGGGACAGCTCAACAGGCATGACCCAAGGATGGCAAGGAGGACACAAGTCTATACAACCTGCTTCATTGCAGATGTCTTTAGATCCAGATGTTGAGTAGAGATCACACATGAGACTGTTATGTTTTTCTCTGCTGTGGCTGCCATTTTTGTTTCCTAGACCGAGTTTTGCCCCCTCCTCAACATGCACTCCCCTGGAGTTGGTAATCTAAATGAGGGGGGGTGCAGGTGGCAAAGCCCCCATGAGCGGGGTGCGGGGGGTCACCAAGAATAGTATATCACTGATATGCTTTTCGGCAATATACACACACACCATAATTGCAATCGCTGTTTTATGATCATTATTATGACATTAAACCAGATATTATTGCCCTTGGAGATCTCAATTTGGACTTTCAAATTCTTCAAATTTTGTAAACATTTTCAAAGATATGGGTCTAAAATAGATTATGAAAATCCCTACAAGAAGGAATAATAAATCACAAAAACATACTTTGTTTGATTGGATTTTAGTACAACGTCCAAATAGCATAAAAGCATTTGATTCTTTATCAGATAACATAAGTGATCATGCTTTAATTTTTTGTCACTGATATAATGGTACTGTAATGAATAACATTCCAGTTATCTCATGGCTTCATGATTGTTCTAAGCTGAGTCTATCTGATTTATAGTTATACTATGTGAACTGGTCTTATTTGGATGCAGTTCCAGATTAAAATTTTGCATTTGATTTTTTTTGTTTGTTGTTAATTCAAAATTCCTGAAGATTACACAGAAACATACATCTTTATCTAAGAGGCATTCCAAAGGAAAAATTCCAAATGAATGAATAAGGAATTTTTTAAACTCAGTTTGTTAAAAGAAAAAGCCTGGTCTAAATTTAAGGTGCCTGGATTTGTGCCAGATTATGCAAATTATAAGCATTATAGAAATTTTTCTAAAAAAATCTATCCATTTAAGTCAGAACATTTTTTTAATCAATGAATGGATAATTAATCAGACCCCAAAAACTTCTGAGGAGTTTAAAAAATATTTTGTGTACACCTGAAGCAACAACAACAAAAACAAATATGACTACTGATTTGGATAACCAAATTTATGTTGCTCATCATGGCATATCAAACATTTTAATAATCTTTTGAAGTGTTGGCAAATTTAAAGTGAATTCAAATTGCAACAATTATTTCAAATCTGAAGTGTTTGAATTTTCATCCTCTTCTTTACCTAAATTTTATTTAAAATGAGTTTCTAGCTCTCACATTTGTCCTGTCACTGGCCCACCCCTACATTGCCTACGTTGAACCTATCCTGTCTCATGGTGGCTCCTACATTGCCTGGTATATAATCACTTTCACTTAGATTTCCCTCATAGCACTTCCTCACCTGCTTTCCTCTTCACCCTTCCCCATCCCTCCCTTTCATCTCTATCCCTCCCATTCTTCCATATCTCCCATTCTTCCCTATTCCTTCCCATTCTTCCACACCTTCCTCCCCTTCCCTATTCCATTCCATCCTTCACTATCCCTCCCATTCTTCCATATCTAATTTTACTTTTTCATCCTCCCCTCTTTTCACATGCAGGCCTAGTAACAGGTATTCTCCCCCTCTGCCTTCACCCCTGTTCCTGGTCCACTCTTTCCATCAGTTGTAGCCCACTGGGCTTATTCCTTTTGTCTTTTTTTCCTCCACCCCTAGTTCCTGTCTGTCTCTTATCTGTCCCACATCCTTTGTAATAATGCTTAAGTTATCATAAGTGACTCTGGCTAATTGTACTGTACATAGCCTACAACTGTGACTGTTCTTGTTATATACATTCCTGTGCAATTGTGCTATTTGTTTCTCCCTAATCTGTACAATGTTCTTATTGTTTGTTTGCCATGACATGGAACCTATGTAATGAGCTTGTCCTCAAAGGTGTTAATCCAAGATTCAAATAAATAAATAAACATTTGTTAACTATTATCTAGTCTTAACCCCAATTATTCAGCTGGCACAGACAGACTTTCACATAAATCTTTGAAATTAGCAGCTCCAGTGATTGTGTATCCATTGACTAAAATATTGAACATTTATTTTGAAATGCATCACATACAATGCTTATGGAAATTGGCTCATGTAGTACTATTGTATAAAAAGGGGTCAGCTATGGTTGTCAGTAATTGTCACCTCATATCCATGTTGTCTGTACTTTCTAAAGTACAGGAAAGGATCTTTCATGTACAGTGGATGGATTACTTAGAGCAGTATGCTCTGCTGCACAATGTACAACATGTTTTTTGCAAAGGCCATAGCAGAGCGATTACCTTCATCAGGTTCTCAAAGACCATATAGGATGCTGGTATGATGACAGTTGTGGTATTCATGGACCTGACAAAGGCATTTCATCTGGTTTATTGTGGTATATTAATTTAGAAACTGAAATCATTGGGTTTTGGTACATTTCCTTTAAATTAGATTTTGGATTATTTGTGTGATAGGATGCAAATAGTAAAACTGGGTTCTGTCTTTTCAGACAAAATTGGTGATCCCCAGTGATATCCCACTGGGATCTATCCTGGGGTCACTACTCTTCACATTTTTTATAAATGATGCGACTCAGATCTGTTCTTTGGCAGATATATTATTACATGCTGATGATATGTTCCTGTTTGTGAAGTTCAAAAATATAGATGAAATTAATATTAAATTACAAAAAAGATTTCCAGAGTTTATAAAGTGTGTGTGGCTCATGTTAAACAAATTGGTACTTAATACTTAAAAAACACAAGCTATATTTATTTTATTTTTTTTAATTTTAGTTTTTGTTGACTGGGAAAGGAGGACTAGACAATGCTGCCTATTTTCTGCCTTGTCCGGGGATACAGATGGATGCCAACTAACATTGAACCAGATTAAGCTGTTGGTGGTATATTTCTAGTGAATGTTATTTGGAACAGCCCCAAAACTTAAGAAATTGGCCAAAATTGTTAAGATTAAAATGATACATGGAATTTCTTTCAAAATTGCAGATGTTTTTAAGTACCTGGGTGTTCATCTTGATTCAGCATTGATGTTTGCACTACATATTAAGAATATAACTGCCAAAGTTCACCAAAAACTTGGATAGTTATATTGTGTCAGAAAATATCTTACGTATGAATCACATCTGAAAAATTGCAGGTCATAATTTCTTAACAATGTTACATTATGGCTAATTTGTAGTCAATGTTATTTAAAGATAATTTCATAGAAGAAAAAATGTTATATCACATGTTAACTATGTTTGTTTTGCTTGCTGGAAACAAAACACTTCATTTTATAAACATAACTATTTTTTTTGTAATTAAACATTGTATTAAGTTTTGTGTTAAAACAGAAAGAAAGAACATTACAGCAATCAGTACATGGATACAAGTGTCTGCAATGTACATAGTGATCTTTTCAAACACTGAAGTATTATATAATTAATACACAGATACTCCACATGCTCAAATACTGTATGGTAATTATTTGGGGTTGGTATGATGGGTAAGTAAAGTCATCATATTCATAAGACCATGACATGTGATTGTGGTTCAAAATGCAACTAATATTCCTATATGATCTGTTTCCATATCTAACAAATAAATTAGCTTCCATGTTAACCTGAATGTATGTACCATCTACAAAGACATTAGAGTCATGTAACAGCTGTTTTTAACATAAGCAAACTATTTACAGTTTAGTGTACCATTATGGGTCCACCAGAGCATAACCAGTTCATATCAGCATGGAACCCATCTGGGATTGATATGCCTTACCTTGCCAGAGGTCACATGGAAGAGGGGGAAAGAGGAGGGGAAGGAGGTCTTCCTGTGGTTTAAATAAGGTAAAGATTTTGAGGGACAAAGACCCTATCAAATGCCTGTTCTGTGAAGAGGTAAAGATTGCTGGTTAGGCAAAGCTAGACCAGAACTGATAGTGAAAATGCATGAAGGGAGACCATACTTTATTGTATTTTGGAAGAGTGTTAGCAGAAGTGTGTGACATTCTTTCATACTGTTCTAATTATGTTATGCATTCTAAAAATTCACCATAGGTTGGAATTTCATTGGTGCTCCATCTGCACACCAACTCCCGAGATGTGTGATGACTCATAAACATTGAGGTCAAAGTTCAAGAGGTATATTCAGTTATTACACACCAAGGGTGTGTAAAAAAAATATTCATAAGCACACAGTTATTTTTTTTTTAAATAATGACTGGTGCTTTCCATTTAAAAGAAAAAAAAAATGTTACCCCTCCCTGACCAGCCAATGCTCTCTCCCTGAAGTTGGGAATTTGTATAATCAAAAAATGAGCTCAGTTGAGCATTTGCCTTAGTTCCCTTCATGCAGGAAACATTTAAATAGTTTTACTTTTTTAATTGGGGACTAGATGCCTGGCTAGGAACCACAAACTGTCTAACTTTAAATACAATGTGGGCAAGCATTGTGCTAGCCACCTAGGCTGCTCACAGAGGACATCTACCATTTGGCAACTTCTTTGGGGTGGTCAAAGTCATCTTCATTCAGGATTATAGAACTCTTTACTCTGCATATGCAGTGCTGTGATCAAAGGGACAGAAGTTAGTAAAAAAAATGTTGACATGATTTCTCTAAGCTGTGCTTAAGCACAAGTCAGTGTGTGCTTAAGCATGAGCCAATGTGTCATGAAAGGCCATAATAACTGGGTGTGACATCACATCCATTTATTACGGCATTTGAAAGCAACCAAATTCAGGTTGATATAGGGGATCACCAATTATTATGACCAAGTTCATCCAACCTCTACCTAAGTGTGAAACTGCTAATGTGAAACCCAACACAAACTGATCCCGGGTCAGTGGTATAGGGGATTGTAGCAAACTTTGAAGCATATATTACATCTGCTTCCAGTGTGTAGTAAGTCTTGGACAAGACTAGAGCACAGTATGTGATGCAGATCTTCATTAGGCTGCAGACATCCCCAACATCTATTAGCTAGTAACAGATGTGCCAAATGGAGTACTAGTGGAGTTCAGTACCATCAGTGTAAAACCTTATTCTGTATCAACCTACTGTGGGCATGTCAGACCAGTATATGGGCTCTCTTCCAACACTCAACATTCTCCTGCCATTCTTCCTCAAGTATCTGGTAACCAAGAGTGGACACTCGTTTTTTTTTTTTTTTTTTTTTGCAGGCAGTGTCAGATTAGGGAATTGGGATATAATCTCTATTTATTTATTTATTAATTACATTTTTGGATTGAATACCTTTGAGCAGGAAGCTTGATTACAAAGGTTCCATGTCAGAAATACATAGTAGAACATACATTTCTAAAGTTAACTAAATGAACAATATACATATAAGGCAGCCTTTTACATTTTGGCCAGTGTACACTTGAACAATTTATTTCAATATGGAGGACAAGCAATTCAGAGAAGTAGACAAATAAGTTTAGCAGACATGGTAGACATTTCAATGAAGTCCAAACTGTCCATGTAAGGGGGGGATTAGGTGGGAAAGGGAGGATAGGAATAAGGGTTATGGAGGGGGTCAAAAAAGGGGGTGGATGGGGTATATGGACAAGGTGAGTGGACTGGCAGGGGTAGTAACTGCTGTTACTGTGGAGAGGTAGGCACAGCTTGCTGAGAATGACCAGTGGAACCCTGTTTAGAGCTAACAGTTGCAACTACTAAGTGTGGCGAAGTGATGGCATAACTTACTTGTGAAGGGACCCAGCTTGGGTTCATTCAAGATGTCCCAGGGAAGGGCATTTATCCAGTAGGGGGCATGGTATGCAAAGAACCACTGTCCTTGCATTGTCCAGCAGAAAGGAACCTGGTAGAACTGTCAGGTTGTGATACCAGTCTGGTGTGAATTAGTAGCTGGGTTGAAGAATTTAATTAGGGAGTAAATTGTTCCTACTCTACCTCTCTTAAGTGTTAACCATTTTGGAAGGGGCTGGGATATTAGGGGAATTTGTTCAGTATGGAGAGTCCAGACATGATGGACTATTGCACTTCTCAGTTAAAAGTACCTCCAGGATTTGGATTTGTGAAAGCCATATCTATTCTGGAGTCGCTGGAAAGAGTCTAGTGTAACCAATAGAACTGTGTGGAATATACAATTCTGTCTGTGGAATGCCCATGAAATGACCATTCTGATTCCACAGAATTTTCATGAAAATTCTGTGGAATTTCACAAAATTTTTCATTTCAGTTATTTCACTGTAAGTTTGAAAGTACTAGTCCAACTAACCCCACATTTGACACATAAGCAGTACCATATGGCTTACAAATGTGTACCAAAGAGTTGTGCATTTAAAGGGAGCAGAGTTATGGGTGGACAAACTTTTAATGAAAATATAATTTTCAGTTATTTTGAGATAATTTAAAAATTTCTTTTCCAAATTTTCTCCACAACATAAAGATTTAGAGAAGCATATAGAATGCATATATGCACTATGTTTTAAGTCTCAAGCTTTAATGGGATTTGAGTTATAGGTAGTCTAATAGTTTGCCAAAATTCAGATTTCTATAATTTTAGCATAACTTTGATAGCATTCATTGAAATATTACAAATATTGCCAGGTATACAGGTTATCACTGCATTTATATACATTCAGTTCCAGATTTCTGGCGTTAAATGGGACGGCATTATAGCTTGCCAAACATGTTGTCAAAATTTAAATTTTGGTTAGTTCCTTCTAATTTTAAAACTACATATCCAAATTTAACCATAGTAGAAACATTTAAACTACCATACCACATGGTCATTTCAGAAAAAGTTCATATTTTCAGCTTAAAAGGGATTAAATGGAATGTAGTCAAACTTTGACAACATTTAAAAATTAAATTTTGCAAGAATGTAAACTACAAATGTATAAACCCCTGAAACTTTAAAAATATAGAATGCAATACCATTACATCTGGCAGGTTCATAGACCTTACAAGGGGATGGTGTGTGCCATTTTATTAATTGCTTGCTCTGAGAAATTGCAAAATAACATATTTAAAGTAAAATCCATTGAGTCTTTGTGAAAACTGCAAAATTCCATGAAAAATTCCATAAAACTGGAATTTTATAATTTCACTCCTCAGCCTTATCTGTGGGGTTCTAATTAAATGATAGGGGTATAAGCAGGTAGCGCAGGGGGTCACCAGGTTCAGGAGTTAGATGCACAGTTTCACCAAGAAATGAACAGCTGATCTGGGTAGCACAACAGTGGTAGACCCCCAGGTTGGAGCAAGAAAGCACAGGTTGTCAGCAATTACAACCTGAATGCAGGATATTTAAGGATCACATACAGTAAATTTATGATCCAGAGAGCCTGATGTACATGCAAGTCTAGGACTTAGAGGTACTCAAAAATATGTAGTAGGTGAAGACAATGTCTTGGGCAGCAGGAAGAAATAATTCTGGCTATTCCAACAGGGTAGGTTGATAGGAAATGGAGTAGGGGACTTATGTTTTAAAGAAGTGTATCACTGTAAAGAACAAAGAGGATATCAGTGGGATCAGTAGTTCTACTGAGAAAATCTGGCTATGCCAAAAGAGAAGTGGGGAGGGATAGTCACCCAGTGAGGAACAGCAGGACTGCAAAAAGCTCAGTCCAGCTTATCAAATGAAGTAATGATATGTGAGTTGTTAATGTTAAATTCTATAAAAGGAAATTCTGGATGCTTCATCTACAGAACATGCTACTGTATCATAAATGCAGTATGTGAGAAAATGTTACTAATAATTTTTTTCTTCTGCAAAATTACCAGTTGTGTTAGACACTAGGATACATGGACTATGGATATGCATGTCAAATGCTAACTCTATGCATGCAAGAGCAGAGAAGTTATAGACATTCACATTTCTGACAGTTTTCAGAAAGTTTTGCAAATATTTACATAGTAAAGCTTTGAACCCCTGTAACTTAAAACTCTCTTATCTAATTCACTCCATATCAGGATCATTCTATAAGCATTACAGAAAGGTTATCAATACTAATTTACACAAGTCTAGCTCCAAAGGTGCCAGAGTTATATGTACTGTAGATGAAATGTTTTCATGAAATTTCCTGAAAAAATAAAATGACAGAATTTGAGCACATATAATTTTGAGATGATGCATCATATTGTCATGAAATCTGGCACATTGTTAGAACACCTATCATCAAGAAATCATGCCAAATGTAAGATCCTTAACCCAACAGATGGTTAAGGTATATGCAGATAAAAATGTTCATGAAATTTTGCACAAACAATAAAATGACAACATTTGATCCCCTATAATTTTGAAATTATCCCATCAAATTACATAATATTTGGTACTTTTGTGGCCATTGTCCCAAAGAGTATATATTCCAAATTTAAACCTCTAACTTTAACAGTTCTTGAGTTATAACCAAATTACTACATTTTAAAATTCCACAAAATGTTGATGAAATTCCATGGAGATTTATGGAATTTCAAGGCATTTTGTGAAATATCATTGAGATTCCACAGATTTAGAATTTTCCCATTCTGCACAGCTCTAGTAACCAATTTAAGGACTGTACTAATACATCTTTTAGACTGAAAATGCCCTTTTGTTTCAACCTGCCCAGGTGAGAGGTGCACCCCCTACTTTGATGTGCTGATTGCCCAGTAAGGGGGTGTATAGCAGATGGGACAGATTCATTTTAATCCATTTACCTTCTTGGGACCAGATAGACTTTGAGGTTGCAATAGTAGGAGGGGTTAGAGAGTGTAGCTTGTGTGTTTGTCATAAAGACATTTAGTAGGACGATTGCCCCCTAGTGTTATTTATGTATTCATTAATTTGTTAACTGGGTAAATGACTCTATAGCAAAGGATCTTTTTCAGGTCTGACCCAGAACATCAATACAAAACATACAAAACAATATAAAATAGACAATACACAATACAAACACATTGATACTTCAACAGAAAAAATTCTATCAATTTTTTCTTAAAACCACCAATTGATGTTGGCTGTCGAAAAAACAAAGGGACTGCATTCCAATGAAGGGGGGCAGCAATAGAGAAGGCACAGGAAGCAATTTTCAATTTAGACAATTCAACAACCAATGTGATACCATCGGATGAGTGCAGACTAGAAGGAACACTTCTCAATGTAATTAAACTATTAAGTGGAATTGGGACCCTAAAAACACACTCTTGAAAATCATACAATAGAAAAAATATTCTATTCTTGCAAAGGGAGACAACCAGCCTAGACCAACTTTAACTGCTGCAATTCCCTACTACCCAACCCCAAGTAAATATGAGAAACATAGTCATAAAGTGGTAATAACGAACCTACAGCTGTGGCCTTTCTAACCTCAACAGAAAAATAATCCTTATATTTATATAACAGACCTAGCCTTTGATTTATTGTATGGGTAACTGAGCAAACTTGAGGGGAAAAGGTCAAACTAGGACCCAACAAAACACCAAGATATCTAAAAAGAAAAACCTGTATAATACCATGTCCATTTTGATCGAACAAACTTAATGTTGGATTTGTACTTAGCATTCCCTTGGTCCCAAAAACCATAGATTTTGTCTTTGCTGAATTCAAAACTAATGAATTACTCAAAAACTATGCGCAAACTCTACCAAAATCATCACTTAAAACAGTGGATATTTCCTCAATAGATTTTCTCTAACAGTAAATTATCAAATCATCTGCATACAAAATGGTTTTACATTTTAAACTAACAGTGGGAAGTTCATTTACGAAAATAGAAAACAAGGGGCCCAATATGGACCTCTGAGTATACCACAATCACTCAAGGATATCTTTGAAGAATGGGAACCGACATTAACGAACTGTAGATAGTTTGTCAAATAATCTCTTAACCAAGCCACTGCAGGTCCAGGAAAAAAAATCACCAATTTCTGACAAATTAAATCATGTCCTAACATATCAAAAGCCTTAGTCAGGTCCACAAACACCTCCCCAGTCATATGGCCTTTATCAAAGCCTCTTAGGGCAGTGTTTGTGAACCCAACCAAGGCAGTACCAGTGCCATAATTTTTTTGGAAACCAGCTGATGTGGTGAAACAACCCATTTGAAGTGAGGTGGTCATTTATATGACTAGCCACCACTCTCTCCAACATCTTACTCAGGGTTTTATAATTGAAATTGGTCTAAAATCATCGTGTAAAAAAATTGCATGTGCATTTTTGGGAATAGGCACCACTCTTGCCAGTTTCCAGTCTGATGGAAATTGATAGTACCATAAAGAAAACTGAAACAGAAAACAAAGTGGTTTAACTATAAATGGGACTGCTAAACACAAAAATCTACTGTCCAACCCTCCGCCACAATTACTATATTTATTTGGGAGACTGTTCAACAACTGCAACACGTCTTCATCAGTTATCTTCCTAAAATAAAAAAAAAGCCTACCAATCAATTTAGGGTACCTCCAAACTTCCTCACTACCCATCTGATTTCCAGCCCCTCTAAATTTAGATAAATCTGAACATTTCTGATTAAGTAAATTGGCTATATCTACAGGATTAGAAACATTAACATTATCTACTAATAAACTACCAATATTTGATTCAGACTTAGGTGAAAGCAAAACATTTATGTTCTCCCAAAATGTTTTTGGATTTGTCCAATTACTCTGAATTTTGTTAAAAAAATCCTTTTTAGTTTTACATACAAGTTCTGGGACTTTATTTCTAATACAATGGTACTGATGTAACAAATGTAAACATGAATTCCTCTTATATACTTCCCACAAAACATTAAGTTTTTTAATCAAGGCCTTAATAGTAGGGGTAAACCACTGATTTAAAGCACCTGTGAGTCTCAATTTCCTTTTTGGAAACAGCCGTTCTTGAATTGGGAGAAGCCGATTATAAAAATAATCTAATGCAAAATCAATATCCATAATGCAACCTAAATAAGTCCAGTCAATCTGGGACAGAAGATAGTACAAGTTGTCAAAGTTAACATTTTTAAAAGAATGAACCTGTACTAAATGTGGAGGGACCTTTTATGACAGAAATTTAATACTGCAAAGGTGGCCATGTAATCACTAACCGCATCAGGTAATACACCAGATGTGGATAAATTATTCCTACCATTTGTTACTATCCAATCTAAAATTGAATGATTTAATGAACGAGAATTTAGTCATGTTGGAGTCTATAATATGCTGATGTAAACCATAAGAGGCCAACATAGATTCAAACCCCATTTCAGATTTTAAATTCCAATTTAAATTCATGTCTCCTACTAAAATAAAATCATGTTGCTGAAAAAGAGAGACAGTTAAATCCAAAAATTCCTTCAATCCAGACTGGCCACCACTCAGTGGATTGTATAAACATCCAACATTAAGATGTTTAACACCACACAACAAAATTCAAAATAATAGCCATTCAGTTTCAAAGGAACCTTCAGAACTTGAATTAACAACAACTGTATGCAAAGTAACCATATAATAAATGGCTACCCCACCCCCTTTCTTCTTTCCTTTCCTGTCTGCTCTCACAATATGATACCCAGTAATTGCACAAAAGTTATCAGGTATTACAGGTTAAAGCCATGTTTCTGTCACGACTAACAAATGCGGCTGATAGATGGATACAATATATTCCAATTCAGGTAACTTAATAGTTGTAGTTCTGTTTCCATCCATAATAGACCAGTAAGGCCAGGACCTAGACACCATCTATGTGATTGGGCAACCCTATATGCTTAACAATAACCTTTCAGCCAAGGTAGGCCCCAGCCTCCTTTCTTCCCAGAGATCTAAGTTTGTGTCAACTGTATCTAGGAAGTTTACCTTCCCAGATATAGCTGCCCAGGAGTTTATCTACACAGGAGAACCATTCTTTGTAGACAGGTGAATTTGAACTATTAGATAGAGCAGTTTTGGGGCTAGGATCATTCTGAGTGCTTCAGTTGTACCTATTATGGATAATTGCAGGAGTTTCCATCTTTCTAAGTCTGTTTTAAGTTTAGTGAGAAGCTGGCCAAAATTGAGGTTCACCATTTGTTGGACTTTGGGTGAGATTTTGATACATAGATATGTTATGAAGTATGGGGTCCAGCTCAAGTTCAGGTCAGTAAAGATAGCCTGTGAACATTTAGGATTAAGTGGGAGAATTTCCATTTTAGATTTATTAATCTTAAGAACAGAGAACCTGGTGAATTCTTCCAGAAGGTGAAGTAGAGGTTGTTTGGAGTTGCCGGCATCGCTAAGACAGACCAGAAGGTCATCTGCATACATTAATGTTCTGTATTGCATTCCCACCCCCCCACAATAAGCCCATAATATTTTGATGTTGTCATATTGCCACTGCCATTGGCTATATAACCAGTATAAACAAAAGGGGAGGGAAGGGGCACCCCTGCATAGTTCCTCATTCTACATGCAAACATATGACAATGCCAGCACATACAGGCCATACAGTCTATTGAGTCTGCTCAAGTGTGCAGCTCCCAGTCAAATCTACTGTAGCTGCCCCATCCCTTGCCCATCCATCTGATGTATCGCCCCCTTCTACTGACTCTTCCCTCCCCAGCTTCCCCATAGTTTTGACCTTACCTTTGACCCTGTCTCACCCCCTCAAAAGACTGCCCACTGATTTCAATGATATCACCTCCTCTGACAGTTTGTTCCACTTCACTATCACTCTTTCTGTGAACTTGTGCCTCCTCATTTCCCTCCTGAATCTTCCACCCTCCAGTTTCAGACTGTGTCCCGTTGTGTCCCTCCCCCCTTAATCTAAACATGCCCTAAGTACTAACCCTATTCATGCCCTTTAAGTATTTGAAAGGTCTCAGTCTTATCCCCTCTCCCCCTGCTATCCTCCAGGAATACATGCTGAGCTCCCCCAGTCTTTCCTCATATGGTTTGTCCCCCATCCTAAGGATTACCTTTGTCACCCTTTGCTGGACCCCTTCCTGTAGTTTGATGTCCTTCTTTAAATAGGGGCACAAGAACTGCGTACAGTACTCCAAGTGAGGTCTTGCCAGAAATCTGTATAGTAACAGAATGACTTTCTGTCTCCTAGAAGTAATTCCCCTTTCAATGCACCCCAGCATCTTATTAGCCATGGCAGCCACCTCCCTATGCTGCACTGAATGATTCATGTCCCCGTGACTAGTATCCCCAAATCCTTCTCCTCCTCTGAAGTGGATAACTGCACTCTGCATAGCTAGTAGCAATTTCCAGGGTTCCTAGCTCCCAAGTGCATGACTTTGCACTTCTTAGCATTGAATCCCAGCTGCCATGTGTCTGGCTAGCGCTCAAGTCTTGCCAAATCTTCTTGGAGTACCTGCCCCCTTCCACACTATCCACCTCTGCACCAGTCTTCGTGTCATATGCAAAAAGGCTGAACTTACTCCTAATCCCATCTTATATGTCAGCAATGAAGTTGTTAAAAGGCACCAGTCCTATTACTGAGCCTTGTGGGGCTGCACTGGTTACAACTCTGGCTGTCAAAAGTTCTGCCTCTACAACTATCCTCTGTTGTCTTTCCTGCAGCCAGCTCCTAATGCATCCAAGCAGTTTCTCCTTTGCTCCCAGGTTTCCTAGCTTTTTTTCAAACTCTAGTCTTGGCACCATTCTTGCTCCGGGGAACTCTCTCAGGCACCCACTTACCCTCTGCTCTATCTCCAGGACTGAAAATTCCCTTCCTCCTGGCACCAGTCCAGCTATCCTGTCAGCTCTGAGCCCCCTGAGGTGGGGCTGCCCTATCTGCCCAGGGTGCTCTATATTGAATTTCGGGCCTGGCTGGGCTCGGCCCAAGAGTAGAGTGAGTATGGCCATTGGAGTGTGGCAGAGAGGGTGATGCCATTACCTATCCCGAGAACAGGGGTTTTCTTAGTAAGCATGTCTGTCCCTGTGGAGCATGGCTAGCAAGGCAACATGATGCTGTGCTATGGCCCCAGGCATTTTGATGTGTCGCTATGTTAGTGACCCTCAGCCACCACCAGAGGTTGCTCAATGAGCAGACGCTCCCCTGAGCCCCACCCCAGGAAAAGAGAGCAGTCCATTGGATGCTCAATCTTTACCCTCCCCTGCTGACCCCCAGCATCCAGGGCTTACTTCTGAACACAGGTCACCGGGGTGACACGAGGTGTGGCATCCAGTACCTCAACCCTCAGCCCCACCAGGCCAGCCAGGTTTCCCAGTTCACTAGTCAATCTTCCATGTGGCACTGAGTTGAAGGCCTTGCTGAAGTCCAGATACAAGACATACACCATGTGACCCCTATGGACTGCCCTTGTCACCCAGTCAAAAAAGTCAACCAGGTTTGTCTGGTAGGATCTGCCCAAGACAACCCCATGTTATCTATCATCCTGGAGACCATTCTCCTCCATAAAGATCACCAACCTCTCTTTAAGGAAAGTCTCCATTAGCTTCCCCATGATAGAGGTAAGGCTGGCAGGTCTTTAGTTACCTGGTTTGTCCTTGGGCCCACACTTATGGAGGGGCACCACGTGTGCCATACTCCAGTCCTGGGGCATGCACCCAATCCCCAGGGAGGTGTTGAACAAATCTGTCAGGGGTCCATCCAGAACCTCCACCAACCCCTTTAGGACCCTTGGATGCATGCCAGTTTTAATATGAATGGGGCTGATAATGTATTATTGGTGAGAACTTGTGCTTTGGGTTTAGAATACATAGCTTGCACTGTTGCAATGAAGGGTGCTTCAAATCACATTTGTTGTAATAAGACATAGAGATACTCCCACACTACCAAATCAAATACCTTTTCAAAATCTATAGCAAGGGCCACGGCTGCAGTGGTAGAAACCTTAGCTATATGCATTAAGTCCACTAATATATGATATAGTCAGCACTAAAGTGACCCCAAACAAATCCCATGTGGGAAGGGTGAATTAGTTCCAGTAGAATGTTTTTTAACCAAGAAGCAAGTATAGCTGTCTACAGTTATTAGGGAAATTGGTCTATAGTTTGGAGGATAAGTTGGGTCTTTTCCTTGCTTGGAGAGGACCATTATTGTAACAGTGCTCATAGCTGGTGAGAAGGAGCCCTGTTGTTGAAGTTTGGCATATAGTCTTTGTAGAACTGGGGAGAGTATGAGGACAGGGACTGGTAGAACTCTGTGGGGAATACCAGTCTCTGTCCTCATACTCTCCCCCGTGTGTGAGAGTGGCAGGTGTAGTCTCTTACTCAGAGATTTTGAAGCTGTTATGCATCTGCTAGTGCTTAGTTTGTCATCCACAACTTTACTGCATTAACAACTCTAGCGTGAAGTTTTGGTTTGCCCTAACTTCTATCCATCATGGAGTCCAGCATCAGATTAAAATCTCCCCCAAGTAGAAGCGGAGCATTAGTTTTATTGAAACTAGCCACTTGAGCTGCTAAGGAGTGGAAGAATTGTGGAGAGTCAGTGTTTAGGACATAGAGATTGCCCACCACTAAAGGGCCTGAGAGGTCTGAAACAGAGCCAAAATTCAATGGCCTTTGTCTTGAAATGTGTTTTGAGCTGTCCAAGCTAGATTTTTATGAAGCAGGATTGAAGTTCTTTGTTTTTTTTATGGAGAAATACTATGGACTTCCTGTCCTTCCCAGTCTCTTACAAATTGTTGTGATCCTATGTTGGAAAGTTTAATTTCTTGCAAAAGTGCTAATTGTGTTTGAAGTTTTCTTAAGGTTGGTCAGTACTCAGTTATGTTTAATCGAGGAGTTTAAACCCCATACTTTCCTACTATGGCACCTTAAATCTGCTATTTAGCAGTGTAAAAGTTATAGATTTTGAGTGGAATAATGTGAAAGAGAATGGCAAGCCAAGTATTAACCCAAACCTTACAGGGTGAACTAGGTGAAGGAAGCCCAAAATAAATCATTTCCATCCTCCCAAATGTCCCCAGTGTAAGGTACAAATCCCTAAATCTGGCATTTGTAGTGGTAAACATTGCATAACTCCTGAAGGTATGTCAGGTATTATAACATCTAAAATTAGAACCATAAAACCAAGAACTAACAGCAAAAGACTGTAGAAACATGAGTAGTCTATGCATTACAGAGATGAGGTAGCTTGCACATAGTAATAAACAAGTGAATACACCACAACAATTGGGCTGGGTGTTTAAATGTACCCTAGGCCCTTCCTAGGAGCACTGAGGGTGGCTAAATTGTTGCCAGAGTCTAGAACTCGGACTTCTGAATAATATAAGATATGAGTACAATCGTAATGGTACTGAATAAATGGAATTTGCCTAATGATGGTTGCAGTCTATCCCTTGCATCCATCTCCCTCCTCCCTGTCTCTCATCATAAAAGGACTAAAAGACTTCCTTTAGTAATAGACACCAAGTGCATGGTATGATGACAGAATATGTAGCCAGGGCACAGTAATTATAATGTCACAACTTCACATGCAGTTCTGTGCACTGCTGTGGAAGAATGGGATGTTAATACTTGGTTTAATGTTTTCAGATATGTAGCACAAGATTCTCTACGCTCCTTTCAATGAAGCTGCAGCAGTCCATAGTACACTGTGCCAAAAATTCTTTACTTACTAAAATGACAAAAAAAAAAACACTTGAAGACAAGTACGAATCAGGTCAGTCACTGACCACACTGCCACTGCGCTTCATGTCTCAACAGATCCTTACTCAAGGGGCGTGGCATGGAGCCATGAAGTCACTATTTTATACACGCATATAATACATATTAATGGAGTAATTACATTTCCAGCCCCAATCCACAATGACATTTTACAGATTCAAAAAAAGTAACTAGTGCAAATGAGAAATAGTGACTAAAAGTTTAAGAATTGTAAGCTCAATACATCTTAATACTGGTGCTTGTAATTATTTCATGAAGGTTGCTCAGTAAGGCACCAAAACAGTAAAATACCTTACTTTAAACAGTTTTAAATACAAAAACAGCTAAGATGCATATTATTCTCGCAAAATGAATCTTAAGACATTCTAAGAGATGCTAAAAGTTTATAATAGGGAGAAAAGGTTGAATGATGAAAAAATGTGAATGCCTTAAAATGAGAAATACAATTGCCAGTCAACACTTAGAAACAAACTTAGCTAAGAATTCAGAACAAGATGAAGATTTGAAAGTAATGGGAGATGGGGTGGTTAAAGAGAAAGGTAGAAAGGGGAAAAGTAAAAAAGGAAAAAGGGAAAAAAGGGGAAAGTGGGGAAATGGGGGAGAGTAGAGTTGAATACAAGTAAGATACGAGACAGAAAACATAAAGAAATAAAAGTCAGTCAGCAAAATATTCCTTCACCCTTCCAGGGGAGGCAAAGAGATCTGAAACATAGAAACAAAACAAGGGAATAATTATTTAGTGGAACATACAAATCAAAATCAATATGAAATATGTAAATGCAATTTCAAGGTAAATCCAAAAAAAGGAATAAGAAGGGAAAAGGGAGGGTGGGAGGTTGGGGTGGGGGAAGGGACAAAGAGGGGTCAGAAAAGGTTTTAAGGTACACTTTGATTCAAATGGAATAAAGATAATTCATTAGCAATTCATTCATAAACAAGTTTTGTGATCTCAGGAATCATTGAGTCCATCAGGTTTACTTTCTTTAGAGTGAAAATCCAAAAACTGTCTCTCCTTATAAGGAGATTCTATCTCCTCCATTTTTAGGAGATGGCACATATTCAAGTCCCATAAATATAAGATTTTCTGCATCTGACTGATGAAATTCTGAGAAGTGGACCCATTCAGGTGTATCAGATTGATTTTCAAGTTCCATAAATTTAAGATTTCCTGCATCCGATTGAGGAAATTCTGAGAAGTGGACCCGTACCGCTATATCAGATTGATTATTAATAATTGATCTGACATGTTCCTGCACCCTTTGTTTCAGTAGTCTCACAGTACGTCCTACATACACTAAATTACATGGGCAGCAAAGTCCATAAACTGTCAATGGGATGTCACTGATTTTTCATTCTGTTATATCCACAGATATATTTTCATTCTGTGAATGTTGAAATCTTTTTCCAGTAGTACCACATTTGCAAATAATACATCTAGTGTATTTAAAAAATCATTTTGCTTTATCAGAGAACCATCCCCGCTCTGTTTTTTTTCCCATATACTTTTTATGGTATTTTTGAATCCCCCCCCAAGGCCATGGTGTACACATGACTGTGTACGCGTGGAGGTGCATGCACATGCCAGGATACAGTGGCCCCTTCCACCCATCCCTAGACTTGCGTTGCTGCTCTGTACCACCTGCACTGCCCAACAGATCACCACCCAGTGGGAGCGGGACTACGATGGAGCAGGCATCCACCCCTTTGGAGAGAAAAGCCATAGCTCAATCCTGCTTCAACCTCCCCCCCCCCCCAAACTGGCTCCCTGGTGGCCCAAAGTTGTTCTCGAACTCAGGTTGCCAGTATAGCATGAGGTAAGATGCCAGCACCTCAGCCCTCTGCACCACCGAGCTGGGGCTCCTACCCTCTTTAAGGTTCACATTTTAGTATATATAAAGGGTTTGGCATACTCAGCCCCTACATTTACAATGC
This sequence comes from Neoceratodus forsteri, assembly GCA_016271365.2. Lineage (NCBI taxonomy): Eukaryota > Metazoa > Chordata > Ceratodontiformes > Ceratodontidae > Neoceratodus > Neoceratodus forsteri. The sequence continues at coordinate 258,168,882 of CM028137.1, read as the reverse complement.
AACTTAATAAAATTAGTGGAGTGGCACCTGGTGTGTGACCAAACAGAAGCATATAGTTAAAGTACCAGGGCTCTTCCCCTCACCCTCATTTTGCTGCATCAAAACCTGCAATCATTTTTTATTTTAAAGTAACGCCAGTGTTCTTACTTGTCATACATTTTGGAGGGGTTTTTAGTTTCATTATCCAACTGAACCATGATTAAGCCTGACCACTTTGGAAAAGTGACTACCTCCATCGGTCAAGTAAAATGCATTACATTTTAACTTGCCATATCAGAGATGAGGTCTCCCTGCTTTCTCTCTATTTTTAATGAAGAGACCACTCTTTTTTAGCTTCATTACTTATATAGTATGCTCTGGCCAATGAAAGGCTCACAGGAGAGTGATCTCTTCCTTCAGCCTTAATCATGGTTTAGCTGGATAATGAAACTAAGAACCTCACCGAAATGTATGACAAGCAAGAACATTGGAGTTACTTAAAAAAAATTTCAGGCTTTGATGCAGCAAAATTTTTTTTGGGGGGGGGAGCCCTGGTACTTTAACTATATGTCACTCTTTAGTCTGCTGTGCACCAGGGAGTCCCTCAGACTATGTGCCCTTCTAAAAAATACTCTGTGTTTTGGACCCACTGACATACCCACAGTTGTGTCAGAATGTAGAATAGGCCAATTCCTAAATAAAATATTGCCCATTCTTCCTGCTATACAAATATATTCTGTAGAAAAGGTCACAACATTTACATTAGAATTAAAATTAGTAGCAGTCTTATAATCACCTTTGTACAAAAACTTCTTCTTTTCTTTCTGTTTCACTTTCTCTATTGCTTCACGCAACAAATGTACCTCATAGCCTCACTGTCTGAATCTATTCGAGAGAGATCTTTTACTTGTACTTCAAAATCTACCTGATTACTTCAATTATGATAAAGTCACAAGAACTGGCCATATGGTATGGAATTCTTTAATAATGAGGGATGGGCACTGTCTGCTGTTAGGAAAGCATTAGTAGCTGAGGTTTTCCTATGGCATTTAATTTGAACCAATTAATTTGGTACTGAATACAGTGTAAAATCTAAAACGTTAACCTCTTAATAACTTACATAATGTGAAAAAGTGAGATTGCAATCATTATTATGAAGCCACTGTAAAAAAATCTGATGCCTTAGACAGATCCCCCTTCCATGCGCAAACAATATAATCCACAAAATGGTACAAATATTTGATATTTAAAAAAATGATTGTTCAGTTCATTTAAGGTCAAAATAGACTCCCACCATCCAAAAAAATAAATCGACATAGCCGGATGCCATAGAGGCACCCATTGCAGTCTCACAAATCTGTAAGCAATATTCTGCATTGAATTTGAAAAGCTTATGGGTTAAAATGAATTATAAGCTACTCAAAAGGAAATCAGTTTGCATCTGTGAACTTTCTGAGTTCAGGGATGGTATAGGGTGTGAAATGAGTCTCTTTGTGGATGACTCCAAGATGGGAGCAGTAGTTGAGGGAGAAGAGGGGAGGTTGGCCCTGCAAGGGGACCTGGACACCCTGGAAAGCTGGGCTCACACATGGAAATTAAATTTCAATATCACCAAGTGCAAGGTGTTGCATCTTGGTCGGGGAAACCCTAAACACAGGTACACCCTGGGAGGGGAGGTGCTGGAAGCCTCAACAGGGAAAAATACCTAGGGGTCATGGTGGATACATGTATGAATAACACTGAGCAGTGCAGGAGAGCAGCTAGCAAGGCAAACAGGATGTTGGGATGCATCCATGAGGGGATCACCTCTAGGAGAAAGGAAGTGATTCTGCATGTACAATGGACTGGTTAGACCACACCTTGAGTACTGTGTACAGTACTGGAGACCACACTTGAAGAGGGACATACAGCTCCTGGAGAGGGTACAGAGGAGGGCAACAAAGATGATACGAGGGCTAGGGATTTGACTTACGAGGACAGACTTGAGGAGCTCTGCCTGTTTTCATTGGAGGAGAGGAGAGACAGGGGGACAAGATTGAGGTCTTGGTACCTCAAGGGAATAAATAGAGGTAAACATGGAGGGATCTTTAGACTAAAGCAGGGAGGCATCACCAGAGGGCATGGTTTGAAGTTGGAAGGTGGAAGGGTGAGGGGTGAAAGAGGAGGAGGTTTTTCACTGAGAGGGTGGTGGACCCTTGGAATGCTCTGCCTGGTGAGCTGGTTCAGAGATCCACAGTGGAGAGCTTTAAGAGAGGGTGGGACAGACACAGAAAGTGGATGTATCAGATGATGGCCTGTCCCGGGGGGGTGGGGATGGATGATAGGGGTTTCTGGAGCACAAGGGATGGGAGGGTCTCGGCACCCATCTAAGGATCTAGGTTCGAGCAGACTTGATAGACCATAAGGCCTAATCTGCTGGCAAATAGTATGTTAGTATGTTAGTTATTTTCAAGAAATAATTTACATGCATGAATGCCGTGTTCATGTCTTATGAATGTATACAGGGAGTTTACATCTGTTGTAAGCCATGCCATGTCATCTTCTCAAACCAAACCATCAAACTTTCTAAGTACATCTGTGGTGTCCTTCACATAAGCAAGCTAGAAACACATTTCTGAAGAAGAAAGTCCACACATTTTCTTAGATTATCAGTTAGGGAATCTACTCCTGAAACAATAGGTCCGTCCAGGGGGTTGCATATTCTTACAGTATGCATTTTTGGTAAGATGTGAAAAAACAGCTATTTTATTATTCTCTTTCCAGATGATTCCATACTCATTTTCAGAGATGTCCCCATCCTGAACAGCATCTAGTAAGATTTGATGCGTTTCCTTTCTAAACATCAGTTGAGGGTTCAAATTCATTTTCTTATGGCTCTTTTCATCAAGTAGCAAAGACATCACAGTCTGTTAGTAATGATTAAAATCCAGTTAACTACAGTGTTTCCCCCCTTGTCTGCTGGTTTATATTATATCATTTAACTCTTTTAAGTCTTTAAAGGGACAGTCAACCCATTTTGCATCATAATGTTACTAGTTGAAAACCCACATTTTATGATTGCTTACCTTCTCTAAAATTCATTGACATTGTGGTTTGTTTTCTATGATTCCTTTCTTAGTAGAACTGAAATACATGGTAATGGTGTAATTTAAACACTATGTTTTGCTTCAAATCCTTGATTGACTCCTATTGCTCACTTTATGAGCATTATAAAAAACCCCAAACAGTGCAGCCACTCATGATGCAATAGTCTCCTCTCACTGCATCATGGGTGGCTAGATTATGTGGGGGTGTTTCCAAGTCCAGGAAAGTTACAGTGGAAGTTGACCAAAGAATATAAACAAACAAGTTTTGGTGTGGTAACACCAGTATGGTGGGTAGTTGGTTTTTCACTTTTAGAAAGAAAAATAGAATCAGAATCAAACAACCAGCTATATCAGCAGTCTTTACAGACTATAAGCAATCATAAAATTTGTATTTTAGGGCTGCAGTGGGTGGAACCCTCCAGACCTCTTGCTACAGAAAAGCACTCCGGCATTCCTTGTGAATGAACAACATGATAAAGTGACAAAAGTCACCTCCGCGGTCTTGTCTCTGGATCACTCCATGCTTGCACTATTTCTTCTTCTTTTTTGGTGGTCCATGACCACTGAAATACATAACCCCTCACTGACCCTACCTCTCAGAACCCACCACCCCACAACCCCCCTCCCCAGAAACATAATAGTGACACTGGGGGTGCCCAATCCCCCAGTGTCTTGATTACAACTCCTCACTGGCCTGTCCACTATTGTGCATGCATGGTACTTTCAACACTTTCTTTTTCTTCAAATATTTACTTTACTCCTCCAGCCCAACTCTATATCTCAGCACCCACCACCCCACTCCTCAACCCCAAAAAAGTAACAGTCACACTGGGGGTGCCCAATCCCCAGTGCAGTAATTGCAATCTCCAGTGGTGTGATTCTGAACACACTGCTGACAGCCACTTTTTTTAAGAATTACAACTTGTTCACATTACTATTAAAAATGTACAAATCTTTCAAGCAGATAAAGAATGATGAGAAATATCCTGAAATATTTTTGCTCTGTGATCATGTTTCCCACATTGAAATTAAATAGAAATAAGCCATAATGAATTCTTGCTCTGTCAATTCAATTATAGTAAAGATCTACATGTACTGGTGTTTTTGGGTGCTACTGCATATGGCCAGAAGCCAGAATGCCAGAAAATGGATGGATTGCTATACAACAAAACATATTTGAGTATGGAAAGGCACTTCATTGCTGTCATTTCTTTTTCTCCATCTGTATTGCACTTCTTCTTTATCATTCCCTTTTGTATTTCAACACTTATCCACACATTGATGTGAATTGTGGTGTCTTCATTGACTCTCCTGCACCCTCCCCTTTGGCTCTTGCCTGTAATAGGACCACAACGGCAGGTGATAACTCAGTGACTTTGCATTGAAACATTCAATTATTCACTGACCCCCTCTCCCCGGTTGCCACTACTATAGCACAAATGTAATAAAGACAGATGGCTGGAGTTTCAGAGCCCTTTGTCCTGCCTGCAGTTGTTTGTAATATCAGAAGCAGGACAGTAGTGATGCTATGGTAAACTTCATTCAGTCCTGATTTTCAGTGACACCAGCATGCATGTATGTGACAACCCCTGCCCCAGACACACATGCATCCTGACAAGACATGGTAGTACATGATAGAAATGGTCAGGCCATATCCCAGAGGATTGTAAGCCAGGAACAGTTACATTCGCCAAGTACAGTTGGGCTACCATAAGTAGAGGAAGTTAAAGGAAAGCTCCTGGGAGGATGGGAGGTCATCTATCAGGTCAAACACTGAGTAACTGGTGGAGGGATTCAAACCTAAGCCCCCGATTCACAGCTCAGTATTCTAAAAGCACTAGGCTACACTGCCCTGACACATACTGTATAATTTATTGGAATGGAAATTATGTCAGACAGATCAGCCAATCCCCCATGGGTTAACTTGTACCACAGTGGCGGTGGGTGAAGGGGTATTATGTGTGTGCATATGCATGTGTTTGTGTATTGGGGGGGATAGATTCCTATAAGATGACCAACACCAGCAACAAGCCCCAAACACAAAACATAGGCCATTGCCTTTATGACCATCAAGTTGTGGAAATTACCTCTCTTCCTTTTAGAAGTAAAAGGTACCATTAATACAATGCAGTTAATAGCCTCATAACCTACCTCCCATACACACTGTAAATTTAAAGTAGCCAAAATCCAGCCAAATGTTAACCCACACTCATCTTATAATTCAGAGCATCCCACCACTCCAATATGCAGTATTAGTGGGTCAGAGGGCCCTGGGGTTTCAAAGCTTCTGTGGGAATTACTTAAAACATTTTTTTAATCCCTATAATTTTCTATTTACACCTGTGTTGCTTTACATAAACAGCATTTTTTAAGAACAATTTTGTTATTAAAAAAAAAAAACATGATGACTTGTACCTGGAATTTTAAAATTAATGTGACCAGACAAGGGCAAAGCCAGAATTTGGTAATGGGGATGGGGGGGCAGATACAGTCCGTATTAGCTACCTCCATGCTATATCAGCAGTGGCACTGAAAAGACTAATGACAAGGCAACATTCTTGTTTGCTAAAAAAAAAAATAATAATTTTTCTGCGTAAATTTATTCTCACTACTCTGACCTGAAACCTATTAATGAATTATTTAAATAGTATGGTTGCTGGGAACATGCTTCCATTCTCTGTGGATTCATTGAAGATTTGGATGCAGGCTTTTATCTGAATTTAACACTGACTGACCCACCCCCACCAACCCCATATGCAATTGCTGGTCTCGGCAAGTGTAATAAAAATTACCAATAATTGAATCGATAGTCTTGATTTCTGTAGTTCCTCCATGTGGAAGCTAAGATGATGGGTCTCCATATGAGCCTTAATATTGAAAAATCTCATAAGCGGTTCTTTTTTTTTCAAATTAACATTTTATTGGGTATTCAATATAATCACAACAAAAATATATCTTCAACAGTGGATTAAGTTTAGCAAACAAACATCAATAACATTTGTCCCTTGTACACCTAGCTGGGTATACCCATGGATTACACACTAGAACATATCGCAATAAAAAAACATTACAGTCTTACTGTTACATTCCTGCATAGAAATTAACTTTATTTCAATTGACATGTACCATTCAAAACAGACTGTGCTATGCATCCCTGTATCTATCCTGCCTAGAGTGCCCCATTCACCTTTATGCAATGTTCTGGCTAATTAAGGGACCCTAGTTCCAGGCTGGAAGAGGGAAGAAAGCAGTATTCCGAGTTAAGGAAGGAGCCCCACAATTCCAGGAACCGTTGAGGCCTATTCTGCACATTGAACATTACCCTTTCAAAACTGACTGCTTTGCCCATTTCCTCGAGCCACTCTTGTGTGCTGGGAGAGTTTGGTTCTCTCCAGTGATATGCCCTTTAAATCAAACAATGGAGACTTGCAACATTGAGACACCAGTAATACAATTGATGGATCAGTTAAATCTACAACAGGGGAAATTTTCAGGACACTCTCCTGTGATCGAGACGTCCCAAGTGAATCTCTGTCCAAATCTACCAGAACTACAATTGATTCAGAGAAATCTTCGGTGAAGCCCACGCTTTCTGCAATTCAGAGAGCAAAAACACAAAGCTGAACACAGGGTAAGGGGAGGAAATACTTTATATGGAAACAGGTGGAATCGGGGAAGGAAACGAGTATGACCGAGTAGGAGGAGACCCCAGTGGAATTAAGTACAACAGAAGAAACTTTGGTTTTTAACATCTCCAATTACTCACTCATGGACAATGAAACTCTAGTGCTACAAAAAGGGCTGAATTTTGTACCAACAACATATTTTAATGAATTTCAAGTTATATTGGACCTACACAAATTCATCAGAAAGTTGGACTTAAAAATTATGTTTGGTTCTACTGAAATCACTTCTGAAGAAGGATCGTGCACTAATGATTGTAGTAACATCAAGGCTTTAAAAAAATATCTATGTATATGCCACCAAAGAACCATATAGTTAATGTTTTCCATAAAGCAGGTGAATAAGACATTTTGGATTTTTTATCTGAAGGTTGCCATTCTCACTATAATAACTGCTCCAGGTAGGAAAGAGAATCACTTAAATCCCTACAAAACAATACAACAATTGAAATTAAAAGTGCAGACAAAGGAGGTGCTACAGTAGTACTAGACAAAGCTAAGTATCAAGTTGCAATGTCTAATCAATTAAGCAATTCATTATTTTATAAGAAATTGCCTAGTGACTTGACTCTGGAATGTAAAAAACACATAGATTTTTTTTGTATGACATGCTTTTGAATGTTTTTTTTTTTTCTCAACAGGTTTATAATTATTTGACTGTGCCTTTTCCTATTCATCCCATTCTCTATGGATTACCCAAAATCCACAAAAATGTGTCAGACCCTCCTGCTAGACCCATTGTAGCCTCAATTGGTTTTGTTACTGAGTGATTCGCTAAGTATGTAGATCAGCATATAAAACAATTAATCCCTTTATGGTCCCCTCATGTGAGAAACACTACAGATATTATCCTAAGGCTTAAGGATTTAGAAGTACAGAAAAATTATTTATTGGTCACTTTACACATTGCTGCACTATATACTAACATTCCCCATGATGGTGGTCTTGAAGCGTTAAGGGCTTCACTTTGTGAAGGCACAGATTTTTCCCATTCATTTATTGAATGTCTTGTAAATCTTATTGAACTGGTACTTACTAACAATGTGTTTGTTTTTGATGAATCTTTCTATTTGCAAACAAAAGGCACTGCTATGGGGGTTTCTTTTGCCCCCAATTATGCAAACATATATTTGATGTAGTGGGAAAAAGAACAAGTTTTTACTAAAAAGAATCCATTTGCACAAAACCTTATTTTCTATGTACGCTTTATTGATGACATATTAATTGTGTGGAGAGGAACCCTGGAATTAATGGACCAATTTGTGTGTTATTTAGAATCTACAAATAACAATTTGACATTCTCTAAAAAGACAGGTGATTTGGAAATTGAATTCCTGGATTTAAGTATTTTTAAAATTGAGAAAAATAGTTTGGAGACCAGACTGTTTACTAAACCCACAGCTAGGAATTATTTGCTTTTGTATAACAGCTGCCATCCTAGACACATCCCTAAAAATGTACCCAAAGGTCAGATGATGCATCTGAAAAGAAACACATCTGTACCAGAGTAATATACAGTATACAAGATGTTAATATACTTATTGACAAATTTGAGCAGAGCGGATATAACAGATGTGACTTGCACAATACAAAAAATATTGTGGATGAAATGGCTAGGGATAGTTTATTAATGGGTAATGGAAATAAAAATAAAAATAAACAGGATGATCTCACATCTGTTAATTTTATTACAGACTATACATCCCAGAGTTTCGTTATTTCCAAGATTCTTAATAAGCACTGGAATATACTTTCTTTGGAACCCAGACTATCCAAACAAGTGACTATGCCCCCCTAGGATGATTTACAGAAGAGGGAAGAATATTGCTGATTTGATGGCCAGTAGCCTCTTTGCTTCACCTAATAGTCCAGATACCTCTGCATTGCCAGGTGGGACCTTTCATTGCGGAAATTGCACTTTTTGTCGTCGTGCAAACAGGTACTGTTTTTCAACATCCAATAACTGGAAAGGAGTATGTCAATCATCATTTTATTAACTGTTCAACGTCTTATGTGATTTACCTTGTGCAATGTACCTGTAAAGATTTCTGCATTGGCAAAACGCAGAGACAATTTAAAAATAGAATAGCAGAATGCATTAGCTTTTCATGTGAAACAGAGGGGCACTGGACAATATTTTAAATTTCAAGTTCTTGAAAAAAATCATGCTTAATATCCGAGGGGGAGACTTTAACAATAGAATTTTGAAGATGGAGAGCAAATGGCAGCGTATATTGGGTGCACATAGGGCTATAGGTTTAAATGCAATGTTTAGTATTGTTCCCTGTTTAAAATAGTTTTAGTAATTTAAATATATATTCACATAGCATATTTATGCTTGATAAATTGAATTAATTCTATATGGCATCTTTATTCTGGATTTGAGAGATTTTTTTAGTATTTAGTGTTCTAATGTGTCTATTTATATACATTATTAAGATATGTGTTCTGTATATGTTTTGATTATTTTAGGTGATTGGTTGATTTGTTCATCACCACTTGTAGTGCACTGCTATGTATTTTCTAATTAGACACCGTGTCTTTAATTGATCCACCTATTTAAGGTGTGCTACAGGTAGCATTGGGAATGCATTGAAAAAGCATCTTTCTGACCTGAAACGTATGTTTGCGTGTCTTTGCTATTTGTGCTAGATGTTTCTTTTCTATTTTTGTATGTGGCAGTAAATAGTTTTAAACTAGACCTAGCTTACAGGTCTTTTTTGGTCACTTACTGGGATGCCCTTCTGCTTTGCTTGATTCTCTCCAGTGTCTAAACAGAATACTCTTGGCTGTGATAAGGGCTCCAAGGAGCCAGCACCTGTGGGGGTTAAAGAAATTACACCCTGGGGGGGTACCCTGACCTATTCCTAGCACCACCAAGGGAGGGGTTAGACTTATCTTATTTCCTAGGATGACTCCACACATTATCTATCTCCTGACAGTACTTCCTGATGCACTTACAGTTCCACAATGTGTGTGTAATATCTCCTCCCTTTACTCTGCATCTCCAGCACTCATCGTTTTGGATAAGGCTCCATGCCATCACTTATGTGGGAGTTCTATGCCATCTATGCATTATTTTCAGTTGCGTAAATCTGTTCTTGATGTCCTTAACTGATGCTTATAGGTCCCTCCACCCTCTGTCCCACATGTCCCTGGTGATATCTATCTGGAATTCTTCTGACCATCTGAGACTGGTTCTAATTAATTCGTCTGGGCCGGAGTCCAGTAAGTAAGCATATATGTCACTACTTCTGGTGTGCCTGCCCCTCTTAGGCCATAGAAGAGAGCCTAATGGGTTGGAGTCATGCCTGATCAGCTTCTACCCTAATAGCCCATGTATGGCATGTCAACACTCTACATATCACCAGTGCTGCTGGTTAGGGACACCATAGTTAACCCTGATTTGTTGGAAACTCATGAGGGAGTTAGTAGCTTCATCCATAATATCTGAAAGCAGGTGAATCTCTGCAATCTCCCAAGTTTTGTATTTTATTATCCCCCCCATCAAAAGGACAGGATTATCCCATAAGGGAAAGCACTTTGCTCTCTCCGGCACCCAGTTGACAAGCTTCAGTGTTTTGCACCAGATTTGAAAAGTGTTTGTGATTTTGGGGGAAGAGGTAGTTGCTTGGAAGGGGAAGAGAAAAGTATCACTTCTGCTGGGGTCCTGCCTACAATTAGTGATTCACAAAGTGCCCACTTGGGGAGTCCATTGCCCTGGGTCCAAGGTACCATGTTGGCAAGCTGCACCAGTGTGTGAGCCACCATGCGGAGGTGGAAATCTGGTAGTTTGAGGCCGCCCTTTACAGAAGACTTCTGTTAATTTACCCCAGGAAATCCTCTTGGGGTACCCACCCCAGAAGAACTACCTGATTTTTGATTGGGTGAGGACTATTAGCTTCTTGTCATTGTGGATAGGGAGGTTATCTAACACATACTGTATCAGAGGTGCAGCCATCATCTTGAAGGCCTGTGCTCTACCCCAATGAGAGATGTGCAGTAGTCTCATCTCTAGCAGTCTTTGTCTCTCTCCTTAAGTACCGGAATCAAACTGATTTTCCCCAGGTGTGAGATGCCCCACTGGAATTTTATACTTAGGTATTCTATGGACCTCTGTGTCAGCTGCAGGCTCCAGGGGTATCCATTTAATTTTCCCACCTCTTTATTGGATGCTAGAAACTGGAATTTGGAGGTGTACAATTTATAGCCAGATAAGTGGCTATATTGGTCAATGGTGGCCAGGAGGTGTTGGGGGAAGGAGCAGATCTCATTGGGTCTGTGATCAGTAGTAGAATGTCATCCACATACACAAAAGTCTTGTGTTCCTCTCCCCATTGTACTCCTTTGGTATCCCTGTCTTGTCTGATAATCTGTAATAGTGGTTCTAGTGCTATTATGAAGAGTAACATGGAGAGTGGGCAGGCTTGCCGAGTGCCTCTGTGGAGGTGGAAGGGTGGAGATGTCCTGCCATTTGTGATGACTCCAGCAGATGCCTTGTTATAGATAACCTGCAGCCATGTTCTAAACTCAGGCCTGATATTGAAAATCTTCATTGCTGCTAACAGGTACTGTACCTCCATTCCACCCTGTCAAAGGCCTTCTCAGCATCTAAAAACAGAAGTATTGAGGGTGTTTTTGCCTGTTTGGTCTTCCAGATTAAATTTAGCAGCCTTCTAGTGTTGTCAGTGCCCCACCTGCCTGGGACAAACCCCACCTGATCTCCCTCAATAATGCTCGAATGAAGGTTTTCAGTCTGTTAGCCAGTAACTTTCGCTAACACCATCAGTCTGCCAGGATCAAAGAGATGGGCCTGTAGCTTCCACATGATGCAGGGTCCTTTCCTGGTTTTGGGAGTATGGAGATGCTAGCTGTTGACATGGATCCAGGCAGATGCCCTGTCATCTTGGATTCAATAAGGGAATCATGTAGAGGCTCTACCAGTACCTCTCTGAATGTCTTGAGGAAATCTGCCAGTAGTCTGTCTCCCCGTGGGCCCTTCCCATTCGGCATAGATTTCAAGGCCCTTTCCACTGGTCTATCTAACCACTGCAACTGTTCTTGTGAGAATTTAGGGGGCTGCAGTTTACCCAGGAACTGCTGAATGTCTGTCTGATGGGTGAACCTCACTTGTATATAACTTCTCATAAAAGGCTTGGAATTCCACATTAATCTTCCCTTTGTTTCTAGTCAATTGCCCATCCCTCTTTTTGATAGATAGAATTTGTGACCTTTCCGGTCTCTTTTTAACTGATAGGCCAGGAGTCTTCCAGGTTTCTCTCCGGATTCCCAGAAGACTTGTCTAAGCCGAAATAGGGCATTTTCTGCTCTCTTGTGGATGAAGGTATTAATTTTATATCTTAGGACTGTTATCTCCACTAGGAGCCCCTCAGGGGGAAGGCAGCTGTCCCTAAACTTTTTCTCCATCTCTTTTAGCTTAGCCTGAGAATTTCATAACTCCTGTGCATTGGTTTTCCACATGTACGTGGAGTGGTTGATACACCTGCCCCGATACAGGCCTCAAAGGCATCCAACCAAGTGCCAGCTGAGGTGTCCCCAACCTTATTCATTTCTAAGTAGACCTTTTTTTGTCCTCTTTTAGGCTCATGCAGAAAGCCCAGTCTTTCAGGGTGGAGACGTTCAATCTCCAAGTCCCTCTTCTAGTATTCCCCCAACGAGGGTCTCCATGTGAAGGATACTGGTGCGTGGTCTGATATCAATTGCCTTATTGTGGCCTCTAAGATGCTTGTTGCCCCACTACCAGGTGTTAACCACGTCAGTTCTGGAAAAAGTTTGGTGTGGGGGTTGAGAAGAAGGAATAATCCCTTTCAATGGGATGTATAAGTCTCCAGATATCCATCAGGCACAGCTCCCTGGTTAGATCCTGTAGGGCTTCTGTATCCAGCTGGGATAGAGTTGTCGGCTGCTTGCTTCTATCTAGTAATAGGTCCTTGGGCAGTTCATGTCCCCACCCACAATTAGTTCCTGTGACTGCACCTTTACCAGTTTTTGGGACAGTTCTCTGTAGAAGGGAGCCCCTGCTGTATTGGGGCCATACTTATTACACATTACATGGTGATTTCTTGATTCCACAAGGAGCCCACCACAATGACATATCTCCCCTCAGGGTCCAGAGTTTCTTTTTTCACCTGAAAGGGAGTGTCCCTGCTAATGACAATGGTCACCCCTCTGCTCTTTGAGTTGTACATGGAGAAAAAGATCTGGGACACCCATCCCCTTCCCAATTTCAGGGCCTTTTTTTTGGGTAAGTGGGTTTCCTGAATCGTCCAAGGATAATAATAGTCGATTTTCGGGGGCAGACTTTTGGAGCATGGGGGACATACTCAAGGGGCATTTGCAAAAGATAAAACCAGGTATGGACATTGAAGGCAGGTGGGAGACCATAAAGCAGGGGATTCAGGGGTCCTACAGGACCTGTGCAAGGGTGAGGCGCAAGGGAGGTAGGTCTCGTATACCATGCTAGTGGACCAGGGAGGTCCAGGAGGTGGTAAGGGAGAAAAAGGCTGCCTATAGTAGGTACAAAAAATGAGAGGAGAGAGGGATAGAGAAACCTATCGCCTTGTAGCCAGGCATATCTCCAGAGTGGTGAGGGGGGCCAAAACCTGGAAGAAGCAGAGGCTGGAACAGGGGATATGGAGCAGAGAAAAGGGGTTCTTTAGGTACATTGGGGAGAGAAGGAAGGTGAAGGGCCAGCTCAGTAGGTTGAAGTCAGCTGGGGGGTGGGTGGAAGGGGCTGGAGAGCAGGTGGAGGTACTAAATGAGTACTTCACCTCAGTGTTCACTAGGAAGGGGGCTGGGGAACTCCCAAAAAGGGGGTTGCAGGACACAGAGGGGGCAGCAGACCAGCTTATTGGGGTACCTGCAGGAGAACAAACTAGAAACATAGAAACATAGAATTTGATGGCAGATAAGGACCGCTTGGCCCACCCAGTCTGCCCATTTCCCTACCTGATGGATAAGCTGCAGATTCTAGTTAATCAACAGCTTACTTCATCCTGCCCCCCCACTAGAATTGCCTTATGCCTGTCCCATGCATTCTTGAATTCTCCCACTGTTCCTGACTCCACAACCTCCTCAAGAAGGCTGTTCCATGCATCCACAACTCTCTCTGTGAAAAAATACTTTCTAACATTACCTCTGAGCTGTCCCCCTCTATCTTCAAATTGTGCCCCCTTGTTCTTGCACATCTCTTCTTCTGAAAGATACTACCCTCTTGTACCTTGTTAATTCCTTGAGATACTTAAAGTTTCTATCATGTCCCCCTCCCCTCCTTTCCTCAAGGGTATACACATTAAGCTGCTTTAGTCTCTCTTGTATGTCTTCTGGTGCAGACCTTGCACCATTTTGGTTGCCCTCCTCTGAACAGCCTCCACTCTGTCTATGTTGTTGCGGAGATGGGGTCTCCAGAATTGCACACAGTACTCCAGATGGGGTCTCACTGTCTGTAGAGAGGGATAACAACGTCCTGTTTTCTACTGTTGATGCCTCTCCCTATGCATCCCAGTATTCCCCCAGCCATCCTTACTGCCTTCTCACATTGCTTGCCCACCTTTAGGTCATCAGATATATTTACTCCTAGGTCTCTTTCAATTTTTGTTGTTGTTATTAACTCACCCCTCATTGTGTACTCTTCCCCTGGGTTTTTGTTTCCCAGATGCATTACCTTGCACTTCTTTGCATTGAATCTGAGCTGCCACGTATTTGACCATTCCTCCAGCCTTGCCAAGTCCCTTTTCATTCTTTCCACCCCACCTTGTGTATCAACCCTGTTGCAACCCTTTGTATCACCTGCAAAGAGGTATACCTTTCCTTCCTGGTGCTCTCCAATGTCACTTATAAAGATATTAAAGAGGACCGGTCCCAGTACCGAACCCTGGGTACCCCGCTAATTACCCCTCTTTCTTCACTGTGGACTCTGTTTATTATTACCTTTTGTGTCCTGTTGTCCAGCCAGTTTTTTATCCAGGCTACCACCTTGGGACCCACTCCAAGTCTGGCTAACTTGTATATTAATCTTTTGTGTGAGACTGTGTCGAGTGCCTTGCTAAAATCTAGGTAGGCCATATCCACAGCCCCTCCCTGGTCTGCTACTTTGGTCACCCAGTCAAAGAAATCTATTAGGTCTGCCTGACATGACCTTCCCCTGTGAAACCATGCTGCCATGGGTCCCTGCCCCACTGGCCTCTAGGTACTGAACAATTCTTTCCTTCAGAAGTGATTCCATCATTTTCCCTACCACTGAAGTCAAACTAACTGGTCTGTAGTTTCCTGCCTCTGCCCTGCTCCCACTTTTGTGAAGTGGAATCACATTTGCCCTCCTCCAGTCCTCAGGTACCACTCCATCCTCCCATGATTTGTTAAAGAGAGTAGTCAGTGGTGTTACTAGTTCTACCCTTAGTTCTTTTAGTATTCTTGGGTGAATCCCATCAGGCCCCATTGCTTTGTCCACCCTCAGTTTCAAGAGTTCTTTCAAAACCCTTTCTTCTGTGAATGGACTGGTATCGACCCCCCTATTCAGAGTTTCCCCCTTGTTTGGTTTAGGCACCTCCCCTTCCTCATCTGTTGTGAATACTGAGCAGAAATTTTCGTTCAGCATCCCTGCTTTTTCACTGTCACCCTCTGCCCACATTCCCTCCCCTTTATTAAGTCTCTGTATTCCTCCCTTGGTCTTTCTTCACTCGCTAATGTACCTATAAAAAGTTTTATCCCCCTTCTTAACAGAGTTGCTGTGGGAAGTAGTCCAGTGGTGCGATGTCAGGCCATTTCTGCTGAAGGGGGGGAATGGATGCTGATATTCCTATTGGTCGGGTATGGGATGCACTCAAGTCCCTAAAAAAGGACAGATCTCTGGGACCTGATGCTATTCATCCCAAAGTACTGTGAGAATTGGCAGATGTTTTGGCTGCGCCACTGGTGGAACTCTTTAATATATCGCTGCAGATGGGGAAGGTGCCAAGGGATAGGAGACAGGCGCATGTTCTGCCCATCCATAAAGGGGGATCGAGAGAAGAACCAGGTAATTATAGACCCATCAGTCTGACATCCGTGGTGGGCAAGATAATGGAAAGCATACTTAAGTAGAGGCTGGGGGGGTTCTTGGAGGAGATGGGTTATCTGATGACCGGCAGCATGGGTTTGTGTCAGGTAGGTCGTGTCACACTAACCTTATTGAATTCTATGAGTGGGTGACATCAGCACTCAACAGGGGGAGATTGGTAGATGTACTGTTCCAGGACTTTAGCAAGCGTTTGATTTGGTCCCTCACAATGGCCTACTGGGGAAGTTGGGGAGGATGGGGTAGGCCTATTAATGGTTAGGTGGATTGGAAATTGGCTTTTTGGATGCACTCAGTAGGTGGTGGTGGGGGAGGGGAGATATCCTCTCCTACGGAGGTCATAAGTAGGGTCCCACAGGGATCAGTTCTGGAGCTGCTCCTGTTTAGTGCCTACATCTCCGATATCTGAGAGGTAAAGGGTGAGAAGTGAGTCTCTTCATGGACAACTCCCAAACTGAGGGCAGTGGGGGAAGGGGAGGAGGGATGGTTGGCCCTGCAAGGGGACCTGGATACTCTGGACAGGTGGTCCTGCACCTGGAAATTGAAATTTAACTCCTCCAACTGCAAGGTGCTGCATCCAGGGTGGGATAACCCCAACTATGTGTATACCCTGAGGGGGGGCTGGAGACCACAGCAGGGGAAAGAGACCTGGGAGTCTTGGTGGTTATTAACATGAATAATTCTGAGCAGTGCAGGAGGACTGCAGTCAGGGCAAATTGGATGCTAGGCTGCATTGCTAGGGGAATTACTTCTAGGAGCAGAGAGGTGATTTTGCCACTGTACAACAGCCTGGTCAGACCACATCCAGAATACTGTGTGCATTTCTGGATGCCGCACCTCAGAAAGGACATCCAACTCCTGGAGAGGGTTCAGAGGAGGGTGACCAAAATGATCTGAGGCCTGGGGTGATATGTCATATGAGGAGTGGCTAGAGGAGCTCAACCTTTTCTTGCTGGAGGAAGGGAGAGGATGGACCGGGGGGACATGATGGAGGTCTTCAAGTACCTCAAGGGGGTAAATGGGATCCTTCAGTGGAAGGAGGGTAGTATCACCAGGGGACACAGTTGGAAGATTGAGGGTGGGAGGATTAGGGCGAAAGAAGGAGGAGGTACTTCACCGAGAGAGTGGTGGAACCGTGGAATGTGCTGCCCGGGGAACTGGTACAGGCAGCTATAGTGGAGGGGTTCAAGAGAGGGTGGGATAGGTATAGACAAGTGGTGAAGCACAGAATGGCTACCTTGGGGGGGGACTTGGGGGAGGGAGTAACAGGGGGGAGGGAGACAGGTAGATGGCTACAGTACCCAATCAGGGTGCTGAAGCATGAGCAAACTTGATAGACCGAGAGGACTACTCTGCTAGCATCTAGTATGTTAGTATGTAAGATTATTCCAGCTCTCTCCTTCTCAGGAAATCCAGGATATTCCACCTCTTAACTGGGGTGTGAATTTCCTTTACATTCCAGGACACCCTCTTCAGATCTTGGGTCGGCATCTATTTTTTAGTTAAATCTCAAATTAGAATATTGAGGGTAAATGCAAGAATGTGCCCTTCTCCCACTCTGTGGGTCTGTTCTGAGGTTAGCCATCCTAGGGCAGATATCTCAACACTTTTTGCATTTCCCATACTGTTGAATGCATGGTGTAGCTCTGTCTGAACTATTAACACTGTCGTTTTAACATATACTTTTTTTTCAACTTATTTGTATAATAACAAACTAAAAACAAAGGTTAATCACAGTAGGCAGAAAAACGTTATCTGCTCCTTATTTCTCTAACTCTTTTAGGGCAACTGTGGAGTCTTGGTCATGGGGAGAAAATACCGTGCCAGCCCCTATAACCCTTGCACATGTTAAGTGCATCGACTCCTCTTGACAAGCTCCATGTCAAGCATCATGTTACCAGAGAATAATAATAATAAGTAATAATAATAATAATAACTTTATTTATAAAGCCCCTTTCAAAGCCAAGGCACTGTACATAAGATAACCACATATAAATACATACATCAATACTCCATGAAATCCACATTAAAACAGCATCAATCTATAAGAATTCCAAACAGCAGCATGGCTAAGACTATCAGTTAATACTTTCAGGGAATGCCTGCTGAAATAAATAAGTTTTTAGAGCTGACTTAAATCTTTCGATGGTCAGGCACTCTCTAACCCAACGAGGTAGAGAATTCACAGGGTAGGGGCTGCATAAGAAAAAGACTGAGCCCCAGATGTCTTCAAATGCACCCTGGGAATCTCTAGCAATCCTTACTCACAAGAACAGTTGCAAACCCTAACCTTTAGGCAGGCTGGGGAGGAGGGAAGGGGGGAATTGCAGGAGTCATAGACATTAGCTGGATCAATGGTTTGTGGGTAGCAATGGTGTGAGGTGGGTGTATGGGGGGGTTGAGGGACTCTTGCTCTTCTGTCAAACCATGAATTGCTAGGTAGCAGTCTCATCAGTGCCCTCCCTATGGGCTTGTGCCCAATTCCAAGATTGCTATCATACTGCAAGGACATGGTTGGTGGGGCATAAGCCCCTAAATATGCCCATAGCATTCTTGATGTTACATGCTTCCCCCATTTTCTCACGCATAGGAGAACCATGCAGAATGATTTAATGTCCTTTCCATTTTCCCTGGTCAGTTTCCCGGCTGTTGCCTTCATTTGTCCTTCCCGGTTTCTGGGCAAATAATATGTTGCAGTTCCTCCTCCTGCCCTGAAGCAGTGCCTAGTCAGACTCAGTACATTACTTCGAGCAGGTGTGCAGGTCCAACAAAGGTACCACTGCACTCATTGTGGGGGGGGGGGGCCCCGACTACTGCTACCACCATTATTTTTCCCTTCTCTCACTGTGAGGATAACTGTTGTTCCCACTATAGTGGTTGAGCGGCGAGACACAGGTAAGGAATGGATGAGTATGTATGCTGCACTCCTTCCCATCCCCCTCCCACTGCTGCTTGTGTGTCCGGGACCCTCCCATCATGTTGTGGAGGTTTGTGCACACCACCCTGAAGCTGCAGAGCTGATTCCCTGCGTCTTCTCCTGAATGCTGCACCAACATTCCAACATCTGTTTCAAAGTGGCTTTTTGGGCAGCAGCTGAACCAACTATTGTGTAGTCCAGGCATGGTTCCCTTGGTAACTGAGATTGCAGGTGAGTTCAGACCACAGCATGCTGTAGAAATATGTGGAAGCAATGCAGCTCCCCCCAGCATCCTGCTATGCAGCTCCCAGTCCCAGCAGCAAAAGGGTGAAGAGTAGAGTGTGGAGGAGTGGGAGGTTTTCCAAGGTTCCCTCATCCATGGACTATGAAGCCCTATGCAGGAAAGAAAAGGCAGTTTATGGGGTTATCTCCCCGGTGAGTGAGTGGAGAAGATGCTCCTAAGGGTCACTCTCCATAGTCCCTGGATGAAAGGGAGGACAGCCAAACACAATTCAGCATTTCCCCTACAAGTCTACAGCAGCCCGCAGGACCACCCTCCCCTCTGCCTCCCCTGCCCAGTCACAAAGTTATTTGGTCAAAATGTCTATGAAGCCCCTTATCTCATCAGTTTCCCCCATATCTCCCAACATCCCTTCCTCTTCCCATACAAACAATCCCTTTCCCTTTACTCCAACACCATCGCTGTCAATTTAATTGAACTGAAAAAGATTTAACCTTATTGTCCATGCTCAAGTGTGAGATTCTGGAGGCGAACTTCCAATCTGGATGACGTGGAGTGCCGACACCTCAGCATACATGGGATCAACTGGCAATGGGACTCCTTCTTCTTCCACTGTTGCTACCCCTGCAGCTTCAGCCCACGATTGAAAGATTGCCTCTTGTAGTTGCCACAGTTCTCCGATCTGCTGTGCTGTATTCTGAAACTGCTGTTGCTGTGGGTTCTGTTCTGGCTCCTGTCATTTCAGTGCTGGCTCTCCCACAGATTCAGAGCTGGTTTTGGAGTGTGTCTTGCTTTTGTCTCAAAGCCTCCGATTTTGAGGGGGGCAC
Source organism: Neoceratodus forsteri (assembly GCA_016271365.2). Classification (NCBI taxonomy): domain Eukaryota; kingdom Metazoa; phylum Chordata; order Ceratodontiformes; family Ceratodontidae; genus Neoceratodus; species Neoceratodus forsteri. The sequence continues at coordinate 258,149,073 of CM028137.1, read as the reverse complement.
TATACGCCCTTGTCCTTACATTGTTGCTTCCTCTTGGCTTTTGATGTTTGCCAGTCCATACCCTCATTCACTGATAAGGCAGCCAGAAGAGCATATCTGTTTGCATTACCCTGTCCCTTCGAATTATGGGCCACTCCAGCATCATTCACGTTATTTTTGGAGTGTCTAGGTGGGGATTGGTGACAAGGTGGATGGCCTGGTCAGTTCTGACTGATGTACTCCATTGCCTCCTCTGGGGTATCCAAAGTGTTGCTGACCCTCTTTCTATTAATTTGCAATTTTGCTGGGTATATAAGCCTGTACTGGACTTGAAGAGATTGCAGGGACTTTCTGGCCACAGTGAAAGCCTTCCTACTGCCACCAACTCTGCAGAATAGTCATTAAATATATATACCCAGAGACCCTGCCAGTGAGGCAATCCCTTGCCCCTGGCCAGTGTAAGGATTCTTTCCTTCTCGGGGAATCTCAGAAATTTTGTAATGATGGGTCTGGGTTGGTCACCTTGTTTTGGGCCTGGTGCCAGGGATCTATGTGCCTGTTCCACCTCCAGTAGCAGCCACAAAGTATACCCCAGCAATTTCAGCAGTTCTTGTAGAAAGCCTGCAGGGTACCCTCTCTCAGCCCCCTCCTGGAATCCCACAAGCTAGAGATTATTTCACCAGTTCCTATTTTCAGCATCCTTGGCTCTACTCCACAGGAGCTGAACCATGCTTTCCAGCTCCTGTGTCCTGGATTCATGTCTGGCATCCTTCTCATCAATGTAGGACAGATAAGTTTCAGCATCCAGTGCTCTGAGGCAAGGCTTAAAATTGTCCTCTAAAATTGCTACTGAGGACTTGTGCATAGAAATTTCTGTAAGAACCTGCTGCATCATGCTTTTTAGCTCTTTAAATTCAGCTGGTGAGATTAGAGTCACTTCAGTCATCACCCCGATACCCGCCATTGCCAGCTCTTGTGCCATGAGACTAGTAGATCTCGCTGCAGTTTTTTAAGTATATTATGTGATCAGAGCAAACTATCAAAGCCTGTTTTTTTATTTCATTACAGCGTATTTTTTACCATCAGTTCATGTACTGGTTTGGCCCCTGAGCCTGCAATCTATCGTTTTTCATGGATTTATGATGTTTGATTTCAGAGAACTCTCACTCAAGCTGCCATTCTCCTCTGTAACCCATGCATGCGCCCTATCACATAAGCGGTTCTAATTTACCCAAAATATGATCGTGGCATTGTCACACACACACACACACATTTTGAAGAGATAGACAGACAGACAGACAAAGACAGACACATAGATACATAGATAGTGTGAGGTTATCTGAAGTTATTTACTTCACACTTTAGGAGGCAGAAATTCTAGTTTACTCCACTACAGGGTAAGACTCAAGTGCTGTGTTAATAATGGTTTTCTTTTTAACTGACTCCAAAATGATAATGTGCACCTTGTCCCTTTTTAGTGAAAAATACACTGTTGGGAGATGTATCTCCAATCGCTGAGCAGTACAGTTTCCATACACGTTCCCTTTCTGAATGTTACTTTGATTGAAATATAAAGGCGTTCATCATATTTTGAGAAGGATTTCTCTCTAGTGCTCTCCTATTCTTTCAGCACTGTTTACATGTTTAGTATACTGTAGAACAGAAAAATAGCACGTTCGCTTTATTTAGCAGTCGGCCCCCCAAGCACTTGTTGGCGGTACAAAAACATTGCAGGGCTGCTACTGCCCATAATATGGTACACAAACACATTCAGAAACACAAGTACAAATATAAGGAGTGGCAATTGGATTGGTGTCAGGACAGATAATTTAATTTACATTAATTACATCAATCACTGAAACCCTCTATCTACCTGACACCTCACCATTCAGCCAATTCACACTGTAATTACTACTGCTTAGTGTCCAAGTACCTGTAAACAGTACTTGTAACACTGTCAGCAGTACCTTTACCTTAATTTGTTTGGTACGTTGTTCTGAACTGTGGAGTTGCATTAAAGTATGTCTCTAGTCCAGTGATTACAGAAGGAAAAGGGAATGAAGCGTGAACTATTCCTAACAGACAACCTCACACCAGCAGCTCTAAGCAACAGTGCTGGTGTGTCAATGAAGACTGCAGATTCGGTTGTCCAGGAGTTTGTTCGAGCATCCCCCCCCAAAAAAAAACACAGACACACCTTTAAGAGCAACAGCAGTACATCAGACTACTGTACCTGTTTTTTTCCAGCTCCCTGTTTCCCTTTTCATTCACTTTTTGTTTTATTTTAATCTAGCTGTTAATAAAGTACAGTGCTGAATAATGAATGCTGTTTCAATAATTTAGCGCTTTGAAGCATCCAGCGAACATAGTGAGATTTATTTAACAGCAATTATTTGGTGTTTTACAGTTTATGCAGATTGTGGTTTAGTAGAGCAATCAACAGTATTTATTTATTTATTTAATGATTCAGAAAAGACCTTTGTGTGCAAGCTTTTTTTTTTACAAAGGTTCCACATCATAGATTGCAAAACAAAGTACAATAGGAGAAAGCAAAGGTACACCACAATGAACTATACAGCTTGGATTCAGAACTTACAAAATAACTCAAAACATAGGTACAAGTTAAAATAACAAGAAAAACACTTTATGAGGGTAGGTGGGGGAATATGCAGCCACACAGTGGCATGTAAGTATTTCAGAGGGATGGGGATAGCTGGCAGTGGGGTGAAGAAAGAAGGTACAAGAGAGAGGTAGGTACTGCAGTGGAGGTGAAGGGTGAAGGAAGAAGGGTGATAAGGTATAGGGAGAAATAAGAGGTGAGAGGAGGTTGAGCAGAGAAGACATGCTAGAGTAAATGGTGGGGTGTGAGGAGGCATGGTCAGGTAACTTGCATTAGTAGTGACTGTTAGGGAAACTCACAGGACTAGGAGTTGAAGGAGGGGGGAAGGTGGGGTGGTGGGTGCCTACGGAGCTGGGTATTCCAGTTTGAAAATCCTCCCACCATCATTTAACCAGTGGTTGACCTAGGGCAATTCATTCACTGTCCATGTGCATCAACCAAGACTTTTCATTTGAGATTAGACTGGAAGTAAGTGTGTGCACTGTCACTGCATTGCTGGCTAATAAGTGTAGTTCATATGGCTTTTGTTCAGGTGAAGATTCCAAAACAGAAGATCCAAGTTCAAGAAACTGTACAAAAATGGCGAGATGCTCATTGATCACAGTCCCAGTGCAAGTGACTCCATGGCATATAACTCACCCCAATCCTCCCTTGTTTGGGACAGTAACGCCTACAGCACCCCCAGCACCAGACACCAGGTCCTGCAGGCCTCACATGGCTCGTTGCCCACTTACCTGGAAGAATTTACCCCCTAGTACCACCCCAGCCTGCCTGGACTTCACCTACAGACGTCGACCCCCCATCATCATACACCCCCACACAGAGCACAAGGGTTATCCAAGAGGAGGATCACCAGAATGTGTTAAAAAAAAAAGACAAAATAGACATTGTATAAACTTATGTTCAGGAGGAACTGAGCAGCCTAACACTGCTATGGGACAGACAAACAGCTACAAGTGAAGGACTGCGGCGTGATTTTTCATAGGGTATTGAATTCTATTTTTTATGAGTACTCCCTTTTCTCAGAAGTAACTACTTTCTTACAGAAAACAAACAAACTTTATATTATGGTTCAAGCATTGTGAGCCCTTTATTTTAAAGCAGCAGTACTAGATAATCAGGAAGTGATAATTAAAATTCTGTTTTTTGGCTGGAAGCATGCAGCCATAGTTCAGGTTTCCATATCTGTAAATATTTTATTCTAGCAATCTTTAGTATTTTTAGATATTTAAAATGTATTTCCATTGTTGTGGATCCACAGTAAATATGGCTGCTGCCTAATTTGCAGCTGAACTCCCCCCTCATGTTGCATCCCATCTTTTGTTTAATTCCATGGGACCCAGCACTGCGCATTCCAGCTAGCCCTGGAAGCAGAGGGTTCCTTTTCTACATGGCAAGTAGGATAAATGTAAACAAAAACACAGAAAAATAAAGCAAATTAGGGGTGATAGTATAGCAAAAACAAGAAAAATTGCCAGATAAAAGTATAACAGAGCACAGGGAAAATCTATTGCAAAAGATCCAATTGTTTTTATCTTGTACTACTGCTTTAAAGGACTGCTGCAAAAGGACATTGTGGAAAAAAAACATTTAACATCCAGAAGGGTGTTCAGTCTGCCACAAGTCATTAACTTTGAAGTTGCAACCCCCTCCCCCACCAGCAGTTGTTTGCATTTTGTTTGAATTTACAATTGATATATGGGAACGAACAAGACACCATAGATCACTAACAGTGGTTGAGATGCAAAATGTTTGTCTAATCAGAATCCTGTACAATAATCTGTAAAAGCAGCAATTCATGTTAAAGTGATTTTCCTTTGCAAAGAAATTGTAGTTGTCACCTATAAAACTCAGCATCTAAATGTCCCGAAAATCAGAATTTCAGAACACCCCATTCTTTCTTATATATAATATACTAAAGACTTTTTGCATAAAAACAGATTTTGCCACTCTAGACTTTGTCCTCGCTGCCTCCCGTGCTCAAGTCCTAATTCTCAGTTTGTGACAACAGAATAATTGCCATAGCAACTTGTTCTGATGTCATGATTAGAGGATTATTGGCCCTAGATTCAGCCGCCGCCCTTTGCACCTCAAAAATAGAACTGGGGGAAGCTGCTCGGTACATAAGGGGGTGTTAATGTTGTTCAAAGTGGATATGCTGCAACAGACACCCAGGAGCAAAGGAGGACAGCAGGTCCCAAATAGGGCAGTGTCCTTGCAGATGAAGGGTGAGTGTGTGTGTGTGTGTGTGTGTCTCAAATACAGCTGGCAATACTTATGGAAACCTCTGGCAGTATTATTTTATGACAGTAGATGTATTTCGAATATAACAAAATGCTGAAGTATATTCAAAAGAGCAGACTGGGTACATCATGGTAAAAGGCAATCTAATATGTACTAAATCAATATTGCTAAAAATGGCTGGGGGAGCATAAAATGATGCTTTAAGCCCACCCGACCCATTAAGATCAGGCTAGTAGTGTCACATACCACTGAATGGTACTGCTATTCAGCTACTACCCCCTCCTCTCCCACACACGCACCAAACAGAAGTAAAAATAAGCAGGTTGTTGGACTATGATGACACAAAAACAGTGGGTTCAACTTATCCCCCCCCCCCGCAATTCTCTGATAGTGATGGATTGCCAACATCTCAAATCAAACTTTTGTATCTGAATACAATTAGTGTCTTTATACAGATGTTTAATAAGACCCTCCCCCCACACACACACACACGCCAAAGCTGGATTGGTATCATTCTCACTATCAGATTTTTAAAGTTGCAATAACATGCTGGTATATTTTAATATATTATTTAAAATGAGCCTGGGCTGGTTTAATTTGTTATATTACTTTGTTCTCGACATATCTGGAGCTGATTGATCAGATCCCATTTTTATGAACTGAGCCCCTTTCCAGGTCAGTTCTGCTCAAGTCCAGGTTCTGATAGGGACACCTTTTGCTGCTAGAACTGTTATGAATAAATGTTTAAAAATGAATTGAAAATACAGTTTCTAGCCCTTTGTATCATGTCATGTTTAAGCAATAAGGCACGATAGGGTGTGGCATATCATGGGATATCATCATGCCTCGGGTGGTTGGGCATGAGGCGGCAGGCCGAGTGCATCCAATGACCCGAGAAGTGACGATATTCCGTGATATACCACACCCTGGAGTGCCTTATTGCTATTATGAACTGGCTTACAAGGGTTATGAGTGAAAAATAATCATAATAAAAAAATATTAACATTCTGAAATGCTTTTCTTTTGGGTGGTGGAGTAGTACATTTTAATAAAGTAGTTCTGCAGGGCTCTCTGGGTAGCTGTTGTAATTGGAGTTTGTGAAGAGGAGGTCTGGAGTTTGTCTCCAGTAGGTGGTGCTGCTAGTTGTTGCTCCTCATGTACATGCTGTAGTGCTCTTTCTTGTCTATCATAGATCATCCTCCCCTCCACCTCATTGCCCTGTCAGAGTTTACATGTACATTGCTCCATCGATTTTAGATTTCAATTTGTATTTAGCAAGTCACCACTCGCTATCCTGAGTCTCATGGGGCAGAGTGAAAAGTACTGGCCGAGCCATGCTTCATACAGGTAACACTGGACTGAAGGGGGGCAGCCGTTGTACTGTAAGTTAAATGGGGGAACGTGGTATCTGCCACAAGTAGCGGGCGGGTTCATGATGCGTTAGTTGTACTGCGTGTCAAATGGGAAAGTTGTATGTGGCACGAGCAGCGAAAGGAGCGGGCAGGTCAATGATGTGAGGTTAGTGTGGTGGTCGCCAGCTGTTGTTTTATGTGACCGACTTTTTTTTTTTTGTTTCAGTAAATTTTCCCGCAAGTGGAGCTTGTGTTGTTGGCGGGGGGGGTCGTGCACATGCTGCCATTGTCACATTAGGCTGTGACTTGTGTTTTAAGTTAAGCACTGCCATTGCTGTTGGAGGAATTTTTCAAAAATGAGAAGTGAGAAGGCTGGTAACCAGAGGCTTTTTGAAGCCGTGATGATGTAGCCCGATATCATCACGGCTTCAAAGACCTCTCAGCCAATCAGAATCGTCTATTTACGATCACCAGTTCATAATTGTATTTATTGAACGTTATATAATTGAAGTGTACATTAAATGTGTTAGTATGTAAGTGTAGTTCTCTGCCAAGATTTTCTTTTTTTAGCATGTGGTGTGGAGAGTCCCAAAAAACAATTTTTAAAAAACAGGATAGTTATGACCTACATTGAATTTTGCAAATGCAGGCTCACAATTTTGGTAATTTTCAATATTTTTACCCCAAATTTACAGCATATCTATATCTTTATAGCACCTCATGAATGTGATAGCTGACATTTTCACATCCTGGTCAAAATGTATTTTACATCCCTAAAGGTGATTTTGCAGTCTTTACACAAACATCACCATTCCAACAGGGGTTGCACATTTTCTCTTCCCTTGTTCATGAGGTGAGGTCATAAGAAGGCAATGTTGAAAATTTGGTGTAAAAATATTAAAAAATGATATAATTATGAACCTACATTGCATTTTGCAAACACAGGCTCATAACTTTAGTCATTTACAATATGCTTACCCCAAATTTACAACATAACCATATCTTTACATTACCTAATGACTGTGACAGTTGTCAAAACATTTTACAAAAAAAAAGCTATGAGGCTATGTTGAATTTTGCAAATGCAGGCTGATAACTTTGATATTATTAAATAGTTTTACCCCAAATTTTCAACATCGTCATTTCTGTACAGCACCTCATGAATGTGACTGCTGTCATTTTTCAACTCTTGCTCAAAATGTGTTTTTGTATCCCAAAATTGGTTTCACAGTCCTTGCATGACATCACCTTTAGGCCAGAAGCTGAACATTCTCTCTGCCCTTCTTCATGAGGCATGGTCATAAAAAGGCTATGTTGAAATTTGTTGTAAAAATATGACAAAAACAATTTTCAGTATTTTACCCTAGATTCCTGTTCTGCAGTCCTATCGGTTCTGGCAAGAGTTTATTAGACTAGGAATAATTTGAGGTCTAAGGGGGTTGTCGGTGTCCCTTTAAACATCATGTGCAATGGTTTTTACATATTTTTACTAACAGCTTAAAAAGTTGCAGTTCAAGTGCTTGTGTCATGATTAGTGTTCCTTGAAAATTTCATACTGTTTGGTTTTGTGGTTTTCTTTAAATCAGCATTTGTTAACTTGCTCTATAGTGGCTAAAAACAGTGAAGTTATTTCTGTCCTCTCAGTCAAGCTTAGAGTATGATGGCATCATTTTGGAGTAGCTTGCTGTTTGATTCCCAATCAAAGCAGCATTCTGTAGAGATTGGGCCAGATATTCAAACAATTGCACCCAGCGCAAAACCATAGCGCTGGAATAGCGCTAGAATAGCGCGAGGCTGCAATATTCAGAAGCCTTAATAGCGCCGGTGCTGTGTGATAGGGCCAACGCTAAAAGTAAATGTATGCCGAGGCGGGAGTGAGGGGAGTGGCCATGAATGCCAGCTGTGCGGCATATTCAAATGTATAGCACAGCGCTACAGGCATTGCGCAGCGACCTGTAGCGCAGCACTAAACACCACTGACAAAAAGCTGGCGGTAATGTGGCAGTGCCCCCAGCATGATCCCCAGACCCCACAGCCAGGGCATGTAATGAAATTACTGGTGTTCTAGTGGCTCCCAAGCACGATCCCGACCCAGTAGCCACTGTATTCAGTTAATATCCCTGGTGTTCTAGTGGCCCCCACCCCCAAGCACGATCCCTGATACCAGCTAGTCCCAAAAGAGCAATACCTGGTGGTCTAGTGGTCCCCCCTGCCCCGCCCCCAGAGTGCACCGCCCGTCCTCCCGGACTCCAGTCTAGATCCTGGCGCGGTGACCGGCTCAGCCCCCCTCTCACCACCATGGCGGCCGCTGACTGCGGTATGCATGAGTGCTAGTAGTGCTAGGCGCTCGGCATGCCACGGTCAGCGGCTGGATGGTGAGGAGAGGCTGGCGCCTGGGCTGGTCGGGGCGGCGGGCGGAGGCAGGGGGACATGACCACCAGGTATCGCTTTGGGACAGCTGGCATTGAGACGTGGTGTGGTAGGGGCCACTAGAACACCAGGGAACCTGAATACTGGCGACTGCAGGTGAGGGATCATGCTTGGGGAGTGGGGGGCCACTAGAACACCAGGGAAATTGACTGAATCGGCGGCTACTGGTCGGGATTGTGCTTGGGGTTGGGGCCTCTAGAACACCAGGAAATTGACTAAATATGGCGGCTACTGGGTTGGGGATCATGCTTGGGGTGGGGCCACTAGAACACCAGGAAATTGACTAAATACTGCAGCTACTGGGTCAGGGATCATGCTTGGGTGGTGGGAGCACTAGAACACCAGGGACAAATAGGTGTTTTAAATGGACCACGGCTGGGATTCGTGCTTGGGGGTGGGGGGGCCACTAGAACACCAGGGACAAATAGGTGTTTTACAGGGACTGGGGGCCGGGATTCGTGTTTGGGGGGTTGGGGGACCAATGGACTACCAGGGAGTGGAGCCAACACAAGTGGGAACAGGGACCATGACGGCTGAGATGGGATGCCTGGCCCAGCCTGTCTGCCCAGGTCCCTATATATTGGATGGCTGCGCTGCATAGCCCAGTGACCCTACAGCTGACATCTCCCCACCTTCAGCAGGTTTGCCTTATGCCTGCCCCATGCATACTTGTGTCCCCCCAGTGTGTTCCACCCACATCTGCTGTGGGCCGGCTCTGTTGGTGTGGGGTGGGGGCATCATCCAGGGCATGTGTTGCCACAGGTAGTGTGTGTGTGTGTGTGTGTGTGTATACAGCTATCTATCTATATATATATGTATGTGTATATATATATATATATATATATATATATATATATATATATATATATATGCGTGTGTCTCTGTATCTATCTATATTTATAGATCGTTGCAGATCTACACACACACACACATATATATATATATATATCTTTAAGTAGTGCTTGCAGTGCTGCATAGGTATGTTGTATGCACCACTAGTACCTGCCAGCAAACAGTTCCTGCTGCTTAATGCTTGGGATTCCATTCTGACCAACAGGGGACGCTGTGGGCATGCCTTGGCCTGCAGCGTCCAGCCTGTACTGCCATGCCGACCAACAGGTGGAGCTGTGTGCACCATGCAGCAGCACCAGGCAAACTGCATGGTAATGTATGCTAAGCAGCATATAATGAGATGCAAATGTGCCTGTTTGCCCATGGATTACCTAAGTAGGCTCATTTGTCTGGGAGCTTTGAATATAGCTACTGTTTGCCCCGGGCTAACCAGTTTGCACTGGGCTAATGTGTTAGCACTGTGCAATCAGGTTAGCCCCAGGCAAGCCTCACTTCAGCATAGCACAGTTTTGCGGTGTGTGGCTTATATTATTGTTTGCAGTCATACCTCTCAACTGTCCCTGATTTTACCTCAAAATCTTACTCTGTCCCTACTAAACATTGTGTTTCTGTGGCCAAACAGTGGGGGCATACCTCTCAAGTGTCCCTCATTTTGCCCCTTAAAATTGCTCTGTCCTTCATCTGTTCTTCATGGAAAAGGTGCTGCCCACAGAGAGAATGTGCTGTATATCCAGATTTTAAAGCAGAAACTCTAAATATTCTGAAATACTAAATCCAAAATAATCCTTGTACAAGTAAACACTATGGTTTTCACAGTGTTCTGAACTTGTATCTCCATGTTTGAGGATGTGTCCCTCATTCTGAGTGTCTGTGTCCCTCATTGTCCCTCATTTTGAGTGTCCAAAAATGTCCATGTCCCTCATTTCAGTGACAAAGGTTGAGAGGTATGAGTGGGGGTTGTAAGCATAAAATACTGTCAAACATTAATGTTACTGACATGTTCTTCCTTAATAAATGCATTCTACACTACACCACTTATCCTACCAGCTTCCTGAGTGCATATCACCAATATTTAGGATGTGTCCCTGATTTTAAACCTTTGTCCCTGACGTTTTTAAGCCTTATCCCTGCTTGATGAGGCAGGGGGTTGAGAAATGTATTAGCAGCAGCTGTGAAATGTCTCTGTGCAATCATACACAATGTTCTCCACCTGCAACACTGGCTTGCTACAGAGTCTGATGAGCTGCAGTTGCAGGTTGCACTTCCCTGTTGCTATATTCAGTGCTGCCTTATTCCCGGGCTATTTTTGCCCTGCACTCCCAGACCAGTTTTCCCGGCTTCTTTAGACTGCTTTATTCAGCAGGATTAGCACTGGGCTGTTTCCTTTCGAATATAGCTTGCTTTGTGCTCCGGGCTAAGTTTGCCCACCAGGCAGTGCTAATTTAGCCCCGGGGCAAAGTTTTGAATATCTGGCCCTTTTATGGTTTGCTGAGCTCTCCAGGTTTCTTACAAACCCAGTCTCTGGTTTGTGTTTAGATAGACCAGCTTAAAATATATCATCCTCTTCCTTTAAAAAGCTGATCATTTCAGTTTCAATGATGAATTGAAGTAGTGGAAATCTTTTTCTGTGAGAAATCATCTTGTCTGTATCACAGCTCTGTTCTTTCTAATCAAGCCTTAATTTTTTTTCTAACTATATAACACAGGGCTGTTTAATGAATGTACAATATATCTAAATTTTGTTCATTCACAGAAAGTTTGTCTTTGATGTAGCCTTCATAAATACAATCATGTAAGAACATTTTTTTTTCATGTCAGATTAACAAACAGGTGCTTTTCACTCTGCTAAAGTTTCAAGCACATGTACTGTCAGAACTCACAAATTTTAGTTCTTTGGTGGTTTCTGTGTGAAAATAGATCATGTACGTCTATAACTAAAAACACTATGTGGTATCCCGATGCACCATGTCTCTGCCCCAAAGTTGAGGTAGCTGCAGTCTACTGCCACCAGTCCCTGCCCCACAAGCCCCCTCTGTCTTCTGATCTTCATTCGAGGCTACTGTGCTCTGCTACCCACGGTCTTCTTCCACACAGTCAGGAATTATGCACCCTGCTGCCTCCATCCCCTGCCTAAAGAATCAGGACTACTGCACCCTGCCGCCCCTTGCCCAAACGAGGCTGCTGCACCCTGCTGCCCTCTCTCCCCCACCCTCACAGTTAGGGATACTGCACCTGTTGCCCAGTTACTGTCTCCACAGTAAGGGCTGCTGTGCTGTACTAAGACCTAGAGTGCCAGGTTTCCTGCCTCCATAGCTGGGGCTGCTGCACCATGCAGCCCTAGCACCAGAGGTGGGGCTTTTGCTGCACCCTGCTACCCACTTCCATTGCTCCAAATGGTATGTGCTGCTGCACCACATGTACCCCATCTCACAGTCAGGGCTGCTGTACCCTGATGCCCCATGTGTTCTACCCCACAGTTGAGGCTTCTGCACCATGCTGTCTTCTATCCCCTGTCACTACTGACAGGGCTGCTGCACCCTGCTCCTTTCTACACAGTTGTGGTTGATGTGGCCTACCGTGCCCTAGAGCACCATCCCTCTGTAATTAGGGCAGCTGCACCATGCTCCACTTGCCACAAGATTCAGGGCATTTGCTGCACCCTGTTGCATTCCTCCACAGTTGAGGCAGTTGCACCCTGCTGTCCCCCTGCCACCAGAGTCAGATCCTTTGCTACACCCTGCTGAGACAGGAACAGGGGCAACATGTGCAGTGTCCCTGACTGTGAGGGTGAGAGAGAGAGAGGGGGTATCAGGGTGCAGCAACCCCAGCTGTTTGGGAAGGGTGCAACACAAGAGTAAGGGCATTTTGCTGCACCCTGTCCCCTGCCTGTGGAGGCAAGGGGTTGAGTGGTGCAGCAGGGCACAATGGTGGCAGGGGACAAAGGACAGCATGGTGCAGAAGCTATGCTTGTGGGGCAGGACACAGGTGGGCTTCAGGGTACAGCAGCCCTGACAATAGCACAGGGTGCACACTGTGCAGCATCCCAGCCCTTTTGGGGCAATGAAAATGCATAGCAGGGTTCAGCAGCCCCAACTGTGGATGCAGGCAGCATGAGACTCTAAGGTGTAGCACATCATAGCAGCCCTGACTGTGGATATAGGAACAGGGGGCAACAGGGTGCTGTGGCCCTGACTGTGGGGGTGGGGACAGAGGGCAGCAGGGTGCAGCAGTCCTGAATGTTCAGGCAGGAGATATGGGTGGCATCAGGATACAGCAGCCCAAACTGGGGGACAGGGTGCAGCAGCCATGCTTGTTTGGGACAAGGGATGTGGGCAGCAGGGTGCAGCAAAGGATCTGACTCTGGTGGCAGGGGGACAGCAGGGTGCAACTGCCTCAACTGTGGGGGCATGCAACAGGATTCAGAAAATGTCCTGAATCTTGTGGCAAGTGGCAGCATGGTGCAGCAGCCCAAACTGCAGAGGCATGGGGCTCTACAGCACAGCAGGCCACAGCAACCCCAACTGTGTAGAAAGGAGCAGGGTGCAGCAGCCCTGTCTCTGATGACAAGGGATAGAGGATAGCATGATGCAGAAGCCTTGACTGTGGTGCTGAACACAGGGGGCATCAAGGTACAGCAGCCCTGACTGTGAGATGGGGTACAGGTGGTACAGCAGCCCTGCCCATTTGGGGCAATACAAGCAAATAGCAGGATGTAGCAAAAGTCCCACCTCTGGTGGCTAGGGCAGCATGGTACAGCAGCCCCAGCTGTACAGGCAAGGAACCTGGCACTCTAGAGCTTAACACAACACAGCAGCCCTGACTGTGGAGACAGGAACAAGGGGCAACATGTGCAGATTGCCAAACTGTGAGGGTGGGAGAGAGAGAGGGCAGCAGGATGAAGCAACCCCAACTCTTTGGGGGCAGGGTACATCAGCCCTGATTCTTTAGGCAGGGGATGGAGGCAGCAGGGTGCACAATCCTTGACTGTATGGGAGAAGATGGTGGGTAGCAGGATGCAGCAACCTCAAATGTGGAGCAGAAGGCATGGGGCTTGTGGGGCAGGGACTGGTGGCAATAGAATGCAGCTGCCTCAACTGTGGGGCAGAGACATGGTGCATCAGGATGCCACATAGTGTTTCTAGTTATACCTAACATGATGTATTTTCACACAGAAACCACCAAAGAACTGAAATTTATGAGTTCTGACAGGTGAATGTCACACTCTGCTACAGTATTTCAAGCACGTGTACTGTTTATCAATCTGACATGAAAAAAAAGTTCTTACATGAATGTATTTATGAAGGCTACATCAAAGAAACTGTTTCTGTGAATGAACAAAATTTAGATTTACGTTATATTCATTTAATAGCCCTGTGTTATATAGTTAAACAAAAAATATATAGTTTTGATTAGAAAGAACTGAGAGCTGTGATACAGACAAGCTGATTTGTCACAGAGAAAGATTTCCACTACTTCAGGTCAGCACTGAAATTGAAATGATCAGCTTTTTATGAGGAGATACTGATATATTTTAAGCTGATCTATCTAAACACAAGCCAGAGACTGGGTCTTTAGGAAACTTGGGAGAGCTCAGCAAACCATTAACTCTACAAACTACTGCTCTGATTGGGAATCTGAAACAGCAAGCTACTCCAAAATGATGTCATAGCACTCTAAGTTTGACTGAGAGGACAGAAATAACTCCACTGTTTTCAGCCACATTAGAGCGAGTTAACAAATACTGATTTAAAGAAAACTACAAAACCAAACAGCATGACATTTTCAGGAAACACTAATCATGACACAGGGACCTGAATGTCAGCTTTTCAAGCTTTTTTAGAAAATGTGTAAAATTTGTTGCATGTGATCTTTAAGTGCCTGATTTTCTTGCCTTAATAAATTAAAAGATTTGAGGGACCCTGAACTATCTAGTAATTCCGTCATCTATTTTATAACAGTTTTTTTTTTCAAAAGCTGATATAACCAAGTTATACAGTATGTAGTAGGAGAAAATAATGATTTTCCTTTAAACAGTAACTTTATGTTGCTTCAGTAAAGTATTTGCTTGTAAGAGTATAGGAAAATCCATGTTACCTTATGAATGTTCAATTCCTCTGATGTTTCTGCTGATGTCCACATATTCTAGTAACAAGGAGTGTAATGCTTCCAAATCTTCTTGGCCAGTATTGCCAATAAGTTCCAGGTGTTGGTTATAAATTCCCAAGGCTTCTTCCATCTTACTATTTGTTCCTGTTGCCGAGATTAGTAGATCTAAATCAGTTGTTTCAGGTGGTATCACTTCCTCTTGAAAACTCATATTAAAATTCTCATGGGCTGTATTTTTATGAAGAAAAAATGTTTTAAATGAATTTTTCGAAAAAATGTGTACAGAGCCACAAATATGGAGACTTCATTAACCCTTGGTGTTGGGATGAATGATATTCCTTTTTGAAGTACAGCTTGTTGAGTATCTGTAATTGTGTGCTGGGGAGGTTAATTACTTGTAATTATTTGCCTTTTTGTTGAGATTTCTCAGAATTCTGTCTGAATTTGTATTTGTTTCCTCCCCTCTTACCCCTGTTTTTTCTCCTGTATTTCTCTTTTCTAAAAAAAAACTACCTGTTTCCCAGATTCTTTAGCTGTGTTGCTTCTCTCTGTTTCTTTTGTGTAAGCTTGTTTCCTTTTTAATCCATTGTTGATTCCATTTTCTTCGAACCACATGCAAGAGCGCCCTCTGATTCTTGATCTAAGGAATTTTGGTTTGGCTCAAGTCAGGATATTTCCTTTTTTTTTGACATTTTTTAGGTATTTTCCCCTTTTTTCATCCTTCTCATATCTTGGGTGTGCACACACATGTGTGGAGGCATACACACACCATGTTCCAAGATGACCTCCCGATTTGCTGCCCCCTCCCACCTGTGCTGCCACCAGACCTCCACCCAGTGACAGCGGAACTATGAGGGGGCAACAGCCTCCCTGGGAGAGAAGTGCTCCCATTAGGCTGCTCAGTTCTGCTCCCTCCCCCCCCCATGCAGGTGCCCTGATGACCTGAGGTCATTCCCAACTCTGGGTCCGCAGCGTAGCATGAGGTAAAAAGTATCCAGTGCCTGAGCCTTAAGTGCCATCAGAGCGGCTAGGATATTTCCTTTTTCATAGTCTACTTAATACATATGTCTATAATTTCACCCAGTATATTGACCTGGAGTCCTGTATTTCTCTATTATGGGCAATGGCTAGTGAGGATCTCTTCCAGGAGGACATCCTTATTACCAGTTGGTTGGAGAAGGGCTCCATTAAGAGAGAAAGATGAGAGAATAATATAATTATGTTATTCTATCAGGCAATATGTAAATAGATATACAGGGACCCAAAAAACACACCAAGATCATGCTTATTTGCAGAGAAGAAATCCAGTTTGGTTATGTTATACTATATTTACTGATGGCACTGTAGGTAAAAGAGCTTCAGGTTATTAACACATTGGAGTCAGCTAGCTAGAGGGCTTGTGCTGCCTCCCCATGTGGTCATTTAAATGACCACCGAAGTAGATTGCCATGACATTGTCACACAAATGGGCTAGGTGTCATGGTCATTTTGACAGATGGGCTGAGTTATGCTAAGTAGCTGTGCCCTGTATAAAGGGTCCACAGTGGGTATTGCAACGCTCACAGGAATATGGCCATCTTTGCACAAAGATGTGGAATATGTCTAATAAGAAAACCTTGCAGGCACATATGTAGAGCAAGAGGTCCAGCTCCCATAGGCAAAAGTGTACACTTTGATTTAAAAGCAGGCATGTTATCAGCCAATGAGTATGATTAATGTGCAACCATGGATATTTAGCTCTTTGCCCCCCATCTACTGGAGGCCGTGCAGAATGCTAACATTCCACTCAACATGGGAGAGCTGCCATAAGTTAAATAGTTTGTTATTGGGGCCCAAAAGGTGGACAGTTTGGATCCAGGCAGTGTACTTGCTCTCCACTGCATGAACCGGGAGTTCATGGGAGTAACATGTTCCTGCTATAGCAGGGCTCTGGTTTACAGACAGGATGACAGGATTTGCATAACCTTATTACTGGGGAAGGCTGTGATGGCAAAGGGGTATATAGCCTGTTAGAAGGTCAAAAGGGGATCTTGTCTAGGAAATAAGAAAAGTAATCACACAGTTGCTATGGCATAAAACCAAAGGAGTCCCACAAAGGGGTCAACAATCTCTTTAGGAAATTACAGCTGTGGTTTGAATGAGTGAATTAGTGCTAAGCTCCCTTTCTGATATGGGATCTAGGCACCATACCTCATAACCTCTTCCTTTAGTTCCTTAAGCAGAACACAATGGAGCTGTAACATGTAAGAGTATGTAAATAACAAAGAAGTCAAACAGCAATATTAACATTAAGCAAACAAAATGGAGTTGTCTATTCCTGGGCTGCCATAATATCAGTAGGAGACAATAAGAGGGACAGGACTATAGCAGAATGTCGATAGATCTGGAATAGTCTTCCAGGGTGTGGCCTCTCTAAAAAAAGGGACGTCAAAAATAGCTGATCATGACTCTATGGCACAGTACTGGCAGGTATAAGACCTCAGCTGTGACAGCAGCATTACAATCTGGAGCCAAGCAGCCATAAAGTAGAAAACACAGAGAAACATAAGAGTCTCCAGTGGGCTAGGATAAAATACAAATATTCACATGTAGCTTGTCTTGAATTCCCTGTCTGAAACTAGCAGGCTGTTAGGGGTACTGAGAGTGTAGCAGCAAACTTTCCCACACACTGCTGGAACGGAACTTTTGCCGTGTGCACTATGGCCTGGCTGTACCTCATGAACCAAGGTCTACCAGGGCAAAAAGAGTCAAAACAAAGCAGGCCACATAACTAGAAAGGATGGCCAGTGGGATCATCACCTCATAAGCATGAGCTTCCCAGCTGGCCAGAATAAATCAGATAAATAGTACTTACAATTGGAAGTCAGGTTAGAAGCTGCTCTTCATGCATAGATACACTTTTCCGTGGGATAGAAGGTCAATCTACTATCAGGCTGGCAGTGGTTGAAGATTGTGGTGCAGCAGCACACCATACCCACAACTGCAACCTAGGATGTAGGGTCTTGGGGTGCCGTAGATGCAGGGACCTGTGCAGATGAAGCAGGAATCGGTCCCAATGTGATCATCTTGTCAAGGGGATGGGGAGGATCAGCAAGGGGGAGGCATATCTATTCCCTGCTAAAACTGATGTCAGCCTGTCTTCTTTGTTGTAGATGGGGCTGTGGCTTTTGTTTCTGGATCTGATGTTGTGCTGGTTATGGGATCCTTTGGGCTGTCTTCTTCTGTTTCGATGGCACTGTTTATTCTTGGGTCATTGTGACCATGCAGTTTTGCCATATTTCCCTTCTTCACCCATCTGCTCTGTGAACCAGTCAAGTGGGGTTTTGGTGGCCAAGTGGAGGGTCATACTCTTCTCTGTATCTGATCTTCAGATTGCTGGATCCCAGGGCTCTGGACCATTCATTCCCAGGCTGCTTCCAGTGTGTTAAAAAGCCTAAGGGGAACTTTGGACCACTATTCTCAGCTGAGCCGGGTATGTGAGCATGAAGGGGACTCCTGCCCTATGGAGGGCTTGTCTGGCACCTGTAAACTGTCGTTGCTGGTTTGTGAGGTCCCTGGAATTATCAGGAAAGATCGTCAGTTTATGGTCTTGCCAATCCAGGGTCTTTTGCTCTTAAACCCTGTGAAGCATATCCACCTTCACGAAGAAGCAAATAAATTGGGTGATTATGGGACTAGGTTGGTCATCCAGTTTAGGCAAAGGTGCCAGTGACCTATGGGCTCACTCTGTTTCAAACCTTGGCTCTCCTGGTAGTCAGAGGTTTTGAGGAAGAGCATAAGCAAGAAAAGCAGAGCAGTCTCCCAGTTTCACTTATTCTGGGAAACCAATCAATCTTAGATTATTGCATCTGTCATTATTCTCGAAGTCATCAATTTTTCTTGTGCGCGTCTGATGGCCCGCTCCTGTTGGGGTAAGTGAGTGGTGAGATCATGGCAGAGATCCTCTTTAGCTTGTATTTTCTGTTCATTAGTTGCCGTTTGTTCTTGTAGGAGTGTGATTTGTTCAGTATTGTGACCAGCTCCTACCTGTCTTTTAATTCCGTTAACCCTTGGGCAAACATAGCTTCTATTTTGTCCATTGGCTATGAGGCTGTCATTGTGAAATTGTACTGTGTGGTGTGGCTTGCATGCCTGGAGCAGCATTTGGATCATGAGCTGATTTGGAGCTGCTGCAAAATTCAGATGTGAAAGATTTTCCTCCTACACTGCTGTTATGCCTCGCCAATGAAGTACCACTTTCTTGAAGTCATGAAATTAGGATGGAAGATGTAGGATATTGCTAGATTAGGAAGACTGAGATGGAGCACTGAGAATTATGTTGCTTTCATGCTGAAGCACTAGCCATGCCCCCCAACATAACTAAATGAAAATGGTTTTCGTTCAGATATAAATCTGAAATGACCTTGGCAAAGGATACTTTTAGAATTCTTCACAGAGGGGTATCTTTTTGTTTGGCTGGTTTACTCAAGGAGCAAAATGTTACTGATTCTGCTCTAAATCAATTAATTTACTACATCTGGGGCATATGAAAATGTCTTTTGGTCAAAACTCTATCAGTTCAATGTCCTGCACAGCCAGTATAGTTTTATGCTTGTACAACTGTGTTAGTTTGGTTTTGGCCATTCACACTCTCTATTCCAGAGGAATTACCAACCTGTAGGGGTACACAGGCAAGGAACCCTCAGAGAGGGTTCCACCCACAGAGGTGCCACGGGACGATTCCTGTGGCTAAAGGTACCTTAGAAATCCTCCTAAGGAGAGATGTGCTGCCACTGGAGGAGGAGGGGACGATGGTGGAGCAAAGAAAAAGTGCTTCACAATGAGGATGGGAGGAACTGATTATATAGCTCCAGAAGTAGGAGTGGCTGGCTGCTTGGCCATTGAACTCCAGGCAAAGCCTTTCCAATTCAATGTCCTGTGCAGCCATATAGTGTTATGCTTGTGCAACTATGTTAGTTTGGTTTTGGGTGTTCACACTCTCTATTCCAGAGGAATTACCATCCTGTAGGGGTACAAAAGGCAAGGAACCCCTCAGAGAAGTTCCACCACTAGAGGTGCCATGGGACGATTCCTGTGGCTAAAGGTACCTTAGGAATCCCCCCAAAAATGTAGTACAATCACATCCCAAAGAATGAAGTGACACAAAACTTATGAGCAAGCAGTAACTGGGACATGGGAGCAGTAACTGTAATGAAGTAGTAGAGAAGCATAGACAGTTTGGTAACTTAATGAGATGCTCAGTTTGATAACATAATGAAATGCCCAGGTTGCATAGCATGATACTGATGGTTTGCACTGAGAATGAGAGAATCCTTTAAGGAGAGAGGGCATGGCAGGACATCCTCCACCTCCATCCAACAGCAGAATCTACCTAAAGAAACTAGGGGACACTACTATGCTAACTAACAGTTATGACCTGAGGCAACGGAGGAGAGAAAAAATCCCCTATGAGGAGGAACTCTCTGGGGATCCAAGGCCTAGGTTGCCTTCCCTCCAGGCATGGGATAGTCTATTTAGTGATGGCTCTGCAGCTGCAATTTGGAAAACCCAATTAAAGGGAGGTGGGAAATATTCCAATTTGGGGGAATGCTGTCACTCAAACCCTCTAGCAGGAATGCCATGGAAGGTTGCAAGAAAACTCTGCAACAATACGTGCAACCAAGGTGGAGGAGGAGAGCAACAACTGCTGAGGCACTCACATGGCCTACCCACCCTAAACTCAAACCAGGTGAACCAGAGGCAGTCGTAGGGAGAATGCGGTGATGGTGCTGTGCTAGGGAAACCACTAAAGCCAATGGACAACCATTATAGTGGAACACTAGAGCCAAAGGAGATCATCATAACCACCCTTCACTGCTAGTCTTAAATTCTATACCAGGAGCTGCTGTCATGTAGCAGGCATCCAATGCCTAGCCTGGGGTGAGGACATTCCCAGCTATGGGCCAGGTGAGAAGGATCCCAACCCAAGTTGGACACACTCAAGATACAGACTAAATGCAGAGTGGGACTGTCGGCTGCAGAAGCCCTGCAACAGAATAGAATGGCTCACATACCCCAGAATTAGAATGAGAGCTGAGAAGCTGTCAAACTGATTGAACACTGGTGTGCTGATTGTAATGAGCAGTGAGTGCTGAGACCTTGTAAGGTCAAAAGCAGATTGAGTGCAGCAGACATCCCAGAGGCTGAAGTCAAGAGGATGCAATAGGCATGAGCAATCAATTGCATAAGCAAGTGTGGACCTGTACATAGGTCAGTAAACAGAGTAGTAATAACTGGACCTGCACATAGGTCTGCATAATGTAGTAGCAATGAAATAGCACTGAATAATGGAGCAAGCCAGTCAGACATTTAAAAGTCAAATCAAGGTGACAAATACTCTGAGGATTTTTGGAGGTGAAGGCAGGATTTAGAACAGAAATAATTAGCCACATGGGACCACAACTCCCTAAACACTTTCTAGTCCCAGCCATAGGACAAACAAGAAAGTGATGGAAGGGCTGAGAACCACATGCAGATGTTAAAGCTAGTTTAACAGCCTCAGCAGGAGCTTTTTTAGCTGACCTCAAAGTAGAACAGGGTGAATAAACATAAAAGCAACATCTGTATGGAGGACACTGAGTTGTAACTGCAATAAACATGAATAAGGAGACACAATGCTCTGAATGCAGGTGTAGCCAGACAGTGCAATGAAGCTGCTACAATGAGGTAAGTAGAATGAGAGAGCATGATTGAGCTGCATAGGTAGGTTCAGTGTAAGCCTGAGTCAGGTGAAAACAATTGAGTATGCAACATGGAGCAGCTATAGTTGAGCTGAAACACACAAATAATGATTGCAGTTGCACTGCAGTAGTTTGAGAGTTGTGAGTAACTGAAAGCAAGTAGTAGGAGCTCTGGAACAATATGCTAGGAGTTTAGAAACAAAGTCACCCCCCCCAAAAAAAAACAAAGATACACAAATGCAGAAAACAGAGAACAAAGACAGAAAGAAGCACATATGCAGCCAAATGCAAAATACAAACCAGAAGCAGGAAAAAAACACAGAAATCCAGGAAAGACAAGCAGGAGCAGCAAGGTGGGGGGGGGGCAAACAGCTGAGAGGACAGATGGACAGAGCCTTTGGCTGTGAAGAAGAAGTGCTTCATAATGAGGCTGAGAGGAAAAGCTTATATAGTTCAGGAAGTGGGAGTGGCTGGCTGCTTGGCCATTGAACACCAGGCAAAGTCTTTCCAATCATAGGGCATTCTGTTTGTGGAACACTATGCCAGTTTCAATTAAAGCCTCTTCTTCATTAGCTATTTTCAATACTGTATTGAAAGAACATTTCCAAAATCTGAGTGCTTTTAAATGCTACAATTTATTTTATTTTTTTATTTATTTAAAAGTTGGTAACTGAGAAAGGCACACTGAGCCGAGGCTCATTTCCAGGTGCAACCTGACAATTGATTATGGCATTTAGATAATATTTTTATATTTGCTAGTTCATTGTTGTATGTATATATGTATTGTAAATTAAGGATATGTTGCATCTTATTCACATGTAGTCATCCTTTTATACAACAGTACCCGGGTCGTACTTGAAAAGGTGCATTTTGCAACCCTGCACTTTCCTAGTAAACAAAACAAAAACAAAAACATAGAGGATAATAGATGGACAACAGTGAACAACAACAATTTTGTTCACCTTCGAGAGGTTGTCATGACAACCATGTAAACCTCGAGAGCGAAGCTCGAGAGGTTTTCAGTCATCATACAACCTCGAGAAGTAAACAGCTGTTGTTGTTTACTGTTGCCCATCCATTATCTTGTGTAGTGTAAAATCGGCAGCTGCTCACTTAGCCTTGAGGTGCGATTTTCTAAGTTCGTCACCTGCCCCTATCCCCCATCCAGCAAAAAAGCTCAACTCCATCCCGGTCTCCTCACGCCTCTCCCCTCCACTCTTACATTTTTTTATTTTTACAGCATTGCTCCTCGATCTCAGATAAATATTTAAAAAAATATAACGTTGCTGCTGCCCTTACTTAGAAGGGTTTTTATCACACGGTTCTACTCTGGTGCCAGCATTCACAGCAACAGCCTTTTCTCGGAGTACAGTGCATTGAAAGATCTACACATGCACAATGTCTATGATGCTGTTGTACCACTTATGTGACATACTCAAGATGGTACAACAGCATCCTGACGTCACATCGATGGTACAACAGTGCTGGTAAATGATGAATTTTGACTGAATATAACATACCACCATACACTATAAAGAATTTGAAACTGATGTGATAACATTCCATGTCACTAAACTAGACTTTTCCCCCAACAGGAAAGAGTATTTAAGCCAGTGTGGGTCTTAGCATCTGAAACTTCATATGTATCACGTCTCTGCACTTGTGTAATAATGATATGCTCATAAGATCAAGATTAGTAAAACCTCTGGTCATCCCTTACCTGCTGTGTAGACAGTCAATTATTTCAGGAAAAATGTTATTTGATTTGCAGTCCTGCACCTGCCTGAAGAAGCCTGCACTCCTGGGAGGTACTGCAGACTTGAAGGGTCAAGAAAGTAGTATTGGCATTTGTCCTCACCTACTTGGAAACAAACTGAGCCATCTGAAACCCCTAGACCATTGTGGGGGGGGAGACTTACATAGACCATTTTACAAATATTGAAGAACAAAGCTAGATGAAAACTCTGTGTCTAACACTTGGTTCAGTCACAGCACTTCAGGTTTGTCAGTGATGAAAGGACAGCATTTTTGAAACAAGTAGCTTTTACTATGAACCACTATACCATTCTACTGTTCTGTGTCCCTAGCAGAAAGGAAATACACTACCTGTACATTTGTAACCACAAACCAATTGTTTCCTACAGCTGAACCAGGGCAAACTAGCTCAGAACTGAATGGACTTTATCAAACTTTATTAGGTTCACCAGACCAAGTTTGTAAGATTGAACTTTGGGAGGTTCACACAGCTCTAAACTTACACTGATGTCAACTTCTTCCGACAGTATGAGTCATTAGGACAATGGCTTTTATTAAGCTTATGGCACATATCAGCCCAGATATTCAATAATGCCATCAAGAAACCCAATCATTATAGTATGAATGTCAATTTTCACAACTCTTTGTGCTATTTTAGTTGATATACAGCTTGAATAAAACACATTTCTAAGAAAAGGATCTGTTTCTCTGGTGGAAAAGCCACTCCACATATTTAAATAAAGGATCTTTACGTGTGCTGAAATCAAAACCATTGCATAATAAAACAAATTTTTTTACTTTAATATAAACCAATAATAAAAGACAAATAGAATAATATACCAACAGGTAATCAATTTTTTGGATACTGCACATTGCCTAGAAATTCAAGGTTCTTGGATGAGTTCTATGCTGAAGACTGTCTTATGGGTATAATAACTTGAAATCAATTCTGTGTAATTCACTTATTGACTCTTTAGTTGAAGGATGATTTTTTACACAGGATTAACTTGAAACCTGGGTAAGACAAGGATGGTAAAGTAGCAGCCAATGATATGTCACATGGTACCACAGCATGCTGCAAATAATTTACTGCAGTATTCAGTGTACCACATGAGGCATATCACTGCCCACCTCTGAACTACTTGCAATCATAGTCTGTCTTTCTCTGAGGATTTGTGAGAAAATTTTAAAGGTCATTTTAAGTTAATGAGTATTCCTGCTTTGCTATTTTCTCAGCATGGTCAAACTGTTTCTAATGGAACTCTGCACCCTCCCTTTGTATAGCCAGACTGTGGTGGGGGGGGGGTAAGGGTCAGATCAAACACTTATGGAAAGCAATTGGGCATGGTGGGTCAAGCCTGAAATGTAAAACACAGTGGTAATGAAAGTTAACTTCCAGTATACACTATATCTGAATATACCTAGATATATCAAGATCTATCACAAGAAATTGTATTCCATTCAGTTGGTTTCCTGTAATAGAAGCACCAAGAGTACATGACAGAAAGAATCCCAATGTCCCACACAGCGACAGCACAACACTGACACTGGTACTGTGCTCTCGCAAAGACTGTGTTTTGTGTGCCAAGCATACACCTGTGTGGCAATTGCATCCAATTTTAGTAGGCCAGGAGCAGTTGCAACACTTTAACCAATTTATGGCAGTTTGCACCAAACAGTTGGCGCAAGCTCTGTAAAAAGGGTACCTAAGATTGTTACAAGCTAGACCAGAAAGATTCAGTCTAACTTGCGGAAAGTGATACATGGAATGGAAAATTCTGATCACTGGCTGGGAGAATGCTGCAAGCCCCATGTGCCATATATTTGGCACTACCAGGGCTTTTGCAATTCTGACTCTTGAAAAGCTGGACCCTGATCTTTGTTCTCCAGCAGAAGGTCCCGCATTCACTAGCTGAGCCTGACATGCTAAAATGAAGCAAGGGATGACTCCCCCAGGTCGCATCTGGAGACAAGCAACTTGTTGTTCAGTGTGCCTTCCTGGTGAAACATTTCAATAAATAAATAAATAAAATAAAAATACTCTTGTAGTAGTAGAGAAGGTCACAATGTGGCAGGAACACAATGGTTCTAAACTGAGGGACGTCTTAAGAAGGAACAACCTCTTGTGGTCAGACAGAAAGTGGGAGCAAGGTCCCAGCTGTAGGGTAGACTAGCTACTGTGGAAGGGAGTAAGGTCCAGAGGGTACAGTAGAATGGCTCTCGTGTAGTAGGTAGTAAGATCCAGGAGGAAGGATCCAGAATCAGTGGTATGGCATGGACTCAACTAAGCCAGAGAGAAAGGTCCCAGAGGCACGATCCATCTGCAGCTTGACAAGGCAGCAAGACCTGAAGAGAAGTATGCAAAGGCTCGACTGAGTCAGGGAGCAAGGTCCAGTAGACAGAGTACAATACCAGTGGCATAGTACAGGGCTCAGACTGAGCCAGAAAGAAAGGTCTCAAAGTAGGTAAGCCAGCAGAATCCATTAGGCAGGTAGGGGGAACAAGATCCCAGTGACAGGCAGGCAAGCTGTGGAAGAGTGAAGTCCAGAGTTGTAGGAGCTCACTGGGAGCCAGGGAATAAGGTCCCCAAGCAGGAACTTCTACAGGTTCCAGAGGTAGGTGGTGGGAGCAAGGTCCAAATGCTAAGCAGCTAAGGGGAGCCAGGGAGCAAGGTCCTGGAAACAAGGTCTAACAGTTGTGGCATGAAGCAGGACTCAGACTGAGCCAGGGAGCAATGTCTCAAAGCAGGAGTAGCTGCGTGGTCCAGGAGGCAGGCAGTGGGAGCAAGGTCCCAATGCTAGCCAGGCAGGTTGCGGAGGAGTGAGGTCTTGAGCTGTAGGGGTTCACTTTGAGTCAAGGAGCAAGGTCCAAAAGCAGGAATGTTTGCAGGTTCCAAAAGGCAGGTAGTTGGAGCAATGTCCCAATGCTAGGTAGGCAGGCTTGGGAGGAAAATGGTCAGGAGCTGTCTACTGGGTCCAGAGGCAGGTAGTGGAGCAAGGTCCCAATGCTAGGCCTGCAGGCTTTGGAGGGGCAAGATCAGAAGTGGAAGGGGCCCACTAGGAGCCAGGGAGCAAGGTGCCAATGTTGTTCAGGCTGACTGCTGTAGGGCAAGGTCTGGAGAGGAAGAGGGTTGCTGGAAGCCAGAAAGCAAGGTCTCAATATTGTGCAGGCTGGCTGCAGGAGGAGTGAGGTCTAGAGAAGCAGAGCGTCACTGGGAAACAAAAAGCAAGGTCCTGAAGCAGGACCAGCTGCAAGATCCAGGAGGCAGGTAGTGGAGCAAGTTTCCAGTGTTGGGTAGGCAGCTTTTGGAGGAGAGAGAGAGGTCTGGAGCAGTAAGGGCTCACTGGGAATCAAGGAACAAGGTCCCAAAGCAGGAACTACTGCAGGGTCCTGAGATAGGTAGGAGAGAACTGCCCCAATGATAGACAAGTAGACTTTGGGGAAGTGAGGGCCGGAGCTGTAGGTCATCGCTAGGTACAGTGAGCAAAGTTCCAATGTTCAGTGGGCTGGATGCTGTAAAGCAAGGTCCAGAGAGGTAGAGGCTTGCTGGGAGTCTGGCAGTAAGGTCCTGGAGCAGGATCAACTGCAGGGTCCAGGAGGCAGGTAGTGGAGCATGGTCCCTATGCTAGCCAGACAGCCTTGGAGGAGTGAGTTCCATAAGGTAGAGACTTGCTGGGAGCCAGGAACCAAGGTCCATCGACAGAATTTACCAAGTGATCCAATCAGGGTCAAACTAAGCAGGTGCATTGGCTCCATGGTTGCTGGACAGGAAGGTCCCATGTGAGATGAGCCTGGAAGTCAGTGGAGCAGGAGCCCAGAGGTCATTGTGGTGTAGCCCAAACATAGAATAGAGGACCTAAGTAGTCATGAAGATAGATAGAAAGCATGGCCCAAAGAATAAGAGAAAGCAGAGCCTGGCCACAGAGGGTCCCACAGCTCCCAAGAGAGGCAACAGGGTAGGAGAAAGAAGGAAATCCACTCCAAGACAGTGCCCAGAAGAAGGGAAGTGGGGCAAAAAAAAACCTGGAGGGCCAGGAGCCATGGAAGGTGGCAGCGAGAAAAGTGGGGGGAAGCCACAAACAGAAATAACAGCAAGCAACAAAATTGCTCAATAAGAGGTAAAGAAGTGCCTGAGGGTGAAGCCAGGAGCACCAACCAGCAGGGGAAGGGGAGCTAAAGGAAGGACCAAAAGAAGAGGGATTAGGCCAAGCAGAGAAAGGTGGAGGTGAAGAAGTCAGTAGCCAGGGAGGTGATCATAACAAGACATGGAGGGCACTAGGACCAGGGAGTGGTACCAATCAGGGGATGTCCCGCATGACTACTGGGGCCACAGAGCAAGGCTGCAAGACAGAACCATGCCCACTTGGAATAGAAAATTCCACCATCACCTACAACCAGATCGAGGGAGCACCTGGCACAGCCTGGACAGAAGTAGCCAAGATGACCACCAATTGACCACCAACACTGGAGCCCAAAAAGAGGAGGTGAACAGCATGGCAGCAGCCATGAATGAAAAGCAAGGAGAGGGTCAGTTAGGAGGGATGCCCAAAAGCAGCTGCATGGTGGTAGGTAAGGGGGGACTGAGAACCGAACAAAGTCAATGCATGATGGGCACCAAATCCAGACAACGTCAGTTGAACTAAAACACAACTGTCTGGAGGATGCTTGAGACATACAGGCTTTGTAGCACACAGTGAGTGACATGGCATGGTCACCCACTGCCCCACTGATATTCTGGCAAGCTTGCCAAAACGGAAAATCCTGCATCCTCATTGGTTGGCACTGAGGTCTTAGGTCTGTCTAATGTATGGGTAAAAATGCTGGCAGTCAGGACACAGCAACATAGAAATATAGAAGTTGTTGGCAGATAAGGACCTCTTGGCCCACCTAGTCTGCCCCTTGTCCCTTACCTACTGTACCACCGCAGACCCTACTCGATCCCTGGTCTTCTCCCCCCTTGCCTTACTTCTAAGGTCCCCTTTCGTCTATTCCATGCATGCTTGAATCCTGTTACCATTTTAGCACACACCACCTCTGCTAGGAGGCTGTTCCAGGCATCCACCACCCTGTACATGAATATAGATGGGCGAAGTTGGCAAAATTCGCTCTGTGAATTTAGTGCATTTTGCATAGTGCAGATTGATCTGCCAAGTGCCAATTTCTGACCATGAACTGCAGAATTTTGCCTACAAACAGCAGAATTTCCTCTGCAAATGGCAGAACTTTGCTGTTTGCATGTGAAAGTCCACTGTTCATGGGCAAACTTCCACCATTCACAGTTGAAGTTCGTGGCAAAGTTACATAGGTGAATTTTTAAGCTAATAGTGAAAATTTGCGGTTCGCTCTGTAGAGGTGCAGTGGGTGACTTTGCTGGAACTTTGCCAGCGAATTTAAACTTGGCAACATCTCTGTCCATGAAGAAGTATTTCCTCATTTCTCCTCTGAGCCTCCCCCCTCAGGTTTGATAGCATGACCCCTTGTCCTGGACCATCTCTTTCTATAGAAAAATGTTACCTTCCTGTACCTTATTAATACCTGTAAGCTATTTGAACATTGCTGTCATATCCTCTGTTTCCCTTCTATCCTCTAAAGAGTACATATTTAGTTCCTTTAGTCTTTCCCCTTGGGGCTTTTGATGCAGGCCCTGCATCATTTTGGTAGCTCTCCTTTGTACTGCTTCCACCCTATCTATGTCCTTCCGGAGGAGGGGGCTTCCAGAGTTGGACACAGTAGGTGGGGTCTTACCAGTGATTTATACAGGGGTAATACTACCTCCCTCTTTCTGTCTGTGATCCCCCCTCCCTATGCACTGAAGCATCCTGCTAGCCTTCCCCATTGCCTTATCACACTGCTTGGCTACCTTCAGGTCATCATAAATTATTACCTCTAGGTCACTTTCCTGTTTTGTGGTTGGTAATACTTCCCCACTCAATT
Source organism: Neoceratodus forsteri (assembly GCA_016271365.2). NCBI lineage: Eukaryota > Metazoa > Chordata > Ceratodontiformes > Ceratodontidae > Neoceratodus > Neoceratodus forsteri. The sequence goes on along the minus strand of CM028137.1, from coordinate 258,120,082 downwards.
GGTATGTTGCCCCTGGGTTTCTGTGCCCCAAGTGCATGATTTTGCACGTTTTTTGCATTGAAACCCATCTGCCATTCCCCTGACCATTCTTCCAGTTTTTTCCTCATTCCCCCCCCCCCAGTGTGTCCACTCTATTGCAGATGTTTGTGTCATCTGTGAACAGGCATACTTTCCCCTCCAGCCATTTTGCAATGTCGATAATAAAAACTTTGAAGAGGATCGGGCCTAGTACTGACCCCGGTGGTACCCCGCTTGTCACCTTACCTTCTCCAGGGTGGACACAGTTTATCACCTTCCTCTAACTCCTATTGCTTAGCCAGCTTCTTACCAATTTTACTACTTTTGGATCTACTCTTGGGTTGCCCAGCTTGCTAACCAGTCTTCTATGTGGAATGGTGTTGAAGGCCTTACTGAAATCCAGGTAGGCCACATCTACCACTCTTCCTCAATTCATTTCCCTGATCACCCATTCAAAGAACTTGATCAGATTTGTCTGACAAGACCACCCCCCTGTGAATCCATGTTGCCTGATGAGATCCTCTAATCCACTGATTACAAGGTATTCCCCAATCCTTTCTTTTAGTAATGATTATATTACTTTACCTACTACTGAAGTTATGCTGACAGGTCTGTAATTTCCTGCCTCCTCCCTATTTCCACTTTTTTGTAGTGGGACCTCATTTGCCCTCTTCCAGCCTCCCAGAGCCTCCCTGTTTCTAATGATAGGTTGAACAGAGCTATCAGAGGTGCAGACAGCATTTTCCTGAGCTCCCTCAATATCCTAGGGTGCACCCCGTTAGGTCCCATTGCCTTGCCTACTTTTAATTCTTCTAGTTCCTTGAGGACTCTCTCTTTTGTAAAAAGGCTTTTGTCTGCCTCCCTTTCTTTAATGCAGATTTAGCTGACATATATATTAATGTCTTTGTACCTGCTGTCTGCTGTCTACCCACACTGTGTACTGTGACTACTGTTAGCTACTCTAGACCTATGTAACACTGATGTACTGTGATTTTACTGTATCTATTCTTTGACCTATGTAACCCCAGGTCGCATCTGGAAACGAGCGGTCCCTGCTCAGAATGCTTATCTGGTAAATCTCTTAATAAATAAATAAAATAAATAAATGCCCTTGTCCCTTATCTTTGGCCCGTCACCTACCTCTTCCTCCATAAATACTGAACAAAAAAATTGTTCAATAGGCCTGCATTTCTTGGTTCTCTTCCTCCTAATCCCCCCTTCCCCTTTTAGCCTTACTATTCCTCCCTTTCTCCTCTAGTCTATATATCTAAAGAATGTTTTATCCCCTTTTTTTACTGATTGGGCAATATTCTCCACTGTTTGCACCTTTGTGCTCCTAACTGCTCTCCGGTCTCTCTTTGTTTCTCCTGGTAACTCTCCCTACCTTCCTCCTTCTATGTCCTCTTGTACCTTCTAAATGCTAGTTTTTTTGCCCTTGCTTTCTCTGCTACTTCTCTGGAGAACCATAGTGGTCTCTTTTTTCACTTGACCTTGTTAACCTGCCTGACACAGAGATTTGTTGCCTTTTCAATGGCCACTTTATTTTTGCCCATTGTTACTCGACTCCTTCCAGTTTCCCTATTCCTGCTAAGGTGTGACTGAGGCATTATCCCATTTTCTTAAAGTCATCCCTCCTGAAGTCCATGACCCTCATCTTAGGACAGCTTGATTCTGACCCAGTTCTCCTAGGTATGAAGTCAGAAGAGTAAACCAAACTGAGTGACTCATAAATGAGTCACTCAATTTGGTCGAAAGGAGGTACAGCGATGGGGAGGATTTAGCGAGGGTTGGAAATAGCAATGGTGGTGGAGAATAAGGGCAATGGAAGGGAACAAGGGATAGACCAGTGAGGGAATGAGAGAGGGACTAGGGAAAATAAGGGGGAAAGTGGAGCCTGCTGCTGCCAAACTGCCCTCCTAGTGTGGCAGGTAGGGATGTTATCTGTGATACTGGTGATCCCAGGTTTGGGACTGCTAGTAGGTACACTTTTGTTTGGTTCTACAGGGTGTTGTTTTTTTTTTATTGTATGGCTTTCCCATCTTTGGCCCCACCTCCTCTGAATTATTTTTTCCCCAGTGTCCGTTCCCCTCAGAGATGGTTATTTTAGTAAGTGGGTGGGGGCTTGCATTAAACATTAATTTACATTTGCAGTCAGTTTGTGTTCAGCACTGTGAGCTAACTGATCATCTGGTTTTTGACAAAATACACTTGCTGTTTTGTGAGTCACCGAAATGTATTCGCTCTCATGACATGGAACCGTTCTTCAATTGAGCCATGCCATATGGTGAGTACTGCTCCCCAGGTAGCCACCTGCTGTGGCATCCACAACACTGTCCCCGTTTGTCAGTACCAGGTCTAGTATTGCCCCCCCAGAAGTGGGTTCCTTAACTGGTTGCCTGAGGAACACCCTTACTTCTGACTGTTGCAACAGCTGGTAGGCTCCAATCCATATCCGGTAGATTGAAGTCCCCTACCAACAACATTTTGCTTTTGTGTGCCATCCTTTGGCTTGCTTCCATCATATCTTTATCCACCTCTCCCCCCACCCTGTACTGGGGGTCTGTAGCTCACTCCTGTGAAAAATAGTGGCCCCCTCTATGTCTCTAAGGTGAACCACAGTACCTCATCTCCTCTCTCCTTTCCCTGTATTTCAATTGCATTTATGTTGGCCCTTTCATAAAGAGCCACTCCTCCCCTTCCCCTTTTCTACCTACTGTGTCTTTTCTGAAACAGAGTATATCCTGGTATAGCTACATCCCTGTCCTGCATTGCACCAGGACTCAGAAATTGATTCTATCTCCAGGTCCACATCTGTTATGGTGGCCTCTAGGTCTACAGACTTATTGTCCAGACTTCGAGCATTTGTACACATGGCTCTCCAGATTGTCCTGCCACCCCCTCCCTTATTTTCCATTGGCACGGGTTCAAAATGTCACATATTAAAACAGTCACATAAACAATGCCATATGCAAATAAGCATGAAGTAAAATAAGGTCATCACAAGACACTGATCAGGACAGCAACATGCACACCAGAACACTATCTTTGCTTTTGTGTGGGGCTCTGCCCCTCTACACCCCCCCACATCACCTGGACTTATATAATCAACTCTGGTGGGTCATGGACATTGGGATAAAATGAATCCCTGGAGTGTGGAAAAATTCTTTCTTTTTTAAATAATATGCCACAATACTGTGGGACCTGGGAGGAACCAAACACAGCCCTAGGACTCTGGCACCAATGGAGGCAGGTGCTCTAGCCACTCCACCAAGGGAGATGTGGAGAGCTATGTCTCTGCCAGCCATATGTACAAATATATGATGTTTTTATGTGATTTCTGTGTATGTTAAAATGCCTATGTGAAGAGAAGGGATATTTTTTTAATGGCTCATAGTCCTTTAACCTGTAAAGCAGCTTCCTTGGAAAGAAGCTAATTGAATTTCCTGACTAGCAGACCCAGAGGTAATAAAATCAGCTCATATAGTCATAAACCGCACAGGATCTTCCTTGTAACTTAATTGAAGGAAGCCAGTTCAAAGCACAGACTGTTTTAACTAGGATGGGAGCAGCAAATGACCATTCTGACAAGTTAGTGTGAATTTTGTCATATGGGTGCAAATTGTGTACAGGGGACTTCAAAAGGTGTAAACTCTGACTATCATATCCATGTTAATTATATATGTATGGATTTGAGTTTTGATATTCTTGGAATTTTGGAAATGCGAAACAGTGACATCTCCTAGCCAAATGGAGTAGTTGCTTTGACTCACCTGATAGGTAAATAGACCAGTTTCATTGGAACTGGGATAATTGATGACACTGCAAGTTACAAAAGTATTTAAAGCCCCCCGCTCATGGCATGTGGGATACTTTTCAACTGGACTCTCTCCTGAACACACACAGAAGCAAAAATGTCACATCACAGTGACTAAGAACTAGAGACTGCACTTACTATTTATGGACTTTAATTCACTACAAACTAAGGTAGAACTTTAGATAACTGTCATAGTGCATTTTTTTGTACAATTCCACTTTTTTTTTGTTATGCTGTGACCAAAAGATTATTTACATTTTTTTAGTTGTAACTGTATGATTAGTAACTATTTGGTAAAAACATTTTTGAAAAAAAATGACCTGAGATTTTTTATATTGGGTATGTGATTGTGGGAGGTTCAGTATTAATCTGTGACTAAACTGTTATTGCTACAGGGTGCCATCATAAGCTACCAAATAGAACAAAGGGTCTGAAAAAGGAAATTCTAGATAACATAGAGGGAATACCAAAGTCTCAAAGAAGGGTCTGTTGGGATTTGAACCAAGTTATTGCATGTCTGTGGGAGAAGGCAGAATCAGGGTTACAATGCTACCCCAAAGAGGTTGTAATGCCTTGGTCTTCGCCTTTGTGCAACAACCGAGAAGGAGTTCTTATCTGGCTACAAGACTCGAGACTAGTATTGTACCCTGATCAAAAGTAAAGAAGTGACCCTGGGACTTTGTGGCATGTGTTCAGTAGTGAAACCAGTGTGCACTATAGAGGGACTTGAAGGGGGTATCCTCTGCTTTCCCCCTCCTTCTCATGGATTGCACTTAGGGGTGTGCTTAGTGGACCTGACCCTCAGAAGTGGGTTTGTGACAGATCTGGTGTGCAGAGGTGGGATCTGAGAGATCTGGTAGCAGTGAGATTCAATAAATATTTGTGGCATAGGCATAACAGTTGAATTAGAAGCCAGTATATCAGATTAATAAACTGAAAGCAAGCCACACACAATCAAGGCAGACATTTGGAAAATAATAATTTGGTTACAGTATAAAGTTCCCTACCTGTTTTCTTTTTTTTTTTTTTTGGTGTAAGCTAGTGTAGTAATAGTTAGGGAAGCAGCTGGCTTCAGCAAAGGATGCTTACCTCTGAACTATTTTGTAGCATCAGCTGCTTGCTGGACTTCTGGGACTTCCAGACCTCCAGTAACTGTGCATAACATCTATTCCTCAGTCCTGACCTGGTGGCAACAATTGAAGGACCGGAAACCAGGAGCTGGTGGTGATGTGGGAAGGAGAAGGGGCAAGTAAGTATTTAACCAACTTCACAGCTGCTTTTGATTTAAACTCTGCACTTTACAACTCACCTGACTGCAGGAAGGGACGCTTACCTCCTCACTGTTTTGTAGCACCAGCTGCTTGCTGGACTTTCAGGGCTTCCAGACCCTCCAGTGACTGTGCATAACATCTATTCCTCGGTCCCGACCTGATGGCAGCAGTCAGTGGACCGGGAAATGGGAGTTGGGAAGTAGGAGGGGTTACATTCATTTTAAATTTACATTTGATCTAGCATCTGCCTGTGGAGTGGCTGCATGCATGAGTGGCTCATGCAGGAGTGGCGTGAGTCACCCTGTGTGAGTCTACCTGGGGGAGGCTGTGGGTAAGGCTTTTAAAATTTTAAGAGCAACTGAAATTTTCTAATAATTGTGGGGGATTGTTTTACATATATGGGTTATACTACTGTGTGACTAAATGATGGGTCTCATTGTGGTAGTGTGTACAAGTTTGTTAATGTGTAGCATTTTAGTGTGAATACTACACACTTCTACATATACTGAAGACAATGGCAATTGTTTACAGGGTCGTTGTACCATGCTTTTCAAGCACAGGAAAGATGCAAATGTAAATTATGAGCTACTGTGCCATTGTGGGATAGTTAGTGTTTTCGCTGACCTCAAACTTTGGCACAGTGGCACTAAGATTAAAACTGGTAGCCTGGATGCAAAATATTTAACAATTAGTACACAAACCCTGGCTGGCTCATTATTCACTTAAACAACTATCACTTATTGTACTGGAGGGGAAGGGGGACATAAAGAAAACCCAGGACTATGTCTAGTTCATCCTGTCCCAGAGTTACCATGTTTAAAGGGTACAAGGATCATACACTTAAATATTAGGAGTTTAATTGCACACTTCGATGAGTTGAAGTTATGGATGGACCATGAAAAATTTGACATATTAACAGTAAGTGAAACCTGGTTAAAGAACTCTAACGGTAATGACAGTATAGCTCTCAAGGGTTACACACTATATAGGTCAGATGTGATTAAAGGGAGAGGGGGTGGTGTTCTGTTTTATATCAGAGATACATTTGTCTCTGAGTTAGTTACAGTGGGTCATTATAATTCTTCTGATTATTTAACAATTAAATGGACCTTGGGAGGTGGACATGGTCCACACACTTTGCTCACCTGTACCTACCTACCACCTAAAGCTGCTAAAACAGATATTGAACTACTACAAGAAGTATTAACACTTAATAACAACAAAGAGCATATTGTAATGGGAGATTTTAATTTAGATTGGTTAAACTTGAAGCAAACTGATAGTATAAGAAATATAGCATCTAAAGGGTACACTCAAATTGTAAACTCATTAACTAGGTGCAATCAGAAAAAAGCAGGTGAGGGGGTCAATATTTGACTGGATCTTGGTCAATAGACCAGACTATGTGAAAGCCTCAGGTACTTTAAAGATGCTATTTCTGACCATTGTCCCACATTTTTGATTAGGAAAAAAAATAAACATTTACTTAGAGAAGTTCATATTAGGGAAACCCAGTTTTTCCAAAACTTAACAGAAGACGTAATCTTAAGGGTGGTCTGTAAGGTTGATTGGTCCCCATTATTTCATCTCAATCATATGAATGAAGCAACACGTTACTTCACTGTGTACATTTTAAATATTGTTAACGCATTTGCACCAAAGAAAATACACAGGGTAAAAACTAAACATACCCCATGTCTAACACAAAAACAGTTAGATTTATTTAAAATCTGACAAGCGCTACAGAAACAACATAAAAAACTGTGTCTCAAACTTGATTTAAACTCCTATCGGTATTAGAAATGTCTGTAAATTAGAGATTAAAATTGCTAAACAAAACTTTTATCAAGAACAACAACTTGAACATCTGTTAAACCCTAAAAAATGTTGGTATTCCTTTAAAGATTTGTATACACCTTGAAATGCAGGCAAGATTGATAAGGTCATCCTTGGATATACACTTTTGGATACCTACCAAAAAGTGGCACATGTGTTTAATGAATTTTTTACAGATATGAGTCAATACAGGAATCAAATAAATTTAAACCTTCAGAATTTAGATACAAAAGATAGAAATTGTTGCATGAGTATACCACCATTGAATAATGTTGGAAACCAGCAAACCTTTTCATTTATAAAAATACAGGAAAAAGAAGTATATGATTTGCTAGCTATAGTACATTACACGAAAACAAGGGTTTGGGGGCTCATGAGTTACCACTGCGATTACTAAAGACAGCTGCTAGACCTCTGATTAAACCAGTGACTTATTTGTTTAACCTATCATTTTGTACCAATCAAGTTCCAGATATTTGGAAGACAGCTATAATTTCCCCCATTTCTAAGTCTGGGGACAAGTATCAGGTTACTAACTATAGACCAATATCTGTTTTACCAGCTTTAGCAAAACTGTTGGAAAAAAATTGTCACAAAACAATTAACTGACTACTTAAAAAAAACTGCTTGTAGAGTAATAATCAGTATGGGTTTAGAAGGGGGTACAGCATGTTGACTGCCTTGGTCACGTTCTGTAATAACATGGATAAGGGTCTATTAACAGGTGGGATTTTTATTGATCTGACCAAGGCCATCAACCTAGTGGATCACCCTATTCTGATATACAAACTGAAGCAATTAGGGATAGGGGATTATGCAATCCCTTGGTTTGAACACTATCCATCTGGAAGAAGGCATCAAGTAAAGGTTAGTTCAGTAGTAACTTCCCTGAGATATGTCCAAACTGGTGTTCCCAAAGTTCAGTTCTGGGTCCACTCCTGTTCTTTGTCTTTATAAATAATTTACCGACTATTCTTAATAAGGCATCAGTTAATATGTATGCCGATGACACAGTGCTCTACTGTGAAGCCAGAACCCATATACTGGAACCTTCAAAGATGGTTTGTGAAAAATAAAATGTTACTAAATGAGAAAAAGACAGTCACAATGCCGTTTGATCTCAAGTGCAGACTTGAGGATAACACCCTGAACATTGTGGGAAGGTATGGTGCTATTTTAGAGCAGATTAGGACATTTAATTATTTAGAAGTAATGTTAGACAGTAGTCTAACTTTAAATGAGCATTTATCCAAAATAACTCAAAAAGTTAATAAAAAATTGGGGGTTCTATACAGAAACAAAAATTGTCCAACTGCACAGGTAAAAAAAACAATAGCTAATCAAGTCTTGTTGGCAGTTTTAGAATATAACAGTACTCTCTTAATAAACACTTCTGAGACTTTACTTCACAAATATACAGTGACATTCAACAGTATCATGAGGTTTGCTACAGGATGTTTAAATAAAAGGGAACATCACAGTAATTTGCATCATTCCTTTGAGACTCTACTGCCAAAGCACAGAATTATTAAAACAGCATATATGCTGCTCCATAAGTTGTGTCATACCCAAGCCCCTTTAGTGTTAGCAAAACAATTTCAGTGCACAAATCCAGTTAGAGTGTTGAGGGTGCCTTTGGCCAAAATATATATACTGAAAATAAAATTGATACAAAAATTGCAGTGCGTTCTGTACTAAACTACAGCCCAAAAATGATTAACAACTTATCACATATGAACTTGAACACTGACAGTAGTAGATATATTTTTAGGAAAACTCTAGAGAGCCATCTGATTGGAGTGTCTAGTTGTAAGTGTGTATGGATGACATGATGAAACCTGAATTGTGAATTAACACTATTTATTGGAGTTGTATGTGATATGTGATTTTTAAAATGCATTGTATAAAAGTAAGTAAGATTGTGATATTGTAAATATTTTTAGTGATTTTATGTTACTTGTTATTTCTGTTATTGTGTTTGTATCCCTGGTACCCCCTCCCCCAGGCGTGGTTGAAAAAGGGTCTTTGGATCCAATCCACCTTCCTGGTGAAATAAATAAAATTAAAAAAATGAAATGAAAACTATAACGAATGTACTGCAGACCACCTAAGGCAGTTGTGTCAGGAAAGAGTGGTCCAGTATGAGGGGCAAACCAAAAAGCACTTCGTGGAGGCTCTCTTGGCAGCTGATGAGCTAGCTGCTGCCCAGAACCTTGAGTCACTGCCAGTGACTGAAAAGGACCAGAGTCTTGGCATGGGGGTGCCAGGGTCCACCACAGAGTCTAATCCCAGGGAGGAGGACAGTGAGATCACAAGGAACCCCAATCCACAGCAGCAGGAGAAGGTTACCACAAAGCTGGGTCTAAAAGGGATCAGGCTGCAGCTGGAGTTGAGGAAATCAGAGCTGGAATTCAAGCATAGAAAATTTGAAGCACAGCAGCAGAGAGAGTTTGAGCTAAAAATGCAGGAAAAAGAAAACCGGTGTCAGAGAGAGGAAGAGAGAGAGGAAAAAGAGAACCAGAAGGAGTTCAAACTGGAGAAGTTAAGACTCCAACAACAACCCCCAGAGGAGGTAAGTGGCAGGGTTGAAACTGAAACTCCAGGGCTGGGATATACGTTCAAATCTAAATTAGTAGCTGAATTTAAAAAGGGGGAGGACATGGATGCATTTTTGAATTTGTTTGAAAAGGTCTGTATCTAGGCCAAAATACCCAGGAAGTCCTGGAGCTTTCAGCTATACCCGTTACTTACTAGTAAATGGCGTGAGGTGCTAGGCCAAATGGCCAATCAGGACAGTAGCAATTACGAGAAACTTAAACTGCTGTGCTTAAAAAGTATGAGTTAACTGCTGAGGCATACAGGGTTAAGTTCCGTAACCTTTGAAGAAGCCCTGACATTTGCTTTGAAGAACTCGACACAAAGCAAGTTAAGTTTTTGAAACATTGGTGGGAGGGAGTAGAATTATGTGGAAAAAAATTGAGGAGGTTATGTTGCTAGAGCAGTTCTTTTTTGCTTGCCCAGCAGAGCTGAAAACCTGGCTAGAGGACCGAGATCCAAAAACAGCACAGCAAGCTGCTGAGCTCTCGGACTGCTATGTCAGGAGCAGGCCTGCTCTGAAAGGGAATGGGGCGGGTGTGGCAGCACAGAAAGGGAAAAGCACACCTTCAGGGCAGCTAAAACCCTCACTGTCTCCACAGAAAAGGGGAAGCCCCAAGTTACAAAAAAGGGATTTCTCAGATAAAAAAATTATGACTGTTGGTTTTGTAAGCAGCCAGGGCATCTTGCTAGACAGTGTCCTAAAAAGGCACAGAGTGGACAAAGTGGTGCTTGAACAGAGTTGGGTTGTTTGTGTATCCCTGAGAGTACACCTGTAAACATGAGGGAGCACATGCACCCAGTTACTGTAAATGGGGTGGAGACATATGGGTTAAGGGACATGGGGGAATCTAGTACCTTAGTAAAAGGGGATTTGGTAGGGCCTGAGCAGCTTATATCTAATCAGTTTGTAACGGTGAAGGGATTCACTAGGGAGGAAAAAACTCTGCCTTTTGCCATTGTTCTCTTGGACTGGGGTGAGACAGCAGAGATGGTGCAAAAAGAGACAGTGGCAGACAATCTCATCCTGGATATGATAATAGAGAAAAATCTCCAGAAGGCGGTGGTGTGTGCGGTTACCTGCAGTCAGATGGCAAAGGTTGATTGTAGTTCCCTGAACCCCATAGACGTCCCTGTGAAAATAAATGGGAGGCTGGTTCCCCATCCTGTGCCTCCTGGAATGGAGGGTAGCAAAAGAGAGGTAGGACTTCCCCAGGTAGCTGTTCACAAGACAGCTACAGAAGGTTACTCCATGGATGGAGGGGTAACAAATGGTCAGAAGGTTAGGGATGGCAGTGACCCTGAATGCCCTGATGCTAGAGCATAGGACCCCAGTTTAGGAACTGAGGGGGACATGTCCCATGCCTTGGTAAAATGTGAAGATTTTGCAGCTGCTCAGAGAACTGACCCTAGTTTGGAGAGTCTGAGGGCTTGTGCAGAATCTGATGGAACACCGGGAGATGACATAAGACACAGGGTATTTGGGGACAATGGACTACTGTATATGCAAACGTAAGGACAGAGGGAGGGGTGATGGGCAGGCAGCTTGCCATTCCCCCAGGGTACTGTGAGAAGTTGCTCAAGATCTCTCATGATATCCCCATGTCTGGGCACCTGGGAATCATGCTCACCATGCAGCGATTGGCCCAGAATTTCTATTGGCCCAGCTTCACCCAGCAGGTGAAGGAATATTGCAGGTCTTGTCACCGGTGCCAACAAATATAGAAGGCAGGCAGTAAAACCAAAGTTGCCCTAATTCCCTTGCCCATTGTGAAGGAGGCATTCCAGAGAGCAGGAATAGATATTGTAGGACCGTTGAGTACCCCAACCTCCTCCAGGAAGAAGTTTGTCCTGATGGTGGTCAATTAAGTCACCCGATAGCCAGAGGTGGCTGCCCTCTCCTTACTTAGGACAGACAAAGTGGCAGATGCCTTGCTAGGGATTTTCTCCTGTGTCGGGTTTCTGCAGGAGGGTATCACTGATCAAGGGGTGCCTTCATGTCAGACCTGAAGAAGTTTTTGTGGGAGAAGTGTGGGGTTGTGCAGAGATGCACAACACCATATCACCCACAAGCCAATGGGCTTTTGGAAAAGTTTAATGGTACCCTAAAGGCAATGTTCCAAGTGTTTGCTGAACAGCGTGGGAGGGACTGGGAGAAATACCTTCCCCACCTGTTGTTCGCATACAGGGAGGTGCCCCAAGAGTCAACAGGGTTCTCCCCCTTCAAACTCTTATATGGACGTAGGGTGCGTGGTCCCCTGGACTTGATCTGGGAGGAATGGGAAGGCAAGCATACCACCCAGGGAACTCCCATGGTAGAGTGTGCCCTTAAGTTTAGGGAGAAGCTGAAGGAGCTTATGGGGGTGGCCCAAAGCAATCTGTCAGCTGCCCAACAGAAACAAAAAATCTGGCATGATTGCAGAGCCAGAGCTCATACGTACAGCGCAGGCCAGGAAGTCATGGTCCTAATCCCAGTCTGGAAGGACAAGCTGCAAGCTGAGTGGGCGGGACCATACAAGGTATTCTGATAGCTAAATGATGTAAATTATATCATGGAACTGCCTGACAGGAGACATAGCCATTTGCAAATAGAGCTGACCTGGTATTTGCAATGTGTAGTCCTGGGGAGAGGACGGATGAAGAAGACCCTCTCCTGGACTTGCTAGAGGAAAGGAAGCGGGAGTCCTCTGTGAAGACAATCAAGCTGACACCCCAGTTGACCCTGAATCAGACCCAGGAAGTGAAGGGGGTTTTAGAGAACTTTGTCCCTTTGTTTACTGCCAAGCTGGGATGGACCCCCTTAGTGGCACATGACATAGATACAGAGACGCAAGCACTCATCTGATGGACAGTCTACCGAGTGTCTGAGGCCATCCTAAAGGACATTAGGAGGGAGGCAGAAGAAATGCTGGACTTAGGGATAATCCAGAAATCCCACAGTCCCTTGGCCTCACCTGTAGTCCTCGTTCCCAAGCAAGATGGCTCTACTCGCTTCTATGTGGACTATTGTGGACTCAGCGCAGTCGCAAACTTTGACGCCCACCCAATGCCATGGATGGATGAACAACTGGACAAGTTGGGAGGGGTGACATAGCTTACTGTCATTGACCTGACGAAAGGGTATTGGCAGGTGGAGTTAACTGCCAGAGCTAGGGAGAGATTGGCCTTCATCACTCCAGTAGGATTATTTGAGTTCCAGGTACTGCCTTTTGGAATGAAGAATGCCACTGCCACCTTCCAACGGTTAGTCAACCAGGTGTTACATGGTACTGAAGAGTATGCAGTGGCTTATCTGGATAAGATTGCCATCTTCAGTGCCAGTTGGAAGGAACACCTGTCCCACATGGAAGGAAGTGTTGGGCAGGATACAGAGGGCAGGGCTCACTGTTAAAGCTGAAAAGTGCCAAGTGGCTTTAATGGAGGTGGCATACATAGGCCATGTAGTTCGGTGGGGGCAACTTTGTCCCAATCAAGCAAAGATTGAGGCAACAGAGGCATGGCCCAGGCCTGAAACTCAGAAGCAGGTTAGAGCTTTCTAAGTACCACTGGGTACTATCAAAAGTTTGTACCAAATTACAGTACCCTGGCAGCTTCCCTATCTGGCCTGCTAAGGAAAAGAAAGTCCAAGAAAGTAAACTGGGAGCCAGCCTGTGAATGAGCCTTCACTTGAATAAAGGAGGCACTGTGCAGTGGCCCTTTGTTAGCCAGTCCAGATTACAGTAAGCCATTAGTACTCCAGACAGATGCCTCAGATGTGCGGATCCATGATAAACAAGTATTCTATCTACTGAATGTGTAGCTAGACAAATGTTTGACAGCTTAGAAGGAATTATTTTTTCCTGTTTACTTTTAACATGAGAAAGTACCTGTTTTTAATTGAAAAAGTTTTTTAATTTTTTTTTTTATTTTCTTAGTTTACCCATGTATAAACTCAATAAGACACTGCAGGGCTATGTATTATGTTGAGCTAACCTCACTTCCAGGGACTGAAGGCACTCTGCACTCTGCCGGTGGGTCTGTGTGACCCTCGGGATGCAGTAAGGTAAGCATAATGCACACCAATTGTGTTTTATTGGCTACTTCTAGTTGGTTGGGGGCATTTCAGCTGGTTGGGGATGCAACATGGCAGGGTGGTGGTCATTTGATTCCAGCAGGTCTGTGGTCAACCATTCTAGTGAGTATTAGTGGGCATTTCTGTACTACAGTAATCATGCCATTCCAGTGAATCAGAGATCATGCCATTCTAGTGAGTTGGGGTGGACGCTCTTGGGGGGTAGGGCGGTCAGACAGGCATTGTGGCAGGTTGAGGTTGGGCCATTCCAGCAATTCAGATGTGCATTCTGGCAGCTCAGTGTGGCCATACAGATGGGTAACCATTGGCATTCAACTAGGTCAGAGTGGGAATTCTAGCTGGTCAGGATTATTATGGCTAGTTGGGGTAGTGCTGGGGAAAAGATCCTGAAAACTACAGGCTGCTAAGCCTGACATCAATGGTGGGAAAAATGTCAAGGCAGTTATTTATTTATTTATTGAAATGTTTCACCAGGAAAGGCATACTGAACAATAAGTTGCTCTCCTCACGGTGCATCCTGGGGGGAAGGGTCATTTGAGCGACATCATAATACAGTACATACACAGAACAGCATAACAGTTGAACAGCTCAAGTGAACAGAGTAAATGGTGTAACATACAACAACTGCTACAATATATAATTTTTTTTTTTACATTAAACTTGATATAGAGTGCAAAGTATACATGACTGTACATAGAAGTGCTGTTTAGAAAACAATTATGTGTAGTGTTTGGAACCCAGTTATGTATCGTAATGAAGGCAAGCGCATTCTGTATATTAACAGCAAGCTGAGCAACCAATAGAGAGCAGTGAGCCAGCTTGAAAAGGAGAAAGGACTATCCACAGGTACAGTTTACCACTAGAAGGTTTTGTAGGGCTAGCGAAATGGAGTGTAAGGAGGAGTAGTGATGAATCTGTGGAGGGAGGGCATTCTATAACTTAGGGAAGTGATGCGAGAAGGCCATCTGCCAAACTGTGGTACATCAACGTGGAATTGCTAGTAGCCAAGAATCATATGACCTAAGGGAGTGGGCCAGAGGGGTAGAATAGTAAGGGAGGAGGTGAGATATGGGAGGAGTGAGCCAAACCAAAATTTAGACGCAAATTTTACCGAGTGTAGGAGGCATCGATTTTCTAGGGAGGAGAAAGCCAGAGAGTGGTAGGGTGAACAGTGGTTAGTGAAAGGGAAGGCACCAAGAACAAGACAACAGAAGGAGTTAAAGAGTGACTCCAATCTGGTTAAGGAGGACTTAGGAGTGGCACCGCAGACTACATGACAGTAGTCAAAGATACGTAGTATCATCTTCTGGCAGCTACGGTTCCTGTATAATGTAGCACGTTTTGGGGGCAACTTCTTCGGGATGTTGTCAACATGTCCAGAGAAGCTGAAGTGTTGGTCTCGCCAGACCCCCAGATACCTAATGGAGGAAGTGTCCTCAAGAACTGTCCCATTAAGGGTGTGGAAGGAGAGCAGGGAGGGGAGCCGAGAGAGTCTCTGCTTAGTGCCAAAGGTCATAGAGACTGTCTTCTTGGCATTGAGTGAGATCTGAACCAGAGCTGGACTTGTTTGAAGTCATGCTGTAGTCTGGTTTCCATATCAGCAGGGGATTGGCCTGAGGTAAAGAGAACCGTAGGCAGCAGCCAGGCAGAGTGCTGAAACAGAGGCGTAGTATTAGCAGGTGAGGCAGAAACAGCAGCAGCCAAATGAGCAACTGCACAGGAATGCCGAATGCCAGCACAAGTGCGAGGCACACCACAGGCCTGCATGGGTGAAACCCCATGTGGAAACAGACTGCACAGTGACCCAGACAGGCCCAAGAGGCCAAGGAGTGAGCACCAGCAGTGGGCCATGGTGCTGGCCACTCACCGGCGGCAGAGACACTGGAGGACAGGAGCACCAGACCATAGGATGGAGGTGAAATGTTCTGTTTAGCACAACTGTGCAGCGGTACCAAACACCATAGCAAACACTGTACAGAACCCCTCCCCGAACCAGCACAACACCTCCACTGCCACCACATAAGCATGCCCCCCCACCAGCGGAAACATAGGTACTCACCAAGGCAGGACAGGGGCCACACCGAGGCACCAGGGGGTGTCCACAGGACATGGGGCAGAGGCCAGGCAACACAACTCCAGATAAAGGGGCAGACAGGAAGGGGCAACCGTAGGCAGCAGAGGGCGGGGCAGCACACCTCCCAAAAAAGGGGGGACATGCACAGTAGCCATAGAACTGCCACCCTATGCTGAGGATGTCAGTGCAATTCATGCAAAGCCCGCAAGGCAAACCACTAGCCATGCATAATGAATATGTATACAGCAGGAACAAGGTGGGTCCTGAAATGGTGTACTGGTGGTGTGCAGAGGCCCACAGATACAACTGCCTGCACACTGTGGATGACAATGCAGTGGCCACCATACAGGAGCACAACTATATCCCAGATGTGGCAGATGTTGGCGTGCGCCGTGTAGTCAGGACGCTGCAGGACAGGACATGTAGGACCATGGACAGCGCATCATAAGTCATGGTGGTGAGCATGTCAGGGATACCAGTGGTCATTGCTGGTCGATTGCCAAGGGTGCAACCACTGTGCTGGACTGTACAACGCATGCAGCATGTGGCATGGGGTGGCCAACTACACCAGCCATAGTCACCGACCTCGTGATACCAGCCGAGATCACTATGACAGGTGACAGGGCATGGTTTCTGCTGTATGACAGTGGCCGGGAGTGGGACTGGCTGGTCATATACACCATGGACTGAGGTCTGCAGCAGCTGGCAGACTGCCCTGACTGGTTCATGGACAGCACCTTCTGGGCATGCCCATCACTGTTCAACCAGCTGTACACAATACATGCTGTCCAGTAAGGTGCAGTCCTGCCAGCTGTGTATGCCCTCAACTGCACCAGGAGGGCACAGACATACAAACAGCTGCCTGGCCAGTTGCACATACACTGTCCTACACTAGCACCCACCTCTGTTCTTCTGGACTTTGAGCATGCCAGCTGGCATGCTGTGTCCATCATCTTCCCCGACACCAACATCCGGGGCTGCTTTTTCTATTTTTCATAGGCCATCTGGTGCAAAATCCAGCAATGCCCAGAGGTCCTGCAGAGGTACACCACAGACCCGGACCTTGCCCTGCACCTCCAGATGCTGCTGGCTTTGGCGTTCATACCGCCATCTGATGTGCTGGTTGTGTTCCAGGAGATGCAGGAATGGGAGCACGTGGCACAGAACGAGGAGATGCTGCAGCCAATCCTCAACTACATTGAGGACACCTGGATCGGTCACCCCAGTGCCCTGTCTAGACACAGATGTGCCACCTTCCCGATTGAACAGAGGAACTGCCATAGGGTGACCATCCAGGGCCTGGCCAGGATGAATAATCCTGTGGGGGAGGTGGCAGAGGGCATTCAACACCAGGATCAAGTCGTGCCACCCCAGCATTTGGCGACTGCCTGACTGCCTCCAGGAGGAGGAGTGGATGACCGTGGTCCAGTCTGAGCAGTTGGTCTCTGTGGCCGAGGCCCCTCAGGTCCGGCCCCTGTACCGGAACCTGAACACATGCATCACCACTGTGGTGGTGGAATACACCACATGGAGCCAGTATGACTACCTCTGTGGCCTGGCACACAACTTCACCTTCCATGTGTGACCAGGCATGCGGTGGCCTACCACAATGCTGCCTGGCATTGCTGATGCCTACTGTGTTCTGCCTTGCCACCTGTGGACTGCCACCTGTTGCAGGTCACCTGCACGTGCATAGCTTGGGCACAACAGGCTAATACTGAGCCCAGCCATGGAGCGGTGCCACCCTGGTACGGGCACCCGCTCATCATTCTCATTTCCCTTGGTCTCTCTTTTGACCCTCACCCCCTTGCTGCCACCCCGTGGGCCCCTGGCAGTGCAGCCATTGTGGTCCAGTGTTCCTCCCTGCCTTGGCAGGATTGCAGCCTTCCTGACCATTGCCTCCTGTGATCCACCCATGTTGTCCTGTGCCCCTGCCCTCCCTTCCACGTGGCCACCCCATGACCATTGTATGGCCTGGCACCCTGTGCTGCTGCCCACGTCCTGTCACCCTATGCTCCGGGCTCTCTGCCATGGGGTCACTCTCATGTGTGCACCCTTGCCTCTGTGCCTGTGGCACGAACACACAGTGCTGCATGTCCCTTTGTCCTCTGCACCCCTGCAGGTCGCTTTGTTGTGCGGTCACCCCATTTGCGCAGTGCCCTTCCCGCGGTCTGCCTTTTTCTTTTGCTCTGTGGGGACTCGCCCTCAGGGAGTCGCCCACATCATGTAAATCCAAACTGTATCATCGGCACACATGTGGATAGAGGTGGTTGAGCAGACTAAAGGAAGGTCATTTAGGAAGATGGAGAAAAGGATAGGGGTCAGCACAGAACCCTGGGGTACGCCAGTGTTGATAGGGAGAGGAGGAGATACGGCATCTGCTATTCTCACTGACTGGGTCCTACCTACTTGGTATTCTTTGAACCAACTAATGGCAGAGACAGGCCAGCCGAGGAGAGGGAGTCTCGTAGAAGGGTGTGGGAGACAGTGTCGAAAGTCTTTCTAGGTCGACAAAGATGGCAGATGTGCTTTGACTATTGTCAGTCCCTGATCGGATGGAATCAGTGAGTCTAATCAGGGAGGTGGTAGTGGAGTGATTCTAACTGAAGCCAGATTGGAATGGGGTGAAGAAGTTAGTGTAAGAGAGAAAGCTAGTTAGTTGAGTGAGAACTAGATGCTCCTGGAGTTTAGCAAGGGTAGGAAGGAGAGAGAGATAGGATGATAGTTGGCAGCAGCAGAAGGGTCACCACCCTTGGGCAAAGGAAGGACAGTAGCATGCTTCCAGATTGATGTGATGGAAGCTGCTGCAAAAGAGCAGTTAAGTAGGTAAGATAGTAGAGCGGAGATGGCAGGTGCTAAGAGGTACAGCAGTTTGTGGTCCAAGCCATCTGGTGAACTGCCTTTGGAGGGGTTGAGGGCATATAGTGCCTCCATAGTGGCATCAGGAGCAGAGAAGGAGAAGGAGTGGGATGCAGAGGGTATGTTAGGAGAGGGGGTTGTGGGGGGGGTGGAGGGAAAGCATGAGATGGCAGAGGCAAGGAAGAGAGGAGAGCTGAAGCACAAGTGGTAAAACATGAATTAAATTCTGAGGCAACGCTAAGGTAGTTGGCAACTTGGGTATTGTTTACTTTAAGGATTGGTGCAGGAGCAGAGGAGTGGGGAGAGGAAAGGGATTGAATAACCTTCCAGAATTTGGATGGGTTATTTATATTAGTCTGGAAGGTTGAACAGAAGTACTGTATTCAGATTTAGGTAACCGGGTGGCTTTCGTACACTTGTTGTGTAAGGACCAGTAGAAGTTGTAGGCGTGAGGGAGCATGGTTGATTTATATGCTTTCAAGGCTTGATCTCTGGTCCTTTGACATGCTATTAGTTTGGGGGTGATCCATGGGAGGTGGTTGCCTCTAACTCTTGCATGCCTTAGGGGGACGTGTTTATTCAAGACCTCAAGAATTTTAGATTGTAACTAGTCATATGCAACATCTATAGAACTAGACGTTGCTAATAGCTCCCAGTTAGAGTGTGTCAGGTCCTGGTGGAGGGGAGCAATGTTCAACGATTTATATGAGCGGAGTAATAATGTTTTGGGAGGCTTTAGTTCTGTGTATTTTACGTACTACATAGATCATGTGGTGATTGCTGATGGCAATTGGTAGAATACCGGATTTAGTTACCCTGTGAGGGTGGGATGTGATGGCCCAGTCAATAAGGGAGTGGTTACCAGACTTGTGATTCATGCTACTTGGTTCTGAGATGAGTCGCAGCATGTTAAGGGAGGAAATATCATTTCTTGTTTTAGAAAGGGAGGTGGCTAGCCAATTTTGGTTACAGTCACCTAGTATATAGGTTTCACCTGCTGAAGTGAGAGAGGTTATGATGTTTATAAGTTCTGTGATGGCAGTTGGGAGAAGACTAGGGTGGCAGTACACACCCACAACATAGATGGGTACTGAGAAGGGGAAGGAGAGTTTAAGGATTAGAGCCTCATATGCCTTGGGGACAGAAGAGGCTAGGATGCTAGTGAACTGAATGGACGTGGAGACATATATAGTCACCCCACCTCCCCTGATGGGACAGTCTTGCAGTGTTATGGTGTAACTGGGAATTGAAAGGGCTATGTCACCTATCTTATTACTTAACCATGTTTCAGAGAGGATGATGATTTCCAGAGTAGATGAGGCAACTACAAGTTGAAGTAGGTCGATTTTAGGGAGCAGACTGCGTGTGTTTAGGTGCAATATTTTTAAGCCCCGAGGTTTACTGACGCCATAGCAACCACTTGAGGTGATTACACCATGGTTATCACCTGTACATCAGGCTTTACCCTTTATGTTTGTGTGTCCAGGAATAGCTCTAACATTATAAAGAACATCAGTAAACCTATGCGGAGCAAGGATAAATTTGAGAAAATCATAGCGCTATGCGTAATTCATAGCAGTTGAGAGGTGTGGATTTAAAGAGAGCCGGGGCCGGGGTGGACGGGGGCTGAAATTTAGGAGGAAAAGAAATATCTAAAGAACATGAGATGAGGAAAGTAGTCGGGAGACCGAGCAGTGAGCAGATGTACAGGGGCTTGCAGTCCAGCCAATCCACTGGGGCTAGCTGCAGTAGTCAGCCAGACAAGCTTTTTCCTCTGGCAAGTACCAAAAATCTGAGTTTAAAAAAAAGAGAAGGATCAGTGGTACCATGGAGGGATCATACCTATGGGAGGCTTGATGGCAACAGACAGGGAGATGCGGCTGGCAGCGGAGAGAAGCGCTGCAGGCCTGCAGCCATGGAGGCTACTTCATCTGATCAGGGCTCTGGATCTGCAGGAGAAAAAAAGAGGGAGAGATTACATTTAGCAGTGGTTGAAAATTGCGGGAGTGGGGGGGGGGCAGAGGACAGACAGAGGAGCAACAGGGGCCGGAAACACAGGAAAAGAAAGGGATTAATTGGTGGGCTGGGAATACAACAACAACTGCAGAAGGAAGTCTGGGGGCAGGGCGGGTCAGTGGCAAGCACCGTGGGGGGGGGGGAGATTACAACGGAGAGAGGGTCAGCTTGGAGCAAAGTAGAAAGGAGAGAAAAAAATAAAAATAGAAATAGATAGGGATTATAGTACAAGCAGATTTACACTTTTAAGAGATTCAATAGTCAGAGCAGGTCTAAGACATTTATAAGCACTAGACAGCAGTAAAAACATCACTAAAATGCAGTACATAGGCAGGTGTCATTTTCAAGTAATCATCACAGTATTTTCTAAACCTGGGGACATTAGGCAAATATTACACAGTATGAGGCACAGTACCTAATTTAGGAGTAGAAAAATAAATTTCTAAAGAAAATGAGACGAGGAAAGTAGCCAAGAATCAGAGCAGTGAGCAGATGTTCAGGGGCTTGAAGAACAGCCAATCCACTGGGGCTAGCTGCGGTAGTTGGCCAACCATGCATTTTCCTCTGGCAAGTGCCAAAAATCCAAGTTTACAAAAAGAGAAGAAGCAGCAGTGCCTACGGGATGCTTGATGGCAGCAGGCAGGGAGATGTGGGTGGCGGTGGAGAGAAGCGGCGCAACCATGGATGCTAGTTCGCCTGATCAGGGGCTTTGGATCTACAGGAGGCTTGATGATCGGGATCTATGGGAGGCTTATTAAGGAGGGACTAGTCACATTCTTAGAGTAAAAGAGCCTTACGGGTGTGGGCTGTGTATGTTTATAAGGGGCTAGTCTTGTCAGACTAACTAAACTTTTTAATGTTGTGACAAAAATGACAAATGAGGCCTGGCAGTAGGCGTGCTGTAGGCAGGTTTTTGCAAGGCCTTTGATTTGATACCACATCAGAGACTAGTTAAGATGGAGAGCACCCTGGCTCTCAGGCAAGAAATGTTATTCAAGCTTTAAACTGTTATTCATTTCACAATGTTTGGCCAGGAAAGGCACACTGAGCTGGGGCTCATTTCTAGATGCATCCCAGGAGCACAGAGGTTAAGTGGCTTTCTAAGGGTCATAGAGTATGCAAGTTAAGGTTTTCAGAATGAACCTCAGGTCTTCTAGATGTACCAAGCTTGTTCACAGCTTCTTAAAAGTACTCTAACCACTAGCTACAGTATACTGTTTTTATCAAAAACTGGTTGATGGATAGTAGAACACAGAGGGTGTCCTAAATGGTAAATTTCCTTAGGATAGATCAGTGACTAGTGGGGAACTGCAGGGGTTGGTCCTGGGCTCACTTTTGTTTAATATGCACCTCTGCTATATAGCAGAGGTATCCAAATGTAACTCCCGAATTGGGACATACCTTAAACGACTGGGACCCTGGCCGCCACCAGTCCCAGTCCTGTGTGCTGCTCTTTAGCTCCTGACAACCCCCATGTGGTAATCCTGTGTGTGTGTGGGGGGGGACCAGAGAAGCATGGGTTTCAGGAGTTAAGTCACCCATTGGGCTACATGGTAGAGTGCACTGCCAGACGATTAGCAGAGGGAATGTGTGAGCTGGCAGTGTGCGTATGCATAGTAACAGCAATGCGACACTCATCGTTAAAGCTGCTGCAGTGGCTCAAGTAAGGGTCCTTCTCATGTGCTCTGATCCCAAGGAAATAAGGAATGATAAAGGGGGCTCGAAGGCACGCCTAGGGAGGTAAAATAAAAACTTTGCAAAAGTGCTGCTAAGCTGTACATTATATTAAAGGGGCACTACTGCTTTAAGAGCAGTCCAGGCTGCTATGTGTAATGTTGCCCTGCCTGTTGCCTGGGGGGGGGGGATCAGTGATATTGTGCTAGCAACAGGCAGGTTAAGCCCCTTTAAACCCCCATTGTGACACTGGATGACATGGCAGGGGGTAGTTATTGAACTCCGGGGCATTTAATAATCAAATTTATTTAGTCTGCCCTGCGATAGCCCGTGACATGGGCGTCGGCAACTGATGGCTTGCAATACTGGTGACTCAGTCCCTGCACATGTCCACAGGGCTATCGTTGAGGAAGGGCAACCGGATGGGGAGGTGGGCGTATATAGCGACAGGACATCACTGTATGTATACTTGCACGGGGGGGGGGTAGAGCGAGTGTGATGGAAGGGAGGGAAGGTTGACCTGGCGTGGTTGGCGTGGGGCTGCTGAGCTGGCCCCGTAGCATGGTGGGTACATGGCAGCCTAAAGCTGAGATGGTTCTAGGTTCTGGTCCAGGCACGCCTACATTTTTGTGTGCCCAGCCCAAAATTCTTTTTTTGCCGGATTTTGCACTCCCCTCAGACATGCACCCCTCTGGAGTTAAGAATCCTTTAGTAGGGGGGTGCGAGGTGCGGGGGGCACAGCCCCCTGCATGAACAATTAAAAGCTAAGTCCCCAGTGCTGTTTTCTTGTGCGCCGGGGCTGTACATCGCCAAAATTGATTTTGGGTGATGTACGCTCACCCTGCCGCTGATCAGGATTGGGCTTTCACCCTTATCACATAAATCCCTTGCAGTATGAACTTATATTTGGGATCCTACATGAACTGTTTAGCAGCAGCCATGCTGGACATCTTTTACACCCCTAACAACCAATCAGGATTCAAGGAGCCTAAGGACCTGCAGCTATGGCTCCTGGGAAGTGGGTCTGGACAATGCCCTTGACGCCTAAACAGCCAGCTAATGAGACATTAAAGGGACTTAATGTTTATTCATTTTGCAGATGGACAGCTGTTTGGACCAATGGAAAGCTGCCATTTTCCTCTGAAACCCTGGGATAGTTTTTCAGATCAGGGCAGTTGGTGGCACAGGCTCTCTGAGGACAGAGGGGAGCTGTGTGTGAGCGAGAGAGACTTTTGGGAATTCAGCCCACGGCTTCCAGTTGTGACTACAGTGAGACCTAAACATCTGCCATTGTCTGGGAGACTCAGCATTCCCAGTTCCCAGCTGAAAGAAGAAAATTTGGCAACCTCTGTCAATACCCAGGCCGGGACTGCATATCCTGAGTTTAAAGTTGTTCCAATAGGGAGTCACATGACGCACTGTGCTGTGTAAGCAGCTTGGCCTCTCTGCTCCACTTTCCACCTCACTGTTTTCCTTATTCATTTCCTTCTGCTACTCACTCATCAGTAACTTCTTTGCTTGTCCTACCTGTTATCAGTCATTGAATTTTCTCACCAGTGAAAAGCTGGAGTAAAATGAACACTGAAATGAAAACAGCAGCCATATGCCATACACTTCTGAATACGTCGGAAAGGGACAAAGCTTCTAAGAGAACTAAGGTACAGGCCCTGCCTGCTTCTCGAACCCTGCTTCCTCTCCAGTACTAACACAGGAACACTTCAAGTGATCACTGATGAGCTCAGAAGTATCAGAGCTTTCACAGAAACTTTGAATCAGAGGATGGGTGATGCAGAGGCCAGAATTAGCTCAGTTGAGGACTGGTGCAATCGTCTGGCACCTGAGACTTTGTCCCTCTGTCAGAAAATTATCCAAATGGAAGATAGAATAGAAGATCTGGAGGGATGCAGCTGGAGAAATAAAATAGTTGTGATCAGTCTGTCAGAAGGATCAGAGGGACCAAATACAACATTATTTATCCAAAAGCTCTGCAAAAAAATTGCTGGGCCCTCCCCCAATGGCCTCCTTTAAATCATGGAGCGGGGCCCACAGAGCTCTCTGGCCCACACCTCCTCCAGGCATGAGACCTCGTTCCTTGATATCTAAATTTTTAAACTTCTTGGACAAACAGCATTTGCTTAGCAACATCGGGGGCACAAAAAAATCTCCTGGGAGAGCAATGCACTCAGAATTGCTCAGGACCTCCCCCCTTCCTTTCGACTCAAGAGGGCTGCATATGGTTTGGTAATTTCCAAGCTTCCAGCAGCCTAAATCTGATTTCGTATACTATACCTCACCAGGTTGCAAGTTAACTATCAAGGGTCTTTTAAATCTTTTGAATCCAGCGAACTTGCAAGCATGGAACTCCTTAAGCTATACCCGGATTTGTTCAAGTCATCCACTTGAGGGTGCCAGTCCGGGATCCATTCTTATTTTTTCTTTTATTTGTTTATTTGTTTAGTTTTGTTGATTGGGAAAGGAAGACTAGACAATTCTGCCTACTTTCAGCGTTGTCCCGGGGGAGGGGGATACAGATGGATGCCAACTGACATTGAACCAGATTAAACTGTTGGTGGTATTTTTCCTTAACGGACTACAATGGCAAATTGACGGATTATTTGTTCAGCTACCTTCCAAACTTTGAATCCTAATGTGACCCCGTAGATACTGGGAGATGTGGAGAGGATTTAGAGGTGTTCCCAAGATTCAGTGTTGGAAGATGCCTCATTTTATTGAGTATGTATGGCTTTATTTTTACTTTTTCCATCCTGCTTAGTACCCTGATACTATTCTCCTGTTGAGTGCGATTGTTTACTTAGCCCCTATCTGCAGTCTGGCAGGTGTAATATAGGGTTTCCTCTTGGAACCTCTGATTTGCCTGGATCTTCTGCTGTCATGCTTGGATTTTGGCATGGATGACAGTGACAGCTTGTCCCCCTCATTCTCTTTTTCTATTTTGCCCACTGGAAGATGACAGCTTACTTATAGGCCCTCTCATCTCTGTGAGCCACATTTTTACTCAAATTGTGAAAATAGCTTTGGGGAAGACCTGTGGTAAATAGGCACTTGCACAGTCTAAGCTCTCACTCCTGGTCTCAGAGTTGAAACTGGGCTCCCCACTGTCAAGCTTGTGAATTATCTATATAACTTCTGCCTTCAGTCAGTGCTACATCAGTGGTCAAATGCCTCCTCAAGAGTAATACCCTTGTCAATGAGTACATTGGCTTAATGCTTTAAGGGTTCTGTACTTACTCTCTGGTGGAGATGGTGGGGGGCCCCAATGGCTGCAGACCCACAGCTGGGCATGTAACTACTGACATTCAACTGTCTCCCTTACACCCCTTTTCCGCTTCCTGCTATTAATGCTCTTTCCAGATTGTTGAAACATGTGCTCTTAGATGGATAATGTTGTCCCTTGGATTGCGTTCAACCCTATGACTGTGTTTTGCACTCTGCTAGTGTTCTTACAATGCAAATCAGCAAATAAGCAGAAGAATGAGCTCAGAGCTGGTATGGAGAGCCCATGTCTGCAAGTTCTCCCTCCGAGGAAGCTATCTAACATTTATGGCTAAGTAGGGGATTTGTTGGTTGCTTTGAATGTTTGCAGCAGTATTAAATATAAAGGGGTCTCGGAAAGGGGTTGACGTCTTGTTCGGAGACATGCAATCACACTGGACAATATGGCATTCCATACTGCATAATGATGTTGGTCTTGGGCTGTGATGGGAGGCCTCCCCTTGATGCCGAGACATTGCTGTTGGGAAAAGGTGGACTCCGAGAGCAGTGTTGCTGCCAATCCTCACCGCTGGGCAAACACATATATTCTCAGCAGCTCTTTCTTCAACTGAAAGCAGGAAATGGGAGTCTCTAACCTGTCAAGTTCCACCTTTGTTTTTTGTCCGCTTCTGCCACCTAGTGGAAGTTTAATGAAAATCACCTTTTCTATGGTGAACAGGATAGCAAATAATACCTGCCATCACACTAATATTTCTGTATTTTCTTAGACTCTAATCCAGGAGTTATTGAAAGTTATGGTTCCCTGGCTTAGGTCTGAACCTGAACACTTCATCCATGGATGCCAGGGATGGTGCAAGCAGAGGTCCCGCTCCTCCCTTCGAATGTGCTTTTCTTGTAGTATAAAACCTTTTTTTGACTGTTCAGTGAATCTGAAGGGTAGCAGCTTTGTATGCTGGACTGTCTTTACTGGATAATTTGATTATTGACTCTGACTCTTTTGGCTTTACTCCCTGTGTGTGCTGAAGGTTACTGCCAGTCACCACAAGACTTTGTTTATCACAACTGCCTAGGTTGTATTACTTCATTAAGATGCAGGCACTTGAACTTTTTAGTGTTTTTTTTCTTTTTAGATGCAGGGAAGTTAATTTTAGTTTGAGATAGCGACTCTGTTAATCAACTCCAGGGACCATAGTTAGTGTTTTGTCTGCTTCTAGACCTTTTTTTGATTGTTCTTTACCTTACTTAACATAACTATTTTATTAAGTATGATACTCTGCTCAATTCAGGAGAGACAAGTAATATGTTTTTTGTACACAAGATGTGTGAAATATTTTGTTTTCATATAATTTACTAGTGATTTACTATATTCTTATACAGACTGCTTTATCTAGGTTTTGGTAGCACAATTTTTCTTCTCCTTTTTTAGTCTCTGTACGGTTGTCTATTTTGGCGGTGAGGGCAGGGGAAGGGGGGCCTAAGTGTTGGCGATGTTCAAACCATCATGGGCCCACTATATTGGGTGTTGTGGTTACTAGGACCAGGATCAACTTTTATTTTTAATTTTTGGATGTATATTCATGTTGGTGTTTGTTCTCTTTTTGTGGGGGGTTGGAGGGTTCTGGGTTTGTGCATTTGTTTATATAGGTTTACTGTGGGACACTCAGTTGGGAGGAGGGAGGGTGTTTTAGCTCAGTGACCCAGTGGGATTCCCAATGTTTTCATCTGTGAAACAGGAATCATTTTACAAGGTGTTTTCATTATTAAAGTGACATGGCAGGGCCACAGATGTTGATATCATGGAATATTAGACACGCTCTGGATAAATCTAAGCACCACATTGTTCTACAACCCCTTAGGAAATTGCATGCAGGAATTGCCTGCCTTCAGAAAACTCACCTTAAAAGAGAGGCCATTCATTTGTTTTGAAAAGAAAGGGTAGGGCAGACATTTGGGACAGGCAACAGTAATAAATGAGGTGGGGCTGTCTTACTGGTGGCACGGCATGTCCCCTTCCAGTTGATACAAGAATTCTGGACCTGGAGGGTAGGTATTGTTTAGTACATGCTAGGTCGTACTTCTCAGAACTTTTGGTGGGATCCATTTATGGACCCAATACTGACACTTCCAGATTTTTTACCACACTTGCCACCCTTTTGGCTCCTTTTACCCAGGCTTATGTTCTGTTAGGGGGATACTGAAATTCAACTTACCAGCCAGATTTGGACAAATTGGACACTCTTCAGCAGGGTTTGTCTCAGGGACAGTGGAGACTTCAAGAGTTCATGTATGGCAAGCCGTTAGGGACGTAATTCATAATCTCTGGCTGTATAGTAAAACACACACACTATATGGTGAAATACATATATCATATAGTGAAATATATACATTATATAGTGAAATACATACACAATGTAGTGAACCACATACAGTATCTACTGAAATATATACATCGTATAGTGAAATACATATACTGTATACTGAAATATATATATTATATAGTGAAACACATACACTATATAGTTAAATGCTTACATTGCATAGTGAAATACATGCACTATCTACTGAAATCCACATACTGAGTACTGAAAATCTACATACACTATATACTGAAACAAATGTACTATGTGCTGAAACATATACACTACCTATTGAGATACATACACTACAGACTGAAACATCCACATAAACTATCTACTGAAACAAATACTCTATAGATTATAACATATACACTATATATTGAGAAAAAACTGCATACACTATATACTGAAACAAATACACTATATATTGAAACAGCTACACTTTATATTGAAATACCTACACTATCTATTGAAATAAATACACTATGCACTGAAAAATCTGCATACACTATATACTGAAACAAATACACTATATATTGAAATACATACACTATCTATTGAAATGCATACACTACACACTGAAAAAAGCACATACACTATATACTGAAACAAATACACTATACATTGAAACATCTACACTTTATATTGCAATACATACACTATCTGTTGAAATAAATACACTATGCACTGAAAAATCTGCATACACTATATACTGAAGCAAATACACTACATGGTGAAACACACACTATGTATTGAAACACATACACTGTAGACTGAAAAATTCACATACACTATATACTGAAACAAATAATCTATATACTGAAATTGACTATGTTCTGAAACTACCCATCCCCCTGCCCCTCCCCCATGAATGTCCTACAGCTGAACTCCTTGCCTGTTGCATTCAGTTAGCTGCTAGCTTGATGAGAGGATGTCTAAAACTGCAGAGCTGAGGTAAACAAAACAGGGCTATCTCTTATTCTACTTCTTTATGGGGATTTTCCTTTTGTTTTGCTTGCACACCTTTAGTCAAATTTCAGACCATTGTGATTGTGACAAGAAACTTTTAAAACTAATTTAAATGCTGTAGTTTATTCTTTTAAATAAGTGCTGCCTTCATTTACTGTCAGACAACACATTTGTATAGGAAGCTAATACAGGATATTCCTAACATACCTGTATACATAGGGAGCTGCATGCATTTTTCCAAGTTAAACTGTTGATTTGTTTTATGTGTAATTAATTACTGTGTAAGTCCAGCAGCTTATCTGAGTTGAATGCTTGGGAAGCACTTCAGGAGCTGTGGAAGTGTAAGCCAAAATCATTGCTAGTTTGTGCTCTATGGACTATGTTTTGATTAAGTTTTTATTTTAATGTTTTGTTTAATAAACGTTTCTTGGTTAAGAAACAAAAATATATATTTTTGCTGCAATCCTTCAGTATTCAATTCTCATCAGTTTAGCTGTCATATGCATGTAATTTGCATTGTTTTATTAAATAACTTTACTATGAATCCTCACTGGAGGCATGCACAGTCTGTTTTGGGGTTTGAGCTTCTCAAACTGTGTTTTATTTCTTTTTTTTTTTCCCATAGAGATTTTTATCTCTTTAGTCACCCTGCTACCTCTTTGCCCACTGACATCTCCAGCCCAATCACTTATCATCCACAGGACATACTTCCTTTGAGATCCACCCCCCCCACACTCACATCCCCCATATTGGGGCCAGGAGGGGGAGGGCCATTGACAAGGAGACACATATTCCGGTATGAGCAGAGCCTGGTTAGCAGTGCAAAATCTGCGGCAGGTTGTTGGATCATTTTGCCATTAGGGGGTTTCTACCTTTGGTTTCATCCCCTGGGCAGCCAAGCATGCAATGATGCAATTGCATATAAAGACACATGCTTGCTTTGCATCTGCTTGAGCCCTTCCTCTTATGCAACTCCACTGCCCTGCCAGCCCTCCTCAGCTAGGTGGATGTTGAAGAAAGGGGTGGTCAGACTTCCCCTCACTGAGAGAAGTGCATTCCCTGAGATGCTCAATCATATCTCCCCCCAGCTAACCCCTGTGCAACCCAGGTCCACCCCCAAAACTGGGCCACTGGCATGGGAGACAGTGCAATCACCACCAAGCTGCTAGGCCAGCCCACCATACTGTGTTTTTATAAGTAAATAAAGACAGCATATAGGTAAAAGAAGAAAACAAACTGTATTTTAACTAGTCTGTTATAAACATTTTAAGTCACATCACAATGTTTTGAAATCGGATAAAGGTTTTGCAAGCAAAATACGATAAAACAATACATAAAAAGATAGATAAGATTACCCTTTTATGTTTACCTTCTGCATCTTGAGAGGCGTCGGCCAGGATTTTTAGTCAATTAGGGCCCCATTTTCAGAAGGTTAGCATGCAGAGCTAAACATTACACTGTGGGAACAGCATGGTTGGATCGGTGTCATATTCAGCATCACCTGATGCTACCCTGATCATGTGCATGTGCATATATACTACTACGGCCATGCAAATGAGTAATCCTGTCCTGCATACAGAGCACAGTGCTGTATAAAAGGTTTCCTTAGTGACCATAAATACCTCCCTCTACATTTTATACTCAGCCTCTAGGCTTCTAGTACCTAGATGCTTGATTTTGCACTTTTTGGCTTTGAACCCGAACTACCATGTCCCATAGCACTCTTTAGGTTTTCTAAGGTCCCCACTCATTCTCTCCATCTGCACCTATCAACGCTATTACAGATTGTGGTGTCATCTGCAAAAAGGCATATCTCCCCTTCCAGTTCTTCTGTTATGCCACTTATAAAGACACCGAAGAGGATGTGTCCCATTACTGAGCCCTCCGGCACCCTACTGGTCACTCTCTCCTCACTGGAGGGAGTGCCATTTACCACCACCTTCTGTGGCTGTGCGTTATCTCAGGTGCAGCACTTAGGCATGCACAACACTAATCTGAAAATGGGGGCCCACATTTCACTGTAACAGAACTATCACTGCATTGTGATAAGCAGGGTTGGTACTATTTTAAAAAGCATTCTTCTGTGCAGTGCTAACCTGTTAATGTGGCACTATCTTTTTTTTTTTTTGCACAGGATTACTAATTGCAACCAGGTGCTCATACAGCTGGGGGTTACTCTAATGCATATAAGGTGTACAGGTATATTAAATGCTTTCTTGAAGTGTTAACACACTGCGTGGTTAGTGCTTGTTAATGAATTTGGGAATCGTGTTTTAACTGCACACACGCAGCCTGCCAGCAACCCCCCACACACATACACACACTGTCAGTGCTGGACACAATAAAAAAACAAGCATTTGTCAATGCTGAATGTTGATTGCATTGGTCCGTTGAGCTCGCTCACTGGCCCTCTGTCACTCGCTCATTCTGTTTCTCCTGGTGCTGCAGACTGCTGTTTTGTACTGAGCTCCTTCCTGCATTGGCACCCTTTTCTGTCCACAAAGAAATCTGCAGATGGCCTGACAGAGCTCCGTTGAGGTGGGTCACTCCCCCCCCGACTCCCTCATTCTGTTTCTCTTTGCGCTGCATGCTGGCCTTTTGTACTGGGCTCCTGCCTCTGTTGGTGGCTTTTTCTGCCAACAAAGAAATCTGCAGTAGTCCCAACACAGGTCCATTGAGGTTGCTCACTCCCCCTCTGTCACTCACTCGTTCCGTGTCTGCCGGCGCTGCAGGCTGGCCTCTTGTATTGGGCTCCTGCCTGCTTTGCCGCCTTTTTCTGCCCACAAAGGAATCCGCAACAGTCACGATAGAGCTCTGTTGAGCTCACTCACTCCCCCCCTCTCTCATTCACTAGTTCTGTTTCTGCTGCCACTGCAGGCTGTCCTTTTGGACTGGGCCCCTGGGTGCACTGCTGCCTTTTTCTGCCCACAAAGAAATCCGCAGCAGTCCCAACAGAGCTCCGTTGAGCTCACTCACTCCACTTCCCTCACTCTCTCACTGGTTCTTGCCTCCTGGGGGTGCAGGCTGTCCTTGTACAGGGTTCCTGCTCTTGGCGGCTTTTTCTGCCCACAAAAAAATCTGCAGCAGTCCTGACAGCGCTCCGGTGAGTTCACTCCCTCACCCTCCCTAACTCGCTCTCTCATTCTGTTTCTCCCAGTGCTGCAGGCTGCCCTTTTGTACTGGGCTCTTGCCCTGGGGCCTTTTCCTGCCCACAAACAAATCCGCAGCAGTCCCGACAGAGCTCAGTTGAGCTCGGTCACCCCCCTCACTTGTTTGATCTTAATCTGTCCCAAGCACTGATTTCCCACAGCGACCGTGCTATTCTCCGGCAGGAGTGCAAAAACCCGGATGTGAAAAATGACAGCTGTACTGTTCATAAGGAGGTGTGAAAAAGTGCCACTGTTGAAAATGTGGTGTGAAAATATTACAAATGTGCGAAGTTACAAGGGTGCGTGGAAACAGTCATGTTATGGAGTTTCATCACCAAATTTTCAACAAAGGGCCTTTAGGACCTCTGCTCATGAACAGTGCCACTGTCATTTTCTTAATCTGTCCCAAACACTGATTTCCCACAGCAACTGCATTATTGTGTGCCGCAACTGTGAAACCACATTTCAGTCAGGATGTGAAAAATGACAGCTGTACTGCTCATAAGGAGGTGTGAAAAAATGCCACTGTTGAAAATTTGGCATGACAATATTACAAATCTGCAAAGTTACAAGGGTGTGCAGAAAGTGTGCAACGCACACTTGTAATACAGTCATTTGATGGGCTATCATCACCAAATTTTCAACATAGGCCTTTTAGGACCTCTGCTCATGAACAGTATCACTGTTATTTTCTTGATCTGTCCCAGACAGTGATTTCCCATAGCGACTGCTCTATTCTGCACCGGAAGTGCGAAAACACATTTCGGCCAGGATGGGAAAAATGACGGATGCACTGTTCATAAGTAGGTGTGGGAAAATGGCAATGTTGAAAATCTGGAGTGAAAATATTATAAATTCACGAAGCTACGAGCGTGCATGCAAACTGCGCAACACACGCTCATAACACAGTCATTTTATGGAGTATCATTAGTAGATTTTCAACACAGCCATTTCGGGACTTCTACTCATGAATAGTGTCACTGTCATGTTCTTAATTTGTCCCGAACACTGATTTTCCCACAGCGACCGCGCTATTCTGCGCCGGAAGTGCGAAAACACATTTCTGCCAGGATGTGAACAATGACAGCTGTACTGTTCACAAGGAGGTGTGAAAAAATGCCAGTGTTGAAAATCTGGCATGAAAATATTGCAAATTCACGAAGTTACGAGCGTGCGTAGCAACTGCACAGCACACACTCGTAAAACAGTCATTTTTTGGATTTTTTCTACCAAATTTGCAACATAGGCTTTTGAGAGCCCACCTCATGAACACTGGCACTGTCATTTCATTAATCGGCCCCAAAAGTAGATTCCACACAGTGACCGCGAAATCACCTTTCGGGGCCGATTAATGACAGTTCAAGAATTCATGAGGAGGGTCCAAAAAACCCTATGTTGAAAATTTGGTGAAAAAAGTCCCAAAAATGCCCGAGATATGTACTAAAGTTGAAAAAACCCTATTTATTGCAGTACGTTATACAGCTTACCATAGCATTTCCTCAGTTCACTGTCAGCTTTGAAGAGTGCAGACGTGTTCCCAGTCCACCGAAGATTGTCGCGCCAAGCTCCGGAGGTAAGTATGGGGTGACGGGGGTGTGTGGGGAGGTGGGGAGGCAAGTGCGCAGGGGTTGGTCTGCTGTAGCAGGTGAGGGCCAGGGACACTACAAGAAACCGTTTTTGTAGCTAAAAAAAAAGACTTCAGGGGCCGTTTTTCCCTTTACAGGGGCATGTGGCACGCTGGGATAGGCACCCAGTGTGCCACCAATGGTTTTCTTTTGGGGGGGCAGCAGTAGCCGATGGGGATTGGGCACCCCATCAGCAGGAATAAAAGCAGGGGGATGTTACAGAATGCCGACAGGGAGTGGGCTTCCCGTCGGCACCAGAAACAATGGGGCACCGAGGCCGGCGGGTTTGGGGACCCCGTCGGCTCTATAAACACGGTGGGTTAATTGTTTATGAACACATGGCAACCCGCCATGTTCACAAACAATATCAGGGTTTTATCCCACTTGCAATGACGGGTCACCCTCATTGTCAGCAAATGGCTGACGCTGTAATGATGAGGCGCCCCTGATTGCAGCGGCAACATTGTCAGTAGTTGGTGCAATGTTCCAAACTACTGTCACCAGCAGCCTGAAATGGCATTGGGGAAGGGACAAGCCTTTGCAGGCTATGGGGCATTGCTACAACAGTGCTGTGCCTCCACAGTTGTTATTGAGAAAAGTTGCGTCAATATGTTATTTGCTGCCAAAACAATCAACATAAAAATGGTACATCCTGTCTGCCCTTATTTCCCATATTAAACCTCAGAACTTACTGTCCATGCAGGGTAATAGCCTTCACTATCCACTCCTTGTTCCCTCCCTACTACTATCAGCCTGAGTAACCATTATACCCTTCACTTTGTCACAGCCATGCTTGAAACCATTTATGGTTTTGGTGCCTGCCATCTCAGTTGGCAAACTATTCCACATTTCCACCACCATTTCTGGAAAATAAAACTTTCCAATATCCCTCTTGAACCTCCCTCCCATCAGTCTCTACTTGTGCCCCCATAACCTTGAACTGTTACTCATGCTAAGTAGTTCTCCATTCACCTTGTTTATTCCTTACAGAAACTTGAAGATCTCTATCATATCATTCCTCTCTTGTCTGGTCTCCAGTGAAGACATGTTCAGTGACTTGAGCAGATCCTCATACGATCTGTTCTGTCAGCTCTGAATCATCCTGATCACCCTTTGTCCTTATCTTTCCTGAGGTGAGGTCTTCAGAAGTTCAGAACTCCGAACAGTATACCCAGTGCAGCCTCACCAACGATCAATAAAGAGGCAGTAAACCTCTATCTTACTTCGAGAGGGCTCTTGCAGTAGGTAATTACATATAGGACTGACGCCGGCAGGCGACAGGACCCCAGGGAAAAATTTCTAGCTAGCAGTCCCTGGCGAGGACCTCCCACGTCAGGTGACCGGCATCAGGAGATGTCGGTATAAAGGGGCAGTCCCTGACACCCACCTTCCAGTTCTTTCCTGCCATTAGCTTGTGCAGCGCCTCGCAGAAAAGTTTGTGCTTCGTCAGCCCTATCTTCGTTGGTTTTTTACCGAAATAATTTTTTATTTTTTCGACAAACGTCAGGTACCATTGTCGGTGTATGTCATCCCCTACACCCTCCGAGCACAAAAATAAGTGCGATTTGTGCGGCGCCCAACTACCGCACAAGGAAGGCCATTCCCTGTGCCTGTTCTGCGTAGGCCCCGATCACCCGGTCAAGAAGTGCAAGCACTGCCTCAGCTTCAACGCGGCTACCTGGAAAAGGTGACAGCAATTCCTGGAAGCCCATATTCTGAAGAAGAAAATGAGTTCAATGGAAAAGGAGCTCAAAAAACTGAGGCAGGTGTCCACTTCCCCTGAAGGCCATCAGAAGAAGACAGAGAAAGAGAGGCACCGGGACAATGGATCCTCTACCACGTCTCCCTCGGGAGTCGCTGGGACACAGGTAACGTCCCCTCCGGGGGACCGCTCCTCGATGGCCGCCTTGGAGGTTTCCGAGGGGGCGTCGGCCTGCCCGTCTGGCTCGTGCTCGGGCCTTGTGGGTGCCTCCAGGCAACTGGAGGCATCCGCCCCTGGTTTGGCCACAGGCCTGTGGCCTACCACTGCAGGAGACTCCGGTAAGTCGGGTGCAGGCTCCTCCGACGTCCGCCCGGAGAGGGATGGTAAGACGCTCGACCCTTCGGGGTGGCGCGTAGCCTCCACTACACCAGACCAGGCTGATCCCTCTACTTGACCTGTCTCCAGTGATGGCTCCCATAAGCCGGATGCTGGCTCCTCCAGCGCCCGCTGGGAGATCACCCTCAAGCCACATGTTGGCTTGTCTGACGTCCGGCTGATGAAGGAACTGATGATGGACCCTCCCACATCCATCGTACCTGGTTCCCCGCAGCCTTCGCTGCTGTCTGGGGACCCAGAGTCTCCCCAGCCCGACCCCGGGATTTCTCCCCTCCATCCCCAGATGACGCTGGGGATCTTCCTCCTCCATCAGACCTTCCTCCACTTGGTGCACCGGATCTGATGTCGGGTCCTCGGATGCTGGCTCCAATGCCGGCTCCTCCAACGCCAGAGCCTCCAATGCTGGCCCTGATACCGGTTCTACCGACTCCGGAAGACATCCTGCACTGGCCGGGCCATCTGCTCTGGCAGCTCCCCCCGGCTCCCGGATACCCTCTGTCCTATCCGACACCGGCATACCCGGGACCGCAATATCTGGTGCCACAGTACCTGACTCCAGTTTTTCCAACGCTGCAGTACCCGAGGCCACAATACCCGATGCCGGGCTACCCGCAGCTGGGTCTTGGATATGCTCCATATGGGTATAACCTGTATCCTTATCCCCCCACCTCCTCCTCCTCCTCCACCACCTTCACAGCCGCCGGTGGACCTGCATGAGACTCTGGCCTCCTGGTGGGCTGAGGCCAAGGCTCAGCTCACCAAAGAGGTCAAGAGC
Organism: Neoceratodus forsteri; assembly: GCA_016271365.2. NCBI lineage: Eukaryota > Metazoa > Chordata > Ceratodontiformes > Ceratodontidae > Neoceratodus > Neoceratodus forsteri. Next base: position 258,083,646 of record CM028137.1, on the reverse strand, counting down.
CACCTTCGGAAGATGGTGCCATCCCATGTTCCCGTATGTCCAAGGCAGCACACTCCCTCACCACCGCCGGACTCCAGGGTTCTTCTGTCTGGATCCAGAGAGGGGCAGGACACGCTTCCCAAGGGGTTCGTTCCTCCCCCAGGTTGGGAAAGGGAGTCTTTTTCCTCTTCATCCTCCTCTTTACCCTCGGACTCCTCAGATTCTTCCGACGGTTGCTCTGAGAGAGACGACAAGCCACGCTCTCCATCGTAGCCCAGGCCAAGGACTCCTCCGAAGTCTCCTCCGGAAGATCCTTCTTTTTCGGAGTTCCTTAAGAAAATCCAGGAGGTTCATCAGTGGCACTCCCTGGAACCAGATCCTCAGTGTCTGAAACTCACTGAACATCTGGATCTGCCCGTGACAGCTCCTACCTTGGTGCCACCCTGGATAGAGCCTCACGCCGACCTCATTACCACCATATGGAAACAGCCGTCGGCTTTAGCCCCACTTCCTAGGAAGTCGAACAGGCTATATCAGGCTCCAGAGGGTGTTGATTTCCTGGATTCTCACCCATGTGCTGACTCGGTTGTGATTAGCGCCACTCACAGCCGGTCGGCCAATCCCAAACACCTTAGCTCGTCACCACCTGATAAGGAATCACGCCTTCTGGACCAGTGTGGGAGAAAGATCTATGCTTCCTCCACGCTGGGGATCAGGGCCCTGAACTATTTCGGCCATATGGGGGACTACCAGAAGGCCATTCTGACCCAGGTGAAAGCCAAGTTGGACTCCCTGCCTGACTCCCAAGTCAAGCAGGAGTTGGCTGATCTTGTCCGCTCTGCTCATTCGGCCAGTCGACACATGCTTCATGTGACATACGATGCTGTGGACATTGCTGGATGGAGCTCAGCTTTCACTATAGGCCTATGGCGTCATGCTTGGCTCCGTGTGTCAGGGTTGGTCCCGGAGGTGCAATCTGCTATCCAGGAAGCACCTTTCTGGGGGTCAGTGCTTTTCGGGGATGATGTCAAGGACATCATCACCGATTTGCAAGAGAAGGGGACGGCACTGGAGTCAGTTGATTCCATGTACCATCCCCATGAGCAGCAGCGCCGTCCCTTTCGCAGACGGAATCAGCCCAAGGCGAAACCCCAGGGAAGGTGGGCCACAAAACACCGGGCCCCCACAGCTGCTAAGCCCCCCCGCCCAAAAAAGCAGCAGGCACTTCAGCTGCGGCACTGCCCCACACCACCTGACTCCTCCCCTCTCCCACAGCCCCCGGACTCCCAGGAGGAACTGGTAGGAGGGAGGTTTTTCCTCCACCTTCCAGGCTGGGAGAGGATAACCACAGATTCTTGGGTGCTCCAGCTCATAGTAGAAGGACACTCGATAGAGTTTCTTCAGAAACCACCTCACCACCCCCCTCTGAAGTCATCATATTCAAGGGAACATCTCCTCTTGGTCCAGGAGGAAATTTCGGCTCTCCTGCTGAAACAAGCAATAGAACCCATCCCCCTTCATCTGCATGGGACGGGTTACTATTCACATTTCTTCCTGGTCCCAAAGAAAACAGGAGATCTCAGACCAATTTTGGATCTCAGTTCCCTAAATCTTTTCGTAGAATACAAAAGGTTCAGGATGCTCTCTTTGTAGAGCCTTCTGCCCCTCCTATGGTCAGGTCAATGGCTGTGTGCTCTGGATATGCAGGATGCTTATCTGCACATTCTCATTCACCCATCCCATTGCAAATACCTTCATTTTGTGTTCCAGGGGGGACCACCACCAGTTCAAGACACTCCCATTTGGTCTATCCTTGGCTCCCTGAGTGTTTACCAAATGCCTGGCAGTGGCGGCGGCCCACCTGCTTACCAAGGGAGTGCAGGTTTTCCCGTACCTGGACAATTGGTTCCTGGCAGCCTCATCCAGGGAGGAACTCCTGCATCGCCTCTCCCTTACCCAGCAGGTTTTTGCCTGCCTGGGTATTACGTCAACCATTCCAAGTTTCATCTGGTCCCATCCCAGAGACTACAGTTTATTGGGGTGATTCTCGATACAACCACGGGCAAGGCCTTCCTGCCTTCAGACAGGGGCGTTCACCCTCCAGACCCAAATAAGTCTGCTGTCCGACTGCAGGACGGTCTCTGCGAGGTCGGTCCTTCGCCTTCTCGGGCTCATGGTGGCCGCTATCCTGATGGTTCCTTGCACTCGACTCCACATGAGAATTTCTCAGTGGACTCTACGCTCCCAATGGGACCAGCTAGAGGACGACCTAGATCACCCAGTTCTGGTCTCCTCACTGATGCTTCGAGACTTGCAATGGTGGATGGTTCACGAGAACCTGTTTCGGGGAGTTCCTTTCTTTCATCCTCCCCCCTCCCAGACTCTAACCACAGACACCTCGGGCAAAGGTTGGGGAGCCCATCTAGGCCCTCATCAGACCCAGGGCTCCTGGTCCAAGCTAGAACAGGCTGTCCACATCAATGTGCTCGACCTTCAGGCAGTGTTGTATGCTCTCCAAGCCCTTCACCAATACATCCTTCCCAGCCACCTAGCCATCCAGATGGACAACATGTGCATGGTGTGGTATATCAACAAACAGGGAGGGCCTCGGTCCTACCCTCTTTGCAAGGAGGCAATGAGGGTTTGGGATTGGGCAACACAATACGACCTTTACCTCACGGCAATTCACGTTCCGGGAGTTGACAACACCCTGGCAGACGAGCTAAGTCACTCTTTTGCTCTGACTGACGAGTGGGAACTTGATCAAGGGGTCCTAGATAACATCTTCTGACTTTGGGGAACACTACAGTTCGACCTGTTCGCATCCCCTCTAAACGCAAAACTTCCCGCCTTCTGCTCGCTCGTTCCAGAGCGAGGCACTTTTTGGAACGACGCTCTATCTCTAGACTGGAAGGACAGATTCGTCTATGCCTTTCCCCCAATTCTACTCATCCCATGAGTCTTGCAGAAACTAGCTTCAGAAGGATCACGAATGATTCTGATCGCTCCTTTCTGGCACAGACAAGTTTGGTTCTCTCTTCTACAACAATATTCGGAGGATCCTCCTCTTCCTCTTCCTCTATCTCGAGGTTTACTGACCCAGGATCAGGGGACCCTGGTCCATCCAGGCCTCAAATCCCTTCAACTGCATGCATGGCTCCTGCAGACTTAGTCCAATCCCATTTTGGAGTGTCTCCCAAAGTGGCGGAGATTTTGGTGGAGGCCAGAAAACCCTCTACAAGATCCACGTATGCCATGAAGTGGAAAAGATTCACTATCTGGGCTGCTTCCAAGAACGTGGAATCCTTCTCCTGTTCAGTGGGTCTTCTGCTGGAGTATCTACATCATCTGTTTGACCTGGGTCTCAGTCATTCTTCTCTGAAGGTACACATGGCAGCCATTTCGGCCTATCTTGTTCCCTTTGCGAACAAATCTTTTGCTCAATTAGAGGTCTCTAAGACCTTTCTCTGAGGGGTCCTCCATCTGAGGCCCCCCTGCTCCCCCTTGGGACTTGAACTTTGTTCTCGAGAAACTTACTCTCCCTCCCTTTGAACCTGCAGCTTCTACGGATTTGAAGTTCCTTTCGTGGAAGACTCTCTTCCTGGTGGCCATTACTTCTGCTCGGAGAATTTCTGAGCTCCAGGCCCTGATGTGTAAAATCCCATACTTGATTTTTCACAAGAAACATGTTGCTCTGCACACGAATCCTAAGTTTCCCCCTAAAGTAGTAGCTGAGTCTACTCTAAATCAGTCCATAGAGTTACCTGCCTTTTTTATGCAGTACTGTAATCAAGGGGAGTATTTACTCCATACTATGGATGTTCACCGGATTCTGAGATACTACACCAACAGGATGAAGGATCTCAGAAAGACTGATCAATTGTTTGTCTCTTTTGCTCATAAAAGGGAAGGCAATGCTGTTTCCAAGCAACGCCTATCTAAGTGGTTGGCTCATTGCATCACTTTCTGTTATGACACATATAACAAGAACCTCCTGGGTCAAGTAAGAGGCCACTCCACCAGAGGAGTAGCTGCCTCAGCGGCTTATTTCAAAAATCTGTCTGCGGCAGACATCTGTGCTGCCGCCACCTGGACTTCCATCCATACTTTCACTAAACACTACAGTCTGGATGTTGCCTCTCGCCGTAGAGCAGGCTTCGGGCTGGCTGTTCTGCAAGGCCTCTTATCTTGAGGCTTGCACAGCTACAACTGCTTTTTGGAGTAGTTTTCCTCCTCCTGGTGCCTCTCTTTGTTCCAGACTGCTTGGGATTCTGTCCTATATGTAATTACCAACTGCAAGAGCCATCTCGAAGCAAGATAGTACAGTTATGTAAGAACTTACCATAACAGTAGATCTTCGAGAGAGGCTCTTGCAGTAGGTAATACCTTCCCGCCCTCCATCCCCCTAGGCTTTTTCAGTTCCTTTTCCAGTGAGGAAAATATCCACTCCTCTCTTGTCTGGCCTTTGTGGCCCGTGGCGAGAAAGAACTAGGCGGGCGTCCGGGACTGCCCTTATGCGACATCTCCTGGCGCCCGGTCACCTGACTTGGGGCGGTCCTCGCCAGGACTGCTAGCTAGAAATTTTTCCGTGGGGTCCTGCCACCTGCCGGCGTCAGTCCTATATGTAATTACCTACTGCAAGAGCCTCTCTCGAAGATCTACTGTTATGGTAAGTTCTTACATAACTGTACTTTTCTTCTACTATCAGAACCCCTTCTGGCACATCCTAGTATCCTATTTACTTTACTAGATGTCTCACTGTACTAGCTTGATTGTTTAAGGGAGTCACTAATAATGAATATGAGGTCTCTTTCCTCAGCTGTAGTGCTCAGCTCTACCCCTCCTATCCAGTACTCTGTCCTGGGGTTCTTGTCCCCTAAGTGAATCACCTTGCATTTTTTGGCATTGAATTTCAACTGCACCAAACCTTGAGCCACCTCTAATCTTTACATGTCAGTCTTCAGTTTCCTACTTCCACATCACTATCTACCTCCCATGAGCTTGGTGTCATCTTCAAAGAGACACAGCCCCAGATTCATTCTCAAATGTTGTTAATGAGCATATTGAAGAGAACAAGAGTCAGGATAGATCCCTGTGGCATTCCACTCTTGACTTCCCTCTTTTCTTATTTGACACCATAATCACAACCCTCTGATGCCTCTCATTGAACTAAAGCCCCCTCACCCCCCACCAAAACACTGCTTATATTTTCCTTCAAATCCCTGGACCTCACCCCCTTGCGCCGTGACCTAAGTCACTCTGATTGGTCCCCTATCTCATTGGTCTGCACCACTGATTTCATGCTAACATATTTCAAAACAAAATTCCTCTAGATATTTTTTTTAGTTGTTTAACCAGGAGTAGCACACTAAGCTGAAAGCTTTTTTACAGGAGTGACCTCGGAGCACAGGGAAGTTAAGTGACTTGCTCAGAGTCACACAGTATGCAAGTGGAAGCTGTGGGATTCAAACCCAGGTCTGGTCTGCTGGATGTCACCAGATTTGCAGCTCAGAGCCTTAAACCACTGCGCTATACTGCCTCCCCTTTATGGGACTGCCATGCCCCCAGAGCAGGACATGAGAAAAGGTACAGCACCTCCCCATAATCATGGCTGACCTCATAGCTTACTTGCAAGTGCATGATTTGACCTGGTCAAAAAATAAATGTAACCCATCCCGCATGGTTTCCAGAGGTATCATCATCTCTGCAGCACCTGTACCATGGCAATAAGCTTGCCAAAGGTGAGAATTTTACATCTAACTTCAGTACCAACATTGGTTAACTGTCTAAATTTTGAAAGGCTGTCACAATCTCTTCTCCCCTTCCACTCCTTTGCCTGTCCTCAGAGTCAGTGACACCCCTGTCTTTAACCTCTCCTTCTTCACTATAGAGATGCATTCTTTCATCACCTGTACCTCCTCTCCTCCTCCTCTCCCTTCCCTCACCTCCCTCTCATCCCTGCCAGCCTGCATGATTGTCATCTCCTTCCTTCCTCCTATTGTTTTTTTTCTCTCCAGTAACTCCATCCTTTATCACCGGCAGACTTCCCCCTTAATCCTTCCAAGGGTAGGAGCCCAGATGGCCGGGATAGCAAGCTCCTCCATCTGACTGCTTCTGCAATCTCCTCCCCATTGGATGACCTCCCTAACCTCTCTTTCTGGTGTTTCTCCATCCCTGATGACTGGAAGGCTGCCACTGTTACGCCTCCTCCTCCAAAAGATGGTGACCCATCAGTACTTAACAGCTACCACTCATTTCTCTCCTCCTCCAAAATACAGGAACAAATTATCTTGTCTAACTATCTCCCTTTCTGGACTCCTCTTCCTTTTTCACCCAGTACAAGTCTGGCTTCCGCAAAAATCACTCCACCACCTGCTTAGGCTCACCAAATCCATCCATAATGGTATGGATTACAGCCTATTCACTTCTGCTATCTTCATCGATCTAGCCAAAGCATTCAACCCTGTCTACCACCCAATTATTAGCCAAACTCCAGGCTGCAGACCTCTCTGACGTAGCCATCAGCTGTTCCACTCCTACCACAGTGTAGGTCCCAAGCAGTCAAAAGTGGTGACCTTTCCATCTCCTCCCTGCCTGTATCCACTTGGGTCCCACAAGGATCTATGTTAGGCCCACTACTTTTCTCCATTTTCCTTAATGATCTCCCCCTCCATATGCTTGTCTGCATCCATTCACATGTACACAGATGACACGGTCCTCTTCACAGCAGGCCCACAGATTCCAGCTGGACTTTGATCAAGTTCAGCCCTGACCACACACAAATCAGCTTTTCCTCAATGCCAAGAAGGCTGTCTCCATGTCCTTTGGCACAAGGCACCAGGCTCTCTAGGCTCCCTCCCCTTCCTACTTTCCATACCCTGGATGACTCCCCTGTGAAGGATGTTACCATCTTTAGTTATCTTGGTATCTGGCTAGACCAGCACCTAAACATTTCCGAATAAGTGGATGCTATAGTCAAAAAGCTGCACCCCAATTTGGTGCACTTTACAGGAACTGTGACTGTATCCCACCTCCAGCATACCATGCTATTATCCAGAGAATGATCCTCCAAATCTCTGACTATAGTAATGTGGTCTATAGCATAGCCCCAATCACTACCCTTGCCAGACTGGACACACTTTCAACTATTTCCCAATATACCTCGACTCATCCTTCTTGGACTCACCATTGTTCTATATAGAAATCTCTCCTTTTCTTTTCTTGTGGACAGACACCATGCCCACTGTGCCACAGTCTTTGTGGGAAAACCTGGTTGTTCCCTACCCTCCTATCTCTCGACAACCCCTTACAGCCATACCATCAGAAGCTGAAATATTGAACCCTAGCAGTCCCTTCAGTTTCCACAACCATCGGCAAAGTCACGTTCAGCTCCGCTGCCCTAAAATCTGGAACTCCCTCACCCCAGCCATTCACCAATCTCCCTCCCATGGATTCTTTCAAACCACTTCAGCAGTCTCACCTCTCCCTCCTGCACAGGCTCTAGTTTTCCCTCTTGCTCTTCTATTACTTGTTTCCAGTTTAGGTACAGCTAAAATTTGGCACCTATGCTTCCACTCTAGGCATTATGCACAAATGTTTATAGCTAACATTGAAGTAAAAGCCTCTTCAGCCCCTTTGCATATCAATTGTGTGAATGGAGCCCCCCTCTAACTGTGAACTCCATCAAATACCTTGGGGTGACACTTGACTAATTGGACCTAGAAGTCATATCCTAAATGTCTGTAGAACTCTTGAACTGTAAATTGGGTCAAGCCTATAGAGCCAAAAATAACCTGATACCTGCTGCTGTCTAGCACTTGCTAGAGGTGTACTACTTCCCTCCCTTAGCTATGGTCTCCACCAATTTGCCCGTACCTCAAAGCTCTTCTTACTCAGTGGCTCACGATGTACAACTAACATCTGTAGCTTTTCACTGGCCGGCCCCGTCTCACCCACCATTGTGAGCTTTATGATAAACTAGGTTGGCTTTCCCCAACCAATCACCTGAACTTTGGGCTGGGATGCCTCATGGGCAAGGTGATCAGAACCGGCACCCCCCCCCAGGACTGGCACAGCTTCTCTCACCTCCTGACCCCTCCTCTTACCCACTCAGGTCCCAGGGTCCTGGGATGCTAAAAGTACCCCTCAACCAAGCCCTTATGGGGGACAGGAACTTCGCTGCATGTGCTCCTAGGCTCTGGAACTCCTTTCCTGACAATGTTCATTCCGCCTCCTCCCATCAGTGCTTCCAGAAGTCCCTGTGGGGGCATCTGAAGCTGACCTCAGTGTGCAAATGTCCCAAGCCTCCCTAGCCTAACAGTACTTGGAACCCAACTGTTCTGAGGACCTGCCAATGATCTTTTGGTTGTTTCTCCTGATCCAATTGCTCTCCTATGCATCTGACTGTGCAATGTATGCTCTAGACTATATAATGCTGATTATATGTACTTTATCAATTTCTGTCATAGCAGTTCACTCTATGCCTTACCGTTTTGTGACTCAATGCATTTTGTTACTCTATGTACTTGCTTTACTTGCTGTTATGTTCTGATGTATCTGTATTACCTGTTGTACTCTCCCGGGTCGTTCCTGAAAATAGGCATATAACTTGTCTAGTGTACCTACCCGGTTAACAAAAGCTAAATAAATAAATAAATAAAACTGCTCTGTATTTGATCGCCAGCATAGGTTTGTGGTCCCTTACTGTGCTGTGTATGCATTGTTGATTGTTTGCTTGTCACTCAAGTTCTCACATCTTGCATGTATTATTCCCAATTTATTTGTGGTTGTGTACCACTCTGCTCCATATATGTTATGTATTTTGAACTTTTGTGCTACCTAAGCCCTACTTGTACAAGTTCCCCTTCCCCATGATGCATCTAGAAATGAGCTCCCAGCTTAGTATTCCTGGGTGGGGAGCACTAGACACCAAGGATCAGTTTACTATAATAACTGGAGCCATTTAAACTGTGATCAGATGTGTAGAACCTTTACATGCCAAGGATCATTTTGGTATACTACTTGGGAGCATCATAATGGTGACCAGAGGTAGGGTCACAATATGCACCACTGTGTGCTCAAATTTATTTATTTATTGAAAAGTTTCACCAGGGAAGGTACACTGAACAACAAGTTGCTTGTCTCCTGGTACGACCTGGGGGAGAGGGTGGTGGGAGTTACATAGTAACAATGAGTACACACAAAATACACAATGTCATACAAAAACATAGGTTACAACTGAATTACACATTAGCATGAAAAGCAAATAATTGCAAGGGTAGAGAAGTGAAAACCAGTCACAGTGAGCTTGTGGTGAGACAGAGAGAGAAAGAGTAATGTAATAGCAAGTGTGAACCAATGGTCTGCACTATTCAGACTAAGAATAGCACAGGGCGGCAAGTGAAGTGAGTCAGCAGGGCATCAAACAGGATGTAGGACAAGAAAGGGGGGAGTGAGGGGCAGGTGCAATTTACAGTGAGGAAATTATGAAGAGCTTGATTTAATAAGCCAGGCAAGGAAGAGGATCGGATATGTGTAGGAAGAGCATTCCACATTTTGGGGAGACGACAGGAGTAGGAGGCCTGTCCACTAGCGGTGGATCTCCAGGGAACAGACAGAGTACTATGGTCATGGGATCTTAGAAGTCGAGAGAGAGTGGGTGGGGGGATGGGAATTTAAAGTGAGGGAGGAGAGGTGTGAAACCAGTACTTAGAGATGAGATTTGCACAATGATGCAGTCGCCTATTTGTTAGGGATGGAAGGCTAAAGCTCAGTACAAGTGGCAGCAGTGGGTAGGTGAGGTGCATCCAGAGCAAACCAACAGAATGAGTTGAAAAGAGTATCCAGGTTGGCTAAGGAGGTGGCAGGAGCAGAGCAATAAAACACATCGCAATAGTCAAAAACCGGGAGGATCATTTTTTGGATCAGTTCGCGTCTTGCCTGTGGCGGGAGGCAGAAGCAGTTTCTATATAAGGCACCGAGTTTGGGATGAAGCTTTTTTATTATGGCATCTATATGGGCCGAGAAGGTGAGATGTTTATCCAGCCAAATGCCCAGATACCTGAAGACTTCGTAGCAATTATAGTTGCTCAATCGCGGGGTAGTGAAGTGTAGTGGCAAAAGAGCCTTGACAGCTTTTGACGTGTGCCAAAAGTCATGGACACAGTTTTCTTGGCATTTAGGAAGAGCTGGTGAGATTGAAACCAGCTCTGGACATTATTGAAATCACGTTGGAGTCTGGAGGCGACATCCAAGGGTGAGGGCCCAGAGGCGAATAGAACCATATCATCAGCATACATATGTATAGAAGATGAGGTACAGATGGATGGAAGATCACTCAGAAAGATGGAGAAGAGAATTGGGCCTAGTATGGACCCTTGGGGGACTCCAGAATATATGGGTAGAGGAGGGGAGATGTAGTCGGATATTTTTACAGACTGTGAGCGGTCATATATGTATGTGCTGAACCATTTAATGGCATGTTCAGACAGCCCAGCTGATGAGACAGAGTGGAGCAGGAGGGAGTGGGAAACCGTGTCGAAAGCTTTAGCAAGATCAATAAAAATGGCAGTGGTTATGTGACGCAGTCCATGCCTGTCAGGATTGCATTAGTGATTCAAAGCAGCGAGGCAGTAGTAGAGTGATGTTTACGGAACCCAGATTGATATTGGGTGAAGAAATTTCTGTCTGAGGGGTACGAGGATAGTTGGTCAAGGACTAGATGTTCTTGTAGTTTGGCTAACGTCGGGAGAGATATAGGTAGTTCTCAGGGAGGAGAGTACACACACTTGAGGAGAGGGAGGACAATAGCATATTTCACTCACAGGGAATTTCAGCCAAGTGAAACTAGAGATTGAAAAGAGCAGTGAGTGGGGAGCAACAATGACAGAGGCAGACAAGTTTAGTAACTTTGGGTCCAGTCCATCAGGAGTTACCTTTCTCAGGTTTAGGGCTTCCAGGCCGCCAGCATGTCAGTTCTCAGAATTTGAGAAGGAAAAGCTATGAGGTGGGGCTGGAGGACTTCTAATGGTCTGAGATTAACTGGTTAATGGTTGGGAGGGAGCCTAGCAGAGTAGAAGCACATGAGGTAAAGTGCAAGTTGAAAACAGCAGCAACACTAGGGTGGTCGGCAATGACAGTATTGTTTATTTGGAGGGGGGGAGGAGGGGGAGCCTGTGGGAGAAAAGTGAGTGGATTACTTTCCAGAATTTGGATGGGTTATTTATATTAGAGTTAAAAGCAGAGCTGAAGTAATCAGCCTTGGCCAAATGAGTGGCTTTTGTGCATTTGTTTCTGAGAACCTGGTAGGCCTCATAGTCTTTAAGGAGCTTTGTGCTTTTATGGAGCTTCCAGGCTGTATCATGTGCCCTTAGACAAGCAATGAGTTCTGGGGAGATCCAGGGGAGGTGGTTTCCATGGACACGTACCCGGCGTAGTGGTGCATGTTCATTCCAGACTTCAAGGAATCGGTCTCTGAAGCAGTTAGCTGCGACATCTAGGTTACTGGCAACAGATATAGGTGCCCAATTAGTGTTGGTCAAATCATAAAGAAGTGGGTCAATGTTCAGGGATTTGTATGATCGGTTGTAGGGTTTATAGGGGACTTTGACTTTGTGAATTTTGCGCACCAGGAAAGTCATACAATGGTCACTGAAGGCATCTGCTAGAGTACCGGAATTAATGACCCTATGGGTGTGAGTTGTAAGGGCCCAGTCAATGAGGGAATGGTTTCCTGTCTTGTGATTTAGCCTAGTCAGATCTTGGATAATTTGGGTTAGGTTGAGTGAATGTATAGCATTTAGCACTTTGCTGGGTATGGTAGTCCAATTTATGTTGAACTCTCCCATAATATATAATTCGCCAGCAGAAGAGTGGCTAACTAAGGTGGTTATGAGTTCAGTAGCAATACTGGGTTGTGAGCCAGGACGGTAGTAGACGCCTGCTACAAAGATAGGTTTGGAGAAAGGGAGAGAGATTTGCAACAGCAGAGCCTGCGTGAAAACTTTGGTAGAGCACTAGAAAGACCGAAGTGATTTGGATGGAAGAGAGACATAGATGTTCTTACACTCTCTCCCAAGCGGACCTGTCTCGATATTGTGAAGCCAGGAGAGTAAGAGATGAACTGCTGATTTTTATATTTAGTCAGGATTCGGAAATTATTATTATATCAGGGTTGAGCGTAGCCTCCAGTGGCTGTAGCAAGTCCACTTTAGGGAGGAGACAAAGTATACTGATATGTAGTATTTTAAGGCCATTTGGAAGAGCTGAGAGACGTGGCTCAGTGCTGGCTGCAGGAGGAGGTTGAGCTGGGCCAGGGTTGGGGTTTATGTCACCAGCTGATAAGAGTAGGAGGGCAATAATAATATAATGCAGCTTTGCGCTCTTGAACCAGGAGTGGTTGCATAGCAGTCGGGAGCTAGGGCTTTGGGTATTAGCAAAGGGTGGCCAGGAGCTAAGCAGCCATATAAGAGTGTATATAGGCAGCTGGACGGGAGAGGTGCAGGGGCAAGTGGGTGAGTGAGACCAGGATATGGTAATGGGAGAGGGGGAGTTACCCTGATTGTAGATAGGGGGAGGGATATCATCTAATTTCAGAGGAGGGGATGCGGGATTAGGTGGCAGAGGGGGGAGAATAAGTGCTGTGAAGTGTAGGGCAGCATCTTGGTTAAATTGGGGAGTATTGGTCACGGAGGACGAGGCTGAGTCAGAAGAAAAGCTGTACTGGCTCAGTTGGTCAGTGGAGCAGTAGGGTTCTGGGAGAGCCAATGAGAGCAGGGACAGTAGGAGGAAGGCGGAGCATACATGTATTTAAAGGAGGCCTGGGAGGGGTGGGGGCTTGGGAGGGGTGTGGGAGGAGAAAAATCACAGCAGAAGAATATGAGCAGGCTGAACTGGAAACCCGAATGTAAAAAGGCGCACCAATCGGTGAGCCATGCTAGCCGGTTGACCAATTAGATGCCCATAGCAAAAGGAGCTGCAGCCAATTGTAGCACTGCCAGTGCATGCTTGAAGCAGCGGTGAATACCTGGGGAGTTGATCCGGGGGCGAGTTCCAGGAGGGCGGCAGGAGCTGTAGGGTCCCGTCGGCAGTGGCGGCCGAGGAGGTGCCGCCTTTTCGGATTTGGAAGCGCCGCTCAGGGAGCACGGCAGATCTGGGGAGTTGATCTGGGGGCAAGTTCCAGGAGGGCAGCAGGAGCTGTACCGACCTGTAAGCAGCGGCGGCTGAGGAGGTGCCGCCTTTTCAGATTTGGAAGCGCTGCTTGGGGAGCATGGCAGATCTGGGGAGTTGATCCAGGGGTGAGTTCCAGGAGGGTGGCAGGAGCTGTAGGGTCCCATCAGCAGCAGCAGCTGAAGATGCACTGCCTTTTCGGATTTGGAAGCGCTGCTCGGGGTGCATGGCAGATCAAATGAGGGCAGGATTTTTTGGAAGCAGTAAACAGTATTGCAATTTCAGTTGTTAAGCACTTTCAAAACCTTTTATATAGCACTGTGCTCTGTATGCAGGAGGGAATCCCTCATTTGCAAGGTTTTAGTAGTACATATGCACATGCACATGATCAGATTAGTATCTGGGGCTGCTAAAATATATGGTACCTGTTCAACCATGCTGTTCTCCCACATGGCGCAGTGCTTAGATGTTTAGCATTCCGCTAACCTTCTGATAACAGGGCCCTAATTGACTAAAAATCCCCTGCCGATGCCTCTTAAGATGCAGAAAGTAAACAAAAATGGACTATCTTATTCTACATCTTTATGTATTATTTTATGTTATTTTCCTTGGAAAACCTTTATTCAATTTCAAAACATTGTGATGTGTCTTAAATATTTATAACGACTGTAGCTAAAATACAATTTCTTTTTTTCATTCGAGTGCTGTTTTTATTTACTTATAAAAATACAGTCTGGTTTAGTGGTTTAGTTTAGGCTTGGTGGCAACTGTACTGCCTCCCATGCCAGTGGCCCAGTTTAGGGGGAGGACCTGGGTCAAACAGGGGTTAGCTTACAGGAGAGATGACTGAGCATCTCTGGGACTGCTCTCCCCTCAGGGAGGGGGAGTCTAACCACCCCGCTCTTTAACAGCCACCTAGGTGAGGAATGCTGGTAGGGCTCAGGCAGCCACAAAGCAGTACTTGCCTTTAATTGTATTGGCATGGTTGCATGCTTGACGGCTCAGGGTATAAGTCAAAGGTAGAAAACCTCCAATGGCAAAATAATCAACCAACCTGCCACAGACTTTGCACTACTAACCAGGCTCTACTCCTGTCTGAATATATGGCTCCTTGTGAATGGCCCTCTCCATCCTGGCTCCACCACGGGTTGGGGGAGGCCATGGGAGATCTCAGAGCAGGTAAGTCCTAGTGATTTTGGGTGATGTGGATTGACAGGCCAGTGCACAAGGGGGTCAGTGTGTGACCTAGAAGATAAGCATCTCATTTGAAAAAGAAATAAAACACAGTTTGGGAATCTCAGACTCGATAACACAGTCATACCATATAAACAGCGTAATTATTCACTATGAGGCTAGACCAGGGCAGGTTTATTAGTGGAGACCAAGTGCCTGGCAGAGCTCTGTTCACCTTGCAATGCTCTGCAGATATGTAATGGGGAGGTTAGGAGCTGTGAGAGCCACCAGTGAGGCATCACAGTGAAGTTATTCAGAACAGAAAGTGCAAATTATGCATATGCCAGCTGAGCTCATGATGAGAACTGGGCCCAGAGCGATTGTTGCAATATATATATATATTTTTCTTAACCAAGAACCTTTATTAAAAAAAAATAATTCAAATTAAAACAAGAACTAAATTAAAACTAACTCAGTAGAGTACAAACTATGAAAGCATTTGACTTATACTTTCACAGCTCCTGCAGTACACTTCCCAGACATTCAGCTCAGATAAGCTGCTTGATCAACACAGTAATTAATTACACATAAATCTAATCACAACTTTAACTTAGAAAAATGCATGCAGTTCCCTGTGTTTATATGGTATGAGAATGGTATGTTAGGAATATCCTAAGTATTAGCTTCCTATACTAAAGTGTCTAACAGTAAATGAAGGCAGCACTTATTTAAAAGAAGAAACTAGAGCATTTTAAATTAGTTCTAAACATTTCTTGTCACATTACAACGTTCTGAAATTTGATTAAAGATGTGCAAGCAAAACAAGATGTAAAACCCCATAAAGTAGAATAAGAGATAGCCCTGTTTTGTTTACCTCATGCTCTGCAGTTTTAGAGTCATCTCCTTAAGCCAGCAGCTAACTGAATGCAACAGACAAGGAGCTAGTTCAGCTGCAGGCCATTCAAGGGGGAGGGGCAGGGGGAGGGGTAGGTTCAGAACATAGCCCATTTCAGTATATAGTTTATTTGTTTCAGTATATAGTGTATGTGAATTTTTCAGTCTACAGTGTATGTGTTTCAATACATAGTGTATGTGTTTCACCATGTAGTGTATTTGTTTCAGTATATAGTGTATGCAGATTTTTCAGTGCATAGCGTATTTATTTCAACAGACAGTGTATGTATTTCAATATATAGTGTATTTGTTTCAATACATAGTATATGTGCTTTCTTCAGTGTGTAGTGTATGCATTTCAATGGATAGTGTATGTATTTCAGTATATAGTGTATTTGTTTCAGTATATAGTGTATGCAGATTTTTCTCAATATATAGTGTATGTGTCACAATCTCTAGAGTATTTGTTTCAGTAGATAGTTTATGTGGATGTTTCAGTCTGTAGTGTATGTATCTCAACAGGTAGTGTATATGTTTCAGTACATAGTACATTTGTTTCAGTACATAGTGTATGTGGATTTTCAGTACTCAGTATGTGGATTTCAGTAGATAGTGTATGTATTTCACTATACAATGTAAGCATTTCACTATATTGCATATGTGTTTCACTATATAATATATGTATTTCAGTATACTGTATATGTATTTCACTATACAATGTATATATTTCAGTATATACTGTATGTGGTTCACTACATTGTGTATGTATTTCACTATATAATATATATATTTCACTATATGATGTATGTATTTCACCATATAGTGCATGTGTTTTACTATACAGCCAGAGATTATGAATTATGTCCCTAACAGCTTGCCATACTCATGGACAGTATAGGTTTAACTGACCCCTGGTATTTACTCCATCCTACCACTCGTCAGTACACCTTTTTCTCCTCTCCCCATAGGACTTTTTCACGTAGTGACTATTTTTTGGTAAATCATGAGACTCTTCCCAGCCTTCTCTCTTCTTTTATTCATCAAATTGTCATCTCTGACCATGCCCTGGTGAGTTTCAGACTTTATATTGGTGCATCAAATGAGTGTGACTCAGTGTGGTGACTGAATTCACAAATGCTTCAGGATCCTAGCATTGTCTCCTCCATTAAATCCTGCTTAGTCAATTTCTTCCAGGTGAATGAAGGTACAGTCCATGCCCTTGATACTCTCTGGGGTGCGGCAAAGGGTCATATCTGAGGGGACAGTATCCGTCTTGCCTCTAAAATATCACAGGTAAGGGCTTCCCAGCTGGATCAATTATTATATGATATCAGGCAGTTGGAGCATTCTCTAAGTAGGGACACACAGCCTGAGGTTTGGACCATTTAATCACCCTAAGAGCACAATATAATGATATGCTTACACAGAAAGCTGAATTAGCCATCCAGTGTACCAAAATGCAATACTTGGAGTCCGGCGAGAGGGCCAGGAAACTGTTGGCACGCCAGCCACGCCAATTCAAAACTTCCCTAATCATCCCAGCTGTCCACCTCCATCCAGATGTGATGGCTGTAACTCAAACTAGAGGTATTGCAGAGGTTTTTCATACTTTCTACTCAACACTCTATTCCAATGCTTTTTCCCATGACCTCCCCCTAGATGACCATATCTCTGCTTACTTGAACCCCTTACCTCTCCTGACCCTTCCCTCCACACAGTGAGACTGGCTTCAGCTCCCTATTTCTGTTGCTGAGGTTTTGGAAGCCATTAAGCAACTACCTTTGGACAAAGCACCTGAACCAGCCGGCTTCAGCAATAATTTTTATAAGGTCTTCTCCTCCGAGCTTGCTCCCTTCCTTACTAAACTGTATAACTACTGGTACTCTTCTGGCTTTCCTAACCCTTCTTTTACACAGGCATGGATATCACTTATTAAAAAATCTGGCAAAGATAATTTGCACCCCAGTAACTATAGGCCCATCTCATTGCTTAATTCTGATTTAAAAATCTTGACTAAAATCCTGGCTTCCAAGCTGGCTGCTGTCTGGAATAGTCTTATTAGCCCAATGCAAGTGGGCTTTATGAAAGGGCGTCTCTCCAGCAATCATCGTAGGAAGCTGCTTCATCTTGTCTTTGCATTGGGAGAGAACAAAAGTCCTGTAACTTTAGTCTCTCTCAATGCGGAAAAGGTGTTCGAGCGCATCTCATGGCCTTTTCATTTTTCTGTCTTGAGTAAATTCAGTTTGCCTCCCAAATTCATGACATGGATTCAACTTTTGTATAGTACCCCGATTGCTCGCATCTGGTGTAATGGTGTTCTATCAGCACCTTTTCCCCTCCTTCGGGGGACAAGGCAAGCTTGCCCTCTTCCCCCATGTTATTTAATCTATATTTAGAACCGCTGATTTTTAATCTTCAGAATAACCCTAGAAATATGGACCTTCAGGTGGGAAGAAACTGCTGTAAGTTATCCGCATATGCTGATGATTTATTATATGTTACTGATCCCTCCACTGCAATCCCTGTTGCCCTTGAAGAACTCACTAGTTTTTCTGCTGTATCCACCTCTAAATTAAATTTGGAGAAAGCTCAAGTTTTTCTATTGAATAGCTTCATGAGGAGACAGGATATTCTTAGTTTGGGACTGTCTTGGGAGCCTAGTCATTAAAGTATCTAGGTGCTAGTATTTCCCAGCCCCCATAAATGATGTTCGAGAGTAATCTCTCTTGTTTGCTTCATTCCATTAAGTTGGACTTGCTCAGCTGGTCAGCTTTTCCCCCTCTCCTTATGGGGACAGGTAAATGTTAAAATGAACATTTTACCTTGGTTGATATACCCTTTAAGTATCATTGATGTGTTTTTGCCCAAATCTTGGTTCCTCCACATCCAAAATCTGATCAATAATTTTCCTTAGAAAGGCTGTGCCATTTGCCATTCCTACTTTAAACTTAAACATCAAAACTGGAGGGTGGGTTTCGTCTCCTGGATATATTCTTACATAACTGCAGCCTTCATGGTAGTAAAATTTATCAGTGGAATACCCCTGAGAAAGCCCAGCAGGATTCTACATATCTTCCCCTATGGCTTGAGATAGAACAAGCTTTATGTCAATGCTCTGGTCTCCAACTTGGCAGTTTACTATATGCAAAACTCTCCAATTCCCCCTGCACTCCATCTTACTCCTATTGGCTGGTCCATGAAGGCCCACCATCAGCTTGGCCTCTATTTGGGACTAGCATGGAATAAGGGTGACAACCTATCCTTGGTAACCTCAACTTTTGTATCACTGGCCACCTTATTCCATTTTCTTTCTGTCCTTAGCTACAGGATGTGGATCTCACTTCTTTATTGGGAGGACAATTTTGTGCCCTTGTCTGCTGTCAGAGATAAATTGCACCTCCCCAAAACATTAAGTTTCAGATACTTTCAATTGATCCATGCAGTTGTCTCTCATACAGATCCTCGGCTCTGGATGCAGATCTGTCCATCTGTCCTTGAACCTTTTTTTTTTTATGGCTTCACAGCCCCACCCAGTGTCTGAACAATATTGTTTATTGCAGTCTCTAAAACACCAACACCCCAGCTGGAATCTGTTTTTATTGGAAACAAGCCCTTAATATTCCATCAAAACCCCCTTTATGGTACTCTCTTTGGAGGAATTTATACAAATATATTAAAGAACAACTCTATACTTCAGCATGTGTTTTCATAAATAAGATGTTTTAGATGTTACAGTTTACTAAAGACTACATTTTTCCATTTTCAACATTTCTTTCCAAGGTTTAGAGCACATTTTGGTAGCATCTAAAAGGTTTGTATAGAAAATATTTGAAAAACATTTGCCTCTCCCCTGTTAACCTTACAGTGCATTGGTTTATCACATCATAGTGTTTACCATGACAACAGATTGTGACATCATAAACAGCAATTGTGTGGTTAGCAGGGGAGAGTCAGATACATTTTGCAAGACTCAGTAAAATAGCTGCTGCATTATTAACAATATTTAGTAGACTAACAGCAAGAGAAATTTAAAAAAGAAACAAAGAACTTAAAAAAAACAAAGTTAAAACACAGCTGGTGTAAATCTAATGTTTTTAAGTTTTTTATTACAATAGAGAATTGCTCTTTAAGCAGGACAGGTTGTGTTTAACCCAATTTCAAATTTCATTTCATTTCATTTTTATTTTATACCAGAAAGGCATGTGGGCAAAAATACCCATTTTCACAAGCATCTGGTTTTAGGGTGTTTACAGTGGTGAATATATACACTTTATACAGACAAATGGTTCAAAAAATACAAAGACAAAAATGTATAGAGGAATTTCAGTTACATATAAAATGGCTTATTTACAGCAGCTAGAGTATTAACATAAAGTCTAAACAAAATGTACGAATACACGGGAGAAGGCGGGAAATACTCTGAAAGAGCTTAGAAGGGGAAAAGAGGCATGGAAGCAGAGAGGTGGAAAAGAGAGAGGGGTTAAGAAAAATGAGAGGTTAAATTCTAACACAAAATTGAGCATTGACCTAGGGATTGCTCTGGTCCGTGGTAGAAAAATTAAGATATGCTACCTATGGCAGTTGTAAGGTGGTTTATTGAGTAGGTGCTCCTTTAGTTTGACCTTAAAAGTGCCAAGGGAGGGGTTGCTAACAAGGTTAGGGGGGAGAGTGTTAAAAAGCTTGGTACCTCTATAGGTAAGTGATCTCTGCTGCAAAGACATGTTGTAGTAGGCAACCCAAAAAGGGAATGAGGCAGTGTTCCTAGCAAGATGGGTGGGGCATGCCTTCTTGAACAGAGAGGAAACACTGTGGGGAAGGAGATTGTTGAGGATTTTATAGATGAACATTTAAGTCTTCCATGTGAACCTGTCCTCTAGGGAGAACCAGTGTACTTTCTCATAAAGGGCACAGCTGTGGGTATGGCAGGGAAGCCCAGTCACAAATCTGATAATGTTATTGTATGCCATTTTGAGCTTATTGAACATGACTGAATTGCTCTGAGGGAAGTAAATGATGGAACCGTAGTCAAGGAGATCTAGTAGTAAGCTGGAAGCCAGCCTGCTTCTTGATTCCGGGATGAGAAATTGCTTAATCCTGTGAAGGAGCCCAAGTCTGTGGTGGATTTTGTTAATTAGTTGGGTTATATGTTGGCAAAAAGAGAGGTGCTTGTCAAGAGTAAGGCCAAGGTATTTAAATTCACTAACCCGCTCAATGGCCATGCCTTCATTATCTAGGAGGTTGAAATTGAAATTAGAAGGTTTGCACATGCCGAAGTAAACCATACATTTAGTTTTTTTTTGTAGTTTAAGACCATACCATGAGTGGAGAACCAGGAGTGGATACTGTGAAAATCTGTTTGAAGTCTGGAGAGAAGGGTGGAGGGGTTTGCATCCTTACAGTATAAGGTAGCATCATCTGCATATAGAATAATGTTGGTATGGGAACAGATGGAAGGTATGTTATTTATGAACAGAAAAACAGGGAGGAGCCAAAGTATAGATCCTTGAGGAACTCCGTACTATTTTTTCCATGATTTTGGATAGAGGGAGGAGAAGTGAGATGGGCCTGTATTTGCTTACTTCCTGTTTAGAGCCAGCTTTATGCAGAAGCCTGATGGATGCAGTTTTGCAGGCCATGGGGAGGGTACCAGAACAGAGGGAGATATTAAGGATATTAGTGAGAGGAGTGGCAATGTCATTAATTATGAGTTTAAGGATGCAAAAATCTAGTCCATCTGGACCGGTGGAGGGTCTAGGGTTGCTTTATAGTATCAGTGGGTGAGAGTGCTTTGAAGTAGAAAGTGGGGTAGGAAGCTTTTGGGGAAGAGGTAGGAGTTTGGGGCTGCTTGGGTGTGTCTGAAGAGAGGGGGATATTGTACTTGACCAGGTCCCCAAAGAAGGAATTAAACAAGTTGGTCATGCATGTTGGGTCATTTGTTAATCTCCCTTCCAACTGGAGTGAGATCTGTTTGTACTTTTTTACTTTACCCAAGAGGGAGTTTAAAGTCCCCCAGAGTTGCTTGGAGTTAGCTCTGGTGTAGAGTTAGCTATTCTTAAAGTGGTTGATATTTGCAGTTTGAATAATTCACTTGCACTTGTTTCAAAGTGTTTTATGCTCTTGGAGGAGAGTGGGGAGGGTGATTTCTTGTACCTAGCACAAACCTTGTCTCTACAGCATATAAGTTTAAGGTGGTCTGGAGTAATCCGCTCACTAGATTGCCTGCAAACTCTGATATTCTTCTTGGGGATAAAGGTGTTGCAGATGTCATTAAATGTTTTTGTAAAATCATTAAGGGCATGGTCAATGTTTTTTATATCAGCCATTAAGGACCAGTCAGCTAATTTAAATGCAAGAGAAAGTTCTTCTAAATTAGCTTTTTTTAATTGTCTTGTGTGGATGTAGTTAGGATTAGATTTTGGGGCTCTGGCTGACCCGCGGCATAAGATAGTACAGTCTTCGCTGATGGAGTCAGGGAGGACACCCATGGCTGTCACTCTGGAGGGATTCGAGGCAAAGATCCAGTTAATGGTAGAGTTGTTTCCCATTTTATAATTTGTTCTGGTGGAGTAGATATTATTTGGTACAGTTCTGAGCTGGCCAGCAGCTCTTTGACGCAGTTGAACTGGCTACTGTCCCAGTTTAGGTTAAAGTCCCCTAAACTGATCCATTCCCTATTACTTGGGAAGGATAATTTGCTTGAGATGAGGGATTCAAGCTCAGAAAATGGTATGCCAGGTGGTAAGTCAACAGAAGTGATAGTTAAAATGTTGCTTTCGCCTATGATTGGATTTATGTAGAGGGATTCAAGCATAGAAGTATCAGTGTCTATCTAGGTCTAGTTCAGTGTAGGATAGCCTCTCTGACACAAAAATAGGCAGTCACCTCCTTTTTATGAATCTGTTTTTCCTAATTAGGAAATAACCTTTAAGCGTGATTTCATGCAAAGGAATTTTGGGGGTTAGCCAGGTCTCAGACAGGGCGATGATGTCAAAATTGTTGAAATCAACCCAGGCTTCAAAGGAAATTTTTTTTAGCAAGGATACTTTGAATGTTGAGGTGGGTGATGCTAATACATTTCTTATCATGGCCAGCTTGGGTTTATGGGTGAGATCAGGTGGTTCAGGTCCTGGGTTGGGGTGCACAGACCCAGAGAGGAGGAGAAGTAAAAGTATTAAACAAGTTAGCCTCCAGTTTTTCCAAAGTTTCATATGCTTGCCAATGCAAGCATGTCTGATGTATTTGGTAGATTGTGGGTGGTGAAACAGCAGGTGACAGCAGTGTTGCATGCAGAGAGTGATAGGGGAGGAAGGAAGCTCTTCACTAAGCTAGGGGTATGAGGGAGGATGACAATATTGGGGGTCCCAGAGCTGAGAGTTCCAGAAGAGGCTGTGCATCCAGGGTCAAGTTTGAAATATGAACAATCAAGAGGTAAAATAACAGTCAGGGAGCTGATGGGTGCACTGGGTAAGGAAACAAAATGTAAGAGTAGGATTAAAGGGAGAAATCGGGTGGGTAAAATCATTGCAAAGTGATGTACAACTTACAAAACTGGGCAAAAGAACAGGAATTGGTGAGTCCAGGTTAAGAACCACCAGATTAGGGTTGAACATTTGTATTTCATCAGTAATATAAGTTCTCCATAACTAATATTATACCCCAGTTCAATTTAATAAAATGGGTAGACTTCTGACCCAGTTGTGCTCTCGCTGTGGTCAAGCTGAAGGACATCTCAAGCATATCCAGTGGGATTGTGACAGAGTGTTTCCCTTTTGGTCAGCAATAAGGACATCTCTTGATCTTTTATTGGACCTAGACAATCTCTTCAGGCCTGATATCTGTCTTGTGGGTTTGTATCCTATGGATTTCATTAGCACCCATAAGGCACACATTTCTTTAATCATGATCATTGCCAAGCTAATTATTCTACAGCATTGGACAGATGATGTCATTCCTTCCTACAAGAAATGCACCAGAAGATGCTAAATGCCCTTATATTGGAGAAGCAGATTGATTCGCTGCATCGATGTCCACAGCAGCAATGTGACAGATGGGAATCCCTATGATGCGCTACTGTCCTCCACCACAGTGAGAGCATAAATTCTAGGTCTCATCATTGTTCCCTCGGTCTCTGCCATTGCTGTCTGTAAGGCTGTTTGCATGTGATTCCTTTTCCTTTCAGGGTAGGGGTCACTGAGCTTGTGGGAGGGGGGATGGGAGGTTTTGGGTTTTGTCTTTTGCTTCTTTGTTACTTTGTTGTTGTTTCTTCTTCTTGTGATTTTGTTGTTGTTGGTCTGTTCTCTGTTTTCATATATAATATAAGAAATAAAGTATATTAAATAAAAAAAAGTGGATCCAGTGACTAATAGGTGACCGAGAGCAGCAACATGAGAAGCCTGCTGGGTTCCTATTGCATGGGGAGCCAAAAAGTGTTAACATTTGCCACCAGAAAGTGTGGCATCCTGCCTAGACACTGTGGGCCCAATGCCAGATGTCACTAGATTGAAGCAAGGTGCTTACATCAAAAAACAATGACACAAGTTGCACCTTGCATCATATTTTTCAGCATTCCCTGTTCCAAAATGTGGTCTGTGCCAGAATGGGAAGTTGCAGCATTAAACGGTCACTGCACCACCCATGTGACCTACATCAGTGTACATCAGATTGCAAGGGGGCTTGTGCCACAGTGGGGCTGTAATATGCTCTTCATTGGGATTCTGAAAGCCCTGTCACGGCCATCTGAAAGCCCTGTCATGGCCATAGCAAGGGCGTCAATTTAGACCAGCCAGGAGGTGGTGCACACCCCTTGTGGCATTTCCTCAATGAGGTGGGGAACTGGTGGTGGTGCTCTGTATGTGGAATCTTGGGGCAGGAGGGACAGGGGAGTGCCATAGGGGTGTTGAGGAGCAAGTGGCTGTGCCAGGGGTGTGATCAGGCAGCCAGCGGGGGTGACATTATTATAGCACAACATACACCATTATGTGACTGGTGCTGACAAGGGCACCTGCGCCAGGTGCCTGATCATCCCCCCGGCATACCTACTCACTCCCTCACACACCCTGTTGCATCTCCTGTGCCACATCTATCCCAGAACCCCTCCTGGCATTGTTTACTTTCATGTGATGTGTTGTGGGGGTGGCTGATCTGTGCAGAAAGTCCTGCCGGTGCACCTAGTGTTCTGCGAAAGCCTGTCATTGTTGAAACTCCCATTTGTTTGGTGCAGGGACCCCCTTTGTCATGGAACTGGGTGCAGTGTCCCTGTCACACTGGCAGTCAGTGCAAGCCACCACTGGTGCGGCTTGTGTCAACTTTTTGAGAATCCGGCCCTGTATATCTGTTTGCCAGAAAGGTATCAAAGTTGCCACCAGACTGTGTTTGTTACCTCAGAGAGTGAGAGACTGGTTTAACCCACATCTGAGAAGGCTCTGCATGCACACAGGTTAGTCCGGGGAGTCAGCACAGTATTGTCAAGGTTAGGCAGTTCTCAATATTTGGCCCTGAAAACTAGAAGCCTTAATGTGTGGGGCGAGTGTGTGGTCCTGGTCCCTGAGTCTGGCTGAAACACATCCTGTAGGTGATAAGCTGTAAGAGCTTGCAACCACCTGAAGGAGACAAGCTGCCAGATGTCACGACCAACCTTGCAAGCTGCCAGCATTGTCACTTATGGCCCAGCACATCATCACAACATCCGTCAGCTACTAATTCTATTCTGAACCTGCATGGTGAACTGCAAAACTGTGAGGAAGCACAGGGCCTGCCCTAAGCGGGGGGATTTAATACAGTTTAAAGAAAGAAGTTATTAGTTATTTAACATTAAGCATACCAATGCCAGCCAACTAACAGCAATGATTGGCCCTGCACCTAAATTTGGGAACCCAGGCAGACTTAAGAGATACTGGTACCAGCAGCAAGGGGGCTTGCATCTGGTGTTGCTGTGGGAGGAGGGCACAGTTGTGTTTATGGGTTACAGTGTTCTAAATTTGTCAAGCATTAACAACTGTTCTAATTTTGCATCTCCTATTCCCCTTTCCCTATAATAAAATGTTTGTTACTGCTTAAACCTGTCTGTGAGCATATCATTTAGCTATTGATATTAATTGCATGTAACACAGAGTGTTAAGCTGGTATATGGTATTCTGTGCGGGGCAGTGACTGGAAGGGGAGGTGGGCAGGAACAGCATTCCAGGGTGTTGTACCCTACAAACAACTGGTCCACTATCATTTACTCTAGGTGGAGGCACTGCACTATTATTCATCTCTGTTTGGGAAATAACCCCTAGTCACCATCAGAACAGAGCCCAGGCCCCTTAACCTGTATTATGGTTAACAGGCAGGGGTAGTAGCATATAATACAATGCCATGTGGGAAGTGTGACAATGAAGAAGGGATTAACATTTTTAGAAAATTTTTAAGGAGACTGAAGAAGTGGTCCAGTAGTTGGAAGTTGAAATTCAATATCAGACAATGCAAGGTACTTCCCAGAGGAGGTAAAATCTGAGAACAGTGTATAATATTAATGGGATACTGTCAGAGAGCAGTAGATAGCATTGAGGAGGTGAGATATCTTAATGATCAACAATAAAGATGACTACTCAATGCTACAGGATATACGGGAGAGCTGACAGAATGGTGGGGTGAATAGGAAGAAGTACAGTATAGCTAGCCATAGGCAGTAGGTGATATTGTTTCTGTATAGATCGCTGATGAAACTTCATCTGGAAAACTGCGTACAGTTCCAGTTCAGGGATCCACAACTAAGTAAGTATAGAAATAGACTTGAGATAATGCAATGAAGGGCCACTGAGATGATCCGTGATCAGTATGGCAAGGTGTGTGATCAGAGACTGAAAAGTCTTAACATGTAGTCTCTGGAGGAGAGACAAGAAAGGGTACATGACAGCAAATTCATAACAGTGTTCAACAGAGTGGACACAGCAAGTTTGTTCAAACTAAGAAACAACACATCCACCAGGGAGATGCACTCAGACTGGAGACAAGTAAGTTCAGAAAGGACTTTAGCTAGTATTACTTCATGGAAAGGGTGATGGATGAGTGTAACAAACTCCTGAAGAGTTTTGGAGATAAGGCAATAGAGGGGTTCAGAGGGAAGTGGGCACATATAAAGGAGTTATCAGATGAAAAGATGAATGAGGAGAAGGAGAGCCTAAGCATAAGGTAGAGACTGGAGCGTGTCCATGTTGGGAATCTTGGGACAGACTAGATGGAGTGTTCAGGTCTTTTCATCTCCATTACTTTTCCATGTTTCTATGGTGGTCACACCAAAAGGAAAACTTGAATTGTTCCATTTCAAAGTGTATTCTGGTTCTAAATCAATTCACCCAATCCCTTACAGTGTTATACAACACAGGAACTGATATGGAATGTAAAACATCATTCAAGGAAATAACAAAGTCCTAGCAGCAGGCTAGGCATACTGGGCAGACTGGGAGGGCCTGGCAGTCCTTTTCTGCTGACACAATCTATGTTTTGATGTAATTCTCTAGGTTGTTTGTTTTTCCTTATATGCACATGGAGAAAGTTTCTCAGTAATAAGGCATTTCAGACACATGCTATACTGAAGGTGAACATGAATACAAGGCATGAACTGTACAGCAATGTGTGATGGTGGTGGTGCAAATTCTGAGTGCAAAGAAACACCTTATTGCACTGCCATCAGAAGACACTATGAATACAGACAGGACTTAGCTGCCAGGGAGGAGTTTCCCCTGCAGCTAAGATACAATGCTAACGAGTTGTCCAGATGTAAGTTATTTCAGACAGGGATTGTAGCTGCTAACATATTGACTTGTGACAGGCACAGGGGTCAAGGTATGACATATAGCCAGTAGTCTTGTGCTATGCCATGCCTACAGTCCTGGAATAATAGCAATACTGATACAGTCTTTCCCTTACTCCCCCCATAGACCCATTTGTAGACCAATAAGTCTGCAGCTTTTCCTGGCAATACATACTTGTCCTGGTGGTCCAGTATTCTCCCTCCAAATCCAGTTTGCTGTGTCACACATGTTCCTGTCATCCAATGGCATTCCCTTCCTAGTGCTTTTCCCTTAAACTGTCTTTTTTAACGAGTCCCTCACTGATCTAGATCCTCCATGAGGTCTTTGCTCCCATGCTGCACACCACCATCACCCTTTAGAACTGCTTCCAACATTTTAATGTCTGGGTGGTGTTGCTGGGCACTAGGTCATATTGCTGAAGTCAACAACAGTGCAGCCAAAACCATGGATGGCAACACAGCAAAAGCAATGGTAGCACTCAATAAAAAAGAGCGAGTGCTATCATGCCAAACCACACACCAGCTAAAATAAATGTTAGTGGGGGGGGTTCCACCTCACTCACCCCTTGCACCCCTGAACTAACTATAATCAACTCTGCGGGGGAGGTGAAACTTGAGGACGAGGAGGAACTTGGAGGGACTGCAACAGTGCAGGGTGGGGGGAGTACAACCCCCTCCAAAAAAAACACATTGGGGGAGTGAAGAAAAAACACCAAAGTCAGGAGATTGAGAACAGAACCCTGGTCTCTGGGACATTTTACCACTGTAGCTGCTCATGGTCTCAGCCCCTTTCACCACAGGAGCAGCTCTGTAAGACACCACTAAACTCATTGCTTTCTCCTCTCCTCAGATGTGACAACAACTGCAGGGTTAGCAGTAAGTGACTTTCATTATGTTATCCCTGTAGCTAGCATAACATTCGCTATTGTTGCAGCATGGTTTTTACCAGCGCTATTCTCATGGCACTATATTCACCAGGTACGGTGCTATTGCATTCAGCCAGGATGTGCTGAGGCCAGTGTATGTCTATGAATAGTACAAAACACAATTTGCATTGGGTAGAGGAGACAGGACTTCAAGGAAGATCTGATTAAAATTGAGAAGTGGTCTGGCATTTGGAAGCAGAGGGCCAGTGCTAAAGAGTGCAGGGTAATGCACTTATAGAATCATAGAAATCTGACAACAGAAAAGGACCCCATTGGCCCATCCAGTCTGCCCCTATCCCATCACCATAGGAAGCCCTGGACCTACCTCTTTAATCCGCTGCTTGGGGGCAAAGAACCCAGAGGCAGAATATTAGCCAGGTGGTGTGTATCTAAGCAGGTCAGAAGAGGAGAAGGACCTGGAAAAAATCATCAGGAGTAGCCTAAAGCACTTGGCACACTGCAGGAGAGCAGCAGCCAAAGCAAACCAGATGCTTGGTTGCATAGCCAGGGGGATAACAAGCAGAAAGGTAGAGGCCGTTCTGCCACCTTACAGATCACTGATGAGGCTGCACCTGGAGTAGAATGTGCAGTGTTGATGCTCTTACCTAAAGAAGGATGTCATCTTGCTAGAACAAGTTGCTGGAGGCAGTGGTCTCCCTGAAGACAGTGGCTGGCTTCAAGAGAGGATGGGACAGTGTAAAGGGAAAAGTTGCATGTAACATAGAAACATAGAACTTTTCAACAGATAAGGACCACTAGGCCCATCCAGTCTGCCCGTCAGCCCTGTATATTGTATGTGGCCACTGACCCTATGTGATCAATGGCTTTTCATCACTCCCTGCCCTCTCAAACTTTCCTTGTGCCTGTCCCAGGCCCTCTTAAACCCCTCCACTGTGCTTGACCCCCCTACATCCTGTGGCAAATGTGTTGACTACCCTTTCTGTGTAGGAAAAAACATCCTCACATTACCTCTTAATCTAGCCCCTTCCGATTTCATATTGTGCCCCCTTGTTCTAGTACTTTTTAGTACTGGAAAAGGTCCCCCACCTGCACCATGTTTCTGCCCTTGAGGTACTTGAAAGTTTCAATCATGTCCCCTTGCTCTCTCCTCTCCTCCACCATGTAGGGGGGTGGGCAGTGTTAGCGTAGAGGTATGAGGAGAGAAATAATTAGGGGGTGGGTCCCTCAATAAACACTGAGGGACCTGCACTCATAAGCAGACTTGATAGACCATAAGGCCTTTATCTGCTGGCTTATTCATATGTCTGTATGCATGTCCCCTTCCATTTTTCTGTATCATCTCAATGCCCTGTGCAGTTGTAGGTGGAAAGCTTTTCAAACCCCCTTTGTGTCACAACTGGGCACAGTGTTTGCATCACACATTTTGTGATTGTATCTGTGGCCCCTAGAGAATGAGAAACAAACAGGGGTATGAAGGCACATACATCAGGGATGGTAACTGTAGAGAAAAACAATTTAGTGTAGTATAGACCCTTTGCAAATTCAGCATGTAAATAGGTATAGGTACATTAGGGTATTTGTGGTATAAGTACAACAGTTCGGACAGACAGTGAGGAATATCACTTGTATTAGAATTATAGTCTCAAAATACTGAGTCTGAATCATAAAAAGGTTAGGACATGTGCTGAGTTTTCTGGTCAATGGAAGTTTGATCTCGCAGTATATCCTAGAGGTTAGAGTAATGAGCTGTGAATGAGCTTGGTACATCCAGCAGACCTGGGTTTGATTCCCACAACCTCCACTTGTATACTGTGTGACTCTGAGCAAGTCACTTAACCACCCATTGCTCCCGGGTTGCCCCTGAAAACAGGCACTTGTGCCTAGTGGACCTTACCTGGTTACCAAAGGATAAAATAAATAAAAATAACAAATAAATAGTACTGTGAGTGAGTGTGAGTGTGTGAGTGGGCAGAACCAGTTCTTGGTATACAGGGTTTACATACCGTACTCAAAAGCAACCTTGGGGGTGCTACAGTATGAACTGTCAGAGATACACCATTTGACTGTCAATACAAAAGCCATTACTTTATTTCCTGCAGAGTTTTCTAAATCTGGTACACTGGAGAGTGAACTGGAGTCCTGAGGGAATGAAGAGGAAAGCTTTGGGAAGGCATAGAAAGGTCCTCTGACTAAAGGTCAGGTGCAACAGAGTCCAGCTGGAAAGAGTCACTATCAGAACAAAAGATCTGAAGACACTTGATGCAAGTTGTCAGGAGGAAACTCATTCGGAAAGTATGGCAGACTTAAGTGCATACTCTCCTGGGAGGAGTGGAATTATCTGGGACAGTGTTGCTCAGATCTCCATGCTTGAGGCAATTGACATGGACTGTGGTAAGTGCAAACTTCATATCTGATTTGTGTCTCAGAAAGACATGAACAGGAGAAAGCTTTTCCATCATGTAAAAAGAATTAGTAAATATACTGGAGATGAGACAATTTTCTGGTGGCTCCTAGTACTAAGACATCCGTATATAAGTGATATGTGTCGCCAGCAAAAAATGACAGCTTGTGTGACTTCACAGATAACTTTTTCTATATCAAAGACTTTCTCTTTCCAAGTGTGATTATTGCAACCAATCTGGCAAGTTTATTCTTTTATAGAATAGGAATAGCATATAAAGATGCTGCAGCGTACAATTACTACCTCTAGTGTGGAGATATCCATGCCCAATGGACTTCTGGAAAGTCCAGTTATCAAGGATGGTACAGTATGCACCCTGTGTTGTCAATGCAAGGGTTAGTGTTATAGGTAAACTGAAAGAAAGGAATAAACTGGCCACAAGTGTCATGGGTTTTATTCAGGTACTTACAGAGTGTGTTTATGATGGAGAACATAATTATTTCACTGTGTCCATTGAATTATGGATGGAAGCTGGTAGTATAAGTAGGCATGGGTGAGTATTACAATACCCAACCCTCAAGACTACCCAAGGGTACTTCTAAAGTACCCTAAAACTACTTGGATGAAAAATGAGTAGTTGGTTCGGGTTGAGTAGTTATTACCCAACCTGTTCTACTACACGATTTCCTGACCCTGGCCATAACAAAAATCATATGAAAGACTGTTTTTGACTATTACACTGTTTGTTAGATGCTCCAAGCCATTATACCCATGGCTGGCATTGCTGAGGTAGGTACAAGATGCACAGCTGCTGCGAGTGTGCCTGCTACTGTTTCCAAAAATTATACCCATGGTGGCCATTGCTGAGGCAGGTACAAGAGGTGCAGCTGATGTGAGTGAGCCTGCTGCTGTTTCCAAAAATTATACCCATGGTGGGCATTGATGAGGTAGGTAGAAGAGGTGCAGCAGCTGTGAGTGAGCCTACTGCTTTTTCCAGAAATTATACCCATGGCGGGCATTGCTGAGGTAAGTACGAGAGGAGCAGCTGCTCTGATTGAGCCTGCTGCTGTTTCCAAAAATGATACCCATGACAGGCATTGATGAGGTAGGTACAGGAGGTGCAGCTGCTCTGAGTGAAGCTATTGCTGTTTTAAAAAATTATACCCATGGTGTGCATCAAAATTACCTATGACTAACAAAGGAAAACTAAGAGTAGTGTGGCACGTGTGGCTGGCATGGTGGCAGTGGTGATGGTTCTATTCATTTCATAGACAACCTAGTCATCAGATACAGTATCACTCTTTGCAGGCTGTTGTTCATGTTCAGTGTCAGAATCACATAATTCAGTGTTTGGGACAACGTGGAAATTGTCAACATTCATTTTTGAGAAATGTAAGCTGCTCTACATTTACAGGTCTTAGCAGTGTTCTTTGAACAGTGACTGTTCCTCCAGCTGCACTAAATATGAGATCTGAATAAACACTTGAAGGTGGACAACTGAGGTACATTATTGAAATATTTGCTAGATCTGGCCATATTGTTCTCTCTCTTTTTTTTTTTTGCAGTTTAATACTCTATTATAAATTTTCCAACAACTATTACAGATAGATAATACAACAATAACAAGGACAAAATATAAAACAATACAACATATGAATATAACAATACAAGAACACAATAACACTGAAAACCATTCTCATCTCACATCCCTTCTCCAACTCCACCCCCCCCCAGGCCTCTCTCCTTCAGGCCCCCCACACTCCCTTGTGTAGCATTCTGCACATTACTTCAGGTCAAATCTGGAGTGAGTAGCAGATAGCCTAACTATATAACCTTGTTCTAATACAGCTGTTCCATGCAAGAGAGCAGTATTATTCTTGGTTCCTAGACTTATGAGATTTTGACAAATAAACATAAAAAGAAGACGAACAATCTTGGAATCTAGCCCACGTTCCATGAAACAGAACAACTGCACACTTTGCTGCCAGGGCTGTTAAACATTTCTGGACCATTCCATATAGGAAGGGTCCCAGTTACCCTTCCAATGTCGAACTATAAGGAGTTTAGTAACCAATGCCACCAGTGCCATAAGATATTTATCTTTAGTGGAGGATATAGATGAATAGTCCCCTTAAAGATTTCAGAAGTAAAAAAGCTGGAGTAATTAAAAACTACCACTATCTCCTTTTTAATAACCTGCCAAAATTATACAATCTTGGGACAATTCCACAGCTTATGATATAATGATCCATCCATTTCTCCACAAGCTTCACAGGTGGGTGAGGGTAATTTACCCATCTTAAAATGTTTTACTGGAGAAAGATATAAATCATGCAGAAGATAAAATTGGAGTAGGCAAAGCTTATCCTGCTTAACGAATCGGTAAATATCCTGCCAGATTCTATGCCAAAAGGAATGAGGTTGGTTAATATTTAAGGCATTATTAGAATACGAGAGCAGCAGGAACTGATTCCAGGACTATGCACGTAATGCTTTGTACAATCTTGAAACTGGCTACTTTTTTTCTGCTAATGAAATAAGTTCAGAAAAAAAGGAGCCTGCATGTGAATCCCAAGGAGATGGCCCAAGAAAATAGGAAACTCAATTTCTAATTTGAACCACTTTAAAATACTCTTTAGTTCCCAATACGTACTTAGACAAAATTGTAGGTACAGACAGAATTTTCTCTTCTTCAACCAAATCTTTAAGGGCATTCACCTCCTGGTCTTTGCAAAATGTTTAGACTTTGGTTTGCCTTGTACACAGATGTTCAAATTACCAAAGAGGGACTGGGTAATATCTCTGATGTTATGTAAGCCAAAAGTTTGATAGAGTTGTAAATAAGCTGAAATGTCCCACCCAATAGGTGTATCTTTAAGATCTTTTGGGAGGGTTGAACTTGCAGAGTACAACAAGGAGACTGAGGTAAGTTTATGCTTCTTCAATAGTGCTGATTCTATCTTCTTCCAATCCGTAAAAACCTCAGATGACTTCTTCACACAGCTCCATCTAAAATATTTAGATACATAGATACATAGACAGTGTCGGCAGATAAGGGCCTATGGCCCATCCAGTCTGCCCATTTGAGCTTGTAAGTTCAGTTTATGTTTTCTTAGAAGTCTGTTGCCCCTTACCCGTGACCTCCAGAATTCATTTATATCTATCCCACGCATTCTTAAATCCCTTGATTGTTTCAGCCCCCACCACTTCCTCTGGTAGGGTGTTCCACTTGTCCACCACCCGTTCTGTAGTACCTTGGATAGCTAGGTAATATAAATATAATTCAGGGAGTTGTATATAGTTTTATATAAGACCACCTTGAAGGTTCCCCAGCCCATAAAAAAGTAGAACACATTGAGAGAATGATTGAAAAACATTTTTAGGGAGGTAAATATTCAACATAGACATGGGATAAAGAAGGCGGGGAAGAACTGTCATTTTAAGGACATTCACCCTGCCCCATAGGGATATGAGTAGTTGGCGTCAATGCTGTAAATCACCCTCTAAAGTTTTCACTAAGGGATCTAAGTTTAATAGTTTTAATTTGCTAAGATCTTTAGAAACAGTTATGCCCCAGTAAGTTAGGGCCAAAGGTTCCCAGTGAAGACCCATTTCTATGACTGCCACTTTTGTGCAAATAGGAGATAGGGAATACATTATAGTCCTATTGTTATTTAATTTATACACTGAAAAGGCACTAAACTGACTAATAATATTAAATACCTCAAACAGGGAGGATTGCCAGTTCAACACATAGAGCAAAAGGTCATCAGCAAAGGCTGAGACTTTATATTGCTCCCCATCCACAGTAATCCCTAGAACCCCTTTCACCAACTTAAATTTGTGATCAGTGGCTCTATATAGAAACTGAATAAGTAAGAAGACAAGGGGCAACCTTGCCTTGTCCCACTAGTTAGCCAAATTAAATCAGAGAGTTCATTGTTGCAGATTATACCAGCAGAGGGGAATCGGTATAAGACCTGTATTTTTTGTATGAAGTCTTTTGGTATACCAAATCTGTTTAATGCTTTAAACAGATAAGGCCAGGCCACCCTGTCAAAACTTTCTCTGCTTTCAGGGACACAAGAGCCACCATAGATTTGGGGTCCCTAGACACAGATATTAGATAGAAAAGTTTCCTAAAATGGTCACTGGTATTTCTTCCAGAGATAATGCCAGTTTGTTCTGAGCCTGTAAGTACCTGCCACACCTTAGGTAATTGAAGAGCTAAGATTTTAGCATAGAGCTTAACCTGAATGTTTAAGAGAGATATGCCGGTAGTTCTCTGGTTTAACAGGGTCTTTCCCCAGTTTAGGCAGTAAAATTATTCGTGCCTTAAACAAGGATTTCTCCTGTATGGGGGAAGTACTCCAATATTTGAATAGGTCAACTAATAGCAGGAGTAAAATGTCCTTAAAGGTTTTATAAAATAATGCTGAAAAACTATCCAGCCCTGGAGCCTTAGCAAGAAGGAGTGAAGTTATGGCCCGACTAACTTCCTGCACTGTTACTGGACCCAATAGCAATAATTTAATATAAGGCAGGGTAGATGTGCTTGATCTAAAAACACATTCAGAAGAGCATCAGGAGAGGGGGAGAGGACAGGGAGTGAGCATAAATCTTGATAATAAGCCTGGAAAATAGCTGACGTCTCCTTGGCATTACTAGTAATTAAAGTAGAATTTGGATGTTCCAGAGCTGAAATCCACCTGGAAGCACTCAGTTGTTTCAAATGCAGGGCCAAAAGTTTCCCTAACTTCTCCCCTGACCTGTGTAAATGTTTTGTAAGCAAAAATTGGCTTTGTTTACCCTGTCCAGTAGGTGGGCCGAGTATTCTGAGTGAAGTCTTAATAATTCCAAATGGTCCACCCTCTATGGTTCGAATTCTTTTTTTTTTTTTTAATTCAAAGTTTATTAGTTTTCATATGCACATATAAGAGCAGCTCCAAACTTGACTGATAGAAATACATATATGTTATCTCAAAAAACTTCTAAAGAGACTGCTCCCCCCAAACCCTACCCCTTCCCCTACCCTACCCTCCCTCAGCACAGCTCATATTATCTAAAGTATACACCAGCATGATTTGCATAATTACTTGAAGAGGTAGTCTAAGCACAGAGCAGCGTATGGAGAGGTTCCCAGATTTGTTTGTATCTACTCAACTTATTATTTAAACTAGCCGCCATTTTCTCCATCCTGAGATTGGCCAAAATCTCTTTAAGACACTCCGAGAAAGGGATATCCACATTGTTCTTCCAGTGCCAAAGAATAATCTTTTTAACTGATAATGAGATTAAGGCCTTATAATATCTTCTTGATGAAACTGGAATGGAAGTGTAATCCCCCAACAGACACACCTCCGGCGTGAAAAGATCGGAAAGGCCCAAAAGGGGATCCATCCTCTGCTGGACGTCACCCCAGAGGATAGAGACCTTCGGACATGACCAAAATATGTGGTAAAGCATACATTCTTCCTGCCCACATCTGGAACAGGAGGAAGAATCTGCAAGACCATACCTGTACAGATTTTGGGGAGTATAATATATATTGTGTAAGATATGGAATTGCACCAATCGTAATCTATCCTGTGTAATATATTTGTGAGAGTTTACCCAGAGTGCAGCCCAATCTATCTCTAGTCCAGGGAAGTACATTGTCCAGTATGTCTTCTGTATGAATACCTCCGGATATTTGCAATTATATAAGCTTTAGTAAATATCGGATACCGAATGACGACAACCCATCAATGAAAGCAGCATGTCCTGAAACACTTTCCTGTCTCCAAGAGGTGGGACCAGACCAAACTCTTTTATTAACAAGTACTTCAACTGGAAGACCATAAAAACGGACTTAGTGAGTATATCAAATCTGCTCAGTATAGTAGTGACTGAGAGCCATGAGCCATCTTGCACCACCAACTGGGCAAGCTTGACATTACCCAGTTGTGGGAGCCAATTGAGGCTGATTGGCTTATTACCAATTTTTATATTGGGGTTACCCCCAATGGGTTGGTCCAAATCAGTCACCTGATTGTATTCCATACTTGAGCATATCTGGGCATGCACTTTAACTGAGATCGCCAGTGGAGTAGATTTCAACTGGGGGGGAAGGGCACTTGGTCTTATATGGAGCAGCGACATTGGTACCAAGCCACACTGCTTGATTGCAGACAGTTCTATTCGGAGCCACATAGGGAGTCCATCCTCTGGGTTAGGTTCTCCCGCATTCTCCAACCATCTCAAATACTTCACCATGTGACTTGCCCAATAGTAAAATATCAAGGATGGGAGGCAAAGACCCCCTTTATCCTTGGAAGCCACCAGCTTGTAATATGCAATCCTAGGTTGTCTTTTGGCCCAGATAAATTTTGTTATCAAAGCATTGACTTTGCGGAACCATGAGATGGGAATCCACGCATTGAGCAAATACAGTGGGTAAAAGATCCTGGGGAAGAAATTCATCTTGATAAGGTTTACTTTTCCCCAAAGTGAAATAGATAACTTGGACCATCTATTTAAATCTATCTCTAAGGTTTTGACTAGCTCGTCCAAATTCAGCTTTTAAAGCTGGGCCGGTTCCCTTACCACTTGAATACCCAAATATCTTAGGGATATGCCACATTGAATGACAGATGATTTATCCACTCTGTAATTAAGCGGAAACACCAGGGATTTGTCAACATTCAATTTATAATTGGAGAACTTAGCAAATTTCTGCACCACCTCCAATAAAGCTGGTATCGAGTTGTCTGGATCAGTCAATTGTAATAGCAAATCGTCAGCATATGCTGACATTTTGACCTCATGTCCCTGAACAGTCACACCTTGGATCCGCGGAGAGAACTTCATCTGGCGGATAAGGGGTTCTAAATATAAATTGAAAAGCAAGGGTGAGAAGGGACAGCCCTACCTGGTGCCTGAATAAAGTAGAAACTTTTCAGAAATCGCACCGTTGACCATTGTTCTAGCTGAAGGGGCGCTATAGAGGGGTTTTATCCAATTCTGAAAAAGTTCCAGGATCTTGTAAGTATTCAGGGCCCTGAGTAGAAATTTCCAATTCACTCTGTTGAATGCTTTCTCCGCATCCAACAAGACTAGGACCACCGAATTAGAAGCGTCTCTGGTTGCGGAGAGAACGTGCGACAGGGTTCTAAGATGGTCCAGTGAGGAGCGCCCTTTCATGAACCCTACTTGCTGTGGCCTGACCGAATCAGGTATCACTAATGCCAAACGGCTATGGTTCAAATTCTTTGGAGCCAATTGTCAACCTAGGCTTGTTGTTTCTTCTTCCTAACAGTTGCAAGTCGTATAAGTTCTCCCCTCCAGGTAGACTTCAGCACTGCCCAAAGTGTATCAAAGGCTGGAATTGAATTTATATTAACCTGCACAGATCGTTCCAGAAATATTTTAAATCGTGACACCACAGACAGGTCTTTCAACAAAAGGTTGTTTAAAGACCAAGTATGAGGTCAGATTATGAAATGTGGTAATTTGAGCATTAAAAGCACAGGGGAATGGTCTGAAATCACTCTTACCTGTATTGTACAATCCAAAACATAGTGGAGCAACTGTTTATTTACCAAGAAGTGGTCTAGAATGGAAAAAACCTTGTGAGAAGCTGAAAAAAAGGCAAAGTCTCATACAGTAGGGTATAATACCTGCCATGGGTCAGCCAACCAGAAGTTGTCTGCAGATTCTCTCAGTGCCCATTCAGCTGGAGAAAGGCTTGCTGAAGTCCTGTAGGTCTGAGCCAGATCATTGGCAAAAACTATATTCCAATCCCCACCCAATATGAATGATAGATGTGAGAAAGGTGCCAAGACCAAAGCTAAGTGTGTAAAAAAGTGGATGAATCTAGGTTAGGACCACAAAGCACCCCCCAAAGTACATCTGTATGTCTCATTGTCCCCTGGACAAAAAGAAATCTTCCCTCTGGATCTTTGATTTCTGTTATAGACTGAAAGGGAAAAGACCTCTCAACTAATACTTTAACTATAGTCTTGGTCTATATTCCTCCCAAGGAACAAGCTGTCAACTTCAAATCTATCATTGACTACCTCTTGGACTGGAGCCTAAACACTGAGCTGATAATGGTAGGGGAATTTAATATCAACTGGTCCTCCCCGATGGTGGCCCCTTTAAGGAGTCATTATCCTCACTCAGTCTCATGCAACTGATTGACACCCCTACTTGGCTTAATTACGGGACAGGCACAGGTTCCATAATCGACTGGTTGGTCACAAACCAGCCGGGTAGAATATCCTCCATTTCAGTTCTCCCGTTCACTTTCAGTGATTACTCCCCTATAATTTGCAAATGGTCTAATAAGGCCCCAAAGGTGCCAGCCAGAACTGTTAATACTAGACTCTTGAAGAAAGGCAAACTGGAAGCTGTAAGAGCACATCTCAGCCTCCAAGATTGGAGTTTTATTGGCCACAACACTGACATCAACCCTGCCCTTGAATGCTTTATATACAAATGTAATGATTCATGCAATATTTATGCCCCCTACACTAAAAGAAAGATCTGCGATTACAATAGCCCTTGGATCACACCCCAGCAGCTAGCCCTCATGAAACATAGAGATCCCTGTGGTGCAAGGCTAGAAACTCTGGCACCCTGGCAGACTACCAGAATTATAAAACCGCCCATAATAAGAGCACCTGCAATACATGTAAGGCCAAAAGCAATCACTTTAAAAGTGAGCTAACAAACACTCGAGGCGACAGTCATCAGTTCCAGGAGAACATCAAGTCTCTATCTGGCAAACCTAATAAAACTCCCCTCACCTTCTTGAACATTGAGGGTCAGCCCACACAGGATCACAATCACATAGCTAATTTCTTTAACAAGGCTTTTACTGACCTCAGCGGAGTGTTGCTCCCTAGCTTCCTCCAACCTCCACCCGATATTTACACCACACAAAACTCAGGGACCCAATCTAACTCCCACCCACCTTCCTACCTCAGAGTTATCACCCCTCAAGAGGCTAAAAAGTACCTCATAAAAGCTCTCAGAAATTCCAGCACTAGTAGTGATCAGCTTGACCTCAAACTAGTAAGACTCACCCTGGACATAATTCTCACTCCCCTCACCAAAATCCTAAATCTTTCCCTGTTATCTGATGAATTCCCAGAGATCTGGAAGGCGGTGCAAACTACCATCCAATATCAATCCTACCCCCCCTCTCTCTAAGGCATTAGAGTGTATCGTTTCTGACCAACTGACAGATTATCTAGATGAATGCAATCTACAATGCCGGCAACAACACAGCTTTTGCAAACAACACAGTACCACAATTGCTCTAGTAGAGTATACCAGCTTTATTCACAACACCCTGGACAGAGGGCTCTTGATGGGGCAAAGTACATTGACCTCACCAAGGCTTTCGACACCGTTAATCAGAATCTGCTCCGGGATCAACTCTCCCATACTGGCCTCTCCTCTGAATTGGTAGCATGCTTCAGGAGTTACCTCACCAGGAGGGTCCAAAAAATGAAAATACTAGACACTTTCTCCAATAACCACAGGGTCACCACAGGGGTTCCCCAAGGCCCTGTCCTTGGCCCCCTATTGTTCAGTCTGTTTCCAAGCAACCTCCCACAATTGTTAAATGACCATGCTCTGCTTTATGCAGATGATATGGTCCTATATTCTTGCAGTGCTGACCCCACTATGCTTGAAAAGCAAATGCATGCTAATTGCTTCTCTGTAGAACATTGGCTCCTTCAATCTAAATTACTCCTTAATTACAAAAAAACCAAGACAATGTTAATCACATCGTCACATAACAAACACCGTACCCACCAACTTCACATTCTTAACAATCAGAACTCTCCCCTTGAAATGGTACAAACTTTTAAATACCTAGGAGTGACACTGGACCGCATCCTATCTTTCAACCAATGTATAGGCATAGTAGCAAAGTTATTTAATGCAAAACTGAGACTGCTGTACAGACATCATTAATGTCTTACTGCTGA
The DNA here is from genome assembly GCA_016271365.2 of Neoceratodus forsteri. Lineage (NCBI taxonomy): Eukaryota > Metazoa > Chordata > Ceratodontiformes > Ceratodontidae > Neoceratodus > Neoceratodus forsteri. The sequence goes on along the minus strand of CM028137.1, from coordinate 258,043,368 downwards.
AGCAATAAAAACTGCTGTTACCAGCTCAGTGCTCTCAGTAATTGACTATGGGCTAGCAGTCTATGGGGCTGCCTCCCAAACCTCTCTAAAACATATCAGAACAACGCTTAACAAAGCATGTCAACTAGTCCTAGGTGTACCCCATCTCACTCACACCTGTGAGCTATACTCTCAGATCAGGTGGCTCAACCTTAACTGCCGCATTCAATATTAAGTATACCTTCTTGCCAATAAATCTACTTTTGGACTCACCACTCTGGGTTTGCAAAGCCTCCTTAGTCAGCCTAACACCGCCAGATGCACCAATTGCACCAATAAACATTGAGCCTAACACCACCAGATGCACCAATAAACAATTCAAACCTAAGCGTCCCCTTCTGCAGAACAATGCAAGGTCAACAGTCCTATGAATACTGGGTGCTACTATGGCTCAATGCGCTTGACATAAACAACATGAAAGAGGAAAAACTATGACCTTTTAAATCTAAACTGTGCTCGGCCCCAGCTACAAACAGTAACTGCGATTGTGGGACCTGTTCCCCCCGCCCATCTACCCTGTTCTTTGTCAGCCACCCACCTTCCAACGTGCCCTCTGGTCTTGCCCTATGGTCTTGCTGCTCTTCCCTCCCTACTCTCTGAGTTTCCACCCTCACTTTCCCCCCTTCCTCTCTCTTCCCCCTTCTCCCCTTCCCCTCTGCCCTACTTCCAAGGATACTCCTTTTCCTTTTCCCCATATACCTCCTCCCTGTTTCCTTACCTTGTACCCCACCCAACCCCTCCCTCTCTGTCCCTGGACCTTCCCTTGCTCTACCCTCCCTTTTCCCCAACCCTCTCTGCCCGTAAGCCATCCCCTTGCCCCTTCCCCACCAACTTCCTCTCCCTATTATCACCCTCCCTTTACCTTACACTGTTTTGTCTCCCCTTCCTCAATTTTCTTTTGTTAACCTCCCCCTCACATCATGGTAAATCACTCACTCCCTATAGGCCCCAGGGTCTCTCCCTTGCACTTCTCACCCTGGTAGCACAGTTCTCCCAGCTGTCTACTCCTATTTAACACTGCAGATGAAAGAACTGTTATCTAACAGGGTCTAGCTATCTAGATAAGTGTTTACACAGCCAATCTAATCTTTAGCTCAGATGCACACCATGTCTCCTGACATATCCTATATTGATAACTGCATCTTTGTCATAACTGGACTGAGTGATCCTACCCTGGTTACACTTCTGTGTGATGCCCTCTCCCAAGTGAAACTGTCTATATCAACATAATTGTATAACAGTACCAATTGAACCTGTTCTTACATCTTTTGCTCTCTATTTGTACTCCTTGTTTGTTACACTGACTATCTAGTAACTTAGCCCCTACTGTAAACTGAACATTTGATGATTGTATATATGTAACCTCTGTATCTTGAAGTTGTACTCATATGATTACCATGACGTTGAACCTCATAAAAGAGCCTTTGGTTCACAGGTACTTTCCAAGATAATCAGTAAAATAAAATGAAATAAAATAGAGTCACCCCTCGATGCTTGGGACTGTTCCTCACCCCAAAAGCCTGACCCACACAGGTTTTACATAACTGAGAGACCTGGAACCTAAAAGATGAGTTTCATGTATAATTTTGCTAAATGCTTCAGGATTAAATATTTTTTCCTGTTGTCTCTCCTGCCTTTGATGTTCCACATCACAATGTTAATGCCTTGGGCCATACTGAAATACGCTTAAGCATCCCAATCTCCAGAAATCCCAGATATACCACTCAAGGAACCCACCCCAAGACCCCCCCTTATATCTCCTAATACTAAATGTATTACAAGTGTATTACAGCATCATGGACACAGGGGGGAGGGAGGCGAGCACTACTCCCTTCACAAAAGAAAGGGTCCTACAAGAGCTTGCTAAGCTCAGGGTGGATAAAGCAATGGGACCTGATGGCATACATCCCAGAGTACTTAAGGAGCTAAAGGAGGAACTAGCAGAGCCATTAGCAAAATTGTTTAGTGAGTCTCTGAGCACAGGAGAGGTCCCAGAAGACTGGAGAAGGGCTCATGTGATCCCGCTCCACAAGAGTGGTAGCAGGGAGGAGGCAGGGAACTACAGACCAGTCAGTCTTACCCCAGTAGTGGCAGATTATGGAGGCACTTTAAGGAAAGGATAGTGCAACACCTGGAATCCATAGGGCACAGGATCCAAGACAGCATGGGTTTACAAAGGAAGGTCCTGTCAATCTAATCTCATAGATTTCTTTGACTGGGTAACCAGAGTGGTTGACCAAGGGGGAGCAGTTGATGTCGCCTACCTTGACTTCAGCAAAGCTTTTGACACTGTTCCACATAGAAGATTGATAAATAAGCTAGGTAGGCTCGGGGTGGGTCAGAAGTTGGTCAACTGGGTGGCAAACTGGTTGACGGCAGAAAACAGAGAGTGGTGGTAAATGGTATACAGTCAGAAGAGATGCAAGTCACAAGTGGGGTACCTCAGGGATCAGTCCTGGGGCCAGTCCTCTTCAACATCTTCATTAGTGACCTTGCAGATGGACTAGAGGGTAAGGCTTGTCTGTTTGCAGATGACACCAAGATCTGCAACAAGAGTAGATGATCCAGATGGGGTGGGCAGAATGAGAAGAGATCTGGATAAACTAGAGAATGGTCAGAAGAGTGGCAACTGGGATTTAATGCAAAGAAGTGCAAAATCATGCACATAGGGAAGAGAAACCCTGAAGCCACCTATAGGCTGGGAGGGGAGTTGCTAGCAGTCACAAAGGAAGAAAGAGACTTGGGCATCATCATCACTGTTGACCTAAAATCATCCAAGCAGACCTCTAAAGCAGTAGGTAAGGCTAGGGGGGTGTTAGGGTGTATTAGTAGGGGTATCACAAGTCGTAAGAGGGAGGTAATAATCCCTCTGTACAAGACACTGGTTAGGCCCCATCTGGAGTACTGCGTGCAGTATTGGAGGCCACACCTTCACAAGGACATTAACCAAATTGAGGCAGTCCAGAGAAGGCAGCAAAATGATGCAGGGACTGCATCAGAAGACATATGAGGACAGATTAACGGAGCTCAATATGTATACCCTTGAGCAAAGGAGGGAGAGAGGTGATATGATCGAGGCATTCAAACACCTTAAGGGCGTAAACAAGGTGAAAGAGTCTAACATGTTTAAACATAAGAAAAATAGCAGGACAAGAGGACACAGCATGAGATTAGAGGGAGGCCGATTAAGGGGGAATGTGAGGAAATTCTTTTTCACAGAAAGGGTGGTGGATGCATGGAATGGCTTACCACAAGAAGTGGTGGCTATGAATACAGTGCAGGGCTTCAAACAGGCATGGGATAGGCATAAGGGAGCAATACAAATGACTATGAATAGATAGGCCACTGACAGAGCAAAGGCCAATGGCACATTTATAAGGTAGAAAAAGAAATGGGCAGACTGGATGGGCCTTGCGGTCCTTATCTGCCATCAACTTCTATGTTTCTATGTTTCTATGTAAGTGAGTGCAATTAAAATAACAGCAATCAGCAACCTAAATAAAGTAACTGCTATCTAGGCCATTCTTCTACTCCAAATGTTCTGGTCCAGTAACAGGCTGAGGCACCACCGCGTCTTTGTCTTGTGCACTAATATTAACAAAACCACCACCTTTAGAATGTACCCTAACCCCCCCATAATCAACCCCCCATCTAGAAACCATATTTTAGAACCCGTTATTTAAGCACATAATGGGCACTCTAGGAACATCAAGTGCTATAACAAATGGGGACATGCTTAATATATTGTTCCCCCTCTAACCAAGTCAAATGTCTAACTGAATAACATAGAAACATAGAAACATAGACTTTGATGGCAGATAAGGACCACTTGGCCCAATCAGTCTGCCCATTTCTCAACCTACTGGATAAGCTGCAGATTCTAGTTAACCAACAGCCTACTTCCTGCCACCCCCCACTACAATTGCCTTGTGTCTGTCCCATGCATGTTTTAATTCCCCCACTGTTTTAGCCCCAACAACCTCCCCAGGAAGGCAGTTCCACGCATCCACCACTCTCTCCATGAAAAAAGACTTCCTCACATTACCCCTGAGCTGTCCCTCCTCTATCTTTAAATTGTGTCCCCTTGCTCTTACACATCTCTTTTTCTGAAAGATGCTACCCTCCTGGACTTTGTTGATTCCCTTGAGGTACTTGAACATTTCTATCATGTCCCCGTCCCTCCTTTCATCAAGGGTATACATATTAAGCTCTCTCAGTCTCTCTTCATATGATTTCTGATGCAGACCCTGCACCATTTTAGTTGCCCTCCTCTGGACTGCTTCCATCCTGTCTATGTCCTTGCATAGATGAGGTCTCCAAAACTGCACACAGTACTCCAGATGGGGTCTCACCAACTGTCTGTACAGAGGGATAACCACTTCCCTTTTTCTACTTGTGATGCCCCTTCCTATGCATCCCAGTGTCCCCCTGGCTCTCCTTACCAACTTTTCACATTGCTTACCCACCTTTAGGTCATCTGATATGACTACCCCAGGTCCCTTTCCATTTTTGTTGTTGTTAGTACCTCCCCTGCTATTGTGTACTCTTCTCCTGGGTTTTTGTCTCCCAGGTGCATTACTTTGCACTTCTTTGCATTGAATCTAAGTTGTCAGATGTCTGACCATTCCTCCAACCTTGCCAAGTCCCTTCTCATCCTTTCTACCCCCCCTTGTGTATCAACTCTGTTACAGATCTTTGTATCATCTGCAAAGAGGCATACCTTTCTCTCCAGACCCTCTGCAATGTCACCTATAAAGATGTTAAAGAGGACTGGACCCAGTACTGAGCCCTGAGGTACTCCACTAGTGACCCCCCTTTCTTTGGAATGTGTTCCACTCACTATTACCTTCTGTGTTCTGTTGTGCAGCCAGTTTGCAACCCAGGCTACCACCCTGGGACCCACTCCCAAGCTGGCTAACTTGATTATTAATCTTTTGTGCGGGACTGTGTCAAATGCCTTGCTAAAGTCTAGGTAGGCCATATCCACAGCCTCTCCCTGGTCTATTACTTTGGTCGCCCAGTCAAAGAAATCTATTAGATTCGTCTAACATGATCTTCCTGCTGTAAATCCATGCTGCTTTGGGTCCTGTGCCCCGCTGGCATCTAAGTACTCAACAATTCTTTCTTTCAGAATTGATTCCTTCATTTTCCCTACCACTGAGGTCAAACTTACAGGTCTGTAGTTTCCTGCTTCTGTCTTGCTCCCACTTTTGTGAAGGGGAATCACATCTGCCCTCCTCCAGTCCTCAGGTACCATCCCATCCTCCCATGATTTGTTAAAAAGTGTGGTCAGTGGTGTCACTAGGTCCTCCCTTAGTTCTTTTAGGAATCTGGGGTGAATCCCATCAGGCCCCATTGCTTTGTCCACCTTGAGTTTTAGGAGTTCTTTCAGGACTCTTGCTTCTGTAAATGGACTGGTGTCAACCCCCCTACCCAGAGTGCTTCTATTGTCTAGTGTAGGTAACTCCTCCTCATCTTCTTTTGTGAATACTGAGCAAAAGTATTCATTCAGTATCTCTGCCTTTTCACTGTCTCCCTCTGCCCACGTCCCCTCTCCCTTGTTAATCTTCACTATTCCTCCCTTAACCTTTCTATGCTCCCTAATGTACCTATAAAAGGTTTTATCCCCCTTCTTAACTGAGTTGGTTATTTTTTCCTCAGTTTGGGCTTTTGCTATTCTGACTGCCTTCCCCACTTCTTTCTGCTTTAATTGATACAGTTCCCTGTCGTGCTCCTTCTGTGATGCCTTATACTTTTTGAATGCAGCCTTTTTCTCCTAATAATGATGTAAATTCCCAATATTTAAAATACTAAACACCACTACTTAGAAAACTCTAGTACTTAGGCTTGACTTCCAGCCCCAAAAAGGAAGAAAAAACAATAATTAGTAACAAAGGAAGTGGCACCTTATAAGACAATGGGAAAATATAGAATAAACCTTGAGTCCAGTTACATTTACAACCCAAAATTTCCCGGAAGAGAAATGAGTCAATCATAGTAGATGGACATAATGATCATTACTATTGGCTCAGGTGTAGAGTAATATCCTGCCTCTAGCATGCCAAATTAAGACCATTGCCATCACAGGTATATGATAGGGTTGAATTATACCAGTGCCAAAATGCAGTGTCAAATACTTAAGGTTCCCCAGTGTCCATAATAGCATTTACATTTAACAAAGTGAGCAAAATGTTCTGGAACTATAACACACCCTGTATCTTATCAATAATAACCTGCAGTCCTGTATTCAAGATTGAATATATAAGCTAGGTTGCCTTGCATAGGAGTCAAAAGGGAGGTATCCAACTCTAAGTGGCAGCTGCATCTGGCAAGGTCCCTGCTTCCTGCAAAGTCTGAAGAAAGATTACCAGAAGGTTCCAGAACCTTCTAAGCATGCGACTATTTTCATGAAGCATTCCATCATGTATTTTGACTACAAACCAAACCTAAATGAATTTATTTAACAAACATAATTAAGTCCATTTCAACTAAATTGTAACCAAGGGGAAAAAAAAGTTCAATGTGAAATAAACCAGTTCCCTGACAGACATGCACTTCAACCGAAGCATTTTGCTTACCATACGTGACTTGATGGGGGGGAAGGAATTAGCTGTTTCTCTTAATCCAAATTAACCACTTTAGAAACCATAAAAGATAAAAGCTTGGTACTGAAGAAAAGGCATCCATGTCAGGTATCCTAATGCTGATCCAGTAGTTGCAGAGCCACTAGGCAATTCTCAGGTTCCCTTCCTCCGAAAAAGGTCAGGTAAAAGTGTGACCAATTCTTTAAGTGCTTGGTCGGCTGAGTCAAAACAATTAGTGCCAAAGCTGAGAGTGACCTCCAGTCATGCAGGGTATAGCAACTGATGCTTGATCTGGGCTGCCCATAGCTTGGAGAGTATCAATCGGTATGCCTGCCAAGCCAGCCGTATCTTCAAAGTAAGAGTGAAAACGAGCCGGAGATTTCTCCCTTCCTAGTGAACTAAAGCCAGCTTTTCAACTGAGCACAGTATGTGATCTCTGTACAAGTCATTGAGGAGTTTGAATATAAAAGGTCCAGAAGGCTCACCCAGGGCCAGTTTAGCTTGAAGCACCTGGTTAACCCTCTCAATAATATAGGTTGCACCATTTGAGTTGGGACCTGCAACTGTGGTACATAGTTTCTGCATAAAATCTTTGATGCGGGTGCCTTCTTCTCCTTCTGGCAGACCAAGGAGGAAGAGGTTATTACATCAACTATGCCCCTCTAAATCATATACCTTGTCCTCTAATTTTAGAACAGATCGTTTGAGGGCAATTATTTCTGGGTCTATGCAGGCATGCCTATCTTCTAGCAAAGATAATCAGGCCTCAACATCCCCAACTCGGGTAGCAAGCTCCATCAAGGTAGGTTTTATTTTTTTAGGATCTTCCAGGATTGCAAGTACCACTGTTTTAATAATAGAAAGCTCCAAAACTATTTGTGATGCCGATAATTCTCCCGACTCTTGAGCATTGTCATTGTGGAGGGGAAAAGCTGGAGAGGAGCTTCATCTAGGCCTCTTTGATCTAATTCAGGCAGTGGCCCCTCATCATTCTCAGAGTATTGCATCAAATTTACAGCTGTAGAATTGACAATTTCCATTGCTGACTCACCCTTGGATGCCATGAACAAGTCTTCTCAACAGCTGGTTAAGAGAATAGGTGATTTTTCAGGATATAAAGAGGTTTCTTTATGGAAATTGTAGAAGAGACAGAGCTCAGCAGCTTTGCTTTCACCTCACTGCCAGCATCACGTAACTCCATATTATTCTCTTTTTTTTCCAATAGAGTAATGGATCTTCCTCAAGACCAACCATGGTATGGTCTGCAAAATACTACAGGATCATTGTGCTGTGTGAGATGGTTACCAGTCTGGCAGAAGAACCAGATGCACTTCCTTTACAGGATACCAGTCCATATAGTTGCAGGCAACTCAGAAGTGATTTGCCTTTCTGATAATGAACATAGGATTCCCAAGAAGTAGCTGTAGATGTCCTTTCCCTTGCTGATGTCACTGGTGAGGGTGAAGAATTGATAGTTGTACTACTGTGTGCACCAAAGGTGCACTCTGATGGTTCAGCAGGGTTTGAGTGCGGTACATCAGTTGATGGTGTTGGTGAAGCAATATCATTTGTGGTTAGCAGAAGATCTTTCCAATAGTCAATGTCTTCACCTGCAGGAAGGATGGGTTCAATGTTCCACTGAAAGAGGGAATCTAGCAACATAGCCAACACATTGGTGCCATTCTTAAACATGGCATTTATTCTCTCATCAGTCGACAGCCTCAGTCTCAAATCATCTGCCAGTATAACAGCCATGGTGTCTTCTTTTGACTAAAAGTCTTTATGTCAAGGAAAATGAGAAGACACATACTGCCAACTCTTTGAGTAAAACTGGGTTGCAAAACACAATGAATAAAGTACAGTTGAAAATATTTTGTTTCTTGCAGCCTTTCATCATCCATAGCCCTCTGCCCAGTCCTCAGATCTTGTGACCTAGTCCTTTTTGTACTTACTATGCAATAAAGCCATTATTTGGAGTTTGACCTGACTCTGGTAATTTTTTTGATCACCAAGAGTGAGAACACTTTCATTATGTTTTCTGTGTGGTGCTGTGAACCCTGCTCTGCACTGAGCTGTCAGTGAATAGGATGAATTGTTTGCTCAATGCTGGTTTGGCTATGCCTGCTAACCCACCTGCCTTGTCAGTTGCTAACTCATTGAACACTACAGTGGAAGTCACCATGGAAGAGGGTCAAGTGTGCTATTGACCATCATCTCCATTTTTGCCCTTCATTCTATCTCCCTCATGGTGTCTGCCATGCCTTCTAGTGACCTCACACACATAATGTGCCTCTCATGAAGGAGCAAACTCCCTGGCCCCCCCCAGGGATTGCTGTGGTACATAGATACATAGAATTTGTCAGTAGATAAGGACTGCCTTGCCCATCTAGTCTTCCCCTTTTGTTCTGGTAGCTAGACCCCAATGCTTACCCAGCCCTCTCCATCCATTTTTCCCAAATTCCTTTCTGAAACTTGAGTCACCTGTGCAGCAGTGCAGCTGGCGGGCCATCAGGTGAGCCACAGTTAAATTGTTAAAACAGTTTTATCTCCTTAAGCCCTACCTGAAAACACTGTGTCATCTTTATTTCCAGATATGTTTTTAAGTGGAATAACAATTGTCATCTGAGGCATGCTACACATCTATTTCTGAATCTCCTTCCCAGAAACCACTTGGAAATGTTTTGGTTGGTAGGAGCCTAGGAGACCCTGTTTGAGCAGTAAATATTTAAAACATACTATAACACACTTCCGGTTATCCAAAACCTGATTAACCAAGTCTCCGCATTATCCAAAATCAGTGTATGTCCCCCATCACTCTCTATGGTGAAGATCTTACAACTTTGTTCAGTTCATTAATTGTTAACTGCTTTTCTAATTAAAGTCATTAGTGGCTTGTTAATGGTAACAAGTGACTGCATAAATGTGCTAAACTAAGTGCTTAAACACCCAGGCTAACAGGATGTGGCTTGGTAAGGGCAGCAAAAATAAAATGCTGTGTGCTAGATATTCAGCATAAGCTCAGAGTGCAGCAATGTCTCGACAATGGGGACCACATTGTTGATGTTATTCTAAAGTTTCAAATTGGTAATGCCACAGTATGTGACATCCATGCAGCAAGAGAAAAAGTGAGGGAGTATACTGCAACAATGGACTGCCCTGATGGCCCATGCCATAGGAAAAGCTTGAAAGGCAGTAAGGACGAGGCTCTTGACAAGGCACTGTATTTATGATTTGTTCAAATTCGAGTGAAAGGCAGACACATATCAGGACCCATCCTGAAACATCAGTTTTCACAGAAACATTAATGGCATGGATGATGCCTTTGGTGCCAGTGAGGGGTGGTTGAGTCATTTTAAAAAGCACCATGGCATCCGGCAGCTTCCTGAGGCTGGTGAACGTTTGTCAGCTTGTAATGACAACATTGCCCCATTCTCAAAAAAGCAGAGTGACCTAATGGTTTCAGAGGGACTGACACAAGTACAAATTTACAATGATGATGAAACTGACACATATTGAAACATGCTGCCAGAAAAGACAATGGCTTGCTGGTCAGAGACTTTTGCCCTTGGGTTAAAAAAAAAACAAAGAAAGGTTGGCGGTGCTGGGGTGTTCAAACGCAGTGGGTACTCACCATCTTAAGCTGTTTGTAATCAGAAAATCTTTGTGACCCAAAAAAAACAAGACTGAGTATGAAGGTGTCAGATGGAATAGAGGAGATGACATCAGTTCCGCTAGTAAAGAGCTGAGCGAGATGCTGAGTGGTTTGCAGAAAGGTCGAATGGCATCTTACCTGTGAGTTCAGCTTACCAGGAGTGTCCTCAGCCTTTAAATGTTCCTTCTTGTTGATTCCTACTAAATATGCTGTGTAGCAACACAACAAAAGAAATCTCTTTGGAGCAGAGTTAAAACATGTTGAAACGCTGTTTGTTACCATTCTAGTATTGGTAATGTGTAACCGCAAATGCTAACACTTCTCAGTTTGTATTTCCTGCCAGCGACTGCGATGTAAATGCTTCATAGCTCAAAATCACTGTACGATTTAATTTTGAGCAACAAGGCACTGAAGATAAGTTTCTGATGGGAGAACAGAACGATACAATTCACATGGCATGTCTAAATCAGTCCATGGAGTAAGATTAACTATGAGGCAACATACTAAAGGTAAAAAACAAGAACGAGGTAAGCAAAACACATCTGATATTGCAATAGCTTCAGAACAACATTTTTCCCTGCCACCTCAACTGAATACTGATTTAGTAAGTAAACCCCTCTTTCTCCTATTCCAGACACACCTCCTAGCTCAAAATTGAGTTCCAAAATAACAGGTAAGATTGCCTGTTACTGCAGAGTGAAAGAGAGACCATTTATGCCTGAAGCTAGCCAGGAAGATTTGAAGATACAGTTGGTAAAAAAATCCGACTTTAGATTGGAAGCTGAGAACAGTACTCCCATAAAAGGTAACTGTGATCAAGCAGCAAACACCGCTACAGCTGATGGACAGGTATCGGAAACAGTGGGAGACATTAACATGTTTAAACAACCAGACTTAGGACATGATAGAAACGTTCAAGTACCTCAAGGGAATCAACAAAGTCCAAGAGGGTAGCATCTTTCAAAAAAAGAGGTGTGCAAGAACAAGGGGGCACAATTTGAAGATGGGGGGGCAGCTCAGAGGTAATGTAAGGAAGTATTTTTTTCACAGAGAGGGTTGTGGATGCATGGAACGGCCTTCTGGAGGAGGTTGTGGAGTCAAAGACAGTGACTGAATTCAAGCATGCATGGGACAGCCATAAGGCAATTCTAGGGGGTGGGGGTAGAAAGAAGTAGGCTGCTGGTTAACTAGGATCTGCAGCTTATCCATTAGGTAGGGAAATGGGCAGACTGGGTGGGCCAAGTGGTCCTTATCTGCCATCAAATTCTATGTTTCTATGTTTCTATACCAAATGTCTCAGAAAAAAACAAGAATGATAGGTCTAACATAATCCTAATAGAGGCAGATGTTTAACCCCCCCCATCTCTAGCAAGCACTGAAATATCCCAAGGGATAATGCAAGCTGTCACCTCCTTAAAGGTAGATATGCTGAAAGCACTTGGAGAAATAAACCAATCTATTAAAGGTATTTCAGACTCAGTCAGTGCATTGACTGAAACACTAGCGGGTTTAACCATTTGTACTCAAGAGTTGGAGGACAGAGTCTCTCAGATAAAGGATGTTAAGGGCCCTATAGTAAAAACACAATCGCTTCATGATAAGCAGCTCCAGGAGCTTATCTAAAAGGTGGACAACTTGGAAGACAGATCTAGAAGGGGAAACATTTGCTTGCAGAACATTACTGAGGAGCTGGAAGGAATGACGGTTCCTTTGTCATTCTTCGAGAAGATGCTTACAGAAGCCATGGGCAGAAAATACCCTGACCAGAAAATAGACCTGGACGGAGCACACAGAACAGGCACATGATTTCCAAACTTGCATCAGATTTACGCAAGACATATCCTGATAAAGCCTTATAGATATCAAGATGGGGAGGCTATCCTACAGAAAGCCAGAACAGAAAAAGACCTGAAATAATATATCAATTTTAATGCTTTCCCAGCTCTTTCTATGGACACATTGAATAAGCTTAAACTCTTTAATCCAGTTAAAAAGAAACTATATGATCTGGGTATCAGATTTACCATGCAGTATCCAGCAAGACTATGCTTTGTAGTTAATGGAAAGCTAACTACATTTGATGATCACAAAGAAGCAGAAGAAGCTTTTGAGAGATGTTATAATCCATCATTTAAACATCATTCATAATCCCCCCCTAGGCAAGGGAGATCACACCCTTACCAGCAACAAACACAGTATACGTCTTCCACAAATATGCAGGGAAACACATAAGCAGCGTGAACTCCCCAATTGTAAAGCATGGGTGTGATAAGGCATATATATGTGGGGGATATGTAAATTTATTAACAAAGCTCTAGAAGATGAAATCAATATAAATATTATTGCTGACAGCTTGCAAATCAAAGATCAAATATATTCTATTCAATATATCTTTTTTATTATACAGTGGCGTGAAAAAGTATTTGCCCCCTTCCTGATTTTCTCTATTATTGCATATTTGTCACACTGGATGTTTTCAGGTCTTTAGACAAAATATAATATTAGATAAAGGGAACCTGAGTGAACAAATAACACTTTTTTTTTTTTACTTATTTCATTTATTTAATGAAAAAAGTTAACCAACACCAACTGGCACTGTGTGAAAAAGTAATTGTCCCCTAGTTAAATCAACCCAATTAAAGGGATAATTAGAGTCAGCTGATTGAACACAGCCAGGCTTGATTACAGCCAGCCCTGCTCAATATAAACCTCACTTATTTTGGCCCTTACCATCAGAGTCACGTTGCCAGCACAAAGATTCAACAAGCACATTATGCCATGATCAAAGGAAGTTCCTGAAAAGATCAGAAAAAATTTGTTGCCCTCTATCAGTCTGGAAAGGGTTACAAAGCTATTTCTAAGGCTCTGGGACTCCATCGAACCACAGTGAGAGCCATAATCTCCAAATGGAGAACACTTGGAACAGTAGTGAACCTTCCCAGGGTGGGCGGCCTGCCAAAATTACTCCAGGGCGCAGTGTAAAATCATCCAAGAAGTCTCAAAGGATCCTAAAACAACATCCAAAGAACTGCAGGCTTCTCTTGCCTCAACTAAGGTCAGTGTTCATGACTCCACAATCAGAAAGAGACTGGGCAAAATGGCTTCATGTGAGAGTAGTACATGGAAACCATCATAACCTAAGAAGAACATAAATGCTCGTCCTCATTTGCCAAGAAGCACCTGGATGATCCACAAGCCTTTTGGGAAAATGTTCTATGGACAGATGAGTCCAAAGTGGAACTTTTGGACAACATGGATCCCATAATGTCTCGCGAAAGCAAACACAGCATTCCACAGTAAGAACACCATACCAACAGTCAAACATGGTGGTGGTAGTGTGATGGTGTGGGGATGCTTTGCTGCCTAAGGACCTGGATGACTTGCCATAATTAAAGAAACCATGAATTCTGCTCTGTACCAGAAAATTCTTAAGGAGAATGTCCAGTCATCCTTCTGTCAGCTGAAGCTGAAGCGTAGTTGGTCATGCAGCAAGACAATGATCCAAAACACAAAAGCAAGTCCACATCAGAATGGCTAAAAGAAGTAAAATTAAAGTTTTGGAGTGGCCTAGTCAAAGTCCAGACTTAAACCAATAGAGATGCTGTGCAGGACCTGAAATGAGCAGTTCATGCTCGAAAACCTACCAAATGTTACTGAATTAAAGCAGTTCTGCAGGAAGGTGGATTAAAATTCCTCCACAGCTATGTGAAAGACTGATATTGAATTATAGGAAGTGTTTGGTTGCAGTCATTGTAGCTAAAATGTGGCATAACCAGTTATTAATGTAAGGAGGCAATTACTTTTCACACAGTGCCAGTTGGTGTTGGTTAACTTTTTTCATTAAATAAGTGAAATTAAAAAAAAAACAAGTGTTATTTGTTCACTCAGGTTCCCTTTATCTAATATTACATTTTCTCTAAAGACCTGAAAACATACAGTATGACAAATATGCAATAATAGAGAAAATCAGGAAGGGGGCAAATACTTTTTCACGCCACTGTAGATGTAAATTCCAGAATGACATGACTAGTTCCAATATATATTAGAAATATGATTATGTTTGGGAGAAGAAGGAAAAAGTACAAGGCAGAGAAAAGGAAAAAGAAACTTTTTTTTAAAAAAAAGCCTTCCTTCACAGACAACTTAACTATTTATCTATAGAAGACCCAGCTGCACCATGAGGGCATAAGAGATGACCTTAGGTGCATCTCTGCTAATGCAGGGGGGAGGAAAGGAGAAATCTTTTTTTTTCTCCAATGGGGACAAGTGGGCACTGTGGTGTTGTTTGTCTGGTGAAGGGGAACACAACAAAAAGAAATATGACCATAAAATCTTAAAATTAATTAGAAATAAAATGAGCGCAAGATCCAAGAATGTAGAAACACTAATGTTTCATTCTCTGTTTCAAATAATAGTTCATAAATGGTAAGCTTAATAAAGGTAGTGACGTGGAATGTTAAAGGGTTGAGACAGAAAGCTAAAATAAATAACATTATTAATTATTTGAATAAAAAGCAAAATAACTGTGTATTAATGCAAGAGACCCTCTTTTCTGAGCAAGATTTTTGATGGTTTCAGAGAAAATGAGGGCCAAGATTATTTGCCTCATATGGTTCAAATGCTAGAGGTGTTGCAAACTTGTTTCATAAAAAAAAACAAAACACCAAAACCATGAATACTAAGGGAATTTACAGATTAAAAGGTCTGTTATATTATTACAGAACTGGAAATGGGCTCTGAAGTCTTTACTTTAGCCACAATTTATGGGCCTAATTATAATAGCCCCACATTCTTTATAAAATTTTTCTTGCAATTGTTAGCCTTTAAATCTCCATATATTGTAGGAGAGGACTTCAATGTGGTGTTAAATAAATCAGACAGAACTTCTACTTCCATTCACAATTATAAAACAGCAATAAGTACTATTAAAAGCTTTATATCAGACCTTACATTGATTGATACCTGGCATCAGAATAATTCTAATGCTAAACAATTTTCATACTATTCCATTGTGCATCAGACATATTTGAGAATAGATTACTTTTTAATATCAGAAACATTACATTATATTATTAAAAGTACAATATACCCAGGCATCATTATCTCAGACCATTCATCTTGCCTGATGCAATGGAACAAACCACCCCAGAGGTTAATCAACTGGAAAATGGATTTAACTCTGCTTAAAAGTCAGGAGTCAAGTAATTATATAACTCAAGAAATTATGGAATTATTCAATAGAAACTCAGAGCAGGACACTGATATAATAATAATAATAATAATCTGAGATGCTTTTAAAGCCAGGCTACGAGGCATGTTACAAAAAATGCATAGAATAAGAAAGAGAAGATGGGAGCTACAACAAAAGCATTTAGAAGAAAATAATCACCATTTGGAGCAAATTCATTTTAACACTCTAGATACTAATATGTTTTATTTATTAATGAAAACAAAAGATACATATAATATCCTAATATCAGAGAAGGCAGAAAAACAGATTTTATAAGCCAGATCGAATTACTACATTGATTCGGACAAGCCTTTAAAATTATTGGCTAGGCAGCCAAAAAAAGATCAAGAACAAAACAATATCAAACAAGTAAGAGATAAAGAAGGTATTCTATACAGTAGCCCAGAATATATAAGTAGAATTTTTACAGAATATTATAAAGAGTTGTTTACATCACAGTGTTCATTAGAGAATCATGGTCAGGTAAAGTTTTTGGATCTGATAAATTTAAATCAACTATCATCAGACTTAAAACACTTACTAGATAACCCAGTCACGAATCAGGAGGTCAAAACAGCAGTGGAAGATCTTAAAGTTAGTAAAGCCCAGGGACCAGAAGGGTTCCAAGTAGAATTTAAGAAATTTAAAGACACACTGGTCCCAATCCTTACAAATCTTTTCAATAAAACTATTCAGTTCAGTTTCAGTTTTATTAATCAGTTAAAAAACATTACATAATAAATACAATAGATACATTTTAAGAGTAACAGCGTAGATAAATATAAAGTGCTAATTTTTGATACAGTATCTTGCAGTGCATCTAGTACCAAGTTCACCATCTCTCTGTTCACACCATAAGGATTTGTACATAAATATAATCCTACAAGCTACTGTATTTAACTGTAAAACCATGGATTAATTGATTTCAGGAGTAACAATACAGACAAATATAAAGTACTGATTTTATGTCCAGCGTTAAGTTCACAATCTCTCTGTTTGTACCATTGAAATTTGTATGTGAAATTAATCAAGCACAGTATTTTGTTTGGCAATAAGGCCAGGAGTTAATTACTTCAACAGCATATATAGAATCTGCAATATATCAAATTTAGAAGGAGAGCAAGAGACAAATAAAATATAAGTTTAGGGTCAATTTTCTGTCACTGCCCTAGAAGACACTGACCATTATAGATGGAGGGATTGTAAAAAACTGATAATACTATTTGAGATGGTTAAATCTTTGTTGTTAAATAGTTCCACTATAATTTTGCCTGGAGGTACTTCTAAAGGGCTTATAATGTCACTCAGCCATTTGTCTCTACTCTTCCAAAACAAAAGGGTTTGAAGAATTATGTGTTTCAAATAATCTTCCACAGATTTTTCACACTTATAATGAGAGGAACTTTCGGATCTTTTTTGAACGAAGTATATATAATTTGCTTTATACAATTCCATTTTGTATCTTGTCATTAATTGTTGCGAGTCTGGGTCAGTTAGTTTGATTAAATAAGGTTCAAGACAGTGTATTGTTTTGATTTGTTTGTACCATCTGTAACATTTGTAATTGGCTAAGCACTCCAAATTCTTTGTTTTGACTGTAGCTCGAATTCTGGTTATAACTATATTCTTGATTTCAACCCAAGGTTTAAAATAGATTTCAGTTAAAGTTGTACCAAGACCCAATGTAAAAAGCTATTTTCTGATTAGGTTGATTAAGGGTGTTTGAAAACCCTGGTCAGTATATTTGCTTTCCTCTTTCAAACATTGCCTTGGGAGGCATTCCTCTGGGAGCAGAAAGAGTTTTAAAAGAAAAAGAAGTCTTCTCTCTTTTGCCATAGCATTTAATGTATATTGTCCTAACTCTAGACATAAAAGAGGTGATGGAACTGATTGAGGAACCATTTGAAGGTGTCCATAAAGTTTATTTACTGAGATCTCCAGCTCTTTCAGGCCCCCTTGGTACCAGACTTCTAATGCATATAGTATGCTCATTTTAATCTTCACATTTAAAATCTTTAAAGCTCCCAGAACAGAACTCCTACCCAGTTTAAGACTATTCAATATAGTAATGCTCCAAAATATTTCTATGAAGCTCATATTCATTTATTTCACAAACAATATAAAGACCCAGAACTATGTAAATCATATAGGCCAATTTATTTGCTAAACACAGATTACAAATTTTTTGTGAAAGTTCTGGCAAAAAGGCTGGAACAAGTGTTACCAGTTTTAATTGATCAGGACCAAAATAGATTTATTAAAGGAAGAAAAAAAGCTGAAAACATTAGACGTACAATAAACATTATTTTCAATAGGAACAATAAATCAAGCATTCGACTGGGTTGAATTAATTTGTATCTCATCCACATTAAAAAGAATAAAATTTGAGGATAAATTTATAAACTGGATTGAAATAATGTATCAAGCACCTAAAGCTCAAATTAAAGTAAATAATATAGTTTCACCCTTCCTCAAACTCACTAGTAGCATGAGGCAAGGTTGCCCTCTCTCTCCATTAATTTTTGCACTGATCATTGAGCCCCTGGCAGAAACAACAACAAAAAAAAATACATTACTCAAAGGAATTAATTACAACTCAATAGAACAAAACATTAGCTTATTTGCAGACAATGCTTTATTATATTTAACAAACAGTCAAAAATCAATGAAAGAGTGTATTAAAATAATTGACATATGGAAAAGAATCAGGTTATAAAATTAATTACCAGAAGACTCTAATCTTTAAAATTAACAGCGATATGAATATACAGTTATCTGGAGAGTGCCCTTGGTTTATAGTGGACTCGTTTAAGTATTTAGGTGTGATGATTTATAATAAACTTGATAATTTATGTATATAAAACTTAGAGAATCAGTTACAAGAAATAAAAACTGATACAAACAAATGGCTCTCCCTTTCTCTTACCTTAATTGGTAGAATACAGTAAATGTAATTAAAATGCAGATTCTCCCAAGGCTATTATATACATTTCAAGCTCTCCCAATTAGTATTCCAGCTGAATTTTTAAAGAAATTAAAAAAAATATATTACAAACTTCATTTAGTTAAATAAAAAAAACAAGAATTTCAAGTGACAAATTAGTTTTGCCTAAAGATCAAGGAGGATTAGCTTTACCTGACTTTCATAAATATTACCTGGTTACACAGATTGTAATAATTTGGAACTGGATAAATTATCAACCATACTAACATACTAAAATGCCAGCAGAATAGGCCTAATGGTCTTTCATGTCTGCTCGTTTGGTCAGCCCCCACCCTGGGAGCTGACCTTGCTGCCCCCCTCACCTTCTCTGGCTTCTCCCTTCCAGTTCTGGATATTCTCACTGCACTGGATTTTGTTCCAGAGCCCTTCCCCTGTACCTGTCCAAACCCCTCTTGAACCCCTCCACCGTCTCTGCCTCCACCAGCCCCCTGGGCAGCGCATTCCATGTTTCCACTACCCTCTCAGTGAAGTACCACCTCCTTCTTCTCCCTGAATCTTCCTCCAGCTTCCACCCATGCCCTCTAGTTGCCCTCCTCCTTCATTCGAAGCACCCTGACTGCTCCTCCCCACTCACTCCCTTCATGTACATGAAGACCTCATCATGTCCCCCGGTCCCTTCTCTCTTCCAATGTGTACATATTTAGCTCTTCGAGCCTCTCCCCATAGGTCCTGTCCCCCAAGTCCCAAATCATTTTGGTTGCCCTCCTCTGGACCATCTCCAGGAGTTTAATGTCCCTCTTTAAGTGTGGCCTCCAAAACTGCATGCAGTACTCAAGGTGTGGCCTCACCAAGCAGTTATACAGAGGGAGTATCACTTCTCTCCTTCTGGAGGTGATCCCCCTAGTGATGCATCCCAACATCCTGTTGGTCTTGGCTGCTGCCCTCCTACAAGTCTCCGAGTTGTTCATCTTGACATCCACCACCACCCCCAGGTCCCTCTCAGCCATCGAGACTTGTAGCATTTCACCCCCCAGGGTGTACAGTTGGCCCGGGTTTCTGGCCCCCAGGTACAGTACCTTGCATTTCCCTGCATTGAACCTCAGCTTCCACTTTCTAGACCATCTTTCCAGAGCCTCCAGGTCCTCCTGTAGGGCCACTCTCCCATCCTCCCCATCCATCACTGCCCTCAGTTTTGAGTCATCCGTAAAGAGACTCATCTCACTCCTGATACCTTTTCTTATGTCAGAGACATAGGCATTGAACAGGAGGGGCCCAAGGACTGATCCCTGTGGGACCCCACTAATAACCCTCTTGGGGATGAGACTATCCCACCAACTATGACCCTCTGGGTCTGGTCCTGGAGCCAGTTGTCTATCCATCTGATCATCTGGTTCCCCACCCCCATTTCTCCCAGCTTATCCAACAGGCCCTCATGAGGAACAGAGTCAAATGCCTTGCTGAAGTCTAGAAAGAGGACATCCACTGGTCTACCCAGGTCCAAGGCACTCATCACCCAGTCATAGAACTCCACAAGATTTGTCTGACACGAGTTCCCTGGGATGAATCCATGACGTCTGTCATCCAGGCATCCTGACTTTTCCAGGTCCCCCCAAGCCCCTTCTTGGCAATGCCCTCCATCACCTTGCCCACCACCGATGTCAGGCTGACAGGCCTGTAGTCCCCTACCACCTCCCTTGATCCCCCCTTGTGGATTGGCACTATATGAGCCACCTTCCAGTCCTGGGGCACCCACCCTGTCCTCAGAGAGATGGTGAAAAGCTCCACCAGGGGTTTCACCAGGACATCCGCAAGTTCCTTCACCACTCTGGAAAGTAATTTATCTGGCCCTGGTGCTTTCTTCATCTTAAGGGACCTGAGGGCTTCCCTCACTCTCTCTGCTGTGATGTTCACCTCCGGTACCTCTTGTCCCTGCTTAGCCTTCCCCCCTCCTGCCAGTGATGCCTCCCCCTCTCCCCAGACCCACCAATCGGTAAGGTCCCCCCTCCTCAGTATTACTGTCTCCTCCCATGTGTGATGCAGCACCCCCATTTTCCTTGGTGAAAACCGAGGTGAAGTACTCATTTAGTACCTCAGTCTGCTCCCCCAGGTCTTGTGCCCATCTCTCCACTGTTTTAATCCTACTAATTTGCCCCTTCACCCTTCATTTTTCCCCAATGTATCTAAAGAACCCCTTGTTCCCTCACCTAATTTCCCTGGCCAGGTTCTGCTCCTTCCTTGCGTTAGCCGTCTTCACCACCCTAGTGGACCTTCTAGCCATCAGTTCATACTTCCATCAATCTCTTTCGCTCCTTGAGCACTTGAATTGCCTATAGGCTGCCTTCTTTCCCCGCACCACCTCCTGGACCTCCTTGGTCCACCAGCAGGGTTTTCGTGCCCTACCACATTTTCATCTTACTCTGGCACAGGTGCTGGTAGCATCCTGCACCCCTCTCCTGATTATTTCCCACCTACTGTTAGCATCCATGTCTGACCCAATCACGTCCAAATGCTCCTTACGGATCATTCCCATTTCCTTAAAATCTTCCCCCCCTGAAGTCAGTTACCTCCATCTTTGTGCAGCCTTCTACCCCTCCTTGGTCCAGGCAGAGCCAGACCATGGCATGGTCACTCCCCGCCAATGGGTCCCTTACCTCCAGACCCCCAATCTGGTCACTGTCTGCCAGGACCACATCCAGTACCCATGCCTCTCTGGTCGGTTCCCCCACCTGCTGAGTTAGGAACATGTCTTGAAAGACATCCAACAACCTCTGTTCCCTGGCCACCGAGGATGTCATAGTCTCCCAGTCTGTTCCTGGCATGTTTACGTCCCCCAACACCACCACCCTTCCCCTGCCCAATCTGCAGTGTCTCACATCTGCCACCAGACTCTTCTTCAGCGCCTCCGCCAGTGCAGGGGGTCTATACACCACTCCTATTTTTACTCTCTTGCCCCCCCTTGTTATCAAGGTGACCCAAATCGCCTCCACGGTTTCCTCTGCCTCCTCTACTCCCCCTATGCCAATGCAGTTTTGACTATATACACCCTCCTCCCCTTCCCTCCCCCCGTCCTTCCTGAACATAGTGTAACCCTCCAGGTTCAGGTCCCAGTCATGTCCTGTGGTGGCCCAGGTCTCAGTGACCACTGCCACATCCACCACTCCCTCAGTTAGCATCACCTGGGGCTCAGGCATTTTATTGCCAAAGCTCCTGGCATTTAGCAGGACTACCTTCCACCCTTTCCCTATACTTCCATTTCCCCTACTCATGTTCCCATGAGGATTTCGTTTTCCCCTGGTCTGCACTTTACCAGTCGGCCTTTTCCCACATTCCTCCAGCTCCCCAGGGGGTGGAGACAGAGTCCCTCCTTTATTGGACCCCCCTTTGACAGCCTTTTTTCCCATCCCTCCCCCTTCACAAGTTTAAGCCCCACTTTTCAGCAATGAACCCCTCTATTTTCAATTTAAGGATTCCCCTTCCCTCCAAATTGAGATAGAGCCTATCTCTAGCATACAGCTCCTTATCTTCCCAGGTCTTCTCCCAATCCTCCATCAACCCATACCCTCTGGCCTCACACCACTCCCTGAGCCACTGGTTTATCTCCCTAATCTTCCTTTTGTTTTCCCCACTAGCCCTTGGCACCTTGTAAATCTACACAAATGGAATCAACTGTGTATGACTACTCCAATTTAATGAACGTGTTATTCTCAGGAATATTCCTTGACAAAAAAATAATAATAAAGAGATTAGAAACCCAACAAAATTCACAACTATTAAGAGTTGGTATGGAATTCATAAAATCCTAAAAATAATCATAGGAATTACTGAGTTTTCCCCAATTTATAACAATTATCACTTCCCTATATTAGTAAAAGATCGAATTTTTAGGGAATGACGTATGCAGGGGCTATATGAATTTGGACAACTATTTATTGATAAACTTTTTAAAACATTTGAACAATTAAAACTACAGTATAAAATACCAGAAATACACTTATTCAAATATATTCAAATAAAACACCTTATAATAAAAACTAATGGATATCTAAAATTAATGTCTACTCCCATTTTGGATATCTTATTAGAGCATAAAGAGAATAAAACATTAATTTCAAAACTGTACTCATGTCTCTTCCCTTCTATAATAAAATATATGATTAAATTAAAACAAAGATGGGCAATCGACTTGGAAAATGAACTCTCAGAAGAACTTACAGAAAACCTCTGGTCCTTTATATTAGTTACCCTTATACCAATATCAAATCCAATAAATTGCAACAAATTTAATATAACATTTTGCATAGAGTATATTTCACCTTATACAAATTACATAAAATTAATCCTAATCTTTTAGATAAGTGTCCTAGATGTCCCAATACTTGTGGAACTCTGATTCACTTAATTCACAATTATCCATATCTTTCTAACTTCTGGTCTAAAACACTCAAAATAATTACTAAAGTCTAGAACATACAAATAACATCTAGGGTATTATTTTCCATGTTTGCATTACAAGAACAAATAGAGAATAGTAATCAATGCCAAGAATCCTTTCTTTCGATAGCTATGACAATTGTTAAGAAATGTATTCTGGTTAAATGGAAAGATTTTAACCCACCAGTTGTGGAAACTTGGATTAACTATATGTTAGACATAATGAAATTAGAAAAACTTCAATATATGAGAATTGGAAAATAATCTGTTTTTGGAAAAATATGGCAACCCTTTAATATCTTAATGCTCCAAGAATATAATAAACAATACCTATAATAATTGTATTCATATATAGGCCATAAATGATAATAAAAAAAGAAAAGATCAGTTATTAATAAGGGGAAAAATAATATATATATATAGGTATAGATATATATATTATAACTGCACGGTAGTGCAGCTATAGTTAGGGTTGAGTACCCCATTTAAGGTTAAATGGTGACATTTTGCACCTTAATAACTTTGCCACCGTACATCAGATTATTTCTGAATTTGTTAGGCATAGAGCATTAGCATAGCTCTTGGGATCTGCCAAGTTTTGGACTGGTCGGATATACCTCTGCGGAGTTATTAAACGACATCTCGGAGCAATTTTTCGCTGTTTTGTGCATTCTTTGCTCGCGCCTACAGGTTGCACAGTTTGCGCGATCGGTTGGAAAAGTTCAGGGAATGTGCGGCCCAGGTCCCCAATGTGCCTTTTGAAGATTTCATGAAAAAATATTGAACGGTTCAAAAGTTAGTCAAAAAACAAGTTTCTCATTATAGTCAATAGGAAAAGTTAACAAAAAGTTTGACAGTGTCACAAATGCAGTTTTTAGTGTCGCAAATGACCCCAGTAGTGTCATGAGCCAGCCATTTTTTTTTTCAGTTACAGATCACAGAAATGCTTTGCATTTAAAATTGGGACCCTCTAGGGACACAATTTTTTTGTGTTTACCTAGTCAAGCCCTGAGGATGCTAGGCATGTTTTTATTTTTGGGTTAAACACCCCAGAAATATGTTTTTGAAATTTTTGGGAAAAGTAGTGTCGCAAAGTAGTGTTGCACCTGCAACACTTTCGTGTTTTTTTTTTGTGAAAGTGTCGCAAAGCACGACACTACTTTGCAACACTATGGCCAAAATAACAGGAATTATTTGCCACCCTGCTGCAAAAGAACGGTTTGGTCTTTCGGGATGACATTTTGAGGTAAGAAAGTCAACATCCCACAGATGTGCCTTTTGGTGGTTGGTGAAAAAATATTGCAGGGATGCAAAGTAACAGTACTCTGAAGTTGATGATTTTCCCCATAGACTAACATTGCGGCATCTGCCTCGCCTTTCTGGGCTCGTATCTCAGAATCGGTGTGAGATAGGGCCTTTTCATCAGAAAAGTGCTTAGCCCCCTAGGGGGCTAAGTATTAAGTGCAAATCTAGCCAGGAAAGTCATGAATCATATGAAATTGTTATTTTTTTTCTACGTCATACAGTTCCTGAGATATAAGCAATTTAGTATTCCAAGACCTCATTTTTAGCTCCGAGGGCCATTATTATGCATACATTCTTTGTAGTCACTGTGTTTCTCTATGCAGCTGTTGGGGAAAACCAGGGTGTGTGCTCCAGTTACTGTTACACTTAACGTTTCCACTTGCATTTCTGTACCCGTTTGCCTTAGCGTTCCCGTGTATGCCACCATGTGCATTACCCTTTGCGTTTTCGTTTGTGCTTCTGTTTGCATTACTGTTAGCATTTGCGTCTCCACTACCGTTTCTGTTTGTGTTTCAGTTTGCATCGCCATGCACATTACTATTTGCGTGTGTGGCCACCCTTCTGCTTGCATTTGTGTTTCGTTTTGCGTCATCGTTGCTGTTATCGTTACCATTTGTGTTTCCAATTGCGTTACCGTGCCCGTGCACATTATGGTTTGCATTTCCATATGCGCTTGCATTTGCATTTCTGTTTCCAGTTCCAGTTTCCAGCACTACTGCTGCTGTTCCCGTTACCATTTGCATTTTGGATTGCAGTACCGTGGCCATGCGCGTTATGGTTTACGTTTACGTACGCACTTGCGTTTCTGTTTCTGTTCTCTTTGGTGTTATCCTTGCTGTTACCATTACCATTTGCATTTCCAATTGTGGTATCACGACTGTGCTCATTACCAGCTGTGTTTCCATACTCAATTGTGTTTGCATCTCCGTTTGCATTACTGTTCACTTTGGTGTCACTTTGAGCATGCGTTTCTGTTACCGTTTGCGTTACCATTTATGTTTCCACCACCATGTGCATTACCATTTGTGCTTGCATTTCCATTGTGGTTACCATTACTATTTCAGTAAAAATCACATGGTGGGGGGCCCGCGGTCCCACCACCACATTTCATTCACTATTTATAATCTTCTTTCTCAAAAAGGAGGGAAATTCATGGCAAAAAAAACTCAGTTTAATGCATCAGTTAAGATTGTTCCACAGTGACAAAAGCAAGGAAATTTGATGTTAGGGTTGAAACCCCCCCTTGGACCCACCCCATCCTGCCCCCAGCTGGCATTGGGGTGTGCATTGTAGTCGTCGGTCCCAACTCTCACCCCATTCTCCTATAATTCACCACCTCAGCTTTTTACACACGTGATGGGGTGAGAGTTAGGCTGATGACCCCAACCCACACCCCGATACCGCTAAGGGAGTGGGTGGGGTGGGTCCAGGGGGTTCAACCTCAACATCGAATTTCTCGCTTTTGTCACTGTGGAACAACCCAAACTAATGCATTACATGGAGTTTTTTTTGCCATGAATATATGTGTATAGATATATAGATATATATATATATATATATATATATATATATATACACACACATATGTGTTAAATAGGACAATATTCCTGGATCCATAGGTTAGTGTAGCATAGGAGGTTATGATGATTTAACAACAAGGGTTAAAATGAACTGATGTATTTGAAATATCAGAATGTTTTTTTTCCCTGAATAACATAGTTACTACTGAACCTCAAAAAAAATAAAAAAAAATCTTTGTGACCCAGATGTTTTAAACATGTGAACATGCAAACTCTTCCTGTTAGCGACATAGCTCAGAGTAATGATTGGATGAATGCGAGCATATTTAAAAATTGGTTCCACTCTGAATTTGTCCCAGCATCTCGCAATCATTTGCAGTCATTAAACTTTATGTAACATGTGATTTTCTTACTTGACAATGCCGGTGCCAACCCAGATTCAGAGCATCTAATTTTGGCAGATGAAGATGTGTACTGAATGTTTTTAACCCCAAACACAACATTCAAGCTGCAACCAATGGACCTTGGCATTTGGCAACACTCAAGAGGTTGTACCAGGCAAAACTTCTGGCTGCTGTCCCTGCAGAAGAAGACAAGCAGCTAACATTAACTGAGGCCATTAAGAAACTAACAATTGAAGATGCTTCCTACCTGTTTGCAGAATCTTGGTCAGAGGTTAGGAAAGAGACAATCATCAGATGCTGGGAAAAATCTGAGGTGCTACGTGAGCCACAAGCTGACCCTGTTGTGGTAGAACAAGAAATCATGGCCAACACAGCACTGCATGAGATAGCACAGCATACAGAGTGTTCACCAGAGGCCATACATGAATGGGTCAAATGTGATGCAAATGATAATGGCTACGGTGAACTAATTGATGATGGCATAGTGAACCTAGCACAGAACATTTCTGAGGTTATGGAAGCTACAAATGAAGAGGAAGATGATGGAAAGCAAGCTCCAACTGCTCAGGTACCCACTGCTTTAGAAACTGTTCAGGCATTTAATAGATGTATCCAGTGGCTGGAAAGTCAGGACAGCACAGACTACCTGCATATCATATTGGCACACAAGTTGAGAATGCAGCAGTCGAAAAAATGAACAAAAAACAAACAGACTGCTATAAATGAATTGTTTAGTGTGTTGTGACTGACAAACTGTTCTACCCACCTTGCACTTTGAAATTTTTTCTAATCAAGTGTGCTTTTCTTTTTTTGTTTTTTTAATGTTGGTACTGCACTAAATTGATTAATGTGTGCACTAAATTGATTAATGTGGGCTGCTATTCATTTTAAAATGTTTAAAATGTTTATTGAAGTTCATTTGAAGTTGAGTGAAGTGACCTTACATGCTAATTAAAATTAAACTGATTGCAGCTGTCAGCATTAATTTCACTGCGGCTCTAAAAGAGCGTACTGATCATACCAGTCAGTTTTTAATTGCTTATCAACTTCCTTAATTTAAAATGCCTGCTGTGTATTGTGTGTTGTGTGTATTGAAACTATGAGCTGTTACCCCTAATGCAGAACAGTGCAGCATGCTGCTATACAGTTATTAAGTATGGTCTGTATTCTTTCTATGTGGTTACACATTTTTGTTAATCTTTTAACATTGCAATGTGTACTGTATGCATTTAAATGTTTTTAATATTTATGACATTGCTACTTTTTTAAATAAATTTCATATATGAAACATATTTAGCTACTGTCCCTTGCTGTTCATGGTACACCTATTACTTTCAATGGGCTCCTGATTATCCAAACCCCAAATTATCCAAAAGAATTGAGTGTCCCCCTCTGCTTTTGGATAATAGGTGTTGTACTTTGGATCCCAGGGACAGTAACCATTAGGTCTCAGCTATAGGAATTGCTTTGATAGTACTCTGAGTTCAACCATCTTATCCAATTTTAAATGAATGGACCAAAGACTTCTGAAATGACACTAACATTTTCTTCTACCTTCAATGTCCCCAAGCTATATGGTAATGGCCTGTTTGGGGTAATATGGTTACAAACTTGATCACTAGAGGTCCTACTAGTTGCCTCTTGTAATCTCACAGCTGTTTAGCCTATAAACACAGCAGAGCCAGCCAGGATGCAATGCAATACCTTGCAGTAAATGACATGTCACAGAACTGAATTACACTGTTCCCTGAAGCATACTGCAGCACTCTGCAATAATAATACTGCAACATACTGCATTGCTTCCTGGCTAGTGCTACTGGATACCTAAATTCAAGCATTCAAGATATTTGAACATACAGTATACTAGAGACAAATTATCGGCCATAATTTAACCTACAGTGGAGCCAGCCAGGATGCAGTGCAGTACCTTGCATAGCAGAGTTTAAAGTGAAGAGTGCAGTTACAGTGGCAGATGGAAACAGCACAGTACTCAATGAAGTTTATTTTTATTTTTTTTTTATTTTAGTCTTTTGGTAACCGGGTAAGGTTCTTCACAAGGAGTCTCTCGCTTTTCAAACCCCAGTTGTTTGACTTAAAATTCTACCCTAGTGATTTATTATACAGATAATTTTATGTTTGCTTGAATGCATGTGCAAGAAACATAGTGCCACCATCTGTTTTCAGTGGGTGCCACCCCACTTCAATGCCCTGCTCCTTTTTGCAGGCAGGACACACTTTCCGTCAATGAATGTCCAAGCTGTCTATGACAGCCATTCAGATGCAGTGCTGTACAGTTCTGAGAAAACCACCACTACAATCAGCAGTGGTAACATGTAGGCAATTTGCATACTGCTGTCAGCAGGCAATTTGCATACTGCTGTCGGCAGTATGCAAATTGCCTACACGTCAGCACTGCATCTGAACTGTCATAGACAGTTAGTTTCTGATCCCCATTAGATCCAGTTTCCTCTCCCCAAGAATACCTAGGTAACATGCTGGGAGCCCACCCCAGTGTGCTCACGCACTCCCCTCCCACCCCCACACTCTGTATGACCGACAGGTGCCCAATCCCCATTGGCTCTACTGCCCCCAAAAGCATACTTTCAGTTACCACGCTGGGAGCCCACCCCAGGATGGCAAAAGTCTGTGTCCCACAAGGGTGCCCAGTCCCCATTGGCTCACTGCCCCCCAGCAACTTCCAGGTGCCATGCTGGGAGCCCACCCCAGCATGGCAAAAGTCCCATGTTGTCTTTATAAAAAAAGAAACACCTAGAACAAAAGAAAATGGTCCCTCTTTGACTGTCTTGCCCCCTCCCCAAACCTGCACCCACCCTTTGTGTACCCCACTGCCCCACACACACCCATCACCCCATACTTACCTCCAGAGGCTGGTGCGACGATCTTCGGTGGACTGAGAACATGTCTGCACTCTTCAAAGCCAACTGCAAACTGAAGAAATGCTGGTATAAGCTGTATAATGACATACATTTTTTTTTTTAAACTTTGGTGCATATCTTGGCCATTTTGGGGAATTTATTCATCAAATTTTCAACATAGGGTTCTTGGGACCCCACCTCATGTATTCAGCCACTATCATTTTGTTATTCGGTCCGGAAAGGTGATTTCATGGTCACTATGCTGAACCACCTTTTGGGACTGAGTAGCGAAATGACAGTGTTACAGTTCATGAGGTTGGCCCCCCAAAACCCTATGTTGAAAATTTGGTGAAATAATTCTCAAAAATGACTGTTTTACAAGAGTGTGTTGTGCAGTTCCTACACACGCTTGTAACATCGAGAATGTTTACTGTTTTCACTCCAGATTTTCAACATTGCCATTTTACCACACCTCCTTATGAGCAGTACAGTTGTCATTTTTCACGTCTTGCCCAAAATGTGTTTTCGTGCATGTAGCGCACATTGGTGCGGTTGGTGTGCAAAATCAATGTTTGGGACAGCGTAAGAAACTCACAGTGACACTGTTCATGAGCAGAGGTTTTAAAATGGCTATGTTGAAAAATTAGTGACAAAAGTCCATAAAATGACTGTGTTACGAGCGTCCATTGCACAGTTTCCATGCACCCTCGTAAGTTCACAAATTTGTAATATTTTCAGTACAGATTTTCAACACTGGTATTTTTACATACCTCCTTATGAACAGTGCAGTTGTTATTTTTCACACCCTGGCCAAAATGTGTTTTTTGCACTTCGAGCGAAGAAATGCGCGGTCCCTGCGGGAAATCAGTGTTCGGGACAGACTAAGAAAATCACAGTGACACTGTTCATGAGTGGAGGACCCAAAATGCCTGTGTGTTGACAATCTGCTGTAAAAAATACCCAAACGAATTACATTATGGGTGTCGTTGTGCAGTTTCTCACCTTTTCTACGTGACTTCACCAGTTTTTTTATATTTTCACTCCAGATTTTCAACATTGCCATTTTTTACACCTCCCCAAGAACAGTACAGCTGTCATTTTTCACATCCTGTTCAAAATGTGTTTTCACACCTGTTGTGCCAAATGGTGTAGTCGCTGTGCAAAATCAGCTCTTGGCTAATGAACTGATATTGCCACTGTTCATGAGGTGGAGTCACAAAAACCCATGTTGAAAATTTGGAGTGAAAATTCCCATGAATGCCCAGGGCGTTAGGGTTTCCAATCATAATGCCCCACCCTGTAGAGACTGACAGGCATCAGGGGTGTGACTTGGGATTGTAGCCTGTAATGCTCATGCCATTCCACCCCCACTCACACTCTGCAGCCAGTGACAGGCATCAAGGTGTGCCTTGGACTTTTCGGACCCAAAGGTCATCCCATTCTCCTATACTGCACCCATCTCACCATATTTCCTTATGGAATGGGGTGAGTGTAAGACCCAAAGACCCCAAGGCACACCGTGACACTTGGTGTCTGCAAGGTAGGGTGTGGTGAAATGGCATGGGCGTTATGGGCGATGACCCAAAGGCACACCCCAATGCCTGTCAGTGTCTACAGCGTGGTGGTGGGGTTGGCTTCAGTTCAATACTTTACTGCCATTCCTATTATGCATCTCTCTAACTCCTACACTACCAAAGCCAATGCCAGCAAGCAAACATTCGGCATTGACAAATGCTTGTTTCCATTGGGGATCTGGACTAAAATATGCTTCAGGAGAAAGGGAGGTAACACATTGTGGGAGGAAGAAGTAGTTTTAGCTGCTGAGTTTTGGTGCCTTTGTTGGGTGAGTCCTGGTCATGCGACTGCAGCTGGCCAACTGAATGGAAAGTGGGAGCGGATGAAAGAGGATAGGGTAGTACTCCTTATCAGGGGTAAGTCTTCATAGTAGAATGCTGGGCAAACTAAACCAGATGTCTGAAGGCTGTTACAGTACTTCCCTCTGGAGTAGACCCTTATCACAGAGGAATGGAAAAATTGTGGTATAACTCCTTTCAGGGTTAAGCAGTATTTACTATATGGAGCAAACCAGTAAGGGATATTGAGGGGTTACAGCTAGTCACTATCTGGGGTCAGCTTATGAATGCATTAGCAGACAAGGGATTCTGAGGGCCTGCAGCTAGTTCCTATCTAGCATCAGTTGCTAGGGTAAAATAGAGGTTGCAGCTTTGCAACCAAACCCATCTGGGTGCAATTTCAAACAATTTCTATCTAGGGTCAGCTGTTAGAATAAACTAGGGGTTGCAGCTTTGCAGCCAGCCCCATCTAAGTTCAACTAGCAAGAGAGTACAACTAACATAGTGCACAGAGAGTTTGCAGCTTTAGTGCATAGAGGGGTTGCAGTTTTGCAGCCAGCCCTGTCAAGGGTCAACTTCCATATGAACTTTGTCTGGTCCCAATCTACGGTGTCAGCTAGATGGCAGCTGACAGTTATCACAGAGTTTGCAGCTTTGCAGCCAACCCCTATCTAGGGTCAGCTCACAAGGAAGAGGAGTGGATGGGCCACAATTTAGGTAGCATGTGGGGAATGGGAGCATGTACAGACAGCAAGTAACCAAGAGTAGGGTGGAATGTTGTAGGGGATGTGGGGCAGTAGTATTCCTTCAAATGCAGTGGGAGGTGGGTGGTTGTCTTGTATGTAGGAACCTGAATCACCTGATAGCAGAGGTGAGGCAGCTCAGCTGGGAGTTAAAAAGACTCATGCAGAACAGATGGTAGGGACTTGGGCTTGGCAGGGATAGGTGCTGTAGGTGGGGGTAGCCCAGGTGAGGGAGGAAATGCAAACAAGAGAGGGTTGAGGAGAGGAAAACCCAGTTTTCATGGATATTCCTACCTCAGAGGGTGAGTGAGATGAGTCCCAGGGAGGACAGATGGAAATGGAGGGTAGAGGTGGGGTTGCAGGAGGGTGGGACCAGCATGGCAGCACCTAGAGGGGTGCCAGTGTGGAATACATTCCTACAACTGACTTGGGTTGAGGATGGAGAGATGGAGGGAATGGCAGTTGCAAGTACTGGGGATGGAGGGGTTAGGCAGAAGGAGGGGGATGGAAAAGCACTGCAAGTGGGCAGATCATAGAAGAGGGAGGGAAGGCAAGACAGGGGCTAAAGGGAACAGAAAGGGATCAGTCAGAAAGGAAGTGAGGAGCAGGGTGAGGAGGGGAGTGCAAGGCAGGGGATCAGATAGGCAAGGGAGGAGCTAGATGGATATACAGAAGGGGGGGTGCCAGGAATGGGGAAGGGTCATAATACTGAGGAACTTGATAATTATGGGTATTCACTAGGGGACCAAAGGGGACCCACATAGGGGAGAAAGAATATATGCATGCTGGGGATAATAGCAGAGTGGGTATGCCCAGAGATTGATGAACTAGTACGGGGGTTGGGGGGAACTTCATGTGATTATTCATATAGGTATGAAGTACTTAGCTGGAGAGGAAGTGGGGCGTAGTGGTACAGGAAAATGTTCAGAAAATTAGGGAGGATATGTGGGGGGGGGTAGACAGATCAGATCAGCTTCAGTCTTGGAGTGCTTGCCAGTACCAAGAGCAAGCATGGTGGACCAAAGGGAACCCGCATAGGGGAGGATGAAGGGGCCCCATTTTGGTGACTGGTGTTTAATAGCTAATTTGTGCTCTAGCACCACATTTGTAATGCACTTTAATTTATTAATAAAGTTTTGGGATTTTTTTCACAGATACATAGTTGCAATTTGCTTATATAGTGCAGTGGCTATGTGCTTTCCCCTGACTGACCTGTTTAATAGTTTGCTGGAGGTAGAGGTGCTACTTCAGGACTGGAGAATGGCACATGTAACACCACTCCATAAGAGCAGTCCCAGAGACAACTTGGGCAACTACAGAACGTTCAGCCTGACCTCAACTACATGTAACCTTATGGAGGCCATACTTAAGGAGAGGCTAGTAGGATGCCTGGAAAAGAATAGCCTCCAGGATAAGTGGCAAAAAGGATTTATGGCTGGGAGATCATGGCAAACAAATTTGATTGACTTCTTTGACTGGGTCACTGAAACAGCGGACAAAGGCCAGGCAGTGGATATCCTATACTTGGACTTCAGCAAAACCTCTGATTCTGTGCCCCACAAGAGATTGATCAAGCAGCTTGTGGATCTTGGAGGGTAGGAACAAAATGGACTGGGTGGGTGGGTAGCTGGCTGAGAGGCAGGACCCAGGAAGTGGTGGTGGTGGGGAGCTTTCGGGTGCTAGGGATGTTACAACTTAGTGGAGTCCCATAGGTTGGTCCAGTGCTTTTTAATGTATTCATCAATGACACTAGATTGAGCATAAAGGGCAAAATGTACTTATTCGCAGATGACACCAAGCTATTTGGGAAGGTGGACACAGCGGAGGGAAAACAGGACCTAAAAGAAGATCTGGCAAGACTCAAGTGGTGGTCCAGTATTTGCCAACTTGGCTTCAGTGTGCAAGAAATCTACAGTTATGCACATTGGACATAAGAACCCCAAGACATTGTGCAGCCTGGGATGGATTCTGGTGACTAAATTTGAAGAGGAAAAGGCTGTGAGTGTGTTGATCATTAGTGACCTGAAACATTCCGTGCAATGCAGGAAAGCAACAACAAAGGCAAATAGAATGTTGGGCTGCATTGCTAGAGGAATCAGGAGTAGGTGGAAAAGGTAATACTGTCACTACACAGTTCATTGGTGTGGGCACACCTGAAATACAGTGTAAAGTACTGGCATCCATACCCTAAGAAAGACGTAAACTTGCTGGAGATGGTCCAAAAGAGAGCAAAAAAGATGATTAGGGGTCAGCAAGAGAGGTCATATGAAGAGAGACTGGAAGCCCTGAACATGTACTACTGCCTGGAGGAGAGGAAAGGAGGGAGAGACGGGACATACTTAAGACCTTCAAGTATTTGAAAGGTAAAAACAGATTGGAAAAGAACAGGCCGTTCAGGCTCAGTGGAAAGAAAAACAGGACAGGAGGGGTATTGTCTTAAGTCTGAGGGAGGGGGCTTAAGAGGCAGACCAGGAGGCACTTCTTCACAGAGAGGGTGGTGGTGAGTTGGAGTTGTCCCCTGAGGAAATGATATCACAAGAGAAAGTGAATGGCTTCAAAACAGGTTGGGACAAAGTAGTCAGGGTCAAGAGAGAGAGGTAACCAGAAAAGAGGGGGTGATTGGTTTGGGGGACAGAGTCCTTGGTTGGCACTGGGGACTCTGCAATTTTAGTAGACTTGATTGCCCATAAGGCCTTATTCTGCTGGCATCTCTGTATGTTCATAGTATTACTGTACAGAACAGCGGTGTGCTGCAGGAAACAGTGCACTTTATGGCGATTAAGCCCCTTTATTATGAAGTACTTTGTGACATGTCATTTACTGTAAGGTATGGTGTTGCAACCTGTCTGGCTCCACTGTGGTCTCAGTTCTAAACTGTGGATTAAATCTATACATGATTTTTTTTTGTACTTGAAATAACTCAGCACATAAAATATGTGCAAAGTGATTTCCTATAGATCAGATAACCCATTATAACATAACACATCACAACATTGTTTACTGTATGTACTTAAAATAACTAATTTTAGTAAACATTTTATTTGAACTACTGGAAAACTGTAGACATGTTATGCTATAATGACTTTTTTGTTTTACTATAATGACTTTTTTGCAGTGTGGGAAAAATGTTATAAGGTATTTCATCTAGTGTGAACAGTAGGGAAATATGAGTACAGAACTTGCATGGAAGTATTTTTGACTTCTAGCCAGGCAATTAAAAAGTTCAAAAAACCCAGAGCAGATGCAGAAGCTGAAAATTCTCAGAATTCTGCATGCAGGAAAAAAATAAGCACAGCACTAGCTGTTACTTCACTGTGTCACAGGAAAATCACACACAGTGACTCAAGCAGAAAACATTTGTTCTCTTATTGCATGCTTTATAGATCACACAAACTGTTATTCTTGGGACTGCTTCCCTAGAATGCTACAACCTCTAAGTGCATTAAATGCTTAATATCCTCTGGGGCTGACATGGTATTAGGCAGAGACAGCAACTGAAGTACAATAAGGAGTTCCAACCAATGAAAACACGTGTCAGCAGTTTGTGTTTCTCAGTCTAAGTTGGAAATTGTGTCAAAGCCTGTTTTCTGGCAAATTTCCTTCTGGTGAAGTCTTGTCAGCCTGTCCACACAAGGATTTGCTTACCCATAATGCTTTACACTAAGTTTAAGACTTTAGAGTATATGTACTGTACAGGGCTTGGAACTGGAGAAGCACACAGAAACCAAAATCCAAAGTGCTGCTGTCCACCAAAGGAACTTCAGTGCCTTGTTCAGGCTGTGCCTTCTGTATGAGACTGAATAAAATTAACAAAGTATGAATGTAAGAGGCAGCTATAGTATGCACAGAAAGACAAATCAGAGGAATACAATCCTCTTTTGAGTCCTACCTGAAATGATATATTGCTTTCAACAATGAGAACGAAGTAATACTTGAGTATGAAATTTGATTAAAGTAAACAACTTAAATTTCAGGGCCTCTTAAACCTTTGTGCTGTACATATGCTTCTGAAATGTGGGGAGGGTGCTAATTGTTTCCATACTGCCAAAGGTTTTATGTTATAAGGTTAGAGAGATCAGAAGCCAGATGTTATTCACATCGGCAAAGTGTTAGCTCTCGGTCTGTGCTGGGAATACTCGCACGTCTTGTGAAACTTTGCACAGCTCTTGTTTTCCATGTTCATCTCATTAGTTCTGCAGTGAAATAGCATAGGAGTGCTAATACAGGTATGTTAGAGAGGGTTTACAGTATACATAGTGACAAACTAAACAACTAGAAGGGTGATGAGTGGAACTCTGTTTACAACTCAACCATGAAATGAATGAGACATGAAAATGCTTCTTCCTTTCTCTAAGGTAACACTACACAGCAGTAGTAGAGATGGGAGCACACAGACCCCTGTTCCATTAAAATTAATGAGGTAAAGTCATCATTAGTAATTAGCCTGAACTGGATTAGTAAATGGCCTCAGCTGGGTTTTTTCAAGCCCTATCATCTTAACAATTTCTGTACAGTTTGTTTAAAGAACAGTTGTGCTGCAGAATACTGCACATATATTAAAACTGCACTTGCACTTACTGACACACTCTCTGTGGAAGACTTAAAGTACAATCAAAACACTGTTAAACAAAGCCTTTAAAAATCATCATAATTTTAATGAGAATAAACTTGTGCCCAAATCAAAGAAGTCTGAAACTTAACTGGTTTTGCAAAAAGAAGAGAATGTTTGCTATGTTACTGTGATAGTCACCTACTCCTTTTGAACAGTGCCATGGTACATTTTACTGCCTCCTGAAAAAACACAAAAAATACACTAGGTTCAATAGAAGTGATCTGGGTTTAACATTTCATCCAGTGCACAGATCCTGCAACTAACTGTACAGCAACTTCAGGAAGTTCTGCTGATGGGGGACTTTAACATGCCTGACATGGACTGGTCCATCCCTGCAGGCGCCTCAGCCAGGACAAGTGACATCGTGGACTCACTACAGGGGGTGGAGCTCAGACAACCAGTCAGGGAGCCCACTAGGGACAGGGCAATCCTGAATCTGGTCCTGACCAATGGAGACAGGATAGCAAAACTCCAAGTGGGGGGAAGGGGCACCTGGGGTGCAGTGGCTACCACATGGTACACTTCAAACCTAACACAGGGATTAAGGCAAGCCATACAAAGGCAAAAATTTTAGTTTTCAGAAGGGCTGACTTCTGTAAAATGGGAGAAAAGGTCAGAGAAACCCTGAATCAGAAAAAGACATCAGGGGGTGTTGAGAAGCAATAGGCACATATTAAAGAGGCCATTATTGGGGTCACTGAATAATGTGTCAAGGTGAGAAATAAAGGAAGGAGACGGAGGAAACCACTTTGGTTTCCCAGGGCTGTAGCAAAAAAAGTAAAGACCCACAGGGTGGCCTATGAACTATAAGGAGATGCAAAGGGAGGAAAAAAGGCAGGAGTACCAGAATTATCTAAGAGAGGCAGGAAGGGTGATAATGAATGCAATGGCGCAGACTGAGGAGAGATTAGCTCAGTCAGTTAGGAAAGAGGATAAGACATTCTACAGGTACATTAGTGAGGGAAGGAGAGGTAGGTGGGCATCGCTAAACACAGAGTGGATAAGAGAGACACCACTGAGGGAGATCAAAACAAGGCATCAGTTTTAAACAAATATTTCTGCTCAGTCATCACAGTGGAAGTGGAGGGACAGGGACTATGGTTAGACAAAATAGGAACAGAAAGGGAGGAGGTGGACACCAGTCCTTCTATGTATGAGAGGGTACTACAAGAGCTCACAAAGCTCAAAGTAGACAAAGCTATGAGTCCAGATAGCATACATCCCATGATCAGAAAGTCATGTGATGCAGGTGACCTGAGAGCAGATGAGACTCAGAGCTCCCACCCTTAACCTGCCGTTACTGCCTTTTAAAAAGGAATTTAACTTCATTAGCCTTAAATACCTGAACCAGAAAGAAGCATCTGCCTACAGCACTAAATATAACAGAAGATTGCATCATTATTGGAGTTCTTTCCTCCACGATGGATGTTGATATGAGGCAGACCCAGCTGAAACACACACCTCCTCCCTCACCAGAGAAAATACCCAAGAAGCCAAAGACCCAAGACAGCTCATCAGGCAAGAGTGGCACAGCAATAAATCAGCTGATTCCTCTTACAGAAGATCGTTTCTTACAGGAGTTGCTCCCATTTAGAGAAACCCTTCTGGAGATCTCCACTGACATCAAATCCATTAGAGGAGACATGACAGAGCTAAGCAAGAGGATGGGTGATGAAGAAGCCAGCTCGACCTCGCTGGAGAAATGGAGAGATAAAGTTGGCCCGGAGTTCGTTCACCTCCAACAGCAAGTGCAAAAACTTCAACTTAAAATGGAGGATTTAGAAGGGAGAAGCCATTGTAACAATATCTTAATTCTGGGCCTACCAGAGTCGGAGGAAGGCCCTAACACTGCGGCATTTATTCAAAAGCTCCTGCTGAAGATCGTGGACTCCTCCCCACTTAATGCTAACTACCACATCGAAAGAGCCCACATGACACTCAGACCTAGACCTCAGCCTGGTGCTCCACCTCGCCCAATAATTCTGAAGTTCTTGAGTTACATGGAGAAACAACATGTGCTAGCAAAAGTCAGAGAAATACAATCAATCACCTGGGAGGGCATCAAGCTCAGAATAACACAAGATCTACCCTATGAAGTAAGACAAAAACGTACGGCTTTCCACCCTAGAGTCAGTAAATTAATAGCAGCTGGCATACCCTTCAGGATGAATTACCCGGCTAAATTACAGGTCTCCATATCGGGCAACTGGGTTTCCTTCGACTCACCCTCTCAAGCAGCAAGTGACCTGGCAAGCAAGCTTCCGGACCTGTTTAAAACTGGCTGAACACTTTGATTGCTCACATTGCATATCTTACTGGAGGTTTACCTCCTATGATTAAAGTTAGCATGTTATCTTTTAAATAGGTGATGTTTTTATAGGTGGTACCTGCTCAGAGTTCCTTTGGCATGGTATGGGTAGGCCGAGGCTTTTCATTATTTTTTCAGGCTTGTAGTGCTTCGAGACAGCCACTGAGAACTACTGTGTGACACTAGGGCCTCATGTAAGAAGGAGGAACTTTTCTTTCTGAAGGCAGATTTCAGAGGTCCGAATTGGAAACGGACCATACATTGGTCCAGGACACTATCTCTTCCCCTGATAATTCTAGGGTCTACCATACAGCCACAGACTTAAATGGACTTACGATCGGGAAGCACAGTAATTAATCCTAATTTCTATCTACTTGGTTGATGTTTAATGCCTGGTTATACTGATTATAAGAGTCGCTTTGTTACTGTGGGGTAGAATTCTCGCTGACCACGGTTTTTGGTTTTCAGGCGGGTGAAGGAGAGAGGGGGATGTATTATTAGTTTAAGCTGGCCTGATTTTGAAACTCCCAGGACATTTTATAATATATGGAGTGCAGGGCTAGTAGATTTGTATTTTGAATAATCAAGAAATCCCCAGATTGACTCGTATGTTTCAGGGGTAACTGACCAAAACATGGATACCTTTACCCCAGACGGATGTTAAATTCCGAAGTGATTCTGGTCATTTCTTTAATAGAATAAGGCTGATAAGTTAGGCACGGATGGGGGAGGGGGGGTTCGGGTCCATGCAAGCTTGTGGGAGCTACATAACATTCTAGGTAAGGTGGGGACAGCTCCTTAATGCTCCACAAGATTTTTCTTTTTTGGGTTTCAGTCCATTGGGTATGCCTCAGGAGTAGGCTTAAGTTAAATTCAGACTACTGGCTATCAGGTTTAGATTCTGTTTTACTAGAGGAGCAGTCAGGAGTTGTAGGGGAAAGGATATGTGGACATTTCTGGGTCTATGGATTGGTAATAGGGTCCTTTGTACATAGTTGCAGGGGTGGGGTGGGTGGGAAACCTGGCCTGTTATGTTACTAGGACTATTTTGACATATGTACAATTCCTAAGATTGGAGAAAGTAATGTGGACATGAGGGGAGAGGGCCATTGATAGACAAGAGGGTAAAAATACATGTACTGTTTTTTGGGAAGGAATGGATATCTCTAAGGGTAGGGAGTGGGATGGAGTATGCCAAAAAGCTTCTATAAGTTGGAAGGTTCTAACAGAGAGACTAAATGTTTTGTGTATTACATATGATGAATGTAGCTATTAAAGTTATAACGTGGAACATTAGGGGAATCAGAGATCCTGTGAAAAGAATACATGTTCTGAAACACTGTAACTTGCTAAATGCTGGTATAATTCTTCTACAAGAAACACACCTGTTGGTGACTGAAGTCATGTGGCTAAGACGACAAGGGATAGCACAAGTCTTCTCAGCAGGTGATTTGCCTGCAAGCAGGGGAGTGGCTATTCTAATTAAACATAACATATCATTTCAGACAGAAATATCTATCTGAATGGTAGATTTATTCTAGTTAAAGGTACACTGATGGGTAAAGGAGTCATCCTGGGTTCTGTATATGGTCCAGTAGGAAGTGACCCTGTATTGCTTATGGATCTAGTTAATAAGCTTACATCCTTTTTACCTATTTCCCTGATTCTGGGAGGGGATTGGAATATTCCCCCTACTCAGAATTTGGATAGATAGCACCTGGCTTTAAAGCCCCCATCACCATCCCAAAGGGCGTTGAATGATTTTGTAGGTTTAGTTGGACTCTGTGACCCATGGCGTACTCTCAACCCTCACCAGAAACTCTTCTCTTTCTTCTCGATGGTTCTCCAAACATGGTCTAGACTAGATTATATTTTACTAAGTCTCCCTCTCCTACAAGGTTTACATCAAGCTGGCTTGGAACCTATGGTTCTGTCAGATCACTCCATTGAATGGACATTATTAACCTTAGATCCCCTTAGCCAGAGGGATGTAGTTTGAAAATTAAATACCCAAATTCTTAAAGACAAAACTATTGTCTC
Source organism: Neoceratodus forsteri (assembly GCA_016271365.2). Classification (NCBI taxonomy): domain Eukaryota; kingdom Metazoa; phylum Chordata; order Ceratodontiformes; family Ceratodontidae; genus Neoceratodus; species Neoceratodus forsteri. The sequence continues at coordinate 258,002,827 of CM028137.1, read as the reverse complement.
CAAGATACACTCCCTTATTCAATCCTTCATTGACGATAACAGAGGATCAGTCCAAAGGGAAGATATGTTGTGTGGGGCTCACAAGTGCTATCTTAGAGGGGAGTTCATTAAGATTGCTTCATATAGGAAAAAATGCAGTGAAGAGGAAACTATCTCTCTTCTTGGTCAAATTAGGATGTCTGAACTCTCAGTCTACATGTTTACAACATCTGACTCACTTGCTGTCTTAGAGTCCCTCAAGAATAAATATGCTGAATTACTTCTGAAAAAGGATGAATATGCAATTCTAAAGACTAAGTCTACATATGTAGACCAAGGGGAGAAGGCGGATCAGCTCTTAACCTTAAGATTGCACAAACTGGAGAGCTCTAGGCTGATTCCCCCAGTTGTAGCTCAAGATGGTGCTATTAAAACTGCTCCCAGTGAAATATCTAAAGTTTTTGAAGATTTCTATCGCTTTTTATACAGTAAATGCACCACTAAACCATCCTCCCAAGATACTGAAGCCTACTTAGACTCTCTGGAACTCCTTTCCCTGTCAGAACAACAGCAATCCTCCCTAATGTCTTCCTTAACTCTCTCAGAAGTAGAAGCCTCAATAAAGGACTTAGTCTTAGATAAGGCCGCTGGACCGGATGGTTTTCCCCCCAACTTTTATAAAGTATTCTCTAAGGATTTAGCACCCCTGTTACTCAGATTATATAAATACATGCTGTCAGTGGATTCCCTTGACCCATCACTTCTAGAAGCCACAATAGTTCTACTTCCTAAACCCCAAAAAACACATTCACAACCCTCTATCTACCGGTCGATGTCTCTTATGAATTACAATACCAAAATATTAACAAAATTACTCTCCTGGCGTATCAGATCAATCTGGATCAGTCTATTGAGCCCAGAGCAGGTTGGTTTTGTACCCAGATGCTCATCTGCGGACCACCTCAGGAAGTTGAGTCGCATTTTTCAGGTCTCCCAGTCATCCCAATACCCCATGGCTCTAGTCTCATTGGATGCTGAAAAAGCATTCAACAGAGTGGATTTGGCATTTCTCTGGATGACTCTGAGGAAAATGTGTTTCTCCCCCAATTTGTCCCCTGGCTTCAATCCTTATACTCTTTACTCTCAGCTAAGATTTACTGTAATAGGGTTTTATCCTCCCGTTTTCTTCTTTTTCAAGGCACTAGACAAGGCTGCCCACTTTCCCCTTTTCTCTTTAACCTTTACTTGGAACCTCTTCTCCATAGTATCAAATCAATGCCCCAAATTAAGGGCATACCCATTCTTAATCATACTCTAGCCTTATCTGTTTATGCAGATGATATTCTCCTGCATATAGATTCTCTAACATCCTCTTTAGAGAGCACATTGCAAGTAATATAACAATTTAGTAAGTTCTCCAATTACAAACTTAATCAATCTAAAACTGAAATATTTCCCTTAAACCACCTAACTCACAGCTCTAACTTTGGAAAGTTTGGTATGAAGTGGTCTCCACATTCCATTAAATATCTAGGTATATTTCTAGCATCAGATATCTCAAAGGTATGGAAATTAAATCTGGAGGACTTGGTGAGTACCATTCAACAAGATCTCCGTAGATGGGAATCACTCCCCTTATCCCTATGGGGTGAATAAATATTATTAAAATAAGTATCCTTCCCAGAATATTCTACCCCTAAACATGTTAAATATCTGGCTGCCCCTGTCTTTCTTTCATTGCTTACACTCCATTATTTCTAGCTTCATTTGGATAAACAATTACCCAGACACTCTTTTCAGAAGTTAAGTCTTCCTAAAGAAAGTGGTGGATTACGCCTACCTAACTTTCTTCTATACTATTGGGCCATTCATATGTCAAGGTTGGGCAGGTGGTTAGCTCCACTGGAGGACACTTATATGCCCATATGGCTTCAGATAGAAAATCAGATATTAAGTTCATATAACTTAGAAGCCTCATCCATTTTCTTCACTGCATTCAAAGCTCTACCACAGGAACTCTATCACTCAGTGATTGGAACCTCAATAAAGGTCGTTCATCAGTGCTGTTCTTCTCTCAAAATATCTCCCTCACAGGATGCGGCCCAACCCCTCATTCTCAATCCTAATATTAAAATAGGAGGCAGATGCCTGTCTCGGGGCTGGCTACCACAATTACAAGAAGCCAAAGTAGCTGACTTGTATTCACAGGATTCCCTTCTTTCTTCTATAGATATTCTTGAGAAATATAAGATACCTGGTTCTTGTATTTTCATTGCCTTCCAGCTGAGACATTTAATAGAGCATCAGTTTGGTACCACACTTCAAACGCCCAGGTTAGACACTATATTAGTGCAGATGTGGAACCTGTCCAATAAACCCCATGGTATATCCCAGTTGTATGCGAGTCTCTTAAATGTTAGGCATCCAGATCGTCTCCCAGGCTCCAAAGTATGGACCGCTCTACTACCAGAAACACAATTTAATTGGACACAAATCTGGAAAGACCTCTATCTTTACATTACTCAGGATAAACTTTGACTTACCCAATATCACTTACTTAATAGCATGTACTAGACCCCAGTTAAATTATACCAGATCAGACATCTCTCTCGTCCTAATTGTTCTAGATGTGGCAAAATGGAGGGCAATCTTTTGCACATATTTTGGCAAAGTGAAAAAGTAGTGCCACTATGGCATATGCTTCAAAGTAATTTAGATCCTCTACTAGGTCTAGAAGAACTGTTTACAGTGGAAATTTGTATTCTGGGTATCTATAAGGATATAGGAGTCAGAAAGTGCAGATACCATATTGCTTTAGTCTCCATGGCTGTTAAAAAGCTGGTGCTTAAACATTGGCAAGATCAGCTGTCCATCTCACATACTGAATGGGTGAATGAGATCACAACATGTCTTCAGACTGAACATTTAATTGCAGTTTCAGGTAGCAAGCTTCATCTTTTTGACAAAAGATGGGGCAGGCTTTACACCTTGTACATGCATTAGAACCCGGTGTTATTACTGATTCCCTAGCTGAGTTTATTTGATAACTCCTTTTATAGACCATGTAATATAAGTGGCACACTTCTTAGGGGGGAAGGGGCTGGAATGGGGGGGAAGGGATAAATAGGGGAATGATGTTTATCCGGATTGTGTTAACTGTGTATTGTACAGTGATGTATTGTGTTTTTGTATTGAGACAAACAATAAAAACTTTAAATTTAAAAAAAAAATACACCCCAGGATCCTGAAAGAACTAAGAATGGAGCTGGAAGCACCACTGGCAGTCCTGTTCACTGAGTCCCTAAATACTGACGTAGTCCCAAGGGACAGGAGAAGGGCACATGTGGTCCCTCTTCACTAGAGCAGCAGCAAAGAGGAGGATGGAAACTAAAGGCCAGTAAGTCTAACGTCAGTGGTGGGTAAGATCATGGAGACATTCAGGGAATGAATTGAGGAACACCTGGAATCCATATGGGCATAGGATCCAAGTCAACATGGATTCACAGCAGAACAGTCCTGTCAAACAAATTTAATTGATTTATTTGAATGGGTGACAAAGGTAGTGGACCAAGATGGGGTGGTGGATGTCACCTACCTAGATTTCAGCAAAGCCTTTGGTACCATTCCACATAGAAGGTTGGTTAACAAGCTGGGTAATCAGGGGTTGGGCCACAAGGTGGTGAACTGGGATAGTAACTGGTTAAGTGACAGAAGGCAGAGGGTAGTAGTTAATAGAACCCAGTCTGAGGAAATGGAGGTGACCAGTGGAGCACCCCAGGGTTCAGTTTTGGGGCCAGACCTCTTCAATATCTTCATCAGCAACATTGCAGAAGGACTGGAGGGGAAGGTTTGTCTGTTTGCAGATGACGCTAAAATCTGCAACAGGGTTGATAAATCACAGGAGTGTTAAGAATGAGAAGAGACCTAGAGAAGTTGGAACGATGGTCTGCGGTGTGGCAAATTAAATTTAATGCAAAAAAATATATGACCATGCATGTAGGAAGTAAAAACCTGGGGAAAATCTACAGGATGGAGGGTAGCTGCTGTCTGTGACCAAGGAGGAAAGAGATCTGGGGGTCATTATCACAGATGACCAGAAGGCCTCCAAGCAGACAGCAAAGGTGGTAGGGAAGGCCAATGGGCTACTGGGTTGTATAGGAAGGGGTATCACAAGTCAGAGAAGGGAGGTACTGGTTCCACTGTGCAAAATGTTGGTGAGGCTTCATCTGGAGTACTGCATGCAGTTCTGGAGGCCACATCTTCGAAAGGACATAGACAGGATGGAGATGGTGCAGAGGAGGGTGACTAGGATGGTGCAGGGGTTACAGCATAAGATATATGAGGATAGGATAAAGGACATCAATATGTACACACTGGAACAGCAGAGGGAGCTGGGGGATATGATTGAGATATTCAAGTACTGTTCCTCAAAGGCATAAATGAGGTGAAAGGGGAAAGCATCTTCCAGGATAAAAAGAGTACTAGAATGTGGGGTCATGACATGAGATTAGAGGGAAGCTGGATAAGGGGAATGGGAGGAAGTTCTTTTTCACTGAGAGGGTGGTGAATGCATGGAATGGCCTGCCCCAGGGGGTGGTGGGAGCATGCACTGTGGCTGGATTCAAACATGCATGGAATAGAAATAAGGGGGCCATAGAGATGGGAAGGAATGGCTTAAGCAGGTGACTATCTATTGGTACTGGCCACCATTACAGGTAAGGGAACTGAGCAGACTGGATGGGCCTGATGGGCCTTTACTGCCAGCAACTTTTATGTTTCTACGTTATGTTTCTGTGTAACACACCAATGCTGTACTACAGTGTTAGTGCTGGATATGAGCAAGCTCACTCAGTGTATGACTGAAATCTCTGACCTGAGGTGAGTGTACAATACTACCGCTAAACCACATTGACATTATTAATTTGTGATAAATATAAATACTGAATAAAAATCTCTGAACATTGAGGATGTGAATTTGAACAGGAGTGCTAAGGCAACCAATGATTTTCATTCATGAAAATGGAAGAAAATAAATTCAGAAGTTGTGTGAGGTACTGTACTACTCTTGTTTTATCGTAAATGTCTATGTAACTTGTATTGTACTGTCTCACTGGTATTCCCCATCTGTACACTGCCCCCAGGACGCATCTGGATTCGAGCAAGCATCTGCTCAGTATGCCCTCCTGGCTAAACTCTTAAATAAATAAATAAATAAATAAATAAACTCTACAAGCACCTCCACACTGATCTAGCAATGCAAATAATCCCTGATTTATAGGGAACACTGTTCTTAAGGTAAAAATATATTCAGTCTCCAAGTGCACTCAGTTTTAAGTCTTACATCATTAAGGACTGACAAGTGTACAGAAGTACAGCTCTCCATGTTGTGATTTATGTGCATAAACCTTCTAAAAACTGCATTAAAATGTTTCATCATATGCTGTGAACAATACTCAGAAGGGAAATTTCTCAGAAATGTTAAGGCAACTATTTCATTGCACAACCAGTTACATCATTCCATCAAAATACTGATATGCAGAGTGTGCTATTATGCCATTCCCCATGGAGATTCGCAATTGTATATGTGGATACCATCGGGATCATATTCTCATTTTCTGAGGGACCTGACCTAGCCTAGAGGTTAGAGTAATAAGCTGTGAATAAGCTTGGTACATCCAACAGACCAGGGTTTGAATCCTATACCCTTCTCTTGCATAGTGCTTCAGGGTTGCCCCTGAAAACAGGCAATTGTGACTAGTGAGCCTTACCTGGATACCAAAGAATTACAAAAAAAAGACACTGTGTAAGCAGTTATTGATGCAAGATAATATGCAAACTATTAATTGAGCTTTGCAAAATGTTGGGAGAATTGTGTCTGTACCAGTCTGACATTTTTCAGTGTGAATAAATGTTTTGCAGAATTCAGGTTTTCCTGCTTTAATTTGAAACTGCTCAGGGCTTTGTGCCAGGAGTGCACTGTGTCATCTCAATGACTAGCTGAGATACCCACTCCTGTCATGAGTGTTCCAGCCTTAGTGTGGTCATTTAAGATTTCCATTTCTTTGAAGTAGCGAGGTAGTTTATCTGTCTCCTTGATACCTCTTCAAGCTGTCCCCATAGTTTTTCTTAAATCCATTTTTTTTTCTGAATTCAAAAATTCCCTTCCCTGACAAATCTCCTGATTTGATTTCATATTCCACAGTTTCCTCACTATCAAAGGCTCTCTAAACCTATCTTTATGATGACAGTATCCTGGATCTATGACTGGTCATCGACAACATTTTTGTTGAATGACCATACAGCAAAACCGTCATGTTGACAGCATTTGTGGTCGGCATATGGTTTCTCACTGACAAACATGTTTTCTTCAGGAGGCTGTGCCCCCACACCCCTTCCCCACTAAATATAATCTACTCCGAGTCAGAGCTGATTAGGGTAGGGGGTGCAAGACCCCCAGAATACAGTTCCGGGGTCCAGCGCCGACACTACAATGACCTCGCGCTGTAGTGTCTTTCGCTGTTGAAATGTTGCTGTTGGAGGGGTACACCCAGTATCCTCAAGGATCCAGCTAAATTTCCCCCTCAATCAGACTGTAGTCTCATGGATGTGGGGTAGGTTATATTTTTTTTTTCAATTCCAACTTTATTAACAGATTTTCCACAATACAGGGGACAGAGAATTACAACGTACACTACATATGTACAGAATTATACATGATCTGCCCCATCCCCCCTTCCCCCCGCCCCATACAGCAGTAAGAATCCATGTTGTTGTATAGAAAGCATTACAGTGTGGTAGAATAAATTAAAGTTCACTATTACAATGACTCATTTATCCATACTAATCATGATTAGGGTGTGAAGGGGATCCCAAATACTCTTGTATCTCTGCAACTTATTAAGGAGGCTCGCTATAGCTTTTTCTGTGCGAAGGTTAGCCAGAATTTCATTGATCCATTCCTGATATGTTGGACTAACTGCATCCTTCCAATGCCTAAGTACAATTTTTTTAACGGATAATGCAATCATGGAAATGTGAAATCTCCGGATTTTAACTTTGATAGAGGACAAATCTCCCAACAAACAGATGTCTGGGGTGAAGTAATCCTCCGACCCCAGAATATGATCTAAGTTAGTCTGGATAGCCACCCACAATGGCCTTATCTTGGGGCATGACCAAAAAATGTGAAGAAGTGTACCATCTTCCTGACATCCTCTGGTACAAGTCCCTGATCCTATAAGGCCCCATTTCATCAACTTTACTGGGATGTAATACATATTGTGCATAATATGATATTGCATAAGCCGTAATCTATTCTGAGATACATATCTATGACAAAACTTCCATAAAACCAGACAATTTGGAGTGTATTGGGGAAAAAAAGAAACCCAGAGCTTGGTGGGACCTTCGGGTCTCCTGTACTTCCAGTGGAATAAAGCTTGGTATAGTTTAGAGATAACACTTGAAGAACCCATTAGGGAGGAAAGCTCAGATACCAATGAAAAGGCAGGCGAGGAGGGGTATTACCAAATACTGTGGAAAGCAGGTGCTTTAATTGGACCACTCTGAAATGGTGAGCTACCGGGATGTGAAATTTATGAATTATATTAGAAACTGAGAGCCATGCCCCCTCATTGTCCAGAAAAGTAGAAACTATCCCATCCCCAATTTGGGGCAACCACATGTGAGAGATCCTCCATTTATTTATGGTGAAGGACAGGGAGTTCCAAACGGACTGGGACAGATCCAAGTGTGGGGTGTACTGCAAAAACAAACAGAGCTGTACATGAACTTTTAATGACGTCCAAAGGGTGGGGCATCTGCATCCGTCTTGAAGGGATGCAATTTTGACATGAAGCATAGACAAGGGATCCATATTCTCAGACTGGATAAAATCTAACTCAGTTTTAAGCCAGACCGGTCTTAGGTGCTCAGGACCCGGACTTACCCACTGCATGCATTTTGCTATGTGACTAGCCCAGTAATAGACTGCCAGATGTGGGATTCGCAACCCTCCATCCGTTTTCGGAGCGACCAGTTTATAATATGCCAACCTGGATTGCTTATTGGACCAGATAAAGTTGATAAAAGTTCTGTGCATTCTTTGAAACAAGGACAAAGGAATGAAGGAGTTAAGGAGCAAGAGGGGGTAAAACAAATGAGGGAAAACATTCATTTTAATTATGTTACTGCGACCCCAAAGGGAAACAGGAAGCTTAGACCATCTATTGAGGTCCTGGACAATCGCTTGGGAAAGGGGCTCCAAGTTCTCTTTGAACCATGAAGAGGGGTTACATGTTAAATTGATACCCAGGTATCTAAGAACGCGGCATGATCAGCAAAGACCAAAAGGGGTAATATCACTCTTAAAAACCTTGTGGTTAAGAGGGGAAATGGACAATTTGTTGACATTCAATTTATATAATTTGAGAAAGCACTGAACTTAGCTATTTCCCCTAACATAGCAGGGATAGATGTTGTTGGGTGAGACAGAGGAGAAGATCATCAGCATAAGCCGTGATCTTCATCAAGTTGCTCCCTATCAGTATGCCTCATATCTCCAGATTATTAAGAATATTTCAGATAAGGGGCTCTAAGTATAAATTAAATAAAAGATGAGAAAGGGGGCAACCCTGCATGGTGCTGGAAAATAAAGAAAAGGGTTTGGAAAATGCTCCATTGCCAGACAGTCTGGCTGAGGGGGTCCAATATAGAGCCCTAATCCAATCTATGAACATGTTAGGAAAGTCGAATACCTTCAAAACCTGGAACAAGTTGACACGATTAAATGCCTTCTCGGCATCCAGGGAAACCAATCCTGCAGGAAAGGTGGTGTCCCTGGCCACCGAGAAGACATGCGAAAGAATGCGTAAATGGTCTGACGTTAATTTGATTATTAATCTTTTGTGTGCGACTGTGTCAAATGCCTTGCTAAAGTCTAGGTAGGCCATGTCCATAGCCCCTTCCTGGTCTACTACTTTGGTCACCCAGTCAAAGAAATCAATTAGATTTGTCTAACATGATCTTCCTGCTGTGAATCCATGCTGTCTTTTGTCCTGTGCCCCACTGGCCTCTAGGTACTCAACAATTCTTTCCTTCAGATGTGATTCCATCATTTTCCCTATCACTGAGGTCAAACTGACAGGTCTGTAGTTTGCTGCCTCTGTCTTACTCCCACTTTTGTGAAGGGGAATCACATCCACCCTCCTCCAGTCCTCAGGTACCACACCATCTTCCAATGATTTATTATTTTATTTATTTATTTAGTGATTCAGAAAAGACCTTTGAGCGCAAGCTCTTTTACAAAGGTTCCACATCATAGATTGCAAAACAAAGAACAATAGGAGAAAGCAAATGTACATTACAATGAACGATACAGCTTGAATTCAGAACTTACAGAATAAATCAAAACGCAGGTACAAGTTAAAATAATAAGAAAAACACTTTATGAGGGTGGGGGGGATAAGCAGCCACAGAGTGCCTTGTCAGTAGTTCAGAGGGATGGGGATAGCTGGCAGTGGGGTTAAGAAAGGAGACAGTAGAGAGAGGTATGTAATGTGGTGGAGGTGAAGGGTGCGAGAAGAAGGGCGATAAGGTATAGGGATAAATGGTGGGGTGAGTGGAAGCTCAGTGGAGAAGACATGCTAAAGTAGATGGTGGGGTGTGAGGGGGTAGTCAGTGGTGTTACTAGTTCTTCCCTTTGTTCTTTTGAATTCTGGAGTGAATCCCATCAGGCCCCATTGCTTTATCCACCTTCAGTTTTAAGAGCTCTTTTAGAACCCTTTCTTCTGTGAAAGGACTAATATCAACCCCCCCACCCTGCTTCCAGAGTGCTTCTATTGACTGGATTAGGTATCTCCCCCTGCTTTTCTATTGTGAATACTGAGCAGAAGTATTTGTTCAGTATCCCTGCTTTTTCACTGTCACTTTCTGCCCAACCACCTTCTTCTTTATTCAGCCTCAGCATCCCTGCCTTAATCTTTCTTTGCTCCCTAATGTACCTATAAATGGTTTTATCCCCCTTCTTAATTGAGTTGGCTATCTTTTTCTCAGTTTGAACCTTTGCTATTCTGACTGCCTTCCCAGCTTCCTTCTGCTCTAACTGGTACAGTTCTCTGTCCTGCTCCTTCTGTGTTTCCTTATGCTTCCTGAATGGTATCTTTTTCTCCCTGACCTTCCCTGCCACTTCTTTTGAGAACCATAGTGTTTTTTCCTTCGTTTTGATGTGTTTATTTGCTTCACACAAAGGCTTGTTGCCTCTGTGATGGCGGTTTTGATGTTTCCCCATTGTTTCTCCACCCCACCTTCTTGCCTGTTTGCTAGTGCTTTTCTGAGGCAGGCTCCCATTTTGACAAAATCAGCCCTCCTGAAGTCCAGTACCTTCACTTTTGTATGGCTTGACTCTACAGCTAAGTTTACATGAACTACACTGTTCGGTGGTTGGTTGTTCCCAGATGGCTACCGACTTCAAGATAGGAGATCTTCTCTCAGTCCCCATATGAGAGTACTAGGTCTAAGATTGCTCCCTCCCGAGTGGGTTCCAAAACTAGCTGTCTAAGGCATGCTCCCTGTAGGTCATCGAGAATGGCCCTGCTCTTGGATGTGGCTGCAGCAAAGGTGCTCCAGGTAACATCTGGCATATTCAAGTTCAAGTTTATTGCAGGAAAGACTCCGCTGAGCAAGCTCATTCACAAGGAGATCCTGAGGCACATACACATACAATTCACAATTACATAGACAGGAGATACAAAATGTAGAACACCAAAGAAAACAAAAATATATATATATAATACAAGAGGTATACACAACAGAAGTCATTATGCTATATATGCAGTACATTCCAGCTTTAACCTTGCCCTAAATTATGCAACACATTTCAGCATAATAAGTAGAAGGCCAGTTGGTACCTAGGAAGTTCAGGTCCCCCATTAGCAATATCTCCCCTTTCTCTGCCATCCCAAGGATGCCTTCTATTATTTCCTTGTCCATTTCCTCCCCCTGAGATGGGGGTCTGTATACAACCCCTGTGCAGATTGTGGTGCCATTTCCAGTCTCCAGGGTGACCAACAGTGCCTCCTCTCCTCCCTGTTTACCCTTGCTTTGATCCCTCCCTTTACATAGAGAGCTAATCCTCCTCCTTTTCTTCCCTCCCTGTCCCTCCTGTAGATTGTGTACCCTGGTATGTTGAGATCCCGGTCATGGTTCTCTGTGTACCATGTTTATGTGACTGCCACAATATCCAGGCATCCCTCTTCCATCAAGGCCACCATTTTAGGGAGCTTTTTGCCTAGACTACAGGCATTGGTACTCATTACCCTCCATTTTTTTATGGCTTTATTTCTTTTTGGCCCATCCCTGTCCTTACAGCCTCTGTCTTTTTCTCCATTTACACCTGCCCTTCTCCCTATTGACTGCTCTGTCTTGGTGTTTACCTCACTAACTACCCTGATTTTTTGGGGGGGCTATGATCTCCCTTCTTTTCAATGCCTCCCCCCTTGGCTAGTTTAAATGCTTGCCAATGAAGCATTTAAACCTATCACCTTGGATCCTGGTTCCCCTCCTGGATAGATGCAGACCATCGTGCCTGTATAGGCCTGCATCCCTCCAGGTGGAGCCCCAGTCCCCAATGAAGCCAAATCCCTGAGCTCTGCAACAGTTTTTCAACTAGTCATTAAATCCCATGGTGCAGAGTACCCTAGCCTCATCCATGTCATAGACAGGTAGCACTTCTGAGAAAGTTACTGTGTGTGCTACTTGTCTAAAGCCCCTCCCCAACTTCACAAACTCCTGTTGCACTGCTCTGATCCCATTTTCAGCCAGGTCATTTGTCCCTAGGTGGATAATGACATCCAGCTCACTCCCCCTTGCAGCTGCTCCCACGATCCTGAGGATTTGTTTCATGTCCCTCCAAGCCATGGCGCCAGGCAGGCACCTTACCTCCCTTTCCTCTCCCTCCCCCAGTTCTACCCCCCTAACAATTGAGTCCCCCACCAGGAGTTGTTTCCTTCCCCTGTGGGGTCCTTTGCCCCCCTGTTGTGGGTCTCCATTGTAGAGGTTCCCAGCATCCTCCTTGGTCTGCACTGCGGGTACCTCCATAGAGGAACCATGCTCCACCACAGTGGTGAATAAGTTGTGGAGAGGCACAACTGGAGGGATGCAGGTGGAGATTAAAGATCCCATGGCACTTCTCGAAAAGAGTAGAGGCATTTTTATTGTAAAGAGGACTACATAACAACATATATGCAACAAAAAAAGAAGCAATTATTCAGACTTTGTACATTCTATACAACCCACAAAAAAGAGATCAAATACAAAAATGGTATCAATTTACAATAGACATAACTGAGTTTGCAGTGCCTACCCAAGAACCCATTCCTAATAGTGTACCCATAAATGCTTGACTTTTTCAAGTGGGTAACATTTTACATCTTTTTGGACAATAGCTTGTAATGCAAATTGTACATTCTTCAGAAGTTCATACTTAGACTGGTCTATGTTGTGTGACCCACACACATCTAGATTGCCAGATATAATATCTGAGAACTGCAAAAACTACATATATCATTTCTGAGTTATATCTACCCTAGCCTCCACATGGAGCACCGTAAGGAATTCTGCGTAAGTCAAGGAAGCATATAAAGGTTCACCCCATTCTTTGGAAAAATAGGTCCAAAATGATTGTATATATGTACCCTCAAAAACAGATGTTCTTGTGTTTCTAGCATTTGGGGACAGGTGTCCCTGAGGCAGTACCTGTCAGTCAGCTTTTTATGTTTATTGTTATTCTTCATGCTTAACCTACCATAATTTCCCAGCCATGCTACATCTCAGGAAAATGCTGTTAGTCTTGGATTTGATAACTGTCTTAAAACAAATTTCTGTCTATTTGTAGGGCATTGTGGGAAAACAATTTCTTCTCTCCTTTTCACCTGCAGAATTGTATTATAAATAGCCTTTCTATCAAGTGTCTGTATCTGTGGGATGGTAAGGCCTCCATTTAATAACATTTTTTAATCAGTCTAGACCATATTTCGGGAGCAAGGGTAGTCTATTCAATAGTTTTGGCTTCTTTTGTGACCAAAGGGTTGTGCGTGGTGTTAGCAATAATAACAGGAAGGGTTTTCATAATCTGTTTCATGGTTTCACAGCTATCTTAAAGTTGTACAAAATAAAAATACTACAATAAAAAGCTACAGGGTTAATCATATTAAGAATTCTTCTGTATGTGATTTCCCTTTTGATGGGATTCAGTCTACTGCCCCACAGGGCCTGGAAAAATGCACTGTACAGGGCAGTAACTACCATCTGTGCCAGGAGGGGAGACATAGTTCATATATAAGAAGATTGGTAACAATAATGCCTTTATCAGTAAAACCCTCTTCTTTTTTGATATCTGTTGGCCTTTTCAGTTGGAAATTAATCTGTTTACCTGTAACAACCCTGCATCCCAGTTAGTCTTAGCCATATCACCTGTGCCAAACTCTAGTTCTGGTATTGTTATGGGCTCTTGTGATACTGAAAATCTGGCAAATGAGTTACTATCTGACAGGGGAGATATTACCCAAGGCAACCCCTTTATTTTTCCTATAGTTTATCTGTGACCCTTACATTCCAGAGAATGTGTTTAATATGCCTGTTAGTGATCTCTCACAAGTTGCTGGAGCAAGTGTTAATATCACATCATCTGCATAGGCAAGTATTTTCACTGATATTAATCCAGGGGAAGGAGAGAGTCCTAGTATCCTATAATTCACAGTGATGCTCCATATTAGGATGTCAATGCTAAAAGCATATAAGAGAGGGATAAGGGGCAACTCTGACTGACCCCCTGTCAAACTAAAATTTGGTCCCCACACCAGCCGTTTACATTTTGTGAAAGTAAAGCCTCGCTATACATATTTCTGAGCCATTTGATGAAAGTGGTTGAAAGGCCAAAGGCTTTCAAAACAACAAATAAAAACTATGTGCCAGTTTGTCAAAGACTTTTTCCTGATCAAGCCCCAACACATACCCTTGAATTTCATTTTTATTACCCTTCTGAAATAATTCTCTCTGCAAGATGAGGTTATTCTGCTGGTATCTGTTGGATATCTGTTGGGAATGTTTGCAAGGGACTTATTAATTTATCTGCTATTTTGAAAGTCTCATTAACAAGATTTTGCTTATTGTTTTAAAATCTATGTTTAACAGGCTCACAGGCCTCCAATTTCTTAAATCTTCATGAGCACCTTTTTTATATAACAAAATAAGTGTGGTCTGATTCTTAGAGTCCACCAAAGTTGCTGTTTGTAACATATGATTATATACTATTACTAGTGCGTGGGCACGTTCTTCTGCAAATGTTTTATATAGGACAGAGCCTAAACCATCATTTCCTGGAACTGTCTTTTTTAAGTGTGTTAATTGGTAACTGCACCTCATCTAGTGTGATGTCTCAAGACAGCTCCTGAGAGTCTGCAATGGATGCTTGGGGAAGATTCAAATAATCAAAACTTTGGGGGGTCTATGCTATTTGTGGAGTGGTCCCATAAAGTGACTCCTCATATTGTTCAACTAATTCTAGAATCCCTGTTTGTGTAGAGACCAAGTGGCCTGTCTCTGATGCTACCTCAGTTATTATTCTGTGTCCTGCTCGGTTTTATATTCTTTATGAGTCAAATGACCCTTTCTTTGTATGGATGCCAAATCTAAGCTCCTATTCTAATGATTTAGTTTGATTATACTGTATGTCAGACTAATCTTGCAATTGGAGATATTTCAAATAGTCTCTATTGTCTGCATTCCTTGATTTAGTCTGAAAGAATATCTGCCAGGATCTTTATGTGTCTTCCCTCCACGTTGTCAGTTCATCATATAATCCAATGACAGATAATCTAGTCTTCCATTCTATCTTCCATGCCTTTTGTATTGCTGGTTGGTCTAGTAAGGCCTCATTCAGCCTCCAGCTGTTTTTTTTTGTATCTGGGGGAGTTATCCCACCCTACTTGTACTGTAATCGATTTGTGATCAGAAAACTCCCACGCTTGTGTGTATAACTCTTGAACTGTGAGTGTGGAAGATATGAAAACAAAGTTGATCCTCATGGAAATGGAGCCCCTATAATAGGTATGCTCCCCAGTTGGGAATTTAGTTCTATATGCATCCACTAATCCAGCAGTAGATAAAATGTTTTATAGTGCTAAGGACTGGAGTCACAGAATAGTTTATTTGTTTTGAGCCACCTTTCTGCTTGTTTCAACCCACAATTATAATCCCCTGCCCACATAATGAGGTGGGATGCGTATAAGTATTGCTATATTTCTTTAAAAAGTGCAAATCTCTGGAATTTTGTCTGGGGTGCATAAATAGAGACAAGCCAAAATCTTTCTTGGCAGTAGTTAATATCTAGCATTAATACCCTGCTAGAATGAATGTCACCAATCTAGATACTTTTAACTCAGGATTTGTGAATAGTATGCCAATACCATCTCAGAGTTATTCTCATACAGACCAGAACATGGACCCTTTAGTCCACTCTTAAGTGGCTTGATGTAACTCAGAGTTGGTTTTAAGTCTGGTATCCTGTAGGCAGTAAATATCACTATTGCCTCCCTGTAGTGAATGCAATGTCACCAATCTTTTCCTGGAGCTTTTGATGATATATAGAAACATAGAACTTGTCAGCAGATAAGGACCTCCTGGCCCCATCTAGTCTGCCCATGAGCCCTTGTACTGGATTACTGCTTCCGACCCACCTGCTGCTGTACCTCTATGGTTCCCCTTTGCATGCCCCAAGCATGCTTACTCCCACCACCTCCTGAGGCAGACCACTCCATGTGTCCACTACCCTCTCTGAGAAGAGAACTTCTTCACACTCCCTCTTAACCTCCCACCTCTCAATTTCATGTTATACCCCCGCATTCTTGTGCTCCTACTGTACTGGAAAATGTCTCCCCCCTGCACCTTGTTTATACCCTTGAGGTACTTGAATCTTTCTATCATGTACCCTCTTTCACTTCTCTCTACCGGTGAGTACGTATTGAGGTCCCTTAATCTCTCCTCATAAGTCTTGTGTTGCAAGTCCTGTACCATCTTAGTCACCCTTCTCTGGACTGTCTCCAGCCTGTTAGTAACTTTACAAAGGTGCAGCCTCCAGATCTGTACACAGTACTCCATGTGAGGCCTGACCATCATTTTATGTAATGGCATCACTACCACCCTCCTTCTGCTGGTGATACCCCTGCCTATGCACCCCAGCATGCAACTAGCCCTCTCAGCTGGCTTAGCACTCTGCTTTGACATTTTCAGGTCATCTGAAATAATACTCCTAGGTCCCTTCCCTCCTTTGTGACTGTCAGCAACAACCCCTCTCCCCCCCAATCATGTAGCTTTCCCCAAGGTTTCTGTGTCCCAGGTGCATCATTTTGTACTTTTTTGAATTAAATTTCAGTTTCCAGTTCATGGACCATTTTTCAAGCTTCCCCCGGTCCCTCCACATTTTGTCCACCCTCTCTGGGGTATCCACTCTGTTACAGATCTTGATGTCATCTGCAGACAGGCAGATCTTTCCTTCCAGCCCTTCTGCAATATCACTAATGAAGACATTGAACAGGACTGGCCCTAGCACTGATCCCTGAGGCACCCCACTGGTCACCCCCTCTCCCTAGACTGCATCCCATTTACCACCACCATCTGCATCCTGTCTGTTAGCCAGTTTCTAACCTAGTTTACCACCCTGCCCCCCATGCCCAGCCTACACAGCTTGTATATCAGCCTCCTATGTGGGACAGTGTGAAAGGCTTTGCTGAAATCAAGGTAAGTGACATCCACTGCCCCACCCTTATTTACTTCCTTTGTCACCCAGTCAAAGAAATCAACCAGATTTGTCTGACATGACCTCCCCACTGTGAATCTGTGTTGCCTATGGTCCTGGGCTCTGATGACTTCTAGATGCCCCACTATCCTTTCTTTAAGCAATGTCTCCACAATCTTCCCCACTACTGAAGTGAGGCTGACCAGCCTATAGTTTCCTGCCTCCTCCCTGCTGCCAGATAAGTGTAGAGGAACCACATGTGCCCTCCTGCAATCCTTTGGTACTACCCCTGTGTTGAATGACTCAGTGAACGTGGCTGCCAGAGGTCCTGCTATTTTCCTTCGCAGTTCTTTTAATATCCTTGGGTGTATGCCATCTGGTCCCATCGCTTTGTCCATCTTCAATTTAGTGAGCTCCTGCAGGACTCTTTCCCCTGTGAATGGACTATTGTCCACCTCCTCCCCCCCCTTGGCAACTGCTGTACTGCTGTGGACCCTGCCCCTCTCCCTCTTCTGTGAATACTGAACAGAAATATTTATTCAATATCTCTGCTTTTTCCATGTCGCCCTCCTTGAATTGCCCTCCCTTTCCCTTGAGCCTTGCAAGACCCCCTTGTTTTTTCTCCTTTCGCTGATGTACCTGAAGACTTTATTGTCCTCTTTCTTAACTGACCTTGCTAAACCTTCCTCAGTTCATGCCTTTGCTCTCCTTACTGCCTTTCCCACTTCTCTTACACACTCTAGGTACTCCTTCCTGTCCTCCTCCTCCCTTTGGGTCTCCTTATATTTCCTGAATCCTTTCCTTTTCTCCCTGACCTTTACCACCACCTCTCTAAAGAACCATAGTGGCTTTCTCCTTCTCTTGCCTTTGGATACCAATCTGACATTTAGGGTTGAAACAGGGAGTGCATTTAAGCTTGAAAATATTTTTTAGTTACTGGTCAGTCATACCTAAGGGGCCTTAGTGAGCATCCTGCGTCTTGTGCGTTTAGCTGTGGAGTTTTCTTCTCCTGCCTCTTCTGTGTCTGAGATGATGTCTGTGGTTATAGAGGCTACTGAGGAGGTATCAGACCCCTTGTCCCCCAATTCTCCCTACTGTCTGCAGATAATGCTGTGTACTTGTTCACTGTTTTCCATGTGGGTTGGGCTTTGTGCTTCTCTTTCTTCCTAGTTGAAGCTGAGGAGGCTAGAGTTTTCCCTAGTCTGAATCTTTTCTTTTGACCAATCATTCTGAAGGCTATCTATTCACTGGTGGGGCATGTTTTTTGGAATAGCATCTTTGGGTAGCAGGACTGGGTTTATTTATTTATTTATTGAATTTTGTTGACCGGGTAGGCCCAAAGAGATCAGAAGTCCCTTTTTCAGGGGCGCACCGGCGGGGAATACTGATGGTAACCAGCTGAAATTGAACCAGATTAAGCTGTTGGTGGTATTTTTAGTGAATGGGGAAATATGGCCAGAACACTAGGGAAATCTCTACTTGCAGTAGGGGGATCTTGACGCTGTGAGACATAGTCATTTTGGAGTAAACCTTGAAGGTGGAAGGTCTGACAGAGAGGGCTGCGATGGCCCAGGAAATTGTTGATATGGCATTACCACTAGCAGAGGGATCCGCTGCAGAGGCGACTGGAATGCACCCATCAGGTGGCCAGCATATCGCCCAAGTCGGTGGTCCCTCAGTGGCAGAAACAGAGCAGAATTTAAGTCTAGAAGAAAAGTGGTGATGCTTAGAGGAAGAATTGCTCAGAGTGAGTGAGCTCATTTCGATTGCAGGACAGAAGCAAGAGGAAGATAGGAAAAGGAAGCGTACAGAAAATTTGCCAGGAACTACGGTGCTACTAGGCCCAAGTAAAATCCATGCTGCTGAAGAGCGGCCTGGAGTACAAGTAGATGGGGACGTGGCTTCCTCTTGAAAGGACTGGGGTGATATCATGGACGCCGCTTGGTCACCGGATAGGGCCCTGCAGGATGGATCTCTATGTCAGATGGACATTGGAAGCCCATGGGTGTTGACAGTGAGATGTAGGACAGCTCCATATCGCAGATAAGTAAAATCTCTACTGTTTTGACATTACCAGAGTCAGAAAAGAGTTTTGTAATACATGGTCTTGTGTCTGCCCCCCCCCCGCTGATCTGGAGGGCAAGTTGAGTAAAGAGAGAGCTAATACTGAAACTGATTTAGTTCAACCACCAGTTGCTAAGGCAGCTAAAAGACCTACATATGCAAGTCACTTTAGGCAACCAGTGGAGCTAGTGAAAAGGCATAATGCCATCCAGTTGCGATATGTGGGTCTTTGTGACAACCTCCCCCCCCCATCGATTTTATGTTGGGAAAATATTGCTGAAAATGTATGGGTTTTTCTCCCTCTGAGGTTTATGCACTGATTCATGTCCAGGGAGAATATACCTTTGACACTAGTTTTCGTATGCCATCATTATTAGAAACCTTTTGGTGTCGTTACATAAACCTTAAGACAAACCCCCTTTGGTCAGATTTCATTGTCCTGCCCTTAACAAAACTGCCCTTTAGGGTTATAACTATCCTTTTTAGGAATGAAGGGGTTAACATCGTGGATATTGTCCATTGGTTAGAGAAAAAATGTGAAATTCAGGGAAATCCTGTGCCTATTATGGATGCAGAGGGGTTTTGGAATGGGGGTTGGAAGTTTAGAGTTAAGTTGCATTCTACTGCTTCTGACCTCATTCATCTACCAAATTGTTTTTCCCTTGGTAGGGATAAGGGGGTTCTTTTTTACCCTGGGCAGCCCAGAGTTTGTTTTAAATGTGGGTCCAAGATGCATATTAGTACCTCTTGTGATGTACTTAAATGTACACACTGTGGGGAAACAGGTCACCCTAGCGCCCGCTGCCTCCAACAATCTAAATGCAATCTCTGTGATGAGATAGGGTATGCTTTTGAAACATGCCCCATTGATGCTAAAAACACAGGAGAAGCAGACTTTGGGGTACAGGACCACTATATCTGGCTGGCAGTCAAACAAGGCCATACTCCCCTTTGGGGAGTGTCTCATGTAGCCCCTTCTAAGGGACTGCAGCCAGCTAAACAAACTCCAAGAGATGGTTTGGACCATACCCCTGACACTGATTACCTTTAGTTCCAGTGCCTATGGATCCTATGATGGGAGACTCGGAAGGTGCTGGCATCCCCCCCCCAGGCCTCTGAACAGACATCCCTTGGTGAGGGTTACACTCTTGTTGTGAGTAAGAAAGGGAAGACGTCAAAAGGCAAATCCAAACAGAAAAATAAATCCAATATCCCTGCCACAGCCCTCCTCTTGGAAGACTCAAATATATACGATAATTTGTTGAAAGAGCCAATGGCTATGGAAGATAGTGCAACACCTACTGCGGCACCCTCACAACCTGAGCCACTGGTGCTTCAGGAAGGTCAAATGGAACCATGACCTCAAGACTGTAAGATCAGCAGAGTGACTAGGGCTTCTAGTAAGGTGAAGTGAAGGCTGACTCACTGTGACATATGGCTCCTTTTCACTTTTGTGTGGCATCACTGAATGCCAACAGCTTCAAATCCCCTGCCAAACATTGGAATACTTTTGCACAGTTTGTACATAAGAACTTAGACTGTGTTTTCTTCCAAGATGTTTGGTTGCACACCTCTGAAGAATTGACTGCAGCTACCAATGGGTGGATTTTGGGAAACAGTTTTTGGTCTCAGGGGAAGGACTTATGTAGTGGGGTTGGAATTTGTTTTTTCACTTCCCATATTCAGGTGATACATCACATAGAGATTTTGGAAGGTAGAGCTTTGTTACTAGATATCAAGTGGGGTAATACGTTTTTACAATTATTAAACGTATATGCCTCTCAAAATAAATTTGATAGGGTAGCCTTGTTTAAATCCCTTTACCCATTTTTGAGCACTTCCTATCCAGTCCTTCTGGGGGGCGATTTTAATTGCTTCTTGCCTTCCCAGACTACTTCAGTATTGATAAAGAAGGTTTATTGTGATGCATCTTGTTTAGCCCAGTTGATTAAAGATGTAGGTTTGGTCGATGCTTTTGAGACTTATGCTGGTGTGGACAGCAATACCTATTTTTGGGGACCTAGGGCATCCAGGATAGATTATTTTTTTCTCTCACCTGGTTTTGTTGTACAGTCAAAGTCGTTACAAGAAGTGGCTACATCAGATCATAGACTTCTCATGCTTGTACTGGGTGATGTGCCTGAGACCCAGAGAGGGCTTGGGATCTGGAAATTAAATGTCACCTTGTTGGATATCCCTCAGGTGAGGGAGGGGTTTCGTTCTCTTTTAATTGCACTCAAGTCAGTTTTTTTTTCTATATGATGGTAAGGATAAATGGTGGGAGGACACTAAACAGGAAATAAGGGTATATTTTCAGAAGATTGGTCGCATTAATGGGAAACTGAAACATGATGAGCTAAGATATCTGAGGGAACGTACTAAATTTTGGACAAATCTGCAACATCATTTGGGGACTGAGTGCCATAACATGATTAAGGGCTTAAAAACTGAACTGGCTCAGTTGCAGTTGGAAGTTTTGAAACATATGGAACAACAGCATAAATATGGGATTTATGGGAAGAAAAGAGACACATTACCATTTGAATCAGCACGGCTCCTATGAGAATACCGTAGCATGACGTATTTGAACACCACAGATAGAGGGCGAGTGACATCTAATAAAAACATTTTAAATGAAATATACACTTATGCTTCCAAATCCTTTACGAGCAAACCCCTTCTGATAGATAGCATGCAAAATTGGTTGGTTAGTAGGCAGTTGCCCCAGTTATCACCAGAGTTGCAGGATACCTTGATAGAACCCATCTCGTAAGAGGAACTCAGGACTGTAATTTGGTCACTTAAAGCAGAGACTGCCCCCAGATCTGATGGGCTCCCTCATGAAGTCTATAAAGAGATCTGGGGAGTTTTGGGGTAGAACTGGGTGAGGTTTTGAATCATGGATTAAAGAATGAGAATCTCCCTGAAAGTATGCTATAGGGACTTTTGTTATTAATATTTAAAAAGGGGGAAAGGGGATTTGAAAAATTGGAGGCCATTGACGTTTCTTAACACTGACAATAAAATCCTGATGAAAGTTTTGAGCAATCATTTTTGGACGATTTTGGATACCATATTACATCCCTCTCAATTTAGTAGGGTCCCAAAAAGGCGAGTACAAGATGCCATTATTATTCTCTTGGAGATTATGCATAAGGGGGTCTCATGAGAACTGCTTGGTCATCTTGTCTGCCTTGATCAAACAAATACTTTTGATCAGGTGGAATATGCATACCTTTGGGAGACCTTGCATTGCTATGGTTTGCCTTTTAGATTCATAGGCTGGTTAAAAACATGTTACAAGGGCATTAGTTTGGTATCTAGTATTAATGGTTGGCTAGGACGAGAGGTCATGGTACATAGGGGCGTGAGACAGAGGTGTTCACTGAGCCCCTTGTTGTATGTGATGTCCTTAGACCCCTTATTGCATGCTTTGAACATGACAGAGATGGTTACAGGCCTCTCTGTTGGATGTGAGGATAAGCAGATTGTTTCTGTAGCATACACTGATGATTTAATATTGGTTCTAGCTGACAGTTCTTCCGCTAAAGCAGCTCGATTAATACTAAAGGCCTTTTCTGAAATTTCTGAGTCATCCATTGATAATTTGAAGAGTGGAATCCTGCCATTAGGATATGATGCTGCTGATGTTGTCTTGATTTGGGATATACCTGTAGATTATGGTTACAGGCAAATATTGGGTGTCTATTTTGGTGGCACAGATGCTCAATAACATAACTGGGAATTACAATTGATGGCGGCTTGTGATAGAGTGGTCCTTTGGAATAAAGGGCAGATGTCATAAGGCTAAGTGTATTTATTTGATTAAAACATTTTTATTGCCTTACTTTTTGTTTCTAGCAGCAGTTTATCCTCCCCCACAATCTCTGGAGGCTTCCCTTTTAGTGTATTTTTCCTATGTTTGTGGGGGAGCAGATTGAATCCGGTAAAAAGAGGTATCACCTATCTGCCAATTCATGAAGGAGGACTGGGGATGTTGTACCCAGTAGTTTTTTTGCATGTTACTTTTATGTTTTACAATTTGATACCTCTCTTGCAGGGGGAGAAGGTTTGGACCCCGTGGGTGGAGGATGGTATAAGCCAGTTATTAGAAAATTGGGACCCCTCTAACTTTTTACCCTGACAGACAAAGATGTCTTTGTTCCCAAGTCATTTCCAGGGGGTGATTGGGAAAATAGTTAAGAGCACTCTTTGTTCATCTTTTCAGAAACAGTTCTATACTGGAGTGGCATAGACTTTTTTTTGGCTGTTCCATAGTATCTGGAGTTGCCCAGAGCTGACCAACATTCAAAGACGTTTTTTTTTTGACTAATAAAAGAATTCCTAAATATTTATGGGATTTTTTATGGTTATGCATGTACAAAAAATTGGGGGTTAGGGGTAATATGAATCCTAAGGAACTGTCAGAGAGGTTTTGCCCAAGAAAGGAGTCTTGTATGGGAATAGTTGAATCTATGTCACATTTTTAATTGATTGTCCCTTTGTTGATTCCTTTTGGTCTAGTTTTCATGTCACATGGCCGCTGAACCCTTTTCAAGGTCAATCACCAGAGATATGGACTGAGGGTGTGCTTCCTGGCTCATGAGTAATTTATGATGCAACTACAATCTGTCTTTTAATGAGGTTTATCAGCTATCAGTTTTGGTAGGCTCATTGTGGTCTGACACTTTGGAAACAGTTGAAAACTGAAAGTCAGATTTTATTCAGCATAAAGAAAGATGTTATAAAGTGGCAGAGGTTGGAAAGGGAGAGGGTGCACCCAGATCCATACAAGCTTTGGTGGAGAAAGATGTCTTGGCTGGATACGGGTTGAAATACAAGTAGGTTATTATTGTCATTTACAGCTCGCTGTCACATTTATCTGTGTGCTCTGATTACTTGAGGAATATTTCCACCCTTTTGGGGGCTTGGGGGGTGGGTATGTACCCTCGTGGTTTGCAATCATTCTGTAGTTTTTTTAGTTTTTCTGGTTTTCAGATTTTTTTCCTTTTTCTTCATATTTTGCATTAGTTTCCTCATTTCTGCAGTGAGGGAGTAGGAATCAATATATGTTAGTATTGTATTGTCCTTTGATTTATGTTTTGTGATGTATTATGATCCTCTTTCTTTTAGTAGGGAGGGGGAGGGACTATGCTTACAGTATTTTATTTATGGTTTGGGGATTACAGTATGAAGTAATACTTTTTGTGTTAGGTTTTCTCCCTTTTTATGATTTTGTATGATGAAATACTGCTTTGTTTATAGCTTCTTTTAAGTTTTGAATAAAAAAAAAATTCCCCCACTCTTATAGTGGGGAGGGGGAGGGAGTTAGGTTATATTGCTTGTTGTACATTCAGGATTGTGGTATGCATTAATATTTGTTTATGTTTTTGTTTCTTTTCATTTTACAGTTATGAATGATGCAATACTAATTTATATATCTTTTTATAATGTTGTTATGAAAAAAAAAATACCCTTACTCTTTTAGTAGGGGTGGGGGTGGGGATCTTTTCAGGATTATGATGTATTTTAGTTTTACAGCTTTAGATGGCAGTACCTTAATAATTCATATGATTGTAATACTTATTTGTTTTTTCTTATGATTTGTACATTCTTTTGTGTGAATTAACACTATTGTGTATTTATTTGATTTTTGAAGTTTCTAATAAAAAAATTCCCCTACTCATGATAGAGGGCACTGTGGATGGTGAGCCCATGGCCAGTCACGAGTCTCCGTCAATGAGAAAGGATGTGGCAGAGGCTGGGGAGCAGGTCTCCTCCCCAATCTCAGTATATTGAGAGACTGCTCTGGATTTGGGAGCAGAGGAGCACTTTGTTTTACCTTAGGAAGTCTTTGTTACCTTGCAAGAGGATTTGCAGGGGCAGAAGGATGTGGAGATGGATGTCTTGGAGGGGGACGCTGGGGCTGTGAGTGCCTTGTCCACACCGGAGCTACAGGAGGTTTTGTTGGAGGAAGAACATCAGTATTTGCACTGGTACTTGAAAGAGAATTGTGGCTGAGGGGAATGAAAATTGTGACAGACGGCGTCAATTCCAATTTCCAATTGCACAGTAATGGTGCGAGTGGGATGGAAACAGAGGATGACAGAAGCAGTGCAGAAGTCAAGAGAGGGTCTGTAGTGTGTGTGTCAATGGATTTACTTGAAGAAACTGCTATGGGTGTCACAAACTGTGTCACTGGAACTGTGAGTAAAAGTGCTGTTTTGGGAGTGTCCGGGCAAACAGAGGGAACCATGAAATGTACTACATACAGTAGTACTAATGCTTTTCCTCTTAAAACAAAAAGGGGGGGGTGGCTATGATGCAGCAGACCTCTGATGGAGTTCAGTTTTGGGGAGATGCAACATCTAACACAATGCCTGTTTTGTTTTTTTTAACATTGGGGCATCTTCTAGTTCTACAGGTAAACTGTATGTTGTAAAAGCAGCTACAAAGGCTGGGAAAAAGGGTAAAGGGCCACAGTCAGGATTACCTCAAGTGATTGAAATGAGTGGTGAGAAAACAAAGCAGGAACTTTGGGTGGTCTGAATGGGGACACCCCAGAATGGGTAAAACAGGCATTGGAAAATGCTGGTTGGGTGCCTACTGTTGATGGGTCTGGATGGGATGCTAACTTTCCTGGTACCTCAGGTAGGGCAGCTGGGAAACCCCTGGCAGAAGTGCTATTCACTGGTAAAGACAATCACCAGAGTAAAGAGGTTAACTCCCAAATCACCCCGGGTCAACCTGCTATGACAAACAGTACCATGTCGTACACAAATCCTGGTGAGTCCCCATAGGATATGTTATTGAAAATGTTAGATTATCCTCAGAACCAGCAGCAAGGTGAAATGCTGTGCACCTCAAATGCAGGGTTGTATCGGCTGAGGTCCTGTACAGGCTATCTTAGGGTTGTACCTTGTTAAAAGACAGTATGAAATACTTTGCTTATAAGATCTATGTTTTGATTCACAAGCCGGGGAACACTTTGTTCGACATTAGTTTCAAGCATCCAGCAGGGTTGAATAGGTTCTAGAAACAATATTGAAAATGAGTCTAACCACTCAAAGGGTTATCCTTTTCCTAAACTTGTAAGGAATAAAGTTTTACAAACAAACAATATCAGCATCTAGAAAACAAACAAAGCCTTCTTTCAAGCAAACAACTGTCCTTTTTAGAAATGAAGGTGTCAATGTAGCAGATTTTACATACTGGTTGTCGCAAAAGTGTAAAGAGAATAGGTTCCCTGAGCCCATTCTGGATGAAGAGCACCTATGGATGGAGGGGGGGGGTGTTACATGGTCACCTTGAAACAGGAAAACAGTGTGGTACAGCATTTACCGAACTGATTTTTCTTGGGGCATGATTGTGGGGTGATCTTTTATGCTGGTCAAACCCATGCTTGTTATTGTTGTGGGCTACAGACCATTTAAAGAATGTTTGTGGTAAATTGAAATGTGGGCTGTGTGGGGTGGCTGGCCACATCAGCAATCAGTGTCCCAATCCAATGAAGTGCAACTTGTGCAAAGAAGTGGGTCATACTTTCCGAACATGTGAATGGGCATCACACAACAGTTTGTGTCAAGCTGATAGAGCCGAAAAAGATGTATATGTGGACCTTGTCCCAAAGGAAAGAGTCCGATTTGAGGAACATGCTGTTGCCATGGGCCCACAGCCACAGTAAAGGGATCAGGGATGCCCAGCATCCAAAGCAAATTCCAACACCGAGTTGACCCTAGGTGTTTTTCAGCCTCCTGGGCCTAGTGCTGCTCCAGAGGCTTCTGAGAAACATATTAATATGCCACCTGATGTTCCTCATGAAAACATGCAGTGCAAGAAACTTCCTATGTCACAGCTACATGCAGATGTGCAACTTGCTGATTCTAAGGGTGAGGCCCAAATCATCCCAGAGGTACAACCATCAGATATGATGCCGCCACCTGAAAGATCTGAGGGGTCCCCATTTCAAAGAGTTACACACTCTAATCACTACAGAAAACTCTGGCACAGACTATCACTGTTGCAAAACCAGAGATAGTGACAGTTGTCAGTAGGTGTTCTCTCCTTTTGAACACAAGAGAAGTAGATTCAGAAATGGTCTCAGTTGTTTGTTCCATTACCTCATCCCAGGCAGATGTGGTAGGAGAGGTTAAAGTGCAACACAAATCAAAACCTCAAATGAGGAAGAAAAGAAAATAACTTTAATGTGATTTAATTTGGTGCTGTTTAAATGTTTCTTTCTCTCCTTTTTTTTCAACATCATGATTGATTTCTCTATAATTACTGCAAGTGTTAAAAGTATAAAATCTGCAACTAAACATACAGTGACATTTGCTAGTCTACAGGTCATTAAAGGAGATATTTTTTACAGGACACTAGATTGCATTCTATTCCAGAATAGAACAGGGTCAGAGAGGTTGGAGATGGGGCCCATCTCTGTGGTCTTGGGGGGAAGAGACATGTACAGGTCTAGGTATTCTCTTTTCTAGGACAGATACACATGTTTTAAAAGTAATAGACATTTGTCCAGGGAAAGTCCTTATTATTGACTTGGTTATACAGCAATGGCCTTTCAGTTCATAAATATCTATGCACCACAAGGTAAGGTAGAAAGGACAAAACTTTTGAGACAAATAGACACATACCTCAAAATAGTCTTATGGGGAAGGGATTTTAATTGTAGGTTGACTAAACAAGATTGGGGTAGGAAAACAGAGAAGACATTCTGTGATACCAGACAGCTCACATCAATCTTAGACAGGGCAGGATTAAAGGATGTCTATGACATTTTGGGAACAAAGCTAACACATACCTTTTATAAAGGTGTTCTATCCATTAGGACAGATTTTTGGTTTGTCTCTGACAGAATAATAGTCCAGGACATACAGATGGTCCCTTTGGAGACTTCAGACCATGTGGCTGTAACCCTCAAATTGGGGTTAGGGCAACTTCTCCACATACTGTAGGTAGCGGGTTATGGAAAATGAACTCAGCTCTGTTTAAGGAAGACTCTGTACAGTTGGAGATGCTGCACTTATTAGAAGCAAGGCAAGATATTAGGTTTCTATACAAAGATCCAATTGAGTGGTGGGAGGATACTAAGTGTGAAATTAATATGTTAATGTTAAAATTATCCAATGTAGAGGTTAGAAGTAGATATGTTACATATTTGGGGTTATGGTCTAAGTACTTAAAACTACTTACACATATGAGGGAAACAGGATTGGACTTGTCTACCCAAATTTCTGATGTCAAACAACAGATGTTTGAAGTCCAGTATACACAGGAACACTCTATAGCCCTGGGACAAAAATTTGGGACCCAGGAAAGAAAGGCACAGGTAAACCCCAATGACACTCCAATAGATAAAGCAAATCAGAGAGTTATGACCTCTTTACTGCATAGTCAGGGGAACTTAGTTTCAGAGATTGGGGCAATGAAACAGGTAGAACAGAACTACAGTATGTGCAGGAGAAATTTCAAGTGAAAGGTCAGGGGAGGCAAGACTCCATTTTATAGAATTTAGCTATATCTAAGATACCTGAAAATGGAGAGGGAAATGCTTGAAAGGCCAATTTCAGTTTTGGAGGTAAAGGAGGCCATTAAATAATTATCAGTTTGGACAGTGCCTGGAACAGCTGGAATACCTAATGAGTTTTATAGAGTTTTTACAGATCAGCTGGCATCAATTCTAACTGAGGTGTTTGTCTCTCTTGGGCAACTTGGGAAATTAGGGCAACGCATGTTGGAAGGGGTTATGTTTTTCTTTTCAAATCAGGGGATAGGATGGATATTAGGAACTGGTGACCTCTTACTCTGTTACCTGACGATTATAAAATTCTGGCAAAGATTTTGACTCTCAGACTGGCCAGAGTAGACCAAATATTAATATTAGATGCACAGACATGTTCAGTGCCAGGTAGGACTATTACACACAATCTGTGCTTCATTAGAGAGGTGGTGGAACAAGGGCTAGGGGTATTTGAATAGATATATTTTTGTGAGGGGTATTTGAATAGATATATTTTTGTGATTGGTCAGGAGACTGTCTTAGATTCCATAAAACATGAATATTAATGGGAAGTGCTTGAGCATTATGGTATTCTGCATGGCTTTTTGCAGCTTATGAAACTATTGTATTCTAACGCACAGGTAATGCCGGTGATTAATGGTCATTTGGGTATCCCTATGTACTTATATAATGGGGTAAGACAAGGGTGTCCCTTAAGCCCTCTGCTTTATGTTTCTGGTTTGGATCCTATATTAAGGACTGTAGTGCAGGATGTTCGAATTAAGCCACTGGCAATTAGGACAGAAAACTCCTGTAATAAAATAACTGCATATGCAGATGATTGCATTTTGATAGTTGCGGATTTAGACTTGGGAACAGCAGCAATAGAAGTAATCAATGGTAGTACTGTGGAAACAGGCATTAAAATAAAAAAGGAGAAGAGTGTAGGGTTGGCATTGGGTTCGGCCCCCATACCACAGGAGTTTATTTTTCCAGTTAAAAAGGGTAAAGTGAAAATTTTAGGGATTCTGTTTGAGGTGTGTGATGCTGGCCAGCAGAATTGGGAACTGAAATATGGGGAAGCATTAGTCAAAGTGACCAAGTGGAAATCCTGGAAAATGATACCAGGAAAAAAAAGGATTTTTTTGCTGTAGGCCTACATAGCCCCTCTGTTTTGTATTTATCTCATGTCTTCCCTGTCCCATTTGGGATACAAGCTAAAATTATGGGGTTATTTTGCCATCTTCTATGGGGAAACAGATTGAACCCAATGAAGCGTAATCATACCTATAGGCCCTGGAAAGAAGGAGGCCTGGACTTGATTAACCCCCTGGTTTTCTTTAATTTTCTTTTTTGAGTCAAGCCCACCTTTATAAATTAGTCGAACAGCATTCCTTCGGGGAGCTGGTTCCCCTTTATTCTCCTGGTAGGGTCTTGCAAGGTAACCTCTGTGGGCCCCATTCTGGTGGGATTAATATCAGGAAGATCAGGGCCCGTAGTGTCAAAGTGCCAGTTTGTAACTGTAGATGGGGCAGTTTCCTGTTCAGATGTGCCTTTTGTTTCTATGACATTTGTTAGACTCTGGTAAAAGATAATTTTGTTCCATGGTTATACTACCCTGAGGTAATACTGGGAGCTACAAGATTTTGTGTCTCAATACTATTCGAAGTGGTGGCCACCATTTTTGAAACAGCTCTATCAGTGCTATTTGAATTGTATTCGAGTATCTTTGGATACATGCGATCGGGAATCCACTGTCTGTCTTCAGACTGAATTCAGCCCGCATCCTCAAGCTCGTGCACAGGTGACCAGTTCCCCTACCTGATAGCAGTATTCCTTGAGACTGACACATTATTTCCTGTAGCCAGAACCTTTATTGTCTATATTAGAAATCTGTTGCTGCATTTCTCTGGTTTATGCCATTGCTGCACTTGGACTTGGTTGCTCATAGTGTTCAGTTCCTTTTTGAATCTTGGCAGCTGCGTTGTTTGAGAGGGATGCAGCTGTAGCAATGGTAACCACAACAGGGAGCTGCTGCAGGCCAAGCCTCTGACATCTCATTTGTGCCACTCTGAACGAGGCTCCCTGCACTTTCTCCCATGGCTCTAGGCACATGACTGATGGGTCATTATTTCTGCCAGCTGCATTCTGGTTTATGGACACTCTCTGTGTGTCTTTCACTCCAAAATGGACATCAACAGCAGGTGGGGCAGCAGCAGCCTTTCATGCTGCTGCATCATTTTGCAGCTGATCAGTGCTGACAGGGAGAGAATTGTTGCTACCGACAGGTACAGTTTTTATTTGCAACTTGCATATCTCTGCTTGCAATTCTATCTTTTTCTGCAAAAAATGTTGCTCCTCAGCGATCAGTTGTGATAGTAACTGTTCTGTCTGGCTTGCGATATTATCTGTTTGGCTTGCACTATTATCTGGCATAATACTGACATTTCAGTTCATTAACTGTAACTATTTGCTTCACCTTGTCAATAGTAGTGCATCCTCCATTAAATCCTCTGTTGATACAAAAACTTCTGGTCCCATGTCTTCCTCTTGTAACTCAGCTAATATCACCACATTTGCTACGACCTCTTGTGTAGTAAGAATAGGGGAGGAATCCAGTTCCCCTGCCTTTGTAGCATCCATTCTCTCCACTGTCTCCTCTGCAGTGGCCATCTTGGAAAAGATGGTCAAGGGTTCCCCCTACTGCAAGAGCAGAGGAATTTTTACTGGAAAATACATATAGAGTTCCAACACACAATATCATACTATTACATCACTGTGCTATAAATTCACTTGAAGCCCATTCCCCCCCCCCCCCAACGTAGTGCATTGGGAGCGGAGGGTCCACAGTTGAGCAGCCAGGAAGGAGCTGCTGTAATGGGAGCTGGACCACATCGGCGGCCCCCAGAAGCTGCAGTAAGGGGAGCTGGACTGCATTCAGCAGCCGTGAAGTCCTGAATAGCCATTGCCATGGGAGACAGAGGAGAGCTCAGCAGAGAAGCAGGACTGCAATCAGTGGTCCCTGGATTGGAGTAGTGGCTGGTGGAGGACAAGACTGAGGAGTGCTCCCTGGAGAGCCAATTGGAAAGGGTCCAAGAAGAGTTGCTCCCTGTTTTCTGCCACCCACTCACCCCGCGCCACTTCTAAATTAAATTCACTGCCTAGCCACTCCCCAAAGTGATCATCCTATTGGGAGACGGCAGGAGTAGGTGAGATCATGGAGGAGGTAATTGAAGGTATCCTTACCATAAAGCAATGCCCAGCCATGGTAGAAGGACCACTATCTTTTAGGTACTGTGTCTGATATTCGCCCAAGGTACTAAAGTCATGAACACTGCCCCCCAAATGTGCTGACTGTTTAAAGGTACTGTAGCAGTGAGGACAAGCAGTATTCTATATTTCTGGTGGTTTCCACTGTTGGGGGGGGGGGCAAGCAGTATCATATATATTTCTGGTAGTTCTCACTGTGGGGTGGGGGGATCATTAAGGTACAGTATGTGTCTTGGTCCAAGTCAGGGACTGTTGTTGGGGTGGCTGAGTAAATCCGGGTCAGGAGGCTGGTTGCACGAGAGCTTTGCAGGTTCTTTTAAGATTCAGATTTCAGACTGCCAAGACTTCTCTAATCAAACTTTATTGAAGTTTTTTTTTTATGCTAAACTCTTTCTATTAATTCCAGATTGCTCAGTTAGGTTGAACTGTTTTTATTAGTTTCAGTTTGTTAAGACCGCTCTGATGAAGTAACACTACTGTAGTTGTTTATTATCAGTTGTACTGAACTGTTTCTACTGTGTTACTTTCAACTAGTTAGTAGCAGTTAGGTATACTATACAGTCTGGGCATTAAGTGTGTCTCTAGCCTAGACAAAGCTAGTCTAGAGAGGATTGCTGGTATACTGCACTGTATTTGGTCTTAAGGGCATCTCTAGGTAGTGGTCATTACCTTTGTTCTTTTGAGGCAACCAGGGTCAAATGGCCATACTAAGCTGGGGCTATGGCAGGGAGCATGGGTCTTTGTGGAGAGGGATGGAGGTGCTGTCTGAAAATTCAAGAAGACGAGACCAGTCTGGGAAGGGGCACTGCTGGGCTTGGAGGGGGACTTTGGCAAATGGATGGAGGGGAAGCAGATTAGTGGGATGCAATGGCTGTGAGGCTTCAATGGCCATGAATACATTGTGGAGGCTAGGTTGCTGCCCATTATGTGCCAGGTTAACAAAAGTAGAGGCTGAATTATGCATTCTCAGGGATGAATTGGACAGGTAGATGAAGGGCATAAGTACAGGGTTTGGGAGGCACACCTATAAAGCTAGCTGTGGGTGGAGGGAGTCTGCTACTACAGGACCAGAAGGGTGGGGGATCAGCTGGAACTGTGGAAGGACAAGTCTGACATTGGAGCAACAAAGGGGAAGGGGTTTGAGACAGGATGGGGAGTTGAGGGATGGATGGCAGAGGGTTGGTAATGCTGGTGGCAGTGGAAAATGGTTTCAAGGACCCAGGTAGGGGTGCTCAATTCACTGGCAGGGTACGGTAAAAGACAACAAGCTAGGGGGTTTCTGGAATCTAACAGGTACTCACCACTGGCAGACACCATGGTGGGAGGGGTATCAGAGGAGGCAAGGGGAGCAGTGGGTAGGGGCCAGAAGGAGATGGGGGGAAGGAGGAAGTGAGGGGGATGGTGGAGGGGTGTCCAGTCTAATGAAGTCGCAAGGGGAGACAGGGTGTGTGAATCTGGGAGTGGGGGGTATGCGGTGAGGGAGAAAGGAGGGGATAGTGATGTGCAAGGATGAAAACCAGATGGCACGGGGACAACAGGGAGTCAGTGTAGGGAAGCATAGGATACCAGATGTAGAGCAGAAAAGAGAGAGGTTACGTAGAGAGTAGATGGAGACTCCAGGTGTCAGTGGACTAGATGACAACACAGAAAAGGGGTTGAACGAGGCTACTGACTCATCAAGGTTATCTGGAGAATCACTGGCAAGGACAGGCATATGGAGGGGTAGGGGATTGGGGTTCTAGGGGCAAGGGCCAAGGAGATAGTGTTAAATGCCAGGGAAGGTGAGGGAGACACTACAGAGGTTCAGGAGGTTAGGCCTCAAAGCGAGAAATGGGAAGGGGTGGTAATGAGGGACAGGAAGGTAGAACAGGCACCCATAGCTTGGAGAAGGAGAAATGTGATGCAGGCAAACCAGAAGGAAAAATGGGGCAAGGCGCTACTGATTGGTGACTTGATCATAAAAGGTATCAGATGTGGGGACAGAAACAGTGCATTTTGGGTGGAGTGCATGCTGGGCATGAGGGTGCTGGAGATAATCCACCATATTCCCTCATGGGGTAGGAAACAGGATGAGGAATCACATCTGGTGATCCATTTGGGGACAAATAACCCAGAAGGAAATAGTCTCCTGGAGGTACAGGTGAGATTCAAGTCTCTGGCTAGGTTTTGCAGTGATCTGTACTTCAAATCTTTAGCCTTTTTGGAGGTTTTGCCAGTGCCCACAGCTACTACAGACAGAAAACAAATGATAAAGGAGTTCAATAGTTGGCTGGTGAGATGGTGTAAGCAGATGGGGTATGGGCTGGTAGGGGACTAGGGGACAATGTGGGATGATGAGAGTCTTTTTGCCCCTGACAGGCTGCACCTTAACAGAGAAGGTGCAGCAGCTATACTAAAATGTAGGCTGGGAGAGTTTTTTGTAAAAGCTTATAATTTAAATTAAACTAGGGAGGGAGTCTGGGAATAAAACCATACCAAACTGTGGCTGAGATAGGAGGCCCTAGGCTCCCAGGGATGGGATGAAGTGTTAGATTCTGGAATGCCCTTGGGGAGGGGGAAGGGAGAAGGAATATGGTGGAGGGTTTTAGTGGTTAACGTTAGGAGCTTAGAGAAGAAAATGGAGGAACAGGTAGCCTTCATTATGCACGAAGTATTGGACATAATTGTGATCACGGAAACATGGTGGATGGAATATCACACATGGTAGATGGCTATTCCTGGCTACAGATTGTTCAGGGAGGACAGGAGAGATGGGGGGGCCCTATACATTGTGGAGGACATAAAGGTTACAGAGGGGCAGGAGGGGGATGCTAGAAAGTGAACTCCTTTGGGTAACCCTGAGCAGAAGGACAGGAGAATCCTTGAGACTAAGGGTAATTTACAGACCACTCACACAAAGGCAATCACGAGGATGACTCAAAAGGGGGAAACACTTCAGGTGGGGGACCTAAACCTGCCTGACGTAGACTGGACCATCCCAAGTGTGGCTTCAGCCAGAAGCAGCAGATTCTGGAGGCACTGAAGGGGGTGTTCCTACAGCAATTGGTCTAAGAACCAACTAGGGCAAACAACCTGCTGGACATGGTCTTAACTAATGAGAAGAGTGTGGAGGAGGTGGTGGTGGGGGAGACGCTGGGTAATAGTGATCACAGGATCGTTAGGTTCAAGGTGAGAGCAGGGAAGGAGGTGCACCAAACTAACACAATGGTGCTAGACTTCAAGTGTGCAAACTTTGACATGATGAGAAAGATAATGAGGTAGGAGATGGAGGGCATGGAAAAGATAAATGATGAGGAAGTTATGGGGAGCTATTAGAGACCGGCTGAGGGATGCCACACATAGGTGTATTAAAAGGGTTAGGAAAGGTACAAGACATAGGAGACTACTCTGGTTCACTAAGGAAGTGGTGAGAGTGGTCAGGGCAGGAGGAGGAGGGCTTTCAGGATATACAAGAGAACACAGAAGGAAGAGGACAGGGAGGCTTATAGGGAAATTAGGAGGATAGCAGGGAAGGTAATAAGAAGGGCAAAGGCCAACACTGAGGAATGAATAGCAAGGTGTGCCAAGAGAGGGGACAAAACATTCTTTAGATATGCAGGGGAAAGAAGGAAGACTGGACAGGGGATCGGAAGGCTGAGGGATGAAGGAGGGAAGCCATTAGAAGAGAACAGAGATAAAACAGATGAACTAAATAGGTTCTTTTGATTGATATTTATGAATGAGGGGAAGGGCAGGGGGCCCAAGTTAAGGAGGATGAGGGAAGGGTACTCAGGGGTAGACATGAGTCCTTTTAGTGCAGAGAAAGTAAGAGAGGAACTAGGTAGGTTGAAAGTAAACAAAGCCATGGGACTGGACGGGATGCATCCGAGAGTGATCCGGGAACTGAGAGAGGAGTTGGCTGCCCCACTGGTGAGGCTGTTCAACCTGTCTTTGGAGTCTGGAAGGGTGCTTGAAGACTGGAGGAAGGCGACCATGGTACCGATACACAAGGGGAGAAGCAGGGAGTTGAGGGAAAACTACTGCCTGGTCAGCCCCACTGCAGTGGTGGGGAAGGACTTGGAGGCACTCATTAGGGAGAGGGTGACAGACTACCTGGAGGAAAATGGGCTGATGGACAACAGACAGCATGCGTTCACAAAAGAGAAGTCATGCCAGTCCAATTTAATTGAGTTCTTTGACTGGGTGGTGCAGGTAATTGACCAGGAGTGGGTCAGTGGAAACATAGAAACATAGACTTTGACGGCAGATAAGGACCACTTGGCCCATCTCATCTGCCATTTCCCTACCTACAGGATAGGCTGAAGATCCTAGTTAACCAACAGCCTAATTCTTCCTACCCCCCACAAGAATTGCCTTATGACTGTCCCATGCATTCTTGAATTCTCCCACAGTTTTAGACCCCACAACCTCCTCAGGAAGGCTGTTCCATGCATCCACTACCCTCTCTGTGAAATAATACTTCCTCACATTGCCCCTGAACCGCCCTCTCTTCTATCTTTAAATTGTGCCCCTTGTTCTTGCATGTCACTTTTCTGAAAGATGCTACCCTCTTGGACTTTGTTGATTCCACTGAGGTACTTAAAAGTTTCTATCATGTCCCCCCCTCTCCCTTCTTTCCTCAAGGGTATACATATTAAGTTCCTTTAGTCTCTCCTCATACGGCTTCTCTTGCAGACCCTGCACCATTTTAGTTGCCCTCCTCTGGACTGCCTCTATCCTGTCTATGTCCTTGCGGAGGTGGGGTCTCCAGAACTGGACGCAGTACTCCAGATTGGTCTCACCAACTGTCTGTACAGAGGGATAACAACTTCCTGTTTTCTGCTGCTGATGCCTCTCCCTATGCATCCCAGTATACCCCAGCCCTCCCTACTGCCTTCTCACATTGCTTGCTAACCTTGAGGTCATCTGATATGACTACCCTAGGTCTCTTTCCTTTTTGTTGTTGTTACTACCTCCCCCCCCATTGTGTATTCTTCCCCTGGGTTCTTGTTTCCCAGGTGCATTATTTTGCACTTCTTTGTATTGAATCCTAGCTGCCATACTTCTGACCATTCCTCCAACCTTGCCAAGTCCCTTCTTATCCTTTCCACGCCTCCTTGTGTATCAACCCTGTTGCAGATCTATGTGTCATCTGCAAAAAGGCATACTTTTCCTTCCAGTCCCTCTGCCATGTCACTGATGAAGTCGTTAAAAAGGACTGTACCCATTACTGTACCCCACTAGTAACCCCAACATGGCCTATCTGGACTTCAGCAAGGCCTTTGACACTGTACCCCACAAGATGCTAGTCAACAAGCTGGAATATATGGGGGTGGGGGACAAATTAGCTAGATGAGTAGAAAACTGGTTGGCGGATAGAAGCCAGAGGGTTGTAGTAAATGGGATGTACTTCAGGACAGGGCAGGTGATGAGCGAGGTCCCCCAGGGTCAGTGCTGGGATCACTCCTTTTCAATAGCTACATAAGTGATATAGCAGATGGGCTAAAGGGCCTGGTGGCCCTTTTTGCAGATGATATGAAAATGTGCAATGGGATAGACACCACAGGGGGTGTTGAGGACATGAGGCATGACCTGAGGGCACTGGAAGGGTGGGCAGAGACCTGGCAACTAAAATTCAATATCAAAAAGCAGGGTACACACTTGAGGGTGAGGGTTATAGAACAGGAGAAGGATCTGGGGATAACAGTGTCTAGTGACCTCAAGGTGGGAAATCAGTGTAGCAGGGCAGCGGGGAGAAAGTACGGGATGCTGGCAAGTATAGGAAGGGGAATTACTAGTAGAAAGAGGGCAGTCCTGATGCCCCTGTACCAAGCCGTGGTATCGAGTCCAATTCTGGAGGCATACCTTTGTAAAGACATAGATATGATTGAAAAATGTTTAGAGAAGAGTGACCAAGATGATACAGGGGATGAAGGGCAAACCGTACAAACAGAGATGTAGGGAATTAGGACTCTACACATTGGAGACTAGAAGGGAGAGAGGGGACATGATAGAGACCTTTAAATATGTCGAATGGGAAAACAAAGCATGCTCAGGGCATTTATTTCACAAGAAGGAGGGCACCAAAATGAGGGGACACAGTTCGAGACTGCAGAGGGGAACCTACAGAGGTAATGTGAGAGGGTGGTTCTTCACTGAGAGGTGGTGGAAGCGTGGAACAGGCTTCCAGAGGAGGTGGTGGGGTGTATGCAGTGTTGAGGTTCAAGAGAGCATGGGACAGACACCTGGGGTTGCAGGGTGATGGAGGGAGGAGAGAGGAACAGTGGGAGGAGGGGCAGACCAGATGGGCCAGGAGGTCCTTTTCTGCCATCAGGTTTCTATGATTTTAGGATTCTATGACACCTTTCCACAAAAAATAAAGAAAAACCAAAGACAGACACAACCCACCCTCACAACTCTGGGTGGTACTGGCCCCATTTTATGAGGAGTTAAAAAAAAAGCAAAATCACCAAGGTTTTTGCAAAATAAAACATAACATTATAGGACACTAGTGATTCCTCAGCACTTTCTCTGACCCTAGCATTTATCACCTGCTACACAAAGAAATTAGTAACATTTTTCCATAGCCCCCCTGCACTCTTAAATTTGGATATCTCTTACAATCCTGAATATAAATACAGTGTGAAGCATTTCCCACATTCTGCAATATTTCCTGGTAGAATACATGTCTGCTGTAGTGTCCATGCACAATGTGCTTGCCATATATAAAACATTAATAAAATGCCTATGACTTGCAGTGTTCCTGGGTGATATCGATTCCATTTTCCTACATAAATTCCTAAAACCAACTCTTGATATGTCCGGGACTTAAACAGGGGTTCCCTCCAGTGTGCAGATGCATATATCCAAAAGTTTACTGTATATGGCCAAAGAAAAAACTAATTTTCATGAGTTTCTAAATCTGTAACATATTCTTTCCTTAAACAATACCTTTCTGTTACTTGCTTTTGTTTATGGGAGTTCCTTACCCCTAACCGTCCATAAACACTAAACCATTAAATGTCCCATACATCAGCAGGAATTCTTTTATTTTTAAGGAATCTGAGTATGGGAAGGCTTGGCCTGAGATTCAATGTGGGGAATAGCTCCTCCCACAACCTCTATTTAAGCCCTCCACTAACACACCTCCCTTGCTTATGGAGTGTTTTTCTCTGAGCTCCCTGTGTGGCTTGTGTGCTGTGCTGCCTGTGCTGCTGCTTTGTGTGTGTTCCCCTCCTCCTGCCATCATGTCTGTTTTTCTTCCTCCCATATCCCCCTCTTGCGTTTGTTCTCCCCTACCTGTGTTTCCTTCCCTTGTCCATGGCCACTCAGGCCACCTCCCTACTCCTTTTTCTGCTCCTCCTTTCCAGGTGTCCTTGGGTTTTTGCTTTGTGGTTCCTTTTTTGGGCTTTCATTACCCCATCGCCAATGCTTCCAAGGCCTCCCAGCTCAGCCCGACTCCCAGCCATTGGCACTTACAAGCATCTCCGCTCCCCCTCCAGTCCAGTCCTCCTCTCCCTCAGTGTGTGCTCCCACTTCGTGTCCTCCCCACTCACTCTGTCCCTTCTGCATTACCTCCTGTGGCTGTCTCTTTAAGCAGCCTTTCTCCCCTTCAAGGATGAATGGATTATACTGTCTGCTCTCTGGTGCTCTCAGCTGTAAGTACACACTATCATAGTATCATAGTCAATACAAAGCTTTAATTAGGCTTCCGGCCATTTGCTTGCTATATACCAATTTATATCAATCCTGATTGATTAGTACTCATATATTTTATTCTGACTATATGTGTCCAGTCTTTCTTTAAAACTTTCTAACGATGGACTGTCTACCATTTCTGTTGGAAGTGCATTCCAATGCAGTACTACCCTTTGGCTAAACCAATATTTCCACTTTAGTAGTTTCCACCTTTGTAAATCTTACTGTAAATAATGAATTCTAGTACTGTAGTTTTTGCGTTTTACTACAAGCCTTAAATCTAATCTCAGATTATAGTCCTGAAAAGATTTATAAACCAATATCATATCTCCTCTTCAATGTCGGTATGCCAGTGAGTAATGATTTAAGTTCTTCAGCCTCTCCTCATATGTCAATTTCTAAGCCCTTTACTGCTCTAGTAGCTCTTCTCTGCACCCTCTCCACTCTGTCAATTTGTTCCCTCTTGTACGGCACCCACACTTGAGAGCAATATTCAAGTTGTGATCTCACCAATGACCCTTACAGTGGCATCAACAACTCTCTGTCTCTACTTTTAATATGTCTCAAAATACAGTTTAATATCCTGTTTACTTTACCTACCATCTGATCACAATGGTTTCCAAAAGTGAGGTCATTTTTTATAATAACACCCAGATCTCGCTCAGCCACAGATTGTTTTACTGTATCAGTACCAATCCTATAATCATAAACTGCATTCTTCTTCTCAAAATGAAGAACTATGCACTTACTGTATCCCCGTTTAGTTTAAGCTTATATTTTTGTGTCCAAAGCTCAATATAAGAAAGAAAATCTTGCAGCTTTTTTTGATCTTGTAATGATTTTATTACACTTCCCACCTGGCAATCATCCACAGACTTCATGCTCCAGATATCATCTATTTTACAGTGTAAGGTAGAAATATACAAGTTAAACAAACATGGTCCCAAGACCGATCCCTGTGGGACCCCACTAGACACTGAAATCCAGCCTGACAGTATGTCATTTATTGTGACCCTGCCTTCTATTCTCCAACCAGGCTCTTATCCAATTTATGGTATTAGTCTGTATATTTTGTTCTTATAGTGTTTCAATTAATTTGGGATGTGGTATTTTATCAAAAGCCTTAGAAAAGTCCAGTTGCACCACATCCACTGAGCTCCCCTCATCCACAGCCTTATTCACTTTTTCATAAAATTGTAGGAGATTAGTCTGGCAAGATATTGACTTTGTAAAACCATGTTGAGTTGGGTCCAAATTTTGTATTTCAGCTAGTATTAGGAGCATACATTCTTTAATTATTCCTTCAAGTATTTTTCCCAAAACCGAGGTCAAGCTTACTGGTCTATAGTTTTCTGGGGTATCTTTTTCTCCCTTTTTATAGATCGGTACAGCATGAGCTTCCTCCATTTAGAAACCACCTCCCCACTATCCAATGATCTCTGGAAAACATACATCACTGGTGGCGCCAATTCAGTCGAAATCTCAGCAATTACTTTAGGATGAATATCGTCCGGCCGTGGAGATTTATTTTTATTTTCTTTAGTCTGTTTGTTACATCCTTTATGCCTATTACAATCTGATTTTTTATTGACTCTGTGTAATTTACCAGAATGATCCTTATGATTAAACCCTGAACCAAAGTAAGTGTTCTGCATGTTTGCCATATCCATTTTTTTTACTATTTCCCCCTTTTCGTCCCTAAAAGGCTCTATACTTTGTTTGTTACCTGTTTTATTGTTCATATAAGAATAGAAACTTTTATAGTTATCAATATTATTTATAGCTAGCTGTTTCTTGAATGTGGCCTTAGCCACTTTTATGGCCTTTTTAACTTTCCTTTAGTGGTCCCTATAGGTATGATAACTAATTTTATTCTGTTTTAAGTGCTTGAACATTTTGTTTTTAAGTTTTATAAGTTTTTTTGAGTTTTTGATTTAACTATTTAGGATTTTTTTTCATTTTTACTATATTTAGATCTATATTTGATATTTTCATTTGTTATGTTTTTTATCTTATTTATCATTAAGTCCAACATTTCATTAACAGATAAATCTTTGAAAGCTGTTTTCCAAAATTTGCCTTTTTAAAGTTTGGAATTTGTGTTTCCTGGTCTTTTCCAATGGTAGATCTGCTAATTGAAAATAGACAATCTGATGGTCACTATTTCCTAATGGTGACCCTACCATGTTGTTAGTAATACTTTCTCCCATGTTTGTTAGGATGACATCCAATATCTTGTTATCCCTAGTATTTTGTCTTACTGTTTGAATAAGCCCATTTAAATTGAATGAATCCAAATAATCCCTTTCTATATGTGATTTTGTGGTTTGATTTTCCCAATCTATACCTGCCAAATTTAGATCTCCTGCCAATATAATATTATCAGATGGATTTACTTGTTCCAAGTAATCCAAAATCTCTTGATCAATCTCCCTAGTAATTGAAGGTGGATGATACAATACCTTTAATATAATTTTGGGAGCTCCAACAGGAATTATTTGTATTGCCAGATGTTCTGTATGTAATCTGTTCTCACTTATTTCTAAACTTTGTAATGATTTATTTATGTAAATTGCCACACCTCTACCCTTCCTATATTTTCTCACCTTTTTGTATAAATTGTAACCTTTTATATCTTTCCCTCAAGTGTCCCCTCCTCCCACCATGTTTCTGTCAGGATTGCAATTTTTATATCCTTATCTCTCATGAGAAGTTCTAACTCTTCAAACTTGCCATCCAGACTTCTAGCATTTGCCAATAGGCAGTTTATTGGTTTATGTTCCATACAATCTTTAATTTTCCTTTCTTTTGGTGTTGTTCCCAGCTCTAGTATCTCACACTATTTAACTCCAGTCCCCCTGCATTCATTGTTTTCTCTATGTACCAGCTACCATGTTCCAGGGCAATGGCTCCAGCTACTGCATGCTCATTTACCTGCTAAATGCCATCCTGGGGCAATGGCTTGTTCAGCTTACCGGCCTTCCAAACGTTGCACTACCGATCAGCTATTGCATCAGTTAGTGTGCAGCTCATGCTCAAGCATCTCCAGATGAACAGAAGCATTAAGGACAAATTTCCAATATCCAGGACGACGTCTACATAAAACATTCTGACACGTATGTGTTTATATTCTCGTTTTTCCTGTACCCTCAATCTTTGCCATTGCTGGTATTTGCATGGAAACAGGATCTGTGCCTCAGACTTAATCTTAGCCTCCTGCTTCATCTCCTAGCTCATGGATTCAATGCACATAATGGTAGCCTACATACTCAGGTTTCCCTATAAACCACAAAGCTCATCAGTATACCTCCAGGACAGGGTGGTCAATTTTCATTCATTCTCCACTGCCTCCTAAAACTCCACCTATGCTCTGGACTTGTGTTCATTTCTCCTGCCAATCTGCATTGCTTGAGTCTTACTCTCAAGAACAATGGGTAGGGGTGTCAGCCTCACCACCTGCTTACTTTAGGAATTAGGTGGGAGAACAGTTGGGGGGGATGTTCTAGGCCTAATTTGTAAGTCACTATGCTTCATCCTCCCCATGTCTTACTCAGAACCTCTTCAGGTTGTTTCTGTTGTCTGCTACTATGGATCATTGCTGCTTACCCCCATGTGAAGGAAAGATAAATCCCAGTTCTTCAGATACAATACCTACTGCTCATTACTTCTCTCACTCATACACCTCCATTCCATGACTAACCCCTTTTTGTTTACCTTTGTTCATCACCGTTTCTTCCTCCTCACTATGCCTCAAGGCATTTCCCTCATCGTCATTTCTACCTGGTGTTACCATTCTTACCCCTTCATAGCCCACTGTCAACCATTACTTTATCCCTCTATTCCTGTTGTTCATCCTAATTCTACTCTCTCTCTCTCTCCAGCAGTATTCATACTTTAGCCAGCTCATACCAGCAGTATTCAGGACTCCATCCCTAACTCACACCTTCAGAGGTGCTGAGCGAAGCTAGGCTTCACCTGTCTACTGGGGATGGAATTCCGTTACGTTCACTACCTCATACTGCTTACCAACTTGACATCCTCCATCCTTAGCTCTGCTGGACAGCATCAAGTGAAGATTAGCTCACCCCAGCTATCAGGGATGGGAGTCATGTCTACAATATACTGAGTCTTCTATACCTCATGTCAGTTGCTGCTTCCTTTCAGGAATGGAACTTCTTCACCATATGTCCTTATCATCCTATATATGTCTAGATGCCTCAAGTCAGGATCATCCTGCCTTACCCATCACTGATGGGCATCTGAACCTCCTTTCTACAGCTTCAAATTTATGCATTCTCAGCCTGCTACCCAGACCCTGCTTCCATTCTGGAACATAACTTTGCCCAACTTGCCTGCTACATCTTATTAAATCTACAGCCTTCTTTCACAGTCCTATCCCACTAACTTCCTTACTGGGAACCTGAAACCATATTCGACTGTTTCTGCTGTCTGCATCTTATTCCTGATTCAGGATGCTGCCTTCCTTCAGGAATGGAATTTCCCCAAATATGTACTCTCATCATCCTATCTCTCCTAGCTGCATCCAGGCAGGATCATCTTAACATGTACCGTCATGGATGGATGACCAGATTTCCATTCCACTGCTTCACATGTGGCCATTTTCTGTCTGATTTTGGATGCACAGCCCTTTTGGAACTGTACCTCCTCCTGCTCAAAGTCTCTATTCTTCCTTGCCTCCAGCCTTCTATCAAGTTTTATTGCACTAACTTACCTGATTGAGAGCTGAGCTTCCATCACTGCTTCCACTTTCTGCATCCTCTACTCGATACAGGTCGCTGCATCCCTTCGGGAAAGTGACCATCCCACACTAACTGCTTTTCTCCCTCTGCTCCACCTGTTGACATCGACTATGCATCATCCCATTGACATCAGAGAGTGGTAGCCCATCTCTGGATCCACTGGGTCTTCAT
Source organism: Neoceratodus forsteri (assembly GCA_016271365.2). Lineage (NCBI taxonomy): Eukaryota > Metazoa > Chordata > Ceratodontiformes > Ceratodontidae > Neoceratodus > Neoceratodus forsteri. The sequence goes on along the minus strand of CM028137.1, from coordinate 257,958,603 downwards.
ATCCCCCACCTCTTGCCCAGTTGCCGCTTCCTATCTGGAAAGGACCTCCGCAACTTGTCTTCATCCTTCTATCTCAGAAGAGTGGTAACAAAGAATCATTTTCTCTCCCCTTTTCTCAAGCCTAGAAGCCAATTTTATCAATCAACAGTTTTGATCTTACTTGGTTTCCACTGGACAGTCTCTTGCTGCTCCCTCCTGGGCTTGAGCATGTCCCACATGTGCCTTCACACTCAACCATCATCAGGAGCATCATGCCATCATCTCACGTCACCTAGTTCCATTGGGAGCCTACGTCTGCACCTGTAGGTCCTTCCTTATGCAATTTCTATATCCTATCTGATTACCACTTCCCTCCAGACTCATGACCCCTGTACTCCAACTACCTTCTATCCTTCCTCACTACTCGCCATCCTGCTCATCCATGGACCATCATACCTGAACCCCTTGCCTCCCACTCCTCATGATTTGGATCTTCCAGCTGGTTCAGTATTGATCCCAATCTGGATTGCCTGCCTCTCGGACTTCCTTGCTGATGGTCACTTCTTCCAGTTGCTGCATGAATTTATTGTTATTTCAGATGTGGAAGTTCCTTTCTTCTTCAGTCCAGCACCTTCTGTCCCTTCCATTCATCAATTGCAGCCTTCGTAAGAAGTTGGGCTGAAGTAACTCACCCACTTGCTCTTGGTGCATAGCTTGGCCCATTGGCCTTCGATGGATCATCTTCTAGTGACTGTCATGGCCTTTCTGCATTCCGCTGACATTCACTGAGGAGCTGACCCAGTCCTGTATCTTACTGCAGAGTGTGTCTTCCGGCTTCACTCAACTCGGCACCTTCCTGGACCAGTCTTTCTGACCACCAGGATTCATTCTGGACCCTCCTTCCAGCTTCAGAGAGTGACCTTTGCATCTCTTCATTGCTGGCTGTGGGCTTCGTTCTGTTTGCTGTGGCTCTCTTGGGCATCTTACTATATCCCTAGCCAGTATTCCTACTCAGACAACTACTACCCTCATTTATCCATCGCATACTCCTACTCTAGCCATCCTTACAGCTCCCATCCTCTGCTCAATGGATCACTGTTTATTTCACTTGAGGAAATTATTTTCAGCACACTTTACTTGGAGAACATGCATTAGAAACGCTTGCGTTTAACAAAAAATTCACCATATTGCCCAATCAGCTCTCCTCGATTATTCTGGACTCTTGTTTAATCTGGACCCTAGAAACATTCCTATCTCTCTCTGTTGGATACTCCCTACAAATCTCGTCTACTCAGTCTTCATGGACTTCCCTGTCTACCATGGCTCACAGGCTATCCTCCTACAAGGAAAGGACTTGAATTCTTCTGTTATGCTCCCACTTAGTATCTATTATCACAGCTCCAGATACCAGGACTCACAAGATACCTCATGCCATCTCAGACATCATCCAGTTATCTCTTGCAGCCTCTTCTACCATCATCCTCTCAGTTAACCATGTTACTCATCGCCTACTTCCTCAACAGGCATTGCTTGTCATAGAACCTTCTCAGTTGCCTTCCCAGAATAGTCTTCATTGGATTTCCAGTGCCCAGCTGCTTCCTAACTTCATGCTATCTGAAAAAACTTTTTCTAGCTCCTCAACATCACCATACCTCATACAATCACCTGCATTTCTTCATATATTACCATCAGTCAAGTTAGCCATCTGTCCACTGGATTCTCGAGCTGATTCTTCACCAATTATCTCCTTTAATTTTTCTCGTAAAGACTATCACCAAAAACAGGCTCTTCCAATTTCCATCCTAAAATCCGTGACCACTAAGGCATATTCACTAACCCAGTCATGTCTCCTAACTGGTTTTCATCAGATATAGCACTCAGATCCTCTGGTATTCCACACTACTCAACCTCACTTCCAATTCAGCCTACAGACTCTTTTGTATATCCTCATCCAAGCTTTTCTAAAGGATTTCGTTATTGGACTACCTGTAATCCAAACCAACTATAAGCCACCACAGTGCATCACACGGACAATCATGCCACAGAAATACCTGTATTAATATGGCCAGTGTGTAAGCAGAGCATATGCAAGCATTGTTATTATATCATGACCAAATAAGCCATCCATTCCTTATACCGAACTTCCAATCATTCTCTCGCTCTATATATATTCAATTATCATCTGGACTGCATCTGCAAATCTTCTGCTTTTTTTCTACTAATCACTTATGGCAGTACTTCCATCAGGCATTCAAAGACTCTCATCTACTCACATTCTATTTTATAAATGCTTATTTAGCTACTCATTGATCTCTACTACATTCTTGCTTACAGACTTTATCTTGACAGTCAAACGCTACATAAGTCGGATTATTTGCCTATGACTTCACAAATCATCCCATTTCCCACCATTCACTGTCTGACACCATATTGATCAAATCATGCTCTCCCTGCCTATCACACTCATGCAATCCCCTTGGACAAGTATCCTTCATCACCTCGGAAAACCTGGACTTCATTCTCACTTCTTCAACTAGATCTGCTTCACACTTTGGATTCTACCACTCCTCCAGAAAAGACTGACTCTCCAACCTCGGGATCATCATTTAATCAGCCTCATCCATGGATCAAGGATGGACTGTCAGCTCTCCAAGAAGATCACCTTCCTTAAATTAGCCATGGTTATTAGAACCAATGTCCTTCTCCTTTTAGTATGCCCAGAGGATGGACAAACCTCTGGCCATGGGTCCTCAGAGGTTTCCTCCACCTGGGTTTCTTTTCCTCTCCTGAGTGCCAGGGGGGCCATACTCTCTGTGAGTTGGAGGAGGTATTTTTTGGGGCCTTCTATTCCCTACAAATTGCTACCTACATACCTACTACATATGGGTGGGAATAGAGTAAAGCCATAAAAAGTACAAGTCACACAAGCACTATACACCCCATCTCTCACCATTGCTATTCCACAAACATTGAACCAAATGATGATGTGTACCAAGGCAGGAAGGAAAAACAATTTTTGTCTCAACATTTGTGTGCAATATATCCTGATAAAGCTGTTTCCTTGTGAAAGTTTGTACAAATTGATACTCCACTTTCCAAGATTTCAGTTTAATAAACGTGTTACTAATATAATCAGGTACAAAAAAGGGTTTGTTTGTATTCCTCATTCTGTGAGTGCTCCAATCTGGCATGAAATGGGCCATCCATTCCTTAATGGCTGCCTGCCAGACAGTGTTTTAGGTTTTAAGTATGTAACAAACATTAACATAGAAAAAAGACTTCAGAAGAAAACACAGGGATTGATCATCTACAGCCCTCCCTGTTCTTTAATTTATAAGTTATGTTTCGATTGACTGGATTCAACCAACTGCCCGATACAGCTTGAAAAAATGTTGTACGACCTGGATTCAAACTTTAGAGGTGAATTTTAATAGACTTAGAGGTCTCCAATTATTCAAATCCTCTTTGTTTTCTTTTTTGTGAATAAATATCAGTCATATTATTAGAACCTGTGCTACTTGCTGCCACATTAGCAAGGTTAAAATGTTGTAAAATGGACTTACCCTCAGCATCTGTGATTACAGTTCTTTCATGCACATCTTCTTCCATAGCTACAATATCAGCTGAATCAACCTGTTGCACAGGGAGTTGTCATATTGCAGATTGAGGTATACTCCCTATGTACCAGGCCTTAGGGGCTACACTCTGTTTATACATTTGAACTGCTGAACCCATTTCATCTGGGATCCATACTCCTCCTGAGGATTGAATCCAGCTTGCTGACACTAAAGCTCTTTCAGGAGACCAGGAATTCCAGTGAGATGTTGATGAGGCCTCGCCAAACTGTACCTGTCCACTTCTTGAAGTGCTAGCTTGAACTGGAGATTGTTCCTGTGCCCCATGCAGTGTTTCTCTAGCTGCATCAGATCCACTCACTGTAGGTCTGTTCCTTAGATCTTTAGTTATCCTGAGTGACTGCTCCGCTGTCTCCTTTGCCGCAGCCAGTTTGCTGTCTTCTTCCTCCAACAAAGCAAGCAACAGCGCTTTTTGTCGTTCATGTCTTTCAATTTCACCTGACCCTAGCATTGGGTTTTCAGTGTGGCGCAGTGCAAATATGGAAACATTTGGCACACTTGCCATCGGAACATCTTCTTCCATCGAATTGACCTTGTTAGCTGTATGTACTAAATCTACATCCATGTCAGCTTCTGATTCCATATTTACTGAGGCAGAGGTTTAAACCTCCATTCTAAGAGTCACTTCTCCTTCCACTCCCTGCTGAGCAGAATCTTCCATCTTCAATCTGTGTGTCAAGGGTCCCCTTACTGATAAGTAAAGGAATTTCTTTGGTGTCCTGGCTAAATTTCCCCCCATTCACTAAAAATACCACCAACAGCTTTATCTGGTTTAATGTCTGTTAACATCCATCTGTTTCCCCCTCTCCCAGGATGGGGCTGAAAATATGCAGAATTGTCTAGTTATATTTTCTCGGTCAACAAAAACAAAATAAAAACAAAAATGATCAGCTGACACACAGTACCTACCATCCTTAAGAGGGACACTGCAAAACTGGTGCCCTCAGTGTCAGCTGCTAGATGCACTGCACCCGCTGGTCACAGACAGGAATCATGTAGGGGACTTACCCTATGGGAGCAGGCTGAGGGAGTTGAATGTGTGCTCCCTGGAAGAGAGGAGGGATGGGGGGACATGAGTGAAACCTGCAATTACATGAAGGGAATAAATAAGATACACACAGAAGGGCTTTTCAAATTAAGGAGGGGGAGGGACACTCGCGGACACAATCTGAGATTGGAAGGGGGAAGGTTCAGGAGGGAAATGAGGAGACACATTTACAGAGAGGGTTGTGTCTGGGTGGAATGCATTGCCAAAGGTAGTGGTATCCTGAAGAACAGTGTGGACTGCTTCAAAAGGGGATGGGACAGGGTAAGGGGGAGGGTCACTGAAGGGGGAGGGGCATCTGCAGTATAAAGGCTGCTAGCTGCACAATCAGACTTGATAGACCACCAGGCCTTTATCTGCTGGCAATTTTGTATGTCTTCAAAAATGCAGTTTGGACTTCTTAGTACTAATAAATGAGGTCCTGCATATTTCACATCAGATCAAAACTAGAATTCTAGCAACCCTGAAATCAGATTCAAGGAAACCCAGTAGTTATCATTTTAACTTCATTATTATGAGATTCTTCTAGCTTACATTTCTTCTTAAGAGAAATTTATTTTCAAGATTCCCTAGAATCTCAGTCTGCAACCTACTTAACCTGGCTTTAAAGGGAGGCTGGTTCACATTTCTCCCCAAGAGAAATGATTTCCAAGATTCGCTTGAACCCCACCTTAAATAACCTCCAAGCTGGAAGGAATAGCTTCATAGAAACATAGAAATTGATGGCAGAAGGGGACTGCAAGATTCACTTAGTCTGCCCGATACAGATAACCACCCCCTCTTCTATCCTTTCTGTGAAATGATTCCTTTGTGTCTGTCCTAGGTGTTTTTGAACCCATTTACCATTTTGGCCTCCACCACTTCATGCAGCAGGCAATTCTGTGGGTCAACCACCCTCTCAGTGAAGAAAAACCCTAGCAACCCTGCCTTACAGTGGATGGCTCCAAGTCCCCTTCCCAGAGAGAACAACTATTCACCATTTTCTTCTCTGATTGAATCAACCCAAACCCCACCCAGTGTTTGTAAACATCTGACCCAATTGGTTCCCTGAATTCCCTTTATCTATTAGATCCCATTTAACTTTAACATCTCAGGTGTTTGGGAATGCACCTGGTCTGGGTAGATCTACACAGTGGCAGATTGGAGGCAACAACCTCTGAAGGTAGGGTAGTCTTATTCTGATCAGTGCCTAAAGGTGTCATGACAGTCATTACTGTGTTGAGAGGTCCAGCCTCAGCTGTCACTTTCTCCACCTATAAGAGGAATGAATGGTGATATTATGATCCCCTGATAGCATCCTCACCCCCAGCAAAAAAGGTGAAGTCACTGATACAGCAGGAAAAGGAGCTGCTGTTGCTGGTGTCACATCCCCACATCAGCAGGTAGGTCATGTTTGCCTTCTCCATTAGTGACTCACTATCCTTTCCTGCTAACCTGATACTGCACTTTAAAAGACCTGCTGCATTGTCCACAGATAGATGCAAGCTGGGTTTATATGGGGCCACTGCCCTATCTAACCAAAATTCTGTTCAGGCACACCAGAGCCAGCCAGTGCAGCCCTTTTGAAATTTTTTTCCCAGACTCAGAGTGGGTGTAGTGTTTTAAAAATTCACCCCCTTGTCTACAATATACTGTAAGAGTCTAGTTTAGTAACTGTTGGGTACACTTGTTGAAAATAGAAATGCACCCTGTTTGTGTTAACACATTGGTTTTTGAAACCTACAGCATGTTGAAAATATGGTTTGCATCTAAAAAGTGGTGCAAAATGCTGCTTTGGCAATAGCAAAACCTCCAAGCTGCACAGGAAACAGACATTTTGCAAAATAAGGTATACAGTGATGTGACGTGCAGACTGCAGTCAAACCAGAACTAACTGCATTTCACTGGTTATATTCAATCTCTGGATTCAGCTGTGAAAGCTGTTATATGTACACTAAGCCAGCTATTAATAATTTTCTGTTAGGTGTAATTTTTCTCCTGATTTTTCACAGAAGTGTTTGCCGATTCTCAGCGGAAGTGTGCAGCAGGAGAATTCATTTCCTAATTTAGTGCTAATTTTGTGAATGAGTGGTGTGTTTTACCATGCGTGCTTTCTGTTAGACAATATCAATAAGAATACTTAGCTGGATGGCTTTAGCAAAGGGTGACATAACTTCCTCTTTGACTCCAAAGCAGACATACATATTTGGAACTAAACATGTATACTTTTGCTCCTGGTAAAAAGGACAGTATTGTCTAAGATTAAGAAACAGTCTCCATAATTTCAACACTTCATTAAACTTTACCATAGAAACAAGCAGACAAATAGTTACCTTTCAGTGTCACTTGTTGTTAATGTGAGACCAGATGGTTCACTGGGCCCCATTAAATGCAGCAGCCCCTCCCAGTGGCAGATTTCTGGATGATAACTTTAACCACTGTGTATCCCTTACCGGAGGGTTTATTAGATCCCTAATGAACACAAACTTCACTAATGTCATCACAGTTCTCAGAGTTCAAGCATGAGCTAAAAAGCATCAAGGAAGAGCTACACCAAAAGCTGTCACACAGGCATGTTGAAGAAAAAACTAAACACCACAATGCACATTTCTTATGTAGTGTTTCACCTACAGTATTGTAGCAGTCAAGCTGAAAGCCTCAGAAATTATTCATATTACATTACAATACCAAAATGTTTTTTTTTTCTTTTCAGTTTTAAAATTACAGTTCTACTATAAATTGATCTGTTTTAAACAAATATGCCTTGTTTCTTGTTACGGCAAATTTGACTTTTTACAGACTCAGACTGTCAGTGTTACCAGGTTTCTCAAACTCTTCATGGGCCTGCAAGGGTAATTAGTAACTGCCATCCTTCAACTCAGGCACTGCTTTGTGATATCTCCAGGTCTGAGTCCCTCCAGAGTCACTTCTCATATAATACAGTGTCCCTTGCTCAAGGGCACATGACCCGTCCTTTTCTGTCACAGCTGAGAATACATCTGTCATTGCTGAGAACACCTTACTTTAGAAATATGATATAGCAATGGTAGCCTTCTCTTAAGAGGTGGAAATACAGTTTTGACAATTATGAATCAGTTAAGTATTCCTCAAAGGACTCAGTCACAGAAACATGAAGTGTATACAAATATAATATTTTAATACTTACAGATATTTACAAAGATAGCACAGGATACTAGATCCACAGACTAAAGAGAACAATAACTCTATAGAAATTAAAATAAATTGTTTGAACAGTAGGTTACACAGTCAGGAAAAAATCTCTCTCTCTCTCTCTCTCTCTCTCTCTCTCTCTCTCTCTCTCTCTCTCTCTCTCTCTCTCTCTCTCTCTCTCTTTCCCTTGGAATGTAGAATGGCTTACCACAAGACACTTTGGTGAATCAGGGCACAGTTGATCCCTTAGATGGTTGCTTGTTCATAGTCCTAAGCCTGACTTTCTCTTTCAGGCTCTGCCAGACCGTAAGACCCTCCAGCTGCCCCATGAAACATCACCCAGTATGTCAGTCTGACATAGATTCAGCATTCTTTGTGTCTTTAGATCTGGGTACTCATAAAAAACTAGTTTGATCGTGACCTCAGCCTTGGTATATACAAAGACATCTGTTTCTTGTCCTGAGTCTTGTCTGGCCCAGCAGGACTAACTCCTCCACTCCTTAGCCCAGACCTTTCATGAAACATGAAAGAAATGTTTATCTGGCCAAGAAATTTATATCATTCTCCTGAGCCCTCTGGCATGACTCTGATCTTGCATGCCTCTTGGAGCTAAATTTATCAAACAGTTTCTGTTTCAGCTGAAATGCTGACAAGAGGTCTATTGATAATAGGAATTAAACACAGAAACATGAAAAAAAAATACACCAAAGATGTTACACTCCTATGCTCCTGGGTCATCAGTTTTCATATCAGTGCTCAATCTAAAAATCAGACATGCCTGTATGTATGTTTATAAAATGGGTTAAGAAAACCCTGATCTCTGATTGTCTGAGTCAGGCTGGTACCCATACTTTTATCTCAACCCAAATAATGGGTAAAAAAATGTATCATTGTTAGCTTGACCCTTTTACCAAAGATATCATTGTGCATTTGTAGAATATTCATTTTTATACATCAACCATTTTCCTCAACAAACTGTTATATGTACTAACAGCATTCACCCCCTAGCACAATAAATTAATTGTCACCTCCTGCTAAAAATGTTCATTTCAGGGCTGTTTCTTCTTATTCTTGTCTACATTTTAACAAGTAGTTTCACTATTCTGCATACACTAAACCCTGTTTGAGCTGTCACTCATTCACTGCTAGCCTGCAAAACAGTCATCTTCCCACCTGGTATCTCAGTCTGTTGCTTTCTCTCTTTTTCTTATTAACTGGTGCCTTCCTGCTCTCTCGCTACATTTCATACTCTGTATCTACTTTGTAGCTAACACACTATCAATATATCTGCTGCAAGAAACAACACAGCTCAGTTTCTCTTGATTATGTTCTCTCCATACCTTCCTTACTCTCAACAATTGTGCTCTGCAACATCATAGCAGGAAGTACCTCTTCAAAACAGTTCAGCAGTACTCTGTATTTAAAATTTACTTCACTGTAGCATGAATAAAAAATTTAATCTCATCGATAAATAAAATACAAAAAAAATCTTTGGGGATTGTTGGTGTGTGTTTAGGGGGGTTGGCAAACTATTAAGCTACTAATTACACCCCCCCACTGTGGCGCTCATATCTTGAGGGACTATTTTACCATACTTTTCAAACCATTTGACTTCTTTTTTATTTATAATTGTCCTTATATTTTAGTTTTTGTATGACACATTTGCCTTGTAGCCCAGTTTATAAGTTCAATAAAACACTTCAGAGTGGTGGTTTGTGTGTGATAAATGCATCTTCAGGAGTTAAAGACACTATAGCTCTGTACAGGACCAGCAGAGCCTTGCAAAAAGCCATCCTAAGGTCCAGTGCTTTGCTAGATGAGTCATCAGCCTCATGCCTTATTACACACCTTGACATGTGTTTGTCCCAGTGCAATCAACACCCCATCATGTCTTATTGTTTGCTTGTATGCATTGGGGTTTTATGCAGCACCATTTATGCACAATGTATCTCAATCTGCTTTATATGTAGAAAGATGCCAGGGCAAGGTAAATGCATTCATTGGCATCCTATCCCACAATCATAGATCACCTAACATAGCACAGTAAAATATACAAGAACAAGACAAACAAGTAAACATTCAGAGAGTAACATCACTAACAGGCACTTAAAGAGAAATGTGAAAATAATTCAAACAGAAATGACATTGAATGTTAGACAACAGTAAATTACAAGGCTGTGATTCCATCCAGGGTTCTGGTTATAGTATAAACAAAAAGAGTGATGCAGCCTGTAGTGAAATTACAGCTTGGCCATTTACTGTTGGATTTTATTTTTATTTTGTATAATATAAGATTAAATAATTTATAGTGCTTAAAACTGACAGAAAAGAATGAACTTGTTTCCTTGTTAGCACAATTTGAATCAAGCAGGCATGGAAGAGTAAATGGAATGTTCAAACAGTTTAAGAGACATGTTTTAAAAAAAACATAATTCATAATTCTGACATTACAGTGGAGAATTACAGAATTTTGAATGTTACAACTCTGAAATGCAACAGAATAAAATGCACGTAAAATTGTTACTAAATAAAAAAGGTAGGGGTGATTGAAAACACACCACCCAAAAATCAGCCCCAAAACATGAACTGTACATGTACTGTTTTTTTCATCACCCTTAATTTTACCGTTATTTTACATTTTATGCCCAAATTTGGAGAATGGGCCACATACGTGGCAGCTTTCACACTTGCCTAATGGGTTTTTCACCTCATGTGGGACACACAGGGCCCTCTACTAAGCATGCTACATCTTCAGCACTGTTCCCTATGGATCGACTACTTTGGGTAGGCCCACAGTGCCCTTCCCTATGGATCGACTACTTTGGGTAGGCCCACAGAGCCCTGCTCGAAGCAACCCATAGCTCCAGTGCCATGCTTCATGGATTAGCTGCTTCATGCATAGCCCCATAGCCCCCCTCCAATTCTATCCATACTGCCATCCTCTCCCACTCTCCCCAATCCTAGTAAATTACTTCTTGCCATCTACCTACCTCTACTCTCCCCATCAACCTCTTCCCTCATCTACCCCCCTCTGCTCACTCAATTTCCTTACTTTTTCCTTACTCCTTTCCACTGCTTCATGACAAAGCTAACTCTTAGCTGTGCTCCAAACGTCACCTCTTTGTCTCTAGATATTTTCTCTCTTTGTGAATTGTTGTTACACCTAATTAGTTTAAATAAGCTCTCCTACAAATGCTCTACTTTGTATTTTTTCCAGCAGTTATGTATTCCCTTTGTATATTGCTTGTATCCTTGTATATTTGTTATGATTCTCTTTTCCTGACGTGGAGTCTTTGTAAACAAGCTGCAAGCACAAAGATTGTTTTCCAAGATAATAAATAAATAAATAATAAAATGTAGGGTTCACAGGGCCCTGTGTAAAGCATTCATTACAGAAACCCCAGTTAGCTGGCTCTCAGGTAACTGCTAAACTAACTGGTGCCATTTGTGCTCCCTGTGTAAGAAGTTACAAGGCTCTGCTGTTGCTAAACTAATTTTAAAGCAATACACATGCTAAATCTAAGGGCATGGCTACATCACTGTCACATGAGACAGGGGGCATCCTGGGAGAAAGAAAGCCAATAAAATTATTTGTTATGGAGATCCTCAGAGGTCGTAAAACTACCATACAGCTAGCAGGCAATTTAGGAAAAACTCCAAATAGCAGACAGAGAGAAGGACACACTAGGATTTAACATACATATCAAAACACTCTACATAACATATGTTTTTTTACTTTCTGGGTGTACTACTCCTTTAACCTAATCTTTTCCACTACACCTTTAAGTGGCATAGCAGTACAGCTGCCCTCACCTTTTGTAACAGTAAGAGAGCCAATTGTCTTCCACTTTCATTTGCTGGTATACATTTTCATCTCTAACAGAATTAGGCATTTTTTTAAATGTTTTAAATTATTTTTTTTCCTCAAGAAAAAGGTATGATCACTTCTTTGGCTTTGAAATAGTACTGTGGACATGAACAGGGAATGGAGCCAGAAAAAGATATAAAGTACACATTACAGGAAACAATTTCTTAAGTATTATTATATACCATGTATACTGTTGTATGCTTTGTACGGTATTTCCCTTGTCTCCCGCTAGATCATATCTTTAAGTGATATTTCTTTTATCTCTGTATGTTTATTTGGTAAACCAATGTCAATAAATAAATACATAATTAAATGGATGACTAGGAAGAACCTAGGAAAGTAACTTTAACAGGTACAGTACAGTATCTTAACATTTTTGTTGAACTGTTGCTTTAAGTGTTGTCTTTTATTGATATAACAAATGGCCTGCTAGGAGGAACAACGCATGATGAGTCATGAAAAGGGGTGGGGCTAGGGGCAGAGCTTAGGATCCGTTTTTTGCCCCATCCAAAGGTGGCAACCCTACGCAGGAGCCTCAGGGCCCTTTGCAAAGCAAGCTACAGTTCCAGTTCCATGTTAAATGGGACTATTGCAGTGTCTGATGTTATATATCATATTTGAAAATTAAGGAAAACAATTTTCAAAAAACTATTTGAATGCATTTGTAAGGCTTGAAGCACACAACATAAAAAACAGGGAAATAAAAAGTGTGTAGTAAAAATTCCATGAATCTTTGGTTAATTGATGGTGTGTTATTCCTCAGGGTTGGAATGATCATGTAACTTGGAGTTGGTGCTGCACTGCCTTTATCACTGCCATTGTCACCCAAAGTTAAATATTGACACAGCAATGCTTGGATAAAGATTGCTGAAGTTTGGGTAATGACATTGCGGCATTGCATGATCACTCAATTCCCAAGGAACAATACACTACAGATTCACCAACGCTGTATGGACTTTATACTGTAAGGGCCAAATATTCAAACTGCGCTATTTTGTGGCGTAAGCCCTTGCGCTGCACAAAATAGTTGCGCAGGGGTGTGGCCAGAGTGATATTCAAAGGAGTTGCGCCCTTGAGCAACTCCTTTGAATATCACCCCCCGGCCACAGCCACTGTGCATGGCACAGTGGAACTTGTGCCACCACAAGTGGTCAGAATGGTGCATTCAATTTGCGGTGGCGTAAGTACCATTGCGCCATGCGCAAATTTCCGATATTCAAAAGATGACATGTAAATGGGGCATAATTCATGCAAGGCATGGGGGGGGCATTTGCATCTGATTATGGCCCCATTTGCATGCCATTAGCATGCAGGTGCGCCGATCCCCTAGGACTTGCGCCTGGCACCCTGCCAGGCAGCAGCCGTCGGGGACCAACGCCCCCGCAGCCTGATCGGGTAAAGAGTGAAAAATCCCCCACCACCCCACTGGCCTGATCACGGGCAACAGCAGAAAGTCCCTCCCCAACTGGCGGATCATGGGCATACTTAACCCCCACCAGCCCGATCACGGGCAGCAATATGTCTCCCACCCGAACACATCCCTGGTGACTAGTATCCCCCACCACCCATGACCCCACCACCCCACCCCGCGGCGGCGGGTGGTGGCAACCACCGCCTGCCACCCTGCTGTCCCACCGACTGACTGCCGGTGAGGGCCTGGCACCCGTGGTGCAGAGCAAGAGCCAATGGGCATGCAGCCCATACCTGACGCAGCAGTCCAGATTTATGAATGAATTCATTCATTTCACTAAATCTGACTGCCTTGGCGGTATAGGCTGCATGCCCATTGGCTCTTGCTCTGCACCATGCGGCAGCCCTACCAGGCAGTCAGTCAAGCAGCGCTGTGGCGGCGGGTGGGGATGCTGCCTTCCGCCGCCTGCGGAGGGGAGCAGTGTGGTGGGGCTTCCGTCGAGTGAGTATAGTGGGTCACCAGGGATGTGTTTGGGGTGTGTGCTTCTACTACCCAGCCCATGATCGGGCTTATCGCTCCACTGACCACCAGGGATATAGTTCCGGAGGAGGGGCTGTTGAACATTTGCTGCCCGCGATCGAAGCTTTCGGTCCACTGGATCACCAGGATATGTTCGGGGAACACTTTGCTGCCTGTGATCGGGCCAGTGGGGGTGGGGGACTTTACACTTTGCCAGCGATTGGGCTGGTTGGGGGATTTAAGCTATGCCTGTGACCGGGCCAGTCAGGGAGGGGACTTTCTGCTGTTGCCCGCTATTGGGCCAGTGGGGGATGTTTTACACTTTTGCCAGTGATTGGGCTGGTTGGCGGGGATTAAGCTATGCCTGCAATCGGGCCAGTCAGGAGGGGGACTTTCTGCTGTTGCCTGCTATCGGGCCAATGAGGGGGATGTTTTACACTTTTGCCTGTGATCGGGCTGCAGGGGGGCACAGGGAGTGGGCTGAGGCCAGCCACAGGTGGCAGCTGCTGTGTTGTGGCCCTGCACGCGGCAGCTCACCTGTGGTGGCCCTCACTCTGATCCTTTTTAGTTCAAAGTTGTGCAGGCGCAGGTTGGGGTTGCGCCAGACAACTCTGCACAGACTCAGCTGAATATCGGCTGTGCAGTTTATGCATGGTTCCTCCCTCCAGTTCAGCATGCATTCATTTGCATTGCGCTGTTGCTCAGCATGTTTTCAGTGGCGCAACTGCCTCCTGCTGAATATCGCAGAATGGAGCAATTTCGGACTTGCGCAGGTGCAAACCTATTGAGCATGGCACAACTCTTTTGAATATCTGGCCCTAACTTTTTATTCCCCCCAAGAGATGCATTCTGTCTGTCTGTCTGTCTGTCTGTCTGTCTGTCTATCTATCTATCTATCTATCTTATCTATCTATCTATCTATCTATCTATCTATCTATCTGTCTATATATCTCTCTATCTCTCTTTATATCTATCTAAACATAGTGGGCAGGATTCACAAAGAAAGCCAAAAATCCTGCAGCTGTGGGAAAAAGGCCTGCAGCACTGTGGAAATGCAGTTGCGTTATATTCATAAAGAACTTTTGAGCAGGTGAGGAATTTTGTAAAATCACCACAGCTGCAGAAATTCAGCAGCTGCAGAAATTGCACACGTGCTGAAAATCTGCAACTGTGGATCCGCAGCTGCAGAAATAGCTTAGGAGGCACAGCAGCAGTGAACTTAATTAGCTGGAACAGTAAACTTTAACAGGGCTGCCATAGAATGAAGCTGAAAGCACCCACAAAGAGACCAGCAACCAGTCCCTCAACTGGGACCACTGCAGCACCACAGGTACCAACAATACCATGGCACCACAGTGGTCAACTGTCACTGCTGGTCCTCCCTCCCTCCCTCCCTGGGATGTTCATGTTGCCTGCAGGGGTAGCACTCACTGCAGGCTGGCCAGGTTCTTCTGCCTGTGGGGCTCTGTTATGGGCTGCACTGTGTCTGGTGGTTGTTGCCTGTTGCCATATCATGGTAATGTGTGCTTTTGTTGCTGTTACAGAAGACACTGTTATACTATCTGGGATGCTATTACCTGTGCCTCACCTCCACCTTAATTGATTCCAATTGCTGGGGCACTACTGCAGTTTGCTGAGGGAGAGTTACACCTCATTCCACTGTGTGTAACATTTTTTCCACAGCAGTGGAAAAAAAATGGTTGTGAATAGCCTTTCAGGGGCTGTGCCTTACTTATCTCACACCTTTTTTTTCCTCAGGGACTTCCGGAACTGCACTTTTTTCCACAGTCCTTAGTGTTGTTTCTGCAGCTATGGAGGGTTTTGTGAATTACACCCAGTGAAATTCCCCTTTGTTTCCATGGCTACTGCAGTTTTGGGGACTTAGGGAAGGTTTTGCACCTTCAGAAAGCTTTGTGAATCCAGCCCAGTGTGTGTGTGTGTGTCTGTCTGTCTGTCTATCTATCAACTGTGTCTATCTAGTTCTAATACATGGATGGCACCTTTTCCCCGTAGGAACACATTATCATGTATTTCCCTATATACCTCACTATGGAAACCAATAGAGCCAATTTATGGCCAAACCAGGAAATTATCCAGGAACTAACCGGACAACCAAGACAATGGGATGGGAATAAAAGGTACAGATAATGGCACCATCCCAATGCATTGTATAAAACAAATGCTAGGCAACTATGGAAAGCAAGGCTACATACCTATATTGGGGGCTAACTAGGGCAATAATGCCATTTGCACTTCAGGTTCATGGCTAGTAGCCCTAATTAGCCCCCCTGATGGCTATTTATCCTTGTATACCACAGTTGCCTAGCATTTATTCTACATCTATCTATCTATAGATCGATCAATCTATCTCACTATCTATCTATCTATCTATCTATCTATCTAATAATCTTTCTTCTTATGGCCACCATCTTGTTTTGTTGTTTTGTATTTAAAAAAAAAAAAAAAACATTGAAAACCCTTAAAAATGATGCCATGTAGAAAAAATTAAATGCCCAATTTTCAAAGGGGCCCTTAGATCAAAACAAGTTGCATCAAAGTGACAGCTTGCATCAAATGGTGGTGCAGCAAACAGTTTGCCCCCAATTCTAGAAAATTTGCAAATGGCGTCAGTCTTCCCAGAAATAATGCAAGACACAAGCAGCATCATAAAAAGAAGCACAATGGATAGATTTGACAGAAGCTGTGCCAAATGTGAGATTGCCACAAGAGATGGTGGAGGCAATAGGTGAAATGTCACAGAAAAAGGGAGGCAAACACCACAGGAAGGAAAACTTCATGCAGCAGGAGACAGACATACTGACAGAGGAGGTAGATGCACAGGTGGACCTTTTGCTCAGCAGAAGTGGTGAAAAGGAGCTGAGGGACCACAGGAGACAGGCCTGGGAGGAGGGGGCCACCAGAGTTAATGCTGTTGGCCCAGAGAAATGCTGAGTGAGGGAACTTCAGAAACAGTATTATGACTTGAGGCAGAGGTCTAAGGAGAAAATATCACACAATAGATGGTGTCCCATGTCAAATGGAGGTGGACCAAGTGAGATGCTGCTGCTAAGCAGCCAAGGGGAGCATGTGGCATAAAATCTGAGCAGTTGCACCATTGAGGGGGACACCTGCCTGGACCTGCACAGAACGCAGGGTTCAGCAGATATTTTAGGCACTGGAAATGCACATGGGGTGATGTGTGGATGGCAAAACCATGGATGTCAGGGCAGTGCAGATGTGTAGAGCTGGAACCTGGGGGAGTGATGTAGTGGCCCTGTAGTGTAAAGAAGTGTGCCCCCAAACATGGGTGGAACATATGACATGGGACACATTCAAATTGTCATGGTGAGCAGGAGGCTACAGTATTGGTGTTGTGTACCAGGGGCACAGCACTTGACACAGTGAGTGAGTCACTGGTGGGGTGGTATGTGTAGAGCTGCACCTTGGGGGGGGTGACTTTGTGGCCTATGGAAGGAGTGCACCTCTATGTGCCCACACACCTGTCACTAGCAGCCAGGTGCTGCACAATTTGGCCAATGACAGCAGGGCAGTGGCACATGCATAAGCATGTGGCAACAGACAGACATGTTAGCCTTAGGTGCACTGTTGAGCACATGCTACAGTGTGGAGCACTGTGATACTGGCATGAGAACCAGCACAACTGGTACATGGATGGCCACTCCCAGGGTATGGTTATGCAGTAACTTGCTCAGAGCCTGCAAGAAAGGTCTATAGGCATTTGTGGAGGACACAGTTGTGGAACATGTGAGCACACCACAGGATGCCAAGCAGGATAGGGAGGTAATGTGAGTTAGGATCAAGGGGACCACACCCTTGTATTTCAGCAGATGCAGGACAGTGGTGGGGACACAGCCAACTCAATATGATTTACACAGAACAGTAGTGATGGGTCACCTACAACACACTGCTGGTCAGTATGTGTGGCATGATGTGTCATGCAGCATGTAATGACAGCCAGGGACCACTAAGTGGGGTAGATGGAGACACAGAATCGAGTGCTAGTGTGGTCAGCAGGCAGCAACCCTCTGTCACAGCATCAGGAAAAAGCATTGAAAACATCATGTTGTATGTCTATGTTTTCACAGGTACCTCCGAGAAGCTGTCAGACATAGGCATACTGGGCATGAGCAGCAGTACAACACATTTGCAGAGTTGTGCAGAGGCCACAGCTCACATGCAGACTGTGTCAGAGGCTAGCAGTTTGGGTACACCAAGTGACTGTGTGCATGAGCTAGAGAGCCTGGTCCACTGTGAACTGCCTGCAATGGCTCAAGAGACCATGAGAAATGCAGAGACAG
Organism: Neoceratodus forsteri; assembly: GCA_016271365.2. Classification (NCBI taxonomy): domain Eukaryota; kingdom Metazoa; phylum Chordata; order Ceratodontiformes; family Ceratodontidae; genus Neoceratodus; species Neoceratodus forsteri. The sequence continues at coordinate 257,940,677 of CM028137.1, read as the reverse complement.
GCCACAGCACAGAAAGGGACAGTGAGAAAGTGATACAGATATTCTTGATTCTATCCAGGAGAATATCTTACAGGACCTCACTAAACAGCATTGGTCCATGAGGATGGGACAGTGCCCTCACCTGCACAGGATATCCCCATTGCAGCCATGTAGGTGGATGATATGAACCGCATCTGTCAGACTACGCTCGACAGCAAGATGGGCCTAGGAAGAGAGGTTACAGCAATCCAGGCCTACATGGATGCCTTCCATAATGCCACTCAACAACACCAGACAGCTGGAGGGGGCCATCTCTGATGTGCATGATGACATCCACTGTGGTGTACAGCACATTTCTGCCCAACATGGAGAATGGACACGAGGCAGTCACACAGAGGCAGATGGAAGTACTGGAACACATGATGGCTGTGTTGGAGAGGGGCCTAGCCATGCAACAGGAACAGACCCATTCCATCACCTCTTTTCTACATAACATAGAAGTGGTACTGTGATTTAGGCAGCATGGCAGTGTGAGGGGAGAACAGCAGCATGCTGTCAATACATACGGTTACCAGCACAGTAGTGTCCCAGAATGGCAGTATGAATCAACACACATCACATAGCAACATGGGTGCCCACACAAAACTACTGTTCCTGAAGCATGGTCACAGTGCAGAGAGTGCTGCAGCCACCAGGGGAGGAAGTGGGCACTGGGATAGTAAGGCCACCAGATATGGCCCAACTGGCCACCACAGGGGACCAGGGACAACATACAGAGGCCAGTGGTGTGGTGTGGACAGCACAGCCAAAACAACAGAGGTGTGTGTACCACTGCACCCCAGCTACAGCAGCAGAGTGCACCACACTGCAGGCCACAGGAAAACACATGGCAGTGGGAGGCAACTCTAGCAGTTCCCAGGGCAATGCCAGCCCAATGTACGCACTGCCATGTGGGACCAACAAGGGTGTGAAAAGTCAGCAGGTTGTGGAAGCCAATGTTACTGGGGGTCAGGAACATACCATGTGGCATGCTGCAGTGGACCAAACTCCAGCATCCCTGGCCCCCAGTGAGACACCTGCCTGCAGCACTGTGGACTGGAGCATCCTCAAGGCACATCCACAGAAGAGGTTCCTGACTGATCAAGCTTCACAGATCATGTGGACAGTGGCAAAGGCATGCAAAGTCACAGTTGTCCACATACCAAGGTGGCAGTCATATACCAGTTCCCAGCAATGTGGGTGTGAGTACCATGGTCACCATGGCCACCTCAGCAGTGAACAAGGTGCCAAGGGGAGGAGACAAAGCATCAGATGCACCCCCAAGGAAGAAGAGTCAGAGGCCGAAAGATACTGTGGTCCACACACCACCAACTGGCACCATGCAGCCCCCCAGCCGAAAAGATAATGACTTGGTAATAATGTGTCATGAATGATTATGTTCAAAGATCATGTTCAGACTTCAAAAACCATCATTGTGATCATGACTAACAATGATTAAATGTGAACTTTAAATGGTCACCAATCAAAAAACACAATGTTATGGAAATAATGATTGTGCTTAATGATCATCTCATATTATCATGATATTTCATGATTGGACATGGTCAAGATTGCTATAATAAATTAAAAGTAAAATAATTTCTCTTTCTTCTATACCCACAGAATGTATCTTTTTTTGTAAACTTTATTTTAAAACTCTTGCCTTCTAAATAGACGTGTTTATTGAAAGCATCAGTAATAACATATCCAATACACAAACTCATTGCTTTTAATTACTCTTACTCTAACTCTAACTTTTCACTTCTTAATTAGTGTTGTAAAGGCTCAGATTGATTTATATAACTCCATTCAGTGGTTCCCTTTAGAGTTGTGGTGAGTTCCTACAAGTACCTGGTTGTGCTCAGAAGCTTTTGTAACAGTCTGCAAACTAATACTGTCAAGGAAAACATATTTTAACAATAGAAGTTACCACTGTATTAGTCCATAAGCTGTGCTTTTGAAATTTGCAAGAAATATGCAAATTAGTTATGCAAATATACATACTATATCTAACATCTCATGTACTCTTTCTAAATGGATTAAAATTAACTTCAGACAATTTATATTATAATGTGCTTCTGCTATTTGTTGACATTCATATTATCATATTAGTACCAAAACGTTGTTATGTATTACTAATGTGATTTACAATTGCATAATACAGTACTAATATAATAATCAATGATCATCAATGATAATCTCTTGAGCATCGACAGATCATCAAATACCATCATGCTGATTTCAGCTTACAAAAATAATCAAAAGTCATCAGTTGGTGATGTAAAAGTTACATGTTTGATGATTAAATCATGATCTATATGATGATCTTTGATCATGATCTGCCTAGATGATCATAAAGTAACGTTTAATGATTAACAAGCATCAGTCATGACTGACCGTCAAAAAACATAATTGGTGATTTATCAATTCACCAGGGACATGACAGAGCACAACCACTGAGGAAGTCACAGTAGAGTATTGCACAGCATCTGGGGAGAACAGCATGTGGACACAGCAACATCTGTGACAGACACAGCCCCCTGACACCGAGATAGAATCCAAATATGAACAGGTCGGTACCACAGGTGGGGCAAAATGGGGAGCAGAGCAGCAATGGAAAAGTAAACTGTTGAGGATGTAGTGCAGGGGCCATAGGACAAAGATCAGATCATGAATGGACTAACCAGGACCATGGTGGAGACATAACAGTGGGAAATATGTCACAGATGTGAAGGCACACCAACCACTCATTGTGTTCCCATCATATACAGGTGCAACTCCCTGATGAACCCCTGTTCTACATACCCTAACACCATAGACATGGGCACAGATGGGCTCACCATATGACCCTGCCAAAGGGCATCAAACATGTGCCAGTCAATGAAGGCTCTGTGAGTGTGCTGCAATATGGAAGGCCCAAGAAGCACTGGTATGCCTGCCCACCAGAACAGCATGAGTGGACATCAGGCTTGCAATACCCAATGCGTGTGGTGGCACACAAAGTGTGTGCCATGATGGTCCATATAGACAGTATGTGTTACACATCCCTGCAGTCAGTCACATCAGGGGCAACTGGACCATGCAAGGTGTGAGGAACCCACTACCCTGGATGTGCATAGTGTAATCAGCAGGCAGCAGGTGTCACCCATGTAGGTTACCCCAAGAGAATGCTGCAGCATTCTGTGCACACGTGGGGAGGACCACTCTGCACCAACCCCATCCCAGGACTTGAAGAGAGTCATACCATTGGTGGCATGCTGCTGCAGACAATGGGCACTAGGGGATACTGTTGGGCTGTGTTTGGCCACAAGGGGCTGTGTAGATGCAAAAGGAGCAGGCTGTGGCACCCTTGCCCAGTGACCTGTACCTGCAACCCCAGGTGGCAGAAACCATGGGCCCATACCTGCAGGGCATCTGAGCCATATGGTACAGCTGTCATGGTGGGTAAGTTGTTCCAGCACATCACAGAGATAGGCCAACTCCAGTGCAACTGTGCATGGGCATGTCTTGAAACACTAAGTCCCACTGACATCAGGAAACACCTAAACACAGATGCATACAGTAAAGGTGCGCTGCCACCTTATGAGCAAAACAGCACCCTCTAAGTACTACTGCCAGAGATATGCATTGAGGATGGGTTGTTGCAGACACCAGCAAAGGTCATGGAATGGTATCCAGGAGACAAGAACAACAGAGGAATACAGAAGCATAGAATCTTAGAAACATAGAGGTTGATGGCAGATAAGGATCGCAAGGCCCATCCAGTCTGCCCATTTCTTTTTCTACATTATAAATGTGCCATCGGCCTTTGCTCTGTCAGTGGTCTATCTATTCATACTCATCTGTATTGCTTCCTTATGCCTATTCCATGCCTGTTTGAAGCCCTACACTGTATTCATAGCCACCACTTCCTGAGGTAGGCCGTTCCATGCATCCACCACTCTTTCTGTGAAAAAGAATTTCCTCACATTCCCCCTTAATCGGCCTCCCTCTAATCTCATGCTGTGTCTTCTTGTCCTGCTATTTTTCTTATATTTAAACGTTAGACTCTTTCACCTTGTTAATGCACTTAAGGTGTTTGAATGATTCGATCATATCACCTCTCTCCCTCCTTTGCTCAAGGGTATACATATTGAGCTCCGTTAATCTGTCCTCATATGTCTTCTGATGCAGTCCCTGCACCATTTTGGTTGCCCTTCTCTGGACTGCCTCAATTTGGTTAATGTCCTTGTGAAGGTGTGGCCTCCAGTACTGCATGCAGTACTCCAGATGGGGCCTAAACAGTGTCCTGTAAAGAGGGATTATTACCTCCCTCTTATGACTTGTGATACCCCTACTAATACACCCTAACATCCACCTAGCCTTACCTACTGCTTTAGAGGTCTGCTTGGATGATTTCAGGTCATTGGTGATGATGATGCCCAAGTCTCTTTCTTCCTTTGTGACTGCCAGCAACTCCCCTCCCAGCCTATAGGTGGCTTCAGGGTTTCTCTTCCCTATGAGCATGATCTTGCGCTTCTTTGCATTAAATCCTAGTTGCCACTCTTCCGACCATTTTGCTAGTTTATCCAGATCTCTTCTCATTCTGCCAACCCCATCTAGATCATCTATGCTGTTACAGATCTTGGTGTCATCTGCAAACAGACAAGCCTTACCCTCTAGTCCATCTGCAATGTCACTAATGAAGATATTGAAGAGGACTGGCCCCAGGACTGATTCCTGAGGTACCCCACTTGTGGCTTGCATCTCTTCTGACTGTATACCATTTACCACCACTCTCTGTTTTCTGCCCTTCAACCAGTTTGCCACCCAACTGACCAACTTCTGACCCATCCCGAGCCTACCCAGCTTATTTATCAATCTTCTATGTGGAACAGTGTAGAAAGCTTTGCTGAAGTCAAGGTAGGCGACATCAACTGCTCCCCCTTGGTCCACCACTCTGGTTACCCAGTCAAAGAAATCTATGAGATTAGTTTGACAGGACCTTCCTTTTGTAAACCCATGCTGTCTTGGATCCTGTGCCCCTATGGATTCCAGGTGTTGCACTATCCTTTCCTTAAGGAGTGCCTCCATAATCTTGCCCACTACTGAGGTAAGACTGACTGTCTGTAGTTCCCTGCCTCCTCCCTGCTACCACTCTTGTGGAGCGGGATCACATGAGCCCTTCTCCAGTCTTCTGGGACCTCTCCTGTGCTCAGAGACTCACTAAACAGTTCTGCTAATGGCTCTGCTAGTTCCACCCTTAGCTCCTTAAGTACCCTGGGATGTATGCCATCAGGTCCCATTGCCTTGTCCACCCTGAGCTTAGCGAGCTCTTGTAGGACCCTTTCATTTGTGAAGGGAGTAGTGCTTACCTCCCTCTCCCCTGTGTCCATGGTGCTGAGCTGTGGGCCCTGCCCTACCTTCTCTTCAGTAAATACTGAGCAAAAGTATCTATTTAGGATAGATGCTTTTACAGGGTCCTCCTCCTCTGATGTCCCTTTTCTCCTTTGAGCTTAGCAATACCGCCTCTGGGCTTTCTTCTTTCACTAATGTAACTATAGAAAGTCTTGTCACCTTCTTTTACTGTTCGTGCTAGCGTTTCCTCAGTTTGGAACTTTGCCTGCCTTACTGCCTTCCCTGCTTCCCTTAGGGCAGTTTGGTATGCCTCCCTATCTTTATCCCACTGTGTTCCCTTATATTTCCTGAAGGCCAGCCTTTTGGCTCTGACCTTTTCTGCTACTGTATTTGAGAACCAAAGTGGTTTCCTTCTTCTTTTGCACGTCTGTGATGCTCACTTTATGACAATGCTAACTATGTCCCATGCAGAATAATAATGTGTAAATTAAGAAATATATGCATGTGAACCACTGTCTCTGCCTGTCACTCATTTTACACAGTTAGAAGTACCACCATCAGACAGTACTGGAGGACCAGTAAAGGTATGTGCACCATGTAGGTGGTGTGGAGCTCAGGTCAATGGACAAGCCCAGAGGCAAGACACAGAGACACCTCATAGGTAACTGTTGGGTCCTGCCACATACCCCTGCATAGCCCAGTCGCTCTGGTGGGCATTGGGACATATATGCTTGGAATGCACAGGTGATCCTCACTACCCTGTAGCACAACAGTGGCCTGGAAGCAGGCATCCCCTGACATGAACAGATGTAGGGTAGGCCTATGTCCTCATGTGGCATGGCAATGGATACCCATAGCAGGTTGCACCCGCTACGTGGAGAGGGATTATACGGAGACCCTCTCCAGAAGGCAGGATGTGTGTCAAAAGATGTCGATCCTTGGCATTGTGTATACATATGCTATGACCAGATGGGGCATGTGCACTGTGGCAGACGTTTTCAACCCATATGCTGGAGGATGGAACATGCCCTGTTACAGGCCTTATGGAGACACATTTGGATGTCTGTATGTTACATGATGTGGCCAGGAAGTACATGCCTGGTAGTGCTAGGCCATGTGGTAGCACCATGCCCAGGGTACCTTGGGCTTTGCTGTTGTGGGTCAGATGGCAAGGTATGGGTGGTGGGCATATGTCCTGGTGATGTAGACCCATGACAGGAGCCAATACTCTGCTCCAGATAGAGCTCACAGAATAGCTGTGCCAGTGCCCCCACAGGATACACAATCCCAACTTGGACATTCAAACAGGTAAAACAGTGGCACTCAGGTTAAGAAATAAAAAAATGCTCAATATTCTGCAAGGTTTACTGAACTACAGCTAAGGTGATTGCTGACAAAGCTGAGCCCTGGCTCTTCGACCACATGGATCTTCCTCAGGGAGCATGCCAGTCAGTAGTGGTGCACCAGGCCTGTGTGATGATACCCCTTCCCAAAAGTGACAGACACACCCTTGTGTTAGAGAGAACACCATCAACAGGCAGGTTACTTAGAAAACCATGAATTTCTCAAAAAACAAGAACCTTATAACAGGGCAACAACAGCGGAACAACAATATGACATGAGCAAAACAAACATGGAAAAAATCTCCAAACATCTTGAACTATTTACAGGGCCACTATTGTAGCAGTAGCAGGTGCAATGGCACCCCTACAATCCCTAGTGCTGTCCAAACCTGGTGACCACATAGTACAGGGCCTACAGGGAGCCATGTGGTGCACCACATTGAAAAGAACTGACTGCAGGCCATCAGCAACTGTTCTCATAGGGGCCTGCAGCTGGTGGGGCAGAGGGACCGCCACAGCACCCTGGTCCTCCAGGCAACCATATGAACATACAAAAATGCCAGCAGATACAGGCCACAGGCCATACGGTCTATCAAGTCTGCTCAAGTGCTCAGCTCCCAGTCTAATCAACTACAGCTGCCCCCCAACCCCTTGCCCGTCCATCTGATTTTTCACCCCATCTGCCGACTACCCCTCCCCAGCTTCCCTCAGCTTTGACCTTACCTATGACCCTATCCCACCCAGCTCTTAAAACCACCTACAGATTTCAATGACATCATCTCCTCTGGCAGTGCATTCCACCTCACTATCACCCTTTCCGTGAAGTAGTGCCTCCTCATTTCCTTCCTGAATCTTCCACCCTCCAGTTTCAGATGGTGTCCTCTTGAGTCCCTCCCTCTCTTTTTTCTAAATTTGCTCTCAGTACTGGCCCTAGTTATGCCATTTAAGTATTTGAAGGTCTCAATCATATCCCATCTCTCCCTTTGATCCTCCAGAGAATACATGTTGAGCTCCCACAGTCTTTCCTCATATGGTTTGTTCCCCAGCCCAAGGATAATTATTATTACCTTGTGCTGGACCCCCACCAGTAGTTTGATGTCCTTCTTTAAATAGGGGCACCAGAACTGCACACACTACTCAAAGGGAGGTCTCACCAGTGACCGGTATTGTGGCAGAATGACTTCTGCTCTCCCAGAGATGATTCCCCTGGCAATGCACTCCAAAATCTTATTAGCCTAGGCCACCACCTTCCTACACTGCACTGAGTGATTCATGTCCCCTGTGACTAGTAACCCCAGATCCTTCTCCTCCAATGAAGTGGATAACTGCACTCCCCCTAGCCAGTAGCAATTCCCAGGGTTACTGGCTCCCAAGTGCATGACTTTGGACTTCTTAGTGTTGAACCCCAGCTGCCTCGTGTCTGACCAGTGCTCAAGTCTTGCCAAATCCTCTTGGAGTACCTGCCCCCTTCCACATTATCCGTTTCCACCCCAATCTCTCTGTCATCAGCAAAAAGGCTGATCTTACTCCTAATCCCATCTGATATGTCAGCAATGAAGGTGTCAAATAGCATCGGTCCTAGTACTAAACCTTACAGTTCTTGGGAGTCGAGAGTTCTCCCCCTACAGCTACCCTCTGATGTCCATCATGCAGCCAGTTCCTAACCCATACAACCAGTTTCTCCTCTGCTCCCAGGTTTTTCAGCTTACTAGTCAACCCAAGTGGCACTGAATCAAAGGCCTTGCTAAGGGCCAGATACAGGATATTGACTATATGGCCCCTATCAAGTGCCCTTGTCACCCAATCAAAAAAGTCAACCAGGTTTCTCTGCCAGGACCTCTCCAAGGCAAACCCATGTTGTCTAACATCCTGAATACTATTCTCCTCCAGAAAAATCACCGACCTCTCTGTAAGGATAGTTTCCATTAGCTTCCCCTCGATGGGGGTATGGCTGACCGGTCTTTAGTTACCTGGTTCATCCTTGGGGTAACCCATGAGGAGGGTGCATGTGAAAGGGCACCATCCATAATGGTGACTCATTCTCTGTGAAATCCCTCATGGCGATGTGAGGATAGGGTGATCGGATGGGGGGTGGGTGAAATGGGCAACAGGATGTCACTATAAGTTCCTGCAAGGGGGAGGCGAACATGACAAGCATGGGCTGGGAGGGGGGAGGTGCTGTAGGGGGTGGCATTGCAGTGGATTGCCGAACTGCATCGTGGTGCCGGGCTTTGTTCTGTGGTTGGGGTGGGTGAGGTACCGTGTTTGGGTCTGGGCGCTGGTGCGATTTTATTGCACCTGGCCTGAACCTTTAATTTTACATGCTTTCATCCCCCCCACCAACAGGCACCCCCCCTGGAGTTGAGAATCCTTTAGTGGGGGGGGGGTGTATGGGGCACAGAAATCATTGGAAGTTATGTCCCCAGCATCATTGTCCTGTGAGCCAGGGGTGTCAGAGTGCTGAAAATGTTTTCGGCACTCTGACTGCACAATAACAGCGATCACCTTTAGGCTTTTGCCGTTATCACATGGAACCATCCTTGGGCCCACTCTTATGGAGGGGGATGACATGTGCCATCCTCCAGTCCTGGGGAATGCACCCAGTCCCCAGGGAGGTGTTGAACAAGTCTACCAGAGGTCCTGCCAGGAACTCTGCCAACTCCTTCAGGACCCTTGCATACATACCATTTGGCCATGGTGCCTTATCCACCCACAGGGACCTAAGGCCCTCCAACACCTGCTCACTGGTATCTGTCCATCTATTACCCCTGCCCCCCCGTTCCCACCCCGCCGTTCCCTTGAGGCATTTCATCATGGGTCTCTACAGCATCAGGCACCTCCTCAGCTCCACCAGCTTGGCCCTGGGTGTGGTCAGTCATGATACCCAGAAAAGGGTCTGGGGTGGACGTGCCCACGGTGAATATGTTGTCTGCCAGCTCCTTAGCACCTGCCTCCATTGTGGCACGGACTAGTGTCTGCTCAGAACTGATGTCTTGTGTGTTGCTTGCAGGTGGTGGCTCTGCAGCATCACTCTTTCTAGATGTCTCTGCCTCCTGGGCCTCATTGTCTGTGAGGGCCTGTGTGGCTGCCTACAGTTGCCTCCTGGTGCTTTTTGCATAGGATTTCCCCTCCTGCCTCTTCAGCCAGCACATAGCCATCTCCAGGGCATGCTGTTTTAGGGACCTTTTTGTCCCTGAGTGACCTGTCTGTGGAGCAGCACCTGTAGGGAGTGAGAAGGGATTCCATCAGTATTGTCACATGGGGAAGACACCACGATGATGGTAGAAGGTAACTCTGACTTCTACTGGGGGGTGTTGACGTTGGTCAGGGCAACTGTGGTTGTTGGTGGAGAGGGGGGCCATGTTACAACCCTGTGGGTTCTCCCAGCCTGATGCAAAGTGTCTGGCCACTCCACAACTGGCATAGGGTCCTACACTACTGGTCCACAGCAGAGGCCATGGGGGCACATGGAGCCCCCTGACCTGTGGGGATGATGGCGTGTGATATCTATTATCACTGCCTGCTGGTACTGCAGTCTAGTGGTGTCACAGTGGTGGTAGTGGGGTTACTCAGTAGAGATGCCATGTTTGAGATGGTGTACCCAGTGCACTAATGGCATGGGGGACACCTCAGACAACATCACTCCCCAGGATGGTGAGGGACTGGGTGGCCTGAACAGCATTCAGTGTGGCAGGGTAGGAGGTATGGTGCCCCATGCCTGCCAGTGATGCTGGACAGTATTGCTTGGGGGTACAGTGTGCCTGGTGCCATGCTGCATGTGGATGGCATGAGGACAGTGGCCATTTGTCACTGTATCACAGTGCACAGTGCAGTGGTTGGTATTGTGCCATTTGGGGAGACTACCACCAGGGGGCTGTGAGGGGGAGGACCAGGCATCATGGGCATGGCTATGGCACTGAGACAGGTGCTGGCCCCACAAGGTGCAAAGGTTGCACATGTAATGTATGCTTCCTGCCCACAGGGGCTGCTACCACACTGGTGTGCTATGTGGGGGTTGAGGATTACTTGGTCCAGTGTGAGGCCAATGGTGCCATGGATATGGTGTTAACTGGTGGCCATGTCCAGCTGGGTGGTGGATGTTGTGCACTACGATGACAGCTTGCCAAGGCCATGGGGTGCATCCCTTGCTTGCAGGCAGGGCAATTGCATATGTCAGTCATGAGGGTATGTGACAGGATCTAGACCCTAGGTGGGGGTACTCATACGGGGGGGGGGGTTCCATCACATGTCAGTGTGTAAGCAGCCACTACAGGTGTGTGAGTCATAGCCCCATAGCCCACCACTACCTGGAGCCTGGAGATGGCTGGTAACTATGGGGGTGGTATGTCTACCACACACATGGCTAAAGAAAATCCACCTGGCATAGCATGGTGCTGCATGTTGCTGGATGCAGGCCAGTACCCTGGGGCAATGGTGCCCACAGTAGGGGTTCCTGATGGCATGTGCCATGACTACCAGCCAACCTCCAGTCTGGAGGGTAAAAGGTTTGTGCCTCAGAGCTACTGTCCATTGGAGATCATACTTGGGCACATCATATCAGAAAGTTTATTGGTGGGGTAGCTGTTCATTATTTTTTTGGAAAAAGGACTCCAAGTTCAAAAAAAATTTCGATTTCTTGTTTTATTTTCAGAAATCCCCAATGGTTCACTCACATTTTGAGCATTTTCAAGTGGATATATGACTGTTTAACAGAAAAAAAATCAGTAATTTCACATATATTTACTATCCATTTTTAAATTATCATTCTTCTGTTTAAACATTTAAAGCCATTTAAAGCATCCCTGTTACTTCTGAAGGTAGCGGCTTAATCACACCACGTAATGTTACTTTCTCAAGTATTCATCTGCCACACCTATAAAGTCATAGATATAAATGCTTTTTACTACATGGTAAAATTAGTGTCACAAATCTCGAATCTCCATGAATCAAAGCTATGTGTACCACTCCACCATTATTGTTTGTATTAATGAAAAAATGCATTTTGATCTCCCCCTTTACTGGGAGAAAACCTAACCATTTTAGTTTACTTGTGAATATTAGGATTTGTGCTATGCTCCTAGCTTTTCTTTGCTGGCATACTTTTTTAGCCCATAACAAATACAAGAACAGAAATGCATGTTTTTCCTTCTTCTGTAATCCCATTACAAAGTCACATCATACTTAAACAGTTTATAGATCTTTATAGTTGTCAATAAAGGTATTTTACTGTGCCTTATGTGCAAAATCTGATGGCGTGGTAAGGGCATCTGTAACAAAAGCATGCTGTAAAAAAAAGATGCTGTCTACACCCTGTTCCTCTTGGGCTCATTTGTATCTCCTGCTGGAGTTACGTAACATATCACATCAGTGTTCTCGTATTCATGAGTTCACTTACTAGTAAATTGTACACAGTCTCTGCTTCAATAGCGAAGACCAGGAGGTTGACAAACTGGCCCATATTGCTTTGAATGGTACTGTTTGGACCCTATTAAATTGCCAGTAAAGCAAACAGTGTACTGTTGCTTTTATAATGTTACCCATATAGCATGGATAAACAGCTTTTGTTGAAGCAAAGTACAACCATGTGAGTTACCAAAGGAATTTGGGATGCGTGATCCAGCTGGAATTGGGGGGGGGATCAGAAAACAACTTAAACGTACATGCATATTAAACCTGTTTTCCTTATACATTCATAAGAAAACACAATCAGTTTATTGGACCATTTCACTAACCAGTTCCTCAATGGCTCTTTTTTGTATTAAATTATCAGATCCATCATAGCCTTTCATAGACTGCTGAATGCTCCTTAAGAGTGTTTTTACTCATGTCTGAATTAAACTTCGGCCATTTGTCATAATGATTCATAAGAGCCACTTGATTTGTAGTGGCAGGCCAATACTTTTAACTCCAAGTGTTGTTCTTGTAAATATGTTTATGACAGTAATAAAGAACTTTTCCCTACTTTAGCACCATGCCAGTTTGTCCCACATCTTCTCCAGCATGCTTGCTGATTTGTATCTGTATTCATCCCAATATTAGGATTTAGTACATTCATATGAACAATTCATCTAATTTCTGCACAGTCAAGTTTCTTTGTATAGTCTATACCTCTCTCTAATAGAAATATAGCTTCTAATCCTGAAATCCTAAGTGATGACTCTGTGTATCCTACATCCTGTTGAGCAACTGGTGATGTTTCATCCTTTGTTCTGATGTCAGTTTTATGTTCCTGTATATGGGTTTTCAATGTTCTACTAGTCTTCCCTGCATATAACAGCCCAACCAAAAAGATGATGATTTAATAATGATGTGTCATGAATTATTATTATCAATTATGTTAAAGGATCATGTTCAGACTTCCAAAACCATCATTGTCATCATGACTAAAAATGATTAAATATGAATGCTAAATGGCCAACAATCAAAAAAACACAATGTTATGGAAATAATGACTGTGTTTACAATGATCTCACGTTATCATGATTTTTCATGATTGGCCATGGTCAAGATTATTACAATAAATTAAATGTCAAATAATTGGTCTTTCTTCTACACTCACCGAAAGCATCTTGCCTTCTAATTAGACATGTTTATTTGAAACATCAGTAATGGCACATCTTCTGTACAAACACATTGCTTTCAATTATACTTACTCTAACTCCTCACTTCTTACTTTGTGTTGTAAAAGTACAGATTGGTTTATATAACTCCATTCAGTAGTTCCCTTCAGAGTTGTGGTGAGTTCCTACAAGTTCCTGGTTTGTCTTCAGAACCTTTCCTAACAGTCTGCAAACTCATACTGTCCAAGAAAAAAAATATGTCAACAATAGAAATTACCACTGCATTATTCCATAAACTGTTCTTTTGTAATGTGCAAGATATATGCAAATTAGTTATGCAAATGTACATACTATACCTAACATCTCATTTACTCTTCCAAAAAGGATTAAAACTTAACTTCAGATGATTTACTTATTCTGTGCTTCTGCTAAAAGTTGGCATTAATATTTTTATATTACTAATACAACTTTTAAGTATTACTAATATGACCTACAATTGTATAATAAAGTACTAATATAATCATCAGTGATCATTAATGATAATCTGTTAATCATCAACAGATCATCAAAAGCCATCATACTGATTTTAGTGAAAAAAAATAATCAATAATCATCAGTTGGTGATTTAAAAGTTACATGTTTGATGATTAAATTATAATCTCGATGACGATCTTAGATCATGCTCTGCCTTAATAATCATATAGTAACATTAAATTATTAACAAGAATCAGTCATGACTGACCTTCAAAAATGTAATTGATTTACCGATTCACCTGGTATATCACAAGAACATTGAAGAATGTATATCACCTCTTGTATGATGCACTCTATATGATGTTTTATTGCAAATTTCTGTCCCATATGTGGGTGTTTAAACATTTGCTTTTTACTTCTATGCCTGCAGACCCAGCATCTCCCACATGGGACTACGCCTGGTTGCAAGGGACCTAGTAACAAGTGTTGCTCTTTCTTTTGTTACTTTTTAAATAGTGATTTAACCTCTCTGTCTTTGATGTTTTGTACATGTGTGGCAGTCACTATTGGTCTTAGGTTAAAACTTGGTACAGTGGGATTATCTGCATTTACAAGATACCAATGTTTGTTAATAATCCTATGAATCTCAATAAATTTATGGCAATATTTAGTAGCCAATACCAAGTATCCTAGTGAAGAGTCTGTACCCCTTGTAGCTAGAAGTTCTTTTCTGTTTACATTTTGGATCCTGTGCTCAAAAGTTTTAATCATGTCATGGTATACTGCTACCATGCAATGTTGTGTGGTGTCCGGTAGTGAATTCTGCAGTTTACATTAAATTTCACTGAAAACTCCATGGCCACAGAATTGCAGTAAATACGGGGCCTTGGTTAAAGCCCTTATGTCTGAACCTACTTGTCAGTTCCCTTTTGTTTTTTTCACATTCTTGCTGTGTGCTACAGTTTCTTCAATCCCACACTAGTTAAGAATATGGAATACTGCTTTTTTTAGGTGAGGTTCATGGTAACTTGTTCCATGTAGTACAGTATTTCTATCAGTGGATTTTCTAAATAGTGTTGTTTCCAATGTACCTGTAGTCTTAATAATCTTTAAATCCAAATACAGTATTTCCTTAGAACTGTGCTGCATGACAAATGTAATATTCTGGTACCTATGATTTATGATCCCATAAACTTGATGAAGTTCTTCTCCACTCCCTTGCCATATTAAAAAAAGAATATCATCAATATGTCTCAACCGGGGGCGTGGCTAGCACTGGCAAGATGGCGGTCGTGATTTAGCACAGCTCCCTGAGTATCAAGTTGATAAGTGCTCTTACAGATAACCAGCAAAGACTGACTCATCTATCTCTAAGGGCTGATAGCTGTAGCTGATGGCAGCTCGTAAATCTAAAAACTGGCAATCGAAATTGCAATTTGGGGTGCCAGACCTTCGAGGAAAGTTGCAGATGGGCCCGTATTCCTCCTCGCGCTAACAGGCTGATAGTCCCATGTCACAAGAGCTTGGTATGTCCACCCTAGAGCACTCACTAACAACATGCAACAAGAAATGTGGGCAGGCTTTGCAACTATGATGCTTCAAATGTGTCACCTCCAATTGGCAGTGACATGGCTAACAGAAACCACCACCACACATGCTACACACATAAGTGAGCTTCAACAAAGAGTTAGCGACCTGGAGGACATACTCCATTTTATGTCTCGGGAGCACTCTAATTACACTGATGTTATTGCAGAATTAAGGGAACAGGTAGATGAGCAAGAAAATCGCTCCCGACGGTCCAACCTCAGAAGTGGGTCTGCCGGAGGGAACAGAGGGGAAATTCCCTGAGGTTGGACTGCAACAGTGGCTGGTGCAAAACCTCAAGCTGCAAGAGGCTGCAAATTATGAAATCCAGAGGGCACTCAGAATTGGCCCCCCTCCTAAACCTAACGAGCAACTAAGGCACTGCTTAACAAGTACCTGTGGTTCACGGACACGGAGACAACACTGGTAGCTGCAAAAAAAGCCGGCAATATCAGATGCCGCAGTTCCAGAGTGGGGATCTACCAAGATTACAGCCGCGAGATGCAAAACAAGTGGCAGAAATTAAATGGAGTAAAAACCAAGCTGCACTCTGTAGGCTGACCATTCTCCTTCTTTTATCCTGCCAAACTGAGGATTGATTGACCTGGGGGGGTGCTTAAAGTCTTCTACAACTACCTAGAAGCTGAGAAGTGGGTGGCAGAGGCCTCCAGACAAGAGGGTGGTCGATCTTCTATCTCCTAAACCTTCACAGGGTAGTGTTCCTGCATTTCTGCTCATTACTGCTCATTTAGAAGATTTTCAATACTCAAGGCCCTTTTGTGTATACCCCCCCAGCCTTATTTCCTCTTGTAATGCTTTTTTTTTTTCTCGTTGATCTTGCCCGGGCCCCCTGAAGTGACTTGAGTGGGGACTGCAGAGCACGCGGCCTGGAGGCATAACCGTTCCCATGAAGCTCTGTTCTTGTAACTGCGTCATGACTTTCTGAGAGCCCGGTGGGGGTACTGGGCATCGAGAGAGCACGTTTGCCTGGGGGAGCGATCTGGCACAGTACTTGTAATCAGGCAAATAAAGGAAGACTGTGTCTCTTGGTACTAGAATATTGCTGCATACAGGAACCTGTGGCTGCATGTTGTCTGGTTGAAGGACCGCAGGGACCCTACGATAGATCCGATCACTGATCTAGATGAGTGAGGCGACTCCAGTTGGAAAAGCGATTCCACCCGACCACATCTGGGGATGTGGCTAACAGCGGGTGGTCGGAAGCATTCGGGCTATTGCAAGAGTGACTAGGACCTCTCAGGGAAGTGCACCTCTTTGAACTAGGGGTAGCATGCTTCAGACTGCATGGGGGGGGCTGCATGTATTATTACAACTTACAAAAGTAGCATTAGACAGCTGGATACTGGGGGATCAAATCTGCCAAAACAAACGAGAGAGAGGGGAGAGTAAGGAGAGACAACTGCATGTACACAAAGAATGCTGTAGGTGTTGGGATAGACACTTTAATGGACATGCTTAAGTGTCGGGGGGGCAACAAAAAATGGTCTGAGTACCAGCTTTGTCCTCTTTGGGGACAGGGGGAAAATGCATGACTTGTAGCATGTGAAGTTAAGTTAAATACTGTCTGTTCTCCCCTGCATGACATTGTTACCTCCTGGAAGTTGGTACAGTATTGTGGATCTTTTGAGAATGAGGGGGACCTAGGGGAAGGGGGCATAGGGACCATTTTGAAGGAGAGTTGGATACTTTGTGGTGTGCTTATCTTTACAGGGTGGTGGTTGCCATGAAGTTCACCCACAAAGGTGTGGTGCCTGAACTCATGCCTTCGGTTCTGTGTTGGCTTAAGAGTAGACTAGCAGATAAGGCTATTTGGTTATAATATGGTGTTGTCACCTGCTGAAAAGGAAGTTCCCAGCTATCAGTAATGAATGTGAATGTTGCTGGATCTGGTAGGTCTGTATTTAGGACAGATGCTCCAGTAACCTAATATACTAGCCATCCAAAAGAGAGGGAATGCTGACAGGGAAGGGATTTGCCCAGTCGAGGTGGGAGGGATGAGGGGTGGGGTATGGAATATTATGGTTGCCCTGTTGGCATACATAACTGAGTTATCGGGGGAAGGGAATGTTAATACTGGGAGGGAGGGAGGGAGGGGAGCTCCGCTTTAGTTTTGAGCAAATAATACTTGATGGAATGGAGATGCAGATATGGAGGGTACCTTGCATTCAATGTATTGATGCTTCACAGTGCACTAGTAAAATGGCAGTATCAATATATAACAGTGACAGTGGGTAGCTTTACTAAGGTGGTGATGTGGAATGTTAATGGTTTGAAAACTGTGCTGAAAAGAAAGACAGTATTGAATGAAATATAAAATTGGGCCCAGGCTCATATTATCCTGTTGCAGGAGACTCATATGTCTGCTCAGGAGGCCCTAAAAACTGAACAATACATGGGGGGGATGTTGGCTGTCTGCATGTTGCTCCACCAAGTCCAGGGGTACCTCCATATGGCTACCTAAAAACCTGAAGTTGGAGGTACACAGGAAAATTAAAATGGCAGAGGGAGGTATGTCCTGGCCCATTTGACTGTTGAAGGGGGAAACCCAATATCTGTGGGCTCGATTTATGCCCCAAATGTGGAGGATCAGGGTTTCTTTCAGTGACTGGCCTTGGACATGTCTAGTATGCCAGGTCCATGGGTACTGGGGGGGATTATAACTGTGCTGCTGATGTTATTCTGGACAAGTCTAATCCTGCACCAGTGCCTGTCACTAAGAATAAGTTGATCCTGGGAGAAATTGAATGGACCTGTACTTTAGTGGATGTTTGGCGGCATCAAAATCCCACAAAAAGAGAATACAGTTTCTACTCTCATGCCCATGGCTCATACGCCAGACTCGATCAGGTGCTGGTCAGTGCCCCCCTGCTGTTTAACATGGGATCAGCACTTTCCTCCCCGATCATAATATCTGATCATGCATACCTACAAATACTATTAGAGGTAGGAGGGATGGGAACGGTCACAGCAGGGTACCTGGAGACTGGAACCACTGTTGCTGAAGGATGGAGAATTCATTACATACATAACCAAGGCACTAGAGGAATTCTGCCAACATAACAAAAGGGGGGGAAACTTTGCATTCGGCCAGGTGGTATGCTATGAAAGCATGTATCAGGGGGCAGGTTATATCATACTCTGCGCACAAGAAAGAAAATGCCCAACTGGAGTTGGAGCAACTCAGACACCAGATCACAGCTTTTGAAGAGGCCCATATGAGAACCCCCATGCAGCCACTATATAGAATAGTGCAAAAACTAAAGTGGAAGTTCAGTCTTATAAATACTGCACAAGTAGAGAGAACAATTCTTTTAACAGGGCTAGTGCATATTTTGATGGGGACAGGGAGGGAAACTCCTAGCCTGGCAACTAAAGAAGAGGGAAGGAGACAGGACAACTACACAAATCCAGAAAGCAGACGGGGAGCTAACCACCTCAACTGGAGAAATAGGTGAGCAGTTTAGAAGTTTTTACCAGACATTATATACATTGGAGGTAGCTCCAACGCCACAACAAGTGCAATCCTTTTTTGATAAAGCCACATTATAGACTATACCCCCTGAATTGTTGAAGGACGTGGATAGACCCCTTGAGAATTCTGAACTCCTTCATGCCATCAAGTCCCTTGCTGGAGGGAAGGCCCCTGGACCCGGATGGGATACCTATGGATTTCTTTAAATTATTTAAGGACTTGCTGGTAGAACCTCTATTTGATTCACTGTAAGAAGGGCTAAACAAAGGAATCTTACCACCCTTTATGAGGGCAACCACCATTACCATCCTCCCTAAACTGGGGAAAAACCCTGTCCATTGTGCCTCATACTACCCCATATCGCTGCTTACAGCTGACTATAAAATATTGGCTAAGGTACTGGCCTCCCAGCTGGAACCCATACTCTCTGGGCTTATACACTCAGATCAGACAGGGTTTGTGGGTGGTTGGCAGGGGAAGCACAATATTAGGAGGACCCTTAATGTCCTACATATTTGGGGGAAGTTGGCTGTAAAACATGGGGCTGCCATCTTAGCCCTAGATGCCGGGAAGGCATTCAATAGGGTTGAATGGAAGTATATGTTCAAAGCCTTAAAGCAGCAGGGGTTGGGACCTAGGCTCCTTAAATGGATCAGTACTCTTTATGCCTTCCCCATGGCTCAAATTCTGGTGAATGGTTTTCTGTCTGCCCCATTTACACTGTGAAGGGGCACCAGGCAGGGTTGCCCCCTGTCCCCACTGCTATATGTCTTGGCCTTGGAGCCATTGGCAGCAGCCATCAAGAATCACGTGGAAATACAGAGGTTCTTGGGAGGGGGGAGAGAGCACAAGGTGGCCCTGTATGCAGACAATGTCCTACTTTATTTACATAACCCTACTGAAGGCTTACCTTAGGTGCACTGCATATGACAGGAATACAAGCACCATCAGGCTATAAAGTCAATTGGAAAAAAAGTGAAATTCTCACAGTAGGGCAGGTAAACAGGCACCAACTAACTCAAGTGCTAGGGGGACTGGTGATCATGAATAGAATAAAATACCTAGGAATAAATATGTCTGCAAAACTTGGATCATTGTACGCTCAGAATTATGTCCCATTAGTAAAGAAACTGGGCCAGGGCTCTAAAAGATGGCAAACTTTGCCCCTGACTTTATTAGCTAGGGGCAGCACTGTAAAAATGATGATTCTGCTTAGATGCCTTTATCTTTATCAGTCTTTGTCCATCTGGGTTCCAGCGGTACATTTTAAACAAGTAAACGCCTTGATCCATAGTTTTCTCTGGAGAGTAAGAGGAGCCCAGATTAGAAGGACGATATCACAAATGCTGACTATTAAGGTAAGTATGGGGTTACCCAACTTCCAACTTTACTATCTGGTAGCTCAGTTGGCATTTATTCTGGGTGGTGTGAGCCATATTTGTCTGGACTGGGTCGAACTGGAGGAAGAACAGATTGGAGGGTCTTTACGGCACATGTACTTGTCTGAGGGGCTTGGGCTTAAGGAAATGGCAGCCATTGGCAATCCTTGCACAACGGCCACTCTAAAAGCCAGATTTAACACACATAACAAACTGGGGAGCCGGGGGGGTGGAAAATATTCACCATATGCTGACCTCACCACAGTCCTTAAAGGCAGAGGGGCGTATACAGTATACTTGCACCATGAAATCAGAGCATGGAAGACCAAGGGAGTGAAATATGCCCTGCAGCTATATGAAGGGGGGAGGTTCTTGGAATTTTCAGAGATGATGGCCAAATACTCCATTGACCCTGGGGACTACTTTACATACCAGTTGGTCTGCCACAGATTTGGGGAAAGTATGACTGTGGATTTGGGATGGTCTGAGCCTACTCCATTTGAAGAGTGCAAGTACAACCCACCTCCAGATATGAACGCATTATCCATTTATTACTGTACTTTATTGGGAGCTGAGCCAGATTATGTGCAAACCATTAGACAGAAATGGGAGGCAGTCCTTAATATAAAACTTGATCATAATGTATGGAAATTGGTAGTAAAACAGCTTAATACATGCTCAAGGAATAACAGACTAGGACTGGTGCAGTACAATTTCTTGTACAGAGCCTTCTTAGTCCCTCTAGACTTCATATCATGAACTCCAACTTCTCCCACACCTGCCCCAAATGTGGTACTGACCAGGCAGACTTCCTGCACTTGGCCCTGACATGCGCAAAAGTTGCCCCCTTCAGGATAGAGGTACACAAACTGATGGAAATAACCCTATCACAAAAACTACCATGCACCCCCTTGGAACTGTTTCTGGGTGCAGAACCATCAGGGGATTGGCATAGTGTCAGCCACCCTCTTTGGGGAATTGCACTGGTTAATGCCAAAAAAACTTTAGCACAGACATGGATGTCAGGAAACACCCCGGCAATTCAGCAGTGGGTCAACAATTTAAAGCAATGTCTCACATTAGAATAAAAACATTTTACAAAAAAAATGTCTCAATCATGATTTTATTTTATTATAGTGTGGATTTATCACTGGTTCTAATACAAATCTTGTTTCAAAATAATACATATAGCTGTTGGCATACTCTGGGACCATGGTGCCACCTATGGCCATACCCCTCACCTGCTGGTAAAATGGACCATCAAATTCAAAGTAATTTTTTGTCAAAATAATATCTGCTAACTCTTCTAACATTCATTTTTTTGGTCTTGCTGAAGCATCTCTAGTGTCCAACATAAAGCTGTTATCATCTTTATCTTCATCGTTCCCCACCTAGGCATCCACCTCTGGCATGCTTATGTGGTGTGCTAGGGTGATATTATGCAGAATGCAGCATGCCACAAAGATTTTAGAAGCTATGCAGGGATCCCACAAACCCATCCAAAGAATGAAAGCACATCTTCAACAGTCCAATGGTTTTCTCTATGACTGCCAGTGTAGTTGCATGCGCTTTGTTGTACCATTCTTCTGCCTCTATCTCTGGATGTCTCACTGGGGTCATTAGTCATGACTGCTATGGGTAGCCACTGTCATCTGTGGGAATTGAGCAACCACATGACTATGCCACTGTCCAGGCAATCATGCAGTGCTGCAGTGTCTGTATGCCACACTGGCACCCCCAAGTGATGCCATACCTCTGCACCATCCAGCACCCACACAAACACCCCCACCCTTTCAGATGCCCCAGCCCCCCCACCTGATAGGTGTGGTATATGGTTGAAATTTGCACCGCCATCTGCAGTGACACGTTGATCATGGCCTATTCACACTTCCTGTATATACCCTGCTTGTGTCACACTGGCTGATCCACATGTTATCCTTCCTGTGTCATGCACCTTCCTAGCAGCCATACTCCCTCTATGTCTCCTCATTCAAATGCCTTACACAGGCCACTGTGGCAGAATGTATATGAGTTATGGCAGGATCAATGGTACTGGGTAACCACATCCAGGATTCTGCAGTGGCCGTCACATACACTACCTACACATTCTTTGAATGGTTCCCCTTCCTGTTGATGTAGACATCCGGATCAACTGATGGTGCCCATATGGCTATGTACATACAATCAATAACACCCAGTACATGAGAGAACTGCACAATGGCATAGAAGCCCTGCTTAACTGCCAGCTTCTGCTGGGTATCCTTGGGGAACCTTATGTATCTCTGTATCCTGTTTACCAGGGCCTCCAGTACTTGATTCAGACACTTTGACACAGATGCCTGCGTATGCCCACAGTGTCATCTGTGGGGGTCTGAAAGGTCCCCGTTGCAAGAAAGAGCAGAGCTGCAGACACCTGCATGTCCACAGGTATGGGGTGGCATCTGTGGGTTCAGATCTGCAGGTTCCCATGAGCTCATTGCAGAGCTCCATTGTTGCAGCCCTGGTAAGGCAGTATCGTGTCATGCACTGCTCATCTGTCAGTTCATGATATAAAATCTACCTCCGGTATACCCTTGCAGGGTATCTCCTCCAGATTGTTCCATCACTCTCTGCAGTGCCTCAGCAGTGTGAATTGTGCTGCTGTTGCTGGGCACACCTATGCCAGCTTTACATTGCCAACCAGATGACTAGTAGTGCTGCTAGTCCTGGCATTCACTGCTATCACCCTTCCGGCACTTGTGCTGCTTCTGCAATAGCTCCTCAGTGGTGAGTCACTTCAACATGCCTACTTTTGGCCTATTAATATGCTCTAATGTCAGTTAAACCAGCTCCACCCTGGTCTAACAAGTGCAGACATTGTTCAGCACAAGCCCCTGGAGTTTCACCTTTCAAAATCCCCAAAAAAGGGGAGGTGTGATATTTTTCTTGATGCAAGATGCATTATGACATGGTGCACCCAATTTTTTTTATGCAACCATGGTGCAATCAACTTTGATGCAGGTAGACCCTGATTTGATGTGTGTGTTACAAAATACAATCTGATGCAAGTTTTTATGAAAGTCCCTCTTCATGCAAAATTTGTTAGGTGCAATGATTTTTTTTTTCATTCTTGTGGCTTTGAAAATTGAGCCCAAACAAGTGAATCCAGATACAGACATCCCATTTAGCTCAATTTTGGAGTTTCCTTTTTGAAAAATGACCCTGAAATATGGTTTTGGGACATTTCTAAAATTCTAGATGGAAGGCTTAGAGTGGGCTCCTTATTCTTCTTCTTTTATGAGAGGAAATGCTTCTTTTGTGAGTCTCACAAAAGGAAAATCTTGGCTCATGAAAGAAAAATTGAATCTCACAAAAGAAGAAATTTCTTGTTTTGTGATCATCTTTCATATCAAAAGAAGCTCACGAAAGAAGAATTTCTTCTTTTGTGAAGTGAGATTCTTTTTTTCCTGCTCTTCTTTTCATCTGAAAGGATTTGTCACAAATGGAGATTTTTCACAAAGTCAGAAAATATTTCCTTCATGTGAAAGAATTCTTCTTTCTTGAAAGCATGTGAAAAAAGAAAATCTGCTCACAAAAGAACTTTTTCTTTGTATACAAAAATAAACTTTTCTTTATTACAAGGCTATTTTTAAGATTTGTACCTACAAATTTTAACATGGCCTTTTTTTATCACATCTCAAAACCTAGTCCGATGACATTTTTCTAGTATGGCCCAGAAGGTGATTTTGCAGTTGTTCTGAGAAAACACCTTTCTGGCCTGATATGAAAAATGTCACCTGACTGGTTCATGAGGTGGGGTCTTAAAAAAACACTGTGTTGAAAATCTGGATTGAAAATATTTTAAAAAAGTGTTATTAAGGAAAGGCCCTACACATCTGTATCTGCAGCAGCAGCTAGATGGTCTCCTCACTTGGGGAGGAGGTACAAGGCCTGCTGGAAACTCCTCACATGGCCCAGGATCCTGAGGGCCCAGTGTGTCTGCAGCCAGATGGATCTGGAATAAATTGGGACCTGTATGAATAAGGATATAATTTGGGAATAGAAAATGGATGACAGAGGGAGGTTACATACCTATGCAGTGCCATGGCCCAGAGAAATAGGGAACGGGTCCTAAGGATTGCTATGGGAGCCAGAGGGGAGGCAGAGCTGGATGTCATTGCCCACCTAGGGACCAATGACCTGGCTATGGACTGGGCTAGGATGGTGCAGAGGGAGTTTAGGGAGCTGGTGATGGATCTTAAATGGGTAGCACACTCAGTGGCTTTCTCTGAGGTGCTACCTGTTTATAATGGAGAGTGGAGAGGTATCTCAGCACCAGGAGCTTTAATTTATTGATTGGGAAATGGTGCAGAGATGAAGGATTGAGCTACACTGGGGGCTGGGGGTCATCCTGGGAGGATAAGAGCCTATACAGGGGTGATGACATGCATCCCTCTGGAAGGTGAGCCACAGTCCTCAGTGGATGGTTTAAATGTTACTTTGATGAACATTTAAACTAGAGGAGGAGGAGACAGAAGATACTGGGGAGGGAGGAACTGCCTCCCCCAAAACTGAAGTAAAAAGTAGGGAGAATCTGAGATCAGTGAAATTCCTCAGGATACAAATTAATCCAGGAGGAAGGGTGGAAGAAATGAAGTGGGATGGGAGTGGATGCATTAAAAAGAGAGGGGGAAGAAGGGGAAAGCAAAAATGAAAAAAGATGGGTGACAAATGAAGTGTTAAAATCCTAGAAAGTCATGCGTGTAAATGCTTGGAGTCTAGTAAATAAGATTCCAGACTAAGAGGCCACAATGGTAGAGGCCAGCCTGACTATTGTGGTCATTACCAAGTCGTGGTACACTGAAAACCATGACTGGGACAACATGACCATACCAGTCCATACTTTTGTTCAGGAAGGACATGGTAGGAAGGAAAGGAGAGGGTGTGGTACTTTATGTGAAGGAGGACATTAAAGCAACAGAGAGGGAATACAGTGGGGGCAGAGGTGCTGTGGGTCACCCTAGAGATGGAGAATGGAACCTGGTGTGATTGACAGACCTCCAGCATGGGGGGGGAGTTAGATAAAGTACTAATGGAAGTCACTGGCAAGATGGCAGAAAACTGGGAGGTGCTCTTGGTGGGGTACTTCAGTCTGCTAGATGTAGATTGGAGCCTCTCAGCTTCAGCTTCAGCTTGAAACAGGGAAATCTTGGACTCCATGCGGAGGTAATTCCTCAAGCAACTAGTCAGTGAACACACTCAAAATGGGGCAATACAAGACAGCATTGTAGACATCAAGGTTTAGGCCACCTGAGGACCAGCGTTCACCATACAGTGTGGTTTGATATAAGAATGGCTGCAAGATGAAGCAACACAAAGGTGAGAGTCCTGGACATCAGAAGGCAGATTTTAAGAAGATGTGTGAATTCCTCAGGGTTCACCTGGTTGGGGGGGATAAACTTGGTGTGGTGGGGGAACAGTTGGGGAAGTGGAGAGGGCCATAGTGAAAGTAATAAACCTCTGCACAAAGTAAGGGAGCAAATGAAAGAGGAAAATAGGTCACTAAGGTTTTCAAAAGTGATGGTAGAACAGGTAAAAGTTAATAGGGTAGCATTCAGAAAGAGCAAGAAGATGCAGTGGGAGGAGGATAGGGAGGTGTATTAGGGGAAACGGAGAGAAGCAGTTAGAGCAGTAAGGACCACAAATGAACAAACTGAAGAGAGAATAACCAAGGCAGTACCAGAAGGGGACAAGACATATTTTTAGGTATGTATGTTTGGTATGAAAAAAAATAATAATCTAGGTGGAATTGCAAGGTTAAGAAAGGGAAGGGACTGTGCAGAGGATGAACATGAAAATGCAGATATCCAGAACACATACTTTTTTAAATGTTCACAGAAAAAAGAGACAGAAAGATGCCAGAAAAAATGTAACAGGAGCATTGGAGGGAGTGAGGTGGACACTAATCCATTTTTGGAGGAGAAAGTCCTGAACAGACTCACAAATCTGATAGTGGACAAAGCAATGGAACCAGACAGGGTCCACCAAAGGGTATCAAGGGAGCTCAGAGAGGTACTGGTTGCACCTCTGATTATCCTGTTTAGCAGCTCATTGGAAACAGGAGTGGACCCAGAGCACTGGAGGAGTGCAAATGTAGCCCACTTCACAACAGTGGTAGCAGGGAAGAAATGGAAATTATAGGCCTGTCAGCTTTACTTCAGTGGTGAGAAAGTTAATGGATTCACTGCTGAAAGAAGGGATTGTGGAATATCTTGAATCCAATGTGTTACAAGACTTGAGGCAGCATGGATTCAAGGGGTGGGGCAGAGTCATGTCAAACAAATCTGTTAGAGTTATTTTATTGGGTGACAAAGGAATTAGATCAGGGTGGAGTGGTGGATGTACCCTATCTAGTTTTCAGAAAGGTGTTCAACAGTGCTTCACATAGGAGACTGGTAGGCAAGCTAGGTCACTTATGATTGAGTCCAAAGGTTGCAAACTGGGTAAGAAATTGGTTAAGGGATAGATGGCAGAGGGTGGTTGTAAAAGGAGTTCACTCAGAGAAAGGGAGGATGACCAGAAGGGTGCCTAAGAGATAAGTGCTGGGACTGATCCTCTTTAATGTCTTTATAAGTGATACTGCAGAGAAGCTGGAAGGGAAGGTCTGCCTCTTTGCAGATGATATCAAACTCTGCAATAGGGTGGACACTCCAGGGGGTGGAAATGATAAGCAGTGACCTGACAAAACTTGAGAAGTGGCCAAAGGTATGGCAGCTGGGATTTGATGGAAAAATTGAAAAATAATACACTTGGGGCACAGAAACCCAGGAGCAAAGTACAAAATAGTGAGGTGGTATTGACTACCACCAAGCAGAAAAATGACTTTTTTGTGATCATCTTGGATGACTTAAAGGAGGCAAGACAGTGCAATAAGGTAGTCGGGGGGCAAGTGGGATGCTGGGGGTGCATAGGGAGAGGTATCACTAGCATAAAGAGGGAGGTGGTGGTGCCTCTGTATAGATGGGTGGTAAGACACCACCTAGAGTACTGTATCCATTTCTGGAGACCACATCTCAGAAAGTGCACAGATAGAGTTAAAGCAGTCCAGAGGAAGGTGACTAAATTGGTGCAGGTTCTGTATCAGAAGCCATACAATGACAGATTAAAGGACTTAAATGGAGTCCTTTAAATACCTTATGGGGGTAAACAAGATACAGGAGGGAAGAGGTTTTCAGAAAATAAAAGGTGCTCAAGGACAAAGGGATATGGTAAGAAGCTGGAGCAGGATAGATTCAGGATAAATGTGCAAAAGTACTTCTTCACAGAAAAAGTGGTGGATTCCTGGAATGGTCTTCCAGCGGTGGTGTTGCTGGTGAAAACAATGGTGGGGTTCAAGAATGTATAGGATAGGCATAATTGAATCTTAGGGAAAGTGAAGTGGATGAACGGGCTGGAGTTCAAATAGGACCTGCGGTGATACTATTGGCAGGGAAAATGGGCAGAAAAGGTAGGCCATGCAGTCATTATCTGCTGGCAAGTTCTATGTTTCCATATTTTAATGAGTCCACTGTCTCATAAAGAAAGGAACGTTATTGTAAAAACTGTGCTAATGCACCAGTTTAGGGTTCAGCTTAAAGCAATGAAAGTAGAGAAATGTGGTGAAAGGGTTTTCAACCATAACTGACCCACAAAGAAGCAAAACGCCAACACAGCACAAGCAACAACAGACAGCCATCATCATGTAAGACAAACAACATACAACTTTTTCAAGATAATACAAATGCAGTAGCACTGATGTGATACCTTCAAAATATGCATATAGCATGCTCCACTTAAAAAAAAATTCTTCATCAGTACTGTTTAGAAATGTAATAGTGTGACTGCAGAAGTGGGTGGGTACATATTGCAGTGTACATATGTATTTGTGCCTGCAGAACTGCAGGTCCCCCAGCAGTCTGCACTTCTGCAGTCAGAGGTAGTGCTGCAATATGGGTATCAAGGATTTCTATCTGCAGTCAGAAGTGGGTGAACTTGTCTTATACTGTGCATGTTTATCTGTGGATGCAGAAAAGCTGGTCCACAGGGGCAAGTTGTGTTGTAATTTGAGAATTGGGGATGTGTATCTGATCCCAGAAGTGTGTGTGTGTGAATGTTTTGCACTATGGATGGGTATCTGTGGCTACAGAAACCCTGATTCCACAGGGGCCCACCTTTCTGCAGACAGAAGTAGTGTTGTGATTTGAATATCATGGATTTCAGTCTGCAGCCAGAAGTGAGTATGTATGTCTTGCAGTGTGCATCTGTATCTGTGGTTGTTGAGGTGCTGGACCCTGATGATGGATGCATTTTGTGTCATCTGGAAACAGTTATATATTGTTTGTCTTACCTGATGATGGCTGTCTGTGGTTGCTTTTTTGGTTGTGTTCTTTTGCTGCTTGGGGGGGGGGGAGTTAGGGTTGCCATAAAGCCTCATTTCCCTAGTTCTGTGACATTAAGTTGAATTCTAACTGGTGCTTTAACATTATTTTTTGCAGTGAATTTCCTTCCTTTTTGAAAAATGTTAGTTGCCATCTTGGTCCGTTTATAAAACAATGAACAAAATGTGTGGTTTGATATCTTTTATTGGACCAACAAATATTTTTTTACAAAATGTTTAAGCTTTCAGTCTTACAGAGTCCTTCACTGCAAACATGGCAGTTAAAGGGACACTGTCATCTTTTCCCCTCATTTTTCTTCCTGACTTATTCAGTGTGTCTGTAGGCAGTTACTAGTAAAACAGGTACTCTAGAATGCCACTGTCTCACACAAAAGTAATCTGTTTACCTATATTTGTGCAGTTTGCTTTAATTTATTTAATAACTGTCCACACTTAACTTCCCTGTCCACCAGAAGAATATCGGCACTGAGAACATGCCTTTACCATGGAGAGCTGTCCTGAAGTCCACTTTTTTACATCCCTATTGAATAAAACACGTAACCCAGTAGATTGTGGCATACTGAGTTGTTTGTGATATCTTCAAATAAAAACCAAGCACTTGGTGAGCTGCAAAATGTATTTTAAAACTGGTGCCAAAATTCCATGCATATACAGTTGTAGCAGGAGAAAAGATCCCACTCATGCGCGAGAATGTGCCACTCTTGCGCATGTGTAGGCGGGTGGGATGAGGGGTCCGCTGGACCACCAGGGATAGTGGACGTACTTTTTTTATACACATGCCCATGATCGAGCTGAGAGCGGTCCACTGGACCACCAGGGATATTGGAATATTTTTATTTTTACACATGCCTGTGATCGGGCTGAGAGCAGTCCACTGGACCACCAGGGATATTGAAATATCTTTATTTTTACACATGCCTGTGATCGGGCATGGGGGGTCACCACCACAGAGGTGCAGCCAGAGCTCAAGTGGCAGCTGCTGTGTTGTGCCCTGCGATTCGGCAGCTCACCTGTGGGTGGCCAGCAGTTGTTCCTTTTTTTTTTTTGATCAGCTTTGTGCGGCACAAGTAGGGGTTGTGCATGCATGGACTCAACACATCCCGGGCTGAATATTGGGATGTGCAGAGTATGCATGGGCACGCCCCCCCTACCTGTGCCGCATACATTACTGATGAGCTCTGGCACATTGGGATTTGTGCCAGGCACAATTCCTGTTTGAATATCGCACCGGGACGCATCAGTGGGTTGTGCCTGGTGCAACACTGTTGTGCCATGTGCAACCCTTTTGAATATCTGGGCCCTAGGATATGGCCACTCACATTAATTTATAAAGTATTGTTTGCTTACTGCATTAAATGCCTAGGATACAGCCAGTCAACATCCCCCATTCCAGATGTACGAAGAGAGGCCTCTGTGTTGTGAAGCCTATCCTTTTTTTTGGACAATGTAAATCTCTTATGCATATTTAGTGCTATAAATGTGTTTCTCCATGACTGTTTCATCTCACTTACTTTCCCTTTGTCATTCTCTATTGAGCATATACACTATGGCCATGCTCAGCACTCTTTGTGCTGGGTAAGGTTTTGGAAGCATACACCATCCCTCCCATTTTGTCACTGAAATGAGGGACATGGACACTCAAAATGAGGGACAATGAGGGACACTAAAACATATGATAATCAGGACACATCATGAAATAAGGAGATGCAGTACCACAGAACAGAGTGGAAACCATAGTATTAGCACCTGAGAATGAATTCTACCATTAAGCAGGGGTGCCATTTATGTAGGGCAGAGGGGGGCAGTTGCTCCCCTTCCCGTATTTGCACCTAGGTTGTTCTTATGCTGTGGTAATAATGGCTTTAAATTTGGATTTCATCTTTTGCAGAATAAGTGCCCACCTGGCCTGTGTGTGCTCATGCTGCAGGTACTCTCCAGACTCAGCTGTCTGTATTGTGTTGTCCACTCTCTCCACCTATTATTAGCAGTGTCAGTGGCTCAATAGGTAGCATACTCACCTCTGAGGCCGGGAGATCAGAGGGCTGTGGGTTCAGTTCCCACATCTGGCACTTGGGTTAATATCCCAGTACTGACACTGTAGTGCAGCATGAGAGGGTTGCTGCACTTCTGAGGTGCCATCTTTCAGATGAGACATTAAACCAAGGTCCCATCTGCCTGGATTGGTGGCAGTTCAGGTGGATGTTAAAGATCCCATGGCACTTATCGAAAAGAGTAGGGGAATTTCCCCGGTGTCCTGGCCAAATTTCCCTCATTCACTAAAAATACCACCAACAGCTTAATCTGGTTCAAGGTCAATTGGCATTCATCTGTATCCCCTCCCCCCCGGGTTGTGCCTGAAAATAGGCAGGATTTGTCTAGTGCACTTACCCAATCAACAAAAACTAAATAAATACATAAAATTAGCAGTGGCACAATCACATGTGATGTGGATGAGCTCCAGCCAAGTAAGGGCGCATGAGCCTTGCAAGTGCAACACTGTCTTTCCTGCCACAGAGTAGACAGACTGCACTATAGCTTGAAGGAATCAGTGAGCACTGAACTCTCAATAGCAGTGTTGTGGCAGCTTATTTGTGTTGTTCTACTCTTAGTGAGTCTTCATCTTCCCTGGTAGCTGAAGGTACAGAGGGTGAGCTAGAAGCTAACTGAAGACTAGGCTACCTACTTACTCTACTAGGCATGTCTTGCAAAAAAAACAGCACAGACACCCACAGCAGCAAGCTAGGCTTAGCAGTAGTGGTGACAGCAGTGTGGGTGGCTTTTATAGACCTTGATCAGTGCAGTGCTGCAGCAGCCACAGCAGCAACTAAGCAAGAAGCAAGCAACCCAGGTTAGGTGGGTTCAGTTGGTGAGGTGACTTGGTCAAGGACCACATTCAGGACCTGTGATGGTCAGTTCTAGCATCCAGCTTCTGGCAGAAGGAGAGAGGGGCAGCGGACTGAAAACTGGGCTGGTGCACACTATGCCAGGCTGCAGGTTCTGGCCATATGACCTGGTAAGAAAAAGTGAATAATTCTTTTACAGGGGGATTGGGGAAGGAGGAAGGACTAAAATATTGATGTGTTTTTCACCTTTGGGCAGCTTCATGACCCATAGGAGATGGGTACTGAATGGAATAGAGTCAGGGAGAAAAACTGGGACAAAGTTCTTTGGGGGGGGCAGAACTTCAGCCAGGAAAAAAAATGGTTAGTAACTGGGTTGGTTTAAGCCCAAATCTGATGCACTGCTCTGGGGTATATACAGATGAATCTTATACATTTGAATTTTTCCCAATTTACATATCACTTTTCAGTCAAAACAAATAAGTTGTACCTTTTAGAGATGTTACAGACATTCTAAAGCTGTCCCTTATGTTCAAGGACAGTTGAGTGGTGTGGTATGCACAGACTATTGGCACCTGACTATAGTCAGGCTTATGCCCCCCCCCACCACAGTGAACCTGACCTCCACATCCCCATGCTCAGGTACAGTTTGACAAAGGGCAAAGGAGACTTCAAGGGCATGCGCCATTGAAATGAATGAGGTTATTTTTTATTACTATTTTATACATTACTGATGGAGAACTGTAGATTAATGAAGGCCACTGCTCAACTAACAAGGGCCTTGTTAGTAGAACAATGGCCTTCATTATTCTCCAACTCATCATCATAACATAAAATAGTAATAGAAAATAACTCCATTCATTTCAAGGGGGTACGCCCCAGCACTCTGACTTATGGACATCATCTCTTAAAGACTTCTGCCTCTGGCTCCCTAGTACTCAAGTAAGAGACTTTTTACTTATATCTATACTTGGTGGATTGTCTGTAGCAGCATGGCTGTACCCACTACAGTGTGTGTGTATGGGGGGGAACTGGCCATGTGAGTGTGTGTGTGCGCGTGTGTGCGCGTGCGTGCATGCGAGTGTGTGTGTGTGTGTGGGTGTGTGTGTGTGTGTAAGTTATTGCTACTTTTGTGTTTGCACCTTAAAGTCTGTTTCCGTTGAAGCATTCAAAACTATGGAGAGAAAATAGTAGGAATACAGGCAAGACAGAAGTAATTAAGTGGTATTGTGGGTAATTTTGTGTATTTGGATGGGAAAAATCACATGCATTTCCATTGGTATGTGTGTTACAGTTCAACTGTGAAAATGAAATGAGGGAGAGAACAAAAACTGAAAACCATAACAGTGGCTATAAGCATGATACATGCATGCAGAATTATTCAGATACAGTATGTACTGAAGTACAAGTGAGCCATATGTGCGCAGAAAATATGGCTTAGTGGTTAAAGGCACTGAACTGCAAGCAAGGAGGCTTGGAGGCATGAGGACCTGGATTTGAATCTCATCAACCCCCACTTGTGTATGGTGTGGTCCTGAAAAGTCAGTTAACTTTTACATGTGCAGGTATCAGTTACTACTTGCATTTTGCACACATGCCACATGCATGCATGCAGTTTTTCCTATTTTAACATAAAAATCATGGTTTCCACACTTGCTTGCTGCACTCATGCCATATGCATGCAATCGGTTCCAATTTAACATTTAAATCATACTTGCAGCATGCATATCACTTGGGTAGTTTTATGTGTGCAGCATGAAAACATTTCATACAATTATTTCTGTAAAAGCTACCAGAAAACATTAAAGAGAGCCATGTTTTGCAAGAACAAGACTCTACATAACCTCTAACAAACTGCACATTACAACAGTAGGAGAGAAGAAGACAGTAATAACATAGGACATGATAATACAGCTGAATATATATCTGTTGTTAATGTTTCCAACCACACACTAATCACTTGAGAAATATCTGAACTCTCTAAGGGACTTTCATTTTGCCCAACAAAGGAGCTTTATAAAATACAGTCCTTTGGTGAACTAGAAGAATACTTCCATAGACTGTTTTCTCACAATGAACATAATACCCCAGATGTCAATATTCCACTGGCAAAGCAAAATAAGTAATTTGCTTCTATCCCCCCCAAGTGGACATAATACCAAACTGGACACATATTCAGAGTTTTCATCAGAGAGTCAATTGCCATATACTTAACAAACAAAAATAAATCCGCTACATCCTCTCCCCATTATAAAGGAGAGCAATGCAGTCACTGAAATCTGCAATACAGTCACTGAAATCTAACCACAACTTTGTTATAAAGAAAGTTGATGAAGGCTCTACAGTTGTGATCTTAAACTGTGAAGACTATATTAATGAAACCAACTGACAATTAACAAATCACACCTACTACTGTGACCTGGCTAACGATCCTACTGCACAATACACCAAAGAACTATGGGAAATTATTAGATCATTTCCTAACCATGTCCAACACAGAATAACCCTAGGCCAGGCATATTCTACATGCTGCCTAAGATCCATAAACCTGGGAGTCTGGAGAGGCCTATATTATCTGGGAATAGAACTCTAAAGGAGGGAATCTCTGGTTTTAAAGAAAACATTTTAAAACCACTTGTCATGGAAAGGGTCAGTTATATTCAGGACACCACATACTCTTGCATAAACTATCTGGTTTTAGGGATTTGCTGCCTAATACCATCTTAGCCATGATGGGTGTGAACTCTCTTTACACTAATATCCCACATAAGGATGGCATTTTTGTGTTTGTTAAATATCTACAAGAGAAAGGGCAGCCCCATGACATCCACACTAAATTCATTGTAAGACTTATCAAATTGATTCTGACCACAACTTCAATTTCAATGGTAAACATTATGTTCAAACTATCAGAACAGAAATTAGCACCAGGATGGCTCCACAGTATGCCAATCTTTTCATGGCAACTTTGGAGGAGGATTTCTTGAAACAATGTACACATAAACCACTTTTTTGATATATTGATGATTTATTTATCATTTGGACAAAAGGTACTCAAACACTCAAAGAATGTTATCAGGAACTTAACACCTTCCACCCTTCCATTAAACTTTGCTGGAATACTCGAACATCAGTGTTAATTTCCAGGATACCACAGTTACCATCAAAGATTGAACCTTACATACCTGCATTTACAGGAAACTGACAGGCAGACAGAGACACTTGCACAGCAACAGAAGTCACCCTAGCCACACAAAAAATCAATAATATACACTCAAGCATGTTGTTACCACCAAATCTGTTCAAATGAAGTGGACAGAGATAAACACTTGGCTACACTAAAAAGAACATTTATTGAACAGGGACACTCCTCTAGAGAAATTGACTGAGTTGTGGAACGTGCAATGCTTATGCCATGAGAACAACTACTACAATATAAAGAAAAGACCACTACCAATCAGATATCCTTGGTTGTTACATACAGTCCTAATTTGGAGCCACTAGGTAAAATCATTAGGGACCTCCAACCAATATTCAGTGAGGAACACACCTTGAAATGTATCTTCCAAGAACTACCTTTACTATCTTTCAAACTGTCAACTAATTTATCTAACCTGATTGTCAAGAGCAAACTTATACCTGACCAGAACAGCAGAACACAAGGAAACAATAAACCTTGCAATAGTTCTAAATGTAAGACATGTGAGTACATTTTCACCTCAGATTCTATCAACATCCGCCAAAATAAAGAACCAAGATACAGGGGAATTATACATGTACACCTAAGAACATTGTTCATTACATCAATTGCAAGAAATATCCACATACAGGTTATGTGGGGGAAACCAGACAATGCCTTTGAACCCAAATGAACTTATATAGACATGAAATTAAAATAAAAAATGTTGTGAAACCAGTGGAACAATATTTTTCTCAATCAGATCACTCCATATTTTACCTCTCTGTCCTAGTCCTCAAGGAGCATTTCAGGAATGCACATGAGAGGCAAGCTTATGAGGCCAAATGTATGTTTCATAGTTTCATAATTGTGTACAGGTTCCTAAGGCTAAAGGCCCATAATGAATCCGCCACCACTTGGTCAGTGGTGGAAATTGTATTTTTACTTTTCTATATAATGGTCCAGTTTTTTTAAAAAAAACTGTTCTACTGTTTCACTCATAACTACTTGTCTAGGTAGTGCATTCCATATAGCTGGAGCTCTTTGCGTGAAAAAAAAGTTTCCGCCTAGTAGTTTTACTTACAGTAGTTTTCTGCTGGAGCTGATTGGACCTAGTATTGTTGTGTATTGTTTGTTTTTCAAGACAAATGGTAGCGAACAGTGAGGTATTTTGAAATGCTTTTAAAAGGTAGATCAGATCCCCTCTTTGGGATCTATATTCTACGAAATACAGGTTCAGAGTTCTCAATCTGCTGCTATAGTCTTGGTTTTTACATTACTTACTTTTTTTGTAACTCTCTGTTAGACTCTTTCAATCAGTTTTTTGCTTCCCACAGCTGTGGGGTTACAAAAGGGAGCACAATACTCCAAATGTGGTCAAATAAGGCTAGTATATAGGGACAGTAAAACTTCTGCTGTTCTCCCTTTTATGTGCCTCAGAATACACCCAAAGATACCATAACATTTCTTAACTGTAACATTTGTGTGTGTTTTGAATGTAAGATAATCTGAAACTATGATGCCCAGGTCCTTTTCTTCTGTTGTTGTTGATAATTGTGTACTATTCATTGTATAGTGTGCCCTAACATTATTTTTGCCCATGTGCATCACCTTGTACTTCTGTTCATTAAAACTAATTTTATTAAGATTTGCTCAATTACATCATCATCAAGTTTATTGCTTGGCATATCATGCCATTACAAATCCAAACATAAATATCAATTTAATATAACTACATAATAAAAAAAATATCAAGTTGACATGTTGTTAAAAAACAATTTTCAATAATATAAAATCACATAATACCCAAGAACCACATAATATCAAATCATCATATACCATTTTAACATTGTCTTGACCTTACAATTGCAATCCATTTGCCATATAATCATTCTTATGCTTACCATAATTCAAATATATAATTCTAATTATACACCATATTTTATCACCATTCATTTATATAAGAATCACATGATTCTATTACACAGAGCAAGGTCTTAAATGTAAACATCTAAGTTCCATATATCTTAGAAAGGAGGCCACAGGGACAAGCACCTCTTCTTCCTGAGTTTTTAATAAAAAAGTCAATATGTGAATTGGTTGATATGTAAGTTGCTGAA
Organism: Neoceratodus forsteri; assembly: GCA_016271365.2. NCBI lineage: Eukaryota > Metazoa > Chordata > Ceratodontiformes > Ceratodontidae > Neoceratodus > Neoceratodus forsteri. The sequence goes on along the minus strand of CM028137.1, from coordinate 257,903,932 downwards.
TTAGGCCACCCAAAAGGGAAGTCCTCATTTTTTCATACAAAGGACAAAGCAAAACCACATGTAATAAATTATCATCGCTTAGCCCACATTTACAAAAAAGTTCTTTATTTTTACTTTCCTCAAATTTTCCTTTCCTAACATTACTTGAAAAGCATTCAAAGTGTAATCTAGTAACAGCTTTTCTGTGTTTAGGATTTTGTAAAATTTCCAAATATGGTTCAAATTTGTGGGATCTCTTATGTTTAGCTATCCATGGGCAGGCTTTGGATGATCTACCAATCTCCAAATCCTTTTGTATAAATACATTATTTATCCTGGAGTTAACTTATCCTCTTGTTTGGGCTAAGGGGAGTCTTAAACAATCTGTGATAATCAACATCAGACCAAGTGGTTTGATAATTTCTTCTACTACTTTCATACAGGGAAAGGTTATTTGAGAATGAATATGTATTAGACCTTCCTCCAGACAAATCCTATGGAGCCTATTCTGATTCATTCTAAACACTCTTAGCCAATAATTTACCAACATTTGCTATATTTGACATTCAATTGAGACCTTGCCAAGTTCTGCCCTTACTAACGAGGATGGGGCAGAGATTGGAAGTCCCAGCATCTTCTTATAGAGTTTGTTCAAACTCTGACCAGGTTCCATTTTGATGCCCCAAATCTCAGCTCCATAAAGAAGTTGAGATCAGATTTTTTCATCAAAAACCATCAAATTCCCTTTAATAGAATTCTTTCCAAACCTTGAAAAAAAGACAAAATGGCAGGGTAATAACTTCTCTGCCTTTATCTTAATTTCTCTCAGGTGTTCACACCAGTTCCCATTTTGGCTAAAGGTTATTCACCAAGTAACACAAACTCTTTGCCACTTCTATTCTATTCTGATTTATGTAATGTTTGTAATTGTTCCTATTCTCCCCAAATACCAATACCTTAGTTTGTTTTTTATAGTTTATCTGTAGATCTACACTGAAGCATTCTGCATATAAATTGTCCAAACTTCTTGTCATGTCTAAATGGTTAGTTGAAAGTAAAGCTTCATCATCTGTCTAAGCCAAATAAGGTAGTACTCTTAGTCCAATTTTTGGCATATGAAATCCTTCATTATACATTTTATTTAATAATTTAAAATTAGTTTGATTGCTATGAATATATGATGTTTGGTTGTTTAGAACAAATGAAATGATTGTATGTACCTAATTGTACGATAATTGTATCTATATGTTGTGTATTTGTTTATTGTGTTTATTTATTTTGGACTAAACAGGGATGCCTTGTAAATAGGGATTCTCGAACCCCTAATGGCATAATTTTCTGTATAAAAAATTTTTTACTACTACTACTAATACAGTGCAGAAAAACAGATTAAACAGCTGTGGTGCCAATGAACAACCCTGTTTAACTCCTATGTTAGAACTAAACCATTTACTAATTTCACCTTTATTATTATATCTAATATCTAACACTAAAATAGTTATCCTGGTGCATCAACCTGATTATTTCCAATAATGAAGGATCTACTCCAAGGCCAGAGAGTCTTTCCCAAAGGAGAATTCTATTAACTTTGTCAAATGCTGACTTAAGATTGATAAACGCACAATATAGTTTTTGTTTTTTACTACTTTGTATTTATGGATAAGATGAGCCAAAACAAAAGTCTGATCTATTGTTGAATATTTTTTTTCTAAATCCAGCTTGTGCTTCATTGATTGTATTATTAGACGCTACCCATAAATACAATCTTTTATTAATAATTTTGGTGAATAATTTTCCCAGATTGTCAAGTAAGCGTATTGGTCTATAATAACCAGGATCCTTTCTGTCACCCTTTTTGAAAATTGGTACAATAATACTGAAATTCCAACTTCTTGGGAATAGCCCAGTTGTCCATACATGATTAAACAATTTATAAAGAAAAGGAATCCAATGATGCTTAGTCCTAAAAAGGAACCCCATCGGGGCCTGGAGCCTTTCTTCTTTTAAATGATTCCATTACATTTTCTATCTCTTTTATAATTATCTCATCAGTAGGTCTATGTATTCATTCACTAATCTCCAACCATGTTATTTTTAGAAGATAATCAGGTTCATCCCTGCTAAATATTTGTTTATAATAAATTTCTCAAGTACTGGGCTCACTATGTGCCTCAATTTTATCAATAGTTTTAATTCCAAATCTGACAATATGCCAACACAGTTTATTATCCTTTGAGTGCACCACCCTTTTTAGTTCCATCCATAACTGTTTGGCATATTTTCTTTCATTATTAATTAGCACCAACTTATAAGTTCTCCTTATTTGATTCTTTTTTTTATTATTCTCCTTATTTGGGTGCAATTTTAATAATCTAAATTGTTTATTAAGATATTTCCTGGCTTGTTTACATTCTGTATTGTACCAGGGTTGTCCTTCTTTCCTCTCTATCTTTGTCTCTTTCATTATTATATAAGCTACTGCATTTATAATAAAATTATAGTCAAATATTATTTGATTGACACTAACATTATCTACTGATTCTGATAATCGCATTAGGATACCTGCATTTTGTAAAATCTCTTCAACATTTTGAGCTTCAAACATATCCCACTCAATTCTGTTCTTTTTCAACTGGATCGATAATGGTTCATGTTTAATTAGTTTATTAGTGCCTGATTTCCTAATTAAGCTAAATCCAACTCCTAGGTGCTGACTCCCATGTCTTGAATTCAGATATAATGAATAACATTGATCAATCAGGTTTAAATCTGTCCAAACAAAGTCGATGGTTGATGAACCATTACCCCCCCAAATGAATATTCTCCCTCTAAATCCAGCGATATCCTTCAATTTAAAAGACATAAGTTCCTGTCACTCATTAATCTATGCAGCTCTATTCCACATTTATTTATTACCAGGTCCTTTGCTTTCCTTGTGATTTGTACTTTGGATTTATTGTTTAAAGACAAAACCTCCTCTATATCTTTATTACAGGCCTTTAAATTACCTAATCTAGCATTAAAATCCCCCATAATTAGCAATCCACATTCTGAGAAGTCTCTTTGAATGCTTATCACTACATCATTAAGGGTCTTAAAAAGATCCAAGTCTCCATATTTACTTCCTGCGGTATTGCAGTAGACATTAATTATAAACCACACATTCTTGTCTCTATCCTTTATTTTAACCACCTGTAGACCATTGCTCTTACTGCTTAATTCTTCAGTTTTTATGTCGATATCTAATTTAATAAAAATTGTTAATCCTCCAGACCCCCTCCCAAATTTCCTGATTCGACTGGCCAATTTGTTATAAGACTTATATCCATCTAAATAAGAGTTAGAAAATGCCCACATTTTTTGTACACAGATCAAATCAAATAAATTCAAATACTGAATTGTTTCTGGATCCCCTAACTTTTTCCCAAATCCTGATAAATTCCATGACAAAATGTTAAGCATATCATGATTATTTATAAACATATCTAGTTAACTGTGATCACTAACATGTAAGGAATTGGATATTGATCCCTGTGGCCTCCCTCTAACAGAATCTATTTGTCATTGATTCAGTGAAGATAGCATTTCATATCTGTTAGCTGTCTTGACCTAAGTCTCCCAGAATTGTCCCTTCTGTTGTATAGATAAAAAAAATCCTCAGATTTACTTCTAGTATTTTCAGTACATACATAAATACCTAACTAATCCAAAATGAAATGTTTCTTGTTTAGTTCATTAACCAAGCTTTCTTGTTTGACCTTGAATACAACCTGTCCATCATATTCTAATCTCTTGATACTATCAATATCGGAAATACCAACAAAAGTTCCTAAACAGGTGCCCAAAAAGTCTATCAGTTTTCTTTTTAGATTGAATTTATTCTCTTTGTGCAGTTGTTTCAGTTCAAAAATAGAAACTAATGTTTCCTGTTGGTTTACTGCATATCCCTTGTCAGTGTAAAATTCAGGAAACAGTTCATTCAGGGTCAGCAAATCCCCAACTTGGATTCCCATCCTCTCAAACTCCTTAGTCTTTTTTGCAACTGCTTTTAAGAGGTAATACTGATTAGAAACCAGTAAGACCAGCTCCAAGGTTGAGATTGGTCTAATTATACTGGTACAATGTTTAGCTAGAGTGCAACCATCCAATAAATTTGTTAACAAGTCACTCACCAGACCAGTAAATTTATCTTGCATTTCTTGTGGAATACATGACACATTAAATAATGGCAAGATAAAATCACTTCCTAAGGTTTTTAACAAAAAACTTCTAAAACATTTACTGTCCTCTTGAGTCACTCTATCCTGAATATTCAGTGAACTAAATTATTGTGCTTTAGTAGCCTCTTCCTTGTTTATTGACACGGGATTTTTATTTTGTGTTTTCTTACTTGTCTTAGATTTCTTCAACTTCTCTAAGCTAATTCCCTTTTTGGGGCTGCTCTCACTTATTCTTTTCTCTAATCCCTGAAGTTCATTTAAATCTGGGCTAACACCTGCACCACTTAATAATAATAGGTCAGTATCAGTTTTTATTTGGCTTGTAGTTATTTCAAATGATTCCTTAAGTTTTGCTAAAACATTGCTATTTTTATTTCCTTTTCCCTTTCCCTTACGTTGCCCACTGATTTTTGTCTTGCCCCACTTAACACTCTTACACTAGCACTTACCCTTACGTTGACATTTACACTTCCCTCTACTAACCTTGGGAATCTCTATAGAGGCATCTTGCTCCTATCCCTTTTTCCATAGAATTGGAAACTTCTCTGCCATTTCTTTACAAATATTGGTATCTCTTAATATTTTGCTGGGTAACATTATACACTCAGAACCATTGCTTATGGTTTTCTGCTTTAAGAAATTATCTGCTTTCACTCTTAAAATATCATTGGATTCTGAAATATAAGGCTCCTGATCAAACTGACTGGTATTACCAAAAGGTTGGCCCAAGGGGGGACTAATTATGCTTTGATCTAAAATTAGATTATCTCTGATACTTTGAGTGAACACATCCTCTCCCTTATGTCCTTGACCCATCAAATCTAACTTATTCTTGTTTTCCAAACATACCCCTTTAATAAAAGAAAGGTCACATTTGATATCCAATAGCTGTTTAAACAAAAATATATTAGAATTAAATGGATCTCTTAATACATTAATTATGTCCCTGATTAAACCCTCAAAATCTGGAATACTTCTATTCTCGGGACTCATTGTCCATGAAGTACAAGTGTATTCTTCTTTAATAAAGCAGTCTAAAGCCTCCATTATCTGATTCTCCCCCTCTGAATGCATCGCTGATATATTTCCCTTTGTGTCCCTTTTATTTATGAGGGTGTTTTTTCCAGACTGGACAACTTCCCCTTGCACAGAGTCACTAAAATCTGGCCTTAGAGTTTGTCTCTTACTTTTCACCTCTGTGTCTAATAAAGTCAAATTGTGAAAAATATATGAAAAATCAATTTTAGTAAAATGAATCTTTTCAGGTTCCTCGTTAATTCCTTGTTTAGCTGGACTTAGCCTTTCTGAATTACTGCTAGTAGGAAAATGACACACTGTCCCCTCTTTACTTGTAAGAGATGTAAAATCTACTGTTGTTCTAGACTTTAGATTATCTTTTTTATCTTGTAACAAAACAGTGTTAAAAAAATTCAAAATGCCTTCATTTGGGGTAGATGCTAATTGAGTAGCATATCTTTTTTCCCCTTAGTTTTTCTACGGTTTTTTTGCAATACAAACTTGTTATTAAACAAATGTTGTGTTTTGCTGAGTGATTTTACAGCTAATTTTTTTAAAGAGAGAGGATTTTTTTGAATACCCTTAGGTAACCCTCCTTGCTTAGCTTTCTTAGATGTATTTTCAGCCAAAATTGGTTTATCACTAAGAGGCATTTTACTTCTAGTAACAGGAGGCATGTCAAAAGAAAAAAAAATTCAAGTCCTTGATTGATACAGGTACAAGTCCAAAACAACAAGGTTTCAGTTCTATCAGATCTTTCCCTAGAAGTGAGCATTTTGAACTTCGCAATCTGTGTTGTTAGGTCTCAAAATCTCAAATCCTGTACAGCCAATGTTTTAAACTTCTCAGCCCAAAGTTTGTATAAAGGCAAAATCTTTGGCCTAATAGCCAGAACTTGTCAAGGCCCACTGTTAGTTCTGAAATCCGTTTCCCAGCCAGAGTCCCCAGGAAAGTCCATAAATGAGTTCTTATAAAATACAATATAACAAAATCTCCAAAATTCGTTGAATCCAGACTGAGCACTGAAACAAACAAAACACAAAAGGAAATGCGTATGCAACAGACAAATATAATAAAACAATTAATGAGCTACTAGTTAACAATTAACTAGTTAGCAAATAGCAGCAACAGCAGCAACAATACTAAGCATCCAAAATATTGTCTCACAGAAAGCTTATGGCTTTACAGTTGATTAAAAGTTTTGATATTTCTCTTTGTGTAACACAAAAAAAATGTAAGACATAAGCACCTTACAATTATAATTAAAAAACAATTGTACCATAAACTCAGAAGCTATAAAATTTAAAACATACTTTTTGGAGTAAAAGCAGCCAAATATATCTGAAAATGCTGAAGTATCTATCAGATGGATCCACATAAGCAACGGCAATATGGCTTATTGTTCGCTTCCACATTCACATTCACACCTGAATTTACAAAAAAAGACACGGGCGATCAGGCAAGCGAATGTTTTCCTCATAGAAAACACAAAAATAGTAAAGGCCTGATTTTGAGGCAAAAGCTAGATGCTGAGGGTTCAAAAACGTGAAAGAGTTTTTTTGCTCGACAGTGCTCGAAAAGGACGTGGTGATTCTTTGCACGCTGAAGAGAAATCTAAGGTAAAATGCCACACATGCATAAAAATACCTAGCTCACATGAATAAAATACGCTTTTGGCACGAAAAATAAAAATATACTTGATTGGTTTCATTTATCTTTTCAATAATCATTAAATCACTAAATCACTAAGGCATAAATCATAAAACATAGAACGTAAGATATAAACATATAAAACATAAGGAATGTATAACATACAAGCAAGACTCAAAAATCTACATCCCTTAGATTTTTTTGCAGTGATTGATGCAGAAGAACAGGAACACAGGCATCAGTGACATCTATGGCAGAAGAATACACAGTTTTACAATTGGGATCAAAGCTTTTTTTCCTGTGGTGCAATGCCATTCCGACTGGCTATTGTCTAATCCCCCAACTGGGGGATCCACCTCAAGGAGAACTCTCCCAGCTACCACAAACTAGCGGACACCTCCACATTCTTTTTTGTTCTCTTTTCTTTTCTTTCTGTGGGGAAAAAAAGATAAAGGCACCAAGGAAAACTCTGTAAAACACAAAGCAGAATTTAGGATTTACCGATAAGGAGACAAGCATACACAGACAACAGTGGCATACCTGTTATAAAAAAGTAACAAGCGAAGTCTCCCTGCTTCTCCCCTTTACTCCCCAAAGTGAGAAAGCGAAATTCTGTGTCGGTCACACATCTTCTGCCGAACTGTGTCCCAGCCTGCTCAATTACATAATTTATTTAAGTTGTTTTGTAACTTGTTAATTGATACATTATTGTTTACAATGCATCCAATTTTGCAGTCATCTGCATATTTGCTAATTCAGACATCACTGTTCGTCTGCATGCTTGCGATGAGTATGTTAAATAATAACGGCCCCAGCACAGAGCCCTGAGGCACCCCACTAGTAACAAGTGTCCACTCTGATTCATACCCTCTAATGACTACTCTCTGATGTCTATTTCTTAACCAAGAGTCTGTCCATTTTATGATTTTTCTATCTAGATTTATATTAAATAGTTGTTTCATTAATACTCTGTGGGACACTGTGTCAAAAGTTTTGACATAGTCCAAGAAAACTACATCAACTAGTAATCCTTGTTCCAGTGCTTTATTAACTGGATCAAAAAAGTTTATTAAGTTAGTTAAGCATGACTGACCAGGTGTAAATCCATGTTGTGAGATGTCAAAACAGCCACTGTTATTAATGTGTGTGAGTATTTTATTTTGTATCAGTCACTTTAAAAGTTTACTGATGATTGATGTAAGACTGATAGGTCTGTAATTGCATGCATTTTGTTTGTTACTCCCTTTGAAAATTGGTGTTATGTTTGCTTTCCTCCATGACTCCAGGGTTTTACCTTCCTTAATGGAAATGTTAAATAAAATGGTTAATGGTCCCAGTAGCTCTTTACTAACTTGTTTTAGAAAGTATGGACTTGCATCATCTGGTCCTGGGGATGATTCATTTCTTAACTGACCAATGACATCTAATACTTGCTGTTGGGTGAAAATGATTGTGGGACCATTCATATTCAGAGTGTTTGAGTCAAAACTGGTATCTATTTTAAGGACACTGCCAAAGTATGCATTAAGTTCCTGCACCATAACAGCCTCACTATTCAGTAGTTCATTATTCGAGACAAGTTGGTCAATTAAATTTTGCATTTCTTTTAGTGCCCCTATATAATTATAAAACTGTTTTTTGTTATCTCTTGTTTTTTCAATCAAATTTAGTTCTAGTTTTTGTTTTGCCAAGTGAATATGTTTTTTTAGTTTTTTTGGCTAAGTCTCTAAATTTATGCAGGTCATCATTCTTGTTAGATTGCTTGTATTTGCAGTATGTCCTTTTCTTTTTATTAATTAATTTCCTTATTTTCCTGTTCCACCATGGTGGGATTCTATGATTATTGTTATTGTATTTGGTTCTCAGAGGTACCCAAGTGGTAATACAGTAGTCATTTTCCTTTTTTATATTCTCCCATGCTTGTTCAAGGCTACAATTATTGAAGGTCTCTTTCCATTTCCAGTTTTGGAGGTAGTTTTTAATATTGTCATAATCTGCTTTTAAATACTTTCTACATTTTTAAATTCCATTTATTCTTTTAGTGATGTTTGTTAAATTAATCTGGACCATGTTGTGATCACTGTCATTGAGAGGGGGCAGAATTTGTCGTGTTGAGCAGTGATATTTTATATTAGTTAAAATCAAGTCTAATATATTATTATTCCTGGTTGGGAGATCAACTAATTGTTCTAAGTCATGAAGAAGAGTGATCTCCATGAGTCTTTTTTCAAACTGTCCCTTAGTGTTATAACTCGCCCAGTTTATGTTTGTGAGATTAAAATCACCCATCAGTACAAAATCACTTTTAACCTCCATATTCTCTAGTTCATCAAGAAAGAGTTGATTTTCTACTGGTTCCAGATTGGGGAGTGATAGGCCAGTCCAATTGTTGTGATGTTATTGTCTAAAGGTAATTTTACCCATATTATTTCTGTGTTGGACTTATATGGGAAAAATTGATATCCATTAAGGTAATATGCTACATCTAGTGCTACCCTACCTCCTTTCTTATCCTTCCTGTTTTTTAAAAAGGTTGTGAAACCTGGTATATCGGTGTTCCATTCATGATTTGTGAGCTAAGTTTCGGTGACTCCGTAGATGTCAATTTTCATAGTGTTGAGGGTATGTTTTAATTCGTCAATTTTATTCATGAGGCTTCTAGCATTCAGCAATAAAATCTTTATTTCTCTGTTTTCTTGTATTACATTTGTTTGTCCAATTCTGTTTGTTTCCTTATTTTTATTTGTGCTTATGCTAGTTTTACTGTTAGGTACTTGGAGGACATTGGGTACAGGGAAGGATTGGCTATGGGTATCATGGTGGGTTAATGTGTAAGGTGAAACAGAATTAGACTCCACCCCCCTCTCCTCTAGTTTAAATGCCTAGAGATACAATTTCCTAGACTTTCTCCCAAAAGCTGCCTTCCATGTCTTCTAAGATGAAGCCCATCACTACTATAGAGAAAATATCTGTCTGAAAATTCTTCCCAGTGTGTTATGCATTCAATAGATCGCTTTGTGCACCATTGCCTCAACCAGTTGATTATGAGCTTGATTTTACTCATCTGTTTATTTGGTTGCCCTTGGGATGGGAAGAAATTCTGAAAGAATTAATTCACAGTCCAGGTCCATCATTCTGTTAGTCAAATTAACAAATTCCTGCTTGACCAGCTGAGCATTTTGTTGTAGAACATTATTCACTCCAGCATGGACTATCACAGGCTTTTTTTCATTTCTTCTGTTCAGTATGTCTTTTGCCATTTGTATAATATTTGATAGTTTTGCTCCTCTAAAGCATGACATGGTTGTGTTATGTTTATCTGTATCACAGATTGCTCTAGCTAGTCCTTTGATAATCGAGTCCCCAGTAGATAAATTTGTTTAGTATTGCTCTTTGAGTTAACTATTTCCTTATGTTCCTCTCTGTTGTAATGATCTACCTTTATATCAGGATCTATGTCATTGGAAGGTGCAATGGTTGATTCAATTGTAATTAGGTGCTTATTTGTAGTACTTACTGGTGTACTACCTATTGTATTATTTAATACATTATTCTCAGTGCTGTTTGATTCAGTGATTTCTATTACTCCTGTGTCTGCTACGGTTCCTGAATTGTGTATCTCTTCATTCATTAGCTGGTCAAATCTGTTTTGTACTGCTAGAGAAAACTGGTCTGCCTTCTTTCCTACCTTTTTTCTTTTTGAAATTTTAGAACTTTGAACTTGATACTATCTGTCTTCAGGACTATCTAATGTGTCATCCTCCCACTCTCTTTTCTTATTTGGGAGATTGCCTGTTGGGGGGGAGCAGAAGCAACAAACTGCCAGTAACAGTAGTTGGTAGATCGGGGGAAGGGGGAGCACTTACTGCCATGTCCTTTACTGGGATACTTAAGGTACTTAGTACTTTTGTTGCATTTAATCTGACATTGTATTTGTCAGCCATTTCTTTCTGACTTTGCTCTAGTTCTGTGAGCCTTTTGTTGAAATGGGTAATTAAAATAGCCATGTCCCTATTTTCATTACATTTGGTGCATGTATAGTTTGGATCTTGTGTATTAACTGATTTCAAATTATACATGTTACTGGATGTGCACCTAACTTCCAGTTGTCCTTCTAGGGTTTGTATCATATCCTCCAATGTACTTTATCTTGAGTAAAACCTTGTTATACATGCTGCTACTTAAGTAGATAGGATAGTTGTACTTGAAATACCTTTAGCTACAGTGTTTAGCCCATACTATGTGAGTATGGTAGCTATAGGAGTACACATAGGCTGTATAGACCTTACCTTATAGTGCTCATGGACTCTGAGTCATGCTATACCTCGGGCACTAAACTTGCAAAAACACGCAAAACACATGCAGACGCATGTGTCTTTGAGCATCTTCACGCGCGATGACGAGCGCTCACCCTGCTCACCGTGGGGCTTGCTTTTAAGCAAATCTGTGACCTGGAAGCAGTCACAGGGGTCACGGAGAACTCTGTGAATTAATGCTCTGAAATAAGTGCATAATTAGCTTAAATGGCAACTTCACAGTCTTAACAATTACGAATTGACCCCCAGAATTTAAAAGTAGAAAACCTCCCTTTATTTGCTGAGCTGTAGTTCCCAAGAAATCTCAGGGAACTATTGCTTCTCTTCCTAGTTCCTGAGGTAGTAACTAAGGCTCAGGAACTAATGATAGCGAGTATGTATGCAGAAAGGATATCACAAAACACAATATTTCATTAACTAAATGCAAAAGCCTACAGCTAGTGCCACACAGCATTTTGTTTTGTTTTTCATAGAAAGACTGCAGAATTAAACAAACGCTCACCACAGGGCTTGTTTTTAAGCAAGTCTGTGACCTGGAAGTACTCACAGTGGTAACAGAGAGCTCTATGAACTAATGCTCTAGAATAAGTGCAAAATTAGTTAAAATGGCCACTACACAGTGGCTTAACAATTAAGAATTGCCCCAGAACATAAAAGTAGAAAAACTCCCTTGATTTTGTGAGCTGTAGTTCCCAAGAAATCTCAGGGAACTACTGCTCCTCTTCCTAGTTCCTGAGTTGGTAACTAGGGCTCAGGAACTCATGATAGTGAGTAGGTACACAGAAAATATATCACAAAACAATATTTCATCAACTAAGTGCAAAAGCCTGCAGCTAATGCCACATAGCATTTTGTTTATTTTTCAAAGAAATAATTTTAATACATCTAAGTGTTGTATAAATATGGACCTTGGGTTTATGATCCATTACACAAAGTGAACTGCAACAGCTTATTTCTTGTCTCAGCTTCATACACACAGACATACTGCTGTGCTGAACACACACACACACACACACACACACACACACACACGCACACACACACACACACTGTTCTTTTTAGTAATTAGGATTTGATCATTTATAGACTTCTGCTGTCACATGTATTCAATGTTGTTAACATTTGTTATTTACATCTAATTAATTTCCCTAGGACTGGACTATTCTCTGGTTTCAGCCTCTGTCTTAAATCTTATTATCAGCTAAGATGACCAATCCATATGTGAAGGGTTGTACTAATTGGCCCAGATATTCAAACTGCACCCAAAAAGTGCGAAACAGCAGGAGCAACGTAAGTCCACTGCCCCCATGCGCAAGAAGCACGATATTCAAAAACTGCGCGGGTCAAGATGTGCCTGCGGCACACAGTTGAATATAGCACCACCTGTGCCATAGCACAACCAGGGATGTGCAGTGGCGCAGTCCAGATGTGCCATAGCGCGACCAGAGATGCTCAGTGGAGAAGTTCAGATGCGCCATAGCACAACCAGGGATGCTCAGTGGAGCAGGCCAGCAGTGCAACAGCACAACCAGGGATGCACAGGGACAGGATGCAGGGACCCTCTACCTATGCCACAGATGGGCAGAGGAGCACCCCACAGCTGGGGCATGGTGCCCCAGCACACCCCCTGGCAAGCTGTGACCACACACAAGGAGGGCTGACCACCCCATGCCACACCATCCCACCAATGCAGAGCACACCCTGCAACATGATCCCCAGAAACCCTGCCCAGGAGCAGTGTCCACCAGTGCAGGACACCCCATGCATGCCACGACCCCTACTGTGACAATGAAACCCTATGAACTACAGAACCTTGCAAGGCAGCCCCACCACAAGCACCCATCAGCAGGTGGCAGCTCACAGCAATGCAACAACTGCATACACAGTGCCACCATGCATGTCTCCCCCAAGGTACAGCTGAGAGAGAATGACCATGTGTCAACACACGAGGTACCCCACAAGTGACAGGGCATGCCCTGGACCCTACCACCAGTGGTACATCATCCTGCACACCCTCCCAAGGACACACACCCTGACCCAGCACTGGCCACAACAGCCAGCACAGACACCCACAGTGGTGCATAGAAGCATGCACCACAAAGGATGCAACACAGTGCATGGACAAACACCCACCCATACCCAAGGGCACACCAACACAGGGAAACAGTAGCAAGGCAACCAAGCCCCCAGCGTGTGGCCACGGAAACTGTGTACACATGGCCAGCACCCCTCCATGGCACAGGAGTGCCAGCCACCCTGCGCAGGCACCATGGAGCTGTACGCCACCAGCATGCACCTGGATCACAAGTGACAGACAGTGGTGCACATCCCCTGTGACACACACAAGGTACAGCATGGAGGTGGGACAACAACAGCGGAGGCCACAGTGTCACCCGAGGCAGACATGCACCACACCAGTGACAGGAGGCAACCCGGCATTGTGCTGGGTACAGTGGCTGTCCAGCTTGGACAGCCACCACTGACATGCCAGCGGACTGTGCAGGTCACAGACATGCAAGGGTGTCAGCTGTACAGGCCATGGATGGTCTGACAGGTGCACCATGGACACAGAGCATGCACCATGGACCACTGCACACAGTCATCCAGTGCACAGGAAAAAACACACACACCACAGACAGTGACTGAGAGCTACTCCCACACCATAGTCACTTCCCCACAGACACACACACACACACACACACATACATGACTGCACCACCCCTGCCGCCATGCATACCACTGCAGCTGAGCACCTATAGCCCACTACAAATCAGAGACCACCACAGTAAGCATATCAAAGCAAATGTATTGTAAAAGATCAAACAAAACTATATACAGATATTTACAAAAGGTTGGGGGGAGAGCCACAAACAAGGTGGGGTGGGTAAAGGGCAGGGGTGAACAAATGGTAGAGGGAAGGAGGGGTGTGAGGGTGGGTCCAGGGGGTAGGGGAAATCATGGGCTTTAGAATGATCAGTGGGAGCCCCACTCCCCACTCCCCACTCTGGCTGCGCCTTCCGCCATGCCGCCGTCATACTCCCAGACGGTCTAGTCTTTCGAGTATCTCCAGGGAGGCCCTGGCAACCTGTAGTATCTCCCACAGTATCTCTCTTATCGTCTGCAACTGCCATCCACCTAGGACAAGGGAGCAGAGTCAATATGTGTGAATGCACAGCCCCCTGCAGCCCACCCACTGTGCATGGCATACAGCCATGGGACATGCCTCTGTGATGGTGTGTCACCACCCACAGTGATCGTGTCCACAAGACCTGCCCACCCAGGTGCACACAGCCATGTGGACAGCTGCACACACCCACTGGCCAAGTCCTGCACAGCACCACCATGGCTGTACAGTGACATGGCTATGTGGTGTGAAGGCAGTGGCACAGCCATGCACCCAGTGCATGCATGGACCACCATTGATGCACTCCCAGAAATACAATGCCACAGGACAGTGCTGACTGTACCAAGTTGCGTGCATGGCAGTGGTGTCAATGGATGGTGGCCATGCCCTGCTGCCCACCCTGTTACACAGCATGCAAAAGTAATCATGGATGTAAGGCACTCACCATCATCAGGCTGGTCCCTGCACCGGTCTGGTCCAGCCACCCTTGCTGCATACTGTGTCTCACGGTGAAGCCTCCCCTCCCTGGCACACCTGCGCTTCTCTGGGCCTAGGGTGCAAACATGGAGAGAGGAACAGCAGTACAATCTGGTAGCAAAGTCCCCCCACCTCCGTGTGTGTGCAATCCCACACAGCCATGACCATCTTCCCCCCAACCCTATACCACCACCACCACGGCCCACACTGGACGGCACCCCCCATGCACTGGACACATGCCTCCATGATACCCGTATGGACGTTATCAATGTATGGATGGGGCACCTACCTGGCCATGGCACCGCACCCCTCCTGGCACATGCCCACAGGTGGGAAAGCCTGTCCGGGTCCCGGTGCTGCAGGTCTCCATAACAGTGCCTGCACTGCTCCGCCTTGCACTCCATGCCAGTGGCCTCCTCCAGGGCCACCGCCACCTCCTCCCACATGGCACTCCAGGCCCTGTCCAGGGGTGCCTCCCCAAATAGGGCAGCATCACGGGGCTCCACCAACTGCACAAGATTGGCCAGTTCCACCTGGCTCCAGATCGGTGCCTGTCTCCGTGCCATCCTGCAATTTTTCAGTATCAAAATGGCGCTCTGTAGTGCATGTCACCACGTGCGGATGCTGCACGGTACTGCGCTGCCATTCCCCATCACGCTGTCACCGAACACCGTGATAGAGGTGCACCCATGTGGACGCATGGTGCCTGGGGCAAAGGTCAGCACAGGGTCAGGGGTCTCGCACGCACAGACCGCCACAGTGCAATTGGTACTCACCACGTGTAGCGTGGTAGGGTGCTTGTGTGCTACTTCCTGTAGCTGTCTACCGCGCTGTGGCCCAGTGCACCTATGGTGCCCCAGTGCCAGAGCACCATACATGTGAACAGCACAGTAGCACCACTGGCACAATGGTGGCTGTGCCCTGCATTGCCTTCCATGCACAGCACATCAGCAGAGCAGCAGGCATCAGTGTCATCATCCCAGGCATGCGCCGTTCAGTGTCTACTGTGCATGTCACAGAAATGTGCCCTTGCCTGAGCATGTTCATCACAATTGTGCAAGGCACAACAGTGCGATATTCAGCCGGCATATGCAAATCAGCTAATCAGCTATTCAGTGGCACAGATATCACATTATCATCCACTTAAAAGTGCGCCTCACCTCATTTGCATGTGTTGCACTATATAAATGCGACATTGGGCTGCAGAAGCCATAGTCTGGTATTGCAGTCTATTCTGGTGAGTTGCATGCTGTTTGGGAGTGTGGACTGTGGTGTGTGGGACATGCATGGGACTGCACAGTCATAGGTAACACCTGTCATTCCCACAGGATCAAGAATGAGTGATTGTGAGGTGGAGGAAGAGGAACAGAGACATGGGAGGAAGAGGAAGCATAACTTCACCAAGGCAGAAACAGATGCCCTGTTTGAGGCCTACCTTGACCAGGAGCCACTGCTCAGCAGACAGTGGGGAACACCACAGGCCCATGCTGTTGCATGGGGAGAGGTGGCGCATGCAGTCAACCTGCATGGCAGCCAGCAGTGGTCCGTGCAGGAGTGAAAGAAGAAGGTGGGCACGAACAGGCAGAGGATTAAGGATAAGGTGGTTGTCATCAGGGCAGCATGGGCTGTGACCGGTGGGGGACAGCTGGCCGTGCAACTCCCTGACACCACAAGAAGAGCAGTT
The DNA here is from genome assembly GCA_016271365.2 of Neoceratodus forsteri. NCBI lineage: Eukaryota > Metazoa > Chordata > Ceratodontiformes > Ceratodontidae > Neoceratodus > Neoceratodus forsteri. The sequence continues at coordinate 257,887,465 of CM028137.1, read as the reverse complement.
TGCTGGCAGCATGTGGCGTTGTGCCATCGAGGGTGTTCCAGGTGGTGGATTCCAGACGGGTGGTAGCCTGTCACTGTATGGTAGGTACTGATCTGTCACTGGGGGGGGATGAGACAGGGTAGGGCAGATACATTAATGCTACTGTGTTCCCTTACAGCTCCTGAGTGTCTACATGGGTCAGCAGTGGTGGGCTCATCCACTGAGGGTGATACCATGGACATAGAGGAGGGCCCATACACCTCCACAGGTGTCCGAGGGTCAGGGCGACAGTGGGCCTGCCTGGCTGTCTGGACTGATGTTGGTGGAGCAGGTGCGGAGGAGGCCCTGCCCGTGTCCCAGCTTGCCAGCGTCCATGGATGCCAGCATGCTGAGACTCGGACTGGTGCTGGATTTGTCACTGATGATGATGGAGCTCATATCATGGACAGTGATACCTGTAGGCCACAGGATGGCCACACAGCAGGTTACAGCATGGGCATAGCCGTGGGTGGTGCCACCGTGGAGGCCTGCATGACATCACAGTCCCAGCCTGTGCCTATCTGCACCAGTGGGGCAGCACTGGTGTGTGTCCAGGACAGTGGGGCTATTGTGGTCTACGCGGCGGCACCATTGAGCCCTGGAGAGTGGCAGCCAGAGAGGCAGTGTCAGCAGTTCGCCAATGGCCATGGGGTACAGTGTCAGGGGGGCAGCGTCAGTGCACTGCCTGTGGACATGCCCAGGCATGGCCCTGGTGTGCAGCACCCACCCTCAAGGGGTGCTGCCCATCATGGCCGTGAACACCGTGAGGGACAGCATGCCGATCAGGTGGATGACCTCTTAGATGAGCACACCAGCATACTCCAAGATTCAGTCGATCAGCAGTTGTGGCTTGTGACGGCAGTGGATGCACTCAATGCGGCCCTGCACCAGGCAGAGGAGTGGCACAGCAGGGACACCAGTCTGCTCCTGGCAGGGATGGACCGGCTGTGGGAGGATGTGACCGCTGCCATTGACAGGCTGACACAGACAATCACAGCTGTCATGGCCACAGTGGGCACACAGTTATTTGCCCATGCATCACAGACACTGCACAGTGCAATGTCCATCCCCCATTCCAGGCATCATGCAACACCCTCCTTGTCAACACCAGATTCAACTGTGGGCATCCCGAGCACGCCTAGCACAGGCATGTTTGGTGTGCTGCAGACCCCTGCATGAGCTCTGTCACATTCACACAGCGGAACCCCTTGGGGACCATCGGTGAAACCCCATGAGGCCATTGGTCAGCCTGTCACTGCTGGCAGGTCTTGGCAGGGCCACCCACACATCCATGGCTGCTGTGGTGCTGTGGCGCTGTGGCACGTGGCTGACCTGTCTCCCACCAAGGCTACTGTCTGAAGCTGCCCTGTGTGCAGTGTGTTGTTCAATGTGCAATGCATGAGTGGGATACCCGGCCCTGCACACACACACACATTCCATCTGCATACCCTCCCAGCTGCTGTCTGCTGTGGCATATGCATGATGATGCCTTCATTGTGCTGTCCGCCACTGTGCAGTGGTGCCCAGCATCTGACACACGCACAATGACAGACACTGGGTGTGGTGGTCTGTGGACGTATGTGTGGCTAGGGGTGGTGGTTGGGGTCGGCGTGCCTCCTACCCTTTGTGCATGTCTTGTGGGGGGGTGTGAGTGTGTATGTGTGTGTGTGTGAGTGTGTGTGTGTGTGTGTGACCACGTGCCATGTTAGACTTTGCCCATCCTTGATGGCGTTTGCGGTTCCATGCTCAGCCAATTCCCTTTATGACATGCACCCCTGGGGTTTGTCCATGTGTGTTTGTGGGTTGTGCCCTTCCCATTGGTGGTTGCACATGGCCCCATGACTTACCTGGGTTGGTTGAAGTGCTCCTCTGTGATGGTGTCCTGGTGCAGCTGTGCCATCCAGATCAGTCGTGGGTCCCTTGAACCAAGGGGGGGCTGCCCATCACCATCTTCACCAGCATCCTCATCGTCCCCATTGCTGTCCCTCTCTTCGACCTGTACGGCTATCCCACAGTTGTTGGCCATGTTGTGCAGATACAACAGGCCAGGAATAGCCCACAGACCTTTGAGGGGCTGTACTGTAGGGCACCACCAGATGTGTCCAGGCAATGGAAAAGTGCCTTCAGCATCCTGAAAACCCAGTCGATGACACTGCGTGTTGTGGCATGTGCCTCATTGTAGTGTTGCTGTGATGGGGTCGCGGGCCGCCGGTATGGTGTGAGCAGCCAGGGACAGAGTGGCTATCCACTGTCACCTGTGTGAAGAGGGTGGACATTAGTTTGGTGATCAATGTCGCCCTGCCATGGGCCATCTAGGCCAGTAACCATGTCACCTCTGACTATGCTCCTCCCAAGCTCCTTTTTTTGTGTGATTTGCATACTCACCCACTAGGTGGCCAGTGGGGATGTCCCCACTCTCGAACCTGTGGCACAGTGCAGACTGGTGCCAGATGAAGGCATCATGTGCTCCCCCAGGGTGCGTGGCACAGACATTGATTATGTGCCCCCTGGCATCGCACACCACCTGGCAGTTGATGCTTTCATACCCCTTCTGATTTATGTATGCAGCCCCTTCAGGGCCAGGTGGCATGCGGATCACCACATGGGTGAAGTCTATTGCCCCAAGCACGCCAGGCATATGTGCTACCCTGTGGAACTCCTGTATGTTTGCTGTGCGCTGTGCCAGTTTGCTGGGGAAATGGATGTACTCCACAGTATGTGGCAGCAGTGCACTGAGGAATTGGGTGAGAAGGCGTGATGCGGCCGACTGGGTTGGTCTCTGGAAGGTACCCATTTTGAGCAGGCACATGACAGCTGTCACTTTGGTCTCCACTGACAGAGCATGGCTCTGTCGTGTGGGTGCCTGCATCACATCACTTCACAGCTCACAGAGCCACCTCTGGATTGCCCAGTTCAGGCAGTACCAGCCCACAATCTCAGTGTCAGTGTACAGGTCAAAGCTGGTGCGGGCTCGGTACTGCCTGTTGGGGGCATACCGCTGACGGGCCCTTCCACGGCCGTGCCCCCCTGCTGCCTGCCTTCTCACCCCCCTCATTACTGCCTCCATCTGGATGGTGGCACTGGCCATGTCCCTGGCTTGTGGTACCCTCCTGGCAGCTGTTTTACTGTTCTCCCCACTGTCCTTACTGCTACTCCCCCTGCACCAGGAACACCTCCCAGTAGTGGCCGTACTGCCCACTGTCCATGCCCTCAGTGCTGTGTGGCACTCCCCCCTTTTGTCCTGTGCAGTGGCACAGGCTTCCCACTCCTTCCCTGTTCTTGGTGGTTCCAGGTGATCTGTCCTGCTCCTGCCCTGTTCTGCTCACAGTTGCTGTGTGCCTGCTTGCAGTTCTTCCACATGTGGCTTCCCCATAGCGTTCTTGCACCTCTCTCTTGTTCCTTTTTATTTTGGATCATTTCCGCTATCGCTCAACTTCCGCTTGCTCCCCTATTGCGCATGGGGCATGTTGTTGAATATTGCACTGCGCTATTCATTCATGGTTCCTCCCCTTTCAGTTGCACATGCATGCATTCATTACCATTGCGCTCTTGAGCATTGTGATTTGGGGGGTGTATCTGCCTCCCACTGAATATCGCACAATGGCGCATTTTCAGACTTGTGCTGGTGCATCCCTGTTGCGCATGGCGCAGCCCTTTTGAATATCTGGGCCATTCTGTTCTGAGTATTTAAAGTGTTATCTGTCCTTAACTGCCAAGTTTCAGATAAAGGACTCTGTGAGTCTAAAAGCTTTAACGTTCTGCAAGAATTATGTTTTGGTCCAATAAAAGGTATCAAATCACCCATTTTGTTCACCTATCTTTTGAGAAAGTAATAAACTCAAATTACAACAGTACTGCTGGCTGCAGTAAAGTTTCTTTCTTTTTGAGAAAGTAATAAATTCAAATTACAACAGTACTTCTAGCTGCAGAAGTGCTGGCCTCACTTCTGCAGCCACAGATACACATGCATACTGTAAAGACATACACATCCACTTCTGGCTGCAGATGGAAAACTGCGATATGCAAAGTACAACCCACTTTTGGGTGCAGAAGCACAACCCTGGTCATAAATTATGTGTGTACAACTTGCATAGGGCCCCCTAAGCAAATACCATAAACAGCCTTTTATATTGTACATTAGCTTAATGCATGTATGGGCTATTCCATCCCAAATTTGCATAAATCCCTTATAATCACATTATGTACATCTTCAGAGCCCCAAAGCAAATTCTGTAGTCCAGCATTGCATATGTATCAGCAGCATGGTAGCACAATGCACATCCCAATTTTCATATTTTATGTCCCAAATTCTCAGAACTTATTTTTTAATCCTCAACAACATCTACAGGAGTAACACATTTGCAATCTGACCTTTAAAATGGTTTACATAGTGTTATAAAAACACATTTTGAGGTGGAAGTAACAGTTCTTATTCACCAAGTTCATCTAAAAGCCTTAAAATGTGATAGTTGAAAATTTGATTAATTAAATATTAAAAATGGCTGAGTTATGAGTAACAGTTAATTTTGGGTACAAAGTTGAAATTTGTATGCCATGAACAAAGAATTCTACATTCACACATTTTTATGTTGCGAGCAAAGAATTCTTTTTTTTCCGTATGTTTTATGTCATGAACAAAGATTTCCTGGTTTGCACTTTTACATTTTGACATAGAAGCAACAGTTGTAGTCCACTGTGTTCACATAAGCCCTTTATACCTTCTCATGAACAAAGAACTCTCATCTTCTGACACAAGAATCACAACTTTCGCTAAGCTGGTGGCCTAAGATTTCAAGGTATCTAGTAAATGTATTTCTGGGTCATTTTTCAGCAAAACAAACAAATCAAAAACAACAGAATATAGCTAAACATATCCAGTTTACATAGGTTCATGTGTTCATCTTTCAAAAAGGCATCATTTTTATGTGCTTCCAGAAATGTATTTTGTAAGCAGGATTTTGACAGCATCGGGGAGTGGTTCACTAGGTCGAGACTTCTTATGAATATTAAAAAAAACTGAGGTGCTCCACTTCAGAGCTAGGAATAATTCTGAGCTGATCATACTTGCTTTAAATAAAATAAAGATAGAACAAGTGACAGAGTATTGTTATTTTGGAATCATATACAATGTTGAGTTACATTTTACTCAACATTTCACTAATATACTTAGTAACACTAATAGGATGTTATGAGTGCTTAGGAGTACCTATAGGTGTCTAGACTTAAGAACTAGAAAGACCTTGGTTGAACAAATGGTTTACCTGCAGTGGAATACGGTAGTAATATATACAGGGTAGCAAATAAACAGATGTTATTAAAGTTAGATAAGGTTCAGAATAGACTAACTAGATATAGTTTAGGATGTAGCTTTCATACACATCATTGTGATATGCTTAGAGAGTTGGGGTGGCATACCCTAGCTATAAGAAATAGTATGTATTGGTTAAAGCTACTTCATAAGTTTTTTGTAAAATGTCCTACTCATTATATCTCAGTTACAGCTTTGGGTAGGAATGAAACATCAATACTAGTACTAACTAGAACAGTACATGAAAATAAGATATCTATTACCCTGCGTAGGACAAAGTATGGAGCAAAAGCTCTGAGACATCAGGCTTCTGTTCCATGGAATGGGTTATCCCATTCCATGCATACTACTATGTCACATGGTGTGTTCAACACTATGTTGAAATCTGCTTTTTCTATGGTATGCAACTGTTAGAATATTGTATGTTTTTTTTGTAAACATATTTGCATTTGCATAGTTTGTGATGTATGTTCACGTATTTATGTTTTTCAATCAATCAAAATCTTTATTTAACCAGGTGATTACCATTGAGCATAACTCATTTCCGAGGTGGACCTGGGGTATACAGGATAAGACAGATCAGAAAGATACAATGAACAATATACAGGCAGGATTAAAATAAAGTATAAATAAAAATATATACAGTGATAACAACAAAGGCATAAACAGTAATGAAAGACAGTTGGAATCTGGGTCAGGGAACTAAACTGGTAACACATCATACAAGTATATATGAAAATATACATGAATAGATATAACAGTCGATGGGTACAGCAGATTAAAAAGCGCCCAATATACACTATAAGTAAAGGTCCAGGGTAGGGGTGAGGATTAAAAGGCTGCTCTAGATGGTATTTGTGAGGAGGTAATAATAACAGAATAAGGGTATGGTCAGGGACAGGGACATAGGGGAGTTAAATGAAGAAAAGAAAAAAAACATTGTTGATATGTGAACCGCTGCAGTAGCAGGGAATCTAGGTTCAAACAACAAAAGGATTCTGGGGAAGGAGGAGAGAGACAGGGGAGTTAGGAGGATGGCAGTTAACTGAAGAGGCGAGAGCAGGGGCAGTGGATAGAGGAAGGCAAAGGGGGAGCCCCAAAATATAAATGTCAGACACAGTATAACTGTGGAGGCAGGACTTATCTGGCTAGGGTTATAGGATTGTTGGCATCAAGTGCATCAAGTTTTTATATGCAATATTGATTGTGTATTGCTGAACATTTTAACAGGACTATCTTGTAAATAGGGTATTTTCCCTCATGACATGTTTATCCTGTATACTGTAAAAATAAAAATGTTATCTAAGAAAAATAAAACATAATGGCTGCTCTCATGACCAAAACATTTTCTTACAAACATAAGAAAAATTCTCATGAAACATAAATTATCTTGTTAACATAAATTCTTTGCACCAGACAGCTATCCTGAAAATTATAATGGGGGCTGGAGCTGCAACCTGGGAGAAGCTGTGCCATGCCAGAATTAATGAATTCAGTACATGCAGTGATGGCTGGCATCTGCCAAGATATGAGGCATAAATGCTTTTCAGATGAAGGAATAAATGCAAGAGGTGAACTTTGCTTTAGATCCGCTGAGCTTGCTTTATTTGATGATGTAAAACATGCAGTATAAAGTGCAAGAAGCAATGCTGAATCCACAAAACAGCTATACATCAACTTCATAGAACTACCTGGACCCCCTCCACTGAATGACATCACCACACCTTATGCATTTCATGTATGTGCACTTTATCAAAGGCTAATGACATCTCAGACTCTCTCCCTTTTATCTTACTAGTTATTTACTTAGTTACTTGGTTAGAAATTATGGAAAGGGCGAAAGGCCCATCTAGTCCATCTCTCACTCTTGTGGGTAATTTTTATCAAAATGACTATTACCTTAAGTGATTGTCAAGTTCATTCTTAAACTTCTCAAACAATGTAATATGCATCAGATTCTTTGGGAGTGCATTCCAGGCTTTTGCAGCCCTTATAGTGTAGTAATGTGCACATTTGTTAGTGTTACTATAAGGTACCTTAAGTTGTCTGTCATGTGACCTCATTTAAAACTGTCTATTACTGAAGAATAGACCACATTGATCCATTAGATCTCTATTCTGTATTATTTTAAATAAGAGCAATAAATCACCATGTGTTCTCCTATCCTCAACAGGGAACAGGTCCAAGGCTGCTAATCATGTCTTGTGTGACATATTCTGGAATCTAGGAATAATTTGGGTGGTGCTCCTCTGCACCACTTCCAGCAATCTTATATCAGCTTTTAAGTATGGCAACCAAACCTGTGAACCAGAGTCAAGATAAGGTCTTATGTATGTTCTGAACAATGGAAGAATACATTGTTCCTCTCTTGACAGAAAACTTCTTTTGATGTTGTAGATCAACCTGTTTGCTGTTTGAACAACATGTTTCAGTGTATATGTGATGAAAATGAGTCGTTAGCCATTACTCCAAGGTCTCACCCTGTTTCAACAGTGTTTAATAACTGACCATTCAGCTTATATCTAGTCATTGGGTCATTTCTACCTAGATGTGAAACTGAGCATTTGCTGGTGTTAAATTCCATGTTGTTAGCTATTGCCCAAATTTCAATGTAATTTAAGTCATTTATTACACTTTGTTGTTTTGACTCAGAGTTGACTTCCCCAGACAGTTTAGTGTCATCCGCAAATGTACTAATATGGTTTTTAATGTTATTGTGGTGATTGCTGATAAATAAATTAAACAAAGTGGGCCCCATACCAATCCCTGGGGGACTCCACTGCTCACATGACCACTGTCTGAGTATTTACCACCTATTCGCACATGTTGAGTTATAGAGTCTAATCAATTTTAGTCCATCTAAGTAGGCAATGACTAAATCCCATTTTGTCTAGTTTTTCAGTTAGAGATTAAGTTAGTGGCATAGGATCTCCCTATTTTAAAACCATGCTGAGTGTGGTCTATTTGTCCAAGAGAAGTTTGCTCTGTGTCATAGCATTGTTTAATAATGTTTCCAATGCTTTGCAAACACATGAGGTAAGGTTAATTGGTTGGTAGTTCATTACTAGGCTTGTGCTGCCATTTTTTATGGATGGGTATAATGGTGACATTCTGCCAATCTGTTGGTACATGACCAGAGTAAATAGATTTGTTAAATAAGATTGTAAAAGGATGACATAGGACTGAGGTTAATTCCTTAAGTAGTTTTGGATGAATACCATCTGAGTCTGGTGTGGAGTTACTGTTGAGTGATTTTAAAACAGACAGAACCTCCTCTTCTTTAAACTCTATTAGACCAGTGTGTGGCATGAGATGTGACTTATAATTTCCACCTGTTTTAATAATGATGGTTTTAAATTATCATTAAATGTGTTAGCTATCTGTTGTTTATCTTGTATAACAGTACCACCTACAGTTAATTAGTTTATGAACTTAGAATTATTTTTAGTGCTGTTAATATATACGTAGAATGATTTATGGTTATCCCTTGAGTGTGAGATTCTGAATTCAAAATGTTCCTCTCTGTTTTTATGGTAGTTTTTACTAGTCTAAGAATGTATTTATATTTCCTTCTGTTTTTTTTATATCTTGCAAAGATTTTAGCCTTTTTATTAACTAATCTTGTAATATTTTTGGAAAACCAAGGTGGTATTTTTGCTTTTTTATTATATCTTTTCTTGAGGGGGACGTATTTATTTTCTACATATAACAGTACATTCTTGAGAAACAACCAGCAGTCTTCAGTTGATAATGGTAGCATAATGTCATTCCAGTTAAATGAGAGGAAAATGTATTTATTCATTATATTTGGCCCTATTGTAGTCTCTGATGGTCATAGTGGCCACCTTGCTGCACTTGCAGTTTGATATGCATCTGTATTCCATGTTGTGGTCATTACTATTCATTGGATCATGTACTAGGCTATTTAAGTCACTTCCTATATTTTTTAGAATCAAGTCAAGTGGTTTTCTCTGTGGTGGTTTCTAAAACTTTTTGTTAGAGTCCAGATTCTAAAATTAGATGTACAAAAATCACTTTCTAGTAGGATTTCACCAGGTAGTGTCTCCCAACAAATCCCTGGTAGATTGAAATCCCTAGTATCAATTATATCGCTGATTGTTGACATAGTTTTAATTTCATTCATAAGAGCAATGTTATAGTCTTTACTGCTAGCAGGTGGTCTGTAATAAGTACCCAGTAGGATGTCTTCCTTAAAGAGGTACACAATCATAATAGCACTGAAATATACAGACACTGGTTACTGTGAACAATAAGAGTCATTGAGCTCTGAAAGAACCAAACAAAAATATTTAAAAAATTGAGACTTGATGACCACAGAATATCATGGCATTTACATGAACAAACTGCTGAGAAACTGTACTTGGTTAAAAAAGCAACCATTATTAATTGCATAGGTTTTTGCTTGGTTTAACCACTAAATGAAGTACGATGATGCTAAATTCACCTGTTTGCAACACCCTAACCACAACAGTATGTACATTGCTTAATTGATTCTTGCCTTCAGAACGTACTTGTCTTAACCTGCTTTGTTGCTTAACTAATTACTTGTCGACCTGTAATATTTCATATTTTAACTTTGTTACTTAACTAATTATTTGTCAGCCTGTAATATTTCATATTGTACTTTTCCTGACCATTAGTTCTCGCACAACAGATCATACTTGCATTAACCTAATTTGTTAATTATTCTAATCATTTGCAAAGTTGTACTATTTCATACTGTACTTATCCATACTCTGGAACTGTTAACTCTCCAGATTTGTATCTTGTTGACTTGATGTACTTGTGCTTTTTACACTGTTGTAGCTTGTGCTTTGTACTCTCTCAGGTTGCACCTACAAATAGGCATTCAGTTGTCTAGTGTACCTACCCAGTTACCAAAAATCAAATCAATAATTAAATCAAACAAAAAGTGCACATAATTACATTCATTCTATGCCTTATAAAATATTCAGTCATATTTACAGTTTAAAAGTTGAGTGATGAAGACCGGCATTTATCTACATATTATTGAATCTAGAACTGCAAAATGATTGTTCACAAAGTACATTTCAAGTTCTTAGAGTAATGTTGTTACTAAACATGGAATGAGAGACTAGAAAACATATTTAAAAAAGTATTAAACATTGCTAATATCAGAATGAAATAAAAGTTGTGTTGTCTACAGTGGGTGTGTCCCTCATGGCACTGATGGTGTCACTACATAAGTGCTCAAACAGTAATGTAAAACTTACTGTACTATGAAGGACTTTAGTAGTACACTAATTTTAATAGTACTTTAGTTGTGCAGTATGTTTTACATTATTATCTATAATTTCCTACATTGATCACATGACCAAGGCTGCATTACTACATCTAAGAGGGACTTTATGCTGGTAGAGCATCTTGTCATTCCAAGTATTTATGTGCTTCTGAAGTCCATAAAGACTAGAGAACCCCCCGCCCCACCCTGAAGGCCCATGATCTCTGGACAAGGGTCTTTAACAAAAAGAATGTATGTGCTTGTGGAGAATTGTCTTCAACCCATGGTGTTTGGCCTCAAGGGCCAAATAAAAGATTCCATGGACATTTTGTCCAAACTTCAGCAGTTTTTCTGGTCCAAGGATTTTTTGTGGCTGATTATAGGCATGGCATCTTTATACACGTTTATAGCACATGAGCAAGGTCTTACTGCCTTGTATCTCCTCTCGCTAATAGCCATTTGGCTACAAACTTTCCCAGACAGTTCTTTTTGGGAGCCATTTCTCTCATTTTGAAGTTGGACTACTTTGCTTTTGATGGTAAATCTTATTTACAGACTTGTGGGACTGCCATGGGCACCAGCATGGCACCTTCTTATGCCAACCATTTTTTGGGTTGGTGGGAGAGAGACATGGTTTTTAACCATGGCATTAACCTGTACCTGCCTCAGTTCAAATTCTGGGTCAGGAACATTGACGATATTATTGAGATCTGGGAAGGCAGTGCTAATACCACTTTGAGATTTGTAGATGTTTTGAGCCAGAATGAGCTCAATCTAAAATTCACAGCTAATGTTAACAGGAATGACATTACTTTTTTTTTTTGGATTTGAGGTTTAATATTAATAATAACAACATTGTGGTTTCTAGTACTTACAAGAAGCCAACCTCAAGTAACACCTTACTACAAGCCTCAAGTGCTTTCCACAGACATGTTATCCATGATGTCCCATACAAACAGTTCATAAAATAAGGAGGAATTGTTCCACCTTAAGCCTGTATGATGCCCAAGCCAAAGAAATCTGTGAATGTTTTTTAGGCAGAGGCTACTCACAGGATCTTGTGTCATCTACTATGCAAAAAGCTATGTTACTTAATAGGTCTACCCTGTTATGACCGAAACAGACACAGAGTACTAGTTTTCATAGGGTAATCTTCATGACTGAATTCAACAGTCTATCTTTTGAAGTTTCGAACATGATGAAAAGTTATTGGCATGTCCTGAAGAATGAAAACCTGTATCACACTCTGTGGCTAACTCCAAGGATCATCTGCTGGAGAAGCAAAAATATTGGTGATCTTGTCATTAATAGCTTTTTGAGATTCAGAGCTGCAGCTGGGCCATCACAGAAATAGTTGCCCCCCCCCCCACCACCGGGTGTTTTTGGTCTGGTAACTGCAATGTGTGCAGATACTGTGTCATGGAATTCTCTTGACAAAGCCCAGAGCTGCAGTGTGAAACATTGGGTCAACTTGTGGAGGCCATGTATCTGCTTGTACTGCAATAAACTTGGAATTATAACCTGCATTAACCTAAATGCATAGAGGTATGTAATGTGTTGCCCAGCTCAGACTTTTCTACACTAAATGTTTACACACTGGTTCACAGAACGTAACTGAAATCAGAGTTTATCACCTACTCCATACCACTTGTAACATACCTCCTGACATGTACCTATCCCCAAATGTACAATGGCCAGACTAAAGAAATGTATACAGGAGCATGTCAGGCCAGTTATAGCATCTACTCCAAATACCCCATTGGGGAACATTTTGAACAGTGTCGCAATAAGAACCCAACAGATATGAAGTTCATGGGACCTGAACATGTCCTGATTTGTTCAAGGAAGGATAGGGTTTAATTGTTGCTCCAAAATGAGACAAGATGGGTTTCTGATTGTGATGTATTGAATAGGGCATCATCATCATCATTGCTGGTATATTTTCCACAATTTGGATACTGTCACCACCATGAGGTTTAATGAACTATAGGTATCAGTGTTTATCAGATCCTGGAATCCTAAATACTGAATGCTTACTTTGCTGGCTCCCTTTTTCTATTCTGCTGACAGTGCTCTATTCTCTTCTTCCACCTTAGTTTCCTATTTTTGGATCCTGTCATCACTGTGTGCCTTTAATGAATTATAGTTATTCAGTTTTGCCGTATCATGGATGCATACATGCATGAATATTCCTCTCCTGCATTAGCCTGCTATATTTTCCTCTAAATTTTCAGTCTGATTTGTTTCTTTATATTCTGTACTTTTGGTGCATTCCCTCTAGTGTGGCAACAATCTGTGCTGCCTCAATATTCCTTTTTTTACAATATGTAATTTTCACCTGATTTTGCATTTAGTATCTTTACCATTATTGACTTGGTCTATACAGCACACTATTTCAGCTGCTTTTGCATTCAGCATTATTGCTGTTCCTGACATGCTATACCTAGCACGCTGTTTCACCAGCTGCCACTTACAAACATATGAAAGTGCCGGCAGAAAAAGGCCCATAGGTCTATCAAGTCTGCCCAAGTGTGCAGCCTGAAGTTCACTTCACCTGTAGCTGCCCCCCCTTCCCATTCCCTTTCCATCTTCCCCAACCCCTGGACTACCCTCCCCTTGTTCTTATCTGTATTTACCCTCCCCTTGACTCTTTCCCATCCCCTTTTAAAACTGTCCACTGTCCTTAGTGCGATCAACTCCTCAAGCAGTGCATTCTATCCAGCCATCACCCTCTCTGTGAAGTATTGCCTCCTCATCTCCCTCCAGAATCTATCCTCTTCCAAATTGAGACTGTGTCCTCTCGTGACCCTTCCTCTCTTTAAGCAGAACAATTCTCCTGCTTGGACCCTGTTTATGCCTTTTAAGTATTTAAAGGTCTCTATCATATCCCCCTCTCCTTTCTGTCCTCCAGGGAATACATGATGTGCTCCCTCATTCTTTCCTCATAGAGTTTATCCCCTAGACTTAGGATTGTCTTAGTCACCCAGCACTGCACCCACTCCAGTAATAATATGTCCTTTTTTAGGTAAGGGCACTAGTACTGCACACAGTACTCCAAGTGCTGCCTCATTAGTGATCTGTGCAAAGGCAGGATAACTTCCTGTCTTCTAGGGATGATACCCCTGGCAATGCACCCCAGTATCTGATTGGCCTTTGCTGCCACTCTCTGGCACTGTGCTGATACCCTCATGTCCCCTGTGACTAGTACCCAGAGATCCTTCACCTCCTCCGAAATTGATACCTGCACTCCCCCCAGCCAATAGCCTGCCCTGGGATTTCTGGCTCTGAGGTGCATGATGTTGCACTTCTTAGCATTAAACCCCAACTGCCATGCACCAGACCAGTGCTGTGAGTTTTGTTAGATCCTCTCTGAGTTTCTTCCTCCCTTCCTCACTGTCCACTGTTGCACATATCTTTGTGTCATCTGCAAACAGGCTAATCTTACTCTTGATCCCATCTGCAATGCCTCTGATAAAGATGTTGAATTAAACTAGGCAACCTTTTTGACCTGTAGCCCCCTTCTCCAGTTTTTTATACTTCTAGTTTTAGACTTACACTCTCTGATTTGGGCGTCATCATTTTTCTTTTTCTTGTACTTTCACTTTGTGTTGATCATGACAGAGATCACTCTGGCTGATTGGCTTCATGAATTCTACATTCTGGTAATGAATATGTATAACCCTCATCATTTAAAAATAGTGTGGCCCTAGACTGCTGCCAGAGGGCTTATAGTCAATTGAAAGGTGGATATAGCCCATTCCACTCACCCAGGAGAGCATTATTGAGCTTAGAAAATGGGAAATAGGCTACATATTAGGAAAAAAGGATTACAAAATTAAATTACTGCAAATATTAATTTTAATGTATAAAAACACTCTATGTAAAGTAGACTATGTACTGCTGTCATTGACACTAGAGAGCACAGTTAAGTTTTGTGTTGTGCCAGTCTGTTTAAGGTACTGTTGCCCTTCCTCCATCAGCATTGTCCACCCTCCCCAATGTCACATCTAAGTATGGGTTTGCCACTTTGTATTAGTTTTGCTAGGCATCAGTTTTGGCATTTCTGTTGTTTTTTAATTTACTGAGCGCGGGGAAAATGAGGTCCTTACGTGATGCGCAAACATGTAACATGACACCCAGAAGTGGAGAAATACAGAGAGGCTGCAGTACACTAATTTTTTTATTTTTTATTTTAATACTTACCTTTCATCTTTTGGTTTGATCTGTGGTTTAATTTGTGGTTGGTCAGAAGCAGTGGGAATTTGTGGGTGAGAGGCTGGTCAACACAGCGGGGGATGTGTCAGGAAGATGCATTTCAAGGCACAACATTTGAAGATGAACTGCCATTCCATTTAAACCTTTGCTGTACATCTTGTTCAGGTTTGCATTTATGGTTTTAGTACAAAGTGGCACAAACAGTGGAAGGGGCAACAAAAATATGTGTAACTCTTGTTTACTGCCTCGCGTGGTATGGTGTGCTAGCTAAGCAAGAGAAAAAAATGGATACCTTTCATTATTAAAATTGGAGTGTGACACACTAATATATCTTGTGCTAAGGCAGGTCACATTGGCACTTGTCTTAGGTGGTTATTTTTGTGCCATAAATGCCCACCTTGCGGCTCTTAGCCAATCAGACAGCTTGAAATCATCATCCCATTTTCTAAGCAATTTTATTAAATGGTACCAAAGTTATTATGTCTCAGACTTATCACAGTAAACATTTTTCTCACAAAAGTAAACAACATTTTCTCTTAGCAGTACAATTCTTCTCTTGTATTCTCCTCTCGTGTCAGAAGGGTTTCTCAAAAACCTTACTGAGCATGCTTCCAAGTCACATTTCAAAACCTTATAACTCTGGAGTTTTCACAGAACCATTAAAAGGTATACCATTGGCACAAGCCCCTTTAGCCCTGAAGGTTTTTAAATAAAATTCCAAACCAACGTGACTGTAGGTGAGAACATAAAATGACCAAAAACAGTACTTCTTATGTATTTTTAACATTTCCAGAGCTTGGCATCCTGTCATGTACATGTCCTTTCAACTTTCTATGTTTTGAGATTCTGACACTCTGACCATGCATGTCAAATTTTGTGCAATTTTATTGAATCCCACCATAGTTATTAAGGTGTAAAGATGGAGGTTTAACAAACACTCTGCTCAACCCTAATATACATATGTTACCATGCATGTATAATGTTTATAACCATTTTTGTTTCACAGGTGAGCAGATGAATGGCACAAAAGTGTGATTTTTACCATTTTTTTTTAAATTTCAGATCTCAGAATCTGGATGAGCAACCATCAAAAAACTTCCCAAGTCTTAAGACTGTGGCACCCTGACCACAAAAGCAAAATTTCATGCAAGTTTGTCAAATGGCACCAAAGTCATTAAGTTGCAAAAATCAGTGTTTAACAATAAAGTACCAACTTAAGCAATGTCTATAAGTCACATTTCTAACCCTTATAACTCAGAAAATTATTCATATTTTTTCATGAAATCTTCAAAAGGCATCTCTTTGGAATGAGCTGCTTCAACCCTGAAATTGTTCTAACACTATTCCAAACTGTTTTTGGTCTAGATGCAAGCAACCAAATGGCCAAAAAGTGCATTTTTAAATACTTTTGCACTCCTTGGATCTCAGAATCAAGACAAGTGGCCATCACAAAACTTGCCAGATCCCAAGAACATGGCACCCTGACCATGCATGCATATTTTCATGCAATTGAGTTGAAGTACACCAATGTTAAGGTACAAAAATCAGAGTTTACCATTAAAGTGCTTATTTAACTCATGCCTGGAAGCCACATTTTTAAAACATTAGAACTCAAAATACAACAAATATTTCTTCACAAAATATTTGTAAGGCATCTCCTTGGACTGAATCACTTTTATCCTGAAAATGTTGGAACAAAATTCCAAACTATTTTTGCTCTATATGCAAGCACAAAATTGCAAAAAGAGATTTTTTTTTTTATTATACTGCCCATCTCTGGGAATACGAACAAGTGACAGTCACAAAACTTGCTAAAGCAAAAGAAACTAGCACCTTGACCATGCATACAAAATGTCATTAAATTTCTTCAACTACCACTAAACTTACTAAGACTCAAATTCAGGACAGTAAAAAATGTTTCTTGCAAAATTAAATCATATTTACATGTGAAAGTTAAACAGCTTGCAAAAATTGAATTCTTCTTTTTATCAGAGGGTTACCTCAAACCCCTACTAAACATGCTCAGAAGCCACATTTCAAAACATTATAACTGGGGAAACTTATTAAAATGTGTTCACAAAACCATCATAAGGCATACCTTTGGCATAGGTCATTTCAGCCCTGAAAGTTTTGGAATAAAGTTCCATACTATCTGGGCTGTAGGTAAGAGCAAAAAATGTCCACAAATGGTGCTTTTTTAGGTATTTTGATGTTTTCAGATCTTGGAATACAGTTAAGTGGTTACTGGATCATGGAATCTTGTTAAGTGTCAGTCATGAAACTTCCCACATCTGAAGAACTTGAAATCCACACCACACATCCTAAATTTTGTGACATTTTATCAAATGTGCCATGGTTACTAAGAAACAAAGATTGGGGGTTAACACTGAACGCTCTATCCAGCCTCAATATACATGTGCTACCATGTACCTGTATAATATTTATAACCAGTTTTGCTCCACAGGTGAGAAGAAAAACAGCAAACAAGTGCAATTTTGCAAGATTTTAAATTTCAAAATCTCAGAATCAGGATAAGCAGCCATCACAAAACTTCTCAAGTCTTAAGAATTTCATACCTTAACTACTCGTGCAAAATTTTATGCAATTTTTGTCAAACGGTGCCAAAGTTATTAAGGTGCAAAACTGAGGTTTAACATTGAAGTGCCCACTCAACAAATGCTCAGAAGCCACATGTTTTAAACCTTATAACTTGGGAATGGATTACATTTTTCAGAATCTTCAAAAGGCATCTCCTTGGGATGAGCCACCTCAACTCTGGAACACAACATCAAACTTCTTTTGCTCTAGATGCAAGCAAAAGAAAAGCACTGGTCAATGCCAAATGTTTGCCTGCTTAAATGGCACAACTGTAATGACTTGTGTTGTTTTAGCGAGATGCCTGATGGCTTTTTTTGGCTGATTACAGCCTATTACTTAACACCTTTTGTGATTAGAGTAGCAGGGTAATTGGCTGTAATCAGCTGTTCATCATTAACAAAGTTAGCAAGATCTTTAAATCTGTACAGGTTTGGATTTCTGGCAGATCTGTTTGCTGTGCTGTGCTTACTATGCTTACCTTTGCAGATGCAGGCATGTCTGTGCTCCCTAGAAATGAGCTAACTCTTGGTGAAAGGGTGTGGGTGATTGAGGCTCTCGGTGACCAGACTTGTTCACTGTGCTCTGTGACTGCAGAGTTTAAAATATCCAAAAGTCAAGCTGACAGCATCAGTAAAAACCATGAGTCTACTTTGTCACTGGCTAGACGACTCATCCCCATCTCTGAAAGAATGGCACGTGAAATTATGCATGCACTCATGTTAGAGAAGCATATTGCTTATAGCAGAAAGTGCTCCCAGATTTTTACTTTTAGAAGAGAATTTCTTTTTACTTTACTTTCAATTCAACCCCATTGACAGTTACATCATTCAGTGTAGGTATCTGTCTTGCACAGCCATTTCTTTGTCGAATGCTATATTTGGTTTTTGGTCTGGTTTTGCCTTTTACTAATATCACCGTCTACACTGAAGTGTGGGAGAGGGTTGGGTTGGGGTTTGAGGGTGTGTGTATTTTTTTCCCATCATTTTTTCTAGCTACAATCTGGTTTCATCAGGAGTCTGTTTGTAATTTTGTCCAGTTTGTGTTTGTATTGTAATGTACCAGCACACAGTACTGTATATCACTTATGGTGGTGTTTCTTTTGTATTACTTTTTCAGTTTTGTTATTGTTGTTAAAACTCAATAAAGTAAATTAAATTGGAGGAAAAAAATGTGAGTCTATTCTTTCTGAATGGCATGCTAACTCCAGTCTCAGCCAAAAAAGGAAGAGAGGGGGTAAGGACACTGGTGTAGGCCATATCCTCTCTTGTGGTTCTCTCAGTCACTAACAAAGGGTGCTCAGATTTCAGGGACCATGCTTAAGGCCAAAGCTGCTGATTTGGCTTAAAAAATAGGCCATGACACTTTTTATGCAACTGATGGTTGGTTGTCCAGGTGGAAGCAGTGGCATCAGATTGTGTTCAAAAGAGAACATGGTGAAAAACAAGATGCCAATGCAAATACTGCTAACACCTGGGCAACCAACATTCTTCCTGGGATTCTAGCTGGCTACCAACTGGCAGATGTCTGGAATGCCAACAAAACAGGGTAATTTTTAGTGGCTACCCTGATCATGGGTATGCAATGAAGCAAACTGATATGATTGGCAGAAGGAAGGCAAAAGACAGGATTTTGGTCTTATGTTGTGCCAATCAGACAGGGACAGAAAAGAAACAGCTGTTAGTAATCAGTAAAGCAAACATCCCCATTGTCTGCCCAAAGACCAAAATACATCGCCAGTGACTTATACAGCTCATCCAACATCTGGATGATTGGTCAGATTTTCCAGGAGTGGTTGATGTCCTGGGAAGATGAGCTAAGGAGAAAGAGGAGAAAGATCTTAGTGTTTGTCAACAATTGTGCTGCACATCCACAGGAACTGGCTAGATTCCTTAAATTCATCAAGCTCACTTTTTTTCTCCAAACTTGACCAACATCTTATAGCCCATGGACATGGATGTCATTAAAAATGTAAAAGGCCACTACAGGTCATATGTAGCAGAACAGATCATTCAAACAATTGTTCAGGGACAATCAAACCATGCAGCAGAAATCACCCTGAAGGCCAATCTACTTGATGTGGTTTATATGCTGCATATGGGCATGGCAGACTGTTAAACCTGCTATGACTGAAAATTGTTTTAAAAAGGCTGGCTTCCGTAACATATCTCAGGGGGTAAGTGACATCACTGTCACTGGGTTGAAGGATGTAGCCATCCCTGAGTTCACGACAGCAGACACCTTCAATGACTTTGTAGAGAGGGACTCCACCAAGACCACAGTGGGTGAGCTATTGATGCTGACATTGTCAGTGCTGTTTCAAAAGGTGTGGATGCAAGCAAGGATGAGGAACAGACTGAGGATAATGAGGTGGCCATTGGCATGACTAAGTGGATTAAGGTCTGCAATGTTATGATGCCAGCAGCTCAGCCAGAGCTTGATGTGGGAAGCTTTTTTCAATGCAGAACGAAGAATACTGTCACTCACCCAGATGGAGAAGCAGCAGAAGCTAATCACTGACTTCTCTGGTCCATCCACTGCACCCTGTACATCTTCAAGCTCAAACTCCAAGATTGCAACTGAAACTCCCACTTCTTTCTGCTACCTCATATCATAGTCTACAGATCTTCTGCTGGGTGACGACTTCACACTCAAACAGGTTTTTCCAGAAGAGTGAGTGTACACAATGCTGTGACAGTACAGTACTGTGCTGTGCTGTACTCTTTATTGTAAGCACAATCACAAGCAAAAAAAAAGTTTGCACTAATGACACTGCACTACTCACCCTTCCCCCCAAAAAAAGCACAGCATACAAAATAACAACAACAAAAAGAATAAGCACTGTACTGTATAAGCGTTGCAATTAGGGGCACACACAAAGGCATTAAACCTTAACTTCACTTTTATAGGATGGTCGCTTAAGTGGGACAATTGGATTTCCACCACACCATCCCACTTAAGCAGCTTGTACTGTATTTACAGTGTAGTTTTTAGACCATAGATAGCAGTGCTGAACTTCTCAGGAAAGCCACAGGTCTCTCATGGAGTTCTTCCTGACTGGACATGCCTGGCTGACAGACATAATGACCACTGTTATTAGTTTTTATTAATTTTCAGTCCCTTCCTTGGAGTTGACCCTGTTGTGCCAGCAGCAGCACAATAAAGGCAGCCTTCTGCCATCCACAAAACACCACTCTCACTGACTCTCCCAGGACTTCTGACCAATTAATTATTTGCCTGATGATCACAAGTAGCCTTCACCCCCCCCCCCGCAGTGGTATGGAAATACAGAATTCTGGCTGAAGCAGGACTTTCAAATTAGGAGTACAAGCTGTTTGGCTTGGTCATGGCAGGTTCTGACAGTTCAATTGGCCGCTAATCAACAAAAGGTAGTAGGTTTCCCTTGCTAGCAATGCTGGCAGAAGGTTTGAGGATGTGGTTTGTGGTGAGCCAGGTGGGTTGCATGAGTCCAGCAAAATGATGCAAACCCTGAAAGAGCTCTCATCACATTTCATCCCTGTCTGTGAACCCAATACCAGGAAGGAAGTTAAGTCAACCAACACCCTGGCTACGGAGGCCACAGCACCAAGCAACCCAGCCCAGCACTGCCAAAAAAAGAGAAAAGAGAGCAAAACCTTAACTTGGCTTTCTGACAGACATACAAACTCTGTCACTTTGCTTTAAATGCCATCATCATCTCTACTAACTGTGCCCACTTGCTCAGCTAACACAGTCCTATACAGAGTATCTTTAACCACCCTTCACAGTTTAAAAACACTGCTTCTTTTTAGAAATGGACAACACTCCAATGATACCCCCAGCAAGTCACCACTGTATTTTACCCATCCAATTTATTACCTCAGCAACTGTGGTACTTTTCCTCACCTGGTACCTCCACTTTTTTTAACTCCTCTACTATGGCCAAAACCTTGCTCCACATGGTCCAGCAAAAAAAAAAAGTTTAAAAATAAAACAGGCACTCAGTTCAATTAATATTCTGAACCATGATTGCACCAATAACATACTTAAATTGCGATCAGACTTTCTTCCCTCTCAGTTGCTAACAGGCCCTGACATGTTATTCAAAAAAAATTTTCATTAGCCAAAGAAAATCAACCAACAGAAATACATTACAGGGCATCAAGAAAGTCTGGACTTCAGAGCATCCTCAGCTACCCCTACCAACCACTCCTGTAGGCATAACAACACAGAGCCATAGTGTACCTTCATAAATTAGTTGTTTTTTATATTTGGACTCCAACATTTTCAACATAGTCATTTTATGACCCTACTTCATGAATCAAGTAGATGAAAGCTTTCAAATCCTGCCTGAAAGGTGATTTCACAGAATGACTGCAAAAATCACACTTTGGGATGGCCTGGAAAAACTTCATTTATCTTAGTCATAAAGTGGGGTGCAAAAAGTTAATGTTGAAAATTTGGTGAAAGACACTAAAAATGGCAAAGTTATGAGTAAAAGTTCAAAACACATTGATTATACATTAACCACAATTACATTGTTTCTTTATTTCCTGATCAGCATTGAAGATGAAGGTTGTGTTTTCTTCTCAAAGTGGATTTTCAGCCATGGATTCTTTTCAGGTGAGTAAGGGGTGTGCAGTTGTGGGTACTAAGTGGGGGTTGGGTGGGGATGGGTGATTGGCTGGGGTTGGCCACAAAAGACATTGATGGACAGTTTTCTGCTTATCAGGTGTAAATAAGACATAAAAAGAAAAATGGCTAGGCAGGATAAAACAGGGCTGGAGGGTAATCTTGAACAGAGGGATAAGCAAGTGGGACAGTAAACAAATGGCAGGCCATAGCGGGATTGGTGGTGGTACTGAGCAGAGCGATGGAGGGGATAGGAACAAAGGAAGATGGCAGAGCAGCTAGAATGGGGTTGGAGGCTAGCATTATACAAAGGGATCAAGTGGGGGAACAAACAAAAATGGCAGGGCAGAGAAGGGTTGGCAAGTGGTATTGAGCAGAAAGATGGAGCAGTTGAGACAGAAAACAAATGGCAAGGATAAGGTAGAAGAGGGTTGATGGGTGGCACTGAGCAGGGGGATGACATTTCTGTGATCAAAGAAAAGCAGCAGGGCAGGGCAGAATGGTACAGAGTCATCTAATACTGATGCCACTCAGCTGGTTGCTAGCCAGTGTCATGTAGAAGAAAGGATCCAGCTGTTGTGTGATAGAAGCGGCTGACTCCTTTCAACTACATGACGTTTCCACCTATCACCAGCAGAACAGCATCACAATCAACCTCACTAGTTGTTGGCTTGTCACTGTCAAGCCCCCAGCAGCCTAATCTGCATTGGATGCAACAGTGACATGCCTCTGAAGTGCTTTAACAATGTCTTTGCTGTGCATTCATAAACACAATAGTGGCCAAAAAGTGTGTTTTTTAATGTTTTTACACTCCCTGGATCTCAGACTCCAGATCAGCAGCCATCACAAGGTCAATCAGATCCAAAGAATGTGGCACCCTGACTGTGCATGCACAATTTTATGCAATTTTGTTGAACAGTGCAAAAGAAATTAAGGTGTAAAAATTGAGGATAAGTATTAATGTGCCAACTCAACTCATGCTAAATCACATATTTAAAACTTTATAACTGAAGAACCAATAAACATTTCTTCAAAAAATTTTGAAATACACCTCCTTGGACTGAGATACTAAAAGTTTCTCTTGTTGGAACAAAATTTAAATAATTTTTTGCTCTAGATGCAATTAAAAAATGGCCAATAAGAGCATTTTTTCCCCTCATTGTTTTACTCCCTGGGTCTTGGAATCCAAATAAGTGATGGTCATGAAATTGATCAAATTATAAAAAACTGCAGCGGGCCCAGTGGCACTGAGGGTTGAGGCCCTGGGCACCACACCTCACACCACACCGGTGACCCGAGTTCGGAAGCAATGTCAAGCCACCACGGGTTGGGTGGGGGGAAGGGGATGAGTTGGATCAAGCAGCCACAAGGCAGCTCTCCTCTCTGGAAAGGGGTGTGGGTTGTCTGCCACCTGGTGGAGGCTAGGTGGCAGTGCCAAGCCAAGGGGGGAACTTGGCATTAGGCCGGGATGGAGGAACAGACTGTTACAGGAGCTGAGGTGCGCATGCATGCCTCCACATGCATGCGTGACTATGATCTTGGGTCCCAGGTAGCAAGGAGAAAATCAGAATTACCATGGCTCCCCCATTGCCAGTAAGATGTAAGGGGTAAAGGGGAGCAAAAAAGCTTTCTGGAAAAAAAAATTATAAAAATTGGCACCCTGACTGTGCATGCAAAATATCATGCAACTTTATCAAATGGCACCAAAGTTGTTAAGTTTCAAACTGATGACAGTAAAATCTTTCTCACAAAGTAAAGCACATGTGTTTGTTAAAGTAAAACAGCTTGCAAAAGAAAAGTTCTTTCACGTCAGAGGGTTACCTCAAAATCTCCACTGAGCATGCTCAGAAGCCACATTTTCAAATGCTTATAGCTCCTGAACCAATTAATATTTTTTTTTTCACAAAACCTTCAAAAGACATACAACTGGTACAAGCCCTTTCAGTCCTGAAAGTTTCAAAACAAAATTCCTTATAGGGTTGCCACCTTTTAGGTTTTTTACCTGGTGATCAGGTTTTCAGGGTCCCTATCAGGTAATCAGGTTTTGCTCTGTGCTGGTCATGTTTTTGAGCCATTTTAAGTGCTCACATATTTTTGAAATGGATTTTGTCATCTCATTCATTGTTTCAGCTACATGTCCAGGTTAGAAACAAGTTCTGTTGTCAATACAGCCCTTTGTTTGTGAAAGCAGTCAACCTGGGAGGTGTAAAGTATTGCCATTAACACCATTAGCACTTACTTAACCTAATCTTTTCCATTGCATCTTAAAGTGGCATAGCAGCAAAGCTGCCCCCACCTTTTGTAACAGCAACACAACATTTTCATCTCTAACAGAATTTAGGCATTTTAAATGTTTTAAATTATTTTTTTCCTCAAGAGAAAAGTATGGTCGCTTTGGCTTTCAAATAGTACTGTGGACATAAAAAGGAAAAGCAGCCAGAAAAAGATATAAAGTATACATGATAGGAAATAATTTCTTTATTATGTGTTATATATCATATGTACTGTTGTATGCTATTTCAGTATTTCCCTTGTCTCCCCTAGATCATATCTGTAAATTAGATTTCTTTTGCCTCTATGTTTATCTGGTAAACCAATGTCAATAAATAACACATAAGTAAAAAAAATAACTAGAAAGAACCTTGGAAAGTAATTTTAACAGGTGCAGTACAGTATCTTAAAATTTTTGTTGAACTGCTGCGTTAAGTGTTGTCTTTTATTGCTGTAACAAATATGATGAGTCATAGAAAGGGGTGGGGCTAGGGGCGGAGCTTAGGATCCATTTTTTTACATATCCAAAGGTGGCAACCCTAATTCCATACCATTTAGGCTATAGGTGACAGCACAAAAATAACCAAAAATTGTGCTTTTTATGCAATTTTGACATTTCCAGATCTCGGGATCTAGTTAAGCATCCTGTACAAAACTTCAAAACATCCCTCATTTCAAGAGCTTGCCAAATGGACCATGCATGCAAAATTTTGCACAATTTTGTTGAATGCCACCACAGCTGTTACAGTGCAAAGATTGGTATTTAACGGTGAACACCTTATTCAACCCTAATATACATGCACTAACATATTCAATGTAAAGAAAAACCTGAGTTAATGCAGAGATTAGGGTTCCCAAAAAGTCAGAGTGCACTGTAGGGAAGTGAAAACATTAGGGTTTGGAGTCTTGGTGTATCGGTGGTGTGGTGTTCCTTGGGGTTGTCAACCCTAATGCTCACTTCTCTCCAGCCTCCAGAGTCCTGCCTGAGCACAAGGTACAGATCTACACCCATGCCACAAATTCTTATACTGTTTGGAGGTAGAGATGAATGGCTTGCCACATGTGTCCAACAGAATCAGTCAAAACTTCTTTCATGAAGGGCCCTGTGGGCCCTCTGTGAAACAAAATATCATGCATAATTTTATTTTCTCAGGTGAAGAGGTGGGCATTACAGTTGACAATATATTGGAGAACTTTCATCTCCAGAATGTTGACAGCCTGGCTTTTTCTTTAGTTTGAGAGTGCTGGGTGATTGCACTGTGTGTGAGGGGGGTTTAATTTAAAACATTCAAAGCATCAGCTGGCCTGCAAGTGAACCTGCAGCATTCTAAATATAGAATCATGCTGCTCAACTGCTATTTTGAAACAGTTCGGAGCTACAGTGAGAATATTTATTTATTTGAAGTATCGGTTTAACAACCTTTGAGCCAAGGGCTCATTTACAAAGATACCTCGTCATATGGAGGACATAATACACAGAGAGGGTAACAGCTACACAAGAATAGCCATCATGTGTAGATTACAGACATTGTTTACAGATATTATATACAAATTTGGATGCAAGTATTTATATAAGCACAGAAAAGAAGCATTGTTGCCATGAGAGAGCTTGCTTTTCATTTTAATACATCTTATTCATGAGCCAGCGATGGACTAATCATTGCTGTAGGTGGTGGCAGTCTGTAGTAGACCTTGTCAGGGTTGGGGCCCAAGAGGCCATGAAAGCGCAGGCTAGTTGCAGTTACAGGAGTGGGTACTGAGGAGATGGTTGCAGAGAGCCACTTTGAAAGGGGCAATCTTGGGAGTGCTGGTGATGGTGGCCAGGAGTGTATTATACCAGTCAGGGGCCCTGTAGCTGTATTTTTGCCACTATGGACCTAGAATGAAAATATCACAGTATTCTCACTCTAGATCACCATAGTGGCAAAAATATCACTGATATATACTCACAGGTATTGCATAGATATATATTCTTTGCAAAAAAACTGTGTTAATGCACCAGTTAGTGTTTAGCTTAATGCAGCAAAAGTAGGGAAATGTGATATTAGGATTTCAAGCCCTAACTCCCTACCCCCAACCCCAAGCAGCAAAAGGAAAAAAAACATTAGGGTTTGGGTCTCTGGAGTCTTTGCGAATCAGTGGTGGGGTCTTACTCAGAGTTGTCAACTCTAATGCTCACACCTGCCTCCATCCTGTAGCCTCCTGTCTGAAGCACAAGGCACAGCTCCAAGTTAACGTCCCATAGTGATACACTCTTCAAGGCTTGAGAAGTATGTTTCACCACCTGTTGCCAACAAAATCTGTTGCAGCTTTTAACATGCAGGGCCTGCAAAAGAGATCACCTCTGACCGTGTCTGCTCAGGCACTAGGGCTGACAGCCTCAAGTAAGACCTCCAGTTCATGGAATCACTGGGCCTAACATGGGTAGTTACTGCCACCACCCATGGGGGGGCACTCATTGGACTTGGTGTTTCTCCTGGGGATGGAGATGGAGATCACCGACATGGCGGTGGATCCTGTCAGATGGTCTGACCATCATGCCCTGAGATTCAGTTTTGCGACTCCTCTTAGTAGGCTTGCCCCGAAAGAAATAGTGTAGTATCATTCCTTAAGAGGAGTTACCTCAGAGGTTCTAATGGTGGTACTGAACCTTTTGCGAATTCTGACTGATACCAGTGACCCAGGCTCCCTTGTTCTAACCTATTATAGGGCAGCAGAAGGGGCCCTGGATATCATTGCTCCAGTTTGTGCTTGTCCCCTGACCCTTCGCCCTGGGGCTCCATGGTATGATGGGTCCCTGAGGGAGTTGAAGAGGCAGGGCGAAGGTTGGAGAGACACTGGTGGAAAACTTACCTAGAGGAGGACAGGCTTAGATTGCTAGACCACTATAAAATCTACCAATCAGCAATTTCAAATAAGAAGGCAGAGTTCCTGTCTGAGGAGATTGCTGCAACCAAAAACAGCCAGATCACCTCTTCTGCACAGTGGATAGACTGTGCAATGCAGTCTGTCTGAAATCTGGTGGAGCACTGTTACAAGGAAAGTGTGATGAGTTTGCTCAGTTTTTTGCTAATAAGGTTACCTCCATCAGGAAAGAGACTAGTCAGTGCCTCCCCCATTGGTCCTTGCATTGATCAGCTGAGTAGTACAGTTAACCAGGTGACCTGGTATATCTTCAGCCTGCTGGAAGTCATTGATATAGTGAGGATCATCCAGACTCTGCGACCAACCTGCTGTAGTTTGGACCCGAGCCCAACTCATCTTCTTGTAGGGTGTATTGAGGCTATTGGCCCAGTCCTGGCCAGGATAGTGAGGAGTTCTCTGGAGAGAGGGATCTTTCCAGACCCCGTAAAGGAGGTGGTTGTTTGGCCCTTCCTGAAAAAAAACCTCCTTAGACCCTGGCTCCCCTGCTAATTACAGACCAGTCTCTAACTTGCCTTTTACAGGCAAAGTTATTAAGAAGGTGGTCACTCTGCAACTGGAGGATCATTTGACCAACCACAATATCTATGACTTTCTCCAGTCAGGTTTCAGGAAAAGACACAGCACTGAGACAGCCCTGGTTTGGGTACTAAATGATCTCCTGATGGCCAGAGATCGGAGATCCCATACCATCTTGGTGCTCCTTGATCTCTTGGCAACTTTTGATGCTGTGGACCATGGGGTGTTGCATGAGTGCCTGCAGCTCTTCTGTGGACTGAGGGGGCAGTCCTCTGTTGATTTCAATCATTCCTCAAGGACAGATCTCGAAGGGTGGTGTTTGAGATTTATTACTCAGCCCCTCATGAGATGCCCTGCGGGGTGCCACAGGGCTCAGTGCTGTCCCCATATTGTTTGCAGTGTATATGCTAACATTGGGAGACATAATAAAATGGTATGGTCTGAGTTTTCATTGCAATGCAGATGATTCTCAGCTATACATGTTTTTTTGTGGCTGACCAGGAGAAAGATACTGTCTCAGTGTTTAAGAGTTGTCTGACTGAGATTCAGGATTGGATAAGTACCAGCTGCCTGAGTCTAAACTGGGGAAAAATAGAGGTATTGGTCATGGATCCAGATTGTAGTCTGGCTGGGACTTTGGTGGGATAGCCCTCTGGATTAGTGCTGGGAGGAATACCACTAACTGTCTCTGGACCAGGTGCATAACCCTTGGCGTGATTTTTGATGACAGCTGGACCTTGAAGGCTCAAGTTTTGGCCATACTCATATCTTCCTTTTACCATCTTAGGAACATAGCTACAGTAGGGTGAAACACCTGGTTCCAAATGAAGATCTTCCCACTCTGGTCCATGCCTTTGTCACCACTCATCTTTATTACTACAATGCCCTCTACCTAGGGCTACTGGGGGTTAATATCTGCTTACTGCAGCTAGTGCAGAACATGATGGCTAGGTTGTTGACTGGAGCCCCTAGATCCAGGCATATAACACCTGTGCTGTGTGAACTGCACTGGCTGTCAGTAGAGTGGTGGATAACCTTCAAGGTTCCATTGGTGAGTTTATGTATTTTAATAATTTTAAGGGTGCCCTGAGCTTCCGAAGGGTGCTTTTTAGAAATAAAAATATGATGATGATGATGATGATGATGATGAAGACCCCACCACTGATTTGCCAAGACTACAGAGACCCCAAACCCTAATTTTTTTCCCTTTTGCTGCTCAGTGAGTGATGGTTGGGAGTTAGTGTTGGAAATCATAGCTCTACATTTCCTACTTTTGTTGCATGAAGTTGAACCCTATCTGGTGCATTTACACATTTTTTGCAAAGACTTTCCTTTCTTTTTGAGGCAGAAGAACTGTATCCTTCTTCATGCAGGTCCCTTTGGGCACTGTGCAAGGGAAGAGTCTGTCTGCCTATGAAGTTGCAATAACACATGTCAGGAATTCATGGGCCCATCTGGTGGACTGTGGTTTCATGTTTCCACAGATACAAACTTGCAGGGTAAAGAGTCCATCTCTCAGCCAATACACAGGGCACATCTGCCACCCAGAGGGACAGGATTCTATGCCAAGAGAAGAGTTGTCTTCACTGTTTGGTACCTGAACCCATGCAGACAACACACAAGGCAGCCTTGCACCATTCCTTCCCTGGCTGGAAGGTGGTGTTACATAACAGTGCTATCCCCCTGCTTCACCCCATCTTGCTAGCTCATTGACCTCACCCCTGAACTCAGCTCACTTGCATAGGATCACAAAGCATTACCCAATAGGGTAAAGGCTGGCACTACACACAATATTCTCTATAATTATTATTTTTTTTTAATTTTGACCTCAAATGTTCAAGATAGCCATTAAACGACTCCCCTTATAAACATGACATGTGGCATTTATGCAATAGTAACTAAAACATCATTTCACACCACAAGTGTGAAAAAATGTTTCATCCAGGATTTTTTTTTTTTTAAATTACAACTGTCATGTTTAAAGTTGGGAGTCAAAATATTGAAAATTAGCAAAGTTACGAGAGGACATTGAAGTGTTTCAACATTCACTCATAACAGCATTCTTAAGACCCCACCTCATCAACCTGGTGGTGAAAATTTTCAAATCCTACCCAAAACATGATTTTGAGCCATGGCTGTGAAATCATCTTTTGGCACATATTCGACAAACTTCAGCTGCCTCATTCATGAGGTGGAGTCACAAAAAGTCAATGTTGAAAATTTCTGTGGAAAAATACTGAAAATTTGAGAAATTATGAGTGAGCTTTGAAATATTTCAATGTTTACTCATAGTATGATAATTTTATCATATTGTACACCACATAGTCTTTTTTTGTTTTGAAACAGATATTTATTGAATTTTTGCTTCAAGGAACATGTACAGGGAGTTAAAGTTTAAACAGCTTAGGCCTAAATATATAATACAATTATGTGTATCCATTATACAGCATGAAATAAGCAATCATATATACTGTATACAGAACAAATCAATATCTCTAAGAGTAAATATATAGGACATTTGGGCACACTGTATTCAGTCTTCCCAAACCACAGATAAATAATAGGGACAATCCTATCTGGGGGGGGGGGCAGGGAATTCATCATTTACCACTCAGGACCTCAGAGGCCTCTTTCCCCTAAATAATGCACTGTTAAGGGCTTGTCAGGCCTAGATCAACACCCGTCCCCCAAACATAGCCTTCTTATGACACCACCTTATGAACCTGGTAGATGAAGATTTTCAAATCCCACCAGAAAGGTGATTTAATGCAGCAATTGCAATATTGCCTTTCAGTTTGGATTTGAAAGATTTCATTGCCCTTGTTCATGAGGTGAGGTACCAAAAAAGCCATGTTGAAAATTTGGAGAAAAAGTATTCAAAACTGGCAAAGGTAGAAGTAAAACTTAAAAACCCATTGAAATACATTAAATTGGACTTATCTTATTTTAACATATGATAGCCCACTTCCTGCAGCAAGACATGTTTTCATTTGGAGAGTGGATCTATACCATGCAACATGTTCAAGTGCATGAGGAGGTGTGGGGGGTGTGGGGTGGGGTGCTCAGTGGGGGGTCTGGATTGCATGGGTGGGGACCTGGGGGGTTGGATCGCTGATGGACTGTTGTCTTATTTGCTGATGATTTTTAAAAACAAAGACTACAAGGGACTGTTTTCTTTTTTCCAGTTTTACTACTGCTTCAGACATGGGGGGCTGGGCATCAAGTGTTGGCTTTTTAGATACCGTGGCACTGGAGGTGGGAACCCTGGTGTCACCATCTATTGACTGGGAGGGATCAGAGCTAACCTGCAGGGAGGGTGTTGTTAGTGGTACTAGGATGGCACCGCTTTGCTTTTTTATTGTATTTGGGAGAACGCAGAATGGTTAGCAAACTTGGGAGGAGGATAAAAATTAAAACAGATAGAGATAGATAGATAGATAGATAGATAGATAGATAGATAGATAGATAGATAGATAGATAGATAGATAGATGAGAGAGACAGATAGATAGATGAGAGAGACAGATATTAGGAGATCGCTGGCTCACTGCTTTAACTGAAACCAGCAGCATGACTCCAGCTGCCACTTCACAATTCTAGAAAGCCCCACTGTTCTCATACTGAGAACACAGGTGAATGATTCATCTTGCTAAGCTGGGCTCCCAGGATTTTGTGGTGTCCAGAAACAATACTTCCAGGCATATTTTCAAAAACTAACATCTGAACCTAGCATATAGGTTTAGCTTTGTGTTTCCAATTTTCTAGTTAAAAATATAAGATGGCAGCCATCACTATCAGTATTATTTTCTCATGACAAATACATAATTTCTTATGACAAGTAAATCATGAAAAATAAGCCCTCAAGATTGGTGATTTTTTTACAGTTCGTACAGAGGGTTATCCAGAAAACAAACTTTAAATCCTTATAACCCTGGACCAATTCAATATTTTTTCATGAAACTTTTGAAAAGCACTACCTCACACAGATGGCTTCTATCCTGAAAGTTTCATGAAAGATTCTGTACTGTCTAGGCTGTGCGTGACAGCAACAGCAAAAAAAAAAAAAAAAAAAAACACATTGAGTATAAGGAAAAAATCTTCACTTTTCTAAAATCAGCATTCCAGATCTCAGAAACACCAAAAGATGCCTGCATGAAACTTTTCTCATCTTGAAATATTCCTACCCTGGCCATGCATGCAACAGTTTAGGATATTCTGTCAAATGGCACCAAAGTTGCTTGTGTCAAACAGCAATGATGCAAGTGGCACCTTGCATCATTTGCTGCATAATTCCCTATTCCAGTATGCAGTCTATACCAGTGAGAGAATCAATGCACTTCCTTTGTGACCTGCATCTGGCTATGCCAGGTTGCAAGGGGGTTCGCATCATGGCGGGGCCCACATCTCCTATTCTGAAAGCCCCGCCATGGGTGTCGCAAGGGGCTCAACTTAGACCTGCTAGGAGGTGGTCTAAGCCACTTACAACTGAGTGGAACACTGTTTTGGGTGGGCTACCAGTGGAGTCCATGGACAGGAGGGGAACAGAGGGGCATAGGGAGGGCTGGTGTGGCAGCTGGGATGTAAGGGATTGCTTTGGCACCTGGGGTGTGCATATGCCTCTGTATAGATAGGTCATAGGCATATGCACTCTGCTGGGTGCTGAACCAATACCCAACCTTCCTGCTGGCACACCAACCCACCCAATGTCATCTTCTGCCCCCAGACCCCACTGAGCATTTGTGTCTATCCCCCCTCACCATCACCACTAGTACTGCCCATCCTGTGTTGCATCAGCGGGAGGGGTGCCAGATCCTTGTGGCATGTGCTTCTGCTGCATCACTGGTTGGGCGCTGCACTGCATTTGCAACAATCCCAAGGAGTTTGGTGCAGGGAACCTGCTTTTATCCAGAATATGGCACAGGGTTCCTGGTGCACCCAGTGTTGCTGCAGCCCTTGGAGCAGTGCAACTTGCATTACTCAAAAGGCTCCTTTGGGAATCAGGCCCAATTTGTCAAGCAATATGTCCCTTTTCCAAATATTCCAGTACCTTGGTGACACACATAATATTCCTCTAACCGTGGCGTCTTACAACATGTCAATGTGTAATAATGCAGTAACTGCACCAACCTCAATGGATTTGATAATATTGTTGATGTACAACATCATGGAACTTTCAGTGTCAAAACAGAGTCTAACTTGACATAAACATGTGGCATTTATACTTGATGTTTTGCTACAACTGCTGTCTCCAGATTAAGATTTTCTATATAAGGGCAAACTAGATGTGTACGGATTACTATAGTAAAGCCTTAACATTTATAGACTCTCCACCAAACTTAAACAAAGTCAAAGATGTTTCATTTTTATTCTTTCTTGCCAAATTAATTTAAATCAGTGAAATGCTTTTATAGCACAAGTATATTTAGATTTGTTTTAAGGTTTCTGTGTTCAGCCTCATATTATGCATTTATCTTGTGTATATTGCAGTGATACCAAAAGTTTGAAATCATTGAAAATAAATCAACAGTAACAGGACACCTAAACCTGAAATTGGGTAAAAACATTTTAGCAGTGTTTATTACATTTTTAATATAACACTTTGGGATATGAAATTCTGATTTCAAAGGATTTTATTACATTATATGCCACTTATAATGGACTACTATGTGAGCCTCCGTGTTGTCCATTATAACTAGTAGACTTTCAACCTTTCCAAAAATCAATTACAGTACTATCAAACATTGATCACAGTGCTATCAAAACTATGTTTCACTCTCAGCCTCACATTTTGTCAGTAGCAACTAATATTGTTTCTTCCTAGCTCCATTTTTTGCTATGTTCAACTTGCTTGCTTTAGGACACACCAAAAGTGGGAGGGCTGTACTATGTAAAGGAGATGATAGCACCCACAGTTGCAGTTGAAAATTTCAAATCTGGAGCATAAAAAAGAAGGTTACATGCCATTCTGGTGATGCTGAAGGTTGAGGCACTGGATGCCACAACTTGCGCTGCACTGGTGACCCGGATTAGGTGACGGACTTGGGTAGCCGGGGGTTGGCAGGGGAAGGAGAGGATGGAGCATCTGAAGGACTGCTCTCCTCTCCCTGGGAAGGGTTTCAGTTCCACTCGGAGTTCTGAGGACCCCTGATGGGGATCGGAAGTACCAAAGATACACCAGCCAATGTAAGGGGTGGAGTGCGGCAGCCACCAGCAGGGCAGTGGTGTGTAGGCATCATTTCATTCTGCACTCCAAAGGGAGCAAAGACAGAAATTCCCCCTGGCAGCCGGGTGAAGCGACTGCATGGTTTCCTGGGACAGAAACCCCTACATGCTCAATGCCAGCCAGGATCCTGATCAAACCCACTGGGATCCTTGGCCTCCTCCTGTATTGGTCGGTGGGAGAGGAAGGGATCCTGATACCAATGCTTCAGTCGGTGGAGTGGTTCAGGTGGTTGGTAAAGGGGTGGAAGCCGAGTGAACCCACCTGAGAGTTGCCCCAGTCTGCCAGGTGAAAACAGAATCTACAAAAAAAAAAGTTACATGACCTAGAAAGGTATTTGTGGCTAGATTGACATGCAGTTGCTGGCTTTCATTTCATACTTAAGGACCAACAGAAGTGTGAGGTTTACAGCGAGTGGTGAAAAAGAAAAGTTTTCCTTTTGGGCTTTAGAACTTGCCATCGCAAAAGGATTCTCATTTCAGGCTTTAGAACATGGGAGGTTGGGTTTTAGAACCCACTGCAGCAAAAAGCAAGTTACCCATTCCTTTGAGGCAATAGTTGTTCCTCATCTCTCTTCTATAGTGACATGCTGTTGTATTCTAATCAGCAACTGATCAAAAGTGATTAACTCCTGATTACAGCTGCTCAAGAGAATTTGTTTATTTATTTATAGATTGATTAATTGATTGATTTATCACACAAGATCCTTTAGGGAGGGCCTGTTTTCAAAGGGTCTATGGTCATATACAACTGCTTAGCATCAAAAAAATATATTACATATTTACCACTGAGGTTAACAGAAGTACAGCGCACACAATAGAATAGGAAATTTTATGGATACATTGAGATGAACTGTAATGGAGTATGATTAAAACGGGAGAACATGATACAAGTGGGTAGCAACAGAGCACAAGTGGAGGAAGAAGAAAGCATAGGGGTCAGGGGAGGTTTAGGGATGTAGTAGACTGGTTAGCAAAACCACCCACATAGGTTTGGGGAGGGGGGGTGAGAGAGGCTTGAAACTGGGACTTGAGGATGGTTAGAGAGCCAGTGACTTTGAGTAATGGGGTAAGAGAGGTCCATAGTTCTGGGAAATTGAAAGAAAAGCAGGCTAAACCCAGAGAGGTTTTCCTATGTGGAAGCAGAATGGAGATATGTATTACAACTCTAGTTTGGTACCTGGAGTACCCAGCTAGAGGAATTAGGAGGGGATTAGTGGCAGACACTATAGATGGCAGTTACAACATGGTATGGAACTTGTTTTAATACAGTACATAGTGCTTTTAAAAAGGCTTTTGGCAAACAGGAATTGGCCAATATAAATAGCCATCCAGCTTAAGCATGGACACTATAAGTGGTGCATATTGTATAATGGGATTCCATAAATGTAACAAGATTTTGAGAGCTGAAACATTTTGGGAGTACTATTTGCAGTATAATGTGCACTTATACCTTTTATATGATATTTTAGACAGGCAGATAATTAAGTTTGTTTTCAGTGTTTACACTTACTGTTTCAATAAGTGTATTTATTTTATCAGATAAATCATCAACCATTCCACATGATCTGCAGTCAATTCAAGATTTAGTGGGGGCAAGGTTGCAACTTGTCATTTTGTTTGACATTATAAAGAAAACATATTTTAAAGTTTGTCAGTACTTTTGCTTCACATTTTGAAGCAAAAAGGTTCTGAGATTTTTCTTCAAAAATACCCAAAGCAAAATAGATTTATTTAGCATCAGACTTTGAGAAAAATATGCCGTATGTTGACTAATCTGATGAATATACAAATTGGTATTGTGACTCAAAGAATGTGTGCAGCTGGGATTGCCACAGAACATATTATATAAGGCCATAGTTGTCAAACCAGTAAGTCATTTGACTGTAATTGTCATATGTTGGATTGGCAATTCTAGAGCTCAGTCTCATTGTTCATCAACTAAATTTATATCAGGGATTACTGAATGTGGGGTTGATTAAGCCACTAAAGTTTAGACAGAGGGTTATTGGACATTGGATGTTGGTTTGAAAATTCTGTCCATGTAGTTTAGTAGACATGTTACTTCTAAACTTGTTCAATACATATTCAGGATATCCTTCTTACTATTCCTAGGTAGTGCATTCCAGGATTAGGCACTATGGGTTCTATGTAAGACCGCGAGTGAACTGGACCCGTATGTGTCATATCAGCAGTGTGCAACTATGTGCTACACAGGCAGGTGGAAGTATGCATTATGCATAAGCACTTACGCATGACAGGTGGAGACACGGATGAGGTGTACAGATGTGCACAGGTCCATGTGGAGCAGACATAGGATGCAGGACACAGGATGGGCTTTCAGAGTGCCCCCATGCGCCTCGACTCCATTACTTCAAATCCTCCTTCCTCACCAACATAAATCACCCATCTAAATTCTGGAAGGTCATGCAATCGCCCTTCTCCCCCCCATCCCAGCCCTCCACCCCATGTCATTAATGTTGGTGGCTCCACAGTAATGGATCCGCTCGCAGTCACTACAGAGTTTAACTCCTTCACAAACTGTACTTCTTCACTCCTGTCCTCTCTCCACCTTCCACCAGCCCCACTACCCCTCACCCCACCTTGCCAGGCCTCTCTCTTAATTTTTCTTCCACCATGTTACAAGTCTATAGCCGCACTTCACGTTAAACCATTCCAAGGGCAAATGCTCCACCTGGTTGGACTCCAAAATGCTTTTCCTGGCTTCCCCCACCATTGCCTCCCCCCGGCCTCGCTTTTCAACCTTTCATTTTCACTTGCTTCTATCCCATCCAAATGGAAGCATGCCACAGTCATCCCCCTTCTGAAAAGTGATGACCCCTCCTCCCCCGGTAATTACCTCCCTATCTTCCTCCTCCTCCCCACCCTTGCAAAACTCCAGGAACACATAGTCCTCTCCCAGCTCTCCTTCTTCCTTGACTTCACCTCCTTCTTCACACCTTAACAGTCTGGTTTTAGGAAGTCCCACTCCACCACTACTTCCCTTCTGAGACTCATGGATTCCATCCTCAATGGTATGGATCAAAGTCACATCACCTCTGCCATTTTTGTTGACCTTGCAAAGGCTTTTCACATTGTATCTCACCACCATCTCCTCCTGTCTAAGTTCTCCCTAGCTGGGCTCTCTAGTGAGGTCACCAGTTGGTTCCATTCCTGTCTTGTAGGCAGGACACATCCTGTTAGGACTGGAAACTCCATCTCTACCTCCCTCCCCATCTCAACTGGTGTACCCCAAGGTTCGGTCCTTGACCCATTACTGTTCTCCATCTTCCTCAATGATCTGCCCACTGCCTGCCCACATACATCCATACACATGTATGTGGATGACACAGTCCTGTATACATCCAATGCCACAACTGCTGATGTGGCATCCGAACTCCAATGAGACTTCAACAATGACCAGCTCTGGTTTCGCTGAAATCAGCTCTTCCTGAATGCCAAGAAAACCATCTTCAGGACCTTTAGCACAAAGCAGAAACTCTTTCTGCTCCCCTCCCTCCCCACTTTCCACACCCTGGATGGGACAAAGCTGGAGGACTGCTCCTCCTTTAGATACCTCAGGTTCTGGCTCAACCAACACCTCAACTTTTCTGTAAATATCGAGGCCATCCACATAAAGCTCCACCCTAAGTTGGGTGCCCTGTATCACAACTGTGGATGTGTCCCACTGCCAGCTCGCCATGCCATCATACAGAAAACAATTCTCCCAATTTTTGACTATGGTGACATAGTCTACAGTGCTGCTCCCAAAACGTCCCTAACCAGACTGGGCACCCTCTTCCATTCCTTCTGTTGTTTCACCCTTGACTTTCCTCTTAGTACTCATTATTGCGTCCTCTACCAAACCATGTGCCTCCCCTCTCTTCAGGATAGAAGGCAGTCCCACTGCGCCAGGCTCTGCAGTCCTAACCTCGCCTCCCCCCCATGCACTCCCTCAGACATCATGACACCTGTACCTTGGCTGTTCCATGCAGGTCCACTACTGCAGGCCAGGCTGCTTTCTCATATCACATGCCTAAACTGTGGAACTCACTCCCCTCATCCATTTGGCATGCCCCATCTGCATACTGCCTCAACTCTTGCCACAAAACCCACTTCTGCTCCCCCTGTGCTTGCACTTAACCATCCCTATCCTGGCTCACTTACAATCCAGACTGGGCAAGGATGGCAGTCCCTGCTTTTGGTTTAAAGTTACTGGTTGTGTTATATTTATATTTGGACTCACTGTTAACGTTGTGTTTGTAGTATAGCTTATTTAATCTATTGTATTGCTGCATCCCTGGTTATAATGAGCTCCTCTACATTGCCATTGTTATTTATAATGTGCTCCCCATACACTGTTGTTGTTTACTATCTATATTATGTGTGCTGTCTCCCATGTCTTCCCCCTAGGACTCATCTGGAATCGATGCATCTGGAATCGAGCAGCTGTCTGCTCAGTATGCCGTTCGTGCTAAAACTTTTAATTAAATAAATATATAGACATCTGCACCACCTTGACAGCACATAGTGCATATCCGTAGATGGTGAGACTGAGGGTCAGGTTGTGTCAGAGGACAGCAGTGAGGGGCACTGCCCATGGTACCTGAGCCACCATCAGACACTGAAATCACAGACTGTGGATGATCAGAGACATGGGGACGTGGATGGATATGTGTTGCCAACATATCACAGTCCTTAATTTTCTGCAGTGAATGGGTGGCAGCCATGGTTCTGATATAAGGGAGCACTTTGTCATACTTTATGGGGCACAGTCCCTAAAGACACCATTGGAGACTTACACCAGGCTGTTGCTGGCTATCCAGGCTGCTGTGAATGCTACCAGGGTGAAGGTGAGCACACTGGCAGCAAATAAACACAAGTGGTGTGACCCTTGGTCTGCCATCAAGTGCAACCTGGCAACTGTCAGTTAGTCACAGACTGCTACATGCAGTGCTCACCCACATAAAAACACAGCCTGTTCCTGACTGAGAGGATCATGGCAAAGACCCTCATAGAGGTCTTCCTGCACAGTGAGGAGGAGGGCATGTATACAGTGACAGATACATAGGAAACTACAGGGACTGGCTGGAAGGGATGGGGTAGCATGGCCATGAAACCTGTAGACCCTATAATGAACCACACACCCACTGTGGAGGTAGTG
Source organism: Neoceratodus forsteri (assembly GCA_016271365.2). NCBI lineage: Eukaryota > Metazoa > Chordata > Ceratodontiformes > Ceratodontidae > Neoceratodus > Neoceratodus forsteri. Next base: position 257,848,362 of record CM028137.1, on the reverse strand, counting down.
ACACCTGCAGATGTGGGTCAGTGCCTGGAGACTTGCACTGACCATCTGGGGCAGTAGAAAGACACAGGTATTTGGCACCTGCAGCAGTCCACAACACACTCTTGAGACATCCATAACTATGCCATTAACTGTAACTCATAGCCTTTCTTCACTTCCAGGTGTACTGCAGGACCACATACACACAGCAGAGGAGGAAGGTGGGCTGGGCAACATGGATGTGGACCTGATGCAGGAACAACACATGCAGAAGCCCTAGGAGGGGCTGGACACAGCTACCACAGGTGCTCTTCCACCCCCTATACACAGGCATAATCCCCATCCACAGCTGTAATCTGGACAGCCAGCCAAGCCCAGCCAGCAGGGCACTGTGGCACCCTGCAGGCAGCCAGACATGGAGGGCATGCAACCATAGTCTGACAGCAACATTGGGCAGATGCCTGACACAATCCAACCACCTGCTAGTGGCAGACAGTGGAACAGAGGAAGGTCACAGGGCAACATTCACCATTATGGGGCGAGTGGGGACAAGGATCCTTCCAGCCATCCCATGCATGGTAGATATAGAGTGGTGAGGAGGGTTATACTCTACATATTATCTGTAGGTAGAATGGCTGGAATGGAATAGGCTATGTGCCCAGAAGGAGAACACAGAGCAGCTCTGTGAGCTAACTGCGGAGGTGAGGGGAAAGCTGCACAGCATCAATCGCATTGGAGACATATTGGAAAGGCTAGCTGACAGCATTCTAGCCAGAGCCAGCACAGACAACAATCTCAGTTACTGAGGCAGGACAAAAGGGCTCCATGCCACACACACCTGCATGTCCCAGCAACTCCAAAGGACAGGAGGACATTCACATGCCACCAGTGTCTGAAACACGCAGACACACAAGGTAGTGCTGGGGGAAGGCCACAGCCCAGACAAGCCATCTGTGCATGTGTGCCTCCATACACAGAGGGTAGCAAATGGGTCATAAAAGTGACACCCACCACCCCTGAGTACAAGCACTGACATCCTCTAAGCACATATATCCTCCCAAGTAGATATAACCCCCAAGCCATTATATACTCTGAGCTCACATATCCCCAAGCACATTTATGCCCACCCAAGCACATTTATCCCCCCAAACATATGTACCAATAAGTCCCTCTTACCATGGGAGGTGTGGCTCTCAAGCTGGGTCATCAACACAGTGCCTCACCTGCCTACCCTCCACCCCTAGTGGCTGAGTGTCCCCTGTACAAGTCCTTGCCATGCCATTTGTCCACACAGGGACTCCACACCTCGCCCCTGGAAGGCCTTCCCTACCAGTCACTTGGTGGAACATCATTATGTCCATCCTGTGGCATGGGTAGATGTCACTGCACAGCTATGTTGTGCAGCATGCACATGCTATGAACACTGTACATTCCTTCTACGGGGCAAAAATCATTGTGCTGCCTGTCAGATATCGACAACTGAACTGTATCTTGAGTAGGCCTATCGTCCTCCCAACCACAGACCATGTCTTTCTGTGTACCTCATTGTATGCCTCCAACACTGTGCCATGTACCTCCAGATACAGGGTCATTAGTTGTGGCCAAAGTGGATATCTGCTGTCAACTATGCACTGCATAAATGACAGGATTAGTACCATGCAGCTGCATGGCATCCACCAGTATACCACCTCTGTACAATACGGACACTCACCGATCAACCATCCATCCCTACCCCAGTTGCACTGAGGAGAGTGCTCAGCATAAACCAATCAAAAAAATAGGCAACATGGCATAACCCTGGGTGTCTGGCACAAACATTAGTAATGATACCTACAAAATTACAGACTGTCCATCAGTTGATGCTGTGATATCCTTTGTGGTTACACCATACATCATCGTCCACAGATGGTGCCAGGATCACCAAATGCATAAAGTTAATGGTCCCTAGTACACTGAGCTTGCCAAGCATGGATTAGAATGCCTCCTTCTCAGACCATATGTTGGTCTGTGTGGTGGGAAATACAGTAGTAGCCACAGACATTGCCAGGTATTTCCAGATATTTTGCAAAATTTCTAAAGAGTTTCTCTCTGCTGCCCCTACTGTGGAAATGGAGAAAGTATGAGATATTTCTGGAAATATCACAGAAATTTCAGGAAATAGCTGGCAGTGTCTGTGGCTGCTACTGTATGTACTCAGGGTGTCAGTGACCTGCTGCAGTGCCCTGGACACAGAGGGCTGGTTGATGCCTGTGACATCCCCTGCCACCCTCTGGAAGAAGCCAGTAGCACAGTACATCAATGCACATTGCACCTTTGTTTTGACCAACATTGTCATCAATCAATGGGTACATGGGGTGACGTGGTCACAAACCATCTCACACAGCCGTGTGATCATGGCATGGCATGGTCCGAGCGGAATCTTTTGAGACAGTGTGTGTCCCTAGGGGCATTGGCATCCAGCCTTGGACAGAATACATATGACCATAGCCTTGCCCTCAGTGGCTGCTCATGTTCCCACTCACCATCCAGCAGGATGGCATTCATAAGTAGCCCTGGGAACATCCTCTGAGCACATCCTCTGTAACCCTGAATTTTGCCCCAGGAACAGCTGCCATATGGTGTTTGTCCCATGCTCATCCATGCTTCCCCTGACTGCAGCCCTGATGAGGATTTGCATTGATGTCCCACATAGAGCTGAAGCACTTTGAAGGGCCTATTCCCAGCACATCTGCTGAGTGATGCAGTGTGCACGGACATCGCTGAATCACAGTTGATGATGACATGGCAGCAGCAGCACCCGTAAGCACTGTGAGCAGAGTGGGGGAAATATCTCAGAAAACAGTGGCGAATAGCCAATACCACGTACCAGGACTCTGAGTCCAGGGGTGCATTGTGAAAGGTAATGGAGCCAGGGAAGGTATGTATGCAACTGGCAAGGGATGAGAGGGTGTGCATTCCATGTGTTGTGTGTACTGTGTCAGTGATGGCATTCCAATATTTATGTTTCCACATCACTACCTTGGCCAGTCATGCCAAATAGTCCTTTAAAGGAAGGATCCACCCAGTGGGGTGCTGGTGGTTTCCCATCAGGTCAAGTGGGCCTTACATATAAAAGCCTGGCTGTCCTGGATGGAGGGAATGCAGGACACATACTTTAAGGATGATATCAGGGCCTACTGGGCCCTGGCAAAGTCTTTTAGGTAAGTGATGCTGTGGTGGGGGTGGCCTCTCCTCTGTGTTCCTCTCATTTCAGGGCTTTCAGGGACCACTGAGGAAGATGGTACTCATGGAGAGGGTTTACACTGATACCACTCCCATGGGCTGAAGTGAGGACTAACAGTAGGAGGAGGAACAATGGTCATCATCACTGCTGCTTCATGTGCATGCCTGTGCAGTTTTTATTAGTTCATACAGTTTTACCAAAGGAATAATGATATACAGCATGTGTATTGTACTAGTGAATGTTTTTCCTTTTCATTGACAGGCACCTGCATTTTTAAGTACTCCGCACCTGCGCACTGTGAACTTCTAGTGGTATTGTGGCACATGTGAAAACATGAAAAGAAAGAGCCGCTGAACAGCTGATCGCTGTTCGGTGATGAAACAAATATGTGTGGAATGTAACCAATTCCGCACATGCACAGTAGAGCCATGGCTTCTGTGCACATGTGGAAATGAACAGCGTGGGGATGCACTCCATAGAGATAACCACATTAGTAAACAAACAGTGCAGGGACGCGCTACATAGAGTTTAATGTGTGCATTTTTTAAAAGGTTGTTTTTATACTTTCCAGTGATGATTTTGTCAAAGAAAGGCATTTGCTTAACTAACAAAGACCTTGTTGTAGCGACTGCCTTTCTATAAAAGTTATCCTGAAAATACAAAAACAAGCTTTTAAAAATTGCGCCTATTAAACTTCATGAAGTGTGTCTCCTCACTGTTCATTTACTAATGCAGTGAACTTTTGGCATTGACAAATGTGTGTTACATTTGACACACACAGGGCCAGTTGTCTCCTGTGCAAAAAAAAACTATTTGTGTCACATACGTCCCTTGTCCCAGTGTTTCTTCATGTCAGCAGTGGCATGCTGCTGGCTGCAATTGTCAGGCTCATGGTGGTCTTGGTGTGCCCTTCTGAGGAGGGATGGAGCTGGACTCAGATCTTATTATGGGGTAGGCACCTGTCCATGGTGGGTGCAGACCTCATGGGGCATACTATGTGTCCAATGTATTGGTCATGGCTTCTGGGGCTTATTGCAGGTGTCCAACATATGTCAATCGTGTGCTATGTTGAGGGTGGCAGGAGCACATGTGTACAGGGAGGGACAGTTCCCTTGTCCCTTAGTGTCTTACAGTATCTTGGCATTTTGTGCCTGCTTTGTGGGTTTACATTAAACTGTTTTCATAATATAATATAATATAATATAATATAATATAATATAATATAATACTCAAACCCAAGGGGGGAAGGGGGAAACAGACTGTGGGAGGAGGTTTCAGGAGGAGCAGAGGGAGGCTGGAAGTATAAGAAACCTGGGTGGGGTTTGACAAAGGGGATCAGGGATAAGGGGTTGGGAGTGGTGTTAGTAAATACCAGGAGCTTGGGAAACAAGTTGACAGAGTTCCAGGCCATGCTGTTCGGGGGGGGGGTGGATTTGGCAGTGGTCACAGAAACATGGGCCAACAAAAACCATGACTGGGACCAAAACATGTGGGGGTACACTATGCTTAGGAAGGATAGAAAGGAGGGCAGAGGGGATGGAGTGGCTATGTTCATTAAAGATGACATAGATATTGCTAGGGTAGAAAAGGCAGAGGGAAATGTGGAGGCCTTATGGGTCACCTTATGAACCCCGCCTGGAGGTCAGGTCAAGCTGGGTGTAGTAAATAGGCCCCCCGGGATGGGTGACATTCTGGAGGATGGTTTGCTGGACAACATCATTGCCCAGTGTGGACCAAAAGGGGACAGAGTGGTGTTGATGGGGGACCTTAATATGCCAGGTACAAACTGGGGAACCATGTCCTCTAAGGTGGCCAAGGAGCAGAGGCTGCTGGACGGCTTCCAGGATGTGTTCTTAACACAGCATGTGATGGAGCCCACAAGGGAAGGGCATGTCCTGGATGTGGTTCTGGTGGATGGGGATCTGGTTAGGGACCTGGTTGCAGAGGATCCCCTGTCTGGAAGTGACCACAATACTGTTGGGTTTCAAATAAGCATGGAGGGAGGGGGGAAGAGATTTAGGATACTGGCAGTGTACTTCAGGGGGGCAGACTTTGTGGGCATGGGAAATATTCTTAAGGATCACTTGAAGGAGATTACAACAATGACAAATGTGGAAAAGATATGAGAGGTCATAAAACGGGGACTTCATGAGGCAGTCAGGACCTGCACTAAGGTGAAGCGTAAGGGAACAAGGTCACATAAACCATGCTGGTGGTCCAGTGAGGTTCAGGTAGCAGTCAGAGAAAAGAATGCTGCCTACAAAAAATATAAAACAATGAGAGGGGATAGGGAAAAGGAAATGTACCATCTTGCATCTAGAAAAGCCACCTGGATGGTACAGGAGGCAAAGTCCAGTAAAGAGCAGTGGCTGGCATAGGGGATACGGGGAGGGGAAAAGGGGTTCTTCCAGTACATTGGGAAGTGGAGAAAAACTAAGAGCCATCTTGGCAGATTGCGATCAGAAGGAGGGTGGGTGGAAGAGGCGAGGGACCAGGCAGAGGTATTAAATGAATACTTCGCCTCTGTGTTCACTAGGGAGAGGGATGGGATATCTACAAAGCAAGGCACGATGGGGATAGAAGCAGTAGTGAGTGGGATCAGGGGAGCAACAGAAATGGAGCAAGAGGGAGGGAGGGAGAGGTACTCCAAGGGTGTCACATCAGGATAAGGATAAAAAGGCCCATAAGGTGGAGGGGATGGATGATGCTATCTCCACCAAAAGGGTGTGGTTATCCCTTAAGGCCCTAAAGAAATATAAATCTCCCAGGCAAGATGGCATTCATCTGAGAATACTATGGGAATTGGTGGACATACTGGCTGCACCTCTGGTGGAGCTCTTCAACAGGTTGCTTGAGATAGGGAAGGTACCTAGGGATTGGCAAGAGGCACATGTAGTGCCAATCCATAAAGGGGGGTCGAGGGAAGTACCAGGTAACTATAAACCCATCAGTTTGACCTCGGTGGTTGGAAAATTAATAGAGAGTATACTAAAGGAATGATTGGGGGTGTACTTGGAGGAGGTGGGAGGTCTGAATAGTCGGCAACATGGATTTGTGCCAGGTAGATCATGTCAAACCAATCTTGTGGAGTTCTATGAATGGGTAACATCAGAACTGGACAGGGGAAAGCCTGTGGATGTATTATTCTTGGACTTCAGCAAGGTGTTTGACTCTGTCCCCCACAATGGCCTGGTGGAGAAACTGACGGGGTTGGGAGCAGGCCCTTTGATGGTCAGATGGATTGAAAACTGGCTAGCTGGATGCACTCAGAGAGTAGTGGTCGGTGGTGTCAGGAGGTCTAAACCTCACTCTCAGGTTCTTGGCAATATTGGGAATGCAAGTAATCACAGACACATTGCATTAGAGTAATAAACTTGTTTATTACTACCAAAAGGATAAAATCACAGTTGCCCTAAGCAACACAGGCAAATCTAGGGAAAGGTCAGGGAGCAGTGGTCGTTTACAAACCTGACGTGCAAGCTTTGTAAAGGAACTTGAGCTGCTCACGGTGTTGGCGCAGTGTGCGCCATAAACAGCATAGAATAATAATCAAGAAAAATATAAAAAATGCTTGTATAATAACAAAACCTTTAAAAGTAATTTCTACCAAGGTGTTAGTTAATGCATCATTCATATCACCATCATTAATTATTGAAAGGATAGCTTCAGTGGCCTTGGTCATATTATTGCTGATGTGGATGAGGTGTGTATCTTTCCTGTCTAAAAGTGATTTTAATGTAAGTGTAAGTGGATCTATGTGTACATTAAAATATGGTAAATATTCAGAAAGGGTGAGCAGATAATCGGGGTTACCATCAATGATGTCTGCATCGATAAGGGGGACTGGGGTTATAACGGTATGTCCAATAACAGTTTTCTGGTGTGGGACAAAACAGAAATTGGGGGTATCAATAACACATATTTCAGATCCATAAGTATAGCTTTTGAGTTTAGTAACCACGCAGTACTGTCCATCGGAATTATACTGAGATCTAACAGTGGGGAGTCTCCACTTTTGCAACAGTACCGGGCAGGTGTAGGTCGTCTTGGAAATCTGTGTTGAGAGGCGATGAACCTCCTCACAATAAGATTGGTGGAGTTTATCCAGAGCCAATGTTGAGTCTGAGAAATCTGTGCCATTTGTGCTGATGTCATCATCCATGGAAAAAGTCCAATCAGTGCTATCTGGAGAATAACCACATTCAGGTTGAATGACATTAAATACATCACATCGACACAAGTGAATATATTTTCTTTCTTCGCACAGCAGTCTGTGTGCGGAGGCGTCCAGGAAAGGATGGAAAACACCAGTAGAGGAGGTAGATCCAGGAGTTCTCTGTAGAGGTCTTCGTCAAGGTGCCCAATGGAGTGTACCAGTGCCAGCTTGTCAAACAAAGCTGTAGTGGGATCAAAGCGTGGTAAAGAGACAGTAAAAGAAACAAACATAGTATCTCTTATAGAACATTTCTTAGAAGTAAAACAAGGACCAGTATTAGGGTGTCTGGTCATAAAACCCAGGTTTCTAGCTGTAGAGAGAGGAATAGTTAGACATTGTTGCATACACATAGCAATACAGCCAGGGGTTTTACATCGTGGACAATACCATTTGGAAATGCGTCTGTTACATATGATATCAGGGATTCTTCCAGATTCTAGATCACGGAAGAGATTGTTGATGGTAGTGATAAAGTATGAGCCATAGGCAGAGCAGAGAATTTCTCTAGCAATGTATTGTTTATCTGCTTCTTTGTTATTCTGTGCAATGAGTGTGTTAATCTTCTCTTTAGAGTCTGTAAATGCCTTAGCAATGTTGTGCATATTGTATACAGTGTATCTTTCTTCCTGACTAAGGCCATCCACACCACGCAATAATGGAGGTAGTATATTATTCACCAAACCAGTCTGAAATTTGGCAGAATGAGATTTGATAGCAGCAATGTCTGCCTTATTCCAAATAGACATGGCTGTACCAAAGAGACCTGTGACAGTACCTGTTGCACCAGTGACATCAGAACTGTCAACTTCATGTGTATTACGTTTATGACTTTGATCATCAGGATTGGGTTTTCTCCTGAAGTTGCCTGTATGTTCAGTAGTATGGACCCCGGCAATAAGGTCTTGAGTACGAATCTGAAATGCAGCTAAACTATCAAGCAATAACGTATTATAAAATGCTGATGTATTAGTACTGTGACACATACCAAATTCTTTCATATTCCACTAAGTAAGATTAAACAACACAGGTATGTGCATAAATTGTAAATTGTTAATCAATGAAGCAGGGAGGGCAGTAGCTGTTAGACCACAGCAGGGACCAGGGGTGTGCTTTGAACATTCCAAAAGCTGTTTATCAGTGGGTGGTAACACAGAGAGGTACATGGCTGCAGAAGCCATGTTGTGTACAGCACAACACTTTTGAGCAGAATCCTTAGGCAGAGAATTGAAATACGAAGGATCAATTAAGGCAGTAATATTGTATAAACCAGAATGCCTGAGAGCAGTTTGCAGCAAGGACAGAGAACCATTTGGGGATAATTTAGCATTGGGCCAACCCTGGAAAGTTCCTTTGGAGAGTTTGGCCACAGGGAGAATTTGTCCTTGCGATGTGGTTTGCCACTCAATTTTTAAGGTAGATTGATCAGGAGCGACAACTGAGGCAGTGAGGTAAGCATCGGAACCTTCCTGGACAGTAATCAGACTATCGGGTATTTTTATGGGTACTCCCTCTGAAGGAGATGCTGGATGATCAAGGTGTGGTAGAAGGTTCTGTACCGTGCCTTGGATGCAGGGGATAATTCCTGAGAGGAGGAGATAATGGAACAAGATAGCCATCTTGTCAGTGTGTCTGAAAAGCAAAACCAAACATTAGTAAGTCAGTACTATTCCATCCAATGGGGTGAGGAAAAGTAATTAAACTCCTTTACACAGTTTCAGTTGGTTTACATGTAACCATTTGTCAGTCAGTTTATTATTTTGCAGGAGTCTAATTTGATAGACTGCCAGACTGAGCTTGTTGACAATGGGATATGGGCCTTCCCATTTATTGGAGAAGGAATGTGTGGGATGTGCAAATCTGAGGACCATTACCTGATCTCCAACCTGCCAATCTACTTCTTGTGCGTGCTTGTCAAATTGTATTTTGGATTGTTGCTGGGCCTTACCCATGCAGTTAGCAGCATACAAGTGTGTGTGTATGAGGTCTTGTCTGAGTTTTTCCACATATTGATCTACAGACATGCAGTCTGCAGTGGGAGTGTGCAGGTCAAACAACAGGTGTTCAGGTAATCTCATCTGTCTTCCAGTCATCACCTCAAAGGGTGTGAGCTGGGTAGTGGCTGAGGGTGTGCCCCTAATTCCCATAAGGAGTAAAGGCAGTAGGGAATCCCAGGTTTTGGGATTGTCCTCAATGAATTTGGAAAGCATTTGCTTAATCCGTCTGTTGGCTCTCTCTACTTGACCTGAAGATTGGGGGGTGGTAGGGTATGTGGAACTTTTGTTGAACTCCAAGGAGTTCAAGGGATTCTTTCATTAACTCACCTGTAAAACTGGTTCCTTTGTCAGAGTCCACCTTAAGAGGTAGGCCCCACCTGGAGAAAATATGTTCCACAAGGATTTTGGAAGTGGTTTTAGCTGTGCATGTTTTAGTGGGGAAAGCTTCAACCCACTTAGAGAAGAAGTCAGTTACCACAAGAGCATACTTGTTATTTCTGCAGGTATTGGTTAAGGGATGAATAAAATCAATCTGTATGGCATTCCAAGGGCCAGAGTGTCATTGTGGTAAAAGTTTGGCATTTCATTTGGTGGGGATGGGGTTGTTTTGTGCACAAACAAGCCAGTTTTCTATGAACTGTTTGACATCTTTGGTGATACCAGGCGACCAGGCGGTGGTCTTAAGCCTCTGGAGGGTGTTTTCCACTCCCTGGTGCCCACCAGTGGGTGTATCATGCACTTGGTACAAACATTCAGACCTAAGGTGTCTGGGGACCACCCACAACTTGGTGGTGGAATCATCTGGCTGGTACCAGATGAGCTTGTCATCTGGTGACAAGCGTAACTTACCTTCATGCCTCCTGTAGGCGTTATGTGTGGAACGTTTCTCTTCGGTACTCTTGTCAAGGAATCTGAACACTTCTTTGAGTTCAGTATCAACTTGTTGGGCTGCTGAGAGGTCCAAGGGAGAAAAGGGTTCAGGTTTTTTCCTGAGTGCTGCAATATGTATGGCCGCATTGGCCTCTGGATGATCCATCATCCATGTGTCCCCCCCTCGGGCCCCTTCCTTGGCAAGGGTATCTGCTATGTCATTGAAGGCATGGTAAGGATCATGGAGGGAATGAGCTTTAACTTTGTGTACATAGAGTTTATGTGCAAATTTTTGTGCCAGTGAATGTATGTATATTACCAGTTCCTTGTACTTCACTGGTCTGCCGCCAGAAGAGAGGAAGGAGTTCTTCTGCCAGAAAGGAAGGAATTCTGTAAGACAACAACAAACCCAATTGGAGTCTGTAAAAATGATGGTATCCTCGGTCCCTTGCTGGACGAACTCGAGGGCACAGGCCATCGTTGCCATCTCTGCATACTGTGATGATGCTACACTGCAACGCTTAGAGATCTTAACAGTGTTACCATAAGGGTAAATCACTAGAATGTCCATCCCTGCAATTTGTTCTCCCTGATAGTAGGATGCTGAACCATCAGTAAAAATATGACACAAAGAGTTGTTGTCAAGTATTTATGGTGTGGCAGGGAGAAAAGGACCTGGATCTGGAAGATCAGGTGAATGCAGTGTACAGTCATGGGGTTCTCCTTGGAAAATGAGTCCATGAGTCACCATAGATGGAATTTTTGTTGGGTGACCTGTATGTCTCTATCCTGGAGAAGAAGTGACCAGTGTGTGTCAGCCTGGTATTAGAGACTGACCCATCCTTTACTCTGTCTGAGAGCAGAAAGATAGTTGGTGTGTGGTTGGTGTTAATAATCAGTGGAGAGTACCCAATGATATACAGAAAGTGCTTGACAGCCCAGTAGGTGGCCCAAAGGTTCCTTTTGCAAAGGCTGTACTTTTGTTCCACTGGGGTCAAGAGCTGTGATGCATATGCAATAGGTCTCAGGGTGCCATTAACCTTCTGAGCCAGCACTGCTGACATGGCAATGTCAGAGGTGGCACATTCCAGATGAACGGTAGTGATGGATTGGGGTTGACCAGAGCTGGGGCGGAGGCCAAGCCTGCTTCAGTGACGTCACAGCCTTGGTATGTATAGGGCCCCATGTCCATGGAATGTCCTTTTTTAATAGCTCATACAGAGGAGCGGCTTTCTGAGCAAAATCACAGATAAAATCTCTAGAGTAGTTCACCATACCTAGAAACCATTGAAGAGTTGCCACACTGGTAGGCAATGGAAAGTCTTGCAGTCCTTGTATCTTCTTCCAGGTAGGGCTTCGACCTTGGTCAGTTATTTTTAGACCCAGAAAGAGTACTGCTTTCTGACATAGGTGTGCTTTTGCTGGATTGCATTTTAGGCCTGCTTTCTGAATGAGAGTTAGTAGTTCATCCAAGAGATCCAAGTGTTGTTCCCGTGTGGCGGTTGCCAGCAATAGGTCATCCACATACTGCAAGAGACATTGGGGAGTAGAGAAACCCTCAAGGGTGTCCATCATATGTAGATGGAACAGGGACGTGCTGTTATGGAATCCCTGTGGTAAGCAAGTCCACGTATACTGTCTTCCTTCAAAGGTGAAGGCAAACTTATATTGACTCTTGGGAGCCAATGGTAGTGACCAAAAACCATTGGAGATATCCAGGGCACTGAACCATTTTAGGTCAGGGGTCAAAAGTCATAGCACATCAGGTGTGGATGCCACAGTTGGAGTACAACTGCGGGTGACCTAGTTCAATTTCCTGTAGTCAATAGTAAGTCTCCAGGCACCTGTGGGTTTTTTCACGGGCCACACTGGGGAGTTAGCAGTAGAAATGCATGTTCTGATTACCCCTTGCTTGAGAAGTGATTTTATTGTTTCTCTGAGAGAAGGCAAGGCCTCAGTTGGAAAAGGATATTGCCTCTGCCTCTCATGTGCTGGGCCTGGCAATTCGATGACAGTGTGCATTCTGCCACAGTCATGTTTGTTGATTGCAAATGCTTCCAAATGCCATTGCAAAATGGGGAGAAGCTTTGGGAAAAGCTCATGGTCTTTGAACAAATCTATGACATCATACTCTTTGTTGTTAGCAGATATTGTTGCCACAACATGCGAATCAGGGATCAAAATAGTGTGGTATTGACCCTGAATTTGTAACAATAGCATGTTAGCTAAATCCACCACACAGCCATGTGGTACAAGAAAATCAATTCCTATGATACTAGAATGATCATGCAATACCATCAGTTGGAAGGTGTGTGAGGCCTTTAAGTGGCCTAACTCTACCTGCAAGGGTAGAGACCGATATGCAGGTAATCTAGTACCATCTACTCCTGACATGTTGGTCCTCCATCCGGTGGACCAAGGAGATGTGTCCGAGTGGCCATCATGTAATACAGACATAGCCGCACCTGTATCTAGTAACACTATAAGTAGGTGGCCCTGACCTCGGCCTCAGTGCAGGGCCTTCCATTTGTATCTAAGACCAGCTTGTTTACAATCCGGATTGGGGCCTGTAATTGTCAATCTGTACTGCTGGAAGCATGGAAAGGTTGGGCCTGGCTCCTTTGAACCACTTCACCATGCTGCACTGATGCTATATAGGGAGGAGCTTCTGGGTTCAGGCCAGTATGGGCCTGAAGGCCTGTACTTCCAGTGTCACCATGGCCCATCAGGGTTTGGGTCACCAGTTGTACAGCCACAAGGGACTGAGCAGGAACAGGATCTGCCACAGAGCGCACTTGCCCTAGGAGCTCACGGAATTTCTAATTTTCTTCAGCTATCTCCCTATACGAAGGGCCTGTTCTTTGTTGTTGTTGTCTGCCCTTATTCTTGTGCTTTTTATTCTTATGATAGTTTTGGTTCCCACCCCATTGTGTTGCATCGCGGCCTCTTTAGTAGGCTCCACAGCTGCTACTTTCTTGGAACCAGAGCCCAGATCACGGATATAGAGTTGGTAGACTCTCTTGGTTTTCCAAAAGATGTCAGCAAACCTGTCCATGTTGGGATAAGTGGTTGGCTCTACCTTTTCTCTTACTGCAGGAATCATGTTCCTAAGGAACAGGGTCTTGTACTCAATAAGATCGATATCTGCAGCTTCTTGTGCAAGGTGTTTACCTGCTCGGTAGGCCATCCCGAGTCTCTGGTGGTAAGTCGCTGGACTTTTCTTTGCATTCTGTTTTACAGGGTATGCAAGCATCACTCCTACTACACCTGGTCTGTGTGCAGAAATGAGCTCAGCTGCAACCTCATCAAAGGTGGCGTTGCCATCCTGGCGGATGGCATCAGGGAGTTTGGCCCACAAACTAGGATCGATGGTCTGGCGTAGTATCTGGACCTGATATTCTGCAGCAAGGCTAAGCATCTCACATTTGGAATGCACCTTTTCCAAGTGGTAGTTGAGGTTGTCGGATGGGTTCATCCGACCAATACTGTCAGCTATTTGCTGAACAGAGTAGGCCATTTGTAGGGGATTATTGGGCTGATCAGGTGGAGGTAGGTTATCTCGGGTGCCATCTAGGGCAGCCTGGGCTGCAGCCTCAGCCACAGAATGAATAATGCCATCCTGAGTGCCAGTCTTTTGTAGAAGCTGTCTGATTTGGGTTTTAATGGCCCGTTTACTTCTCTCAGGAATAGGTATATCACTGATTGCATTTTCAATCATTATTTCTATCTCCTGCCTGTCTTCCACATTAATAACAGCTATCGGTGGTGCTGTCAGGACCAGGCCTGGGCCTGCTCCCCCCATCATGGGGGCCGCCATGTTGGCATCTCCCATGATGGGCGTCATGACGTCAATGACATATGACATGGTGTGGGTGGAGTGGGGACCTGCCATGTTGTGAATGGCTGGGTGGGGTTTCTGGGCCATAGTAGGGGTGTGACTGGGCATTGTACTGAGAGATGTCGTCATCAGATACCTCCCCCTTGGATGACGTGTGTAAGGCAGGGGCTATGCCTCCCATTGCCTTAACATGTCCAGCCAGAACCTCCCACTGATGGCGCAGTTTCGCCATCTTGGTTTTACATTCAGCATGACTCACAGTTGCAAGATCCATATTAACCTCATCCTGCATTTTCTTTTGCAACACTCTATACGTGGCGCTCAATTCATGATTGTCCCTAGTTGCCACTTCTAAGTCATTATGTACCTGGTTTATCTCGTCCTGTAATTCTCCCATCTCCTCACTCAACTTGCTTTCGCTGTACTTAACAAGTCATTCATATGCAATGCCTGTCCCTTATCCTGTCTCAAACTTTCACACTCCTGCTTCAACGTACAAAGTTCCTGTTCTCCAGCCTGAGCTGAATGATGCAAAAGTGAATCCTTTTCATTTCGCTGTGTTTGAAGTTCAGACTCCAAATTCTGCTGCAGTCTAATACACCCTGTTTTATGCAAACCCATCTCCTGCTTAAGAGACGAAATATGCAGATCAAGGGTTTGAAACCTCACTTTGGAGGCTTCCAGAGCAGCGTAGAGAGCCGCAACCATCAGCCCTTTGGCATGATGCTTATTGGTTGATTGTCTCGTCTCTGTGTACTGGGTTGAAATCCCCACTATAGGGTTTTTGGATTGACTTGCATCCCACGCAAAGTCAGCCTATCCTCCATAGGAGGCAAGGAAGTTAGAGACAGTGAGTCTCAGTTCTGCGCAGATATTTGATACGGTGGTCATTGTGAGGGAGGGAAAGAAAAATCAAACTGTGAAAAAAGCGCCATGCTATGTATCGATGCACAGCAGGAGCATGTTATACACAGTCGGGCTACTGTAGAATTTGTAGGCTTACAATTCAAAGCTGCTGTGGAGTGGGTCGAGTCGGCATCAACCACACCCGAGAAAAACAGCCAGACTTTGTAAGTGACTACAAACTGGTTTGAAAATGGGAGAGGTGATACAGAAATGTACACCTACTGTCCCCGTTGGGTTGGGAAAAGTTGTAGCAACTAGTGAAAGCTTACAAACACCAAATATTGCCTGCACGTGGTCGCCAATTGTCAGGAGGTCTAAACCTCACTCTCAGGTTCTTGTCAATATTGGGAATGCAAGTAATCACAGACACGTTGCATTAGAGTAATAAACTTGTTTATTACTACCAAAAGGATAAAATCACAGTTGCCCTAAGCAGTTCTTACCAATATGAACCGGGAGCCAGTGCTAAGCGTTCCCTATACCTCGAGGTTTCTTTGTGTCTCTTGGGATTTCCGAGGTACAAGACTTAGTGTCTCACATTATATACCTATGATAATTACTATGGTTACTGTAAGATAGAAACATTTCTAGTTACAGAGATGAGCCCTATTGGCTAAATTAGAGAAGGCTCCATGGTCCAAGATAACATTATACAATTTTGTAGTAGTCATCAGTTTGTGAAACAAAAGAGTACTTATACAGAGTCTTACATAACTCAGTGTAGTGGTACAAATCACCGAAAGGTGGCGATGCTGACTTATATATCATAATTATTACAAGGACACAGGTGTCATAACATCTTATAAGTAAGAAATACACAGAAAATACATAGAAGAATATATATGTATTAGCAAGCAAAGTGTATTACAATAACATGCATACATATCCTGACATCTACTCTTATACAGTAGATGCCCTTAGCCCTATATGTTAGTACAACATATACCTAAGCACTAGCTGTCTACGGTGTACCTCTGAGGGTACCAATAAGGGTGCAGGGACCTCGTGTAACAGTGGGGAGCTCTCAAACTCTAGAGAGGTTGGTAGTGGGGTACCCCAGGGCTCGGTCCTGGGTCTGATCCTGTTTAATGCATACATATTGAACATCAGGAAGGGTATAGGGTGTGAAATGAGTCTCTTCGCTGACGACTCCAAGATGGGAGCAGTAGTTGAGGGGGAAGAGGGGAGGTTGGCCCTGCAAGGGGACCTGGACACCCTGGAAAGGTGGGTTCACACATGGAAATTAAATTTCAATATCACCAAGTGCAAGGTGTTACATCTTGGGCTGGGAAACCCTAAACACAGGTACACCCTGGGAGGGGGGAGGCGCTGGAGGCCTCAACAGGGGAAAAAGACATAGGGGTCATGGTGGATGCATGTATGAATAACTCTGAGCAGTGCAGGAGAGCGGCTAGCAAAGCAAACAGGATGTTGGGATGCATCATAAGGGGGATCACCTCTAGGAGCAGGGAAGTGATTCTGCCGCTGTACAATGGACTGGTTAGACCACACCTTGGCTACTGTGTACAGTACTGGAGACCACACTTGAAGAGGGGCATACAGCTCTTGGAGAGGGTACAGAGGAGGGCAACTAAAATGATATGAGGATTAGGGGATTTGATGTATGAGGACAGACTTGAGGAGCTCTGCCTGTTTTCATTGGAGAAGAGGAGAGACAGGGGGGACATGATTGAGATCTTCAAGTACCTCAAAGGAATAAATAGGGTAAACACGGAGGGGATCTTTAGACTAAAGCAGGGAGGTATCACCAGAGGGCATGGTTTTAAGTTGGAAGGTGGAAGGGTGAGGAGGGAAAAGAGGAAGAGGTTTTTTACTGAGAGGGTGGTGAATCCTTGGAACATGCTGCCTGGAGAGCTGGTTCAGAGATCCACAGTGGAGGGCTTCAAGAGAGGATGGGACAGACACAGAAAACAGATGTATCAGATGATGGCCTGGCCCAGGGGAGTGGGGATGGATGACAGGGATTTTGGGAACACAAGGGTGGGGAGGGCCTCGGTACCCATCTAGGGATCTGAGGTTCGAGCAGACTCAATAGACTGTAAGGCCTAATCTGCTGGCAATTAGTATGTTAGTATGTTAATATTACAATGCCAGATTTGGACCTGTGTAGCACTAGTGGTTTATCCTGCACACTGTAAGCCCTCCATTCTGGCCCTATGTGGATGCAGTTTACTGCAGCCTTCCACATGGCACAGTGCTGCACTTTCACTCCCACACATCGGCGCACTTTAGTGCACATTGTGAATGCACATATGTGTAGCACATGTATGCTGTTATGTGGTCAAGCCTCTCCACTTTATGTAGTGCTGCTACATTGGTAGCATGCATGGGATACATCCATGTGCCTCTGTGAGGTGTATGTACAGTACATACCGTATGGCCATAGACTGCATGTTTGGATATTGTAACCCATACAGAAGACAGATACGTGCCAGATAGGGCCTAAACGCCATTTATGGATAGGCCCCCAATAAGAGAAGAATAGCATTTAATACAGACAATAGTTGTATTTTAAAACTCTCAATTTATTTTCTATTTCAAGTTTCCACAAAAAGTTAAGACAGTGAATATAACTCATAGCATGCAGTTCTAATCACTAGTGAAAAACTGCAGCTGCAGTATAGCTAGTATAAGTCTTGAACATTAATACATTAGTGATATGAGTGTGACAGGCAAACCTGGTTTGCCAAGGTGGTCAAACGTGATCAATGAAAAGGCAGCCCAATGCTTTGCCCATCAACAACGGGGCTTTATCAGGGAGCGTTGCTCTTTCATTGTGACATCTCCTTATATGCTTGTCAGTAAAGCACTTTATTTTATGCAGTTTACTTTCCCATAAATTATTTATGTAACTGAGAGCTAATTAAAATTTAACAGCCTCCTTAGCTGACATTTGCCAAAGAAGGTAACAGAAGCACCAACAGATGAAAACTTCTAAAGTGACTAAAGTGAGAATTAAAATTATTATTATAGTATATGGCTACAATTTATACTAACACATGAAACAGCCAGCAGAAGAAAGCTGTGAGGTCTGTCAAGTCTGCTCAATGTGAAGCCCTCTTTACAATTGATTTACCATGGTCCTAGCCCCCACTCCTTAGCAACCATGACCTCCCCTTCACCCTGTCCCTTCCCCTCTTGAACCCAACCACCTTCTTCAGACTCACTTACCACAGTTGGGAGTTCATTTCACTCTAACACCACTCACTTCATAAAGAAGTGTCTCCTGACCTCCTTCTTGAGCCTTCCACCCCCCAGTTTGTAACAGTGCCACCCACCAGGTGTTCTTGTTTTCACTTAGGCAAAAGAGGTTTCCAACATCCACCTTATTTACACCTATTGCCCCAAGTGCTTAGTGGCACTTTGTCCCGATTTCTGCGAAGGGCTCCTAGGTTTCCACAGCAGCATTTTCTGATTTCTGCTGCATGATTTATTCCCTTCTGTGGCAAAATGTAGTCCTGCCATTAGTTAAAATATGATGTGATGTCATCGATAACATCACATTCTGAGCACAGAGCGGGGGCTTTAGAATAAATTAGATTGGGAAGGGAGCTGACTACCATGGGAAAACTCTGTATATGAACAAAAATTCACTAAAAACAATGAATTCTGTGGCACTATATATAGTCTGTGGCATGATGCAAATTTTGCAGAACATTCCACAATTGGAGAATTTTAGAATTCCAGAGGACTTGTTTATACTTTTAAGGTACTTAAAGGGAGAAGTCATTACCCCCCTCCCTCCTCTTCTCAGGTAAGTACATACTCCAGATTTCTCAGTGTGCATTCATACATGCTATCCTGTTGGTCCTGAATAAGCTTCACTGCCCCTTCCACATTGCCTCAAGATGGTTAACATCCTTCCTCAGGTAGGGATTCCAGTACTGCACAGAGTTTCCCAGGTGTGGCCACATCAAGTATCTATAAAGCAGCAGGATAATGTCTTTCTTTCTGCTAGTAAATCCTCCAACTATACACCCTAGCATCCTTTTAGTCTTATTTGCTTTCTTCTTGCACTGCATAGACTGCTTTAGCTTGCTTGCAAATGCTATCCCCAAGTCCTTTTCCTGATCCAATAAAGTGACCTTGATCCCCTATTTTGTATTTAGCCTATGGGTCCCTGCCACCAATGTGAATGACCTTGCACTTTTTAGCATCAAACCCAGATGCCAGATCAGTTCCCCAGGTTTATTTTTAACTTACTCCATTGTTTCTCTCCTTTTCCCCCCAGGACCCACCCCATCAGCCAGACCCCGGGCCCAGTCCATTACCTGCCTTCTCTGGGAATTACCATCTCCCACTTGTCTAATCCATGCTTACCACCCCAGGTGGGGCCAGCAGGGGACACCTATTACCTCAGCAGTTCTTGAGCTTCAGTTGTTGGGAAAGTGCCATGGTCAGCAGTGTGTGGCCTGTGGCATATGAGGTAGGTGTCATCCTGCCAGGGTGCTGGTGCATTTCCTATTGTTCCTCATCCCCCCATGACATCTTGTGGGAAGCAGTACACAACACTGCACGTGCCCACCTGGTGGACATTAGCCCTCCAGTCTGATCACCCTGGTGTCAGCACTGCCTGTGGTCACCCATGGACACAGCACCAGCAATGCAATTCCACCCTATCCCCCCAAGGTGGAGAGTGTCCCATGGGAGGTGTGCTGTCAGCACAGCAAAACCATTACAGTCATGGCAATGTGGGGGCTGAAACACATGCAATGGTTATTCTAATGATTTGGATTTGTTGCCACCCCGGGGGTATTACAGTCTTTCCCACTACAACTCCAACCTGGAGGTGATCATAATATTTTCTGGTTGGTGCAGGAGAAATGCACCCTGTGGTGGAGGGGTGCGGGGGAGCAAAGTCCCTCTCAAACAGCCAGGATGTGCCCTGGTGCTTTGAGCTTGACAGCAGTCAGGCAGCACAATTGCTGCGCGGCATGGTCGCCATGGGCATTTTCATGCTGCTGTACTGTCGGTCAGCCATATGGGTATAGAACTGACATGGTGGAACCCCCACAGGATGGTCAGAACCAGCTCCCATCAGCCTGTCCTCCAATGTCCCAGGTTCATTCCTGAACCCAGGGTACAGGGGTCACAAGTGGTAGCACTACTGCTGCACCTTTGGGCCAGCCTTCCAATTCTATAGCTTTGCAAGGTCTTCCTGCAGGCCCTGTGCCCCTTTGTCTGAGTCCATCCACCCTCCTGCAGAGCTTAGGGTCATCTGCAAAGAGGCAGATCTTACCTTTAATGCAATCTTCAGTGTTTTTAATGAACAGATTGAACAACACTGCTCCAAGCATCAACCCCTGTGGAAGCCCATTGGTAACCTTCCTTGAACCTGAAAACTCTCCTGCACTACCACCCTTTGGAATCTACCACTTAAAAAGTTTGACACCCACTGTCACAAATGCACTCCACAGATCAGGCCCTCTGCTCCCACAGTGCCAACCTCCAAGCGCAGTAATGTGAACAGGTAACAGACAGGGTAACCCTCCTGCCTGCTTGTGGGTCTGAATCACCTTTGGTCTCAAGTTCTGGGGGGATTCAAACTGTGAACCTTATGCTAGCATACTCAAATGTACAGGCTGAGATAATCTTCTCTTTGGGGGGATGCAAGATATCTTTCGCCTAAGGGCACCCAAACAGGTATCCAAAAATGAACACTTAAAACTCTGTAAAAGACCTTAGGTATATTCTTACCTTTTCCCAGTTTAGTAACACCATCAAGCATTGAACAGTTTTTGTCAAGTCTTAACCCTCTATACGTCACATGCAAAAAGAACTTCAAAGACACACCCAGGCAGTCTTTCAAATAATATATTTACTAAAATGGATACAAATATGTAAAATGTAAACACAGGACACTATATCAAAAAGCATACAATCACTTAAAAGAACAAGGTTAAGCGGCTCTGGACCTCTCATAATTTCTGATGCTTTGTCAAATACTGCAGAAACTAGCAGGATGGGGCCAGGTAGGATATGTTTGTTTGAGTTAGCCATAATGCAATGCACCAACTGCTAATACTTTCAAAGTTAATCTCCAGCTGGATAGGTGTTGTACATTCAGGCACAGAGTATTATCCTACTGCTTACCTGGCTAGTATATTCAGTTTGTTACTATTTGGCCAGCATGTTCGCTTCTTTGCTTCTACAGACATATGTAACAGTCTGTAAGACCTTTGCAATGTATCTGACTGTTTTCATGTTTGTATCATCTTAATAAGTCAAATCAATAAAACTTATTAACCACAAAAAAAGAACAAGGTTAAAGCACACAACATAAACTCCTACCACAATACTATTAGACTTATTCTATCTAATGTATTACCTCTTTACAATGCTTAAGTTAGATCAGAGATCTTGTTTCTTAAGAACCCAAAAAGAAATGTGACAAAGATCAGACACAAGTCCTAGTTAAACTGTGTGTCTCTCTCACACACCCCTTCTATGATGTCATGAAGCTCCTCCTTTTACAATATAAAAAATATACAAACAATGATCTTCCTGTCAGGAGATATTTTTAAATACTGTGACTTCAGCAAAAACTAATTTCCCAAATTATGGCAGTCTTTAATCAAACCTTTCCTTTGATCTTGTGTGGTTTCCTGTTCCCAAGGTATGGGACAAGTCAAAGATTTTACAACTTTTCACACCATAGTGGTATAACATGTTTTTCCTCTAAGACATCATAAAAGTTTATAAGCCCTATATCCTGGCAGCTGGGTCAGTTCTAATTAAGACAGGAAAACAGGAGACCCTTAATTAAGTCTCTCTAGTCTTTCAATTACCTCCTGGTTTCAGGTTAATATATCCTGTTATTTTCACTAAAACCTGTTTGGGGGGGGGGTTCACCCAGGAACACAGGATGTCTCATGCGAGACAATCACATACCAGATTCTATATTACAAATATCATAGAACAATCATAACCAGCTGGCCAAGTGTCATACCCACTGCTTCAGTTTGTTTCTTGTCCCTACATTCACCAACATTTTGATCAACCTCCTCCTTGCAACTGAGTTAAAGGCTTTGCTGAAATCTAAGTACAGTGGACTTAATTCAGAAAGCTCCAAGAATGGTGCAAGTGGCTTGTGCCAAATGATTCGACACAAAATGTGGCTTGAAACAAACTTTGCATCAGTCATGATTCAAGAAAGTGGCGTGAGTCAACACCAAGGCAGTCTGCACCAAAGTGGCTTGTGCCATGCCTGCCTCCAAAACCTGAGTTGTGCCATGTTGTAAGAGGGCTTGCACCACAAAACTGATGCAACATCACCTTTTCTAGGATTCAGAAAGGTTGGAGCCCTGACACTGTGCTGATGATGGCAGACATCCGTTAGAGTAGGTTGGAGATGGTCTAACCAACAGTAGTGCACAGAATGGAGAGGATCCAGCTGCAGACAGGAAATGTGAGACAGCCAAGACACCCCTGCAGGATGGTATGGGGGCTGCATATGTCATTGCCATGGCCATTTCATCCACCGTATGACTTTTCACAGGTCTTGCCCCATGCAGTAGTTTTTGCTGCAGTTTGTGTCAGATCTCATCCACTGCATTGTCTTTTTGACACAGCTTGGATTAGTTCCTGCTCTATGCCTCCCTCCACAGTTTTCACCCACCTTGGGAAATTCCCACACCCACATCATCATGGTGCCTCTGTGTGGGCATTCATGCCCCTCCTGCGTAGCCTTTGTGGCTCACCTGGAGGCATTCGTATCCCATGCTGTTATGGCACAGCTTGCAGCATGCTCTCCACATGCGTCATTTGTAAGACACAGCAAATCTCTTGCATCAGTGTGGCAGACTTTGCCACAGAGACAGCTCTTCTTGCTGAATACAGCGCATAGCATTTGGTGCACTGGAATTTGATGCAAAGTTGTTCTTTGATGCACCTTGCCTCAGTCTAAGGCCTCTTTCTGAATCGAGCCCTGTACGTCTACTGCCTGACCTTTGTCCACCAGTTTCACTACCTTGTCAAAGAAGTCAGTCCAGTTAGCCTGGCAAGCTCTACAAGCCATTAGATTCCACATTTTCCTTACTGAGACAATACAGTGTATTAATTATGTGTGGTTCATAGCTCAGTGCTTATGTTACATACTGTAGCAGGATGATGTAGATGGTTGATGGATACAGAGGCCAGCTGGTAAGTAGACAATGGTTGCCAGGTACTAGTAGTATGGAATGATTTGTGCTTAGGTACTTCAGCATGAATATGATACCAAGTCAATGACTAATGTACGTATGAATTGGATAGTATGAGCAATGAGTTTAAATGCTTGAACTGAGAATTGTTTCTTATTATTTGATGGTTTTGGCCTTTCTGTGTATCCCACCTGTAGGGAGGAAGCTTAGTGTAGTATTAGGATACCCTCCAAAAAGAAATGATATCAACGATTGTTCTGTATCCGACTGATGAATGAGATGAGCAAGAATACACCCTTAATAATATGAATAGATGATCACCTCCTCCAACTCCGGAGAGTGTGACCAGTAGCACACAGGAGAGGAAAAACCCCCTTAGTGGGAAACCTCTGAGGACCCATGGCTACTGACCTGCCCGTCCTTCTGGGCATACTAAAGGAGAGTGATCCTAAATAACAAATTAAATTAATCAGCTAATCTGAACTCCAAAGATGTAGAACTTGATCCAGAGAAATGGAGAACTGAAGAAAGTAATGAATTGTAACATGTCCAGTGAACAATCCTCCTCCTAGTAAACTCCAAGTTCGAGAATCCATGTACAAGTCAGAACGATAGGAGAGTGGATATATTGAAAGATCCATCTTCCAGACTTCAGTTGATAGAAGGCATAAGAATCCATGGAATTGTAGAATGGTGGAGATGAAGTTGATGACTTACGAACTCAGTACAGGTGACAAGACAAAGATAGTAGGTTATGCTTAGACTGTGAAATAAGTCATATAGCAGTAAAGCATAGCTGGAATCCCGATGGATTTGAGGGAGCTGTCGAGGCTAGCAAATTATAGATAAGTGGATGGAGTAGTTGCATCCCAGATTTGACGGAAGCGAGGCAGGATGAATAGAAGTATTATGACTTCCAGGTTTCTACTAATAGAGGGATCGTAGCATGTGGAATGGGAGAAGGCTTGCAAGGCTGCCGCCTGACGAATCCAGTTCCAGTAAGTATGATAGGATTAGAGTATATTCTTAGGAGATGATATAGAAGCAATGGCTGTAGAGCTGAGCTGGAATTATTGCAGACTGTAAAGGATTAATCTGAGGCACTGGTGCGAGAATAGGAAGCATCCAAGAAGTAGAATATGGTGAACCCAAAAATTAAGTAAGGTGGGTAGACCGCAAAACTGAAGAGAGAGGGGTAGTAGGTAGCAAGTAATGCACCAATTTAGGCAGGTGAGATGGAATAGAATGTGGCAACCGGCTCCTTGGTGAGAGCGCAACTTAACCAACAGCTGGTGAGGTAAGTAGAGAGGTGGCTAGTTCCATGCAACGGGAAAGCGCTGCCAGACTCTTGGAGGTCTGCTGGTAGAAATAGAGCATGGCAGTCAGTCCCTCGGTGAGATGTGTAGCTTATCTATCAGCTGGTGAGATAAGTAGAGAGGCGACTAGCTCCAGATAACATAAAATGCAGCCAGACTTACGGAGGTCAGCTGGTAGGAATAGAGTGTGGTAGATAGCCTCTAGGCGATGTGTCTTGAGTCAGTGTAGAGCAGAGTAGTACTGCAGTTGTAAGGCAGACTTGTGAGAATGGAATGGTGCTGAGGATGGACGTGTCCTGTAGATGAAGGATGGTAGGGATTGCATTGATGAAACTGTGACAGAGAGATGGCAACTTGACGAGAGAAAGAAACATCCTGAAACTGTAGGTATTCAATGTTTGAGGCAGTAATAACCTGACGAGTCCTGAACAGTCAAGCATAGGAGTCCTAGATGGCGATAACTGAGGAGGCTGAGTCAAATGAAGTAGCGTTGTCACAGGGTATGAGAAGCAGTAGAGTACAATCAGGATATTGAAGGTCTTCAGGAGAAGCTTAACTAAGTGTCCTGGAAAGGGCGCAGCAGCAGTAATCCCATATGGCTGAAGTGGCAGGGCCAAGCATCCAAGATAGATGATGAACGAAGAAATGACCAGATGCAAATGCATAGGAAAGGAACTTCTGGCAGGCTGAAATGGCAGCATGTAGGCTTATAGTAGAATGTGTGAATCTTCAGGCCCTGAACTGGGTGAGGCAGAAGTAGAGCAGAAGTAGGGAAACCTCCCAGCCTGATGGGTGAAGGCAGGTTGTAGAAGCAGGCTATCAGTAGAGAAACCTCCCAGCCTGATGGGCGAAGGCAGGTCGTAGAAGCAGGTGATTAGTAGGCAAACCTCCCAGCCCGGGTGGGCGAGCCAGGTCAAAGAAGCGAGCAAGTGCGATTACTGTGACATAGGCTACTTGAACCTCCTAGCCCGAGGGGCACAGGTCTGACTACATGCAACGGCCAACCTCCGGCTTGCGGTCAAGGCAGGTTGCAGAGCAGAGGTAGATAATGTGATTAAAATGTTGAACTGCCTGTAATGCAGAGAAGCAGCGAAGTAACAAGGAGCAGAGTGCAAATGGCACGTAACTGGCATCCTGAATTAGTTTAATGTGGAGTAGAACAGTAGGTGGATTTAGGAAAGCAGGACGGCTGTAGACTGTTGCATCTTGAAGATTGAGGATGGTAGGGGTTGCAGTGAAGAGACCTTGGAGGAGTTGGCAACTCAAGGAGAGGTAAGAAGCATCCTGAACTGTAGTAAGTTACGACAAGTGTTAGCCATAGTAGGTAGGCAGTACGTCATGACAGTGAAGTCTAAGAATTTGAGGCATTGAGGCAAGAAGCATCCCAGGAACTGGAGGCAAATATCCGATGTAATCAAAAGTAAATCCATTGGAAGGTAGAAGAGCATCCTGACAATAGTAGGGAGAGCGAGCAGCAAGGTGAGGGCTGCGATCCAGGACCCGAGCAGTACGATAGAAGGCAAGGTATAACTGGCAGTGCATCCAATCTCAAGAGAAGCGAGTGGAGAGTGGCAACTAAGCCACAAAGGCTAGCATGGCAACTGAACCATACGTAGGTCAGTCGGTAGGAGCGAAAGGAGTGATCTAGGCCGCAGGTAGGCTAGCAAGATCAAATGTACTGCCGAGAAGGGTTGCCAGATTGATAAGCTCCAGGCGAGTGTGGATAGGAATGGGACCAGGATATGCATGGAAGACAAATTGGAGTGACGTCAACTGTGGTTGCAGGCAAGAAATTGAGTTAGCCTGAGGATTTATTACTAGATTAATTAGCCAGAGAAGAGGAGTTTTACAAGCATCCAGGTAGAGCAAGCGGGCAAGTCCCAAGGTGTCCGGATTTACATAGATTCTTCTGTAAGGGCTGACAGCTAAATTCCGAAAGCTGCAAGTTGTATGAATGCTATAAAGAAAGCTAACAGTCAGTGTGAATGGGTAAAGTAAGGCACCAATATAGGAAATTCAGAATATGCAGCTCTGAAGTACAATGCAGATGGAAGGTCTGAAGATTAAACAAAGCAAGCAGGTAGGCGAGCATACTGATAGGAGACTTCAGCAATTCAAAGACTCTCCACAGCCTTCCACATGATGTCATCCCAGTACAACAAGCTCCGCCTCAGTGAGAGATGGGAGTGCTACTCGGTGCTGTAGGGTCAGTGGAATAACAGTTAAATAAAAACATGGATGGCTGAATTAAGTGAGCTGTGAAGTTAACACACGAACAGCCACAAAATAGAAGTACTAAAATCTGGTAGGTTAGTACATGTTTACCCCGGACATGTAGGAAGCTGCAGTGAAATACAGGAGAGCTCGGCTGCTGATGAGGTTTGTGGTAAATAGGAATCGAAGGCAGACAGCAAGCATACTAAAGGTCCTTAGAGAGAGGCATAGTCTGAGCAATTTAGGCTTGCAGATGAATAGACAGTGCTGCAACGAGGGTAGCATCAGAGAAGTGCGGCGACATACTGACCGAAGGAGGCGTTGGTAGCGAGGACTGCAAGCAAGTGGAATAGGGCAAGACAGATGCGGGCCGAAACTAACTGAGTGATGTCGCGGCAAGGGCAGGGAAACCCCCCCCAAAAGGAAAACACACACAAAGGAATGGGCGGCAGACGATAGGAGAAACAGAAGCAGGGCCACAGGAGGACGGGGGGGGGGGTCAGACCAACCGGGAGGCATGGGAAAGAAACAGAAGGGAGAGGAAGAACCCAGCCCCAGAAAACGACGGAATGAGTCCGACTCGCTCTAAGCAGAGCGGGAGTCTGCTGCTAGGTTTATGTAGGATGTGGGGGAGGAGATCTTCCCCCACATAACCAAGGGCTTGCACCCTTCAATTCAGTTCTTATTTTATTATTATTATTAGCTTTTGTTTACCAGGTAAGCACACTAAACAAGGAATCCCTATTTTCAGGTATGACTCAGGAAATTACGAGAGCATGGTTTACAGAACAGTGCAAGGGAATTACAATAATGTGAAATACAAGCAATTAGCAGGGTGATACAAATAAACAGGTACAGAATTAACAGGTAAGCATATACATCAAAGGCAAGAACAAGCAAACAATAGTTACATTTTGTGGAAATAATACAAGTGCAATTTATCCCATTTTGAATATAGTAAGTGCTGAGGTGAAGGGCATGCAGGGTAGATAATTCCCCCTACTAGAGCTCAGAGAGGGTAAGGGAACCAGGGAAGTGAAGGGTGCACAACAGCATCCAAGCAGGGGCAGGGGATATCAAGCAGCCTTGGAACAGTTACAGGCTGAGGCAGACTTCAAGTGCAACTAGAGGGAGCTCTTAAATATGGCATGGGTGGGAGGGCATCTGATGGTTGCAGGTAGGGTATTCCAGAATCTAGGGGCACAAACAACAAAGGCATGATCACCTGACAGTGTACAAGTTTTTGGGACAAGGAGGGGTTGCAAGTCAGCTGACCTTAGCCGGTATGATGGTAGAGCTAGCCGAAGGAGTTTGGACAGGGCAGGTGGGATGGCATTGTGGACAATTTTGTCTGTGAAGCAACCTAGACAAATGAGTGATAATTATCTGGGGACAACCAGTGTAGTTGAGTGTATAAATCACAGTGATGGGTAAGTCAAGGGACAGCAAGGGCAAAGCGGAAAGTATTATTATAGGCCACATCCCATTTAACAAGGTAAGTTTTTGGGGAGAGGATAAAGATTGTCAGTCCATAGCTGAGAGAGGGAAGGAATAAACCTTTAACAAGGGCAAGCTGCACAGCAGCAGTAAGGAACCAACGAGCCCGGTATGCAAGTCCAAGCTTGATAGTTTTTGCCCTGCAGATATTTTGAATGTTTAGAGACAAGTCTAACTGGGGATCAAGAGTAACTCCCAGGTATCTAAAGGAGCATGTAGTGCCAACTAGGACACCATCAAGGCTTAAGACATTGAGTAGGACAGGACACTGCTTGAGTTTATCAGAGGAGCCGAAGAGCATGAGCTGAGTTTTCTTTAAGTTCAGCACAAGCTTATTTGTCAGGCGCCAATGTTGCAGTGTATTGAAGTCAGCATGTAGGTTGTGATTTATGTCACAGACATCACCTGAGCTAACTAGGAGGACCAGGTCATCAGCATCTAGGGTTATGGTGCTATGGGTAGAGACCATTGGGAAGTCATTGATGAAAAGAGAAAATAGGATAGAGCCCAGACTAGATCCCTGAGGGACACCAATAGTGAAAGGAACAGGTTCTACCAGAGCTCTATTGTACTTCACAAGCTGTGATCTGCCAGTGAGAGAGCTGGAAAACCAGTTTAGGGCTGGACCAGCAACACCAAGGGAGTGAAGCTTGGTACAGAGTAGGGAGTCATTCACTAGCTCGAAGGCCTTTGAGGCATCCATGAAGATAGCCCCAGTCAGCATACCTTGGTCCATGGCAATCCTTATATCAACTGTAACTTTAGCAAGGGCAGTACCAGTGCTATGCCATTTACTAAATCTGTGCTGTTCAGGTGACAGTAAGGTATGTTTAGACAGGTAGTCCATCAGCTGCACTTCCACCACCTTTTCCAGTATCTTGCTAACAGCAGACAGGATGGCTAAAGGACAGTAGTTTTCTATGCATTTCTGGTTGCCCTGCTTGAAAACAGGAACAACCTTTGCTATTTTCCAGATTGCAGGAATAATTCCAGTGGTGAGGGAGAGGGTAAGAATATGGGATATTGGGAGTGCAAGCAAAGGGGCCCCAATCTCTAGGAGTTTTGGTTCAAAGTCATCGTGACCAACACACATATGAGGAGAAAGGCCAACAAGAAGCGTGTAGGTTTTACCTCACTGAGATTGTTTTAAGATAGTAGGGTGGGTGAGACAAATATTCTGGAAGGGAAGAATGGTTACAGGTAGATGACTCATCATTGTCAGTAGTAAACAGGGAGGTGAATGCTGAGAGATTGGAGAATTGCTTGTTAAAGGCATTGGAGATGGTAGTAGCATTATTGTAATTTCTACCATCGACAATCATATCCATAGTATCACCCTGGCTATAATCCCTGACTACAGTTTTAATAGTGTGCAGAAGTATCGCAGGTCCCTAGCAGAGGGTAAGAGGGCAACTTTGTAGTATTCACTTTTGGCATTACGTATGCTTTTTTTGCAGATGTTGTGGAGATGCCGGTATTCATGGCAGCCAGACAATTCTTTAGAGGCTTTAAATTTACCCCAGTACTTATTGCAGGCTTTCATGAGGGAGAGCAAGTCCCCATGTAACCATTTAGTGATAGTGATTCTAACTCTCTTTCTGAGGTGAGGTGCATGCTTATCCTGCAGAGAGGGGAGGATGTTTAGAAGCTTGTCACAAAGCACGTGTGACATCCATGGCAGATAGTACTGTGGCCCAATCTGTGGTTGCAATATCCTGAAGAAAAAGAGCAGAGTTAAAGTGGAAGAAGTCTCTCACTTGCATAATTTTATATGGCACTTTGGGGGATGAGACTCTCAAAATGTAGTAGATGGGGGAATGGTAAGATATGGAGTCAGGAAGAACTCCAGATGCTAAAATCCTATCTGGCCTGTTTGTCACAATCCAATCGAGGAGTGTTCCTCGACTCCCATTGGGATGGTTTTATATGGGCTCACTGATGAGCTGAGTAAGGCCCATGGCCCCCAGCAGTGGTTCATACTGCTTGACATTGTCATCAGACCAGTTTCGATTGAAGTCATCACATGTAAGTACCTCATTTGAGGTGATTTTAGGGCTAATGCTATCAAGCAGATAGGAGAACCCCTTGATACCCTGCTTTGGAGAATTGTATGTGTAGAGGATGTGAATTTTTTTGGCATTCCCTGGTAGGAGGAGCCCATGAAGAAATTCACAGGAGTCAGAGGATGGAGCCAAGTCATACTGGATTAGGTATATAAGGTGAGTTTTGTAGTATATCAAAAAAACACCCCATACTTTTTACCCAAGTGATCATGGTGCAGGAGGCTAAAATTGGGGAGCACGAGGGTTGAGTCAGGGGTGGCAGGTTTCAACCATGTTTCCATGAGACACAGAACATCAGGGTTATAGTGGTCAACCCAGGCAGTCAGTTCAGCATGACTGTGGATGAGACTATGAATATTGAGATGTGCAATTTTTAAACCCTTAAGAGAGGACCAGGAGGGGGTGTTAAAGGTCTGTTGTAAGGTAGGTCCGGGGTTCAGTTCAACATCTCCAGCAAGGAGGATAAGGAGAGCGGAGAATCAGAGGAGGTGGTGTAGCCCGGTCCACCTGTAAGGTATTTTATGAGGATGGTATTGCAAACATTTGAGTAGTCTAAACACAATTCTCATAGAATTTGGTGCGACGCGCCACAGGGGATACACGTTTGCTAGCCAGGAGGCATTAAGATTGGAGTAAGAATAGTCATCAGTGTGGTGCATCTCCAGAGGGCCTAGCTATGGTGAGAGATAGACAGTAGTGAAGTACAGGGACCACAGGGAAAAGAATAGGCAGGCTAGGAAGAACATTGTGGCTTTTTCAATAGCAGACGTCTCAGGACGGAAGTATTCGGTAATGCCTAGTTATGTGACAGGTCTAGATAAGGTGGAGTAGAAGCCATAAGTAGAACCTAGTTAGGGTGGAGCAGAGGCAGTAAAAATGAAGATGGCAAGGGCAGGATAATTTCTTATTGACAGCCTGTAAGATTTTAAGTCAGATGATGGGTCTGAAAGATAGAAAGATTCTTGCCCTTTGAGTAGTGCTGGCTTCAGAACAGTGCCCTCAAGTGGTAAAAATGTATAACTTGCAGTCATTTACTATTTTCATACAGGTATCACTAAATAGATAGCCCCAAACAGAATATACAAAGAGAGAAATCTGAGAGAAAGGTAGAAAAAATATATTTTAACACATCATTTTAGATTTTGATGGAAAATATTAAAAGACAGAAATAAGCTGAGAGTGGAAGAAATGGTAAAAGAGAGGGAAGAGAGACTGTCAGTGGTTATCTGCATAAAGATTAAAGTTAAAAAAACATGTTCTAGGCTGGCCCGTTGGCGCCGCAGTTGAATTTCTGCTTGCGACGCCGGCGACCTAGATTCGGGAATGGACCCAAGATGCTGGAGGGCCGTCCAAGGGGAGAAGGATGGAGCATCCCGAGGACTGCTCTCCTTCTCCAGAGGGAGGTTGGGGAGTGTGTCCAGTGTTTGACAGACCCCTGATGGAGGCTGGGGGTAGTGCAGCCCACCAGTGCCAAGAATCCACAGGGGGTGGGGTGAACGCAGGACATCATTGCACATCCCCACCCCCCAGGAAACCAGGAAAAAGAGCAGCTGCTGGCTGCCCTAGATGAAGCCCACTATGGTTTCAATTAGCCTCCAGGCTGACTCTCTGACCTATCCCGTTGTGTGCAGCAC
Organism: Neoceratodus forsteri; assembly: GCA_016271365.2. Taxonomy (NCBI): domain Eukaryota; kingdom Metazoa; phylum Chordata; order Ceratodontiformes; family Ceratodontidae; genus Neoceratodus; species Neoceratodus forsteri. The sequence goes on along the minus strand of CM028137.1, from coordinate 257,816,453 downwards.
TGGGAAAGTCTAGTGCCGCAACCCTGCTCTGGGGGGTAAGCCAGGGGGTATTGGAGGGTCATGGCTTTGTGGAGGTGGAAGCCATGGTATATGACCAGTCTGAGGTTTTGGCTGCTGGCAGCAGGGGAGTAAACAGATAATAAAAAAAAAACATGTTCTAAAAGTAGAGAGCACAGAACCAGAAAAGAATTGTAACCATCAAAACAAATGTAGCTCTACTTAATCCAACCAGCAGAAGCCAAAAAACATTTAGATAATATTTATTATTTTATATATATATACAAAATATTGGGTAAGATTTTTACTATACAAAATCGCAGTACTTTTACCTTCAGTTGCCCATAATAGCATCTTTCCCAATTAAGGTATCATGAGGTTCTCAGCAAATCCAAATCACAATGTTACGCTTGTACCTTCATGCTTGGGATCATAGTCATAGGCTCCTATAATAAATCAAGTGGCAAAATTATATGAACAGTTTGAAATTTATCATTTCAATTAATCCTCCTGGAACCAAAGAGTTCATTCTAAGAATCCATTTGCATTCCTTTCGCTCCAAAACTAAATCCCTATTCCCACAATTGTGGGTGTACAGGAATATAATCTACTACAATAAATCTAAATGTTGACTCTCTGTTTTGAACTGTCTTAAAGTTCTTTTATATGCCAGATTGGGGACCCTTGAATATCCTACTAACAGAGCCTTACCAACATTATCTCTTAGAGTCTTATCAGTGTCTAAAAGTTTCCAGTTGCTACATACACTTCTCACAATCTGTTTAGAAATTAATCTGAATTACAAACACTGTTCTGTTACCAGAGTTTTCTTAGGGTTTTGGTGTTAATAAAGTTGTACAACCTATTCATTTAGCCATCTGAAAGGCTTTTAGTAAATTAACTAGTTGATAGCCCCTTTCCTGAAATATTTTTTTTGAGCTCAAGTCATTGTTCCCTGAACTTGTTAATATTTGAACAGGTCATGTATAAGTAGAGAAACTGTCCAAAGAAGACCCCCTCAATCAATTTAGAGCAGTGGGTGCATGAAACATAGAAACATAGACTTTGATGGCAGATAAGGACCACTTGGCCCACCTAGTCTGCCCATTTCCCTACCTACAGGATAAACTGCAGATCCTAGTTAACCAACAGCCTATTACTTCCTACCCCCCACCCAAAAAATTGCCTTATGTCTATCCCATGCATTCTTGAATTCTCCCCCAGTTTTAGACTCCACAACCTCCTCGGGAAGGCTGTTCCATGTGTCCACCACCCTCTCTATGAAAAAATACTTACTCACATTGCCCCTGAACCGCCCTCCCCATCTTCAAATTGTGTCCCCTTGTTCTTGCACATCTCTTTTTCTGAAAGATGCTACTCTCTTGGACTTTGTTGATTCCACTGAGGTACTTAAAAGTTTCTATCATGTCCCCCTCTCCCTCCTTTCCTCAAGGGTATACACGTTAAGCTCCTTTAGTCTCTCCTCATATGGCCTCTCTTGCAGATCCTGCACCATTTTAGTTGCCCTTATCTGGACTGCCTCTATCCTGTCTATGTGCTTGCAGAGATGGGATCTACAGAACTGGATGCAGTACTCCAGATGGGGTCTCACCAACTGTCTGTACAGAGGGATAATAACTTCCTGTTTTCTGCTGGTGATTCCTCTCCCTATACATCCCAATATTCCCCCAGCCCTCCCTACTGCCTTCTCACACTACTTGCTAACCTTAAGGTCATCTGATATGATTACCCCCAGGTTTATTTATTTAGATTTTGGTAACCAGGTGGTTCCTTTCCATTTTTGTTGTTGTTACTACCTCCTCCCCTTTGTGTAATCTTCCTCTAATCCAATAGGAGGGCATTACCAGCTGAATCTTTCCTATATCTCTCTGGTGCAGTCTTAATGCCTTCTGCTATTAATGTAAGATCTAAAAAGCTGATTTTTTTCTCTTTAATACATTCAGTAAATCTAAGACCCCAGTTGTTTTTGCTTACACTGGAAATGAATATATTTGCCTCTGATAGTAATCCTTTCTACACTATAAGTACATTGTCAATAAATCCTGAATCAACAGAAAAGTGATTTAGGAAGAGGTTTCCTTAAGTTTTTATAAAAGTCTCAGCTATCTATCGCAATACTAAATTAGCATAGGATGGTGGTAAAGCTGTGCCCATCATTTTTCCATGGTACTGTTACTAATGCATACTGTCAAACACTGAGACATTTAACACCATTTCAAGACCTGTGAGAATAAATTATGAATGGGTTACAACTTATAATTTGATAAAATACTCCTAATGGCATGTAACCTGAATTCATTCTCAGTGGAAGTATGTGAAGTTTCAATATCAATAGAAAACCAAAGTCTTCTTGCTAACAGATTCCATTCAGTCTAACCAGACCATCCATAGTGCCACGTAATACAGATGGCAATCCATGCACTAGGCCGTTAAGAAAAAATAAAGACTTTTGACAAATTGTCAGTTGGACAGCCAATGCTCATCATGATGGGATGTCCTCAAGGGTTCAAGCCCTTGTAAACTTTCAATAATAAATAAAAATTGGCAGTGACAGTGCGCCTGATGCCAAGTCATGTTGCAAATGGTGCAAGGCATTTTACACTATACCCTATGGTGCAAATCGCAACTTACACTATGAGTTACGTGAATTGCAGTTACAAGTTGTGGCTTACACCATGCTGCATGTGGGTTGCACCAAGGGTGGGCTATGCCACCCACTACACCCACAACCCGAGGTGGCATGGCTCAATGGTAGGTTACAGCAGCACCTGTGCCCTACTCTCAAAGGGTGGCTGCCGTACTCTAGTTCCACTATTCCAGGTCCCACAATGATGCAGTGGGTTAGACCAGCATGGAGGTGGTCTAAGGGGCATCCATCCAGGCAAAACAATGGATGCTCCCCTACAGTGCCACAGAACAAACATTGCCATGCCCCATGGATGCCCCCAGCACAGTGCTGCCCCCCACCCCTGAATCTTGGGGTGCCCCTGGTCCATTATGTGCCATGCTCCCCCTGCGCCTGTGCCACCCATCCTTCCCCCCAAGGCCCCCAGAGGATTGTGGCCACATTACAGGGTGTGGGGGCTCTGGGGGGGGAGTTACATGTGGTTTGCAACTTGCGGCACCCTGGTCCATTGTGCCATTACCGTGGCGCAAGCCTGCAGCTGCGGCAAATCATGGATCATAGGTGCCGGGGACCCTGCCTGTCTTGGAATAGGGCACATGATTTTGGCGTAGCAGCACATGGTGCAAATCACATATGCTCACGAGTTGTGCCATGCATTCCAGAATTGGGCCCCATGTATACATGTCTTAAATAATCACCTTCATTTTTCCTAATTCATTTATTATGGAGGGATACATCAATAAGGTCATTGAGGTCTTTAATAAAAATATCTGTGGGATTTTCTTTCAAACAATGATAAAAATCACCTCTGTACATCTCTATCAGCATTTGGACTACATTACCACCTTTGGCAGATTTCTTGGTCACAACATAATTCTAGGACCACATCTCTTCCAGAGCTGTTCTTTCATCTATGCTTATTTTATGTTTTGGCAGTATAACCTAGAGTTTAAAGCAATAATTTGTGAATGAGCTTGGTATATGCAGCAACCCTGGGTTTGATTCCCTCAACTTCAACCTGTATAATGTATGACCCTGAACAAATACTTAGCCTTCTAAGAGCTCCCAGGTTGCCCCTGTAAATGGACCTTCTGCCCAGGTTGTCTTTACCCAGTTACCTAAAGAATTATAACAATAATAATAATCAGGTAGAATCTATTCCATTGTAACAAAAAGAGCTTATCAATCTTGTTAGTTACAACTTTTTCCAAGGTGAGGATCTCCACTCTTCTGTTGTGATTATGTTAAAAACTTACAGTGTCAGTGGCTCAGCAGGGTGCACACTCACCTCTGAGGCCAGAGGATCAGATGACTGAGAGTTCTATCCCCACACCAGGCACTTGGGTTAAATCCTAATACTGACACTGTAGTGCAGCATGAGAGGGGTGCTGCACTCCTGAGGTGTCATCATTTGGATAAGATGTTAAACCGAGGTCAATCTGCCTGTTCTGGTGGTTGCTCAGGTCAATGTTAAAGATCCCATGGCACTTCTCAAAAACAGTTGGGGGAAAGTTTTTATTTAGAAATCTTACAGTCAAACAAAACATTTGCCTTCACATTGATCGAGCAGCATTACAATATATTCAATACAAATAAAAAGAGGAAAAGGAGAAAAAAATCAGATAAACTTAAAAGGAAACAACAAAAAAAGGAAAATTATTGAGCACACCTTAAATAATCAGGATATATGATATGTATAAAATTATTATCTTCTTTTTTTGGAATAAAGTCAAAGCTCTCATGTATGATCATACTACAAATAAATCATCACCATTTTGGAAAATGTTCCCATAGTTTAGGATATTTAGATCTCTCAATTTCCTTTTGATAAGATTCTGTATTTCATCTGTGGCAATATTAAACAGTTGATCTTGTAAAACCAATTGTTGTTGTACAGAGAACATATGCTTTACATATGCTTTGACAGATCCAGTATTTTAGAACTAAAAAAGGTCATGTACACTTCTTCTATTGAGTGTTTTGCAGTGGTCTGATACTATTCCCAAGACAAAGGTATTGTAGTTCAGATACTGGAAGGGAAGACAGAACCAATTTAATCTCACAATCTTCCAAAACTCTAAGATATAAGGGCAGTTGAAGAAAAGGTGCTGTATGGTTTCCAAATCAGTAGTACAGCATAGTCTATGGCAATATCTTTCAGAGACTTCTTCATATTTAAGATTATTCTTAATATTTAGTTTTTCTTGTGCTCCTAACCATACTACATCCCAGGTTTTTTGAAGGATCCTCTTTTCGGTTATCATTTGACAGATTCTCTGCTTTCTGTATCACATCTGTCTGTAAAGGGCTCTTCTATGAAGAACCATTCAGTAATATGGGTGTATATGTAATGCCTGGAACATGATACCAGAGTTCCTTTTTCTCTCTGCCATTGTTTAATTTTATCAGTGCTATATTTAAAATGTTTTGGAAATCCTTGTGTTTTTGTATTTTGAAAGCAAGACATTATCTGCCCAATTGTTTAAAAGTACTAATACTTTCAGTGGTATTCATGTAGCCCAAGGAGGGGTTTCTTGCTTCAAGAAAGGAACCAGATTTGTAAAGAAAAAGATGCTAAAATAAAATGTGATAGGATTAGGCATATCTAGCCCACTTTTGTTTATTTCTAAATATGCAACACCTCATTTTACAGGGTTCAAATGGCTCCCCCAAATGCATAAAAAAAACAACCAAAGAGTTTGGTTTGTTAGTGTTTAGGGATAGGGAAAATATGACTTATGTATAGAAATATTGGTATTAAAAATGGTTTAATGACATAATTCTTTTTAGTTTGCTCATATTTCATTTATTCCATTGAAGTATCCTGGGTTTGGCTATTTCTAATTTATTTTTCCAATTAAGTTCTGCATGTCATCAGAACCGAAAAGGACTCCTAATATTTTACATGAATCATATACAATATGACATTATTGAAATGTGTATCATGTCTATCCATGGTGCCAGAAATGAAACAAGAATTTTTTGGAAAATTAATTTCAGCACCTGTAAGTATTGAAAAGACTGACACAATTTTTAGAGCTTTTTCTCCTCAGTCTGGGTTTTGAAAGGTTAATTCCAAGTTGTCTGTGTATGCACAGATTTTAATTGGGGTTGAGTTCAAAATCTGAATGACTTTAACTTCCATTAAATTGTTTATAGTTCTGATAACTGGGTCTAATGAGATATTATGTAGAATAGAGCTTAAAGGTCATCCTTGCCTTACCCCTCTTTTTAACTGTCTTCCTGCATCTAAGTGTCCCTGAAATAAAGGTATCACCATAGCATTTTTATAATAAGTCTTCAGCCAGTTTATGAATTTGATGGGTACCCCATAGTGTTGTAAACATAACCATACCAATTTGTGGGAGATTTTATCAAATGCTTGGGTTTGATCCAAGCTCATAATGTATGTTTTAGTGTTGGTTTCTTGACTACACTCAACAATTTCTCTGAGTAAAATTAGATTATCAATAATTTTTGTTTTAGGGATAGTGCAGATCTGGGATGGTTACATTATTCCCAAAAGTAGTACCACTAATCTCAGATTCAAAATTTTTGCAATGATTTTTAAAGTGACATTCAGCAGCATGATCGACCTCCAGTTTTTGAGTAACGTTTTGTTTCCTTTTTCAAAAAGGAGAAAAATAATCCCTGTATTCATATAATCTGGAAGTGCTCTACATTGTAGCAAACTATTGACGAGTTGACTATTGACCATTGACTCTTGACTATTGACCAGGTCTGTCTTGTAAATGAGTCATGCTCAATGGTGTTCTGCGTAGTTAAATAAAGATACTGATTGATTGATTGATTGTATACATGTACCATTTCAGTTGGACACTGGCTCCATAACCACTTAAAAAATTCAGAATTTAGACCATCAATGCCAGAGGCAGTGTTTGATTTTAAAAATGTGATAGCCTGATCTAGTTCAACATGTGAGACATGGGTAATTAATTTTCACCTGTTGTTCATGACAAATTTGGAGTAAATTAATCTTATCTATCCATGTTTGAGTTTCTTCCAACATATGATACACTGTTCCAAATTTTTGTTCGATATAATTATCTATTTCTTGGAAAATCGCTTGTCTTGTACACACTAGACTCACTGTACCAGTTTGTAATTGTGATATTACTTTTTTTTGTACTGTAGTGTAACATTTGTGATAGGAGTTAATAATATATAACCTGCCCTGAGTCCTGAATTTTTGTTCAGCTTCTAGTGTTAAAAATCAGTCATATTGCATGTTCTTCATTTCTTCTTCAATCAAATGAATTTGTTGTGTGGCATTTTTGATATTTTTTGCTCTTTACTGTGGGAATTGTAGTTGATAACTCACATCTCTGTAACGTTCTTGCTTACTGCAATTCTGAGTCCTAGATGGTCTCTTAAGGCAGGCCACAAAATAGTTTCTGGAGTCTAACCAACATGTTACAAGATTATTTTACAGACAGAGAACATATTTTCTAGCTAGGATTAATTCCCATAAGGCTTCTGGCTGTCTGTTTGTTGCAATATTTTAGAGTTAGGTCTCCATATTCCTTTACCATAAGTTACTTCTGTCACATCTGTTAACCTAATACTTAATAAACAATGATTAGATGTAGCCACAACAGTAGTTTGTGGATTCCTCAAAGGTATTGCCTCTGAAATAAAGAAATAGTCTATCTGTGAGGATAATTTACCTTTATAAAAGGTGTGGGTAGGAGGGCTATTGTAGGATCCTATGGCATCTTTTAGTTTAGATTGTGTTAGTATTGCTTTAAGAGAGTTTACATCACATAAAATGTTCTCAGTATACATCCCTCTGTCTGACCTTAATATCCCACAATTTAAATCATCACCTAGTACAATGGGTTTTGCAGCAGAAAATAGGTATGGCTGGATTTCTTTCCAGAGATAGGTAGATTTAGTTTGGGGTGCATAGCGATTAATAAACTGAAAGATTTGCCCTTTCATGCTGACATCCAATAAAAGAGTTCTGCCATGGTGAATTTCAGCCATTTTCAGTAGTTTAACTGAGTGATCAAAAAATTAAATACTTACACCACTGCACAGTTCTTATCCTAAAGACCAACAACGTGGTCCCCATTTCTAGTCAGCTGCTGCTCTTATCATTTCAGATTGTACATGCAAACATGTGTCTTGAAAAAGAACAACATTAAAGTGACATTTTTCAAAAAATAGCAAAAGTAGTCTTTCTCCTTTTTTTCATTTTTTATGCTATTCATAATGAAGTCTATGCTCGAAGGTGTGGAGCACCTCCGCACCATATGTGTGAGGCATGGAGACACTCCACACCTATTGTGCCACCCACGTGGGATGTATAAAGGGGGGCATGCAACCCCCATGTTCCGATCCTGGGCCCCACAGATAGCAACGCACTGAGGGTGGACTGGGGGCATGCCAGCACTATGTGCCATGCACCAAGTTATGTAGTGCTGGTTGAGGGGCTGCAGAGGAGGGCACAGCTTATGGCAGGGGAGACCCTGCCATAACTCACTACACACCTACCAGGCACAAGCCCTACCAGTCACAGCAGACACAGAAGACATCCACTATGTTTCCCTAGCCCATTAGGATGATGATGGTGAGGGAAGAGCCAGCTGGATGGGTGATTGCCTGTACACTCTTGTGCTGCCATGACTGGCACTGTTGGTGCTGGATAACCCCCCCAAGGTAATGGCAGCCTGACCCAGTTGTGCCATACATTTCCCCCCAACCAAAAGCTCCCTCCACCCATGATGACAGTCAGAGATACTCTTCAACCCCCACAGGAACTGACAACCCCACCCATACCTGCAGGTTGATACCACCAGCCGTTACATCCTGTGGCACCAGCCTGCAGGTGTAGGTGGGGTTGTCAGTGTCCACGGGGATTGGTGGGTGCCACTGACAACCAGTGTGGGTGAAGGGTCTGGTCCGGGGCCTGGGTGTATGAGTTCAGGGCACATCTGCTTGGGGGGGGCTTGCTGCATGAGGGCCGGGATTGCCTGCCATGTGTTGGTGGCGTGGTGTGGCAGTGCGGCGGGTGGGGGGCTCAGCCATGAGAGTCACCACTGGATGGGGCATAGGCACAGGTCCAGTTGTCCACTAGTGCTATTCATGCACTGGGACCCACACCCTGCAGCACAAGGAATCCACTATGGAGCCAGGACAAGCATCCAATTGAATGTCTGGCTGGAACCATGACTTCTCCCCCAGCTGCACTATGGAGTCCTGCATGCCAGGGGGCAGGCCCACAGACAGGTGGTGGCCATTGATGAATACCAGTGGTGCGCACTTGTCCGTGGGTGCAGAGCTGTGCAGGTGGGTTATGCTCCTTTGGTGCGTAATTCCAATCCATTGCAGCATAGGCCCCATTGAGGGAGGCTACATTCAAATCCAGCATTTAGAAATAACAGAAAAGACCTTCCTTAATGCTACACTCAAGTGGTGGGTACTATCTTCACTTTAGATCTTGGAGTTTGAACAGTCCTTCATTTCAATGTCTCCCCATTGCAAAGCATCATATTTGTTTTGTAGTGGTACTGAAGTGGAAGGTGTTTTTTCAGGCTTGGTTTTCCCTTTCCAGTGTGTAACAAGTTGGAAAGCAGTCAAACTGGGTGGGGGCATATTGGACATTCCCTCAGAGGCATTGTCTCTTTCTGTGGGGGGGGGGGCAGGATCAGACCCAGCACTGGTGTTAACTGCAGAATGAGTGGTATTACTACTGGAAGAAGGTGTAGTGGTTTCATTTTGTTTATCAGTGCTAGGATCAGTGTTATCCTGTTCTTGGGCCAGAAGTGTTGCATACACTTTCTTTGAAAATGGGGGGGGGGGTCCTCATTTGCTCATATGTTTGACTGTGTTTATGAATGGCTGAGTTGACATAAAAGTCATATTTAGTGAAGTCAGCGCCGGTCGTGTTATGAGATGCCCAGGGGCAACTGGGGAAAGTGTGATCTTCTGTAACACATAGACTGCGTCTCGGGGTGAATGTACAGTGGACCCCTGGGTGGTCCAGCATATCGCACATAGTGCACCTGATTTTTTCACACCCACTGCTCACATGTCTAGTAGAGCCACATTTGTAGCAAGTTCAGGGCAGTCCTGGACAAAATAGTATTCCCAGGTCCCTCGCCAGAAAAAAACTACTGGGGGAGATGTCATACCCCTGCATCAGTAAGCTTTAGTTGGATTTTAAATTTCCATTCTTCAGCCTGGAACCCTTCACTATCAATGATGTGGTCTGGTAGCCCCTGAACTTTGCATCATTGTTCTAACCAGTAAAGTATACCTTTCACATTGACTCCCTCATTCCAAAATAACAGCATCATTGTTTTAACAGTGGGTTTTGAGAGGGGTATTACAAAAAAGGGAGCTCACACCATGCTGTCTTTGAACTGAGAATATTATTGCCAGAACCTATCTAGAAAGGAAGCTGATCTAAAACTTACATCAAAACTTTGCTCCCCAGGAGCATAAATGAAAGCAAAAACCTTGAATAGTGAAAGTGTAGGGACTGATGGATTAAATGTTTCCCTATGAATTTCCTATCTGGTGGGTCTTCAAGGCCTCCTTTGTATTTGATTCGTACAGCGTGTCATCGCTTGGTGTTTTCAGGGGGCAGTTTAAAATTCTAGCAAAGCTTGATTTTTGACCTGGGTAATTAGTCTCAGTATTGTTTTCATTTGCATTTGTTTTACTTGAGTCAGATGTAGTAGCTTGCAATATCTGGCTATCAGTAATATCTAAGATTGGTTCTGCAGTAATTTCAATGTTTGCAGCCACATTGTCCATACCTATAGAACTGTTTTGATGGCTCATATCTGTGTTGATCTGAGCTGTAGATGACAAATCCAGGTTCTAAGTGTGGCTTCCATTTTGTTCTGGAGGCTCAGCCTGTGGTGTAGAAAAAATTTGGCCATCAGTACTTTTACTTGTTCCCAGTACGGGAATAGCAGGGCAAGGGATCCAAATGTCTGCATTGGACAAAATCCACCCTGTGTTTTGCAGTGCAGCTCACGGCATCCAATTAGCATCAGACTCAGTGATGATGGCTTCTGGACCTGTCGTGACACAAGGGTGTGGCACTCCAAACTGAAAGGCTGAGATGGATAATTTCTTCCCAGTTGTGCCTTCTGGACTAGTCGCAATCCTCTTATGTTTCTTTTTCTCTTCTTCTAGTTTGTGCTTTTGCTCATTGTTTTGTTTTTCAGCCATCGATGGTAATTCTGCCAGACATAATTTTTCTGTGGCTAAATTGTCCTGAAAGTGTTGTTCTGCTTCGTCGAGGTCCATAACAGTAGTTTCTGCAATTTCTTCTGAAGTACAATTTTCTGTGGTCTCCACAGTGATCTCCTTTGCTGGGCCTGTAGGAACAGAGTTCTATTACCCTGCAGGTACACCAGCCAACTCCTCATTCCAACTGTCCACTATTACAAACATATGGGTCCCCCTACTGGCAAGAATAGGGGAAAATTTTATTTACAAGAAAACTTATTCATAAATCATAATACAATTTTCATACATTTATTCCAGTACATCATAAATTATTTACAATCAATTAATGCTACAGGAACATCTGAGTTTGTTATCCAAGGTAAACACTTCCATAATTCTAAAACCAACTGTCTATGCATAGATTTCATTTCGAAGTAGTATAGATGTTTTAAATCAGCCTCAATTTTCTTCAACAATTCTTGATGAAATTGGTGTTTTTGCTGCAGAGTAAAAATACATTGTGCTGTCCAAATATGCCATTTTAACACTGTGAAAATAACATTCAGAGTATCAATGATCCATTTGTTCCATTCCCATTTGAAAAGCCCATATGTCAGATTTATATAAGATACTGTATCAAACAGGGGTTCATTTCAATGGTTCCATGTGATAATAGCGCTGACAAAACAGCGAACGTCAAAATAGCGACTTCTACTGCCAAGAACAGCTACTACTACCTGTTTGTTTGACTGTTCTTCCTGGTATGAAAATTGATAATATAGAGAAGCCTCTACACCCACTATCTTATATATATTCTAACACCACGCCGCATTGATTTTGGAGGAGAATTACATATTCAGAACACTTTCATTCCGAGTCGCTATTATCTGTCAGTCGCTATTTTGCAGTTGCTATTGTGTCATTCGCTATTATCATGGAATACGATTTCAACTAACCACAAGAAAAGCCACAAAGCCCTGTATATATGTACAATGAAAGAATAAATTATCAATAGTTTCTTCTTGTTGTATACATTCCAGTCTACTATATAATCTTTCTGTTATCTGTTTATGTTTTTGGTTTTCTTTGATATTAATTATTTCATGGCAGCTCAGCCAATGTAAGTCCCACATCTGGGGGAGGGTCCCTGGGGTTTTGTAAAAGTTTTGTAAGGGAGTTTCTATATACCTCCGAACACATTTGGAAAATTATAGACACAGTACAAATCTGATCCACTAAAAGTGTGTACAAGTTTTTCCTATGGAGGGCCACTATCATGTTACTCAAAATATTCCATTGTTTTAGCCTTAATAAAGTCTCCCTGACATATTTTGGAATTGAATATATACTTTTGACTGATTTTAGACTGTTTCACATTGTCCTAACCAAGGACTACAAGACTCAAAAACCCAAGGTTCCCATCCTTTATCCATATAGGTTTTATATTCAACACAAAAAAATACTATTATAAATAATTAATGGATGGACCATATTTAAACCACCTTTTATGATTGGTAGGTAGGTTATATCTCTTTTAATATGATTAAGGTGACTGCCACACAATACCTGGAAAAATATACTTAGCAATCTTGTTTCTAAAACTTTAGGTGGGGGAAATATGTAACTTAAAAAAGAAACACTGGAATCAAGTAAGTTTTAATCATATATACCCTCTTTTTTCCCCAATTTCCCTTTATTCCATTGATTTACTGTATTTTGTGCAACTTCCACTTTAGGGCTCCAATTTAGAATATCCAATGGTCCATCTCCAAAATGTATTCCTAACATTTTCACTGGATCCTATCTTATTCTTATGTTTGTAATCATAGTTTCTATTTGACCACTATTCCCCAATTGCCTTCCTACACCCTTTGCCTGGTTCAAGGCAGCTCCTGATATAGTCCCAAAAGTCATGCACTGACGCACTGCTTCCTGGACTGATTGTACATCAGCCACTACTAAACTCATATCATAAGAGTATGCCATGAGTTTATAGGGAATGGTATTTAATGTATGTATTGAAAATATTCTCTGGGAATCTTTTATGTATCTGAGCAGGGTATCTAGGAAAAATACATAGAGGATAGGGCTGATTGGGCAACCTTGTCGTACTCCTCTTTCTAGCCTTATCATTGGCCCTCTCCATCCTCTTGTAATGGGGACTACTGCAGCAGTATGGTACTGTTTTTTAATCCAAGAAATAGTGTTATCAGGTACTTGATATTGTTTCAATGTAAGCCATAAAAAGTCATGACTGACTGAGTCAAAGGCTTGTTTTTGGTCAAAAGAAACCAAATATCCAGTAAGCATATCATTGTTCCCTCTTTCTACTAGTTCCCTTTACATATTTATGTGGTCTGATGAACTTCTTCCAGGTATAGTACTGAATTGTGCTTTATAAATCACTTACTGTGCAATTTGTGATAACCTAATTGCTATAATTTTGGCAACAGTTTTAAAGACAGTGTTTAAAAGGCTGATAAGCCTCCAGTTTTGAAAGTTTTTTTCTCCCTTTTTTGTATATTTAAATTAGACCTCCCATATTCATTTCTAATGGTAAGGTATCATTTTTAAGAATATAATTAAATACTGCAGCCAGTTCTTGTCCTAGATCTGTACCTAATATTTTATATATTTTGTTTGGAAGGCCATCTAAGCCTGGTGTTACTCCCGTTCTTAAGGTGTTAATCACCTCTTTCACTGCCTTCTGTTGTATGTCCCCTGTATTTAAGTCCTTTATTGATTGTGAGATGTCTGGAACCTTAATTTTAGATAAATAACTAGAGGCCCATTCTATATTAGATGTAATAGGACCATACCATTTTCTGGAGTAATTAGATATACAATTCTGGATTCCTATATTATCTGTACATTCATTTTGATGTTCATCTATCAAGACCTCAAAAATCTTGTTTTCTATTCTTTTTATACAGCTTTCATAAGGGCAAACGATATCAAAGGATCCTGTGGTGCCAAATTGTTGCTGTTGCTTTAATAATTTTGATTTTTGTAGATGATATTCTGTAAGATCTGTTTTTACCTTACTAATTTGTTTAGTAAAATCTTGGCCTGTGGTATGTAATAAAGTTAGGAGTTTTTGTAATTGTTGTCTTTTCCTCAAGTATTCTATGTATTGTGTATTATTATTTTGTCTACTAAACTGTTTTAACAGGATTTGTAATTCTTTTTTTGTGTCAAACCACCACATTTGTAAATTATCATATAGAATAAAAACTGATTTCCTAGTCATCAAAAAGTGTTTAATTTGTTCTAATAAACTTACATTTTGTAATATTGATGTGTTTAGTTCCCATGTACCATAACCATTTACTCAGTTAAGGACTGTTCCTAAGATAATGGTTAATAAATTGTGGTCAGAAAATTCTGCTATTTCTACTTTAGCTTTAAAGATCATTAAATGCTATGATACAAAAAAGAAATCTATGTGAGTGGCTAAAGGTCCCTTATGAAATGTAGGTGTATGTGTTTTTTCTACTGTTAAGTATGCATCCTGAAGCTTGGCTGTTTTCAAAACTGAGGTTGATAATTTAGAATCACAGAACAATTTTGACGTTTTTGTGTTTTTTTATCTATGTTTTATGGATAATCCACAATTAAGTCTCCCCCAAAAGTAACATATTGGGAAGTATGCAAGTATGTTGTACAGTCTTCAGTAGATCTATTCTGAGGGGTTTCATTTGTGGTGCATATATGTTTACAAATCTGTATGCCACATTATAAATTCTTTTTTTTAAAACTTCTTTATTAAAGTTTATGATTTCAACAGAGAAAACATACATGCACAAATCCCAGGCTGATCCCAGGCCCACATCCCAAAACTGGCTGTGGCTACCATATACATCCCCTAAACTAATTACATACACAGTTTTAATGTATTATACCATCTAAGCCGAGTCTGATTTACTATTATAACAATGGATTCTGTCCATTCAAAGTTAACTATAGATCTGATCTACTTCCAGTTTTGACATCCCTCTTTATTACTATCCTTAATTTCTAAGTAACTGTAAGTCCTTTGGACTGGGCTTTTAAAACTGTGTCCCTGGGAGAGAGAGAGCGAGAGAGAGAGAGAGAACCCATCATAAACCTTTCAATGTGGCAAACATTGTAAAACCACTCTAAGAACTATCTAAAGAGAGTAATGCACCTCACTGATTAAAGTACTTTCAGAAACTGAATTACACACCTCAATAAAATCATAATCCCTTTTTACTTTCTCTTGGGAAATGGTTGCTAGCTAATCACAAGCAGACAGACAGATCTGGGTTCAAGCACTCTTCAATTGTTTTGAGTACACTGCCCCTAATGTCCTCCATCTTTTGTCATATGTATTTTTTTCTTATCTATTATCATTTGTCTTTTAATTCTATCTAAGACATGTAGCAGGTCTCTAACCCATTGATCATAATTATTAATACAATCACTTTTCCAGTGTCTTAGGACAAATGCCTTAACCAGGGTGGACACCAATGGCATCTGATGCTTAGCTGACTCTCTCACAACCATTTTCATATCTCCCAAAACACAGATCTCTGGTTTAATATGCTCCAAATAGTTTAATAATGGATCCATGTTATGATCAATTTGAAGCCATAGTGAATGTATTTTGGGACAGCTCCACATCACATGTAACAGATCTTCTGGTTTTGTTCCACATCTAAAGCACAGATCTGTCTGAGTTTTCTAGAACATAGCTTAGCAGGGGTGTAGTAAATATTTGAAAAAGTAAAGAATTGCATAGTCTTATATTTCGGTATAGGCAGGAATTTAACATTTTTCCAAATCTCTTTCCAGCCAGGCCTCAGGGGGGTTAAACTTTTTTCCCAATATAAAATTTGAGCCATGGATTCTGAGCTCACAAAGCCAAGCAGCACCGTGTAAACTTTTGAGAGGGGGCGTTCTAAGTAATCAATCTCATTCAAATGATCCCAAGTAAATGGACTCTGACCCACTTCTTTATTATCTCGTAAAAATTGCTGCACCATATTTGTAATCTGAATTTTTCTGGAAAAGTCCCATTCCTTAGTCTGCACAGGTAGGACCACCCTATCTTGTACTAGAAAATCTGTCACTTTCAGATCAGCTAATTGTGGTGCCCAATGCTAATTGATTATCTGCCCCCCCAGCTGAAAATTAGGATTTCCTAATATTGGTTGATCCCTAACTCTCCTTTGAGCTCTCTTCTGTGTGGGGTTTAAAAAATTCCACCATGCCATTATTGATTTAAAGATTGGTGTCTGCCTTCCCTTTTTAGGTATGGCCTCTGGATCTGAAAAGAGCAACGCTGCTGGGGAAAGTTTCAGGTCCTCTAAAATTCATTGCTCAGTTTGGAGCCATGTTGGGGTATATCCCCCTCCTTCCCAAGTTCTGTACCACCATCCCATTAAACCAAACTGTCCCGCTACATAATACAAAACTAGGTCCGGAAGTTTAATGCCTCCCATAAGATGAGGAAGGTGTAGGGCAGCAAGTTTTCTCCTTGGGGGTTTTGAGTTCCACAGAAATGCTGAGATTACCCTTTGGATATTAATGAACCTTCCTTTGGGAATACTATAAGGTAACAGATGAATTGGGTATAACAATCTGGGTAGGAGATTCATTTTTATCAGTCCCAGTCTGGCAGTGAAGTTCAAGGGGAGTTTATTCCACCTTAAAATATAATTTTTAATTGTAGTCGAAAGACTGTCCACATTTTCTTCAACCCCATTTTCTGTTTTGACTATAATACAGATGCCCATATATTTAATTTTAATTGGGGCCCAGTTAATTTGCAGGTGTTCAAAATCTGCTCTATAAGTATACGAGGTAAGAGGGAGAACCTATGTTTTGCTTAAATTTAATTTGTAGTTGGAAACTTCAGAGAATAGCCTAATAATTTCCAGGGCTTTTTGGAAGCTTTTGGTAGGATTATATAGATGCAACAATATGTCATCGGCAAAAAACAAAAATTTAAGCTCCATCTCATGAACCTTAACTCCCTGAACTGCCGGGCCCCATGTGAAGTGCCCTTAATAAAGGTTCCAAATAAATGTTAAACAAAATTGGTGACAGGGAGCAACCCTGTCTAGTTCTATTCATCAGCTGAAACTCTTTAGAAATGTAGCCATTGCACAGAACCCTAGCAGTAGGGGCACTATAAAGGTTTTTAAGGCCTCTAAGAAAGTCCTTCAGGAAACCCATTTTCTCCATTGTAAGAAATAGAAAGTTATGGGAAACCCTATCGAATGCCTTCTCGGCGTCAAGTGCAATCAGTGCCATAGCTGACTTGGAATTGGAAGACTGGTGAAGGATGTGATGTAGCTTCCTTAATGCATCATGTGCCCCCAGACCTGGCATAAACCCAACTTGGTCCTGGTTAATTAATAAAGGAGCAACTTTTAAAACCCTATTAGCCAGGATCCTTGTGAGGACTTTAATATCCTGATTTATTAAAGCTATGGCTCTGTAATTGCCAGGCAGATCCCTAGGTTTATCGGGCTTTGGAATTAGTGTAATATAAGCTTGGTACAGAGGAGGATGGGAAACCCCAGCTTTCATAATATTCAGGAATAGATCTTTCAAAAGAGGGAGTATGGTCAAAAAATGAACTTTATAAAATTTAGCCGATAGGCCATCAGGCCCTGGTGTCTTACCCTTTGGCAATTCTTTAATTGCTGCCAAAATTTCTACCTCACAGATTGAGGCTGCCAAAGCCTGAGCCTGCTCTTTGTCCAATTTGGGCAAGGGTATTTTATCAAGAAACCCTCTAATCTTGTCCTCTGAGCTAGTACCCCCCCCTTGATAGATCCCATCATAATATTCTGTGAAGACATCAGCCATTCCCTGAGGATCTGTAATAATGTCCCCTCCAAACTTCACTGCCATGATCGTTCGGTCCACCTCCTATTCCCTAATTCTACTGGCTAAAAAATGGTCCGGCACATCTTCTTGCATCAGGTATCTAGCACTTAACCTTTCAAGCCAGCGATCTATCCTAAGATACATCATGCTTCTCATGTCCTCTCTTAAATCTCTTAGCTCCTTATCCAGCTCACTAGAGGAACCCTCCAAAGGTAGTAGTGAGTTAATGGCCCCAGTTAAAAATTCTTCCAGTGCTCTATTCATCTTATTCCTCCTAGCAGTATATTCCTGAGCTATTCCTGCATATAATACCTTGCAGGTAGGCCAAGCAAGTTTCTTATCCATAAGTGTCAGAATTTGGGTTTGGATGATCTCCACTAGTGCTTCCTTTAATTTAGACACCATATTATCAACCGCTAATATCCCATCATCCAACCTCCATCAGTATGGTTTTGGGGGAATGTTATCTATCTCCCATTGCATCTGAATCGGGGAGTGGTGAGATAGTACCCTATTAAAAGTAGTCAGTTCTTTGATGCCCCTTAAGGCTGCCCCATTAACCAAAAAAAATCAATTCTGGAATGTGACTTGTGTACTCCAGAGTAAAAGGTCATCTCTGTATCCCCTTTATTTTACACCCTATAGGGGTATACTAGTGCTGAAACTTCCAAAAATCTATTTAGAGCTATCTGAGCTGCAAAAGGTGGCTGATTAGAAGGAGGGTTCCTGTCTACCCCATTATCCAAGCAGAGGTTCCAATCACCTGCTAGAATAAGTGGGTGAGATGGGAGTGTAGCAATATCAACCTTCACTGAGGCAAAAAAGTCAGGTTTAGAGTGGGTAGGGCCATAAATTGAGGTGCAAGAGAATGGATTTCCCAAGATATTCCCCGACCCATATATCCCCCTACCATCCTCTCATGACTTGATTTGAGTAATTACATATGGGCAAACTTTCATTATCAGTATCACCACACCCCCCTGATGCTTTTGCATTCCCTGCTGCTATTACTATGCCCACCCACACATTCTTTAATAGATATAATTCCTCATTCAGTAAATGGGTTTCTTGTAGTGCAACAAAGTAAACCCCCAACTGATTTATATATTGTAATATTACCAGTCTTTTCTTCCTCCCCCGAGGCCTTTGACATTCCATGAGAGAAAGTTAATCAATACCATAATTTATAACAGTATCCCTGCTTATCACCCTCTTGCATTCTATCCACCTTATTATATGCACCATGGATTCTCTCTTTCCCCTTTTCCCCCAGTAACTCCCCCCGTAACCCCCAATCCTCTGATTGTCCTCCTTAGTCTGAATGAGACGTGAATGAGTTAGCCCCGAGGTGTCCCCGAGCCCCCCAAGTCCCAATATATAGAAAAGACAAAGGACCCCCTATAACCATTAATCCCATCATTAATATCTTAAGTTGCCTAATACCCCTTTTATTTTAAATTAAAGAAGCTCCAGAAGCTCAGTAAATGCCTCCTTCTCCCCATACGTGGTCACAGCCACCAAAATATCAAATGATATCAGGAAGACAGCATTCCACGCTCTATCCATTCCCCCATTTATCTATTCCAGCTGTAACAAATTAAGGATGAAAGAAAGAGAACAAACACAAGAGCAAAAAAAAAATCCCAGTGTGCCCCTGAGACCTATACTTGATCATTTATTAAAGGAATAACCCTTGTTCCATTGTAGGTTTGCTCAGTAGCATAAGCTAATCAGTACCCCACTTTCCCTTAGCAGTTCCACCCATGCAAATCATAAGCTCCTTTGGTCCGCGCTACCATTTTTAAACTACAAGCTATCTGGTATTCAGTCCTCTTCTTAGTACTGAATTTTGACATTCTAAGATGAGCGAGAAACACTTGATAGCAAAAAAAAAAAACCAAAACCAAAAGACCAGGACTGTTAGCAGTCTCGGGCTGATTAGACCCTTAAAAAAGTCTGTAAGGAGCCCTTATTTTACAGTCCCGCACAAAATTAATCCGGAGCAGTCCAAACAATGAAAGGGCAGATCCCTTCTCCAAAACATGGAGTAAGGATGAAGTTGATCGAATGCTACCAGCTATTGTAGCATTTCCCTATCCTTCCTACTCGCACTTGCCACTTTACAGCACACGATCCTGCAGGCCCCCTCAGGCTTTCAAGTCGCAGGTTTAAACAAGGCTGGTAGCTCCACCCGCAGGCCTTCTGTGGCATTGATTGCCATCGCATACCTCCTGTCTCCCTTCTGTAACCTCATAATCAGTGTAGCTGGATATTGTATTCTGAATTTCACTCCTGCCAAGTATAACTTCTTCTTGATCTCCATGTACTCCTTCTGTTTTTCTCTTACGGAAGGTATTATATCTTGGAAAAGCCAAATAGAGGACCCATTCCACTGCAGATTTCTATTTATTTTGGCTTTTGTTTAATATGTTAGTCTTCTCTTTAAAATTCAAAAAACGCATGATAAGGACCTAAGGTCAAGCTCCAGGTGGGGGAGTCTCTCTCAAAGAATGGTGTGCCCTCTCAATATTGTAGGATTCTCCAAATGGCATTGGACCAAACAATTTCAGGAGGAGATCCTGCATAATAGCTACAGAGTCCGAGCCTTCAGATTTCTCAGGGAGACCCGCCATAATTAGATTGTTCCTCCGACTGCATGATTCCTGATCTTCCAGGTGATCCTCCAACTTTTTAACTTGCCTTTTAAGGGTAATCACCTCCTGATCCATAGCCACCATCTTCCTTTCCTGTGAAGCAACCCTGGCCTCAACATCCTCCACCCTTTGCGTTAGAGCATTTAGAGCCGGCTTTAATGTAGAGAAGTCAGCCACAAATCTTTGTTGGAGATGTTTAATTTCTATAATATCATCTGAGGATGTATGCTCCCCTCGCTCTTCTGTCAGCAAATCTTCATTCTCCCCTGGAACAGGAGAATGGGGTTTTGAGTGCTTTACCACCAGCGATCTTGCAGCCAGAGGCTCGGGGCTTCTACCTTCCATCTTGGCCATGCTGTCAGCCAGGCCCGTTTCTGTGTCTAGTAAGTAAACTCCTTAATTATATTTACTTGACTTTCTCCCCGAAATGCAGTACCTTGTTAGGAATCGAAGCTCCCTTGAGAAGTCAAAGTTGTGAGGTCTTAAACAGCTATAATTGTATATTTTATTTGGCGTGACTCGGGAGCAACCTCAGGGATGTCTTTTTCCCTCTAGCTCATCACGTGATCTCCGCTACATTATAAATTCTAACATCCATTAGTAATAATCTACCTGGACATAGGTCTAGCACCTTAATCACTTCTATGTCAGGCATACTAAACAGGATACCTATCCAAGAGCAGGTCTCCTGCCCAAAGGACCAGAAGGATGGGCCAAGAAACCATGCTTTCTGTGCTTGCCTTGCTTCAATCAAGGAATGAAATCTCACATCCTGTAAAAATATTACCCACATTGTTAAACAAGATAGAAAAGAGAATACCATATCTCTTTTTGCCTATCTCTTTGTACTGTTTACATTTGCAGTATGTATTGAAAAGGAAGGAGACATTTACATAGCAGTAGGCAGTGTATCCAACATTTCAAGATTCCCCTCACTTAGGTTTTCCTCTTCTAGACATACTTCTTTTATGTTTCACCTTTGCTTTTGCCTTTCTTTTTTGGGGCCCCATACTCTCTACGGGTACATTACTTCTGTATCTGTAGTTTGTTCTGGATGAGATGATAATACAGAAGAGGAATCAGAGTCTGTGTTTTCTGAATTGTCTTGTAGTAATTCATATTTATTCCCCAAGGGGATGTTTTCTGTTTTGGATACCTTAGGTAAGGGTGACCCCTTTTTCCTACTTCCGCTTGTGGTTCTGGTTTTAGGGGTGACAGCTTCTGGAGGGGGATCTTAATCTGTCCATAGCCAAATCTTGGGGGAGAGCAGATACTGAAATCCCTGTACCAGAAATTCCTTCTTCTGTGGGGGGCCCTGGGTCAGGGACTACCCAGGAGGGGGTGTGATTCTACAGGAGTCTCTACCTCTTCCCCAGATACAGCTGGGGTCTGTACAGAAGTCTGGGGTTGTGGATCCAAGGACTGAGACGAAGGTCCAGTCCTTGCTGGAACCAATTGTTTTTCAGTTATTTTTGTTCTTTGCACCAGGGTAATAAGCAATCTTTGTTCTTCCCCATCTGCTAAAATTGAGGAGTTATGAGCTGCCCATGTACACTGTTGAAAGGTATGGCCTGATTCCTCACATAAAACACATTTTGGTTCTTCTACACATTGATTCCCAGAATGACCTACTTCTCCACATGTTACCCATCTCACTTTATCACAAATGCTGCTCAGATGACTGATTGAACTGCATTTGTAACAAGCCTTTGGCTGTCCTGGGTACAAATGTACCCATATGTCCCTTCCTAACATAAAGCTATTTGTCAAATGCTGTATCCCTGTTTCTGTGGTCTTAAGCAACACCCTCACCTTCCATCTCCCAATCCATAGATTCTCTGTATCAAAGATTGCTTCTGGGTCATTTAAAACTGTAGAAACATAGAATCTGATGGCAGATGAGGACCACTTGGCCCACCTAGTCTGCCCATTTTCCTACCTAACAGATAAGCTGCAGATCCTAGTTAACCAATAGCTTACTTCCTCCCACTCCCCACCAGGCCTTATGCCTGTCCCAAGCATTCTTGAATTCCCCCACTGTTCTTGACTCCATGACCTCCTCAGGAAATCTTTTCCATGTGTCCACAACCCTCTCCATGAAAAAATTCTTCCTCACACTACCTCTTAGCTGTCCCCCCTCTATCTTTGAATTGTACCCCCTTGTTCTTGCACATCTATTTTTCTGAAAGATGCTATCCTCTTGGACTTTGTTGATTCCCTTGAGGTACTTGAAAGTTTCTATCATGTCCCCTCTCTCCCTTCTTTCCTCAAGGGTATACATATTAAGCTCCTTTAGTCTTTCTTCATATGTCTTCTGGTGCAGACCCTGCACCATTTTGGTTGCCCTCCTCTGGACAGCCTCCACTCTATGTCTTTGTGGAGATGGGGTCTCCAGAACTGCACACAGTACTCCAGGTTTGGTCTCACCAACTGTCTGTACAGAGGTATAACAGCTTCCTGTTTTCTACTATTGATGCCTCTCCCTATGCATCCCAGTATCCCCCTCCCCCCAGCCTTCCTTACTGCCTTCTCACATTGCTTGCCCAGCTTTAGGTCATCTGATATAATTACCTCCAGGTCCCTTTCCATTTTTACTGTTGTCAGTATCTCACCCCCATTGTGTATTGTTCCCCTGGGTTTTTGTTTCCCAGGTGCATTACCTTGCACTTTTTTGCATTGAACCTGATCTGCCATACATTTGACCATTCCTCCAACCTTGCCAAGTCCCTTCTCATCCTTTCCACTCCATCTTGTGTATCAACCCTGTTGCAGATCTTCTTGTCGTCTGCAAAGAGACATACTTTTCCTTCCAGTTCCTCTGCAATATCACTTATAATGCCATTAAAAAGGACCGGTCCCAGTACTGAACCCTGCAGTACCCCGCTAGTAGCCCTCCTTTCTTCACTGTGGACTCCATATACTACTGTCCTTTGCATCCTGTTGTCTAGCCAATTTTTTATCCAGGGTACCATCTTGGGACCCACTCCAAGGCTGGCTAACTTATGTATTAATCTTTTGTGTGGGACTGTATCAAATGCCTTGCTAAAATCTAGGTAGGCCATGTCCACAGCCCCTCACTGGTCTACTACTTTGGTCACCCACTCAAAGAAATATATTAGATTCATCTGACATGACCTTCCCATAGTGAATCCATGCTGCCTTGGGTCCTGTGCCCACTGGCCTCTAGGTACTCAACAATTCTTTCCTTCAGAAGTGATTGCATCATTTTCCCTACCACTGGGGTCAAACTAACTGGTCTGTTGTTTCCTGCCTCTGTCCTGCTCCCACTTTTGTGAAGAGGAATCACATCCACGCTCCTACAGTCCTCAAGTACCACCCCATCTTCCCATGATTTGTTAAAGAGAGTAGTCAGCGGTGTCACTAGTTCTACCCTTAGTTCTTTTAGAATTCTTGGGTGAATCCCATTAGGCCCCATTGCTTTGTCCAGCTTCAATTTTATTAGTTCTTTCATAACCCTTTCTTCTGTAAATGGACAGATATCGACCCCCCATCTTCAGAGTGTTTCTTTGTTTGGTTTAGGTACCTCCCCCTCCTCTTCCTCTGTGAATACTGAGCAGAAATATTCAATCAGTATCCCTGCTTTTTCACTGTCACCCTCTACCCACATTCCCTCCCCTTTACTAAGTCTCAGTATCCTTCCTTCAGTCTTTCTTCACTCCCTAATGTACCTATAAAAGGTCTTATCCCCCTTCTTAACAAAGTTGGCGATCCTTTCTTTGGTTTGGGCCTTTGCTATTCTGACTGCCTTCCCAGCCTCTTTCCGCTTTAACTGATAATGTTCTCTGTCCTGCTCCTTCTTGTGTTTCCTTATATTTCCTGAATGCTATCCTTTTCTCCTTAACCTTCTCTGCCACCCCTTTTGAGGACCATAGTTGTTTTTTCCTTCGTTGTTTTTTGTTGATTTGCTTTACACAAAGGCTTGTTGCCTCTGTGATGGCTGTTTTGGTTACTCCCCATTGTTCTCCACTCCTCCTTCTTGCCTGTTTGCCAGTGCTTTTCTGAGGCACTCTCTCATTTTCCCAAAGTCAGCTCTTCTAAAGTCCAGTACTCTTGCTTTTGTATGGCTTGATTGTATGGCTGTGTTTATTGTGAACCACACTGTTTGGTGGTCTCTTGTTCCCAGATGGCTACCCACTTCTAAATATGAGATTCTTTCTCCATCCCCATTTGAGAGTACCAGGTCTAAGATTGCTCCCTCCTGAGTGGGTTCCAATACTAGCTGATTGAGGCATGCCCCTTGTAGGGCATCAAGAATGACCCTGCTCTTGGATGTACCTGCAGCAAAGGTGCTCCAGTTAACATCTGGCATATTCAGGTCCCCATCAACAATATCTCCCCTTTTTCTGCCATCCTAAGGATGCCTTCTATCATTTCCTGGTCCATTCCCTCCCCTGAGATGGGGGTCTGTATACAAACCCCATGCAGATTGTGGTGCCATTTCCTGTCTCCAAGGTGACCCAGAATACCTCATCTGCTCCCTGTTTACTCTTTAGTTCTGTTGCTTTTATCCCTTCCTTTACATACACAGCCACTCCTCCTCCTCTTTTACCCTCCCTGTCCCTCCTGTAGATTGTGTATCCTGGTATGTTGACATCTCAGTCATGGTTCTCTGGGTACCATGTTTCTGTGACTGCCACAATATCCAGGCAACCCTCTTCCATCAAGGCCACTAGTTCAGGGAGCTTGTTACACAGACTACGGGCATTGGTACTCATCACCCTCCACTTTTTGATGGCCTTACCCCTTTTAGCCCCATTCCTGTCCTTACTGCCTTTGCCTTTTTTACATTTACCTCTGTCCTGCTCCCTAATGACTTCTCTACCTTGGTGTTTGCCTCACTCATTACCGTGCTTTGTTGGGTGGTCTGGGATTTCCCTGCTCCTTTTCAGTGCCTCCCCCCTTGGCTAGTTTAAATGCTTGCCAATGAAGAATTTAAACCTCTTACCTAGGATCCTGGTTCCCCCCATGACAGATGCAGACCATCTCCCCAGTTTAGGTCTGCATCCCTCCAGGGGGCTCCCCAGTCCCCCATGAAGCCAAAACCCTGAGCTCCACACCAGTTTTTCAACCAGTCATTGAATTCCCTGGTGAGGAGTATCCTAGCATCACCCTTGCCATAGACAGGCAGCACCTCCGAGAAGGTTACCGTATGTGCTACTTGTCTGAGGCCCCTCCCCAACTTTACAAAACTCTTCTTGTACTGCTCTGATCCCATTCCTAGCCAGGTCATTTGTCCCTAAGTGGACAATGACATCCAGCTCCCTTCCTTGTGCAGCTGCTCCCATGATCCTGAGGATTCACTTCCTGTCCCTCCAACTCCAAGCCATGGTGCCAGGCAGACACCTTACCTCCCTCTCCCATTCCTTCCCCATTTCTATCCCCCTGATGATTGAGTCCCCCACCAGGAGTTGTTTTCTTCCACTGTGGGGTCCCATACCACCCTCCTGTGGGTCTCCTTTGTGAAGGTTCCCAGTATCCTCCTTGGTCTCTACTGCAGATGCAGTGTACTGTATATCTCTGTTTTAGCCACACAGTTACATTGTTTAAGCTCACCCCCTCATTTCTAAACAGAATTGTAATGGTCTCCTGTGCAGGCTTAGTAAGGGGGATAGCTCTAAATGGGGTCTACAGTGGAGTATTTTTTTAATTCATGAAACTTTGTCCAAAATCTCTCCAACCCATTCAATGCTTTAAAGCTAATTTCAAAATTTGGTTCATGAGACACATGTATTAAAGTGTGTATTTCATAATCAAAAAACTTCATTGAGTCTTTAAGTAAAGTTCGTCCCACAAAAACACCGTCTGGCATTTCTTCCATTTCCCCAACTTACTGTAGCCGTACTGCATTGTGCCTCTTTGCCAGCTGAGTGGGGACAGAAAAGCAAGAGGCACATGTTCTAGCGTTAGAAGAATTACTGGATGCAAAAGACTGTATCGCTCATTGTGCATGAGACCCAGGGCACTGGGATTTTAAGTTTTGTGCAGCTGTTACCTTTTCAGAAGCGCTCTCCTCATTTAATCTATCACAAGGAAGATTCAGAATTGGATTTTAAGTCATATGCAATTCTGGAGGCAAAGAAAGATCTGGTTCCCTCATATTATTATTTTTTGCCACGTCTTCCATATTTTGAATTTGAATAGGAGTCGACCCTGAGCGCCAAGTCCCTGCATCTGGGTCCTTTTCCCATCCTGCCACTCATAAAGTACTGTCCACTGACCACACTTCACTAGGTTCTACAGACCTATTCAACAGGGTACATCTTAGGCCGGTCTGCTTCTCAGCCATCTCTGCCATTCGGGACGTTCCCCCACCAGTGACGTGTGTATTTTCCTTGTGTGCTACTGCTCCTTTGCTTGACATTTGTTTCAAGGGAGTTTATAGCAGTGCTGCTCCTGTTCTGACTGCATCAAAGATCAAGGCAGTCCCTGTCAGCTGTGGTGAGTCATTGTTTGCAACATTCTCTGACACAGTGTCAATCTGTTTGTGAGCCAATAGTTCTCTCCTTTTCTCTAAATAACATTGTTCCTCCAATGCTAGCAGCATTTCAATCGTTTCATTTTCTTTTTCTAGTATATCTGCAATAGATTTGGTAACAGTTCTAGATATTTGCACAACTTTTTCTTTTTCCTTTATGCAGTCTATAGGCATACCTTGCACATTATTTCATAGAATTGTAGCTGAAGACGTCTGGATTTCTTTATTCTGTGCCATATGCCCACTTTCAATTCCTTGTTCTTTCTCAATATTCTCAGTCTCTTGCAGCTCAGAGATAGGGGAGGCAACCATCTCCCCTGTTGCTTACACCTCCATGTTCTCCAGAGCTCCTCCAGGGTCAGCCATCTTGGCAGAATGCCAGTGTGTAAGGGTCCCCCCACCTGTGAGTAGAGGAATTTCCATCATGTCCTGGCCAAATTTCCCCCATTCACTAAAAATACCACCAACAGCTTAATCTGGTGCAATTTCAGTTGATTAGCATCTATACCACAGGTCAATCCTGAAAAAGGAACTTCTATTCTCAGTGAGCCTACTGGGTCAACAAAATTAAATAAATAAATAAACAAAAACTGGTTTAATTCAAAATAAAGCCTGTCTTAATGTATGTTTATTTTTCAAAATTCAGACACTTTTCTCATGTTCAATATAATGTAGTGCATCATTCATTAGTCAACCTGGGTCAGCTTGTAAGTTAATTGGACATCAAATAAAAAAATCTCTCTCATCCTCTTACAATATCTAATCTTTATTATCATCATTAATCACTACACTTGTTTGATCTGATATTTGAGTATTTTGTTTTTCTGGAAGTAGAAGTATTTCAATCTAATTTTCCTAAATAATGCAAAAAGTGCCAGTTTAATTTGGAAACAACTTGCATTCAATGTAATTACAAAAATTAGGCTTTTTCAAGAATTATTTCTTAATAAGGGGGTCAGGACTGTCAGATTAATTATAGTGTTCTTCATTGTTTTTCCACTGTTTCCTCCATCTGCAACTGCTCTGTTCTCCACTTTTCATCTTCTTCTTTTCATTTGATTTGTCTTTTGATTTATTTCATAGCAGACTTTGGTTTCCTTTAATTAGTGCCAATTTTATACCTAGGCATAACACTGCTTAATTCAGTTTGTAAAATGTTGCAGCTGAGTTTCTTGATACATTGGCATCTTTATTATTATATCAAATGTCCAGGCTTTTTTCTATTAATTAGCAATCCTAATTTATATAGTACATTTTTTTTTCTGAAGACTACATATTCTGTACATTTCACTGGTAACTATCTAGAACATTTTAAACTACAATTGAGGAGGAGGGATAATACCAAACACACTAGAAATAAACAAGAAAGAAAAATACATTTGAATTAGAAACTAGGTTAAACCAACCACACAAGGAGATACAGTTAAACAATGTGTGGTGACGTGTTGTAGTCAGCCCACTGACAATGCTGGCCGAGGCAGCGATGCTTTACCGCATGCCATGCTGATAATCCAGATTCAGGAACAGACCAAGGTCACTTGGGGTCTGGCTGGAGAAAGAGGAATGAGCATCCAAAGATGGTTCTCCTCCTTCCATGAGGGGGAACAGCATGTGCCACTGCATGTCCACCATCTAGTGAAGGCCAGGTGATACATGTGGCCACCTCTCAGATGGATGGGTTCAA
This sequence comes from Neoceratodus forsteri, assembly GCA_016271365.2. NCBI lineage: Eukaryota > Metazoa > Chordata > Ceratodontiformes > Ceratodontidae > Neoceratodus > Neoceratodus forsteri. The sequence goes on along the minus strand of CM028137.1, from coordinate 257,787,906 downwards.
GCATTTGAGAACATGCAGCAACTTCATGTTGCATGTGCATGTTATTGAACACATACATCCTTCTGTAAAGGAAGGAGGAGAAAACAGAGGAAACTGAGCTGGCTGCAGCAGGATGTAGGCAGCCCCTTGGAGGCCCACACTTCTGACAAGGCACCTCCTTCACCAGATGCAGACAGCCAGAGGAGTACCTCTCCAAAGGCCCCATCATGGGGACTAGCCATGAGGGAAGGAGGACAGGGCAAGTATCTGGAGATGGTGAGTGACAGGGCAGGGGGGCTGACTTGATAGGAGCTGACCAGCCCATGGAGGATAAGCAAAGCATATTAAAAAAGTGTGGCATTACTTTTGGCCCTGGAAGGAGATAGGACCTAGCTGAAAAATCTACAAAAACATGAGCTAGACAAGAAAATTAAACTTTTTTAAACAATTATGCTTTTTGGTCATATTTTCCGGGGTGCTTATATCCTTAACCATACTGATGTATTTCCAGAATCCCCAAGCAATGCCTTGTATCCAGAATGGAGCTCAGAGGATTCTGCCACCTGCATTTGTATAGGTCAGCGTTTTGTAATGGAAACTGTCAGACTATAAAAATTAAACAGTTTCAGACTATGTGGCATTTTGCCTTTTTTTTTCTAGCAAGAGGTATAAAATTCCCCTAGATCATCCAAAGTGCCTAATTCAAATCCATGCAACTCATTTTAGGTAAGAGGTTTTCCATATTGTAGAAATCCTTCCCTTTTTATCTTGTTATATTTATTTTTAGAGCTTGTGCAGCATGCAGGCATCTGATATCATGACTTTTGGTGAAAACTGGCAGAAACATAAAGAGAATTAACTAAAGATACTGGCCTAGATATTCAAAAGGGTTGCACATGGTGTAACAGTGTTGTGCCATGTGCAACCCACTGATGCACTCCGGCACGATATTCAAAAGGGAAACATGCGCAGCACAAATCCCGATGCACTGGAGTGCATCAGTAATGTATGCAGGCACAGGTAGGGGGGGAATGCCATTGCATAACCTGCACAGCCTGATGTTCAGCCTGGGATGTGCAGAGCCATTCATGTGCAACCCCTACCTGAGCCAGCACAAAGTTACGTCAAAAAAAAGGAACAACTGATGGCCACCCACAGTTGAGCTGCTGCATTGCAAGGCGCAACATAGCAGCTGCCACCTGTGGGTGGCCACCCGAGTTCTGGCTGCACCTGGCTGTTCCCCCCATGCCTGATCACGGGCATCTGTAAAAAAAGAGAACACCGTCCTATATCCCTGGTGGTCCAGTGGACCGCTATGAGCCCGATCGTGGGCATCTGTAAAAGAGAGAACCCCATTCTATATCCCCTGGTGGTCCAGTGGACCACTATCTGCCTGATCGAGGGCACTGGTAATAAAAAATGAATTCCAATATCCCTGGTGGTGTAGTGGTACCCCCCCACCGCCCACTGAGCCCCACCACCCCACTCCCCCCGGTCAGCCAGCAGGTGGCAACACCCCACCAGCCTTGGTATTTACCAATGTACCATGTACATTGATATAGTCTTCAGGTGAAGCTACCTCTGGCTGCAAGCTGCAACACTGGACTTAAGATTTGCAAGAAAGTGAGTAGTGCTAACAACAGAGGAAGGTGAACTTTACAATTTATAATTGTCTTTGGTTTGAAGCAGATTCCTTAGGAAAGTTAATATTCTTCAGGTGGAGGATACTTCTAACTGAAGGGTGAAATAAGCAACTTAGAATTATCAGAAAAGGCAGTCTTTCAATCAACAGAGGGGAGGTGGAGTTAGCTTTACTTGTGTTACAAGTGTTAAGGTTTTCAGTGCAGGAAGAGTTTAAACCTACATAGGCTAAATACTGTTTTCAATGTCTGCCCTTCTGCACAGCTGAAGTGTTTTGGGGCTGACTGTTTTCAGAGCACAAGTCAACAGGCTCTTTTGGGGCTGGGGAGGTTTACCTGTGTCTGACTTGGATGTTTGGATTTTTCTCTGTTTGATTAGCAGAGTATTTTCTCTGTCAAATTGGTTTGAAGCAGTATTACAAATTTTCGTGTATGGCATCTTGCTGACAGGAAGGCACTCATCGCATCGGTAGGTCAGAGCATTTAGCTGATTGTTTCATGAGGGCACAGTTTAGGCCCAACCCCTTCCCACCCTCACCCACCCACCCCTGGAAATAGTTCATTTATACCTGGGGTTCTGACATCATTTTCTCAAGAAGGCAAGGTACACATCACTGTCATATCCTGTCTAGCACACTGCACTGACAATATAAGCATACACATTATATAAATACATATATTTCTATATAACGCACCAATCACACACACACACACAAAAAAAAACTAAACAAGGTAGACAGTTATGTGGGGAGTAGTACAATGTAATGGCTGTGGGGCAGCAGTCTTCCGGGTGTCTTTCTGGAGGCTGAGATGCTGCCCTGTTTGCAGACAACTATCTGCCCAGAGGGAGGAAGTTGCCCATCTTCAGGCCACACTGGACAGTGGCAAGGGAACCTCCCCCATCCAGGGAGCACCACAGCCAACACCACTACCTCAGAGGTTGCGAAGAAAGCACAGCAGTTGGACCACAATGGGCTCAGGGAGGGTAAGGGTGGTGGAACAGAGGCACACCCAGTCAGTTTTTACACTCCACAATCCATACACCATTCGGGGGAACATAGTTCCCCTATGGATGCACCCACAGAGGAGACTAAGGAGGGTGCAAACAACTGTCACAAGGGAGGCCCTCGGGAAGGAGGCAGAGGGCACCATAGAGAAAGAAAGAAGCTCCTGGTGGGGGACTCAATTATTAGGGGGATAGAACTGGGGGGAGCAGGAAAAACTGAAGTAAGGTGCCAGCCTGGTGCCATGGCTTGGAGGGACAGGAAGTGCATCCTTAGGATCACGAGAACAGTTACACGGGAGTCTGAGCTGGACATCATTGTCCACCTAGGGACAAATGACTTGGCTCATCATGAGATTAGAGCAGTGCAAAGGACTTTGTAGAGTTGGGGAGGGCTTAAGACAAGTAGCACACACAGTATCCTTCTCAGAGGAGCTGCCTGTCAGTGGCATGGGTGGGCGAGGGTACTTTGCACCATGCAATTTAACAAATGGTTAAAAATGGTGTGGAGCACAGGGTTTGGCTTCATTGGGAATGGGGTTCCACCTGGAGGACACCAGCCTATACTGGCAGGATGGTCTGCATCTGTCCAGGAAGGAACAAGTCTTTTGGGCAATCGGTTTAAATGCTTCATTGGCAAGCCTTTTAACTAGTCAAGGGGGGAGGCACTGATAAGCAGAAGGAAAATCCCAGCCTTCCCCTACAAAACAGGGTACTAAATGAGAAAAAGACCAAGGTAGAAAGGTCAGTGGGGGTTGCCGCTACAGAAGGTAAAGCCATCAAAAAATGGAGAGCAATGAGTACCAATGCCCATAGTCTGGGTAACAAGCTTCCTGAATTAGTGGCCTTGATGGAGGAGGAAGATCTGGATATTGTGTCAGTCACAGAAACATGGTACACACAGAACTATGACTGGGACATAAACATACCAGGCTACACTATCTACAGGAGGGACAGGGACAGGGAGGGTAAAAGAGGAGGAGGAGTAGTTCTCTACATAAGAGAAGAAATCAAAGCAGCAGAACAAAAGGGTAAACAGGGAGGAGAAGAAGCACTGTGGGTCAATTTGGAGGCAGGCAATGGCACCACAATCTGCACAGGGGTTGTATACTGACCCCCTCTCAGGGGGAGGAAATGGACAAGGAAATTATAGAAAGTATACTTAGAATGGCAGCTAAAGGGAGATATTGATGATGGGTGATCTGAATATGCCAGATGTTAACTGGAGTGCAGTTGCAGCAGCCACTTCTAAGAGTGGGGTTATTCTGGATGCCCTACAGGGGCATGCCTTAGACAACTAGTATTGGAGCCCACTGAGAGGGAGCAATCTTAGACCTGGTTCTCTCAAGCGGAGATGAAGAGAGGATCACAGATGTAGAGTGGGTAGCCATCTGGGAACTAGCGACCATCGAACAGTATGGTTCACAATAAACACAGCAATAGAGTCAAGCCATACAAAGACAAAGGTACTGGATTTTAGGAGGGCTGACTTTGCCAAAATGGGTGAGTGCCTAAGGAATGCACTAGTAAATGGGCAGGAAGGAGGGGTGGAAGAACAATGGGGAATAATAAAAACTGCCATCACAGAGGTAACAAGCCTTTGTGTAAAGCAAATAAACAAAATGAAACGAGGTAAGAAACCACTATGGTTCTCAAAGGAAGTGGCAATGAAGGTTCAAGAGAAAAAGAAAGCATTCAGGAAGTACAAGGAATCACAGAAGGAACAGGACAGAGAACTGTATCAGGTAAAGCAAAAGGAAGCTGGAAAGGCAGTCAGAACAGCAAAGGCCCAAACTGAGGAAAAGATAGCCAACTCAGTTAAGAAGGGGGATAAAACCTTTTATAGGTACATCAGGGAGCAAAGGAAGACCAAGGGAGGGATAGTGAGGCTTAATAAAGGGAGGGAGGGTGGGCAGAGGGTGACTGTGAAAAGGCAGAGATGCTAAACAAATATTTTGCTCAGTATTTACAAAGGAAGAGGGGGAAGTACCTAAAACAAACAGTAGAAACACTCTGGATACAGAAGTTGATACCAGCCCATTTACAGAAGAAAGGGTTCTGAAAGAGCTCTTAAAACTGAAGGTGGACAAAGCAATGGGGCCTGATGGGATTCATCCCAGAATTCTAAAAGAACTAAGGATAGAACTAGTGACACCACTGACTACCATCTTTAACAAATCATGGGAGGATGGGGTGGTACCTGAGATCTGGAGGAGGGCAGATGTGATTCCCCTTCACAAAAGTGGGAGCAAGGCAGAAGCAGGAAACTACAGACCTGTTAGTTTAACCTCAGTGGTAGGGAAAATGATGGAATCACTTCTGAAGGAAAGAATTGTTGAGTATCTAGAGGCCAGAGGGGCACAGGACCCAAGGCAGCATGGATTCACAGCGGAAGGTCATGCCAGACAAATCTGATAGATTTCTTTGACTGGGTGACCAAAGTAGTAGATCAGGGAGGGCTGTGGACATGGCCTACCTAGACTTTAGCAAGGCATTTGACACAGTCCCACACAAAGATTAATATACAAGTTAGCCAGCCTGGGAGTGGGTCCCAAGATGACAGCCTGGGTAAAGAATTGGCTGGAGAATAGGACACAGAGGTAATAGTAAATGGAGTCCACTCTGAAAAAAGTGGGGTTAGCAGTGAGGTACCACAGGGTTCAGTATTAGGACCGGTCCTCTTCAATGTCTTTATAAGTGACATTGCAGAGGGACTGGAAGGAAAAGTATGTCTCTTTGCAGATGACACAAAGATCTGCAACAGAGTTGATGCTCAAGGTGGGGTGGAAAGGATGAGAAGGGACTTGGCAAGGTTAGAGGAATGGTCAAATGTATGGCAGCTTAGAGTCAATGCTAAGAAGTGAAAGGTAATGCACCTGGGAAACAAAAACCCAGGGGAAGAGTACACAATGGGGGGTGAGATACTAACAACAACAAAAATGGAAAGGGACCTGTGGGTAGTCATATCAGATGACCTAAAGGTGGGCAAGCAATGTGAGAGGGCAGCAAGGAGGGCTGGGGGATACTGGGATGCATAGGGAGAGGCATCACCAGCAGAAAACAAGAAGTTATTATCCCTCTGTACAGACAGCTGGTGAGACCAGATCTGGAGTACTGCGTGCAGTTCTGGAGACCCAATCTCCGCAAAGACATAGACAGGATGGAAGCTGTCCAGAGGAGGGCAACTAAAATGGTGCAGGGTCTGCACCGGAAGACATATGAAGTGAGACTTAAGGAGCTTAATATGTATAGCCTCAAGGAAAGGAGGGAGAGGGGACATGATAGAAACTTTCAAGTACCTCAAGGGAATCAACAAAGTCCAAGAGGGTAGCATCTTTCAAAAAAGAGTGTGCAAGAACAAGGGGGCACAATTTGAAGATAGAAGGGGGGCAGCTCAGAGGTAATTTAGGGAATTATTTTTTCACACAGAGGGTTGTGGATGCATGGAACAGCCTTACAGAGGAGGTTGTGGAGTCAAAAACAGTGGTGGAATTCAAGCATGCATGGGACAGTCATAAGGCAATTCTAGGGGGTGGGGGTAGGAAGAAGTAGGCTGCTGGTTAACTAGGATCTGCAGCTTATCCATCAGGTAGGGAAATGGGCAGACTGGGTGGGCCAAGCGGTCCTTATCTGCCGTCAAATTCTATGTTTCCATGTTTCTATGTTTCTACCGCCCCACCTCCCACTGACTGATACCTTGGTAGGGCTGCACATCCATTGGTTCACAGTGTGAGCCAATGGGCGTGCAGCCCCTACCATACTACAAATTCCAGTAATGTGAATGAATCATTCACATAACTGGAATGTGTAGTACGGTAGGGACTGCATGCCCATTGGCTCACGCTGTGCACCAATGATTGTGCAGCCCTACCGAGGTATCAGTCAGCAGGCAGAAGGGCGGCAGGTGGGTGGGGTGCTGCTGCCTGCCAGCTGACTGTGGCGGAGTGGGGTGGTGCAGCTCAGTGGGTGGGTACCACTACACCACCAGGGATATTGGAATTCTTTTTTTATTTACAAATGCCCGCGATCAGGCAGATAGCGGTCCACTGGACCACCAGGGATATAGGGCGGGTTTCCCCCTTTTACAGATACCCGCGATCAGGCAGATAGCGGTCCACTGGACCACCAGGGATATAGGACGGGGTTCTCTTTTTTTACAGATGCCCATGATCAGGCACATAGCAGTCCACTGGACCACCAGCGATATAGGATGGAGTTTTCTTTTTGTACAAATGCCCATGACAGGGCTGCAGGGGACGTCGGTCCCCAACAGCTGCTGCCTGGCAGGGTGCCAGGTGCAAGTTGTCGGGGATCAGTGCACCTGCATGCAAATGGGGCCATAATGACATGCAAATGGCACCATGTGTGACTTGCATACATTATGGCCCCATGTGCATGTCAACTTTTGAATATCGCTGGCGCTGTGCATGGCGCTATGGAAATTGTGCTAGCACATCTCCATGCTCCACTCTGGCCACTTGCACTGGCACAGTGCCACTGTGCCACGCACGCTGGGGGTGACCAGGGTGCGATATTCAAAGCTGCTGAGCCATGGTGCATCTCCGTTGAATATCACCCAGTCCACACCCCTGCGCAGCCAAGTTGCGCTGTGCCCAAGCTTGAGCCACAGCCTGGCACAGTTTGAATATCTAGGCCACTATGTTAAAGCATCAGTTAGGGTTGAAGGTAAACACCGCAAATGAAAAGAAATGCACCATTAGGATGAAAAAAGTTCTCTGACCCTAATTAATCTGTGGTATGGTACTTCTAAAGGCTTTAATGATTTTGCACACGATGTTGGTTGGTTGGTTGATTGTAACAGTTGTGTTAGGGGTCACCTATGAATTGCCTTATCATAGTACAGTATCTAACTAACCTGAAAGTTTCTTGTTTCACATTCAAGTTGCCTTTTTTATTGATTCATTTATTCATGAGCAATAAAAAAACATTTTCTATACTTTTTGACATTTTTGCCACATTGCAGCAGAAAACCTGCAGAGAAAACCTGGAGAGTGTTTGTTTCATCTGGCAGGGTGAGAGGGAGCAATGGGGGTTAGACTGGGGAAAGTAGTGGGAGGGTGACAGAGCTTGGAAGGCTGCTGGAAGGGGGATGTAGCACCAGCACCATGCAGGCAAGAAGTAGGGATGCAGCCAGGAGAGAAGGGCTGAGGGGCTCAAGTGGTAGGGCCTGGAGTGATTGACTCCTGTGAGAGCTGGGGACAGCCCTACACCCACCCTTCCCCAGATAGTCCCGATATATTGGGGGTAGCTGCTTGGCATTTTGGTAGGTGTTACATTGCTCTGGGCTGACTACTGGTGGATAGCATGGCCAGGTGCAGTAACTAAGGTTCCCAGCTTATCAACCAAGACATTGAGCACCTGGGAGTGTAACCTTGTAGGGGAGTACTGTTGGTCCGAAGAGGGGTACACTGTTGGTATAAGTGATGTACAATTGTAGGTCTAAACAACTAAGGAAGCCTAAGAGCAATAATAAATATCATAAGTATACAAGGGCTATAGTAACATAGAAGTAGATAATGGATCGATACAGGGAGGGATACACTAGGGGGTGGTACAGCTATGATTGGGGCAGTGGATGAAACAGGGGCAGCAGGAACAAGAAGGGGCACCATGGGTAGAATAGTGGGCTGTAATGGGTGTGGGACAGCTATTGGAATAAACATATTATGAAGACTAGGAGGGTGTCCAATCTGCCACAAGCTAAGGAGGCTGGAGGAAGGAGTGCAGTAGCTTGGTAGAGAGCTGGAGAGGGTGCAGATGGAGTGGAGTGGGTTGGAAAGGGGGCAGGAGGGCCTTTCCCAGGGGGTAGTAGGAGGGCACATCAGAGGAAGAACACCAGGTTGGGGGAAGGGACAGGGAGGGGGGTGCAAGTTCTCATCTGAAAAGAGGTCTAGCGGTAGAAGCAGGTCAGGGGACGGGGAAGGAGTCAGAGCAGGGCAATACAGCAGTGGCAGGCAGTAGGTTTGCAGTGCTGGCAACAATGGTGCAAGAGGGGGAGTTAAGGGAGCACAAGAAGTGGGAAGCAGGGGGAATAGAGTTCTCAGGATGGGCATTTGGAGGAAGGTGACAGAGGGCAAGGGGAGAGGGACACAACTGAAAAGGATAGGGTTGGTAGCAAGGGTGTAAGGGAGGGGGGCAGTGCTGATAGATCAGGCAAGGGGTGCATAGCCAAAAAGGGGGCAGGGACTGAGGGAGGAAGATGAGAAGCTGGATGATAGCAGTAAATCAAGGGGGGGTTTGGGGAACATAGGTCGGGGTGGAGAGTGGGGGGGTCATGGGGAGAAGTGAAGAGACATAAGTGGACAAGGGAGGGAAGATGTTAGTGAGGCTCAAGGAGGAAAATGAGGATGGGGAGGAATGGGGCATGGATAGAGGGCATACTAGTGTTACAGGACTCCATACTGAAAGGGATCAGATGGGGCAGTAAAGGAGAAAGGCATAGTCTAATATGAGTCATGTCTATTCCCAGGCTGATGGCAGGCAGGGCTGTGCAGACCATTCTCAAGTGCATATGGAGGGAACAGAAGAAACCGCATGTTGTGGTGCACATGGGTACAAATGACCTGTATGGGGAGACAGTGGAAGTAGTAAAGGGGAGATTGAGAAACTGAGGAAGCTGTATGAGGAAATGGGGACAACAGTGGCTTTCTTAGAGGTGCTCCAAGTACCCTGTGCTAGTACAGTGAGGAAGGAAAGGAAAGGGGAGCTCAACACCTGGCTGAGGGAATGGTGCCATACTAAGTGGTATGAGTTAGTAGGGGGCTGGGACTGAGCCTGGAACAATAATGACCTATATGCAGGGGCTAGGCTACACTTGAGTAGGGAGGGGAAGGGAGTATTGAAGCAGGGGATAGAGGGGTACATATTGACAAGGGTAACTTTCAGATAGGAAGGGAAGGTGGCAAGTGGTCAGCTGGTAGGCAGGATTTCCAGAAAGGGGAGCCAGACAAGCCTACCCCCAAGCTATAGGGGAGGGCATCAGGGTAGGAGTAAAAGGGAGGGTAAATCAGAGTGGAGAAGGCAAAGGAGCAGGGTGGAGGATAGTGACATGAAATGTGAGGAGCCTGGGGAACAAAGCAGCCAAGTTACAGGCTCTCTTGGCAGTGGGGCAGGTAAACATTGTGGCCATAACAGAATCTTGGGCCACCCAGTACCAGGACTGAGATATGTTGATTCCTGGATACAGGCTGTTCAGGAACGACATTGCAAACAGGAAGGGTGGGGGTGGCCATCTATGTAAGGGAGTGAAAAAGGTGCATAAGGGAAGAGGTTGAGGAAGGCAGGACAGAGGCCCTGTGGATGCAGGTTCAGGATACAAAGGGCAAGATGCTGAGGATAGGGGTGGTGTATAGGACACCAACGCAAGAGGATAAGCTAGTCAGGGAGTTGGCAGAACAGATTAGGAAGGTTTGCAGGAAGGGGAAAACAGTGGTGGCGGTGGACTTCAACCTACCTTGGGTGGGCTGGAGCAGACCAACCACCACAAGTGCTAGGAAGCAGGGTATACTGGGGGCATTTGAGGATAGCTTCCTGGTATGGCTGGTGCACAAGCCAACTAGGTAGGGAAAGACCTTGTACTTTCAAAAGGGGAAGCCATAAGGGACCTGGAGGTTGAGGACCCTCTGGCTGGGAGCGATCACCGCTCACTGTGGTCTACACTCAGTACAGGGAAGCAAACAGGTGGTTTGGGTACCACAGTGATTGATTTTAAGGGGGTAGACTTCAACAAAATGGGGGAAATTCTGATAAGCCATCTGGGGGGAACCAGCAAACCATGGATGCCAGTCAAAGATGGGGTATCATTAAAGCAGAGCTGCCAGAGGCTACTGGGACATGTGCTAGGGCACAGAGTAAGAAGGGAAGGGAAGGGCAAAGAAGCCCAGTTGGCAGACCAAGGAGGTAATGGAGGGGATGAGAGCCAAGAGGAGAGCTTTTCAGAGATTTAAGAGATCAGGGAGCGGGCAGGATGGGGAGAGGTATACAAAGTAGTCCACAAGGTTACAAGACTAGTCAAAGCTGCCAAGGCATTCAGAGAGCTGAGGCTGGCACAGGGCATTAAGGAGGAAGAGAATTACTTCTTTAGATACACTGGGGAGAAAAGGAAGAACAGGGACCAGACAGTGAGAATTAGGAAGGACAGGGGCTGGGTAGAGAAGGGGGAGGAGCAGGCAGAGGCACTAAATGAATACTTCTGCTCTGTATTCATAGTAAGGGGGGTCAGATACCTCATGGGAGGGGTGGAGTGGGCAGGGGAGAAAGGGGGTGACAGATGGGTAAATTACAGAGGGCAGGGTACTCGAAGGATTGAGGGCACTGCAGGTAGACAAGGCATGGGGCCTGATGGCATTCACCCTAGGGTACTCAAGGAACTGGCAGGGTGCCTGGTAGGACCACTGGCTGACCTGTTCTATATCTCTCAGAGCACAGGATGCATACCACAGGACCGGAGAATGGCCCATGTGGCACCCATTCACAAAGGTGGCTCAAAGGATGATCCAGGGAACTACAGACCAGTGAGCCTCACGTCAATTGTGGGGAAGCTCATGGTGATAATCCTTAAGGAGAGACTGGTGACAATTTTAGAGGACAGCAGTCTCCAGGACAGGAAACAACATGGGTTTATCTCAGACAGATACTGCCAGCCAAACCTGATTGAGTACTGTAATTGGGTGACCAGGGAACTGGACAGCGGACATGCAGTGGATGTCCTGTACTTGGACTTCAGCAAGGCCTTCAATTCCATGCCACATGGGGGCTAGAGGGGAAGCTGGAATATGTTGGGGTGGGTACTAAGATGGTTAAATGGATCTCTAATTGGCTCAAGATCATTAAGCAAAGGGTGATGGTGGAGGGGAAACTCATCGTCAGAAGCGGTAACAAGCAGAGTGCTACAGGGATTGGTACTGGGACCAGTGCTGTTTGGGATATTCATAACAGATATCTCACTCGGGACCCAGAATAAGATCAGTCAGTTCGCAGATGATACCAAGATGGGAGCTGTGGTAGATGACATCGAAGGGTGAAGGGGACTGCAGGGTGACCTGACTAAACTACAGGAGTGGTCAGAAACATGGCAGTTTGGGTTCAGTGCCAAGAAGTGCATGGTACTGCACTTCAGAGCTAAGAACTAGAGGAGGAGCCATCAGCTGGGAGGGGTACAGTATGGGAGCATAAAGGAGGAAAAGGACCTGTGGTGATTATAATGGGGAATATAAACAACTCGGTTCAGTGCAGGAAGGCAGCAGTGAAAACCAACAAGATGCTGTGCTGTATAGCAAGGGGAATCTCCTCTAGAAGGAGGGAGGTGGTCCTTCCTTGTACAGGTAACTGGTCAGGCCACACCTGGAATACTGCCTGCAGTACTGGCGCCCATTCCTGAAGAAGGACATCAGACTATTGGAGGGGGTGCGGTGCAGAACAAATAAGATGATCCAGGGTTTGGAAGGGAAATCCTATGAAGAAAGGCTGAACAAGCTTAACATGTATTCCCTGGAGGAGAGGAGGGATAGGGAAGACATGATCGAGACCTTTAAGTATCTGAAGGGGATAAAGAAGGTGAATACAAGAGAGATATTCTGGATCAGAAGAGTGAGGGGTACTAGGGGTCACAAACTGAGATTGGATGGGGGAAAATTTAAGAGGGAAATCATGAGACATTATTTCACAGAGAGAGTGGTAGACAAGTGGAACACTACCTGATGAGATGGTACCCTATAGGATGGTGGGCTGCTTCAAGAGGGCTTGGGACACAGAGAGAGGGGAGAATGACTGGGAGGAGGGGAGGGAGGGGTGAGGCAGCTGCATGTTGAGTGGCTAGCTGCTCAGTCAAGCAGACAGGATAGACCATGTGGCTTGTTTCTGCTGGCATTTTCTATGTTCGTATGTAATTTAATTTAATCTAACATGTCATGTCTTGCGTTCCTTCTTCAAAGGATGTCTATGCCAGTGTTCAGGTCCCTGTGTCTAAAGATAGCTAAGCAATAAGCAGACATTATTTGGGCTTTCATATGGAAATGCCTTTGAATCCCTAAGTATAGTTGTTCTGTCATGCCACTATAATAATGGGATCATAGCTGCTATTATCAATTTCTTAAAGAGCAGGTACTCTAGCTACTAAAATGAAAGGACTGGAACTGTTACATTTTTATTTATTTATTTCATTTTGTTGACCGGTAAGCTCGTTGGCCCAAATGGTCCCTTTTTAAGGGCGACCAGGATTTAGTTATACAGAAACCTGCAGGATGCAGGATACATCAATGATACATACTAATGACATACGTACAAACTAATGACATAAGTACATACTAATGACATAAAAAGTTTTAGAACAATAACTATAGGACAATAACTGTAAGACAATCACAGACATTCCCTATGACTTTCCCTCTAGTGGAATATACATGGGTAGCTGTATTCATATAAATTTGAAAAGCGGGAAGCTGCAAACTTTTCTAAAAATGGTATTACAAGTTACTATGGATACAAGCATGGCACAACAGGCTACAACTGCCCATTTTTTATTATTCAGTTCAAGTAGAGGTAGGGCCGCCTATGGCACAAGCATGAGTTTTTTTCCATTAGGTGTGCTTTGAGCCTTTTTTTAGAAAATGGACTTGGAAAATAAATGAATCTGATTGGCTGAAACACCAAGTAGGGATTCATTTATTTTCTGATAGAGCCCCACTCCAAAACAAGTTCCTATTCTGGGTGCCCAATTACTTGGCATATTCTTGGCCCCCCAAATTTTCATACCAAATATCCACCATGTTTTGCTGTCGGTATGGGCAATGAGGGATGATGGCCAACCAAAGAGCACCCCACCTTAGAGAAGTCACCAACCGCACACCTCGAGAACCAAACAAATATAACCCCATCACAAAAATCCTACCTGGTATTTTTCTTTCACTGTATAAAAAAAAAATCTCCAAGATACTACTGGAGGTTTCTACCTTTGTGTGGCTAGCGCTGTTCCCCAATTCTGCTGCATTCTTTTCACGTAAAGAAGAAAAAAAATAACAGTAAACTATGTGGTTGCGCTCTGTGACAATAGCAGGCTTTCAAACTCAACTGTACATTCCTGCCACATTGGAAAGACATTCCGAAAGAAAAAAAGAGATACTTGTCTTAAATGCAGATCTCCAGGCTATGCCCCAGCCACTCTCATTCTCCCAAACTGCAGCTTTCTTCCTCAATCCCAGCAGTTCTCCTCCACATTATAACAAAAAGGAACTACAAAAGGCAGTCCTGCAAATGTAAATAAAGTAGGGAGAAAAAGCAAAGGGGAAAAAAACTCTTCCATAAGGACGACAGGGGTTGGGGGTGGGGTAGTCTGACTGAAGAAACTGAAACTATGCTGTGGGGGCACCAAAATAATTCAACCAGCTTTTTGTTTTCTTAACTACAGCATCTCCATTAGGACAAAAGTCCTCTATTCCAGTACAGGCAGAGGAACTATTTAATTACAAAACTTAATGTAAGTCAATTTTTTATTAACATTTTTTTTTTCAAACATTTATTTTTACCATGCCTACTTTTTACGTGCAATAATACCCTCCAGGGTGGGCTTTATTGGGAAATGCTGGACCTTCCAGGGACTATAAGGCCCTCTGCCTGTCTCATCAGGTCTCATTATGTTCCTGGGCAGTCCGGTATTTCACAATAAAGCCCACCCTGGAGGGTATTACTGCTTACTTAAAGGAGACCAGGGTGCTGGTATTATCCAACTGGTCAGGAATGTTGTTCCACAGGGATGGGGAAGCATGGGACAACTTGTTTCTAGCTGTAACACTCACCCTGAGAACCTCTAGGAGCTTTCGGGAAGCAGTTCGGAGCAGCCTGCCTGGGCACTTGGTGGCTATCAACCCGACTAGGCCTGCCCGGTTGGGGCCATTTATTATTTTGTAGGTGGTGCACAGGACAGGGTATTGGAGCCATTAGGAAAGAGATGGCCAGTTAAGTGAATCAAGCCCCTCACAGTGATGATGTCTTGGGTGGGATTTGGTTGCAAATCGAGCTATCTTGTTTTGTATAGTATTTGTACCCTTCCCAATTCCCTTCCAATGAGGGACTGTATAACTGGGGCAGCATAGGTCAGTTGGGGAGGAGGGTTGCTTCCCTGGTTTCGGGGAAGAGTTGGGAATTCATCTTATACAATATACAAAGCTTTTGATGTATCACTCTGGTGACATGGTCCACATGGCCCTTGAGAGTGAGGTCTTGGTCCAAAACAAGACCCAAGTATGTGATGGAGGTCCCAACTTGTATGGGCATGCCTGCTGTGGATTCTAGTGGGAGCAAATGGGTGCTGTCCGAGCCTAAGGTTCTGGGATCATACAACATAGCTTTCATTTTCTTCTCTTTTAACAGTAACCTGTTATCTACCAGCCACTTTTCTAGGGTTGTGAAGTCCTCCTGTAGCTGAGGCCCAAGGGTCGATGCACTGTACGAGGATCTGTACAACACAGCATCATCAGCCTATTGAATAAGTGAACTACCACAGTTATTGCTGAGGTCATTTACAAGCATGGTGAACAGGAGGGCCCCCAAGATGGAACCTTGGGGTACTCCTTCCATGATGCTACGTAGATCTGATATAATACCCCGACACTTAACCTGATGGGTCTGTTGGGTCAGGTAGCTTTTGAATGCATCTATGTTTTACTGTAATGTTTTCTAGTTCTATTTTGCTTTTTCCTGTTATTAGTCTACTAAATAGTTCAAATAATACTGTACTTATTTCTCAGTGTCTGTAGAAAGCAGCTGACTGTTCCAATTGACCTCACAGTTGCTCTGTGTGTGTGATGCCATAGTCTATTACAATGAGATCTCAAAAAAACAGGCACTATGAGGTCAGTTGGGAACAGTTAAATACCTCTTAAAAATTGCTTGGCTCGACAACTGGGATGTGTTACACCCGGTAATGAAAAGCTTAAAATTTGAAAAATGTAGTTTCTAGAATGTCATAATACTTCAAACATAATGTTTATGAAATTACATTCTGATGTGAATACCTGCTCTTTAACATATCTACTTAGGACTGCTTTAATGAAGTTTAACTAAAGTTTTGTTAAACAAGTCCTCTTACATGATTTGTAGTTTTAAACAGTCATGGAAAGTCCTATAATCTATGAAAATAACTTTATAAGTCACAATGTACTCTATATAGGGTCACTGCCTAACCATTTCTGCTAACACAGAGAGAATGAAACAACTTGAGTCCTCTCAGAGTTTGAAGCACTTCTTGTGCCCTGACCAGCGCAGTCACAGGTTTACAAAATTGCTGCACACACTAGGCAGCTTGCAGCAACTCCCACTTCAACTAGCTGCTAAGAATGAAGAACAAAACATTTGCTTTACGGGGGTATTGGAGTTCTCCTCCAGCCCTACCCTCCAACAACTACATAGAGGGATGCATGTCAGTGGTCTAGCTTTGACATCACAGAAAGGTGTACCAAAGGCAGATACATGGGCAGGAAGTTCAACAGTAACTTAGGACTGGGGAAGACATTTGCTGCTCTGGATGGTGGTGGGGTTTCATAAGTTTCATAAGTAAAGACAAGCAAGGAGACTTACATTCATAGTGCTTGCTGGTCCCATAATATTTTAAATTTAGTAGTGTTGCTACTACAAAAGCTGTCAAGCCTGACTTTAAACATATCCATAGTAGTACTTTCTACTACAGTAGATGGTAGGTTGTTCCTTAAGGAGACAACCCTTTGGGTAAACCAATGTTTCCTCAAATTAATATTCCACCTGGACAGTACCAGTTGCTTGTTATGTCTCCTACTACTAGTCCATCTGGATCTAAAAGAAATCCAAGGTCTTCCCACAGTGTAGTATCACTAATAATTTTATATATCATGCACAAATCATCCCTGAATCTTCTATAATGCAGTGAGTACAGGTTACGTTTGTCCAACCTTATTTCATAGGGAATATATTTGGTGCTCTTATTTCAAACCAGACTGCCATTTCTAAAACTTTATAGCAGTACTTTATACAGGGGTGAACGGGAGGTGAAACGCACCATTACGTGAAGTTTTTTTGTATTGTATAATGAGTCTGGAAGAGCCTGAAACATTTTCTTACATAAAAAGGTGCTTGGGATATGGAAGGGTATTGATGATGAATGATGGAATTGCCGGGGACTGTTTGAAAACTTCCTATGGTTTTAGGAAACACTTTACTAAACTGGGGGGGTGTTGAACAAAACATGGGGCAGGGTCAGATCAACAACTCCCAGTTGTGATGTCACATTGACAATTTATAACTAATTATTTTTCTTAGGTTTGCAGGTTCACTGTTTGCCATATACATGAATTAGGGCTATGCAAGTAATAAATGTTAGTTTCCAAATACGGCAAACAATAGGGCGACCTTTACTTGAATCTAGTTACTGAGTATTTTCCCTGTGTTCAGTATGTGTGGAAAATTATTTAGGTCATTAAAAGTTTTGATGACTCTATTCTTCCTTTGGTGTCCAGGGCCAGTCTCTTGGCAATCTCCTTGTAGACCCTGTCCTTTCCCACCTTCCCTGACTTTCCAATTCTGCCAGAAAGATACTTTAAAAAACATGACAGCTCCTGGCACTCTGGCAAGTGAAGACACTGACATACAATATATGCCTTCCCATGCCAGAGTCATCAGTCCTCAGAGACATAAAATTCCATGCGGGGCCCTCCCTGGCCCTGCTCCATTATGTGGAGGGGGGGGCAATAGAAGTTAATTCAGTCTATCTCATATGTCCCCCTGCCACAACGTACCTGCATCTTGCACTGCCTCAGCTGATCTGATACATAGCAAGATGCAGGTGACTAGGAATGAAGAGAGCAGAACAGTGCACCTCAATATAATGCACACTACTCTACCCCCTCCCCTCCTGGTCACATTCACTTCACACACTATTAAGTCACACAGTTCTAGAAACAGTGGTTATATGCTGCAGAAGGAGAGGTGACTGGCCTGGAAACACGTCAATTTGCTGTGGGCAATTTGGCCCATGGCAGTTTGTTCCCTCTCTTCTGCTGAAACAGAATACTGCAGCATGCTTTTATTTACATTTTTTGAACTCCCTACATAAATAACTTACCTTACACTGGGAAATGTTCACTTTCCTGTAATGGTTCCTGAGATCCGGAGGGAGCAAACTGTCATGGAGTCAATAGTCCATAAGGGATTGTTGTGTAGCTGACTAGCTTAGCCTGAAGGGACTTCTATCACCCCGTCTATAGTTTGGAGGTCCATATGGAGGCCCAAAATTGAAACTATATCTGTGGTAGGATTGGGGATCAGGCTAGGGTGGGAGAAGTGTACTTTAACATGTTGTTGGCTGCTGTCACAGTGCCAGGAGCCAGCACTTGCTACATACCAGTCTGGTTAAATGGAGAAGGGGTATAAGTTGGGAAATTATTGAGAAGAGGATGATCAGAGAACAAGCTCCACCACCTGGGTAGGACTAGTGTTTCTTTTTTTTTAATTTCATCCCAGCAACAAGTACCACTGAATGTCAAATATCTGGGGATGGTGTGTATAAATACACCCTGAGTTTTGAATAAATTAGTCACATGTCCTTACCATGTATTAATATAGTGGCATGGTAGTGCCAGTATAGATAGGGATGAGTAGGAACTTTAATGCTAAGCTTGGATTTTGGAAGATAGGATCACCAAACTCTGAAAATGTGATGAGATTTGTTTTAATTAGTTATATTGATAGTGGGTATCAAAAATATGGAAATTATCAGTAAGATGCTATTTTTCCCCTGTCAAATAACAAAATGATTAGCTAATGCCAAAAATGGTTGCTTCTGAATTGTCTTGTTTTCAGTAGGGTTCTGCTTGTACCCATTTTAAACAATCATTTATTAATGTTGCATGTTCACTGCTTGCATTGGTGTTGTACTAGGTCTTATTTGTATACATTTTTACTATATACGTAGCCAGGATAGAACAAAATGAGACACAAAATCTCATTTTCAGTGGTGTCCTGCTTTTACACATTTTTAAATTGTATTTACCCAGGCTATGCCAGCTGAAAGGCAATATTTATTTTTAAGTGGACTTCCAAATTTTGATCCAGATTTCCAACAGTCTTTTTGTGACCTGATGCCGTGATCGAGATAGGTGGAATTTTTTAAAATTCTGTCTGAATAGTGATTTTGCAGTGTGACTGCATAAACAAGTTTTGGAGGGGATATAAAAAATGACACCTGTCATGCTCAAGAGGTGGGGTAACATAAGGGATGTGTTGAACATTAAGGGCCAAAATCTGCAAAACTAGAGTTATAAGTAAATTTTGGAACAATTCAATGTTTCATCATAATTTAGTTGGTTTTTCACATTCGACACCAAATTTTCAAGACCTTTTATGACCATTCCTTCTGAACATGACAGACCTCATTTATAAAATAGTGACTGAAATGTAATTTCGCACCACAAGTATGAAAACACATTTCGGCCAGGATTTGAAAAATGACAGCTCTCACGTTCATGAGGTGATATAAAAAATTGGTTGTGTTGAAAATTTGGGGTAAAAAATTTTCAAAATCACAACAGTTATGAGCATGTGTTGAAATATTTCAACATACACTCATAACTTTATTTTCCAATATTTTTAACCTAAATGTTCAATAGAACATTCTTATTACCCCACTTCATGACCAAGGGTGGGTACATTTTTCAAATCCTACCTGTAAAGTGATTTTGCACCACAAATATGAAAACACATTTTGGACAGGATTTGAAAAAAAGACAGCTGTCATGTTCATGAGGTGATTTCAAAAAATGGCTATATTGAAAATGTGGAATAAAAATATTGAAAATTACCAAAGTTACAAGCGTGCATTGAAACATTTCAATGCATTGTAGGCTCATAACGTATTTACTTTTAAATATTTTTATCCCAAATTTTCAACATAGCCTTCTTATGATCCAACCACATGAATGAGGGTGTAGAACATTTATTTATTTATTTAAACGTTTTACCAGGAAGGCAAACTGTGCAGACTACCGCTCGATTCCAGATGCGTCCGGGGGGGAGGGGCATGGGAGACACACTCAGTACAGTACATCAGCAATGTATAGGACAGCACATTATATACAGTGAGTCAGTTGGAGATTTAATTGCAATTCATTATAATACAAGGAAATTAGATCAGATTCTGGTAGAATACAAACAGGTAGAGTGGAGTGAACAGTCAGTCTATAATTGCTGACTAGAGCTGCAAGTCTGTAGTTGGGACTGCTATCCCAGCCTTGGTTAAGTTGGGGACAAGGGGAGGTTAGGTGCAAGCATAGGTGGAACAGAAGTGGGCCTTGAAGAGAGTGTTGAGCTGGTGGGCAGTGGGGGTGTGCTGAATGGCTGATGGGAGAGAATTCCACAGTTTGGGCAAGTGGTAAGAAAAGGCTGCTTGGACTGCAGAGGTGGACATGTGTGGGACAGACGAGGAATGGGTGTCAGAGTTTCTGATGGAGTCTGAAGGGGGGAGGTGAGGACAGTACAGTGGAGAGATATGGTGGCAGGGACTGGGTCCAGAATTTAGCTGTGAGACTGAGGCAGTGGGATTGTTTCCTATACTTCAATGAGGGGAGGTGCATGGTCTGGTAGAGGGTGCAGTGGTGAGTACTGGGGGAAAATATTTAAATCAGGGCCAAAAGGTGCTCTCGTACAGCAATGCCAAAATAACGTTTTGGTGAAAACTTGGGGAAAAATGTTTAAAAATGACCAAGTTATAAAGACAATTTCCAAAGCCATTGAAATGTACTGAACAGCATAATTTATTTCCTCAGTTCTCAGTCCAGCATTGAAAAGTGAAGATGTGTCACTGGTCCAGAGAGTTCTATGGCATTGGACACCCACTATGTAAGTAAAGAGCGTGGGGAGGGTAATGGTAGCAGTGTGCCCATGGCAACAACACACATCGATGGATGGTTTTCTTTTTTACAAGGTGTATAAAAGTAAAAAAAAGACTACATGGGATGGTTTTCTTTATTTCAGGTATCAACACTGGGGGAACTGCGCACCCCAGTGTCAGTGTTATGTTTGGTGACACCAAGTGGTGGGCTTCCTGATGTCACCAAGTAAAAATGGGTGGGGTGGGGGGCATTATCCCAAACCAGGGATTGGGCACCTTGGTGTCAGAAAATTAAGATGAGGAAAGCAATGGGTGGTGGGAGGGATACTTGGCAGAGTGTGGGAGGGATTGTTTTTATGTTAGGGGAGAGGACCACAGCAGGCTGATCATGACACTGATCAGATCTGCCTGCTGGGCTGTTTAAACAGATTAAAGGAAAGGATGCCCTATGATTGGGCTGCATGATGTTTCCAACCACCAAGACCAGAAGAGTGTCATGATCAGCTTGTCTGATGATTGGTCTGACACTATATTGAGCCCTTGCCTGACTGCCCTACAGTGGACTGACAGTGACACACCTCTCAAAACTCATTATCGTACAAATATGTTCACCTTCATTCAAGTGCAAGGGTGAACATAAAAATGTATTCATGAATAACAGCCATGCTCAGATGCAGTATATTGTCTTTGGTGCAGACCTGCTTTCACCCATTGACACATTATTTATGCTGAATAGTCCAATGGAGATGCAACCAATTTTTTCAATTTTGTTTATTCTCCTCTGATGCCAGCTTCCTTCAGGGATATATCCCATTTTGACTGCTTCCGGGAACCCTCTGTACCATCACCCCACCATCAGGCCATGACAGGGAGAACATGGCTTACTCCCATCTTGGGATCCCACCCTTCAAGATGGGGGGGGTGATCTCAAAAAGAAGAAGAACCAAAATGCTAATCCAGCCATGCCTTCTGTTGGAGGTGGGGCTTACAAGGGCATGGGTCATCATGGTGCTACAGCTTAAATGGTTTTGTTATCTTCTGACACTTTTGCAGCAAGGGCTGTGAAAGTGAAAAAGAATTGGTACTTCTGGGGAGGAGACTGAAATGTTAGCCATGAGATTTCAGGTACAAGATGAATGTTTATGGGTATTACACTTATATACATACCCATTAAATTATGGTGAATAATATTAAACTTCATAAAAAGTACAATAAAATGTTATTACATTTATTTTTTTAAACTGTCATGAAATCTTCCATGCCAATAATAAAAAAAGTATATTGATACACTTTATGGTTTGGAAGAAATATATCAAGAACATTTGTTTTGCAAAAAATAAAATGCTGTCCTCATAAGCGATGCACAATTGTGAGCTGTCAGATAAATTATTTATCTACACAAGTGCTGTTTGACCTTGAGTAACCTCACAAGTGGCATAAGCCATAAGTGAGATGTCTGAGGTCAAACAGCACAAGTGTAGATAAATCATGTATCTGACAGCTCACCATTGTATATTTCATTTATGCAATAGGGATGCTTTCTGTCAGTGCAGGGACATTTGCTTTTGATTGTTTATCTTTTTTTGCATATGTTTGTCAAAAAAGTAAACAGAAAATTGCATTTTCTGCTCCTTTTTGCTAATTATAAAAAATCTGTAAGGTATCTATAAATGAAATACCACTCATTTTGTAGATAATTTTGTGCTGCACAACTTTCATGCTCACAGCACTATGCCATTCTTTTTTCATTTTAAAGTTATTTGCATTTGAATATAGTTAGTACTGGTACTGATGCTGAACATTCTAAATGAGTTCCGGAGTGATTGTGATATATCTACTATGCATATAAATCTGTGATGATGCATCTGTGTATAAATGTAAACTTTTTAATTTATCTTATAGTACTGTAGCTCAGATTTATCACATAGGATTTATGTCCATGCCTATTGCATAAATGTAAATATGTATATTGATATAGCTAGAAAAAACTGTCTGCATTTTATATCCATAACATAATTACTACTGTTACATAATATCCATAGCATAACAACAATTTCTTAATAGCTGGACTTCAAGGTTTCAAGTAAAAAAAAAAAAGTTTCTAGCCCCAGCAGTTCCAGAGTTACTCCTTTCAAAAAATATTTTTTTGAAATATAACTTTGGAGCTGTTAAGGCTAGAGAATATTATTTTAATGAAAAGTTGGAGTCAGCTAAGTAGATATATCTTGAATATATCACTACAAAGACCGTATATCGATAGAAAAAGAAAACGTTTCATAGCGATATTAAAAAACATAAAATCCTTCACCTGCATTTTTCAAGTCATTTTTATCACATTGCATGGTAGCCCATGAAGATAGTGAATATGGAATGGTGAACCATCATAATGGTGATGAAAGCACAGGGCTGACACATATTCATGACCAATGGTTCCACCCCATCCCTGGGTGTGCCCTCCAAGTTGGAATATATGTTAAAGGGGGTGTGAGGGCAACCCCCCCACAAGGGATGGTGCAGGGGGGAAGCCCCCCAGAAGAAAAGAAGGTTCCAAAAGTGTTTACGCTGTGGGTTCAGCACCATTGTGATGGTTTGCCATTCTACAATTGCTATTATGACATGGAACCACATTGAATCAACCTGTAAATGCATGTAGCAACACAAGAGAACTGCATTAACTGTTCAAATGTTGCAGCTTTTAAAACATAGGTTCAGGCATTATAAAAGCATCATATAAGTTTATTTTGGGAATTGATTGGAAGATACTAGTGACTGTTCTGTCTAAAAATAAACATATTCTTTTCTAGTTTTAATTTCATTTTAAATGTGTTAATTGGGTAAACACCAAGGGCATCAAATGGCCATTTCCATTTGGGACCCAGAAGACATAACATGTACATAACACATAGAATGATGCATGTGCAGATGTGTATTATGATTTTTTTCCACACACCTGAGGTGTGTCATGCCACTTAAGCCACCAGAGCAAAGCTGGAATGGTTTAAAAAGGCATAACATACTATAGGTGTGTGAAAAAAAGAAATGATGCACATCTGCATGTGCCTTATTTTATATAATGTAATGGTTTGCAATGTTTATCATCATTACAAGACTACATTTCATTAATTTTCACAAAAGCACAGAACTGCTCAGTTCCCCTCTGCCCCAAACAGCAGCTCTAGAGAGTCTCCCTCCTTGATGCATAAACAGCAACTCCTATTT
The DNA here is from genome assembly GCA_016271365.2 of Neoceratodus forsteri. Lineage (NCBI taxonomy): Eukaryota > Metazoa > Chordata > Ceratodontiformes > Ceratodontidae > Neoceratodus > Neoceratodus forsteri. Next base: position 257,764,193 of record CM028137.1, on the reverse strand, counting down.
CTGTCCCAGCTCTGGCTGGCCACACAGTAACAATCTTTTCACCTCCACCTCAGGAAGCAGCTCCAGAAACTGTCGCTCTCAGATGCCCGAACACCAACAGTGACTCTGACTGGTACATTTGATGACTCATTCTTCCTCCCTACAAACTGAAAAAGTATGGTGATTTTTTCTCTGTCTCCCTCCCACCTGCCCAGCCAAACAGCAAAACCAATTCACTAATCTTATGACCTCCCCCCCAACCACTCTCTTTCAACACCCTCTCTCCCAAAATCCCAGGAACTAATCATTTACACCCCCACCTACTGGCGGTTGCATTCAGAATCTATGCTGGACCTTAGGTACCTTGGCAACATTCCTGGCTTGTATCTCTAATTGGTTGAAGGGATACAGAAACATATCTTTCTTTCTATAGCTCAGAAGGAAAGGATAAGCCAGACAGGATTTAGGAGTGATGGAGATGTGCGAGTGGCTGCAGAGTGAGATATAGTGCTGCACAGTCTCAAGTGGCAGGGGGAGATTTTTTTCTTCATTGTTAAATCAGGCATACTGTTTGACAAATACAGATTTTTGTGTGAAATAGGATTTGTTTATGTACAGTACAACCTCCATTTTCTGAACTCACTGTGGGATGTAAGATTAATTTGGATAATAGAGAGGTACGTAAAATCGAGGGTCCCTTTCACCTTGTTCCTATTAGCTCGGGGGACATGGTACGAGTTCAGATGATCCAGAAGTTCAGATAATGATGGGTCAGATAATGTAGGTTATACTGTATTGAAAATATTGTGATCCTTGACAGACAGCTGACTCTGGAGGCTCAGGTGTCAGCTGTTGTCCAAACTGTTTTTTACCATCTTAGGTAAACATTGAATCCCACCAGATGATATGCCCTCAGTAATACATGCCTTTGTAATATCCAGGCTTCACTGCTGCAATTCCCTTTACCTTGGGCTAAATGGAGGAACTCTGCATTGCCAATAGCTAATACAGAGTGCTGCAGCCAGGCAGTTGATGGGCCTTCCTAGGTCCTGCCACATTACACCATTCTTAGGTGACCTGCACTGACAGCTGGAGAGGTAGCCAATTTCCTTCAAAGTCAGTTTTCTTTGCTGATCTGTAGGGCCCTACATGGACTGGACCCTAGCTACCTGTGGGACCTTCTGTCTCCTTACCAGCCCTCCCATCCCTCTTTGTTCCTCTGAGGTGGAACTCCTAGTGATTCCCAGGGCTTGGCTGAAGTCATCCAGTGAGCAGGTTTTTGCAGTAGCTGGCTTGACACTGTGGAACTCACTCCTGAGGTCCTTGAGAGAGTCTCCCTCACTGGAAGCCTATAATAGATGTCTGAAGTCCCACCTATTTAAGTAGGTGTTTTCATTTTATTGACTCCATTGGCTGGCTATAAATAACTGTATATTTATTTAAACTATTTAATTTCATTAATTTAATTTTGTCATACTTATTTATTATGTATTACTGATGTTTTAATAAATGATATATTTACTGGTCAGGATCTATAGCCTTCAGGGATGGGTGCTTTATAAAGTTTGCTGGATTGTATGCTTGCTTGCTTAAATGTAGTTTTAATCTGACAAGTGAAAAGGAAAGTGAAAGTCATTTTCAGAGATATCAACCAGTAACCCAGTTATAATGGAGCTCCATAATAATGGGATACCTGTTTGATATCCAGTACAATTTATTGGTTAGAATTTTTTTTTTTTTTTGGCAAATGTGTTTTATTATGAGTTTTAAGGATATTTGCCATGTAATAACATACATAGATATAGTCCACAGATAAACATATTTGCAGTACACAGCTTTAGCAGATATGAGCTGATGACTTTAGGTAACCTATACATACTGTACATACAGTACATCTTGAAGTTGACTAAACCTGCAAGAGGCAGGACTACCAAAAGTACAGAGGACATTCTCCACTATCATATCTACTGGTTAACAAAATGTTAAAAAAAGAAAAACAGGACACATTTACCCTGTTCCCCCCACCCTTTCCTTAACTAAATTTTCAACAGTGGTGGTAACAGTGAAATTAGTAGGTTCCAATGAATCAGTGCATCTTCATCAAGTTCATCAATAGTAAAACCACACTTTTCAAACATAAGTGTTTACTTAAAGGTGTATTTCCATTCATGTGCCACATTTAGAAGGAGGAATGGGTCATTCCAGGATTTTAAAATCATATGCTTAAGTGTTAGAGCACCCAAATCAATTACTCTTTGTTGAACAATATTCAGTTTTATGGTGTCAAACAGATTTAGAATGAGAATTTGAAATGTGCATGAAATATAACTGTGTAGAAGGGCTGATAATTTCTTTGAAATGTACTCACACCATTATTTTATAGTAGGGCATTCCTATATATCATGAATCAAGGAATCAGTTGCTCCACATTTGTCCCAGAACTTGCTGAAATACATTGAATTACTTTTTGAGAGTAATTGACGTGTTATATATGCCATATTCAATAATTTTGTGAATGCTTCTATTTTTAGCTGAGATAATATTTTTATTTGCAACGATTTTAATTGCTCTCCATTGGTTAACTTGCAATATGGTTTTAGATTTCTTTCCCAAAACAGATATTGTTTAGTTTTTTTATAATCACCCAATTGCCTGACAAGTTCATAGAACATAGATAGCCTTTTCTTTCTAAAGATAGCAATCTATTTTAATTTCTTATTTTATTAGTTCTGACAGCTTATCTAGCTCTCTATTGTGTTCCAAACAAGTTTCTGAAATGCTTGATATAAATTAATATAGCATACATAGTTATGGATTCTGTGATTCTTGATCATATTTTTATATTGCATATAAGATAAAAATGTGCCTTCTAAAATAAATTAGACCCAATTTACCATATCCTGCGCTTGTAGGATGTTATAGAACTTGCTTATGTGGGAATGAAGCATGGAGCATGTAAACAAGGTAACCAATTATCACTCAGCCTATTTTTTTTTTGCTTTGGATGCACATTCAAATAGTTGATATAGGGTTCCCTTATCCTTAAAGAGATTATATTTAGAAAGAAATAATGATTTCCCAATAGTAAGTTTAGTGTTATTTTTTTGAATAAGCTCTTGTAATACTTAAACTTCATTATGGAGAAAAATGCCCATTCCCACATAACTGTTAATGTTTGTGCTAGCATGTATGACCATGGATCTGGACAACCAAATCCTCCCTCTTTGATTGATCTAGTTATTATAGACCAAGCAATTCTTTGTTTTCCTCCCCACCATAACAATTTAGAAAAAAAAAACTATTTTAATATCAGAGAACCATTTTTGGCCTGGAGAAACTAAAAGAGACTGAAGAATGAAAATCAGCTATGGAAGGACCATCATTATTATAGTTTGGATTTGTCCCCATAAAGATAGTGCTAGGTTCCTTCATAGATCTAACTTTCCTCCAATACTTTTTTTTTTGCCTTTTTATAAATAATTTGGATGCTTCTTTCCATCCTATTAATAAGAATTGTCCCTAAATAATTAATTTGATCAGCTTTGTTAAATGTTTTTATTGCTTCAAAGTCCAGATGAATTTGACTCCTAGAGAGTTGCATCAGTATGGATCTTTGTTTGTTTGATTGGTATCCTGAAAAATTTGAAAATGACTCAATAATTTTAAGTAAAGCATCTGTTGAACTCTTGAGATCAGAAAAGGTAACTAAAGTGTCATCTGCATAGACACTTTATTTATTTATTTTATTTCAATCTAGGATTACAATACCTTTGAGCTGAGGCACTTTTACAAAGGTTCCACTTCAGCATTAGATTAGGCATAGGAATGCCCTTAATCTGTGTGTATTTTCCCTAATATGATTCAGAAGTGGTACAAGACATAATGTGAAGATCAGAGGTGATAACGGGCATCTTTGTCTGACCCTGCTTCCATTAAGATTTCAGGCATTGAAATACCATTAGTCAAAATATTAGCTGATGGTTTACTATATAAGGAGTGAATGATATTTGTATATTTGATGGCAGTTGCCATTTATCTAATACATGGAACATGCATGCTCTAGTTATAAGCTCAAATGCTTTACTAGCATCCAGCAGAAGTGCAAAATATGTATCATATAAATTTTGAACATATTCTATACATAATTGCACTTTTTTATTGTGGAAGCTGCAGTTCTACCAGGTATGAAACTGTGTTGAACTGGGTCATAGTTGAGGGGATCTCTGGCAATGGCCTGTTCACAATTACCTTGGCTATTAATTTATCATCAGAATTTAACAGTGCAATGAGTCTATAACTGCTAGGGAGATATTTTGGTTTATCTTCTTTATGAAGAAGAATCAATTTTGCTTTCAACATAGTTTCTGAGATAGTTCCCTCCACATCCACCCACTCATGCATCATCTGAAGAATCCGGGGGGGGGGGATAATGCTTCACTAAATTTCTTATAAAATTAATTTGTCAGCCCATCTGGGCCAGGGTTCTTCCTAGTTGGTAAATTATGTACTGCAGTTTTAATTTCCTCCAGTAAAAATTGTTTCTCAGGTATGTTAAATGGCTTTATATTACTGTCTTGTTTAGTAAATGACTCCATTTTCTCTGGATTAGTAATGGAATTATTTTTATAAATGCTAATGAAATAAACTGACATAATTGTAGCAAGATCTTGTCAGACTGTTTTAATTTGATTTTGTGCACTTTTTAGGCTAGTAGTAAAATTATGTTCTTTCCATTTTTTTAATAAGTGCACAAAAAGTTCCCCTGATTTGTCACCATGAAGGTACATTGCTTGTTTTACCTTCTTTAGGATCCTTTCATGTTCTTTTGATGTTATTTGCTGTCATTTGCTTTTGTATTCCTACCATTCTGCAATGTGCTTGTGGTAATCTTTCAGAATTAATTTATCTAATTCTTTTAATTTGTTCTCAATAAATTGTTTTTCCCTTTTTTGCTTTTTATTAACCATGCATTGTGGGAGATGCAAACTCCCCTTATTGTGGCCTTTAGAGGATCCCATAATGAGGATATGGATCATTGACCAGTGTAGAAGACAAAGAACCTCTGTGCATAAACACTGAGGCAAGGATTACCCCAAAGGGCATTTGGCTGGGAAGCCAAGTTTCAAGAAAATACAAAATCACACATGCCCCCACAATGCAAAGCACCATGGGCTGCATATGCAAATCACCACAGAATGTTATGCTGGTCCAACTTTAAGCAGAATTGCATGGTGCCAAAAGGCCTCTCACACAGTTTGCAAAGGGTGCTAACAGAAGACATAGACATGTGTTTCGTCCTACCAGGACTCATCAGTATGCCTCATCTGTTTGACACCCCAGTGGAATGGACCAGCTACCCCAGTTGACCAGTGTAGTTACAAGACTAATATTCTTGAATAACATTGTTCATTTTTTCAATTAATTCATCATCTTTCAGAAGCTCATTATTAAATGATCAAAATATAGCTTGATTATCTCTGTTATGAATATTAGATAGGGAGATCGGCACCTCCACCAATGCATGGTCCAAACAAAGAAGATAATGAATTCTAGTGTTAAGTACTTTAGTTAATAATTTTTTAGAGACAAAGACATAAGCTAATCTTGAGAATTTTATTTTGTATCATGAAGGTTAAAATCCTTTACCAAGGGATTATTTGCTGTCCAAGAGTCTACCAAATTATTTTCATCTAAGAATGCTTTCAAACACAATGATATTGTTTTATTTAAATATGATACATTATTATTTTTGTCCATATATGGTTCAAGGAGAGCATTAAAGTTCCCCATTAATATTAGATTTGGGGGTTGTAGTTGGATTAAAGCTTGATGGATTGTGGAAATAAATTTGGGATAATCAAAAAGGGGCTGTAAACTGGGCCTACTGTAAGTATGATGTAATTAAAAATTGTGCCTTTTATTAAAGAGATCCTACCTTCTTGATCTGTCCAATGATCTTGAAGTTGGTAGTTTAAGCATTTCCTTATTAGGATTGTCAAACCTGCTGATATTTTAGTACCAGCTATAAAAAATATGAGATACCCAGCCACTGGAGAGTTTCTTAGCTTCAGGGATAGTCAGGGGAGTCTCTTGCAGGGCTATAATACCCAACGTTAACTTATTAATATAAGCCAAAATTCTGGATCTCTTGATTAGAGAATTAATACCATTTACATTAAATGTGGCACACCTAATTATCCCAACATTGGCTATGTCTTATAATTACTATTTCCATAAGAAAAAATAACTGAGACAATAGTCTTTCTCATAGGAAAAAGATCTAAATAAACAAATATTTGCATCACACAAGCCACTCTGTGGCAACCTTGTTTGCATTCATTCATAGTAACTATTTTATAGTGCACCACAAGAAAGTATTGCAAGTATTAGGCTTAAAATAAAGGAAACACGTTTCTATTATCACCATCACTGATAAGATACCCCCCACAACACACACACACACTATAAAAAGTAAGTCTAATACACCAAGACCTCATGTGAAAATTGTGAATATAATGGAGGTAAGATTTCCCTCTTTTGATGCACTCCACCCCTCAATTTATTGGTTAACATTGTCTCAAGGTTGAGAGTTTAAGAGTCAGGAAGGGTCCATGAGAAAGGGGCCATGAATTTAAATAAATTGCATTGGTCTCAGAGGGAGGTTCCAGGTGAGGAAGGCTAGGGATTTAAAAAGAAGGTAGCCTGTGATGTGGGTGACTGAATGTCGGTGACTGGTCATAAGGGTGACTGCACAATGCTGCTGACAGTGTGGGCAACCTTGGATTCTACCACTTTCCTGAGTTGTGCTGCCTCAGAGTAGGAATCTAATTAAGGGGTGTGGGGTGAATCCCCCACATTAATCTAACATACTTTTCAGTCGCCCTTGTGGTTGTGTAAATTTTTACATATTCAGTCATCAATGACATTCAGTCGCCTTGTCACATAGAACCAAAAAATGTGTTTGTCTTGGAGAAAAGGTGGGATCCCAGAAGGGTCAAGGCAAGGGGGAACAGGAGATTTAAAAAACTGTGTTGTCTCAGAGGGAGGGTGGAAGCCAAGAAGGTTTCAGGCTGGGGGGTTAGGGGATTAAAAAAATTGTGTTGATCTCAGAGGGAGGGTGGTAGCCAGGAAGGGTCCAGACAAGTGGGGCCAGGGGCTTAAAAAATTGTGTTGGACTCAGAGGTGGAGTAGAAACCAGAAACCATCCAGGAAAGAAGGCACAGGATACAAAATGTGTTAGTTTTAGAGGAGGGGTGAGAGCCAGGAAGGGTCCAGGTAAGTGGAGTCAGAGGTTTAAAATAACTGTTCTTGTACAGGAGGGAGGATAGGAGCAAGCAAGGTTCCAGGTAAGGGGAAACCAGGGATTTAAAAAAACTGTGATGGTGTTGGAGGGGAAAAAATGATGTACTATTCCATGAGGAAGGGTGGAGGGTGGGAAGTGCTGTGCCAAGTGGGCCAATTAAAAAAATGCACTGTTCTGTGAAGGACGGTGGAGGGAGAGAAGGGCTATGCCAACTGGAATAAGTGTTTCTGATCTGTGACAGAGGGTGCAGGATGTGAAGGCTACATTGAATGAGACAAGTGTTTTCCTTCTGTGAAGGAGCCTGGTGGGTGCAAAGAGCCATGTCAAGGGGCCCAAGTGTTGAAGAAATGTTTGTGTGGCATGTGTGCCTGGTTGTAGAGGGACTGAGCAGGACTGTGGAAATACATCTCCAGCATGGGCACTGGTCTTGTTAAAGCAGAAGGAATTGATGGGCTGAGCTGAGTGGCATAGAATAATTCAGCTGGTTGAATCTATCTCTTCAGTTGCCTCCCATTCCTTTGCTGGTGAAATCATTCTTCTAGGGGATTTTAATGTCAAATGGATCTTCCCAGCCTCCAGACCAGACACTCACTCACATAGCTGAGTCCTTTACTCTCATGCAGATTATTTCTGAACCTATGTGGCTCAACCCCCACTCACAAAACCACACCTTTTTAGACTATGTTCTCTCATCACATCCCCACTGTACTGTTGATATTCTGATGGACACGTTCAGTGACCACTGCATGACATTCTGCATCAAGAAGATCAGACACCCAACCTCCTCTCCAAAATACATCTGCTTCAGATCCCCTAAGTAACTCAATACTAAGGCTCTCCTGTACAACCTTGCTGCTTTAGATGCAAAGCGTTCCACACCACCTCTGAAATAGACATTGCCCTCTCCATGTTTCACTCCAAATTCTATTCTATCTGGGACAAGCATGCCACGCTCAAAAATCCAGGGTCAAAACTCACAATCTCCCCTGGATTATTCATCAATAATTGATCACTGCAAGTCCCATGATCTCACCTGGACATGTTATAAATGATCTCACTCCCTTCCTGATCTCCACCGGCATACAGTAGGTCTAGTAGGATCTCCGGCACAAAGGTCTGTAAATCACAATATTTCAAGGACACCCTTCAGAACAAACTTAGCAACCCTTTGACGTTCTGGAAGATAATTCACTCCCTTTTTGACTCTCTCACCCTGTCTGACAACCCAGTTCATCTGACAAATGGTTCACCTGAGTCTGACCCCTCTTCTGTTGCTTCTCAATTTAATGAGTTCTTCACCACTTGTTCTCTCCCTTCCTCTCCCCTGCCAGTCAAAATTTCTACACCCCACATTCCTTCTTCCCAGCAGGCCTGGTGCATTGAGGATTGAGGTGCTGGACACCACACCTTGTACCATGCCAGCGACCCAGGTTCAGGAAAAGACGTGGGTCACTGGGGGTCAGCAGGGGAGGGAGAAGACTAATCATCCAGAGGACTGTTCTCATCTCCTGGGGTGGGATGCTGGTTTTGCTCGGCTCCTTAGTAGCCCCTGATGGAAACTGGGGGTCCTACAGGAACCTGAATCATATGGGGTGGAGTAGTGGCAGATGTCAGCAGCATGCCTGTGCAGATGACATTGCACATCCGAGCTCCAGGAGGTAAACAAGGAAAATGGACCCTGGTACCCAGACAGGTGACAGTGAGTTCAGTGGTCGCCCCCACATCCTCAGCTAGATACATCCCCAGCTGGTCACTGTGTGTCCCCTCCATTTCCTGGCAGCCCCTCTTGATTCTAGACAGAGCGCTGTAGGAGTTAGGGCATTACCACCCTGGGGGAGGCTCAGAGCCAAAGGGCGAGGTGGATGGTGGTAGTGGCAAGAGGCACTTCCTGTGTTGACTGTCAGACTTAGGGGATCTCAGGCTGGATGGGACATGGCCGCACTGAGAGACCTCACCAGAGAGAGGTCTAAAGGACCAGCAAAAAGAGGCATGAATGGAGTTAAAAAAAAAATTCTTCTTTCCTCCCCTTTCATGGCTTCCACTTCTTCCCTGTTACCACCCAAGAGACCTAGACTGCCCTTTACTCCCTGAATTTGAGCAAGTTTAGCCCTGATACACTTGATCCCACACTCCTCCATATCTCTGCTCCTGCCATTGTATCTCCTTTGACTCATCTTTTCAGCTTCTTCTCCTTCAGTGCGGTCCCACATTCCTGTAAGTTGGCCAAAGTTATACCAATCCACAAAAGGGTGGGGATTTTTCCTCTGGTAACTATTGGCCTATCTCCCTTTTACCCTCTCTTGCCAAGCTGCAAGAGAAGCTTGTCTACAATAGACTCTAATTTCATCTCCTACTCTGATTTCTTTTCCATTCCAGTCTGACTTGAGGAAGGGTCACTCCACCGCCTCCTCCCTGCTATGTGTAACTGACAGTATCCTCTCAGGGATGGATCAGGGCCACATCACAACAGCCATCTTCATCGATCTGGCTAAGGCCTTTGACTCAGTGTCTGACCCTGTCTTCTTGAATAAGCTGGGTTCTGCTGACCTCTCAGTTCCTGCCATTGACTGGTTCCATTCTTATTTCACAGGCCATCAATAGTCAGTACAGACTGGTAGTGCCCTGTCCCCTCCTCTTCTCATCCAGGATGGGGGTCCAACAGGGCTCCCTCCTGGGCCATATTCTCTTGTGCATCTTCCTCAATGACCTCCCTTCAGCCTGTGCCAACCCACATAGTCACATGTTTCCAGATGACACAGTCATTTGCACTTCTGGTCCCTCCACCGCAGCCATGGAAGGTCTGCTACAGCAAGACATTAACAGCATCCTACAATGTTTCTAATCAAGCCACCTCTGGGTCAACACTAGAAAAACTGCCTATGACCTTCAGCATTAGCCAAAAATGGGTCAGACTCTCATCTGTGCCCACTTTCTTCACCTGGATGGCTCTCCACTTGAAGTGGTTCCTTCCTTCAAGTACCTTGGTGTGTGGCTTGACAGCAAGCTTGACGTCACTGCACATATTGGCACATCCATGCAAAACTCTGACCTAAACTTGATACATTGTACTACAGTAAGATTGTCTTTCTCTAAGGTTCACTCAGAGTTTATCACCAAAGCTGTGCTCCCAGTTTTTGACTATGTGGACCAGGTCTATGGCTCCACTACCTCCACCTCATTGGCCAGACTGGATACCCTCTGTAACTACTTTTGTTGTTTTGCAACTGACTCCCCCTCTCAACCACATCACTGCTCACTTTTTGTATCTCTATCCATTCGCCCTCTACCCTTCCTTCACCAAATGTACTGTGCCTCCTTTATATCAAAATACTGGTTTGTGTCCCTTCACTCCTACCTCTCATCACTCCACTCTATTGTTCCCTCAGCTCCTTGTTCCTTCCACTCCAGGGACTCTCACATGCTTGTCTTACCACATCCCCATACAATGGCTGGTCAATCAGCCTTCACCTGTCATCTTTCCTCACTTTGGAGCCTGCTCTCTTCTTCCCTGTGCTTCACTACCTTCCCTGGCTCCCTCAGATATCGGCTGAGACTCCTTTCCTTCCCGCCTTGTTCCTGCTCCCTCCCTTAATAGTCATCCATACACTGATGGCAACTGGTACTGAGGCACTGATAAGCAGCAGAAAAATCCCAGCCTCTCCCTACAAAACAGGATACTAAATGGGAAAAAGACCGAGGTAGAAAGGTCAGTGGGGGATGCTGCAACAGAAAGTAAAGCCATCAAAAAATGGAGAGCAATGAGTACCAATGCCCGTAGTCTGAGTAACAAACTTCCTGAATTAGTGGCCTTGATGGAGGAGGAACATCTGGATATTGTGGCAGTCACAGAAACATGGTACACACAGAACCATGACTGGGATGTAAACATACCAGGATACACTATCTACAGGAGGGACAGGGAGGGTAAAAGAGGAGGAGGAGTAGCTCTTTACATAAGGGAAGGAATCAAAACAACAGAACAAAAGGGTAAACAGGGAGGAGAAGAAGCACTGTGTGAATTTGAAGACCGGCAATGGCACCACAATCCGCACAGGGGTTGTATACAGACCCCCTTCTCAGGGGGAAGAAATGGACAAGGAAATGATAGAAAGTATACTTAGTATGGCAGAAAAAGGGGAGATATTGCTGATGGGTGATCTGAATATGCCAGATGTTAACTGGAGTGCAGTTGCAGCAGCCACTTCTAAGAGTGGGGTTATTCTAGATGCCCTACAGGGGGCATGCCTTAGACAACTAGTATTGGAGCCCACTCGAGAGGGAGCAATCTTAGACCTGGTTCTCTCAAATGGAGATGAGGAGAGGATCACAGATGTAGAAGAGGGTAGCCATCTGGGAACTAGCGACCATCGAACAGTATGGTTCACAATAAACACAGCAATAGAGTCAAGCCATACAAAGACAAAGGTACTGGATTTTAGGAGGGCTGACTTTGTCAAAATGGGTGAGTGCCTAAGGAATGCACTAGCAAATGGGCAGGAAGGAGGGGTGGAAGAACAATGGGGAAAAATAAAAACTGCCATCACAGAGGTAACAAGCCTTTGTGCAAAGCAAATAAACAAAATGAAACAAAGTAAGAAACCACTATGGTTCTCAAAGGAAGTGGCAGTGAAGGTTCAAGAGAAAAAGAAAGTATTCAGGAAGTACAAGGAATCACAGAAGGAGCAGGACAGAGAACTGTATCAGTTAAAGCAAAAGGAATCTGGGAAGGCAGTCAGAACAGCAAAGGCCCAAACCAAGGAAAAGATAGCCAACTCAGTTAAGAAGGGGGATAAAACCTTTTATAGGTACATCAGGGAGTGAAGTAAGACCAAGGGAGGGATAGTGAGGCTTAATAAAGGGGAGGGAGGGTGGGCAGAGGGTGACTGTGAAAAGGCAGAGATACTAAACAAATACTTTTGCTCAGTATTTACAAAGGAAGAGGGGACGTACCTAAAACAAACAGTAGAAACACTCTGGATACAGAAGTTGATACCAGCCCATTTACAGAAGAAAGGGTTCTGAAAGAACTCTTAAAACTGAAAGTGGACAAAGCAATGGGGCCTGATGGATTCATCCCAGAATTCTAAAAGAACTAAGGGTAGAACTAGTGACACCATTGACTACCCTCTTTAACAAATCATGGGAGGATGGGGTGGTACCGAGGACTGGAGGGAGGCAGATGTAATTCCCCTTCACAAAAGTGGGAGCAAGGCAGAAGCAGGAAACTACAGACCTGTTAGTTTAACCTCAGTGGTAGGGAAAATGATGGAATCACTTCTGAAGGAAAGAATTGTTGAGTATCTAGAGGCCAGAGGGGCACAGGACCCAAGGCAGCATGGATTCACAGTGGGAAGGTCATGCCAGACAAATCTGATAGAATTTCTTTGACTGGGTGACCAAGTAGTTGATCAGGAGGGCTGTGGACATGGCCTACCTAGACTTTAGCAAGGCATTTGACACAGTCCCACACAACAGATTAATATACAAGTTAGCCAGCCTGGGAGTGGGTCCCAAGATGACAGCCTGGTAAAGAATTGGCTGGAGAATAGGACACAGAGAGTAATAGTAAATGGAGTGCACTCTGAAAAAGGGGTTAGTAGTGGGTACCTCAGGGTTCAGTATTAGGACCGGTCCTCTTCAATGTCTTTATAAGCGACATTGCAGAGGACTGGAAGAAAAAGTATGTCTTTTGCAGATGACACAAAGATCTGCAACAGAGTTGATGCACAAGGTGGAGTGGAAAGGATGAGAAGGACTTGGCAAGGTTAGAGGAATGGTCAAATGTATGGCAGCTTAGATTCAATGCTAAGAAGTGCAAGGTAATGCACCTGGGAAACAAAACCCAGGAAAGAGTACACAATGGGGGTGAGATACTAACAACAACAAAAATGGAAAGGGACCTGGGGTAGTCATATCAGATGACCTAAAGGTGGAAAGCAATGTGAGAGGGCAGCAAGGAGGGCTGGGGGATACTTGGATGCATAGGAAGAGGCATCACCAGTAGAAAACAGGAAATTTTATTCCTCTGTACAGACAGCTAGTGAGACCCCATCTGGAGTACTGCGTGCAGTTCTGGAGACCCAATCTCCATAAAGACATAGACAGGATGGAAGCTGTCAGAGGAGGGCAACTAAAATGGTGCAGGGTCTGCACCAGAAGACATATGAAGAGACTTAAGGAGCTTAATATGTATAGCCTCAAGGAAAGGAGGAGAGGGAGACATGATAGAAACTTTCAAGTACCTCAAGAGGAATCAACAACGTCCAAGAGGGTAGCATCTTTCAAAAAGAGGTGTGCAAGAACAAGTGGGCACAATTTGAAGATAGAAGGGGGCGCCAGAGGTAACAAGGAGTATTTTTTCACAGAGAGGGTTGTGGATGTATGGAACGGCCTTCAGAGGAGGTTGTGGAGTCAAAACAGTGGTGGAATTCAAGCATGCATGGGACAGTCATAAGGCAATTCTAGGGGGTGGGGGTAGGAAGAAGTAGGCTGCTGGTTAACTAGGACCTGCAGCTTATCCATCAGGTAGGGAAATGGGCAGACTGGGTGGGCCAAGCGGTCCTTATCTGCCGTCAAATTCTATGTTTCTATGTTTCTACACATGCTGAAATGTTCAGCTTGCTGCTTATGCCTGGTTTGTTCATTGTGCACTTTCTGTGGTCTTTGTGTGCCCCAGCTATACACTTTATTGTAACACTGAATTTATCCTTGCAATGTATTTTTACCGTTTGCTCCCTTCTCCTGTGTCACACCTGAAAATGAGCCTTGGCTTAGTGTGCCTCTACCGGTTACCAATTTTCAAAATAAAAATAAATTCATTTAAACATAGTAGCACCCACCAGAGGTAGGGACACTCAGACAGCTAGTTTAAACAGTGGGAGCATGAAATAGGGATCAGCAGTTAACTTATTAAAGCAGATTGTAACAGGGATATAGAAGCAATTGGATTTGAAAGCACAGCACACTGTCTAAAACAAGCAGCACAAATCAGACTTGCTGTCTGGTTTTCCTCTTAGTTATACACAACCCCCTGGCTGGAGCCTCTGGTGGTTGCCATTGCAGCCAGACATAATGAGTATGTGAGTGCTGCTGCAATGTGGCTCCAGCCTCTCCCACCCATAACTGCTAGCTTCTCCAGCATGCACTGCCACCTGGTCACCTGCATGGTTATATTGCAGTAGAGTTCTGAAGCCCTCCCTCCCTTCCTGCCTGGATGAGAAGGAGTGTGCCCTCTGGGGCACTGAATCCTCCCCCTCCTTCTAGCCCTCTATTGGCAGGGCTTACTTCTGAACCCCTGTTGTCAGCATCACAGGCAGTAGCACTACCACTGCTCTGATGGGCTGGCTGCACCTGGTTTTAATAGGGTGTGTCCTTTACCCAGTTGCATACTGTATTTACCCAGGATAGCACTACTCATATAAGATGCAATATCTCATTTATTTTAGTGTGGTTCTGTGTTCACATATTTGTATAAGATATATTTATCCAGGATAACACAGTTGAGATGCCACATCTTTTTTTCACTGGGTTCTAGCTTTCTTCCATTTTACACAGCATTTTCTGGAAGTAGCTTAGCTGTCATCTCATTTTCAGTGGGGTCCTGCATTTACTCATTTTTACACTGTAGCTACACAGAGTAACCTGCATTACACTGCAGTATCTCCTGTTCACAAGGGTCCTCCTTTCACTTATTTTACACTGAATTTACTATGGGTAGTCCAGCCCAGCTGAGATATAGTAAGCAACTAATTGTAAGCGGGGTCCTACTGTTAACCATTTTTGCATTGTATTTACCCACGGAAGCTCAGCTGGGATGCAGTATCTCTTTTCTTGTTTTCAGTTGGCTCAGAGACTTAAGCAAGATCACTTTTGGCACTTCAAGAAAGAACTCCTTCTGGATTTACCCATAGGGCTGTCTTTGGCAAGTGACCCCTTGATTTTGACAATTTTTACAGTGGATTAGTCAAAGTTGCCATGTGAGATTCAACATAGTATCCATGAGCAGAAAATGATGATAAATTGGATGGAGCTTCCTGAAGTCACAGAGATAACTAGAGTTGGGGAAAAGTGCACAATTCTGTTTCATGTAATATCCACAAGCATGCACTGTTTTTGTGAATTTGGGCACAATTTTGCAAAATGACTATATTTTAAAGCCCAATTTCTACATAACAATATATTTGTATTATGAAATAATGTGCATTCTTGTTCAATTTGCACAATTTGAATGGTGTTACAGGTCACATGACTCACATAGATGTTAACATATGATATTGGAGCCATTCTGAGCTAACATGTAGGTTTGGCACAGTCTGACTGAAACTGCCCAGTTTTCGTAACATTTCAAAAAAATGTGCACTTTCAAACTTGCAAAATATTTCTATATAAAACAAGTGCAATCTCAATGAAAAGCTCCCTTTAAGGTGAAAGGGATGTAAGCGGTGGTGCTGAGGGCTGCGGCACTGGATGCCACACTTTGTGCCACACTGGTGACCTGGGGTCAGGAGACGACTTGGGCCACCGGGGGATGGCAGGGGAGGAAAGGATCGAGTGTCCAGAAGACAGCTCTACTTTTCTGGGATGGAGGGAAGTGGGATGAAGGTCTTGCTGTCTGGTGACCCCTAGCAATGGCTGGGGGTCTAACAGCAGTTGGGTCATGGCTGATGCAGGAGGGGGGGGCTTGGTCATGCAGTGCACCTGTGGGCATGAGAGGGAGCCATCATGCAGCACACTGGAGCACTCACACAGCACACTGGAGTGCATTGCATGCCCAGGCCAGAGGAAGATAAAAAGGAAAAACCTCCTTTCCATTGGTAGGCAAAGGCGGGTCGAGGCCTACGGCACCATGTCCAATTCTGCCTTCTGAGGCTCTCCTGGCTCTCCTGTCATCCATTTCCCACTAGACACTGTAGACAGAGCACCAGTGGAGTGGTGGTCCTTGTTCCTGGGGGATGCAGATCTGGGGGGTTCTGGAGAATGGGATATGCTGGAGACTGCAGACCATGCTGGAGAGAGTCCAATAGGGTAAGGGTGCAAGAAATTAAGTATACATAAAGGTGAAAGGCATGTGTTTCCCAAGAATTATTTCTATTTTCACACTCAGCATGCTCCAGTGTTGGTCAGAGATCTCTATGCATTCGAGAGGGTGCCGTCAGAGCAGTCAGACCTACAGAGCTGTAACCTTATTCCATCCTCTTGCAAAGAAAGTCTAACATATATATTTTTTACTTTTTAAATCTGCAACAAAAGAGTGGCAACTTTGTTATGTTATTGTTTCAGTCTTTGTAGTTTATAGAGTTTAGGAAGGATGAATTTTCATATTTCAAATCATGTACGGAAGGAAATGTTGTTGTTTTTTGCAACTTCCTATAAACACTGTATTGATTATGGTGCCCTGCATACAATGTTGTGATGCTGCAAGATTGCAGAGCTGTAAAATAATTCTGCAGCACTAAAATTTGTCGTGCATTGGCTGCACCATCTTTAGCAGTCCTGAAATGCAGTATCTGCAGTAAACAGGGTTAATTACTAAAATCACCCCCTTTGTGGCTTGCAGAGTGTTAGCTTAATTTTGTAAAGTGAAGACCTGAGTAGTATTGGTGGTGGGCTGAGGTCATATCCTACTGAGTTAATGCACAGTGTTCAAACTTTAGAAATCAAAATGAAGAGACATGACTTCTTGTGGGGGGGGTGTAACAAGCCAGTAGTCACAGGGAGATGCTGGCTGTTGGTGAGGGGGAGTTACCCCACATATTACAAATTTGATTAGAAAAGAAATAGGGATGTGGCTGAACCTACTCATCCAGGGTGGGAGAGGAGGGAATTTACACTACCATCCTTGGCCATACCACTTTTCAGATCCTTCCACCACCTGTGAGTCAGACCACCATTACATGTCAGAGGGTCGAATGACCAGTTACCAGACACTCGTCCACTGCTGTCCCCCCATGATCACCTCCTACAGTAGGAAAAGGGCTCTCTTGTTCCCCAAGCAATGGACTGTGCTCTTCCAATCAGGGAGCCAGTTCAGGATAGAGGCAGGGCTTAATGAAAACCAGGAAAGGAAACAAAGGACTTTGCTGTGAAGCTGTTTCTCAGTTTCAGACCAGTGCCAGTTGTCAGATGGTGAAGAGAACAGCCACCAGACACTCTGCCACTGCTCTACCCCCACCAACTGATAGTCTCCTCCAGTGGCCCCTCACTGAGGAAAGGGCTACATTTTTCACCCAGCAAAGGCTGTGTTCCTCCAATCAGGGAGCTAACTTATGACAGAGGGCAGGGCTTAACAAAGCCTGGGAATTCTTCTTCACATTCAAATGCCCTGTACCTCAAGTAGCCCTCCCACTTGTGGCCCTCACACTATGGATGAGCACAAAGGACTCTAGACTGGAGTATGCCCATCAGCCTGGTGTCAGCCATCAGCCAGCCACACTGCTTCTGCTCATGCCCCTCTGACTGCCTATCCTGCCAGCAAAACTGCCACCTGGCTCCAGTACAGTTATTCATATAGTAACCTGATCACCCCAAAGATGAACTGCTAGCCACTGTTGGTCTTCCCATCAGGTTTCAATTTGCATATTTTCCTATTTTCATTCTGACTCACTGGGACTATTTGGATCCAGGCTGAAGCATTAATGACTGCATGCTTCCTATCTGGGCTATTTGTTCCTGCTACTGATGCCCCTATAGCATTAGATCTGCTTAGCAAGCCTGCGCTGTTAGCTCTAGATTTACTGCCATTGTTTATTTACTCACTGGTTTGCTTATAGCCCAGCCTGATTTGGCCAGACTGATTTAATTGTTGCATTTGTTATCACTGTCAAGGATTTTACTTTTTGAGTTGCCTTGGTAAAGCCACCTGCCTCTAATAATTTTGTGCTATGCTTCATACCCTCCCTGCCTGTCTGAATCTCCTCTCTCTCTCTTCCCCTGTTCCCTCTCTTTCCCTTTCTAACCCTCCTCAGTCCTACCACCATACCTCTTTTCCTCAGCCTTTTCTATCTCATTTCTCCTCTCCCTTTCTCATCCCTGCTTTACTCCTCCCACAACATCCTTCTCCACTATCCCCCTCCTCTCCCTAACTTCCCCCTACTTTACCCCATCATCCACCCTGTGCTCCCCATACCCCCTTCCTAAACCTCACATTTCTTCATTGTTCCTTTATCTCCCTACCACTCCCCCACCCCTTTCACTTTCTCTCTATCCTTGCTGGTGATGTTGAACCTAACCCCAGAACCGTTGTCCTGCCTCTCCCACCACTCTCTCCACAGGCCTCAGCATGTTCCACCTTAATGCTAGGATCCTCCTCCCTAAACTTGAACCCCTTAAAGTTTGAATCTTTCTGCATTCTCCTGGTCTCTTGTGCATCTCTGAATCCTGGTTCTCCTCTAGGGTACCTGACTCCAGGTTGGCTCACCTGACTATCGCCTCTTCCATCAGGACAGAGGCAAACACGATGGTGGAGTTGTCCTTTATGTCTGCCAGAACCTGTCCTGCTGCATCACCCTCAGAGAGTCATTCCCTTCCTCTCCTGAGCTCCTTCTAGCCAAGCTTTCCCTTCCATCTACTCACCCTGTCTTTGCCAGTGTTTTCTATGCCTCTTCTAAAATCTCTTCCACCTCCTTAGTTGACTTCCTCTCATCACTCGTTTCCCATACTGTCTCTGGTGAGCTCGTCTTCCTTGGGGACATCAAGTAAATTACTCTCCCCTGTCTCCAGGCCCACCCTCTACAGGATTGAGTCCCTAAACCTCTTGCAACTAATCTCAGAACCCACCTGGCTCAGTCCTCACTCCCCAAACCACTGCTTTCCAGACTGGGTGCTCTCCTTCCCCCAGCATTGGATCATAGCAGCAGGCATTCTGCCAGATGCCTTCAGTGACCAATGCATAACCAACTACATCAGAAAAGTGAGACCCAGTCATTCGTCCCTAAATACATCTGTCATCGGTCACTCATGTCACTTGAGGCCATGGTCATCGTAAATGACTTCTCTACGTCTGACTGATCTCCTATTTACTCTGCCCCAGACATAGACACAACCCTCTCACTCTTTCATGCCATATTTAGCCAAACCTGGAACAGTCATACTCCTCCTCAGAAAGTCAAGGGTTAAATGCACCCATCACCCCTGGATTACATCTAATCTTATCAATTTGTGCAAGTCCCAGGACCAGAAATGGGCACATTACAAATCCTACCAGTCCCTGTTTGACCTCTTATTCTAAAGGTCACTCAGGAACTCCTGCATGAAGGATGTCTGTGCTGCGAAGGCCCACTACTTCGGTTCAGACTTCCATTCTAGCCTTATCTCCCCATCAAATTTCTGGAAGGTTATCCACTCCCTCTTTGATCCCCCACCCCAGTCCACTCCCCCTGTCCTCCTGGAGAAAGGCTCACTGATCCCCCCCCAGTTGCCACTGTTTTTATTAAAATCTTCTCCACTTGCGCACTGCTTTCTCCTCCATCTCCAGATCACTGTCCCTTTCAGTTCACCACTGCCTCTCCCCTGTGCCACTCACCTGAAAGCTTCCAATTCCCTCCTGTTTCCCCACAGGAAGTCTTCCTTGAACTTAATTCACTTAACCCTTTTAGGTCCAACCCTGATGTGTTGTACCCCAAATGTCTATGTATTTATACTACTGTAGTAGTTGTAGGCACGCTGTCATTTTATGATCACATGAGGAAAAGGACACCACATTCTTTCCGAATTAACAACATGTCAGTTTGCATCACAGTCACCTCCACCTCTGTCAGAAGCCGTTCATCCATGTTGTCCCTACTGACTGTAGCACTGCCCTATTTTGAAGACGCAGGTATGCAGCTTGATGTATTTCAGTGGTGTTTTGAACTTAGTGCTGTAACTTGTTATCAGAATGCTGTCACTGCCTAGCCCCCCCTCACTCTGCTCTCTATGTTTCTCGCTCATTGTACCCAGACAGTAACTTTCTCCTGCTCCTGCTCACTCTCTCAGTAACTCGATAACTCCTGCTCTCTCTCTCCCCCTCTGTCCCTATAACTTTGCCCTTCTTTTTTCTCATTCTCTCAGTACCTCAATAACTACTGCTCTCTCTCTCTCTGCCCTTTGCTCCCAGTTCTGGTAATGGTGCTGATGGAGGGAGAAGCATCTGTCTCTTTCTCTCTCTCTCTGCCTGTTGTCCTCTTGCTCTTTATTTATGTGTCTCTGTCCCTGCCATGCTGCATCTTACTTTGTAGCAATCCCTACAGTTGAGGAGAAATATGTTCCATCATTTCCATCAGAAATGTGTGTTTTCATGTCCTGTAAGCCTGCTGAAGTTACTGATATGGCTCAAGACAGAGTCTGAGGTGTTTCACATGGTACAACATTCACAGTGCATCATTTCATCTCACTGCAGGCACTAAGCCATAATGGGCTAACAGAGTGACTGAATGCCTCTGCATGGCAGAGGACAGGGTCAGGCTGTCTCTGTGCTGGAGGTGGTCCCAACTATGGTAGGTGGAGAGAGTGGTGGGGTTGGAGCTGCCCAGGGATGATGACAAGCAAGAGCAGTGCAATGTACTTTTCCCCTATAACTGACTACAAATCAGTATGTTGTGGGATGGGAAAAAACAAAGTCTGTTCTGTAAAGAGTTGCTGCTCCTGAAGGCTGTAGGTGGGATATAGCACTTTCACACAGTATTGCGTTCTCTGCCCCATCATTCCGTTTCCCACCTGGCACTGTGCTCTACTTACTGTGACCCCCACTGAAGCTGCCAGGCCTGGATCCACCATGCAGCCATCAACCTACCAATGCAGACATAGGAACTCTCATTGAAGGCAGTGGATCAATCCCCCTGAAGACACCGAACCCTCCTTGAATCCACTAAAGTCACCCTACCCCACTGAGGCTGCCTGACCTTCACTGAGGTCACTGACCCCTGCTGAGACTGTCTGATCCACAGAACTAGTTCTGTGGTCTGACCCTTGGTGAAGTTGCTGAAACAGTGCTGACACCATCCACAGTCAAAAGAAATGTGGTAGGACACAAAACAATATTGAAATACTAAATGTTACTGTAAAAGATGGGTTGTGTTTTCTCAAGCGGGATTGTGTCGACTTACTCTGTCCTTTTGTTTCACCCCTTGAATGCTGGCATCTCCTCCTGAGTCATCTTCTGTAACTTCACTCAGCACTCAGTGAAGCCCACATGGGTCGACTTCAGTGGGAGCCAGGTCTGTACCCTGTGGTGCAGCCTGACTAAGATGGTAGGATTGGTCACCTATGTAGGTGGGTAGCAGAGGAGCAAGGGTTTAAAACAAATATCATGGGAGAAATCTTCTGTGGTTTCCTCCAACTGAAATGTGTGAAACCCTAAATTATTTGGCACAAGGGGAGCAGCAAACTGATTGCCCACCCTTGACCCAGTCCAATGCTTCTTTTTTAATGCCTCCAGATTTAGTAGCAGTCCATCTGGAAATCCATGCATGTGCACTTGTTCACAGTCACTAGATTAGAACGTGCATGCAGTAATGCAGTGAAGCAATATCTTACAGCTAATTTCTGGAGCGTGAGTATCTGTTTGACATGTCAGGCAACTGTCTGTCACACTTGTAAAATCACAAATGAGGTGTTTTCTTAAAAGTGTTAGCATACCTTTTTTATGCAAGCTGTATTTTTTTCAACACTCCTCCTCTCAGTCAAAACAGGACATGCTTAGTTAACATGACTCACTGGCACTAAAATATTTATAACCATAGCAATATGTACAAATGCAGAAAATTATATTCTTGTTTTTACTCCTCAGAATCAGTGTTACTTTTCCTTTGGGGACCCTTCTTAATTGTTAATAGTTTCAAATGAGTGGTTACATTCATTATTTTTAATGTTTAATATACATTTATTATGCTGCTCTCAGCCTGTTCTCTTTCTTTAATTTTTCAAATGCTTACTTGTGTTCAACTTTAATATAAATGTTTTAATCATAGTTTCACTACGCAATGATTAGTCTTTTAGTGTATTTCTGTTGTGTTTGTATGTCTGTGATCCTGTAAGTGTTAGTATTGTAAGTCATTTTTATGTATGCAAGTTCAAGTTTGTTGTTTTGAGCTGAAAATTTAATAAACTTTGAATTATATATATAAAAAAAAAGAATCAGTGTTACTTATATTGGTAATGATGTTGCCAGGGCTCGGGACAAAAAAATAATTCTACCAAAACTATATACAGGCAAGGTCAGCTGTGTAAAACATGACATGTGCTGAAATATGTTCACATTGTCCTTTTAAGCACTGCCCCCTGCTCTCTGCAGCACTGTATCTGTTTTGAACTTACACATATTTGTCTGGCTAAGTTCTGCATGATGGGATAAACTGTGGTGACACTTTAATGAAAGGACCTACCTACACATCTGAATGTGTTTTCTATCCATCACTCTGCTGTGGAGTAGTGGCTTAAGAGTCTGATTTTTCTGGTAAAGCTCATATGGCAATATTTGTTTTGATGGGGGGGTTACTGTGTCAGTAGAAATTAAGATTTGTATCACTATTGACTCAGTTGGTTTGGGCTGGGGGGCGATCTCCACGTAATAGTCAAAGTGTGCAGCTCTCAGTATAGAAACATAGAATTTGATGGCAGATAAGGACCGCTTGGCCCACCCAGTCTGCCCATTTCCCTACCTAAAGGATAAGCTGCAGATCCTAGTTAACCAGCAGCCTACTTCTTTCTACCCCCAACCCCTAGAATTGCCTTATGACTGTCCCATGCATGCTTGAATTCCACCACTGTTTTTGACTCCACAGGCTCCTCCGGAAGGCTGGTCCATGCATCCACAACACTCTCTGTGAAAAAATACTTCCTTACCTTACCTCTGAGCCACCCCCGGCCCCATCTTCAAATTGTGCCCCCTGGTTCTTGCACACCTCTTTTTGTGAAAGATGCTACCCTCTTGGACTTTGTTGATTCCCTTGAGGTACTTGATAGTTTCTATCATGTCCCCCTCTCCCTCCTTTCCTCGAGGCTATACATATTAAGCTCCTTTAGTCTCTCTTCATATGTCTTCTTGTGCAGACTCTGCACCATTTTAGTTGCCCTCTTCTGGACAGCTTCCATCTTGTCTATGTGCTTGAGGAGATTGGGTCTCCAGAACTGCACACAGTACTCCAGATGGGGTCTCACCAGCTGTCTGTACAGAGGGATAACAATTTCTTGTTTTCTACTGGTGATGCCTCTCCCTATGCATCCCAATATCCCCCCAGCCCTCCTTACTGCCCTCTCACATTGCTTGCCCACCTTTAAGTCATCTGATATGACTACCCCCAGACCCCTTTCCATTTTTGTTGTTGTTAGTATCTCATCCCCATTGTGTACTCTTCCCCTGGGTTTTTGTTTCCCATGTGCATTACCTTGCACTTCTTAGCATTAAATCTAAGCTGCCATACATTTGAATATTCCTCTAACCTTGCCAAGTCCCTTCTCATCCTTTCCACCCCACCTTGTGCATCAACTCTGTTGCAGATCTTTGTGTTATCTGCAAAGAGACATACTTTTCCTTCCAGTCCCTCTGCAGTGTCACTTACAAAGACATTGAAGAGGACCAGTCCTAATACTGAACCCTGCAGCACCCCACTAGTAACCTCCCTTTCTTCAGAGTGGACTCCATTTACTATTACTGTCTGTGTCCTATTCTCCAGCCAATTCCATACCCAGGCTATCATCTTGGGACCCTCTCCCAGGCTGGCTAACTTGTATATTAATCTTTTGTGTGGGACTGAGTCAAATGCCTTGCTAAAGTCTAGGTAGGCCATGGCCACAGCTCCTCCCTGATCTACTACTTTGGTCACCCAGTCAAAGAAATCTATTAGAGTCATCTGGCATGACCTTCCTGCTGTGAATCCATGCTACCTTGGGTCCTGTGCCCCTCTGGCCTCTAGGTACTCAACAATTCTTTCCTTCAGAAGTGATTCCATCATTTTCCCTATCACTGAGGTTAAACTAACAGGTCTGTAGTTTTCTGATTCTGCCCTGCTCCCACTTTTGTGAAGGGGAATCACATCTGCCCTCCTCCAGTCCTCGGGTACCACCCCATCCTCCCAAGATTTGTTAAAGAGGGTAGTCAGTGGTGTCACTAGTTCTACCCTTAGTTCTTTTAGAATTCTGGGATTAATCCCAACAGGCCCCATTGCTTTGTACACCTTCAGTTTTAAGAGTTCTTTCAGAACCTTTTCTTCTGTAAATGGGCAGGTATCAACCTCTGTATCCAGAGTGTTTCTATTGTTTGTATTAGGTACCGGCCCCTCTTCATTTGTAAATACTGATTAAAAATATTTGTTTAGTATCTCTGCCTTTTCACAGTCACCCTCTGCCCACCCCCCTTTATTAAGCCTCACTATCCCTCCCTTAGTCTTCCTTCACTCCCTGACATACCTAAAAAAGGTTTTATCCCCCTTCTTAACTGAGTTGGCTATCTTTTCCTCAGTTCAGGCCTTTGCTGTTCTGACTGCCTTTCCAGCTTCCTTTTGCTTTAACTGATACAATTCTCTGTCCTGCTCCTTCTGTGATTCCTTGTACTTTCTAAATGCTTTCTTTTTCTCTTGAACCTTCACTGCCACCTCCTTTGAGAACCATAGTGGTTTCTTACATCATTTTGTTTTGTTTATTTGCTTCACACAAAGGCTTGTTACCTCTGTGATGGCAGTTTTTATTATTCCCATTGTTCTTCCACCCCTCCTTCCTGCCCATTTGCTAGTGCATTCCTTAGGCACTCACCCATTTTGGCAAAGTCAGCCCTCCTGAAGTCCAGTACTTTTGCCTTTGTATGGCTTGACTCTATTGCTGTGTTTATTGTGAACCATACTGTTTGATGGTCGCTAGTTCACAGATGGCAACCCACTTCTACATCTGTGATTCTCTCTCCATCTCCATTTGAGAGGACCAGGTCTACTATTGCTCCCTCTCAAGTGGGTTCCAATACTAGTTGTCTAAGGCATGCCCCCTGTAGGGCATCTAGAATAACCCCACTCTTAGAAGTAGCTGCTGCAACTGCACTCCAGTTAACATCTGGCATATTCAGATCACCCATCAGCAATATCTCCCCTTTATCTGCCATTCTACGTATACTTTCTATCATTTCCTTGTCCATTTCTTCCCGCTGAGAGGGGGGTCTATATACAACCCCTGTGCAGATTGTGGTGCCATTGCCTGTCTCCAAATTGACCCATAGTGCTTCTTCTCCTCCCTGTTTACCCTTTTGTTCTGTTGTTTTGATTCCTTCTCTTATGTAGAGAGCTACTCCTCCTCCTCTTTTACCCTCGCTGTCCCTCCTGTAGATAGTGTATCCTGGTATGTTTACGTCCAAGTCATGGTTCTGTGTGTACCATGTTTCTGTGACTGCCATGATATTCAGATGTTCCTTCTTCATCAAGGCCACTAATTCAGGAAGCTTGTTACCCAGACTATGGACATTGGTACTCATTGCTCTCCATTTTTTGATGGCTTTACCTTGTGCAGCAGCATCCCCCACTGACCTTTCTACCTTGGTCTTTTTCTCATATAATACCCTGTTTTGTAGGGGGAGGCTGGGATTTTCCTGCTGCTTATCTGTGCCTCCCCCTTTGACTAGTTTAAAAGCTTGCCAATGAAGCATTTAAACCGATTGTCCAAAAGACTTGGCCCCTTCCTGGACAGATGCAGACCATCCTGCCAGTATAGGCTGGTGTCCTTCCAGGTAGAACCCCAGTCCCCAGTGAAGCCAATCCCTGTGCTCCACACCATTTTCTCAACCATTCATTAAACTGCATGGTGCAAAGTACCTTTGCCTCACCCGTGCCACTGACAGACAGCACCTCTGAGAAGGAAACTGTGTGTGCTACTTGTCTTAAGCCCCTCCCCAGCTCTATAAAGTCCTTCTGCACTACTCTAATCTCATGATGAGCCAAGTCATTTGTTCCTAGGTGGACAATGACATCCAGCTCAGACTCCCATGCAACTTTTCTTGTGATCCTAAGGATGTGCTTTCTGACCCTCCAAGCACCAGGCAGGCACCTTACTTCAGTTTTCCCTGCTCCCCCCAGTTCTATCCCCCTAATAATTGAGTCCCCCACCAGGAGCTGCTTTCTTTCCCTGTGGTGCCCTCTGCCTCCTTCCTGAGGGCCTCCCTTGTGACAGTTGTCTGCACCCTCCTTAGTCTCTTCTGCGGGTGCATCCATAGGGGAACTATGCTCCCCCAGAATGGTGTATGGATTGTGGAGTGGAACAATTGACTTGGTGTGCCTCTGTTCCACCACCCTTACCCTCCCTGAGCCCACTGTGGTCCAACTGCTGTGCTTTCTTTGCAACCTCTGAGGTAGAGGTGGTGGTTCTGGTGCTCCCTGGATGGGGGAGATTCCCTTGCTACTGTCCAGTGTGGCTTGAAGATGGGCAACTTCCTCCCTCAGTGCAGATAGTTGTCTGCAAAAAGGGCAGTATCTCAGCCTCCAGAAAGAATCCCGGAAGACTGCTGACCCACAGCCATCACATTGCACTACTCCCCACGTAACTGTCTACCTTGTTTAGTTTTGTGTGTGTGTGTGTGTGTGTGTGTGTGATTGGTGTGTTATATAGAAATATATACACATATAATGTTTATGTTTATATTTTCAGTGCAGTGTGCTAGAGAGGATATGACAGTGACATGCACCTTGCCCTCTTGAGGAAATGATGTCAGAACCCTAGGTATAAAGAAACTATTTCCAGGGTTGGGTGGGGTGAGGGGTGGGAAGGGTTTGGGCCTAAACTGTGCCCTCATGAAACAATTAGCTAAAAGCTCTGACCTACCGCTGTGATGAGTGCCTTCCTGTCAGCAAGATGCCCTGCACGACAATTTGACAGAGAAAATACCCTGCTAATGAAACAGAGAAAAATCCAAACATCCAAGTCAGACACAGGTAAACCTCCCCAGGCCCAAAACAGCCTGGTGACTTGTGCTCTGAAAGCAGTCAGACCCAAAACATGTCAGCTGTGCAGAAGGGCAGACACAGAAAACAGTATTCAGCCCCTGTCAGTTGAAACTCTTCCTGCACTAAAAATCTTAACAATTGTAACAAAAGTAAAGCAAGTTCCACCTCCCTCTGTTGATTAAAAGACTGCCTTTTCTGATAATTCTAAGTTCCTTATTTTACCCTTCAGTTAGAAGAAGTATCCTCCACCTGAAGAATACTAACTTTCCTAAGGAATCTGCTTCAAACCAAAGATAATTATAAATTGTAAGGTTCACCTCCCTCTGTTGTGAGCACAACTCGCTTTCTTGCAAATCTTAAGTCCAGTATTGCAGCTTCCAGCCAGAGGTAGCTTCACCTGAAGACTATTAGGTTATCTGATGAGCCTGCTAAAATTAGTACTTTTATCAATTTCTGTAAGATTCTTCCAGAGATATTGGCTGTTAAGTAGCTGTGATGTAAGCACTTCCTGACACAGTCTGGCCTGGTATGTATTGTGACTATGTATGCATTGTGGTTGTTTGGTCAGAGTGCCACTGGTGGGACCCTATCTAGCATACATACTGTATGGCTGTTTGCCACAGGACAGCAACACAAGTGGTCACCACTCTATGTATATATGTATGTGACTTTGTACTCAAAGACACAAAACCATGGGTGCCATCCTGAGTAAGCAGCCTAAACAAAAGTGGTTGCTTGCAACAGGGCAGTGTCACAGGTGGGCTCCACTGTATGGATTTGGATGTAGACAATTAAACATAGATCCACAGGTGCCATCAAGAACTCTCTTTCATGCAGTTTAGGAACTAAGAAGGATGAATAGAAAGAAAGAGAGAAAGTAAGAGAAAGATTTCATTGGTTACTTTAAAAACATATTGTCTCTCTCTTTCTCTCTCAATCACACTTGTCACCTGATTATAAATACATTTTCATCTTCATTGTTAAAAATGGTCTCAGAATGACAACATTCTGATTGGCTGTCAACATTCTGACAACCTGAAAGGAAGATGACTTAAACATTTTTAGATGAATAGTAAATGCCGCATGTGTAGGAAGCGTACACAGGCAAAAGCATACCTACTGTAACAGTGTTTGGCTTTTGTTTTGCACCTTGCTCATGTGGGAATGGATAGTATTTTTACACCAACTGATGGTCCCAACCAGCTGAAAAGATGATGATTTAATAATGATTGTCATAAATGATTATTATCAATTATGTTTAACGATCATGTTCAAACTTCAAAAATCATAAGTGTGATAATAACTAACAGTGATTAAACATGAGCATTAAATGGCTGCCAATCAAAAACCACAATGTTATGTAAATAATGATAGTGCTTAATGATGATCTGATATTATCATGCTTTTTCACAATGTGCCCTTGTCTAGATTGCCACAATAAATAAAAAAAAGTGTAGATTTCTTCTATACTCATGGAATGCACCTTGCCTGCTAAGTAGACATGTTCATTGGAATAATCAGTTATGCTACATCTTCAACACAAACACAATGCTTTTCATTATACATACTCTGACTCCCCCTAACTTCTTACTGGTGTTTTAAAGGCTCAGATTGGTTTATGTAGCTCCATTCACTGGTTCCCTTTAGAGCTGTGGTGAGTTCCTACAAGTACCTAGTTTGTGCTCAGAACCTTTCTTAACAGTCTGTAAACTAATACTGCTAAGGCAAAATATTTTAACAATAGAAATTACCACTATATTAGTTCATTAACTTTGCTTTTGAAATTGACAAGAAATATGCAAATTAGTTGTGTAAATGTACATATTATACCTGATATGTCATGTGCTTTTCCTATAAGGGATTCAACTTAACTTCAGATAATTTACATTAAAATGTCTTCTGCTGATAGTTGACATTGATATGTTCATATTAGTAACAAAATGTTAAGTATTACTAATGTGACCTACAATTGTATAATAAAGTACTAATATAATCCTCAATAATCATCAATGATAATCTCTTGATGATCTACAGTTCATCAAAAATCATCATGATGATTTAAGCTAACAGATATAATTAATAATCAACAGGCGGTGATTAAAAAGTCTCATGTTTAATGATTAAATCATGATAATGATCTTAGACCACAATTGGCCTTGATGATCATATGGTAACATTAGATGATTTACAAGGATCAGTCATGACTGACCTTCAAAAAACATGATTGGTAATTTACAAGTTCATCTTAGCACTGATGCCTTCACTTCTCGGTGCCTGCCATAGCCCCACACTAGCATATGTTGAGACATATGTGAGGTGTGGGATTGCACGATCCATTATATTACTAATGTTGCATGTTTTAGATGCTGATTTTCTTGTGTTAATAAACAGTTGCTAATTATCATAAGAAAATTGGCATCAAGAACTGTCACCATTGACTATAAAGGCATGCACGGTCTTGAACATCACCGTGAATGTGTCACAGCATAAGGCAATGCAGGACCAAGGCAAGCACCATGAAGGGAAGGGAAGTATCCTTTCCCACACAAAAAGGGTGAGAAAAAAATTGTCAGTCACTGCTAGTTATGTTTTCACCATTTTAACATTTCTCATAAAGGAACAGATAATGAAACCTTTTAAAATGCTTTAACCCCTATTTCACTAGCACTTACAGCCTGAGTACCATCTACCATGGGGCATCAATTCTTCCTGTCAGCATTCCCTTCTCTAGCACTGCTGAATGACTGTAATGATACATTCAGATCCTGAATAAATATGATTGAACAGTTGGTGGATGACTTCTGCTGTTACAAATCTATCTCAAGGAAGAAAATATGGTAAAGGTACACTTCTAGTACTTTTCTCTTCAAGTAATTTTTATTGTAGCAAAAAGGCACTCCCAGGAGTTACAGTATCATTCTGTTAAGGGCCCTCATCTCACACGGGATATGCTGTCTCCACTTACAACACCAATTGTGCTCACCTAGGTGAGATGACTTAAGAGGCAGCCAGGCACACTCACACCTCTGATAAGACAAACCTCTACTGTGGTGCTCCATTATCCTCCCCAGCTGGCCCTTCAATGACCCAAACTCACTCCATAACCTGCATCATTGGTTCAGTAAGACAGAGAGCCACCTCTACAACATTAGTACAGCATGCGATGTTCAGTGAATTACATAAGAGAAAAGGAAACTTATCAACTTCAGGAACTTAACTGTCCCTCTCCCCTCTGGCTCCATGGCTGCCTCCTCAGGAGTAGGACAATAATCTGTTATATGAAATAATAGAAGCATAAAACGTACATAAGTAAATATAGTATATGTAAGAATTATTTATGGTCATGTCTGAAAACATATTTTCAGTGTTTTACATTTGAGTCCCCCAAAAAAAAAGTGATTCTGGAAATCAATTTTGGGTGGATAGAATTAGAACTCTACTTTTTATTTGTTCAGTTCAGTTTATTGTGAAGAGATTAGATGCATTGAGCAAAGCTCATTTGCAAAGATGTTCCTCATACAGCAAACAAAAAATATAAAACACATATACAGAATAAGCAGAGAGTGATACAACAACATAGAATACATTATCCAGTTCAGGGCTGCATTAATTGTGATACAACAGAACAGTACATCAAATAATAGAAACTATAATACATCAACCAGAAATGGGTTGGAAGGAACTAAAACATGGATTAAGTGCAATAGTGATTGGGATACAGTAGAACAATAAATCAATTAATAGGAACTATAATACATATGCCATCTAAGGGAGCAGTAAGCTTTGGATATTTAATATCAGAGAATAGGTTCTGAGTAGTAATTCCAAGTGAGGTAGCATAGAGACAGTAGGAGCAGAACTAGAGAAGAACTGGGCAGAGAAAGGGAAACAGAGGTGGTCAGGCAGGGAAAAAGTATTAGAAAATACATGCAACTCCCAAGGGCTAGAGGGCTGAGGGACCAGGAGGGTGGGAGAGGAAGCGAAAGTGAGAGAGAACTAAAAACAGTGGCTAGTAAAGGGGATTAGTTGCACAGGCAGGATTCAGTAATTGTTCTGCAAATTAGTCTTTTGAAGGCATTTAATGGGATGAGAATATAGAGCTTTAACATGGTTTGAAGCTTGCTCCAGAGAGAGAGAGGGAGGGAAAGACATAGCTCAGTGCTGCCCTGCAAAGTGTGTATGGGGGTTTGGAGCTGCAAAAGTGATATAGGCTCTTTTCCTGAGGGTGTAAACACTACATAAGTAGTGGAGGCCAGCGATAATGTAGTGTGGCAATTTGTTCAAGATTGCTTTGAATGTCCAGATGTACATATGGGTAAGTCTCATGGTTGCCAAGGACATCCAGTTCACCTCTTTATACAATGTGCAATGACGGGTTCTGGCTGGAGCATTGGTAATAAACTGAATAGCGTGATGGAAGAGAATGTCCAACTTGTGGAGATTTGTGGTGGTGCCGCTATTATAGATAATGTCCATGTGATCTAAGAGGGGTAAGAATGTGGCCTGTACTAACCTAGTCCTCGAGTCTCGAAAGAACAGGAATTTGTTTTTAAAGAAGAAATCAAGTCTCATTCTTAATTTTTGTGTGCGTAAGTCAATATGGGAGGAGAAGGATATGTGGGAGTCAAGAGTAAAACCAAGATATTTGAAGTTATGGACCACTTGAATATGTCACCTAAAAGAGTGACGACAGGCATCGGTGGGCTGTCACTGAAACTTGTAGGATGAACATGGGGTGGGTAAAAGAACATAATCTTGGTTTTGCTGACATTCAGTAGATGTTTAGCCGATAATAGATTTCACTGGAGTATTTTGAAGTCAGATTGTAAAGTGGAACAGGGTTGGCAGAAGGATGGCTTGGAGATGTAGAGGACAGTTTCATCCATGAATAGGTGGATGCTGGAATCAGCAATATCTTTACCTAGTTTATTTACATAGGTATCACATTGTAGCAATGACAGGAATACAGCGAAGACCATCACAGCAACATTTTCAGCAGTTTGCGGTGCTGGTCTGCTGGGTTCTCGACACTGTTGCCTCCGGGCTGTTTGCCCCTCCCCAAACCAAATTCAACTCAGAGCTGGTTAATTTAAAGGCAGGGGGTGCAGGCAGCAGAGCCCCCCACATGGGGTTGTGGGGGGCAAAGCCCTCCACAGAAAACACAAGTTCCCTCAGTAATGACACAACACCATTTGGTGGTGTTGTGCCATTGCTGCGCTGATGGTCAGCAGATTCTATCACTGCAGCATGGTGAAGCCATTTACATAAATCAGGAAGAGCAGGGGTCCCAGGATGGAACCCTGTGGAACTCTTCTTTGAAGTGGGAATAGTGATGAGAGGGTGCCATTGACCTTGATTTGTTGCTGTCTATTTCTGAGGCAGCTTGCAAACCATCTTACTGCAGAGTCATCCAGCCCCAGAGCATTAAGGCTATAGAGCAATAAGGAATGATCCACAGTGTCGAAAGCCTTGCTCAGGTCCAGGAAAATGGCACCCATAATCTGTTTGTTATCCATAGACTCATGTCCATCACAAGAAACTTTAGATAGCACTGAGACGGTGCTATGATGTGATCTGAAGCCTGATTGGGTCTTTATTTGTTAGTGTGCACTAGATTCACTTGAAAAGTAATACAAATAGACTCATGTGTACTCGTGGAGAGTGTGAGCCATGGCCCCCACTTACTCTCTACCACAGAGCTGCAGACCCCACTGTATGCCAAAGACAGCACTCCCCCCCCCCATTGGACCATGCAAATTAAACTATACTATACTGTAAGTGTACGACCACCTCCTTTCATTCAGATGACAGCGGTCTTAGGAGTGATTGAGCAGACATTCAACTAACGTGCTATGCTCATATTTATACTGACTAATCAATAATCACTTCACCCAAAAAAGAAAATGTTTCATTTTAAGATACAAAAAGTAACATAATTTTACAGGATAGTTAAGGGTGGTGCTACACTACATGGACATGATGAATTGCAGTGCTATGCTGAGGGTCTCCTCCAATAAACTCACACCATCATTCTCCCAGTCTAACACCACATGTACTTTCTGCTTAGACAGGAAAACGTGTCACATTTTCATAAAAAAAGATATTACATTTTTAAAAATACACTGAAAGTGAGTCATTTTTCTTTTTAAATAAAGCAGTATCTCAAAGCAACTACTTCATAAATTGTGCCTGGCAAATATATACCAGATTTGGTGTACTTTCATGAAAATTGCACCAAAGACAAATTGACAAATTCACATAATTTCACAATAGTACTAACATTTTTGCCTAGCACTAGTGATGACATAACATTTATTCAGGTCCCAAACCTTTGAGACCGATGATTGGTACAGCGGGTAAGCCATGGGTATTTGAGTTGGTGCAGCAGGTGATGGGGCCAAGCAGGGCTGTACAGTCACCAGTTTGGAGGAGACTACAGAAAGATACAGCAGTTGAATCATACATGGCTGAATCATAAAACTGAAGACACATTTATCAACATACCTTGGTATCAACCTTGGCTGGCAGATAGAAGCAAAAAAAGGGGTGTTGGGATATGGCCTATAGGAAGGAAGGCTTATTAATATTACAATTTAGTCTAAATCTTGATTTGGTTGGCATGGTGGTTCTAATGCTATAAATGAAATTGACATTTACAGAAAAAAATGTTGATAACTTGGATCTATCATCTGCCAAATGTGAAACCAAAAGTATTTATTTTACTACAGGACTTCTTGTGAGGATATGTATGTGATAACCTATGAATTATGAATAGTGGTAGATTTCAATACAAACTGGCAATCTGTCAATGATATACACCCCCTGGTAGATCTTCAGATGAACGTCGGCGTTAGCCAATTAAATAGGGAGCCCACAAGACTAAATCAAAAAGACCCATTAGCCTCAGCTAACAAATAGACTTGATTTTACAAACTTCCCTTCAAACTATGAGCTAAGTGGCATTCTACCAGACTCATTTTCAGATAATCAAATGGTCTATTCTATTAGAAATAAGATGTAGTCCCCGGCCCATGATAGAGATATCAAATGGTGATGTTATAATACATTTGACTATGTGACATTTATAATGGACCTGGAAAGCATCTAATGGGAGAGAATAAAATTAATTCCGACAGTGACCGATGCTTGGACTTTTTTTTGTCAGTGAGTTCTTAAAGCTCTTTGACAAACATGCCCCAATAAAAAACAAAAAGCTGAAAACAAATAATGCCTACCTGGTATAATTTGGGCATAAAGAAACTTAAAAGGAGAAAAGGAGAAGAGAAATAGCTTGGTACAAAGCTAAAAAGAGTAACACAACATTTGATTGGGATATATATATATATATATATATACAGTAAATAGACAAATATGTAATCAGTATGTTAGGGAAATGAAATTAGCCAAATATAATTATTATGGACAAAAACTCGATAACTCTTGTTCCCAGAACCCAAGGGAATTTTGGAAATCTAAGTTGGATCTTCTAAATGGTAATGGACAAGCATAACTAGAACTTTCCTTATTGATGGTCAGCTGGTTTCCTATCTCAGGAAGTGGCAGAAAGGTTTAATAACCTTTTTCATTAAATTTGGGGATTGATGCTTTAGAGAGTCACATGCATCAGACAGGGGTGGAACACCACGTGCAAATTATTCCACAGCACCAATTTTCGTTTACTAATATTTCAGTACATGATATGAGGTTGGAGCTTTAAAACTGGATATCTCAAAAGCTAATGGACTGGATAATATTCCATCAAAACTTTTGAAGTATTCATCACCAGTAATAGATTTTCCTAAAAGAAATATTTTTAATCTTTCTCTCAGTTTATAAGAATTTCCAGAAGTCTGGCAATATTTTAAAGTAGTCCCTATTTTTAAATTGGGTAATAAATCAGAATTGGACAGCTATGCTTGATATCCCTTCTCCCCCAAGATTCCAAAATTTTTGAAAAGTTAATCTCGAGCCAATTAAAGTGCTACCTGGAATCAAAAAAAAGAATAAATAGATTCTAATCAGGCTTTAGACAGTATCACAGCTCACCTATGCCCTGGTAAAGGTGGTAAGTGACATTCAAAGGGGAGGGTGGCTCAGAGGTAATTTATGGAAGTATTTTATCACAGAGAAGGTTGTGGATGCATGGAACGGCCTTCCGGAGGAGGTTGTGGAGTCAAAAACAGTGGTGGAATTCAAGCATGCATGGGACAGTCATAAGGCCATTCTAGGGGGTGAGGGTAGGAAGAAGTAGGCTGCTGGTTAACTAGGATCTGCAGCTTATCCAGTAGGTAGGGAAATAGGCAGACTGGGTGGGCCAAGCGGTCCTTATCTGCTGTCAAATTCTATGTTTCTATGTTTCTGGACATAGGATACCAATGGGTGCCATCTTTGTGGACCGTTCAAAAGAGTTTGGCACTTTAGACTATGATGTCCCCCCTGTCAGGGCTGACCTTAATGGGCATGGTTGGTGATAGCATTAAGTGGTTTCAATCTTATCATGAGGGAAGGAAACAGTTGGTTTCCATAGGTAGCTATTCCTCTAATCTCTCACACATTACCCACTGGAGTCTCTCAAGGCTCAGTATTGGGCCTGTTGTTATTATATATATATATAGAAATATATATATATATATATATATATATATATATATATATATGTATGTATAGATAGATAGATAGATATACAGTATATATATATATATATATAAATTCCATCTTTCAGATGAGACGTTAAACCGAGGTCCTATCTGCCAGGATTTCCCCAGTGTCCTGGCCAAATTCCCTCATTCACTAAAATACCACCAACAGCTTAATCTGGTTCAAGGTCAGTTGGCATTCATCTGTATCCCCCTCCTCCCCCGGGTCATGCCTGAAAATAGGCAGAATTTGTCTAGTGCACTTACCCGGTCAACAAAAACTAAATAAATAAAATAAATAAATAAAATTATATATATATAGTATTGGGCCCATTGTTATATATATATATTTATATATACACACTGTATATATTAATGTTGCTGTCATTTTACTAATTGTTGATTGTATTATTAGATTTTATGATTTTATATTTGGTATAATTTTATGTAATTTGGTGATTGATGTGTTATTCATTGTATGTACATACACCTTGAACTATGGAAAGGTGCCTTTTTAAAAATAAACTTGATTTGATATATATATATATATATATATATATATATATGTATGTAAAATGGCCTGAGCTTCATGGATCCATCAATTGCTTTCCATTTATATGCAGACAATACAATTATATATACATCAGATATCTCTATAAATAAAAATAAAAATCAGCTCCATTGTGCTTCAAATGAAATACAACTTTTCTTCAAAATCAGAGACTAGTTCTCAGTTTAAGGAAAACTTAAACTGTTATTTGATCGCTGTAATAAAAGAACAGAAGAAATGGCTTTAAATATTAAAACAGATGATGGCACTGTGATCCAACAGATTCATATATATATATATTATGGTAGCACGGTAGTGCTACCATAGTTAGGGTTGAGGAGCCATTTCTATGTTAAACCCCAAAACTTTGCACCTTAATAACTTTGCAACCATTTGATGGATTTGCCTGAAATTTGGAATTTATTATCAAGAACCATAGGCCTTGGGATCTGCCAAGTTTTGTACTGGTCGGATATACAGCTGTGGAGTTATTAAGTGTGATCTGTGCGTGCGTTTATGCTTTTCTGGAATTCTATGGTTGTGCCTACAGGTCGTACGGTTTGAGTGACCAGCCCAAAATCTTCAGGAAACATGCAGCCGGGATCCCCGATGTGCCTTTCGAAGATTTCGTGAAAAAATATTAAACGGTTCAAAAGTTATTCAAAAAATAGTTTCCCATTATAAGTCAATGGGAAAAGTAAACAAAAAGTTCAACACTTTCGCAAATGCATTTTTACGTTCGCAAATGGGCCTGTTACTTTCGCAAATCAGCCATTTTGTTTTCAGTTGGTGATCAGAAAAATGGTTGGCATTTAAATTTGGGACCCTCTAGCAACCTAATTTTTTGTATTCACCTAGTCGGGCCCTGAGGATGCTTGCCATGTCTTTATTTTATTAAAACACCCCAGAAATATGTTTTCAAATTTCTGGAAAAAACTTTAGCAAGTTACTTTCGTTCTTAAAGTGTCGCAATTTTTACTAGAAGCTTTCGCAAATTGCGACAGTAGTTTTCTAGTCTGTGGGAAAATGACAGCAATTCTTTGGCACTGCGCTGCAAAAGAACCGTTGTGAGTTTTGAGCTGAAATTTGGAGGGAACGGAGCCGACATCTCACAGATGTGCCTTTCAGTGTAGTATTGAAAAAATATTACATGACGGCAAAGTTACAGAACTCCAAAGTTGACCGTTTTTCCCATAGGATAACATTACGGCGCCCGACGCATTACAGAAATCCTTTGGATCCCTGCTGCAAAATAACAGTTTGGTCTTTTTTCCTGAAATTTGGAGGGAAGACAGCCAACAGCCCACAGATGTGCCTTTCAGTGGTTTGGTGAAAAAATATTACAGGGAGGCAAAGTTATGGTGCTCCAAACTTCTCTTTCTTTCCCATAGGATAACATTACGGCGTTCGCCGCGCCTTTCAGGGCCCGTATCTCGACAACGGTGCGAGATACGGAGTTTTCGTCAGAAAAATTCTTAGCCCCCATTAAAACTAGCCAGGACAGTCATAAATCATACGACTTTTAAATTTTTTTTCTACGTCATACGGTTCCTGAGATATAACTTATTTAGTATTCCAAGTCCTCATTTTCTGCTCCGATACCCATTATTATGCATACATTCTTTGTACTCACTGTCTTTCTCTATTCAGCTTTTTGGAAAACCAGCCTGTGCGCTTACATTACTGTTACCATTGCCCTTCCGCTTGTGGTTCCATGCCCGTTTCACTTACCGTTGACATCTCGCCACCACGTCGTCATCCTTTGCGTTTTCATTTGCCTTGCGTTTCTGTTACTTTTGCCATTTGTGTGTACGTACTGTTTCTCTTTCTGTTTCACTTTGCATCACCATGCCCATTGCCATTTCGATTTACAGGCACCATGTTACTATGTGACAAGACATCACGTGTGCACACCGTTCCCGTCTACGCCACCATGTTCGTTATCCTTTCTGTTCTCATTCGCGCTTGCGTTACCTTATGCGCCACTGTTAGCGCTTCTGTTTGCATTGCTGTTCCTGTTACTATGCCACAAGACATCATGTGGTGGGAGTGTGGGGCCCTTTGGGCCCCGCGCTCCAGCTGCCGCATTACGTGCCGGGATCACGGGGCCCTATGTGCGTTATCCTTTGCGTTTTCATTTGCGCTTGCTTTTCTGTTATTTTTTGCCATTTGTGTCTACAGTACTGTTTCTCTTTCTGTTTCACTTTGCATCACCATGCCCATTGACATTTCCATTTGCAGGCACCATGTTACTATGTGATAACACATCACGTGGCAGACCGTTCCCGTCTACGCCACCGTGTGTGTTACCCTTTCTGTTCTCATTCGCGCTTGTGTTGCCATGTGTGCCACTGTTAGCATTTCTGTTTGCGTTGCTGCTCCTGTTACTATGCCACTAGACATCATGTGGTGGGAGCGCGGGGCCATTACATTCACTATTTCTCGTTACCATTCTCAAAAAGAAGGGAAATTAGAGGCAAAAAACTCTGTTTAATGCATTAGTTAGGGTTGTTCCACAGCGACAAAAGTGAGGAAATTCGCTGTTAGGGTTGAAAACCCTAACTCCGAATTCACCCCAGCACCACACACACACACACACACACACATTCAAGTATGGGGGAGGACCAAGTCAACACAACCAATGACAGACATCCAGCAGCAGGTGACAGAAATAACAAAATTGTCTAAATGTACCTGAGACATCCCCACCCACCTGACCAGGTACTGCATGCTCAGTGGAGATCAACAGCAAAACTGAGGCCATGTACACCAAGCGTAACATCCCTGATTGCAGCTGCACATAGCGCATTACACTTAGTAGTTGCATGGCCTTACCTACCGATGCCCCACACCACACCACAACTGGTACTGTGCCGTTATTCAATATAAATGCTGAAGGTGCATGATGACAGTTGTAGAAAGGTTTAACACTACTGAGTATACATTAATTAAGAAAGCACATAAATTAACTACAAGACACTAGCATGCTCAAGATAAAAGTAGTGATACATTTAGTAGGTGATTTACCTAGTAGTACATTTACTGCAATGGTTTACTCAACATAGAGGGCTGATGTAAGCGTATGGAAAAGCATTGCCTGTTCACAGCTGTGAAATTGGTACTGCCAGTATCACATGCATTCTTACTGATGAAGGTGTACTGCTGATGTACATACATAGACCTTCAGTGTGTTTCAATATTAAAGATGCAGTAAGTATTCTTTGTAAGAAAGATTGTAATTGCATGGATCAGGCCAAGCAACTTCTAAATATCATAGCACTACTGAGCCAACAGTGATGTACCTGTATCGGACATGTATATAGGATAGATTTTCCTGTAGGCACTTACTGACTATGTTGTACCTGATAAAGACAATCTCATTGCATCTGTGATGACTAACTTATTCAAATAGTAATACATTTGCTATTGTTGCAATGAGTGATCTATGCCACTTATGGACACAGTGTGATTTTTTTAACAGTTGTTTCATACTCGGCTGTATGCCTACTGTTTGGGTTTGCCACACTTCTGTCACTGATGCTATCAAAGTGATAACTATGTTGGTGTGGTACAACAGGAATCAAGTAGGTATGGTGTAGATATAAACAGAATGTCTTTTAGTATTGATTTAACTCACAATGGGTAAGTGTACTAGGACAGCAGGGGTTATCCTCTATCACTGACTCTGTCAGTTATAATCACACTAGGGTTTCGATGACTGTAATGATCAAGTTACACTGTTCATCTTCATGAGTTCATATTCACAGCCATTCTCCAGCAACTAGACAGTGTATGGTGTAACTGGGTGGGACACTGTGTTACAAAGCTGCTGCAGTGCCTAGCAGAGGGAGTATCTACTCATAAAGATAATTAAGCAATAAGGCATGACCAACAGTTATGTTAAATGGTCTGTTAATCACCCTGTAGAGGGTTTAATGTTGACTGAGGGCATATCCGAGTGCCACATGTCGCTAGAACAGTGATAAACTGACCATTAACATAATACCTGGAGTGGCTTATTGCTATCATAATAAAACTGTTTTTAAACAACATTAAACCATGTTCATCATATGGTTAGGCTCTACATGTATGTTAATAAAAACTAAACATAAGGCTGTTACAATGTTTACAGTCAATTAAAGCTGCATTCTCAAACCCTTGTTATAATCAGATATTATACCTGTACAACTCCTTGGTTTTGCTGAACTCTATTGCTCAGGTGGCCCACCACAAGTGGTGTGGTCTGGTGTGGGGCATTGGTAGGTAAGGCCATGCAACTACTAAGTGTGTGCGTTGTGTGCAGCTGCAATCGGGATGTGTACGTTTGGTGTACATGGCCTCAGTTTTGCTGTTGATCTCCACTGAGCATGCAGTACCTGGTCAGGTGGGTGGGGATGTCTCGTAGTACATTTAGACAATTGTTTGTTATTTCTGTCACCTGCTGCTGGATGTCTGTCATTGGTTGTGTTGACTTGGTCCTCCCCATTCTTGAATGTGTGTGTGTGTGTCTGTGTGTGTGTGGTGGTGCTGGGGGGTGGTCGGAGTTAGGGTTTTCAACCCTAACAGCCAGGCCCCTCACCCCAATAAACTGTGGAACAGCCCTAACTAATGCATTAAGCGAGTTTTTGCCTCTAATATATATATATATATATATATATATATATATATATATAATTAACAAAAACTTTGTTTAAAACAAAGTTAGGTTCTAGACATAGACTTTAACCAAAGTGATACAGGTCAGAAAATTGGATGTTGGGTTTAAAACTGTTATACCCTCCCCACCAAACCCTATAATTGAAAATGAACCCCCACCCTCCACTCACCAACAAGCATTGGGGTGTGACTTAAGGTAGTGGGTCCCACCCACCCACCCCCATCAACCCTCCCATCAAACACTACCCCCACACTCCACACACAAACAAGTGTCAGGGTGTGCCTTAGTGATGGGCCCAGCTCCATCCCCCACCAAACCCTACCACTGCAACACCACCCCACCTTCCATGCACCAAAAGTGTTGGGGTGTGCCTTAGTGTCATGGGCCCTCATGATCACCCATTCCATCTGTTAGGAACCTGACATGGTGCAGTGTAGGAGAATGGGGTGAGGTTAAGGCCCATGACCTAAAACACACTTGACTCTTGACCAGTGTGGAGGGATTGAAATGGTGTTGTCGACAAGGTTGAGAGTGGGGAAGTGGATTAAGACCTATAGCCTC
Source organism: Neoceratodus forsteri (assembly GCA_016271365.2). Classification (NCBI taxonomy): domain Eukaryota; kingdom Metazoa; phylum Chordata; order Ceratodontiformes; family Ceratodontidae; genus Neoceratodus; species Neoceratodus forsteri. Next base: position 257,722,615 of record CM028137.1, on the reverse strand, counting down.
AAAGGCATACCCCCAACAATTCTTGTTGGTGTGTGGAGGGTGGGGTGGTGTGGTGCTGGTAGGGTTGGGTGGGGTGGGGTGGGACCCACAACCCAAAGTCACACCCCTACACTTGTTGGTGTGTGGAGGGTGGTGGGTGCAGTTTCAGTGATAGAGGTATAATGGTGGGGGAAGGGTATAACAGTTGAAAACCCTAACATCCAATTTCCTGACCTGTATCACTTTGGTTGAAGACCTATGTCTAGAACCCTAACTTTGTTTTAAAAATAAGTTTTGTTAATTAATGTCCTTACTTTTTGAGATAGTATAATAATATCCCAATTTTGTAAGATTTGTTTGGTATTTTTGCTGCAAATTTTCAACATGGAATTTTTGGGACCCCCGCCTCATGAACACTGACACTTTCACTTCATTACTCAGTCCCAAAAGGTGATTTTGAGAAGCAACTGCACCATTTTGCACCACTGCTTCATTAACACATTTTGGGCAGGATGTGAGAAATGGCAGGTGTATTGTTCATGAGGTGGTGTGAAAAACTGGCAATGTGAATATTTGGAGTGAAATATTAATATTTGTAAAAGTTACGCACATGCATTATTAAATTTCAATGACCGCATGTAACTCAGGTGTTTTTGTGTATTTGTACACCAAAATTTCAACTTGGCCTTTTTGGGATCCCACCTAATGAACAGTGGCACTGTGATTTCATTAGTACATCCAAAAAGTTGATTTTGCACAGTGACTGCGCCAGTCTGCGCCAGAGCTGCGAAAACACATTTCGAGCATGATATGAAAAATGACAGCAACACTGTTCATGAGAAGGTATGAAAAAATCTCAATGTTGAAAATCTGTAGTGAAAATATTAAAAATTGGCAAAGTTATGAATCTGCATAGAAACTGCACAATGCACACTCGTAACACAGTCATTTGGGGGAATTTTTGCACCAAATTTTCAACATGAGCTTTTTGGAACCTCCCCTCATGAACACTGGCATTGTCATTTTGTTAATCAGTCCAGAAAGGTGATTCCATGTAGTGACCACAAAATCACCTTTAGGGATGATTAACGAAATGACAGTGACAGTGTCATAAGGTGGGGTCCCAAGAACCCTGTGTTGAAAATTTGGGGTAAAAATTCCTAAAAATGGTTGAGATATCATCCTAAGTTGAAAACCCCATTGAGAGACATAATACGAGCCTACCTTGATTCCTCAGTTTGAGGTTGGGCTTTGAAGAGTGCAGACGTGTCTCAGTCCAGAGAAGATCACTGCCCCCAACTTCCAGAGGTAAGTATGGGTAAGGGGGAATGCGGGGAGGTGGATGCTCAGTGGGAGGGTGGGAATAGGGGAGGGGGACTGGGGAGACAATGAGGGACCATTTTCTTTATTACAGGTATAAAAAAACATCAGGATGGTTTTCTTTACTTACAGGAACAGCAAAAGTCAATGTGGACACACTAGGGTGGGCTCCCATTGCGCCACATGAGTTGGGGGATACATTATGCTGTCAGGGGGATTGGACTCCCCCGTCAGCAGTGGAATGGGCTTGGGGAGACATCTGGCACTGGGAGATGGCATCCCAGTGTCGTAAAAATATTAATTAAAATATTTCTGCACACTGGGGGTCGGCTCCCCAGTGTGCCACAGTAGTGGAGGGCAGTATAAATGCAAGCTCGGGGATTGGGCACCCTGATGTGGGAGACATTTTGCACTTCAATGCAGGATTCTGCATCAAAAATGGCAGGATGCAGGATTCTGCATCAAAGTTAAAAAATTATGTCGGGTCACTGTTTTCTTGTTTTAGGGGCACACAAGAGATTTGGGGACAATGCGAGTGGGCTCCCCAATGTTCCACAGTCAATTTTGGGGGCAGGGATGCTGAGCTGCACCTGTACTCTTCAGCATACAATCCTATGCTGGACAGCTGCTCAGACATAGAATTGTATGCCCATTGCTAAACATTTGCATAAAATCATATGACAGAGTGCTGCTCTGACTTAGAAACCTATGCCACCGGGGACATCTATTTTTTACCCATAGGAAATAATAGGAAAAACAAAGATGAATAACTTTTGAATGGAGTCATATATTTTCACCAAACCTTCAAAAGGCACATCTGTGAGGCCAAATTATTCTACCCTGAAAACGTCATGCCTGTAGCTGCAGCTGATTGTGAGATACTGGTTGACAAAAAAAAACAGCTGAAACATAAAACATCGTTTATTTTTGAGCATTCTGTATCTCACGAACCACAAAAGGAATTCCAACCAAATTTGGAACAACAATAGACCTATCCCTTCCAATTATGCGTGCACATTTTCAAGCAGATCTGTTGAACCTGGCCAAAGTTGTTACCCTGCAAAAATTGGCCTTTAACATTACATGCTCTCACTAACCCTAACTATACTGGCGCTACCGTGCCAGTACAATATTTGAGAATGTGACTTGAAGCTAGTTTGAAATAGGATGTCCATATATAAAAATTGTTAAAGAACATTGATAAATGACTAGGTGCCCTTTATCAAGCAAAATGGTGTATGTCTCAAGAGACAAGGAGATGAGTGGTGAATGCCATGGTCCAGCCGGTTCTCGACTATGGGGATATCATGTACTCTGCCATGGCAAAGAAGAACTTGATGTCGTTATAACAGGCTTACTCCCTATATTCTTGGTGCTCCCCGCCTAACACATAGTTGCCAACAGTATGCAGAATTAGGTTGGCAGTGGTTGAGTGACAGAAGACAGGAATATATTCTCTCATTTATGTGTTAGGACATCAGAGGGCAACTCCCAGAGTATACATCTGACAATATTGTATATAGACAGAAAAAAATATCTTTATGATCAGCTACAGGCCTGGACCTGGTGGTTCCCAAATGTAATTCAGAAATAGGCAGAACCTCCATTTTTTAACTAGGGCCAGTGGCCCGGAACAGTATTTTACATACCCTAAAACTGGTACTTGGCAAGATTAAGTGGGTTAAGATAAAAACATTGGCTGGGACTGTAAAGCTAAAGAACCCCTACTATGATGCCAGACATTTTAATATTTTATGATCCTTATTCTTGTTTTACTTGATATTATCTCCTCTGTATAACTGATTGTGGTATTTGTTGTGTAAATCTTATTGTTGAATCTTTTATAAATTACTTGCTGGATCTATTGAGAGTTGTTACTGTGCTATTTGGCAATAATTATTGATCTCCCTTTTTTCCTATAGGGAAACTGTGGCATAATTTGATGTAATAAAGGAGTGTTTATTACAGCAAACACACACATGGTTTCCCATACTCTGCGCATGCCTCACATCCTCACGTCTTGACCACTGTCCCTTTCTCACTGACCCGCTAAGCAACACATTGAACCACCTGGAAAACCGCCACTTGGACTTGGTGGAAAGTTTTTAAAACAAAATGTGGTACCAGATCAACCTGTTTTAACTCTCCACAAGAACAACCACAAAAACATTTAAGTAAGAAACGTGACTGCAGACAGAGCACTGTAACCTAACCGGACCACTTTTTAGTTTATATAATTGCTGAGGCAAAAAAAGGGAAGCACAGCAATTGCATAAAATAAAATATGGGGTGGTGTGTATAGACTCAAAGTTTACACAAACCCTTGGGGTTAGATGCTTTTCATACACCCCTGGACCTTTGCTCTCGGAGTTTATGTAGCATCTAACCCCTCAGATGTGTAAGCCTTTTGTTACCCACACCACCCAATACTTTATTCTATATATATGAAACTGTGGGACCTCATTGTAAATGAGCTTTGACTCAATCAAGTTTATCCTTTGTTCATATTTGATATGATATGAATAAAAACACTTTTACTTACTACTACTAAGCCCATGGGCGCATAAATACATACTCACAAATAAGACAGAATAACTAGCAATTTAACAGTTCCCTTAACACCCCTATAAAGGGGTCTTAAGTAATACAACAACATCAGTTCCTTTAGAACAGGTCTTAAAATTTGAGAGATACCCAATTCTAACAGAAAAGATGTGAAACTTTAGGATATTACATTTTCTCTTGTATATGGTGAAACTGCATTGTGTGTAACCACATATAGTGTTGACAAAATGTATTTCCAACATGGTCATTCATGACTTTTATATAATAGGGTCTGACCAATTCAGTCTGCTATAGGGCAAGCCCAGTCACATGGGACTTCATTGACATAAAGTATGACATGGGTACGAAAGACCCTCATACTTGATTGGTTGCTACCCATACATTAAATCAGTTTATAAAATGGGTGTAAAAATCAAAGAAACTTAATTGGGTAAAAATTATCAGGTGAAATCAGTTTATTGCCTAAGTAAAAATTAGTCCTGCTAAGGGCTCTATGATGCCAGATCGACAACAGTTTCATTGAACCGGCATTACAGCGACAGTATTTATGTTGACCGCAAGTTGTGAGTGACATAAATCCTGATGGTCTCCTGGTCCATTTTTCTATCGGTGGGCTTTGCCCCACTAAACACCCCATATGGGGGCGCTGCCCCCCACTCCACCATTGTATTTATAATCAACTCTGAGTAAGAGTTGATTTGGGGATGCGGTGCAGGACTGGGAGACAGTGTGCCCATCTCTAGGGTGCACCAACACAGCGATCTGTCGACGAACTGTCGATTTTGTTGACAGCGGCTTAGGTTGCTGTGTTGGTGACACTGTCGGGGGTATACCCCTCCAAGCAGTACACAGCACCAAAAACAAATCTAGGTGCACAGTTTAGATTTTTTAAACTCAAACAGCAACCATTATTTCCCCATATAGAACATATACTCTATCCACCTTCTCAAAACCCTATAAATAAGTCCAAAATACCTTCTTTCAAATAACAGTTGCTAATCATGGCTATTTTTTCCCATTTTCCTTTCTTTGACTTTTTAATCTCCCCAAAAGTAGCTTACCTGCCCCCCTTTACTCTCATTCACTTGTAACACAATACCTTGTGTTTAAAAGATATCCCATGAATATAGCGAGTGAATGTTGGCGATTCAATTTCTGCAACGTAAAAATAGCATTTGCAAAATGGGCTATGTTCCTTTACTGGCACATGTTAAGTTCAGTGACTTTGTTTCTGATGAAGTAAGTCTGTTTTGTAATTTATAGGGGTTTGTTTTTCAGGCCACTTCTGAGCAGGCCATCAGGTGCTGTGGCTGGAGTCACCGCTTGTGGTGCTGATGGATCTGGGTTTGGGGCTGGTTTTCTGGAGTGTTTTTTTTTTTTTCCATCTCTGGTTTTGCTGCTGTAATTGTTTTTGTTTTCTTTGCCTCCCATTCTGCCCTCCCTCCCCACTTTGTTCTCTCTCCCACCCGCATGTTACCTTCCCAAGGTTCTCATCCTGCTGACTTGTGTGCCCTGTGGTGTAGCCCCCCCCTGAGTTTTCCCTTGCCTCCAGTCATCATTCCCCAAGTATATGTTATATTACTTATGGGAAGTGCAGGGGGCATAGCCCTCCCACACATAAAAACTATGTTTGCATCACCCCAATACAGAAAGTAAGTGCCGGTCACTGTTGTTTGTTGGCACTGCACTGCTCATCACTGTATTTTGTTTTTGGTGATGTGTAGTTGATATTTTTGGTCCACGCCATTTTGTAGGTGCTATTATCCCATACAGCCATGTTAAAGTACTGTCAGTGATGCAATTCAACACAAGATCATATAAATCTATAGACACAGCACTATAAATATCTTCAAAACCTCTACACATAGGTCTCTAAAATGAAGAAAAATCCATAATCACCTCGCCAAAGTAGGAACAAGCAACAATCCTGTTTCTCTGGAAATCAGGCACCACAGTGCAGCCAATCATGAGAATTACTGACTAACAGATATGCAAATAGCCCAGAGGAGACACCATTCTTAAAAGACAACCAGCTAGTGAACCAGTTCTTAAAGAAGCAATGAAATTAATACTGTCCTTTAAAAAACTGATTAATCTTTCACTACAAAAACCTTTTAAGACTGGCATTAGCTACTACCCAGTAATTATTCCATATGTCAGATAAGCCACTCAAGAAGGGAAGGAGATTATACCCCATCAACATCCTCATGATGATTGACTTCCCATGGCCTAATGGCCTTAGGAATCAACCCATCACTTAGGCCACCCTCTCTCTTGTCTTATTCTGTATTAAACAATAGTGGGCTATGAGCACACTATTAATGAAAAACATTTCTTAGATAAACTGAGAGGCAATATATCAGTTCTCAATAAACACAGAGCTTCTTACTTAATAGCAGTTAAGTCCACCCATACTGAATGTTTAGCTAATTAAAGAGTTAAAAAGAAACAGAACGTAAAGTGATAACGGTTCCCACAGTCCCATCATGAGTTTACCACACTCAAGTTAATATCTCAAGCTGCAATGCTCAACAATCTGTAACTGCCCAACAGTATTTTTTTCTCGTGTAAAGAACAATCTCATAAATGCATGCAATTGTCAGTCATTATTTTGATGAAAGGAGGCCTGCTCAGAAAAAAAAAACAGACTTTCAAAAAATTCAAGCCCCACAAAACATTCAAGCAATCATTCTTGAGACTGAGCACATCAGAATTCCTGTTCCATTACAGCCTGAAAGGTATCAGAGCCAACTGAATTAACTTATCTTACAGTCTCAGGGTCAAAATTTTCAGAACTTTTGGTACACAACAAATTAACCTTGTTATTTCTGATTACCAATGCAAAATATAAGCTTCTCTACAAAAGTTACTTCAGTGGAGAATGGGTACTGTAGTTGCATTTTATCTCTTAAATGAATAACATCTGATATTATTAGTAAAAATGTGTTTATGGTCTTTGGTGGCTGTATAAGTGGCTTGATACTGTAAATTGATATTTTTGAACTCATGACATCAAAGGAAATATTTGCCCTATGCAGTTTCACAATGTGTTTCCTATCTGAGATAAGGGTAAAGGTGACAAAAAATCCATTTCATTTCATTATTTTTATACTGGAAGGCATGTGAGCAAAATTGTCCACTTTCACAAGCATTCAGTGACTAACAAGACAAATGGGTACAAATCACTTTCAGTACATACTGATACATATTCCGGCAAAGCAAAGGACAAAGTAATACAAAGCACAATCAAGGGTAGATAATAGACATGGGTACGAAGCATATGATCAAGTGCATTTGCATACAAATCTGTCAACAAGGAAACACTTTAAATAGTTTTTAAATACTGCCAATATAATTATTTTGTTCCAATGTCCCTGGGAAGGGTCTGTCACTGAAGCTAAAGTTTCACTTTCTGCAGCAGGACTTTTTGTCTTTTTTCTCATAGAAGCCTGAATGCATTTACTGTTGGAGGAATGTTATTTGTGGAAAGCTTGTTTTAATGCAAAGGTCCCTAGTTATGTGTCAAGTCAAGGGATACAGATGGTTCAATTTATTTGAAACCCCAACAAACCTAAAGTTAGGGTAGAGATGGAATTCTAAATATTATTGTGCTTATGCCAGAGGGCAACATCGTCTCTCTCAAAATGTTGCTAGCTGCAGCCAGTCACAAGTTACATTATATCCAGGTACGTGTGATACAACAAGATATATCACAGGAAATCACATTGAAAAGCGTGGAATTTTCTGTGATGCATTTTGATACAGTGTATTATAGCTGGATATATTGTAATCTGTCACTGATTGCAACTGTAAATGCCTCTGGAGTTTGTGCCTTTTGTTTTCCTTGTGTGATTTTTGTGGATTTAGGAGCAACACCCTTAGATATTTCCTCTATATTAGAGGTGGGCAAAGTCCCTTAACTTTGCTACGTGGAGCATTTTGCGTATAACTCGAATTTCACAAAATACTCCACAAAACGAAGCAACAAATTTTGCATTTCTCATTAACGCAGTTTCCATTGCTTTATATGGACTTCACATCACATTATTTTGCCTTTTTTTTCTCTTTAAGGAGAATTTTTCACTGATTCATGGAATGCAGGTCACATGGGCTCTATACTGGCTTGCACAGCCTCAGTTCAGCATAGCATGTGTAGTGGAAAGCTGGAGATAGTTTGCTCTCAGAGCTCTGAGATTCAAACCTTCCCAAAAAGTTCAAAGAAGCTTTGTTCATTTGGACTTTTTGAGTCCAAATTTAGTACATCTAGTGTAGTAAACCCTTGTGTGTTTATATCATCGAACATTTATTCATTTTTTGTGAATATTTCATCTTAAATTAGTACATTCAGTGTCTGTACAGACAGACACGGCAGAAGTGTGATTCGGGGGAGCGGCAGATCTGTAGTGTAGACAGGAGATTCACAGACCATAGTGTGAAACGTAGTCTTTCCAACTGTTGTTGGCTAGTGCTTTAGTATTGGTGTGTTCAGTTATGTACACAAGTACACACAATAATACTTCCAGTAATTTTTTATAAGTTTTTGTTGTTCTCCGTGCATTTTTTCAGTCTGTTTAAAAGACTGTGTTGTACTTTACCAAAATGTTAAAGTTTCTGCACATTACCTTTAGTCTGTGTGCATGCCGTTAAGCCATATGCATTTTATTGTGCCACCGTAATAGCACTACTCTTCATTTCTCAGCCCATCTGTGGTATTTTTTCCTGCTTCTATTTTGCTACTGCTGTAAATCCTCCCCTCCAAAAAAAAATAAGGTATTGTTGTTTCACTTTTGGATTTGTGAAGACTGGTTAAGGTTTAGTTTTGCCTGTGCAGCTATATCTCTTCAGTGTCCAACTCCCATCTGGAAGTCACAATTGTTGTTTTTTGGCTTCCCATCCACCAAAAACTGAAGAAATATAATTTTGCTGTTAATTGTCTGTGTTCAGTCTGTTGAAATTGTTGTCACTGTACCACTACTGTGTGTTTCTCCATAGTACCATAAACATTGTTTCTCAGTGCATCTTATAGCATTTAAAGGAAAGAAAACAGACATACTAAAAAAATACCTATTGCAGTATTCTGGTCATTGTACTGTCTTGTGAATTCTCTTGAATTTGTTACAGCAACACACAAGACTGAAAAAAATCACTTTTTGTGGTTCACATGTTTCTTTTCTTGGTGATAGTCTATGTAATCTTAAAAAATGCCCTCGAAGAGACAGTCATACAAAGCTGTTTCTGACGGTGACATTGCTGCCAAGAAGACTATTGCTTGTGTGCTTTCAAATCCTAGCAGTGGAAGTTGTTGTGATGATGAAGCAGGTTCATCAGAGGCTAGTAATTTTAAGTATGGTCATGGAGAAAGCACCAAGGGATGTCGGCAGTGAAAATGCTGACCTCCCACACAGCGGCAGACAATACAAGCCGCAGATATTGTGCCACCCAATTGAGAGTGTTTTCTGTGGGGGCTGTGCCCACACCCCTGGACTTTAAGTTCTCAACTCCAGGTTGGAGTTCATCCAGCGGAGGGGGCAGAACACTTGGGGAAAACGTAACAAGGAAAAGGACCATTACAGCAACTGTTGCCTTAATGGTCTTTTTTAAATTTACACTGTCGGAGTGTCAAGCTGAAGGGGTGCACTGTTCATGGATGTAGCAGCACTTAACAAAAGGGAAAGGTAGTAGTTGCTGCTAGTAAAGGGATTTCTGTGACTCAGTTTTTTCTCAGCGAAATCAGTTGCTTCAATGCTTGTTGGAGATGCTGGTGTCACTGGTAGTAAAGTGAGTGATGGCATGGTTGATAACAGCATGAGTACTGCTACAACCCAGACAAAGTTATCAAGTGGCAAAAATGTTATGGAGTCAGAAGACTTGAGTGCACTTGATGCCCCACTCCCCACAATAGTTGAACATGATCCTGATCATCATGATTCGCAGTCTCATGTTTCCACAAATCCTCAGGTTAGGCCATCCAATGAATCAGATGGTGATGGAAAAAGTGTGGATGATTATAGTGAGGCTGCAGTTGTAATATGTCCATCAGATAGCATCCAAAGTGAATTTGTGGATGATTATGATGATGGTGCTATCGACCCCATATAGGAACTGGACAAAAAGAAAGTTAAGGTGGCTATAGGTAAACAGCCTGTTAGTAAATGCCCCCTCCTTCAGAGTTCTTCTGATGTAGCTGTGTCTGTGGATGACCCTGAGGTCATACTCATAGACTGTGATGTTCAGTCAAAGTCTAAGTCTGCATCACACCTGAAATCATGCAGCACACCCCCCATTTCACCTCCATGAAAACTGCAGTCCCATATGCAGCAGCAGCAGCAGCGTCATGTGAAATGTAGGGAAGCAAAATCCATAATTTGGGATTTTTTTTACAAGAAGAAAAAGATGAAACAGTGGCAATCTGCCAGCTTTGCCAAGTGTGTGTGATGTGTGGTAAAAAGGGTAGCCATCTTGGCACTGGGAGCTAGCATACTCATTTCAAGAGCAGGCACATGGCACTGTGGACTCAGCACTAGAGGAAAGCTGACGCCATAATGGGGCGTTCACCTTCATCCACCTGAATGAGCTTGGTATCCCCATCCCAAGTCAGTGTAAGTGGCCATGTAGGTAAAAGTTATGAATTAACACCGGAGGATTACTACAGGCATGAGGAGGAGGACTTTGAATCTTCCAGTAGTGGTCAGAGTAGCAGTGGTGGTCTATGTAGTAATTCTACTACATCAACCTCTGTGCTTAAAACAGGTAAAATAACAGCATTTATTTGCTTGTCACCTGTGCACCCACTATCTCATGTCAAGGGCACCCCATCCATGGCAGTTCACAGAGCAGAGATGATTGGCATGCCACGTTCAAAACACAGAACATTGCAACCCATGTTGCACAGTCTTTTTGAGAGTCACAGTAATTACCTGCCAAATCATGTGGTTGCACCTGAACTAAATGCTGCCATAGTGGAAATGCTTGCAATTGGCCTGTTGCTGTTCTTTGTGGAGAATACGGGATTCCGACATTTTATGGCACATGAATGTCCTAAATGGAAGATTCCATCCAAGACATACTTTGCCACCCATGCTGTCTCTGAGTTATATCATAATGTGATAGAGTCTGTAAGAAATGCCCTTCAGCATTCCACTTGACTTTACAGTCACTTAAGTATGGATACGTGGACAAGTGGCAAAATGGCAGGTAGTTCTTAGCTGTGTATTACTACACACTGGGCACAGTTACCTGGGGTTGTCTGTGATAGTGGGATGGGAAAGCAGTGTAATAAGTCAGACTGTGGTGGTAGCAACCTTCATGGCATTAGACAGCATGCCACACTTGCAATGCATAGTGTAGTATGGTCACATACAGGCAAAAACATGCAAGACTTGCTACTGACAGAAACTGATGAGTGGCTACACCCACTGTCCCTAAAAGCTGGCTTCATAGTTTGAGATAATGGGTCCAGTTTTGTTTAATGTATCAGCAATGGTGGCTTTGTGTGGGTTCTCTGCATGGTCCATTGTTTAAATTTTGTGGTACAGGAGTTTCTGCAGTACAAGGAAATCCAACACATGCTGAATGTTGCACGCCACATCTGTGCCCACTTTGCACATTCTGGAAAGGTCCGTGACCAACTTAGGCAGCTGAAGATCCAAAATAGCCTCCCTCAGCATCGCCTCAAGCTTGAAGTTGTCACAAGATGGAACTCCACACTTTACATGGCAGAGCGCTTGTACAAGCAGTACAATGCAATCTCTGAGTACCTTGTTATGGACACTAGCCGTGAAGGTTCCGGGGCATCAATGTCTATTACAACTAAGCAATGGTGACTTGTGGATTCAGTATTAGTAATTTTGAGGCCATTTGAACATGCCACGCAGGTAGAGAGTGCTGCCACTGCATCCACTAGTCAAGCCGTTCTACTGCTATGGGTGCTGAGGGAGGCATTGTTAAATCTTCAGCCTAGCCTTGATTTGGCCGGATATAGGTCAAGCTGTGCATTACTCAAACACATGATTACAGTCTTAGACAGCAATAGACACATCATCACCATTTGGCAATATCCAGAATTTGGAAGAGCCACAATGCTGGACCCGTGCTACAACCGTGGCATTGTATCCATACTTGAGGGAGGGCATGATCAGGTTCAAAATCTCACTGGACAGCTGGTCAAATAGGTTCATGGGGCACAGACATCATGTGCCAAGTTCTGTAAACCACAGCTTAACAAGGCTGAAGGTCACTGTGGACACAGTGCATCCAGTAAAGTGGCTGAACAGCAAGGGATGGTGTCAGCTGCACAGCTGGCCATTAATCCCCTTTGGGGTGCCTTGTCCAAAGTTGGAATTTGTAACCTAGATGAGTAGGGATGTAAGTTTGTCATGGCAGTCATACACAGCATTGATTCCATGATGTTTGAGTTTTACTCAGGACTTCCATGACTTTCACTACTGTTATCAGAATGTAGAAACGATGACGGTGCCACAACATTTACTACTGTTTACTTGTGATTTCATGAACAAACAATGAGTCATTAAAACCACATCCATGACAAACTTACATCCCTATAGATGAGTCTTGTGAACAGGTGGATGACTCATCAGGAATGCTCACATCACAGAACATGGTTGAGGCCTATCTGGCAGAAAATAGGCATCTGACAATATTGCATGATCCTCTGGTGTGCTGGAGTGACAAGGTGAATGAATGGCCAGTGCTGACATGAGTATCACTGAAGTACCTAATCTGCCCACCCTCCAGGGTAAGTTTGGAAAGGGTAGTTAGTTCTGTAGGGACCATAGTGCATGACCGTCATACTAACTTATCACCTACAAAAGTTGGCATGCTGACATTTATCAACATGATTGAAGGTCACATACCAAGTAGGACAAGCACATTTATGTTTGTACCAAGCCACGATGATGGTGTTGCTGATCATGAGGGTGAAGTGGACAATCCTGGTGGCAGTGTCAAACAGTGTACCATGGAGGCTGATGATGTGATCATGGAAAAAAAATTTCCAAGTGGATACAACTCTGCTTTTGAGGATTGTGAGAGTAACTTCCTCATTGATGATGATGAGGACTTTGGTGGAAGGGCATAAAGAAAACATTGGTGTTGAAGTACTTCTTCCTGTTATAAGTGTCATATGACATGTCATTAGAGTTCCCCTTCACCTTCCTTGATTTTGTCAGTACAGTTTACAGAAAGTGTGCAGACATTATTACCTGCAGTCTTCTAAACACGTCAACTTGTAGCCATCGATATCGTGCTGATTGAATGACAGATATCACGACATTGAAATATAGTAACACACCCCTGCCAGCCACCCTGCTTCTTGAGAGAGAGAAAGAGTGAGACAGAGAGACAGACCTGGTGCCTTTGCCCAATATAAGAACCCTCAGCCAGTCACAGCCACCCTGTTTCTTGAGACAGATAGACATTGCACCTGTGCAAAATGCAAGAACCCTCAGTCAGTCACAGTCACCCTGCTTCTTGAAAGAGAGAGACAGACAGACAGACAGATATTGTACCTGTGCCCAATGTAAGAACCTGCAGCCAGCCACAGCCACCCTGCTTCTTGAGAGAGAGAGAGAGAGAGACAGAGAGTGTACCTGTGTCCAATATAAGAACCCGCAGCCAGCCACAACCACCCTGCTTCTTGAGAGAGACTGACATTGTACCTGTGTCCATAGAAACATAGATTTTGACAGCAGATAAGGACCACTTGGCCCACCCAGTCTGCCAGGGTTCGACAAATCCTATTGCCCGACGTCCCGGGCTACCAGATACAGTGCAGGGACAAGCACTTTCTGTTGTGCCACCTGTCCACGGGCTAGCACTGATTTAAAAATCTTTGCTGCAGTTCTACCTTCCACCAGTAGGGTGCTCACTGCTTCGGCTATGCACCTACTGGTCGGGAACGAGCGGTGAGTGTATGAGCTTGCCTCAGCCTATGGAAGCCTATGGAAGTGGCATCAGGAGGCGGCCTGAGCAGCGTCTCGTCGGAGGAAAGCAGGAGGAGCAAGCTGTCAGACTGGCAGGCGTGGGGCCAAATAGGAAGACAATCTTGAACTGTAAGTGATACAAAGAATGCCCATTGGCGCGGTGGTGATTTGGCGCATAGTGGAGGCAGGTGTAAAGGCGTGCATTGCGTTAGAGCCCTCATTCACTGTCTGTTGGAGGATACTAGAGGATACACAAATTAAACAGTCCGTTGTTGTGGATATGAGGAGTAGGACTACGAGGTGCAACCTTTCTTTGTGTGTGTGAGTGGACTTGACTACTCGGGAAAACAAATTTAAAACTGAATTAAGGATAGAGGGTTGGTGTGAGTGAAGGCGGGAGGAGGAAGGCAGGAGCTAGGAGGACTAGGAGTGGGGGCAACGTGGCTGAGCACTGTTGACTGCACACAAGTGCATTAGTGCAGCAGACAAGCAAGCCATGCCAGTTTTGCCAAAATTAATGAAGAAGAGACTAATCTGAGTAAATAAGAGTGTGCAGGCAGGGTAAATAAAATATTGAGAAGGTTAGGTTGGGCATAACAGGGTGAAAGCAAACCAAGAAGCTATAAAATAAATTAAGTAGGCAGTATAGTGCAGTGGTCTAAGGCTCTGAGCTGCAAATCTGGTGACATCAGCAGACCAGACCTGGGTTTGAATCCCACAGCTTCCACTTGCATACTGCCTGAGCAAGTCACTTAACCTCCTTGTGCTCCCAGGTCACTTAGCTTAGTGTGCTATACCTGGTTAAACAACTAAAAATAATTTAAACAAGGAGAAGGAAACAAAACAGAAACTTGGGAGGGGACTGTCTGGTACTGTCTGCCGTCTGTGACAACTGAGAACTAGCAGCAGCATAAAGTGTCACTGACTACAGAAAATAAAAGGAAGAAAGCAAGGGCAGGGGACTACTGCTGTGGGGCGGGAGCTTTGTGTTGCCCAGTGCCCACCAGTAAAAACAACAGTTTATTTGACTACTAGCTTCATAGACAAAGAAAAATAAAATAATAAAAAGCAAAAAAAAAAAAATAAGGGAAGAGGCTGGTGGGTTGTTGGGAGGCGGAGGCGCAGATATAGGATTGTGTGTAAGGAGTGAAGGAGGAGCTTGGAGAGGAGGGGCGAAGGAAAGGACTGACTTGAGAAAGTTAGTAAAAAAAAAAAGATAGTATAGTAAGAAATAAGCCTATAACTCAAACTGTGTGTGGTGTGGGGCTATGCAATGAGGCTTAGTTGGGCTGTTGGGAGATTTTGTGAAAAGGTAAGAGGACCCAGTGTCCTGCAGCCAGTTAGTTGGCTTTTGGCAAGTACCCAAGAAACAAAAGAAATATAGTAAAAAATATATATAATACAAGTGGAATTAATAGTAAAATAAGGGAGCCTAACTGGGGGTGGGCTTGGGCTGTGCTGGGAGAGAGGGCGTGAGTGACTGTGTGGAGAGTGTTCTGCAGCCAGCTGCCTGACTTTTACAGGACAAGACAACTTGCAGTGTATAAAAGAAAAACCCAACCTTGAGCCCACCAGTGAAAAAAGGACACACAGACACCAGTGTTTAAAATAAGTTTATTATTATTGGTTCCATTAGTCTTTAAAAAAAAGTGACCACCAAATTTATATGGACAATATGCAGACGAACAAAGCCAAACAACAAAGTCTCTTGTCTCTCTGGTCAACAACAGCACCATCTTTTCTGAGACAAACACAGTCTGGTACTACTTCCACAGATAAAAGTCATGAAACTGAATCTGCATCTGTGGTTCTGGATATAATTGCTGACCAGGTACTTGATGTAAACAGAGAAGCCCTAGTAGCCTTATCTCAAAAAGCCCTGTGTCACTTGCTAAGAAACGTAGTTTACTGCTTGATAATGAGGTGGCAGTTGGGAGTAGTAAAGACAAGAAATATGACCAAGAGAAAGGGCCAGACTATTTCAGTGTCATTGGCTGTCCACTTATAAATGGTTGAGATACGATGATAAAAGGGGCTTATGTACTGCACACTATGTGAAAGGTATCCCAGTATTGCAACTCCAGCATTTTCAAAAAAACAAATGTCTTTGCCACAGGCTCTAACAACTTCGCATTGAGTCACTCGTGCACATGAAAAATCCAATCCACATGTGCTATGCCAGAATCAACATATTCTGGAAAGTGGCCAACGAGCAGTATGTTGTGAGATTAGTGAGTCACCACTTTACCAAGCCTTTGCACAGTTGGAAGAGGCCACAAAAGCAAAGATGGGCGCCTGTTTAACACAGCGTATTCCATAGCCAAAATCTTAGCCCTTTCTCAGACATGGGTGGCTCTGTGAATTACAGGAAAAAATGGCATTAAGCTAGGTTCTAATTATACTAACGATAAGCGAGCCAGGGACTTTTGCAGTGCTATTTCAGCAGTGATATCCAGAACCAGATGCAGACTCTTGCTAATGTTAAGTATGTGACAGTTCTTGCTGGCGCAGTACTGATTACAGTATAACTGAGTGGGAAAATGTTTTCTTAAGGTTTGTTGAACCTAATTCAAAACAGGTGCATACATTGCTTATCAAGCTGTGCCACTGGAACATGCACATGCAGAAGGTGTATTCCATGCAATATCAACTGCATTGGAGTCAGTAAATCTTCCTCTCAGTAATCTACAAAATGTTAACAATCCAGGACCGCTTCTTATTTCAGCAAATTTTGATGGGGCCAGTGTCATGATGGGCGAAGAGGAGGAACCATAGCAAGTTGGGGAACACTGCCGTCCTGAAATAATTCGATGCACTCGTTGCCCATAAGCTAGAGCTGGCAGTTCTCGATGTGTTAAAAAATCCATTTGTATCAAAGCTGGAAAGTACTCTCAAGGGAATATTTAAATTTTATCACTATAGTCCCAAAAAATGAGAGAGCTCAAGAAATTGCTAACGTGATGGATACTGATCTGGCGCTTTACTGCAATTAAACAAGTGAGATATGGCTTGCCAGTAGGTCACGTTCGGTACATGCAGTTCAGGTTAACCTACCACTGTTGTACAACACCTACATGCATCTTTGACTGCTGGTGGTGGTGAAAGTTCAAAACAAAGAGCCTCTTAAAAGAAACACAGAGTGTGCAGTTTGTAAAGCTATCCATATACTGCAAGATTTCCTGCCAATACTAAAAACCTGTCACTGCAGTTTCAACGAGATGACATAGTAATACTGGAAGTTCCACAGCTTGTTGAGACCTGCCTACTCCAGCTTATGGAACTGAAAACCATGCCAGGGCAATACATGGCAGCTTTCCTCAGCCATTACAAACCAGAACAGAAATGTATGGAATATGTTGTGACAAAGAGAGGAGGGAGGAGAAGACTGTTCATTTCCCATTCAGAGGCAACTGCCCAGAAATCAATTTTGTGACAGATGGACAACTGCAGACTTTAATAGATGCAGCAATAATGTATATTGACAACAGATTTAAAAATTTCTCAGACGTGCCTCTCAAATGGTTCAACTGCTTAGATTTTAAGCAGTTTGATCTCAAAGAGACCAACTAGCGGTGTTTGGGACCTCTGAACTTGCAAACCTGGCAGAATATTTTTCACTTTTACGGAGGAGCAGCAGGAACATATAAAGTCAGAGTATGCTGCATTTAAAACAATATTGAAATCTGCCATTGAAAACCCTATTTGCAGGTATATACCAGATTACTAAAGAAAAACACCCAGATTATACACATTCTTGACTTAGTTGAAATACTCATGGCAATGAGTGTATCGACTGCAAAATGTGAGAGAGTTTTCTGTTCAGAACCTAATCAAAACAAAAATCAGGACAAGGCTGGCTGATGATTCACTACAGTCTCTCCTGCAGATAGCAGTAGAAGGTCCTGAACTGCATGACTTTGATCCGGATCCAGCAATTAACCACTGGCTGCTCTCTGGTCCAGGCACTCGACATGTTCGTGGGCATGCTGTTACTGCTGATACATTATCTTCTGGTTTAGCTGCTTCTGCTGATGATGATCTTCTTGATGCTAGTACTCCTGCTCCCAGTGCCCCATCATCTTCTTCCTGGCCTAGCCCTTAATCACCATTTCATGTTCTTCTCAACCAACAGCCTAACTGGTTTTGGCTTGTCCTTAACTAATTCTGTATCATTTCTCAATCTCTTCTAATACAGACTTCTGCCTGGGTGTCTTAGTGTCCGGCCTGTACTACCCTGGCCTGTATTAACAAAAAATATATGAAAATATTGTTTTCCTGATTTGAAGTTCTTCATCATCTCCATCCATCCTATGAAATAATAGTACAACATATAAGCCCTGCCACACAGCCACACCATTTAACTTATTTCTGTTAAGTCGGTTTAATATTTCAATTGAAATGTACTGGACTACCACTCGGAACTCGAGGACTACCATTTTTGTCAAGGCCACTTGTCCTGGACTAGCATGAGATTTTAAAATTTGTCGATCCCTGCAGTCTGCCCATTTCCCTACCTACTGGATAAGCTGCAGATTCCAGCTAACCAACAGCCTACTTCCTGCAACCCCCCACTATAATTGCCTTGTGTCTGTCCCATGCATGTTTGAATTCCCCCACCATTTTAGACCCAATGGTCTCCTCAGGAAGACTGTTCCGTGTATCCACCACTCTCTCCATGAAAAAGAATTTCCTCACATTACCCCTGAGCCATCCTCCCTCTATCTTTAAATTGTGACCCCTTGTTCTTACACATCTCTTTTTCTGAAAGATGCTACCCTCCTGGACTTTGTTGATTCCCTTGAGGTCTTTGTATGTTTCTATCATGCCCCCCCATCCCTCCTTTCATCAAGAGTATACATATTAAGCTATCTCAGTCTCTCTTCATATGGTTTCTGCTGCAGACCCTGCACCATTTTAGTTGCCCTCCTCTGGACTGCTTCCATCCTGTCTATGTCCATGCATAGATGAGGTCTCCAAAACTGCACATAGTACTCCAGATGGGGTCTCACCAACTGTCTGTATAGAGGGATAACCACTTCCCTTTTCTACTTGTGATGCCCTTCCTATGCATCCCAGTATCCCCCCTGGCTCCCCTTACCAACTTTTCACATTGCTTACCCACCTTTAGGTCATCTGATATGACTACCCCAGGTCTCTTTCCATTTTTGTTGCTGTTAGTACCTCCCCTGATATTGTGTACTCTTCTCCTGAGTTTTTGTCTCCCAGGTGCATTACTTTGCAGTTCTTTGCATTGAATCTAAGTTGCCATATGTCTGACCATTCCTCCAAGCTTGCCAAGTCCCTTCTCATCTTTTCTACCCCCTCTTTTGAATCCACTCTGTTACAGATCTTTGTGTCATCTGCAAAGAGGTATACCTTTCCCTTCAGACCCTCTGCAATGTCACCTATAAAGATGTTAAAGAGGACTGGACCCAGTACTGAGCCCTGAGGTACTCCAGTAGTAACTCCCTTTTCTTCAGAATGTGTTCCATTCACTACTACCTTCTGTGTCCTGTTGTGCAGCCAGTTTGCTACCCAGGCTACCAACCTGGGACCCACTCCCAGGCTGGCTAACTTGATTATTAGTCTTTTGTGTGGGACTGTGTCAAATGCCTTGCTAAAGTCTAGGTAGGCCATATCCACAGCCCATCCCTGGTCTATTACTTTGGTCACCCAGTCAAAGAAATCAATTAGATTCATCTGACATGACCTTCCTGCTGTAAATCCATGCTGCTTTGGGTCCTGTGTGCTGCTGGCCTCTAGGTACTCAACAATTCTTTCTTTCAGAAGTGATTCCATCATTTTCCCTACCACTGAGGTCAGACATACAGTTCTGTAGTTTCCTGCTTCTGCCTTGCTACCACTTTTGTGAAGAGGAATCATATGTACCATCCTCCAGTCCTCAGGTACTGCCCCATCCTGCCATGATTTGTTAAGAAGCATGGTCAGTGGTGTCACTAGGTCCTCCTTAGTTCTTTTAGAGTTCTGGGGTGAATCCCGTCAGGCCCCATTGCTTTGTCCACCTTGAGTTTTAGGAGTTCTTTCAGGACTCTTTCTTCTGCGAATGGACTGGTGTCAACCCCCCTACCCAGAGTGCTTCTATTGTCTGGTTCAGGTAACTCCTCCTCATCTTCTTTTGTGAATACTGAGTAAAAGTATTCATTCAGTATCTCTGCCTTTTCACTGTCTCCCTCGGCCCACCTCCCATTTCCTTTATTAATCTTCACTATCTCTCCCTTAACCTTTCTATGCTCCCTAATGTACCTATAAAAGGTTTTATCCCCCTTCTTAACTGAGTTGGTTATTTTTTCCTCAGTTTGGGCCTTTGCTAGTCTGACTGCCTTCCTCACTTCTTTCTGCTTTAATTGATACAGTTCCCTGTCATGCTCCTTCTGTGATTCCTTATACTTTTTGACTGCAGCTTTTTTCTCCTTAACCTTTCCTGCCACCTCTTTTAAGAACCATAGTGGTTTTTTATTCTGCCTTGTTTTCTTTATTTGTTTCACACAAAGGCTTGTTGCCTCTATGATGGCAGTTTTGATTTTTCTCCATTGTTCTTCCACCCTTCCTTTTTGGTAATTTGTTAGTGCATTTTTCAGGTATTCACCCATTTTGCCAAAGTCAGCCCTTCTAAAATCCAGTATCCTTGTTTTTGTATGGCTTATCTCCATGGTTGTGCTCATTGTAAAGCACACTGTGCAGTGGTCGCTTGTTCCCAGATGTCTACTGACTTCTAAATTTGTGATCCTCTCTCCATTTGAGAGTACCAGGTCTAGTATTGCTCCCTCCCGAGTGGGTTCCAACACTAGCTGTCTAAGGCCTGCCCCCTGCAGGGCACTGAGAATGACCTTGCTCTTGGATGTGGCTGCAGTACATGTTATCCAGTTAACATCTGGTATATTCAGGTCCCCCATTAACAGTATATCCCCTTTTTCAGCCAATTTGAGAATGTCCTCTATCATTTTGTTGTCCATTTCCTCCCCTTGATATGGGAATCTGTATACAACCCCTGTGCTGATTATGATTTTTTTTTTTTTGAAATTTTGCTCTTTATTTCACGCCCCGCATCCGTCCTCAGCCTGGTCATGGACTCCGGGATCCCCGGTCACCGGACATTTGCCGACTCCCCAGTCATCCCTGGCTTTCCCCCCAGAGAGTGGGGCCACAGTTCCGACCCCCGGTATCGGACCGCGGAACTAGTAACTGGTCGGGGAATGGCTCCGGTGACCAATCAGGGCATCCCGGAGTAAAGCGTCATATAGACACTGGGCATGGTTTCCCCCATTAGCCCACTCCCTTGAGGGAGGCGGGGATGTGCAATGACGCTAAGCATCTGCCCCTGCTTCACTCCCCTCCCCCCTGATGTAAGCACGGCCACGTGCATTGATCCCTAGCCTCATGCGTCCCCTCGTGCCGACTGCTGGCCCTCCCGGAGAAGGAGAGCAGTCCGTGGGACTCTGATCCTTCTCCCCCCGGCCAACCCTCCGACGACCCGAGTCCGTTTCCGAACACGGGTCGCTGGTGTCGCAAGTGGAAATCCAACCGCTGCACCGACGGGCTGTGCTGATTATGATGCCATTCCCTGTCTCCAAGGTGACTCAGAGTGCCTCTCGTCCTCCCTCTTTACTTTTTAGTTATATAACTTTGATCCCTTCCCTTATGTCTAGAGCTACTCCAACTCCTCTTTTACCTTCCCTGTCCCTTCTGTAGATTGTGTACCCTGGCATGTTGACATCCCAGTCATGGTTCTCGGAGTACCATGTTTCTGTGACTGCCACAATATCCAATTGTTCATCTTCCATCAGGGCTACTAGCTCAGGAAGCTTGTTTCCCAGACTATGGGCATTGGTACTCATTGCCTTCCATTTAATGTTGGCTTTATCCTTTTATCCCCCATCCCTGCTCTTATTTTCCTTGTCTATTTTTCCATTTACCCCTGTCCTGCCCTGTGTTGAGCTCTGCACCTCAGTGTTTACCTTACTACCTGCCATGTTTTGTTGGGGGGAGGCTTGACATTTCCTTCCTTTTATCATTGTCTCCCCCTTTGGCTAGTTTAAAAGCTTGTCAAGGAAGTATTTAAACCTATCACCTAGGAGCTTGGTTCCCTTCATGGACAGATGCAGACTATCATGCCAGTATAGACCTTTATCTCTCCAGGTGCCTCCCCAGTCCCCAATGAAGCCAAAGCCCTGTGCTCTGCACCAGTTTTGCAACCATTCATTAAACTGCATGGTGTGCAGTACCCTAGCCTCACTCCTGCCATGGACTGGTAGCACCTCTGAGAAGGTTATCATGCTTGCTACCCATCTGAGGCCCCTCCCCAACTCCACAAATTCATTCTGCACTGCATTGATCCCATGCCTAGCTAGGTCATTTGTTCCAAGGTGGACTATGATATCTAGTTCCCTCTCCTGTGATGCTGCTTCTGCAATCCTAAAGATTCGCTTCCTGTCCCTCCAAGCCATGGCACCAGGCAGGCACCTTACTTCCTTCTCCTCTCCCTTTCCCAGTTTTACCCCCTAACAATTGAGTCCCCCATCAAAAGCTGTTTCCTTCCCCTGTGGTGTCCCTTGCCACCCTTTTGTGGGTCTCCCTTGTGGATGTCCTCAGCATTCTTATAGGTCTCCACTGAGGGTGTCATCATAGAGGAACCTTGCTCTGCCAGAATGGCTTATGATTTGTGTAGAGGTACAACTAGGGGGCTTCTCCTCTGGTCCACCACCTGCACCCTCCCAGAACCCCCTGTGGTCCAACTGCTCTTCATACTTGGCAACCTCTGAGGCAGTAGTTGTGGCAGTGGTGCTCTTTGGAAGGGGGAGGCCTCCTTAGTCCTTGCTAGTTCAGCCTGGAGGTGGGCAACCTCCTCTCTCAGAGCTGACAGTTGTCTGCAAATAGGACAGCAATGCAGTTTCCTGAATGTCTCCCTGAAAACTTCTGCCCCACAGCCAGTGCATTGCACCATTCCCCACATGTCCTTCTTCCTTATAATATACAATATGTAATATATATAAATATATATATTTTTTTATTATTATTTGTGGTGTGTACCTACCCTTTTTGCACTGTGCTGGGTCATTAAGGATATGACAGTTCTGCCCCAAGACCTGTTGAGGAAGTGATGTCAGAACTGTGGCTATAACGGAAATGCCATGCCTGGGGGGGTCGGGTGTGTGAGGTAGGGTGGGTGGGTAGTCCACAGCCACTGGTGACTGTTAGAAACAATCAAATACACACCTGCTCCACCACCCTGGTGAGTATTGTCCTTTATAGTAATTCAACTAACACCACAATTTACTAGACCAGGGCTCCTGCACAAACCACTCTACTAAGTCCAGGGATAAAAATAAACTCACTCTTCAGCCAGCAGAACACCTTTAAAATGTTGCAGAAATATCCTTCCAAATCCTAGGTCTTAACTCCAACAATCAAGCAAATTCAGTTGTATCTCACTCCCTCTGTTTATAAAATTACTACACTTTTAATGGAATCCTGCAGTTCTCTGCTTAATGCCAATAAGGAAAAAAAATGAAACTTTTTGTAGAAAGCGTAACTCCCCTTCTTAACAAGTCTCACCAGTTAATATGCCTTACCAGGTTTCCAGGTCCTAAATGGAGTTATAGTTTGTTCTTTGCAGTGTAGCAATGTTCTCAGCTTCCAACAGACAAATCAAAGTCAGTCTGATTGGCTTCTAACTGTGAAGGATGCCTAAGACAGCACAGTGATGAAACCCCACCCAGAGCCAATTGATTGACTAGTGACACCTGTGATGTAAGCAGGTCTTTCAATGTAGGCACTCTGCTATGTCTGATTCCAATACACAAAATCTTTCAGTGAACCAGGGATAAAAACGTAACTTCTCAGCCAGCAGGACACTTTTAAAATGTTGCAAAAATATCTTTCCAAATCCTAAGTCTCAACCCCAACAATCAAGCAAATTCAGTTGTATCTCACACCCTCTGGTTATAAAATTACTACACTTTTAATGGAATCCTGCAATTCTCCACTTATGCAAATAAGGAAAAACAAATTAAACTTTTTGTAGAAAGCGTAGCTCCCCTTCTTAACAAGTCCCACTAGTTATTATGCCTTACCAGGTTTCCAGGTCCTAAATGGAGTTATAGTTTGTTCTTGTCCAATGTAAGAACCCACAGCCAGCCACAGCCACCCTGCTTCTTGAGAGCGAGAGAGACAGAGATTGTACCTGTGCCCAATACAAGAACCCACAGCCTGCCACAGCCACTCTACTTCTTGAGAGAGAGAGAGAGACAGACAGACAGACAGACCTGGTGCCTTTGCCCAATCAAAGAACACGGCTGCATCCAGCCATGGTGAATTCATGTCCTATGATTATGCATTCATTGATTTGTTATTGTATCATTTCGGTACTATACTGACTTTTGCAAAAATTTGGTTTATTGTGTCATCATCATTATTAACCATAATAGCCCAATGATCATGAAATAAAGTATCCAAATTCACCAGCGTTGTTTTCAATTTTGGCATTAAAAATAATGTATTAATAATTCTTCTGGATTCCTGCATTCAGTAATGATGGACTGATCTTTTAACAAAGTTAGTTTGTTGTTTTAGATATTTTTAAAAAATATATCTGCATGATCAGTACAAAATGACTTGAGAACAAGTAACATCAAATACTTGTGCCACAGTGAGCAATAATTTGTAATGTTGGTTGTTCTCTTTGGTTATTTCCCTGAAGGTGTTGCACCACTAGCCTGGCTTCAGCCAGCAATGTACCATTACACAGTTAAGAAACATTACACCCATCATAATTAACATCAGTAATTTACAGTAAGTATGTATCTCATGTACTGTGTTTTTGACTTAAACTGTATTGTTAATCCTTTCTTTACTTTTTAATACATGCCACCATTTTTCATCAGAGCAGGTGACTGTTTAAACCTGCAGTCATACAGTCTAAGGACAAAAATGACAGCAAGTACTGTAATAGCAGCAACAACGCCGTTGCAGTGCTGCCACATAAATTATTTTATCTGCAGGTAAGTATCACTCGTATTTCCTCTTTTATTTTATTTTCTACCTCAGGTGTGAAGTATTCAAGGGTGGTGAAATACAGACCTGATAATATCTTTCTCTACACAGATGAGACAGGCATACTTCAGTGCACATGGATTCTACACCTTGTTTTTCTGGGTCAGGATGGAATGTAAGACATTTGTCCAGTGCGTGTCACTAAACTTGATCATTTTTTTTCACAGGCATTTAGTGTTAGCTGTGCATTTAAAGCTGAATATAACAAAAGACTAGAAAAGCACCACTGGGCACTGAATGGTGTACTGGAATGACATTTTCAGGTAACATCGAGGTACTTTGGATCGGCCAGCATGTTCCAATCTGAAGACAGAAAATAGTTTGGATACACTGAAGACCCGGAAAAAAGACAAAAACATTAATGAAAATTGTTTACCAATGATGCACCCCCCCCCAAAAAAAACGCTTTTTCGTACAGTTGAAGTCAACAGTCAGACACATGTAGAACACATGTGCAGCAGCTGCATGGTTTCATTACTTTGGTTGTGAATTTGTCTGCTATGACCTGAGAATGTAAAAGAAAATAACAGTAATGAAAAACGGTTATAATTTACTCAACCACAGCAATAACCCACCCCCTGAAAAAATATTTAAATTTTACAGTACAGTATGCGCCACTTGTAACGGACTAGTTTGTTCCTGCACATTTCATCTGTTACATGAGGCATCCATTACATCATTCAACACTGAAAAAAAACCTTTTTTTCTGTCTGTTGCAAGCGGTCATTAGCTGGGACAAGAGGAAAGCAGCAAACAAACGGACAAACCAATATCAAACATTAAGTAGATGACAGCCATTACTGTCATTTGAATTACAGCTCTTTCGTGAATGTTTTGCTTTTGCAAAAAAAACAGGTTTCAAACTTTATTTTATTTTTAAAATCCAAAGAAAAACTAAACCAAACAAACAAACAAAAAATGTGCTATGTGCACTATGCACTGTACTGTGCAGCCTGTTTCTTACTGCTGCTGGCGACTGTTGCATTAGGTACTCCACCATGAGGGTCTGTTTCTTTGGTTTGGTGATGTAGCATAACCAATGTTCCTCCACTGTTGCCAGCTGATCCCATCGCAGAATGAGGTCATGCCTCTGTTCAACTGCTCACCACAGTGTGAGGAGCACTCTGCTGACATCTGAGGGTGTTACAGGCACTTCATCCCTATTGTCTTCCTGTTGTTCATCCTCTTCCTCCTCTTGTGTCTCCTTCATCAGTTCCACAATAGCCACTCCAATGTCATCCACCTCAGCCTGCTAGTGCTGGTTACCTAGGTGACAGAGTTCATCCATTGCCTGCGAAGTTAGTCTGACAGGATTTATCTTCCTCTGTATCTTCATGCTCTTCTTCTGGGACTTCGCCAATTTCTGGGTGAGTAGCGAAACTGCCCTTTTGGAAACATCACTGGATAATTTCCACAGACACTTTGTGCCACGCCTGTTGTATGAGGAGAACAGAGTCAAGCAAATGTATCCACTTCACACAAATTTACGCATTATTTCAGCATCCCCATCTAAGATATCTAACAGGCTGCCCCTCAGAAGAGACACATAATGTCTCTTAAAGCTGTAGATGATCCCCTGATTGAGGGATTGCATTAGAGAGATAGTGTTTGGGGGCAGAAAAACTAACTTAATGTTCTGCAATCTGTTCACTGTGGGGTGA
The DNA here is from genome assembly GCA_016271365.2 of Neoceratodus forsteri. Taxonomy (NCBI): domain Eukaryota; kingdom Metazoa; phylum Chordata; order Ceratodontiformes; family Ceratodontidae; genus Neoceratodus; species Neoceratodus forsteri. Next base: position 257,696,079 of record CM028137.1, on the reverse strand, counting down.
GAGCTGCAGTTGTCTAGCAGCAGTGCTATCTTCCAGGATCGTAAACTGCGATCTCAATCATGCAACCAGGAGGTGAAAATGTTCATCATCCAGGCAATCTTATTGTGGTGGAAAAGCACTGCAAGGTTGTGGACACCCCTAAAACACCTTGGTTGAGTGCTTTTCCCAATGACAATCAGAGTTTTTTTTTCATTCCCTGACATGTTGCAGGTGAGAAGAACAGTAATGTGCTCCTTAGCTTTATTAAGACCCAAAGGTGCTTTGGCATAAAAAGCTAGTGTGCTATAACCCACACAGCTAAAAAAAAGACCTGTCTCATCTGTTTTGAAGATGTTACTGGGTGTGTAACTCGAGAGTAGATATGGCAGAACATCTTTCAACCAGATATCGGCAGCACTAGTGTCAGCGTTAAGCTTCTCTCCATGAATTTTCTTAAAGCAGAGGTTATGCCTCATTTTTCAATGACTTAGCCAGCCATCGGTTACTTTAAAATCTGTTTTTCCAAGAGCAATCGCTAGTTGGTCACCTTTGCAGCAACAGAGGACTAGAGATTAATGCCTCCCTCCCTCAGGCATTGGTAAACCAGATAAGGAGGGCTTCCTCTACATCACTGTCTTTCCCCTCTCATTTTTTCCTTCTCTTGGGTTTCTGATTGCTGTGCCAGTTGGCCAGCAGACTTTCTTTGTTTTTTATCAGGTCAGACATCGTCGACTTTGGAATACAGAAGTGAGAGCATAAATCTCTAATTCTAAGTTTTGGCATTTTCTCCATAGATTTTAAAATCTCTGTTTTTTTTGTTAGCGTTAAAGAATTATACTTACCAGGAAGCATCATGTAAGGTATGCAATAAGGACAAAACAGCACAACAGCACAGCACGATAGCACAGACAACATAAGATAAACAAATGAATGTGCCACAATGCAGTGATTTGATTAAATAGTCTAAGTAGCCAGCTAATGAAAGCATGCTTAAATTAATCCTGATAACAGCGGACTGTGAGAGCATTTAATTGCTCACAGGTAACACATTAATAGGGTGAGAAGTTCTGACAAACTGCTGTGAATGATTGCCCTGGCGGCATCTAAAAGCGGAGCTACAGGTATGGCTAAACAATAAAGAAATACATTAAAGATATATGAAGTGGCTTTTGGCAATGGGAAGTTGTCTCTTACAAACGGATGGCTGGTTAAAATGTGTCCATTACATTTGGCACATACTGTACCACATTAGATGGCGGCACATATGTATGGCATGTGAATGTGATCATGTCCAACACACTGATGAAGGGGAAACATTCAATAAGTATGATGATGATTCCTTGCAAAGGAATAACACAACAGAGTGCTTACAACAAACAACAAGATTCAATACAAATTAAACGGCAGCATCACTGAAAAAACATGACAGTGACATGTAAAATAACTTACCATTGTTGGTATCAATACACACACATAGGGTAGCATGCTTCAGACAGTGCAGCAGAAGAAATTTCCAGAACAACAAATTATAGTTCAACCCATGGTCATCTGTGGCTATCATCATTTAGCAACACACTGTACATCAGCAGCAGCAGCAAACAATAGGACAACAGCAGCAATGAGTGCCAACATTCAGTTTTCTCAGGGGAACACTGATACAGAGTTCTGGCTCCCTGTTCACCCTTTAAGCAGTGCTTCAAAAAATACTTCTGACTTTTCTGAACAGTTTTTCATGTGATTATTCTTCATCGAGACTTTTCATGAAATTAAAATGACAGGACAACAGCAGCAGCATGTGCCAGCAATCAATTTTCTCAGTGGGACACTGATACACAGTTCTGGCTTTCTGTGCACCCTTTAAGCACTGTGTCAAGAAATACTTGTGACTTTTCTGTACAGTTTTTCATGTGATTATTCTTCATCAGGACACTAATATTGCATGCTGAATGATGTAGCAAGATAGTAGTATAAACAGGCTACATTCACATAAGATAGGAAATGTTTTTGGGGGGTTGGATTGTAACTGTATGTGATGTTAGGGTATTTTGATTGTGCTTGTGGGTGTACTATGAAAACTTAACAGAGTCAACACAGTAGCCAAAAAGTAATATAGCATGACAAGTACAGCAGCAGTGTTATAATCAGGTGACAATTTTCACCTATAGTTTTATATTCTATTTTGGATTGGTGCTTATCTACTGACTTGTGTATATGATACCCTTCTTTCTGCAATTTACAGCTGCTGTACAACTTTTTTTTCACATCTTAAATAATAAACATAGTGCTACTTTTAATCTGCCTTGCACCAGTTTTCATCAGTATTCTCACCTGTTTTTGTACATCTATTGTTTAAAATCATGTCTGTTGTGACTAAATTGAACTAGCATGCAGTGCAGCAAGCAGTGCTCAAGCACATGACCTTATGGGGCAGTAGGTGTTCAAACACAGCTAGGAATAGTGATGAAAACCAGCTCTAAACAATAATAAAAGGAACACTACTTTTATTGTTTCAGATGTAGAAAAAAAAGGAGTAATGCAGAATCAAATTAATTGCGGAAGGTAGGGTATCATACAAATCAGTAGATAAGGGACATTTGAAAATTGAATAAACCAGTATAGGTCAAAATTGTCACCACATTATTGCACTGCTGCTTTAACTCAATACAACAGGAAGAAAACATTACTGGAAAAAAAATCACATATTTATTCTGTATGTAAAAATATTATTAAGTAGGAAAAGAAGGAAAGCGGAGGGCATTTTTTTTCCTTTAGAATTTTTTTGGTGTGTTTTTCATATTTTTTGGAGGGGGAGGACAGTGAGCAAAAATAAAGACAGAACAGAAACTACATGTTAAGAAAGAAAACAAATTACAACTACTGGGCCTGGGTCTGACCAATTAGAGTTTGGAACATAGCAATCATTTGTAACTGCTGAGTCTCCATTTCATCCAACTGCTGGTGCATTGGGTCAACAACATTATGTAGGTGGTTGACGGCACTCCACCAAATGGCAAGTCCGCATGTATGGCTGGCATTTCAGATGGGTTGGCTGCAGCTGTGGGAGCCACCACTAGTTTACCATTCTCCCTTCTGCTGCACTTTGAATGCTGTGCAGGCTGTCACTGTGCAGCCCCCTCTTGCTCTGCACCCTCCACTGCAGGAGCGGTTGCTATTTCAGCAACCATGGTCTCCCACTGTGCACGGTGGTACACTACAAGATATGTGTTCTTTGGCCACCTGTGCCCAAATGGGTGCTCTTGCAACCATGATGCACCATCATACCACAGATGTTATATCTGACAACAGTCGGGTCACCTGGCAGTGTGGCAAAAAATTGTCACACTGGCGAGCTACACAGAGGACCTAGCACAGGCAATGGGGGGGGGGCACCAGATGTACTAGGTTGCTCTACAGTTGGGTGGTTGGGAACAAGCTACTGCTGCTGTTGTTGTTATTCCTGCTGCTGCTGTTCTTGCTCCTTAGCCTGCTGTGGGGGGTCAGTACTAGCCACCAGTGGTGCATGGCTGGCACCATTAACATTCAAAGCAGCAGTTGCTGCTGCTGCTGCTTCTGGAACCACACTTCCACTGCCAGTGGAAACAACATTTTCAGGGGGGGAGTACTGGATGGCAACAAACTGCCATGGTTGAGGTGAGTAGTTTGCCTCAGACCACCACGCATCCTTGGGTCATGCCCACGACTCCCAGGAGGAACCCCAACTCTCTCCATTTTTTAGCAAAAATTAATAGTAGTATTAAAAGCTAAACAAAAAGAAAAAACAGAATAATAGAATCAGATATCAAAATTAAAAAAGAGCACTCAGGATGAAAGAGGTTTACCATCTGCAGCCAAAAAGGGGACATGCCTGAGCAAGTCAACTCCTTCAAATACCTAGGAGTTTACCTTGATGACACCTTGTCCTTCACTACTCACTTTGACCACATAATTATAAAGGCTAATGTCAAGCTTGGAATCCTCCATCACCATAGACAGACATTGTCTCCTGAGGCCTTGAACCTAGTAACTAGGAGCTAGGTACAGTCTATTATTGACTATGGGCTGGTAATCTACAGCGCAGGGACTGACACAGCCTTGAAAAGAATTAAAACACTCCCAAATAGGGCTTGTAGGCTGGTCTTGGAGCAGAGTACTTGACACACACCTGTAGTATATATTCTGAGACACAGTGGCTCCCACTACATCTTAGGGTAAAATATTAGGCCTGTCTGCTTGGTAAAAAGGCCCTGATTGGCCACACCCCTGCATCAATGGTAAGCATTTTCCAAAGCACCCAACCTGCTAAAACAATGAGAAGTGCAGTTAAAGGTGTACTCCATGCCCCTTTTAGATGTACCACATTTGCCCAGCGTGTACTGTCCTATCGAGGGCCTCAGTATATAAATGACCTCCTGGTCTCAAACATTGATTATGAGGAAATAGGACCTTTGAAAAGGGAGCTCTGCCTTCTGCTAGCATGGGGAAATCACTGTGTCTGCCACCCTTAAACGCACACTGGCCCATGACCAACCATCAGGTGTTTCCTTATCAAATCCCTTCATCCTATTCCCTAACACCTACCCATAACTTCCCTCCCTCCCCCTGACAAAGCCATTTCAGGCTTCTACCATACTATCATTTGCACTTTTGCAACCTCCATGTTTTCTTAAACATCTTAACTTTATGTCTGTAATCCTTAAATCACCTTTTACTCCTCGCTCTGATGCTAATGTCACTATCCTCCTCCACGCTATCTTCACTTCTCTACTTGTGGTCATTGTAACAAATATGCACTTTTGTGATTAGCAACTCAATGTATGTTTATTGTATTTTACTGTGCTGTGATTTTGCTTGTACCCAATGTACCCAACGTCTTGTCCTACGTTATTTGTGACTTGGAACCTTTGTAAACGAGTTCCTCAGCTCTAAGGTATTAATCCAACACTGAAATAAATGAATAAAAAGTTATGACTATGGAAAAAAAAGGATCAAAACTACTAAACATTTCTTAATACTACTACTACTACACACAGACACACTAGACAGTCAGCTCCATGCAACTCCTAATCTAGCAAACAGAAGGTCAATGTGAAACTAGTTCACTGACTTCCTGCCTGATTCACTTCCTCCCTGTATCATGTGACCTGCAGACAGTCAGACATGTAAGACGTGGGCTGTTTCTCACAAACTTCGCCTTTTCAAAGTGTAACCCAAAGTTTATGTGAAGTTCATAATGTGAAGTTTCTATTAAAAGGCAAATTTTAACCACACCCTGTTTCTCCCATACTCTATATATTCCCCACTTCTCTTCCCCGTTTCCTTTTGTACATACCCTCTACTCCCTCTTCTTCTCCACCAGTGATAATCCTCCTCTCACTTTCCTTGTTTCCTGCTTTGCTGAATTTCCTACACCTTAACCCCTCATCCTCCTTTTTTACCACGTTGGTGATTGCTAGGGCATAGGAGAGTCCCCTGGACAAAGCCTCACCACAGCTGCTCTAACTCTCCTCACTCCCATCTTGGGTTACACTTCTCCCCCTAAACTTCTCCTGATTCTAACCCTTATCCTGACAAGGCTTCCCTGGCTGCTCTTACTCTATATGTAATTTTGGTACTATGTAACTACTGTATCCTTGCAACTTGGACATTTCACACTGTGCCATGTAATTTGTTGTTCCTTGGAGCACTTAATCTGTATTTCTTCTGTCCTATCTGTTTTCCTCTGTAATTAATGCACAACTGTTTTATTGTACCATGTTTTGTACTTGTTTCTCCCTCATATAATGATGTGGAGCCTTTTTAAATGAGCCTCTGGCTCAAAGGTTATAATTCCGAGATTTCAATAAATAAATAAAAATAAATAAATAAACGTTACGTAATGATACATGGATGTGAAGTTTGGCACTTTGCGTTAACTTTAAAGGCGTAGTAGAACTTTGCTGCATTTCTACTCTGTATGATCTTCTGAAAAGTCTTTTTGTTTAACCACAATATCAAGGTTCTCTTCAAAGCTAGTAACAGCCTGCTAAGTTTAATAAATTACTCAGGGCCACTCAGTGGGGGTTGGGGGCAGTGCACATAAAGTAGTTGCAAACTCTTTTGAGTTCATTGTCTCATAAGGGACCACTCTGGCTGCAACAACCCCCCACACTGGTGGTTCCGCTATCACTGGACTCAGTGAATTGAAAACCAGACTGTCAGTTCCTTCTTGGAAGAAACTGGCATCTCAGAGGAGGAGAAGGATTACCTCTGCTTTCATTTTATTTTTTGCTTTGGTTTTGGAGATAATTGTCTCATATTATGGCATTTTAAAGCAATTTTCCAGGACTGAGCAAGAGCTGCTTCATAATGTAGTTGCACCATGGTACCCATCTTGGTTCCTGCAGTCTTAAATGTGGTGCTGGGTGCACATGCTTATAGTCGTTTAATGGGTTAATGTTTATAAAAAGATAAATATTTGCCAAAGGAAGTTCATTCCCACTGCTGGTAAACTACGTCCATATCCTAAGGTATGTGCAATACTGAGAACCACACCCAGTGTCACAACACCAAAATTAAGTAAGGCTACAAGGATCACAAGCTTGGTGACTCAAAAGGGCACAATGTTCACCTTTTTTATCTTTTTGTTTATAAGTTTTATATAAATACTTGCAATAAGAAATACACAGAGGAATACATGAATGTCTTAGCAGAACAATTCCCTTACAAAGGATTAACTAGACATCCTCCCCTAAGTTACAACACTGGGGGAAGTACCAGTATACAGACATTACAAAATCAAAACACATTTGACTGCTTATATAAGCAGCACAGAGTACTATAAGGATAACTTTACAGTAATCTGAAAAATGATTCAAAATTTACCATCCTAGCAGTAAACTTTACAATATCCCACATAGAGATAAAATAAGGACTGATATAGAATTACTTCCCCAAGGTTGAACCTATGAATTAAACTTCAGTATATCACATGTGCAATTACATGAAAGAAACAACCCTGCCAGAAATATTAGTGTAAAATAATACATGCACAACATTCTTTTAATGCAACAAACTTGTGAGAACTTCACCCTGATCTCATCCAGAAATTATTGCTCATACCTTGGAAGAATAAGATGTAGAGTTTGCTTGCCTTTACTTCCACAGTGTGATTTATCCATGAATGCAAGGAATTTAAAAAAATTATAGGAATGGAACCTGCCATTTGGGCTATATCTAAAAGGTGCAGGGAGAAACAGTTAACACCATTACTTCACCATGCGGTTACCACCTCTCCTACAGCTAGTATACCTGAGGCTAAAATAACCTACATTATCTGGTTGCCCTCCATGCCCCCCTCCCTAGAAAGAAATACACTGATACATGTCTTGGAGGAAATGGCCTCAGCCATGCATTTATTGAATGATATTCCAGATATCAGCAGCGTGCGCATCCAGGAAGATCCACTACCCCTTGATAATACTGGGCCAAGGCTATATGCCCCCCCACCAGCACCTTTTGCCTTGCAGTATAGATATACCCGTTGTTGGCTGACTGTGGCCCCTCCCCCCGGGTCTGGGTGCTGGGGTCCACCTCCATGTCGACCAGAGGGTGTCACGAGCCCTTCAGAAGAACTTGGCTAGTAGCCCCCCCTTACCACTATTTCACCTCTTAGTGATCCTCCCAAGATGCCATTATGACTGCGACATATTGACATACACAATAACCTGACTAATTAATCTAGCCTATTTAGATTCTCCCGCTCTTACTTTGGTTTAACATCCTTTTGGAGGAGGTGAAAAACCCAGGAAAACCCTGATACAGGGAAAACTGGGAAAAGCTACTCCCTGACCCCTTATGCGGTCACCCAGAATGGGTCAAAAGAGGGATCTAACTGCCTGGCCCCCACAACCCTGCTTTTAAGAGGGCAGGCTGGTGGGTGATCCTTACCGGGCAAAAGGAGAAAGAGGAGGGACAACTGGCTACTTCCCAATAAATTCCCCTTTCTTCTTCCCCTTCAGGATGTGCCCCCCTTCCCAGTGCATGGCCCCAGTGGTCCAATGTCCAATCCATGGACCTAGCCTACATCCCCTGGGACCGCTACTAACTTCCCCCCTCCTTCCCAGGTCCAGGGGAGGATGGCCCCACATAAATTATGGCTGCTGTCATTTGTTGCAGCCTCTGCATTAACTGGTAGCCCTCCATGCCCTCTTCCCTGGAAAGAAATACACTGACACATGTCTTGGAGGAAATGGCCACAGCCATGTGTTTATTGAATGATATTCCAGATAACAGCAGCATGTACATCTGGGAGGATCCACTACCCCATGGACGTACTGGTCCAAGGCTATACGGCCACCCCCTGTCCTGTGCAGTTTGTCTTGCAGCATAGATATACCTGCTGTAGGTGGACCATGACCTTTCCCCCAGGTCCGGGTGTTGGGGTCCATCTCCATGCCAACCAGAGGGTGTCACACGCCCTTCAGAAGAATTTGGCTCTTAACCCTCCCTTTACCACTATTCCATCTCTTAGTGATCCTCCCAAGACACCACAGGATGGACAATGTCTGACACCCCAAGCTGCTTGCTCACCCATTCCTCCAAGATCGCCACCAGGTCCCCTAGCCACTACTGTAACCCTGCTCTGTAATGTGCCCCATCTCGGCTACCATGATTTGACCAGAAGCCTGAATCTGACTATGTTTCACCACAGTCCCTCCATGGCCTGCATCACTGCCTTCATCTCCCGGTTGATTGTTATGCAGGCCCTGTTCAGAGTGGCAACCCCCCCCCACCATGCAGCCAACTGGACCTCTGGATCAGCTGGGACCAGATGAGGATGGTTTGGGGCCACCCATCCCTGATGGTTTGAAAATCCTTCTTCATGGCCAGCAGCAAGTCCACTGTCTTCCTCCATCCCAGATCTTCCCCTCTGAGGTGCACCACCAAGATATCTGGGATACGCTGGGTCCGCTCCTATGCTCACAAATAGGGGATCAACTCAGCCCAGTGCATGTGCTCAGACCCTAGCCAATGGATCTGAACCTTCAGATGAACTTTCCCCTGGAGCAGCCTCCCTGCCCCAGTTGCCACTCTAGCTTCTGCTTGCTGAGTGATGGCCTGGCCACAAATCCAAATCGAACCAATGATTCCAGTGAACAATGAAAGAAACAAAACAGTTATTGCAAATGTGGATGAACATACCTCAAAAAGCCTGGGACCTCCAGCACCCCAGCGCCTGTATGTGCTCATCTGCCCAACCCCAGGCTACTAGCATTTGTGGCTGCCCCAATCCTAAAGGAGTGTATCACAAACTCCTAAGGATTCAGCCCCACCTCCTTCACTGCCCTTGTCAGGACCATTCTGAACTGGTAGGCCATGACAGGACAGCCATCTCCATGGTGAAAGAATGCGCCCCCAACCCGCCTTTGGGTATGCAGCTATGTAAGCCAGCAGTCTTTTATGAATGTCCCAAGACATCCCAGACAGTGCCCTAACTAGGCACCAATGGCCTGTCCACCCTTGCTCATTTTTACTCCTGCTAAGCCGTACCCATGCTTCACCCTTGGTTGGTATAATATCCCTTACCTCCGACCTGATGATCATCAAAAACTGGTTGGGCTGCATTAGTTCTGACACCCTGAAGGCCCTGCAGAAGGCCAGTAGAAACATGGTGTCAAACAACTGTACCTCAAATGGGGTCCAGCAGACCTTGGGGAGAGCCTTCCATATACTCTTCAGGATAGCCAGGGTGATGGGACACCTTGTGTCTTGATGAGAAGCTAGTGACTTCCCCCACCCTTCCAGCACCTTGCGCACCTTGAAAACCTTTGTGCTGTTGGTGACTCTCAGGGCCCTGGAGAACCAAGACAAGCCAGCAAGGCACCTGTCCACCCCGGTGTGTCCCCATTTTTCATGACAGCATAATGTAAGGGCACAGCTGTTTGACTGGAATGGGCCAATCCTCCCGCCAACCTTGTTGTGCATGATCCCTCAGGTAGTGTTTCACCCCCTTTCGATATACTTCTCTTGTCTTTGGTGCAATGGAATTACCTATGCATGTCCAAGGAGCGATGTCACTACCCTCCACAAGAAGAGGGGTACCATCCGTGGCTGTTGCTCTGCTGCTGCAGCCAGCTCCCGAAAGCACTGCCACTGTGAATGAGACAAAGCATCGGCAATATCATTGTTAACCCCGGGTATGTGTATGGCCCTAAACGTGATGTTTAGGAGCAAAAATTTTAAAATGAAGATGCGCATCAAGTCCCCCAGCAGGCCCTTCGGCCCAGCTGCCTGTTGATGATGTGTATTACCCTCATGTTATCAGACCAAACAGGATCTTTTTATTCCTCAGTCATGGGCCCTAAAGACACAGTGCAACCACTATGGGGAAGGATTCCAGGAGTATAATGTTAGTGAGCAGTCCCATCCTATACCACTCTGAGGACAAGCTCCCTGCACACCATTGTCCTTGGAACCATGCCCCAAATCTCAGGCCTCCCACAATGTCCATGAAAAGCTGAACAGCTTGCCCCCCTAGGGTGGCCTGCCACAAAGCCACTCCATTGAATTGACCTGGGAAGATCTTCCACACTTGAAGATGCTCCCGGAAGCCCTCTGTGACCCATAGCCTATGATGTGATTTGGAGCACCCTCTTCCCAGCTTGGTCATGAGGCATAAGAAGGTGCGACCCATGGGGATGACACTACATGTCAAATTGAGGTGCGCCACCAACTGTTGTAACTGCTGCAAGGTCACCTTCCAGGACCCTGCCATGGAGTCCAACATGTGTCTCAGAGCGGTCAGTTTACCCTGAGGTAAGTGACAAAGCCTGTTGTTAGTGTAGATTTCTATCCCCAAAAAGGTCAAAACCCCCATTTGGGATTTCAGCTTCCCCAGTGCCAAAGGCACCCCAAATTCTTAACAAACTGCCATGAACGTTTCCAGCGTGTGCTCACACTAGGCCGTCCCTTCCGGACCGATAAAGAGGAAGTCATCGAGGGAATGGACCACTGCCTGATTCCCTGATCTTTGCTGAGTAACCCAGTGCAGAAAGCTACTGAACTTCTCAAATATCGCACACACCACTGCACATCCCATAGCCATGTAATTGTTAGCATAGTACTGCCCTTCGAATTTCATGCCCAGTAGCTCCCTGACCTCTGGGTGGACATGCAGCAACCTAAATACCGACTTGATGTCGGATTTGACCATGAGTGCTTGAGGACTGGCCCCGTGCACTACTTCCACAGCCCTGACTAACAATTCATACTGGACTGGCATGTACCTCGGATCAATATGGTCGTTCACAGAGTCGCCTTCTGGGTACCATAGGTGGTTATCATTCTGAGTTTCTCTGTTGTTTTCTTTGGTATCAAGCCGATGGGTAATACACTAAGAGACTGGCATGGTCGAGTGCTAAATGGCCTTTCCTTTTCCAGTTTCTTCCAGACTACCTGTGGAAGATCCCGCATGGATTTTAGGTTCCTGGCTTCCTGGTCCCACCTTGGGCCATCATATTGGATCCTGAACCCCATGGTGAATCCTTCCTTCAACAAGATGGTGGTCTCTCTGTCCAGGTGCTGGCTCAACCATGGACTAATCTTGTCCATCCTTACTAGGTTGGGAAGTTTAGTTGCCCTGTGGCTTCCCTACCAGCTTGCTCGGTCCCTTAAAGCCTCCCTTTAGGGAGCATGGTGAGGTGCACTGAATGAAAAGGTGCTGGGATCTGCATACCAAGCAGATGTTATGAAAATGGCATGACACCCAATGGCATTTTGATTGATTGTAGACAAAACATTACTGTGAAGGGGCAGGCCCCTCCCTCTATCTTCTGCAACAGGGTGGACCTCAGCGGCAGGCCACTGTCTGTGTGCTGCCCCCCATGCATGACGTCCACCAGGAGGGTCATGTCCACCATACCCCATCCCAACATTCCATCCTCCTGGCGCCACCTCCTAAACTCCTCATCATACTCCAACCATGCCATGCCACCCTTCCTCCAGTGCATGAGCATGATCCGGTTCTGGTAGGCGAACAGGCCTAGACCTCGGTCCTTTCCCATCTGCAGGGTAGTTCCTGCAAATATGGGGAAGGCCATGATTCAGTTCTCAAAGGTGCGAGGCACCTTTGGGGATTTCTTTCCAGACTTCTCGCCCATCTCCTTCTTTTTCTCTTCCCACTCCACTGGCCTGTTCAGCAGGGAAAACATGTCCACATACTCCCTGTTCCTAATTTGCTGTCTTATGTTATCTGTGAGGTGGGACCCCAACAGGTTGTCTAACCCGGTATACAAGCTGGCTGTGGAGGAGGGGGCTCGGTGGTGGGCGGTGCAGGAGCGTCTGCTGGCACCGTGACCACACCCTGCCCTTCCACCTTTTCGACTACTGCCACCATCAAGCCAAGCAGCTTATCCAGTTTTTGGCCAAACCCAACCTGCTCTGGGCTATTCTCCTGGTTGTTCCCTCAGGTAAACTCACCTCCAGGATCGCTCGCTGTCTAAGTGGCACAGCCCTGGCCAGCACATCTATCGCTTCCCCAACCCTCTCCTCTGACTCACCAAGCTCTTGTTCCCTGCCCCACAGGGTCACTCTGAGTAGCTGAAGCACATCACAATCACTCAGACGGTTTACCTCCCCCAGGTGCTCTGATTACCTTGTCCAGAGGTGCAACTTGCCCTTTGCTGGCTGCTTCTTCGATGGCACCCTACAATTCCTAATGTTGATGGGCATTCTAGCCCTTCCAAGCATGTCTCAAGCCATGCTGCACCCTTCTTCAGGTACATCTCTCACAGCTGTGATACCAGGCCCTCCGTGGCCTTAGCAGATGGCTTTCTTTGATGGGATGACATGCTATCTGTAAAACACTGCAAGCGCCCTCATCCCTGGAAGACAATTAGCCAAGGACAAACTCAGCACACACAGCACAACCGCCTCGTGGCTGCGTACAGCAACAGCCTGACCAACCCCTTGTCATAGCCTGCATTGCTAGTGGGCTTCCACCTACATTTGGAAAAAATTTTTTTTTTTTTTGCTAGGGTATGAGTCTATACTCACCCCTAGTGTGTCAAGAAATAGCTCCAGTAATAAAAACTATGTATACCTCCTGCTGGCCCCCCATGGACACACTGTACATTGCCTCTTAAGGGAGCCATACTGGCTATGGGATGCCTGCTGCAGTCCCCAGGTAAGATGGCCGGCACATATCTTGCGAGATCTGGTGAGATTTGGGCCTGGCCAATACAGTGTCTGAGTAAGGGAGCCATGCTGGCTATGGGATTCCTGCTGCAGTCCCCAGGTAAGACGGCCCCTACATTCTCATGAGATATGGAGACTTCAATATTCCAGACATGGACTGGAGCATCCCAGCAGCAGCATCAACTAGGAGCAGATTTATCCTGGACTCCCTTCAGGGTGCCTTCCTCAAGCAACTGGTCATGGAACCAACTCAGCAGAAGGCAATACTGGACCTTGTGCTCACAAACAGGGACAGTGTGATGGGGATAACAGTGGGGGAGCACCTGGGGAACAGTGACTACCAGTCATTGTGGTTTGAAATCACAGAAAGAGCAGAACCAAACCACACAAAAACATGTATCCTGGATTTTAAGGGGGCAGACTTTGGGAAAATGGGAAGATACTTGAAAGAGGCATTAAGGGGAATGGGGCAGGAATCAGGGGTTGAGGAACAGTGGGCAGTATTTAAAACGGGGATTACAATAGCAATAGAATTATGCATTAAGCAGGTTAGCAAGAGGAAAAGGAAGAGGAGACCATTATGGTTTTCCAAAGAGGTAGCAAAGAAAGTGAAAGACAAAAAAATTGCATTCAGGCAATACAAAAAGATACAGGCAGAAGGGGATAGGGAGAAGTACCAGGAGAAGCAAAGGGAGGCAGGGAGGTCAGTAAGGGAAGCCAAAGCTCAGACAGAACACATTGCAAAATCAGTGGGTAGAGGGGGACAAAACCTTTTATAGGTACATAAGTGAAAACAGAAAGGCAAGGGGAGGGATAGTGAGACTGAAGGGGGAGGATGGGGGCTGTGTGGAGGATGACAACAGTAAAGCTGACATATTGAACAGGTATTTCTGTTCAGTCTTTACTGAGAAAGAGGAGGGTAGTTGGTCTGAAGGGAGTACAAGGGGTGAGAATGGTGCAGAAATGGACACAAGTTCCTTTACATGAGAAAAGGTCCTGAACTTCCAGACTTCTCGCCCATCTCCTTCTTTTTCTCTTCCCACTCCACTGGCCTGTTCAGCAGGGAAAACATGTCCACATACTCCCTGTTCCTAATTTGCTGTCTTATGTTATCTGTGAGGTGGGACCCCAACAGGTTGTCTAACCCCGTATACAAGCTGGCTGTGGAGGAGGGGGCTCGGTGGTGGGCGGTGCAGGAGCGTCTGCTGGCACCGTGACCACACCCTGCCCTCCCACCTTATTACTGGAAGTAATAAGAGTTGATAAAGCAATGGGGCCAGATGGGGTGCACCCCAGGGTCCTTAAAGAACTAAGAGAGGTGGTGGCTGAACCTCTGGCTATCCTGTTTAGCCAATCACTGGAAACAGGGGAGGTTCCCAAAGACTGGAGGACAGCAGATGTAGTCCCCTTATTTAAAAGTGGGAACAAAGAGGAAGCGGGGAACTACAGACCAGTCAGCCTCACCTCGGTAGTGGGGAAGATCATGGAAGCACTACTGAAGGAGAGGTTGGTGGAACATCTGGTTGTCAATGGACTACAGGACCTAAGGCAGCATGGTTTCACCAGGGGGAGGTCATGTCAGACCAACCTCGTTGAATATTTTGACTAGGTGACTAGGGAGGTGGATCGGGGAGGGCAGTGGACATGGCCTATCTGGACTTCAGCAAGGCCTTTGACACTGTGCCACATAGAAGACTATTACACAAACTGGGGAATATGGGTGTGAGCAGGACAGTAGTGTGGTGGGTAGGTAACTGGCTGGGTGGCAGGACACAGAGGGTGGTGGTAAATGGCTGTCAATCCACAGACCTAGAAAGCAGAATTTCACTGTTCGCTGATGACACAAAGCTCTGTAACAGAGTAGACACACCAGAGGGTGTAGACAGAATGAGAAGGGACCTGCAGAAACTTGAAGAATGGTCAGGGGTTTGGCAGTTGAAATTCAATGCAAAGAAGTGCAAAATAATGCATATTGGGCACAAAAACCCTGGCACAATATATCAGTTGGGGGGTGAGGATATAGCATGCACCAAGCAGGAAAGGGATCTTGAGGTTATCGTCCTGATGACCTCAGGTAGGGGAAACAGTGTGACAAGGCAACAGGTAAAGCAAATAGGATGCTGGGATGCATAGGCAGGGGCATCACCAGCAGGAAAAGGGAGGTCATAATTCCACTATACAAGACACTAGTGAGGCCCCACCTGGAGTACAGTGTACAGTTCTGGAGACCTTACCTATGTAAGGACATAGACAGGGTAAAGAATGTTCAGAGGAGGGCAACAACGATGGTACATGGATTGCATCACAAGTCCTATGAGGACAGGTTGAAGGAACTGAACATGCGCTCCCTGGAGGAGAGGAGGGAGAGAGGGGATATGATAGAGACGTACAAGTATCTTACAGGGAGGAACAAGGTGCAGGAATACACTATTTTTAAGCGAAAAAGATGTTCCAGGACTAGAGGGCATGAGATGAAATTGGAGGGAGGATGATTCAGAGGAAACATGAGGAAGAATTTCTTCACAAACGGGTGGTGGACAAGTGGAACACCCTGCCAGAGGAAGTGGTGGGGGCTGAAACAATCATGGATTTAAGAATGACAGGGATAGACATAAAGGAATTCTGGAGGTCAGGGGTAAGGGGCAACAGACTTCTAGGAAAACATAAACTGAACTTACAAGCTCAATTGGGCAGACTAGGTGGGCCATAGGCCCTTATCTGCCAACACTGTCTATGTATCTACTGTATGTTTCTATATATCTATATGGTGAGATTTGGGCCTGGCCTATACAGTGTGTGAATCCCAGGACCTACCAGAACACTCAGTCTTATCCAAGATGGCCACCCTTCTGTCCCGTGAGCCCATAGCAAGACTTGCAAGTGTAGTACCCTGCCTGCAGCTTCTGGGCCACCTCATTCCACAGCATTAGCCCATCAAGTTATGATAAAATCCCACCCCTGATACCAGGGACCCTGTGGTCTAGTTCCTCAATTATAAGTAGTGTTTTCTTTTTTTTTAAGTACCACTGTGACTGGACGCAGTGTTTGGGAATCTGGGCCCAACCTGACCTACTGACTATGTGCCACGGCATGCTAAGCTGGCCCAAAGCACTAATCCAGACCACCCAAGGTGCTATTGCAATTAGCAAGATGACTGCCTGAAGTCTTGTGTGACCATGGTGGGTGGCCAGCTTGAGATCACCTATTGCAAGCCAGCACTTACAGCCCACAAACTCCAACCCAACAACCCCTGTGGAGGAACAATGCCCCCCCACTGATCATAGGAGGTGGACTAGGAAGGGCTCCCTGCATCCTCCGCTATGCCAACTGCTGCCACCCACACCAGACTCCCCTGTAGGCAGCCCTAACAGTGACCCATGAGTGACAAAGGAAGAGAGGCCACCCTGGCCAGACACGCAGTCCATAGACTAAGCCCTCACCAGCCACCAACACAGTGGCACTGCAAGGAGCAACCCATTAACCTGACCTCCGATCAGTCGTGATATGGGACCCTCCACCAAAAACCATCTAGAGGGAACCAGTGACCTGCCTGTGGGAGGAATTCCCCAGCTACCAGAAAAGACTGTGGCTTGAGAACAAGAGCAAGGCCAGGGACCTACGTTGACAGTGAGAGAAGCAGCAGAAGAGTGCAGCAGTGGGAAGCTGCTTGCCTATGGAGTAGTGGGACCATGGCAGAAGGGCAGGTAAGAACCTAGCGTCCTGGAGCTAAATCAACCAGGAAGACTCTCCCAATGCTAGACTTGAGCTTCAGACTAACCACTAGGGAAACAACAAATTGTTATTTATTTATTTTACAACCAGGGATAAGACTGACCTAGGTACTCAGCTACACGATTGTATGCCTCCTGCAGAATGGCGATCCCAGGACAAGCATAAACATATAGAACTATGTGCTGAATCACCCTCCAGCCATCCAATATACCTTTGTACTATCCTCTCAGCCCCCAGGCATGGTAGCCCCTAGACCTACTAGGCCCTTACCTTGCTGGCCTGGCAGACTGGTCATCTTGATCCTTAACGGGCAAAAGGAGAAAAAGGAGGGACAGCTGGCTACTTCCCAAAAAATTCCTCTTTCTCCTTCCCCTTCAGGATGTGCCCCCCCTTCCCACTGGGTGGCCCTGGTGGTCCCATGTCCAGTCCCTCTGCTTGCCTACATCCCCTGGGTCCACCACTATCTTCCCCTTCCCCCTTCTTCCCAGGTCCAGGGGAGGATGGCCCCAGATAAAGTACAGGTGCTGCCATCTGTTGCAGCATTTGCAAACTTTAATTCTGTTAAATCAAATAGGATTTCACCGTATTTGAAAAGAGATGTTGCAAACTGAGTCTAGTTATTTGCATTACAGTCCAAAAGCATACTGATAATCAACCTCACATAATATATGGATGGACTGGAGGTGTGGCAGATTCATTTAGTCCAACAACAAAAGTTCAGAACAATGAGAATTAATAAGAAAACAACAGTAGTCTTAGTGTTCTATGTTTCATATTAGAAAGTGATCCTGTGTTCGTGCTCAAACAGCCCACAAAGAAAGTCATTCTTCTCCTACCTCGCCATCATCTGATGAGTTCCGCTCTGTCCTGACCATCTCAACTTTGATCCGCATTTCTAGTTTGCTAGCCTCTAGAGGATCATTAAGGAGACATGTGTGGCCATTCCATACCATCTTCAACTTGGCTGGAATGAGAAGCTGGTGCTGGATTTTAAGGGTGCACAGAGAGGCACACACCCTGTCAAAAGCCTTTATGTACTGCATAGTGGAATAGGAAAGGTCTTAATATACAGAGTTCTGCATCTCTGAAGTGAAGATGCCTTTTTTGCTTCACAGTGGCCAGTATCTTATTTCACACTCCCACTCCCACTCCCAACTTCTCTTTTAAACATTAAATCTGGTCACTAGGAATTAATACCTTTTCATAGGTAGTGCCACAACCCCTTCACATACATACAGTACACACACACACACACACGCACACATGCATGCACACACACACTCATGCACACACACACACTCCCTACATTAGGAGCTCGTTTCTAGTGTTGGGAAATGCTTTAAAAAAGCAAAAGTAATTGCTTTAACTCCACCCAGTCCTACCTCCAAAACACTCGAGGGCAGACTAAGGCCATCTGTAGTACTTCACACACCTCCCCAAAAACTGTTCCACCCAGATAGTGCCTGGCACACACTATCCACTCTCATAGGCCCCTATCACCTGCATGCTACTGTATTACCAGTATATATCATTATTGAAGTTTGTGATGATAAAATACAGATGTTAATCAGCCAAAGAAGTGGGCAGAGAGTATGTGCCAGCTGCTGTCTCTCAGATGTGGGAGTGAGGGGGTTAGGGCCACCTTGCATGAGGGACTAATGGAATAAGGATGAACAAAATGGGGCAACTGGACATCAAGGACTGCTTGGCATAAAGACAATCCAAGATGGAGGATGCTTCAGACAAGTGAGATGGAGTTCTGCTGCAGCTCTTTGTATTTAAGAAAGAAATCATCCCCCTGAAGGCAGCTATTTAGAACTATTTAGTGTGTACAAACAGCTGCTACAAATAATTGCATGGTCAGCCAGTCTTAATCAGGTGGAGTAGCTATGGGCATGTAGGCTCAGTAAGTAGAGGTAGCTTCAGTGGTCCTGTTTTGATCCTCTCAGCTTTTTTTTCTTTCAACTGCTGTCACTAAGTACCACGCTACTACAGTGTCATTGCCACTGTGGAGCCAGACATAAGCATATGGGAGATGAAGACTGCATTACTACAAAGGACAGTGGCACAGAGAGAAAGAAAAAATGAAATGGGACGTTAATAAGTGCATATTGAAGGCTGGGGATGGAGACTGCATTAGTACAAATGACAGTGGCACAGAGAGAAAGAAAAAATGAAATGGGACGTTAATAAGTGCATATTGAAGGCAAGTCTGAGGATTTGATAGCAAATTGACTGAGTGAGGGAAAGATACATGACCAGTAGTAGCAAGTTGGGTGAAGTGGTGGCAGCATAGTGGCAGCCTTTTAAGGTCATTATTACCACCCTGAATGCTGACAATATGGGTAATTCAGGTCTTCGTCTATGCTTTCTGAGTATTTGTGTACTCAGCGGTATTGATATTATAGTGCAAAAGAAAGCTCTAATAGGTGAGGGTATTATAACTGGTAGAAACAGCTCCCAATCAGCAAGGGGGTTCTGGTAGCTGACAACAGTTTTAACAAATCTAGCCTAATAAGAAAATTTGAAAACTATTGTTTGAGTTTTTTTTACTTGGAATGTAAAAATTAGCATGTTTAAAATATTTAACCTTTTCTTTTTATTTACTATACTTTTTCCCCGGACTCCGACTGGTCCCATTCAGCCCTACTGTTCTGTCTAGCCCTGTCACCCACCTTCTCTGGGACTTACTGTTTCTCCCATTTTCCCCCATAGATGACCCCCTATGGGAAGGGCTGCTTGGGAGGCACCCCTGTTA
Organism: Neoceratodus forsteri; assembly: GCA_016271365.2. Taxonomy (NCBI): domain Eukaryota; kingdom Metazoa; phylum Chordata; order Ceratodontiformes; family Ceratodontidae; genus Neoceratodus; species Neoceratodus forsteri. The sequence goes on along the minus strand of CM028137.1, from coordinate 257,676,437 downwards.
CCCCAGGCAGAGTTAAAGCTTTGGTGAAGGACAATGAGACCAGTCAGCAGTGTGGGGCCTACAGCAGATCAGCAGGCAGAATCCTGTAATGCTGGGGGTTTTCCTTGTTGTTCTGGTCCCTATCCCTTGAGCATGAGGCAGAGTGACCTGACATCACAACATCAGAGTGCCAACACTCACCCCCCCCGAATGCTGGTTGCTCAATTGCAGTGCCACCCATTGTCACACAGGTGGAAATGTAACAATGGGAAACCAGGAACCCTCCCTCCCCTAAGGAGGTGAGCATCTTTGAGACACTTGGCTATCCTCCCTCGGCTGACCTTTCAACATCCCATGCTTGTTCCCAAACCCAGGTTGCTGGCATCACATACGGTAGCACTACTGCTGTACTGGCAAGCAGGTCAAAATATTTAACCTTGATCAGGACTATATTAACTGGGGCTATAGAGACCAATGCAGAACCTGACACAAATGGGGATTGTGACAGTTTTGATTACCAAAACTGGTTTAAAGTGAGTGGTCTGAAACTGGTTCATCTAAACATTTGAAGTATATTATAAAAGAATCACGAACTCAAAACCTGGATGCAAGTTTATGCTCCACACATACTAGCAATAAGTGAATTATGGCTTGTGGATAAAATTGAAGGAAATTTGGTCATTATAGAAGGTTACAGCTTTTTTTTAGAAATGACCGCCAGCATAAAGGAGGAGGGTTAATAATCTATGTAGAGGCAATTAAAAAATTAAGGTATAAAATTCAGCAACACTTCCAGGTTGTGAAAGCTTATTCATAGACATGATCTTGGGTAAAACTAAAAAAATCTAGTAATAGGTTGTGTTTATAATCCGCCCCCCCCCCCAAAGTTAAACTAACAGTACTTGAAGGGTTGGTTCAGGTGTTAGGTAATTTTAAAAATAGGGAAACAGTAATTCCAGGAGCTCTAAATTGAAATTGGATAGGGCCAGAAATTAGTAAGTTTAGAAACATCCTCCAAAAGGCAAATTCGGTTCAGTTAATGAGTGATACTACAAGACTCAATAAATAATCTGGTATTGGTTCTTTAACTGATTGGATATTAGTCAATAATGAGAAAAATGTAAGATGGTTTGGAAACATGCCAGACTCAATAATAGACCATATGCTGATTCATTACATGTGGGGCAGTAAAAGACCAAAATCCCAGGGGAAAATAATCTTTACCAGACTAATAAATAAGGGAGTCATGACAAAAATTAAAGAAGATTTGAGAAACCCAGCAGTTAGAATGTAATTGGTAATTACACAGATATAAGTGAATGCTCTACTCGAACATTGTTTAGAAAATTTACAATGGAGTTTTAGACAAACATGCTCCTCTAAAGAAAAAAAAATAGGTACAGAATGCACATAATGGAGCTTGCCATTAAAAGGCAGGGCAGGTTGTCCAGTGATCCCCACCAGGAATAATTGCATAAGAGAGGAAGGGGGGATGGAACAGAGGGATAGAGGGGGAGGGGCCTGATGACATCACCAGGCAGGAAAGGGTAATATGACAAGGGCAAGCCATAGCCCCAGGGATTGGCTGGGGGTCAGAGCCCAAAGGGGGTCCTAACCAGGAGCCATTTAGGGGTATAATAGGCCAGGTCTCAGGCAGGATGACCTCTTTTGCTGGGAATTTTTAAGACTGAAGATCTCAGCACTTTGTGTGCAAATTCTAGGTAAGGCTAGGTAAGGCACATGGGATGACTTGGCCTGGAAGCCATGTTGGGCCCTGTGAGAATTTTTCTGGTGGTCAATTATATTATGGCATGTTATTTAAATAGAGTGACTCAGTGGATCTGTCACAGTTGGTGTACTGTTTTGCATCTTAATTTTAATCTGTTATGTTGTGATGGTTTTAAGAAGTCGGCTCCAGAAGTGGGTTGGATTGAGAATGATAGGCAGATAGCCATGTGAGGTCATTCATTAAGCAGATTGTGAAAGCGTGGAGTTTTTGGCCCAAGCACGATGCAATGCCCCAGATAAATTTAGCAAGTCAGTTTGGGCCATTTGGTGTGGCTGGGTTTTTTGTGGGATGGAAGGGTGATTAAAAATGGAGATCGTGGGGCAGGGCAACAGGGAGGACCTCATGGTGTGTTGTGGTTTTGGCAGTGAGCTCAATAAGTGGGTGCTGGGCCTCCTCAGTGCCTTTTGGCCTGCATCCACATGGATGGCTGTGCGGTTTGTGGTTCGCGTGTTTCCTGGTGTCTAATGTAACTGGATAAATTGGTCAAGCAGTTTTAATTTTGCAGAAGAAAAAAATGATTAGTAAAATTTTCTCACATATTTATGATAGCATATACTATAGATGAAGCATTCAGATTTTTTTTTGCGGAATTTAACATTAACAATGTGCATATCACTACTTCATTTGATAAGCTGGGCTGAGCTTTTTGCAGTCCTGCTGTTCCTCTCTGGGTGACTATTCTCCACCCCCCCTTCTCTTTTGGCATAGCCAGACTGACTCAGTAGAACTACTGATCCCACTGATATCCACTTTGTTCTTTACAGTGACAAACTCCGTTAAAACATAAGTCACCTGCTCCTTTTCCTTTCAACCTTCCTGGTTGGAATAACAAGAATTCTTTCATCCTGCTGCCTAAGACATTGTCTTCCCCCACTACATCTTTTTGAGTACCTCTAAGTCCAAGACTTGCATGTACGCCAGGCTTCCTGGATCATAAATTTGCTGGATGTGATCCTTAAATATCTTGCATTCAGGCTGGAATTGTTAACACTGTGCTTTCTTACGCCAACCTGTGGGTCTACCACTGTTGTGCTACCCAGCTCAGTTGTCCATTTCTTGGTGAAACTGTGCCTCTAACTCCAGAACCTGGTGACGCCCTGCACTACCTGCCTCTTATACCCCAATCCTTTAAATATAATCCCTAGATAAGGCTGAGTGAAATAAGAAAATTTCTGTTTTATGGAATTTCCCTTGAAATTCTACAATTTCCACAAAGAAATGGGATTTGACTTTAAGTACAGATGTTACATTGCAGTTTCTCGCAGCAAGCAATTAATACATTTGACACACATAGTCTACTTGTAAGGTCTAACAACCTATAAATTTAATGGTATTGCATTCTCTAGTTTTAAAGTTTCAGGGATTTATAAATTTGTAGTTTACATTCTTGCAAACGTAAATTTCTAAATGTTGTGAAAATCTGACTACTTTTAATTCAATCCCATTTAAAGTTGCATATATTAAGGTTTTTTTTCAGAAATGGCCATGTTGTATAGTAGTTTAAATATTTCAACTCTGGTGACATTTGGATATGTAGTTTTACAATTACAGGGAACTAACCGAAATTTAAATTTTGGCAACATGTTTGGCAGGCTATAACTCAGTCCCATTTAAAGTAAGAAATCTGAAACTATCTGCATATGCAAATGTAGTGATAACATGTATACCTGTCAATCTTTGTAACATTTCAATGAATACTATCAATTATACTAAAATTACAGAAATCCAAATTTTGGCAAAATATATGGCCACCTATAACTCAGCTCCTGTTTAAGGTTTAGACTTAAAACATGGTGCATATACACATTCTATGTGGTTCTCTAAATCCTGATATTATGGAGAAATTTGGATAAGACATTTTAAAATTATCTCAAAATTACTGAAATGAAAATGTTGATGAAATTTTGGCAACCCATACCTCCACCCCCTTTCAATCTACAACTCTGATATTTGGTACACTCCTGTCAGCCATATGGTACTGTGTACATACCAAATGTGGTGTTATATGGACATGTTCTTTTAAAATTATAATGAATTAACTGAAATTTAAAATGTTGCATAATTCCACGGAATTTTCATGAAAATTCTGTGGAATTCCATGGAATCAGAATGGTTATTCTGTGGGCAATCCATGGGCAGAATTTTATATTCCACACAGCTCTTGGAAACATGGAAGGGGAAATAATCACAGGGCTGTGCTCGTAGACCTGACCAAGGCATTCAAACTGGTGGATCACTCCCTCCTGAAACTAAAGCTCAACAAGCTGGGAATGAGTGCCGCTGTTGTGAACTGGGTCTCTAGCTACTTGGTGAACAGAGATCAAATGGTAAAAGCAAACTGAATGTTGTTTAAGAATAACTCATGGTATGCCTCAGTTGTCTATTCTTGGACCTCAGTTTTCCTTATTCATCAATGACTTACCCAAAATTTTCAATTTGACAAAGGTAACACTTTATGCTTGTAACCCCCCTATAAATGGGGGTTCCTAAAAGCCTCCTAGGAACTGTCTAAGTGCTACCCTGCCTGTTGGTGTTCAGTGACATGCTGTTTTAATGTGGGTGCTGTGAGTGCTTTTAGAGCCTCTGTTATTGTCTCTTTAAGAGCTGCCTGCTCGTAGGCTTAATTAGTTTGAATGGGGGGACTGTGTGTTTAATGCTCAAATGCCGCCTGAGCTGCTGTCTGATTGCTCCGTTTCTGCAGTCGCTAAGAGTGCAGAGGGAGCCCACCTGAAAGATGTAACTGTTTGCCTGAAATCATTTAGAGCATTAGTAAAATTGCAGTTTGTCTAACCTGCCTTTATTGCAGCTGGGACTCTGTGTGTGTTGCCCCTCCATTTTGGACCCGAACTGCTGATCTGGGCTGATTGGGTTAAGGGAGCCCTAAAATGGAGACTGCTTGGGCCAACCAGAACTTGGACTCTCACCTGGAGCCTGCTTAAAAGGGAATGTATGGCAGGTGCTTCTGGGAATTGCAGTTTTGATATTGGCACCTTTTTGCACCAACAGAGGGAGCCCTGCAGTGATTGACAGTAAATCCTCCAACCAAACTTGTGTGGAGCCTAAGGGAATTGCCCTGAACTGTTGCTGGAGGACCAGATGCGAATTGACTGTGAAAGGAGAAGGAGCTCTGTTCTGCTGTGGCATGTAGTTCACACGAGAAGAGCGTGGAAGGCCCTGAAGCTGGCCTGTAGCTGTTAGAGAGTGCTTATTGGACTGAATCCGAGTTGTGAGAGAAGGAGGAAGTGTGCAGAACCAGGCTTGCCCATAGAAGACCACAGATTTGCAGAAGTACGATTGGCCTGTCGGGGACTTTGCTGCTGTGTGTGCTCCCGGGTTTTGCAGTGTTTGTGATCAGGATCGAGAAGCAGCTGCCTGGTATAGTAATTTACTTTACATATGAATGTGTCTAGTGCTTATGGGAATCATGACTTTAATCCCCTGATTGCAGCTGTTTGTGAGCTGAAGCTGGAAACTGAACTCAGTTCAACCGGACTGAATCCATCTGCTATTCAAAGCAGTTGGCCCTGTCATGAGGGCCTCATCTCCATGCCTTGCTCATCCTGGCCATCCAGAGCAACCTCCTCAATTCAGTTCTCTGCTTGGGGTTTGTGAGTACAAATCGGAGTAACTCCCTGTACCTTTCATTTAATCAAAGTGTGTCAACTAATTGCTTTGTGTTCTTCTTTTTGTGGACTGAGCCATCCAGCTCCGGATTATAATTTGGTTATGCATATATTTTCTTCCTACAGGACCCCTTCCAGCTGCACCAGCCAGCCAGCCCTGGGCAACGGACCTGGCTAGCTCCCCCCCCCATCCTGGGTACCAAGAGTGTGACTTTATGGACCCTATATGTATGCACAGTACTGTGATTTGAACATTGCCAAACCAAATCAACCTGACTGCCACGTCCCTTGTTACTGTCCCCTAAATAAATCAGATTTGTTGTTACTGAACTATATACTGTCTGTGTTGTCAGTACATATAGAATCAGCATTGCATTGTGTCGTGTATGTTGCTTAACCTTGTTTTACAGGGGGTCCTCAGAGACGTGCTGCAGAATTCGTCTCGAGGGTAAGTGGTGTCTATATGAGTAAAATGTGTTCATATATGGGGTATTGGGATGGTAACTCCCATGTACTCTGTGGGCCACTACTAGGAACAAAGGGGGGTCACAGTGTCCTAGAGGGCTGTGACCAAGTTAGCTTAACCACTACTGACCCTGACCTCTGGGTGGAAGCACTCGTCACTGGACCTAGGCCCCTTAACCTGTCACTAGCCAGACAGACAGGGGTAGTAGCTCTTTGAATAGCACCACCTAGGGGTTACATCTTGGAGGCACCACTGGGATTAGCATCCTCTAGTGACCACATGAGAGAATTACCCCATTATGTTCAGTTTAGGGGAGAAAATGGAGGGGCTTACTATGCACAAGTTAAAAATTGCCCCCCATAAGCTAAGGGTGTATAAACTGATAAGGTGGAGAGAAGCTGACGAGATGGATCCCCAAAAGGCTATTCTGTTGCTGGATGTCCCCTTGAGGACTAACAATGCTGACATTATGTCCACTGTAGAACATGTTAGTGTGTGGGCAAAGTTGAAGTAAGGGGACGATATGTTGACTTATTTGAACAAACGCTGCAAGTGTTGCTCTCATGCAGTTCCCTGACAGACCCTGAAAAGGTACCCCCTATGATTTTGCCTGAAGGTGCCCAGAAGGGATGGAGGGTTATTCACTTACATAGTGGTCTAGCAACCCCGGGTGGGTCCCCTAGTACCGATGGCTTTAAAGAGAAGTTGCTTTAGCTGTTAGCATCAGAAGGGAAAACTGCCAAAGAGTTGGTAAGAGTGTTAAATCTATCAGAGGACCACATGCCCGTGCACTCCCCGACCACATCCCCTGTGTCCCCCAAGATCTCCCCAGTAGCTGCTTTCCCCATCATAATTCATCTGATACAGCTGGACTCCTATAGAAGGCTTAGACTTTTCTCCGGTACTGTCCCAGTGCCTTCAGGGAAGATGATTTGGAGACCTGAATGGACTATGCTACCCCTTTAGTACAAGAATGGCAATGTTTTTTTTTTCCAATTGTTTAACCAGGTGAGACACACTAAGCTGAATGCTTGTTTACAGGTGCAACCTGGGATCACAGGGAAGTTAAATGACTTGCTCAGGGTCACACAGTATGCATGTGGGGGCTGTGGGATTCAAACCCAGGTCTCCAGATTTGCAGCTCAGAGCCTTAAACCACTGCACTATAATGTTCAGAGGGGGAAAAGAGGAAGCGCTGGATGGAGAGCTTGAGAGGCCCTGCCCTGGAAGTCATTCGGTTTCTACGTGCTACTAGTCCAGAGGCCACTGCAGCAGAATATCTCTCTGCCTTGGAGGGGGTGTTTGGCAGCACAGAATCGGGGGATGATTTATTGTAGAAATTCAAGTTAGCCAAACAGTGGAAAAATGAGAAATTGTCTGCCTTTGTCACTAGGATAGAAAGGGCTTTGCAGAGGGCCCACAGAAAAGGGGGAGTGCCTGCCAAAGAGTTAAACTGGGTCAGATTAGACCACATATTGAAGTCAGCTAGATTTTCGAGCATAATGATATTGAAGTTCAAGTTGCAAAACAGGAGGGCAAGCCCTCCAGAGTACTGTCATTTGATGAAAGAAATCCGTGAGATTGAAACTGATGAGGAAGGCTGAGAGCCCTGTGCTGGGGCTGTGAACACTTGCCAGACCCCTGAAAAGAGTGAGTTAGATGAGGCTCAACAGTTGAGAGACTTGATTAAGGAATTGACTGAGGCATACAGAGAACCAGATCTGTATCAGGCTACTCCGAGCCCAAGAGTGAAGTGGGGGTGCATGTTGTTTCCCCTGAGACTTGGATTGAGGGTAACCTGCTTGCAGAGCTGAGAGAATTGATAGAGATGGTAGGGGAGCTGCAAAGTGTGGCCCTCACCCCCAACCATAGTGGAGATTCAGAAGCCAAAGGATGTAGGCCCCCAGTCCAAGAGGAGCCCTACAGGGCTTCAGAGGTGCCCCAACTGAAAAGAGACCTCCCAACCTTCCAGAACACTAGAGACGTTAAGTTCCGCTACCGTTGTGGGGAGGATGGGCATTTTCAGTCAGCTTGTCGCTTGCCAGAGAACTTGAGAAACGTTACCAATAGGTTAGTGGCCTGGCACCACAGAACCTATGCCCAGCCACCAGGGGGAGCTACTCGGAAAGGTTATGCCACCAGGGCCAATGCCTGATTGACACCCAGGTCAGTGCCAACTGAATGGTCTGAAGTGGTGAGTCCCTCCATGGAGACCACTGTAAAAGTGAATGGAGTGACTACGAGAGCTGAGTTAGACAGTGACTCCCAAGTGACAGTTATGTTCCAGGATTGGAATCAGAAGCATTTGTCAGATGTGCCCCTGCAACCATTGGAAGGACTGCATGTCTGGGATTTAAGTGAGAGGGCCTACCCCTACTCCGGTTATATCTGAATTTGGTTGTCTTTTCCCACCTCTGTGGCTGGAGTGGCAGAGCAAGTGGAGACCTTGGCTGTAGTGTGTCCCCCTACTGGACTGTATGATGGGGTTCCTCTACTAATTGGGACTAATGCACATATGTTTGGATGGTTGGCACAGTTGTGTTATGAAAAACAGGGGTCCCGGACTGGTAGAGCTTTAAGAATTCTGGCCTTGATCAAGAAGGCCTATGATGCCCAGAGAGATGCTGGAAAAGTGGAACCAAAGGAACCAGTTGGAATTGTCTGGAAAAAGGATCCTGAGTCTCTGATCCTGGTGCAAAATGCCCAGTGTACCTTACAGGGAGAGGTCCGTATCAGAAAGGATGTCAAGAATAAAATACTATTGCTGGATGCACCAGGTGATGGAAAATTGCCGGAGGGACTGCTGGTCAAGCCTAGTATTTTGCCTGCCAGAGCCCATGCTTATGCCAGAAGGGTAACGGTTCAAGTTCATAATGTGTCTGATATAGAGATTCGAGTAAATAGAGGTTGCACCCTGGCTAATGTACATTGTGCAGACACTGCAGTGCTACCCAGTAACAAGAATTGGGGGAAGAATGATGGAGCGAGGCCCGACTTGTTTGATTTCAGTGACTCCCTGTTGCCAGCTGAATGGAAAGTGAGGATCAGTGCGAAGCTTGCTCAGAGAGACCAGGTGTTTTCTTTAAAGGAATGGGACATAGGATGTGTACAAGGAGCTGAGCACCATATCCGGCCGCATGCTGAAAGGCCATTTCATGAGAGGTCTCGATGACTGGCCCCTGCTGACATAGATGATGTGAGACTGCATCTGCAAGAGATGCTTGCTGCTGGTGTAATACAAGAATCCAGAAGCCCATATGTTTCCACTATCATGGTAGTGAGAAAAAAAGAATGGGACAGTAAGGATGTGTGTGGATTATCATACCTTGAACCGGCGGACTATCCCTGATCAGTATACAATGCCCCACATTCAGGATGCTCTAGACTGGCTGAATGGAAGCAAGTGGTTCTCTGTGCTGGATCTTCACAACAGGTACTACCAGATCCTGATGGCCGAAGAAGACCGTGAGAAGACAGCCTTTATCTCCCGCTTAGTTTCTATGAGTTCATGAGGATGCCTCAAGGGATTTCAGGTGCCCCAGCCACTTTTCACTGACTGATAGAGCGTGCAGTGGGGGACGTGAACTTATTAGAGTGCCTGGTATACTTGGATGATGTTATTTTGTTTGGCAGCTCATTGGAGGAACATGAGAGTAGATTGTTCAAGGTGTTGGACCGGCTGCAAGACTTTGGCCTGAAACTGTCCATCGATAAATGTCAGTTCTTCCAAACCTCTGTAAAGTATGTGGGACACATAGTCTACACTGAGGGAACAGAGACAGACCCAAGAAAAGCTGAGGCCTTGACCACCTGCCCACAGCACAACAATCTAAAAGAACTGCAAAGATTCCTGGGATTCTGTGGCTACTATCACCATTTCATCAAAGACTATTCAAGAATGATTCTTCCTTTACTTAATCTTACTCAAGGTTGCCCTCCTACTAACAAAAAATATAAGAGGCCGGCTTCTCCTGAGATTGAGAGAGTGTATTTTCATCCCAATTAAGTTTTTGGGGCACGATGGACACCTGATTGTGAAGCTGCTTTTCATGAGATTATATATCAACTTACCCATTCTCCTGTCCTTGCATATGCAGATCCAGCAAAACCTTATGTCCTACACACTGATGCTAGTTTGCAGGGTTTGGGGGTTGTGTTGTACCAGGAGCATGAGAATGGTCTGAGACCATTGGCCTTTTCCAGCAGAAGCCTGACCCCATCCAAAAAAAACTATCCTGCACACAAGTTAGAGTTCCTAGCTTTGAAGTTGGCCATTGTAGACCAATTCCACGAGTACTTGTATGGGGCTAAGATGCTAGTAAAAACTGACAATAATCCCTTGATCTATGTGCAGACCTCAGCTAAGTTGGATGCTACTGGCCATAGGTGGCTTTCTGCATTATCTACATATGACTATGCTGTTGAATACAGAGCAGGCCTGAATCACATAGATGCTGATGCTCTCTCCCGGAAGCCTGTTTCCCGGAATGACCGGGTCTGACTGTCAGAACCTGATATTCAAGTACTCTGCCAGAAGTTTGACAGAGAGGAACAAGTGGCCACAGACACAGTGGACTGTCTGGTGGATTGTTTGGGGCCCTCTGAGAATTGCATACCAGCTGCTTAGTGCCACTTTTCTGCATTAGACATTGGTGCTTTGCCTCAGCTAGACAATGACAGTCTTCAGCAGGCTCAATTCTGAGATCCTATGATTAAACCAGCTTTAGACACCCTCTACACAGGGAAAAATGTGTCCAAGGTACACTCCACTGATTTGAGAACTGCATTGTTATACAAGGAAGGTCCTAAGTTGAAACTGATTAATCGACTGTTATACAGAGAAACAGTAGACAGAGGGGGACAAATAGACAAACAACAACTAGTTTTGCCCACTGCCTTCTGAGACTTGGTACTGAGGTCCCTACACAACCACATGGGGCACCTTGGTAAAGACAGAACACTTTACTTGGTGAGATCCAGGTTCTATTGGCCTAAGATGGGGGCTGATGTTGAGCAACACATTTGAACTTGTTGCTCTTTGCAGAGGAAAGCCTTGCTGAAGGCTACCCTTATTATCACCTGCACACCCATGGAGCTGGTCTGTATTGACTTTCTGAGTTTGGAGCCAGATCAAAGAAATATTAGTAATGTGCTGGTGGTCACTAACCATTTTATGAGATATACCCAAGCTTTCCCCACCAAGGACCAGAAGGCATCCATTGTGGCAAAAGTGCTTTTAGAAAACTTTTTTGCTCTCTATGAGGCTCCACAAAGAATCCATTCTGATCAAGGGAGAGACTTTGAGAGTCATTTGATCAAAGAGATGCTTTCTCTGTAGGGAGTGCCAAAGTCCAGAACCACCCCTTAACACCCCCTGTGGGTCCCACAGCCTGAACATTTTAACCTCACTGTGCTGGATATGCTGGGCACCCTCCACCCAAAGAACAATCCTAGACAGAGCCAACAAATTAGCACCTTGGTACATGCCTACAACTGCACCAAAGGTGATGCCACTGGCTTCTCCTCCTACCACCTGATGTTTGGAAGAGAAGCCCAACTACTGGTAGATGTTTGTTTTGGAGTTTCTACTGATGGGATTCGAGCTGATAATCATCTACAGTATGTGTAAAAGTTAAAGGCCCAGCTGAATCATGCACACCAACTGGCTCAAACCATGGCTGCCAAAAGAAATCTGGCCAACAAAGAAAGGCATGATAAAAAGGTGAAAGCACAGGAACTCCCGGAGGGAGATCGGGTATTGCTAAGAAATCTGGGACTGCATGGCAAACACAAGATTGCTGACAGGTGGCACCATCTCCCTCACATTGTAGTGGGTAAACTAGATGATCTGCCTGTGTACAAAGTAAGGCCTGAGAATAATTCAAAAGATGTTAAGACAATGCATCGAAATCATTTGCTGCCCATTGGCCAAATCTTGATTGAGTCTGAGCCCCCAGAAAGTGCTCCCTCTGGACTAGTGACCAGAGCTGCTGCTAAGCAAAAGCAAAGAAAGTCTGCACCTACAGATGCTGAGTTAAAGTGTTTTCCACAGCAAGTCCCAGTCGAAAATGAATGTCAGTCTATTTCAGAGGAAAGTGAGTGCAACTTTGGGTACTACCCTTCTTATGAACTGAGTCAGTTGTTTCAAGGCAACCCCCTAGACAATTATGGAGATGAAGCTGGGCCTTCTGGACTATCTAAGCCCCCAGCTTTGTCCCTGGAGCCAATGCTCCCAGAAAGTGAGGTGCAGAATATTGTCAGATGACATGGAATTACTGTGCATGGTGGAGCTGTATGAGCTTTCGGAGGAGGAAAATGATGAACTGGGACAGACTGGTGATATGCCAGAACAAGAAGAATATTTTGAGTGTCCTGATAGTTCACTGCCAGTGTCAGAAAACTCTCCATGTGGCCAAGTCATGTGACTGCAGAGATTGCAAATCCTGGAACTGAAAGAGCCCCAAGTTCTAGCCTTCCTACCCCAAAGGCCATTCCCATGGCCAGTACAGACACTGCAGAAAATGAGGGCAAAAGTGCAGAGACTTTAACAGTTCCCCCTAGAAGGACTGGTCAAGCTGTGAAGCCTGTAGTGCTCTTAAGCTATGATTCTCCTGGAAGGCTTTTAGATTTGCCTCTCAATGTGGTCCATAAGGGAGTGTATGTGTCCCCAAGCTTATTGCTCAAACTGAGCATAGGTGCTAACTCCAGATTACTTGTCTTGCCCTCTATGTATGGTGCCCCTGCCCCATCCAGCCCCGAGGTAGCTGATAGGGGAGGGCCTCCTCTCTCTCCAGGTTTCATGTGCAGGAAGTAATGACCTGATTGCAAAATGCCGTTGTATGTATAATGTTGTGTAACAAGTAGTAAGCTGTGAAATACAGAATAAGTGTATCTACATCCCAGGTTTAATATGTTGACTGCTGTTCAAAACGATGCAAGCCTAACCTGTTGGTGATATTACTGTATGTGATGATCAGCTTTAAAGTATTATAGAGGTACCTACTTGATGCAGACGCAAAGATTTTTCAGGCTTGGAAGGGTGTAACCCCCCACCCACAAATGGGGGTTCCTAAAAGCCTCCTATGAGTTTGCCTAAGTGCTACCCTGCCTGCCGGTGTTCAGTGACATGCCATTTTAATGTGGGCACTGAGAGTGCTTTTAGAGCCTCTGTTACTGTATCTTTAAGAGCTGCCTGCTCGTAGGCTTAATTAGTTTGAATGGGGGGACTGTGTGTTTAATGATCGAATCCCGCCCAAGCTGCTGTCTGATCGCTCCATTTCTGCAGTCGCTAAGAGCACAGAGGGAGCCCACCTGAAAGATGTAACTGTTTGCCTGAAATCATTTAGAGCATTAGTAAAATTGCAGTTTGTCTAACCTGCCTTTATTTCAGTTGGGACTCTGTGTGTGTTGCCCCTCCATTTTGGACCTGAACTGCTGATCTGGGCCAATTGGGATAGGGGAGCCCTAAAATGGAGACTGCTTGGGCCAACCAGAACTTGGACTCTCACCTGGAGCCTGCTTAAAAGGGAATGTATGGCAGGTGTTTCTGGGAATTGTAGTTTGGACATTGGCACCTTTTTGCACCAACAGAGGGAGCCCTGCAGTGATTGACAGCCGAATCCACCAACTGAACTTGTGTGGAGCCTATGGGAAATGCCCTGAACTGTTGCTGGAGGACCAGATGTGAGTTGACTGTGAAAGGAGAAGGAGCTCTGTTTTGCTGTGGTGTGTAGTTCACGTGGGAAGCACGTGGAAGGCCCTGAAGCCGGCCTGTAGCCATTAGAGAGTGCTTATTGGACTGAATCTGAGTTGTGAGAGAAGGAGGAAGTGTGCAGAACCAGGCTTGCCCATAGAAGACCGAAGATTTGCAGAAGTGCGATTGGCCTGTTGGGGACTCTGATGCTGTGTGTGCTCCTGGGTTTTGCAGTGTTTGCGATCGGGATCGAGAAGCAGCTGCCTGGTATAGTAATTTCCTTTACATATGAATGTATCTAGTGCTTATGGGGATCATAACTTTAATCCCCAATTGCCGTTAGTTGTGAGCTGAAGCTGGAAGCTGAACCCAGTTCAACCGGACTGAATCCGTCTGCTAGTCAAAGCAGTTGGCCCCTGTCACGAGGGCCTCACCTCCATGCCCTGCTCATCCTGGCCATCCAGAGCAACCTTCTCAATTCAGTTATCTGCTTGGGGTTTGTGAGGACAAATCGGGGTAACTCCCTGCACCTTACATTTAATCAAAGTGTGTCGACTGATTGCTTTGTGTTCTCCTTTTTGTGGACTGAGCCATCTGGCTCTGGATTACAGTTTGATTGTACATGTATTTTCTTCCTACAGGGCCCCATCCAGCTGCACCAGCCGGCGAACCCTGGGTAATGGACCTGGCTAGCCTCCCCCCCCATCCTGGGTACCCAGAGTGTGACTTTATGGACCCTATATGTATGCACAGTATTGTGATTTGAACATTGCCAAACCAAATCAACCTGATTTCCCCCTCCTATGTTACTGTCCCCTAAATAAATCAGATTTGTTGTTATTGAACTATATACTGTCTGTGTTGCCAGTACATATAGAACCAGCATGGCATTGTGTTGTGTATGTTGCTTAACCTTGTTTTACAGGGGGTCCTCAAAGACGTGCTGCAGAATCCGTCTCGAGGGTAAGTGGTGTCTATATGTGTAAAACGTGTTCATATGTGGGGTATTGGGACAGTAACTCCCATGTACTCTGTAGGCCACTACTAGGAACAAAGGAGGGTCACAGTGTCCCAGAGGGCTGTGACCAAGCTAGATTAACCACTACCGACCCTGACCTCTGGGTGGAGGCACCCATCACTGGACCTAGGCCCCTTAACCTGTCGCTAGCCAGACAGACAGGGGTAGTAGCCCTTGGGATAGTGCCACCTAGGGGTTACATGCTGATGACACATTACTGTATATGACACACATAAAGACATAAGCCTGTTAAATGAGAATTTGAACAGTAAATTTTGAAAACTAATGAGATGGCTTTATTTAATTAGTTTATTCACGAATAATAAGAAAACAAAAGCACTGTTATTTTGTACTGTTCAGAAATCTTGTAGAAACATGGATGACTTAGTTGTAAAATGTAATGATGATAGTTTTTTTGGAAGTTGTAAACCACTTCAAATACCTGGGAGTGACTTTAGACTCCCAATTAAACTTTGAAACACATACAGAGTTGGTCTATATTCAGTTGCACAAAAAAAACTAGGTGCCATCTATTCACTGACTGATTTAATTACTGACAGCACTCAGAAGACACTATAAAAGCATGTATTTCACCAGCTATTGAATATGGAAGTGTAATATTGGGGGGTGTGTGTGTATGAGAAAGTAAGATCTAAAAGAATAGCTTTGTACAATGCAGTTTGTAGATTTGCCTCGGGGGAAAAACATAGAGAGTACCACTGCACAACTAAGCCAGAAGCTGACATGGTAACAACTGATGCAGAGGAAGCCTTCAATGGGGTGAACTGGAATATTTTGAGACTCATTCTGTTGAAGACTATCATGTATCAAATATGCAGGTGTGAATAGACCCCATCAACAGAAATACAGGTTAATTCTCTATTGTTAAATAAATTAAACTATTAAGAAGCACCTATCAAGGATATCCTTTGTTACCTACATTATCAGTTTTATAGAATGGAACCTTTTGCTCAATACATAGGGGACAATTTAAGTGGCATAAAAACAGGAGCTAAAGAATATCATATGTCATTGTGCATGGATTACATGTTGATCTTCCTAAATAACTTTAATATTTCAAGTCAGAAAATGTTGAAATTAGTGGGGAATTTTGTGAAAGTAGCTGGATATAAGACAAACTGACAAAACACTGAGGTAATACTCTTGAATAAGGAACAAGAGAGAGAGAGAGAGAGAGAGAGAATATAACCTTACTATGGAAGCACGATTCAGTTAGATATTAAGGATTAATATTAATGAAGTAGCTGAAAAAAAAATATTTGAGTCTAATTACCTATGACTGATAGAAAAATAACATCAGATTTAGACAGATGGACTTTCTTACCTTTGACACTGATGGGAAAGGCTAATAAACAGTAATAAAAATGAATGCCTCACCAAAGATTTTTTTTGTTTTGTTTCAAGCCCTTTCCATCATGGTCCAAAGAAAAGGTTTTATAGAATTTGAGGAGACACTTATTGCAGAAATTTCCTTTGGCAGACTGAAAAGCATATATTAATAAAAACTGTAGATTAAAGCTAGATAAACTCTATACATCAGAGAGGTTGGTGGAAATAAATGTCCCAAATTGTCAGTGGTACTACAGTACATGACTGCTCAACTTGAGCAATTCTGTTATTTTAATGTGCCTGTGCAACTGGTTTTGTGCTTGTGTAATGTAGATAATCTTTGGTGTTTGCCTCTCTATCCATGGGATATACCACCCTGTAGGTGTACAAAGGCAAGAAACCCTAGGAGATTGTTCCACCCCTTGAGGTGCAAAGGAAGTGATTCCCTTGGCTAAAGGTACCTTAGGAAGAAGCTCACGGGAGACAGAGGCGTACTGCAGGAGTAGGAGGGATGCATGGAGGGGCAAGGAAAAATGCTTGTTTATGGAGTGAGGAGACCAGCCCTTAAATAGACCAAATATGGGGAGTAGCTGGTGCTGCACTGCCCTTGAATTGCAGCTATAGCCTTCAATTCAATATTGCGTAATACCAACTAGTTTCTTGCTTGTGTAACATAGATAAACTTTGGCTGTTCACCTCTCTATCCATGGGATATACCATCCTCTAGGGGTATGAAGGTAAGGAACTCTAGGGGAGGGTTCCACTCCTTGAGGTGCCATGGGAGTGATTTTCCTGACTAAAGGTACCTTAGGAAGAAGCCCAATAAGAGTATCAGAAAAGCATACAAGTAGTGAACACATATCGGGGTCGAGGACAAGTACGTAGGACAGTTGATAGTATGGGTTCAGTTGGTAGCATGGGTCAATGAAGACCTGTATGTAGGTCGGGTGGTAGCATAGGTTTAGCTGGTAACATGTGTCAATAAAGACCTGTATGTAGGTCGGGTGGTAGCATAGGTTTAGCTGGTAACATGTGTCAATAAAGACCTGTATGTAGGTCGGGTGTATATAGGTTTAGCTGGTAACATGTGTCAATAAAGACCTGTCGTGGGTCGGTTGGTAGCATAGGTTTAGCTGGTAACATGTGTCAATAAAGACCTGTCACGTGAGTCGGTTGGTAGCATAGGTTTAGCTGGTAACATGTGTCAATAAAGACCTGTACGTGGGTCGGGTGGTAGCATAAGGTTTAGCTGGTAACATGTGTCAATAAAGACCTGTACGTAGGTCGGGTGGTAGCATAGGTTTAGCTGGTAACATGTGTCAATAAAGACCTGTACGTAGGTCGGGTGGTAGCATAGGTTTAGCTGGTAACATGTGTCAATAAAGACCTGTACGTAGGTCGGGTGGTAGCATAGGGTTAGCTGGTAACATGTGTCAATAAAGACCTGTATGTAGGTCGAGGTGGTAGCATAGGGTTAGCTGGTAACATGTGTCAATAAAGACCTGTATGTAGGTGGGTTGGTGTATAGGTTTAGCTGGTAACATGTGTCAATAAAGACCTGTCGTGGGTAGTCGGTTGGTAGCATAAGTTTAGCTGGTAACATGTGTCAATAAAGACCTGTCGTGGAGTCGGTTGGTGCTTATAGATTTAGCTGGTAACATGTGCCAATAAAGACCTGTCGTGGGTCGGGTGGTAGCATAAGGTTAGCTGGTAACATGTGTCAATAAGAACCTGTCGTAAGTAGGGATTGGTAGCATAGGGTTAGCTGGTAACATGTGTCAATAAAGACCTGTATGTGGGTCGGGTTGGTAGCATAGGGTTAGCTGGTAACATGTGTCAATAAAGACCTGTATGTAGGTCGGTTGGTAGTATAGGTTTAGCTGGTAACATGTGTCAATAAGAACCTGTCACGTGGGTCGAGTGGTAGCATAGGTTTAGCTGGTAACATGTGTCAATAAAGACCTGTCGTGAGGTCGGGTGGTAGCATAGGTTTAGCTGAGTAACATGTGTCAATAAAGACCTGTCGTGAGAGTCGGTTGGTAGCATAGGTTTAGCTGGTAACATGTGTCAATAAAGACCTGTCGTGGAGTGGTTGGTAGCATAAGTTTAGCTGGTAACATGTGTCAATAAAGACCTGTCGTGGGTCGGGTGGTAGCATAGGTTTAGCTGGTAACATGTGTCAATAAAGACCTGTACGCAGGTCGGGTGGTAGCATAGGGTTAGCTGGTAACATGTGTCAATAAAGACCTGTACGTAGGTCGGGTGGTAGCATAGGGTTAGCTGGTAACATGTGTCAATAAAGACCTGTATCGTGGGTCGATTGGTAGCATAGGGTTAGCTGGTAACATGTGTCAATAAGACCTGTCGTAGGTCGGGTGGTAGCATAGGATTAGCTGGTAACATGTGTCAATAAAGACCTGTACGTAGGTCGGGTGGTAGCATAGGTTTAGCTGGTAACATGTGTCAATAAAGACCTGTACGTAGGTCGGGTGGTAGCATAGGTTTAGCTGGTAACATGTGTCAATAAAGACCTGTACGTAGGTCGGGTGGTAGCATAGGTTTAGCTGGTAACATGTGTCAATAAAGACCTGTCGTGGGTCGGTGGTAGCATAAGGTTAGCTGGTAACATGTGTCAATAAAGACCTGTCACGTGGGTCGGGTGGTAGCATAGGGTTAGCTGGTAACATGTGTCAATAAAGACCTGTATGTGGGTCGGTTGGTAGCATAGGTTTAGCTGGTAACATGTGTCAATAAAGACCTGTCACGTGGGTCGGTCGTATAGGTTTAGCTGGTAACATGTGTCAATAAAGACCTGTCGTGGGTCGGTGGTAGCATAGGTTTAGCTGGTAACATGTGTCAATAAAGACCTGTGTAGGTCGGGTGGTAGCATAGGGTTAGCTGGTAACATGTGTCAATAAAGACCTGTATGTAGGTCGGGTGGTAGCATAGGGTTAGCTGGTAACATGTGTCAATAAAGACCTGTATGTAGGTCGGTTGGTAGCATAGGTTTAGCTGGTAACATGTGTCAATAAAGACCTGTACGTAGGTCGGTTGGTAGCATAGGTTTAGCTGGTAACATGTGTCAATAAAGACCTGTACGTAGGTCGGTTGGTAGCATAGGTTTAGCTGGTAACATGTGTCAATAAAGACCTGTACGTAGGTCGGGTGGTAGCATAGGTTTAGCTGGTAACATGTGTCAATAAAGACTTGTACGTAGGTCGGGTGGTAGCATAGGGTTAGCTGGTAACATGTGTCAATAAAGACCTGTACGTAGGTCGGGTGGTAGCATAGGGTTAGCTGATAACATGTGTCAATAAAGACCTGTATGTGGGTCGGGTGGTAGCATAAGGGTTAGCTGGTAACATGTGTCAATAAGACCTGTACATAGGTGAATTGGTAGCATAGGTTTAGCTGGTAACATGTGTCAATAAAGACCTGTCGTGGGTGAGTGGTAGCATAGGTTTAGCTGGTAACATGTGTCAATAAAGACCTGTACGTAGGTCGGGTGGTAGCATAGGTTTAGCTGGTAACATGTGTCAATAAAGACCTGTACGTAGGTCGGGTGGTAGCATAGGTTTAGCTGGTAACATGTGTCAATAAAGACCTGTCGTGGGTCGGGTGGTACATAGGGTTAGCTGGTAACATGTGTCAATAAAGACCTGTACGTAGGTCGGGTGGTAGCATAAGGTTAACTGGTAACATGTGTCAATAAAGACCTGTGCGTGGAGTCGGTTGGTAGCATAGGTTAGCTGGTAACATGTGTCAATAAAGACCTGTATGTAGGTGGGTTGGTAGCATAGGTTTAGCTGGTAACATGTGTCAATAAAGACCTGTACGTGGGTGGGTTGGTAGCATAAGGTTTAGCTGGTAACATGTGCAATAAAGACCTGTCGTGGGTCGGGTGGTAGCATAGAGTTAGCTGGTAACATGTGTCAATAAAGACCTGTACGTAGGTCGGGTGGTAGCATAGGGTTAGCTGGTAACATGTGTCAATAAAGACCTGTATGTAGGTCGGGTGGTAGCATAGGGTTAGCTGGTAACATGTGTCAATAAAGACCTGTATGTAGGTGCGGTTGGTAGCATAGGTTTAGCTGGTAACATGTGTCAATAAAGACCTGTCGTGGGTCGATTGGTAGCATAGAGTTTAGCTGGTAACATGTGTCAATAAAGACCTGTACGTGGGTCGGGTGGTAGCATAGGTTTAGCTGGTAACAGTGTCAATAAAGACCTGTCGTGGAGTCGGTTGGTAGCATAGGTTTAGCTGGTAACATGTGTCAATAAAGACCTGTCGTGGGTCGGTTGGTAGCATAGGTTTAGCTGGTAACATGTGTCAATAAAGACCTGTACGTGGGTCGGGTGTGTTATAGGTTTAGCTGGAAACATGTGTCAATAAAGACTTGTCGCATGAGTCGAGTTGGTAGCATAGGGTTAGCTGGTAACATGTGTCAATAAAGACCTGTACGTGAGTCGGGTGGTAGCATAGGTTAGCTGGTAACATGTGTCAATAGAAGACCTGTATGTGGGTCGGAGTGGTAGCATAGGGTTAGCTGGTAACATGTGTCAATAAAGACCTGTACGTGGGTCGGGTGGTAGCATAGGTTTAGCTGGTAACATGTGTCAATAAAGACCTGTCATAGTGGGGTGGTAACATAGGTTTAGCTGGTAACATGTGTAAATAAAGACCTGTCGTGGGTCGAGATTGGTAGCATAGGTTTAGCTGGTAACATGTGTCAATAAAAACCTGTACGTAGGTCGGGTGGTAGCATAGGTTTAGCTGGTAACATGTGTCAATAAAGACCTGTCGTGGGTCAGGTGGTAGCATAGGGTTAGCTGGTAACATGTGTCAATAAAGACCTGTCGTGGGTCGGAGTGGTAGCATAGGGTTAACTGGTAACATGTGTCAATAAAGACCTGTATGTAGGTCGGGTGGTAGCATAGGGTTAGCTGGTAACATGTGTCAATAAAGACCTGTATGTAGGTCGGTTGGTAGCATAGGTTTAGCTGGTAACATGTGTCAATAAAGACCTGTACGTAGGTCGGTTGGTAGCATAGGTTTAGCTGGTAACATGTGTCAATAAAGACCTGTACATAGGTCGGGTGGTAGCATAGGGTTAGCTGGTAACATGTGTCAATAAAGACCTGTACGTAGGTCGGGTGGTAGCATAGGGTTAGCTGATAACATGTGTCAATAAAGACCTGTACGTAGGTCGGGTGGTAGCATAGGGTTAGCTGGTAACATGTGTCAATAAAGACCTGTACGTAGGTCGGGTGGTAGCATAGGTTTAGCTGGTAACATGTGTCAATAAAGACCTGTACGTGGGTCGGGTGGTAGCATAAGTTTAGCTGGTAACATGTCAATAAAGACCTGTCGTGGGTCGGGTGGTGCTTATAGGTTTAGCTGGTAACATGTGTCAATAAAGACCTGTCGTAGGTCGGGTGGTAGCATAGGTTTAGCTGGTAACATGTGTCAATAAAGACCTGTCGTAGGTTGGGTGGTAGCATAAGGGTTAGCTGGTAACATGTGTCAATAAAGACCTGTACGTGGGTCGAATTGGTAGCATAGGGTTAACTGGTAACATGTGTCAATAAAGACCTGTACGTGGAGTCAGATTGGTAGCATAGGGTTAGCTGGTAACATGTGTCAATAAAGACCTGTATGTAGGTCGGTTGGTAGCATAGGTTTAGCTGGTAACATGTGTCAATAAAGACCTGTCACGTGGGTCGGTTGGTAGCATAGGTTTAGCTGGTAACATGTGTCAATAAAGACCTGTCGTGGGTGGGGTAGCATAAGTTAGCTGGTAACATGTCAATAAAGACCTGTACGTGGGTCGGGTGGTAGCATAGGGTTAGCTGGTAACATGTGTCAATAAAGACCTGTATGTAGGTCGGGTGGTAGCATAGGGTTAGCTGGTAACATGTGTCAATAAAGACCTGTATGTAGGTCGGTTGGTAGCATAGGTTTAGCTGGTAACATGTGTCAATAAAGACCTGTACGTAGGTCGGTTGGTAGCATAGGTTTAGCTGGTAACATGTGTCAATAAAGACCTGTCGTGGGTCGTTGGTAGCATAGGTTTAGCTGAGTAACGATGTCAATAAAGACCTGTACGTAGGTCGGTTGGTAGCATAGGTTTAGCTGGTAACATGTGTCAATAAAGACCTGTACGTAGGTCGGTTGGTAGCATAGGTTTAGCTGGTAACATGTGTCAATAAAGACCTGTACGTAGGTCGGGTGGTAGCATAGGTTTAGCTGGAAACATGTGTCAATAAAGACCTGTACGCAGGTCGGGTGGTAGCATAGGGTTAGCTGGTAACATGTGTCAATAAAGACCTGTACGTAGGTCGGGTGGTAGCATAGGGTTAGCTGGTAACATGTGTCAATAAAGACCTGTACGTAGGTCGAAGTGGTAGCATAGGGTTAGCTGGTAACATGTGTCAATAAAGACCTGTCGTGGGTCGGGGTGGTAGCATAGGTTTAGCTGGTAACATGTGTCAATAAAGACCTGTACGTGGGTGGGTGGTAACATAGGTTTAGCTGGTAACATGTGTAAATAAACCTGTCACGTGGGTCGGTGTGGTAGCATAAGGTTTAGCTGGTAACATGTGTCAATAAAAACCTGTCGTGGGTCGGGTGGTAGCATAGGTTAGCTGGTAACATGTGTCAATAAAGACCTGTCGTGGGTGGGTGGTAGCATAGGTTAGCTGGTAACATGTGTCAATAAAGACCTGTACGTGGAGTCGATTGGTAGCATAAAGGTTAACTGGTAACATGTGTCAATAAAGACCTGTATCGTGGGTGGGTGGTAGCATAAGGTTAGCTAGTAACATGTGTCAATAAGAACCTGTATGTAGGTGGTTGGTAGCTATAGGTTTAGCTGGTAACATGTGTCAATAAAGACCTGTCGTGGGTGGGTGGTAGCATAGGGTTTAGCTGGTAACATGTGTCAATAAAGACCTGTACGTAGGTCGGGTGGTAGCATAGGTTTAGCTGGTAACATGTGTCAATAAAGACCTGTACGTAGGTCGGGTGGTAGCATAGGGTTAGCTGGTAACATGTGTCAATAAAGACCTGTATGTAGGTCGGGTGGTAGCATAGGGTTAGCTGGTAACATGTGTCAATAAAGACCTGAATGTAGGTCGGTTGGTAGCATAGGTTTAGCTGGTAACATGTGTCAATAAAGACCTGTACGTAGGTCGGTTGGTAGCATAGGTTTAGCTAGTGACATGTGTCAATAAAGACCTGTCGTAGGTCGGTTGGTATCATAGAGTTTAGCTGGTAACATGTGTCAATAAAGACTTGTACATGGAGTCGAGAGTGGTAGCATAGGTTTAGCTGGTAACATGTGTCAATAAAGACCTGTACGTAGGTCGGGTGGTAGCATAGGGTTAGCTGGTAACATGTGTCAATAAAGACCTGTATGTAGGTCGGGTGGTAGCATAGGGTTAGCTGGTAACATGTGTCAATAAAGACCTGTCGTGGGTGAGGTGGTAGCATAGGTTTAGCTGGTAACATGTGTCAATAAAGACCTGCACGTGGGTCGGATTGGTAACATAGGTTTAGCTGGTAACATGTGTCAATAAAGACCTGTCACGTGGGTCGGGTGGTATCATAGGTTTAGCTGGTAACATGTGTCAATAAAAACCTGTACGTGGGTCGGGTGGTAGCATAGGTTTAGCTGGTAACATGTGTCAATAAAGACCTGTACGTGAGTCGGGTGAGCATAGGTTAGCTGGTAACATGTGTCAATAAAGACCTGTACGTAGGTCGGGTGGTAGCATAGGGTTAACTGGTAACATGTGTCAATAAAGACCTGTATGTAGGTCGGGTGGTAGCATAGGGTTAGCTGGTAACATGTGTCAATAAAGACCTGTATGTAGGTCGGTTGGTAGCATAGGTTTAGCTGGTAACATGTGTCAATAAAGACCTGTACGTAGGTCGGGTGGTAGCATAGGTTTAGCTGGTAACATGTGTCAATAAAGACCTGTACGTAGGTCGGGTGGTAGCATAGGTTTAGCTGGTAACATGTGTCAATAAAGACCTGTACGTAGGTCGGGTGGTAGCATAGGGTTAGCTGGTAACATGTGTCAATAAAGACCTGTATGTAGGTCGGGTGGTAGCATAGGGTTAGCTGGTAACATGTGTCAATAAAGACCTGTATGTAGGTCGGTTGGTAGCATAGGTTTAGCTGGTAACATGTGTCAATAAAGACCTGTACGTAGGTCGGTTGGTAGCATAGGTTTAGCTGGTAACATGTGTCAATAAAGACCTGTACGTAGGTCGGTTGGTAGCATAGGTTTAGCTGGTAACATGTGTCAATAAAGACTTGTACATAGGTCGGGTGGTAGCATAGGTTTAGCTGGTAACATGTGTCAATAAAGACCTGTACGTAGGTCGGGTGGTAGCATAGGGTTAGCTGGTAACATGTGTCAATAAAGACCTGTACGTAGGTCGGGTGGTAGCATAGGGTTAGCTGGTAACATGTGTCAATAAAGACCTGTATGTAGGTCGGGTGGTAGCATAGGGTTAGCTGGTAACATGTGTCAATAAAGACCTGTACGTAGGTCGGGTGGTAGCATAGGTTTAGCTGGAAACATGTGTCAATAAAGACCTGTCGTGGAGTCGGGTGGTAGCATAGGTTTAGCTGGTAACATGTGTCAATAAGACCTGTCGTGGGTCGGTGGTAGCATAAGGTTTAGCTGGTAACATGTGTCAATAAAGACCTGTCACGTGGGTGGGTGGTAGCATAGGTTTAGCTGGTAACATGTGTCAATAAAGACCTGTCGTGGGTTGGGTGGTAGCATAGGGTTAGCTGGTAACATGTGTCAATAAAGACCTGTACGTGGGTGGGTGGTAGCATAGGGTTAGCTGGTAACATGTGTCAATAAAGACCTGTCACGTGGGTCGGGTGGTAGCATAGGGTTAGCTGGTAACATGTGTCAATAAAGACCTGTATGTAGGTCGGTGGGTAGCATAGGGTTAGCTGGTAACATGTGTCAATAAAGACCTGTATGTAGGTCGGGTTGGTAGCATAGGTTTAGCTGGTAACATGTGTCAATAAAGACCTGTCACGTGGGTCGAATTGGTAGCATAGAGTTTAGCTGGTAACATGTGTCAATAAAGACCTGTCGTGGGTCGAGGTGGTAGCATAGGTTTAGCTGGTAACATGTGTCAATAAAGACCTGTCGTGAGGTCGGTTGGTAGCATAGGTTTAGCTGGTAACATGTGTCAATAAGACCTGTCGTAGGTGGGTTGGTAGCATAGGTTTAGCTGGTAACATGTGTCAATAAAGACCTGTACGTGGGTCGGTTGGTAGCATAGGTTTAGCTGGTAACATGTGTCAATAAAGAACTGTACGTGAGTCGAGGTGGTAGCATAGGGTTAGCTGGTAACATGTGTCAATAAAGACCTGTCGTGGGTCGGGTGGTAGCATAGGGTTAGCTGGTAACATGTGTCAATAAAGACCTGTATGTGGGTCGGATTGGTAGCATAGGGTTAGCTGGTAACATGTGTCAATAAAGACCTGTACGTAGGTCGGGTGGTAGCATAGGGTTAGCTGGTAACATGTGTCAATAAAGACCTGTACGTAGGTCGGGTGGTAACATAGGTTTAGCTGGTAACATGTGTCAATAAAGACCTGTACGTAGGTCGGGTGGTAGCATAGGTTTAGCTGGTAACATGTGTCAATAAAAACCTGTACGTAGGTCGGGTGGTAGCATAGGTTTAGCTGGTAACATGTGTCAATAAAGACCTGTACGTAGGTCGGGTGGTAGCAAAGGGTTAGCTGGTAACATGTGTCAATAAAGAACCTGTACGTGAGTCAGGTGGTAGCATAAGGTTAACTGGTAACATGTGTCAATAAAGACCTGGCATGTAGGTCGGGTGGTAGCATAAGGGTTAGCTGGTAACATGTGTCAATAAAGACCTGTATGAAAGTTAGGTTGGTAGCATAGGTTTAGCTGGTAACATGTGTCAATAAAGACCTGTCGTGGGTCGGGTGGTAGCATAAGTTTAGCTGGTAACATGTGTCAATAAAGACCTGTACGTAGGTCGGGTGGTAGCATAGGTTTAGCTGGTAACATGTGTCAATAAAGACCTCTACGTAGGTCGGGTGGCAGCATAGGGTTAGCTGGTAACATGTGTCAATAAAGACCTGTATGTAGGTCGGGTGGTAGCATAGGGTTAGCTGGTAACATGTGTCAATAAAGACCTGTATGTGGGTCGGTTGGTAGCATAGGTTTAGCTGGTAACATGTGTCAATAAAGACCTGTACGTAGGTCGGTTGGTAGCATAGGTTTAGCTGGTAACATGTGTCAATAAAGACCTGTCGTGGGTCGGTTGGTATCATAGTTTAGCTGGTAACATGTGTCAATAAAGACCTGTACATAGATTGATTGGTAGCATAGGTTTAGCTGGTAACATGTGTCAATAGAAGACTGTACATAGATTGAATTGGTAGCATAGGGTTAGCTGGTAACATGTGTCAATAAAGACCTGTCGTGGGTGGGGTGGTAGCATAGGGTTAGCTGGTAACATGTGTCAATAGAGACCTGTAAGTAGGTCGAGATTGGTAGCATAGGGTTAGCTGGTAACATGTGTCAATAAAGACCTGTCGTGGGTGGGGTGGTAGCATAGGTTTAGCTGGTAACATGTGTCAATAAAGACCTGTACGTGGGTCGGTGGTAGCATAGGTTTAGCTGGTAACATGTGTCAATAAAGACCTGTCGTGAGTCGGGATGGTAGCATAGGTTAGCTGGTAACATGTGTCAATAAAGACCTGTACGTGGGTCGGGTGGTAGCATAAGTTTAGCTGGTAACATGTGTCAATAAAGACCTATGTAGGTCGGGTGGTAGCATAGGTTAGCTGGTAACATGTGTCAATAAAGACCTGTATGTAGAGTCGGTTGGTAGCATAGGTTTAGCTGGTAACATGTGTCAATAAAGACCTGTCGTGGGTCGGGGTGGTAGCATAGGTTTAGCTGGTAACATGTGTCAATAAAGACCTGTACGTGGGTAGGGTGGTAGCATAGGTTTAGCTGGTAACATGTGTCAATAAAGACCTGTACGTAGGTCGGGTGGTAGCATAGGGTTAGCTGGTAACATGTGTCAATAAAGACCTGTATGTGGTCGGGTTGGTAGCATAAGTTAGCTGGTAACATGTGTCAATAAAGACCTGTATGTAGGTCGGTTGGTAGCATAGGTTTAGCTGGTAACATGTGTCAATAAAGACCTGTACGTAGGTCGGTTGGTAGCATAGGTTTAGCTGGTAACATGTGTCAATAAAGACCTGTACGTAGGTCGGTTGGTAGCATAGGTTTAGCTGGTAACATGTGTCAATAAAGACCTGTACGTAGGTCGATTGGTAGCATAGGTTTAGCTGGTAACATGTGTCAATAAAGACCTGTACATAGGTCGGGTGGTAGCATAGGGTTAGCTGGTAACATGTGTCAATAAAGACCTGTACGTAGGTCGGGTGGTAGCATAGGGTTAGCTGGTAACATGTGTCAATAAAGACCTGTACTTACGTAGGTCGGGTGGTAGCATAGGGTTAGCTGGTAACATGTGTCAATAAAGACCTGTACATAGGTCGGGTGGTAGCATAGGTTTAGCTGGAAACATGTGTCAATAAAGACCTGTACGTAGGTCGGGTGGTAGCATAGGTTTAGCTGGTAACATGTGTCAATAAAGACCTGTACGTAGGTCGGGTGGTAGCATAGGTTTAGCTGGTAACATGTGTCAATAAAGACCTGTACGTAGGTCGGGTGGTAGCATAGGTTTAGCTGGTAACATGTGTCAATAAAGACCTGTACGTAGGTTGGGTGGTAGCATAGGGTTAGCTGGTAACATGTGTCAATAAAGACCTGTACGTAGGTCGGGTGGTAGCATAGGGTTAACTGGTAACATGTGTCAATAAAGACCTGTACGTAGGTCGGGTGGTAGCATAGGGTTAGCTGGTAACATGTGTCAATAAAGACCTGTATGTAGGTCGGTTGGTAGCATAGGTTTAGCTGGTAACATGTGTCAATAAAGACCTGTACGTAGGTCGGTTGGTAGCATAGGTTTAGCTGGTAACATGTGTCAATAAAGACCTGCGTGGAGTCGGGTGGTAGCATAGGGTTAGCTGGTAACATGTCAATAAAGACCTGTCGTGGGTCGGGTGGTAGCATAGGGTTAGCTGGTAACATGTCAATAAAGACCTGTACGTGGAGTCGAGTTGGTAGCATAGGGTTAGCTGGTAACATGTGTCAATAAAGACCTGTATGTAGGTCGGTTGGTAGCATGAGGTTTAGCTGGTAACATGTGTCAATAAAGACCTGTCGTGGGTCGATTGGTAGCATAGGTTTAGCTGGTAACATGTGTCAATAAAAACCTGTCGTGGAGTGGGTTGGTAGCATAAGTTTAGCTGGTAACTGTGTCAATAAGACCTGTACATAGGTGGGTTGGTAACATAAGTTTTGCTGGTAACATGTGTCAATAGAAGACCTGTCAGTGAGTCGGTTAGTAGCATAAGTTTAGCTGGTAACATGTGTCAATAAAGACCTGTCGTGGGTGGGTGGTAGCATAGGTTTAACTGGTAACATGTGTCAATAAAGACCTGTCGCAGGGTCGGTGGTAGCATAGGGTTAGCTGATAACATGTGTCAATAAAGACCTGTACGTGGAGTCGGGTGGTAGCATAGGGTTAGCTGGTAACATGTGTCAATAAAGACCTGTATGTGGGGTCGGGTGGTAGCATAAGGGTTAGCTGGTAACATGTGTCAATAAAGACCTGTCGTGGGTCGGGTGGTAGCATAGGTTTAGCTGGTAACATGTGTCAATAAAGACCTGTCGTGGGTCGGTTGGTAACCATGGGTTTAGCTGGTAACATGTGTCAATAAAGACCTGTACGTGGGTCCGAAGGTGGTATAGGTTTAGCTGGTAACATGTGTCAATAAAACCTGTACGTGGGTCGGGTGGTAGCATGAGTTTAGCTGGTAACATGTGTCAATAAAGACCTGTCGTGGGTCAGGTGGTAGCATAGGGTTAGCTGGTAACATGTGTCAATAAGACCTGTCACGTAGGTCGGGTGGTAGCATAGGGTTAACTGGTAACATGTGTCAATAAGAAGACCTGTGTACTGGAGTCGGGTGGTAGCATAAGGTTAGCTGGTAACATGTGTCAATAAAGACCTGTATGTAGATGGGTTGGTAGCATAGGTTTAGCTGGTAACATGTTCAATAAAGACCTGTCACGTGGGTCGGGGTGGTAGCATAGGTTTAGCTGGTAACATGTGTCAATAAAGACCTGTCGTGGATCGAATTGGTAGCATAGGTTTAGCTGGTAACATTGTGTCAATAAAGACCTGTCGTGGAGTCGGGTGGCAGCATAGGGTTAGCTGGTAACATGTGTCAATAAAGACCTGTATGTAGGTCGGGTGGTAGCATAGGGTTAGCTGGTAACATGTGTCAATAAAGACCTGTATGTAGGTCGGTTGGTAGCATAGGTTTAGCTGGTAACATGTGTCAATAAAGACCTGTACGTAGGTCGGTTGGTAGCATAGGTTTAGCTGGTAACATGTGTCAATAAAGACCTGTACGTGGGTGGGTTGGTGCTATAGGTTTAGCTGGTAACATGTGTCAATAAAGACTTGTACATAGGTCGGGTGGTAGTATAGGTTTAGCTGGTAACATGTGTCAATAAAGACTTGAACATAGGTCGGGTGGTAGCATAGGGTTAGCTGGTAACATGTGTCAATAAAGACCTGTACGTAGGTCGGGTGGTAGCATAGGGTTAGCTGATAACATGTGTCAATAAAGACCTGTATGTAGGTCGGGTGGTAGCATAGGGTTAGCTGGTAACCTGTGTCAATAAAGACCTGTCGTTAGGTCGGGTGGTAGCATAGGTTTAGCTGGAAACATGTGTCAATAAAGACCTGTACGTAGGTCGGGTGGTAGCATAGGTTTAGCTGGTAACATGTGTCAATAAAGACCTGTACGTAGGTCGGGTGGTAGCATAGGTTTAGCTGGTAACATGTGTGTCAATAAAGACCTGTCGTGGAGTGAGTGTGGTAGCATAGGTTTAGCTGGTAACATGTGTCAATAAAGACCTGTCATTAGGTTGGGTGGTAGCATAGGGTTAGCTGGTAACATGTGTCAATAAAGACCTGTCGTAGGTGAAGTGGTAGCATAAGGTTAACTGGTAACATGTGTCAATAAAGACCTGTCACGTGGGTCGGGTGGTAGCATAAGGTTAGCTGGTAACATGTGTCAATAAAGACCTGTATGTAGGTCGGTTGGTACATAGGTTTAGCTGGTAACATGTGTCAATAAAGACCTGTACGTAGAGTCGGTTGGTAGCATAGTTTAGCTGGTAACATGTGTCAATAAAGACCTGAGCGTGGGTCGGTGGTAGCATAGGTTTAGCTGGTAACATGTGTCAATAAAGACCTGTCGTAGGTCGGGTGGTAGCATAGGTTTAGCTGGTAACATGTGTCAATAAAGACCTGTCGTGGAGTCGGTTGGTAGCATAAAGTTTAGCTGTTAACATGTGTCAATAAAGACCTGTACGTAGGTCGGTTGGTAGCATAGGTTTAGCTGGTAACATGTGTCAATAAAGACCTGTACGTAGGTCGGTTGGTAGCATAGGTTTAGCTGGTAACATGTGTCAATAAAGACCTGTACGTAGGTCGGTTGATAGTATAGGTTTAGATGGTAACATGTGTCAATAAAGACCTGTACGTAGGTCGGTTGGTAGCATAGGTTTAGCTGGTAACGTGTCAATAAAGAAGACCTGTCGTGGGTCGGGTGGTACATAGGTTTAGCTGTTAACATGTGTCAATAAGAAACCTGTCCGTGGAGTCGGTTGGTAGCATAGGTTTAGCTGTAGCTGTGTCAATAAAGACCTGTCGTAGGTCGGTGGTAGCATAGGTTTAGCTGGTAACATGTGTCAATAAGACCTGTACGTGGGTGGGTTGGTAGCATAGGTTTAGCTGGTAACATGTGTCAATAAAGACCTGTACGTGGAGTCGGGTTGATAACATAGGTTTAGCTGGTAACATGTGTCAATAAAGACACTGCGTGAAGTCGGGTTGATAGTATAGGTTTAGCTGGTAGCGATGTCCAATAAAGACCTGTGCGTGGGTCGGTTGGTAGCTTATAGGTTTAGCTGGTAACATGTGTCAATAAAGACCTGTACGTGGGTCGGGTGGTAGCATAGGTTTAGCTGGTAACATGTGTCAATAAAGATCTGTACGTAGGTCGGGTGGTAGCATAGGTTTAGCTGGTAACATATGCCAATAAAGACCTATACGTGGGTCGGGTGGTAGCATAGGGTTAGCTGGTAACATGTGTCAATAAAGACCTGTCGTGGGTCGGTGGTAGCATAGGTTAGCTGGTAACATGTGTCAATAAAGACCTGTATGTAGGTCGGGTGGTAGCATAGGGTTAGCTGGTAACATGTGTCAATAAAGACCTGTCGTGGGTCGGTTGGTAGCATAGGTTTAGCTGGTAACATGTGTCAATAAAGACCTGTCGTGGGTCTGTTATTGTATAGAGTTTAGCTGGTAACATGTGTCAATAAAGACCTGTCGTGGAGTGGGTTGGTAGCATAGGTTTAGCTGGTAACATGTGTCAATAAAGACCTGTCATTAGTCTTTTGGTAGCATAGGATTTAGCTGGTAACATGTGTCAATAAAGACCTGTCGTAGGTCGGTTGGTAGCATAGGTTTAGCTGGTAACATGTGTCAATAAAGACCTGTACGTGAGTCGGGAGAGTAGCATAGGTTTAGCTGGTAACATGTGTCAATAAAGACCTGTCGTCAGGTCGGGAGGTAGCATAGGTTTAGCTGGTAACATGTGTCAATAAAGACCTGTCGTAAGTCGGTTGGTAGCATAGGTTTAGCTGGTAACATGTGTCAATAAAGACCTGTCACGTAGGTCGGGTGGTAGCATAGAGTTTAGCTGGTAACATGTGTCAATAAAGACTTATGCATGGGTCGGGTGGTAGCATAGGGTTAGCTGGTAACATGTGTCAATAAAGACCTGTGCGTGGGTCGAGGTGGTAGCATAAGGGTTAGCTGGTAACATGTGTCAATAAAGACCTGTCGTGGGTCGGGGTGGTAGCATAGGGTTAGCTGGTAACATGTGTCAATAAAGACCAATACGTGGGTCGGGTGGTAGCATAGGTTTAGCTGGTAACATGTGTCAATAAAGACCTGGCTCGTGGGTCAGATTGGTAACATAGGTTTAGCTGGTAACATGTGTCAATAAAGACCTGTACGTCGGTCGGGTGGTAGCATAGGTTTAGCTGGTAACATGTGTCAATAAAGACCTGTACGTAGGTCAGGTGGTAGCATAGGTTTAGCTGGTAACATGAGTCAATAAAGACCTGTAATGGGTCGAGTCGGTAGCATAGGTTTAGCTGGTAACATGTGTCAATAAAGACCTGTACGTGGGTTGGGTGGTAGCATAGGGTTAGCTGGTAACATGTGTCAATAAAGACCTGTCGTGGAGTCGGGTGGTAGCATAAGGTTAACTGGTAACATGTGTCAATAAAGACCTGTACGTAGGTCGGTTGGTAGCATAGGGTTAGCTGGTAACATGTGTCAATAAGACCTGTATGTGGAGTCGGGTTGGTAGCATAGGTTTAGCTGGTAACATGTGTCAATAAAGAACCTGTACGTGGGTCGGGTGGTAGCATAGGGTTAGCTGGTAACATGTGTCAATAAAGACCTGAGCGTGGGTCGGGTGGTAGCATAGGGTTAGCTGGTAACATGTGTCAATAAAGACCTGTACGTAGGTCGGGTGGTAGCATAGGGTTAGCTGGTAACATGTGTCAATAAAGACCTGTACGTAGGTCGGGTGGTAGCATAGGGTTAGCTGGTAACATGTGTCAATAAAGACCTGTATGTAGGTCGGTTGGTAGCATAGGTTTAGCTGGTAACATGTGTCAATAAAGACCTGTACGTAGGTCGGTTGGTAGCATAGGTTTAGCTGGTAACATGTGTCAATAAAGACCTGTACGTAGGTCGGTTGGTAGCATAGGGTTAGCTGGTAACATGTGTCAATAAGAGACCTGTACGTGGGTCGAATTGGTAGCATAGGGTTAGCTGGTAACATGTGTCAATAAAGACCTGTACGTAGGTCGGGTGGTAGCATAGGGTTAGCTGGTAACATGTGTCAATAAAGACCTGTACGTAGGTCGGGTGGTAGCATAGGGTTAGCTGGTAACATGTGTCAATAAAGACCTGTACGTAGGTCGGGTGGTAGCATAGGGTTAGCTGGTAACATGTGTCAATAAAGACCTGTACGTGGAGTCGGTTGGTAGCATAGAGTTAGCTGGTAACATGTGTCAATAAAGACCTGTCACGTGGAGTCGAGGTGGTATATAGGGTTAGCTGGTAACATGTGTCAATAGGAACCTGTATGTAGAGTCGGTTGGTAGCATAGGTTTAGCTGGTAACATGTGTCAATAAAAACCCTGTCGTGGGTGGGTTGGTAGCATAGGTTTAGCTGGTAACATGTGTCAATAAAGACCTGTGCGTAGGTCTTTTGGTAGCATAAGTTTAGCTGGTAACATGTGTCAATAAAACCTGTGCGTGAGTGGTTGGTAGCATAGGTTTAGATGGTAACATGTGTCAATAAAGACCTGTACGTCGGTCGGGGTGCATATAGGTTTAGCTGGTAACATGTGTCAATAAAGACCTGTCGTGGGTCGGTTGGTAGCATAGATTTAGCTGGTAACATGTGTCAATAAAGACCTGTCGTGGTCGAGATTGGTAGCATAGGTTTAGCTGGTAACATGTGTCAATAAAGACTTATGCATGAGTCGGGTGGTAGCATAGGGTTAGCTGGTAACATGTGTCAATAAAGACCTGTCACGTGGGTCGGGTGTGGTAATAGGTTAGCTGGTAACATGTGTCAATAAAGACCTGTATGTGGGTCAGGGTGGTAGAATAGGGTTAGCTGGTAACATGTGTCAATAAAGACCAGTGCGTGGGTCGGGTGTGTCATAGGTTTAGCTGGTAACATGTGTCAATAAAGACCTGTCGTGAGTGGGGTGGTAACATGAGTTTAGCTGGTAACATGTGTCAATAAAGACCTGTACGTCGGTCGGGTGGTAGCATAGGTTTAGCTGGTAACATGTGTCAATAAAGACCTGTACGTAGGTCAGGTGGTAGCATAGGTTTAGCTGGTAACATGAGTCAATAAAGACCTGTACGTAGGTTGGGTGGTAGCATAGGGTTAGCTGGTAACATGTGTCAATAAAGACCTGTACGTAGGTCGGGTGGTAGCATAGGGTTAACTGGTAACATGTGTCAATAAAGACCTGTACGTAGGTCGGGTGGTAGCATAGGGTTAACTGGTAACATGTGTCAATAAAGACCTGTATGTAGGTCGGTTGGTAGCATAGGGTTAGCTGGTAACATGTGTCAATAAAGACCTGTATGTAGGTCGGTTGGTAGCATAGGTTTAGCTGGTAACATGTGTCAATAAAGACCTGTCGTGGTCGGTGGTAGCATAGGTTTAGCTGGTAACATGTGTCAATAAAGACCTGTCATGGGTGGGTGGTAGCATAAGGTTAGCTGGTAACATGTCTCAATAAAGACCTGTACGTGAGGTCGGGTGGTAGCATAGGGTTAGCTGGTAACATGTGTCAATAAAGACCTGTGTCGGTCGGGTGGTAGCATAAGGTTAGCTGGTAACATGTGTCAATAAAGACCTGTATGTAGGTCGGTTGGTAGCATAGGTTTAGCTGGTAACATGTGTCAATAAAGACCTGTACGTAGGTCGGTTGGTAGCATAGGTTTAGCTGGTAACATGTGTCAATAAAGACCTGTACGTAGGTCGGGTGGTAGCATAGGGTTAGCTGGTAACATGTGTCAATAAAGACCTGTCGTGGGTCGGGGTGGTAGCATAGGGTTAGCTGGTAACATGTGTCAATAAAGACCTGTACGTAGGTCGGGTGGTAGCATAGGGTTAGCTGGTAACATGTGTCAATAAAGACCTGTACGTAGGTCGGGTGGTAGCATAGGGTTAGCTGGTAACATGTGTCAATAAAGACCTGTACGTAGGTTGGGTGGTAGCATAGGGTTAGCTGGTAACATGTGTCAATAAAGACCTGTCGTGGTCGGAGTGGTAGCATAGGTTAACTGGTAACATGTGTCAATAAAGACCTGTACGTAGGTCGGGTGGTAGCATAGGGTTAGCTGGTAACATGTGTCAATAAAGACCTGTACGTAGGTCGGGTGGTAGCATAGGTTTAGCTGGTAACATGTGTCAATAAAGACCTGTACGTAGGTCGGGTGGTAGCATAGGTTTAGCTGGTAACATGTGTCAATAAAGACCTATGCGTGGGTCGGGTGGTAGCATAAGGTTTAGCTGGTAACATGTGTCAATAAAGACCTGTACGTGGGTGGTGGTAGCATAGGGTTAGCTGGTAACATGTGTCAATAAGACCTGTCGTGGGTGGGTTGGTAGCATAGGGTTAGCTGGTAACATGTGTCAATAAAGACCTGTACGTAGGTCGGGTGGTAGCATAGGGTTAGCTGGTAACATGTGTCAATAAAGACCTGTATGTAGGTCGGGTGGTAGCATAGGGTTAGCTGGTAACATGTGTCAATAAAGACCTGTACGTAGGTCGGTTGGTAGCATAGGTTTAGCTGGTAACATGTGTCAATAAAGACCTGAACGTAGGTCGATTGGTAGAATAGGTTTAGCTGGTAACATGTGTCAATAAAGACCTGTACGTAGGTCGGGTGGTAGCATAGGTTTAGCTGGTAACATGTGTCAATAAAGACCTGTACGTAGGTCGGTTGGTAGCATAGGTTTAGCTGTTAACATGTGTCAATAAAGACCTGTCGTGGGTCGGTTGGTAGCATAGGGTTAGCTGTAACATGTGTCAATAAAGACCTGTCTGCGTGGAGTCGGTAGTACTATAGGTTTAGCTGGTAACATGTGTCAATAAAGACCTGTACGTGGAGTGGGTTGTAGTATAAGTTTAGATGGTACATGTGTCAAAAGAACTGCGTGGAGTGGGTTGGTACATAAGTTTAGCTAATAGCGATGTCAATAAAGACCTGTCGTAGGTCGGGTGGTAGCATAGGTTTAGCTGTAACATGTGTCAATAAACCTGTCGTGGAGTAGGTTGGTAGCATAGGTTTAGCTGGTAACATGTGTCAATAAAGACCTGTCGTGAGTCGGTGGTAGCATAGGTTTAGCTGGTAACATGTGTCAATAAAGACCTGTCGTGGGTCGGTTGGTAGCATAGGTTTAGCTGGTAACATGTGTCAATAAAGACCTGTCGTGGAGTCGGGTTGGTAGCATAGGTTTAGCTGGTAACATGTGTCAATAAAGACCTGTACGTGGGTCGGTTGTAGTAGCATAGGTTTAGCTGGTAACATTGTCAATAAAGACCTGTCGTAGGGTCGGTTGGTATCATAGGTTTAGCTGGTAACATGTGTCAATAAAGACCTGTCACGTAGGTCGGGTGGTAGCATAGGTTTAGCTGGTAACATGTGTCAATAAAGACCTGTCACGTAGGTCGGGTGGTAGATAGGTTTAGCTGGTAACATGTGTCAATAAAGACCTGTCGTGGGTCGGGTGGTAGCATAGGTTAGCTGGTAACATGTGTCAATAAAGACCTGTACGTGGGTCGGGTGGTAGCATAGGGTTAGCTGGTAACATGTGTCAATAAAGACCTGTATGTAGGTCGGGTGGTAGCATAGGGTTAGCTGGTAACATGTGTCAATAAAGACCTGTATGTAGAGTCGGTTGGTAGCATAGGTTTAGCTGGTAACATGTGTCAATAAAGACCTGTACGTGGGTCGAGTTGGTAATAGGTTTAGCTGGTAACATGTGTCAAAAAAAGACCTGTACGTGGGTCGGTTGGTAGCATAGGTTTAGCTGGTACATGTGTCAATAAGCCTGTCGTGGGTGGGTTGGTAGCATAGGTTTAGCTGGTAACATGTGTCAATAAAGACCTGTACGTAGAGTCGGGTGGTAGCATAGGTTTAGCTGGTAACATGTGTCAATAAAGACCTGTATCGTGGGTCGGGTTGGTAGCATAGGGTTAGCTGGTAACATGTGTCAATAAAGACCTGTCACGTGGGTGGGTTGGTAGCATAGGGTTAGCTGGTAACATGTGTCAATAAGACCTGTATGTAGGTCGGGTGGTAGCATAGGGTTAGCTGGTAACATGTGTCAATAAAGACCTGTCGTGAGTCGGTTGGT
Source organism: Neoceratodus forsteri (assembly GCA_016271365.2). Taxonomy (NCBI): domain Eukaryota; kingdom Metazoa; phylum Chordata; order Ceratodontiformes; family Ceratodontidae; genus Neoceratodus; species Neoceratodus forsteri. The sequence goes on along the minus strand of CM028137.1, from coordinate 257,639,316 downwards.
AGCATAGGTTTAGCTGGTAACATGTGTCAATAAAGACCTGTCACGTGGGTCGGGTGGTAGCATAGGGTTAGCTGGTAACATGTGTCAATAAAGACCTGTACGTCGGTCGGGGTGGTAGCATAGAGTTTAGCTGGTAACATGTGTCAATAAAGACCTGTCGTGGGTCGGGTGGTAGCATAGGTTTAGCTGGTAACATGGTCAATAAAGACCTGTACGTGGGTTGGGTGGTAGCATAGGGTTAGCTGGTAACATGTGTCAATAAAGACCTGTACGTAGGTCGGGTGGTAGCATAGGGTTAACTGGTAACATGTGTCAATAAAGACCTGTATGTAGGTCGGGTGGTAGCATAGGGTTAGCTGGTAACATGTGTCAATAAAGACCTGTACGTGGGTCGGAGTGGTAGCATAGGTTAGCTGGTAACATGTGTCAATAAAGACCTGTATGTAGGTCGGTTGGTAGCATAGGGTTAGCTGGTAACATGTGTCAATAAAGACCTGTATGTAGGTCGGTTGGTAGCATAGGTTTAGCTGGTAACATGTGTCAATAAAGACCTGTACGTAGGTCGGGTGGTAGCATAGGTTTAGCTGGTAACATGTGTCAATAAAGACCTGAACGTAGGTCGGGTGGTAGCATAGGTTAGCTGGTAACATGTGTCAATAAAGACCTGTACGTAGGTCGGGTGGTAGCATAGGGTTAGCTGGTAACATGTGTCAATAAAGACCTGTGTCGGTCGGGTGGTAGCATAGGGTTAGCTGGTAACATGTGTCAATAAAGACCTGTATGTAGGTCGGTTGGTAGCATAGGTTTAGCTGGTAACATGTGTCAATAAAGACCTGTACGTAGGTCGGTTGGTAGCATAGGTTTAGCTGGTAACATGTGTCAATAAAGACCTGTACGTAGGTCGGTTGGTAGCATAGGGTTAGCTGGTAACATGTGTCAATAAAGACTTGTACGTAGGTCGGGTGGTAGCATAAGGTTAGCTGGTAACATGTGTCAATAAAGACCTGTACGTGGTCGGGTTGGTAGCATAGGGTTAGCTGGTAACATGTGTCAATAAAGACCTGTACGTAGGTCGGGTGGTAGCATAGGGTTAGCTGGTAACATGTGTCAATAAAGACCTGTACGTGGGTTGGGTGGTAGCATAGGGTTAGCTGGTAACATGTGTCAATAAGAACTGTATCGTGGTCGGGTGGTAGCATAGGGTTAAGCTGGTAACATGTGTCAATAAAGACCTGTCGTGGGTCGGGTGGTAGCATAGGTTAGCTGGTAACATGTGTCAATAAAGACCTGTCGTAGGTCGGTTGGTAGCATAGGTTTAGCTGGTAACATGTGTCAATAAAACCTGTCGTGAGTCGGTTGGTAGCATAGGTTTAGCTGGTAACATGTGTCAATAAAGACCTGTACGTGAGTCTGTTGGTAGCATAGTTTAGCTGGTAACATGTGTCAATAAAGACCTGTACGTGGGTCGGTTGGTAGCATAGGTTTAGCTGGTAACATGTGTCAATAAAGACCTGTCGTCGGTCGGATTGGTAGCATAGGTTTAGCTGGTAACATGTGTCAATAAAGACCTGTCGTAGAGTAGGTTGGTAGCATAGGTTTAGCTGGTAACATGTGTCAATAAAGACCTGTCGTGGGTCGGGTGGTAGCATAGGTTTAGCTGGTAACATGTGTCAATAAAGACCTGTACGTGTCGGGTGGTAGCATAGGTTAGCTGGTAACATGTGTCAATAAAGACCTGTCGTGGGTCGAGATTGGTAGCATAGGGTTAGCTGGTAACATGTGTCAATAAAGACCTGTCGTGGGTCGGGTGGTAGCATAGGGTTAGCTGGTAACATGTGTCAATAAAGACCTGTCGTGGGTCGGGTGTGCGTATAGGTTTAGCTGGTAACATGTGTCAATAAAGACCTGTCGTGGGTCGGGTGGTAGCATAGGTTTAGCTGGTAACATGTGTCAATAAAGACCTGTCACGTGGGTCGGGGTGGTAGCATAGGTTTAGCTGGTAACATGTGTCAATAAAGACCTGTACGTAGGTCGGGTGGTAGTATAGGGTTTAGCTGGTAACATGTGTCAATAAAGACCTGTACGTGGGTCGGGTGGTAGCATAGGGTTAGCTGGTAACATGTGTCAATAAAGACCTGTACGTGGGTCGAGTGGTAGCATAGGGTTAGCTGGTAACATGTGTCAATAAAGACCTGTCGTGGGTGGGTGGTAGCATAGGTTTAGCTGGTAACATGTGTCAATAAAGACCTGTACGTAGGTCGGTTGGTAGCATAGGTTTAGCTGGTAACATGTGTCAATAAAGACCTGTACGTAGGTCGGTTGGTAGCAGGTTTAGCTGGTAACATGTGTCAATAAAGACCTGTACGTAGGTCGGTTGGTAGCATAGGTTAGCTGGTAACATGTGTCAATAAAACCTGTCGTGGGTGGGTGGTAGCATAGGTTAGCTGGTAACATGTGTCAATAAAGACCTGTCGTGAGGTCGGGTGGTAGCATAAGGGTTAGCTGGTAACATGTGTCAATAAAGACCTGTCGTGGGTCGGGTGGTAGCATAGGGTTAGCTGGTAACATGTGTCAATAAAGACCTGTACGTGGGTGGGGTGGTAGCATAGGGTTAGCTAGTAACATGTGTCAATAAAGACCTGTATGTGGGTCGGTTGGTAGCATAGGTTTAGCTGGTAACATGTGTCAATAAAGACCTGGCATGGGTCGATTGGTAGATAGGTTTAGCTGGTAACATGTGTCAATAAAGACCTGTACGTGGGTGGGTTGGTAGCATAGGTTTAGCTGGTAACATGTGTCAATAAAGACCTGTCTACGTGGGTCGGTTGGTAGCATAGGTTTAGCTGGTAACATGTGTCAATAAAGACCTGTCGTGGAGTCGGTTGGTAGCATAAGTTTAGCTGGTAACATGTGTCAATAAAGACCTGTCGTGGGTCGGTTGGTAGCATAGGTTTAGCTGGTAACATGTGTCAATAAAGACCTGTACGTAGGTCGGTTGGTAGCATAGGTTTAGCTGGTAACATGTGTCAATAAAGACCTGTACGTAGGTCGGTTGGTAGCATAGGTTTAGCTGGTAACGTGTCAATAAAGACCTGTACGTAGGTCGGGTGGTAGCATAGGTTTAGCTGTTAACATGTGTCAATAAAAGACCTGTACGTAGGTCGGTTGGTAGCATAGGTTTAGCTGGTAACGTGTCAATAAAGACCTGTCACGTGGGTGGTAGCATAGGTTTAGCTGGTAACATGTGTCAATAAAGACCTGTCGTGGGTCGGTTGGTAGCATAGGTTTAGCTGGTAACATGTGTCAATAGACAGACTGGTCGGGTTGGTAGCATAAGTTTAGCTGGTAACATGTGTCAATAAAGACCTGTCGTGGGTCGGTTGGTAGATAGAGTTTAGCTGTAACGATGTCAATAAAGACCTGTCGTGGGTCGGTTGGTAGCATAAGTTTAGCTGGTAACATGTGTCAATAAAGACCTGTCGTGGGTCGGGTGTAGCTATAGGTTTAGCTGGTAACATGTGTCAATAAAGACCTGTACGTGAGTCGGGTGGTAGCATAGGTTTAGCTGGTAACATGTGTCAATAAAGACCTGTCGTGGGTGGGTGGTAGCATAGGTTAGCTGGTAACATGTGTCAATAAAGACCTGTACGTGGGTGGGTGGTAGCATAGGGTTAGCTGGTAACATGTGTCAATAAAGACCTGTCAGTGGGTGGGTGGTAGCATAGGGTTAGCTGGTAACATGTGTCAATAAAGACCTGTCATGGGTCGGGTGGTAGCATAGGTTTAGCTGGTAACATGTGTCAATAAAGACCTGTACGTGGGTCGGGTGGTAGCATAGGTTTAGCTGGTAACATGTGTCAATAAAGACCTGTCGTGAGTCGGTTGGTAGCATAGGTTTAGCTGGTAACATGTGTCAATAAAGACCTGTCGTGGGTCGGGTGGTAGCATAGGTTTAGCTGGTAACATGTGTCAATAAAGACCTGTCGTGGGTCGGTTGGTAGCATAGGTTTAGCTGGTAACATGTGTCAATAAAGACCTGTCGTGGGTCGGTTGGTAGCATAGGTTTAGCTGGTAACATGTGTCAATAAAGACCTGTACGTGAGTCGGGTTGGTAGCATAGGTTTAGCTGGTAACATGTGTCAATAAAGACCTGTCGTGGGTCGGGTGGTAGCATAGGTTTAGCTGGTAACATGTGTCAATAAAGACCTGTCATGGTCGGGTGGTAGCATAGGTTTAGCTGGTAACATGTGTCAATAAAGACCTGTACGCGGTCGGGTGTATATAGGTTTAGCTGGTAACATGTGTCAATAAAGACCTGTCGTGGGTCGGGTTGGTAGCATAGGTTTAGCTGGTAACATGTGTCAATAAAGACCTGTACGTAGGTCGGGTGGTAGCATAGGTTTAGCTGGTAACATGTGTCAATAAAGACCTGTACGTAGGTCGGGTGGTAGCATAGGTTTAGCTGGTAACATGTGTCAATAAAGACGTGGGTCGGTTGGTAGCATAGGTTTAGCTGGTAACATGTGTCAATAAAGACCTGTCGTGGGTGGAGGTGGTAGCATAGGTTTAGCTGGTAACATGTGTCAATAAAGACCTGTCGTGGTCGGGTGGTAGCATAGGTTTAGCTGGTAACATGTGTCAATAAAGACCTGTCGTGAGGTGGGTTGGTAGCATAGGGTTTAGCTGGTAACATGTGTCAATAAAGACCTGTACGTGGGTGGTTGGTAGCATAGGGTTAGCTGGTAACATGTGTCAATAAAGACCTGTACATGGAGTCGTTGGTGGTAGCATAGGGTTAGCTGGTAACATGTGTCAATAAAGACCTGTCCGTGGGTCGGGGTGGTAGCATAGGGTTAGCTGGTAACATGTGTCAATAAAGACCTGTCGTGGGTGGGTGGTAGCATAGGGTTAGCTGGTAACATGTGTCAATAAAGACCTGTACGTGGGTCGTTGGTAGCATAGGTTTAGCTGGTAACATGTGTCAATAAAGACCTGTACGTGGTAGGGTTGGTAACATAGGTTTAGCTGGTAACATGTGTCAATAAAGACCTGTACGTGGAGTCGGTTGGTAGCATAGGTTTAGCTGGTAACATGTGTCAATAAAGACCTGTCGTGAGTCGGTGGTAGCATAGGTTTAGCTGGTAACATGTCAATAAAGACCTGTACGTGGGTGAGTTGGTAGCATAGGGTTAGCTGGTAACATGTGTCAATAAAGACCTGTCGTGGGTTGGGTGGTAGCATAGGGTTAGCTGGTAACATGTGTCAATAAAGACCTGTCGTGAGTCGGGTGGTAGCATAGGGTTAACTGTAACATGTGTCAATAAAGACCTGTACGTACAAGTCGGTTGGTAGCATAGGTTAGCTGGTAACATGTGTCAATAAAGACCTGTCGTAGGTCGGTTGGTAGCATAGGGTTAGCTGGTAACATGTGTCAATAAAGACCTGTACGTGGGTCGGTTGGTAGCATAGGGTTAACTGGTAACATGTGTCAATAAAGACCTGACGTGGGTGGTTGGTAGCATAAGTTTAGCTGGTAACATGTGTCAATAAAGACCTGTCGTAGGTCGGTTGGTAGCATAGGTTTAGCTGGTAACATGTGTCAATAAAGACCTGTATCGTAGGTGGGTGGTAGCATAAGGTTAGCTGGTAACATGTGTCAATAAAGACCTGTATGTGGTGGGTTGGTAGCATAAGTTTAGCTGGTAACATGTGTCAATAAAGACCTGTACGTGGGTGGGTTGGTAGCATAGGTTTAGCTGGTAACATGTCAATAAAGACCTGTACGTAGGTCGGTTGGTAGCATAGGTTTAGCTGGTAACATGTGTCAATAAAGACCTGTACGTAGGTCGGGTGGTAGCATAGGTTTAGCTGGTAACATGTGTCAATAAAGACCTGTACGTAGGTGGTTGGTAGCATAGGGTTAGCTGGTAACATGTGTCAATAAAGACCTGTCGTGGGTGGGTGGTAGCATAGGTTAGCTGGTAACATGTGTCAATAAAGACCTGTACGTGGGTTGGGTGGTAGCATAGGGTTAGCTGGTAACATGTGTCAATAAAGACCTGTACGTGGAAGTCGGGTGGTAGCATAGGTTAACTGGTAACATGTGTCAATAAAGACCTGTCGTGGGTCGGTGGTAGCATAAGGTTAGCTGGTAACATGTGTCAATAAAGACCTGTATGTAGGTGGGTTGGTAGCATAGGTTTAGCTGGTAACATGTGTCAATAAAGACCTGTCGTGGGTGGTGGTAGCATAGGTTTAGCTGGTACATGTATAAGACCTGTCGTGGGTCGGTTGGTAGCATAGGTTTAGCTGGTAACATGTGTCAATAAAGACCTGTACGTGGAGTGGGTTGGTAGCATAGGTTTAGCTGGTAACATGTGTCAATAAAGACCTGTCGTCGGTCGGGTGGTAGCATAGGTTTAGCTGGTAACATGTGTCAATAAAGACCTGTCGTGGAGTGGTTGGTAGCATAGGTTTAGCTGGTAACATGTGTCAATAAAGACCTGTCGTGGGTCGGGTGGTAGCATAGGTTTAGCTGGTAACATGTGTCAATAAAGACTGTCGTGGTCGGGTGGTAGCATAGGGTTAGCTGGTAACATGTGTCAATAAAGACCTGTACGTGGGTCGGGTGGTAGCATAAGGTTAGCTGGTAACATGTGTCAATAAGACCTGTATGTGGTCGGTTGGTAGCATAGGGTTAGCTGGTAACATGTGTCAATAAAGACCTGTCGTGGGTCGGGTGGTAGCATAGGTTTAGCTGGTAACATGTGTCAATAAAGACCTGTACGTGGGTCGGTGGTAGCATAGGTTTAGCTGGTAACATGTGTCAATAAAGACCTGTTCGTGGTAGCTGGTTAGTGGTACATGTGTCATAAGACCTGTCGTGGTAGGTGGTAGCATGGTTAGCTGGTAACATGTCAATAAAGACCTGTCGTGGTCGGGTGGTAGCATAGGTTAGCTGGTAACATGTGTCATAAGCCTGTACGTAGGTGGGTGGTAGCATAGGGTTAGCTGGTAACATGTGTCAATAAAGACCTGTCGTGGGTGGATGTGGTATAAGGTTAGCTGGTAACATGTGTCAATAAAGACCTGTACGTGGATTGAGATTGGTAGCATAGTTTCTGGTAACATGTGTCAATAAAGACCTGTATGTAGGTCGGTTGGTAGCATAGGTTTAGCTGGTAACATGTGTCAATAAGACCTGTGTAGCAGTGCTGGTAACATGTGTCAATAAAGACCTGTCGTGGGTCGGGTTGGTAGCATAGGGTTAGCTGGTAACATGTGTCAATAAAGACCTGTCGTGGGTCGGGTGGTAGCATAAGGTTAGCTGGTAACATGTGTCAATAAAGACCTGTATGTGGTCGGGTGGTAGCATAGGGTTAGCTGGTAACAGTGTCAATAAAGACCTGTATGTAGGTCGGTTGGTAGCATAGGTTTAGCTGGTAACATGTGTCAATAAAGACCTGTCGTGGGTCGGTTGGTAGTATAGGTTTAGCTGGTAACATGTGTCAATAAAGACCTGTCGTGGGTCGGTTGGTAGCATAAGGTTAGCTGGTAACATGTCATAGATGTCGTGGTGGTTGGTAGCATAGGGTTAGCTGGTAACATGTGTCAATAAAGACCTGTACGTAGGTCGGATGGTAGCATAGGGTTAGCTGGTAACATGTGTCAATAAAGACCTGTACGTAGGTCGGGTGGTAGCATAGGGTTAGCTGGTAACATGTGTCAATAAAGACCTGTACGTGGGTTGGGTGGTAGCATAGGGTTTAGCTGGTAACATGTGTCAATAAAGACCTGTCACGTGGGTCGGTTGGTAGCATAGGTTTAGCTGGTAACATGTGTCAATAAAGACCTGTCACGTGGATCGGTTGGTAGCATAGGTTAGCTGGTAACATGTGTCAATAAAGACCTGTATGTGGTCGGTTGGTAACATAGGTTTAGCTGGTAACATGTGTCAATAAAGACCTGTACGTAGGTCGGTTGGTAGCATAGGTTTAGCTGGTAACATGTGTCAATAAAGACCTGTACGTAGGTCGGTTGGTAGCATAGGTTTAGCTGGTAACATGTGTCAATAAAGACCTGTACGTAGGTCGGGTGGTAGCATAGGGTTAGCTGGTAACATGTGTCAATAAAGACCTGTACGTAGGTCGGGTGGTAGCATAGGGTTAGCTGGTAACATGTGTCAATAAAGACCTGTCGTGGTCGGTGGTAGCATAGGGTTAGCTGGTAACATGTGTCAATAAAGACCTGTACGTAGGTCGGGTGGTAGCATAGGTTTAGCTGGTAACATGTGTCAATAAAGACCTGTACGTAGGTCGGTTGGTAGCATAGGTTTAGCTGGTAACATGTGTCAATAAAGACCTGTACGTAGGTCAGTTGGTAGCATAGGTTTAGCTGGTAACATGTGTCAATAAAGACCTGTCGTGGGTGGGTGGTAGCATAGGGTTAGCTGGTAACATGTGTCAATAAAGACCTGTCGTGGGTCGGTGGTAGCATAGGTTTAGCTGGTAACATGTGTCAATTAAGACCTGTCACGTAGGTGGGTGGTAGCATAAGTTTAGCTGGTAACATGTGTCAATAAAGACCTGTACGTGGAGTCGGGTGGTAGCATAGGTTTAGCTGGTAACATGTGTCAATAAAGACCTGTCATGTGGTCGTTGGTGATATAGGTTTAGCTGGTAACATGTGTCAATAAAGACCTGTACGTGAGTCGGTTGGTAGCATAAGTTTACTGGTAACGTGTCAATAAAGACCTGTCGTGGAGTCGGGTGGTAGCATAGGTTTAGCTGGTAACATGTGTCAATAAAGACCTGTCGTGTGGTTGGTAGCATAGGTTTAGCTGTAACGTGTCAATAAAGACCTGTCGTGGAAGTCGTGGTATAATAGTTTAGCTGGTAACATGTGTCAATAAAGACCTGTCGTGGAGTCGGTTGGTAGCATAGGTTTAGCTGGTAACATGTGTCAATAAAGACCTGTCACGTGATCGGGTGGTAGCATAAGTTTAGCTGGTAACATGTGTCAATAAAGACCTGTCGTAGGTGGTTGTAGCATAAGTTTAGCTGGTACATGTGTCAATAAAGACCTGTCGTGGTGGTTGGTAGCATAGGTTTAGCTGGTAACATGTGTCAATAAAGACCTGTACGTGGGTGGGTTGGTAGCATAGGTTTAGCTGGTAACATGTGTCAATAAAGACCTGTCACGTGGGTGGGTGGTAGATATAGGTTTAGCTGGTAACATGTGTCAATAAAGACCTGTCGTGGAGTCGGATTGGTAGCATAGGGTTAGCTGGTAACATGTGTCAATAAAGACCTGTCGTGGGTCGGGTGGTAGCATAGGGTTAGCTGGTAACATGTGTCAATAAAGACCTGTATGTGGGTCGGGTGGTAGCATAAGGTTAGCTGGTAACATGTGTCAATAAAGACCTGTACGTGGTGGGTTGGTAGCATAGGTTTAGCTGGTAACATGTGTCAATAAAGACCTGTCGTGGGTGGTTGGTAGCATAATTGGTAACATGTGTCAATAAAGACCTGTACGTAGGTCGGTTGGTAGCATAGGTTTAGCTGGTAACATGTGTCAATAAAGACCTGTCACGTGGGTCGGTTGGTAGCATAGAGTTTAGCTGGTAACATGTGTCAATAAAGACCTGTCGTGGGTCAGGTTGGTAGCATAGGTTTAGCTGGTAACATGTGTCAATAAAGACCTGTCGTGGGTCGGGTGGTAGCATAGGTTTAGCTGGTAACATGTGTCAATAAAGACCTGTACGTGGGTCGGTGTAGCATAAGGTTAGCTGGTAACATGTGTCAATAAAGACCTGTACGTAGGTCGGTTGGTAGCATAGAGTTTAGCTGGTAACATGTGTCAATAAGACCTGTCACGTGGTCGGTTGGTAGCATAGGTTTAGCTGGTAACATGTGTCAATAAAGACCTGTGCGTGGGTCGGTTGGTAGCATAGGTTTAGCTGGTAACATGTGTCAATAAAGACCTGTCGTGGTCGGTGGTAGCATAGGTTTAGCTGGTAACATGTCAATAAGACCTGTACGTGGGTGGTGGTAGCATAGGTTTAGCTGGTAACATGTGTCAATAAAGACCTGTACGTGGGTTGGGTGGTAGCATAGGTTAGCTGGTAACATGTGTCAATAAAGACCTGATGTGGAGTCGGGTGGTAGCATAGGGTTAGCTGGTAACATGTGTCAATAAAGACCTGTCTGGGTCGGGTGGTAGCATAGGGTTTAGCTGGTAACATGTGTCAATAAAGACCTGTCAGTAGGTCGGGTGGTAGCATAAGGTTAGCTGGTAACATGTGTCAATAAAGACCTGATGTAGGTCGGTTGGTAGCATAGGTTAGCTGGTAACATGTGCAATAAGAACCTGTACGTGGGTGGTTGGTAGCATAGGTTTAGCTGGTAACATGTCAATAAAGACCTGTCGTGGGTCGGGTGGTAGCATAGGGTTAGCTGGTAACATGTGTCAATAAAGACCTGTACGTAGGTCGGGTGGTAGCATAGGGTTAGCTGGTAACATGTGTCAATAAAGACCTGTACGTAGGTCGGGTGGTAGCATAGGGTTAGCTGGTAACATGTGTCAATAAAGACCTGTATGTAGGTCGGGTGGTAGCATAGGGTTAGCTGGTAACATGTGTCAATAAAGACCTGTACGTAGGTCGGTTGGTAGCATAGGTTTAGCTGGTAACATGTGTCAATAAAGACCTGTACGTAGGTCGGTTGGTAGCATAGGTTTAGCTGGTAACATGTGTCAATAAAGACCTGTACGTAGGTCGGGTGGTAGCATAGGGTTAGCTGGTAACATGTGTCAATAAAGACCTGTACGTAGGTCGGTTGGTAGCATAGGTTAGCTGGTAACATGTGTCAATAAAGACCTGTCGTGGGTCGGGTGGTAGCATAGGGTTAGCTGGTAACATGTGTCAATAAAGACCTGTCACGTGGGTCGAGATTGGTAGCATAGGGTTAGCTGGTAACATGTGTCAATAAAGACCTGTACGTAGGTCGGTTGGTAGCATAGGGTTAGCTGGTAACATGTGTCAATAAAGACCTGTACGTAGGTCGGGTGGTAGCATAGGGTTAGCTGGTAACATGTGTCAATAAAGACCTGTACGTAGGTCGGGTGGTAGCATAGGGTTAGCTGGTAACATGTGTCAATAAAGACCTGTACGTAGGTCGGGTGGTAGCATAGGTTTAGCTGGTAACATGTGTCAATAAAGACCTGTACGTAGGTCGGTTGGTAGCATAGGTTTAGCTGGTAACATGTGTCAATAAAGACCTGTACGTAGGTCGGTTGGTAGCATAGGTTTAGCTGGTAACATGTGTCAATAAAGACCTGTACGTAGGTCGGTTGGTAGCATAGGTTTAGCTGGTAACATGTGTCAATAAAGACCTGTACGTCGGTCGGGTGGTAGCATAGGTTTAGCTGGTAACATGTGTCAATAAAGACCTGTACGTGGAGTCGGTTGGTAGCATAGAGTTTAGCTGGTAACATGTGTCAATAAAGACCTGTCACGTGGGTCGGGTGGTAGCATAGGTTTAGCTGGTAACATGTGTCAATAAAGACCTGATGCGTAGGTCGTGTGGTAGCATAAGGTTAGCTGGTAACATGTGTCAATAAAGACCTGTACGTGGGTCGAGATTGGTAGCATAAGGTTAGCTGGTAACATGTGTCAATAAAGACCTGTATGTGGTCGAGATTGGTAGAATAGGGTTAGCTGGTAACATGTGTCAATAAAGACCTGTCACGTGGAGTCGGGTGGTAGCATAGGTTTAGCTGGTAACATGTGTCAATAAAGACCTGTCGTGGGTCGGGTGGTAGCATAGGTTTAGCTGGTAACATGTGTCAATAAAGACCTGTCATTAGGTCAGTTGGTAGCATAGGTTTAGCTGGTAACATGTGTCAATAAAGACCTGTACGTGGGTCGGGTGGTAGCATAGGTTTAGCTGGTAACATGTGTCAATAAAGACCTGTACGTGGGTGGGGTGGTAGCATAGGTTAGCTGGTAACATGTGTCAATAAAGACCTGTACGTGGGTAGGTTGGTAGCATAAGGTTAGCTGGTAACATGTGTCAATAAAGACCTGTACGTGGGTGAGTTGGTAGCATAGGTTAGCTGGTAACATGTGTCAATAAAGACCTGTATGTAGGTCGGTTGGTAGCATAGGTTAGCTGGTATAGCATGGTAACATGTGTCAATAAAGACCTGTCGTGAGTCGGGTGGTAGCATAGGGTTAGCTGTAACATGTGTCAATAAAGACCTGTACGTAGAGTCGGGTGGTAGCATAGGTTAGCTGGTAACATGTGTCAATAAAGACCTGTATGTAGGTCGGGTGGTAGCATAGGGTTAGCTGGTAACATGTGTCAATAAAGACCTGTACGTGAGGTCGGGTTGGTAGCATAGGTTTAGCTGGTAACATGTGTCAATAAAGACCTGTACGTGGGTGGGTTGGTAGCATAGGTTTAGCTGGTAACATGTGTCAATAAAGACCTGTCGTGGGTCGGTTGGTAGCATAGGTTTAGCTGGTAACATGTGTCAATAAAGACCTGTCGTGGAGTCGGTTGGTAGCATAAGGTTAGCTGGTAACATGTGTCAATAAAGACCTGTACGTGAATTAGGTGGTAGCATAGGGTTAGCTGGTAACATGTGTCAATAAAGACCTGTCGTAGGTCGGGTGGTAGCATAAGGTTAGCTGGTAACATGTGTCAATAAAGACCTGTACGTGGAGTCGGGTGGTAGCATAGGGTTAGCTGGTAACATGTGTCAATAAAGACCTGTACGTGGGTCGGGTGGTAGCATAGGGTTAGCTGGTAACATGTGTCAATAAAGACCTGTGCGTGGTCGATTGGTAGCATAGGGTTAGCTGGTAACATGTGTCAATAAAGACCTGTACGTGGGTCGGGTGGTAGCATAAGGTTAGCTGGTAACATGTGTCAATAAAGACCTGTACGTAGGTGGGTGGTAGCATAGGGTTAGCTGGTAACATGTGTCAATAAGACCTGTCGTGAGGTCGGTTGGTGCATAGGTTTAGCTGGTAACATGTGTCAATAAAGACCTGTACGTGGGTCGGTTGGTAGCATAGGTTTAGCTGGTAACATGTGTCAATAAAGACCTGTACGTGAGGTGGGTTGGTAGCATAAGGTTAGCTGGTAACATGTGTCAATAAAGACCTGTCGTGGGTGGTTGGTAGCATAAGGTTAGCTGGTAACATGTGTCAATAAAGACCTGTACGTGGGTGGGGTGGTAGCATAGGGTTTAGCTGGTAACATGTGTCAATAAAGACCTGTCGTGGGTCGGTTGGTAGCATAGGTTTAGCTGGTAACATGTGTCAATAAAGACCTGTCGTGGAGTCGGGTGTGTAGCATAGGGTTAGCTGGTAACATGTGTCAATAAAGACCTGTACGTGGGTCGGGTGTGTAGCATAAGGTTAGCTGTAACATGTGTCAATAAAGACCTACGTGGTCGGGTGGTAGCATAGGTTAGCTGGTAACATGTGTCAATAAAGACCTGTCATGAGTCGGTGGTATAAGGTTAGCTGGTAACATGTGTCAATAAGACCTGTAGGTGGGTGGTAGCATAAGTTAGCTGGTAACATGTGTCAATAAAGACCTGTACGTAGGTCGGTTGGTAGCATAAGTTTAGCTGGTAACATGTGTCAATAAAGACCTGTACGTGGGTGGGTGGTAGCATAGGTTTAGCTGGTAACATGTGTCAATAAAGACCTGTCGTGGGTGGGTTGGTAGCATAGGTTTAGCTGGTAACATGTGTCAATAAAGACCTGCTCGTAGATGAGTTGGTAGCATAGGTTAGCTGGTAACATGTGTCAATAAAGACCTGTACGTGGGTCGGATTGGTAGCATAGGTTTAGCTGGTAACATGTGTCAATAAAGACCTGTACGTGGGTCGGTTGGTAGCATAGGGTTAGCTGGTAACATGTGTCAATAAAGACCTGTACGTGGGTCGGGTGGTAGCATAAGGTTAGCTGGTAACATGTGTCAATAAAGACCTGTACGTGGTGATTGGTAGCATAGGGTTACTGGTAACATGTTCATAAAGACCTGTACGTGGAGTCGGGTGGTAGCATAGGTTAGCTGGTAACATGTGTCAATAAAGACCTGTATCGTGGGTCGGTTGGTAGCATAGGTTTAGCTGGTAACATGTGTCAATAAAGACCTGTCAGTAGGTCGGTTGGTAGCATAGGGTTAGCTGGTAACATGTGTCAATAAGACCTGTCACGTGGTCGGGTGGTAGCATAGGGTTTAGCTGGTAACATGTGTCAATAAAGACCTGTCAGTGGGTCGATTGGTAGCATAGGGTTAGCTGGTAACATGTGTCAATAAAGACCTGTACGTAGGTCGGGTGGTAGCATAGGTTTAGCTGGTAACATGTGTCAATAAAGACCTGACGTGGGTCGGGTGGTAGCATAGGTTAGCTGGTAACATGTGTCAATAAAGACCTGTACGTGGGTCGGGTGGTAGCATAGGTTTAGCTGTAACATGTGTCAATAAAGACCTGTCGTGAGGTCGGTTGGTAGCATAGGTTTAGCTGGTAACATGTGTCAATAAGACCTGTACGTGGAGTCGGTTGGTAGCATAAGTTTAGCTGGTAACATGTGTCAATAAAGACCTGTCATGAAGTCGGTTGGTAGCATAAGGTTTAGCTGGTAACATGTGTCAATAAAGACCTGTCGTGGAGTCGGGTGGTAGCATAGGTTTAGCTGGTAACATGTGTCAATAAAGACCTGTCGTGGAGTCGGTTGGTAGCATAAGGTTTAGCTGGTAACATGTCCAATAAGACCTGTCGTGGTCAGGTGGTAGCAGAGTTTAGCTGGTAACATGTGTCAATAAAGACCTGTCGTGGTCGGTTGGTAGCATAAGTTTAGCTGGTAACGTGTCAATAAAGACCTGCTACGTGGAGTCGGTGTGGTAGTATAGGTTAGCTGGTAACATGTGTCAATAAGACCTGTCATGGGTCGGGTGGTAGCATAAGTTTAGCTGGTAACATGTGTCAATAAAGACCTGTACGTGGTGGGTTGGTAGCATAGGTTTAGCTGGTAACATGTGTCAATAAGAACCTGTCGTGGAGTCGGGTTGATAGTATAAGTTTAGCTGGTAACGTGTCAATAAAGACCTGTCGTGGGTCGGTTGGTAGCATAAGTTTAGCTGGTAACATGTGTCAATAAAGACCTGTACGTGAGTAGGTTGGTAGCATAGGTTTAGCTGGTAACATGTGTCAATAAAGACCTGTCACGTGGGTGAGGTTGGTAGCATAGTTTAGCTGGTAACATGTCAATAAAGACCTGTCGTGGAGTCGGGTGGTAGCATAGGGTTAGCTGGTAACATGTGTCAATAAAGACCTGTCACGTGGGTCGGTGGTAGCATAGGGTTAGCTGGTAACATGTGTCAATAAGAGACCTGTATGTGGGTCGGGTGGTAGCATAGGGTTAGCTGGTAACATGTGTCAATAAGAGACCTGTACGTGGGTCGGTTGGTAGCATAAGTTTAGCTGGTAACATGTGTCAATAAAGACCTGTCACGTAGGTGGGTTGGTAGCATAGGTTTAGCTGGTAACATGTGTCAATAAAGACCTGTACGTGGGTCGGTTGGTAGCATAGGTTTAGCTGGTAACATGTGTCAATAAAGACCTGTACGTGGGTGGGTGGTAGCATAGGTTTAGCTGGTAACATGTGTCAATAAAGACCTGTCGTAGGTCGGGTTGGTAGCATAGAGTTTAGCTGGTAACATGTGTCAATAAAGACCTGTACGTGGTCGGGTGGTAGCATAGGGTTAGCTGGTAACATGTCAATAGAGACCTGTACGTGGGTCGGGTGGTAGCTATAGGGTTAGCTGGTAACATGTGTCAATAAGACCTGTATGTAGGTCGGGTGGTAGCATAAGGTTAGCTGGTAACATGTGTCAATAAAGACCTGTACGTGGGTGGGTGGTAGCATAGGTTTACTGGTAACATGTGTCAATAAAGACCTGTACGTGGAGTCGGTTGGTAGCATAGAGTTTAGCTGGTAACATGTGTCAATAAAGACCTGTCGTGAGTGGGTGGTAGCATAGGGTTAGCTGGTAACATGTGTCAATAAAGAACCTGTACGTAGGTGAGTTGGTAGCATAGGGTTTAGCTGGTAACATGTGTCAATAAAGACCTGTCGTGGGTGGGTGGTAGCATAGGGTTAGCTGGTAACATGTGTCAATAAAGACCTGTACGTGGGTCGGGTTGGTAGCATAGGTTAACTGGTAACATGTGTCAATAAAGACCTGTATAGTGGGTGGATTGGTAGCATAGGGTTAGCTGGTAACATGTGTCAATAAAGACCTGTACGTAGGTCGGTTGGTAGCATAGGTTTAGCTGGTAACATGTGTCAATAAAGACCTGTACGTAGGTCGGGTGGTAGCATAGGTTTAGCTGGTAACATGTGTCAATAAAGACCTGTACGTAGGTCGGGTGGTAGCATAGGGTTAGCTGGTAACATGTGTCAATAAAGACCTGTACGTAGGTCGGGTGGTAGCATAGGGTTAGCTGGTAACATGTGTCAATAAAGACCTGTATGTAGGTCGGGTGGTAGCATAGGTTTAGCTGGTAACATGTGTCAATAAAGACCTGTACGTAGGTCGGTTGGTAGCATAGGTTTAGCTGGTAACATGTGTCAATAAAGACCTGTCGTGAGTGGGTTGGTAGCATAGGTTTAGCTGGTAACATGTGTCAATAAAGACCTGTACGTGGGTCGGTTGGTAGCATAGGTTAGCTGGTAACATGTGTCAATAAAGACCTGTCATAGGTCGAGGTGGTAGCATAAGGTTAGCTGGTAACATGTGTCAATAAAGACCTGTCTAGGTCGGGTGGTAGCATAGGTTAGCTGGTAACATGTGTCAATAAAGACCTGTACGTGGGTTGGGTGGTAGCATAGGGTTTAGCTGGTAACATGTGTCAATAAAGACCTGTCGTGGGTGGGGTGGTAGCATAGGGTTAGCTGGTAACATGTGTCAATAAAGACCTGTCATGGTCGGGTGGTAGCATAGGGTTAGCTGGTAACATGTGTCAATAAAGACCTGTATGTAGGTCGGGTGGTAGCATAGGTTTAGCTGGTAACATGTGTCAATAAAGACCTGTACGTAGGTCGGTTGGTAGCATAGGGTTAGCTGGTAACATGTGTCAATAAAGACCTGTCGTGGGTCGGGTGGTAGCATAGGTTAGCTGGTAACATGTGTCAATAAGACCTGTACGTGGGTCGGGTGGTAGCATAGGGTTAGCTGGTAACATGTGTCAATAAAGACCTGTACGTGGAGTGAATTGGTAGCATAGGGTTAGCTGGTAACATGTGTCAATAAAGACCTGTACGTAGGTCGGTTGGTAGCATAGGTTTAGCTGGTAACATGTGTCAATAAAGACCTGTACGTAGGTCGGGTGGTAGCATAGGGTTAGCTGGTAACATGTGTCAATAAAGACCTGTCGTGGGTCGGTTGGTAGCATAGGTTTAGCTGGTAACATGTGTCAATAAAGAACCTGTCGTGGGTCGGGTGGTAGCATAGGTTTAGCTGGTAACATGTGTCAATAAAGACCTGTCGTGGAGTCGATTGGTAGCATAGGGTTAGCTGGTAACATGTGTCAATAAAGACCTGTACGTAGGTCGGGTGGTAGCATAGGTTTAGCTGGTAACATGTGTCAATAAAGACCTGTACGTAGGTCGGGTGGTAGCATAGGTTTAGCTGGTAACATGTGTCAATAAAGACCTGTACGTAGGTCGGGTGGTAGCATAGGTTTAGCTGGTAACATGTGTCAATAAAGACCTGTACGTAGGTCGGGTTGGTAGCATAGGTTTAGCTGGTAACATGTGTCAATAAAGACCTGTCACGTAGGTCGGTGGTAGCATAGGTTAGCTGGTAACATGTGTCAATAAGACCTGTCGTGGGTCGATGTGGTAGCATAGGTTTAGCTGGTAACATGTGTCAATAAAGACCTGTACGTAGGTCGGGTGGTAGCATAGGTTTAGCTGGTAACATGTGTCAATAAAGACCTGTACGTAGGTCGGGTGGTAGCATAGGTTTAGCTGGTAACATGTGTCAATAAAGACCTGTCAGTGGTGGGTTGGTAGCATAGAGTTTAGCTGGTAACATGTGTCAATAAAGACCTGTCACGTGGTTGGTAGCATAAGGTTTAGCTGGTAACATGTGTCAATAAAGACCTGTACGTAGGTCGGGTGGTAGCATAAGGTTAGCTGGTAACATGTGTCAATAAAGACCTGTCGTGGAGTCGGGTGGTAGCATAGGGTTAGCTGGTAACATGTGTCAATAAAGACCTGTCGTGGAGTCGGTTGGTAGCATAGAGTTTAGCTGGTAACATGTGTCAATAAAGACCTGTACGTAGGTCAGTTGGGTAGCATAGGTTTACTGGTAACATGTGTCAATAAAGACCTGTCGTGGGTCGGGTGGTAGCATAAGGTTTAGCTGGTAACATGTGTCAATAAAGACCTGTACGTGGGTCGAATTGGTAGCATAGGGTTAGCTGGTAACATGTGTCAATAAAGACCTGTCGTGGGTCGGGTGGTAGCATAAGTTTAGCTGGTAACATGTGTCAATAAAGACCTGTACGTAGGTCGGGTTGATAGCATAGGTTTAGCTGGTAACATGTGTCAATAAAGACCTGTACGTAGGTCGGTTGGTAGCATAGGTTTAGCTGGTAACATGTGTCAATAAAGACCTGTACGTAGGTCGGTTGGTAGCATAGGTTTAGCTGGTAACGTGTCAATAAAGACCTGTACGTAGGTCGGTGGTAGCATAGGTTTAGCTGGTAACATGTGTCAATAAAGACCTGTACGTAGGTCGGGTGGTAGCATAGGTTTAGCTGGTAACATGTGTCAATAAAGACCTGTCGTGGGTCGGTTGTAGCATAGGGTTAGCTGGTAACATGTGTCAATAAAGACCTGTCGTGGGTGGGTGGTAGCATAGGGTTAGCTGGTAACATGTGTCAATAAAGACCTGTCGTAGGTCGGGTGGTAGCATAGGTTTAGCTGGTAACATGTGTCAATAAAGACCTGTACGTAGGTCGGGTTGGTAGCATAGGTTTAGCTGGTAACATGTGTCAATAAAGACCTGTGCGTGGGTCGGGTGGTAGCATAGGTTTAGCTGGTAACATGTGTCAATAAAGACCTGTCGTGAGGTCGGTTGGTAGCATAAGGGTTAGCTGGTAACATGTGTCAATAAAGACCTGTACGTGGGTCGGGTGGTAGCATAAGGTTTAGCTGGTAACATGTGTCAATAAAGACCTGTACGTGGGTCGGGTGGTAGCATAGTTTAGCTGGTAACATGTGTCAATAAAGACCTGTCGTGGGTGGGTTGGTAGCATAAGTTTAGCTGGTAACATGTGTCAATAAAGACCTGTACGTGGGTGGGTGGTAGCATAGGGTTAGCTGGTAACATGTGTCAATAAAGACCTGTACGTAGGTCGGGTGGTAGCATAGGTTTAGCTGGTAACATGTGTCAATAAAGACCTGTACGTAGGTCGGGTGGTAGCATAGGTTTAGCTGGTAACATGTGTCAATAAAGACCTGTACGTGAGGTCGAGTTGGTAGCATAGGTTTAGCTGGTAACATGTGTCAATAAAGACCTGTTCGTGGGTCGGGTGGTAGCATAGGTTTAGCTGGTAACATGTGTCAATAAAGACCTGTACGTAGGTCGGTTGGTAGCATAGGTTTAGCTGGTAACATGTGTCAATAAAGACCTGTACGTAGGTCGGTTGGTAGCATAGGTTTAGCTGGTAACATGTGTCAATAAAACCTGTACGTAGGTCGGGTGGTAGCATAGGTTTAGCTGGTAACATGTGTCAATAAAGACCTGTCGTGGGTCGAGTTGGTAGCATAGGTTTAGCTGGTAACATGTGTCAATAAAGACCTGTACGTGGGTCGGGTGGTAGCATAGGTTTAGCTGGTAACATGTCAATAAAGACCTGTACGTGAGGTCGGTTGGTAGCATAGGTTTAGCTGGTAACATGTGTCAATAAAGACCTGTACGTGGGTCGGTTGGTAGCATAGGGTTAGCTGGTAACATGTGTCAATAAGAACCTGTCGTGGAGTCGGTTGGTAGCATAGGTTTAGCTGGTAACATGTGTCAATAAAGACCTGTCGTGGAGTCGGGTGGTAGCATAGGTTTAGCTGGTAACATGTGTCAATAAAGACCTGTACGTGGGTCGGTTGGTAGCATAGGTTTAGCTGGTAACATGTGTCAATAAAGACCTGTACGTGGTCGGTTGGTAGCATAGGTTTAGCTGACATGTGTCAATAAAGACCTGTCGTGGGTCGGTTGGTAGCATATAGGTTTAGCTGTGAGATGATGGGGGTGTCATGTAACTGTGATGCCCGCGATCGGGCTGCATTGTCGTCGGTCCCGGACGGCTGCTGCCTGGCAGGGTGGCCAGGAGCAAGTCCTCGGGGATCGGCGCACCTACATGCAAATGGCATGCAAATGGGGCCATAAATAGATGCAAATGGCCCCCTGCGTTGCATAAATTATGGCCCCATTTGCATGTCACCTTTTGAATATCGGAAATTCGCGTATGGCGCAATGGTACTGCACCACCGCAAGTTTAATGCTCAACTCTCTGGCAGCTTGCGATGGCGCAAGTTCCACTGCGCCATCATGATGCTGTCAGCTGAGGGGTGATATTCAAAGGTTGCTCAACAGCGCCAGCTCCTTTGAATATCACCCGGCCCACCCTCTCGCAACTATTTTGAGTGGCGCGGGGCTTGCGCCTCAGACTGGCGCAGTTTGAATATCTGGGCCATATGTTCTACCATAACTGGGTAATGGAGCAAAGCTGTGATGTTCAGTTGGTGCAATTTTCTTTTAACATCAGCATATGCCCTCTGATGTTTTGACAGGTTATAGGAAAAGTCTTGGTACATTTGAATTTTTGTCCCTACCATTCAAGATTTTTCATTTCCCTTGCCAGTCGTAAGTACAGTTCTTTAGTTCGGTACTTAGGAATTTACATAAAATTGGTCAGGGTTTCTCCCCAGAGGAGGCCTGGGAGCAAGGCTCCAGTGCGCCCTTTCAATCTCTGGCAGGGCCACATTGTTCAAACGAAGCATACCTGGCAGTGCAGACTGTAGGAACATAATCATTTCTCACCCTTCCATTCCTTCAGGAATGCCCACTATTCATACATTGTTCCTGCAGGAATGATTTTCAGTATCATTCACCTTATTGAATAGGTACTGGGTTTGTGTTTGTTGTTCATGCAAGGCAGACTGATGTTGGGCAGGCCTGCCCTGTGCTGCTGTGCCACTACCTCAGTCTTTGCTACACGGTCCTCCGCATAACAAATCTTCATTAGTTTTACTTGTAGTTGATTGAAGTTCCAAAGTGTCCAGTAAATCTTTGCTGAGCTTAGTGGTTAGATTAGCAAATTCAGCCACAGTGTCCAGAGGTGGCACAGGGGATGCCATGATAAGTCCATACCCCCTTAGCACTCTGAGTGCTGGAGCTTTCAGGTGGCAAGCTTACTGAGGGTATGATGTGTTGCCTGGCCTTGCCGCTGGTGCCTCGTGGCCAGTTGTCAAATGTGTTCTGAGGTATAGATCGGGATTGCAACTGCTGATTTATGAGCCAGTGGTCTTGAATTGTTGCCCGATGTTCGATGCTGAATTCTATTATTTCTCCGTTGTTTGGGTTAGCGATTTTAATGAATGGGTAAAGGTAGGTGCCAGGAAGTCCTCTGTTCAGATTTACTTGGCTTCCATGTTGGATGCCAGGCCATGCCCCTCCCCCACTCACAGCTGTGGCTGTTGTAATGTTTGCAAATATGTATCTGTTGGCAAGGCATTCTCTCACCAAGAAGGGATTAGGAATATTGAAATATGGCAGTTTATTTCACGTGTCACCTCTTTGTTGTCTATGCAGTTTGTTGCATTGTAGCAAATTGTATTTCGGGCAAACTGCAAGACCCATTTTAATGAGCATCAAGGAGCACATTCGTGTAATTGTTAACATTAACACTTCCAATGACCTGGGTGTGCACTTCCTGGAGGCACATCCATCCAATCCTGATGGCCTTTGCTTTATGAGCCTTGAGTGGCCAGAGACTGGGGATGGGGGTGGATGGAGCAGCAAGATGGCCTTAATGCTGCTCTGCTCCACTCCATCTTTCATTTATTTTTGTATTTTGGAGAGTTTTTAATGGGCTTTCGCCAGTTTTGTTGTTTTTTGTAGTGCTGACAATTTCTCCTTAGTGAGCTGCTAAAGCGCTACAGCATTTTGAGGGACAGAGTTAAATTCTATATCTCTCTGTATGAAACCACAGTGCTGCCCTTTTTCTCCATTCCCATTCCCACATGTTTGTTTCTGGGGGTTACTGGTGCAGCTGGTCTGCTGTCCCAGCTTCCCAACCTGAGTTTTGTTCTAGGTGTTCCAGTTAGTGGAAAGGAGTGGGACAAGTGACTTTGTTAACTGTGTGCATTTGGTTTTGCTCTGAACGTTGGAGACCACCAAGGAGATATGGTGCCGATTGACCATAGGTGTTCCTTCCCTCTTGAGGAGTTTCGAGAGACTCAAGGAGAAGTAGTCAAGGACTGAAGTTACTACTGACCTGTATGTGCTGCAATGTTTTTATGCCATATAAAATGTGTGCCACCATTGTGTGGGACTGGGGATTTCAGTAAGTAGCCAAGTGATGTAAAATGTACTGTGTTCAGTGGAGTACTTATTTTCTTCTTTCGGGCGTGTGCAGCTTTCATGGCTGATGCTGTGCCACAGAACCATGGAGAGGAAGTTTGAACCAGGAGAAGGGTGGGAAATTGGAAAAGAGTGAATCCCTTCATTAAGACTACATGAAGGTCCCTGAAAATAGTTATGGCCTGGGCGGTTTTATCTACTTTGCCTGAGCTCCTTGCAAGGAGGAATGAAGTTAACAGATATCATTTATGGATGTTATTGTTCATTGGTCCAATTTATCTATGACCTTGAGAGAAGTGTGATGAGTACCTGAGGTATACCTCCCTCCGTAAGGTAACATTGCTCATATACCGTGAATGCCAGCAGATAAATGTATGTGCTGCCTAAATTTCTTATCTCTTTGAACTTCTGAATTCATTGTGGCTTTGGGGTTTTGTGCTTGGTATTTGTGCCATCTGACAAATAACTAAAAGCTTCAAAATGGACCACAAAATATAGTTTTTCAGCTTGAATTTGGGCTGAAAATAAAAAGTAAAACTGTCCACCAGGATTTAAGGAGCCTTGATCTCTTTCTATACATAATCTTCAAAGAATTTGGCAATTGCGAGATTGTGGAATAGATTTTTTACCTTGGACATGTTTTAAAACAAGCATTTGTCAATGCCAAATGTTGCTTGCTTGTATGTGCTGTTTAGGTATTTGAAGTGACAGTTTCATGCCTTCCTCCCAAGACATCCACTGTGTCTTTCCGTTCAGTATTCACAGAAGAGTCGGAGGGCAAGGGCCACAGCAGTACAGCAGTTGCCAAGGGGTGAAGAGGTGGACAAAAGAGTCCTGCAGGAACTCTCTAAATTGAAGGTAGACAAAGCGATGGAACCAGATGGCATACAGCCAAGGATATTAACAGAACTGCGAAGGGAGATAGCAGTACCTCAGGCAGCCATGTTCACTGGAGTCATTCAACATGGTGAATTGGAGGAGGGCACATGGTCCCCCACACAAGTCCGCAGCAGGAGGAGGCAGGAAACAATAGGCCATTCAGCCTCACCTCAGTAGTGGGGAAGATCTTGGAGACATTGCTTAAAGAAAGGATAGTGGGGCATCTAGATGCCATTGGAACCAGGACCATAGACAACATGGATTCACAGTGGGGACATCATGTCAGATAAATCTGGTTGATTTATTTGACTGGGTGACAAAGGAAGTGAATCAAGGTGGGGCAGCAGACAATGCTTACTTTGATTTCAGCAAAACCTTTGACACCATCCCATATAGGAGGCTGATAAACTAGCTGGGTAGGCTGGGCATGGGGAAAGGGTGGTAAACTGGGTTAGAAGCTGGCTAACAGACAGGAGGCAGAGAGTGGTGGTAAATAGTATGCAGTCTAGGAGAGGAGCGACCAGTGGGGTGCTGCAGGGATCGGTCCTGGGGCCAGTTCTGTTCAATGCCTCCATTAGTAACATTGCAGAACATCTGAAGAATTTTTTCACCAAATTTTTAACATAGCCATTTTAAGACCTCTGCTCATGAACAGTGTCACTGTGATTTTCTTAATTGTCCACGTACATTGATTTCACTTCCAACTGCGCCATTGTGCACTACATGGAGGAAACATGTTTCGGTGAGATGTGAAAAATGACAGCTGTACTACTCATAAGAAGGTGTGGTAAAATGGCAATGTTGAAAATCTGGAGTGAAAATATTGAAGATTCAGCGAACTTCTGACGTCGTAAGGAACTTGTACAACGCATGCTCTAAAACAGTAATTTTTGGAATTTGTTCACCAAATTTTCAACATATTCATTTAAGACCTTTGCTCATGAACAGTGTCACTGTGATTTTCTTTAATTTTTCCTGTACATTGATTTTGCACACCGATCTGCCCATTGTGTTTCTAAATGGGCAGAAACACGTTTTGGTGAGATATGAAAATGACAGCTGTACTATTTATAAGAAGGTGTGGCAAAATGGCAATGTTGGATATCTGGAGTGAAAATATTGAAAATTCACAAGCTTACGGCGTGCATAGGAACTGTGCAATGCACGTCAAAAACAGTCATTTTAGGAATTTTTCACCAAATTTTCAACATACCCATTTAAGACCTCTGCTCATGAACAGCATCACTGTGATTTTCTTAATTTGTCCGATACATTGATTTACGCACACCAACTAGCCATTCTGCGCTACATGGGGCAGAAACACATTTTGGTGAGATGTGAAAAATGACAGCTGTACTACTCAAAGAAGGTGTGGTAAAATGGTAATGTTGAAAATCTGGAGTGAAAACATTGAAATTTCATGAACTAATGAGCCTGTGTAGGAACTGTGCAATGCGTCGTAAAACAGTCATTTTTGGAATTTTGGCACCAAATTTTCCACATGGTGTTTTGGGACCCTTTCTCATGAATAATGTCACTGTCATGGTGGTATTCAAGCCTGAAGGGTGATTTCACAGTCATTGAGCAGTCACTGCGGAAATCACCCTTCGAGGGCGAATAACACCATGACAGTGATAAGAATTCATGAGAAGGGTCCCAAAAACCATGTTGAAAATTTAGTGCAAAATCCCAAAATGCCTGAGATATGCAATAAAGTTGAAACCCCCTATCTAGCCCATTATACAGCTTACCGGCATTTCCTCAGTTCACGGTCGGCTTTGAAGAGTGCAGGCGTGTTCCTGGTCCACGAAGATCATCGCACCGAGGTCCGGAGGTAAGTATGGGGTGGGGGGTGTGGGGAGGCTGGAGTGCGCGAGTGGTGGAGTGCGGGTTGTGGGAGGGTTGGGAGGCCGCGCGCCAGAACCGTTTTCGTTTTACAGGTTTAAAAAAAAATGACTATGTGGGACGTTTGCCACGCTGGGGTGGGCTCAGCATATGCAAGGACGTTGGGGGTGTTCAGCCGATGGGGGATTAGGCACCCCATTGGCCATGGCATTTATTGCCACACTGGGTGGGCTCCAGCGTGGCACAAGGACAGGGGCATTCAGTCGGCGAAGTTGGGCACCCCGTTGGCAAGGACCGCTTGCCACACTGGGGTGGGCTCCCAGCATGGCACCTACTACTGGGGGGGATGCAGCTCAGCCCGGAGGGGATTGGGCACGGCGTCGGCTATACAGTGCGTCTTGAGTGCGCATGCCTGCGTGTGTCTGTGGGGGAGCTGCTGGCGTGAGCAGCCGATATCTTATCGGTGTTCACTGAAGCATAGCTCCCCCTTTCAACTGTAATGCCACTGCATTTGGAGCATATCATAGACAGCTCCAAATGCATTAATACAACGTCCTGCCAGCACACTGACTGAATTGGAGGAGGTGACACACCTCCGAAATCTCTGATAATGGCACTATGTTTCTTGCACATCCGTGCAAGCAACATAATGAACATGGTTCTAGATCCCTTGTGATTATTCATAATTACAATTTAGTTTTGGACCTATTTATTTTATATATGTTGAAAGCTATATGTTTTAGGATTGTTTATAGTTATGTTGCTTATTTTAAATCAGTTACATTTTGATGTAAGATGACATGGAACCAAATTGTCCTTAAGCAAAGCCACTTTTTTTTCTTAGAATAATAGTGATACCTACCAGCTGCAGCTTTAGATGATGTTCAGCATTTAAAACTGGTGCATGGTAATTTTTTTTTTTTTAGTTGTTTAACCAGGTATAGCACACTAAGCTGAAAGCTTTTTCACAGGGCGACAAGGTAAGATCAGATAAAAAATGTGAAATCATCTATATTTAGAGGAATTAATTGTCAGATAGGGGAGTTTTCCCTTAAGTTTGCTTTCCTATATTGTTATTCTGTATTTTACTTTTGTAAATAGCCTCTACCCCCTGCTCTGAGGGGTGAGATGCTGGGCAGCATGGGGTCCAATCTGAGTCCAGGGATAAGAATGTCAGACAAATGGCCAGAGATATAGAAGCAGGAAAGGTCTTTGTGGTCCTTGTTGGACTTCAGTTTGTTGCCAGTTTATAAACGTTCTGCTGAACAAATGATAAATAGGGACAGATTCTTTTTCTGATTGTCCACTTTATATTCATTTATAATGGCAGATCAAACTGGTATCACCTTTTAAGCCTATCTTGGATGAGAGAACAAATTCGGTAGAATATTGTTTGTGTCATAGTAACCCCAAGTATTTTCCCTTGGTTACATTTATGGCAATTGGTTGTGACCAGGCCTATCCCTTGTTGGAGGGTTTGGGGCCTCCCAAGGGATCGGATTAACAATCTGGTTGAGAAGTGTGCTGGGATTCCACTGCAGAGCTTTATTTAGTTTTCTTTAAAACAGATGCACCTCTTGTTTTTTTTTTCTTTCATTAAATTTGATTGTCCCCATCTAGTTGGGATTTTCACTTTGCCTTCATGCAGTTTTAAGGAATCAGTTTAAGCTTTTTCTGTTGCTGTTGTCAAAATATTGTATTTAATTATTTACAATTACAGTAGTATTATGCTGCTGACAAATTAAATTAAACTTCAGCCAGAATTTATCTCTCTAGGCTGATGAATCTGAGAATGTGTCTATTATCCTGACAAACTAAATCTGATCATTTTAATCTGAGACTCCAGTGCTCATGTTTCTAATTGTAAACATTGTTTGTATTTATTTATTTATCTTTTCTTTATTTGTATATTGTGTGTGATAAATAATGTTTTAGTATATTGTAATATTTACATCAAACAATAAAACCTGCTGAACTGAACTGAGCCTTGAGCACATTCCAACACTCAAAGAGGAATATTGAATTTGGAAACCATTACAGAAACTCTCTGGGCTGTCAGCTTAAAGCAAAAAAAAAAAAAAGTTATGAACTAAATAATGATGCTGATTTTTCATTTTTTTTTTTTAAATTCGAAATTTTATTGTGATTATCCACACACCAAGCACAACATGCATAACAGAAACATTTTGTTCTTGCATAACAGTTAACATAAAATAAGTAAATCAAGCTATTTTCTCCTCCTCCCCCTCCACTACCTATCTATCCAACCCCCCTATAAAACTAAGACCCTAAAGGAAGATCCATTCACCCTAATTCCTCTCTTATACTACATTCCTAAGTTCGGTCTCGATTGGAGAAGGTATAAGCGTCTGAAGCGGCTCCATATCCTTTCATACGTTTGAAGCCTATTTCTTCTTCCCACCTAATTTCTCCATATTCAAATTAAATAACATCTCCTGTAACCACTCCACATAAGTAATTGAGATGTCCTTCATCCAGTATCTTAATACTACCTTTTTAGCGAGCATGAAATCAGAGCCATATAAAATCTACGATCCTTAAACTTGATGCCAGAATAATCCCCTATCAGACAGATTTCCGGGGTAAAATACTGGTCAATGCCCAACATTAGGTCTACCTTCTGTTTAATTTGAGTCCACAACTGTTTTATCGATGGGCACTCCCAAAATGTGATACAGATCCCATACTGCCTGGCGGCACCTGAAACAGCTTTGGTCAGATCTACGGCCAATTTATGTAGCTTGGAAGGGTCCAATATAGATTGTTCAGAAAGTGAAACTGCATCACCCTCAGCCGGTCTTGTTTAACATATCTATACATGACTCAAACACTATCCCAGTCCCTCTCTTGCTCCCCCAACGGCTAATCCAATATCTAGGCTTATGATCAAGGTCCACATGGACTTGCTCAAACAGTATCTTATATATTCTGGAGACCGCATGTGGTTCCCATACCATCTGATCCAGTGATTCAAACCAACGCCCGTTCAGACGCCCATCTCTGAGTTTGGTCCTCACCTGCTCCAATAAGTGAGTAATCTGATATAACTTGAAGATCTGCTTATGATCTATATCATACTTAACAAATAATTCCTTTATTGGCAGGACACGATCGTCCCATAAAATCCTCTATCCGTGATCCTTTAAGCTGGGAAGCCAGCCTACAGATATCATTTTCCCCAATCCTCAAATTGGGATTATGACAGAACCGGTTGATGCTTGTCCCTATTTGGGATGTAACCTAACTTAACTTAACTGCCTGTGAATACGGGGACTTCACTATTGGGGTAGCAGCCAACTTAGGAGGCAGTGTCTTAGGTGTGGAGTAAAGCAATGCTATCGGATCTATCCCCCGCCTCTTTTATCGCTTCTATTTCAATCTAACCCATGAGGGAACATAAGGCAAAGACTCAAATTTACTGGTGGGTACTAGCCATCTCAAATACTTACAAAGATTACTTGCCCAGTAATATAGCCAAAATG
Organism: Neoceratodus forsteri; assembly: GCA_016271365.2. Lineage (NCBI taxonomy): Eukaryota > Metazoa > Chordata > Ceratodontiformes > Ceratodontidae > Neoceratodus > Neoceratodus forsteri. Next base: position 257,610,416 of record CM028137.1, on the reverse strand, counting down.
TGATAATCTCAGCCCGCCTCTCCCTGGGAGCTGCCAATTTGAAATAGGCCCTACGGGCATTTCCCCTCCAAATAAAATCTGAAATAAGTGAGTGTAACTCTTTAAACCATTTTAGGGCAACAATACATTAAGCATATTAGTGGATAAAAATCCTGGGTAGGATGTTCATTTTGACTATATTAATCCTCCCCAGAGAGAGCGGCAAACTGACCCACCTCTTTAAATCCTGCTTGATAATGTTTCTAGTGGTGTCCAGATTAAGTTTCATTAGTTTTGAGTCAGTTCTCACCAAATAAATACCCAAATACTTCAAAGTATGCGGGGTCCACTGCATACCATATCCATCACCTCAGACTTGTATACTCTCATATTAATCGGAAATATCTGGGTTTTCTCACATTAATCTTATAATTTGACAATCTGCTATATTCTTCAATAATACCCATCACTACCGGAAAGGAGCTATGTGGTTGGGTGACATGTAACAAAATGTCGTCAGCATATGCAGAAATTTTAAGCTCCTGCAACCCAATTTTTATACCCGTAACCCTGGGGTCTAATCTAATTTTAGTAAGGAGAGACTCTAAGTATAGATTAAATAAAAGAGGTGATAGGGGACAGCCTTGCCTAGTACTGGAGTGAAGGGAAAACTTGTAGAAAATACACCGTTACAATATATTTTGGCTCTTGGATCCTTATATACTTGCGAACACCTGATTAATAAACTGAGGCGGGAAGCCAAATTTCTCCATAGTGATGGATAAAAACCTCCAGTCCACTCTGTCAAAGCCTTCTCTGCGTCCACCGACATCAAACCACATGGAAATTTGCTGTCCCTGGACACAGAGAAGATGTGAATAATTTGCTGCAGATGGTCTGAAGCCAGCCTGCCATTCATAAACCCAACTTGGTCATTATGGATTAATTTGGCATGACCTTAGACAGCTCGCCAAAATCTTCGCCAAAAATTTTAATATCGTAATTAATCAGATTTTTTCATTTTGTAACCTGCCTTTATTCATGTATACTATTTTTAATACTTTTTGTATTGAATCTTTTCAGATTATGGAATTCAGCAACTGAGTTCATGTTCTGATTCCCCATTTACTTGGAATTACTTATAGTATGTGGGCCTTTTATCCTGTTCTGCTATTTTGCACCTCCACTGAGTGTTTCTCCTTGCCTTCCTCCTCTTCCCATTCTCTCCTGCACTCCCACCTGTCTCCTTAGGGTTGTAACATATTCATTTCGAGGTTTTCTTTTTCATACATACAATATTTGAAACTCCCCAGGGTGATAGCTATGCTTTCCCTTCCTGCTTCTACTTTATGTCACTCTCTTTCTTTATCTTCTCTGCACCCTTGCCCACCTTTTCTTTTATTTTTTTTACAAATTTCAGTACAAAATTAAGTTCATATTTAGGCAATTCTAGTGGGAAGTAGGAGGAAGTAGTCTGTTGGTAAAACTAGGATCTGCAGCTTATCCAGTAAGTAGGGAAATGGGCAGACTGGGAGGGTCAAGAGGTTCTTATCTGCCATCAAATTCCATGTTTCCATGTTTCTTAGTTCTACATTTAAGTAGAATTACATCATGTTTGCAAGTACCATTGACTAAAAGAATGAACAGAAACATTAAGGTAGTAGAAGCAACATACTTTTATTATCAATGCTCCAGCCCTAAATACCTTAAATGGTGGCACTGGATTCAGCTAATTAGAAGAATCCTTTATCTGTGCCTTTGTGGATCAACAACAACAGATGGAATCAAATAGAAGGGCACAGGTAAGCCATTACTTTAACAGGAATCACTGCTGCTGAATCATACACAGCAATAGTAGGAGCCATGCCACAATTTCTTCATTCCATTCTGTGCTATATGTTCTGGATTCCTTCCTACTGCTCATCAGATTCAGCTGCAACTAAGGACTATACTTACTGTAACATGCTCTTCCAGGGTCTACCAGCTAATCAGTTGTGCACTTGCAGTGGGTGCAGAACACAGCAACTAGATTGTTAACATCCATTCCAGGATGGGAGAATATCTCCTATGCTATCTGCACTCAGCGCTGACTGTCTATTAAGTGGCATTTTGATTTTAAGGATCTACTGCTGGTATTTATGGTCTTGAAGAGACCACCCCATATATTTCCAGTCTATTAGTCACTCTCTAAAATGATCAAGCATAGGGAGGATCTTATTTTCATGTAGCCAAGGTCTGCTAAAGGTCCCCACCTCTAAACTAACATTTCAGAGGACCATTTGCTTGCTATAGCAGGCCCCAGGCTTTGAAAATTCCTTCCTAAGTTTATCAGGAAGCCACAGTGGTTTCTATCATTTAAGGCAGACTGTGACAACTTCAATGTATTTTGTTTGTGTCTATGTTTAGTTTTATTATCATCTATGCCTCTGTAAAATATTCAACTGAGATGGAAGCTTAGGTGGAAATTGAACATTACCTTCTTTGTAGCACAAGCCTTGGGGCACTTAGCTAAGAGTGGCCTTTGTTTAAGTCATCATTTTCCTGTCCTATAAAGGCCATTTGTTTTGGTAAACTTCAATGGGCTAGGTCCCTTTGTAGGAAAAGAAGACATGTTTTGAATGAAGAGCCAAGGCAGAGCAAGATGTTTCCAGCTGTACTAGATGGCCAAGATAACAATGCAAATCAAAGCAAATACACAAATCCTGTTTGAACCAGACTGGGAAAATGTGGTCCCCAGAGATCAAAAGCAGAGTTGGTGTGATGTCAGAAAGGCCTGTTGAATGATGCAGGACAGTGGCCAGCCAGCCAAGGGTACTTTTTGCAATGTTTTTATTTAAAATGTTTTAATCAGGTAAACCCAAAGGACATCAAATGCCCATTTTATGGAGGACTTGAAGACGAAGAAGTAAATAACAAAAATACAAACATTATTACAATAATCAGTTAAAATATTTACACTTTAGGTTATCTATTCAATATTGTTCCATTTCATTTTGAATCATTCAAATGTCCTAGACCAATAAAAGCCAGCAGGTAAAAATCCAGACTCTGATGGCTTTAGTGAGTACTTAATGTTGGGCAAAAACAGTTATATGAAAAGGAAGTTTTAATTTTGATGCTGTGGATGAATGTGTAACATGAGAAGTCCAACTAAACTGTAGTGAATCCATTAAAGAAAGGGACACTGATCCATGTAAAATTGCAAAAACTAATCAAATGAAAATAAAGACAGCAAACATCAAATGAAAACAAATTCAACATAGAATGCAATTACAATGATGTGTATACATGGAAAAGTTCAGAGCAAATCTGCAACCATTATGATATGAAATTTTGACTCCATTCAAAGCCATCTTTGAGTAAAAGAGTCACACAAGCCATAATGAATAATTAAAAATATAAGCGACTGAACCAAAACCTGTTTCGAATTTAAGGAAAGGCAAATTACGATTATATACTGTTGGCCAAATCTTCTATTTAAGTTTTAATCAGAAAATCTATATGGACATTGTAATACAAAAGTTATCCTAATAAAATCCCAAATATTTCAAAGAATCTACATTTGTAACCTCATTCCTCTGTTCATCCCTTATAACAATTGAAGAAGGATTGAGAAAACATTTAATTTATTACCAGATACAATGGACTTGGTATTAAAAACATTAAATAACGATTTCATTGCAATCATTTTGAACCAAAACAAGGTCTGATTGTACCGTATAAATCAAAGGTTCTATTAGTTTCCTTGAAAATAAAACAATGTCATCAGCTTAAAACAATGACATCAGCATAAAATAAACGTGTCCTAAAATCTCCAAATGATAAGTCATTTAAAAAATACTAAACAAAAAAGGGCAAAGAATTGAGCTCTGTGATACTTCAATATCAGTTCTGACTGAAGGTGAAAAAACTCCTTTAACTAAAACTTTCTGTGTTCTAGTAATCAAATACTTCTCAAACCAACCTAAATGGTTTCAGTACATCCCAAGTCCCTGAGTTTGGGAAGCATGTGATTATAGTGGACCAAATCAAAAGCCTTTGATAGTTCAAGAAAATCTCACCACTGTCCAAGGCCTCATGAAGTTAGGTGGTCAGTTTAACAGAACAGAAATGTACTGTGTTCCTTATGAAAATCATGTTGACAAGAAGCTAGGATGTTATTTTGTCCAGTGCACCTTGGTCTGGTTGAAGACCACCATCTCAAGGGCCATTGAAAGTAATGAGAGAAACAATATCAGCCTATAGGTTTTACTTACGTTCTTTGGCCAAATTTAATGATTGGCACCACAGGTGCCTGCTTCAAATCTCAGGGACTACACCTGTCAGTAAAGAAAAATTAAACAAAGTAGATAAGGGAAAGCCATCAGATCCATAACTTGGGAAATAGTTTAAGTTCAGTACCATCATCACCATTTCATGTCTTTAGGTTTATTTTATTTAAATAATAAAGCATTTCTTTAGTTAATATAATTAAATTCAGATATACTATTCCAAAGTTTAGATTCTTTAGTGTCCTAAAGTAAAGAATGTTCAGTCCTGGGGCTAAATTAATGGCACTAAAACAATTCAAATTTCAACTTGGTTGCAGTTTCTTTTAATGAAAAAATATTTCCATTAGCAGGCTGTAGTGAAGAGGTGACAGATGATTTAGACTTTTCCAATAACTCATTCAAGGTCTTACAAATATTCTAATTACTATTATTTACCTTAAACTGTTTAAGTAAAATATGATTTAATCTTCTGCACCTGTCCTTTACACTTGTTTCATTGTCTTTAATAATCTATTAAATTAGTAACTGTTTTCTCCTTCTTATATGTTTTCCAAGCATTCTCCCTGCAATGCATCAGTTGAATTAATTCAGAGGTGATCCAGCTCTGGTCCCTATCACCACACTTAACACTCTAAATGGGGCTACTTTGTCACAAACTGCAATACATTCAGAAGTTATATAATCTAATATAGAATCAATTTCTAGAATACAAGAAACAAAAGTCCAATTAATGTAAAAACAAATTATGACATAGGCTGACATTAAAATTCCACATAGACTTGAGAAAAAATCTAGGAAGAGGACAGGGCCTTCTAGCAGGTCAAGTGCAAACAACAGAACTGTGGTCTCTCAGTGCATCAGAAACTGTACAAGCTTGAAGAACATGATCATTTCTGGATGTCAAACCAGTCAATTAAACTATCAGAACCAGTCCTATACTTTACTCTAGTAAGCTGTTCAATTACCTGAGAAAGACCTATTCCCTCACATTTGTCTCTACATTTCACATTAGGTTTATCCATCCAGTTAATATTCGCATCTCTAAGAAGAACAATTTCTTTAGAGTCAACCTTGGATGTACCAAAGCTTAGACAAGCCCTCATCAGAACAACCTAAGAGAAAGTAAAAGCACTAGCAAAAACTGTTTAAACATTCCCAATAAGATTTTTACTGAAGCAAAATCACAGTCAGTTTTTACAAATCAAATGTATCCAACATAGCAGTTGAAGTAACTCTAACATACAGTACAAATTTTCTCACCTTTACCCTTCCTATCACTATGAAATGAAACACACTGAGCCTTAAGCCTGACCTCAGTAGTGGGAAACTAATGGGGTCCTCACTTAGGAGAGGATTGTGAAGTTTCAGGAGTATTAGTAGGGCACAAGATCCAAGGCAGCATGGATTCTCAGTGGGAAGGTCCTGGCAGATGGATCTTAAAGATTTATTTGACTGGTAACCTGGATGGTAAATCAGGGAGGGGTGGTAAATGTGGCCTACCTGGATTTCAGCGAGGCCTTCAACATCTTCCTGCACAAGAGATTGCTAAATAAATTGGGTAACCTGGGAGTTGGTCCTGTGGTGGTAAAGTGGATTGGGAACTGGCTAAGAGACAGGACTCAGACGTGGTGGTAAATGGCTTGAAATCTGAGGAGAGGGAAGTGACCAGCAGGGTGCCACAGAGGTCAGTGCTGAGTACAGTCCTAGTCAAATGTTGTCATTAGTAACATTGCAGAGCATCTGGAGGAAAGGTGTGCCTCTTGCAGATGACACCAAGATCTGCAACAGAGTGGACACACTGGAGGGGTGGAAAAATTGAGAAAGGACCTAATCTTATTAGTGGAGTGGTTGGATGTCTGGCAGTTGAGTTTCAATGATAAAAAGTGCAAGATCATGCACTTGGGTCACAGGAATCCAAGGAGGAATACAGGATGAGTGGGAAATTCTTGCCACCACAAGGCAGGAGACAGACCTGGGGTTATCATATCTAATGACTGGAAGGTGCCCAAACAGTGTGAAAAGGCAGTGGGAGAGCAAACAGAATGTTGGGGTGCATAAGGAGGGGCATAACAAGCAGGAGAAAAGAGGTGGTGATGCCACTGTACAGATCACTGGTGAAGCCTCAGCTGGAGTATTGTGTCCAGTTCTGGAAGGACATTGGCAAAATAGAGGCAGTCCAGAGAAGAGCAATGAAGATTGTACATGGAAGGCACCAGAAGCACTACAAGGAAAGACTTAAAGACCTTAATATTTCTTCACTTGAGGAAAGAAGGGAGAGGGATATATGATAGAGACCTTCAAGTACCTTAAGGAATAAACAGGTACAGGTGGAAAGCATATTTCAGAAAACTCTGCACAAGAACAAAGGGCATGATATGAGGCTGAAGGGTGGAAGGCTGGGGTAATGTTAGGAATACTTTTTCACTGAAAGGGTGGTGGAGCCATGGAACAGCCTTCCAGCAGAAGTGGTGGGGTGAAAACAATATGGGAGTTCAAAAGTGCATGGGATATTCATAAGTGTACCCTGGAGATGTGCAGAGCATAAAAGCCGCAGATCAAATAGGATCTGGGGCTGCAGCAGTAGTAGGAAATGGGCAGACTAGGTGGGCCTTATGGTCTTTATCTGCTGACAGATTCTATGTTTCTATGTATAGTCTCATCATCAGAGGCTTTACTGTCATTAGGTTTCTGACACAGTCACAAAATGAAACTGATACCTATGTACCCAGGCTTTAGATTCATCAGATTTTTGTAAAATACTGCTGATGTCCTTCTTTGCATTTACAGACTGACCAGAACCTTTTATTGGAGTAGGTCTCAGATTCATCTGAATATTGCCAAATATCAAGAGGAACAGTAAAATCTGCAACCTGCTGGCACTGGCCATATTCAGTCATACATATTCTTATTTAGACAAACCAACACAGTTAGTAGAAACTGCTGTCCTGCTGTATAACCTATGCTCCCTTCTAACCATAGGTAATCATGATCATCCACTACCTGGTAACAATAATACTTTTTGGTATGTATTATTTTTTCACTATGCATATATGCCTTAAAATTAATAAAAAGATTAACTGCAAAAACACTATCTCTGTTGCAGAAGGTTGTGCACAGAGTACAAGTAAGACAATCCCTGGATAGACTATAAATTGATTTACTAGTGTAATCCCTACACACCTGCTTTTGCAAACGGCAGGTGGCATGCTGTTGAAGCTGACACAGATACCAGGTGGGGACTGGGTTGGGGAGGACTAGGTTACTCGCACAAGGGCTTAAGTTTGGCTACTCTAAGCACAGGCACCAAGTAAATCCCAACACGGAAGCAATAACTGTAATAAAAAACTGTAATAACTGTAATGTCCAATACCAGGAATGGGATTCTAAAATGTGGCTTTATCTACATCCAACCTGAATGAACAAACAAAGCATAGACGGACCCCACGGGGCTACATTCCTGGTAATGCAGATAAGAGAAACAGAACACTTCTTCAACACTTCAGCCCTCAGGACCCACCAGACACACAGCCCGGACTTGCATGCTGCTTTGGGGTACAGTCCACTAGTACACTATTTGGGTTTTTTCCTGGCCTGGCTCCCCTGCCGACTACTTGAACCCTGTCCATATGGCAGTGGACACATTTTCCGTGGCTCCTAAACCACCTTAGAGCCTTCGACTTCATAAGGAAATTTCTTTTCAATCCCACATCTGGGTACTCCCTCAGCACTGGCCAAGTGCCTGAGGCAAAAGTAAAGGACCACAGATCAAATCTGTAGAGGTGAACCGGGTTAATAAAGATGGGGGTCTCCACCTCCAGCTTCCACAATCCATACTCAGCCATTTCTCTGGACATTAAACAACTCTTTTGAAAAGCTTGACAATGTAGATTAAAGGGTAACTGTATAGCACATTTCCTCTACATGTCTTGACTTTCCCTTGTACTAGACTCGAACATGCTTAAACATCTCTTTCTGAAAAGCTTGGCAGTGTAGATTAAAGGGTAAATGTATAGCACAACCTCTACATGTCTTGGCTTTCCCTGTGCTGGACTTGAACTTACTTTTACTTTAGCTTAGCCTATTCCTCTAGGCCTCCACTGATTAAGCAGTTCAATCCCACTTTACAACAGTTCAGGTGAAACATAGGCCCATGACAAAAGCAGAACTCACCCTTTGGTTGCAGATGCCCACATGCGAATCTTGACAGCTTCTGGTGCCACAACACAACTTAGAAAATAAGGCAGCTTCTTCCCTGATGGAACCAGAGGTTGCCTCGAATAACAGGCAGTCCTTACCCCCATCCTCAGGGATGGGGGCACAGAGACCAGTAACAGCTGTCTCCACCACTTCAAGAACAGCTTACTGTGTTCCTCTTTTGGCAGAAAACACACACCTTCCTCCTAAAGTAGGCTCTATATCAGAGCTTTAGGCTGCAGAGCCTGTGCACAGACTGCTGTGCTCCTCCCTCAAGACTGCTCACACACAACTGCTTTCAAAAACTCCCAACATTTTAACCTAACTTCCATTTGCAGATTCCAGTGTGGCTCATGCAGCTGCGATAGTTCTATGGTGATGTCACCCTCAGTCTCACCTGAGGCTGAGAACAGAGGGAGATAGTGTGAATCCATTTAACTGGAGTTTCACAAGCTGCCTTCCTGCCTACCACTAGGTCTTACTGGGATTCTAGTAACCCCGGGAACAGGGGTTACACTAGCTAACACAGCATTACATAGAATAAAAAGTGAAACACCAACAAACAACAAACTTTTTAGACAAAATCTTGAAATTCTTAGTGTAAACATGGAGAGTAACCAGCTCTGGCTCATCTGCTTTACTGACTCAGCAGACACCTACTTTGCCCCCACTTTGCAACAGGAACCACCACTAAAACACCACCCATCTAGGGTTGCAGATATTTAAATATAGTAGCCTTACTCCACAGGTGCTGTCACCACCTATCAGAGGGAGGGGCACTTGAGTGGATAGTTCAAACAGTGACAGTATAAAATAGTGATCAGCTGTTAACTTAGTAAAGCAGTTAATAACAGGGGTAGAGCAGCAAATAGATTTAAAAGCACAGAACAACATCTGAAACAGGCAACACAGTACAGACTTGCAGTTTGATGACAGGGTCATTTCACAGTGCAAATCACAGGATCAGCTCACAGTTCACAACTTGCTGTTTCCAGGTAGCTTGTAGTACAGTGCAGGCAGGTAGATGGATATACCTTCAGGGAGAAGGTGTCACTCAGGAGCCTGCAATCATCCACCCTTCTGTATGTTTGCATGAGAATTCAGTTGTGTTGCGATTTTAAACTAGTGACATCACAGGTTTGAGTCTATCATAACTCACCAGTTCGCAGTTGTGGGGTAAGCATCTTATTCTCTGCTTAAAGATTTAGATGGCATTGAGTTAAGTTTTCCTGCATGATCTCTAGCTTTCACATGCATTTATTATATTCCATGCTTTTGAAGCCTCAGCTGCAAAAGTGAGGAAGAACTAAACTGCTGGGGAGGAAAGTGAAATGTTAGCTATGCAATCTAACGTAAAAAGGATACGTAATGGTTTCACACTTAAATAGATACCAACTGAATGATAGGGACCAATATCAAAATTCAGATGCCTGCCTAGTGGCACAAAGGGCTGAGGCACTGGACACCACACCTCATGCCATGCCAGCGACTCAGGTTCAGAAACAGGCTCAGGTTGTCAGGGTTCATCAGTGGAGGGAGGAGAGGGTGCTTAGTAGCTGTCAGGTAGCAGCTCTCCACCTCAGGAGGGCTCAGGAGGGTCTCTCTGTGTTTGGCTGCCACCCAGTGGAGGCTGGGTGGCAGTGTTCTCGAGCCGGGCTCAAGGTCAGAGGAGAGCAGAAGGGCTGTTGACTGGAATTGCAGCATGCATGCACACCTCCATGGGACAGACATAAGGCAATTCTTGTGGGGAGTAGGAAGAAATAGGCTGTTGGTTAACTAGGATCTGCACCTTATCCAGTAGGTAGGGAAATGGGCAGACTAGATGGGCCAAGTGGTCCTTATCTGCTGTCAAAGTCTATGTTTCTATGCTTCATGCACATGTGTCACCACTTTTGGGGTCCTAGGTAGCTGGGGAGAAAACTGTAGAAAACATTGGGAGTCATTGCACAATAAAGCCTCTGGGCTGGCTCAGGAGTTCCACCAGGACGTGCATAGTGCAGGTAAGTTCCTGAAAGACCCCGAGTCCTGTAAGCGTATGGAGGATAGCAGTGACCTGTCGGCAGATAAAGAAAGTCCAAAAATTAACAAAATTCAGAAAAAATGCAAAAATATTTTTTGTATTTTATTTTTAATTGTCTTGACATTTTCCATGTCAATATTAAAAAGTATAATACTATACTTTATCGTTATAGAAACTGTATATTGATATTATTTATTTTACAAAAACCCTGTTTTGTTGTATTGTAAATATGTATATCGATGTACGGTAGCAAGAGAAACTGCCTGTTTTAAATATTGATAACATAATTACTACTGTTACATAACAAAGATATAAAATGACACAATTTCTTAATGGCTGGACTCCAAGCTTTCATTTTCAAAATTACAGTGGTAGTTATCTAAAAGTTGACTGCCTGGGTGGATGACCTCTTTGATTACAGTTACAGTTATACATTACCCTCTTTCACCTTGCTCCATACGCTACTGATTACATGATGACCTAAAGACTCCTACAACATCACAAAAATGTGACACCTACACAGCCCCATACACTATCCTACTCTTCCCACCCTGGTACTTTATTATCTGGGATATTATGGTAAATAACCTAGGGATCTTCTGAGCTACAGGCCAGTTTCTGTGTTTAACCTTAGATATTAAGATATCTGAACTGGTCAGTGTCCTGGAGCCCAAATGCATTTTTAGGCTTTAAAGTCTTGCAGTGTTCTATTTCTAAGATACTGCCATGACAGGTACAACCCCAGTCTATCCCAAGACTTTTAAGTATGGTCTAACATGAATGGTTGAAATCAGTATTATAGGAAAGAGAGCATATCAAGACGTGAAAAGGTGCTAATGTCCTGTTCATCAAGGATTTGCGCCAGTGTGCAAGAGTGACCTCTGTGAATTCATTAGGGTGTTTAGGGCCCTGAGTGTCTCTGGGGAAACTAAAAATAGATTTTGCTAGCAGGTATCCCCTTCCAACATTTCTACTGATTTCCAGTGAACTATGTAGATTGGCAAGATCCAGTACAGGGCAGTATGAAGCTGTGCGGCCAGGTATAGGGTATCAAGTTTGGCAGTGTCAAATCTCTGTGCTGTTTCGGAGTTGCATGGTATAGAATTGATACGGGGTCAAGCTCCAGCCCAACCGAAGCAGAATATCAGTTTGTCCCACTGACAAAACAGCCCCTCAAGGAGTTAACTGCAGGGTCTTGGACAAGTGTAGAAATTGTGTGAGACTATTCATGCAGTTACAATCAATGCATTGAAGAAGAGACAGTAGAAGTACTCCTCAGATCTTCAGGTCATTTCCAAATTTTTGCATTTGCAGATTATAGTTCATGGGGTGGAGCTTACAGAGTAACATAATTCCTAGATATTTTAGGGTAGTCATGTTCCATTTAGAAGTGTACTGCTGCTGAGTCTCCAGATTTGGAGTATAGTTTATTTTTAATACTTCTGTCTTACAAGTGTTCAACTTATAACCCGCTAATTTCCCAATTCTTGTCAAAAGGTTCCATAATGGTAGGAGAGAGGAGTTCATCATGTAAATTAGCAAATCATCTGCATTCAGGGCTATGTTTTGTTGCCTACCCTCTAACTGCAGTCCCTGAATGTCTGGGGTCAGGAAAATAGTCCGGCCAGTGGTTCCAGGTAAAGGGCAAACAGGAGGGGAAAAGAGACAGCCCTGTCTGGTCACCCTCAACAAGGGAAATGGGGAGGAAAGCTGACCATTGATTTAAATGAATATTTTTATGTACTTATTCGCTTTGTTACTGAGTCATTTCAGGTATAGATAACAAGGGGTAAACTGGCATGTCTGTTATCCATTTCAGAGGAGACAGGCTACAAATTCACCATATCAAAAGCAAAGTGTTCTCTGCTGTGACAAAAGGGTGGGTCATTTGGGAAAGAAAACGGTACCGTATGAGCAGTGGCTCTAGAAGGATTTGGACCTAGAGATTCCTGAGTGAGAGTCATGCCAAGCAGCAGTGGCAAAAAAGGTAATCCTTTCTGATATCTGAAGGGTTGTGAAAACTGGCAGCAGTGCAGACTGGGTTCTGTGAGAGAACCAGTCTGTGCCACAGTATAAGCTGCAGTATTTGTGAGTCACTATATATCAGCAATAATGTTTCTCTAACTGAAATATCAAGATATCAAATTTTATTTTCATTTTCTTTATTCCTGAACCAAGATATGGGAAGTTCTAAAAGTTCCCATTTCTGTGCCATGTCCGATACAAATACGTATGTTCTGGTACAGTGCAGAGTTGTTTACCATCATAAACATGTGCTTACACCATTCTAATACATCCATGATATGGATCTAGATGTACATTCAGCAGGTAACTTCAACGGCAGAGATTTTTAAAAATTGGGAGTGATAGGCATCTTTAACGATGTGTGTCATGAATTTCAAAATTATCTATAAAACCTGTTTTAGCAATATATATGCAAAACCAAAATATACTGAGGATTTATTTAAGGATGTCAGAAATTTTATGCTGACAAACAAATATTGCTGCTTAAACTTTTTCCTGAATAGACCATGCTAACTGAAATTGACCTTTAATTTTTGACTATGCCTTTTAAAATCTTTTATGTTCTGAATATTTGTATGGTGTTTTATTATTGGCTGTTTGAATGCTGTTTTCTCCATTTTCATTATACAGTATATTTTTAAATATTTCTGTCTGTCTGTCTCTCTGTCTTCCTAGCTGTCTATCTTCCTCTCTGATGTGTTAGCTGTGCCTTCATGCTGTAACATCTGGGAACATTATTTTCCTCCCATTTGTTTCTCCTTAAGCTCCATTTAGTGAGATGCAGCTTGTCACTCACCTTTCCTGCCCTTTCTGGTTAGACCAGGAATTCTCTGAGCATACCTCGGAGGGTATGTTGACACAGAACTGAATGCAGGACTGCCTCCATTGTCCTATATGCATCCTGCTTTAACATCAATATAGGGAATACTGGATGAGCCACCATGCATAACCAATATGTTCTACCACTGAGGGGAATACTGGATGAGCCACTATGCACAACCAATGTGTTCTACCACTGAGTGGTTCTGATTATTGCTGACCCTGAGAGCAAAGCTTGAGATGTCTGTGGGAATCAAAACTCCAGAGCTGAAGAACACACTGGTTGCCTTTATAGTGTTGAACATCCAGGACTTTTATAGTGTATGGTGGCCCAAAATAATCCAGATACACTGTTTCAGCACTAAGTCATACAATTAGTTTTTTTACAGAATAAATTTGTGCTCTACTGCACTCATTCTGTGCTTCAGACTGATTGCTAGGGTCAGTGATGTGGTTGTTAGGAGGAGGCATCCCTACATTTATAGTGTAGATGCAGCCAAATAAATAACTTGGTTGGAAAGTAACTCTTGACTGTGGCGTGTTCCTTTGAGTACAATTCATTGTGGAGCAGTAAGTTTACTGTGACTGACTGTCTCCTTTACTGCATCCCAGGATTGTGTCTGAGCACGTGATTAATTCTGTGGATCTGTATAATTTTAGTTGCCCTCTTCTGGACTGCCTCCGCTCTGTCTATGTCCTTTTGGAGATGTGGTCTCCAGAACTGGACACAGTACTCTAAATGGGGTCTTACCAGTGCTCTATACAGAGGCAACACCACCTCCTCTCTTCTGCTGGTGATACCCCTCCCTATGTACCCCAGCATCCCACTACCCTCCCTACTGCCTTTCTGCACTGCATGGTCACCTTTATGTCATCCAGTATGATTACCCCAGGTCTCTTTCCTGCTTGGTGGTCACAATTCCTCTCCACCTATTTTTGTACTCTGCCCTGGGCTTGTGCCCTAAGTGCATTATTTTGCACTTTTCCACATTGAAACATTGCTGCCATACCTTGAGCACTCTTCTAGTTTTCTCAGGTCTCTGTTCATCCTTTCCATCCCTGCCCCTGAAGATCCACTCTATTGCAGATTTTGGTGTCATCTGCAAGAGGCAAACTTTCCCTTAGAGGACCGGTCCCAGCACTGATCCCTGAGGCACTCTGCTGGTCTCCCTCCCTCCACAGAGTGAACTCCATTTACCACCACCCTCTGTCGTGTATCCTTAAACCAGTTTCTTGTCTAGGTCCTTTGACCCACTCCTAAGCTACCCTACTTGTTTACTAATCTTCTATGTGGAACAGTGTCAAAAGCCTTACTAAAATCTAGGTAGGCCACATTTACCACTCCACCTTGACCTAGTTCCTTGGTCACCCAGTCAGAGAAATCTATCAGATTCATTTGACATGACCTCCTGCCTGTGAAACCACACAGCCTCAGGTCTTGTAACCCACTGAATTCAAGATGTTCCACAGTCCTTTCTTTTAGTAGTGATTCCATTGCCTTTCCACCACTGATGTCAGGCTGACTGGCTATTAATTGCCAACCTCCTCTGTGCTACCACTTTTGTGTTATTTTATTTATTTAGTTTTTTGTTTACTGGCTAAGTGCACTAGCCATAGCAATGACTATTTTCAGGCACGACTCGGGAGGGTACAGAACAACAAATACAGGCAAAGATATTACAAAATCAGTTAGACATATTTGACAATTAATTACAGAAAGCGAGATACTGACAAAGTAGATGCATTTACAGTATAGAAAAGATATGCAGAAAACAGTTCAAATTATGAGGCTACATCATATAATTCATTTGAGGAAAAAGAACAATTTATAAATATCGAGTATTCAATAGGTAATGAAAAGGGATTCCAGGGAGGGATACGTGTAGAGGAGATAGCAGTAAAGAGGCTAGCAATGGGGTTTAGGATGAGGCAAGGTGGAAGGTAAGTCAAACCAGGTAGAGCAAAAGTGATTAGCATTTGGCATGGCAAAATAAGAGGTAGGAACAGTAGGGCTAGAAGAGTAAATGTGAGCTCGGGTGGTTTGAAACAGGAGCACTTGTAAGAAGTACTGAGATGGTTATGCAACCCTTTCTTAAAGGACAATGCTTGACTGGTACATGGATTGGTGTAGGACTAGTGGGAGGGTGTTCCAGTATAGGGGTGCATGACAGGCAAAGCGCATGCTCCTTTGGAGGTGTTATGTCTGGGGATGAAGACGGGGTTTTGTCAGCAGACTGCAGCCCATGACAAGGTGTCAGATTTTGGAAGAGGTCGGCCAGGGATTTGAGAATTTGTTGTCAGATAATATTGTCAATGACAGAGCCATAAGCATAAAGCCTAGCTTCATGGGGTAGAAGCCATCCCAGGTCTGAATAGAGAAGGCAGCGGTGTTTCAGCCGATGAGAGGAGGATGATAGCAACATATGTTGTTATATGTGACATCCCACTTGAAAGCTAGATTTGTATGCAGAGGTAAACGAGAACACCATAAGTAAGTGTGGGCAGGAATATGCCATGGCTATGGCAAACCTAGCTGAGTGTGTGAGTGCATAGCTGGTTTGGTAGGCTATTCCCGAGTTTAGAGTTGACCAGCTTGCAGGTCTGTAGGATGTGAAGGTCAAAGTTTAGTGATGGATCAAGTGTGACACCCAGATATTTAAATGAGTTTACCACCTCAACCGTTGAACCATTCATGGAGGAGACTTTGAAATTTGGGCGGGAGACTTTGAGTATTGCATGTGATCCAAAGATCATAGCTTGGGTTTTGGACTCATTTAGGACCAGCTTGTGACTAGACAGCCACTGCTGGATTTGTTGGAAATCAAGAGAGAGTTGCAGATTTATGTCATTGATGCGCTTTGCGTAGTGTAAGGCACAATGTCATCAGCATATAACAGGGATGCTGTCCTAAGGAGGTTAGAGGTGATGCTATTTATGAAGATGGAAAAAGCAGAGGCCCAAGAATGGAACCTTGTGGCACCTCAATGTTTACAGTGGTCTTGTCAGAGAGGGTAGAGTTGTATTTCACAGTCTGAGTCCTGTCAGCCAGGTAGCTACCAAACCATCTTACAACATTAGCAGAGAAACCTGGTGATCTCAGGGAGGTTAGGAGAATGGAGTGATCAACCAGGTCAAATGCCTTGGTCATTTCAATGAAAAGGCCCCTATGAGAAGACCAGAGTCCATAGCCACTAGGGTATGAGAGCGTAAATTTGAGAAGAGACAGTAGTAGTGCTATGGCCCTTGTAGAAAGCCATGCTGGGCACAGGTAAGTAGTTCATATTTCTGGAGGATCTATAGTTAGGAGGCAACCGGGTTTCTCCAGAATTTTATTGAGGACTGCAAGAATTGCAATGGGACTGTAGTTAGAGGGTCTTGCGATCTCCTTTTTGAAAACGGGTAACCTAGCTGCTTTCCATATATCAGGAATGAAACTCTGGTACAAGGAGAGCGTAATATCTTGGCAAGGGAGCAGCAATTTAAGGGGAAGCTAGCTTTAGGATCTTGGGTTCAAGATTATCAGCACCTGCTGCTGTGTGGTCGAGATCTTGTTCAGTGACCTAAACACATAATTTCTGGAGACTGCCTTAAAGAAAAACTGAGGACCATTGACCACAGGGGACTGGATATGTTTGGTTGCAGAGAAAGAGGAGGCGAATCTAGTTCAGTCACAGAATTTGTTATTGAGAAAGTTGGCAATGGTTCTAGGATTATTGCAGTGAACGCCATTATGTGACATGTCATTAGGGGTAGAAGCCTGATTCGACCCAATAAAGAACTTAATATGGGACCAACATTTTTAGAGTCACCATAGGAGTTGGTTAATAGATCTTTGCAGTAGGAGCTGTTTGCATTTTTGATATCCTTCTTGCAAGAGTTGCGTAGCGCCTGTAAGTATAAAGGTCAGAGGATAACCCTGATCTTTTGAAATTAAGCCAGCTTTTGTCCCTTTGTTTTAGTTTAGATAGTAGGACAGAATTTAGCCAGCGTGTTTGCCTGTTTTTACATGGCGGGTCACAAGTTTACAGTGTTTATCCTGAGCAATAGGAAGTGGGTCAGGATGAACCTGCACTTTTGCTTTATAATATGCATACAGTATTGTTAGATATGCAAAGGTCACCTAGATTCACTGTGCAAACAAAGTTGCAAACAGGTATTGTATTTACTTTTTTAATTAAAGCTGCAATGATAAACTGAGGGGCTATCAGGATGCCCCCAAATATCCCCTTTGTTACCAGTACAGGTAATATGGATAAAGGTAGATAGTATCGAAAAGGGACCCCTACAGTGGAAAAGTGCAGTCAAAAATAAGTCCACAGCAACAATAAAATGAATTTCCAAATGAACCAACATGCTTGTCCTCTTAGTTCAGCAGTGAATCTTTATTTAAACATTGAAAAATATTGCAAAAAGTGCCAGTGAGATAAAGTGATCCCTGGTAGGAAGTTAGGAAGCACATGATATCCACTGCTTCAGTACACTGTGCGTTCGGGAACTGTGCATAAGTGCCCAGTATGAAGCAAAATGTCAGGAACTAGTAGATGCCAGGTGTGTTATAGCTGGGGTGTGCAGTGGGCTAGGTCAGACATGTGGACCAGCTAGGCATTGGCTGATCTGATCTGTCAGGCCAGAATCATGTCTGGGTCAGTTAGACCTGATTTTATGTTTATTTTTAAATATGAATACCCTTCCTTCCCTATCAGTCACCAACATAGTTTTTATTCTTTCAAAATATGACACAGTACCAGTCTTCTTGGAGGGGACACAGCTGTGTGCCTGAATCCATTGCCCCCAGTTCTTAAGCTGTGCTCTGATGCCCCATTATGTAGGAAGAACAGCACGATGCATGTCATGTGACTGGCTAGGTGTAAGGCAGGTGATGCAGCAGGCAATAGGCAGGCTACTCAGTCAATGATGTGGGCGGAGCAGGACTCCTGTAACAATGCTCAATTGGAAAATATGGTTTTCTATGAGTCCACTTTTTGCTATGTAGGTTGAATTCTTCTGAACTGCCCCAGCTGCCTTCCTCTGATGGATCCCCCATCCCTATAACCCTGCTTCTCTGTGACTTATCTTCCTCCATCGTTTTCTGCCACAGGACTCTGTGGGTGTGGGGTGTGTGTCTGGTTGGCAATGCAAGGCATCCTGCAACTGAAGGTGTTTTCCTCTGATTTTCCCAGGTCCCACAGGATGCACATTGGGCATAATGTGCAAGCTCCACCTCTGCAGGGATGCCCGAGCACCCTAAATGTGATTCCTTCCCACTATTGTGTGGTTCACTTGTGCTGCCACCTGACACCTCCAGGTGACAGTCAAGCAACAAGCCATGGCAGCCCCCTTCCTCAAGGGAGGAGAGCAGTCCAGGGATGCTCAATCCTCCCACATCAGCAAGCCCTGAGTGACCCGTGTCTGTTTCCCAAACCGGACCGCTGGCATGGCAGGAGGGGAGGTGAGGTACAGCACTCAGCCGCCCATGCCAATGGGCTGGCCTAGATAAGTCCACTTAACTGACTGAGCCTGCCTATTTCCATCCTACCTACCTGATGCTTTCCCCTTCGTGCTCAGTCAGCCACGTGGTGCTCATTCTGCTGCTCACTCCATTTAGAGTTATCAGTGGGAACAACTTAAGGACTCAAGGGTATTGCAAGGATAGAGGCACACACAGCTGTGCCCCACCAAAAGATTGCACCCCATCTTTTTTAGAAACTAGGCCGGACTGTTGCTGTAGTTCCCCCATCATGGCTGCAGAGAAGGAGGGGATGGGGCACACATTTCTGTGCCCGCCAAAGGCATCCAGAATTATTCCTGTCAACCTATTGTCATTAAAATGTGGATACACACCAGAATATGAGACACTGGCCTTTGTAAAGTGGACACATTTAATCACTGTGATACAAGTTCTGAACGTGGTAGAAAGTAGTACCTTTCTTTGTGCAAGTTTAATGTTAGTTTAGCATCATGGAATGTTTTGGATTTGTTCTTTAAAGTTTGAATTTACAGCACATTTTCTGTGTGGGCTGCATTTTTCAAGTGAATCAGAGAAATTCTGAGGTGCTACATGAGAGGCATCCTTCAAAATATGGCATACATGAGAGGAATAGGATAGGGGAAAGTAGGGAGCTTGAGTGGTGGTTAGCTTACAAAGAGGACTGAACAAAGTGGGTGATTTGATACCTTTATTGGACCAACAAGAGATTTACAAAAACACTATCCTTGAACAGATAAGCAAACTTTTACATATGTGTATGTGACAGTACAGTTGATAAGGAAGTAAATAACTGGATTAGTGCAAAGAAAACAAGCATTTGTCAATGCTGTATGTTTGCTTGCTGGCATCAGCAGTGGAAGTGCAGGAGTTAGACAGATGCAGTATAGGAATGGCATTGAAATATTGAACTGACACCACTCCACCCTCACTTTGTAGAGATGGACAGGCATTGGGGTGTGCCTTTGAGTCATCACCCATGACGGTCACAACATTTCACCTCACTCTACCGCTCAGACACTGACAAGTGTCGAGGAGTGTCTTGGGGGTGTTTCACTTTTACATTCACCTCATTCCATAAGGAAATATGCTGAAATGGGCACAGTATAGGAAAATGGGGTGAACTCTGAGGCAAGGGTCCAGGCACCTCGATGCCTGTCACTGGCTGCAGGGTGGGGGGAATGGCATGAGCATTACTGTCGACAATCCTAAGTCACACCGCTGAGCCTGTAGGGCATTATGGTTGAAAACCCTAATGCCCTGGGAGTTTCTTTTGTATTTTTACTCCAAGTTTTACACATGGGTTTTTGTGACCCCACCACATGAACAGTGACACTATCAGTTTGTTATGTGAAAAGTGATTTTGCAGAGCGACTGTGCCATTTGGTGCCACAGGTGCAAAACACATTTTGAACAGGATGTGAAAAGTGACAGGTGTACTGTTCATGAGGGGTGTAAAAATGGCAATGTTGAAATTATACAAAAATTGGTTAAGTAAGCGAAGTGAGGGAACCAAGCAATGTACAATCTACAAAGTAAGTAGTTTGGGGATTTTTACAGCAGATTTTCAACATAGGCATTTTTGCATCTCCACTCATGAACCGTGTTACTGTGTTTTTCATAATCTATCCCAAACAATAAATTCCACAGTGACCGCGCTTATTCTGTGTCAGAAGTGAGAAAACACATTTCGCCAGGGTGTGAAATGACAGCTGTACTGTTCATAAGGTGTAAAATGTCAATGTTGAAAATCTGGACTGAAAATATTACAAATTCGTGAACTTACGAGGGTGCATGGAAATTGCGCAATGCATGCTCGTGACAGTCATTTTACGGACTTTGTTGCCAAATTTTCAACATAGCCATTTTACCAGCTGTGTTCATGACCAGTGTCACTGTGATTTTCTTAATGTGTCCTGAAAATGGATTTTGCACTCTGACCATGCTAATGTGTGATACATGTGTGAAAACACATTTTGGGCATGATATGAAAATGACAGCTATACTGTTCATAAGGAGGTGTGGTGAAATGGCAATGTTGAAAATCTGGACTGAAAATATTAAAATTCTCAAAGTTACGAGAGTGCGAGGGAACAACGCAATGCACCCTCAGAAATAGTCATTTTTGGATTTTTTCACCAAATATTCAACATAGGTTTTGGGGCCTACCTCATGAACTGTGGCACTGTCGCTTCATTACTCGGTCCTGGAAGGTGGTTCCATGCAGTGACTGACCGAATAACAAAATGACAGTGACTGAGTTCATGAGGTGGGTCCCCAAGAACTCCATGCTGAAAATTTGGTGAACAAATTCTCAAAATGGCCAAGATATGCACCAAAGTTGGAAAAACATTTATTGCATTATACAGCTTACAGGCATTTCTTCAGTTTGCGGCCGACTTTGAAGAGTGCAGACATGTTCCTAGTCCACCAAAGATCACCGTGCTGGCCTCCGGAGGTAAGTATGGGTCGGGGTGTTGGGAGGTGGGTATAGAAGGTGGGTGCAGGTTGCGGAGGGGGCAGGAGACCGAGAGGACAGTTTTCTTTTCACAGGTTTAAAAAAGAAAAAAATCTTGGTTTGGTTTTCTTTTTAGGAATTTGGCACGCTGGAGTGGGCTCCCAGTGTGCTATCTAAGTGTTTTTTTGGGGGATGCAGTAGCCGATGGGGATTGGGCACCCCATCAGCACATACCGAGGGGAGGGACAAGAGCCGAGGATTGAGCACCCCTGCACACAACAAAAGCGGGGGGTATTATGCTGACAGGGAGGGCTCCCCATTGGCTAAATAAACAGGGAAGGGGGGACTGAAGCGATGGGATTGGGCCCCATCAGAAAAAAAGACAGTTGGGAGACATGATGCCGAGGATTGGGAACCCCCTCGGCATACATTGTAAATGGAAGGGGGTCATTATGCTGACGGGAGTGGGCTCCCCATTGGCCAAAGAAGTGCGCCGGAGCACTCTGCAGGCGCTGTCACCAGGCACGCCAGAGGGCGTGTTATTGTGCTGCTGCATAATTGCAGCAGACCTTTTCTTAGATCTGGTGGCCATCTGACTTATGCCTGGCATCAGCACCTGCAGCTGCCTTTTTGGGGAATGAGGGATGCACCTTCTGATGCATGCCCTGCATACGCCACAGTGACCACTCCTCCAAATCTGCTATTAGTAATATGTTATTAGCATGCACGAGCCAAATAAAAACTAAGATTTAGAACAAGATAGAGAAATAAAAGGGATTAGTGGATGATCAATAGGAGAGCATTTTGTAACTCTCAGCAACATGTTTCTCTTCTGGTTTTACTTTTTGCACAGTTTTTGGGTTCAGCTACATCCAGTGCTTTATTCAGTGTAGGAGAGGGAAGAGGGGACTTTTGTTTGTTGCCAGTGGTAAGAAAGGTGCTAATAGTTTTACTGTTATTGATTGATATTGTGAAGTCAATTGTATTTCCTCCTCTCCTTCATCTGGCTAGCCTCCTTCTGTCTCTGCAGTCCCCAACCCCATCACCCACCACCTGGACTTCGTGGTAGGGACCCACCTGCTCCACAACTTACACCTCAAGGAAGGAGCATCCTGGGTACCTCAAATCCCCTTCAGACTCCTTGCTTAGTTCAGTGAGTCCCGCATCCATTAGGCAGTGTGAGGTCTGCAAGTAGCTGTGAGCAGCATCCTTCCACAGCTGGTACTCTTTCCTCAATTTTTTTCCTACCTTCAGATGCTCCACGGAATTGATGATATGATACATGCACACTGAGTGTGCTTATGTCTACTGTTGGGGAACATCACCCTGCCAATCTGCTTCTCCAGCCATATCACCACCTATGGTCACCTAGGTGGTGATGTTTGCGCACAGTGCTGCTGTCCCTCACCAGAGAAGGGGATTGTCCTCTGGGACACTCAGTTCTACTTCCCTTGCCTGCTCCCCTGATAACCAAGGTTAACTTCCAAACCTAGGTCACTGACATTTCAAATAGTACTGCTACTGCTGTGCTGACAGGTAGATTCTGTGAATCAATTTTATTTGCAGCATGTGAGGGAATGTAAAGTTTATTGCTACTTTCTTTTTCATATAGCTTTTGGCTACTGATGGCCTCCGGTTCTGGTATTGCCAGCACCCCTGTACCTGCCACCTCTTTCTTCACCATCTCTTCAGTGGTGAGCCACATGGGAGGGACCAGAGGGTGCTGGCACCATCACTGATGGCCTGGTGCACATCGCTTTTTTGTTCTTTTTCTAGCTGGCCTCCCAGCACTCTGGTGCAAGATGTGTGTCCCACATGTCACCTTGCCTGCACATAGCGATGTCCTGCTGGGAGACAAGCTACCTTGGTCCACTGCAGGGTCCACTATGGCACCAGAACCAGTACACACCTTCTGTGGCTAGGAGCACTGCCATATGGCAAGCCTCAAGCCCCCGCCTCCTGCTTTACTCCTAGGTCCAATTCTGAACCCAGTTTGTGAGCACAAAAGCATGTGGTGTTGTCACTGGGCCACGGATGGCCCACCCACCTTACTGCTCCTTGAAGCTTTTTCTAGCTATTAGCTACAGTTGTCTCTGTACTCTGAGAAACTCAGAAAAGGACAGTAGCAGGTTACAGCAGACTGATACTTGAAGTTACATTGCAGCCATCAATGTTTTTGTACTACAGTAATAACAAAAATATAGAAATCATTTTTAAATAGTTTTTATGTTATTATACTGTTTATTTTATTTTAGGTGCAGTACTTTAGCTTTTCATAGAGGAGGCATTGCATGAATCTTTATTTGTTTCTCAGTGTGACTAAGAGTTGTGTGTCAGTCAAGTCTTAAAAGTGAAGTTGGGGCTATGCACTAATGGGAACTGGTATGCACAAGAGGTGCACATCCAGCCCATGCAGCTCTGCACCCACGGATAGGTGTGTGGCCCAGCATGCACAGTCACCAGCCACAGCAGGGTGCCAGTCCATGGCCCTGCCCCCAGATTGGGTGGACTGGCGGTCACAGGTGGTCATCCAATCGGATGCCCATCTGGGTCCAGTACTGGATCCCCTGTTCCATGCAGAGCAGGGACTGTGGGATAATGCAAGTCTCTAACTTTAAGCTTGTCAGGTGAATGACTGAATGGCTTCCTCAGCCTCCCTTCCTGACTGGAGTGCTGGGGCAGTATGGCGGGAGGAGTTTAGGTTCTGCTACAGCCAGGCGTGTACTGTGTGGGGGTTCACAGCAGATATATTAGGGTGCCTGCTGCTGTATCCTGTGCCCTCACCTGGTACTCTGCAGCTTTGTGAATGGTGCAGAGTATGAGCATGCTATTGACTCACTTCTAGACCATCTGTATGTATAGCAGCACAAGGGCTGGGGATCGAGCATGGAAAGGGCACCCCCTTTAGTGCATGCCACAGGGGTCTGTGGTCTCCCAGTGAGTGGTTTTCAATCATAGAGTTGCTCTACATGCATAGCTCGCATTATTAGTAGCCTATGGTAGGTAGAGGTATTAGGTAGTAGTAGTATTTGGCTGTTGTCATCTTAAAAGAGCTAATATGTTGTATTAGTGACAGCAAATTGCATGCAGAGTAGCACAAATCCTATAACTGAAGCATACTATTAGTAGTCTAGGTATACTTTAGCTACTGTGCATAGTAGCAGTAGTACTACAACTATTGTTTTACTGTAAAATACCATATGTTTTCCATCATAAAGACTGGGATGCTTTACAGGGTTAAAGACCGCCTATCTGATGAAGTTTTGATAGTCAAAGTGTAATGTACCTTTTTCCTGGCCTGTGGTGCAGCACCACTAATTACTTTAGCAGTCACCAGGAAAAAATAGCACATGCAATTAAGAAAGGAGAAAGAGGACAAGACCTTTTTCATGTACATTGTGAAAGAAAGAAAACCAGGGGTGGAATTGTGAGGTTAGAAAGGGAGAGAGGGGCTGTAAGGGGGGGACCTAGAAAAGCAACAGTCCTTGACAAATCATTTTGTTCAGTATTCACAGAAGAAGGGAAGGAAAAGGACCACTATTGATGGTAACAGCACCAATGGGAGAGAGGTGGAAAATGGCCTGTTTACAGAGGAAAGAGCCCTAAAGAACTCAAGAATCTGAAAAGAGACAAGGCTATGGCGCTGGGTGGGATACATCCCAGAATAATAAAAGAACTTAAAGAGGTGTGGGCAGCACCATTAACAGCCCTAGTCAACAACTCGATAGAGACAGGGATGGTTCTAGAGGACAGGAGTAGGGTGAATGTAGTCCTTCTTCACAAAAGTGGGAACAGGAAGGAGGCTGGCAACTACAGGCCAGTCAGCCTGACCTCAGTGGTGGGGAAATTAATGGACTCACTGCTAAAGAAAAGGACTGTGATTTTTCTTGAATCCAGCAGAGCACAGTATCTGAGGTGGCATGGATTCCCAAGGGGAAGGTCTTTTTAAACAAATGTGATAGATTTCTTTGATTAGGTGACCAAGGAGGTAGATCCGGGAGGTGTGGTGGATGTGGCCTGCCTAGATTTCAGCAAGGCCTTTGACACCGCTCCACATAGTAGGTTGGCAGATAAGTTAGGCAGTCTGGGGTGGGCTGCAAGGTGGTAAACTGGGTCAGAAACTGGTTAAGTGACAGGACACAGAGGGTGGTGGTAAATGGTATTCAATCCGAGGAGAGGAGGGGTGACCAGTGGGTGCCACAGGGATTCAGTGGAACCAGTCCTCTTTAATGCCTTCATAAATGACATTGCAGAAGGTCTGAGGGGGAAGATATGCCTCTTGCAGATGACACTAAGATCTGTAACAGGGTCAACACTCGGGAGCTAAACATGCTTGAGGAGTGGTCGAGAGAGGGCAGCCAAGATTCAATGCAAAGAACTGCAAAATCATGCATTTGGGGTACAGAAAGCCAGTGAGGAGTACAAGATGGGGAAATGTACTGACAGTCACCAATCAAGAACGGAACTGGGATAATCATATCTGATGATCCAAAGGTAACCAAACAATGTGAAAAGGCTGTGGGGAGAGCCAGCAGGAAGCTAGGTGTATAGGGTGAAGTATCACCAGGTGGTTATGCCACTGTACAAATCACTAGTGAGACTTCATTTGGAGTACTCTGTCCAGTTCTGGAGGCCGCATCTATGGAAGGACATAGACAAAATAGAAGCATTCCAAAGAAGGGCAACAAAATGGCACAAGGAATGCACCAAAAGTCATATAAGGAAAGACTAGAAGACCTCAATATGTATTTCCTGGAGGGAGGGGATATGATAGAGACATTCAAGTACCTCAGGGTATAAACAAGGTATAGGAGGGTAGCATCTTTCAGAAAATTCAGAAAAGAAGGTGTACAAGAACAAGGGTGCATGATATGAGGCTTGAGGGGTTAGGCTCAGGGCAACGTGGGAAGTAAGAGAAAACACAAAACTTGGGCGCTACAATTAAATTTAAAAGTCCATGGGTCAGCCAAAATAGCAACTAGTCAGACTGAACATAAACAGCTCACATGGATAGTGTCTTAGGTTATTTAGCAACAAGAACATACAACTAGCCTCGAGGCTTCTCGGGTATCATCCTCTTCATCAGGGGAGTTCTGATGAGAAGGGTTGATACCCTGAAGCACCGGGAACCATTCGTATGTTCTTGTTTAAATAAATTACCTTAAGCCACCGTCCATGTGAATCACTGTTTTGTGTTCAGTCTGCAATGTGAGGAAGTACTTTTTCACAGAATCAGTAGTGGATGTTGGAACAGCCTCCCTGCCGAGGTGGTGGGGCAAAATGGAAGGGAATTAATGAATGCATGGGATAGACATAAGAGTACTCTCACAAGAGGTAAGAGAGGGTAAGCCACAGGTTAACTAGGGTCTGCAGTAATGCATTAGGTAGGAAAAGGGAAGACTAGGTGGGCCACATGGTCCTTAAATGCTGTCACCTTCTATGTTTCCATGTGTCTACGTTTCAAGGAGATGACCCATTCAAGAGTATTGAATAATAGGATTGGTTTCTTTGCTCTTAAGGTCAGCAGAAGGGTGTATCTTTGTCAGCTTTATACAGATCAGAATTGGCAGTAGAATCTGAGCAAAGTTACTTTTAGGAAACAGTATCACTAAGAAACACTACAAAATCTGTGCCTCTGGTTCATGTCTGTTAATAGATTGTTACAGTTATAAAACACAGAAACCTATAATTTGATGGCAGATAAGGACCACTTGGCTCATCCAGTCTGCCTATTTTCCTGCTTATCTTATCCAGTCACTGCAGACCCTACTTGATCGCAGGCACCTCCCCTCTTACTTCCCACCATGATTCCCTTATGCCTATCCCTTGCATGCTTACAGTGCATCACTGTCCTCCCCCACTTCCGCTGAAAGACTTTTCCAGACTTCCACCACTCTTTCAGTGAAGAAGTACTTCCTCACATCTCCTAAATTTTCCACCTTCCAGTATCATTCCATGTCCTCTGGGTTTTAGACTGTGCCCTAGGTGCAAGATTTTACACTTTTTTTGCATTGAAACCCAGCTGTCATGCTCTTGATCACTCTTTGAGTTTTCTTAAGTCTCAGCATTCTTTCCACCTCTAGTGTGTCACGCTTATTGCAGACTTTAGTGTTATCTGCAAAGAGACATCTTTTCTTCCGTTAATCTGCAATGTCGGGCTGACCCAGTACTGAGCCCTGAGGCACCCCTGCTGGTCACCCCTCCCTTCCCTGGAGTGAACTCTGTCTACAAGCACCCTCTGTCACTTATTCATTAACCAATTTCTTACCAGTTTACTACCTTAGGACTCACTCCTAAGCTGCCAAGTTTCCTTATGAGTCCCCTATGTCATGTGGTGTTGAACACTTTACTAAAATCTAAGTACATCATGTCCACTGCCCTACCCTGAGCTGTTTCCTGGTCAGTCAGTCAAAGATATGTATCAGATTTGTCTAGCATGACCTCTCCCCATGAATCCATGCTGCCTCAGGTCCTGCAACACACTGGATTCAAGATACTTACTATCTTTTCTCTCAGTGACTCCATTAACTTCTTCACCACTGATGTCAGACTGACTGGCCTATAGTTGCCAGCCTTCTCTCTGCTACCGATTTTAGGATGCAGGACTACATCTGCCTTCCTCCAATCGTCCAGAACCACTTCTGCTGCCAGTGAGTTGTTGAATAGGGCCAACAGTGGTGCAGCCGATACCTCACTGACTTCCCTCATAGCCTTAGGTATCCCTGCCTGGCCCCATACCTTACTCCACTGTCAGATTTGTGAATTCCTTCTGGACCTCTCCTCTGTAAATGGACTTGTCTACCTCCTCCTTCCAGTGCTCCTGCTGCTTTCATGTGACCCATCCCTTCCTTCCTCTATGAAGACTGAGCAGACATGTTTCTGCAGGATATCTGCTTTCTTGATCCCCTTTGCACAGTGCCCACCCCACCTCTTTATAACCTCACAATCCCTCCACTCATCTTCCTTTTCAGTTATGTACCACACCTGAAAAGATCTTGTCCCTTTAGTTACCCCTTGGGTTATTTATTCCTCATTTTGCACCTTTGCACTCCTCACCACTTTGCCTGCTTCCCTCTGTTTCTCCTGATACATGTCCCTATCCTCTTCCCTTTGCATCTCTTTATACCTACTGAATGCTACCCTTTAGCCTTTACCTTTTCAACCAGATCCTTTGAGAACCACAGTGGTCTCTTTTTTTCTTAGTTTTGCTTTCTTCCTTTGCACAGAGGTTTGCTGCCTTCACTATGCCTTCCCTTGGCTTAGCCTACTGTTCCTCCACCCAGCCTGCAAGGGTTCAAGTACCATCCTGCAGTGGAAGATTTTCCATTTTCTTCTCTGAGGGGCACGATGTGCAAGGATGCCATGACATGTGACCTGTGCACCCACATGCCATGCCTCAGTGTCTGTTCCCTCCCCGCTCATTCTGTGGCAGTCCCGGTGTCTTTCCCTTAGTTTTAGTGCTAGGGGCCAGGCATGCGCCATGCCCTGCAATCCCTCCCTCCCCGGAGGAGAAGAGTGGTCCTCTGGATTTTCAGCCCTCCTCCCTGGCCGGCCCGCTGATGGCCAGAGCTTGCTAACAAATGTGGGCTGCCAGCGTTGTGAGTGGTAGCTTTACTGCTGTGCTGGTGAGCCAACAAACATTACCATTTTTGTATTTACAGATTTTCTGCCTTGTTTCTCCTGATGCCCCAATCTGATTGATTACTCTGGCCCTGTCACCCAACTTCTCCAGGGCTTACCTTCCTCCCTTGCCTTCTGCTGCAGGACACTCTGGGTTGCCAGGTCACTGGTGAGGGGCCTGTAAGAGACTGAGTTTCATCCTGTGGTCAAGGACTTTTCTTCCCATTTTCCAACCTAGGTCCACCTTGCATGCAATGGGCACGATGTGTGAGATCCACCTCCATGGAACTGCCCCTGCCACCTTTTGTGTAGGGTTCCTCCCCATGTGGTTCTTCTGTGCAGCCACCCCAACACATCCAGGTGGCAGACAAACAGTAGGATATACTTTCCACCCTCCCAAGGGAGGATAGCTGTTGTAGAGATGCTCAGTCCTCCCTCCCAGCCATCCCATGAGTGAACCACATCCATACCCAAACCCAGGTCAACAGTGTGGCAGGAAGGAAGATGTGCAGTGGCTAAACCCTCTATGCCATTGGGCCAGCTAAACTGCCCCACTTCCCTAAAGTACTATAAGCACAGGTGATAAGGCTTAAAATAAAGCATTTTCCCAATCATCATGTTCTTTGGTATAACCCTTGTTAAACACCTAAATTCTAGAAAGATATAGAGATTAATACATGGGTTGGTGTGTGTAACCATTATACACACCCAAGTTGTGGATAATCATAAACTTAGAGAGAAACTTTAGGGGTTATAAAAGTAACCACACCGAGGGTGTATGTAAAATTCTGGTTTACCCACCTACTCATGTCTTGTTTTTATAACAAATAATGAGCATTTTTAATCACTATGGCAGTTGTGTGATTAGTGCTTGCACTGCTCACAGCCTGAGTTTGATTGACAGGGAGCGATTACAGCTGTCTGGTTGTAAAGCGTAACTACAACTGGTGGTTGCAACACATTTTACAAACCCGTTGGCTGAGCTCTTAAAATGACCACTAGCAATTATCAGAACATAACATTGTCCTATGATTTCAAACAGGCCAAGAAAGCAGTCAAACAACAACGGAGGGAGATAAGATGCTAAATGCTAACAGCTGCTAAATGACCTCCTGTTGGCGAGAGATCGTAGAGCCTGATCCATTTTGGTGCTTCTTGATCTCTCAGCAGCATTTGACACCATAGATCATGGGGTGATGTTCAATGCCTGTGGTTTTATGTGGATTGAGGGAGGCAGTCCACAGTTGGTTTCGATCATTCCTGGAGGGCAGGTCTCAGAGAGTGGTGTCAGGGATTTATTCCTCGGCCCTCACTGTCTGCCCTGTGGGGTTCCACAGGGTTCAGTTTTGTCCCCTATGTTATTCATGGTGTATATATCTCTGGGGACATTATAAGATGGTATGGGCTGAGTTCTCATTGCTATGCTGATGATTCTCAGCTGTACATGTCTTTTGTACCGAGCGGAGTCTGACTCAGTTACAGTGTTTAACAACTGCCTACTGGAGATTCAGGATTGGATGAGTACCAGTTGGCTTGGCTGAACTCAGGTAACACAGAGGTATTGGTGGTGGACCCTGGGGTTAGGATGTTGATGGCATGAGCAGGGAAGCCCTCAGGTTTATATTTGGGGGACCCTGCTTATGGCTTCCAACCAGGTGCGACTACCTAGGTGTTATATTTGATGAGGCCTGACCCTGAGGGCACAGGTGTCGAGCGTAGTCAAGTCTTCCTTTTTTCATCTAAGTAATATAGCCCGGATGAAGCATCTGGTTCCACCGAAGATCTTCCTACCTTGGTCCACACCTTAGTTACCAGTCATTTTGACTATTGCAATGTCCTCTATCTAGGGCTACCGGGTGGACATCCACCACTTGCAGCTAGTGCAGAACGCGCAGCCAGGTTGTTGACTGGGGTCCCTAGGTCCAGTCATATAACACCTGTGCTGTGAGATCTGCACTGGCTGCCTGTGCAGTGGCAGTTACCTTCAAGGTTGCATATTGACCTATAAGACCCTACATGAGTTGGGACCCCACTACTTGAAAGAACTCCTGTCTTCTTACTGTCCCTCCTGCTCACTCAGATCCTCTGATGGGGATTGCTAGAATTCCCAGTGTAACCCTGAAAACATCTGGAGGAAGGTCTTTTGCCTTTATGGCACCTATCCTGTGGAATTCTTTCCCCATCACATACAAGATAGCCTGACTATAGAAAGTTTTAAAAATCCCTTAAAACCTTTTTGTTTTATCAAGCATTCCATGACACTTGATGTATGTTATGTATGTTTTTATACTGATTGTGGATTTGAAATTATTGTGATGATTATTGAAGGCGCCTGGGCTCAGGAAGGGCACCTTACATAAATAAATTTACATTACATTACATTTTACATAAGATGTGATGCCTCCAGGAGTGACAAAGCGGCAAAACAGTGTCTAGCCAAGGTGTGGTATTGATACAAGAAAGAATAAGATAATTAATGTAAGTAGTAAGACTTCCAAAGTGGAGGATACCCCCTATTTGAAAGCAATGCAGGGCCAGGTGGGCCAGACCCTGTTGAGGTTAGTTCTGTCCATATGAAACAGTAAGAAACCAGCTATTTGTACTTGAGCAGGAAGGAGATATTTAGCTGGCACCTCAGCGATGGGAACTGAAAGAAACATGAGGATTGCGATGGGGCAGGTAGTGGTCATGACACTTATCTGGATTACAGTCTACCACCTGCTGACATAGTTCACTCTGCTGAAAAGAAGAGGGAGAGGAGGAGGAGGAGGATTTCATGATGATCTAGTGAGATGGAGAAAGGCCAAATAAATTAGGGAGGAGCGGCAAGAAGCAACTGGCAATTGACACAGAATGAGTCAAAAAAGTAGGAGCTCAGATAAAAGAAAGTCAGCTGAGTCTCC
This sequence comes from Neoceratodus forsteri, assembly GCA_016271365.2. Classification (NCBI taxonomy): domain Eukaryota; kingdom Metazoa; phylum Chordata; order Ceratodontiformes; family Ceratodontidae; genus Neoceratodus; species Neoceratodus forsteri. The sequence continues at coordinate 257,578,642 of CM028137.1, read as the reverse complement.
TAGTGCAGTTTTACCCAAACATCTAGACATACACAAGCAGCCATCTTCAGTATGATTGTTTCTTCAGCTAGGCAAAGTGATAGATGTTGTATAGTCTCTAGCTTGTGCAAGAATACTGCAGCCAAGCAATATGACATGTCAGGGTGCTGGTTTTGCGGGATAAACACATGCCCAGGTGCATAATGAAGCATAAAGCTGCAGGCTGCGTGCCTTCAGTCTCTGGAAGTGCAGTTATTCTTGGACAACCTATACCTTTGAATGTCATATTGCACTTATAAAATGGGCTTAATTAAATTTAAAACAATAGCATGCACCTGAGTAACACTAGGGGCACAAACATAGCCCTGTATCTGTCTGGTTTAGGACAGTCAATGCCTCGAGCTTGTACTGATAAGGGTCTTTTGAGAAAAAGAAATGTGATTCATGTCTTTTAAAGTTTTTCTTTAATCTGGAACAAGTAAAGAACAATAGTGAAACAAGCAAATATTTATAATAGTTTGACTTACAGAGTGCAGCTGCATTCATTGGGTGCTGATACTGACACATCTTTAAAATTCCAAATTAGCTCTGTGGTCCATATCCACTGTTAAATCTTTGAAAGTACAGTCTGGTTTCCTGTAGCACAAAATGTCTTTTACTGAATAAAACTACTGATTTGACATGTACTGGTAATGTGGTCTGGAATGTGAATAACTGAGTGGATGGGTGAGTGAGCAAGTTAATTGGAGTGTGTGAGTAATTAAACAAGTGTGAGAGGTAGTGAGAGTAAGTGGGAGGGCAGACAACATCAAGATAACATGGTAGACAAAGAGCGAGGATTAGAAAAAAAGTGCAGGGTAAGAAAATAAGAGACAACAAAATATCTTTCTGTGTGGCTAGTTTGGAGTACTAGTAAGTAAAAAATGTCTTTGAAAAATGTTGGTTTGTGCCAAAAAAAAAAAAAATGACAGCCAGTTTGAAAAAGGAAATTTGGAGGAGCAATGGGATACCTGTGAAGAAGTTGAAAGACTCGAACAGGACTTGTGGTGCTACTGACTCTGTAGGGCAGGCATTGGCTGGGTGGACAGGCAGGCATTGAGGGTCTGGGGCTTCAACTCCCCCATCCACAAAACAGAAACAAACTACCAACCTGTACCTCCAATGCCATCATAACATTCTTTGGCTACTGGGCTGCCTGTTTAATTTGCACATCATGATCATGACTTGGCTTTTGTGGATTTTACTGTGTTTGCAACCATCACATTCCACAATGACTGACTGATTTCTGTATCTTCATGTGCTGACTCCTTTGTGGTTTGTACTGTCATGTACCAACATTAGAGTACATATTTTAGGTTTGTCAGCAAACAAGAAGGTTCTGACCCTTATTAATTGAGAACTGGAACATAACTTTTGTTTTCTTATTTTTCCTATTGTTTCTCCACTGTAGAGCTAGTGGGCAGCTTTGGCCCTCTCTCAGATGGTGTTTTCTTTTCTGACCTGCCTCCCTGGCTCATCCTCCTCCTGGGTTGATTCCACTGGATTTCCCCGTGGTGGGGTCAGGAGGAGAGCACAATCCAGAGTTGCCCAGGATTGCTGAGTTGGGGCCATGCAGCTGGGTTTTCATGGAGCCTGCTAGCTCCATTTACCTCTTTGCTCCCTCGGCCCCTCAGCTGACAAGCATGTCTATGTGTACCTGTGGAGGCATGTGCACGCTGCAGCCCTGCAGCACCCCTCCTTCCTGGTCACTACCTGACCCACGCTGCCACCACAGGCCCACACCTGGTAGCAGTCATTTGGTGGTAGCAGCACACCACACCACACTACACACCCCAGGAGAGGATAGCAGTTCTTGGATGCTCGATCCTTCCTCCCTGGCAATCCCCTCGGAGACCCGCCACACCGTGAACATGGGTCACCGCATGGCACGAGGTAAGGCAAGGTTTTGATTGATTCTGATCAGTTCTTATTATTTATGAACATGTTAGCTAAATACCAAAATGCATAATAAGAAGTTAAATCTGCAGTATTTCATACTGTGCGGCAAAGAGAATGCTTTAAACCATAATGTATATTGAAAGAAAATTAGAACCCATACACTGTTCTGCTGTTTAACTTTTATTAATTTTGACTGAGACACTAGCTCAGCAACTCCCTCTCTCTCAGTGAGTACCAAGTGACTGGTGAACTTATTACACACTCAAGTACACTTAGTTGTAATGAAAGTGCATTTCAGTGTACAGTCACACATTGTAAAGTTCCCCACTCCATTACTGTTTTAGCAGTCCAAACTGTCCATTGTTCAATCTTAATTTAAAATGGCAAACCTCAGAGCAGAATAAGATGGACCTGGGAGTGGTGATCACTAGTGACCTGAACCACTCCATGCAGTGCAAGAAAGCAGCAGCAAAGGCAAGCAAGATGCTGGGATGCATGTCTAGGGGGCTCAGTAGTAGGAGAGAGGAGGTTATACTGCCCTTTTATAGGTCCTAGTAGGCCTCATCTAGAGTATGGGCTTCAGTACTGGTGCCCACACTTCAAAAGGACATTACCCTGCGGAGAAGGTCCAGAGAAGAACTACAAAGATGACAGCAGGTCAGCAGGATAATGCATATGAGGAGAGGTTGAGAGCACTGAACACGTACTCCCTGGAAGACAGGGAAAGAGAGAGAGAGGGGGAACATGACTGGGACCTTCAAGTACTTGAAAGGGATCAATAAGGTGGATAAGGAGAGTCTCTTTAAGCTGGTGGCAACCATAACATGAGAGGCACAGTCATAAGCTAGAAGGTTTAGAAGGAGGTCAGGAAGCACTTCTTCACAGACAGGGTGGCGAACACTTGGAATGTGCTGCCAGAAGAGGTGATCTCATTGAAGATGGTGGGCAGCTTTAAGAGGCTGAAATAGGCATAGGGGAAGGTAAGGATCACGGTGGGAGGATGGGAGATGTGGGGAAGGAGGGCAGGGACAGTAGCTCAAGCTGTGTACCCTGCATACGAGCAGACTAGATAGACCAAATGGCCTTCTTCTGCTGGCTTCTTTGTACATTCATATGTATGTAACAGTGAAGCCCCTTTTAATTTTATTATGAATCCTGAAGGACACTCTCAGCCATTCCTCCCACCTCTCTCACTCTCTCTGTCTCTGTCTTGCTCTCTTGCAGCAGTATGACAGAGGCCCACTAACAGCAGCACCACTGTTCTGTGTTCAGTGACTGCCCGCAACTGGACTATGCTCAAGTGTCTTAATGGCAGTGCACACAGACTGTAAAAGTAGTCAAGCTGTTTTGTGTTGTTATTTGGAGATATGCTTGCTCAACTGTCCTCTGTCTCTCTCTGCATGTAAAAGTAAAGAAATGCAGGCTCTATAGCTAACAGCGAAGAACAGTCCACGAAATTAGGACACACTTAAAACTGCTTTTATTATTAAAAATGCAGTAACAACAACTACTTTGTGTTCAGGTACAAAAAAAAATCAGCATTTCACATAAGTAATCAGGCAGCTTTGTCAAGACAAAGCATCTGATTACAAGGTAAAGCATTGACTTCAGAAGTTACTTCCACTTCTGTTTTGTACCTTAACACAAAGCAGTTGTTATTACTACATTTTAATAAAAAAGCATTTTAAATTGCCCTAATTTTATAGGACTGTTCTTCGCTGTTAGCTGTAGAAGCCACGTTCTTTACTTTATATGCATTGGATTATTAGGCGGGGCTCCAGTTTCCAGATGCTGACTTGAGCCACAGTGTTTGTGCCTCTCTCTCTCTCTCTCTCTCTCTCACATAGCATCTGGCAACTGGAGGTAATTATAATGCACACTCTGCAGACAAAAAGATTTACTCTAGCCTAGTCCACCTACCAGCCATAATGAGTAACCCCAGTGCCATACAAGGATTGAAGGAAGGCACCAACAGCTAGCCACATGGCTGCATGTACCATCAGTGGCATCCAAGGAGACAGACAGTGATAAAAATAAACCTGCAGTCCTAGTCTCCATAATCCTGGCTGCCTTTTCTGGCTCTCTCCACAGACTTGGAACTGGACTCATATGGTTAAGTTCATATTGATCCATGTCTGTGGGTGACTGCTATACACTGGAGAAAGGGAGTCTTCGTTAATGTGAAACAGTATGCCTATCCCTAATACCTTTATGAACAAGAATATGGACACTGAATGAGAACTTTGAGGACAGTTTGTGGATTGGGGTTGGGTGGAACAATCCACATAAATTCATCAAATCTCTCAAAGTGCAACACTAATGTACCTACTGTTACCTTCCAACCTTCATTTCAAATGTGGTCATCCTGTGAACTGATATAATGTACCATACATGGCCCTTCCGTTTTCAATCCTGAAAAGCTAGCTTGCCATGTAGTCTGCACAGCATGTACCATCATGCATCATAATGCTTACCTCGCCAGTTTCTTGATCCTGACAAGCTGACTTCCCATCTCAAGAAAATGCTGATTGATCTCCAAGTATCACTATACAATTTAAAACTCCATTACTATTCCTTCCATATCAAATAATGAACAACAGATAAGGAAAATGTATCCCTATATGTGACTCAGAGTGACTGTGAAAATGTATCCCTATATGTGACTCAGGTGACTGTATCCTGGATAAGGTTACCTTCTGGGTATCAGTGATAATAATGACCCGAATATGGGTGACCATCAAAGTAGAACTCCATATTCGAGTGCTAATGAGATGGGCACAACATGATTAAGGCACTATAGAAAGCAACTGCACCACCACCACCACAAATTTATTTTACTGATTCATCAGCTGAGAATTTGCAGTTTCATTTCAGTGAGATTCTGCTTCCCCAAAATTTTACTTCTGGGAAGACTAAGCTCAGAAAGGCCAACAACTTTCTCAAGGTTACACCGTGAGCCAACTGTTGTTTTGGATTCAAACCAGGCATGTCTGTTTTTACAGTTTGTTGCTTTAACCAGTAGACTACACTGCCTTTTCTGGTTAGTTTTCGGGTATTAGTATGTGATAGGTGGTATGAAACTCCATATAATTGAAATCAGTCATATATCTCCATATGACAGACTTCACTAGGGCTATACTGGTGGCCTGCAAGTATAGATTGAAATAAAATGGTGCAAAGAAAGAGAATAACTTACTACCTACTAAGATGCCTTGTTTTCAGTCTGTATACTGTTTTAGGCAACAATACTTTTTAGAAATGTAATTGTTGTTAATGTGAAGGTTCATAATTTATTTCATTCAACATATTGCTAAAAGATTCACTAGCTCATAATGACACATTTTGTGTGCTGTGTAATGATAAAAATAAAAAAGTGAACCAATTGTAATAAACATTGTGAATCATTTTCCACTTGATATTACAACAACAAAGGTTTCCATACCTGCATAAAAATAAAAAGCAGTGATTTATTAAATTTACTTACCTATAGTCATGACTTTCTTTATCTGAAAAATGTTATTTGGTGCTTTTAGTATGTAATGTTCTTCTGTTTTTGGAACCTCCTGGGTCATGCCTGAAAATAGACATTTCTTATCTAGGTCACCTACCTGATTAACAAAAACTGAATAAACAAATAAATGTGAGCATCATCAGCTGTCACAGATATCATGAACTATAAAAAAAAATGATAAAATCAATAACAAAGAGAAAATAGAATGAGTGATTTGTAAGCTGGATACGAAGACTGACACTTGTGTTGTGTGCAGATTCTGACCTAAATAACTACAGTATGTGTGTCTATGTTGAAAGCAAAAACCTCCAAGTAGACAAAAATGTCTATTTTTTGGGAGGGAGTAATGTTTGTGTACTGTTGCCAGGAGACAATGCACAAAGGATACTAGGAAGTGTAGTCTGTGTGTATGTGGCAGAAGACAATGTCAATACTTTTAATTTCTGACTTTTAATCAGATGCACATCTGTCTTGCAGCTTTGTGATAACTGCGGATGGTGCACAGAGCATTTTACATTATATTTATTAATTGTTTGTGAGGCACTAAGCACACAATTCAGACCCTACTTCTGATATCCTGGGCACAAAAACTTGGCTCTGGTGAGTGGAGCCAAAACCAGGCATAGGTGATATGTGGGCAGAGGCAAGTCGTCTCTCTGCATTTGCCAAGAAGAAGACAAGTGAGGTATCACTCTTGCTGAAACATTCTCAGTTTTGATTTAGCGAGAACTACTGTATTCTTGGCAAGTGTTAAAACTGATATAAAGAAATGGAATCGTGACCCAGCAGATTTCCTGGAACTTCTTTGTAGAGAGTAGGCTCTATTGCAAAATGTATGATGTGTAAGATGTATGCATTGCTCTCATTTGAAAAAAGATCATGATTATGTTGTAAACAATCCAGACTTTTATGTAATAAATACACACATTATGAGAAGCTGATAGCTGAACTTGAGATACTAAAAGATAAATTTAATAAACTCAGTGGAAACAAAAGTGTTAACCCAAATGCTTCAGTCTCAGTACTAACACGTATGGAGACTAGAAAATGAATAAGAGGATACAGAGGAGATATAGATCAAGTTTCCCTAAAAGAGGTAGGGAAGTTGTTTCAGGAGCTGGATTAGATGATTGGAGCCTAGTTACTAAAACTCCTTGTAAAAGGAGAAGAACAATTAGAAACCATGACCTGCCTTGTCAAACATATTCTCCTCATTAAGTGATGAATCTCAGAGCTTAATTACACTGACCAAAGACAATGGTCAGGTACTTAACAAGTCTGCTTGTGATAATCTAGGAAAAATGCAGAACCCCTACAGAAATCACTTATTGGTGACTCCTTTGTTAGGTACACGGATACACATATATGTAGAAATGATAGATACAAAACAACTGTGACCTGTCTCCTGGTGCTGGAATAGTCGATGTACAAAGAGAATTAATAACCTAGTGATTCAAAAGTCCTCAATCATACTACATATTAGCATCAATCATACAGGACAATCTCACAAGACAGATATCTGTTATGATCTGCTCTCACTAGGTACAATGATTGAGAAAAGGTGGTTGTCACATGACTATATCAAGTATTTTGCCAGTATTTCCCTTTATTCCAGGGATGAACTTCTCCTAAACAAGAAGGGGCACAAGTTTTGGGAGACAATTTCAAAATGACCTTAGACAGTTTGAGCTTAAACTAACTGGTTCTGGCAGAAGCATTGATTATTCAGATATCTTCAAACCACTAAGAATACATGTTGATAATTAAAATAAAAAATGAAACATTATGACATCAAGTGTTATCTTTTTAATGCTAGAAGCTGGAATAACAAATTTGAAGAGCTTCATGCCTTAGTTTCAAATGATTCGCCTGACATGGAAGGAAATAAGAATAACAGAAACTTGGTGGTCCAAAATGATGTTTGGGAAAAACATGGAAGGCTGCAACTTATTTAGTTATTCCAGAAATGGAAAAGGGGTGGTAGGATTGCTTTTTTATAAACTCAGCCCTCAAGTCTATCGCTATCTCAAATAGTCAAATCAAAGAATTTAATAGGCAAAGCCTTGTGGATAAAAATACTCCCAAATTCATCAGATTAATTTATTATTGGGCTCTGTTATTGCTCCCCAGATTCAACTTTAGAGGTGACCACACAAATTATTACCAAAATATAAACTGCCTTTGTTGTTAGAGAACTAATTTTTATGGAAGATCTACATCACAGAGATGTAAATTGGGAAAAACATTCCACCACAACAGTTCCTAGTAAGAATTTTCTGTCTTCATGTGAACAAGTTTTATGAAACAACATGTGTTAGAACCAACAAGAGGATTTAATATTTTAGCTATAGCTTTGGTTACATCAAATTTGAATATCAAAAACTGTAAAACAGGCCCTTTTCTAAGCACTACTTATCATAACTCTGTACATTTCAAAACTGATTTCTCTTACATGCAGAAAAAATAATATTTTTACAACTGTAAAGATGCACATACTACAAAAATAAATTGGGCTCTATCATGTGTGGATTGGGACCTATTCTTAGCTAACTGTGATACTGGTGAGATGCAGGGTAAAATTTAAACTACAATATTTGATACCTGTAACAAACATATTACAAAATATAAGAAGAAAATAATAAAACAGAGACCAGATGGCTGAATAATAAAATTATCAAACTTATCAGAAAGAAGCATTAACTCTTTAGTGTATATAAAAAATCACCTACCTGCTTTCTGAAAAATATTTATTTATTTTATTTAAATTTTATTAACTGGTAGGGACACTGGTCAGATTCCTTTCTCAGGTCTGACCAAACATAAATACAAACCTATCAAACACAACCTATAATTAACATGCAAAATAAATTACACAAAAACATTCAAACATCCAGTGCCTGTAAATAGTTTTTAAAATTAACTTTAAAATGTTGTAATGAAGAAGAATATAAATTGTCTGGTAAGTCATTCCAAAACAGGGGTCAGCAATGGAAAAGAACAAGACCCAGGCTTGGAATTACATGGAATGGTTTGCAAAGTACACTTCATAAAGATTGCAAATTTAAAGTAGTATGCCTAATTGTAACTAAATCCTTTAGGAAACAACATTTTGAAAAAATAGATCTAAATGTTGACAACCAAAAAGTAAGTAAACTTTGATTTGGGAGATAACAGCCTAAATGAGAATATAAAAACAATGAAGAAAACATGCAGGAGAATCGAAACAAACAACAAACATTATTATAAGTGATAGCAAGAATATTACATAAATAAGTATAAATACATACAAAACAAGTGTAAGAAAGTAATTATAGAGGCAAAAGAAAAACAGAATTACACTTGGCAAAACTGCTAATAAAACAAATGGAAAAGCATTTTATGGGTATATTAATTTACTAAAAAACCTAAGTGCAAAGTGGGCCTACTGATATGGAAAACTTATTCTGTAAATCACTTAGATGAAACGGCCAACTAATTTAATGCACATGATTGCAACATCTATGGAATCAAACATCAAGCACTAAAATTTCTAGTTGGATGCACTAGTGAATACATAATAATCTCAGAAGTTATGAAAAACAAGATACAGAGTATTGAATCAAACTGTTCCCCATGGCCAGATATGATCATGGGTAGTATATGTAAAATTATGTTATAACACCTTCTTTACTCAGTCTTCTTTTTGAAAACAGTAGCAAAACTAGTGAAGTCCTTATGGATTAGAGGATGGTTAATGTCGCTACTTTTTAAGAAAGGTGATAAAATATAGAAAACTATATGCCCATTAGCCTAACCTCCATTGTCTGTGAAATCTTAGAGACAATTATAAAAGATAATCTTGTTACCACCATAGGAAACTTAGATACTGAGCAACATGGCTTCACAAAGGGAGATCCTGTGTCACCAATCTCTCTGTTTTATGAAAACCTCAATAAGAATCTAGACATGAAACACTATGTGGCATCACCTTTTAGATTATAGCAAAGGATTTAATCTTTGTGCCCCATGGCACTATAATAAAAAATATGTGCACATATAGGTGTAATCACAAGATAACAATTGTATGTCTAGTTGGTTGCATGAAAGAACCCAAAGACTGGTAATAAATGAATGTTCTTCTGAGGAGAAAAAGGTGACTAGTGGGGTTCCACAGAGGTCAGTTCTTGGCCATTTCATCTTTTCATCTTTATAATGGATCTAACCCGAGGACTGAGTTGCTGGTCAATAAAATATGCTGATCATATGAAAATAGGAGGTACTTGTTTAACACTGGCTGAAACTAATAGACTGCAAGATGATTTAAACATTTTCTCTGATTGGGCTACTAAGCAGGACATTTTGTTTTAATTTAGAAAAATGCAGGGTAATACATCTAGGCTTTAATAATAACAAACATATTTATCATTTATGTGGAAAACAGCTGATGGAAACAATCATAGAGAAAGATTTGCTTATTTATATTACAAATGATTTATGTTTTTCCAGGCAAACAAATGAAACAATAAGCAAAGCCAATAAAATTCTTTGTACTATTGAAAACAACATTAAATCGACAGCATCAGAGGTATTAATGCATTTGTATAGATCATATGTACGTCCACATTTGGACTATTGTTGTTAAACAATTAGAGTTTGACATAAAATTATTAAACAGATCCAAGATTTAAAACAACTGAATTATAGTGAAAGACTGGATAAATAAAAATGAACTCTTATATCACTTGAACTAAAAGGAGATTAAGAGAATTTACTCTTAATAGGCGCTATGCAGTATGTAGTGGAGAATGCAGCGTCTCGATACCTGCAGACAGGTGTGCACATGCTGATATCAACCGGCAGCCACCTGTCCATAGCTCCGCCTCCTGGCACACAGCACTCTGCTGGGCAGCGGGGTGGAGTTGTGGTCCTGGGTGGCATCTAATGGGATGTCCATGCTGGGACCGAGTGGATCTCGCAGGCAAGGTGCAGGTCCAGGGTAGGGAATGCCCACAGTGCAGCGGACCCACACAGCATAGCCTCAACTTCCAGTGTACCCACCAGGCCAGCCCTAGGCACACAGCTCCCTTCTGGCATACAGATGGACTCAGTCAGCCCCCACCCCCACCATGTAGCTATGCCCCAACCCTGATGGGTACCCCACAATAGCCTTCATGAATGCCCTGCATGACACATACATACTAGTACAGAACCCCCGGCCCATCAACAGTGGCATCCCAGCCCTGATGGAGCAATCCCTCCCCACACACCCTCACCCTGAGGTAGGCATATCCACACCCACCTTGTGCTCTGTCCCGACACAGATCCCCTCTCACTGGAGCACCATCATGCGTGCCTGCTGAGGTGCTGTACAACACCGTATGGCACTCCATGTGATCCCTGTACATGGTGAAACAAACTGAACCCCCTGCAATCTGAGTCCAGTGCTCCCCACCCCACTGGTGGTCAATGCCCCCTGGGCACTGACAGCCCACCCCAACCTCTGTACCTGTCAGCAGTGCTGGCCATGGGATGGCCAGTGGCACATCCTCTCTACACCTCCTCAGCTGCCAGCCATCCAAGTGATGCTGGGAGTGCACTTCCTATATGGGCATGACTCTCAACATTACTTGGGTGGTCAGCAGCTGTGGAGGTGTGAGGAGGGATGTGCCACTGACTATCCTGTGGCTGTAGCACTGATTGGAAAGGAACCGTCAGGGTAGGCTGTTGTTAGGGTGTACTGACCAACAATGGGGGCCAGAAGGCACCGGGCTTGGTGTTTGGGGGTTCAGATTGTTCCACCATGTATAGGAGTCACATGGAGTGCCATAAAGTGCTGCACTGCACTCAGTGGGCATGCAGGATGGGGCTTCTTTGGGGGGATTCTTTGTCAGGGACAAGGCATGGGGACAGGTGTAAGTATGCTTACCTCTTAGGGCATGGGGGTGTGAGGGCAGGATTGCTCCATCAGGGCCAGGATACTGTTTGTGTGGGGCCTGTGACATGGGGACTGGGTAGACTGTAGCTTGGCAGCAGCAGATCTCTGTGCCCTGCTGTAAGGGCACCCGCCAGATTAGCTGCTCCATCCCCTTTCAATGGCCTACTGGGCTGGGCAGCATGGATGATCGATACCTTGTCCCACCACACTGGCAAGTCAGTCCAAGGGGCATGCAGTGGAGTTACGGCAGGGTCCAGACTGCCATAATCTGCATACCACTACACCCCCCTGCTTGCTGAACTACATGTCTTTGTGCATGGTGCATAGTGTTGGCACTTCCCTTGCCTGCCCAGGTGTCTTGCTATTTGTGCGCCAGTGGTTAGGCGTAACTGTGCATGCTCCCCTAGATGCCATGCGGACCGACTACATGGCATTCATGCATAAGTGATACCAATGTGCCCGGTTTACATAGCGTGTTGGCATTATGCATATGCCCCAATATTTGATACCTATCTGTTTAATGATTTGGGCTTTAATTTTAAACAAGAGAACATTGTAACCAGAGGTCATTCATTTCAACCGCATTGTCCCAAATATAATACTAAAGGAAGAAGTTTTATTTTCTCAAAGAATAGTAAAAATACGGAATGCTTTGCCACGCAAAATTATATGAAGTAAAAGTAAACTGTTTTTTAGAATAAGCTAGATGCTTGGATTATGGGAAATGTTTGGATGTGCCATTACTGGTTTTAAATGGGAGCCTCCATGGGCATCTTGCCTTCTGCTCAGTTCCACCTCAGTATGAACCTCAGTATGATAAACTAATATGCTAAACAACAAACAAACAAATACTTATTTTCAATTATGGACCATACTTTATTTTCAAAGAACAGTGCATCCTCCAAAATGTATAAGTCTTAAAATCCTACTCCAAGTGGGTCTACAGAGAATGAACTTTGTGACGATTTACTCCAGACAGCCATCGGAAATTGAAAAGATGGTCAGGGAGAATTAGAATCTATTACATACAGAAATACTATTGCAGTACTGTACAGAGTTGTACCCAGGAAGGTTTGTAGGTATGGCACCAGTCTTTGTAAAAGACTGACGCATAACCTTCAATCAGAGAAAAACCCTTCTCCCCATCAATTTAGGAATTGGTTGCCACCATTGTCATGTGGTACCCATACCTGGGGCACTGTAAATTTTGTTCTTCAAGTCTGAAATGTACCACTTTCACTAGAACTAATGCCTCCTGTATTTTGAGATCAGATCATTTTTAATTGTATTCCCAAATATTGCATACTTGGCTATATGTGAATGCAAATATTTTTATGTAGGTAAAACCACTAGACAATTTAAGATTAGCATTGGAGAACACCTTAGAAGCATTGTGAGAGAAGACAATAACAATGTCCTTGCCAGTCACTGCAAAGAAAATAAAGGAGATGGTTGCAACCTCAAATTCAAATTTGTGGTATCAAAAGAGGGACTGGGTCCACATTGGGGTGGGGGTCTCGATCAGAAGATTTTAAAGGAGAATTCTTTAGATTTTTTCTTTGGTGGCTTTGACCAGACCTGGTCCAAATGATCAGATTGAACTTGCCTTTTCTTAAAAAAAAAAATGCTTTGCTGTCTGTACAGTATATCAATGTTTGTACCGGTTCATAATATAGAAACATAGAAACATAGAATTTGACGCAGATAAGGACCACTTGGCCCACCCAGTCTGCCCATTTCCCTACCTACTGGATAAGCTGCAGATCCTAGTTAACCAGCAGCCTACTTCTTCCTACTCCCACCCCAGAATGGCATTATGACTGTCCCATGCATGCTTGAATTCCACCACTGTTTTTGACTCCACAACCTCCTCTGGAAGGCCGTTCCATGCATCCACAACCCTCTCTGTGAAAAATGCTTCCTTAAATTACTTCTGAGCCACCCCCATCTTCAAATTGTGCCCTCTTGTTCTTGCACAATTCTTTTTTGAAAGATGCTACCCTCTTGGACTTTGTTGATTCCTTGAGGTACTTGAACGTTTCTATCATGTCCCCCTCTCCCTCCTTTCCTCGAGGCTATACATATTAAGCTCCTTTCATCTTTCTTCATATGTCTTCTGGTGCAGACCCTGCACCATTTTAGTGCCCTCCTCTGGACAGCTTCCATCCTGTCTATATCTTTGCGGAGATTGGGTCTCCAGAACTGCACACAGTACTCAGATGGGGTCTCACCAGCTGTCTGTACAGAGGGATAATAACTTCCTGTTTTCTACTGGTGATGCCTCTCCCTATGCATCCCAGTATCCCCCAACCCTCCTTGCTTGCCCTCTCACATTGCTTGCACACCTTTAGGTCATCTGACATGACTACCCCCAGGTCCCTTTCCATTTTGTTGTTGTTAGTATCTCACCCCCATTGTGTACTCTTCCCTGGGTTTTGTTTCCCAGGTGCATTACCTGCACTTCTTAGCACTGAATCTAAGCTGCCATACATTTGACCATTCCTCTAACCTTGCCAAGTCCCTTTTCATCCTTTCCACCCCACCCTGTGCATCAACTCTGTTGCAGATCTTTGTGTCATCTGCAAAGAGACATACTTTTCCTTCCAGTCCCTCTGCAATGTTGCTTATAAAGACATTGAAGAGGACCGATCTAATACTGAACCCTCGGTACCCACTAGTAACCCCTTTCTTTTGAGTGGACTCCATTTACTATTACTCTCTGTGTCCTATTCTCCAGCCAATTCTTTACCCAGGCTGTCATCTTGGGACCCACTCCCAGGCTGGCTAACTTGTATATTAATCTTTTGTGTGGGACTGTGTCAAATGCCTTGCTAAAGTCTAGGTAGGCCATGTCCACAGCCCCTCCCTGATCTACTACTTTGGTCACCCTGTCAAAGAAATCTATCAGATTCGTCTGGCACGAGCCTTCCCACTGTGAATCCATGCTGCTAGGGTCCTGTGCCCTCTGGCCTCTAGATACTCGACAGTTCTTTCCTTCAGAAGTGATTCCATCATTTTCCCTATCACTGAGGTTAAACTAACATGTCTGTAGTTTCCTGCTTCTGCCTTGCTCCCATGTTTGTAAGGGAATCACATCTGCCCTCCTCCAGTCCTCGGGTACCACACCATCCTCCATGATTTGTTAAAAGAGTAGTCAGTGGTGTCACAAGTTCTACCCTTAGTTCTTTTAAATTCTGGGATGAATCCCATCAGGCCCCATTGCTTTGTCCACCTTCAGTTTTAAGAGTTCTTTCAGAACCCTTTCTTCTGTAAATGGGCTGGTATCAACTGTATCCAGAGTGTTTCTACTGTTTGTTTTAGGTACCTCCCCTCTTCCTTTGTAAATACTGAGCAAAATATTAGTTTAGTATCTCTGCCTTTTCACAGTCTCCCTCTGCCCACCCTCCCTCCCCTTTATTAAGCCTCACTATCCCTCCCTTTGTCTTCTTTCACTCCTGATGTACCTATTAAAGGTTTTATCCCCTTAGTAACTGAGTTGGCTATCTTTTCCACGGTTTGGGCCTTTGCTGTTCTGACTGCCTTCCCAGCCTCCTTTTGCTTTAACTTGATACAGTTCTCTGTCCTGCTCCTTCTGCGATTCCTTGTACTTCCTGAATGCTTTCTTTTCTCTTGAACCTTCACTGCCACTTCCTTTGAGAACCATAGTGGTTTCTTACATTGTTTTGTTTATTTGCTTCACACAAGGCTCGTTACCTCTGTGATGGCAGTTTTTATTATTCCCCATTGTTCTTCCTCCCTCCTTTCTGTCCATTTGCTAGTGCATTCCTTAGGCACTCACCCATTTTAGCAAAGTCAGCCCTCCTAAAGTCCAGTACTTTTGCCTTTGTGGCTTGACTCTATTGCCGTGTTTATTGTAAACCATACTGTTCGATGGTCGCTAGTTACCAGATGGCTACCCACTTCTACATCTGTGATCCTCTCTCATCTTTTGTTTTCTCTATTTCAGAGTGTGGAGCAGATGAAAGAAAGGAAAGGGAAATTGATTAACCAGGAGAGGCATACTAAGCCATAACTTGTTTCCAGGTGTGACCTGGGAGCACAAGAGAGTTAAGTGACTTGCTCAGAGTTACACAGTATGCAGTTGGGGCTGTAAGATTCAAACCCAGGTCTTCAAGTTTGCAGCTCAGTGCTCTTAACTACTATGATATATAGCCTCCTAATGAGGATTTGGTCCACCTCAGAACTGTTTTGTACTTCATGCACCAAGACTGCCACTTGCTACTAGGATTGAGCATTAGAGATTTCAACTTACTCTGCATTATCATTATTTTTAATCCATGTATAGACATAGTAATATGCACATTCCGTTTTATCATAGCTTTTGCAAATTGTCACATTTAGCATTATTATGTGTATATCTTTAAATCGCTGACTTAAAAGGTCTTTCATTCTGAGCACTCTTCTCCCCGATGATGCTGTAATTGTAAAACCAGTTGGGTTGTCTCCAAAGCCATTTAATGCCTGGCAGTATGTTTAGGTATGATATTTATTATATATATGTTAATATGTCCTCGGAGTCACTCGCTGCATAACAGTGGTTTCACGTGCATACAGCTGGAGTGAAAAGCTACAAAGGGATCGTCAAATGTTGGTGGGCTGTGTTTGAGATGTGAATGTTTTTGATGTACAGTATTTTCACAATAAGTCTTTAAAATTATTACCAATACTAAAGGTAAATAACATTTACAGTATTTACATTGCCACAAAAATAATGATTTCAGTTTTTTATGTACAATTCAAACAATATTTGGGCTCCACTCCTCTAGAAATTTGCACTTATACCTTTACTTAATTTTGGACCCTGCAAGTGCCTCAAAACATATTACCTGCCCTACGCCACAATCTATGCCCCACACCCCTCCTGAGAATGTTATCTTGCATTCCCTCTGAAAGTCACCCAGACTTAAAATGTACCCACACCCTTCACAAAAATTGCACCAAAGCCCTCTCAAATGTTGCTTACTTTTCAGTTCTAAATGGTATGCACTTTAGCCCTTCTAAAATTGATTCACTGTATGCCTTTAAAATTTGCAACCAGCTCCTGGAATTGATTACTTATGTTCAGCTGTTTGAAATGTCTATATTTTCATAAATTATATGTATACCTCTAAAGGATCCCTATTTAACTGTGCCTGAATAAAAGTGGATGCTGTCAGCTGTGTTTTGTATTATTTTCTTTGTATGGACAACATTCTGTGCAGTTCCTTTCATGGAACCAATAATTTGGAGTTTTGTATATGCCACTTCATGGTTCAGAAATGGAAGCATTAACTTTTCAGTACAGTGCCCATGGTTCTGAAACCATGAAGTGACATAAGTCAAAACTCCAAATTCTGGTTCCATGAAAGGAACTGCACAGAATGTTGTCCATACAAAAAATAATACAAACTACAGCTGAACTCAGCTTTTATTCAGGCACAGTTAACTAGAGATCATTCAGAGGTATGAATATAATTTATGAAAATGGAACATTTCAAACAACTGCACATAAGAAATCAATTTCAGTCCACTTAAGATTTTGTTAGCAGAAAATAATCTATAGGCCCATCCAGTCAGCCTCTTGCCCATGTCTATTCTATCACCACTGACCCTATTTGGTTATAGGTTTCACTCCTCACCCTCTTCCTCTGCTTAATATGCCCTTGCACCTATCCCATGCATACTTGAAGCTCCCACAATCTTTTCCCCCACCACTTCCTCTGGCAGGCTGTTCAAGTCATCCGTCACCCATTCCATGAAGAAGTATTTCACACATTTCTCCTAAACTTTTTCTCCTCATAGCTTTATTGCATGCCCCTGTGTACAGTGCCTTCTTTTCTCTGAAATATACCCTACACTTGCACCTTTTCCACTCTTTTTGAGGAACTTGTAGGTTTCAGTCATGTCCCTCTTACTCTCCTCTCTGCCTGACAGTACATGTTGAGTTCCTGCAGCCTTTCCATGTACAGCTACTTGTACAACCCCTCGCCATTTTGGTTGCCCTGCTCTGTACTGTATTCAACCTTTCAATGTCCTTGTGGAAGTGTGGCCTCCAGAACTGGACACAGTACTCCAGGTGGGGCCTCACCAGTGAATCATACAATGGCAGTACCACCTCCCTCCTCCTGCAAGAAATCTCTCTCCCAGTTCACCCCAGCATCCTGCTAGCCTTTCTCACTGCTTTATCACACTGCTCAAGTACCTTAAGGTCATCAGATATGATAACCCCTTGGTCTCTTTCTTGTGGTGACTGTATGCTCACTCCTCTCATCTTACATGCAGCTCCTGGATTCTGCAGCCCTAAGTACAGGTTCCATGCCATAAGGATGAATATATTTTGGTGAGTGCAAAACAGCAAATGTAGTCAGAAAGATGCAAGTCACATGCGCGGATGCCCCAGGGATCAGTCCTGGGGCCAGTCTTCTTCAATATCTTCATCAGTGACCTTGCAGATGGACTAGAGGGTAAGGCTTGTCTGTTTGCAGACGACACCAAGATCTGCAACAGAGTAGATTATCCAGATGGGGTGGGCAGAATGAGAAGAGATCTGGATAAACTAGCAAAATGGTCAGAAGAGTGGCAACTTGGATTTAATGCAAAGAAGTGCAAGATCATGCACATAGGGAAGAGAAAACCTGAAGCCACCTATAGGCTGGGAGGGAGTTGCTGGCAGTGACAAAGGAAGAAAGAGACTTGGGCATCATCATCACCGATGACCTGAAATCATCAAGCAGAACTCTAAAGCAGTAGGTAAGGCTAGAGGGATGTTGGGGTGTGATGTAAAGGGTATCTGAAACCATAAGAGGGAGGTAATAATCCCTCTTTACAAGACACTGGTTAAGCCCATCTGGAGTACTGCGTGCAGTACTGGAGCCACACCTTCACAAGGACATTAACCAAATTGAAGCAGTCCAGAGAGAAGGGCAACCAAAATGGTGCAGGACTGCATCAGAAGACATATGAGGACAGATTTAACGGAGCTCAATATATATACCCTTGAGCAAAGGAGGGAGAGAGGTGATGTGATCAAGACATTCAAACACCTTAAGGGCATTAACAAGGTGAAAGAGTCTAATATGTTTCATTATAAGAAAAATAGCAGGACAAGAGGGCACAGCATGAGATTAGAGGGAGGCCGATTAAGGGTGAATGTGAGGAAATTCTTTTTCACAGAAAGGGTGGTGGATGTATGGAATGGCCTACCTCAAGAAGTGGTGGCTATGAGTACAGTGCAGGGCTTCAAACAGGCATGGGATAGGCATAAGGAGCAATACAGATGGGTATGAATAGATAGGCCACTGACAGAGCAAAGGCCAATGGCACGCTTATAAGGTAGAAAAGAAATGGGCAGACTAGATGGGTCTTATGGTCCTTATCTGCCATCAACTTCTATGTTTCTATGCATTTTCCAAACAAATCATCACATAGGACATCATGCCAAACACAAATTGAGCACAGAAGTAAAGTAATGTTTAATGTGGGAGGCTATGCCCCTGCACCCCTCACACTACAAAATCATCTCAAGAGGGGCAAACACTGGGAAAAAATAACAGAGAGGAGGGGCCAGTGATAGAAATGCCAAGAAAAACAAAACACAACACCCTGTAAAAGCAAACAAAAGTGTACCTGCTAGCAGTCCTGAACCCAGGACCACCAGCACCACAGGTGGCATCCTTACCCACCACGCTGGCAGGCAGCTTGGCAGCAGCAGACTCCACTTCCTGACTCATCCTCCCTAGTCCCTCCCTCGTTCCCTCCCTTGTCACCCTCCTGCATCTCTAGTCCATTTGTCGCCCTTATTCCCCACCACCATCTATTTCCAACCTTGCTAAATCCTCTTTTGCTGTGTATCCTTTTGACAAAACTGAGTCACTCATTTATGAGTCAGCTCAGTTTAGTTCCTCACTGACGTGATACCCTAAGAGTATAACCTTGCACTTTTGGCATAAAAGACCAGCTGACACCCCTTAGACCATATTCCTCTAGTTTCCTCAGATCCCTTTGTATTCTCCATCCCTTCCTGAGCATCAACTCTGTTGCAGATTTTTGTATCATCCGTAAGAGACACAGCTTACTCTCAAGGTCCACTGCAATGTCACTTATGAAGACATAGAAGAAGACTGGCCCCAGCACTGAACCTTGCAGCACCCACTAGTCACTCTCTTATCACCCTGACTGGCTATTGTTTATCATCTCCCGTGGTCTCCTATCCTTAACCAGTTTGATACCCATCTTGTCACTTTCTCCCTCACCTGAAGGATGTTTAGTTTCTTAATTAGCCTCTTGCTTGGCACAGTGTCAAAGCCTTATTGAAGTCCAGATAGGCCACGTCCACTGCTCTCCAGTGTTCTACCTCCCGGAATCCCAGTCAAGGAATCTGTGAGATTAGTCTGATATGATCTCCTCCTGTAAAACCATGCTGCTAGTGGTACTGCAGCCATTTGCCTTCAGGTGCTCCAGGAGCCCTTCTTCAGTAGTGTCTCCATTATCTTCCCCACCACTGATGTCAGACCAACTGGCCTGAAGTTGCTAGCATTTTACCTATTTGTGGCTTTTGTGCAGAGGGACCATGTAGGCCCTCCTCCAGTCCCCTCAAACTTCCCCATCTCCACTGAGGTGTTAAAAGTGCTGCCAGAGGGCAGGCAGCACTGTGCTCAGTTTCTTTAGGACCCTTGGATGAATCCCATCTGGCCCCATTGCCTTATTTTCCTTTAAGGCTTCCAATCCATTCTGGACCCTCTCTATTGAAATGGACTTGTGTTCACTCCCTTCTCTCTGTTGCTTACTGCAGTATGCCAGTCCATCCCCTGCACTGTGAAGATTGAGCAGAAGTAATCATTTAGTATTTCTGCTTTCACTTGATCTTCCTCTGTGCAGTCCTCAGCTCATCCTTGATTCTCACTATCTCTCCACTTGCCTTCCTCTTTTCTTCCACATACCTGAAGGTATTGTCCCCTTTAAATAGTTCATTAGCTATTCTCTTCTCTGTTAGTGCTTTAGCTGCCCTCACCCTCCTTCCTGCCTCCCTTTGTTTTGCCAGATATACCTCCCTGTCTTCATCCTTCTGGGTAACCTTGTACTTTCTTTTGTTTTCTACTCCTTCCTGCCTTTGGCCACCTCCTTAGAGAACCATAGTGACCTCTTCTTCCTCTTTCTATTGCTCACTTCTGCCAAACAGCATGCAGTTGCTTGAGGCTGTACCTGCCTAATTTTTCTCCACTGACCCTCACTTCTCACTGCCTTCCCCTCTTTTGAGGAATTCTCTGTGGCAGGTTCCTGTTTCTTTAAAATCTTCCTCCTTAAATCCATGACACTCATCTTAGTGTGTTTTTTCCTGTCTAGTTGTATGCCAAACCACACTATATAGGTTATCACTTGTAGCCAGAGGACTACCAGCTGTGACAAAAACAATGCTCCCTCTGTTTGTAAGTACCAGGTCCAACACTGCCCCAGTGCTAGTGGGTTCCAAAACCAGCTGCACGAAATGTCCCTTGCATGGAGTTAATGATGGCCCTAGCTCTTGATGTAGCTCTTGACGAATGCTCCAGTCTACTTCCAGCAGATTAAAGTACCTCATTATCAAAACTTCCCCACTGTTGGCCATTTTTCTATATTGGCTTTCTCCAGAGGCTCCATCTAAATCCTCCCCTGTATCGGAGGCCTGTATGCCAACTCTTTGTGAATAATGGTCCACAACTCCTCTCTCGGCTCACCCATGGTACACCCAGACCTTCATTGTCCAGCTGTTTCCCTGTATCTCAGTGGTCCTTATACCCTTCTTCACATATAAAACAACTCTTCCACCTTTCTTTCCCTGACCTGTCCTTCCAGAACATGGTGTAGCTTGGGATGGCCACTTTCAAGCTGTGGTTATCCATGTACCATGTGTTCCGTTATAGCCACCAGACCCATTAGTTTCCACAATGATTGCCTCAAGGTCAGAATTTTATTAACCAGACTCCTTGCATTGCACACATGGCTCTCCATTCTCTTGGCCCATCTCTCTCTCTAACTTCCTTTCCTTCCCTTCCTGCTTCCCCCATGCCAACTCTGTTATCTCGCTCCTGCTTTTCCCTGTTACGGTGTCTTCCTGCCTTCCTCCTTACCCTCCTTCCAACTGATGTTCCTCCTCCAGATGTGCCTGTCCTGCCTTCCCTTTCCTTTGTTTCCATCAATCTCCTAGAATTTCTTATCCCTGGCGTACCCTTCCCTGTTGCAGTAGTCTCAGGGGCAATCTCTGCCTCCTCAGTCTTTCTGCCTCCTCCATTTAAATCCTCATCAAGTAGCATTTAAACCTTCTACCCAGGACTGCCACACCCCTCCTGGATGGATAGAAGCTGTCTTCCTTTGTATGGGTCTCCATCCCCCAGGTGTGACCTCAGCCCCAAAGTAACAAAGTCCTCCTCCTTGCACCATATCTCCAACCACTCATTGAATGACCTGGTGTGGAGTTCACTAGTTTTCCCCTGACTGTGCATGAATAGCATCTCAGTGAAGGCCACTGTGCTAGCTGCCTGCTTCAGGCCCTTCACAACTCCCTAAACCTATTCTGCCCTTCCCTGCAGCTTCCCTTACCAGATTGTTCATCCCCAGGTGGACAACAACATACAGCTCCCTCCCTACCCCGCTTCCCTGGTGATCTCCAAGATCCATCCTCCACCCCCCACCAAAGCACCTGGAAAACACTGTACTATCCTGTTACTCCTTTCTTCTGCCCCCAACTCAATACCCCTGCCTATGGAGTCTTCCACCAGCAACTGCCTCCTACTTGACTGGGGACTCCACACACCCTCCTTGGGACCTGCTCCGTTTAGGACCCCACTTGCTCTCTTACTCCAGCTTTAGGTGCCTCCTCTTGGTTTCGCTGTCCCACCAGAATGGCAAAGAAACTTCACTGCACTAGAGTCCGAGGTGGTTGCCCTCATTCTTACCTCCACCCTCCCAGAGCCCCCAAGGTCCAACTACTCTGCCTTCTTGCTGGCATCCTTTGAGAGAGTGATAGCAAACTAAGTGGCCCCTGGGTGGGGCAGATGGCACCCTGTACTCATGCCAGTTTGGCCCAGAGTCCAGTGACCTCTGCTTTCAGTCCAGAAAGGTGTCTGCATATGGGGCAACACCTCAGTCTCCAGAATGTGTCTTTGAAGATTGTGGCCCCACCCATTACACTTCATCTCTCCCATACCTGATGATTTGTTTATCCTCCTGACATTTTGCTTCCCTGCCTATAGACTTCCCTTATTACTTTCCTTCTTTGCTTCTCTTACCTTCCCCTTCTGAGTTTGAACCCTTACCTTAGACAGGGTTTTCTTCAGTTCCATTCTTTTGGTCCCTTGGTAATTTAGGATAGTTGGCTTCTTATACTCAGTTTCTTCTCCTATCCTAGATGGGGTGTTGCCTCTATTCCCCCTTCTGTGCATTTCAGTTGCCCTCAGCTTGACCTTTGCAGGTCTTACTCTCCTTCCCTACACCACTGTTTACCCCATCTCACTCACAGTACACCCTTTCAAACAGGCAGCAAATGGCACACAGGTAGACTGTCTTACCCTATTGGACTGGCAGAGTTCTCTGCATGTCTGCTGTTGCCTGCTGATGCCGAAGATATAGAGGATTGTGTATGGGCAACCATATACAACAAGCATGTGTATGACGAGAGGCATCCATGGCAATTAGGAAACTTGAGAGCAGAGCTCAAGAGGTCTTATAGTTGCCATAGATGCCTTAAGATTCATACACATGTCTTATCTGTGTATGGTTACCCATACGGAATCTTTATAGTGTATGAGGAACCATAAATACCAACTTTTATTGTTTTAAAAGTCCTGATTCTGGAAACCACAGTACTGGTCTAATAAATGTTTTCAAATTCACCCCAGTGCAGCATTTCAGACTATGGCAGGAACATTCTCACTGTTGTGGAGGGCCTGGGCCCACCACAATCTGATTATTAAGTCTGACTAGTACCACACAACCTACAGAAAAAAAAAGAGTACAATTTTCTTCACTTTTCCTCCCACAGTCATGTTAATGGCCAACTCAAGGCAGTAAAAACAAAGCAATCCTAGCAGCACTCTGAAGGAGGCGACTGCTGGCAGTATTCAAGTTGTTGGGCTGCAGTAGTGGCATCTGTAGTGCAGCACAACAACATTCTGACATCACTACTGCAGCACAACAATACTGTTTTAGGCATGGATTTCCGCGAAGAACAGCATTCTACCATCCACGATACCAGTCTTACTCCTACTGTTCCAGTCACTCATTGGTGCACAAACATACTGGGTATTTCAGGACAGAGTCTTTTACAGTACTCATGTAAGAAGGCTAGGGAAGTCTAAAGGGAGACAACAGCTTCACTTCTGCCTATGCCAACCACCCCAATTCACAGCTATCCTCCTGACTCAATTAACTGCAAAGATGATTATCAGCTCCTTCCTCAACTTAGACTAGCACACTGACTACTGTGTTTTTGTTTTACCCTGACCAAAGGTCCCAATTTACCTTGCAGACCTCATAGTTCTAATAAAATATCTGTTTACACCCTAGTTAGAAATGTTCTAGCATAATTTTTTAGCTGCCTCACTCTTCTGCCTCATTGCTCTGCTAGCAAGATTACTCCTATGAGAAGAAATGTGCACCTTTATTCCAAAATCTATGCTTTCCACTCCATTCCAAAGCTTATAATCCCTAACATTCCACATCATTTTACCATCAAAATGTTTACATCCCATAGCATTGTTAGTCTTGAGCTGTTTTATATCAAGTGCATTAGGATAAAATACAACTAAAATTAAAAAAATGTGTTTTTATTTTAAACAACTTCATTGTCTATTTTAAATTATGAACTATTTCATAAACACAACAAACGACTCTAGGGTATATGTTTTGATCATATCACTACACTTCCTAAGTGGTTAAGGAGGCACAGTATGAGGTGCAGCATCATGCCTAACAGATCATGCAGTTATGAGAACATTCTCCACATCCTGTCGTGGCTTGTTGCTTACTTACAGAATAGAATGCTTGCATGAAGTGTTGCTACTGCAAAGTGGGTTCTGAGTGATGTAGTTGACATTATAACACCAGCAGAAGCTCTTCAATGACTCTAGCTTTTGTCTTATACAGTATGTCACATAACTCACTTCCTTCACTTGAACAAATGAGATGGACAACATGCTCAAATTGTCACTGCTGTTTATTTACTGAACATCCAATTAGAATTGCTAAACTAATATATATATATATATATATATCTATGGAGATATATATATATATATATATATATATATATATATATATATATGTATGGGTGCAGTCACACCCTATAGATAGAGTTCAATGGTCACTTTTATTTTAAACTCAAACATTTGCACTTTAATAACTTTGCAACCCTTTAAACAATTCATATGAAAGTTTGCATGTGTTGTAAGGGCCATAGATCTCTTGATGTGGGAAGTTTCAGTCTGGTCAGATGTGCGGTTGCAGAGATACAGAATGTCAAAAATGTAAAAATACAATTTTTGGTGAAATTCTCTGTCATGCCATTGTGCAAAATGGTGTGGAATTTTGGTCTGACATTTTAGGGTATAAAAGTCCTGGGTCACAGATGTGCCTTTTGAAGATTTGATGAAAAAATGTTAATCTGCTCAAAAGATGTTACAGTACTTTTAAAGTTTCCCATTATTTCCTATGGAACCAATTATATGTCCCACTTGAAAAGGATTCTTTATCACAAATGCAGAATCCTTTTCACAAATGATGAAATCTTTTGTCACAAATGTGGAATCTTTTTCATGCTGCTGACATCTTGTTTTCAGTTAGCGGTGACAACAGATTTAAGTTACTAAAAATAGACAGCTTTAGTAAACAAGAACAGTTGTATTTCCCTAATCGGTCCCGTAGTAACTTTTTCATAACTAACTTAGAAATGTGTTTTTTATATAGAATTCCTTTTCCCAAACTGCGGAAAAAAATTCCATAAAACAGGATCCTTTTCACAATTTGTTATAAAGTTTTATTTCTCTGTAAATTGTGAAAAAAATCATGGAAAAGATTATTTTTCACAATTTGAGAAACAGTTTCATTTTCCACAATTTGCAAAAATAGGAACCATGGAAAACATTTTATTTAGCTATTTGCAAAAAAAAATATTTTTATATAGCTGTATTTTGTCACTTCATTGTAAACAAATGGCTTGGAACCTTGGGCTGAAATTTTCTGGGTTCAAAGGTTTGCCTTACAGATGTGTCTTTTCTGATTTGGTGAAAAATATTACTTTGCTTTGGAGTTCTGCAGGTTTACATTTTCATTCTTTTCCCATAGGATAACATTGTAATGTGAGGTGTATGCAGTTGTTTCTTTGTTACTCTGATGTGAAGAAAGAGTTTGCAATTTGCTATGAAATGTTTAGGGTGCAAAGGGCTTGCTCCACTGATGTGCCTTTTGCTAGTTTCATGAAAATATATTAATTTGGTGTTGAGTTGCCCAGCTGTCAAATGTTTTTGTGTTTTGTATAGGAGAACATTGCAATATGAGCTGTTTCTTTGGTGCTGCACACTATGGTTAGTGCCATCTGGGCCCTGCACTCCCACAGGCAGATAAAGATACCACTATACTTTCTCAGAAATTATGCATGGAGAAGAGGGCAGGGCCAGGAGGCCCTGTGCTCCCCGCCGGAAATCAGGATACCATTATGGATGGATGGATGGGAGTGCAGGGACCAGAGGTCTGCTCTCTCATATGGCAATAGGAATATGATTACAGTATCTCAAAAATGATAGATGAATGGCACTGTGCGCTGCTACATGTAAGTATGAATACCTACCATTATGGAGTGATAAAGTACAGGTCTTATAGATAGAGAAGGCAGCACAGGGCTCATATGGCTGTGTGCTGCCACATGCAAATAAAAACACCATTATGGAGTGATGGGAGCACAGGTGTTATGAATAGAAAGTAACACAGGGCCTGGAGGGCCCTGTGCTGCCAGATGCAAATCGCATAGTATTATTGAGTGATTGGAGCACAGGCCAAGAGGTCCCTGCACTTCCACAGGGAAATAAGGAGACAATTACAAAATTTAAAAATTATGGATGGCCCTGTGCCCTGCACTCCCACAGGCAAGTAAGGTTACAATTATACTTTCACAAAAATGCCAAAACATTGGGAAATTATTTTCAAAGATGCTGTTAATGCATCAGTTAGGGTTCAATGACAAAAGTTTGGAAATGTGGTATTAAGGTTTCAGCCCTAACACCATATCTCCACCCTGGATGCAGCAGCAGAAGGCATTTGTCTTGTGGTTGTCAGCCCTAGCACTCATACCATTCTCCTGTACTGTAATTAAATCAGCTTGTTTACTCATTGAATGGGGTGTTCATTAGGGCAGACAACTGCAAGATGTCCCCATGCCTGCTGCTGCATCAAGAGTAAGGAATGGAGTGTTAGGGATGAAATCTAACATCATATTTCAGACTTTTGTCAAATTTCCTCGATGCATTAACAAAAATTTTGCAAAGAATATATATGTGTGTGTATGTGTCTGTGTGTGTATATATGCGTGTATATATATTCATGGAAAAGCTGCATTTAAT
Organism: Neoceratodus forsteri; assembly: GCA_016271365.2. Taxonomy (NCBI): domain Eukaryota; kingdom Metazoa; phylum Chordata; order Ceratodontiformes; family Ceratodontidae; genus Neoceratodus; species Neoceratodus forsteri. The sequence continues at coordinate 257,551,713 of CM028137.1, read as the reverse complement.
GTATCAGTTAGGGTTAAAGCAACAAAAATGAGCAAATTAAATATTAGGGTTGAGCCCTAACTCCCACTCACCCACACTCATATCCTCCACAGACTGACAGGCGTCAGGGTATGCCATGGGGTTGTGTGGCCCAACTCACATCCCATTCCATGTGTAAGCAGGTTGACATACTACAGTAAAGGAGACTGGGGTGAGAGTTGAGCCTCATGACCCCATAGGCGCACCTGGCATCCTGTCGTCTGTGAAGGATACAGGTGTGTGTGTGTGTGTGTGTGTGTGGGAGGTTAGAGGCGAAATCCTAATGTTCCATTCCTCATGTTTGTTGCATTAACCACCTAACTGATGCATTAAATGTATTCTTTGCCATGAATTTCCTTACTTTTTGAAAAAGTATAATATAACTAGTAAATGACATATGTTTTGGGGCCCGTGCTTCCACCAATTTGCTCATTTCTGCATAATAATATGCATCTGTGGGAACATGGGCCCTCTGGGCCCTGCACTCCCACTTACTCATATCTACAGAGCTATACAGCAGCCCTATAGAGCAAGGAACCCTTGTAACCTAATTTGCCAATATCTCGGGAACCGTAACAGCTAGAAAAATTCAAGTGTCATTGTAACCATGACAGTAAGTACTACACAAAACAATAATGAACAAATCCATATCTCACATCATTTATAAGACACAGGCACTGAATTGCACTGGATAGGCACTCTTTAAACCCTGGTGATACTTATTTGATAATATCTTATTAACAATGCAACCCACAAAAGAAATTACACTAAAGATGTAGTATGTGGTTTCCAATCTTGTTCCAATGGTATCAAAGTCTGTATCTCGCCTGCTTCCAAGATACAGAAGCCAAAAAGTGCAATGAGTGCCACAATGTTATCCTATGAGGAAAATCTTAATTTCATAATGGCATATCTATGGAACTGCTTAATTCCCCAAACCTAAATAGCATAATTCAGACCTGTAGGAGATCCCATCAACATCCTGAAAGTTGCAAGTAAAAAGACCAAACCGTTGATTAGCATTGAAATGATAAAGTTTACACATCTTTAAAAATTCCTAGTCTCGAGGTAGCAAAATCCTGGGCCATCAAATCAATACCCATCCGTGGTAGCAAAATCCTAGTCTGTCAGCATAATCCTGATCTGCAAGGGACATCTGGTCATGCCATCATGGACATCTGGTTGCATAATAACGGACAAGTCTACGCAAACCATGATCATCTCGCGGACTAGGATTTTGTCAGCTCACAGAACTAGGATCGATTAGCGAGTCACAGTCAAATAAATTTTACACTTTAAAAGCTATTTTGTGAACAAAACCAGTAAACTAAAGGCATGGCTTTGTAGAGGTGTCACCCTGAACAAAACCCATGCCTCATTTGGCCCAAAAGTCACCCGTGGAGAAAGCTACGACATTTTGTTTGAGGAAAAGCTGAAAACAAGGTGGCAGCTCACAAATAAGGAATTTTTCTGACAGGCCAGGATTTTTTAAATCCTAGTCCATGAGCTGCCAAAATCCTTGACTGTGAGACCAATCCTAGTTTGTCAAAATTACATATACATTTTGGAGTTAACTGAGCATGCTCAGAACTCAAAAATTAAAATTGAATAACTTTGTAATGGATTAATATTTTTACCAAACCAATGCAGAATTGTTCCTTGACCCAAGCTCTTTCTATGTTCCAACTTTCTGACTAAAAGACCATATGGTGTGGTTGCAACGCCATGGGCAAAAAATATGTCAAAAGTGGTGAAAAACATGTTTTAGCATTTTCTGCACAGAAACCATAAATCCAACTGAAATGCAACTTGGTAAATCAAGAGAACTGCCATACCAGACTGCATATTCAAAATTTTGTGCAAATCTGTTGAACAGTTGCAGTTATTAACGCACAAAAATTGAGGTTTAACATTAAAGTGCCTACTCACCCCTAACTACAGGGGCATGACTGTGTCCCTATAATACAGTACAAGTCACATTAAATTGTTCCTCAACTCAGTGGTGTAGCATTGTTCAATGAGTTTCCTAATCTGTGCAATGTTTAATTCAATGAATTATTAAACGGTTAGTATTGGTTTGCAACTAGCTGTTATGTACTATAAGCTTTATTTTCAGCTGAGTGCTTATGAGTTTCATTTCAGAAGGCAGACTAAACAACTCTTAAAGAATGCTGTGATATTTATAAACAATGCCATGAAAATGCATTGCATAAACACTGCAAAACAGCTACTGCCATTTCACTAAACAGTTACAAGTGAGTTGAATAGGCAGTGAAGGATGGTATCGAAAACAGTTGAAAGCTTCAACAGTTCGAGTTGTCACGGCAGTGCATCACAGAAAAAAATGCTACACCAGTGAGTTGATGGAACAGTTTAATGTGACTTTACTGTACATACACATATTATACTGGCGTGGTCGTGGCAGTGTTGTTAGAGTGAAAGTGTACTTCTATGTTAACATTCAAACTTTGAGGGTTGATATCTTTGGAGCTGTTCAACAGATTCACATGCAGTTTGGCATGCATGATCTCTACGGACATGTCTCTTAACCTGTAAAATTTAGGGGAATCCGTTGAGTAGTTTCCGAGTATAAAGTGTTGAAAAAACAGAAAATCTGGATTTTTGACATTTCTGCATCATCCTGGATCTCAGAAATGGCTTTATGTTGTGGACTGCAATGTTCAGGAAAGAAAGCCTTTGGATAACAGAACAGAAGGTTTGGTGAAAAAAATTAATCTGTTCAAATATTATGACATTTTATAATTTCCCATTATTTCTATGGAAAATTTATTTGTCAGGCATGAAAGATACTATTGTTCACACAACAACAGTATTGTGCACACAATACTAGCTTCTTTTCACAAGAAAGCTGGTATTGTGTGCACAATAGAGTAGCCAGTGCACAATACCAGCTTCTTTTTCTCACACAAGCCTGGTATTGTGCGCACAGATCACAGAGTTCATCAATTGAGCTGTGTTGCATCCACCATCTTGATTGCCCGCTTAGTGAGAATGGTGAAGTCCGAACCTTTTAACACAAACAAAATCAGAAAACAAATAAAGAGGACCCATTTAGGTGTATTCTGATGTTTTCTTGTTTTAAGCTGGACTGAAACAATTTCTTTTGTCAGGTGCCAGCTTATAATGAGAACGGCTTGTAAGCCATTCTCTGTATGAGAAGAGCAGTGCTTTCTTCATTTCTGCAGCCACAGCTGGAACTCGTGCTGCTGGTCAGAGAGTCAAGGAAGACCAGCAGTTGTTTCCACTAACACGGTGCCCAATCCCTGTGTCAGTATGTATCCCCCACACACATATTTGGTACACTGGGAGTCCACCCAGTGTGCCCAACATTATTTAAAAGCCGATGGGAAAAGAAAACTGCCCTCTGATGTCTTTTATTCAGTACAGAATCCTGCATTGAAATCTGCAATTATTTCAATGCAGGATCCTGCATTGAACTACTGTGCCCCATCCACTGACATCAGGGTGCCCAATTTCCATGTCAATGTATCCCCCAGTATTGTAGCACACTGGGAGCCCACCCCAGTATGCCAATATATTTATATTTAAAAAGAAAACTTTCTAACACCAGGATGCCCACTCCCAGTGCTGGATGACCCCCACACACCACTTTCATTGCCGATGGGGCTGCCCAATCCTCCTGTTGGCATCATGATCTGCCCCACCTTATGTGGCACACTGGCAGCCCACCCCAGTGTGCCCATACTTATTTTTTTTAAATCTTTTGCTGATGGGGATGCCGGTCCCCTGTTGGCATGATGTTCCCCTGCTAAACTTATGTGGCACACTGGGAGCCCACCCCAGTGTGCCCATACTTATTTAAAAAAAATCTCCTGTAAATGTAGAAAATAGTCCCTGTAGTCTTTTTTTTATTAAACCTGAAAAATAATGGTCCATTGACATCTCCCACTCTCCACTCCCTCCCCGCCCTCACCTTCCTTTGCACACCCACCTTCCTGCACCCGCTCACCCATACTACTCTCCGGAGGTCAGGATCAGTGATCGTCTCTGGATTGGGACATTGCTGCACTTTTCAAAGCAGAACTGTGATCTGAGGAATCAAGGTAAGCCGTATAATGGGAGTCAGTGGGGGTTTCAACTTATGTTGATATCTCAGTCAATTTTAGGAATTTGTGCAGCAAGTTTACATCATGGGGTTCTTGGACCTTCCTCATGAACAATGGCGCTATCATTCATTTCTCCATCCTGAAAGGTGATTTTCCTACATGGAATCACCTTTTGGGACAGAGTCACAAAACAACAGTTCCACTGTTCATGAGGAGGAATCTCAAAAGCCTATGACGGAAATTTGGTGAAAAATTCTCAAAATAATTGTGTTACAAGCTTGTGCTGCAGAGTTTCTACGTGACGGTCGTAACTTCATCAATTTGTAATATTTTCACTCAGATTTTCAACATTGCCATTTTTCACACCTCCTTATGAACAGTATAGCTACCATTTTGCTCATCCTGCCTGGAACGTTTTCACACCTGTGGCGCAGAATGGCACAGTCACTGTGCAAAATAAACTTTTGGAATAGTTTAACAAAATCACAGTTACACTGTTCATGAGGGTAGGTACCACAGTGCTGATGTTGAAAATTTGTTGAAAAAGTCCCAAAAGGCCATGTTACGAGTGTGCATTGCACAGTTTCTATGCAAGTTCAAGAACGTCATCAGTTTTTCCTATTTTTACTCCAGATTTTTAACATTGCCATTTTTCCACACCCCTCATGAACAATACAGACGCCATATTTCAATCCTATTGAAAATGTTGTTCCACAACTGTAGTGTAAAAGCGTGTTACAGTTGTATGGAATTAAATTTTGACAGGATTTGAAAGTTTGTTGTACTGTGTACAAGTGGTGAGCTGCTAAGAAGGTTATGTTGAACATTTGGGGTGACAATTATTTGAGATGGCACAGTTATGACTTTTTGTTGCAATTTCACTACACCTGATCGTAACTTTTTTGCCATCTCAGTGCCAGGTTATTTAGCCCAGTCACGACCCCATCACATATGAGCTTTTCTCCCAATGCCCCTAGCTTACCCCCAGTGCTGGGCCATGGCACCAGCCATGGTGCCACAGACACAGTTCAGGATAGTGGGAGCCAGCCTGAGGCGAGAGGGCAGTGAGGCAGCATCATAGAGGTGCTGAGGTGATTTTTCCAGTGGTTATTCCTCTGGAGCCGGTGTGTGCAATGATGCCAGCCGAGGCGGAACACGATGCTCCCATGTGCTCCCTGAAGCATCTGCACTTGGCTCCTCCCATGCTCTGGCACATCACCTGCTGCCTGGTCTCCACCAGAGGGCACTCAGGTGCCGATGCTGCAGTTTGCTTCTCCCTGGGGAAGGAGATCAGTCCTCTGGACGCTCAATCCTTCCCGCCCTGCCAAACCCCGCGGCCCCTGCCCGCTCCCGAACACTGGTCGCCGGCATGATGCGAGGTGTGGCTGCCCAGTGCCTCAACCCACAGTGCTACTGGGCTGGCTGATCATAACTTAATGTGTGGAAGTGCAGGGGCATGAGACCCTGTGTTTCCACAGCTAGATACATATGTGCATCTGTGCAGGGATGGGGCGCAGGGTCCAAAGCACCCTGTGCTCTCACAGTGACATATGGACACTGTTGTACTATTTAGATGGAGGGATGGGAACACAGGTTCAGACCCGCACTCCCACCATCACACATGGACACTGTTGTGCTATCTGGATGTAGGGATGGGCGTAGGGTCCAAAGATCCCTGCGCTCTCACTGTGACATATGGACAGTATTGTAATATCTCAATGGAGGGATGGGACCTCATGGTCCAAAGGTTCCTGCAATCCCACCACGACATATGGACACTGTTATACTATCTGGATGGAGGGATGGGAGCACAGGGTCTGAAGAACCCTGCACTCCCACAGTAAAATGAGAATACTGTACATTTATGCTATCTGAAAAGAAGGAAATTCTTTGCAAAAATGTTAATGCATTAGTTAGGGTGAATTCCATGGCAATAAAAGCAGGGAAATGTGGGCGTTAGAATTTCAACCCTAATCCCCCACCTACAGGGTTCCATCCCTACTACCTCACCCCATCCCCCACCCTCAACACACCAACAGGCATCAGAGTGTGCCAGTGGGTCATCAGGTCTAACCCTCACCCCATTGTCCAACACTGTACTGTGTAAGCTTGTTTACACACATGGAATAGGAGTGAGAGTTGGGCCTCATGATCAATGGCCCCACCGACACCTCTTGGTGTGTGGGTGTGGGAGGATTGAGTGGGATAGTTGGGAACTCTGAGGTGGTGCACATTGAGTTGAAACCTGCGCCTCATTTCCCGCTTTGTTTCTGTGGCATTTACCTTAATTAATGCATTAACAAAGTTTTTGCAAAGACAATATGTCTGTATATATATATATATATATATATATATATATATATATATATATATATATATATATATATATATATATATATAGTATTGCACAAAACTTCATTAATGCATCAGTTAAGGTTAAAGTGACAAAAGTGGGGAATGAGATGTTAGGCTTGGGCCCTTAACCCCCCACCCTAACACCCACACCATCCTCCACCACCAACAGACATCGGTGTGTGCCATGAGATGTTAGGCCTATCTCTTATTCAATGTGAAAAGAGGCTGACATGGTACAGCATAGGAGAATAAGAGAGTTAGGCCCTAATGTAAAATGTAATATCTCTGTAATGGTTTGGTCTTTTCGCATGACATTTGGAGGTGTTGAGTGAATGTCCTGGGATGTGAATAATGCTGCTTACATGTTGGAAAAAATTCTTCACTGTGGAGATACTGCATGACGCAGTTAACATTTTGCACATAGTATCTTGCATGGTGCTACTGGCTTGAAATTTATAGCGTGGGTTGCTTTAGTGGTATGGATGTGCCTTGCAGTGGTTTGGTGTAAAACATTTACAGGAGCAGAATTATGCCACTCCTACAAATGATAAATTGGCTCATTATGCTTCAATAACTTCTGAACCATGTGTCTGATTTGCCTGGCATTTTGAACGTATAAAGATTAATTAATACATCTTTGAGTGTGACAATTTGTGGGTCACTGGCTCTTATGGCTGCTGAATTGTGCACGTTATGTTGTTTATGCATGGATGCAACGCGACTCGTTGAACAGATGTACACAATTCTGGACACATGGTTTGCTATGGTACATGTCTTCATTTATCAATTTTCATTTCAGTCGGTCATACAGTTTTGCACAGCAAGTGCAACCCCAAATGGCCACGTGCTCCCACCACCACATTCTATTCACTATTTGTATAGCACATTCTTAAAAGAAGGAAATTCATGGCAAAAATCTCAGTTTAATGCATCAGTTAGGGTTGTTCCACAATGACACAAGTGAGGAAATTCGATGTTAGGTTGAAAACCCTAACTGCACATTCCCCCACCCCCACACACACACATACATGCAAGAAGGGAAGGACCAAGGCAACACAACCAATCACACACAATCAGCAGCAGGTAACAGGAATAACATACAACTGTCTAAACCCACAACACACACCCATGTCCCATCGGGCTGTGGCATGGGGCGCCACTGCTAACTCTGATCCCAGACATTCCACGACCGTAAAACACATATCACAATGGACAACTGGGCATCTTGGGCCACACGCTGCCACTAACACATAACACAGACTACACATATGGTAGTTTGAGGTTCGCAATATCCAAAACAGGATTTTGCATTCCTGAAATACTTTTGAAAATCACTTGACAGATGCGACAGTGTTGTGCTATGCATTTGCAACACTTTCATGTTTCGACAGTATTTTAGCACACTGTTATGCATGCTTTTTGCAAGTACAGCACTGTCGTGCTTTCCATTTGTGACACTTCCATGTTTACGACAGCATTGTGCGACACTATTTTGCATGCTTTTGCAAATGCAGCACTGTTGTGTTTTCCATTTGCAACACTTTCGTGATTGCGATGGTATTTTTGTGAAAGTATGCTCCTAATGACTGCACATCTTTGACATCATCCTGCAAGCAAATGGTTGGGTCCTTTGGCTGAAACCTTCAGGGTGGCAAGACCTGGTCCCACAGATGTGCCTTGTCCTGTTTTTTTTTTTTTTAATACTGAAGGATGACAGAGTTACACTGTTCCAAAATTGTCAGCATTTTTGTTTACGTTACCATTACCATTTCCATTTGCACTTGCTTTTACATAATCATTTGTGTTTGTGTTTCGCGTTGCATCATTGTTAGCATTATCATTATCATTTGCGTTTACGTTAATGTTACCATTTGTGTTTGCATTTCTGTCACTGTTACTGTTAACGTTGCATTTGCACTTGCATTTCTGTTTCCATTTGTGTTACCGCTTCCTTTGCATCACTGTTACTGTTAGCATTACCATTATATTTTGCATTTGTACTTGTGTTTCCATTGCCATTTCCATTTGTGTTAACGTTTGCATCACTGTTACTGTTCTCATTAGCATTTCTGCTTACGTTAATGTTACCATTTATGTTTTGCGTTTGTGCTTGCATGTTTGTTTGATTCACTGTTAGCTTTACCATTACATTTTGCATTCTGTATGCCGTTACCATTTGCATTGCTTTGCACTTGCATTAACACCACTGTTAACATTTGTCTTACTGTTTACGCTTTGTGTCACCATTACAGTTAGTGTTTGAGTTTCTCGCTTATGCTTACTGTTTGCGCTTGCACTTCTGTTATCATTAACATTTGCTTTTTTGTTACCATTTGCATTTATGTTTATGCTTGCGTTCTCTTAACGCTTGCATTATCGTTTCTGTTTGTGTCACCGTTGGCATTATTGTTTGTTTTGTGATTAAACATCACATTATTTGTGTGATTATAATTTTACAACAGTTGAATGGATTTGTGTGACATTTGCAATACTTGGTCTACTTTGGTACTTCAGTCGTTTACGATTTTCATTTGACATCTGCATAAGTCTTTAATATAATGAAGTGCCAAAATGTATTTCTTGGCACTCATACGCAACTTTACGCTCGTGCTGCTCTGTAGCCGTTGAGAGATTTAGATATGATTTGGTATACATAGAGAGGAATGGTACATCTATTTATTAACCGATTTCTATTTCACTGGTACGTACGTTTGACAATGAAGTGCAAAAATACAGTTTTTGCTATTTGTTTTGCACTCACTTGCATGACGATAGTGCAGCCACTCTGTGGTTTATTAGTCTGCTACTTGGCACATAGAAAGCCCTTTATTCAAGGAACATGCCAGTTTTGTTTGGTGAAACAATGTTGTTCTGTTCCAAAGTTGTTACCATTTGAAGTTGGCACCCTCACAGTTAAAGATTTTTGGCTGCTAGGTCCGCCATTTTAGCGTATTTTCGGCCATGAATTACGCCATTTTGTGGTGGAAGACTCTTAAAGGTGCACACACTTTAAAATTGAATATCTCTTGAACTGTTTGGTCTTTAACATGAGATTTTGGAGGCGTTGAGTGGATGTCATGGAGATGGAATTATGCTGTATACATGTTGGGAAAATAATTTGCTGTAGAGATACTGTGTGACGGTAACGTTTGCGATAGCATTATGCGTGATGCTAGTGGTTTGAAATTTATTGCACAGGTAGCTAGTGGTACATAGGGGTCTTTTCAGTGATTTGGTTCACATCAGCCTTTGTGCCATTATCTCAAAAATAAAGCGAGATACAGACTTTTCGCTACTGGTGGCTCACATTGCCTTTGTGCTGTTATCTCGGAAATGAAGCGCGATACAGACTTTTCACTACTGTTGGCTCAATCACCTTTGTGTAGTTATCTCAAAACAAAGCGAGATACAGACTTTTCGCTGCTGTTGACTCACATTGCTTTTGTGTCGTTATCTCAGAAATGAAGTGAGATACAGACTTTTGCTATTGTTGGCTTCAGATCACCTTTGCGCATCTCAAAATGAAGCGAGATACAGACTTTTCACTACTGTTGGCTCACATCGCTTTGTGCCGTTATCTCAGAAATGAAGAGATACAAGCTTTTGCTACTGCTGACTCAGATCACCTATATGCTGTTATCTCAGAAATGCAAGCGCAAATGCAAATGGCAATGGAAATGCAAGTGCAAATGCAAATGGTAATGGTAACGCAAAAGAAATGGTAACACAAATGGTAACGTAAATGGAAGCGCAAACACTAACGGTAACAGTAACGGAAACACAAATGCAAATGGTAACGCTTAATGGAAATAGTTCCAGTTATGCAAAAGCAACTGCAAACGCAAATGGTAATGGTAAAGCAAACGAAAATGGTAATAAACAGGTGGATGCAAAAGGAAACAGTAATGCAAACGGTAATGCAAATGCAAATGGCAACACACATTGATGCAAATCGTAAAGGTAGTGCAAATGGTATTGGGAGGCAAGCGGAATGGAAATGCAAATGTTAATACTAACACAATGCACATACTTTTGTGCCAAAAGGTGCATTCAGAGCACAGTGAATAGAAAAATGTGGCCATAATAATGGCCTTGTACCAGAAAATGATCACTTGGAATACTAAATTGCTTATATCTCAGGAACCATATGACGAAAAAAAAAAACTCTCATATTATTTATGACTTTCCAGGTTAGTTTTGTGCTTAGCCCCTAGTGGGGATTAAGCACTTTTCCAATGAGAAGTCTGTATCTTGAACTGCTTTCGAGATATGGGCCCCGGAAGGCAACGGATGCCATAATGTTATCCGATGGGAAAATCATCAATTTCAGGATGCTGTAGCTTTGCAGCCCTGTAACATTTGTCACCAAACCACTAAAAGGCACATCTGTGGAATCTTGGCTTTCTTCCCTGCACATTTCAGCCCAAAAGACCAAACCATTCTTTTACAACAGGGTGGCAAATATTCCTATTGTTTTGGGCATAGTGTTGCAAAATACTTTCTCAAATCACAACACTTTCATAAAAAATCGAAAAGCGTTGCATTTGTGAAAGCACTTTGCAACACTACTTTTACAAAAATTAAAAATCATATTTCTGGGATGTTTTACCCTCAAAAGACATGGCTAGCATCCTCAGGGCTCGACTAGGTGAACACAACAAGAATGGTGGTGTAGAATGGCTGAGAAACAAGAAAGTGATTTTTGATTTGATAATGTTGCAGTAGTGGAGATTATGGCTTGACAGAGAGGTACCACAGAGGGTTACAAGGGTAGCATGACAAATGATGTTAGGTGGTTTGTGGCTGAACTTGTGGTGGTTTTGTGTTCAAGGCAAAGTATATTACATGGATTCACAAAGAGATAACTGACAGTTTTTCTTGATTGCAGCTACACAGGTTTTGGGAGGTGGCACCTGTGGCAGCATCTAGAATGACAGTGGCGCCCCTACTGTGGGAGATTGACTGGGAAGAGCCAGTATGCTGTACAACAGCTCCTGATCCAGGAACACTTTGAAAGCATACAAGGGAGTGTGGAAGGTGTTCCAGGAGTTCCACAGGCAGCTTGGTTGGTGAGCAGAGAATAGGGTTACCAAACAACAGGTGATCAGGTTCCTGGTGCAAAAATGGAAGATGGGGATGCCCCATTCCACCATAGGAACATACTTGGCAGCCATAGGGGTGGTCTGTGAGGTAGGGTGGGGACTCCATCCAGGACCGAGGCAGTTAGATGGATGATGCAGGGATGGCAAAGGTTTAAAATAAAGGCCCAAGATCAGAGGTGACCCATTCACAGCAAGATTATGATGAAGATGTTGGCCAGTTTGGTATGCATCCGCAGTTTAGCCTATCAGGAGAAGTTATTCAGGGTGCTATTTTTGGTCATGCAACAAGGTGCCATTCAGGGTGGGTGGAGTTGTATTCAGCAGGCCAGAACAAGGTGAGGAGGTTAGGCTGTGACAAGATTTGGCAGAATCATTTGGGGCAGTGATTGAGTTAAGGAAGTAAAATGGATCAGATTAAGGTGGGGGCAATGATCCACCTACCAAAGGGGCAGAACAGGGCACGCAGTGAGATCTGGACAGCGGAGGATTATGGGGGGTCAGACCAGTGTCCTGGGCCCTTCTTTGTGCATGGAGATGTAGTGGAGGTGACGGCGTATCAGGTGTCAGCTGTCATTAAGAAAGAGATGGCATTCATAGGTGTGGATGTCAGCAGATTCTCTTCCACTCATTCCAGATTGGGGCTGCATCAGAGGCAGCTGTTCTTGGGTTTTCAGAGGAGGAAATAAAAGAAAAGGAGAGATGTAAATCGGCATGTTTCAAAAGGTACATGAATGAATAGGTGTTTCATGGTACTCTGTTCTTTGTTCCAGGTGCAGGGCGGCAGAGGATGGTCTGGATTATATGCCACTATTTTATTTTCTGGGCTGACAGGAGAGTTGTCATCAGGCCAGGTGGGAGTCAGCTGCAGAGGCAGTGGAATCAGTTCAATTGATCTGGAAGGGCCTGCAGGGCATGAGGTGGAGCCAATTGCTGCCTTTGTTACAGGAACTTAAGGCGGGGTTCCCAGGCTGGATATGTTGATCATGCACTTGGGGGCAATGACTTGGGGAGCATCCATGGGTGGATTTGTTGATAGAGATGAAGTGGGATATAGATATTGTGAGGATATGGTGGTTGGGGATCATGGTGTCATGGTCAGAGATCATTCCCAGGAGGGTGTGGTGACAGCTACGGGATGTAAAAGGGATAGAGAGAGCAAAGAAGAGGCTGAATAGGAGGATGTTGTCATTTAATGGTGGAACAAGGGGAATGTATATAGAGCATGGGATCACATATGACAGCCGGGGATTACAGGGCAGATGGAGTTCACCTTTCAGAGGTAGAATTGATATATTCTCCACAGGTATGATGAAGCTATTTAGGAGTGGGGAAACTGTAGGGGTAGTGGGAAGCATCTTCCAACACACAGCTGGAGGTATGCTAGTGGAAGGAAGGGGTAAAGGGGTAGGTACAAGAGGTGGGGTGCCACTAGCAGCAGGCCGGACTAGGTCAATGCCCAGGCAGGGTGAGAAACTCCTGAAGACATTCCAGCATGCTGTATAGGTATGAGGGGCATTGGGTGAACCACCCGAGCCAACAAGAACAGAGGGTGACCAAGCAGGAAAGGCAAGAGGGCATCAGGTTACATGCCTGGCCTGAGAAGAAGAGGATTGGAAAGAAGAAGAGAGGAGAAGGAATGCCAGGGTTAAATGGGAAATGTAGTATGGTGAGGAGGTTTCATGGGGAAAACAGTTATACGTACAGTAAATAGTTGTTAAAATAAACTTGCCAGTTGTGCACTCAGAGCAACATAGTTGGAGTATTATTTCAAGTTGGGTTATCCCCTTTGAAAAAGGGGTTGCCAATTCAGGGTGACCCTTATTGTCACGGGGAACCCACCTGAAATTTACATTAGTGCTAAGGGAAGAAAGAGAGTCAGAAGAGGGTGGTGGGTTAGAGTTAATAAGGGGCATGGTTGGGGTGTCTATTAGGTTTTGTGGGTGCTCCTCATTGGCTGGGGTGGCAGGAGGGAGTGGCCACTGGAGGAAAAAGGGAGAGGCTGTGGGAGTCTGCCATGCTTTGCTGAAGCTTGAGATTCCCACCCTCCCACCGGAGTTTTAGTTGGCCATTTGGTGTACCTAAGTGAAACTGGGCAGGCAGCAAGATGGGGGCTGGTCTGGGTTGCTGAGAGGACAACATCACCTGCTTGGTAGGTGGTCAGGGTGGGCTGCCAGAAGGGGCAACAGTGGTGGGAAAAGAATGGGTTACCAGCAAAGGGTAACAAGGAAGTAGGGGGAGGCACAATGGGTGAAGGGGGCCACTAGCAGCAGGCCTGGACTGGGTCAACACCCAGGCAGTGTGGACAACTCCTGAAGACATTCCAGTATGCTGTATAGGTATGGAGGGGCATCAGGAAGCCAACAAGAACAGAAGGCGACCGAGTTGTAAAGGTGAGAGGGCATTGGGTTACCACGAGCCAGAGAAGATGAGGATTGGAGAAAGAGTGGAGGAGGAATATCGGGTTGAATGGGAATGTAATATGATGAGTTTCATGGGGAAAAGTTGTATGTACAGTAAGTAGTTGTTAAAATACACTTGCCAGTTGAGTACCCACAGCAGCGTAGTTGGAGTATTATTTCAGGCTGGGTCATCCCCTTTGACAATAGACAACCAGGATCCCTGTGGCACTATGAACTCTGCCTGTGAAAACAAGCTACCTCCTGGGAAACAAGATACCTCCCATGAAAACAAGCTTGTTTTCGCATGGCACATCTATTTTTTTTGCCAAAATGAAACATTCAATAACTTTTGAACAGTTTAATATTTTTCCACCAAACCTTCAAAAGGCACATCTATGAGGCAAAAGCATTCAACCCTAAAATTTCAGACCATAACCAAAAAGTCATTTCTGAGAAACAGCTGTTGAAAGAAAGTGAAAAATAAACCCACTGAAAAAGTTTTAAATATAGCATTTTCACCACTCTGTATCTCAAAACCACAAAAGGAATTGAAACCAAATTTGGCACATCATGAAACCTTTCCCTAGCCACAAAGCATGCCAAATTTCATGCCAATACCTTGAACAGTTGCAAAGTTATTAAAATGCAAAATTTGAGGTTTAACATTAAACTGCCTGGACAACCTTAACTATACTGGCGCCACCGTGAGTTTACTATATCTATTTGTATGCATACTGCACCTTCCTGTATACTTCTGGGCCCTCATCCAGTCTCCAGCTTGACTTCAATAAAGTTCAGCACTGGCACCACTCAAATCAGCTGTTAATGAATGTCAAGAAGACAGTCTCCATGACCTTTGGCATGAGGCAGAGACCCTTGAGGCTCCCTCCTCCACTCATTCCACACCCCTAATGGGACTATGCCTGAGGATGTTACCTCCTTTAGGTTTATCAGGTTTTGTCTGGACCAACACCTTGATTTTATTGGATATGTGGACGCCATTCACAAAAAGTGCACCCTAAACTTGGTGCCCTGTACAGGAACATTAAATATATCCCATTCCGGCCGGTGGGCACTTGTCCAAAAATAATCCTCCTATATTTGACTCGGTGATGTAGTCTACAGTGCCACTCCCAAAATCGCCCTAGTTAGACTGGACATTCTCTTCCATACTTTCTGCTGCTTTGCTCTTGACTGGCCCCCTCACCCTCACCATTGTGACCTCTACCAATCTCTCTTTTCCCTCCTTGAAGGACCAATGCCTCTCCCATTGTGTCAATTTCATAGCTAAGACTGAACTCTTGCTGCTAGGACTGAAAACAGTACCTCTAAAGGGTATAACATTTACAAGGACCAATTAACCCTACTTGTATGCACAAATGCCACCAGAGAACATAAATTACGCCCTCTGTGTACTGCCCGATATCAGAATCCAAGATGTTTTCACCACCTAAACAGGGATGCCCTGCCTCTCCTATATGGCTGTAGCTCAAATGCATGGATGACAAGCAATATTATTTGGGACTGGTTCCACAAGCACTTTGTGCCTTCTGTTCACCATTTCCTTAGAGGTAAGTAAAACCAAGGCAATATTGCTTCTCGATCAGTGCCCTGCTCACCCCAAAGCTGAGGAACTACAGAGTCAAGATGGAAAATTACAGTACTGTACCCCAATACAACATCAATGATCCAGCCTATGGACAAGGGCATTACTGCCAACCTAAAGAGACTTTGCAGAAAGCAACTGCTTCGGGAAATCATTGTTAGAAACACTGGAACAGAATTGGTCACATTTCTAAAGCTTTAACCATCAAGGACATGATGTATGTCACAGGGTCTGCTTGGGATGCAATAGCAGCTGAGAAAATAAAAACTGCTGGCGTGATGCGCTTGAGCCAATTTTTGAGGACAGCACATCACATCATGTTGTGGCAGCCACTGATGTGGCAAGTGATGCCGAACATACGCATAGCATGTGGGTTGGGAATTATTGAAGGGACAGGCGCTGAAGGGCAGGAGCAGCTGAATGCTTGGCAGACAGAAGATGATGGTATCCGACTGTTCAAGCCATGAGTGACAGTGCAATTCTATTTGAAGTACAGGGGCAAGGCAGGAAATCGTACCTGAAACAAACTCTGATGAAGAGGATGAGGGGGCAAGTTAAAACTTATGTTCAAGCAACTGATGGAATTGAAGCTTTGAAGCCGGGCTTTGCTACCTAGAGAGGCAGCCATATGTCACATTGTTGCAGCGGCTCCAGCTTAGACAACTCATTATGCAGGCCAGGAAAGAAATGCTGCAACATGAGATGGTGCAAACAACTTTGGACTTGTTCTTTAAACTATAGTGTATTGTATTTCTCAGAAGTGATTTTGAAGTATTTGTTGTAGCAATAAATGACTGTATAAAACATTTTATACACAGCAGAAGTCTTGACATCTCTTTATTTCAATAGTACATGCTAAACTTTGATAAAATGTGCTTTTCACCATCATAACGAATCCTCGTTATAACGAACTTATACATTGGCTCCGCCAGCGTTCGTTATAATGAGGACAACTATACTAGTTCAGTTCTCTCCTCCCTATCTCTTCTCTTCCCTCTTCCCCTCTGCCTACTCCCTTTTGACCTTGACCCCAGCATTCTGGCCATCCCCTCTAGGACCACTTATGTTGGTCAGGCTGCCTTTCACATTGCTTCCCCAAAACCTGGAACTCCCTTCCCCTCCCATCTGATATCCTACCTCAATGTACCTCACCTTTCTCCTTCATAGTTTCACCTCCTCCTTCTGCAGTTTCCACTCCTCTAGCCCTGCTTTCCCTGCAGACATACACTATAGTCAGTTCCCCTTACATCACACTTCTACCCTTATTTACTTTTCTGCTTGTTTGGATTGCTCGATATTTGCTATCGTTGCACCTTGTGATGTCATTACCATGTATAGTGTTGATTGATGTATATTGTTGACTGACACCATGTTATTCTTGTTCTGTCCCACCCCATACCACCCCAGAACAAATCTGGAATTTGAGCAACTCTGCTTGGTATCGCTCTTCCTGGTGAAACTTTCTTAAATAAATAAATAGCAATCAATCTGGCATGATGCATGCAGCAAGGTTGTTGCAGTTCATCAATATCAACCATAAAATGGCAAGGTCTCTGATTGGTTGTCTGGGGCTGGACTGGGATGTTACTCCAGCATAACATCTTGGCTCTGGTCCCAGCACACTTATGACCACAGTAAATGTTAAAAGAAAAAAATCACTCCACAGCCATCCATACAATCAACTTCAGTGCTGCCTGCTCCGCTTGGCATCACGCTCCCTGCTGACGGTAAACACACTGAGGCGTGTAATACTGTTCTCTTGTTTTCTATAACAATTCTTTACTTTTTCTATCCGGTACAAAACACAAAACAAATGTACTGGAAGAACCATGAGCATAATTGCTCTCAGAATAATGAGCAGAGTGATGCGGCACATGACTGCGTGACTTTCAAACTGAAAAAAGTTATACATAGGAGTGTGGTGGACAGCTGACCACGTGGCTTTTCACCAAAAGTAAAAATATCACTTACTCACCATTCAGTTACTTTCTCAATATGCCCATTATTTTGTCCTCATTTCCCACTGAAGAAAACAGGATCATGGAGTGGCCTGGCTGACAATGAAAGCAGAAACATGCTGCCTCCCAGTCCGCTGCCTGTTGACATTGCTTCTGAGCCTAACCAACATTCTCCCAGTACAGCTCGCATATCTTTTGTACCAAGAGAACAATCTAATGTGTTCTTTTTCTGTCAGGGTAGACAGTAAAAAAATACGGAGGTGCAGAGTCCAACTGCATACTAAAGCACTATTTTTTTTATAAGTATTTCTACACTTTAAAAAATTTCAGAAAAATGTAGCTAGAATGAAGGTTTCAATATTTTTCTCTCTTTTTAATGAGCCACTGTATAATTGGAATAATGCACCCCAGGGTGGGTGTTATGCATAGATAACATCCCTTCTCGGGTGTTGGACACATTTAGCCTGTGGTCTCATGCTCAACCAGCCACTCTGTCATGCATTATTCCTTTAATCTGTATTGGCCTAGCACGCCTCTTGGGTACAACCTTGTGAGGACACTGGTCTCAAAGCATCAGGGATGACTTTTTGTGGAACAGTCTGCAAGGCACCCTCTCTAGTCAGAGAGTGCTGCTGACTGTGGGCCAGAGCCCATGAGTTATCCTTTGGCTATGGTTGGCACCCTTAATGGTACCAGTCACTATGGTCTCACCTCTCCCCAACCTCAGGGCAATCCACCCTCTGGCAATCTTGTGAGACTACCATTCCACCCACACAATGATCAGAGAAGCTGAAAAGAAGGCAGAGGTCTTGCTACACAGACCTAAATCAACAATGCTCCTCCCCTCCAGTGGGTAACTGCCACCTTGGCAACCCTGCCTACTTGCCTATCTCTGCCCCTAGTGGGTGGAGATTAACCCTTCCTGCTCAGGTGCTATCTAGGGTGTTCCCACAGACAAATCTCACATGCAGCCATACCTTGCAGGCTCCTCTCTTTTTTAACAGGCAGGGAAATCAAGGTTGCAGAAAGGCATGCAAACAAAGTACGAGGAACAGTGCTTTAGACATCTGAATGTTGATGTGATGCTTATTGGGGATCTGCTGCTCATAATTCTGAGTTTGGGATTTTGGTGTTACCCTCTCTTTATTACAATATAGGTTATGTCCTATCTTTAATTACAGTCTCTTTAATTACAGTTCTACTGATAATGCATAGATGTCCTCTAGTTCTACTTATAATGCATCTCAGTTTGGCTATCTTGGTAAATCAATTTTACAGTAACCACATTTCCGTGAATAGTCTTAGAGTGTAGACCTAAAAACTTATTTTAGATTCACTTTTAGACAATTATAAACCTATGAATTAGGACAGTAGAACTTAGAATAACAACATTTGCACACAGCCTAAACAGAAGTCACCAGTCACAGTATCACTGATCCTTATATATCAACTGTTAACTTATCCTTTAGTAAACAGAATAGCAGTCAATAAATATTTTAATTTCAATTTATTAATAGTACAAATCATTGAGAAGATTTCCAGTGAAGTCCTGACAGGCAGAATAAACATGTTTACTGTACAGAATGTTTGCAAAGGAACAACTGAGAGGGTAGATGTAATAATCAATGTAACAATTACTAAAGTTTAACAATCTAAAAGACACATGATTAGTAAAATAGATGCAAGATAAAATATATTACATCTGTAGGTACCTTACAATATCACAATATCAGCTTGCGGTAGATTTATCTTGAGGTGAGTAGCATAGATGGTCCCCATGTTGATGAGGAAAGTTAATATTTATCTCTTAAATTCAATCTTCAGATTTGAACTTGTGTATACTAGAATACCAGATTAATGCATTTGGTGTAAAGATTGTAATTAGAATATGATTAAGGACTGCTAGGCTGTAAGGCAGGGACTAACCCACTTAAATTTCAATGAATAATAGATCAAAAATGTTGGCTCGCATTGTTAAAACTTTGAAATATTTTGTTGAAATAGGAATGTACATATTTTAGATTTTAGTGTAGGGTGGGACTCTATTAGTGGTAGAAGGTATCAAACTCAGATTATCTGTGGTACCACAAAATCTTCATAACTTGGCTGCTTTTCAGACTACTTCAAAAGCCAACTAGAAGAGTATGCGTACATAAGCAACCAAAGGCTTGTAACATCAGTTTTGATTTCTGCAATATATTGCTGACCCTTTGCGACTGAAACTGAAAAATATTCAAGAGTTAAATTCTATTACTACGAAGGTTTGTAGGAAACTGAATACCCCAATAAATTTTAAGTTTGAATTCACTTGGAGCATTATTTAAATCTCTGGAGGGTTTCATTTAGTCAAGTAATACAGGCCAGGAAATAGAAACACCAGAAAGGGAGCTCAGAAACAAAACAAACAAACAAACAGATTTGTTTGGTAAAGATGACACTTTTATTAGGCTGCTGCATAGTTTAGCCATGCAATCTTTCAAAACTTCTAATGTCTAAATCATAAAAGGAAGATTCATATCTCAGTTTGATGGGGGAGGGGCAAAAGGTTAATTACATTTCTTAGTAAGGAAATCAAGGCTGGTTAAATGTGTAATCAAGCATACAGTCTGTAAATACAAAAATAACCCTCAAAAACTGAATAACTAATATATCAAAAATCAGAACTTCTCCAAGGCTACAGAGGGTTCAATGTAAAAAAAAAAAAAAAAGGTTTAACATAGGAGGGAGGGATGGAGAAGAAAAAACTGCAAACTTACGTTTGTGTGAAACAGAAGCCACCATCATTTTAATGCATAAATGACTAGCCTCAATTAATTCATGCAACCAGTTATCCTCATGATAAGTGTTCATATTTCTACAGGTGTGCAAACATCCAAAAAGAAAAGAAAGGAAACCTTTGGTTCACTGAACAAACCTCAGTGGTAAACATTCTCCTGGTGCAGTGGCAAAGAAGACCAGGGGTGGCTAGCACCATAATGAACAATGCATACAAGATATCTTCTTTCTGGTCAGAATAAAGTTTCAGGGCACACTGCAGGTAGAGCTAAATGAAACAGGTTCATTTTTTACAACACTGAGAACCTGTATGAAAAGTAAGTTGCTTGCTACCATAAATAAATGCTGTGAAACATGTATAGTACATATGGTACCTTTGAAATAAACAAATACAAGTCAGTCCAGTAACACAGCAGTCATGCTACTGCTTGCTATGCTGATGACCCACATTTGGGAACAAGCATGGGCCATGGGGGTGGGGGACTGGCCAGTAGGGAAGGATTTAGCATCCCATTGACTGTTCTCCATCCTTGGGGAGACACTGTTACTGCTGTACAACTGCTGACTGGTGGATACCAATTGGCAGCACTGTTAGGAACACCAGAAGGGAGGGGTTGCCAGATGCCTGTCATGCATGCATGCCACCCTCCATACACATGTGTGAATGCATCATTGCATGCTGACACCCCAGTGGAGAAAATCAGGAGAAGAAGGAATGTGCAGCCCATCCAAACTGGCCTTTGTCTGCAAGCTGTCACATGACCGACACAACTGGACACCCACCACATTGTAGTCCTGGCCAAGTGATAGATAACCAGGAAGTCCACGACAAGGTTGATGATGGGGCTGAGGATGCTGCCAGATGAAATCAGAGCAAGAAACTGCTTGGTACAACAAAAATAAACAAATACATGGAACAAATGTAGCCCGACTGCACTGGCTCTTCACTCTGACTGAGCTTCACCAGAGGGCTAAAATGAAACTGTCTGGCTTGCCCAAACCTGCAATGTGCTCTGAAACTATTATGTCCAGAATGCAAACTGCCTGTCTGCTCTGACCTTTAGCTTATAGATTTTTCCCCACCAACTCAATGGGCATAGCCATCTATGTATTTAGCAGTCCTTAATTTAGATATCAATATTCATTCTTGTTTTTATTTGGAACTCGAAGAAGTACTGCATTTCTTGAAATATGTGTAACAGTCAAATTACAAAAGGTCAGCCATACATGCTATCTAAAAGAAAAGGGGCACCTGTGGAGCACATGGATTATGAGGGACTTTGACTGGTTGGATCCCTCCCTTCCCCTTCCTTGGGCTGCTCAGAAGAGATGCTAGAGTGGTTACTAAGGGCTAGCCTCTCAGACATCTAGCCTTTCTGCCTGGGACCCTGAGAGATGAGCAGCTAAGCATTTGGTTATCACAGCCTGAAGCAAGGTAGGCCCTTTGTCCTTTTCAGGGTGGGTTCCTCCAGAAGGGAAGTGGCATGGCTGACCCACCCCTGGTGAAGGAGGGAGGGAGGGAGGACACAATCACTTGCCAGATGTGGGAAGCAGTGGGTGCTCTCCTCCCTGAGGCCTTCAAGGTAGCTCAACACCCCTATCTTTTACAACTGATATGGAGGGAAAGAGGAAAGTGGAGGCCACCTCAATGAGAGTGTGTGTGGGGGTCTTTAGATCAAACTCCCAGCTGTGCACAGCTCTGCCTTTGGAATATTCAGCAAACATATGGGTGTGGCCATTTGCTTAAGCACTGGTATGATCATTGGTCCAGGGAGGGGTTAAGGAAGCATTTTCTCTGCATGAGAAACAGAACTGGCAATTCTCTCCAGTTCTAGAAAATATTCACGTCACTAAAAAATGCAGTTTGCCCCATTAAACAAAGAACAACTGATAATAACTTGGCCCAAGTCTTTCCTATCCTTACACTTTGGGAATCCCAGCAGTCACTAGTTTTATCCTTTTGGGATCTGAAATCTCAACCTTCCACTTCATAACCAGCCTCCTACTCCTTGCACTGCAGAAGGCTGATCAATGCAGCCTTGATTATTGAACGGATTAAAAACCATGATGCATGAATGGTAAAGGCAAACAGAGTTCAAACATGATGTATTCCCTAGTTAATATCCAGGTCTATCACCATGCAAGCATTTATGGAACTAACACTATTTTAGCAGTGTGGTAGCACCACTGTCACTAGGGTTGAGCAGGCACTTCTAGGTTAAATCAAAATTTTGACAACTCATAACTCAGTCATCTTTTAAGCTGCGTACCTAGAGACAGAAATATATATATATTGGCATGATCTAAAATCTACAAAATATGGTCAAAATCAGACGGACGTTTAGACATTAGAGGAACATTGATAATCAGGAAAACCTTTTTTTTTTATAATGCTTTGTCTCTCAGGGCGATGTGTAGGTTTGCTTATCAGCCCTAGCCCTGCCATATTGTGTGTACTATTGTTCACAGTACAGTATGTATAATTATGACTTGGGACGTTATGCAAACAAGACTTGCTTTTGATAGAACTTATCCTGTACACTTGGAGCTTTTAAATAAAATAAAATCCACAACTGGCTGCCACCTTCTCCTGGAACTCTTCAGGCTGAGTGTCCCACGTAGATGGCAGCCCATGGCAGAACCCACAGTGGGAGTTCTGTCCTCACCCACTGGTGCACAAATCCAGATTCTGCTCCTGGGCTCCTGCGTGGTGGCATGGCTTAGGGATGAGTGTGCAGAGCCAGGAGTGGGAGTTCTTTCCTTGCCCCCAGTGCACAAATCAAGATTCTGTCCCTGGGCTCCTGGGTAGTGGCAGGGGTTGGGGATGAGTGTGCAGGGCTTCATGAGCACACACAACTTTTCTGTTTTCTTAGTCTTGCCCATCCCTGCCATAGACAGACTGTAGTGCATGCAGTGTGAGCACACATGCACCATGCCAAACTGGTGGTCCCTCCCTTATGTGCCACTCCAGCCTGAACTACAACCAGGCTTCCACCTGGTGGCAGTCGTGTGGCAGGGCTGACAAACCTCTCCCCCACCCCCAGGGAGGGCATTCCACCAGTCCTTCATCCCTGAAAATCAGTAGCAACCCAATTTTTACCCAAGCGGGTCGCTGATGTGGTGGCGATGCCTGTAATGGCCATGCCACTTGGCTGATTGAACAGATGGGGCCAGATTTTCAAAGGATGATGCAGGGTTTGCATCAAGTTTTCAGTCAAAAACATTTTTGGCACAGCTGTGCCAAACACCTTCTGCCTAACTGCACCGATTTTAGTAGGTCGGGCGCAGTTGTGACACTACCTGATTTACAGCAACTTGCACCAAATATTTTGTGCTATCCTTGTAAAAAAGGGTACCCAGTATTGACACAAGCTAGGCAAGAAAGCGTTGGTCTAACTTAAGGCAGTTGGCACAATGGATAGAAAATCCCAATTGTTGGCCATGAGAATGCCATAAACCCCATCGCCATATATTCAACACACCAGGGCTTGTGGCTTTCGAGGTGTTTGAAAATTCAGCCCATGGTTTTAAAGACCTTTCTGTGCTTCAATAATGGAAATACAGATGAGAATGGAGTTGTGGACTTTCCTGGTTGATTAGATTCTATTAGAAAGGTAGTTCTTAAAATGTAAAAGTTCTCTTGATTTTAAGTTACTCTGGCTGTGCAAGCACAGAATTTATTTTATGACTTTTTCATGAGATGTTTTCATGGACCTGTGGTTGTACAACTTAAACTGTGCATGTGACTGTAGTCCTATAGTGAAGCCAAGAAGTGTATAATGTAATTGCGTATCTTTAACTTTATGTGTGACCACATGAAACTAATGTTTACTTATTGGAAGATTCAGACAACACCTTTGAGCACAAGTGCTCTTTTACAAAGAAAGAAATGTTTGTCAAGTGGTCAATAAACATACATACTATTGAAAATCATTCAGATGAAATAAGGTCAAGTTCAAGGCAGCAAGCTGCATGCAAAGATGGTAGGTATAAATGGAAAGTGATACAGCTAGCGCACTATCTGGTGCAGCTGCGCAGAGTTCTAAGACAGCCCTGAGGATCTGTTGAACTGGTCAATCCTGGGGAAGTTCAGCATGGATTTAGGCAGTTCATTAAACCAACCTGCATCCATCAAGCAAAGGTGTTTACCCAGCTGAGTTCTGCAGAGAGGTAGTTCAAGGGGTTCCACAAAGCCACATCAACAACAAAGTTGTCAACATGAGGCTGTGAAATCTTCAATACCAACAGCGAAATTTCACTTTCGTCAGTATCTGCGGTGCTTTTGCAGTGTTTTTGGGGGCTTGGCAGTCTGAGTCAGAGTTGATTTTGAAGCGGGGACACCAGTGAAACTGGTGCAAGTGTCTGATGGGACCCTTACAGCGACAATTTGAATCTCTTCAAAAGTGTCGCTGTATTGAGTTTTTGCTGTCCGGCTTTCACTGTTCTCATGTGTTATGGTCGAAGGGCATTCCTGGACATACCCCTTGAACTGTATTGATTTACAATGGGGCAGAAACAGTTTTTAGAGCAGGGTGTTAGGTCTAGCAGTGCTTTCTGGGCTAGTATACATGTTTGCAGCTTAATTCTAGTACAGCAAAAGTAGCTTATAGTGGACTTGTCTGTGCCAAGAATTTTTGTCCACTGTAGCTACTGTGCATGATAGCGAATGCATATTTGGCACTGTGTCAGACAGTTATAGTGAGTGTGCGTGATGTTCTAAGTTCACTAAGTGGTATTTTGGTCATGAATTGCTGTGGTTTGCTGCACATTATAGTACAGTACTGTAATGGATTACTGGTTGGGGTTGAAGTGGCGGTAGTGTGCTCATTAAAGGCTAGCTCTTATTTGATTTTAAGAGTTTAAAAACTACAGTACTACACAGTATCAAAGATGTCCTGGAGGGTGGAGGGTGGCTGTGTGTATGGCACTGTACATTATATGTGGTTTGTGCTTGTTTGAAATTGTGTTTTAAACTGTGTTGTAAACCTTTATTTATCAGTCAACCTATTTTTAAAACTGAGTAATCTTGCTTTACTTTGCTTTGCCAATGGTGTATTCACACCATTCTTTGTGTATCCTGGCCAGCATATCCCAGTTAGGAAGAATGTCTAGAAGGGTAGGCAGGGCAATGATAATTGTGGGCAGTTTTAACTTGATCCAGGTGGCAGTGAGTGGACCAGATTCTGCAGCTCTTATATGATTGGATGCAGAAAAAGCTTTTGATTCTATTGAGTGGCAGTACTTACAATTTGCCCTTACTCAGTTTGGCTTTGGACTGAGACTATGTCATTGGGAAGCGTGTCTTTGCTCGGCCCCAGGCAAGAGCGTTGGTCAATGGGGTACTCTCCAAAAGTTTTTCATTGGTAGGGCACCAGGCAGAGTTGCCCTTTGAGCCCATTATTGTTTCTGTTGACTCTTGAGGCCCTCAATCTCACCCTCTGTCAGCGCACCAAGATCAGGGCATAACGTTGAGAGATAAGTTTTCACCACATTGTTGTATGTGGACAATATGCTCCTGATGTTGATGAAGGTGGAATCATCCTTACGGTAGCCCGGAGGTTATTGGGTCCTTTAGTAGCATCTCTGAGCTTTGGATTAACTGTGGGAAAATGGAGATCTTGCCTTTGTACATGGCAAATCCTGGTTAGGTGTCACTTGGAACTCATGCTATGAGATGGTCTCCTGGGGAATAAAGTACATAGATATGACCATCCCAGCAGTCTTAGGGATATGTGCTCTCAAAATTTAGATGGGGTGCTGCAAGAGTTAAAGTTGGACTTTTGTAGGTGGAAACAACCAGGTTTATCTCTCCCAGGCAAGATTACCACTCTAAAGATGATGGCCTTTCCCGTAATTTTATAGGCTTAATAATTTGCCATTTCAAATTCCTCAAGGGTCTGGGCCAAATTTGATGTTATTTTCAGACTTTATTTGTGAGGGTGACCTCTGAAGTTTAGCAGGAGAATCTTGGATTCCTGGTATGGTTGGGAAGGTGGAACTGCCTTAGCTTTGAGCATATAATTTGTGTATGGGGTTAAACAGGCACTGGCATGGCTTACCCCTACTGCCTGGGCATCTCCTTTGTGGGTTGATATAGAGTGATTGCTTGCAGATCCTACTCCCTTGACCATCCTTTTATATTGTCAAAGTTCCTTTGCCAAGGGTCACATTCCTGATGCTTTTTCTTGATGGGCTTGGGTAGATTACATGGATGGGACCCATCTTTCCTAGGTGACTTTGAACCCTTGTGGCATAATCAAATATCAAGGTGGGTGTGAGGTCAATTTTTTGGTCTTGGTGGATAGAGCATGGTATTTAGACTTTAGAGGATGTGATCAAGTCCTCATCCGGTATCCTGCTTACATTTTGGACCTACAAGTCAAATATGTTATTCCCTCACCTATTTGTGGCAGTATTTTCAATTAAGACACATCTTATTTTCTAAATATTTCCAGCAGTCATGCTTGTACCAGGCCCCATTAGTAGTTTCTATAAAAAGTGGCTAAAAGGTATCAAAAGGCCACCTCAGTCTACTATATAAAGATCTGCAACAAAGGTTTTGCGTGACTGGGATGCTCATCAGATTATATAGGAGAAGAGCTAGGTATGGTTGTGGACACAGAAGTTTGGAAGAGATGCTGGCAGGAAGCACACCAGGCCTTTTCAGACCCCAGACTTCAGTTGATCCAGAAGAAAGTACTAAGCAGGTGGCACTGTACACCAGTTCACTGTGAAATTGGAGTTGTTAAATTGTGATTTGTATTGGTGCTGTCAGCAAGCTCCCAGGACAATTTTTATATTTTATGGGGTTGTTCTATAATACAGGGCTGGTGGGAGGATATTCTTAAGTGTTTGGAAGACATTTTGCAACTCCTATTTATAGATCCCACTTCTCTGGATTTTGCGGACTTCTTTATCTTGGACCAGACTTCATTGGCATACAAAGGTTTTGTTTGCCACAGCCTTGAAGCTCAGAGGCTTTTATTGTTATTTTGGCAGTCAGTTGCGGTTCCGCCAGTTTACATTGGAAGCAAGCTTTAGATAGGGTGTCGACTTTTTACAAAGTTGTTTATTTGAGGAAGAATCAGCATAATAATTTTCATAGTGGGTGGGATCGCTGGATGAAGGCTCAGCTGCACTTCACTTGGGATACTGCAGAATGTCTTCTGAATCTCTCATGAGGGTTGTATAACATTTTCTTTTTGTTCTAGGAGAGATCATGGATGTCCTGTATACTATGGACATTATGTAATTTGATTTAAGGGACATTGTATAGTGTTATGCCTATACCTCTTTAGTACTGTATATGGTACTTGTACTATATTGATTACTTTGGTTGTGGAACTTTTAATTCCATTATCTCTATGGATGTTTTTCTGTGGTATTGGCTGATTGGGCCCTGCATTTTCTGTTGAGATGCTCAAATTGTACTTTGTTATGATACTTTAATAAAAATGTTTATATACAAAATAAAAAGGAAGAACTGCTGATAAGTTAACATGCTGTGGGTGATAGAAACCTGCTTTCCAAAAACAGTGTGCAATTGTTTCTTTCATGACCTGTCCCATGCATTATTCATGAGATGAACTGCATCTACAGTAGCAGCATTATGTTTTGACACACTGTGAGACTGTTTCAGATCCTAACCAGCATCCATTTCAATAAGCACTCACTCTCTCATGGCCTTAATGTAGTGCCTCTTAAAGGCATAGATAATTCCCAGTCCAGTGGCTGTATAATGGATGTAGTGTTTGGCAGAAGGAAGATTAACTTTATGTTTCTAAGGCCATTGATACCTCGGTGGCACTGAAATTATCCAGCAAAAGAGCAACTTTCCTCCCATGGGTTTCCTAATGGACCTGACCCAAGTGCAAACCCACTCCATAAAAATCTCCCATCTTATCCATGCAGTCCTGTTGCTGCAATATGTGACAAGATGGTGGACATTTTCAAACAAGCGTGTAGCAGATTTATTGATGACAGCAAGCTCACACTTCTCTGTTCAGGACATGTTCCTGCACACCAGGAATGACAACCTTTCTTTAGCTTTCTTCTGGCCCTGGGGTAGTTCATCCCTGAAGATCAGCATACCAGACCCTACATACCTTAGAATACACCAGTTTCATTGGCATTAAAAATGTTCATTGTACGTAACCAGCTAAAATGCTGAGAAGCACATCTTCCAGCCAATCCACTTGCTCCACTGCTATCAGCGCTCATTTTCCCCTATGAGCATGATGATAGCAAATGTTCCATATTTCCAGCAATGCAGCCACCCCTCCATGGGATTGAAATTAATGTTGCTGAACCCAACTGCCAGCTGCTTGGCTTTCTGTAGAAGGAAGGGCTGCCTATCAATGCTTCTCTAACACTGCTGAACCACCCAAGCAGTTCTTCTTCAACCTCACATCCTTTCCTTCCGCTTCCTCTTGGGTGAAGGATTTTCCTTACATGCTATTCTGAAAAGATCTGCTCTTTGGCATAGATCAGATCTGTCATGGTGGATTAGGCATTGATAGGTGAACAGCATGGTCCTGGATGCTCATTTGGGGAGGGCTTCAATCTGCTGCAACAGTTCTGCTTTGCGAGAGAGAGAGAGAGAGAGAGAGAGAGCAACTCTCTTAGATACCATCTCAATACAGAAGCAGAGAGCACAGCCTGACTGATGGACTTGCTAACAACTGACTCAGGGGGTGAGAATAACAGTACTTAATGGTGGCACGAGGTCATATTGTGCAGCACATTATGCCTCCAGCAAATCACGCTGCCAATATAGTGCGATTTCTGCCATGAGGCATACTGTGAGTCTTTTTTCTGTGGGGGCTCTGCCCTACACCCCTGCTAACAGGGATACACCCAAACCTCCCCCACTAAAGAGTCTCAACTCCGGGTGGGGAGTTCAACTCGGGAGTAGACAAAGATTGAAAAATAAAGATTCTGGGACGGGGAATCAAACCCAGTCCCAAACACAGCACCTGGGTTCCTGCTGCTGTGGCTACGTCCTGTGAGCCACAGAAGCTGCTCAGCAGAACCCAGTCCCAGCAGATATGTTGCTGTTACTGATGTCACTAGCCAAAATAACTTTTTATCTTGTTATGTTTGCCCTCACTCCTGTTGTCCAGTATACTGTATGTATACCTAACTATGAATTGTATATTCCTTTTGAACTGTGACCTGTGATTTCTTGTTAGATCTGTAAACTAGTGATTCATCTACATGTATTACTATTATATATGTTCTCCATTTACTGTATTCTACTGATATTGTTGTTCACCTTATGCTGTCCTACCCAGGACCTCCTTGTAAATGAACTTGCTCAATGGAGCCTTATCCTGGTAAGACAATAAATTAAACTAAACTATGCAATACATGTGAAAATAAAAGGAGGCAAATATCAGTGATGTTTTTGTCACCATAGGTACCAAGAGTTAGAATATTGTGATAGTCTCACTCTAGGTTCATAGTAACAAAATGTTCTCACTGTAGGTCGGGACTGGCTAGTAGGGATGCAGCAAATTTAAATTCCGCCAGAAAGTGAACATGAAGTGGGCACTTTGCACGTACCACTCCGCTCATGAAGTGGGCAGTACAAAATGCTCCTCCACTGTCATTACCACTTAGCGTTAAGGCGGAATGGCAATAGTTAAGCGAAATCATTGTTTTAATGGACTTCGCATTCCTCATTATGATTCTAAGTGATCCACTTGTTGTTTCAGATTTGGCAGCCCACCCCACACATCACATGGCTTACAGTACTGTAAGTCACATGCTCTTCAGCTAGGCAGGAAGAAAGTGAATCATATAAGCAGACACTTTCACTTTTTCTGTGCAGACGGAGAGAGAGAGAGGAGCGTGTTTTGTGACTGCTGATACTTTGAGATCAGAAAGAGGAGGAGATTTAAACTTTGATTTAGACCCAGCTGCTTTTTAAAAGCTAAATTTTTTGTCTTTTCTGTCTGTACTCTTTTTACTTAATTTGTTCTTTCTGTAAATTTCATTTTTCTTACATAGAGGGACATCAGTTGCAAGTTATGTCCATGCTGGAACTGCTGCTGGATCCCATGGGATCCCACATTAGTTTATTTTTCCTCACACCATGTGCCCCCACACCTTCCTTGCTGTGTTATAAAATGTATTCCTCCACCATCCCCGACCCTTGCATGTAATTATGCCCTTTTTTGTTGTCTTCCATATGTATTCTAAGCAGTGGAAGTATACTGTGCTGAACTGCATGGGTGCAGTTTCTTTCAGTCTGTGTATGTACTGCAGACACTGTTCAACTCCATGACTTAAAAACACTTATTAATGAGTACAATGGTGGGGTGGTGAAGCCTGGAAAGATACTACAAAACAGGCTTACAATACATCCAAGTAACTAGTAAAAATATTAATATTGTGATTAGTGACGTAATCGTAAATCATGATTTATGACTGCATTTGTGACCGTGATGATAAAAAGCAAATGCCTATGGCTGTACTTCCCGGGCCCGATGAGGTATGGAACAAAACTGCCTGACTTAAAACACTCATTAATGAGTACAATGGTGGGGTGGTGAAGCATGGAGAGATACTACAAAACAGGCTTACAATACATCCAATTAACTAGTAAAAAATTACTGTTTTGATTAGTGACGTGATAAGTAAATCGTAATTAGTGACTGCATTTGTGACTGTGATGATGAAGAATGTGATTTGTATCACAGTAACTCCTGATGATGGTCCTGACTTAAAACATGTATTAATTAGTACAATGTTCATGCTGAATTATGCACCACACCTGTCCAGTACTCTGAAGAGAAGCCAAAGAAACAACTGTGACTTAAGTTAGAGATGGAGATTGGGCCTAAAGAGATGCAAATGTACAGACAGATTAAGATTGTGCTGTGCACTGAAGAGATACAGATGCAAAAGTACAACACCTAACCAGTGCTCACCATCACAAATTCAAATCTGGAAAAGAATATCTTTGCGGTTGGGCGACCACGAGGGGCAGTGTACTGCACTGCTGCAGTAAGAAGTGACTAGTATGAGTACCAGTAAAGATACCACAAAAGTACAAAAATGACACAGCTGCAGTGGATAGCAGGTTCACATTGCTGAAATTCGTGGCACAATAAAAGGTGTCTGATTTGATGACATGCATCACACATACTTACACACACACACACACACACAAAATAATGCATAGCAAATTGAAAACTTCAACAATATAACCACATATTTTAAACAAACTAAAATTATGTACTGCTGCACCACAACAATCGGCAAAAAAATGGCAAAATTATTGAAAATATTACTGTGTACATTAACACAGTTATACAAAAATATCACCAAAACAGAAAGCACTGTCTTTTTCTCCAAGTTAATCTACCTACACCACAGGTACACCCTCCCTCAAAGCACACTTCCACTGTATCTCAGTTGCCAGACTGGATGTTGTACATTAACATTCAAAATACACGCACAAACAATAAGCGCTTGATGATATGAGCACAGGAGGGTTTCCTATAATCAATGAACTAAAGTTTCAGCAAACAAATGACTCAAAAGGCTTTTTAACAGCTTTTAGAGATTTTGAATCACAGAGAGCTCTCAGAACAGATTGTCTCCTATAGCTTCCTACACACATTACCCCAAACTGAGGCTGTGCAGAACAATCTAGAGCCCATGTGACCTGAAATCCATGAATCACTGCAAAATTAGCCTTTGGGCTTAAAACAAAGTGAGTAAAGTAATACATTGTTTTCAATGTACTTAGCCTTAAGTATTGTTATTTATTGCTTTTGTTAACCGGGTAAGTCACACTAGACAGCCAAGTACCTATTTTCAGAGTGAGACCGGGAGGGTTACAAGCTAGGTTACAGAAGAACAGTGGAAAAGTTGAGTTTACATACAATCAGGTAAAGACCGAGGTTTACATCTAGATACAAGACAAACATAACAGGGCAGAAAGTTGAGTTTACATACAGTCAAGTAATATCCGAGGGTTTACATCTAGATACAAGACAAGCTTAACAGGGCTAGAGTAGGTAGCTAACAACAATTGATACGATTTAGCATAGGATAAGTACAATGCATACAGATAAGTATTCCTTTTTTTTTTTTTTTTTGACAGGTTCAGTCAGTGCATAACAGAAGTAAGTGCCAGCGGGTAGGATGAGCCAATCGGGGAGGGGGACCAAGGGCCTGTCCAGGTGAACTAGTCCGGGAGAAGGAGAGGGGAGAGGGTGCAAGCGTGACATGAGATGGTTACAGGGCCAGGTACGGGGTTAAATGCAATAGTCCCTATGGAAGCAGGGACCGCCCCAGCATATCTGTGCAAGTGTACTACAGGTACATGAACACTTGGAAGACCCCTTCAGGTAGTTCAAAGGGAGGATTTAAAGCCCGGATGGGAGGGAGGACGAGTAAGGGCAGGAGGCGAATTCAAATTTTTGGGGCATGGTGGTGAAAGCCGGTCACCCACTTGGGTGTGGGTTCTGGGAACCAGGTGGTCAGGTGTTGCTCTCAACGGAGGAGGTAGGAGAAGGTGTCAGGGGTGGGGGAAGGACGAGGGATGCAGGTGTAGCGGATCTGTGATGTTGTCAATGAAGTTCCCAACTACAAAGGTGCGGTGCTTCTCAGGGGATTTAGTGGTATAGTGGTTTGGGAAGGTGGAGTAATGCAGAGTCATTGTTTTCAATGGACTTCGTGTTACCAATAATAAAGCAAAGTACTCCGTTTCACGTTGCAGAGCACTCCACAAATTCACTTTCACTCCAGCGTTCCACTACGCCGAGCAAACTGGGCCGCCGCCCATCTTTACTGGCTAGAGCCAGAAGCATGAGCAGCATGGCTCAATTTTTAGAACACTGCAGCTCACTTGCCCACTGACTCCAGTGCCATACTTTCATTACCTAAAGTGTCTGCACTTTGTACCTGTAAACTCTTTCTGTGTAAGATAAAAGCAATTTTAAAACATTTAAAATATTTTCTATTACCTCCTAACAGACTGTCCGCTTGGACTGCCCAAAACATGACCTCACAAAACCTAGATAATACCATATTCTGTGTCCTGACTGCTGCTGTCAATGCTCCAAATGGCACTCTGGTGATTCCTTTACTGGCACTGACTCCTGGGTTCTCTGATTTGTATAACGGTCACAGCTGCTCACTTCAAACAGTCCGATTACTGACATAACACACTAGCCATGTGCACACCAGCCACTAAGTTTACTAATGTAGTGATGAAAAGATCGCATCATAAGGTCTTGCATCCCATGATTCTGTCACTGAAACTGCTGTGTCACCTAAAATGAAACAAGAAACAAGAACCCTTTTTTAAAGAAAGGAATAAAACCTGAAATCACTTCAAAACAAAATAAATTACAGGGCAATCTACCAAAACAAAAAGGTGACTCAGTCTCTTGGTTTGCCAGCTTTCAGGCTGCTCCTCAGAGACACACTGACACAACTATACAGCATTTCCGACACAATTGTCGATCATCTGAAAAAATGTTACATTTAAAAAGAAAATGCCATAATACAAAATAAGAAGCAAGAAACAAAGCAAAGAATGAAAGGGCATAGCATAACTCCAATATGCCATCACCTAGCAAAAATATTGGTACTAACCCATTACCCACCCCTCAAGCAGCAAAGGACAACACCACACAAGCAACACCAGACAGCCATCATCAGGCAAGACAAACAACATACAGTTGTTTCCAGATGATACAACTACAGTAACACTGATGTGCTAGCTTTGTGGATGTCTATGTGTGGTATACATATGCAGGACATATTACACACTCACATCTGGCTACAAATATAAATCAACAATACACAAATCACAGTACTTCTCTGTGCAAAAGCACAGGTTCCTGCAACCACAGATACAAATCCATGATACCCAGTTACACAAGTTCTTTTGTCAGCAAAGTGCAGAACCCTGCACATTTCCTTCCAGTCTGTGGGCTGGTGCTGCATGACAGCACTGTATGTTTGAAGCAGAGGTTAGGAATTCTCAAGAAGCTTTTATTTTTATCAGTAACAATAACATATATATATATATATATAGTAGGATAGCTTTTCAGTACAGTAGTTCAAACAAAGGTCCTCCTTCAAGTCTTTCTAAACCTAAAACCTGGAACACTTAAACATTGCTGTCTTTATAAGATCCCTTTTTCTGGAAGTTTAACTTTGCACCCTGTTTTCACAGAATGTAACAACACTGTAAATGTCTTTCCTGTTACCAGTACATCCAGGCCTCACAGGTGCAATGCACTAGAATATTCCATCTGGAGATGTCTCCTGTTGACAGTTCTTTTTCTTTTCAATTTTCAACTCTTTATTAGCATTTTCCATATAGAACAATCAATATGAAACAAGGAATGTTTACAGTGTAGTTAACCATTAGATAAAAGTATAACTAAACTACACCCAAGCACAAGAGAATTAAATAAATAAAACCCATCTCTCAGCCTCACTTTCCCCAACTAAACAGTTACTGGGCTAAGACAGTTAAAACATTGCTGAGACCTATAAAAACATTCTATAAGGAGCTGATTTAGTTCTGATAGCAAAGAAAGCAAATGAGCATGTATACATACAAAACTTTATGTAACATTCATAATTCAAGGAGCTAAAGCTGGTGAAGATTAAAAAGCATGTCCAATAGATTTTCCCATTTAAGGGTAAATCCCTCTAGGTTATATTTCATACTTGTAAGAAAGAGTTCACATTTTAGGGGCTTGTTCAACCAGATAAAATCACTATTTACTGAGTGGAGTTTCTTAAATCAAGACAATGGTAATAAAATATTCAAAGTATTTTAAAAGAGTCTGGGGAAGACGTTCATTTTGACAATGCTGATTCGCCTAACAACGATAAGGGTAATTCCAACCATCTAGTAAAGTCTGATTTAATAGATGTCAATAAATTAGAGCCATTCAGCTTTACCACCTGTCTCTGGTCCTGTGGCAAAATCATCTGCAAGTACTTTAAATGGACAGGAGACCAGAAGAGTCCATATTTAATTACAACTTCTTTCATAGATCTCTTGTTTAGGGGTAATACCATAGTTTCAGTTGGATTAATGTTATAGTTAAAGAACATACTAAACTGTTGAATAGTAGAGAATGGCAGGAATTGAGAGTCCATGTAAATCATATGTAACAAAACATCATTGGGAAATGCTGTTAAGGTCAAACATGTGAATCCACTTTAATACCTTTAAAATTTGGATTATGTTTTAGAAAATAACTTAGAGGCTCTAAAAAAAATTGCAAAGGATCGGGGAAAAGGAAAAACCTTGTCTAGTACTGAAATGTAGCTGGATAGGAGAGGAGAAAATATCATTAACAAAAAGCCTAGTGGAGGGTGGGAGTATAGAATTCTTAACCAATCTATAAATTTGTAAGAAAGCCAAACTTCAATAAAGTTTCAAACAGGAAGGAATATTGACCCTGTCAAAGGCTTTCTCTGTGTCCAGGAGACCAAGACCACAGGGGCATGGACCCCCGGACACAGAGAAAATATGAGATCATTTTGAATGTGGTCTGATGCAGATCTTCCTGGCATACAAGCCACTTGTTCAGGAAATCAAAGTGTCCACACAGCTTTAATTCTATGAGCAGAATTTCCACAATAATTTTCATATTGCCATTGATTAAGGAAATGGGCCTATAATTTGACATAACTTCTTTAGAGTTTCCTGGTTTGGGGATTAAAATTATAACTGCCTCCACAAGATTATGGTCAGAAATCCCTTCTCTATAATATAATTAAGAAATCAAAAGTAAAGGGACTAGGTCATCTTTAAATATCTTATAAAAGTTAGGAGACAGACCATGTGCACCAGGGTACTTATCTAACTTTAGAGAGTTTATTACCTCTAGTATTTCTTTACTGGAGATAGGATAAACTTAATGTGTTGCTCTTGATTTGTTAATTTGGGACTTACAAATTGACTTAAATAATTGCTCTAATCGGTTGGGGACAGGTTCCAGAATTTGGGTTATATAGGTTATTAAAAATAATTCAAATTCAGCAATGAAATGCTCAGGATACATCTTAACTGTCCATCTTTATCTGATATAATGGATGCTATATACCTGTTAGACTTGATACTATTAAGCCTGTTTGCTAGTAGTCTGGATGGTTTTCACCCTGATCTAAATAAGATGCCTTTGTCTACAACAAATAGTGTTTTATTTTCTCTCTTGTTAGATCATCATAAGTGTCTCTTAAGTTTCATAAAATAGTTAATTCATGTTCCCCCAACTTGGAAGTCCCCTATCTTCCAACCTTTCTATAGCATCTAAAGTCTCTTTCAGTTTAGCAGATTGCTGTTTTTTATGCTTTGAGGCCAGTCTTGTAGAATGGCCCTCATAAAACATTTGAAAGAGGCACATATATAATCTAGCCTACTAATTGAACCAGAATTATTTAATCAAAAATAGGCTATTTCTTTTTTAATGTAGTTACAGTAACTATAAAGATGTATTTTAATAATTGGATGTTCAATCTCCATAGATCTGATTTAAATTGATTAGTGGTATCCAAATTTAGAATTAGCTTTACTGATGAGTGGTCAGAAGTACTCTTGGGGTATTTAGAAATTGAGTACTTTTGGCATTAAGGTTTTGCTAATTAGAAATAGTCCAACATAGAAAACACTTTATGTGAGAAAGAGTAACATGAATATTGTTTTAGTGTAGGATTTAGAATTCTCCAAGAGTCTCATAAATTAAATGCATTTTTAAATTCAGTTAGGGCTTTAGTATCCAGTGTATTCTTGGTTTTAAAAATGAGGTCCCATCTAGTTTCTTATCTGCTAGGACATTCCAATCTCCCCAAGATAAAATCATAAACTGAGTAGGGAAGTAACACTTTAGTTATTTCAGCTAGGAAAGCACATGAGAAGTTGGGACCATAAATGCTTCCTAACAAAATTTCATAATTATTAAGTTCACCACCCACTATGATGAACCTGCTTTCTGGATTGCAAATAACAAATTTATTGGTAAATGGCACTTTATGGTCTAATAGAATGGCAACACCTTTTTATTAGTGGAATCTCACCCCGAACACATGAGTAAAGCCCATTTTGTTAATAAACTTACTTCTTTTGTAAAAGATGAGTTTCCTAAAAAAAATTTGACCTTAGAGAAGTCTTGTATGTTTTAACAATTGCCATCTCTTAATTTTATCTCTAGCCCCTTCACATTCCATGTAATAAAATTAAAATGCAGAAACATTCTTATGCTTAACTGAAGGTAACTTATAAAAGATTAAGTAATTTATCAAGATTGAGGTCTCATAAACAGAGCCCAGAACAATCCCTCTATAAAATCCCATCAACAAACAACCAACAGCTCAGAACTAGTACACACACACACACACATACATATATACACACAAAGAGAACTATTCCTGGGTACCTAATATCCAACCTCCTAAACTAACCTACTGTATACAGTGAGGCTCAGATCTGTAGCCTTCAGCTCTCCATATCACCTTAAAATAACACAGTATTAGAAATGCTCAGACTGTAAGCCTAAAAGGCAAACTGTATGTAGAGTATAACCAATCAAGGCTGTCATTTACCTTTTAGGTATTTAGGAATAAACTGATAAATTACTAAAGGGAAAAGTCTGGAATTCACAAGAGTATTATAACCAGGTAAATATTTAACCATCAGATTGGCTTTAACTTGGTTGATCAAATCTAATATACAGTATAAAGTATCTCTAAATGAAGTGTCAAGTCTTTCACAGTGGAGTACCTAGTACGTGAATTACTCAAACAAAGCTGCTATAAATCAGATTTAACATTTTACCTAATTAGTAACAGAATATGAATGGTGAATAAAGTGCATAAGCACTGCTTTGAAAAGTCAAAATATATAAGGATCAGTTAAATACTGTAACCTTAAAACTTAGATGTATGTTAACTTTGTTCGTCAATATGACCATAGAAAGCTGACAGAATTGTGAACATGGCCTTACATCCTCAGCTTGAGGAGTTAATGTCTTAAGCTGCATTGTGAAGGGTAAAATGGTATAGATAAATAATATAAAGCCATGTTTGACTAGAAAATGCTCTGCGTAACCACCATTTACATATGAATTCTAAAAGTGATTGAGTAGAACATAAAACACAATCCTCTAAGTAGGTAAATATATTCATGTAGAAAACAGTGTTCCTGGAGCACTTCCTGGATCCTTAATTAAAGTCCAAAACCAAGTGATTTCTGCTAAATGGAAAAACAACTAAATGGAGAATTTAAAGTTTCTAAGAGCAGATTCTGTGTTAAGTTCAATAATTACTTCTACAGAGTAAGTCAAATCCAAAACTGGGTTTGACTCTCCTTGAAACTCAGGTTTTCAAACGTGGGAAAATGTATCTTCAAAGCCTCAAAAATTCTAAAGCATCTAAGGGCTAGGGATCTTGTAAAATGAGTAATCCAACAAAAGAGCATTTTAAACTTAAAGTGTCACATTTGAATGTAGTTCTTCATTAAAATGAGAGTAGTTTTAGGTAATAGGCAGGTCTTCACAATGTATCAACCTTCTTTTAGATAACAAAGAAACTAATATTAACCAGTAAATGAGCCACCATCAGTCAGCTTGTAAAACTCAAATAAGAGCACACATTAAAGAATGACCCAAACTAAATAGTCAGTACTTGCCACCATCAGAATTTGAAGAGGTAGAAGAAGCCTGAGTTCATATAAGGATCATTTGATATGCCGGAAAGTCTTAAATCACAGAAACTTAAAGACTCAGTTGCGTAGGTCTCAATTCTGGAAAGTTCTGTGCTCATGATAAGTCTATTTTGAAAATCAAGCTCACTAGCCAGTGGATGCCCATGAAATTAAATAATGTAGCAAAACCCTTCTCTGAGAGTACACTTCAATCATAATCCATATTGCTTACAAGCCGAGTTATGAGTAGTTACTTTATCTTAAAAGGATAAAGCATCAGACTTAGCTCACTCCCAAATACTCTCTGAACTGAAGTGAGGAAGCCCAGAATCTTGTAAAACAGTAGTCATCAATTTATAACTGAGTAATAAAAGATTAAACAAATTCAACGAGATAATTTTCACAGCTCCAAGGCCACGGTTAGTAAAATGAGACATTTTGCCCAACATAGAGGTCACAATATCGTTGGATCTAAGTGCAATTTTTAAAAAGGATAGGAAAGATAGTATAGAGTTCTTTCAAGGCTTGTTCAGGATTCTCAAACGTATAGCTGGCAGAACTGTATCTAATACAAAGCTTTGCATGGGTAGATCATTTTGAACTTTATATCTGCTGCAATTACAGTAGTTTACTCACCGTCGGACGAGCTTGCCTTGAGTCTTACCTCTTGCTGCAAGTTCTAGGTGATTTTAATTTTGTGGCCATCCCAAAGCAAATTTTGGTTGGATTTATCTTTTGCCAGCACATGCTGTCTGGACAAATAATTTAAGAGTTTTATAATGAAGGGTCTCAGTTTTCTTTTTAGATGACATCGGCCTCAAGGATCTATATTATCTTTCAAACAACATGAAGTCTTGCTATATTATGACATATGCGTTTGTCCCAGCCTTAGAACTTGCTCGAGAGGAAAGAGTTAACTTCCATGCCAGGCATGGAATCTTGAGCGAGCTCGGTTGAAAAAACTCTGTCTGTTGATCTTCAAACTGAAACTGTCAGATTCTTTACTCCACCTCACTGAACAGTCGCCCAGAGATTCCTCCTACTGCTTGGTTCATTTGTCGGTTAAAAAGTGTTATTTCTCAGTTTTTAAACCGCATTTGTATATTTTAACCGCAACTGGTCGGTTCAAGCTCTGTCTGTGTATCGTAAGTAATAGATAGGTTTTACATTTCTCTGTGTGGAACTTGCAAGCGTTGTTATCGATTTGGTTTGAACAAATCAGGTTGTTGTTAAAACTTATTAAATTACATTTAGAGTGCAGTTCCGGTTCTTATCGGTTCTAAAAAAGCGGATTCCATTACGGTTTCCACGACCCGTGACACGGTTGGGGACCGATAAGGTGTCTTCTTGGCGATTTGCCAGAAAAGGGCAAGTTTTTAGGTTAGACTGGCATTATGTCCGAGAAACCCAAAAGAAAACCGGGCCACTGGGTTTCAGCACTATAGTGTCTGTGGGGAAGCTTTGCCAAGACTGACCCACACACACATGTGTTTATTGTCTGGGGTTTGACCACCTCAGTGCAGACTGCCAGATTTGCAAGAATTTCCCTGCAGCTACCCTGGATAAGAGTTGGTAGGCTTAGGAGCGAGGCCAAAAGTCCGCTGACCGGATGGCCAGCCCTGTTCGGTGCCAACCGAACCGGAGGGAGTGCCCTCTGACCAGGGCGATACTTCCTTGGGCAAACGAAGAGCTGACTTGGAGGAGCCAGTTCCAGCAAAGAGGACTAGAAAATCAGCAGGTGTGGAGCCAAAATTTCCTTCTCCAACTGCTGCAGAGATAGTCAAAGCAATCCAAATTGTCCAGTCGCTTTCCCGGTTCCATCGAACCGCCACCATCGAGTAAGCGGTCGGTTCGGTCGGTTCCACCGTTCAAGAATATGATAAAG
This sequence comes from Neoceratodus forsteri, assembly GCA_016271365.2. Classification (NCBI taxonomy): domain Eukaryota; kingdom Metazoa; phylum Chordata; order Ceratodontiformes; family Ceratodontidae; genus Neoceratodus; species Neoceratodus forsteri. The sequence goes on along the minus strand of CM028137.1, from coordinate 257,510,839 downwards.
AGGAATTTTATGAACCGGAGGAGGGAGGAGGATTATGAAGAGGTGAATGTGATTTTGAAAGTCTGGATGTGCCCATTGAACCAGACATCTCCCCAGACAGACCTTCAGGAGTGTCTCCCCTAGGCTTTCTGAGTCCCTTCTCATTTTCTGTTTTATGAAAAGTTGCTGAAACCCTCCAGCTCCCTTTGGAAGAAGCTGTGTATGAACAAGAGGAGCCTGCCTATGTGGAAATGATGGATATCCAGGTCCAGAAGATTGTCTATTCCTCTGCATAAATCTTTTAGGAAACAGACAATAAAATTTTAAAAGCTCCTAATTCTTTACCTCCTGTGGATAAAAAGATGGACAGGAGGTACACATTGTCAGGCTCTGATACGGAGTTCCTTTCACAACAATGCAGCCACGTTGGGGTAGTGCAGGCTGCAGTCTGTGATAAGGCAAATATTCCCTTAGCTTCACACCCCTGACAAGGACTCCAGGATGATTGATGCCATGGCAAAGAAACAATACATGGCAGCATCCTTGGGACTCAGACAGGCAAATTACATGGCCTATGTTGCAAGATACCAGAAATCCAGATGGGATACTGTTATGGCTTTAGCGAAACAGGTCCCTGGCCAGCTGCCAAGGAGCTGGAACAGGTGGCTGCTGATGGTATTGAGGCATCCAAGGTACAATTCCATGCTGCAGTGGACTCTAATGATGTATCTTCAAGAGTCATGGCTACATCTGTGGCTTTTCATAGAATGGCTTGGCTTAGGTGTACCAGCCTGTCACAGGATACCCAGGCTAAGGCCATGGATTTTCCTGTTGTGGGTAATTCTCTTTTGGGGAGCAGACAGAGAATTACATGAAGAAAATGGATGAGTATAGGACCACTTATAGGAGTGCACAGGCCAAGGAGAAGCAAGCCACTCCTCAGAGGCAGCTTTCAGAGGCAGGGGCAGGCCTTTTCACAGTCTTTTTACCAAGCCCAAGCCTCCTCTTCAGCTTATGCCCAGAGGGGTTCTTCAGAGGAGAGGCAGATGGGAGTGCGAGCAGGCCTGCTCCACCGCTCAGCCTAAAGCCCCTGCCAAACAGGCACCCTGATGGGATGCCCAGGGCCGATTCTCCATTACCTCTAGGGGCAGGCTGTCTTACTTTGTCCAGGACTGGGGTCTTTAACATCAGACAAGTGGGTCCTGGAAGTAGTAAACCAGGGACTGGTTCTCAGCTTCAAAAATTTCCAAAGATGAGAACCAGATCCTTTCCACCTGCAAATCCATTAGAGGTTCTTGCTTTGTAAACAGAAGTCTCAACCCTCCTGGCTCTCAGAGCTGTGAAAGGGTTCCTCCCTACACCAGGGCAAAGGACTGTACTCCAGGTACTTCCTTACCCCAAAAAGACAGGAGAATGGCTGCCCATCCTGGATCTAAGATACCTAAACAAGCACCTTTTAAAACCACAATTCAAAATGGTGACTCTGAGAATTATTTTACCCTCCCTAAAGCCAGGGGACTGGCTAGCGTCCCTGGACCTCAAGGATGCCTACTTCCATGTTCTCATCAGAAGCTCCCACTGAAAGTACCTCAGATTCGAACTGCCCTCAGGCCATTACCAGTTCAGAGCAATGCCCTTCGGCCTCACCTCTGCCCCAAGGGTATTCACCAAATGCCTGGCAGTAGCAGTTGCTCACTTAAGAAGGCAAAGATTGCCATCTTTCCTTACCTGGACAACTGGCTCATAGTGGGTCAGTCTCAGACCAAGTCAAATCACACCTTCAGGTTACCCAGCAGCTGCTTACATCTCTAGGTTTTCTTCTCAATCTTCCAAAGTCAGTTCTAGAGCCTGTTCAGCTACTCACCTTCATAGGCACAGAACTGGACACAAAGCAGGCCAGAGCTTTCCTTCCTCTAGAAAGAGTAAAGACCCTGGTGGCTCTGGCCTCCTCCTTCACTCTGCAGGTCTCTTGACCAGCAAGGCACTTCTACAGCTCCTTGGCCACATGGCTGCTTCCACAGCTGTAGTGCAAGGAGCGAGATTTCAGATGAGGGACATCAAGTTCCATTTGAGAGCCTTCTGGTCTCAAAGGAGATCCTCTAACCAAATTGATCCCAGTAACTCGAACCCTGATCCAGGATCTGCAGTGGTGGCAGGATCAGAGCAATCTGAGACAGGGGTTCCTTTCATCCCTCAATCTCACTCCTTGACCCTTACTACAGATGTGTCCCTCTTGGGATGGGGAGCTCACATGGGCGACTCACCCACACAGGGATTGTGGTCCCCTCAGGGATCTCTGCTCCACATCAATCTGTTGGAACTCCGAGCTGTTTTTCCTAGCACTTCAGGTTTTTCTGCATCTGTTCAGAACAAAGTGGTACAGGTCAGAACAGACAACACCACTACAATGTGGTACATCAACAAGCAAGGGGCACTTGGTCTTCGGCCTTGTGCACCGAGGCAATGAAGTTGTGGTCTCTGGCTTATTCCTGAACACCTCCTCATGGCAGTTAACCTCCCAGGCAAGGACAATGTCCTGGCAGATGCTCTCAGCAGGATTTCCCAGGGCCATCACGAATGGTCACTGGGTCCCCTAGTACTGGGGTTAGTATTTGCCAGGTGGGGCACCCTCAGATAGATCTTTTGTAGCCCCAGACAATCACCAACTTCTGCTTTTTGTTGCAGGCCCCAGTGTTGGGCTCAGTCCCTCTGGATGCCTTCCTTCTCGATTGGGAAGGAAGTTCCTCATGTCTTTCCCCTTTCCTCTCTTGTTCAAGGTGCTAATCAAAATCAGATCTCAACCTTGCAAGATGATTCTGATTGCTCCAGATTGGCCAGACAGCCCTGGTATCCACTCCTTCTGTCCTTAGCAGTCCACTTTCCCCTGTGTCTCCCCAGGAATCACACTCTGTTAACCTGTGCCCAGGGAGAGTTTGGTATCGAATCTCAAATCCCTCAACCTCAAGGCCTGGTTCTTGAAGAGTTAGAGTTTGCTGACCTCGCCTTTCTCAAGGTGCACTCGATATCTTGAAAGCTTCTAGGAAGCCTTCCACCAGGGCTACTTATAATTCTAAATGGAAAAGGTTTTCCATATGGTGGTCTGGAAAGCATATTTCCCCAGAATCTGCTGATTTGCCCACAGTCCTGGACTATATGGTCCATCTAAATACTTTGGGGCTGAGGCCAGCTACCCTGAATGTGCATTTGGCAGCTGTCTCTGCTTTTATTTCAGCAGGAAAGCCTCTTCTCTTTCTGCTCACCCTGTATTCTCCAAGTTTTTCAAGGGATTGCTTCACCAACCCTCCATTCAGGGACCCTGCTCCTGCCTGGGATCTTAATGTTTGCATTGCTCAGCTAATGCAACCCCCCTTGAGCCTTTGTCTTCAGCAGAGCTTAAGTACTTGACTTGGAAAACCGTGTTTCTAGTAGCCATCACTTCTGCCAGGTGCATAAGTGAATTACAAGCTTTGTCAGTGGAGCCTGATTTTATCTCCTTTCACAGAGATAAGGTAGTCCTCAGGACGAACAGGAAGTTCTTGCCTAAGGTGGTTTCAGATTTCCACCTTAATCAATCTATATCTCTTCCAGTGTGCTTCGTGACCATTCCTCCTCTGGCGAGGAGGAGATTGCACAGTTTAGATGTAAAGAGAACCCTTAGTTACTACATAGAGCATACCAAGGGTCACAGGTTTGACTCCTGCAACTGTTCCTCACTTATGGTGAGGCTGGTAAAGGAAACCTGCCACTAAAAGATCCATTGCCAGGTGGATTGTCTCTTGTATCCAATTTTGCTATCAAAACTAGGTAGGTTCCCCTTCAGGCCTGAGGGCTCACTCTACCAGAGGTACAGCTGCATCCCTAGCTGGGGCCAGGGACATCCCTATCTTAGAGATATGTCAAGCAGCTACCTGAAAAACAGTACACACTTTCACCAAGCATTACTCCTGGACATCCAGGCTAGGAGTGATGCTCGGTTTCTTTTTAGCTATTAGCTCAGAGCCTATTTCCTAAGTAGGTTCTGTCCCTCCTCCATGGAGGTACTGCTGTGTAGTCTGCATATGTCATAATATAGCAAGACTTCATGTTGTTTGAAGAAAAATTACTCATCTTAGTAATGTTGTTTCTTCTAATGGAGTCTTGCTATATTATGATCCTTCCCTGCCCCTCTCAGAACCTCTGCTCTTGGGATGTGGGTGGGCAGTGCAGTGTTGGCACTTAATGATGCTCACCTTGTGTTTTTCACCCTTCTTTTTGGGGTGTTTGGGTGTTGTATTTTATTTTATTTTTTGGATCCCCTGACTTGAGTCTTGGTTTTGGGACCAGAAAAATGTGTTAATATTTTAGTAGCCAGTTGGCTAGTGTAGGTTTACAGCTTCCACACAGAACCTTAGTGAGTTTTGCTCGTAAAGATCTGACAGTTTCAGTTTGAAGATCAACAGACAGAGTTTTTCAACCGAGCTCGCGCTCAAGATTCCATGCCTGGCATGGAAGTTAACTCTTTCACCTCGAGCAGTTCTAAGGCTGAGACAAATGCATATGTCATAATATAGCAAGACTCCATTAGAAGAAACAACATTACTAAGGTGAGTAATTTTTTCTTCCAGGATATATGACTGACCATTTGGAAAGGGACCAGCCATATTCATAAAATTACTTCAGTAAAATCAATTGGGTTGTTGCCTTTGGATTTTAGGGATCCCACATATTATGAGGTTATTTTGCTGACTTCTGCCCTCAAGATCCTTACTTGGATTCCATTTTCTCCAATTGCTGTCTCACCACAGGGATTTCAGGGTCTGTTTAGTACACCAGTCTTCAATCAAAGAGATTCTGGCCTCTGCATCACCGACCCTTCTGGTAAGATCTTCAGTTTTGCTTCTCAAATTTCTTATTTTCAATAGGATTGATTCATAGTCTCCTTATTATGTGATATTTCAGAGAAATTTCTCTTCAGTGAGAGTGTTTGGCGTATTAGGGGCATTTGAGGGATTCGGTGTATTTTTAGATCTCATGGATCCCGTTGCTCTAACTGGTGGAGGAGTGTGTCTTGGTGGAGGTGCTCTCATTTCTGCATCCATTTTGCAAATATTTCAATGCAGGTCAGTAATGTAAGTCTTCTAAAGTCAAACAAAGCCTTTAAGATATAAAGGAAAATAATTTGTTGCTGAAGTTTTAAATTTAAGGAAGGGTATCGGAGAGCTGCAAAATTGCTGTTATTCTCCCTGAGGCATCACGTGACCCTTTCCTGTTGACAGTTCTGTTAACAAGCTTGTGGAGGCCAAACGGATTATCAAGGTCAACTCTCTCTGTGTTACAGTCTGCTATGCTTTCTAGTAAACTCAAATAGCTCTTTGCAGTATTCCAACAATATTATTACATGCATCTGCAAACCTAAGGATCCCAGTTTCACATAAATAGTTTCTCATATTGTTTTTACCTCAGAGAAGTAAGGGAAGGAAAGAAAGAAAGAAAGAAAGAAAGAAAGAAAGAAAGAAAGAAAGAAAGAAAGGAGATAAGAGAGGAAATACTGTACAACCATCAGGGTGGCAAGTCCCTAGGTCCACAAGAAAAGTTGACTACACAATCAGACAGGAGAGAGAGAGAGAGAGGGTGGCAGAAATATGAGAGGATAGAACAGCTCCTTGCTTTTAACTGTCTCTGCATAACAAATGGGACAGGGTCTTCACCCAACTCTGTCACATACCCCTTTTTCTCTACTCAACAAAACCGGTTTCCAAAACTTTCTTCAATTCTACCTTATATCACGTCCAGTTCTCTGCATATGCAGTGTCCCTTTTCATACCATATTTTAAAGCAAACAGTTCAGTTTAAGCACACACATATTTTTTCAACCTTCTGAATTCTCAATTCCTAAAGAATATCATGACAGAAAATAAGCAATGACATTCTCTCTTCCAGACTTGTGCATCACATTGAACTTAAATGGTTGTAGTGCCAGGTACCACATTGTGATTCTGGAATTGTTATCCTTCATTTGGTTAAGCCAGCTCCTACCAAATAAAGCTTAAAGGACTCCATGGCTCATGTTGCAACAAATTATTCTTTTCAATGATGGAGTACCTTTTATCTGTGTCATGCAATTTCCTACTGATATACAGAATGGGATGTTCCTTCCCATCTATAGTCTGACTCAGGACTGCACCTAGGCCTCGTCTGATGCATCTGTCTGTAACAGAAATTGTTTCTTAAAGTCTGGACTTCTCAAAACAAGGGATGAACATAATGAAGCCTAGATGGTCTGAAAAGTCTCACCCTCTCTGTGAAAAAATATTTCTCACCTTGTCCCGGAGCCATCCTCTCTATCTTCAAATTAGATAGATAGATTGGATAACTGCTTGTAGGTGTTCCAGGTGGCTTTTCTAGTCTGGACTGTACACCACAACATCATCCAGGTATGCAGCACAATAACAAGTGTGAGGCCAGAATTACATCCATGTACCATTAGAATGTGCAGGTGCACCATGTAAACAAAGCAGCCTGGTGGTGAACTGAGAGAATTCAACAGGAGTAGCAAATGCAGTTTTGCCTTTGGATTAATTAGCTAGGAGAATATGCCAGTAACCATTGGTGAGATCAAAGGTGCTGATGTACATGTCACTTCCCGTCTGTCCACCAAATCATCTATACTGGGCATAGGATAGCAGTCAAATTCAGACACTTGATTCAGTTTCCTAAAATCAAGGCAGATTCTTGCACTAAGGCGAGAACAAGTTAAACCCTCAGATGGGGGTAATTTCCAGCAATTGTTAGATTAAGCAGAAATGCAATGAATTTTTAACACAGACATTAAACAAGAACATAGGTATGAACACAAACACTAGTTGAGCAACCTGCAGTTGAACCTAATACATAGTAGGTTATAACAGGCGTCCATCCTGCATAAGAGGTCACATAGCAGATATGACTTTCTTTAGCATCATTTATTGAGGCACAAAACAAAGTATTCATTAAACCATCTTGCCTCTCTCCATCTCATCCCCTCAGGGATGGCTCCTTAACTGGATGTCCTCTCCCTTCCCCCTCCCCCAAACTCATCTTATTATCCCATAATGTCATATTTTATTACCAGAAAGTCAGTCAGGCATATACTTTAGTTTTCATATAGCACTTAAAATACTAGTTAAAGTCAAGCCCTATCTTAAATATCATACAAAATCACTTAGGGCATACATATTGTGGTATGAACTCATCTCTACTGCATGGAGATCATAGCCCCCCAAGAAATGGAAAAAGTGCATGTATCATTAAGTATATACTTATGTGTTTGAAATAAAACCTGTTCAGCTGGCATAAGGAAGAAATACACCTATAAAATAAAAAATACTTTTAAGATTTTATTTTCTTCAATATATGCTACATACTGTACACACTCTTTTCTAAGTTTAACACACGCAGGCAGAAATCATAGATCTGCCGTCACAACACTGCTTTAATTTCATCACTAGCAGTGTCAGGTAACTAGGCAACACCCAGCCTTGCTATTAAGATCTCGTGGGATTTCAGCATGCGATCTCGATGGCAGATCTAAGAGGAAGCAGAGTACTCCTTTCACTTGCAATTGCCAGAAGCTCCATTTTCAAGTGCCACACCACTGTGTGAACAAGCTTAAGGTAAGCTACAAAGTAAACTTTAAAACCTAAAGAAAAGTACTCATTCTGCATTTTAACACAGTACTTGTCCTAATTTGTTTACAGTTTTTGCCAGCTAACTAGAAAAGACTCTGCAAATGCAATAAATAAAGCATTGGTGAGACATTTGTATTTCACTGTCTAAGCACACATGGTTCTGTTGAAATGAAGGTTTAAATACACAGGCTTACTAAAAAACAATACATGAAGCACCTATACTAAATAAATTGTAATGCTCTTTCAGGTATAAGTACACAAAACAGAAGTACCTTTACAGGACAAGCAGGCAGAGGTGAGATTTGAGTGCAAGGATTCAAACACAAATGGGGTGAATCAGGTGCTGGCATAATTTAAAACACTAAATACTGAACTTAAAAATCACAATACTGACTTTAAAAATTATAACTGAGGGCCACATATTTAAAACTTTGCACTGAAGCAAACTGTTTGCACAGGTTTAGTTGCGGGATTAGCGAGGTCAGCTATATTCAAAGGCCAAATAGTGCACAAAAACTGCATCAGCGCTGGGCAAAATCATAACATATTCAATGGGCAAACCGAGGGGCATGTACATGAACACAGGTGCAATGCTATATTCAGCAACTAGGGCTGCGCAAAGTGGTTTGCATAACTTAGCGTGACACTTTGTGTGGTGCAAATTACCATCCAGGAAAAGGTAAGTCTTAACTCTGGGCAATCCAGCTTTGCATGGCATTGTGGCTTTTGCACAGCTTTGCACGCGACCATAACCAATAAGTATGACACATGGAAAAACAGACATAGAGGAAACATGCTCTTACTGATGGCATCGCAATGATGCCATCATCTGCCCCAGTCCCAGCCATGCCAGGCAGTAAGTGGTGACCTGCCCCCAGTGGACACCGTGGAAGTGTCGCCATACAGCACACATCTGCAGACCACCCTTCTGTGCACACCAACAGATGCCAGCACACACACAGCATTGTGGGCATGGATGGTGTTGAGGGGAGGTGTACAGGTGGCAGGCTGCACCACAGACCAGGTGCGGCCACAAGGCTGGAACACCTCATGCACACAGCTGTACAAACACCACAGCACACACAGCCAGCCATGTATATGTCACTGTGAGCATCCCATGCCAGAGGTGCAGCATCTGTGGGTCACACAGCAGCGTAGCAGTAATGTCCACTGTCAGTAAACACCTGCAGGTTGAACCTATCACTGTGTACAGTGCAGTAGTCATCACTGCCCTACACACCATAGGCATTGCTGTGTCCCTCACACTACTGGCCCCTTGCTACTGTAGTGTCTGCTGTGCACTGTAGCATGACCTACAGTGTGACAGTTGCATGCAGCACCACCACCACCACCTGTGCCTATGCTGTATTTTCCCTGGGGCACAATATGATATGCTGTACTGCATACATGTAGCCTGCAGCTACCATCTTGCACTGTCAGATTGACCCTACAGGTGGAACTGTGGGCAGACCCGCCAGCCCCTACCTCCAGACTGACTCCATCGCGAAGCTGTGGGACCCGCAGTAATGTGCTGGGTAAACTGTATGCAAATCAGGGCATAATGAGATGCTGATCTGGATGTTTGCCCAGGGACTTCCTAAGTAAGCTCATTTGCATGTCACTTTTGAATAGGGCAAAGTTTAGCCCTGGGTTAACATGTTTGCACTGGGAAAATGGCTTGGCTCCATGCTAAACCCATGCAAATGTGCTAGCACCATTCAAATGGTTTGGGAATATTATACAGTTTTGAACACTGTACTTTCACATACGCTGCTGCCTGCAGCTGTACTGAATCATGCATTTTCTGGCACACACATTGGTCACATAGTTCACCTCTTACTTAACTTCATGTCGCTGTGCACTTGGCTGCTGTTGTGGTGTGCACTTTCTGGTTGCTATATTCAGAGCTGTCTTATTCCTGGGCTATGTTTGCACTGCACTCCCAGCCCAGATTGTAGCTTCCTTGGCATGCTATATTCAGCAGGGTTAGCACTGGACCTATCCCTTATGAATATAGCAGGCTATTGGTCCAGCTAATTTAGCACACTGGCAGTGCTAATTTAGCTTCAGGTCAACATTTGAATATCTGACCCAGAGTGTTTTACTTTTGCAGTACTGATTTATTGGACTAAACATAGTCCAACCTAGACCAGAATTGGTTTGTGGAGTTAATTCAAACCCAAACCCAATTACCTGTAACAGAGTGACAAACTATAATGAAAGTTTTTGTTGAGTGCTCAAGATAAAAAGTGTTTTCAATTCAGCATAGTTTAATGTGTATATACAGGAAACTATGAAGAGTGGAGTTAAGCTGATAGTAAAGCTGTTGTACTAGAATTATCAATAGTTACATAGTTGAAGTAAAAGCCTAATAGGCATCATTCAGTGAGGCTCAGTGTTCATTTGCAATGGGGAGTTCAGGCCACTAGGAGGCAGTATGAAATAACTTTTGCTTGTGTGGTTAATTTGCATTTTGATTTAAACTTATAAACTGTATTTATATTTTTTTAGAAACTGCTTTATGCAGATTCAGTTACCAGATGAACATACCATTTTCTTTTCAAGAAAATTTCTACTGTCAAGCAATACTGTGGTAAATTCATTTTTCAAGAAACACATTTTGCACATAACTACATTTACAAAATGAGCATATTATGAAACGGCTATATGTTTGTTTATATTTCAGAGAAATAGTTCAAAGGCCCTTTAAAAAGCTTCAGTAATGAAGCGAAGCATCAGGGCAAATTTTAAATAATAAAGAAACATATTTTGAACTGAAACATGGTTTATTTTTGCAATTTTTGACAAAAATCGCATGTCCAGATTCTACCTCTCAGCCTAATTCTTGTACCCTTGGACCGTATTATATGAAGTAACATCCATTTCCCACAGACCTACTCTCACAAATATATTCTTACACCTCCTTCTTTTTGTGTTGGCATTGCTTGTGGCCAACATCTTGTGGTAGTGCAGATTTGGAGGCACGGTTACTGTTGGGCTTAATGCAGGCATGGTAATTAGTAGTGTGTCCTGCATTCTAATCATCCAGCAGCAGGGGCCAACACCCTACCTAGCTAATGAGGTGAAGATATGAGAGAAGTTCCTTGCAATGAGAGCAAAGCTCTCATGCAGCGAGACCAACATGTCTCCCCCATGTGCAGGCAAACATGGCAGTGACTGCACTGTTGCCTGTCAACACCACCATTTATTGTGTGCTGACAGGGTGCCCAGTACCCATTGGCATCATGTAACCCCACCCTTTTGATTGTTGATGGGTGCCCAATCCCCTCGGCATCATGTGCCTCCCCAAACAGTTTCTCGTGAATCCCAGGCCAGTAAAATCTATACATTAATCTGCCTGGGTGTGATCCTCACCAATAACTAGCCATAGGAATATCATGCTACATAACAACTCAGTTCTATACTTCTTTGGTATTACCAATTGTTATATCTCTTCCTGTGTCTGGGGATCAATCCATACTTTGTACAGTAGCCCATTCAATTTTAAAAATTGGTTCACCTCTTTTGCTTCACCCCAACTGCTTAAAATTACCTTGGAGAGAAACATCATTAGTTTGCTGTGAAACAAAATCACAATTAGTTATCAGTTTAGTTTCAGCATTTTACTATATTAACCCTTTCTCCCATCATTCTTTCTTTGCCACTATTTTTCAGCCATCGTCTTTGTTTTCTGGACTTCTGGATCTTGGAACTGGGCTTAAACAAGTCTGAATAAAAAAGGAAATACTGTATTTCACTGAATAGAAGCCATCCTTGAATAGAAGTACCCTCAAATACAAGCTGCGGGTCATAATGAATACTTTTAGTGAAAGCCACCTAAAATAGAAGCCACGCTTCTAATCAAGGTTGAAGTCATGTCAAATAAATAAAACTCTGTAGGTGGGACTCTTTATGATTTTTATCTCTGTAAATATGGTTGTTATGATATTTCTTTTTCAATTTTGACTTTAGTTCATGTTTATTGTTCTTATTTTGCTATAAATAGACCAGTAACAATATCTCTGATCATATTCAGGATATGTAATATTTTATTTTCACACTTAAAATAGATTTTATGATACAAGCCACCCTCAAATAGAAGTTGCCCTCAAATACAAACCACAATTCAAAATAAAAAATGTAAATAGAAGTTGCAGCTTCTATTCAATGAAATATGGTAGTCCCACCATCTGAGATTTTCTTTGCCTGTACTCTTATCACAGCTGCTAAAACTGCATATTTTGTTCCTCTGTGAGTAATGTAGCTAATCCTGGAAAGTCATTTCCAATAATCATGGGTACAGATAACTTTGGTACTACCACAACTTTCATTTGGTGTGACACCCCATGAATGATCAGAGTCTCAGCTGGTGGTAGTATCAAGTGTCCCTGTGGATGAGATGACCCAAGTATCTGGTCCTTTTGCACAATTCTTTCCTCAGAGCTTCAAAGTGCATCATAGTCTGTCTGCTTCCTCAATCTATTAGTCCCTTCACAGTCTTGTCTCCCATTTGACATCTGTTAAATACTTGTCCCAATTGCTAAGGCCAAATTTGCTTCAGTGTTACCTTTCTTATCTTTATGGCAGTTTCTTGCAATAAGGCTTAGCTTATTACAGTTATAGCAAATAAAGTCTTTGGGTGCAGTTTGTTACCCCATAAGAGTTTTTATCTGATCTGGAGTTAAACCAGGAAAAAGAGGGTCTTACTGATCCTTGGCTGTTACTTCGCTGCTGCAGGGTCTGTCTGGCCATCTGATAGTCCTCAGCCAAAGAAACTGCCTTTTCCTACTTTCTGTTTGGTGTTCTTTTACCCAAAACTGCACATCTGTAGGAATGATGTTGATGAATTGCTCCATTGCAATTATTTATGTTATCTGTCATCTGTGGACTGTTTTGCCTTCTGGTTGGAGCCATTTAATAAGGTGTTCTTTCAGTTGGGTGAAGGCTTCTCAAGGATTACATACAAACAGAGGAGAGAAAGAAGTAAATGCCTCAGCTGGGCTTTGAACCTAGGCCACCTGGAATACCGTTCGGTTGCACTAACCAGCTGCACCACCAAAGCAACTGGAACCTGAGCCATCCTGGAGGACACATTATTCTTTCTCCAATGCACAACCTGGTGCTGCACAAATAATTACTTAATTTTCAGTCACATGGGTGCTGTGTGCATATTTATAGAACACATACAAACAAAGAAGAGAAAGAAATAAGTGCCCCAGCTAGACTTGAACTCAGGCTGCCCAGAATAACGTTCTGGTTGCACTAACAAGCTGCACCACCAAGGCAACTTGAACCTGGGCCATCCTGAAGGACACATTACTCTTTCTCCAATTCACAACCTGGTGCTGCACAAATGATTTCTTAATTTTCAATCACACAGATGTGTGGTGTGCATATTTCTGGAACACCTACAAACAGAGGAGAGAAAGAAGTAAGTGCCTCAGCTGCAATTTGAGCCCAGGCTGCCCAGAATACCATTCTGGTCCCATTAGCCAGTCACACCATCAAGGCAACTGGAACCTGGGCTGTCCTGGAGAACACATTATTCTTTCTCCAATGTGCAACTTGATGCTTCACAAATAATTACTTAATTTTCAATCCCATGGGTGTGGTATGCATATTTATGGAGCACCTACAAACAGAGGAGAGAAAAAGTAAGTGATTTAGTTGGGACTTGAACCCAGGCCACCCGAATACCATTCTGGTCGTAGTAACTAGCTGTACCACCAAGGCAACTGGAACCCTGGTCTGTCCTGGGACACATTACTCTTTCTTCAATGCACAACCTGGTGCTGCACAAATAATTGCTTAATTTTCTATCACATGGGTGTGGTCTGCATATTTATTGAACACATACAAACAGAGAAAGAGGTAAGTACATCGGCTGGGACTTGTACCAGGCCACTGGAATACCATTACAGTCAGCTAACCAGCTGCGCCACCAAGGGAACTAGAACCTGGGCTGTCCCAGAGGACACATTACATGCGTTCAAGTCCCAGCTGAGGCACTTACTTCTTTCCTCCTCTGTTTGTATGTGCATCTCAAGGATTGTCAACTAAGTGGCACTTCAGAGACTAAATTCTCTGCCTGTAGGTTTCTCCTGAGATGTCATGTCTTTTACAGATTTTTCATTTACAAGGGCATAGCTGTCAGTTGTCTGACCGTGCAGTGTCCATCTTGTTGTTGGCAAGCTGGGCTTACCTGTCAGATCAGTACCAGCCTGATTGCCGATTGCTGCTTTGGCCATTTTGTAGGCTCGGATGACCCTTCAAAAATTATTAGGTTTGCTTTGACATCATTCAAGGGACACAGCTTTGTAAGTTTAATGTTTTAAGTTGTTTGTGCTTTGTTGTTCTTTTGGACCTGTACCAGATCCTCCAGCTTTGATAGCTGGCAAGGCATCCAGCCATCATTACTTCTGCTGCTGCATCTCTTCTCTTCTCTGTGCGTCTAGATGTTGAATCTGTTTTTCCCCTCTGTTTCTCAGTCTCTCATTGTTGTATAGCCCACCATTTGAAGAAGGCAGACATGCTTTCAGGTTCTGCCTGCATCTTTTGTTTCATCACTGGTGCTGATATTTGGAAAAGACAAAGTCATTACAAAAATTCAAAACACATTAAAATACATTAACCAGGCATATTTTATTTTCTCATATCACAGTCATGGTTCCAGCAGGAGGATTTTCTTTCTAATCAAGAGTTGATTTATGACATGGCACTATCTTTAAGTGAGTGAGTGTATGTTTGTGGTGGGGGGTGAGGTAATGGGTGCTGAGTTGTGGTCCTGGGTGGGGTGAGTGCGGGGCATGGGAGAAGGACAGATCAACAAGGGACCATTTTCTTCCTTATAGAGTAAATTAAATTTAAAAAGAAATGAAGGATAGTTTTCTTTTTACAAGGACTAGTCCCAACACTGGAAATTGGCCACCAAGTGTTTACATTTACTATTTGTACATATTGGGGCAGTCGATCTGAGGGAGGGTGTGGTATAAAGCAATGCCAGGGTTGGGCACCCAGTCTGCTAAAAACAAGTTTATATTGGAAGGACAAGGGAGGGCTGGCTGAGTTGGGAGGGAGGGAGAAGTCTAGCAGAAAGAACAGGTAGGACAAGGGTGGTCTGACTGATCTGGGGAGGGATCATTTTAAAATCTTTTAAGTCAACCACAGAAAGCCTGACAATGATAACAGAGGCTGTCTGAGATAGGAGGGAGGGGCATGTAAATGTGAGCTTTCTGAGTAAGATCAAAAACAAATTCCCTATCCCACCACATTGTGTGTGACAGGGGACTTCTCAGATCACCTTTGCAAGATGAGTCCTCTCGCTAAGCTAGCCACCCAGGATTTTGGGTACCTAGAAAATACATTTCTGGTCATAATTAATAACTAGTCATAATTAAAAAACAAAACCAAAATCTAGCTAAAGGGGTCCAATTTAGCTAGATTCATGTTTTTAAATATACTATTCTCACACATTTTCCATACTTTTTGTTACAAAAAAAAGAGATGGCAGCTGCCACAACCTTTTTTGTTCTCATGACCTGAAATGCACTAATGCTGTGAAAGGTATATGCTCAGAAAAGGTAAATTTATCTTTCGAGCAGAGGTATTTCCTAAAACTCTACTGACTATAGTCAGAAAAAAACTTTAAATCTTTATAACTCTGAATGGATTAATATTTTTCATGAAACCTTCAAAAGGCACTACCTTGGCACACAGATTGCTTCTACCCTAAACGTTTCAGAAAAAGTCCATACCATCTAGGCTACAGTTGAGAGCAAAAAATAAAAAGTAATTATAGGAAAAAACATCATGTTTTATTAAAAAGCATTACGTATCTCAGAAATTGCTCACGTTGCAGTCACAAAACTCCTTGTGTCTTGAGAAGTTGCCTCTGAGACAGTGTATGCAAATGTATTTATTTATTTATAATTTGGAAAGCACCTTTGAGCACAAGTGCTCTTTTGCAAAGGCTCCATGTCTGACAAGTACAATGAATGAAAAATACAACACATAATCACCAGCTCAAGAAGAGTCTGGTCAGGTCCAGGCAACAGTAAATTATCAGCCAGGGAAATATATGCACTGTAGCCCAGCAGTAGCAAGGGACAACATTTGAAAGTGCCAGTAATGTATAAGCACAAGATAAGACATGGTATGCTGATCAGGAATCTATTAAATGCAGCAGCAGGCTGATTTCAAAGTGAGTTCTTATGTTAGGGATTTTTAAATTGTGTCATTTTGGAAAGTCCAACTAGGGATTCAGGGAGTTTGTTAAGCCATTGGCTAGCACGGACCACAAAAGAACACCTACCCAGGCTTGTTTTTTTGAAGGGAACTTCAATAGCTTGTCTAGACATACTTCTGGTGGAATATTGGTTTGTGACCAGGCAGAATAGATCTTTGTTCCCAGTGGGTGTGAGGTCCAACAGAGCTTTTAGCCATCAGACAGGTCTGGTAGTTTAACCTGTCTTGATATAGTAACCATTTGTTGAAAGCATACAATGTAGCTGTGTGTGAGCCTGTCTGCCCAATGGCAAAATGACAGGCTTTGTTGAGTACCTGCCTTACTCTGGAGAGGTAGTTTTACAAGCAATCCCATAGGCTAGCTACACACTCGAGCAGACTCGATGAAACTGTGAGGTCTGTTTCTGCTGGCAATTTCGTATGTTTGTATGTTCGTATATACCAGGAGCCCATAGTCGATGGGAGGTAGGATCGTACTAGGGACTACCAGGTTCCTAGCTTCCTTTATGTAGTTAAGGCATTGTATGTACAATGTCCTAACTTCTATTGGCCAGATTTGTGATGTAGCCCAAATATACAGAGAATGAAACATTGGGCAAATTTGTTGAACACTACCAACAATTTTAAGGTGCAAAATGAGGATTAACAATAAATGTCCACTCAACCCTAACTATACTGGTGCTACCTCACCAGTATAATATATACATGGTATACTTTATGCAGTCACCTGTATAGTTATGGTTGAGCAGACTGTTTAATGTTAAACCCAAACTTTTGAACCTTAACACCTTTAAACCATTCAATGAAGTTGCATTACATTTTTCATGCACATAACTAGTGTTAAGTTCTTACGACTTGGAAAGTTTAGTGATGTACACTCAGATTAAGATAGCTGGAAATTTAAAAGCCTTTAAAAATACACTTTTGTACCATATATTTGCTCACCTGTAGAGATAAAAATGACATTTACAGAGTAGAATGGTCTTGGTCCAAAACTGTGCCTTTTAACAGTTTGTGATAAAACTATTAATTGGCTCTTGAGTTATAAAGTTTTAAATTTTGGCTTCTGAGCATTGTCAGTAGGAGATGAGGAATAACTGCCTGGTGCAAACAAAGAATTTATGTTCGTGAGATGATTTTTGTTTTGTGAGAAACTTTTATGTTTTGATGAAAAATGTTATGGTCATGAATTTGAACTTTAATAACATTGGTACAGTTTGTCAAAATTACATGACATTTTCCATGCATAGACCAGGGGTCCAAGTTTTTATGATAACAAGTTTTGTGAAGACCACTTGTCCAGATTCTGAGATTCAGGCAGCGTAAAAAAAAAGGAAAAAAAGGTTTTCATTTGGCCATTTTAGCTCATTTCTAGAGCAAAATGGATTGGAATCTTTTCCAACATTTTGAGGGTAGAAGTATTTTAGCCCAGGAGATGACTTTTGAAGATTTTGTGAAGAAATATTAATTGGTTCCTAAGATTTTGTGAAAAATATTAACCAGTTATCAAGTTAAAAAATTGGCTTCTGAGCATGGGTTGAATATGCATTTTAATGAGACAGTATAACACAGAGTTTAAAGTAACAAGCCATTAATGAGCTTGATACATCAGAAGACTGGGTGTGATTCCCATAACCTCCACTGGTATAATGTGTGACACTGTGCAAGACACTTAGGGTCAGATATTCAAAACTCTGCACCTGGCGCAAATCCGTAGCACTGGCATAGCGCTGGATTTGCACCAGGCTGCAATATTCAAAATCCCAATTAGTGCCGGTGCTGTGTGGTAGCGCCAACACTAAAAGATAATAATATGCAGGGGTGGGGTTAGAGTAGCGTCCAGGAATGACAGCAGCACATATTCAAACATACAGTGCTGCACTACAGGCATTAGTGTGACCTGTAGTGCAGCGCTAAATACCATTGACAGAAAACTGCTAATGCGGAGGTGCCCCTATTGTGATTCCCAACCCCTTAGCAGCACTACAGCAACAGTATATCTGGTAGTCTAGTGGTCACCCCAACCCCAGCATGATTCCTGATCTCGGTAGCTGCTCGAATAAATATATTCCCTAGTAGTCTAGTGGTCCCCCACCCCACCCAGCATGAGTCGACCCTAAATCACGGAATGCCCTGGTAGTCTAGTGTCCCCCACCCAGCAGTGATGGCCCCGCTCTCCCAAAACCACCCACAAACAGAACCGGTGACTGGCTCCGCTCTTCTCTCACCACCATGGCTGGCTGTCGACTGAGGAATGAACGCTGTACTGCATACAGCTCATTCATTCCTCAGTCGATGCCAGCTGTGGTGGTGAGAGGAGGGCTGAGCCAGTCGCTGGCCTCTTCGGTGGGTGGTTTTGGAAGGAGTGGGGCCATCACTGCGGGTGGGGGACACTAGACTACCAGTGCATTCCATGATTTGGGGTTGGGACCCAAGCTAGGGGGTGGAGGACCGCTTAGACTACCAGGAAATGTATTTACACGAGTGGCTACTGGACGAGAATCATGCTGGGGGTTGAGGGGGACCCTAGACTACCAGGGAATATATTTATCCAAGTGGCTACCAGGATCAGGAATCATGCTGGGGGTGGGAGACTGCTAGACTACCAGGAAATATATTTATACGAGCGGCTACTGGATTGGGACTCATGCTGGGGATTGAGGGGGACCACTAGACTACCAGGGAATATATTTATTCAAGCAGCTACGGGATCAGGAATCATGCTGGGGGCATGGTGACCGCTAGACTACCAGGGAATATATTTATACAAGCAGCTACCAGGATCAGGAATCATGCTGGGTTGAGGGGACCACTAGACTACCAGGAATACTGTTGCTGTAAGCGCTGCAGGGGTCCGAATGTGATGGGGGGCACCGGACTACCAGGATACTATATTTATGTAGGGCTGCTACGGGGGTCTGGAATCATGCTGTGGAGGGGGGAACCTTGTTTCCTTTAGACTAGCAGTTGTGTTAATCACTGTGGCAGTTTGCAGCTGTGTCACGCTGTATGGTGAGCTTCATATCATGGCTGCCAATGATTGAAGCACCTGCTCTCTTGGGTTGGATAGCGGCAGTTTTGTGGACTTATTGACAGTCTGTAGTGCTGCTATGGGGGTTGGAATTTGGGATGGGGGCTGTCTTCCAGTGCACATTTGGACTTAGGCAGTACAGATGTATATATATATATATATATACATAAATCATTATCATACATATACAGTATATCTATCTATCTATCTATCTAGCTATCTATCTAGCTATCTCTCTATCTATCTATCTATCTGTCTGTCTATCTATATGTTGATGGATATATATCTATATACTGTTCTGGACTGCTTGCAGTGCTGCTGGGTGAAGTGTATGCACTGCTCCTGCCTGCCAGCACCCATATAATGTAGCATCCAGCCTGTATTTCCATTCTGACCAACAGGGGATGCTGTGGGTATGCCTTGCCCTGCAGCGCGTCCAGCCTGTACTTCCATTCTGACCAAAAAGTATAGCTGTGTGCTCCATGCAGTAGCACCAGGCAAACTGCATGGTAATGTATGCTAGCAGCACCTAATGGGATGCAAATATACCGGTTTGCCATGGATTACCTAAGTAGGCTCGTTTGCATTGGAGCTTTGAATATAGCTCAGTTTGCCTGGACTACCAGTTTGCACTGGGCTAATGTGTTAGTACTGTGCAATCAGGTTAGCCCCAGGCAGACCTCACTTCAGCATAGCAGAGTTCTGCAGAGTGTGCGGCTTACATTGTTGTTTGCAGTCATACCTCTCAACTGTCCCTTATTTTCAGGGACGTCCCTGATTTTACCTCAAAGTTTTACTCTGTCCCTCTTAAACATTGTGTTTCAGTGACCAAACAGTGGGGTTGTAAGCATACAATAATGTCAAACATTAATGTTACTGACGTGTTCTTCCTTAGAAAATGCATTTTACACTACACCACTTATTCTACCAGCTTTCTGAGTGGATATCACCAATTTTTAAGGTGTCCCTGATTTTAAACCTTTGTCCTTGTTTGTTTTAAGCCTTGTCCCTGATTTATGTGGCAGGAGGTTGAGAGGTGTGTTTGCAGTAGTTGTGAGACATCTCTGTGCAATCACACACAATGTTGTCCACCTGCAACACTGGCTGCTACAGGGTCTAATGAGCTGCAGTTGCAGTTTGCAACTCCCTGTTGCTATATTCAGTGCTGTCTTATTCCCAGACTATTTTTGCCCTGCACTCCCAGACTGGTTTGCCCAGCTTCCTTAGACTGTTATATTCAGCAGGATTAGCACGGGCTATTTTCTTTTCAATATAGCTTGCTTTGTGCTCTGGACTAAGTTTGCCCACTGGGCAGTGCTAATTTAGCCCTGGGCAAAGTTTTGAATATCTGGCTCTTAATCTCCTAGTGTTCTCAGGTCACCCCTGAAAACAGGCCTTGTGCCTAGTGGACCTTACCAGTAAGCAAAGAGTTCAAAAAGGTTAAACTCAGATTTTGCACCTCAATAACTTGCAACAAAATTGCATGACATTTTGCATGTATGGTCAGGGTTGCACATTCTCAGGATTTGACAAGTTCATCATGCCTGCTTGTCCAGATTCTGAAATCTGGGAGTGTACAAATAAAAACTCCCTTTTAATCATTTTGATGCTTGCTCTTTTCTAGAGTAAAACAGGTTTGGAATTGTGTTCTGAAATGTTCAGGGAAGCAACTTTACTTAAGGAGGTTTTATTTTGAAGATATCATAGGGAATAATAATCAGTTCCAGAGTTACAATGTTTTAATAAATATGTTGCTTATAAGCATGCCCAGTATGGTTTCCAGGGTAGCTGTTTCTTATTATAAATGCACAGTAGCGCATGCATAGTTAAGGTAGAGCAGGTCAGTGTAAAGTTAATCCCATACTTTTGCACTAATAACTTTGGCGCTATTCAACACAATATGGACGCTTGTATGCATGGTCTGGGTGGCAAGTTTTGAAGACTTGGGGAGTTTTGTGATGGCTGCTTGTCTGAAATCTGAGATCCAGATATTTAAAAAGCCTGTAAAGATACACTTTTTTGCCATTTTTTTGCTTGTCTCTGGAGCAAAATGGTTTGGAATTTGTTCCAAAACTTTTAGGGTACAAGGGTTGAGCCCATGGATATGCATTTCAAAGGTTTTGTAAAACTATTTTAATTAGTTTTCAAATTTTGAGCATGCTCAGTAGTGTTTCAGGATAACTGTTTGGTGTGAATGAAGAACTCATTTCCTCAGGCTGATTTTACTGCCATGAGAAATGTTTTTATGTTCATAAGAAAACATTTTATGGGCATGAGTGCTGTCATCTTGTTTTTTTTTTGGAAAAACACATTTCTAGAAACACATAGAAATGAAGCATTTCTGAAAAATAAACACCTGAACCTATGTAAATTGGCCATGTTAACTAGATTCTGGGGTTTGTTTGATGAAAAATGACTGAGTGATATGTTTTCTGAGCACCACAACCACCTTAGGTCTCCAGTTTGATCAAGAGCTATGATTTTATTGTTGTGATCAGATAATTCTTTATGAAAGAATTCTTTGTTTACACATAAACATTTGTTTTGGTGTCAGATAACAATTGTTATGTTTGAACAAGGAATTATTTGGTTGCCAAGAAAAAAAATTCAAGGCATATAACAATAAAATGTGCACTTTGCACCAAAACAAAACAACTTTCAATCACAGCTCAGCTGTATTTTAACATTTGTTTACCACATTTTCAACAATCTTAGTGTTTTTTTTTATTAACACAGTGGGTGGAAGTGTCACTTCCATCTTTAAATGTATTTTTATGTTGTAACACCATGAAAACATTTAAAAGGTTTGATTACAAGTTGATCACTCCTGTGGATATTGTAGAGTCTTAAAATATAAAAGTTCTAAAATTTTGAGGAAATATTAAAAAGGGATGTGCTTTTGGATGTTCTGATGTTACACATTAATGCTGGACTATACAAATTTTGAGGGTGCACTGAAGTGCACTACACAAATGTGTATGCAAGGAATGACTCATATGTATGTTAAGCTAATGTATGTAAGGCTGTTGTTTGATATCTGGTAGAGCTGATGCGGCATGAGAAGACTGAATTTGTGGAATTTTGACAACATTTTGTGAGATTCCATGAAATTGTGCAGAATTTCATTGGAATTTCACAGCATTTGTAAATGTATTAATTTTGTCATAACTCAGCCATCTATTGAGCTAGAGCTCTGATATTTGGCATGATACTTTTGGGAGGAGTAATATCATGAGATTATGATGTATTATCTCAAAATTATAAATTTTCAAAGTCTGTTAGTTTATTTTTTATGAGAAATTTCCTGCAATATGTATCTACAGTACATACTGTATACCTCAGCCACCTATTGGTACATAGATCTGACATTTTGACATGATTACTTGACATGAGTTCTAACGTTGTGCCAAATTTCATGAAATTAGGATGGATTGCCTCAAAATTATATATGCTCAAAATCTGTCATTTTATTTTTGTGGAAATTTCATGATTTTTTTTCTTTATATACCTCAGCCATCAATTGGATCAGATATCTTGAATTTGGGATGATTAATTGATGATACATGCTCTAAAATGTGTCACATTTCATGACATTAGGATGCATCATCTCAAAATTATTTGTACTCAAAGGCTGTTGTTTTATTTTTGCTCGAAAATTAATGAAAATGTTTATCTGCATATGACTCAGGCACCTTTGGAGCTAGACATGTTAGCATGAATAACCTTTTTGTAATGGTTATAGAATCATCTACATATGGAGAGAACTGGATTACAGATTTTTAAGTTACAGGGATTCAAACAGTACTTTTACTATGTAAATATTTACAAAGTTTTTTATTTAAAACTCTCAGAAATGAGGATGTTTATAATTCCTGCTCTTGTGGCATAGTCTTAACATTTCACATGCAAATCCAATGTCAGTGTATCCTGGTTCTAACACAACTGGATACATTGGTTTACAGTTTTAATTTACAGTGGAAAAACAAAACAATTAACATTTTCTCATATATTTATGGTAGCATATAGATGAAGCATCCGAATACTGTTTGTGGAATTAACATTCACAATGCATGTATCACTGCTTCATTTGATAAGCTAGGTTAAGCTTTTGCAGTCCTGCTGTTCCTCTCTGGTTGACTATTTTGTCACCCTTCTCCTTAGCATAGCCAGATTAAGTAGTAGCCATAGGCATTGCCAGCTATTTCCTGAAAGTTCTGTGATATTTCTAGAAATCTCCTACTCTCTGCATTACAATGGTGGGGCAGCAGAGAGGAATGTTTTAGAAATTTCATGAAATATCTGAAATAGCTGGCAATGCCTGTAGCTACTTCTAGAACTACTGATCCACTGATATCTTCTTTGTTCTTTACAATGACAAAATTCCTTAAAACAAGTCACCTACTAATTTCCCTATCAACCTATTCTGTTGGAATAGCCAGAATCCTTCCTTTCTGGTGCCCCAGACATTGTCTTCATTCACCACTACATCTTTTTGAGTACTTCTAAGTCCCAGACTTGCACATATGTCAGGCTCCCTGCATGATCAATTTACTGGGTGTGATTCTTATATATCCTGCTTCCAGCTTGAAATAACTAACACTCTCTGCTTCTTTGCTCCAGCTGAGAGGGTCTACCACTTATGTACTACCAGCTCAGCTGTCCATTCCTGGTGGAACTATGCATCTCATGATCCGCTGGTTTTACTATGCTAGCCCATAGCAGTTTCATTCATTACAAGGTGCTCAGCCATGGAGAGAGTGTTGTGCATGGGCTCCCATTATTTTCAGAAGGCTGATTGGATGCTGGTGGGAGGAGGGTCAGAGTAGGGTGCTGTCAGAGTGTGGGTGGGATGGGAAGGAGCATATTATGCATGAGGTTAAATAGACAAGGGGTGGCTGGCCATGGAGGTAGGTGGGTTGTGTCAGTCAGCCGTTGGAGATTTTATTTATTTTTATAACAACATTTTCCAGTGCTGGGGTGAGGAGGATGGGCGTAGGGTGTTGCCATGGTGAGGGAGTGGGAAGGGAGTATATTACATAAGATTAACCAGAAAAGAAGGTGGCTGGCTATGGAGGCAAGTGGGTTGTGCCAGTTTTGCCAATCAGGGATTTTTATTTTATTATAACAAATTGCAATGGGCTCTAGGGAAGGGAGGTTGCTGCTAGAGTGTGGGGCAGATGGGGGTTACATGGCTGAACTTGTTTTTTTTTTTGGAGGGCTGTAGGAGGGTTGAGAACTTTTTTAAGGCTCTGCAAGCAGAGGCTGTGCCAAATACAAATATCACCGAATAGTCCTGTATTTGGGAAGAGTTTCCAAATATTCAGAAACCCTTATATTCATAGTACTTGGAATTAATATTCAGCCCCTGCACATCTCTAGCAAAAACACTTTTCAGTCAGGATTAAAAAATGACAGTTGTGACATACATTTGGTGGGGTAAACAAGTCTATATTTCAAATATGAGGTCAAAAATAATTAAAATTTACAAAGTTATGAGTGTGTGTAACAAAATTGCAATGAACTGTTATAACTCTGCCTTTTTGATATTTTGACCCCAAATGTCAACATGGCCTTTTGGGGACCTCACCTCATGAACAATGTGACAGTCTATTATGTAAATCCTGTCCGAAGGTAGATTCACCAAGTGACTGAGAAATCACCTTCAGGCAAAAGTTGTAAAATAACAGTCATATTGTTCATGAGGTGGGGTGCCAGAAGTCCAGGATGAAAATATGGGGTCAAAATCTCAACAAATGGCTGAGTTAGACATCAAAGTAGCCTGTAAAATCCTTTTCATGAGCTCATGAAAAAGTCGACTCATAAAAATAATTAGCTCTCAAAAAGGATCTAAGTGAGTCACAAAAAAAATTAAAATGTTAAAAAGGCATTACAAAGGTTGTTCTTCCACCAAATAACTTCACAGTACACCTAATGGAGTCTGATGAACAAGATACATTTGTTGGTGTCTCTAGATACCTTCATTTTGGGTGATTTTAATAATAATAATAAAAAAACAGAAAACAAGATGATGCTCGTGAAAAGGATTTTTTTATGAAAAGATTTTGTTCTTGCAAAAGTAAATGTTCTCATGAGATTAAATCTTTTTCATGAGATCAAATCCTTTTACCTCTATCCTGAAAAATGAACTTCTCATTGGATATAATGGGAATGGAATAACTTTGCAACAGTTTAATATTTTTGCACCAATCTAACAGTGGCAGTTCTGTTACCCAAGTTCTCTCTACCATAAAAAATCATGCCAACATTCCACACTGTCTGGGTAAAGGCACCAAGGAAAAAATGCAAATAAGGGTGACTTTTCACTTTTTCACTATCACTTCTCAGAATCTGCACATCTGACCAGAACAAAACTTGCCACATCAAGAGCTCTACCCAACAGGACAGTGCATACCAAATTTTGTGTAAATCCGTTCATCAGTTGCAAAGTTATTAAAGTGTAAAATCTGAAGTTAAGATTTGTTGACTTGATTTAGAGGGTTTGTCAGAAGCTTGTCATAAGGCCTTCAGTATACTAGATCAGCTGATGAACACATCACCTCTTATTGACTGCAGTAATTTTTAATTTAAGGGTAGTAAAATAACCATTTGTTTATCACTAGTAAAACATCCATCAATATTGCTACATTCAGCTGCTTGTCATTTTGCCATACACATAAGAGCAAGTCTGCAGATCATAGGCTGCATGGCATTGAAGTAAAGGCGTTGCTCCATCAATGGCTAAAGGCTGACCACTATTAGTGAAGAGTGAAGAAAACATACAGACCTGAAATGGGGTGAAAGCTGTTGTTACAATAAAAATCACACATGTATTCAATCAACTTTTAT
The DNA here is from genome assembly GCA_016271365.2 of Neoceratodus forsteri. NCBI lineage: Eukaryota > Metazoa > Chordata > Ceratodontiformes > Ceratodontidae > Neoceratodus > Neoceratodus forsteri. The sequence goes on along the minus strand of CM028137.1, from coordinate 257,485,093 downwards.
ATTATACTGAATGTCCCTAGAATGAATACAGTGATAAATCATATATCAACTTTGCCATTTAACCTTAAAGAACAGGATCTCTGTTATTATGAATAAAATAATATGGTTAAATTCAAAATGACCCTATCTCTTCTTTTTTATTATCTAGGTTTTAGAATGTTCACCAGCATGCTACAGATATTCATACTTGGTTCTATTAAGGTAATTGTGATGTGTGTTACGTCCCAAAATGACCATGTACAGTATTAAACAAGCAAGTGCCGTATGATAAATTAAATGACTTGTTGTTGAAACAGCTTTTAAAGGTATACTGTATATGAAGTTAATGTGCTCAACAGCGGTCTCTCAATCATAATTGCAGTATGTGCAGAGGCAGCAAATCACTCTAGGAGCTGACTTTTTCCATCCATGTTGCGTGGTGTCATTGAGATTTTTTCCAATATTGTTGCTGTTTTTAGCACTTAGGAAAAAAATAGCAGAGGACACAATCTTTTTCCAGCATGAGAAGTAAATCATGAAAAGAGGCAGCCGTGATCTTTTTATTAGTATTATTTATGGTTGTGAAGTAAATCATGAAAATAAGAAATTGCGATCCATTTTGCAGCAGAGACTTTTGTGGAGTAATAAAATGAATCCTGCCCAGTCACATGAGGATCAGTTGCTTGGGGCATATGGTAATTTCAGGTAGATTCATGAAATTAATGTCTCCATTCATATGTCTGTCTGGCTTGCAACATAACAATCGCATGCCGAAAGAGTCTCTTCATGACAGGTGTTGCTCAATAAGTTTTGGTTAGGATACTTGCACTGTTTTACCAATAAGAACAGAAAACATGGGACTGTTAGAGGACTGGCATTATAATCCTGGTGACAGACTTCTAATAGAGTCAGAAAACCTACAAGCAGAGGTGTTCAAATGGCATGGGCTTCCTCATTGGAATGTGTAATGGAGAGAGATCACTGACAGTCACATAATGTACCCGATTCTGATCGGAAAGGATTTTCCTTCTAATCGTTTTTAACAAGAATGTTCAGCAGCAGGAGATCTCAATGAGTATCTGTTACCCCTCTGGCTTGGATGTCTTCTGTGAATATCTTGGGTTCCTTTTCACAGGTATTACCAAGGTTTAAGTCCTGCCAGAGCCATAGCTCCATCTTGACCAGTGTAGGTCATCCCCATACCTATATCCTAGATGCAGTCGGGGGGGCTGAAAAATGTAGGGATTTCAAGATCATTGCTGCCTGTTGTGAGGTGTCAGTCTGAATGATACCAATATAGGGTTCCAGTTAGTGCTATTGTAAATGGTTTAAGTGGGTGCAATACCAAGCTGGTGATTAGTTGCAGGGTCTTATAGGCTCTGCAGAGAGTTACCAACAATGATGTGGCACGCCTTGGAGACTGGCACCTGTTTTGCAGGCAATACACCCACAGCTGTAGAATACAGTTGCCTATGCATCACCCTGAGGAGTTTTCTATCTGTGTATGTTTCTTCCATTTTTGTTAATGTGTTATGTCTAGACTGGATGGTTAAATCTGCAAGCCCCATTACATAGCATCATTTCAATAAAATGGGAAATTCTCATCCAATCCTTTCTATATTGGGAAACAGGGTGTAAACTGCAAATTACAGTTGTGTGTATTTAATTAGACATTCCAGACATGGCCACCATTTACTATGTGCCTCTTTGAAGGAGAGAAATAAAAGAAAGGCTGGCCAGGTGTTCAAAGGTGGAGTGAAATTAGAAGCTCCAAGGCACAGCATATAGCAGGTGGGTACTCTGAGTTATGGATTCTGTAATTCCCCGAATCCAGTCAGAGCTGAGAGCATACAAAGGTAGATTTTAGGAGTCATTTTCAGTTGTTCACATGTATTTTACATACACTTCACATTAGTCTGGATGGATATTAATAAGAGCATGTCATTATAATTTACATTGTAGGGTCCAGTCACCCACCCCCTCACCACCACCACCATATGCCTCAGTTCTTCTCAAGATCGTCAGGGTAGTTCCATGTAGGAGCTAGGGAAGTTCTTTGTCAGATTCAGATTTTATGCTTGATCAGTTGCTGAAACTGACTAGAAAATTGACTGACTGGATCCAAAAGATATGATGCAGCCCGACATGTCACACTCTGTCGACAGTGTTCATATTATACCACTGGCTCCAGACTCCTCTGTCTTCTTTAGTACACCCAAGAATAGACCATCTCACCTACAAAAGAAAAATTAAAGTACTGTACCCAAGGGAGTGAGCTGGGTCCAGGCAGGACTGGTGCAGCTGCAACAACATAGAGATAATTGGTCCTAGAAACATCCCAGGCTGGCAGTGGTGGCCCCTCCTGCTGCTCTTACTGCCTCATTATGCCTATAATTCTGCACATACAAAAAATTCTGATTGCAGCTGGTTCAAAGGCTAAACTGCTCAGTTGCTCATCTTGTTTTACTGTGGCAACTTGTTCATATGTAAGATACCATCTTTTATATTGGGAGTGTAGTTTAAATCAGGCTACTGTATTGCCTCCTGTCAGTTTTGTGAGCTGTCATCACGTTATGTCTGTGTGTGACTGCATAGTGGTATGGCCATAAATGAAAATTGAGTCTGAATGAGGGACTGCACTCAGGAAATTAATTTTATACAGTAATCTAATGTTTCATATGGTAACGCACGCAGGGATAGAGTACTTGATATTATTCATAAGTTTGTCACTGTACTGCCTATAAAAATGCAGCTGTAATAACCGTAATACAATCATAACAAACAAGCCAAAAATGCAGTATGCTATTGTAATATGAAATGCCAATAGTCAGCAACAGTATCCCCTCCCTCCTGCCTGCTTCCTCTCACATGGCTTGATTTTGGTCCTCCACCCAATACAGTGTGCTCACTCTATACTGCTCAATCCCCCAGATTCTAAATACCAGATTTAGAAAACTTGTCAATAATTAAAATATTTAAAAGACAGAAGGAAAACTTTTTAAAACAAGGGGTTTCCAGGGCTGTTAGAGTTTTCAGGGTTACCACGTTACCTTGCTGCCTGGATTCCACCTGGAATGTAATGAGCATTAATAGCTCCAGAGTGAGTTGCCTCTTACCTGTGATTTGTCCTTTACTGAGTGACTAAACCATATAAGGAAAAAAATTTACACAACCGTACTGTATAGTTAGTCTGAAACAGCAAACCAGCATCATGGTACTTTAGCTTCCAAATGCACAGAAGTTAGTTGCAGTTCACTTCAGTGTTTTGTCATTTTGGGATGGCAATCGGGTGGGGAGGGTGCCACAAGACCACAGGAGCTATTACCATTTGATTTGCATGTGCAGTCTGGGGGCAAAGCCTCTTGAGGTGCCAAGTTTCATTCTAGTCTGATGTGTGGTTTCCGAGATCCATATAGTGTGCTTTTAGGAGAAATCTTTTTTTTGCTGTTTTGGTAATTTCCTAGCATCCAGACCACTTTGATTGTAAATTTTCAAGAAAGAAAGACTTGCCCAGAAATGTGTCTGTTGTTAGTTTGGTGAAAAATATTAATCTGTTCTCAGTTTATAAGATTTGAAATTTTGGTTCTGAGCATGCTCAGTATGGTCTTATGGATTAATGTTTGATACCTACTAGAGCATGCTCAGAATCAATTTCAAATCCTTATTACTTGGGAAAGGATTAATATTTTTAACCAAAAATAAAGGCACCATTCTGGCTCAACCCCTTTCTGCCCTGAAAATTTTAGACCAAAATTCCAAATTGTCTGGACTGTATCTATAAAACTGGCTGAATTAGTTATGCATCAAAGTTGAAAACCCCATTGAAATACATTTGAACCACATTTACCTTAGTTTCTCATATTGTAGTCATTGGTTCAAGCAGCAAGACGTGTCTTTCATCACAGAGTGGATCTTCATCCAGTAACCTGTTCAGGGGTGAGGTGTGTGGGGATGAACTGGGGGTGTGGGGTGGTGGGCGCTGAGTGGGAGGTTAGGGGCAGATCTGCAAGGGACCGTTTTATTTCTTGTAGGTAAAAAAAAAAATTGAGGACCGTTTGTATTACAGTGTTGCTGGAAGGGTTGGGTGGTTTACCACTAGCCACCTGGGAATAAATTTAATAATGGGGACAGTGATTGGAAGGCTGGGGGTGCCACTAGACACCAGGGAATGTATTTACTTATGGGAACAGTGATCAGAAGGGTGGGATGTACCACTAGAAACCAGGAAATGGATGTAATAATGGGGATAGCGATAGGAAGGGTGGGGGCCACTGGATACAAGGAATCAATTTAATAATAGGGACAATGATTGAAAGGGTGGGGGTACCACTAGACACCAGGAATGGATGTAATAGTGGGGACAGTTATCAGAAGGTGGGGTCTGCCAACAGCACCGGGAATGTATTTACTTATGGGGCAGTGATTGGAAGGGTGGGGGTTGCCACTAGACAACAGGAACTGATTCAATAATGGGGACAGTGATCGGAGTGGTAAGGGGTGCCACTAGACACCAGGAATCAAATTAATATTGGGGTCAAGCAACACTGAACATTGCAGGGATGGCAATGGATGGGGGTGCCACTAGAAACCAGAAACAGTGGCTTACAGCTCATACTGCAGCCCACAGCACAAAGTTCCAGCTGCTGCAGAGTTAATAAATTCCCACTGTTCTCATACAGAGAACATGGGAAGAACTCCACTCACCAAGCTGGGAACCCATGATTTTGGGTGCCCACAAAATTTATTTGTGACTTATTTTCAAACAAATAGCAGAATCTAGCTAAATGGGGCCAGTTTAGCTAGGTTCTGATATTTGCTCTCCAAATGCCAGCATTTTTACGTATCATGCTTGTTTGGATGTTTTTTTAAATTGAAGTTACCTTAACTGCAAACATTTTCTTTTATCATTCAGTCTAGGACTTTTTAGGTTGCACTTCAACATTATCAAAAAAAGTTAGAATTCAAAAACTGTCCAATATTTTTAACTAAACCATCCAAAGGCACACCTTTGGCATAGACCGCATTATCCCTGGAAAATTCATGAAAAAAGTCCATGTTTAGGCTGTAGGTGAAGGCAAAAATCCCATGTTAAGTATAGGAAAAAGTGAGGGTTTTCACTTTTTGACCCTCCATATCTCAAAAACCGTATAAGATGCCCTGATGATACTTTCCACAGCATGAGACTCTGCCAGCATGATCTTGCATGCCAAATTTTGTGCTAATTCTTTAAACGACTGCAAGTGCAAAAACTGGGTTTAACATTAAACAGCCTGCTTAGCCCTAGCTATAGTGACGCTACTGTGCCACTATAATGGTGTGGTACTGCCGCTATAGTTAGGGCTGAGTGGGCTGTTTAATATTAAACTAACTTGCAGTTTAATAGCTTTGCCCTGTTCAGCAGATCAGCAAGAAATTTTGCATGTGTGGTCTGAGGCAAAGTCTCTTGATGTGCCAAGTATTTTCTGGCCAGATGCAGATTCTGAGATCTGTATAGTGTGTTTTAGGAAAATCTAGTTTTATTTTTGCAGATTGTTTTGCCATCAGGTAGCACCCAGAGGATTTTAAATTTTGGTCCGAAATTTTCAGGGTAGAAAGGGCTTGCCCCAGAATGGTGCCTTTCATTGGTTTGGTGAAAAATATTAATCTGTTCCCAAGTTATAAGGATTTGAAATTTTGGTTCTAAGCATGTTCAGTAGTATATTTTGGATAGATGTTTGATACCCTACTGAGCATGCTCAGAACTGAAATTTCAGATCCTTAACTGAAGTAGATTAATGTTTTGTTTTGTTTTCCTCCAAAAGAATGAAAAACACCATTCTGAGGCAAACCCTTTCTACCTTGAAAATTCAGACCAAAATTCTGAACCGTCTGGGTTGTATATAATATAGTGGCACAGTATCGTCACTATAGTTAGGGTTGAGTAGGCTGTTTAATGTTAAACCCCAATTTTGCACTTTAATAGCTTCACCACTGTTCAACAGATTTGCATACAAGTTTGTATGTACAGTATGAGGGCACAGTCTCTTGATATGCCAAGTATCATTCCAGTTGGGTGTGTGGATTCCGAGATCTGTATAGTGTGTTTCTAGAGAAAATTTTATTTATTTTGCTGTTTTCTTGTCATCGTCTAGGGTCCAGAAGGGTTGGAATTTTGGTCTCAAATTTTCAGGCTAGAAAGGGCTTGCCCAAATACTGTGTATGTACAAATTTATTTTAATGTTTTTTATTTATTCATAGGTTAACTGGTAAGGACACTAGACCATTGGCCCTTTTCAGGCTCTACCGGAAGAACACAATAACTAAACATACATTATTTAACACCACTAACATAAATCATACAGTAGCAATAAGTTACAGAAAACAATTACATAGGTATTTCAATAATAAATGTTCTTTCAATTTTTCTTTAAAACTTATAGATGAAGCATGACATATCACCAAGGGTAGTGCATTCCAATAAACCAGGCCAGCGATAGAAAGCATGAGAAGCAACTTTAAGTTTGGGCAATACAATATCCAATAAAATACCATTTGAAGAATATAAACTTAAGAGGACATTTCATGAATTTATGAGATTATGTAATGGAAATTTAAATTTTAGAAGGATACATTTAAAATTGTGCAACCAAAAAATACTCTATTCTTGCCATTGGAGCAAGCCAACCCAGTTAGAATACAAAGCACAATAGTGAGTATGGATAGGAACCAAAGGATGAATCGACAGATATTATTCTACAAATACAGTAAAATTCCCAGGTTATGACTGAACTTTGCAGTATTTCAATGTTTACTCATAACTTCACTGATTTTCAATATTTTGACTCAAATTTTCAATATAGCCATTTTTACACTGCCTCATAAAACTTGACAGGTGTTATTTTTTAAATCCTGTACAAGATTTATTTTTGTACTTCTGGTGCAAAATGAACTTGTGTCCAATATGTTATCAATGTTACATGTCATGTTTATAAAGGCAGTCATACAATGATTATCTTGAAAACTTGGGGAGAATATTAAATAAAAATAAAGATTGAATGTTTGAAGAGTTAATGTGTAAATAATGAATATGTGAAGAGTGAACGTGTGAAGAGTGAATGTGTAAAGACTGATGGTCTGATTCTCAAAGCTCCTGGCATGGTGCAAGGAGCATGCACCAAAACAATGGTGCAAAGTGCCTCTTGCACCAAGTGATGCACCAAGAGCAATTCTCAAAGGCAGCTTGCATCAACTGCAGGCTGCCTGTCCTAAACCAGGCTTGCAGCACCGTGCACCACAAAAGTAACTGCAGCATGGCACAAGAGGGCAAGTGGCAGATGCAAGTTGCCTCACCCTAAAATTGGATTCAGGAAAATCACCCAGATAATGAATTTCTAAGTACCCTTAGACCAGACAGGACTGGTCTAAAAGTACTTAGTATATGTCCTTCTGGGACAGTTGCAATATGTGCAACAATATGCTGTGGTCTTCCTTCAGATCCCTGATACTGCCGTGATATTTAATAAATAAACAGGTCCCTCTCCTGATCCTGCTGCAACCCCATTACATAAATAATAATATGCCCCGATCCCCATAATGCTGTGTTATTTAAGTAATAAGTGGTTCCGCTCCCGATCCTGAAGCTTCCCATTACATACAGTGTAAATGCCCCTTCCTTATTCCCGATGCAGCCATGATTTGTAATAATTTAACAGTTCCCTCTCAGTCCCAAAGCTGCTCCATTAATTCAAGTATAAAATGCCCCCATCCCGATGCAGCCATGATGAATAATGTGCTCCCCCATCCCCAATGGTGCCTATCTTTACTCATAAATAACGTGATCTCCCATACAATGGGACTCCTGATTACCTGGTGATCTAGTGGATCGCTCCTCTCCGCAGTGCCCATCCAGCTGGTGACTGGCTTAACCCACCACCTACCTCCGTGGTCACACCAGCCTGAGGAGTTTGCAGTCAGAGAAGATCCATTGAAGAGGTAGAACAGCAGCTGGTAGGGAAACAGCCTGGGGAACTGATAACAGAATGCTGACAAGCCAAGGTGTACACAAGTCAAGGAGAGTAGACAGGATGAGTAGCTGTTGGTAGACCAAGGACTCTGGTCTACCACTATATGAGCTGGCGGGTACCATTTTGTGGGCGGCCAGGAGAGAGGAGAATTTCTTGCTGTGAACAATTGTGAGAGACAGTGAATAAAAAGGGTGGCGATAGAATAGTGATTAAAATGCTCAGGTTTGGTCTGGCCCCATGGTGCTGGGTGCTGAGGGCTGAGGCATTGGATGCTGCACCTCGTGCCATGCCAGCGACTGCGGATGGAAGCAACATTGGGTTGCCAGGGGTTAGCAGGGAGGGAGAGGATTGAGCAGCTGATGGACTGCTCTCCTCTCCCAGGATGAGGAGGGTTGTTATGCCTCTCCTTGGCTGCCCTCTAGTGGAGGCCAGAGGGCAGCACTGGAGACAGGGAGTCATAAAAGTGCGGGAACATGGCATGCACATGCCTCCACATGTGAATGCTTACACTGCAAGGTGGAGGGGTGGGGAAAAAACAGAAAAAAGCAGGAGGACTGACAGGCTTCATGATGGCCTGGCTACATCTTGATTGTGACTCGCTCCAGTATCTGGATTGTGCTCCAGAGGGAGGAGAGGTTGACAACCCTGAGAAGACTCCACCCGATTTGCTCTAGGGATGGCATTGGGGTTTAGGGTTGAAACCCTAAAGCCACATTTCCTACTTTTGTCACTTTAGCCTGAACCCTAAATGTTACATTAACGCACTTTTTGTAAAGAATATATTTACATACTCTATATATATATATATATATATATATGTGTGTATATTTTATATATATACACACACACACACACACACACAGATATATATATATATATATATCTCACTATAGAGCAACATCATAACAACATTAGGCAGCTGATGGAGTGCTGATATAAGTTTCCCTAACACAGACCCACCCACCTACCCATTTAGTGCACTTCATTGACAATATAGTGCTCAGGATGGGATTCCACTGGGAACAAGAAGTATGACAAGAAGTAAATTTGCCTTCTAAGTGACTTGCACCTAAATTCACTGTTGGTGTTGTGACATACCACCACCATGCTAAAAAGGCCATGCGTTTATAATATAGAGAACAATGCATGGGCAACCATATGCAATGAGTCTGCGTTTCTATTGAGGGGTTGACATGACATCATAGAGACCTTGAGGGCAAAGCTCGAGAGGTCCATAATGTCATCGTAACCCGAGAAGGCAATATGTGCTGAATTGGGCATGGTTGCCAATGTTTTATTTTGTAGTATGGTTCTACACTATGTCAAAAGTGAACAATTAAATTTATACAGATGTAAGTGGGAGCACACACCTAACTTTCATTGTTCATAGTAACTGTATTTAAGCTGAGTTATTATGTTGGTGGGGAGATTAACAAGAGATAACCATGCACAGCAATATTTTGCTTGCTTTGAACTATTAACAATAACTTGTCATGACCTTTGAACTGTGCACAACTTTTATGACTGTACACAACAACTTTTGGCCATGCACAACAAGTATTTTGAGTGTACAGAAATCCATCTATAACAATATTTAGCGATATACTGTAGAAGTAGTAGAAATCATAAAAGGATGGAGAAGAGTCTCCTCGAAAGTCTCTCAATAATATAATGGTATTGTCACATTATGAATATTTTACACCACCACCACACAACCATAACAAGACAGGTAAGGGTCACATCAACAAAATTAAACAATAGCCAGAAGAGCATTAGCCAGGTATTCTGTATTGTATCAGTGTATGACGAATCTAATCAAGACAGGAGAACATAAGCAATATGAGGTATTCATCATGCATGGCAGGGCAGAATTATTGTGAAATGGAGGATGCCTGACAGTGACAGGGATGCTTCACTATGTTTAAAAGACATTCCACATCATCTTCAGATAGGTTATCATCTATCATTCAGCACACACTCCTCTTCCTCCTTATCTCCTTCCCCTCTTTTGACTGCTCACTCTCATCCCAGAAGTGTAATTAATTTTGTGATCTGGTGGAATGCAAGAAGTATTCATTTTGATTAAAGTGAGCATTTCAACACTGTAATTGGAGAGGCTAGTTCTCTGTTCAGTGATCATAGCCTCTACCATTGAACACTCCCTTAGAACTCATACTAGCAACTGGTCTGAAGAGATGGCATGTTGCAACAGAAGACAGTGCAGGCCACACCTCATCGTTAAATGGCAATTCAACAGGGATTCATCATCAACCCTAGCTGTTCCAGGTTATCCATATACGTCCACACCCAGTTGCTGGAGACATACAGATCTCTGACTGGGACTGAACTGCTTTTGGTGGCAGCTGCCACCAGGAGAGAACATATCATTGAGGATTGGAGCCAGTGGCTTGCTTCCATGGACCACCTTGGAGGAGGTAGAGGGTAACTCAGGAGAAGAGGATTGCATGGAGAAACTTGCTGATGCTGCATACACCACATTCTTAATGCCAGTTGCTCTGGGCCATTTTCATCTTCCTATGATTGCTGCAGATTTGCCACCATACATTCCTGCACTAGCCTTGACAGCACCAAGATGCACTTATCCAGTTCTGCCTTGCCTTATTGGAGAGGGACACAATTCCATGCTCATACTGTAGATCAAGTATGGTGGAAACCACATAGTGTCAGACTCCAACATATTGCATGACTGCCTGTCAGTTGTTGCACAGTCCAGCATCTGCTCCATCAGATCACAACTACTTATGTCAGCATTTGTTTGAACTACTCATAGATGCTTACCAGTGCATGTTGCAACATCTGAAGCAGTGATATTGCCTGTCTGATGCTTGCATTTGCAACACTTACAGCTTGGGTGGCATAATGGAAATGCTATAGGATCTGAATAAGGCTGCCCAGCATCCTCCATTGATCCAGAGTGAAGGAGAGGGATGCAGTGTAACGGCCACAGTGCATTATGGCATCATTTCGAGGACTTGTCTTGATTAAACAGCCAATGGAGCATGTACTAGATGGAATTCCACTTTGTTGATGCCTCTTTTTTGGGCAATGTTGGGGAATCCCATTTTTGACCCGTAATTTCCTCAACTGCTAGTTGTCCTTTGCGAACTCCAAAACACACTGGGGACTGGCACTTCAGGATGATAATGATGCATTGTAAAAAATAAAGCTATACTGTAGAAGTAAAAATGAGCTTTTATTTGTGGAAGCACCAGACACAGCAAATAATATCCCTGGTGCTTCAAAACCAATATCTCTTTCTCAGGTCCTCCTGATAAAAACAAAGGCTGTAGACGTAGTCTACATGGACATCCAAAAGGCCTTTGATACTGTGGCACTTGCCAAGCTTCTGGGCAAAGTAAAGCAGTCTGATATACATGCAACATAATCAAGATGGATTTCTAACTGACTGGGTGGCACACGGCAGAGAGTAGAGATGGACAGGCACTACTATGAGTGAACAGGTATACTCAGTGGCATCTCTCATGGACTGATACTGCTGTTAGTGCTGATTAACATTACTGTTAATGACCCAGCACCTACAGTCTCCATCAGTTTCCTTAAGTTCACTGATGACACTAACATAGGCAGGTTGGTGGACTCCACTGAGGGTAAGAACACGCTTCAGGAGGACCTGAACCAGCTGGGAGATTGGTCAGACTCCTGGAGCCTCTGAATAATCTATCCACATGCAAGGTGCTTCACTTTAAGAGCACAGTTAGGACCTACACACTGACTTGGGCTCCTCTTGCTGCAGTGGAGGAGAAAAAGGACCCGGGGTCATAAAGACAATGGGCTGAAGCATGATAAGCAGTGTGCGGCTGCTGTCGACAGGACTGGCAGAATGCTGGGATGCATCAGAAGGGGCCGGCTTGACCAGTAGAGCAGGGTAAGGAATTCCTGACATTTCAAGGCCCTGGTAGACACCACCAGGAACACAGCATGTGGTTCTGGGCTACTCAATAAAAGGACATTAAATTGGTTGTAACAATGCAATGCAAGGTCAATAAAATTACCAGGGCCAATGACGGCAAGCTACAGGATGAGGCTGGATGCCCTGAACATGTTCACCCTGGAGAAAAGAAGGCTGAGAAGAAGCATGATCTCAGTCTTTGTGCCATAAAGCCGTTTCTACCCTTGGGTGGAATGGGCAGTTCTTCAGCCCTGTCCCCATGCATTGTAGCTGACTTCTGCCTCCTCCGAAGTCCTGGGTACATGTTCCCCGTGAATTCGTCCCCTCAGTAGGACTAGGAGAGGAGGTCCATTCTCCCTCCCCAGACAGACACATTCAGAAGTCACCCAGTCTTAGGCTAGTGGAGCAGTCCACTGGGAGATGGGCAGGGCTTCATGTAGCCCATCCTTCCATTTTCTGTTGTCTTCCTCCCTGATGCTGGGGCATGCAGACGGAGCATGCTTGTTGATGAACACATGCTACATGAAGTCCCACCACTCTCTCACTCCTGTGTCACTCACTGTCCCATCCTACCACCAAGCCTCCACCTGGTGGCAGTCCTGCAGTGGAATCAGCATCCACCCTCCACCAGGACAGAAGAGCAGTTCCTCAAATGATCAATCCTCTCCCACCACAGCTGACCCTCTGTGACCTGAGTCTGTTCCCGAACTTGAGTCATCGGCATGGCAAGAGGTAAGGTGCTAGCACCTCAACCCTATACTGGGCTGGCTCATGATCTCAGTCTTATGGATATACAGAAAAATAGGAAGGAAGAAAGCTTGTTACTCACTGAGACTGCCACTCCACTTTTCAGTGGTAATATCTTGTTACAGTATATTTGCTACTTATAAATACATATCTAACCTCCTTAAATGTTTATGTTCTTTCTGAGTTCTCTAAATTACTTTGGAAGTGAGTGCCAAATTCCACCACTCTCTGTGAGAATAGTACTTTCTCCGATCTCTTCTTTCAGAAACTTATTATGACCTCTAGTTGTGGTTGTGCTTACTTTCTGATATAGTCCCAACACCTAACACAATTCTCATTCTTTTAAGATAATATACTATAGAGTATTGAGGCCTCCTCTGAGTCTCCACTTTTCCAGCTTCCACATACTGAAGGGTGTTGTGAAGATTGACCAGGGTATGCCCTGAAGTTCAGAGGCAGTAAATTCAGAGTTAACATTAGAAACTGCTTTTCTCCCAGAAAGTGGTGAATCAGCAGAGACAGTGGATATTTAGACAGTACAGGACCTCAAGTAAGCCTAGATAAATTTCTTACTAAGGGAATAAACTGATTGGTATCCTGAATAGTTGCATGTGTAGGCTGTACCTACGAAGTGGTCCATGTTTACACAGAATACCATTTACACAGCTACTTTTGAAATAGGGGCTGGACACGATGGACCTAGTTTCTCCTCTGACCTTATATCACTGTGTTACTATGAATGATGCCAACTCCAGCAAGGCAGTAGCCACCAATATGACTCAACAGTGTCTGCTTTGGATAAGAACACAAGTCCCTGGTTTGAAATTGAACCAACACACTTCTGTCCCAGACAAGTGTGTGCTGTTCATAAACTGCATGTACACTATTTTGTGGGGAAAAGAGGCATGCAAATTTATCATTAATGTTACTTAAATAGGCACGAATGTGTCAATGTAAGTCTTTCACATTCACAATACCCTATGTATAATCATGCATTAGTCTGCTCAGAACATGTCAAGTATTGCTTTCTGGTCGCATTACTGGTATCCATGCAATAAAATTGAGACCATTGTTACATTTATTTATTTATTTATGTATTTATTTATTTGTTTAAGTTTGTTGACTGGGTGAGTGCACTAGCAGTGAGTGCCTTTTTCAGGCATGACCCGGTGCAGCAGCGCAAGCAAAAGAGGAAGTACAACATGTCATACAGGAACCATAAAAGAAACAGTAATGAAGTAGCATACTTCACATATTCTAGATTTACAAAAGTTTGAAACAAGCAGACATTCAGGACATTGTTATAAAGTTACAAAAACAGGATTGTAAAAACAAAGGCGGGTAACACTGCAGTTGCAAGGGAGACTGCAGTCTCTAGAAGAATGAGAGAGAAAGTGAGAGAGGGGAAGAGGAGGGAAGGTAACAGTCACTAGAGAGAAAAGAGGGAAAAAGGAAACAGGTGGGGGGTGAGTGTACAGCTTTGTTTGGGTAGTTAAATACGCAGGATGGGGGATTAGTGAAAGCAATTACAGGCTTGAGATGAAGCATAATGTACTTTTAAATGTTTAGTAAAGGCTGAGAGAGTGGGAGATTTTTTAACAGGATGGGGTAAGGAATTCCAAACAGAGGCAGCTCAGTAACTAAAGGAGCATTGTTCCGTGTCCCATGTTGGTAAGAAACACTGGTTCTAGAGATTGCTGTTAGAGGCAGAATGGGACGAGTAAGATCCACAAATGAGATTTGGTTTGGTAGGTAAGTGAGGGGCACCAGATTGCAAGGTTTTTTGACAAGTGTGGCGAGTGTCAGACTAGCTTTGAGGTTGGGAGGAAGCCAGTATAGGAATTTAGGGCCAGACAGTGGTGGGCATTAGAGCTACTGCCAGAGGCATGTCTTTTAAATATTTGCCTAAACATACAGTTTTCAATTCATATTGTGATGGAAGTCTTGCTAAGTTATAGAATCATAGAATCATGTCGGCAGTAAAGGACCTCAGGCAACCCATTGAGTCTGCCTCTTCTTCCCTTACTTATCTCCCTTCCCACTGTCCCTCCCTTCCCACTCCTGCACAGCCCGTGTGTCTGTCCCATGCCCTCTTGATACCTACCACCATTTCTGCACCCACCACCTCCTCCTCCAGCAGTCTGTTCCAGGCCTCCACAACTCTTTCCATGAAGAAATGTCCCTAACATTGCATCTGTATCTTCCTCCCTCCAGTCGTTGGCTATGCCTCAAGTTATATCCCCCACCTTTCTTTTAAGTAAACTCCCTCCTTCACCTTGTTGATCCCTTTACATACTTAAAGGTTTCAATTATGTCCCCATCGACCTTCTAGACTCCAATGTGTACATCTTTAACTCCTTACACCTCTGTTCATATGGCTTCCCTGCATCCCTTGCACCATTCTGGTTGCCCTTCTTTGTACTCTCTCTAATGCCTCTATAAACTTACATAGAAGAAGACGTAAGAAATAGAATCAGCATTTATATAGCATTTTCATACATCCCAAAGCGCTTTACAAGCAATGCTAGACTGGTAGTGAAGTGACTGAATGTGTGGTGGCGGCCATATCGCACATCATCACCCCACACAGCCTGGATAATTGCATGAACTGGTTTATGGGAAGGGGAATGTTGGCCAGGACACCAGGAATGTTCCCTACTCTTTGCAAGGACAACACCAGGATGGGCAGAAGGGACCTCGGTTTAACATCTCATCCGGAAGGGCGGCACACCCAGCAGTACAGCACCCCCAATACTGCCTCGGATGCCAGTGATTTTTAGGTGCAAGTCCAATCCTGGTGTGGGACGAGAACCCATGACCTTCTGGTCCAGAGGCGGATGTGCTACCAACTGAGCCACACTGACACCCCACATAGGTGGGGTCTCTAGAACTGGACCCCGTACTCCAGGTGCAGCCTCACCATGGTGTTGTAGAGCTACATCAGTACCTCCCTCCTTCCGCTAGTAATGCCCTCAAATGCATGGCAGCATTCCATTTGCCCTCCCCATCGCCTTGCTGCATTGGTTACCCACCTTAAGGTCACTCATTATATCCCACAGTCCCTCTCCTGCTCTGTTTTTTGTTTCCCCCAAGTGTATATTGCCCACTGGTATTTGCAACCAGGTTCATCACAGCGCACTTTTTGGCATTGAATTTCAGCTGCCAAGTTTGCGACCACCCTCCAGAATCTTCAGGTCCTGCCTCATGGTCTCCACCCCTTGGGGTGTCCACCCATTGCAGATTTTTGTATCATCAACTAATAGGCACACCCTTCCTCCAGCTCTTCCACAATATCCCTGATGTAGATATTAAAGTGGAGGGTCCTAGTTCTGACCCCTGGGCACCCCACTCATCAGACCCTTCACCCTAGAGTGCACCCCATTTACTACCACTCTCTGGTTTCTGCCTGCCAACCACTTTTCTACCCATCTAGTTATTTTCCCATCCACCCTAGGCTATCTAGCTTATTTCTAGCCTTCTGTGAGGACAGTGTCGAAGCCTTACTGAAGTCCAGATTGGCCACATCCACTGCCCCTCCTGGTCAACCAGCTGCATCACCCAATTGGAGAACTCAATCAGGTTTGTCTGACATGACTTCCCATTCATGAAACCATGCTGCCTTTCATCCTGTAGGCCACTGTCCTCCAGGTAGTTGACCAC
Source organism: Neoceratodus forsteri (assembly GCA_016271365.2). Lineage (NCBI taxonomy): Eukaryota > Metazoa > Chordata > Ceratodontiformes > Ceratodontidae > Neoceratodus > Neoceratodus forsteri. The sequence goes on along the minus strand of CM028137.1, from coordinate 257,468,773 downwards.
ACTTTCTTTTATAAGTGCCTCCATCATCTTCCCACCACCACTGGGTAAGGCTGACAGGGTGATGGTTTTCCGCCACCTCCTTGCTGCCCTCCTGTGCAGCAGCACCACATCCACCTCTTCCAGTCCCCAGGCATCCTCCTGTATCCCTAGATAAGTTAAATAGTCTCATCAGTGGGGCAGCCAGCTCTTACCTCAGTTCTCGGAGTACCCTTGAGTGCAAGCCATCTGGCCCCATTACCTTGGCCACCTTTAACCTGCCTAATTCCTCCCTAACCCTGTCAATGCTGAACTGGCTAGTATCTACCTTTTTGCCCTCTCTTCCCTCCCCTTCCCTTGAGCTCAGGTTCTCTCCCCCACCCCGTGAAGACTGAGCAGAAGCAGCTATTTAGCACTTCTGGCTTTTTAAAATCACCCTCTCTCTCTCTTCTCTATCTCTCTCTCTCCCCTCCCCCTCTACTATCCCTCTACCTTACTTTCCTCCTTTCTCCCACATACCTAAAAAGTCTTGTCCCCCTTTGGCCTGCTTGCTATCTTCTCTTTAGTCTCAGCTTTAGTGCTCCTTATCTTCTGCCCTGTTTTCCTCCTCCTTTCCCTATAAGACTCCCTGTCTTCCTCCATTTGTGTCATCTTATATTTCCTGAAAGTCCTCTTCTTCCCCTGACCACTTCTGCCACCTCCCTTGTAAACCAGAGTGGTCTTCTCCTTTTTTTTTTGTCACCTTCCTAATGCAAGTCTCTGTGGCTTTTAGTACCGCTCATTTGATGGTTTCCATAACTCTTCCACATCCCTTGTATTCCCAATTCCTGCCATTTCTTCCCTAACTATCCTCGTCATTCTGTCAAAGTCCATCCTCCTGAAGTCCATAACCTTCATGCTGGTCCAGTTTGGCTCCCTCCTGACCTAACCGTGAACCTTATAGTACTGTGATAGCTTGTACCAAGCCCTTTCCCCCACCACCAGCTCCTCCATACTCTCCCCATTTGTGAGGACTACATCCAGTAGGTTATCTCCCTCATGGGCTCCCTAACCAGCTGTTGCATGACTACACCCTGCAGTGCCTCCAGGATCTCCCTGCTTCTAGATGATGCTGCAGGAGCAGGGAGATCCTGGAGGATATCCTGTATGTGTTTTGATTTAATTTTGTTTTTTGCACCAAATGTTTTAGTTTTGTATTATGTTAAACCAATTCCTTGGCTTACTGAACTACTTACAATTACAACACTCTATGCCTTTGGTTTTCTGTGCTGCACTTGTCTTCTCCATCTTATATTGTTCAGTAGTCAGGATCGGTGATCACAGAATACATTTGTCAATTGCTGTTTGTTCAGCTATCAACTGGTTTGCTGGCCCTGCCTAGACTGCAGATTCATCACTTACCATACATCGATGCCACAATGTGCACAGCTGTGTTGTTATCAACATCAGCCAATTCTTGTTTATGCTTTAGTTGAATTTCTAGCCTTCTCTTGATGTCAGTTTCTTCCTTTCAAACAGGGGTGGTTCATGTGTTTGAAATATAAGGGGTCATCAAATGTTCAAACTATAGCTGGTAGGCCTCTGTTACACCTAGGGCCCTGGAAAGACTAGGGGTCTCTGGGTTTTTAGTTGTATTTTGGAGCATTGGAGCAGTGAAATATAACCTTGCTGATTCCCTAAGTGGAGGCAGACAGTCCCCCTCATAAGACTGACAGTTCCAGCCTGAATCCTCAAACTCTTTGCCTGACCTGGCAGTCACATTCTTGATCTTTCCTACCTTCTGCTAACAATCTCCTACATCAGCAATAACACAATTTAAGTGACTTAAAATTAGCCTTAGAAGTATTGGCTTTACCAGGATTGGTGCTTTTCAACTCTTTAAGTTTGAATTTTGATATTTGGTTTAAAGCACATCAATCTGACTGCAGCTGCTTGATGAGTTTTTCAGTGTATGCCACCCTTGTGTTCTATTGTCATTTTATTTTAACCTGCACTTGTAACTGCTATCCTTTGTATTCTCTGCTTTGCCAATTAGGTTGCACCATGCTGCTTCGTGTGTGTAGTAGGAAGGTAAAAGAATGACTTTACTGTCATACTCTGCACACATGTCAGCATTTGGAGAATGGACAAGCATGGAAAAGATTGACTGGAAACTGCATCAATGTGTTTTCCATGGTGTCTGACACAGGCAGAGTAAACATCCTTGAGGCAGCAGCAGGACAAAAGATGGAGCGGGTGATGTGGAAACAAGGAGGAGAAACAAACAAGACACAAAAAGGCAAGGAGGTTGCTATGAAAAGGAGCAAGGCTGGTTATCAATGCTGGTGGTGAGGGAGCTTCTGTTGTAGTGTCTGTCTAACAGAACATAGTGCACCCAAAAGGATAGCTTTTAGTCACACTCCACCATTGTGTGTTGCATGGGCATGATTGTCAGACAAGCAAACAAGATGGTGGTGGTGGCTCCACAGGGATACCGCCAAATAGCTTGCTCAGGTAAACCTCCTGATGGCAAAGCTTGATAAAAATGTGAAAATCTACTCATCTGCTATAAAGATGATCTGATTTTCTGCAAAGCATTGATGCTGTCAATAAATTTAACTGCTTTTAGTTGCCTTCAAGGGTTAGAAGTCACTGCCTTTGGCTATCCACAACACTGAATCCAGTGAACTATAAATAAGGATAGGGGCAATGCATTCTTATTCCATGCAGGCAACTAAAAAAGTTACATGTAATGACAGCACTGGTATACTGCAGAAAAATTGGTTTGCCTTAGTGTTGCTCCAATAGTGCTTTTGTGGATCCGACTACCCTCCATCGGATAGTGTTGGTAACCAACCTAGGATCTGACAAAAGTCAGATTGTGGATCCATAGTCAGATATGTGTTGATCCAGTGTTGGATGGTTGGATCCGATGGTCGAATCTGTCCGATCCAGATCAGATCCCGGATACCTCAGATACTGGCTGTGGATCTTAGGAGGCTGGATCCTTAGTCAGATGTCTATGCCATCTGATGCTATCTGATATCCTACCAAAATGATGGTATCTGATACTATTCTAGCAAAACTAGTTTGTCTACACAGAAGGTAAGTCAGTTTTCTAATTATAGATCCATCTTTGCAGTCAGGACTGGGGAGTTTTTATTTGAGTTGTTTGGCAGGATTCCTATGTAGTCACTGTTGCCATCCTGTTTTTCACATGCCAGTCATATTCTTCTGGTACAACATGGTGGCAGTGAGACTAAGGCCTATTGGATGCACCAAGTCTTCATTAGTTAGCAATGGGATGCAGTGCTAGAAGGATGGCTGTTCACTGGCATCTCAGTACAGTTTGTAGTTTATTTGTGTCCTACACACAAATGCTGTTAAATAAAAGTTGCTACTTTGCAGGAAGAAGAAAACATCCCGCTGTCTCAAATTAGTTATATGGATGCTCAGCTTCTTGGTGGCAGTTAATCAAGTGAGAGGGAGTGCGCTTGGCCAAGGGTAGGAGCGACATACCAATTTCACTAGCAGACAAGGGGGCCGAGAGAGTCCTCCTCACATCGAGTGAAATAATTTTGTTAATGGTGGTCACCTTACTTAGTTGAGACAAAATGACAACATCAGAATATAATGTTTCTTGCATCCATCTGGCCACATAATGCAAATGTGTATCCAGCTATCACAACAAGGGATAATTTCCAGCAGTTGTAGTCAGTTCAGATTTGTACTTAATAGTCTCTTAAACAACCATGTAACAGCTGGACTGCAGATTTATTTTACTTTTATCAGCAGTGCAGTGCAGTGCATATATATATATTTTTTTTCATTAATTACCCTTTAAGTCCAGCAATAGAGCAACATGCAGCAAACCTGGGCCCCTTATATTTTTCTTGCTTTAACTCAAGATTCTCCCAGTTAATGCTTATAAGGTACAGTATTTAGCTTGGCTTTGGGAGTTAATGACATACTTGCTACTCAGTGACATTGGCAAATTTATATGCACAGCACAACTATTGCAGATCAAACTTCTACCACACTAAACTGTTGTTTTAAATTGTGCAGGCTATAAAACTAGACAATGTCCCTATTTTTATACTGCACACAGCTTTGTATTTTACAGTGTGTCTCCTTGCAGACAGTATAAGTCCCAGAACAGCTGATTTATAGTCCCTGAGACAAAGGACACTAGTGCTATGGGGAACGGCTGATTGTCAGTGTTCTAAACCCCAGCACTTCTAAGCACTTCAGATTGCAATATAACTGACACAACACAGTACCTTACAGTTTTTCAGGCACCAGGCTTAACATGTATGAGGAGCCACAGCTGACAGGATTAAAGCTAAATTCACAATGCACCCAATAATAACATATCCCCAGGGGTGCAGGAGCCAGCATTTTTAATTTCAGAGACTGAAATGCATGTTGCACACACTGCTGGTGTGGATACTCACAGCACTTGGCTATCTGAGTGCCTGTGTATCTCCAGTCAAGGAAGCAGATTCAAATTCAGAAGTTAAAATGCCCATCTGGGTGGAGAGTAAGATACAACACAGCCCTACCAGATTTTACAGTTAGGAGCCATGTCTGGTCTCCCTCATTCCCTTTTAGCCCACATGCTTTCAGTAGTTCTAGTTCAATAGCAAACATAACCCAGGCCCTTTTCCCAATAACATTTTACTGCAATTCCATCTATAATTCTTGTGGGGGTAGGAAGAAATAGGCTGTTGGTTAACCAGGATCTGTGGCCTATCCTGTAGGTAGGAAATGGGCAGACTAGATGGGCCAAGCGGTCCTTATCTGCCGTCAAAGTCTATGTTTCTATGTTTGAACAGTTACTGCATTAAGATAAAATGGTTGCATCTAAAGGAGCCTTAATAATTAAAGAATTTATGGTTGGCATCAAACTGCCTGCTGATCATTACATACAAATTGCAATTTTCAACAGCACTCTGCAATCTACAGTTTTAAGGATGATTCTGCCAGGGCCTTTAAAATTTGCAGTAGTGTTTCCTAAGCAACTTTGCAGTACTGTGATTCTTTATCAGCCGCATAGTGAAATTTATAAAGGCTGCCTAAACTGCCATTTTGGTGCTGCAGCTTTCATAAACCCTCCATACAACTGTAGCCCAAGGGAATCATTTGAATGATACCAATGTTTATCTTAAAATCCAGGATGTAATCTGATTTTGTCAGTTTTACAGTTTTACTGATATCAGGTAATGTTTTTAAGTTCCATGCCGATCAGATCATATGATTGCCATGAACATAGACCTGATGATATCATTGAAGTGAGACATCTCTGTGTGTACTAGTGAATCTCCATGGAGCCTTATATTTAAAATCCATGACTGGCCCTACCGTTACCTCATCATGTTTATCAATATTATCTTGTGCACTAGCGTGTAAAGCACAAGTTAAAATTGATAAACATGATAATGTAAATATACAGTACCAATGGGTAAAAACTATAAAACTAAAGAAATCAAATTAAATTAAGGATTTTCATGTAAACATTGGGACAGTATTTTTCAAAACTGTTTCCTTTGGACTACAGTTGTATATAGAAGGTTTCATAAAAGGTACCTGCACAAAATAACATACTGCTAGGAATTAATCGTAACTTTCAGAAGTAGTCAGCTATTACTTCTTGTATCTGAGTACTTTTTATGTTGTCTTGCGCTCAGCACAGACAACATATTGTGGCTGCTTGGAGTGGAGAAGCAGGTTTTGGAGGTGCGGTCCTGCTGCAGCCAATAGTGCCACTGTTTTTGTGGCCAGGCTTTGTGGCACCAGTGGCATAGCACACTGTCTATGACAGCAGTTGAGAAGCATGCCACCAACTTGAAAGAATTAGCGCTGCAATCAGGGAGCACCATGGGCAGTCCCTGATTGCAGCAGCAATACTGCTTGCCTCGTCTGGTGTCCCTGTCAAGCAACATGGCGGTGGCTTCCTGTCAGCTTCTCACAGTCCCCATGGAAGCTGAGGGACAGTCACCACCTCTCACAGTCCCTCTGAAAGCCGACAGGGTGCCCAATCCCTGTTGCATACCCCCTCCTAAGTTAATTTGCCGGCCGGGGTGCCCAATCCCTGTTGGCATAATGTTCCCAATTCTTTTGTGCCTAAGGGGTGTCCAATCCCCATTGGCTACAGACCTCCCTCTCATCAGACACACAGGTGGCATGCTGGGAGCCTACCCCAGTGTGCAAAAGTACCTGTAAAATAGAAAACCTTCCCACACTGTTTTTTTGTGTTTTAACCTGTAAAATCAAAACGGTCCCTTATTGAGTTTGGTGTTGGTAAGCTGTATAATGGCATAAATGGGGGAGTTTCAACTTATGTGGCTATCTCAACCATTTTTTGATTTTGCCACCAAATTTTCAACATGGGGTTCTTAGGACCCCTCCTCATGAATTCAGTTACTGTCATGACTTTATTCAGTCCTAAAGGTGATTTTGTGGTTATTACACGGAATCACCTTTAAGACTAAGTAATGAAATGACAGTGTCACTGTTCATGAGGTGGCCTTCAAAAGCCTATGTTGCAAATTTGGTGAAAAATTCCAAAATGACTGTGTTACAAGCATGTGTTGCGCGAGTTTCACATCACTGTAACTTTGCAAATTTGTAATATTTCACTCCAGATTTTCAACACTGACATTTTTCACACCTCCTTATGAACAGTGCAGCTATCATTTTTCACATCCTGGCCAAAATGTGTTTTCACACTACTGGTGCAAAATAGCGCCGATCGCTGTGGGAAATCAGTGTTTGGGACAGATTAAGAAAATCACAGTGACAGTGTTCATAAGCAGAGGTTCTAAATGCCTACATTGAAAATTTGGTGATGAAAGTCCATAAAATGACTTGTTACAAGCGTCGTTGTGCAGTTTCCACGCACACTCGTAACTAAAGAATTTGCAATATTTTCACTTGACATTTTCAACACTGCCAATTTTGCACACGTCCTTATGAACAGTATAGCTGTCATTTTCATGTCCTGCCGAAATGTGTTTTTGCACAACTGGCACACTATGGCGCAGTCACTGTGGGAAATCAGTGTTGGGACAGAAAAAAAAATCATAGTGGCAGAGTTCATGAGCAAGGTCCCAAAATGCCTATGTTGAAAATGTGGTGAAATAATTCCACTAAATGACCGTGTTATGACCGTGCATTGTGCAGTTTCCACAACTCGTAAATTCGAGCATTTTTTATATTTTCACTCGAGATTTTCAACACTGCCATCTCTTCACACCTACCTATGAATGGTACAGCTGTCATTTTTCACATCCTACCTGAACTGTGTTTTCCCACATCTGGCTCAGAATGGTGTGGTCGCCTGAGAAATCGCTTGGGACAGATTAACAAAATTATAATGCCAATATTCATGAGCAGAGGTCCCAAACACTTTCATGATGTGGGGGTCACAAAAGGCCATGTTGCAAATTTGTACTGCAATACCAACAAACACCCTGGGTGTTACGGTTCCTAACCATAATGTCCCACCCTGTACAGACTGACAGGTGTTAGGGTATGCATTTGGCTTGCCAGCTGTAATGCTCACACTATACCACCCCCAACCCTCAAACCACTGACAGTCATCGACATGTGCCTTGGACTCTTTGGCTCCAGAAGTTCACCCCATTCTCCTATGCTGCACCCATTTCAATGTCTTGCGAAATGGGGTGACTGATAAGCTGAACACCCTAAGACACACCTCAGCGGTTGTCAGTGTCTGCAGGACAGGGTGAGGTGAAATGCCATAAGCGTTATGGGCGAATAGGGTAGGCATAAGGCCGAGGACCCCAAGGCACAATGCAATACTTGTCTCAGTCTGCAGGGTAGGGTGAGCTGAAATGGCATGGACATTATGGCTGACGCCCAAAGGCACAACTCAGTGCCTATCAGTCTCTGTAGGGTGGGTGGGGTTGACATCACTTCCATACTTCACTGCTGTTCCTATTATGCATCTCTTGAACTCCTGCACTACCAATGCCAATGTCAGCAACACAACATTCGGCATTGACAAATGCTTGTTATATGTAGAGATCAGATAAGAGGAATGGAGGACCAATTCATAGGGGAACAGGAAGGTGGAAATGCTGTGGATTACAGACAGTTGTTTACAGGCCCTCACACCAGTCAGAAACAGGAGACCAGCTTCTTGGAAAGAGATCAGGAGAGTTGCTAGGATAGGCAAAGTTGATCCTGACAGGTGACCTAAATATACCTGGCATGGACTGGGCCATGGTGGTGACAAAGAACACATATTTAGGCATTGGTAGACACATTCCAGGATTGCTTGTTAACATAACATGTCAGGGATCACAGCAGACAGGCAAGTTATCTTGGAGTTAATGTTCATGACTCTAGATGATGATGTGAGCGTCAGGGCCCCTGTAGTTGCCAGTGATCATAACACGTGTGGTTCTCCATAAACCATCTCTCAAGACATTGTAAAATCCAAGAATCATGTACTGGACATTCATAAAGTAGACTTTGGAAAATTACTAAGCTACTGCCAATTCCAAGGTAGTATGAAGGGTGGATGGGGAGGAAGGAAAGTGGGAGACCATAAAAGGAGCAGTCCTGGAGGTCACCAAGAGCTACATGACAATGATAGGTAAAGCAAGGAAGTGCAAGAGGCCTTTCTGGTTCAGAGATGAGTTAATGAAGCTATAGTTAAATAGAGGAAAGCCCTCAAGGCACATAAGAAGGAACAGACAGAGGCAAACAGGTCAGTCTCACCTGGGCAGCCTGAGGGAAGCAGAAATAACCTTGGGAGACCCAAAGCTGAGGCAGAGCTCCAAATCGACAGGGAGTCACAGAGAATAACACCTTCTTCAGGTACATCAGGAGAGAAGGAAAACTAAGTAAGCCATTGAGGGACTGAAGATGGCCAGGCAAGGGTGTAATGATACAGGCAAGGTGGATCTCCTTAGTGAATTCTTCACCGTTGTACTCATGGTGGAAAATGGGGACCTCTCCCAAGTGATCACTCAGACCAGCAGGATAGACAGAGGAAAGGGACAGGAGCTGGTCATAAACTCAGTCACTAAAGATGAGAATTCAGCAGGCTTCTGGGACTAAAACAAAATGTGGCACCATGACCTGATAGACTCCACCTAAGTACTCACAGATGCAGTGGCAGCGCTGGCAGGTCTTTTAGCAGATCTGTTTAGTTGCTCCTTGGCAACAGGAGTAGTTCTGAAAGACTGAGGGAGACACATTTCATCCCACTACACATGGGAGGGGATAATGGGAACCCAGGTAAATACTGGTTGGACAGTCTGACCTCTATAGCAGGGAAACTGTAAAGACAACCATCAAAGAGTGGATGGTGGAATTCCTTGCAAGGAAGGGTTTAAAGGATGGGTGGTGCCATGATTCTGTAACGGGAATGTCATGCCAAACCATCCTCATTTACTTTTCCTATACAATGACACAGACAGTGGATAAGGCTCAGGCTGTTGCTGTCACTGCCCACTAAGTACTTTAGACCTTCCTAGAGAGATTCCTCACTGTTCCTTACTTTTAAAATCTAAATTGGTCTTCCATTGTTGATAGAAGATAATTTAGTATAGGTTTTATTTAAGTGGGTAAACAGTTTAGTCCAAGATATCTAGACGATCAACTAATTTTATCAGAATCTTAATATTGCTTACATAATATACTGGTAGGGGTTAAAAGTATCAGAAATGCAATCCTATTTTGGTCAGACTACTCTTTTGCACATCACAGCCTCCTCCTGGAATAGATTCTACTCAAATGTTTCAGCTACCTACTTATGCTAGACTTTAGCTTGCTATTCTTGAAATAAATCTATTTTGCATATGATTGTACTTGAAATGATGTATTACATTGTATATTGTACTTGTCGAATGTATTTTATGCATCTCACATTGTACATTGTATTTTGTACTACTGTAATTTTGACCTATGCAGGATGATCTTGAAAACAGGTCTTGTACCCAGTGCTCCTTAACTACTAAATATAAGATTCAATAAAATAAATTCATCCATGTCCTGTACTTGGACTTCAGCAAGGTCTTTGACTCTGTGCTGCACAGGAGGCAGTGAACAGCTAAAAACCTGGGGCGAGGAGGAGCAACTTAGCCAAGCATATTTTTTCGGTTATAGGACACAGATGGTAGTGGTGAATGGGAGCCCTTGGGGTCAAAAGGTGATGAACAAAGTGCCTCAGGGGTCTGTCCTCAGACCAGTACTCATCAATATATTCATTTGTGACTAGCAGTGGAATCCAGGGTAAGATTAAGTTTACACAAATAATACAACACTATGTGGCAGGGTAGTCACAGAAGAGGGAATAAAGGATTGAAGAGCAATCTAGTAAAACAGGAGAAATGGTTTGGGATCTGGCAGCCCAAATTCAATGCAAAGAAATGCGAAGTCATGCATATGGTTCAATACACCCATGCTATGTAGGCATTACACACTGCGTAGCATGGGTCTCAAGATGTGTATGACTGTGCCACAACCATTATACTACATGCCCAACCCCTGCACATGTGCATGTCATAGGTGGGCAGTGATGTAGGAGCCAGAGGTGCGCATCTGAAGTGGGCATGTCCAGGTATGCTGTCCAGCTACATTATGTGTAGGCACAAAGGTGTGGACAGCTGGTGGGAGAGCATGTAGCATGGTGCAGAACCCCAGGCACAATGTAGCCATGGGGCAGTGATAAAGTGATTACACCGTCACCCCAAAGAATGACATGGGATGCAAAATGGTAATTTGACACACTGTTTACTGCACAGGTGGTACATATAAAATATGCCATATCCTTTATCAGAGAACGTAATGGTACTACACTGCAAAGCATAGTCAGTTCACACAGCACATGCCAGAGTCCCATAGTCTGTGCACACAGCTCTGGTGGTAGTCCATGGCTGTGTCATACCTGTGCCTGTATCCCATGGCACAGTGCTCATATGTCATGGCCAGGTACCTACTAGCCATAGGCACCACACCACTGTAAATGTCAATGGCCCCGGCCACTATGCTGTCCAAGTCTGCATGCTTGTCGCCCCATAATACATGGCACATGTTGCCTTCTTCCACCTCCAGAGGCCATAGTGAGGATTCAGAATTGGTGTTAACAATGTTGGGTCCCTCCTTCACAGATGTATCACTGTCAGTGGCGGCAGGTTATCCTGCAGGGGAAAAAGGCAGGCATGAAATGGATGTGTCCACATCTACACAGCCAAGCCCTCTTGCTAAATGGCAAACTTACCCTAATGCACCTCCCTACCTCAATTCATCCACCTACTCCATGTCTCATACTGTGGCTGAATGCTTTACTCACCACAGTAGGTTCAAGAATGAATTATACCATCCTGAACTTGTCTCAGTAATACTCCCCAGTGTATTCAAGCCTCTCACGCAGTCGCATGGCCCTTGCCGGTGGCCTGGTGCCATAGTCCATGGCTCCAGCTGACTCCTGTGGTCCGGTCGCAGCAGGATCTTGGCCAGCCATCCTTGGAATGGCTACAGTGACAAGAACACATGCATTAGTGGCAGCCATGGAGGAAGCCCTCCTAGGTGTGGTGTGCACTGACTATTCAGTACATACCGTCACTGGCTGGGTCACCCTCCCTCCACCAGAGGCAGTCATCCTGTTCCTCATGCAGTAGGTTGCCATGGCTCCCAGCATCGGGTGTCAGGACATGGCATCCATGTTGCAGCGGAATGTGACTGTGGCCACCTCTTATACACCTGTGGAATGCTATCTTCTGTATCGACATGACAACCCACCTACAGATTGCTGTGCAGCATCCGCAACACCCTGTTACATGCAGTATGCTCCATGCTGTGCTCAGCAGGTGTGTGCCATGGGCTGTGCATGGCCATTTATGGTAAGATTATGGGGTGTTCCTGGCACTGGGAACCACCAGGTGGCCATCCTTCCCTATTTGTGCTTCACTCTATGCTGACCTATGTGGCAGGGTAAGCCCAGGTAGCCAGCCCCACACTTTGTTGCATGCCATGGTGTGGTTCCTGCAGCCATTACACCACATCACAGTCCATAATGGACCCAATACGCATAGAACCCATTCAGAATAAGAATCCCAAAACAGAGTATTGAATAGGGGGTGTTACTGTAAACTGGTCTACAGAAAAAAAGACCTTCAAGTCACCATCGATTAGGATTTTCTGGTGGCCAGGAACAAAAAAACGGAGCCTTGCTGAATGCACTCCAGAACTGTCTCCTGGAACAGCTAGTTAAGGACCCTAGAACAGCCTGCCATCCTTGATGTGGTGCTTACCAACTTGGAGGTGGTAGGCGCCAGTGAGAGTAGGGGAGCTACTGGGAACCAGCAACCATAACTCCATTTAGTTCAAACTGGCCCTTGGGACCGGAATGCCCCACTTGAGAACTGAAGTACTTGGTTTTAGGAGAGTGGACTTCAACAAGCTGAGGGAACAGGTCAGGAAAACTTGGCCAGTGTAGACATTTTACGTGGGTGGAAGAGGCTGGGGTAATAAAGGCAGGGCATTGTCAAGGCATCTAAGTTATGATGAGATGGATAATTAAAAGGAATAAGTGCAAAGACCATTATGATTCTTTGCAAAGGTTAGTGAAAGCAGTGGGGATAAGAAAAGGCATTCCATGAGTACAAAGAAGAGCAAGGAGGAAGAATGGTGGAATATTTACTGAGAAATAAGGAGGCAAAGTGAGTGGTTAGGGAGGCAAAAGCAGACACAGAGCTACAGTATGTATTGCAGAAGGGCAGGGCAGAGAAAAACATTTCTTCTGATATATTATGGAAAAAGAAAAAAGGAGGGCAGTTGCTGGGCTATCAGGGGCATAAGGGTGATACAAAAGGATGGGCAAAAGGCTGCTGTCCTTCATGGTTATTTTACTCATTTTTCACCAGGGAGGAAGGTGGGCCCTTGCCTGAAAGTGGCATCACAGTGGCTGATAAGGGGTCCTGGAGATGAGGCAGACAATTTTAGGGGATAGGGTCCAGAAAGGGCTGGCAGCCTAAAATATGGCCCTGGGACCAGATGGGCTGCATCCAAGGATACTCAGGGACCTGGTGGCAGAACTGGCTGAACCTATGGTAGGGCTATTCAACAACTCACTATGGATGGGGTAGTTTTGAAGGACTGGAGGCTGGTGGACATCATTCTGCTCCATAAGGGGGAGAGAAGGAACAAGCAAAACTACATACCTGTCAGTTTGACCTCCATGGCAGGGAAACTGGTGGAGTCACTGGCCAAAGATCTCATGGACTACCTGGACAGCAACGGTCTCAGGATAGTAAAGAGCACAGGTTCATGCCAGGCTCCTGTCAGATGAAGTGATAGTTTTCTTTGGTTGGGTGACTAGAGAATTGATGTGACCATGCTCTGGATTTGCTCTATTTGACTTCAGCAAGGTTTTTGACTCGGTATCCCACAGAAGCTTGCTGAAGAAGATGGGGATCTGGGTGAAGCAGAGGACATAGTTAATTGGGTGAAAACTGGCTAAAGTGTTGGCAGCAGAGGGTTGTAGTCAAGGGGTCAAATCAGAAGAGAGGGAGGTCATAAGTGGGGTGCCACAGGTATTGGCCCTGGGCCCAGTCCTCTTCAATATGTTCATCAGTGACATTGGGGAAGGTATCCAGGGCAGGTTGTGTTCTCTTTGTAGATGACACTAAGCTCTGTGGGAGGGTGGATAGTGATGAGGGAATCAGGGAAATGCAGAAGGACTTACAAAAGGTAGAAGAATGGTTTAAGGTGTGTCAGTTGACATTCATGCCAAAAATGCAAGGTAATGCACCTACAGAATAAGAACCTCAGGACAGGGCACTGGATGGATGGGGTGAGACTTAGAACTATGGCTGAGGAACATGACTTAGGATTTATCATCAGTGACACCATCAAACAATTAAGCCAGTGCAACAAAACCTATAGCAAGCCAATAGGATGCTGGGGTGCATAGCGAGGGTTATTGACAGCAGGAGGAGGAGGGTAGTACTGCCCCATTATGGCTCTTTAGTGAGGCCACACCTGGAGTACTGTGCCTAATTCTAGAACCCTCACCTGAGAAAGAATAGGCACAGGCTGGAGACAGTACAGTGCAGGGTAACAAACATTACTTAGGGCCACAGGGCAGGTCTTATGAGGAGTGCCTTGAGAAAATGACCATGTACTCACTGGAGACCAGAAGGGAGATGGGAGGTATGACAGAGACTTTCAAGTTCCAAAAGGAAAAACAAAGTGAACAGCAAGGAACTGTTTATCTTGAATGCTAATTCAAGGTCACAAGGGCATGAGTAGAACCTGACAGGGAGAGGTTCAGTAAGGACTTAAGAAAGTACTATTTTACAGAAAGGGTAGTGGAGCAGTGGAACAGACGACCAGCCAAAGTGGTGTGGAAAAACAGTTGATGGTTTCAAGCACAGTTGGGCCAGAGTGAAGGGTATAATAGTCACTTGAGGTGACAGAATTGAAAGGGAAAAGGTGTGGGGAGCTAGGACCCTGGATGACAATAAGTCACAGGGTTGGATAGGGAACTCAGGCAGACTGCATGGACCATTGGTCATTTGTACCATCATCGTCAATGTTTCTGTGTTTCGTAGTGACAGTGTCACTTCATCAGCGCAGTGGGCACAGCATTTGCAAAGGCAACCGGATGAGGTGCTGTATCAGTGAGGGCATCACCTGGAGGAGCAAGGAGACGATCCTGCCCTTTATACCTGTCTGGTGAGTTGGCACCTGGGTACAGTGCACCACTTTGGAGCCCCACTCAGAAAGACCATGACAGCTTGGAAACAGCACAGAAAAGGGCCCTGAAATGGTGTGGGTGTATGAAGGAAAGTCATTCATGGAGCAGCTGAGTAGTCTAAACATGCATTGACTTGGGACAAGAAGAGAGTGATAGGAAATGACAGACACCTCAGAATATATCCATGGGGTCAATAGAGTGGACTGGTCAATGCTGTTCAATCACAGCAATGGGTCAAGCACCAGGGCCATGAGTACAAACTGGTAGGGGTAAATTTAGGTGGAATGTAAGAATGTACTCTTCATGGAGAGTGGTGGATGGCTGTAAGCTGCCAAACAAATGGATAAGATCTGAGACTGTCCATGGGTTTCAAGTTGGATGGGATAAGTACAGAGGACTGGTGGCTGTAGGAATGAAGGGATGATGATGCACTGCAGACAGCTCACATCAGGAGGCTTAGTCTGACACCGATAAAGTAGGCAGTAATGGTCATAACAACATAAAAGTAGTCAGCAGAAGGAGACCACATGGTCTATCTTGTCTGCTTGAGTTGTGTAGGGTTTTGTATTTTCCCCTATGCCATTGCCCCTACTCCCTCTTCTCCTCCCCTTCCTTTTCCTATGTCCCACGACTTCACTTTGTGTTTGTTCCAAGCTTCTTTGAATGATCCCACTGACTTGGCTGCCACGACCTCTTCTGGCAGCTCATTCCAAACCAACACCACCTTTTCTGTGAAGAAGTGTTTCCTCATATCCCTTCTATATCTTGGCTCCACCAGCTTTAGGCTGTGTCCTCTTGTGGTGGTGTTTTCTCTGTTGTTGAAGATACCCTCACATTCAACCTTGTTTACTCCCTTCATGTACTTGTATGTCTCTATCATACCTCCCTCTGCCTCCTCTCTCCTCTTCTCCAATGGGTACATCCTCAAGTCCCCAGCCTTTCCTCATATGACCTGTCCTGCTGTCCCCTGATCATTTTAGTCACCCTCCTCTGCACCCCTCTAGCAGTGTAATGTCTTTTTTTTAGGTATGGGTGCCAGTACCTCACTCCATATTCCAAATTAGACCTTACCAGTGATCTATATAATGGCAGAATAACCTCACTGTGCCTGCTACTGAAACCCTTTGCAATAGAAACATAGAAACATAACCTTTGACAGCAGATAAGGACCACTTGGCCCACCTAGTCTGCCCATATTCCCTACCTAGAGGATAAATGCAACCCAGTGTCCTGTTGGCCTTCACCACCACTGTTTGCATTGCATGGACTGCTTCAGATCACTAGTAATTGCTACCCCAAGATGTTTTCTTCCTGTGTCTTGGCTACTTGTGCTTTTCCTATGTAGTACTCTGCTCTATGGTTTTTGTCCCTATGTGCATCACCTTGCACTTTTGGCATTAAACCCCAACTGCCAAATCCTGACCATTTATCTAGATTGGCTAGGTCCTCCCTTATTTCGTCTATCCTCCTGAGTGTCCACCATCCTACAGAGCTTGGTGTTGTCTGCTAATAGGCATTTTGCCCTGAATGCCCTCCTGATGTCGCTATAAATATATATATTAAATAGTACCAGGCCCAAAACTGACCCCTGTGGAACCCCTGGTGACCTCTTTTGTACTGGAGGTTATGCCCACTACCGCCACCCTCTATGTTCTACACCCCAACCAGTTTTCAACCCATCTTATTATTTTCTCCCCACCCCTAGCTCTCTAATTTTTTTATAAGTCTTTTCTGTGGCAACGAATCGAAGGCTTTATTGAAGCCCAGATAAATGACACATACTGTCTGACTCTTGTCCACTGCCTTCTTGACACAGTCAAAGAACTCTACTAAATTCATTTGACATGATCTGCCAGACACAAACCCATGTTGCTTACAATCTTGCAGGCCATTTTCTTCCATGTACCTCACCAGTCCCTCCTTTAGTATGGTCTCTATAAGTTTGCATACTATTGAGGACAGGTTGACCGACCTATAGTTGCCTCGGCTACTCCTTGGGACCACTTTTGGTGGAGTAACACAACATATGCTATTCTCCAATCCTCTGACACTACTCCAAATTCAGGAACTCTTAAATAGAATTGTCATTGGGTCTGCCAGTTCTTTGGCCAATTCCCAGTACCCTGTGCTCATCCAGCCCTGGTGTTTATCCACTTTCAGAGCTCTCAGTCCCTTCTTCACTCTTTCTATCCTAGTGACCCCTATTGGATCTGCCCGTCCCTCTTTTCTTATTGCTGCCTGAGGCATTGGTCCATCCCTCTCTTTTGAAACACAGAGCAGAAGTATTAATTTAATACTTGCTTTTGTCCTGTCCTCCACCACTCATTCACCCCTTTTTAAGTCTTACAATGCCATCCTTCTTGTCCCTTTTTTCTTTGATGTACTTGAAGAAGGCATTTTCTTCCCTCTTATCCCTTCTGCTGTCTGGAGTTCTTTCTGAGCCTTGGCTTTCTTTACCTCCTTTTTTTGCTATTTTGTATTCTGTATTCCTCATCCTTCTCTATCCCTAACAGTTCTTTCTCTTTTCCTGCAGGCTGCCCTCTTTTCCTTATCACCCTACTGACCTTCCCACTGAACTAGCTAGCTGTCTTGCCCCTTCCTCTTCCCTCTCATTTTTATGCAACTGTCCATGGTGTTTTGAATATCTCCTTGATGGTTTTCCAAAGTGTTTCCTTCCATTCCTTCATCTATGTTTCCTAGTTGCTCCTAATCAGTTCCTCATTTTGTTAAATGTCACTGTCCTGAACTCCAGCACCCTAGTCTGTGTTGGGATATCTTCTTTTCCCATGTCAATCTTGAACCACACTAAGCTGGTTACTTCCTAGGGTTCTCTGATGTCAACCTTCTGAAAGTGTCTCCCCATTAGTAGCACCAGATCCAGGATTGCTTCCCTCCTGTTGGACCCATCACCAGTTGTGTCAAAGCCCTCTGAACTGTATCAATGATCACCGACTTCTGGCACGGATATGGCAGGAGTGCCCAGTCTATTTTGGGCAGGTTAAAGTCCCCAGTTACTACCTACTCCCCGCCATGTCATTCAATTATTGCACTCAGCACCTTGTCCATCTCTTTGCCCTGGTTAAGCAGTCTATATACCATCCAACCTATTTTCTTACCCCTACTGCTCTGCAGCTGCAACCACAATGCTTCATTGTTCACCTTTTCCATTTCCTCTTCCATTGCACACACTATCCCTTCCCTGATTGTATGCTGCAACCCACTCCTCTTTCCTGCCTCTCTGCCCTGTCTGTAGAGCTTGTACCCTGGGATCGAGAGGTCCCAGTCATGATGGGCTGTGGCCCAGGTTTCTGTAATGGCCACTACATCCATTTTACTTTGGTGAAGAAGGCATGTAAGTCTGCTATCTTGTTCCTATGCTATATGCATGCAGTGATACCACTGCCCACCTTCTCCCTTCGGTTTCATCTTTCATTTGCTTCTCTTGGTTGATCCCTGTCATCCCTCCCCTCTAACCCCATTATTACATTTTCGTACATTCCTCCACCCTCCTGCCTTGGGAGGCTTTTTGCCCCCCTTTCTGTTTCCCTTGAAGTTTAAACCCAGTTCTTCTGCCGTATTTCCTAGCTTATCCTTTACTGCTCTTTTTCCTTCCCACTTAAGTGTACCATATCCTGGCTGTATAGTCCCTTATTTGACCATGCTTCTTCCCTTTTCCTATAAAACTGCACCCTCCTCACTGCACCAAGATTAACAAAATCACAACGACACTGTTCATGAGCAGAGGTCCCAAATGCTTTCATGCGATGGGGTCACAAAAAGGTAATGCTAAAAATTTGAGTGCAATACCAACAAATGCCCAGGGCATTAAGTTTTCTAACCATAACATCCCACCCTGTACAGACTAATAGGCATCAGGGCAGTGCCTTTGTATTATCTGCTTTAGTGCTCATGCCATTGCACCCCCCACCCCCACCCTGCAGCCACTGACAGGCATCAAGGTGTGCCTTGGACTCTTCAGCCCCAAAGTTCAACCCATTCTCTATGCTGCACCCATCTGAATGTACTCCCTTATGAAATGGGGTGAGCATAAGTCCCAATGACCCAGGCACGGTCGCGACACTTGTCAGACTTTTGCAGGGTAGGGTGAGTGAAATGGCATTAGCGAGGCGGCCAGCTACCCAAAGGCACACCCCAATGCCTGTCACTCTCTGCAGGGTGCGGTGGGTTGATGATGGTTCTATACTTCACTGCCATTCCTATTATGCATCTCTCTAACTCCTGCACTACCAATGCCAACACCAGCAAGACAACATTCGGCATTGACAAATGCTTGTTTCTTTCTGTTTTGCTAAATAGTAGATTTTCTACCTGACAGTACTAGGTGTAATATGTAGAACAGTACTCTGCCTGGAGGCTGTGTAATGTACTGAGGGATAAGATTACTCCTGGCTTACGTGTTTTTTTAAGTAATGCCCATAAAATGGACATCTCCTCACAAAATATAGAATCTGCTGCATTACATAAGGAAAAGGTGTTACAAAGGGATGAAAGATGCCTCTGGTGTTTTTGGAAGTTTTGTGACATGTTTTGTATCTTGTGGGCTGTGCACCTTTGGAAAATTAAACCTTCTCTGCTGCCATGTTTTACAAATTAGCAATAGCAGAGAGAACTGCCTGCACATGACAGCAGTGCAGGGGACAATGTGTCTAAATGGTTGAGACATGCAGTAAATTGTTTGGAACAAGTCTGCTGACTGGCATTCCAAATTATAGGGCTCTACCACAGCAGCATCTAATTAGTACTGTACCTGCCTGTATTCTGCCCATTGCCTGGAGGAGAGGGTTGTTAAAGGGGCACTAGGTGATTATGAATAGACACAGTTTATAGGATTATTACCCTTGCATTGAATAATGTTTTTAGGAGTACATACTGTACATGCAATTGGCTTAAGAAAAAAAATGGAGAAATGTGGATGACCGAACCAACTGATAGCAAAATTCCTACCATTTTGTTTGTGGGAGGGATGATTCTAATTGAAAATGGCTATCATGCTCTCGACTGAACACGTCTTTTTACTTTTTCCCCAGTAGAACAGACATTCTCTCTCAGCCTATAAACAAACCCTGGATCCCACAAAACTTAGAAAAGCACTGTCAGAAGGAGGCTTTATGGTATATTAAGTCTGTTTAGTAAGGAAGTACATGCTCTTTAGCGGTTCCTGTCCACCCCATTCCTCCCATGCCCCTGCATCAACCCTTAGCCTACTCACCCTTCTTGAAGTTTTCCACCTTTTCTTATTGATTGGCACCTTTAGGGCTTATTCAACCTTTACAACACCCATTCTGTAAACAACACTTTGTGGCATACCTCCAGAATATACCACATGTAGTTTGCTGCAGTTTCCTCTAATGTTATAGATTCCACTGGTCTTGACCAGTTCACTACAATTCACCTTATTTATGCCCTTTATGTATTTGAATGTCTCTATCATGTCCTCCATCTCTCCAAGGTTTCCAGACAGTCATGTTTAGCCTTTCCTGTCTCTGCTTTTACATATTCCTCTGCTGACTCTACATCATCTTGATTGCACTTCTGTGTGCTGTCTCAAATTGTTGATGTCCTTCCTTGGGTGAGGGTTTTAAAACTGGATACAGTATTCCAGGCGGGATCTCACAAGGGTTCTGTAATAGGGCAGGATAACCTCCTTCCACCTACTGCAACTTCCCTCATGCAACTTAGCATAGTGTGCCCTATGCACAAACAGGCAGAAAGTATGCACCAAAGACACATACCTCTAATTCTCACAGCCTCCTGCACCCCACAGACAGGTGCACATTGACTGGTATTCATTATCCATGGCCATCTGTCCACAGCCCCCAGCACACAGGTTCATAGGGGTGGATGGGTGCAGAGCAGTGGACCTGGTCGGCATCCAATCGGAAGCCCAACCTGGGTCCTAGAGTTGATCCTTTGCACCATAGGTGCATGAGAAGGTGCAGATCCCAAAATTGTAGAAGTACAGGCACTCACCCAAACTGCCACCCCAAGCCCTCCCCAGCTGCCCAATGGGCTGGAGCAACATGGAGGTGAATCCCAATCCCACTACAACTGGTGGGTGACATTCATAGGGGTGCATAATGGGTTATAGCAGGTTCCCTCTGCCAAACTTGTGCCCCCCATTATAGCTTCATTCACCTTGTGAATGGCGCGTAGTGCAGGCACTCCTCAACACACCCCTGGACCACCCTGGTTTGTAGTCACCACACCGGCTGGGGATCTGATGCATATCTGGTTGGCACACAATTGTGAATACTGCTGGGCCACCACTGTTCAGCATTCATGCATTGGGTTGCCTCCACTGCAGATACAAGTCACATAAGCAGTTTGCTTTTTTGTGCATAGGGCCCCATACTGCTTTATTGCATATTGTGCAGATGTCTTAAATGGGAACATTCAGGGCCAGCCTGGTGGTGCTGAGTGTTGAAGTGCTGGATGCCACATCTCATGTCATGCTGTTGACCTGGGTTCAGGAGCAACCTCGGGTCATGGAGTGCCAGCTGGGGGAGGGCTGGGCAGAATTTTCCCTTCTGGGGTGGGCGCCCTCCTCCATTGTCCTGCACCCATTGGGTGGAGGTCAATGGATGCACAGGCAATAGGGTGGTGATGTAAGTCTGGGGTGGGGTGGAAGGGTCACCAGATCCTGGGCGTGTCTGCGCACCTCCACACATGCATGCGTATATATATGCCAGGACCCTGGGAAGGAGAGAAAAAGTGAAAATACAAAAATTGTAAATAGAAAAAAAATAGGAACAATCAGTACAAAAGAGCCTCACAAGCAAATGTGGGTGGGTCCCAATTGCACTTTGTGTATATGAACTTTTTACTTATTTATTTATTTATTTGCTTTTGTTTATCAGGTAATCACACTAGGCAGCCAAGTGCCTATTTTCAGGAGCGACCCAGGAGGTTACAAGGTACAGACGAGAACAATTTAGCAGTAGACATCGATCACGTGTAAAACAGTATGGTACAGGTGTTTGACAACAGTCAATATACAGAACATCACAAGTGCATATTAGTGGGCTGGAGCCCAAAGCTCAGGGATAGTACAGAATATTCACATAATATGTACAGAAAGGCAAGAAAGGAACACATTTCCAGACAATATAGCTGATAGTAGCAGGTTAGCCAGCAGATTGAGCGATTCAGTACCAGGAGACTCATCTCCTCACACAGTAGTGGCTGTGTTAGAGTCATCTCAGCCGGTCAGTTTGGAGTAGAGGACCCTTAAGTGCAGAGACAGGAGGATGCCAATTTGAGGAAACCCTATAGGGAGGATTTTAAACAGGAGTGGGAGAGGGAGGAGAGAGTGTTTACTTGGAGGGAGTTCCACAATCTGGGTGCAAAGACAGCGAAGGCCAGGTCACCCATCTGAGTATGGGTTTTGGGAACCTGGAGGACATGAGAGCCACAGGATCTTAAATGGTAGGAGGGTAGCAGGTTTGAGGGAGAGTGAGAGCAGGAGGTGTGGCAGTTCTGATGATGTTGTCGATGAAGCTGCCGAGGACAAAGTGCGATGTTTTTCTGGGGGAGCCACTCGAGCCTGGTGTACAACTCTGCAGTGGTGCATGAGACAGGGAGCAGAGAGCACAATGCGATACACGCTGTTGTAGGTGGTGTCCCATTTTGAGAGTCTAGTTTTGGGATGGGGGCAAAGGAGACAAGCCCATAGCAGAGTGAGGGAGGAAGACCCCTTGGCCAGGGCAAGTCGTGCAGCTGGGGTTAGATAGCTTTTGCTTTGTATACCAGGCCCATCTTGCAGTTTGCAGCCTTGCAAACGCTATAATATGCAGGGAGAGGTCAGTTTCAGGTCAAGGGTTACCCCAGGTACTTGACGGAGCCCACAAATTGCAGAAGGTAACCATCAGCTCCTGAGATTTGTAGTGGAGTAGGGCAGGTTTTTGTTTTGGCCAGACAGTCAAAGAGCATGTCCTGAGTCTTTTGTAGGTTGATAGCGAGCTTGTAGCCCTTCAGCCAAGTTTGTATTCGAGTGAAGTCAGAGTTCAGCCTGGTGTTGATGTCTTTGATGTCCTGGGAGCTGGTGAGGATGACATGGTCGTCTCGTACAGGGTGGGGTGCCGTGGACCAGGACTGAGGCAACTCATTTATGTAAAGGGAAAACTGGAGGGGCCGAGAACAGATCCCTGGGGACCCCACAATTCACAGGAGAGAGATCAGGAAGGCTTGACTGAATCTAATGTATTGTTGTCTTCCAGAGAGGTAGATAGAGAACCAGGCATGAACCAGGGTGGGGCGATGCCAAGGGACAAGTATGGAGCCCAGTAGCGAGTGGTCAACCAGGTCAAATGCTTTTGAGATTATTGTTTGCTGTGGCATTGTAGATTCAGGTTGATTCTGCTGACTTGAAGTTGACATTTTCTGTAACCAGACATTTCAGAATCCCTGCAACTGACATCAGAATGGGGTTGCAGCAGTGGGACATTCAATGGCCTGCAGTTCTGTTCTTGTTAGAGTTCTTATACAGTAACCTCTGGTCTTTTGCTTGGTGGTCCACTGTCTTCTCAGCCTACAGCATAGTCAGAAGGACTGTGCCAACCCTGGGAGCAGCAGGACTGGCAAACATCTGATGTGAGCTGAATGGGATTCCAGAATTTCTGGTTGCATAAATGTCACTTAGAAGTCAGCAGAATCAGCCTGTTATAATTTACTGCAGTTTAGTAAATTGTATCAGGCAGATTCTGCTGATTTCTGGGCTGTGATTTGATGTAACCAGAAATCCCAGAATCCTGAAACTGACATTTGAGCAGGGTTGCAGCAGTGGAAGATTCAATAGCCTGAAATGCATGCTAAGATTTTTAAGCTCCAATCTGGGGCCCGATATTCAAAAATTGCCCTAGCGCCAAAGCCGATTTGCCCATGCAAACCGGGACGGTATCGGATGCACAATACCGAAAAGCCTGGTCAGCGCAGCCAAACAGGGTCTGCGCCTGCAATAGTCGGGGGGGCACAATGAAAATGAAGGTGGGGACCTGAATATTGGCACAGTCCAGTATTCAGATTATGTGTGCCACACAAGGCCATTTTTGCTGAGTTCCCTTAAGCAGTGCACATACCACCGATCAAAACTACGACATACTCCTGCACAACCCTAGCAGTTGGTGGTGGAAGTGTGGCGCCTCCCACCAACACAGTTGTCCTTGGTGTCCAGTGTTCCCCCACCCATCGCCAGCCTGATGGGCAATAGCACAGTTTCCTTGGTACTTGTGACCAAAAGTAGCAGACATTTGAAGATCAGCCTAACTTGGTGCCTGGAGTTAAGGCCCTGATCCTGGGTGTGGGCCAGCTGCAGTGTGTGGCTGTGCAGGGGTCCTAGTTCTATCACACGGGTAGCGGCGGTTTAGCCATTGTCCCCTAGGGTACCTCCTGGGGTCTGCTGGAAAGTGAGCCCAGGTGGGAGATTTGATAGTTGCAGCTGTGGACCCTGCGGCCTGGCTGCCCAGTTAGATTTTTTTTCCAATTGTTTAACCAGGTGAGACACACTAAGCTGAAAGCTTGTTTATAGATGCAAACTGGGAGCACAGGAAGTTAAGTGACTTGCTCAGGGTCACACAGTATGCAAGTGGGATTCAAACCCAGGTCTCCAGATTTGCAGCTCAAAGCTTTATTGGGGCTCTCTCCGGCTCCAGAGTAGTCAACCATCAAGTGGACCATTCTGGATTTTCTCTCTGAAATTACGGTCAGACTTATCTTTATTGTCATATTTAAGTCTGTTTAATGCAGTGAGAGTGCCTTTCTCTTTGGGTCTATGGTACAGTGAGAGTGTGCCTTGTACTAAAGAGTCTGGACATATTTTAACCCCAAACTTCCCTTTGTAGTGAGAGTATTTAGAGGTTTGGGGAGAGTTTCGAGGCTTTATTTATAAATGTATTCCCTCTGGTGGTGCGTGGAATATTGGGGTTTGATTTTCTGAATTTCCCAGTCATTATTTACAGTATAATTACTGGTGACCCCTGTAATCGCTGTTTCAAGCCCCTGTCTCAATCGCTCTTAATAACTGTGTAGCTAGGTTATTCCGGCATTCTTCTATTACATTCTGAGCTAGTTCTAAATCTTACCAGCACTCAGTTGTCTCAAGCACACAGATTCACTTCAACTGCCGTTAGCACCGTGTAGCATTTCACACATAACAGCGAGGCTCAGTCTCTTGACTCGACGGTTATGTCAATTTAGTTACCTCTGTAAAAAAAAACATGTTGTAAACATGGCAAGTCATTTTATGTTACCAAGCAGCTCTGAAAGGCAAAAATTCATAGCAGACCAGCAAAATCAAAATACAGCTCTCAAAACTGTAAGCAATTTAAAACTGTTAACAATATTTCTGGAGCAGAAAACTGAAGCCAGACCACTGAATGATATATCCCCAGCTGAGTTAGGCACACTTCTTGCAGACTTCACATACTGTGCAAAGAAATCGGATGACACAGAGTATGAGCCTGGGACAATAACAGGTAATCTGGCTAGCACAGATAGACACTTGCAATCCCTGAAGTACCCAGTATCAATTTTCAGAGCCCTGACACAGAGTTTAGAGAAACAAAAGAATCACTTTGTGCCAAGCAGAAGTTTTTAAAGAAACTGGGAAGGGCAGCAGGCCATTGAAAGCCCAGTCCCTGTGCTAAACTGACATAAACTTGTTGTACACAAACAGAAACAATTTCCATTAATAATCCAACTGGACTTCTAAATTTTCTGTTCTTTCACATTGGCCTCCAGTTTGCACGTCATACTAAGGAACAGTACGATTTGAGATGGGGACATAACAGAAGGGAAAGACTCTGAAGGGCATAAATACCTTGAGTACAAAGAGCACCAGACTAAAACCAGAACTGGTGAAAACATCCGAGATGTAAGACCAGTGTGCCCCATACTGTACTGAAAATGCATCAACCCCAACCAGAAACCCGTCTTCTAGCCTATGAAATCTACAAGAACAACAGGCCACAAAGTACACTTATAGAGAACAGTCCTTTTATCTTGCACCCAACATAAATTTCAAGCCAGGACAATCTCTATGGTTTAGAAATATGAAGATAGGGATTAACAAACTAAGGCAAATGATGGGCCGTATGAAACTTTCATCCAGCATGCCAGCCGATAAGCGCATAACAAATCACAGTACAAGAAAACTGCCATCCAACATCTGATGGGCGTCAACATAGCACCGACTGAGATGCAGCAAATATCTGGGCACAAAAATGTGCAAAGCATCAACAATTACTCAGTGCTCAGTGAGAAAAACATAGAGAAATCTTTGGCATTTTTAACAATTTGTCTGACCTATCAGCTCCAAGTACCTCTGCAACAAATGAAGTGACTGCAGCTCCACCAATCGCTAAACAAAATCATACCACAGTCCTCAGTTGCTGCTCCTTCCCTGTCTGTGGATTCCACAGCGAGAAGTTTCAAACACTGTTTGGCCCCAACTGCTACTTCATTCAGGAGTGTCAATAAATTTCAATTATTACCACTCCGTGGCCAAAGACCACGTCCTGTACAATCTATGACAATGGGTTCAGACTAAGGTACTTCATCAAGTAAGTGTATCAGTGGTAGAGCCATAATTCTTACACGACCTCTAATGTTAATTTTCATTTTTTTTCCTCCTCACAGGTTAGCACCGAACAAGCACCTCCATGACCCAGAGAAGAAGGACACTCCTTGATGACAACGGAAACACCACCACATAAGGAATCATATAATTTAAACTAAACTGAACTCAACAAATTCCAGTCTGCACCATCACTGACGACATCTCTGTTTAAGTCACAAGGCTATAAGTACCTAAATTAACTGTTCAAACTGTATCTAAGTCAAAAATGCTCTCTGATTGATTTCTATGAATGTTGTTTTATCTCATTAAACACATTTGGCAACCCCAAGTTTCTTTTGTCCTCTTCTCTAAACTCTCACCACCAGTAAATTATAAAAATAAAATCTATGCCAAATGTCGTTATGTGTGTTTTTTTTTTTACAAACCCTCATTTGTGATGACAGAGTAAACCTCTCGAGCTTCATTCTCGAGGTTTACAGGGTCATCACAAAACTTGAGTGTGTAAAAAAACATAACGCACAACTCGATAGCCGTATTCTCATTTAACGCTTTTGATTATTTTATGCCTTCACTGTGTCTAATTTAAAACTGCAGGCTTGGATTAGATGACTGAGACATTTTAAGTTTACATATTAGACTGCGTTGTCATTGAGATAAATTCGTTTTAGTTTATGGTGATTTATTTTGATCATAGATTATGTTTATTTTTTTTCCTTTAAGTGAGAGTTGAGGATTCATGGTTTTATTGTATAGGAAATTTGTTTTGTGCTATTATTGAGTAGATTGTATAGTTTATTTGGGTTACTGAAATGTGTAGGAGGCCTGCCCCCATGGTGGTGTGATATTCATCCTTCACCCTTCATGCCCTCCGCCCTTTACCTCCCACCACTGCACTTTTCTACCTACCAGCTCTGTAGAGCACTGGGTATTGCTCACCCGGGGAGTCGGGTGTGTGAACTGTGGAGGGTGAATGAGCGGACCATCGCATCAGGGTTGTGAGAGCCAGGAGGCACCCTGGGGGCTAAATGGAATCCAGATCGTGATAATCCATATCTGGTTCCCATACCCAAGGGCACCACCAATTTAGGTCAGCAGGTGGCTTTGATGGCCTTGGACGCCCACATCCAGCTCGGGCAGTGTTATGTAATGCCAGGTCTATTAAAAATAAGACTGCAATTATTGCAGACTTTTCAGAACAGCGGACCTGGCATGTGTCACTTGAGACTTGGCTGGATGAGAACTCTGGCCCAATATTGGAGGCTGCAATTCCGCCGGGTACTAGGTGATTCACCGCCTGATATTGGATCATGGGTGGGGGGTGTTGCGGTCTGTTTTAAGACCAAACTTGTCCTCATGAGTGTACCAGTTGAGGAGACCTAGTCATTTGAATGCACCATGGTAGCAGGTGTAGGTTGTAGGATCACCCTCATATACCGTCCACCCAGGGATGAGCGGTTCCTTCAGGAAGTGGAGGACTTCATGATCTACATGGCGTTTGAGTCGCCCAGGCTGATGGTACTGGGTGACTTTAATGCATGGGTCGATGACTTAACTCTCATAATTTGGTCAGCACTTCCCCCAGTTGATGACATCTCTGGGCCTTACACAGATTGTTTTTACTGCTACCCAAACACGGTCATTCTCTTGACTTGATCTTACTCCTTGGGGTTGAAGCTTTGGATCTTAGGGTGGAATCAGTCGGATGGTCCAATCACTATACCGTGTGGTTCAGTTTTGCACCCTTTGTAGGCCTACCCTGTGGAGATGGTGAGTTGCCACCCTTTACGAGATATAAGCTCTGAAGGTCTGACGGTGGTGCTTGGCCTATAGTTCTTCCTTGGCAAACAGTGACCCAGAGGCCCTAGTGGTGGCCTATAATATGGCCATTTCTATGGCCCTGCATGTCATTGCTCCTGTCCGAGTTCATCCTCTCTCCCTTCACCCTCGGCCACCTTGGTTCAATGGGTCCTTGAGGGGATATGGTGACTAGGATGAAGGTTGAGAGCATTGCTGGTGGAAATCCGCCCTCAATACCGATCACCTTAGACTGATGAACCATTATCAAGCCTATCAATCTGCAATCACCCATAAGAAGGCAGAGTTCCTGTCCGGGGAGATTGTGGCTGCCCAGAATAGACCGGCTCAGCTTTTTCAAACTGTGGACAGACTGTGCAACCCAGTCTGTCTACAGGTCTAAAACATTTTCACAAGTTGAGTGCGAGGAAATTGCTCAATTCTTTGTGGCTAAGGTGGTTGACATCAGGGCAGTACTCCAACCAGCACACTCTATGGGTCTTACTCTAGACCAGTGTTTGGGCACTGTCCCTCAGTTTTCCTGGAGTACCTTCAACCAGTCTGAACTTGTGGACATCATGCAGATTGTCCAGGGTATTATGTGCCCTACCTACTGTAGTTTGGATCTGGGACCAACTACCCTGATTTTGGGTTGTGGTGACATCCTTGACCCAGTCCTAGCATGGATAGTCTGGTGCTCCTTGAAACAGATGAGTTTCCTAGCTCCCTGAAGGAGGCGGTAGTGACACCCCTCCTGAAGAAAGCTTCTTTGGACCCAGACTGCCATGCAAACTACAGACCAATCTTGAACCTCCTCTATATGGGGAAGGTGATCGAGAAAGTAGTGCCATACAACTGGAGAACCATTTGACCATCCATGATGTCTATGAGCGCTCCATTCCAGTTTTGAAAGAGGCGTAGTACTGAGACGCGCTGGTTTAGGTGCTCAATGATCTCTTGATGGCTAGAGATCAGAAGAACTGCTCCATCTTGGTTCTCCTTGATCTCTCTTCAGCGTTTGACACTGTGGACCATGGGGTTCTGCTCAACTGCTTGAGGTTCATCTGTGGCTTGTCAAGTATGGTCCTCAGGTGGTTTTCATCTTTCCTCACCAAAGAACTCAGAGGGTGGTGTAGGGATTTATTCCTTTGACCCAGTTCCGCTATCATATGAGGTTCCTCAGAGGTTGGTGCTGTCCCCATGCTGTTTGTGTATACATGCTACCCTCAGAGACATTGTAAGAAGGTAGGCTGAGGTTTCACTGCTATGCTGAAGATACCCAGCTCTACCTTTCTTTGCACCAGACCAGGATGGAGCCTCTCAGTATTTAACAACTGCCTCGCTGAAATCCAGGAGCGGATAAGTTTGAGCTGGTTGAGGTTGAACTCGGAAAAGACTGAGGTACTGGTGGTGGACCCAGGTCGCAGGATAGGGGTTGGTGGTGAGGTCACCCTTGGACTTCTTGGGTTTTGCTACTTCCGACCTCCGAGATGGGTGCAAAACCTGTAGGTAATTTTGAAGAGGACTGACACTGCATTAGCAGGTGTCGGCCGTTATCAAATCCTCTTCTACCACCTGAGGAGTATCTCCAGAGTCAAGCATCTCATTCCCCTTCTATGTTGATCCATGCATTTGTGTCCTCGTGCTTGGATTACTGCAACCCCTACACCTAGAGAGTCTAGGGTGGATATTCGCCGCTTGCAGCTGGTGCAGAACACAGTGGTCTGGTTATTGACAGGAACCTCCCGGTCCCGTCATATTTCTCGGTGCTGCCGAACTGCACTGGCTGCCAGTAAGGTGAAAATCACCTTCAAAGTCGGTCCTCTGATTTACAAAGCCCCACATGGACAGTATCCAGTCTAACTGAAAGAGCTCCTGGTCCCTTACTGCCCTGGGTGATCGCTCTGCTCAACTGACGAGGGTTGCTAGAGATTCCAAGGGTTTTGCTTAAACTCTTCTGGGGCTCATGCATTTATGCACATGGCCCCCACCCTTGGAATTCTCTACCCCATCAGTTACGTGAGTGCATGACTGTGGAGGGTTTTAAAAGGCCTTAAAACCTTTTATGGATCCAGGCATTTGAGGAATAACTGGAATACTGTTATATTTTCCCATTTTATACTATTTATACTGTATGTGATCTATGTTGCAGCTGTTTTAATTGTTCTGTGAGGCACCTTGATAATTTGAAAGGTGCCATATAAATAAAATTGATTTGATTTGATTTAGTGGCCCCCTGCTGATCTCTGGCCTGATGTGTACAGGTAAAGTTTTCTGGTGTCTAGTGCTCCCTCCCCACTAATCACCATCCTGGTGTTGAACTGTAAAAGTTGTCCTGGTGTCTAATGCCCCCCCGCCCCGATTGCCAGCCTGATGTGTACATGTACACCGTCCGTGAGTCAGTGGTCCCTTTCCTACCCACACCCATGCTCGGGGTGTAAATATATATTCCTGAGTCTGCAGTCCCTCCCCCACCTGCACCCATGCAGCTGCATCAATCAATGCTTCCTGGTGTCTAGTGATCCACCCCCACCTGATCCCATGCCTGCTGTGTTCAGCAATGATTCCTGGTGTCAACCAACCGATCCCCTGTATTACAGTAAACTTAACTTTGTTCCGTGGTGCCTTCAGACTCCCACTCAGCAGGTAGTACCCCACCACCATGCTCCTACCCCAACCCGACCCCAAGGCAGTGACTGGCACAGCCCTCACTTTCTACATGGCAGACCACCTATGGAGCTGTCAATGAGCACCTATTGTATTCAGTATACACTCATTGACTGACAACTCTGAGCTGTCAATCAGTAAGCACTTACTGGTATACAGTAAGCACTTATTGACAGCTCAGTTGGTGGCCGGCTGTGGTGGAGAGTGGAGGGCTGTGCCAGTCACCCACTGCGGTCAGGGTTGGGGCATGACGGTGGAGCACTACCTTTGGGGTGTGGTCTGCTAGCCACCAGGGAACAGAGTTATCTTGATATACAGGGATCGAGGATAGGGGGATCCATTAGCTACCAGGGAATGGTATTACTGTGTATTGTAATACAGGGTGTGAAGAGTACACCCCCACTTTTTCTTTTATTTTAGGAAGATGGTGGATACTGGATGTACGTTTTTGTTATATGTTACTACTGTAATGTCTTGTTTGTTGGGCTGGCCATCCACTTTGTTTACATGTTGTATTGTTATCTATCTATTTATTTTTGTTCCTTATACTTCCTAGAATCACTAATCTCCCGATTTGGAAAGATTTAGGATAATTATTTAGGATAATAATTAAATGAGAGGACGTTTGGATTGCTCCTTGTATTGTTGCAATGTCCTGCCCTTTTGTTTATATGTCTGGAGCTGTTTTATGCTCCGTGGGTTTTATTTATTTTTTGATGCAGTCCTTGCTTAAATATTAGATTAGAAGCTCTGAAATTCTTTGTCTAAATAGCCCTCTGAAAAACAATTACCACAGGACATCCAAATTCTGCAGTCAAGCCCGTTTTGCTTGCTGTACCGTTTTGGTTTGTTTTTGCTCTGTAATAAGAAAAATAGTATGTTGAGAACTTCCTGGTTCTCTTATTTGTCCCCAGTCCTGTATTTTGGCAGGAGTCTCTAAAGGAATGTTTTTTCTCATTTAATCAGCGTACAAGAGCTTTTGCACAGCTGTCGGAATGCAGTGAAATCCCGCTCAGCATTTCTTTATGCCATAAACAGGTATTTTTTTTTTTTGTAACTCGCCCGAGTGAGGTTTTTATGTTTATCTCTCTGTTTTCTTTTCTGCTTACCTTCCGAGCTGAATTAGAGCGCTTCGGTGTTATTGCTACGCTGTCTAAAGAAGCGAGGAATTTTTCTGTCTGGAACAACATGTCAGAGTTCTCTGGTACCACTTCTTCCACTGCAGCATCTCTCTAAGAGCCGGCTGGCCACAGTCTTTACCATTTTATGCTGCTGCTTGAAGGGGAGGTGTTTCCTGAAGCTAGAAAACAGTATAAAACTCCACAAAAGAGTGCAAATCATTTCTGAAACTGTCTTTATGTTATTAAATTGTCTTAAAGGGATGTTGATACTTTAAATAAAATAATATCATTGTAAATAATGAAATAATGTTTGAAATAAAGTACATGGGTAGAGTTAAGTAATCACATGACCTCCTGCATGGTATATATGTTGAATACCTAGTTTAGGTAGTTAGATAGGATGAAGTGGTAGCATTGATAAAGACAGAGCATCTGATGAGAGGAAATCATTAGATGGGATGTGATGCTGTAAACATCTTTAAAGCTAGTAATTTCTAGCCCTATATTGTTGTTTTGCTTTTCTTTTATTTTTGCCATTTCCAGTTCACTTTATATAATCATTTTAAATAAATATCTTTATTGTTTTGCTGCAGTTTGCCTCAGTGGTCCATCTGTACTCTCAATCTGCGACACAGGGATAGGGATGGGGAACCACTGGACATAAGAGAATAATGCTGGACACAGCGGGCACCGGATCGGGTGGTGGGAGGAACCACTAGACACCAGAAAATATTGATTGACACTGTGGGAATGGGTGTGGGTGGGGAGGGACTGCTAGTAACCAGGGAATGCATGGGTGCGGGGGGGGAGGGACCACTGGACACTAGAGATAATGTACATGTACAAATTGAGCTGGCGATAGGCGGGGGAGCACTAGACACTAGGGCAACTTTACAGTTCAAGATTAGCATGGTGATCTGCGAGGGGGGCACTAGACACCAGGAAATTTTACATTTAAATGACGGCTGTGATCGGTGGGGGCTGGGACCACTAGCACCAAGGATAGCTCTCAAGGAACAGGCAATTGGGTGGCGGTGTTGTGTAGTCCAGCCTTGCTCCCCATGCAAATGAACCTGTAATTGGCATGTAAATGGACCCTTAGCACCTTGCATGCCCAATGGGCTCATTTATATAGGTCTATTTCAGTATAAGAAATTTAGCACAGGCACAAGCATTGTGCCACCCCTATTTGAGGCCATGTCTGCCCAAGCTAGGTGGCTTAGTGCTGATTCTCAATGGCCCTATAGTCAGTCTAATAGCATCGATGTGCTATTGAACTGATTATAGCAGTTTTGGACACCTGGGCAACTGCAGGGAAGCACAAAGTTCTGTCTTCTGCTTTGTCCAGATTTAAATATCAGGCCCCAGATGTTTGTTATCCCACTGTTCTCCCAGGGCTAAGTACAGTCCTTTATGACTAACAAAAGAGGCTAAGTACATTCCCAGAATCCCTGCTGCTCAGATCAGATGTTAGCCAGTCCTGCTGTTGTTGCAGGACTAAGTACAGTCCTTTGTGACTATAATTGGGCTAGAAGGCTAGTGGGACCAACAAACAAGAGACAAGAGCTTACTGCATAAAACTCTAACAAAACTGCAGGCTACTGTTGCAGCCCTGTTCTGAAGTTAGCTGCAAGGGATTCTGGGATTTCTGGTTACAAAAAATGTCAACTTGAAAATCATCAGAATCAACCTGATACAAGCTACCATACTGCAGTAACAAGTAAGTAAAACAAAAGTTTTACACACAAAATGCAAACTGGGACCAGCCTCACATTTGTATGTAGGGCTTTGTGCTGACTGTTCTTCTTTAAGGTTGCTTGAAATTGCTACCCGATCCCTTTCCTCTTCAGTCACAGTGATTTGACACACTCAAACATCTGTATAGTGAGCCCCAGGTTTTGTCTTCCAACATGTATGACCTTGCTTTTTGGCATTAACACCCAGCTTCCAGATCATCTCAAGTCTTCACAGATCCTCCCTTATATCACAGATCTCATTCTCACTCTGAACCTGCCTTAGAGCTACTGGGGTGGTCTTCACTGACCAAAGTGCTCATGACTCTGACTTTCCTCTCCTTTGGGGCTGGATGGCCAGGAGCTGAGCCAGCTGTAACTTTCCTGATGGGTAAAAGGAACCCAGAGGTTTTTCTACCTACTTTCGTATATCTATGTCTGAACCCTACCAATTAGATCAGAGTCTGAGATAGGAGACCTTTCTTGCTAGTCAGAGGAGGACAGGAGGGACTAAATTCACCCACTACACTCTGACTAGTGGTGTGTAAAAAAAATTCACAAGCGGAACTGAAGTGAAAGTTAGACTTCGCCCGGGAAGTTCTGAAATCCATTCCGAACTTTCACAGAAATCTGGCCCCTATTAAGTCTGTTAATCAAATTATTACAAATCCCTGGTGGCTAGTGGTCCCTCCCGCACCTGCCCCACAGGTACACATTAAATCTCTGGTGGATAGTGGTCCATCCCCCACCATTTAACCTGCTGGCTGCCCAATTTAAAAACAAATCTTTATAAATAGTGCCCCTACCTGACAGTGCCTACACAGCCAAATGCCCTTATGCCCTGGTGGCTAGTGGTCCCTCCCTCCACACCTTCATCCCAAGTGTATAGTGATGATAGTACCCCCATGTCCAGCGTAGTCATAGTTAAAAATTCCTCCCTTCCCAATCCCCAGTCACACATATTTCCCGAAACCCTGGTGGTCAGTGCCCCCACCCCCCACCCCAGCAGGAGTCCACCCCGCTCCCACCCATAGTAAACCTACAGTGGGCGGACCGTAATATCCCTCCTCTCCTCCACGGCTGGCCCGCCCACTGACTAAGCTTTTTAATGAATAGCGTTCCTGTACAGGAGCATGCTCATTCATAAAAAGTTCAGTGGGCGGGCCTGTTGTGGAGGAGAGGAGGATATTACGGTCCGCCCACCGTAGGGTTTACTATGGGTGGGAGCGGGTGGTTAGACTCCTGCTGGGTGGGGGGTGGGGCACTAGACCACCAGGGACTGGGGAAATATGTGTGACTGGGGATCAGGAAGGGAGGGCTACTTGGAAGCCACTAGACCACCAGGGAATTTTTTTTTTAACTGCAGATGGACATGGGGGGAGTACTATGAATTTACTATACACTTGGGGTGAAGGGGTGGTGGGAGGCCCACTAGCCACCAGGGTTTGTTTTTATAACCCTTGCTGTGCCATGGACTGATATATCAGTCCAAAATTCCTATGTTCTAATTTTGTTGGCAGCCTAGGGTTAACATCGGGTACAATTTAACCCTTAACTTTGCGGACATTTTCCTCCCACAGGGGCAGTTCAGAACTCTGCCTAAGTTTCTTGATTTCATGGCAGTTCCATGGGTGAAAAATTGCACTTTCACCCACCCTAACTGACTGACACTTGCTGACACAGGATTGGGCATATGGTGCCTCTCTGTCCCATGTTAGTGCTCTGCATCATGCTGGTGACTGAATTCCACCTCCTTTCTTTAGACAAGTATTCTTACCCACATAACTCCCTTCCCAGGCCACCAGGTGCAGTCATGTTGTAGAAGAAGACACCCACCTTCTGTGAGGTAGAGGCATCCAAGGCATACCCTGACACTGTGTCTGCTCCCTAATAAATGATGGCTTGCTGTTCAAACTCCAGTTGACAACACAGTAAGCCGCAACACATACTATAATAATACTATCAAGCAGCCTGAACACTGGTAATGAACCTGTATAAGATATAGTCTTGTCAGGCCAGCCCATCAGTGCAGTGGCAGCATCACTGATACCTTCAATGCCAGCAACCCAGTTTTGGTATGAGCCTGACTAACAGAGGGCCAAAGGGAATAGGGTGGGGTCAATGGAATCCCAGAGGACACCTCCTCCCATACGTAGGAGAGTGGCTGGTGCCATTGTACTGCTGCTACCTAGGGACCACAGGTGGCAATGTAATTAGCAGATGCTTGCTGGGTGGGTGACATAGACAGTTACATTTTTAATCACAGGGTGCGTGTGCACATTTATGCAATCCAAACAAACAAAACAGAAAAAGAAATAGGTGCCTTGCACTTGACATAGAAGGTTGCTTCAATGCCATACATTGGGTATATACTCTTGACTTCATCTCAGCATGTCCCATGGGCTGTGTCCAGCAAAAAGAAAGTGTCCTGGATCTTAGCAGTATGATTCCTGCAAACCCAGACACATGCAGCTACTATCGCCTGCCACCCTGAGTCTCAAGAAGGCAATGCTGATCCTTCCAGTTCCACCATAAGGGGCAGGCCATAGGAATGAAAGGAGCAGGCAGCAAGTAGAGGACAGGATTGGATGGTGCATGGAAAACTGAATGTTTTAGACTGAGTAGGTACTCTGTATATGAAAGGGAGCTTATGTGTTTAGAAGGCTATAGTGAAAATAATGGTAGGAAGTAGTGCCGGCTGGTCAGGCAGGAGTGGGGAGATTGATGACATAGCAACTACTGAAGTAAAGGCAGCTGTTTAGTATAAATTCATTTATCTCACTGCTCACTGTTTTTCAGTGAGATAAATGATTTGTCTAAAATTATTTATCTAGACTGAGTAGTGTCCACACCTATTGCGTAAATGTGTGTGTGATATAGATAGATATATGTATACAGTGTCAGTTATTTGTAAACAAAATGTAGCAAAACTTGTAATAAAGAGTATTCAGCTAAAAAATACAAATAATGAGAGAAAAACAACTTTTATAGTACCTGTTTGTGCTTCTGACTCTATCTGGTCACTGAGCATGTTCCATAAGTTTGACTTGGGCATCTAGTCTGTGTCAATGTTTCTGACAGTGTTTCACTTCCTGTCTTTCTCTGGTATAAATAAAGCTGGAAAATACGTTTGTATGGTTTTTGTTAATGATTTTATTTGCAGTTAAAACGCCAAAGTCAGCACATTTGTACATGTTAACTGAAATTCTGTGTTTGGTTCCGTTAAGTTGTGATATAATGGGCTGAAATGGTACTATAGATAGAGACAGATGGCTAATATACAGAAAACTACAGAGCCACCTTTGATGATTTACTTTTGTTCATAATGAAATGTTAAAGCTGGAAAGCATAACATTTGGCATCATGCAGATTCAGACATGTGTGTGTGTCAGAGAATAAGTGCTATGCCTGTTTGGTTCTGTCTCTTACACGGTTGTACTTGCCCAGGGCAAGGTGTCTGGTAACTGTCTCTGCTGATTCATTAGGAATAAAATCCTCCTGGTAATGTACCAGATTTTATTGATGATATTTACCTAGTTACTACATGAGACACTCCTGTCTATTTTCAGTGAGGGCTCTGAGATAGCACGTAGTCATTTCATTCCAAATGGAATTCTCCCTCACAATTAAGCTACCAGCAATAACTGCTACAGATGTTGGAACCATAACAGTAAAACAAGCTTGTGTTGCCAACTGCAACAAAATAATGACATATTGCTGATTGTTCCTTCCTGTGAAAATTTCATTAGCAATAAACAAGTCAACCAGATGTCATGTGTTAGGATAAGACATGCTCTCTGCATTTGGTGAAGCTGTACAAGCTATTTAGAGAATAAACTGGCAGGTCTCAGATGTTAAAATCTTTCCTCCTTGCAATTTGTCAAAAAGAAAATATATGACAATACATAAATGATTAACACATGACGCCATGGCTTCAAATGCGTGAAGCAATAAAACGTTGTGCATAAGATGCTGCAAAACAAACAAAGCAAGCAAGTCCTACAGTGAAAAGGAATTCCAGTGGCAGGCAGCAACATAGTTTCTTTTAGAAATGCACTGTATGAGGTTATCCTGACCTAGCTGGTCTACTTGTTCAGAACCAACTTGGAATGACCGGGGTAACTCTAAATCTGTTTGTAGGGAGGGACCCAAATTGTAGAAATGAGAGAGACTGTTGCTTTGATACTAGGGGACTGATATTCAGTGGGTGGTCTACATTACAACCAGTGATGTTGTTCATGCAATTCTACTGAGAAATGGACCCCTTCCCTTGATATTGAAGGGACATGGATTTATTTATTTATTCGATGACTGGTGACTGGGAGGCACATTTAGCAGTGGCTTTTTTCATGGTTTGAGCGGGCAATTGTGTTACAAAGGAAGACTATGTACTGGCAGTATAGGCATATGATAGTGATAAAGAAATATAGGGAAAAGTGTCAGTGAATGTGCAATAAAAAGAGGAAGAGTTCCCTTTTCACAACAGGCACATGGAAAGAGTTTATTCAGCAGTACTCTTGTGAAACACCTTGTTCTGCAGGGAAATGGAAGGGGTACTCAAGTGAACCCCTGCAACAGCTCCTAGAAACAGTTGGCATATTTTCAAGTCTGTTTCAGGGATCTAAATGTCTTTACTGGACTTGTACTAGCCCCAACCTATATGAGGGGTGTAGACTGAGGCTAAATGGCACTTTATAGGCCTATAGGCCCCCACATGGACTCAGAAAATACACCCATTATTTCCTGTTGGTCAGCATTGTTGAATCCTACGCACTCCCTTTCTCATCATCGAGTATCATGAGTGCTATTTCTGGTAGTCCCTGATTTCCTATTGAATTGCATTTATCTTGCCTGCAAGTAGGATAGAGGTGCTCTATGTGCATCATCATCCTGCCAGTGATCAAAGCGTGATGGCAGGTCTGTGTCCTATTTCTCAAATCTGGTCCCTTTCAATATGTTCCCCAGTGCATGCAACCTGTTTTGCTCATGCCAGAGAAATGGAGCAGCACATATCTAATATTGGTTCTGCATGGTCCCCCACCCCTCCGCTGAGCAAAGTATTAATTTTGTTCATGTTAAATGGCCTTGCTGCTGTTGAATACTGGGGCCTAGATCTTTGATAGAGAGAAAATGTTCCTAATCAGTTTCCTTTATTTAGCTATTCTAGGCTTCCGTCCAGTTTTGCTTTGGTTACTGACAACAGTGCTATGACATGCTCTGATTTTATGGATTTTCCAAGTCACTTTATATCGTATATTGTAGCAATAGTAGAGTTATGGATTTATATTTCACGTTATTCTCACTAGTCTCCTTTTTTTACTTGCTGTGTATTATTTCCCCACTGTTTTCTCTTTCCACTGTCCCACCCCCACTATGATGTTTGGGGTCACGTCAGCTGCACCCCTAGTCCAGCCAGTAGAGTAGGGGAGTGTCTGCCTTCACAGCTAAAGCCAATGGTGTTCTGAGGTCAAGAGAGACAGATGGTGCCCAAATGCCAGACAATCTGCACCTTGCATCTCTCCCTCGGAGACATGCCCCTCTCTACCCAGCTCCAGTGGGGATGCCTGGAGCTCACAGTCTCCAAGGTAACTCTTAAAGTGACTCTGGGCCAGCTTGCTCTTGTATTTGATCATGATATAGTTTCTTTCTGGGGAGGGCTGTCTTATCAATCTAATCTAGGTAACTAGGATACAGTATGTGGGAGGAGGGTGCTCTAGATTTAGAGTATTTAGATTTTATTGTAGTTCATAACAAAGTACCCCATGATAGACAGATTTATAAATCCAATGGCAGGGAAAGGTGCTGGATTATAAGGGTTATTAGTTAAACAATAAGGCATCACAGAGTGTGCATTATTGTGGGATAATGGCACACCTCAGGAAGTGAGGCATGAGGCCACACTGAGCCATATGCACCAGAGAAGTGCTGTTATCCCACAAATATGCACACTTGGAGTGCCTTATTGTGATAATAAAATGGTTCTACTAATTTTTGTATTTAAAAACAGAGTAATAAAGTTCAGATCATTAAGCATTTCCTAACTGCACTGTTGTACTGGAATAATGCAGTCACATGATCCTAGCTGGTCAATTGCAAGCCCTAGTTGTATCTCATAACCATTTTATAATATGAACTAATAACTGAAAGCAGTGAGTGGCTGTAGAGGGCAAGCATCAGAGAGCTTCAGCTATGTAATGTGCTCTAAAGGGCTTTCCTGTAGTCAGATCCATCATCTGCAGTTTTAACAGAATGTGGCAGCGAGGTTCCTCACTTTGCCTTGAAGACAGATCGCATCACCCCCCACTGTGGGCCCTGTGCTTGTTTTCTGTGGGGCAGTGGATCAACTACAAGGTTCTTCTGTTAATGTTTAAAGCCCTTAACATACTGCACACCTTCTGTCTCTGAAAGCTCTTGCCCCATATAGACAGGGAGAGCAACTCATTCCTCTGGCCAGGGGTGTCTGCTGTTCCTCCATCATGGTGCTGATGCTAGGTGCAAGTGATCTCAGTCCCGTCTCTGGATTTAGAAAAAGGCAATGGGGATCTGTTGCTAAATCAACTGACCAAGAGGTGTCTGCTAATACCATTGCCTCTTTGGATGCTAGAAAGGGCAGGAATTTGCACCTCTCAACACCCATGAACCCCACCTGTCCATGACACTCAAAATAATGGGATGGAGCAGGAAAACCTTTCTGAGGGAGATTTTAGCCCTATCCCTGACATTGTTGATGAGAAGGAGAGAGAGTTGAATTTCTGCCTGTGGATTTGCAGGAAACTGCTACTGTTTGTACCATACATTACCTTTGCCAAGTAACATTTCAAACACTAAGGTAAAATCTTTTCACTGTGCTTACCTATAGAAGACCAATACTACTGTAATTGCCCCACATGTGAAGGCTTACTAGCTTCATGGAGACCACCAGCTGGTGTTGCTCTCTTGGTCTGCCTGGGGACTGGCATCAGGCTGGGCATGTGAAGAAGTGCAGCCCTACTCAGCACAGACCGGCATCACTGGCTGGGAGTGTGAAGAGAAGTGCAGCCCTACTCAGCACAGACAGAACCCCTTGATCTTCACGCTCCATGCTTCATAGCCCAGACACTCCATTGTCACCGATGGAGCACATCAGCACTCCTGACAGAAAATGGGAATCTCTGACAGTTACCCTGGGCAATACAGCACAATGGTGCGAACAAATTGGGGAGGGTGTAAAAATGTTTTAGAAAGAGTTTAGGGCTAGTGCCCTCTGGGACTACAAATGTGGTAGCCATTTTATCCAAGTATAACCCATATCAGAATGCCAATGAGGTCAGACAGTAGCAGCACAACTAATTACGTTCCTGCAGAGAGAGTAACAGGGAGCTCTTGCGACATATGAAGAACTCATTATTTGCACAGGAGCAAGACAATCAACCAACCATACAGTGACAGCCACAGACCCCCTTAGTGACTAACAGAGGATTAAGTGAATGGGAGTGCTGGATTCTTGAGTGAACAGCAGAAGATGTTCCTGAACTTTTCTGTTTGCTTCAGTTCTATGTAAGAATCAGCTTGAAGGAAGAGCTGCTGCCTTGACTGCCAGTGTGGAAGGCCTGCCTGTTAGGTGCTGAGAGGGAGTAAGAGAAGGAGAGAAATGGTGAAGTTTGCAGACAAAGCCATCTGCCTGTTAGTCAAAGGAATGCACTTTCTGCTTTGATACAAATGCACTAATACAAAGTAATTTTCACTCAATTCTGGGTTGCCACCTGTATGCACTACAGGTCACCTTTTTCATGGACCAGGTACTACCACCACTAGTTGTTTCATCCTGAGGAAGCACCTGGGTGGTCCAGAGACTGAGGCCTGTACTAAGTGGTACCATCCTTACTTGTCAAAATACAGTGATCCCTCACTATAACAAACAAGTTGTGAGGTGTTTGTCCCTTTGTTATAGTGGCTTGTGCATTATATAGAGGATCAACTCATATAACAGTAAACTAGCTCCAAACAACACCAGAAAGCCCAACATATACTCCAATGTCAGTATTACTGTGAAGAATAAACTATTACAAATTTTATTACAGACTTTATAGGTCTTATGCGATTTATTGGCAAGTTTAAGAACTCAGTCCTCTCAGTCTGTTTAATTGTGTTTTGCACTCACCGTGATGCTGACAAGAAAAGAACATGATCTTGGCTTTGCTTTGTATTTTTGGCTGCCAGGTCTTTAGTAGTATATTCTGAAGTTGTAAGACCATTATTGGATCAGTCTCTTGTGACTAAAGCTACTCCAGCCCCATTTGGAGTCCATTGACTGCTGTACTGTACGAGGATGGAGGTACAGACTTGTCAGCTGTGTTGGATATGTCTCTGACTCCTTCTCCTGAAGCTTTGCATTAGTAATGGCACAAACAATTTCAGAGTCACTCATTTGCTTGTTTATTGCCATTGTGTTATCTATTGAAAGCCAAGGATCAATAACACTCACACTGTTGTTATCGTCCGAACCTGGCAGCAGCTTGAATTCACTTGCAGTCTGAACAATTTCAGCAGTATCATCAGCATTCTCATCACCATCCTGAAACAGCTGTTCCTCAAAAGCTTGCCCTAGCATTGCCATCCAAATATGATTTACTGATGTCACTGAGACAGTGTCTCATGCCTCCCCTGTGAGGACTGCCACAATCTTGAGGCTGAGGCTTTTTAAGAACTCAATCATCTTTGTTCTGTCAGCAGCTACAAGATCACTAAGGCACCTCTTACAGTAATGTTTTTTAAAAGCTGCAATTATCGCTTTGTCAAGAGGTTGGATTCTTGATGTGGCGTATTTTGGTAAAACATTGCGGTATTCAACCAGCTCTTGACTTTAGCTTGCACTCATGAGGGTGGGCAGGGCATTGATCCAATAGTAGGAGAGGCAATGGGGAGCTTCTGTTTCCATAAGTGGGTTCAGACTGAGGATATTCTATTTATTTATTTGAATTTTGCTAACGGGTGAGACCACTGAGACAATTGCAGTCCCTTTTTCAGGGTCGACCCAGGAGAGACAAAAAAACAGAGTACAAGCAACAGTAGTTCAGGAGGTGAGAGATTACAGGAGGTTTCCATGAAACACTTACATAAAATGTCCGAGGTCATCCATGCATTTTGGCTGTGTGCATAGGTGACAGACGGGTAGACAAGGACAGATGATGGAAGCAGCGGAGGTGCTCACATTTTCCAATACACAATGGCATGATTTTGTGAGTTCCAGTCGCACTGGTGAAAAACAGTAGTGTTACATGGTTCTTGCTGACCTTGAAACCCGTTGAAGCATTTTCCTCACTTTGAAAGAAGGGTTATGCCTCGAAGCACATCCAAAACAGGCCAGTCTCACCCCTTTTGTACACCTGTTCTGGTGGGTAGTCTCCCTGGTGAGAATGTTTGACAATTTTGGGATGAAATTGGCAGTGGTAGCATCATCACATGACCACTGCTCTCTGGCGCAGGACACAGCACCACCACAGCCCTGCTAGAGAGCTCTAACTTCCTGCACAGCGCTGGACACTGGGCACCTGGCGGAGCTGCTTTATCGACCTCTCCAAGGCCTTTGATACTGTCTGCCACCCTCCTGATCAACTCCATGTGAAATATCAGACTGTCCCGAGGGCCCCTCTCCTGGTTTGACAGCTCACCTGTCCTCCAGGTCCCAGCACGTAAAATCAATGGCACCCTATCTAACACCCAGCCTGTCTGCTCACGGAGTCCCCAAGGCCCCATATTAGGCCCACTTATCTTTAACCTCTGCTTAAACATGCTCCCCAATGTCTGCTGAGAAAAATCCTTCTCTATGCAGATGATGCTGTCCTCCTGCCTTGCACCCCCACCCCATCGCCCCTACAGAACATCCTCCAGCACTCCTTCACCAAGGCTGAGCAATGGTTCATTGACCACAAATTGGTCATCAGTCTGAAAAAACAAAATCTATGCTCTTTGCCCTCCATCAGAATAAGACCAGAGATATCCTCCCTCCAGATCCTCCCCAGCACCCAGGTCCCCTCCGACAAGTGACTATGTACAAACACCTGGGCATCACCTTTGACCCTGCCTCGCCTTCCACCACCATATCACTGCCCTCTCGTCCACCACAAACATATGGATTGGCCTCCTCTACCGCCACAGGGACTGCCTGCCCCCAGTGTGCTTTGTACTGCAGTCACCTCATCAATTCTGTCCCTGGTAGACTATGGCCTCCCAATTTATGCTGCTGCTGACAAAACTGCCCTCAACAAAGTGCAACTGTCCATTATCAAGGCCTGCAGGCTCCTGTTAGTTGCAGACAGGCACACCCACAACTGCTCTCTACTCACTTGCCAACATCCTCAACTTCAAAGAGGGACTCCTCTACCAATCCTGCCTGTTGGTGAAAAAATCCTCCTGGGTCTCTCCCCAGGGTGGCCTCCTCCATCAGTGTCGCCTGCCCCTAGTACCTACCCACAGTACCTGCAAACCCACCCTCCACGGTACCCAGAGTCAAGACCTTGCTCGCACAGTGGTCCTTCCATTATAGGACCCCACTATGGTACAACTCTCTCCCGGCTACTATTACCAGCCTCGCTAGAATAGGCCCTTTCAAAATTGCCCTCAGAAGCCATCTCTTGCCTCATGCTGCTGCAACTGTTGATAGACCAAGGCCCATGCCTACTCTTTCTCTAGCCACCCACAGTCCCCCGACAATGTCCCTTGGACAGCTAACCATCACCCCCATAGGCGTCTATTTCAGCACTTCCCTCTATATCCCTCCCCAGCAAAAATCCCACTATTTTACCAAGTATCCTACCTGTTTGCCCCTCTATTGCTTCCCTCTGGACTATATCACAGTCACTCTATATGGCAATCTGCCATACCCTTTCTACGTGTTGCCTGCTCATGTACCTATGTAACCAT
The DNA here is from genome assembly GCA_016271365.2 of Neoceratodus forsteri. Lineage (NCBI taxonomy): Eukaryota > Metazoa > Chordata > Ceratodontiformes > Ceratodontidae > Neoceratodus > Neoceratodus forsteri. The sequence goes on along the minus strand of CM028137.1, from coordinate 257,424,274 downwards.
ATGAAACTTTGTTATTATATTCCTCTGTAATTGCCTACTCATGTATCTATGTAACCATATGAAGCTATGGTATTATATTCCTCTGAAACTATATGGTGTCCTATTTGTATATAACCTGTACTCTGTCTGACGAGGAGCCTTTGGAAATAAGTCCTTGACTCAAAGGATTGTAATTCTGATTTGTACAAATAAATAAATAAATAAATAAATAATGACATTAAGTAAGCTTATTGGCCTCCAGTTATTGATGTCATTTTTATTCCCTTTTTGTGTAAGAAATTAAGATTCCTTCTGCCATGGATAGTGGTATATGTGTTTGTTTCAACATCCAATTATAGACTTCAGCTAATTCTTGTACTATATCAGGGCCAATTAATGTATATAGTTCTGGACTCAATCCATCAGTTCCTGGACTTTCCATTTTCTAGTGTTGAGATAGCTAGTGTGACTTTGGCTGATGTAATCTCTATGTCCATTGGTGCAAGAGTACTCTGAGGGTTTAAAATTCACAAAGAAATTATTAATGTGTTTAAAGTCGACTGTCTTTTCACTATACATCAGCATGGAATGCTAAGTTACTATGTTTAGTAAATCTGTCGTGTCTGTTTTTCCTCATTATTTCTGTCTAACAGAGATTCCATAGACTTCTTTTTACCCTTTCTTTACAGCTATCAAAGGCACAAATTTAATCTTTTTCCCTTGTGTACCAAAGAACTGATGCTGCTTCAGTTTGCCTGCTTGCTTGTCGTGGAACTGCTGCATTTGTTGCTGAATTCTATTTATTTGCCCTATGAAATCATGCTCTGTATTGTATGATAGGGACACTAATTTTTATGTTTGCTTGCACATGTGCAAGAAACATAGTGCCATAATCCGAGTTTTCGGTGTGGCAGCCCTCTTCCAATTCAGTCAGTGTGTTTGCAGGCGCAGCCGCAGTTCTCAATGCCTGCTGAACTGTCTATGACAGCTCCAAAATGCAGTGGCGTACAGTTGAAAGGGAGCTACACTTCAGTGAGCAGCGATAAGATATCGCCTGCTCATCGGCATTCCCCTAAACACACACACACACACACACACACGCTGCGTGCTCAGCCCCCCACACACACACTGTATGGCATGAGGTGCCCAATCCCCCATCGGCTGTGCGCGCCCCAAAACACAGTTCCATATGCTACACTGGGTGCCCACCCCAGCTGCATACATGTCATATAGCCAATGGGGTGCCCAATCCCCATTGGCTCCACTGTCTACCCCAGAATATAGGGTGCCACGCTGAGGAGCCCACCCCAGCATGGCAACAGATGCTATGGCCAATGGGGTGCCCAACCCCATCGGCTCCATGCCCCCAACCAGTTGTCCTTCTGCCACACTGGGCCCACCCCAGTGTGGCAAACGTCCCGTGTCATCGTCATTAAAAAAAAAACCTGAAACTTAAAAGCGGTCCCTGCTGTGTCTGCCCCCACCCGCACCCACCCACTCGCACCCTGCCTCCCCACCCCCCACCCCATACTTACCTCTGGACTCCAGCGCGACAATCTTCGGTGGACCGGGAACACGTCTGCACTCTTCAAAGCCAACTGCGAACTGAGGAAATGCCAGTAGGCTGTATAATGGGATAGATAGGGTTTTTCAACTTTGCAGCATATCTCAGGCATTTTTGGAATTTTTGCACCAAATTTTCAACATGGGGTTTTGGGATCCCTTCTCTTGAATGCTCTCACTGTCATGGTGTTAATTGGGCCCAAAGGGTGATTTCACAGTCACTGCGCAAAATCACCTTTCGGACTGAGTAATGAAACGACACTGCCACTGTTCATAAGGTGGGCTCTCAAAAAGCCTATGTTGAAAATTTGGTGAAAAATTCCTAACAAGCATTTGTCAATGCCAAATGTTGCTTGCTTCTATGTGCTGTTTAGGTATTTGGAAGTCATTGAGTGCAAATATTTAAAATTTGCGAACTTACTAAAGGTGCGTAGGAACTGCACAACGCACGCCGCTGTGAAAACAGTCATTGTTAGGAATTTTTCACGAAATGTTCAACATAGCCATTTTAAGATCTCTGCTCATGAACAGTGACACTGATTTTTCTTAATGTGTCCCATACACTGAGTTCACACACCGACTGCGCCATTATGCGCTACATGGGCAGAAACATGTTTTGAGCAGGATGTGAAAATGACAGCTATACTGCTCATGAGGAGGTGTGGTAAAATGGCAATGTTGAAAATCTGGAGTGAAAATATTGAAATTTCGCGAACTTACGAGCCTGCGTAGGAACTGCAACGCACGCTCAAAACAGTCATTTTTGGAATTTCTAGATCAAATTTTCAACATGGGGTTTTAGGACCCTTGTCATGAATGATTCACTGTCATGGTGGTATTCAGGCTCAAGGGTGATTTCGCAGTGTCACGCGCAGTCACTGAGCAAATCACCCTTCAGGATTGAATAACGCCATGACAGTGACATCATTCATGAGAAGGGGTCCTAAAACCCCCATGTTGAAAATTTGGTGCAAAAATTCCCAAAATGCCTGAGATATGCAATAAAGCTGAACCCTCCTATCTGGCCCATTATACAGCTTACCGGCATTTCCTCAGTTCGCGGTCGGCTTTGAAGAGTGCAGACGTGTTCCCGGTCCACCGAAGATCATCGTGCTGGAGTCGGAGGTAAGTTTGGGGTGTGGGGAGGCTGGGTGCGCAGTGGGTGGTGCGGGTTAATGGGAGGAGGCGGGTGGGGAAGCGCGCCCCGGCAGGACGTTTTTTGTTTACAGGTATAAAAGTATAAAGGCCGTTTGCCATGCTGGGGTGGGCTCCAGCATGGCACAAGGATGGGGCCGCTCAGCTGACAGGGATTGGGCACCCTGTCGGCCAATAACTGATTGCCACGATGGGGTGGGCTCCCAGCGGTCACCAGCTACGCAGGGGGAGGGACGACAGCAACTCACCCGTGGGGATTGGGCACGTCGGCTACACAGGATGTGCGGGCGTGCACATCTGCGTGGGGAGCTACGCCTACGGTGCTCACTGAAGTGTAGCTCCTCTTCAATTGGGAGTACATTGCATTTTGAGCATGTCAGACAGCTCCAAAATGCATTGGCTTACAGGGGGTCAAGGCTCGCCAGCTTACTGACTGAATTGGAGGAGGAGGTGACACACCTCCGAAATCTCCGATGATGGCACTATGTTCTTGCACATGCGGCAAGCAACATAAAAATGACTGTTTTACGAGCATGCATTGTGCAGTTCCTATGCGCTTTAAGTTAGTGAATTTTCAATATTTTCTCCAGATTTTCAACATTGCCATTTTACCACACCTCCTTATGAGCAGTACAGCTGTCATATTTCACATCTTGCCCAAAATGTGTTTCCGCCCATGTAGCGCAATGGCGCAGTCGGTGTAGCAAAATCAATGTATGGATACATTAAGAAAATCACAGTGACACTTTTAATGAGCAGAGGTCTTAAAATGGCTATGTTGAAAATTTGGTGAAAAAATTCCCTAAAAATGACTGTTCACGAGCATCGTTGCGCCAGTTCCTACATGCCTTCGTAAGTTTGAGAATTTTCTATATTTTCACTCCAGATTTTCCACATTGCCATTTTATTACACTTCCTTATGAACAGTACAGCTGCCATTTTTCACGTCGCCCAAAATGTGTTTCCGCACATGTAGCGCACAATGGTGCAGTCGGTGTGTGAAAGCAATGTTTGGGACAGATTAAGAAAATCACAGTTACATTGTTCATGAGCAGAGGTCTTAAAATGGCTATGTTGAAAATTTGGTGACAAAAGTCCATAAAATGACTGTGTTACGAGTGAGCATTGTGCAGTTTCCACGCACCTCGTAAGTTCATGACTTTGTAATATTTTCAGTCCAGATTTTCACCAGTGGCATTTTCCATGCTTCCTTATGAACAGTACAGCTGTCATTTTTCACAACATGGCCAAATGTGTTTTCACACTTTCAGCACAGAGATGCGTGGTTGCTGTGGAAATCATTGTTCGGGACAGATAAAGAAAATCACAGTGACACTCTTCATGATCGGAGGCACCAAAATGCCTGAGTTGACAATCTGCTGTAAAATCCCCAAACTAATTACATTACGGGTGTGCATTGCACAGTTTCTATGCCTTCGTGACTTCACCAGTTTTTTAATATTTTACTGCAGATTTGCAACACTGCCATTTTCCACCTCCCCATGAACAGTACAGCTGTCATTTTCACATCTTGTTTGGAATGTGTTTTTTGCACCGTGGTGCTAAATGCCGTAGTCGCTGTGCATAAGCAGCTTTCAGCTAACAAACTGATATTGCCACTGTTTATGAGGTGGGGTCTCAAAAAAACATGTTGAAAATTTGGGTGAAATACCACAGAATGCCTGAGGTGTTAGGGTTTCCAACCATAACGTCCCACCCTGTGAGAAATGACAGGCATCAGGGGTGTGACTTGAGATTCTTGCCTGTAATGTTCATACCATTCCACACCCTGCAGCCAGTGAGGAGGCATGAGGTATGCCTTGGACTCTTTAGCCCAAAGTTCACCCCATTCTCCTATACCGCATCCATCTCACCGTATTTCCTAATGGAATGGGGTGCGCATAAGGGCAAAACCCCCAAGGCACACCGTGACACTTGTCGATGTCTGCAGGGTAGGGTGTGGTGAAATGGCATGGCCGTTATGCCTGATGACCCAAAGGCACACCCCAATGCCTGTCACTCTCTGCAGGGTGGTGGTGGGGTTGGCTTCAGTTCAATACTTCACTGCCATTCCTATTATGCAGCTCTGTAACTTCTACACTACCAATGCCAATGCCAGCAAGCAAACATTCGGCATTGACAAATGCTTATTGAGTTGTTTTCCTGTTATTTAAATATTGTTTGTATTCCTGATCCTGATGCCTTTTATTCTCTGATTGTAACAGAGACCATAAATCAGTTTGTGTCTTTTCCACCTTAAATTGGATTATCGTATATAATAAAAGTGGATTTTTTTGCCGCTATGAAATACTGTATCTCTTGCCTAACGTTTGTGTCTGCTATCAGTGTTGATTATAATCACCATATCCCTGGCCCAAAGATGAGGCTTTCTGTGTGCCCATGAATAAGTGAAGTTCATTGAACTCAGAATATTCCACTGGTCTAGTTTCGATCCATAGAATATTTAAATTGTTGTTGGTAAGAAAGAAATCAATTCATGTTGCTAGTCTTCCTTTGTGAAAGGTTGGATCTGGTGATGAAGTATGTGTCATGTATGAATCCATTAAATTAGCTACCTGTATTATTTGTCTTAGACTGTGTCACAGAATAATTTCTGAGTGGTAGTATTTTTCCTTTATCCTTTAAGGATAAACCACAGCTAAAATCCTCGCCCATATGATATTGTGAGGGTAAACAAATTTGGTTGAATCTGCTTAACTAAGTCAACTTTCTCTGCCTTCTTTTGGGGTATATATATTATTAGTCTGCACAGTTTTCCTGTACTTAAGATCTAAAATAAGTTGTCTACCCTACACTAAATCTATTACTTTAGTAACATGTATTTCAGGGTTACACAAAAGAAACCCTACTCCAGATGCTGTTTCCGTACCTAAAGACCTATATGAAGGGTCTATATATCATTGTTTTATGGTTATATTAAGCTGTGTAATGGTATGTAACCTAATGTCTTGAATGAGAGTAATATCGAATTTATTTGACATAAGTTTGAAAACACAATCCTTCTTTTTATGCTGATTTAATGCTGTTTACATTAATGGTGCAGATTGATAAATCAGCTGTCATGATAGTGAAGGGAGTAGACCCTATGATGTCAATCTGGTTTAGAGATTTTTTCTTCCTGCCTGACCTTCCAAGTCCTTGTTTGACCTCCAGGACATTACTCAGATCATGCCTGGTTTTACTGTGATTCTCTACCTAACTGCACTCTGGGTCTGAGACTACCTCCTGTTGACTAAAGCTAACAGAAGGATCCTCTGAGTCATTATCTGACATTCCTATCCGAAGTAGCTTGTACTTGTTTAGGAATCTTTGTGCTGGTTGTTTCCAGGGATGTAGCCATCTACCTTCCTTTTCCTACTCCCATCTCATTGGGGTTGGGGGCATTACCTCCACTACTGGAGGGGATCCTGAGGTACATTATCAGTAGTGTCCATTTCTGCCGTTTCTTCAGCGGGGGATCTACATGTAGAGCCTTGCTCTGTAAGTGGTTCCTCCTGTGGAACAGTTGTAGTTCGGGGAGAGGGTGGATGTGATAATCTGGACCAGGCCCTCTGTGCATTTGTGATCAATAACTGTTGCTCTTCCCTGTCTACTTGGTTTCCTTAATTGTGTGCAGCCTACATGCAGTCATTATAGGAGTGGTCTCGAGTCTCACATAAATGACAATCCTGTTCATTTCTACAATGCACATTCATATGTCCAAAATCTTTCTTAGGGTGCATTTCAACCTATAACATGTACTACTTAAGTCACCTGTGTAGCCACATCTATAGCAGGCCTTGGGCTCGCCAACATAGAATAGCACCCCACTGTCCCTCCCCAAAAAAACAATTTGACAAATATTGCAATCCTGAGTCATTAGAATGTCAAAGTACTCTGACTTTCAGTCCCCAGTCCAGATGTCTTCAGAATCAAAGATTGCATCAGGGTTTCCTAGTACTGTACATCATTGCTTCAACCAATAAAGTAAATCAGCTATGCTGACTCCTTCACTACGAAAAAGTACTCTAATGGTCTTATGTGCTGGTTTAGTCAAAGGGATGACAATAAATGGAGACCATAAAGCTGTATTTTTAACTGGTGGTACAAATTCCAGAACTTTGTAAGCCACTGTGGAGCTAAAACCGATGTCAAAGGAAAATTCCGAGACATGAATAAGTGCATAGATGTATGTAGTATTGAAGCTCATGCTATCTTTTAACAAGCTACGGGCTACAAAATTCTGTCAGGGAAGTCTTATGGCATTATGCCTTTTGCTGGGTAAGTTGGAGTGTGAAAAAAGATGCATACTGTCTATTTTGTTGCCCATTTTCATTTGTAATGTTATTTTCAGAGGGTCAGAATCTTCTGTGTAAGGCATTGCTTCTTCCGTCAATTGGGTCTAAACTATTATTCATGTTTACAGCTGCTTGTTCCTGAATATTCAGCGCTGGATTTTGAGTAAGTTCAAATTCTGTGGGCAGCTGCAATGGGAATCAACACTTTGTTCTGAATTAACGTTAGTAGTAAATTTCTCTGTACCCATGCTGTGCTTCCTGTATTATTGATCGCTATCTGGACCCCAGGGATATGAATTGGTGAAGTCCCTGAAATCCATGCTCCAGTGTCTGTATGTTGAACCCAATCTGCTGCCTGCAAAGATTTCTCCACTGACCAGGAATGGGTCCTCCAGTGCAGGGGCTCGGCCCAATCTGAGGTTACAATTTATTTTTTTGTTTATTTACTGTTGTTTTTCCATTCCTTTTCTGTCCTTGCTGAGAAGGAGAATACCGTGGTTGTGCTCTGATCCATATTTTTGGTACTGAAGACCGTAAAACAGTCTTAACAGCTTAATCTGGTTCAAGATCAGTTCTTTCTTCTGTATCCCCTCCCTGGGATGTGCCTGAAAATAGGCAAGATTTGTCTACTGCACTTACCCGGTCAATAAAACTAAATAAATAAATAAATAAAAGGTTGAGAGTCAGTTGCCAAATGGCATTTTGTTTGTTGATTGTTTCCATGGAAGTTACTTCGTTACAGGCCCGGTTGCTAGGCAGGGCCACAATCTGTTAAAGTGTTGCAGATGCCGCCACTAGCAAAGGTGGCTGCTATGTTTTTCCTTTATAGGAACTTTGCTTCTACGGCCACAAGTAAGTCAGATAAAGTTCTATTTCTCTGTGTCTGAGCCAAACATATTGAAGCCGTTGTGATTTCCATTGGATTCTCCTTATTTCCCTTTTCCTCTGTAATCTCAGGTTGTTGCCTTTTTCTCCGATTCCTATATCCAGTACACCATCTGCATCAAAAACTCTTCTGTCTCTGTGGGTGTACAGGTAGGGGATGAGACCAACTCCCCAACCTCTCGCACATCCAGCTCCATCTCACATTGCTCAGACACTAAGCCAGCTGCTCACAGGAAGCAAGGCCCCTGCAGGCAGAGTAGGGTATTTTATTGAAAAGAAGGGCTACATTACAATACAGATGCAATTTATCAAGCTACAATATTATTTTGCAATTCCATGCTTAGTTTACATTACAAAATATACAATTCTGTTTTCATGTCTATCACTTCATCGTCTACATCTGTGGCTCAAAATGCAAAGAATTCAACCCACAGCCATTTATACATTTAACTATTTCTCCCAGTGCTCTCATAACATCCTAATGTTTTCAGGCCTATAAACCCTGTTATCTCTGAAATACACAGATTGGAGAGGAATCTGTACATTTTTAATGATCTCTATATAATGTACCAACCTTTGTTTGGTCACCCAGACACATCTAGCCTGCCACAGGTAATATCTGATTATAGCAAAAGCAATATACAGAGTCTCAGGGTTAAATTTACCCTACCCTCCTAGGAACTCTCCGTATGTTAAACAACTATATATTAATGATGTGAATAAAGGTTCTCCCCATTCTTGTGCAATGTATGCCCAGAATGCCTTTACGTAGTGGCACTCCAAGAATAAGTGTGCCTGGGTTTCTAGAAATTGTATATAAGAAGTCCTTAAACAATATCTTTCCTCCAGCTGTTTGTGTTTATTATTGTTTCTAACTTCTAGACTCTCATAACTCCCAAACCAAACTGTGTCTCAAACAAACTCAGGTAATCTTTTATCTGAAAGAGATTCAAAAATGAAGGCAATTTGTTTAAGGGACACTCAGGAAGGAAACTGCCTCTGTAGTCTGGTTCTGAGAATATGTTTGTACACTGCTTTCCTGTCCATAGTCTGAACTTGTGTCACTGTGACCTTTCACTTAATGACAGTTTTATTTACTTACCATACTTTGGAACTTGAGCTAATCCATCAAGTGCCACAGTTTTCTTTGCATCCAATACTCTAAATGCCTATCTAACCAGGTCTGGATGTTTGGTTTCCAAATCTGAATTGCAGCGTCATTGCTTGCCCCATATTATATCTGAGAAAGATGCTACTATACAAAACAACTAGGTTTATCATACTCAGCCCTCTCTCATGTATTTGCCTAGAAACATAGAAACATAGACTTTGATGGCAGATAAGGACCGCTTGGCCCACCTAGTCTGCCCATTTCCCTACCTAGAGGATAAGCTGCAGATCCTTTTTAACCAACAGCCTATTTCTTCCTACCCTACAAAAATTGCCTTATGTCTGTCCCATGCATTCTTGAATTCTCCACAGTTTTAGACCCCACAGCCTCCTCAGGAAGGCTGTTCCATGCATCCACCACCCTCTCTGTGAAAAAAACTTCCTCACATTGCCCTGAGCCATCCCCTCTATCTTCAAATTATGTCCCTTGTTCTTGCATATCTCTTTTCTGAAAGATGCTACCTCTTGGACTTTGTTGATTCCACTGAGGTACTTAAATGTTTTCTCATGTCCCCCTCTCCTCCTTTCATACAAAGGTATACATATTAAGTTCCTTTAGTCTCTCCTCATATAGCTTCTCTTGCAGCCCCTCGCCATTTAGTTGCCCTCCTTTGCACTGCCTCCATCCTGTCTATGTCCTTGTGGAGATGGGGTCTCCAGAACTGGATACAGTATTCCAGATGGGGTCTCACCAACTGTCTGTACAGGGATAACAACTTCCCATTTTCTGCTGGTGATACCTCTCCCTATACTCCAGTATCCCCCCAGCCCTCCCTACTGCCTTCTCACATTGCTTGCCAACCTTAAGGTCATCTGATATGTTTACCCCAGGTCTCTTTCCATTTTTGTTGTTGTTACTAACCCCCCATTGTGTAATCTTCCCTGGTTTTGTTTCCCAGGTGTATTACTTGCACTTCTTTGCATTGAATCCAAGCAGCCATACTTTTGACCATTCCTCCAACCTTGCCAAGTCCCTTCTCATCCTTTCCATGCCTCCTTGTGTATCAATCCTGTTGCAGATCTTTGTGTCATCTGCAAAGAGCATCTTTTCCTTCCAGTCCCTCTGCAATGTCACTTATAAAGACATTAAAATAGACTGGACACAGTACTGAACCCTGTGGTACCCCACTAGTAACCTCTCTTTCTTCAGAGTGGACTCCATTTACAATTACCTTTTGTGTCCTGTAGTTCAGCCAATGTTTTACCCAGGCTACCCTGGGACTCACTCCAAGGCTGGTTAATTTGACTACTAATCTTTTGTGTGGGACTGTGTCAAATACCTTGCTAAAGTCTAGGGTAGGCCATGTCCACAGCCCCTCCCTGGTCTACTACTTTGGTCACCCAGTCAAAGAAATCAATTAGATTCATCTGACATGACCTTCCGCTGTGAACCCATGTGGCCTTGGGTCCGTGCCCCTGGCCTCTAGGTACTCAACAATTCTTTCCTTCAAGATGATTCCATCACTTTCCCTACCACAGAGGTCAAACTGACAGGTCTGTAGTTTCCTGCCTCTGTCTTGGTCCCACTTTTGTGGAGGGAATCACTTCTGCCTTCTTCCAGTCCTCAGGTACCACACCATCCTCCATGATTTGTTAAAAGGGTAGTCAGTGGTGTCACTAGTTCTCTGATTAATTCTTTTAGAATTCTGGGGTGAATTCCATCTGGCCCCATTGCTTTGTCCACCTTCAGTTTTAGGAGTTCTTTCAGAACCCTTTCTTCTGTGAAAGGACTGGGATCAACCCCACCCTGCCAGAGTGCTTCTGTTAATTGGATTAGGCACCTCCCACTTCCTCTTTTGTGAAAACTGAACAGAAGTATTCATTCAGTATCTCTGCTTTTCACTGTCACTCTCTGTTCACCCACCATCCATTCTATTCAGCCTCCTATCCCTCCCTTTGTCTTTCTCGTTCCCTGATATACCTATAAAAGGTTTTATCCCTTCTTAACCGAGTTAGCTATCTTTTCCTCAGTTTGTGCCTTTGCTATTCTGACTACCCTCCTGCTTCTGTCTGCCTTAACTGGTACAGTTCTCTGTCCCTGCTCCTTCTGTGTTTCCTTATACTTCCAAAATGCTATCTTTTTCTCCTGACCTTCACGCATACCTCTTTTGAGAACCATAGTGGCTTTTCTTTTGTTTTGATTTGTTTATTTGCATACAACAAAGGCTTGTTGCCTCTGTGATGGCAGTTTTGATATTTCCCCATTGTTGCTCCACCTCTCCTTCTAGCCTGTTTGCTAGTGCTTTTCTAAGACACTCTCCCTTGCCAAAGTCAGCCCTCCTGAAGTCCAGAACCCTCACTTTTGTATGGTTTGACTCTGTAGCTGAGTTTATCATGAACCACATTGTTTGGTGGTCACTTGTTCCCAAATGGCTACCACTTCTAGATCGGAGATCCTCTCACTGTCCCTATTTGAGGTATGGGGTCTAAGATTGCTCCCTCACAGTAGGTTCCAAAACTAGCTGTTTGAGGCATGGCACCTGAAGGGCATCAAGAATGGCCCTGCTTTTGGATGTGGCTGCTGCAAAGTGCTCCAGTTAACATCGGGTATGTTAAGGTCCCCATCAACAGTATCTCCCCTTTCTGTGCCATCCTAAGTATACCTTCTATCATATCTATCCATCCCCAACATGGGGGTCTATATACACCCCTGTGCAGATTGTGGTGCCATTTCCAGTCTCTAAGGTGACCCAGAGTGCCTCCTCTCCTCCCTGTTTACTCTTTTGTTCAGTTGCTTTTATCCCTTTCCTTACATGAGAGCTACTCCCCCTTCTGCCCTCCCTGTCTCTCCTGTAGGTTGTGTACCATGGTATGTTAACATCCAGTCATGGTTCTCTGTGTACCATGTTTCTGTGACTGCTACTAATATCCAGGCATCCCTCTTCCATCAAGGCCACCAGTTCAGGAGTTTGTTGTCCAGACAATGGGCATTGGTACTCATTACCCACCATTTCTTGATGGCCTTACCCCTTTTGCCCCATCCCTGTCCTCAATGCATTTGTCACTTTCTCCATTTCCCTGTGCTTCTCCTATTGACATCTCTATGTTGGTGTCTACCTCACTTAGTACCCTGATATTTTGGGGGCTAGGATTTCCTGCTCCTTTCCAGTGCCTCCCCTTGGCTGGTTTAAATGCTTGTCAATTAAGTATTTAAACCTATCAGCTAGGATACTGGTTCCCCTCCTGGACAGATGCAGACCATCCTGCCAGTATAGTCCTGCATCCCTCAGGTGGACCCCAGTCCCCAATGAAGCCAAATCCCTGAGCTCTTCACCAGTTTTTCAACCACTGATTAAATCTCAGGGTGTGGAGCACCCTAGCCTCACCTGTGCCATAGACAGGCAGCACCTCCGAGAAGGTTACTGTGTCTGCTATTTGTCTAAGGCTCCTCCCCATCTCCACAAATGCTTCTTGCACTGCTCTGATCCTTTCTTAGCCAGATCATTTTGTCCTAGGTGGACAATGACATCCAGCTCCCTCCCTGTGCAGCTGCTCCTGCGATCCTGAGGATTCACTCCCTGTCCCTCAAACCATGGGTGCCAGGCAGGCACCACCTCCCTCCCCTTCCTCCCCAGTTCTACCTTCCTAATAATGTAGTCTCCCACCAGGAGTTGTTTCCTTCCCTGTGGTCCCACTGCCACACTCCTGTGGAGTCTCCTTTGTGGAGGTTCCCAGCATCCTCCTTGGTCTCCACTGTGGGTGTCTCCATAGAGAACCACACTTTTCCAGAACAGCATAGAAATTGTGGAGAGGTACAACTGGTGGGATGCACTCTGTTCCACACCCTCACCCTCCCTGGGCCCACTGTGGTCCAACCACTCCTCTTTCTTGGCAACCTCTGAGGCAATGGCAGTGACCCTGGTGGTCCCTGGGTGGGAGAGGAGGTCCACAGATCCTGGCCAACTCAGACTAGAGATGAGCAACCTCTCCCTCAGCCGAGAGGTTTCTGCAGATGGGACAACACTGCATCCTCCAGAACATCTCCCGGAAGACTGCTGCTCACAGCCACTGCACTGCACCAATTCCCATCATGTCTTTTTCTGCCCCCAACTGTTATTTGGAATACTTACTCTTTCCTCTGTTTGTTTATTTCTTTTCTTCTCTCCCTACTTATTTACTGCTTCTGCACCCTTTTAGTTCCTGATCTTCCTGTTCTGAGACAAGAAGTTCCTATATTTCTCAGTAGTCTCCTTACTTGCTCACAGTCAGACCTCCAGCAGCTGGGGGACGGAGAGCTACTCTTGCCCTTCTAGGATGGTGAGTCTTTGGTGGCTCTGTGATCACTCACTTCCTGCTCCCAAACAGGAAGTTCCTGTTGTCAGTTAAATCCTGTGCCTATAAAAGTAGAACTGGTTTAGGGTGGAGAGGTGGAGGGAGGGAAGGAGGGCAATATAGTCCCAGTAGATAAGTTTTAGTTATATCAGTAGCTCCTTCCTCCTGGTGTTCTGTCTGTTCTCTGGCAGAAGCTATCTAGGGCAGTGTTTATATCTGGTCTTAACCTGGCTCCTTCTAGCTAGCCACCCCCTACTTTGCAAATCCTTCTACACTAAGTTAATTTCACAGATAACAATTCCTTCTGACACCTCTGACAAGCACCTAGATAAGTACACAGATAACACAGATAACAAATAACAATTTACTTCAACTACCTCTGACAAACACACCAACTCCTATTTTTACCCTAAATTGAAGGTCCCAGTACAAGAGATCTAGTTCTTAGTTCCCAGTAGAGGTTTTAGTTATACCAGAAGCTCCTTCCTCCTGGGTGTTCTGTCTGTTCTCTGGCAGAAGCTATATGTAATTCCGCTTAATGGGGTTTAATCTACCCCCATAAGGCCTGGAAGAACACACTATACAAAGCTGTGAGTACAGACTGTGTATGGGGAAAATGTAGCTTAGATAAAGAACAACTGGCAGGAAAAGAGTTTTCACTAGAGTACGCTTTTCTTTTAGCAGTTTGTTGCCCTTCCAAGATCCAACTAGCCTATTTGCCCAACATTTCTTTCTCTCAGTTATGTTTTGTCATGTCCAGATTACCAAATTCTATGCCCAAAATCTTTACATTATCTTGTACTAAAGGCACATTTGCAAACTTGTTGTTAGTGGAAGGGCGTGCTCCCTAATGGGATATCTGAACTTTTATTGTAGTTTGTCTTAGATCCTGCTTGTTTGGAGTATATTTCTATTATTTCTGTCAAGATTTGTTCTCGGTAGTGGGACCTAAACAAAATACCAGATCATCTGCTTATGCTATAATTTTGACTTTGGGGGATACTGCGTTCATACATAAATCTTTAAAGAGCCACTGATGCCAAAAGTGCTACATTGCAGAATCTGAATAAGCATACTCCCCTGTAAATCTCATACCAAAACTAGATTTTACGTTACTTCATTTTAAAGTTATTAGCTATTTTGTAACCCTGATTGCACTATCTATGCAATAAAAGCAGGTGTCAGTGAAGAGCTGATGATGATGTCATCTAGGGACCTCATAGTCTAGTAATCCCTGTCCAGCAAGCTTATAGGACCTGTTTCTCCAAAGTTGTAAAGATCATGTGCAATGGTTTCAGAAGTAAAACAGGCAGCACCAGTCAATAAACATTGCTATAAAACTATATATGTTTCAGGTTTTGTAACAAAGTTGAGAAAACTATATGACTTAGTGCTGTTTTGGTGTGGTCCATTTCTTCAGGGTTGCTGGATGCTAAGACAGCATGTCTACAGCTGTTGAAGCCATTTGGAGTGCTACTCTAATGTGCCTGTTAAGACATTGTATTTGCTGCTAGTATTGTAATGTTGATACAGTAACTTCACTGCTGTTTGTCATTGTCTGCTTTATAATATGTGTTAATAGGGGCATTGTATGTGTTAATTCCTACTATGGGTGGAAGTGTTAGCTCTGGTAAAATGATCATTGTAATTTAGACTAGAACACAATGAGTCTGTCCCACCTCCACTGACAAGGAGATGGGATAATTGTTTTAAATTGCCATTTTAGAAATTGCCTCAATTGACTAATAGATGTGAACTGTCTCAGCCTTTCACCACATCAGAAACGTATTCAGTCTGCAAACCTCTCAACAGTATGCTATGACCCAGAATCCAGCAACCCAGGAAAAAAAGGACCACAACAAAAGGTACCCAATCAGAATATTGTCAGTTTTATTACAAAACCTGAAACACAAAGTTTTAAAGCAATGTTTACTGACTGGTGCTGCCTGTTTTACTTATGAAAATCATTGCACATGATCTTTACAACTTTAGAGAAACAGGTCCTGTAAGCTTCCTGACAGGGAACACTAGACTGTGAGGTCCCTAGATGATATCAGCAGCAGCTCTTCACTGAAACAGGCTTTTTGAACAGATAGTAAAATCAGGGTTACAAAATGGCTAATAACTTTAACATGAAGTAACATAGAAATCTACTTTTGGTATGAGATTTACTGGGGATATGTTTATTCTAATTCTGTAATGTAGCATTTTTGGCCAGATGGTATCAGTAGCTCTTTAACCTGTTCTTTCTGTGCTATAAGTCTTAGGAGAATAGTGATACTAAACACATACAAAAGGGAATAAGGGACACCCTGCCAAACCCCTCTTCTAATTTTAATTTATTTTCCTAACCATCCACTGATATTGGGTATCACACTTGCTTCTTTGCATATACATTTTATCCACTGAACAAATGTCTGGGCAACCCATATGCTCTAAACACCCTAAACAGGAATTTGTGCGAGACCCTGTCAAATGCATTTTCTTGGTCAATTCTCAGGATGTAACCCTGTAAATTTGTATTATTAGCTCTCTGAAAGATTTCTCTGAGGAAAATAAGATTATCCTGCTGGTATCTATTTTGTACTGCACATTTTTGATAAGGAATTTCAAGTTTATCTGCTAATTTAGTTAGCCTCCCTAGCAAAATCTTATTTAAAATCTTAAGGTCCAGTGTTTAAGAGGCTAAAGACCTCAGTTCCTAAACTCTTCTTTTGGCCCTTTCTTGTAAAGCAAAATTAAGATAGCGCTGGGTACATGGATTTTGATAGTAAATTGTTCAGTAACATTTCATTGAATAGTATTACCAGGGCAGGAGCAAGCTCCTCAAGAAAAACTTTATAAAATTCTGGTAGAATACCATCTGTACCCCTGGTGCAGTATTATTTTTAAGTGGAGATAACATGCTTTGCCTCCTCCGAACTAATGTCTTCTGTTAGTTCCTCTGCTTCTTAGTTATTTATCTGTGGTAACCTAAGTCTTGAAATTTCAATTCAGCATCTCCCTTAAGGGGCAGGGTAATCCTAACAATTCACTTATATATGTTTCTACTTGTTTCAAAATACCTGCTGGGGATGTGACCTTTCAACCTGAATCTAATTGTACTTCTGTAATGACCCAGTGCCCTGACCTGTTTTGGCACCCTTAAATGGATCCATAGTTCTTTTTTAAATCTGTGCCAAACCTTAACTCCTGTTCCAAGTTTTTAGCTCTATGATACTGAATTTGAAACATTTGTTTTAATATTATTGATCTGATCACCCAGATTTCTTTTCTGTGTTTGTGACAGTGACATTAGTTTTGCAAATGATTCCTTAGTTGTAAGTAATTCAGATATTCCTTATTTTGCATTTTTGCTTTGTGTTGAAAGAAACTTGCCAAGCTTGTTTAGTTTCTTCCCACCATGTAGTTATATTGTCGTAAAGCTCAACTACTAATAACCTACCACACCATGCCCTTCTCCAAGCCCATTTAATACCTTCATCCCCAGGTAGGAACTATTTAGTCTCCACGGTGTGCTTGGCATCTAGGAGACTGTCCCACTGAATTTGTACTGTTACTGATTTATGATCTGTGAATTCTGTGCTTGTAATCCTGTTTTGGTCACTGATAAAACAGTTGAGAGGAAGATAAAATCAATCCTTGTAGATATTGTCCCTCTAAAATATTTATGCCTCCCAATGTTGTATACACCTCTATGTGCATCAGTCATGTTGGCCATACCAGCAATGCTTTGCAAAGCCTGGGTGTCACAATATAATGTATCTGTTTGTAGCCCTTTCTCCATCCTGCAATTAAAGTCTCCTGCCCATATCACCAGTCGAGATGTGTGTAGGTAAGTTTGCACTTATTTACATAGAGTTACTCTTGAGGCCTTGGACTATGGGAGTATATTGCTATTAAGCTAAAGTGTTCATTCTGCCACCAAAAATCTAATACCATAGCCCTACCTGGTTGAATGTCCACTAAGCGAGATACTTTTATTTCTGGGTTAGTGAATAGGATCCCAATCCCATCACATGTATCTGTTCCTATGGTCCAAAATGAGGGCTCCTTTGTACCATAATTTAGATCATGTTTCAACTCAAATTATGTTTTTAACCTTGTATCCTGGATACAATAGATAGCACTATGTCCCTCTTGCAACAAGTTTAATGTAGTGAGCATTTTTATGTTGTCTTGCACCTGCACAAGAAACATGTTGCGTAACTTGGAATAACAGGTTTTGGGCGCGGTCGTGCTGTGGCCAGTGGCACCACTGCTTTTTCAGGCTGGGCTCCATGGCACGATTAAATTGCATGCTGTCTATGACAGCAGTGCAAAAGCGTGCCACCACCTTCAAACATTTTAGAAGCTGTAATGAGGGAGCTCCACCTCATTGCAGGGCATGCCTTGTGCAGTGTAACATTACAATAAACCTGACAGGCGGCGGCTCGCCACCTGCCCTCACACCTCCTATGTAGCCATCTTTGGGGTGCCCAATCCCCCTCAGCATCATGCCTCCAAAAGCAGACATCCTTGCAGACAGGGGTGCCCCAATCCCCTGTCGGCATGTTAACCCTGCCATTTTCTTGGTCTGCCCCAATTGTGCCATGCCCACACTGGGATCCCACCCCAGTGTGGTGACATGACCCCAACCAATGTGCCACACTGGGAGCCAACCCCAGTGTGGCCATAACAAAAAAAAAAAAAACAAAAAAACAGAAAATGGTCAGCGGTGATTTATTTATTTTTTACCTGAAACAAAGAAATGGTACCTCGCAGGCTGTTGGTGGCCCCACCCCAACCCACAACCACCCTCTGCACACCTCACCTCCCCATACCTCCTTACCCCATACTTACCTCCGGAGCCGAGCGATGATCTTGACGTGGACCAGGAACATGTCTGCACTCTTCAAAGCTGACCGCGAACAGAAGAAATGCCAGTAAGCTGTATAATGGCATAAATCGTTTTTCAACTTTGTTGCATATGTCGGGCATTTTGGGAATTTTAGCACCAAATTTTCAACATGAGGTTATTGGGACCCCTCTTCATGAATTCAGGCACTGTCATGGTGTTAGTCAGTCCTGAAAGGTGATTTCGTGGTCACTGCACAAAATCACCTTTGGGACTGATTAATGAAATGACAGTACCACTGTTCATGGTGAGCTCTCAAAAGCCTATGTTGCAAATTTGATGGCATCTAAAATGACCGTTTACGAGCGTGCGTGCGCAGTTCCCACACACTTGTAACTTTGAGAATTTTAATATTTTGCTCCAGATTTTTAAAATTGCCATATTTTCACACCTCCTTATGAACAGTGCAGCTGTCATTTTGCCACATCATGCCCAAAATGTGCTTTCACACATCCAACGCTGATGGGCGCAGTCGCTGTGGAAAACAATGTGTGGGACAGGTAAAAATTACAGTAACACTGCTCATGAGCAGAGGTCCCAAAATATCTATGCTGAAAATCTGGTGAAAAAATTCAAAAAATTAGAATGTTACGAGTGTGTGTTGCGCAGTTTCCTGCACACTTTAACTTCGAGATTTTTAATATTTTTCTCCAGATTTTCAACATTGCCATTTTTTCACACTCTCCTTATGAACAGTACAGCTTCATTTTCCCATCCTGCCTCAGAGTGTGTTTTAGCACATGGCGACAGTGACGCAGTCGCTGTGTAGAAAATAAATGTTCGAACACAGTAAGAAAATCACAGTAACACTGTTCATGAGCAGAAGTCCCAAAATACCTGTGTTAAATAGTTGGTCAAAAAATTCCACTAAATTAATATATTACAAGTGTGCATTGCACAGTGTCCATGCATCGTCTTAAGTTTGAAAATGTATAATATTTTCACTCCAGATGTTCACGACTATTTATTTATTTATTTATTGAATTTTGAAGACCGGGTAGGCCCACTGGGCTCTGGAGGTCCCTTTTTCAGGGTGACCCGGGAGTTACAGGACTAATAGGATACACAGTTAGTAGAGATGTAGGTTATAGCATGTACAGGTGAACATATAGCAATGACATATTACATAACAGGTTACAGTGATTAGCAAAAGTGAAACAATGGAAGAAGAGCCAGGGCAACACCTGCGTCGCAATTACCAGAGTAGAGTATGTTAGAAGGAGAGACAGTAGAGAAGGATTAGGGCTCCCAGCTTTAGTAGGTATGAGGTAAGTGCTCAGGCAGTAGGGTGAGTGGAAGTGTCAAGTAACATAGCATTGGCATTGACTCGTGGCGAGCATGTGTGCATTGAGTCTTGTTCAGAAGCTTGCAGGTGATGGAGCTTCCGAACCTCAGGAGGAAGGTTGTTCTATAAGGAAGGGGCAGTGTGGAAAAGGACATGCCCCCTGCATTGTCATTACCCTTGGGACTTGAGGAAGAGTTTGGCCTGAGGGTCCATAGGTTGCGAAGATTTCGCTTGGCAGTTATGAGCCCTGAGAAGCTTGGGAGAGGTGCTGGCTAATTAGCTTATGTGCTAGGAAGAGCACTGGGTACCTGAGACGGCTTTGAATGAAGGCCAGCTGATAAGTGCTAGAGAGTCACAGTGGTGGCTCCTAGAGTGGGACTGAGTGGCAAAGCAGACCACCTTGTTGTACAAGACCTGTAACTTATTGAACTCAAGCTTGGCCATTCCCTGAAGTATCAGGGCAGCGTGAGTGAGTGTTGGGAGGAGGACACACGAGGCAATGGCAGTCCTAGCTTCTGGGATCAGCTGATCCTTGAGGCAATAAAGGGTACCAAGTTTACAATAAATGACTTTGGTGACTTGGTCAACATGTTGTTTTAAGTGAATCCTTGGTCCAAAGTAAGGCAAGGTATAACATTGCCATTTTGCACACCTTCTTATGAACAGTACAGCTGTCACTTTCATCCTGCCCAAAATGTGGTTTTGCACATCTGGCATACAATGGCATGGTCACTGTGGGAAAACAACGTTCAGGACAAATTAAGAAAATCATATTGCCACTGTTCATGAGCAGAGATCCCAAAATGCCTATGTAAAAAATTTGGTGAAAGAATTCCAAAAACAGACTGTTATGAGAGTGTGTTGCCTGGTTTTCATGCATGCTTGTAACATCAAGCTTTTTAATATTTTCACTCCAGATTGTGAACATCATCTCTTCAAACCTCCTTATGAATGGTGCAGCTGACATTTTTATATGGTGCAGAATGGTGCAGTCACTGTGAAATCAACATTCAGGACACATTAACAAATTACAGGGACACTGTTCATAAGCAGAGGTCCCACATGCTTTCATGAGGTAGGGGTCACAAAACAGCCATGTTGAAAATTTGGAGTGCAAATACCAACAAACACCCAGACATTAGGGTTTCTAACCATAACATCCCACCCTGTACAGACTAACAGGCATCAGCATGTGCCTTTGGATTGCTAGCTGTAATGCTCATGCCATTGCACCCCACCCTGCAGCCACTGACAGGCATCCAGGTATGCTTTGGACTCTTTGGCTCCAAAGTTCACCCCATTCTCCTATGCTGCACCCATCTCATCATAGCCCTTATGAAATGGGGTGAGCGTAAGCATGACAACCCCAAGGCACAATGCAACACTTGTCACAGTCTGCAGGGTAGGGTGAAGTGGTGAAATGTATTAGCGTTATGGCTAGTGACCCAAAGGCACACCCTCAATGCATGTCACTTCTGCAGGGTGGGCTGGGGTTCACGCTGGTTCTATACTTCACTGCCATTCTTATTATGCCTCTCTTTAACTCTTACATTACCAATGCCAATGCCAGCAAGACAACATTCCGCATTGACAAATGCTTCTTTGTATGAGTTTTATACTATTCACATTAACTGTTGTTACAGTAGAGACCCCATTTAGTATTTATGTATAGTAGCCCTTACATAGGCTCAGGGTGTCTTGGAGAATCTCATGCACCTGGTGCATCGTGGGAAGTGCCTTCCTTCTCCCTCCTTCCTCTTCCTCAGATATGACTTCTGTAGTAGTGGAAACCAATGATGAAGAATTGATCCTTCCTCCACTCAATCTTCCCTTGCTGTTCAGGTGCCAAAATGGAATACTTATTCCCATCTTTCCAGTTTTCTGGGGTCTATTTTCTCCTTTCTCTACCTGATCTTTAGGGGAAGAGATTTTCCATTCTATTTCTTTTCTTTCCTGTTACCTTCTTGAAGACTTGTGACTGACTAGGTGGGGGTGGAGGTGGCTTGTCTGTGGGGTTAACATCTTCCTGCATTTCTTCTATCTGTACTGTGGCATGGCTTATATCTGAGGTTACAGCATGGACTGGTGAGGTAGCCACTTGTTCTCTAGGAGCCTGAACTTCCTCTACTCAGTAACTACTTCAATCTCATCTTGGTGGGGGGCAGTTTCAGCAAACTGGCAGCATCTTGTGCAGCTGCCTTCTAAGTGTGCCTATGCTGGGCCTGGTTTATTAATCCTTCATGTGAAGGGCAGTCTTCTCAATTATGGGAAGCCCACAGGCTTCCCATACCCATGTCCTGTTTTCTCACATGAATTGCACTTAAGTAAATTTAAGCACCGTGTTGCAGAATGACTATAGTCCAGGCAATGGTTACACCTAGGGTATTGCAAGCTGAACTTAGATGGGCCTGAGACCCACACTTAAAGCAAGACTTTGGTTGCCCACGTAAAGAATACTCCTCTGTCCTTCCCAAGTAACAACAACTAGGCAAGTGGACTGGGCCTGTGTTAGTGGTGTACAGTTTAACTTTGATTTTCATCCCCATTCCAGATCTGTTTGTTATCTAGAATGGGGAGAGCCTATCCAACACTTCACACCATTGCCTGAGCCAAAATAAAATGTCTTCAACATTTACCCCTTCATTATGAAGCATAATCGTGATAAACTTAAGAGCCGGTTTTGTAAGTGGGATAGCCATATAGGGAATCCATGTGGGGGTATTCTTGAGTGTTTGATAGTGTGCCCAGAATCTATCCAGGCCTGAGACAGCTTTAAAACTAATGTCAAAATTTGGATTACCTACAGTAAATGAATAAATACAAAATTTCTGTAGAAAAAGTTTCATAGTGCCCTTTAACAATTTTTTGCAATGTACAACCTGTCAGGGGTCTTCTTTTGTAAATTATCCTGACAGCATTCCTGCAAGGTGCTGGCTCCCCTTTATTATTAAATAAATCAGTCAGCTTAAACATAGGATTTAACCAAGAGAGTCTGCTAGGGTCCTGTAAAACTGAATCTGTGGGTCCCATTCTATTATCATTACCATCAAGATAGTTATGTCCTGAGTTAGTAGTTGTTTAGTGAACCAACTGTGGCTCTATAGTACTGTCATCAGGGTCCATTGTGATATTGTTCCGTTCTTGGTTTATCTCAACCCCTGAAGAGAGTCCATAGCTTGTGTTCCATTCTGAACAGCTTCCCCAGAGGTCTGATACCTCTGAACATCAGGATCCTGAGGATCAGGGTCCCAGTGACCATTTTCTGTTCTCAGTCAGTCTGCGTTTTCCAGTGCTCACCCAGGATTTCAGCTGTCTGCCTCCTCACCAAGTTCTACTGGGGTGGGGCTATGCTGCAAGAAACAATGGCATCAGTTCTAAGTGTCCCAAACTTTTCCCATTAATCACAAGTATTGATTCATGCATTTCTCTGCCCGGTAAGTGTTGCAGCTCTTTTACTGGGTTTCTAGCGATTTTAGTCACAGTACCTGTATGTTTTAATGTCTGTGAGCTCTAAGCGAAATTGTACTGTTCGAGTTGCCTCCTTCATTCATGGCTCCAGAATCTCGAGCAGCTCTCAGCATGAAAAGCTGCCAGCTGCTTTGCTTCCCTGCTCTGCTTCTGACAGCAGGATTCTCAGCTGGGTGGCATCTTGTGATGTTGCGCATGAGTACCCAGCTGTTTTCTTCTAGGTGACTCATCGGGGGTCTAGCCCCAATACTGGAGCATAAAGCCAGTACTTCTTTCAACAAAGTATCTTTTCTCTGTTTTTAATATTTCCTCCACTTGTAACTCAGACAGCATTCTTTCTTTTTCAGAATTTAAATGTTCTTGCGTACCTTTCCTTTGACTCATTTGCCTTACAAGAACTTTCAATTTTCTTCAGAAAATTCCTCCAGAATACTGTTGTCAGAATCCTCTTTAGGAAAGGACAGGGAGGATTTTTTAGCTATTTGAAGACCCCTTCTCTTAACCCATCCTGGCAGTTCCTAAATTCAGCTATTTTGGGATGTATCCATCCCATGATTTCTGTGTATAGCTGTTTCCCAGATGTCCAGCAGATCTGAGATTTTGTAATTTCCCATTTGAAAAGTCTCCATGAGACTCCTTTCACCCATTCTGGGACCTGTCCTAGATATTCTTGGGGAAGAACTTAATTCCATGCATCCAGGAACTCTTTAATATTTAGGAGACACCATCTACGTTGAACACGTAATCTGTTCTCAAAATCATTTTAAAATTCTGAGATACGAATAGGATCAAGACAAAGGTGACTGGGTCAATATTTGTTAAAATCATTAAGGACAGGCTGGAATTTGATTAGCATTACCCAAATATAAAAATGTCATCTGCATATGCTTGTACGGAACTTGATCCACTCCAGCTGGGTCTCCCACTAACCCACCCCAAGAGTCATGTAACAGCCTAATTAAGTGGTCCAAAGAAAATATATATAACAATGGGCTTAATGGACATCCTTGCCTGACTCAGTCCTCATTACCAACCCTTTAATAATCACACCATTTATAATGGGGCATACTACTGCATGATTATATAACAGTTGAAGAATACATATAAATTCCATAATAGGCAAGCAATTGAAACAGAAACTTGTGACTCACATGGTCATAAGCTTTACACTGGTCCAGGGATAGGATGCAACCATTCCCATTTTTCAATTCAAAATAAGATATAACATCCCTAATTAAGAAAAGGGCATGTTGAACTTTCCTGTCCAGCAGTCCAAAAATTTGAGCAGAATGAGTTAAGTGTACTGCAACTCTACTAGCCTATTCTGTAAAACTCGGGACACAATTTTAAAATCAGAATTTAATATTGATATGGGCCTCCAATTATTGATATCATACCTATCTCCAGATTTAAATAGAAATATCAACAATCCAGAAGAAACACTTCAGGTATATTATTCCTACCCAACATATTCTTAAAGACAGCAGTAAGACATATCTCAAATTCATGTGGAAACTGTTTGTATAATTCATAGGACAGACCATCAGGTTCTGGGGATGTCTCCCGTTCAGCTGGGATATGATAACC
This sequence comes from Neoceratodus forsteri, assembly GCA_016271365.2. Lineage (NCBI taxonomy): Eukaryota > Metazoa > Chordata > Ceratodontiformes > Ceratodontidae > Neoceratodus > Neoceratodus forsteri. The sequence goes on along the minus strand of CM028137.1, from coordinate 257,399,715 downwards.
TCAATTTCTGCAGATTCAATGGGTGCCTCTAAACCCTTATCTCTTGAGAATGTGCATCGAGCTTTTTGTTTGTAAAAATCTGAAATATTAGCATAAGAAGGTTCTGGTGTCACAAAATAGGGAAAAAATTGGTTTTGGATCCTTTTCTGTATCTCATCCACATCAGACATTAAAATACCTCTTTCATCCCACAAAATCTGAAAATCCATTTGATCATTTCTATTTTTAAAGGCCTCAAAGGGTCTCCTTCAGGGTTTTCTGGGACCCATATTCTAATTCTGCCCTCAATGACCTAGCCCTATCATATTGTTTTGATCTCATTTCACTTTTTAAATGATCAATTTTCAAATCATAATGCATTCTACAGCTAGCCTGTAATCCAAAATAATACTGCAATTTAGCTCTTAATTTTAGATATTGGAAGTATTTGGATTTCACTTTGTCCCTCCATATTTCACCAACCATTCAGCAATTTCATGTTTTGTCTCCAGCCACCACCAGGTTAAATATCATACAGAAAGGCTACCGACATCTGAAGCCATTAAAGAGAGCTTAAACCTTCCTGTACCTGTTTATCTAATAATATATTTGTGTTTAACATTCATCTTGTAGGTTTATGGGGACATTTCAAAGGCTGGGTAATAATCAACTTGAGACATAAATGGTCTGAAAATTCTAAGGGTAAAATAATCAGGGAGGGGTTGTAAGTTTTTAGAAATAAAAATGGTCTATTGTGGATGTTAATTTACCTTTCTTAAATGTAAATGTAGTGCCGTGAGATAAAAAATCAGCACATACAACCATTTACTTATGACACAATTAACGTGAAGGCATTAGAATCACAATATATTTTCTTATTACACACTCTAGTCCCATCCCATGGAAACCCAAAATTAAAATCGCCCCCAAAACTATAAAATCAGTGAGGTAAAGGTAGGGTTTAATTTGCTTAATTGCCTACCTTTCAGCTTAGGATTGAGGTCCACACACCATGATCAACTTGTTACTCATGTTATCCCAAACCCCATCCAAAATTAATCCTCTGCCAGGGATGAGGTCAATGAGTTTTACCAGTTTAAATTTGAATGCACTAAACAAAATGGCCACACCATCCACTCTATCTGCTCCAAAGGACCAGTAAGATGGCCCCCAATGCCATTCTGCTTTGAACAACCTAACTTGCTCAGGGACCACATCCAGGTCTCCTGGAAAAACATATCTCAAAGCCTTGTTGTGCCACAAATTGAAAGAAGGCACCTATTTTTCAAAATTCAATAGGCTGTGGCAATTGCATGATCTGAATACCACCATTCAAAGAAATGTTTAGACCCACTATCTAGGACCTTTTTCCATTTCTTTTCTTCTTCCGTTATACTCTGTAAACTCCTTTCCTTTACTTCCATTTCATTTTGAGCGGGTCAGAGGATCTACCACTCCATATCTGAATCCTCTCCACCCTCAGAAGTGCAAAGAAGGTGTTTAACACAGCAACACTACCCTGCTCTGCATGTGAGGCCATTAATGCAGAATTCTTACTAACTCTTCTCTGTGGTAATGGGGCCACTACCTGTTGTTTACCCACCACCAGGCCCTTGTTCCCTTTATCATCTGAATAACATACAGGTAAGAGGATAGACCAACTCTCATCCTGTCTTTTCACATTATCTTTACATTCAGAATCTACCATTCTTTCTGCCTTAGTGACAGTTTCTCTCTCTGCTCTGAAGTAACCAGGGAGCTGGCACCCGACCTTCCTATCTCTGTTATAGGGGTCTCCCTCGAGTGACTCTTGGGCCTTTTAATCAATGACTCTGGGCTGATAACAGTGATTTTATTCTTGGCTGCTCATGGACACTTGGAGAAGGTATGGGCAGATTCCTCACAAAGGTCACAGCCTGTTAAATTATTACAGTGGATCCTAATGTGACCCACCTCTCCACCATTGTCACATCTTGGGGTATCATGAGATCCACACCTATAACAGGCACGTGGCTGCTCAGAGTAGAAACAAACCCTCTATCTCTGCCCAGCAAAAGGAATTAGGGATGTGTTCAATTACATAATTTTCCAGTCTCAATTTAACCTTATATTTCCACCCTACCATCCACAATTGTTCAGAAACCAACAAGGCTTCAGGTGCACTTAAAACATCACATTTTGCCCCAACCAATAGGAAATATCCTGAACATGACCCCTTCATTGTGGAACATAACTGTTACAAATTTGATTAGGGTTTTGTTAGTGGGATGACCAAAATTGGGGACCACAGTGGAGAAAATGTAAGTAAGTTGTAGCATTGCCAAAATAAGTCCAATAAATGAGAAGACCGAAAACTGATGTCGTAATTATCTTCTCCAGAGATGTTAATGAAGGCAAATACTTCCTGGGTGAAAATGAAGGAATCTTTAAGAAGGAGTTTTCCCACATATTGTCTGTCTGGCCTAATATCCAGGCCACCTTTGTATCTTATTCTTACAGCATTAGCCGAGGTGCAGCTTCCTTTTGATTTTGCAAATAATTCAGATAATAGTGGTTTTTGAGGGGAGGGATGTTCACTGCACAGGCTCTTCATTTCTGTCCCCTACCAATACTTTAGCAGAAGGATCAGGGTCAACTGAGATAATTCCCTTGTTCCTAGGCCCACCATATTAGCCACCACTGCCTCCTCTTGTGGGCTGCTAGCATTGCATGTTTCAAACCCTTTCCTCATCTAAAATGTTATTCAAGGCTTTTTGCACATCCAATTCAGTTGCAGCTACATGAATTGGAGTGTCGTCATTGTGGATTAGTTGGGGTAGGGCCCATTCAATCTGGTCTGGCAGCCACTGACCACTACTAGTCATAGTCCATCCAGCCTCCTTTAAGGCTTTTTCAGGAGACCAGGCATGAAAGGGGTCAGTAGAAATTGGTTGCACTGCAAATGCATGAGAGATAGCTGCCACAGAAGTTAAGGGTTGCTGTTCCTTTGTGCCTTCCCTTTGCCCTTTTTCTTTTGATCTAGCTCAATGGGCTCCTCAGTGTCCACATTCCTATTAGCCATATGAAGTGCAGCTCTTTTATTTTATTGTCATCTTGAGCTTTATGAAGCCCTTGGTGTTTAGCAGAGAAGGAAAAACTGTGGCGTTCTCATGTGCGGTAGCTTTATTCACATATTTAATGGGCCCAATTCCAGACTCATTAGTTTCACTATGTAGTCCGGGACACCCCCATGCCTCGCCCAGTTTTACTTCAATCCCTGGGATCATTCCATCTTCGGCTCTAGAAATACTTCCAATATTAGTCCCAACAGTGATGCCATCGCTTATTGCAAGGCTTGATCGCATGCATTCACTTTTGACAGTTGCCTACAATGTTTATATTTCCAGCCACATTACTGTCAACAGTGGATCCAACAGCATAATTAGCCTGTTGTACCTGCTCTGAAACAGATTGTTTCAGCTCCTTGCTCACAGCTCCACAGCTGTGTCATGATTTCAGAGTGGAATGGCCGCACCAGTGACAGGTGCAACGCTGCCTGAAGATTTGCAATTTTGGCGCCAGAACAGTGCTTTATTCTGAGCATGCCTGGGATCCTCTTCTTCCAAATCCAGTAGCATTCTCTTTTTGACTCAAGAACATTTTCCTCTGAAGGAGCAGATAATTCAGTTTCTTCTGAAAAAGCCCAGTGAGATCCTCAGAAGCTACAAAATTGTCTTCTCTTTCAGCCTCCAAACCATCCACCATAATCGCACCATAACTTCAGCTCCTTGGTCCAAGACATTTGGGGATAACACTCTCTCCTGTCTCTACCACATCCATTCCTTCCACTGCTTTGCCTGAACTGGCCATCCGAATAATGGACAAGGGTTCCCCTACTGATCAGTAGGGGAATTGTTTATTACTGAAAACCAAAAACATCAACACAAAGTCACAAAGAAAATTAAAAAGCACATTATGCTAAAACCAAACAATCTGTACAATCATGTAGAGAAAAGGAACACACTCCATCAAATCCAATAAATATGTTCCAATATTCATAAAACAAATGAACCATCAAATGATGCAATTCAAAGTCTTTTGAGTTCTTAATGCCGATTCAATGTGATGTTAAACAACTGCAGGCAAAGTATCGGTATGTTATAAGGAAAATAAACATCTTGCCTGCCACATATAAAACTTAACACAGGCAAAAATCAAGAAAGGGTGCTTGGATGATATCTAGAAAAAAACAGAATAATCCCCAAGAACCAAACATTCATATGAGACATGACAAGAGGAACCCACCCCACTTGGTAAGCAAAACAGACCAAAATTGACTGGCATAATGACATGTAAAATAAAAGTGAGACAACGTTTCTTCCAAGCCAGCACATTCCACACAAATACAATGTCTTTCTGAAACAGCTTTATGCTTTAGGTTACCCTTGACCCCAATCTACCATGACAACTAAGCCATGTCACATCCCACATCCAGTCAGGTATCCTTCTATCTGCAAAAACTTTTAAAGCTAAGGGTACCTTACTAGGAAAACACCTAGGAAAATCCACCTGGACTAAGAAATTAATGGACATAATTCTAATATATAAACCCTTTTGAGAGTGCCGATGAACCTCACTCTGAGCAAGGTGCCACTTACGTAACTTAACAGCCACTAAATGTAAAATGAGGGCATCCCTACAATTACACTTAACAGTAGGTGCCTCAGCCGACCATCGCGTCAAATAATCCTGAAGCAAAATGTCCATAAGTCCCAAGAATGGGACTGATACTGTGTGAATTTTAAATGTAGCATTAATAAAAAGAAAAGTAAAAACTAACGGATTTATCATCATACCAAGTCCGCCAGCCTTAATCGGTAAATATGTAAAATCACATTTAACTGGGTTCAATCAGCTCCCTATAACATTTAAAAAAAGTACTACAGAGACAGGTTTCAAAATGTCTGGGCAAAGGAAACACAGAACTTAAATATAAAAATAAAGGTAATAGAAATTTTTAACAAGCAAAATATGTTTCCTTTTAGAAAAGTCCAGGACTTCATAGTCGAACCTTTCCTCGCCTAATTCAATGCGGTTTCCAATTAAGGTCAGCTAGATTGCCAGGCCCAAAATACAACCTAATATTTTAATCGGCTCCAATAAAATAGCTATTTGTCTGATATAAGGTTCAAAGGTCCTTCCCCAAAAATTCCTCGCTCTTATCATAATTTATTGAGGCCCTGAAATAGAGCCAAACTGTACTAATATGGACAAAGTGAAAAGACCTGAAGCAGAATCTCGTAACATAAGGCACATGCCATCAGCATAAACAGCCAATACCTGAGGAGGAACATCTAAAGCAAGTGTCAGACCCAGGATATGTGGATGATGAAGAAGTTCCTGTATTAAAGGGTCCAGTACAAAATATATAGTAAAGGGCTAAGAGGACATCCCTGGTGAACCACTCTACAAAAATCAATCCCACCCCCAAAATACCATTAATCAGGGAAAGTTTTGAGCATTATTATACAAAAGCCATGTTCTAAGCCTTTTCAAACCCATATTTTTGTAGAACTTGAAATAAAACCCATGGAGACCTTACCAAATGCATTAGCCTGATCCAAAGAAAGTAAATATCCCGATAACTTCCTCAGTCAACTACACTCACAAATATTTCATAATAGAATCAAATTCTGATGAATATACCTACCAGGGTAGAACATGTTTGGACAGGATGTATCAGGGAGGAGCCAAATATTGAAGCCGATGAGACAAAATGGCAGAAAAAATCTTGTAATCAGTATTTAACAAACAAATTGGTCGCAATTCCCAATAATGTTTTATTGCCTTTTAAACAAAAATCATCAAAGCATCTGAAAACCTGTAGGTAAGGTAGTAGTAGTAAGGATTTCATTAAACACCTGTGTCAAAATACTGCTCATATCGTCCCAAAAATTTAATAAAATTCATTAGTAAGTCCATCAGGACTGGTAAAATTCCATTTTTTAAACCTTGATCTCTAACCGAACTTCATCCTGGGTTATGGGCATATCGATATTTTGTGATTCAGTAGGAGATACAGTGGGTGGCTGAAAAGAAACAGCTCATCCCAAGTACCCGTGGGTTGAAAGGCCTGGCCATGTTGTGCCTTCAAAAGTGCTGAACAATGTGCAACATCTCTATATCAGTGGATTTCAGAACACCCATAAAATCATAAAGGCCAGTCATGAGCCTTTATCCAAAGCTTGTTTACAAGATAAAAAGGGTCCAAACAGGGATGACTTAATCCATAAGACAAATCATCATGTATGTGCACGCCTTCCCATAATTAAATTGTCTCATTTTAGTTCTAAGTACAGCAATTTGTTCTTGGATCTGAACATCTGATGAAGTGGAAGGATATTAATTTATAAAATTGGGATCGATGGCCTAAATAAGAAATATAATCCTCAGTTTGAGTCGTAGTGTTAAAGCGAGTGCAAGTGTGTTTGAACTCAAGCTTGGTTTCCATCCACCACTCTTCCCAGGAATCATACAGCCCAGCAACTGATCACCGCTGGTCAAACGCCTGAGACAAAGCTGACTGAAATCATTCCTGAGAAAGTAATATGGGGTTTAGCTTCCATCGTACAGGAATGGCGGAAAACGAGGTGGGATACTGGAAAGTGAAAAGCATACCAGTAACAACATATGATCTGAAAATTCACAAGGATGCAAATGAAATGAAAATGCTAGCAAATAATGGGAAGCAAAAACAAAATCAATCCTAGTAGCAAAACTGCTACCTCTATAAGTAGGCACAGGATCCAAAGAAAGTGTTATATAGACATCGGTTAAAGAGGCTTTCAAAATTATGTTCTGTAAAGCATGGGAATCACAATATACTTTTGTTGTATCTGGTCTTTAAATTTCAGATCTAAGCTGCAATTAAAATCACCCCCATATGATGTGTTTAGGGGAAAAGAGATATTGCTCGATGTCACAAAAAGATCCATCCTGGCTTGATTTAACCTGGGGAGCATAAATGTTTATGAGATGAAGGGAATAACCTTGTAATTAATAATCCAGGAGCAAAGCTCTACCAGGAACCAAATCCACCAGTCTAAGAACTTGTACAGTGGTATGATAAAAAGTATACCAACCCCATCTGCAGCATCAGAACCATAGGACCAAAATGAAGGCCCATGAATCCACAACTTCTTTCTATAATTTACATCAGACAAAAAGTAAAATGTGTCTCCTGCAGGAACATAATATTTGCTGTTAAGGACTTACAAAATGTAGGAGCCCAATACACTTCCTGGAATTCTTGATACTACAAGTATTTAGGGAAACTACAGTTAAAGAAGCCAAGGAATCAGATTAAAGTTTGTCCTTTTACGCTTTCTACCCGACTTTTTCTTTGACTGCAATAAATCAGGTCCTCCTTCATCATCACATTCCATACCTGAGAGCCCCAGATTTAACTGATATGTGAGACTCAGAATCCCCATCCTGGTCCTGCAGCACCTGGAAGGAGTTGTGCGTGGGAGGGGTAGTCGGTTTAAAGAAGCAGTTTAGTATGTGATCTTGTCACCCGCCCTCGGGTGAGGTTTCTGTAACTCCGGTCTGGGGAATAGGGAGGGCAGTAATGGAAGAAAGTGTACCGGGATGTAAAAGCCCGGAAACCACAGGGAGCTGTGGATTTGAAAACTCCTCAGTGTCAGTAGGTTTATCAGCAGGCTGTGGTACACCGCCCTCAGGAGGTGCCGCAGGAGATGAGCCTGGGGCAGAAGGATCTGAAGCAGGAGGAGCAGTATCCTCAGCAGTAGGCCTAAACTGACCTTGAGCTCAGAAATTAGGGTTTCTTTATCAAGACCCCCTGAGTTATTTTGGCCAGCATATGGACACTGATGGTATGCATGATCCTGGGCATCACAGAGGTTACAGCGAAAGACATTACAACAGGTGCCACTGTCATGGTCCAGCTCCCCACACAAAGCACAATTTATCTTGTCACAAGCACTACTCAAATGATGAGCACTACCACACTTGTAACAAGCCTTGGATGGACTGGGTAAAACACACTCCCCTATCTTTACCTAAAAGAAACTGTTAGGAACATGCTGAACTGTATCCCTTATAATGCGTAGTTTTAATCTTTAAATTTCCAGCTTCCAGTCCAGATTCCTCCCATCAATAATAGGCACTGGAGGCCCCAACACAGTGCACTTACTCTCCAACCAGTACAAGATATCTCCCACATTAACCCCTCATTAAGAAACATAATGTGGATAGTCTTAAACAAGGGCTTAGTAATGGGAATAGCCCAAAATGGAGTCCATGAAAAGTTGATTTTAACCATTCATATTTCTGCTAGAATTTGTCTAGGCCAGTAAAGGACCTAAAACTAATATCAAAAGTGTCCTCTCCACGAATATTACTAAGTGCATATATGTCTGAGGCCTGAAAATTCATAGAGTTCTTAAGCAGCCTTCTGGCAACATAAAACTATCAGGATGTTCCTGAAGACCCCTCTACCTGAGTCGTACTGCATTGCGCCTAGGAGCCTGATCCAGTCTGTTGTTCAGGAAAAGATCTGAAAAGCGAGGACCAGTATGAAAACGTTCCCGACAGGGGCAGGAAGCATTCATTGAATCAGTAGTAGACTCCTCAGTAACAACTGGGCAGAAGAAATCAAAGTCTTACCCCTGCAGCCACAGTAGATGGATTTGGAGGTTGTGGATCCACGGATTGATCAGTCGCAATAATCCCATGTGTCTCTGTCAGGGTAAATGTATCCCAACCGAATCTGGAAGCCAGCGCCCATCCTGAAGCATCCAGCCAGTGTCCAACAAAGCCGATTCCTTACTCCAGTCCTTCACAGGAAAGAAGCTGGCTGACGGTTCAACTTCCGCATTTCTGAATGCTGAGTCTCCGACGCAGGAGTCAGCAGTTTCTCCTGTAAGTCACTGCTAATTGAAGCAGCCGCTGTCACAGCCATCGGGTCAGCTAGTAAAGCTGCATCTTGCATAGCCCCAGAAGGAGCAGTCGGCACTGCAGAGGAAACCGAGGAATGTCTCCAGCCAGCAAGCCTTGTTCAGGCAGAAAAGCTCTCGCCAGCTACGGATCGCACTGCACATCTCCAGGCAGCTCCAAAGGTGCAGTATTCAAAGAAATCTCATCTCAGGATTGTTCTAGCTCAGGCACTTCACAAGAGCACCAATCTCGCAGTAGGGAAGGACGTCCATCTCCGTGGAGGGCTCGGCACAGTCTGCCATTCTGAAATGCAGTACCAGCAGCTCCCCCTACCGCCAGCAAAGCAGTAGGGAATATCCTGGTGTCCTGGCCAAATTTCCTCCATTCACTAAAAATACCACCAACTGCTTAATCTGGTTCAAGTAAGGATTTATGCCATGTTACAATTTCAGTTGGTTACCATCTGTATCCCCCACTCCCACCCTGCCACCCCTGAAAAAGGGACTTCTAGTCTCAGTGGGCCAACCCAGTCAATAGAATTCAATAAATAAATAAATTCCCCATTATGCCTTATGGATACCATGTAAATCCAAATCATTCCAAGGCCATCTTGATATATAATATTAATACCTAACAGCAAATCAGAGCCCTTTTCCTGATAAAAGGCTGCCAGATAAATAAAGAACAAAGTCATAAATAGGGAACCAGTGGCTTATGGAAAATCTACAGGATTTATACAGGATCTGAGTCTGCCTCTGTGAGGAAAATACAGGAAAATTAGGGCTTGTTACAAGGAAATGGTTATTTGGATCTGGGAGAATGGCAAACTCTCTTGATAAAATGGCACTTCTGAAAGTGCCACTACCAACCTGAGGAGGAGGAGGAAATTTTGTGTCAGCACTGTGGATCTGCTTTGTGAACTACTTAGCCTTCTTTACTATGGACTCAGAGACAGGAACACCATTCACTCTTTGCTGTAAACCACAGATAGCCACCTGGTCAATATCTCCTTTGACAGAATTTTTTGGCTTAAACCATCAGATTCTGCACACTTAGCAACACACTCCCTCAGAGAGCCTTCTTGCTGTTTTCAGGAAGAAATAATTGCTTTGAGCAACCGGTCTCTAGTGACAATTTTGACAAACTCTCACCAGCCTTCAGCTGGTCAAGTATGGACAGCTTTGTCTGTACTGTATATTTGGAGAGCTTCTGTCTAGAGATAGTAAGAAACAAGAGCAGAATGTAAACTAAGTTTGTGTAACTGTACCTGTACCTCTATTTGTAATGTGCTTAATTATGGTAATTGACAGTAGGGTGCAGATGACAGTGGAATTGAGACTGACATTTACAGAACTGAGATTGACAAAAATACGAACATGTGCAACAACACTTCAGGTGACTTTTGTCAATTTCAAGTCTGAGAATCAGGAGCCACAAACAGTGTTCATTATATCCAGGAGTTCACTATAGCAGGGTTTGCTATACCGAGGAGCACTGTATATTGCAACTGTAGTACAATAAATGAATTGAACAGTCAGTTTCTGTAGAGTACCTGGTCTATGAAAAGGTGTATGCTGAACCTTAGCATGCAGGTTCAGAGATTTTTCCACAGACAGAACTGAGTGGTATGAGCAGAGACAGAGCTAGCGAGGCCTAAAGCCACCATGCTGATTATCAAAGCTAGGTGAACTGCAGAGGCACAGAACCCTCAAGATATACTGGTAGTGGACAAGCTGACAGAAAAAGGCCAGCTGATTTGCAGAGGGGTTCACTGTCATATAAGTGAAGAAATATGAGCGACCAAAAGATTAGTAAGTGTAAATCACCAAAAACAAGAATGGCGAGCTACATAATACCGCATACAAAAAGCAATCATCCACACCAGTATCTCCAGTACCATTCTCTACTACTATTTTTATGTGGGAGGCTCACCCCTGCACCACCCATACAGGGCTTTGCCCCCGCATGCCCTTTCTTAACATAATCAACTCTGGGGCAGCCACTGGGGTACAAAGAAAACTTCAGGAGGGGTTATTTGGGAGGTGGCAGCCTGCAGATGGGGACTACATCCTTGATGCCAGGGGTATGGGGATCAGATTCAAAAGAAATTAAGTGCCCAAGACACAAAAACAAAATTTTAAACACACAGACCACTAGCAAGGTCCAAACCTGGTTTCTGCTGCACTGGAGGCATAGACTACCTCCATAATACCAACCAGCTAGGAACTGCCTGGCCAAATTACATCTCATATCCTGCTCCACGTAACCTCCATCCTACCATCACTCTACCTTTGCATCACAGTTTTCTTTCCATACAGTCACTCTTCTGACTTTTGTTCTGTATTCACATCTTCTCTTTTACTAAGTGGTCAAATTGAGTCACTCAGTTTGACTCACCCATATAACTGGATACCCCGCAGAGGTGTGAGAAAGAGAGAGGGAACAAGAGCCAGTAAATTGTGCCCAGATCTGGGAGACTGCATTGATGGAGAGAAGTCAGTTCTGCCTGAAAGTGCCACTGTCTGAGGCATAGCTTGAACAACCAACTGAAGAGCTAAACCCAGACCAGAACCTGAGAGGCCAGTGTCTGGACCTCTGCCAGACATGGAACCATGAGAACTGAATCAGGGCTTTCTGGTCCTGCAGCCGAGTTTAGATGAGGCCATTGTTTGGGTGCTGATCTTGCTGTGGCCAGGATTGCAGATTGAGTTTGTTGCCAATAATCCTCTGTTTGTTAAAGTTTACAAATGCCAATCAACCCCTTACAACTGCGGCAGGCATGCACTGTTCTTTTTCCTTTTTATTTAGTATGCTGTGCTCCCTGGGCTGGCACATTAGTCTGACCTCTGCCCAGCCCTTTCCATGGGACTTAGTTTCCCAGTGTTCCTCCCTGACTGACCCCAGGGCAGGGCCTTCAGGGGCCCAGCCATCTATCCCTTTGGAACCTGAGGCTCAGTGTGCAGGGATTGCCACAGGGTGATGATGTGAGACCTACGGGGTGAGGTGAGCAGCATACTGCATGGCCTCATTGTTCTGATTTCTAGTCAGGAGGCATGGCATGCAATGACATCGATGGCAGCACGAGAACGTCTGCCTGGCTTCCCCCACCAACAAGCTCCAGTGGTAAGTTCCCTGGCCTCTGCTGTTCTTGCTGTTGCTTGGTAGCCAGTGAAGCACCAGGAGCTCCATAGGACTAGGGGTAATTATACTGGTTCCAGTAGGGGCATGTAAGGCCCAACAATGCAACTGGGCAGAGCCACTGTGTTGGTAGAGGGGGTACAGTAGGCTGTACTATATTTTTGGCTGTGCCTAGAAGGGCACTGGAAGGTCACCCAAATAAGACAGTAACCATTGTTGAAATATATTTTTCATTGACTTAACATTTTCCTTCCCAGAGCCTAGACCTTGCCTACCTTTAATTAATTTATTTGAAAATGTGTACCAGGTAAACCATACAGATAACAGCAATCTCATTTACAGATGTGACCTGGAGGAAGGGAGGGGAGGAGGGAGATTGGAGGGGTGAGGATAGTACAGAACTAACAATAAGATGAAAAATAAAATGCTAACAATGTAAATCTACAATCAGTGTTGGGTAGTAACGCGTTACTTGTAATCTAATTACATTACCATGTAACTTGTAATGGTAACAGATTACTTGTAAGAAAATGTAATGTTTGAAGTCACAGATTACAATTTTTTAAGTAATGCATTACTGTAATGTAATTTTCTAAATTACTCTTGCTGGCATTTGTAGTGTTGAGCAGTGGTATCAACTCCTCCTCACAATCAGGGTTCATGAGTTAAGGTATGGAGTAAAACTTGAGGACTGGGTGAGTTGCAGAAAAGTAGATAGAGGAGGCAGACTCCACCCTGGTACCTCTCTGGCTGTTGATCGGCACCTTTGAGAGAGTGGATAACAAAGAGGAGGGCCCCAAAGCCCTCACTTCACCAAGATGTTGTTACAAACGTTCCAATTATTGCATCTTTACTGTCTGGAGCTGCTGGTACATTTAAGAGCAAGCACTTCTTAAGTACTTGTGTGTGAGTGAAGGGGAGGCTGCCTTGGCAGTTTCAAAGGTTCCTGTTCTGGCTTAATGATGAGAGAGGTGAGAGGGAGACTTACATATAACAAATTGTTGCATATAAAATATTGTATAAGGCCCTGTCACCTCCACCCATTAGACAACAAGAGCTCCGTGTCACTCACACATGCACAAGTAGGTGTGAAGTGCCTGCCCTTATGTGCACTGGCAGCTCCCACAGTAAACATTCATTTTTCTTAATATTGCCACCTGCTTTCCCAATCACTTGATCCTGTTGCTTATACTCCCATTCCACCTATTTCTTCCCTTGCTTGCTCGCCGCTTCATGCTGGGAATGACACTCGCCACACACATTAAGTGCCTGTGTAAAACAAATTACATGTCCATACCTTTTTGAGAACATCATCCGCACAATCTTCATCCATCATCTCCCTCCCGCCCACCTCGCAAACACCATCACCACTCATCTGTTCACAGCCATCATTAAAATGTAGGAACAGAGAAACAGTACTTTTCCACACTACAGGCAGGAGTCACCACTTGCTATGTTTACATGTAGTGGGAATCAATTACTTTGTTATCAATTCTTTTCATTCAGATTGTAATCCTTTTGGGTTTACATGGTGTTGGATTGATGAGGATGAACAACAGATTCAAAATCCTCAGTTATGCTGTGTTTACATGTAATGGGATTCGTCACCTTGTAATCCATTCAAACTGAACTGATTACAAGGTGACCAATTCCTATTGCATGTAAACACACAGCAATTGATGATTTAAATCTGGCTGCATTCCTTTGCAGCAGTTTCAATAGTAAGTATAGCAGAATCAATTCACGATTCAGGTTTACATGTACAAAGAAACTGGGTTATTTATTTATTTGTTTTTTGTTTACCGGTAAGCACACTAGACAGCCAAGTGCCTATTTTCAGGTGCGACCGGGAGGGTTACAGGTAAAGTGAGTATAGGTACAATGAGGAAGACAATGCATCAAACAGAAAATAACAGGCATCACAGGGATTACAGTCCGTGCAGGATATGGAGAATAACAGGCATCACGGGGATTACAACAGGTGCCAACAGTATTAGAATAACTGAAAGTACAAAACAGTACGGTAGTGGTATATACAGGGTAATTGGGTAGTAAGACAGTATCAGATGACTTAATAGCACAAAATATTTCAGTGGAGATATGTACAGGAGGATTTGAATAAAAGGCATACTAGAGAAGCTTACAGAGGGTAGGCGGGCTTTGTAGGGACAGCCGTGGTATGACAGTATCTGACAACTAAGTGGGCGTGATCAAAGCGGGAAGGTAGTGCAGGGTGGGACTGAGGGTGCATAACATGTATGTTCAGGAGAGGGACTGGGGTAAGTGCCCAAGGGGAGGGCGAACAGTGCCTAGTCAGGTACAACGGTTCAAAAGAATCAATGCTTTTGAACCACTGCAGTTGAACCCAGTTCAGAGTGAAACAGGAACCCAGCTCAGAATGAGTTTACATGAGCTTCCAACTGAGGAATGCAACATTGATTCCACTGAAATTGGAGTTTGAACCTGGTTGAAGTGCACATGTAAACAAGGCAATTGTGCATCCTCGCTCATGTGGTAGGTAGTTCTTTCACAATATTTGTCTTGCTTCCTCACTTCAAAGCAAGAAATAAATATATATATAAAAAAACAACTAAAACGTAATTTTGTGTGTGTCGCAGTACAGGGGAGGGGTCACACACAGAATAACTGTACAGGTTCACTGAAAAAAACCGTTATGTGAATGACAGCGTGTCTGGTACCAGAGTCAGTCTGGCAGAACTAGAAAAGTTAGACTATAGCATTTATTACACCAAGTGGGTATATGGGGTTTGTTTCTCAGTTCAAAAATTTATCAATATAGCCGTAAGTGTTTTCGTCAGTTTCAGAATTTATTTCAGTATCGACTTTAAAGGATTTCTGTCAAATCCTGGCAAGCCTATATATAAGGCTCCTCTCACCTCTTCTAGTAAGCCAGAACAAGTGCCTTTGAAGCTTCCATGGGTCACACAGCTTCCATTAGATAACAACAGAGATCCGACCCATGTCTCTCTCTCTCTCCTCTCACACACACACACACACACACACACACACACACACACACACACACACACACCCTAGGTGTGAGGTGCCTGCCTAAGTGCACTGGCAGCTCCTGATAGTAAACATTCATTATTTGCTAAATTAGCATTAATGCCTCCAAATAGCAACTATGTCTGTTACAAATGCCCAGAAAGTCAACTAGCATGCTGTAAATCTAACATTCACAGCCCGTTTATTTTCCTAACCTGATCTGAATCCTGAGCTTAGGCAAAATGCCTGCACTGTGGAAAAAATTGGACCACTTGCACAGAAAATTGGAGACCTGTAGAAAAATTAGAATGATGGAACAAACACACAAGAGGTGCATTCAGGTAACAAGCTATGGCAGTCTCAGTAGTGGATTTGAAACTGTAATAAAATTCTGCTGTGACTGATAAAAACATTGTATTTATTTTAAATCACTGGTTGGCTGACATACAAATGAATCAGAGGGGAAAACATTGTTTCTTGTTTGCAAAGTAAGACATGCCATGCTCTAACTTTACTTTGTTTTTTTGTTTTGTTTTTTGTTTTTATTTCATACCACCCACTGGACTGTACTCCACAGTCTGCAACTTTTACGAAAAGAATGGATTCTTTCCTTCCCACTTCACTTTTTCAAACTTGACTTATTTTTTTTTTGCACCACTGGGTCTGCTGGTAAATAATGATGAATATGTTAGGATCTTTTTTTAATTCTCTGAACAAATTCAGAACAACTGATTTGATACCTTTTATTGGACCAACACGGATGTTTCAAAAGAACAACTAGCTTAGCCGGACCAACAAGTCTGAAAGCTAGAGCTATTTGTCCTTTTGTAACACCCTTGTTGGTCCAATAAAAGGTATCAAACCATCTGTTCTTACTAGGACCAATACAGCATTAAACAGCTTATAATGTATGGTAGAATGTTGTTATAGGTGAAATCTACCTTTTATAACAACGTTTACCATTGATGTGATAACGATAGTTGTTAACCCATCGATGGTACATCACATCGATGGTTAACAACCGAACAGTCTGGGCATGAGCGTAAATGGATCGGACGGCCTTGAAATGGCCACGGCGGTGAGGGCAGAGCAGCAGCAACATACAAAACTGCAGTAAGGAACTGCTTTCTTTAGTAAAATCTTAAATTGTACCATACACTATAAAATATAATGTATGGTACATCGACGGGTAAACGCTTTTATAACTGATCTTGAGGTTTTACATGGTTGCCCTGGCAGCCTCTCGATGATTAACAAACTGGTTAACCATCGATGACCACACATTATCCTCTATGTTAATTCTCTTGAGGGTTTGATATGGGGCTGCTGCAGTGCATAAACAGTTAATTTCTGAGGCATTTTGTGGCAAGCAGATGCACAGAAAAACATTCAAATATATTTAAATATGTTGTATCACTTTTCAGACTTTAATAAGCCTGAGTTGACTCTGCATACGTTCAAAGTGTTTCCTTTTACCAGTTGAACTCCAGTAACTACAGTAATCTTCTCTTTTCCACTTTTACACAAGTGTGTGACACATACACACAATAACCTCTATTCTTTTTGTTCTTGATGAAATGACATAAAAGTTTGCAGTGTCAGTTTAGATTTATTAAGGTTTGCAAATGATTTATTATTTAACATAAATACAGTAAATGCTTTTCTGTGGATCTTCTTGCCATAAAAGATGCCTCTAAATTGTTTCATCTTGGTTACTGGCTTCCTTTGGTATATAGTGATATTTAAAAGCTTATTTTCTTGAGTGTCTAACCCCATTTATATACATTGCTCTTCTATGGCTGAAGAGTGATTGTGTTTGAAGTCCCTATCCCTGAACTCTGTTTGTTCATAACCAGATAATGGTAGCAGAGGTTGTAGATAAGTGATTCCCTAAAGCTATAGATAGCCTTCTAGGTGTCCATCAGAAATTGTTTTTGTAGTGACCAATAATTAATTAAACTTGCTAGCTTAGACAATAATGGTATTTACCTGTAGGAGGCCTAATTGTGCCCTTAAGAAACATGCAAGGGTGTAGCATGGCAGAGCACTGACAGAGGTTTACAAAAAGAGTTTGCAGTTTTTTGGGGGCATTCACTTACATTTCTGATACATAGAGAACAGTTGTCTCTACTTTACCTTACAGTTGCTGCAGCACTAAGGTCCTGAACTTTGAATTTACAATAAAGGGTTGGAACACCCAGACTAGAGTTATTTGCTCATTTCATTAGCAATAAGCTTTTCCATGTGTTTGTCCAAAGGAAACGACCCCTAAATAATTAAGTGGAATTCTGAATTGTATAAGGGGATCTGGCAGTTCTGGGAAGGGTGAGTTGGCTATGCATGTAGCAAGGGAGCTGGATATGTGTATATGTGTTGAGGGGTGTCCTGGACACTTGTGTAGATAGGAGCTGACTGTATGTAGGGAGTGCTGACTGTGTGTATAGGGGAGCTGGCCATGTGTGTAGGGAGTTGAGGGAGCTGGCTATGCATGCTTAGTGGACATTGGCTATGTGTGGGAGTGGGGAACTGACTGTTGGAGGGTTCAACTGGCTGTGTGTGTGTGTGTGTGTGTGTGTGTGTGTGTGTGTGTGTGTAGGGTGGTGGCCGTATGTTTGCTACTGGCACAAGTTGACAGAACTGTGTGTGTATTGGCAGGTAGAGGGTCAGGAACTTGCATCAAGAAATATATATATAGTTTTTAGTCATAGAAGTGAGTGAGTCTGTGTGTAGGCAAATTTAAATTTTATAAAAAAGTCTCAGACTTCTTTTGACGAGTGCAAAGCTGCCTGGAATGAGTGATTTGGAAAGTCGAGGGTGGAGGAAGAAAAGGGAATAAGATAAATTTTCAAAGAAACATTGTTCATATGGGGCTAAATGCTGGGCTGCTGCTGTTTGGGCTGGGTAGGGAGGGTTCTTTAAGAACCCCATCAGGATTTCTGGACCCTGGCTGTGTCCTTCCCAGCAGTCCAGATTCCTGGATGGCACAAAAATGGCAGATATAACATTGCCTTTAGATTTTATTTTATTTTTTAAGCTTTGGGGAGTTTCAGACTACAACCTGTAGGTACTGTATGTTTACTATGCCTACATAACCAAATGATCAAAAGTAATATAAAGTAATATGGAAAGTAATAGATGTTACAGTTACTAATTACTTTTATACAAAAGTAATAAGAAACTGTAACTGATTACAATTATCTCAGAGTAACTAGTAACTGTAACTGATTACTTTTGAAAGTAACTTACATAACACTGTCAACAAAATATTATTTACCATAGTCTATAATGAACATAGATTCAGCAGTAGTTGGATTAATCCATTATGTTTTACAATGCTTGTGTGGTAAGCCTATTATTAGTAAAGTGCTAATATTTTTAGTTGGGGTAAACTGTTACTTCATAGTCTAGGAGTTGGGTGTGGTGAGCCCATGGAGACCAACATGGGTTGGTATTGTTTCCCAGGCAGGGGTAGTAGTAGACTGCAACCAAGCCAACTTATTTATTCCCTAGGTGGATGCAACATGCAATTGTTATCTAAATGTTAACTGAAAATCTTTGAATTACCAACCCAGGCCCGTCAACCTTATTTGAGTCCATAAGGCAGTGGTAGTGTAGTTGTGGTTTAATTTTAGCACATGATTCTTTTTCCATTCTGATTTTGTCCTCCTTCCAGAAGACCTGCCCCTTTCAGGCCAGCACCTACAGTCCCATCACCTACTTTTCACCTTTGCTGCCTCATCAAAGTTTGCCCCTTCAGTGGGGCCTTCTCTCCTCCTCCTCCAGGGTCTGTATTGGTGGTGGTGGTGGTGATGGTGGAGTGACATACAGGAGCTCTAGTCAGCAGTGCAGGACCTGTGGGATGCTAGGCCTTCATTCTGCTGTGGTTGGTGTTTTCTTCTCCTGTTTTCCCTGAATCCCTGAGGAGGCATTCAGTTGACTGTGGGTGTGTGATTTGGCTTAGTGCAGTGGGCCTCTGCTAAGAGCACACTCCCAGCCCACCAGCAGTGGCTGCTGTCATTCTGGGGCATTTGCCTCCCTCCCCTAAGCAGGCACATGCAGACATCAGCAGTGTGGATTCTCCGCCTGGCCACCCAATTGCCGGCTCAAAGTTTACTCATGAACCTAGTCGTCAACATGGAAGTCTGTCACCCATCCATTGGACCATTGGATAACTCATTAGTACACGTTTAAGGAAAGCTTAGTACTGTCAGATCTCTAGAACATCATTAAAATGATGAGCATTTTGGAAATAGATCAGTCTGTTCTTGAAAAATGACATTGTACTGTATAAATATTGTAACTTCATGTACCCAGTAAGTTACTTAAGATATGACTGGGATTCCAGACCCCAAAGAGCTAACTATCCAGAACTTCCCATAGCTGGAGACAATGTCACTGCCAGGGTGGAACTTACTGCAGCAGCATGAGCTACACTTGTCCTCAACTTTGACAGCTGGTGAGGTACAGGCGTTCTGACAGCATCTCAGTAGTACCTGTGTATTTTGCATTTCTGAGGCAGTGGGAGAAGCTGGCATGTTCTGAATCATGGTGGCAGCTATTTACACAGCAGTCCCTGGTAGGAAACAACCTGACAAGAACCCTTACACTTAAAATAACTTTGAATAAAGAAGAGACTTTAGTCTGAGAGGATTTTGAATTGTTTGAGTTCTGAGAGGATAAAGTTTAAACTATCATGTGGTCTACTAGAAGTACTACCCTTATAGTCCCTTCACACAAAAACAAATTTTGATTACAATCTTTTCTATTTCTGCTGCTAAATTGTGGAATGAGTTACCTTTGAGCTGTGCTCAGTTTCTATATTGTCAAGTTTTAAAGTGAAATTTAAGACACATTTGTACTCTTTGAATGTATGTAATTGTAATATATGATTTTCTATGTTTGTATTGGTTAATGTTAATTCTGTATTTATATTAAATGTCTGGGTCAGCCCTGAAAAAGGCTGTTTGTCCAGTGGCCTTACCAGTTAACAAATTTAAAATAAAAATAAATAAATTTAAAGGAGTAGTACACCCAGAATTTGTAAAACATATGTTATGCAGAGTGTTTTGATTGATTTGAAACACAGTTTGTATACATTTTTGTTTTTCATTCCACAACATTGCTTGTATTATATAGATATTGACATAAATTAAATACAATAATATAAGCATCTAAATCTTATTCCATCGTTAATTGCACCTGATAACAGTTAACACTTAATATGTTTAGTCATTTCTCAGAATGGAATACAGTTTAAAAAGAAGGTCAAAGTGGGATAAAATATCACTCAGTTGTAGTTTAGCTACATAGAATAATAGGACAGCCTCCTCCACCCCTTTTAACTCATTCCTATTTCACAGTCTTAATAAGGCTGGTAAAATTAACATTAGTCTTTCCAATTCATATTTGTATCTATATCCTGTTCATCTTTCACATATCCTAGTTGTTCAAACATCAAGGTTTCTTTCAATAAATATTTCCATTTAGATGCGATCATTTTGAGGAAGGCTTTGGTTATTCCAATATTTCAAAATTATACGTTTAAGGAACGAAGAGCCCAATGTAATTATTTTTGTTTCTTACTACTGAATGATTCTTATTGAATCAAAAAGTTGAATACCATAAGAAAGTACCATAACTGGAAATGTGCATGGAACATTATGTTCTAATATGGTGGATAGTTCTATGGTCAAATCCTGCCGCCATTTATTGATATTGGGACATTCCTTAAATTGTGGATCAGTGTACCAACTGTGTTACACTGATGCCAACATTTAATAGAATATGTAGGATTTATTTTAGATAATATTTTAGGTGTCATATAGACCCAGTTGATTATTTTTGTTGTATACTTCTATTTTAGCAGAAATTATATTTTTGTTTACTCCATTTGTTATTATACTCCACTGATTAACTTGAAATATTTGGTTTGATTCCTTTTCCCATGAATAATCTTGCTTAGTTTTCCTTGTTTGGTGATTTTGCATAATTAAACCATAAAATAAAGATAATCTTTTTTGATAGCCATAGTTATCTTTTTCTTCCTCCTGAATAATATCTGGTATCGGATTATAATTCACTTTTGTGCTCCTTACACAAGTTTCTAAACTCTTGAGATATATTCACATAACTTAGATAATTTTACATATTAACATACTAAAATGCCAGCAGAATAGGCCTAATGGTCTCTCTCGAGTCTGCTCGATTTTCAGCACCCACTGAGGGCCGATTTTGGTGTCCCTCTCCCCCTTAGGTTTATGCCCCCAGTCCCAGATGTTCCACCTGTACTGGGCCTGGTCAGATTTACCCTCCCCTGTACCTGTCCCATCCCTCTTAAACCGTCCACAGTCTCCTCCTCTACCAGCTTCTTAGGCAGGTGCATTTCCATGGCTCCACCACTCTTTCAGGTGAAATAACATATCCTCCTCTCCCCTCTGAGCTTGCCCCTTCAACTTACACCCATGACCTCTTGCTGCCCTGCCTTCCTTGCTTTGGAGCACCCTGACTGGGCCTCCTTTACTGATCCCTTTCGTGTACTTAAAGATCTCTATCATGTCCCCTGTCCCTCCCTCTCCTCCAGGGTGTACATGTCAAGCTCCTTGAGTCTCTCCTCATAGGTCCACTCCCCAGGCCCCAGTTCATTTTGGTTGCCCTCCTTTGGACCTTCTCTAGGAGTGTAATGTCCCTCTTTAAATTTGGTCTCCAAAACTGTACACAATACTCAAAATGTGGCCTAACCAAGCAGTTGTACACTTCTGCCTTTCTGGATGTAATCCTCCTGGCGATGCATCCCAGCATCCTATTTGCCCTTGCCGCTGCCCTTCTACAGGTCTCTGTTGTTCATTTTGTCATCTACCACTACCTCTAGGTCCCTCTCACCCTCTGTGACTTGAATCATGACTCCTCCCAGGGTATACCCCTGGCCTGGATTTCTGACTCACAGGTGCAGAACCTTGCACTTCCCTGCATTGAAATTTAGTTTCCATTTTCCTGACCACCTTTCCAGAACCTCCAGGTCCTCCTGCAAGGCCACCCTCCCTCCTCCCCATCCACCACTGCACCCAGCTTTGAGTCATCTAAAAGAGACTCGTCTCACTCCTGATCCCCTCCTGATGTCTGAGATATAGGCATTGAACAGGAGTGGCCCCAGCACTGACCCCTGGGGGAACCCCACTAGTAACCCACCTTGGGGATGAGGCTAACCCTCCAACCACCACCCTCTGAGTATGCTCAGAGGCCAATTTCGATCCATCTTAACAACTGTCTCCCTACCCCCATTTCCTTTAGCTTAGCCAGCAGGCCACTGTGGGTTACTGAATCAACCTTGCTAAAGTCCAGAAGAGGACCTCCACTGGCCTACCCTGGGCCAAGGCCTCGTCACCCAGTCATAGAACTCAACAAGGTTTGTCTGGCATGATCTTCCCATGACAAAGCCATGCTGCCTATCGTCCAAGTACCCAGTTTGCTCCAGTAACCCCCCTAGCCTTTCCTTGACAATACCATTCATCACTTTGCCATCCAACAATGTTAGGCTAGCGGGCCTGTAATTTCCGCCTCCTCTGATCCCCCTTGTGGATTGGCATGATATGAGCTACCCTCCAGTCTTGGGGTACCCACCTAGTCCTCAGAGAGATGTTGAAAGCTACACTAGTGGGACTGCCAGACATCCGCCAGTTCCCTCAGCACCCTGGGATGTATCTCATCTGGCCCAGGTGCTTTCTCTGTTCAAAGAGACCTGAGAGCTTCCTTACTGTCACTATTGGGATTTCAGCCTCCATGAATTCCCCTTTTCACCCCTGCACTGCTGGGCCCCCACCTGTGAATTTTGAATTTTATGTTTTTACCATCGCTTTATGTTGGCTATATGAAATGAATTCATCTTCCTTAATACAATGTATCCAATTAACTATCCCCTCTGCTTGCAGTAGCATATACATTTTATTTATATGGTTTGAATTCATTTCCATGTTTTATTACATTAGAAATGCATCCATAGGGTCCAGTAAGGATACATTTTCCTTTTGGCTTTAACTGGCACTTCATACAGTTGACTAAAGGCCCCTTCCTTTGACGATATTGTACTTAGGTAAAAATAGGATCTTATTAGGTATAAGTTGTAGGTTAATTTTTTAGACAATTCTTTTAAACATAGTATATCACTTTGAGGGAAAAAGGACCATTCCCACATTGTAGTTAATGTTTGGCCCAACATATAAGACCATGTGTCAGGACAACCCAAGCCACCCTCTTTACAGACCTAGATAATACATGTCATGCAATTCTTGGTTTGCCTTCTCATCACAAAAATTTGGAAAAGATCCTTTTATGTCTGAGAACCACTTCCCACCAGGTGATCCATATATTGGCCCCATGCACTAATGGGTGGGTAATACTGCGCCAATGCCATGCTACACACCCATGAAGCACCGCACCTGTGGACAGTGTGCACTGGCTGGTATGAACTACCAGCCACCACCTGTCTGTGGCCCTGCCCCTGGCACATAGGACACCACAGTGCAGCTGAGGTGGGTCGCGGACCCACTGGGCATCCAATCGGATGCCTGGATTAACTCAGAGTAAATTCTCTATGTGGGGGTGTGCGTGGCAGTGCACCCGTGGATGTCTGAGAGCGGTGGCTGTGGAGGTGAGTAGAGGGCAATGCTGCTGGCTCCCCATGATGCAGCACTGGGCGTTTTCCAGTACATGGTGGGGTTGGGGTCTGCTTGGCAGCACGGTGCCTTATGGGGGCCACATCTCTAGCCCGGTGCCTCAGTGTGTTGTGTTTGTTGATTGTGGGGAGGAGTCAGGTGGGGGCTGCCCACCAGTGTGTGCAGGGGCAGGTGGCACCAGGTGGCCATGGGTGGTACAGCCACAATGGTCTTGATGGGTGGGTGGGCTATCTTCTATGTTAAATCATTTCCCTGCTGTGTGGTGTGCATGGGGCTCATGGGGGCTTATGGCAGGGGACACCCTGGCATCTCCCGCCACCCCGCCACACCCCCACAGCTAGCACCTATGTGCCTTAGTGCATTGTGCATAGTGTTAGCCCTCCTGCCCACCCCCGGCACATTACTGTCCATGTGGCTGGGGATCTGAGAATAGTGCTGTACACCCCCTGTGGTGCATTCTGCATGGGGCACAATGGGTGCAAAAGAGTAGCTTACATGTCACACCAGCAGCATTACCCACCAATTAGTACATAGGGGCCAAATGGACTGTAATACAAAAATTAAAATATGGTAACCATCATTTTGATTGTTTGTGTACATCCCCATAATGATAAAGATAAGCTTCTTCATACATCAAGTTTCCCCACTTGTTTTCTTTTGCCAACTTGTAATTTTGTTGAATACTTAATTCAGTTTTATTTGTAAGAATGATTCCTAAGTATTTTATTTATTCCACTTTATTAAACTTTTGTAATACTGTACTTCAAAGTCAGAGTTACTTTGTCTTCTAGTTATTTGCATGAGCATATATTTTTGTTCACGTAATTGATACCCTGAGAAACTTGAAAATGCATCAATTATACTCAATACAGCTTCTACTGACTTATTTGTTTCAGAAAACAAAACCAGAGTGTCATCCATAAAAACACTTAGCTTTGTAATCTGACCCTAAATGGTAATACCTTTGTTGCTGTACAGCCTCTAATTGTATTCAGAAGTGGTTCCAGGCACAAGATAAAAATAAGGGGCAATAAGGACACCTGTGTCTAACTCTAGCTGCTATTTTAATTTCTGGTGTTAATGTCCCATTAATCAAAATATTAGCTGCAGGGTCACTATATAGGGCTTGAATAATCTTTGTATATTTGAAGGTAAATTCCATTTATCTAATATGTAGAACATGTATCTTCTCTTAATCAAATCAAAAGCTTTACTGGCATCAAGTGCCAGGGCATAATACTGATCTTGTAAGCTTTGGACATGCTGTATACTAATTGAACTTTCTTGATTGTGGATGATGCTTTTCTTCCTAGAACAAAACCATTTTGGTCTGGGTGGATGTGGAGGGACTTTCTGGGAAGAGCCTATTGGATATTACCTTTGCTATAATTTTATAATCACTATTCAATAGTGATATTGGTTTATAGCTACTGGGTAAATCCTTAGGTTTATTTTCTTTGTGTAGAAGTATAATTTTTCAGCATTGTATCCAGAATAAGTCCTTTCATTCACCCATTCCAGAATCATCCTTAGGATCCATGGGGATAATAAATCGCTAAACTGTTTATAAAACTCATTCATTAGTCCAGCAAGACCAGGACTTTTTTACATGGAAGATTTTTAATTGCTGTTTTATTTCTTCTACTGTAAATTGATCTTCCCTCATAGCAAAGGATTTATTTCACTATTTCTAACAAAAATTCCTATGTTTTTAAAGTCCTTTATTGGGATATTTTTATATATATTTACAAAATATACTGGCGTGATTGTGGCAAAGTCTGACCATTCAGTTTTATTTGGTTTTGTGCATTTTACATTTGTGATTACATTATTTTCTCTCCTTTTTTGAGTAAATGTGCCAATAATTTGTCAGATTTGGCACCCTGTAGGTATCTTGTGTGATTTTACCTTTTTAAATTGCATTCTTCTTCCTTAATAATTATTTGTTGCCATTTACTTTTATAATCAAACCATTCGCAATATATTTATTATAGTCCAAAGAATAAGTCTACTGTATAATTCTTTCAAACAGTTCTGTATAGCTTGTTGTTCCTTTGTTTTATTTTTGTTAACCATGCCTGATGTAAATACATATGCCTTATCATGGACTTAATGGCATCCCATAAAGAAGAAATAGATTGTTGACCTGTGAAATTAAAATACCAAAATTCTTGTATTGCCATTTCTATTTTTGCTGTAAATTCTTTATCCTCCAGCAATTCATTATTAAATATCCATGATCTAGTGTTGCTATTAGTATTCTTATTCAATGTAAGATTAAATGGGCTTTCAATCATGGAATGATCTGATAGTATTACTGAATGGATTTATGTATCTATAACAGTAGATAATAAGTTCTTGAATATAAATATGTAGTCCAACCTGAGAAATTATTATTTTTGATCATGGAAAGTACAATCCCTTATTTGTGGATTATAAATTCTCCATGGATCTACTAAATTATTTTCTTCAAGAAAAGCTTTTTAACACAGGGATATTTTTATTGAGTTGTGTTTTATTTTTATTTTTATCATTGTTGTACTAATGCTTGTGCACAGAATGTTTTGATTTGTTGTGAAGTCCTAGTGTGTCCTTCCCTCTGTCTGCTATCAGGTTTTTCTAAATTAGCCTACTAGCTTTATGGTAGTTTTACAACCTATGGGGCTCTTCATCTCAGCTAAGTTTTTTATATACTTCTTTTTATTGTGCATTCTACATCTTGGTACACATTTTCATCGGTTTAAAATCTTTTAGGTACATACACTTCAAGTTTTGTATATCATTACTGTACCTAATATTCATAACTAACAAGGCACATAATCATCATAATCTTTCAATACTGTAGAATAAAAAGAATAACTATGGCAAGTACTTGGCAGGCAACAGGCATATTTGTTCCTTACAATACAATGACCTTAAGTGGATTAACTCTTCCTTTCCAGCCCCCTCCCCCTTCCCTCATCATTTCAAAAGGCCTACCATTAATCCTAAAAACAACTTACAATGGGGAAGAGTAAACAGGAGAGAAGACACATTACATCTTACTACTTTACTGTGGTACTCTAAGGGCAACCCTTTCTATTCAGCTAGAGGCTATACTATATTATCTTGGTAGAGATCCCACCTTGTCCAATTTGACACAAGATTTCTATTCAGTTCTGGAGACCCAGTGAGATCTGCTCATTCTGTTGGATCTGTGTTACTATTGCAACCCAGTCTTTCAAACTGAGGGGATGGTTGGCGCCACCTTTTGGTTATAGATTTATATGCAGAACATAACAGTATTAGCAAAGGTATCTCTGGGCCTTGTCCTATATACTAGGTGGTGGGATCCCAAGAATTAGATGATATAGCTCTAGCACTTCCTAAGTCCCCAACACCTTGATAGTTTCACTAACTTGGGCCCAAAAATTATTTATACCTGGGCACTCAAGGAAGAATGCATCTTTGAAGCTTCTCTCTCACAATTCCTCCAACATTGGGAGGCACTCTTCTGCAGCCCTAGAAACATCGTGGAGGGACCCAAAAATTTTGCCTGCACCTTCCAGACAAACTCTCTCCATGTCGGTGAAGAGGTGGTAGCCATGTGTCTCTCAAATCCTTTGCCATTCTGTGTGGGTTATGGAGTGATTAAATTCCCTCTCCCATTTAGTCTGCACCGATGTAACAGCACTCCCCCCGTCTATTCTGTATCTATATAAAATTGCTGTGCTTTTCCCCACACCTTAGAGATCATATTTGTTCGGGCAAGGATCAGCCCCTACACACACGGCACTTTTTCCTTGTAGCTTTAAATGTTTGGAAATATAGTCTTTAAGTTGATAGTAAAATAACCTATCCTTTTCTGACCAGTCAAATTTTCCCTTCGCCTCCTCAAAACTCAGTATCTCGTCTCCTCTCATTACTTGCCAGGGGCCTCAGTCCCTTCTTTACTTGGGCTTTAAACCACCTGTTATTAAATACCGTTGTAGATGAACCACCTGTATCTCCAAACAAGTTTCTGATAAAATTCAGCATTAGTTCCCATCTGCCATCCCTGGATGGATTGTGTTACAAATGGGGCTGTCTTAAGTGTTTCTTTTAGGTGTTTTGGTGAGAAAAGACATGCCTGTAGGGGTCTGAACCTCTCTAGCTAAATCTATCTGCTTCCATCTAGAATGATAGCTTCTGCTTCCCCATAACAGAGCTAACCTCATCTGTGAAGTGACCAGTACTCCTCAATGAAGGGAGAGCAATACCTCCCATCTTTGGGAAGCACGAGCTTGGCATAGCTCACTCTAGGCCTTTGTAGTTCCATAGGTATTTATTTAGTAGTTTTGCCATGATAAGAGTTCTTTGGGTGTGAGGGGCATAGGACACATTGAAATAAATACAGGAACCTTGGGAGAATATTGATTTTTAAGGTTAGATTTCTTACGTAAAATGTTGTTGGTAAAAGGGCCCATCTACCAGATCTTGCTTTATTTTCTGCACTAGTGGGTCGTAATTTTGAGTATGTAATCTATTAAGATTTGTCGTGTTTGGATGCCCAAGTATCTAATATTTTCTTTTCCCCTTAATTGGAAACCTTTTTTAAGATGTGGTGCAGGTAGAAATTAAAGATCAAAGCTTCTGATTTACTCACGTTGAGGGTAAACCCTGACAGACTGGAAAAATTGATCTACATGGGTGAAAAGTGCCTGAAGGGACCTCTGGGTCTGTTACATAAACCAGGATGTCATCGGCAAAAGGACCAGCTTATGTCGACCCCTCCTGTCGTGACTCCTGCAGGTCCCGGCCAATCTCAAAGTTTAGGGCCAGGGGCTCGACATAGAATGCAAACAGGAGGGGAAAGGGGGCAGCCCTGCCTTACGCTGCAGTAAAAATTTCTCTGAGATGTGGCCGTTGACTCGTAAATAGGCTGTAGGGCTTCTGTAGAAACTAAAAATAGTCTCCACAAAGGTGCAGGAACTTAAACTCTAGGAGGACTTCTTTCAGGTATCTCCATGTTACTTTGTCAAAGGCTTTTCTGCATCGAGCCGAGCAGAATTGCCGGGTTCGTATTCATTAATTTGCTCTATAATATCGCCAGTCATCTACATTGCCCTGGCTTGAGCCTGGGATAAATCCACTTTGATCTGGATTTATTAGAGAAGGCAAACTCAACTAAGTGTTTTAGATAAAATTGTAGCCAATATTTTGTAGTCTGTGTTTAAAACTGAGATGGGGCGGTATGAGGAACATAGGGACGGGTCCTTACCCTCTTTGGGTATAACTGAGATTATGGCCTCCTTCCAGGATGGAGGGATTCTCCCTCTCTGAGGTGACAAAGAGAAAACCCTAGATAGCAGTGGCAACAGCGATTCTGTAAAGGTCTTATAGAATTCCCCAGAGCCCGTCGTCCCTGGACATTTACCTGTTTTCAAATTACCTATAATGGTTGATATCTCCTTGACCACGATTGGGGCCAGTAACCCAGCTCCTTGTTCTTGGGTTGGGTGGGTAGATGAAGAGTGGAGAGAAATCCCTAATCCTTTCCTCAGGGGTTTGTTTGCTCTGTGTACAGACTAGAATAATAACCACGCATAGTTTCGTTATAGCTCTGGTAGTAGTATGTAGGGCGCCTGTATGTGGGTGTTTAATCTTTAATATAGTGGCTTTTGCTTTCCTATTTCTTATTTGGGCTCGACCATCTTAGTAAACCTGGCCCCCATCATAGTACCTGTGTGAGATAGACCAACTTTTGTTCTACCTCATAATCTAGAATATTGTTTAGCTGTTTTTAAGCTTATTCAACTCCCTGTTGAGTTTTACAATGTCTTACAGCTTGTTCTCCTCTAATTTCATTATTTGGACCTCAGGGTTAAGTCTCCCCTTCTCCTCTTTTTTTATAGAGGAGATTGCAATGATTTTTCCTGACCATTGCCTTGATAGTGTCCCACAGTATTGGGACGGGTGTTCCCCGTGTCATTGTCCTGCACTGCCTGGCTATGGCCTTAGAGATTTCCTCCTGAGCCTCTTTTTCCTAAGTATTGCTAAATTGAGTCTCCAAACATCCTTTTCTTTTGGGGCTAGGGCATGAATTTTGCAAATATTGGCTATGGTCAGACAAGGAGAAATCTCCTGCCGATTTCCCCATATTACCCATACGTTCTTTTGGAGCCATGAGGTAATCTAGACAGGAGTATGAGTCGTCGTCGAGAGAAAAAGGTCCGCCAGTTATCTGACCCCTTAATTGTTTCCATACATCCTCAAACCCCAGTTCCTGCAGCAGCTTTTGTACTTTTCTTCCAGCGTGACCTTCTATCCTGAGTGTGTCCAGTACGCCCAGTTATATTTAGTTGAGGTCTCCCACCCATATCAGGGTACCCTCCACCCATTCTGCAAGTTTCATCAGAAAATTCTGATAAACTGAGAATTCTGAGTTGGGGAATATACAAGAGGCAAACAATATCAATTGGCCCTCCACCCGACCCTTAACAAATGCAAACCTGCCCTCCTGTCAATCACTTTAACTGTCATTTTCAAACGAGGTTCCTTTCCTAATTAATATTGCAGTACCCTTCGCTTCCCTTTATATGATGAGGCAACTACCTGAGAAAATCCCAACTTTCGAATTTTTTATGTTCAGCATTTGAGAGATGGGTCTCCTGTAACAATAAACGTTAGTCCCTTGAGCGTCTCAGCAACTGAAGAACCTTGGCCGTTTAATTGGTTAGTAAGCCCATGCACATTATATGTGCACACTACCCATTCTGTGTCATCTTAGTCCATTTAGAATCCTTCTCAGGTTTTCCTCGATCCTTACACACTCTTTCCCATGATAGTTGCCTCATTATTTCCACAGTTTCCATCTCATAGAACGACTTGTTCGTTTATCTTACCTTGTTGCACTGCCTTGCCAATCTTACAAAGATTATATTATAAACGTTAACTTTAACATGCCAACTTGGTATAAAGCTGAAAAAAAGAAACAGTGTACTTCCAAGGTTGGGGGCTACAAAGGTCTTCGTTAGCCCCTATGTTCTCCTTGAGGAAGAGCAGGAGGAATTTACCTACCACTTCTGAGGTCCCCCTAGAGCCTGCTAAATACTAGGTCCTTTTGGGTGTCTACACAAAATACTGAGCTGGGCAGAACCAGCTTTCACTTCAAGGGCTTCTCCCAGAGCCTTGAGAAAGAAAAAACAAAACAAAAAACTGAAGACCAATCTTGGTACTCTAGTACCTTCAATACTTCTCGTTTATATGAGAGATTGGGGAACTTTATGCCCCACCTCCCTACTTTTCAGAAAGTTTTCTACCTCCACAGCTAAGGAAAAAAGGGGGTTATCAGCATTTTGTAGTCTAATCTGTGTCACTCACTGGGATAAACCCCTATTAAGAGTTGGTATATAGGGTAAGGTGGGGAGGAATTAAGGAGCACCCCATATAAAGGTCATGAAACAAAGCACAGAAATAGATAATTGTTCTATGGGTGATGAGTTTCCATCATTAGGTCAATGTTGTACAACCAGGTTTCAGGACCTCCCAACCACCCAGTCCACCTCAATGATAGGTTCAATGGTCAGTCTAAAAGGAGCTTTCCATTCTAAATGATGGATATCTGGGGAAAAGAAAAAGATACAGCCTTCAAGTCACCATTTAAACCATGCTGCAGGGTGGAGTAGAGTTTAGAGTTTTAGGTACAGAACTGTACATTCCTGTGTCAGTAGTCCCACTAAAGGAAGGCAGAAGGTCCTCACATGCCTTTTCAGTGCTTTTATGTTTCAGAGGGCGTTTTCCTTGTAGGCTAGTATACTGATCTTATTAATTAGGGGAGAGATTGCTCTACAGAGAACCCAGCATACATCATGGGGAATTGCTCTGTCTTTAGCCCCCTCTTCCGAGGAGCTTCTGTATCATCTCCATCAGCTCTGTGTGCATCTCTTTTCTGGTTCCTCCTGACTTCCTGGGGAAGCCAGCCGGTTGAAAGGTTCCGGTTTCCTGCTGCCTGGTTTCGCCTGTCCTTCACGCAATCCCATGCTTCCTGAGGGCCTCAACTGCCTTTTCCACCGAGGTGTAGGTTTTCATCCCTCCTCCCAGAAAATCCTCAGTCTCACAGGATAAGGTGTATGGAAGTGCACAGACCTCTCTTTGAGCTTTCAAAATTGGCAAGTATTTTACTCTTTCTGCCTGTATCTCTGTGGGGTAATCGTGGTCTACATATATCCTGTATGAGGTATTTGATCTCCTTCCTTGCCCACGCATGCCTTAAATCTCTTCCTTGGCAGAAAAAAGAGTTCAACTTGAAAACTATAGATAGAGGTCATCAAGGGATCAGATGGTTTCGGTTGGAGCGCTGTGTTCTTTCTTCTATGAAACACCATGGAGGGGGGAGGTCCAGCATGTCTTTTCAGCAAGTTCTCGAGGAAAGAGGCCAATGGAGCTTCCTCAGATTCCTCTGGGAGACCGTGACAGTCTGAGATTCTCCTCCGGAGCGCCTCAAGGTCCAGACATTTGCAGACAGAGTTTCATTTTGTTGTAATAGAAAATGCATGACCTTAGCTGTTTGAGTGGTAGTGTCCTCTGTCTCAGAAAGCCTCTCCTCTAATTGATTGACCTGGTTCTCAAAAGCCGTTAACTGCTGTTGGACTGTCGGAACTCCTGCTTATTTTCCTGTCGACTCTGTAATCTCGTGAAGAAGCCTTTTCAAATCTGGACCGGGATAGTTGCTCCACTTCCTGTCTGTATCATAATCCGAGGAGCCCAGCCTTGTGGTGAGGTTGCCCTGCTAGAGGGGTCTGGTTTCGATCTGGAGGAATCCTTGCTGCTAGCTTTGCAATCCAGATGGGATTTACTCTTCTTCTGAGGTTGTCCTCCTGGATTTTAGACATTTGGCTGGGTTTTGGAGAATTTCTAGGGTTTTCTTGTCTGCCCAGCTCAGAGCATCATGGATTAGGCTCTCATTGATCCCGTGGCGTCACGGAGTCCCCATCTCAGCTAAGTTTATTGGCTTTTCTTGTACCTTCAATGTATCCTGTCTCATGTGTGGCAGTGTAGCCAAGCCCATAAATTCAGCAGCAAGTACTGCTTTACAATACAACAGCAGAGATGGATATATTTTAAAACTATCTGACGTTCAGCTTCGACTATCCTCATTGTAGAGGTATTTTTGTTGTGAACAATTTGACATGGGTTGTGTATGTGTAACTTTTATGGTTTTCAAGATATTTATATTTGTTTGGCATGTCTACTTGACTGTTCACTCAGAGAGAGAGAGAAAATAAAGCATCTGCTGCTTTGCAAGCGTATCTAGACACATGCCAGACAAATCTAAATATCTTGAAAACTTTACAAGCTACACAAAAATACCCAGCAGCAAAGTTCATGACAAAAGACATTTTACAATGAGGTAGTCTACAAGCTCATTGTAATTCAACTGAATGCAGAGGGCTTGTGGAAGCTGCTCTTACAACATTGCACATGAAAGTCATACCCTATATGAAATTGAATTTGAGAAGTAGTACTGTATTTGTGATGTTTAAAATACATCTTTAATTATATCTTGAAAAGGAATCTGCCCTGGTGGGGTGTTAAGGGAACTCTAAACCTTAAAATGCACTTGTTATCCATTATGAAATGACTACACCATTCTGCTTGCAGACTAAATAAAAATGAATTTGTGATGAATAAATGGATCCATGTTTTTTAAACTCTAGCTCACCATTGTGGACCTTCCATTTGTGCTGTGGTTAGCTTTACGCTAACTTTTGCCTTTTAGCCTTGTGTCTAACAACTTAGATTGTATGCAGCCTTAGGAGGTCAATCCCAGAACTAGGTTATTATTATTTAATTTTGTTGACCGGGTAAGCCCACTGATACTAGAAGTCCCTTTATCAAGGGAGATGGGGGTGAGATACAGCTGGTAACCAACTAAGCTGAACCAGATTAAGCTGTTGGTGGTATTTTCTTCTAGTGAATAGGGAAATTTGGCCAGAACACTGAGGAAATTCCTCTACTCTGTCACGAGGGGCGCAGTTGGCCCAGACATGATGGAGAGCTCAGAGGAGCCTAAGAGTTCCAAGGAGCAGCATGCTGATGGCTCATCCTCTGGTCCCAGCTATCAAAAACAGGAGGATTCAGATACAGCCAAAGGGGCTTAATGGACATAGAGTCAGGAGACTCAAGTGATGAATATCTGAGTGATGTGGGGCAAGCGGCTCCAATAACAGCCCAAGCAGATATCGAGAAGCAGAGAACCAGCTAGAAGATGGCTGGATACTAGATGAACAATTCTGTTCATGCTTTTGGCAAAGATGAGGAACGTTATATGAGGAGGAAGGTACTCGAAAAGCACCTGAGAAAGGTGAGAGCAAAGAGATAGCTGTGTGAAGGATGGGGCAGACAGTAGCATGGAGTCCATAGTTTGGGAATGTTGCAACATTGCCATGCCTCCTGCCAGCCCAGGAGATAATTTGGCAGGCATTTGAAACTACAGTGAGCCCAGGAAGAGCAACGAGAATGGTCACCAGAGCAAACTCTACAAAACACGGAATGGAAGTGGGTAGAAATGGAAAAATGATTACCTGATTTGGATACTGCTTTTCTGGACATGGGATCATCTCTGGTTCTACAGTTGCATCAGGAGGAGTTGGCTCCTGTTACAAGACAGGAGACTCAGGTACTGACTACAATTTCTAGTCCTAATGTACAGGGGGAGATTGTACATAGTAAGCCTCAAATGGGGAGGCACAGTCAAGTAATTATGATCAAGAACCAGATATTTCTGGCACTGTTGGGAAATAGTTCTATTGCTTCACAAGTGGATATACTTGAAGAAAATGAGCCCAAGGGGAGACAGAAGAGATATGGGGATGAGCAAAATGGGCAAGTGGGCCAGAAAATGTAAAGAGGTAAAACACAGAAGACAGAAGTAAAGAGAAGATTTAGGACAGCAAAACATAACCTACCAGATCCCAGGCACCCCATACATCCCAGGATACCCATGATGAAAACCAGAAAGATGCTTCTAGAAGGAGCCCTCCCCACCTCATAGGCGCAAAGGCCAAGATATATGGATCTGTTTTCATCCACTGCCCCTTCCCTAGATGAAATGATGTAAGGTTACGGTATTGGGGAGGGATGGAGACCACTCTGGATAGATACTATTTGGGGAAAACACTACTTAAAGATTCCATGCAATTTGTAGCATTGGAGGTCTATGCCTTGATCCACATACCTGGGGAGGAGTCCTTTGATGTAAGCTTCAGATCCCCCATGCCCTTGAGCATTTTTGGATGAAATACAATCAGTTGAAATTCTCTCCATTATGGACTCCTTTATATGCATTCCTTTAACAAAACTTACAATAAAATTCATTACTATAATGTTCAGGAATGAGGGGTTCATGTGAGTAATATAATATACTGGTGACAGCAGAGATGCGAGGTCCTGAGTGCCCCAGAGGCTGTTATAGATGAAGAATTCTTTTGGACTGGGGCAATAATTTTGGATAAAACTGAGGCAAGAGGTGGAAGGCACAGTACACCTGCCAAATGAGCTTTTCATTGGGAGGGATAGAGGGTGTTATTTATGCCAGGCAGTCAAGGCAATGCCACAAGTGTGGAAACAGGTCACAACTAGAAAGTGTGTGTGATAAATCCAGTCTGGCATCTGCAATGAAATGGACACATAAGTCTTCAGTGTCAAGCATGATGCAATTTGTGTGATGATTTTGGCCACATTTTTCAGAGCTGCCCATGGGCGGCACACAATAAAAACAGAAATATAAACCAGGATGACATCAGAAAAAGGCTCGACAAAGCAACTGCACCCCCACGCATTCCCTCTCAGGATGGTGTCCCCCCGACAAGTATGTGGAACCTTCAGAGGATGTTGAGGAGGAAGGAGATGTACAGATATCATAGGAGAAAGATGACATGGGGAGGGAAGGTAAGATCTTCCAGAAAAATCCTCAGATTAGGCTCAGGAGCAGACAAGGCCAAAGCCAAAGCCTACATCAGAGGGAAAAACACAACAGGCAAGCCTCACATCCTCTCCTGAGTGGAAGACACCTTATCCCAGAAGGAGGAGCCTAATATACAGAAGATGCCTGCAACAGAAATTAATATGGATAATCCATATGCTATTCTGGGGTCCTCAAGCGGTGGATCCATGGACTTGGGAGATCATGACTCTGACACTTCCTCTCTACAGTCTAATCACCCTCAAAAAAAAACAGAAGAACTCAAAAAAGAAAGTGATAGGGAAAGGGAAAGATCAAGAAAAAGAAAAAGCTTGAATCTGTAGAAAATGGGGATGATATGCTGGAAATTGGAAGGAAAAAACATTTTGTTTTTTTTGCCTTTGCATGTGTTTTTTTTCATAATCACCTAAGACAGGCTTTTCTATAGTTTCTTTAAATGTCCATAGTATATTGAATGCAAATAAGAAGAGAGCAGTATTTACATATTTGCATGACATGAATGCTGATGTTGTGTTCTTACAGGAGACATGGTTTCCTACAGCACGAGTGAGTGACCTGGCTAGAAAGGAGGGATGGGGACCATCCTGTTGTTCATCGGGAAGATAGGGTGGATGGGGTAGGTATTTATTTTTAGGTTTGGGGGTTATTTCTCAGAAGATTGTAGATTTAGTGTTAGGAAGGGTGCTTATAGTAGATGGGGTTTTGGAAAGGTAGAGCTAGCAGATTTATAGTGCTTTATGCTCCACAAACAAAGGCTGAGAGAGTGCAGATTTTGGAAAATATGCAACCAGATTTAGCTACTGCTATGTAGCTGGGGATTTTAATTGCTCTTTGCATGTGTCTTCAAGAAATGCCCATGGAAAAAGTATATCATGTATTCAAGAGCCTTAAAATCTTGGGTAGATAAGATGGGACTAATCGAGTGCAGTATGGGAGCTAACCCAGAGCTAAAGTATACATTTGTAAAGGGAACCCTATTTTCTAAAATTTGTTTAATCTTTTTCTCAAAACAGGTAAATACATGGAACATGAAGGGATACCATCAGAATTCTCTGATCATTTAGCCTTGTATGTGAAAGTAGAACCTATAGCTGAGGGCCCCCTAGGCACAACAGGTGGAGAATGAACACTGAATTCGTAAAAGGAAAAGATGGACAAACAGGAACCTTAGATATTCTTAAGGATAAGGCTTCTGTATTACCATTATATGAGGATCTAGGGAGATGGTGGCTGACATAAAGCAGAAATAAGAGAATGGTGTCAGAAACAAGGGAAGAGGAAGGTGAATGAAAACAACTTTATGATATATTAATCTCAGGGCACAATTATATAAATTGTTAACTAGAGTATATGAGTATAAAATTGACTTAGGGATCAAATTAAAAAATCAAACAAGACATACTGGAGGTTCAATATAATAGAGTGAACTCCTGCAAGCAGAACTTACTGTACATATGAAACAAAAAGAACCCCACAGGTCGACCCATGTGAAGCTTGCAAGGAGCGGTAGAAAATGCAATTTATAGCTCTATTTGATAAAATGGAGACAGACATGAAAATGCATAAAACATATTAGAAATAGCAGAAGAGCAACTACTTACTTTCACACAATCAGAAAATTTGAGTCAAATCAGGATGGAAGCCTATTTAGAAGGCATGCAGGAGATAAGATTTGATAAATCATCTGAGAAAGATATGAATACTGACATCCAGGATTCAGAAGTACTTTTAGCAATCCAAGCTCTAAAGCCAAACATATAGCCCCAGGCTAAGATGGTATACTAGATGAATGGTATAAATTATTTCCAGATGTAATGGTAGCCATTTTAGGAAAAGTATTCAGATTTCTATTAACACTTAAAATCCTACCAGAAGATTTTACAAAAGGTTTGGTGGTATACTTATTTAAGTCAGGGATTAGGAGCAGATTGACAACTGGAGATCCATATCTTTATTAAACACAGATTTTAAAATATTAGCTTACATATTACAACACCATCTGAAAAAATTGCAACTAAAATAATCCATCCGTCCAAACATGTGCCTTACCAGGTAGACACTTCCTGAATAATTAAAGCATAATGAGAGATGTGTACTATGATTGTGAAGTAAACAGATCCCAGGAATTTTATTATTGTTAGATTACTGGAAAGCTTTGATAATGTGAGCCACGCGCTTTTTGTTTATAGTAATAGCCACATATGGTGTACCAAGTAAGTTGATCGAGTGGATAAAGATATTATACAAAAATGCAGTTATCAGTTTAAATTTGGCAGGATATCACTGGAAATGTTTCCTGATAAAGAAAGAAGTTGGACAGGGATGTCCACTTAGCCCTTTATTGTACCTGCTCATGCTAGATCCTTTTATTAGAAAAATACTCACAAATAAAAATATACACTGCATAAGGAGAACTCAGGATAAGACCAAGTGAAGATAATTGCTTATGTGGATGATGTATGTGCAATGGTCAAAATGAAGAGGGGTATATAGGATCCTGCAGGACATGGAGGAATTTGGTGTAGTGTCATGGGCAAGACTAAATATACATAAAAGTAGAATATTAATTATGGGGGAGTGTAGAACATCAAAATAACATCTCAGGTATTGAGATATCTCATCTACCAATAAAGATTTTAGGTGTATACTTCAGACCAGGGACAGGGCCAAATTAAACTGGGAAAAACTTACAAGTAGGAGAAAGAAAGGCAGAGAGGTGGAAGGGGTGAAAATGTCAAAAAAATGAGGGTTCATGTGATAAAACAATTTCTGCTGCCTATCTTTTTTATATAAGTGCTGTATATCCTCATCCAATAAGTTTGAAAACCAGAGTTTTTAGAGTGTTCTTCCAACTGCTGTGGGGAGCAGACTGAACCCAATTAAACAGGAATACACTATTTATCAAGCACTGAAGGAGTAGGTATGATAAATCTGGTTATATTTTTCATTGCATTTTCTGGGCAGTACATATTAAACCCTTTTTCTAAGTAAAAGTTCATTAGTTGGAGATTAGTGTCTCAAAACACAAGAAAATGTTGTAAGTATGGGAAAATCTTCAGGTGTGGATCATTGGGAAAAATTGGTACCTATAGTAACTATATGAAGAGTTCATTTCAGAAATTATACAAATGGAATATAACAAAACAGATGATTTTATGACACACTAGAAAAAAGTATATATGGAACTAGTAAGGAAATTAGGCTGGAAAAATGGACTTTAAACATTGTCAGGAAGGACGACAGGGTATAGTATACAACCAAATGTCTGATACTAGGATCCCAGCCCAAATGTGGATACTCAATGGCTATGTGCATATAGGAGATTAGGGGTAAGGGAAACCACAAGCACAAGAGTTTGGAGGAAAGCATGTGTCCATATCCAGAGTGTGAAAATCTAGTTGAAACATGGGAACATTTTCTAATTGATTGTTCATAATTCCAGAGTTATGGTCTCACTTAGCAGTCACCTGGAAAATGCCATGGATGATAAAGGTGACATATGAAATGTCAGCTGTGGGTGAATTCCCCCATTTCCTGAGAAGGTTGAGCCAAGCATTTTAAGAGTTCTGTTTGCTTGTATAAAATACTACCTTTGGCAAGTCAATACTTGTTCCAGCAAAACTCATGCCATACCAGACTTTATGTACATTTTGTGAATCAACATTATGTGAAGTGTATCTTAGAAATTTAAAGATGCATCCTAGAGCACAAGTGATAGTGTGGTGGAGGAAATTTCTTTCATTATAAAGTATGGATAAATATGGATAACAGAGTGTGTGACGCTTGATACCACAGGTGGTTTAGGGTATGGGGAAATGGGATGGGGAGATTTGCTTTTGCACTAGGGTGTGGGTGATGGGATTTTTAACTCCAGTTATTTATTTTCTTTTGTGAATTGTGTCTGTTATGAAGGTATTGAATAAAAACATCCCTACTGTTTGGGTAAGGAGTGCCACTTTTCCAAGATGGTGGATTCAGAGGAGCAGAGTGAGGATGCAGCTGCTGTGACAGGTCAGAGGTTTGATCTTCTGATGTCCTGATGGAAACTGGAGAGCACAGCATTCTGTTGGAAATTGATATGATGCCTGGATTAGTAAATTACAGTTACTACCTCCACATTCAATTGTGACTGCACAGTCACTGCAACTCACACATTTGGTGATAGAACCAGGATCTACTATGAATATTACAAAGCATAAAAGGCAAATAGCCATGTTGCTGGCTCTTCTGCAGGAAGATGAGAGAAAACTGGCAGTAGTGAAAATGGCTCAGGTCACTGGAAAGCACCTACCTCGGTTCCAGAGATGGCATCAGATGGTGTGGCGTCTTCTATGGAGCACCTCCTGGACATTACATGTTTTACTGGGAAGACATTGGGCCTGGCAAACCCGTACCAGGGAAGCAGCACATGCAGCAACATTCCAGGACTATGCTCTGGTCACTGGAGAGAGCACTGAGTGCAACTGGTTAGGTGCAGTCCAGCAATGGAAACTGGGTCCCAGATGCTACATATCCAAGTGTTCAGCAATACAGGGCATCACAGGGTCTTCTGATGATGCAGAATAACATAGGGACAAATGAATCATGAATACTGTGGGCAGACAATAATGGGGCTGAATGCCCTCCTGTGGGACTGGTGCACAGCTTATTAATAGAGTGGGTAAGACAATAGAATCTTCTTCAGTCTCTGCTACCAGTGCTAGTAATGCACAGACTTTGACAGAGCAAGGAGAGCAGTTCCAACTCCTACTCCATCCTTTAATGACACTGTATAACTTGATGATCTGAATGCTACTTTAATACAAAGTGATATGAGTTCTAATGAAATACCAGCTGCTGATACAGCAGCTACAAACATTCCTGACACTCCTACTAACATTAGGGAATGACAATATAGGCATGCACAGTAGTCAGATAAAGGACCACGGAATTCATAGGCATAAATAAATAGATAGATAAAGGCATGCTCTCTTATGCTGGCCAGCTGAAATCTTGTTTCAAATGTGGATCACCATCTCATTTTGGCAATTCTTGTGACAACATAGACCCTACTCAAATGTTTTAAAGCATCAGGGAGCCTGCTGCTCGGAAGAATGCAGTCTGGGTGATTTATAAGGGAGGTCATGAATTGCCACCTGACCGAGTGTATGTAGTGAGGATGCTATTAAAACATTCAGTGAAGTACTTTTGCATCCGTAAAACACACTTATTCATGCAGGAGATTCCAACTCAATGGTATGTGTTTTAGGCAAATTCACAGCCTTGATAGGTTT
The DNA here is from genome assembly GCA_016271365.2 of Neoceratodus forsteri. Classification (NCBI taxonomy): domain Eukaryota; kingdom Metazoa; phylum Chordata; order Ceratodontiformes; family Ceratodontidae; genus Neoceratodus; species Neoceratodus forsteri. Next base: position 257,358,766 of record CM028137.1, on the reverse strand, counting down.
TGGAAACAATGTAATCATCTTAAGAACATGCCCTTATGGCTCCTTTTTAGCAGTCCCACTAACAAAATCTGCTTTAAGTATAATAACCATCATGTTTCAGAATGAAAGTATTAACATTTCGGATATATTGTACTGGTTAAGATAGTACTGAGAGGTTTTGGATAGGCCTGAACCTATCTTTGATTCAGAACAAATCTGGACTGGGGAATGGAAGGTTAGAGTTAAATTGCAGCAAACTGATTATGGTGTACAACATCTTCCTAGCAGTGTTTTACCGGGAAGAGATAAAGGCATGCTCTCTTATGCTGGCCAGCTGAAATCTTGTTTCAAATGTGGATCACCATCTCATTTTGGCAATTCTTGTGACAGCACTAATTGTGCCCACTGCTTATCAGGTATGGCCACATTACTGCAGCCTGTACTAATGCTTTCCAGTGTAATTTGTGTGAAAGGCAGGGCCATCCTTTCTACAAGTGCCCTGGGGCATCTCACAACAGGGGCACCCGCATGTCACAGGAAGATATAGTGATGAAGGCACAACAACAAGGTGCAGCTAGGGCATCAGAACAACGTATGCCAGATGTTATTGCATGAGATCAGGCTTCAGCAGCCACTCTGAACCCCCTCATTGTACTGTGGCAGGACCCGTATCCCTCCTACTGCTGATTTAGGGAATGACATTGCTCCTGACTCCATGCTATTGGATCCACTGGAAGAGACTAGTGAAGTTTCTAAATCTCAGCCCATGCTCCAGGTCTTATCCTCTTCTGCCAGGTACTTCCACTTCCGTGCTCCATTCCCAGATGATTTTTGAGTGGTGATTCCAAAGGTAGGAAGAAACATCCCAGATCAGTTTTCACTCCCACCTCTGGTGGAAAAAGAGTGATTTGACTCTACACAATAAATTCCATGTTCTGGGAAGGAGAAGAATGGGGTGACTCTGGTGAGGAAGATAATGCCTACAGATACTTCCTCAATGTCCTCTTCTTTGCGGAACTCACTTCAGATTTGGAGGAGATGGGGTCAGAAAACTCAGCCTCAAAATCAGCTAGAGTTACTAGATCTACAGCCAAGTTAGGACAGAGTACATGATGGATTATCCCTTAGTTGGAGTACTGTCTTTCCCTCCCTTACACTCTACTTATGGGCACTTTAAAAGTCCTAACGCTGAATGTGAAAAGCATTAAAACTATAAACAATGCCTAGCTACCTTTACAACCTTATTGGATGGTCCAACACAAGTTATTTTGTTACAGAACACCAGATTAAAAACTCAGTTTGATACCTCCACAGCTTCAGGATCCACCGAGGGTCCCAGGTCACAAGGGCCGTGCAGGAACTGCCTCCCCACCCCCAAACTATCCAGCTTCAGGATCCACCGAGGGTCCCAGGTCGTGAGGGCCATGCAGGAACTGCCTCCCACTCCTGAACTATTCAGCTTTAGATCCACCGAGGGTCCCAGGTCGTGAGGGCCATGCAGGCACTGCCCTCCCCACCTCCCAAACTATCCAGCTTCAGGATCCACCGAGGGTACCAGGTCACAAGGGCCATGCAGGCACTGCCCCCCACCCCGAACTATCCAGCTTCAGGATCCACCGGAGGTCCCAGGTCGTGAGGGCCATGCAGGAACTGCCCTCCCACTCCTGAACTATTCAGCTTTAGGATCCACCTAGGGTCCCAGGTCGTGAGGGCCATGCAGGCACTGCCCTCCCCACCCCAACTATCCAGCTTCAGGATCCACTGAGGTCCCAGGTCGCGAGGAGTGCAGGAACTGCCCTCCCCACCTTTGAACTATCCAGGTATGGCAAAGCTCTGGCAGCTGTTTTCTACCATGCAGCTGTTTCAACCATGCTAGTTCAACTCATCAGTAGCTGTTGGCACCATTTGAATTCAAATTGTGTCATACAACAGTGAGGTAGTTTTTTCAACCAGGACTATATAAGATCTCAGCATAGCATTAAGCACTTTCCAATGGAGCCTTAAGAGGACACAGTGATTTCTATATAGGCATTTAATAATTTTAAATGTTGCTTTTGTTGCTTTAAGAACCTCTGTCCTGTGCCTAAAAGCAGTGGAGCTAGACTCAGTGTTTTAGTTATAACTGCATCAGAACTGCTGGAGAAGTCAGCTTCTATTGCATCTAATTAATTCCTACTGAGCATGAATTCCTAGGAACGCTTAGTTCAGGTGGTAGATCCTTACACTGCAGCCCCACAAATATTTGTTTTGGATTTATTTTACATCTTACTTGCTCTGGCTCAATTTTTACTTTAACTCAGTTTAAATGTTGAATTTGTATCCCGTTTAAATGGAACTAGCTCAGACTAGGAACCTGGTAGTTTTCTGTATAGTATGCTTAATTTTAAACCTGATGTTGAGCTGGAATCTGAGTTTTAAATGATGTTATGTTTAAATGCTGCTCAGTTTTAAACATTGAATTTGTATCCTGTTTTAACAGAACTAGCATAGACTAGGAACCTGGTAGTTTTCTGTATAGGCTGCTTAATTTTAAACCTGATGTTGAGCTGGACTCTGTGATTTAAATGATGTCATGTTTAAACTGCGCCAGAACTGCAAATTCACCTGGCCAGACTAGAGTAGTGTGCTGCCTCGTATGCTAATCAGTTCAGCCACTTCTTTCTGGGCTGTATAAAATTCTCTTACCTCCTTCCATCTCCACAGATTCAGGATCCACAGAGGGACCCAGGTTGCGAGGGCCATGCAGAACTGCCTTCCCCAAACTATCCAGGTATGGCAAAGCTCCGGCAGCTGTTTTCTACTGCGTGGCTGTTTCAAACACGCTAGTTCAATTCAAGTAGCTGTTCCCCACAGTCGCCGTGACTGCTCTCTGCCCACCCCAAATACCCTCCACCTTTAGTACTTTATAGTGACTCCTCTAAGACACACAATTGCTGTCTCCCTGGTTTCCCATCTGCTCTTATATTAATTAGCCACCAGAGGTCACCATTTAGCTTCTGGCATCCAAGTTATCTCAGCCTCAGTGCTCAGCCAAGACTTTTTCCTCAATCCTCTCTCTCCTCTCTATTATCAGCCCATTATCCCTCCCTAATTCTGGTGCAACTTGAGCTGCTAGAGTACTGCTCTCTGCGTGTCACTAGCCATGTCCCTACTGCTAGGTTACCTGCCCCTCCTTGCTATCCTAATCATCTGCCACCCACTACTCCTCTCCAACACCACGAACATCCCTAAATTTCAACCTCCTATCCCTGCCTGATCTTATAAGGTCTCATTACCCCACATACTCTGCAACTGCCACTCCTCAGCCAAATGTGGGTAATCTCATTCTCTCAGCAAAACCCATGCCAACATTTCGCACTAAACCTGTCACAATCCATCACTGAGCCCATCCACCTAAACCCCAAATCTGGGAATCACTCACTAATAGACTGGGCACCTACCACCCACCCCACCAGACATCCAAGCTGGTCTGCTCCTGACTCCCGAGTGACCACCACATTATATACCTGATCAGAAAAATTCACTGCCCCACATCTGCCCCAAAGTTTCTAATCCAACGTTCTATAAATCTCTCAACCTCGCCACTGTGCTCAAAGACCTAGCCCTCGCTAACTGGACCACATCCACTTCAGTCTGCTTCATAGGACGATGTCCTCATTCACTTCCAAGACACGTTCCTCAATGTCTGGAATATGCATGCCCCACTACGCCAAGGCACGTAGGGATCCACCTGCCTTGATTACCCAAGAACTTTACAGCCTGCCAAATGCCCATGAGAAAGTATGCTGACTGCATAAATCTTCCGCCTCCACAAGACCTCACCATGTACCATGTGCTGTCATAACAAGTGCACCAGAGCTACTCAGTTCGCTAAAGCAGAATACTTCAACTCCTTCATCCGGTCAAACTTAAATAGCCCATCCAAATTCTGGAAGGTCATCCACCCCTCTTCTCCCCTCTGGCTGCAAAATCCCACACCACTCCTAAAAGTAAACAACTCACTCCTCTTAGACCCAGGGGTGGTGGCTGCAGAGTTCAACACATACTTTACCTCTTGTGCCTCAACTCTCCTCTCCTCCCTGCCCCCACTGCTCCACCCAACTCTCACATATGGGAACTCGAACTTCATGGGCCTTGCACCTTCTCCTTCCAATCTACTCACGCAAACTGAAGCCCTCAAGGCCCTACTGGCTCTAAACCCATCTAGCAGTAATTCCCCTCGATGGCTGGACACCAAACTCCTTCACCTCTCTGCACCAGCCATAGCAACACTTCTTGCCAATCTCCTAAACCTCTCCTTTACCACTGCTGCTGTCCCCAGGCCTGAAAACACACCATTGTCATTCCCTCCCTAAAGGAGGCTCCCTCCTCCACGTCAAACTACCACCCTATCTCTCTCTCTCCAGTCCTTGCTAAACTACAAGAACACCTGGTACTCACCCAACACCTTCTTTCTCTCCGACTCTAACTTTTCATGCCGTTTCAGTCTGGTTTCAGAAAGGTCCAATCCACTGTATTCTCCTTGTTAAGATTCACTGACACCATCCTCTCCAGAATGGATAGAGGGCAGATCTCCTCGGCAATATTTGTTGACCTCGCTAAAGCATTCAACACTGTCTCCCACCCCTTGCTATTAACAAACCTCTTGGATGCAGGCCTCACTATCTCAGCCACTAACTGGTTCAGTGCCTACTTCTCAGGAAGAACACAATCAGTAAGAATTGCAGATGCCACATCCTCCCCCATGACTACTGGTGTCCCCAAAGGGTGGTACTTGGCCCCCATCCTGTTCTCCATCTTCCTCAACAACCTGCCACAAATCTGCACAGCTTCATCTATACACATATGCGTGAGTGCGACACCATCCTATTTGCCTCCAGCTCCTCCCAGAAGAAGTAGCATTCAACCTCGAGTCCGACTTCAATAAAGTTCATCTCTGGTTCAGTTGGCACCAGCTCTCTCTCAACGCTAAAAACTGTAGCCATGTCCTTCGGCATGAGACAGCAGCTATCCTGACTCCCTGCCTCCTCCCTCCTTCCACCTTCAGGATGGGAAAACCCTGGAGGACACTGCTTCCTTCCGTATCTAGGGTATGGCCTCGACTGTCACCATACCTTCTCCGACCACATGATGCAATCATAAAATCTATGCCCCAAGCCTAGGTGCCCCTACAGGAACTGCTCTTGCCTCTCTTTACAGTTAGCGGGAACTAGTGCAGAAGATGATCCTTCCTTCCTTAGACTACTGTGACATAGTCTACAGCACTGCACCTAAATCCACCTTATCTAAACTAGACCCCTCTTCAACTCCTTCTGCCACTTCACTCTCGATGCCCCCTGTTGCCACCACTGTGACCTCTACCACCCTCGCCTTCCCATCCCTCGAGATCACCGACAACTGCACTGCTCAAGTTTGTCTCAGAATTCTGGCTTGGTGCCCTCCTCCTACCTCTCCTCCATACTGTTGTCGGCTCTCACTCCCCTCATGCCCTCCGGTCCCTTGACACCCAACTACTAAATATTCCCAGATGAAAGACCTCTGCTGGACAAACAGCCTTCTTGCACCGATTCCTGAAACTCTGGATTGTTCTCCCTGAAATTTGCAACTCTTTTTCACCCATTCCCTATCAACTGCACTGGCAAGCTAGCTCATGGTAAACTGTACCTGCACTCAATAAATTAATGACTCCCCCACCTCCAAATTCCCATTGCTCGACCAGCTGCACCACCCTATCCTTGGAAGCTGGCATATATATTATAAAAAAAGCATAGCACTTACTCACCTACTTTTGTCTCTCTCTTGTCCTGCCTAGATTTAGCCCCAAGTGTTAATCTACAGCAGCAATCTGTACTCTATGTATGTATGTATGTATGTCTATGTATATCTCTGGTATACACTTTTAGCTGACTGTTAACAATGTGGGTAACCAAGTATTACCATTCTCCTCTGTATACCTGTTTTAATTGTTATTGTGATAACCTGTGTGTTATCCTCCCTTGTAACCTTCTACCAGGTTGCACCAGAGACGAGCATCATTTTGCTCAGTGTGCCTTTCCTGGTGAATCAATTCAATAAATAAAAATAAATACAAATCTCCCAAGCTACAAAACAATGGATGATGGGACCAGCCTTTTGGTCATTGGACGGATAAATTGTGATGGGGTGGGCATTTTGTTTTGCAGGGACAGAATTTGGTCACCAACTTGATTGATGTTGCACTTGGCAGGCGCTGATTTTGGATGTGAACTGTAAATCTACCAGATTTCTCATTTTAACTGTATACACCCTACAAACTAAAGCAGCCAGATTAGAATTATTTCAGACTATCCAGCCCTACCTGCATAACTCCAGGATTATTCTGTGGGGTGGAGATTTTAATTGTGGGATAGAAAAACCTGACAGGGTTTGTGCACAGACAAATGTCCTGTGACTCACATTGTTTGATAAGGAATACACAACAAGCATCTTTGCAGGATGTTTATAGGGTGAAATACAAGAAAGGAGGCTGCCATTTACTAAAGGTACCCTACAGACAAAATTGACATTCTCTTTTTTCTCCTACTTTGACAGTACTTGGAACAGTCTGACCCAAACTGAGATATCAGACCATAAGATACTGGAGGTTTCTGTACAATGGGGATAGTCCCTCCTGCCCCCCATGGTAAGGGATCATGGAGGATGAATACACAGATACTAACTGAACCAGATTTTGGTGAACAAGTGGGATCAATTGTGGATAGCTAAGGGAATCTGTGCAAGTTTGCTATGATGACATTATGGCCTTGTGGGAAGATAGCAAAGCAGCTATCTGGGACTTGTTCCAACAGTACTCTGGGAAAAAAGGCAACTACAGCCTATTTGAAATATCTCCAATTAAAGGAACACACTACACAAGGCTATCTCACACACTGAACTGTACTGGTAGTAGTAATACATCACTGATTTCAAACTTAATACAAGAGATGAGACACATTCAGTATGATTGGGGAGGTCATTATATCAAGAAATGCAATTTGGTACACAAAATAAAAACAAACATTTTATCACTTTAAAGACTGCCAGACATGAGTATACAGTTGAACTATGACTATGTTACAGACTGATAATGGCCACAGTTCACACTAAACAGGATATATTGAAAGAGGTTAACAGTTATGTGTAAAATATTTTTGCAGGGGCAGAGGCCTGAGCCACAGTCTTCCTTCTTTGCTAATTTAGCCATCCCTGAATAACCAGATTCAGTGTAGGATTCTCTCCTCAGTCCAATTTCAGCATCAGAGGTGGAAGCTAGTATCGACTCCTAAAAATAATATTGTCCCTAGTAAAGATGGCTTAAGTTATGAATTTTACCAGACCTTTAAGAGACAATTGGTGGGGTCATTTGTTGAGGTTTTCAATTATTGCCTCTGAATGGGACCATCTCTTATACTTTGTCTCAGGGTCTATTAATTTTCATACACAAGAAAGGCACAAAGGCAGATTTACAAACTGAGATCATTAACACTGATTACAAGATATTGACCAAAATTTTGACAAAACGGCTAGTAGAAGTTGCAGAAATGCTGATAAGTCTGATGCAGACATGTGCCTTAAAGTCTCGCTGCATACAAGATAATTTAATTATGTTGAGGAATTGGTTTATGCAAGTAAATACCTGACAGGGTGGGCAGTATTGGATAATAACAGACCATCCAGGGATGTGTAAAGGCCTGGCGCCACAGGCGGAGGGGCTTACGCCCTGAAAGGTCCGGCTGCCCATACCGCCCACCCTGAGGGTATTATTGCTCTTAGAAAATGTGCTTCTGTGTACATTTTAATTAACTGATCAAATAAGGAGGAAATGAGTTGAAACAAATATAAAAATTAGAAAAAAGATAAAACAGTCCCTACATTTCAAGCTGTTCCATCTCCCATTGCTGCCCCCAATGGAGCCATTCTCTTCTGCTTATCCCCCAAAGTTAAGAGCCACAAGTACAGCATGGCACAACAGCACTAAGTTATTTTTTTAAGTTTGAACAGCAGCTGCTGTTTGAGGCAATTACTGCATATGAAAAGCGCAGCCTGGTTTGAGAGGCTCAGCTGTGAGAATGGAAGGCGCGAGAATGGGAAGCTCAGTTAGCTGATCAGAAAGGCAACCGCAACAGAACTGAAAAGTCAGCTGAAAAAGGAGGTATTTAAAATTGAAGGTGCTGATGTGGGGAGGAGTATTCTATCTTTCATGGATAATGAGGGATGAGGACTGTACAGGGACAGAAGACAGTGGGAGGGCTTTGAGATGTCTGCCGCTTCCTGAGCGAGTACGGAAGTGAAGGGCTGTGAACCGTTGCTTCTCTCAAAGCAATTTTTAGTTGACTGAAGAAATGGGGTGTATTTTCTGGATCAGGTTATGTTTTTTTTAAAGACAGTGGCGCTGGAGCTGTTGACAGGGTGTCTGTGTGGTAGAGGCAGTGGGAGGTAACTCGATTACTCGCTAAGCGGAGGAAAAAAATGGCGTGTTTGATTTTTCAATTTAGTGCCTAAGGATAAAGTTGGTAATAGGGGACCCTGAATTGGTGCTTGTTTTAAGTGGGCATCTATTGAAACTTAATGTACCCCTTGTACTGCCTGTCAGCCAATCAGCAACCTTTAATAATCTTGCCCATTTTCTAAAGAGGAATAATAACATGGCATCAGGCTTTCTCCTTAGTACAGATCAGCAGAAAGCTTTTGATAGGATTTGCATGCTATCTCTTCCATTTTAAAAGCCTAAGGCACTCTGTTGAGTTTGTAAACTAGATTGCTACCTTATATAAAACTGCTTATATCACTACTTTGGTAAATAGTTGGTTTTGAGGGACTAGCATTCTGAGATGAGGCATCAGGCATGGTTGCCCTCTGAGCCCCTGCTATATATTTTGGATTGGATCCATTTCTTAGAAACATCAAGTAATCCCAGTATCACAGGTATCTCTCTGTCACCTACTATCCCACAGATAAAAGTTATGGCTTATGTGGATGATATTGTACTGGTACTGGCAGATGAGGAATCAGCGGTACAACTTAAGGAACTCATGAATGAATTTGCCTTATACTCTTCCTCTAGAACAAATTATGAGAAAAGTGCATGACTTGCTTTAGGATCCCAGAATTTGCACCTCTTCCCAAAGCTCTATTGCATCTATATTAATAGGCAGTTCAGACATTATGATTTTGAAATTACATTTGGGACCCAGGATATGGCTACTAACAACTGTATGACCCGATTGAAAAAGGGCAAAATAAAGTTAATCTCTGAAAGGGAAACAAATTCAAAATTAAAAGGATAACCTTAATTAAAACCATACTGCTGTCAAAATTTGTGTTTATATTAGTTATATCCTCCCCCAGCTTGGAAATTAAGATGTATATTGTCTTCTTCCAGGCTTTATGGGGATAAGGTTGAACCAGTGAAAACGAACACTAAGCGGGGTCCTAGTATGATTAACCCAGCTGCTTTTTATTTTTGTATTTTATAGTAGCTAACATTGACTATTAATTTGTTAAGCTCAAAGTACATCTTACAGTGATGTCATTTCGATGGATTATACATTTTATGCCAGACTGGACAGCACATAATCTCAGGAAAATTAAGAAATCTTTCTTTATACCAGATTACGTGATAGATTCTTCTCACTAAGATTAAGACATGGAAAATTAGGTATGCATTTATGGTGACCTGTACAAGAAAACAATTATATCAGGAAATCTTGCAAACTAATTTATTCTAGTACTTAAACTTTCCTAAATGGCTTTCTGGAGAACAAGGTGCAGTCTTGTGTATCTAAACAACAAAAGTATACCTGCTTTTGTCTGGGATATTTTGGAATGTGCACACATGGGAGATTGGAGTTAGAATGCGCATAAGCATAAATCTCTCTCAGACAGATATTTTATATGCCCAGGATGAGAAACACAGTTAGAGATGCAGGACCACCTATTCCTTCAGTGCCCATATGTTGTGACTTTTTGGGCCTGTGCTGCAGTTTATTGGCAGGAACTCTAAGTTTACTAGCCTGACATACCAATAACTAATATTAGGGATGTATACACCTTGCTGGAATGTGTATCATAAAGGCACAATGTAAGGACAGCAATTGTTACAATGTATTATACAGTATATGGCAAGCTAGATGTGCATGGTTATCCCAGCAAAATATGTTTTTCATCAGGAAATTATTAGGAATATTGAGAAAGCACTGCAGTCTGTGAATAATCAGGATAGTAAGCTATTCACTTTATGTTAAGTTACATGTACATATGGAAACATTCTCATGTTTTTCCCCAGGGATTACATGATTGTGCAGAATGACTAAGCAATTTTCTCCTTGCCATAGCCTATGTTATAATTTAGTTCTGAAGCATTCAAAAGTATATGTTGCAATCTATTTTATATTTGCCCTTTCTTTTAAGATTATGAGCTGTATTAGGTTTGTTTTGTACTTCCTTCTTTGTTTAGGGATTTATGATCTCAGTAGGGTCTGAGAATTTTCTTTTTTCTTTAAATTATAGAATTTGGGGCTGTAAAATGTTTTTACCCTTTCAGAATGTTCTTGTATTATCTTCCTTGTTATGTTCTGTTTGTACAGCATGTATGTATGTATATCTTCAATAAAAATCCCTCTACTCTTTTCAGGACTATCTATAAAGGAGGGTTGGAGACTCCTCCTGATAAGGGTGCATGTGGCTCATATACTGTGATTCTTACAGGGAGTCTAACTATAATGTCTTCAAGCAAATCCATTATTTGATAGATTTTGAAGCAATATATTAAGCTAAAGAACGCCACCTTATGGCTTCCTTTTTTGGTGATTCCACTAACTAAACCTCCTTCGGACCATTACAGTTATGTTCCACAATGAAAGCAGTCACATTGCTGATATCTTGTACTGGCTTTGGCAATGATGTGAGGTGTTGAACAGTCCAGAATCTATTACTGACTCTGAGCAGTTGTGGACAGGGGCTGAAAATTTTGAGTAAAACTGTTACAAACTGATCAGGGTTATGCATCATCCCAGTAAGGAATAGAAACATAGAAACATAGAAGTTGACAACAGATAAGGAACACAACACCCATCCAGTCTGCCCATTTCTTTTCTACCTTATAAATGTGCCATCTGCCTTTGCTCTGTCAATGGCTAGTCTAGTCATACTCATCTGTATTGCTCCCTTATGCCTATCCATGCCTGTTTGAAGCCATGCACTGTATTCCATATCCACTACTTCCTGAGGTAGGCTGTTCCATGCATCGATCACGCTTTCTGTGAAAAAGAACTTCCTCACATTACCCCTTAATCAGCCTCCTCTAATCTCATGCTGTGTCCTCTTGTCCTGTTGTTTTTCTTAAATTGAAACATGTTAGACTCTTTCACCTTGTTAATGCCCTTAAGGTGTTTGAATGTTTCAATCATATCACCTCTCCCTCCTTTGCTCTAGAGTATACATATTGAGCTCCATTAATCTGTCCTCATACATTTTCTGATGCAGTTCCTGCACCATTTTGGTTGCCCTTTCTGGACTGTCTCAAGTTGGTTAATGTCCTTGTGAAGGTGTGGCCTCCAGTACTGCTATGCAGTACTCAGATGGGGCCTTAACTAGTGTCTTGTGAATAGGATTATCACCTCTCTTCTGACTTGTAAGATACCCTACTAACACACCCTATAATCCCCTAGCCTTACCTACTACTTTAGTGGTCTGCTTGGATGATTTTAGGTCATCGGTAGATGATGCCCAAGTCTCTTTCTTCCCTAGTGACTGCCAGCAACTCTCCTACCAGCCTACAGGTGGCTTCAGGGTTTCTCTTCCTTATGTGCATGATCTTGCACTTCTTTGCATTAAACCCCAGTTGCCACTCTTCCGACCATTATGCTAGTTTATCCAGATCTCTCATTCTGCCCAGCTCATCTGAATCATCTACTCTGTTGCAGATCTTGGTGTCATCTGCAAACAGACAACCTTACCCTCCAGTCCATCTACAATGTCACTGATGAAGATATTGAAGAGGACTGGCCTCAGGACTGATCCCTGTGGTACTCCACTTGTTGACTTGCATCTCTTTCTGGCTGTATACCGTTTACAACCACTCTCTGTTTTCTGCTCTCACAACCAGTTTGCCACCCAGTTGGCACAACTTCTGACCCACCCTGAACCTACCCGGCTTATTAATCAATCTTCTATTTTGAATCAGTATCGAAAGCTTTGTAAAGTCAAGGTAGGTGACATCAACTGCTCCCGCTTGTCCACCACTCTGGTGGTTACCAGTCAAATAAATCTATGAGGCAGCTGAAGTCATGTTTTAAATGCGGGTCACCTGCACATTTGAGTAATGCATGTGATAGCACCAGGTGTGCCCACTGTATGGGGTATGGGCATGTTACTGCAAACTATACTAATGCATTTAGATACAACTAATTGAAAGATGGCCCTGCATTTTCCAAATGCTCCTGGGCTTCCCATAACTGAGGTACTGGAATGTCTCAGGAAGACAGTTACCAAAGTTTAACAGCAAGGCATCTGAGCATCATATGGAGGATTTGCATGCACAGCAGCAGAGTCAGTCTAATGGTCAGAAGCCCCCCAAGGTACTTCTTCCCAGGGATTCCCGGCTCAGAACGTCTCCTCCCAGAAAAGCATGGATACTGATAACCTCAGTGGCAGACCTGTTAACTCAGAATGGCAGAAAGCCTCCGTTAACTGATGTAGTTGAGGATCCTCTAATAATTTAGGAACTCCTCCCAGTCCCTGACTCTGGGTAGTGGTACTTCAGCAATGCCTCTTCCCTCCCAGATGATTCTGAGGTTGTAATTCTAAGGTAAGGAGGAAGAGACCTAGATCAGGGACTACACCTACCCAGGGCAAAAAGAGTGAGCTGTCACTTACATCAAGTTTGGATTACTGGGGCATGGGAAGGAGGGGAGACATAAAGAGGAGGAAGAGTTTTCAGAAACTTCCTCAGTTTCTCCGTTGGTGGATAGGCTCATTTTCAAATATCATCTGGCATCTCAAAACTAAAACCCTTTGGAAAAACACAGAGTGACAATAATATGAGTAAGAAGGTACTTGTACCGACTTTTAAAAACTGCATGGTCTTTCTGAACAGCTGGGGATGCACAGGACACTAACAGTTGTTTTGATTTGAGCTACAAACTAGTAAAACACCTAGAAAATGCATACATATATAAGAAATGTGATTGAATTTGGTGAATGAGCAGGGGTTGAGATTGTTAACCTTCTGATATGATTATTATATGGGAGAGGTGTGGCCCTCTCTAATAGAATGGTCCCACACACACCAGCCATAAGCTTCAAGGTATCTGCTCTCATTACAGAAGCATGCATGGAGATGCTTGAGAGGAGTCTCACATAAGATTCAAGGTATCTGCTCTTGGCAGTGTAAACTCCAAATCAGATGAGCAAGTTATTATTTAAAATATTAGTAAGCAATAACCTAGTTACCCATCCATGGGTTTCCTTTGCCATTGGTGGATTGGCTCATTTCAAATATCAGTGTGGCATCTGAATACTAAGAAACCCTTTTGAAAATTATGGAGCAACAAGAATAAGGAAATATAAACTTTTAAAAACTATATTGCAATGACTTTTGATGAGCGACTGCAGTTTTGACTAAATATACCAGGATGAGAATGGCTCAGTAATGTTGTTAGAGGCTCAGAGTAGGGTGCTAAAGTGATAGAAAAAATAAATGAAGCTTCCAGATGAACTTGCCACAAAACTTTGACAGAGACCTAGACGATGAGATCATTATACCTGATTTTCAAGATTCCATTAAGGAAAATGTAATAAAGATCTGGGGTTGAGGTAAGGGAAGGAGAGGGAAACAGAAAGCCAAAACAATAGAAAAATGAAGAAATCAAATAATAAAATAAAAAATAAATGATAAGAGATGATGCAAAACAAAGCCACCTACAGAGACAGAAATGGATAAAGGGACGGAGAATATTAAACACCAGAAATGCAAGATATGTTACAAAATAAGCAACAAGAACCTTGTACAGACATTCAGCACACTGCATTCTACTAATGATTTAAAAAGAGAAATTAGAGTAGAATCTCAGTTAAACAAGAATAATTTGGCATACAGTAAACATTAGATGATTACTGAAAAGGTGGTACAATTTAAACTACTTTGCTTTTTAAACATCTATGATATCACTTAGGTGGAAACTGTAACTATTGATATCTTAATACATAAATGTAAATTTTGCTGCATTTGGATCTAATGATACCTCCATTTGATACCTCTGTTTAGTTTGGACACAGACATAAGGGGCTGATTTTTAAAGATTAGAGAATGATGCACAGTGCTTGCATCAAAATTAAATGCTGCAAGGAGCAAGCTGCATCAAACATTGCATCATTTCTGATTTTATAACAGAGCTTATATCAAAAACAGGTCTGGATGCACCATACTGGCTTGTGCCATGCTTAATGAAACAATGGCTACGCCATGACAGAAAGGGACCCTGCATTAAAAAATGACGCACTATTCCATTATTTATGATTTTCCAAAGCTTGATGGTCCTCTTAGTGATTAGACCTACCAGAGCTGGTCTAACTGACACAAGAGCATATAAAGAGGCCCCAGTAGGTGGGCAGACCTGACTGTATTACTATGAATGGCAATCTGCTGCAAGATTCTTGCACTGTATACATCATAATGCTGTCTCAGTGTACTGTAGCATGTAAAGCATTGTTTCCAGAGACAAGCCCATATAGTACCCATCCATACAGTCATGTGAGTGCTGTGACTGGAATTGAGAGGGTAAATTATATATAGGTTTGGTTACAGAGCTAATACTCCCCTGCAGGACTAGTCTGGAGCATTTGGGGATCTTAAAATGCCATTGTTTGGGCCATTCCATCTGCTGTATTTTTGACTTAGGTCCCGTCATTCTCCTCCATGCATCATATTTTAATGCAGCTTCCATCATTCTTGTCCCATATGTCATGTTTTTGATGCAATGGACCTCTTGCATCATTTGGAGCACTTTGCCATTATTGCATCATTTAGGGGACTCTGCCATTAAAGAATGCTTTCCTTGCAAAATATGGCACACAGTTTTGGCACACCTGGCTTTGATGCAAGGTGGATGTTTGATGCACACCATGTCAGTCTGACGGCCCTTTGTGAAAATCTTGCCTCAGGATACTAGTTCTGGTACAACGCTGTATTTTGACAAAATAGAAAGCCATGCCTATTTGGGAAAGGTATATTTTTGAAAAACAAAAGTCATTTCTTTGGAATATCCTAAACTAATAGATCAGTTCTTAGAAAAGTATATAGCAGGGGATCAACAGGGTGGTGAAAAGAATACATAAGGTCTTCAGAGATAGCAACAATCCAGCAGGATTCTATGTAGAACTAGTAATTCTAGGCTTTACATGGGAAGAGAGAAGACAGAGAAAAGCAGAGGTAGGAAATTAATATACAAAGCACCATCCATTATCTGGCAACTTTGGTGCAAATAATATTTGGTGGATAATAAAGAGTTGTGGTTAATTTTGATAATTGTGAAGAAAAGAGGTGTGCTATGTTGCATTGGTAAAATATGGTAAAATTAACAGAAGACTACATTTATGTATTAACTATTCAAATACTTTGATAAGAAATACAGTAAAACAGCAGCGTGGCTATTAAACACTAACAAAAATCATGTATAATTTATCATCAATCAACTTTAAAGTAATCAGTGTGGACACCTGTATGATTTTATTTGTTAAAAACACTTGTATTGTTGGTTGCTGTGTGTATGCTTAAATCCATACCCCAAATTCCAAGCAATTGTATGTGGTGTGTCTTAAAAAATACAAAATCTAAAAAGGGCTAGTTTGGGGATTGTGTGGCAGTTGCTAAGGACAATGGGGATTGAGAGTACTGTAGTCTCCCACCAAGCTCAGGGAGACTACAACCAGAGGGAAACTGTTTTAAACTGTCTTAATTTGACTTTTAGCTGGTACTAATGAGTCAGCAGCATTATTTAAACTGCTGATTTGACTTTAATTGCTCCAACCTGGTTGTCACTCATTAAACACAGCACACTCAGACCCAATAACATCCAGGTTTTATAATATTTAAGCCTGACCCCTAGCAAGCAGAGGTGAGTGTGTGACGTGCACACAGATGCAAGTGTGCATCTCAGCGCTTGTCTGCCAGTGTCAGCTGGGGAAGCCAGGAGACTCTGTCATCATTAAACCTAAACTTACAAGGCAAGTCTTTACGATTAATAGTTATGGGGACACTATTATTACATTGAAGGGAGGTGGCCTTCAAATGCATTAACTGCTCAATTTACAAACTATTTAAGTCCATCATTATAGTGGGTGAATTCTCTGTGACAAATGTAAATCTAGCAATGACCTTATATTAGAACTATAAACTATGGTAGCTAGACTGAACAAGCTTAAGCAAAGGCTAGACTGGATGGAAAATAAAATACATAAACCACACAGAAGCGCAGGTGCTATTATTGTGGTGAAACATAGAAACATAGAAACATAGACTTTGACAGCAGATAAGGACCGCTAGGCCCATCTAGTCTGCCCATTTCCCTACCTACAGGATAGGCCGCAGATCCTATTTAACCAACAGCCTATATCTTCCTGCCCCCACAAGAATTGCCTTATGTCTGTCCCATGCATTCTGAATTCTCCCACAGTTTTAGACTCACAACTTCCTCAGGAAGGCTGTTCCATGCATCCACTACCCTCTCTGTGAAATAATACTTCCTCACATTGCCCCTGAACCGCCTCCTTCTATCTTTTAAAATTGTGTCCCCTTGTTCTTGCAAGTCTCTTTTCTGAAAGATGCTACCCTCTTGGACTTTGTTGATTCCCTTTGAGGTACTTGAAAGTTTCTATCATGTCCCCTCTCTGCCTCCCTTCTTTCCTCAAGGGTATACATATTAAGCTCCTTTAGTCTAAAGAGACAAAGTTAGTTCATCTGTCACAGGGACAGTGAATAGTGAAATGAATAGGAAAGGAAAGTGAGCAACTATGGAGGAATTGTTGGAGGAGGATCATACATACTATGCAGGGAAGTGGAGAACTAAAAAAGGAAGGCATGTGAGGAACTGCTCTGGAGGAGTGGTAAACACAAACAGATGTTCTGTTCTGAGTGTAAATGTCCTTAATAATATGGAAAATGTACAAAACCCCACCATTAGTAAGATGCACATCTCTGAAGATGTGAAAACAAGTTATTTAATATAGGTGCATACATAAAAGCTAAACAACCTTGATCTCTACAAGTCCCAGATCCTGACAGCATCCATCTCTGCCTGTTGAAAAAATTGGCTGAACCTCTGGGTACCCTCAGCTACCTTTTTCAAATTGTATCTCAGCACTAGCACAGTACCTGAAGAGTGAAGCTATCCCACAATTTTCAGAAAAGGTAGTATGCTTTGATGCAAAATTATAGGCCAGTTAGTTTAACATCAGTAGTGGTTAAAGTTAAGGAATCTATTTTGAAAGACTATTTGGTTGAAACATTAGGTGCTGAGGGAAATGGATGTAACACAGCATGATTTTGCCAAGGGTGGTCATGTGTGACTAGTTTGATATCCATGTACAAATCCTTTAGTGAATTACTTGACTATAATATACGTAAGTGATATAATACACCTGAAATTTAGCAAAGTCTTTGATATGGACTCACATTCAAGGCTGGTTGGTAAACTGGCTATTATGAGAGTGGACTACAGACTGGTGACATGGGTCCAAAATTATTTACATGGAAGGAAGCAGAGGGTTAGAATTAAGGGGACAACCCCAAGCACATCCCCGTCACTAATGGGGTACCACAGGGTTTGGTCCTTGGACCACTTTTATTCAACATTCATGTTATGGACATGCACTGTGGACTTTCAAGTCATATGAATAAGCCTGCTGATGACACTAAAATAGGGGACTAGCTCTCACAGAAGCAATGCCAGGCAATTACAATCAGACCTGGATAGACTGTATGGATGGGCTGATGAGTGAGGAATGAGGTTTATTGCTGACAAGTGTGTGGTGCTGTACATGGGTAGTAATAACCCTGTGCCACATATAGACTGGGTGGAACCAAACTGAAATCAGTCCAGGAGGAGAGAGCTCTTTAATAATAGTGCAAGCTAATGATGAGAATCCTCTAGGTATGTCCAGGCTGCCCTTCTCTCTGAGGTACCTTAAAATATCTTGGGTCATCCACAAAAGACAAATCAGAAGTTCAAAAAAATGGGATGAACACAACTGGCAATCTAATTGATAAGTTTTCACTATTATGATCTCATACAACCTCCAGGCAATGTTTCATGACTATGCCACTTTCTTAGGCTCTCTGTGTTGTAATTCTGCTAAAAATTATTTATGTACAATTAATATAACGAATTCTCATATCACTTAAAGCACCACTACAGTGCTTTCCACAAATCCACAATAAATCCCAAAATCTTATGCACCCATGTATTATCCCTTTACCACAACAAACATCATGTTTCATGTTACCCAGATCCCGATGTGCTTACATGAGACTTCTTAAACCTCTACTGTATTAGACACAAAAATCTAAACAGCTCTTCTTATGTCCATTGTTTTTCAAATATTATAACAATATATACTCATAATTCATAGAATATGTTAAAATATTTTCTTCCAATTCAATACCTCAAGTACTCCACTACTGTTTGTAGTTTCTTCCTTTTCAGTTTAATACATTGTGGAAATCTAGGAAACATATTTTTCAAGTTGTAACTTTTCTTAGTCCACATATTAAAGGAGCTCATGCTTTGCCTGTGGTCTTACAGGCATATGTGGCAGCTCTGTTGGACAGGAACAGTGTTGACATCATGTGTGATGTCATCCCCCCTACAATGCGGTATTCATACAGAGTATGCTGCAGCCAGCAGCTTCCTGTACACTGAAAGAGTCAAATGGTGACATTGCACTTATCCCTGAGTTCAGAGTGAGTAATCTTTAAAAGTATGCTGTATGAATTACTTTTATTATTCTGGCTGAAACAGAATGTAAAATCCCATTGCATGAATAATATAGGTAGAAGGAAAGTACAAATGGCTTTATTAAATAAGGAAGTTGGGGATGTAGCCAACCAGTTAGGCAAGGTGTTATTAAACTGAAGTAAGATAAATTATTTTGTGAAAGGGAATTTAAGTGGCATTTTCTTTAATATGTGGACTGAGAAAGGATTCAACTGAATATATATTTTTTCCATAAAGTATTAAACTGAAATAAGAAAGAAACTACAAACAATGGTGGAGGATTGTGTGTTGAATTGGAACGTGATATTTAACATATCCTATGAATTAAGAGTATATATTGTTGCAATGTTTTAAAAAATAATGGAAGTATAAAGAGCTGTTCAGATTTTCATGGTTAATACAGAAGATGTTTTAGAAATTTAGGAAATATGATGTCTGCGCATTGTGGAATATACATAACATGAGACACAAGGTGTGTTGTGGTGAAGGAACACTACATGGGTGTATAAAATTTAAGGATTTATTGTGGACTGGTGGAAGCACTGGGATGGTGCTTTAAGTATAAGAGAATGAATGATATTAATTGTATGTATAAAAAAAGACTGAATTACAACACAGAGGGCCTGAGGAAAACATTGCCCAGAGGTTATGTGATGTGGCAACAATAAAAATATATAAATTGATTCCCATTGGTGTTCATCCCAGATTTTGGAACTTCTAACAGTGCAAGCTAACCTAACCTTTAAGAATTATAGCAAATTAGCAGGAGCCAAGTCCTACTGGATCCTTGGATGAATTAGAAAAATGTTGTTTAAAAGGAGGTCATAATACCTATATATCAGTCACTGGCCAGACCACACTTGGACTTCTGTTCACAGTTTTGAGCCCCTTATCTAAAAGGTGAAATAAGTACCAGAGAAAGAATTCAAAGGAAATTCATAAAGCTGGTGTGCAGGTTGAAGTACAAAAGTTATAAAATCAGATTAGCTCATCTGGGTTTGCATAGCCTGAAAGAAGACATATTTAATGGCCAATATGCCAGTATGGCATTTGATCCAAGCTATATTGGCTACAATCACAGAGACCATGACATGATAATCACAACCAATCCTTATAGGACCAATAAAAGTGGGGCCTTCTTCACCCAGAGGATGATGAATCTGTGGAACAGGTTGCCACAAAAAGTCATGGAGGCTTGTAACATCAATAGTTTCAAATCATTGTTAGACAAGAAAATGGATAAATGGGTGGATTTTTTTATAAGCACTGATCAGTGGGGAGTGGCCTTATAGTACCACAAGTACATCTTTACTCCTACAAATCCAAGTATCCAAGTATCAGCATCCAAGTCCTCATCTCTTTTTTCCAATTGTTTAACCAGGAGGTACACTACACTGAAAGCTTGTTTACCAGTGAGTCCTGGGAGAACAGGGAAGTTAAGTGACTTGCTCAGGTTCACACAGTATGCAAATGGGGGCTGTAGGATATCACCTGTATGGTAGACCCTAACATTTTGTTTATATAGTTTATTTATTTATTTGAAAATTGGTAAACAGGAGAGGCAACCTGAGCTGAAGCTGATTTCCAGGTGCAACCAGGGGAAGGGAACAGAGGAGGAACAGCAGTATGATATACAAATGTAAAACTGTCGAGCAACATTAGATAACAATTTGTACAAAGTTAGAAAAATGCAAAACTTATATATGCGAGAATAAAGTGCAGTGTAGCTCAAAAGGACATTTGAGAATTGCACATTTGGACATGAGTAGCAATACTGGTGAACAAGCACAATGTTGACACCAGGTGAATGAACTGAAGGGTATGTTGTTTTCTGATCTTGTACTGTAGGGAGGAGATTGAGTAGGTGAGTAGAGGATACAAGGCGGAGCAGGGACCCAACCAGCTACTTACCAGGATGGTTAAGGCAAGGTCCACAGGGTGTCAGGAGGAAGGGTAACTGGAACAGATGCGTAGGAGCTGGAGTTTCAACTGGTGCCTGAGAGAGCCAGGGGATGGGGAGTCAGAGGAAGAGGACAGATGGTTCCAGAGTGAGGAAGTTGATAGGAGAAGGCAGACAGCCCAGGAGAGAGTGGGGGTGAGGAGTGGCAAAGTGCAATTGTCCTTTGAATGAAGGGAACAGGAAGCAGGGGGCATTTGGGAGAGAGAGAGGCAAGGTAAGAGGTAAGAGAACCAAACTAAGCCAGCATTTAGATATGAAGGAGGAACAATGAGCCTGGTGATGTGAGGGCAGAGGGAGGATGGATAAGGATGAATACAGTCTGCAATGGTGTGTGTGGGAGTTTGCAGCAAAGCGACAGAAGGAGTTGAAGAACTGTTCACTCTGGTGAGGGAAGTGGAAGGGCAGTGTCATAGACCATATCCATGAAGTTGAAGACAGGGAATACCGTTTAGGTAACTAGATCCTGTGGTTTGCAGAGATAAGCAGTCTTTGTTGCGATACAATGCACCAAGCTTGGGACGAAGTTTTGCATGGATGGCATCGATGTGGACTGAGAAGTCAAACTTGCTGTCTAGCTACACTCTAAGGTACTTGAAAGCATGAACTGTTTCAAAACATGTGCCATCCAGAGCAATGAAAACAGATGGGGCAGTGAGTCTGACCAGTTTACTGTTGCTGCTCAAATGTTGGACACGACACCCAGAAGTAGGAAAATGAGGGACATAGACCTTAATACCACATGCATTCCCCACCCCTGCCCTCATAAATGGGGCCCAGGCCCTTACCTCAGACTCACCCCAGACCCCTCTAGGAGCCCTCTCTATCTCACCACAGCCTCACGGTCCCCAAAGAACCAGCACCCAGCTCTGGTATCTTTAACGGACTACCTGGCCACCCTCCACCATAAGGCAGAACAAATCCTAGTGGGGACCTCAATGTCAATTGGCTCAGCACCTCCTCATCTGCGACCAGAGACTCATTTGCCACCCAAGATCTGAAGCAACTCGTCACCCAGCCCACGAGACTTAACCTAAGAGTGGTACCAGCACCCTTCTGGATGTTATTATAACTAACCCGACCCCATAAAATCCAAAATATCCAGGTCCTCCCAGACTCCTGGTGACCACTCCCTATCCTATTCCATTGGGTAGCCCCAATCCCAAACCAAAGCCCAGACCATCCTCCATGAGTGCCTCCGCCCTGGTGGGCTGAAGAAACTTAAAGCTCTCCTCACCCAGATAGACTGGTCCCCCATTAAGCATGCAACCAACTTGACACTGCCCTCACCTTCTTCACTCACACCTTCAACATGGCCTGTGAGCTCTTTTGCACCCTTAACCAAAATCCGTCCAAAAACAGAACGCACCTGGGTTAGCCTGCCCTCCTACAATTACTTAGACACTGGGATAACCTCTGGCACCTTGCCACTGAAACAGGTCGCCTGTCTGATAGGCAAGCCTCACAATGCAGCCCGGAATAAGTGCACATGGGCCATCAGGAAAGCCAAGGCAGACCATTACCAGGCCTCCCTTACCTCCTCCTGGGGCTCAGCCTGGACCTTCTGGGATAATATTAAGCAACTCAATGGTAAGCTTGCTCCCCTGCCCCATCCCAGCTCACTAGAAATGGCACCACCTCCACCGAGCCTGCCACCATAGCTAACTGGTTCAACACCACTTTCACTGACCTTAGCTCAGTCCTCCTAGTAATTTCTTTGACCCTCCCCAGCCAACCTCCCCTGTCCTCCAGCACCCCAGCTTCCTCCTGTGAAAGATTTCCACCGGGAAGCCAGACCATCTAATCAAAGCTCAATGGCAACAATCCGGCAGTGACTCACTGGACCCCAGCATCCTCAGGCTGGTGCTAGATGAAGTCCTTGCACCACTCACAACCCTAATTAACCAGTCACTCTGCCTGGGACAATTCTACAGCTTGGAAAACAGCCATTATCACACCTATTCATAAGGGGTGACGGGTCATTAGCCAACAACTATCGGCCAATCCTCCTCCCTCCCCTCTCTAAACCCTGGAGAATGTGGTGGCCATTCAAATCACTGATTATCTGGCTAAGCATAACATTTTATGCCCAGAGCAACATGGCTTCCATGCGGGTCACAGTACCAGCACTGCCCTTATTGAATTCTCAACTTTCTACACTCCTCCTTGGATACCAGCTCCTAGCTGGTGCAGTGTTCATTGACCTCTCAAAGGCTTTCGACACTGTCTCCCATCCACTTCTGCTGAATGCACTCTGCCACACTGGTCTCTCGGCTGGCCCCTGGCATGGTGCGCTAGCTATCTTGACACTCGATCTCAGTGTGTAAAAATTAATAGCACACTCTCCGATACCGTCCCATTCTCTCTGGGGTCCCCAAGGCTCCATCCTGGGCCCCCTCTTCTCGCGCTGTATCTGAACACCCTGCGCAGTGCATGCCCTGGCAAAATTTACTGTATGCAGATGACGCTGTCCTTTTGCCACCCACCGCAATCCCATCTCCCTACAGGACTCCTACAGCAGTCTTTCAACAGTGCCGAGGTTTGGTTTAAGGGCGCAGACTCGTCATCAATCTTAAGAAACCAAATCTATGCTCTTTTCCACCCCAAAACAAAGCTAGCAGCCACCCACTCCATATCCTTCAGTACCAAGCAGCCACTGGAACAAGTCTGCTCCTACAAATACCTTAGGGTTACCTTCAATTCAGCCCTCACATTTCACAACCACATCAACGCCTAACATCCGCCACTAACACCGCAATGGCATCCTATTCCGCCATAGAACCTGCCTTCCCCAAATGCTCTCTGGCTAGCTGTTACACATCATCCGTTCTGTCCCTTGTAGTCTATGGTCTACCAGTATATGGTGCGGCCGACACCACTGCACTCAACAAAATTCACTAACCCTGAATAAAGCATGCAGATTGATTACTGGTGCCCCCAGGCTCACACACCTGTCAGCTGTATGTCGATGCTAACCTGCTTACCCTGGATGAACGGCTCGATACCAAACCTGTCTCCTCACCAAAAACCCTACTCAGGCTCTCCCTCTGGGTAACGGCATCCATCCACCAGAGCCCTCCACGATTGCAACACGGTCTTCCTACAAGACCACTCTAAAGGTCCCCAGATCAAGAACCAGCCATGGCCAGAGGTCCTTCTACTATAGAGCCCCAACCTGGTTTAACTCTCTCCCTGCCACTGTCACCAATGCCATCACCATCTCCAAGTTCAAATCCACACTTCAGAACCATCTTCAGCACTCGTAACTGCTCCTGTCTCTGAACATAGCCTCCACCTCTGCTTCTCTTGACAATGCCCCGGCAGCTCTCACCCAACCATCCCTCCACCACTTCCCTGTACACCATGCCTATGTTTAACCTGGCCAGTGCCAGTTGTTTCAGTGTTTACTGACCAGATTGCACACTTGATACCAACTTGTGTTACACCTGTTATCAATTACATGTACCCTGTACCCAACTGTATTTGTCTGACCACAATGTGACGTGGCGCCTCTGTTGAACGCCTATTGTTTTGCAAATCTTTTCACGTAACCAAAAACACAATGTATGTCTTTATGTGACAGTACCTTTGGAAACGAGCCTCTGGCTCAAAGGTCGTAAACTGATTCTTAAATAAATAAATCAAATAAATAATGTGGTTCACATCAACACACACTGAGACATAATCTCAGATTACTGCAAGCTAGTGATTTAACAACACCCCATCCTGATCACAGTTTAGAAAACATAACAATTGGTGATAACAACTCACGAGTCTTTTAGAGGTACCCACCTTGCACTGCCAGGTGGAAGGTAATCGCAGCTCTTAAATAGCTGTTAATCACACATGACGATCTGGAACAATGAGGAAAATTAACATGTGGACCAGAGCCTTTTAAAGTAAGAACTTTTAACTTCACTGACAGTCACTGAAAACCTGCATTAGCCAAGATGAACAAGTAGTTACTGACACATAGTCCAGGTCAGTTTGCACAATACCCTGGACGGTAACACGCTGTTAAAATTGACCCATACTTCTAATATGAAATCTTCCTTTTCTTCACCAAGGGCAGTTTCAATAATCTCTTCCACATTGATATTGTTAAAAACCTCACAGCCATTATAAAAAGATAACATAGCCCTCAGCAGCGTATTGTAAAATATTTCTGATTAAGGCATTTACAAACAACAACAAAAAGGGACCATGATGCACTGTGCCAGTGCCTGAGTCATGGTAGCTAATATGGGAAAAACATCATAAGAAAGATACAGCATGTACACCAGAAAGTACTGGAATGGCAAGTGACCAGGGGTGCAAAAGACAGAAACATAGAAACATAGAAGTTGACAGTAGACAAGGACAACAAGACCCATCAAGTCTGCCTATTTCTTTTCTACCTATGAGTGTGCCATAGGCCTTTGCTCTGTCAATAGCCTGTCTATTCATACTCATCTGTATTGCTCCCTTGTGCCTATCCCATGCCTGTTTGAAGCCTTGCACTGTATTCATATACACCACTTCTTGAGGTAGGCCATTCCATGCATCCACCACCCTTTCTGTGAAAAATAACTTCCTCACATTACCCCTTAAGCGGCCTCTCTCTAATCTCATGCTGTGTCCTCTTGTCCTGCTATTTTTCTTATATTGAAACATGTTAGACTCTTTCACCTTGTTACACAGAAACATAGAAACATAGAATTTGATGGCAGATAAGGACCGCTGGCCTACCTAGTCTGCCCATTTTCTACCTAACAGATAAGCTGCAGATCCTAGTTAACCAACAGCTTACTTCCTCCTACTCCCAAGCTAGGACTGCCTTATGTCTGTCCCATGCATTCTTGAATTCCCCACTGGTCTTGACTCCATGACCTCCTCAGGAGGCTGTTCCATGCATCCACAACCCTCTCTGTGAAAAAATACTTCCTCACATTACCTCTGAGCCGTCCCTTCTATCTTCAAATTGTGCCCTTGTTCTTGCACATCTCTTTTCTGAAAGATGCCACCCTCTTGGACTTTGTTGATTCCTTGGGGTAGTTGAAAGTTTCTATCATGTCCCCTCCCTCCTCTTTCCCTCAAGGGTATACATATTAAGATCCTTTAGTCTTTCTTCATATGTCTTCTGGTGCAGACCCTGCCCATTTTGGTTGTCCTCCTCTGGACAGCCTCCACTCTGTCTATGTCTTTATGGAGATGGGGTCTCCAGAACTGCACACAGTACTCCAGATGGGGTCTCACCAACTGTCTGTACAGAGGGATAACAACGCCTGTTTTCTACTATTGATGCCTCTCCATGCATCCCAGTATCCCCCAGCCTTCCTTACTGCCTTCTCACATTGCTTGCCCACCTTTAGGTCATCTGATATAATTACCCCAGGTCCCTTTCAAGTTTTACTGTTGTCGTATCTCACCCTCATTGTGTACTCTTCCCTGGATTTTGTTTCCAGGTGCATTACCTTGTACTTCTTTGCATTGAATCTGAGCTGCCATACATTTGACCATTCCTCCAACCTTGCCAAGTCCCTTGTCATCCTTTCCACTCCATCCGTGTATCAACCCTGTTGCAGATCTTTGTGTCATCTGCAAAGAGACATACTTTTCCTTCCAGTTCCTCTGCAATGTCACTTATAAAGACATTAAAAGAGACCGGTCAAAGTACTGAACCCTGTGGTATCCCGCTAGTAACCCTCCTTTCTTCACTGTGGACTCCATTTACTACTACCCTTTGCGTCCTGTTGTCTAGCCAATTTTTATCCAGGCTACCACCTTGGGACCCACTCCAAGGCTAGCTAACTTGTGTATTAATCTTGTGTGGGACTATATCAAATGCCTTGCTAAAATCTAGGTGTTGCTGTCCACAGCCCTCCTGGTCTACTACTTTGGTCACCCAGTCAAAGAAATCTATTAGATCTGCCTGACACCACCTTCCCATCGTGAATCCATGCTGCCTTGGGTCTTGAACCCCACTGGCCTCTAGGTACTCAACAATTCTTTCCTTCAGAAGTGATTCCATCATTTTCCACCACTGAGGTCAAAACTAACTGGTCTGTAGTTTCCTGCCTCTGTCCTGCTCCCACTTTTGTGAAGAGGAATCACATCCGCCTCCTCCAGTCCTCAGGTACCACCCCATCCTCCCATGATTTGTTAAAGAGAGTAGTCAGCGTGTCACTAGTTCTACCCTTAGTTCTTTTAGAATTCTTGGGTGAATACCATCAGGCCCCATTGCTTTGTCCACCTTCAATTTTATTAGTTCTTTCCTTTCTTCTGTAAATGGACTGGTATCAACTCCCATCTTCAGAGTGTTTCTCTTGCTTGGTTTAGGTACCTCCCTCCTCTTCCTTTGTGAATACTGAGCAGAAATATTCATTCAGTATCCTTGCTTTTTCACTGTCACCCTCTACCCACATTCCTCCCTTTATTAAGCCTCAGTATCCTCCTTCGTCTTTTCTTCGCTCTAATGTACCTGTAAAAGGTCTTATTCCCTTCTTAACAGAGTTGGCTATCCTTTCCTCGGTTTGGGCCTTTGCTATTCTGACTGCCTTCCCAGCCTCTTTCTGCTTTAACTGATAAATTTATCTGTCCTGCTCCTTATGTGTTTCCTTATATTTCCTGAAGGCTATCCTTTTCTCCTTAACCTTCCCTGCCACCTCTTTTGAGAACCATAGCGTTTTTTTCCTTCGTTGTGTTTTGTTGATTTGCTTTACAAGAGCTTGCCTCTGTGATGGCTGTTTTGATTACTCCCCATTGTTCCTCCACCCTCCTTCTTGCCTGTTTGCTAGTGCTTTTCTGAGGCACTCTCATTTCCCAAAGTCAGCCCTCCTAAAGTCCAATACTCTTGCTTTGTATGGCTTGATTGTATGGCTGTGTTTATTGTAAACCACACTGTTTGGTGGTCACTTGTTCCCAGATGTACCCACTTCTAAATCTGAGATTCTTTCTTCATCCCCATTTGAGAGTACCAGGTCTAAGATTGCTCCCTCCCGAGTAGGTTCCAATACTAGCTGTCTGAGGCATGCCCCTGTAGGGCATCAAGAATGACCCTGCTCTGGATGTGCCTGCAGCAAAGGTGCTGCAGCTAACATCTGGCATATTCAGGTCCCTATCAACAATATCTCCCTTTTCTGCTATTCTAAGGAAGCCTTCTATCATTTCCTTGTCCATTTCCTCCCTGAGATGGGGGTCTGTTTACAACCCCCATGCGGATTATGGTGCCATTTCCTGTCTCCAGGGTGACCCAGAATGTCTCATCTGCTCCATGTTTTCCCTTTAGTTCTGTTGCTTTGATCCCTTCCTTTACATAGAGAGCTACTCCTTCTCCTCTTTACCCTCCCTGTCCCTCCTGTAGATTGTGTATCCTGGTATGTTGACATCCCAGTCATGGTTCTCTATGTACCATGTTTCTGTGACTGCCACAACATCCAGGCAACCTCTTCCATCATGGCCACTAGTTCAGGAGCTTGTTGCACAGACTACTGCATTGGTACTCATCACCTCCACTTTTGATGGCCTTACCCTTTTAGCCCCAGTCCTGTCCTTACTGCCTTTGCCTTTTTTTACATTTACTTCTGTCCTGCTCCTAATGATTTTTCTACCTTGGTGTGTGCCTCACTAATTACCGTGTTTTGTGAGGCTGGTTTTCTGCTCCTTTTCAGTGCCTACCTTGGCTAGTTTAAATGCTTGCCAATGAAGCATTTTAAACCTCTCACCTAGGTTTCTGGTTCCCCGGACAGATGCAGACAATTGCACCAGTATAGGTCTGCATCCCTCCAGGTGGCTCCCCAGTCCCTCAATGAAGCTAAAACCCTGAGCTCCACACCAGTTTTTCAACCAGTTGTTAATGCCCTTAAGGTGTTTGAATGTTTCAATCATATCACCTGTCTCTCTCCTTGCTCTAGAGTATACATTTTGATTTCAGTTAATCGGTCCTCACATGTTTTCTGATGCAGTCCCTGCACCATTTTGGTTACCTCCTCTGGGCTGCCTCAATTTGGTTAATGTCCTTGTTGGCTCCAGTACTGCATGCAGTACTCCAGAGGGGTTTAAATAGTGTCTTATAAAGAGGGATTATTACCTCCTCTTCCAAGCCATGATACCCCTACTAATACACCCCAACACCCTCTAGCCTTACCTACTGCTTGAGAAGTCTGCTTGGATGATTTCAGGTCATCGGTGATGATGACACCTAAGTCTCTTTCTTCCCTTGTGACTGCTAGCAACTCCTCCCAGCCTATAGGTGGCTTCAGGTTTCTCTTCCCTATGTGCATGATCTTGCACTTCTTTGCATTAAACCCCAGTTGCCACTCTTCCGACCATTTTGCTAGTTTATCCAGATCTCTTCTCATTCGCCCACACCATCTGGATCATCTAGTCTGTTGCAGATCTTGTTGTCATCTACAAATAGATAAACCTTACCCTCCAGTCCATCTGCAATGTCACTGATGAAGATATTGAAGAGGACTGGCCCAGGACTGATCCCTGTGATATCCCACTGTGACTTGCATCTCTTCTGACTGTATACTGTTTACCACCACTCTCTGTTTTCTGCCCACAACCAGTTTGCCACCCAGTTGACCAACTTCTGACCCACCGAGCCTACCTAGCTTATTAATCAATCTTCTATGTGAAACAGTATCGAAAGCTTTGCTGAAGTCAAGGTAGACAACATCATCTGTTTCTCCTTCGTCCACCACTCTGGTTACCCAGTCAAAGAAACCTATGAGATTAGTTTGACAAGACCTTCCTTTTGTAAACCCACGCTGTCTTGGATCCTGTGTTCCTATGGATTCCAGGTGTTGCACTATCCTTTCCTTAAGGAGTGTCTCCATAATCTTGCCCACTACTGAGGTAAGACTGACCGGTGTGTAGTTCCTGCCTCCTCCCTGCTACCACTCTTGTGGAGCGGGATCACATAAGCCCTTCTCCAGTCTTCTGGGACCTCTCCTGTGCTCAGAGACTCACTAAACAGTTCTGATAGCGGCTCTGCTAGTTCTGCCCTTAGCTCCTTTAGTACCCTGGGATGTATGCCATCAGGTCCCATTGCCTTGTTCACCCTGAGCTTATCGAACTCTTGTAGGACCCTTTCTTTTGTGAAGGGACTGGTCACACCTCCTTTCCCCTGTTTCCATGATGCAGAGCTGTGGGCCCTGCCTACCTTCTCTTCAGTAAATACTGAGCAGATGTATCTATTTAGAATAGATGCTTTACATGGTCCTCCTCCTCACACGCCCCCTTATCCCCTTTGATCTTAGCAATACCACTTCTGTACTTTCTCCTTACACTAATGTATCTATAGAAAGCATTGTCACCTTCTTTACTGTTCATGCTAGTGTTTCTCAGTTTGGGCCTTTGCCTGCCTTAATGCCATCCCTGCTTGTCCTAGGGAAGTTTGGTATGCCTCCCTATCTTCATCCTGCTGCATTCCCATATATTTCCTGAAGGTCAGCCTTTGTTCTGACCTTTTCTGCTACTGTGTGTTGAGAACTAAAGTGGTTTCTTTCTTCTTTTGAACTTCTTTTTCTCACTAACACAATAGGATGTTGCTTCAAGTATTGCATCTTTAATGTTTGCCCACTTTGCCTGTACCCTTCACCTCTATTTCTTTTGCCAGGGCTAGCTTAACTCTGTTGGCCATCTTATCAAAGTCAGTCCCTCTGAAGTCCCATATTTTGCCTTGGAATGGGATGATTTTGTTCTAGTGGCCAAATTGAACCATACCATGTGATGTTCACTGGGCAACAGGTGACTTTCTACCTGGAGATCTATGATTATTTCCTGTTAGTCAGTACTAGATCTAGGATATCCCTGTCTATAGTGGGTTGTTGTACCAGTTGTTTGAGGCCCTCCCTGCAGGGAATCCACCACGTGTCTAGTTCTTGCAGATGTCCCTGCTGGTATTGACCAATCTGTATCTGGCATGTTGAAGACTAACATTATCAGAATCCCCCTTTAGATGTGGTTGCAGCAGGCCCCACACTGTCGAAAGTGGCCCACTGCCTCAATGGTCAGCATTAAAAAAATTTTATTGTCACAGACAAACTTGCAACTTTCTTTTGTACATTGTTTATACTTTTGAAATTGGGTATGTGAGCACTAGCATCAGTGGGCTCTATGTAGCAGATTCCAACCTTGTTTCATGGGATGGGAGGTACAGAACAAAGAAGCGATGGGGCCCATTACTCAGAACATCTGGGTCCTGATTCTCAAGGCTTTGTCTGGGCACAAACCCAGGTTTGCAAGAGCAAACCAGGTTTTGCATTGAAGAGTTCCTATTCACAGAAGCCCAGTTTGCACACTCAAGCTGGGTTTGGCTCGCAAAGTGTGGAGGGGTGCAGTGCAAATGAGGGGAGGGACCTGAATATTGGTGTAGTCTGATTCATGGAGCATTTGTACTGCGTAAGGGCCTTTGCATGGTCACCTATGGCACAAATACCACTGACTGAGACTGTGACTTAATCCATGCAATCCTATTGGTTGGTAGAGGCACTGTGTACCCCCCCGCCTGACCCTCAGCACAATAGTCCCTGGTGTCCAGTGGTCCCTCCCCTACCTGATGTCATGTCCAAAGAGAAAATAACATTTCCTGGTGTCTAGTGGATCTACCCCCAACCTAATCCCATGCCCAGTGAGAATATAATGTTTCCCTATTGTCCAGTGGGTCCCTCCCCCACCTGATCCCATGCTGATACTAAATAAGCATATCGCTGGTGTCCAGTGGTCCTCCTCAATGAACAACTGATAATACATTTTTCTTTGTCAGTGGTCCCTCCCCCACGAATCCATGCCAGAGTAAGACAATAAGATTCTCCCCAGTGTTCAGTGGTCTCCATTCCCATAATGGTGCAAGCCCTTCCTGGGTAGACAACCCCCAATGATCACTGGCTTGCCAGTGATGTGCCAGATCTCTTGGTGCAAAGTATCACCTCCCAAAAACACAGCCCTGGCCCGCTCCTGAGCACTGATCATCTGCCATCCAATGTTGGTGTCTAGTGGTCTCCCCATAACACTGACAACCCCACCCCCAGTCTCCTTACCTGCCTATCAATGCTGCTGTTAATCAGCGGTGAGTGTCACAGCTCTCCACACCACTAGCTATTTGATCACCTGACTGAAGTTGGATCATGCTGCTTATTTATAGGGCCCTATAAATCAGCAGTGTGATTCTAGCTTCAGTCAGATGGCAAGTGGCTGAGGTGGTGTATGGAGGGCTGTGTTGCTCACCATTGATTCACTGCGTAACCGATATAGGTACATAGGTAAAAGAGACTCAGTGGGCTGTTGTTACATGTGAGGGTACTGGTCACCAACGAGGGATGGCTAGCTGCATTTTGTGAGATGATACTTTGCACTGGGTGATCCCCCATGTCAGTGGGAGACTGGTGATTAACGGGGTTTCTCACCCAGGAAGGGCTTGCACTATTACAAGAATGGGGATCAGATGGGGTGGGACCACTGGACACCAGGAGAATCTTATTGTCTTACTGAGGCATGGGATCGAGCAGGGATGGATCACTAGACACCAGGAAAAGATCTCTTTATCATTGAGTGTCCATTGGGTTGGGGCTACTGGACATGAGGGATGCATATATTTAGTATTAGGCATGGGATGGGGTGGGAGGGGCCATTGGACACCAGAAAAATGTTATATTCTCATTGGGAATGGGATCTGGTGGTGGGAAGGACCACTGAACTCTAGTGAAACATTATTTTCTCATTGGGCATGGGATCGGGTTGGGAGGGACACTGGACACCAGGGAAATGCTATTTTTCATTGGGCATGGATTGGATGGGAGAGGGACCACTGGACACCAGGAAAATGTTATATTCTTATCAGGTATGGGATGAGGTGGGGAGGGACCACTGGACACCAGAAAAATGTTATTTTCTCATCGGGCATGGGATCGGGTGGTGGAGGGACCACTAGACATCAAGGACTGGGGCAGGCATGGGCTAGTATGGGGGTGAGCTAAGCTCCATGCAGCCTATGCAAATGGCCCATATTGGGCATGGAAATGGCCAGGTGCTCTTGCATGCCCAATGTTCATTTACATGGCTGCTTATGTGAATTGGAACTAGTGCAACTGTATTATTCATTGTCTAGCCATAGTCCTGGCTCCATGTTGGGGTGGCACTAATAGGGTTAGCACTAGTGCCACTGGGGTTAGCTCTGACTCACCCCAGCCCTATTCTCAGTAGGATGGTAGAGGTGTGATATCTGACTAAGAATAGTAGCCTTAGACACCAGTGCAAACACAAAGTGCAGCACATACTTTGCACTGTGCTTTGCACTTTTTGAGAATCAGGCCCTGGTCTTGATGCTGGCGCCCTCAGGAGAAGCCGGGTCAAATGACATTGTTCAGTTCCTTGATTATGGTACCAGCAAGGTGGAAGGAGGCATCATGAACAAACTACTGATGCTCAGCAGGACTGTTACAAAATAACCTACACTATAAATATTTTATATATGCTCATGTTTATTTTTGACTTGTTAGTGAGGAACTAGGGCCCCATAAAATATTTTATGAGGGGGCCTTTACAGTTGTTGACACAGCCCAGAGTACTGGTGAATAGTGGACAGAGATGGTGGTGGTGTATTATAGAGAGAATGGTATGGGAGGCCTGGCTGGCGGATAAGGACAGTGGTAGATAATCAAGGGTACACTGTATTTATTATATGTAGGTGGTATATACTATTAGATATCAGAGCATATCTTGATCCTCCCAACCATCTTCAGTGAAATTTTAAAATCACAACAAGAAAATTTTCTACCCAATGGTGAACAGGGCAGATTTAATACAGTTCTAGAGCTTATAGATGGATATCTTCTCAGTGGACAAAATATTAATCCACAAGTAGATACAGAAACATATTTTGTTTGGCATACACGGACTTCAAGCCTGTAAGATGAACCCAAAGAAACATATTAATGTTCCACTCACATTAGCTGAATTATGATTTGGGTAAAGACAGAATTACCTGGATTGACATTCACAAAATGATGTGAATACCCTCAAATTAATATTGCATTTAGATCGCATTTGACTAGTAACAAATTATTAGACAAAACCAGACCTTGTATTGTGTTGTACTGTATGGGTCTTTTATTGATAGATTTGGATGATAACAGTTTAGAATTCAGAGCAACCAAGTAGGGAACGATAGAATCAGAACTACCCATTTTCAGGATGAGGACAGGCAGTTCTCACTCTATATCTGGGAAGGGATGCCCAAAATAGACAACAAGATGTGAAGCAATCTTGTGTGACAGAAAATATAAATTGACATCCAGTGAGCCCAGGTTTCTAATATTTAATTTATTAGTCAGACATTATTACAATGCTTGTTGAAAATCATTTATTAGAATATAGAAGGTTTAGGAAGTAAAGTTGTAGATAAGGAATGTATGGCATTCATATTGAACTATGTCATAGTTTTCCTTCTGGAGACATAGTGACAGGCAATCTCCCAGACTCCATGGCTATGAAATGTTCACAACTCCTGCAGGAAAACTATAAAAATACAGACAGCCTCTGATGGGGTTATTTTCTGTAATAAGACTCAGGAAAATTATCACAATTACAAACATACTTTGAAACAGAATTTTTGTGCTGTTAAATGGACTACTTTAAATGTGAAATTTATCCTAGTAAATGTTTATATACCTCCAAAAGCACGTGGTAGTTGTATTTTGGGCATCTGGATTTATTAGATGAGAACATAAATAATCACTACAAACTCATGCATATCAACACATGTAAGTTACAGGGGCTTTAACTCACATGTATTGAATGTTTTGAGCTAGCATTAAACAAGAAAGGCAAGAATAGCTTGGTACAAACATCTGCACTATTTAACCCCTCATAGTCTCTTAGAAATAGAAAACATGGAAAATTAAATGCAGATGGTCCAAAACTGAACAGTATCCTGAGAAACCTTGACTTCACAATATTGAATGGTAGAACCTGAAGTGACCATTTTGAGAATATGTCTTTAATGAGCATGATGGGTTATCTTTAATTGACCTAACTTGGGTACATTTTAATCTTTTGAGAAATGTCAAGGATTTTCAGATTAGTACGAGACTGGAATCTGCACATTTTCCAGTCATCACAATATTAGATTATAATTTGTTTCACAGGTCAGTGAAAAACAAGTATGTTCTAAAAAATATATAAATAAAAGAATAAAATGGACATCACATAACATAAATGAAATTTCACAGATCCAAAAGTCAGAACATTTGGAATATCTGAGAGACCATATTCTAAATGCAACCTCTGTCACAGCAATACTGAAAAGGCTTTGAAGTAAGTAATAATGAATTTCACCCGTCTTTACAATACAAAAGCAGGAAAAACATGATTTCACAGGATTCAAAAAATCTTCAGAACAGCAAAAATATATATTTTTTATTTGTTGATAACTGGTAGGCCCATTAGGCACAAGTGCCTGTTTTCAGGGCAACCTGGGAACACTGAGGAGCTTAATTGACTTGTTCAGAGTCACCTATTATACAGGTGGAGGCTGTGAAATCAAACCCAGGTCTGCTGGATGTATTAAGTTCTTTCATTGCTTGTTACTCTATCCTCTAGGCTATATTACCAGTTAACCTAGATGTGTGAAACAGGTACAAAATAATGAAATAAAACACTATACTTGATTATTAAATCAAAACAGGAAGAAATATAGAATGATGCTGAATGAACAGAAAATAAACCTTCAAAATAACAGTGGGAAAAGCTTGGCTTTCCATCCAAAATAAGGACACTTCAGTATTTTGGTCCTTGGTAACCCAAGGATAGGATTCTTATACAGTTGGAGTGGTTGCCAATATAAAATCCAGTGACTGGGAGGCATGTTACAAAACATTATATTGAGTTGGAAGAGGAAATTCAAGACTAATTCCATTTTGATAACTAAGGGAAGTTATTCTGCAGGTCCTTATCCTCTTCATTTTTCAGCAGGAGATACAAAATGCTGTTATGGAAATTAAATCAGATAAGGCTACAGGCCTAGATACTATTGTGGCAGACCTGTATAATCTTTCTGTTTTTAATCTTTCTTGGTGGCTCCCCTCCTTATATTTTTTCTTCATTTTTATGTTTGCTTGCATGCATGCGACAATATCACATTTCAGAGGTGTGTCAGTGTTGTGGCCAATGCAGCGGACGCTTTACTGGGTGTGTCCCTTAGCCACCAAACAAGGGGTGAAGCTGCTGATGACAGCAGCTTCAAGAGCTGAAGGAGTTGAAAACAAATCTGCTGCTCAAATCACAAACAGTTTTGTCACTGCCCTCCTTGCAACCTTGTCGGCTCCTGCCACCCAGCACTCTGTCCCTCACCCTTGCTCTGCCAACAACTTGTTTGTTCTGTGTGCCTTCCTGGTGAAACAAGTAATGAGCCATGGCTCCTGCCACCCACTACATACTCCAAGGAAAGCCGACATTGTGGAGCATAATCCTGTGTTGGCATGTATCCTCCTCCCTTTATTAATGTGGGACACTGGGGCCCACCCCAGTGTGCCAAAATGTTTTCTGACACTGGGATACCGACTCCTGGTGTCAGATGCCCCCCAAACCCATCTGTAATCTGCTGACATCAAGGTGTCCATTCCCCATGTTGCATGACCCCCCACCACCACTATTTTGGCACACTGGGAGCCCATTCCAGTGTGCGAAATATTTTAATTCTGTGAAAGAAAGAAAACTGTCCCTCCAGCATGCTTTTGTTTTCTACCTGTAGAAAAGAAAATGGTCCACCATCATCTCCCAGACTCCCTCCCCCACCTCCCTCCCACTGAGCCTCCACCTCCCTGCACTGCCTCACTCATACTTACCCTCTGGAGGTCAGGAGCAGCGCTCTGCTCTGAACTAGGACACGTCTACACTCTTCAAAACTGAACTGCGAACTGAGGAATTGGGTAAGCATTGTACAATGGGAGTCAGTGTAGGGTTGCAACTTAGGTTGATATCTCAGCCATTTTAGGATTTGTGGCCCCAAATTTTCAACATGGGGTTCTTGAGACCACCTCATGAACATGGCACTGTCATTTCATTACTCGGTCCTGAAAGGTGATTTCATGGTCACTGCACGGAATCACCTTTTGGGACCAATTAACAAAATGACAGTACCACTGTTCATGAGATGAAATCCCAAAAACCATGTTGCGTATTAGGTGAAAAAATTCAAGAAATGACTGTGGTACAAGGGTGCATTGTGCAGTTTCTATGTACGCCATAGTTTTGCCAACTTTTTATATTTTCACTCCAGATTTTCAACATTGCATTTTTACACCTCCTTATAAACAACACAGCTGTCATTTTCACATCCTGCCCAAAATGTGTTGTTGTACCTGTGGCACAGAATGTCACAGTCGCTGTGGGAAATAGACTTTCTGGACAGATTTAACAAAATAAAAGTGCCACTATGCATGAGGGGAGGTCCTGAAATGCCCATGTTGAAAATCTGGTGAAATCATTCCAAAAATGATTGACGTTACAGGCATGCATTGTGCAGTTTACTCACGCTCCTAACCCACCAATTTTTCATATTTTCACTCCAGATTTTCAACATTGCCATTTTTCACACCTCCTCATGAACAGTACAGTTGTCATTTTTCCCATCCAGCCTGAAATGTGTTTTCCCACCTGTGGCGCAGAATGGTGTAGCCACTTGCAGAATCACCTTCGAGATTGAGTAACGAAATGACAGTGCCACTGTTCATGAGCTAGGGTCCCAAAAGCCAATGTTGAAATTTGGAGCAATACAAACAAATGCCCAGGGCATTAGGGTTTCCAACTGTAACTCCCCAATCTGTAGAGACTGACAGGCATTGGGGTGTGACCTGGGGTCATCGGCCGATGTTCATGCCTTTCCACCTCCACCCCCACTCTGCAGCCAGTGTCAGGCATCGAGGCGTGCCTTGGGGTCTTCAGTCCTAACATTCACCCCATTCTTATATACTGTACCCATCTCAGCTTATTTCCTTATGGAATGGGATAAGCATAAGGCTGAAGATCCCAAGGCACACCGTGACACCTGTCGATATCTGCAGTGTGGTGAGGTGGAATGGTGTAAGCATTATGGCCGATGACACAAAAGCAACCCCCACTGCCTGTGAGTCTCTGCAGGGTGAGTGGGGTTGGCATTAGTTCAATATCCACTGCCATTACTATTATGCATCTCTTTAACTCCTGCACCACCAATGCCAATGCCAGCAAGCAAAGATTCGGCATTGATAAATGCTTGTTTAGTATACTATCACATTATTTCTGTTTCCTGTTTAGGAAATATAATCAATCCAATTTTCAAATAAGGAGACCACAGCAATCCTGCAATGTACAGTCCTGTCAGCCTGACTGATATTTAACAAAACGTTTTTAAGGCCTTGTTGACCACATTGAAAAACATGCTACTAACATACTAACATACTAAAATGCCAGCAGAATAGGCCTAACAGTCTTCAGGTTCGTTTGCTTGGTCAGCCCCAACCTGGGTGCTGACCCCTGTCCCTCTCTGGCTTCTCCCTTCCTAGTTCCGGATATTCTTGCTGCATTGGATTTTGCTTCCAGAACCCTTCCCTGTACCTGTCCCACCCTCTTGAACCCCTCCACTGTCTCTGCATCCACCAGCCCCTAGGCAGTGCATTCCATGGCTCCACCCCTCTCAGTGAAGTAGCACCTCCTCCTTTCTCCCTGAATCTTCCCTCCAGCTTCCACCCATGCCTCTAGTGGCCCCTTCCTCCTTCCTTCGAAGCACCCTGACTATTTCCTCCCTATTTACCTCTTCATGTACCTAAAGACCTCTATCATGTCCCCCGGTCCCTTCTCTCTTCCAATGTGTACATATTTAGCTCTTGAGCCTCTCCTCATAGATCCTGTTCCCCAAGCCCCAAATCATTTTGGTTGCCCTCCTCTGGACCCCTCCAGGAGGTTAATGTCCAGCTTTAAGTGTGGCCTCCAAAACTGCACACAGTATTCAAGGTGCGGCCTCACCAAGCAGTTATACAGAGGGAGTATCACTTCCTCCTTCTGGAGGTGATCCCCTAGCGATGCATCCCAGCATCCTGTTGGCCTTGGCTGCTGCCTCCTACAAGTCTCAGAGTTGTTCATCTTGACATCCACCACCACCCCCAGGTCCCTCTCAGCCATTGAGACTTGGTAGTATCTCTCTCAGGTGTACACTTGGCCTGGGTTTCTGCCCCAGGTGGAGTATCTTGCACTTCCTGCATTGAACCTCAGCTTCCACTTTCTAGACCATCTTTCCAGAGCCTCCAGGTCCCCTGTAGGCCACCCCCCTCCTCTTCCCCATCCACCACCCCCCCCAGTTTCGAGTCATCTGCAAGAGACTCATCTCACTCCTGATTCCTGTCCTTATGTCAGATACGTAGGCGTGAACAGAAGGGCCCAAGGACTGATCCCTGTGGGACCCTACCAGACCCTCCTGGGGATGAGACTATCCCACCAACTACGACCCTCTGGGTCCGGTCCTGGAGCCATTGCTCATCCATCTGATCATCTGGTTCCCCACCCCATTTCTCCCAGCTTATCCAACAGGCCCACGTGAGGAACAGAGTCAAATGCCTTGCTGAAGTCTAGAAAGAGGACATCCACTGGTCTACCCAGGTCCAAGGCACTTGTCACCCAGTCATAGAACTCCACCAGGTTTGTCTGACACGATTTCCCGGGATGAATCCATGCTGTCTATCGTCCAGGCACCTGACTTATCCAGGTCCCCCCAGCCTCTCCTTGACAATGCCCTCCATCACCTTGCCCACCACCGATGTCAGGCTGACAGACCTGTAGTTCCCTGCCACCCCTTGATCCCCCTTGTGGATAGGCACTATATGCACCACCTTCCAGTCTTGGGGCACCCACCCACCTGATAGATGAGAATGGTTTAAGAGGTCAAAGTTAAAACGGCTTCAGAAAGTGCAGTTATACAGTACAACATACAATCATCTTGTTCATAAATATGCAAACATTACATCAGGAAACTTTATTGTTGTTTCATTGATTTAGTGCTGCCTTCAATAGTATACAATACATTAGAAAATGTTATGGAGCATCTTAACTCATTGAATATCAGTACTCACTTATTGGATGTAATTATAACACTACACAGTAAAACCTGATCTAAAATCCAATACAATTCACAAGGAGCACTTACAGATAAGATTAGGACTGGGTGAAATTTATCTTCCACTGGTAAAATTCAGGCTAAATACTGATTTTAGTTCTGTGAAATTTCATGAAATTTCAATGAAATGTCTGTGAATTTTGCCAAAATTAGAAACTTCAGTTATTTCCATCTACTTTAAAAGGTATTTTGCAAACTGTATCAAAAGTAGTATGATGACTTTATGCCAGTCCATAAAGAAGTGTTCCAAGTTGCATATCCCTATTTTTAAAAGTGACTGACTTCTAATCCTACAAACTTTCAGAAATTTTAAAACTACATTTCACGATTATGTAAACTGCAGAATTACTGATTTACTACAATACTTTTATGCCTGTATAGCTTTTAAAGTAGAGAATGTAATATCATCAATTTTGTTAGGTTCATTGACATTAAATATTTGGCTTTCAGGCCACCACTATGCCCAGCAGCAGAATGTCACACTGCCATGCTGGGGAGCTGGGTTTGGGATGGAGCCTGAAAGCAACATTAGGAGGCAGGCCATGGCTGAGACAGCTATTGCTTGGCATTGCATCTCAGTCATGGAGAGCTGGCAATGTGTTCCACCAACACAGTGACCACTTTGGCTGAAACAGGGGCTGTCTCCTGCTGCAGGGAAGCTTTGGCTGTGTGAGGCTGACAGAGGCACCATTCCAACAAGGGGTGGAAAGGAACAAAATGTGGGAGAAAACCCAA
Organism: Neoceratodus forsteri; assembly: GCA_016271365.2. Classification (NCBI taxonomy): domain Eukaryota; kingdom Metazoa; phylum Chordata; order Ceratodontiformes; family Ceratodontidae; genus Neoceratodus; species Neoceratodus forsteri. The sequence continues at coordinate 257,317,953 of CM028137.1, read as the reverse complement.
TAGCACCTGAATGATATCCAGGTTCAGCCTGATATGGGTATAAAAGATATATCTCCAAGAGATAAGTTGCCAGCTGGGAGAAAATCAATATGGAGAAAATAGGCTATGACTGTCAACTCTCTGAACTATGTCTCAAAGCTGGCCAAGTAAGAAGCAAAGATTCCAAAATAACATCAGTAACTAAAATTGAATTTCATGAACTTGCATGAAATTGTGCGTTTGATAATACTTTCGTTGAAGTCCGTCCATCGCTTTGCCCAGCCATACACTTGAGCTGCCATTTCTGAAAGGTAAAGGCTGGGTAAAGTTGCAGTAAGGTAGCATTCATAAGAGGTTCCAAGTGACACCAAGCATGACAATTAGAAATGACTTAAAAGGCCATTGTACCAGAAGTATCTGGATATTTTAGTTATGATAAAGCATGTGCTGGGAATCACGGTTGCAAGAGGGATGGAGGGACATTGCAGGGCCATGATGCTGGCAGGTAAGGTGATTCAATAGTGACAAGTACTCTATGAAAGTTAAATTCCAAAGGTGGAAATCTAGTGCCATTGTCAGTTATGCATCCATGAAGTCTGAGTACATTTTGCCATTTAGTAATTTCTAAAGTATTCACAATAAATTTTAACCTACTAAATCACATTTATCTAACTTAATTAGATTCCGGGACATATTTGCTTTGGTATGCAAGCTAGTGAGTGTACACCTGCAATAGCAAAGATGCTGTAAACATCCAAAATATCTTGCAAAATCACACAATTTAACAAATTAACATAGAAACATAGACTCTGATGGCATATAAGGGCAGCTTAACCCACCAGTCTGCCTATTTTTCCCTACCTGCATTCTCACAACAGACCTTACTTGATCTACAGCTCTTTCTCTCCCCTTCCTTTACACTATGATTCCCTTGTGCCTTTCCCATACATTCTTAAACCCCACCCCTGTTTTTGCCCCACCACCTCCACTGGAAGGCTAGTCCAGGAACACACCACACTTTCTGTGAAGCAGTATTTTCTCACGTCTCCTGAATCTACCTATTTCCAGCCTCATAGCATATCCCCTTTTCTTGAGCATCTTTTTTCTGAAAAATACTTCCCTCCTGCATCTTCTTTACCCCTTTGAGGTATTTAAAGGTCTCTCTCAAATCTTTCCTCTCCCTCCTCTTTTCTAATGTGTGTACATATTGTGGTCCTTTAGTCTCTCCTTGTAGAGCTTTTGGTGCAGACCCTGCATCATTTTAGTTGCCTTCCACTGGACTACCTCCACTCTGTCTATGTCCTTCTGGAGATGTGGTCTCCAGACCTGAACACAATACTCATGGTGCAGTCTTGCCAGTGATCGATACAGGGAAATACTATCTTTCACTTTCTGCTGTTGATACCTCCTTATTCATTCAGGCATCCTCTAGCCTCCTACTCCCTTGTCACACTGCCTAACCACCTTTAGATCCTTCAATAGGATTACCCCAGGTCTCTTTCCTGCCTGGTTGTTGTCAATACCATTCCATCCAGTTTGTACTCCATTCCCAAGTTTCTGTGACTTAAGTGCATTATTTTACACTTTTTCACATTGAAACCAGTTGCCATACCCTGTCTCACTCCATGAGTTTCCTCGGTCTTTGGTCATCCTTTCCACCACCCTGTTACAGATCTTGGTGTACTCTGCAAAGAGGCAGACCTTCCCTTCCAGCTGTTCTGCAATGTCACTTATAAAGACATTAAAGAAGACCAGCCCCACCACTGATCCTTGAGGTACCCTGCTGGTCATGCTTCCTTCCTTGAGTGAACTCCATTTACCACCCCCTCCAATCTATCCCCTAACCAATTTCATGCAGTTTACCACCTTTTACCCACCTTTAAGCTACCCAGCTTGCTTACTAGTTTCCTATGTGAAATGGTGCTGAATGCTTTACTGAAATCTAGGAGCTCACGTCCACTACCCTTCCTGATCTAATTTCTTTGACACCCAGTCAAATAAATCAGCCAGATTTGTCTGTCATGCCCTCCCTCCTGTGAATCCATGCTGCGTTGGGTCTTGTAACCCATTGATTCAAGATATTCCACAATCCTTTCCTTCAGTGGTTTTTCATTAACTTTCCCAGCACTGATGTCAGGCTGACTGGCCTCTAATTGCCAAACTTTTCCTGCTACCACTTTTGTGAAGTGGAATACATCTGCCCTCCTCCAGTCCTCTGGAACCACTCTGTTTTCCAGTGGTCTACTAAACAGAACTGTCAGAGGTACATCCAGTACCTCCCTGAGCTTTCTTAACACCTTGGATGCATCATGTCTGACCCCATTGCTTTGTCCAGTTTCAGATTACAAAATGCTTCAGGACTCTCACCTCTGAAAAGAGCCAGTGTCCACCTCCCCTTCAAAGCTCCTGTTACTTTTTTGTGATCTTACATTTCCTCTGTGAACACTGAGCAGAAGTATTTGTTCAAGATGTCTGCCTTTTCCTGATCCCTCTGTACAATCTGGCCTCCTTTTAACCTTACTTTACCTTCCTTGGTTTTCCTCTTTTCACTTACATAACTAAAAACTGTCTTGTCCCTTTCATACTGACTTGGCTATTCTCTTTAGTTTGCGCCTTTGTGCTCCTTACCGCTTCCCTGCTTTTCTGTTCCCCTGATGCACATCCCTATTCTCCTCCCACTCAGTCTCCTTGTACCTTCTGAATGCAACCCTTTAACTTTTTACCTTTTCCACCACCTCTTATGAGAACCATAGTGTTCTTTTCCTCTTGTTTTTGCTCACTTGCTTGTTGCAGAGGTTTGTTGCCTTCACTGTGCCTCTTTTAGAGTGATCTCCTATTTCTCCACCCCAGGTCATCCCCCACCAGGTAATCTCTGTTGCATTCACCATCTTTATAAAATCTGCCTTCTTAAGTCCAGAACCCTTGCTTATGTGTGGTCTAATTCCACAGCTGTCCTTATGTTGATTCACACTGTATGGTGATCAGTGGTCTCCAGGTGGCCTCCCACCTTGATGTCTGCAAACTGTCCCTGTTAGGAGAACTGGGACCAGTATTGCCCCATCTTGAGTGGGCTCACTGACTAGTTCCCTGAGGAATGTCCCCTGCAGGAAGTTCAGGGTGCCCTACTTCTAACTGAAGCAGAAGCTGGGGGATGCAATCTACATCCAGTAGATTGAAGTCTCACCAGCAGCACCTTCCCTTTGCCATTTGCAACAATGGCTTCCAACAGTACCTTATCTAACTCCTCCAGGTGCCAGAGGTCTGTAGATCATGCCAGTGCAAATAGTGGCTCTGTTTCCCAACTCGAGGATGATCCACAGTAGCTACCCCCCAATTCCCTAACCTGGCCGCTTTTATGCTTTCCTTCACATTAAGCACCACACCCTCCTTTGTTACCCACTCTCTCCTTCCTGAACAGAGTGTAGCCTGGTATGGCCATGTTGCAGTCATGGTTTTAGTGTACCACGACTCGATAATGACCACTACTGTATGTCAGGGTCAGCCTCTGCCATGATGGCTTCTAGGTCCGGAATCTTATTTCCTAGATTTCTGGCATTTGCTCACATGGCCTTCTAGATTTTGTTAGCACTCTGCTTGTTACTGCACCTTTTTCCTTTGTGCCTCCTCCTTCACCCATCTCTTTTAATGTTTCTGTTCCTCTCCTTCCATTTGTACCACCTGCTTTCTTTATTAGTTTTCACCCAGTGGAGTTCCTCTCCCTTGGGATCTCCCTACTCTCTATTTTACCCTGTGGGGGTTCCTTCTGCCACCCCTTGGTTAGTTTAAATTAACCTTCTCTTCCCCGTCACAGACAGGCAGCACCTCAGCAAAAGCTACTTAGCATGCCACCTCTAAGACCACTCCCCAGTTCCTACACTCCACCCGCACTATCCCTGCCCAGTCTCTGGCTCATCATTTGTCCACAGGTGGACAATGACATGCAACACCTTTCTTTCTCTTGCTGTAGCAGTTCCTAGGATATGTTTCACATCCCTCCAACCCATGGCACCATGTAAGCACCAGACCTCCCATGCTACCCACTTCTGATTCCCAGATCATCCCTCTAACAGTTGAGTCCCCACCAGAAGCTGCTTCTTCCTCCTCTGGGGTTCTTTTTCACCCTGCTTGAGTCTCCATTATGGAGAGCCTCTATAGCCTCCTGGCCACTACCACAGGTACCTCCTTCTGGGAGTCTTGCCCTGCCAGAGTGGCATAGGAATTTGTAGTGGTACTGTTTGCCTCTGAACCACCCATCCCCAGCTTTCCAGAGCCCACCACCTCCACACTTCCCAAGCCCACCATAGTCCTACCACCTCCTCCTCCCTGGCATCCTCTGAGGTAATGGTGTCAGACCTGGTGATCACTGGCTGTGGAAAAAGGTGCCCTGAATCCTAACCAACTCATCTTGGAGTCTAGTGACCTTTCCCTGAACCCAGAGGGTGCAAACAGATAGCGAGCATTGCAGTCTCCAGAAGGTCTCCCTGAAAAACTGCCCCCCACACACAGCCACTGCACTGCACCACCCCAGCATTCCCAATTCCTACTCTCCCTGTGTTACCTGGAAATGTGCTCTCCTTATTTTGTTTGTTATACCCCTTTGTACACCTACTCTAGATAGGATGTTGCTCTTATTCATAGTTTTGGTCTATCCTTTCTTTCACCCATCCTTTTGTACCCTTTACCCCAGATAGGGTGTTATTAGTTTTACCCACTTTGTTGTTTGTTATTCACCTTGTACACTCACGCTTAGATAAGGTATTGCTCCTATTCCCAGTTTAGGTCTACTTTTATCTTCCACCCTTCCCAGCAGGGATTCAACAATAGGAGTGAACAGGTGCCTTAAATTGTGAAATGCTGAACTCCTATAACTTACAGTTTAATAAACAAATTACCTCTCATTTAGCAGTTTCTAAGACTTTCCATGAAAATATGCATATAGATTTTCTGTAGTTTAACTGTTTATTAAAGTTTTTAACAACATATAACAGACTTTACATCAATAATCCTTTTGTGTATGCATCATAATTTTGAAGTATATAACATAGAAAACATGCATACAGAAGTACATAAACATTGTGTCAACTGGCTATCCATGAGGAAGAGTGGGCTGGGTCCATTCTGGCTAGCTGTCCTGTGGCATAGATACAGAAACAAAAGGAGAACTCCTAGCTCTGACTTTAGTATTTTCCCTCCTCCTGCCCCTTGGGCTCTTTGCATTACCTCTATAAAGTATGTCTGTGTACTTCAGTAGAAATCACTCAAGGAGAAAGTAATCCTTATAGGGGAACATTGAAACTATAATATCCTGCACAGGCCAAGAACTTTTTGATGTCTGACTGGGTGATGTCAGCGTGATGGCATTCGATTGGCATGACATAGGTTAGACTCCAGAAAGGGAGCCAGCATCTGTCATATTTTCCATAGTCTTGTTAGTAAGATGAGACGCTCTTATAGGTAGCCAGCTGGCATAGGGCCAGTATTAGCTCCTGAATAGCTAAGCACTTTTTGGTTCTCCATTGTACCACTATTAAGTGTTTTGCAACTGCCCTACCACCATAACCCATACAGTTAAGGGATCATGTTTTGGAGTACCTTCAGGACAGCAGCCCAGTAATGGAATTTACATAACATTTACCTCAGCTCATTCTGCCCGCCCTCCCACACCTCCCAACCATTAACAGCCACCCCCACCTTCTATTTCAAAGCACTCTCCCTGCTGACACTGTTACATTCATTAAGAAGAGTAACCAAAACCCAGCATTGGCCCTGAAGGCCTTGACTACCGTGATCCTCAACTAGTCATTATGACATTGCTATCCCCTCACCAATATCCTTAATTTCACGCTTTGTACAGGTACTTTCCCAGTGGCATGGAAAATCACCTCCATCATGCCACTGCATAAAGGAGGTTCCAAACAGAAAATCAATAACTATAGACCCATCTTGCTACTAACCGCCTCTCCACAATCAAGGAGAAAATAGTCCATGCACAAATCACAGAGAACTTATGCAATATGACATCCTTGCAGGGCTCAACATGGTTTCAGGGCAAAACACTGTTCTGAAACCACCTTTGTGAGGTTCACCAATGACATTTTTAAGGCTATGGATGATGGACTACATACAGGCTCTGTTTTCGTGGACTTAACCAAGGCCTTTGACTTGGTGGACCACAACCTGCTCCCAGCAACCTGCTCCCAAATGAACTCCTCTACAAACACAGTAAACTGGACTGGGAACTTCCTCCATCCTAAGTACCACAGAATGGTTATTGAAGGCAAATCCTCATCTAACTGCCTTATTAAATATGAGATTCCACAGGGGTCAATCCTGGGTCCTCTCCAATTTTCTTTTATTAGCAATATTCCCTCAGTATGTTCCCATGCTAACATCATCCTTTATGTGGATGACACTGCCTTATACTGTAATGACAGTAACCCTACCACTCTCCTCTCCAAACTCCAGAAAGATTTCTACAGTCTCCACACTTGGTTTACCTCCTGCAGACTGGTCCTAAACTCAAAAAAAAAAAATGCATGATTTTCTCAAGCACCTGAAACCCTCAATCTTCGACTCCACACTCCTGGACAATGATGGCATTGCCATTGAGCAGATCTGGGAATTTAAATACCTCAGTCTAACACTGGATGAGCACCTCTCTTCGGATGACACATAACCCAACTGATTAATAAAATACACCAAAGACTTGGGCCCTTTACAGGATCCATCAATTTCTCATCCCTGAGACAAGAATGCAGCTTGCCTTCAGCTTATTTCTCCTCTCCTTGACTACGGGTCCCTTATTTTCTTGCCCTCACCAAACACCACCAATTTTCTAAGCTAAAAGCAGCATACGATAACATAATCAGATTCATTACTGGCCCCTGTCATACCCATTGCTGTACTTTTATGATTCTATCAAATGGTTCTCGCTAGAAGACAGGTTTGCCTGAAAGGCACATACATACATTCATACAAAATTCTCTGCAACCTCTTCCCTCCCAGTGTCTCCTCTCGCTTCACAAGACTGGATCCTCTCATCCTACTAGGAGCACTTCCTCCTCCCCTTTAGGGTCCTGTTCTTCAACACCTCTCTGGGACAGAGATCAGTCTCATTCAAGGGCCCCAAGCTATTCAACACCCTACTGCCAAATCGTGTGCTTTTCCCTCCATCGATTCCTTTAAGGTTAATCTGAAAAGCACTTGCTCAAACACCCCCTTGCAACTGTTTCTAGCTACCCATTCCAGGATACATAAACTACCATTCTCCTCCCTTTCTGTTTAACTTACCTCCTTTACTTTAATCTCTCTTCCCTTTATTTCACCCCTTCACCTACCTGTCAGGTTCTGTTTTCTGTGCATATGTTCATCGTGGCCCTTGTTTATTTGGTGCTGCTTATAGTTATACAGTGTCCTAATGTTTGTTATTTGACATGCTTGCTATATGTTTAACATGTTACTGCCTTCCTTGTATTTATGTAATAAGTGTACTTCTGTAAAATTTGTATTTTCTGTAATTGTGTGCATATACACCTATAAGTGTTTTTCTGAAAAAGTTATTTTCTGTATTTGTGTGTATATATCCACCCATGTTTTTGTTATAACTGGATTCTTGTGAAAATGAGCATTTTGCCCACATGCCTTTCCAGTATAAAATAAAATGAAATGAAATGAAGAAATGGGGCATCTATCAAACTGAGGGGCCTATGACCTTCTGACAAAGTTTGACAACTTCCTGTCAAAATAGTTGTAAGTGTGGGCATTGCTGTGGGATGTGATACAGATGCCCACTCAGGCTGACCACATCTCCAGCATGCATCTGTGGGCATTAGACCTAACTGGTGAAGTTTCACCAGGGTGCAATATCACCGTAGCAAAGTTTTATTCATAATGAGGTGGGTTCTCTGGTCTCGCAAGTGTGATGAATTCTGTACCAGCAGTGAGACCACTGGATGTCAGTCAGAGATGCTAGTGGCCATCTTTATTGCCCACTGTCTTTTGCTGGAAACGTTGGGATCTGGGATTGAGTATCTGAGGGAACTGTAATTTTTGCTGGCCCTGCCATGGGATAATTTTGCCCAGCTATGCCAGGGAGGGGTCTTGTCTTTATACCCCTGCTGTAGAGTTGTGTGTTTTCCCTAACTGAGTATGGCATTCCGATTTGTAGGTACAGTACCTCCAGAAATGAGTTTGCAAGAGCCCATACCACATTTTAAGTGCAGTGAAGGTATCCACTATCATCGAGTCGGGGATAAGTAGATCCTTTATTGTGTCTATATCCTGTGCTTGCCATAAGGGCTAATGCAGAGTGCTCCCCACCCCACTGTTAGGATAGGATTATGCCACAGGGTGGTGGAAACCCATGGGGTGGGTGTTCTGCGAGGTCTTTATGTACCCCTTTCCAATAGAACCTGGATAGATCCACTGGAGGTGCCCAGGATACAGGGCGGGCACTATTGGAGTGCAGCATGACCACTGGGGAGATCCTTTGCATTAAGGCATACTCAAGCCTAAGCCACAAGGGAGCTAAGGCAGAGGGTGTAGAGAACTATTTGGTGGTTTGGGCCATGATAAATGCTTTATGATATGCCTGGTACCATGGAGCTCCACAGCCTCCCTACTCCAATGTTGTGGTAGTTTCTGCTTGATGTAATGTGGAGGTTTACCTTCCCATAAAAAGGCCCAGCATGGCATCTATCTTTGGAACCATTTGGATGGTACTAAGATCGTAAGATGAGCTAGGATATGTAGGAATTTAGAGGCTACCATAAGTTTTAGTGAATCTATTTTCCTGGCTAGTGAAAGGTTATGGACTTTCCATCTGTCCAAGTCCTGTCTGATGACTTTTATGAGTTCTCCTAGGTTAAGGGGACCTGTTTATTAAAGCAAGCAAAGTAAAGTAAACTATTTTGTATAGCACCTTTCTTAAACCAAGGCACTTTACAAATTAATTACAATGAGATATATAGATTAAAATAAAATTACAAATGTATAAAATTAATTAAAATCATCTGAGAAGGCCATCTGAAAAGATAAGTATTAAATTCTGACTTAAATCTCTGACGGTCAGGCATTCCTCAACCGAGATAGATAGAGAATCCACAGGTGGAGTCTGAAAAGGAAAAAGCACGAGCACCAGATGTCTTCAAATGTACCCTTGAATCTCTAGCAATCCTTGTCAGTGGATAGGAGAGGGCAGGAGGTAGGGAGTCAAGAGATCTTGTAGTTAGCCAAGTCAAAGTTCATGTAGGACTTTAAAGGTCAGAAGATCGACCTTAAAGGTGATCTGCCATTGAACAGGCAGCCAGTGCAGTCCACGCAGCACAGGCTTTATTAAGACTGGTCCTAGATGTACCAGTCAATAGCCTGGCTTCTGAATTCTGCACTAGCTGCAAGCGATGAATATCAACCCCAGGAAGCCCTAGGTAGAGGGCATTGCAGTAGTCAAGGTGGGTGGTGATGAAGGCATGGACCAATGTTGGAAGGTCATCCGGAAGAACCAGGTGTTTCACTGGGTGATATTCCTCAGATGATAAAGAGGATTTGACAACTGCAGACACCTGGGGTTTCAGGGTCAAGCCATCATCAAAGATAACACCCAAGTTACGCACCTGGTTGGAAATTCTGATCCAAGCCGCCTGCCATGCCCCGACACCTGCCCAGTTTCCAAACCTGCCCCCAGATGACCAGGGTCCACAACCAACACTTCTGCCTTGTCTGATTCAGTCTCAGCCAGGTGGTGCTCATCCAGTCCTTGATCTCAGCGAGACAGTTGTTAAACACAGAGACTGTATCCCTTTGTTCTGGTAGAAAGGACAGATACAGTTGAGTATCATCTGCATAGCAATGAAAACTCAAACCGTATCGCTTAATGATATTTCCTAACTGCAGTATATACACTGCTAACAACACAGGTGCCAATATGATATATATATTAAGATCTCTGTGTAGCTTGATACCTTGGTAGGTGATCCTGTCCGGGGACCACGTGAGTCCTACAGATTGAAAGAGAGTGGGGAGAAATAATTTGTTGAGGGAAGCACTCCTTTTAGAGTGGTTAATGCAAAGGCTGGAAATTTGAGAAAAGTGGGATAAGAGGGGAGCACCATCCTAATGGGGTGATGTGTATCCATAGCAATAATTAGTAAATCATCTGCATATAGGAAGGTTTTGAAATTTTCCATGCCTATCTGTATTCCTGGGATTGAAGATACTTCCCTCAGAGCTATAGCTAAAGGTTCTATAGCTAGAACAAATAGGGGTACAGGGGGCAGCCTTGGTGAGTACCTTTCTGAAGGTCAAATGAGGGAGATTTCATCCCATTTGTGAGAACTGATGCTTTAGGGTGAGCACAGAAAAGGTCACCTAGTTACAGAAGGTGTGATCTAGTCCCATTTTGGTAAGGGTAGCCAGTAGGTAAGGCCATTTGAAGGAGTTGAAGGTCTTTTGAAGTCCACGCTAGTCCTGCTATTGGTGTGGGCATGTTCTAGGCCATATGTATAAGAGATATCAGAGCCCAGAGGTGATCTGAGCTGCGGCAACCCTTGATAAATCCTACCTGGGAAGAGTTAATTTGTTCTGTAAGAATGCCTCTAAATGGGCTGCTAATATTTTGGCCAATACTTTGGCATCGGCATTGATGATGGAGATGGGCCTGTAATTTCAGATATTGTTGGGTCTTTACCTTCTTGTGCAGGACTGTGATTATGGTCTTTTCATGGAGGCCAGTAATTCCCCTGTCTTGAGGGCATTTTGAAAGGTCCATAGTAGATAGGGTTCAATGCCCTTTCTGACTGCTGGTAAAGTCTATTGGGAATCAGTCCCTTCTGGAGCTTAATGTGGATTCATGGTTTGGACAGTCTGTCACAGGTCCTGAATGCTGATAGAATCTTGAGCACTGTCATTGTTTGTGGGTTGATAGATGGGATGGGAAGTGAGGATAAGTATGCAGATATAGACTCCATGGAGGGTGTTGAAACATAGAAATATAGAAACATAGACTTTGTTGGCAGATAAGGACCACTTGGCCCACTTAGTCTGCCCATTTCCTACCTACAGGATAAGCTGCCAATCCTAGTTAACCAACAGCCTATTTCTTCCTACCCCACATAAATTTCCTTATGTCTTCCCATGCATTCTTGCATTCTCCCACAGTTTTAGATCCTACATACAGTTGCTCAGAAAACTTTGCCATGATCTCATTGACCATATTCTGTGAGGGTCTATAAGGTCCCTTTCTGGTCCCTCAGTCCTGATCTTTTGGCCGCCAGATGGGCTTTGGAGTCAGTAGGCCTGAGAATGCTTGATCCCCCCTTCCCAGATGGTATTAACCAGTTCAAGTAATGGCAAGCTCAGCTTCCTTGGGATGTAGGTTTAGTTTCACATGGATGCTGATAGGTTGTGCAAACAGCTCGGGGTGTCCGGTTATAAAAGGCAGTTCAAAGGAGTCAAAGGCCTTTCAGTGTCCCTTTGATTCAGTTGGCACGTGTAGGGTCAGCTCCAAAGGGCATGGTCTGACAGGATGTTCAGATGGATATCTGTCATAGTGAGGCCGTCATATAGCCCAGATGATATAAGCTATAAGTCTATCCTGCTAGAAGTGCCATGTGTGACCAAGAAGCAGGTGTAGTCCCTTGATCCTGGGTTGTGAGTATGCCAGGTGTCCAGCAGGTTATACTCAGCCAGCAGCCTGTGAAAAGCTACTGCCACTTTTGGGTATGGGTCCAGGCCTTCCCAGCTATGATCTATGGTAGAGTCTAGGTCAGACTGAAATCCCCTCCCAATAGTATTGATATTTCTTGTATTAAATTCTGAGAGGGACTGATTTAGGGAATGAAAAAGACGGATCATCATCATTGGGGACATACACTTTAGCTAGTAAGAGAGTGCTGGAAGGGTGTTGGCCTTGATGAGAAGCCATCTCCTTGTTTCTTTCCATTGATTTGGCAATGTTCCACCCTATGTCCTTGTGCAGGAGAATGGAAACCTCCTCTTTTGCTGTGGCTGCACTATGTGCTATCCAGCCCACCCACCCTTGTTTGAGTTTCTTTGCTTCATTCAATGGAAGTTTTGTTTCTTGGAGGAAGGCCACATGGGTCTCACCTTTCTCAGCCTTGTCAACATTTTTTCCTTTTTGATGGGGAGCTGAGACCGCTGACATTCAAAGTCAAAAGTTAACCTCCATTGGATCAATTGGGGTGGTAGGTATAGTAGGAGCTTGTAAACTTTTGGGTGTCTGATTGGGGTGAAGAGTCCATCACACTCTTTTGTCATCCAGAGGCTGTTACCATCAGCCTGACAATTATATAGGATATACCTGTGCAGCGTAGTATTAAGCATAACTGTATACCACATAAAACCCAAGTTACTAAACACTATAAACATGTAACAGCATGAATATATGAAGTTGCATTCCCCTTCCCTCCCTCTCCATACTCCCTCTGCAGACCAGCTGTTGCCTTTTGCATATCCGTATTACACCCAACTGCCAATGACCATCCTGGGGGTGGGTTCATATTAAGTTCTCTGTCTGGCCTATGTGCAGGTCTGGGGAACCTCCTCTTCAGAAGAAGGAGTAGAGGGTATAAACCATGATAAATACAGTAGCATACTTAATCGATATTATCTTGGCCATTCTAGCATCCTATTTGGCCATAAGACCCACTGGGCATGGCTTAGTAACAACCCTGGTATCTAAGTGCCCTAGTGTATATAAGGGTCTTAAGTGGGGCTAGAATACCCCAATGGAATTCTGACTGCATCTTCTGCTATGTGGGGCGAGCAGATCCCTGAGGTTGTCTGCTTCCTCATATCTATAATGAGGCATAGAGGATGAATGTAGCCAGTCCAACGCCTATATCTGAAAATACTTGATGATTGTATAAAACTGCTTCCAACACATGAGCTGGAACCAGGGTTTACTCAGATGGCAGTGGCTGGCTTTGTACCCTCCCCACCAACCTGTGCATGTTGTCTTTCATAGAGGGTCTGCTCCTCCCCAGGAAACCTCCCATCTGCTTACCAGGAGTATAGGGACCCATGTGTCCAGGAGAGGAACAGAGAAACAGAACACAACATCAAAAGATAAAAGTAAAGGAACGACGATGGTCCCAGCCTATCCATGAAGAGGAGACCCTGAGAGTAATTTAGAGGGGGTCTCCATCTTGTTAACAGGGGTGCAGATAACTCATAGAAGTCCTTGATTCCCATTGTCCACCATGGAAGGGTATGCACTATAGAGTAGACCTGCTGTTATTAAAAAAAATATAGTATTTCTTAAACTAGGGAGCTTATTGGGGAGATTCAAAGCACGCCTGTTCATCCTATGATTGGCAATAGCATAGGGTATTCAGGGAGGGAATATATGTTGCATCCCTGATGTATATTGAGCTGCCAGTCTACCTTTCATGGGAGGTGTGAGCATCCGGGTGTTAACTGTAAAATTAGCGGTGACCCAGTTAGTCACCCTATGGATTGGCCACTTTAAGAACTAGCCTTCCCATAATGCTGCAGCTCCCAGCTAGTGCATTGCCTTGCTCTGCCATACGGTGAGGGAGTTCCACCACGAACAACTAAACTAGGCAGGACTGACCATGCACCAGGCCCACATTTTTAGGGAGATGGCACAACACAGACAAATTAATCTACAGGGGTGCACAAAGCTGAAGAATGACACTTAGCTGTTTGTAATTGTTCTCAGCCATCTGCTGCATTGACGGGATTTCCTGAGAGGTTGGCAGCAATTGTTCATTGACTGACCATACTTGGGGCCCAGCTGAAGGATTAGTCAATGACTCACCATTTTGGCCCAGGTTCTGGCCACTGGGAGTCCACGGATTGTTAACTGGGCTTCTGCAGGCACTCTGGAAGTGGAGGAAAATCATTCAATAAGTCCATCAGTGCCTTGTATCAGATATTGTCCAGGAAGGGTCCAGAGATTCGCTAGTGGATTGTAACTTGGGGCTCCAGGTCTGGGAACAGATCTGTGGGGACTTTCTTGATGTCTCCTTAGTCCTGGCATCCTTCTTTCCTTTTTGATGACTCTTAGGTACCTGGAGCATGGATCGTGCTCCAGAGGAATGAGGCCTGGGGTGGGCTTAAGTGCATGGCTTTCCCCTAGCCACCGGCTTTTCTATTCTGACCTCCATCTCTTGTGGGAGGTCTCTGATGGAGGGTCTGCTTTCAGGCCTCTGAGGCTGATATTTGCTGGGAATATGCCAGTTTTGACCAAGAAATTCTTTTGCTGTCTCCTGGGAGTCAAATGCCTGGAGACTCTGTTAAAGATAATCCAGAGCACCACCAAATACCTCAAAGAATATTGCAGGCCCGTCTCAAGATTTCTTGTGAGCTTTGGTAAAAGCTCACCTGCATTCTGACAGCTCTTGAGAGTAGTCGGAAATATTTGTATGTTATGCCTTCCACTTCAAACTCTGCCTTTCCTTGCTGCTTGCATGATAAGGTCTGGTCAGTGCATCATAGAAAATGGACCAGAATAGGCTTAGGACATAAGTTTGTGCAGGCTTAGGGGCCAGGGAGTGGTGGACCCTATCTATTTAGATCGGGTAATCCCATCGTACCCAACATTGGAGGTATAATGTTCTGTAAAAGCTGGAAGCACAGGGGCCTCGCAAACTTCAGGGAATCCAGCAAACCACAAATTGTTGCATCTGCTGCAGTTTTCTATGTCCTCAACCTTGCTCCATAGTAAACTGATAGTGCGGTATTGATCCCTCATATGGTCCAGGATATGGCTGCTGCTATCTCCTGCTACTGCAATCTGCTGCTCTGTATCTGCAGTATGTTACGATAGGGAGATGATATCTGCTGCTGTGCACTGTGCTGAGACCTCTAGCTGATCCATTTTGGCCATGATGATGGTAAACGTGTTTGAGTTCTTGTAGATTGGGATCAGCAGAGGCTGGGCACCATAATGGAGAGAGTCTGTGGGGCTGCAGGCCTGTACACCTAGCCCGAAAGCCCTAGAGAAATCCACCAGTTTCAACTGTCCAGTCCAACCAGAAAGTGCCCAGAAATATTCTGCAGGTAAGTGCTGATCTTATTCAGTATCAATAAAAGTACCAGAAGGATCAGTTAGGATTTATGTACTGCCAGTGCTGAGCTAGAGATTCAGGCAGCCATCATCCAAGCAGGTAAGCCAAGCCCCCATGCATATAAATTTTCAATAATCTAGCTCTAAAGGCGGCGAGGTTGTAAGAAATATTTTCAGAAAAGTTCACATGTATACTAAATTGCCAGATTTAGAGCCCTATAACTTCTCCACCCGTGATTCAAATGTCATGAGACTTGGTAGCCTTTTAGGGCATCTTCAGAACCAGAAATCATGCATAATCTTAAATTTCTAGCTATAAGATGGACCAAGTTATGACCAAATAAGGAATTTCAGAAAATTCTGCAAAATTTCGCAAAACATATGCAAACTGAATTTGCTAATTTTGCCCAGCTCAGATGAGACTGTTGCAAATTGATGGGGTTTACAAACGGTTGTATATTGACACCCACTCTATTTAACCTGTGTTTAAACAAGATGTTGGTAGCACTCCATAGTTCTGCCTGCATACACTAAGGGTAAAGGAAACACCTGTAAAACTGTTAGCTTACATGGATGATGTGGTTTTGTTATCCACATTACTTCTAGGCCTTCAAAGGCAATTAGAGTGATTTACAGTTTTACTTTTATGTTTTATGTTTGCTTGCACGCATGTGCAAGAAACATAGTGCCATCATCTGAGTTTTCAGAGTGTGGCAGCTCTTCCAATTCAGTCAGTGTGTTTGCAGACGGGCTGCAGTTCTCCAGTGCCTGCTGGAGCTGTCTATGACAACTCCAAAATGCAGTGGAGTACAGTTGATAGGGGAGCTACGCCTCAGTGAGCAGTGATCAGATATCGCCTGCTCGGTGCGCTGCCCCACACACACACACACACACACATGTGCGTGCTGCCCTCCCCACTCACACACTGTATAGCTGACGGAGGTGCCCAACTCATTGGCTGTGCTGCGCCCAAACACAGGTCCATATGACACGCTGGGTACCCACCCAGCGTGGCTACACTCGAGCAGCCGACGGGGTGCCCAATCCCCATCGGCCCACTGTCTCCCCTCAGCAGGGTGCCACGCTGGGAGAGCCCACCCCAGCGTGGGCAGCAAAATGCTATGGCTGAAGGGGTGCCCAATCCCCCGCCGGCTCAATGCACCCCCCAACCAGCCGCCCTTCTGCCATGCTGGGATCCCACCCCAGTGTGGAAAACATCCCGTCGCTCTCATTAAAAACAACCTAAAATCAAAACAGTCCTCGCTGTGTCTGCCCTCACCCGCGCCCACCACTACGCACCCGCTTCCCACACCCCCACCCCATACTTACTTGACTCGGCGCGACGACTGGTGCACCGGAACATCGCTCAGACTCTTCAAAGCTGACCGCAAACTGAGGAAATGCTGGTAAGCTGTATAATAGGATAGATAGGGTTTTTTCAACTTTTTGTATATCTCAGGCATTTTGGGATTTTTGGCTCAAATTTTCAACATGGTTTCGGACCCTCCTCATGAATTATTGCACTGTCATGGAATTATTCGAGTTCGGCGAGTGATTTCAAGTCACTGCACGAAATCACCTTCGGGACCAAGTAACGAAATGACACTGCTACTGTTCATAAGGTGTGGCTCTCAAAAGCCTATGTTGAAATTTTGTGGAAAGATTCCTAAAATGACTGTTTTACGAGGCAGCGCTATGCAGTTCCTACGACAGTTAGTAAGTTCATGAAGTTTCAATATTTTTACCCAGATTTTCAACATTTCCATTTTACCACACCTCCTTATGAGCAGTACAGCTGTCATTTTCACATCTTGCCCAAAACGTGTTTCCACCCATGTAGCGCAGAATGGCTAGTCGGTGTGCAAAATCAATATATGGACACATTAATAAAATCACAGTGACCCTTTAATGAGCAGAGGTCTTAAAATGGCTATGTTGAAAATTTAGAAAAAAATTCTAAAAATTACTGTTTTACGAAAGGCTATGTAGTTCCTACGCATCAGAGGGTTTGCGAATTTTCAATATTTTCACCCAGATTTTCAACATGGCCATTTTATTATACTTCCTTATGAGCAGGACAGCTGTCATTTTCACATCTTGCCTGAAATGTACTCAAGACATGTAGCGCATAAATGGTGCAGTCAGTGTGCTTAAAGCAATGTTTGGGACAGATTAAGAATCCCAGTTACATTGTTCAAGAGCAGAGGTCTTAAAATGGCTATGTTGAAAATTTGGTGAAAAATTCCATAAAATGACTGTGTCATGAGTCAGCATTGCGCAGTTTCCACGCACCTCATAAGTTCATGACTTTGTGATATTTTCAGTCCAGATTTTCACCAGTTGCATTTTTCCACACTTCCTTATGAACAGTACAGCTGTCATTTTTCACAACATGGCCAAATGTGTTTTCACACTTTCAGCGAGAGATGCGTGGCGTCTGGGAAATCATTGTTCGGACAGATAAAGAAAATCACAGTGACACTGTTCATGATCGGAGGTCCCAAAATGCCTGAGTTGACAATCTGCTGTAAAAATCCCCACACTAATTACATTACGGGTGTGCCTTGCAGTTTCTATGCATACCGTGACTTCACCAGTTTTTTAATATTTTTACAGCAGATTTGCAACATTGCTATTTTTTCCACCTCCTCATGAACAGTACAGTTGTCATTTTCACATCCTGTTCAGAATGTGTTTTGTACCTGTGGTGCTAAATGCCATAGTCGCCAGCGTAAGCAGCTTTTGGCTAACAAACTGATATTGCCGCTGTTCATGAGGTGGGGGTCTCAAAAAACGTGTTGAAAATTTGGAGTGAAAATACCAACGAATGCCTGAGCTGTTAGGGTTTCCAACCATAACGCCCACCCTGTAGAGAATGACAGGCATCAGGGGTGTGACTTGGGATTCTTGCCTGTAATGCTCATACCATTCCACACCCTGCAGCCAGTGAGAGGCATCGAGGTATGTCTTGGACCTTCAGCCCCAAAGTTCAATTCTATTCTCCCATACCGCACTCCATCTCACCATATTTCCTGATGGAATGGCGCATAAGGGCCAAAGACCCTAGGCACACCGTGACACTAGTCACTGTCTGCAGGGTGGGTGGTGAAATGGCGTGGCTGTTATGCCTGATGACCCAAAGGCACACCCCAATGCCTGTCACTCTCTGCAGGGTGGTGGTGGGTTGGCTTCAGTTTAATACTTCACCGCCATTCCTATTATGCAGCTCTGTAACTTGCACTACCAATGCCAATGCCAGCAAGCAAACATTCGGCATTGACAAATGCTTATTATTGTTTTGGTAACTGGGTAAGGCCTACTAGAATAAGTGCCTATTTTCAAGGGTGACCCGTAAGAACTGAACTGAGGGGTTAAGTGACTTGCTCAGAGTCACACAGTATGCAAGTGGAGGTTGTGGGAATCAAACCCAGTTCTGTTGGTTGTACCAAGCTCATTCACAACTCGTTACTCTAACCTCTAGGCTTGTATGCATCTGAAGTACTTTAAAACTAAACATGATGAAGCTCCAGTGATTTTCATAAAAAATTAAATGTAATGAAAAATTGTACATAAACAAGAAAACAATATTGACAGTAATTCACTGCAATTACTGGGGTGCAAAATATATGCCATCAATCAAATGGACAGGTCATTTTGACTTACTATCCAATAAAATGTAAGAGTCAATAAATTGAATCAAAGATTCAATCATAGATACTGTACAGCAGATCTTCCATTGCCAGTTCATTAACAGTGACAAATGCAAAAGTAAAATTAGCACTTCTATATGTAGCTGGAGTCCGGGAATTAGGTGATTACACAAAGTTGGAAAAGATACTTAACAATGGATACAGAGATTTACTTCAGTCCCAAATTGTGGTACCTTCATACCTCTTATGAGGGAATAAAGTCAATATCTATTGGCTACACCGATTAAGGAAAGAATCACAATCTTTAATCTGCAGCTTATCCATCAGGTAGGAAATGGGCAGACTGCATGGGCCAAGCGGTCCTTATCTGCTGTCAAATTTATGTTTCTATGTTTTTAATGCATTTATTTCTTCTTTCTGAATATTGATATCCAAGGAAATGCATATAAAAGCAAGTAGAATACGGTTCCAGGGGTTTTGAGTTTCTGTACTTAAACTTTATGAAAATGTAGTTTAGTCAGCAGGTCATGGTTATTAATGTTGGAAGAACACATGAAGCCAAAACTAGAAATTGTCTCAGTCATAAAAGCTAGATATGGGGACATTTCCATAAAAATGATTTAGGGTTTCTGAGGTCTTCCAATGTACATATTTGGTGTTCTAGACTTTAAAAATCTAGAAAGGAAATATACCTGACAAAAATTAACAAATCCCAAAGAAAGAAGAATTATAAACAGGTTTAGACTAGAACTATACACTAGTTACACTTTGTTCTTCCACCAAAAAGATCCAGCATAGATTCTCCAATTTGTATGTACTCTCCACATAAGGCAGATGATCTTAAACATGTGGTTATGAGATGTCCTTTTGTAATAGGGAAAGTCAGAAATGGTTAATACCTTTTCTTCAATAAATTGAAGGTTTTTAGGAATTAGTGATAAATATTTTAAACAATCTTCATATTCTGTACACTCTGCTTTGGCTAAGTTCTTGTTTTCAGTAAAACTTTGGTAGAGACACTTCAAGGTTCCTACTTTATAGCATTTCATGGTACTTTCAGTAATTTTAGATATGATGAGCTCTTTACAGTGGATGGAAGGCAACCAGACTCAAACCTCCATACAGGTGATTTCATGTTATACTGTTTAGAATGTGTAGCATTTGCCAATAGTTAATTGAGAAAAGTAATATCATTATAGCAGCTGTTGCTGGACAAACTCCTCTCACTTGGCCTCTCCCAGGATACAGTAGCCTGGTTTCACAGCTACTTCTCTGACTGCTCACAGCAGGTTAAGATAGCCATCTCTAGATGTTGAAAGCATTTCAATAGGAGTGCCTCAAGGCTCAAAAATTTGGCCCCTCCTTTTGGCCTCTTCATAAACAGCCTACTGGAAGCCTACCAGACATCCAAGGTGCTCTTGTACTCTGACAATGCTCTTATATACTATGCTGTTATATACAATGCTGTTATATACACCAGTAGTCCACACTACACAAAACTATGCACTGTGCTCCAAGACAACTATGAGTCCCTCGGAGAAATGATTCATGTCAAATGAACTGGACTTAAACTACAAAACAAAAAAAACAAAGACCATGTTATTTTCAGGCCTGCAATTAAAAAAAAAAGGTCTCTACCCTTGTCATCCTTAATGAGAAAGAAGTTCATTTGGAACAGGTCAACTCCTTCAGAAACCTAGGTGCTACCCAGGATGACGCTTTATCTTTCACCCAACTTGTGGATAACACTACTAGTCTCAAGAACTGAAAGTTAAGGGCACTGTTCAGAAATTGCCTGAACCTTGCCACCAAAACTAGGCATCATGTAGTGTCCAGTTCAATCCCACCTATTCTAGCCTACAGCCTCCCAGTTTACACAGTGACAAGTGATGCTGTACTCAAAGTTAGGCTGGTGTACAGCAAGGCCTGTAGCTTTGCACCAGGAGCAGAAAAGCTTACACATAGCTGCTTTCTTTATGCTATAACCAACTGGCTTCCTCTAGAGGACAGAATAATGTACCAGACCTGCCTGCTTGCATAAACAAGCACTGTTAGTCCTTACCCTCTGGCTATTCACAACCTGTTCTGCCCAGTTAATGACCAATACACCACTAGGAATATGGCTAGGGATGCTTTAGAAATACCCTTCTATAAAACAAGCCGGAGTTATTCATTTCTTTGCAGTAGGGCATCTCACAGGCTGAACAAACTGCTTGAAACCCTGGTAGGACTCTCCAAAATTGTCCAATTCAAGAAAGCACTGAGAAAAGAACTTGTTGCTAGTGCCAAATTCTCCTGCTACAACAATTCTGTCATTGAATATACTATTCTCCTTAATTTGTTATGAAGCTCACACTGTACCATACCAATATCCAGGGCTTTTATTACTTATTGTTGACTAGACTCGTTGGAGCCACAGTTATTTGTCTATGATTGTACCTATATACTCAAATTGTCTATGCTGACTATGCTACACTGAGCTGCAGGTCTTCTTTGTCTATAGTTTAAGTCTGTGTTAATCCTTTTATTGCCCTTGACTTGGAACCTTTGTAAATGAACACATGTGCTCAAAGGTGTCTTCCAAATGACCAAATAAATAAACAAATAAATATCATCGTTGAGTTTGACATTGCCAGAATGAAAATTCTGTATATTCATTTTATAATAATTCCCAACATATTTTGGCCATGCATCCCCATATTATATAAAGTTTGTATCAGGAATTGTCTGTACTAAGAGTTAATGGGTTCCATCAGGAAAATATTTGTAAAACATTGTATTTTCAGGCTGCACCAAATGTTGCATTTTATGTAATAATGTTATATGATGCACCATTTTATTTTGTGTACTTTTATGTTCCATATCATGAAAATGGCTTTACAGCTGATTGATTAAAATACAGTTGAACATATACCATATAATAGCAAGTGATTATAATCTGACTAAAATAATAGGACACATGATTCACTTGAAAGGAAAAGCAGAGTAGCTAAGATAGTTGATGACTTTTGAAAGATCTGAAATTTGTAGATCCTTACCATAGAAATTACCCAGAGAAATTTTAATATTCTTTTTTTCCTCAAGTGCTCATATATCATACTTGAGAATCAATTTTAATTTATTATCAGAGAGCATCATATGGCCCAATAAAATGACAGATCATGTGCTTCTGTACGTCTTTAGAAACATATGCAAGGCAAAGAAAGGCTTGGATGTGAAAATATGCTACTTCATTATTAGGAGAGTTTACTTTTGTAAGATTAATAGAAAGGAAAATAGTATATGTCTTGGCCCTTAACTCACATGCTAGTAGTTCAACAAAGATAGTTTGGGATGCTTTAAATGCACATTTGAGAGGGCTTATTATGGCATATGCATAACAGAAATGCTGGGGAGCTTAGTATTTCTTGTGTTTGCTGTCGGAAGTGTGTGAAGGGAGGGGTGGGATTTGTAGAGGGCAGGCTGAGGGTGAGTGAATTTAGCAGCCAGGCCTGGTGCCATTTTTTAATTTATTAATCGGATTCTTTTAACTGGTAGGCTCACCGAGACATGCATCCCTTTCTCAGGAGCAACCCAGATTAATTATGTGCAGTACAGAAATTGGACATAGTAACAAGGTTCTGTGCACAACAATAAGCATCTTATGAAATGAGGACCAGCAATAAAAATAGTGCTAGCAGCAGGTGAGAGCATCTTATGAAAATGAAAACAGCAATAATAACAGTCATAGTAACAGAAACATATTCTGATGAACTGAGAAACAGAAATGCAGTATACAGAAATACAATATACATAGGCCCAGATATTCAAAGGGTTTGCGCCAGCACAACCCTGCATTGCTCCCCAGTGGATATTGGAAAGGCTGCTCGGCACAGCGCAATCATGATGTGCTGGGTGCAATGTAATTGTATGCAGCGCAGATGCAGGGTGAGCCCATGCATATGCGGCATATCCCAATATTCAGCCCAGGATGCGCGCCCATATGCTGGTGCAACCTGCAGTGCGCTGCATAGGGGGCTGAAAGTTGAACCCGTGAAGAGTGGAAACAAATCCTGGCCACCCACAGATGGGCTGTTGTATTGCAGGGCGCAACACAGCAGCCACCAGCCATGGACCCGCCCACCCAGAATACCGCCTACAAGCACACATAGTACCCTAGTAGTCTAGTAGTACCCCCTCCTCCCGATTCTCTGAGACATGTATATCAAACCATTCCCTGGTAGTCTAGTGGGACCCTCTCGATTCCCCAAGAACTGTATATTAACCCATTCCCTGGTAGACTAGTGGGACCCCTCCTGATTCCACGATCATGGTAAATCACAGTAACATAATTCCCTGGGGATCCACTGGCACCCCCACCCTCCCACTCACACAGGACCCCTTGCCCACCCCACCCCACCCGTCATCGATGAGTGGCTACAACCCACCAGCATACTGCCCGGTGCCCACTAGAGACAGGTATAGTATGGGCTGTAAGCCAATTGGTCTACAGTGTGGACCAGTGGGCTTGCAGGGCATACTGTACTAGACAGTCCCAAATATGTGAATGGAGGGTGGTGGGTGCAACTGGAACACCAGGGAATTATGTTACATTGATTTACCATGATCGGAGAATTAGGAGGGAGGGGGTCCATTAGACTACCAGTGAATGTCTTAATATACTTATACCGTGATCGGGGAATCGAAGGTTTACCACAATTGTGGCTACATGGCGGAGGATGCCCTTTGACCCCCACTGTGCACACGCCATGCGGTGCAGGGCACCAGGCTTAAGTCACTAGGCTGTCCTGTGTAGCATGCAAATGGAGCCATAATGACATGCAAATGGCCCCATTTGTACCTTTGCATATATTATGGCCTCATTTGCATGCCCTCTGTTGAATGTCATAGGTGTTGTGCCTAGCGCAACTGCAGTTGCGCTTAGTGCATCCCCATACTCCCTATCCATGGCTTGCACTGGTGCAGTGTCACTGCTCTGTGCATGTCTGCGCTATATTCAATGGTGCTACACCATGGCACATCACCGTTGAATATCACATGGTCCTGGCCCCAGTGCATCCCACTGCCAGGAACAGTCTGAATATCTGGGCCATAATCTATTTCCATAGTGCAGGTCAGTGGGCAGGAAATGGACAAAGCTCATAGGCAACATAGGCTGACTTACAGCCTCATTAGGCAGTGAAGACTTAACAGGAGGTCAGTGGAGGCAGGTACAGCTATTTCTTTAACAGGGAGACTTTCTTGAGCTGTTTTTGAAGGATAAGAGTGATGTGCTGTTCTGGATAGGGAGAGGGAGCTCATTCCAAAGCTGGAAGGCCTTTGTAGGTGGAGCATTGACCAGCTGTAGTCAGGGCCCTAGGGACCTCCAGATGAGGAAGAAAGGATGAGCAGGGGTGCCTCATTTGGAGCTTATGAACAAGGACATCTCTGTGACTAGGGAAGTAGCCATTTAGCATCTTATAGGTCAAGCACAGGGTAATGCAGTTAAGTCTCTTCGGGGAGCAATTGAGGGAGGCAAGGACATTGCAGTGATGTTCTCTATTGAAAGCACCCAGTGCAACTCTAACAACTCTATGGTATAACAGCTTCAACTTGTTGAATTCATTTCCTTTACAGGAGACAGTATAGGTGCCCCATACAGTAATGTGGGATCAGAACACTGGTAGTTATAGACAGTCGGGCTTCGACACGAGATAGGCCTGAGCCTATAGTGTACACCCAGCATCTGTGTGAGGCACTTAGTTACTCATTCAGTATGAGATCTAGTCAAACACCAAGGTACTTTACAGTGTCCATAACCTGTAACCGGGTACCCTTTGCAGTACTGATATGCAAGAGCTCATTACGATCAGAGCCAAATGTCCTTGTCCCAAGAAGCATGGCTTTGTTTTTGTTTTTTTGTTTTTCACTGAGGACAATACATTAGAGGCAAACCATGCTTCCAGTTCCCTAAAGTCATTGTGGAGTTCAGAATTAATGATGTGGTTAGGGCCAGTTCTATAAAGCACTGTGTTGTCTGTGTAAAGAAGCACTTTGGCTCCACTGCAGTTGGAAGGGAGTTCATTGATGAATAATGAAAGAGAATGGGTTCCAGAATAGAGCCCTGTGGCACTCAACTGAGATCCCACGTTGGTGGTGGTGGGGGAAGGTTCATCACTTGAGTGACTGAGTTTGGCCCATTAGGTAGCTTTCAAACCAGAGGCAGGAGAGGAGGTCATGCCTACTTCATTAGCTTGGCCAGGAGGAGTTTGTGGTCCACAAGGTCAAAGCTTTGGTTAGATTGACTAACACTGCTCTCACAGGTTTTCCACCATCAGTGGCCCAATGGACATCTGAGGTGAGGGTCACCAGTGCAGTATCAGTACTATAGTGTTTGCAAAAGCCATGTTGGACATTTTGCGAGACAAGAGTGGATTTGATATGGGTTAAGAGCTGATTATAAACTTTCACCAGGACAAAAGTATGGAATTCAGGCGTAATTCTCTATAGGTTCACTGGTTCTCTCCTTTGTAAACAGGAACCCTGTGTCTACCTTCCATTTTTGAGGCACCACAACTTGAAACAGAGACAGATTGTAAAGTTTGGTCAAGGGGTATGCCAGAACAGGGGCATCGATTTTTAGTAGCTGAGGTTTGAGTTTGTCATGTCCTGCAGACTTGTCTGTTTTAAGTTTTACTAACTGTTTCATGACCTCTTTCTTGGTAATCAGCCATAAGTGAAAGTCTGGGTGATTGGTTGGGAAAGAAAATCCTGGGTGGGAACAGGAAGGCTATTATAAGCATCCAAGTCTCAAAAATTTATTGAATGCTTCTGAAATTCACATTATATTGTATTTTGAGTTAGGCACTCCAGTCTGACTGTAAGGAGACTGTTCACCTGATTCCAGAAATGTTTTGGATTCTGCAGATTGTGAGACTGTAGTCACTTCAAGTGATTCATTTTAGCTTTTTTTTTAAATTCAGACTTACTGGAGTTTCTGAGCCACCTGTAATTAAGCAAGTCTTGCTGATGGCTTGAGGACTTGTATACCTGCCCAGGCAAAATCTCTCAGTTTCATTAAGGTATTCAGGGATGGGGTTAGCCATTTGGAGCAAGTACACTTTACCCTTCTTTGTGCTGGGGTGGGTATGCTTGTTCAGCACATTAGTGAAGTTATTATTCGAAAGTCCAGCGCAAGGTTAATGTCCTGAAACAACCCAATGTCCACCCATTTTACCCTGGCAAGGTCTTTAAGGAAGGTGGTATCATCCATTTTATTTTATTTATTTATTTATTTAGTTTTGTTGATCGGTAAGTGCACTTGACAAATTCTGCCTATTTTCAGGCACCAACTCCAGGGAGGGAGATACAGATGAATGGCAACTGACTTTGAACCACATTAAGCTGTTGGTGGTATTTTAGTGAATGGGGAAATCTGGCCAGGGCACCAGGGAAATTCTCCTACACTTTTGTTTGGGGACTGTTTTCACATTATTCTTTTACATTGCTCTGATAATGTATGATTGTTATACTTTGTTATTATCTTCTATATGATGTATCTATTATTTTGTGTGACTTAACACTGTTTGTATTCAAATTGGTTTGTTGATTATGTTAATAAAAATTCCCCTACACTTTTCGAGAAGTGCCATGGGATCTTTGACATCCACCTGAACTACCACCAGAACAAGCAGATGGGACTCGGTTTAACGTCCTCATCCGAAAGACTGCACCTTAGGAGTACAGCACCCCCCCATGCTGCACTGAAGTGTCAGTACTGGGATATTAACCCAAGTGCCTGGTGTGCTGCAAGAACCCACAGCCTTCTGATCTCCTGGCTTCAGAGGCGAGTGTGTTACCTGCTGAGCCAGTGACACTGACCAAATGGAGTAATCTATAGTGCATAGGGTTCATGGTGGGATTTTGGGAAAGTGTTACTCTAAGTCCAGTACACTGGGGAGTGGTCACCAGGGCATGCATCAAAAAGGTATCTTCTGTGTGTACATGGTCAGTTCTGTTAACTGGGACCCAGTCAATTAAGGAGTTTCTCCCAGATTTGGTGTTTAGTTGGGTGGGCTCCTCAATGACTTGATGCAAGTTAGAGTCTCTGAGTACATTTTTGAAGGTACAAGGGTCTTTGTCTACCCAGCTGAGGTTAAAGCCCTCAAAGCAGGGTAAGCTCACTAAGGGTACGCTCTCTATGCCACCCAGAAGCTAATCCAGAGCCAATCTGACTACTGCAGGAAGACTGTAGTTGCAACCTAATATAAGGGCTTAGTATTACTTAGGATTGCTTTAATTAGGACACATTCATAAAAAAGGGTTGGTGGAGGGCAGAGAGACTTTGGGAGTAAAAGGGTATTCCTGACAGAGGATAACTCCTCCATTTTTTCCAGTTTAGTCTTTTTTTTTTAATTTATTGAAGCATTCAGAAAGACCTTTGAGTCAGAGACTCATTTACAAAGGTTCCATGTCATACATAAAAGGTACAGTGACAGCACTTGAAATATAGAAATTACAGCACAATTACAAATAACATTCAAGAGGTTACATAGTTGTTCAGTAGATGGCTAACAGCAGTTTAGATACATTAGTACAGCCAGAAAAGTTACAGAAGGTTCTGTAATAGGCTGATGGTCATATAGTTTCATTGGGGCTTTTTTTTTCTGTTAGGTACAGGGACCCAATAATAGTTTGTTTGAAAGCTGCAAAGTCAGATCAGGTTTAGATATTATAGCCGGGATATCTATTTCACTCATCAGAACAGAGGGTTTCAAACAATTTTCAGAGATAGCAAGGATGTGAGGAGAGTATAAATTTACCCAGGGTTCAAGCGTAGGGATTTTAGGCCTTAAACTATTAATATTCATATGATCAAGCAAGAGACCCTTAGGTGTGACCAGGCTGGCCCAGACATTTATTTTAAAATACAACAACTAATATAACATACTATTTGCCAGCAGATTAGGCTCACGGTCTATCGAGTCTGCTTGAACCTAGATCCTTAGTTGGGTGCCGAGACCTCCCATCCCTTGTTCTCTAGAAACCCCTATCATCCATCCCCACCCCCGGACAGGCTATCATCTGATACATCCACTTTCTGTGTCTGTCCCACCCTCTCTTGAAGCCCTCTACAGTGGATCTCTGAACCAACTCACCAGGCAGTGCATTCCAAGGGTCCACCACCCTCTCGGTGAAAACCTCCTCCTTTTCCCCTCACCCTTCTACCTTCCAACTTCAAACCATGCCCTCTGGTGATACCTCCCTGCTTTAGTCTAAAGATCCCTCCATGTTTACCCTATTTATTCCCTTGAGGTACTTGAAGACCTCAATCATGTCCCCCTGTCTCTCCTCTCCTCCAATGAAAACAGGCAGAGCTCCTCAAGTCTGTCCTCATAAGTCAAATCCCCAGCCCCTCGTATCATCTCTGTTGCCCTCCTCTGTACCCTCTCCAGGAGCTGTATGTCCCCTTCAAATGTGGTCTCCAGTACTGTACACAGTACTCAAGGTGTGGTCTAACCAGTCCATTGTACAGTGGCAGAATCACTTCCTTGCTCCTAGAGGTGATCCCCCTACGATGCATCCCAACATCCTGTTTGCCTTGCTAGCTGCTCTTCTGCACTGCTCAGAGTTATTCATACATGTATCCACCATGACCCCTAGGTCTTTTTTCCCTATTGAGGCCTCCAGTGCCTCCCTCCCAGTGTGTACCTGTGTTTAGGTTTCCCACCGTTGCAACACCTTGCACTTGGTGTATTGAAATTTAATTTCCATGTGTGAGCCCAGCTTTCCAGGGGTGTCCAGGTCCCTTGCAGGGCCACCTCCCTCTTCTCCTCAACTACTGCTCCCATCTTGGAGTCATCCGTGAAGAGACTCATTTCACACCTATACCCTCCCTGATGTCCGATATGTATGCATTAAACAGGATCGGACCCAGGACCGAGCCCCTGTGGTACCCCACTACCAACCTCTCTAGGGTTCAAGAGCTCCCCACAGACCACTACTCTCTGAGTGCATCCAGCTAGCCAGTTTTCAATCCATCTGACCATCAAAGGGCTACTCCTAACCCCATCAGTTTCTCCACCAGACCATTGTGGGACAGAGTCAAACGCCTTGCTGAAGTCCAAGAATAATACATCCACAGGCTTACCCCTGTACAGTTCTGATGTTACCCATTCATAGAACTCCACAAGGTTGGTTTGACATGATCTACCTGGCACAAACCCATGTTGCCGACTATCCAGACCTCCCACCTCCTCCAAGTACACCCCCAATCGTTCCTTTAGTATACTTCCATTAATTTTCCCACCACCGAGGTCAAACTGATGGGTCTATAGTTACCTGGTACTTCCCTCAACCCCCTTTATGGATTGGTACCACATGTGCCTCTCGCCAATCACTAGGTACCCTCCTGTCTCAAGTGACCTGCTGAAAAGCTCCACCAGGGGCAGCCAGTATGTCCGCCAATTCTCATAGTACTCTCGGATGAATGCCATCCGCCCTGGAGATTTGTTTTTCTTTAGGGCCTTGAGGGCTAACTACACCCTTTTGGTGGAGATAGCATCATCCGCCCTCCCCTTACTGGTCTTTTATCCTTATCCAGATGTGACACCCTGGGGTACCTTTCCCTCCCTCTTGCTCCATTTCTGTTGCTCCCTGATCCCACTCCCTGCCGCTTCTATCCCCTTCATGCCTTGCTTTGTAGATATCCCATCCCTCCCTAGTGAACACAGAGGCAAAGTACTCGTAAATACCTCTGCCTGGTCCTTGCCCTTCCACCCACCTCCTTCTGATCTCAATCTGCTGAGATGGCCCTAGATTTTTTAATGAAGGAACTAGGTCAGTGCTAGGAAGATGAATATTCTCTAAGTTAACTCTAATTGGTATAGCTAGCAACAGCATGCTTCATAGTGCTCTGCATAAACACGAATAACCATCAGTCCCATCCATTATTAGTGCACAAATATAAGAAGCAATATTTTCACTTAGTCTGAATGTTCATATAATCCAATGACAAAAATACAGAACAAAACTCTGTTCCATTAATACACCTCATTTTCTAGTTAAGTTTGCCTCTCTTGTAGTTTGAAATTTGTTGTCATCATCTTATAGAGCGCTACATGGGCAGAAACACGCTTTGGGCAAGATGTGAAAATGACAGCTGTACTGCTCATAAGGAGGTGTGGTAAAATGGCAATGTTGAAAATCTGGAGTGAAAATATTGAAAATTGGCGAACTACAGTGGCGTAGGAGCTGCATAACGCACTCCAGAAACAATCATTTTTAGGAATTTTCCACCAAATTTTCAACATAGGCTTTTGAGAGCCCACCTTATGAACAGTGGCAGTGTCGTTTTGTTACTCAGTCCCAAAAGGTGATTTGGCGTAGTGACTGCGAAATCACCCTTTGGAGCCCTATTAATGCCATGACAGTGACAGCATTCATGAGAAGGGGTCCCAAAACTCATGTTGAAAATTTGTGCAAAATTCCAAAAATGGCTGAGATAACGCAGCAAAGTTGAAAAACCCTATCTATCCCATTATACAGCTTACCGGCATTTCCTCAGTTCGCGGGTCGGCTTTGAAGAGTGCAGACATGTTCCTGGTCCATCAAGATCATCGCACCAAGTCCGAGGTAAGTGGGGTGGGGTGGGGAGGTGGGGGTGCAGTGGTGGGGCGTGGGTGGAGGCAGAGACAATGAGGACCATTCTTAAATTTCAGTTTTTTTTAAATGACAATGGATATTTGCCAATAATTGGGTGGCCCCAGCGTGGCACAAGGATGGCTGGTGGGGGGGCATGAGCCGTATGGGTGATTAGCACCCCGTCGGCAATAATATCTGTTGCCATGTTGGGGTGGGCTCCCAGCATGGCACACTGTACTCAGGGGAGGAACAGTGAATCGATGGGGATTGGGCACCCCATTGGCTATTATCGATGTGCAGCCATGCTGGGGTGGGCACCCAGCATGGCATATGTAACTCTGCTTTGGGAGGGCACAGCACAGCCAACAAAGGATTGGGCACCTGTCGGCTACACAGTGTGTGCCTGGGGGCGCATGCAGTATGCCTGCGTGTGTGTGTGTGTGTGTGTGTGTGTGTGTAGGGGAGCTGCATGAGCAGGTGATATCTTATCACTGCTCACTGAAGCGTAGCTCCCTTTCAACTGTACGCCACTGCATTTTGAGCTGTCATAAGACAGCTCCAGCAGGCATTGGAGAACCAGGCAAGCCCTGCAAACACACTGACTAAATTGAAGAGGGCTGCCATACCTCCGAAAAATCGGATGATGGCATCTATGTTTCTTGCACATGCGCAAGCAAACATAATGAATGCAGGCACAGGGGAATTATGGAAATTGCTGGGGCAGTGGTCTCCTTTATTCTCTGGAGACATACCCAAGGTGGAGACAGATAATAAATTTCACCATTTGGAGTTGGTGGAAATGGACTATCAGTTTGTGCTGGCTAGCTGCTTTATTTTCACTTTAAACTGCATGCTGTCTGAGCTGCATCTAAGTACAGACAAACACACTTGATGCTTGTGTGATATCGGAATGATTAGTGTCTATACGCAGAAGCTGTCTGAATGCCGCATTCTCAAGCAAGCAACACAGTAAATCTCAGCACTGCAGTCAGGTTGGCAAACATGCGGGATCTGCAACATGATGATCGGGATGTCAGGAGAGGTGGGCCAAAATGAGATGTCCTGGAAAAATCTGTACATTTCAGAGGTAGGTGGGCTGAGGGGGCATCGTTTGAGAATTGGTGGGATCAGGACCAGGGTTTGTCTCTATGTCCTCAGCAGATAGTAAAATAATTGTCAAGGATGATTTGGCCAGGTGCCTAAGTATTAGTTTAGTACTGACGTTAAATGATAGAAGCAAATGCCTGGACCCAGGAAGCTAACACCTTCTGTATCCCATTATACAAATTCATGACAGCTGAGCTGAGGCAGCTGGGGCTCGATGTGAGCCTGGGGCTTGAGATGACTGGGGTGACAACAGACTGAGTATAGAATTCAGCTACCGTCTGTCTGTTAGTACCAAAAACTAAAGCAGAGCAAAGCAAAGACTGAACCTTTGTACTCTATAGCTGGCTAAATATTCAGGGTAGGAATAACACTCAGACAGCGATACTGAATGTTTCAGGAGCAACAGTCCCCATATTGTTGCAGGGAACAAGCACCAAGTGACTGCAGACAGTTGACTGGCTGCAGTTCCTGTAGATAGAAACTCTGTTTTGATTTAAACTTTTCTTTCAGGTTGTAGTCATCACCAAGCTGTTGTACAGTAGGCAGCCTGAGGGGAGCTGCAATAACAGCAGCATCTCAGGTAGTTTTCAGCACACTTAGTAGGAAAAATAGCAAAAATATTAAGGAGCTAATTGTGTATTGTGTTTTATGTGGGAAGTGTATTATGGAGGGGAGGAACTGATAGAGGGTGGAATGAGGGCAGGTGAACAAGGCAGCCAGGATTGGTGCCATTTGCAAAGAACAAGTAGCATATTTCTGCAGTCAGTCAGTCAGTTAGGTGGCTGCAGTACCCAGACATTTTCTAGAGTGCCTAGTGATCCTTTGCATGAGTGACATCAAAGTTGACTGCCATGAAGCAGGAATGTGGTGTCTTACTGGGGCATCTATAAGTAAGTAAGAAATGTTATTTGTCATGTGCCAATTCTCTGGGGCTCAGGGTGCTGTAATGTAGGTCAGGAACATACAATACATAACACATTCATCATATATAAAAGATCTAATTTTAGCCATAGAATAAATAATAAATAGTGCAGGTAGACAATAAGATAAAGTAACTAAACTGAAATAAATAAAATCAAATCAGATAGCAGCCAGTGTATTGGGTCCTACCTATGACCCAAAGGCCTTCCTAAAAGATGAGATTTCAGGCCTTCTTACACATCTCCAGAGAGGGAGCCCTTTAGGATCTTGGAAGTGAGTTCCATAAGGCTTGGCAAGGAAGACCACAGGCCAACAGGACACTCTACCCAAAAGAGGGCAGGTAAGCAGTCATGGACAAAAGGTGAAAGAGCCTAACCCTAAAACAGGTAAGCCTGCAGAGGTAGGTAGTATTAGTAGTAGCAGGTTTTATTTATAATTGGCACCCTTCCCAGGAGGCTCAGTGCACCATCACAATACGAACAGTGAAACATGTCAAGAAAAACATGTATTACTGTAAATTAAATAAATCAAATTAACACAGTAAAACCTGTTCACTAAAAAGCTACATGCAGTTCATAAACAGATAAAATGAATAAATAATGTAAAGAAATAACAGCTGGATAGTAAAATAAGCCCATTCCAGCCATGTCAGGGTACATCGGAGGTTCAGTACTGGAGCCGGTCCTTTTAATGTCTTTATAGTGACATAGCAGAGGGACTGGAAGGAAAGTATGTCCCTTTGCAGATGACACAAAGATCTGCAACAGAGTTGATATGCATGGTGGGGTGGAAAGGATGAAAAGGACTTGGCAAGGTTGGAGGAATGGTCAAATGTATGGCAGCTTAGATTCAATGCAAAGAAGTGCAAAGTAATGCACCTGGAAACAGAAACCCAGGGAAGAGTACACAATTGGGAGGTGAGATACTGACAACAACAAAATGGAAAGAGGACTGGAGGTAGTCATATCAGATGACCTAAAGGTGGCCAGCAATGTGATAAGGCAGTAAGGAGGGTTGGGGGATACTGGGATGCATAGGGAGAGGCATCACCAGTAGAAAACAGGAAGTTGTTGTTCCTCTGTACAGACAGTTGGTAAGACCACATCTGGAGTACTGTGTACAGTTCTGAGACCCCATGTCCGCAAAGACATAGACAGGGTGGAGGCTGTCTAGAAGAGGGCAACCAAAATGGTTCAGGTTCTGCACCAGAAGACATATGAAGAAAGACTAAAGGAGCTTAAGATGAATAGCCCCGAGGAAAGGAGGGAGAGGGGGATGTGATAGAAACTTTCAATACCTCAAGGACTCAACAAAGTCCAAGAAGGTAGCATCTTTCAGAAAAAGATGTGCAAGAACAAGGGGAACAATTTGAAGATAGATGAGGGATGGCTCAGAGGTAATGTGAGGAAGTATTTCTTCACAGAGGGTTGTAGATGCATGGAACGGCCTTCCTGAGGAGATCGAGAGTCAAAAACAGTGGGGAATCAAGAATGCATGGGACAGACATAAGGCAATTCTAGTGGGAGGTAGGAGGAAGTAGGCTGTTGGTTAACTAGGATCTGCAGCTTATCCGTTAGGTAGGGGAAATGGGGAGACTAGGTGGGCCAACAGTCCTTATCAGTCATCAAATTCTATGTTTCTATCTCTGTGCTGGTCCAATAGCGTCCATCAATAGGCCAAAATTCAAAAATTTGCGGCCTCTTCCCAAGGTCTGCCCCCGTGTTAGAATATTTAGTTAGGGGAGCATGGGAGACATAGCCCCTCATAAATACTGGGCAGAGAATTTAAATCTTGGTGCCCTAATGATGGGTGCACTGGATGGGTGCATTTCAATAGCGGAACCAAAATAAGCAGGCAGACTGGTTATTCCTCAAAAGCTCATAGGAAAAGGAATGTCTTAAGGCCTCTTTTGAGGCCTCCACCGAGGTGGGTGTCCTGTTGTAACTACTCCTTACCTTGGGTAGGCTTGCAAAGCAGGTGAGTGTACTATGTAGAACTATTCCCTACCTGGAGAAGGCCATGAAGGCAAGTGGGTGTCATGTTGTAACTACTCCCTATCTGGGGTAGGCCTGTGGAGGCAGGTGGGTGTCCTGTTTGTTATTACTCCCTATTTGTGTTAGGCTAGTGAAGGCAGTGCAATAGTGGTTGGAAAAATGCTAAGGCAGGAGGTAGGCAGGGGAGGGTGGTGTGCTGTAGAAGATGTGGGGCTGCAGAGTTCCTGGAAGCAATGTGGAGTCAAGAGGTTGCCCAGTGTGTAGGAGGCTAAGTTGTCCTAGTGGCAGAGGTGCAGATGCTAAGGAAAGAACTGGGAATTCTGACAAGAAGGCAGGAGATCTGGGTTGGGCCATAGGAAGGAACAGGGAGTAGAGGGTGAGTGGGTGGGATGTACTGCCCCATAGGGAGGAAGCATAGGAAACAGGCTGGATGGCCATGGGGAGTAATACAGGAGTTTAGTGGGGATGGAAGTGCCCACAATGGTACCAGTGAAGAATCACTTCCAGTTATGGACTACTGCAGAGGTGGGTGACCTAGGTGGGAAGCAGATGACAGGGACAGCTGGTTAGAAGAGGGGGTTGAGAAGAGGCTCCAGTGGGACAATAGGGGAATAAGGGGTGAAGTAAGGACAACAGGGGAGAGCAGGCACACTCAGAGGAGTAAGAGGAGACTGAAGTGGAGCCATGGAAGACAGGGCTCAACTGCAGCCAGGGAGGTGGGGAGTAGACAAGAAGGAGGAAGGATCTTAAGCAGACAGCATGGTTGAGGGATGGTAGCAGTAAAAGGGTCCAATAGGACAGATTAAGCAGGTATTAGTTCCAGCAGTGGAAGAGTGGGGATTGAGGGTAGCAGTCGAGTTATAGTACTAGGAATTCCATATTAAAAGTTGTTGGGTTGGCTGGGAGGGACAACAGCAGGATAGAGAGGGGTGTACCTGGGAGTTACAGCAGAACACACAGGCTAAAAGTAAGCCCACTCACAAGCTGGATAAGAGGGAAGTCACTTGTAATAGTTTACCTAGGTACAAATGACCTGGCTGAGCAAGGTAGAGGCAGAGCAGGATAGGTTCAGAGTTCTGGGGTAGGTTTTCAGGGCAGGGGTTGCTAAGCTAGTAACCTTCATCATTTATCACAGTCAAATAACTACTTTTGAAGTCAGCACATATGTTCAGTGATGATAAACAAGAACATTAAATTCATTGCTCCAAAAAACTTTTATTAATTGACAAACTCACATCACTTATAAAAATATCACCACCATGTAAAACATCGGGTAGTCCTTTTCTGTTTCCTCGTGGTTCAAAGAAGAAACATAAAGCATTTAGCCAAAACGTAGACTAGCTATAAAAGTATTGCCGCTCTCCTCGGTGCAATATTAGGCATATTATAGTGCAGATAAGCAAAGAATTTGACTGAAATAAGCGACTATTGCATTTCTGACTTGCTTCGTATGTAAATCGAGATGTTCATTAGTGCCATTAATATATGATACGAAAGTCATCAATTCATTCCCCCGTCTAAATGAGCAAACAGTCATCAATGTTCCTTTTCCATAATTTGACTCTACTATGGAATGGGTTTTGAGTTGCATCATACACATTTCTATCTTCCTATTCACCCATAAAATAAATTTGCATAGTTCGAGCTAATGTAGTGGCCATTTCCATTCCCTTTTTCTGTACAAAGTAACTTCCTTCAAACCAAAAATAGTTACATTCCAGGATAAATCTTGCAATTTCACTATATAATCTGTAGGTGGTAACTTTTTTCTATTTGCATCCGCTTAGTAAACACCATAAGGGCTTGTTTATCTGGGATGTTAGAATACAAACTTTCTACATCAATACTGATGAGCCAATCTATTTTTCAACCTGTATCATAAATAGTAATTTAAGTACAGAATTAGTATCTTGTATATAGGACTTTAAAGTAGATACAGATTTCTTGATAAAAAATCAACAAATTGGCATATTTTTTCTGTTACTGAATCATTAGCAGATACTATCGGATGCCCAGGTACCAGTCTTTGTGTTTTATGAATTTTGGGAGAAGATAAAAATGGGATTTTAGATGAGCAACTTTCAAAAATATACTTTCTTGTTTAGTAATCCATCCTCGACCATCACCCTCCTGAATCAAAACATCAACTTTAGCTTTAATTTCCTCTGTTGGATCAGTAGATAATTTCAAATAGTAATCAGAATTATTCAATTGTCTATAAGCTTTCATTTTATAATCCTGTGTGCCCCATACAACAACGGCTCTTGTTTGTAACTCTTTAATTGCTTTTTTCTCTCCCTTTACGAATATTAGACCTTGAATATTTAGATTTATCTTTTATCACGGTAGATTTTACTTCGCTTGTTACTATTGTGCAAAAAGTGTTAATAGCCTGATTTGTTTGTAGGGGCAGAAGGACGATGGTGCTTTAAAATGAGTAATTTCTCAGTCTTCATTTCTCTTACTATTCATCAGATGTTCTATTCATCTCTTGTTGTAAAAATAATTTTTTAGATGTAATTTTCTGTAAAATTTAAATAAATTCTCTTCAACATTGAATTGATTAAGATGGTTAGTTGGAACAAAATTCAAACTTTACAGAGCACTTTATTTTGTACTACAATCAGACTTACCTCTGAAAGGTTGACAACCTCCAATTCGCTTGTCTGGAAGAACTTCTAGCCCTCCAATTCTGTCTGCCTCTCGAGTTCCTCCTTCTTGTTGCTGTCATCCCTCTGATTTCTCCTTTTCTCTGCCTCTTCTTATTCTACATCTCTGATGTCTGATGATAAAGTATCCATCCCTCGACCTAAAAATGACCTCTCTCCCTTGATTCCTGTTAGGTTCTTCAAAGTCACTATCTGGGCCCAACGAGATATCAATTGCATCTCCTTGAGTATCCAGGTTTCGCTGATTTTGGTGGATAGACTTCAATTTAGCACCTTGCCATGTGTAAACTGTTCCAGCTTTATAATCATTCTCATCTCTGATGTACCTTTTTTGTTTATATGCCGCCAGTTCTGTTTGGTATTTTCTAATACTGGCCTCAACACGTATAGCTAATAATTCATATTCTGCCCCACAAACTTAGCTCTGAGTTTGGGTTCTAAAGTAAACAAATGTTCCGTTGCTTTATAAGCTTCTTTTTAGCTTTTTAATAGTTAACAACATTAAGTCATAACTATATTTATTCAGTATCTTTTCCCAATCCTGAAGGTACTCTGCATCATCCATTCCAAATTAGGGAGGCCTTTGGATGTGCATCCCTTGTGGTATACATTTATCATGCCAATATTGGGAAAGAGATGCCATGGAGATTAAACCTAATTAATTTTTTTCTTTGTATATTTGAGGCTACGAAAGTCTACTAAGTCCCTACTCATTGGAGGCCAGTACCTGATAATTAAGCTTGTATCTGGTTGATAGGAAATATAATATCCTGTCCAGCTTGTTCTGAAAAGATAAACTTTCAATGGTGAGAGCATTAGATGCCATTATTATAACTCTGGAGTTCACCCCTTATGGTGTTGATTCCTTACACAATATAAATCATCTCAACCACAAACCTAAAGACTCTAATTACAATAGGAGCAGGAGGGCTACTAAAATCACTCAGAGTGCAGCCAGTGACTAGAGCCAGCATAGTTAGGAAATGTAGAATAATGAAGTTTAATTGCTGGCTGAGAGAATGTGGTAGGGTAGAGGGATTTGGATACATAGGCAACTGGGGTGAGATTTAGAATGATAAATCCTCTATGCACCTGACAGACTGCACCTAAGCAGGAGGAACCAGGCTTCTTGGGGAACAGATTGGGAAATATATAAGCAAGAGCTTAAATTTAAACTGAAGGGGAACAAGAAAGAGTTGCAGCAACCAGGGATCTGGGAGAAAGGGGGCAAGCAGGCTCCCAAGGTACAAAACATAGAATGGTCAGAAAAGGGAGGATTAGGGGAATAGGAGGTGGTTTGGGGTGGGTCTTTCTGGAGGAGAGTACAACTGACTGCCCCATCAGGTAAAAAACATAGAGGACCAGTAAGGAGTGGAGTGGAGGGAATAGGAAGAGGCTAGGGAGAGCACAAGCAAGGAGGAGAGCCAAGGGAAGAAGAGAGAGAGAGAGAGAGGGCAGGCAACCAACAGGGAGGAAGGAGACACCTGGTTGAAAAGGAGGGAGGGAATCAGGAGTGGTGGAGGGTAGTGTCCTTTAAAGCTGGAAGCCTCAGGAACAAAATGGATGATCTGCAGGCCATAATGGCAAAGAGAAAGGTGGATATGTAGTGGTCACTGAGACCTGGGCTACACCCAGCTATGACTGGGACTTGTCCATTCCAGGGTATGCCCTCACAGGTGGGACAGGGAGAAAGGGAAGGGGTGGTACTATACATCAGGGAAGACATTACTGTCACTAAGGAGAAGTAATGAGGGGAAATAGCGACCATGAGTACAGATCCAAATGGCAGCAGGAAGGAAATTGAGGTGAGTGTAGCAATTTCCACCTAACTAGGACAAGGACATGGATAAGAGTTGGGTACCAGATCAGGATGGTGGCTACAAAGTGCAAGAGTGTCCCATTCACTCTGTGCATCAAGAGTCAATTGATTCTGGATGCAGTCCTGGCAAGGTTCCTGGTCCAGGGGTGACAGAGCAGATACTAGAATGGACCATCCTGGATCTGGTATTGACTAATATTGATCACATCCAGGACATCATGGAGGAGGAGCCCTTGGGGAGCAGTGACCACTGAAAAGTGTGGTTCACAGTTGACATGGGAAGGAAGCACCAAGTATGAAGACAAAAGTGCTAGATTTCATGAAGGCCAACTATGTTAAGATGAATTAGATATTGAAGGGCACCTAGTTAACCTTAAGAATGACATGAGCATGGATCAAAAGTGGACAGTGATCAGGAAGTGACAATGGCAGCACAAACACCTGCTTTAAACAGAAGGAAAGAACTCCAAAGCCTGGAGACCACGTTGATTCAGTGAGAGCTGAGCCAGCAGTGAGGGATAAGAAGGCCATGTACAGGAAGTATAGGAGGTCTTGGAAGCGAGGGATGAGGGGTCTTCTTGATGAAAGCTTGGAGGCCAAAAGGATAGTCAGGCAGGTCAAGTGTAGGAAGGAACTGCAAACTAAAGGGGATTAAGGATGGAATGAAAGCCTTTAGAAATAGCAGCAAAAACAGAGACATGAAGGTAGGCATAGTGAAGCTAAAAGGAGGGAGGGCTAGGTGAAAGGCAGTAGAAAAAGCATAAGTATTGAATAAATACTTCTACTCTGTCTCTACTAAAGAAAGGATGGGCTTATGCTGCAAGGGATGATGGGATGAGGAAGGGAAGGAGACAGAACATTGCTGAGTACAGGATAATGAAGACAGGGTTAGAAAAGGACACATATCTTAAGGTAAACAAGTCCCTGGCCCAGATGGCATGCATCCTAGAGTCTTATGGATCTGGCAGTAGAGCTGCTGGGTCTGATAGTAGATCTGTTCAACAGCTCTATAGATACTGGTGTGGTACCACAGGAGTGGAAAACAGCACATGTGGTGCTGCTGCATAAAAGTAGGCTTAGGGTAACCCTGGAAACTACAGGCTGGTCAGTCTGACCTCCATTGTGGGTAAACCGATGGAGATAATTCTGAAAGAAAGACTACTTGAGTTCCTTGAAGCAAACAGGCTACAGGATGAGAGACAGCATGGGTTCATGTTGGGGAAGTCCTTTCAAACACACCTAATCAACCTCTTTGATAGGGTAATGAAGGTGGTGGACAAGGGTCAGGTGGTTGACATTCTATATTTGGATTTCAGAAAGGCCATTGACTCTGCGTCACAGAAGAGGTTGGTCAGGAAGTTGGAGGACCTAGGGGCAAGGAAAAATTAAATCAGGTGGGTGGCAAACTGGATCAGCAGTGGGGCTCACAGAGTGGTGGTGGTGGTAACTTTCAGATACAAGGGAAGTTACCAGTGGTGTCTTCAGAGGGTCAACACTCAGCCAAGTGCTGTTCACTGTGCTCATCAATGACCTTTGGGGCGCTGTTAAAAACATGATCTGCCTCTTTGTGGATGACACCAAGCTCTGTGGAAGGGTGGACACAAAAAGGGTGCAGGACCTAAAGAAGAACCTGGCAAAGCTAGAGAGGTGGTTAGGTATCTGACAGCTAAGGTTCAATTCTAAGAAGTTCAAGGTCATGAACATAGGAAAGATGAATCTGAGGGCCAGTATTGTCTAAGTGGATCAAAGTCACTGAATCAGAGGGGAAAAGGACTTGAGGATAGCTATCACCAGTGATCTGAAATAGGCTATACAGTTACTAAGTTTACATGAGTTGGTGATCAATTACCTAGTCTTATTCTCAGGTAATCGCACCAACTCCATTCCATTACAAGAAGAGCATCAATCGATGCACCCAGAAGAGAACAGGTTTACATGCAGGGTAATATTTGATTACAAGGTAATTGATTGCCATTTAATTGATTTTACCCTGCATGTAAATAAAATACAAGTTACTGAGCCTGTGCACTGGATTGAGTTCTGTAATTGCATCCACATGAAATTTAAAATTGAAGTTCCTGGAATTGGTGCACTCATTCAGTGCACTTTGATTGGTTCCTCGGATCAATCTATATATTCTCGATGCTGTCATTTACATGCAGGCTCGTGATAGGTTTACACAGCAATTGAATACCATATAATCGATTCCAAGCCTGCATATAAATAGAGTAAGTGTAGAAAGGCAGCAGCCAAGACTAACAGAACTTTGACTGTATTGCTAGAGAGTTCATGAGCAGAAGAGGATATTGTGCTGCTGTACAGATCCTTGGTTTAATCACATCTGGAGTACTGCATGCAGTACTGAAGACCCCACCTAAAAATGATAATAACCAGCTCAAAGCAGTTCAGAGGAGGATGATGACAAAAATGGTTAAGGGACAGTGGGTACAGCATATGAGTACAGGCTGAGAGAACTCAACATCTACTCACTCGAGGAGAGGAGAGAGGAGACGTTATTGAAACCTTCAAGTACCTAAATAGCATAAACAAGGTTGTTATCAGGGAACTTCTTTATCTCAGCAAAACAAGATTACAAATGGGTATTGTTATAAATTGGCGGGGAGAGCTCAAGAATGAGACCAGGAGACACTTTCTTACAGAGTGGGTGGTGTCAAGGTGATACGAACTCCCATCTGAGGTCATCACTTAAAAGAGGAGTGCCACAGGGATCAGTTCTTGGGCCAGTACAATTTAATATCTTCATTAGTGACATTGCAGAGGGGCTGGAGAGGAAGGTATGCCTCTTTGCATAGGACAGTCCGGGACCGGGAGGGGTGAAGAAAATAAGAAGTGACCTAGCTAAGCTGGAGGAATGGTCAAGAGTATGGCAGCTAAGATTCAATATGAAAAGTGCAAAATCATGTACCTGGGGTGCAGAAACACAGGGAGAATTACATGATGGGGGAGTGTTGTTAGAGGCCACACAACATGAAAGATATCTAGGGTGATAATATCTGATGACCTAAAGGTGGCCAAACAATGTGCCAAGGTGGTGGGGGAGCCAGTGGGATGCTGGGGTGTACAGGGGAGAATCACCAGCAGAAGAAAGGAGGTTGTGATGCCACTGTACAGGTCATTGGTGATGACCTCATTTGAAGTACTGTGTCCAGTTCTAGAGGCCGCATCTCCAAAAGAACAAAGATAAGGTAGAGGTAGTTCAAAGAAGGGCAACAAAATGTTGCAGGGCCTACACCAGAGGTCATACAAGGAGAGATTGGAGGAACTCAATATGTATTCTATGGAGAAATGGAGAGAGAGGGTGACATGATGGAGACCTTGAAGTACCTAAAGGGAATAAATAAGGTACAGGAGAGCAGCCTCTTTCATATAAAAGATGCTCTAGAACAAGAGGACATGACATTAGACTTGAAGGTGTAGACTAAGGGCAATGTGAGAAAGTACTTCTTCACATA
Source organism: Neoceratodus forsteri (assembly GCA_016271365.2). Taxonomy (NCBI): domain Eukaryota; kingdom Metazoa; phylum Chordata; order Ceratodontiformes; family Ceratodontidae; genus Neoceratodus; species Neoceratodus forsteri. The sequence goes on along the minus strand of CM028137.1, from coordinate 257,275,670 downwards.
AAGGGTAGTGGAGGCATGGAACAGGCTCCCAGCAGAGGTGGTGGGGCAAAATCAGTAGGGGAATTAAAAGCTGCATGGGATTGGCAAACAGAACCCTGGTGGTTCAAAAGAGAGGTGAGGCCAGAGATCAAGTAGGATGTGAGACATTTGTTGTTTAGGTAGCGAGAAAGGAGCAGACTGGATGGGCCTGGTGGTCCTTATCTGCTGTCAAATTCTTTGTTTCTATGTTACCTGGCCTACTCATTTGGCTGCTTGCAGGATTTGTCTGATCTTTGACCATTGTTAAACATAGAATATATGTAACATTGTTTTGTGTCATGGATATATATAACCCAGTGTAATTTCATTTATGTCTGCATGTATAAAACCTGTTCTGTTATGCCTCAGTGTAATTAAACTCAAGTTGCCCCTGAAAAAGGGGCACGTAGTCTCAGTGGGCCTACTCGGTCAACAAAATTCAATAAATAAATGAATAACTAAAGACCCCATAAATTTAACAGGACTATCTCAGACTGCTGTCCATGGCTAACACAGAAAAGGGATCTTTAAGTTTTATGTTCACATCCTGCATAATATTGGGAGAATCAGGGGAAGAATATTCAGAATGCTAAGTAGAATTTTAGGCATAGACTTCCCATATGCATACCTCTCAACCTCCATCATCACAAATCAGGGACAAGGCTTAAAATGATCAGGGACAAATGACCAAAATCAGGGACACATCAGAAAAAATAGTAATAGTAGTTCCAGAAGCTATGTACAACATGCTTCTTAGTGTGAATAGCATTTTCTTAATGAGAACTAGATTGTAACATCAGTGGCTGGCATTATTTTATGATTCAAGTCCCTACTCTTCTGTGACAGAAATGCCAAATTTAGGAGGGACAGAAGAAATTTCTGAGGCAAAATCAGGGACATCCCTGAAAATCAGGGACAGTCAAGAGGTATGCCCATATGATATAAGCATAACAGTGATGGGATAGATCCTCTAGCAGGAAAACAAAAATCCAGAGAGCCTCAGTAACTTGGCACTAATTAGTGGAAGGGAAGTAAAATCACCCAACATATATTCAATGGTTGACATAAATGTTGGACTGCTCAAAACTGAAAAAAATCATTATCGCTCCTGCATTGATTGAACTTCCACACCACTGCAGTTATCTCCCTCTGTTACGTGGATGAGCAATTCATCTGCCCTCAGATCAATTGTCCATTGTTCAGTATTGTCTTGCTCACCAAGTGTTGCTGCCACTTCTGAATATGCACTTGCTAGACATTTCTTATTGTCCTGCATTGCACTTTACTCACTGCACATACACATTTAATATTTTTTCTAACTGTACCAATTTTGTACTGTGTACTGTTCAAATGGTTTGTTTATATGTATTGTGCTGCTGTTTCCTATGTTCTCTTTCCCAGGTCACACCTAGAAACAAGTATTGGCTCAGCGCTTCCCTGGTCACCAATTTTGAATAACTAAATATTATATAATTGAAGGTGATACTGAAACGTTTGAAGATAGATGTCACCCCTTTCTGAATATGCTAAGTGACTGAGAAATAAGGCAGATATAAACAATTTATTTTGTACCAAGCAGCTCTGAAACATCTTGCTTGATAGGAACACCCATATTTTGTTTTGTCACTCAGATTTTTATTGAAGCTTATACTGTTACAGATCAACCATAAAACAGCAATAAATCCATGCACTTTTACCTTGCACATCAGTATATATACATATATCAGCAAGGCTATATATACCGGTCTGAATAATCTCATCAGTATCCTCAGAATGATAGACCACCCATACACTAAGGAACATTTAAAGCTACTCAGACTTATTTTCCTTCCATTTTTCTGGGTAGTACAAAAGGGAAGCCCTTCCATGCTACTGTATATTTTGGTTTTAGAGCCTCAAACAGGGAGTAATGAGTTTCATTTGTCTCACACCCTTACAAACATCTATCCAGTCCCTTCACTGAGGGTTAAATTAGTCAAACAACCAAGTATTATAACTTTACAGAGACTTGACTACATTCAGGTAAACTAGCATTATCTGGGTTCCTATAACTGTGACAGAACCCCTAATATCTCTTGTTTCAGCCCAATATAGTAGTAGTGCCTGTTTATAGTGTTCAGCAATCCTGATATACTATAGCTCCCACGGATGATTCCCAAAAGGTAAAAGAGTAAGGATTTGTATTTATGACGATGCACTGATGCATGAGATTTGGAAAATTCAACAATCGCCCTAAAGTAAAAAAAAGTTATGCAACATTCATCTGAATCCAAATAAAGAAGAAAGAAAGAAAAAAGTGGTCAATGTTGCTACAAGTTCCAGCTCAGTTAAAGACGTACTTATGGACAGCGACAGAAGCCTGAGAGTGTCTAATAATACTGCAATTGTGGCAAGTGTCATGATTTATGGAGGCTGATAGAAGAATATCTCTGTAAGTGATCATATTTGTTTGGCATGTTTTAGTCAAGTCTTATAATTTCAAAATGCCTCAAACTGCGTCACAAAGTACCATGATAAAGTCTTTGATGCACTAAATGGGGAGGGTAGGACCTGTAGAAATGTTTTTCCCAGGTATATACAGACTGAAAAATGTGGCGTACACTGGCATATCCAAGTAGTGCATTAAAAGTGTTCATCACATACAGTTTTAATATGTTGCATCTAAAACATGTTACTTCACCTTTAATAAGGCCAGAAGAATTAAAAACCTAAATTTATTTTCAGACAGTTCAGTCAAAATTACAAATTACATTGGCTGTGTGCTGAATTAAATGTTTTTACTAAGAATGGTCTATTAAACTTTTCCCATGGTAGCTATTTCCAGCTAACATTTTAACTGTAGTTGCCAGGTTCTATTGGGGCCTGGCCAGTTTCCAACAAGGATCTGTGTAGTGGGGGTGGGCAGGGAGTATTCTGTGGCATTCACATATCCTCAGTTGGTGGCCTTAACACTCTACTTTACCCTATCCCAGCTGCTCCACTGAGCACACAGGTGGCCAGGTTGGAGGGCATGACAGGGTTACCACAAAAGAGACCACTTACACATGGCTTTAGGTGGGAAGGGTGAGGCATGTGCATGTTATGACAGAGAGGAGTCTGTCATACCTTGCCTACACCCATGGCAAACCAGTTTTGGGCCCAGAAGTTTCCTCAATATATGCCAGTCCATAACTAGCCCTCTTTGCCATGGACAGTTGAGGTTACACAAGGTTAGCAACTATAGGATTTGATTTATAAATATTTCCTCCAGTGATGGGAATACAGCAGTACTTTTCTGTAAACTGGTAGATCCATGATCCTCTGCAGGTGCATTGCAGGAGATCCACTTTGTTGCCAGACAAGGCTTTTGATTGGTGACCCAGTTCCTGGCACTGCTTTGATTCCCTCAATGCCTCTTCCCATCTGAGGAGCATTGTAGGGCAGTAGGGAGCAGTTCATGCTGTGGGTATGATTGGCTTGATATGTGGCATCACTCTGTGCAGCTCCATGGGTAGGCAACATATGATTCATGTTTCCAGCAGCCTGGATAGTGAATAGAGACCTTAATGAGTAGAAATTAAATACTGTGCCCTAAAATGTGTAACGATATTGCAACTATGTTCAAAAGGTTACTGTCAGTGTCAGTCACAATTTTGGTAGTATTTAGCACTGGGTTTCTCTTCATTTTAGCCAAAGCAGAGAGAGAGAGAAAATGCACAAGGCAAGATGAGCTGAACTGGGATAAGGGGAAAGAGAGCTGTAAATAGGCTTTTAATTTGCTACAGAAACGGTCTAATTTTCAGATATTTTGGACTACTAGGGTATTTACAATGTGCTCAGAGGAGTGATGGGGTACACACTAAACCATAACGGTACTGTAGAAACAGCTTTGAGGAGCCGATTGGGTGTGGGGCCACACTAGATCACCGGTACATTATCAACAGCTCAAGAAGCAATGTGGGGTAGGAGAGCACTTACCTCCAGGACTAGCTGTTTTTATTTGGCAATGGTGCTAAGGGCTGCTGTCCCCATACAAATGAGCCCATAATTGGCATGCAAATGGCCCTAGTGCTTTGTATGCCCAATGGTCTCATTTGCATATTCATGCTGAATGTAGCCCACAAGGGTCTTGATGCTATCCCATTTTAGGCAGTGCTATTCTCTGTGGGCCATATACAGCCCAGGCCTGCATCAGGGCAGCATAGTTGCACTTAGCTCTGCACCGACACAGCCTGATATGCAGTTGGATAATGCAGCTTGCTATCCATCTGAATACAGCAGCAGTCAGGTAGGGCACAGGCACAAGTGCAGTGCAAACATTTATGTTGTTCTTGTGCTTTTGTTTCAATATTTGTCCCATAAAGTATAGAAAAGGACTAAGCAAAGGGAGTATGGAGCTAGGAAACCTACCAGCAATAGTTTAGAAGATGGGAATTTAGTCACCATCCCCACAATCAAGACATACTGAATCATACCACAGGTACAACCAGAATAAGCAGAAAAAGGTGCTGAAGAACTGAAAAGGGTTCTGAATGATGGGAAACACAGGAATTTACCAGGTGGAAGAAGCAACAATCGAGCCACAGGCTCATGGACAGGGTGTGCATTAATGCTAGAAGCCTGGGTAACAAGATGAGTGACCTTCAAGCATGGGTGGTAGAGTTCTGTATGGATCTTGTGGCAGTCACAGAGACCTGGGCATCTGACAACAATGACTGGGCTCTCACAGCCCCAGGTACTCTCTCTTTAGGGAAGACAGGAGGGATGTCAAGGGAGGAGGTTTGCACTCTATGTTAAGGAGGATAGAGGCCATATCCTGCAAAATGAACCTTAGAGAAAGAGTGTAATCCTGTGGGTTCAGCTTAGTTCATCCTCAGGAAAAAAATCCAGGTCAGGGTGGTATATAGACCTCTGAACCAAGAGGAGGACAAGGATAAGGAGCTTTTGGAGGAAATCAAAGAAATGTCACTAAAAGGAGAACTAGTGGTTGTGGAGGACATTAACATGCCAGATGTGGACTGGAGCAACAAGCTGGCTAGATCATCAAGGAGTCAGTTGGTGGTAGAAGCCTTACAGGACTGATTTTCACACAGTCACTCATCATACTAGGCAGAACAACCTCTTGGATGTGGTCCTCTAACTTGGAAAACATTGAGGCAGTCACAGAGTCAAGGAGCCACTGGCAAACAGTGACCATAACTTTGTTTAGTTTTAATAGCACTGAAGGATGTCAAATCCCAGTCAAGGGGCAGAAGTCCCAAATTTCAGAGGGGAAATTTCGATAAAATGAGGGAGCTAGTAAGAGAAAAACTAAGATTCACCAGCATTTTGTAGTAGAAGACATTTGAGGAATGATTAAACAAACCATCATAGAGGCCACAAAGGCATGTTTAAGGACAGTGACCAAAAGAAACAGACAGAGATGCCCATTTGGGTCATGAGTCAAGTTAGGATAGCCATTTGGGTCAAGAGGAAGCATTCTGCAACTTCAAAAGTAAGCTGGTAACAACCTATGGAGGAATACAATACATACCAAAGAATAAGGAGGCTAAGTCACCAGTGAGACAAGCAAAGGTGGCTGCAGAACATCAGATAGAGAAAGGTGTCAGGAGGGAACAAACAGTTTTTCAGATATTTATAGAAAAGAGAAGAAGGGTGGAGAGGTAGTTAAAATCAGGGAGGGCATAGGATAGTGGAAGAAGACAGGCAGAAGACCACTGTTCTGAACAAATGTTTCTGTTCATTGTTCACCAAAGAACACAGTGGCCCAGTGCCTGACTGGGACATTACAGCACACAGCAGGAAGTGCCAAAAATTGAAACACCAAGTATTATTGCAGGCAGGGTCAGAGAGGTGCTTGAGTATTTAAAGATCAACAGATCTCTTGGTCCAGATGGAATACATCTAAGGATAATTAAAGAGTAGTGAGTCAGCAGACCCCTTAGTGCACCTGTTTCACTGTTCTTTCAGATGGGAGTTGTACCTAATGACTGGAAAAGAGCCGCATGGTGCCTCTGCATAAGGGTGGTAGCAAGGAAGAGACTGGTAACTACAGATGGGTCAGCCTCACATCAGTGCTAGGAAGGCAAATGAAGCCCTGATTTAACAAGACCTAGTAGACTTCTTGGATAAGCATGGTCTACAGGATGACAAACAACATGGTTCTGTTACAGGCAAGTCATGCCAGACAAAACCTGATTACTTTCTTTGATTAGGTATCTACGGTAGTGGATAGTGGCGCCAGTGGACCTCCTCTATTTTGACTTCAGTAAAGCCTTTGATTCAGTACCACACAAACACTTGCTGAAGAAGTTAGAGGATCTGGGCATAGCAAGCTGCATCGTTAAGTGGGTGGGGAACTGTTTGAATGGAAGGAGGCAAGGGTGGTGGTCAATGGGAGATGTCAGAGGAGGGAGAAGTGACGAGTGTGGTCCTGCAGGGCTCAGTCTTAGGCCCAATCCAGTTTAATGTGCTCATCAGTGACATAAGAGTAGGTATCCAGGGCAAGATTTACCTGTTCATTGATGACACTAAATTAGGAGGAAGGATGGATAGTGAAGAAGCAGTAAGAATCGTACAAAATTATGAGAAGCTTAGAACAATAGTCTAGTATCTGGCAGCTGAAATTTAATGCCAATAAATATAAAGTGATGCATATTGGCAGGAACAACCCTAGAACAACTTATTGGCTAAACAGGGTCAAACCCAGTGACTCAAAAGAGCAAAAGGACCTAGGAGATACTATTAGTGACACCCTTAAACAAACCAGCCAAATGCAATGCAGCTATAGTAGAGCCAACAAAATGCTAGGATGCATAGGGAGAGGATTTGACAGTAGGCACAGGAGGTGATACTTCCACTGTACAGATCTATAGTGAGACCCCATTTGGAATACTGCATACAGTTTTGGAGACCATACCTTAAGAAGGATAGGGACAGGATTGAGACCATTCAGAAAAGGGCAGCCAAATGATACAGGGACTTCAGGGGCTGCCGTGAAGAGGGGTGGCTGAGGCGGTAAACATGTACTCACTTGAATCTAGGAGAAAGGGGATATGATAGAAACCTTAAGTACTGTCGTGAGGGGTTTAATTCAATACCCTACACTGATCTATTCACCAAGGCTCCCAACTGAACCACGAGGACATGGATGGAAACTGAGGAGGGTTTTAGGAAGCACTATTTTTCAGAAAGGATTGTGGAACAATGGAACAAATTACCTTTGGAAGTGGTAGGAGCTAGGACCATATCAGCATTTTAAAGACATAAGGAATTCTGGTGGGGGGGTGTAAGAAGAAGTAGGCTGTTGGTTAACTAGGATCTGCAGCTTATCCAATAGGTAGGAAATGAGCAGACTAGGTGGGTCAAGCGGTCCTTATCTGCCATCAAAGTCTATGTTTCTGTGTTTCTAAGGGGTTGGGATAAGGAGTATGCTAGAATGAAATCTGCAAGGAATCTACCAGCCAGGACCCAGGGTCACCTAGGATCTTGGGATCTCAAGCGGGACTTGATGGATCTTTGGTCTCTTTCTCCCATCACCTTTCTATGTTTCTATATAATCAATTTGGTCCTTGAGGACATCATACAGCACACATTTACAAAACGTAGATCATGCATTACTATCCTGATCAAATGTTGTAAAATGAAATCCTTTTCATGAATGTGGATATGCCAGTTGATGCAATATAGTCTTTTGATTATAGGAAGGCATTTGATACTGCCCTGTACCATACACTAATTAAGAAACTAGATAACAGGTCTGAACAGGGTTTTGAAAACATGGATGACCATCTTACTATGGAAAAGATCACAAAGGGTCAGTTTAAAGGGCCACATATTTTTCTATACACCTTTTTCCCCATCCACTGCTGTCACAGGGATCAACATCAAAAATAATCTGTGACTGCAGTGCTGGTAAACTTATCCCTTTACTGGACTATGTGTTTGGAACAAAATTTAGGTGGCAGTGCCTGACTAACTTTTCAGACCTGGGTTTTGGAATTGGGAATGCAGTTCATCAGGGTTGGAACTAGAATTTTTCAAGGGATATAATTTTCCATAAAAAATTTAAAATGTTCCCATTTAATGCTTAGATTAAGCTAAAACTGCTACTGTTTGCTGGCCCAGCAGATGCTACTCTGCTATGTAACTGGATCCGTTAGTGCAGGTGATACTGTTGGATCCTGCCTGTATCAGGATGTTTCTAGGTGACCAGATATTTTCTTTACAAAAGAAGATGCTGTACACAATTTCACATATGTGGAGACCTCAGAACATTGTCTTATCAAAAGATGCCAATGGTGTGAATCTAATTATCCTGATTTACAGTATCTGCAACATTGGGATATATTATCTGTGTCAGGGGTGTCATGCAACCAGAAATTTTGGAGGGCACGAAATCATAATTTCTCTAGTGGGGTCTGGGGACATGCTCCCCTGGGAACATTTGAAAAACTGAGGTCAAATGGTACATTTTGGTGACGTTTAGAAGGCCAGGATGCTTTTTCTTAACATGCTAAATGCTATCACAATGATACTTTTTTTCTTTGTTCAGTCTGTGACAGTGACCTCTTGTATTTTCAAAGCAATTTTGTAAAACTGAACTGAAATGCTGCATTTTGGTGGCTTTTACCATACAGTGAATCAGCTAGCTATTTGCAGTCCATTCCTAACTAACTAATTACCTGCTAAAAGCCAGAAATGCACCATTTGAATAGTCAAATTATTACAGTCATCTACTATAAATGTTTTGCATGAAAATAATGACACAGGTCATCTGTTCTTGCTGATACTTTGTTTACTGTCAATCTTTTCCATGTATTACTTATATATATGCAATAGGGATGATGATAAACAGAGTATGATGAATCCATTTATTTGAGTAACTGTGTATATAAATTTAATTTATACACACAGTTATTACATCACGCCCACCACTTGTGAGGTTACTTGAGGTCAATGGCAACTTCACAAGATAACCGCTTTATCACACAGTCGCTCTCCGCATATCCCTTCTTCATTCAGTAGGCATGGAAGGGTATTAAATAGCTAGTATAGCATAGCATAATGCTATTCAGTATCAGAGGTGGTGCTATCCATTTTCTAAACTGTATAGCACTAGACTGCTAAACATTTTTATGGTTTTTATTCAAGTTTACACATATAAACACATTAAAAACAAAGTATTTTTTATTTTGCTAACCAGTATGTGCCATATACATACATTTTTGCAGCTGATTAGCACTTTCACATGTGAAACTCCTAATCAATTGTTTTGGATTATTTAATACCCTACATGGACACAAAACCCATTTAATAAATCCATTTATCTGCACAGCCATTGGATAAATCAAATTTATCTATGCAGCTGTGATTTAATCACCATTTATCCACACATTATTTATGTCATTATCATTTATCTGCATAGTAGTGATGTCACATATTCCCGTATTCAAATGCAAATAACTTTAAAATGAAGAATGATAGCATAATACTGTGAGAACAAAAGGTGTTCAGCAGAAAGATATTTACAAAATGAGTGGTGTTTCATTTATAGTTACCTTTAGTTTTTATTTTTACGTTACGCGCACGCATGCGAAGGACGTTTTGGGAGAGTAGCACACTTTGGAGGTGTGCCTCTCTCTTGCAATCCAGTGCTCTGTTGAGCAGGCAAGCGGATCCTGCACCAATGGTGTGGGAGCACCAATGTGTGACAGCCCGGTGGTCTTCGCTTCAAAAGAAAACCACCACTGTCATAGCAGCTGCAATCACGCCCGCCCCCTCGAGTCACGCCCCCACATCACACCGCCTCAAAGCTTTGGTGCCATGCTGGGAGCCCACCCCAGCGAGGCAAATGTTGTTTGACGATGGGGTGCCCAATCCCATCGGCTCCACGGCCCCCCACAGCCATCCTGCTGCCACGCTGGGAGCCCACCCCAGCATGGCAAATGTGAAGCGTGGTTTGCTGACGAGGTGCCCAATCCCCGTCAGCTCCACAGTCCCCAGCCATCTTCTGCCATGCTGGGAGCCCACCCAGCGTGGCAAACATCCCACGTCATCGCTTTTTTTTTCTGTAAAATCGAAACGGTCCCACCAGGCGCATCTCCCAGTCCCCTCCCACAATCTGCACCCACCCACTGCGCACCAGCCTCCCACACCCTCACCCCATACTTACCTCCGGAGCTCGGCAGACGATCTTCAGTGGACGGGAACACGTCTGCACTCTTCAAAGCCGACCACGAACTAAGGAAATGCCGTAAGCTGTATAATGGGCTAGATAGTGGGTTTTCAACTTTATTGCATATCTAGGTATTTTTGGAATTTTGCAAATTTTTCAACATGGGGTTTTTGGGACCCTTTCTCATGAATGATGTCACTGTCTTGGCGTTATTCAGGGCTGAAGGGTGATTTCGCAGTCACCGCGCAAAATCACCCTTCAGGCCCAAATAGCACCATGACAGTGACATCATTCATGAGAAGGAGTCCCAAAACCCATGTTGAAAATTTGGTGCAAAATTCCAAACAATGACTGTTTTACGAGGTGCTGCAGTTCCTCACGACTCTTAGGGTTTGCAAATTTTCAATATTTCTACTCCAGATTTTCAACATTGCCATTTTACCACACCTTCTTATGAGTAGTACAGCTGTCATTTTCACATCTCACCCAAAACGTGTTTCTGCCCATGTAGTGCACAATGGCGCAGTCGGTGTCTGAAATCAATGTATGGGACACATTAAGAAAATCACAGTGACACTGTTCATGAGCAGAGGTGTTAAAATGGCTATGTTGAAAATGTGAAAATTCTAAAAATCACTGTTTTACAAGCGTGCATTGCACAGTTCTTACATAAGCTCGTAAGTTTGTGAATTTTCAATATTTGCACTCCAGATTTTCAACATTGCCATTTTCCACACCTCCTCATAAGCAGTACAGCTGCCATTTTTCACATCCTGCCCAAAATGTGTTTCCGCCTCTGTAGCGACAATGGCGCGCAGTTGGTGTGCAAACTCAATGTATGGGACACATTAAGAAAATCACAGTGACACTGATCATGAGCAGAGGTCTTAAAATGGCTGTGTTGAAAATTTGGTGAAAAAGTCCTAAAATGACTGTTTACGAGTCTGCGTTGCGAGTTCCTCACGCACGCTCATAAGTTTGCGAATTTTCAATATTTTCACTCCAGATTTTCAACATTACCATTTTACCACACCTCCTCATGAGCAGTACAGCTGTCATTTTTCACATCCTGCCCAAAACATGTTTCCAGCCCATGTAGCGCACAATGGCACAGTTCGTGTGCAAACTCAATGTATGGGACACATTAAGAAAATCACAGTGACACTGTTCATGAGCAGAGGTCTTAAAATGGCTATGTTGAAAATTTGGTGAAAAATTCTAAAATGACTGTTTTACAGTGTTCATTGTGCAGTTCCTATGCACGCTCGTAGAATCTCGCGAATTTTCAATGTTTTCCTCCACATTTTCAACATTGCCATTTTTACCACACCTCCTTATGAGCAGTGCAGCTGTCATTTTCACATCTTGCCCAAAGCGTGTTTCCGCCATGTACGCACAATGCCACAGTCGCTGTGTGAACTCAGTATATGGGACACATTAAGAAAATCACAGTGTCACTGTTCATGAGCAGAGATCTTAAAATGGCTATGTTGAAAATTTGGTGAACAAATTCCAAAAATAACTGTTTTATGGCGTGCGTTGTGCAGTTCCCATGCGCTCGTAAGTTTCGCGAATTTTCAATATTTTCACTCCAGATTTTCAACATTGCCATTTTACCACACCTCCTTATGAGCAGTACAGCTGTCATTTTTACATCCTGCCCAAAGCGTGTTTCCGCCCATGTAGTGCACAATGGCACAGTCGGTGTGCAAAATCAATGTATGGCACACAGAAAGACAATCACAGTGACACTGTTCATTTGCAGAGGTTTTAAAATGCTAATGTTGACAATTTGGTGAAAAATTCCTAACAATGACTGTTTTATGGCGTGCATTGCACAGTTCTCATGCTGCGCTACGTGAGTTTGTGAATTTTCAATATTTCCCTCCAGATTTTCAACATTGCCATTTTACCACACTTCCTTATGAGCAGTACAGCTGTCATTTTTCACAACCTGCCCAAAATGTGTTTCTGCCTATGTAGCGCACAATGGGGGTAACAAAAGGTCATGCTGAAAATTTATTGTGCAAATACCAGCAATCGCATAGGCATTACGGTAAAGCACCATACATGCCAAACACCACTGCAAATACCTGCAAGCGAACGTTCAGTATTGACAAATGCTTGATATAATTAGCAAAAATAGCAGAAAATTCAATTTTGTTCACTTTTGCAAGAAACAAATGCAAATAACTTTAAAACAAAATAAAATTACAGCATGGCACTTTGAGCACACAAGTTGTTCAACACAAAACTATCTACAAAACGAGTGGTGTTTCATTTAACAGCAACCACTGTGCTAGTTGGAAAGTTGACAATAAGTCACACAACCTATCATCTAAAAAACATCAAAAGCAAATGTCCCTGCAGTGTCAGAAAACATCCCATATTGTATAAAGGAAATATACAATGGTGAGCTGTCAGATAAATTATTTATCTGCACAAGTGCTGTTTGACCTCGAAATCTGGACCATACCTCTCATTTTGTCATGTCAGCACTTGTCTTAAAATTGCAAGCAAACTGTCTGAATGTGTAGCACATTCTTAATCAATATACAAATAGTGGGTTTCCTATGCTTAGTGCCAAAGTATGTTTTAATAAAAGTTAAATTTGTATTATGAAATTGCAAACAGCCCAGAAAACTGTGAACAGGCATGACAGAGTTCATGATGAGCAATGCATGGCAGAAACAAATGTAGGTGGGAATAATCCATCACATTTGGGCTGGCAGTATAGCCTAGAGGTTAGAGGAATGAGGTGTGAATGAGCGTGATACATCCAGCAGACCTGACGTTGATTCTCACAACCCTCACTTGCATACTATGTGACTCTGAGCAAGTCACTTAACCGCCCAGTGCTCCCAGGTCACCCCTGAAAACAGGCACTGGTGCCTAGTGGGACTTACCCGGTTACCAAAGACTAAAATAAAAATAAATAAACATCAGTACCACCTCCCTACCAACAGGCCCTCCAAATGAAGTACTGCAAACAGAGCAAGCCAGCTTGCAATACACTGTACTTAGTACTGCTAACAAAAGTAAAACTGTCAGAACAGCATAATAAAGGATCATACTAATTAATATTACTTGTAAAGCTCCTACTGCCTGGGGATAACTCACTCCAAGTCACACATCCTTCAGGCTCTCAAATCAGAGCAAGCCTAATAATAACAAATTAATACATTTACTAATAACCTCCAACACTGACAAATGACAAGGGTGGTATTCGTGGTAACACCACACCCAGATGAGCAACCTCCTCTTGCAAACCCTCCAAACAGAAACAGACGAATGACAATAAAATACAACACAGACTGACAACCCATGGGTGGGGGTGGATGAAATAACCTACCCCAGACAATAATCACACTCCTAACATTTGAACAACAGCCAACTTTTCTCTTTTTTGGGGAGGGCTTATCTATGCAAACAAGCAGAAGTCACTTGAACTACAGTGAAAGCTAATGATTTAAGGGAGGTGTTGCGCTGCCCCTCTGAGTCAGTACCAATACACCCACACTGGACCTCTTGCAAAGTGCATCCAGCCTGCCCAATAACAATGAATAAATTACTACAGTTTACTACTACTAATAATAAAACAACAAACCCACCCACTGTGTTTAACCCTTACCTACTGAGCTTCTGCTGCTGCATGAACATCTGCCCCACTTTGATTGGCTTGTCCATGGTGGCAGGTGGTCAGCTCCTCTGCCTGCCTCTCAGCACCACAGGGCATCCCTGGCGGATCAAGCTGTGATGAATGTGGCACAGTTCACCCTACTGCTCCAGCTGAGTACGGATTCTTTCATTCCAAAACCAAACTTTTACAGTTTTCTGGTGGTGTCTGGGTGGTCCAACAGTCATGTCCCTCTGTGTCCCCTACACTGAAAGGGGAAAGGGGAAATTGTTTAACCAGGAAAGGCACACTAAGCCAGAGCTTGTTTCCAGGTGTGACCTGGGAGCACAAGGAAGTTAAGTGACTTGCTCTGGGTCACACAGTATGCAAGTGGAAGCTGTGGGATTCAAACCCAGGTCTGGTCTGCTGGATGTCACCAGATTTGCAGCTCAGAGCCTTGGACCACTGTGCTATACTGCCTCCTAACCCAGGAAGACTCTTATCACTAGTATTTCCTCTGATTGTCTTGCTCCCCAGACCCCACAACTGCTCAGCTCATGGCATAGACCACTGTCTTTTGCAGATGCTGGAGGCTGGTCTGCATTGGTCACTTCCACAAGTATGTTACTTTATTCGGGGCATCCGTTACTCCTGTTGCTCTGGGTCCCAGCACTGTGGCACTTGCCACTTTCCCAGTGGGACTGCACAGTCCAGTGACACCCCAACACCATGTCCAAGTATCCCAGGTGTATGGTGCTACCCCAGCACACTCTGCCTCATTCCCAAGTATCTGTGGCATTCAGAGGCAGCCCTCAACACCCGTCCCCACCCAAGTATCCCTGCTGGCCACTGATAGCGACAACTCTCACCATTCCCCCTGCAGACACACACCCACACACACACACTCTCCTTGCCTGGCCACTAAGTGGGAGCTTTGTGTAAAGCTCTTTATGGCATGGTGGTGGAGAGCCTCTGTGTGCCCCTAAAGTCCATCAACCCTGACAGCCACTGTATATCGGCCCCTAAGAGCCACTGTGTATTGGCCCGTATGTCTACAAAAGCTTCTGAAGATAATTATGTGGGTTGCAGTTACAGTCAGTGAGAACCCTGGATCCCTGTTGCTCATTATATATTATCTTTAATAAGGAGACAAGCCAAGAAAGAAAAGTCAAAACCCAGCATGGCAGAGTTACAAAAATGGCATAGTTTTGTGTTCCATGAGCATTTCTACCTACACTCCAAAGCTGAAAACTGAATTCCCAAATCAAATGCAGGTTTCTTTTCACCTGGTTAAGTTACAATTTGTCTCTGAGTTTTCAGGAAAAGGCGAAGTTAACCATTCAAAGGAGAGACACTAGCATGTCTGATGCAACTTTTCTTTGTCTCAGGTGATGGACGTGTGAGGAGAGTTTCATCCTTTCCTTTCCATGATGCTTCAGAAAGGAAATGAAACACAACTCAGCTCACACGTCCATCACCTAGAAAAGGAAAAACAAAACCTGAAAGTCGGAAGGGAGGGGAGTGGATCGGCAATTTGGAGAAGAGGTACCTGCAAAAAAATGGGGACAGAGAATACATTCCAGGTGGACACCACTCCTCAGCCTCCAAACACTGAAATCTTGTCTGTGGGCTGACGCTGGCTCATCAAGTAGTGATAGACACTGGGCACAGCTCAGAAGAATTAGGCTTGTTATCTCACCCACTCTGCCCCATCCCTGTCACATACAATGTCCTCCAAGAACAGAGCCCTTTTACAAGCCAACCCAGACTGACGAATGAAGACATTGAACTCACCGCCTTCTATTGCTGCTGGTACTGCTAGTACTCCTCTCCTGGGAAGTAGCGGCGGCACATACACACCCACAGCCGATCTCACTCATTAACGTGGCCTGCCACAGGTGAATGTTTACTCTTCTTGATTGCAGTTTTGCTTAGTTTTTCTCATACTGGTCTTCTCCTCAGCCTATCCTCCTTGAGTGCACAGAGTAAGATGGTGCCTGAAAAATCCACTCTTTGATGCGTGGCAGCGTCAACAGATCCCAGCCCCACCACTTATGACTTCAAAAAATCAATATTGTTTTAGACCTTGTGATTTTCTGGAAAATAAAATACATTTATTGGTATTTTATATTAGTTTTGAGTAATGATATTGGAGGGGCACATGCCCCTCGGCCCTATGGGCATGACGCAACTGATCTGTATGCTTATAACATCTGTGAGAGTTCTGACATCACCGCTAAACAGTGAACAGCATGGAACATTTGAAAGATGTCCTTATTTGTCTGTATATCATTATCTTTTCTTTTTATATTACTTTTTGAGAGGAAAGTGGATGAAAGTAATTATGTATGGTCAGTGCAACTGCCACACAAATGGGATTAGCTGGTGGGAAAATGTATTTAAAATTTAACTGCTGTGCATCATAATTCATTTGTTAATTGATGAACTGGATATGTAATTTAGACATCTTATTTACCCTTTACTGCTATAAAACTGGGCTGGCAGTATAGCCTAGAGGTTAGAGGAACGAGGTGTGAATGAGCTTGATACATCCAGCAGACCAGACCGAATTTGATTCTCACAACCTCCACTTGCATATTGTGTGACTCTGAGCAAGTCACTTAACTGCCCAGTGTTCCCAGGTCACCCCTGAAAACAGGGACTTGTGCCTAGTGGGCCTTACCCTGTTACTAAAGACTAAAAAATATATATATATATATTTATTAAAAAATTAAATGGAAACAAGAAAATGGATAGACAAGTGACTGCAGAATACTCCTGTAAGATAAATAACTCTATCAGGTAGAGAAGAACAGGTGGGCAAGATAAGTGATAAAGTGAATAATAACAAGGCATTTTAAGTAGAAGACCATACCTACTCGGGTTGTGCAAGAGCACTAAGCTCAAAGATGCATGTGCAAGTTGCTTCAACAGAGCTGATCAGTAAAAACATCTGGGAATTTACTTTTCTCTCCCCAAGGGTCCCAGATAAGTTTTATAATATTTCAGAGCTGAAGATAATGGAAAAAGAAAACATTAAAGAAAACATTTTCTTTCAGGTCATGGTAACCTCAGAACAGCGAGGAAATGTTTAATTAAGAAACAGGAAAAATCAAGCAGGGTACTATTTTCTCCTTTTAAATGAACTTTTAAACCTCAGATTAGTGATTGTCAATCTGATTCTTTTATCAGTGAGTTAGTATGGTTACGGTCAAATCTCTTGATTTGAGTACTAGACACTTTTTTAAACTTCTGAACTGTTGCTCTGCTTGTCCTGTTGTTTTAAGTGCACACTAACAAACATTTCAAGTTTTCTTTTTCAGCAGGTTAATAATTACAATATATTTACTTTTACATTTTCTTCTTTAAATGAAGTGCATATTTTAGAGGTGTGAGACAGGATGCAATTATGATATATGCCCTCTGCTTACAAGACAAGTACAACACAGTGTAGAGATTATTCATGTTATTAAATTATGCTAGCTAGATTTGGTAGAGTAACATTTAAGATAAACCACCTACTGTTTTTTTCTTGCATGGGTACTTTGTTAGTGTTGATGGATTTAGTGGCAAACAATAAACAGCTCATTACACATAATAGATACAGACATGACAATTGAGACATGCATTTCAATTAAATGCTACTTTGTTCAGAATCAATAACAGAAGCAAGAAAGAGTTCAAATCACTAATACTGCATGTAACACACAAAAAGCCTTTGATCATACCCAGTGCCCTGTACCATATCTGCTTCAGTGCAAGAGAGTCCAAAAACCTATGCTACCTTTTTGTTCTGCAGCCCATTTGCTACCAGGAACACCACAAAGCTCTCTAGACTGTACTTTCCCAGAGTTTACTGACTATTGACATCAAACAAATCAGACTGTAGCTGACCTCATTGTTTCCTCCACTTCTGTGCAGTGGTGCCACATCAACTTTTCCAGTCAATACACATTTCCCTGACATCAAGGAGCAATTGAATGGTCTACCAGGAGTGCTGCCAACACCTGCACCATTTCTCTTAGCACGCTCATCAGCCTCTGGGGATGTATTTACTTCCAGGGCCTCAAACCCTTTGAGTATTTTTTCAGTGGAAATTGGTTCCAAATACAGTTCTTTACTCCCTTCAGGTCTTGTAATAAGTTATCTAGGTTAGTGATCCCTCCTTCTCCTTTGTAATGCTGAACAGAAATAATTATGAAGCATTTCTGCCTTCCATTGTCATCTTCCACTCCTTGCGTCACCCTGTCACAGCTTGACAATTCCTTAATTCTTCTGTCTTTTTTCCTAATGTAGCAAAGGAAGGCCTTAAAACTATCTTAACTTCCTTTTCTGTCCTAAATTCCATTTCCACTTTAACCATCTGCACCACCTTGTTGACCTCACTCAGTTTTTCTAGGTATGGGTCCCTCTCCTCCAATCTCCCTTTATATCTTCTGAAAGCCATCCCCCTCACTGCAGTCTCCACCTCCCTTGTAAACCAAATCACTTTTCTGTATGTCTTTGTTTCCCCACCTGCCTCAAGCAGGAGATATACTAGCTAGACTCTTTCAATACAGATTGGACCAATTTCTCCAGAGTTGCTGACTCACCTGTCTTATCAGTTTAGTGGCTCTTGGGAAAAACACCTTCGGTGACTCCAGGTGTGGATACTGGCTCACATTTGTAACCACAGGGACCAGGACCTGTCCTTTCCAGCCTGGTTGGTCTCCCTCCCACCATATTCCATCTTGCTTGAAGCCATTTGGGGCTGCTCGTAAAGGTGTCCTGGCCACAGGTCCCTACTAGAGTGGGACCCATCAATCTCTTGAGCTCAGCTCTAAGATAGTTCAGTTCTACTACTAGAACATTCATCCTCATCCAAACCGTTTAACGCTCGTCTCCCAGAGCACCCTCCAGATGACTAGGCCACATTATCTGTAGCTCACTGCCTTCCTCCATCCTCCTGCCTACCCAAACACATGGCGCTGTATCATATGAATGGTATCTTACCTGAAATATAATGTGTATACTATTAAATTGGCTCCTGTGTCTGTTTATACTAACACAGCCATAGAGCTGAGACATTTCAGAATATACTGTACAACACCTGAAAAAAACTTCACACAGAAAAGCTGTACAAAGAAAACTAGACCAGATAGCTCAGTATAAATACATATTTATTGTCCAGGGTCCCACATTACAGGTAGCTTCATCTACAACTAGCCCCAGCACTTGATCAATGGACTCTTTGCCAAGAGGGCATCATCATGGAATATGCCTGTGAGTCTATTACTGCTACTAAAATACTGGTTGGCCTGACATAAAGAGATATGATCAGATAATATTTGACTGTTGGACAGGCAATACTCTTTTAAATATAAATGTAGGCCTACCCTGACTAAGGGTATTTGCTTTAAGCATGATACAGTGGCAGTGGTTCTATAATGCTACAGTTTATTGTCCCAATCTGTAATAAAGCAGTGTTCCTCTACTGCTACTACCCCAGTTATGTCCTATCCAGCTTGTACATTGATACTCCTAAGCATACCTAGATGGACCTACCTTAACTGGTGAATCTGTGGTTAGAGTCTCCTGCAGACCATGGCTAGTACTATATATAGAATGTTAACATTGCATATCCTTACAGCATTACAATACATCACTTTAAAAGTATCACGTGTGGGGTGTAGTGTCTTCTGCTGAATGCCATCCCCAGCTAATGACCCCAATTGATATGCCAGTTGTACCACCATTTAGTTGCAAAAGTGTGAGAATTAGGTAAGGGGATGACAAAATAAAATAAAATCATTCATTCTATCTATCTATCTATTGGAAAGCAAGAAAGAACTTTTTCCCAGCTAGAAACCTAAAGGCATGCCCCAGCCCTTGCATCCAGCCTATAGTACTGAACTTCATTCTGCTACATCCCCAGCAATGTCATTCCACAGTGCTCCAAAAACAGTCATCTCACAATCACCACCCAGTTCCTCCAGATGTATCCCCAAGCCATTGTCACTAAAGGCTAAAGAGATCCTCTGCAGCGTGGAACTATTTTACAACTGCTTGCCACCACAAATCCACTGAAAGCACATTGCAATCAGTGTGACAAAAGATCAGTCAGGGTCCGTCTACTCAAAGTTTAGATACAGTAAGTGTTCTGGCTGATCATTTAAAACAAGAACTTGATCTTTTCCAAACAATCATGCCCATTCCTCTCTGGTCAGAGTAAGACTGAGGGCCAGCGGGATGGTCAGGTATGGGAAAGAACACGTTTGTTTATTCAAGTAATCAAGTCACAATAGCAGTGCACAATTGATGTTTTCTCAGCCATCAGCTCTGCTCAGAAGGAGTTCAAGTGCCACCAGTCAGATACAGGCTCAGTAGCCCCAGCAGTTGTACTGAACTTGTAATAACACAACTACACAGCCAGAGTCATTCCATGCAAGCACTAAACTACCATATAATAACCCATATTCTATATAAATGATGAAACATGCTGGTTGCTCTTGATCTTCAGCCATTCTCCAAGGTGAAAGACATGGACTTTTGAAGGCTTTGGTGGTTGTCAAGCCCAAATGTAACATTCCTTAGTGATTCACATTTTCTCATCATATAAAGAAAAATGAATACAATGATCAAATTACTACATTATTATTATTATATTTTATACAACACCAGTGGTTATAAAATTACCCAGATAAATTAGTTTATTCCAGCATCTGTCCTCCAGATAAATGCTCACTGTTCATCTAGAGGTTAGATATGTTACAATCACTATCCTCAACCAAAGCACCAGTCAGAGAATGACTTTCAAAATGCTGATGACATCACAAGTAGCCTTGTGGACCAGTAAAGTCAGCAGCTAAAATTAAGAGAAACTGTTAAATCTTCACACAAACAGCAGTTTTAAAGGTTACAACTTTTAAACCAATATATAAATAAAAATTTCACAATGGCTTGTCTCAAAATACACAGTTTACTATCACATACACACTTACAGACACACATGCATGTATAGGATATGCACGGGTTAAATCAAAATATGCAATTTATCTTGATGTGGGAGCAGGACTATAACTCAAAAGTGGCAGAGTCACGAGTGAGTTAAAGTTCTGTTCTCACATAAGTGATGATAAACTGTGTATTTTGAGTCGTAACATGTATATTCAATGTATGTATCACTTCACTAGTTATACCTTTTAAACATGCTCCTTGTATGAAGATATAACTGTTTCTGTTTGATTTCAACTGCTGGCTTAGTGCTGCACTTAGCTATTGTGATGTCATCAGCATTGTTAATGCTACACTCTGATTAGTTCATTATGGATTGTGACATACCCTACTTTACAAGATAATATTAGCTTGCTATGTTGGGTCATAAATGGGCACAAACCATTACCAGCTTACTACCTAGTCACACAAGTAAAAGTCGATGTGCCACATATGCGCGGCCGTTGTTTTCTGTGGTGACCCATCAGAAACCCTGATTGGTAAACAACAGCAGCAATGTAAGATGTGCCATAAACCCATTTCAGCACTTATCTTCAACAAATTATTCAATGCTTACTTGGTGAAAATGGAATATCTGTGAACATACCTGTAAAAGGAGAAAAATCAGCAGAGATGTTGAAACAGGCAGTATAGACTCGGTAAGTAAAACTGTCTCATCAGTCATTGAAGATGTCAACTCTCCTTAAAGTGATCACTCATGTGGTTAGCTTCCAGGCTGCTAGCCCTTATTTGTAGATATAATTCTGTTGTATATATGTTTTTATGTAATTATATGTATATGTATATGTATATGTATATGTCAGTGTCAGCAAAGGTACATAGAGAAATGACTGGTTAAAAAAAGAGTTTGACCTTCTTTTAATCTGCAGGCCAGCCTTGCTTGCCAGGAAAATGACAAATTATTGTCAAAAAGCTTGTTGATAGCTGATCAAAGAATCTTCCTCTATTTTAACTACCCAAGGAAACAGAAGTAATAAAATGTCAGGAGATAGTCCTTTTCACTTAAAGAAAAAGAAGAATGTTTTGATCCCAGAAAACTGTTAATAGTATACTTCATTTTGTGAGGTAATGGGAAAGAACACATCCTTCCAGCAAACCTGTGAGAAATTCAACTTACAGGAACTATGATTGTAAAACCTGGGTTAACCATGGGAATCTGACCCATCAAAGGTTATCAGGAAAATAAGGTTTTGGGGAAGAGTAAGAGTGCCATCTACTGGCCTACAAGTTGTGGGATTTTCACTCACTATTTCAAGGGAAACCAGAGGTACAAATAGCTCCAAATCAGGGCATTTTGAGACATTCACTTTCTTATCTAGACTTCACTTGACACACCAGAAGCCAAACTGCTGAGACCCAGCGTGGCTGCCAATGACTAAAGGAAACTGAAAACCTTCATCCACTATTTCTGGACTTCAACTTACTGCAAATATAAGGTAGACTTTCAGCTAACAGTTTAGTGCGTTTCTCTGTATCTTTTTCCCATTTTGTTTCTTCACACTGTAACTCAAATTAGCATATTCTCTTTTTAGTTACGAACATATGGACATACGAAATTTTACAGATAAAGGCTTAGAGGTCTATCGTCTGCTCAAATGTGCAGCTAGCACCCCATTCTGCAGCTGCCCTCCCTTACACCCTTCCCTTCATTAACCCTCCCCTTGTCCTGTCCCATCCCCTTTTGAAGCAGTCCACTGTTCTACTGGATACCACTTCTGCAGGTAACGCATTCCACCCAGCCACCACCCTCTCTGTAAAAAGTGTCTCTTCATCTCCTCCTGAACCTTCCTCCTCCCTCCCTCCAGTCTCATATCATGGCCCCTGGTGTCCCATCCCTGCTTAGTTTGAACAGCCCTCTGTACCTGTCTTATTTATTCCTTTCATGCAGTTGAAGGTTTCAATCATGTCCACCCTGTCCCTCTTCTCCTCCAGTGAGTACATGTTCAACTCCCTCAGCCTCCTCTCATATGATAGGTCCCCAGCCATTTGATCATCTTTGTTGCCCTGTGCTGCCCCTCAGTAACTTTTTTATTTAGTTGTTTAACCAGGTATAGCACACTAAGCTGAAAGCTTTTACAGGAGCGACCTGGGAGCACAAGGAGGGTTAAGTGACTTGCTCAGGGTCACACAGTATGCAAGTGGAAGTTGTGGGATTCAAACCCAGGTCTGGTCTGCTGGATGTCCTAGATTTGCAGCTCAGAGCCTTAGACCACTGTGCTATACTGCCTCCCTCTTCAGATCAGGGTGCCAATACAGCATGCAGTACTCCAGGTACACTCTAACTTATGACCTATACAGAGGCAGAATCACCTCCTCCCTACTGAGGATATACCCCTTGCAATACAACCCAGCATTTTGTTGGCCTTTGCAGCTGCCTTCCTACATTGTGCCGAGTTGTTCATTGACCTGTAATGAGCACCCCAGATCCTTCTCCTCCTCTGTCTGGGCTAGCTGCACTCCCCCCAACTGGTAACTCCTCCTTGGGTTCTTCATCCCAAAATGCAGCACCTTGCACTTTTGGCATTAAACCCCAGTTGCCAGGTGTATGATCAGGTTTCAAGCTTTGCCAGATCATCCTGCAACCCCTGCCATCCCCTCGTCATCCATCACTGCTCCTACCTCGGTATCATCAGCAAACAGACTGATCTTGTTCTTGATGTTCAATGATATGTCTGCAATGAATATCCAAAACAACACTGGTCCCAACACTGAGCCCTGTGGAACACTGCTCATCATTACCCTTGGGTGTGAAAGATCCCCACCCACCACCACCACCCTCTGTTGCCTTCCCTGAAGCCAGTTTCCTACCCATCTCACCAGCGCTCAGCCACCCATGCCTACTATCTTACTTCCCAACCTTCCATGTGGAACCAACTCAAATGCCTTACTGAAGTCCAGATACAGGACATCCACTGCATGGCCCCTGTCCAGTTGCCTAGTTACCCAGTCATAGAACTACACCAGGTTGGTTTGGCAGAATCTGCCCAGTATGAGGCCATGCTGTCTGCTGTCCTGTAGTCCTTTGGCCTCTAGGAGGGTCACCAGCCTCTCCTTCAGGATAGTCTCCATTTGCTTACCCATGATGGATGTGAGGCTCTCTGATTTGTAGTTTCCCAGTTCATCCTTGAGGCCACTCTTGTGGAGGGGCACCACGTGTCAAATATGAACCCTTGTAACTGTATTTATTTAAGTATTTTAGTAATACATTAGTTTTTCTAAAGAAATTCTGACTAGCTTGAGATTTCTATATTTGTGTGTGACTGCAGAAGGTTCATTAATAATCTGTGAAAACTGTTATTGCCAAAAGGGGTCTCACCAATAACAACCAAATTGAGTAAAAGGGTCTGTAAGGGATCTGGAATGATAGGAGAATACCAAAGTCTCAAGGACAGAGTCTGCAGGGATTTTGAACCAGGCTGTTGCATGTCCTGAATACAACAAAAACAGCTACAGCTGCTAGCAGTGTGCTCACAGAGATAAACAGTACAGCAACAAAACCAGCACTACTCCAGGGCTATGAGCAAAAGGCTTTATTACAAAAGATATGAAGGCAAAATGCCTGCAACATACTGTCAAGTATAGCAAAACAGAGCCCCAACCAGTTTGCAGCTACTGTAGTGCATTATCACTAGCTGTAGAAACCGGTACCATACTACACGGTCCAGATAATGGCAGATGGATCCATTCACATATCTGGACTATGTCTATTCTAAGCTACACACCCATTAACTCACGCTGAGAACCAATGGATGTACAGCCCTACCATACAGTGTCAGTCGGCGGGTGGTGGGGTGGCGAGTGGGTGGGAAGCTGCCGTCCGCTGCTGACGGGAGTGGGGCAGTGGGGCTTGGTGGGATGGTGGGGAGGGGGGCCTCTAGTCCACCAGGGTTGTTTGGGGTAGCATTATTTCCTACATATGCCGCGATCAGGCTGCGTGCGGTCCACTGGATCACCGGGGATAATGGTCGGTTTAATTTTATACTTAAGCCCATGATCAGGCATGTAGCGGTTCACTGGAACACCAGGGATATTGGATGGTATATTTTAATACTTAAGCCTGCGATTGGGCTGCAGGCAGTACACTGGACCACCAGGGATATTGGACGATTATTATTTTCTACAAATGCCCGCAATCGAGCAGTGGGGCACTTTACCGCGATGTGCAGGGGCGTTGGTCCCCAACAGCTGCAGCCTGGCAGGGCGCCAGGTGCAAGTCACCAGGGATCAGCACACCTGCATGCAAATGGGGCCATAATGACATGCAAATGGCCCCATTGCACCTGCATCGATAATGTGCAGTTTTGAATATCGCGGTTTTGTGCCTAGCGCAATGGATCTTGTGCTAGCGCAACCCCTGCTCCACTCTGGCCACTTGTGCTGGTACAGTGCCACTGCACCATGTGCACTGCGGGTAGCCAGGGTGCGATACTCAACGTTGTTGCCATGGTGCAGCTCCATTGAATATCACTCTGTCAGCGCCCCTGCGCAGCCAAGTTGCGCTGTGCTCAGGCTTGCGCCACAGCCTGGGGCAGTCTGAATATCTGGGCCCTGTGTTGAGATGGTTTTCTGAAAGAAATGATAAAACTTACAAAATGTAAACTGTGCCACTCAAAGCACCTCACTCTCACCCTTGTCAGTTTGATTTGCACAGCAGGTGCTTATGTGTTTTGTGATTGAAATGATAAGAATTAGAAAAGGGAAAAAGTGGAAAATTTAAATGATGTCCTTAAAGCATCTCACATCTGCTGGCTTCAGCGCCGCGCAGCTATTGTGATGTCATCAGCATTGTTAAAGCTGCTCTGTGATTGGTTCAGAATTCCACTATGACATCAGTATTCCACTGTGACATATCAACTTATATAAAATGGGCAAGGAAATCCTTGTGTCCTGATTGGCTGGGACTTTGTTCTAGCCATGGCATAATAGAGCTCCACCAATGGCTAAAACAAGTCCCTGAAAACCAGGGTAACTCACAGAATGTATTAATTTATTTATGTAGTGAATTTTGTTGATCTGGTAAGCCCACTGGGTCTAAAGTCCCTTTTCAGGAGGCGACTGGGGAGGGGATACAGATGGTAAGCAACTAAATTTATCAGCCACTTACTTCCTAATTTCCATCACAAATATGGCTGCTACCTTTACTCATATATAAAAACTTAAACTAGACCCTAAAACAAAATTCCATTAAATTAAGCAAAGTAAGTAAATAATGTAATGTTATTTTCGTTCAAGAGCTCCTCTTTACACTCATACGCAAATTGAAAAAATCAAGTACTGTTCGGTTTCCATTGCTGGTGTTTCTTTGATGACCATGGAAAATCTCCCACCTATCCCTACCAGTTTGCCACAGAACTCGCTGTTCCTTACCTGGCAACAGATAAAATAGAGGTCTTGCTCCACATGAGGCCTGTGTGTGTGTCTGTGTGTGTAAGCCAGTGGAGCTGAAGAATTTTCAATTCATATATTCCACGTTACCAGCCTATATGTGTGTGTGTGTGGGGGGGCAGATTATGCTACTGGAATAATGCAGAGCTTTGTATTCTTCTGTTCCATGGTAAACAATCACACAATGTATTGAAATGTGAAGAAAGACAGCTGACTGACAAATTAAAAACATCTGTGGGGGACTATTTTTCATTATTTAGCAACATTTTATTATGTTTTTGTGGCTCTGCAAACTTTTAGAGTGTTTGTTTTTTAAAAGTTGCCTATGAGGCCATTTATAAAAGCACTAAGGCACTCCAGGGGCATTGGTGGTGCTTGGTTTCCCACAGTTGGGGGCTGAAGGACTGTGCCCACGACCATGGGAGAAACCTAGTACCACCAACACCCCATCATGCCTTAAGCAACCTAATTTTATTTTATTTAGCTTTTGTTGACCAGGTAAGTGCACTAGACAAATCCTGCCTATTTTCAGAGTTGACCCAGGGGAAGGGATACAGATGAATGCCAACTGACCTTGAACCAGATTAAGCTGATGGTGGTATTTTTAGTGAATGAGGGAAATTTGGCCAGGACACGGGAAATTCCCTACTCTGATGGGTGGGGACCCTTCCCATGAGGCATCTTACTCCACCTCAGTATGTCTCAGCCATTGGAAGAGACGGAGGTGTGGAGTGCTGGACTGCAGGACCAGAGCAAGCTTGCAGAGATATCCCTACCAGTCGCTAAGCGTTTCAGAATGTACTGAAAATGACATACCTGTGAAGGAGATGTCTTCAGTGGAGAACATCGGCCTTAGGAAGAACCAGATGGTGACCAAATTCTTATACCAGAAGAGGAGAAAAAAGGAAACGACCAGAGAATGGTCAAACAGCTTCTAAGAGTACAGTAAAAGGAGCAGCGTTCATGCAATTACAGCCCCTATGGAAACAGATGCGACGACCAGTACACGGTGAAGGACCTATTTCCTTTTTAGGCTCATCTTTCCACATGGTCCCTGAGCAAGTGCTAGAAAGCAAGGCTGGATTAGGACTCCGACTGCATGGATACCAGATCCTAATTTTCCCTTGCCTGGGAATGGATTGGTGAACCAGATGGACGGTTTGGATGCAGTGAGTGCAGCAGGAGAACACTTTTCAGTGAAGGACCAAACTGCGCATCACTTCCGCTGTTAGTTCCTGATTCTCAGCATGGAGATTTGCGAAACCGACGGAGGAATCAAATTCTACATTTCAAACCCCTGCAGACATGGATATCGTTTCATCGCTGAAACAGAACATTGAGCTACCACCACAGTCGGAAGGTCAGTACTTTCAAGCAGACATGAGCGTTCTTACTGCTTTGCAGCACTCAGTTGTTGCTCCTTCTGCTGTTAAGCCTGCTAGTAAACCAGCCAGCTACGCTTCTCTTTTTAAACAGTCAGAGGTCCCACTGAGGAAAAGATTTGTAGCCGTATACATTACAAGGGGATATGGACCTTCCTCCAGACGGGACTTTGTAGGAAAGACTTTAATAATACAATCTTTAAAGATTAAACCCTCAGATGTGTATGCTCTAATACACTCTTCAGGAGACTCTAATTTTGATGTTTCTTTCCGTACTGCTGCATTGCTAGATAAATTCTGGTCTGTTTACTATAATGCTCATGCAGACCCTGTCTGGAAGCATTTTGTGATTATTCCCATTACTAGGCCTACCGTAAAAGTCATTACTGTCCTTTTTAGGAATGAAGGAGTAAATGTTTTAGATATATTGTATTGGTTGGAACAGCATTGCACAGTTACTGGCACACCACATGCTTTAATTGATGTAAATGGTTTTTGGACGGGAGGGTGGAAATTTACTGTGCAACTTAAAATTAATGAGTTTGGTATTCAGCATCTGCCTAATTGTTTTCTAGGTCGAGACCGTGGTATATTTTTTACCCAGGGCAACTGAGATCATGCTATAGATGTGGCTCATTGTCCCATCTGAGCTCTGATTGTGATAAACTGAAATGTACTTCATGCGGTATGATAGGTCATACTGTGTTGGCTTGTATAGTTCCTCCACTTGTAATTTATGCAGTGATACTTCATGTATTTTCAGCCTGCCCATGGTGACACATAACACTACAGGCTATGCAGAACATGATCTTATATTGCTAAATCCTCTGTTATAGGGACCCTCCCCAGGATTTACTTCACCTGTTACAAATAACGGAAAAATTCCTTCTTTCACTACCTCCATTGTAAATGCCCCTGTTTTGCCTGAACCTCCTGCAACTTCTGAATCTCCTAACCTTCCTGAACCCTCTGCATCCCTTATTTCCCATGACCCCACTGATATTTCGGAATTATAGACCAATCCTCTGTAGAAGAATTAGCGGGTGTTTCTAGTACTCCAAAAGATGATGTAGAGCATGGAGAAACTTCTTCCCCCACCAGTGGCTCGGAGACTTGCTCTGCCAAACAGGTGAGCGCTGTATCCATCCACTATCTAACCCGTATGAACCCCTACAAAGTTGGGGTGAGGCCATGGAGGAAGAAGATGGAGACGTTGAGAATTTATCTCTTCCTATTCTTTCCATGTCGGCCTCCGCATCATTACCTTTGACTGAAAGTTCTGGGGCTATTTCGAAAAAGAAGTCTGCTAGAGTGAGAAAAAAGAAATGAGAGGTTATTTCTACAGAGCTTTCTTCCTTTTTCGTGGTTTTCTCATGTCAGCCATACGTCTTGCAAGTTTGAATGTAAATAGTATTCGTTCCAACTATAAGCGAATGGCAACTTTTTCGGCACCATGTAGTCTGGCCTATGATGTTTATTTTTACAAGATATTCTGGTTGTATACCACAGAAGACATCACAATAGCTTCCAGGAATGGGGTTTAGGACCGTCATATTGGTCATTAGGACAAGACCTCTGTTCTGGTGTTGGTTTTTGTTTTACTACTTCTAACTTCATTTTACAAAAGAGTGTGGATTTAGTACGGGCAGAGTTTTTTACTAGATCTTATATGGCAGGGGTTTCCTTATAGGCTCATAAATATTTATGCACCACAGCAGAAAGCAGTTAAGATTCAGCTTTTAGCCAAATTAAACCTTTTCTGTGCACAAATCGCATAATTCTTTGGGGTGGAGATTTTAATACTAGTTTAGAAATCCCTTCAGTAGGAAAACTTATTGTGACACCCATGCTTTACAATCTTATTACAGAATTAAAATTAGTGGATGTCTTCACCCAGTCCCGAGGCCTACCTTTAGGAAAGGACCTTGCACTCACGGATTGATTATTGGTTAGTTCGCAAACCACTGGCATAGTCAAAGGTTTTACAATACCTATGGCAACTTCTGACCATCTTTTGATAGGAATACAAATCCAATTGGAAGATGCATTATCACAGGGCCCTGGGGTGTGGAGAGTTAACTCATCTTTATTGTTACTTCCTGTTTTTATTCAAGGTTTACGGAGTTAATCACGGACCGTACTACAGTAATTTCTATCTATGATTCCATTATTGATTGGTGGACTGATACTAAATTATATGTGATCTCATATTTTAAATCATATGCCCGGTCCTTAGCTGATGAAAGACATCATACCTCCAAATGCCTACGAGCGGAATTATTGACATTATTTACTGACTCTCATTTATATGGTTTGGATCAATCTGCCCTTATACAAGAAGTCAAAACCGCATTGGCTAAAGTGCAGTATGATAGGCAAAAATCCATACTTTTCGAACAAAAATTCAAACGACTGGAACTCAGAGTCAATTTAACCCCTTGGGGTCGATGCTGGGAAAGCTGGTGGTAAACAAATACATCAATTATTGGATGAACAAGGCCAAGTTGTCAAAGGGCAAGAAGAACTTATGGCATATGTCACAAAATTTATACAGCGTACATTTGACACCCCAGAGGTTGTTACCACAGATATGACAATGATATTACAAATATTAAATATGCCTACATTAACAACATCACAACAAGAAGGACTTATAAAGCCTTTCTCTTGTGAAGAAGTGAAAGATGTTATTTTAGGTCTTCGGGATAAAGTAGCCCTGGTTCTGATGGTTTGTCAGCAGAGATTTATAAGTTTTATGGAGACTCATACCATGTCAGTTGGTAGCTGTCTTTAATGGTTTTACAGGAGGATCGACTGACAGATCAGATGTCTGAAGGTTTAATGCTTTTTATATAAAAAGGAGATAGACAGGATTTGAGGAATTGGAGGCCTATTACATTGTTAAATACAGACTACAACATTTTGCCAAGTTGTTAGGGAATAGGATTTCTAAATATTTGCCTTCTCTGCTTTCCCCATTTCAGTATTGTTCAATCTCTGGTAGATCCATTCATGATGCCTTAATACTGATCAGAGAACTATTTTCTCAGGGTTGTCATGGTTCCTTAAAAGGATATTTATTTAATTTTGATCTGTCAAAAGCTTTTGATAGCATTTTTCAGGAATTTATTTGGTTAACCCTTAAATGTTTTGGTTTTCGTTAATTTTTATAAATTGGATTATTTTATGTTATTCTTTGGCCTATGTTAAGCCGTATATTAATGGGAGACTAGGACCCCGTGTTATATACCGCAGAGAGTCAGCAAGGATGCCCTCTGAGTCCTTTATTATTTGTGATAGCTTTGGACCCTATTATTCACTACTTAATCAATCTCAAGATTTTCAGGTCTGTCAGGCATTCATTCTAAAATAATTTGTTATGCAGATGATCTTTGTGTTTTAGTACCTAACATTGCAGAAGGTCATTTGTTAACTGATGTATTACCAGTTTTTTATCAGTTATTGGGTCCAGTTTGAATTTGCAGAAAAGTGTGTGTTTGATCTAACCCTTTCTACTGATACGGTGGTTTCTATTCAAGGAATCAAGGTAGTAGATTCCCCACATAAGTTATTAGGAGTGTATTTTGGAGTTCCAGATGCAGCTAAATATAATTGGGAAATTGCTCTGAATGCGGTAGAAAAAAGTTAGTAAATGGCATAGATGGTCTTTGGGGAAAAGAAACGTATTTTTTGATTAAAACTTGTTTATTACCCTATTTTTGCATATAGCATATTTTTCCAATACCTAAATGTCATTTTGTACCTCTTTTGGCTCTCTTTTTTCATGCTTCTGGGGAAGCGCCTTAATCCTATTCAACAGAATGTTCTTTACAACCCTATTGAAAGGAGGGTCTCTATGATTCATCCGGTTGTATTTTTTATACAATTTTTTCACAACCAACTTAAAACCATTGGTCAAGACTCTATTCAAACTTGGCTTCCTTTTTATATATGTCTATTAAAGATATTTTTCCTGAATGGAACAGTGGGAAATTTTACACAAAAATAAAAGGAAATATGTCCTGTCGATAGACTGGGGAATGGTATTTGATATACTAAAAATATGGAACATTTCGACCCTTATGATTAAAAATTGTCTAGAAACAATTGTATTTAGAGATAGTAGAATCCATTTTAATGTGAATGTATTTCCCAGTTTTACACCTGTAGAGCAACTACAGATTGTAAGCGCCTTATGGATCCCGTATCCCAGTATCAATGTGGATATTACATGGTTAAGTGCACATGGTAAAATCAATGTACGAGGAACCAAAAACATAAACAGCTAGTGGATAGAAATTGTTTCCGGGAATCATGTGTGGAACTCACGGAAACAATGACTCATTTATATTTTCTTGCCCTTTTATTTTGCATTTTTGGTTTTATGGAAGCGCCATTTTGGGATAAGGTCTGGTGTCAATGGGATCAAAGAGCCTTATTCTTTGGTTTATTTCAGAATCCTGGTCCAGATGTAATTCCAGTACCTTGAATATTATAGCAGTTGTGATTCTATACTGGGTATGGCAGGTCAGATGTGTTTTTTGTTTCAGCGAGCGTTTCACTTCTGAAGACTTATTCAAAAGGATTCTACTGTATCTGGAACGCTTGAAAGAAGGAGAAAGGAAAATATTGAAGAGAATATATGGGAATGATATTGGGACTTTTTGATTCACCTCTATTGTATTTAGTTTTCTTTCAGATCTGCTTATGTTTTCAGTTTTCATGATGTATGCATCTATGTAATTTTTTCCTTGATTATTGTATATTTGATTTTGCTTTTAATAAACATACCCTACTCTTTTCGATAAGTGCCATGGGATCTTTAACATCCACCTGAACTACCACCAATCCAGGCAGATGGGGCCTCGGTTTAACGTCTCATCGAAGGCGGCACCTCAGAAATGCAGCACCCTCTTATGCTGCATTACAGTGTCAGTACTGGGATATTAACAAGTGCCAGATGTGGGAACTGAACCTACAGCCCTCTGATCTCCCGGCC
Source organism: Neoceratodus forsteri (assembly GCA_016271365.2). Classification (NCBI taxonomy): domain Eukaryota; kingdom Metazoa; phylum Chordata; order Ceratodontiformes; family Ceratodontidae; genus Neoceratodus; species Neoceratodus forsteri. The sequence goes on along the minus strand of CM028137.1, from coordinate 257,243,121 downwards.
TCAGAGGCGAGTGTGCTACCTACTGAGCCACTGACACTGCTAATGTTGTGCTGTACAGAACACTCTTATTACCTGATACGATATTATGGATCTCCTTTGTCAATGTGATCTGTAATTGGATGAACTATGAAAATGTAATACAATTTATGTTTAGAAAAAAGGATAGCACTATGTTCACAGTAGCTAGTGAGATAGTAGTGATACCCATATCTTGATCACATTTAACCCATGCCTGTTGTATAAAGACATGGCTTTTGTGGACAAAACCATCTATATCTATGCCTGTGTCTATGTCTAAGTCTCTGTATCTATCTATCTATCTAGCTCTATATCTATACTTATATCTGTACATACCTATACCTATATCTCTATCTACCTATTTATATTATTTATAACAACTGCTTTCCTAAACTTTGATCCTCCCTTCCCTTGGCAATTTGCTCTGCCTCTTTGGCTTTCTCCTTAAAGTCTCCTTCATGACTTTTCTTCTTCCTTCTGCAACTGTTCATGACTCTCTTCCTCACCCCTCCCCACACACTGACACACACTAGTTCTTCCCGGCAATTCATTATCTGTACATATGATCCCGGAGGACAGGAGAAGGGTGAACATTGTCCCACTTCACAAAGTAGTAGCAAACAGGAGGCAAGGAATTACAGGCCTGTCAGCCTGACATTTGTAGTTGGAAAGTTGATGGAAACACTATTAAAGGAAGGAATCATGGAAAACCTGGAATCCAGTGGACTGCAGGACCTGAGGCAGCATGGCTTTATGGAGGAGGTGATGCAAAACAAATCTGACAGATTTTATAACTGGCTAACCAGGGTGTTGGATCAGCGGAGAAGTGCAGTGGACATGGCCTATTTGGACTTCAACAAGGCCTTTGACACACTGTCCCACAAAGGAGGCTGGTAAACAACTTGGTAGCACAGGGGTGGGTAATAAAGTGGCAACCTGGGTAACAAACTGGTTAGGGCATAGAAGGCAGAGGGTGGTGGTAAATGAAGTTCGTTCTGAGGAGAGAAGAGTGACCAGCGGGTACTGCAGGTGTCAGTACTGGGGTCAGTCCTCTTTAATGTCTTCATTAGTGACATAGCAGAGGACCTGGAAGGAAGCTCTTCCTCTTTGCAGATGACACCAAGATCTGTAACAGGGTGGACACTCCAGAGGGGTGCAAAGGATGGAAAGAGATTCAAAATGACTGGAGGAGTGGTCAAAAGTTTGGCAGCTAAGGTGTAATGCAAAAAGTGCAACATAATCTACTTGAGTCACAGAAACCCAGGGCTGCAGTACAAAATGGGAGGAGAGATACTAGCATCAACCAAGCAGGAAAGAGATCTGGGGTAATCATATCAGATGACCTGAAGCTGGCCAGACAATATGACAAAATGATCGCGACAGCTAATGAGATGCTGGGATGTATAGGTAGGGATACTACCAACAGGAAGAAGGGATTTGTGTTGCCACTATATAGGTCTTTAGTAAGACCCCACCTGGAGTACTGTGTCCAGTTTTGCAGGCCACATCTCAGGAATTACATAGACAGGATGGAGGCCATCCAGAGTAGGGCTACTAAGATGATACAGGGTCTACATCAAATGTTCTATGAGGAGAGGCTAAAGAAAGTAAACATGTACACCCTGGAAGAAGGGAGGGAGGGGGATATGATCAAGACCTTTAAATAATGCAGGGAGTGAATAAGGTACAAGTGGGAGGTATTTTTCATAGGAAAGGGTGCTGCAGAACAAGGGGCTATGATATGAAGCTGGGGGGGTAGGTTTACTAGAGATGAGAGGAAATTATTCTTCAGAGAAACAGTGGTGGATACCTGGAATGGTCTTACAGCAGAGATTGTGGGGTGAAAACAGTGGTGGGATTCATAAAAGCATGGGATAAGCGCAAGAGAGTCATAAGGGATAGGTAAGGGGTGGCAGAGGAATGAGCCGTAGACTTGGAAGGGTCTACAGTGTAAGCAATGCAACAAAAAGGGCAGACAAGATGGGCCACGCAGCCCTAATCTGCCATTAGCTTTTATGTTTCTGTATGATATTTTGATTGGTCTTCAATTTTGATTATGATCCTTGATATATTGTATTTGTGTCATATGATTTCTTTCATCCCTACCCCCATGATGCAACTGGAAATGAGCTGTTAGCAGCTCAGTATGTCTTTCCTGGCAAAACTTTTGAAATAAATAAATAAATACACTCTATATATCTTTATCTATATCTGTGTTGCTAGATAGTTAGCTGGTCTGACTCAGAAAATACATTTTATCTCCACTTGAGAGAGCAAGACTTTTATAACCTACTTGAGACTTCATTATAAAGCTCACCAGTCATATGTTATGGCCCTGCCCCCCATACTTGAAGATAAGCTGCAGTTTGTGATTTGACTATGTATATTATTTTCATGGTACTACTTATCACACATTTGCTATAGGTGATATATATATATATATATCCTATCTATGATTTATATACACTACAGATCTACAGATGTAAATACAATATAAATAAACTAGCAAAAATAATTTTCAAATTTTTGTGTGTTAACCTTGTATATTTATAAAGTACAACTTATTCATATTACAGTACAGCTGATATATACCTCATCTATTTATTTTAATATAAATAATTAGAATTATTTTAATATAAATTATTATAAGGCTGCTTTCCAGCAAGAGACACTTCTTGCATGATTCCCAGCAAATCCTGGCACTTCTGCACAGAACCCATGGCTGAGCTTTCTTTTAAAAATGCTGGGCCCATGTGTGACCCTCTGTGCTGTGGCCCAGAGCATTAAGGACCACAGTGCAAAGGAGATCTGGAGAGTCTGCCAGAGAGAGACAGCCAGAAGAGGCAGCTGGAAACTCTGCTCAATTCATCTCAGGTAAAACTGGATATAACAAGTAACTGCACTTTTCATTTGTGTGTACTACAACTAGGTCATAGCCACAACCTATCTGGATGTGCAGTGCCAGTTGATAGAGTAGCCTGCTTCTGCTACAGGTGTTGCTTAATGCTTATGTAGTGTTAACTTGCTACTTGTTTCTGTGCTATAGTTAAGTCTCACAGCTACACCGTATTGGTGGGAGCACTGCAAGGTAGATCGCATGCCTATTATAGTTGTTGCTTATTGGTAATGTAAGTTTAACTTGCTAGGCTGGTTCTGTGCTATAGCTGAGCCTTACAGCTACACCCCAGCTGAGCAAGCACTAGTAGTTTGATTTCGTCATCTGTTTGGTACATTGGCTGCTGAACTTGTTTCTTTCTGATTAATACCATAGGCCAGGGAATACCACACATTTATTGTTGGATATCCACATTAGCTAGGTGCAGCCTCATTCATAGGCATGTACTGGGATGAAGTTAAGTAGGGGTGGCAGGCAGTTGTGGAGTCTGTGGGACACTGTTTTTAGGGATATACTCTGGAAGAGAGACACTGCCCCATCTGCAGGATCATGGCACAGCTCACGCTCGGCTAGTGGCAGCAGGGAAGAAAGAACCTGCAGAGGTTTGAAGCACCAGGGTTTTTGTGTTTGTCCTACAGTAGCCTGCACTAATAAATGTACCTTGAAGGCATTTTTCTGCCTCTTTCTAGTTATTCCCTGGTCTCAGTACAAGATCCTTGTTAGTTGAGCAGTGGCCTCGATTTGCTATAATTGGAACTCTAAAGTATAAGTAAAGCAGAAACATCGGTATTGTATTCTGTGGAGCAGGTCATAGGCCATTTACTGACATTAAATATGTAAGTCGTGGGGTGTCTCACAATATGGGAAGTGGTTTTGTTTTGGCTGTTGGCACCACAGAGCCAAACAGAATCTCTAAAAATTTTAAATATAGGCAGCAGTTAATTAAAATTCATGATGCAGTCCACTTGGGGCCAGGTAATACGTTTGAGGGGATGCATAGTAGGAAGCTACTCTTCAATGTATGCCTTGTGGCATGGGTTTGTTTGCTTGAGGGAGTTAACTGATGATGACTCCCAGATCCCTCGCCTCTGTTGTAGAGGCCAGCCTAACCCCAACCATCCAATATTCTGTACATGGCTTCCATTTTCTTAAGTGGATCACCTTGCACTTCTTGGTGTTAAATCTCAACTGCCAGATCTAAGACCGCCTCTTCAATTTGTCTACCCTTATAGAAATATAAGTGTGCTGTGTACATGCAGAATGCATGCCACATGTAATTGTGCAGTGTTTACATGCAGTTTGCATACACAAAGTGAACCTATGAGACCAGGTCTAAAACCAAATCAGGTTCACATGCTGCAAGCTTGACATGTGTGAAGCAGGTAAGCTGGTGTGAACATCTTCTAAAATCACATCTGGTTTTGCGTGTTGCATGCTTGACATGAATGCAGCAGTTAAGCTAGTGTGAACATCATTTAAAAATCACATCCGATTCACATGCTGCATGCTTGCCATGTGTGCAGCAACTAAAGGGGTGCAAATCTCATCTAAAAAACACATCGGTTTTTATTTCTCATACTACTGCTAGCAATTAGAACCATTAAAATACATTTTCATTGATTTCCCATTCAAATTAGATAAACTCATTAATTCTAATCCTTTTGCAAGTTTAATGGCTTTTGATTTTTGTCATTAAATTTCCATTAGTTTATAAAGTATTGTTTGCATAATGCATTAAATGGCTAGGATATAGTCAGCCAACATACCCTTCCCAGATCTGCAAAGAGGGGTCTCTGTGTTGTAAAGAATGACCTTTTTATTCTGGGCCATGCAAATCCCCTTATGCATATTTAGTACTACAATGTGTTTCTTCATGTCTGATCTGGCTCACTTACTTTCCCTTTGTCTTTCTATATCGAACATATATACTATGGCCATGCTCAGCACTCTGTGCTGAGTAGGATCTGGAAGCATGCACCATACCTCACATTTTGTCACTGAAATGAGGGACATGGACACTCAAAATGATTGACAATGAGGCACACTAAACCTCAGGATGATCAGGACACATTCTGAAACATGGAGACACAGTGCATCAGAACACAGCAGAAACAATTGTATCTACTTGTACCGATATTAGCACCTGAGAATGAATTTCTACCATAAAGCGGAGGTGCCACAACCTCCCCGCATTTGTGATATGTTGCTCTTATGGTGTGGTAATTATGGTATGAAATTTGGATTTAATCTTTGCACAATAAGTGCCTCCCTGGCCTGTGTGCGCTCACACTGCAGGTGCACTCCTAAATCGACTGTGTTTGTATTGTGTTGTCCACTCTCTTCACCTATTAGTGGCAGTGCCATCATGCGTGGCGATGGAGGCTCCAGCCAAGCAAGAGCACATGAGTCACATGGGTGTGACACTGTCTTCCCACCACAGAGTAGACAGGCTGCACACTACAGCTTGGTGGAGTCAGTGTGCAATGAACTTTAAATAGCAGTATTGTAGAGGCATATTTTTGTTGGTCTGCTCTTAGTGAGCCTCCATCTTTCCTGGTGACTGAAGGGGTTGAGGGTGAGCTAGAAGCTAACTCAAGACTAGGCTACCTACTTACTCAACTTGGCTCACCTCACAAAAAAAAAACAGCACAGGCCCCTGTGGCAGAAAGCTAGGCCTAGCAGTGATATGGATGGCCTTCATAGGTCTTGATTAGTGTAGTGCAGCAGCAGCAGCCATGGCAGCAGCCAAGCAAGAAGCAAGCAACGAGGTTGAGTAGGTTCGGTTGGTGAGGTGACTTTGTTGCGGACCACACTGGGGACCTGGAATGGTTGGGTCTAGCACCAGCTTCTAGCAGAAGAACAGAAGAAGGCGGACTGAAAACTGGGTTGGTGTCACACTCGGCTAGGCTGCAGGTTCTGGCCAGATGGCGGGTAAGTAAAAGTACATTTTTAAAGGGGATTGGGGAAGGAGGAAAGACTAAAATACTGATCTGTTTTTCACATTTATGTGCCTTTGGGTGGCTTCACAACCTATATTAGATGGGTATTGAATGGAATGGAGTGGGGAAGAAACTGGGACAACGCTTTTTGAGGGGGTTCAGAACTTCAGCCAGGAAAAACTGGTTAGTAACTGGGTGGGATAAGCCCAAATCTGATGCACTGCTTTGGGATATAGACAGATGAAGCTTATACATCTGAATGTTTCCTGATTTGCATATCACTTTTAGTCACAACAATATATTTTGCCTTTTAGAGACATTCTAGAGCTTGCCACCAAGGGACTAACTAGTAGCTGACCTTCACTGGTTGTTGGCTCTCCCTGCTGAAATGTGAAATGGTGCCTCTGCCATGAAGTTTAAATTTACAGAACATCCTCAGTGTGAGCAGCATGTTTCCCATGAGCGATGGATAAAGAGCAGAGCAGTTTTAGGGGAGTAAATGAGGGCTGTCTCCTTCATTCAGTTAGGCGGTATGATATGCACAGACTATTGGAGCCCACTATAGTCAGACTTATAACCCCGTGAAGCTGACCTCCACATCCCCACTCTTAAGCAAATTATGATATAGGGGCAGGGAGACTGCAGGGGCGTGCACCATTGAAAATGAATGAATTTTTTATTACTATTTTATACATTATTGATGGAGGGCTGAGATTACCAAGGCCACCGCCTCGACTAACAAGAGCGTTATTAGTAGAACAGTGGCCTTCATTTTCTCCAACTCACCATCATATTGTGTAAAATAGTAATAAAAATAACCATTCATTTTAAGGAATACACCCCAGCACTCTGACCCATGGACATCATCATTTAAAGACTCCTGCCTCTGGTTCCCTAGTAAAGGTAAGAGACTTTTGACTTGTATCAATTCTTGGTGGGCTGTCTGCAGCAGCAGGCCACACCTGCTGCAGTGTGTGTGCATGGGGGAACTGGCCCCTGGTGGGTGAGTATTGCGTTATTGCTGCTTTTGTGTTTATGCCTTAAAGTCTGTTTGTGTGGAAGCATTCAAAACTATAGAGAGAAAATAGCAGGAGTACAGGCCAGACAGAAGTAATTAAGTAGTTTTGTTGGTAACTGTATGTGGTGTTGGGGGTGGGAAGAACCACATGTTTCCATTGGTATGTGTGCTACAGTTCAGCTGTACAGCTGAGATGAGAGGGACAAGAAAACTAAAGTACTGTATAACAGTGGCTTCAAGCATGCTGCATGTGCAGAGGTATACAGATTTGTATTGAAGTATAAGCAACCATATGTGTGCAGGCAGTATAGCTTAGTGGTTAAAGACACTGAACTGCAATCCAGGAGACTTGGAGATCTGAAGACCTGGGTTTGAATCTCATCAACCCCACTTGTATACTGGAGTGATCCTGGGAACTCACTTAACTTTTATGAGTGCAGTTATCAGTGACCACATTTGATTTTGCATGCATGCCACATGCATGCAGTCTGTTCAGTTTAACATAAAAAGCATGCTTTCCACACTTACTTGCTTCACAAATGCCAGATGCTTGCAACTGGTTCCAATTTAACATCAAAATCATGCTTGCAGCATGCAGATCACATTGGTAGTTTTATGTGTGTAGCATGAAACCATTTCATATAATTATTTCTGTAAGGGTAGCTTGTTTCCAATTGTAGCTTGAAATGATAGCATTAAATCAGACAAGCAGTTCATGAATGTGAAGACAAACACGTAATTTGGCCTACACTAGTTATAGTGGCTTGGAATTTTATGAGATATGCTCCATCATTTCATGTTTCAGAAAAATGTTTCAGTACATCTGGGGATATTGCCTCTCTTTGTTGCTCAAAACTTTATCTAGAGAATCTTGCATTCTTAGCCTTTCTTAAACTCAACTTACAATGGATTGACTTGAACCATGCATTTGATTACACATATGTCCAACAAGTTAAATCTACTATTCCCAGTCAAGCACCTCCTGGTGGCAAATTGTTGAGGACAAACATCAGCACCACTCACATTTATCCCTCCCAGCAACAGCAGAAACAACAGCAACAGCACAAAGAGTCCTCTGACACATGCCACTGCAAGACCTCATGATAATTCTATGACTATGATATCGTCATCACCAACTAGCTCATGGTGTGTGTCATCAGTAAGACTCAGCCATGAATGTGATGAGATACTTCATACTTCACAACTCCTTACCAGTGTGCTTACTACTACTTTACCTGCCCATCTTCCTCACCATCATCCTCCTCCTTCACAACCATCTGTTGTGTTTGATTAATATAAAAAGTATGTAGAATATAAATAAATAAATTTGAAAAATGCCATTGATGAATAACAAAATATTATGAAAGACAATATAATACCCTAAATTTCATTGGTTTTAATAATTTTATATGTTTAAACAAGGAATTTTATTTATATAGTGCCCAATCCCAAGGGCTCTGAACACCTCACAGTAACAAACAGTTTGATAAAACATAATATAGCTAAAATAACAAATAATAATCAGATAAAAATAAGCACAGAAGACTATTAAAACAGCAATTTATGATGCCCTCTTTTGATTGGGGATATTATGATGTAATCTGAAAAATCTATACAGTGAGGAGAATATAATAATTGGCATGAAGATAAAGCAGAGACTTCTGGGGTATTAACCATGAGGTCAGCAATGCATATTTATTACTCTAGCACAGCAGGCTGCACCACTGTGGTCTTAGTGGCTGCAAACTCCATTCCACCACCACAGATACAAAAATCACCAGCAGTAGCATGCCAACACTACCTGCAACAAAGAAGCTGGAGTAATACATATTCATTGCTGACCTCATGACTTTTATTTACCCCTTTTGTAGTCCATGCCAATTACTGCATTGGGAATAAAAGTGGTTCAGCCTAATTACCAAAGACAAACCAAATCTGCAGATGGCCAACTTCTCTCAGTGTAACTACCAACCTTTATGGGACATGAAGATACACTCCAGGGGTAAAAGGCTTCACATCCCTTCACTGCCAAACTATGGTACTATAGCAATATAATTAATATAGTTGTGGTTTGGTTTTGCCATATAATGCTCTAAATGGATGATTAAGTGCCTGAGTTGCATTTTACTACCACTATTATTTGGTAATGATGTCTGCTTAAAACATAAGGACAGCTTTAATCTCTAGTACTGTCTTGGAGGAACTATAAGCAACAATTACATAAAGAAACATGTCAATTTGGTAAATCTTTTAAAGCTACAGTAATTTGGGGGCTAGAGTCATTAAAACCGGTGCAGTGTATTTGGTTTAACCATTCATATTTAGAAAGATCCGATTGTTGCAGCTCCAGTTTGATTTTTGAACAAGGAATACTCAAGGCATTTGGTAATAATACCACTTTTCAGTATGAAATGCACAAGACACTTAATTAGGAATTCAGAAGAAGAAAGTCACATGAATACTTTCAAACCCTGTTCTACACTAGAAATGCCAACATTTTTAGACACTGTTTAAATAAAATAAGTGGGGACCCTCTTGCCATATGAAAATTGGTATGCTACCTACTGTAATAATTGTTGGTGATCAGCGCTGTTTCCTGCTGCCCTTTATGGTCAGGACAACTCAAATTTTTATGTTTTATTTGTCTAAATGATGCCCCAGGTCCTGTGATTCATATACTTATCACCAAAATACTAGCGGGCGATGATGCCATCCGCCTGTAACAACACTGCAATTTTTATTACACCATGTTGACCAATAAAATATGGAACTAAAGGTCACAACATTGCAAATCTGTCATCACAATTCCTTTTTGGATTGTAGGAAGAATGTTCATTAAAGAGGAATTTTGCTTCTTGGAACATATAGCATTCTCGTGGGAGAGTTTGGGGCCACTTTGTAAAACTATTGCATTTCTTGGCATGTTATATATTTACTGTACTCACTTTTTCATGCTCATGATTATAGTAAGAGAAGTTATGAACTTAATATAGCATTTTGCTTGTGAATCTGCAGTCCCTATGTATTAAAGAAAAAGTAAGTGTCTACTCCCAAACCCCAGTTTTAGATGTCTATAATTGATAATCTAGACAACCTAATAGAAATATGATATATTGCACACCTGATCTGGTATCTAAAGAGTATATGTATCGTAAGTTTTCATGTCTGTCAGTTGCCTAGTTTAAAACATGTGACAAAGTGTGGTGAGGAAAGTGGAATTTAGTGGAATATTTATGCCAAATCATATTTATTTGATGGATAGTAGTGATTTAATGTGATGATTATGTATCAACTGTACTGTCTTCTGCTTCACCCTCATCTTATTTCCTGAAAAATACCTGTCTTTGTAATGTCCATACTTCTACTGTAGATGCTAATAGGCAAATGGCTCGAATGTCTTCTCTTCTTCCTTCTCCTTCTCCTTCTCCTTCTCCTCCTCCTCCTCCTCATGGAGAATTCTTACTCTTACTCTTTGGAATACTTAATCAAGTCATATTAAATCCTTCTCTTCCTTTTACTAAGGATCATACTAAAGAAGGTTAGAAGCAAGGAGGCTTATACAGCCCATGTGTGCTTCCTAATTTATAACTAATAATACCTGCTTAAAACCAGACAAAATTAGGTTATCTAAACGTCTTTTGAATTCATTCCTTGTTTTACTTATCACCACTCATAACAGATCCTTGTTCTCTTCCTGTAGGCCAATTATCAGAAACCAGCACTGAATTTGCTTACTTGTAACTGTATGTTTTTAAATAAGTCTGATATACTATAGAGATGATAATGCATAGGTGCCCGTGAAGAACCAGGTGATAATTTTAAGTAATGCTTGGTGCAGGGTAAGCCATGAGACCAAGGTGAAGCAACCTCTACTGCCCTGGCTTCACAAGATGAAAGTCCTACCGCATTCCTCACAGGCACCTATGGGTAATGTTTTATATTACATGGTTAGGCAGAAGTATGTTTAGAATACTGTCTGCTGACTCGGTGGCGCAGAGGGTTGGCGCTTTGGTGCCTGCACTCGTCACACGTCGACTCAGGTTCAGAAATGGACTCTGGCACTGGCCGGGTCAGCAGGGGTAGGAGATAGATCAAGCATCCGGAGGATGGCTCTCCTATCATGGGGTGGGCTGGGGAAAGTTGTCATTCTGTAGCAGCCCCTGGTGGAGACCAAGGGAAGCTCAGAGGTAGCGCAAGCTGGGGAAAACAGGAAGAAACACAGAAACATGGCATCTCCACCCACCAGGATGACGGCTGCCCCGGACCAAGTGCCTCCTTGGACTCCACTATGACTGACTGCAGAAGCACCCGGAACCAATGCCTAGGCTGCCAGGCCCTTTCTCCTTGGAAGAGGAGGACCCACCCGATGAAGGGTTATGTTGGGGTACTCTGTGGTGGTTGCAATATGCGGTTGGGCAGCAGAGATGAGAAGGTGCAGGTCTTCAGGGGCAATTGGCCTGAAGGTGAGTGAGTGGAGGGATTAAAGAAAAAGAATACTGTCTGCAGTGTTTCTCAAATGAAGACACTGGGGCTGTACATGGACCCCAGCACACCTTTCTGTAGTCATAGAGCTCTTCATATCCTGTATTACAAAGGTCGTGGGATGGGAATTGTTTTACCTTTAAAAAACATGGGAGATATAGTCATGTGAAAATATACCAGGGACTTGATTTATTGTACACTGTGTGAAAGGAGCTTTGTTATATTAAGGGGTTTCAGCCAAAAATAAAATAAGAAGAGAACACTAGTAAGTTCTATAGTCTATGCACTGAGGCCCTTTGAGGCCACCAGGACTTGGGACTTGGGAGCAACTAACCAGTAAAGACAAAAATAGGACTGTTTCAAAACAAACATACAAAACATTACTATACATTGGAGTTACAGACTTCATATGTGCCAAATAAACAATTATTTAAAATGTAAAAACAGGATTTATGTTTCACTTAGGTTAAAATAGCAGTTTATTTAAGACTGCTATCGTGTGTGTGTGTGTGTGTGTGTGTGTGTGTGTTTAGAGCAATTGTTTAAAGCAACAGTACATTTAAGCATGTTGTGTGTGTATATGTGTGTGTTTTAGAGAAACTGTTTAAAGCAACAGTACATGTACATGTAAGTAGTGAAAACATCTATCTATGCTTTTTAATCCACTGTATTTTATATTGCACCTTATGTTCTGTGTTGTATGATACCCTTTTTATCTATTAAGTCTGATTTAGCACCTTTTGTTTACATTGCAATGATAACAGGAGTGCGCCTTTAATATGGCTCAGGTTAGGTTTTCATCACTGTCTTGTTTTTTGGGTGTTTAGCCACCCATTGTTTAATATCACTTATTTTGTGACTAAAATGAACTAGCATGCAGCAGCCACTGCTCCCTGACCATATGGAACAAAAATGTACTAAACAAGCAGAGAATACTGGTGAAAAGCTGATCCCAGTCATTTTAAAAGGAGTGTTCCTTTTATTTTATTTTTTCAAATGTAAATCAAACCATTAGGGGCAAAATCATTGGCTATATAGCCCAAAGGTGCAAGTGCAGAGATCAGTAGCTAAAAGACCTGGAGAAGACCCTCCCACACTCTAGCTCAGGTCAGAAAATTTTGGGACTTTGAATAGAAATCAATACCCTGCTCTCCAGGAAAGCTGAGGTTGCCATTCTTCAACTGAGGCACAATATTTGGGAAGAGGGGTAGAAGGAGGAAAGTCCTGGCATATCAACTGCGGAAGCAGCAGGCAGATTGACACATCACAGGTTTATGGGACATTCAAAGCAGAACACAGACTAACCCCCAAGGCATAAACAACGTAATGTGCAACCTTCTACTCTGCCTTATATACACACTCTCTCATGATACTACTCCTGAGGGGATTCAATCCTTCCTTGACAACCTTGCCTTGCCTAAGCTGACACTACAACAACAGCAAATGTTGGACTCCTCCCTGACCATTGCAGAAATCAGTAAAGCCCTGTTCTCCCTTCAAACAGGCAAGTCTCCTGAGGGCCAGAGTCTCTGTGGAGTTCATGCAAGCCCTGGCACCACAGATTGCCGGTCCTATGTCAAGTGTGCTCAGAGGCTGAGAAAATGAGCACTTTCCCACATAACTCATGTCATTAAAGATGGCCACCACTAGCAGTTTTAAAAATATTTTCTGTTGAGGTTACTTGTTGAATGCACATGCCATATTCATGATGTTGATATATTTGGATGGTGTATCTCTCTCTCTCTATCTATACACACACATACACACACTATATATATATATATATATATATATATATATATATATATATATATATATTATAAAATGAGCAGCCATATCCATATCCAAATCCAGACTTCTGATTGTATAAAACACATCACATGACCGTCTGCGTATATCAGAAGCCGACCGCACACCTGCACTTTTACCCCACCCTCAAAACAATTTTGACATTTTATAAGATAGATATACCACTCTGAGGTGTGCGGTCGGCGCTCTGATATCACATGCGCCTCAGGCGGTTGGCGTTTCGGCCTTGCGGCCTCGTGCGTCAGCGCACACCAAGCGTCGCGTATATCAGGCGCGACTCTCAATGTTATATCTATTATATATATATATATATATATATATATATACACAGATATATATAGGCAGGCATGGCATGAGATGTCTTTTTCTTAGTTCAGGAATGAAAGAAAACAAACAGAAAAATGGGAATTTTATAGTTTCTCTAGAAAAATATTTTGCTGAAAAAAACAAAACCCTATATGGTGATTAACACATACTGCTGCTTTAAGTCTGACTGAACCTTACAGGGATCTCATAGTGTTTGCCTTTCACTTAATTAACAGGTTTGTGTCAGTTAGGACAGTCTAGTTTTCTTATGTGAACATGGTTTCAATAAATACATGCGATTTTTATGAGAGACGTTCATTGCTTGTTCATATTGCTTCTACTACAGAAACTGTAAAGCCTCTGCGTGTTAGAGAAAGTTTGTGTTTAATATAATTTTACAGGAAATACCATAAAACCCTTTATGATTGTTTAAAATCCCATTTTTAGCAGCACTGAAACAGTAGGTTGAATTTTACAGTTTTGCATTCTTATATATTAATATACTGCATATTTTTATGTTTGTCTTCAGAATGAAATTAAACATTGGTAGTATCTGAGTGAGAACAGGGCCTCTGGAGATGTGTCAGGTTGTCAGTTAATGATGTATCCACAAATAAGCCTCTCTTCCTCTACAGCCAAATGGCATGGGTCCTGACAAGGATGCAGGTGTGCATTTGCATGCACACTTTGAAAGGATTGAGCCACCCCTATCTCAGTGCAGAACTTGCCATTTTTGCTGATGTGCTTTCTGTCAGCCAATGGTGTTACCGTTTGTCTCTTCTGCCTCCCCATGCCATTGCTTGTTCTTAAAGGGAGTATTGTGTTTGCAAGTGGAACATTTTGTATGCCCTCTACTGGAATTCTGGGCATCCTGGGTCTTGGATTCACTGTACTTAGCAGTGTGTTAGCCAAGAGCCCTCTGGGGCTCGGGTCCACTGCAGCCATTGACATGTCAGCAAAGAGCCTACTGAGGCTGGTGTCTGTCACAGCCAGTGACCTGTCAGTAAAGAGGCCTCCAGGGCTGATATACACTACAGCTGGGGACATGTTAGCAAAGAACCCTGTGGGATCAGATTTGCTGCAGCCAGTAGCATGTCAGCAAAGAGCCTACATGGCTCAGATCCACTGCAGCTGGCAGCATATCTGCAAACAGACATTTGGGGTTCAAAACCAACATGATCTTCCTTAGCTATCAGCTTTGAAAAATATAAATAGTGTGTGTCCATTACCATACATTATCCTCCTTCTCCAAATTCAGGAAATATTGAACACATCTTAACAATGTTGCTCAAGAATGGTGAGATAAGAAGATTACCCTATGAGTTCTGCTCATTTTGGACTCTTGCAGTTTGGGGGATAAATAACTTATTGAAAATCATCTGGTTCATGTTAGAGGTTATTTTCCTGCAAGGATATTTGTTCTGCAACAGTTTCCTAGCACTAGCCTTCAGGGAAGTTCGTGGCCAGGAAGACAGATGAGAAATGCCTGTGGCCCTTCGTGTCTCACCCTGACACAGCAGTGTGACCAAGCACTTGTGCAAGTCTGTTAGTCATTCACAACTCCAGCCCTCCTGCTCTCTGGCTTTTAACACACTTGAACTTAATGGGCTTCTAGCTTTTATCTCACATAACACTGCCAGTACTGACCTATTAAGAGCAGCTCTTCAAAGTGCAGTAGGTTTTATTTGTTTTCATGACTAATGTTCTCCACAAAAACAGAGGGATACGCGTGTCAGCCACAAAATGGAAAACTTGTTCTTTAATGAACTGAGCTCTAGTTTGCCAATTTCAGCTGTCAGCAAGTCCCTCTGCCTGCAATACCTATGGCCAGTCAAAAGAGTTCACCTTATGAATTTAATCAAGCACAAAATGTATTTCAGATATGCTTTTAAAACAAACAGGGTCATATATAATAGAATTCTACGTAAATGGCAACATCCTTACTTAATCACGTCTCCTGCAACATTTGTTTTTATTGAAATTGGAACTATAGTAGGCTAGGAGTGAGACTAGGAGGTTGATCACACAATTGATGCTAGTCATCCATGAGCAGAGACTGAGGCAATCTCAGTATTCAGAAAGACAGGCTGAGGAGGAGGAGGAGGAGGAGGAGGAGGAGGAGGAGGTGAACATCTGTAACTGAGACTTGTGTAGTTTAATCTGTCAGAGAGAGGAAGGGAAACAGGACTGCTGAGTAGACTAAGAGGGACTCAGCAAGAGGAAGATGGAGTAGTATGTAATCTGGAGTTGCAAAGGGCTGACAGAACAGATAAACAAGCATTTGTCAATGCCAAATGTAGTCTTGCTGGCACTGGCATTAGTAGTGCAAGAGTTAGAGAGAGGCATAATAGGAATGGCAGTGAAGTATTGAACTGATGCCAGCTCACCCCACCCTGCAGAGACTGACAGGCATTGGGGTGTGCCTTTGGGTCATCAGCCGTAATGCTCATGTCATTTCACTCACCTACCCTGCAGACACTGACAAGTGTTGCGGTGTGCCTTGGGGTCCCGGGCCTACGCTCACCCCATTCCATAAGGAAGTATGCTGAGATGGATGCAGTATAGGAGAATAGAGTGAACTTGGTGGCCAAAGAGTCCAAGGCACACCTCAATGCCTGTAACTGACTGCAAAGTGGGGGTGGGGGGTGGAATAACATGAGCATTAGAGCTGATAATCCCAGTCACACCACTGACACCTGTTGAGTCTCTACAGGGTGAGGTGTTACGGTTGGAAACCCAATGCCCCAGACATTTGTTGGTATTTTCACTCCAAATGTTCAACATGGGCTTTTTGACCCCACCTCAAGAACAGTGGCACTATCAGTTCATTAGCCAAAGGTGATTTTGCATAACAACTGCCATTTGGGCCACAGGTACAAAAACACATTTTGGGCAGGATGTGAAAATGACAGCTGTACTGTTCATGAGGAGGTGTAAAACTGGCAATGTTGAAACTCTGGAGTGAAAATATGAAAAATTGGTGAAATCATGAGTGTGAGTAGAAACTGTGCAACGACACCCATAGTGCAATTACCTGGGGATTTTAACCAAATTTTCAACATAGGCATTTTGGGACCTCTGTTCATGAACAGTGGCACTGTGATTTTGTTACTCTGTCCCAAAAGTTGATTTCCACAGCGACTGTGCCATTGTGCGCCAGAGGTGTGAAAACACATTCGGGCAGGATGTGAAAAATGTCAGCTGTACTGTTTATAAGGAGGTGTGAAAAAATGGCAATGTTGAAAATCTGGAGTGAAAATATGAACATTTTTCGAAGTTACAAGTGTGTGGTGAAACTGCACAATGCATGCTAGTAACACAGTCATTTTGGGGAATGTATTCACTAAATTTGCAACATAGGCTTTTTGGGACTCCACCTCATGAACAGTGGCATTGTCATTTTGTTAATCAGTCCCAAAAGGTGATCCTATGCAGTGACAGCACAATCACCTTTTGAGATGAAATAACGAGATGACAGTGCATGTGTTCATGAAATGGGTCCCCAGAACCCCATGTTGAAAATTTGGAGCCAAAATTCAAAAAATGGCTGAGATATCCACTTAAGTGGCCCCCCACTGATGCCATTATACAGCTTACCGGATTTCTTCATTTTGTAGTTCAGCTTTGAAGAGTCCAGACATGTTCCCGCTCCATCAAAGATCGCAGTGCCAGACCTCCAAAGGTAAGTATGGGGTGAAGGGGGTGTGTGGGAGGTGGGATTCACAAGGGTGGGGTGTGGGTTGGGGAGGAGGGTGCCATGCACAACGAGAGGACCATTTTCTTTTTCAAGTAAAAAAGGACATCACAAGGTTTATTAGGCACACTGGGGTAGGCTCCCAGTGTGCTACACAGCAGGGAGGTGGGGAACATGCCAACATGGTTGGCTTTGTGTGCGACAGCACACTGGAGTGGTCTCCCAGTGTGCCACACAATGTGGGGTGGTGGAGGACTTACCGACAGTGGGTGGGGAAAATGCTGACACGGTCAGCTTTGTGTGAGCAGCGGCACACTGGGGTGGGCTCCCACTGTGCCACACAACATGGAGGGGCATGCTGACATGGAGGATTGCATCCCCAATGTTGGCTTTGTTTGAGGATTGAGTAACCACCACCATGTTTATTGAAATGTTTCACCACGTAAGGCACATAAGGGAGGCGTGTATCTCTGCCGTTGCATGACGAGCTTGTCTCTGATTGCAGCGCACATTTCTTTCAAGTTGGTGGCACTTCACATAATTCTTGCATCAGTGCTAGCATGCTGGCTAATTGAGGAATGAGAGATGCACCTACTAAAGCATGCCCTGCATTCACACACACACAAGCAACATCTTTCAGTAGCCACCACCATGTTTCTTGAAATGTTTCACCAGGAATGGCACATACGGGAGTGTCATCTGCCACTGCATGACGAGCTTGTCTCTGACTGCAGCAGCACATTTTTTCAAGTTGGTGGCACTTCACATAATTCTTGCATCAGTGCTAGCATTCTAGCTAATTGAGGAATGAGAGATGCACCTACTAAATTGTGCCCTGCATTCACACGCACAAGCAACATCTTTCAGTAGCCACCACCATGTTTCTTGAAATGTTTCACCAGGAAAGGCACATACGGAAGTGTGTCATCTCTGCTGTTGCATGATGAGCTTGTCTCTGTTTGCAGTGGCACATTTCTTTCAAGCTGGTGGTACATCACATAATTCTTGCATCAGCGCTAGCATGCTGGCTAATTGGGAGTGAGGGATGCATCTACTAAGCGTGCCCTGCATTCACCAAAACTGACATTCCTCTCACTGTGCTATTACTGTACTACCACAAGATGGCACTTATGCATGTGCAAGACAACATAAAAAGGCTACAGAAGTGTGTTGGCCTCCTGAAACAAACATGTCTTTACCTATATCAATTGATGGGTAACTCTAAACTTTGCATGGTGCAGACTGGGCAGGGGGTAAGTGGAAGAGAGCCCTGGTTTGATCTGTAGTGACTAGGTTAAAGTGTAATGGCTTTACCACTACTTCTTGTGCAGTAGGCATATTAAGCAACACCACAATCCAACTCCACTGTGGGTTTCCCTCCTCACCCTCGGTCCAGTCCTTCACATGTTGCCCAGCTCTGGCTGAATCCTGAACTGCTGTGTCTCGTATAGTCATGTATCACTACAGAGAGTCACAGGTTAATATTGTCTACATTAATTAAACTATTTTCAATGTAATGTAGTGTTTTGCTGTTTAAAACTTAAAAAATTTTTACTGTCAGTCACATTTTGTCAGTACCATCACATTGGCAGCCATTTTGCTCTGGCCAGAAGCTGATATTTAAGGTCTTTTATGTTTGCTTGTAAATGGCAAAGCATACCTGCTCAGGAGAAATAGGGGTCTGTAGACATGTCAGGGGCCAACCAGTCAGGTACACAGAAACTACTGTAGGTTCTGACCCCAGCAGCCAATGAATGGTACGGTGGGCTTTTGTGTCTATTTGCATGCATATGCATACATGTAACTATTAAGTACACAGCTTTAGCCTATCACATGGCAGAATCATTTCCAGTGCCACCCACCAGCCTCTTCCTGTTTACACTGATTTGTTTCTTATGGTACCAATGCAATTTAGTGGGATCAAGTGGAGCGCTAGATGTGTCTTGCCTTCACAAGCAAAGAGTCAGAGGTCTGAGTCCAGATGAAATGCGTTTCTGTCTTTTGGGCCACTCATAATGTAAATCTGGCCATCTTCCATTTCAATCATATGTTTTCCAGCCTCTAGGATAAGCATGCCCCCTTTACAACTAAGAGGGTTCACAGATCTTTCCCAATATGCAGTGTCAGTGGCTCAGTAGGTAGCACACTCGCCTCTGAGGCAGGCGATCAGAGGGCTGTGGGTTCAGTTCCCACATCTGGCACTTGGTTATTATCCCAGTACTGACACTGTAGTGCAGCATGAGAGGGTGCCGCTTGGATGAGACGTTAAACCAAGGTCCCATCTGCCTGGATTGGTGGTAGTTCAGGTGGATGTTAAAGATCCCATGGCACTTATCAAATAGAGTAGGAGAATTTCCCGTGTCCAGGCCAAATTTCCTCATTCACTAAAAAATACCACCAACAGCTTAATCTGGTTCAAGGTCAACTGGCATTCATCTGTATCCCTCTCCCTGGGTTGTGCCTGAAAATAGGCAGGATTTGTCTAGTGCACTTGCCCGTCAACAAAAACTAAATAAATAAATAAATATGGTTGGACCACACCCTTTAGTTTTTGATTAGAGCAAGGGATAAGTGCTGGTCAGGTTTTAAGGCCTCAAATTTGACCTCAGACTGGATAAGATAATGGGCTCTTAGAAATAACTATAAGAAAGCTATTCAGCATAAAAAGGTTACATTGTAAATCACTCCTTTACTACACAACTAGTAACCCATGCCAGTTTGGAGATGCATCAAAGCAACTTTGGATTATACTGGCAAGCTTTCACCATCTGCGATGGATATAAATGGGGTTAACTGTAGCAATCCCTCCACATTAGTGAATGCCTTAATAATTACTTTACTGACTTTACAGCATACACTGGGTCCTCCCCTCCCCAGTTGGGTCTTATCCTCTGAGACTAACTGGGGCCACCAGTGCCATTCCCAGTTGTATCATAAAATTGCCAAAGTCTTTGAGGTTTGCAAACACCACCAGCTGATATATGCATCCAAATCTGTGGCTCTGATGGCATTGAACCCAAACTTCTTAGGGTCACTGCCAAAGAGCTTGCTTCTCTGATTAACAGAACCATTCAGCTGTCCTTAATGTCTGGATTGTGCTTGACCTTTGGAAACCACCCCACATTATACCAGTTTCCAAAAAGGAAATGCAAAGGTCATTAGTAAGTATAGGCCTATTGCTGTTCTTATGGTACTTAATAATATTCTAGAAAAATTGCTGCCCCCAGCTTACTGACTACTTGATCACCCATAGCCCCTGTCTCCTCTGCAGCATGGTTTCCATAAGGTCCTATTACCACCACCACCCTTATATGTATTACCACTAATGTTGCTAGTGCCATGGACAGTGGTGATATTATAGGCACTGTATTCATCAACCTCATCAAGGCCTTTGACTTGTTGATTATTCCTTATTGTGGACCAAATTTGGTAGCCTGGACATATCCCTCAGTGGTACTTCCTTGGTTCAAATACTACCTGAACACTAGGTACCATCAAGTCAGGTTTTGGTCCTCTTTCTCAGAACCAGTTCCACCTTGGTTGGGGTACTGCAAGGATCAATCCATGGACCTCTCTTTCTCTCTTTACATTAATAATATACATCACTGTCTCTTGCATAGCACTCCCATCCTTTATACAGATGTTCTTTTTCTTGAGCTCTAATAACATTACTAATATTAGTGATCTTTCATCCTTTGATCTTTGGGAGGTCCAACCCTGGCTTCTCATAAACATATATATTTCTCCTGAATACCACAAACACCCAGGCTATGGTATTTGGCTTGGCTTCAAAATCTAAAACTGCCCATGCCCTCTTGGTCCTGTGTTGAGATGGAACCTCTTAACATCAGTATCATCCTTTAATAAATAATCTAGGGTAATGATAAACCCATCCCTGGTCTACTTGCACAATATCACAGGCATCTGTAAGTCTGTAATTTTCAGGCTAGGGCTCTATTATAAGGTCAGCCACAACCTCAGCTCAAAGCTCATTTAGCCATCTCCTATGGTTTCCCTATCCTAAGCTTCTCTAAGGGATGCCTATTTTCTTAGCTTGTGCAAAGACCATATCCAGACATAGGACAAGCATATAACAGTATCTGCCATTTTGCCCAAGCTCAAATTGCCACACCCATCATCATGTATATATACCAAACTTGGGTGCTTCCCTTCATCCCTGCAGGACTTCACCCTGGGAGCTGTTATCTTCAATAATCATTCATAAGCAGACACACACACACACACACACACACACACACACACACACTCTATTTGAAGCGAAGTCCTCAATCCTATCTGTGGCAATGTAAGAAGCACAGTATTTCCTAGTAATCAGGTAAGGATACATGGGGAATTTTTATAATCTGAAAATGAACACCTCACATTTAAACTTTGAATAGTAATCCACATTTTTTTTTATCTGTGCACATGTAAGGACAGGATGAGGAGGAGAAACAACATTTAATTATTAGTTTTTAAAGTTATGCTGTTTTATTTTAGGGCCCTGCTGAATGTTTTATTGAGTAAAGGTGGAGACATGTTAGTGATGGCAATCTGAGATACATTAAATGACCCACGAATCTCCATGTAACTTGCCTAACTTGAAAACAAGTTTCAACACTTTCAGGCCACTGTGGTTGCAATTCAATAATCACATGGGTATGGACAGCCATTGACCAATCAGAGCAACAATTTTTTTGTATCCATATATTACCACAACTCAATCCAATCTGGCATTGTTAGAGAAGAACTCTGCCTTCAAGCTTGGGTTCCATGTCATAATAGTGACCATAAAACAAGTGATTGCTATTATGGTGAGTGTATATTGCTGAAAAGCAAATCAGCGTTACATTCTACAGTGACCCACTTCCAGATCTAAATAAAGTATTTTGGGAGGCTGCACCCCGTGAGCCCCCCCGTGGGGTTTGGCTCCCTCCCCTGAATTAGGATTCTCAACTCCAGGGGGGTGCATGTCGGGAAGGGGCAAACTCCTTACCTTGTACTATGCTTCTATAGCTCAGAGTTGTGGCAAAACGAATCCTCGCTCTCTTAGACCTGTACTCAGTACCTGCACTGCCCGAGCTAGCCTCCCACACCACCACACCACATGACTAGCTTGGCAGTGGCAGGTACACCAGTGCCTGACAACCTCTTCCCTGTCCCTCCCTTCCCCTAGCTATTCCTCCTTCCATTCACCCATAACTCCAGTCGCTTGCATACCCTCACTATTCGGGCAGGGTAGCCCATTAACATGAGCACCCAAAATGAGGCACTATAATTCTAGTCACTCATTTGGATCACTGTGATAACATGCTACCTCGAGCTTGCATTGTAGGACAGAGATTAAGATCAATAATAACTCAGTTTTAAACTCAGAAGCTCCTTGTCCACTGTTGCCATAGGCATTTTAATAGTGTTCTCATTTTCCAGTAAAGAACACACATGTAGCTGTTACAGCAGTTATTTTGGTGGGGCCCTTCTGATATTCATTGTACCATAGTAATTTAGGATTGAAGGGGCTCTAGGTCCATCAGGGTCCCTCCAACTTCATAAGGAGGGATGAATAAGTATGTGCAAACATGTACAAATTCATAAGGATTCTCTTGTCACTCTACTACCCAACATACCCTGTGATTTCTCAGGTAAACAGAAATGTGTCCAACACAAAACAACACAACAAAATGCAACGTAACCCAATGCAGCGCAATGCAACAAAACACAACACAATGTAACAGGCAGAAGGAGGATTAACATCCTACTGAGTCTGCCAAACTGATGAGTGTATTCTGAAATGCCTTTAGTGCCCCAAAACATCAGGCCTAGATCTAAAGGCTGCTATACTTTCTACAGTGACCACCTCAAGTGGCAAGCCATTCCATAGCCTGGCTACCCTTTTGTGAAACTACTTCTTCACACCAAGTCTGTAACTTGACCCATCTATTTTTGTATTCATGTCCTGCAGTTCTGTCATCACTAATATTTTTCCAGATATTCTTTCATGAAATTCTCGAACCCTCCTGTATTGTAATCTGAATAATTCAGGGTAGTTCAATATAGCCCCACAACTCCTACTTTTACTGTAATTTCTCTCACCATTCCAGTGCATCAGTACTACACTGCTTCTAAAGCAACACTAGTCCTTCTAAGTTGGGACCAGGCCTGAACACGGTACAGTGTTCCAAATGCAGCCTCGCAGAAGGTCAAACAAAGGCATAATCCTTTCCCTACTGTACCTCTACTTGCTGTATAAATCCTCTTATATTTACAGTTGCTGCATTTCCTAACTGAATACTTTTTATGCTGTTTAGAGGATTTTGATCTGATGTACTCAATACTCTGAAATCTTTCTCTTCCATAACTGATTCCAGTTCACTCTCATTCATAGTGTTGATACAATTGAGATTATTGTGACCTACATGCATAACTTTGCAATCTGAACATTGAACAACATTCCCAGATTTCTAGATAATTATTTACTGTAACTAAATATTTTTTGGAAGCTGTCTTTACCATGCCATGATCGAATTGCTCTATCTAGTTTGGTATTGTCAGCATATTTACCTATCTAGCAGTTGGTTCCACATTTTAAAATCACTTATTGTATATAAACATTAAACAATACAGGTTCGAATAGAGAGCCATGTGATATCCACCTAGGACTTCTCAGCAGTTCTCCTCAATATACAGGGAACTACAGACCTGTCAGTCTAACTTCTATGGTAGGGAAGCTGATCGAGTCACTGGTCAAAGAGAATTTCATAGACTATCTGGAGGCAATGGGCCTCAGGATAGTAAACAGCACAGGTTTGTGGCAGGAAGGTCTTGTCAGACTAACTTGATAGTTTTGACTGGGTAAAGAAGGAATTAGATGGTGCCCATGATGTGGATTTGCTTTACTTTGACTTCATCAATGCTTTTGACTCAGTACCCTACAAATGGCTGCTGAAGAAGACAGAGGACCTAAAAGTGCTCAACTCATAGTAAACTGGTGCGAAATGACCAAAGGAGGCAGCAGAGGTTGTGGTCATTGGGGTTAAATAAGAAGATAGGAAGGTGACAAGTGGGGTTCCACAGGGATTGGTCTTGGGCCCAGTCCTCTTCAACATGTTCATCAGTGACATTGAAAAGGGAATCTGGGGCAAGTTTTGTCTCCTTGTGGATGACATGAAGCCATGTGGGATGGTTGATAGTGACAAGGGAATAAGGGAAATGCAGAGACTTATAACAGTTAGAGGGTGGCCAAGGATTTGGCAGTTGAAATTCAATTCCAAAAGTGCAAGGTAATGCACCTAGGAACAAGAACCCTAAGATGGAGTACTGGATGGTGGTGAGAGACTTGGCACTATGGCCAAGGAACAGCATCTGAGAGCTATCATTACCAATTCACTTAAGCAGTCAATCCAGTGCAACAAGGCCTATAGCAAAGCTAATAAGATGCTGGGATGTATTGGGATGGGTATTGCTAGCAGAAGAAAAGGGGTAATACTTCTCCTCTATAGATCCCTGGTAAGACCTCACCTAGGGTACTGTACCCAGTTCCAGAGTCTTCACCTCAGAAAGGATAAGGATAAGGATAGGCTAGAGACAGTGCAGTGCAGAATAACAAAAAGGTAAGATCTTATGTAGAGTGTCTGAAATCACTGAACATGTACACACTGGAGACCAGAAGCAGGGCTGAGACAGAATGAAGAATATAGTGGTTGCTTAAGTCAGCAGGATCAAGGGAGAATGGGTGAGGACAGGGAGGCTTATTACCCTGCAGGAACAATAGGTTCCAGGAATTTTAGGGAACTCCGCTGACTGGATGGACCACTGGTCTTTTTTCTGCCATCATTGTTTATGTTTCTGTGTTTCTGTCCCATACCTCCTTCCAGTTAACTAATCTTTAATCCAGCTTAGCATTTCTGATTTCGCCTTTTTCCAGTAGTAGCTTATCAGGACCTTTATCAAAAGCCTTGATGAAACCTCAGTACATTATGTTCATAGGGTTTCTTCTGGTCACCTCCCTAGTGATTTTATCCATGAAACAGAGTAGGTTTGATTGACATGACCTACCCTCCTTAAAATAGTTTTGACTACTCTCATGTAAATTATTTTGGACTTCCCAGTTACTTATCATTTGTTTAATGAGCCTCTCTGGTGCCTTTGAAATTACAATAGTCAAACTTACAGGTCTACAATTACCAGCATCCCTCTTATATGCCCTTATGTAATGCTGTGACATTTGCTTTACTCCATTACATACTTACATACATGCATAATGTTGACAGATAAGGACCTATATGGCCCATCTAGTCTTCCCAGTATTACCCTGCTACTGAGCTTCCCCCACCCGATCTTACCCATCCTTCCTTCTCTACCAGGATTTCCATGTGCCTATCCCATGCGTGCTTGAAAACCAATACCATTTTCTCTACTATCTCCTCCAGCAGGTGGTTCCAAGTATCCACCACCTATCCATGAAAAGTACTTCTCATGTTACCTTAAAATGTCCACCTTCCAGCTTCATACTGTGGCCCCTAGTTGCTAAAAATCCTTCATTTTAAATGGGCCCCTTTCCTTCCTGTTAATACCTGTTAGATATTTGAATGTCTTGATCATATCCTCGCTCCTCCTACCTTCCAGGAGTACATGTCCAGCTCCTCAACCTTTTCTCGTATGCCTTCCCTTGCACCCCCTGAACCATCTGAGTAGTCCTCCTATGGACTACCCTCCACCCTCTCAATATCTCTTTTCAGGTGCGCCTCCAGAACTAAACTCAGAACTCCAGATGAGGTCTGATCAGGGCCATATACAGGGCATGATGACTTTCCTCCTTCTACTAGCAATGCTTCAACTTATACATCCCAGCATTCTGCTTGCCCCTTCCACCACAGCCTGGCACTGATTTGCCACCTTCAGGTCAGATGAAATGATGACACTGAAGTCCCTCTCTTGTTCCACAACTGCTATTTCCTCCCCGTTAATCACATATTTTGCTCTCAGATTTGCATGCCCATATGCATAATTTTGCATTTACCTGCATTGAAACCCAGCTTCCAGACCTTGGACCTCTTTTGAAGCTTAACAAGGTTCCATAGGAACCTCAAATGAAAGACATGCATAAATCAAATATCCATTTATAGTAAGTGGATTAGAAATAACCTCTGCCATTTCTTTCAGGACCCATTGATGTAGCAAGTCTGGCCCAGGAGATTTACTGCCATCTAAACTTTTTAAGTTCATTATCCATCTCCAGTTTAAAAGTACTCTATGCTTTCCCATTCAATTCTACTTTTAACTTCTGATGCCCTCTCTAATTACTCTTTTATTAAAACTGTGGTAAACTATTTGTTGAATTTGTTAGCTTTATGTAGGACACATACTAGCTAATTACTACTATCTGAGGTATAAATGGGGCCTTTATGCCCCACAATCCATTTTGTTTTTGAGATAGTTATACCACTTTTTCATCTTGTCCGCCCTCATGTCTCATGCTATATTCAGTTAAATCTCAGATTTTGTCTTCTATGACTTATATTTATCCACATTGTTAGTTATATTGTGCTCTTTCAATTGACAATTGGTTTGATTAGCCACATTGGATTTCTTCTTGTCCCCTATCATTATAGCCCAATGGGATATACGTAAGTTGTGCTTCTTGTACAATTTCTTTAAATCTATCCCATTTGTTTAGTTGTTTATAAATCTCTAAGTTCGGATGCTCAATCTACACTTAGTTTATAATACATCAGTTTAATATTTGTTTTCCTAAAATTCTGTGTCTTGGTATCTGTGGCTTGATTAAGTAAATATTCCTTCTTTCCAAAAATATCTCTGTGACTGAAATCACCCAGAGGAACTAGTCTCCAGATATAATGTGTAATTTTCCATATTCTTGCTCTGTGATATTAAGTGGTCCGTACACTACAACAACTAGTAATTGCTGGGAATTACGCTATGTCCTATCTTGACCCAAAGTTCCTCAAGAGATTCATCTAAGCCTTCAGTTAACTGTGCAGGTATTCCATTCATGATATACAGTGCAACCCTTCCTCTCTTTCTGTCTAACCTATCCCTAGCAAATATATCAAATACTTAAGGTAGTCGATGTGAGTTCTGGAGTCCACCAAGTTTCATTAATAGCCACACAATCATACTCTTTTGATACCATGACAGTTTCAAATCCTCACACACAAAAGTGCACACTGTGTAGCTGGAAACAGGTGCTGCAGTAAGGGTGCCTGTCCCTTATTATACTTGGCAAGGTGAGAAGAAGAATTTGTCAGCCCATCAAGACTACCTCCTGCACTATCAGGTCCACTATTCCCTCTTGTCAAGGACATATCTGTGTAGTTTAGCCTTGAGTTTTGTGAAGGATTTGGTCTGTACTATTTCACTGTGTAGACTGTTCTGTAGTCTTCCTGCTCATTGTGTAAATGACCATCTCTATGCATTTCTATTGTATTTTCTAGTTTTATCTGCTGGTTATAAGATTGTAGATTGAATTCCTTTGCTTGGAATTTAATTCCATTAGTAACCCCAGATTTTCATAATTTATTATTTTGTATATTTGCAACATGTCACCCTCAGACATCTTTTCTCCAGGCTATGTAACCCCAGGAAATTCAACCTTTCCTTGTATGTTGTATCTTTTAGTCCTGATATCATTGTTGTTGCCCCATGTTAGACCTTCTGACATTGTTGATTTCTCTTTCAAATGGGGTCCACAGCTGTGAAAAATAGTCCAAATGTGGTCTGATGTATGGTCTATATAAGAGGATGATATATTGTTCAGTTCTGCTAACAAATTTGCAGCCTAAGATACTATTTGCTGTTAGGAGTGGTTTATTTCTGGCCCACTGTTGCAGCAGTTGCAATACCGCTTGCGACGCCAGTGACCTGGGTTTGGTAGCAAGCCTGATTTGCTGAGGGCTGGCTGGGGGAGAAAGATTGAGTACCTGGCAGGCTGCTCTCTCACCAGTGAGGATAGGCTGCAGGTCCCACTGCAATACTGCCACCTGGTTGACCATAGATGGAGGTGCAGGTTGGGACTGCAGAGTGCAGGGAGGGTTAGATGTCTGCTGGGGTCTGGAGTGGCAGCAGGTTCGGTGTGCCCTAGTCTTCTTGGACCTCCTAGCGTGCCATTGTCTATGGTGGTAGAGGGACCAGAAAACATCCCATATCTGATCTTGGAGATGGGCCCGGCACCTTAGTCACACATGACTGGGATCTGGGGAGAGGTTCGCTGGACCACCCAACACATTTGAAATTGGCTGGGGTGGGGATGACGGGCTCCCTCGTGCACCACATGAGGACGTCATCCAAGACTGGATAGGGTCTGGTCCACTGAAGCACTCCCCAAGATACCTGACAGAGCCCTGTAGGTTGCCTAGGGAGTCCCTGAGGAAGAAGCAGATATGGTGAGAAAGTGGCAAATAGCAAGTGAAAAAAAGGACTAGTTTATTGCAATCCTTGCTAAATTTCAGAACATTATTGATTAGGGCTATGTAAATAAAATTTTCTGAATATTCTGCCAAATATTCAGTATTTAGCAGCCAAATATTCAGGTATCCGGTATCCAGTGTTCAGCAGCCCTTTTAAAACAAAATAAACAAAAATGCCCTCCCACTCCCACTCTGCCAGCCCAAAACCCAGTAAGATTAATGTAATCCCATCCCACCATGCTCTAGCTGTAGCCCAATGCCATCCCCCAAGTACCCACAATTTGTTATAATTTACTTATGCATTTGAAATATATTACTATATCCCCGATGGGCTGACCATCTCAACCTGCCTACCTCTAAGGCTGGCCTCCATCTTCCTTTGCGCTAGTTTGCATTAAAAGTTATGCCCTCCCACCCTGGCAGCACCACAGCACCAGCACCCAATTCTTAATACAGAGAAAGAAGGTGACCAGCACTGACCTGCCCTCCTCCAGGCTGGCCGCCTTCTCATAAATAAAGTGCTGGCATTCTTGCTTTATCTGTATAGCAAAACCTGTTGATCATGTGATTTTGTAGTTAGCAAAAGTCTTTCCGAATATGAATAGTCCCCTACTGAGTAGGGCTTCTGAATATTCAGAAGTTCTGCTATTCATGGTAATCAGGAAATAATATTCAGCCCCTGCACAGCCCTATTATTGATCAGTATCCCAAGATCTTTCACTAAATCTACCTTTTGATAAGTTGTTGTTTATACTGTAGGTGAATAGTTGATTATGTTATCCTATATGTATGGTAACACATTTCTCAATGTTAAAGGACTTTGTTTCTTTTGTGCCTATTGTTCCATCTTCCTTAAGTCACTTGCTAATTTGTTCTTGTTTTCAAGTGTGTCTACTGGACCGCCCACATTCTCATCACTGGCAAATTTTATTAGTCAACTATCAATGTCCCTATGCAGAACACTTACATAGACTGAAAAAAAAGTGCAGGACCCATCACTGATCTATATTTGTCACTAAACAAGTTCCTGATAGGATTCTTCTTTATTCTCATTGTCTGCATTCTACTTTTGTACCCAGTCTAAGATTCTTATATTTAGGCTGAGATTTTTTTATTTATTCAACAATAGTTCATGGGGACCTTATAAAAACCTTTTGGAAATCTAGATATAATGCTCATTGGTATATTCTTATTTATGCTCTTACTAACCTTTTCATAAAAAAACAAACATAATATATGTTGTTGTACATGATCTGTAATCCTTAAAGCCATGTTGTGTATTATCTGTAATATTATTTGTTTTTGACAGGTCCTTATTCAGTTTTGTTTTAATCACTGAGGTGTCAAACAGACGAGGCATACTGATGAGTCCTGGTAGGACGAAACACGTGTCTATGTCTTCTGTTAGCATCCTTTGCAAACTGTGTGAGAGGCCTTCGGCACCATGCAATTCTGCTTAAAGTTGGACCAGCATAACATTCTGTGGTGATTTGCATATGCAGCCCATGATGCTTTGCATTGTGTAGGCATGTGTAATTTTGTATTTTTCTTGAAACTTGGCTTCCCAGCCAAATGCCCTTTAGGGTAAGCCTTGCCTCAGTGTTTGCGCACAGAGGTTCTTTGTCTTTTAAATTTGTTTTAATCTAGGATCTCAATAATCTCACCAGGTATGAATATGTAAGATTTACTGATCTGCAGTTTTATGTCTTGGCTCTATCTGCCTCCTAAAGATGGGGACCACAGTATCTGTTGTCCAGTCCTTGGTGCCTGTTCTGTGTTAAATGATGTGTTGCATATTTCCATTAATATTTCTGCAATATATTCATTTTTTTATATTTATTGTACTTTTTCTGCCACCGGCTGCCCAGTACCTCTGCCTGGTCACAGACTCCTGCTTCCACTCCCATATGGTTGCACCTTCTTTGATGCCCCTGGCTTACCACCCCCCAGAGTGGGATTGAGACACTGGCCCATAGTGCTGCAGACAATAGGATAGGTCAAAGGGCCAGCCTAGGAGCTAATTGAGCCAAGGCTTCATCTAGGGTGGCTGGCAGAATGTTCTCCTGGTGTGCAGGGGCAGGGAAGTGCAATGATGTTCAGTGTCCACCACCACCCACCCCCTAAGATACTTGGCATCAGTGTGATTGGTACATCCAGCTTCTGCTAGGTGTCCATATTGTGCTGAATACTTTACCCCCGGAGAAGGAGAGCAGTCATCAGACTCTCAATTCTTCTCCCTGGCCGACCTTCTGACATCCTTGGTCCATTCCCAAACCCAGGTCACTGGCATTACAGGTACAAACTTGCCTCTCTTTTGCTCTCCACAGCTCGCTTTTCCACACTCCTCCTTCCATGTTATTGTGTCATCTGGCCCCTAGGAGATGGTATTATGCTCCTGATTCTAGTCTTCTGAAAACCTGTCCCTCTCCTGCTCTACCACACTACACCCTGTCCAGAGACCCTCTCCCCTTCATATCTCTGTATTTCTAGCCCCTCTACTCATTCCCTCCTTGGGACTCAAACTCTGTACCTCTCACACCAAAGGCAGGCACCTTTCCTCTATGCCATCCCAGCTGCCTTACTGATAGGTGTCTTTTAATCTCTTATTTCTTTCCTACACTGCCTGCTACTAGCATGACCAACCTCCTCACCCTTCTTGTCTGCATCTCCATGCTCTTCAGCACTGCCTCCACACCCACCCCATCCCAAGCCACCACCAATCTCCCAACTTTCCACACTACTCACACTTGTCCTCATTGCACCTCATACTCTAGTCACTCCTCCCTGAATCCCTGTCAACACCCCCCCACACCCTAGCCCCAGGTACCAGCACTTGCTGCATGCTTCCCACACCACCCTTTCTCTTCCCATCCCCTCCTCCATACCTCGACACACTATGTCAAGACCCTAGCAGATTTACAAAAAAGCCATCCAACAGCTGCTGCTCACAACACTTTCCCTCCTCTTACTCCTCTCTGGCAATGTACACCCCAACCCTGCCCCCCACCTCAATCACAGGCAAAATCCCTGGATTGCTCATCATGTCCGTTAATATCTGTAGCCTTACCAAAAACTCAATGACCTCCAAGTCTGGATGGCCCAGCACCAGCCTGACATCCTCACCCTCGTTGAGACTTAGTTGTCAAAATTTACACCAAACACCCATATATCCCTACCCAGCTCATCCTGCACCACCTAGACAGAATTGGAAAATGTGGGGGCTGTGTTATCTACCTCCATGACCACCTACAGGCCCATGCCCACCTCCCCAACTGGCTAGTGGTGCCCAAGCCCTATCCATTAGCATTACATCTGTCCCCTCAGAGCCCCTGTGATCATCTCTGCAGTCTACATCCCATCCCATGGACAGAAACCCACTTTCCAATCCCTCCTTGACTATCTCACCACCTTTTCCAAAACTGAACTTATCACACTTAGCAATCTCAACCTGAACTGGCTCTCCTCCACCTCCCACCTCAAAGATGCATTCACTGTCCTGACATCACCCAACTAGTCTCCACCTTGATGCACATAAACCACAACACCAGTACGCCACCTTAATTGACTTAGTTCTTCCAATGCCCCATGAAACTCTGCCTCCATCCTTTCAAACGCCCTCAGTGACCACTCTCCTATCCTTCAAGTGGTCTGTCATGCACCCAAACCACCCCCAAGACCATCTTCTCTAGACCGCTCAAACTCAGCAGTCTAAGGAATCTTAGAACCCACCTAATGCACCATGACTGGTCCCTCTTTACTGCAGTCAGAATATAGACACAGCCCTTAGCTACGTTAGTGACACGTTCAATGGAGCCTGCAACAAATTTGCCCTCTTAAAAAGATAGTAAGAGCCTACAACACCCCATGGATCATATCTCACCTGCTAGACCTCATGAGATGGCGTGATGAATTGTGGAAAAAGCCCTTGACTCTGGCAATTCTCCAGACAGGCAGCTGTACTGTGCTGCTCGCAACAGCTGTACATGGGCAATTATAAAGCTAAAGCTGACCACTTCAAAGCCACCCTACCCACTACTTGGGGAATGGCAATTCTGGGACAATCTGAAGTCCCTTGGAGGAAAGACAAACTTCCCCAATCAACTCAGCATAAATGACTCCATCTCAAACAACCCACACTTAGTGGCAGAAGGCTGAACTCCACCTTCTCAGACCTTACACTACTCTCCTCCTTAACTTCTTCAGTTAAACCCCCTGTTGCCCTCATCTCCCCAACATCTCCTCCTTTCTGCTTCTGGACCCTCACCCCAGGAACCTAAACCCTATCTTATCAAAGCCCTTAAGAAGGCCAGCTTCATTGATAGTGACATGATTGACCTTAGAATCCTGCGATTGACCCTTGGTGAGGTCCTCTCCCCAACCTCACTACTCAACCTCTCCCTTTGCATAGGTATGTTCCCCTCACTATGGAAGATGGCTCTTATAACCCCCATCCACAAATCGGGTGACTGTCTTTCCCTAGTAACTACCACCACACATATCTATCCTTTCCCACTCTCCAAGGCCCTCAAGTGTATAGTTGTGAATCAGCTTTCTGAGTACCTATCCAAATACAAACTCCTGACTCCTGAACAACACTCTTTCAGGCAAGGGCATAGTACAGCTACTGCCTTCCTCTATTTCATTAGTTTCATACCTCTTCTCTGGATAATGGCAAGCTGGCTGGTGTGATCTTCCTGGACCTGTCAAAGGCCTTTGACACTGTTAATCACCCACTTCTCCTCTCCACCCTCTCTAAACTCGGCCTCGCCTAGAGCCCCTTGAATTGGCTCACCAACTACTTGTCCAACCAGACCTAAAAGGTGAAAATCAACTCCACCACCTAGAACCCACTCCTGTCTGCTCTGGAGTACTGCAAGGCTCCATATTAGGTACCCTTCTTTTCAGCCGCTTCCTAAATTCTCTCCCCAAAGCATGCACCAGAAAGATCCTGCTGTACTCTGATGATGCTGTCTTCTATGCATCTCACCCTAACCCTCCCAACTTGAACTCTCCTCCAAATCTCCTTTATGGAGGCAGAGTCCTGGTTCTCCAAACACAAACTTGTACTTAACCAAAAAATCTAAGACCATGCTTTTCACCCACCACCAGAACAAACTTACACACCCCAGTAAACATCAACATGTCCACTGCTCTGCCCCTTTAACAGGTCCAATCCTTTAAATACCTAGGTATAACTCTAGACCCTGCCCATACCTTCCATGACCATGTACATCAACTCTGTTCAAATCTCAGTTCCTGTATCGGGCTCCTTTACCATCATCGCAATGCCTTCCATAGAATCCCTCCAACTTGCCATCTCCTCCTCGGTACTCTTGGTGATTGACTATGGCATTGTTGTTCATGGGCGGCTGACAACACTGCCCTAAAAGGAACAAATATCGCTCAACAAAGCTTCACTCACCTCTCTCTGGCTGACCCAGTACCACCGATACCTGCTCCTCTACAACCAAACAAACTGGATGGACTTTGATGGTAGACTACAATACTACACCTGTCTATTAGCCAAAATATTCTCCACTGGGCTCACGGCCCTTGCCTCTCTGTTCTCCTGCAACCAACTCCACGTGCAAGGCTCACCAGGAGCTCCCTCAAACCATCTCATCAGGTGCCAAGACTAAAATCCCTGGGCCAATGCTCCTTCCTCTATCATGCCCCAGCTTGGCTAACTCACTCCCCCACATTGCAGAGGAACCCTGCTTGGCCACTTTAAATTCTACTGCATTCCCACCTTCAATCCTCATGATCCTGTACCTGTTCCTAACTCCTCTACTCCTGACAATGACTTTTGTCCTACTCTCTGGCCTTATTCCTCTGTCCATAATCTGAACATGTCTAGCCCTCTCCTCTCCTCCTTTTCCTCCTCTCTCTCTCTCTCTCTTGCCCACCTTTTCTGACAGTGGACAATGTCCAGCCTCTGACCTTCCTGTTTCACTCTGTCTACTAGTCCAAACTATCACCATCCCCTAGTCTCCTGCTGAGCCACATTAAAATCCCAGATCTTGGCTCATACCCATGACCTGGCCTTGTGCCCAGACCATCCCTCCCTCAAAATTTCTCCATCTGTCCGAATTTATACCTAGCAATGCCTCTAATGCTATGTTCCTTTTGCCCTTTAGATTGTATATGATGTAATACAGTATGATCACCATGTATATGAATTGTACCTGTCTTACCCTGTTGTATTCTAATGTCTGCTATATGTGTATTGTCTCTGTAATTGAAGTGGAGCCTTTGTAAAGGAGTCTCTGACGCAAAGGATTGTTATTCGAATAAACAAAAAATAAATAAATAAAATAAAATGTTTGTTATTTCATTTGGCTCTTAATTTC
The DNA here is from genome assembly GCA_016271365.2 of Neoceratodus forsteri. NCBI lineage: Eukaryota > Metazoa > Chordata > Ceratodontiformes > Ceratodontidae > Neoceratodus > Neoceratodus forsteri. The sequence goes on along the minus strand of CM028137.1, from coordinate 257,208,183 downwards.
ACAGTTGTTTCATATTATAATACCTATAGATCTATTAGATCTCCTAGTATTGTTGGCATCAGCAAAAAAAAAGCTTTTGTGTTGTCTTTAGTGTGTTCTGTTTTTCCTCTCCATTTTTATTATGTATTTTAATCTTCTTAATTCTTGTTTATATTCCTCCACATTGCATTCATGCCTGTGGTTCTGCATGGCCTTATATGCTGTCTATTTCTTTTTAATTTGTTTCAATATCTTTTGTGTTCCACACAGAGATACTATCCTTCATACTATAGAGATTTTGGTCAGTATGTATTTTTCTAGTTCAGTTAAGTTTATATTTTAATACTGTCTGCAACTCATCCACATCATTTCCTACAAGCTGCGGTTTCTATTCCTTTTTCTGTAGTTCTTTAATTATTTCTCTTCAATTTACCTCATTGTAATTGTTTGCTATTGTTTTCCCTGATTCTCTATGCATTATGATTGATAAAAAAATCAACCATGTTGTGGTCCCTATTTCCCAGGGTTTGCTTAATTTTTATTTTAAATTCTCTATGGAATATCAGGTATGATTAAAAATAAAATATTATTTCCCTTAGTTGGATCATTCACTAATTGGTGTAGACTAGTTTGCAATATGGTACTTATAAATAACTATTCCTTAGAACAGGTTGATACTATACCTGGCTAGTTAATTTGTGGAAGATTGAAGTCTTTCATAATTATTATGTTGCCATTTTACTTATTTCTTGAATCATATCATTATACTTTATGTCTATTGTATCTGGGAGGTTGTAATAAACACCTAAATATATATTTTTAATTCCCTGTTGGGGTACTCTGAACCAATAGTGATACTTGGTTGCCTTCCATGAATGTCACCTTATATTCTGTACTCTTTATATCCTGTTTTATTTATTTATTTAGCTTTTGTTTACCAGGTAAGCACTAGACAGTCAAGTGCCTATTTTCGGAGAAACCCGAGAGTTACAAAGATACAAGCAATAACAGTACAGAGGCTAGCAACAATTTAAACAAGGTACAGTCAGAATACAAGCAAGAAGGACCAGCAGAAACAAAGTACAGAGACATGGGTGCAACTGTCAGGCATGGTACAGACCGGTATGAGCAAACAACTACAGTCAGGTAACAGGCAGTGAACAACTTCAGTGCAATACAGTGTGAGGCATGACAACCCAGGGACAGCAGCCAAGGAATTAAGACCAGTGTCAGCAGCAACAATGTTTGTGAATTTATTTATTTGTTATTTTTGGAACAAGTACACACCTGCAGCCAGGATTTTCACAGGCACATCATGGAGGGTAGGATGACAGGGGACAGCAGCAGCTTGAAGCTTGTTTTAAGTAACCCCAGAGGAAGACCTGAAGCAGCTATGGGAAGGGCAGTTCTTACACGAGGAGTTTAATGTATAAGGCTACCCCTCTACTTTTTCCCTATTCCAGAAACTTGATGGAGTTTGTAACCATTTATGATTTTATTACAGGGTGACTCTTTATCCCTCCAAGTCTCTCTTGTGGTACATGAATCAGTGTTGTGCTTTAACAATGAGATCTTCAATTTTCGATTTTTTTAATAGTATTTAGACTCCTGGTATTAATTACTGTTATCCTGAGTCCACTAATTGTCTTCTGTTTTGCAGGTTTCATATATTCCCATTACTGTTTTTATTTGTCTTGAATTGTTTCACAAGCCTCTTTGGTTTCTCATTTACATGTTGTTCCAGGAATGCTTTAATTTTGTTCCCTAGCACTCTACTTCCTCTTCAACTCAAATGAAGACTATCTGGATTAAGCAGGTTGAGGTTTGTATTAAATGTTTCCCGCTGTTTGAGGCATGTTATCCACTCCTCTGAGGTCCATTTGCATTGCCTGTTTATTTTGTTGATTTTACTGTTTCACCTTCCTTGCTCTGGGGAATGGCAACATTTCCCCAACAATGGCATCACAGTTTTTCATGTAACACTTTTCATACGCCCTTAAAGTCATTCATCATTTCTATTTCATCCTGTGTACCAACATTATTAGTGCCCATGTGTATTATAACTGTTGGTGTGGTGTCATTAGTTTTGGTTATATTAGATAACATTTTTCTATTTCTTTTATCTTGCCAACTGACAAGCGACTTGTTGCAGTGTTTTCTTTGTTTCCTTAGGCAGTATACCTGTCTGTGTACTTGAGTATGGAGTCTCAGTACAGTTACAGTATATATCACTGTCTGTCTGTCTGTCTGTCTATCTATCTTTTTGGTTGGTACTATTCATTGAGCCTCCCTTTTTCCTCAACTAATGCAGGGGCTGTTGGATTATCATCCATTAGATCTATTAATGGCTGGAATTTATTTGTCATTTCTAGTTCAAAATCCACAGCTCTTCTGCCATTCTTAATTTTCCTGTTACCTTTAATTGTACACCAGTCTTCCTCTTCCTCATTATCAGATTCTCTTTGTCTTTCTTTTTTATTGTTTGTTTTCTACCCATTTGTTGTATTTGCACTGTCAGTTTCTGTATTCTCTTTTTACTCCATTGTATTCAGTAGTGTTTTATTTTTAGGGTGCCCATTTCCATTTCTAAATTCATTATCTTCAACCTGAGTTCTTTGATTTCAAGGCATTGTCTGCATGTAAATGCTGAATAATCTGTACTAGAGTTGGTTCTGAATTTGCTAGACAAAGCATTTAATCCCTGTTTTTCTATTTGCAAATTTAATTATTACCTATATTCATAATTATTAACAACATTTTTCCCATAAAGCTTGTTCTCCTTGCTAGTTGGCACAGGCAGGATCTCAGCTCTATCCCGCCTCCTCTCACCTGGCTCCCACCATGCCAGACTGCCATGCTCAAAATTCTCATGAATTTTCCCACTGTGGTGGGGCTGGGAGGGAGAGTCACCCTCCTCCACCTGGTGACACTCATCCAGAAGGGCCAGGGACTGGCCTGTGGTGCAGGGCAGAGGTAGGCAGACATAGCTTCATTTAGCCCAAATCACTCACTTTATGCTTTTCTCCCCAGTCCCTTGTGATGGTGGTATGTAGGCATGTACATGGAGGCAACAGTGAATGTGGAACCACATCCCTTCCTTTCATGTCACTCCTGGGGAAGCCAGTGCCAAGATGGAAAACCCCTCCCTGGGAGAGGAGGCCATCTTCTTAATGCTCAATCCTCTCCCCTGGCAAACCCCAGTGTCCTGAGCTCATTTTCAAACCTGGGTTGCCGGAGTGGGAAAAAGTAGGGTGCATGGCACCTCAGCTCTCTTCTCCACCAGGACAGCAATTATTAATAACTTGTAAGTGCCTTGTGTTTGATTATTCCTGCAGAGTTTTCTGGTGACCTGGATGACCTCTGGCTGACACGGAAAGACACCACCTCTGCCAGTGTGACCTCAACACAGTGTTCACTGATGCTGGCAAGGCATCTTTTGACATGCTGTCCAGACCAGAAGTGACAGACAGTCCACTTCTTGTTTGAGTGGCTTGCACAGACTCAATAAAATGACTAAAAAGGCTTTATAAAACTGTTGCGATTTTGAATAAAAAGTGCCCTAACTTTCCTCAGGTGAAGGTTTAGTAGTTCTGGTTTAAACCTATCATCCAGGTGCATACTGCACTCTTCTCCTGCTTCCTACAATGCTGTGTGGCCACTGAGTTCTCACACAGATGACTGGGAAGAACCCAACTTGTTTCATTAAAATCTCCATTCCCAAGGGCTATCCTTATAGCTAGATATAATCTGTAAAGAAAGCAATTTTAAACTGTAGTACCTGCATCCTTAATTATACTAAAAACTCAGAGGCTCGGTGACACCCATGTTGCTGTGAGATCATGATCTAAAATCATCATCCAGATTAGGATTATGATCTGATCATCAAAAACATAGTTTCTCAAATCACCAACTGATGATTATTGATTATCTCTGTAGCTTTAATCTACATTGCAAGATGGTATTTGTTAATAAGTAAATAATCAAGTGATGATCATTGATAATAATATCAGTTACATGACTGGAGTTTTATCTGTGATGGATATAAAAATATTAATGTGCCAAATGACTGTAAAACTAATTGTAAATGTATTATGGGAGCTGTCTGAGTGGCAGTGAGGGTTGAGGCACTGGAAGACATGCTTCATACCACACAAATTACCAGGGTTCAGATGTGGACTCGGGTCACCAGGGTTGGCTGAGGTGAGAGAGGACTGAGCACCCTGAGGACTGCTCTCCTTGGGAGGGAGGGTTACAGTGGCTGGTGCCAGCCTGGCCCTTAACATCAACTGGAGGCAAGGCTGCCAGGGCTGTCTAAAGACAAGGGAGTGACAGCTGCCAATGTCCCATGTGCAGAAGCATACATTGGAGTGTCTCAGTGGCATTGCACACTCACTCCTTGAGGGCCAGAAAAATGGACAGTGGTGGTCTCCTGAGCAGCCACTGACATCCAGCCACCCAGTAGCCCCACACCCAATGAACACTCAGGCCACACTACTTTGCACAAAGGTAAGCCCTAGAGGAAAATCAGGTTGCTGAAGTTGGTATGGCTGGCATCCAGTGGGCTGCTTGGAGACCTGAGTGAGAAATAGCAATAACTGCAAAATAAAATGAATTATATGAGGAAAAGTGCTAAAGCCTAAAGAGCCAGATGAGGAAAGTCTCAGGATGCCAGGGTGATGGGGCTGGGGCTGGGGTCAGGTGGATGGAGGCTGGTCAGCAAGGAGTATAAATAAATAAATAAAAAAGAATAGTAAATGCTAAGTTTGGTATTGTGTATATATTTACATAACTAATTTAAATATTTCAAAAGCACACTTTATGAACAAAAACATTGATAATTTCTATTTTAAAAATAATTTTGAAGGCCGGCCCAGTGGCGCTGAGAGCTGAGGTGCTGGACACCTTACCTCATGCTGTGCTGGAGACTCAGGTTCAGGAATGACCTCGGGTAGTTGGGGAACCATCAAGGAGAGGTGGAAGGAGGGAGCAGGATTGAGCTGCCAGAAGGTGGCTCTCCCTCCCTGGTGGTTGTCCACCCCTGTAGTTCTGCTCCCATCAGGTGGAGGTCCAATGGGAAGCATAGGTGGGAGGGGTGTAGCGATTGCCAGGGTGGGGTGGAAAGGGCTGAACTGGTACCTGGAGTGCTTTTGCACCTTCACATGCATGCATGTGCATGTCTGCTGGGGTCCTGGGGTCTGGGCAGCAAAATGAGGAAAATACAAAACTACTCATGGAAAAGAATAATTTTGAATTGGCAGTATTAGTCTACACATTGTAAGGAAAGGTTTTGATCACAAATAAAACATGTGTTTGAACTCACAACAACACAAAGGGATCCACTTTTTGGAGATATATAAACCAGTCTGAGCTTTTATAATACATGAGTTGGTGGGTCCTCTGAGTATATATGGATGAAAGCTGTATATTTTATTTAAAGATACATTGCAATGGATGATTTGAGTATACAGCAGATGTCTAAGTTGTTAACAAAATGAATTCCAATGGATCAAAAACCAATAACTTGAACATTATTTGTTTCTGAATTCACTGCAGTGATCTTGACCACAGATCATCATAAACAATAATGATGAAATAAGATCATTATAAACAATCGTTTAGCACAATCATCATTTGCACAGAATCATAACTTTTGTTTGGCGATCATTTAAATTGCATGTTTAATTAAGCAATAAGGCATGACCAAGAGTTATGTTAATGGTCTGTTAATCACCTTCTAGGGGTGTACTGTGGCGCTGAGGTGTAGCCGAGTGCCACATGCCCCTAGAGGGTGATTAACTGACCATTAACATAATCACTGGGATGCCTTATTGTTATTATAATAAAAATGTTTTTAAACAGTGTTAAACCCTGTTCAGCATATGGTTAAGCTTTACATGTATGTTAATAAAAGATTAACATAAGGCTGTTAGAATGTTTGCAGACAATCAGAAAGCTCCATTTCTCAGACCCTTTTATAATCATTGTTATGCATGATTACAATGATGGTTTTGAAGAATGAGCATAATCTTTGAATAGCATTGCTAATGATAATTTATCATGATAAAATTTATATTTTTCAGATGCAATTAATTATGCTGCCTCTAGACAGAAACAGTGACATTCTACCAAATGGTTAAGCACCCCATCATCTTTTACCCTTCTTTCACCCCCTCCCAACCACCACCATTGCACTACAGACCTGCTTAGTCAGCAACTCCCCAGAGACCTTCACTTTGCCTCTGTTCCTGTTAGTTGTTCTTTCTGTCACACACTATCATAGAAACATAGAATTGTCAGCATAAAGGACCTCTTGACCCACCCAGTCTGCCTGGATGTTCCTTGCCTAATCTGTCTCTGCAGACCCTACCTGGTCTCTGGTGACCTTCCTGTCTCTGTGCCTCTTTTCTAATATACCCCATGTCTATCCCACACATGCTTGAAGCCGCACAATGTTTGAGACTCCATAACTTCCAATCAAATTCACAACTTACTTAGATTCTTCTCCATTCTCCTCACTGTCACTGGCCACAGGGCAAGAACTCATAATACTGGCTCCACTTACCACCATGTGTGCTGTGTGAGTTGGGTCCATCTATTGTCCTACTCATACTGAAGATGTAGCTGCTAAAATGGCCATTTTTAGCACCAGGCTAACCTGCCAATTTGCAACTATGGAAATTGTGATGCAGTTTGGGGTGGAATTGGTCATCAGCTTGTGTCATCAGGAATAATAGTCTCATTCAGCCACCAAACATCAATCACAGGCTATCAGACATCAGTCTATTGGACTCTGAAGTTGCATGTGACCTATACAAACTAGAATTCCATCTGCTCCCTCAGTTTATTTGTTTATTTGTTTATTGTTTATTTGTTTATTGAAAATTTCGAATTACAACCTTTGAGTCAAGGACTCTTTGCAAAGGCTCCACGTCAAATACATCAGAACGTAAGGACAAGACTGAAATGTACAAAGTTTTCAAGACGGTGACATTACATTTTGACAAAATGTTCAAACTCACAGCATAGGCAATGCCACATGTCAGTGCCAAAACAACATTACATAGAGCAAAACAGTGATATTACATTCCGACAAAAGTTGATATCATAGCATGAGTAAGGCTACACGTCAGTGTACATGTCATGTGGAAATCTTTACTGATGATTCAATTATTTGCCCGGTAGCACACCCTGTGTACAACTGCCCCCCACCAAAGTCCAACTGATCAAAATCCACCTTAAGGAAAAAAACACCTAGGTCTTATTCTAACTCTGCTAGCCTTGGGCTGCCATTGTAATAACTGTTGACTTGCATACAGTAAGCTCGTAAAACTAATTTATCAATTTTAAGCTTCAGAATATCACTGGGTAGACTGAGGTTTATGTGTGAGACCCAGAATCCTTCATTGAGGCCAGCTGGGTGAACATTATCAGTGAGGTGAGGCACATGACTCATGAAAGGAGGGCATGTGCTGCTCACCATCCATGAACTTCTTTCGGTTGACAACGGAACAGCATTGTTGTCAGCTGTGAAGACAGTCATCTGCTCATTCTTCTGGCCATAGAAAATGTGTAGCCATGGTGGTCCCAATTGTTAGGGTGAAGACATGTGGAAAAGGGAAAATGGAGGATAAAAACACTTAAAGCATCATTGCAATGAAAACTGTTTTTCCCAAAAGTTAGTTTCCAATTATAATTAACAAAAATATTAGCATACATGTTAAATCTGCTTTTCGTCTATATATACATTACATGCATATTTATTTTCTTGATCCTATCCCTTTGTAAGGTCCACAAAGCCAAATAAAGCAGTCATCTTCAAGTTAAGATAAACATATTTAAAACATTTGCAAACAAAAAAATCTGGTAGACCTCAAACAGTTTCACCAGCAAATGAAACTGGAAGATATCTAGAATCCACAGTAGTTAAAAAAAGATAGGTTCAAATGCTTTGCTTGACTTTGTTGCACTACTATTTTAAAACAAAGTTGCATAAACAAAAGTAGCAGACATTCCAGTATGAACAACGTAACATGATAGAAATCCATGTTATGTAGATTATTACATTTGATTATACAATGGCAAGAAAAATCCTGGACTCTGATTGGTCAGTCTTAGCTGGACCCGTGATGTTACCCCAGTACAACATCACGGGTCTAGTCTCAGCCTCACTGTGAACCTGTAGATGAGCTATATGATGAGTTAGATATGCTTGACCATTTGCTTGATTGTTTCATCTTCTCTTAAAAAACAAAATATTTTTCCACACCAAAACATCTTTAAAATGTTTTTTTATTATGTATAACAACGAGCCATTGTATAATAGCAATAATATCCTCAGGGGTGTGTGTCATTTGGGATCACATCACACCTCAGTTGTTGGACGCACTCAGCCTGCGCCCTCGTGCCCAACCACCTGAGGCATGACGTTATTCCAGCATCGACACACACCCTGTCGGGCATTATTGTTAAACTGAATCATGTGGTACACATCACATGATGGGATAACAAAATTATAAAAGCTGACAAAATATAAATAGGCAGCAATCCACCTGTGTACAAAATGGAAAGGCTACAAATGGCACCTCCTGTATTCCAAAGTCCCATTACTGTATACTATGCTCAGCTAATTATCACTGGAGATACTATTTCTGAGTTATCTATAGATGAGAGTGATGCCTTTGCAATATTATCTGCAAAGGCATCACTCAATGTATTTGTAGACAGAATTTTAAACAGCTGTTTTAGACATGATTTCATTTTATATATGATGCTCTCTTGTAATGTTTTATAACCCTATTTTGTTCAGAATGAATTATGTGTTACATATTTAAAAGGATGTTGACTTCCACTGAAACTGAATAATAATGTTATATAAAAGTGACATATGTTGCCATAATGTAGAACCATCTTTGTGAGCTAAGACACATGAAGTATTTGAAACAATAGTATGATGCAAATTTGCATTGAACAATATGATGTTTACTTGTGCATAAAATATTAGTCACATTAGCAAAGACTGATTTTTGTCTGGTAACATTTTTGCTTTTTGAGATAGAAAACTTACAGTACATAAGGCATGTGCATCTAATGTGGCTGATGGTAAATATTTACTTGTAAATCTTTCTTGGGTAATGTTTAATCAGACTCAGTACATCTTACAAAACATAAAAATGGTAAGTCCCATGAATAGATTTCCTGTGCCGGTAGTGTTGAAGGCTTGCTGAAATCCAGATTGGCTACATCCACTGCCCTCCCTGATCTATTTCCTCGGTCACCAAATCAAACAAATCTATCAGATGTGTTTAGTATGACCCATATGAATCCATGCTTCCTGTGATCTTGCAGCCTATTAGATTCAAGATACTCTGCCAGTCTTTCATTTATCAAGGTTTCCATTAATTTTCCCACCACTGAAGTAGGATTGACCAACCTATTTTTGTTAGCCTTCTTCCTGCTGCCGCTCTTATGCAGAGGGATCATGTCATCTCTTCTTTAGTTCACTGGAAAAATGCATGTTTCCAGTGAGATGTTGAACAAAGGCTGTCAATGGGGCAGCTAGCACCTCCTTGTGTTCTTTTACAACCTCTAGTAGAATCCTGTCTGGTCCCATAGCTTTGACCATCTGTAAAGCTACAAGTCCCATCTGGACACTTTCTTCTAAAACAGACTTGTGTCCACCTCTCACCCATTCCTGCTACTCCTTGGTGTTCCACCTCTCGCACTGTGAATACTGAGTAGAAGTACCTCTTTAGGATGTCGGCTTTTTCTTGGTCCTCTTCTGCACAGTCCCTCCTTCCAACTTTTTAATTCTCACTATCCCTCCCTTGCTTTCTTCTTCTCACTTATATGTCTAAAGAAAGTCTTATCCCCAGTGATCCCTTTGGTGATTCTTTCCTCTGTCTGTGCCTTTGCTCCTCTCACAGCCTTGCTTGTTTCTTTTGTACTTTACTATGTATAACTCCCTGTCCTCTTCCGTAGATATCTTCTGAATACCAAACTGTTTTCCATTTACCACCTTGTCACTTCCTTAGAGAACCATAACATTCTCTTTCTCCTTCTGCTTTTACTCACTTCCTTCTCACACTGATTGGTTCCTTTAATTATACCCTCCATTATTTTTCCACATTGTACCTACACCCTCCCTGGCCTTCCCCTCTGAGGCAGTTTCGGAAGAAGTTCCTATTTCTTTAAAAATCTGCACTCCTAAAGTCTAGGACATTCATCCCCATGTGGTTAGCCTCTGTTCCTGACTTAATGTTAAACCACAGGTACAGTGTACAGTGGTCATGGTTACCCAGGGTACTGCCCATTGTGATGTCTGCAATGCTGTCCTGCTTGTAAGCACCAGGTCCAGCATTATCCTATCCTTACTGGGTTCTTAGACTAGCTGTCTGAGAAAAGTACCTTAGCAAGGAATCAAGGATGGCACTACTCCTTGCCTAATCTGCAGTTGGAAGGCTCCACTATGTGTATAAAATATTGAAGTCACTCACTAGCAGCGCCTCCCTTACTTGCCATTCTGATGATGGCTTTCCTAAGGTCCTCATCCAACTCCTCTCCTGTGCTAGAGGTCCATGCACTACTGCAATATAGATTGCAGCCCCAGAGCCTGTCTCCAGTGTGACCCACAGCAACTCCAGCCTTCCTTTTCCTCATGGGGCACCTGTACCTCTGTGACATTGATTCCTCCCTCACATATGAAACAACCCTCCTCCCATCCTCCTACCCTCACATATAAAACAACCCTCCTCCCATACTCCCTGACCTATCTCTCCTGAACATAGAGTATCCTAGTATGACCATGTCCCAGTCATTGTGTTCAGTGCCCCATGACTCTGTTATGGTGATTAAATCCAGGTCATCCTCTGCCATGATGGCTTACAGGTCTGAATTTTGTTTCCAAGGCCCCACGCCTTGGCACACATGTTTTTCTACACCTTCTTTCCTCTGCCTGCTGCCCTGCTTCCCTGCGCCTCTAACTAGCTTGTTATTTTCTTCTCCCCCAGATCCCCCAACTGCTCCATGAGCTGTTTATGAGGTACTAAATCAAAGACCTTGCTGAAGTCAAAGTACAGAATATACAGCCCTTGGCTCTAGTTCATTCTCTGAGATACAACATTGTAAAATTCTATGAAGTTCATTTGACAGATCTTTTGCTTCACAGAGCACTGTTGTTTGCTGTCCTGAGACCACGGGCCATTAGGAAGTACACTATCCATTCTTTGATACAATGGGCAGACTGGGTGATCCAAGCAGTCCTTATCTGCTGACAAATTCTATGTTACTGTCATCTGACCTCCTTCTTGGACCTCCCCCATCAGTTTGTAACTCTGTCCCCTTGTGTTGCTCTTCCGATGCTTTCCTTTCAGAAGGCTGTGCTAAGTAAGATTCCACAGATGCTGATGTCATGGCATCTAATATTCTTAAGCATGCCACAATTCATACTGATGGGACATCTGGTTGTCTGACAGGAATGACAGAAAAGCAGAAGCAGTCTGTTGGTGCTCCTTTCTGCGGAAGAGTCTAACATTAGAGTTATGTATGCATTTTCCTGGGCTCCAGGGCTTTATGCACCGTGTCAACTCTTTCAGATGCTTTACCAAAGTACTCTCTGGTGTCCAGTCTTTCTTCCTCTCATTACCTTAGCATCTTGCTTTTTGGGAGATGCTGTTGTTGATGGCCTTCAACTTTCTGCCTGGTACTCTTCTGCCATAATTTGGCTATGAGATGGGTCTAGTTCCAGCACTGGTCTGCAGACAAGACCTCCAAGCTGCCTCTGTATGGTGGTCCCTTTTCTGGGGGGTTGTAGACCTCTTTCTCCAGCTTCCCTACAGTGGAGGTCGGTTAACCAGTTGTCAATTCACTTAGTCTCCTTTCCCTGTCCCTACTAGTGACTGAGGAACAGCCGTCATCCTCCAATATGTGGGAATGGCACCCGCCTCAACTGAGCAGTTGAACAGGTCTGCCAGGGGTCTGCCAGAGTCTTCCACACCTCCCTGAGAACCCTTGGGTGCAGCCCATCCAATCATTATTCCTGTCCTTAGCCTCCTCAATCCTTGAGCCTACTGCTTTTGGTGATGATTCCCTATCAGTTTTGTTTTCCTCCTCACTTTGATACTACAATGCAAAATTTCCATCCCTACTTAGCTGTGAAGACTGAGCAGAAGTGTTAATTTAGACTGCCTGCTTTTTGCTCATCTTCCTTCACCCATGCTCCCTCCCCTTTTTAACCCCTAAGTATGTTTCTGGATAATTTCAGGGATCAAATCTAAAACCACCACATCAGTACCCATATAAGAGGAAAAATCTATTAGATCTTGTTTGAAGCAATACAAGCAATCTGGTTAAAAATTATACAGTAGGTGGAAATGCACCAAGGGTGACCATAACAGCACGGGGTCATAATGTCACATGACACAATGCTGCAGCAACATACTATGCTGCCAGTACAGTGCGCTATATTGCCTCGGCATTTCTTTTATGTCTTGCTGGGGCTCCGCTTCTGCCCCCAACTAAAATAATCAGCTCAGGGTGGAGTGAAATAAGTAAAATTCCATACATCTGGGACCGGATTCAATACCCAGTCCACTGACACACCGCGCATTGCTGCTTGTGGCTCATCCTATTGAGCCACAGCAGCTGCTCGGTGGACCCTCCTCCCAGCAGAGAACTTATCTTCTGTGAGGAACAGAGACAGGTGCACAACAGTGCATAGACCATTTAGCAGTTTTGCACCATGTTGCTATTCCTGCCCGTGCTAGCTCTGTTGTGTGATTTTGACATGCACCATTCTACATCTGGTGAACTGACCTAGTAAGACCATTACATGATAACCTTTGACATTTCATAGCTAGGTATTATGTAATTGAGCTACCATGTGCTTTTATTACAGCAAAGCAAATAATATGGTATAAGCCAGCTTTTGTCCGATTGGAACTGGAAACCTGACATGAGGGGAAAACACAGATGAGGACTGGGAAATACTTAAGAATAAACTCCTGCATAAATAGAGCAAGTGCAAACTAAAGCATATAGCAAAGGTAAAAAATGCATTGGTACACAACCAGCATTTGAAGGGCTAGAAATGCAAAAGAAAAGGCTCACAAAAGATTAACTGATAGTCGATATACCAAATTCATTGAGGAATATAAGTTAAAACAGAAATACTACAAAAGGATAATACACAAGAAAAAAGGAAGCTTGAATTAAAGTCAGCAAAGGATCTAAGGGACCCTAATGTTTTCTTCAGATGCTGTGTATGTTGCCTCTGTTAACAGGCTGAGCAATACAATCAGCCAAGTGAGAGAGAGTGACAGACTAGTAACAACTGAAATTCCCTAACACATATATTTAATTAGTTGATGGAAACAGGTATGATACCAGGGGCTGGAATAACACTACAGTAACCCCTGTATACAAAAGGTGATAAAATAAAAGCAACAATTCTCAGTAATATACCCCTGTAAGCAAGACTAGTATTGGACACTCTTGAAGAATTTTTTACAATATTGATCATCTTTAGAATGCACGCAATGGGATAGGCAGTGCTGATGAGGAAGATTTAGTGATATGGACATGGCAAGTTCAGTATCAGAAACCTGTTAAACACTGTAGTAGAACATGTTCTCCTGCAACGCACTGCTGCTATTCCTATAAAGATACACAAATGGCTTCAAAGAGACTTGTTACCGTTATCCCTGACTTAGACTGTCTCATTGGAATTATCACCGCCTATGTACTTCTGACATTACTTCATCTCTGACATTATCAGCCCCTGAAAGCTAAGATGAGAGACTCTGTTTCTAGATAAATGTAAAAATAATTCTTAGCATACAACTTGGCAAATTGATTTTGCTCTAAAATCTTTAAAATAATTTGTTTATAATGTTTAGGATAATGGGTATACTAGATCTGTTTATAAAATCACTGTTAAAAATAAGTAAATTTAAAGATGTGGTTACTGTAAATAGTGTCTTAGGTCATAGGGACTTAGTTTTCTTCAAAAATACACAGTGATAACAGTATAGCACTCCTCATGATACTACTGTAATATATTTTTTCATATAATGTGGAGTAAATTGCTCAATAGAATACTTACTGTTTTCTCTTGACTCTCCTCTAAAACTAGCTAATCTCTTATTTATGAAACAATTTATTACATAATTATTTTCAAATGTTTTCTGGAATATATGGATGATATGCACTATGTATAAGGATATATCCATGTAATTTAGTGTATGGATAGGCGGTATTCTGTTGCATATCTTATGGTATAAAATTTTCAAAATTATTTAAAAAGAAATGCATAACCACAGCAAATTACAGACTGATTAGCTTGACTGCTCTCTTGGGAAAAACTCTAGCAGGAATAATCAAGGAACTTTTGTGCATGAGGTAAACTCCATAATACAGTACATGGGCTGGCATACACATGTGTATATTATTTATAAGTTTTGTATTACAGGATTTGAAAGTTGATGAAATATATGGATTATTGTGGTTACACAGCTTCCTGCCCTGTGGTTTTGTACAAACCTATATGCAATCCTCATGTTCCCATCCCCAGGTCATACTGGGAGATGAGCAACTTGTTATTCAGCGTGCCTTAATGGCTAAACATTTCAATAAATAAATAAATTGTGTCTAAATACAGAATTAGTTGCAATATTGGTCTTTGTAAGAACAGACCCAGAAACAAATGGTTGGATATATTTTATTGACCAACCTAGACGTACTGTAACAAAAGAAAACAGTGCTCAAGCTTTTTGACCAACCAAGTCCTTCCTCGGAAACTTATGTCGGCTGTTTGAAAATCTCATTCTTAAACATCAAGATCATACTGAAAAAACTGATAGAATTCTCATTGGTTTAAAATACCTTTAAAAAAATAACTGAGATTTAAATGCATGTGTATAACTACTAAATTATAACACTATTTATCATGAAGAATTGTAAATCTTTAGAACAACTCTCTAAAAGGTTGTAGATAAAGGTAGTGTTCCAGTTTTAAAGAGACACTAGATAAATGCTAGATGTAAAACACATCATGTTTCATAGTATGAACAGAGGGGGTGGTGGAGTATCATGCGGGCAACTTGCAGGACCGTAGTACAGTAGAATACCTTGAAGGAATGCTCAGCTTCTTGTGTCTTGGGTTCCTCGATGCTTTCACCACTGGACACCATAATCTTCCCTCAGTGCCAAGATCAGCAAAACAAATAAATGTACAGCATTTACTATACCTACACAAGTCTTAAACAGCTGTTGTTTTCATAAAATGTACAAGGATTAAACTAATGGACCATTGGTATTTTTATCTTGCATTTCCTGTGTTTATTCTATGATCTCTAAATGCATTCTGCCAAAACAATACAGCACCATGGAGTCCATTTATGATCACAACAAGGCAAGGGTGTGCATTGTGCTGGCAGACTGACCCTTCATGGATGGTTGTAAACTGAAAATATACCAGAAACGTGCCACTACACCAGCACAATGTGCTCCTTGTGTTTTATATGTCTAACTTTCACAGTGTGATGCTGTTTTGAGTTTGATTTACACAGCTGCCCTGCTTTCATTCCCAGTTGGAGGCTACAATTTGTTTGCCCTTATTTGAGTCAGTTTTGAGAGTTCTTATCTTTGGGTAACAGCTCTTATTTTGGAAACAGGTTTTATCTTTGGTGACAGCTCTTATCTTTGGGAGTCAGATCTCTTCTTTGCTGACGCCTGCTTTGATTTTATGGGTAGTGATGGTGTGCGAGCACTGCATGGTTCAGTGAGACAGTCACATACTGCACGTGCAACTGTTTAAATCCGATGGTATGTCTCCCCACCCTGTTACTTATTGCTTTATTGTAAGACATAACACCTTTGGTTGGCACAGGGCTTCACTGCAGTAATAGAGCATTTAGAAGTTAAATGGAGTAGCCTGGAGTTAAGGCAATGACCTATGGGTGCAAAAGGGGGACTCTACAAGTTGAGCTAAATGAAGCTGATCCCCTTAGAATCATAGAAACATAGAATGTGATGGCAGGTAAGGGCCACTGGGCTCACTCAGTCTGCCCATTTTTGTTAGCATTCATTTTTACTGCAGACCCTACTTGATCTATAGTGCAATCACCCCTTCCTTCTGCTATGATTCCCTTGTGCCTCCCATGTTATTTTGAATCCCACCACTGTTTTCACCCCCACCACCTCCTGCTGGAAGGATGTTCCAGGTATCCACCATACACTTTCTGTGAAGAAGTACTTCCTTACATCCCTCTTGAATGTATCCCTTCTAGCTTCAAATCATGCCCTCTGAAAATACCTCCTACTGAACCTTATTTACTCTGTGATGTATTTAAAGGTTCATATCATATCATATCATATCATATATCATATATCATATAGCATATCACAACTGCCTCTCAGATTATGTTATACATATCCAGCCATTATTCTATGGCACAGTTAGGTAGTATACTTGAATTGTCTAGTCACCATAGTAAAGCTTGGTAGGGGTACCTACTTTTCCTAGATATATCTATATAATTTAGGTTCTGAAACATCCGTATGGGGATTTTTTCTCATCTTGTTTGCTGTTTCAAGCATTGGCTTAACAGTCATTATGCTTGATTTATAAGAATGCAGTAAATGTGTTTTAAGATTTTCTGTTACAAAGATGTTGAAAGTTTTTCTTTAAAAATTTGGTTGGTATGAGCAATGCAATCCAACAATTACCCAGGAAGTGGTATAGGCTACTGTTGTTACTGGCCCTCACTACAAAGCTTATGTGGCAGTACTTTTTCTAACGGGTAAAAGATGTTGGTGGTATAAGGTAGAACACAAACAAAGCTCATTAGGTTATCTTGGGGTTTGTATATTCTTCCAAGATCATTCTTAAATTATTTTTGTATTACAAATGTTGTTTTGCCATTAATAAGCAAAGATGTATACTGGTATAGAACTTTAGTAAATAGGTCCCGGTTAGGTTTTTTTAAGAACGCTTAATTTGTCTGTCCATTAAGATGTCTTTTCTTTGGTATTCATTACTGTGATAATGGGATAGGGTCGGGCTTTCATTACAGTGATAATGGGATAGGGGTTGAGGCATTCATTATAGTAATAATGGGATAGGGGTTGGGGTTTATGTTATGTGGTCATAACTGGATCAGGGTGAAGAAACACAGAGGCAGTAGGCTGTTGTTTAGCACCCCAATCTGGTTACTACAGTAAAATGCCAGCCACTATATCATTTTACACCTCACTTCAACAGCACATTGGTACCTTGGTCGATTGAAGAAGGGACTCCAAAGCTATGTGTGATCCCTGGTTTGCCTGGTTGTAACGCAATGTACTGCTGGTGAACCACTGGGCTGGCTCTTTGAAAAGGGCTCTTAATTTCTTGTCCCTGCTTATATTCCACCTGCAGTACATCAGACTGTAATTACTGCATTAATTCTAGGCATGGGAGAATTGCAAAAGGTTCAGAGGGTCTAAAAGGTTCTGATAAGCCACAAAAGATTTTGATAGTTATCCTGGTCTTAACAGAACTTTCAGAAGCTAATAGTTTAAAAGGTGCACAAACTGTTTTAAGCATCACTATCAACAGTTAAGCAATTACCAATGAAGGAAAGGAATCTAAAACAACTTGGAGTGGTACTACACTACCGCTAGCCTCCTTTGAGGCTTTCTACTACTGTACCACCATCACCTTCGACTAGATAAAGACCTGTTGGTCGAGTACAATAAGCTCTGAAATCAATATTTGAAGTTAATAGAACCTGGAAAAAGGGTTCTGATAAGGTTCTATCTAGTACAGAAAATGGCATAGGTTTGGGATATTTCAGAACCTATCTGAACCAGTTCTCCCAGTCCTATTTCCAACTTGTTTCCCAGTTTTTAAATATTAGCAGAATTCAGGTAATGAGTAACAAAACAATTTAATATTGCTATACAGTATTTGTATGTATTTATTTTACCAGGAAAATGCTCCTCTGAGCAAAGCTTATTTACAAGGAGGTCCTGGGTAGGACAGAATACAATACAGTAAAAAGATAAACAGTGAGTTAAAACAGTTCAGGAATACATAGAACACAAAAGGCAGTATACACAACAAGTATTGTGGTACTGAATGATGAAGTTAGCTTGGAGTACAACATACAATGGTAAACAACAGAAACAATTTTTCCATAAGTATTACCACATGAAATGAAAACAGAGCAATAGGGTTACAATAAAATTTGACATAGGTCATTGCATTTTGATGATATAACAGTGCTTCAAGGATTATATCAGGAAGTGTAGAAGTAACTCATTTCATATGCAGTAGAAATGAATGAGGAATATTAAGACTGTATAGTATTATCATATAGGATCCAATACAAAATGAAAGAAAATTTCAGTATGGGTCTGTGTTACTTTAGCATTCTTTTTCATCATATCTATTTAGTATTTCTTTCCCCATTCCCCTCTAATCATCACCCAGTGATGGGTTTGTCATGGCTACATTACACATTTCCACTAGCTTGGTAAGCAGCTGAGCAGCTACCTTCACAGCTGATGCTAATGCTACTCCATGGATGGCTGGCAGGAGATGCACAAATGTGCCACTCACTCCCCAAGAGACCAGCACTTTATCACAGTGATGTGCACAGCCCCCATCCAGCTCCAGTGATAGGCCAGCCCCTTAGCACTGCAGTGTGTCAATGTGTTACAGTGTCAGTGGCTCAGTAGCTACAGTAGCAAGCTCACCTCAGGGAGTGGAAGTTTGGAATGTGGTGGGTTCCAGCTCTGCACCAGGTGCTTGGGTTAATACCTATAACAGACACTGTAGCGCAGTATAGGGGTGGGATGCTACACCAGCAAAGTGCCATCATTTGCATTAGATGTTAAACCAAGGTCCCTTCTGCCCATCTCTGGTCATTGTCCAGATGGAAGTAAAGATCCAATGGCTCTTATCAAAGAATATAGGACATTTTATCAGAGTGAAAACTCATACATCACAATAGGACAACAGATGTAAGGCAAACTCAGACATAAATAAATAAAGAACTTAAAGTTATACTAGAAAACAAAAGATAAGAAATACTGGTAAACATAAATGTGTAAAAGAAAACACACTCAGAAAAACAAATAACTGAGCAAAAACAAAACAATGGAAGTTACCTAACATTAGGATGGGAGACTCAAAAGGTCCTGACCCTTATTATCAGGATCAGGATCCAGGTCAAAGTCCTGATTGAGTTTTGACTGGTTCTGATTCAAATCAGAACCTTTGGAAATGAATGCTATTATGGGAAAACAATCTCAAAATGAACTGAATGCTAAATATCGAAACAGATTAAGACCCAGACGTCCATCCAGTAAATTGAAAATAAAGCGAAAATAAAATAGAATGCTGGAATATACTAAAGTACAAATAAAGTCTTTTTCTAAACTGAGTAGAAAAATAGAATTTGTCAGTGGAAAATGATTGTGCGGTCCAGCCAATCTGACCAGATGTTCCTACCTAATCTGTTTCTGCAGATCCTGACAGGTCTCCATCAACCTTCCACTTCCTGTCTGTTTACTAATATTCCTCTATGTCTATCCCACACATGCTTGAAGCCCCCGCCACCACTGTTTTCACCTGCACCACTTGTGCTGGAAGCCTTCTCAGGTGTCCACTACCCTTTCAGTGAAGCAGTACTTCCTGGAATTCCTCTTATACTACCGCCCTAAACTTCATTGCATGGCTCCTTGTCCTGGTGCACTTTCTCATTTGAAAGAGACTACCCTCCTGCACCCTGGTCACCCATGTGAGGTACTTGTAGGTTTCATTATGTCCTTCTCACTCTTCTCTTCAAGGGTGTACATGTTGATTTCCTCAGTGTCCCCTTATAAGGGGCAACCCAAGCATCATTTTAGTTACCTTCCTCTGACTGACTCCACCCTGTCTATGTCCTTTCTGAGGTGCAGCCACCAACCTGGACACAGTACTCCAGGAGTGGTCTCACCAGTGAGCAATACAGTGGCAACACCACCATTCTCCTCCTGCTGGAGATCCCACTCCCTATGCACCCCAGCATCCCACTAGCCCTAGCCACTGCTTTTTCACACTTCCTGCCACTTTAAGGGTGTCAGTTATGATAACCCCAAGGAATCTTTCCTGCTTAGTGACCTTCTACCTAAGTCAGTTGGTCTGGGTTTCTGACTTTAGAGGTTTCATCTTTGTCTCAGTTTTTCTGAGCTATAGAAAATCAGTTTTACCCTCCATTGCCATCTGTTTTGGGGCATGGTATTACTTATGAACACATCCACATCCTCCTGCCTCAGAATACATCACCAACTCCTGCTAGCTGGCGAAAGACTCCCCACCTTAGTATGCAGATCATTGCTCCCCATACCATCTGTTTGTATCTACTTTATGCCAGCAGTATTCACATTCCTGCCCCATGATACCCAGCCTGCCATAGTATAGATTACACACACAGACCACTACCACCACCACTATTAGTTCTCTAATCTGCTGACCACTGGTCTGTCCCAGTATGTTCACCCTTGCCCCCTCACTTCAGCTGACACCCACCCTGCCCCATACATATACCTTACCAACCATCTCTATCTTCTGGTACCCACCCTTTTACAGAAGAATACCCCTACCACAGTATGCATACCTTATACCCCACCCATCTGCCAGCCCCATCTTACCCCATGTGAACACCCGCTCCAGTATTTAACCGTTAGCTCTAGTCATATTTGCTGGCAATCACCTTACACCAGTCTGAACACCCTACCCCTACTCAAGTGCTGCCACCTACCCTCCCAGTATAAACACCCATGTCCTATCCCATCTACTGTACCTACCTTCCCAGTATGAACACCCATCTCAGTATACACAATGAAGAACAAACACTCCATATAGAAACATAGAAACTATCGGCAGATACGGACCACTAGGCCCATCCAGTCTGCCCATAGGGCCCTATACAATGTATTTCATGGAGAGGGTTGTGGATGCATGCAAAGGCTTTCCTGAGGAGGTTGTGGAACCAACTCGGCAGAAGGCAATACTGGACCTTCTGCTCACAAACAGGGACAGTGTGATGGGGGTAACAGTGGGGAGCACCTGGGTAACAGTGACCACCAGTCATTGTGGTTTGAAATCACAGAAAAGCAGAACCAAACCACACAAAACACGATCCTGGATTTTAGGGGGCAGACTTTGGGAAAATGGGGAAATACTTGAAAGAGGCATTAAGGGGAATGGGACAGGAATCAGGGGTTGAGGAACAGTAGGCAGTATTTAAAATGGGGATTATAAGAACAACAGAATTATGCATTAAGCAGGTTAGCAAGAGGAAAAGGAAGAGGAGACCATTATGGTTTTCCAAAGAGGTAGCAAAGAAAGTGAAAGCCAAAAAGATAGCATTCAGGCAATACAAAAGACACAGGCAGAAGGGGATAGGGAGAAGTACCAGGAGAAACAAAGGGAGGCAGGGAAGTCAGTAAGGAAGCCAAAGCTCAGACAGAAGAACACATTGCAAATCAGTGGTTAAAGGGGACAAAACCTTTTACAGGTACATAAGTGAAAAAGAAAGACAAAGGGAGGGATAGTGAGACTGAAGGGGAGGATGGGAGTCACGTGGAGGATGACAACAGTAAAGCTGACATATTGAACAGGTATTTCTGCTCAGTCTTTACTGAGGAAGAGGGGGTAATGGGTCTGAAGGGAGTACAAGGGTGAGAATGGTGCAGAAATGGACACAAGTCCCTTTACATGAGAAAGGGTCCTGAAGGAACTGGAAGTAATAAGAGTTGACAAAGCAATGGGGCCAGATGAGGTGCACCCACGGGTCCTTAAAGAACTAAGAGAGGTGGTGGCTGAACCTCTGGCTATCCTGTTTAGCCAATCACTGGAAACAGGGAGGTACCCAAAGACTGGAGGACAGCAGATGTAGTCCCCTTATACAAAAGCGGAACAAAGAGGAAGCAGGAACTACAGACCAGTCAGCCTCACCTCGGTAGTGGGAAAGATCATGGAAGCACTTCTGAAGGAGAGATTGGTGGAACATCTGGTTGTCAATGGACTACAGGACCCAAGGCAGCATGGTTTCACCAGGGGAGGTCATGTCAGACCAATCTCATTGAATTTTTTGACTGGGTGACTAGGGAGGTGGATCAGGAGGGCAGTGGACATGGCCTATCTGGACTTCAGCAAGGCCTTTGACACTGTGCCACATAGAAGACTATTACACAAACTGGGGAATATGGGTGTGGGCAGGACAGTAGTGTGGTGGGTAGGTAACTGGCTGGGTGACAGGACACAGAGGGTGGTGGTAAATGGCTGTCACTCCACAGAGGGAAGAGTGACCAGTGGGGTACCACAGGATCAGTGCTTGGACCGGTCCTATTCAACATCTTCATCAGTGACATTGCGCAGGATCTAGAAGGCAGAATTTCACTGTTCGCTGATGACACAAAGCTCTGTAACAGAGTAGACACACCAGAGGGTGTAGACAGAATGAGAAGGGACCTGCAGAAACTTGAAGAATGGTCAAGGGTTTGGCAGTTGAAATTAATCAAGAAGCAAGATAATGCATATGGGGCACAAAACCTTGGCACAATATATCAGTTGGGGTGAGATATAGCATGCACCAAGCAGGAAAGGGATCTTGGGGTTGTCATCTCTGATGTCCTCAAGGTAGGGAAACAGTGTGACAAGGCATCAGGTAAAGCAAATAGGATGCTGGGATGTATAGGCAGGGGCATCACCAGCAGGAAAAGGGAGGTCATAATTCCGCTATACAAGACACTAGTGAGGCCCCACCTGGAGTACAGTGTACAGTTCTGAGACCATACCTACGTAAGGACATAGACAGGGTAGAGAAGGTTCAGAGGAGGGCAACAAAGATGGTGCATGGATTGCATCACAAGTCCTATGAAGACAGGTTGAAGGAACTGAACATGTACTCCTGGAGCAGAGGAGGGAGAGAGGGATATGATAGAGACATACAAGTATCTTACAGGGAGAAACAGAGTGCAGGAAAACACTATTTTTAAGCAAAAAGATGTTCCAGGACTAGAGGGCATGGGATGAAGTTGGAGGGAGGACTATCAGAGGAAACATGAGAAAGAATTTCTTTACAGAATGGGTGGTGGACAAGTGGAACACCCTGCCAGAGGAAGTGGTGGGGGCTGAAACAATCACGGATTTAAGAATGCATGGGATAGACATAAAGGAATTCTAGAGGTCAGGGGTAAGGGAAACAGACTCTAGGAAAACAAACTGAACTTACAAGCTCAAATGGGCAGACTGGGTGGGCCATAGGCCTCTTATCTGCCGACACTGTCTATGTATCTATGTATGTATCTATGTAACACTGGAGGAATTCAAGAATGCATGGGACAGACATAAAGCAATTCTAGTGGGGGCAGTAGGAGGAAGTAGGCTGTTGGTTAGCTAGGATCTGCAGCTTATCCTTAAGGTAGGGAAATGGCAGACTAGGTGGGCCAAGCTGTCCTTATCTGCCATCAAATTCTATGTTTCTGTGTGGCCACTGACACTATGTGATCAATGGCTTTTCATCACTCCTCCCTCTCAAGTTCCCTTGTGCCTGTCCCAGGCATACTTGCACCCCTCCACGCGCTTGCCCCTCACTACCTCCTGTGGCAGACTATTCCAAGTGTCAACAACCCTTTCTGTTCAGAAAACCTTTCGCAATACTCCTTAATCTACCCCTTCCAATTTCAGATTGTGCCCCTTGTTCTAGTAGTTTTTCTACATTGGAAAAGGTCCCTACCTGCACCTTGTTTATGCCCTTGAGGTACTTGAAAGTTTCAATCATGTCCCACCACTGTCTCCCTTCTCTCCTCCAATGAATACATATTGAGGTCCCTTAGTCTCTTCTCATATATTTCGTGGTGTAAGCTCTGCACCATATTTGTCGCCTCTCTGGATAGTCTCCACCTTATCAATGTCCTTGCGCTAGTGTGGCCTCCAGAACTGCATGCATTACTCCAGGTGAGGTCTTACCAATGTTTTATACAATGGCATCAACACCTCCCGCCTCCTGCTAGTGATACCCCTCCCTATGCACCCCATCATGCCACTGGCCCTCCCTGCCACCTTTGTGCACTGCTTTGATACCTTAAGGTCATCAGAGATGATAACCCCTGGTCTCTTCTCTTCAGTGACAGTCAGCTCCTCCCCCAACCTGTAGCTCTCCTCAGGGATCCCTCTACCCAGATGCATTATTTTGCACTTTTGCATTGAACCTCAGTTGCCACATATCCGACCATCTTTCAAGATTCTCCAGGCCCCTCATCATTTCTGCACCCTTCTGGAGTATCCATCCTGTTGCAGATCTTGGTGTCATCTGCAAACAGGCAGACCTTTCCTTCCTGCCACTCTGCAATGTCACTAATGAAGACATTGAACAGGACTAGTCCCAGTACTGATCCCCGAGGTACCCCACTGGTCACCCCTCTCTTCAGATTGTACCCATTTACCACCACCCTCTGTCTCCTATCTGTTAACCAATCCCAAACCCAGTTCACTACCTTGTCTCCCATGCCCAGACTACCCATTTTTTTCAGCCTTCTATGTGGGATGGTGTCGAAGACTTTGCTGAAATCTAGGTAGGTGATGTCTCGCCCCTCCCTGATTTATTTTCCTAGTCACCTAATCAAAACTATTAGATTCATTTGACGTGAGCTTCCTGCTGTGAATCCATGTTGTCTCTGATCCTGAGCATTGCTGGATTTCATATGTGCCACTATCCTTTCTTTCAGCACTGTCTCCATGATCTTTCCCACCACTGAGGTGAGGCTGACTGGCCTGTAGTTCCCTGCCTCCTTCCTACTGCCGCTTTTTGCAGTGGGACTACATGTGCCCTCCTCCAGTCCTCTGGAATGACACCCGTGTTAAGTGACTCTGTGAAAAGGGCCACCACAGGTGCTACTAGTTTCCTTCGCAGCTCCTTTAATATCCACGGGTGGATCTTGTCTGGCACATGGCCTTATCCACCTTTAGCTTTGTGAGTTCTTCCAGAATCTCTCCACTGTGAACGGACTGGTATCCACCCTCCCCAATTGCCTCTGGAACCTAACTGTGGTCCTTGACCTCCCCTCCTTAGTGAATACTGAGCAGAAGTATTTGTTCAGTATTTCTGCCTTGTCCAGATCCCCTCCTTATACTCTCCATTCTCCCCTTTGAGCCTCCACAATCCCCCCGTTTTTCTTCCTTTCACTGATGTACATACTAAGCCTTATCCCATTTATTGACCGTGCTAAGCCCTTTCTGTCTGCACTTCACTCTCCTAACAGCCCTTCCTGCTTCCTTTAGACATTCAAAGTACACCTCCCTGTCCTCCTTCCTTTGGCTCCCTTATTTTCCTGAAACTCAGCTTTTATCCCGGACTTTGTCCTCCAGCTTTTGGAGAACCATAGCAGTTTCCTTCTTCTTCTTTCCCTTTGGCCACTATCCTAACGATTGGCTTGATATCTCCATTATGGCTAATTTCAGTTTCTTCCACTGTTCTTCCAATTCTATTACCTCTCCTTCCCAGGACTGCTTGTATACATCTACTCATTTCAGTGAAACCCATCCTCCTGAAATCTAATACCTTGCCATTGTGTGGCTTAATTGAGTCCATGTCTCCATGCTGAACCACACCATGTGGTGGTCACTGGACCCCAGCTGCCTCCGACCTGTATTTCTTTGACTCTGTTCCCATTTGTCCATACCAGGTCCAGAACTGACTTCACAGTACACCTGATCAAGCCTAAAACCAAGAGAGTTGCAATGTACTGTGATGGGACTGTAAAGCTCTTACTCTTTGCTTCTTTCTCACTCTGTGTTTTCAGCTCTGTCCTAACCCTCTCACTTCAGCCACCCTTCCATATGGCAGTATGTGACACATATAGTTAGTTCTTCCTACCTCCTTTGAATTCCTCCGTAATCTTCGACCATCTTTGGCAGGCCATTCTTTCAAGGCCACTGCTCCCAGTTTAGTCAGTCCATTCATATGACTCCTAATTCCTCGCTGAGCAAGCATTGCCACAGGGCAGTTAGGAAATCCTGAGCATTCAGGCTCAAATTACAACTGTGGCCCCGATAACCCCTCATCATGCTGAAAACCTCACTTCTTGTCATGGGCTATTACAGCATCACATGCATACAGATGAATGGGCACCAACGCTGAGCACAACTACACAGCTGCAGCCTCACTCAGTTGGGTTTTGAAATGCATTGTCTCTACTGCTGGTGAATTGGTGCTCTTCATCTGTGGTGAGTGGGTCTCCATTCACACTATGGGTGTGAGGGAGCAGTGGAGTGCTGAATAATATTTCTTTGCAGTTTCCATGGGATTGGTTACATTCTAAATATGAGGGGTGATTTTGTGCAATTTGTAAAAACCAAAAACAAAAACAGCAAGGCAGACCCAGCACACTCAACAGCAGGGTCCTGATCTTTTCCGGTCTGACAAATCCTGTGAGGTCCGGAAGTGGGGAGAGGTTCTGATTTCATGTGGACCGACCTGCTCATCCCTACCTAACATACTCATCACAATGTTTCCAAACTGTAACAACTATGCATTTGGTAAAGATTTACATTCAATACAGTACAAAAACTGGATTTGAGTCTGAATAAAACCTAGTAGATCATTGTACCTCCAGTACCGTTGTTGTAATGTCCACTGGCAACGAGCCTGCCAGATATAATATTTACAGATACAAAATAAAACCCTAAGGTTACTGGGGTGTTAATGGCTCCAAAGCTCAGAATACAAACCTAAGATCAGAATATCATAGGTTAAGATTTTATATTCGGACCCCCACCTGATGTGTTGCATGTTCCCAAAAGGTACTGATAGAAGGACAAGTTAGAAAAAGGTGCTTCTGCATTTCAAAGACTCCATTACAAGTGTCTCTAGGACAGTATCATTAAGTGACCACGCTTGTGTTTTGCGAGTGTCCCTGACACTTATCCTCCCATGACAGGTGAGCCACACAGTGTCCTACATGTGCCGATGGAGTCTGACATCAGTCAACTGCCACAGAGAGGCAGAAGAGGACTGCAGGGAACCATAAGGGGAAACTATGTTGTCAGTGAAACAGGAAGCAATAATAAAATCATACAGGCTGGACCGAGGTAGAGTCCGAAAAAGCTCTGGTGACAGCTTCCAGAGCTTCACTTTCTTCAATGCAGAGTCAACATATTTTGGTGCCTGAGGGCCTGGAAATAAATACTATAAAGCCAGGCCTCAAGGTCACATGGGGGAACACAACTCAAATGTAGGAAAAGAGACACTATTATGGTTTTTATCACATACCTAAGTTCCTGGTTTTCGGTGTTTATTTTTAACAAAATGGTGTTTATTTTTGACCATTTTTCAAGTTTTGGGAGACATGAAATTGGTTATTTTTGGTGTAATAACAATAATAGTAAGACATTAGACACCAAATTTCATGATTTATCAGTGTTTACTTTATTCATAGTTTAATCCGATAAATATGCCATAAATATACCATTAAAATATTAAAACAGCTACCAGTGTCTTCATACAAGTATAACCTACAATTGAAATTTATTATAAAAATCATTTTAAGGGCTTTTTTGACATTCTTGCCTGTTCCTTTCAAGCAGTAAAAGCTTTCATCTCAGAGAAAGCTCTTTCCACATTAGCACCAGGACGCTGGCAGTGCTAGGATGCGAGAACACAGTAACTCAGTTCTGGGCACTGCTTGCTGCAGTTTTCTGGAAAAACAGGAATAGTAACCCTGCAGAATTTATATATACGGAGTCTCTTTCCTGGTTTCAGTCCACAATAACGCCATTATGTTTAGTCATATATTGGTCGCCTGTTTTGGATCTTTGTGCTGTCTGTTCTCTGTTTGTTTGGTGACTGCTCACATGCCATTCTTTTTATGCTAGGTTCTGCCACAATGTGCTGCATGATACGTGTGTAATTAGATATGAACAGACCATACCACATTTGGGTATTTAAAGTTACAACCGACTTCCTAAATTTTTACCTCTGTGGAGTTTTATCGATTAATGTTGGTTAAAAACAAAACCGGGAACCCTAAATATACCCTTTTAGTTTCTAGATCTGCATAGAGTTCCACCTATTGACCCTCATCTCCCCATGTTAATGGCATCCTCCCAATTAACCATATACATTGGAAATAAACCAAACTCACACCAAATATCTTAATCTGAGTCCACAACTGAACTCCAACAACAGACTGTAGGCCCAGATCCCTGCAGGAACATAAACAGAATACCTTACATTTGTCAACATTAATCCGAGCACCTGACACTGAAGTATATTGATGTACCAGAGACAAAGCATCCTGGCTGGACTGCAAACTATTGATACAGAGGCAAACATCATCCACATAGGTAGAGATCATTACCCATAAAGTGCACAAAACAATAGAAAGACCCCGCACAACAGGAGACTGTAGAATGTTATGTACTAAAACATCAAAGCAACAACCATAAAGTAATGAACTGAGTGGACACCCTGCCAAACACCCCATGGAATTTCTAATTCTAGTGCCCTGCATCCAGTTAATCAAGGAACCAAAATGAGCCTGTCTGTACAACAATTGAATCAATGAACAAAAGTATGTGTGTGTGTGTGGTGGGGGGCAAACCATGGGAAATAAGCTGCAAAATAAAAATTCATAGTACACTCTATTGAAGGTCTTCTCTGTTAAGCATCAGTAAAATCCCATCCACTGAATGCAACTGCTTCCAAACCATAATTTCTCTAATCAGGACAAGATTGTCCATCATAGATCATCCAGGAATGGCACATGTCTGACTAGGTACTGTGAGCTTATCTGCTTCCACCCCAGTCTCTGACTAAGGATTTTCACCAAGATTTTCATATCAACATTAATGGGGAAATAGGCCTCCAATTCCTTAAGTGCAGCCTGTCCCTTTTTGTACACAGGAGTACCTCAAGGCCTGAGCTATATCTCCAAAAGTGCCAAAGTTTTCAACATATCATTATAAACTTTAGTTAAAAAAAACACAAAAAAAAAACAGACAAGAATTTATAAAAATTCTACTCAACCATTCAGGCTGGGTGCAACAATATTCTGTAAGGACTTTATAGTCACCAGAACTCAGTAGAGGAAATAGGCTGGAACAATGCAGCCTTTTCCTCATCTGTCAATAAGCTCAAGCAGTCTAGAGAAAGAAAGGATTTAATATCCTCCTCCACTCAGTAGTGAGTACCAAACCAAGAATACAGATTCTCAGAAATGGAAGTAAGGATATCATACAGTCCAGTCAGCATCTGGCCAGCTTTGTTTTTAATAGCAGTAAATACCCTAAATATGTCAAGAGAAGCTTTCATACCATGAGTCCTTGAAGCCTGTTCAGCACATAAAGACTGTCGTGACAAAAAGGCCTTCATGTCCGCCTTAATATGAGTGATCTGATCGTGATAGGATACACCTTCAGTATTTGGCCAGGAAATGAGGTGAAACAAATGCACCCATAACTAAAGGAAATTAACATAATCCTCATTTCCTTTACACTTTCCTAACTTCTGAAAAAGCTTTCAAATGTCCGACTTCATGTCCACCCACCAGGCAATCAGGAGTTATAACAAACAGCTATGGACACTCTTTCCAAGAGCAGTTACTATGGGAATGGACCCTAGCCATCAAGGATTGAATTATTTATTGTCCAATACCCTTTCCAGTACCATTCTGTTACAGACTCCCAAGTGTGGTCCGCACCTCAAAATGATCTGAGGTAGCAACAGCTACAGTACAGGCCTCAAAATATGCTAATGGATGGAACAAAAACAATTGGAGAGGAGAGTGGGGTCCCTCTGATAGGTATGCCCCTGTGGCATGAACTGATTTAAAAAAAAAAGAGTCCTGTAAATTTGCCATCTGAATCATTTGTTTTAAAAAGTTAGTATCACAGTATAATTTTTCTGTCCTTCCAGATTTATCATTCAAATCTAAGGGCAGTTAAAATCCTCACCCAAAATCATCTTTCTGGAAGTGTGTAAATAAGGCTGAAATAGGTGAAATAAAGTAATGCAAGCAGTTTTCGTCTGAGAGGCATAAAGACTCCCAATGCAAAAAATGGCCCTGACTGCCCACATCAAGAACCATTGCCCTCCCTGGTGCAATGTCCATGACCTTCTGAATCATACAATCAAGGGACTTGAACAAAATTGCAACCCTTGAAAAGGGCTCATCCCCAGAGACCACACAGAAGGTCCCCAAGGTCAGGTTTTCTGGGCATTATGAATATTAGCTGTGGTCCATAATCATATATTCTGTAACAAGAACATCTCTGCCTGCAAGTGACCCAAGTAAGATAACATGATTAATCATCTCTTAGGATTCCTAATGCTGTTAACATTTAGGAGACAACAGAGATGTTAGGAAAGACTCAGATGCTATAAATGTCACAAGAGAAAACAATCAAATGAGGCATTCAAACAGACTTTTCTTTCTAGTCCTTTTTTCTTGATGAAAACCACTGACTGGTCCCCTGAACTTCCAAAACATCCACTTGGGAGAAAGCCACCAAGGAGGGTTCTGAATACCCCTCATCCACCACCAACTGGTCCTGCAAAGCTGCAAAGGCATTCCTGGTCTCCATGGAGTCCTTCTTTGCTATTTTGGGTTAGGGTGAGTTCTAGTAGATCTCTCTTTCCCTCCCCAGCAACCTGAAAGACTTCCAGAGGTGGTGGTGCTAGGGCATGAGACAGGCAAATCAGTGGGAAGCGTTGACCGGGAATTGAAATGTCCAGCAAGGAGGTCTCCTTGGTCAAAGAAACAGCATCCTGGATGGTGGCACTCCTGTCTTGTTCACTGGAAGAATCTGGAGCTGGAGCATCAAGAACAGGGATGACAACCTACTGTATAGCAGCACTGGGAGGAGCAGACTCAGAAGAAACATGAGTTTGTGTGCCTTGACTCAATTTGGCCTGAACATCATGGACCATATCCTCTGGGTTGTAAAGGAATATTTACTGTGGACCACTCAAAGACAGTTTAAATATAAATGTCCAGTATCTGCACACAAGTAACATCTTGTGGGATTCGAGCAAAACATACTCTAACGACTGGTCTGGAGGCAAAATTACAAACTGGTGTGTCACAGACATTGCTGAGATGTGACAAAGAACCACACCTGTGACACGCTCTAGGGTTGTCCAGGGTAAAGTAAAGCCATGGTCCTGACCAATATAGAAACTGTTCAGGAGATGAGTCATTCCCTGGTTAGAGGTCTGAAGCCAAACTCTAATCTTCCAATCCCTGAGGATGGGGTCATAGTTACTCTGAAACGTTAGCACGTACAACATGGGCTGACTTGGCAATCTGGACAAGGTTTTGAGCACTGACAGGACAGAAAGATGCCCTAGCCTGGGGATCTAATAAGTCCTTCTCTACATGCACAAAAGAAGTTTGTCTTTAAATACTGAAGTCAGCCACGTTCGCTTTTGGTATGGTTCAGTATTTGTACATACTCCAGTGGATGAAGAAATTCTGCTGGAAAAGAAACAAAAGTTGGTTTTCTTTATATTAGATTAGGCAATTGAGTTGAGAACACTTCAAATAGCCGGATTGCTTAAATCTGCATGGAGTTCGATACAGTGACTTTTAAGACATTAACTGTGCATTGGACTAATGTAATTTTCATTTTGTATAACACACCCAGTTTCTAATTAACCTTCAGACAGATGATTTTAACTTAAGATTGAAAAGTTAAACTAGGATCAAAGCAGGACCCCTAAATATTTAAACTTGAAACCTGTTCTAAGCAAATCCTCTTTTAGTCATGTACAATTAATGTGTGATTGTTCCTTAACCGAGGAGTTCCAAACAACATTGTGTAACCCCCTGTAAATGTGGGTTCCCAAAAGTCTTCCAGGAGCTTGCTTGAATGCTCCAAGCCTCAGTGGTGCTTGCGTTAAGCTGTTTATCTGTGAGTGCTTTTAGAGCTTCTGGTACTGTCTCATTAAGAGCTGTCTGCTTGCAGGCATAATTAGTTTCTATGAGAGGACTGTGTGTTTCCTCTTGAGTCCCACTCTAGCTGCTGCCAAATCACTCCGTTTCTTCTGTGGCTAAGTGGGCAGAGTGAGCACTTTTCAAAGATGTAACTGTTTGCCAGAAGTCATTTAGAGTAATAACGAAAATTCAGTTTGTCTAACCTGCTTTTCTTTGCAGTCAGAACTGTGTTTGCCTAGCCCTCCATTCTGGTTTTGAACTGTTGAACTGGACCAATCAGTGTGGGGACCTTTGAAATGGAGTCTGCTGCTGGCAAATCAGAACTTGGACTCTCATTGTGGAGCCAGTCACCTATGTACTGTATGGCCAATGCCTCTGAATTGTACTTTGACTGCCACTTTTTGCAATCGCAACCGGGAGTCTGATTGTGAGTGACAGCCAAACTAGCCAACTGAACTGGGAGGAAATCAAAGGAAATGCCCGGCTCTGTCTACTGGAAAGTCAGAAGAGTTGAGACAGTGAAGAGAATAGCTATGAGCTTCTGCGCTGTATAGTTTCACACGGGAAGCGCATGTAAGGCCCTAAGCCGGTCTGCAGCCTGTGCAAGCACCTGCTCAGACTGAATCCGACCTGTGGAGAAGAAAAGAGATCTGAAGAGTAGAAACCAGGCTCATCTGTAGAACACTGGAGAAATTGCTGAATCGCCCGGTCTATCAGGAACTGAAGCTGCTGTGTGTTCTCCCAGGTATCGTGCAGTAATTACATCGGGATAGAAGCAGCCTGCCTGGTATAGTGCTTTCTTTCACATATAAATGTGTGTAGTGCTTGTGGGAATCAAGTTTCAAAATCCTGTAAAGTGAATTGAGTGCATGAAGCTGGAAGTAAACCCCATCTTAATCCAGACTACATCCATTTGCTCTACACTGCAGTGGGGTCCAGTCACAAGGACCTTGTCCACATGGTCCACTCCTCCTGGCAGTCCAGGACAATCTGCCTTCCATCCATTTCCCAGCATTGAGTTTGTGAGTACAAAGCAGGGTAGCTCCTGCCTCTGTTTATCGAATTGCAAGTGTGTCATCTAATTGTTGCTTTTTTCATTTCTTCACGAACTGAGCCAACCGCCTCGGATTACAATTTGGGTATTGCGGTGAGTGTTTTTTTCCATCACAGGGCCCCAACCAGCTGCACCGATCCTGGCTAGCCCCCTCCATCCTGGGTACCCAGTGAAAGTGACAATTTGGGACTCTGAATAGCGCACAGTACTGTGATTATTAATGTGTTAACCTAATTAACCTGATTTCCCTGTCCTTGTTACAACTCCTTAAATAAATCAGATCTGTTTTTTCAGCAAAGTTACACTGACTGAGGTATTCATTTATGTTAAAGTATTGTACTGTGGTTTTTGTACTGTATCATCTTGTTTTACAGGGGGTCCCCAGAGTCCAGTCGACAGAGCCAGTCCTGGGGGTAAGTGTACATGGTGAAGATATTCCTGATGCATTGTGTGGGCCACTAGAGGGAAGAAAGGTGGGTTACAGTGTCCCAGAGGGCTGTGACCAGTTAGTTTAACTACTGCAAACCCTGACTCTGGGTGGAGGCACTCGCCATTGGACCTAGGCCCCTCACCCTGTTAGTAGTTAAGCAGGCAGGGATAGTAGCCTTGGGATAGTGCCACTTAGGGTTACATCTGGAAGCACCACTGGGATTAGTGTCCTCTAGTGGCCAAGTGGAGGAAAGATATTTCATATGTTTACTTTAAGGGGAAAATGGAAGGAGTACTACCCAATGTTAAAAATTGACTCGTAAGTTGATGGTGCGAAATGGTAAGGTGGAGCTTAAACTGAGAGAATAGATCCCCAAAGGCTATTCTGTTGCTGGATGTCCCTTAGGGACCAGTGATGCCAACATTGTATCCACTGTGGAACAAATTAAGTGCGTAAGCAAGGTTGAAGTAAGGGATGTGGTACTTGATTTATGTGAGCAGACTATGATAGTACTGATCTCATGTAACTCCCAGTGAACTCCGGAGAAGGTTCCCTGTCATGATGCCCAAAGGTGCCCAGACGGGATGGAGGGTCATTCATTTACATAGTTGTCCGCCACCCCGGTGGGTCTCCTAGTATAGATGGGCTCAAAGAGAAATTGCTCAAACTGCTAGCCTCTGAAGGGCGACTGCTCAGAACTGGTAAAGGTGTTAGACCTCTCAGGTGACCACATGCCCCTGCATTCCCCAGGTACATCCCATTCCCCACAAGAGCTCTCCAGTAGCCCCTCCCTGTCATAGTTCCCAATCCAGTTGGACTCTAACCTCCAAGCTCAAAGTATTCTCTGGCTTCCACCCTACTCCTAATGGGAGGTCGATCTGAGACCTGTATGAACTCTGCTACCCTTGCGGTACAAGACTGGCAATGCTCGAGGCAGAAAAAAAGGGCTCGCCAGGGAGAGCCTCAGGGACCCACCAATGTACTTTTCGCTCCCTGAAGGTCTCTGACCCTGGACGCAAATCCCAAGAGTACCTAATTGCCCTTGAAATGTGTTTGGGGTACTGCTAGTGTTGAGGTCTTGAAATGGAAGCTTAAGGATGTTAGACAACAGGTGGGGAATTGTTATCTGCCTATATGGATCGATTAGAGGGATCTTACAGACCATTTTTGGAAAGGGGCTGGATCTCTAGTGAAGTGGACCGGTAAGGCTGGATCATATACTCCGCTCTGCCCGCACTCCAGCTGGGTGTTACTTAAATTGCAACTGTATCAAAGGAAATCCAGTCCCTTGCCTTTCTATGTGTTGATGAGGGAGGTACAGGAAGTTGAGGAGGAGGAAGATTTGTCAGAACCCCGCGCAGTTGTAGCTGCACCTCCTGCTCCAGGTGCAGGGCCAGATGCTGATGGCCCAGAATCATCGAAATCTCATGACTCAATCCAAGTCCCCATGTTAGCTAGGGGGCCCAGTCAGAGAGGGACGGTTACAGATGTCCCACCATGGGGTGAACTGCTGAGAGAGTTCAGGGAAATAAAAACAGTCTCTTTATGAAGGCCACTCCTGCAAGTACAGGCCCCGACCTGATCCGACTGCATCTGCTATGGGGTGGGGTACCCACCCATGCATCTCCTGCTGATAACAGCTCAAACTCGATGTCTTGACCATGGAAGTGGGAAATTGACGAGATGTCTCCAAATGTTTATCACGCCGCAGACAGAGATGGCAACAAGGTTTTCTGTTGAAGTACCCCTGCCCCGCCTCAGGGTGATATCTTGGTCAGCTCAATCTCCAGAAGGTACGCTTTGCTATAATTGTGGGAAGGATGGGCATATGAAGACAGAATGCAGGTCCCCAAAACACACAGAAAAGTTGTATACAGGCTACAAGGAGAGCTTCAGAGGACAAATCAGTGGTTGAGTGGTACACAAAATGATCGTGAGTGAGGATCAAAAATGCTAACTCACGTCCCTTGTGGCAAGGTCAGTTGCCCAGGCCCCTGCTACTGCCTCTCCAGACTGGTCTAGAATAGTGGGTCCTCTATGGAGACTACTGTAAAGGTGAATGTAGTGTCTACAAGAGCTGTACTAAACAGTGGCTCACAAGTGACTATTATGTTCCAAGACTGGTATCAGAAGCACTTGTCAGATGTAGCCTACAACCATTGGAGGGGCTGCATGTCTGGGGGTTAAGTGAGAAGGCCTGCCCCTACCTGGATATATCCAAATTTGGTTGTCTTTTTCCACCTCCGTGGCTGGGGTGGCAGAGGCAAGAGACCTTGGCCTTAGTGTGTGTCCCCCTACTGGACTGTATGATGGGGTTCCTTTACTGATTGGGACTAATGCACATACGCTTGGATGGCTGGCACAGTTGTGTTATGAAAAACAGGGGTCAAGGACTAGTAGAGTTTTAAGAATTCGGCCTTGATCAAGAAGGCCTATGAGGCACAGAGAGATGCCAAAAGTAGAACCAGAGGAACTGGTTGGAATTGTCTGAAGAAGGATCCTGAGTCTCTGATCCTGGCACCAAATGCCCAGTGTACCTTACAGGAGAGGTACATATCAGAAAGGATGTCAAAATAAAATATTAATGTTGGATGCACCAGGCGATGGAAAGTTGCCAGAAGGACTGCTGGTCAAGCTAGTATTTTGAGTGCTAGAGCCCATGCTTATGCCAGAAGGGTAATGGTTCAAGTTCATAATGTGTCTGACAGAGATTCAAGTAAATAGAGGTTGCATCCTGGCTAATGTGCATTGTGCAGACACTGCAGTGCTACCCAATAGCAAGAGTTCAGAGAAGAATGACAGAATAACACCTGACTTGTTTGATTTCAGTGACTCCCCATTGCCAGCTGAATGGAAAGTGAGGATTAGTGAGAAACTTGCCCAGAGAGACCAGATGTTTCTTTTAAAAGAATGGGATGTGGGATGTGTGCAAGGAGCTGAGCACCACATCTGGCTGCGTGATGAAAGGCCATTTTGTGAGAGGTCTCGACACCTGGCCCTGCTGACATAGATGATGTGGAGAAGGCATCTGCAAGAGATGCTAGCTGCTGGTGTAATACAAGAATACAGAAGCCCTATGCTTCCCCCATTGTGGTAGTGAGAAAAAAGAATGGGACAGTAAGGATATGCATGGATTATCGCACTTTAAACCAGCGGACTCATCTCTCGATCAGTATGCAATGCCCCGTATTCAGGATGCTTTGGACTGCCTGAATGGTAGCAAGTAGTTCTCTGTACTGAGCTTCACAGTGGGTACTACCAGATCCTGATGGCCTCAGAAGAACACGAGAAGACAGCCTTTATCTGTCTGCTTGGCTTCTACGAATTCATGAGGATGCCTCAAGGGATTTCAGGTGCCCCAGCCACTTTTCAATGACTGATGGAGTGTGCAGTGGGGACATGAACTTATTAGAGTGACTGGTATACCTAGATTATGTTATTGTGTTTGGCAGCTCACTGGAGGAACATGAGAGCAGATTATTCAAGGTATTGGACCGACTGGAAGACTTTGGCCTTAAGTTGTCCTTTGATAAGTATCAATTTTTCAAACATCAGTAAAGTATGTGGATAACATAGTATCCACCGAGGAATGGAGACCACCCAAGTAAAGTTGAGGCCTTGACCACCTGGGCACAGCCCAAAATCTAAAGAACTGCAAAGATTCCTGGGATTCTGTGGTTATTATCAGCACTTCATCAAGGACTATTCAAGAGTGATCCGCCTTTACTTAACCTTACTCAAGGGTATCCCCAACCCACAAAAAAATAAAAAGTCAGCGCCTCGAGACTGAAAGAGTGTATTTTCATCCAAGTGAAGTATTTGGAGCCCACTGACTCCTGATTGTGAGCATGCTTTTCATGAGATCATATATCAACTTACCCATGCTCCAGTGTTGGCATATGCCGATCCAACAAAACCTTATGTCCTGCATATTGATGCTAGCTTGCAAGGGTTGGGAGCTGTGTTGTATCAGGAGCATGAGAATGGTCTGAGACCAGTGGTCTTTGCCGCAGAAGCCTGACCCCTTCCGAAAAGAACTATCCTGTACACAAGTTAGAATTCCTAGCTTTGAAGTGGGCCATTGTTGATCAATTCCACGAGTACTTCTATGGGGCTAAGGTACTAGTAAAACTGACAATAATCCTTTGATCTATGTGCAGACTTCTCATTGTTGGATGACACTGGTCATGAGGTGGCTTCTACATTATCTACATATGACTATGTTGTTGAATACAGAACAGGCCTGAACCACATAGATGCTGATGCTGTCTCCGAGGCCTTTTCCCCAGAATGACTGGGTCAGACTGTCAGAACCTGATATTCGAGCACTCTGCCAGAAGTTTGACAGGGAGGAATAAATGTCCACGGCCACAGTGGACTGTATGGTGGATTGTGTGGGACCCTCTGAGAATTGCATACCTGCTGCTTATTGCCACTTT
Source organism: Neoceratodus forsteri (assembly GCA_016271365.2). Classification (NCBI taxonomy): domain Eukaryota; kingdom Metazoa; phylum Chordata; order Ceratodontiformes; family Ceratodontidae; genus Neoceratodus; species Neoceratodus forsteri. Next base: position 257,170,319 of record CM028137.1, on the reverse strand, counting down.
TCTGCATAGACATTGGTGCACTGCCTCAGCTGGACAATGACAGTATTTGGCAGGCTTAAGTCCGAGATCCCATGATCAAATCAGCCTTAGAAGCCCTCTATGCAGGGAAAGATGTGTCCAAATTATGTTCCACTGATTTGAGAACTGCCTTGTTATACATAGAAGGTCCTAAGTTGAAACTAATCAATAGATTGTTATACAGAGAAACAGTAGACAGAGGGGACAAGTAGACAAACAACAACTAGGGCTGTCCACTGCCTTTGAGACTCAGTACTGAGGTCCTTACACAGCCACATGGGGCACCTTGGTATAGACAGAACACTTGACTTGGTGAGATCCAGATTCTACTGGCCTAAGATGGGGGCTGATGTGGAGCAACACATTCGAACTTGTAGTCGCTGTTACAGAGGAAAGCTTTGCCCCAGAGGGCTGCCCCTTGTTAACATCACCACCAGTGCACTCCATGGAGCTGGTCTGTATTGATTTTCTGAGTTTGGAGTCAGATCAAAGAAATATTAATAATGTGCTGGTGGTCACTGACCATTTTACAAGATATGTCCAAGCTTTCCCCACCAAGGACCAGAAGGCATCCACTGTGGCAAAAGTACTTGTAGAAAACATTTTTGTTCACTATGTGGCTCCACAAAGAATTCATTCTGATCAGAGAGACTTTGAGAGTCATCTGATCAAAGAGATGCTGTCTCTGTGGGGAGTGTGAAAGTCCAGAACCACCTCTTACCACCCCCCAGGGGAACCCACAGCCTGAACGTTTCAACCACACTTTGCTAGATATGCTAGGCACCTCCACCCAAAGGACAAGCCTATATGGTGCCAACAAATTAGCACCCTGGTACATGCCTACAACTGCACCAAAAGTGATGCCACTGGGTTCTCCCCTACCGCCTGATGTTTGGAAGGAAGCTCGACTGCCGGTAGATGTGTGTTTTGGGCCTCCTAATGGGGTTCAAGCTGACAACTATTTACAGTATGTGCAAAAGTTAAAGGCCCAGCTAAATCATGAGTACCAACTGGCTCAAACCATGGCTGCCAAAAGAAATCTGGCCAACAAAGGAAGGTATAAAAGGTGAAAGCACAGGAACTCCAGGAGGAGATTGGGATTGCTAAGAAATCTGGGACTGCATGGCAAACATAAGATTGCTGACAGATGGCACCATCTCCTCACATTGTAGTGGGCAAACTAGATGATCTGCTAGTGTACAAAGTAAGGCCTGAGAATAATTCAAAAGATGTGAAAACAATGCATAGAAATCATTTACTGCCCACTGGACAAATCTTGATTGAGTCTGACCCCCAGAAAATGCCCCTCTGGACCAGTGACTAGAGCTGTTGCTAAGACAAAATCAAGGAAGTCTGCACCTACAGAAGCTAAGTTAAAGTGTTCCCTCCACAAATCCCAGTTGAGCATGACTGTCAGTCCATATCAGAGGAAACTGAGTGTGGTTTTGAATACTACCCTTCTTACACACTGAGTCAATTGTTTCAGGGCATCCCCTAGTCAATACTGGAGATGAAGCTAGGCCTTCTGGACTGTCTAAGCCCCCAGCTTTGTCCCTGGAGCCAATGCTCCCAGAAAGTGAAGTGCAAAGCATCAAGTCAGATGATATGGAATCATTGGGTATGGTTGAACTGTTTGAGCTTTCAGGGAAGAAAATGATGGACTGGAACAGACTGGTGATACACCAGAACAAGAAGAGTATTTTGAGTGCCCTGATGGTCCACTGCCAGTGTCCAAAGCTCTCCATGTGAGCCAAGTGTTGTGGACTCAGAGATTGTAACTCCTGGAGTTGAAAGTGCCCCTAAGTTCTAGCCTCTCTACCCCAATGGAGACTCCCTGAAAAGTGAGGACAATGCTGAAAATGAGGTTCAGAGTGCAGAGACTATAACAGTTCCCCTAGAAAGACTGGTCGAGCTGTAAAGCCTGTGGTGCACCTCAGTTATGATTCCCTGGGAGGCCGTGGATGTGCCTCTCAATGTTGCCCATAAAGGAGTGTATGTGTCCCCAAGCTCCTTGCCCAAACTGAACATCAGTGCTAACTCCAAGTTACTTGTGTTGCCTCTAGGAATGGTGCCCCTGCCCCATCCAGCCCCAAGGTTGCTGATAGGGAAGGGCCCCTCTTCATGTTTCATGTACAAGAGGTAATAACCTGAGTTATGGTACAATGTGTGTATAATACTGTGTAAAGAGGACGACTACAAAGTTTCAGAAATGTGTTCTTGGTAAAGTGATATACTGACTGATGATTACATGTATAAGCTTAATGTGATACTGATGAAAATGTATATGGCTGTATTGAAACTTATGGGAGTACTTGCTTGACTGGACGCCAAGCTTTCCCAGGTCGGAAAGGATGTAACCCCTGTAAATGGGGGTTCCCAAAAAAGTCTTCCAGGAGCTTGCTTGAATGCTCCAAGCCTGAATGGTGTTTGGCGTTAAGCCGCTTATCTGTGAGTGCTTTTAGAGCCTCTGGTTCTGTCTCTTTAAGAACTGTCTGCTTGCAGATGTAATTAGTTTCTATGGGGACTGTGTGTTTCCTGCTTGAGTCCCACTCGAGCTGCTGCCAAATCGCTCCATTTCTGCCATCGCTAAGTGGGCAGAGTGAGCACTTTTCAAAGATGTAACTGTTTGCCAGAAATCATTTAGAGTAATAATAAAATACAGTTTGTCTAACCTGCTTTTCTTTGCAGTCAGAACTGTGTTTGCCTAGCCTCCAGTCTGGTTTTGAACTGCTGAACTGGACTAATCAGTGGGGGGACCTTTGAAATGGAGCCTGCTGCTGGCAAATCAGAACTTGGACTCTCATTGTGGAGCCAGCCACCTATGTACTGTATGGCCAATGCCTCTGGGAATTGTACTTTGGACTTTGGTGCTTTTTGCACCAACAGGGGGGCCTGATTGTGAGTGACAGCCAAACCAGCCAACTGAACTGGGAGGAAATCAAAGGAAATGCCTGGCTCTGTCTACTGGAAGGTCAGATGAGTTGAGACAATGAAGAGAGAAGGAGCTATGAGCTTTGCTGTATAGTTTCACACGGAAGCGCATGTAAGGCCCTAAGTTTTTGGTCTGCAGCCTGTGCAAGCACCGTTCGACTGAATCTGACCTGTAGGAGAAGAAAGGAGATCTGAAGAGTAGAAACCAGGCTCATCCTGTAGAAGACTGGAGAAATTGCTGAATCAGGCCGGTCTGTCAGGAACTGAAGCTGCTGTGTGTTCTCCCAGGTATCGTGCAGTAATTCGCATCGGGATAGAGAAGCAGCCTGGTATAGTACTCTCCTTTACATATAAATGTGTGTAGTGCTTTTGGGAATCATGTTTCAAATCCCCTGTACAGTAAATTGAGTGCATGAAGCTGGAAGTAAACCCCAGCTTAATCCAGACTACATCCATTTGCTCTACACTGCAGTGGGGTTCAGTCACAAGGACCTTGTCCACATGGTCCACTCTCCTGGCAATCCAGGACAATCTGCCTTCCATCCAGTTCCTAGCATTGAGTCTGTGAGTACAAAGCAGGGTAGCTCCTCGCCCTCTGTTTATCGAATTGCAAGTGTGTCATCTAATTGTTGCTTTTTTTCATTTCTTCATGAACTGAGCCAACTGGCCCGGATTACAATTTGGATTGTGCTAGTGTTTTTCCATCACAGGGCCCCAACCAGCTGCACCGATCCTGGCTAGCCCTCCCCAACCTGGGTACCCAGTGAAAGTGACAATTTGGGACTCTGAATATGCACACAGCACTGTGATTATTAATGTGTTTAACCTAATTAACCTGATTTCCTCCTGTCCTTGTTACAGCTCCTTAAATAAATTAGATCTGTTTGTTTCAGCAAAGTTACACTGACTGAGGTATTCATTTATGTTAAAGTATTATAGTGTGGTTTTGCACTGTATCATCTTGTTTTACAGGGGTCCCCAGAGTCCAGTCGACAGAGCCTGTCCTGGGGGTAAGTGTACATGGTGAAGATATTCCTGATGCATTGTGTGGGCCACTAGAGGAAGAAACGGCGTTACAGTGTCCCAGAGGGCTGTGACCAAGTTAGTTTAACTACTGCAAACCCTGACCTCTGGGTGGAGGCACTCGCCATTGGACCTAGGCCCTCACCCTGTTACCCTGTTAGTAGTTAAGCAGGCAGGGGTAGTAGCCCTGGGATAGCACCACTTAGGGTTACAATTGTCTTAGTTTTCTGTGTGTTCAAAACAAGAGCATTATCCCTAAACCAATTACAAATAAGGAGACATTCTTTTCCAAAGAGGAAGTCAATGAAGAGATGCTATTTTGGAAAATAGAATTAAGTCATCAGCATAGAGTAAACAATCACAAGTAACACAGAGGGAAGGTACCAGGTTAATTAACAGGAAAAAGAAGGGATCCAAGATAGAGTCCTGTAGGACACCTGAGTGAATAGGAAAAATAGAAGAAATAGACGTTCCTATACCAATATAATGTGAATGATTTGATAGATAATCCAGAAACCACCCCTCTGAGTCCAACAGGTATGCAGCACTTGGAAAAACTAACAAGACAAATAAGATGCAATAAACAGTACTTTAATCTGTGCTCAGAACATCCAGAACAATAAACAAAATTCACAGTGGCTGTGACTATGGTAGTAGCTAATGCCAGGTCTATATGTCCAGCACCAACCCTGCACCACTGTCTTGGCTTTTTGAATGGAGGAGGAACAGTTTAAGTCAAACCAGCTGCTGACTGTGGGCACTGCAAGGCAGCATTGTGGGTTTTGAAAAACACTGGCAACATTTGAGCTAGAGCTACACAGAAGGTATCCATATTCCCTAATATTCTTGAGAGGAACTGAACTGTGTTTAAAAGTAAAAATGTGATTACTGGATTTCAGCTGGTTGACTCCATGCAGTTCTGAAATGCATAGTAAAGGAACCTCTACTATGGGAAGTGGATTCAGCAGGGAGAGGAGCAAGACCTTTAATAGTAAGAGGCAAAGAGGGACTAGTTACTGTTGTAGCTCTAGCAATACAGACCTGGCATTAGCCACTTCCATAGCCATAGCCACTGTGAATTTTGTTTATTGTTCTGGATGTCTGAGCATGGTTTGAAGTACTGTTTGTTGCATCTCATTTGTCCAGTGAGTTTTTCCCAAGTGCTGCATACCTGTTGGACTCTGTGCTTTCACTGGGGGGCTGACTGCCCTTCTTATGTCCAGCACCAACCCTGCACCGTCATCATGGCTTTTGAGTGGAAGAGGGCATGTGGAAAGTACCTACAACCAGCATGATGTCCTTAGAGGATGAAGTTGATTCTGTCTTCCAGCGGGCTCCATAGGGGAATGGGTCCAGCCTGTTGCAAGCAGGGCCACCTCCAGCGACCACAGAGCTCCAAGAGAAGCAGCCGACATGGGGAGCCAGCAGTCAGGCGTTCTAGGGTCATCATTCAAATGAGGAATGAACAGCTGAGAGACCACTGGAGCAGCAAGAAAAACTTCCATAGAGACTGGGAACAGACCAGTGCCTGCCAACTACATAGTACCCTCAGTGATACAGGGAGCCTGCTGCAATGCTGCATCCTCAGCAGCCAACAGTCTCAGGAGTTCAATCCATCAAGCTTGGCTCTCTGTCATCTGGGATCAGGCATCAAGCCCACTTGATACCATTGGTATGCTGACCTGATGGCTACACCAACACAGCGACATACCACGCTGTCGGCAAAATCAACACTTGCCAACAGGTCTCTGTGTTGGTGCACCTGAGTCAGGGGCACACTGTCTCCCAGTCCTGCACCCCTCCTGAATCAGCTCCAGCTGGAGTTGATAATCCAAAGTATGTGTGGTTTGGGGGGCGAAGCCCCCAGTTAGAAAACAGGACTGAGAGACATACAGAATGTCTACCGCAACATGTGGTAGACATAAATCTTGTTGCTGTGGTGCCGTAAACACAAGTGTTGTCGAACCAGCATCCTAGAACCAAAGTCATCTGCATCACACCAGATAACCACAATGTCAGGACAGAAACATTCATCAATACAGGTGCAGCAGTGACAAACATACTTGCTTCAGTCGGCATATCGTCAATGGTAAGCACACATACCAGACTCTCTGGTACCACCATAGAACTCACAAAACAGACACTGCAGGCATCCTTATGCAAGAAGGGGCTGTCCACTCCCACACCTCCAGCACCAGGAGCAGCTATCTAGACAACTGCTTGATAGCAGAACGCTCCCTTACTGAAGAGTAAGGAGATTCCCCAGTGTCATGGCCAACATTCCATCTGTCAGGAAAACAGGTCCATGTAACCCACCTCAAGGAGGCACCTGGAGACATGCTACAGCAGCTTAGTATGCCTTTCCTAGTCAAAAATTACAAATCAAAAAATAAATGAAATCAAGTCAGATGGCGGCCAGGGAGGAGACTTGAGAGTCTGAGGCACTGCTCTCCTTCTCTGGGGATGGTGTGACATGGAACCCTAAATATACCTGACACCTAATAGAGACCAGGAGTAAGGCAGCCTGGGCCCATGAAGCTGCCCTGCAGGTGCAGCAGCCATCAATGTACATCACATGGGAGGGTGTGGCATGCATCATGACAGCATTGCACATCTGCACCTCCTGGGGAAGAAATCAGGAAGAGAAAATGACTCCTTAACCAGCTGAATGATGCTGGTCTCCCACAGGCCCTGCACCCAGCTGTCTAGGCACAGTCTGAGCACACTGGATCCTGTTTGATGGCAGAGTTTAGGGACCCTGCCAATCCCTGGTAGGGAAGTCCTGGGGAAGCTGCTGGACTAAGGTAAGCCCTGGTGGATGCTGGGGTGTCAGGGCTGGAGAGACCAGGAGATAGGGGTCTGTCTGGGCAGGGATGAAAAAGAACAGCAAAAAGTTTAAATAAATTAAAAAAATAAATAAATAAATGAAATGTGTCCAATCACCTCCAGCGAGAGACCAATGCCTCACCCCTACAAAATGCCTAGCACCCAGCCAGTGCCAGCACAGAATTCTGGAGACCACATATGAACTCCAGCTGTCTAGTTACAGCCCCATGCACAGCCTCTGTACCACTGGGCTATCCTAACATAAAGCAAGCAGTTTGCTAGTATTAGTTTCAGAGCTGTTCTGAAACATCTTGTAAAAATTAAATAAATACTTCTAACCGGAGCTACTGTTTTCAGTTAGGTTCACTGGAGACATCATCCCTCACAACCTTTATCTCTGAAAGCTAACACTCAAACTGTGGGAAATGTGGGGCACTGGCATCTCAAAATGCATGACACAACTTCAAACGTGGAGATACAAGCTCAGAACTTTGTTGAAACTAAAACCTTTATTTGCAGTCTAACTTTGCTATAACACCATAAAGTACAGTAGTGATGGGCGTATGACCAGACAGATCTATTAATTTATTAGTGTAAGTATACTTCTGTCATAAGTTCTGCTATTTGCAATGTGGACACAAAAACATGGCATCCAAGGCAAAGGTGCCAGAAGATGGTTAAAGCTGAGGGGCTGAGAATCAAAAGGGCACTTATGAGGGTACAAAGGGCACTTTTTCTATACTAGTTTTTGCCATAAAGAAATAAAAGTGGAGTGGCTACCGCCCCTAACTCCCTTCCGCCCAGTTCCGCACCTATGGTCCAAGGTCACATGACCAAACAGGCCTCATAGGGAATATTGGCCAGAGCTGCTCAGGAAAATGTTACCTCGGGAACAGTTGGCCACAAGGTTCTGTAAGGTAGAAGTGAGCATGCCATTTTCAATGCCTCAGGCATCTTGAAAGGGAAGGTGTGGAGTTACACACCTTGGGCATCATAAAAACAGGATCATAAAGTGTACAGAGCACACACACACACATTTTGGGGGCAGTGGAGAAATGTCATTCAAAGAGGGTGAGGACCCCTTTCCACAGTGAGTAAAGTAATAAATTGAGGTGCTGATAGCCAGCACTTACTCTTGGACCTGGAACAGCTGAAGACCAGGGCCCTGCCATACAAAGACTAGCTGATTGGTAAGATAGTACAGTGAGTGACAGTGCTTTTCTGTAGTTAGGGCAGGTGAAGGATTTTAGGTGAGGATAGCTCAGAGTTTTGCTGTGCACCAACTGAATGTTCAACTTGTGTTATTTTCTACTTCCTAGTAATTGTGCAGCCCTTTTGTTTTCCTGTAAATATATCCTGCTTGTAAATACCTGTAGTCACTAGTAAAGAATCCATTCTTTATAGAATCATTGACTGCTTGTTTTATTTAAAAGGTAATTCTACTATTTCTTCTGGACTCTGTTTGCAGTCAGTCTCTGAAGGACACTATACCCACAGTTATTGTGTTTGACCTTCCTAACCTTGAGCAAGGAGAAGGTAAAAACAGGTTTGCTGGTTCCTGTATGTAAAAACTGGTAGTGGTGGTGGCGGACTTGAAGTCCATGGTGAGTGGATCATCGTCATAACAGTATTATGAATTTTTGCTTTAAAGTCTGAATTTACAACACCTTCTCTATGAGGACAGAACCATTTCTACATAGGACGGATGTGGGACAGAGCAATTCTGTGGGGTATGAGGATGTCCCTCATTATGTAAGACAGTAGTGAGATATGAGACATTCTATACTGGAGCTGTGACATGGCATTGGTTTCAAGTTTTCACAATGCAGAACAAAACACCCTGTTAAATCTTTTTCCCACTAGAGGGCTCAATAGGATCTGTTCAAGGAAACAAGCTTCTTCCTATTCCTAACACACCGAGTACAGTATTTAGGGGCTATTGTCGTCATCTACCTTTCAATTTACTGATCATCCAAATACCAAGGTTTCTAGACAATGTAAAAAGATGTGGTACGACACCTGTTCATCTATTTAATGAAATTTATTATAAATTATAATCCTGATCTGAAATGTTCTTTCAAACTGAAGTGTTACAATAAACATTATTAACAAAAAATATACGTTACTTTTAAAAACATGAAATGAAACTTTGCTAAAAAATTCGGTAAGGCCAGTATTTGGTTATTTGTTCACATAAGCATTGTCAATATATTTTGAAGTACCCCCATTATGTAATCAGTTCCAGACTAAGTTCCTCATTATTATGACAGCAAAATATTTAAAAATAGGAATATATTCTCCCAAATCCTCAGTATCTTAAAATGCATAAGCCATGTTATTTGGGATAAAACATTCTGCTGCTATTATCTGTTAAAGGATCTGACAGCCCGTGGAACAAAACTATTTAGAGCTCTGCTCTGAGATATGGATAAAGATTTGTTTCTCTGCCCAAAGTGACCTTGGATGCATGGGAAGGTGGTTTACCTCTTCAAGTTGCCTGCCAGGCAGGACTGTCTCGAGACAACAGTTTACTGTTGCATGTATTAGGTTTCACAGCTAAACTCCTATACTTTCTCTAACTCCACACTTCCATGGCTCACCACTCTAGTGAAATTTGCCTTGCTGAAAATACCAAAATGGGGGTCTAGCCTGGATTATTTTTTAGTTGTAGACTATTCCTCTACACCAGCAAGCTGGCACAGCAGTGAAGAACAGTTCTTTTGGTGTGAAGTTTAAGACCCGCCTGTGAGGTAGCCTAATTCTAATTTGCTGGGAGGCAGGGTCAGCCTGACCGACACTGCTAGCTGTATGTTCCTTATGTACTGTACTTTTCTGACTAGAACACTGCAATTCCTTGACTGCTCCACTCTGTGGGACTAGATTCTGATATTAATCTTGAATATTTGTACTTCACAGTGTCACTGACATTAACTTGATATAGGGGCCTGAGCTGAAATGGCTTACGGAAGGGTGTTTAGACATTCAGCACTTTACGTCCATGAAACTGTTTTGAAAACATGTCACATGCACTCATAAATCATTCTAATCAATTATTCAAGCGCAGCAGGTTTAAATCTAAAAACATTTGACTGCTGTTTATGTTTCGACATCAGATTATTGCTTTCTACACTCTTGAGTTTAAGGTTAGCTTTTTAGGTGGAGCACCACAATATATTTTCATGGGATAATACAATTTCATTTTTCTTGGATGCAGCTTCTTAGACTAAATTTAAGTGAACCCTGTTCAAAGGCTTCATGTTTCTAATCTTCTAGATGGGAGTAAATTCTAACAAGGAGGGCGTTTTAATTTCTTGCAATACAAACACAGTCCTTGACAGCTGGGGTACTTTTCAATAAAGCAATGTTATTGTCTGTCCCATGTGTTCTATGCTCTGTCTTGTGGAGCTTCCTTCTAAGAGAGGTGAGAGGATACAGCTGCAGGCTGCTCTCAGACAAACACTTTCTATAGGAAGTTGCTAGTCAGCAGGATTTTCTCAGTTTACAGTGATGATCTTAGTCCAGATTTTATAGGGACAAGAACTGTACTTGTGTGGTGCCTTTTCGATCGTATCCATCTGATGGCAGGCCAGGAGGTTTTATAAAAGTGAAACACTCTGCATCGCTTTTCCCTCTTTGTGGTCATTTATAGAGTTTCTGACTTCTCAAGGAAAACTTCAAAACCGTAAATGTGGATGAATTCTTGTTGATGTTTAATTTATGTCTGTTTCTGCCTTCCCCATTTTCATTAAACGTTACACATTAACATGACAACTGGATCACTGCCTTCCCCAAACTTCATCTGCTCTGGCTATTTCCATGACAGATATCACAGTCATCTGCTTGTGATATCATAATAATTTCCACAGTAACAGATTGTGATGTCACAAGTGGAGCATTGTAATGTCTTAGAAACAGAAAACATGCTGACAGAAAAGGACCATTGGTCCATCCAGTCTGCCTTGTTTTACCCCATCCTACCCTGGTACCTAATGTCTAGTTGGGGTTATTTCCTCACCTCCTGACTCCTGGCCTATTGCCCCCCATGTAACTACTGCTTTTACTTGGTGCCAACTGTGTTTGAAACTATTGATGGTTCTTGCACCCACCATCACTGCTGGTAGACTGTTCGAAAGCTTAAGCACTCTCTCTGTAAGATAACCTTTTCTCACATCCCTAAATCTCCCTCTCAGCTTCCAGTCATGTCCCTATTCTCGCTTCATCAGTCCATGCTGAATATTTCCCATAATCTACTCCTGTTCATTCCTTTCAGGAACTCAAAGGTCTCTGCTATAACACCCCTTTCCTTCTGGTTTACAGCAAGTACTGTACATATTGAGGGCCTTACGCCATTCCTCAGAAGATCCACCCTGATGCCCTTGAATCATTTTGGTCTACCCTACACTGCACTGTCTCTAGTCTGTCTTTGTCTCTTTTTTGGTGCAGACTCCAGAGCTTGGCACAGTTTTCTAGATGTGGCTTCACCAGTGATCTACAAAGAGGCAGTAACAGCTCCTTTCTCCTGCTGTCAGGTTTAGTCAAGTCATCAGAGTGGGTGAGCTATGAGGCAATGATTCATTTTTATCCTAACGTATATAGTTATGATGAAAAGGAGGCAGCTAAACATAGCTAACATAAGAAACACAGTGAGGTTTTATCATACTGCACCTCTGAGATGTCGGGCTCTTAACTTTGTCTTGCTTCCAGCTAAATATGAGGCTCATTGTAGATGAGCTCCATACATGCCTGCTGGCACACAAATGCCACAAGTTTTACAAGAAAGTATCATAAAAACCTCTCTATAGCTTGAACTTGGGTCACTTATCCACACATGATGCTTGTCAAATCCACCCACTTGAGGTCTTTAGTATAGTCTTAAAATAGAAATCTATGAGCCAACTGCTACACGGAGGGATCATGGTGCAGCTTGGATGTATTCCCGATGCTTATAAAAAGTTATTTTTAGATAAATACATAAAATTAAAATAATATAATAAAAATAATGGAATCACTACGCTGTCTCACTTTTGGAGATAACTATTCTGCTCTGAAACTGTTCTCCTTCCCATGAGAAGTGGGAATCCACACTACTAGAGTAGGTCTTCTCACAGTACTTTCCATGTTTGCCTTTTGCCAATATCGGTTCTGATACATATACATAATGTACATATTACTGAAAAACTTTGGAATTCGCCCTAAAATATTAGGAAAGGTTTACGCATCAGCCAAAGAAACCCCCCAAGACAAAACAGAAAGCACAACATTTTAATAAGAAATACCATGGACTGTGGTGTGAAAAATCCAATGGTCAAGTACTTTAAGCATCTGGGTGGAACTAATGTGTACCCCAGGTGTGTGCATTCCTAATGATAATTATGATTTGGTTCTATAGCATTTTTTGCAGTGACCTTTGACCATACAGTGTGCTGCTAAGATCTGAAATCCTGCCATGAGCTTAGTTTTCAGCAGCCTTGCATGCTCACCCCACACATGTTAAGCATACTCAGCGATTTATTTTGCACTGCCATCATAAAATGCCAGTTCAATGAAGTGTGGGAAATAAAACTCAGACCGTAACCCTTTTTATCATGTACAAGATTCCAGACATCAGTATCATTCATTTGTGTAATGTTCCAGTTCCACCAGTATTTAAGAATTTGTAACTGACTCATGACAAATGTTTTTCTCCTCAAGACAGACAAATATGTACCTGCACTGTTTGTCTTGCTCTGCTCAGCTGACCTTCCAGCTGGCAATCATCAGCTTTCACAGTCTAGTCTTGGAGTATCCACATTGGTGCAGTGCTGTTGAGATGTCCCAGAAGATGTGTACTCACCCAGCCAGCTTAGAATAGCACTGGCAGGCCTAGCAATGGAGAAGTTGTGAGTGACTAATGAATGAAATACAGTATGAGAAAAAGTACTTTGAAAGCAAATGTATCCAGCTTTTAAAAATATATTTCTCCAGGATAGCTAAACTAAGAAGCAATATCTCATTCCCTATGGGGTCCTGCCTTTACACATTTTACACCAGGTTGGACTGAAGCAGTTACAGAGAACTGTACTGAAGTTGTGAGTCATTTTCTGTAGAAGTGGTTTTTAATATATTGATCTCATTGTGTTATTTGCCTGGCTTTATCAGCCTTTTAGTAAACTTCATTGCTATTTCTGAGTTAAGCATATGTGCTAAGGGCCAATTTAGAACTGTATTATGTTCTGTAGTTTATATTTTATGATTTATTTAGTTTTTGTTGACCTGATAGGTGCACTAGACAGTAGAGCTGCCTATTTTCAGGCATGACCTGGGAGGTTATATACATTTGGGTGAGGAAACAGTGCAATATACAGAAATATATTTGGTGACAAAAGCAGCACAAGTTTGACAAAACAACTAGTTAGGTGACCCAAACAGAAGCAATACGTCAGGCATGAAAATTAAACAAACATTAACACATTACGGCAGCATAGATAAAGATAATACAGATACAGTGCCCTGAACCATAACAAACAAGCAATTGTACTAATAGAGGGTAAGTGCGGGGAAGTCATTGGTAGTAGTAAGATTCTGGGAGAGTACCTCCCAGAGTAAAGGAACAGGTGCCCGGGCAAGAGCTAAGAGGGTTTGACAGGTGAGTGGTTACCACCACCACAGGAGCAGAGTTCTGAGCTGGCAAGTACCTTATGGAGATTCTGCTTAAAACTCTGAGGGGTTTGGGGGTTCCTGAAAGCTAGCGGGAGGAATTCACTTTTTGAGCACTAATAGAGAAGGCATTTTCCCAATACTGTGTTACACTTAGGTTGGGATAGGAAGGACATTTCAGCAGATCTCAGGAGATAGGTAGAGTCAGCAGGTTTTAGCAGTAGAGCCAGCTTTTCTGCTTTCTGGGAGACAATGATGTTGATGAAACAGGTGGTAGCGTGCTGCTGAAAGCTGTTAGGCTAGCCAGCCCAGGCCGGAGTAGAAAGAGCAGTGATGAGTGAGTTTGGGTACTGACAGAGCAAAGCAGCATATGTTATTGTAACAGACATCCCACTTTTGGAGTAGCCCTGTTGAGGATTCAAGAAGGGCAATCATCCCATAAGCCAGCTTGGTCACAGAACTCCTGAGTGATGGCCAGCCTTAACGCAGATGTAAGGCTATGCCTAACTTTATACCAGTCCTAGTTGTATGTTTATGGATTTGATTGTAGAGGAGAGGTGCAGATCACAGTCCTGAGCCAGATCCAGGGTAACTCAAAGGTATTTAAATGAGGTGACAGTGTTAAATAGGGTCCCAGCAGATGATCTGATGCTTAAAGTCTGGTGACATGCTCTATGTTTTGGTCCTGAGCCAAATAGCATGGAGACAGTCTTTTTGTTGTTTAGGACCAGTCTATGTTGCTTCAACCAATGTTGGAAGGTATTGAAGTTAGGATTTAAGTTCTGGTTGATGCTTACTATGTCAGAGAAGCCAGAGTATAGTACCAAGTCATCAGTATACAACAGGGCAGAACATTTGCTGGACAGCTGAGGTAGATCATTACGAAGATCGAAAAAAGTAGAGGACCCAAGATGGATCCCTGAGGGACTTCAATCCAGGTATGGGATAGAGAGGACTTGGCAGTACCAAGCTGCATGAATTGTTGACACTCTGTGAGATAATTGTAGAATCAGGAGGTTGCTGAAGCAGAGAAACCAAGGGTGGACAGCATGGAGAGGAGCAATGGGTGGTCCACCAAGTCGAAAAGCTTTCATAAGATCTATGAAAATCATCCCAGTGAGAGAGCCTTTGTCCATGGCAAGATTAACATCATTGCTAAACTGGATGAGGGCAGTGGAGGTGCTGTGTTCATGTCAAAATCCATGCCGATCCAGAGAGAGATGATTGTGGAGGTGAAGGTGATTCGAGACCTGGGTGATCATAATTTTCTCAGGATTTTAGATAGGGTCAAGAGGATGGTGATAGGGTGGTAGTTGTCCATGTTTGTGTGTCTCCCTTTTTGTGGATGGGGACAACACATGCCATCTTCCAGGAAGAAGGGACATGACACATGCTCAAAGACAGATTGAAGAGATGAGCTGCTGCAGCACTATGAGGGCAATGGATTTCAAGAATTGGGTAGCAACCTGTCATCCCCAGCTGACCCATAAGGAGGAATGGAATTAAGGAGGCACAGGACTTCAGGTATTGAGGCCGGGTGGAGGCTGAAAGGAGGGTTGATAGGCTCCTTGTTTTCAAGAGGTGGCCCAGACGAAAAAATGCAGGGGCGGTGCATAAGCAAAGAGGTCCGAGAAGTGAGAGTTTAGAGCATTAGCAATGGTAGAGATGATTATTGCAGCTTACACCATCCAAGACTACTTCAGTTAAGGTTCCATTTTGTTTCTCCCTGGATAGAGTTAACCTGACTCCAGAAACCTTGGGCGCCACTTACAGACGTGTGGAGAGCTGCGGTGGTAGACGCCATGGCAGTCCATATAGATGATTTACAAAGGTTCTTGAGCCTTGTATAGTCAGTCCAGTCAGTAGAGGACTGAGACTGTTTAGCTTTCATCCACATTTGTACTCTCATTTTGATGGAGGCCAGGAGGTCAGAATGTAACTAACAGGTGGCTGCTCCTCGAATTCTGTGTCTTTTTAATGGGACATGCTTGTTCTGCAAGGCTAGGAGCTTGAGAGTAAGCATTTTGCTGCATGTTCAGTGTCACAGGTCTGGTACACAGGTGCCCAGTCATTATTTCAAGGTTAGAGAAAAGAGCCCTCTTATCCAGTTTTGCTAAGTCACGGAATTGTATTTCTCTAGGTGGGGATTTGGGGGCCCTAGCTTGCCAGACACAGTACACTGGAGAGTGATCACTGATAGAGTTTGGTAAGACACCTACAACACAGATCCTGTCAGGTCTGTTAGAGATGACTCAGCCAAGTAAAGACTGGAGACTGCTGCTGCTTGATAGTCTGGTCAGGAAGATAGAATTACAGTGACAGAGCTCTGAAAATAGCTTCCCTCAAATGTTACCTCACTCATAGGCAACACCTGACTTTGCCTCAAAGGCTATGCTGGGAGAGCGCTTCACTTTTGCAGCATTTACATTGCTATGGAGGCATTGGCGTGTGTAGAGTTGGAGCTCATGGTGTGGAAACACAAGTTGTCAAAATTCAAAGTGCCAAACGTTAAAGGTTTTACCAACATCCCATTCTAACAACAACTCAAAAACTTCTCAGAGCATTGGCCCTTAGGTACTCATAGTTTCTGCTGAAGTTGTGAAACTGGTCCTTGGAAAGTTTACTGCTCAGCAAAGGTGAATTCAGCAGCAAGGCACTCTTGAAAAGGCAAGCAGGATGCAATGATCTGGCTAAATCTGCAGTATTTTCTAGAAGCTCTCAGATATCCTTTATTGAAGTGTTCATTGGAGCTGAGGCTCAGGGGCCCATACACTGTAACTCCCTCAGGAGGGGCTTCCTGACTGCCCATCTCCTGCCTCTCTAGTGTGGCTCTCTGCTTGACCACATATGTGTGATAGTGAGAGACAGAGAGAGAGAGAGAGAGAGAGAGATTTAGTCCCATTTCTGGTACCGGTCCCCCAGTCCATACAGAGGGGCTGGTGCCAACAAGGACACCACTTCCTTGGCATCTGCAGCAGCACCACCTGAATGCCTCTGTCTCCCCATAGAAGGAGCGCAAGTGCCGAAAAATCTCCCCAGTGCTCCCCACTCAACTCTGCTGGCAGCCATGAGTCATGGACACACTACACCACAACCAAAAGTTAGAATAAAACACAAATTTCAGTTCTTGCAAATGTCAGCTTCACATAAATGGGTGTTTGTCAGTGGTTTACATGCTGTTAACGTACTGTTAAAACAACGATGACATATACTGTACTTTAAAAGCTCATTGAATGTGATTTTGCTTGTAAACCTGTATCAATAAGCACACAAGTCAAAATGAAGTCAATTATCAAAGCTTTTCTAAAATATCTGGTAGTAGTTTTGTGGCACACGTTAGATTTATTTAAACTCTAATGTAGCGTGGTGTAGCATAGGGTATTATCGACAACACATAAACTGCCTCACTGAGATGAATACATGCAAGCTCTTAACCTGCATGCTGTCTGGATGCATTCATCTAGATGGTCCATTTACAAACAAGTCTGCCTCCAAGACTTAATGCTGCACTGGTGTAAAAGTAGTCATACAGTTCACAGTGCTGTCTAAAGGGACACTATCAACCCCTTAAGTCTCAAATTGATTTACTTTACAAAGCACATGTAATGATTGGTCACATGTAGTAGATACTGCCGATGTAGCTGGTAGTGTAATGATTCTGGTTCCTTTTTCTTTTAAAAGTAGAAAACAGACTGCTGACCACAGTGGTGTTCCTACAGAAAAACATGCTCATTTACAGTTCTTGATAAACTACCACTGCTTCTTTCCTGACTTGCAAACACCCCTAACACAATCTAGCCATTCATAATACAGAGGAAGGAGAGGAGACTATTGCATCATGAGCAGCTGCACTGTTTGGGGTCTTCCTAATGTTTAGGAAGCATGCAAAAGAGTAGGTCAAGGATATAAAACAAAACAAGTTTGGGTATAATTACACAATTAGTATGCATTTCAGTTCTACTAAGAAAAGAAGCAGATAAAAAACACCAACATCACTTATAGAAGGAAAGCAATCATAAAATGTGGGTTGTTAGCTAGAAATTATGTGATGTAAAAGGGTTGACAGTGTCCTTTAATTTCAAACCTATTTACATGGCTAAGAAAATTGGTGAGGTTTGAACAGTGCAGGAGTCCACAATTCAAAACTTATCTGCCCAACAAATATGCAATTAATAGCAGAAGAGAGTTATGTGTGAAGTGTTTTGTTAGCATTAAAAATTAAAGTTCAGTATTTGAATATTCATACTGGACTGGAGATGGGATTTGCATATGAGCCCCAGAATCCTACACTGTGGCTGATGGGAGGGTGGAGTACACTGTGGTGGTGATGCACTTGCCACTCAGTGTGGTAGGGTACTAGCCCCAGAATTCATAGACCATTTGCTGGTGAACCAAGGACTGACACTGCCATTGGCTGAAAGCAGCCACTCACCCTTCCTACAACCTGGAGGAATGGTATAGCAAGGTTACCCAAGTGCTGGGGTTGGAGACAATGAATGAAAAGAATGAAAATGGGAAACACAACTTTAAAAAGCATTTGTTAATGCTGAACGTTTTTTGTTTTTTTGCATGTTCTTATACAGTAAGTTAGATGAGTACCTTGAGGCTATAGGCAGAACTTTCTCGTCCCCAGTAGCCACTGTCTTGTGGACTTTAGGTTCCAGTAGACTAATGGCTATAGCCCACATATTCAGAGCTGACAGTTTGCACTGCACTGACAGGAGCACTGCACAGCAATTAGTGCACAGCTGGCTAGGGACAATACTTAGCCAACAACTGTGTTCCAACTGGAGTATGCAGACTGCCTGAATCTGGGGCTGTTTCGTTGCACTGCATTGTGACTGTGAACTGACACAGTCCCGGACTGAATATGGCCTGTAGGAGCCCAACAGAGATAACATGGCCCAGACTGGCTAGTAGCAGAACTCCTATGGGGCATATGCAGCCCAGACATGTTAATGAGTCCATTAGGCATGCAAAGTAGTACCCCCCATGCCCCTCCTGCAGCTATCTTGAATATTCCTGATGGTCTTGTGGTGCCCCACTCCACAATTGCCTGTTCTGTAGCAGTCTTTAATATACTTGGTGGTCTTGGTGTTCCCCCATCGGTACGAGACCCCATCCTGACCTACTTGCTCAGGACCCTCCTCTCCACCTCCATCCCTTGCCCCAGTCACCTAAGCTAAACTTTGGCAACAGAGACAATGACCAGTAATCCCTCTGCTTACCACTTTGTTGAGTTATCATCTGACTGTCAGTGAGTGATCATAGGTACTGTAGAAACAGCTGTTTCTACAGTACTTAGTGATTGGTCACTGACCGTCAGATGGCAGCCGTTGAGGCGAAGAACAGAGTGCTGTGCTAGTCGCTGCAACTGTCGCTGTAGTTTGGTTAAGGTGAGAGTGGTGGGGTTTCCAGAGAGAAAGGTCCTGAGCTGGTGGGTCAGGAGGGAGTTGGATGCCATTTTGAGAAGGAACCACTAGACCACCTGAAATATTCAAGACAGCTACAGGATGAGCGATGGGGGGACTGTGCACTGTGCATGGGGAGAAGGGCAGAGTTTCAGCTGGGCAGAACTGAACTGCATTACACTGGAAGCAATTTAGCACTGCAGAAACAGCTTCATATACTGCTGCACTCAGTATGCATGGGAGATCATTCATTTGTATGTGTGCTGCAGTATATTCTGTGTGCAATCACACCGTCAAGTCAGCATATGGCCTCTCACAGCATCGGCCAGAGTCTGTTCATAGTTATTGGCATAACCAAGTTAATGCCATGCTGTTTGATTATCGGGGCCCAGAGCTGAAAAAATAGAACATCTTTATAAGTTTAATGTTTCTTCATAACTTTTTAATGTTTGACCCGAATATTCAACATAGTCTTCTCATGACCACACTGTATAATCAAGACAGGTGGAATTTTAAAATATTTTAAATCCCATCCAAAGACAATTTCAGGAGCAACTGCAAAACAATCCTCTCTGCAAAAACATGTTTCAGAGAGCATTGAATAATTACCCTCCCTTGTTTGTGTGGTTGGGTAAACAAAGGCTATGTTGAAAATGTGATGCACAAAATGTTAAAAATGACAATTATCTGAGTTAAAGTTCAAAACACATTAAAAAGCCATTAACCAGAGCCATTATCTGGACTTACCTTGTTTTCAGTCAGTTTCGGTTGGTGTTTGTAGCAGTAGGACATGCTGGTTATTAGATGAATGAACCGACTCAGAAAGTGAGGGGTGTGGGGCATGTGAAGTGTGGGGTGGTGAGAAAGAGGTCAGGGCATGGCAGGATGTGCTGCTCATAAGAGGAGATCAGCATTGGACCAGACTAGTAATAAGGAATGCATAGGGAGTTGGGGAGCAGAACACGCCAAGGGACATTTTGTTTGTTTCAGTAAAAATAAAAGAAAGAGGATGATGAGGGATGACTTTCTTTGTTACAGAGACCAACACTTAGGAGTGGATACCCAATGTTGGTGTGCGGTTTGGAGGCTCTGTTTAGGTACCACAGTCTCACATGTGGTTGGGAGGTAGCATTATCCAGTGGTGTGGTTGGGCACCTGACCACAGGACTTTGTGGGGTGTTGTGGTTACTAGCGGTGGGGTTGGGCAACTGACCACTGGATTTTGTTGGTGGTGGTTTGTTGTGGTTTCAGCTGTGGAGTTGGGCACCCAACCACTGGACTTTGGTGATGGTGAGTGTTGTAGTTTCCAGTGGTGGAGTTGGGGCACTTGATGGCTGCACCATGGGGGAGTGCTTTGTTTTCTAGTGGCAGAGTTGAATAAAAGCTGGGTGGGATGGGGGGATACCATCAGCAGGATTAAGCACCTCTTGCAAGTGCTACAAAGCTGGCATGGACAGGAGACAGGATGCTACTTGCTGTTTGATAGCAATAATATGAAAGGATGCAACAGTTCTGGGATAGGTGTAGCAACATTTTTGATATGTGAGAGGATTCTGCCCATCAGGCAGCATCAGCAACAGCCTTGTTAGAACTGGGTGTTACCTCCACACCTCCTGCAAACTTAGATGCATTGGCTACTACAGCACCCCCTCCCAGCCCCTATACTCACTGAGCAGCGCCTAAATATTTTACTTGTGCATGCCTACACACAAATATAAAAATGAAAGAGGATTCATGTTACTATGATCTTACTAATGCAAGGCATCCAAGCTTTTAGGATCCCTAGGATTTTTTCAACAGGCTGGGGAAAGGGGATACAGTTATTATAGTCAAAGCTGCAGAAGGTTAAATACTTCTGGGTAAAAAGAGGATAAACAATACAGTACAGTACTTTCTGTGATATTTTCTTTCACAAAAATGAAAAGTGTAGCAATTTTAAACCTTTTATATTTGTTTTTCATGTCAGTGCCTCAGAAACATTTAAAGTATTATGTATGTATCTTTTGCTTTGTTCAACTACTTTATAGAAAAATAGAAGTTGACAGCAGATAAGGACCACAAGGCCCATCCAGTCTGCCCATACATGTCCTTACAAAAACACTTTAAATCATCATAATATTTAAAAAAAATAATAAAATTTTTGCCCCATGTGATCAACTTTTCCAGTACAAACAATAACAATATTTCAGGTGCATACTAGAGTTCAAAATCAATCAATCAAAATCTTTATTTATCCAGGCGGGCACCATTGAGCAAGGCTCATTTGCAAGGTGGACCTGGTCATGAATACATCAAAGTACAGTACAGAAGCAGGTATACAAAAGCAATAATATACAAGGAAGAAAAAGTATATACAGTGTGTACAGTACAGTACAAGGTTGAAATAAATTAAAAAAACAGCATTACTTTACAATTGAAGAAGTCAGCATATATACAATCAACCATAGGCATACAGGGGTTTTAAGCAGAGATCTTTTGAGTGAGGCAGCTGGCAACTACATGCATAGGGGAAAGAGGCCATGTATGGGGTGGCAGGTTAGAGAGGTAAAGAAGAGGAGGATATATTACTGATGGCTGGAGGAAAAATTGAGCTAAAACCACAGAAAGTGATGATGGCTGTCGGTACTTGTTTATTATGATAATGACGGAGGAGGGGTAGATAATTGGGACACTACTATGGATGGGGTGAGACTTTAGCCAGGCTGGAGTGGACAGGGAAGGGTTGGTGCAGCAGGAAAAGTTAATAGGGAAAGAGTGAGAGCCAGGGGTAGAAACATGGCGACGTCAAGGGTGGAAAGGGGAGTTGCGGAATTAGTGGGCTAGCAGTGAGGAAAACATTTGCAAGGTGCTTTCATGTAGCAATCTTCCAAGACAGCCCTTCTAAAATATGATGTGGCATATAATAATATTTGCTGCATTGCTCTTGCTGCCAGTTGTCAGACACACCACTGTGACTTATACTCCCATTAGGGTGACTCCTCTCACTTTCCTGCATGTTTTTACTGTAGGGAGGTCATCTTCAATACTTATTACACCCTTGCCTTGCCTCTTCAGCCTGGCAGGAGTTCCTGTCCTTTGAGGTCCACTGAGATTGGATTACTAACAGCACCTAAAACCCAAATTAAACTTGTGGATCTGGCTGTTTTCTAGTGTTGCACTGAGAGTATGTAATAAATTCCTCCTAAAACTTATCTCTGTCAGCACAAGCCTTTCATAGAAATGACCACATACAGTACATCTTCATTGGCAGGCTTATTGCTCCTGTACATAATTGGGCCTTGCAGTATGGCATGCTGGTTTGCACCTTACCACTGGTCATTGAATTGGGACTATACATTATGTTACTGGTGTAAAGCACCTGCAATTCACTGGAATTTGTATTTACAGTTGTGACTGTATTGTGTGTTGGGTATGTCCTATTTGTTTCATTGTATGTTGTAACATTTTGTTCTATTGTTTATCGTACTTTTGTTCAGCGACTGTTTTCCACTGTTGCATCCTTCCAGGTCATGCCTAAAATAGGCATTGATTGTCTAGCACACTTAACCTGGTAGACAAAAATACTTAAATTCCTTATCTCTATTGACCAAAGCATTTGAGTTCCTTGTGAGGTTCATTTTAATTTTTCTTTTTAAATGCAGCAATAATAAACTATTATTTTTCGGTTTGTTAATTTAATCTAATAAGCTATAAGTTAAACTTTAAACTGGGCTCATAGCCTAATAATATCAAGTTTCACTCCAATATCATATCCTGGTATCCCTTGCCTAATAATAGTCAGTAGGACTGGTTTGGAGGTTGTTTCAATAAAACATAATTTACATGCTCTAGATTTCTTACCCATAAATTGTTTGGTTATCACACTTACTTTGAACTGCTCTTTATGCAGTGGTTTTGACACTGGTTTCATTCAATCAGGTCAATCCACAAGGGTGTAAATTAATTTTGTTTTAGATTTAACCATATGTTTTCTTTAGTTACATGTGTTGTCTAGTAAGAGCCCCAAGTAAATATATCCTGTACTTGTTCCAGTTCCTTATTTCCTTGATGCCATCAGCACTTAAGTTTGGTTTCTCCACATTTCAATACTGTTTTTTTTTGTATGTTTATTACCAATTTTTATTCACCACATTTCCTTCAATAGACTTAACTGCTTCTGTAGTCCCATCATAGACAAAGATAAATGGGTTATCTGCATAGGCTTACAATGCAAATTTCTTCCCAAATGCAGCATGAGAATAAGCATCAGAATTAATTGTTTGAATTGTCTCATTTTTAAAGAGATTAAATAATAAAGGGACAATAAGGTATCCTTGTTTAATACCTTTGTTTACCTTTAGTTATCTCTTCTGTGCCCATTGGCTTTAGTATCTTATCTTGAGAACCTTATTATTCTTCTACAATTGCATTACAGTAAGCTCTTATATAACCCTAGGAGCAACACCTTTTCTCAAAGTAAGCCTCTAGATACAGTATCAAACATAACTCTTAGACCAATGAAAGCCAGAAATACTTTTCGTTTTCTAATTTTTACATACAGTGTTCTTTTTGTTAAACAGTATTAGTACTTTGGACAATGGATGTCCCATTTATGTCCCTCTACCATATTTTGCACAGAAATGCAAGCCAAATAAGACACAACATTCATTTCACTGAGAGTGGCAGGGCAAGTATTGCATTATAGTTTGTTGGAAGAGCTGCTCAGTACCACTCAGAATCCACACCCCCACACCTCTAGTTAGTGGTATAGTGAAGTTCATCAGAATGAAGCACAGTGTCACAGCTTTTCTGCATGGCAAAGGGATTAACTCCATTGAAACTGCATTGTTTGCTACAGTATCTCTACTGTAGAAATCTGCAGTGCTGTGCTTCATCCTGGTGGGCTTCACTGTAGGAACAAAAGGTTGTGGTAAGATGGCACAGCTAAGCTGGGTGACACCAGCAGGGCTAGGGCCACATGTCTAAAGTTCCCATCTCCCAACTGGAGTAGTGGGCAATTATAACAATGTCAAATAAATATCTCTTGATTGGCAAAGGCACTATAGGGATACTGAAGTTCATACCCTTTAAGTAGTCAACACTAGAAGTACTCCTTTAACAGATGAATTGGGCAGTGAATATTAATTTACAAAATAGTAAAATAAAAACACTATAATTATTTTAAATTCTAGTAATGTCCTTTGAGATGCTGGGCACTCCATGTCTGCCAAACATACAGAATAACTGATCCTCAAGTGTTAAGAAAGACAGTTCTAACACAGAGTGGGAGTTCATGACATTATATAAATTTGAGAGTGAAGGTCAAGAGCTCCTGATGTCACAAAACTGACAAGGTGATCAAGCATCATCCCAGTCTTAAAATGTATGGTTTATTTATTTTGTATAATACAGGGCTACCTTATTTTGCTAAGTGAATCGGGTAGGAAATAGAGATATTTTTCAGAGACTAGAAGAAATCATGTCGAAAAGTTACAGAGGTAAAAATCTTTCAGGTGCGGTTTCAAACTGCAGCAGTCTGTGCTTGTACAGTAATGACATTTTTGATTGACAGATTTACGGGCAAATTGTCATTCTTAAAGATGCTGCTGATTTTTCAGACACGCTTGAGTCCAAAAGGTATAATGAACAGTTAGGTGTTAGGAACAACTTTTGAAAGCACCAGCAAAACGAGGTAGCTATTTATTGTAAAGTGTTTAATATTTGTATGAGCAACTACAGTAGATTGCATTTATACTGTATGTTTGTAAATGTTGGGCCCAGTGTGCTCCAGTGTATTTGAAAGGCAGTTACTACCTGCTTGGAAAACTCCATAAATACACATCTGCTGTGATAATGGGGCTTAACCACACTATTGAGGGAATATATTAGGGACTAAGGGAAGTACTGTAGATTCAGATTTTCAGCCTCAGTCAGGGATTGGTGGCATGATTATGCTGTATCTCAGACACCTGTACCAGTACTTTAGGCCACCTAAAGAGTGATCTGCCTATTTTGAGCATCTGCCTTGATTTGCAGCAAAACAGGAGCCCAATAATGCTGCATGCATATTTGACATATGCATTATTATTTTTCCATATAGCAATTAGAATTGATGTTGAAAATTACATTTGAATGCTTTGCTGCATTTATAATGCCTCGGCGAGCCCACAATGTGGACTTGTGCTTGGGCATCATGGCTAAAACATCCAACCCATCATGTTTAGGACAGTAGTATAATTATTAGGATAGGGCACAGGGACTCACATCTCCATATCTCCAAACTCCTTATCTCCTCAGAGAGCCCTCTAGTTCAGGCAACAGTGCCATTTACTGATAATAGGAATTGTGTTTTGTTTAAAGATAATACCTTCATGTATCCCCATTCTGTAGCCCTCAAAGATCATAAAGCATAATCCCAACAATGGCTTAGGACATGCAGTAGCATAAAATGAAATGAAAGATGGCAAGATAATTTCTTTCATCTGTAGGAGGTTTAAAATCTGTAGTGCAGCACATCTATAGGAAATGCTCATTTGGTGTTATCCCACAGAATCTGGTGTTTCCTACAGAAGCTGTACATGTTTATATGCCAAGACATTGTAACAAATTATCATTTTATAGTTACTGGTGACTATAAATATCAATCAGATTACTGTTTTGTTAAAATGCATATCAACCGGATTTCAGGTTATTATGCTGCAAAGGCAATAATAACTTGAAATCTGGCTGATAAGACACTTTATAATAACCCCAAATTTGGTTGCTATGACATTCTCAAAGAAACTGTTGCATTCCATAATTTCACAAAATTATTTCAACTGCAGTATTTTCAACTGTGTTTTATTCATGTACAGTTCAATTTCTTCAAAAATAAAACTGCACTCTAGCTAAAAATGTCTTTTCTTTCAAGCTGCTAGAAATATAGTCTAAACTTCCACACTAGCAATTATAAACAAGCATTTGTCAATGCTGAATGTTTGCTTGCTGGTATTGGCATTGGAAATGCAGGAGTTAGACAGATGCAGAATAGGAATGGCAGTGCAATATTGAACTTCACACACCAACCCAGCTCCACCCTACAGAGATGGACAGGCATTGGGTTATGCATTTGGGGCATGCCCATAACGTCTCATGCCATTTCACCTCACCCTATCTTGCAGACACCAACACGTGTTGATGTGTGCCTTGTGGTGTTTGCTTTACAGTCACCCTGTTCCATAAGGACATACACTGAAATGGGTGCAGTATAAGAGAATGGAGGAACACTGGGGCCAAAGAGTCCAAGGTACGCCTCAATGCCTGTCACTGGCTGCAGGGTAGGGGTGGGATGGCATGAGCATTACAGTCAACAATCCAAAGGCACACCCGATGCCCTTCAGTCTGTACAGGGTGGGACGCTATGGTTAGAAACCCTAACGGCCCGGCGCTTGTTGGTATTTACACTACAAACTTCAACATGGCCTTTTGTGACCCCCACCTCAAGAAAGCATTTGGGACCTCTTCTCATGAACAGTGGCAGTGTGATTTTGTTAATGTGTCCTGAACTTTGAGTTCCTACAGTGACCATGCCATTCTGCACCAGATGTACGAAACACAGATTGGGCAGGATGTGAAGAATGACAGCTGTACCATTCTGTAGGGAGGCGTGAAGAGATGACAATGTTGAAAATCTGGAGTAAAAATATTAAAAATGCTCTAACTTCCAAGCGTGAGTGGAAACTGCGCAACGCATGCATGTAACACAGTCATTTAGTGGAATTATTTCACCAAATTTTCAACATTGACATTTTGTGACCTCTGCTCATGAACACTGTCACTATGATTTTTCTTAATCAGTCCTTAACATTGATTTCCCATAGCGACCACGCTATTCTGTAACAGATGTGTAAACACACATTTTGGGCAGGACATGAAAATGACAACTGTACTGTTCATAAGGAGTTGTGAAAAATGCCAATGTTGAAAATCTGGAGTGAAAATATTACAAATGCACAGAATTATGAGGGTGCATGGAAACTGCACAATATGAGCTTGTAAAACAGTCATCTTATGGACTTTCATCACTAAATTTTCAACATAGGCATTTTAGCACCTCTGCTCATGAACAGTGTCACTGTGATTTTTTAGTCTGTCCCAAACACTGACTTCCACAGTGATTGTGTTATTAGTGCTCGAAAGTGTAAAAACACATTTCAGCCAGGATGTGAAAATGACAGCTGTACTGTTCATAAGGTGGTATGAAAATGCCAATGTTGAAAATCTTGAATGAAAATATTACAAATTTGTGAAGTTACAAGGGTGCGTGGGAACTGTGCAATGCACGTCAGAACACAGTCATTTTATGGACTTTTTGTCACAAAATTTTCAACATAGGATTTTAGCACCTCTGCTCATGAACAGTGTCACTGGGATTTTCTTAATGTGTCCCAAACACTGATTTCCCACAGTGACCACTCTTATCTGCGCCCGGAAGTGCGAAACACATTTTGGCCAGGATGTGAAAAATGACAGCTGTAATGTTCATAAGGAGGTGTCAAAAAATGCCAATATTGAAAATCTGGAGTGAAAATATTACAAATTGGAAGTTACAAGTGTGCATGGAAACTGCAATGCACGTAAAAAGTCATTTTTGGATTTTTTTCACCAAATTTGCAACATAGACGCTTTGAGAGCCAACCTCATGAACATGTGGTACTGTCGCTTTGTTATCGTTCCAAAAGGTGATTCTCATGCAGTGACTGTGGAAATCACCTTTGGGACCTAATAATGCCATGATAGTGACTGAATTCATGAGGAGGGGTCCTAATAACCCCATGTTGAAAATTTGGTGTAAAGTCAAAATAATGGCTGAGATATCTACATAAGTTGAAAAACCATTTATGCCATTATACAGTTTACCGGCATTTCTTCAGTTTGCGGTCTGCTTTGAAGAGTGCAGACGTGTTCCCAGTCCACTGAAGATCATCACGCTGGGCTCGGATGGTATGGAGTGTGGGGGTGTGGGAGATGGTGCGCAGAGGGTAGCGTGGCTTGGGGAGGGGCAGAAGAGACCGCAAGGGACCGCTTTTGTTTCATAGACACAACTTAAATAAAAGACGCACAAGTAGTTTTTTTTTTTTTTTTTTGCAGGCTTCCTATGTGCACACTGGGTGGGCTCCTGTGTGCCTCCTGCATTTTGGGGTGGGAGCTCTGAAGTCAACAGGGACTGGGACCCTTGTCAGCACAGAAACGTGTATGTGGGGGTATGATGCTGAGGGGGACTGGCACTCTTTCGGTGCACAACAAATGGGGGGCATTATGACGATGGGGAGTGGCTCCTCCTTCAGCAAATTAACTGGAGGCTGGGGGCATGCTGACAGGGGATTGGGCACCCCATTGGCTTTCATGGGGCTTACCACTGCCATGTTTAGGGAAATGTTACACCAGTCAAAGTACCGCCCTGCAATGACGGGTCGCTCCTCATTGCAGGGAATTACTGACGCTGCAATGACGAGGCAGCCCTCATTGCAGTGGTCAAATCATTTCAAGTTGGTGGCACTTCTGCAGAAACAGTGTCATCAGGATACTGGGCCTGCATTGGGTAAACAGTTCCAAGCCCACAAATGCAGTGCTGCCATTGGCTGCCACAGTGCCACACCTCCACAACCCACTTCTCCTAAGCTGCCACATAATGTTTCTTGTGCATATGTGCAAGCAAACATAAAAATAAAGGCTAGGTAAGTTTGATGTTATGGATAGTTTTCACACACCCTCGGTGTGTGATGACCACATAAACCTCTCAAGCTTCGCCTTAAGGTTTATACATTACACACCGAGGCGGTGAAAAAATCCATACCACACACTTACCTATCCATTTTCTCTATTTAATAAAATATAGTATATGGTATGTAGTGATTTCTTGAAATGTTACTTTTTATTTCTGTCAACTGATGTCCCATTAAAGACTGTCCCGGAGATTGCAACTTCTCATTTTGATTGCACCCCACCAGAAAGTTTCAAGACTTTTACTGGCACAAATGCAACTGTATGTCATGACCTATTATTAGATTAAAGCAGCAGTGCAACAAAAATGTTTTGTAAACATGCTGGTTTTGAGCTGCAATTAATAAAAATATTAGTATACCTGTCAAACGTATTTGTTTAGGTACCTCCTATGCTGTGCTCCATGAGTCTTTTTTATTTTTCAGTCCCAACCACTGCCAGGTCTAAAATGCTGTTTCAGTGCAAAATGTGGTGCTCATCTTTTTTTTCTTGAGAATAAAGTAAATTAAAACATTTATAAAATACTGAAATTTTAGTGGAATTAGAAAATTGTGCCATTAAATAAAACTGGAAGATTCCTGGAATCTTTTATAGTGAAAAAGGTAGGGTAAAACCTTATGTCCAATTTCATTGCACTGTTGCTTTAAAGGGACACTGTCAACCCCTTAGGTCTCAGAGTGTCCCTAGTTTAAAAACACATTTATGACTGCCAACATTCTGTAAAGATTGTTGATGTAGCTAGTAGCTTGACTCTGATTCTTTTTTCATTAAAATAGTGAAAACAGACTGCTACCATGCTGGTGTTGCTACATGGTATGCCAACCATACAGCAACCATTACAGTGAACATGTCGATGCCAACAACATCAATAGTTCACTGTAATGGTCCCCGAGACCCGGCACTCTGTCTCCCAGTCCTGCACTCTGTCTCCCAGTCCTGTACCCTCCTCAAATCAACTCTGACTCGGAGTTGGAATCCTATAGATCAGGGTGCGGGGGCAGAGAACCCCACATGGGGGTTCGGGGCAGAGTCCCCTGACAGAAACAGTACTGGTCTTCCTGCCAGATTTATGTCAACCACTACTTGGGGTCAACAAAAATCTATCATTATGATGTTAGTCGACAACATAGTTGTCGAACTGGAAATTGTACAGCCTTTACTACACAAACACAGGTTTGTGTACATTCCTCTTGATCAGCTCCAGCTGCATCTTTCCTGGACTTAGGAACACCCACAACTCAGTCTTGCCTCATGATGCAGTGGGAGTTAGGTTGCTACTGCCTCATGGTGACTGCACTGTTTGGGGTGTTTCTAATCTCAGGAAGTATGCAGTAAGAACAGATCCAGGATTGTAAACAAAACAAAGTTGTTTATAAATATACATTAGCATGCATTTCAGTTCTACTAAACAAGGAGACCGACAAAACAAACAGCAACACCGATGGGTTTTAGAGAAGGTAAGCCATCATAAAATGTAGGTTTTAACTAGAAATAATATGATGAAAAACCAGGTTGACAGTGTTCCTTAATGATGTTCCTTATAGTTCTTTTTGAGAATCTAAATATGATGACTGTGAGGTAATATGTTCCCACAATAACAATCATTGACAATTTAATATCAAGGCACTATGTACATGGCTGTCTTGCTTATTTTTTCTTTCATGTTACAATCTTTGTTATTCTGAATGTATTTATGAATGTTTCTGCCTTTCTTACTGGCAAGTTTTCATTTTGACTGGATTTTATAACTAGGGATGTTGCTTTATGTGTCAGTCAGTCTGAACCTTCTACTATTAAAGCATCATGGCAATCCCAGTATTTTTTCTGTTGCTATTTTACTGCCAGAGTTGATATCAAAGCTGAACATTTTATGCAGATGACATGGGATTTATATGGTGTTGGGCACAAAATATATAGGGATACGCAACGGCCTGATATAGAATATGTCATTTATCTTTATGAGTTAGAGGGCATGATCATTACTCATGATGACATCAGTGTCAAACCCACAAGTGAGTGATGCAGGTACTGCTGCCTTACAAAGAAATAAGTGGCATAGTCTGAGTCAGGCCATTTCATGTCTGGTTTATATCCTTCATTTTGAAATGTGAACTTTTCAAATTAGCTCTGTAGGAATTGTAACTATTTATTTTGATTTAACTGCTCTGGTTAGAATGCTGCATAGCTTTGGTGTGATGTCATTAAGCACTGTGAGCAGAAATTGTCTCAAAGATGATACTCCACATCATCGAATATAGTGACATTGTATATAGTGCAGATTTCAACTGCTCACTATACTCCTCCTCTGTCTTCCTCCCTCCCTTGATGCCTGGCACCTTGTCCATTGTGTTTCCTTTATTATGTTTGCTTCAGCATGCAGTGCACAAGAAGCATTTTGAGGTGAGTACAGCATTGCAGAGGTGTGGCAGTGTTTGGTCAATCCAGTGAATGCTTTCAAGGTGCATCCCTTGGCCACAATCAACAGGGAAACTTCTGATGACAGCAGTTTCAGAATGAGTGCGGACTTGAAAGAAATCTGCCACTCCAATAATGGATAGTTAAGTCATTGCAGTGGCAGATCTTCCTCCTCCTGCAATTCATTAGGCACATTCCAGCCATGCGATTACAGTGCACAGTAATAAGCATGGCTGGACTTACAAGCAACTTGTTTGCTCGTGTGCTTTTCCCGTGAAATAAATGAATGAGCCCCACTGTGGCTTAACATAATTGGCGGCTTCTTCCACCCACCACACACTCCCACCAAAGCTGACATTGGGGTGCCCAATCCTCATGTCAGCATGCCCCCAAGCCCAAATATATTTTGCCAACAACAGGATGCCCAACTCTTGTTGGCATGTTCACTATTGTGGCACACTGAAGCCAATTTAAGTGTGCCAAAGAAATTCTTATCTTTTCTGACACCAGATGCACACTCCTGGTGTCGGATGCCCCCATGCCCCCTTTTTTCAGTCAACCTTGGTGTGCTTAATCCCTGGTTGGCATTGAACCCCTCCACTAGTCTGGGAGCCCACCCAGTATGCCACAATTTATTTTCATAGTATTTCACCTGTGAAAACAAAACTGTCATAAGGTCTTTTTTTTTTTTTTTTTAAACCTACAGAAAAAGAAAATGATCCCTTTTCATCCTTGCTGCCCTCTCCCATCCTGACCCTCCTTCTGCGCACCCCACCTCCCACACCCCTCACCCATACTTACCTCCAGAGGTCCGGCATCACGATTGTCTGTGGACCTCGAACATGTCTGCATGCTTCAAAAGCCGACCGCAAACTGAAGAAAATTATATAAGCCCTATAATGGCAGTCAATGGGGTTTCAACTTAGGTTGATATCTCAGCCATTTTGGGAGTTTGGTCCCAAATGTTCAACATAGGGTTCTTGGGACACCACCTGATGAAAACTGGCACTGTCAGTTTTGTTTCTTAGTCCCAAAAGTGATTTCACGACACTGCGCAGAATCATCTTTTGGGACTTTTAATGAAACAACAGTGCCACTGTTCATGAGGTGGGGTCCCAAAAGGCCCATGTTGCAAGTTTGGTGAAAACACTCCAAAAATTATTACATTATGATCGTGGCATTAGCAGTTTGTACGCACGTCATAACTTTGCCAATTTTTATATTTTCACTCCAAATTTCCAGCATTGCCATTTTCCACATCTCCTATGAACAGCATAGCTGTCATTTTTTAATCCTGCCCAAAATATATTTTCACACCTGTGGCACAGAATGGCAGAGTCGCTGTGTGAAATCAACTTTGGGACAGATTAATGAAGTCACAGTGCCACTGTTCATCAGTGGAGGTCCCAAAAGGCCATGTTGAAAATTTGGTGAAAAGATTAAAAAAGTACCTGCGTTACAAGCATGCATTACACACTTTCTATTCATGCTCATACCGTGGCCACTTTTCATATTTCACTCTAGATTTTCAGCATTGCCATTTTTTTCAGACCTCCTCATAAACAGTACAGATGTCATTTTCACAACCTGCCAAAAATGTATTTTCACACCTGTTGGGCCAAATGGCACATTCGCTGTGTGAAATCACCTTCGGGATAGAGTAACAAAATGATAGTGCCACTGTTCATGATGTGTGGTCCCAAAAGCCTATGTTGAAAATTTGGAGTGAAAACACTAACAAACGCCTGAGGCATTAGGGTTTCAACCATAACGCACCACTCTGTACAGACTGATGGGCAAAGGGGTGTGGCTTGGGGTCATCGGTCATAATGCTCACTCCATTCCACTCCTACCCCACCCTGCAGCCATTGACAGGCCTCGGTGTGTCTTGGGGTCTTGCCCTGTGTTCCTCCATTCTCTATATTGCACCCATCTCAGCTTATTTCCTTATGGAATGGGGTGACATAAGGGCCGAAGACCCCAAGGCACACTGTGACACCTGTCAGTGTTTGCAGGGTGGGGTAAGGTGGAATGGTGTGTTGTTATGGCCAATGACCCAAAGGCACACCCAAACACCTCCTCTCAGTCTCTGCAGGGTGGGGTGGGGTTGGCGTTAGTTCAGTACTTCACTGCCATTCCTATTATGCATCTTTCTAACTCATGCAGTACCAATGCCAATACCAGCAAGCAAACATTCTGCATTGACAAATGCTTGTCTAAATTCTGGATTGGCTCCTCCCTCCCTCACCTCTTATGTTATTTCTTGCTCACTCCCACCCCACTACCTCTTATGTCTTCGTAACTCACTCTCACTCTCTTACACTTCACCCAATTAAAGCTACTGCTGGTCTAGCTGCCTTCTCCCTCCACTTCCCCAAATTATGGGACTTCCTTCCCATTACCATGTTTTCTCCCCTTACAATGTTTTCCGCCCCTCCCTCACTCTCTCAAATCACTCATCCATGCCTGCACTACACACTCCTGCAGCTACTCTGATACAGGGCCCTAGGCTGTTGCCTGCCACCCTACACCCTCTGCTCCCCTTCACCTTGCACTCATGTTAGTGCAGCTGCCACATACACCCTCCTAAATTACAAATATTGCTCCCACCATAAACTCAGTATTTGCCTTTTGCACACTTCGGTTTGTTCTTTCATACTTTATGTATTGTACTGTATTTACTTGCACAGAATTGTTTGCCTTGTACAACTGTTACATTTCAATTCTTATTTGCCAATTACAGTTTTTGTATTATTTGCACTTTTGTTCCTCTTTGTTACTACTGATTCTCCTCTCCCTCCCCAGCACACATCTAGAAATTAGCGGTTACCAGCTCAGTATGTCTTTCCTTGTAAAACCTTTGAAATCAATCAATGCTTCAGCTGCTCTCCCATTGGTAAATCAGTCACTCAGTCACCCAATCAATCAATCAATCAATCAGTCAATCAGTGTTTCAACTGCTCTTGCATTGGTAAAGTACAACACTGTGACATATCTAACCTGTTATTTTATGTGTGACATGTATACTATCAAAATA
The DNA here is from genome assembly GCA_016271365.2 of Neoceratodus forsteri. NCBI lineage: Eukaryota > Metazoa > Chordata > Ceratodontiformes > Ceratodontidae > Neoceratodus > Neoceratodus forsteri. The sequence goes on along the minus strand of CM028137.1, from coordinate 257,136,281 downwards.
AGCATTTTTAAACTAATAGATATTTTATTTATTTATTTATTTAAACAGCAGTTTGAAAACCTTTGAGCCATAGGCTCATTTACAAAGGTACCTTGTCACAGTAAGATATTTTTATTTATTTATTTATTGAAATCTTGGATACACCTGTGGGCAGATGCTCATTGAGAGGTGCCACGTTATGTACATAAACAACAATGCAAGGAATTCAGGACAATATACAGAAAAAACATTGAGAGAACAGTAAACAGATAATGACAATATTAATATAAGGTACATAAATCCAAGCCAAACTAGTAACTGCAGCATTGTGCAAAGTAAACCTGTGTCAGAAGGAAGTAGGGAAAAGGGAAGAAGGGTGGAGTACACAGGACAGTGTGGACAGAGGGGGTAGGTCGGGATGAAGAGGTTTGGAGATGGGGGCTAAATGTTGTGTTTTGCCTATCCCAGGGATAGGGGCTAGGAAGTGCTAGGGTCAATCAGTGGGTGCATATAATGACTCAGCAGTGGCACCTGCAGGTACTCATATGAATATGGTGTTGGCACAGTTTAAGTTTGAAGAGGTCCAAGCATAGCAGTGCCAGAGATATCTGGTGGTAGTGTGTTTGTCCAGAGTGGTGCCCAGGGACGCACAGGTACGTTGTGCCATGGATGTGTGACATCTGGATATATAGCATGTTTGTGTGGAGGAGCTCCTGGTTTGCCTGGTAATTAGTGAAAGGAACTGCAGGTTCTGCACTCCTGGAGGAAGCCAGTTTAGTGAGAGCTTTTTGGTGAGAAGGCAGGCTTGATATCTTATTCTGTCATTCAGCTGGAGCCAGCCAGTATGGGTATAGAGTTCACAGGTATGGGTTAGTTTAGGTGCATTAGTGAGCAGGCAGCAGGCTTTATTTAGTGCAACAGTGATGCGTTGTAATGCTGAGTTGGTTGCAGATCCATATATTACCAGTCCATAATCTGTAAGGGATACAACTGAGCTGTTACTTGCCAGATTCAGTGCGTGGGTGAAAGAATGTCTGTGTCGGTAGAGGATGCGATGCCAATTCTGGTGCTGATGGCTTTGGCAGTGTTGTTGATGTGCTGTGCTAAGGACAAAGGCGAGTCGATAGTTACTCCCAGGAATTTGAAGTGTGGGACAAGTTCCAGGGTGCTGCCACTGTCATTCCATATGGCAAAGGGGTAGCTTTTATGTTTACTGTGGGTTTGTTGATGGTATATACAGATATATAATCAACAAAATAACAATATCTAGAAAAAGTCATTCTCACTGGTGTGATATAAACCAAATTATAAAATGGGTACTAAGAATACTACATCCTGATTTTGGATTGGGCCAGCACAACCAATGGGTATGAAAAGTCCCAGTACCACCATAGTGGCTTATACAGTAACTCACACTGTCACCTGTAGTGACAGCCAATCTTAGTGGGACTATTTCACACAAAACTACTGATTTTTAAACATTTTTAGATTTTATTTTCAATCTTCCCACTTCTTAACACAAAACTCATTTTGTAAGTGCAATAAGACATCATGGGGTGTTGGCTGTGCTACTGCAACCACACTTCCAGGGGCTGAAGACACTCATCCTATGGCTTGAGCCTTGCTGCTCCCTTGGGTGTGTGGTTGTGACATCACAACCAACACCCCATTGTATCTCATTGCTTACATATCCAACATTTTTGGAATGCTGGTATATAAGATGCCATAATATTGATAATCTACATTGCATTGTTGCAGTGGTTGAAAAAAAATAGAGTGAGGAGTTGCATCCTTTAGTTTTTCAGTTCTCATATTAAGACTGAAACAACTGATGGTGTTGACAATAATCAGAAGCCTAGCATTTGTCAGCATGGGATATTGAGTGGCATTATTACATGGCATTATGAGGCATCAATAGGTTGTTGAAAAGCAAGCTTATAAAACCTAGAGTTTGCACTGTTAAATGAAAATTGTTGGATGGCTCATGTACGAAGTATGAAATTATTACTTTGAGATGGGATGTCAAAACAGTAGGGAATGTCCTTAAGTGTGTATTACGTAATCTTTGCTGTTACAGAGCCATTACATGTGCAAATGTCTTGCTGGAGTGCCAGAGGAGCACATATTTGAACATTTTCAAGTGTCCTCTAGAGAAAATATGTTGAACTCTTTCTGAAAGAGTTTAAGCTGAGGCTCTATAACTCCATTAGTGAACCATGTGAAAACACAAGCTGCTAAAATATTTGCAGTACTTTGCAATGGAAACTGGAGCTCTATGCTGTATGCACTGCAAGATTTTATAAGCAACTCATTTTTTAAACATGTAGGGTCTAAATAGCTAAAGCATTTTGTGTAGCTGTAGCATGACAGATTTCTTTTTTTTTTTGTAAATTTTTTTATTGGAGGAGAAAAACTGAGTCTTACAACAAACAAAGATACACTACACCTTGGACACAGGTGCAACAGTTCCTCATTTTCCAACTCTGAACATTACAATTGTTACATCTACAGAGTGAATACAGGAGAAGATAAAATATTAGCTGTTGCTAATAAACTAACAACTATTTACATGCAACTACATTCATGGATTCCTCTTAAATGCTAATCTGTGCTGCTTGAATAAATGGAGCCAAATGTTCTAAAAACAGTCTAATCTGTGAGTAGCCAAATGAGAAAGATGCTCATATTCTTTATTTATTTGAAAAGTTTCACCAGGAAAGTCATACTGATCTACAATAGCTCATTTCCAGATGTAACTTGGGGAGAGAGGAAAGGGATTCATTTGAATAAGAGATCAAAGTAAAATATACATAGATTTAAGCCTATACATACAATTTAATACATTTAAAATTATGCCAATGGAGTTTGCCCTTTAAGGGGGCAGACCAGGTTATCCTGGTGCACCTCTTCCCTTTTATCAAGATGGTGTGCTCAGAAGGGAGAGGAGGGAAGGCAGGGTCAGGGAATAGAACAATAGCCAAGTGACAGGAAGGGAGGGGCAAGAGGGAGTACATAATGGGCAGCACAGGAGTGGTTCAGCCACTTTTGCTGGAGTTTTGATTTAATTGAAACTGCAGCACATCAGATTGGCTGAACAATTGAGAGGTTTGTGCACCAGGTACAGCAGGTAAGATAGCTTCAATGAAAGAAGTTATAAAAAATATATATATATATAAATAAATAGTTAATAATAATATATAATGATAGCTGTATTACTTTACTAAAAAAATCATTTTAAGGCCATTGTATGTAACTATTTCATTAGGCTTCTGTTTGAGGAATGTTTTAGCATGGCTGGCCTGGGCGAATGTGTTTTAGTGATTAAAAAAAATTGCAGCTGTACTGAGGTCGTATGCCTTCGCTTGTAAGTGACTGGTTCATTAAGTTTCTGTTGGAGGGAAGTTTTAGCATTGCTGGTTCGAGTGAATGTGTTTTAGTGGATGTAGAACATTTTGCAGCTGTACTGAGATTGTATCCTTAGTTTTTTAAAATCACAGGGCGAATAGGCACAAATAAGTGAAGTTTGTTGGAAAAGCTTTGGCCCAGAGAAGGGCATTCATTTAGAAAAGCTGAGGTTGATTGTAGAGAAAAGCCTGAGAGTGTAACAAGCTGGACTGACTGGGGCCTTCACTGGCCTTCAACATTGCTGGTTGAGGGATCATCAAAATCGATGGAAACAGGTTCTGAGGCCTTACAGGATGTGGTAGGCTCGTGCTTGAATCGTGGGGAGCTTCAGCTGTTTGGGGCGGAAGGTTTTAATGGGAAGACCCCTGGGGCTGCGGGTACAACGGAGCATCACTCACTTCCTACATAACTTCTTTGTACTCGTTTTTCCTAAGAAACCTAAAAGTGGCAAAATCGGGAGAAACTCTGTTGATGCTTCAAATAGCTGAGCTGAGCAGATCTCCATGGAATGGTTTCCAGACGCCAGCTTTACCGTGTGACCTTGGGCGAACCCCCACCTCCCTACCACTCCTCACATCCCCAAGTGGAGATTGCATCCCCCTTTTCATGGGGATACCGCCTGGCTTTCCACACTAAGGAGGCTGATGGATGGGCAGCATCAGTCTTGCTGCCCCAGGTGGCGGCGCTGCAAGAACCATGCAGCTGGAAGGGGCCTCAGCATTGGCCAGGCAGAAGAGGTATAGGGACACGATGGGGCATGGCAAGTAGTGCTTCAAAATGGGGATGATTGGGGGACAGTCACTTGCCGTGAGCTAGTAGAGCAAGAGAGACCTACGGAAAGGCCCAGCAGGTAGGGGTGATGAAGTGGCCATGTGGCGTGGCGTCACCGCCAAAGGAGCAGGCCGAAAAAGCGAGCAGCTGGATGATTTGGCCTGGCAAAATGTACAGGGACTAGCACATTGGAGGGGGCACTGCGTTGCAAACTAGGAGAGCAAGGAGAGGCCTATGGAAAGGCCTAGCAGATGGGAGTGATGAATGGCCACGTGGCGTGATGTCACACACCAGGGGAACAGGCCGAGAGCGAGCAGATGGGCAATTGGGCCTGAAAGGAATGGGGCTAAGTCTAGCACTTCAGAAGGGGACATTCTGCATACTACGAAGCTAGTAAGGCAAGGAGAGGCCTACCAGAAGGCCCAGCAAGCGGGATGATGAGCGGCCATGTGACGTGACGTCACACGCCAAGGGAGCAGGCTGTAACCGAGCAGCTGGCATGTTCTGGGAAGGGAAGATTGCCTATAGGCAAGCAGATGAAGTTTCTTTTGGTGGGATACAAGGCAGCTGGCCTTTGAGAAAGAGGACACAGGGGAGCCACAATACAACGATGAGCAGGAGCAGGCCAGAGGTCTGGTAAAGAGAAGCCAGATCATGCTGCGTGATGTCACATGCCAGGAGGGTCGAGCAATGGAAGGAGACCCAGAAGAAGGATGTCGTGGAACAGGGATGGATGAAGGGAAGAAGAAAACGAAGCAGAAGGTCCAGAGAGTTTTTGGCCACTGAAAAAGATCGTGACCTTGGGGAGGGCCATAATTTTGGGGCAGCTGGCACCCAGCAACAAGGCTGGGGCAATAATAAGCTGTCGTCCAGGAGTATAAGGGGCAAAAAAAAGTCACGCTTATCACCATTAGGCGGCTGCCTCTGGGGAAGTGGTCCTGGCCACTTGAGATACTGTCCCAGGCAGAGTTTTAATAATGGAATTTTTCTTTCTTTCTTCAGTTGTCTTCATAGTTTGCAAGAAGCAAGGAACATGGCAACAAAGAAGAGCAGGCCTTCAAAGGAAGATGCCTACAGGTCTATAATGGAACTGGCGGAGAAAGCCAATAGAATGTGGGAGTTGGTGGAAGGGGAGGAACCAGGGAGATCCGGGGAGAAAAGGAAAGCAGTGAAGGGTAAAGAGGACAGAGGGAAATGGCTGGCTGAGAAGCCACACAGCCCAACCAGGGTACAACCACTAATAGTGGGATCTACCAAGGCAGCTTGTCCAGTACCTCTGCAACCAGTTGACCCGACACCATCAGTACCTCCCAGGACCAGGTTGTGGTTCTCCAGTGGAGCCCAGACTGGATCCCAGCACACAGTGGTGCCTCCACAGCCACTAGTAGGGCAACCAACCCTTCAACCAGAGGGAAACATACTGGGGCACCAGGAGGACAGCAGGCAGCAAGGAGTGGACAAGGCCACAGGTAATACACCCGCTCTGTTGGTGACAGCATCAAAGAGTACATAAGCCAAATTGTTTACACTTGTCTCAGGGGGTTGAGCCAGATGGAGTCAGCACTGGCCGAGATTAGGGTAGAAAAGAGGTGCCAAAAGAAAGAAGGAGGAATAGAAAAGAGGGAAAAGGAACGAGGGAGATAGGAGCTCCTGGGATGAGAGTTGGCCACAAAAGAAAAAATATGGAAGGGAGTGTATGTGGATATTTTCACTTTAGTAAGCCGAAGCGGCAGCAAAATACGTGGAAACAGAGAATATAGGAAAAGTGAAATGGCAGCAGTGGTAGTTTTGTTAGGTAAGAAAGAGGAGGACAAATTCACAAAAGGAAGACTTGGGAAGGGTGGTTTGTAGGTTCGCCACATTCTCAGCCATAGTATTGGAGAAGAGGCCTGAGTTGGGCATCCCACTCATCACATAATCCCTGATAATAAGACGGCAAAGGCAAAAGGAGGTGTGAGGTGGATTTACTATGATGAATTCTTTTGGCAGAGAATGGCGACATATGGGGAAGTAAAATGGGACAGAAGCAACTAGATTTGTGGACAGACTATGTAACTGATCAGTCCACCCCAAAGGAGAGTTGGGAAAAAGGTGCCACACCACAGAGGTGTTGCTGGGCTTACAATAGGGCTTTTGTTCCTGGCCACAATGCCGCTTCGCACGGTGTTCAAAATGCGGGGATCACATCCAGCAGCAGATCCAGGATGACATGGGTCCCGGGAGCCCAAGGATTGGGGGCGAGGATCAGGTCAACAGTTTTTGTGAAGGCCAGGGATATAAAGGGCAGACATGGAATAGAGGGGAAGGGGCAGGAGACATGCAAGTAGAGGAGCCAGAATCACTGACCACCAAGGCCAGACATTGAGCAGAAGGGAGACCTTGACAGAGGAGAAGAAAGAAGGCAAGGGAGCAATATATAGACGCTTAGAACCCCCATCAGGATGGAGGCATGGAAAAATGGTTGGACAGATACCTGAATAGACAAATGGCAGAGATGATTAAGATAGTTTTTGCACAGGCTTTTTATTGCAGTGTGAGGGTCCAAGGCAAGTGAGAAAGCGAACAATCTTGGCTCGGTAAAGGGAGAGAAGAAATGTTAAGACAAAAGATAGAGGAGGAAAGGCAGCAGGGAGAGTAGAAGGACCATATGATACCCCCCATTGCAGAATATGAGGATTTCTCCATTGGGCTTGGTCCCCAAAAACAGGAGGGAGAATACAGGGTGATTCACCACCTATCCTTTCCTGAAGGGGATTCGGTAAATGATTTTATCGCGAGGAATATAGTAAAGTAACATATGCCACTTTAGAAGATGCAGTCCGGATCATCCGGCAACTGCTGATGTATGGATGGCAAAATGGATATAGAGTCTGCTTTCAGATTACTTCCGGTTAGGAGAGAAGATTGAGACCTGTTGAGGTTTAAAATTGGGGAACAGTACTATTTTGACAAAGCCGCATCCATGGGATGTTCTATAGCATGTGCGACATTCAAGCATTCAGCACCTGTCTACAGTGGATATTTCAAGAAAAATGGGTTACAAAACAGTTATTCACTATTTGGATGATTTCTTTTATAGGCAGTGGAGAAGAGAGACAGAAAAAATGTTGGCCAGCTTTCAAGATCTGTGCAAAGAACTGGGGTTCCATTGGCACCAGAAAAACAGAAGGGCCCAGTAAGGTGTTAGAATTTCTGGGTATTGAGATAGATGTTCTGGGGAAATATTTAGGCCGCCGGACAAAAAAGTGGAAAATCTGAAGGAACTGATTCAGATACATACCAGTAGAAGAAGAGTATAACTAAAACAGGTACAACAGGTATTGGGACATCTGAATTTCACATGCAGGCTGTTCGCCAGGAGGGCTTTCACTAAAAGGTTGTAGGGGCTACAGGCTGGGGTGACCAGACCACACCACTGGATAGATATGACAAAAGGAGTCAAGAATGATTTTAAGGTATGGGAGGTATTCCTCAGGGCATATAATGGCTGCTCTTTCTGGCAGAGGAATGGGTTTATAACACAGACCTCGATCTTTACACAGACGCAGCAGGGGCCTAGGCATGGGAGCTATCTGAGGGACAGATGGTTTGCAGAATCGTAGCTACAGACTGGGTGAAGGACGGTAAGGTAAAAGATATAACATTATTGGAGATCATGCCCATCTGGGCCTGCACCCTGGTTTGTGAGGAAGAATTACGGAATCAAAAGTGACATTTGGTGTGACAATAGAGCAGTAGTAGAGGTATGAAACAACAGGGGAGCCAGATCAGAAACGGTCATGCAGGTCTTGCAACATTTGGTGCCAAGGGCTTGCAACAAACATGTCATTCAGAGCAAAACATAGAAGGGTACACAATACCCTGGCTGACAGCCTTTCCCATCTGCAGCTGAACGCTTTCTGGAAGCTGGCACCAACAGCAGAGGAGCACAAAACGCCTATACCAATGAACATCTGGGATGTTGGCAAGAAGGAGCATAACTCTTGTTTCACAGTTCATGGGCACCACGGACTCTGAGGGCCTATGATGGGGCCTGGCAAGTCTTTCAAACATTCAGGGCAACACACCACATGGAGGTAAGTAGGCCACTTACAGAAGAGCAACTAGGGAAGTTCACTGTAGAACAATGGCAAGAAGAACAGCTCACACCACAATGGGGGTCCATTGGTAGGGATTAGTGTAGTTTGCAGCCTAAAAGGTTGGAAGGACCCGTCAAAATCAATGTTCATTAGAAGAATGATGCAGGGGTGGGGTAGGTTAAAACAAGGAGCCGTGGATAATAGAAGGCCAATAGGGAGCAGTGGCTTGCAAAACTAAAGGATGTTTTACTGACAATCTGCAGATCGAAAGTCAAGCACAACTATTCCACACGATTTATGTGGTAATGTTTGCAGGGGCCATGAGAGTGAGCGCATGGTAGGCACGCAGTAAAGAAAAGGAAGGGGGATTGGAATGGGAAGATATAAGCTGGAATGAAGTAAATACAGATCCTGATTAAAAGGTCAAAGGGGCAAGGCTGCATGGTAACACTAAAGAAACACGAGAGGGTGCAGTGTGCCCAGTGAAGGCTTTTTGGCCGCAGAGCATGTGAACAGGACAGGGAGATTATTTGTGCATGGAGATGGAAGAAAGGTCCCAAGTTACCAAGTCACAGCCTTTCTCAAAAAAGGCATACAATTCTTGGGGAGGATCCAACTAATTACTCATCCATTCCTTACAGATAGGGACTGCCTCACAGTGGGCAGCCGCAGGTGAAACGGTGAATAATATTTTGAAAAGGGTACTGGCGGTCTGCCAGTTACAAGAGATACATCCAAGCACTGCAGTATGGAGATTAACATATCACCTGTGTTTTTGTTACAGATTTGGAGCCACATGGAGGGAGGGGACAGGAAGGATGATATTGTGAAAAGGAAACTAAGACCATATACAAGATATTTATCTTGCTTAAACCCTATAGGAGGAGGAGGATCATGGAAGTCTGTCACGGCCACGCTTATATTTATTGGGCAGAAAGGAGAGCCGAGAAAAAGGCATGGGGAAAACTACTGTACCAAGATGTGAGACAATGTAGGTTAGTTTGGCGTGGCATTTGGGGGATGAGATGGGCACAACTGCTTCCTACCCTGAAAATGCTGAAGGAGCGGCACCCCATTCCAGACCTAATTATTATACATTTAGGGGTAACAACCTGGGGGTAAGCCATGGGTGGACACATACATGCATACAGGTAAAAAGGGACTTGGAGACAATACAACAGTGGTGGTCTAGGTATGCCTTGCCTGGTCAGGATATGATCCCAAGAAGGGTTTGAGACATGAGCACAGCCATAGAGCTGTGGATAGGGCCAGGAGAAAGATGAACAGAAGGGTAGGGACACTGATAAGGAAAATGGGACGACAGGTAATATTGCGGGGTGTAGAAGAGTGGGTAGAAGATTTCTACAGGTCGGATGGCATGCATCTGTCAGATCTAGCCACAGACATGTTTAATACTGAAATGATGGGTTTTATAGAAGCATGGAGGAGGCATGAGAAAAATGGAAATAAAAAAAGGGTAGAGAGAAGACTGGGAAGGAGGTTCTCTGAGGTAGGAGAGAACAATACCCTAAATTGAGGGAAAGCCAGTTGTCCAATGCAAGCTGGAGACCGGCAAGTGGGAAAAAGTGGGGAAGGAGGGAGGGGGAAAGAAAAAGGAATAAGATGAAAAGAAGAAGAAGCTGAAGGAGGAAAGCGGTCTCAGTTTTCACTGTTATCTGACAGAAAAGAGAAGAAGAAGGCACCCAGGTTTTCACCTGGCGGAGCAAAAAGATGAAGAAAGAGGGATGATCAGTGATTGATATATGGGTGCAAATAAGTGCAATTGAGAAATATAATAATAAAAGATGATGAAATGGAACATGGAATTATGATATATAAATAAATTAATTGCTAATCTGAGCACGACAACAAACAATGGTCTCTGTCTTTTGAGAGGGAAAAGGGGGAACCGGGACAATGGAGTTTGCCCTTTAAGGGCAGTCCAGGTTGTCTCTGGTGCACCCCTTCCTTTTCAACAAGATGGTGTGCTCAGAAAGGGAGGGAGAGGGAAGGGAGGGTCAGGGGATAGAACAATAGTCAAGTGACAGGAAGGAGGGCAAGAGGGAGGTACATAATGGGCAGCACAGGAGTGGTTCAGCCACTTTTGCTGAAGTTTTGATCCCTCCCTCCCACCCACCCTAGAATACAGAGCAAGGGGAGGACAGTCAAAAGGAACTGTATATTACAGCTGTCAAAGGTGGATGACAGACGTGTCCAGTAGAGTTTGGGACTGCCAAAGGTGGATGGCAGAGAGGGAAAAGGGGGAAGGGGAAGAAAAGGAATAAGATGAAAAGAAGAAGAAGCTGAAGGAGGAAAGCGGTCTCGGTTTTCACCATTACCTAACAGAAAAAGAGAAGAAGAAGGCACCCAGGTTTTCACCTGGAGAGGCAAAAAGACAAAGAAAGAGAGATGATCAGTGATGGATATATGGATGCAAATAAATGCAATTGTGAGAAATATAATAACAAAAGATGATGAAATGGAACATGGAATTATGATATATAAATAAATTATTTGTCAATCTGGGTACAACAACAAAGAATGGTCTCTGTCTTTTGAGGGAACAGGGGAATCTGGGACAAACATATATTTGAGGTATAGATAGGCAGCACTTGGCATCCAGGCATAGAAAGGTACATATATGCATTATACATACACACACACACACACACACACATGTATATGTGCACTGCACTGTATATATACACACATACACACTCCCATATTTACATACTCATAGAGATAAATCATATACATACACACAAAACATATTAACTCAGATAACATTTCCTGGGTTAGATCTTGAGAAGTAAGTGAGCTTTGCCAGCCTGGGAGATGGTGGGAGTAAGGTAAATCTTCACCCTTTCACTCACATCCTACCTCCGGGATGCACACCCCACAAGGGAATTTAACAAAGAAGAGGTGAGAAATGTTGGGGGGGTAGTTAGGAGACAGAATAACTGCCACTGGCACATAAGGGTGTGTGTGAAATAAAATATTCTGCCAATTTAGAAAGCGCAGTTACCCAGTCAGTTAACAGTGGGGAAGTGTCTGCCTCCATTTAGTAAAATTTTCATTTGGCTTCTATAGCCATGGAGAAACCAATATCTTGCTGGAGAAGGGCTTGTGTGAGGATGGAGGGCTTGCGTGTAATAGCAGGACAGATGATTTTTAAAGATTCTGCTTATGAAGGACATGCATGCGAATCTTAAAAGTTTGCTTATAGTTTGTTAACCTGGCAGACTCCATAAGCAGATAACTGTCTGATTTCTTGGGCAGCCTGGGAAGATACAATAGATACGATCACAGCAAATAATTACAAATACAAAACAACATTTAAAACACATACAAATTGAATTTAACTTGGAAAAACAAACAACAAAAATAGAGATCTACCAACCCCTTAGGCCTCAAATTGTTTTAGTTTAAAAGACACATGTTATGATTGGTCACATTCTGCAGAGCTACCACTGACTTGCCAAGACTCTGAGACCCAAAATGCTAATGTTTTTTTCCTGTTGCTGCTTTGGGGTGTGGGTGGGGAGTTAGGAGTAAACACCCTAATGACACATTTCCCTAGTTTTGTGGTGTTAACTGGAACCCTAACTGATGTTTTTGCAAAGAATTTCCTTTCCTTTTCAGATAGTAGAATCATATCCTCAAATGGTAAAGTAAAAACAGACTGCCCACTACACTGGTGTTGTCACATTAAAAATGTCATTGATAACTCTGATTGTATCATTCCAAGACATGAGAACACCCAACAGTCTAGGCAGTCATGAGGCAGTGGGAGGAGAGGAGGTCATTGCATTAGAGTGGCTGCATTGTTTTGGGCTGTTCCTTATATTCAAGAAGTATGCAATAAGAGTAGATCAAGGATATGAAACAAAACAGGGTTGAATATAGCTGCAATTTTAGCATTCATTTGAATTCTGCCAAGAAAGGAAGTAGATAAACCAACCAGCAACATCACTGAATTTTAAAAAGTAAGCAGTCACAGAATGTGAGTTTTCAGTAATATTTAATTTCATTTTTGTATTTTATACTGGAGATGAAGATGAGCTAGAATAGCCTGTTTCACAAGTGGCCAGTTATATAGAGTGAAAAAATACAGAATAAAAACAGGCGGCTGGCCCTGTGGCACTGAGGGTTGAAGCACTGGACACCACACCTCGCGCTGCTCCAGTGATCCGGTCCAAGAATGGGTCATTGTCAGTCAGCGGGAGGGAGGAGCTGGATTAAGCCACTATGTGCAGCTCTCCTCTTCTGGAGGCTTGGCACTGATCAATTAGCAGACAGTGTGGAAGGCTAGGGCTTCTCTTAGGTGCTTGGTGAAGCCGTGTCTCAGTATGTCTTCCTACCCCCAACCATCCTTGTGCCATGCTGGAGCCCACCCCAGCGTGGCAAACATCCATCATCATTGGAAAAAAAAAAACCTGTAAAGAAAAACAGTCCACGTAGCCTCCTGGGCCCCCTCCCACAACCCACCCACCCACGCGCACCTGCGTCCCCACCCCCTCACCCCATACTTACCTCCGGACCTCGGTGCGGCGATCTTCAGTGGACGGGAACACATCTGCACTCTTCAAAGCCGACCGTGAACAGAGGAAATGCCGGTAAGCTGTATAATGGGCTAGATAGGGGGTTTTCAACTTATTGCATATCTCAGGCATTTTTGGAATTTTTGCACCAAATTTTCAACATAGGATTTTGGGACCCCTTCTCATGAATGATGTCACTGTCATGGCGTTATTCGGGCCTGAAGGTGATTTCGCTGAGTCACTGCGCGAAATCACCTTTTGGGACTGATTAACAAAGCGACACTGCCAGTGTTCATAAGGTGGGCTCTCAAGAAGCCTATTTGAAAATTTGGTGAAAAATCAAACTGTTCTGGCGATGCATTGTGCGGTTCCTCATGCGCTCGTAAGTTACGGCAATTTTCAATATTTCCAGATTTTCCAACATTGCCATTTTACCACACCTTCTTATGAGTAGTACAGCTGTCATTTTTCACATTTCACCCAAAACATGTTTCCGCCCATATGGCGCACAATGGCGCAGTCGGTGTGCGAAATCAATATCACGACAAATTAAGAAAATCACAGTGACACCGTTCAAGAGCAGAGGTCTTAAAATGGCTATGTTGAAAATTGTATATTCTAAAATGACTGTTTCTGACGTCGTTGCACAGTTCCTATGCATGCTCATAAGTTTGTAAATTTAATATTTTCCTCCAGATTTTCAACATTGCCATTTTATTACACTTCCTATGAACAGTACAGCTGCCATTTTTCATATGCAGCCCAAAATGTGTTTTAGCACATGTAGCACAATGGTGCTGTTGGTGTGCAACAATGTTTGGGACAGATTAAGAAAATCACAGTTACACTGTTCATGAGCAGAGGTCTTAAAATGGCTATGTTGAAAATTTAGTGACAAAAGTCCATAAAATGACTGTGTTATGAGTGAGCATTGCGCAGTTTCCACGCACCCTCATAAGTTCATGACTTTGTAATATTTTAAGTCCAGATTTTCACCAGAGGCATTTTCCACACTGCCTTATTTACAGTACAGCTGTCATTTTCACAACATGGCCAAAGTGTGTTTTCACACTTTCAGCAGAGATCGTGGTCGCTGTGGGAAATCATTATTGGGACAGATAAAGAAAATCACAGTGACACTGTTCATGATCGAGGCACCAAAATGCCTGAGTTGACAATCTGCTGTAAAAATCCCCAACCCTAATTATAATCGGGTGTCGCGTTGCACAGTTTCTATGTCGCTAAATGACTTCACCATTTTTAAATATTTTACTGCAGATTTGCAACATTGCCATTTTACACCTCCCATGAACAGTACAGCTGTCATTTTACATCCTGTTTGGAATGTTTTGCACCTGTGGTGCTAAATGCCATAATCGCTGTGCATAAGCAGCTTTCGCTAAGAAACTGATATTTCCCTGTTCATGAGGTGGGGGTCACAAAAACCATGTTGAACATTTGAGTGAAAATACCAATGAATTCCTGAGGTATTAGGGTTTCCAACCATAATGCCCAACCCTGTAGAGAATGACAGGCATCAGGGGTGTGACTTGGGATTCTTGCCTGTAATGCTCATACCATTCCACACCTGCAGCCAGTGAGAAGCATCGAGGTATGCCTTGGACTCTTGACCCCAAAGTTCACCCCATTCTCCTATATTGCACCCATCTCACTGTATTTCCTAATGGAATGGGGTGTGCATAAGGGCCAAAGACCCCAAGGAACACCGTGACACTTGCCAGTGTCTGCAGGGTGGGGTGTACTGAAATGCGTGGCCGTTATGCCTGCGACCCAAGGCACACCCCAATGCCTGTCACTCTCTGCAGTGTGGTGGTGGGGTTGGCTTCAGATCAATACTTCACTGCCATTACTATTATGCAGCTCTGACTTCTACACTACCACTGCCAATGCCAGCAAGCAAACATTCGGCATTGACAAATGCTTTTAAAATGTATTTTCCCAGGATTGGCCAGCGATATTATATATCTCATTTTCATTGAGGTCCTGCTTATAGTCATTTTAGACTATATTTATCCAGGATAGCACAGTGGAGATTCAATATCTGGTTTTCAGTGGGGAAAGCTTTACTGAATTTTACAGCGATTAGCCAGAATAGGCCAGCTGAGAGGAAGATCTTATTATCAGTGGGCTCCCACATTTTGTCCCCAAATTTCTAACATAGTATTTTTATGACTTATGTTATGACCAGTAGGAAGGAGTACTGTAAAACATGTTCCGAGGGGATTAACACCTGTCATGTTCATCAGGTGGGGTAACAAAGGGTTTGTGTTGCACATTTGGTGACAAAATTCAAAAACAACAAAGTTATGAGAAACTGAAAAAATCATTGTTTCCCCACAAGTTTGTTGTTTTTACACATTTTGACCCCACATTTTCAACATTATCTTTTATGATGACCCTATCTTATAATCAAGACATAAAATTTTTAAATCCCTTCTGAAATGTGATTTCACAGTGTGACTATGAAAATATGTTTTGGAGGATTTGAAGAATGACACCCATGATGGGTTCAAGAGGTGATGCAACAAAGGGCTGTGTTAAATTTGGGGCAAAATCTGGAGAAATCACAAAGTTATGAGAAAACATTTTTGCATATACACTTTATACTGTGCTCCTTGTGGCGGGACAGGCTGGTACCCTTCAGTCCAGTCCACCAACCCCATCATCTCCTACCTCTCAAGACTTATCAGAGTCCTGTTGGTGAGGTGGGTGAGGGATTGGTGGGCTGCTCCACCACCATTTTCCACCATTTTTCTCCCTTCCCCATGCTGAGGTGCACTCATTAATGTGTATGTTCAGGCGCTGCACGGATGCTGTGTGGAGTCCCGTGGCATCACCCACATTCTGCCATTCCTTAACCAGCACTGCCACCAGAGTTCTACCTTGTGGCAGTCATTCAACAAACTGGCAGTCTTTCCTTCCCAGGAGAGGAGAGCAGTCCCTTGGATACTCACTCATCTCCCTCCTGGCCAACCTCCTGCAACCTATGCTCTTTCCTGAACAGAGGTCATCAGTGGAGGGCAAAGGGTGGTATCCACTCCCATGTCTCAACCCTCAGCACCACTGGGCCAGCTCTGGTTATGAAAACTTTGGAAAAATTCAAACATTTTTCATAACTTCATTGTTTTTGACATTTGACCCAAATTTTCAACATAGTCCTTTTATGATCTCCACCTTATGAAAAAAACACAGGAGGAATTGTTTTAAACACCCTCTGAAATGTGGTTGCATGGAGTGACTGTGAAAGCATGTTGGGAGGGTTTGAAAAATTTCACCTACTGTATTTATGAGTTGGGTCCCAAAATGACTATGTTGAAAATTTGATAAAAAAAGTTAACAAATGACAAAGTGATAAGTAAAAGTTAAAACTGTATTAAAAGGTATTAGCCAAACTTATCTTATTTTCCTCTGTTCCTGTTTTGTGTTAGAAGCAGCAGGATATGCTGGTCATCATCAGAGGACTGGATAGGTGAGGGGTTTTGGGTGCCAAGAAGGGATCAGGTTGGGGTCAGGATAGAATCACACAGATGATAAGGAATGAAAGATGATGAGTGACTGTTTTCTTCTTTCAGGTACTTGCTTAAGTTGGCAGCACTGGGGGTGGGCATGCGGTGTCACATTCTGTTTGGGGTGCATGCTGAGCATGGGAACAGAGGATGGGAAAGCAGCAGAGGAAGCAAACAGGAGGGAGGTTATCTGGTGCAGAGTCATTCAGTGGGAATGGGAAAGGGGATGGGACATCAGCAGAGGGAACAAGTGGGAGGCAGGGTTAAAATGTACTGGAAACTGGGCAGCATTCAGGAATAGGGGCAGAATGTCAGCAGAGGAGTGAGAAGAAGGTGGTTAACAGAGTACAAGGGAGCCTTTGATCCATTCCTGCTGCCCTGCTACAGAGTTAACCACCCTCACTTGCTCTCTTTGCTGGCATCCTGCTCTCAATTCCTAAATGCTACTTGGCACAGGGGTTAAGTTGTGCAGAGACATTCAGTGAGGATGGGAATGCAGGCTGGGGCAGTAGAAGGTGAGCAGGAGAGGGATTAACTTGTGCAGAGCCATGCAGTGAGAACAGGAATGGAAGCTGGGACATCAGCAGAGGTACAAGCCAGTGGGGAGAGGGGTAATAACATGTACCAGGGAACCAGGCAGCATTCAGAAATGGAGGATGGGACATCAGCAGAGGAAGGAGTGGGGAGTGGTTAACATGTACCAGGGAGCCTTTCTATTCCATCCATGTTAATACCCTACACAGTTAACCCCTCCTGCCTGATCTCTGCTGATGTTTCCACTCTGTTCCCAAATGCCACTTGGCAGGGGGTTATTTTTGCAGAGCCATTTAGTGGGGACAAGAAAGGAGGATGGGGCAGCAGAGGAGTGAGCAGGAGGAGGATTAACTTGTGCAGAGCCATTCAGCAGGAACAGGAATGGAGGATAGGACATCAGCAGAGGTGCAAGCGGGAGGCGAGGGTTAACATGGGTCTAATAGCTACTAGAGGTCATGTCTCTCAGGAGCTTGATTATACTGCAGTAAAGTGTGTATTTGGAAATTATTCAAGTTTTTGGTAGCAGTTGTCTTTTGAGTGTAGCATTCCTGGACTTTGGGGTTAACTTGTACCAGGGAACTGGGCCGCATTCAGGAATGGAGGGTGGGACATTAGCAGAGCATTTGAGTGGGAGTTGACTAACATGTACCAGGGGAGTCCTTTGATTTCATCCTCGCTGGCTGGCTACACAAGGTTAACCACCTCCTGCTTTGCTCTCTCTGCTGATGACCCACCCTTCATTCTCAAATGCTGCTCAACAGGAGCTAACTGTGCAGAGTCATTCAGTGGGGACAGGAACAGAGGTCAGGACATCAGCAGATGGACAAAGCAGGAGGGGTTAAAATGTATCCGGGAAGCGGGTGGCCTTCAGTAATGGAAGCTTCAGTATAACACAATAACTTAGATAAAATAAAATCTCAAGTACTGTTTTGTGCTTACAGGTTGTACAGTTTACTGCTTATTTTTCTCTGATTGAAATTTTTTGCAGGGTATATGTTCTGCTACATTGTTGTGAAGATTATCTAGCTGAAAGGAAGAAAACATTAATTGGGGTGGTGAGTCAGAGGTGTAGCTGATTGCCCCTCACTCCACCTACCCCAAGTGCATAATATCCTTTATACCAGAGGTTATGACATCACTTCCCCAAAGGGCAAAGGACATACACCTGTCATAACGTTAACAGCCCAGCACACTGCATAGGGGTAGATGCATGCAGATGCTCACACACACTAACAAACAAGAAAAAACTAAACTGGAAGAGAGAGACATGTGCAGAGTGGCGCAATGCACTGGCTGTGGGGTGGCAGTTTTAGGGAGATGTTCTGGAGACTGCAATGCTGCCTATTTGCAGGCACCTCTCTGGTCTGAGGAAGAAAGTTGCCCATCTCAGGCCAACCTGGTGAGGATTCGATAAACCTCTCCCCCACCCAGAGAACCAGGGCCACTGCCACTGCCTCAAGGTTGCCAAGAAAGAGGCGGTTGGACCATAGTGGGCTCAGGGAGGGTGATGATGGTGATGGATCAGAGGTGCATTCCTCAGCTGTACCACTCCACAGTTCATATGCCATTCTGGCAGAGTGTGGTTCCTCTATGGGCAGCCACAGTGGAGACCAAGGAGGATGCTGGGACCTGTACAAGGAAATCCAGAAGAGGGTGGCATGAGACCCCACAGGGGACAGAAACAACTCATGGTGGGGACTCAGTCATTAGGAGGGTAGAACTGAGGGAGGGGAGGAAGAGGGATAAAATGCCTGCCTGGTGCCATGGCTGAGAGGGACAGGATATGAATCTTCAGGATCATGGGAGTGGGAGCTGGACATCATTGTCCACATAGGGACAAATGATCTGGCTGGGAAAGGGATCAGAGCAGGAGGAATTTGTAGAGTAGAGGAGGGCCTTAGACAAGTAGCATGCACATTAACTTTCTTGAGGTGCTGCCTGTCTATGGCATGGGTGAACTAAGTACTCTCCACCATGAGAGACAATGAATGGCTGAAAAACTAGTGCATATATCATGGTTTTGGCTTCATTAAGGACTGGGGGTCCACCTGGAGGATGCAGGCCTATACTGGTGCAATAGTCTGCATCAGTCTGGAAAGAGAACCAGGATCCCAGGTGATAGGTTTAAATGTTTCATTGGCAAGCATTTAAACTAGCCAAGGTGGGAGGCACTGAAAGAAGCATGAAAATCAGCGCCCCAAAAAAAGAACAGGTTAGTTAGTGATATGAACATTAAGATAGGAAGTCGATAGGGAGCAGGACAGGGTCAATGGAGAAAAAAAGAAAAGACAGTAAGGACAGGGATGGGGTTAAAGGATAAAGCCATCACAAACTGGAAGGTGATGAGTACCAATGCATGTAGTCTGAGTAACAAGCTTCCTGAACTAGTGGCCTTGATGGAAGATGGACACCTGGATATTGTGGCAGTCACAGAAACATGGTACACAGAGAACCATGATTGGGATGTCAACATACCAGGGTACACAATCTACAGGAGGGACAGAGAGGTAAAGAGAGGAGAAGTAGCTCTCTCCATAAGGGAAAGGATCAAAGCAACAGAACTAGAGGATAAAAGGAGGCAAGGAAGCACTGTGGGTCACCCTGGAGACTGAAAATTGCACCACAGTCCATATGTGGGTTGTATACAGACCCCTGTCTCAGGGGAGGAAATGGAAAAGAAATGATAAAGTCATCCTTAGAATGGCAGAAAAAGGGGAGATATTGTTGATGGGGTACCTGAACATGCCAGATGTTAAGTGGACCACCTTTGCTGCAACCATATCCAAAAACAGCATAATTCTTGATACCTTAAAGGGGCATGCCTAAGATAGCTAGTGCTGGAACCCACTCAGGAGGGAGCAATCTTAGACCTGGTACTTTCAAATGGGAATGGAGAGAGGATCTCGTATTTAGAAGTAGACAGCCATCTGGGAATAAGCGACCACCAAACAGTATGGTTCATGATAAACACAGCCATAGAGTCAAGTCACACAAAGGTGAGGCTATTGGACTTTAGGAGGGTTGACTTTGGCAAAATGGGGAGTGCCTTAGAAAAGCACTAGCAAATGGGCAAGAAGGTGGAGTGAAAGAACAATAGGGGAAAATCAAAGCTGCTATCACAGAGGCAACAAACATTTGTGTGAAGCAAATAAACAAAACAAAATGAAGGAAAAAGCCACTATGGTTCTCAAAAGAGGTGTCGGGGAAAGGTTAGGGAGAAAAGATAGCATTCAGGAAGTGTAAGGAAACACAGAAGGAGCAGGACAAAAGAACTGTACCAGGTAAAGCAGAAGGAAAGCGGGAAGGCAGTCAGAATATCAAAGGCACAATTCGAGGAAAGATAGACAACTTATTTAAGAAGGGGATAAAACCTTTTATAGGTACAATAGGGAATGAAGAAAGACAAGGGAGACATAATGAGGCTTAATAAAGGGGCAGGGGTGGGCCGAGGGTAAAAGTGAAAAAGCAGATATACTGAACAAATATTTCTGCTCAGTATTCAAAAAGAGAGGGAGGTACCTAAACCAAATAATAGAGGCACACTGGATAGAGTCGTCATGACGAGTCCATTCACAGAAGAAAGGGTCCTGAAAGAACTCCTAAAACTGAAGGTGGATAAACAAT
Source organism: Neoceratodus forsteri (assembly GCA_016271365.2). Classification (NCBI taxonomy): domain Eukaryota; kingdom Metazoa; phylum Chordata; order Ceratodontiformes; family Ceratodontidae; genus Neoceratodus; species Neoceratodus forsteri. Next base: position 257,115,821 of record CM028137.1, on the reverse strand, counting down.
GGGGCCTGTTGGGATTCACCCCAGAATTCTAAAAGAAATAAGAGGAGAACTAATAGCACCACTGACTGCCTTTTTAACAAATCATGGGAGGAGGGTGTGGGTAATTGAGGACTGGAGGAGAGTGGATGTGAATCACCTTCACAAAAGTGGGAGCGAGGCAGAAAACCGCTACCTGTTAGGTTTGACCTCAGTGGTAAGGAAAATGATGGAATCACTTCTGAAAAAAAAGAATTGTTGAGTACCTAGAGGACAGTGGGACACTGGACCCAAGTGATACTATGGATTCACAGTGGTAAGGTCATGTCAGAGGACTCTAATAGATTTCTTTGACTGGGTGACCAAAGTAGTAGACCAGGGAGGGGATGTGAGCGTGGTCTACCTAGACTTTAGCAAGGCATCTTGACACAATCCCCACAAAGTGTTATTAAAGTTAGCCAGCCTGACAGTGAGTCCCAGGGTGGTAACTTTGTAAAAATTGACTGGACAACAGGACACAGAGGGCAATAGTAAATGGAGTCCACTTGAAAGAAAGGAGGGTTACTATTGGGGTACCGTGAGGTTCAGTACTGGGACCGCATCTTTAATGTCTTTATAAAAGTAACATTGTGGAGGGACTAGAAGGAAAAGTATGCCTCTTTGCATATGACACAAAGATCTGCAACAGGGCTGATACACGGGGGTGGAAAGGATGAAAGGGACTTGGCAAGGTTGGAGGAATGGTGAAAATATGGTAGCTCAGATTCAGTGCAAAAAGAGCAAAGTAATGCACCTGAAACAAAACCTAAGGAAGAGTACACAATGAGGGAGGAGGTATTAATGACAACAAAATGGAAAGGGACCTGGGGTAATCATATCAGATGACATAAAGGTAGGCAAGCAATGTGAGAAGGCAGTAAGGAGGGCTGGGGATACTGGGACGACAGGGAGAGGCATCACCAGTAGAAAACAAGAAGTTGATATCCCTCTGCACAGACAGTTGGTGAAACCCCATCTGGAGTACTGAGTGCAGTTCTGGAGCCCCCTCTCCACAAGAATGTAGACAGGATGGAAGCAGTCCAGAGAAGGGCAAATAAATGGTGCATGGTCTGCACCAGAAGCCATATGAAGAGAGACTAAAGAGCTTAATATGTATATCCTTGAGGAAAGGAGGAAGAGGGGGACATGATAGAAACTTTCAAGTATCTCAAGGGAATCAACAAAGTCCAAGAGGGTAGCATCTTTCAGAAAAGAGATGTGCAAGAACAAAGGGGCACAACTTGAAGATAGAGGAGGGACAACTCAGGGGCAACATGAGGAAGTATTTTTCACAGAGATGGTGGTGGACTCATGGAACAACCTTCCTGAGGAGGCTGTGGAGTCAAAAACAGTGGGGAATTTAAAATGCATGGGACAGACATAAAGCAATTCTAGTGGGAGGTAGGAGAAAGTAGACTATTAGTAAAACTAGGATATTCAGCTTAATCTATAGGTAGGAAATGGGAAGGCTGAGTGGGCCAAGCGGTCCTTATCTGCCATCAATGTCTATATTTCTATGTTCAAAATTTCAATTCATTATCCCTTATTTCAGCCCATCACATTTTCTCTACATGGCAAACACTAGAAACACTGCTTGTATCTTCTTACCTGAGCTCCCCCAATTCTGCCTCCATTCCTTCTTATTCATCTGATCCCAGTGCTAGTGGTGGGCAAAGTGGCTAAGATTCACTCCTCAAAGTGATTAGGAAGTAATGCGTGATCCATGAGTAATCCACAATGCAAAGCACAGTACTTCACATCATAATGAGGAACGCAGTCCATTGAAACCAATTATTTTGCTTTATTCCACCTTCCTAAACCACTTCTCCACCAATTTTAAGGCAAAGTACATTGAAATCAATGTACTTCACATCACTTCCCTTGTAATTGAGCTCCAAGACGAATTCCTGCAGTGATTCATGGGATTGCAGGTCACATGGGCTCTAGATTGATCTGCACAGCCTCAGTTCTGGGTAGTGTGTGTGTAGTGGTAGCTGGAGACAGTTTGCTCTCAGAGCTCTGTGATTCAAAACCTCTAAATGCTGTCAAAATGCCCTTTTGAGTCATTTTGGCTCACAATTTAGTACATTGATTGTAGGAAACCATTCTTTGCTCATATCATCGAGATGTGTTGTTTGAGTGTGGATTTTGAATGTTCGTTTAGAACAGTCAGTTTGTGGACTGTGAAGTGTGCTTTGGAGAGGGCATATTTGTGGTGTAGGTAGATTAACTGGGAGAAAAAGGCAGTCTTTCTGTTTCGTTATATTTTTCTTGTATAATTGTGTTAATGTGCACACAGTAATATTTTCAGTAATTTATTACTTTTATTGTTGATTGTTGTGGTGCAGCAGTGTATAATTTCAGTTTCTTTAAAACATTTGGTTATATTACTAAAGGTTTTCAATTTGCTACGATTACTTGTAGTGTGTGTGTGAGTGTGAGTGTGTGTGCAATGCATGCCATTAAATCAGGCACTTTTATTGTGCCACAGAGTAATTGCAGCAGTGTGTGAACATGATATCCACAACCTGCATGAATTTTTGTACTGCTTTGTGGTATCTTTACTGGTAGTGGACTGTTACTGCCATGCACTACCCCTCCTCCCCAACCGGCAAAAGGTATTCTTTTCTAGATTTGGATTTGTGATTTTTGAGCACAGGTTAGGTGTTTTTGTTCTTTTGCATCTGCATCTCTTGAGTGCGCAGCACAACCTTAATCAGTCTGTGTGTTTGCAGTGCATCGTTAATTCTAGGAGACTTTGCATTTCTTGTACACTCTCATTTCACTTCATCAGCACCAGAAATTTTCTGGTCACAAGACATTAGCATTTTGGGATGCACATTAATTCTGGAGACTGTGTGTGACCACTGCATGCATGACTAGTGTGCCATTAATTCTGGGAGACTTTGCATTTTAGTACCTCTCTCATTTCACTTTGTCAGCACTGGGGAATTATCTGGACACAAGACAGTAGCATTTTGGGGATGAACATTATTCTGGTAACGCGTGTGTTGGGAGATGCCAATATTGTTGTCACTTTGCCTTACTTCACATTAAGGCAGAATGACAGCACACAATAATATTTACAAGGCAAAGTGAGCTTTCATATTGGCCACTCTGAGTAGTGGAGTGACAATGTGCACTTCCTTGGCAAAATTTAAATTCACTGCTTTACTCATGAGTACAGGTGATGGGTTAAAATAAACTATAATTAAATGAAATACTGTGTGGAAATAAATGCTAAAATTAAATCTCAGTATTTCAATTCATTATCCAAGTCATTGAATATAACCCATTATACTGACTTTTTTAAAGAATTTTTCATAGGTGTATGTTTAAATTAATTAAGCAATGACATTTGTTAATGCACTGTCCTTGTAAAATTGTCATGTATTTTCTGCTGTCCACATGCAAATTAATTGTAACCACTTGTATTAGAAACTATTAATTGCACTATTTAATAACTATTGTTATAACCTAGCCATGCCCCTGAGGAAGCCAGCTGAGCGAGCGATATATAGAGATAGCTTGTCGGTGTTCCTGAGATGTACTAACATACCAAAATGCCAGCAGAATAGGGCCTAACGGTCTTTTGTGTCTGCTTGTTTGGTCAACCCCACCCTGGGTGCTGACCTTGCTGCCCCCTCGCCTTCTCTGGCTTCTCCCATCCCAGTTCCAGATATTCTTGCTGCATTGGATTTTGCTTCCAGAACCCTTCCCTGTACCTGTCCCACCTCTTGAACCCCTCCACTGTCTCTGCCTCCACCAGCCCCCTAGGCAGTGCATTCCATGGCTCCACCACCCTCTCAGTGAAGTAGCACCTCCTCCTTTCTCCCTGAATCTCCCCCTCCAGCTTCCACCCATGCCCTCTAGTGGCCCCTCCTCCTTCCTTCAAAGCACCCTGACTGTTCCTCCCTATTTACCCTCTTCATGTACCTGAGACCTCTATCATGTGCCCCGGTCCCTTCTCTCTTCCAATGTGTACATATTTAGCTCTTCAAGCCTCTCCTCATAGGTCCTGTCCCCAAGCCCCAAATCATTTTGGTTGCCCTCCTCTGGACCCTCTCCAGGAGGTTAATGTCCCTCTTTAAGTGTGGCCTCCAAAACTGCACGAAATACTCAAGGTGCGGCCTCACAAAGCAGTTATACAGAGGAGTATCACTTCCTCCTTCTGGAGGTGATCCCCTGGCGATGCATCCCAGCATCCTGTTGGCCTTGGCTGCTGCCCTCCTACAAGTCTCAGAGTTGTTCATCTTGACATCCACCACCACCCCAGGTCCCTCTCAGCCATCGAGACTTGTAGCATTTCCCAGGGTGTACACTTGGCCTGGGTTTCTGGCCCCAGGTGGAGTACCTTGCATTTCCCTGCATTGAACCTCAGCTTCCACTTTCTAGACCATCTTTCCAGAGCCTCCAGGTCCCCTGTAGGGCCACCCTCCACTCCTTCCCATCCACCACCGACCCAGTTTGAGTCATCCGAAAGAGACTCATCTCACTCCTGATTCCTGTCCTTATGTCAGAGACGAGGCACTGGAACAGAAGGGCCCAAGGACTGATCCCTGTGGGACCCCACTAATGATCCTCCTGGGGATGAGACTATCCTACCAACCACGACCCTCTGGGTCCGGTCCTGAGCCAATTGCCTATCCATCTGATCATCTGGTTCCCCACCCCATTTCTACCAGCTTATCCAACAGGCCCACATGAGGAACAGAGTCAAATGCCTTGCTGAAGTCTAGAAAGAGGATGTCCACTGGTCTACCCAGGTCCAAGGCACTCATCACCCAGTTATAGAACTCCACCAGGTTTGTCTGACATGATTTCCCGGGATGAATTCATGCTGTCTATCGTCCAGGCACCCTAACTTATCCAGGTCCCCCTAGCCTCTCCTTGACAATGCCTCCATCACCTTGCCCACCACCGATGTCAGGCTGACAGGCCTGTAGTTCTCTGCCACCTCCTTGATTCCCCTTGTGGATAGGCACTATATGCGCCACCTTCCAGTCCTGGGGCACCCACCCTGTCCTCAGAGAGATGGTGAAAAGCTCCGCCAGGGTTTCGCCAGGACATCCGCAAGTTCCTTCAGCACTCTGGGATGTAATTTATCTGGCCCGGTACTTTCTCCGTCTTAAGGGGCTGAGGGCTTCCTCACTCTCTCTGCTGTGATTTCCACTTCCGGTACATCTTCTCCTGCTTAGCCCTCCCCCTCCTGCCAGTGATGCCTCCACCTCTCCCCAGACCCGCCGATCGGTAGGGTCCCCCCTCCTCAGTATCTCTGTCTCCTCCCATGTATGATGCAGCACCCCATTTTCCTTGGTAAAACTGAGGTGAAGTACTCATTTAGTACCTCAGCCTGCTCCCCAGGTCTTGTGCCCATCTCTCCCTGATTTAATCCTGCTAATCTGCCCTTCACCCTTCGTTTTTCCCCAATGTATCTAAAGAACCCTTGTTCCTCTCCTATTTCCCTGGCCAGGTTCTGCTCCTTCCTTGCCTTAGCCACCCTCACCACCCTAGTGGCCCTTCTAGCCATCAGCTCATACTCCTCAATTCCTTTCACCCTTGAGCACTTGAATTGCTTATAGGCTGCCTTCTTTCCTGCACCACCTCCTGGACCTCCTGATCCACCAGCAGGGTTTTTGGGCCCTCACCATTTTCATCTTACTCTTGCACAGGTGCTGGTAGCATCCTGCACCCCTCTCTGATGATTTCCCACCTACTATCAGCGTCCATGTCTGACCCAATCCCATCCAAATGCTCCTTAAGGATCCTTCCCATTTCCTTAAATCCACCCCTGAAGTCGGTTACTTCCATCTTTGTGCAGCCTTCTACCCCTCCTAGGTCCAGGCAGAACCAGACCGTGGCATGGTAACTCCCTGCCAATGGGTCCCTTACCTCCAGGCTCCCAATCTGGTCACTGTCTGCCAGGACCACATCCAGTACCCACGCCTCCCTGGTCGGTTCCCTCACCTGCTGAGTTAGGAACACGCTTGAAGACATCCAACAACCTCTGTTCCCTGGTCACAGAGGATGTCATAGTCTCCCAGTCTGTTCCTGGCATGCTTAAGTCCCCAACACCACCACCATGTACATTTAATAAATTTTACAGAGTCACTATCAGTTGAGAGTGCTTTTTTTTCCTGGCGACTGTTAGAGAGCAACACGTAAGGTGTGGAGTGCTTCTGCTTGTTCCTTCTGTTACATGCTATAGCCCCAGCTCTGCTCTGAATGACCATATGTATTGAGAAACCTAGTTTAAGCTTGCCACTTTTCCTACATTATTCCAATGCCTATCCTACACCCTTCATCTGTCAGTTCTATTATTTATTTTATTCTCATTGTACATTTGATCCTTTTGCACCACCCATACTTTTAGAACTTGCATCTTGCCTATTCACTTTATTTGGCAGTTTACATTCCCTAGGGTTCTAAGTAGGTTTACAAATACACTTTGGAATTTTTCTTCATTTGCCTATTTTATGGTCCATAACTTTTAATCACAGTCTCGTTGACTTTCTCATGCCTCTTTAGTTTGAATGTTTTGAAAATGATTGTTTGAATTCTGCATTTTACTTTTCTGTACTGTATATGTGCTTTTGTTGCCTCAAACTGTTTTGCTTGTTTTTCCTTCCTCTGTAACCTTCCTCCAGGTCCCACCTAGAAACACATTCTAGCTCAGTGTGCCTATCTTGGTCACCAAATTTTAAATACATAAATCATTTGATCAAACAAAATAAAATTACATGTACGAAAGGAAAATGATATATGTGTAAACATGTATTTAGTCATGCCCATACTGTTAATAAATAACATGTCCAGTATATTATGCAAGAAAGTTGAAGTCTGGAATCAAAACATGTCCAGGTACTAAACATGCATATCCATTAAGGAATGAATTGTTGTTTTTGTTTGTTTGTTTGTTTGTTTTTTAAGTTTAAAACATGCAGCTGAATTAGTTCAGTTCCTGGTGTATATAAGTAGAATTCCAAAGAGGGAAAAGAGAAACTATAGGCACTGTTTCCATATTCCCAGGCTTGCATTTTTGTCTTAGTGTCCAGTTAACTAGCAATCAGAAAAACTTAAATTCTAGTTCTGCTGAAAATGTTTTTAGCTGAATCTGTAAGCTTCTGTAGATTCACAGATTCTGGCAGTGAAATTCTTCTTCCTGTGGGAGTGTTATCAGTACTACAGTACATGGTGGGAATTATGTGGAATTGCCATGGAGAATTACACAGACTTACCACCAGATGGAATTGTCAATTCTCACCTGAAATCCTCCATCAAAATTAAACATTTTGTGCACCCTTTCCAATAAGAACTGTAGAACTTTAAGACAGTAGAAGATTCATTTTGGACTAAAATATCTTTAAGTCTGCTGTTAATATACAGTAGAATGTATGGTTTCCATAAAGTTGGTAGGCTGTGGCTCCCTTTCAATCTTCAGTATCACGCTCGAGGGATGTGCATGTGATAAAAGTGAGGGTTTAAGTCTGGAGAAGGTTGGGGGCCTGGGACATCTAACATTCATGCTCCCCTGCTGGTTGAAAAGAAGTGCCACTGGCATGGACTGAGGAGGCGCCTGTTCACTCACCCTCTGAGACTTAGGAAGGGTGCAGCCAAGATGAGCCAGATTGCCACTGTGTTGAGGTAATGGACACATATGAATGAACGAAAATGTCCAAGATTATTGGGCATCTTCAGGTCCCCTTGCTTAGTCATCTATTCCAGTGTGTACTCCTATTTAAACCCCTGATTATTCCTCTGTTCCTGGACATACCAAACACTACTTAGCATGATTCAGTACAGTAGCTTGTGTTTAAGATGCCCTGGACTGAACAGCCAAGGAAGCTGAATATTAGAATACTGGTGGCTGTTCAAAGGATTTATCTTGGCTCAGCACTGCTTTTTTTTACCAATAATAATGAATTGCGCTGGGTGTGTGGGGAAAGTGACACTGCCAAAAAGTGTTGAAGCACTAAAAAATCCTTTGAAATCATAGCCCTGAGGTGCATTTGCAGAGCAGCATGGGGACCTCCTCTTCAACTGTGTCCCTCATACTGCACCCAACTCCAAGTCCAAGACTGAATACAGTCGAAGACTTCAGTTTCCAGCGATTTCATCTTTCACCTTCCATAGGCCCTATACTAATTAGTTTGAAAAGAGGTACTTAAATGAAACTCGAGATGAATGTGTAGAGGTCCAACTTTGGGCGCCATCCAACAGGAAGACATTCATTACTCAGTATAATTCCTAACGTTCCAGGGATTCCACTGTATTCCCCTACTACAACCTATTTAATAAAACAGTCCCACTCTTGAACATCTATCTTTCACAAATATAACAGAGCTCAGAGCTGGGGCCTTGCTATGTTAACTGCATAAACTTGCATGTGAAATAAAATTTGTAAATCAACAAATATACTTTAGGGGCTGTATTTTAGGCAGTTGGGTAATGTGCTTGCATGGTGGGTAAACTGCAATACTTTTTGACCTGATGGACAGTCAGTTTTATCAAAATTCCAGTTTTCAGCGTGTTCCTTTGCTATGGCCACTGATGAGAAACAAATTACTGGAAGTGACTGAAATAGACACAAACAATAGACGTGTATTACATATATGACATGTCTACTAATGCTTTGTATTTAAATCAGAATATTTTAATTGTGGCACTATCAGGTGGGGCTTGAAAACAAATAGACACTGCTTGCATTGTTTCTTCCTGTGTGTACTGAACCTATGTAACTAATCTTAATGGTTGCATTTATGAGTATCACTGCATTATTACATATCACCTCATGTCTGGTGATTGTTCCTCTGGAAATTTTGGTTGCCTGTATTTATCTGCTTGTATGTCACTAATTCTGAGTCACTTCTCAGAAAGGGACAGCTTGTCTCAGTGAACCTACCTGTTTATCAAAACTCAATGCATAAAAGAGAACTGTGTCGCTATATATATCTTAAACAACTAACCAACAAAAATGTAGAGGTGGCTGAGAGTCATCACCAGAGGTGGGGGGCAGTAAGCAGCTTGTTTCTGCACTTGAGCTCTCTAGCATGGAAGACATAATTTTATGTTGCTGCTGACAGCTGCAGGAACATGCTTCTGAAGCATGTACTTAAACTCATAGGGCCAGATTTTCAAAGTGTGGCACAGGGGTTGCACCAAGTCTTGTGCCACAACACTTAGGTTCTGGCAATGCGCTGAACCCTTCACCACAACTGCTTTCGTTTTGCAGTCTTGGTAGCAGTTCAATAATTTCCACAATTTACAAGCTATGCCAAATACCTGGGGCAAGCTCTGTATAAGCAAGGTTCTCCCCAGGATTGCCTCAAGCTGGACCACAAAAAAGTATATCTAACTTCTATGCAATTGGTGCAGGGATAGAAAATACTGATTGCCAGCTGGGAGAATGTCACAAGCTCCACGAGCCATATGTTCGACACACCAGGGCTTGCAGCATTCCGGACCATCTGAAAATCTGGCCCATAGTCTTTGGGCATTGACTTAACATGTTCTTTTGCTCACCCATTGAAGCAATACTTACACACAGCATTAAATTTAAAAGGTCACACCTGTATGTTTACCAACTGATTGTGCGTGTCTAAACCTGCTATTCAAACAATATGTACAGGTGGGAGTCACATCCCCACAGCTTCCTGCCTATGGGATAAGGATCCATGTCTGTTGCTTCCCTTTCATGGATGGAATCTTGACACAGGGTTTCTGCACCCATCTAGCAGAACTGGACTACTGAGTGGAGACAATACTCTAGTTAGGGTTCATATACACCTGTTGTGTTTGTAAGGTCGAGTACAAGTTTCATCCTCCTTTCCCTCCTATTCCCAAAGAGGGGTCTGTCTTGATAATTCTCTGTCCCTGTCTGACAGAGGTCAACTACTCAACAAGCGTAAAACACAAGAAGGAGTTACTTCTATTCATTTGTGCCAAGTGTGGATTTTGGCTTCCCAAACTATGGGTAGAGCTGTCCAGAATGGGCACAGGCCCCCTCTCTTGCATAAAAAGGCTTAGTCCCCTTCTCTGGAGAGGCACTTCTGGTAGGGAGGAGCCAGCACTGTGACCCATTCCACCCTTCGGGCAAAATTTCTGCAAGCTCACAGTGAGAGAACAGCATGAACCACTGAAAATTGAAAATGTAACTGGGTTGAACTAAAAACACACACACACAAAAATATGGAGCTATCTGTCCAAATCTGGCTGGACACTCTGGTTTGTGATGCAGTTTTGTAGTTTTGGGTACAAACACTGGTTCAGATCTTAAAGTTCAAATTTGATTGACCGGTTGGAGTGGGTCAAACTGATTCATATTTTAGGCTATTGGTGCTCACAATAGGGAAGAAAAAGAAAAAGCTTCAAACCAGTGAACCACACACTACATAAAATGGATCCAAGGCTACAACAAGTGGCTGATTATGTTCGTTGGCAAGAAGTGGTGCCCTTAACATTATTTTTCATTATTGAATCTGCTTCCTTTCCTGGAAAAGAACAGTTAACATGGAGCATAATCATGAAACTGTAACACCCAGAGTTGGTGCCACCTGTCCCCAATCAGCTTCATTCAGGCTCCCTCAAGTTATATAGAGTACTCTGATTAATGGCTTTACTGTGGCTAGTACTTAAGTCCATTCTCCAGTCCCCAAAGTTGTTTTTTTTTTCAAAAGACTCTGAATCCTATAGCAAGCTGCCTTTGATTCTTTTTCAACTCCTTTATTTCATCCCTCATAACCAGGGTTAAAGTGGGCAGAAACCATAGAAGCTCAGTTTACCCACCTCTTACAAAATTGTATAAGTGTTCTTGCACCTCTTTCCTCTGTCTCCATTGAATACTATGGAGCTACACCACATAGAAATTGCAGTTCCCCCACCTAAAATCTAGATGCAAGAGTTCCCCTACCACATTTAGCAATAACACACATAGTGTGGTATCATGTGATATCTTTGTGCCTTGTGTGCATTGTGAGGCATGCAGCTAAAGGCTGAGGGTCTCATGCAGCCATGAAGTGATGATATCCCATTATTTAGGGAACTACAGACCAGTAAGCCTCACGTCCATAGTGGGCAAGATCATGGAGACACCTTAAGGAATGGATTACTAAATACCTGGAATCCATAAGGGCACAGTATCTGAGGCAAATGGTTTCACAGCAGGAAGATCATATCAAAATGAACCTGACTGAGTTCTTTGACTGGGTGACAAAGGTGGTAGATTAAAGAGGAGCAATAGAAGTCACCTACCAAGATTTCAGCAAAGCCTTTGATACTGTTCCACATAGAAGGGTGGTCAACAAGATGGGTAGTGTGGGGATGGGCTGCAAAGTGGTGAACCGGGTTAGTAACTGGCTGAGGACAGGAGGCAAAGGGTAGTAGTAAATGGACCCCAGTCAGAGGACATGGATGTGACAATGGGAGTACCTCAGGGGTCAGTTCTGGGGCCAGTCTCTTGATGTCTTCATTAGCAACATTGTGAAGGGGCTGGAGGGGAAGGTTTGCCTGTTTGCAGATGATACCAAAATCTGCAACAGAGTAGATACTCCAGAGGTAATAAGGATGAGAACAGACCTAGAAAGGTTGTAAAGGTGGTTGGAGATATGGAAGCTGAGGTTTAACACAAAGAAGTACAAAATCACGCACATGGGGAGTAGGAACCTGAGTGAGAGCTACAAGATGGGGAAGCTGCTGGCATTCACAAAGAAGGAAAGAGATCTAGGGGTCATTATCACAGATGACCTAAAGGCCAGCAAGCAGGCAGTGAAGGCAGTAGGGAAGGACAGTGGGGTGTTGGGTTGTATAGGGGTGTCAAAAGTCGAAGAGAGAGATACTGGTCCTACCATACAAATCACTGGTGAGGCCATATCTGGAGTACATGGTGCAGTTCTGGAGGCCACACCTTCATAAGGACATCAACAGGGTGGAGACGTGCAGAGGAGAGTGACTAAGATGGTGCAGGGTTTACAGCATAAGTTGTACAAGGAAAGGTTGAAGGACCTCAGTATGTATACACTGGAGGAGAAGCAGGAACAGGGGTGGGGGATATGATTAAGATGTTCAGATACATCAAGAGGATAAATAAAGTGAGAGGGAAAAACATCTTCCAGTACAAAAGAGTACTAGAACAAGGGGACATGACATGAGATTGGGGGTCATATAAGGGAAATGGGAGAAAGTTCTATTTCCCTGAGAGGGTGATGGATGTATTTAATGGAATGCCCCAGGAAGTGGCGGGAGCATGCACTGCGGAGGGATTCAAACATGCATGGGATAGGAATAAGGGAACCATAGTGATGGTAAGGAATAGCTGTGAGAAAGAATAGCTAAGCAAATGACCAACTAGGGTCATGAGCTGCTAGTACAGCTAGGGGCAAAGGGCAGACTGGATGGGTTTAACGTCCTTTTCTGCCAACAATTTCTGTGTTTCTATATGTTGCACTAACCTCTGGAGTGCATGATTGCTATTATGCAATGGATTGTATGCATTAAATAGTAAATAAAAGTTGTATCAATATTTGTTATTGTTTTTATGTGTATGCAAACATTTAAAAATACTTCTGTTTTGGAGGCCACACTGACAGTAGGTGGTGCTGTTCCAAACGAGATGGCAGACTGTGGGAGGGATTCAAAGTATGCAAAAAAAAAAAAATTTCGGTTGGGACGTTTTTCTTACCCTTTAATATTGCTAGAATTTAATCACGGGTGAGAAGATGTCTTAGCAATCAGTTTGCTGGAATTTTCTATCCTTTGCATAATTAAGCAATAATACACAACAGGGTGTGGTACTGTATATCATGGGATACTGTCACAGCTCGGGGATTGTGAGACATGAGACCACAGGCCAAGTGTCTCTAACAACTGAGAAATTATGATATTTCATAATATACCACATTTTGAATTATAGTATTGCTATGATAAACTGGTTTAATGTTTGCATGAATTGAAAGTAAAAAAAAAGCAAATACTTTTCAAGGATTTTGAATGTGAATGGGTACTTTGAAAAAAGTTCTGAGTTTTGATTGTGTCCACCTGGTGGCACTATTGTACAGGGAGCTAATTAGTCTGTGTGTGACCACTCTACCCTCCTATTGTGTTGACTGACAGGAGGACACACACTAGGGGAAAGCATATAAGTGAATTTCATTTTTTATTTCAGTGCCATGGGGAGTGAGTTTTGTAATGACTCACTTGTTTTTTCTTTGTTACGTAAGCCAGGTTCAACTGTAGTAGTAAGAGGCAGTGATTGGTACTGGCTGTGATCACTGCAGTGCATTCAGAGGTGTGAGTGTGGAATCTGTAATTGAAGAACATGGGCAGCACCTTTATATGGTAGGGACGATGATAAAACTGTGATTGGAGTGGTTATGTTAGTTTGTTAGTTAGTTAGTTAAAACTTTATGTTTTTAAAGGATACAACCTTAGGCCAAAAGGATCTATTTACAAAGTTGTCCTGTTGAAAACATTCACATGTTTCATTACAAATAACATATACAATAGACATGCTAACTATAAAACATACAATTCATATGTTGGCCTAAGCAGGACTGATTTTCCCCTTGCAATTGGTAGCACTTATGCTGGCACAAGCAGGGTGAGGGTATGAACGGGAGCAGTATTGTGAGCCGGGGTAATGTAAATAATGTTGAAGCTGTATGTCTTGTTTTTGTAAGAGCATAAGGAAGTTGGAGCAGTAGGAGTTGGGAATGTAACTGTGTTTGTGTGAAGATTGCCACAGTAGCCATGTTGCTTTTCACCAAACTAAGGGCACAGAGGCGGAGTACTATGCAGGTCAGTAGAAAACTGATGTGAGGCACTTTTTAATGTGATAATTTGTTGGGATTTAGTCATGGCTGAGAGGATCACTCAGCCAAATCAGTCTCCTGGATGCTTTCAAAACCATCCATAATTGCAATTTAACCACTGCTCATAACTTAATATGACTTACTTTAGAACTTTTCATTTTACTGAAGATGACTATTTACTCCACAAGGGACTACCGTGCAATGATTTGAACAGATCTGTGGGACACCTTTTAATTCACGCATTGTATATCAAGCCTCATGTATACACTGGATGTGCCAGTACAAGGACATATCCATTCACAGGGGAAGCACACGTTAAGCAGAACAATTTGATGTACTAAGCCTTTGCATTAGTGCTGATCCACTACATGAATTAAGCACAGTACTAGGGAATGTTTTCATCACTTGTAGGAGGAAATCAGATAAACAGACACAAAATGGTAAAGATTTTGATCACAGGCAAGAGATCTGATGGCAGGGAGATGCCAAAATGATGAGTCTTGTATTTGCTATGCACTATACAGCCTCTTGCCTCATTTCAAGTTCAGATGATGGAGTGCCTTTTGCAAGTAATATGCAAATGGTGTTGCAAAGTAAAGAAGTAAACATATATTCCTAAAGAATATTTCCAGTAAAGTACTGTACTTAGAAAACACAGAAGCATGTCAGCAGAATAAGACCCAAGGTTCATCCAGTCTGCCAAAAACCCTACCAGTACCTTACTGAGCTATTGCCAGATTGGGAGATTATCGTATGTTCCCTCCTCCTCCATTTCCCCATTCCTGGACCCTACCCCCATCTCAGGGAATACAAGTCTGTGGCCCAGTATTAACTTATCACAAAGTTTCCCTCTTTTGACAGCCCCATGACAATTCAAAGCTATCCTGGGAGAACCAAGGTTTTATTCTCGCTGCAGGGACCACTGAAATGCACAGGATGGCTATTTCAAGCTGACAAATCCAAAAGTATGTGTGTGGGTGGGGGTGGGGGGTCTCAGTGCTTTGCAGATACTGGAAAATGACTGACATTCTCACTCCAGAGATGGATAATTTAATTTCAGAGTGAAAGAAGCTCCAAGAGATAGAGCAGGCAGCGTGATTCTTTACAATGACTGAAACAAAATGCATGTGGAGGCTATGCAGTTTGAAACAACAACAAAGTTGCACACAAGGACATGGTGCTCACAAGAATCACATAAAACTTAGGCACACACCACATTTGATGCTGACACTGTATTTAGATAAAACGATTTTTTATATTTTTTATATGCTAAAAAGTAAAAATTGCCCGCCTGATGCATTTCAGGTGGCTCCTAGACCCTTTCTCAAAGGTAAAAAGAAAAATTTAAATAGTTTCATCTAAATATGGTTTCAGCATCACATGTGTAGTGTGTGCCCAAGTTTTATGTGTTTCTGCTTTACAAGCTGACCGTTCATAAGTTATAAAATAAAAGCACAATTTGGATTCTAATTTAAAAACAGTACAAACTCCTAAATCATCATAGTAGATGGCACTTCTGAAAGGACTGAAACCTACTAGAGACATGTAGGGTGCAATTCAGTTTTTAAAGTGTATTGTATGCTCTGTACTTGTGACCTTTGGAATGATCTTCTTCCAATGACATCGTGGAGCCCTTCACTCTGGGGCAGAGAGCCCTGTCCGACTGTTGCTCCAACTACACTAGTACCATCTTAATACCATTAGCCATGAGCCCCTTAGAAATGATCCACTTCTGAAGGTGGGGCCCTGTCATTGCAGCACCTTAGCAGGTGTTTTCACCCTATCCAACCAGAAGCCATGGCAGCTGGAAGTGTGCAGACATTCCAAAGCAGAGGAGCAGAACCTAGATTGAGCAAAGAAGGTGTCACTTCATCCTTCATACGAAGACAACAATTCCCCTATTCCTGTACCACCCAAGAGCATGTGTGGCACATCATCTGGATGCCTGCAGACCTGCTGCATCAATGGCTGCTTGACCCTCCCTCCCCAAATGTACATCCATACACCCTTCTGCACTGCCACCTGTGGGCACTCAGGTGGGGCAGAGCAGCAGGAAGCACAAACCTCCTTCCTTCCTGAAGGAGGGCTTTCTATGGGCTGCTCTTCCCTCCTCCTTAGCTGACTCCAACAACCCAGGCTTATTCGCAAATCCATGCCACCAGCGCAGGATCAGCAGACCTGCCACTGCACCGATAAGCCTGCAAAGGGACAAGTCAAGAAAAGAGTTGCTGAGGTAGAAGTAGTCAGACTAAAACACCCCAGCATCTAAATTAATACTTCCCCACTGCACATGAATTGCTCAGGTTCTGAATAATCATAATATTATATGTAGCTAAATTACAGTAACCATAATGGGTACCTACCTAGCTGGTGTGATTGTGAAAGCTACAGACAGATTCCTTGGAGTATAATTCCTGGCTGATAAACTTGGATATTTGTCTGTACTGAAATACACTATAGTTAGTGCCAATGACTGGAGGAATGACAAGAGGGACCCTAAGTCTTTTCCATCACTACAATACTACAGTATGTCACTGCTCTGTATTAATGCATTTTCTGGATGGAGATGCGGGCACATTCAGTTCTTCCTCTCATGCTGCAGTATCTTGTGCTGCCTTTTGCTCAAAAGTGTTTTATTCAAGTTATAATATACTTGAGAAAATGTACACACAGGCCCTTTCAAACTGTACCAAAACCATTCAGCCCGGGGACTCCAATACTCAGCCTTAAGTAATGCCATGGTTAGAGCTACAGAATGGATTGCTGTTAATGAGGGGTGGGGCTGTGACACTGCGTGACTCCCAACCTCTCGTGCCATATCTGTTTGCACATATGGATCCAGCTAAATAAAATGGCTGGTCTGCAGATTTATACATTGAACCCATTGTGCTTAATGAATTCCATACAACCCTGTCAACGTTTGAGTAAAAGAACATTCATCAAGAAAATGAACTTTAGTTCGTTTTAAGTTTTATTACCTACAGGCTGCAGAAAAGTGAAACTTTTCTCTAGAACTATAAGAACTGATGAGCAACTAAATTTAGTTAACAATAACAATCAGGCTGTTTTTGCTGAAGAGAAACTTTTAAAAGACTAACAAACAACCACTTCCACAAAGAAGAACAACCAGCGTCAGGCTTCTGTATCTTCTGTTTTTTTTAAAGCATCTACTTTCTATCTAGGACTTCCACTGTGTTTTCCCTATTGGACTCATGCTGTGATCTGTAAGCTGAGAACCTTTTTAAATTAATGCAGATGACTTTTCCTCCTCACCCCAGGATAGCTTCTAGGTTCAGTTTAGTGTGTGTTTATCTTAGTTTTGGAACCTTATATTTATTACATTGCAGATTGAAAAAATGTCAGCATCAGCTTCGGCAACGTATTTTTAAACTAAACATATCCAATGGCAGATGTAAGTATACTTCAGCTACCTTGCATCCAGTACAATGTTTCTTGTTCACATCACATTGCTTAAGTAGCTTAAAGAGTAACAGCAGCAATATTTATTTGTAGTATCCACTACTAGCAAGTTAGAATGCAAGTTGCTGTTGCTTTGGAAGCTGCCCTGAAGTTTATCCAGTTCCAAAAGTCAAATTTAGGGATACTTTAATGGCTGTGGCAGTACTCACAAACTTTTTAACAACACTTCTTTTTCCTTTTGCAGAATAAAGCAGTTAGCAGAGATGGTAAAAGCAAGCACTTACCTGAATGAAGAAAGGCAACAGAGAGTTAATGTTTCTGCTAATTATCACCAGTATTTGTCTGTCTGCAGATCATTTTACCCTGCATACAAGGAAAGTATGAAGCCAGCAAGACAATCAGTGCACACGCCGAGAAAAGCTTCAGTGACTGTTCATTATACTTCAGAGTGTAGCTCCCACAACATGCACTCACTGCAGTGCCCTCTCTTTCCTTTTCTGGAGGAGCAATTTGGATCTGTCACCCAGCAAGTAGGATCTACTTTTTATAGCTCGCTGTCCTAATGCAACGACTTGTTTTCAAGCACGATGCTTCATTTAATGTGCACATTGCCCTCAGTGATTGGAGCCAAGGGATGTGTCATTAATCTGTTGCGTCACATAATCAGGTTTGAACTGACAGGAAATTGAAATGAAATTGAACTTTCTGTCACTGGCACAACAGTTTACACCCTGTGGCTGCTGAAATTATGGTTTTATATAAGCTAAACTTTGAAAAAGTGGTGATAGCTCACACTTCATGTGAAATGTAATGTATTGTA
Organism: Neoceratodus forsteri; assembly: GCA_016271365.2. Lineage (NCBI taxonomy): Eukaryota > Metazoa > Chordata > Ceratodontiformes > Ceratodontidae > Neoceratodus > Neoceratodus forsteri. The sequence continues at coordinate 257,097,761 of CM028137.1, read as the reverse complement.
GGTCTGCAAAGTAAGTTTTGGTTGAGAAATAATATAACAGATGATAAATGGCACTGTAAAATCCTGGACACAAGTGTAAATTTAACATTAGGAAAATTATTAATGTTCAGTACTTTTAATATAACATTAGTTGGGATCTAAAACTCACAATGTAATTTGCTAAAAGGCTAACATACATCAAAATATTTGTTTCGTGTTATTTTTTAATAAATACTTTGCAGGAATAGTTTGGTAAAATTACAAAATACCCTGAATGAATTAATAAATTGTTAAAGGTTTAACTCCTGCCTGTTGCTACTTTTGTTAATATAATGTGCACCTAACAGAATTTATGTTCCACTTAATGAAACACCTACACACAAACCATGCACACAAATTTAGATAATAGCAAATGATTTATTATATGACAAAAAATAATATAGGATCATCACAATCTACATTGTAGTCTTCTTTGGCCTCATATTCTAAGCATTTATATTAGTGATGAGCTGCAGTTTGTATGAAGGTGTCCCTTATTTAACATTCATCAGCAGCACAAACATTGCTGCTACACATCAAATCGAATTAGTGGCCACAAGGTGGGCCTTATTCTAAGTATCAAACAGCAGGCTGCTGGCATGTAGCAGCACCAGACTGATGAGCATTATTATCACAGTCCTGGAGCCCATGCCAGAAGGGCAGGAACTTCTTGGAAGTGTTTCAGAGGGAGGCCATGAAGATAATTCAGGGACAGTAGGGAAAGACATGTGAGGAGAGGCTGGCGAGGCTCAGTGCGTACACACTAGCAACCAGGAGGGAAATGCTGATACATAACAGAGACCTTTAAATACGTATGGGTTATTAAAGTGGACAGCAGTGCCTTTTCACAAAGTTTTCTTCACTCAAAGCTCTCATAGGTAATGTCATTCACTAAGGTTAAAGCCACAGTTTCATTGCACCATTCCTTAGACATCGAAACAAGTGAACACATAGTACTGGAACAGGTGTATAGTTATAGATACCTTGCCTCCAGACTGATGATAGAATTAAGTGGGATATACTCATTAATTGCCTGACTAAAGAGGCAGGAAAGCATTTGGGAGCATTATTTCGAGGGAGACACTGTATGTCCATGGAAGTTAGTAGTCATGTTGTAAATTAACTTATTTTACCGTTATTTGACTATGGAGACCTATTATTTGCAGGAGCCTTGGCAATGGAACTTTCAAAAGTAAATACAACTTATTATAGATTGGCTAAGTTTGTGGCAGATGTTCCTAGAATAATGCATAGATGTGCATTATATAAAATTCTTAATTGGCATCATCTTCATGACAGGAGATTTTTCACATACTAGCCTATAGGTTTAAATGTCATAAAGCTAGGGTATCTGAGTATATACTGGATAAAATTCAAGTTAGAAGTATACAAAATAGTCTTAGATCAGCAGAAGGGTTGGAATTTACATTACCTACTGTTAGTGTAAATTAGAAATAGGTAGAATACTTTTTATGTGGGTCCTCAGATATGGAATTCTATGCCTATCACACTTAAATCATCACATTCTAATTTCCACTTTGGAGCCATAAAAATGGTTCATATCATGGGCACATCAAAACTGCACTGCTGCCCTGACTTGCACTGTACATAAGACAATAATAATAATAAACTTTATTTCGCATAAGGCCTTTCAAATACCAAGGTGCTTTATAAAAGATTAAGACCACAATAGTAAAATCTTTAAATTCCATATAGAGCAGTAACAATAGTCTGTCAAGGATCCCTCATTCAGTGCCATTAAAGGCCTGGCACCATAAAAAAGTTTTAAGGTCTGTTTAAACCTCCACGGTCATGCATTCCTTAGCCTACAGGGTAGAGAATTCCAGAGGGTAGGGGCCATGTACATAATGCACAGGCCCCAGAAGACTTCAAAGATACCCTCAGAATCTCCAGCAACCCCTCATCGGCCGACCAGAGCTGTCACTTGGGGCAATAGGGAACAAGAAGCTCTTTCAAGTAGCCAGGGCCAAGTCCATGTAGGGCTTTATAAGTCAGTAAACCAACTTTAAAAGTGATCTGCCACCAAATCAGCAGCCAGTGCAAATTGCACAGCCCAGTGGTGATATGAGAATCTCAAGAAGTCCCATCAACAATCATGCTGCTGCATTCTTCACTAGCTGCAGGCAGTGGATGTCAACTCCAGGAAGCCGGGTCTATGTGATAGCGGCCGAGATGCCTAAGGTGATCTCCATTGTCGCACAGTCAGAGTGCGAAAAGCTTTTCGGCCTCTGACAACTCTAACACACAGGGCAATGGTGGCAGGAGATTTTTTATGCTTTCTGTGGAGGGCTGTTCCCCCTCACACCCTCCTACTTAAGGATTCTCAACTCCAGGGGGTGCACGGGGTGAAAGCATTTAAAAATAAAGGTTTGGGCAGGCTCAACCCACCCCAACCACTACCTAACCCCTGATGCTATGATGCAGCTCGCCATCCACCCATGGCGCCACCCCCTACAACCCCTCTGCCCCCTCCCAGCCCATGCTCACCATGCTCCCTCCCCCCTACGTGTGCGTGCACATAGCGACATCCTGTTGCCCAGTTCACCCGACCCCTCATCCGTCGCCCTACCCTCCTTCACCATGAGGGATTGCACCGGAAGGTGTCACTGTTATGGATGGCAACCTTCCTCATGCACCCACCTCATGGGTTACCAGGAAGCCCTAATGTACAGGGAGTTGTAGTAATCAAGGTGTGAGGTCACAAAGGCATGGACCAATGTAGGTAATTCCCAGATGGAACAAGGTGCTTGAACCTGGCAATGTTCCTAAGATGATAAAAGGAAAACTTGACAACAGCTGATACCTGAGATTGTAAAGTCAGCCTGTCATCAAGCACCACCCCCAGGTCCCACACCTGCTCAGAGGTAAGGATCTGGAGCCCCTAGATAAATTACAGAGGGCTGACCAGTCCTCAACCCCTATATCTGGTAACCTGGGTCCACAACCATCACCTCGGTCTTTCCCACATTCAACTTTAGCCAGCTTGAATTCATCCAGTCATGGATTTCAGCAAGGCAGTTGTTAAATACCAAGACAGCACTATCCTAGTCAGGTGTGAAAGACAGGTAGACTGGAGTATTATAAGCATAGCAGTGAAATCTCAGCCCATACCATCTTACAATGTCTCTGAGGGCAGCATATACACTGCAAACAACATGGGGACAGCACTGAGACCTGAGGAACCCACATGACAGAAGAATGGGTCCAAGGAAAATCCCAGACACCACTCTCTGAGTTCTGCCAGTAAGGAAAGATGTAAACCACCTGAGGACCTTACATGTTACGCCACAGATGGACCTCAAATGCCCAAGCAATACCCCATGGTCGACAGTGTCAAAGGCTGAAGAGAGATCTAGGATCACCAGAATAGAGCGGCTTTTCCTATCTCTGCCATCAGGAGATCATTGAGCAACCGAATCAGCGCAGTCTCTGTACTATGCCTCTTTTGAAAACTGGACTGGAGAGGTTCAGTAGATGTTATGGATGGTCAAGTGGTTCTCCAGTTTTACCGCCACTGCTTTCTCAGTAACCTTCCTATAAAGGGAGGTTTGAGGTGGTCTGTAGTTGGCCAGAGAGTCTAGGTCCAAAGAAGTCTTCAGGAGGCTGTTACCACTGCCTCCTTCAGGAGCTTGGGAACTCACCCGAATCAAGGGAGCACCAGACTATCTGTACCAGGACCGGGCCGATAATATCACAACATCCCATAATCAGGGAGGTTGGACCCAGATCAAACTACAGCATGTAGGGTGCATACTCTGGACAAACTGCATGACATCTGTGAACTCCGGTAGGTCAAAGGAATTCCAGGAAGCATGAGGTGGGATGACTAAGCACCGATCACCATCATCCCCAAAGAGCGAGTCAAGATGATCTCCAACCTGATGTCGACCACCTTATTCGCAAAAGAATTGAGCAAGCTCATCACACTCCACTTGTGAAAAGGTCTTGAAGCTGCAGACAGGTTGGGTTGCACAACAGTCCATGATTCGGAAGAGCTGAGCTGGTCAATCCTGAGTGGCAGCAATCTCCTGGACAGGAATTCTGCCTTCTTTCGGAGATCACTGATTGGTAGGCCGATAATGCTCTACCAATCTAAGGTGGTTGATCTCAAGGGTGGATTTCTGCCAGCGTCGCACTAACCTACATCCTAGTAACTGCAACTCTCTCAAGGACCCATAAAACCAAGGGGACCGAGGCGAAGGAGAGGACGAACATGGACAGGAGCAATCAAAGTCCAGAGCCACAGAAACTGCCTTATTATAGGCCAAAACCAAGGTCTCTGGACTGCGGTTGGCCACAGGAAAGTCCGAGAGGTCAATCACAACCATCAGGCCTTTGGGGCTCACTCCCCATAAAAGGCGGTAACTGACCATCTCCACAGGGAAGACCTTTGGAGGGGTGAAAAAGTTGAACCTCACGATGTAGTGATCGGACCAACCAGCAGGTTTCACCCCCAAATTGGAGGCCTCAATCCCCAGGAGGAAGACCAGATCAAGAAAGTGACCGTGTTGATGGGTGGCAGAGGTAACAATCTGTGTAAGACCCAGCGATGTCATTAGCTGGAGGAAGTGCTGTCCAAATTGCGAGAATTCATCGTCGACCCAGGCGTTAAAGTCACCCAGAACCATCAGTCTGGGTGACTCCAGTGCCATGTCAACTATGAAATCCACTACTTCCTGTAGGAATCATTCTCATCCCTGGGTGGATGATAGACAAGAACTATCTGCAACTACACCTGCCACCACAGTACACTCAAAGGATTTGGCCTCCTCGCTGGTACACTTTGAGGCCCAACTTGGTCTTGAAACAGACCGCCACACCCGTGGTCGGTTTGAGCAGTGTATCACTGAGTACCAGCCAGAACTGTGGCTTCTAATATGGGGCCAGCATTTTCATCCAGCCAGGATCTCGGTGATGCATGCCAGATTGGTTGTTCCAATAAGATCAGCAATAATTGCCATCTTATTCTCAACAGATCTGGCATTAGCATAACACCGCCGAGTTGGATGGACTTCAAGTAGGCCGCAACTGCTACTTGCCCACGGAAATGGTAGTGCCCTTGGGTATGGGGACTAAACATAGAACACCATGCTCCAGACTCTGTTTCACCTCAGGGCGTCTTCTAGACCTAACTACTCCGATGTGAGAGCCGTTTCTTAGTCCTCTGATATCCACACCCCCCCCCCACCTCTCCTCCTATGAATAATACCAAGCACTCAACAGTGCTGGTAAGTTGACATTGTCAGCGGAGGGGATGAGTGGAGGGAGCGGAGGACAGAGGATGAATAGTGCACAACTGGGACAGAGGAGGCCTACACATCCTATAGGCTAACCAAACCCGAAAAACACAGCACCCAGGAAACTAACCCCAAGAAAAATAATAAAATTACCCAACCTAACAAAATAAAATAAATAAATAAATAAATAAAATACCCACCCAAAGCAAATAAAAACTCAATAAAATAGAACCTTTCCCAACACTACGAGGATACTTCAGTCTAGCACTTAGCGCAAGGAAAACATGAATGAAAAATAACAATAAAATAAAACCAGATCGGAATAAAATCTCCTGCAGTCCCTCTCACTGAACATGCAGAAAATTATGAATTCCCCCACCCAGCCCTCTCACAGCTGGGAGTGGAGAAGTCAGGGCACTCTCACTGCCCACAGTTAAGAATCCAAAGTCTGCTCAAAGTAGAATAACACAGTTTAGAAGTCCAAACAAGAAAATCTTCTTTGAAAAGTAAATTAAATGTGGATGCCCAGGTCCTCTCACCACCAGGGAACCATGAAAAAGGACACTCACTGTCGGGAAACAGAAATAAATCACACATCCAGAGCCAAGTAAGGAAGGTGTCCAAAGAGTGCAGGTAGGTGTGAAATAGTAATCAAATGAGGACCTCTCACTGCCTCTCAAAATAAATAAAATTGTTAAAATACTTGCAGTCTTATCAACTCTGCCCTCCTCCCAGATTTTATCCACAATATTCCAGGCACTAGTAGTTCTTAATTCATCCAGGTTTCCCAGCACAAGAATAAAACCTCTGAAAAACATCAGGTCAGTGGAGCTCGGTTTACATTAGTCCAATTCTTCAGGTGGGTGAATACTCAACCCTGCCCAAACCAAGAAAGGAAACCCAGGCCTACTATTCTTCCCACTTTAGGCAACCAGAATACCCGACCCAGCCAGGTAGACCCGGAAACCACAGGGCCAGACCGAGAATGATCGATCCTTGATAAGTGATGTCTCTTGCTTAGTACTACACAATTTTATAGGTTATTTATAACTCAGTAATGAAAATGTTTATGATGTTTGCTTAGTAAGAGTTGTTAATTATTTTATTTTGCTTTATGTTACAGTACTTTGTGATGTACAGTATATTATCAATGTCTATGAAACATAATTATGTAATTTGATACTTTGTACTAGGACCTCACTGGAAATGAGCTTGTCTCAGATGAGTATCCTATTCATTTCACGAAAATGAATAAAACTTTTACTACTACTTCTACTATTACTTTCCAAGAAATGAGGGCAAGATACAGTAACTTCAGTCCATGGATGGAAACTGGTGGGGAACCTTCAGGAGGGATATAAGGAGGCTGATCTTTACAAAATTGTGGTTAAGTGGAATGCATTGCTAGCAGTGTGGAGACTGCCACCAGCTTGACTTGCAGGTGGAATAGGCACAGCGGAATGGTCCAAACTAGAGGAGAGGCAGTTGAATGAACAGAATCAGTGAACTAGAGAGAGGATCAAAATACAGTCAGGGCAATTGGTAGACTTGCACCCATTCAGCATTAGGCTGGGTGTGGATGGAGGCATGTACTGGGCAGGCTTGCTGGGTCTTTTCTGCCATCAACATCTGGTATTTTTAGGTTTCTATGTGTATTATGTACAGAATTATCCTGTAAATACTGTAGCTGGTACTCACATCAGAACGGTTTAGCACAGTTTGAGGAGGTGACATTAATACCCCTCCCATGTGTCCATGGTATTATAACATACAATGTTCCTTCCAGGAACCTTATCTTCAATATTTACATTAGCTTTTTATATTATTATTATTACTGATGAGCATTTTTATATATGATAACATGTTCCTAAAATTGTATTACAACCAACCCATTGTAATCTTGCGTTACAAGTGGGCAGTTGTAACCAGTGCCATCAATTACACTCATGCTCATTGTGGCGTGAGCAGTAGTAACTGAAATGCCACCAGGGACACTGTCACTGACATCTGATATAGAGGATAACGATAAGCAGCGTGTGTAACGCTTATGTTTGCTTCGAGTGGTTCTCTTGGCAACTATGTTAAACCTTGAGAGAGAAGCTCGAAGGTTTACTGGGTTGCCAAGGGAACCGCGAGAAGACAAAATAGCAAGAAAGGTATACTGCTGACCATACGTTATCTTTTATAGAGTATGGTAAGCGGAGAAACAAAAACAATGATGCCAGTGTTGGAAACAATAATCTAGTACTACCACCTACCCCTCTACTTCCGTGCAGCTTCCGACCGCATGGTAGCATTCTGACAGAGCTCGCGACTCTCTCACCAGTTACCTGATAAACTTTTAAACATAGGTATGTTCGGCTGTTATGGGGCCATGGCAACAGCATCGCAGGTGGTTTGACTCTGCTTCACTATCGATGTGATGCATTGTTGATAGTATAACAAGAGCGTGACGTCACATCGATAGTGTAACAACGCTGTAAAAAGATGATTTTTGGACCATAACAGCGTTCTACCATACATTATAAAGATTGTTATTGATAATAGGTAGAGAGTTCTACAAAAGAATAAGTCTGCTTTAAAACTGAGTGGTCTAACATATTTAATTCACCATTTGAAAAGTCCAGCCATGATTCCCAGCATGTGCATCAAAGTGCAGCCTGACTTTGAGCATGTGCATCAGCATCGATTCTAATGTGCATGCTTAGAGTCATGGCTGGACATTTCAGATGGAAAATTAAACATGTTAGACTGCTCATTTTAAACAACTTACTTTGCTTTGTACAACTTACTGCCCACTATCAAAAATGACCTTAATCATATACTTCTTGAAACTTACAAACTCATCCATGTGCCAGTTTACTGGTGCTTTGGCACCTTTTGCACTGTGAACAGAAACCCCACATTAATAAAAATGCTCCTAATAATTATTAAAAAACATGGGTTGGTGGGTGAAAACCAGAACTATAAAATGGATGGAATCAAACAAGTAATCGGATTGCCAGAATTATAAAATGGGTTGAATCAAACAAGTGATCTGATTGGTCAACACTGGTCACATGACCATGCATTAATTTCAGTTACCACACGCCCTCTCATGTGTTATTGCACTTGCACACACCCTCAGCATGGGATTCTTGCATAAACCCTTTAGCTTTGCTCTTGGAGTTTATGTATCCCACTTCTCTGGTGTGTGTAAAGTCTGAACACACCCACCCCTTTATTATTCTCTGTTCTTTATCCACCATTAGTTTCCTTTCTAATGATATTACTTATAAGGACTCACTCCAGCAGGCTGCTGCCTTAAAGCAGAGTCTGTCTATTTTGGTCACAAACAGAAATTGAAGATTCTTTTGTTTTCTGAGACAACATAGGAGGAAAACGAAAAGAAGAAAGGCAGCTCAGGGCAGCAGGTGGGTTGGTTTGATAAGGTTACAAGAAAAAATAACCCATACTCATGCCAGTAGCTTGAAAATTAAGTCCTTGAAGCTTTTTATTTCAGCAGTAGTCAATAGCATGCTGACCCCTCCACTAACGAGTTCAATGTTTTATGAAAGCGCTTGTCAAGAGATGAGATCACCCTCTGTGCCCTTGCTTTTATAAAATATTCCTGAAAGGCATAGTACATGAGAGCAAACCCACCAAAATAATAGGAAAACAAAGGTTAAAATCAAGCTGTGTGTTTATTTTACTAGATGCTAATCATTGCAGTAGTTCAAGCTTCTTATACATCTGACAAGAACCTGTAAATAAGCAGAAAGTGTAAGAGTTAGCAACCTGCTACCAATAGATAAGAAAGATCCCACTTACAGGGATGTGACAGTTTCTTGATACTTGAAATACAGATGTAAAGCATGCTAACAATTAAAGGCTACACCTTCACAAACTTATAAGGGGCAAGTTCACATTTATCATTTAGACTCCAATCTGTTGGTGCTCTAAGGTGCAAAATCCAGAATCTCTGCTTCTGCAATAGAGGGCTTTCCATAGATCAACTCCCTAGGACCAATCTGTGCTTTTCTATACCTATAAATAGGCATTTATGAGCTGCCTGAAGTGTGTGAGCTGCTGCGGCAATCTCCTGTTGCCTTGTTCTAATGCTTGTGCATGATCTCCACCTCTCCCTCATCTTCCAGTCAGTACGTCCACATAGAAACTTATGCAGGAACATAAGACAAGTACACCACAAAGGTGGTGTCACAGTTGATGAACTTCATGTGAAATACCTCATGTGTAGTGGGATGTTGAAAGGTTTTGGACTGCATGATAGAATCACAGAATTTGCAGTTGTTAGGTACCTAGTACACAGTATGTTGTTGGTTACCTCTGTTTCTAAGTAGTGTACTTTCTAACTTTTGTGGGGTGTTAAGGGGCCCTCTCCTATCCTGTAAATAGACTCAAAGGTTTTTTAGGTAACCAATGTTTTTGCTGTTTAGCTTTCTGTATGGTTATACTAGCCTGCTTCAGTCTGTTACATTCAGGGCTTAGTATATTTTGTTATTGTAATTGCTTATTACTGCTTCTTAGTTTCACCTTCACTAGGCTCCCCTTTGTGTTAAACCTTCTCCTCTTTGCCTCCCTGTCAGGTTAAGGCCCATGCTCCCCTAGCATCCATATTTAGTTCAGGCCAACGCCTATGTGTACCTGCCCCACTGCTAGTCTCATTAACTATGCTGCTCCATATTCTAGCTCTCCTATCCCTCCTCGTCTCCCTCCTCGTCTCCCTCCTCTCTCCCCTTTCCACCATCCACTCCCTTCACCCTTCATCCTCCGCCTTTCTCCTGCACCCTCCCACCCCATCTATCTCTTTTCTTCCCCATTCCTCCTGGCATCCTGTGTACTGCCTCCTACCTGCTCCTTAGCTATACCTTGTAATTAGAAATTTCAGTACCCACCACAGAAAAGGTTCACACCATGGAAATGGATTTAAAAACATTTAATTCATTATGTCGCTGCAAAGACCAAGGCCATCAACAGACATCACAAAGTGCTAGTGCAGCATGATACATTTACGCTCAACCACTGCTGAGCTACATCAGGAAAATAACTAGTGACAAGACAGTGCTTTAAATAAGTTCAAGAATGTAACCAACTTCAATCAGTGTAAGAATGCAATGATCATTAATTAAAACATGCCTTCTTGGTGCACCACGTAATGTGCTCAGAATCTATTCCAGAAATAATTTAATTTTATTGGATGTTGCATAAATTATTGACCTTATTTAAAGCACTGTCTTGTCACTAGTTATTAGTCTGATGTAGCTTAGCAGGGGTTGGGTGAAACGAATCATGCTGCACTAGCACTTTGTGATGTCTGTTGATGGCTACTTAGTCTCTGCAGTGACAATGAATTAAATGTTTTTAAATCCATTATTGTGGTGTGAACCTTTCTGTGGTGGGTGCTGAAATTTCTAATAACTTGCATTTTGCTTTTTGTAGCACCACCACATTTCCCAGTGCTGAATTAGTCTGTTGTGACTGTTTTTGGTTACACTTTGAAGCTCTCTGGTGCCTCCTCCATGCTTTCTCCCACTCCTCCCCGTCCACTGCACTCCCTCCACTCTCCAAACAGCTTTGTGGCTCACTTAAGTTTCTTGTATCCTTTCTACTTCTGGCAGCATGTGACATTGAACATAATCCTAGCTCCAGTTCACCCTCATCAATGTAGCTTCCCAAAGGACTGTGGGTTGCCTGCTTTAACATCAGGCTGGCAGTATAACCAGAGGTTAGAGGAACAAAGTGTGAACAAGCTTTACATCCAGCAGACCAGACCTGAGTTTGATTCTCACACCCTCCTCTTGCATACTGTGTGACTCTGAGCAAGTCAATTAACCACCCAGCCAGTGCTCTCAGGTTGCCACTGAAAACAGGCACTTGTGCCTAGTGGGCCTTCACGGTACTCAAAGACTAAAATAAAAAATTAAAATTAAAATCTGCAGCCTCCTTCTGAAACTGAATCAGTTGCAGCCCTCATGGTCAACCTCCAGTCAGATGTCCTCGTTATCATGATTTATTATTGAATCCTCTGCATGATGGTAATTTTATTTAGATGTCATAAGATGGTTTTTATTCACGCTATTAATTGATAGGTTTCATAAAACTATAATTGCTGGTTATCTATCAAACTCTTATACTATTCAATGCAGGTTCCATGGGGATCAGTTTTGGCCCCCTTCTATTTCTCTGTTTTTAAATCAGGCACCTCAATTCTGTAAGCGATCATAAACCATCTTGTACACTGATGACATGGTGATTTTAGGTTCAGGCCCAGTTTTAACTTATGTGGTAAAAGGTGTTCAGGTTAATTTCACCTATTTTCAAAAGTGGTTAGTGTCAAGAAAAATGATACTGAATACTAACAAATCTAAGGTGATGATATTCTCAGGGCACAGGAAAGAAAAGAAACTGACTTCATAGTGACTGATTTGAGGAGAGAGCCCTTAGAAATCATAGGGTATCACTTAATAACAGTGAACCAAAATGAGTGACTGCAAAAAGAGACTCATTTTGGGTACTGTTATTAGGGGCTACTGTGCACAATATCCACTGGATGGGAACGCACCGTGAGGAAGGGTGAATGAAAGTGAGGAATAGTGAGGGAAGGGAGGGACAAGGAAGAAATGCAAAATGGCTTAAATGGGGGGTTGCAGACCAAAATGTTAGGCAAGGTGCCACAAGACAAGAACAGGGCTAATTAAACACAAACACCAGAGTAAAAAGGTGAAAAGAGGGAGTTCAAGACCAGAGTTGAGATTGCTACTGGGTTTTAAGAGGGAACATCCTACATGCACTTAGATTAAATCAGCAAACTTAAACTCTAAAATGCTAACAACACAGTATTAACAGAAATCAAAATCCAGTAAAATATAATTCAAGCATTAACAGTACAGAGCTATATGGAACCAATCGGAGTGTTCCTGGGGCTAACTGTATATCTATATACTGTATATCTATAACTAACCTGCCTACTCTGCTTATCTTTCTCTAGCTTTCAGGTGCCCCTAACTGGGCTACAGCCTTCCCTCGCCCGGCAACTGCGGCTGGAAAAGTCAGCCAGCGCTCTCTACTGCCCGCTGAAGGAGCCTCTGTATTGGGGTAAGCCTATAAACCCGCTCTGGAAACATTTTGGAGCCTCGGTTGGCCAGCAAACCTCCGAGATCTCCTGGGATTGACCTGCTGCCCTTAAGGATCTGCCTGCTATTGGCTGCTCAGTCTCACCGTTTTAGCAGCTTTCTGACACCTCCCTACTCTGGCGCCTTACGCTTGTGTTTTACATTTCTTCCCACACCACCTGCCCCGACCCTGGCCTCTATTAAATGCTCATTCTTCAAGAGCTTGGCCAGCCCCTGTCTGCTAATTAGTTGTTTCAAGGTCAGCCATGCCTGCCTCCCTGCCTACATTCCTTGAGGCTCTGCCTTCTTAAAGAAGCTCCAAATTGGTCTGCCAAGCCCACTCATAACTACTCAGCATCAGTGGCAAACCACCAATGAAAATGAAATTTACTAATACCCTTTTGTGTAGTTGTCTGTTATTTCTAATTTTTGCACTTGTCAAAAGCAGGCTCCTAAGCTCTGTCCTAGTCAAAATTCACCTTTGACATTAACCATGATCTACCCTTTCCCAATAATCAATGGCATACCAGAATGGGGACATCTTCTTCACTGCTATGACCCTACTCATGCCAAGCAACGCCTAGAGACCTTGTACGTATGCCTCTAATGTCATCGGTCATAGCAATTACCTGTGCATCATCTTCCTTAAAACCACAACAACTCCCAAATAACAACTATCACTAAACCAATCTGCACAAGAAAAGGCAACAAAAGACTACTTAGCAGACTAAGCCAGCACCTTAAAAATTACTGCTACTCCTTCTATTCTGCTCCGGAAACGGGAACTAAACCCAGGTCCACCTGCCTCCTAGAAACACCAGCAGACCTCCTCAATATAAAGGTCTTAGCTATCTCCTCATTAATGCTTGTAGTTTGCTAAAGAAACTTAGAAACATAGAAACATGGACTTTGATGGCAGATAAGGACTGCTTGGCCCACCTAGTCTGCCCATTTTCCTACCTACAGGATAGGCCTTAGATCCTAGTTAACCAACAGCCTATTTCTTCCTAGCCTCACAAGAATTGCCTTATGTTTGTCCCATGCATTCTTGAATTCTCCCACAGTTTTAGACCCCACAAACTCCTCAGGAAGGCTGTTCAATGCATCCACTACCCTCTCTGTGTGAAAAAATACTTCCTCACCTTGACCCGGAACCGCTTCATCTTTAAATTGTGTCCTCTTGTTCTTGCACATCTCTTTTCTGAAAGATGCTACCCTCTTGGACTTTGTTGATTCCACTGAGGTACTTAAACATTTCTATCATGTCCCCCTCTCCTTCTTTCCTCAAGGGTATGCATATTAAGCTCCATTAGTCTCTCCTCATATGGCTTCTCTTGCAGACCCTGCACCATTTTAGTTGCCCTCCTCTGGACTATCTCTATCCTGCCTATGTCCTTGCAGAGATGAGGTTCTCAGAACTGGACGCAGTACTCAGATGGGGTCTCACCAACTGTCTGTACAGAGGACAACAACTTCCTGTTTTCTGCTGGTGATGCCTCTCCTATGCATCCCAGTATACCACCAGCCCTCCCTACTGCCTTCTCACATTGCTTGCTAACCTTAAGGTCATCTGATATGATTACCCCAAGGTACCTTTCCTTTTCTGTTGTTGTTACTACCCCCCATTGTGTAATCTTACCCTGGGTTCTTGTTTCCCAGGTGCACTATTTTGCACTTCTTTGCATTAAATCCTAGCTGCCATACTTGTGACCATTCCTCCAACCTTGCCAAGTCCCTTCTCATCCTTTCCACACTTCCCTGTGCATCAACCCTGTTGCAGATCTTTGTGTCAACTGGACTGCCTACAGGCCTGGTCTCTTCATGCAAGTCCAAATTTCCTCATGATAACTGAATCCTGGCAAGTCATCTACCCCAGACAAGGATATCAATATCCCAGGATACAATAACTTCCGAGTGATAGGCCAACTAGGGAGGAGGGTCGCATACATGCCAAGAACAAATTTGTAACCACTGTCATTGACAGTACCTCAAAGCCCAAAGAATTTGAATGCCTGGCTTTAAACTATCACTCTCAATGAGAAATAACTCCTCATTGCAGCTTTCTACAGACCCCCATCTGGGGCTTGGCCATATTACCTCATCTCCAAAATCTAATCAAGTTATCTAACTCAGAGTGTATCCTACTGGGAGATTTTAGCCTGAACTGGAACAACGACAACTCCAAGAAATTGAAGGATCTTGCTGATGCAGTTGGTCTGGTACAAATCACTCCTGCATTCACCAGACTGAACAGAAAATACCAGACATAGCTCTCTCCTGGACCTTATGCTAAGTAAATAAGCCTCACAACTTTACTCATGTCAGAGTATTCTGCAATGACGTAGCGACCATTTGTGCTATTGCCATCAGGCGCCCCCCTACAAACAAAATTGGCTTCCAAATTTAATTTTGTAAGAAACATGAAAAGTTCTCCCAAAACGAATTTCTGAAAGATCTAAGTAATATCAGATGGCAGAATTTCTATCTAGCTCCTCCTTAGTGTGGCATTTAATATCTTTCACAACCTCCTGTTGGGCCTACTAGACAAACATGCCCCATTAAGGTTGATCAGGTCTAAAAAATACCACCTGGTTGGTTGTCTACCATATTAAGAAAGCGATCAGGGACAGGGAATATTGGTGGAAAAGAGCAAGGAAATCTTGTGTGGAGGCAGACTGAGTAGCATTCTGCACCTCTAGAAATGCCTGTACTAAGCTAGTTAGATTGGAGAAAGCTAGATACTTTCAAGCAGAACTAGAAGCCAACAAAAACAACTCTGCCAAATTTTGGAACATCTTTAGAGAGGTTGAAGGTTGTTCTACCGGCACATCATTCCCAGCCAAATGTTGACCACTGGCTCCACCTACACAGACAGAACTGATATATTGGAGTAGCTAAATGAACACTTCGCCACCGCTGGACTAGCATTTGACACCTCTTCTGTCAACAAAATCCTTCCACGGATCACTCTGCTACCGATCCTAATGCTAACTTCTCCCACCACCTTTTCCTGCTACATTCAGCTTCTACACAGTTACATTTAAACAAGTAGAGGACCTACTACTATCACTGGATACTAAAAGAGTGCAGGCACAGACAATATTGAGCCATACTTCCTAAGACTCGGACATCATTATTTGACTGCCCCCATCACCCATTTATTCAACATTTCATTGAAACAAGGAGATCTTCCTCTACTATGGAAAACTGCCTTCATTCTACCATTATTCAAATCCAGGGATCCATGCAACCTGAGAAACTATCGCCCATATCTATACTATCCGTCCTGTCAAAACTCCTTGAAAAATCATCAATGTCCAAATCAGAGAACACTTGGATTCACTTGATCTATTAAACCCGCACAATCCAGATTCAGAGTCAAGCACAGCACTGCAACTGCACTTACAGGTAAATTCAGAATAGCAAATCACATGGATTCTAAAGAAATATGTGTTTGCCTTTTCTTGATCTTAGTAAGGCACTTGACACTATGGATCACAACATTTTGCTCGTAGCATTGAGCAATATCGGACTCGATTGTTCAGCAATCAAATGGTTCTCCAACTACCTTACCAACAGATTACAACAGGTCAAAGCTGCAGGTGATCTGTCTCCTCAAAAAACGCTCTAAGAGGTGTTCCTCAAAGGCTCTATACTAGGCCCAATCCTCTTTGCTATCTACATCAATAACCTGGATTCACATCTCCGTTCAGCTAATGTCCATCTATTTGCAGACAACACCGTACTATATACTATAAATTCCTCCTTGGATATGGCCCATGAGAGTTTACAGCAAGATTTTATCACCCTCAACATAATCTTATCAGACAAACTGCTCCTCATTGCCAAAAAGACTAAAGCTATGATCCTCTCCCCAAAGTTAGCCCCGGACCATCGACTCACCCCAGATCCTAACACTACTAGATGAATCCTTGAAATAGTTGAAACCTTTAAATATCTTGGGTTCTGGCTGGATAATAAGCTTAACTTTTTATACCATCTGAATGAAGTCTCAAAGAAATTAAGACAGTGGATAGGCTTATTTTATAAGTATTAAACATCTGCTCACCGCAGAAGCCAGAAAGAGGCTAGTACAAACTACTTTCTTACTCCTATTGACTATGCCGACGTTTTCATAGTATTGCCCTGTAGCAGTGCTCAACAAACTTGACATGCTCTACCACAGGGCCTAAGATTCATCTTCAATCTACCTCTTCGCACTCACCACTGCCTTCTGTACCAGGAATCAGGTGGCCTTCACTGTCAGCCAAGAGAAAAGAAATGCCCTACTTTGGCTTCATAGAGCACTATCCAATAATCTGCCTACTTACATCTCAAGTCTTCACACAGGCCAAGGAATTGTATGGCTTGAGACATTTCTCCATACTCTGCTTCCAGATTCCTAAAGTGAACACAGCATATGGGCGGCTGCCATCAACTTCTAACTCCCATCATTATGGAATACCATACAAAACTCCCTAAAACTCATCTCACTCCCAGGCATATTCTCATTTAAAGCTTCATTAACCATATTGTTGTTTTGAAACCTGCTACTGTTTTCGTAGACACTGATCAATCTACATCATGCTCCTCTTACAAATTTTGCAGCTAATTGTTGATTAAGATTCCTCCTATTAAGATTGCCTAGTTCTCTTAATTCATGCTGGCCTTCTTATTCCGCTCAGCTACCTCTATCATACCTAGTTTCTCTTAGCTGCCCTTCCTCCCCATTCTTACCATCTCTACCTTACTATAGTCCTTAGAGTGACTGGGATTCTTGCTCCCTACTTTCTACATATCTTTGCTATGAATTATAAGTGTTCGCCATATTTGACAGGCACTTGATATTGGTCTTCTGTGGTTCCTGTATATGTATTACATTTTTGTACTTCCTATTGGAGTTATGCTTTTCTGATTTGCCACTTACTGTTGTACAATGGTTTCTACATTTTTTTGTTACTGCCTTAACTCATCTGTATTTTTCCTTGTACTAAATTGCAATGTATTATTGCCCAGGATCACCTTGAAAATGAGCTTGCTCAATGGTGTATATGCCTGGTTAAATAAAGTGATTGATTGATTGATTGAACTGCAGCCAATGGGTCACAGCAGTAACAGATGCGGATTTGAACAAAGAAACAACTGTCCTCATGTAAAAAGAAAAATCAGACGGCTAGGGCTCCTTCCTGGAGGTAATCAGTCTCTGAGGGCGAGTTCGTATTGAGCTTCTGTGAGGGTCTGTAGGCTTCCAGACCTGGACAGCAGATGGCAGTCTGGCAGGTTAGGTTCATCAGAAAACCATTGCTGTGTCTCTCGGACTACCTGAAAAGAGAAAGACAGAGGAAATTAAATAAGAGAGTCAGGGGTGGAGCTGCTCATGGAGCTAAAAAGAAATGCAAAATGGCTTAAATGGGGGGCAGGTGTTGCAGACAAAATGTTAGGCAAGGTGCCACAAGGTCTGAGAAAGCAAGACCAGGCTAATTAAAAAAATATACCAGCGTAAAAAGGTGAAAAAGAGGGGTTCAAGACCAGAGCTGAGATCGCTACTGGGTCTTAAGAGGAAACACTCTAAGGCACTTAGATTAAATCAGCAAACTTAAACTCTAAAATGTTAGCAAGACAGTATTAACATAAATCAAAATCCGTAAAAAATAATTTAACCATTAATAGTATTGAGCTATAAGGAGCCAGTTGGAGTGCTCCTAGGGCTAACTGCAGCCAATGGGTCACAGCAGTAACAGACGCTGGATTTAAACCCCAAAACAACTGTCTTCATGTAAAAAGAAAATCAGGCAGCTAGACTCCTTCCTGGAGGTAATCAGTCCCGAGGATGAGTCCATACCTGAGCTTCTGTGAGGGTCTGGTGGCTTCAGACCTGGGCTGCAGAAGGCAGTCTGGTCAGGTTGGGTTAATCAGAAAACCACAGCTGTGGCTCTCAGACTACCTGAGCTTCTGTGAGGGGCTGGTGGCTTCAGATCTGGACCACGGATGGCAGTCTGGCAGGTCAGATTTGTCAGAGAACCATGGCTATGTCTCTCAGACTACCTGAGCTTCTGTGAGGGCTGGTTCTTCAGACCTAGACCACGGATGGCAGTCTGGCAGATCGGATTTGTCAGAGAACTACGGCTGTGGATCTCAGACTACCTGAGCTTCTGTGAGGGGCTGGTGGCTTCAGACCTGGACCACGGATGGCAGTCTAGCAGGTTGGGTTTGTCAGAGAACCATGGCTGTTGCTCTCGGACTACCTGAGTTTCTGTGAGGGGCTGGTGACTTCAGACCTGGACTACAGATGCCAGTCAGGCAGATCAGGTTCATCAGAGAACCATGGCTAGAGGCTCAGATTGGTATGGCTGGATACCAATATCAAAGGTTAGATCAATGTCCTCCACATCTTCAAATTCTTCAACTTCAAACATTGTAGCTATTGATCACAGGCACACTGAAAGCTTTGTGAACTGAGCTTTTTAATACAGCCATGCACGGCATGAGCCAATGATTTAGGCCAGTGTGACATCACAGGATATCCATGGGGTGGGGTGAGCTCAGTTTTCCTGAATAGCAAAGGGAATATCAACAGGCAAACTCTTTTTGTACTTTGGAAGCTGAATTCAAACATACAAGTAAGTTTCTTGGTTACTAAAGCCTATAAACTATCAAAATCTTCCCTCAGTTCAGGCAAAACAGAACTTTTAAATGAGATTGGGTCCTTGGGTCATTAACTTGGAGAGATGTAAATAGAATGTGAATCAAAGTATGTGGCATGTTACTGGAGATGGTGATTAACTTTTGAGCTGTGCTTGTTTGGATGAGCTGTTTGGGCTTCCATTTAGATCAGGAGATTTGTTCCTCCTGTTGACAGGAACAACGTCCTGGTGGCACTCATCACTGATTGTAGCCTTATTTCCCATCCCATCCATACTTCAGTCCCCTCCCGGTGAGTCTCCCCCCTCAACATGGCATTCCTTTGTTTCCCCTATACTGGTACCACCCTACCCTTCCTGTACTCTCATTACCTCTCTGCTATCCCTCCATGTCCTGTAGTGTTCCTTGATTCTTATCATTACTCCCCACCTGCCCTTAATTACTGACTAGACAATGCCATGCCTCCTGGCTGCACACCTATACAAAACCCCACTCACTTTCCAATTCTTAAGGTTACCTCTTAATCTTATTGTACAACAGATGTGTGTCATGCCTGACCTTTGTATTCTGAGTATCTACAACTGTTTTCAAATTTGTACATATGATATGCTACACCAGTTTACACTGACTTGTGATTTGTGTTATTCCTCTTTACATAACCCTTAACTTAATGTTCTGTTTTGTTATTTTATGACATGGAACACCATGAAAAAGTGCACTACATTCAAAGTTTTTCTGAATCAATAAATTCAAATTCGAACACTGTTGTGAGACAGTAGAACTGCAATTACACATGAAAAAAATCATTGCCAGAGCTCCTTGCTTTAAAAATAAACACCATTCATTTTTCTTTCTTTTTTTTTTTTGCATTTTATAAATGTGGTATACTTGACAGCACTGTAAAGGAGATGGTCATCTCTTATACTGTTGGCAATCCTGGGGTGGGGCTGAGCTCAGTTTTCATGAATAGCAAAGGGACTATCAACAGACAAACAATCTCTTTTTGGTACTTTGGAAGCTGAATCAAACATAAAAATGTTTTGGGGCTGTAAAAGCCTATAAACTATCAAAATCTACCCTCAATTCAGGCAAAACAGAACTTTTAAATGAGCTGTATTTAATTGCCTTGGGTCATTAACTTGGAGAGCAGGAGCCCACCACTCACTGCCTTCCACTTCAGTCTTGACAGCTACCTCTCCCTGCCTTGCCCTCTTCTACCTGCCTACCCCTTGCTCCTCTCTTTCCTCCCCCAGGCATTTCCTGACTTTTATCCCTCCCTCCCTCCCCTTTAGAGCACTTACCCTCACCCTGTACCCTCCGACAATGGCCCTTCTGCCTGCATACCCCTTCCCTCTCACCTGCAGTGCTTATTTCTAAGATTGCCCTTACTGATATGTCATGCTACCTAACATTTGGCACATTTTGAATTACTGAATTTCTAAGCCTCATTCTCTTACTTCTTTTTATTGTGTAACTATGTATTATTATGTTGACCATTGTATGTATGCATACCCCCATTCCTTCGACGTGGAACCTTTGTAAATGAGCAGTTCCTGCTCAAAGGTATTTGTACTCCTAGATTTCAATAAAATAAAATAAAAATAAAAATGAGTGTGAATCTACAGACACAAAGTGGCATGTTATTGGCAATGGTGAAAAATGTTTGAGCTGTGCTTGTTTGGATGATCTATTTGGGCTGCCATTTAGACCAGGGAGAGAGTCTTTTCTCCTGTCAACAGGAACATTGTTGTGAGACAGTAGAACTGCACTTACATATGAAATAAATCATTGCCAGATCTCCTTGCTGTAAAAAGAAACACCATTCAGTTTTTTGTGTTTGTTTTTTTTTTTATCATTTTATGAATGTGGTATACTTAACTGCACTGTAAAGGAGATGGTCAGCTCTAACACTGTTGGCAATGCAGGCTTCACTTTCTCCTCCTCCATGGGAGGAATGCTACCTCTCATGCACATAGTTCTATCTCTTGCCCTCCCACAACCCTTACATTGCTGGTACTGCTCCTCTCACATAAAAGTACCAGCTCTCTTCCATTCCACCTAACAAAAATAAGCCTATGCCTACATTGAGATCCATGCTAAACATAGGCTTGCATCGATTTCGGGTGGGATCACAATAATGGTGCACTCAACTATTGTGTTCCATGGAAGGTAATTTATGCAGGGAGTCCTTTTCTCAGCAAAACGTCTGTAGGCCATGCCTACTCCAGCCATAAAAGATCCATATATGTTGTAAAATGGTATGATGTTTTACAGGATTTACTTCTGCAAAGTGCCTTGATATGCAGATGAGAAAGACTAAAGGTTCTGTATTTTGTTGATGGTTTTGGCATCAAACTGCTTATAGTAATAAAAGTGTTTAAGGAATAAATCACCTTATATTTCTATTGGGACCTTCCTTTCAGCAGCACCAAGCCTGGATAACTGCTTGTCTGCCACCAGCTTAATTAGTTTCAATGTGCTGTTTAAAAACCGGGAAATGGATGGCTTAAAACTTAATACTTAGTTGTCAATTGGAATAAGGAAATCCATCCCCAACTGTTAATTGTTTGGGTATTTCAATTTATTTGCAGCTTTTATGTTAAAAAGGCACAGTTGTAGCATCTCAATAACAAGGAGTCCTGAGGTTAGGCACCTTTACTAAATATGAAACAGTTTTGTTTCTAGTGCGTATCATTAGTTAAGTATAAGGCTTTAACTTTTTGTACCTTTTGATTCATTTTCATTCTTTGAAAAAGATGAAGATGCTTCAGTAAGAGGCATGATCAAAATTAAAATGTACATCTTTAAGCCCTTACCAGTTCTTTCACAAGGAAAGACTACGATCCATGTCAAACTGATAAAGGAATGTTTATTGTAAAATGCTCATTGTACAGCCTTGCCAGCAATCACAAGGCTATTTTTTTTACTACTAAATAATTTACAGTATTACTGTATTTAGTGAGTCAAAGCATAACTCTAATACTCTGATTATGCCATAAGGGTTTTTACTATCGTCAGAGGTACACACTTAAACATTAATGTCTTTAAGTTTTATTGACTTTTGCAGTTTGTAACTTTTATGATTAGCTTCATCTATAATGAAATGCTAGAGTCAAATCTCCTTGCATCATAAGGTGCTTGTGGAGGCAGAAGACATGGATTGTCTATAGGTCCCACCCCATCAACTAACTGTTTTAGAGCAGCAGCTTACCAGTTGCTTTAAATAGGCATAAAGGAATTAACTGATGTGCCCATAGGAGGCAGATAACTAATGGAAATGTTGATAATATTGTTTAAGTTTGGAAGTAAAGCTACTGACAAATCATTTTATGCCTATTTGTTTTAAAATAACTTTCCGAAATGATGACAGATGTATGTATACTATTTTATATGCATAAACTCACTGATAAGAAGGCTTTTACAATTCATCAGTGATTGATGTGTGTAATGCTGCAACTGTTACCATTCTTGCTGTGATTCACTATGTCTGTAAAATTTGCATGGACATTCAATTTCATGAAATGCAATTACAAGCATGAGCCTTACCATATGGCGTCATAACAGGCAGACATATGCAACTGCCTCAGTAAGCTTTATCTGCTCTAATACCACCTCAAATGTGGTACAGATGTATAAGTTTAAATACATTGTGCAACCCTTGTTGCTGAAATTAACACCTGTGTTCTCTAGGTGGGAACACTTCTATTATTTGTTTTCATTCACTGCAATTAGAGAACTACCAATTTTTTATATTGTATTTTTCCTCCTTAGCCTGCCTGCGTACATCCATTCTCCTCCAGTCCCAGTCATTGCCTCACCCCTTGGCAACCCCAAGCCCTATATCCCCATGGATTACCCCGTGGTGGGGCAGAAAGGGGAGAGCTGTCATCCCCCTCCAAGTACACATCAGGAGCAGGCCCAGGAGCTCCTCGAGGTGAGCACCAGAGTACTGGAGGGACTTCATAGATCCGCAGGCGTATTTCCAATTTTATTTTCCCCACCCCTTGTGGCTGTAAACGTGTGTGCATGGAGGTGTGCATGCATTATGAAGCCATGTTTACTTATCTCCCATTGCTCTGGTGCTACCCCTGACCTCCATCAGGGGCAGCCAAGGAGCGATGACCTGCCCACCCTTTCCTGAGAGTGGAGAGCAGATCATTGGACACTGGATCCTCTTCCTACCCTGCCAATCCCCAGCAGCCTGTTCTCATTCCTGAACATGGGTCATTGGTATGGAGCACGGTGTGGTGTCTGGTTCCTCAACCCTCAGTGCCACCAGGCTGGTGAGAACTAACAATATTTTAAGTTTTATTCTTCAGAATTCTCTTGCAGGAAGATTAGTGGCTACTACATTAACAAAATAAAGAATCCAGGTCTGCCCATGAAAACAAGCTGCACAAGCAGTGTACATTTCTACTCCCATCTTGGGCTGCTGAAAAATCACAAATTACATAGTCCAATATTACAAGGTCCAACAGAAGAGAAGCTTAAAGGTAATTAATTGCCTAGTGTCAGCTTTGCTTCTATTTTGAAATACCAGTACAAGCTCTGGTCCTGCAAACAGGAAGGAGATAAGGCAATTTGATATAGTTTACCTCACACTTTTAAATTGGTACTGTGATATGACAAACTGGATATTGATAGCTAGGGATAACAAAAGGAAAAATAAATTTATAAATAGATGTGTTTATGTTATGTTTAAAGATCTAGTCATCACTAGAAAGATGTAATATACCTGTCTAAAGTAATTTAAATTGTTAATGTATTAAGTGTGGGACCAGTTCTAGGCAATTACCTGTGCTTTCTCTATATACAGCTGCCTAAGTATACAAAGTGTTTCGATCCACAGTGGTACTAAGATCCAAGTCATCTTGCACCCTGATACTTTCATGAATATAAGTCATGGTTCTTCTATTGCATACAATAAAGTGAATAATTGTTTTCTAACAAAATCTACAATCCCAGTACCACAAATGGGATACATTCATCTTACATTGGAAAATTTTATGTTTATAACGATGTACAATGCAAATGTATCTGTTTTGTTGATCGTGTCAACTATTGGATGGCTACAGCATCTTTGCCCTCAAAATTCAATGCAGTTATACAAATGTTTTCAATATGTGTTTAACTATGAAAATATAAATATCAGATTTAATCTTCTACAGCTTCCACCACGGCTAGGCAAAGGTCTTAAAGGGAGCAGATTTTATTGATACACTTGGGAGTGTAGAACAGCATAAATTCAGAAATGGTAAGAGAGTTTCAGATACATTTTAATCAGTATTCTTAGGCATTGTAGTTCATCTTAAGACAAAGGTCTTTAAGTGGAGCATTATAATATCTTAGTTGACATATGAGTAACATTGCATTTTCTGATCCTACAAGACTGGACACAGTTAACTGTCATAACTAATGATATGCATTCATCACCAATAAAAGAAAATTATTAAAATGTGTGTAATAAGTTGTGCCTTTATCTTCATTAAGCTACTTTGAAGATATTGAGACAGGTAGACTTTCTGCTTTTACCTTATGCTTAAAAAAAGAAAAGAAGATAAAAAAGGTTAGTAATTCCAGCAAGACTGTGATTGGGAGAAGTCGACCAGCTCAGCCCTTCTGTACTGTGGACAGGTTATGACATCCAGCCTGTCTTCAGTTGGTGACAGCATTATCCACAGCTAGGTGTAAAGAGTTTGCTTGATTTTTCTTTAACAGAATGTCCTCTATTCGGGCGGGATCTCTCAGATGGGCTGTTGTGGACCAGCAATGTTGGTTAGGGATCTCATGAATGCACTCAGTGGCCCTGGGCACAGTTTCTGTCAGTCTTGATGGATGAAGTTTGAGAAGTGATTTCAGGGTGCAGGCCATGTTTTGTGAACTTGACCCAGGCCTCACACATCTACTAGTGCTGCATGGGGTTTCTGGAATCGGTGTTCGGTGTAATAATCCAGTGCTCCCTATCAGAGAGAGCACTGGATTATTACATGCTCCTTATCAGAGGGAGTCTTTCCAGAGGCATTGAACTATGCACTGGTTCAACCCCTCTTGAAGAAGTCGGCTTTGGACCTGGTTGTTCTAGCAAATTATCCCCTAGTCTCTAACCTGCCTCTTTTAGCTAAGGTTATCAAGAAGGTTATGGCAGCAGAGCATGAGGCACACCTCTCAACACATGACATTTATGAGACCCTCCAATCTGGTTTCAGATATAGGCATAGCACTGAGATAGCATTAGTCAAAGTGCACATTGATCTTCTTAGGGCAAGAGACAAGGGGGACAGTCTATTCTCATTCTCCTTGATCTTTCTTCTCCATTGACACTGGATCATGGGTTGCTGTTGGATCATCTGAGGGAGCTTGTAGGACCCACTGACACTGTCATCTGCTGGTTTGAGTCTTACCTCACGGGCAGGATGCTGAGGTGGTGATGGGTACTTTCTCATCATTCCCAATGCCCCTGCCTTGTTGTGTGCCCCAAGGTTTAGTCCTCTCACCAATGCAGTTTGCAGTATACCTGATGCCCCTGGGAAGGATCATTTGACAATACAGTTTGGGTTTTCACTACTATGCAGATGATACTCAGTTTAATTTGTCATTGGTACCAGGGACTCTAGATGCTGTTGGGGTGCTAAGCGTATGCCTAGCTGATTTCCTGAAATGGATGGAATCTAGCTGGCTGAGGCTTAAGCTAGACAAGACTGAGTTGCTGGTGATCGAATTGGATCAGAACAGGGAGCGGAGGTAGTCATGGAAGATACCAGGCTTCTGCTCGATCGTCCAGACTGTTGGCCTCTGCCAAGATGAAAAATATGGGGGTCATTTTTGATCAATGGCTGACACTGGAGGCTCAAGTGTTGGCAGTAGCTATAAGTGACTTTTGCCATCTGAGGAAGATCAACCAGATTAGGTCCCTTATCTGTCCTGAAGACCTGCCAACTCCAGTGCCTGTGTTCATGATATCTTGGCTCAATTACTATAATGCAGTCTACCTTGGGACTAGTGGAGGTACCCTACGATGCTTGAAGCTGGTGCACAACACAGCTGCCAGGTTGCTGGCAGGCCTTTTGAGATCTAGCCACATGACTCTGGTACTGCCTGATCTGCACTGGCAGCCTGTGAAGTGGCAAGTTACCTTTAAGGTTGGTATTCTAACCTATAAAGCCCTACATGGTTTGGGACCTGACTACATGTTGGAGCTCCTGCATCCTGTCCAGTCCTTGCACCCCCTCCTCTCCTCTGGGAGGGCCTCCTTTGGTCCTGAGGGCCCGGCTTAGTCCTCCAGATATCATACTTTTGAGGTGGCTGGCCCTCTGTTATGGTGTACACCACCCAGGGGACTGAGGAGGCCCTTTGTGAAGGCCTTTAAAAGGGATTGAAAATCTTCCTATTTAACCAGGCCTTTGGGGGAGTAAAGAAGCATTGTTTTATCCCTTGCTTCTGTGCATGTACTGTAGCATACTATTTAAGTTATTTATGATAGTTTTTATCTATTTATTGTCTGTCACTCTGTAGCGGTGATCTGAGCCTTCAGGGCAGGGTGCCTTATAAATAAAGCTACTACTGCTAGTACTTAAGTACCATGGCAGCCTACCAGATAGTCACTTAACTTCTGTACTCCAAGATCCTTAGACTACCATCTAGCATAATCCTGCTTTGCTTTTGCACCTATCTAAATCTCTCATGTTGAGTCTAGCAGGGCAGCTCTCAAGGAACACAGCAGTTGCAATTTCATCCATGTCAGACCATGTTGTGCACTGCAGTCTCCTCCAAAAGATATTCTCATTAGCTCCCTAGGCTGACTTTCAAGATGGCAATGGTGGGAAACAACCTGACTCCAATGACCCTGTCGGAAATAAAAGACATGTTTGCCGGCTTCTCACAAATATATAAGCTGGAAATCAGTTCACAAAGAATGAATGCTGACATGATCCAAATTGCCCACTGCATGAACACTTGATCAACCAGTAGCTGACATGGAAGACAGGACTGAGCGGCTCACAGCATACATTCATGAGAAGGACTGAGCCCTCAGGATCCTTTGGGAGAAGGTGGAGGATCTTGAAACTGGAGGTTGGTGGAGCAACCTCCACATTCTTGAATTCCCTGAGAGCTGTGAGTGGAAAAGCAAAAACTCTTTCCTGATGCCTGATTTATCAGAGCTTCTCAGGGAGCAGTGCCAAGAAAACATGGAAACTGACCATTCTGACAAGACTCTTGTCTGTCCCCAAATTGGGAGAGTAGCCCCAAACAATCTTGGCCCATTTTCTGAACTACACAAAAAGAAGCTCATGGTCTGGGCACAGCAAAAGGGGACATATTTTGGAGGGTCATCACATCACGATCTTACCAGATTTCTCGAAGGAGCTCTCCATCAATGCAAAGTTTACACCCCTGCGGATGAGTTTTTTCAGCATAGAATTCTGTACAGCATATGGCAATGGTGTATTTTATCAGGTATGATTTATGCAAGAAAGTGGATGTGCAAAGTTACTTTTCAATGTCCATAGTGTCGTCTGTCATCATGCAGCATCTTCATGCTGCCACATTTCAGGACACTGACTATGTTTTCAAGGAAGCTGCAAGTGCATACATACCATAAACCCCTAAACAACACTTGCAAATAAATAAAGTAAGAGCATAAATTAGGTTTATTAAATGTTTACAAGCAAGGAAATGAAACTTCAAGACGTGAATCTATCCTAGCAGTGACATGGGATCTTTGCATTGTAATATGCATTCTCGTGAAACAACAAGAAAATAAACAATTTATTTCTATGCTCAAAACAACATTCTTAATAAATATCAATGATCAATGTAAGGAGTAAGCCCCACTTTGATATTAACCAACAGTTGTATGTGTGCTGTTTTCATATACAATGATTGTGGGCTCTGACCCCACACCCTCCTTTTTTTAGGTTTACCTTACAAGGGAGGAAGTTTTTCTCATTTTCAGCAGTCACAATATTGTTAGCTTCCTAATACAATGCTGTATCATTCAGTATGTTTAAAAAGGCATCTGAACTGTTTTACCAAACCTCCCAAACCACATAAAGGAGTCTAAGTATGAGGGACCCTCAGTTTTTGAGTCTCATTCATAGCTTTAAACTGCTTCTTCACCCATGACCAGTATCCATCTACAGTATGTGTATCTACACCAGTAATAGGATCCTCAAAAGTCTGTGAATGATTAACTGTCTTATGTACATAATGTTTGCCAGCTATTTCTGCTATCCCATGGTAGGCAGCCCATTGGTCAGAGTATATCACGGTACTCAGCTAAATGTTTTTCTCAATTATGGGAAGCAACGTTGCTGCAACTCTTCTAGTCTACAAGACACAAAATGCCCACTGACTTCTCAGTAGTGTTGTGTGAAATGCGAATATTCTTAGCACGCAAAATATTCTGTGTAATTCCCGCATTACATGACATTTTTCGAAAAGGTGAACGTAATTTCGCTGCTTGGTGGCAGTTTTGTGTAACTAAAAAATTTCACCAATTTCACTGCTGTTTTCAATTTTGCCTGAAAAATTATGCTCAGAAGGTGAAGTTTGCAATGCATTGTGGGTAAATTGTTGAAATACCACATTCAGGCCATTTCCAGCACAGTGTATTGTCTGTTGAGTTGGAGAGCAGTTCATTGGGGTGCATCACAGCCAATAAACGCTTTCAAAACATAGAAACGTAGAATTTGACAGCAGATAAGGACTGCTTGGCCCACCTAGTCTGCCCATTTCCTACCTAACAGATAAGCTGCAGATCCTAGTTAATCAACAGCCTACTTTCTCCTACCCTAGAATTGCCTTATGTCTGTCCCATGCATTCTTGAATTCCCCACTGTTTTTTGACTCTATGACCTCCTCAGAAAGGCTATTCCATGCTTCTACAACCCTCTATGTGAAGAAATAGTTCCTCACATTACCTATGAGCCATCCCTCTCTGTCTTCAAATAATGCCCTTGTTCTTGCGCATCTCTTTTGAAAGATGCTACCCTCTTGGACTTTGTTGATTCCTTGAGGTATTTGAAAGTTTCTATCATGTCCTTCCTCTCCCTCCTTTCCTCGAGGCTATACCTTAAGCTCCTTTAGTCTTTCTTCATATGTCTTCTGGCGCAGACCCTGCACCATTTTGGTTGCCCTCCTCTGGACAGCCTCCACCCTGTCTATGTGTTTGTGGAGATGGGGTCTCCAGAACTCTAAACAGTACTCAGATGAGGTCTTACCAACTGTCTGTCGACAGAGGGCCAACAACTTCCTGTTTTCTACTGGTGATGCCTCTTCCTTTGCATCCCAGTATCCCCCAGCCCTCCTTACTGCCTTCTCACATTGCTGGCCCACCTTTAGGTAATTTGATATGACTACCCTAGGTTCCTTTCCATTTTGTTGTTGTCAATATCTCTCCCCATTGTGTACTCTTGCCCTGGGTTTTTGTTTCCCAGGTGCATTACTTTGCACTTGTTTTGTTGAATCTAAGCTGCTGTAGATTTGACCATTCCTCCAACCTTGCCAAGTCCCTTTTCATCCTTTCCACCCCACCTTGAGTATCAACCCTGTTGCAGATCTTTGTGTCATTTGCAAAGAGACATACCTTTCCTCCAGTTCCTCCACAATGTCACTTATAAAGACATTAAAAGGACCAGCCCCAGTACTGAACCCTGCGGTGCCCACTAGCAACCCTCTTTTCTTCACTGTGGACACCCTTTACTATTACCTACTGTGTCCTGTTGTCCAGCCAGTGTTTTATCCAGGCTACCACCCTGGGACCCACCCCAAGCTGGCTAGTTTGTTTATTAATCTTTTGTGTAGGACTGTGTCAAATGCCTTGCTAAAAGTCTAGGTAGGCCATGCCCATAGCCCTCCCTGGTCTACTACTTTGGGTACCCAGTCAAAGAAATCAATTAGATTTGTTTGACATGGACCTTCCTGCTGTGAATCCATGCTGCCTCGTGTCCCAGCCCCACTGGCCTCTAGGTATCAATTTTTTCCTACAGAAGTGGTTCCATCATTTCCCTACCACTGAAGTCAAACTGACAGGTCTGTTGTTTCCTGCCTCTGTCTTGCTCCCACTTTTGTGAAGGGAATCACATCTGCCCTCCTCCAGTCCTCAGTTACCACACCATCCTCCCATGATTTATTAAAAGGGTAGTCAGTGGTGTTACTAGTTCTTTCCTAGTTCTTTTAGAATTCTGAGGTGAATCCCATCAGGTCCCATTGATTTATCCACCTTCAGTTTTAAGAGTTCTTTCAGAACCCTTTCTTCCATCAAAGGACTAATATCAACCCCTATCCAGAGTGCTTTATTGACTGGATTAGGTCTCTCTCCCTGCTTTTCCATTGTGAATACTGAGCAGAAATATTTGTTCAGTATCTCTGCTTTTCACTGTCGCTCTCTGCCCAACCACCTTCCTCTTTATTCAGCCTCGGTATCCCTACCTTCATCTTTCTTCGCTCCTAATGTACCTATAAAGGTTTTATCTCCCTTCTTAACCGATTTGGCTATCTTTTCCTCAGTTTGGGCCTTTGCTATTCTGACTGCCTTTCCGCTTCCTTCTGCTTTAACTGGTACAGTTCTCTGTCCTGCTCCTTCATGCTTCCTTATACTTTCTGAATGCTATCTTTTTCTCCTTACCTTCCCAGCCACTTCTTTTGAGAACCATAGAGTTTTTCTTTCTTTTGATTTGTTTATTTGCTCACACAAAGGCTTGTTGCCTCTGTGATGGCAGTTTTGATGTTTCCATTGTTGCTCCACCCTACCTTCTTGCCTGTTTGCTAGTGCTTTTCTGAGGCACTCTCCCATTTTGACAAAATCAGCCCTTTTGAAGTCCAGTACCTTCACTTTTGTGTGGCTTGACTCTACAGCTAAATTAATCATGAACCACACTGTTTGGTGGTTGCTTGTTCCCAGATGGCTACTCACTTCAAGATCAGAGATCCTCTCTCCTTCCCCATTTGAGAGTACCAGGTCTAAGATTGCTCCCTCCCGAGTGGGTTTCAAAACTAGCTGTCTGAGGTGTGCCTCATGGGGCACCCGAGAATGGCCCTGTTTGATGCGGCTTGCAGCACAGGTGCCTGAAGCTAACATCTGGCATATTCAGTCCCCATCAGCAATATCTCACCTTTCTCTGCCATCCCAAGGATGCCTTCTATCATTTCCTTGTCCATTTCCTCCCCTGAGATGGGGGGTTATGCAACCCCTGTGCAGATTGTGGAGCCATTTCCAGTCTCCAGGGTGACCTACAGTGCCTCTTCTCCTCCCTGTTTACCCTTTAGTTCTGTTGCTTTTATCCCTTCCCTTACATAGAGAGCTACTCCTCCTCTACTCTTCTTCCCTCCCTGTCCCTCCTGTAGATTGTGTACCCTGGTATGTTGATATCCCAGTCATGGTTCTTTGTGTACCATGTTTCTGTGACTGCCATGATATCCAGGCATCCTCTTCCATGAAGGCCACCATTTCGGGAGCTTTTTACCTAGACTACACGCATTGGTACTCATTACCCTCCATTTGCTTCTGGCTTTATTTCTTTTGCCCCATCCCTGTCCTTACTGCCTTTGTCTTTTCTCCATTTACCCCTGTCCTTATCCCTATCGACTGGTCTATATTGGTGTTTACCTCACTAATTACCCTGACTTTTGGGTGGGCTAGGATTTCCTTCTCCTTTTCAGTGCCTCCCCCTTGGCTAGTTTAGATGCTTGCCAATGAAGCATTTAAACCTATCACCTAGGATCCAGGTTCCCTCCAGGATAGATGCAGACCATCACACTTGTATAGTCCTGCATCCCTCCAGATGGAGCCCAGTCCCCAATGAAGCCAAATCCCAGAGCTCTGCACCAGTTTTCAACCAGTCATTGAATCCCATGGTGCAGAGTATCCTAGCCTCATCCATGCCATAGACAGGTAGCACTTCCAAGAAAGTTACCGTGTGTGCTACTTGTCTAAGGCCCCTACCCAACTCCACAAACTCCTGTTGCACTGCTCTGATCCCATTCTCAGCCAGGTCATATATCCCTAGGTGGATAATGACATCCAGCTCACTCACCCCTGGCAGCTGCTCCCATGATCCTGAGGATCTGTTTCCTGTCCCTCCAAGCCATGGCACCAGGCAGGCACCTTACTTCCCTTTCCTTCCCTCCCAGTTCTACCCCCCAGCAATTGAGTCCCCACCAGGAGTTGTTTCCTTCCCTGTGGGATCCTGTGCCACCCTCCTGTGGGTCTCCATTGTGGAGGTTCCAAGCATCCTTCTTGGTCTCCACTGTGGGTGGGGCCTCCATACAGAGGAACCATGCTCCACCAGAGTGGTGAATGAATTGTGGAGAGGCACAACTGGAGGGATGCACCTCTGTGCCACCACCTCACCTCCCTGAGCCCACCATGGTCCAACCCTCCTCTTTCTTGGCAACTCTGAGGTAGTGGCGGTGGCCTGGGTGGTCCTTGGGTGGGTAGCAGATTTTCTCAATCATTGCCAGGTCAGCATGGAGATGAGCAACCACCTTCTTCAGACCAGAGAGTGTCTGCAAATAGGCAGCAACACAGTTTCCAGAATGTTTCCGGAAGACTGCTGCTCCACAGCCAGTACATTGCACCACTCCCCACATGTCTGTGTCCCTTCCTGTTACAGATGCTTTTCTTTTGTTGCTTTTTTGTGTTCTTGTTTTAGTGTGTGCAAGCTTGTGAGTGTCTCTACCCTATTCAGTGTACTGTGACTTTAAGGATATGAACAGGTATATGTTGTTAGCAGTTTTGGGAAGTGATGTCAGAATCCCTGCTATAAAGGAAGTTATGCTCTTGGGGTGGTGGGTGTAGGGAAGGGTGGGAGGAGTAAACCTATGCTGTCCAGAAACAATCAACTAGAACTCTGACCCTCCTCCCCTGGGAGTGCCTTCCTTCCTTTCAGACACCCTATTTCACAGAGGTTAAGTACCGGTCTAGCCACAAATGACTGCAAATATCTCCCAGCTATAATTCCTCCCTAGCAAATTAAAGTTAAAACTAAGACAAGTCAACCCCAAAAAGAGAATCGATACTAGTTACTTACACAGGTCCAGAAAGTAATAATTCAGTTCAGTGTAGCCAAGAAAATAACCTCCTTGATTTAATGAATCTCTGGCTGCATTTAAGGAATCTCTGGCTGCTTTCTCTCTCTTAATATCTGATTTTTTAGTTAAAAGTTTTATTGGTTTCGATTGTTTTACAAACAAAAAGGAAAATTAAGTGCATACAGTATAAATTATTAGTCACGGATTATTATGTAATACAAGCTGGTATCAGAGATTGTATTATACCATTCTTTAGCAAATACAGTGTGCACTTATCCAACAACACATTGTAGATTTCTGTAGGAGTGAACCTACCAGAAAAGCTGAAGATCCCTTTAAAAGGAGATCCTTGTGGAGTCTAGCTTCACAGGTTTGGCTGTAAGTTTCTCTCTGACCCTGTAACAGAACAAAACCAAGCTACAAAGAACCAGGTAGTGAATATTTTTTATTCTGCACTACTCTGAGGGTGCTGTACTTGCTCTTACCAGAATGGAAAACCTCTGGCTCTGAATAGTCTGTCTGAGATGGGTCAAGGCCAGGTGGGTGACAGATATGAGTTAAGTCTGTTTGAGGAAGAGTGAGCTCATCCTATCCAGTTCTGGCAAGTAGATAGGCTAGAAATGGGCCCCAACATGAGTGGTATTTTGTAACTGTGTTAGCAGCAATACTTGATAAGTGATCTAAGGACGCTATGGCTGTTAGGGAGTTCAGTAGTTATGCTATGGTTGGGACTACTGACATTCTCCATCTGCCTAGGATTAAACTCTTTGTCTGCATACTCAATAGTGTGAGCCATCTTTTTGGTAGGAAGTCCATTTTAGATCTGGGGAGGAATGCCTAGTAACCAGAACATGGGATCTGAGGTATAGTTTTGCCTACTACCTCAGATGCCAGTTCCCTTGTTTTGTTCCATAAAGAATGTATCAGGAGCATACCCATAGGACTGCGGAGTAAATTTCTTTCTTGTGCTAGGCACCTCCAACAGAGGTTGTTGTCCAGAACCTTGGCTTTGTATAGAACCACTGGGGTTCGTACCACTGATGGAGAATTTTGTTTTGGATAAGTTACATTTAGCATCTGGATAGATATGGTGGGCCTGGTTCCAAACTGATTTCCACTGTTGGGGAGTGATCATGGCATTGAGGCCTAATTCTCCCATTAGGCCTTGGAGTCTAGTGATTGGGAGGGTATTGTGTTTCTCATTGCTACATAGATCCTGCTAGTCCACCCTTTCCTTAGGGCAGACACTCTGCTAATATATATCTGACTTAGGGTGAAGGGCTTTCTTTTAAATATGCCAGGTGGTGCTGCACAGTTGGAGGTATCTCCAAAAGTCTTTTGTGGGATATCCCTGTCTGATGAAAGATGTTGGAAGGATTTTGTGCCCTCTTCTGCTGAGAATATGTCCCTGAGGTGGGTAATCCCTTGTGCTTCCCAGTGTGGCCATCTGATGGGGAGGTGGGCAACCTGGCGCATCAGTGTTGTCCCCATTTAGGGGTCATAGCTATGGGAAACAGTTCTGTTTTTAGCTTCTTAAGTGCACTTTAGCCCAGTATTTAATTGAGGTGCCAATGGTGGGATGGGAGGTTGCCATCTGTGGGTGGGGTGACTGTATAGTAGTAGGGTCAGATTGTGAACCCCTGCATATGCCTTTTCCATGTGCAGCCATGGCGGGCTGAGGGAGTAGTGGAGAGAACCACGCTTGGGTCTGGGATGTGTGAAAGGCCCATTTGTAGCCATCTAACCAGGGAAGGCACCAGCCACCCTCCTTCCAGTGAGTTCTAATCTTGTTGCAGCTTTATCGAGGTCTTTTCTATCCCACAGAAAGTAGCCAAACATACACTCAATGATTTTGAACCATTTGGGAGGAGTTTTAGGGTATGTGGGACATTAGATGAGCAGTTTTGGTGCTGTGATCATCTTTAGTGCAGAGATTTTCCCTGCTAAAGTGAGATAAAGTGATATCCACCTCTCCAGTTTGGTCTTGAGATCTGCTATCAAGGGTTTCAAGTTTAATTCCAACCACCTAGCAAGGTCCGGGTGATGAAGATGCCCAGATATGTTATTGCTTTGGGGCCCATTGCAGGCCACATGGGGCGGCTTGTGCTGGGGA
The DNA here is from genome assembly GCA_016271365.2 of Neoceratodus forsteri. Taxonomy (NCBI): domain Eukaryota; kingdom Metazoa; phylum Chordata; order Ceratodontiformes; family Ceratodontidae; genus Neoceratodus; species Neoceratodus forsteri. The sequence goes on along the minus strand of CM028137.1, from coordinate 257,062,587 downwards.
ACAGTGTTTGTTTAGTGGGAGGACCCTCGGTTTTGCCTTGATTAAGTTTCAGACCTGAGTAGGCTGCAAAGTCATCTAGCAGGGTGAGTGGGGGGTGATCTGTTGATGTTCGCCAGGAGGACCAGCAGATCATCTGCGTGCATGAGCATAGAATACTTCCTTCCCCATGGGGATGCCCTGTATGGTAGGGTGCTGCCTGATGGCAGCTGCAGTGGTTCAATCGCCAGTACAAAATGAAGGGGAGAGGGGGTAACTCTGCCTAATGCCTCTTCTCAGAAGAAAAGGGTCTGATAGTATCAGCTGATCGGTATTTTTGTGGCTGGTAGATTGTAAAGGGCTTTGACACATCTCTGGAAGTGGTCACCAAAGCCAAAATGACTAAAGACTTCTGTAAGATAGTCCCACTGCAGGGAGTCAAAAGTCTTTTCAAAGTTGATAGCTATTGCTGCCACTGGAGTGGGAAGAGATTTGGCCAGGTGGATCAGGTTAGCCAAGGATCGGATATGGTCCTTGCTGTATCTTCCTGGGACAAATCCACTACGTGGGGTGGATTAACAGAGGTAGAAGGGGTTCAACCTGGGGACATGATTTTAGCAAACATCTTACTGTCTGCATTAATGAAGGATATTGGCCTGTAACTGGTGGGGAATGTTGTGCCCTTGCTCTCTTTAGGGAAGACCATAATGACTACCTCCCTAAGGGTAGTAGGAAGGAACCTGAAGCTAAGGCTTCATTGTACACTTTGCCTAGTATGGGAATTATGTTGCCAGACAGGAGTTGCCAAATCTCCAGTGGAACTCATCTCCCCAGAGCTTTCCCTGTGTTCATGGCCTGGAGGGTTTTTCAACTTTTAACGTTGTCCAGGTGTGTTGCCTGCTGAGGAATAAGCTTAGGAGGTCAAGGGAAGACAAAAACTCTGCTACAAGTTTGTTATCCATACATCTAGATAATGAGTATGGGTTAGAGTAAAAAGGACTTCATTATATTGTTTATGCAATGTGCCTTAGTCTATGGCTTCCCAATGGCATCCCTCAGCCCAGTAATGTATCATTCTACTTGTTGCTTCTGTAGTTTGTACGCTTAGTAGCTTCCTCTTTCTCTCCCATCCCCAAATTTATGCCTTAGCCTAAGAATAGCTACTTTGACCTTTCTGGACAGTAGTTCATTTAACTCCATGCAGAGTTTTATTATGGACCGTTTAGAGGAAAGTGAGGGCTGAGATGTGGAGTTATTTTGCCTTGTTTTCCTCCTGCTTAAGTTGGCCTTCCAGGGAGCTTAATAGGTGTTCTCTTTTCCTCGCATCCTGGCTATGTACCTCATAATGTTACCTCAGAGGGTGGCCTTACAGGCCTCCCATGTAGTACCTGCTGAGGTGTCAGAGATGGGGGTTTTCTGCCAGAAAATCAGATACCTCTATGCTAATCCACTGCTTTAAGTCAGGATCCCTAAGAAGAAGGGCATCTAGCCTCCATGCGGTGGAGGTGGTCTGTCGGGGTCCCCACAGGAGATGAAGGTGTACTGGGGCAAGGTCTGAAATGACTGTTGGCATTATTTCACAGCCCAGGGAGATTTGGGCAATGTGCACTGACACCAGCCAGTAGTCCAGTCTGATGAAAGTGCCATGGACCTGAGACTGGAAGGTGTAGTCCTTTCCCAGGGGTGAAAGACTGTCCAGATGTCCAACAACCCTGTGTCCTGAATGAGCTGGTTCAGGGACAGCTGAGCTCTTGGGTAGGGTTCAGGTCGCTTGCACTGTGGTCCATTTGAGGGGCTATTGAAAGACTGAAATTCCCTCCTAATACTATAGGGACCTTGTCTGTCTATCCCTCCATTGCTTGCACCACCTCATGGAGGAAGGTGGGTGCATCCTCACTTGGCCCATAAATGTTTTCCAGTAAAGTGGCCCTCAAGCATATCCATTAGGACCAAGACCCACCTCCCATTTATGTCCTCCTTTTTTCATGGTTAATTTGAAATTTTATGGATGAGAATAGCTACCTCCCTCTTCTGCGTGAGGTGCAGAGGATGAGAAGACCTGCCCTACCCATTCCTTAGCTAGCGTAGTGTGATCAGCAAGGTTCAGTTTGGTCTCCTGTAGAAATGCTAGACTGGACCACAGCTTTTCAAATGGGATAATACCTGTTTACGTTTTATCAGGGTATTCAGTACCGAATTTCCAGGTATAGCAGTTTAGATCATCCATAATCTTGGTGGTAGCTGAGCCTTATGTGTAGTGATTGAGCAAGATGGGGTAGAAAACCACTGTCCAGTCTATTGGCATACTTGAGGTTACATCACATTCTGAGAGTTTCATTATCAGCTACAGCATTATATAGTATATCATCACTACATTTTGAATATTTACGTGGTTTCTGGTACAGAGCACACCTGGGGCTTATCAACCCAACAATGGAAAGTGAACATTAAACTGTATACAATGGCCAGAGCCATACCTTCTTAGGGGTGGTGCAGGTGATATGCCAGCAAGAGGATGCCAATGACTTACCTGCCCATGCCTGGGAGCTGGAATAAGAGTAGGGAGTTTGCTATGTTGCCCACTATCATGGGTCTGACTCTTGGAAGTCAGTCTTCGGGTAAGTGCTCTGTCCCTTCACTGGGTGGGCATCAAGGGGAACTCTTTATGTTGCTGGTATTGTGAGTTCAGCATTGTGGCATGGGAGGGTCCCTTCCCCTACAGCTATAGGTTATATTTGGAAGGGGGTTGATCGGCCCGCTTAGTGATCCAGTTGGTCTGGGCCTCAAACTTGCAGTGTGGTAGGCAAGTGAGATTCATGTCCTGAGATTTCCTGGCTTGGGGTCTGCCACTGTGAGCACAAAGTAGAGCTTGAGTACAGTGCTCGAGTTGCAGGTGGGGCCCTGGCCTGCAGCCAGCAAGAAGGATGTGGGCTTTTGGCATTTTGGGGGATTGAGTTATGTGTTGAGTTTACCGGGGGTCCTGTCAGTAGGTGCTATCTCCTAAGTCTTAGCTGAGGCCCTCTCCTCTCCCTCAGCTGAGAGTTGGAGACATGTTGCTCATTTGCTCAGCACCATGGGGGAGTCCTCACAATGGTGAGGCACCCACAGATATCAGACTTGAATGGCAAGGTATGTCGCACCCTCCTCTCTTTGCTCTGCCCTCTGTGTATATGAGGGAGCTGTATAGCCCTTTCAAGAGCAGCAAGGATTAGGCTGGCCACCATTACTATGTATGGACAAGGGCTTCATGCCCCTCCCAGAATCTTTAGTTGGGTCTAGTGCAGCTGTGAGAGGGAGAGCCACAGGGGGTTTCCATGAACCTGGCTTTCAGGAGTGAGCTGCCACATCCCCAGCCCATTTTCTCTTTTGTAGACAGCATGCCACTGACCTCCCTCCCTTCACTGTGCTCAACCATTAAGTTATATCTAGGGACACTGGAAAATTACACCATGATTTTATCCTCACCAAAAAATGCACTTCCCACAAAATTCCCAGTTCTCCCCAGTCCTTTAACTGCATAGCCTGCTAGCCTTCCTGCAAAATCCCCTTCAGTGGCCAGTTTTACCTTCAAGGGCTATAACCCACTGGAGGTCTTCTGTGGTACCCCATGTGCTCAGGCTGGTGACTGGTGATGTCTGAAATAGCTCCCTAAGTGATCTGACTGGTGCCTCATGAGTCCTGATATGCCCCACTGGTGCCTCCCAAGTCCCAACATGTCCCACTGGTGCCTCCCAAGTCCTGTATCCCAATACACTCCCACTGGCCCAGGCGACCAAACTAGCTGCTGCATGGATTAGCTGGGTGTGATGCGCCACTGACATCACTATGGCGCGTCCACACCAGCTGGGTCCAATCATGCCTGATTGTTTGTTTTTTATTTGGTGCCCTTTACTATAGTGTTCTGCCCCCAGGTCCGACAAACCAATATAAATGTACACGGACAGGTGGGGGGGCATCGAGTTTGACTTCACCTGGGTGGCAAGACCTGAGTGGAGAGTGATGAGAGAAAGAGAGGACCTGAGTGGAGACAAATAAGGAGAGAAGAGCAGAACAGAGCTACCAGAACTGAGAGGGCAGGGAGTGCTGCTGACTGCTGGCTGGCCCACAAAATCATTAAAAAGAGCTAAATCACTGCCAGTAATGGACACCCTTGCCTGCAGCCTCCAGCTAACAACTGTGCTGTCAGCCTGTCACCAGAATCACTATTTCTGCAGACCATTCCTGGAGACTGCTGCTGCTGTTGGAACTCTCACAGTACCAGGTATGTTGATTTACAGACTGAAATGTAGTGTTGTCAACATTTAAGTTAGTCATGGAGGAGGGTGGTAGGATGGTAGGGTAGACCAGGAGGGTGCTTAAAAATGTATGTTGGTCTCAAAGGGCTGGTGGGAGCCTGTGGGACCTGATGAGGGCAAGTGGTTAAAATGTTTTTATTTGTCTCGGATGGAGGGTGGGAGCTCAGAAGGGCCAGACTGGGGGCAACTTGTTTAAAAATTGTGTTCTCTCAGAGGGAGGGTGGGAGGCCAGGATGGTGCTGATGTGGGGCCCAACTGGTTTAAAAAAAAAAGGTGTTGCTCTTGGAGGGAGGTGGGAGCCGGGGCCCTGGCATGGGAGGCAATCGGTTTAAAAAAATTGTGTTGCTCTCAAAGGGAGGGTGGGAGCCTGGGAGGGCCCTGACGTGGGGGGCAACTGGTATGAAAAAAATGATGTTGCTCTTGGAGGGAAGGAGGAGGGAGGGTGGGAGCCCATGAGGGCACTGACATGGGGGGCAACTGGTTTAAAAATTGTGTTGCTCTTGGAGGGAGGGGAGTGGGGGGGAGCCTATGAGGGCCCTGATGTGGGGGCAACTGGTTTAAGAAAATGGTGTTGCTCTCAGAGGAGGTTAGAGCCTGGGAGATCCCTGACATGGGGTGGAGCTGGTATGAAAAAATTGTGTTGGTCTTGGATTTCTGGTGGAAGCCCTTGTGGGACCTGACATGGGTGGCAACTGGTTTAAAAAAAATGTTTGCTCTTGGAGGGAGGGTGGGAGCCTGGGAGGTTCCTGATGTGGGTTGGAGCTGTTATAAAAGAAATTGTGATGGTCTCGGATGGCTGGTGGAAGCTCTTGTGGGACCTGACATGGGGCAAATGGTTAAAAGGTTTTTGTTGGTCTCAGATGGAGGGTGGGAGCCCAGAAGGCCTGACGTGGGGACAAGTGCTGAAAAAAGTGTGTTGTCTCTGAGGGAGGGTGAGAGCCTGGAGGGTCCAGGAGGAAGGAATGGTACTGGTATTTGTCTATCCTCTCTCCTGTGGTTTGTCTATGTCTCACTGTTGTGTTCAGGTCTCTGGGGAGGGAGCAATGAGGAGTGGTTGACCAGAATGGCACAGAACAATTTTTTTCCATCATATGTGGCAGACACCTGGGTCTGTCCCTTGCTCCTGTGGTGTGTCCATGACTCGCTGCTGTGGTTCCTCGGAGATGGAGTGGAGGGGTGAGCCTGGTGGACTGGCACACATGGTGAAAAAATTGTTCTTGCCTCTGGTGAGGAGCAGGGTGGAGCGGGTGACCAGAATGGCACAGGAACAATTTTTTCCATCTTGTGTGGCAGTCTCCTGGTCTGTTCCTCGCCTCCCATGGTGTGTCCATGACTCGCTGTTGTGGTTCCTCAGAAGTGAAGTGGAGGGGTGGGTCTGCAGACTGGCACACATGTTGAGAAAATTGTTCTTGCCTCTGGTGAGGGAGCAGGGTGGAGCGAGGCGACCAGAATGGCACAGAACAATTTTTTCCAATGTGTGGCAGTCTCCTGGGTCCATCCTCACTCCCATGGTGTGTCCATGACCATGACTTACTGCTGTGGTTCCTCAGATATAGAGTGGAGGGTGGGCCTGGTGAACTGGCACACATGGTGAAAAAAATTGTTCTTGCCTCTGGTGAGGAGAAGGTTGGAACAAGCAACCAGAATGGCACAGAACAATTTTTTTCCATCTTGTGTGGCAGTCTCCTGGGTCCGTCCCTCACTCCCATGGTGTGTCCATGACTTGCTGCTGTGGTTCCTCTTAGATGGAGTGGAGGGTCTGGTGGACTGGCACACACAGTGCAAAAATTGTTCTGGCCTCTGGTGAGTAAGCAGGGTAGAGCGGGTGACCAGAATGGCACAGAACAATTTTTTCTACATGTATGGCAGTCGCCTAGGTCTGTCTCTCTCTCTGTCATGTGTCCATGACTCACTGCTGTAGTTCCTCAGAGATGGAGTGGAGGGGTGGCCCCGGCAGACTGGCAACATGATGAAAAAAATTGTTCTGGCCTCTGGTGAGTAGGGTGGGTGGGCAAGCTGACTGTCAAAGAACAATTTTTTCATCATGTATGGCAGTCGCCTGGGTCTGTGCTTTGCTCCCGTGGTTAGTCTGTACATTGCTCCTGTAGCTACTCCATGCATCTCTCCTCTGGTTTATCCATGCATCGCTCCTGTGGTTCATCCATGCTTCGCTCCAGTGGGTTGGAGAATGGGTGGACGGGCTGAGTCAACATGGCACAATGTCATGCTCCTGTGTTCTGTATAGTGCCCAGATTAAAAAGAAATTGAGAGTTAGCAGGAAAAAAATGAATTTCTGGAGTCTTTGGTTCCATGTATACCAGTTAAGTCCATGGGCAAGCTCAGCATCACAACAAGGCAACTCCAGGAGCTAAGGTTTTGAAACAAATCTGCCCAGCTTAGAACACTGTGGAATGCAAACTAGTGGTGCGATATTGGAGGATTAAGCATCCCAAGGAAAGCTCTACTCCTTCTATGCACTGATGCTCTCTTCCAATTCTTAATTTTTTGTTTCATTTTGTTTTAGTTAAGCTACACCATGTCTACACGCCACCAAAATGCTTCCATCTTTCTTGCAAAGAGGCCAAGGACCATCATGTCTCAGATCTTGTGCGTGCTCACAATCGGGTTAATTTGTATCCGGAGGATCTTTACGAGGATGGAAGATTGCTGTTTGTTGTGTTTGCACCACACAATTGACTTTGTGTGGAACCATACAGTTGACAAGCATATGAAGTCACAGAAACATCTGGAAAGAAAATAAGCTGCAAAGAAAAACTTGCAAAGTACTACTCACACAGATGTTTGCAGTTATTTAATTTTTTCATATTCTGTTTTTTCTTCCTGGGTGCACCTTGGGTGGCTGGTATCTGTTCTGTCCCTGCATCCCAAGTCCATCTCAACTCTATCTGGCACCATGGAACCCCATTCCCCCCACCACCACCGTGTGCACATGTGCCTTGTTCCTGCATCCCCCTTCTTGCTGCTAGAGTTCAGCACTACCGCCTGGCCTCTAACAGGTGGCAGTAGCAAAGAAAGACACCCCCACTCAGAGAGGAGAGCAGTCAATCGGACACTCGATCCTCTCCTCCCCTTGACCCCACCACCGATCTTGTTCCCAAACAGGTTGCCAGTGTGGCAGGAGGTAATAGGCTCACAGCTCCACAGCCGTCCATGCCACTGGGCTGGCCTACAGTTTGTTTTCCTGTAAAATATTAAATCGTGTTTGTTTTTTGTTTTTCAGGCACAGTTTTTTCCTGTAAAATATTATATCTTGATTTTTTTTTTTTTTTTTTTAGGCACACCTCTACAATAGCAGTCATTGACTTCTTGTTTCAGCTGAGCAACAGAATCATCCATTGAATTTAAGGAATTTGTTCTGGACTTTGTTAGCTGTTTGACCCATGAGACATACCACTGGAGAAGGCTTCTGGATATCAAGAGTTCTTAAAGAAGCACACAAAACAAGGTGGGAGTCTTCCTGGACCAGCTCAACTTCAGAGCACGATCTCCAAAAACTTGGCCTGATCATGAACAGTCCCTGAAAGAGGTGGTGGAGGATCAAGATGTCTTTATTTTCCTGGATGAGCCAACAGATGCCTGTGGACATAGTGTATTGGCTATTTTGGCCCAACCTTTGCTGATTGTTGAGGAACAGCCACTCCTAATTGGTGTGGAGTTTTTGATCACGTGAACAACACCACAATATCCCAAGCTCTGCTAAAAGTGCTAAACACCAATGGGGTGAACTTCAATAAAGTCTTTGCCATTGGCACTGACAGTGCAAGTTACAGTATATGCACATGGCTTTTGAAACTGTGCTGTTCTGTGTCCTATCAAATGCAGTGCATGTCAATTCGTTGCCCACCTCCTCAATTTGGTCTTGGAGGTCTGGGTGGACACACTGGAAGACTTAAATTCTGCTGTTTCCCTTGTTAAAAACATATTTTGCCAGAGCCCAATGCATAGGCATCAGTACTTTCCTTCATGGAATCCAAGCAGGGCAGTGTACCCAAGATGCTGTTATATGCAGTGGTAACTCGGTGGTGCTCCTGAGTTAATGATGTTCAGTATTTGCAGACTGTTTGTGTTAACAGAATTCGTTGAAACACCGCAATCCAATGCAGCAACCTTGAAGTGCCTTAAGTGCTTATTAAAAGCGAGCAGCAGAGCTGGTAACACAAGCCACTTTTGTGGTGGAACACTCTTCTGAACTCATTAACCTTATTCTACAGTTGCAGTCAAGCAGCCAGCCACAGGGACACTCCATATTTGGAAGGGTGCAAAATATGTAAATGTTTTGGACTTCTGTACCACTGCAGGGAACTGAATACAGAACAAACACAGTAAAAATGTTATCCTGCTGTCAGTTACATGAAAATCAAAACTCTGTGAACCTTTTTCAATAGGTTATGTTGGACAGCAGTCAGAAACTGGACCAAATTTTAAAATCTCATCCTCAAATTGGCACATTCAAAGCTGCCCAAATCTTTGGTCCAATGCAGCTGCCAACACTGGACAAGGAAAAAGCAAATACAACCAGGAGCTACCATCTCTGGCTGGTGTTTCAAACTTGGAGTAGCATGGAACAGAATGGTATACCATGATGATAGTGATGGCATATGGGCAACTGTCATAACGGCGATCCATATGATGGCACTATCATCATGGGCAATTGTGGGGGATGGTGAGCGTTGTGACTGCGAGGTTAGGGTGGGTGACAGGAAGGGAGGGTGGGCGACAGGACATGGAGGGTTGGGGATCAGGTGTGACCCTCACGGTGAGCCTGCTTCCGCCAAGCCAACCATGTGGTGTGGTGGGTAGGGTGGTTGGCTCGATAGAGCAAGTCCTGGGTTCGGGACTGGGGAGGGTATTCCTTAGCGCTTCCACAGCTGCAGGACTTAGATTTCTTTTTAACCAGGATGTGCCCCCTCCTGACATGCACCCCCTGGAGTTGAGAATCTTTATTTAGGGGTGCAGAGGCAAATCCCCCAGAAGTGCAGAGAGCACAGCCCCACATGCCACAATTCAGTAGCCTTTTTCTGCATATCGCCGACAATGTTTTCGGCGATAATGTAGGTCGCGATAACAGCGACGCTTTGTGCAGTCACTATTAACACATAGAACTGTACAGAACATTTTCCCAGTCAGTACCCAGTGATGATTTTAATATTGTTGAGTGGCGGAAAGCACAAAGTGATACACTTCCACATCTTGCTGCTGTGGCAAAAGATATATCTGGCTTTCCTAAGCACAGCAGATGTTGAATGGACTTTTTCGCTGTACTCAGACCTTTTTAAAGGTAATCGGCAAAGTCTGGCAGATGACAATACTAGACTACTTCTTATGTTGAAGTACAATAAGAAATTCTAAAGATCTCAGTTGAATAACAGTTGCTGCCCATTCTATGATGTAAAATCCTTTCTTGATGATCTGGTGTGGTGGTAGTGGTGGTACTATACTTTTACTGTAGAATACTAATATTGTTTATTGTTTAGATTATTAGACTTCTGATTTGATGAACTGGTGGTGGTGGTGGTGGTACTACTGATTTGACAATGATGCTACTATTATAAAGTATACTGTTTTTGATCAGTTTTTGTGTGTGTCTGTGTTTTTAATAAAAACATACCTTTTGTGTGTGTCTGTTTTTTTTAATAAAACCTTTACCTTGTGATGGCTGGCTTTAATGTGCATCACAAAGCAACTGAAATTGAAAACCCATACTTGTACCTCACAGAGGAAAATGTTGCACAGTAGCCTGCAAAATTCCCACAGAATATATGCAAGTCCTGCAAAATCCTCCAAAATTTTGGAGAAAAAGTCCTGCAAATTCACCACAAAATCTGCTAACAAATTCTGCAATTTCCCAGTGGCCCTGGTTATATCTCAGTTGTGACTTGGGGAGGGGAACAAAGGGCCATTTAGTGTGGATGGAAATAGCTGCTGCCTATGCCATAACCTTTCCCAGCAAATTGAGAAACATCTTGCCCCAGTCCATTGTGTCCCCAAGTTGGTCATCTGTTGGGTCACAGGCCTGCTACTCTGACAAGGAGAAAAAGGTAAAGTCTCAATTTAGCCTGGCCACCTCATTTCTTGCTTGGTCATAATTGTTCTTTACAACAAGCTGGGGTAAGTAAAATGGTCTTCAAGGAGGTGGACCCCACTCGCTTCCCAAGTGTTTGTGCAGGGAGCCTGGAAGGAGTAAGATGGGGAACCACGGAGGGATGAGGCTCTAGTACTACTGAGCCAGAGCATCATGGCAGCTACCTTAATCAGGATTTAGTCCTTGCCTCTCCCCCCCATCACCCCAATCCTGCTCTTATGCCAATAGAAAATTGCACTTATTTGACCATTCCTCATCCAGATTCAGTCATGTGGTTGACCCTACTGTGGTGCGCTCTGCTGCTGGAGGGTTGACTTAGATGCTGCAGTGACAGCCGGGAGCAGAGGAAAGTTGGCCACTACCCTGTTGGCCATGTTCTGGAGTCTTGGAGGTGCAGAGCATATGTCGGGTTCCCTGATGAGCTGTTCTCCGAGGTTGGTGACCTTAGGATCCAGTGATGAGGGGCCCAGTGCAGAGTACTTATTTGGTGAGTGGAAGGCCTGCAGATTGGATGTTGTGTCTTGGGTTGTGTTGCCAAGGCTCTTAGATCTATTTCACCGCAGGGTGATCCTCTGAGTGTGAGTGGTGCTAGTGTGCCCTTGCGGTTCTAGGGGAAATGATCAGTTGAGCATTGCTCTCCAGGAGAGGGCTTGTTGTCCCAGAGGTTGACTGCTTGGTGTGTCCATGTGGTCATAGGTGGGAGCACGCTGATCACCTGTGGCCCTCCTGCAGCTGATCTCTCTTGGAAAAGTTTTGTGCAGATAGTCCATCAAGTTCTCCAGTTGGCAGAGCTACAGAGGGCCCCATTCTGTATAATTCACATTGTGGCTGGTTATCACAAAGAGAAGAGGATGTCGAGTGCATGAAGAATGTGGTGGTACTCAGTATAGGCCTTCCTACTCTCAGAGAAATCCTTAGAGTAATCCTGATAAATTTGGATTCGCTGATCCTCCAGACCAACTGACCTTTGGTGTGGGCTGCTGCTGTGATCACCTCCTTTGGCGGATATCAAGGAAATGAGCCAAGATGGGCCAAGGTCTTTCTCCAGCCCTGGAGGAGGTGCTAGGGAATGGTGGTCTCTCTCGATGTGTAGCATGGTCGGGTAAATCTAGTAGTGCTGGGACAGCCTACTGCAGAAATTGAATGGTGTCCTTGCACTCACTCCTCAGGAAACCTAGGAACTGGAGATTGTTTCTGCAACTCCAGTTCTCTAGGATCATCCCTTTATCCTGTACTGCATGCATGGTCCTGTTTTGTTCACACAGCATTTCCATGAGGTGTTGGATGGCGACCTCATGGGAACTGATTCTCTTTCAGTCTGGAACAGCTGGGCTTCAATGGATTGTACTGCCTGAGTGTTATGATTAGTAGCTTTCGTAAGCTGTGTCATCTGTTCCATTAATTGTGAGAACATTGTCTATTCTTGTAGGGTCACAGGCAAGTGGAGGAGGAGGCCATTTTCTCAGTCATGTAAAGCAGTGATCAGCGTCAGCAACAGATGATAGATGTCTGGTAAGTACTGTCCAGCTCAAAGGTTTTTCCAGGTGACGCTCCTGTGTCCTTTACTAGCGGTGCAGAGAGGCTGTTAAGTTTCACTTCCCAGTACAGAATTACGCCAGATTTTTCCTGAAAGGATGCAGACCTATTCACTTAAGCTGTCATCTTGATTCAGAGCTAAGTCACACACCCTTAATATCTGATTTTTGAGAACTAATTGATTCCACAATCTAAGGTTTGTTCCTAGTGCTGCTAGTGAACATTTTCTTCTTTTTGAATCTTTGGATTATACATAGTTTAACTTAGGTAGTGCTTTCAGTTTAATCTGTGTCTGTGAAGGAATTGAGTGGGAGGGTACACTGTGGGTGTGTGTGTATGTGTGTGTGAGAAAGCTGAGCAGGCTACTTTCTAATATATAATTTAACAAACAGATTTCTCACAAATTTTGAGCGAGTTTCTGTCATTTTTTAAGACTTTATATGTTTGTTGGTGTGCTACTTTTTGTAATATTTTTCTTACATATTGAACAATTTGTTTTCACTTTATCTGAACAGTTACTTATTCTAAGTTCCTGTTACCCTTGTTTAGTCAATCTTGTGCCTTATTTTGCATTGGAAAACTTGTAGTAGTTGAACACTTGTCCATATCCAGGTACACTGCTTTTGTGAATTGCTCACAGAATTTAATCGTTTGAGCTAGCCTCTGCATTACAGTGTTCCTGTTTTCTGTTTAATTTTGCTTACCCTTTCCCTGTTATGCCATTGTTGTTTAATAGCTGACCCGTACTATATAACAAACTACATAGTTTCAATAGAGTGGTGGTTCCTCCCAGATTTTTGGAGGCAACTTTGTTCATTTTAAATCTAGTTGTCCCTGCCCTCTGATATATCTATAAGCAAAAATTTGTATTTAGTAAGTACTGACACATTGCAGTACTTGTGTTGTCCAGACAGCACTTATCCATAGGTCTGTAGATCGTATTGTGTGTTATTCACATCACACACTTAGTAAATAGAAATACAGTACAGTATCATGTACTTCCGAGAAAGGCAAATGCTGGAACAAGCATATAAATTTGCATGCCAAGAGATGTTCCAGTTCAGGGAAAGGTAACAAGGTGGAAGATGCTTCAAAGAAGTCTGTTGCAAAAGCAGAAATGGAGTTCCACTTCCAGTAAGCAAACTTATTTCTGCATCAGTGCCTTTATCTTATCTTTCAGAAAAGAGATGTGCAAGAACAAGGGGCACAATTTGAAGATACAGGGGGCCTCTCAAAGGTAATGTGAGGAATTTTTCACAGAGAGTGTTGTGGATGCATGGAACAGCCTTCCTGAGGAGGTCATGGAGTCAAGAACAGTGGGGTAATTCAAGAATGCATGGGACAGACATAAGGCAGTCCTAGTGGGGGTAGGAGGAAGTAGGCTGTTGGTTAACTAGGATCTGCAGCTTATCCATCAGGAGGAAATGGGCAGACTAGGTGGGCCAAGCGGTCCTTATCTGCCATCAAATTTGTTTCTATGTTTCTTCTGTGTGCTCCAGTGCTGTGGCAGCCAGTACCAACAAAGAAGTTAGAAGTGGCTTTAGTGTGACTCAGGTTTTACAGTCAAATCTGTAGCTGCCATGCTTGTTGGGGATGATACTGAGAATAAAGGAGAAACTCACACCAGTGCAGGCATAGAGGTCCAGGAGGAGGTGGATAAAGTTGTCAGTGTGACTGTTCCTCTTCATGTTGGAGTTGATGGTGGTGACACTGATCAGCTGAAGTCTGTTTCTTCTGGAGAAGGAGACATGGAAAATCAGCCTCAGGAGGAGATGACAGAGAACGGGAAAGTTTCTGTGGAAGTAGACAGTGATAGGGAGGAGGAGGAGAACATAATCAGCTGTGGTCCAGTTGATGATGAGGTATTGGATCACCAGTGTGAGCCTGAGTTGAAAAAGCTGAAGGGTGACATAGCCCATTTAGATGCAGTGCCTGAGGGTGAGTGATCAGCAGCAAGCCTATAACAAGCAGTCAAGTAACCCCTCCCAAAACTAGTGATAAGTCATGACAGCGCCCAAAACACCAACATTTCAACACCTTGGCTCCACTCCCAGTCCCATGTGAAATCCAGAGTTGCAAAGTCCCTAGTTTGGATTTTTCATGCTTGATGCAGCTGGTGAGACCATAGCGATATGTCAGCTGTGTCAAGCATGTGTCAGTTGTGGAAAAAGGACAGTCACAAAGGCACCAGTACCAACACGCCACTTGATAAATAAGCACTTGTGTTGGTACCATCACCAGAAAGATACCAGAGCTGTTGGTGGGACTTCCTTCATCAAGCCTAATCTCAGTGACAGCAGTGCAACAGAGAAGGAAGAGGAAGGGTTGAGTGGGTCGGTGGAGGAGGAGGAGTGTGAGCAATCCTTTTCTCTCTTGAGCAGTGTGTATAGTAGCAATGGAGCTGCCACTCCCTTGAGTCATACAAATACACCACCAGGCCCCAAATCATCCAAAATAACCAGTTTTATATATGCTACACATCCCAAGCCCCAAGACTCAACTGGTACCTCAGCAAGAACAGCATTGGTGGCACAAGTACAGTGTTGTGTTTGACCTGACCCAAAGATGCAGCCCACATTGAAGAGCATCTTTAAGAAGTACTGAAAGTACCCCTAATCATCCTGCTGCATGTGAGATAAATGCTAGCACCACTGAAATGCTGGCCATCAACCTGTTGCTGTTCTCCTTCATGGAGAATCCTGGATTCCACCATTTGATGGCCTGTGCCTACCCCAATTGGCAGGTGCCATCGTTATCCTATTTCTCAAAATATGCCATGCCAGAACTTTACAGCAGAGTTTCAGAGTCCGGCCTACATGTCATGAAGCAGTCTGCCTTCGAATATATCCACCTTAGCATGGATATGTGGACAAGTGGCCAAACAGCTGGCAGTTCATATCTGTATTAACAGTATACTGGGCACAGGTACCTGGGGTGGTCGTTGATTTGGGGCCTGGCAAAACCTGCATAAAGCAAAACTGTGGTAGTAGCAACCCACCTGGTATTCAGCAGCATACCACCCTCACTATGTAAAGTGTTACTGGGTCTTGCACAGGTGAGAAAATGCTTAATGTGCTGCTAAATAAGATTGATAAGTGGCTACACGTACTCACTTACAGTGGGGTTTATTGCCAGTGACAATGGCTCCCATGTGGTGAAGTGTTTAAGTGACAGTGTTTTTTCAGATTGCCCTGCCTGGCACAATGTCTTAATCTTATTGCACTGTACCTTAGTCACCCAGCACCTGCTGAAGGCCAGGGAATGCAAACTCACACTTCCCAACGAACAGCACCATAAAATAGTCACTCCCAGAAGTCTCCAATAAATGTTCCTTTATTAATGCAGAATAAAATTCAAGGTGAACATCAAAACATTGCAATACAGTGTAGTGTATAAAAACTCCCTCAGGACTCACTGACTCACTGAGCAGTATTCACTGGCTTTCTGACATGTTTCACATGAAAGTGTTTTCTCAAAGAATGACAATGGTTCCAATGTGATGAAGTCCATTAGTGACAGTAGTTTTTTCAGAAAACCCTTCCTGGCACACTGCCTTAATCTTGTTGTGCAGCAATTTCTGGACCATGCTGACAGCAAGGAAACTGTTGTTTGTTGCTCGATGCATCTGTGTGCAATTCATCCATTCTACAAAGACCTGTGACCATCTATGTGAGCTGCAGTGCATTAATCATCTGCCTCAGCACTGTATGAAGCTCGATGTTGTGACCAGGTGGAACTCCATCCTGTACATGCTGGACTGGCTGTATGAGCAGTATAAGATGGTTTCAGACTACATTCTGCTGCACACCACCCAGGACAGTGATGGGGCGTCCATTGCTCTAACAATGGAGCAGTGGCAACAAATGGATGGCATAATACACATTCTTCATCCATTCAAGCATGCAACACAGGCTGTGAGTGGGAAAACTGCCTGTATATGTCAGTCAATACCCCTTATCCGTGTGCTGAGGCAGACACTGGTGAATGTCCATCACCAGATGGAGGCAAGTGGTGATTATAGTGGTTGTAACTAATGAGTCAGGGTCCCATGCTTCACGTACTGTACAGCAGTACACATCTCTCTGGCATTCTACAGTCAGATGAATTTGCTATTACTACCATGCTTGATGACGCTACAAATGTGTCTGCCTGCCATAACTGCAGGAGGTCATCAGCGACCTCAAAAATTAACAGATTACCTTATCAGATAGGTACATGGTGCACAGGGAAAAAGGCACAGGCACAAACTGCACATTTACTGTGTGTTGCTACCACCAGCAGCAGTTCACAGGCAACCAAATCTGAAAAATATCCAAGTCGCAGCAGCAAATGGCTAGTAATCACATTTGGGATTTATTCTTATAAATTTGTTATTGGATTTTGATTGTGGTTCTGTGTTACCTTCTGTTGATCTGGCTAATTTGATGACCCTACTAACACTGTTTATTTCAGTTTATCATTTTTTTTTTTTTTATATTTTTGCAAATAGTTCTTACTCATGCTATGCTAACTGTAATGTAAATAAACAATGGCCCCATCTAGCAAGAATTACTAAACACCATGAGCTCCATTTCTACACATACCTCCTCTGACCTCCTGACTGTGTGTCTAGTCTTCCCCAAGAACATATTCAATGTAACTGCATTGTCTGACAGTGTGCAACCTGTACTAGGTGAATCAACAATGCATGCAGGCTCCATCCACGTATATATTTCACCCGACATGTACACCACCTCCTTGGCATCCACCCTAAAGTCTATAGCACAGAGTTTAACAGTGCAGGCTTCACTTTCATACTCCCCAGAAACAGAGCTGAAATTTGCTATGGAACTTCCATGATGCATGCATTGCTTCACCGTAAACAACAGTCACAGTACATTAATGCTGCCTCTAACTATTACTCCTCCTACAGTGTTCCACCAAGAACCACTCACCCATGATGACAACATTGCCAGCACATATTTGTGCCAGTACCTCAACTAGCATGATGCAGCAGTTTCATTCGAGCCATCCCACTTGCTGTGTTTGTCCTCTGGCCAATCATACAGCCACTCAGCGACATATCACCATCAAGTAATAAACATATTTGTTCCTCCTCCATGGCCTGTATTCTGGTCAAGTGATTCATGATAAGTATATTTCAATCGTGTTCTCATTTTATTACTTATACCTCCATTGTGCATGCCTTTGCCATAGGATGTCAAGTTTGCATGAAAGGCAGCCCACCTAATGCAGAAATGATGTTTAAGGTATCTCATGTATTTCCATTTGACTCCATGCAGATTTTGCCATGAGCATACCATGTGAGGCCAGGAAAAGCCTGATGCATCCAACATGGCATGGTCAGTGCCTAGTCAACACTGCAGGCATCATTTATGTAGGTCAATATCATCACCATTTAACACTTTTCAGTCAGTCAAATTTGTGTATTCCATCCCAGTCCTCACATATAAAATATGAATGGATTAGGTAACATTGTTTCTCACCACATCATCATAAAATAGAAAAGTATGAGTTGAAGTAATGGCACGGTTTTGTAATT
Source organism: Neoceratodus forsteri (assembly GCA_016271365.2). Taxonomy (NCBI): domain Eukaryota; kingdom Metazoa; phylum Chordata; order Ceratodontiformes; family Ceratodontidae; genus Neoceratodus; species Neoceratodus forsteri. The sequence continues at coordinate 257,045,135 of CM028137.1, read as the reverse complement.
CAATGTGTGCAAGTTTGCAAATGCACGCTGTCTGTGTACATGTCATGGAGGTACTGCGGTACTGTCATTCAATGCAGAGATGAATAGGTCAAAATGTGGGCAAAGCAGTTAATCAGGTTCTTTATTTCAAGACAGGTGCTACAACAAATATCTCACAGTTGCCCAATTTTTCTTTTTGCTTTCACAGGACGGGCAGTGGCACATCTGCAAAAACTCCATTTTCTCTTCATTTCATGACAGTTATGCTCAGAGTCAGCTCTGAAAGCTCCACTTTAGCGTTATTCTTCTTTTTCAGTACATCAGTTGCAGCTGTGTAAATTACTGTTTGTTTGCATTATTTTCCATGACAGGTGTCACGGATGAAAAAAAGCAAATTTGTTCAACTGGATTCAAGACTACGTTTGTGTGTCACTGGACTGGAATCAGGCAAACAGCATTCAACTTTATTTCATGATGATATTAAAATGTTCATTCTCCCAGATACTTTATGTACCTGCAGACTTCAGCATAGGCTCATAAACAAGCATTTAAGTCCAGGAAAATTTTAATCAACGTCGCCAACATGGATGATAAGCATCCATACAGGTACTGTAAGTATCAATGCTAATTGTTTTCTTTCATATTTTTTCTCCCCTTTTCACAGATAACATTAGTTCAAACAACATCTGTCATGAGTAGCAATTTTCAGTTTCAAAGTAAATCATTCTTATGACAGGTAACACTGTTAGTTCAGATACCATCATAGTGCAGGTGATGAGTATGGCAGTTTACAGTGTTATTTGTACATTATTGGATAAGGGAAAGGAAAGGGAACATTGTTTAACCAGGAGTAGCACACAACGCGGAAGCTTGTTTCCAGATGTGATCTGGGAGCACAAGAAAGTTAAGTGACTTGCTCAGGATCACACAGTATGCACCTATCATGCTGTGGAATTCAAACCTAGGTCTCCAGATCTGCAGCTCAGAGCCTTAACCCACTGTGCTATACTGCCTCCTGTAAAAGTAATATATCCTTCCTCTTCTCAGTGGTTCAAAAACTTCAGTAAGCACCGTATGAGGTCTTCAACACTGGCAATGGCCAAACACGTGGATAAAATCCAAGGTCACAGTTTGCAATTTCACTAAACAGTATTACTAATATTTTTATTTTTCTTCACAGGTGTCCATTGTTGATGATGACATATTTATTTACTTGCTCATGGCAGTAGTGACCCACGACCTCACAGCTCAAGCACCACAATCTGATGTCCACACACCAGGAAGACCTGTAAGCAGTCACAGACACCAGTACAGATATGGGATACCAACTAATTGCAGGAAGACAAAACAACCATTCCATTTCAGTACTGCATGCCTGGCGGCAATAAGAAGACATTCTGAGCAATGTTACAAGTGCCCCACCCGCACACCCCAATTAAAACGAAGAAATACTTACCCCAGTTACTCCCTCAGAAACTTGAACAATTCGAACAACAAATGTAGCTCACAAGTTGTTATGACCAGCAGGAGCAGTCAGTAACACACGGCCCAGAAAGTTCCTGAATATTGACAAACAAAACAGAACAGAATTAATGTGAAACTCAACTTGTCTCATAATATTCTCCTGTATTTATGCATGCCTTTCCTAGCCTGTTGCAAATTTCTGCCTGAAAAGCAGTTTACAGAAGGAAATCATTTTTCCCACTGAGGCCTGCACTGTTTGTGCCCCAAAATATACACAACTTACCTCACCTGAATGTAGACTGCTGAAATTTCCCACAGAAGGAACGCAGTGCACATGAAGGCCAGCAGCAATGGGTCATACCAGAAAATAGGCTAATGTCTTGTCTAGTGTACTTACCTGGTTAACAAAAGCTAAATAAATAAATCAGGCATCCTCATTCTCATAAAAGCACTGCATATCAGGAAATAAGATAACAAGAAGAAATGCTGATGATTGATACAAGCCCTCCCCCACGAGAACCCATTAACAATGAAAAATGCTTACCTCAGGAACTGGCTGTTAAACTGGAACCATTCTACATGAAGTGACAATGTCTGATCACCAGCAGCAGGAGTGGGAGGTAACACATGCACCAGTACCAGAATTGCTGAATATTGACAAAGGTATATAGAACACAGTTTCTGTCAAAGTCAGACATCTGGACTGCAGTAACCCTCTTCAACATCAATGAAAAATTAAATACTTTCTTTCAGTGTTAGGAAATTTGGTGCATTCAAACATCTGAATCCCAGCATGATAAATATTCCTTGGCCTGGCATCATGATCTAATCCTACACCAACTGTAAAACAATGGAAAGTGGTATAAACATATTAGACATCAACAGGCCATAATACCAACCCACCACCACACCTATCTGCTCCGAAACAAAAATTAAATATATAGAAATACTATGTGTGCAGCAGCAGCAGTATGTCTGTGAGGATGATCCATGAACATTACACCAGCCAAAACATTACTTGGTGGCAAGTTGGCAACCAGTCAGAGGAGCAGCAGGCAGCAATCTACAGCAACCCAAAATCTCATTCCCTCCACACCACACAAGTCACAACTCCAGCTCCCCACAACCAAACAGGACAGCATTGTCAAAGGAATATTATAGATTAATCTCACCAATGAAGCCAGCAGCAGGAGGCTGCAAGTGTGACTAGCAGCAGCAGTTTGCAGGAGGAATTAATTTTGTCAGCATGGCCCCACTGCCACCACTTGCCATGTTGGCTATTTCATAATTGCCACAATAATTTTGTGTCCATTCTCTCACAATTTTGTCATGTAACATTTTGGATTTCTAAAGCCTGTTCTGCACAGCACAGCAGCTAACAGCAACAAGATTCATCCTGAAATCATTTGTAAATGTTGGACAAAACAGCATTTTTTGTCTGTGTGATGGCAGAACACTATATAACATGATGACTGAGAGCAGATTCAGGTCTCAGTTTTATGTAACATTTCTCATGTAACATTTCTGGGCTTGTACATCCTGTTCTGCACTAGCGCCAACAAGATTAATCCTGAAATAATTTGATAACGGTGGACAAAACAGCATTTTTTGTCCGGGTGGTGGTTGGGCTGTATAAAACTTTGGAACTGAAACCACATTCAGGTCTCAGTTTTATGTAACATTTCTGGATTCAGATGGCATGTTCGGTACTAGCACCAACAAGACTGATCTTGAAATCATTTGAAAACAGTGGACAACACAGCATTTCTTTGTCCAGGTGGTTGTTGGGCTGTATAAAACATCAAGAGTGAAACTACATTTATGAGTATGTCTCAATTTTATGTAACATTTGTCATGTAACATTATTGGATGTCTACGGCCTGTTCTTTGCAAAGAAAACAGTTTTGCACTATGGGCACCAATTGACATTGCTGGGAACATCATAAGTTCTACAACATTTAGGTTTCAATTCTCTGTGGATTATTTTTTGTCATGTGGGAGGGACACCACTTAACATTTCTGGTAAGCTCACAACACGTTAAGTACTAAAACCAGATCTATGTTTAACTTTGCAGGAAAATTGCTTGATTCTGTGCTTGTGTGTAATATTTTGGAATGTTGCACACAACAAGTGATGCAACATCTCAGCAATATGAAACCATTTTTTAATAGGCATAATACTTGACATTTGTGGATATGAGGAGAAACATGTTAAAGAGCAGCTGATGCCTTCAACATAACCTTCTCAAAACATAATATTTACACACAATTCACTTTGTATTTCACATTAGTTAAATATGTCTCCTCTACATTATGTGTTATTGAGGACATTTACAATGAAAACAGGAGCTTTGTTCCTAAAATATTTCTTCTATGCAGTTGCTTTCTCCATACTTGAGGTCATAATGCACTGCTTGTGACATCACAGTTACTCTGATGGCTAGAGATTGTGATGTGACAACAGATGATTGTGACTTGAAGTAGGGAGTAAGCTATGGAGGCAGATGAATTCAAAGTGCTAAAGATCATGTATTCATGGAAATTTCCTCAGTGATGAATATATGGGAAGAGAAATCTGTAACATATATATGTGGAATGCAACTGAATTGCTACCATTATTACGCTTTTAAAAGTTATCATGGAGGTGTCACCAGTTCTAAGGATTAACGCAAAAATAATAAGGTAATAAGGTGTTTATTAGGGTTACATGGTACAGACTACAGACCAGGTCCTTCCCGGCTCCCCGAGCAGCGCCCACGGATCCCGGTGGCATCGACGCTGCCACCGCCAACATCACAGCTTTCCTCCGCAATCTTGGTTCTCTTCCCGGATCCCATTTCAGGTCCTTCCCACACCCTGAGTGGCACCCACGGATCCCGCAGCATCAGCGCCACCACTGCCAACATCACCAAAGCTTTCCTCCCACCCTCCTGGTTCTCTACCCCGGGCCATTTCAGGTAACTACCGCCTTCTTCCACAAGCCGCCCTAGCTTCGCCTCCCGGATGGTAAACACCATCCTGCCAGCCCCTGATTGGACCAACGCTCCAGCCCTCAGCAGCTGATTGGTGCACTTTTCTACCAGGCCAGCCAAGGTGCTTCCTCTCCTCCGAGATCCTCCAGCCGGTTCGGGCTGGAGCTGCTAGCCTGACTGCTTCAGAGTCTCTACTAAATTGTGTGCTATTTTTGGACTGGGAATTGATTTACTCTTGTGCCCTTCACTCAGCACAAAAGCACTGTAATATGAATCTTGCCGTTTTCTATATCAAGCTTTGGGATACTGATCTGCTTAAGGGTAGTGATACAGTCCTTTGTTAAAATTACTCAGTTCTGTGATACTGATCCATTTAAGTGGTAGTGATATAGTCTGTTTGTTAAATTTTTACAGTCTACGCACCCTTTGCTACTGCAAGTCTACCTAGCTAGTAATTTGTACCTAACCTCAGCATTGCCCTGTGTTGCTTAAAACCTGATGTGTCTCCTTCTATTTCTCCTAAGTAGCCTACCATCTTCCTCCTACTAATCCTTAATCCCTGTTTCACGCTCCTGGCGCCTGACTTTCTCTGTTTTCTTCCCCTACTATCACTCTTGCACTAAGCTCTCTTTCTGTAACCCGCCTCCCCATCTAACAGCATTGGCTCACCTGAATTGCTAATTCTGCCCTTTTGTCCCTAGTTCACACCCCATCCCCTCTACTAGCACCAGCCTGTCTCCTGCCTTCCTTTGTTCACCCCGACCGCTTGCTTAAACTCCTGTTTTCCTTGTCTCCCCTCAGGTCCTTCTCACACCCCGAGCGGTGCCCATGGATCCTGGCACATCAGCACAGCCACCACTGACATCACTGAAGCTTTCTTCCCGCCTCCTGGTTGTCTTCCCGAGCCCATTTCAGATAACTACCGCAGCTACTCCAACAAGCCACCAGCTTCTAGCACCTCCCGATTGGTGTGCTTAACATCCTGCCGGCCCCTGATTGGACCAACGCTCAGCCCTCAGCAGCTGATTGGTGTGCCTTTTCTACCGGGCCAGCCAAACTGCTTCCCCACCTGAGGAGCCTCCAGCTGGTTCATCAGAGTGGCCACTAGCCTGGGACTGCTTCAGAGTCTTCTACAAACTTGTCTGCTATTTTGTCGCTCCCACCACCCCTCCCAGGCCACCTATTAAATACGCTACTTGCCCTGTCCCTTTCTCCCAACTCCAATCCCCTTCCAAACAATTACTACTCCTCCTTCTCCCACCCCAGGTATCTTCCTAGGCATCCTCATGTCCATTCCTCTCCTTACTTTGCCTCACTGCTGTGTCTCCTCCCAACCCCCTATCTACGCCTCCTATTCTCCTGGCTAAAATGCTACATTCAATAGGATTTTTACTCTCATTCTTCACCATCCTACTCTTTCTACCCTTCTAACACCCCTCTAAGTTGCACCCTGCACTCCCCTCTGCTGAACTGATTCACCCTACATTTGCCCCCTATATGTCCACAGCTCCTCTCCCAGATACTATCTGGTCCTGTTTTCCCATGATCCCCACTACCTCACCTCTACTCCTGTGGCTGCCTCCTGGTCTCCCTATATCAAAGCAGATCTCACTTTCTCCATACTACACACCTTACTGCTTTCCCTAAGCGGCATTCACCAAAAACTCAGTGCCCTCATTTATTTCATCACCACCTAATCCTTGCCCTACTACTGCTCACTGCAGGGATATCCACCCAAATCCCGTCCAACAACTACCCCTAATCATAGTAACACCTTGCCTCACCCCACAGCCAAAGCCACCTCCGCCAGTCATTCTGGCTCCTCCCTGGGATTACGCTCTTCCACCTTAACATTCAGAGCCTGATCCCAAGCTTGACTAGCTCCAGGTTCTAGCCACCCACCATGCCCCTGATATAATCATCATATCCAGACCTGGCTAAATCCAAACCTCCTGATCCAGCCACCACTATTCCGGGTTCACTATCACTCGACAAGACCGACCAACCAGAGGTGGAGGGTGCTAGCTACACCAGTTCAGCGTTACACTTTTCTGTAACTCTCTCAAAGCTGAGCCCAAGACCTATGAACTGCTCATGCTGAAACTGTCCTCCCTCCTCACTTCCCATCTTTGTGGCTGGAATTTACTGCTGCCATGGCACCCCAGCCAAAACTATTACCAACATTCTGAACCAACTGGCATCCCTTTCCCAGTTGGTGAACTATATGTCTTGGGCGACTTTAATCACAACTGGTCAGATCCCACCTTTAACAAAACCCAAATTGAGATATCCACGCTAACCTTACCCAAACCATTCTGGAACCCACCCTGTCAAACCATAAGTCCGTAACCACCCTCTTCTCAATTGGGCACTTACATCTCATCCCCACCATGTCGTCAGCTCTGGCCTCCTCCCAGACTCCATTAGCGATCACCACCCAACATACCTGGTCCACAAAATCCACCAAATTAAATCACCTCCAAAATTTATATTTCAATGGGCATATAAATCCCTAAACCTCTCCCTCTCCTGGAAGAGTTAGCACACTCCAACTGGGACCCAATCCTAAGTTGCTCCAACATGGATTCTGCCCTCACGCACTTCAAGAACACCTTCCTCAGTGCTTGGGACAATCATGCCCCTTGCATCGTGCTAGGGTCCGAGGTCACACCTTCCTGGATATCTTCCGAGCTGATAGCCTGCCAGCAAGCCCGTGACAAGGCGTGGCATACCTACAAATCACGCTCCTCCCAGGTGACAATATCACCTACCATGCTCCAAAACAAATGCACAAAGGCCATCCACATAGCTAAGGCCGAATATTTTAACTCCACCTAAACTCAAATCTTGGGAGGCCTTCTAAGTTTTGGAAGGCATCAACTCCCTTTTTCCCCCAACAACAAATCCCTCCTATCCTTCTCGCCCAAGGGATCCTACTCTCCGACCCACTGTCAGTAGCCTCTGAGTTCAATTCTACTTCACTACTTGTGCTACGTCCCTCCTGGACTCCTTCCTCCAGTAACCTCACCCACTCCCTCGACAGCTATCCCCCTTCCTCCTGGCACAGAACCCTTTTTTTTCAGACACATCTCCCCCACTGAAACCTTAGATGCCCTTCACTCCCTGAACCCCACCAAAGGCAAATCCCCAGACGGTCTCGACAACAAACTCCTCTTCCTATCTGCCCGGCGCTCACTCCCCTCGCTGACCTGCTAAATCTATCATTCACCACTGAGTCTCTCCCTCAGAATGGAAACATGCCACTGTCCTTCCTCTACCAAAAGGAGGTGACCCTACCTCCGCTGCTAATTACTGCCCCATCTCCTCCTACCACCCTCGCCAAACTCCAGGAACACCTAGTACTATCACAGCTTGCCCAATTTCTCTGAAACAAACTCTTCACTCCATACTAGTCCAGTTTTAGGAAGAACCACTCCACCACCACCTCCTTACTAAGACTCATGGACTCCATCCTCTATGGAATGGACAAAGGACATCTCACCGCCACTATCTTTATCGACCTAGCCAAAGCTTTCGATCACGGTATCTCACTCCTCCTACTATCCTGCCTAGCTGGTGCTGGTCTATCGCCTCTGGCCATAAGTTGGTTCAATGCCTACCTACAAAATAGAACCCAATCTACAAAAATAACTGACTGCACCTCCTCCCCACTCCTGTTACCACCAGTGTCCCCAGGGCTCAGTCCTTGGCCCCATCCTCTCTCCATCCTACTAAATGATCTGCCTATGGCCTGCTCCACTACCTCAATACACATGTACACTGATGACATGGTCCTCTTTACTTCTGGCCCTCCATGAAGAAGTCACCACTAATCTCCAGACCGATTTTAACAAAGTACAACACTGGTTCAACTCCAACCAGCTCTCCCTTAATGCTAAGAAAACAGTCTCTATGTCTTTCGGCACTAGACAGAGACTATCCAGACTTACAACCCACCTACTCTTCCTTACCCTAAATAACACCACCCTGGAAGATGTGCCCTCCTTTAGGTACCTAGGGTCTGGCTTGACCGCCACCTCTCCTTCTCCACCCATGTTGAAGCCATCCTACCTAAACTGTGTCCCAAGCTCGGCGCCTTTATCGAAACCGCTGCTAGTCTCCCACTTCTGGTGAGATGTGAAATAGTCCAGAAAATGATTTTCCCTTCCTTTGATTACTGTGATGTCGTTTACAGCTCTGCCTCCAAGTCCACCTTATCCAAACTGGACCTCTTCAATGCCTTCTGCCGCCTGTTCTCGATGCACCCCCACACACATCACTGTGAGCTATACCATTCACTGGCCCTCCCATCTCTGAGCAACCAATGCCTGCTTCACAGTGCTAAATTTGTTTTTAACTTCTGGCTTGGTTCCCTCCACTCTACCTCTCTTCCTCCCAATTTTCCCCACCTCCACCCACCCATGCCCTCAGGTCCACTGATTCCAGGTTATTAGCTACCCCTCATCGTAGAACCTCCATGAGCCAATTGGCCTTCTCTTACCACCTCCTAAACTGTGGAATGACATGCTGGCCCAAATCGACATTCCTCCTCCAAACACTTTCTGTTCTCCGCCTCTCTAACTTCCTTGCACTCAACTGCACCTGCCCCTGACCCCCACCTGTCTCTTTCCCTGCCTGATCCCCTCCTCCTTACATGCCTGACCAGTGGCTGGGTCATTCACCCAAATGACTGCCCTATAAACTTGCCCTAATAATCCTTGCACTTACCCGCCTTGGCATACCCTGCTCCACCCTTACTATTCCATCAACATTTCCTCCCTAAGTCAACCCTGCTCATTTCCCAGTGACTGACTCCTTTTCTGTCCTCCCCTGGCCCCAGTCTCATGCTCCCAGTTCGCACCGATAACCTGGCATTGCTCTCCCATTCTCTAGATACAGGCACTTATGTAACCTTGTATAGTTAATGCTAATCAACAAGTCATGCCATCCCCCATGTGGCACAAGTATGTAGTACTACCGCTTGTTTAGGTCTGGCTAGCTACATTCATCCATGTAACCACTGTTTTGTTTTGCTTGACTACTCTCAACCATTGTTTGTACTATGATTACTTCTCCCATGTACCCCACCCCCAGATCGCACCATGAGACGAGCATTGTTTTACTCAGTGTGCCTCCTGGTGAAACATTTTCAATAAATAAATAAAATAAATAAATAAATATAACAAATGACAGGCAGGGTCAAGAGGTCAGGGAATACAATGAGAAGGGAAAAGTAAGAGAGAAAGAGAACACAAGGAACTGAATGAAATAGGGATCATATAATAACACACAAAACCAGTGGTCAAAGAAATAAGTTGTAATACAAAACAAAGAAACAAGAGGACTTTGAGGAAGGAAGATTACAGGACAGAAAATATTTTTGTTGTTTTTATTCTTTAGGAGGGACCTAACGAAGAACCGAAGACAGGATAGAAAAGGAAAACAAAAGAGGCAAATTAATTAGTACTGCCACTGCCAGTGATGCCACCACATTTTTCAGGCAGGATGCCCAAGATTTTATTGGTGTCAGACTGTAGTTTACACATCTGACCCCTGGCTTCATTGAACTCCTGCCAGAATGTATTAAAGTCCTGCTGAAGGTGTTGCACCTTGCTAGGATGGTAATCCAGTCAGCATGGTTCACTTGGGCTGCTTGTGCTGCTGCTGCTGGCTGAGGACATGGGCTGTGGGGTACTGATGGTGCTGGGGACTGCTGTTGTTGTCACCTACTGGAACTGTGTGTGAGCCCTCTGAGGATGGCTCACAGGCCCAGCCACACCTCCATCCTACTGAACCCCTTCTGTGCTTATCCCTACACTGCTACTGACCACTGCTTCTGCAGATGCTGCTGCCACCTCCTGCAGTTTTGCCTTCCACTCAGGCAGGTGGTGGTGCATAATGTCCTCCTCTGCCCACTAGTACCAAAGTGGGACCTCTGCTTCCCACACCAGACTGCCTGGCCACACAGATTGCAGGTGACTACAGGGTCAACTGCAGCATTTGATGGAAAAGTCCCAGGCAGGTGAAGATGTTGGCTGCCAGGAATGGTGGGGGCTCCAGATGATGACCCAGCCACAGGTTCGACATCATGTGGCTGACTGGGGTGGAACCGCCTCCTGCTGCTGCCGAGGAGGGGAACAGTCTCCTGCTGCTGCCGGGAGGCTTAGTCTCCTGCTGCTGCTGTGGAGGGCACAGCCTCCTCCTGCTGCTGTAGAGGGGAACATTCTCCCTGCTGCTGCTGCTGCTGGGAAGGGGCAGTCTCCTGCTGCTGCCAGGAGAGGAACAGTTTCCTGCTGTTGCTGGGGGTGAGGACACAGCATCCTGCTCCTGCCTCTTTGCAGTCCCACTGCCATTTTCATAGCACATTTGGGGTTGCCAAACTAAATAAAGATGGAAATCCTTACCTATTATGGTGGTGAACAGTTGCCTCATTGCCTTTGCCTTTCATTTCCATGGTGTTTTTGATTTATCCACCCAACCCTTCAAAAAAAATATACAGAGAAACAGAGAGAGAGAGAGAGAGAGAGAGAGGGGTGGAGGGGCACACACACACGCACACATACACACATGTGCAAACACAATGTACAGGTACACAAATAGGAAATAATAAAAGGCACACCAGAAAACCAAGCAAAATGGAAAAAATCAAGTCTTTTCTAACTAAATATGTTCTGTGTGTTCACAGTGATTCTATGCTGCTGCCTGCTTCTCTCCAGACACGTAGCAAAGGAAATGAATCATTCACTTCCTGCCTGTTTACAGTCATCCATGTTACCTGCATAGAGTAAGTGATATGAAAAGCCCAGTGTTGCTTCCTTTCACCTAATAGTAGTGCAAGGCAAAATTTATGGTGAAATTGGGTGGCTGAAATTGATGTGAGTTCATAATTCCGCGAAATGTTTTGGGATGAAATTCATAATTCTGCCAGCATTTCGCCAGTGAAATTAAATTCACAACATCTCTACTTCTCAGTTTCATGAATTTAGGCAATCTTCCCTCCCCACCAAGTTCCTCTGATTGTTGCATCATTTTACAAGAACAAATATCCTCAAAACTGAAACCAGTCTATTACTGATTAGTTTCCAATTTTAAGCTGCTCAGATGTCTGATAAACTGGATTTTGGAGGACCAATAGTAAATCAAGATCAGCAGTTTCTGAATTGGGATCCTGGCTCCTGAGAAGTGTGTACCATCCAGTAGTTAATTTTAGCTCGACAATCTCTGTTTTTGCAGCACCATAAGAATCCTATTTTGCCTGCAGATCTATTGTCTGAAACCACATTTCTGATCCACATTTTAAACAAAGTTGTTTCTTTTTTAATGATACCTATTGTCTGTAGACATTCAATAACTGATAGGACAGATGAGCAAATCGATGAAACTGAAAAAATCGTAACAGGATCCATTTTTGTTTTCACTTTTCTTTTTGTTTTACTTAGTGAAGTGGACAATCATATTGTTTGAATATGTGGGGTGAAGTGACAGTTGGGATAATGCAGAGCAATGTCTCATTTATTAGAATTTTTATGGAATGTTGTGGAATCATGAACACGCTGTGAATGCATGAGCATACGCCATTGGCATACACAAAAATTCAAACAATATATTGTAACATCTTTGTGTTGCATAAATTATGCAACTTGCATACATCATTTACTTGTACCCAATAAAATGCACCATCACCCAGCATATGGTACCCAGCAATGCTAAGGATTGTGAAAATTGGGTTTGTTCAATAGTTTAAGACCTCCAATGTAGCTGAGACCTACATCTCTCGGGTATGGCTGAAAATGGACTGACAAAGATACCATTCATGGTTCAGACCTGGGATGGGCCTCTAAATCTCAGCCAATGGACAATGCACCAACAGTGGAGGATCCATCCTGCCCTCAACCACATTACACGCCCATTCAGATCTTCTCCAGTTGACTCAAACCCATGTTACCACTTCCCAAGCGGAGCTGCAACTACAAACAGAAAAGAGCCCAGCATATGCTCCCAGACTGGAAATCTAGGCCCCAGAGTAGAAGTCTTAGTGGCAGCCGGACTTCAACAGTATCCTCAGAGATAAACTTACCATTCATAAACTGCAATCAATTTTCTCTTCTTCTGTAAGCCCTCAGAAGATGTTGGTACAGCTCTTGTTCAATTGACTCAGCCACCACCCACTCTGGATCCTGTGGTGTGACCTAAGTCCTGGCTGAGGCTATCAGCCTGGTTGCCATTCTGATGAAACATCTTTTGGAAAAGAATCCTCCAGCATTGATGAGACTCACTGCCAGCTTCCAGCTGCAGAGCCCTGGCAGCTGCAACTTCAGAGACCGAAGAACTGCCATCTACAAGCTCTAATATCACTTGTGCCTCTGTGTTCTTGCTCCCTTTAAGCTGTTTGATGTACAGGGTTTCTGCATTTATTCTTCTCTGCAACATGGATGCTGTGGCCTGAGCTGATCCAGCCCTATTAGAATCTGATTTTGATTAAGACAGCCTCAGCATTAAAGGGGCCATAATGCACATGATCATGCTCCCACTTTGTTCATCTCCTGCTGGGTAGCCTGCATATCACAGTAATGTGCTGTAAGACTAACTCTTCATCAAACCTTAATGCCCTTTTAAGACTGGGTCTGCAACTGTACTCTAGTGTTCCTCCTTTTTTTGTTTGTTTTTCTCCTGTTTCTCACCCAGGCAATTTGATTGCAGTGCTTTTGCATCTACCGTTATCAGAGACTTGGTGGGGGATCACATTATGTATGCACCATATGTGACCTCTGGAATACTGAGGTGGGGCAGTTGCTCAGAGCCCTTATGTGCAGATCACATGTCCCTACTCATCACAGCACAGTAAAACATTCTGTTACCCAAGAGTGCGCGTTGAGTAATATGAAGTGGCTGTGGCAAACAGAAGACTTGGGCTACCAAACAGCACAAAATTGATCATGTGATGCTGACCCACCCTACCTGATCTCATTAGAAAAGTTTCAATTCCTTTACTTCACGTTTCACGCTTAAAAGCAAATGTACCCTGCAGCTCACAAAGGGCATGATACTTTGTTTGTCTGTCTCTGCGGAATAATGTTCAAATGTGTTATCTTCCTTAGCCTCTAGCGACAGTTAATGCCTGTCTAAGTAAACCTTCTTGCATTTCTGTCTCTGTTACCCCTCCCCAGGCTGTGTCCTAGTTCCAATAATTCCTAGTTGCATTAATGTACAGAGGTGCAATTTGAGGGCATAAGGGCATATACTGTCTCCCTGCCCCATCGGCCTCAGACCCTTCTAGGCAGTTGGTGCTCCGGAGCTTCTATGGTAGGTCACAGAGTTTCTGGTTTGGCTAAACATCGCTTGGCCAAGCATTGTGCTGTGTTTTGGAACAGTACATAATGCTAACTGGCAGTATTGCCTTTTTCTTGTTTTCTTACATTTTATATGGGTAACCAAGTTTATGGTTGTGGTGATAGAGGTATGGGGTTTTATACTTGTTTTACATTGCTACCCGTTGGGTGCTTAATAGCCTTTACAAAATTTCTACAGAATACCATTGTAATACGTATTCTTTACCATTGTACTACCACTGCGATTTCCAGTGTACTACCATTGTAGATTTCATAAATAGTATCATAGTGGATTTGTTCCAGTTCCATTGTGATACCATTGTAACCATTGTGATACCAGTGAGACAGTAGTAGTTCATTGGTAACACCACCTCTGTTGGTACCACAGTGGTAACAAAGTGCAGCACTGTGATACCATTTTGTTGGTATGGCAGTGGTTTTGTTCCAGTTCCAGTGTGTTACCATTGTGTTCACTGTGATACCATTGGCACACAGTGGTAGCACAGTGGCAACGCTTGTGCAACAGCAGCACAATGGCAAATACCAGTGTGATACCTCTGCAATTGGTAGCACAATGGATTTATTTAAATTCCATTGAACTACCATTGTGACCACCGTGGTACGATGCGTCAGTGGTAGCACAATGGTGCACCTGCAGTGGAACACAGTGGTCCTATCCCATGCCTTTTGCTAGTGGTAGCACAATGGTCATGCAGTATGGTATCATAATGGGCTGTGTGGGTCACTTTTGCACACTGACCACATTGTAGGGGAAAACCTGCCTGTGGAGTGATCCAAATACATAATTAAGAAACATCCAACAAGGCCAGACATCCACACACCTTTAATGTAGGTGCCAACGAACATCTGCTACTCACCAGCTGTACTTTGGAAATCCTACCAAAGTTATCTGTATACCAGTCATGCCTCTGATCTATGCTACATAGTGTGGTCTCCTAGCCTCACAACATGGTGCTGCATGGCATGGCCCCATTGCAGGAGACCTCTTTGTTCACATGGAAAGCACAAATTGACCTTGTGGGACACTCTTTCTCCCTACAAAATAAAACAACAATAAAATAAACTTGATCCTACCTGTTCCTAGAAGTAGTGGAAAGGTCCTGCTGGAAGTGCAGGCAGTTTCAGTTCATACCAGCGTTGCCCCAGGGCTTGCTCCAATGACATCTTCCTGCAACAGAATTAACATGGCAGCTTAGCTGAGAAGTGATTTTCTTTCACATGTTATCCTCACTTTGCTGCACTTGTGGCAGGGGACTCTGTCAGGGCATAGCGTGGGGAAGGAAAGGGGTAGAGAGGGAGGAAGCACCTGCCTGGTGCAGGCTTGGAGGATGGGAAGTGTATCCAGTGGATCCTGAAGGCAATAGGAAGGAAGGGGGAGCTGGATGTCATTGTCCACCTGCAGATGAATGACATAGCTATGGCTGGGACAGAAGCAGTACAGGAACAGTTTGGGGAACTGGGAATGGTCTTAGGCAGTTAACATGCACTGTAGCTTTTACAGAAAGTGCTGCCCTTCTACAACAGGGGAAGGAAGGAACTCTGCAATAAGACCTTCAACTTATGGTTGAAGGAATGATGCAGAGAGGAGGGTATGGCTACATTTGGGACTGGGGTTCCACCTGGAGCTACCAAAGCTTATACTGGGAAGATGGCCTGCATCCATCCATGAGGGACAGCAGTCCTGAGTGGATGGTTAAAATGTTACTGCTATAGACATTTAAACTAGCCAAGGGTGTGGTAGAAGGCAAAGGAATGCAGTAACTGCCCCCCACAGGCTATGACAGACAATTGAGAGATCTCAAGAGGAAAGAAACTCACCGAATGTAAGACAATCAAGGTACCAATGGATTAGCAAGGGGAAGAGTAGCAGACAAAACAAACAGGTAAGGAAGGGGATCAGCTAATGAAAAAGAAGTTGAATAAAAGAGGTTAACAAATTCTGGAAATCCATCTATGCCAAAGTAAGAATCATGGGAGATAAGATCCCAGACCTGGAGGCCACCATGGATGGAGACAAACCTGATATTGTGGCCATTACTCGATAATGGTGTACTGACAACTATGTGTGGGAAATAGCCATACCTGGCTACAAAACATTTAGAATTGACTAAGTAGGAAGGAAAGGAGGGGAGGTGCATTATATTAAAGGAAATATAAAAGCGATGGATGTACAGGAAATTCAAGGGAGGGGTGACAAAGTGCTGTGAGTCATACTTGAGTCTGGAGACAGAGCTGCTATTCAGATAGGATTGATCTATAGGCCTCCAACATAGGGAAGAAATTAGAAAACAAATGTTAGAAGCTACTGACACAATGGCTAAAAAGGGTGAGGTAGTGCTGGTGGGGACTCTAACCTAACAGATGTAGTTTGGAGCCTCTCTGATGTAGCATCAAGTAGAAGTAGAGACATCCTAGACTCCATTCAGGGGCATTCCTAGGTAGTAGGCAGTGAACCCCATTGGGGTGAAGCAATACTGGACCTGTTGCTTATAACGAAGACAGTGTTGCAGACATCGAGGTGGGAAGTCATCTGGGGACCAGTGATCATCACACAGTGCAGCTTAATACAAGAACAGCAGCGGAATCCAACCACACATGCACTGGGGTCCTGGATTTCAGAACTGCTGACTTTACAAAGATGGTAGAGTGCCTTTGAAAGGACCTGGTAGTGGGAATGTCCTTGGTGGGATGGAGGGCAAATGGGCCAGACTAAAACAGGGCATACAAACCTGTACGCCAAGCAAGTAAGCAAAAGGAAACAGACTGTTATGGCTCTTTAAGGAGGCGGCAGAAAACTAAAGGTAAAAAGAGTGACATTCAGAAGGTAGAAGGAGACACAAAGAAAAGAGGATAGGGAAGAATATCTGAGGAAATGGAGGGAGGCAGGCAAAGCAGTAAGGAGTGCAATTAAGGCACAGACTGAGGAAAGAATAGCCCAGGCAGTATCAAAAGGAGCAAGACATTTTCAGGTTTTCAGTTAGAAAAGAAAGAATAATGGAGGCATTGTATGGTTGGGGACACATTGTATGGTTAAGGAGGGACTGTATGGAGGAGGAGGAGGAGAAGGACCAAGAAAAGGTAAAACATCTTAAACAAATAATTCTGCTCAGTGTTCACAGTAGAAGATGAAAGGAGGACCATGAATATATTAGCAGCCACAGACACTGCCAGCTATTTCCCAAAATTTCTGTGATATTTCCTGAAATATCTCCTGCTTTCTGCATCTCCACAGTAGGGGCAGCAGAGAGAAACTTTTCAGAAATTTTGTGAAATATCTGGAAATAGCTGGCAATGTCTGTGTCTCCTACTGTAGGTACCAAAGGGCTTTGAAGGAGGGAAGAAGGAAGTCCCTTTTCTGAGGAATGTGTCAGGAAAGCACTAACTAATCTGAGGGTGGACAAAGCCATGGAGTCAGACAGAGTGCATCCAAGAGTGCTGAAAGAACTTGGGGAAGTACTGGCTGCACCACTGGCAGACTTAACAGTTCACTGGAGACTGGCACGGTCCTGGAGGACTATAGAAGAGTGGAAGTATTCCTATTCCTCAGAAGTGATAGCAAAGATGAGGCAGGCAGTTATAAGCCTGTCAGCATGATTTCTGTGTAGGGAAATTAATTGAAGCACTGTTAAAGGAACTGTCATCATTCCCTGACAATAACATTGGATCTATAGGTCCCAATCAGATACATCGCTTTGGTAGTAATTTTTATAAAATAAGTTATAGGACCTGATTCTTGAAGCTGCCAGTATGACGCAAGGAGCTGTTGTCAGCTAGAATGATCAACCATGGAGCTGCTTGCATCAGGAATTAGGAGTGAGCAGTTCTTAAATGCAGCCTGTGGCAACTGCAAGCTGCATGCACCAAGAGGTTCATGTGACACAAAAAGGGATGCTGACTTGATGCACGTAACTCGTACCACAGCAGTGCTGCCACATCCCTTTTATGGAGTTCTCTAATGTGGACAGTGTCACCAAAATCAAACATCCGCTAGACCATCCTGAGCTAATCTAATGGACCCTGTGCCATCCACAGAGCCCTCCTGGGCAGGCACAGATGGTATTTGTGTACTGTCACAATGACAGGAATGATACTAGGATAGCAGCCTCTTGTTTACATTGGGGTCTGGGTCTACCGTCACAGAACGGATGACACCTGACAGTATGAACAGATGATTTGGACAGTGCAGATGTGTACTCCACTAATAACATCATCACTGTTCCAGTTTTCTGTTCATACTGTCAAGTGTCTTTGGGAGGCATGGTTATGATATGTGTGCAGTACATCTGTCCAGCTTGTGTACAGTAGCTAACTGCTCATTGCTAGCCTCCCAAGAGTACAGCCTGACTGTCTAGCAGCTTGCAGCAAACAGTTGCGCCATCTCTTTGGTGCATGGCCATGGTTGCCATAAGCTGCAGGACTTTGACTTTCCCCAGGACCCTGCCCAACAGATAATCAGTTGCAAGGTTCCTGGTGCGCAAGCAATGATGTAAGCCACCTTCGATGAAGTTGTATCAATCCAAGGGTCCTTTGAGAATCCCGCCCATAGATTTTTACTTGTAATTTATCTGGTTGATCCTAAGACGCACCGCCTTCCATTACTATTCATGAGTCCCCCGCAGTAAGCCCTTTGATGATGAGACTAACAGGCTAAGCCGGGGAGGGAGGATGCCGACTGAACAACAAAACTGTTATGGCAAAATCCCCAAGCGACAGTTTCAGCAGGTTTCAAAATTGTCACTATTGAGAACCTGAGGGCAAAATTCTGCCCTTTCAGCCCCCACTTCAAATGAACTCTGACTTGGGTTGATAATCTTTAGAAGGGGGATGTGGGCAGGACCCCACATAGGAGGTTCAGGGGCACAGCCGCCTCCAGAGAAACATTCAATGCTGGACAGGTGAAATTTCACCTGTCAACATTAGATCTCTATGTTGAACTTCAACAACAAAGTTGTTGATTCAGCATAGGTAAACTCACCAGGGGCACTCTTATGTGACAGTGCAGTACTTAGGAATTATCAAAGGTTATACAGTGCATAAATACATAGTAATTGTTGGCAGAAAAAGACTCCTTGGCCCATCTAATCTGTCCTAAAATGTTTCTACCTAATGTGCTGCTGCTGATCTTACTTGATCTGGCCCCCTAAGCCCTATTTCTAAGATCCCCTGTGTCTATCCCATGGGTGCTTAAATCCTTTTACCATGTTGTTACCTAACATCTATACCAGTAGGCTATTCCAGGCATCTTCCACTTTTCTGTGAAGAAGTACTTCCTCACATTTTTCTGAGTTTCCTTCGAACTTCAAATTATGCCCCTTGTCCTTGAGTACCTCTTTCTAAGTAGAATGTTACCCTCCTGTACCTTATGGATGCCCTTGATGTATTTGAATGTCTCTATCATGCATTCCCATTCCTTCTGTCCTCAAGAGGGTACATATTTAATTCCTTGAGTCTTTATTGTAGCTTTTCTGATGCATACCATACACCATTTTCATTGCCCTCCTCTATACCACCTCTACCCAATCAATGTCCTTTCTGAGATGAGGCCTCCAAAACTGTACTGAGTACTCTGGGTAGGGCCTCACCATTGACATACAGTATACAGGGCAATACCACCTCCCTCTTTCTTCTTGTTATACCCTCCTTATGACCCCAGCATTCTACTAACTTTTCCTACTGCCATTTGCAGCAAAAAGCACTTTCCTCAGTCAATCAGTATTGAAGCTAGAAGTGCAAACATGCATTGTATATCTCTTGCTAATTCTGGATAATTCCTAAACACTGTGCTGTCACATAGGAGTCCCCGCGACTCTGTCTATCACTCAAGTCATCAAATGGCTTATGAGGGGACTCATGAATAGTAATGGCGGTGGAGCATCACAGAATCAAGCATATAAATTATAAATAAAACTCTATTACTTATTTTTAAAAATTACCACCAGTGCCATTTACCTGATCAGGACCTATGGACCATGTTTTGTCAGGAGAATGATTACAGTTCCCATTAAAGGAAAGGATAGTGGAATACCTGTAATCCAGGTCTGCTGGACCCGATGAAGCATGGTTTCACAGAGGAAAAGCTGTGCCAAACAAATCTGATAGATTTTCTTTTAGGTAATCAAGATGCTGGATCAAGGAGGGCGATGGACGTGGCCTACCTGGACTTCAGCAATGCTAGGCCTTGAGACCATTCCACATAGGAGACTGGATAAACAAGTTAAGTAGGATGGGGTGGGCAGTAAGGTGGTAATCTGGTTAAGAAACTAATTAGGGATCGGAGGCAGAGGGTGGTGGCAAATGGAGTTATACGAAAGACAGGAGAGTGACCAGTGTGGTACCTCAGGGTCAGTTCTGGGGCCAGTTCTCTTTCAATACTTTCAGTAGTGACATAGAAGAGGAGCAGGAAGGGAAGGTCTTCCACTTTGCAGATGACACCAAGATCTGCAACAGAATAGGCACTCCTGGGGGATGCAAAGAATTGTAAGAGATTTAAAATGACTGGAGGAGTTGTCAAAGGTTTGGCAGCTAAAGTATAATGCAAAAGTGCAAAATAATGCTACTGGGTTACAGAACCTTGAGGGTGGAGTACAAAGGAGGAGAAATACTTACAATTACCAAGCAGGAGAGAGACCTGGGGGTAATCTACTGGATGACCTAAAGGTGGCCAGACAATGGACAAAGCAATCTGGAGAGTTAGTGGGATGCTGGGGTGCAGGGTTATCACCAACAGGAAGAGGAAATGGTGCTGTCTTTAGGTAGGCCACTGGTAAGACCCCACCTGGAATACTGTGTCCAGTTTTGGTGACTATATCTCAGTAAAGACATACAAGTAGAGGTTCAAAGGAGTGCTACAAAGATGGTGCTGGGTCTGCATCAAAAGCCCTTGGTCTGCATCAAAAGACCTGCAAGAGAGGCTAAAGAAGCTCAATATTTACACCATGGAGGAGAGGAGGGAGAGGAATATGATGAATACCTTTAAATACCTCCACGAGGATAAAAATGATACAGGTGGGAGGTATTTTTCAGAGAAAGGGGTACTCTAGAACAGGAGTTGATGATATGAAGCTAGAGGGGAGTAGGTTCAGGTGGTATGTGAGTAAATACTTCACAGAGAGGGAGATGGATGCCTGGGATAGTCTTTCAGTGGAGCTAGAGGTGAAAACAGTAGTGGATTCAAACAAGGCCTAGGACAGGCGCAGGAAATTATAAGGGAAAGGAAGAGGGTGGAAGAGACACTCCCATAGACCAAGGAGGGTCTGTAGTGTAAGCAATCACAATACAGAAAGAGAAGACTGGCTGGGCCAAGCAGCCCATATCAGCTGTCAGGTTCTGTGTAAGACCTCTGAAGTCTGTGGTAGCTGGCTCATTCCTGATTCCAGGTCATCAGCATTACAAATGGTATTGATGTAGCTGCACCGATGGGCCAGCAACCTACTCCAGTTCTGCAGTGTTTAAACTGGCACTCTAAAACCTTACAGTCAGCTGCACTGATGGGCCAGCCACCTAAACCAGCTCCACAGTGTTTAAACTGGCACTCTAAAATCCTACAGTAAGCTGCACTGATGGGCCAGCCACCCACCCTGCTCCACAGTGTTTAAATTGGCACCATAAAACCCTACATTAAGCAGCACTGATGGGCCAGCAAACTACCCCAGCTCCACAGTGTTTAAACTGGTACTCTAAACCTTACAGTAAGTCAGACTGATGGGCCTGCCACCTGTCCCAGGTCCACAGTGTTTAAACTGGTACTCTAAAACCCTACAGTAAACTGCACCCATGGGACAGCCTCCTACCCCAGCTCCTCAGTGTTTAAACTGGCACTCTAAAATCCTATATTAAGCTGCACCAATAGGCCAGCCACCTACCCCAGCTCCACGGTGTTTAAACTGGCACTCTAAACCCTACAGTGCTAAGATTAATTTGTCACCTGAACTAATTAGCCAAATGACAAAACTCTTAGCCAAACTCAGAACTTATTTCTACAGCCTGTGAAACTAGTGTAGCAATTTGGATACTTGAATGTTAATTGTAGCTTAATACAGAAAACTGTTTTATGCTAACAGCAGTTTAAGCAATGCTTCATATACTATCCTCTCTGTACTATACTTCCATGGTATATTAACCCTGCCCTCCCCTCCATTTCTTTATAACGGATGCTTACACAAATGTTATGGTAACTTTTGTTAAGAAATGTAGTCACTCTAATTGGCCAATTCCATTTGGGGACAGCTGTTTGTCAAAACTCATCCTGAGGAATGCCTGAAAAGGAAAATAATAAATTTAACAGGACACAAAGGAACAAGGTTTGGATTTAAACTGCATGTAAATTATCAGATTAAAAATCCATATACATATGTGATAGGGCAACTGTAATACATGTCCGCTATTCCACTCACAGCACTTCCTCCTTATCCCTTTCCCATTCTTGCCCTCTTTTCATCCTACCTCATCCCCCTCTCTTTCCCTCCACCCCACTTCCCTCCTCTCTCCTCTGTTTTCTCACCTTGTTCTCTCCTCTAACCCCCACCCTGTGGGTCATTCCTGCTCAAGCTTCATTGTGGTGTAACCCCCGACCCCTGCTTTTTGCAAAATGACAGGTGGCATGCTGTTGAAGCTGACAGCAGTACCTGGTGGGGACTGGGTCTAGGGAGGATAAGGTTACTCGGCACAGGAGGCCTAGGTTTGGTTACTCTGCACAGGGGCACCCAAGTAAATCCGGACACAGGAAGCAATAACTGTAATGTCCAGAACCAGGAATGGGATTCTACAGTGTGGCTTTTATTCACATCCAAGCTGAACAAACAAAGCATAGACAGACCCCCACAGGGCTACATTCCTGGTAATGCAGATTAGAAACAACAAAACACTTCTTCACATTTCCAGCCCTCAGGCTCTGAATCCATCAGGCACATAGCCAGGACTTGCATGCAGCTTTGGGTACACAGCCCAACTTGTACACTACTTGGTTTCCCACTGGCTTGGCTCCTGCCGCCATTGATCCACGGTCCATTTTGGGAAATGAACCAGTTTTCCAATTGGTGGCTCCTCAAACCAGCTTAAAGCCTTCGACTCCTAGAGGGAATTTTCCTTCCAATCCCACGCCTGGGTACTTTCCTCATCACTGGCCAAGTGCATGAGGCAAAGTAGAAACCACAGAGCAAATCCATAGAGGTGGACCTGGTCACTAAAGATGGGGTGGTGTCTCCCACCTCCAGCTCCCACAATCCATACCTGGCCATTTCTCTGGAAACTAAACAACTCTTTTACTGAAAGCTTGGCAATGAAGAATGCTGGGTAGATGTATGTCACATCTCCTCTACATGTCTTGACTTCCACTATGTGCTGGACTTGAACATACTTTTACGTTTGGCAAGCCTATTCTACTCTAGGCCTCCCACTATTTCAGTAGTCCAATCCCCACTATCACACTAGTCCCAGGGTGAAAGCATGGGCCCTTTAGAAAGAGCAGAAACTCACCCTTTGGTTGCAGGTGCCCCACAGGCAATTCACAAATCTTCTTGTTTCCCAAAACTCTTGAACAAATAGGCAGCTTCTCCACTAGCAAAAAACCAGGGGTTGCCCCAGGAATATGCAGGACATTTTTCCTGCCCCATCCCCAGAGGGATGGGGCACTGAGACCCGAATCAGCGGTCTCCAACACTTTAAAATGATCTTCTGTGTCTCTCTTTTGGTGGAAACACACACCTTTTTCCTGAATGTAGCCCTATGTCAGGGCTGAGGCTCCAAGATCCTAACCACAGCTGCTGTGCTCCTCTCAGCAAGCTCCAAACTCCAACTGACCTACAGACTACTGTTCAAACCTCCCAACATTCTATTCCAACTCCCTGCTGCAGATTCCATTGTGGTTCATGGAGCTGCGACAGTTCTATGGTGATGTCATCCCTCAGTCTCAGCTTAGACTGAGAACAGAGTGAGACAGTGTGAAATCCATTAGCTGGAGTTTCACAAGCTGCCTCCCTGCCCACCACTAGGTCTTACTGGGATTCTAGTAACCCCAGGAACAAAGGGGTTACAGTGGAATCTCCTTCCTTGCTCTTTTTGCTCCTTCCACCCCCAATTCACCCCGTACTTTCTCTCCTTGTAAGCCCTTTCACCCCTCTTCAGACAAAGCCACTGGCTGCACTTGACACAATATTAATCTTGCCATATTGTTCTTTTGTTTATGTAATTACGTTTCTCATGTTGTACTACTTACTGAAACCATTGTAATTTGCTATTCTTGTGACTTGACATGGAACCTCTATAAAAGAGCCCTTGGCTCAAAGGTCTTTCAGATTTATTAAATAAATAAATAAATAAAATAAATAAAAATGTCTAGACCTGTAACATAAAAAGAGAGAGAGAACTAAATAAAACCATCTAGAGAAAGATTTAGAAAAAGCAGATAGTGCAATGGTAGACATTTAGATAAAGCTAATTCTCCAGACCCCATCCATCAGACTAAATATTCCTTTCAGTAAAAGTTCTATGTCAATCCCCACACACACACACATAAGTGTGTTACATCCCTCCCTTGCAGGCAAATCTCCTCAACCTCTTTCCCCCACCTCTGATGGCAAATTCTTCATATAACTATCCAGAAATTAATAGTTGGGTTTGTGTGGCCTAATCCTTTATAGACTGTCAAAACTCTTCCATATCTCACTAGTCTGTATTTTCTGCCCTTCTCTCAAATTTGTGGACATACATTAACAGGCACGGGGAGTGGACATAAGGCTGTTTATATGGAAGAGAGAGTCAACAGGGATCTGATGCCCTAAAGGAAAACAAGGAGATGGGTCCAGATAGGATCCACCCAACTAGGGTACTAAAAAACTGAGGACTTGTTCTAGCTGCCCCTCTGAACTCTATTCAGCACCTCACTAGAGGTGGGGTTGGTTCCAGAGGACTGGAGGAGGACCGATGTGGTCCTCTGCACCAGAGTGGCAGCAAGGAGGAGGCTAGCAATCAAAGACCAGTCAATCTCGCATCAGTGGTGGGGGAAGTTAATGGAGTGCTGAAGGAGAGACTGATGGAGTACCTGGAGGCAAATAGGCTTAGGACCACTGACAGCATGTCTTCACAGAGAAGAGGTCATGTCAAACAAAATTGTACATTTCTTTGGGTAACTAGTGAAGTGGATCAGGCAGGGCAGTAGATGTGTCCTTTCTGGAGTTCAGAAGGCCTCTGGCATTGTGCTACATAGGAGGCAGATTATGAAGCTCAGCAACCTGGGGGTGGGGGAGAAGGTAAACTGAGTGTCAAACTGGTTGAATGATAGTAGGCAGAGGGTAGTGGTATGTGGCAGTCATTCACAGGATGAAAGTAACCTGGTGGAGTACCACAGGATTAGTATAGGGTCCATTCCTCTTCAATGTCTTCATAGTGATATTGCAGAGGAACTGGAGAAGAAGGTGTGTTCTTTGTGATTGACACAAAATCTGTAACAGGGTGGACACCCAGGAAAGGTTGGAGAAAATACAAAGGGATCTGTGGAAAATTGAGGAGTGGTCTAGGTCGGCAGCTGGGTTTCAATGCCAAGAAGTGCAAATTCATGCAATTGTGTCAGGGGAACCCAAGAGTTGTGCATAAGATGTGAGGGCACTTGCAGTTACCAAGAAGAGAGGACCTTGAGTCATCATACCTGATGACCTCAAGGTGGTTGGCAGTGAACAAGGCAGTAGTCAAGGTTCGCTGGATGCTGTGGTGCATTGGAGCACCTCTAGCAGAGGGAGGTGGTGCTGCCTCATATCTTGCACTAGTGAGACCTTACCTGGAGTTATGTGGCCAGTTCTGGAGGCTGCACCTCAACAAGTACATCAACAGGGTGAAAATGGTCCAGAGTCAGGCTATCAAAATGGTGTGGGGCTTGCATGAGAAACCATACATGGAGAGGCTGTAGGAGCTCAGCCTGTACTCCCTGAAAGACAGGAGACAGAGAGAACATGATTGTGATCTATAAGTCCCTCACGGGGGTAAACAAAGTGCAGGAGGGAGTCTTTCAGGACCAGCACTAGAACACTGAGGCATGCTATGAAGGTTGGGGGGTTATAAGAGATGTACAGCCTGCTGGAAGAGGTGGTGAGGAGTGTGAGAACGGTGAGGTTCAAGCATGCATGGGATAAGTAGATGGCAGGAAGGAGGGAGGGACACCTAAGTCCCGGCCTGAGTGTAGAACAGTCAAGAAAAGCATGCCAGAATAGATGGGCCTAATGGTCTTTTACTGACACATTCTGTTTCTGTGATTCATCATGTATTCTGAGGTCTTTGTTCACAGCAAAGGTCTGCCAGTCTCTTTCCCTTTGCATACCAGGTTGGGGTATGTTTAATCAGAAGTCAGATGTGGAATCAGAAATTTCTGATTCTGACCCACATTCTGATGCCTTAATGTCACAGGAATTCTCTCCCAGTCTTCCAATACAAAGCTACCCTCCATCTCCCCACCCCTAAAACACACAGGAGCTACACTCCACCTCCCCCAAAAACACGGGATCTACACTCCACCCCCAAAAAATGGGAGCTATGTTCCACCCCCAAAAAATACATGGGAGCTACATTCCATCCCCCACAAAAAAAAGACACAGGAGTTATGCTCCATCCCCAAAAGACACAGGAATATACCTCTCAACTGTCCCTGATTGTGAGGGACATTTTCATTTTATCCTTAACATTGTTTCTGTCCTCATTAGTCCCTTGTGTGAAAGGTGTTTCTCACATAGAGTTTCTGTAAATTCAGACTTTAAAGCAGAAATTCAAAATATTCTAAGATGCTAAAACAAAATAAACTTTATACAAGAAAACACTATGATTTCCACAGTGTTTTGAGCTTGCATCTCTGCAGATGTGCCCTCATGCTAAGGGTCTGTGTCATTCTCTGTCCCTCATTTTGAGTATCCAGAAATGTCCATGTCTCTCATTCAGTGACAACAGGTTAAAAGATATGCCCATGAGCTGCATTCCACCCTCCCCAAAGACACAGAAGCTACCTTCATACTCTTCTCCTCCCGAAAAGACACTGGAGGTACACTCCCTCAGCCTCCATAAACTCTCTTTTAACACAGCTCCGCCTCCTAACACAGTGAAGGGAGTACAGCAACTGAAATGTAATCATTAAAATGAGCACAAGTTAATACTTACCTTCTGCTTTCATGTGCTCACTGATGGTGCAGCTTTCAACATTTGACCATTAGGATGATGCATGTAGCACCTGAGTGCTGCTCAGTAGCCTGTTATATGCCGACACCGCTTCTCTCACACCTCACACTCTGACCCCTGCACTCCAGTCCTCCTTCCAAGACTCCTTCAACCAGGTTGAAAACTGGTTTACAGACTGCAGACTTGTTGTCAACATCAATAAAACAAAGTCCATGCCTTTTGCATATGGCCAAAACAAGGCCAAGGATACACATCTAAAAATCCTCTCTAGCTCACTCCTACCACTGGACCTGGTCCATACCTATAAATATTTGGGCATCATTTTCAACACTTCCCTCTCGCTCAATGCCCACATTAACTTACTCTCTTCTGCCATTAATGCCTGCATCGGCCTGCTGGCCTGACTTACCTCATCAGTCCTGTCACTGCTGACTATGGGCTCACCATTTACTCAACTGCTGACCCCACCGTATAAACAAAATCCAGCTGGCTATCAACAAAGTGTGTTGGCTCCTCTCGGGGCTGACAAATGAACCCATACCTGCACCCTCTATGCCCTAACCAGTATTCTCACCCTGGAGGAGACTCCAGTATCAAACATGCCTCCTCACCCAAAAAATATACCTGGGTCAGACCCCTCCCGGATCACTAAATCCCTACTCTTGGCCACCTCCTCTGCTGCCACTCATACTGCCACTAAAATGTATGGACAGTTCCCAGGGTCAGAACCACCTGGGTCAAAGATCATTTCTGTATCGAGCCCCACATGGTATAATGCACCCTACTGCCATCACCTCCATCTCCAAGATACGTCCCTTCAAGACAGCCCTAAAGAAACACATTTTCTCCACCCATAATTGCCACTGTGCCCATTAAGCTTAGTCCAAAACCCAGCTCTCGCTCTAGAGGGCGTCTTAGGCTTGTGTATGACAAAATTCTCGTGGATGCAGCACCCCTTAGTATTGCTTCCTTAGCCCACTGCCCTTTGTTTATTTTATATGTTCCATAACTCTTGTTATATGTATCACACCCCTTGCCGACTAAGGTTACTTGACAATGCCCGTGAGAGGCTGCTCCTGACTGTTTTGAACTATAACATTAAGTACTACCACTTGCTTAGCTACCTTATATATAGGACAGTTATCAGTCTGTGCCTGTATCAGCGATCTTGACAATGCCTCCCTGAGATTGCACCATATGATAGGACTGTTATAAACTGTCTCTACCAGTATACTTTAGCTATCACCTGTATAGGACAGTATCCATCTTTGTATCCTGATATTGTTCACCATCTGCTGTGTACCTACTCTTTCTGTGTCTAAACTGCTGTAATTGACTCTTTTCTTATTTTCTTTTTACTATTATATGACGTGGAACTTTGGAAATGAGTCTATGACTCTGAGGGTTGTAATTCCTATGATATCTTAAATAAATAAAATAAATGTAGCAAATTGCATTACTAGAAACATAGAAACATAGAATTTGATGGCAGATAATGACCGCCACAACCTAGTCTGCCCATTTTCCTACCTCACAGATAAGCTGCAGATCCTAGTTAACCAACAGCTTACTTCCTCCTACCCCACTAGGACTGCCCCATACATTCTTGAATTCCCCACTGTTCTTGACTCCACGACCTCCTCAGGGAGGCTGTTCCATGCATCCACAACCTTCTGTGTGAAAAATACCTCACATTATCTCTGAGCCATCCTCTATCTTCAAATTGTGCCCCTTGTTCTGCACATCTCTTTTCTGAAAGATGCCACCTCTTGGACTTTGTTGATTCCCTTGAGGTACTTGAAAGTTTCTATCATGTCCCTCTCCCTCCTTTCCCTCAAGGGTATACATATTAAGCTCCTTTAGTCTTTCTTCAGATGTCTTCTGGGCAGACCCTGCACCATTTTGGTTGCCCTCCTCTGAACAGACTCCACTCTGTCTATGTCTTTGTGGAGATGGGGTCTCCAGAACTGCACACAGTACTCCAGATGGGGTCTCACCAACTGTCTGTACAGAGGATAACAACTTCCTGTTTTCTACTATTGATGCCTCTCCTATGCATCCCAGTATCCCCAGCCTTCCTTACTGCCTCCTCACATTGCTTGCCCACCTTTAGGTCATCTGATATAATTACCCCCAGGTCCCTTTCTATTTTTACTGTTGTCAGCTCACCCTCATTGTGTACTCTTCCCTGGTTTTTGTTTCCCAGGTGCATTACCTTGCACTTCTTTGCACTGAATCTGAGCTGCCATGCATTTGACCATTCCTCCAACTCTTGCAAGTCCTTCTCATCCTTTCCACTCCATCTGGTGTATCAACCCTGTTGCAGATCTTGTGTTGTCTGCAAAGAGACATACTTTTCCTTCCAGTTCCTCTGCAATGTCACTTAGAAAGACATTAAAAGGACCGGTCCCAGTACTGAACCCAGCGGTACCCCACTAGTAACCCTCCTTTCTTCACTGTGGACTCCATTTACTACTACCCTTTGTGTCCTGTTGTCTAGCCTATTTTTATCCAGGCTACCACCTTGGAACCCACTCCAAGGCTGGCTAACTTGTGTATTATTAATCTTGTGTGGACTGTATCAAATGCCTTGCTAAAATCTAAGTAAGCCATGTCCACAACCCTCCCTGGTCTACTACTTTGGTCACCCAGTCAAAGAAATATATTAGATTGGTCTGACATGACCGTCCCATTGTGAATCCATGCTGCCTTGGGTCCTGTGCCCCACTGGCCTCTAGGTACTTAACAATTATTTCCTTCAGAAGTGATTCCATCATTTTCCCTACCACTGAGGTCAAACTATGGGTCTGTAGTTTCTGCCTCTGTCCTGCTCACTTTTGCTAAGAGGAATCACATCCACCCTCCTCCAGTCCTCAGGTACCACCCCATTCTCCCATGATTTGTTAAAGAGAGATTGGTAATGGGAGTTCCTCCCATGCTGCAGAATACAAGAACTGATGAGACTTGTAACCAGTATTGGAGTCTTTGCTGAAGATTTATATGCTCCTGTGTAGCTTTCTAATTATTCAATACCTCACCTAAATTACGGAAAACCTGGCAATCTGGGAAGACCCATAGTCTCTGGTAATGGTACCCTGACTGTGGGATCTCAGGGTTTGTAGAAACCATTTTGAAACCACTAGTTATGGAAACAGACAGTTATATCCAGGACACTACGCACTTTCTGTGTGTACTTTCTGGTTATAAGAACTTATCACTTGATACCATTTTAGTGACAATGGATGTAACATCCTCTACACTAATATTCCACACATGGATGGCATTTCAGCCTGCCTTAAATATATATACAGGAGAAAGGACTGGACCAAACATCAACCCTGAAGTGATGGGGAAACTTATGAAATTCATTTTGACACATAACAACTTCAACTTCAATGGTAAACATTATGTTCAAACTATGGGAACAGCAATGGGCACCAAGATGGCTCCACAGTATGTTAACCTCTTTGTGGCAGACTTAGAGGAAGACTTTTTAAGGCACTGTCCCCACAAACCACTAGCTTATTTCCATTACATTGATGTTTTGTTTATCATTTGGATGGAAGGCACAGATGCACTTGAAGATTTTCATCAAGAACTTAATAACCTTCACCCTACCATGAAGTTTACCCTGAGTATTCTACCACCAATGTTAATTTTATGGACACCAAAGTCACCATTAAGGATGGAACCTTACATACATGTATTTACAGGAGGCCAACAGATGCAGACAGAGATACCTACACAAGAAAAGTAATCACCTAAACCACAACAAAAATATGTCATGTACAGTCAAGCACTTTGATGTCACCATATTTGTTCAAATGAGGAGGACAGAGGTACACATTTGGCTATGTTGAAAAACACCTTTATTGAGCAGGACAATCTTCCAGAGAAATTGACAGGACAACAGAATGTTCAACACAAGTACCAAGACAACAACTACTTTGGTATAAAGAAAAGACAGCTACAGACAGAACACCCTTAGTAGTCACATATCATCCAGACCATGAACTTCTGCATAAGATTATTAAAGACCTCCACAGAATATTTAGTGAGTATGAGACCCTTAATTGTATTTTTAAGGAACTACCACTACTATTTTTTAAACAACCACCAAATGTAGCTAGCCTGATTATTAGGAGAAAGCTTTCGCTAAAACAGAATACCATGACACTAAATGGCACACAACCCTGCAATCAATGCACCTGTAAGACTTGTGAGCTCATTTCCACTTCAGAATGTGTCGTTACATCACAAAACAGACAATTCAGGGTACATGGGAGTTATACATGTACATCACAACATGTTGTTTATTTCATTCAGTGCAAGAGATGTCCACAAACAGGTTATGTTGGAGAGACAAGCCAACAGCTCCATATTAAGATGAACTCGCACAGACATACTATTAAAACAAAGAAGAATGAAAACCAGTGGTAACACTTCCCAGCCTGACCACCAATTTCGAATATGTCAGTAATGGTCTTTAAAGGAAATCTCAAAAGCACACAACAGAGACGAGCTTTTGAGATTAAACTTATTTTACATCTCAATATGGTAGCAGATGGGATGAACATAGATCTGGGTTTCATGGGACATTACAGAATTTAACATCCACAGACTTCTTCTTTGGGCTGACATATTATAGGACTTCAGCACATGTGGTGTGTGTGTGTGTGTTTTGGGAGGCATGTAAATATGGCAGATGTGGGGCTTGCTGTCACATTGAGGTAGGCTTCTATTTAGATATATGGAGTCATGGTGTGCTATTACTCTTACTTTAACACTGCATAATGAATATTAATTCTGTATTACTATTTAACTTCACCTGGGAGTGGGGTTACTTCCATTGCACAATATTCAGATTCCCTAGCCTGTTACTGTACATACAGTAGTGTCATTATAGACTGTCACATTTTTTAACACCGAATATTTTGGGCTGTGAGATCTCATTTGCATGGGGTTCCTTGACAGATCTATTTACATTAGGCTAGTATTGTACTGATTTGTGGAAATGTAGGTATGTTAGGACTTGTGTCTTACGCACATACTTTATATTTACTTCTAGTTACCTCACCTTGGGGAAGGTGGCAGTTTTATTTCATTGTGGTTCTATCCAGAATCCTTGGAGATGTTTCTGCACAGATAGGAGTAAGGTTAAATAGTGTCACATTTTTACTCTGTAGCTATTAGGATACATGATCCCTTTTACTTGGGATTTCATGACAAGTTAAATTCCTTTGAGTAATAATTGCAGTGATTGATGTGAATGATGGTGCATTAGGAGTGTGTGTGTGTGTGTGTGTGTGTGTGTGTGTGTGCTGTGGTGTGTATAATAACATCTGCCAGCCAGTTGTCAGTGCACCAGTGCCATTTCTTTCATACTGTGTGACCCTCCCAAAAGTCAGTCATCTGTCATCTTTCTCCCTGTGCTTGCTCAGTTTTGTATAAGGTCTGGCTCAGTGGGCAGGACATTCCACACATCACATGGAATTAATAAAATACAAAAAAAATTCTAGAAGGGAAAACTACTGTGTCAGAGAGGGTTAGGCCAGGCAGGGTTTCTGAATCTCTGTGGGTAGAAGAAGTGCCTGTAGCATTGCCCTTAACATAGATGGTGTGTGAAATAAATTCTGTGTGTGTATGCACGTGTGTGTGTGTGTGTGTGTGTGAAATAAAATCTGCCAGCCAGTCATCAGTGCAACATTGTCACTTCTTGCATAATGTGTGACCCTCCCAAGAAGTCAGTCATCTGTCATCTTCCTCCTGTGCTCTTTCAGTGGGGTATAAGCTTTGGCTCAGTGGCCAGGGCATTCTGTCACATCACATGGAATAAATTAAAAAAAATCTTCGAAGGGAAAAAGTACTGTGTGTCAGACACAGTTGGCTGCAGGGTTACTGAATCCGTGGGGTAACAGTAGCACATGCAGCATTGCCCTAAGTGTAGGTGGTAAGTGAAATAAGTGTGTGTGTAATAAAATCTGCCAGATAGTCATCTGTCACCAGTGCCAATTGTTGCATACTGTCTGTGTGACCCCTAAGAAGTCAATCATCGGTCATCTGCCTCCCTGTGCTAGCTCAGTGGAGTATAAGCTTTGGCTCAGTAGACAGGGCATTCGGTCACATCAGGTGGAATAAATAAAAGTAAATAAAACCTTGAAGGAAGTACTGTCACAGAGGGTAGTCCAGGCAGGGGCCCTGATTCTCTGTTGGAAGCAGCAGTGCCTGCAGCATTGGCCAGTAGCCTAGGTGGTGTAGGAAATAAATTCTGTGTGTGAAATAAATCTGCCAGCCTTTTACCAGTGCCACTTCTGCATACTGTTGGTGTGACCCCACCCCCAAAAAAGAAGCCAGTAATCTGTCATCTTCCTCCCTTTACTCACTTGGTGGGCTATAAGCTTTGACTCAGTGGGCAGTGCATTATATCTCATCACGAGGAATAAATAAAAATTAAATCCTTGAAGGGAAAGTACTGTGTCAGAGAGGGATAGGCAAGGCAGGGTCACTGTTTCTCTGTTGGAAGTAGAAGTGTCTGCAGCATCAGCCCATAGCCTAGGTGGTGTGTGAAATAAATTCTGTTTGTGTAAATGAAATCTGCCAGTCAGTCACCAGTGCCTCTTCTCGCATACTGTCTGTGTGACCCCCAAGAAGCCAGTGATCTGCCATCTTCCTCCTGTGCTCACTCAGTGGGGTAAGCTTTGGCTCAGTGGGTAGGGCATTCTGTCCTATTACATGGACAAAATAAATAAAATCCTTAAAGGGAAAAGTATTGTGTCAGAGAGGGTTAGGCCTGGCAGGGTCCCTGAATCTGTGTGGTAGAAGCAATGCCAGCATCGCATTTACAGTAGGTGGTGTGTGAAATAAATTCTGTGTGTGTGTAATTAAAATCTGCCAGTCAGTCATTAGTGCACCAGTACCACTTCATGCATACTGTGTGCTCCCCAAGAAATCAGTCATCTGTCATCTTCCTCCCTGTGCTCTCTCAGTGGGATATAAGATTTGGCTCAGTGGGCGACATTCTGTCACATCACATGAAATAAATTAAAAAAATTCTTGAAGGAACAAGTACTGTGTCAGAGAGAGTTGCCAGGCAGGATCCCTGAATCAGTGTGGTAGCAGCAGCTCATGCAGCTTCACTTTAGCGCAGATGTGTGTGAAATAATTGTGTGTGTGTGTGTGTAATAAAATCTGCCAGTTGTTCATTTGTGCACCAGTGCCACCTGTTGCATAATGTCTGTGTGACCCCCAAGAAGTCCGTCATCTATCATCTGCCTTCCTGTGCTCGCTCAGTGGGGTATAAGCTTTGGCTCAGTGGGCAGGGCATTCCATCCCATCTCGTGGAATGAATAAAAATATCCTTGAAGGGAACAAGTACTGTGTCAGACAGGGTTAGGCCAGGCAGGGTCCCTGAATCGTGGGTAACAGCAGCAAATGCAGCATCACCTTTAGCATAGGTGGTATGTGAAATAAGTGTGTGTGTGTGTGTGTGTAAACCAGTGTTCTAGGTAGTGAAGTCCCATTGGTAGTGTGCACAGCTGCAGACCTGAGACTCATGGTTAAATCCAACCACTATTTACACACTGTGTGACACTAAGTAAATTTATTAATCTTGCTGAGTTCAACATCTCTCACTCTTTCACTATACTTAAACTCCCCATAAGTTTATATTAATGTCCAGGCTGAAAATAATATAGATGTTAAGTGGCAGGTGGCACAAGGAAACAGAAATACAGAATTTTACAGGCAGATAAAGACCATTGGTCCATCCAGTCAGTCCAGTTCCTACCTTGGTCATATTGCTAGTCTTGTATTGGTGAGATCATAATTTGTTATACTATGCGATGTTCCTCTAATATAACCCTCCTCTTTGTAGTCTTCCCTGGCACCCATGAATGTGACTTAACCATGCTTAAATATTAACACTCTCCTGTGGTAGATAGTTTTGTTTGTCCACTACCTTCTCCATAGAGAAGCACTTCATTTTGTCCCTGTTGAACCTATCACCTACCAGCTTCATGTTGTACCCCTGCAGTAGTGATGTGAATCCTTCCTTCCTTCCTGCCCTACCTCTTTAGCCAAGCATTGAACTGGAACACAAGGAACTATTGCTCTTCATTCAGGCTTGGCCATGGTAGTACCTAGAGAAGGATACCGCTTTTGCTCATTCCTATGCTAGCTTCTCCAGAGCACTGTAGTCTGCCTTGACCTGTTCTATACTTCTCTTGTTCAGATGGTTCATGCCCATATGTATTATTATAACTGGCATTCTCTCACCCTCTGCTATGAGTGCCACCACCCTTGCTATCAGTCTATCTGCTGTCCTCCAGAGAAGCAGCAGACCACCTCTTCACCATCATGTGTTAGACCACCTCCATACAAGAGCTCTGTACTAATGTGTCCTGAACTATGTGTACATTCCTTTCGCCCACTTTGGAGCTACCCTTATCCCCTGACATTCTCTTTGGTGATGACTGCCTGTTGAGAGTGCTGGATCCATCTTCCTCATGGGAGTTGATTGGGTTCCATTAGTGATAGTAGGGTGAACCTATCACCTGTTCACAGCCCTGATTCCACAGCCTTTGCTTTCCCTCCCCTTCTTCCCTTCCTCCTCCCACCACCACTGTTTGAGGGGCCATGCAGGTTGCTGTGGCAGTAGTGCATTCTGGGGTCCATCAGCTGCGACCCTCATGTGGAATATTTCAGCCATTGTGGCTTCCAGCTCTGCCTTCATAGTCTTGACCTCCCACAGATGAAACAGTGCCAAACTCCCAGAGTGCACTCTGGTTTATTACCACTATCCAGCACCCTCTGCACTGCCTTCACATCCCACCTAAGTAACATCCCCACATCCTTGTGCATAT
The DNA here is from genome assembly GCA_016271365.2 of Neoceratodus forsteri. Taxonomy (NCBI): domain Eukaryota; kingdom Metazoa; phylum Chordata; order Ceratodontiformes; family Ceratodontidae; genus Neoceratodus; species Neoceratodus forsteri. The sequence goes on along the minus strand of CM028137.1, from coordinate 257,009,357 downwards.
GTATAGCTTCTAAGGTACAGTATAAGCACTGTAGGTTTATGACTTAGTATTTAGTATACTGTTTACACACCCTGCCTTTACACAAATATATCTGCAATGTACTTTATTATGATATCATAGCTAGGATTTTTCTAAGAAAAAATTAGTTGTTAACTACTGTTTGTCCTTATGAATTTTTTGGACCAAATCCCACGCTCTCTCCTACCTTCCTTACATGTTTACCATCCTCCTACTATGCCAGCTCTCTCTTGGTTCTTCTCTTTCTCAGCTTAAAATATCAGAGTCCACTGCAGTCCTGCGGTCTTCCTGCAATCTTCCCACAGAAGACCCTGCAGTACACCCCTGTCAGATACCACATCTCCTGCTCTATGACACTCACACTTGTATGGAGAACCATTTAAGGTCTGCTCCCTGCTTCCTTGTCCCTAGCAACTGCCTGCTTCAGATCACATGGTTGCACTGCCACACTCAATGTTCTAACCCTTCTGAATATGGCCACCATTCTGGTTCCTGTTAGCAAGTAGAGAAAACAAAGTTGAGCCTAAAAATGTGAAAATACTTCTTTTTAATGGATTAACCTGATAAATTGCCTTATCAGACCCCTGTCACACCACACTACAACCTCTGAGCAAAAAGCTGTTAGTTGATTTCTGCATTAGCACCTGTTGGAAGATGATTAAGATGATATCAGCCATAAAAAGAAAATGATCTCTCATAGGGATGCTCAGAATTACTCGATTCTGTTCTGTTGTGTATCTGATGGATTCTTCGGATTTTGATTCCGAGTCTGATTACACTTCAATTCTGAGAAGGCTTCAGAAATCAAAATCAGAGTTGGACATTACAAATCTGTATCCAATGTTGAGACTCAGATCACAAATTTCACAATACCCCCAAACAAAACTGACAGTGCCAATGTACTTCCTCAAATCCTCAAAAGTCCCACTTAATCCCCTGCCACTGTAATGCAGTGAGAGTGACTTGGTGCTGCGCTTACCATGAACAGCACCAGCAGTCAGGGCAGGGGCCATATTCTGAGGCCCTGGAGTGCCACGCTAACCTGACAGTGCAACCACAAGAAATATACTATTGTGCCAATGCAAATGAGGGATCCCTCATGCATAAAGGCTCTATGTGATAATTCGACTGCTGAAAGCGATCTCTATTATCACGAGAACTGAATTATCACTGGAAATATTTTCGGTGATATGCACTAAAAAGCGACTAGGAACTGTGCATTCAGGAGGGCTGTGCCCCTGAACCCCCTCATGGGAGGCTTCACCCACCTCACCCCCTATCTAAAGAGTCTCAACTCCAGGGGGTGCATGTCGAGGAGGGGCACAGCCCGGTTTAAAAATTAAGTCCTGCAGCTGCAGGATGTCACAAAATTTAACCCGCACTTAGTCCCAAACCCAGGACCTGCTCCATCGGAGACAACCACATTACCCATCACACCACATGGTTGGCTTGGTGGAAGTAGGCACACTACAGGGTTACAACCCTGTTCCCTATCCCCATACATCCTGTCACACACCCTACCTCACCATCGCAATAGTAGCCATCCCCTACCATTGCCCATGATGATAGTGCCCTCATATGGGTCGTAATTTTGATGGTTGCCCATATGCAGTCACTATCATCATGTTATACTGTGCATAAAGGGCACATCAGTATATTCATAGGTCTTGGTAGTGCTAAACAGCTGCCGGCTTCTGTGAGACATGAGTTTCGGGATCCATATTGTTGGGATAGCAGATTTCACTGCAGCCTACACTAGTTATCTGGGAGACGGTTGTCTGGTGCCAGGTGAACTGTGGGCTTCTTTAACCATGTTACACTACAGTCACACATTTCCAGGCTACTGCGTGAGTGTGACCTAGGAAAGAACAGGCTTTAGATTTCAGCCCAAGTTTGGGGAAAGCCTGAGCACTGCTCAGGCTGAGGGGCACCATAAAAGAAGAGCAGTGAGAGAGTGCTCTATCCCCATACTCCTAGATTGCTGTGTAGATTCATGGAACAATGATCTAGACATTCTTTGGCAGTGCTTGAACTTGGTGACCTTCCCCACCTCCTACCTTTGTGATGGTCTGCCTAATGCCAATTGAGAGCAATAAGACAGTTTTCCTGACTGAAGAGTTATTGTTCCCTCTTCTTGACTTCCATGGAGGGGCCTCCAGCTGGAGTCAGAAAAAACATACTGTTTATCCTCTCAGTTCAGTGTGAGGATTCATTTCCTTCTGGTGGATGGAATTCTGAGACTTTGATTTGGAGTTACAGCTTGATACACAAAAGATGCTGATTTATATGTTACTGGATGAGTAAAGAGTATGTATGTGATAATTACCATGATATTGTAAAGTTTGTTTGAGTATTGTATGATAGCAGGTGATCTGAAAGGGACTGTTTGGGTTACAGATGGGTGATCTATATTATTTTGGGGTGGTAAGGGGAGGGAGGTTTTAGTAGAGGTAGTTATGTGCCTCGATAGCATAGTTTTGGGTATACCTGATCATATGGATTGCTCCACCAGCTGCACCTTTTTAGGTCTCTTCCATTCCGGCATCAGTTTTTGCCACTGCAGGAGATGGGAGATCCTTAAGAGGAGGAGCAAAGGTTGAAACGATGACCAACGGTAGGTATTGGGGTGGGTCAAATTGGGAGTGTCAGACTGAGCAGAGATCCTGGGTTTAAGAGGTCTGAAGAGTGGGATCTTTCTGCATTCTGATCCCAAGGAACCTCCTAGGAGTGGGGGACAAGTAGTTAAAGGTCCAGCTGTCCCTGCTATTCCTCCTCTGCAGTGCATGCTGTGTAATACCAAATCCCTAAAGACTTTGGATTGGATCACAGATTTCTTTGGGGATCTGGTATGTCTCTCTAAGACCTGGTTAGGTGATGACTCCTGGCCTGTCAAGGAGGTGGCCATCCCTGATAAAAACTAGGTGATATACTGCCCACAGCAGAAGCATGGGGATGGGGTAGTCATCTGTTTTACATTACACCTGGCAGTGGCACCATTCCCTGTGAGGAAAATGAGGTCTTCTGAGTGTGTGTGTGTCCATGAAAGGTGATGCAGGCATGAGATGTAGGATACCCTGGTCTATCAACCCCTGACTGGAGACAAGGAGTTTCTACTAGAAGTTGCAGACTTCATTACTTTGTATTTAATGCATCATCCTAATTGTAGGCAATTGAGGGCTATGATTTAGCCATTTCTATGGTGCTGGACTCCATCACACCCATCTGTGTCCACCCACTGTCCTCCCATCACAGACTGCCATGGTATAATGATGAGCTGTGTCAGATGAAGGCAACAGGGCAAAGGTGTAGCATTCTAGAAGTGTTCAGGCTCTTTGGATGATGGGATGGCTTTGAGGTCTCATTATGGAGACTATCAGAGGGCAATAACTCTGAATAAGGCAGAATTCCTGTTATAAGTTATTGCCTCTGGTAAGAATAGACTGCTCCAGCTCTTCTGCTCTGTGGAGCAGTCTCTGATCCAGAAAGGGGTGGGCGCTGAGCAAAAATCACTGCAGACAGTTGTGAACAAGCTAATTGTGAAATATGAGAGTGATGTTGTTAACTTGCATAAGAACAAACAAATGTAGCATCTGGGATATCAGTAATTGAGGGCTATAATTTAGCCATTTCTATGGTGCTGGACTCCATCACACCCATCTGTGTCCACCTACTGTCCTCCCATCACAGACCGCCATGGTATAATGATGAGCTGTGTCAGATGAAGGCAACAGGGCAAGGTGTAGCATTCCTAGAAGTGTTCAGGCTCTTTGGATGATGGGATGGCTTTGAGGTCTCATTATGGAGACTATCAGAGGGCAATAACTCTGAATAAGGCAGAATTCCTGTTATAGTTATTGCCTCTGGTAAGAATAGACTGCTCCAGCTCTTCTGCTCTGTGGAGCAGTCTCTGATTCAGAAAGGGTGGGGCGCTGAGCAAAATCACTGCAGACAGCTGTGAACAAGCTAATAGTGAAATTTGAGAGTGATGTTGTTAACCTGCATAAGAACAAACAAATGTAGCATCTGGGATATCAGTAAAAGATGTAACAGTGGTCAGTAAAAGCACTTTTCTCTACTTCTGACTTCAAATTCAGATATAAGAAGAACAAGCATTTGTCAATGCCGAATGTTTGCTTGCTGGCATTGGCATTGGTAGTGAGGCGTTACAGAGCTGCATAATAGGAATGGCAATGAAGTATTGAACTGAAGCCAACCCCATCACCCCCTGCAGATAGTGACAGGCATTGGGGTGTGCCTTTGGGTCATCAGGCATAACGGCCACGCCATTTCACCACACCATACCATGCAGACACCAACAAGTGTCACGGTGTGCCTTGGGGTCTTCGGCCCTTATCGCATCCCATTCCATCAGAAAATATTGTGAGATGGATGTGGTATAGGAGAATGGGGTGAACTTTGGGGCCAAAAGTCCAAGGCACACCTCGATGCCTCTCAGTGGCTGCAGGGTGTTGGTGGGGTGGAATGGTATGAGCATTGCAGGTGACAATCCCAAGTCACAGTCCTGATGCCTGTCATTCTCTACAGGGTGGGTGTTATGGTCGAAACCCTAATGCCTCAGGCATTCGTTGGTATTTTCTACAAATTTTCAAAATGGGTTTTGTGACCCCACCTCATGAACATTGGCAATATCAGTTTGTTAGAAGCTGATTTTGCACAATGACTATGTCATTTGTCACCACAGGTGCAAAACACATTCTGAACAGGATGTGAAAATGACAGTGGTACTGTTCATGGGAGGTAAAAAATGGCAATGTTGAAAATTTGCAGTGAAAATATTAAAAAACTGATGAAGTCACTAACGCATGAGAAACTGTGCAAAGTGCACCCATAATGTAATTAGTTTGGGAATTGTTTACAGCAGATTGTCAACACAGGCATTTTGGGACCTTCGGTCATGAACAGTGTCACTGTGATTTTCTTTATCTGTCCCGAACAATGATTTCCCACAGTGACCACACATTTCAGTGCTGAAAGTGTGAAAACACATTTCGCCATGTTGTGAAAAATGACAGCTGTACTGTTCATAAGGAAGTGTGTAAAATGCCACTGGTGAAAAACTGGACTGAAAATATTTCAAATTCATGAACTTACAAGGTGCGTGGAAACTGCACAATGCTCACTCATAACACAGTCATTTTAGGAATTTTTCACCAAATTTTCAAAATAGCCATTTTAAGACCTCTGCTCATGAATAGTGTCACTGTGATTTTCTTAATGTGTCTCATACATTGATTTTGCACACCGACTGCACCATTGTGCGTTACATGAGTGGAAACATGTTTTGGGCGAGATGTGAAAAATGACAGCTGTACTGATCATAAGGAGGTGTGGTAAAATGGCAATGTTCAAAATCTGGAGTAAAATATTGAAAATTATGAACTTATGAGGTGCATATAGGTCAGTGCAACAAACGCAGTAAGTCATTTTGGGAATTTTTCACCAAATTTTTAACATAGCCATTTTAACACTTCTGCTCATGAACAGTGTGACTGTGATTTTCTTAATGTGTACCATATATTGAGTTCATGAATTCATTCATTCACATATCTGGACTGCCTTATGCGATGCGGGCTGCCGCCCATTGGCTCTTGCTCTGAACCAATTGGCATGCAAAGCCCTACCCGAGCAGTCAGTCAGCGGCAGGGGCGGCAGGCGGGTGAGGTGCTGCAGCCGCTGGCTGACAGGAGGAGGCGGGGTGGGTGGGGCTCCGTGGGTGGGTGGCCACTAGATCACCAGGAAAATTGGACCTGGGGGGTTGACTCTAATGCCTGCGATCGGGCTTGAGGTCCACTGGCCCACCAGGGATATTAGTCTTTAGGGGTTGAACTCCATTCTGCCAGTAATCGGGCTAGTTGGGGTGGGGTTCAGTTCTGTTTTGCCTGCGATTGGGCCAGTCGGGGGTTCTGTTTTGCCTGCAGTTGGGCCAGTCGAGGGGGTGGGTACTTTTGCCCGTGATCGACCAGTCGTGGGGTGGGTTCTGTTTTGCCCACAATCGGGCCAGTGGAGGGGGTTTAATACTGTTATGCCCGCGATCGGGCCAGTGGGGGATTTACTCATGCCCGCGACGGGCTGCAGGGCGCCGGTCCCCATAGCTGCTGCCTGGTAGGGTGCCAGGTGCAAGTTGTCTGGGATTCAGGCACCTGCACATGCTAATAGCTATGCAAATGGGTCCGTAAGTAGATGCAAATGGCCCCCCGTGCCTTGTATAACTTATGGCCCCATTTGCATGTCACCTTTGAATACTGGAAATTTGCACATGGCGCAATGGAACTTGCACCACTGCAGCTTGAATGCTCCACTCTGACCACTTGTGGTGGTACAAGTTCACTCGCTATGCACAGTGGCTGTGGCGAAGCGATATTCAAAGGAGTTGCTCAATGGCGCAACTCCGTTGAATACTCCTTGACTCCACCCTAGCAACTTTTGAGCAGCGCAAGGGCTTGCACCACAGAATGGCGCAGTTTGAATATCCAGCCCAAAGTCTTTAAGAAGAAAGGATTCTAATCTAAAAGATGGACTTGAATAATTAAGTTAGAGAAAATAATTTTAAAGTAAAGAATGTGAAGTGAAATGAATATGATGATTTTGCATTTATTGCTGTGCATTTCCAGAAGTTTTCTTGTTTGGCTCACAGATGAGAACCCGATGGGACAACTAATGAAAACAAATAAAATGAAAAGAGAAATAGCAAGGAGATTTGGGTGTTTGTTGAATGTAGATGTGTTCATAACTGGGTATATAAACACATCGGAGTACTGGACCTGAAGTATGTTCTATGTCTTTTTCTAAAGCACTTTTTAAGGTGTCTGGTGCTGGTGAAACCAATTACAAACTAAGTTTCTGATGAATTTGTATGAGATGGTAAAAGTGATGTTTTTACACTTTTAGGATTATCTAAATAAAAAGTACAGAACTAAATAAGGGATTTTAGAACAACTGCAAGTAATATAATGTGAATAGCACCAGTAGTTGTTTGGGAACAATAAGTTAATGAAATTATGGTTGTTTGTGGACAGTATTTCAATTGTGTATATTTATTGATTTGTTTAGAAAAGGCACCTCTTGAAAAAGCCTATATTGTAGATGAAACGTTGAGGTGTTTGCCATGTTTACAATAAAGAAGAAAATATTCGGTCTTTGAAACAACTGTCTGCAGTGATTTGCACTCAGCGCCCCAACCCCTTTCTGAGTCAGAGACTGCTCCATATTGGTTCCACGTTGAGAGAGGCAGCTTGGAATACATTAAGAATTGTTCATTTCCTGTGGATCCCCTTTTTGAAACTTCAGCTCTGTGGACAGAGTTACAAATTCAGTCAGTTTATGGTCTGGTGGTGCATTGTCACAAGAAAAATGTGACAAGTTTGGACAGTCAGTTCTTCCTGTACAGAGTGTCCCCATTAGGGCTGGTATCACTCCACATGGCTTATCATGGGCCAGCAGTGGTCCAGAGGACATACAAACATATGAAGGTACCAACAGAATAAGGCCTTTCAGTCTATTGAGTTTACTCCATTGCAGAGTCCCCAGTGATAGCTAAGGACTCTTCCCTCCCCAACCAACACCCACTCCTTCCTGGCTATACCCCCTTTGACCCTGACTTTCCCTTTATCCTGTCCCAACCTCTTTGAAGCCATTTACTGTTTCTAATGATACCACTTCCTCGGAGGCCATTCCAATCCTCCACCAGCCTCTCCATGAAGAAATGCCTCCTGATCTCCCTCCCAAATCTCCCTACCTGCAACTTAGGACAATGTCCCCTCATGTTTTTGTTCCCACTGAGTCCGAAGAGAGTCTTCTTATCCACCCTGTTTATACTTTTCATATATCGGAAGGTCTCAATCATGCCCCTCTTCCTCCTCCAGGGCATGTGTTCAGGGTCTCCAGCCTCTCCACACATGTTCTGCCCTCAGGCACTTCCACAATTTTGGTTGCCCTTCTTTGGATCGGCTCCAGTAGGTTTATGTCTTTCTTTATGTATGGATGCCAGTTCTATGGACTGTGCTCCAGGTGTGGCCACACCTGTAACCTATACCGTGGCAGCATTACCTTTTCCCCGCCTGCTGTTGATCCTCTAGCAGTGCAGCCAAACATTCCATTGGCCTTTACCACTGCTTTCCCATGCTGGTGGAATGCTTCAGATCACCAGTAATCAACATCCTCAGGTCCTTTTCCTCCTCTGATTTGGTCAGGTTCTTGGCTCCAATATGCATAACTTTACTTTTTGCACTGAAGCAAGGTTTTAATTTTAAGTAAAATCTGCTTTATTGATTTTCAATATTAGACAGAACAAAATAGTGTAGAACAACAGGGCCACATACATCTACCCAGGCAAATGCTCCTGTCCTGGTACATAGATATGTCAGTCACATAGTCAAGTCCATTATCGTGTATATCAATACTTGAAGCTAACCAATAAGACATTAACCCACTCAACAGCATGCAAAAAACTGCAGAGATTAGATCTTATATCATACAGAATATTCATAGCTCATTTAGGCCACTATCAAAAGTAGGACATGCAGTGTCTTCCATCTCCTCCATATAAGTTCAGATTGTTAACTATGCTTGCAATCATTTCTTCAGCTTGAAGCATAAATAAGATTTAATTGTGCCATTCCTCATATGTAGGGACTCCTTATCCATCCAGTGTCGAAGGAGTATTTTTCTAGCACATGATGCCACTACTGCCATATAGAGCATCTGTTCCCAAATTAGTTAGCCTTTATAATATCCTGTGAGACATATTTCTGGTTGAAATGCCTGTTCTAGCCACAGGAGAGGATCTAGTTTGCTTTTAATAGTTTACTAGAAAGTTTGGGCTTTCTCACAATCCCATAGGATAAGTTGCAGTGTCCCAGGGATTTCTCGTATCTGGAGCAGATGTCAGTAGGCAGTCTGCCCATTTTGCACAATTTTATAGAAACATAGAAACACAGAATGTTAACAGAGAAGGACCTGTTGGCCCATCTAATCTGCCCTATGGTTCCCTGCTTTCTGTGCCACTGCAGACCCTACTCCATCTTCAATCTTCTTCCTCTTCCTTATTTCTAAGTTCCCTTGTGTCTATCCCATGCATGCTTGAATCCTATTACCATTTTAGCACCCACCACCTTCACTGGGAGGCTATTTCGGTGTCCACCACCATTTCCATGAAGAAGTATTTCCCACTTCTCCTCTGAGTCCCCTCCTTCAGCTTCATAATGTGACTCCTTTTCCTCAAACACCTTTTCCTATGTAAAATGATACCTCATGTACCTTATTAATACCTATGAGGTATTTGAACATTTCTATCATGTCTCCACTTTCCCTACTTTCCTCTAGAGAGTACATATTTAATTCTTTGAATCTTTCCTCATAGGGGCTTTTGATGCAGGCCCTGTACCACTTTGGTTGCCCTCTTCTGTACCACCTCCACCCTATGTATGTCCTTCTGGAGGTGGGGCCTCAGAACTGGACACAAGGTGGGCCTCACCATTGATCTACAGGGTAGCACTACCTCCTCTTTGCTGGTTGTACGGCTCCCTATGTACCCACACATCCGCTAGCTTTTCCATTGCCTTATCACACTGCTTTGCTGCCTTCAGGTCATCAGAAATTATTACCCCCAAGTCCCTGCTCCTGTTTTGTGGTTGCCAGTACCTCCCCGCTCAACTGGTATGTTGCCCCTGGGCCAGATATTCAGAAATCCGCTAAAGACCAGGGCAAGTCTGGCACAGTGCAAATCTGATGCACCATAGTACAACACTGAGCCATATTCAGAGTTGCACTGGCTGCACTGCGCCAGCGCAACCCAGCTGAATATGAGCACAGTTGCACCATGGTGCATTCTAGGGAATACACCATGGTGCAACCAGAGGTGCACCATGGCACAAACACAGGTGCGCCATGGTGCAGATAAATAAGCCCCAGGGCAACTGTGGGGAGCAGAGCAACAGAGGGGGCATGGCACAGAGAGGTGACCCAGGGACAGAGCCAGGGAAGCACAGTGACAGGCCACAGGAGGCCACCACCAGCTGGACACAGCAGGGTGCACACAGGCACCCAGACCCCACCCAGAACACAATAGTGGCACAGAAAGTAGGCAACAGGGGTGCCAATGGTGGATGGAGGTCCACCAAGGAGCTCCCGCAGGCTGCAGGCCATGCCCCCCACACATCCTGACCAGAGCAGGCCACACCCAGGACCATGCAGCCAAGCACACACACACCTGCCGCACACCCCTGACAGCCACCCCATGGGCACTCTAAGGCACAGTCACTGACATAGGGAGGGACACCACCACAATGGGACACACCTCAGCACACAGCAGATCCACAGAAGCACAACACGTGCCCCAACACATGCACACCACATGGACAGGCACTAGACCACTGCAGCATAGCTCCTCATGCCACCTGCAAAGCAAACAGAGACACAGGCAGATATGTCAAAAGATATGTATATTGTAAAATCAACTATGTACAACAGAAGGTGTGGGGAGGATAGGAAAGCCAGGGAAGGGATAGGGAACAGGGACAGTACAGTGGAAGGGAGACTGGAGGGAGGTACAGCTGGGGAAACAGGGAAAATCAGGGCTCGACTAGCGGTGGCCGTGGCCTGCCACCCTTGAAGTCTTTACTGCCTCCTGTCTGCCAGCAGCATCCTTTGGACCTGCAGCACTGCCTCCATGGTCATCGAGTCTATCAGGATTAATTCGTGAGTAGCCAGCAGTAGAGGGCCTCCTGCTCTGGACACCTAGGACAAGGGACAGGACAGGTGATCAGTGCAACACCCCAAGGAACCATGCCCATCCACAGTGCACAATGGGCAGTGGGATCACACCCCCAGAGGGCCTGTACAGGCCCCCAGGGGAGGGCCAATGCTGCCAGCAACACAGCACACTACAACAGTGCACAGCAGTGGTCCCAGCTGCACAGTGGCCACCTGACTGTGCCATGGCAGTCACATGGCACAGTGGTCCGCAGCACCACAGCAACATTAGTGGCAGCTGGGCACACCCACCCCACCAACAGCTAGCACACATGTCCAATGGATGTGACACAGTAGCGGGTACCATGCACAGCATGACAAACACAGCTGCCATGGCACATGGCACAGGTGGCCATGCCACACTATGCCCCCACCATCCCTTTGTACGGTGCGAAGGACAATGTCTGTGCCTACCTGCCACAGCATGGTGGAGGGAGTGCCTGGTGGCAGATTCCAGATGGGTGGCAGCCCATTACTGCATGGTAAGTATGTCAGCCATGGCACAGCTGGGGGGCGTGGAGTGCAGACACGGCTGTGCTGGCATGCATGCAGCCAGCATGCCTGTCATGTGCATGTGTGTGCAACCACATGCATGCCATGCTGCAGGGCATGGGCATGGCAGGGGGCACATGCATCACTAACACGGCTGTCTTTCTTTGCACCACCAGCACACCTTCATGCGAATGATGGGGTGGCAGTGGCAGCAGCAGCCATGGCCATTGGACCAGCCCTGAGGACCAGCCATCCACCTCCATAGGCATCCGAGGACCTAACAGGCTGCAGCTCACCACCACTGTGCAGGCAGATGTCCTGAACCTGGGGTCAGACAAGGCCCTGGATATGTTCCTACAGGATGCCAGCTCTTGGGGTCCTGTGCACAGAGACACAGATTGCGGTGGGGTCTGACACCTATGATGATGTAACGCCATCCTGGACAGCATGGCCACCATTGTGGGGAGACGACCCTACTGGATACTGACACAGGCAGCATGCCCAGTGCTCTGCCGGTGGCAGGAATAGCTGCCCACCACCACGGTGGGCACAATGGTGTGTGCTGCCCAAGCTGTGCCCTGTGGTGGAGGTGGTGCCACCGGCAAGCACTGGGTGGCATGCAGGGGCTGGACAGGCAGCAGAAGCTGGCTGTGGGTGCCACCGGGCAGCTGGGTGCAGGGTCTGCTGCCAGTGCACCTGTCGTACCAATCCCCTGCAGACCCCACTGTGCAGCCTCCACCAGATGGGGGCCTTTCAGCATGGCCAGTCACCACATGGAGTTCAGCGTCTGGCCCAGGAGCCCCAAGACACTGAGCCACTGGTTGACACACCCATTTGCTGCATGAGTCTGTTCAGCAACAGGTGCAACCCACCACTGGGGTTCATGCACTGCATGCAGAGGTGCGCCAGCTAGCCGAGCAGCAGGAGAGGGGCACTGCACAGATCCTGGCAGGGATGCAGGGCATACAGGAGGCCACAACCACCTCCCTGGATCACATTGCTACCGTAGTCTCAGATGGCTTTGCACTGCTGGCTGCCAGAGGGTGTGTGCAAGCACAGATGACCCACCACAGTGCTCTATCCACCCCACATACCTGGCATCAGGTGACCCCTGGCAGTCAACCCTGGGCTCAGATGTCAGGATCCCAGGCATGCCCAGGGCTTGGCTGTTTTGGGTGCCTCGACACCTCATTGCCCCCCAAGGCTGATGCACAGCCTGTGGCTGCTGTTTGGCCCAGGCGAGGGCCGCCCCCATGGCTGTGGTGGCCATGGTTCCATGCAGCAACCCTGACATGTGGTCCACCCACCTGCAGTCTGCAGCTGCTGCCCAGTGCACACATGGGCAGTGTGTGTGGCTGCAGCAGGTGTAGCATCTGTGTGTCCACGCAACATGCTGCCTGTGTGCGGTGCTTGCCCGGCTGCTGGGCCGTGGTGTGGGTGATGACAGCAGTCCTGCAACAGTTGCACCTGTGCACAGGTGCAATGCATCTGATCCATGCTGCATACCCACACCTGTGTGTGGGGGGAGCAGGGCTGTGTGTGTGCTGTGTGTGGTTGTGGGTGGTGGTGCCCTGTCACCTGTACCCTGCTTCCCACCTCAGTGTGCATGCTCATTGCCATGCATGCCTCTGCATTGTGCTGTACCTGTTTGTGTGGCCTGGTGTTCTGTACCACCTACCTGTGTGCACCAAAGTGCTCCCATGTTGTGGTGTCCCTGGTGTTGCCTTGCTGGCTGGATCAGCCGGGGATACCTCTGCCCAGGGGTGGCTGCCCACCTCCCTCCAGCCCATTGATGGCCCATTGTCTCCATTGTCCTACTACTGTCACCCTCATCAGCTTTCACAGCTATCCTATGGTCAATGGCCATGTTGTGCAGTATGCTGCAGGCCAGGAATAGGTCACAGGCATTCGAGGGCTGTGCTTTAGGGCAATGCCAGACCTGTTCAGACAATGGAACAGTGCTTTCAGCATGCCAAAGACTCTTTGATGATGTCGTGTGCTGGCATGTGCCTCGTTGTTGCATTCTTCTGGGAACAACGAGCATCAGTAAGGAGGTAAGCAGCCAGGGCCACAGTGGATATGCACTGTCCCCTGTGAGGATATTGACTTGGTCTGCTCTGCTAGTCTGCTCCCTTGCCTTTCCTGCTTTCACACCAACATGCACCCCTGCCTCCCCATCCCATGGTATGCTTTGCCCATCTCCCCATGCCTGTGCCATACCACCCACCAGGTGGCCCATGGGGATATCCCCAATTTGAAGCTGTGGCACAGCACAGAGCTGTGCCAGATGAATGCATCACATGCACCCCAGGATGTGTGGCACAGACATTGGTTATGCGCCCTGTGGCATCACACCCCATCTGGCAGTTGACACTTGGGTTCCCTTCCTATTGATGTATGCCACACCCTCAGGGCCAGGTGGCATATGGATTCCCATGTGGGTGCAGTCAATGGCCCCAATCATGCCAGGCATACATGCTACCCTGTGGAAGTCTTGCATGGTTGCTGTATGCTCCACATGTGTGCTGGGAGACAGGACATGGCAACAGAGCATTAAGGAACTGTGTGAGGAGACTGGACATGGTTAACTGGGTTATGCCTGTGGTATCCCTACAGGTCTCTGGAAGGTGCCTGTGATAAGCAAGCACATGACGGCTGTCATCTTCATCTCCAAGGACATGGCGTGGCTCCGTCTGGTGGGTATCTGAATCTCCTCACTGCACAGCTCACAGAGCTGCCTCAGAATGGCTCTGTTCAGGTGGTACTGGCCCATGAAATCTGTGTCACTGTACTGTTCCAAGGTGATGTGGGCGAGAACCTCCTGCGCCGGGCATGTTGCTGACAGGCCGCTCCACGGCCACATCGCTGTTCCTGCAGCCCCTTCCCACCCTCATTACGGCCTCCATCTTGAAGGGTGCAGTATCCATGGCTCTTGCTATCGCCCTTTCCCTGGGTGCTTGGCTGCTGCAGGCTATGTGCCACCCTGGTGCACTGCCTGGCAGTGTGTCTGCCTGTCTGTCACACTCTCTCTGCCCCTGTCTCCCCTCCACTGCCACCTCTGTCCCTCTCCTCTGTGTCTGCCTTGGTCTGTCTGTTTGTCTCTCAGTCTCTCTCTGTCTATCTTGATGTCTGTCTTTCTTTCTCTCTCTCTCTTTCTCTATCTCACCTGGTGCAAGTGCTTTCTGTGAGCTTGCACCTGTATTCTAGGAAAGTCTGCTCAGCACATCTCTGATTTGGCCGTGCTTGCGCTTATGGTTCTATGGTTGAATATCACACTTCACTGGATATTCATGGGGATGCCCCTGCATTTGTGCCTGCATTCATTATAGTTGTGCATAGGTGAAAAGAGATTTGCAGTGTTCACTGGCTTCCACTGAATATCACTCCTTGGCAAGTACACACTTGCTCTAGTGCAACTCACTTGTGCCATGCACAGTTTCTGTGCCCTAAATTCATGATTTTGCACTTTTTGCATTGAAACTCAGTTGCCAAACCCATTGACCAGTCTTTCAGCTTGCATTGAAACCCAGTTGTTAAACTCTTGATCAGTCTTCTTCAGGGTTTTCGTTCATTTATAATACATATTATGCAAGAGTTGAAGTTGCATCAAACAATACTTATCAAATTTAAAATATCTGTATGCATCAGACCAAATTTTCTGCCATTCATACAGTAGACGGGTATGGAGCAACAGGGAGGGCTCATCTCCAAATACAGGAAGGAGTCAAATGGGACAGAGACCACTGAGAGCCCACAACTGAACATGCTCAGGAGACTGGTGACATTTTTACATTTATTACATTTGGTGCTGAATTTGAGAAAAATAGTCCAAAGGACTTAGGAAGAATTGCTTAACTAAAACTGTCAGTGGCTCAGTAGGTAGCACAATCACCTCTGAGGCTGGGAGATCAGAGGGCTGTGGATTCAGTTCCCACATTTGGCACTTGGGTTAGTATCCCAGTCCTGACACTGTAGTGCAGCATGAGATGGGTGCTGCACTTCTGAGGTGCCATCTTTGATGAGATGTTAAACTGAGGTCCCATCTGCCTGAAATGGTGGTAGTTCAGGTGGATGTTAAAGATCCCATGGCACTTATCAAAAAGAGTAGGGGAGTTTTATTGCAATAATAAACACAGATAATAACACAGTATATCAAGTAACAGTGAGAAGAAAGGGAAAAAATTAAGATAACAAGAATAAAGCCCTGTAACAGAAAAGAATAATAAATTAATAATCAACCAAGTTACTTAAATTTTATAAAGTGAAGAAAACCTTTCCACCATTTCTTAAGTTTAGGGGAGCAAGCCTCCGCATCTTGTGAATATATTTTGAGAGCTCATGGAAACCAATATACTAAAACAGGTATAAGACATTTTTCTGATATATGACCCACTGGCACCTAGCCTGCCATAAAAAATATTGTAAACAACAAAAAATAAAGATAGCATCCCAATATGGAAATGAGAAAGGCTAGCAGGATAAATTCTAGAACCAAAATATCATATGTGACAAAGGTAAGCCATTTAAAGTTCCATAATTGTGCCAGATAAGCCCACAAACCCTTTGAATAGGAGCACTGAAAGAAAAATGCTCCATCATCTCTTCAATATTTATACAATCCATGTAGGGACAATTCATTTCTTCAATGACTTTGTATTTTGCATTGCCCTGAACATTCAGACACCCATAAAAATCAACCATTGTGTTTCCATTGTAGCATAGGCAATCTAATATTGTTAAGCTGGGCTAATACCTTAGAATTCAAAGCTGATGGGTAATTCTTAAAACGGGTCTTGTGGATATACAGTCTTCATAATCGACTGGTAGAAAACTTGCATACTATATATCAAAATAATTTCTTTAGTGATTTTCCATCGGTATAACTTCTGTACAGCAGGCCAAAATTATCATGAATATGAATGTGGAGATTCAGTTTAGAAGCCAGGTTATGCCAATTAACAAAATATTTACCCACAGCCCTGTTAACTCACCCTTGACCAGTACTTACTACTGGAGTCAAACTGTATTTAATAGAATTCATAATGAACAAGGAGTGCAAAACAACTACAGGGTCTATCATCCCAAGTCCACCCAATTTTTTACTCAAGTAAGTGTAGCATCTCTTTACTGGATTTAAGCGGTTACCCCAAAGCATTTGAAAAATATACTATAAGTCTTGGTTTCCAATTGAGACGGAAGAGGAAAAATCATGGCCACATACTGTAAACAGGGTATGAGGAACTGTTTAATAATGTCTATGCACTTCAGCTTTGAAAATTTTCCACTGCTTCCATCTTTTACTTTTTTATCTTCTGTCTCAAGCACAAATTCTAATTTTCAACTGGTAAATTTTGGGGACCGAAAAGAGTACCCAAAATTTTGAGTGGATTTCAGGAAATATGAATACCATCCTGTACCATAGCAGCAGGACCCATCGCCCAATAAACAACCCATGAGTTTTATTTAAATTCAGTTGGCATTTGAAACATTTGAAAAGAATTAAGGCTTTAAAAATCTATGAATTTGAGTCTGATCAGAAAAGTACAGTATTAAATGATCTGCATAAGCCTGCAATACTAGTTGACTATCCTCATATAAATTCTCTGTAATTCCAGTCCACTATGGTAAATTAACTAAAGTCTACAAAAGAGGATCCAGCGAGAATATATAAAGAAGAGGGCTTAGGGAACAACCTTGATGAACCCCAGTCTTTAAGTGAAAGCTTTCAGCTGTACAACCTTTCAAAAAGGAAAACTGCATTATGCTTATATAAGATCTTAATTAAATAAACTGTTGTAATAGGAACCCCATAATGTTCTAAAGTTAAAAAAGAAAAGGTAGATGTACCCTATCAATTTTCAAAATCAGCAATAACCATACATCCAGAAATGCCTGATAGAGATAAGTGTTCAATGACATCTCGATAACCATCAATGCAGATTGGATTCTTCTATCTGGTACCCTCAAAACTAATAGGAGATATCACCCACTTAGCATAATTTTTATCCTGTTATTCAAAAATACTGGCAAAAAATTATAATCAGAATTTAGCAGGCAATGGGCCCAATTCTTAATATTATTCCTAGCTCCTGATTTGAATAAATTAATTAATAGTCTGTCTGAGAATGAAGGAAAAATAACAGTATTACCAAAAAATAGTGAAACACAATAAGAAGGCATTTGCCTAGTTTGTCAGAGAAACTTTATATAATTTATTACAGAGAACATTTTTTCCTGGGGAAATATTTGGTTTTAGCTTCTGAATTACTTGACTATTTTCTTAAGTAATAGGCCCTGACATTTTGATGATTCTGTGAACGCAGAAGGAGTTTTAATAGATCTTAAATAAGAAAGCATCAATTCTTCAGAGATCGGGAGGGAGATTCTAGGACTGATAATGGCTTTTAATTAGCTCCCTCAACTGCTCAATCATTGTGGCCTTAGAATCATCTGACTTTCTCAAGAAATCAATAGTGGAAGAGTCTCTCAGGGTTTTACAAATCTCAAAAGGGTCCCCTATTGGGATTTTTGTACCATTAGTAAGTATGGCTTGCAGGGTCTTGGCTCTATCGTGACTGAAATTCCTTCATACTAATTTTAAGTTTTGTAATTTGCTCGAATAGTCATGTCTGGAAGCTATTGTAATAAGCCTCTGAAGCTGATGTCTGAGTGACAGATACTTCAAAAATTACAATCTTTTGACATAACCCCTTGCTTTTAAACCAGTTACACAAATCTGATTTAATCTCCATCCACCAATCTCCTGCATTAGTATATAAAAACGCAGATAACCTAGCTTGTAAAATAAATATAACCCTCTCTGTATGTGAGGTAAATCTAAGATGGAAGTATTTAATTTCCACCTAACCTGCCTATGTTCAGGCAGACCCAAAAGTGAATGGTACATAACAAAAGAGATGATCAGAGAACTCACTATGCATCATTTTAAAGGAGTTCACCTGTACAGAAGGGAAACAAACATAATCAATTATGGTGTGAATTTTCCTTTCACAAATGAAAACTGGGGCCCATAGGGAAAATAAGTAATACAATTAATTAAACCAGCCAACTTAATAATGTTGGCCAGTGCATTGAATCACAATAAATCTTTTATTCTGTTTGGGTGAATCAATGATAGTACAATTAAAATCACCACCCCATAGCACCTTAACTGAGGTTACCGGAAAGGTTGAACTGCTTTGAAACAAGCAACTCTATCCGCCTTCGTTGTGGATTATAAATGTTAATAAACCGATAACTTATGCCATGCCATTTCCCATCCAATATCATAACTCTGCCGGAATCAAGTCAATTAAGTTGTGCAATGTAAATGAATAAGAAGTAAACAAATGCCTATGCCATCTTCTACTATCAGTTCAATGACCAATAGGACGGTCCCCAAGTCCAGTCCCTTTGAAAGCAGATAATTGTTCTATGGAATGCATCCAAGTCTCCTGCAAAACAGACTGAAACATGTTGATGATGAATGTAGTGAAAAGAGCTTGCCTTTTAGTGGCATTCAATAGGCTATGGGTGTTTAAAGATCCCCAGGACAACCACATTGAAATTAATTTTAGAAATACAGACCTCTATTTCTTCCTTTTTTCTTTTTTTCTCCTTATAATTATCCACTGGCTGAGAAAAGGAGGATAATGAGGATTTTTGAGAGTCTGAGTCTCCCAATTCCATTTCTCGTGTCCTCATGGGGTGAATAAGTACGTATAGGAATTGCTAGATTCTATAGGAAGAGGAGGGGGATTTGGAATATAAATTCCTGGAAGATCCCAATGAGGCAGAGGAGACACAGGGACAGTAATCTTAGAATCTTTTTCAGGAATTACTAAATCAGCATCTGTATAACATACTGTAGTAAATTCCAAGGGGTCAGGAGGTCCCATACAGGGTTTTTATTCCCAGGAGGACTCTGAGCCAGCAGATTGAACAACCAAGTCAGGTCCAGGGGAGAAAAGCCTGGTAGGAGGTTCAGATTGAATTACATCTGTCTATACCCTAGAAGGAGGAAAGGAAGAAGGAGGAGGAGGGGAGGAGGAGGAGGGAGGAGGAGAGAGGGAGAGAAGCCTGCAGCATCTTGAGCTTTATGAATTAAAAGGTCTGGACTTATACAAGATGCTTTGTTTTTGCTGCCCAAGACACTCTCAGAAAACATGACTATATTCTTCATAGAGATTGCATTTTGAGTGATTAGCACATTGCATAGTAACGTGCCCCACTTCCCCACAATTATCACAACGTGGCTGGTCACAGATGTTGGAGAGGTGTGTCCTACAGCCACACTTGTAACAAGCTCTAGGTTGTCCCCCATAAAACAAATCCTTCTATCCCTGCCTAACAAAATAATTAGGTATGTGCTCTACACCTGAATCTGTTTGCCTTAATTTAATTTTATATTTCCAACCCCTAGTCCAAAACTGTTCGAATCTAGGATGGGTTCTGGGGCACTCAATTCTTCACATTTTGTGATAACCAAAAGGTAATATCTTCAACATGGACCCCTCATTCCTAAACATTATAGTCACACATTTTATCAGGGGCTTACTGAGGGAATGACCAGAAAGGGGGTCCATGTGGGAGAAAACTTGACCTACCCATATCTGTCCCAAAATAAATCCAGAGCATGTGATGTCCAAAACTAATATTGAAATTATCCTCTCCAGAAATATTGATGAAGGTGAAAACATACTTAGGTGTAAAATGAAGATAATCTTTCAACAGTATTTTCCCCACAAAGTGTCTGTCCAGCCTATTGTCCAAGCCCCTTTGTAGCATATCATCAACAACGTTACATCTTGGACCTGCTTATCTTTTAGCAGTAAAACAGCTCCGACATTAGGGCTTCTGTTGAGGAGGGTTCAGCAAAGAAGAGTCCTGCAAAGAGGGAGAAATATCTGGAAGTGGGAGATCAGAATCCATTTTGGGAATGGTGGGCGGTGAGGCTTGTAAATCAGGAGATCTGGTGGGAGGATAGGCTGAAGTATATCAGTCAAGTCTTTATTAATAGGACTTCCAGTAGAAGTGTTCAGCTTTAAGTCAGGTTTCCAAGCTGGGGAGTGCTGTGATAAAGAAATTCAGTATCCCAAGCAGGGGAGGATCCAGATACCCAACGGGCCTGTTTCCATCCAGCTCCTGTCCTGAAAGGGCTTTACCTGGAGACCAAGCCTCCTGAGTTGTTTCCAAAGTAATAGAAGAAGAACCTCAGCAGCAGATCTAGTAGACATATTGCTCGCTGCTTAGATGCAATATTTGCAAAGAAAAACTCAGTAACCCCAGCCCGCGATACACTGCAGTAGATTGATACACATTTCAGGCTGGGCTTGTAACTCCATGTTTGCAGCAGTTTTCAATATGAAACCAGATAATTTATTAAGCAGGGAAGTCAAATTTTGAATAAATTTTGTAGCGGAGAACGCTATGGGGACCTCTCATTGATCCACTGCAATAGCTGGTAAAGAAACTGTTTTGTCCAGAGGCAGCAAACTGGCAGGCTTTAGGCACTAATTAGAGCTTGCAAAATCACTGCCAGCCTGTAGTTTGACAGAAGAGTTTAAAGAGCATGTTGTGTTAGCAAACTATGCAGTGTCTCATCACGCCTCTACGGGCCTTCTGAAGCTCAGTTTCAGCCGCAGATTTGACAGGAGCAGCCACGCTGCTGACATGGAGCAACTCTGAAGGCTGTAATTTGTTAGCAAGATTCACTGCTACCGCTTGTTGCTCAGACAGTCACAGGTGAACTCAGCCCTTGCATATCTACTGCAATAACTGGTAAAGAAACTTTTTGTCCTGAGGCTGTAACCAACAAGCTTTAGGCACTTGTTAGAGCTTTAAACACTGCTAGCCTGTACATTAACAGAAGCAGAGTTAAAAAGCGAGTACTGTCTGTAAAACTGTGCAGGTTTCACCGCACTCCACGGGCCTTCAAGGTTTCAGATTCAGCTGTAGAATTGACAGGAGCAGCCATGTTGTTGACAGGAGCAACTCTGAAGGCTGTAACTGTTTAGCAAGATTCACTTCTGCTGCTTAGTGCACTGACATTCCCACAGGTGAATGTAGTCCTTGCACATCCTCAGTTCCATAAGAGATAATCGAATTAGAAACCTGTAATATCTTCTCAGGGTTTTAGAAAGATTGCCATTTCTTCAATGAAAACAGGCACATCATGAAATTCAATATCAGAATCCACATCCATGCTGTAAAGAGAATTAGCCTCAGTGTTAGTAACAGTGGGAGCTGAGGCAAGATCTTCCACCATGCAGACGCCCCTCCTCCTCCTTCGCATCTCACACAGAGTGGCCATCCTGAAGACAGCCTGTCCTCCTACTGGCAAGAGTAGGGAATTTTATTAAGGAAAGAAATCATAACATCATACAGAAATAAACATAAAAGAAAAGCATGTCTCATATAATATGCACATATACATAAAGAACATATATTCTTGTAGTCTTAAAAAGGAATATAAACAAAAGTATGTACAATATAACGTGACAGAAATAGGAAAAACTAATGCAGAAAAGTAATGTACTTCCACAAAGAGTGAAAACGATGTAAGGATGATCATGACTTTCTGATTCCATAACAGTCAATTGAGCATGTTCAATATGTTGTATAACAACAAGCGGAACAGTCGGAAGTAGTTGTAACACATATTGACAGCGAAGCTTGCACATATAATATTTACACATAGTAAAATCACTCTAAGGGTACTAGGATGAAATCTGTTCCAAGTACCAGAAAATCCCCAAGATCAAAACCTGATATGTTATCCTGCTAAGAAATGGCCACCTTCATCTATTAGCTAAAGTTTTCCAAAACAATAAAGCATCCTGACACTCAAAAAGAAATGTGACATAGTTTCTTCAACATTTAAACAGGAAGGTTTAGGGCAGAGTCGTTCTTGAGAAGACTTGTGTTTAAGATTTCCTTAACCTGTAATTTGCCATATGCAACAAAGCCAAGATACATCCCACATATGTAGCGGTATTCTTTTATCTTGAAGGATAGACAAAACACAGTCATGTCGGGAAGGAGAGCAATTAGGAAGTGTAAAGCTGGCCTTGTAATAGTGATGAGTATCATAGAGCTGTCTTCTAGATAATGGTAATATGTAAGATTTTGAAGTTTCCAGAATCTTATCTTTGAAAACTGTCTATAGTATATGAAGGATAACAAGTAATACGAGATTGTACAGGTGGAAGTATGTCCCATTTATCTATAATGGGATGTAGAGCAAAGCTAGTCCAAACATCACTAATGGTAGATGTGTATCTGATGCTTTGAAAAAGGTGAAAAGAAAAAAAGAAAGAAAAAGGTTATGGATGAATCATACTAAGTCCACCTTGATGAATCTGCAAATATGTAACATCCCTTTTAATTGTTAGTAAGTCTACTACCCCAAATCATCTGAAAACATACACTAAAAATGAGGGTTTCTAAATGTTTGGGAGGAGCATATATAGGACTGAGAAACAAAAAATGGGAAGGATGAATTTCTTAACCACTAAAACGCTCTTCCTTTTCCCTATCTTCCAAGATTTCCAAACACCAGCTTTGTATTCTCCAATTTGTAGAAGTTTTCCCAATTGTAAGTTGCTGCATCCTCAATATTAAACCAAACCCCAAAAATTGTCTGAAGGGAGGTAGATGTAATAATGCCACCAACTGTAGAGACAGTGGCAGGCTCTGAATCCAATGGAATGGATACACTTTTCTGAAGGTTCAACCTGCCACCAGAAAGAGCAGAAAATGTCTGAAACACTTGTATTGCTCTAGTACCCGATGAAGTGTCCTGTATAAACAAAAACAACATCATCTGCATACGCAGTGATCTTTACATGGGGAAGGGAATAATGGGGCACTAAACCTATAATTTGGGAATCCCATTTAATTTGTCGGATAATTGGATCCAGGGCAAAAGCATATAGCAGTGGGCTAAATGGGCAACCTTGTCGTACCCCAACCTTCTGAAGTAAAGTCTCACCTACAAAGTCATTAATTATCGGAGAAGAATACGAAAGGAAAAAATATGGGTAATCCAATGAAGGAAAGTTACTGGAATACCATATAATTGCAAGACCTGAAGGAGATAGGAGTGATAAATCAAATCAAATGCATTTGCCTGATCCAGTGAAAGAACAAATCTTGAAATGGTATTATGTTGTTTTATCAAAAATTTCTCAGAGAGAAATAAATTTGTGTTGATCGATCTCCTGAATTGCACAAGATTGGGCTGAATCTATAAGATCTGGTGCAACCCATTGTAAATGGGTACTGAGTATTCATGTTAAAATCTTAAAATCCGTATTCAGAAGATGGAGAGGTCACTAATTCAATAAAGAGATGCTATCTCCTTTTTATATATAAATTTGAGAAAAGAGATACCAAAGTTGGTAATCTGAGAGGAGTCCTGTAAAACATAATTATAAACTTGGGTCAATATTTCCAGAGATCATCTTTAAATGTTTTGTAAAATTCATGAGTAAGTCCATCAGGACCTGGTGCTACCTGTAAGTTAAGGTGGAAATGGCACAAGCTACTTCTCTTGAGAAATAAGGGCAATAAGGTTTCCAACATGGTGCAGAGAAAGTCCTGAACTGGGACAAGAAAAACTGTGGATAAGTCAGGCAATTTGGGGACAAAGTACAGAATTGAGTATGCAACTGATTGTTGACAATGGAGAGCATACCGAAATATCTGAAACAATATTCCCCATCATATCAAAAGGCTATGCATGACTGTAGCCTGAAGTCTAGCAGTATAAGCTGTGAATGGGTTTGCCAATAGAGAAAATGATGTACCCTCTCATAAAAAAATCTAAAGTACATGGCTTATTATATGATGTAAACATATGTCGTTTAACAGTGTTAATTTGTGAAGAATAGTCAACAGGGAAGAGACAGAAAGAGACATTAATTTATAGAGTTGATTTCTAAAGTTAAATATGAAGGTAAGAATCATGCTATAGTGTTTTCCTATATTTTGAAAAAAATTTATGTAAATCTAGTTTAGATCGGACCACCAGTCCATATTGAATCATAACAGCAAAGAACCATAATCCGAGCTTGAAAGAAAGATCTAACTTGTAATTGAACAAAAGCCTTCAATAATAAAGTATTGTTTAACTTCAACTGAAGAGAGGGAGGAGAAGGGGTATGGTGTCTGCATCTAATGAAAAATACAGGTCAATAAGAAGTGACCCGAAGTTCTTATGGGCAAAGTGAAACTTTTGTGGTATGCAATATCTAGAAGAAAAGAAATAATCAATGCGAGTGTGATATATAGATCTATGATATGTATATCCAGCGAATTTTTCAGGGATCGGTAAGCATCAATTAAATTAGCATTTTCATTAAATTATATAGAGCAAGGAGTCACAATAAACTTTTTTCCCAACTTCTGTCCTACATGAAACATCAATGGAGCAATTAAAGTCACCGCCCCAAATAATATGTTTCCTAGAGCACAAAAAGGCTTTAATGAGATCTATTAACTGTATACTGAAGCATGTTTCACTAGGGACCATAAAAGTTTAGAAGGCAAAAGGGTTGTCCCTGAAAAGTACAATCAAGAATTAGAGCCCTACCAGGATGAACATCTATAACACGGGAGATTGAAAAGGCCAAGGAAAAAATAGGATAGCTACCCCTCAGCAAAATCATCCCCAAAGGTCCAATAGGAGGGACATTTATACCATCCTCTTTAAGATGTTGTACTTCTAAAAGCGAGGTGAGATGTGTTTCTTGTAAGAAAAGAACATCTAAAGGGAGAGAGGCAGAAAGATGAAAAAAATCCTCCTTTGTAGCTCTTCAGGCTACAAACATTAAAGGAATTTAGTCGAAGAAGAGTCATAGTATGAAATTAGTCACCCACTTCCATCAGTAATGGCCATGTTCTTATGCTTTTACTCCCTTTTGGTTTTAGTAAATTTTTACTAGAAACATCTGCTGCTTAGGAACAGTGAGATCCATGTCAGAAGGTAAGACAGAGGCCCTCGAATCACCATCCGAGTCCTCTCTCCCACACCTCAGACAGTCAAAAGTGTTGGAAAGAGTAACATCAGGCGTCCTTATAGCTTTGTGAGAAGTCACCCTGGTGACTCTTCTGCTAATCTGAAAACCATCTGGGTCTATAAAGGAGTGGCAATGGTCTGAGTAGACGGAGGGGGAGGAGTAGGCGAGACAGACTCCTCAGCATCAGAAATAATTTCCATAACATTATGAGGTTCCTGAGTGACTGTGTTTCAACCGGTACAACCAGCATATTGGGGAGGGGGATGGAGATACTTCAGGATTTCTGACAGTGAAATC
Source organism: Neoceratodus forsteri (assembly GCA_016271365.2). Taxonomy (NCBI): domain Eukaryota; kingdom Metazoa; phylum Chordata; order Ceratodontiformes; family Ceratodontidae; genus Neoceratodus; species Neoceratodus forsteri. The sequence continues at coordinate 256,983,759 of CM028137.1, read as the reverse complement.
AAATTTGTGGATCGATCCTGAGCTTTATCCTGTGCTTTTTAACAAGGACATTCGGATCCCACCCCTCATGCCGGTTCTTACTGGCCTCGAACATTGATGATAGGCATGCCTCTTCTCATCACATAAATTACACTGGAATACATTTGTAGGAACACTAGGATGCCCAAACCCCCACATAAGCTACATTTCAGCAAATCACATGTACTACTGAGACGTGTGTGAGCCACATTTATAAAGGCTCTAAGTTGGCCTCCATAAAACATACACCTCTATCTTTCCCTAGGAAAAAGCTGTTAGGAAGGTGAACAACTTCTGAATTAACCTGAAAAGTTTTACACAAAACTTCCAGCCACCTGTCCAAAGACCTTCCTCGCCTATAATGGCTTTGGAGGGATAAGACCGCATCTGTTCTGTAGCCAATGATATATATCGCTGATACTGACCCCTCATTGCGAAACATGATAGTTACAGTTCGAACTGCTGGTTTGGTGAGGGTATGACAGAAAAAGGGACCCAAAGAGGAATTTTTAATGTGGCATATTTATGCCAAAACCTGTCTAAACCACTTGCATATTTAAAACTAATGTCAAAGGTTTCTTCTCCAGAAATATGTATCAAGGCGAAAATAACAGGGGCTTGAAAATGCATATCACCCTTTACAAGGGTTCTGGCCACATAGTAACGGTCAGGAAATACAGAAAGACCACCCTTATAACGTAATCATACTGCATGACATCTGGAGCTTGTTCTAACTTATTCTTAAACAAATCAGATAGTACAGGTTCCTGTCTGTTGCTGAAGCAGGTTTCGGGGGTTCTAATGTGAAGGGCCCTTCCAGGATCCTCATTATCGGAGATCATGGTGTAACAGTATTAATAAGGAAGGGAGTGTAGGGAGCCTGACCAGGAAATAAAATAGGGTCAGAGCCAGTCAAGGTAGATTGTGCTGAGGGTATTGGATTAGAATGATCAAGGATAGAACTGAGAGACCAGAACCAGTTAACTCAACAGGTGGGGAATGGAGGGAAGGAATATCAGGGTGAGAGGGAGTGTTTGAATGCATAGAAATAGGGAGTATAGGATTTCAAAGTAAAATGGAATCAGAAGTATCCCTAGCTTGAGATGGCATCCCTGAATAATGAGAAACAGATATAGTAGCAGAGACATTAGGACTAGTAGTGGTATGGCTAACCAGAGAGTCAATAATGACAGTAGGAACATCAGTAGCAGTGTGAATAGAAACAGCAGAATCACAGTCATGAACAATCTCAGCAGATACATTACATATATCAGCTTTTTCCATTATATCCCCCCACGAAGGCCCCACTAACAACAGGTTTGGGCAATAAAGCAGGGTAGAAATATCAGAGTCATTCAAAGTAGCAGCTGTAGATATAGGTACCTCGTTGGAGCTCATAGAGGAAGGTGCAGGCCTGTGAGGAGAAAACAAACACTGTGTTTGTCTGCATCCCATGTCGGGACTGGAGTCCAAGAACCTGAGTCAGTCATCATCCATCCTGCTCGGGTCAGAGCATTAGAGGCAGTCCTGGAGGGTCCACGGTTTTGGGCCAGCCATGATTCCAAAACACACACAGATCAACGAGGTAGTATTCAAAGTGGCTACAGTCACCAAGAAACCACAGAAGCCAGAGAAATCATCGCCGGGAAAGGGATCCAGAGTTAGAAGGTCCACATCTCATGAATGCGATTCCGCAGTCTTGCCAAAGTCTGAACTAGTAACACTGGATAGAGCAGGGAGAAGACACAGTGTTGCACTGGCAAGCGCCGGAGAAAAAGGTGCCGAGCAGAAGCAGAGTGCCACGAGATCGCTGGGGTGTTAGCTGTAGCTTGAATGTAGAATCAGATTTAACCAAATATTCTGCTCTTCCTTGGAAAAAGAGGCGTCCAGAGAGTCATCAGGTTGTAGATCAGTCGTTCGAGCAGTCGGAGTATTCCGGTTAGCAGTATGCCAGGAAGAGCCCTCTTGGTGATCAGAACAGACAGGTACTATCTCTTGCAGCATCAGAGAAGGAGAGGTGAGAACCTCACAGGAGCAGGGCAGAACAACATCTGAACCCTCCATTGCAGTGTTCAGGAATCTCCCTACCGGAAAGAGTAGGGAATTTCCCCTGGAGTCCTGGCCAAATTTCCTCATTCACTAAAAATACCACCAATAGCTTAATCTGGTTCAATTTCAGTTGCTTACATCTGTATCCCCCTTCCCCCGTCACCCCTGAAAAAGGGACTTCTAGGCCCAGTGAGTTTACCGGCCAACAAAATTCAACAAAACAAACAAATTCTTCTTTTCTTTGTTATTACAACTGGAGAACAGGGGCAGTGATAAATGTCAGTGGCCAGAGTGTGACTTTTATTTTAGAAACAGTCGCTAGTTCAGGTAAGAGGCATAAATACACTTTGTTTTTAGCCATAGTCAGAGGGAAAGTCTGACTTGATTTTTACAGTTTGTTTGTTGGGCTCATCAGTCATATTGCAGCCAGAATGAGTATTGCAGCTTGGAGATTAATCTGAGGCTAATTGTTTTAGTGGAAACACACAGCAGAGTGGTTCATCCCTCCTTCCTCCACATCCCAACCTCCCAAGCTTGTCTACCTTTATAGGTGGCAGGCTTGGGAACTTGGGATGGTTTACTTGCTGCTCAGGAACAGGGAAAAGAAGGATACACCTCCAGTATATATCCTGCTAGCACAGATACCAGAGATAGGCACTGGGAGGTAGGTCAGACATAGAAAGAAAAGGTAAATGAGGAAGAAAAAGAGATAAAGGGAGAAGAAGAGGAAGGTAGGGAAGGAAGGAAGGAAGAAAAAGCAAAAAAAAACATGAGCAACTAGCATCAAGGACTTGAAGTCAAGATATGGTAGTCAACTATTGTACAGGGACAATAGCTTAAGGGTGGAAGGTAGTGCAGGAAGTAAGCACTGGTGTCAGGAAAGAGCACATAGGTATGGGAACAGACATATTCAGTGAAGGCAGAGAGTATGCAGGGAGTGGTGCAGTGTAGTGGATGCGGGGCCAAAGTTTTCAGGAGAATGTTCTGGATCATGCAGTGCTGTCCCATTTGCAGCACCTCTAGGTTGAGGACAGAGGTTGCCAGTCTCCAAGCCGAGTTGGCGGGATCTGAGCAACCTCCTCCCACACCTAGGGACCACTGAGACCACAACCAATACCTCACAGGTTGCCCAGAAGGAGGAGTGGTTGGACCACAGTGGGCTCAAGGAGTGTGAGGGAGGGGTCAGAGGCACATCCCCAGCTGGACAAACTTAGCAACTCCTATGCTGTTTTGGAGGAGTGGAGAGTCCCAATAGGGTACCCAAAGTTTAAACCAGGGAGGAAGAATGGGTCCTCCAAAATGGAAATCCAGGGGTGGAGGAAGAAGACCCAAATGAAGATGAAGCTGCACCTGTTGGGGACCCAATAATAAGGGGAATGGATCTGGGGACAAGTGCAGGGAGGAGAGGACGGTTAAGTGCCTTCCAGGAGACACAGCTTGGAGAGAAGGGGTGCAAATCCAGAGGATCACAAGGGCAATAGCAAAGAGGAGGAGCTGGATGTCACTGTCCACTAGAGGACAAATTACCTGGCACGGGGTAAGGATGAGCTAGGCAGAATTCAGGAGAATTTCAGGAAGCTGGGGGAGTCCTTAAGCAGGTAGCAATGCGGATCCTTCTCAGAGGTACTACCTGCAAGGCAAGGGAGAGCTAAGACAATCCATATCTTGAAATTCAACTCTGGATTGAAGGAATGGTATGGAAAGGAGGTTTGGCTTCAAGGAGGATAGGGGACCCATCTACAAGGATGTGGGCCTGTATATGGATGACAGCCTACATCTATCCACAACGGGACCATAATACTAGTGAAAAGTTTAAATGCTTCAGTGGTGGGCATTTAAACTGGACAAGGGGGTCTAGAAAGTTTAGAAGGCATAATATACCCCTCCCCAGGGAGCACAGGCACAACATGGGTACTCATGAAGATAATAGACCAGCAAGGGCCATTCAACATAAAGACAAGGGACAGGGAGGGCCGGGCAAAAGGGTGCTCAGTGCATGGAAAGGCATAAGTCAGCAAAGCAGGAAAGGGAAGACACAACCTGGAGAGCCACGTGCACTAGTGCCTGAAGCCTAAGTAAAAATATGGGAAACCTCGAGGCAGCTATGGCAGTAACTGACCTGGACATTGTGTCAATCACAGGGACCTGTGTAATGACTTTACAGCTGGGAAATGGCTATACCAGGTTACAATCTGTTCAGGAAGGTAAGGGCAGGCAGGAAGGGAGGAGGAGTGGCACTTTATATAAAGGATAATGTAAAGGCCACTGAGATACAAGCTGAACAGGAGAGGGGAGATACTATGGGTTATGCTAGAAAGGAATAAGGAGTCAGTTATCTTTAGTTTAGTTTAGTTTATTAGTCTAGGAATTAATACCTTTGAGCCAGGGCTCTTTTACAAAGGTTCCACGTCACAAAGAACATTTAACAAAGCACAATACACATTACAGGTAAAACCAGACAAGAACGTTACATCATAAATTTGCTATTAACAGTTTAAGGCAGTAACGTTTTAAGTTTCATAGAAAACAAGCTATAACAGGTTCAAGCGGTTGACAATTTCGGAGGTTAAGGAAACTTCCAGGGAGAGGGTGATCATTAGGTGCCAAAAGGAGGCTAGAGAGGAGGGAAGTGGTGGATCGGAAGAGTAAGTGAGAGGGACAGGAAAAAGGGGGAGTGAGTTTGGGTGGGAGACAGGAAGTAGTAGAGGTACCAGAGGGTTCATTAGTCAGGGAGGAAGAGGCCTCAGATGTGAGGATGGACATGAGGAGTAGTAGTCTTTATCTAGCGCAATCACAGTTGCTAGTGGTGGTGAGGTGGGCATAGGCATGGATTTGAAAGCTTCAAGCGAGGTTGAGGATAGAGTAGGTGGACTAGCGCATTGTACCATGTCGGGGCCCTGTATGCGAAAGATCTTTGTCCCTGTGCAGTCCGCATCTCGGAACCAGGAAAGGTTGGCGTTAGATCTGGTGGAGGGTCGTGAGCAGATTCAGTCGAGTCTGTTTTGAATACATAATGGAGTCAGTCCCAAGATAGATTTTTTGCCATTGTGCAGGTGAGATAAATAAGACGATTTGATAGGTTCAACCAGCCTGATTCATAGTACAGATCACACGTGTGAGTCAGTCTTTGAGCCCCCATGAGGAGCCGGCAGGCCTTATTTAGAGTGATTGAGATCGCCTTTAGAGCAGTGGAGGTAGCTGAGCCATAAATAATAAGGCCATAGTCAATGATTGAGATTATGGAACTCTGTATAGCTATTCTCAAGGCCGCTTTGATTTAGAAATTGATGTTATTAAATAGTTCACTGTTTTCGCAGTGTTGTCAATGGGTTGCAAAGGTGAGCCCTTGGTCAAAAGTGATGCCAAGGTATTTGAAAGTATTTACTTGGTCCAGTGTAATTCCTGCAGAGGTTTGTATGGTGAGTTGAGTATGCCTATTTTTGTTTTGGTGATTGGAGAAGAGCATGGCTTTTGTTTTATTGTGGTTTAGCACAAGTTTACTATCCAGGAACCACCTTTCAACACTAGAGAAAGCAAGTTGCAGGCTTTTTCAGAGGAAGTTTGGATCCTTGTGGGAAGAGAGAATTACAGCATCATCAGCGATAAGATTATTTTCTCCTGGCAGATATCTGGGATGGAGTTAAGGAACAGGCTAAAGAGGAGCGGTCCAAGAATTGATCCCTGTGGTACACCGAGAGAACTGGTTTGAAGTCGGAGAGTTCATTAGAGATTTTACAGCCTGTGACCGATTGGACAGGTAACTTTTACCCAGGCACAAGGACCTTCGGCCAGGCCTAGGCTAGAAAGTAGGGAGGTAAGTAGGCCATGATGGACTGTGTCGAAAGCTTTTGTAAGATCGATAAAGACTGCACCTGTTTGGCACCCTTTGTCCAGGGCTGAGTGGACTTCTCCAGAGAAATCAAGTAAGGCTGTTGTTGTACTATGTCCTTTCCTAAAGCCGTACTGTTGATTACAGAGTAGATTGTATTTGTCCAGGTAATTAGAGAGTTGGTCTGCCAATTCGCTCAAGTGCTTTGAGAGGGAGGGAGTATTGATATTGGTCGATAGTTTCCTGTTGAGGTTTTGTCCCCCTTTGTGCACTGGCGAATTATGGCAGATTTCCATTTGTTGGGAAATTGACTTTGGCAAGGTGACAGATTAAGAATTTTTGCAAGGTGAATTACTTCATCCAGGGTGAGAGACAGGATTTTAGATCTAGTGTCTCACTACTTGTTCTGGATTTGGAGCAGGCCTTTCTTATGTACTTGTGTGCTTCATGCACTTTGATTTTCTTGAAGTAAAATTGTGGTTTGTCACGAGGGTGTTTTGTGATACTAGGCTAGGCACAGGTAAGTCCGAGAAGAAATCTGGGGTGAGGACCCCACTAAGGTCTGTGAATGTCTTATTAAGCGCATCTGCAATAGACTTGGGTCAAGAGTGGTGGATCCATCAACTTTCATAATGGTAGGTGACGATTTTGATTGTTTACCCATTATGTTTCGGATGTTGTCCCAAAAGCCTTCCATCACCCTAGGTGGATTCAGTGCATTTTGAAATAGGTGTTCTTCATTTGCCTAATTTGTGAGGTACATCTATTTCGTGCCTGCTTGTATTTTAGGGTATCATGAGGTGAGCCTGTGTCTCTGGCAACCGCCCAGAGGTGGTCCTGAACCTTGAGCTCGGCAAGTAGTTTGGCAGTAATCCATGGATTTGATAGCGCTTTGATTTCACGTTTTTTTTCTAGGCGTATAAGTCGATGCAGAGTTGAAAGATTTAATGAAGTATTCTAGTGCGGTATTAATATCAGTTGATTCAAGGATTGGCGTCCAGTCCTGTTGTAGGAGATGGGTTTTCAACTTGATAAGATTCCCATAAGGCAATACTCTGCTTGTTATAACTTTGGGGGTGGCTTGAGAAATTTATTAGACCAGGTACAGGACACTGGGGAGTGGTCACTGAGGGAGTCAGGGAGGACTTTAATGTTTTTATCCAGTCAGGGTGATTTGTGAGAACCCAGTCAATAAGGGTGCTTGTACCAGTTTTGTAATTTTCCGGGTGGGGAGGTTACCATCTGAGTCAGGTTTGCTGCTAGGGCACGTCATCTTTGTAAGAGCCAGTGTCAGAGGCTAGCCAGTTTATGTTGAAATCCCGAGGAGGAGGAGCTCATTTTCAGAGGGCTGCAGACTAACAAAATCAAGTACAGACTTAATACTGGCACGGTGGTCTTTGGAGGGATATAGACTGCGGCCACTGTGAGAACTTTGTTTTGTGCACCAAGAAGCAGTTTGATAGGGAGGAGTTGCATCTGCGTATTTGTGGGGGTGAAGCTGCCACATTGACAGGAGAGGTTGTCCTTTATGTAGATAGCACAGCCCCCACCTTTCTTGCTTGCCCGGTCGAGTCTGAAAAGATTGTAGCCTTCAAGCGAGACCGCATGATCCGGGTGCTAGGAGATAGCCAGGTTTCACAATGGCTAGTATAACAGGGTTTTTTGTCCAGCGAGAGTTTGAAGAGATGCCAATTTGGGAAGGGAGGCTGCAGATATTTAGAGTGATAATGGAGAGACCACTACCAACTTTCCCTGTTTTGTCGGCTTCAAAGGACCAGGGTTTGGGTGTATCCCACCAGATATTAAAAGTAGGAGGAGCAGCAGTTTCAGCGATGCCATTCGTAGTTCATAATAGGTTGGAGTGAGTTTCTGCTTGTGCTTTTAAGATGCTTGGATTGTCTTCTGGAGTCCCAGTAGAGGGTGATCGTAGTGAGTTATAATGATGTGGCAGTTTCCAATTAGGAAATATGGCTCTTGCACCCAGGTATAAATGGGTGATGTTTGTTTAAGACTTCCAGAGTAAAAGCCATGGTACAATGTTTCGGGTAGTAGTATAGAAAGGTGAGAGAAGGTGGAGGGTAGGGTAGGCGGAGGGGAGTTGGCATAAAGGGAAAAGGAGGGTGAGGGTGTGCAGGAACAGGTGTTGGGGACTAAGCCAAAGCATTTTTTTAGCGAGGCAGGAGAGAGCCGAGAAATAGTGTGGGCTAGGCAGTCGGGGGTGGCGAGCAATAGGAGGGTGGTGGGGTATGGATTTTAGTGGGCTAAGGTAGATAGCTACACTATGCATGGCACAGAGAAAATGGAAAAAAGACTGGGAGGGTTTGGTGCCAGAGGGTTTAAGAGAAGTACTATAGTACTGTTGAGATCCAGGATCACATAATATGTTAAAGTTCCTGAAAGGTGATAAACTGTGGCCTGGGCATATGCAATGTAAAATCTTTTGTCTGTATGTTTCCTTTGTTCTTCAAAGTCCTCAGAGATAAGTACAATACCTTGGGAGTAGGTCAGACAGTAGGCATATGCAATGTGTGAAACTTTTGTCTGTATGTTTCTTTGATCTTCAAAGTCCTCAGAGACAAGTACAATACCTTCGGAAAAGGTCAGACAAAAATGTTGATTCAGTCACAAAATGTGTTAAAATTCCTTTGTTCTTTAAAGTCCACAAGTGCAGTTGCTTTAAGAGTGGTCAGATGAGAATGTTGAAAATGTTGATTCAGTTGCAGGACCCAGCATAACCATGTTTGTAAGACTAGTTGTAAGGCATATGCTTCTTTGGGAGGCTTCAAGAAAGTTGATTTAAAATTAAAAAGCTGATACCTGATGATGGCGATTTGCAGAAATTCAGTCCAGGAGACTTTCACCAATGTTGTGTGCAAGAATGGCACAGGTATTCCCAGAAAAAAACATGTAAATGAACAAAACTAACCTACAGACACAGACAAGCACAAACAGCCACCCGACAGCCCCAGGAGGAGGAGCTATCTGAACTGAAGTAATATACAGACCATCAGCTCAAGGAGAAAAGTTAGATTTTAATTTATTTATTTATTGCAATTTCAGAATTACAATCCTTTGAGTCATAGTCTCCTTTGCAAAGGATCCACGTCAGTACAAAAGCAGAAACATTACATTTAGACATATTATATATAGTTCTCAAAAGCAGAAACATTACCTTTGACATATTCTACATAGTTCACAGTACAGTGTATTTGAAGTGGTTGGTTACCATCTCAAGGGTCATTAGAGGACCCTGGGTCATCGAGAGATAGGACAGGTTACCGATTCGGAGGGACTTTACCGAGCCCTGAGTGCAAGTTTAAGTACAGCAAGGTTGTAGGCCTAGGTATGCAGTCATGGAATAAGCTAGAGTTGTCTATCACATTCAGACTAGGAGGACTGTTGGAAACAGCCGCAGGTCTCTGAGTGAAGAAGAAAGCTCTTGATGCCAGTTTTAAATTGGCCAAGACTAGGGGCAGGGGATGGAGGATGGTAGGTTGTTAAGCCAGAGGGAGCACGATAAATGAAAGACCTTTGCCCTAGTGAGGTCCTACAGTGGGGACTATAAAGGAGGTGCTTGCCAGGCACCTAGGGGTACTTCTGTGGGGCTGGCTGGATGAGGGGGAAGGCCCTTAGGTGTAAGATTCATAAATATTTTTTTGGCTTGGAGGCAAGTGTGGTACTTTAGTCTCCCTTCAAGGTCAGCCAGTCTGCTAGCTTGTAAAACACACGTGTGGGGTAGTCTATCACAGCCTTGACCAGTCGGCAAGCTTTGTTGAGGGCTAGATTGATGCAGTTAAGGGCTGTTTAGTCACAGTGCTACAAATTATTATCCCATAATCGACCAAAGAAAGGACTGAGCAGGCTACAGCCAGACGTAGGGGCCTGGGTGGGTAGGCAGTGTTTATGTCTGTATAAAATCCCTAATCGGGTGTTAACAGAGTAGGAGAGGTGTTTAATGTGTGTGTGTGTGTGTGTGTGTGTGTGTGGTAGGTGAGGATGTGTCCAGCGTGATACCCAGATATTTGAAATTTGGGACCTGTTCAGTGTGGATGCTCTGTGAGTTTGAGATAGATAGCAGGGCATTACTGTAAGGGCTTTGGTGGTGAGTAAAGATCATAGATTTCATCTTGTTGTAGTTTAGTATTAACCGATGGTCGGGGAATCAGGATTCTAGTTCTCTGAAAAGCCTTGTAGGGCATTTTAAAGAGAGTTAGAATTGGTGTGTTTCCAGTATACTACGGTATCATCTGCATAGAGCAAAAGCTTTCCACTGCAGGACTGTGGAGGTAGTATAGGAAGAGTGAAAAGTACAGGGCCTAAAATTGACCCTTGAGGACACTGCTAGAACTGGTTGCTTGGAGGAGAGGGTGGTGCTAATTTTGACTTGTTGTGTCCGGTGCTGAGATAGTTTTGAACCAGGAGATAGCCTCAGGGGCGAAATGGAAGGAGGGAGGAGTGAGAAGTAGTGCATGACTGACAGTGTGAGGCAGCTTTGGTCAGATCAACATAGATTGCTCCTGCTATTGACCCCTGTTCCAGTGCCTCATATATGTAAGATGTAGATTTGAGTAGGGCTGTGGTAGTGCTGTGTCCCGTTCTGAATCCGTGTTGTTCATGATAGAGCAGATTGTGTTTGGCCTGGTAATCGATGAGCTGGTCCAACACAATTTTTTCCAGAGCTTTTGAGAAGGGGGAAGGATAGTAATGGGTCTATAGTTGCCAGGGAAGGTGGGATCACCATTCTTTTGGATCGGAGTGATAATTCCTCTTTCCAGAGAGCAGGGAATTGACCTAGGCACAGTGAGCAGTTTAGTAGTTTGGTGAGGTGAGGCAGGGCCTCATCCAGAGTTAGTCGGAGAATTTTAGTCCAGGGAGTCGCTGCTGTAGCGCAAGTTGTGCAAGGCTTTGAGAGGTACCTTAGCCTCTTTGCATGAGATGATTCACAGGCAGAATGGGGGCGGGGTTGTGGGAGGGTGACAGAGGGTGGCTGGTGATAGGATCAAGAAGTTTTGCAGGAGGATGTGACTGAGGTCAGAGAAGGAGGTGTTTAGGGCATTGGATATGGTGGTGGTTCTAGGAGAGGGCCCTTGACTTGTAGTTGTGTCGGGCAGGGAGATGGTTTCCCGGAGTTCCTTGGCATTGTTCAGAAGTTTTCCCAGAGCCCAAAGTGGAGATGAGTGCTTGCTTATAGTAAGTTGCCTTAGCTAGCCAAAAGTCAAGTACATTTGTTTCTTGCCTTCTGTAGAGTTGCCTGTCCTGGGAAAGCTGTGAGTTCAGGGCCCTATGCCAGAGGTTGTCTCTGTGATGCATCTGTTCAATGAGGGTCTAGAGATCCATGGAGTATCCCTGTTTTTTATGATCTGCTTTGTGAAGGGGGTGAATATGTCACAGGCAGTGTTGAAGGTGGTAATAAAGGAGGTGAGGGCAGCATCCACAGTCTGGGCAGTGTGGGCGGGTGACCGGTCACAAGAGGAGAGATGCATTTTGAGGACAGAGAGGGCACCTTTTGAGGCGCCTATAGATGGCAACTTTAGGATGGCTGGGAGTGATTTTATTCGATCACCAGCAGGAGACAGGACAGTGGTCACTTAGCATGTCGGGGAGCACTTTAACTTTGGGGAGTGGTTGGAAGGTTTGTAAAGATGAGGCTGATAAGAGTGGAAGATCCTGATCTGGGGTCATGCCTGGTGGGTGACTGGACAACCGGGTAAGATCATAGGCTCGGACAGCATCTTTGTAGGTGGCTGATACAGGGATAGCCAATTCACATTAAAGTCACTCATAATAATCAGTTTGCTCTTGGGGGGATATAAGTGATGCTGGACAGAATAGAATCAAAGATGTGTTTTGATGCTGCGAGGGGATGTGGGCCAGCCATAATGTATAGCAGTTTACCTGGAGTGCCAAAGGTGACTATGATAGTTAAGGCTCGGGCACTGGGCAGGTGGGGCAGGGGACCAAGGGGTTGCAGATATGTTTTGGCATAGATGGCACAACCACCTCCCTCTTGCCTGTCTTATCTGCTCTTTAGAAGGAATAGTTACTGGAGTGAAACAGAGGCATCTGAGATATTTTAGAGCCGGTTTCAGATAAGGCCAGGATGTCAGGGGCGTGGTAGATCCATCCCTGAAGCAGAGTGAGCTTCCTAGGTAGGCTACAGATGTTAGAAAGATGATGCTAGCTATCCACAAGATGTGCACAGGGGAGGTATAGTATTTCTGGATGGTGATTTCAGTACACTGGAAATAGATTGAGTTTCTGCAGCAGCAACTGCTATGGGCAGGTTTATCTTGGACTCCTCCAGGAGCTTTCCTTAAATAACTGGTCATTGAAACCACGCGAGACAAGGCAATACTGGAAATGGTGTTCACGAATGGGGACAGAGTGCAGGGTAACAGTAGGGTGCACCTTGCAACAGTGATCACCACACACGTGGGGTTTGAGATAACTGAGGGGCAGAATCCAGTCACACAAGAAAAGGAATCCTATCCTTTAATAAGGCAGATTTTAGAAAAGGGCAAAATGCCTAGAAGTGTTATGGTCAGAAAAGTGGAGAAATAGAGTAGTGAGGAACAGTGGGGGTGGGTAATAAAATCAGAGATAACAATGGTGACACAACTATGTTAGACAGGTTAGCAAGAGAAAGGAAGTAGATGAAAAGTTAAATTAAAACAAATTGCATTCAGACAATACAAAAGGCACAGGAGGAAGGGGACGGAGACAGGTACCAGGAGAAATTAAGGGAAGCAGGGAGGACAGTAAGGGAAGCCAAGGCACAAACTGAGGAATGCATTACTAAATCAATGGTGGGGGGAAAACCTTTACAAGTACGCTAGGGAAAAAGGAAGACAAAGGAAGGATTCTAAGGCTGAAAGGAGAGATGGGTGCAATATGAGGATGACAATAAGAAAGCAGACATGCTGAACAGATACTTCTGTTCAGTCTTTTCAGAGGAGGGGCAGGATATGGGCCTGACAAGAGCAGATAGGGCAGGAAGGGCACTTAAATGGATACAGGTCCATTTTCAAAAGAAAGGCCCTAAAGGAACTGGAAGTATACCCTCAAGGAAAGGAGGGAGAGGGGACCTGATAACAACTTTCAAGTACCTCAAGGAATCAACAAAGTCTAAGAGGGTAGCATCTTTCATAGAAACATAGAATTTGATGTCAGATAAGGACCGCTTGGCCCACCTAGTCTGCCCATTTCCATACCTAATGGATAAGCTGCAGATCCTAGTTAACCAACAGCCTACTTCCTCCTGCCCCCACTAGAATTGTCCTATGTCAGTCCCTTGCATTCTTGAATTCCTCCACTGTTTTTGACTCCACTACCTCCTCAGGAAGACCCGCTCCATGTATCCACAACCCTCGCCAATGAAAAAATACTTCCTCACATTACCTCTGAGCCATCCCCTCTATCTTAAAATTGTGCCCCTTGTTCTTGCACATCTCTTTTCTGAAAGATGCTACCTCTTGGATTTTTTGATTCACTTGAGGTACTTGAAAGTTTTTATCATGCCCCTTTTCCTCAAAGGTATACATATTAAGCTCCTTTAACCTCTCTTCAGTATGTCTTCTGGTGCAGACCCTGTACCATTTAGTTGCCCTCCTCTGGACAGCCTCCATGCTGTCTATGTCATGGAGATGGGGTCAGAACTATACAGTACTCAGATGGGGTCTACCAACTGTCTGTAAAGAGGGATAACAACTTCCTGTTTTCTACTGGTGATGCCTCTCTATACATCCCAGTATTCCACCAGCCCTCCTTACTGCCTTCTCACATTGCTTGCCCACCTTAGGTCATCTCATATGACTACCGAGGTCCCTTTCCAATTTTGTTGTTGTTAGTATCTCACCCCCATTGTCTACTCTTTCCTGGTTTGTTTCCCAGGTGCACTACTTTGCACTTCTTTGCATTGAATTTAAGCTGCCATATATTTGACCATTCCTCCAACCTTACCAAGTCCATTCTCATCCTTTCCACCTCACCTTCTGTATTAACTGTGTTTCAGATCTTTGTGCCATCTGCAAAGAGACATCCTTTCCTTCCAGTCCTTCCACAATGTCACTTATAAAGACATTAAAGAGGTCCGTCCCAGTACTGAATCCCGCGGTACTCTGCTAGTAACCCCCTTTCTTCAGAGTGGACTTCTGCTTTACTATTATCCTCTCGTCCTGTTGTCCAGCCAATTGTTTACTAAGACTACCACCTTGGGACCCACTCCAAGGTTGGCTAACTGTATATTAATCTTTGTGTGGGACTGTGTCAAATGCATCACTAAAGTTTAGATAGGCCATGTCCACATCCCCTCCTGGTCTACTACTTTGGTCACCCAGTCAAAGAAATCTATTAGATCTGCCTGACATGATCTTCCCACTGTGAATCCATGCTGCCTTGGGTCCTGTGCCCTGCTGGCCTTTAGGTACTCAACCATACTTTCCTTTAGAAGTGATTCCATCATTCTCCCTACCACTGAGGTCAGATCTGTAGTTTCCTGTCTCTGCCTTGCTCCCACTTTTGTGAAGGGAATCACATCCACCCTCCTCCAGTTCTCAGGTACCACCCCATCCTCCCATGATTTGTTAAAGAGGGTTGTCAGTGATGTCACTAGTTCTATCCTTAGTTTTTAGAATTCTTGGTGAATCCTGTCAGGCCCATTGCTTTGTCCACCTTCAGTTTTAAGAGTTCTTTCAGAACCCTTTCTTCTGTGAATGGACTGGTATTGACCCCCTATCCAGAGTGTTTCTCTTGTTTGGTTTAGGTACCTCTCTTCTTTTGTGAATACTGAGCAGAAGTATTCGTTCAGAATCCGTGCTTTTCACTGTCACCCTCTGTCCACATGTCCCCAACTTTATTAAGCCTCAGTATCCCTTCTTGGTCTTTCTTTGCTCCCTAATGTATCTATAAAGGTTTTATCCACCTTCTTAACATAGTTGCCTATCTTTCTTCAGTTTGGGCCTTTGCTATTCTCACTGCCTTCTCTGCCTTCTTCTGCTTTAACTATATAGTTCTCTGACCTGTTCCTTCTGTGTTTTCTATATTTCCTGAATATTCTCCTTTTCTCCTTAACCTTCCCTGCTACCTTTTCTGAGAATCATAGTGTTTTTTCCATCATTTTGTTTTGTTGATTTTCTTTACACAAAGGCTTGATGCCTCTGTGATAGCAGTTTTGATTTTTCTCCATCGTTCTTCAACCTCCTTCTTGCCTGTTTGCTAGTGCTTTTCTGAAGCACTCTCCCATTTTGCCAAAGTGAGCCCTTCTACAGTCCAACACCCTTACTTTAGTATGGCTTGACTCATTGCTGTGTTTATTAGAACCACACTGTTTGGCAGTTGCTTGTTCCCAGATGGCTACCCACATCTAAATCTGAGATCCTTTCTCCATCCCCATTTGAAAGTACCAGGTCTAAGATTGCTCCTCCCAAGTGGGTTCCAACACTAGCTGTCTGAGGCATGTCCCTGTAGGGCATCAAGAATGACCCTGATCTTGGTTGTGGCTGCAGTAAAGGTGCTCCAGTTAACATCTGACATGTTCAGGTCCCCATCAACAATATCTCTCCTTTTTGTCATTCTAAGGATTCCTTCTATCATTTCCTTGTTCATTGCCTTCCCTGAGATGGGGTCTATAAACAACCCTGTGCAGATTGTGGTACCATTTTCTGTCTTCAGGGTGACCCACAGTGCTTCCTCCCTCCTGTTGACCCTTTAGTTTTGTTGCTTTGATTTCTTCCCTTATGTAGAGCTGCTCCTCCTCCTTTTAACCCACCCTGTCCCTCCTGAGATGTGTACCCTGGTATGTTGATATCTCAGTCATGGTTCTCTGTGTACCATGTTTTTGTGACTGCCACGATATCCAGGTGTCCTCTTCCATGAAGGCCACTAGTTCAGGAAGCTTGTTACCCAGACTATGGGCATTGATACTTATCACCCTCCTTACCCCTTTAGGCCCATCCCTGTCCTTACTGCCTTTGCCTTTTTCTGGATTTTCCCAGTTCTGCTCCTATTGACTTCTCTATCTTTGTATCTACTTCACTAACTACCCTGTTTTGTGGGGGGTTGGATTTCCTGTTTTTCTCATTGCTTCCCTTGAGTAGTTTAAATGCTTGCCAATGAAGCATTTAAACCTATCACCTAGGATCGTAGTTCCCCTCGGACACATGCAGACCATCATGCCAGTATAGGCCTGTATCCTTCCAGGTGGACACCCAGTCCCCAGTGAAGCCAAATCCCTGAGCTCTGCACCAGTTTTGCAATCAGTCATTGAATCCCATGGTGTGGAGTACCCTAGTCTTACCCATGCCATAGACAGGTAGCACTTCTGAGAAAGTTACTGTGTGCCACTTGTCTAAGGCCTCTCCCAACTCCACAAACTCCTGCTGCAGTGCTCTGATCCCATTCCCAGCCAGGTCATTTGTTCCTAGGTGGATAATGACATCCAGTTCCCTCCCTGTGCAGCTGCTCCTGATCCTGTGGAGTCTCTTCCTGTCTCTTCAATCCATGGTGCCAGACAGGCACCTTCCTCCTCTCCTTCCCTCCCCAGTTCTACCCCCTAATGATTGAGTCCCCACCAGGAGTTGTTTCCTTCCTCTGTGGGGTCCGATGCCATCCTCCTGTGGGTCTTCTTTATGGAGGTTCCCAGCATCCTCCTTGGTCTCCACTGTGGGTGCCTTCACAGAGGAACCACACTGCACCAGAATGGCAAATGAAAAGAGATGTGCAAGAACAAGGGGGCACAATCTGAAGACAGAGTGGGGGCAACTCAAGGGCAATGTGAGGAAGTATATTTTCATGGAGAGGTAGTGGACACATGGAACAGCCTTCCTGAGGAGGTCACAGGATCAAAAACAGTGAGGGAATTAAAGAATGCATGGAACATACATATTGAAGACAATTCTTGTGGGGAGGTAGGAGGAAGTAGGCTGTTGGTTAAGTAGGATCTGCAGCTTATCCAATAGGTAGGGAAATGGGCACACTGGGTGGGCCAAGCGGTCCTTATCAGCCATCAAGTCTATGTTTCCATGTAAACAGTTAGAGTAGATTAGGCAATGGGATCAGATGAGGTTCACCCAAGGGGGCTGAGGAGCTAAGGGAAATGGTGGCAGAACTCTGGTAACCCTGTTCAACCTCTCATTGGAAACAGGGAGGTACCCAAAGACTGAAGGGTAGCTGATGTGGTACCTCTACACAAAAGTAGAAACAATGAGTAAGCAGATAACTACAGACCAGTCAGCCTAACCTCAGCAGTGGAAAGATCATGGAAACACTATGGAAGGAAACAATAGTGGAACACCTAGTTAACAAATGTCTATAGGACCTAAGGCAAAATGATTTTATGGGAGGGAGGTCATGCTAGACCAACCTCATTGAGTTCTTTGACTGGGTGACCAGAGAGGTAGATTGGGGGTGGGGCACTGGATGTGGCCTACCTGGACTTCTGTAAGGGCTTTCATACTGTGCCACATAGAAGACTTTTAAGCAAGCTGGAGAACATGGGAGTGGGTAAGATGGTGGTATGGTGGATGAAAATTGGCTACAGAATAGGACACAGAGGGTGGTGATAAACAACAGTTACTCTGTAAAGGCTAAAGTGACTAGCTGGGTACCACAGAGATTCATGCGGTCCAGTTCTCTTCAATGTCTTTATCAGTGACATTGTGGAAGGCCTGAGGGAAAATGTGCCTGCTTGCTGATGACACAAAGCTGTGAAACAGGGTGGATAAACCAGAGGGAGTGGATAGAATGATGAGAGATCTACAGAAGCTTGAGGACTGGCCAAGGAATTGGCAGTTGGATTTAGTGCTAAAAGTGCAAGATATTGCACATGGGGCACAAAAGCCTGGGAACAACATATCAACTGGGGGATAGAATGCTCCAACCAGGAAAGATCTAGGGTTCTCATCTCTGATGACCTTAAGGTAGGTAGACAGTGTGACAAGGGGAAGAAAAGTGAACAAGATGCTGGGATGCATAGACAGGGAATCACCAGCAGGAAAAGGAGGTCATAATTCCACTATACAGGACATTAATGAGGCCACACCTCTAGTACAGTGTCCAGTTCTGAGGCCTTACCACACAAGGACATAGATAGGGTGGAGGCAGTTTAGAGGAGGTCTACCAAGATGGTGCAGGGATTACATCACAAACACTATGAGGATAGGGTGAAGGAGTTAAATATGTACTCCACAGAGTACAGGAGGAGAGAGGGATATGACTGAGACATTTAAGTACTCACAGGGAGGAAAAAGTAAGGAAAATACAATTTTTCAAAGAAAAGATGCTCAAGGACGAGGGACATGGGATGAAACTTGAGGGAAGGAGGGTCAGGGGAACGTGAGAAAGTACATCTTCACAGAGAGGGTGGTAGACTAATGGAACAGCCTACCAGAGGAGGTGGTAGGAGCAGAAACAATTACAGGATTTAAGAATGCATGGGTAGGCATAGGGGGATATTGGTAGTCAGGGAGGCATGCACCTAGTTCCAGAAAGGCTTGAAGAAGGACTGTTAATCTACACTAATGATCAGATGGGGTGGGCAAGGACCCTTATCTGTTTGTCATAGAGGCACATGTCAGGAAGCATAGGAAACCAGAAGCAGGTATAACATTCACAAAAGCATTTTATTTTTCTCAGTAACAGCAAAAAAAAAAATATTCAGTATAACTATATACAAATGCAGTACATAGAAAACAAAATCCTTCTTATGAAAGTATCTCTTAATTCCAAGTTTTAGTATCTCAGCTCTCATGCTTCTTGTCTCTCCAGCAATTCATAGTTGCTCATTTTATAAGTCTTTGGGACTCATTAAAGAGCCTGCTTCTCACAGAATGTTCTTTACATTTACAGAATGTTCTTGTCAGTTTTATTCCTTGCAGGTGCAACAAAAGAACACAGTGACCCAGAACTGACCTCTTGTTTACAGTTCTGCAAAAGGCTTAAAACTGCATCTCAGGTTAACCCTTGAGTTCCAAATACCTTTTGCAATCATTTCATCAGTAAAACTATATACAGTTTTAAACAAAGGGATCCCGGTATCAGTGACATTTCCACATAAAGATTCACTTATATTTCTATACCCACAGATATGCAAGGGGAAGAAAAGACAGAACAGCAAGGTAAGGCACAGAGCTAGTGAGAGGTGGAGAACTGCAAAACCATCAGAGTGATCGGTTCCTAGGTCTCACAAAAATCTGGTTGCACAACCAGACAGTCAAGAGACAGATCCTAGCATTTCACTCTTTCTGCATAACAAATGGGACAGGGCCTTATTCAATCCTGTCACACTGTTGGCAACATCTATGTATCTATGTATATATCCTCTGACTTAGGGATGGTCGACTCTCAGTAGAGGTCTGTGTCATCCACTATATTAACAGTAAGATCATACAGTAAATATGAGTATACAGGTAAAGATGGTGTGAGACTGAGTAGTCCACTTTACTAATGGTAACACTTTGTGTCATGTTCATTTGACCATACTTGCAACCAAATGTTGAAGCAACAGGCAGAGTATTTGTAAAATTGGAAACAGTCCTTATTATTTGTATTAAACTGCCACTGAAATGTTTCATAAGACTTGAGCTTGCTATCCAGCTGGTGGTCATGAGGGCCTGAGTCACCTGCCCTCCCAGAAGGACTATGTGGCTCATGAGGGTCAGCTTGCCCTCCCAGACTACTGACTGATCTGGAGATCCCTCCGAGCTCAAGCAAGGAAGCTGGTGATCGTGAGGGCCTGGAGTCACAAGCCCTTCCAGAAGGACTATGTGGGTCGTGAGGGTCAGCCTGCCCTCCCAGACAACCAATCAATCTGAGACCCCTGAGCTCAAGCAAAGAAGCTGGTGGTCATGAAGGCCTGGAGTTGCCAGCCCTCCCAGAAGGACTATGTGGCTCATGAGGTCAGCTTGCCTCCCGGACAACCGACTGATCTGGAGATCCCCTCTGAGCTCAAGCAAGGAAGCTGGTGATCGTGAGGGCCTGGAGTCACAAGCCCTTCCAGAAGGACTATGTGGGTCGTGGGTCAGCCTACCCTCCCAGACAACCAACTGATCTGAGACCCCCGAGCCTCAAGCAAGAAGCTGGTGGTCGTGAGGGCCTGGAGTTGCCAGCCCTCCCAGAAGGACTATGTGGGCTGTGGGTCAGCCTGCCTCCCAGACAACTGACTGCTCCAGAGACCCCTCGAGCTCAAACAAGGAAGGTACGGGACCGCACTCTGTGGTACAGCACCTGATTGTGAAACGGCATGTGCTGGCTTTGTGTTGTGCTGCTCTTGGCTCCAAATTTGAAATGAACTCCACAGTACTTTAAGTCTAACTCCACTGCCTTTAAGTCAGCCTTGCATTACTGATCGTTTTTGCTGTAATTTTCCATCGATCAGACTGATTTAACATAAATACTGAATTTGCCTTAATAAGTTAATTCCTGCTTGTTGTCATAGGACCCGATCACAGTTTCTCCTGCTAGTAGACTATGCATAATCTTAAAGCTACTTGTTTAATTAAAACTGCCTTAGAATTTGCAAGCAGCCAAACAGCCTTTTGCCTTTTCTCAATCGTGGCAGCTTTCAGCCTTACCTGATAGCCATGCCTCCCCAGCAGACAATAAATCCTCCACTCTCTCCTTCTCTCCCAGGGGTGGTCGGAGGGCCTGGAGTCACCAGCCTCCCAGAAGGACTACTGAGGTCGTGAGGTCAGCCTGCCCTCCCTGACAACCCGACCGATCTGGAAACCCCACTCCGATATCAAGCAAGGAAGGTACGGACTGCGCCTCTGTTCACAGCGCCTGATTGTAGAAACAGCGTGTGCTCCCCGCCACCTCCATTACCACCCTTGGTCGTTCTTAGCTTTATATGTGGGAGCACATGACACGCTGGCGCTTGTAACCAATCAGTCCACTCTTCCATTAGCAGCTTATCTGCTACCACCACTAGCGGCCGCTTCAACCAGCCCTGCTGCGTGCAACAAATAAGGCAAATGATTCTGCTTGTCCTCTCACTATTTACTGTCTATTCCTATAGCATCCCTACCCCCAAGCATCTCGCCCACTAAGGCACACATTTCACCCTCTCCACTACACCATCATGACTCCCCGCCCTTCCTCTCAACCACTCTCCCACAACAACTTCCTCTAGGACCATCTCTTAATTGGGAACTTGGAGCCTCCATTCTCTCCTCCTTTCATCCCTGGACTATCTGTCCTGAGAAACCTTACAGCCGACGCCAATGCGCTTACACCTTGTGCACTCGACTCCTATCATAAAACCATTCCTGCTTTGTACAAAACCATATGCCTTATAACTTTGCTTTATACTGGCAGGATATTGAACCTAACCCTGGCCATACCCTCCCAAACTCCCCACCCTGGTTCTCCCTATATTCTCAAAATACTGCACCTCAATATATGCAGTATCCCTAATAAAGTACCAGAACTACAACTCATTGCCCTATCACTTGGTCCAGACATCCTTATACTATCTGAGACTGGGCTAAAACCTCACCATACAGAGTCTGCCATAGCCATACTGGGCTGCTATCAATCAGGCAAGACCATGAGGGTAAGAAAAGCGGGGCTGCATCGCCATGTTTATCGCCACCAAACTTCAGTTCGCCCAGGTCCACATCCCTGCACCCTCTCCACTAATCAAGTCCTTAACTATCAAACTGGCACTCCCCTACTCCACCCCTGTGTTTGTTGTGGGATCTTACTGTGCCCCTAGCACCCTCATGCCCAGTGTCCTAAACCATCTGGCCAAACTAAAGTCTACTGCCACAGCAGGGAGCTGTATGTCCTCGGAGACTTCAATTTCAGCTGGTTAGCCAAAGACTGCGCCAAACTCTGTACCAAAGTAAATGCCCTGAACCTCTCCCAACAAATCTCTCAACCTACCAGGCTAAACCCCAAATGCATAACCACTCCTCCTGGATTGGGTACTCACTTCCCACCCACACAGGACTACTGGTGCAGTCCTGTTCCCCGACTCCCTAAGTGATCACCACATGATATATATGGTCGGAAAAGTACATAAACCCTCTAAACCCCTCCAGGACACTTCTAGCTAGATCCTTCAAATCTCTATCTCTACCAGCACTCCTGTTTGACCTGGCTCAGGCTGACTAGTCCTTCATACCAAAGGCTCCATCCATTACAGGCCACTGTCAAGAATTTCAAAACATGCTTCCTAGAGGTTTGGGACTACCGTGTCCATTAAGAAGCACAAGAGTAAGGGCTCCCACCTTCCTGGGTCTCCGCTGATATCATTAGCTGATGCCGCACTGGGGATCTGGCATGGAAAAATACAAATGAACTAACCCCAAGAACCCTACAAAACTATTATTCCTCCATAACTCCTGCACTAAATAGATATGCCAGGCCAAACAGAAATACTTCAGATCAGCACTGAACTCAAATCTTAGCCACCTTTCCAACTTTTGGAAAACCATCAAATCCTTCCTCTCCACTCCTGTCCAACCACCATCCCCGACACTATCAATCCTTGGCTCATCCGTCACTGACCCTGGCGATAGCCTCTGCTTTCAATGCCTTCTTCACCAGCAGGGCAGCTCTCTCCTACCATCTCCCACATCCACACAAGCTAACTACCTCCAAACCCCAGAAATCCACCTCTACCACCAGTTTCTCTTTCCGACCTGTATCCCCACTGAAGTGTTTCAAGCACTGAGAGCCCATAACCCTGACAAGACAAATGCCCCTCTGGCTTGGATGCCAAATTACTACATTTTCCACCCCGTCATAGCCGCTTCAATAGCCAACTTGCTCAACCTCTCCTTCTCAATGGCCAAAATCCCATGGGATGGAAGCAGGTGACTGTCATCCCCTGCCTAAGGGTGGCAACCCCTCCACACTGGAAAATTACTGTCCCATCTCCTACTCCCAATTTTGGCCAAAATTCAAGAACATTTTGCCCTGGCTCAGCTCTCCAAATACCTAAACACTTCCTCCTTCTACACCCCTTATCAGTATGGGTTCTGTAAGTCACATTCTACCATCACCTCCTATTAAGAATCACCAATGATATTCTCTCAGGCATGGACAAAGGCCATATCACCTCTTCCATTTTCATAGACCAGGCCAAGGCTTTGACACCATCTCCCACACAATGCTACTAGACAAACTAAGTGTTGCCAGCCTCTAACCATGCCATTAGCTGGTTTCAGGAATACCTGGTTGGTAGACATCAATCGGTGAAAATTGGCCCTCACATATCTACCCCTCCCTATCACAACGGGGTCCCCAAGGATCAGTCCTGGACCCAATACTATTCTCATTATTTCTAAATGACCTCCCGCTGGCCTTCTCACACTCATCTATTCCAATGTATGTGGATGATACCGCATTATATGCCACAGGCTCCTTCGCTGAAGCAGTGCACAACGTGCTACTGCAGGACTTCAATGCTGTACAACAATGGCTCTGAACCAATAAACTATTCCTAAACGCAAAAAAAAAGTCCTCACTAACCTCGGTTCACAGCCACAGCTTTCTGACTAGCTACTCACCCTCATTCCTAACCCTGGATGGATCACCCTGGAGTCCTGCACCTCTTTCAGATATTTGGGTGTCTGGCTCGACCAATACCTTGACTTCTTCACACCGTCAAATCACTACACGAAGTTACACCCCAAACTCGGTGCCCTATATCGCAACAAAGATTGTATGTCCACTACAGTCTGGCGGAAATTGTTCAAAAGATGATACTCCCGATACTTGACTATGGGGACATGGTCTATGGAGCCACCACTCCATCCAACCTGGCCAGCCTGGACACACTTTTCCACTCCTTCTGTCACTTCATCCTGGAGTGCCCAAAACTGACACATCACTGAGACCCATACAGCTCCCTAGCCTTACCCTCACTCATGGCCCACAGACAAATCCACTGCACCAGAGTCACTGCAAAATCTTGTCCCAGACCCTTCCCGCTTACCTAGGCTCCACCCTAGTGGCTCAACCTTCCCTGCTTACTCACCCAGACACTTGACTCCAGGCTCTTTCAAGTCCCACTGCACACCTCTATGGGCCAAACAGCTTTTAAATATCATTTGCCAAAACTTTGTAATGACCTGCCTGCAGATATCTGTCACTCCACCAACCATAGCCACCTCAACCCACACCTCCTTGTACACTTTTTCACCACGTGCACTTGCTCCCAGCAGACATAAGCACAAGCCCTCCTGACCTCTGGTTACCACCACATGATAATCATACCCTAATCAACTGTTTAATTAGGGCTCACAAACTAGATTGTTCTGGCCTCGTGGCTGAATACCATGGATGGGATGTAAATACCCAGTAACTACTTATTGTAAACTCTGTATGTGTGGAAACATGAAATGTATGTAACTCTTAGCCCTCTTACTGTATACTCTGTATCATGTGAACCTGAATGTACAGTATGTATCTCATCCTGTATGTCTCTTCACCCTATTTCCCCAGGCAGATGTGGAAACGAGTGGTTCTCCACTCAGTATGTCTGCCTGGTTAAACTCTTAAATAAATAAATAATACATTGATCTACCTGTTGTATGTCTTTGTTACTCAAAATTGAAAATTAATTAGATGACCCCAATCTGAAGTTGGAATTATTGATCAGGGACTGACATGTGAATGTAATAGTATCAAGTTTTAATACTCGGCACAGCTGCATGTGGGTTTTATAGTGGCTTCAATGGGGTACCTTTCAAGGGCTCTGGGATTTGACAGGGCTGGAAGATCCACCAGGGCTCTAAGTGATATACCCTGAGAATTGCACATATTCTAATGCAGTATCCAGCCACTGGAGGATGTATATATGCTGGTTGCCTTCTCTAGGGTATGGCACTATTGGAGATACTTGCTGTTCTAAATATATAAAGAAATCTGTCAGCCTGAACCCTCCTGCCAGCTTGAGAGCCACTAACTTATAGTAAGACCACCTCAGTGCTTTACCATACCAAATAAAATCTGAGATAGAACTATGGAGCTGTGTGAACCAGGACTGCAGAGTCACTTGGTTAATCTTAACAAGTGGATAAAGAACACTGGGCAGTATGTTCATCTTTACAATATTTATCTTATCTCACAGGTTAAGTGGTTTCTGTTCCCATCTGTCCAGATGCTGCTGAATTTGTTAAGACAGTTTATCTAAGTTATGTATTATCATTTGTTTGTGGGATTTGCTTAGGTAAATGCCTAAATACTTTAACTTGTCTGCTTTTCAGGTGAACCCGAACTTCTCAATCTCTTGTTTATGTATCCATTTATTCAAGGGCATAACCTCAGTTTTTCAATGTTCGGTTCATAATTGGAAATAAGGCCAAACTGTTGAATGACCTCCATGGCCACAGGCAGGGGTGTCCTTGGGTGGGGGATATGTAAAAGGATGTTGTTTGCATATACTAATAATTTGTAGTGATGCTGACTTATAGTGATCCCTTGAATACTGGGTGCATCCATAATTTTGTGAATGAGGGGTTTAGAAAACGACTGTAAAGAAAAAGGGAAAAGGACACCCTTCCTGGCCCCTTATACAGATTGAACCTTTTGGAGCATACCCCATTACACACTATCTGTGCACTCAGCCTGGTATATACTGTAACATCTTAATCCAATGAATATACTCCTTTAGTGTTTAATCTCTTAACTCCTGGAAAAAATATCCCCATGACACTTTACAAAAGCTTTCTCTGAGTCCAGGTATGCCAAGAGTGCAGGATCAGGACTATCCCTGGACACGGAGAAATGGTGTGCCAACTTATGCAAGTGGCCTGTAGAGATCCTGCCTGAAATAAAGTTTATTTGCACCCCACTAATTAATGAGTTCCAGACCATATGGAGCTGTGATCAGAATTTTAGCCAGTATTTTAAAATCTAAATTTATGAGGGAGATAGGCCTACAGCTACCAGCCTTGATTGGATCACTCCCAGGCTTTGAGGGATAGTTACTGATGCCTCAGTAAGGGAGGAATCATGTATTGTCACTATTGACACTAGGTTCCGTGTAATAACAGCGACTCAAAACAGCACCGACAACAACAGCAAACACAATATTGCCAGAAGTGAGAACAGTGATGCCTATTACAGTGACTGCATAAAACAGCGACAGGTGCCTACTGTCTGTGGTTCAGCCCCATAATAAACATAATCAACTCCGGGGGAATGGACACAGGGAAAGGGGAAAACCTCGGAGGGGGCTACTGGGGGGGTAAACTGCAGGTGGGTTGGATACAGGGACAGGAGAAAACTCAGAAGGGGGCTACTCTGTGGGGACCTGCAGCTGGGAGGAACTGTGAAATGAGACTTAAAAAAATATATATATATATAGATATATACATATATATGAAAGCCTGGGATGAAACCCACTTCTAAACACTCTGCAGAATGCTGCAGCAGCACCATTGAATAAGCAATGTATTTTCAATGGCAAGTAATCCCTTTTTTCATGCAGGAAACTGTGGCATCTCTACATCCTGGCAGTGTCACATTTTCCTGAATGGCAAAAGGAATAATTGCCATTGAAATTACATTGCTTTATTCAGAATCTGCTGCAGCATTCTGCAGAGTGCTGCAAATGCTGCAGAATTGGGTTTCATCCTGAGACACTTACTATATATATATATATATATATATACACACACACACACACATACACACACACATATATTGCACCAGAGAAAGAAAAACTCCACACCTAGACCCAAAGCTAGGTCTACCAACTTCACAGGCAGTGACATGCCTCACTACACCACACAGCCATCTTGGAATGGCCTGGCCAAACACAGCCTATAGCCAAATACAGCTTGTGCTGCTCACAGAAACACTCACTTTATAGTACCCTCACTACTGTTTGACAGTCTTTCAATTTGACTTGCCCATATTAAGGGATACCTTGTCACTATTGTGTGTAGGAGCAAGAAGGACGTAGCTCAAGAACAGTTCCTATGAGCCAAGATAATATCTTAACTTTCCTCTCTCCATATATACTTATCCAGTTTTCTTTTAAAAATGTTCTTGCTCTTACTGGTCACTATTTCTTCCGAGAGGTTATTTCACAAGTTCAGCACCCTTTGCATGAAAAATGCTTCCTCCTAGCTGTTTTAAATTTTCCACCTGTTACTTGTAGTTTATGTCCCTAGTATTTGAATTAGTGTCTTTAAGGTAAATATTCAAATCAACCCTAAGACTGTGATTCATTCATTATTTCAAAGAATAGTAACAGGTCTCTCATTTTCTATGAGCCTAATGTGTATAACTTCAGTTTCATTATTCTGTTCTCATATGATTCATTGCTTATTTCCCGGATAAGTTTTGTAATTCTGTGTTCTACTCTCTCAATTCTATTAATGTCCGATTTTCTGTAAGGATTCCAGAGTTGACTGCACTAATCAAGATGAGGTCTCATTCGGATCTATATAATGGCATCAGGACATCTGTTCTCTAGCTTTTATATTTCTTTTATGGCTCCCAAAATTCTGTGTGCCTTAGATACCACATTGACACCCTGTTCTTTGAAATATAAGTTTTATTGAAGAGAACTCTTAGGTTTCTTTCAGTGTTGGTTGATTTTAATGTGGTGTTGCTGAGTATATACTGATGTGGGATGCTACTTGCCTATGTACAGTGCACAGCATTTGCTCATGTTTAGTGCCATTCCCCATCTGTATGTCCAGTTTGTTACTGTATCAAGATCTGCCAGTATTCTTTATATTTCTTCAAGTGTATTACCAGGTCCACCCACATTTGTATCATCAGCATATTTAAAATGTGATTTTGAATATTATGACTTATGCCATGTATAAATAATTTAAATATTACTGGACCCAGTACTGATCACTGGGGCACACCACTTGTTACATCACCCTCCGCAGACAGGTATCCATTCATGGCCCTCCCTGGGTTCCTGCAGCAAGTATGCCATGTTCATACATATACTGGCAGCTATGTAACAATATCGGGCTGAGATCGCCAGCCAGTTTCTCATAAAAGTTCAGTGTAAAACCATCAGGTCCACAAGCTTTGTCCAAGCTAAGTGCCTTAATGGCCCTTTTTCCTCACATAGACTTACTGGGGCACTTAACACCTGGGCTTGTATATCTGTCAACTGAGGGAGGTGCACGTCTTTCAAGAAGATGTCTTCCCCATCATTGACTGCCAGAGAACCCAGGTCATACAGGGAGATATAACATTGTTTGAACTAGGCTGCAATATCCCTGGGTTTGGTTACTGGAGTACCTTGGTTAGTTACTATCAGGATTATCACCCATGCTGTTTCTTGTTTCTTAATGCACAAAGCCATTAACTTGTGCTTCCCCCTCAAAATACTTCTCATTAAACCTAGGCAGACAATGACATGGTCAGATGTTTCCTGAAATGTCTGTGATATCTCTGGAGAAATTTCCTGCTGTCCTGCAGTACCACTATGGGCCACCAAGAGAATCTCTTTAGTTAAATCGCAAAATATCTGGAAACATCTGACCATATCATGACTATGACTTAATGATAGCATGCTGGCTTTCTCCTTAAGAGTTCTCCATATTTGGCTCAAAGATTATTTAATTTGAGCCATACTGGTTCCTCTGTTTGAGGTGAAGAAGTTTTTCTATATCCTAATTTACTGAAGTAATTGAGTAGAGGCCTGCTCTCTTTGTACTTACTTTTCATGGCCAGGTGAATAAGCTACCCTTAGGCTGCATTTTAACACCACCCATAGTTCATCTGCCCTATCTACAGAGCCCTGATTGGTGGCCATATACTTCTTAATGAATTTCTGTATATGTTCTATGACATCTTGAATTTAAGGAGCTGATTATTCCACCACCAAATCTTGTCAGCATCCAGGGCCTGTATAAAACTATGCTAAAGGTGGACTGGATGATGGAAAATAACACCTTAGAGTCATCTGCACATGTATAAATACTACATATGATATCCACACTTACCAGATAATAATCTAGCCTAGAGAAGGAGCTGAGTGGTAGTAAGTGAAAGGTACAATCTTGCTTGATCCCGTGAAGCATTCGCCAGCAATCCACCAGTTCCACTGTGTCTATCAATTCACTAATGGCTCTCTACCCTGGTGTAAGCCTCCTGTCTCAATGTGCCTGAGTGATCCAAATTATTGTCTATAACTAAGTTTCAGTCTTCAGCTAAAATGAGAGGTATTTTGGACCATTGAGCAACTTTATCTAACAGCATTGTAAATAACTTGGGTATGTCCAGATTAGGTCCATTCACTGATTCCAACACTACTTCCCATTGCCCAAACATCCCTCTAAGGAGTATATACCTCCCAGTGGCTCTATCAGTTCTTGAATTAATTGAAATTGCACATGTTGAGCTATAAGAATGGCAAACCTTTCCTTCCAGTGTTATCACCAGTCCCATGGCACCGCCTACCAATTCCCTGCAGAGTAATAAACCCTGCTCATTTCTAAGGTGTGTCTCTGGTAAAAATCCACATCAGTCTATAGGTTTTTAAGATGTTTAAGGATACTATATCATTTTTTCCTTAGATTGTGTCCTTTTACTTTCCAAGTATAATATTGGATTGTCTTATTCTGTTTGCACACTCGCTGTTGAATTCATGTGCAGCCTTTTGTCCACATCTATATGCTATCCGAATGTCATATTCTGTGTCATGTACCTGGACAAATCCCCCTAGTCCCCACCACAACAACCCACAATGTTAGAATACATATAACAAAACAAATAAATAATTTGTACAAAACACAGACAAATCACAGAGCACCACCCAAGATTGTGCATTCTCAAATTATGGAAGGGCCTCTCATCCTACTCCCTCCTCTATACTGTTTGGTAATACCCCCCAGACAAGCACACCTGAACACCATGTAATGCCTGCCACTAAGGATGTACTAGGAGAAAGAGGCTTCTTTTGGGTAACCACAACAAAAAATGAACTAGTATTGGGCCAAAGCACAGGTCAATCCATTAACTATGTAGTAAGGATAAGTAGCACTGAAGGGCATCAAGGCTCCCAAATAGTTTATTAAATAATTTGGAAGGGAGAAACAAGCTATCCATCCCCACAAGTTGAGGAGATGGGGAACAGCGAGATGCCTAATCATCTAATAGCCATGTAAGTGATAACATCACCAGAAATAATCTTGCAGTCTCATTTTCAGTGTATAGACTGCTTCCAGTCATGAGCTGGGAAAGCAGTTAAGTGCAAGGATCAGTGATAGGAATTCCAGAATTCCAGTTTGGTGGGCATGCTATGTGCCAAGGGTTGGAGAAGGCCTGAATGCCAGTAGAGGCCCGTCCCTCCATGTCCTAACATCAGCTATTATCCGGGTAATGATGGAGTTAAGACCCATCCCCTGAATCTGTGTAAGAAAATCATCCTCTCAATACAGGCTACAGCACCCAAAATGGATAGCATTAGGAGTGCTCACTATGCACCCTCCAAGATTTAAGAAGGAAAGGATCTCCAACCCAAGTAGCCACCCCATACCTATCAAGAGATTTAGCCCTGAAAATACATTCTATAAGAACAAGTCATACCAACATAGTGAAACCTTCATATAACAATGAAAACAAGCACTGTGAAAAGGTTTTGAAATGATCTCAAAATGTCCCTTTAGTAGACCTCCATATGTAATGATGTCCCAGGAGAATGAAGTATGATGGATGACATGCGATTGAAAAGTCACACATCCAATTAGAGGCCGCCAGCTCCACAGAAGAACTCAAACCTCATGAGTGGAGTGCTCTGCCAAGGAAAATGAAAATATACATAGTTTGGTCCTCCCTGCATGTTTAGAAATAGGCAGTCCAGCACCTCACAGCCATAGCAAAACATCAATGTCTCTGCACCTGCCTGTGCATGTATAGTTGTCACCATGTTCATGCTCCATCCCTCCCACAATCAAACACCAGCCAGACTGGCCATCCAAAACCCTCTGCCATGTAGAGCACCAATTACCAAATGTATCCTCAATACTGGGGCTCATCCCTATCTAGGAATAGGGCCAACCATCCCTCAAAGCATCGGGGATGGAAAGCTGGGGTAGCATTACCATGGTCAATCACATGGATCTTGAGTAAACCTACATAAAGTCTATACACCTTGCAGCACATATCCACCTAGGCAATGTTGTACCACTCACAAAACAAAATACATGGAGAGATATCCAATGTTCCCAGCCAGCTTCTGCATATTGTGAGGTTAATTCATCTGTCACTGCAAGTAGAAACAGGGTCATGAAACAGTTCTGGAAATATGTCAGGCAATTCAGACGCAGCCTGTTGAGCCCTGTTAAATTGTTTTGTTCCCTGATTAGTTGTAATAAGGAGTTTCACTGGGTAAAGGATATGAAACCTGATTCAGCAGCAGTTTATTTCAATTTTATTCCGATACTTGCCTTGTAGCTGCCTAGTTTGGGGAGGGTCAAATCATTGACGATATAAAACCACTCCCTTTTCATGAGCTTTCTTCTGAATATGGAGCTTTTCCAAGTAATTTAAAAGCTTCTAGATGATTGTCTGGGACTGTTCATTAGGGACAGGCATAGGGAGTAATGATTTACTTGCCCATTCTAGAATATAGCTGGAGCCATGAGGTGTAGGCTCTGTTACATCAAGACAGAGTTTCTGAACAAACTGTAACATGTATGTACCTTCCACCTTTACTGGAATACCAACAATGACTGAATTACTGGGATGGTTCTTGCCATCCTGATCCTCAGTTTGCATCTTAAGCTTCTAACTTTTGTTTAAGGTCTACAATATCAAACTCCACATGAGGCTGGTGGTCTTCCAGTGAGGAAATACATGTCTCAGTGTTAGTGTTGCTCAGATAGTATCCTAGAAATTAGGATACTAACAGATACCACCCATTTGGCTGGATAGTTGCTGGGATCAGATAGCAGTACTACCTGACCATGGACTCGACCTCCGGATCCAGTACATGGATCTGATAAACATCCTGGATCCTATCAATCTGACCATTGGATACACAGATCCAACCAACAGATCCAGCATGGATCCTAACTATCTGAGGATGGATCTGATGGATTTGTGGCTTACACTGTGTGTAGACAGACAGGAAGTGGCCGCTCTGCACTTCCTGCTTGCTCTGGCGGTCATTGCCACAGTTAGTAATTCATTCATTCATTTATTTATTTGATAACTGGGTAAAGCAACTGGGCCACATGGCCCTTTTATAGGCTTGACCCAGTGAGAGTCAAGGACTTCTCAAATACATTTATAACAAACAATAAATTAAAACAAACAAGATCAAAGTAGAAAAATACAAAAAGTACAAAATTCAATAAAATAAAACAACACTTTCATATACAAGTGCATACAGACTGTTGATGTAACACTTTTTAAATGCATCTTAAACTGATGTGAACTAACTGGATGTTGTAGATCAGCTGGCAAATCATTCCAGATTTTTATAGCATGGCACATAAAATTTTCTTGAAGTTTAGTGATTTTGTAAATTGACACAGTCAAACAAGTTGAATTTTGAGTATGTAATGATTGCATAACAGATTGTTGTGTAAAAACTATACATTGAATTTGTATTCATATGATGAATTGTCTTATAAACAAAACAGGCTGTCTGTAATATATCTCTACTGAGAGTGGTAACCACTCTAATCTACTGTAGCGGCTACAGTGATGTTCCCTAAATTTAGTCCTGAGGGCAAATCGACACATTGAATTATACAAAGTGTCTCTTTTGTTGCCTAATATTCTCAGAAGCACCTCCCCAGATTATACTACCATAGTCTAATATAGGCATTAGAGATGCCATTGCTATTGTCCTTCTAGCCTCATCAGCAAGAAAAGGTCTTACTGCATACAGAGCTCCTAACTTTTTTGTAGTTGCTTAGTCACATTATTAATATGTACCTGAAAACTAAGATGACAGTCTAGGGTCACCCCAAATATCTAAACTCAGTAACAATTTCAATTGGTGTACTATCATTTGCTGCAAGAGAAAATGTGTCTATTGCCTTCTTATGTTTTTAAAGAACCAAATAACACACCCTTTGTTTTACTTTTATTTATCACTAAACAATTTTTGCTTAACCAGTTTGCCAAATTTGCATATTCTCAACCTAACTTTTGCTGGACTATGTCACTGCATCTGTCTGAAACGTACATCACCTCATCATCAGCATATAGGACAATGGATGATTCTGTACAGACAAATGGTAACTCATTCATGAAGAGTAAAACAACAAAGGGCCCAAAATTGAGCCCTGTGATATGCTGTATTCCACTTTTCTTAGATCAGATAAAGTACTATTAATTTGAACTTGTTGAGTTCAATCAGTTAATTATTGTGGAACCAGTCACCACAGGGACCTCAAACCCAATTTCTTAAGCTTATCTATCACTAACGTGTGGTCCACCAAATCAAAGGCCTTGGTCAGGTCCACAACACTGCTCCAGTATATTTGCCACCATCCATACTAACTTGCAAGTCATTTCATGAACCTGACCAAGACCGTTGATGTGCCACATCCTTCCCTGAAACCATGCTGCGCTATTGTCAACAGACCATATTTGTTTAGATATTCCACAGTCTGATTATATAATATCCTCTCCTGGATTTTACCAACTTTAGATAACAAAGATATTGGTCAATAGTTGGAGGAACTCCACTTGTCCACCCTTAAAAACTAGGGAGACTACTGCACATTTCCATAAATTTGGGACTGTACTAGAATTTAAGGATTTATTAAATACGATCTGGAGAGGCAAGCAATTTCCCTTGCAGCAGACTTCAGTATTCTTGCATCTAACATGTCCGGCCCAGATGCTTTAGACTCATCTATTTTAAATAATTCTGAATAGAGTTTGACCCAGGACATCTCTCTAAAATAAAAATTAGGTGTAGTCATCAATGGAATTACAACTTCACATTCACTTAGAACTGCAGAAACTTGAGCTAAATCTGAACATAATCAGATAAACACATAAATGTCTCATTAAAATAATCGACTATATCTTTTGATAAGTCAATTGTTGATCATTTTAGTTAAAGTTATTATGTTTCTGGAAGCGTAATAGTGCAAGTTATTTATACTCTGCCAAAATTTTCTTCTATCCTGAAAATTGTTAACTTGTTCAGTTTTGTAAAACTCAGCCTTAGTCCTTTTAATTTCCTTTCTGCACTTATTTCTTAGTTGCCACGAAATTGGTTCCATTCACTCTGTAATCGAGTTTTTAAAAATCAAATTTGCCTTATCTCTTTTCTTCATTAGGTCATACAAATCCTTATTTATCCAGCTATTACTGACCCTTGTATTATTCTTTTTTAGTTTTGCCCTTTTATTAATTACTCTATCTAAGTGTGTCTTGAAAATTTCTGGTGCCATATTTACATCCATTTTGAAATAATGAGAGTCAATTAATTTTGATAAATCATGTTTTATTCCCAGTAATTTAGATTCATTCAAGGCCCTTGTTTCTACAATTCTATATGTATACCCTTGGGTCTTATATTACTCCACACATAATAAATTGGTGAATTGTCACTAATGGTGT
Source organism: Neoceratodus forsteri (assembly GCA_016271365.2). NCBI lineage: Eukaryota > Metazoa > Chordata > Ceratodontiformes > Ceratodontidae > Neoceratodus > Neoceratodus forsteri. The sequence goes on along the minus strand of CM028137.1, from coordinate 256,949,348 downwards.
TTGAAAAACACCTGATAAACTTTATCAAAACATTATTTACGGAACCCAGCTAATTAGTGTAATTTGTTTAATTTTATTGTTTAACCTAGTTCCTTCAATGATAATTTGTTCTAAATTATCCTGTTGCAAAAACGTTTTGTATTTGTTTAACTCCTGGCCAGACCAATTTAGGTTTAAATCACCCATGATTATTAGTTCTCTGTTTTAAATGTTTCAACTAACCCTACTAGGTCAGGCAGTCCCTGTAATCTAGAGCCTGTGGGATTAGTAAAGGTTAACACATTACACAGGCACAGACCTAGCTTCTGTCTGAATTATTTCCAGCATTTTGTGTGAGTTTTGGCACTTTTTGGTGTTTTGGACCAAGTGAGTTACTTATCTCATTCTAATCTGTTCCTGTTCTTCTGAGTTTGGTGAGTCACAAAATTAAATTACGTTAAATTAAATATGTATGCAGTTACAGTTGGTTTGTTTGAAGTGTACTGGTCTGGATAGGTGCTGTAGTGTCAAAAGCAATGAGGTGGAGGAAGGGGGATGGGGTTGGTGAGGGTTTCTTTCCCTCTCAGGGAAAACCTGATATATTGTTTTCTCTGTGTTGTTTTCATCTGTATAATTGACTGTTTGACCAATAAGCCCTGGAAAAGTCCTCTTGCCTTTTCCAGTGCACAGTCTGAGCCTCTCTTGACTCAATCAGAGCCTAGAACATGCCCCAACTGCCCAAAGTTTCTGGGGTTTCACACAAAATCCCAATTTCTGATTGTTTAGATCCTGCTGACAATCACAAATATTAAAGAACTACTGATGCCTCAAAGAAAATAAAAACCCCATAATAATTAGGTACAATTCTGCTTGCATTCCATTTATATTTTATATATCGCTCCTCCCAAAATTTACTACTATGGAAATGTGTATGAATATATTACTGTTGTCCTTAGAGTTTATTTTGTGTTCATCTGCCTCTATAGGTTTCTCCCTACTCCAAGTCATAATCCTCTGTTGTGACATCATAGTCTGTTGCCATGGGAGTAACTGTGAGGTCACAAGCAGTGCTCTATGACTTCAGGTAGGGAAAGCAGTAGGAATAGATGAACACTTCAGGAGCGAAATCCTATTTTCATACAAATGGCCTCAGTAATAAATAATGGGGAGGAGAAATGCAGAACTAATGGGAAATACAAGCTGGACTGTGTCTAAATATTATGTTTTGTGAAAGTTCACCTGAACATGTCACCAGCTCTTTAAAAGTCACTAACCCAGTCTGATTATTAATTGGCAAATGGGTTTTGGCACCTGGAATAAAGTTCGCACCTCTCCCATAAAGCAGTTCACCAGACTTTGGGCTCCAAAGCTAGTGATTGGCTGTCCTAGAGTCAAAGTAACAAAGATGGCTTCCATTACACAGTTCCACACAGTTTTGTATAGCAGTCTCCACTTAAGAGCTTTGCTGCAGCCAAATTATACAGTCTTAGCCCATATTTACTCCATTGTCTGAAAGCAGTCCTTGCCCCTGCCAAGCGAGTGCTAGTTTACAGCAAATTGTTAATTGTGTTCAACCTGGACTGCATATCTGTCTTCTCCTCATAATCCCTCCTGTAGATTCTTACCTCTCTCCCTCCGCTCAACTCTTCTAATCCTTTATTTTTAATATCATTTCATTGGCTAAAGCTACCACTCCAAATTGCTCAGCCATCTGGTTCCTGGCCCATTCAGTCCCCTCCCCAACTGTCTCTTTCTCTGCAAACTTGCACCCTCCCCGATTTACTTCTTTTGTGTTTTCACTTCCCAACTGTCTCTCCCTCACTACAAACTCGCACCCCCACCCTCGATTTATTTCTTTTGTGCGCTTCACTGTTATTTTGTCTTGCCTGCTCTTAGTAACCTCTAACTCTGCTCTCTTGCAGCTCTGAGAGCCCCTGATCAGGCTGACAACTTCACAACCTGTGGTCGCAGCTGCAGAGCCAGCTGTCCGTATGCCATTCAGCCTGCCCATGTGGGAGCCCTGCAAGCTGGGTAAGCTACTGCTCAGCCTCAGGGAACAGCTTGGAGCCTTGATTGGTGAATGAGCCACTGGGAATCCCTCCAATTGGCTGCTGCTGTATGGCTTTGCCTGTGATTGGCCACATGGAGAGTCTGCTCTCTGCAGCTTTCTTTCCTACACTTCTCTCTTGTTTTGGTGCTCTAGCCTCCTCTGTAATTTTCTTCCCACCCACCCCCGACTCAGGCCTCTATTAAATGCTCTCACAGTGAGAGTAAGCCCAACCCACTACACATCTATTGGACTACCATTGTTAGTCATGCTTATCCTATGACCCCTCCTCCAGCTAGCCCTGTCTTCTCAAGTAGTGTCTCACAGTTGGTCCTATTAACCTTAAAAAGCTACCTTCTAGGACACAACTCCCCATTTAAAAAAGAAGACTCATGGGGATATTTTCTTGTTCAGCTGCTCCATCTTGATAAGCCATGTCCGAGTCAGAAATCCAGTTACCTACCTGCCTCATGGCCAAGCTCCTCCCATGTTGACTACCAAGCTATGCCCCTTCTTGATAAGCTATGGCAACACATAATGGGGACATCTCCCTTTGGTCTTGTCCATCCTCTCATCAGGCATTAACCAGAGAACATGTTAAAGCTCCTCTGAATCTATCGGCAAAACAGTCATTTATACACTTTTTCTAACAACTCACGCTGCTGTCCATAAGCCAACAACCACAACACCTCGTGCCAGACAAAGCAACAAGAAACTATTTAGCAGGCTAAGACACCTCCTCAAGAAACTACTACTACTTCTCTTACTCTGCTCTGAGACGCCTTAACCAACCCACGGGCCACCTGTTACACTCAAAACCCCTATGACCCTCCCACAATACAAAGGTATCAGCTTCCTGTACATGAATGTCTGAGCTTACTAAAGAAGACTGATCTAATACAGACTTGGCTCTACATGCATCCCCTGATTTCTTTATGATATGGAATCCACTTACACCCTCAATCCCTGTCAAATCCATCAATGTACCAGGATACAGCACCTACCGATGCGACATACCAACCAGAGGAGGGGGTTGTAATATATGTTAAGAGCAAATTCGTTGTCACAGTCATTGATTACACCTCTAAGGCTAAAGAATGTGAATGCTTGTGTGACAGAAATGGGCAGGAAAGAGTTAATGGTTTGGATTCTGTAGATACCTTTATTTTTAGCAGTGTGGAAAAAATACACTGAGGCTGAAATCCTCCAGCAGCAACCAGCTTGTGGAATTCCTAGCTGCTAGATAAGAGCTGGGTCATAAATCTTGAGTGGACATCTCCAGACACACACAGACCTTGCAGACACGGACACAGGGCAGTTTGAATGGATTGGATCATTCAAATATAAACTTAAGGGGAAAAGGGAATATAATTGGTCACCAATAGGTGTTCACTCTGATTGGGACAATTAAATAGATACATGTTAGTTGGTTGGTGCATTTAAGGGAGAATAGGAATGACCTAGTCTCCATAGACTATATAAGCTTCTGTAAGACAGAGATCTCTCTCTTGCCTTGGGAAGCTGTGAGGGAAGCATAAGCTTGGAGCCTACCTGGTATGTCCGTGGGAGCTGGCAGTTAGAACAGGGCCCAGTGTCTCTTGTAAGGACAGGGAAGGGTAAGTTTAGTGATAGTATATTTCAGTAATAGCCTTCTTCTTTTGCCATCTGTTGTTTAAAAACATTTGTTTACTTTTCCTGTATGAGTGTTATTCTCTTGTGTTGTAAATACATTTCCTGTAAATGCTCATTGCACTTTCTGTTAAGTAAAGCTATTTATTTGCTCAACAGTTGTGACTCTGATGTCATTTTTCTAAGGTAAGATTTGGTTTTCCACTGGCTAAGGTAAACTCTGTGTAGCATCCGCCACCTGAAAGAGACACACTACCAGACTTTAACTTGTGCAATGCACGTGTGATTTTCAAGTTTGTACACTTGAAAGAGGTGCGGAAAGAAAGTCGGCTGGTGGCAGCGAATACCTGAGGACACACACACACCTCTCTAAAAGCTGTTTTCAGCCCAGAGGGAAGGTGGGTTGTCACATATTGGTGGTAGCGGTGGGATGATGATAGCGGATCATGTAGCAATACTGATACAGAGTTTGCCAGTGGAACAGTTACCTTAGCATTGCAAAATAGGATATACAAGAGGATACATTTGTACAACAGTTTTATTTGTTTCTAGATAGCACAGTATAGTGTAGCAGTAGAGAATGAGCTCCACGAGTATGACTCACTTACTGTGCCACAGCTTGTTGAAAGGTGCCAGGAAAGGGATTCAGCCTGAAAGTCTGAAGCAGAAGAAAAGGCAGATCTCATAGCTACTCTCTTGGCACATGATCTGAAGCAGACAGTCATTGGGGTGAGTCAGGAACTGAGGCAGCAGGCCCCCAAATCAGCTTGAGGCACTGCGACTGCAGCTATTGCTGCAAGACAAGGCATTGAGAGGCGAAAAGACTGGATGCTGAAGCAGAAGCAAGAAGGTTGGAAGCAGAGAAAGAACTTGAAGAAAAGAGACTGGCAGACAGAGAGAAGAACGACAGCATGAACTCCAGAGACAACAGCACGAGAAGGAGATGATGACCTCCGCAGTCAGCAAACTGTGAGTAATGGTGGAGTGAGTTTACCTCATGAAGCCAAAATGAATTCTAAATTGCTCCCTCAGTTTAAAGAGGAGATGACCTTGATTTATTTTAAGGTCATTTGAGAGAGTATGTAATCAATTACAATTAAATAAGGCTTCCTGGTCAACTTATCTCACACCCTTGCTGACGGGAGAGCTGAATGCATTTGCTAAAATGAGTAATGAAGACTATGCTGATTATGATAAAGTAAAACAGTGTTGTTGAAACATTTTGAATTAACTCCTGAGGCTTATAGAAGAAAATTTAGGAGTTAAAGAAAAGCCCAGAAGACAGTTATGCAGAACTGCAGGTTAAACTGTATACTTACCTTGATAGGTGGATGGAGGGGCTAAAGCAACTACTGTGGAACTGATTAAAGATGTATTGGTGAGAGAACAATTCCTTAAAATTGTACCTGAGGACACGAGGTATGGCTCATAGACAGGGCATGCGCCTCTTCCACAGAGGTGGCAGGAAGGGCTGACGAGGCATCTGTCTAGCCGCCACACACACAACGAAGTCTTATGGGTATGGGGCAGCACATGGGTATATGGGATCCTGGGGCAGCCTAAAGGAAACCAGCCTGCACCTGAGCCCAAAGTAGAGCCTCTGGTTCTAAGGGACTCAAGAAATAGGTCCCAAGAAATGTCATATTTGCAATCAAGTGGGACACTTGAGATATAACTGCCCTCAGAAACTGGTTAAGGGGAGAGATATTGAGGCGGGGTGATCAAAAGGGCACTGGTGTGTTTGTAGGGTGTGTCCAGTCTGAAGAACCACTCTCCTCTGATGAGAATCTGCGTCCCATTACAGTTAATGGAATAGTAACACAGGGACTATGGGACACAGGTGCTAACATCTCCTGGTAAGGCAAGATCTCATTCGGCAGAGCAGATTGTGCCTGGGAAATACTCAAGGTTCGGGCATTCACAGGGCCACCAGTCCCATTACCAATGGCTAGAGTCTTCCTGAGCTGGAAGGGGCCATGAGAAAGGAGGTGGAGTTGTAGAGGACCCACCTGTAAGTATGATTGTGGGGAAGGATTTGGACCCCAGTAAAAAACTGGTGTGTGTTGTAACCGTAGTCAGGCACAAGGGCAAGCTTCTGAGGGGAAGAGGGGTTGACTCTGGGTGGTCCAGCCACACCTCAGCAGCTGAGGAAGTGTCCAGCACAGGGAGGGCTGGCTAGAAGCTGCAGTCCAGAATCCCAGTCACAAATAGAGGAACCCAAAGGACTTCCTTCAGAAGGGCACTGGGAAGGGTCAGACGAGGGCAGCTGAGTGCTGCACAGCTAACTGACCCTACCCTGGAAAAACTGAGGGAAATAGCTCATAGGGCTGAGCATTCTCAGGGGTAAAGAGTCAATTTACTGGGATAATGGGCTGTTGTACAGAGAATGTACAACAGAGGAAGGGCTAGCAGGAGGTACTCCAGCAGCTGGTAGTCCCACTGTTCACCGCCAGCAGCTTTTGGCCCTTGCACATGATATCCTTTTTCAGGGCACTTGGGAGGAGGCGCATTTAAAAAGCGCCTCACCAACAATTTCTTCTGGCCTGGTATTGGCAAGGATGTGGCAAATTATTGCCGGACTTGTCCACAGTGCCAGCAGGTAGGAAAATGGGGACAAGGCCAAGGCAGCTTTGGTGCCCCTGCCCATTATTGATGAACCCTTCAAGAGGGTAGCAGTGGACATAGTGGGGCCATTGAGCCACAAGTCGCACTGGCAAGCGGTATATCCTGGTAGTTGTAGACTATGCCACTAGATACCCAGAGGCAGTGGCCCCTAACATCCTCTGAGGCAGGACCAGTGGCAGATGCACTGTTGGAAATATTTAGCCGGGTGGGCTTTCCCCAGGAGATACTGTCAGACCGGGTGCCAATTTTATGTCAGGATTAATGAGTAGTTTGTGGGAGAAGTGTGGGGTAAAGCAGCTCAAAACCTCCCCATACCATCCCCAAGCTAATGGTCTAGTGGAGCGATTTAATTCAACCCTTAAGACCATGCTAAGGACTTTGCTGACCAGCATAAGAGAGACTGGGACAAATATTTGCCTCATCTCCTATTTGCATACAGGGAAGTCCCACAGGAGTCCACAGGGTTCTCACCTTCTCAAGCTCCTGTTTGGTCATAGGGTGCGGGGCCACTAGATTTGATTCCAGGACGAATGGGAGGGTGACCGTGGCCTCCCAAGGGGAGTCTGTGGGGAGTATGTCCTGAACTTCAGGACCACTAGGGAGCTCATGGGGTTTGCTCAAGAGCACCTGGCCACTGCACAACAGCTGCAGAAAATCTGGTATGACCGTGGGGCCCAGCCAGAGAATATGAAGTGGGACAGCGAGTGATGGCACTCATCCCTGTCCGACAGAATAAGTTACAGGCAGCATGGGAGGGCCATTCTCCATTGTCCAAAAAGTTAGTGATGTCAATTATATGATAGAGCTCCGGACAGGAGATGCAAACGAAAGGTGTATCATGTTAACATGCTGAAGCCCTACTATGACAGAGAGGAAATGGTCCTCGCTGTATGCAGTGCTCCAGAGGAGGAAACTGAGGTCAGATCCACTGGTGGACCCACTGGGGAGGCCAGGGGTGCATCCTCTGTGGACAGCCTTACCCTCTTGGAACAGCTGACACCAGCCCAGGTGCAAGAAATTAGTGTGCTGAGAGAATTTGAAGACATGTTCACAGGAAACCAGGGTACACCATGATGGCAGAGCACCATGTGGATACAGGGACCCAGGATCCCTGAAACAGTCCCCTACAGGGTACCTGGAGCAGGTTAAGCAGACTGTGAAAGAGGAGCTCAAAGAGATGCTGGAACTGGGGGTAATCCAGGAATCTAGTAGCCCCTGGGCATCACCCATGGTACTGATCCCCAAAAGGGATGGCACCACACGATTCTGCATGGACTCACCGGAAGCTTAACAGCTGCACGGAGTCTGATGCTTATCCCATGCCCAGAACAGATGAGACCCTGGAGCGACTGGGGGAGCTCAAGATTTGACCACAATAGACCTAACAAAGGGCTATTGGCAGGTACTCTGACCCCTGTGGCCAGGGAAAGATCAGCGCTTGTTACTCCATTTGGTTTATATGAATTTAAGGTAATGCCATTGAATGAAGAATGCACCTGCAACCTTTCAACGGCTTGTAGATCGCATTCTGTCTGGGGTAAGTGAGTTTGCATTGGCTTATAATGGATGATATAGCCATATAGCCAGACCTGGGATGAGCACATCAAGAATGTGCGGATGTGTTCCACAGGTTAAAGAAAGCAGGTCTGACAGTCAAGGCAGAGAAGTGCCAGATAGGTATGGCAGAAGTATCCTACCTTGGGCACCGGGTGGAGTGGACACATCCGCCCGGAGCCTGCCAAGGTTGATGCCATCCTGGCCTGGGCCTACTCCTACCACAAAGAAACAGGTCAGGGCATTTTAGAGACTGCAGGGTACTACCAAGGTTTGTTCCCGCTATAGCGATCTGGCTAAGCCCCTGACAGACCTAACCAAGAAGGGAAAGCCAGATGCAGTGAAGTGGTCAGAAGGCTGTGAGGTTGCTTTTCAGGGCTAAAGAAGGCCTTAAGCAGCCCAGCTGTATTGGCTAGCCCCAATTATAGTTTAAAGTTTATGGTCCATGTGGATGCCTCAGATCATGGGCTGGGGGCTGTGCTGAGCAAGTTACTCAGCAGGGAGGGGCACCCAGTTGTGTACCTCAGCCGAAGGCTTTTGCCCAGAGAGGAGGCATAAGCCACAATTGAGAAGAAATGCTTGGGAATAGTGTGGGCCCTTCAGAAGCTGCAGCCTTACCTATAAGGGAGAGAATTTACTGTGGTCACAGATCATAATCCCCTGATTTGGCTTCATAGGTCCAGTGGACAAAATTGTAACCACTACGCTGGAGTTTGGTACTGCAGGCATACAACATGACCATACAGCATCACAGTGGCAAACAAAATGCAAATGCGGATGGGCTATCTAGGCAGGGCTAATGGCCTGGCTGGATACTTTTGGGCACTCCCAGTATCAGATGAACGGCTGTGTCACTTGGGGTAGCCCAAGGACACGCCTCATTATCTGGGGAGATGTGGCAGAAATGGGAAGGAAAGAGTTAATGGTTTGATTCTGTAGATGCCTTATTTTTAGCAGTGTGGAAAAAATACACTGAGGCTGAAATCCTCCAGCAGCAACCAGCTTGTGGAATTCCTAGCTGCTAGATAAGAGCTGGGTCATAAATCTCGAGTGGACATCTCCAGACACACACAGACCTTGCAGACACGGACACAGGGCAGTTTGAATGGATTGGATCATTCAAATATAAACTTAAGGGAAAAGGAATATAATGGTCACCAATAGGTGTTCACTCTGATTGGGACAATTAAATAGATACATGTTAGTTGGTTGGTGCATTTAGGGGAGAATAGGAATGACCTAGTCTCCATAGACTATATAAGCTTCTGTAAGACAGAGAACTCTCTCTCTTGCCTTGGGAAGCTGTGAGGGAAACATAAGCTTGGAGCCTACCTGGTATGTCCGTGGGAGCTGGCAAGTTAGAACAGGGCCCAGTGTCTCTTGTAAGGACAGGAAGGGTAAGTTTAGTGATAGTATATTTCAGTAATAGCCTTCTTTTTGCCATCTGTTGTTTAAAAACATTTGTTTACTTTTCCTGTATGAGTGTTATTCTCTTGTGTTGTAAATACATTTCCTGTAAATGCTCATTGCACTTTCTGTTAAGTAAAGCTATTTATTTGCTCAACAGTTGTGACTCTGATGTCATTTTTCTAAGGTAAGATTTGGTTTTCCACTGGCTAAGGTAAACTCTGTGTAGCATCTGCCACCTGAAAGAGACACACTACCAGACTTTAACTTGTGCAGTTGCGTGTGATTTTTCAAGTTTGTACACTTGAAAGAGGTGCCGGAAAGAAAGTCCGGCTGGTGGCAGCGTATACCTGAGGACACACACACACCTCTCTAAAAGCTGTTTCAGCCCAGAGGGAGAGGTGGGTTGTCACACTTGGTGTTAAATTATCCTCTCCACTGACAAGGCACTCCTTATTGTTGTGTGCTACAGACCTCTTCTGGTGGCATGGCCTCCTACCACATCTCCAAAGCCTTTTCGAATTGAATACCACCAAATGTATTCTCATGAGGACCTTAAACATAACTGAATGATGACAGCTCCAAGAAGCTAAAAGACTTCTGTGATGCAAATGGATTGGCACAAATGACACCCGAGTCACCAGACCCAACAGAAAAACCCAGAGCGTAGCTCCCTACTGACCTTACGTTAGTAAACAAACCTCATAACATCTCACATACTGGAGTGTTCTCTAACGAACTAAGTGATCATTGTGCCACTGCCTGCATTAGACATTCTCCCCAAATAAAGTCGGCACCTAAATTTAAACTGAAAGATGTTTGAAAACTTTGCCAGAATGCCTTCCTGAAAGACCTGGGTATCATCAGATGGCAGGACTTTTATCTAGCTCCTTCCCTCAATGAGGCTTTCAGTATCTTTCATAGGCTTCTAGAGGGCATAATAAACAAACACGCCTCTAAGACTGGTCAAGGTGAAAATAAGACTCCTGCTGGTTCTCTCCTATCCTGAAGAAAGCACTCAAGGACAGAGACACTTGGTGGAAATGAGTAAGGAAATCACAACCTGAGGTCGATTGCAAGCATTTCATACTTCTAGAAATGCCTGCACCAAATTAATTAGGTCTGAAAAGTCTTAATATTTTCAAGCAGCTTTAGAAGACAATAAGAACAACTCTTCCAAATTCTGAATATACTCAGAGAGGTCGAAGGTCATACCTCTGACAACTCCCTTCCAGCCAAAATAGTGTCCAATGGATCTACCTTCATGGACAGAGCTGCTATATTAGAACAGCTTAACAAACACTTTGCCACAGCAGGACTGGCCTATGACACCTCACCTATCAGCCAGCTCAACCGTTAGGGACTCACTGCCAACTCTACTGCTAATTGTAGCTCTAACCAACCTCTCCTCTCCTCCTTCAGCTTCCACGAGTCACGTTTAAACAAGTAGAGGACCTCATATTGGCACTGGATACAAAAGAGTGCAGTGCCGACAATATTGAACCCTATTTCCTTAAATTAGGCCATTAATACTTGACCGCCCCATTACCCATTTATTCAACACCACTAACGCAGGGTGAGCTCCCTGTGTCGTGGAAAACTGCACACATCATACCCTTTGTTCAAACTGAGATCCAAGCGACCTGAATAACTACCTACCCATTTCCATACTACCCATTCTATCAAACTCCTTGAAAAAATTGTCAACACTCAAGTCAGAGAGCATCTGGACTCACAAAAACTACTAAACCCGGTACAGTCCAGTTTCAGAGCCAATCATAGCACAGTATCTGCCCTTGCAAAAGTAACCACGGATTGATAAACTGCCTTGGATGCTAAGAAGCATGAGTTTGCCCTCTCCTTGATCTTAGCAAGGCTTTACGACACTGTGGACCACAATATTATACTTGATGCATTGCACAATATCAGACTCGATGGCTCTACCTTCAAATGGTTCACCAGCTACCTTACAAACAGGCTACAACAAGTCAAAGCGGCATGTGATTTGTCTCCACTAAAATCACTTCCTCGAGGTGTCCCCAAGGCTCCATCCTAGGTCCAATCCTATTCGCAATCTATATTAATAACCTCAGTTCTCATTTGCGCTCAGCTAATGTGCACTTATTGCTGATGATACCATACTCTGCACCTCAAACTCATCTCTGGACCTGGCCCATGAGGATTTAGTGTGACTTTATCTCTCAATACAGTCTTATCAGCCACAAGCTTCTACTCAATGCCAAAAGGCTAAAGCCATAATCCTCTCCCCAAAGGCAGCCTCAGGACCTACTCACCATCCTAAGATTTTAAGGCTTTTGGGAGAACCACTTGAAACAGTGGATACCTTTAAATACTTAGGACTCTGGTTGGATAACAGACTTAACTTTCTGTGCCATCTGAATGAGGTATTGAAAAACTAAGGCAGCGGTTAAGCTTATTCTACGTATTAAGCACCTACTCACCAAAGAAGCTGGAAAGAGACTAGTGCAAACCACATTCCTACCCCTACTGGACTACGCTTGACTTCCTTTACAACCATTGTCCTTAACAGTGCTCAACAAACTTGACACCCTTTATCACCGGGCTTTAAGATTCATCCTTAATCTACCTCCTCGCACCCACCATTGCCACCTATATCAAGAGATGGGATGGCCCTCCTCTCGACTAGGAGGAAAAAAGCGCCTCCTTTGGTTCTTTAGAGTGCTATCTGATAACGCCCACTTACATTTTGGACTCTTCCATCGCAAAGAGATCTTATGGTCTGAGATGCTTTTCCATACTCTGCTTCCAGACCCCAGAGTAATACAACCCATGGCATGGCAGCTAACAACTTCTCACTCCCATCCCTATGGCACACCATGCAAGGCTCTCTAAAGCTCTCATCCCTTCCAGGACCAGTCCATTCAAAACACTAATAGCTAAGTAACTGAAGGAAACCTGCAGCTGCTTTAGATGACTATGTTGGTAGTTCGAGTATCTTCAATGAAGTTTTTGTTACAGAGTCTATCTCAACTCACAGTCCCTATATTACCATTAAAGGGTACCAGCACTTATTAGCTCATCTACACTTCTCCCGTCCTCACCATTCTACCTCTCTCCCTCCTCACATACTATCCTCTCCTCATACTCTCCCTTTTCCCTTCCATCTTTCTGTCATGATTTACAACCGATGCTACCTACGTTGCTTCTGTATGTATAGGTCTATATTATCCTTCACATGTACAATGCCTTGTTTTTTGTTCTTATCTCGCGACTGTACATATTTATTGTTGTCCAGGACCACTTTGAAAATGAGCTTGCTCAATGGTGTTTTCGCCTGGTTAAATAAAGTTGATTGACTGACTGATATTCAGAAACCTCTTGGTCTTGCTGTCATGGCTGCAGATCCATTCAGTCCCCCATGCAGCCAGACAGTTCAACAATATTAATGAGAGCTCATGAATATTTAATTCACCCTCCATTCTAAGTGCTCATAGGCACTCTTTAAATAGCATCTCTTGCCACCTCTCTTTTGCTCGCTCCCCAGATGTCCAACCCCTGATTAGCTTATTTAGGGGGTCAAGAGCACCAGAGAGGTGATTTACTGACTGTTACAGCAGTTCAAAACAAAGATGCACTACTGTGCATGCGCAGACCACCCCAGCACATTTAAACTGCACAGTGCAGTGGCTGTCCCACTACTTTGCTCCTCCAGCCCCAATAACTTCAACAAAACCACACAGGGGCCGGAGAGAGACTGAGGGACCCTCAGGACCCAGACTTGGTGACAGAACAGCGGGGAAATGGGCAGTAGAATGGGCTCACAGGACAACAGGTAAGCCCCTCTGGAAGGGGGCTATATATCCCTTAATTTTTCTAATCACCACTTTTCTCAGTTCTTCAGGTCAGGCTATGTAACTGCCACGGTAATCATCAGTGTTCATCAGTGGGCAGCTAGGCCAGGCACAAGAGCTACTGAATCAGTAGTGAATTAATTGATTTTCCTGTGCTGCTGCCGTGTTCATGCTGTAATGTGTCCTAACTGAGACTTATCGATCTCAAGTTCACAATCCCTCCACAGTGTGACTGTGTGTCTCTGAGACTGAATCAGCAAAATGCGGCGTGTCGGTGCTGTTTACTGTACTTACAGTCCTGTAGTACAGTCACTTTAAGTTGATTTTGGTGGACCATCACAAGTTAAAAGAGCTTTGTATCTTCTAGTCCTCTGAGTCAGACACTGTCAGGTAGTGGTGGTGTGTGAGAGGAAAAAGTTGGTGCATTTGTCATTGTCTTTTGGTACACATTCATTTTACTGAACCGGAAAGCCTGACACCCAGAAGCCTGAAGCCACATTCAAATAAATGATATCCAACATCAGAATTATGCCTGCTGGGGAGTTTGTTCTATTAAGTAAGGGGGTGCAGGGGACAAAGGCCCCTTTAACATTAAATAAACTCCACCACTGTTTGTCAGGATTTCGTGTGTCAGGAAAGCAGTTTTGGGATACTGGGTGTCGGGAAGAGTCTGTCAGGTTCTCGTAGTAAATCCATATCTTTTGTGTGTGTGTGTGGCATCTTTTCATTACTTAAGTTAAAGATAAAGACATGTTACAGCCAAGTCACAAAACTTGCATTGCTTTGCTTTTGGATCTTTGGAGTGACAGTATTTACGTTTTTTGCAAGTGACTTGCTTAAAAATTAGAATAACAATATGTCTGGTGGTGGTGATGCAGAGTTAGGGAGGTTGAGGAGGAAATTTTCCAGGGCCAGCAGGCAGATGTACACACAGAGCAGTCATCTGGGCAAAAGAGACCTGAGTCAGCCTAGTGGTACTGATGTTGAATGTGGTGCAGTCCATTTGTCTTCAACTATTGAGGAAAGAGGTGGTGGATGTATGTTAGTTGTGGAGAAGAAGAAATGCTCTGCCATTACTCCTTTAGTGGACAGAAACATAGGATACATGCAATGGTACGTTCTGTGTCTGCTCAGGTAGAGGAAGTTGACAGTCAGATGATGGCCATGAAGATGGAAGAGGTGATAGCAATGACATGGATGTGGATTATAATCCCCACAAAAATGTTGCATGAGAAGTGCCATGAAGACTATGATTAGGAGGGATGATGGTGATGATGAAGAAACTGTGCTGCAATCTAAGCATGGTCATCCTGCTGAAAAATTTTCAGGTGGCAAGGCCGGTGCCAGTGAGAAGAGGGACGTCAGTGTCACCTAGGTGTTCCAGTACAAGTGGTTCCCAAAATGTGCAAGAGGAGGAGGAGAAATAGGAGGATGTTAATTCTGGATCTGGCCATAATACTGTAAGCCTGCCCCCAGAAAGTGGATGCCATAGCACATCAGATGTGTGGCTTTTTCACAAAGAGCCCAAAGGAAAATGACTCATGCAATGTGCACACTATGTGGGATAATCCGAACTGTGGGAAACCCACAACGGCCTTGAGTATTGTACATCCGGCATGCTAAACCATCTTTGGTCCAAGCATTTGTCAAGAGTGGCTTGGCATTGACTCTGCCCATGAGCAGACAACACAGCAATGAAGTACAACCCCAACAATACATTTAGAGGAGGAGAAGAAGGAGAATAGATCCTCATCTGGAATCAGTGATGCTGCAGGTTCACATTAACCTAGAACAGTGGGTCATTTGGTAGCAACTGCATGTCCCCAAGGAGAAACCTACTAAAGGAAGGCCATACTCCTACTGCTTCATAGCACCACGTGACATTACAAGAAATTGTTGAGAAGAGCAAAGAATTTGCAATATCTTATACCTGAGCCAAGGAGATAAATGCAACACTGACCAAGCTAATATTTGATTTGATTTTTATTTGTAGATGGATAGGCACACTGGAATACAATTCTGTTTACAGGTGTGAACCATAGTCTTGTATACATACAAACAATACACAATAAGTGAACAAAACACTGTAGGAAAAACAGTTTTCCACATCATTAAAAAATATTAAATTAGCAATAACCACATGTCATTTGATTTTGTAAAATTCAATAAAGTGCTAGAGATAATAATCAGTAATCTGCTCCCATTACCATTTGCCTCCAGCTCTGGATTCAGGAAGTTCATGTCTGTAGGTGGAACCCATTATCATGTCCTTCCCGCCATTTCTTCATATGTGTAGCACTTCCAAAATTATTCATCAGCATGTGTTAGGAGATCCATTGATGCTTGAAGAAGCCATCTAGCAAGATTGTTCATATAACCACTGATACAGTATGTAGACAAGTGGACATGGGCAGGTTATTGATTATGTGGTGGTTACTGTGCACTGGGCCTCCTTAAAGGCTGAGTGTCCAACTCATCAACATCAAAGAATCCTGGTTTAGTGAAGCCTGTGTACAGGAGGCAGGCAACAGTATGCATGAGTGGATTTCCATCTGATCACACATCTCAGAATCTGTTGGCTGAGCTGAAAGATGTCTTCCTCCAGTGGTTAAGTAGGAATGGTCTTGAACCAGGACTGATTGTGAGTGACAATGCCAGAAACATTGTCAAGGCCACTGAGGATTGACGCTTCACCACGTGTCCTGCCTTGCCACTGCATGAACCTGCTGGTCAGTGACTTTAATTCCACTCAACCATATGGTAAAGGACCTAACTGGAACTGTAAAAACAATCTGTGGTCACTTTTTGCACTCTATGAAGGCCCATAAGGAGCTGCACTGAATTCAGAATGAGAATCATCTGCCTGATCATACCTTGAAACAGGATGTCACAACTTGTTGGAACTCAGCATATTATATTTATTTATTTATTTAAACTTTGGTAACCTGTAAGGCACACTGAGCAAAGGCTCATTTCCAGGTGCGACCAGGGATGTGGGGTTACAATACAAACAGAGGAGAGAACAGACACAGCAATTATAACAAAGTCAACCAATACGAATGGAGGCGAGAACAGTAACTGCAATTATAACAGAGTCAGTGCTATGGAGTAAGAATAGGATCAAAATCATACATCCAGTAACTATTGCAAAGCATCAATAACAAGCACGGTATGCAGGTCAACCAATCAAATAATGTGTCAGAAGGAGGAGACATGGTGGTCATCAAGGGGCAAGGGCGAGAGATTGAGGGACTAGGTTGAGGACAGGGAGGAGGCAGTGCAGGAGCAAAGGGGAAAGGAGTGAGTTCATGCAGATGCTTTAGGGCTGGAAGTGAGGCTGAGTGGAGAGTTGTTGGGTAGAGCTGATTTCAGATGGAGGAATCTGTAGAAGACAGCTTACAGACAAGATGCTGAGCAGGGGTGAGGTAGGGAGAAACAGCATGAGTCCCTGGCGTGCAGCAGGTAGGAGGAGGGACCACTGGGGAAAGGAGGGAGGAGAGGTAGGCTGTGCAAAGCTGCAGAGCACATTTTCAATTGTTTTAGGACCTCTAGTGTCTGTTTGCAGTGCTGGAATAATCTGTGTTCTTACATGCTGGTATGAGTGCACTAGAGCCCTGTTTTGTCTGTCAGAAAACAGGAAGAGTAAGGCTGGGTAGTTCATCCTGTATTTACAATGAACTACCAGCCTAGTTGAGCTGCAAATTTCTTAACTTGGGGCACAATAGTCATTTCTAGGCATGCCAGAGCTATGTATGAGTAGCCCTTACCCATTTTAAACAGCGTATTTTGGACAATCTTGTTTGGAGGCTGTATGACCCCTGGGAATGACTTCTGGGTAATACAGCCACTATAAAATCAAGCCCCTCTATGAGCAGGGTGAGCTGAGCAGGGTGCACATGGCAATGCACATGGATCCAGCATTGAGACGTGGCAGTGGGCCCAAAGCTAGCTATAATAAAATAAGGTAGGTGTCTTATAATAGTTCAAGTTTATTGCAGGAAAGACTCCACTGAGCAAGCTCATTCACAAGGAGGTCCTGAGGCACATACACATACAGTTAGTAATTACATAGACAGGAGATATAAAATGTAGAACAACAAGAAAAAATATATAATACAAGATGTATACACAATAGAAGTCCGTATGCTATATATGTACAAGCCATAGCTGCTACCTCACCGTTTATATCCACTATGTTTGGCAGATTTACCTGTCTCTGGCTTAACTATAATTTGGTGTTAAGTAGTAGTAGTAAAATTCATTCTCACTACCATAGAATTTGACCCCTCTATACCTGTTGTCCCTATTATAGTTCAGTCCACACTCTGGGTCTTTACTTGTTGCCTTTACATCCCTAAGGCATATGTCTGATATTATAATGACCCTAGAAGAGGTGGGTGTAAATGTTCAGAATGCCTGATGTATATCATCAAGCCTATATCTATTCCTAAATGTCCATATTCATGTCCTAAACAAAATACCAAAATGCTTAAAGAAATCACTTTTTCAACACCAGACTTACAGTTTTAGAAAAAAGCCAATGAGACATGACCATCAGGCTGAAAAGAAAGGATAAACCCTTCCAAGCCATATAACCCTTTTAGCCCCCTCTCAGTTTCAGAATAGAAAAGTCCCAGTAACTACTAAAAGTCTGTGTTAGGTCCCCATAACACTCCACTGGTAGCTACATCAGTTCCTGTAACTATTGCCCAGAATATTCCACTTACTGACTCTGTTAAAGAGAAAAAAAAAAAACAAGTAAGGGAATAGGATATCACTGTAAGTGCAGATGATGAGTGGTACCATATTCAGGTGCCCCTGAAAAGGGACCATTATGGTCTCAGTGGGCCTACCCGGTCACCAAAATTTTAAATAAAATAAAAATAAATATTCAAAGCACTAGGGTAGCAAAAAGGGCACAAGGCAGAACATTTCATCTTTCCTATCCTTAATAGTTTTGACCCTTAATGTCAGTGGTTCCTGAAGAACTAACCAGTACTCCAAATGACCTCACCCCAGGCACCTCTTCTATGGGCATGACATGTGCTAATAATAACATTACCCTGAGTTCCTCCACAGTTACTGTAGATAAAATGCAACAACTAAATCAGGCATCAACCGCCCAGCACTACTAGCGAGACAGTCATAGGAAATACTAATAATGTAAATGGGGAAAGTTCAACCAGTGCAGCGGAAGGTAATGAGACTATAGAAAGTCAAGAGGCGACTATCACAAGGATTACAAACATTGAACAAATATTTATATTAGGTGATTCGATCACCAAATACACTGATAGAGTCTCCACAAAAGGTAACAAAGAAAATATAGCCAGTTGTAGTTATAGTGTGGCAACTATTAAAGATATTACCAAGATGTTGCCAGTATTTTATGAAATGTCAAAGGTCCAAAACTGTAATCCTACACACAGGTACACATGAGCTTAGAAAGCAAGGGTAGAAGAAACTATAAGGACATACAGCAGGCTATGAAAACTTTAAAGGACTTCTATGGTAAGATCATTCTATCAGAGGTGTTACCTGTACTTAGGGCAGAAAGGAGAAAAATGAATAACATCAAAGCATATAAAACTGGTTACACAGATTTTGCCTCATGTATGACATCCATGTATGACATCATCTGCATTAGAACTTGGGAGAAATTTGCTGACAATAATATACTGTTCTGCCAAGATGGTTTACATCAAAGCAAAACATGTTCCACCAAGTTTTAAATGGAAACCCTCAGACTCAAAAACTAAAGAAATGCTGTGAGGAGAGAAATAATATGGAAAAATGGAAAAAGGGTGTAAAAGAGAGAGTAAAACAAAACAAACAAAAAATAACATGATATAACCTTCTTGCTTACCAATGTAAGAAGTTTAAACTCAATTAAAAAGGATGAGCTGGAACTCATCTTAAACCAGAATAATATCAATGTAGCTGCCATCACAGAAACTTGGTGGGGAACCTTCAGGATAGAATAAACATATTCCCAGATACAATGTTTACCACAAAGATAGAAAATAAAGGAATGGTGGAGGCATTGCCTTTATATAAAAATGACATAAAAATATAGGCAGATTAATGATACTACAGCAAATGACCCTAATGAACATTTATGGATGGAAATACTGAGGGAAAATTGAAATAAATTACTCATAGGCCTGTGTTACAGAGCACCTGACTTAAGTATACAGGAGCATTAACTTCTACTTGACAGTATTGAAAGCAAATTAAACTGCAAGGAAATCATACTCTTAGGGTGATTTTAACTCCCTGGATTGACTGGGAGGTAGGAAAGCTACAACAAATTAGGAGTAGTTACTTGGATGTATGCTCTGTAAACGGGTTACAAAAGGTGGCAAAGTACCTACTAGAAATGCAAATATTCTAGACCTTGTATTAACAGACATACTAGAAAAAGTACACAAATGCAAGATATATGAGCCTTTGATAAATGGGACCATAACATCATAACCTTCTATAAATACAATCATCAAAAAAGAGGAGGGAAAATAGTAATAAAAGACTATAATACAACTCATTTTAACCTCATAACACAGGAGCTTGACCAGTGGGACTGGGACAACGCTTCAGCATTGGCTGAACAGCTGTGGTCTAGAGTCAAAATAAATTACACAAATTAGTAAACTAATTTATACCTATTAAATTTTGTATAATAAAAAGGAGAGTACCCATGTGTCTCACGAAAAGGGTTAAGAAACTCCTGGCCACAAAAATAAGAGCTTATAGGGATCTAAAAGGGATAATACTGAGTACAAAAGATATTAGTATAAGGGGTATCTAGTATTAATTCCATCATCGATTGCCGCCAAACAAAATCCAAGATCAAAATGCCGAAATTACTAAATTCAATTGATTAAAATCCCAAAGAATAATTTCCCGCCTCCCATTACAAAACAGTGAAGACAGAGAGACAACTAATAAAGTGTTTTATTTATTTAGTGCAAAGCAACACAGTGAATCGTGACAGTGAATAAAAACGAGTATACCTTTTCTATACACCACCTGAAAGAAACAGAGAAACATAGGTTTAGTATTTTTGTTTATTTTGTGTTGCTATGCAATCATAAAACAAAACATATCTCACCATCTTGCTGTAGCAGATCATGATGTCGGTAGCAGCATAGTACAATGTTAAATGTTAAAAAATGGGATTAAAAAGTCTCATATAATTAAATTGTGGGCTATACCCTAATGTACTCCAAGGAGGCATCTGCTCACGGTTGTTCACCACAATCCTGAGTTTCTCCTCATGAAGGACATAGCGCTTTTTGGGGGAGATTTAGGTAGTCCACGCTCATTTTTCTATTGTGGTCTCTGTATTTATTTGTTCTTTACGAAGCTCAGAGATGAATCGATGTAATCCTACATGTGATCCTCCTATAAGAGCCGCAAGTCTACCATGCCATCCTCGACACTACAATCACTGTTAATCACTGTAAGGCTACAAGCAATTTGCTACCATGACTAAAGGATTAATGAAGAACATCAAATTAGAAGGACAGCTAATTTGCTACCATGACAGCTGTCAAAAAGGACAATGCTGACAGTGCTTCCAGCAAAATAGGCTTCTCTATTGCAGGCTATTGCATGGCAGAGGCTGATGCCAATCACGATTAATTACAGTAATTTGCTGTAAAAGGCAGATGCTAACAGCTTGTACAACAGTGAACTGAAGTTCAGAGTGAGGAGCATTGAAGATTTAAAGCTAAATTAAGGCATTTTTCTTTGAGAGATTTTGAGACATTCTGAATTGTGTCGGATTTACACTAACAGGAATATCGGCATTTGGGCAATTTTTTTTGGGAATTAGAGGCGGGATTTCAAACATCGGAAAATAGTCGGAGGGATTTAGTACCTAAATCGAGATAAGGCAGTATTGAGGAAATGCAAACCAATATCAGAAAGGAGAAAATAAAATTGAATTCAGGCTTACTCACATTAAAGATGGTGGGAATAGCTTTATGCCTATGTAAACAATAAAAATATACAGAGAGAACTATAGGCCACTGAAAGTTAACAATACTAAGGTATCTGGCCAACAAATGATGGCACAGGAATTG
The DNA here is from genome assembly GCA_016271365.2 of Neoceratodus forsteri. Classification (NCBI taxonomy): domain Eukaryota; kingdom Metazoa; phylum Chordata; order Ceratodontiformes; family Ceratodontidae; genus Neoceratodus; species Neoceratodus forsteri. Next base: position 256,928,187 of record CM028137.1, on the reverse strand, counting down.
AATGGGTACTTTGCTCTGTTTGTGGTACTGGGCATCCTAAAACAACTATACCTGACAGGGTTGACCAAACAGACACACTACCTAAAATAACAAAAGATGAAATATGGGATAAAAATAGAAACAACGAAATCCTCAGGGCCGGATGCACTGCATCTGAGACTGCTAAAAGAGCTGGGTGCATGGCTAATAGACCCACTACATAAAATTTTACAATATGCCCATTAGTACAGGGGAAATCCTCTCAATTGGAGATCTGCTATAGTGGTCCCTATTTATAAAAAGGTAATAGAGGAATATGGCTAACTATAGATCTATAAGCCTACCAGTATACTGGGAAAAATATGGAATCCTTGATCAAGATATATTAGAACAGGAAACCATAAACAAAAACTTTTGATAACACTCATCATGGGTTTAAAACCACAGATCCTGTCTCACTAGTAACTTAATGTTCTATGAGATAGTGAGTGCCCTATAAGATACAAAATCCCCAGTGGATATGATTTATTTAGATCTGTGTAAGGCCTTCATAAAGTCCCACATTCCATCATGATGGAAAATGCATCACATGGGAGTAAACAAAACAAATGTGAATTGGGTGGAGGCTTGGCTGAGTGACAGAACACAGAGCATGAGAATTAGAGGTCGCACGTCAGGAGAGGGACTGTCACGAGTGCGGTGCCACAGGGTCTGTACTGGGCCCAATCCTGCTTTCCATATTTATCTCTGATATGGCCAATACAGTTAGTAGTTTTACTATCAAATTTGCAGATGACACCAAAATAGTTGCAGAAGTAAAATCTGACCAGGAGGTAGAATCAGTAAAAAGACCTAGTCAGTTTAGAGGACTGGGCAAAGGTAAATGGCATGTCATTCAATACTGACAAATATGTGGTTATGCACCAGGAGAGTCTAATAGTTGTAATAAATACTCACTAAATGGAAAGCCATTAAAATCAGTGAACAGTGAAAAAGATCGTGGAATAATTATTACCAACAATTTCAAATTCAGTAACTTGTACAGTGAGGTAATCAGAAAATCCACTATGATCATAGGGTGCATGAAAAGGTTGTTTACATCCAGAAATAAGGCATGTATTCTGCCGCTGTACAGGGCATATGGAGGCCCCACTTGGATTATTGTTCACCACTTGGAGTCCCTCACCACGAAGGGATGTCACAAGGGTGGAGGGTGTACAGAGGAGAGTTACTAAACTTGTGGACAGACTGCATAATATGAATTATGAAAAAGGCTGTCTGAACTGAATCAATACCCACTAGAACTCAGGTGAACTGGGGATTCATTACAGGTGTGCCATATCTAGGGACACACAACTGCTAGCTTATTTGGGTCTGATTGAAAACCATAGGGACTTCTCCCTAAGAGTCATAGTCATCAGTTAATGCTGACCGTCCTTAAGAAAAGTAATAGGAGATTCTTCTGTACTCAAGGATAATACTGTTGTGGAACTCACTGCCCAGAGAAGTGGTTGAAATGGATTCCTTTATTGCATTCAAATTAAAATTAGATCAATACTTACTACCTCCCTTGGATATTAAATAATCCACTATCTGGGAGATGTCCCACAATGGGCAAATAACCTACTGTACATCTAAAAACTCATAGTATAACCCCTAGTATAGGAGGGAGGGGTCCCAAACCAGTTTTTAGCTATGAAAGCCCAGCAAAGGGTTAGCGGCAGTGGGGTAAGGTGTAATAGTGAGGGAAGTATAGACCATAATGATGCATGTTGGGGGAGTTAGAAGTGAAGCAACAAGTAGTTCAGAGAGTATCAAGCCTTGACAAGGATGTGTCGGTGGCTGTACTGTAGACTATGTCAGCATAGTCAATTACTGGAGAATCACTTTCCTGAGTAGCTCTGTCGTTAATAGGGAGAGGGAGGCTGTTTCTATTTCTGTAAAATATGCCTAATTTGGGTCAGAGATTAGAGCATATGGCACAGGGTCAACCTTAACTTTTTGCACTAGCCAGACAGGTTAGTGAACCAGAGATTGCACTAGCCTGCAGAAGTTTGCACCAGCCCGCAGTCAGTATGGTTAACAGTGATTTATTAAACAAAATGCAAATAAAATGGAAATGTATCAAGCTACTTGTATATTTATTTGAAACCTAAATTACAAATGAACTTTTGTTTTGTGAAATAAAATACTTCATATGCATATATATATATATATTTATATATATACTGTATATATATATATATATATATATATAAAACACTCAGTGATGTTAGTGTCTTAATGTCATTGTCTTAAGTTCTTAATATAAAAGTCAAACAAATCGATCCTTAACTGTTGCTGGACTGTGTTGTGGTGTCAGGGGAGTGTGGCTCACTCTCAATTACACTTGCATCACTATCACAGTCACTTGTGTCTGAATGATCAGAAGAGACGTCTTCAGAATCAGGCCGTGTAAGACATGGCCAGTCTGTGGCCACCTACTTCTCTCTGTGCTGCAGTTCCACAAATTGATGGTATTCTAAGACTATACTTGTCAATATCTGATGAGTTCATCTGGATCACCATCAGATCTGTTAGTGTGTCTGAGCGCGGCTTGGTGCGTAGCTGGGTTTAGTGATCTTCATCTGGCTCAATCCTCTCAGCCTCTACAGAGCTTGCTGGCAATGTCAACAACAGATCCACCAAGGCAAGGATGTTGGGGTATTTCCACTGATAGGCTCCATTTACCTTCTCTCATGTCAGTTCGTGAATGTGCTCAAACCTAGAAGCAGAAAAACCAAACAAAAGAAAGGTAAGTCAACTTCTGAAACACAATGTCAGTTCATGAATGTGCTCAAATCTAGAAGCAAAACAAAAGGCAGGGCAAATTTTATTTTTATGGCACCCAATCCCAGTGGCTCTGGGCACCTAACAAAGTATCACAGATAAAACAACTAATTAAAATCCATAAATAGCCAATAAATACAATCAGAGTTCAAATAATACAGTTATCTAATAGTACTGATTCACAAGCCAACTTCTGAAACACAATTACTGGTAGTGGCAGCGGACATGACACTCAGTGGATGCAAGCCCCCTTTCTGTATTAACATTATATTTTATTAATAACAAGAAATGACAGTTAAGGTCAGATACTCTCTCCTACCTCCTCTTACTTTTCTTCCCCTTCTTTGTCTTCAAAAAAAATGCAAGTTGGATTCAGAATCGATTAGCATACCTGTCATACAACTCCGATTTGAGCATTGTCCACTCTGTTTCCACCTCATCCACATTAACATCAGTGGCTTCCAAATTCATCCATAGTGCTGCATGAGCAAGGTCACCTCCTACTCGCCAAATTCTGAAATGGAGAAAAAACAATATTTGCATTACTAAGTGTCACAGACTTGCTTTATGCACAGTTCAGACTTCACTTGTACAAAGGAAATACACATTACTTCACAGAATAAAACTTTGAGTATCTAAAACTATTTACCTCTGTGGTTGCTCTTGTCTGGCCACAGTTCAAAACTGACCATAGCAGTTGTTCGCAAGAGCTGTGGACTTGCATCAACAAAACAATCATGCAGGCCCTTCTCCAGACATTGTAGTACTTTGGCACATACAGCTGTGATTTCTCGGTTTCCTACATGCTGGTGACCATGTAGTTCGTCCACTTCCTCCCTTGCTGTTCTTTTGGTCCAGATCTAAAGAAAAGAAAGACAACAAAGAAAACCTCAATAAATATAAACATCATCAGGCTCATTTTTACCATTCACTATGCTGCTTAGACATCCATCATCTCACCCAGCTTGTGTGGTAGGAGCATATTGTGTCCAAAGTTGACTGCATGGTGGCAAACACATCAGCAACTGTTGAATTGTGCTCCTGGGTAACACAGGACAGGATGGCAAGGACATTGATAACATCCAGCAGGAAATGTGCAAACCTCATCACAGCTGCCTGCTTCAGGATCTTCAGAATGCCAATGGCTTTATTTATTTGCTCTGGAGATGTGCTCAGCTGGCGTTGCTGCATCTGTGAAAAAGAAAAAATTAACAAAATCCAGCAAATATCCCCAGCTCCATGTTTAACCAGGTATAGCACACTAAGCTGAAAGCTTTTAACAGGAGCAACCTGGGAGCACAAGCGACTTGCTCAGGGTCACACAGTATACAAGTGGAAGCTGTGGGTTCAAACCCAGGTCTGGTCTGCTGGATGTCACCAAATTTGCAGCTCAGAGCCTTAGACCACTGCGCTATACTGCCTCCACGTTCTTATTTCTCCTTATTTCTGCTATAGTAAAATAATGCAGATATACAGTACAGTGCATAATTCTCATGCTTACCTGGGTCATATGCAGTACTATAGCAGGATAGTCTTTATGCAGGTTTTGTAGAGCAGTTTGATATGAGGAAGCTCACCTGTACCTCCAACTCTTGTGGGCATCAGAGGACGATTCAGGGATTTGTAGGCATCTTTCAGTTGACTGTGGTTTAGAGGTAAATTGTGGTAAAACCAGAAGATGGTTGATAACAGTCCAGCTAATTTATTGTATTGCGAATGTTTTCAGTGTACTTTATATGCTAACTTGAGGCAATGTGAAACAGTGTACAGATTGCACAAAGTGCTGTATCAGTTTTAGGAGGAAGCTACACCGTTGTTCTTTCTAACCATCACAGCAGCTCCATCACTTCCAAAATGAACCAGCTTCTTTGACCACTCTTCTGTGGACATCTTTAGATTGGTTTCAATTATATTTTGGATGGCATTTTTATGGATGGCACATCTGCTCTGCCAACAGTCTGGACACCTGCCAATTGGTTTTGCACTGTGCCTTTAACTGCAAACCGCACATACACAATTTCAGCTTCTGCAACTGAAGAGTCAGTGGTTCCGCTCACTGATGATTGAAATAAACGTTACCATAATTTTTCTCGAGCGCCATATGTTTGACCTCAGCTATATACTGTAGAAAGCTGTGGGCATATTTGTCATTTCGATATGTGAAACCAATATATAGCCCTTTCATTTCAACAAGGCTGCACGTCCACAAAAGTCTGTGAAAGGGAGTAATTTCTTCGCATAGCATGGCATGTGCAAAACATTTTATCCAGGTGGTAAAGCATTGCCTCTTTCATGTTCTTGAGCATTCACTCTATATTACTGGTCCCAGGAGTAGCAGTGCTGGCAGCCTCCTTTTCCTTTGCCCTAGCATGAGCCTCACTAATGTTATGGCTTAAGACAGAGTCAAGTCGGAAGTTGTCTGTGACAAAACAAAATTGATTCTTATTGCCTGCCTTACCCAACTGTATTTCATGTTTGATACATAAACGGCAGAACATCAGATCTTTTGCACCATCATATAGCAACCAGTCATATTTTTCCTAGCCAACATTGCTGGAACAGATGGCTTCACTTCGATTTTTCGACCACGATCTTTTATTTGTTTGTCTTCATCGGCACGCTTTCTCTTAATTTCAGCTGGTTATTGACTTCTTTAATATATTTCCACATTTTCAGATTTGTAGTTAATAAGGGTGTAGTGAAACTTGTGTGTATGTCTTTCTTCCCTTTTTCTTCCTTTTCCCACCCTGGCCACAGATCCCAGAAATGCTTGCTTGTCTCCAATTCTATTAAAAAATGTTCACAAAAAAAAAAAGGTAAGGAATATTCAACAGCATCAACCCTTACTGTTATTTATTTATTTTTATTCTTTGGCAACCAGATAACTCCCATTGGGCACAAGACCCAATTACTGGGTGGCCTAGGAACACAGAGGTATTAGATGGCTTGCCAGGATCACACAGACAGTATGCAAGTAGACGCTGTGGAATTCAGCCCAGGTCTGCTGGATGTACCAAGCTGATTCACAACCTGCTGCTCTAACCTCTGTTAAACACTCTACATGTTTTGTTTCCTCCATGTCAGCCATGTATTCTGATATGCTTTGACCAGTTTTTGATCATTTTAATCATAGAAACATAGAAAATTGTTGGCAGATAAGAACCACCATGCCCATCCAGTCTACCCATGCATCCCAACATGCCACTGGCCCTTCCTGTAGCCTTTGTACTCTGTTTAGATACCTTTAGGCAATCTGAAATGCAGACATTCCACAATTTACATAGAAACATAGAAGTTGACACCAGATAAGGACTTCAAGGCCCATCCAGTCTGCCCATTTCTTTTTCTGCCTTATTAATGTGCCTTCAGCCTTTGCTCTGTCAATGGCCTATCTATTCATACTCATCTGTATTGCTTCCTTATGCCTATCCCATGCCTGTTTGAAGCCCTGCACTGTATTCATATCCACCACTTCCTGAGGTGGGTCGTTCCATGCATCCACCACCCTTTCTGTGAAAAGAACTTCCTCATATTACCCCTTAATCAGCCTCCCTCTAATGTCATGCGGGTATTTCAGACACACCATTCTATGCTATTTATTCAAATGGCCTGTACATTAACATACATGTGCAAATGCCAGGAGCCTTAGCAACAAGATGGAAGATCTGGAGGCTGTCATGGTACAGTCAGACCTGGACATTGTCGCCATCACTGAAACCTGGTGTAATGATAACCATGACTGGGAGATGGCCATACCTGGCTACAACATATTCAGAAGAGACAGAGCAGGCAGGAAGGGAGGAGGAGTGGCACTGTATGTGAAAATGACATAATGGCCACACAGATCCAGGAGGAACAAAATGGGGAGAGATTCTGTGGGTTAAGCTGGAAAGGAAAATGGGGCCAGCCATCCAGACAGGTGTGGTCTATAGACCACCAGCCCAGGAGGAAGAAACAGATAGAGTTGATGCTAGCCATCCAAAGGATGGCAGACAAGGGTGAGGTAGTACTGGTTGGAGACTTCAATATACCAGACGTGGACTGGAGCATCCCAGCATCAGCATCAACTAGGGAGCAGATTTATCCTGGACTCCTTCAGGGTGCCTTCCTCAAGCAACTGGTCATGGAACCAACTCGGCAGAAGGCAATACTGGACCTTGTGCTCACAAACAGGGACAGTGATGGGGTAACAGTGGGGAGCACCTGGGTAACAGTGACCACCAGTCATTGTGGTTTGAAATCACAGAAAGAGCAGAACCAAACCACACAAAAACACGTATCCTGGATTTTAGGGGCAGACTTTGGGAAAATGGGGAGATGCTTGAAAGAGGCATTAAGGGAATGGGACAGGAATCAAGGATTGAGGAATAGTGGGCAGTATTTAAAATGGGGATTATATGAACAACAGAATTATGCATTAAGCAGGTTAGCAAGAGGAAAAGAAAGAGAGACCATTATGGTTTTCCAAAGAGGTAGCAAAGAAAGTGAAAGCAAAAGATTGCATTCAGGCAATACAAAAGACACAGGCAGAAGGGGATAGGGAGAAGTACCAGGAGAAAAAAGGAGGCAGGAAGTCAGTAAGGGAAGCCAAAGCTCAGACAGAAGAACACATTGCAAAATCAGTGGTTAAAGGGGACAAAACTTTACAGGTACATAAGGAAAAAGAAGGACAAAGGAGGGATAGTGAGACTGAAGGGGAGGATGGAGCTGTGGAGGATGACAACAGTAAGCTGACATATTGAACAGGTATTTCTGCTCAGTCTTTACTAAGGAAGAGGGGTAATGGGTCTGAAGGAGTACAAGGGTGAGAATGGTGCAGAAATGGACACAAGTCCCTTTACACGAGAAAGGGTCCTGAAGGAACTGGAAGTAATAAGAGCTGATAAAGCAATGGCCAGATGGGTGCACCTTGGGTCTCCGAAAGAACTAAGAGAGGTGGTGGCTGAACCTCTGGCTATCCTGTTCAGCCAATCACTGGAAACAGGGAGGTACCCAAAGACTGGAGGACAGCAGATGTAGTCCCCTTATACAAAAGTGGGAACAAAGAGGAAGCAGGGAACTACAGACCAGTCAGCCTCACCTGGTAGTGGGAAAGATCATGGAAGCACTACTGAAGGAGAGATTGGTGAACATCTGGTTGTCAATGGACTACAGGACCCAAGGCAGCATGGTTCACCAGGGGAGGTCCGGTCAGACCAACCTCATTGAATTTTTGACTGGGTGACTAGGAGGTGGATCAGGGAGGGCAGTGGACATGGCATATCTGGACTTCAGCAAGGCCTTGACACTGTGCCACATAGAAGACTATTACACAAACTGGGGAATATGGGTGTGGGCAGGACAGTAGTGTGGTGGGTAGGTAACTGGCTGGGTGGCAGGACACAGAGGGTGATGGTAATGGCTGTCACTCCACAGAGGGAAGAGTGACCAGTGGGGTACCACAGGGATCAGTGCTGGGACATGTCCTATTCAACATCTTCATCAGTGACATTGTACAGGATATAGAAGGCAGAATTTCACTGTTCGCTGATGACACAAAGCTCTGTAACAGAGTAGACACACCAGAGGGTGTAGACAGAATGAGAAGGACCTGCAAAACTTGAAGAATGGTCAAGGGTTTGGCAGTTGAAATTCAATGCAAAGAAGTGCAAGATAATGCATATGGGGCACAAAACCCTGGCACAATATATCAGTTGGGGGTGAGGATATAGCATGCACCAAGCAGGAAAGGGATCTTGGGGTTGTCATCTCTGATGATGCCTCAAGGTAGGGAAACAGTGTGACAAGGCATCAGGTAAAGCAAATAGGATGCTGGGATGTATAGGCAGGGCATCACCAGCAGGAAAAGGGAGGTCATAATTCCGCTATACAAGACACTAGTGAGGCCCCACCTGGAGTACAGTGTACAGTTCTGGAGACCATACCTACGTAAGGACATAGACAGGGTAGAGAAGGTTCAGAGGAGGGCAACAAAGATGGTGCATGGGTTGCATCACAAGTCCTATGAAGACAGGTTGAAGGAACTGAACATGTACTCCCTGGAGGAGAGGGAGGGAGAGGGATATGATAGAGACATACAAGTATCTTACAGGGAGGAACAGGGTGCAGGAAAACACTATTTTTAAGCGAAAAGATGTTTCAGGACTAGAGGGCATGGGATGAAGTTGGAGGGAGGACTATCTAGAGGAAACATGAGAAAGAATTTCTTCACAGAACGGTGGTGGATAAGTGGAACACCCTGCCAGAGGAAGTGGTGGGGGCTGAAACAATCACAGGATTTAAGAATGCATGGGATAGACATAAAGGAATTCTAGAGGTCAGGGTAAGGGAAATAGACTTCAGGGAAAACAAACTGAACTTACAAGCTCAAATGGGCAGATTAGGTGGGCCATAGGCCCTTATCTGTTGACACTGTCTATGTATCTATGTACACGGCTAATATCATAGAATGTTCAGGTAGTATGGAAAATGAGAGCAGCAGTTACAGAGGACTTAGGGAGAAGTAATAACTGCAGTAACTAAGGCAATAAAAACTAGAACACTAGTTTGAAAAATGAGTCTAAACATATCAGAATATGGAAAGGCTAAAAGGAAACCATGAGAGCATGTAAAACTGTTTCCTACCATCATGGCAGTTGAGTTAATGACCATACTTAAAATTCAGAGTGGAAAAGATGAGGTTGATTTACTGCAATGGTCTTAATGGCTGGATTACTTAACACCTCCTGGACAGACTAGTTTTACCAACAAAGGTCAGTGATGTGAGTGACGTATAACTTTTTGTGACCTGACATACATCCAAAACAGTGAATGAGTTATATAAAATGTACATTTTAAAGCAGCTGTTTACTATCACATTTTATCAATTCGCAACTTAAGGCAACTTTGACTTTTATTATGCAGCTGTGTTGCCCAGGTGATGGTCACACAAAAGACTAGTAGGACTTAGCCATGGAACTTATTTATTTATTTATTTTATTTATTGAATTTTGTTGACCCCAATAAGCCCACTCGTCCTAGAAGTCCTCAGGGCGTAATCGGAGGAGAGGGAGGGGATAGATGGTAAGCAACTGAAATTGAACCAGATTAAGCTGTTGGTGGTATTTTTAGTGAATGGGAGAATTTGGCCAGGACACCAGGAAATTCCCTACTCTGCTTCCTGTGAGCAGGGGGACCCATTTTCCTGTGGGACCAAGATGGCAGCTCCCATGGATCCTGGTGGAGGTGAGATGGTCCTTGAGCTGAGCTGGCCTCCTCCTCAGTTCCTTCTATGTACTGTATGAGGCTTCTTCCATCTCTGTGAAGATGGATGTGGAAATTGCTACTAAGAAACCTGATTCTGACCTGTCAATGCTGGAAACTGTCAATGTTTGCTCCTTCTGAGGGTCACTTGTTTACTTCTCTGGCTTGTGTGGCTTCCTCTGAGGCTCCTATTCTTTCAGCAGACTTGCTGCTGAGAGCAGACTTCCCAAGCTGTCATCAGTTTCAGTCCTGAAGTGCTTTTTACAGGTGCTTCTCGCTGAAGAAGAGCGTCGCCATAGTCACAGCTGATCTCTACATCTCGAGACAGGAGTGTTGCCTATTGAGCTCCACTTTCTTCAAAAGCTGTCAGTTTGTCTGGAGTTTGCACAACAGAGTGTGGTGCTGGGTCTGCTGCATCCTCGGACCTGGTAATCGTGAAATACCGCCTCCTTGACACGGAAAGTTCCTGTATGACATCCCGGGAACCTACTAGTAAGACTTTTGGTGTTTCTTCTGCACAAGACTTGTTTTCACCTGTACAAAATGGAGAGGGTTCAGGGTAGACATTGTTTCTAGAACAGATGCTCCTCTGAAGCTGTCTGATCCTGTGACTGGCACTACGTTACTCGCTCCTGTTCCTCAGAGTACCAACTTGTCTGGGGAAGGCTCTGATTTTGATCAAAATATGTTGGTTACAGGCATACTGTCATTGAAGTCTTACAAGCTGCTGGGTAGGTTACAGCTGGGCCAAATCAGCCTTTGGGTGTCATCTCAATGACCAGGGTCTGCTCTTTCTGACCATATGGAACTTCCTCTTCTCTAGAGCTGTCTAACTCCCTGGTTCTTTTTCTCCAGCAACAAAATTCTATGGAGGTTTCTCCTTGCTCACTGCTTCTGAGAAGCTGCATGCCCTGGAGAACCTATTGCCCTGAACACTGCATCTGATGTCCCTGAGCCTGGCCTGGCCATCCTGCCCCCATGTCCTTCTATGAGTACTGCTGGAGCTGATCCTGACCTTGGTCTGAACTCGTCCCACAGAACATATGTTGGACTATTTCATGCTCCTCCTGAGCCTGCTAAATGGTCAAATGCAGTAAGGCTGAAATATAAATGAGGCTTGGAGTAACATCCTGACAGAGTATATGGGCCATACGCTTTGAAGGACAGCATGGGTTTTTCTGCACAAGACATTTGTGCTTTAATTCACACCTCAGGTGAGCCAAATTTTGATGTCAGCTTTAATACTCCTGTGGGTTTGGAACTCTTTGGGAACGTTATCAAGGTGTTTGCAATAACCCTGAATGGAAGGTCTTTGCTGCTATTCCCTAACTAAGCCTGCCTACAGAACGGTGACTGTGTTATTTAAAAATAAAGGAGTGTCAATATCAGATATTTTATTCTGGTTAAGGGCTAAATGTTCTGTTTTAGGTCTTCCAGACCCTATTATTGACTATGAGGATATTTGGACTGGGGGTGGAGGATTCAGGTCAAACTGCCTCAGATTTGAGGTATTATACAACACCTACCTAATTGCTTCTACCTAGGGAGGGACCAAGCTTTATCTTTATGCTGGACAGCCTCGATCCTGTTTCAGGTGTGGGGCTCATACTCATCTGAGCAATGCCTGCGATAAGATGAAATGTTCCTTTGTGAAGGGATCGCCATGTGGCATTCACCTGCCAAACTCCTGTTATATGTAATCTTTGTGAAGACACTACCCACACTTTCAGGGACTGTCCCTGGGCTTCACGTAATTTGGGAGGGATGACTCTACTGAAAATACAGAAGGAGAACCACAAGGGCTTGCAGGAGATGATTACCCTATAGATGTGTCCTCTCCTGGCCCTCCTCACCCTCTGTAACAGTTACTGCTGTTGATCCTTCCCCACAAGGCATGTGCCCTCTCTTCCACTATCCCAGTCAAGCTAACATTGCAGCAGGTAATTTCCTCAGGTACCACAGCCCCAGAGGTGATTGCAGATCCAGTATTACCCATTGCTCCTGAGAATACGGCGTCTCACCCTAGCTCTGTTGAAGTACCGGGGCCTTCTGGGCAATATCCTACCATGCCGCCTCACCACCCCACAGATTGGGAATTTCAAAAATAGGTGGATGACACGCAGTGTATCCCAAAATTGGACAAAGATGCTATGGATGGAGGTGAGGATGGTCTCCCATGTCCAATAGATTCCTTCCTCTTGCTGAAAGGAAACAGTGGAATGAGAAGGATGATGATTCGATTCCTCTTCACTAATTTCCTCATAGACGAAATATGTGATTGATTCTGAATTTCCTGTAGATACCAAAGGGGGAGAAGAAAAAGAAGTCCAAAAGATTGGGATCTAAAATGTTAAATCTCTGGTTTCACTACTGTGGATGTTTCTACCACCTGAACATGGAGTGGCACCTTTCCTTGGGATCTTTATATGTCAATAGTATAAAGAACCAAAAAGAGACTCACCACTTTCACTATCATTTCCGGTCATCAACTTGATATTTGTTTACTTCAAGATACCGGTTGCATACCACTAGCGGGACCTACCATGCATCAAATGACTGGTTTAGGGGTACTCTTTTTGGTCCTTGGGGAGGAATCATGCTCGGGCTGGGGTTTTTAATCCTGAACCCTGACCTCCATGTTTCTATATGACTGATCTGGTTCCTGGACAGGCGTATTCTTGATGACTGCTGGGGCCATATGAACTGCATATTATAAATGTCTATAATTTCCAGCTGAAATTCCAATGGGTTACATTGTTGCAGAAAGTTATACCTTTTTGTATACCACAAGATCTGTCTTTTAGGAGGTGATTTCAGTTGTATATTGCCTTTATCTGACAAAACAGGTAGAACACAAAATGATATTCAGATTCTAATTTTTGCACAAAATGTATACACAGGAATACCGCCGATGAGTCGTTATTTCCGTCATGGTCCTGTTAGTGAGGAGGTTGAAAGAGACTTCAGGGACGTTCATGACAGCTGTCAGGTGGGAGAAGTGATTTGTTTTGAGGCTGCAAAGCGGTCAGCAGCTGTCAGACTTAGATACAGTGATGTTATTGATTAATAACATCACTGTCTCTGGGGCTTGTCAGCCAATGAGATTTAAGCTATTTTTTCTGCCATTGTATAATAATGGATTACCATCTGGTTCTTCCTGGTCCTGATGGCTAACCAGGAAACTCTATAGGAAAGCAGTAGGCCTCTTAAGCCCCTATTTGGTGAAAGTTTATAATGCTATATTATCTGGTTTGGTTCCTTTTCCTGCAGCTTTGGTACACAGTATTTTGATTTTTCATCTATAAAAGGGGATGGATTGGATCTTAGAAATTGGAGGCCCATTAGTTTGTTAAATGTTGACTGAAAATTCTATGTAAATACTGTGCAAACATTTATCCTGGGTAGCTCAGGAAGTGATTTCACCCAGTCAAACTTGTGCCATTCCCACCAGGGTACGGGAGACATTACCAAATTACTAAGGAAGCTTTTGATGGGTGAGTGGTTCTGGGTATTTACTCTCCCTTGATCAAGCTAAGGCCTTTGTGAGGTTCCCATGTCTACTTGTTGGGTTTTAAAACATTTTGGCATTCCAGTTGAATTTATAGAATGGCTTCAAGTTATTTACAGACATGCCTCATCACGCCCCTGGTAAATGGCAGACTAGGGAGGTCTGTACTGATTCAGTGGGGAGTCAGACAAGGCTGTCCTCTGAGTCCGCTTCTTTAAGTTTTTCTTTAGATCCTTTATTAAGAACATTACATACGACACCAGGGATTGCACCATTTCGGGGTTCTGGGGATGGTGTATTCGATTGCCTTTGCTTATGTGGATGACACTACTATACTAGTGGCTGATCAAGTTTCTGGGGAGTGGGCTATGGAGGTTGTAGACTCCTTTTCTGTTGTCTCTGGTTCAAGGATTAACAGACAGAAGAGTATGGCTGTGGGGATTCATACTTTAGAAGTAGCTCCACCAGCTATAGGTGGTGTTGGTTTATCTGCATTACTGATTAAAATTTTGGGGTACTGGTTCGGAGCTCCTGATCTGGCCTGTTATAATTGGGAAACAGCCTTGGCCAAAGCAGAGGAGAAAGTTGCAAGATGGAAAGGCTTTCCTATGACAAAAAGAAAGAGTTTTTATGTATAAAACTTTTCTATTTCCTATTTTTGAATGTTAGTTATTTGTATTATTTGCCTGTCAAATTAGATGTTAGGATGTATAGTGTGGCTTTTCAGTTATTATGGGGAGTCAGCTTAATCCCATAAAGTGAAATAGTACTTATTGGCCTGTGTGTGATGGTGGTTTGAACATGATTAATCCTGTGATATTTCTTTTACTATATTTCTTTATGCAACTTTTGTTCCCATTTTACTGTTTAGTCAACTGCCTTGGGTTCCCTTGTTTAAAGACAGATGCTGCTTTTGTTGGCAGAAGTGGGAAACCTAGCAATGGGGGTATTTTGAATATCCCACAAGGATTTTCTCCCCATCTTTGGAAATTTGTGAGAAATTAAAACTTTGGCAGATCTCGACCTTTGACCTTTGCACACTAATAGAAAATTGGAGTACCGTGAACTGTTACAGGAAATCTGGTCTAAAGAACCCTGTCTGGTTTTACCAGACACTATAGTCCTAGCTGATGTCCTTCACTAAGTGATGGAAACCAGACTCCTCCTAAAGTATGGGATTCTGTATGGCTTAGCTGCCATTCTAGACTAAATGTCAGAGGAAATCACTTCATAAAAATGTTCAGGACAGATCTTGTCTAATGGAGGGTTGTGGATTGGAGGTTGAAACAATGTTACATCTTTTTTACACTGCCCATATCTTTCTGGTTTATGGCCTGTGTTGGCCTGTTTATATCCCTCATCTAATGTCTATGACTTGTAATACCTTGGTGTATGGCTTTATGATGGCATTCTTTGGAGCAGATTTCATTTGGGACAACTCGAGTGATTTTGGCTATTATTAAATGGGTGATTTGGCAATAATAGATGTCAATTTGTGCTGCAACAAAAACAGCTGTCTTGCTGGGTTTACAAAATAAAATTGAGTGTGAAATCACACTGTTATTTAAAAAGAAAGACATATCTTTTCTAGCTCCCTGATACAGGATTGGTGGAAAGGTTGGGGTTCTCTCCCTATTTACAGGTTTTGATTGACCAGTAGATACTTACTGGATGCTTTATGAAATGTTTTGAGTATTTCCATTATATACTGGGATGAGGGGAACTGTTGGGATAGCTGTTTTTTTGCTTTTAGTTATTATAGGATTTCTGAGTGGGCTTTTTTTTTGTTTTTGGAATTTGGGGGCTGTTTCTGGTGTTTAGGAATTTTGCAGGGAATGAGTGTTTATTTTGTTTTCTGGATCCTGATGATTTATATTAATTTTGTATTTTGTGATTCTCCTGTTCTATTTTCCCTTGTTTTGTTTATGAAGCTTTCTCAATAAAAAATTCCCCTACTCTTTTTGATAAGTGCCATGGTATCTTTAGCATCCACCTGGATTACCACCAATACAGGCAGATGGGACCTCGGTTTAACATCTCATCAACAAGACAGCATCTCAGAGTGCAGCAACCCCCTCATGCTGCACTACAGTGTCAGTAGTGGGATATTAACCTAAGTGCCAGATGTGGGAACTGAACCCACAGTCCCTCTGATCTCCCGGTCTCAAAGGTGAGTGTGCTATTATTGAGCCACTGACACTGCTCTTGGCATTTGATCGGAAAATAAAATCACAGGTACAATGGCTAATAAAAGAGAAACACTTGAGTGAAGGGAGGGTTTGCAGTAAACTAAACATACAGAACAGAAGCTAAACTACCACAAATACATAACATTAGTAAACATACAGCACAGCGGAGGTCACGTGATGCAGCTCACTGGGTAGGATGTTCCATCTAAGCTCTGCTCACCCACTCACTTTTACTAATAATTACTATCTTTTCTCAATGGATTGCAGTTAAAAATTAGCCCTCATAGCAGCTACACTGACCTCGTGTTCACAGGAGGCCTTTTGATCCAGAATGGAGAAAATGAGACAGGCAGCCTTAGACATCCGCCGCCTGTCTCCCCAGAGAAACAACTCAAGAAATAGCGAGCAACCCCATGGCTACTGGCCACACACAATCAGTTTTCAACTTCTCCCACAACATCGACAGACACCTCAGTGCTCACTTTGGATCACTTTTTAGCAGTTTCAACCATTTAAAGAGGAGATTCACTCCTTGTAAAAAGATGTTAAAGCGATCACGGATACTATAGAAGATACCAACAGACGTCTGTCGGATAATGAGGCCCGCATTGTTTCAAGTTGAGAGGTGGGTGGATAAGATGGATTCACAAAGCACTACGTTTTTTCAATCGCTTAAAAGATTGAAAGCAAAATTGAAGATCTCGAGGCAGAAGTCGCCAAAATAACATTGTGGTTATAGGCTTACTAGAATGGGAGGAAAGCACAGACATGATAACATTTACTCAAAAGCTACTGAACAAGATAGTGTGCCTTCCTTCGGCCCTACTTCTATACCCTGCGAAGACAGAGGCTCAGGCTGATGCCCTCACCAAGTGCACAGCCCAGACCTCTACTATGCCAATTCCTGATTTTCCAAAAAACAACACATTTTACTGAAGGTGAAAGAATTACAGGAAATACTGTGGAAGGACAAAAGATCTGCATCACTCAGGATCTGCCTGCAACTGTTCGACAAAGACAAGCACAATTCCATCCAGTTGTCTCCAAATGTATAATGGCAGGCATTAAATTCTCTATTATATACCCTGCAAAATTGCAGGTACATGTCCATGGATCCTGGTCTTCATTTGAGGTGTTTGAATTAGTGATAGAATTCTTCAAACAAAACGACCGGCCCTGTATACTGACCATTGAGATCTAGAAGCCGACTATCGGGCTACACTTATCAGCATCTGAAGTTTAAAGTTCTTGTTTCTTTTCATATATCTTATGCATAAGTACCTAATAAATCTGAGGGTTATGCGAGCCTTTGGTCAAGAGACATCACTTGTCAAGACCCCATGATGAGGGGTGAATTGCTCATTATGATGGTAGCGTAAATTTGTTAAAATACATCCAAGAGGCAAATAATAGCTCTCAGTGAAGTTTATTTTAGAGGAAAAGTTGTCACAAACAGTTTTTTCCCAAGCCCTTACTTAAGTGCAGCTGAGATCCGACCTGATGCTGCCAGTAGGTATTGTTTTCTCACATTACTCTGCGGAGAGGCACAGTATATGATTATTTTTTAGGACATTATCTAGTGACTGCAAGGTTTAAATATTGGAAAAACTCAGTGTTAGTGCGAATGTTATTCTCATTTAAAATTGGGTACTACATTCTTTTAATGTGATCAAAGATTTCTCCAAGTGCAGAAAGCTTTGGTTTTCCAGCTGCTACACACAGAAAATGCATGCTAGTGATAACAGGCCTTATTAACTCCCTCCTTGTCATGTTTGTCTTTAAAGTTTTTATTTTTCCTTTTAAAATTGTATAGGTTTTGTTTAATAGATTTTACAGTATAGTTCTCACTTATATATAGTTTTGAGTTAACAAGTTTCATATTCCAGGCTTGTGGGGCATAGAGTGTTTTAATGGACTTCAGGTTGTTCCCAGTGGGAGCCTTATCCTCGCTAAACCATAAAGATTGTCAAAATGATAAAGTAATCAAGAAGAAGATAAGTTAAAATAGTTAAACAAGCTGCAATCTTATTAATATATATGAATGGGGTGGCGGGAGGGAGGGAGGCCTTCAGTTAGTTGATCGCCACGGGCCATAATGGGGGATGGGTTGTTCTTACCATGATAATACAGGAAGAAATTTACAAGGTCTTATCCTAGGTAGGAATACTAATAGGCATTATAGTAATTTTGTCAGGGTTTTTCTGGTGGTGGGGTAAGGTATGGTGAGGACTCACAAAAGTGTAGGGACAGAAGGGGATACTTTGCCGGTCATTATCGATGGTAACAGACATTATAGGGTGGGACTGGTGCCAAATGAAGAATTTTGTTTTCTAGAAAGGCAAATATCTGACCTACAGCTCATACCTAAGAAAATGACTCAACCACTTAAATGCTCCAAGTGGAATACATAAGGGCAAGACACCCTATGAAACAAATTAAGCTGCTAAAACATATGGGCAATTTACAGTATGATGTGATGCTAATACAGAAAACACATATATTAGAAGTCAAGCCACATTACTGAGGAGACAACAGGTGGGACAAGTATTTGCAGCAGGAGATTCTAAAAACAGTAGAGGGGTAGCTGTTTTAATTAATAGAACATTCCCTTTACCTGCAACCAGTGCATAAGGGATGAAAATGGGAGATTTGTATTTGTTAAGGGCAAAATCCATAATTTTCCCATTTTGTTAGGTAGTGTTTATGGCCCCAACAATGATTCCTCTCCATTTTCATGGAACTCCTATCAGCATTGACATCACACTCAGACATTCCAATGCTTCTAGGAGGATACTGGAATTTACCATTTGACCCTATATCTGGACAAGTCTACTGGTAAGAAATCGGTGGCCTCTCCTCACTTATAGAGCCATTAGAGATTTGGTTGATCATATGGGCCTATGCAATCCATGGAGAACATTAAACCCCACAACAAGGGAATTCACATTCCATTCTGTTGTTCATGGCTCTGCATCTCGTCTTGATTACTTTTGGGTGAGTAAGTCCCTTTTACAGGGTCTTCTGAATAGTAGGCTGGAACCGGGGACGGGTTCCAATCACTCCCTTGTCACCTGTCTGATTTATTTTTCACTTAATTGGGGTTTGGAAGGCAGTGGAGATTAAACAATCAATTACTAAAGGATAAAGCTGTAATAGATCACATTCTATCCTTCCTAGAAGATTTCAAAAATACCAACTGGTCACCACCAAATACCCTGCTACAGAATGGGGTGCTCTAAAATGTTATTTACAGGGTGAATTTATAAAATTATCAGCTTTTTAAAAGAGAAAAGAGGTTCAAGAGACCAAATCAGTTCTGTACCAGATTAGAATTAGAGAGAAAATCTATCCATCGGACTTCTGACTCTGAAAAGAAGACTTAATTAAACTTCAGGACAGATACCTGAACTACTAAGAGAAAAGCGGAATGGGTGATTTTAAAACACAAGTGACTTATACTGAGCACAGCGACAAGGTTGGACGACTCTAGCTCTTCGATTCAAAAAATTAGAATCTTCTAGATGTATAGCCATGATAAGAAGTGAACCCTATGAACCCCTCAAAATTCAAGCCAAAGACATTGTCCAAGAATTTGAATACTACTACAGGAATTTGTATGCCCAAATGCCCAGTCGCCCTTCTCAAGATCTGGTAGATAGTTATTTGGCAGATATACCTCTTCCCACCCTTAAGTCCACACAAGCTGAAGGGCTCATAGCACCTTTTATGGAAGCAGACATAATTAAGGTGAGTAAGGAACTACCTCAGACAAAGCTCCAGGCCCAGATGGTTATTCATCCAATGGTTACAAGCAATTTTCCAATTTATGTTAAATGAGGGAGGGCTAGACACCAGGTTTCTGAGGCAACCATTGAGGTTCTCCCCAGAACAGGTAGAGACCCAGCTTTCATCTCTAACTACCATCCCATTTAGCTTCTCAATTGGGATCTTAAAATTCTCACCAAATTACTGTCACAGAGATTAGAACAGGTGCTCCCTTTACTTATCACCGCAGACCAAGTAAGGTTCATGAAGGCAGATCCTCAGTAGATCACCTTCGCTGCTTTTATCGGTACATATTCTCCATGTCACAGGATACCTCCATGGCCTCGATCTCCTTAGATGCAGAAAAGCCTTTGACAGGATAGACTGGCAATTCCTATTCAGAACCCTTCATAGATTCCAGTTTCCCTCTATATTCATCTCCTGGATAAAACCTCTATTCCGTCTCCTACCACCAAGATTTCTTGTAATGGCTTTTTCTTCTTATTTCCCTAGCAGCAGGTACCAACAAGGGTGTCCCCATCACCTCTGCTTTTTAATCTATATGTAGAACCCTTATAATATCAATACAGAAATCTCATGTGATACATGGTATTACTCTAGGTACGAATACAGAAAAGATAGCAGTATATGCTAATCGATATTCTCTTGCATATTACCCACATCCAACCTTCTCTTCAGGCTCTTTTCACATGATTAAGGTGTTTGGTTCCTTATCCTACTACAAAGTTAACATGGAAAAACCTTGTTTTTCCACTTAACCCCAAAGTGCTTAAACATCAAGTTTTGGAATTAGGTCTTAAATGGGCTTCCAATCCATCACTTATTTAGGTATACATCTTTCAACCAATGACAGGCAGTTACATATTCTGAATCTGGATCACCTGCTTAAAAGGTTCAACAAGATCTATACTAAAACGTTGGCAGGACCTGCCTATTACCTTGTGGGGATGGGTAAACATTATTAAGATGAATGTCCTCCCATGTCTTTTTATCCACTCCATCTTTTAAATATATGGCTTCCAAAAGCCTGGTTTTAATCAACCACTCATGTCTTTTGAATTCGTTGGAAGGCAAACCACCTAGAAGAGCATTTCACAAGTTGGTCACCCCTAAATCTTTAGTAGGACTTAAGCTACCTCATTTTGGACTATACTATTGGGCAAGCCACTTGAGTAAATATCTTCATTGGATCCTACCTAGTGATCCATTAAGCTAGTCATTTATATACCCTCCTGGATCAGAATAGAAAAATTAATAGTGGCAACTGGGATGAAGCCAGCAGCCTTATTCCATCTGAAACTTAAAAATTACCCCTTTCCCTTCATCATACCCCAGTAGGACATTCTGTCCAGATTCATAACCAGTTATGAAATACAATGAAATATAACAATATATACAACCTTTCCTAACCAATCTCACAAAACCCAACTTTTGATTGAGGGAAACTAATACCACACAATTGATTCCACAGATACAGAACAGCATGGTAAAAGACTTCCACAACCAAAATCACAACTGGTTATCCACAGTGGAAATTGTGCTTAAATTTGGCCTAGAACAAATGGACATTCCAGGTATATCAGCTATGGTATATGCTTATCTCTTATTTCAGTAAACAAATTAACCCGATACCCCAGGGAATGGATGAACACAGCCAGTCTCATAGCAGCAACCCTGCATGCTGTTTCCTCATTGTATGCCTTGCTTTACCCACTAGTCTTTCCCACTGTAGATAGCATTGCCTCTTACTAGAACTCCCTATACCCAAATTCCTTTTCTAGATGGCCTAAAATCTGGGAAACTTGTCATAAGTTTATTACACAGGACAAACTAAGACTAATGCAAGTACAAATATTGAATAATATGTATTTGACACCTTATAAGATACATAAAATGGGAAGGCTGCAACCCTGGTATGTAATAGATGTAATGAAGGTATGGGTACTCTGATAGATGTATTTTTGGAATGTTCCAGAATATCTCCATTATGGAATCTTATTAAAGAAAAAGCACATCCCTTACTTGGCTTGGTAAGATTATTTTACCCTGAAGTATGCCTCTTAGGGGACTTCATGGGATTTCCATCAATGGTTAGAAACTATCATATTACAATGATGGCTATGTCTGTCAAGAAGGTGGTATTAAAACACTGGAAAGATTCACTCCAACACAGAATGGCTACAAGAACTCCTTCATAATCTGGGGATAGAAAAATTATATCCAGTTTAGCCAATCGCTCTGGTGTATACAGGAAAAGATGGGAAAATCTACATGTCTTGTACACCCTGTAACTCACTTGAACATCTACTGTAATTGTTAAAAAGGTATGTTAATCAGTTAACATTTGCTTTTCTATTAATATTTATTTAAATTGGCACCAGGGAGGGTGGGACACAAGGAAAGAGAGAAAGGAGGGAGGGGAGGGTAGTTTAGAATTTTTTTTCTGGTGTAAGTTTAGCTTAGTTGGCATGTCCAAGTTGATTATGTGTAGTACCTGTTATCTATAATTCTATGTCTATGCCAATACTGCACTCAATTCAGTTGGTATTTTTATCCTATTTTCATCTGCATGTTTCGTTACTGTATACCTTTTGTGATACAATTGTGTTAAAAAATAAATAAACTTGAATTTAAAAAAATACAGCACAGCAGCTTTGCTGTCTTAAATTAAGAGTCAATGTAGCTGTACTGCTCTGATACATTTCTTACCCTCCTAAACTTAAAGCACCAGGTCCAGCACACAGTTAAACCTCCATGAAAGGGACCTTTAAATAACAGTTAAATCAATGTAAACTTTTAAAAGCAGCTGTTTATGTCACATTTGAGCAATCTAGGAAATGTTGCTAAACATCCTTAAGGCAGCCTTTACTTTCCATAATGCAGCAGCTGTTGTTACTCTCTGAGCACCCAACATAATACAAAATTACAGTCAACACCACAGACACAGTATAGTAGCTACACAGACATGGAACGCCAAAGATAAAAAATACACCTAAATCAACACACCAGCTTAATTATTTTAAAGTAATAGCTAGCTACAGTAACAGTAGTCATGGAATAGGAGGAAATTGAAAATGATACATAAATCAACACACCAGCTGAATTGAAAGTAATAACTAGCTACAACACTTAGCCATGGGACTTGCAATTGAGGAAAAACAGCAAATTATACATGAATCAGAACATACCAGCTGTATTGAAAATAATGGCTAGATACAGTGCAGTACTTAGCCATGGAACCTGGTATAAAAAAGCACAATTATGCAGAGAATCAACACACCAGCTGAATTGAAAGTAATAGCTAGCTACAGTACTTAGCCATTGGATTTGCAATTGGGGAAAAACAGCAAAATTATACATGAATCAAAACATACCATCTGAATTGAAAATAATGGCTAGTTACAGTGCAGTTCATAGCAATGGAACCTGGTATAAAAAAAGCAAAAGTATGCATGAAATCAACACACCAGCTGAATTGAAAACTAAAATAGCTAGTTAGTTAGACATGGAATTGGAGCATAAAACTGCAAAATAAATAATACATAACACTGCAGTAAAATTGAAAACATAAATCTGAGTATTACTAAGTCTTGCTTTCTCAAACTGCAGTTGAGCACAAACATGAAAGTATATTTTACAGCTAACCATGGAATGTGGAAGGCAAAATTAAGAAGTATAAATAAATAAATAAAACCACACTGTCAACCAGGAGAATAAATCTAGTATTACTAAGTCTTGCATTTTCAAAATGCAGCTGAGCACATACAGGAACATATACAATTATATACGTATTTATTCTCCTGACTGGCAGTGTGGTTTGATTATTACTTTATTCTTAATTTTGCTTTTCACATTTTCTGGCTTGCT
Organism: Neoceratodus forsteri; assembly: GCA_016271365.2. Lineage (NCBI taxonomy): Eukaryota > Metazoa > Chordata > Ceratodontiformes > Ceratodontidae > Neoceratodus > Neoceratodus forsteri. The sequence goes on along the minus strand of CM028137.1, from coordinate 256,904,787 downwards.
TTACTATAGATAAATAAATAAATAAATAAACCACACTGTCATCCAGGAGAGTAAATCTAGTATTGCTTTTTGAAATGCTGCTGAGCACATGAAGAACGTATTAACATTGTGCAGCTAACCAACCAGGCCATGTGGAAAAACAACATTAAGAAATAACAATGAAGCAAACCATACATCTATTTATTCTATTAAAACAATTGCTTCATACTGCCAGCCACTATAACTCTATTATTATTACAAAAATGCAGCTGTGTTTTCCTGAGAACACATACGAGAGGAATGAATGTACAGCAGCTAACCATGGAATTTAGAAAGAAAGCAAAATTAAGAAATAAAAAGCAATCCATACTAAATACAATTGCTTCACACGTGTAAGCCAGAAAAAGATCTATTATTATTGCTTGCCTTTTCATAATGTAGCTTTGCTGACCCTGAGAGCATATACACAAGAATGGACACTAGCTGCTAGCCATGGGGGTGGCTCAGACTCAGAACAAAATAATAAAGAATACATTAATAAAGCTATAAAAGCCACACATCTACTAAATAAAGTTTCTTTCTGTCCACTCATTGTCAGCCTAAAGAAAAAAAAAAAAATGTTTCTTAGCTTTCCCACAGTGGCTAAGTCTGAGTTACAATGCAGCAAGCAGTCAGCTCCTATGTTGTAGCAGGTCTCTTGTAGATTTTACGACTGAGGCGCTTGGTTCTCTATCTGGGATGGAAGATCCTGTAGCAGTGTCCCCTGGTGGTAGGTCTGGATCTTCTCAAGTTCAGGTTCAGGTCAGATTTATATCGATTGACACAGTCTCTCATCTCTCGTCACTCCGTCAGGTGGTAGAGGGCAGAACTAAGCTGTGGATTCCCTTCTTTATAGGGCAGAAACCAAAGGGAGCCTTCTTTGTTTAATTTTCCGCCCATAATTGATTGCTAGCTGAAAATATGATTGGTCCTTAATTAGTGACCAATCAAAATCCTCATGGCTTGGTTTACCATTGGCCATTATTAGTTTACAGGACTGCTGAATGAAACTAGCATGAAAGTGATGGGAAGGGTGCAGATTTTGCAGGGCATAGCAGAGTTTGAGTTTCAACAGCTGGACAGTGGACAAGCAACAGCAGGAGCGGCTCCATTTGAAAAGGATGCCTGATTTGTGTAAGTTTTCATTCATGGAGTGCTGCTGTTTCTTCTAGCCCTGACAATTTGGCTTATTTAATTATTTTTATTTTATTTGGCCAAATTCAGATTGGGGTCCTAGTCCTACTAGTTGTGGTGCTTTGGTTTAGTACCCACTGTCTCCCTGAGAGGCCAGGCGGGTTCCATTCGCTCTTTTCATATTTTTTTTAACAAGAGCTGCTGAAGAAAATGTGCTGTGGGTCTTGCTACTTCAGCAGCTTCATGGCTTGTTTTTTGGTAGCGGCTGCTCCTCCAAACTAAAACCAGTATCCTTGCCATTGTGCTGCTGGAAGTTGGTAAAAAAGTTCATTGACAGCAGCACTCCTCTAGCCGTGCAGTGCATTTCCAACACTGCCCCAGCCTCGTGGGCATCAAAAATAAATCAATGCCTTTACATTTTTATGTTCCTCCTTGTTGTCAATGGGGAGGTGAATGGGTGGGGGACCTCTGACCAGGCTCCAGCATTATTAAATTATGTAAAACTGGTTTCTCTCTCCTTCATCTCAAATCGATCTCTGATAGCTCATTCAGTCTTAGTCAGCTAAATAGAAAAGAGGATCCCAGAATCAATAATATATTGCCTGCCTCTTAGGATCTGAAAATACAAGTAGAGGTGAGCTGTACAGAACCGGAATGTGTATAATAATAATGGCATAAATTAAAATAAAACATGTGCCACTGCTGAGGCATCATTTGAATTAATATCACTTTTATCTTGAAATCCTGGCAATACTTCAAGTAGGAGAGTGAGCTTGATCACCATCCTACTTGTAGCATTGCCAGGATTTCAAGAGGCAATATCAATTCATATGATCCCTCAGCCAGCACTTATTTTATTTTAATTTATACAATTATTGCACATGTTCAAGTTCTGCATGGCTCACCCTTACTTGAATTTCCAGACCCTAAGAGGCAGGCAATATATTACTGTATTTACATAGTGGCTCAAGTCGCTCATACTACAGAACCCTAGCACAACTTGGGCACATGAGGGGAGGGAGGGCTATAACTGCTTGGGATCACAGTGCCTAACTATGGTAAGGGTGTGTAGTGCTACTAGGAGTTGGAAAAGCAGGATCAGGAGACCAAAGAGTACAGACTGAGGAGTGAAAACTACAACTGTTCGGGAATCACTTTAGCTAACTACATATACTACAGTAACGGTGTAGCAGCTGTCCATAAAGTCCGATCCTCCCAGTGTGTGCCCTGGTTCTTCCGCAGCTACCATCACTGTTACATCATCTCCAGCAGCCGTGGGACAAATGAACTCAATCAGTCCACTCTTCAGCCACAACAGGTTTCTGGGATGGGGTGAGCAGGAGTCGGGAAGTCAGTCAGGGACCAGAGAACTGCCCTCTTTGTTTCCCACCCCAGCAACACACAATCAACACCAGACTGTGACAGAAACTATTGTGGGTTGTCCGGGTAACTTTCGGTATGCTCTTGTCTCCGCTTTTGGCTTTTAGCTGTTTGCAGGTTGCACTTTAAGTAATGCTTTTTTATTAGTTTGGTTTCAGTATTTTGGTATTTTGCAGGTTGCTGGCATCTGTCGGGATTAGTGTGTCAGCTAATACTGTGAGGATAAAGCAGAATCAGGGTTTTCATGTTTGGTCACCCCAACATTGGGATTTTGTACAGATCCTACCCAGTCTAATGGACATGAATGAGATGTATTTATTGCTATTGCCAGTGTCAGTGTACTGTATAGCTGTGGCACCAGGGTTGGGAGCAGTTTTATTTCTTTCAGAGGAGAGACCGCAATGCAACAGCAGGGCTTTTGTAATGCTGCTGGTCAGGGAAGTTAATTAAAGTGACCACAGACCGCAGCTAATGCATTTTTGGGTGTATTATAATTTTTTGTTAAAGAAATTATGCGGCTGCATGCAGAGTTGTTACAGTGGAGCAACTTTTTTTTCTAAGCAAGCGCCAAATGGTAACAGAGGCAGGCAGTGGAACTGCAATAGCACCACCAGAAAATGCACTAGCACAGCTGAGCAAGTAAGTCTCCTCCTGTACTAGCCCATGGCAATCTGCACTAGTACCTGGGCTAGTAACTCTATGTTAAGATCAACCCCTGATATGGAGGAGTGTGGAGAAAAATCAAGATTGGTGTGCAGCCAGACCCTAAGGTATTTAAATGCAGTGACTACTTGAGGTTGGAGCAGTCAGGGGTGGAGAACACAGGAGGGTTTGGAGCTTATCCAGCTTTTGCTCACTCATAAATGTCATTGAGATGGTTTTCTTAGTATTGACTCTAAGATGATTAGAGTGGAACCGCTGAGGATATTGCTGAAATTCTTCTGAAGGGGTGTTGGATGTCAGCAGTGGTAGGTCCCAAGGAGGTATAGGATGATATCGCCTGCATACACTTGGATGGGGAGTTAGTGCAGACAGAGGAGATCATTGATGAAGAGGGAGAAAAGGATTGGGCCAATGATGAACCCTTGGGGGACCTCTGCAAGGATGGGGAGGGGGTGACAAGACAGAGCTCGCCAGGACAGATTTTGCCAGTCTGTAAGATAGGATCTGAATCAGTTGATGGTGGGGACAGCCAGACCAACTGAGAGTAGCTTGCTCAAGAGAGAGTGAAAGACTGAATCAAATGCTTTGGCCAGGTCAACAAAGATTATGTAGAAGTGATGTAATCCTGGTCCATTCTCGACTGGGTGGCATTTGTGTCCTGCAGAATGAAGGAGATGATTGAGTAGTGTTTAAGCAATCCTGATTGATAAGGACACAGAAAGTTAGAAGAAGCTAGGAGTTCAGTAATTCTCAAAAGAACTAAGAACTCTTGGAGTTTGATGAGGGAAGGGAGGAGGGATATTGGTCAATAATTGCCAGGGCTGAGGGGTTGCCACCTTTGTGAAGGGAAGAACTTAGTGACTTTCCAGGCTTTTATAAAATGTCTGTGGTTGATTCTGCTGTGTGTTGGGCACAGGAAACGTGAGTCTGACCCAGCGTGATCACCAGTGGGACTGTGCCTGACTTACTACACCGTGACTTAAGTGGAGGTTCAATACATTAATGTTTTTTATTAGTAATTTGTAGGTTTTACCTGCTTTCACCTGCCCCATCTCAGGCATGCACACGTGCAGCAGGGGCACACATGCTGTGATTCAAGATGCCTTCCCTACGTGTAGCCCCTTCTGCCTGCACTGCCACCTGACCTCTATCTGGTGGTGGTGGAACTATGGGGGACAATCTCAGGAGAGAGGCAGTGCTGTTAGGCTGCTGAACTCTGCTCCTTCCTCCCCTGCTGGCTCCTGATGACCCAAGATCGTTCCCAAACCTGGTTGCTGGTGTGATGTGAGGTGAGGCAGAATTCCTCAGCCCTCTGTGCCGCTGGGCTGGCCAATACTTTCATTTTTAAAGAAAAAAAAACAATGTCCGTACTGTACAGGGGTGTGCATGTGTGTGTGTGTGTCCATCTGTGTGTCTGTGTCTGTGCATGACCGAATTGTAACTAACACTGGCATTCACTCCCTGCAACAGTAATTATAGAAAATGATATACAACTCTGTGTTATGGATTTTTTCTTACACCCTTAGTGTGGCCTCATAATTCTCTTGAGCTTAGTTCGTGAGGTTAATGGATTATCACATACTTTGGGTGTGTAAAACTCCATAACACACAATCGCCTATCCATTATTCTCTATTAGTGACTCCCTGTGTATAACAAAGGTGTGACTGCTTGAATGCACCTTATTTTACTGATGTATCCTGTACAGAGAGCTGCTTATGTAACCAGCCTGGCATAGGGTTGATGTTATTTTCTGGTTCTATATTTAGCACTGTGAGGTACCTCCATTATGTAACCCACTACCTGGCTGACTGGGTTCAGGGAGAAAACTGTTGCTCGGCATTTTGGCTAGATTTGACTTCTAGTCAGGAGCATGCAACTAACTCCGGACAAGGAAGCAATAACTGTAATGTCAAACCAAGGTGGGATTCTAGAGTGTGGCTTTTTCTCAACAATAACAGAACAATAAAGCATAGTTGGACCCCACAGGGCTACACTCCTGGTAATGCAGACAGACAGAAACCAGAACACATCTTCTTACACACTGTAACCCTCAGGTTCTGAAACACACTGGGATCTCAGCCCAAACTTGTTCTGTTCTCTGGTTCCCTGTGTGGCACATCCGGCCAGCACTTGGACTACTTTCCATATGGCATGGATATTTATCGGTGGCTCCTCTACTACCCATGAGCACATACTGGCTCCATAAAGGGAAAATCTTCCATCTAATCCCACATCTGGGTACTTTCTGTGAACACTGGCCAAGTACCTGGGAGAAAGCTAAAGGTGCCAAACTGACCATCAGAGAGGTAAATCTGGCTACTCAGATGGAGGGTCTCCCACCTCTTGCTCCCAAATCTATACCCAGCCATTCATTTGGAGTTAACACCTTTCCATTTGAACCTCTCTGGTTGTAGATTGCTGTCTCAAAATGTATATCACACTTAACAATCTACAGTCTCTTGAAAATAGTGTCCTGACTTTAATGTTCTTTAAGTGGCTATGTCCATCCCTGTAGACCCCCCACTGATTAGAGGTATTTCATGCCATACACACTTAAATATTGTACTTGACTGTCCTTTCCTGATCCACAGTAGCAGATACTTAACACAACAGTCTCAGTGAAACATAGGCTCTGTGGCAGAGCTGACTCACCCTGGTTTGAAGGTGCCCACAGGCTTCTCACAGGAAACACAAACATACTTCTCGGTGCCTCAGCACAAACCTTCTTAGGCAGCTTCTCTTTTCCAGCAGGGCAAGGGGATTGCCCTGAAGAACTGGTCTGGTTCCCCATCCCTCTCAGGGATGGGGCCCTCATACAACTGGGAGACAGTCTCAACCACTTCACAAGCATTCTTCTGTGTCCTCCTCTGGGTGAGAACACACACCCACTACAGCTGATAGCTCTGATCATAGCTGAGGGCTCTGAGGGACTGCACACTGCAGTGCCCTCCTCCCTCCACTACAGACTGCACAACACTCTCTTGAAGACTGAATTCAAAACCTCCCAACGTTCTAACTAACTCCCTGCTGCAACATTCCAAAGTGGCTTATGCTACTGTGAAAATTCTATATGATGTCATCCCTCCAGCTCAGCTGAGGCTGAGGACAGAGTGAGACAGTGTGAAATCCATTTAACTGGTGTTTCACAAGCTGCCTCCTGCCTGCCACTAGATCTAAATAGGATTCTTTTAACCCTGGGTAATGGGGGTTACGCACCCTCGGCCAGGAAAAAGATTGTCCCCAGTCATTACTAACCCGGCCTAGGCTATCCTGCCCTCTGTGCTACCTATGGAGATTGGTGGTCAGGCCCTCTCCTACCATGTGATAGGCACAGGCAGGCAACACTAAGATCCCAGAGGCCATTGGCTGATTCATCCACCTCTACTCTAAGTTCTTACTATGGATGCCTAATGACCCTGGTAGAATTATCCAGAACATAGCCCTAATTGATCAGTACTGCAGCCCCTACTGCAGGTCAGGACCACAGCCTGTTTACCCCCACAGCCCTCTAGGGAAAACCTATCTGCCTCTAAACCAAATACCCAAAACAAAATAAACAGGGAACTTCCCCAATCCTGGATGCCTGCAACCAAACACAATGAGCTAATGCTATACTCTATACATTACTCCCACACTCCCCACAACCATACCTGTGGAAGAAATGTTACACACAGAAAACCACAACATCCTGTACTTTAAACACTGCAACATTAAAGTACTATGAGGAACTCCACTGAGTCCCTCCTCCTCCTCTTCTTCTTGTCTTCCTTCTTGTCTTCTTCAGGAACACCTCGAGAAAAGAAAGACAAAACACTCCTAATCTTCAAACACAGTCTATCTAACCCCTACCATCAAAACACTGGAGAATCCAAAAATATTTTTGAAAAGTAGAAAAACAGTATAAACAGTAGAAAACAATGACATTATTTACAGTACACATTATTTGAGGATGGAGTGCCCTAAAAGTCCCTTCTGGTGACCACAATGCCAGAAGACAAGTCCGATAAAGAGAGTCTCTCTGGGCTGGAGCCGGTGAAGCACAGTTCTAGCAGGCTGAAATCCTGAAGGGAGAGTCTTTGAGGACAGTTCAAACATCTGGAGTCCACTAGTGTAGGGTGTGTACTGCAATGTCATAAGAATAGAAAAGTCTGGACTTACCAGTCCCTTGTAGAACAAAAATAATACAACACCTAGTTCTCCAGCCAAAGACTCTTCCTGGCAGCATTCTTCTTATACAGCTAGGTGGACATCTTCCAGAAAATGACAGGAGGCACATCTGAAACTGCTGGGCTGATGTAATCTAGGAAATGGAACCTTGGAACAGGAAAAAGGAAAAACAGCTGGCCTGAAGACATCTGGAATCCCAGACAATGAATCAGGATACAGCTGGGATGGTATCCTCTCTGGATATGAAGTCATCTGGTAGGCCAAGTGTTGGAATCTGGAAAGCCAGTACACTGCAAGGCTGATGAATGTGGGGCACAGAGTCCTGGAATGCCAGATTGGCAGAACAACATAGATACGACAATGGCTGGATGGCAGCACTGGCTACCACTGCTCTGCTATCCACTTGGTAGGCATGGGCACTTTCACAGGGAGGTTCTTTGCATTGTGGCCAATTGCACAATGGGCCAGGTGAAGAATTATTACCCCATCTGGGTGCTCATAATTCACACTGTGAAAGGTTTCATGTCTCTCTCCATCCACAATTTGAACAGTGTCAACAAACAGTGTCCTGCCCACTTTCCACTGGCTGAATTTGAATTGTAACACTCTATTTTTAACATATCTGCTGGCACCAGGATGCACATGTTTCATTGCCTCTTCTATTATCCAGGATTTCCTGCTTTTTCAATCTCCTCCCAAACTCTCCGAGGAAAGGTAGGAAAGGATATCCCATAGATTTCATTCACTTTCCTCAGAACCATTCTTTCCTCTTTACTGCACTTGGTCAACTTGAGACCTCTGGCCTTGCTTGGGGTGGCCAGTCCTGGTTCAACCAGCTATTCATACTTAATGCAACATAGAATGGTTCTTTAACTCTTCCTTGTGGGGACAGAGCAGTAGAGTCACTACACTCTTCTGCTATCAGTTCCCTCAAGGAAAAAGCTTAGGCTGTGGATCTGTTCCTTCTACACAAGGTCACAAAAGTTCCCCCATAACTTCTTCCTCGCTAAGAATCTGTGCCCAAGAGTGAGCAGTCATCCTCACTCCTGAGACTGTCCACTCTTAAGCTGGGCGTGGAGGTCGATATCTCCCATTCAAAGGCCTCCCTCATCTCAGTCTTCACCTATGAGACTTGGTCTGGGGCCCTCTCCAAGGGTCTAGTGATGTTCCTTCTGCAATGTCTCTCTGGGCCCTGGACTATGATATATCAGTACATTGTTCTGTCTGTAAATCTGCACCCTCTTTCTTTATGCCACACTCTGAGGTGCCTTCCCTATCAGGCTCCACCTGGTGCTGTGTGCTGCCAACTACTGGTTCTTGAAGCTTTGTCCATGTGGGAGCCAAATGAATCTTGGGTGTTTTAATCAAGCCATATTTTTCTAGGCACCCAGAACAGTGAGGTACCATGAAGACGTCCTTTCCAGCATTTAAGCACATCACACATACTGCACTGGATATCCAGGAATCGCCACATGAGGAGGCAGTCATCCCCCATAGTAACATCTCTCAATATCTCTCAACTTGTTAACTTCTTCTATTATCATAGCCTGGGCATGATCTGGGTAGCAGGCTGGTCCCAAAGCCATGACTGCAGAGAAAACAAACAACGCTCACTGTTACTTCAAGTCCCACTCTTTTGGAAAAGTCTTTTACAAAATGGCTCCCTTGCTGCTGTGTTTACATTACCACCACCCTGAAATGGCAGCGGCAGCACTCCTGCGCATCAACTTTCTGTTTATGACTCAAGCCACTGCACATCCGATTACACACTTCACTGATAAAGTTCACTCAAACTGTTAAATTGCACTGGTTGCTCTCCTAGCACATTTATATGATTTTACTGAACTTTTCATTCACTTTTAAATCACTGTTCTAGCTTAAAGTCAAATAAAGCCACAGTATTTAATTGCACAGGATTGCCTGTATTTCTGCTGCATCTCTCATACAACTCACAGTCTCTACATGGCTTTAAAATTATACTGTTGCTGAATCTATAATTATGTTCACAGTCTATTGCTCAGAATTCTTGCTTCTAGTTGATTAAACTTTACACAGTCCTTCTTTGCAAAACAATCACACGGCTACACAGATTCAGCTGGCTTTTGGTAAAATCGCACAGTTTGAGCTGTTTTTATGATGGTGCTCACTTAATCAGTGGCTTGTATTTGTGATGTTAAACGTGGCTTACAGCCGATCTTAGAGGCCTCTGGAATAAAGCTTGTTGGCAATCCTGCCGATTGTCCCTCCGAACACCTTGCTCTCTTCTCAGATGAATCGGAATGTGGGTTGAGCCTGATTTTAAACAGAAAAGTCCACTTTACTAATTTTACAATGCTTTCAGTTACTGCGATAATCCTCCTTGCAAACCTGCTCACACTCCTCTCTCTCTCCCTCTCTCAAACACTGTGCAGTCACTCTAGAGCTGGTATGGGGCGGGACCGATTGCAGTCTCACCAATCACTCGACACCATACAAATGAGCTTTCTCTTCTTGTGCTCTGCTTCTCCACAGCAATCATTGAGCAGGCAAAATTTAAACTGCAAACCATACTTTTTTTTCCAACTGTAGCTCCTCGGCTGGAGCACCATTTCAACCATTTATCATGGCATTTTACTCAGCGACTCTCTTAGTCCATACCACAAGCATTTCCAACATCTAGGACACAAATCTCCTTTTTTCCCAACAGTTTTCCATAGTTTTTCTGTCACACAACACTTAAAAAGCTGGCAAACATTGTAATTTGATGCAGGACAAGGGCATACACACTGGGCTTTACTGCTCCTTGGTAAACAGTTGGCACAGTTACAGCAGCACATAGACAGCAGCACATAGTGGCACATTTAGTTGGCAATGCTTTATCGTTTTGGACTACCTACTGCCAGACAGCCAAAACACTAGCTACCATCCGAGCAACTTTTCTTGCATTTTCTCCCAACTTGCAAGCCAAATCCCAGTGGTGCCTCAATTTGTAACCAGCCTGGCATAGGGTTGATATTATTTTTTGGTTTACATTTAGCACTAGTGCGGTGCCTCCATTATGTAACCCACTACCTGGCTGCCTGGGTTCAGGTGAAAACTGTTGCTCGCCATTTTGGCTAGGTGTGACTTCTAGTCAGTGGCACCCAAGTAACTCCGGACACAGGAAGCAATAACTGTAATGTCCAAACCAGGAGTGGGATTCTAGAGTGTGGATTTTATACTCAACAACAACAGAACAATAAAGCATAGGTATACCCCGTGACTAACTCCTGGTAATGCAGACATAGGAGACCAGAACACATCTTCTTACACACTGTAACCCTCAGGTTCTGTAACACACTGGGTTCTCAGCTCGAACTTGTAATCTTCTCTGGATTTCCCTGCATGGCACATCCGGCCAGCTCTTGAACTACTTTCCATATGGCATGGATATTTATTGGTGGCTCCCTCTACTAGCCATGAGCACATACTGGCTCCATAAAGGGAAAATCTTCCATCTAATCCCACATCTGGGTATTTCCTGTGAACACTGGCCAAGTACCTGGGAGAAAGCTAAAGGTACCCAAACTGAACTCATAGAGGTAAATCTGGTTACTCCAGATGGGTGGTCTCCACCTCTTGCTCCCAAATCTATACCCGGCCATTCATTTGGAATCAACATCTTTCCATTTGAACCTCTCTAATTATGGTGCTGTCTCGAAATGTATATCACACTTAACAATCTACAGTCTCTTGAAAATAGTGTCCTGACTTTAATGTTCTTTAAGTGGCTATGTTCATCCCTGTAGACCCCACTGATTAGAGGCATTTCAAGCCATACACACTTAAAATTGTACTTAGCTGTCCTTTCCTGACCTACAGTAGCAAATACTTAACACAACATTCTTAGTGAAACATAGGGTCTCTGACAGTGCTGACTCACACTGGTTTGCAGGTGCCCACAGAGGCGTCTCACAGGAAACACAAACATACTTCTCGGTGTCTCAGCACAAATCTTCTTAGGCAGCTTCTCTGTTTTCAGCAGGGCAAGGATTGCCCTGAAGAGCTGGTCTGGTTCCCCCATCCCTCTCAGGGGTGGGGCCCTGGACTAACTGGGAGATGGTCTCAACCACTTCACAAGTGTTCTTCTGTGTCCTTCTCTGGGTCAAGAACACACACTCACTACAACTGGTAGCTCTGATCATAGCTGAGGGCTCTGAGGGACAACACTGCAGTGCACCTCCTTCCTCCACTACAGACTACACAACACTCTTCTGAAGACTGAATTCAAAACCTCCCAACGTTCTAACTAACTCCCTGCTACAACATTCCAAAGTGGCTTATGTTCCTGCGAAAATTCTATGTGATATCATCCCTCCAGCTCAGCTGAGACTGAGGACAGAGTGAGATAGTGTGAAATCCATTTAACTGGTGTTTCACAACCTGCCTTCCTGCCTGCCACTAGATCTAAATGGGATTCTTTTAACTCCGAGTAACAGGGGCGTTACACTTACAAGCTGCCTCCATACAAGTCCAAGATGGAAAAGCTGGAAACTAGTGAAGAAAAACTAATTTTTTATTAATTCCTATTACTCCCTAAATTCCTTACCTCCGTTATGCCCACCCCCTGCTTTGAAAGTTTGGCTATTTATTTTTTTCTATGTTTCTCTGGGGTAGCCATTTGAACCCAATAAAGGGGGTGATTTATCTGCCATAAAAGATGATGGCATTGGAATGCTGAATCCATTAGTTTTTCATTTTATTTTTTATGTGCAATTTTCAGAGGATTCTGAGACAAGAGGAGATATTATGGATGCCTAGATCAAGAAACAGCTAGACCCCATTTTTCCGGGGCTGGAAGACAGAATTTGTTTCCCAAAATTTGGTGCACAGATGTTTTGCGCTGTCTATGTTAAAATGATTTTTTCTTAAATTTTGGTAATGGAAATTATCCCCAAGCCAGATTGAGTCCATTTCAGGAAGCGACTGAATGCTCATATATTGTTCAGATTTCTTTTTGTTACTCCAGTTAACCTAAAATGCCTGACAGTTTTATCCCATTTTACAAACAGAAGACTCCCACACAGGTGTGGAATTTGAAGAAACTCATTACACATGACATTTCAAAATAAGAAACTCCCTGAAACATAAAAGTATAGATGAATGGTGCTTTCCCAGACCTGGGTGTTCCTCTGTTTGGAAACCCAAGCCTGCCTTTCTGCCACCTGTGTTACACTTCAGTCATTTTGGGATTTTTTTTTTCTGTTTTGTAGTCTATCCCAGTTTAGGTGCATCAGATATATAAGGAACTGGCTGGCTTTCCTTGCTCAGACATTGATGGTACTTTTTCTGTACTAAAGTTTTATACTGGCAGTTTAGATGTGATCCTCTACAACACTAACAGGTGACATATCAGGTATTGCTTATATCTATACAGTGGCTTTGCAAAAGTGTATACAACTGATGCTGCCTTAGTTACCAGGAAAATGCTGTTCTCATATTAGAAAGGTTTTCGTGCACAATTAGTTGGTGTTATAAAGTAATATACAGTACAGTATATGAAGTAGGGTGTTTTGGTGTGGTAAGGGTTATAATTTGTATGCTGACAATATAATGTTTTCTTTTATTTTTTCTGTTTATATTTTTCTTTTATTTGAATGTATAAGTCTTTATGAAATTATTGATTGTCTTTGTTGGATTTTGCTTCACTATTGTATGGTTGTACATTCAGTAAAAATACCCCTACTCTTCGAGACATACCATAGGTTGTTTAATGTCCACCTGAACAACCACCAGAATGGGCAGACAGGACCACAGTAATGTCTCATCTGAAAGACGTGCACCTCAAGAGTGCAGCCCTCCAAGTCCAGTGTGTGGAATGGGACCCACAGCCTTTCAGTCTTCTGGCCTCAGAGTCAAGTGTGTGTGACCTTCTGAGCCACTGACACTACTAAATCTTTGTCAATAGTTGGCATGGCATATTAGCATAAACTAAATGTATTTATTTATATATCTTTATGTATAAGGCTTCAGATAAGAAATCTTGGCATGAGTATTTTGCTCCTCATTTTAAAATAAGATGAGTAAAACCAATTTCAGATTTGTATAAATGACTCAATGCATTTGGCTGAAGAGTACATTTCTGGGAAATGAGTGTTCTTGTGATGCATTATTAAAACACACATGTACAATCTGAAGCTACTGTGGGCTGGTAGTTTAACATGAAATAAAACATGTCAGTAGGTGTTTTGTACACATACTGTATAAGTGTTACAGTGACTCAGTGACAGTCTGTCACTGACTCTCTATAAAACTAGTATGTACTGTAATTACTTCTAGTTCCTTTTCATGCAAACTCAGAGACACAAGCCTTTGGACTCTTGTCTCCAATATGTGTGAAGGCTTTGCAAACAGTACTGTGTGCTGCATGTGCTTCTGTGCAATTTAAGTTTAAATAATTATGAAGTGGACTGCACAGCTTGTTTAAAATACATCAAGTCAGGAAATCAACCACACAACACACAGTTTCTGCAACAAAACCAGGCTGACTGACAAATTAATAAATTCATACAGACAGTGGGGCATGAGACAGTATACTACACACTAGTGCCTACACAAAAACACACAGTCTGTTTCAAATAATTTATTTTGCTGTAAAAGAATGCACTGAGGAACCGGTGATGTCACACTTTTAAAGCCTGGCTTGAATTGCAGATTGAAAATGTTACTCAGCTGCATACAGCAGACAGTGATTTTCCAGAATACAATATTTGATGCCATACAGTGGGAATGATAATGCCAGATGGACTCCCAGAAAGCAGATCACACACAGTCCACTGCTTAGCATCGACAATGTCACAAACCACGTTACACATTATTTTTGCTTAAAATGGACAGACTACTCCCGGCTGAATTGATACACATTGAATGTGAGCTGTGCCCATGACCATCTGCTGAATACATGTGGTAAGGAGTAAGATCAGCTGAGCCCTCATGATGCAGAATCGATGCAGATAATCTACCGCATGGGGCAGGAGACAAAAGAAATGCACCAACCAATAAACAGTCGATATTACTTTCAAATATTGAAGAAAGTACATCCTAATATTCGATTGGTCCAAAGTTAAAAGAAATCCCTAGCAAATTGACGCTATGTGGTCAATGTTTACATACAGAATAAAGTATGGGTCTGGGTGTGTAGCGAAATTTACACTCACCCAAGGGGTTTATGCGTAGCATCAAACCCCAAGATGTGTGTAAATTCAAGTTTTCACACACCCAGACCCAGATTTTATTTTACGTAATTTGAGGGGTTCTCTTTTTCCCCTCAGCAATACATAAAATAAAAAGCTGCTGTGCCGCCACAGTCCGATCAGCCATGGCATGCAGTCAGTTTCATTTTTATTTTAAACTGTTGTGCAAGATTCAGTTTCACTTTAATATAAATCATATATTCTAGTTAATAAGGTTGATGGCAAAATTGATCTTTCAGTGAAAGGTACACCAATCTGCACTGAATGTGTGGACCCGACTTTTTAAATTAAGCACAGCAAAACACCCGGTATCTCTTCATCACCCGTTGAGTTCAATTTAATACTGTCAGTAACGTGTTGTGTTTTTAGATGTTCAATACAATGTTTTTGCAGGATGAATCTAAAACATAAACTACTTGGGAACTGATTTACCTTAAATGTTAAACTGCCTGCTGAATCCACACACACATATGGTTGGGAAGGAGACAGCAATTGAGCATGGAGGAGCGCAAGGAGGCGATGCGCAGAGGGGGGAAATTTCGCATGTTCACCGTTATAAATGCTCCTTTATAATGGCAAATTATGCCACGTTTCCTATGGGAAAAGGAAACCATTAATTATATTGCTGTAATGTAAGGCCACATCTGTCCAGCTCATATCCCACCGCAAAGGTGCCATCACCGGCAGCTGGGAACTCATATTATAGCAATAGAGAACACCGACCGCATGTCATCCATGTAGAAACAAACAGCTAATGGCTAGTTTTGCAAGGGGTTTATTTTAAACTATGGGCCGATCGAATATTAAAATTTGCATACCTCGGAACTTATACAGCATTCTGCCTTGCACAGTAAAGGAAACACTCAAAACTAAAGGTGAAGAGATTCTCATCATCAGACAGTCATTTACAGAGGGACTGATGCCATGTGGTCCAGAATTTCACTTGAGACCTCAGTGTACATCCTATAACTAACCATGTGGTCTAAAAGGCAACATTTTTTTATTAAACATCGATTTATTACGTATCGACAAGGCCATTACTCCACCTTAGCTCCCTTTGCACACATTTTGAAATGCATTCTAGTCACTTTACTGCTAGATTTGGCAGCAGCACACCAGAAATTGAGTGGATCAAATGAAATAAAAATGTCATGATTTTATTTGAGCCATCAAACTACATAGCATTTAAATTGAGACCACTTCAAAGTATATTGTAACTGGGCAGGCAGAATAAAATGCAGTGTACATCATGAATAGCACTACCTCTGTACAGTCACTAACTACTAGTTAGTTCACAGTGATACAGACAGGAGGTAGACTACCCAGTCCATAATCTGTATCGCGTGAACTTCCCCAAATTATTGAAGATAGAAGTCCCTGTAGCCAGCTTCTAACTGCCACAGTCTACTGCATTGTACATCACCAACAGCATTTATTTGATGATTCAAATGAAGACATACTATACAGCCAGAGGCTGACTGACACCAAGGCAAGCAGCAATATAACCATCAGTAATGAGTCCCGCATTTCAGAATGGGAACATCTGAACAGCAAGTCTAGAATAGGAGGGAAGGCAAAGTTGCTGTATATACATGATTAAAATTAATGTAAACACAGCACAGTCTTTCATTTCAAATTGCAGCCTGTCATACAAATGTGCTGCAGAACCACAAGGAGAATTACTAGCCTGCACATCAGAGTCCTCACATTCCAAGTTAAATTTAAACAGGAGCAAACATAACAAATGATACTTTGCTAAGCACTGTAGATACAGCAAAGGATTTTTCCAGATCTCAGGATTTCTCTTGGGCTCTCCATGTGCTGCTGCCAGTACTGCAAATCCAGCTTGCCTGCCTACCACCTACCTCTAAGAGTTCCCACCTGATCACATCATGAAGAGATCAGTGTAAAATATAGTAGCCAATCATGTGAGAGCATCTGGGTGGGCTCTGTGGAGGCTAAAATCCACGTGTTCCATGACCATTCTCTCTGCCAATGACTGTCACAATAATGGGTGTGGGGTAAGGGGCAGGCACGAGGCGAGGAAAATTATTTTTTCCCATGGAACATTTCTCCTTGGGGTGGATCCAACATTTGGTGGCCTAGAGTTGGGGAGAAACAAAAACATAAGTGCACAAACTATATCGGAATCTAAATTTAGTAGTTGCCGTATTGGTCCTTGCAAGAATAGATCCAGAAGCAAATGATTTGATACCTTTTAATGGACCAACATAGATGTAACAACAAGAACAAAGCACTCTAGCTTTCGGACCAACCAGTCCTTCTTCAAAAGCTCATGGCAGTTGTTTAGAAAATACAATACTTATAACAGCTAGATAATGCAGAGAAAACAGAAAAAAATCCCCATTGGTTTAAAATACTCATTAAAAAAAAAAACAGAAGATGATGTTAGAGAAGTTTAACCGTACCATGCTGCCTTCAGCCAGGAGGAATCCTGGGTCAAAGGTGCTTGGTGGAACACACATACAAAGAATCCTACTGCATATAAATTTAATTGACATAAGATAACACTGCTGAAGCAGATAACTCCTAAATCAAGCTATAAGTGTCACAGTTTGTATAGGATGTGATTACTGAAGAAAACCCCACCCAGATTAAGACAAACTAAGATTGTTATAGGGCTCAGGCAGTTGCAATGTCTGCATTATAGACAATAATTTACCAGTAATGTTGTCTTAAAAACATCAGTGTACACTGTGTGATGTATAAAACCTAGCTGAACCTGTCACCTAGCTGTACTCTCAAGCTAGATATAAGGCCCAAGAAATTTCAAAATGTCAGGACTATATAAATGATAATGTAAATATAAATTAACAATATTAGTGTCAAACAAAAACTCTAGTCGAGGAACTTCAAGGAACTAAGACCATGTAGCCTGATATATACTGATGTCACTATACACTGAGAATGTAACAACTTGATGTACCACAAGTGTCTAAGGAATCTGAAAAAGATTAAAATGTAATTTCTCTCCTCCTCTTCATACAAACAATACACCCTAACCCACCCCACATCACCATAATGTGGATGGGAGAGATACATAACTTTAAGGAGATGTTCTCTCTCTCTCTCTTTCTCCCCTACAGAACGCACACACACACACACACACACACACACACACACACTCTCCTAGTGAACCTTTATTTACTTCAGTCACTGCAATTGTTCCCCAAAGGAATTCAACTTGTCATGAAATCCTGAGTAAAAGGGCTTGTGTCTCCTAATACCTACTGAGCAAAAATGTGACACTATTTGACCGTACTACTATCTGCATAGTAACATTTCCAAGGATTCTAGATAGAACTACCATGAAATAAACCTGCCACCCTCCCAGGATAAGGTAACTAGAAGTAAATATAAAGTATGTGTGTCAGATCAGAGGTCTAACATACCTACATATCAAATTACTACAATATTAGCCTAATGTAAAAAAGATCTGTGCAGGACCCCCATGCAAATGAGATCATGTACCCCAATATGTACAGAGTTACAAAAATGATATGTGACAGTATATGATAACACTCCTGTATGTACAGTAGCAGGCTAGGTAATCTGAATATGGTGCAATGCAATCAATCCCACCCCAGGCAAATATAAAAAGTAAGGAGGAATTAATATTCATTATGTGTGTGAAGTAAGAATCGTAAACATTATAACTCCATATATCTAAACAGAGACCTACCTCAGTGTGACAGCAAGCCCCACATCTGTTATATCACATACCTCACAACACATACCCACACACATACATATACACACACCCACATCCCACATGCTTAAGTCCTATAATACGTCAGTCTGAAGAAGAAGAGGTCTGTGGATGTTAGTTTCTGTAGTGTCCCATAAAACTAAGATCGACATTCATCCCATCTGCTACCATATTGAGATGTAAAATGAGTTTAATCTCAAAAGCTTGTCTCTGTTGTGTGTTTTGAGATTTCCTTTTAAGACCATTACTGACATATCTGAGATTGGTGGTCAGGCTGGGAGAAGTGGTGCCCCACTGGTTTTCAGTCTTCCTTGCTTCCATAGTATGTCTGTGCGAGTTCATCCTAGTGTGAAGCTGTTGCGTGTCTCTCCAACATAACCTGTTTGTGGACATCTCTTGCACTGAATAGAAATAAACATGTCGTGACATGCATGTATAACTCCCATGCACGTGGAATTGTCTGTTTTGTGATGTAACCACATAGTCCGAGGTAGAAATGAGCCCACAAGTCTTACAGGGCGTTGATTGCAGGAAGTGTGCCATTGTGTGACACGGTATTCTGTTCTGTGAAAGTTTGCTTCTAATAATTAGGCTGGATAAATTTGTTGGTTGTTTAAAAGATAGTAGTGGAGTTCCTTAAAAATACAATTAAGGGTTTCATCCTCACTAAATATTGGGTGGAGTCTTTAATAATCTTCGTAAATGTTCAAGGTCTGGATGATATGTGACTACCAAGGGTATTCTGTCTGTTGCTGTCTTTTCTTTATATTGAAGTAGTTGTTGTCTTGGTACTTGCGTTGCCCATTCTGTTATCCTGTCAATTTCCTGGAAGACTGTCCCTGCTCAATAAAGGTGTTTTCAACATAGCCAAATGTGTATCTCTGTCATCCTCATTTGAACAAATACGGTGACATCAGAGTGCTTGACTATATATGACAGATTTTTTGTATGGTTTGGATGATTACTTTTCTTGTGCAGGTACCTCTGTCTGTCTGTTGGCTTCCTGTAAATACATGTATGTAAGGTTCCATACTTAATGGTGACTGTGGTGTCCAGAAAGTTAACCTTGGTGGTAGAGTACTCCAGGGTAAGCTTTATGGTAGGGTGGAGATTATTAAGTTTCGATGAAAATCTTTGAGTGCATCTGTGCCCTCTGTCCAGATGATAAACAAGTCATCAATGTAACAGAAATAAGCTAGTGGTTTGTGGGGATACTGCCTTAAAAATCCTCCTCCAAGTCAGCCATAAAGAGGTTAGCATACTGTGGAGCCATTTTGGTGCCCATTGCTGTTCCCATAGTTTGAACATAATGTTTACCATTGAAGCTGAAGTTGTTAATGTGTCAAAATGAATTCCATATGTTCCCCACCACTCCAGGGTTGATGTTTTGTTCTGGTCCTTTCTCATGTACAGTATGTATTTAAGGCATGCTGCAATGCCATCTGTGTGTGGAATATTAGCGTGAGGGACGTTACATCCATTGTCATTAAAATGGTATCAGGTGGTAAATCCTTATAATCAGAAAGTACACTCAAAAAGTGCGTAGTGTCCTGACTATAACTGTCTCTTTCCATAACCAGTGGTTTCAAAATGGTCTCTACAAACCCTGAGATCCCCTCAGTCAAGGTACCATTGCCAGAGACTATGGGTCTCCTGGATTGCCAGGTTTATGTATTTTAGGCAGCATGTAGAATGTCTGGCCTGGGTTCATCAGGGATGAGATGAGTTAGTTTCTGTCAGACATGGTCTGGAAAAGTTTTAATTAAACCACGTGAGTTCATCTTTATATCTTGTAGTGGGGTCACTCTCCACTTCTCTGTAGTATGTAAGATCTGTTAGCTGTCTATTAGCTTCATTAATATAATCCTCTCTTATAGCTTATAGCTTATAACTTATAACTCATAACTTATAGCTTGATTTAGGAGTTATCTGCCTCAGCAGTGTTATCTTATGTCAATTAAATTTATATGCAGTAGGATTCTTTGTATGTGTGTTCCACAAGCACCTTTGACCCAAGATTCCTCCTGGCTGAAGGCAACATAGTGCGGTTAAACTTCTCTGACATCATCTTCTGTTTTTCTTTTTTTTAAATGAGTATTTTAAACCAATGGGGATTGTTTTCTGTTTTCTCTGCATTATCTAGCTGTTATAAGTATTGTATTTTCTAAACAACTGCCATGAGCTTTTGAAGAAGGACTGGTTGGTCCGAAGCTAGAGTGCTTTGTTCTTGTTGTCACATCTATGTTGGTCCATTAAAAGGTATCAAATCATTTGCTTCTGGATCAAACTATATCAGGGATTGCAGATGCATATTTGATATGCTTTTCAGATAAAAATGGAGCATAACTGATGTTTTACAAGCGTAAATACAGCATATGCAGCTTATCTGGAGGCCTGTTTATGTATGTATGTATCTGTCTGTCTCTCTGTCTGTCTCTCTATCTATCTATCTATCTATCTATCTATCTATCTATCTATCTATCTATCTATAGCTTCATTTAAAACATATTGAACTTGTATACAGCTCATTTCAGATGAATCCTGGGAGGATGGGGAAGGAAATAAAGAGTACAAGATGAATTGTAAAAGTATATTGTTCAAGGTGTAGTAGTACTGCAGATCGTAAGTACAGTAAAAATGCATACAATAAATTAAAATTAAATATATAGCAGTGCACAGTCACAGTTATGAGATATAATGCACATTAAAAAACAAGTACCGAACAGTGTAGTGCAGAGCAAGGGAGATGGTAGCAGGGTAATACCACCCAGGCTACAGGGTGCAGCTAACTAGGCAGGGTCAAAGATATACTCAGGAACACATACATCAAATTAGAGATTAAGGCACAGTTAGCATGAAAGGTGTGGAGCGAGTGAATGATTTAAGTTTGTGGCTGTCCGCATGATGGCAGTGGCAGCACTTGAAAATGGAAAACCTGGAAGCTTTGGGGGTGCTGTACAAAATTTAAAAGCCAGACTGTAAGTTGCTGAGGATAAATGAACCCATCGAGTTAATGTGTTAATCAGTGGGGTAGGCACAGTACCTGCTGGAGATGGCTATATCTCAGTCATAAGAGCAGTACCTCATTCCTGGTCTTCCCTGATACTTACCACCCTAGTTGGCTCCCAATCCCATGTTGCCTGTTTGGCAGCATGACACACTGATACTGGACTATGGGATGTCCCTTGCACATTTTCCTTTAACATCAGTTATAAAGAGGGACTGGCAGTTACTTTTAGTCTGTTGCACCAGTCAGGAAAAACTACTTGTGATCAATTACTGCAGCACTGGGAGCTATGGAATTTCTAATGGGAACCAGGAGATGCATGCTATTTATTCCTAAAATGTGTTCCTGATGTGCTGACTATTTTGATTGCAATTTCTTTGCATATGCTACTGCAGACAGTCAAATTGTTTTACTACATAGTCATTTTAAAGACTTGATGGGAAAACTTAGTGATATTATTTATAAAGAGCAGCTACTGTACATGTATACTGAAATGTAATTTTGAAACTCGTCATTGCACTAAGCTGCCAGTTTTGAACTGGCTATTATGGACCCTGAAAAGAGAGCTCAAACTAACTAAAACACATCTACTTGGTAGTTAATGGGTTATCTGCCCACTACCTGATCAAGCTGCTGGCCCCAGGTTCACATTCCACAAATCCCAACCTCAGCCCCTTCACATCTAGACAATGCTGGCCACAGGAGGCCACCACAGAGAAAGGGATCTAGGGAAGTCATAGAAGACAGCCTCAATGTGGCTAAACAGTGCAACAAAGCTGTCAGAAAGGCAAACAGAATACTAGGGTGCATAGGAGAGTATAACAAGTAGGAGATGGAAAGTGGTGGTACTATTGTATAACTCCCTAGTAAGGCCTCTTCTGGAGTATTGTTTTCAGTTCCGAGGCCCCATCTCCAAAAGACATAGACAGGATAGAAATGGTACAGAGGAGGGTGACACAAATGGAGTCAGGATGCAGCATAAGTCATATGAGGAGAGACTCAGAGCTCTCAATATGTACTCCCTGGAGGAAAGGAGAGAGAGGGGGACATGATAGAGACCTTCAAATATCTAAACAGGATCAACAGGGTATCAGAGGGAGCATTTTACACAGAAGGAAATAGAACAAGGGGGCACAGCATGAGACTAAAAGGGGAAAAATCTAGGGGAACTTGAGGAAATTCTACTTCACTGAAAGGGTGGTGGAAAGATGGAACAGTCTCCTTCAGGAAGTGGTGGGGATGGCTACAGTTCAGGGATTCAAGAATCGTGGGCCAGGCACATGGGAATTATCAAGCTAGGGCAAAGGGGACTTGTAGCATCTAGGTCATCTTAAACATTAGAAAGAGGGATAGGGCAGACTGGATGGGCAACAAGGCCATAATCGGCAGACAACATCTGTGTATCTATGTAATGCAAATTCATTCCAGGATTTTAAGAAGTGAACTAAAACTTCACTTTAAGATCTGCTGCAAATGTTTTATATATTCCTAACAAAATACTTTTTTATCCCTACTTAGGAAGTGGAAATATGAACACGAAGGATCCAGTGTCCTTTTGACTTTAAATTACTGTGTTACTGCCATATGTAACTGTAATTTTTATTATGAATAAATACCACATTCTATGTGCTGTAACTTTTCTGCCACCATTGACAGGGTGAGTAAGAAAACAAGATCTTGTTTCACTATGCCAGTCCTGGAAAAGACCTGTGAACAAAATAAAATTTAAATTTACCAGATGGCAACATTCCCAAGAATGGTGTTGGGTGACATTTACATAACAATTATTTCTACTCCTGCTTAAAAAACAAAATGCCCAAGTTACTCGGAAAATGTAGGACAGGTAGCCAATGGAATCATTCTATCAGTATTTGTTTTTCCTACTTAAAAATAAAATTGAAACACAGTACAATACTCACTGTACATCATGTCCCAACAAGTAAAGGTAGTTTAGGTATTTTGTGAGGCAATTGTGTGATTTTCCCTTTGAGTACCAAAAGTCATGTTTTACTAAAAAGCATCGAAAAAGGCTACAATATTTTTAAGCTCATTAGCATATTTGTACCTCTACAACTGATCTTTTGTGTTTATATAGTCACAAATAACAAAGTAAACACAATTTAGTATTGCAGGTTGACCAAGGGTTGGATTACTTTAAAGTAATCTAACCCTAGGAGAATCATTAGATACAGTATGAAATAAAGCATAGTTTAACAAAGATAAACCAATATATTGGGTGAGTTGGTGCTATTATAGTGTACAGTCTGATACTATTGTACCCATGTGCACAGAACTCAAACTGAGAAATCACCCGCCTCTGACAGGATCACAAAGTGACAAATAACTTCTGACACAATTTATCAAACTACAAAACCAAGCTCTTTATTAACTTTCTAAAGTTCCTTTACATATGGGCTGGAGCTGCAGAAATCTTGGGCAAGACAAAGAAGTGAGCAGTGGGGAGTAGAACAGGCAGCAGCTGAGTTAGTAAGGCAGAGGGAGAAAGTGACACTGACACAGGTTTGGGATCAGCAAATACAGGCAGCAACAGTTTCCTTATTTTCACTTTTGTTTCCTGTTGTTCAGCAGTGAAGCTAGTCAGCAACCAATAGTTAATATTATTCTTCAGTAGTCTAATATTCTGCAATAGTTTATTACATCTTTGATTTTTGGCAAGTGACCAACAGTTGACAATAATTTTGATTGTTCAGGATATTTGTTTACATGGTTTAGTTAACAGAGGAAGAAGCTGAGCATCAAGGGAGAATTGTCAAGAGACAATTGGAAATACCTATTATTTTCTCAAAAAGTATACACTATAGAAAGCAGTATATGGGTACCCATGCACACAAGGAAGTGTTCACATCTTGTGGGTTGAGATGACAGCATGGGGATCTCAAGCTTTCTCTTGAGGTCCATTTCCTTCACACACCTCAATGGGACATAGCCTTGTTGTGCATGGGCACCATATGTTATTCTATATAATCCCTGGCTGCAAGGTGTATTAAGCCCTGATTTAAAAGACATAAAAGTCCTGGCTGGTTTTACCTTTGGGCAGATGACTACCCCCCAGGGTTTATTGATATTATTTCCTCTTAAACTGGTGTGCAGTACCTCCTTCAAGCAGGATCATCATACACAAGAAGTTCATGGTTGCTGTCCCACCAAATATTCCTGGAACCCAGTAACACGATGCTTAAAGGAGACTGCAGAGGATATTGCAAACATGTGAACATTGGTTTTAGATAGAAGGCTAAAGAAGCATATCCCTCCCAGAGAGCTCTTGAACCCAGATTCCTTCTGGTCACTTTGGAATTGCAACCAGTTGACATGAACCCACCTACTGTGCTTCAAACACTTGTTGGCTCTTTGTTCTCAGTTTGACACTTGAAGAAAATGTCTTTGTTTCAAGGCACTAGCACCTACAGTCTATTTATTAATGAACTATGTGTCATGCAGCACCACCCAGCTGAAATGAAGTCCATCACCTTAAACTCTGTGAATGTTCATGAATGATTCATGAACAGACATCAAAGTGCATCAGCTAGTCTTGATCTCAGTTCATGAACCAAGTTCATGAACTGTTCATCAACAAAAAGTTCATGAAGTTGCAGGATATTTAAAGGACCATGATAAACAAGTCAAAAGCAATTTTCACAATTAATTTGCATATCAGAATGCACTATTTCCTGATGTAGGAGTCATGAAGCATCACAACATCAGAACTTTTTCAGTGTAGGTGTGGAAAATATTGTATATGTTCTACAAGGCAACTATTTCAGCATCCAAAGAATAAACATTTAAAGTCACCATATTTTAAGAGTGTCAGATTCTGCTAATATAAATATTTATTTATTTTAAAAGTATTACCAGAACAATGTACTAAGCTGGTAACAACTCATTCCAGATGCATCCTGGGAGAATGGGGATAAGGAGCAAACAATGCAAAATGTGTAAGTGAAGCTACATATTGAGGTGCACTACAATTTTATTTATTTATCAAGTCTAGGATTACAAATACCTTTTACAAAGGTTCCACGTCAGAGAAATACAAATTATGGGGAACATCAAGACAGGCATTACAACAATGTGGACATTGCAAACAGAGTACAGAATTAATACAGTTCAAGGGTAGCCTTGTAACAAGGCAAGCCAGCGCATTTGTCGAGAAAATAGACAACAGATAAGAAGTGCCAGAGTCATAGGGAGAGGGAAAAGGGTAGTGGGGAGAAGGAATGGAGAAGGGTGGCAAGAGGGTGAAAAGTGAAGCATTGGGTATACCAAGATGTGAGGTAGAATCCAGTGAGGAGGAGAGGAGGGGGGACAACTAGAGCAGAAAGGGAAGTGGAGAAACAAGGTTAAGTTGGGCAGTCACAGGAGCTGTTGGTAGTGAGATAGTCCCGGATCCTAGTTTTAAACATACCAATAGTTGGGGCAGAGGAGATGGTTGGGCTGAGGCCATTGAACCAGAGTGGTGCTCGATAAGCAAAGAGCGTTGTCCCTGTGAAGTGTGACAGTGGGGACTTTCAGTAGCTGTAGCGTGGATCTCCTAAGGCACCATTTGTTAATTCGGGTGTTGTAACAGAGTTGAGACCCCAGAAGGTGCAAGGCCAAGGTAGATTTTTTGACCATGGAGCAGGTGAGAAACTTTATGTGGTTTGATAATTGGAGCCAGCCGGTCTGAGTGTACAGGTCACATGTGTGGGTGAGACGGTGAGCACCAGTGATGAGCCGACATGCTTTATTTAAGGCAGTTGAGAGGCATCTAAGGGTTGTGGTTGTGGCCGAGCCATAAATGATGAGACCATAGTCTATTACAGAGATCACAGAGCTCAGGACTGCAACCTTCAAAGCTTCTGGTGTGAGGTGTGGTCTGTGTTTGTAGAGGAGACCAAGCCATGTATTAGCAGCTGTAGCTACATTATCTACATGAAGTCCATAGGAGAGATTATGGTCAAGCTGAATCCTAAGTATTTGAAGGACACCACCTGATCTAGAGTGTTGCCCTGGGTGGTGGAGATAGCCAAGTGGTGTAGCTTGTGTGGGTTATGAGAGCTGCAGAGGAGCATAGATTTGGTTTTCTTGTCATTGAGGACCAGTTTATGATTAAGAAACCATGTCTCTACAGAACTGAAACTAAGTTGAAGGTTGTGTTGAAGAGTTGCAGGATCTTTGTGAGTGGAGAATACAACAGCATCATCGGCATATAGTACGATCTGCTCAGAGCAGTGGTAAGGGATGGAGTTTAAGAAAAGGCTAAAAGGAGGGGTCCCAGTATGGATCCCTGTGGGACACCGAGCTAACAGGCAGGGTGTTAGAGAGAGCGTCTGCAATTTTACTCTCTGTGACCGGTTTTCTAAGTAGCTCTTAAACCAGAGAGAAGAGTCAGGTGATAGCCCGGTATTCAGTAGTTGGTGTATTAGTAGTCCATGGTGTACTGTATCGAAGGCCTTGGAGAGGTCGACGAAAAACGGCCCCCTGTGAGAAGGCCACTGTCAAGGGATTTGTGCAAGCTCCACTGAACTCAAGAAGGGCTATGGTGGTGCTGTGACCTTCTGGAAGCCATGTTGTTGTGGACAAGGTATATTGTATTTATCCAAGTGGTGGTAAGTTGATCAGCCGATCGCTCAAAGTGCCTTAGAGAGTGAGGGCAGTATGGAGATAGGCGATAATTTGAGTGAATCTTCTTGTCCCACTTTTATGGACGGGTGTCACGGTGGATGTTTTCCATAGGTCTGGGAATTTTCCACAGCTGAGAGAGAGGTTTAGGATTTTTGTTAATGGATGAATTACCTCATCGAGGGTGAGCAACAGAAGCTTAAGGTCCAGGGTGTCGCTACTAGACCTAGATTTAGAGATAGCTGCAGTAATATAGTGGCGAGCTTCATTCAGCCTTACCTTCCTGAAGTAGAAGAGGGTTGGTTAGACTGAGGCTGAGATATTTGGGGAGTAGGCCCTGTTTCGAAAAAGTCATGGGGTAGAACAGCACTAAGGTCTGAAAAGCAGTGTTAAAGATGTTTTGCGATCACCTTGGGGTCAAGGGTTGAGGATCCATCAACCATTAACATGGCCGGAGAGTTTTGGCTGCTTCCTGTGACATCCTTGATATTGTCCCAGAAAGCACAACCATTTTCCCATGTATTGGTGAGAGCGCTCTTTGTAATAGGTGGATTTCATTAGCCGTATGGCTTTGTGCAGGCATTTCGTACTTGTTTGTAATTTTGATGTCCAGTTGTTTGCCAGTGGCCCTGGCAACTGCCCAGAGGTAATCCCTTAGTTTCAGCTGTGAGAGAAGAGCCGTGACCCATGGGTTAGAGATAGATTTTGTTTTGCACCTTTAGCAGGGGCAAAGAGGTCATGAGCTTTGTTGAAAATTGAGATGAAGTGATCAAGAGCCAAGTTAACATCTGTTGCTTCATAGATGGGTAGCCAGTCTTGTAGAAGCAGGTGTTGTTTGAGATGTGGAAGTTTTCCACGGGAAGGACTCTGCTAGCGATAATTTTGGGAGGAGGCTTAAGGAATTTGTTAGACCATGCACACATGACTGGGGAGTGGTCACTGAGTGAGTCTGGGAGAATGGTCGACGAGAAATCCTTGTGGGGTGAGTGGTGAGGACCCAATCCAAGAGGGTACTGGTGCCAGTCTTGTAGTTAATCCTAGTAGGGAGTTTATCATTTGTGTGAGGTTAGCAGCTGAGATGGAGTTTTATAGGACTGGCACTCGATGCTAACCAGTTTATGTTGAAATCCACTAGTAGAATAAGTTCAGCTTTGGAAGGATGAGAGTTGATAAAGTTTAGGACGTCATTGAATCCATGTTTAGGGTCCCTGGGCGGGATGTATATGGAGACAATAGTCAGGGCTTATGGTTGGGACCTAGGACGATTTTTATTGGCAGAATCTGGGCTGAGGCAGAAAGTGATGGAGTTGCTACAAGGTGCCAAGACAGGAGTTTTTGATATAGATGCAGCAACCACCGCCTTTTTGGATATCCGGTCCAGCCTGTGGACATTGTAGCCCTGTATTGTTACTGCTGAGTCAGGAACTTTAGGTATATAATATATACCTTATAATATAATACATGATAATAAATATAAAATACATTACTATGTGAAGGCACAATGCACTAGCAGATAGACAGGGTGAACACAAAGTAAGATGTACAAGCAATGTATTAAGGTACAAGGGCACATACAGTACTGGTAGCAAACTCCAGATGAGGCACAGAATATTACCACCAAGACTGCAGATGTAAAGGTATCCATGCCACCACAGTAGGGTACATACAGGTGCAAAATATTACCGGTGTGGATCACTAATAAGGGCAGTTTAAAATCCTGACAGACTAGTAGTCTAGGGTGGATAGAAAACTGCTTACAGCCAGGAAGGGGAGCAGGGCAGACCCAAATGATGGGAGGACACAAGGGAAAGGGGTCAGGTACAGTTGCGGGGTGGAGTACCACCACAAAGAAGGACTTGATTGAAGGAGGAGAAGGGCAAGACTGAGCAGCTAGATGGGAAAAGAGGACCGTGCTTAGAAAAATTATATGAGAAGGCAACTTGGCCAGCAGAAGTTTTCCTGGAAGGAGAGGGATGCAAAGCAATGTTCCAGAGTGGGTGGATATAGGAATTGGGTCTTTCTGTTTTTGAAAGGAAGGTGATCAGTGATACCATTTGAAAGAACAACAACAAAATGATACAATTATAATGTAAGTTACTAATTCTAAAATTCATGGTAAGAAAATATATTTATTAGAAAATATTGAGTTTGTTACAAGAATTCAAGTGTCGTGGTTAATTGCTTAGTTTGGATGATAAAACAACTAAAGATTGAATGGGTTTACCTCAGATTTCTACATAGGATAAACATCTTTTGAAAATAATAATTGGGACATAACTGTGTTACCTCATGAATTAAATGATATTATAAAGCAGGTTATTTCTGGTCACCAGAAATGAATGGACTTTAAGTTCACTGCTGGAGTTCCATGAATTTTCATGGACCATTAATAATCTAGTGTATGTCCATTAACATTCATGAACACAGCAGTACCATTTAATGTTTATAAGTAAGTAATAAACCACGACAGGATGTGCATTATAGGATTTGATGCATGCCCAGGGTGTAGTAAGGCACAAAGGCCGTCTTCTGAGTTCCTTGCGCACCCAGGAAGTGCATTAAAATCCCATGATGCACACCAAGGAGGGCTTATTACACTTATAAAATGTCTCCAAGTAGGTTTTGGGGAAGAAATGAGAGCACCTGACCATGTATTTATAGAGATTTAATGCATAGTCAGGTGACCTTTCTCGACCAATGAAATCAGACAATGAAATCCTAAATGACCTGCCCACCACCTGCCCACTCATGTCTATACATATGTATACAGATGACTCAGTGCTGTATACATCCATCCCTTCACCCGTTGATGTGGCGACCAGGTTACAGCAGGACTTCAATGCTTTTAAACTCTGGTTTCACAAAAACATCTTTTCTAAATGCCAAAAGACTGTCTCCATGACCTTCAGCACAAGGCAGAGAGTCTCTCGGCTCCCCTCTCCCCACCTTTCACACACTGGATGGGACCACTCTGGAGAACTGCACCTCATTCTGCTACCTTGAGGTCTGGCTAGACCAGCACCTCTACTTTTCTGTGCATGTTTATGCCATCCATATAAAGCTCCACCCCAAATTGTGTGTGCTCTATACCATCACCACAGCTGCATCCCGCTGCCAGCATGCCGCACACTTGTGCAGAAAATAATCCTCCCATATTTGACTACGGTGATGTAGTCTACAGTGCCGCTCCCACCCTAGCCAGACTGGACCCCTTTACCATTCCTTCTGCTGCTTTGCCCTTGACTGCTTGCCCTCTATGCATCACTGTGATCTCTACAGTCCCTTGACCTGCCCTCACTCCAGGTGTGCAGGCCGATCCACTGTGTGAAACTCATGGCCAGGTTCTGGTCACTTTCCTTACCTCTGTACCTTGCCTCTGCCCTAACCCAACAACCGCCTCCTGCATATCCACTTAGAAGTTTCAACACCTGGCATCTTGAAGTGCCCCACATGGTCTCCTTGTCTGGTCAGGCAGCTTTCAATCAATCAATCAATCAATCAATCAATCAATCACTTTATTTAACCAGGCATAAACATCATTGAGCAAGCTCATTTTCAAGGTGGTCCTGGGCATTAATACAACACAGTACACTTCATAAGATTACAATTACGGTGGACAGCAGTGCAAAAAAAACAAAAAAACAAAAACATTGTGAAGGTGCTGGTCAATATGGGCCTATACATACGTCAACATAATTAACATGCAAAGGTACATACTGGAATGAGAAGAGACAACAATCCCATATAGCCTCCGCTAAGTAAGAGCTCATACCTAAATGATAAAAATAAGGAGGTATTAAGGAATAGGGTAGAAATTGGGGTGAAAGAGTAGGCAGCCAAGAGAGATGCCAGAATAGGTAAAAGGCAGAGAATAGGCAGTGCCATCTTGGATTAATGGAACTAGGCTTGTAGGTCCTAGGTTTCTGTTGTTAGGAATGTGGGGTGGATGAGATACTTAGGCATAGGATTTGAGAGTGGCAGCGGGGCTTATCTGAAACAGTTGCATGATTCCTTCAGATAATCCGTTAATAGAGCTTTGAATGTGAAAATGCTTGGAAGTGAGGATAATTTTAATGAGTCTTGCATAGTGTTCCAAAGTGATGGAAGTGAGAAGTTGATTGCTGCCAAGCCAAGGGTAGTTTTCACTCTAGGAATCTGGAAGCAGATTATGGAGACGCATCTCAGGCCATAGGAACCTTTAGCCTGTTTGAAGAGGTTTGAGATGTATGCAGGAGGTTATCATAAAATGCTCTGAAAAACCAGAGGACAGCATTCCTTTTACTCCTAGTTGAGAGTGAGGTCCATCCCAAAACCTGGTATAGACGACAGTGATGTGTACCATGGGGTAGATTTAGGATAAATCTTAAAGCCGGTGGTAAAGGGTGTCCAGTTTGTTTAGCATCATTGATGGGCAATGACTGTAAAGGAAGTCAGCATAGTCCAGTATAGGTAGGAATGTAGTTTGTACTAGTCTCATTCTAGCTTTTAACATAAGTAAGTGTTTAATGTGATAGAATAAACCTAATCGCTGTTTTAGTTTCTTCGAGGTTTCATTTAAGTGGCACAGAAAGTTGAGCTTGTTATCCAGCCAGAGCCCTAAGTATTTAAAGGTATCAACTACTTCAAGGGTTCATCTAAGAGTGTTCGAATCTGTGTGATATGTGGACATCCGAAGTAGACTTTGGTGACAGAATCATTGCTTTAGTCTTTTGGCATTGAGGAGGAGCTTATGAGTGATAAGATTGTATTGGAGGGTGACAAAGTCTTTCTGTAAGTACTCATGGGCCAAATCAAGGATGATTGTGGTATAGAGTACAGTATCATCTGCGAATAAGTGCACATTGGCTGTGCCCAGCTGCGAGTCCAGATTATTGATGTATACTGCAAAGAGGACAGGGCCCAGGATGAAGCTTTGTGGGGCTCCTCGTAACAAGGATTTTTGTGGGAATGATCTCCTATGGCTTTGACTTGTTGTAACCTATCGGTTAGGTAGCTGGTGAACCATTTAATGGCAGAACTATCAAGTCCGATGTTACTCAGTGCAGTAAGCATGATGGTATGATCCACAGTATCGAAGGCCTTACTTAGATCAAGGAAGAGGGCAAATACATGCTTCTTAGAGTCCAAGGCCATTTGCCAGTCTGTAGTTACTTTGGCAAGAACCGACACTGTACTGTGTTTGGCTCTGAAGCCGGACTGAGGGGATTTAGCAACTTTGTGAATCCAAATATTCTCTAAGTTGGATGCTGATAATTTTTCAAGTAATTTAGAGAGGATGGATAGTATAGAAATAGGCTGGTAATTGTTCAGATCACTCAGATCCCCAGCCTTGAATAATGGTAGGATGGGGCAGTTTTCCACGAGACAGGTAGCTCACCTTGAATCAGAGAGGTGTTGAATAAGTGTGTAATGGGGGCAGTCAGATAGATATGGCAAGTTTTGGAAGTAAGGTTCAATATTATCTTCACCGCACTTTTTTGTATCCAGAGAAAGGAGAAGGTCCTCCACTTGCTTGAACATAATTGTGAGGAAGCTGAAGGGGATGGGATGTAGTTGGTTATGGTTGTGGTTATCAGTGAAGCCAACAGTGTAGTCTCTTGCCAGGCTAAGTTTGCTGATAGGTGAGGTATCAAAGGCAAGCCTGCAGTGGCAAAGTGATCATTGAACTTCTGTAGTATATCAGTTTTGTCTATAGGTGGTACCATCAGACACAATCTTGTTTGGAAGGGGTTTGCAGTGGACTGACCTTCAACATCTTTGAGGATGTTCCAAAATTTTGCAGAGTTGTTTTTATTGTCTTCTAGTTCTTTTTGGAAGTACCTAGCTTTTCTCACCTAATTAACTTGGTACAAGCATTCCTAGTGTACGGAATGCTAACCAATCACCCTTCAGGTGGGATTTCCTCGCTTTTTTTCACTAGTAGTCCCTATCCCTAAGTGCTTTCTTCAGGATGGGAGAGAACCAGCCAGGAGTTTTATTTTTTGATCTGATCAGTCTTAGTGGGTGTGATTGTCTAGTAGCCCCAGTAAGAGGCAGTGAAAGATGTTAAATGCCTCATTAAAGTTGGAGCTAGATAGAAATCCTGCCAACGAATGTTGCTTAGATCTTTCAGAAAGTGTACTGGCAGAACTTTTCAGGCATCTTTTCAGTTGAATTTGAGGCTGTTTTTATTTGGGAAGGATGTCTGATGCAGGCAGTAGCACAATGGTCGCTTATATCGTTGAAGAATACTCCAGTATGCGAGATAGTGTGAGGTTTGTTTACTAGGATAAGGTCCAGGAGGGTGCTGCACTCAGGGTTTTTCTGTTAGGTCTGGTTATAGCAGTCGCCATTTGTAACAGACCATTAACATCGCATAGATCTTTCAATTTCTTAGAGCTGCCATCATTCCAATTTAGATTGAAATCCCCATTAGAATACACTCAGTATTAGCAGAGTCAAGAAGGTTTTGAAGGTGTGGCAGAAGTGCTCAGCCACCAGACGTGCGTTCGTAGCATGCTGCCATAAGGAGTGATTTCTCACTGGAAAATGATAATTTTAGAGCCAGGTATTCAAATTCCTTAGCCTTTGAGGTACAGTCAAAGATGTGACTGTGAATTTGCTTTTGACATATATTGGAACCCCTCCCTCTCTAGTCAGTCTATCACAGTGGTAGATGATATATCAAGGTACATTGATAGGTTTGTCCAGGGTCGAGGGTGTGAGCAGGATTCAGTTATGATGAGGAAATCAGGAGATGCATGTAGAGCCCAGGTCTGTATAGAGTCACTCTTCTTTAGCAAACTACAGACATTGATATAGAGAAAGCTAATCCTTTATATTGAGGGAGGTCCATGAGGGCATCCAGAGAAATAGGTGGGCCTGGGTTTAATTCAACATTTCCCAAACAGAGTAGGAGAAGCAGTAGTAGTTTTTAAGATGGTGTCTTGGCCTGCTAAATAGTCTTTTGTTACTCCTTCTAGCATACATTGGTTTAGCGGTGGCTGTGTTAAGGGCAGGATTTCTATTTGCTAGGGATAAAACATGGAGAACCGATAGGTCCGATACCATCCTTGGGAATTGCATGTGTTCTATAGTTATGGCCAGGGCCACTGGAAAATTGTGAACATTTACCCAAAAATGTGGGGACTTTTTGCAAAAATTGCAGGAAAATTAGAGGTTCACAATACATCCCCACTCCCCTAATAAATATTTTATTGTTTGCTGCAGCATGTATTGGTCACATAAATTGTTTAGATAAGTGCATTGCCTCTTGTAAATGCTTTTGATGTGAAGAAAGGTGTGTGTTTTTGAAATGCACTGCAAATTAATCATTATGTAGCATATCTTCTAAAAATCAAGACATCTAAGTCATGCAGTGCTAACTAGATTTTATTCACTAATTTACAGTTAGTCTATACCGAATGCATCCTGAAACAACATATTTTGCCAGTTTCTAGATGTTAAATAATGAAGCCTGTTTAAACTACTTGCTTTGGTGCAAGAAAAAATAAACAGATAACTAGGGTGCCTAATAAAGGTCTAGTAAGAAAAATGTTTATTTTGTTAAAATAACTACTGTTCTTAATCAGCACTGTGAGTACATTTTAAAGTCACAAGCTAAAAGTATCAAATCACAAGAGTAGTTTTTCATTACATCATACAATAGTTTTCAATACATGGTACTTTTGTTCTACTCGGTTTGCAGTGATTTTACTTGAGGTTGCAATTATTTTGTCTATTTGAAGGTAAATGTTTAACTATACCTAACCTGTTCAGCATGTTTTCAGAAATGTTTGCTTTATGTACGTTTTGTATGTAGTATGCAGTTGTGGCAGACTGACATGTAAGGAATCACTGTCACCAACCCCTCAGAAGCACATTCAAGTTTATAATTAGCAAGGCCAGCCAGACTCCTGACACATTTGAATCAAAATCCTTTCAGATTGAAAGTATTTATACAAGGAAAATCTACCTTACCATTCAAAACAAGCATTGTGGTTAATGCTTCATTTAGGTGAATGGGGCACTTTGCACCTCTTCTCACACCTATAGTTTCAGTCTCTGTGTCAGCAAAAGTTCTCTAACAGTCTGTTTTCACACAGATTTTAAAAGTGTTCAAGTCTATATATGCATGACCAGAGGATTTTGAAACCAAAGCAGGGAAGGAAATCACATGAAAGCAGAGTCACATTTGACCCTTCTCACCTCACACTATACTGTTTTGGTCAAATCCAAGTCTGTGTACTAAATTGTTAGCATAGCTGAGTAGATTTCTTGAGAATTTAAATATTTTTATACAATTTTAGTCAAAATTCCATAAATGTAAGAAATTGCAGAAATTGCAGTTTGTGCGAAGAAGGATGAAAATTGTGGAAGTGCGGAAAAATTAGCCTGCAATTTTCCAGTAGCCCTGGTTATGGCCTGGTGGGAGGAGGAGCATGACCATAGAGGAGCGTCCCTGATGTAGGATGCCATGGTCTAATATGGGAGGCTATATCTTGGTAGATGATAGAGGAGGCAAACTAAAATTTTGGTTAGAGCATAACGTAGTAATATAAGGTAACTCTAGAGAAGGATAGGTGCAGATGGCATTCTTAATGTGGAGATATTTCCTTTTACCAGTAATAAACCACTTTTACCAGGCATCGCATGCCTAAACTGTGGAACTCTCTCTAGTCGACACCCGACAAGTGCGTTCTACCCAGCACTTTGACTCCCTCTTGCGAGCCCAGTTCTCTTCCACTTGCTCCTGCAGAAACTGGCGCTGTTCCTACACAGGCTCCCTTGAACCAGAGGTCCTTCTCTAAGGCTTCATGACCCTTGAACACGGATGATATCCTATGCATCCTGAGCTGTACATCACTGCATATATATATATATATATATATATATATTATATATAGATATACTATATATATCTATATATATATATATATATATATACACTGTATATCAGTTGTATAATACTAGTCTGCTCTGTTAATTATGCAAATGTATTCACTACTGTTCTGCAAATGCCTGTCAATGTAAACTGTAAATGCAACATATCTGCTAATATTGCCTAAGCTTGCATTGCTATGTATAATTGTCTTCTATTGTTCTCTAAATTTTGTAAATTGTGTCCAATGTCCTCCTCCCCAGGGCACACCTGGAATCGAGCAGTACTTTTGCTCAGTGTGCCCCCTGATAAAACTCTTATATAAATAAAATATTTTTTCTTGCCATTTTATAATCACAATTCATGAATATTCATGAACAATTTGATGGACATGATGAAAGCTCATGAACTGTCTTTGAATAATTCATGAATATCCATGAATAGTTCATGATCATTTCAAATGGGTGATCACAGATCTGTTTTCAGATAGTTGTCGTTACAAAACTTCACTAACTAGGCTCTCATTTTTGTCATAAGGTCCCAAACATACTCTAAAGCAGCTTTCTTTTCTCCTGTTTCCCCACTCAAGCGTGTCTGTTTCTTTTACAAAGAAATCAAGCTCACTGTTTAACCACTTCTGCAGTGTGGCAGCTGCCACCTTCGCCAGTGGTGCCTAGGATGTCTTTCTATGAAATAGGAAAAAGTCCATGACAATGTCTGACCAGGGCCTCAACCATTATTCCAGACCTGGAGGCCCTGCCACTCTGCAGGTCCCCTTCACCAGGCACACTTGCCCAGTGTCTATCTGTCTGTCCTAGAACACACTAAAACTAGCATGACCCCTTTTATGCCCAACCATGAAGCATACCGTTAAGGACTCTCCCAGCAGGAAAGCTACCAGTGCTATTTTATACTCCATGGGGGGTGGGAGTGTTACACTATTATTAAGCTAAACTGCTTTTCTGTTTTTAAATAAATATTTGTATAGCAATAAGTCTAACTGCTTTATCGTACATGAGGGTTTGCAACTAATAACATGATCTTTTTAGAATATTGTCAACCAATGAGAATGATCCATTTCCAACCATTGTTTGTTTGCTATCTGGTCCCTAACACCACTCTTATGGTTGTAAGAGTGGTATCATGTGCATTCCTAGGGTAAGATAATGTAAGTAACAGCACTTTTACAAACATGAGAGTTGTCTCCATGACAGTATTCATATATAATTGTTTCAGGTTGATACATAATTTATTAAAAATTTGAAAAACCTCCCATAAACATGCTATTTTCAAGAGGCGCTGGCATGAGACACTACCTCTACCTTACCTACTCTATATTTTTCTGTTGCTGCTCAATTTTCTAAAATGCATGTATTGCAAATACACGGTTACCATGTCTTGCATTGTTAGTATACTACCTAGAAATGTTCATCACTTTAAACCAATTGTTGCTCATCATCCAATGTGGTGTTCTCGTATGTATTAACCAGCTTGTATTATACGATTACATGCATACATGTTATATTACTGTCTATCATTTAATTTCCATTTATTTTTATTTTTCTTATTTATTTATGTATGTTCATTATCAGTGTATATGTCACAGGACCTCCTTGTGAATGAGCTTGCTCAATGGAGTTTTCCTGCAATAAACTTGAACTTGAACTTGAGTACAATATCTCATGTGCAGGGAAAGAGTACTGTGAGTTACTATTAGTGCTCCATCTGTGTATAATTATTATTTACATTAATATATGTAATAAATATTTAAACTACGTCAAACACCAGTGACAATGCTACACTTTTCCTCAAATACATTGCATGGGATTCTCACTGGTTGATGCTCCAGGTTGGATGCCCAACACTGGATTTTTGTTGGTTTCCTCCCAACAGTGACAACCTTTCTTCCTTTCTCCAAGGTGTCCTCCATGACTTGTCACTCCCCACTGGCAGGGCTATCAGGAAGGAATGCTCTTCAAAACACAATTCAGCATGTGGAGCAGGCAGGGGCATAGAATACAAGAGTGCTGGTGATGTAATCATGGCAGGTGTCACTGTTCTTCCATATGACCCTTGACCTCATTTCGTCCCACCATTCTGGTCCACACCCACACCCCAGTGTGGTCACACATGTATGCAGCTAAT
The DNA here is from genome assembly GCA_016271365.2 of Neoceratodus forsteri. Lineage (NCBI taxonomy): Eukaryota > Metazoa > Chordata > Ceratodontiformes > Ceratodontidae > Neoceratodus > Neoceratodus forsteri. The sequence goes on along the minus strand of CM028137.1, from coordinate 256,866,852 downwards.
TCTTGTTCGGGAAAGCTCCCTATCCCACTGCATGGGGCACTGCAGTGGCGAAATTCAGTGCCACCCACCCCAGACTGCAACATGCTGTTGTCAACAGTATTTTTCCAGCCTAGGCCACTCAGCTGCCAGTACTGCAAGTTCCCTCCTAAACCCTGGTTACTAGCATGGTAATGCAATGCTCCACAGTTGGTCAGTGGGCATTCCGATACATAATACTTTTTACTGATATGCAGAGTTTGGAAGGTCAGCTATTATTTTCAGACATATAACGCTCTTGTTTTTGGAGATATGGGCAGCTTTAGGTTTTTAGTAGCATTTTTCTCACAGAGCGGAGAACTAGGGTTTTGTTGATTTATAAGAATGAATGAACTCACCGTTTCCACAGTTCATGTGATTGAAAAAGAGTCTTTGACTCAAATTCACTACTTCCTGATTGATTATTTATTTATTTTAATTTATTTGAATTTTGGTAACTGGGTATTATCAAACAAAACATCAAACAAACAAAATAGCTAACTAACTAAGTAACTAACTATTTAACCAGAGATAAATCTGTATCAAACCACTAAAATGAAAAAGCCTTTTGATATTTTCTTCATCACTTCACCTTCCCATCCTGGGCTTGGGAACTATTACTGAAATTGTTTATGCAATATAGCAGGCTGGGCAAATTTATATTATGGCCTGATTCTTTGATCCTGAAGGAGTCCTTAGTAGACAAGTTCCACTGTACTTTAATCTCGGCAGCTATCTCAGTATAGCAGACACACCTTGCTTCTTCTTCTGTAACGACAATAGGGATATTCTGCAACCCTTCAGCCTGCCTTATATACATCTGAATTGGCTCTGAAGCACTTTTATATTTAAACAAATGACACTGTGCCTCATCAGAATCTCCATCCAACTTGTATATGTGGCTTGACATTCAACTCATTCATTGAACATTTGTTCAAGTCAGGAGTTGTGAATCTGATTCACACCTTTTCACAGATTACAGAATGGGTTTCTACTTACCTGATGCAGTTCACCCATATCAGTGTGACAGTCATTTTGGTGACAACAGTATGGGCACAGGCAATATGCCACCCAGCATTTCTGTGCCAGGCATTGCGGCTCCCAGGGTGGAGAGTGCCAAAGCCCTGTCCTGAAATAGTCATGTTTGCAGGGGCTGCCCCAACACCTAAATATAACCTTGTCTTGGGCGAACCACCTCAGAGGGAGCAGGGTGTCTTGGACAGAAAGGCAGCATGACTAAGGGGGATTTAAAATCAAGATTGCCCCAGTCATCGTTGCCCTATTGTAGCACCTAATTGCCGTGACAAAATTCAGTTGCCACTTTAATTGTATACCACCTGATGCTGAGAGCATAACTCTTGAAAGCTAGTCCTAAAAACAGTGTTAGTCCAATTAATGGTATCATTTGCAACATAGCTTTTTTTAGTTTTCTGCATTTTAACTGGACCAGCACAGCTACTACATGTCTTTGCTGACTACCTGCACATTTTGATATAAAATACCAACCAGCTAGGAAAGGAAGAAATGTTTATATATTTCTCCTCATACAAACATACCTTTCAGCCTATTGTCAGAGAAATGTGGGACCTTAACACTCAAAATTTTGAACAATGTGGAGTGCTGACCCTCAGAATATGGTTACATAATCATATATGGAAGTACAAGCTCTGAACACTGGAAATGAGTACCCTTAGTTGTCCAAGTTTAGTTTTTCTTTAGTAATTTTGAGCAATATTACAGTACTTTCTCCATTAAAGGTCAAATTTACAGCACCTTTTCTCTGTGTGCAGCATGTTTTATTATAGAACAAATGTGGAACACAACAATTTTGGAAGTAAAGTTAGAGATGTCTTTCATAATCTGGGACAGTTGAGAGATATGCATACAAACCGTATTCAGAAGTGCTTACGGGCCAAAGCAAGCAAATGAAAAAGCTATAAAACATTGACATCTTTAGCCAGACACTCCACCACTAGTGGAATAGCAGAAACAATGAGCATGTCACTTAATGCTCTTTGAGTCACACATGGCTGTAAAAGAGGGACAACATCTTGAACTCCTTACACACTGGCACTTGTGGTGCCTTATAGCTCATGGTTCACCCAATCTTTGCCTGGCTTTCCTCTTTAGGTAACTGAGGAGTTGGCCTTTGACTGCAGACTTCCAGTTGCTCTTACACACCAGAGAAGACACAGATTATTGTAAACATTGCCATGAAACAAAAACAATTTGGGTTGAAGTCTATGGCAATCAGTGAAGCTTCTACCTGTTCCAGTTTAGTCCCCAGCAACAGGTTTGGGGCCCTCATACTTGCAGGGTCCACTTGAAACACAAACTAATCCATTATAACAGGAAAAGACCAAGGTGGTGCAGGTAAAAGACAACTAGCAACTCCACACATGCTTCAAACATCCCATTTTGACATGAAGCACCAATATGTTTGTGCTGGCTGTGGCTGTAATAAACTTTTGGATAGCTACATTTACATTGTTGTCAGTGCTTTTCATTACTTTTTATAGCTGACTAAATGCAGGTTTTGTTGTGTTGAGTTGGTCACTTGGATGTACCTGCCATGTTCCCTCTCCTCCTCATCCTTCAGTCATTGGTAGCAGCCTGCCTGTGGTCCAACAGAAAACTAGTCCTAAATACTGCATCCAGCACAGGTGCCTCTCCAGGTGAGTCCTTAAATCTCCTTATGAGCCAATGTTTGGATGAGTACTTGAAGAAGTCTTGGGTTCCATTTTCTCCTGCCACTGCAGACAACAAACTACATTATCAAGGCATTCACATAAAGTGTAGAAATTTGGCCAACCAATGATGTGACATGTTCATATTTAGAAGTATGAATCCACATCACATTAGTCCAAACATTTCAATATTGGGAGTCCACCATTTCAGTGGACCTTAACACCTATGTCCCTGTTCAGGTACCTTTTGTAACCTACAATATCTCTTGCAGTTGGCTAGTATGGGGCTGTCCATATTGGGATAGGGCCAGCCAGTGTACATTAATGTAGTACAATTAGCGCGACACTGGGTCTGAGGCCTGAGGGCATCAGTAAGCACACTGACTGATTCAATAGACTGAATGTCCACATAGTACTAGAATCAAGTAGAAAGGCAGATTTAATAATAAATAATAATAACTTTATTTAGTTAAGCGTCTTTCAAATATATCAAGGCGCTGTACATGACAATTAATAAAATGAATAACAAACAAGTGTATAAAATGATCAATAAAACCCATTTTAGTAAAATTAATTTGGATATGCCTGGTGCCATAGGAAAGTCTTACGTGCCTGCAACCCCCAGGTTGCACACTCCCAAAGCTGACAGGTAGAGAATTCCAGAGGGTTGGGGCCACGTACATAAAATGCAGGCCCCTGAAGATTTTAAAGATACCCTTAGAATCTCTAGCAATCCCTCATCAGCCGAAGCTGTCGCTCTGGGCAATAAGGTATCAGAAGCTCTTTCAGGAGTCAGGGCCGAGTTCGTGGAGGCTTTATACATCAGTAATCCAACTTTGAAGGTGATCCACCACTGAACTGGCAGCCAGTGCAGTTTGCGCAGCACCAGTGTGATATGACAAGACCAGGAAGTCCCCATCAGCAACCAGGCTACAGCATTCTGCACTAGCTACAAGTGGCGGATATCAACCCCGGAAGCCCTAAATAAAGGGAGTTGCAATAATTAAGGCGTGAAGTCACGAAGGTGTGGATCAGTGTGGGAAGATCACGGACGGAACCAGGTGCTTGACCCTAGTGATGTTTCTAAGATGGTAAAGGAGGACTTGATGACTGCCGACACCTTAGATTGCAGTGTCAGCCCTTCATCAAGCACCACCCTAAGTCTTGCATCCATTCAGAAGTGAGGAGCTAGGAACACCCCAGGAAAAGTCCCAAAGGCTGACCAGCCCCCAACTGCCCTATCTGGTGACCTGGATCCACAACCATCACCTCAATCTTTCTCGAGTTCAACTTCTGCCAGCTGGAATCCATCCAATCCTGGATTTCAGAGTGGCAGCTATTAAATATCGAGAAAGCACTATCCTGGTCAGGTGCAAAAGACAGGTAGAGCTGGGTATCATCAGCATAGCAGTGAAACCTCAGCCCATACCATCTTACAATGTCCCTGAGGGGCAGCACTACCACAAACAACATGGGAGACAGCACTGAGCCCTGAGGGACCCCACATGACAGAGAGAGGCGTCAGAGGAATAAATCCTGGACACCACTCTCTGAGTTCTGCCAGTGAGGAAGGACTTAAGCCACTTGAGGACTGTACTAGTCAGGCCACAGATGAACCTCAGGGACTCAAGCAGCACCCCATAGTCCACGGTGTCAAAAACTGAAGAGAGATCAAGGAGCACCAAGATGGAATGGCTTCTCCTGTCTCTTGCAATCAGAAGATCATTGAGACCGAACCAGCACAGGCTCGGTACTGTGCTTCTTTTGCTCAGGTTGGAGAGGTTTGTAGATGTTATGGATGGTCAAGTGGTTCTTCAGCTGTACCACCACTAAAGTCTCAATTACCTTCCCCACAAAGGAGAGGTAGAGATTGGTCTGTAGTTAGCAGAGAGTCTGGGTCAAAGAAGCTTTCTTCAGGGAGCTAGGGAACTCACCCAAATCAAGGAGCACAAGATTATCTGTGCCAGGACCAGGCTGATGATATCTCAGCAACCCATAATCAGGAAGTTGTGCCGGATCGAACTACAGCATGTAGGGTGCATACCCTGGACAATCTGTAACATCCGTGAACTCCAGCTGGTCAAAGTTACTTCAGGAATGAAGAGGTACAGCAACTGGGCACCAATCAATAGCATCCCCATGAGAGACGACGGATCTCATCCTGATGTCAGCCACCTTATCCCCAAGAACCTAGCAAGCTCATCGCACTGCAATTGCGATAGGCTGTTTGAGACTGCAGGCAGCTGGGTTGCACAGCCTGTCCACAGTTCAAAAGAGCTGTACTGGTCAGTTCTGAGTGGCACAATCTCCCGAACAGGAATTCTGCCTTCTTACGGGAGATTGTTGGTTGGTAGAGACTTGTAATGTTCTAACAATCTAAGGTGGTCAGCCCACAGGGCAGATTTCTGCCAGCTCCGCTCTAACCTATGTCCTAGTTGCTGCAATTCCCTCAAAGTCCCATCAAACCAAGGGACTGAGGATGAAGGAGAGAGGATGAACACGGACAGGGCCGATAGAATCTAGGGCTGTGGAAATGACCTTGTGTAGAGGCCAGAACCAGAGCCTCTGAACTCCCCTTGCCGTGGGAAGTGCCGAGAGGTCAAGTACCGCCTTGGCCTTGAGGGCTCACATCCGTAAGGGGCGGTATCTGACCAACTCTACAGGGGTAGGCCACAAAGGGGGTGCAAAATTTAAACTCCACTGTGTAGTGATTGATCATCCAACCGGTTCCACCACCAAATCAGAAGCCTCGATCCCCAGGAGAAAAACCAGGACAAGGAGTGACCATATTTGTGAGTAGCAGAGGTAATAATCTGTGTGAGGCCCAGTGATGTCATCAACTGGAGAAAGTGCTGTCAAATTGCGAGGTTTGTCATCTACCCAGGCATTAACGTCGCCAAGAACTATCAGTCTCGGTGACTCAAATGCCATGTCGATCACAAAATCTGCCACTTCCTGAAGGAATCGCTTCTTATCCACGGTGGGCCGGTGATGAGGGCTATCCTACAGCTACACCTGCTACTGCAGTACACTTGAATGACCAACCTCCTCAACTTGTACACTTGTGAGGCCCAATTCAATCTTGAACAGACCACAACCCCCCGTGGTCCAATCTCGAAGCGGTGTATCACCAAGTACCCAGCCGAAATTGCATCCTCCAATGTGGGGCCAGCATTTTCATCCAGCAAGGTCTCAGTGACACAAGCCAGATTTGCTGTCACCACAAGATCCACAATAATTGGCGGTCTTGTTCTTGATAGATCTGGTGTTACATAACACTGCTTGAGTTGGACGGGTCTCCAGGGCTGCCCCAACTACCTGCCCACCAAAAGTAGTGGTGCCCTTATGTATGAGGACCAGACATGGAGGACCATGTTCCAGACTCCATTTCACCCAGGGAGTCTTGTGGATCTAAGTACCGGATGTGAGGGCCCTGCTCATTCGTCCTTGACTCTCTGCCTCCCCACCCAGCGCTCTACAGCATCAGCATCAAACTTCATCACTCTGGAAACACATCAGTGAGGGAATTCAGCTCAAAAGAGATTGTAAAAGATTATAAATTAATTTACATCTTCCTCTTCCATCCACACATGCATACATATATGGTGGGTGCAACAATCACTTTGTACTTTTTAATTGATTCTATCTGCACTGATATCAGAATCTAATCTGCTGAAGGTACAGATTCAATCCCATCACGATTAAAAACTGCCTTGGTGCAACCTTCGAATGGGTTCAATCCTTTAAATATCTAGGAGTTACCATCGATTGTAACCTATCATATACTACGCATTGGCAACATTGCCAAGGCTGCCAACACTCACATTGGCCTACTCTTCAGGCACAGGCAATGCCTTCCTCAGATGCCTTAAGGATTGCAGTACAGAGCTCAGTAATCTCAATAATGACTACGGACTGATCATTTACAGCTCTGCCTCTGCCACCGTCCTCAGTAACACATCCATTGCACTAAACAAAGCTTACCATCTCATTACCGTGCCCATCACCTCACTCCACGTGTGATTCCTATGCGCAGACTGGGTGGCTTCAACTTTCAAACCGGATCAAGTACCAAACCTGCCTTATGGCAAAGAAAATAGCACTAGGCCTTGCTCTCCCAGCTCTCCTCTGCCCAGCGCAGACTACTCACATCACCAGGGCTCTGAATCCCAACTACTGCATATCCCGTGTTTCTGCACCACACAAGGGCAAAGATCCTTTGTGCACAGAGCTCCCAGCTGGTTCAATGGTCTCAACATCAACATCGCCTCAATGCCAAAGCTTGGTCCATTCAATTCCAGTCTCCATCACATCCTGTCTGCATCTAGCTCCTGTGACTGTCCTTCCTAATTGTTACCCCTCTCCTCTTTGCTCTTTCCACCCAGCACTTAACCCTCTCCCTCAACTCCCTCTCCCATACACCCCTCATTCTCCCTCTTCTGACCCACCTTCCTACCCCTTGTAGCACTTTAATTGATATTTGACAAGTGCCTATGGCTGCATTCCAGTAGTGTGTCTCTCTTCCATACTGTGTTAATCCTGTTACCAGACCTCCTTCTGGCATTTTTGCCACTGTATTGAATGTATAAAACTGTATGTAACTGTAACCCACTTTATACTGTTATTCTTTTGAATTGTATCTCATCCAACGTGGAACCTTTGTAAAGAGCCTTGGCTCAAAGGTACTTGTAATCCTAGATTCAAATAAAATAAAAATAAATTTTGTGTGGGATTAGCAAAATAAAAGGAAGACTTTTATCAGAACACAGACCAGCTGTCTCCGAGGGTAATTTCAGTTTACATGTCCTGCAACTGATAGGACCCCTGGAGAATTAATGAGGGAGCTTCAAAGAGCCAAAGGTCTTTCATGACAGAAACTGACCTGCCCATGCAACCACTCCCTGCAGAGGCAGACATGGCTCAGAATAAAAGCAGAGGTCTGTGATTCCACAAAATCCAAAGTTCTGATTTAGACCAACTTTCCAGAGGCAAAGAATGTGTCAAATCTATGACATCAGATTGACGTATTTGATGATGTAACATGGGAGCTGGGAGCAGAAGGCTTTTGAGGTCTATGCCAGGCATTTGAAGTTAGCCTGTACTGGGAATCTAGACTTAAATCATCTAAGGGTTAGAGTCCACCATGGCTCAGTAAGATATTCTGTGTGGTAATAAACTTTATACTGTGCTAAGAGTTAAGAAGCTGTAAGAAGGTTTTTCTGTGTGTTCTTCTGCTGTGTGCAAACCATTTCTTTTTAATTGCTGTGGTAACCCTCTAATTCCCATAGTCTTGTGTATGTCTGATATCCTGTAGATGCATAAATATTGTGAAGTACTGTAGTAAATATTATTGTTATATAATAACTGATGACCCCGATATCAATCCATTTTGAGACTTGTAAAAAGTCATATCAACCTGCAAGTTGATATGGCAAAGTCAAATCAACCCGTGCAAAGCCACGCCAATGCCTGTAAAAGCAGCGCAAAGTTGCACAAACTGTGCAAAACACCAGTTATTGTAAAAATAAAAGATAGCAAGTGTTGTTATGGATTTTTTATACACCCTAGGTGTCTGATGACTGTATAAACATCTCAAGCTTTTGCTTTCGAGGTTTATGGGTCATCACACACCTTGGTAAAAATCCATAACACACTTACCTATCCATTATTCTCTATATACTTTATGCCTCTGTGACTGAATTTTTGGGGAATAGATAACTGTTGGTGCTGAAAACCTAAGATCTGTCTCTGACAGAGAGAAGGCAACAGTTACCATATTCTAAGAAGTAAAGTGTTTCTCAGAAGTGAGTGACATGGGAAGGCTGTACTGTGTGGGCAGTGGCTCTGGTAGAATTTGGACCAAGAATGTCCCCAGGTAAAAGAATCACTTCTGACTGGTGGCAGCTACCGAGGTACAGTACCCTCACATGTATTGAGGATTAAGAAACTTGGCAACCTGTTGCAGAGTGTTGACAGGTTGTGACAGTGGGTTAGGGGTATATTTACCATGTTGATTTCAGGTTCTAGCATGACCAACTGAAGAGGAGTCAGAGAACTTATGGGCATACAGAGTACATAGTGTAACTAGGTACCCACTGGGGACCATGGTTTTGACAGTGTCTAGATCACTACCTCACATCTGATTGGTCCCCATTAGTCAAAGGATAGACAAGAAAGGACATATCAGACATTTTTCCCTTTTTCCTCCTACATTCCACTATAGTGGAATAACTAAGTAGTTATGAGACAGAGATACTGCAGGATTTTACTGGGTCTTAGATAATGGGCACTACAGCCAAAGTTCTGTATTTAGTAAACATTACACTCAGAACAGTCAATGGGCTCATTAGGCCTAAGCTGGGACTAGAACTGACATTGAGATACACAGAGTAGACAGACACAGTACAGCATAAATCAAAAGCACCCATAGCATGTGAGCCGCACAAATGGTTTAAAAATGGCCTTCCATTTTATTAGCATAACAAACAGTGCAGTTAACATCCATTGCATAACTGTGGACAGTAAAAAAATGCTGAACCAAGGTGACGACATCACAGCTGCTGCCAATACTAAATGTAGTGCTGCTTACATTCAAGCATCAAACCCCATGATATGCTAATCCATACAGTATAGTAATCACAAAGCACAATGCTACAAACATGACCCTATTTAGTAGTTTCTTTAAAGATGCTGACTAGTCAATATTGTCATTTAGGACACCCTCCTGTCATTCCCCAGTTCATAAATACAATAGCTTTCCCACCTCCCAATGAATTTTTCCATGCCCCTCCCCATCCAGGCTTTTACTTTTCAATCCCAGTAAATTCAATTCTTAGGTCTACATTGGGCATTCAATGTACAGTATATGTTTAACAATAGCATATGATTCATTGCTCTCAGTAAGGCATGTACATGTCCCCAAACTCATTTAAACTGGTGAGTAGTTCACCTTAAATAAATGCCACACAACTAGATAAGCAAATAAACCACCCTCAAAGTACTGCATGTAACAAACTGCTGGATGTCAATCTGCTTATTCCATTTTGAATGGACAACTTGCTTACATTGTTTAACATAAGGACAGTAGATAAATCTACAACATCTAAAAGTGCCAGTGTGTGTGTGTGTGTGGGGGCGGGCAACTCTCTCACGGACCTGCTTCTGCCAGGGTTTCTGATGCAGTCTAGTGCACATCCCCCTTCACCATGGTTGGAAAGCACCAGTGATTGCCTGCATTTTAAACATGTCATCTATCCCAGGGATTTTTGGATCTCAGAATATATAAGAATGAAAAGGGGATGTGTGCACTACACTGCATAAGAACCCACAGATTGCAATAGCTTCTTACTGTATAATAGTTGTCAACCCCACTATGTGAAGTATAACATACCAAAAGGGCAACTGATATGAACCCTTAAGAATTGTACAGAACCAGGGAGTTTCAACTAAAAAGGCAGAAGAGGCTGTAGATTTAAGGAACAGGGCTATAGCAATAGCAGCATTGCTACAGCAGTGGAGGTTGTTGAAAACACTGACAGGGAAAGTACACTGATCCCCAGGGTTGTGGACAAAGCTGAACGTGAGTGTCCCTTTGTTACCACTTACTCTATTAGGTCAAAACAAAACGCAAGATTGTAAATAAGAATTGGTCAATCCTGAACTTGGAACCAAAACTTAAGGAATTGATTAATAAGTGTCCATAGGTAGTATTCCATAGACCTAGAAGTATGAGAGACATGGTGGTCCCCGTTTGCTTACTAGCACTGATCCAATTAGAGTTGGCTCCCTCCTACCTACCCACTGGCACATTTAGATGTGATAGATATATCTACTACCCTTATGTTAAACAATATAAGCAATTTGTCCATCCAAAATGGAAAAGCAGATTGACATCCAGCAGTTTGCTACATGCAGTACTTTGGGGTGGTTTATTTGCTTACCTGTAGTGTGGGGCATTTTTATTTGGGGTGAACTACTCGCCAGTTTAAGCAATGAGTTGGTGAACATGTACGTGCCTTACAGAGGGCGATGAATCATATGCTGTTGTTACACATACTGGATGCAGAGAATGCCAAGTGTAGACCACAGAATTGAATTTACTGGGATTGAAAAGGTGAACCTGGGGGAGGGGTGTATGAAAAAACTCATTGGGAGAAGGGAAAGCGATTGGATTTATGAACTGGGGATATGTTGGATGGGGGCCTAAATCACAATATTGACTTGTCAGTGTTTTTAAAGAAACTATGAAATAGGCCAAGTTTGTAGCATTATACTTTGTGATTGTTATACTGTATGGATCAGCATATCATGGGGTTTGGTGCTTGAATAGCATTACTACATTTACTTAAGATTAGTGCCTGATGTTATTTTGCCCATTTAGTATCAGCTCTGCTGAAAAGACTTACACTGTACTACATCCTGTATGTATTGCTGTTTGTGTCAAATAACAACTTTTGAAATACACTTTTTATGTCCAGATTAGAGATAGCTATTTGTATATTGTTCATAGCTATTTAATCCATTTATATATTTATGGAATAATTTCATAGAACTAAATTATATGGGTCAGTTTCATCAAGTTCGTTTTAACTGTGATGTCATGCAAACATACATGTTTTATTGGATGTTGGCACTTAAATTTACATATGCACTACTGTAAATGTGAAGGCACTTCTGTGTGTAGTAGATCACTCTGAGGAAGCTTGGGACCCACCAAGTGAAACGTCAGCAGTCTGTGGTGGACAGCGATGATGTCATCAACTTGTTTCTGCATTTTTTACCATCCACAGTTATGTACTGGATGTTAACTGCACAGTTTGCTATGCTAATAAAATGGTAAGTCATTTTAAACTGTTTTGTGTGGCTCACTTGCTATGGGTATTTTTGATTTATGCCTTGCTGTGTCATTATTTTGCCATGTAGCACCATAGCACTGTATCTTGGTGCTCATCCTCCCTGTGCTTTGCTAGTGACAGAGTAGACAGACACTACTGCGAACCAGGGCCCATTGTGCTCAACAAGCATAAAATCACGAACATCATAGCAGATAAAGTCTACGTAAGCAGAAATCATTAACCTGTCTTGCAAATAATTCATACTGTGGCACCACCTCCTTGAGTCATGCTGGCCTACAACCTGAAGCTTCTTTCTGTACTTTGATCTTAAAGACTATGCCCTATCCCCAGGGATTCTTTTATAAAAACACCCCTGAAGAAGGAAATATTGTAAGAGTCAATCACTGCCTTGTCAGCTGGGCAGACCTCGCAGCTTTCTGTGGAGAAATCAAACTCCAGTACTTGGAACACACACACTAGCTGGACTTGATTGAATGGTACTATCGCTGGCATGAAACTACAGGCTCCATAATCTGCACAGGGACAGAGAGTCTGGCTGTGTCACATGATTACATTGTCCATATTTCAGAACAATATGCCCAGAGGAACTCAATGATCATTTCCTTAAGCATCAAAAAAGCCTCTGGTGATATATAGGAACCTGGGGGGTGTTTGGGAGAGTATCCATCAAGTTGCTGACTAATTTTTGGCACCACAATTAGGGACCACAACAAAGGCAACAGTGACAGGGATGTTCTTGATTTTAGATCATCCCCCAGTCATGTCACTCTTTGCGCCCACACATTTCTGCCCCATCCAGGGCAAGCCCACCCGGAGGAGGCTATATTTAGTTTTGGGGGTGAGGGTGCAAAGCCCCCTGCAAAAGCTGACTGTTTTCCAGGAGGATGATTTGGTGCTCTAACTCCTGGTAGACTAATTGCTTCACACTGTAATGCCAGACATCTTGTTGCCTGCACTGTAATCGGCATCAGAAACATGATTGTCACTGCAGCACCGACAAACCATTTAGAATTACAATCACTTTAGTCTTGCCTTAAACTAGGTTTTGCAATAGTTAAACCATTTCAAAAGAAACTCAAGTTGTTTTACATACTTCGGTCAGTGGGAGCAGTGAGTCCTTCAGAGGCTGAGGGCTCATCAGTAAAAATAAAAAGCTGCACAGAAAGAATTGAAAGTGATTTTATCTACTCATTTCCCATCTGAACCATTCCAATTATGCAAGCTGTAGTGGCCGTTCACCCTCCCTTCCCACTACCATTCCACCTGTTTTACCAACCTCTTATAGCTATCAATGCTTTCTGGAAACCTATCATTGTATCAGCATCTCCCTGAGCAGGCTGTTTCATCTATCCACCACTCTTTCCATAAAGAAGAATTGTGTCACATTCTTTTGAATCTACCCCCACAAGCTTATCATTGTGCCCCTAGTTTATTGAACCCTTGCATTGCTGGAGCATGTCATGACACTCTGCCCTGTTAATTCTCCTTAGGCACTTCAGAGTTTCAGTCATGTCCCTTGCTTCCTCCTGGACTCAAGCGAGTATCCATAGATGCAAGTCTGAGTCTAAACACTAAGTGCCAGGGTTGTAGTGGTGCTCTTGTGCCAATGACATAATCAAAGTTGACTTGCAGTAATTAGGTTAACTTTAGAAATGTTAAACACTGGCCCGATTCCAAGACAGCGGATAGAGCAGAGCAAAGTAACCAAATGCAGAAGATACACCAAAATCCCTATGACATGTGAGCTGCACCAGATTCCAACAGCCGCAAGATACATCAGAAACACGGAATACACATCTGCAACTAATGCTGCTAGTGCATGTCTGACCCACAAAAACGGCATAGCATTATGCATGTTGCAACTCTATGATTATAAAGGTGTGCGGAAGTTGCAGGCATGTCATAGGAGCTATGAGATGGCTGGTAGCAGGGAGAGTCAGCAAGCATTAGCAAGAAGAGTAAGAGGACTTCACATTTGAAGAGACTGATGTTCTCTTGGAGGAGCTAGAGGCAAACCCAGACCTATTGTTGGGAGGCAGAGGCGAGCAACAAGAATGACTCCAGAGGAAGGCAGCATGGGATGAAGTTGTGCAGAAGGTCAATGCAGTGGCACATGCATGCCACACTGTGCATGACCTGCAGAAACAATACAGTGACCTCAAGTGCCATGCCAAGGCAAAGGAGACGTTCAATAAGCAACAGGTGATGGCCACAGGAGGCAGGCCACAGGACATGTGACCCCTAAGCACACACGAAGAGAGGTGCTGGCATTTGTGAGCCAGCACAGTGTCCTTGGGGACTCAGAGCTGGACATGTTCAGGATGGATGCAGGGATGGGTAAGTGGATGTGCAAAGCTAGCAAATGGATCATGTAGATGTAATGCAACACTGGGCAAGAGGAGTGTGACATGCTGCATGCACAGGCAGTGTACTGCAGTACAGTGTGTACTGTGAAGGTGGGGCACAGCAATGCAGGGGAACAGTGCACAGACAGGAGAGGGGTAGTGTGGAAATGTAGCCTGGTATGGTGCATGGCTCTGTGAACAGCAGGCGGTGCAGCCACCACATGGACAGTCAGCACTGATGCACTGTAATTACCCCCACAAGTGCAGCTGCAGCGGATACAGGGGCAGGTAAGGTGGCAGCCAGCACCGCCCAGCATGAGGTGCACAGTGACACAGGGGAATGGATGGTGGCACACATGTTGGGCATTGCTTGTTGTGGTAGCACCAAAGCACTGTTGTTAACCCCACAGGTGATGAGCCAGGGGACACAGGGAAGGTAAGCCAATGGCCATCTGTGCCACTGCCCTGCAGGATGGCATTGCAGGCTAGTGGACTGTGGCAGGCACAGGCATCATGTAATGGTGCAGCAACACTGATCCTCACATTCCCCACAGGTGCAGAGGCAGATGGCAATGGGGCAGGTAAGGACATGGCCAGTGGCAACACTAGTGCATGGGAGAGCAATGCAGGGGTGGGATGGCAGCAGGCATGACATTGGACATACCAGTGATGCACTGATGTCTCCCTACAGGCATGGCAGCAGTGGACACAGTGGCAGTGGACAGTGTGCCTGACACCGCATGGCAGGCCCTGCAGGACACAGCTGAGACATCAGTGTTGGGTGAGCAGCAAACAGTGGGGAACAGCTGCAAGAGGAGACTGGGCTGGACCTCAGTGACTACCTAAGTTGTAGCAGCCTGGGGTGACAGCACAGGACCTGAGCCCCATCCACCAGAAGCTGGAGGAGGCCCTGAATGGGGCGAGGACATCACCCAAAGCGGAGAGGCCGCAGACCCCAACTGACTATGCAGGGTTCTGCCAGATCCAGTGACCACCACGCTGAGCAGGCGGAGATGTTGGGCTGCATAAGGCTCAGCATTGATGCCCTAGCGGCACAGCAAGAGCAGATGGCATCACTGGTAGAGTTGTTGGAGACTGAGGTGCAGACCACTGCTAGTGCCATGGAAAGGATCGTGGAGGCCAGGTCACAGCTCAGGCCAGTGTACTGGCACAGACATGTGCCACCACCCACCTGCCATGGCCATCAAGGGTTGGTGGCACAACAGGGAAGGCAGGCTGATGCCCTTGTGGCCCTGCTGCAGGCCACACAAGTGGCCTGTGCCCATGGGACACTGCTGGGCATGACACAGCCACACAGGTGACACCAGATGAGCAGCCAGCACCAGCCCCACAAATGGTGTCAGAAACAGGCACTGAGTCCACAGCACCACTGCCAGGGTGGCGAAAATCCATCGCCACTAACACCCCACCAGCACAAAACCACTACACCACCACCAACACCAACACCACCCCCACCGTCCCCTGCAGTCATGACACAGCAGGTGTCAGCAACACCACAACCACCGGCACTAGTGTTTTCGTCCATACCTTGGGCACACTGCGCTGTGCTACCAACACCCACAGTACTGGGGCAACATCAGCCACCAAAGGTAACTGGACATGTACCGGTGGTAGCATGGCGCTGCAGGGTCACAAAGCAAGAAGGCAGCAGCACACCCTCCTCCAAGGGCATGGGGCAGAACGCTCTGGATACTGGGAGCAGGACCACTGGCTCATGGCAAGAAGCAGCACAGGCGGCGGCATGGAAGGTGGCCATGGACAGCAGTGCACCCACGGGGGAGTTGCCAAGGGACAGCGCCCTCAGTTTGCAGCACCTGCACCTGGGAGACACATCAGGACCCAGAGGACAGTGATGCCAGTGGCACCATCGACAGTGGTGGCACGAGCGAGGTGCTGGCGTGTGCTGAGTGGGACGCAGTGCCACTACACAGTCCTTAAAGTGGAAAGACTGGGCACTAGCGACAGGCACAAGACAGATGTGCACCTGTGGCATGCTGTTGCCTGTAGTGGGCTGTGAAGGTGGGCTGCACAAGAGATCGACCTGAGGTGCATCTGGCAGCTGTTTGTAGGGGTGTGCATATGCATGTGTGAGTGTGTGGCGGCAGGGAGCCACTGTGTGAGGTCACGTATGTGCACTGCACAGGCACTGGGTGATGGTGTGTGAGGCATGTCCCAGTACTTGACTGTATTGCGGCTGTGTCACCCGTAATGTGCCACCTGTCACTCCTCTGACCTCTGCACAATACCTCAGCTTTGTGTCATTCATTAACACTATCATGACAGGACATATGTCAGCCTGCATACCGCATATAGCAGAATGCACATGTGGTTCGCAGGCTGCAGTTGTGTCCAAGCTCTGCATCTGCATCTTGCAGTTGTGTAACTGCATCATCGTCGTGCATGCAGCATTAGCGTGGTAGTCTAGTACACTGCATGTGTGGCTTGTCACGTGAAACATGCACAAGGGCACCGTCCAGCAAGCGCAGGGCCACAAAACTCGCATGCCTGATGCAGAGCAGATCAAGCAGCAGTGGATGGAGACTGGGCATTCCTGGGGTGAATGACCAGCCTGACATTAGTCCCCACACAGCACAGCCAACTGATTTGTGAGTATGTACCTCTCAATTGTTATGGATTCGGCATACCTTTATGATTTACACACGTAGATACCCTTACTCTGCATAGGTGGGAAGATGTTCCTTTGCATCAAAATGCCCTTTCTGGACACACAATCCATTTCATATCTTTGTCCTACAGTGATAGGGACAGTCCTTATCACCAACTATATGGGGCCCACTATCTGTAGACAGGTTAATGTGCAGTATATGTGTGTTATGATATGTGCAGGCCAGTGCTATGGTATTCGATTCTGTGAGGTGGAGGGCATGATTGACTACATGAGTATCGTACAGCCTGCACATATACAGTACTCAGTGCCCCATGCAATTGCCAGTGTACTGTGCATGTATGCCACACCAGGTGGGACACACAATGGTAATCTGTAGTTACTGTGACAGTGCAGTACCCTCACCTCTGGGATGGGTGAGGGCATTGCACATTCTGATGTGCTGCACAGTATGTGTGCACCATGTGGTACATGCAGTCAGTACTGCAGACTCCCAGTGGTACCCCAGGTGGCACACAACACAATGGGAGGTGGGGTCATGAGCTGCACCACCACTCATGCAGCACTCACTAATGACATCTGTGCTCACTGCCATGCTTCCATTTCCCCATCCAGGTGCCACACATCTGTCTGCAGGCCTGCCATCAGGGTGTACTAGGAACACGGAGAAGGTAGGTGCCTTGCCCAGGGTGATTGTGCCTTGCCACGTGTATGGCTGTAGCTAATGACCCTGTCATGGTTATGTTGCAGATCCTGGATTACCATGTCGTGCAGCAGGGATGTAAGCCTGGTGGCAGTGCCCTGAACTACGCCAGAGGAGGCGGCGCAGCTGGTGAACCAGGTGCAGCAGTGGCGCACCACACTGTTGCCACCCGACTGCAGGTGCTGCATGACTGCAGCACAGGAGAGGGTATGGCATGCCATAGCAGTGCCGTCAGTGCAGTCCATGGTGTGTCACAGCATGCATCAGCTGCAACACAGGTGGCAGGACCTGGCCAGGAGGAGCCACAGATATTAAGCCACCTGCTCAACATGGTGGCGTGGAGGGCCAGAGATGAGGACCGGCAGTGGCTGCAATCAAGGTGGGTATGATGACATGTTGCATGCCACAACCACTACTCCACAACCAGTGCACTCTTCTGCTGTGGTGTACCCATCTGGCACTGCTCTTCCCCACACAGGTGCAGGCCCCAGCCAGCATGGGCAGCAGGAGCATCCAGCCCTGGAGCACGAGCATGGCCACTGGCGGTGGGGATGCATGGCCACAGGAGGTCAGGTAGGTGTTGTCATGGCCAAACTCACAGCATGCCAACAGCAAGGTGGCTGCGGGGAGAGGGAGCCTGAATCGCATGCCCATGGTCATGTGTGCAGTAGCAGGCAGCTGTGTGCTTGACCATGTGGCTTAGGTGTAGCCATGTGCACCTGCAGTGCCTGTGGCCATTGTGCAATGCCAGTGTGCCTGACACCATGCAACATGTTGCAGTGGTGTGTGCATGTGTGTGTCTAGCATTTCTTGTGGTGTGTGCTGTGGCATGCATGTGTGTGTGCCAATCCATACAGTGTTTCTTGCTGTGACCCATGCCCTTCTCTCTTGCAGGTGGTGGGAGCGGACTTGTCCCACGGCAATGGCTGACCTGAAGGCCGGGATGCAGAGAGTACCGCCGTCACACATGCCATTGCCACAGATTATGTCCAGTACTGCCACAATGGATGAGAAGGTGGAGGGGACATGATGGCATAGGAGGACTTCTGCAACAGTGGGACTCAGGGGTCTGAGGGGTACCATGCAGCGGTTCCCATGGCTGGGCTGGCTGCAGATGATCCCGGTGCTGTGGATGTGCCTGTGGAAGCCATGCAGGTGGAGGTGTGCCTGGTGGTGGTGGAACACTCTGCAAGGGAGCCAGAGGTGGCAGTGCTGGCCGAGGGGTGCAGGAGGTGGAGGCACATGGTGCAGTGGTGCAGGTGGTGGGGTGCAGTGCCCTGTGGTTGGGCAGGCTGTGGTGGAGCAGCGGTCGGCAGTGGAGGCGGGTGGTGGGAGACATGCCCCAGGATGCCTGTGCTGTCCACCTCTCTGGGCACAGTGACCCTGCACCTCAGCTGCAGGTCAGCCATGGCACTGCTGCAGAGGCACCTGGTGGACAGGCGAGCCTGAGTTGAACCTGTACCCAGGGCAGCCAGCGCATGGTGACCAGCACCTGGTGGTGCTCATGTCCTCCATTATGGCGGATGTCGCTGCGCCTGCATGGATCACTCGCCGCTGTCCTCTCTGTGTTGCAGAGGTGCTGATCATGTCGTAGCATGGACTGTGAACATGGACAGTTGGGGTGTGCACTGCCTTGGCGGTCTGGAACATACTGTGTGTCCATTGGGGCAGGGTGGGAACCTGGCATGTATCTCTGCGGGGTGGGGGCTTATGGGCTGTGTTCCCTGATGGCAGGGGCTGCCCATGTGTGGGGTGTCTGTGTTGGGCTGCGTGCCTGGGTGGGTGGCACTGGTTGCTGGGGGGCTGCCATCTTGGGGGATATGGGCCCAGTCCATATCCTACACTACTGCTGTTTGTACTGGAGTGCGGGGGTTGTTTTCCATTGCTATTGTTGTTGTTCTTATTGTTGACATTGGTGTTGTTGTTGTTGCTGTAGATGTTCTTGTTGTTGCTGCCTAATGTTCATTCCATTCTGTTGCATTAAATGTCTTTTACACACCCATGTCTCTGTGCATCTGTCTGTGGTGTGTGTGTCTCCCTGTGCACATGCGGGCATGCATGTGGCGGTGCTGCGTCCATCACCTGTGCATCCCCTGTGCACATGGTTGCTGTGTGTCGGCTGTGTGCCTCACAGCCTTCAGGCGCCATGCCGGTGGTCATGGCTGCATGATGCCCTGTCTGCAGTAGTGCAGGTCCAGGCTACCACACATTGCATGTCCTGGCTGTGTGGTGGCCTTGGTCCTGTATGGCACCTTCTGCCCAGGGGTCCAGTGTACCCTGTGGGTAGCACCAGTGGCACAGGCATTGGTGTGTCTCACCGCATATGTCTACAGGTCTGTGCCACCCAGTGCTGTGTTCCTGTTGTGGTTGCACTGTTTACATGTATCAGAGGCCATGGCAGGGGCATTGTGCCTGGTGGCACCATCGTCCCAGCATTGTGTCTGTGGCCTCTGTGCACCCTTTGCCTCCTGTGCTGTCTGTGCCATTGGCACATGCGTTGCTGCCTTTCTCACTCCATCCTGTGTGTACTGGGAGCATTGGCTTGGGTGTTCCACTGTTTGTGGTGTGGTCCACCTTGAGGGCACTGCTGTTTGTGTGGTGTGCAGCTGTCTGGCTGGGGGTGGTTCCACTGGCCTGTGCACTGTTAAGCCAGCTTTTACTTGTTCTAACACGTGGCCTTCATCTGCTATGTATCTGTGTATGCCACCTGTTTTGGAATAGCAGTTTGGTGATGCTGGTGTGTTATGCCTATCATAGGCCACATTACACAGTGGCGTATGCATTTTATGTCATATCTGTGTCATCTTGTGGTATTACGTAGCAGTTGCAGGGTGCGACGTAAGTGTTCTCTTGGAATCGCGCATGTTGCAAATCGCTGGTGTAACTTGCAATCTGCACTGTCAGGTCTGGCGTACTGCGTTTCGCCTGGCGTAACTGTCTTGGAATCAGACCGGGCAGAGTCTGGCAAAAGACATGTTTCAACACTATGTAATCAGCTGTCGTGACAAACCTTTACGAGGAAATTTAAGTTAGAGGACATCTCAGATAAAATAATGCTATTATAGACAGAGAACTATCAATGTGTAACCTATTCCATCAGACATAGATTAACTTATTCATTTGTTGCACTCATGGCAGTAATGTGCTACCAAATATGTAACAACTGGCTCTCAGAATTTAACAGCTGGATCTCTACCCCTCCATTTGCAGTCATTTTAACAGGGGAAAATTAGCAACCGCCTCTTCAGAGCCTGGGAGCCCCTTCTGCACATAATTGATTGATGGTTTGCAAGATGCAGTAAGGTATCATCTTGTAACTGGCTTATGCTTCATCAGCAATAAAATCAGGATCTCCTATTGACTTGCTCATGTCTGGCCAAATCATAAGGCTTTAGCCTGGGGTTGATTGGGACAGCTGGCAACTTATACCACACTCCCCATTTATCAGTAGTTTGGTTAAAACGTCAATTCCAAGCATCCTTGAGATATTCATTTCTTTGCTTCCCTAACTGCCTGAGGGTATCTTCTACTCTTTTGTCACAGCCATTGCTGTTCCCAGTCACTGCTAGGGTAACTCCACCTGGCAGGACTTCTGTATACTGAGTGATTACTTAACTCTTCCCAACTATCCTTATTAGCCTCTACCTTCAGACCTGCTGGCCCTGCCACTGATTTTGTACCTCTGCTGCATAGACAGCTATCGTATGTGCCCCTGGCTCTTTAGTGCTACACCTGGAGTCATTCCTTCTCATCCATCTACGTCCCTTCTTGGTGCCACCTGAGTGCATGTCATTGTGTCTGTTCCAGGATATTCATGGTTGCTCCAGTTATGATTTTCAGGTTTTTCTCCTTCAGCTTGGTTGCACTGCTTGGTCAGTCCTGCTGTGTACTCACTTCATTCTCCTAACAATATGGCTGCTACTGCCTGCTGCCTGCAGTTTGTTGTTCCTTCATGCAGCCAGATTGCTCTGTTAGCTTGCCTGTTCTGTCTCTTTCCTTTAACTAACACTGATCTTCTCTCCCTTCCTCCTCTCTTTTTGCATGCAATTCACCACTGCTTTCCTGAATTGTGTTCCTGTACTTGCTGTTTCACCTAAGCTGCATTGCTGCTTGTCATCTTGACATCTCTTTGTGTCTCTGTGCCATGTCTGGCCATGGTGCTGTACGATGCTGCTAATGCTCAGAAGGCCATTTTCTTCTTGCCTTTCCTGGCCCCCAGTCCTCATCTGTTTTGTTCCCTTGCCTTTCCTCTGCTTGCTGCTTCCAGCTGCAGGAGCCCCAACCCTTTCCCTTCCACTCAGTGCATCCTGCTTCAGAGGCCCATTCCCTCCACCTGATGTCTAATGCATTGATGTTCTGCCTCTCTCCCTTGTTTCCTTGTCCCAGATGTGCCTCTATACTTCCTGCTTTGCCTTGGATGAGTCTCTCCCCACTTCTGTTTGCTGAATTCTTCAACTGAGGGTCTTGTCACTTTTTCTTTTCTTGCTGCCTTGTTTCAGAGGCAACTCCTCCATTGCTGCCCTGCTGTCAGGGAGCTGCCTTTCATCTGCTTTGGCCTTGCCTTGGAGGCTTACCTCTATCCTCTGTTACTGCCATGCCTCAGAGTGCCACCCCATCTTGCTTGCTGCCTATGGATCAGGTGGGCAATGACAGCAATGGGTAGGGTGGTAGGCTGCAACAACTGCAGTGCACTAATCTTTCTAAAATTGCCTGGAGTGTGGGAGGATGTTTAGTGTGCAACCACATAGAAAAACTTAGAAAGGAGATTGAGGGTCTGCAGGAGGAACTAAGACAGGCAAGGCAGATTGGGGGTGGGTTTAGCCCAATACTGAAGGGAGGAAGAAGGGAGATGAGGAGGCGATTTAAGCCAACAGTGGTGAGGAGAGGTCAGAAGAAGGAAGCAGAGACAAAGGGCCCAGGCCAGGAAGAACAATTGCCGGGAAACCAGGTCAGAGACAAAAGACAAATGGAAGGAGGAGATAGGGACTTGTGAGGGAGGCAAAGAAGTGGCAAAAGTCATGGAGTGGAAAGAAAACAGGTTACTATGAAGAGAGAGGGAGGCGGGCATTTGTGAAGGGCCTTCAGAAAATAGTTGTGCACTGCTAGAGAGGAAGAAGGTGGAGGAGGAGAATGATGAAATTAGAGGAGTAATTGATAAATGCCTGGACCAAACTGGAGCGGGGGAAGTTCTGCTGGGAGAATTGCAACAGGGTTAAAAGGGAAATAATGTGCAGGAGGAAGAAGAGAGCTGGAAATGAGAGAGGAGATGAATGGAAGCAAGCAGGAGTAAGAGGGTGGAATCTTAGTGCTGGGGACTCAATAATAAGAGGAGTTAGGTGGGGTAGCAAGGGGAGAGGCATAGTCGCATTTGGGTGGAGGCCATGCCAGGAATGACAGCAGAAAGGGTGGGACAGTCTGTTCTGAAATATGCTAGAAGGGTAGGGACAAGCCTCATTTAATTATACATCTTGGGACAAACGACCTGGCTGACAAGACAGTAGATACAGTCAGAGGAGGTCTGAGGAACTAGCACAATTATGTGAGTGGGCAGGAAGATCAGTAACCTTTTCAGAGATACTTCCATGCCAAAGGCAAGCACAACAAGAAAGCTAAGAATAGAGGAATTTAACGGATGGCTAAGAACCTGGTGTTGTGATAAAGGGTATGGGCTGTTGGGGGTGGGGAGGGACCTGGGAGGACAGTAGTCTCTATGCCAAGGACAGACTACACTTCAGTGAGGAGGAAAGAAAGTGTTGAAACAGAGGATGGAGGAGTACATAGAGGAAGTTGGGAATTTAAACTAGGAGTGGGGGTGGCAGTTGGGGAAAGATATGCAGAGACCACAGGTTGGGAAACCATTGAGCTTACCCCCATAACAGTGACAAAGGACAAATGGCAAGTACTGTTGGTGATGCTAGGAAAGGAGGGAGGACGGGAGGGGGAAAAGGGTGGAAGGTGGTTACCCTTAATGCTAGGAGCCTTGGGAGGAAAACTGCAGAGTTACAGGTTCTCATGGCAGAGGGAGAGGTGGACATTGCAGTCATCATGGAAACATGGGCCACCAATACAATGACTGGGACCTGTCTGTACCAGGGTACAGATTATTTCTTAGGGGCAGAGTGATTGGGAAAGGAGGGTGGCACTATATGTGAAGAAAGGACTGAAGTGTGTAGGGAGGAAGGGAGGAGGGTAGTAAGGAGTCACTTTGGATGCAAATCCAGGATTCCAAGAATAGGATTCTTAGAATGGGAGTGGTGTACAGGCCACCATCTCAGATGGAGGAGTTAGACAGGGAACTAGTGGGACAGATCAGGAGGACCTGCGAGAAGGGATGTGTGGTGATTGTGGGGACTTCAACATGCCAGGAGTGGACTGGAGCTCCCAAACAATCAGAAACAGAAGGGAGCAGGTACTGCTGGATGCCTTCCAGGACAGCTTCCTACTGCAAATGGTCAGTGAACCAACCAGGTTAGGAAATACCCTTGACCTTGTGCTGGCAAATGGGGACTTTGTGAGAGAACTTACAGTGGAGGAACCGCTGTCAGGGAGTGACCACCGCTCAGTATGGCTCGCATTGGATATGGGCAAGGAAGGGTGGAATCTGGCACAATAGTGCTGGACTTCAGGAGGGCCGACTTTGGTAGGATGGGGAAGTGGTAAAGGGTACCTGGCCACAATTCAGTCTAGTATGGACACTAACCAGAGGTGGGAGCTCATAAAGCTGGGGATAGTGGAGGCACAAAACCTGCTGCAAAGCCCAGAGCAGAAGGCTAGGGCTAAGAAACAGATCTGGTTGAGCAAGGAGGTCATGGAAAAGGTAAGAAGGAAAAGAGCTGCCGTTAGGAAGTACAAGAAAACAGGGAGGGGAGGACAGGGAGGAGTACTTGACAGAATCAGAAGGAGATGATAAGGGCAGTAAGGGGCCAGCATCTCTGAACTCAGGCGGCACAAGGCATTAAGAAGGGGAGAAGGACTTCTTTAAGTACATCAGGAGAAAAGGTGCTGTGAGACCACATAGTAGAGATTAGGAAGGAGGGGTTGGGTGGAAGCAGGGTGCGATAAGGCGGAAGCACTAAATAAGTACTTCTGCTCAGTATTTACTAAAGAGAAGAGGGGTGATACCCAAGGTGGGAGAAATGGCAGAAGCGGGGGGTGGTGACAGATGGGAAATCATGGAGAGCAGAGTTCGAGAGGGTTGAAGGCACTGAGGGTGGACAAGGCACCAGGCCCAGATGGCATCCACCCAGGGTGCCTAAGGAGCTGGCAGAGGTCCTTGCAGGACCTTGGCAGACCTATTTAATGCCTCACTACATTCAGGGTGTGTACCTCAGGACTGGAGGATGGCTCATGGTGCCCTCCATAAGAGTGGCCCCAAGAATGAACCGGGAAACTACAGACCAGTGAGCCTCACATCCATTGTGGGTAAGCTAATGGAGACTATCCTGAAGGAGGGCTGGTGGCCCTCCTAGAGGCCAAGGACTACAGGACAGCAGACAGCATGGCTTCATACATGGCAGATCCTGCCAAACCAACCTGGTCGAGTTCTATGACTGGGTAACTAGGCAACTGGACAGGGGCCATGCAGTGGATGTCCTGTATCTGGACTTCAGTAAGGCATTCGACTCAGTGCCACATGGAAGGCTGGGAAGGAAGTTAGTAGGCACAGGGGCGGGTGCAAAGCTGGTGAGATGGGTAGGAAACTGGCTGCAGGAAGGCAACAGAGGGTGGTGGTGGGTGGGGAGCTCTCACACCCAAGGGCAGTGACAAGCGGTGTTCCACAGGGCTCAGTGTTGGGACCAGTGTTGTTTGGGATATTCATTGCAGACATATCATGGGACATCAAGAGCAAGATCAGTCTGTTTGCTGATGATACCAAGGTAGGCGGTGGTGGATGACCTAGGGGATGGCAGGGTTGCAGGATGATCTGGCAAAGCTTGAAACCTGGTCAGACACCTGGCAACTGGGCTTTAATGCCAAAAGTGCGAGGTGCTGCATTTTGGGATGAAGAACCCAGGAGGAGTTGCCAGCTAGGGGGTGCAGCTAGCCCAGACAGAGGAGGAGGAGAAGGATCTGGGTGTGCATATTACAGGGTCAATGAACAACTCGGCACAATGTGGGAAGGCAGCTGCAAAGGCCAACAAAATGCTGGGTTGTATTGCAAGGGTATATCCTCGAGGAGGAGGAGGTGATTCTGCCACTGTATAGGTCATTAGTTAGACCACACCTGGAGTACTGCGTGCAGTACTGGTGTCCGTATCTGAAGAGGGCATTAAGTTACTGGAGGTGGTGCAGCGCAGGAGCGACAAAAGATGATTAAGGGCTGGGGGACTTATCACACGAAAGGAGGTTGAAGGAGTTGAACATGTACTCACTGGAGGAGAGGAGAGACAGGGTGACATGATTGAAACCTTTAAATACATGAAGGAATTAACAAGATGGGTACAGAGGGGCTGTTCAAAGAAGGAGGGAGGCCACAGGGGCCATGATATGAGACTGGAGCGAGGAAGGTTCAGGAGGAGATGAGGAGACACTTTTTACAGAGAGGTGGTGGCTGGGTGGAATGCATTACCTGCTGAAGTGGTATGCAGTAGAACAGTGGACTGCTTCAAACGAAGATGGGACAGGACAAGGGGAGGTTAATGAAGGGAAGGGTGGAAGGAGGGGCAGCTGCAGAATAAGGGGTGCTAGCTGCACATTCGAACGAACTTGATAGACCTCTAGGCCTTTATCTGCTGTGAAATTTCTTATGTTCGTATGTTTTCCATTCCATGTCTTTTCCTCTGCTTGCTTGCTGCCTACTGCTGTAAACCCTCCCCACTCTGCTTGCTGCAATGCCTCAGAGGGCCCTTCCCCATGCTCTACTTGCTGCATTGTTCTGGAGGTCCACCTACTCTAGTTGTCTGCCTTGGAGGCTGCCCTTGGCTATGGAGGCTTTGCCCTTCCTCTATTTTCTGCCTTGTCTTGAGGGTCCAAGTGCTGCATTGGCAGTGTGGGCACTGCCCTTCATCTGCTTGCTGTCTTGTTTTGGTGCTTCCCCATTTGCTCGTTCTACCACATAAGTCTTGTTCTTTCCTCTTCTTGCTGTCTTGTCTGGATGCCCCTTCCTTCCACTTGCTACCACCAGCAATTGTGGGTTCTTTCCCTTCCTTTACTAGTTGCCTTGTCCTAAGATTCCTCGTCCACTTTCTGCCTTCACTTTCAGGCAGAAGGAGGGAGGAAAAGAGGGTTATAGGCAGGGTGTAAAAGCAAGGTGTAGGAAGCCATATCGCCAATGCAAGTAGCATTAGTGTGGCTCAGTTGGTAGCATATCCACTTCTGGGCCAGAAGGTCATGGGTTTTAGTCCCAGACTGGGATTGGGCTCATAGCTGCTAGGGAGGTGCTGTACTGTTGTTGGGTGTGCCATCATTCAGATGAGACATTAAACTGAGGTCCCTTCTTCCATCTCTGGTGCTGTCCTGGTGGGTGTCCAGATTGAGTAAAAGAACCCAAGGCACATTTCTCAAAAGTAGGATTTGCTGCATCCTGTCCAACATTCCCTTCCATGAAACCATTTCATGCAGTTGTCCAAGGCAGAGTATGAGTGTTGATGTGAGAAATGGTTGCCACTACTTGTTCAGTCACTTTGCTACCAGTCTAGTATTGCTTATAAAGCACTTCAGGATACAATGTGTTATGAAAAGTGCTATATAAATGCAGACTATTATTATTATTATTATTAATTCTTCTTCTTCTTCTGGAAATAAAATTCCAGACCTGGAAGCCATCATGGAGGAGGCTAGCCTGGATTTAGTGCCATAACTGAGTAGTGGAGCACTGACAATCAAGACTGGGACATGGTCATACCAAACTACACTCTGTTTAGGAAAGACAGTGAGGGAGCAAAAGAAGAGGGCTGTTCTATATGTGAGGGAGGGAATCAAGGCTATGGAAATACAGAAACCTGGAAGAAAAGGAATGGCTGGAGGTGCTGCTGGTCACCTGGTCACCCTGGAGACAGGAACTGGAGCAAGTATCCAACAGAGGTTACATAGAAACATAGAAAGTGATTGCAGAAGGAGACCATATGGCTCATCTAGTCTATACAGAAACCTTCAGCACAGGGAGAGAAGTTGGATTAGGCACTAGGGAAGCCACCATCAGGGTGGCAAATAAAGGGAGGTGCTGATAGTTGGGAATTTCAAACTGTCAGATGTGGACTAGACCCTCCAGCTGCAGATTCATCAAGAAGCAGGACCATCCTTTACTCCATATAGGGAGCATTTCTGAGGCAGCTAGTCAGTGAACCCACTAGGAACAAGATAATGCTAGACTTGCTGCTTATTAACAGAGACAGAACTGAAGATGTCCATTGCAGGTAGTACCCTAGGGATCAGTAATCACCATACAGTGTGGTGCAACATTAGAATGGTGCAGAAGCAAACCACATGGAGGCTGAGGGTCCCAGACATTAGGAAGGCAGATTTTGAGAAAGAATGGGAGAGGGAGACTGACTCAAAAACTGCGTAGTAGGGGAAGATTACTAGAGAGGTTTAGAGGTACAGTGGGAAAAATAAGAGGGCATAATTCAGGCAACCAGCCTCTGAGCAAAATAAGTGAGTAAAAGCAAAAAAAAAAAAAAAATGTTATGGTACTCTGGGAAGTGGCCACAGTAGTGAAGGAAAATAATGTGGCATTCAGGAGGTACAAAGAAACAGAGAGGTTGGAACCTAAGGAGGTGTACCAAGTAAAAGGCGGGGATGGGAAATGTAGTGATGGGTGCAAAGACACAGACAGATGAAAAGGATAGCAGGGTAGATAAAGGGATAGGACTTTGTCCAAGTGCATAAGCAAGGGAGGGATAGTGCAAATAAGGAGGACAGCAGAAGCAGACTGTGCAGAAGTTGATCAAGAAAAAGCAGACATCTTGAATAGGTACTTCTGCAATGGGGGACCACCAGGGACAGCAGGTCAAATTGGTGGTTGGTGGTAGGGGGTTGGAGGTAGACACAAGTCCATTTTAAGAGGAAAGAGTCAGGTAGGGACTTGCAGATCTAAAAGTGGACAACGTGATGTGACCAGACAGAATACACTTGAGGTAGTAAAGGAACTCAGGAAGGTGCTTGCTGCATCACTGACAGCCTTATTCAACAGCTCACTGAAGGTAGGCATGACTTCAGAGGACTGAAGGAAAACAGATGTAGTCCTACTCCACTAAAGTGACAGCAGAGAGGAGGCTAGCAACTATAGGACAGTTAATCTCACATCAGTGGTGGGAGGGCAGTGGACATGGCCTAGAAACATAGAAACATAGAAGTTGACATCAGATAAGGACATAAGGCCATCCAGTCTGCCATTTCTTTTTCTACCTTATAAATGTGCCATCGGCCTTTGCTCTGTCAGTGGCCTATCTATTTATAGTCATTTGTATTGCTCCTTATGCCTATCCATGCCTGTTTGAAGCCCTGCACTGTATTCATAGCCACCACTTCTTGTGGTAAGCCATTCCATGCCATCCACCACCCTTTCTGTGAAAAGATTTCCTCACATTCCCCCTAATCGGCCCCCCTCTAATCTCATGCTGTGTCCTCTTGTCCTGCTATTTTTCTTATATTTAAACATGTTAGACTCTTTCACCTTGTTAATGCCCTTAAGGTGTTTGAATGCCTCGATCATATCACCTCTCTCCCTCCTTTGCTCAAGGGTATACATATTGAGCTCTGTTAATCTGTCCTCATATGTCTTCTGATGCAGTCCCTGCACCATTTTGGTTGCCCTTCTCTGGACTGCCTCAATTTGGTTAATGTCCTTGTGAAGGTGTGGCCTCCAATACTGCATGCAGTACTCCAGATGGGCCTAACCAGTGTCTTGTAAAGAGGATTATTACCTCCCTCTTACGACGATACCCCTACTAATACACCCTAACACCCCTAGCCTTACCTACTGCTTTAGAGGTCTGCTTGGATGATTTCAGGTCATCAGTGATGATGATGCCCAAGTCTCTTTCTTCCTTTGAGCTGCTAAACTCCTCCCAGCCTATGGGTGGCTTAGGTTTCTCTTCCCTATGTGCATGATTTTGCACTTCTTTGCATTAAATCCCAGTTGCCACTCTTCTGACCATTTTGCTAGTTTATCCAGATCTCTCTCATTCTGCCCACCCCATCTGGATCATCTACTCTGTTGCAGATCTTGGTGTCATCTGCAAACAGACAAGCCTTACCCTCTAGTCCATCTGCAAGGTCACTAATGAAAATGTTGAAGAGACTGGCCCCAGGACTGATCCCTAAGTACCCACTTGTGACTTGCATCTCTTCTGACTGTATAGCATTTACCACCACTCTCTGTTTTCTGCCTGTCAACCAGTTTGCCACCCAGTTGACCAACTTCTGACCCACCCTGAGCCTACCCAGCTTATTTATCAATCTTCTATGTGGAACAGTGTCAAAAGCTTTGCTGAAGTCAAGGTAAGGCGACATCAACTGCTCCCCTTGGTCCACCACTCTAGTTACCCAGTCAAAGAAATCTATGATTAGTTTGACAGGACCTTCTTTGTAAACCCATGCTATCTTGGATCCTGTACCCCTATGGATTCCAGATGTTGCACTATCCTTTCCTTAAGGAGTGCCTCCATAATCTTGCCCACTACTGAGGTAAGACTGACTGGTCTGTAGTTCCCTGCCTCCTCCCTGCTACCACTCTTGTGGAGCAGGATCACATGAACCCTTCTCCAGTCTTCTGGGACCTCTCCTGTGCTCAGAGACTCACTAAACAGTTCTGCTAATGGCTCTGCTACTTCCACCTTTAGCTCCTTAAGTACCCTGGGATGTATGCCATCAGGTCCCATTGCCTTATCCACCCTGAGCTTAGCAAGCTCTTGTAGGACCCTTTCTTTTGTGAAGGGAGTAGTGCTCACCTCCTTCCCTCCTGTGTCCATGATGCTGAGCTGTGGGCCCTGCCCTATCTTCTCTTCAGTAAATACTGGACTTCAGGACAACTTGACACTGTGCCACACAGGAGACTGACAAATAAATTAAACAGCCTGGGGTGGGATCTAAAGTGGTAAATTAGGTAAGAAACTGGTTAATGGATAGGATACAGAGGTGGTGATTAACAGCACTCATTCTAATGAGGGAGAATGACTAGTAGGGTGCTCCAAGGCTCAGTACTGGGACTGGTCCTCTTGAATGTCTTCATAAGTGACATTGTAGAACTGGAAGGGAAGGTATGCCTTTCTGCAGATGGTACCAAAATCTGTAATAGGCTGGATACTCGGAATGGGGTGGAAAGAATGCATAGGGACATTGAGAAACTGGAGAAGTGATCAGGGAATGGCTGCTGAGGTTCATTACAAAAAGTGCAAAATCATGCATTTATTTTATTTATTTATTGAAATGTTTCACCAGGAAGGCACACTGAACAACAAGTTGCTCATCTCCGGTGTGACCTGGGGGGTACAAAGAAGAAAATCATGCAGCATACAGATAATATAAGGAAGAACAGTTACAATTAGGTTGAAGCATTTAGACAATATAAAATTACAGTTGGTAAGCGTGTGACTCTCTGCCCCCCACTATGATTATCTGCATAATATTTGTATTATAAATAAATGGTATGTAATGGTCTGCCTAAGACACTCCAGTCAGCAGGTAAGCTTGACCTTTGACCTCAGGTGTCAGTGTGGCTAGAGTAGCAGGATGTGAAAAAGACTAGGAAACCACTAATTAAGACATCCTTTCAGAGGGACAGTTCATTACCATGTACAACCCTGCTCCTGCTTTTGAAGTTGGAAACTAAATATGCATTTTATGACATAGCAGGAAGGAAGTCACTTGGTTGATCCTTTATGGTTTTCTCACTTAGAAGAGCACCAATGCAAGATTGTGGGGTTAGGAAGTGTCTAAGGAAATGCTTTGATCAAAGAGACTCATATTTTGGGAAATTACTAGTTGCTGATTTTTCACAGTAATAACATACATCCTTGTGGATATCCACACTCAGATTACAGATTTATCACAGTTCTAACAGTGTGACCTCATGGGTGGCATCACCAGGAGTTGGAGAAAACTGACTTTTGAATTGGGCTGCACAATGACAAGTTGTGGCAGAAGGACTCTCTGAAAATCAAAGACACACTTAGTCTGTGGACTGGTAACTTGGCACTTTAGAATTTAATTCATCAAGAATGTTTAAGTATTTGTGATTTGTAACTTCCCATTTATTTTATGTGACTGTAAGTTATTGATATATTTGTTCTGTGTTTGGTATTTTACCTATTTTACAATTTTTAGAAACAATATTTTCTTTGAAATACTGCCTGTGCTTTTCTCATTTTCTTTTGTATGTGAATGCTGCATCAGTGTTTAAATCTGACAGCTGTTAAGGT
Organism: Neoceratodus forsteri; assembly: GCA_016271365.2. Lineage (NCBI taxonomy): Eukaryota > Metazoa > Chordata > Ceratodontiformes > Ceratodontidae > Neoceratodus > Neoceratodus forsteri. Next base: position 256,835,240 of record CM028137.1, on the reverse strand, counting down.
CTTGAATGTGTTAATAATCTTGAAAAAGGTAAGAATATACCTAGGTCTCATATTAAATCTAAGGGTACATTTTGGGAACCTGGCTGGGTGCCACTGGGTGAAGGATTATATTGCATCCCCAAAGAGAATATTATCTGATCCTGTTAACTGGGTATGCTAGCATAAGGTTCATTTGACTCCCTAGGACTCAAGGCTAGTAGGTGATTCGGACCCAAAACAGACAGAAAGGTTACCCTGTCTGTCCCCTGTTCACACAATTGCACTTGAGGTTGGCACTGTGGGAGCAGAGGGTCTAGCCTGCAGAGTGTGTTTGTGACAACAGCACAGACATTACAGATTGTAAAATAGATATGGCCAAATTAGACACAAGAACATGATGCAATAATGAGGACAGAACAATATGTGACAATACAATCAAAGTGCAATGATGTTTCAAGTGCTAAGTTTATAGGCAGTTTCACGAGTGCTAGTGTAGGATTACGTGAGGAGAAAGGAGTACCATTAACAGAGTGGAAGGGAGTTAGCTAAGAAGTACTGGAGAGGAGGTGAGGGAAGATGGGGGGAGAAAACCAAAACCTAGTCCCCTTCAAGATGTGGAGAACCCTGCAAGGGGCAAGGATTCAACACTCTAGGGAAGATTAAAGGAAAAAATTGGATGCAGAGAGAAGCCAGTGACCTGATTCCCCTTCAGGATGCTGAGAAGCCTGCAGGGGGAAAGATGCAGGCAAGTAGGAACAAGTAAAGAGGAGTTAGGAGGAATTAACACATGGGTAGCTGGAGAGAGGGTGGGAAGAGCAGCTGGCAGCCTATGGTTCCCCTCAGGATGCTGGAGAACCCTGCGAGAGGTGAGGAGCTGGCAAGAATGAATAAGTAAAGAGGAATTAGGAGGATTAAAGTGGGTACAGCTGGAAGAGAAATTATGAGTGCAGTAGCAATGGAGTTGGAGGAGGAGTGTCATATTTGTGGGGGTAGAGCATTCCAGGTATGAGGGAAGCAGTGGGAAAAACCAAACTGGCCAATAGGGTAGAACAGTGAGGGATCGACAAAGTGCATTATCATTAGATTGCAGGGAATGAAAGGAGAGGAAGAAAGAGGAAGACAGGCAATGGATAATCTGCCAAGCCAGAGTTTGGAGGTCAGTTTGAGGCAGTGGAAGAGCCAACGTGTGACAATGGGGAAAAGCTAAGGCGTGATAGAGGTCACAGTGATGGGTCCGAGAGTGGGCTTCAAGGGCACAATGGCAGAAGGAGTTAAAGACAGTGTCCAATTTGGCCAGGGAAGATTTGGGAGTGGCACCATAGCCCACATCACAGTAGTCAAAATGGGGTATCGATCTTCTGAACAAGTTCTACGCTGCAGGGAGTGGGATGCAGCTATGATTCTTGTACAGGGCACCAGGCTTAGGGTGCAGCTTTTCAGGATGGCATCAATGTGTACAGAGAAATTGAGGTGTTGGTCCAGCCAGATCCCAAGATATCTAAATGAGGAAGTGTCCTGAAGGATTGTCCCATCAAGGGTGTGGAAGGAGGGCAGGGCAGTAAGCCTAGAGAGTCTCTGCCTGGTGCTGAAGATCATGGAGACTGTCTTCTTGGCCTTAAGGGAGAGCTGGTGTGAGGCAAACCAGAGCTGAACCTGTTTGAAGTCATGCTATAAGCTGGTAGCCACAGCGGCAGTGTTATTGACAGAGCTGTACAAGACAGTATCATCTGTGTACATATGTATGGAGGTGGAGGTGCAGACTGTAGGAAGGTAATTTATGAAGATTGAGAAAAGCAGGAGACCAAGCACTGAGCCCTGAGGGACTCCAGTGTTGATGGGGAGAGGAGAGGAGACTGAGTCAGAGATTTTTACCGATTGAGCCCATCCAGTGAGGTAAGATTTAAACCAGTTTATGGCCATCAATGCCAGGCCTGCAGCTGAGAGGAAATCAAGAAGCAGCGCATAAGAGACAGTGCTGAACAGCTTTGGCGAGGTGCGACAAAGATAGCTGATGTGATTAGGCCATCATCTATCCAGTGAGGATGGAGTCTAGTGAGCCTGAGGAGGGAGGTGGTGCTAGAATGGTTCTTCCAAAGCCAGATTGGAATGGGGAGAAAGGAGGAATCTGAGAAAAATGGGAAAGTTGGGAGAGAACCAGGTGTTCTTGAAGTTTAGCAAGGGTGAGGAGGAGAGAAATAGGGCAGTAGTTGCCAGGAACAGAAGAGTTGCCACCCTAGGGAGGGAGGACTAAAGCATGTTTCCAGAATGGTGGGTACCTGTGTGGACGTAAAGGAGAGGTTTAGAATTAGGGAAATAGGCTGGGCGATGGCAGGAGCCAAGAGGTAGAGTAGTTTAGGATTGAGGTCATCCTGTGAAAAACCTTTTGAAGGGTTGAGGAGAGGAGGACATTTAGAACTTCGTTGGTAGAGATGGAGGAGAATGAGAAGGGGAGTCGGACATGCGGTGGGGAGGTGAACACGGGATGGGGGTATGTTGGGGAGCTTAGTAGGGACTTGGCGATGATGTATAGTAGGCATTAAATTTGCTAGCTAATAGGCGGGGTCTGAAACCAGAGAAGTGTCAATTTTGAGAACAGGAGGGGGTGACTGGGAGGGGATAAAAGGCATGGACTATGCATCAGAATTTAGAGGTGGTGTTGATGTTAGTGATGAAAGAGGAATTGAAATACTCAAACTTAGCTAGTCTAGTAGCTTTGGTACAGGAGTTGCAGAGCATTCTATACATGGTGTAATCACAGATGAGCTTAGAAGATTTATATTTTTTTCAGGTCAGTCATGCTCCCTTAGGCGGGCAAGTAATTCAGAGGTAATCCAAGGAAGGTGAAGCCCATGCACTCTAGTCCACCTGAAGGGGGTGAATGCATTCCACATAGAGAAGAATTTGTCCTTGAAGTAGGTGAAGGCATGGTCAATGGAGGAGGCAGAGGACAGAGAAGCCCAGTCCATGGAGGCAAGGACAGACTGGAGAGGGGAGACTGAGAAGGATTTAAAGGAATGTAGCTGAATGATTTTGTGAGAGTGTTTGGGTTGATGGACCTTGCAAACTAGGAAGGTAGGATTGTAGTCGCTAAGGGCATCAGGAGAATTCATGACTTGATGATGCGGTGTGGATGGGTGGTTAGTGCCCAATCAAGTAGGGTACTATTTTGTGTTTTATGATTTGGACGTGTGGGCTCAAGGATGAGCTGAGCGAGGTTGAGTGCAGACATGTCATTTCATGTCTTACTCAGCTTAGGTGACAGCCGTTTTAGGGTCAAGTCACCCAGGATGAACAGTTGTCCAGATTGCAAGATGGAGGTGATGGAGGCTATAAGTTCTATAGTGACTGAGGGGATGGTATTGGGATGACAGTAGATGCCAGCTATAAAAATTAGAGCAGTGAAAGGGAGAGTAATTTGGGTGACCAGGGCCTCGTATGTTGCTGGGACTGAGGGCGATAGTACAGTAGCAATTTTCAATGAAGATTGAATGTACATGGCCACACCCCCACCCATCCTACCTGGTCTTGTCTGGAGAGGGAGTAGCCAGGAATAGCAATTGAATTATCAGGGATTTACTTGAAAGCCATGTCTTGGATATAATTAAGATGTCTGGAGTGTAAGAGACCACGAGAGTTTGGAGGAGTCCATTTTGTTTTAGCAGGCTGTGGATGTTTAGATGAAGAACTTTCAGCCTATTTGGGAGAACCAGGGGGCAGGGAGTAAAGTGCAGTTGTGTTAGAGATGTCAGCATAGGAAAATAGTGAAGGAGGGCCAGGGTTGGGGTGGATGTTGCTGGAAAGAGAAGAAGGATAGCTAAAATGATGAAGTGTACTTTAGTACATTTATAATGTAGCCTAGAGTTTGGTGGGAACAGGATAGTGGAGGGATGGAGAAAAGAATATAGTGAGATGAAGATAGGCAGAGTAACTAGGAGGAGGAAAGAGGCGAGGCAGGGGAGAAAGGGAAAGAAAGACCAGAATTCTAATGGGACAGTGGGAGTAATTGCCAGGATGAATGATTTATCAGGGAGATGGGGGAGGAAGTAGTGGTGGGAGTTGAGGGAAGGGAGAAATGAGGATCAGAATCAGGAGGGAGGAAGTAAGAGGAATGGGAGTGGGAAAGAGGAAAAAGTGGTTGCCCATTTAAAGGAGAGGGAGAGGGCTTCATGGAACTGGCAAAGAAAGATTAAACTGAACTATGACTAGCAGTAGTAGGCATGTTGCTAGGCAGGCTAAGCAAGAAAAAAGAAAAGGTAGCATGCCAGGTTAAGAAAAAATCAAATTAAATGGGTAGCAGTAACTAAAACAGTGAATGGCCTTGGCAGCCAGGAAGCAGCTAGTGCAGAGCAGCCCTCTGGTGGCAGGAGCATATAATCTGCTAATGCAAATGTAGGAACATAGTAGTTACAGCCCCTAGTCAGGTGACAGAAATGGCCTATATAAAGCGCCCAGATAAGTTGAGTTGGTGGGGGAGGATGAGGAGTTGTAGCTAAGTGCTGGAGGATGAAACCTTAACCCTGATGGTTTCAGCAGCGGTGTTGGCAGAGGCTGTTCAGGGCCAGAAGTGCCACGGAACAAGTGTCTTCAGCTGGGGAAGGGGAGCATCCATGGATGGGGGCACCACACCTAGAAAAGGAGCAGAAGGGATTAATATAGGGCATTCATTTGAGGGGTAGGTGCTTACGAGAGCAGGGGTGGGAGCAGGTTAAGAGAGTAGACAGAGATTAGCAGGGGTGGCAGACTGGGAAGGGGTTAGTAATGTCAAAAACAGAAGAATAAAATTAGTAGATGAATAGGCCTTGCAGTAGTCGGCTGCATTGGCACCAGATGAGCAACAGTTTAGAAGAGGCTTTTTGGAACAGGGTGTCTGCTCAGCTATGAAAGCTAATTTGACCTGATCATCAAGGAGCTGTAACACTGAATTCAAAGTTCACAAAAGCTGTAATCACTTAAGCTGTGCGAGTAAAGTAAGGAGCTGTATTCACTTCATAATTAATTTTACATAGAGCTGTAATCACAACACTTTACCAGTAGTATTAACTAGTAATGGTCATGGCTGGCCCGCCAGCACAGTGGTAGGGCTACCGCTTGTGATACCAGTGACCCTGGTTCGGTAGTGAGCCCAGGCTACTGGAGGGGCCGGCCGGGGAGAAGGATTGAGCACCCTGAGGGCTGCTCCCTTCTTTAGTTGGGAGGGTTGCAAGCTCCCGCTGCTATACTGCCACCTAGAGATTTTCAAGTGGTCGGTGCAGTCAGGGAGCAGCAGTAGACATGGGACGGACAGCCGGGTCGGGAGGGCAGGCGCACCTCTATGTGCTCTCATTGTCTTGACTCCCCTGCGTGCTGACGTCTGAGGGAAGGGACCTAAACAGGAGGAAAATGCCTGCCCTGAGTCCCTGGAGATGGGCTTCAGCACTGACAGCTATGCGGCTGCAGGGAGCTCGAAAAGACGCCGCCTCATCGTGGAGGTAAGAGGGGTTTGAGAGAGCCTCCTCCCCACCCATGGGGCAATCTGGGAGTATTAAGGGTTCACTGAAGCAAGTCTGAGTAGGGAGCAATATCGCCAACCAGGTCGTTCAGTGCAAAGGTGACCCTGAGGATAGAGTTGGGGCAGGAAAGTGAGAAGCATAAAATACAAAGATAAAAAAACTTAGTAATAGTCATAAAACAGTTTTGCAGGCTTTATAAATTACTTAGAAATGGTCATTAAACAGTTTTACAGACTTTGCAATTAGAAAGTCAAGTAATTGCTAAATAAACAGTGTAAGGATTTTACGTTTAAAAAGTAGCAGGCTGTGCTATGAGGAGCAAGCTGAGAACAAATTGCAGATCCCTGCTTAGATATCAGGCAGGGTCGGAGAAGCAGCAATTAACAATTTAAGTCTTTAGTGGTTATTCTGAGAGGCAGCAGGCTTGGGAATTATAGACAGATGAGGAAACGAATCAAGTCTAGAAAACAGATCAGGCTTCCCTTTCTGTTTTACCTGACCAAAGCCGGCAGCACAAAGCTGCGCACATTATCCAATCATAGGACTCCAGAATCCAAAGTCACCAATCAGGGCTCGGAAGTCTAGGCGCCAACTAGTGATTTTTGAAATGTTCTGTACTTAACCCCAGTGGTTTCTTGCAGCAGTGTTGGGCACAGAAAACCAGCATCTGAGGCTGGAATGGGGATGGAAGTACTGACAGTCACTTAGTAAGAAAGTGACCTTAGGGTTATCATATCTGGTGACCTCAAAGTGACAGAGGTAGCGTGATAAATCAGTGCAAATGGCCAGTGGGATGCTGGAAAGCATAGGAGAGGTATCACCAGCTGAAGAGAGGTGGGTTTTACCACTGTATTGGATGCTGGTGAGACTCACCTGAGTACTGCATCCAGTAATGGAGCCGCACCTTAGAAAGTACATAGGACAGAGGCAGTCCGGAGAAGGGCAACTAAATGATGCAGGGTTTCACCAAAGCCCTACAAGGACAGACTGAGGGATCTCAACATGTACACCCTAGAAGACAGGAGAAGGAGAGGAGACATGATAGAGACCTACAAGTACCTCACAGGGATGAACAAGTTACAGGAATGTATTATATTTCAAATAAGAAAGAGTACCTTGACCAGAGGGCATACAATGAAAGTGGAAGGGGAAAGTTTAAGAGGGATGTGAGGAAGTTATTCTTCACTGAAAGAGTAGTAGACACTTGGAAAAGACTGTCACCAGAAGTAGTGGAGGTGAAAACAGTAAGGGTTTCAAGCATGCATGAGACAGAAGAAAGGAATATTTGTAGATTAATAGTATCTGTGAAGACTGAGCAGGAGGAAGGAGGGTCTCCAGAGACCAGGTAAGGTTCTGCAGAGACAGACTAAGTAGAGACCATCTGGACAGACTGGGTGGGCCAAGCAGTTGTTTTCTGCAAACAAATTCTGTTTCTATGTTTATATGTTTATATACCTTGTCTAGGAGGGTCCTGCCCTTTTCTCAGCTTGCTGCCTTATTTATTTATTTATGTATTTATTTTTTATTTCACTTTTGTTTAACAGGTAAGCACACTAGACAGACAAGTTCCTATTTTTAGGTGTGACCGGGAGGATTACAAGTTGACGGCACACAATATAGAGGTCATAGCATAACATAATACACAGTCATAACAAGACAGTCATAACAATATACAGTAGCTGGAGGAGTGTAGCAGGACATTAGTTAAGAGTTACATGACAGTGGGAGAGCAGTCTACATAGAGCAAGGCTTATAAAATAGAGCATGGCTAGAGAGTTTCACTACAGGAGGATCATTCGCCCAAGACAGAGCATATCCAATAAAGAAGAGTATCGGACATAATGTGTACATAGACATGAGAACATTTATCATAGCACATACATGAGCATGAAAGCATTATGCAGGGAAGAATCATATATTCTGATTGTTCTGATTGCCCCTAAAATTCACTGATCCGAGTCGGATCCGTCTGCAGCCAGGCAGGAACACCACTGGAGGGGGGCTAAGAGCAGAGGCAAGGAAGGCTTGTTTCAGGAAGTCCCAAAGAGAGGATCTAAAACAGGAGTGGGAGGTGGCAGAATGTATGGGTGGGGAAGGAGTTCCAGAGTCTGGGTGTGAGGGCAGTAAGCATGATCCCCATGAGAAGCGTGTTTTGCAACCTGTAATACCTGTGAGTAACAGGATCTTAACTGGTAGCGAGGGTGGGGTGGCTTGAGATGTTCAGCAAGTGCTGGGTGGGGGAAGGTGGCTGTTCTGATGATGTTGTCAATGAGGGTTTCCAATGACAAAGGTACAACACGCAGTGATGTGTAGTGGGGGCAGACAGTGCAAAGTATGATATGTTGTTGTAAGCAGTGTCCCATTTAGATAGCCAGGTTTGGGGGCATGTGACAATGAGATGAGGCTGTAGCAGAGCGTGGGGAGTAGTACCCTTTTGCAAGGGCAAGTCAGAGTGGAGGTGATGCAACTTTTGGCTCTGTAAGCTAGGTCCAGCTTGCAGTTTACTGACCTTGCATCGTCCAGCTACTGTATATTGTTATGACTGTCTTACCTGTGTATTGTTATGCTATGACCTCTGTATTGTCTGCCGTCAGGGAGAGGTCAAGTTAGAGGGGTCAGGTTACCCCAGGTACCTGAAGGGTCAACAACCTGTGAGGGAGGAACCATCGGCACCAGGGATTATTAGAGGGCAGGGCATGTTCTAAGTTTGTCCGGGAAGCCAAGAGCATGGCTTGGGTTTTCTTGAGATTAATGGCTAATTCACGGTCCTTTAACCAGGCCTTCATTGGTAGCTCCCCTACTTGCTGCCGTATATGCAATGCCCTCTTTTCTTGTGGTCTGGTGCTGAATTATTGTTTTATTATTCTTTGGTAACGGGTAAGGCTCACTAGGCACAAGTGTCTGTTTTCAGGGGCAATTTAGAAGCACTGGGAAAGATACCTGACTTGATCAGTTATGCAGTATAAAAGTGGAGGTTGTAGGAATCATCCCAGGTCTGCTAGATGTACCAGGTGCATTTACAGCTTGTTACTCTAATGCCTAGGCTATACAAGCCAGCCCTGTAGGCTGTACTGCACAAACCCCCCTCAAATTTCTTGTCTTGATTATGGTTTGTACTTACGGCTTTTGGGGAACCATCTCTAGCATCCTATGCCTACTGCATCAGGTCCCAGCTTTCTAGTATGTCAACCCCAGTGGTATGCTTCTTCCTCCTGGAGTTTTTAGCTGTGCTTTCCTCAACTGGATTTTAGGTTTTAGATCTGCTGCTTCTTTGGTAGCCTGTGACAGTGGCAACCACGATTGAGCACTTATAAAAGGAGACTCAATCGGCGTCTGTCCACAGGGCTACTGGGCAGAGAGGGTGACTGGATGGGGGTCCACGAATATGCGTCAGGATGTCGCTATATATACAGCATGGGGTGGGGAAGCAAGCATGCCGTGCGATGGGTGGAAGGGAGGGAGGGTTTGTGAGGTGTTTTGCAGTGGTGGACTGCCGGGCTGGCCTGTGGCATGGTGGGTGGCAGGCTGGGGTTGCGAGGGTACGGATTCAGTTCTAGACACACGTTCATTTTTTTTGCGCCGGACGAGAATTTTTTCTGCCTTTGCACCGCTTGACATGCCGGTTGAGAATCCTTTAGTAGGGGCGTGTGGGGGGGTGCAGCCTCCGCATAAAAAAAGTCCCTAGCACCCTTTGCGGTATGCCGAGTGTACATCCCGAACTGATTTTCGGCAATGTACACTTGCCTAATGGCGATCACCTTTCTACAATTGCCGTTATCACACGGAACCACTGATTTTGGTCTAGTAATCTCCACCAGCTGTCCAAATGGTTCTCCAGCTCCTCTCCTTGGGAATCAACTATCACACCATACTACTCACACACCGTACTACTTACACAGAAAGCCCTCCATCACAATACAGTCATGATTTCTTAGTCTGGGTACACTCTCCAATGACTATCAGGCAAACATCCCCTAACTGTCATCAACATACCCACCCACCTAATGGGCCTTCTCCCTATCTGGCTCTCGTCCCAGCTCCTAGTTGCTCATCAATGGCTTTGAACTGTCTTGGGATGTGCACTGCAAGGCCATGGTTTCTATGATTCCACCTGTGAGCCTTGTACTTCAAAGAAAAGGAGTTGGACAGCCAAGCCTGAAGCAGTTATTATGTAAGTCGCCACTTCTCCTGGGGGGTGATTGGCAACCTGAAGCTTCTTTAGTGTGCGTTAGGGCTGAGAAAATGTATTTTCTGCTGGTGAAATTCTGGCAAAATACTGATCCCTACGTGAAATGTCATGAAATTTCATTGAAAAGTTTACAAATGTTTGCCAAATTTGACATTTAAGTTACAGTATTTGTCCAAATTGCACCTAATGTGGAATGATGAAGGTCCATACAAAGTGTACAAAGTTGCAAATCTCTCTTTAAAGATGATAGAATTATAAGCCTCCAAACTTTCTGAAATGTTAAAATTATATTTTGCAATTATGTAAACTACAGAATTTTAAGCTCCTATAATTTTAAAACTAGAGAATAGAATATACGCCAATTTTATTGTAGCAGTGACTCTAAATATTAACTTTGAAGCCACCCCCATGGCCCATTGCAGAGCATCGTCCTCCCATGCTGATGACCTGGGTTTGGAAGCGAGCACGGAAATCACATCAGGAGGCAGGGCATGGTCGAGATAGCTGCCTCTTGGCAGAATCTCTTAGACAGGGAGGGCTGGCAGCAGGTGCTACCAACATAGAGATCCCAGTGGCTGGGCCAGGGAGCTTACTACTGCCAAAGGGAAGCTGTGGTTGTGCTAGGTTGACAGAAACACCACCCACCAGAGGTGGTGGGAGGAAAAAATGTGGCAGAAAAGCCCAGTAGTCACCTGAATAATGGTCAGATTCAGCCTGATTAGGGTATATCCGTGTGAACAGGGTACATCCCTGAGAGATGAGCTGCTAACCATTAGAAAAAACAATTAAAAAAATAGTCTGTGTGTCATTTCTCCAAACTCTGTCTCATAGGCTGGCCAAGATATAAGCAGTCAAAGATTTATAAATAGCATCTGTATCACGGATGCTAGATCACGAACAAGGATTGCCTGATGACGCTTTGCATTGGCTACTCCACTCCCCCCACCACCATGGGTGATCTATTAACTATATAGTGCGGGTCACGTGATGTTGTAAAACCTATCAGTTGACTTTTCCCTTTGCAGGTTATTTTCTCCCATCATTAGAGGCTGCTACTTACAGGTATATTAGAAATAATCTAATTATGGCATCACAATGCTATCTCTCTACATAGCTCTAGTCACTTCTCTCATACCTTTTGTGTCACTCCTTCCCTCCACCAACCCCAAAGAGCAGTCTGAAAATTTGACTCCTAGCATCCAGCCTGCCCTGACACCAACCCTTGTAACCTCCTCCACTGAGCCCCTCCACCCTGCAGCCCAACTACTCAGATGGATTGTTGACCCCTCTGTTCTACCACCCAACTTTCACGCTGGACTATCAGAGCTAAATTCCTCAGTCCAGCCCCACCCCTGAGCTGTCCTCTCAGCCTCCTTCTACTGCCCAGAAACCTCGTTGGCCCATGACATTCATCAAGTTCTTGGTAACTGTATTACTTCTGATATCTGGGGATGTCGAGCCTAACCAGAGGCCTACCTCTCCCTCTCCCACCCCCAACTCCACTGGGCCTAAAGTAGTGCACCTTAATATCTGCAGCCTATTGCATAAAATACCCTTACTGCAGCCAACTGTCTTATCCTTAAGGCCAGACATTTTGATCATTTTGGAAACATGGCTAAAGCCTCACAACAAGGTCACGGAATCATCATCCCAGGATACACAGCCATCTGCCACGACCACCCTGGCAACAAAGAGGAGGCAGCATAGCTATATATATCTTATCCACCTCCAGTTTACCCCTGTCAACCTACCCTTGCCCATGCAGTCCATCAACGCCTTGCTGATTAAACTCTTCCTCCCTCAAACTATTCCCATATTCTTAGGTGGGATCCTACTGCTCCCCTGATTCACCTATGCCCTCTATCTTGGACTACCTTAAAATCTAGTGCATCAGGGGTGCACTCCATATCCTCAATGTCCTCAATTTGAACTGGCTCTCCTGCACTACCTCCAAGTTTTGCAACCAGGTGGCTGCTCTAAACCTGTCCCAACTGATCTCTGAACCCATGCATCTAAACTACAAATCACAGAACTACTCTGCTGGACTGGGTCCTTACCTCTCACCAACACCAGATAATTGCCTCAGGCCTACCACCTGGTGCCCTAAGTGACCACCACATGATATACATGGTACAAAAATATTTCTGCCTAAAGCCCCCCATCCCAGAACCATCCTTGCCCGGTCATTCAAATCCTGGACCTTACCTCACTACTAAATGACTAGGCTGCCACAGAATGGTCTTTCCTACCCGAGCTACATCAATTGACTCCACACTGGAATAATTCATGACCAAGTTTGTAGCAGTATGGGACAGCCATGCTTCACTCAGAAGGATTTGTGTGAGGGGCACTCAACTGCCATGGATCACAGCTGACATTATGACCCTTACCAGATCAAGAAACCAGGCTTGGAAGTTGCTCAAAACCTCCAGCTCCCCACAGCACCACAGTAAATATCGCTCCTTATGCAACGCCTGCACTAGGCTAATCCAGCTGTCAAAGCCAACTACTTCAAAGCCACATTCTATTCTAAGCTAAATCACCTAGCTAAATTCTGGAAGGTGGTCAAACCTCTCTTCTCACCATCCTCCCAGCCCCAATCCTGGTCTTAAATGTAGGCGGTACCTCGGTGTCAGACTCTCCTGAAGTGGCCAGATTAAGCTTTTTTACAAACTGTACCTCTCCTTATGTCCTCCTCCTCCCTCTCAACCATCAACAAGCCACCCTCAGCCCCTAACGTTGGGATCAAATCTCCAGCCCCTCCTTCTCCTTCTGTCAGATCACCCCATTGAAGTCTCCAATGCCCTAGTTTCCTAAATCCTTCAAAGGACTACATGCCAAATTGCTCTACTTGACTGCTTCTGCCATCGCTACCCCTGGCAGATCTTTTAAGCCTCTCTTCAACCTAGCAGCTGTCCCTTCAGAATGAAAGCATGCAACTGTTATCCCACTCCCACAGGGTGCTGACCCTTCTGTCCTGGTAACTACCAGCCAATTTCCTCCTCCCCATACTGGCAAAACTCCAGGAGCACCTCATACTCTCACAAATTTCCTCTTTCTCAACTCCTCCTCTTTCTTTTCACTCTACCAGTCTGGCTTCAGAAAGTCCCACTCCACTGCCACTTCCTCCTATGGTTCACTGACGCCATTCTTGCTGGGATGGACAAAGGCCACATCACCTCAGCTATTTTCATGACCTGGCAAAGGCCTTTAACACTGTCTCCCACGACTCATCCTGGACAAGCTCTGCCTTGCTGGGCTCTCCACAGATGCTGCAAGCTGGTTATTACTCCTATTTGGTAGGCAGGTCCCAATCTGTCAGAATTCAAAACTCCACATCTACATCCCTCCAAGTCACCACGGAGTTCCCAAGGTTCAGTACTCAGCCTGCTCCTTTCTTCATCTTCCTGAATGACCTGCCCACTGCCTGCCCAGGCACATCCATCCATATGTATGCGGATGACATGGTGCTGCATACATCAGGCCCCTCAACCACTGATGTGATGACCAGGATTCCAGCAGGACTTCAGCAATGTTCAGTTCTGGTTTCATACAAATCAGCTTTTCTCAATGCCAACAAGATGGTCTCAATGTCCCTGGCTCAAGGCAGAGCTCTCTTGACTCCCTCCACCCCCTCCTTCCGCACCCTGGACTGGACTACTCTGGAGGCCTGCTCCTCCTTTAGATCCCTCGGGTCTGGCTCAACCAGCACCTTGACTTTTCTGTACATGTCGATGTCATTCCAAAAAGCTCCACCTCAAGTTGGGTTCCCTATTCTGAAATCGTAGTTGCATCCGCTGCCAGCCCACCGTGCACTTGTACACACAAAATTATTCTCCCAATCTTGACTACGGGATGTAATCTACAGTACCAGTCCTAAGTCCACTTTAGCCAGACTGGACACCCTTTTCACTCTTTCTGCCATTTTGCACTTGACTGCCCTCCCTCCACACACCAATGCACACTCTATCAGACTCACAATCTCCCCATGCTCCAGGGCCACAGGCTGTCCCACTGCATGAGTCTCATGGCCAAGTTCTGGTCCCAGTCCTTGCCACCCTATCTTGCCTCTGCCCTCGCTGTCCAGTCCCCTCAGCTTACCCCTGCAGAAACTTGACACTCGTCTCCTACTGTACCACATATGTTCTCCTCTGCTGGCCAGGCTGCCTTCAGACACCGCATGTCTAAACTGTGTAACTCCTTCCCTGCTGCCATCCAGCTCATGCCCCCAACTCAGCAACTCAACCTCCTCATCGAAGTGCATTTCTCCCCACGTGCATCTGTGGCAAATAACCATGCTGATAATTTGCCGACTCTGCTAAGTTTGGCTATCTTACTGCACAATTTGATTTTTGCGTACAGTATCTTGCCTATTGTTGTCTCTATATACTTGTATTTTTACTGATGTACTGAATGTAATTGTTCTGTTCCTTGTATCTCATCCTGACTGTATATTTGCTTATATTTTTTATCCCCACTGTCCCTCCCCAAGACACACACCTGAAATTGAGCAATACCCTGCTCAGTGTGCCTTTCTGCTAAAACATTTAAATAAATAAATGAAAGTTACATTTTATGATCTTTTGTGAAATTGTGGAATTTTATAATACTTTTGTCAAAGCCATGTCCATACATTTTGTCCAGCCATACATTTGAGCTGTCATTGTTGAGGAAGGTAAAGGCTGGGTAAAGTGGCAATACTGTAAGCTAGAATTCATAGGAGGCTTATAATGACACCAAGTATTACAACTAGTTGTGACTTAGGCCATTGTGACATAAGTGTCTGGATATCTGGATATATTTGGTCATGATGGAGCTTGTGCTGGGCACTGCCATTACAGCAGTGTTGGAGGAGCATTGCAGGGTCATGATGCTAGTGCAGGTAAGGTGATTCAGTGGTGATAAGTGCCTTGTAAAGTTAAATTCCACAAGTGGAATTCTAGTGGCATTACCTTTATATGCCCATGAATTTTAGGGAAATTTTGCCTATCAGTAATTTCTAAAGTTTCCACAGCAAATTTTAACCAACTAAACCACATTTATCCAGCTTTGTTAGGCTCCAGGACATATTTACTTTGGTACACATGTCAAATTTGAGTGTATACCTGCAATAGTAGTGGTGCTATAAAGATCCATAAATTGTGAACATTTTCAACAGTTTAACAAATTAAATTGTGAAATGTTGAACTCCTGCAACTTACAATTTACGTAACCAACTACGTCTCTATTGAGTAGTTTCTAAGACTCTTACAAGAAAGTATGCAAATACATTTTCAATTATCTAGCTCAAAAGGTGGCAGAGTCGTAAGCATTTAAATATTTTCAGAAATGTTCACATGCATAATAAATTGTCAGACTTTAAGCCCTTAGAATTGCCCCTGACCTTGATTCAAATGTCATGTATCTTGAAAAACTTTTAGGGCCTCTTCATAACAATAAGCATGCAAAATATCAAATTTCTAGCTGTATGACTGACTGAATTATGATCAAATTAAAGAATGTTGGAAAACACCACAAAATGTCATGAAATTTCACAGTTTACGGAGTTTTGCACAAATTCCTACTAAACTAGAACTTGTTAATTTCATCCAGCCCTAGATCTGTGTATGCCCTACATACATCCCACCAAGGAAGAGTCTTCACATGCTTGGAATCCAGTGGTTGCAGTGCTGAGCCCTGTAGCAACTTGTGGAGAGGAAGACTCATCAAGACAGAAGGTTATTCTTTTTAGGTTTATACTGTAATTACTGGTAGGCAATTTTTTCTTTGGGCTCACTGAGTTGATATTCACCACAATAACCTGCAGGTTATTATGGCAAACACACTCCATAGCTCAAAACAAGGAGCACTCAGTCATTGGCTCCAGTCCTGTGTAGGGGTGTGCTGAATAGATCCTAAAAATATGGCAGTTCTGTTTCTCTCTTATCAAGAGAAACTGAATGGAACTGTGCAGAACACTTTTTTTATTGTTCAACTGCTCTGTCTTATTTTTCTTACAACTAAAAAGTTCTATCTGGTTGATCCTGTTGTTCATCAGTTGGGAATAATACAGTGAGTATCGAGCAGGAACAACCGTATTTGACTATAAGCCTCCTGAGTCACGATCAGGACTCAACTGTAAGTTAAAAATAAAGGCTGAACTGGAGAGAGAGAGGCAGTTAGAGGGAGAGAAAATGTGTGTGTGTGTGTGTGTGTGTGTGAGAGAGAGACACAGGAGCCAGGCTGGAAAAAAATGCTCTATTATAAAAATAAAAGATGAGGATGCTTCCTCTCAGGGTTTATGTAGCATCCCACACCTAGGGTATTCATTAAATGCTCATATCACACACTCCCATCTATATATATATATATATATACATTTTTTTGTTTGTTTGTTTGTTTTATGAAATGGGAGGTGAGGATAACAAATGGCAAATATCACTAATATCCTGGACTGAGTCAGACCTACAGTGAGGATATCACATTTATCCTCACTGTAACTCATTTATCCTAACAGTGGGTCACCGAGGCACTATCTGCACTTAAGCAGAACAGGGGCACAAACTGCACTTAAAGCATAGCTCAACACAACTCCAGTTTCACTCACATGTCAGCTGCAACTCTCAAACTCCTAAGTGGAACAAGCATTCACACTGAGGTGTTCATTTATTTCTTTTTTTTGCTCACGTCATTTTAAACAACAAAAAGAACAAATTCCACCCTCCACGAACCAAAAAGTTCACTAAATACCTTTCTCTCTTCCCAGCTTCCACTTCCACTACTAGCACTGACTTCGTGATCTCCAAACCATTGACAGTAACTCCGCAGCACGCAGTAACTTCCTCTAAAAGCAGAATCAACCAAACACAACATTTATTTTCAAATAAAATGATGCAGAGGTAGGTAAAATAAAAACAACATGAAATAAAACCACGAATAGCTCCCTCGCTAACCGGCGCTACCACCCATGTATAAAAAATTCAGCCCGCCCACAAGAAAACACAACCAATTAAATGCCATGTTCAGCAACATAACCACGTAGGGACTCTAGCAACCATGCTATCATCCTTACATACTACTAGTAGCACTGGTTATCAAAACAAAACACGGGGACACAAATACAGTACTTCAATAAACATTTATAAATAAAGAAAACAAAAAGCCAATAAAACACATTACATAAATTAAGTATGCCATGGCCCCAGTGGAAATATCATTGAGATTTCCCCATTGTGAACTTTGACCTTATGTGGTCACTTGTGGCCGCCACTCATGCATCATAAGGTCAAAGTGCAGTCAGGAAATATCATTAATATTTCCACTGTGGCCATGGCATATCCTAGATATATATATGTGTGTGTATATATATATAGATATAGATATATATCTATATATATATATATACACACACACACACACATATACATATATGTAGCTTTAACAGTGTGCCCAAGGTAAGAATCCTTCCTGGAGTTAAGTGTCACCTTAAGTCCATAATAATAATAATACAATATTAAACCTAAATAGGATACTGAACTAAGGCCTTGGATCCCAGGTTTCCGCCATAGGGGTCTTCTACATGTTGAAGATAAGAATAACAATAATAATAATAATAATAATAATAAACATGATATTAATAATACAGTAATAATAATTAAATTCCATAATTGAATATAGGGTCTGGTTGGAGGCTTCATCTGTATGTATATCATAATCTGCTTTTGTCAAACATTTGGCTTTGTCAGACATTTGGCTTCAGCTCCCTTCCCACTCGCCTTATGGAAAATTGCATTTTCTGACAGATCTCTTCATTGCCTTCAGCTCCATGATTTTTCGCATGTTCCCTGAGGTATTGTAATTTAAGCCTCAGAGACCTGCATTCCTGCAGCCCCTGTAGAGTTTAACACACTTTAATAAGTTCCTGTGCACTTTGAGTACTCCAAAGAGTTGTTATCCCTGTAGGGACAAAAGAGCATGAAAGGCCACATGCACATTACATAAGCATACAAACTTCTGACAGTGCCAAGAATACCAACAGCCTTAGACTATCAACACTTCTTAGCAGCACATTACAAACAATCTATGTTGCACAAGCACAACAGTTAGCCCACTGAATCTATGAACTGTTACAATCAGGAGTAGCAGCTGTTGACACAGTTTGGGCTGTGATATCAGCTGAGCTTCCTCCAGCCAGCAGCATCTATAATGCCTATGGCCAGCCACACTGTTTTTATGATAGCAGAGGACTACTGTAGATACTTAGGACCTGATCCACTATGGCACCAGCATACACATGAATCACAGTGCATGTCACTTGAATGCAGCACTCTGCACCCTGGGTGGTTCCCAGCATTTAGGAATCCACAAATCTGGCCTGGTGCCTGATTTGCATGTGCAGAGGAGTGGGCTTGGGATTCCTGGGCAAGAGCAGAGCCGGAGCTGGACACTGGGTATTTAATCGGATGGCTGCGTTGGAGGCAGAGGGTTCTTTGGCATAACATCCTCAATGAAGCCCACCATCAAAAATGCTGGGGCTTGTTTGTCCATGCTATACCCTATGTTTACATTACTTAACATACTAACATACTAAAATGCCAGCAGAATAGGCCCTAACGGTCTTTCGTGTCTGCTCGTTGGTCAGTCCCCAACCTGGGTGCTGACCTTGCTATCCCCTCGCCTTCTCTGGCTTCTCCTTCCCAGTTCCGGATATTCTTGCTGCATTGGATTTTGCTTCAGAACCCTTCTCCTGTACCTGTCCCACCCTCTTGAACCCCTCCACTGTCTCTGCCTCCACCAGCCCCTAGGCAGTGCATTCCATGGCTCCACCACCCTCTCAGTGAAGTAGCACCTCCTCCTTTCTCCCTGAATCTTCCCCTCCAGCTTCCACCCATGCCTCTAGTGGCCCTTCCTCCTTCCTTCAGAGCACCCGACTGTTCCTCCCTATTTACCCTCTTCATGTACCTAAAGACCTCTATCATGTCCCCGGTCCCTTCTCTCTTCCAATGTACATATTTAGCTCTTGAGCCTCTCCTCATAGGTCCCATGTCCCCCAAGCCCCAAATCATTTTGGTTGCCTCCTCTGGACCCTCTCCAGGAGGTTAATGTCCCGCTTAAGTGTGGCCTCCAAACTGCAACGAGTACCCAAGGTGCAGCCTCACCAAGCAGTTATACAGAGGAGTATCACTTCCCTCCTTCTGGAGAGTGATCCCCTAGCGATGCATCCCAGAATCCTGTTGGCCTTGGCTGCTGCCCTCCTACAAGTCTCAGAGTTGTTCATCTTGACATCCACCACCACCCCCAGGTCCTCTCGGCCATCGAGACTTGTAGCATTTCCAGGGTGTACACTTGGCCTGGGTTTCCTGGACCCCAGGTGGAGTACCTTGCATTTCCTGCATTGAACCTCAGCTTCCACTTTCTAGACCATCTTTCCAGAGCCTCCAGGTCCCCTGTGGGCCACCCTTCCCTCCTTCCCATCCACCACCACCCCCAGTTTGAGTCATCTGCAAGAGACTCATCTCCTCCTATTCCTGTCCTTATGTCAGATACATAGGCGTTGAACAGAAGGGACCCAAGGACTGATCCTGTGGGACCCACTAATGACCCTCCTTGGGATGAGACTATCCACCAACTCGACCCTCTGGGTCCGGTCCTGGAGCCAATTGCCTATCCATCTGATCATCTGGTTCCCCACCCCATTTCTCCCAGCTTATCCAACAGGCCCACGTGAGGAACAGAGTCAAATGCCTTGCTGAAGTCTAGAAAGAGGACATCCACTGGTCTACCCAGGTCCAAGGCACTTGTCACCCAGTCATAGAACTCCACCAGGTTTGTCTGACATGATTTCCGGATGAATCCATGCTGTCTATCATCCAGGCACCCTGACTTATTCAGGTCCCCCTAGCCTCTCCTTGACAATGCCTCCATCACCTTGCCCACCACTGAGGTCAGGCTGACAGGCCTGTAGTTCCCTGCCACCTTCCTTGATCCCCTTGTGGATAGGCACTATATGCGCCACCTTCCAGTCTTGGGGCACCCACCCTGTCCTCAGAGAGATGGTGAAAAGCTCTGCCAGGGGTTTCGCCGGACATCTGCAAGTTCCTTCAGCACTCTGGGATGTAATTTATCCGGCTCCGGTTCTTTCTCCGTCTTAAGGGAGCTGAGGGCTTCCCTTACTCTCTCTGCTGTAATTTCCACTTCTGGTACCCTTCTCCCTGCTTAGCCCTCCCCCACCTGCCAGTGATGCCTCCCCTCTCCCCAGACCTGCCGGTCGGTGGGGTCCCCCTCCTCAGTATCTCTGTCTCCTCCATGTATGATGCAGCACCCCATTTTCCCTGGTGGAAACTGAGGTGAAGTACTCATTTAGTACCTCAGCCTGCTCCCCCGGTCTTATGCCCATCTCTCCCTGATTTAATCCTGCTAATCTGCCCTTCACCCTTCGTTTTTCCCCAATGTATCTAAAGAACCCTTGTTCCCTCTCCTAATTTCCCTGGCCAGGTTCTGCTCCTTCCTTGCCTTAGCCGCCCTCACCACTCTAGGGCCCTTCTAGCCATCAGCTCGTACTCCCTCGATCCCTTTCACTCCTTGAGCACTTGAATTGCTTATAGGCTGCTTTCTTTCCCGCACCACCTCCTGGACCTCCCTGGTCCACCAACAGGGTTTTGGGCCCTACTGCATTTTCGTCTTACTCTTGCACAGGTGCTGGTAGCATCCTGCACCCCTCTCCTGAAGATTTCCCACCTACTATCAGTGTCCATGTCTGACCCAATCCCATCCAAATGCTCCTTAAGGATCCTTCCATTTCCTTAAAATCCGCCCCCTGAAGTCGGTTACTCCGTCTTTGTGCAGCCTTCTACCCTCCTAGGTCGAGACAGAACCAGACCGTGGCATGGTCACTCCCCGCCAATGGGTCCCTTACCTCCAGGCCCCAATCTGGTCACTGTCTGCCAGGATCACATCCAGTACCCGTGCCTCCCTGGTCGGTTCCCTCACCTGCTGAGTTAGGAGCACGTCTTGAAAGACATCCAACAACCTCTGTTCCCTGGTCACAGAGGATGTCATAATCTCCCCAGTCTGTTCCTGGCATGTTTAAGTCCCCAACACCACCACCGTTCCTCTGCCCAGTCTGCAGTGTCTCCTAAAATCTGCCACCAGACTGTCCTCCAGCTCCTCCGCCAGGGCAGGGGTCTATACACCACTCCTATTTTTACTCTCTTGCCCCCTTGTTATCAGGTGACCCAAATTGCCTCCACGGTTCCCTCCGCCTCCTCTACTCCCCCTATACCAATGCAGTTTTTGACTATCATTGCTACCTCCTCTCCCTTCCCTCCCCTGTCCTTCCTGAACATAGTGTATCCCTCCAGGTTCAGGTCCCAGTCATGTCTTGCAGTGGCTCAAGTCTCAGTGACCACTGCCACATCCACTGCTCCCTCAGTTAGCATCGCCTGGAGCTCAGGCATTTTATTGCCCAAGCTCCTGGCATTTAGCAGGACTACCTTCCAACCTTTCCCTATAGTTCCATTTCCCTGCTCGTGTTCCCAGGGATTCTGTTTTCCCCTGGTCTGCACTTTGCCAGTTGGCCTTTTCCTGCAATCCTCCTGGTCCCCAGGGAGGTGGAGACAGAGTCCCTCCTTCATCGGCACCCCTTGACAGCCTTTTCTCCCATCCCACCCCTTCACAAGTTTAACCCCACTTTCACCAATGAACCCCTCTATTTTCAACTTAAGGATTCCTCCTCCAAATTGAGATGTAGTCTATCTCTAGCATACAGCTCCTTATCCTCCCAGGTCTCCCCCAATCCCCATCAACCCATACCCTCTGGCCTCACACCATTCCCTGAGCTTGTGGTCTCTATGAATATTTTACCCATTAGACTTGGGCCAGTATTTGTATTTTTGCACCTGCTACTGCTGCACTATTCTTGCACGTAATTTACATGTCTGTGGAAGAATGGCTGTATCAGTTATATACTAACATTAAAATTTCTTGGTGGTAAGCTAAACAATGTTTCAGCAGTTCATTGGAGAACATTGATATTTCTACTGAGTGCATGATTTTGTGTTCTGTGCTGAGAGGCCTGCCTGATTTAACCAATGATTACTTTCACAAATTCAAAACTAGTAGACAGTTGCTACAGTAAAGGTTTTCAAGCAGAATAATTATAAAGCACTAAGGGAAAAATTAGTATGAATAATGGAACACAGATGGTCTCCTCTAACACATAATTAACTAGATCAAATATTAGCAAGCAAAACCAAACCAGAAATGTCAAGGAGCTGAGAGGGTAAAGAGAATAGACAAATAATGGTTTATCCCAGATAGTATTTAAGAATGTTTATCCTACAGACTTGGATTTCATTATTTCTGACCTTTCACTTTGACCATAGTAGTTTCATT
This sequence comes from Neoceratodus forsteri, assembly GCA_016271365.2. Classification (NCBI taxonomy): domain Eukaryota; kingdom Metazoa; phylum Chordata; order Ceratodontiformes; family Ceratodontidae; genus Neoceratodus; species Neoceratodus forsteri. The sequence goes on along the minus strand of CM028137.1, from coordinate 256,813,211 downwards.
CTTTATTATTCCAACTGAGGTGCAGCTGGGAGTGGCTCTGGTCCTATTCAGGGTGATGGTCTCGTCCATCTGGGAGGTGAACCACAGTCCTCAGTGGATGATTTAAATGTAACTTTGATAAACATTTAAACTAGCAAAGGAGTGCTGGGAAGGAATCGGGGAGGCAAAACTGCTCCCACAGACTGAAATATAGAGAAGGAAGATCCTGAGGGTGAAGACACCCCCAAGTGCAAATTAATAAAGGCAGCTGGGTGATAGTAACAGAGAGGGGAACAGAAAGATTAAAAGGAGAGGGAAGGGCAAAAGGAAAGGAGGTAACAAGCAGAGTGTTTACAAAATCTATGAGTCATGTGTGTTAATGTCAGAAGTCTAGGAAATAAAATTCCAGACCTAGAGGCCGTCACGACAGAGGACAAACTGGATTTAGTGGCCATTGACAACCATGACTGGGACATGTGCCATACTAGGTTACACTCAGTTCAGGAAGGATGAGGTGGGAAGGAAAAGAGGAGTGTAGTGCATTTTGAAGAAAAGCATAAAAGCAATGGAGATACAAGGTATTTTGGGGCACAGGTATTGTTGGTCACCCTGGAGTTTGGGAACAGAGCCACTGTTTGCACCAGTGTGATCTACAGACTTCTATTACAGGGAGGAGTTAGATAAGTCACTGTTGGAAGCTACTGTGAAAATGGCAGAAAAGGGAGTGCTTCTGGTGGGGACTTCAGTCTGCCAGATGTAGATTGGAGCCTCCCATCTTCAGCTTCAGTGAGAAGCAGGGACATCCTGGACTCCTGCAGGGGCATTCCTCAGGCAACCAGTGAGTGAGCCCACTTATGATGGGGCAATACTAGATCTGGTTCTCACTAACAGGGATAGGGTTACAGATATCAAGATGGGAGGCCACCTTGTTGCCAGTGATCACCATACAGTGTGGTTCAAGATAAGGATGACTGTAGAATCAAAGAATACACTGTCAAGGGTCCTGGTTTTCAGATGGGCAGATTTTATAAAGATGGGTGAGTGTCTCAGAGATTACCTGGCAGGGGGATGACTGGAGGGGTGGTTGAGGAACAGTGGACCAAGCTAAGAGGGGTAAACTGAGGACAACAAACCTCTGTGTCAAGCAAGTGAGCAAGAGCAAGAGGAATAAGAGAATGCTATGGTTCTTGAAAGCAGTGCTGAAAAGGTAAAGGTTAAAAAGGTTGCATTCAGAAAGTACAAGGAGATGCAGAGGGAGAAGGATTGGGAGGTGTATTGTGGAAGCAGAGGGAAGCAGGAAAAGCAGTAAGGAGTGCAAAGGTGCAAATGGAAGAAAGAATAGTCCAGGAAGTATCAAAGGGAACAAGACACTTTTAGGTATGTAAGTGAAAAGAGGAAGACCAAGCAATGGATTGTAAAGTTAAAAGGCAGCCATCTTGAACAATACGTCTGCTCAATGTTCACAGAGGAGCACGGAAGGGGGACCACAACAAAGTAAAAGGAGTCTTGAAGGGATGGAGATGGGCACAAGTCCTTTTTCAGAAGATAGAGTCCTAAAGGCACTTGCTAATCTGAAAGTGGACAAAGCAATAAAGCCATATGGGTGCATCCAAGGGTGCTGAGGGAGCTCAGGGAGGTATTGACTCCACCTCTGACAGTCCTGTTTAACAGATCGCTGGAAACTGGGGTGATTCCAGATGATTGGAGGAGGCAGTAGTCTCACTTCATAAAAGCGATAGGAGGGAAGAGGTGGGCAATTATAAGCTGGTCAGCCTGACATTGGTGGTGTGAAAGTTAATGGGAACACTGCTGAAGGAAAGGATTGTGGAATATCTTGAATCCAATGGGTTACAAGACCTGAGGCAGTATGGATACACATAGAGAGGTCATGTCAAAGAAATCAGGTAGATTTCTTTGACTGTGGATCAGGGAATTAGCTCACGGAGGAGTGGTGGACATGGCCTATCTAGATTTCAGCACGCTTTTAACGCTGTTCCACATAGTAGACTACTGTGTAAGCTGGGCAGCCAGGTGGTTAAAAAGGTGGTAACCTGGGTAAGACATTGGCTAGGATAGGTGACAGAGGGTGGTGATAAACAGAGTTCTCTCTGAGGAAGGGAGGATGACCAGCAGGGTTACAGGGATTAGTGCTGGCTGCAGTCCTCTTTAATGTCTTTATAAGTGACATTGCAGAAGAGCTGGAAGAGAAGGTCTGCCTCTTTGCAGATGTCACCAGGCTGTGCAACAGAGTAGACATTCTGAGGAGGTTGGAAAGGATGAGCAGAGACCTGTGAAAACTCAAGGCATGATCAAGAGTATGGCAGCTGGGTTTCAACATGAAAACGCATAAAATAATGCACTTGAGGCACAAAACACAGGCTTGGAGTACAAAATGGGTGGAGTGGCATTGGCGACTACCAAGCAGAAAGAGACTTGGCGATAATCACATTGGATGACCTAAAGGTGGCCAGGCAGTGTGACAAGGCAGTTGGGAGAACTAGTGGGATGCTGGGGTGCACAAGAAGGGTATCACCAGAAGAAAGAGGATGGTAAGACTTCACCTTGAGTACTATGTCCAGTTCTGGAGACCATATCCCTGGAAGGACATAGACAGAGTGGAGGTGGTCCAGAGGAGACAACTAAAATGATGCAGGGTCTGCATCAAAAGTCCTAGGATGGGAGACTAAAAGACCTCAACATGTACACCCTGGAAGAGATGTGGGAGACAGGGGATATGATAGAGACCTTTAAATACCTCCCAGGGCAAATAAGGTACATGTGGGAAGAATATTTCAGAAAGAAGGCGCCAAGAACAAGGGACATGCTATGAAGCTGGAAGGGGTGGAGTCACCCGTTTAAAAGATGATGATTTAATAACTGATGTGTCATGAATGATTATTATCAATCACGTTAAAAGCTCATGTTCAAACGTCAAAACCATCATTGTGAACATGACTAACAATGACTAAGCATGAACGTTAAATAATCGCCAATCAAAACCACAATATAATCTTTCTTCTATACTCACAGAATGTATCTTGTCTTCTAATTAAACATGTTCATTGGAATCATTAGTTATAAACATCTTCTACACAAACACACAGCTTCCAATTATACTTACTCTGACTCCTCACTTCTTACTAGTATTGTAAAGGCTTGGCTAAGCTCCATTCAAAGGTTCCCTTTAGAGCTGTAGTGAGTTTCTACAAGTACCTGGTTTGTGCTCAGAGTCTTTGAGTCTGCAAACTATACTGTCAAGGCTAAAATATTTTAACAATAGAAAGTAGCACTGTATCAGTCCATAAACTGTGCTTTGGAAATTTGCAAGAAATATTCAAATTAGTTAGCAAATGTACATACTATATCTAACATTTCTTGTACTCTTCCCAAAGGGATTAAAATGGTTCTATGTTATTATGAGAGTGTACATCACGAAATTGAATTTCAGCGATGTACACCTAACACAAAAACAAAATGATGCAAAGGACATGGCAGTTCAATGTCATGTGGGGGACTACACTCGCACCCCCTACTTTAGGATTCTCAACTCCAGGGGATGCATGTCGGAGGGTGCAAATTCTTCAATAATAAAAATAACACTACTCAGGCCAGGCACAACAAAATACACCCATGCCCAAACCTGAACCCAGCATCCTGACTACACCAGCCCAGCACCACCCATCACACCACGGAGCCAGCTCGGCAGCTCACTGTGGCACCACCTCTGACAAACCCCTCCTTCCCGTCTCACCCCTCACTCCAGCATGCTCACTCCCCAACCCCCACGCTCATGTACATACAGGAACATCCGTCGCCATTTATGACTCCCCCTATCCGTCGCTTTTCCCTATAGCACGCCTCTGTCGACATGCACCGAAGTGGGACGCCATTTCAGTAGGTGCCCACTTCCCAATAGAGTATGTCACAGGATACCGATTAAAACTTAACTTCAGATGATTTACGTTATAATGTGCTTCTGCTGATAGCTGACATTCATATTTTCATATTAGCAACAAAACTTTGCAAAGTTTTTTATTTTTTGTAGACTCTCTTTATCTCTTGCTGGATTGGGCATCTCTCGAGGTGCCCACTCGATAATCCGCTTCTCCCCACCTGAAGCCCTCTCTCCCAGAACCCCTACCAGGACCTTCCAGCTCCTAGGATCGCCCCAGGAGGTCCCACCTATCCCTACCTACCTGGTGGCCTTCTGATATTAGAGGTCAGTTCGGTGGAGGATCAGGGATCCCGAGAGATGGCTCAGCACTGAGGATGTGGGGATGTCTCTGGAGCCCTCATCACCTACCTAATCCATCAAGGATTTTCTGGTTTGTTTTCCTCAGAGTGCCAGCCATGCAATGGTGTCCCTAGCTGATAAGCCGATGCCGCCATCGCTCCCACCCCAGCTTCTGCTAACACTGCATGTTCTGGCACTGCCCCTAGCAGCTGCCAGGAGCTGCCTAGGAGCAGCACTTGTCCCTGGATCCCTCCCAGGAAAGAGTATTGTCCTCTGGGTGCTTAATCCCTTTCCTCCCCGCCAACCCCAGCAGCTTGAGTTCACTTCGAACCTGGGTCATTGGCATGGCGTGAGGTGTGGTGTCCGCATCTCAACTCTCAGTACCACCAGGCAGGCCAAAACTTTGTAAGGTATTATTAATGTGACTTACAAGTGTATAATACAGAACTTATCTGATCATGAATGATCATCAATGATAATCTTGATCAGCCACAGATCATCAAAACCATCATTCTGATTTAAGCTTACAACAATATTCAATAATCATCAGTTGGTGATTTAAAGTTATATGTTTAATGATTAAATCATGATCTAGATAATGATCTTAGATCATGATCTGCCTTGATGATAGTATGGTAACATTTGATGATTAACATGGATCAGTCATGACTGACCTTCAATAAAATGGTTGGTGATTTACCAATTCACCTGTTTCAGGAGGGATGTGAGAAGTACTTTCACAGAAAATGTGGTGGATTCCTGGAACAGCCTTCCAGTGGAGGTGGTTGGGTAGAGAACAGTGGTGGGGTTCAAGAATGCATGGGAAAGGCCCACGGAATCATTGTGGAAAGGAAGGAGGAGGAGAAAGAGCTGTAAACCAAGTAGGGTCTGTGGTGAGAATGTAGGTAGGGAATAAAAGGGCAGACTGAGTCAGCCAAGTGGCCCTTATCTGCCATCAGATTCTATGTTTCTATGGTTCCCCTTGCAGAGGAGCTCTCCCAAGAACAGCCCATAACCCACCTCACTCAGAAGGTGAGTAAGAGACTACACCTATTTATTTGATATTACACCAGCATGTTTCAGATGTATATTTCACATTTGCCAGGTATGAGGCAACATCATGGTACATCAGGCACGCACCCCCTCTGGTGCTGGTTGTTAAGGGACTCTATAGACTTCCAGCACCATGACACCTAATCATGCCTGGAGGAGCAGTGCTTATAGGTCTGGGAGCTACCAGTACATTGAATTACAACATTTTCCACTGTCTGTGGACATTTTCATTTTGCCGACTAGTAAACATAGACTGCAATGACGCTGAGACTGAGTATTTTTGAATCTAATTTTCAGAATGTCATGAACATTGTTTAGCTGACTTCTATTTTATACAAGTATAAAGTTTACTACAGAGGTTGGCTGGTCCCACCTCACTTGTTAGCCATGACACCAATATGGTCATTATTATCCTACCCTTACTCACCCAGACTCATCTTTTTTACTCCAGTTATGGTTTATCTTATTCCCTCTTTCTTGAGACCATTTGGTGCTCACGGAGCCAAATTCTCATTGGATTTCTGTCTTGCTCCAGAGGCAGAATCCCCAGACACCTCTACAAAGGGTAATAAGTGAGTCATACCACAATAGATCGCCACAGATTTGGGAGACAGCAGAGAAATACAGTATTCCCTGTTTCCTTCCCCACCCAGAGGTTCATGTACAGGCCCAGTTGACCTAAGATGCTTGGGACCCTGAGAGAGCTCCAGCTACAGTTCTACTCTGTTCTAGTTATTGTTGACAGATTAGCCATAAATGGTTTACCACCCTTATATTTCCCTCCTTCCAGTGTTAACGATGTTCATCTTACCATATTCAGCATGTTCTGTATAAGAATATTATCATTGGGAGCTCAGGAATCAGATTTTCTATAGAACCCCTATAGATGGCACAGATATGATCAGCTGGGGAGGGCAGTGGTTCCATGTATCCTGAACTGGATTTCCCTACAACCTGTATGACATCACAATTTAAAATAATTTCATAATGTTTATGGACTGTCAGCCCAGTTAAGTGGTCAAAGCCCATCTGAGCCCTGAAGAAATCACTTCTTGAGCTCCTTCTCCTACAAGAAACCCATCTCCTAGTACTGAACACAGAAACTACTCAAACTACAGCACATTATAGAATCATTTTATGACAAACATGTGTCAATGTCGAATGTTGTCTTGATGGCATTGGCATTGATAGTACGGGGTTAGAGAGATGCATAATAGGAATAGCAGTGAAGTATTGAACTGAAACCAACCCCACCCCACCCTGAAGAGACTGACAGGCATTAGGGTGTGCCTTTGGGTCATCGGCCATGATGCTCACACCATTTCACCTCACCCTACCCTGCAGACACTGACAAGTGTCACTGTGTGCCTTGGAGTCTTTGGGCTTTATGCTCAACTCATTCCATAAGATAATATGCTGAGATGGGTGCACTATAGGAGAATGGGGTAAACTTTGGGGCTGAAGAGTCCAAGGCACACCTTGATGCCTGTCAGTGGCTGCAGGCTGAGGTGGAATGGCATGAGCATTACAGCTGAAAATCTCAAGGCACACCTAACACCTGTCAGTCTCTATAGGGTGGGGCATTGCTGTTGTAAACCCTAGCAGCTCAGGCGTTTGTTGGTTATTTTCACTCCAGATTTTCAACATGGACTTTTGTGACCCCATCTCATGAACAGTGTCACTATCAGATCGTTAGCTGAAAGGTGATTTTGCACAGTGACTTCGCCATTTGGAGCCACAGGTGCAAAAACACATTTTAGGCAGGACGTGAAAATTATAGCTGTACTATTCATGAGGAGGTTTAAAAATGGTAATGTTGAAAATCTGGAGAGAAAATATGGAACCTTGGTGAAGTGTGCATAGAATCTGGGCAGCAGACACCCATAACGCAATTATTTGGGGGATTTTTTAACCACATTTTCAACATAGGCATTGTGAAACCTCCACTCTTGAACAGTGGCACTGTGATTTTGCTAATGTGTCCCAAACATTGATTTCCCACAGCGACCATGCCATTTTGCACCAGATGTGTGAAAACACATTGTGGGCAGGATGAGAAAAAATGACAGCTGTACTGTACATAAGAAGGTGTGAAAAAATGGCCATGTTGAAAATCTGGGTGAAAATATTAAAAATTTTCCAAGTTACAAGCGTGTATGGAAACTGTGCAATGCACGTTCATAACACACTCATTTTTGGAATTTTGTAACCAAATTTTCAATATAGGCTTTTTGGGAGTTGTTAATCAGTCCCAAAGGTGATTCACGCAGTGACTGTAAAGTCACCTTTCAAGATCCAATAACAAAATTATAGCGACTGATTTCATGAGGTGGGGTCCCAAGAACCCCATGTTGAAACTTTGGAGTTGAAAGTCAAAAAATGGCGAGATATCCACCTAAGTTGAACCCTCTCTATAGATGCCATTATATAACTTATAATGGTCGGCTTTGAAAGAGTACAGACATATTCCACTCCACCAAAGATCATGGTGCTGACCTCCGAGCTAAGTATGGGGTGTGGGGGTGAGGGTAGGGTACACAGATGGTGGGTGCCAGTTGGTGGAGGGCCCAGCCGACAGCGAGGGACCATTTTCTTTGTATCCAGTACTAATAAAAAAAAAAAAATGAACACAATGACGGTTTCTTCTTTTGAGGCTTATCAAAAAAATTTTGGGGACACTGGGTGGGCTCCCAGTGTACCCCATGACTTGAGGGCATGATGTTGGCCCACACTGGGGTGGGTTCCAAGTGTGGCTCATAATGGGGTGGGGTGGGGGGCAGGAACATGCCGACACGGTCGCTACCAAATATAGGGAGGCACACTGGGGTGGGTTCCCAATGTAGCCTTACAATCTTGGGGGGTTTAAACATGCTGACAGGGGTGGGCACCCCAAAGTTGGCTTCTAGGGATTATAACTGGGAGTTGCTGCCATGTTTACTAAAGTTTCACCAGGCAAGGCGCAGGGGAGGTATGTTATCAGTGCCACTGCATGACGAGCTTGGCTCTGATTGCAGTGGCAAATTAATTTCATGTTGGTGACACTGCAAAACAACTGATGTCACTGCTAGCGTGCTCACTAATTGGCGAATGTAGGATGCATCTTCTAAAAGCGTGCCTGCATTCGCCAAAACTGATTCACACCTCTGCATTTCTCCTACTAATCTCCTACTGCTACAAATGCTGCTTGAGCATGTGCAAGACAACATAAAAATGAGTGCCAAAGAGGTATCATGATTCTTATCCCCAAAAGTTCCCCATTCCATCTGGACACCATGTTCACTGATACAGACGGATGTCTTGCAATGGCAATAGGTACCCTCTATGGTTGGTCCTCTGCAGCATTTACATCCCCAGTAGTGATGCTTCCTCAATACAACAACAGTGGGACCTCCATAACTGCACAACATTTGGGGACTCTTCCTTATAGGGGAGTTGATAACTGTCTCCTGAATCCTACAGCCAATTCCACAGATCCTACCTCACTTCACCACATAGGCAATGCCACAGTGCTGAACACTTAAAGGTTTAGGCTAAGTAGATGTCAGGCATCATCTGCACCCCAGGACAAATGATATTCTTTTGTTCAAACCTACATGGACATTATGTAAGCAATAATGCCCAACAGGAGTGAGGCGGTATTGGGCAATACTGGACCGGCCAGGGGCGTAATGAGGGCCCGGCGGCTGCAAGCGGAGGCCTTATAGGCCCTTGGCCGGTCGGTATTGCCCCATAACGCCCACCCTGGAGGGCATTATTGAGCTTAGAAAATGGGCACCTTTGTAAAAAATAAGTAGAGTCTGATTTGTAAGTTTGAACAGTAAATTCTTTTTATTATAATAAATAAGTAATTTATAGTGTGTAAAAGAAAATAGTTCCTTTTGAGACATTTAAATAAACTGAAATGCTTTTAACCACGTTTTGTTTAACTTTTAACTGCTGCATGTCCTGGATAAAGTTTTTTGTAAAGTTTCCAGGTGCTCGCTGCCTACACTGACGATCGAGAGTGACTTTTTACTGTTTTCTTCTTTAAAACAAAACAAAAAACTAGTTGTTGTTTTACTGTTTCCGGTCTCGCTGCCTGCCCTGAGGACCGGGAGTATAGATGGGCATAGTTGTGGAGCAATCATGCTGTGATCTGTATGCTATGTTTCCGGTCCTCGCTGTCTACCCTGAGGACGGGGAGTCAATTCAGTTGTTTTATTACTTTCCGGTCCTCGCTGCCTACCCTGAGGACCGGGAGCATGAAGAGGAGTTCCGTTCGGTTGGTTGGTGCGAGTACGGCAGAACAAGAGGAGAAAATGACAATGGTGCTGCCAGTGCCATTGAGGGAAGTGATTGTAGCAGTACCCGTGCAAACAACAGCTGTGGTAGTGGACAGTATACATTAGGTACTGTTTTAGGATAATGTTTTGCGAGTTTTTTTTTATTTAGTTTAACAAGCGGGGACATCAGTGGGCATACTGTTGTATGGTAGATAAAGAATTGTGGCAGGGAACTGACACACTCACTTTGTTACTCCGTCAGCGATTGGAACAAAATAAGAAAATACATATTTTTCATATTTCTTTTGTACTGGTGTGCTTAATTTTTATCTTCTAAGTATAGTGTCTGACCGAGCTAAAAAATGGGGGGCTCTCGTTAGGTCTCTCGCTAAGTGAGGGTAAAAGTGGTGGTGATTTAAAATGAAACAAGGGTTTTATCCAATTAGGATGCAAGGTGGGCACTTGGATATCACAGTGGGTTAAGGGGCACTGTAGGCTGGCACTTTTATTTCCTGGGCATCTATTGACAGTTAATGTACCCCCTAGCAAGGGTACTAGCCAATCAGATGCCAGGAAATAAAAAGCCTATTTTCTAATCCAGATTAGACTATTTTTGTATTAGTGGAGAGCATGTAGATTGGTTAACAGCAGCAGACATACTGTAGATAACATTGTTCTTTCAGATCATGCACCAATTTCAATCTACCTTTCTGCACCCCAAGTAAAGAAGTCAACTTAGTGGAAATTCAGTCCCTCCATCTAGAGGATCTATATTTCAGACATTGCTGTGAGACTCTATCACTAGAATCATAAGGAAAATTATATAGAGAATACTCCCCCACACACACACACAGATCCCATGGGACACTATGAAACATTCTTGAGAGGTGAAATAATTGCATATGCCTACAAGATGCAGAGGCAACAGGAGGCACATCTCCACACAACTCAGGTCAAACTAGTGCCTGCAGCTTGCACATATGCCAAGGTGATAATTCATTCCTTACTCAAATTAAGCTAACATAAGCCAAGATTCAGGACCTGCTCACATATAAAACAGAACAAGCTTTATTATGGGTTAGGAAAGCGTATTGTGAAGTGGGGTCCTGGGCGCCAAAGTTTTGGCCTATTGCTTGAGGAGAAAAGAGTAGGTAACAATAACTAAATTACCAGACCCAACAATGGGCAGGATTCATAGTGGCTCATCCAAGATCCTAAAATCCTACAAGATTTCATCTTTCTGCACACACACCAGAGGCATCCCACCATCTGAGTCTTTGTGGACCTTCATGGCAGCTCTCACACTCCCATACTCATGGAACACCACACAACCCATCCCCAGAATTAATGAAAGCTATTGATGATAAAATGAGAAAAGTCCTGGCTCTGATAGGTATGGGGCAGAATTCTGTAAGGCTACTGCACAGTTCCTTCAGAAACGTCTATTAGTTGCACTCTAGGCAAGTCACACCACTTTAATCTGTTCAGATTTGTGACACTATGCCAATATATCAGCCATCTTAAAGCCACAGAAACCAGTCATGCATTGGGATTCACACAGACCTATATCAGTATTGAATCTGGACTATAAATTATTCACCAGTATTCTAGCCCACAGTCTAGATAATATCTTCCTGATATGATTCATCCAGATCCATCAGGTTTTGCCTGGTGCAAACAAATGATGGATAATATAAAGCAGACCCTTTTGCTGATTGACCATGCCACCAGAAATATGGACCGTCTACTAATACTTAGCCTAGATGCTCAAAGGTTTATGGGCTTATTCAATGATTTCCACTTACAAGTGGCACACATCAGGTCCCCATTTTTAATTGCAATATATGTCAAACCCTAGCCCAATATCTCAGGCAATGCACAGGGATACAAGGATATACAGTGGGGTCATGACCCACAAGGTGGCTTAGTAAGCCGATTACCATCTCCTCTATATCACACATGCTGGCAGCTCTCTCTCAGCCCTCACTTAATACTTATGCACAAGGAGCAATTAGTGGGCAGCACAATTAATGACAGCAAAACAGAGGTCTTGCATATCAACCTACAACCCTCTGCCACAGTGAAGACTTCCCACCTATATCGATGGTATAGATCAGCATTTAAATATTTAGGAATTAGGTTACCAGTAGATCAGCAGGTGGTGGTGGAGCAGCTAATAGACCATCTGGAGTCTTTTCCATCTATGTACCTCTCCAGTCAGGATTTTGGCCTCAGTATAACACTTAGACTGCTCTCATTAGGGTAACTCATGACCTCCTCCTTGCTAGGGACTGAGGATGATTTTCTTTCTTGGTGCTCTTAGACCTCTCATCAGCATTTAACACAGTTGATCATGGGGTGCTTCTGAATCAGCTAAGGTACTATGTTGGCCTCACCGGTGCAGTACTAGCGCTGGTTTGAGTCTTACAGAACTGGGAGAACACAGCAGGCCGCCCTGGGAAATTTTACCTGGGGGTTTCTGTGTTGTCCTGCTGAGTTACACAAGGCTTGATCCTTGCCCCCATTCTGTTTTCTATGTACATGCTGCCACTGTGGGAGATCATTAGGCAGAACATAGTTGGGTTTTCACTGCTATACAGATGACACTCAGCTGTACCTGTCTTTTCACCTGATGATGATCTTGTGGCTTCGTGCTGAGTCAGTGTTTGGCCAAGATCAAAGAGCGGATGGTCTTGAATTGGTTATGTCTCTACCGGGTAAGACAGATGTCATGGTGATTGAACTGAATCTCTGGGACATGGATGCTGGGGATGGTATGGCTCTTCCAGCAGTGGGCAATTGACCTCTCATGGCAGCCAGTGTGGTAAAGAATCTGAGGAGTCATTTTGAACTGCATATTGATGCTTGAACAGCAAGTGTTATCTGTGGTCAGATCTGGCTCTCATTCTTCAGAATATCACCGGATCAAGCCATATCTTGCTCAGGATGATATAGTGACAATCATTTATGCTTTCATCACCTCCTGGTTAGACTAATGTAATGCTCTTTACTTATGTTTATCTGGAGGTTTGATGAGACACCTGCTGCTGGTCCAGAATGCTGCAACCCAGATAATTGTAGGCTTCTTATGGAGCAAACATATCATACCAGTTCGCGTGCCTTGCACTGGCTGCCTATGTGGTGACACATCACCTTCCAGATTTGCTTGCTAACTGACTGTACCGACCCGACACAATCTGGGTCCTAACTACTTAAAGAGCTCCTTTTCCCTACCACCCAATTCGCCCTCTCCACTTCACTGCTGTGGGCCTGCTCATTATCTCTCCATCAGGCTAAAACTATCTGCGGACAGAGGTTTTGGGTGACTGCTCTACTGTATGGAACTCGCTCACCTTGAATATCTGTATGGCCAACACGGTGGAGGCATTTAAAGCCTCTTTGAATACTTTTCTATTTTAATAGGCATTCATTGATTAATTGCCATTTCTGCCTCTGTTTATTTTAGTTAAAGTGTATTTTAGTATTATTGCCTGATTTAATGTTTAATTCTGTATAGTGCTCAGAGCTTCTTTTGGATTAGGCACTTTATAAATAAACTTTGCTCTGCCTTGCTTTACAACCTTATATATCAGGAACTTTAAATCCTTAACAGAGAGTATGCAGGAAGATTTTAAGAGATGGCAACCTTCCCTCACCTTCCTCAGTAGAATCCAACAATAGAGATGGACATTCTCCCCAGCTACTTGTATCCCTTTCAGACACTGCCACTATTGTTCCACCAATCTGACTTTTACAAATTGAACAAATCCCTTTCAGATTTATATGACAGGAGTGGCCATGAATAGTGTATAGAAGTTACAACTCTCTAAAACAAAGGGAACTTGCCTACCAAATTTATATCTATATGCCACTGCAGCCCAAATAAAATACATGCTGCAGGATACACCACCACCAGTCCGCAGTGGGCAATGCTGCAGAAAAACACTGCTCAGCAGGATCTTGATATTCTGCTCCTCTCTAACCCAAAAGTGACCAAAGTCAGCTCTGCCCACCTCCTTACTTCTAATTTTATTCAGAGCTGGACTACCTTCCTTGCTTCCAAAGAACATAACGTAGGAGCCAATTGGTTGAGCACTCTGCCTCTGAATCCTGCTTTCCTACCAGCTCAATGGAACCATAAATTTAAAATATGGATGAGACAGCTTAACCCTCTACATACCAGTTTTATGTTGATAGTGTCTTTAAGACCTTCATGCAACTGCTAACAGAATTTCACTTCGGTAGAACAGATCATTACAGATACCTACAATTAGGGCATACCTAGAAAAACAAACAGGACTTAAAATGGACATACAGTGCATCTGCCAAGTTTTCCTTCCTATTGAAGGTAGCCACAGAGCCAAACCAGACCACTTTATATCTAGATGTTACAAAGCTCTCATAACAAGAATGCAAAATCAATGTTTTTAAATGTTGCACATTGCACTTTGTGGTATAAGCACACTGTTTCTTTAAATTGCACCTTATTTAGTAGTATGGTACCAGGAACATGTCATCCTATGACTAAGCACCAGGGTCCAGGGGCATGAAATGTGTTAGGAAATTGGTTTACCATCAGACATGAGAGGGGTATGCTGGAGATGACCTGTATCTACGTTGTGTTACATTTTGAATAAAATTAAGCACCTTATTGTTCAGAAACAGGACTCCACACTAATTATTCACTCACTGAGGTTCTACTAAGTAGCTGGTGCTGGCATCATTTCCATTCAACTGTTTCTACTTTCTTGTGGGTCAGGCACAACATTCCAGGTGTAACCCAAACTGTGTTTGCATCTTTTCCTGTCCAGGGCACACTTGCCCTGGTGCCACCAAGTACCCTCGCACAGCTCTTTGAGCCTCAGCCACCTCAACTGGCACCCCACAGGTCCAGCAGCAATATAACATACAGCCCGTCTCCCCAACATAGTGGCTCTGGGCCAGGGTTGCACAAGGCTGTGGTGGCTAGACAGCCAGACCCTCCATAAAACACCTCTGTGCACCAAAGGTTTGATGCAAGACTGAGACTGTGGAAACTCCTGGGACTTTAGGGCAGGGACACCATTTTTGTAGAATAGTGCACAGGGTCCCTGATGCATAGGGAGGTTGCTGCAGAGGTGGTTCAGTGCACCATGTGTTGATGTAGCAGCCCTTTGAAAATCAGGCCCAAGATGTTTTATTTAAAATTGGTGGGTGCACTAAAAAGAAGAGTAGTAGTGGTGTGGTTATGTGTGTGTTGTGTCTTTCTTTCAGTCATACTTTAGGATATTGGTGTAATTTTCTGCAGTATTTTTATCTTGTGACTTTACAGACATCATCGTCAGCTAAACACTCACAGAATGAAGTCATGGTCAGTGGCTCTTGTTTTGCTAGAAATGACCATTGATTTGTCTTTTTGGTACAAGATGGCCACCAGGCTGGGTGTGCTGTCGGCTGCTCTGTAACAGCTATAGTTGCAGTGGACCGTTTCTAGTGTGTTTTTTAAAGCATTTTAAAAGTGTAAATTTTTATTTATTTAATTGATTTTGCTCGTTTTGGCTGCTGCTTTACGCTATTCTCGAGGTCCCTATCAGTTGCTTTGAGTGGGACCGTTTGGTATGAAGCTGATCTACAGGCCTGTGTGAAAGGGTCTGTTTCTTCCCTGACTGTGATTTTGATCCTGGATTTTCTGCCTGAAGTGAGAGTTGGGTGGTTCTTTAGATGACAGTTCTGGTGTTCATGGTCATTGTGGTCATCCGCTTTCGGAGGACTTGGGGTGCATTTTCTTTTCTTGACCCTGGATTATCTACTACATAGTGGTGTGAGCACTGCTGGTTGGGGTCTGTTAACTGATCCAGGGTTCAATCTGTATGTGGATTGTTCAGTGGAGAAGTATTTGGGAGGAATGTTTGTTTTGGCGAAGGTCTGATTTTGGAACCTGGATTTGTAACATCTGGCATTGTGGGCCTTGCAGATTCTGCGGTGGATCTGGGGACTGTAGTTGGCTCAATCTGCAGCTAGTAAATTGTCCATCTAGCCGGTGGCCTGTTTCTGGGGACTGTAGCAGCAAAGGGGTTGGTCGTTCTCCACTGGGGCACTGGTGGTTGATAATCTCTTCCCCTAGGGATCCCTGGGTGACCTATTTAATTTGGTTCCATGGGGGTTCTTTGGTAGCTGGTGCAGCCTGGAGGTGGACCCTGGGTGGATTTTTGGGCCTCCCAGCTGCAGAACTAACTGGTCCTGAAGAGTATTCCTTGGACTTCCTTCCTTGATTTAGTTCTGGTCAGATCGACATACTTTTCTTTATTGAGCATTGAGAGTGTTTGAGACATTATTCATATAAGTTCTGCTGTGGAAACTTTGGATATTTTGTTTTGCTTTGACTATCAAATCGCTCTGGTGGGAGAGTACCATACCAGTTTCTCCGAGCACTGGTAGTAGAAGCTCAGAGGCCTGGGGACCTTCAGACTTTCTATTGGTGACATTTTCATGTTAACTCTGTGGTGAACATTCTGGACATTTTTTATTTTTTTATTTTTTGATAATTGAACTGTTTGTGGTAGTGAGAGTACCATTAAAGTCTCTCTGGGCATTAGTAGTGAGAGTACTAATTGCCGGGGATTTTAGATTTTATTACTGGTGTTATTTTTCATATAAGGTTTGCTGTAAAACTTTGGACATTTTGATGTTTCTTTTGGTTTAACCATCAAATTATTTTTGGCAGTTGAGAGTGCCAGAATAGCTCTCAGGGCACTGGTAGTGAGGCGCCAGATGCCGGGACT
Organism: Neoceratodus forsteri; assembly: GCA_016271365.2. NCBI lineage: Eukaryota > Metazoa > Chordata > Ceratodontiformes > Ceratodontidae > Neoceratodus > Neoceratodus forsteri. The sequence goes on along the minus strand of CM028137.1, from coordinate 256,796,922 downwards.
CTTAGATATTATTTTAGTGCGAAGGGATTGTTTTATTTTATTTGTTTAGTAATATATGTTTTGAAGTTTATTTATTTTATATTTATTGCTGTTTTATTTATGTTTGTTTGACTTAGTTTCCTGCTAAGTTTGTGAGAGAATTTTAGGGCATGGAGGTTTGTTTTGTTATAATGTTCTTGTTTTAGTTTATGTTTGGGTTTTATGATCTTAGATTCAAACTGCAACTATTTTAGGGTTTTACTTCATAAGGAAATTAGAATTAAATGGTATAGAATTTTAGTCATAGTTTGGTGGTTAATTATTTGTGGAATGTGCCTGTTCGTCCCCGGTCCTGTGCTTTTGTCCTCCTCTCTCCGTGCCCTCAGTCCATTTCTCCCCTTCCCCATCCGCTTCTGTTTACCAGCGCTGTCGTGCTCTGGGGATTGCTCACAGTGGGGTGTGGGGGTGGGCATGATGAAGGGTATGGACATTGGAGTTTGAATCGTGGATCTCTCACATAGGGTAGTTAAGACCAGAAGACACCTTGGGGTGAAATGGTGCCTGGAACGTGGTGGTCCATGTCTATTATCCATACCCAAGGCCCACTTCTTTGGATGGGCAAGTAGCTGGGACAGCTCATGAACACTGTCCAAATCGGGTGCTGTTATGCAATGCCAGATCAATTAAGAACAAAACTGCACTTATTGCAGATTTTGTTGGAACAACCGATCTGGTTTGCATCACTGAGTCCTGCTTGGATGGAAATCGGCTCCCATTTGGAGGCAGTAATTCCACTTGGTACTAGTTGACACATCGCCTGAGATTGGATCGCGAAGGGGTAGTGGTCTGTTTCAAGATCGAATTGGGCCTCAAGGGTGTGCCAGTAGAGGATGCGAATCCTTTGAGTGTACTGTGGTAGCTGGTATGGGTTACAGTGTAGCTGTCATCTACTGTCCACCAGGGATGAAAAGCTGTTCCTGCAGGAAGTAGCAGACTTCGCCACCGACATGGCGTTGGAGTAACCCAGACTGATGGTTCTGGGTGACTTCAATACCTGGGTCAACGATGAATTCTTGCTTTTGGACAACACTTCCTCCAGTTGATGACATCACTGGGCTTCACACAGGTTGTTTCCTCAGCTACCCATAATGGTGGTCATTCTTTGGATTTGGTTTTCCTCCTGGGTATTGAGGCCTCTGATTTGTGGGTGGAACCTGTTGGTTGGTCTGATCACTACACTGTTAGGTTCAATTTCTGCACCCCCTTTGTAGGTCTGTTCCTGTGGAGATGGTCAGTTTCTGCCCTTTATGGGATGTTGACCCTGAAGACTTGGCGGCGTGATTGACCTCTCGAGTTCGTTGATGCTAGCTCAGGTCGAGAGCCATTGGTTCAGGCCTATAATAAGGTCATTTCCTCAGCTCTTGACCTGATTGCTCCAGTCTGAGTTCATCCCTTCCATTTTGCCCTCGGCCCCTTGGTTTGATGGGTCTTTTAGGGAGTTGTGGAGGTTGGGACATAGGTTAGAGCGTCATTGGCGGAAATCCACCTTGGATGCCGACTGTCTTATTTTGTTGGAGCACTAACAGTTCTACCAATCAGCAATCTCCCATAAAAGGCAGAATTCCAGTCCAGGAGATCACTGTCACTCAGAATTGACTGGCTCAACTCTTCTGAACTGTGGACAGGTTGTGCAACCCAGTCTGTCAGCAGCTTCATCAAGCTTTTTCACAAATTCAGTGTGACAAGATTGCTCAATTCTTTGCAAATAAGGTGGCCGACATCAGCTCAGAGATCCATCTGACCTGCTGTATGGGGGATGCTGTTGGTCGTTGCTTGGTCACTGAGCTTCTTGTGTCCTGGAGTACCTTTGGCCTGCTGGAGTTTGTTGATATTATGAGGATTGTCCAGGTGATGAGTCCTATGTGCTGTAGTTTAGATCTGGGCCCTACCTCCTGATTTTCGGTTGTGGTAATATCATTGGTCTGGTCTTGGCTCAGATTATCTGGTGATCCTAATCGGGTGAGTTTCAATGCTCCCTGAAGGAGGCGGTGGGACACCCCTTCTGAAGAAAGCTTCATTGGTCCTGGATACTCTAGCCAACTACAGACCTATCTCTAACCTTCCTTTGTGGGAAAGGTAATTGAGAAAGTAGTGGCAACTCAACTGGAGAACCATTTGACCATCCATAGTATATATTAACCTCTCCAGTCTGGTTTTCATAAAAGGCATAGTACTGAGACTGCTTGGTTCGGTGTGCAATGATCTCCTGTTGACGAGAGATCGGAGAAACTGTTCCATCTTGGTACTCCTTGATGTCTCTTCAGCTTTTGACACTGTAGACCATGGGATACTGCTCGAGCACCTGAGGTCCATCTGTGGACTGACTGGTGCAGTGCTCAGATGGTTTTCATCTTTCCCTCACTGGTAGAACTTAGAGAGTTGTCTCAGGGATTTTTCTTCTGAGTCTTTCTCTCTCTCTCTGCCTTGTGGGGTCCCTCAGGGCTCGGTGCTGTCCCCATGTTGTTTGCAGTGTATATGCCTTGGAGACATTGTAAGATGGTATGGGCTAGGTTTTACTGCTATGCTGATGATACCCAGCTCTACCTGTCTTTTGCCCCTGACCAGGTTAGTGCTGTCTCAGCATTTAACAGCTGCCTCACTGAAATCCAAGACTGGATGAATTGAGGGGTTAAAGTTGAGCATGAGTAAGACTGAGGTTATGGTGGTGGACCGGGATGTAGGATAGAGGTTGAGGACTGATTTGCCCTCCATTTTTTCTTGGGGAGGTCAGATACTTACCTCTAAATGAGTGCACAACCTAGGAGTAGTACTGATGACAGGCTGACCCTTCGTTATCAGGTGTCTGCAGTCATGAAGTTAGCCTTTTATCATCTTAGGAACATTTCAGGATCAAACACCTTGTTCCAGTCCAGTGATCTGCCTGTATTGGTCTATGCCTTTGTGACCTCGCGCCTTGACTATTGTAACTCCCTTTACTTAGGGCTTCCTGGGGTTGATATCTGCCGCTTGCAACTAGTGCAGAGCGCTGCTGCTCATTTATTGACTGGGGTATCTAGAAGATCTCATATTACCCCAGTGCTGTGCAATCTGCACTGGCTGCCGATTCAGCGGTGGATCACCCGTAAGGTAGGTTTGTTAACCTACAAAGCGTGCACGGACTTGGTCCCAACTACTTGAAAGAGCTTCTGATTCCTACATCCCTGTGCTACAGCTTTGCTCAGCTGATGAGGGTTGCTGGAGATCCTGAGGGTTACTTTGAATTCTTCTGGGGCCCACGCTTTTATGTTTGTGGCCCCAACCCTCTGGAATTCTCTGCCCCATCAGCTTCAGGAGTGCAGGACCATGGGGAGCTTTAAGCAGGCACTAAACACATTTTTGTGGAACAAGGCTTTTCCTGATTTATTATTATCTTGATACTGTGTTTTAAAGAATTGTTTAAAATTCTGTTAAGCACCTTGATAATTTGAAAGGCGCTAAACAAAAAAAAAGATATTACTATTATTAAGACTAAACCCTGTGCCACAAACCAAGATTGCCGCCTGTTAAAATCACTCTGGAGCTGACCATGAAGTACTAAAACACATAGAAACATAGAAACATAGAAACATAGAAGTTGACGGCAGATAAGGACCCAAGGCCATCCAGTCTGCCCATTTCTTTTCTACCTTATAAATGTACCATCGGCCTTTGCTCTGTCAGTGACCTATCTATTCATAGTCATTTGTATTGCTCCCTTATGCCTATCCATGCCTGTTTGAAGCCCTGCACTGTATTCATAGCCACCACTTCTTGTGGTAAGCCATTCCATGCATCTACCACCTTTCTGTGAAAAAGAATTTCTCATTCCCCTTAATCGGCCTCCCTCTAATCTCATGCTGTGTCCTCTTGTCCTGCTATTTTCTTATATTTAAACATGTTAGACTCTTTCACCTTGTTTATGCCCTTAAGGTGTTTAAATGTCTCGATCCTATCACCTCTCTCCTCCTTTGCTCAAGGGTATACATATTGAGCTCCGTTAATCTGTCATATATGTCTTCGATGCAGTCCCTGCACCATTTTGGTTGCCCTTCTCTGGACTGCCTCAATTTAGTTAATGTCCTTGTGAAGGTGTGGCCTCAATACTGCCGCAGTACTCAGATGGGGCTCAACCAATGTCTTGTACAGAGGGATTATTACCTCCCTCTACGACTTGTGATACCCCTACTAATACACCCTAACACCCCTAGCCTTACCTACTGCTTTAGAGGTTTGCTTGGATGATTTTAGGTCATCAGTGATTATGATGCCCAAGTCTCTTTCTTCCTTTGTGACTGCTAGCAACTCCCTCCCAGCCTATAAGTGGCTTCAGGGTTTCTCTTCCCTATGTGCATGATTTTGCACTTCTTTGCATTAAATCCCAGTTGCCACTCTTCTGACCATTCTGCTAGTTTATCCAGATCTCTTCTCATTCTGCCCACCCCATCTGGATCATCTACTCTGTTGCAGATCTTGGTGTCATCTGCAAACAGACAAGCCTTACCCTCTAGTCCATCTACGAGGTCACTAATGAAGATGTTGAATAGAACTGGCCCTAGGACTGATCCCTGAGGTACCCCACTTGTGACTTGCATCTCTTCTGACTGTATACCATTTACCACCACTCTCTGTTTTCTGCCAGTCAACCAGTTTGCCACCCAGTTGACCAACTTCTGACCCACCCCAGAGCCTACCTAGCTTATTTATCAATCTTCTATGCGGAACAGTGTCAAAAGCTTTGCTGAAGTCAAGGTGGCGACATCAACTGCTCCCCTTGGTCCACCACTCTGGTTACCCAGTCAAAGAAATCTATGAGATTAGTTTGACAGGACCTTCCTTTGTAAACCCATGCTGTCTTGGATCCTGTGCCCCTATGGATTCCAGGTGTTGCACTATCCTTTCCTTAAGGTGCCTCCATAATCTTGCCCACTACTGAGGTAAGACTGACCGGTCTGTAGTTCCCGCCTCCTCCTGCTACCACTCTTGTGGAGTGGGATCACATGAGCCTTTCTCCAGTCTTCTGGGACCTCTCCTGTGCTCAGAGACTCACTAAGCAATTCTGCTAAATGGCTCTGCTAGTTCCTCCTTTAGCTCCTTAAGTACACAATTTCCTTTACAAAAAGAACTGCATCATCAGCATAAAGAATGAGTTCAGTGTACTTCCATATTTCTGGAAAGGAATTAGCAAAGGTGTAATATATAGCAGGCCTAATATAGAGCCCTGTGGTACTCCACATTTGATTAAAGAGTCTTCAGAGTGTACCACTTCAATATTGTCCTTTGGGTCCTATTATATAGGTACTTCCTGATCCAGTTAGTTACATCCCTGAGAAGTTCATTTTGGATAATGTGTTAAGAAGCACATCATGGTCCACAAGGTTGAATGCCTTGATGAGGTCTGCAAACACAAAGCCAGTATAAAGTCCATCATCAATTGATCTATATACAAAGTTTGTGAACCTCACCACGGCAGTAAAAGTATTATGGCTAGATGTAAACCCATACTGTGATTCTGTCAGAATGTTACATGTTTTAAGATATTCCATAGTCTGATCCAAACAATCTCTTCCAGAATTTTGGAAAGTGGAGCAAGGAGGAAATGGGTCTAAAATTAGAAGCATCATTTTGGAAACCGATTTGTGTAGGGGTTTTATAATAGCACTTTTTCATTTACAAGGAAAAACCCTTTGCACAATGAATAATTAAAAATGTTGGTTAGGGGAGAGCAATTGATTTACTAACCAATTTAAAAATACGATAGTCTAGCCATCTAAATTCAAACTAGGTCTAGGATCTGTCCTTTCGAGACAATTACTAATCTCAATTGGACAGAGAAGACAGAAACAAAATTTGGGACTAGATGCAGAAAACTTTAAAGAATTATGGAGTGGTTCAGAAGAGCCCTCAGTGATGAAATCACAAGGCAAAAATCTTTGGGCTTGAATTTCTCAGGGTCACCAAAATATGTGTTAAATAAGCTGGCAACATCCGTGGTCACTAATAACTCTTCCTTCTTCAGTGAGTGTAATCTGTTCATCCTTTTGCCCTTACCTATTAATTCATTTAAAGTTCTCCATGTGAGTTTAGAACTTCCCAACTCTTGGATTTGTTTATCTCTAAAGAAATGTATTTTGCTGCTGCTTGAAATCGCTGATTTACATTTACTTCAAAGTGTTTTATACTCTTGTAGGTGATGTAATAATTTAAATTTCCTGTACTTTGCCCAAGCCCTGTCCTTATTCTCATTGGGCTGGATATTCAAAGGGTTGCGCCATACGCAATAAGGTTACACCAGCACGAGTCTAATCGCCATTCTGTGATATTCAGCAGGGAGGCAGTTGCGCCACCGAAAACATGCTGAGCAACAGCGCCCAATGATAATGAGCATGCGCAACCAAAGGGGAGGAACCATGCATAAAGGGCGCAGTGCGAGAAATTAAAGATTCTGCGTGAAAGCGCAACAGTGGAGCAAGTGGAAGTTATGCCATAGCAGAAATGAGCCAAAATAAAGGAGCAAGGAAGAGGCGCAAGAACACTACAGGGAAGCCACATGAGGCAGGGGAGACAGGCACAGGAAACTGGAAGAAAGAGGGCAGGCCAGGAAACCACACCGGAGAAGAGAGAGACAGGGAAGGTATGTGGTGACACACATACCAGAGGCCAGCGCGAGACAAGTGTACCGGTGCAGGGGAGGTAGCAGTCAGGACAGTGGGGAACAAAGCAACAGCTGATGGGGGAACGTAGTCAGGACACGGCCAGTGCCACCTTCCACATGGAGGCCGTGAATGAGGGGGGTGAGGCATGCGGCAGGAGTGACGGGCTGAAGGGCCCGCCAGTGGTATGCCCCAACAGGCAGTACCGAGCCCGCACCAGCTTTGAGCCATATACAGATATCGAGTTGTGGGCTGGTACCACCTAAATAGGGCAATACTGAGGCGGCTCTGTGAGCTGTGCAGTGATGTGATGCAAGCACCCACATGACAGAGTCATGCCCTGTCTGTGGAGACAAAGGTAACAGCCTGCATGTGCTTGCTCTAGCGGGTACCTTCAGAGACCAACCGGGAGCACCACAGGCATAACACAGTTGGCCACGCCACGCACCCTCACCCAGTTCCTCAGCGCACTGCTACCACATGCTGTGGAGTGCATCAATTTTCCCAGCACTGTGGCAGAGTGACAGCAACCACCCAGGAGTTCTACAGGGTAGCACGTATGCCTGGCGTGGTGGGCATAGACTGCACCCATGTGGCCATCACGCACCCCACCTGGCGAGGAGTGGTCGCATACATGAACCACAAGGGCTATGCCAGTGTCAACTGCCAGGTGGTGTGTGATGCCAGTGGGTGCATCATCAATGTCTGTGCCACGCACCCTGGGGAGCACATGATTCATTCATCTGGCACCAGTCAGCACTGTGCCACCGATCTGAAGTGGGGACATCCCCACAGGACATCTAGTGGGTGAGTAAGCAAATCAAATGGACATATCGCAGGCCTGGGGAGCATGGCCAGAGGTGCCATGGGTGTGGCCCACAGGGCTTGGGGCAGTCTGAAGCTGAAAATGAAACTAACCTCCACTCTCTGCACACAGGTGACAGTGGATACCCACTCTGTCCCTGGCTTCTCACACCCTACCCGGCCCACGACATCATCGCAGCAATGCACAATGAGGCACATGCCACCACATGCAATGTCATTGAGTGGGGTGTTCAGGATGCTAAAGACACGTTTCTGTTGCCTGGACACCTCTGGCAGTGCCCTACAGTACAGCCCTCAAAGGCCTGTGGGATATTCCTGGTCTGTTGCATCCTGCACAACATGGCCAAAGAATGTGGGATAGCCATACAGGTTGAAGAGGAGGACAGTGATGGGGACGAGGGGATGCCAGTGATGATGGTGATGGGCAGCCCCTTGGCCGACAGGACCCCTAACTGATCCAGCTGGCACAGCTGCACTGGGACACCATCACAGAGGAGCACTTCAGCCAACCCAGGTAAGTCATGGTGCCATGCACAAACACCAGTGGCCAAGGCACAACCCACAAACACACATGGAAACACACCAGGGTGCATGCTGGCAAGGGATGTGGCAGGGCACAGAAGCACATGCACACAACCAGGATGGGTGAACATCAACGCGCCACATGGACGGACACACACACATGCACACACACAATGCACCAAACGTGCACAGAGGGCAGGTGGAAAACTGAGCCAGAATGCCAACACTAGCAACACACATGTCCACAGGCCACCACGTCCACTGTCTGTCCATGTGCGTGTGTCAGATGCTGGGCACCATCGCACTTTGGTGTGCAGGGCAATGCAGGCATCATCATCCACATGTACCTGCGGGCAGCAGCCAGGAGGTGTGCAGGTGGACCATGTTTCCACATGCATGGCGGGCACCCACTCGTGCACTGCCAACGAAGCACAATGCAACCAGGGCAGCAACAGACAGTGCCCGTGCTGGGAGACAGATCATTCTTTTTTTTTTTTTGAAATTCACATTTTATTTATTTTAACAAGCAAGTGAACAAGCAAGGATCAAAATACATTTGTAACAAATAACATGGTAGACCAGTGAAAACAATAAAAGCAACAAAACATCTAAGAAAACAAAAACAAAGCCCCACCACCACCCTCCCTCCCCAGGAGGATGCCGCCACCAACAGCAAATAAGCCCAAGTAAAGCAATTAATGTCCAGAGATAAAGAAAGGAAAAGGGGGTAAGAAAACTAACCAAGTCAAGTTTCATAATAGTGGTAATTAGGAGGAGGGAGATATAAGGAGCCTAAGTAGGGTCCTAGTGGAGATACAGAGGCATATAGTTTGCCCCATTTCCTGTGGAATGCTGACATGGCATGCCTGGAGCTGGCAATCAATTTTTCAATTTTAAAACCTTGAGACATTTCCGCCACCCATTCCTGGTATGAGATTTCGGATTGGTCTAACCAGTGGCGGAGAACTAATCTTTGACAGCCATCGAAATTAGGGACATGTGGTATTTCCTTTCATTAACTTTGATACTGGAATAAATTCCTAGTATACAAATTTTGGGTGTGAATAGATCCTTTAAACCCAATAGTGGATCCAAACTACCCCAAATGTACCTCCACAGAGGAGCAACTTTCTCACAGGCCCAGAATATAGTAGTATATTACCCTGATCCTCTCCACATCTAGTACATTTAGCAGAACTTGCTTTCCAATTTAACTAATTTCACCGGAGTATAATACATGTTGTTAACTATGTAGAATTGTGTGAGCTTGTTCCTATCCAGAGAGAGAAATCTATGCAGGTCTGTCCACACCTGACTCCAGGATAAAGGAGATTTAGCAATCAATGGTTCCCACACCTTGGAGATAAAACTTCAGGGCTTGGCTGAGAAGAAGCTGTGCATAGAGTTTGGCTATGGCATGGGGTTCATTTGCCTGGGATTTGAGCAAATCTAGAAAGGGTTGTATACTGGACGTCATTTTCACGAACCAAAAACCTTGGCTATGAGGTGTCTCAATTGGTATACCTTAAAGATGTACTGTGAAGGGATATCAATTTGGTCATCAGGTCCCTGGAGGAACCAAGTAAGTTTTGAATATAGAAATCTTCCACAGCACAATCTCGGATTTGCAGTAACCAAGATAGGAGCAACCAGTGGGAACCGAGCCTAATGTTGGATTGAGAACCAGCGGCTGGGCTGGGTCCTTAGAATTATGAATTCGAGACAGGTCATTCTTGCGGCACAGTGCCACGGCTGCCTTGGATGCATGGGTGGCCCTGCCAAGACCTGCTAGCACTGGCAGACTGACCACAGGCCTCATGGGGTGGCACCGATGGTCCCCAGGGTTCCACTGCATGAACGAGACTGTGCCCACAGGGTCTGCAGCACACTGAGCATGCCTGCACCAGGAGTGCTCGGGATGCCCACAGCTGAACCTGGCATCGACAGGGTGGTGTCACATGACACACTGGGAATGGGAGTGGATACTGCACTCGTGGTGTGGCGGCGCATGGGCACCTGACTGTGTGCCCATTGTGGCCATGACAGCAATGAACGCCCGTGCATACCTGTCAATGGCAGCGGTCACATCATCCCGCAAATGGTCCATCTGTGACAGGATCTATCGGTGTCCCTGCTGCGCCTCCTCTGCCCGCTTCAGACCCACACACAGTGCCTCCACAGATGTTGCAAGCCGCATCTGTTGCTGGACTGATGCCAGCAGTAAGCAGGTGTGCTTGTCAAAGAGGTCGCCTGCCTCCTCGGCATCCTGTCCCTCAGGGTGTGCACGGCCTGATGTTCAACACCCTTGAGGGTGGGTGCTGCGCACCAGGACCAGGTATGGGCAAGTCCACAGGCATTGCACAGACATCACGGCCGAACCCTGAACCCCTAGTCGCGTGGGAGACTGCTGCTTCCACCCTCCGGCTGCTGCACTCAAGGGCTCAGTGGTGCGCTGCTGTGGCCACAACAGTCCCACTGTCCTGACCAGCCATTGGTGCCCCACTGGTGCTGACAGGCACAGCCTGGGACTGTGCTGACATGCTGGCCACATGGTGGCACCAGCCAGACCCATGGGCACGAGCTGACCTGCTGTGTGTCCATTCCATGGCACACACGCTGTCACTGCCCATGACGGTAATGTCGCTATCACTGGTGTAGGTCTCTGTCCCAGCCACAGCCACAGCGTGCTGGCATCCCTGGATGCTAGAATGCTGAGACACAGGAAGGGCTTCCCCACACCTGTCTCCACGACATCAGTGTGGACAGCCAGGCAGCCCCACTGTTGCAATGCTCCATGTAGACCTGAGGAGGTGGATGGTCCTCCTCCAACTCCAGCTGACTGTCCGCAGTGGGCAGGCCCACCACCGCTGACCCATGCAGATGTGCAGGATCTGTAAGGAAATCAAAGTCGCTACTGCGTGTGACCTACCCTGCCCCCCATGAACCCGACCATGACTTACCATGCGGTGATGGGCCACCACCGTCTGGAAGCCACCTCCCGAACTCCTCTATGGCACTGCAGTGCATGCATGCTTGTAGCAAGCCTGTCCTCTGCTGGTGTGAGCTGCACCACCTCCGCCTGTCCACCACCTGTTGCAGCATGTGCCGCCCTGATGGCAGCCACCTTCTCCTTCACCCTCCTCCTGTCATTACTCATCTTCTTCTTACACTCCTGCATGGAAGCGCTGGTGGCTGCCATGCAGGTTGTGCCACCTCCCTCCGTGCAGCAGCACGGCCAGAGGGTGTCTGCCCACTGAGCAGTGGCTCCTGATCCAGGTAGGCCTCAAAAGTGCCTCGGTCTCAGCCTTCATGAAATTGGGCCTCCTCTTCTGCCCACCATCATTGTCCTCCTCACCCAGACCTTGCTCGGTCATTATTGCACCTGTAGGAATGGCAGTGGTTACCTGTGACTATGCAGTCCAAAGCATGTCCCTGAATCCACAGTCCACACTCCCATACAGCATGCAACTCACCAATAAACTGCAGTAACCAAATATGGCCACTGCAGAACTTTGTCGCACTTTATAGCACAATCCATGCAAATTATGTGAGGAGCAACTTTAATTAGATGCAAATCGCAGTGCTGCACCATTGAATGGCTGATCGGATGATTAGCATATGACGGCTGAATATGGCGCTTTTGGCGCTTGCAATGTGTTGAATGGGCTGAGCCAATGGAGCAGTTCCTTGGCATGCGTAGTACACCTCACTGCGCATGCAAGGCTGCTGGCGCTGGTGTCTGCCATGCTGATGACATGCTGTGCGTGATGGTCAATGCGGGCATGGCCACAATTGTGCCAGTGGCGCTATGGCGAGGTCACTACATGGCACTGTGACAATGGGCCTCCATAGGCGCAATGGCAAAACTGCACGATAGTCCGCTGTGGCGCTGGCAAACAGGCAACCAATTGCGCTACACATAGTCGTCCGATGATGCTGTGCATGGCCTTGCACCAGAAATCCTTGACCCTGTGCCCGACCGTTGCCCCTTGGCGCCATGTGTCGGCATGGCTGCAACTCTATCGTGCTGTTCGGTAACAGCATGATAGGGAATAGCGGTGCTGTACCACGCAGCATTTGCACATGGGGTACCGCGCTGCAGAGTGCCATATTGCCTACTATAGTTGTTGTGATGGCACGCAGGAGAGCCCCACAATGGAGTGCCATTGAGTTGGCTAACCTTGTGGCCCGTGTGGAGCCACACTATGGGCCCTGTTTGGTGAGGAGGACTGGACAGGGCCAGGACCCAGGTCTGCAGGAGGTGGCCACTGACCTGGAGGTGGCATTGGACACAGGAGGACATGGAGCAGTGCAGGCACTGCTATGGGGACCTCAGGAGGAGGGAGCCAGACCTACTATCCCATCTGTGGTCACGTGCCAGGAGGGGCATGGTGCCACATCCAGGTGGGGATCCGTCTATGCACTTGTATTGTCCATATGGGTAACAGTGTTGAATGTGTCCAGCACATAGGGAGGGCTAGTCTAGGGTTGGCTGTGGCGGAGTTCACAGGGTGTGGGGTGGGTGGGTCTGGCTGGGTGGGTGGGCACACACATTGGGGCAGGGGACTTTGCTTTGGGATTGTACTGATGTTCTTCTCTCCTTGTTTCCCCACAGGCATGGGCGAGTGGTGCCAGATGAGGGCGAGCACTGGAGGAGGTGGACAGGCGTCCAGGAGGGCGGGGACCGTCACCTCCTGACCTGACAGGCCTGATGAGGTGAGTGCCATAACTCCATGATTGCTGTTGCATGCTGTGTAACAGGGTGGGCAGCAGGGCATGGCCACCATCCATGGACACCACTGCCATGCACGTGACTTGTGACAGTCAGCACTATCCAGTGGCACTGCATGTCTGGGAGTGCGTCAGTGGTGGTCCATGCATGCACCAGGCACATGGCTGTGGCACTGCCTTCACACCACATAGACACGCTACTGTGCCCATGGTGGTGCTGTGCAGGACATGGGTGGTGGGTGTGTGCAGTGGTCCACATGGCTGTGGCTGCCTGGGTGGGCAGGTCTTGTGGACACTGTCACTGGGGTAGTCGCACACCATCACAGGCGTGACACATGGCTGCATGCCATGCACCATGGGTGGGCTTCAAGGGATGGACAGTCACACGTACTGACTCTGCTCCCTCATCCTTGGTGGACACGACTCCAGGCCAAGAGGGACTGCAAGAGCTGTTACGGTGGCGAGGGCATCCCTGGAGATCCTCCAAAGGAGGGACCAACACGGGTCAGGATGCAGAGGACACAGTGGCGCAACATAGCAGATGAGCAGGGCAGATGATAGCCATCCATGCCCCTGACAACACCTTCCTCCCCTGGACCCCTCCACACCCTTCTTTCCTCTCCTATATGTTCACCTGCCCTTACCCACCCCCACCTTGTTTATGTCCCTCCCCATATGTACATAGTTCTGTAAATAGTTTTGTTTATCTGTTTCAATATAATTATTTTGATATGAATACTGTGGTGGTCTCTGATTTGCAGCGGACTATAGGTGCTCAGCTGCAGTGGTGTGCATGGCGTCTGCGGTGATGCAGTCATGGGTTGTGTGTATGTCCATGGGGAAGTAACTATAGTGTGGGAGTAGCTATCAGTCAGTGTCTGTGGTGTGTGTGTTGTTCCTGTGCAATGGATGACTGTGTGCAGTGGTCCATGGTGCATGCTCTGTGTCCATGGTGCCCCTGGCAACCCGTCCATGGACTGTGCAGCTGACACCCTTGCATGTCTGTGACCTGCAAGGTCTGCTGCCATGTCAGTGGTGGCTGTCCATGCAGGGCAGCCACTGTACTCATCACAATGCTGAGTTGCCTCCTGTCACTGGTGTGGTACATGTTTGCCTCAGGTGACACTGTGGCCTCTGCGGTTGTTGTCCCACCTCCATGCTGTGCCTTGTGTGTGTTGCAGGGGATGTGCACCACTGTCTGTGACTTGTCGCATCGCATATGCTGGGGTCGTCGGGTTCACAGTGCCTACACAGGGTGGCTGGCACTCCTGTGCCAGGGAGGACTGCAGGCTGTGTACACAGTTTCCGTGGGCCCACACTGGGGGCTTGGTTGCAACGCTACTGCATACCTGTGTTATTGTTCCTTGGGTATGAGTGGGTGTTTGTCCCTGCACTGTGTTGCATCCGTGTGGTGCATGCTTCCATGCACCACTGTGGTGTCTGTGCTGGCTGTTGTGGCCAGTGGTAGGTCGGGTGTGTCACTGGACTACTGTGCAGGGTGCTGTATCACTGGTGGTGGTGTCAGGGCACGCCCTGTCCCATGTGGGTACTTTTGTGCCGACACAAGGTCGGTCTCTCAGCTGTGTCTGGGGATTGTGCATGGTGGCATTGTGTCTGCCATTGTTGCATTGTTGTGTGATGCCACCCACTGCTGGGTGCTCATGGAGGGCTGCCTTGTATGGTTCTGTGGTGCACAAGGTTGCAGTGTCACAGTGGGGTGGTGGTATGCATGGGGTTTCCTGCAGTGGTGGTCACTGCTCATGGAAGTGTCTGGGGGTCATGGTGCAGGGTGTGCTGTGCACTGGGGGATGGTGTGTGCAGGGTGGTCCACCTCCTTGTGTGGCAGTCTCAGCTTGCTGGTGGGTGTGATGGGGCACCTTGGCCCAGCTGTGGGTTGTTGCTTGTCTCCATGGGCCAGTGGTTATTCCAGCCCTCCCCAGATGTGCTGTACTTGGGGTGTGGGGTCACGATGTCAGTTCTGCTGTGTGTTCCTGTGCCCATCTGTGGCATGGGTGGTGGACCCCTACCTCCCTGGTTGTGCAGATACATTGCTCTGGTCCTGGGGAGCTCCCTGCTGCTATGGCACCTCTGGACTGCTCAGCTGGACATCCCTTGTTGAGCCATAGCGCATAGTATCTGCTCAGCTTCCCTCCCTAGTTGTGCTATGGCACAGGTGGTGCGATATTCAGATGTCAGCTGTTGGCGCAGTTTGGCTTGCTCCTTTTTGAATATCGCGCCTGTTGCGCATGGGCTAATGGACTTGTGCTTGCTCCTGCTATTCGCACTTTTGGCGCAGTTTGAATATCCAGCCCATTAAGTCTAAGAGATCCAGAGTAACCACTAATTTCTTAACTCTCTGACTCTAATCTTTTTAGCAGAATAAATGTGCCACAAATAGTAAGGAAAGTTTTACTAAAGCAGTCAAAGTCAATACTCTCAGTGTTATCTGTAAATGACCAGTCTGCTGCTGAAATGGCCTTGGAGAATTCCTCCAGATTCAATTTTCCAACTGTCAAGTTGAGATGAACTTAGGTTCCCTTTTAAACCGTTAGCTGAGCAATAACAGAAACTAGCACAAAGATCACTAAGGGAGTCTGGTAGGACTCCAGAAGCTACAACACAAGAAGGATTTGTAACAATTACCAAATCAAGAACAGACTCATAAACAGTTTAATAATTCATACAGTAGTATTTGTTATGAGCTGGTGCATACCTAGACCAGCAATAGTCTCACTAGCCTCATCTGCTTGACCTGACTGCCAATTTAAATTGAAGTTTCCTAAGATAATCCATTCTCTATTATGGGTAGTACATTTTAACTCAAAACATGCTTCAGATTCACAGCTCGGAGCATCTGGTGGCAGGTAAATCACACTAAATGTAATTACTTTATTATTATCAAGTACAAGATTACTAGAAAGTGACTCTAAAGTGGGTGTTCCTGAATAAGGACCCAGCTTTGACACTGTGAAGTGCTTAGAAATGAAAAATAAACACCCACCACCACTTTTGCCAGCTCTATCCCTTCTAACTGAGGGAATTTCATCAGTAAGCCAGGTTTCCATTAATGCAACAATATCAATCTTATTTCCATTACCCATAACTCAAAGTTGTATTTTTGGCCATCAAACTTTAAATGTTCAGATGAGCAATTCTAATCATGTATCTATTGCTGGGTGGGTAACCCAAACCTCCAAGGGTTTCAATAGAAGGGCCTGGGTTAGAGTGGACAGAGTCAGATAGCAATAAAAGGAGAAAAGCAGATGTCTATGCCTACAAATAGAAACATTCAGTTTTTTTTAAATTAACTGGAAGTACAAATCATCTTTCCCTTATGACAACTTCCAAAAGAAAAACAACTCTGTTGAAAGCAAATGAAATAGGTGAACCTGTCCAGTAAGAGAAAAAAATCTTCTTTTCTCCTGCATAGGTTTGGAACCTTACACAAAGAGTGAGAAAGAGATGTAGATAAACTTAAGGTACTAGAAGATACAAGCCTAATTCTGTCATTAAAGTTACCTTGAACATTTAAATCCTGTGGTAGCTGGCAATGTGTTCCACACACACCCTCCCATAACCACTAACAATCAAAATAACCACAACATTTCTGCTATGGCCTTGTTCAATTTGAGGGCAGCTGAATGATTAGGTTCATACTTACATGCTCTTTGATGTGACTCTTGCATAGTTAACTGTTTCCATTTTGGGCCTTCTCTGCTCTGAAAAGGCGGGCAAAATTAAATGGAGGAACTGTCAGAGCTAAATTGCCTGATGGTGATGGTAAATTAAGTGCTTGAATTTTTGGCTGAGTGGTGATGAAAAATAATTGGCAGTGCCACCTGTTTGGTTATGGAAGAAGAAAGGTTTATCTCCCTGTCATGCAAAGCCTCATCCCTGTCCCACACAGTGACATCACATCTTTTCTGTATACCATTGAGTGCATTTTCTTTAAGTATCTTATCAATGAAGATGTACCAGGTGATTCTCTTGTCTTCCCTGCTGATACCAGTTTTACAAATAGTTCATATTGCACAACAGATATTTTGGGAGTCAATACAATAATAATTCCAGACCCAAGAGGTGACCTTTTAATTTTACCTCCAGGCATAAGTGCGGTTCTGTAGCACTGGTAGCAGTGCTTACATTGTGAGTCCTGTCATCATCGTTTTCTTTCTATAACATAACAGTGTCAGCAGGGAGACACGAGGATCTTCCTTGTCATCATCTACTATAGGAATAATACCCAACAGGGTGGGTGTTATGCTGGGATAACATCCACCTCGGGTGGTTGGGCCGAGGGTTGCAGCCAAGGGCATCTAATACACGAGAAGGAATGTTATCCCAGCATAACACCCACTGGAGGGCATTATTCTATTATACAATGGCTTGTATGACTAAAAATAGAAAAATGTGAAAAAGTTTATCAAAATTGTTTTTTATTTTTTTCTTGCGTGAGATGTACATATTAAAAAGTAGTCCTCCTCTATTTTATGTGTGTGCCCCAAACACATTTATGCATCCAGACACAGTTTTCTGTCTTTCGTCACCCCATGATTCTGAAAGGGTCTGATTGGGAGACTGACTTGAGGTGGCTGAGAGACTCTGCTCCAGAACTTATCGGTAAGTCTCTTGGTCCCGCTTTTAGTGTTTTCTTTTTATTGGCTATGGTTTTTCCATTTATAAATGGATGACAAGTGTGGAAATTTTAGTCAGCCACCAGTGTTTGGAGCACCTGCTCCATTGTAGCTATTTCTCCTGCCACCCGCTGCTGCTGCTGCTGTCAGTTGCTTACCTGGGGAAAGCGGAAAGACTAGTTTTGTGGAAAAAGTAAAGGAAGAAGCGGAAGCAGGAAGGAAAGCCAATCAGGACAGGTAACAGAGAAGGAGCAGGGGACTGCTGAAAAGCCATTCAGGAAGGCTTTCATTTTGGTTTGTTTTTCTTTTTAAATAATAGATGACAACTTTAGGGGAATGTTTTAGGGCTATGTTTTATTGAACTGTGTGCAGCCGATCAGAACCACGGCTCACACTTTGCCTGGGAGCAGGAAGCAAGGGACAGCTGCCGACTGTTTTTTTTACTTTTAGTGCAGTGATTTTGCTAGGACTAGAGCTGGGATATAATGCTGAGATAACATCCGGGTTCCATTCCAGATGGACCAATCAGAGTCTAGCATTCTTTCCTGCCATTGTATAATTTTGGTTGATCCTACCCAATGACCCATCTCCAGAATTTCTTGAATTCTCTCCCACACTACATCACTGGTATTGGAGTCAGATGACTTGGAGCCATGGTGATTGGGCACAAAGCTGCTTCACTGCTGTTATGATCCATGCTGGAGTCTGACTAGTGAGATGATGATAAGGACAATGGTGCATTAAATGCGTAAATAATCATCCTTTCAGTGCCTCTCTGGGTGACACTACCAACTACTTTGGTTCTCTTAATAATAGTGCCTTTACTACTATGCCCCTGCTCCTCTTGCATGGTGTAGTATCACCCATGGGTCTCTTTTTGATACTACCTTGACTTAATGTACCAGCACCAGTACCTGGGACTGGATCACTTGTAGGGCTAAGAAAGGGATATGCCACTTGCCGTCTTGCTCACAGACTCTGACTTTGGGTTATTTTCCAGCAAGGATTGTTCTGGGCACTTTTGGGACTGGAAGGTGTATTAGTTGCATCTTGCCCACTCCTGTTGCCTTTTCTTTTAAACAATTCAGACAGTTTCTTTACATTTGTTGTGTTTGCTTGCATGTATGTGCAAGAAACATAGTGCCACCATATGAGTTTTTGTAGGTGTGCCTCCCCACTTTCAATGCCCTGCTCCCTTTTGCAGGTATGGCTGCACTACACCATTGAATGTCCGAGCTGTCTATAACAGACATTCAGATATAGTGGCGTACAGTTCTGAGGAAAACACCACCACAGTGAGTGGTGGTAACATGTAAAGCAATTGCATACTGCTGTCGGCAGTATGAAAATCTGCCACCATATCAACACTGCATCTGAACTGTCATAGACAGTTCATCGTCCCCCGAACACTATGTAGCACACTGGGAGCCCACCCCAGCATGCTCATGTGCTCCCTCCACCCCTGCACACTGTATGACCCGGCCGGGGGTGCCCAATCCCTGTTGGCTCTCGCCCCACCAAACAGACTTCTAGATGCCATGATGGAAGCCCACCCCAGCATGGCAAAGTCCTTATGGCCTATGGGGTGCCTAATCCCCATCGGCTCCACTGTACCCCCCAAAAAGCAGATTCTAGGTGCCATGCTAGGAGCCCACCCAGCATGGTAAATGTCGATATGACTGATGAGGTGCCCAATCACCTGTCGGCTCCACTACCCCTAAAATAACCTTCCAGCTGCCATGCTGGTAGCCCATCCAGCCTGGCAAAGTCCAGTCATCTTCCTAAAAAGAAAACAAAAACCAGTAAAAAAAAAAAAAAATGTCCCTCGTTGTCTGTCTTGCCCTCCCCAACCCACCCCACCCTCTGCGCACCCTCCCACACCCCAACCCCAAACTTACCTCTGGAGCCCAGGCGATGATTTTCGGTGGACTGGGAACATGTCTGCACTCTTCAAAGCTGACCACAAACTAAAGAAATGCTGGAACACTGTATAATGGCATAAATGTTTTTTCAACTTTGGTGCATATCTCGGACATTTTGAGAATTTTTCACCAAATTGGGTTCTGGGACCTACCTCATGAACTCAGACACTGTCATTTTGTTATTAGGTCCCAAAAGGTGATTTTGCAGAACCACCTTTCAGGACTGAAATAGAAACAACAGTGTCAAAATTCATAATTAAGCCCCCAAAACCCTATGTTAAAATTTGGTGAAAAAATTCCAAAAATGACTGTTTTATGAGTGTGCATTGCACAGTTCCTCACCACTCATAACCGCAATTTTTAATATTTTCACTTCAGATTTTCAACATTGCCATTTTACCACACTCCTTACAGTTGTCATTTTCATCTTGCCAAAAATGTGGTTTCATGCATGTAGCACACAATAGCGCAGTCGGCATGCAAAATCAATGTTCGGGACAGATTAAGAAAATCACAGTGACACTGTTCATGAGCAAAGGTTTTAAAATGGCTATGTTGAAAACTTGGTGACAAAAGTCCATAAAATGATTGTGTTACAGTGTGCATTATGCAGTTTCTATGCACCTTCATAAGTACCGAAGTTGTACTATTTTCAGTCAGATTTTCAACACTGGCATTTTCACACCTCCTTATGAACAGTACAGCTGTCATTTTCACACCCTGGTCAAAATGTGTTTGCACTTCTGGCGCAAAAATGCGTGGCCACTGTGGGAAATCAGTGTTCGGACAGATTAAGAAAATAACAGTGACACTGTTAATGAACAGAGGTCCCAAAATGCCTATGTTGACAATCTGCTGTAAAAATCTCCAAACTTTACATTACGAGGTGTGTGTTCACAGTTTCTACACATGCTCATGACTTGACCAATTTTTATATTTTCACTCCAGATTTTCAACATTCCCATTTTTACACCTTCCATGAACAGTACAGATGTCATTTTCACATCCTGTTCGAAATGTGTTTTACACCTGAGGTGTCAAATGGTGTAGTCGCTGTGCAAAATCAGCCTTGACTAAAGAACTGATATTGCCACTGTTCATGAGGTGGAGGTCACAAAACCCCATGTTGAAAATTTGGAGTGAAAATACCAATGAACACCTGGGCGTTAGGGTTTCCAACCATAATGCTCCACCCTGTAGAGACTGACAGGCATCGGGGTGTGACTTGGGATTGTTGCCTTCAATGCTCATGCCATTCCACCCCACCCACACCCTGCAGCCAGTGACAGACATTGAGGTGTGCCTTGGACTCTTGACCTCAAAGTTCACCCATTCTCCTATGCTACACCCATCTCACCATATTCCTTATGGAATGTGTTAGCATAGACCCAAAGACCCCAAGGCACACCGTAACACTTGTAGGTGTCTGCAGGGTAGGTGTGTGAAATGGCGGCCATATGCCTGATTACCCAAAGGCACACCCCAATGCCCATCAGTCTCTGCTATTATGCACCTCTCTAACTCCTATACTACCAATGCCAATGCCAGCAAGCAAACATTTGGCATTGACAAATGCTGTTTGTTTAGTTTCATCTATGGTTTGTAAACAAGAAATGACCAGAAACTAGTAAAATTAAATGTAAACAGTGCCAGGTGAGTCAAAGTTAAACACACACACACATTTCATGTAAGAGAGGATTCTAGAACTCTGAGCTGAGTGGCTGTGTTTGAGAAGAGCTCCCAAAGCTAAGTGCTTTTGCTATAATTTTCAGTTTCAAAATTGTTTTGTTTTATGTACATTTAGGTGATTGTGAAAGACAACCCTGTAGGCTCCAGGAAGATATAAAATTTGTGTGGTAGATATTCGTTAGAAGTCAGAAGGATCAACACATTTATTTAGTGTGATCTTTCTACTCTGATGTGGTTAATTTTAATACTATAGTTTAAACCCTTTCTGTATGTGCCTTTGGTGGTGTCTGATATTGAGAACCTAAGTGTCATTTGTGGTATTTTGTCTGTTTTGGTAGGTACTTTATTTTCTTTGTTAAACAACTGAGTATACCTATTGCCTAATACTTTATATTACATTGTATCTTTTGCACAGTCTCTGATTTTTTCTTCTTTCTCCAGTGTTTTAGAACTGTTTAGTTATTGCAGCAGAGGTGTGGTACTGTGTTCTTTCTTGTAGTTCAAGGTGCTTTTGGGACTGCTGATTTCTACTGGCTTAAAAGATTACATTTTGTTTTCTATTTTAAAAAAAGCTACATCAACTTGGTATGTTGTCACCTGTTTGTTGTTGCTAAGTAGTAGATGTTTTTGCATTGTGCTCTGGTTCTGTGATAGAATCTGTATTAGTAGAAGGTAGATTATTGTGATTGTAGTTACCTTTTGATGGTAAGGGTAAAGAGCTGAGATAAAATGTATGCATTTTGAATGTTATAGAAGCCAGAAGGGAAAGAAGCATATTCAATTCAATGCTTTACAGTAACTGGTAATTGCTATTTTCTTTTAAACTTAGATTGTGGGCTTTTAGTGACACTGTACTTTTTTTTGCCTTTACTTAGAATTGTTTTGGGCTGTTGAAAATTTAAAAGCGTAGTGGTGGTGTATTTCTTTGCTGTCTTTAATTGCTGCAAATTTAGCCCCCCTCCCCAACTCTAATTATATGCCCTGTTAAATCTGATTGACAGGAGCTTAACACAGGGTATAGTAAGGGGTGTGGAGTAGGAGGGGCATAAGGGTGAAGAAGCCCACCCTCAGCATGACAAGTGTTTTGATTCATTTATTTATTTCTTGGTTTATTTTCTTTTTTTTTTAAAAGAAAAGTATCTGAGGATCAGTGGCAGGACTTTTAGGACAGTAAATTGATAAAAAGGGAACTAGGAGAGCTTCAGTAGCAGACAAGTAGTGAATAGCAGTATAATTGCAGTATAATGTGGGAGTGGTGCAATGCAGTGGCTGTGGGGCAGCCATATTCAGGCAGACCTTCTGGACACTGAGGGCTGCCCTATCTGCATGCATCTCTCTGGACTGCGGGATAAGGTAGCCAGACTCAGAGCGGAAGTAAATTGGGTCAGGAGTACCATCACCCCTATCCAGAGACCACCCAGTCCAATGCAACTGCCTCAGAGATGCCGAGCGAGGAGCACTTGGATGACAGTGGGCTCAGGGAGGGTTAGAGTGGTCAGGCAGAGGCACATCTCAGATCCTGTTCCACTCAAGAACTCATATGCCACACTGGCAAACAGGGGACAACCAAATAGAGGTACCCAGAGAAGTGGAAGGAAAGGATGTGGAGGTTAGCCAGGAGGTGACCTCAGCGGGGAAAGCAGTGGACCCCAGAGGAGATGGAAGCAAATCCTGGTGGGGACTCCATCCCAGAGGGATCCAGCTTGGAACACAGGAGGGGAGGACAGGGAGGTGAGGTGCCTACCAGGTGCCACGGCATGGAGGGATGGAAGGAAGATCCTGGGGATCACTGGGAAGGCAAGATGGGAGAGTGAGCTGGATGTCATTATCCACCCTAGGTACTAATGACCTGGCAAATGGGAGAGCCAAAAAAGTTCAGGAAGAGTTTAGGAAATTGGGGAGGGTCTCAAGCAAATAGCTACTTCGTCACTTTCTCGAGCTACTACCTGTGAGAGGCAAGGGAGCATAGGGTGCATGCACCAGGAACTTTAACTCATGGTTGAAGAACTGGTCCTGCGAGGAAGGTTTGGATTCATTGGTGACTGGGGACCCACCAGGAAGGATGGAGGTTTGTTCAAGCCTGACGGCCTGCATCCATCTTGGAGGAATCAAGCACTCAATGATAAGTTTAAATGCTACATTGACAAGCATTTAAACTAGCAAAGGCGTGGCAGGCCAGCAAGGAGGGTACCTACTTGCTCATCCCCACAGCTAGCAGTGGAACCAGAGGAGTTGCTGTCTCTACAAAGCAGTGTGCAAAAGATGGAGATTAGCGCCCAAGAGGTGGATAGGCAGAAAAGGGAAAAATTCAGCAGAAGGACAGACAGCAAGGAGAATCAGGGATAAAGGACAACCAAGGAAAGGGCTGGAGTAGAACAGCAAAACAGTCTAGGGAGGTCAAATCATGGAAAGTCAAGTGTGCATATGCCAGGAGCCTTAGCAACAAGATGGAAGATCTGGAGGCTGTCATGGTGCAGTCAGACCTGGACATTGTGGCCATTACTGAAAACTGGTGTAATGATAACCATGACTAGGAGATGGCCATACCTGGCTACAACATATTCAGAAGAGACAGGGCAGGCAGGAAGGGAGGAGTAGCACTGTATGTGAAAAAATGACATAAGGGCCACGAGATCCAGGAGGAACAAAATGGGGAGAGATACTGTGGGTTAAGCTGGAAAGGAAAATGAGGCCAGCCATCCGCACAGGTGTGGTCTATAGACCACCAGCCCAGGAGGAAGAAACAGATAGGGAGATGATGCTAGCCATCCAAAGAATGGCAGACAAGGGTGAGGTAGTACTGGTTGGAGACTTCAATATTCCAGATGTGGACTGGAGCATCCCAGCAGCAGCATCAACTAGGAGCAGATTTATCCTGGACTCCTTCAGGGTGCCTCCTCAAGCAACTGGTCATGGAACCAACTCGGCAGAAGGCAATACTGGACCTTGTGCTCACAAACAGGGACAGTGTGATGGGGTAACAGTGGGCGAGCACCTGGGGAACAGAGAGCACCAGTCACTGTGGTTTGAAATCACAGAAAGAGCAGAACCAAACCACACAAAAACACGTGTTCTGGATTTTAGGGGGCAGACTTTGGGAGAATGGGAGATACTTGAAAGAGGCATTAAAGGGAATGGGGTAGGAATCAGGGGTTGAGGAACAGTGGGAGTATTTAAAATGGGGATTACAAGAGCAACAGAATTATGTATTAAGCAGGTTAGCAAGAGAAAAGGAAGAGGAGACCATTATGGTTTTCCAAAGAGGTAGCAAAAAAGTGAAAGCCAAAAGATTGCATTCAGGCAATACAAAAGACACAGGCAGAAGGGGATAGGGAGAAGTACCAGGAGAAGCAAAGGGAGGTCAGTAAAGGAAGCCAAAGCTCAGACAGAAGAACACATTGCAAAATCAGTGGGTAGAGGACAAAACCTTTACAGGTACATAAGTGAAAAAGAAAGGCAAAGGAGGGCTAGTGAGAGTGAAGGGGAGGATGGGGGCTGTGTGGAGGATGACAACAGTAAAGCTGACATAATGAACAGGTATTTCTGCTCAGTCTTTACTGAGGAAGAGGAGGTAATGGGTCTGAACAGAGTACAAAGGGTGAGAATGGCGCAGAAATGGACACAAGTCCCTTTACACGAGAAGGGTCCTGAAGGAACTGGAAGTAATAAGAGTTGATAAATCAATGGGTCCAGATGGGGTGCACCCAGGGTCCTTAAGAACTAAGAAGTGGTGGCTGAATCTCTGACTATCCTGTTTAGCCGATCACTGGAAACAGGGAGGTCCCAAAGACTGGAGGATAGCAGATGTAGTCCCTTATACAAAAGTGGGAACAAAGAGGAAGTGGAAACTACAGACCAGTCAGCCTCACCTCGGTAGTGGGGAAGATCATGGAGAGCACTATTGAAGGAGAGATTGGTGGAACATCTGGTTGTCAATGAACTACAGGACTCAAGGCAGCATGGTTTCACCAGGGAGGTCATGTCAGACCAACCTCATTGAATTTTTAACTGGGTGACTAGGAGGTGGATCAGAGGAGGGCAGTGGACATGGCCTATCTGGACTTCAGCAAGGCCTTTGACACTGTGCCACATAGAAGACTATTGCACAAACTGGGGAATATGGGTATGGGTAGGACAGTAGTGTGGTGGGTAGGTAACTGGCTGGGCAGCAGGATGCAGAAGGTGGTGGTAAATGGCTGTCACTCTACAGAGGGAACAGTGACCAGTGGGTACCACAGGGATCAGTGCTGGGACGGTCCTGTTCAATATCTTCATCAGTGACATTGTGTGTAGGATCTAGAAGGCAGAATTTCACTGTTAGCTGATGACCAAAGCTCTGTAACAGAGTAGACACACCAGAGGTGTAGACAGAATGAGAAGGGACCTGCAGAAACTTGAAGAATGGTCAGGGTTTGGCGTTGAAATTCAATGCAAGGAAGTGCAAAATAATGCATATGGGGCACAAAACCCTGGCACAATATATCAGTTGGGGGTGAGGATATAGCATGCATCAAGCAGGAAAGGGATCTTGGGGTTATCATCTCTGATGACCTCAAGGCAGGAAACGTGTGACAAGGCAGCAGGTAAAGCAAATAGGATGCTGGGATGCATAGGCAGGGCATCACCAGCAGGAAAAGGAGGTCATAATTCCACTATACAAGACACTAGTGAGGCCCCACCTGGAGTACAGTCTACAGTTCTGGAGACCTTACCTCGTAAGGACATAGACAGGGTAGAGAAGGTTCAGAGGAGGGCAACAAAGATGGTGCATGGATTGCATCACAAGTCCTATGAGGAAAGGTTGAAGGAACTGAACATGTACTCCCTGGAGGAGAGGAGGGAGAGGGATATGATAGAGACATACAAGTATCTTACAGGGAGGAACAGGGTGCAGGAATACACTATTTTAAGTGAAAAAGATGTTCAGGACTAGAGGCATGGGATGAAGTTGGAGGGAGGGCGATTCAGAGGAAGCGTGAGGAAGACTTTCTTCACAGAGCACGGTGGTGGACAAGTGGAACACCCTGCCAGAGGAAGTGGTGGGGGCTGAAAGAATCAGGGATTTAAGAATGCTTGGGATAGACATAAAGGAATTCTGGAGGTCAGGGTTAGGGGCAACAGACTTCTTGGAAAACATAAACTGAACATACAAGCTCAAATGAGCAGACTGGGTGGGCCATAGGCCTTATCTGCCGACACTGTCTATGCATCTATGTATCTATGTAGTGTTGATCAATAGGGATGGCTAGCTCAAGCAGTTAAAAAGCATACCACTAGTTGCCAAGCTGTGACAAGTAGCCAAGCAGTAGCAATATCAGGATCACAAGTGTCTAGCAGTCCCAGCAACGCAAGCAGCAGCACAGCAGTCATCAAGGGCCCAATTTAGTAATTGATGACAGATTATTTTCTTCTAATATGGTCAGGGTGCTTCTGTTGCTGCATTCACTTGCGTAAGTGCCCCTTTCTGCTGTATCACCATCAAATTGCTCCTGCTGTTGGTTTGTGGTTGTAGGTAGTGTGTTGGGACACAGGTAACTCTCCTTCTCCCTGCTACTTCATCAGATGACATCTCCGCATTCCTGCTAGCCTGGATGGCTTATTGCAAGCCCCTACCAGAGGGCGTGGATACTGGATGCTCAAGAGGAAATAGTTCACAGCTGCAGGATGACACTGGATGATGTAACTGAGGGCATTGTATGCGAGTACCAAGCTGAGTCCCTGTCCCAACACACATTCACTGCTTGACTGTGCTTTATTGTTGTTCTTTCTTTCCTGTTTTATTTCTCCTTCTCTAACTCTGTTAGTCACTCTGTTTCTTCTTTTATGTATTTAGTTTTTTTCACCAAGCAAGAAAACATGGCAGTTGGAGAGCTAGGAGACAGGTCTGTACCTGCCTACCCCAAATCACCCATAGCCCCTCCCCAAACACACACACCTTTTCTTTTTTTTTTTAGTTTTGGTCTGACTCCTTCAAGTCATCCTGGAGAAGCCTACCACCCACCCAGGGGTAATAATGAAGTCAAAATCCCTAATAAAGACACAGTCACAGAGTGAACTTTGCTTTCTTGTCGTTCCTTTCTTTCACTCTTCTTTTTACAGCTGTGGGGTGGGCTCCACAGATATATTGCTAATATTCTTTAAGGGGCACTGTAGAAGCATGTGACTGGACAGCTTTCTGGCATCACTTCCACAGTGTTTGTAATAGCCCTTATCCTCTGCCAGCCCCATAAACACACCCCTTCGCAGGGCACTATTTGTTTCTCCCACAACTGGAAGTGATGGCCACCAAGCTCAAGATGGCCACTGACTCAAACTGCTGTGGCATCCATCTTGGATATGGCTGACTCTGGCACAGCAAGAGCTCTGAGTATGCATAGAATCATAGAATCATGACAGCAGAAAAGGACCTGGCGGCCAATCTAGTCTGCCCTTTCCCCACCACTCATTTCCCTCAACACTGTCCCTCCCTTCCCCTCTACTCAACCCCATATGTCTGCCCCATGTCTCTTGAACCCCCTCCCCAATATTTCAGCCCCCTACCTCTGCGGCAGTCTGTTCCATGCCACTACCACCCTCTCCATGAAGAATCGTCCCTCACATTTTCTTTGTATCTTCCCCCTCCAATTTTGGGCTATGCATCTAGTTATAGACCCTTCCTTCCTTTAAGTAAGCCACCTTCACTGTGTTAAACCCTTTCACGTATTTAAATGTTTCAGTCATGTTTCCTCCCTCTCTTCTGGTCTCTAATGTATACAAGTCCAATTCCTTACACCTCTGCTCATACTGTATGTCTTTCCTTTCATTCCATGCTGTCCTTCTTTGAGACGTTCTCTGTGGCATCTATGTCCTTATGTAGCTGCGGTCTCCAGAACTATGCCCTGCACTCTTGAGTGCGGCCTCACTCATGGCTTTGTAGAGGGCAATAGTACCTCCCTCCATGTGCTCATGATGCCCTCCCGATGCTTGCCAACATTCTGCTTGCCTTCCCTACTGCTTTGTTACATTGATACCTACCTTAAGGTTGCTAGAAAATATGACCCATATCCCTCTTCTGCTCTGTTTCCTTGATTTCCTCCCCGCAGAGTGTATACTGCTCTCTGATTCTTTCATCCCAAGTTCATCACAGCACACTTTTTGGTGTTCAACTTTAACTGCCAAGTCTCTGACCACTCTTCTAGCTTACTCAGATCCTGTCTCATGGCCTCTACCCACCCTGGAGGTATCCACCCTACTGCTGAATTTTGTATCATCAGGAAATAGGCACACTTTCCCTTTCAGCCCTACTGCTATATATTACTGATGTAAATATTGAAAAGGAGGGGTCCAAGCACAGACACCGGGTCGCCTGCTCATCACCATCCTCACTCTGGCGTGCAGCCCGTGTACCACCATACTCTGTCTTCTGTCCACCAACCAGTTTTCCACCCACCTTGTTATTTTCCTACCTACCCCTAAGCTATCCAACTTATTCACAAGCCTTCTGTGAGGGACAGTGTTGAAGGCCTTACTGAAGTCCAGATAGGCCACATCCTCCCCCTCCTGGTCGACCACTTGCATCACCCAGTTGAAGAATTCAGTCAGTATTCTTTCACTCAATCTCGCCACTCTGAGCAGCAGTACTGGCTCTGACTAAATCTTGTTTATTTAAGCTGCAAAACAAGAGGGCAGCAGGACTAGGAAAGCTAAAGGCCTGCCCTGTACCAACCCACCCACAACCACCCAGTTCCCCTGTCTTTTTTTGTGTGTGCTTTTATTTATTTATTTTTTGCTCTGGAGGAATGGTCTGACCTGAACAGTCCTTGACTAAAACCCCATATGTACCAGCAGCCCACCCTCACCCAGCTCTCCCAGACCCTCTTTTGTTTCATTTTTGTAAAATTCCCAATGTGAGTCCTCCTGTCATAATCCTCCTCCGAGTCCCACTCCATCAATCACAGTGAAGTCACTAATCTCCCACACACACACACAGTCACAGAGTGGGCTTTCCAGACTTTGCTTTCTTGTTGTCCTTTTCTTTCACTCTTAAGCTGCAAAACAACAGGGGGCACCAGGACTATGATAGATAAGGCCCACTCTGTGCCACCAGCCCTCCCACAACCACCCACCCAGTTCCCGGTGTGTGTGTGTGTCTATTTATTTATAAAAGTTTTAACTTTTGCTCTGGAGGAATGGTCTACCATCTGACCAGTGACCTGGCTGAAGACAAGTCCTTGAGCCCCATTTGCAGCACAACAGACCACCACCCACCCAGCTGTCCCAGACCCTCTAGGTTTTCATTTGACCAGAGTCCTCTGGTAATACTCCCTCTGACTCCCCTCCTTCAATTACAATGATGTCACTAATCTCCACCAACACACACACACACACACACACAGTCACAGAGTGGACTTTCCAGTCTTTGACTACTTTGTTTCTTGTTGTTCTTTTCTTCAGTCTTAAGCTGCAAAAACAACAGTAGGGTGGCTGGACTAGAGAGCAAGGCCCACCCTCATGTACCACCAGCCCACCCACAATCCTCAACCAGTTTCCTTGTGTTTTTTGTGTGCGTTTTATTTATTTATTTTAAATTTGAACTTTGTGCTGGAGGAATGGTCTACCATCTGATTGGTAACGTGGCTGAAGACAAGTCCTTTAGCCCCATGTCGCTGCAGCAGCACACCACACACCCAGCTCTCCCAGACCTTCTTGGTTATCATTTCACTGACGAGTCCTCTGATAATCCTCCTCTAACTCCCCTCCCTCAATCATAATAAATTCACTAATCCCCAACACACACAGTCTCAGAGTGGACTTTCAGTCTTTGGCTGCTTCGTTTCTTGTTGTTCTTTTTCTTCCTCTTAAGCTGCAAAAACAACAGGATGGTAGCTGGCAGGACTAGGACAGCTAAGGCCTACCCTCATGTACCAACCAGCCACCCCACAACCACACCACCCCAGCCCCCTTTGTATGTCTTATTTTTTTTTAAGTATTTTTTTATTTGCTGACTCTGGATTTGAGCAATGGTCTACCCTCCATCTGAGCTGGCTGAGCCTGACAAGTCCTTGAGCTCCACATGCACCACGGCAGCCACACCACCCACCTCTTCCAGACCCCGTAGGTTTTTTAGTTAGCTTGGACTTGGACTCCCATTCTGTAGTTAAGTCAAGTCAGTTTATTGTTCAGTCGTAAAAACATGATTGTTACAAAGCACACAATATCAAATAAAACATTTAAAACATTTCATACAGTTCAAAGGGACATGTGCAAACATACTGCAAATACAATTGAGACATTCCTATACATTCATTAGACAGCTTATAAGGATGCATATTTTACAAAGTGCTAGTTGCTATTAACTTTCCTATTTTAAAATACCCTGAGCTTTTCATCCTTATTTTCCTAGTAAGCATCAGGCATTTTCCCACTCCATGAATAATTAGAGGATCCTCAGTTGTCAAGAGAATGGTAACCAACTCACTTTCATTTGTAAGAATTATGGAATCAATAACTGGCTATAACCAATAAGTCCTAATTTTATTATGCCATGAGCATTTAGCAGGACATGTGCCAGATCTTCTTTTCAGTCTGGTTACAGTTATATAGGAGGCAGTATAGCGGAGTGGTCTAAGGCTCTGAGCTGCAAATCTGGTGATATCCAGCAGACCAAACCTGGGTTTGAATCCCATAGCTTCCACTTGCATACTGTGTGACCCTGAGCAAGTCACTTAACCTTCTTGTGCTCCCAGGTCGCTCCTGTAAAAAGCTTTCAGCTTAGTGTGCTATACCTGGTTAAACAACTAAATTAAAAAAAAATATAGACCATCTCTTGGGTCTTGTGGTTTCTTTATACAAAGCTGTTCGAGGCTTGGTTTTAAATAATTCAAGTTTAAAATGTGTAAAAATTTTACTATATTTGGATCCTCCAAGATATCAAGTCATAAAATCTATACCCATGTTTATTATCATTATGTTAGTACCATTTAGCATACTTTGAGGCTTCCACACATGCCATATCTACATCCTTATAATATTTTATTATCTTCCTTTTAATGTAACAGCCCATGCTCACTAATACTAATCCTCCTCTAAACATATCTTATAGAAAATCCAGAGCATATTTCTCAAGGAATCTCCTGAGATGTTGGTGCTGGAGAGATTCTTTGGAACCCACTTTTCCCAGTCCACCTTTTCAAGTAAACATTGTTTAACCCATTTGTCATTGGGTGCTTTTAATATTCTAATCCTGCAATTAATAACTGTAGTATCTGCCAGTGCTTGTAATGTAACTAAACTGAGATCAGCTCAATTAAAGTATGCAAGGGTTGATTTTTGACAACCTAAAGCAGTTCTTTGCAACTGTACTGCTGGCTTTTCTAGTCGGTCAGTGTGACTTATCCCCAGATCTCTGCTCCATACAATGACTGAGCATTAAATTTAGCTTGCAAAGCGATACAAATGGACAAATAGAGGACCCACCATACAAATAGTTAAATCTAGCTAATGCATTCTCTGTAATTTTAGTTTTAGATATTGCATATTCAAAGTGGGAGTTCCACAAAGTGTTATTGTGAAGATAATTCCCAAGTATGAGTACTTTTTATTTATTTAGTTTTTTGTTGACTAGGTAAGTGCACTAGACAAATCCTGCCTATTTTCAAGACACGACCCGGGGAGGGATACAGATGAATGCCAACTGACCTTGAACCAGATTAAGCTGTTGGTGGTATTTTAGTGAATGAGGGAAATTTGGCCTAGGACACCGGAAATTCCCTACTCTGTGTTGTGGAGCCTCTGCTACTGGCTGCAAGATGGCCAGTGTGCCACGAATCCCTGGAGGAGATGGACGTAGGAAGTACAGGGGAGTGGGCCTCCTCTCCTGTGCTTGAAGCTTCAGAGGCCTTAGTGGAGGAACTAGCTATTGCTGACATCAGTACTAGCACCATTATAGAAGCTGCTTCAGCTGAAAGTTTGCGGTCAGAATACAAGCATGAGGTTACGGTTTGTCTGTAGAGCCATCTTCTCGCTCTGCTCTGGAGGATAAGCAGCGCGCTGCTGTTAAAATACAGCAGTTGGATACTCAAATGCGGCATGTAAGAGGGCGTCCAGGAACTGGCTTCACTTGGAGCGCTGCAGTAGGGAAACCCTGCTCGCGCCGAAAGGCGACGGACTCAGGTTCACTTCGCATTAGCGTTTGAATCTACAGAGGCTGGCAGTTTTCCGACTTGCGTTTCAGTGTGCCTACAGCCTGAAACAGTACTACCACATTCTGAACAAGGGCAACAGTGTACAAATATTCCAGAACTCTGCGTGGAAGCCGCGTTATTCAACCAAGCTACAACTTCATTGCAACAGACTAAGGACACAGAGGTATTTTTCTTTTCTGCTGATAAAGCTCCTGGTTGAAGCAAACGAGGTGGGGTATCTGCTAAAAGTGCTAAATCTTCCCTAAAACTTTGCCTAAACCTCTTCGTAAATCATCTTGGTCTCTGGATAATGCCCTTGAAAATGCTGGTTGGGAGAAAGGGGAAGGGGTGTTTGGACTCCGACTCCCAAGACCCACGTGTTTGAAAATGCTGCAGAAGCATCCTCTACTGCTACACCTGGTATTTCTTTGAGCTCCACGAAACCCGGGGTATTAATTCAAACTGTGATTCTTTGAACGTTAATCCAACTACTGTATGTACTGCTGTCAATGTTGGGAAGTTTTCTGTTAATCCTCTGTTGCCTCACATTATTAGTGATACAAATAAGATGCATAGGGATGTATCCACTGCTCTACTCCCAGGTGATACTGTTGTTTTAAGTTCTAAATCTAATCCAGTTCTACAAAACCATGGACAGACTCATTTAGATAAACCTGCTGGGTTCAAGTTAACTGACTTATTTAATTCTAAAGGTGAACCAGCCCCTAGGCTAATGCAGTCGATTACTTTATAAAGGTGAGCTAGAGGAACCCCGGATCGAGTATATATTGCAAAAAATTGCTTAAAGGGTCCATGAAATTTTCTGCTTCAGAAATATTTGCCTTAATTAATATTGGCAATTCCAATTTTGACATTAGTTTTAAACAGGTTTCTGGTCTGGATAAATTTTGGGCACAGTATGCTACATTTCAGACTTCTCCCTCTGGTCACCTTTTCAGGCTATCCTGTTAACTAAACGGCTGTTAGGAATATTACAGTTATTTTTAAAATGAAGGGGTTAACATGGAGGATATCCTATTGTGGCTAAATAAAAGATGTGAGGTGCTTAATAGACCCTCCTATGCTAGATAGTGAGCAAATTTGGGATGGTAGCTGGAGAGTCAGAGTCAAATTATTTTCATCTAATACTGGGCCTAAACATTTACCTAGTTTTTTTATTTGGGTAAGGACAAAGGTTTTATTTTTCGCTGGTCAGCCTAAATCATGTTTTAAGTGTGGTTCCGTACACACCTAAGTTCGGCTTGTGACAGTATGAAGTGTAGCCATTGCTTTGAGTTTGGCCATTCTTCTAGTAGCTGTTCCAATCCCTTTAAATGTAATTTATGTGATGGCACTGGCCATGCTTATGGCCATTGTCCATGGGCATCTCATAATAGACTTGACTGTCCTTCTCATGATGGCTTAATTACTATTGCACAACAAATGCAATCCAAAAAGCTGCTGTTTGTGACTTGGGAAAAGATACTACTGTGGTAGTACAAAAAGACCCTTTAATGTTGGACCTTGAAAATGCTGGATTGTCCTCTGACAAAGTTACCCTGCTGAAGGGGTTCTTCCCACTGTTTCGGATACCCCTTAAAACCTGCTGTAAGTAATAGGCCAGATACTGAGATGCCCCCCTTACAACCAGTTTCTGATGTAGATTCCTCTGGGTTTACTCCCGTGACCCATAAAAGGACTAGGAAAGGTCAGGCTGTGGCCAGTCGTGGTAAAAATGTAGTAGCTCGCACCTGGCATTCTACCAATAAATTTGCCATTCTAGCTGCCGATCTTTCTGATAAGGACTCTGAGGGGATGATACAGACACCTCCTCCATCCGGTCCTGTCCTGATACTGAAAGTAGCAAGGAATTAGATCCTATAACAAGCTAACTAGACAAAGCCAAAGGAGTAAATCTCCTACTGGCACTTAAAATAGCCTTCTTGTCAATTTGCTCCCTTAATGTTAATAGTATTAAAGGTCAAAAGAGATTAGGGGTATTTTTTGACTGTTAAAGACCTTAATTGTGATATTGTTTGTCTGGTGGATACCAGACTTAAATCCATAATGAGCTACAACAGGTCTCTAAGGCCTGGACTAACAGACCTTCCTTTTGGTCCTCTGGCCCTGACACTTGTGATGGCATCAGTATTTTATTTTCTAATCCT
Source organism: Neoceratodus forsteri (assembly GCA_016271365.2). Lineage (NCBI taxonomy): Eukaryota > Metazoa > Chordata > Ceratodontiformes > Ceratodontidae > Neoceratodus > Neoceratodus forsteri. The sequence continues at coordinate 256,762,601 of CM028137.1, read as the reverse complement.
AATTTTCATGTTTCTAGATTGTTAGATATTTTGCCAGGAGAGCATTACTGTTAGAGTTTACCTATTTTTGGAGCGCTTTCGCCTTTGTTGTGGTTTATGCTCCACAATCCAAAGCCCAACGGGTCTCTTTTCAATTTAATTAGACCTTTTCTTCACACTTCCAGATTATTCCTTTGGGTAGGTGATTTTAATTGTGGCTTGCAACAAGAGGACGGGGTTTAAAACTCCCAAAATGTTTTGTGATTCTGTGGCTTAAAGGATATCGTAACCACAGCCCAGCTTAATCATGCCTACAGGCATTGCCATGCTAAGGGTGGTTTTACTTTTTAAGGGCCCTTACGGACTCAGTATAGATTTTATTTTTGTCCAAAATTTTACGATCCTTTCTTGTTCCACTGTAGGGGTAGAGTTCTCAGATCATGCTGCCCTGTGTGCATCATTTTCTTGGGAATCTGCACCACACTGTAAAAAACTGTTTGCGTTTTAATGACTCCTTTTGGAGGATCCCTCCTTTTGAAATTATGGCATAAAGAATGGGTAGCCAGGTTATCTGTTATGGACTTATATGACACTGTCGCTGACTGGTGGGAAGACTCAAAATCCCGTTGGAAACAAATTTTCAGATTAAGGCTGCTGCTTAGCAAAATAAGAAATATTTGAAATATCTATCTCTTAGGCAGCAGTTGCAGCATTTAATTTCACTAGCTGATACTACTCGACTTGACTACAGCAGTCAAATTTCAGTTATCTGTGCTCAGATGAAGAAATTGCAGTATGATAGGGCTAGTACACTAGGACAAGAAGCCAGATTTGGGACTAAAATGGATAAAAAAGGCTTAGATCCCTTTAAAGCATGTAAAAATCGAGTTAATTCTAAATTAATTCAATGTCTGAGGTCTCCTTCTGGTAAATTGGTTACATCCCCAAATCCTTGGTACAAATTGTTGAGCAACATGTTTTCCACATGCTGGGTTGCAAGCCAGAATGTGAGTTAACAAATTTTTTGGAATCTCTACACCTCCCTCAACTTTCTAGTTCTGATCAAGAGATGCTACAGGCTGACATTACTGAGTCTGAAGTTATACAGGCTATTGATAAACTATGTTTACAATCTGCTTCTGGTTCTGATGGCCTCCACGGCAAGATTTTCAAAACTTTTTCACCCAAATTGGCTCCGACATTAACTCTGTTATATAATGAGGTTTTGACTTCTGGTGTTTTGACTAAAACAATGAAGGAGGCCTTCCTAATTTTGATTTTAAAAAGGGATGCTACTGATTTACATAATTGGAGACCAATTAGTTTATTAAATGTTGATTATAAAATATTAGCTAACATTCTTTTACTTAGATTGCTCAAAGCTGCAATTTATTTAAGTCCCTTTCAGACTTGTAGTATTCCTGGCAGACATCAGCAAGATAACTTAATATTACTACGGGAATTATTTGTGCTGGGAGATAGGAAACTTGTGTCCGGGTGGGTTTGGGTATAGATCAAGAAAAAGCCTTTGACAGAGTGCTTCATGATTTTTTGTTCTCTGTTTTAAAGGCTTTTGGATTTCCAATTACGTTCTTTCTGGATTCAGACATTATACAAGGCGCCATCATTATCCTAATGTAAATGGTTGGTTAGAATTCGGTTTTGCTTGCTTCGTGGGTTAGGCAGGGATGCCCTTTAAGCCCCATTCTTTATGATTTTACATTGATACATTGATTCGAGCTATACTACTTTGCCCTCAAATTATTGGCTTGAAGGGAATTCCTCCTTTCCTACTATTAAACTGTTAGCTTATGCTGACGATTTAGTCATGGTGGTGGATAAAATTCCAAGGAAGAAGCCTTGGTTAAGGTCCTTCAAACTTTTTCGTCTGTTTCTGGTTCTAAAGTTAATTTTGATAAAAGTATGGTGTACCTTTAGGTCACACCTCTCTGCCATCGAATGGTACTTATGCTGGAATTCCTATTATAATTGATTCTTTTAAGTATTTGGGTTTTTTTTGGGCCAGGTGACATGCCTTCTTATAACTGGCTCATTGCCCTTAAAAGGCGAAAACGATTGCAAGTTGAAATCTGCTTTGATTGGCAAAAAAAAAAAAAAAGTAGTTCTACTTAAAAACTTGGTGATTCCAATTTTTGTATCTTAGTTATGTTTTCCACCTCCTCTTAGCGCTTTTTCTAAATTATATGGGGTGTTTTTAGGGGTTGTGGGGTCTCGCTCAACCCAATCAAACGGAACATAACGTATAGGCCCATACGAGAGGGTGGGGTTGGTATGATCCATCTCATCGGATTTTTCTATAGTTTATTTTTAGTTATAATTATAGTAAGGCTATTAAACCGGGGACACTATTTGGAAACCATATTTTATGTTGTGGTTCTCATCTTGTCTAGTTCATTGGAACCCTGAACAAAAGATTTTCCTTTCGCTCCTTATCCATTCCAGTATATGGGAAAGAAGGTTTTAAACTGGCCTTATCTTGGGGTTTCTCCCTCAAGATTTTGTACATTAACCAGAAAAATGATATGCGAGAAGATTTGGAGAGGTGAAGCACTGGATCCAGTCATTTTTCCTTGCTGCACCGTTACTTGTGTTGCTTAGGTTATTCAACAGCTTAATAATCCGCATCTTCCCCTTATGTTTGGGATATGGTATGGCTTTGTAATTACGGTAAACTGGGAGTTAAAGGAAGTCATAAACATAAGGCTTTAAATGCACGTTTTGCCCTAGAGAGTCCTGCCTCGACGTTATTGAATCCTAACAACATTTGTTTCTTGACTGTCCTTTTCCAGAGATTTATGGTTTAGTTTAGTGATCTCTGGTCTGAACCTTTATTTCTTCATTTAACCTATGATCAGATTATGTTTTGTACCAATGCTGTTTTAAACACCAAATATCATATTGATACCTTGTATATTGTTTTCGTTGTCATTAGATATTACATATGGCAAGCGAGATGTATGTTAGTTTTACACCAAAAAGTAATAACTATAAAAGAAGTCATCAGTAATATTTGTCATGCTTTGAGCGATATTAGACTGTGTGATTTCACACTTTTTCCAGTTCTAAGTTTAGCCTATTGTGGCAAAATTGTTTTCTTATTTCCAGATTGTTGATATTTTGTTTATATTTGTTTGTTTTGTTCATATATTGTAAAGGATGTTGTTTATTTTTGTAATAAGCCCAACTTTCTAAATAAAATTCCCCTACTCTGCTGGCTCTGTGGCAGTAGGGGACTTGCTGACTCTCAGGATGGAAGACTCCAGTTGCTGAGTCGCTTTCGTTGCAGCAGGATGGGCTGCAGGCCATGGGGCCACTTACCTCTATATCGATGGAAACTACAGATACTGATGTTTTTTTGAAGCTCCGATGGAACCAGCATTGATTACAGCACTGACAGCTTCTTCCGATGTTCCGTCATATGCAGACTCATTACGTGTGGCCTCTCTACCTCGACTCCGTTTTCGAAACCTTGCCTTCTACCTTTCAGTTTTCCACCTGCTCTCTCTGCTCACTCTACTCATCCAAGAACTGCAGAACCTCCGTTTGAGGCGCCAATGACAGCAGTACCTGTGCTGAATGACAGCGAGGTTGATTCGGTAACTGATGCCAGCTCTCGGCGACTGCTGCTCCTGTGGAAATTGAACAAAGTTTCTTCTGGTCTTTCTTCAAAAGGTACTGTTTATGTTACTTTGCCCACTGACCAGAGCGCTGCGTCAGTCTTTTCTTTGCTGCTAATTGTCCGCGAGTTTGCAAAACTGCTGTCAAACGCTCAGGCTGACACACCCGCTCCTGGGCTGATCAGGTCGAGGACGCTGATGCCTCTTGGTCAGTTTCTACAGCCCTGAAATCTGCAGGATGGGCTCAGCATTCTGACTCTGGTGCATGGATCTCGGCTTTTCCCTGATCACCATGCCAGGGGTTCGAAGAAACAGTCTGCCGCCTCCCCTGCACAGTTGCCAGTACCTCCCGTTTCTCAGGTGGCTCCCTTGCTAAATCTGATATTCAATCTGAAGAAATTTCTGCTTCTCCTTTGACTTTACCCCTGAACTTTCCTTTACCCAGTCTCCTGAACTCAGGTTTCTTCCACAACAAGAGGCACCTCCTAGGATTCGATACCAAATCAGGATTTGGACCCTTCAGTTGCAGGTGTTTTACCTGACCCAGGGAGTCTCGCAACACCGAGGGCCCTTCACCGGACTCTTTGCCTGGCCAAGAACATCCTGCACCCGCTCCTATGCCTCCCTGTTTTCGCTCCTCCTCTTATACTGCCAAAAGACATAATGCAGTTGAGCTAGTTTATAAAGGTGGATTGGAGTTTTTCTGATAGAAATATGTGGCAAAATCATTGTTAAAAGATAGTCTGCATTTTTCTACTGAATTGTTTGCATTAATACATGTTTCTGGTGAGAAAACCTTGATGTTAATTTTAAGCAACATAGCAGTTTGGAGAAATTCTGGGCTAGAGTTACATTTAGTAAAACAAACTCCACTTTGGTCCCCTTTGAAGTCTTTCCCTTACAAGCCAGCACATAAAACTGTCACTGTCCTTTTAGGAATGAAAGTGTTAGCGTTACAGACCTTGTTTTTGGTTGAAATTGAGATGTACTTTGCTAGGCCAACCTGAGGCAGTTTTTGACTCAGAAGATATCTGGACAGGGGGATGGAGGATTTGGGTTTTATTACATTCTACAGCAGATGGTTTACAGCATCTTCCAAATTGTGTTTTCTAGGACAAGACAGGGGGTGCTGTTTTATGCTGGTCAGCCTAAATCCTGTTACAGGTGTGGCAAACCTGGTCATATTAGTAGTGCCTGTGATCAGCTGCATTGTAACCTTTGTAATTCTTTAGTACATGTAAGTGAACATTGTCGTAATACAGCTCTTTGTTCCCTGTGTGCTGTTCACAGACATACTTACGCCACCTGCCCTGTGGCAACTCACCAACACTGGACACTCAGGATCCTGAAGATCAACGTTTGTTGACAGCTACTGCACAACGCTGAACCACCCTTTCTTCATCCGTGCTAAGCCCTTTTTGCTGAGTGCAGCTTCCTCTACATATGCCACTCCCGTCTCCTCGTGACTCTCCTCTCCCCGCCCCTCGCCGCCATTGTTGGCCCCAGGTCCAGATGTACCACTACCTGACCCTCCACCTCAGACCTCTCTTCCTATAGAAGACCTTTCTATGCCCCCCACCTCCCCAGGTCTTCTCTTTTCCAATCAGATCGACCGAATAAGTCCCACAATGCTCAACCTGCTTCAAAGTTCCTAAATTGGTGAATACCCCACTACTAATAGATTTCATGCCCTTCTATTAGCACAGGATGTGTCTGATGCTGATTCGAATCCTCACAGTCTGGAGTTGATCCCATAGAACAATCAGTGGAAGTACCTTCTGAGGTTCTCTACCCCACCCTCCTCAAAATCTACTACTGCAGTCTCAAAAAGGGAAAAGAATAAGCATAAGCCACCATGAAGGATTAAATGATTTCTTCCTTGACCTTTTGTTCTCTTAATGTGAACAGCATTAAAAAGCAGTTAAGGCAGGCTGCTTTTTTTTCCCTCTTACAAACCTTGCACTGTAATATTTTTTCTACAAGATACACGTCTCCATACATTGGCTGAAATTACAGGTGCCTCTCGGCGTTGGTCTCTGGGGAGTTTCATTTTGGTCATTAGGCCTCGACAGATGTCGGGGGTGACAATTCTTTTTCCTCAGAGATAAAACTTTTGAAGCTAATTGATTTAGTTCCAGGCGAGTATTACTTTTAGATGTTGTACTTCTTGGGACATGTTATCGCTTACTAAATGTCTATGCACCCCAAACTAAAGCAACCAGGGTGGATTGTGTTTAAACTTTACAACCTTTCTTGCATACATCCCATAATGTCATTTTGGGTGGAGATTTTAATGCGGCCTATCCAACAGGGATAGAAGTAAGGAGTAAAAACTAAGAAAATTTTTGTGACATGAGATGTTTAGCGGGAGTGGTTAAAACTGCTGGACTGATTGATGTTTATGCTTCTCTTCATGTGGCTCCTGTTCCTACCTTTCACAGAGGTGCATTGGCCACAAGGATTGATTTTTCTTTATTAATAAAATACTACCATTATACTCTGCATAGGTTACCCCGTGGAATTTTCTGATCACAGTGCTTTGTGCATACGGGTTGGGTCTCCAGATGCCTGTTCCTTTGGCAGGGTCTCTGGAAGCTTAATTCTCAATTGCTTCTCTGTCAAGATATTTTGGAACATTTACAAGCTTTTATGATGGCAGGAAATCACTATATGAAATGTCACGATGACCCACTGCTTTGGTGGTTGGATACTAAATCAGATGTTGTTTCCCTATTGAAATCCTTTGGGACATTTGAACGTTCGGTTGCTTATATTTCTTATTTACAACTTCTGAAACAATTACAGAAACTTATGTCCCTGGCCCAGACTACAAAGCATGATTTTTCATCCCAAATAAATATTGTCAAGGACAAAATGACACCTTTTCATAGGCACCAGTCCCAAGTTTTAAAATTTCAACAACAATTTGATACGAAGGGTAGTTTTGCCACTATTTGCCCTTTTTGGGAAACAAGGCGGGGCTTGGTAAAAGGTTTTACCAGTTTAATGGGCCAGGACGGTCAGGTTAAACAGTCACTAGCAGATATGATGACTGAGGTGTCTTCATATGTGTCGACTCTCTTTCAGAAAGCCCAGTTGACCTGGATTCAGCTTGTGCTTATCTTCGCAATGTTGCTGTTCCTGATTGTCTGCAATCTCTTTTGGATGCATTACTTACTCCCATTACACCACAGGAAGTTCTTACAGTTCTTAACACTCTTTCATGCAAAAGCTCCAGGTTTGGATGGTCTTACTACTGAATTTTATAAATTGTTGGGCCCTATCTGTTCCCAAGAACTTGCAGATGTTTATAATGATTTGTTGACACATTCTGACTGTCCCTTGGAAATGATGAGGGTGTTTTGATTTTTTATTTAAGAAAGGTGACAAACAGCTCCTTTCTAACTGGAGGCCTATCAGCTTATTGAATGTTGATTTGAAACTCCTGATGAAAATTTCAAATACAAGACTGTTGTCGATATCCTCTTATTTAATTTCTTTGGCACAGACTTGTGCACTTCCCAAAAGATCTCTAGTTGACCAGTTGCTTTTTTACGAGGGATTTTTGATAATTCTACTTCACTGGGCTTGCCTGGCTTTATTTTATCCCTAGATCAACAAGGGCTTTTGATTCCATGAATCATAACTTTCTGTGGCTCACTTTACTTCATTATGGTATTCCACTTACTTTTGTTTCTTGGTTACAGAAATTATACAAAACAGCTACAGTATCCCTTTGGTCAATGGGCATCTTGGGCCCATGCTTCCAGTAAAGCAAAGGGGTTCGACAGGGCTGCCCACTTAGTCCATTATTATACATTTATAGTATAGATCCTTTATTGTGTACTTTGAACAATTTTATACCCCTATTCAAGTACCTGGGGTTTCTATCTCCTTTTCGCCCTTGCTTTGCGGATGATATCTATGTTTGCACTTCCTCTGCTTCCTCTGTCTCTTTGGTAGTGGATTTATGCCACTCCTTTAGTTCTCTCTCTGGTATGTCTTTAAATATGCCTAAATGCTTGGGTTTTGATTTAAGTAGGGCTGTCCCGACCAATCTCCTATGTGTGGTATCCATTTTACTTTGACACCTATCAAGATTTTGGGTATTTTTGGGGGTCTTCTCATGACAGTCTATAACTGGGATATTCAATTACAGAAAGGTAAATTGATGGTACAGAATTGGAATAGATGGCAGTTTTCCAAACTTAAGCATATCTACTTGATACGTACCTATTTAATTCCCATATTTTTATTTCTGAGTAATATTTTCCCCACCTATACAAAGGAAACAACCTTATTTAGTATTTTTTTCAAGCAGTTTGGGGTAGTCGTCTCAATCCCATTAAACACAATATCTTGTACTTGCCTGTGTCCCGGGGCTGTCTAAACATGATTAATCCCTTGCTCTTTTTATTGTCAATTCCTGTTTACAAATTTTTACCATTATTGAAACTATTTCCCAAATTATGGACTGGTCTTAACTTACAAGCTGTGAGGATTTGGTATGCCGACTGGGTATCTGGTAGGCTGGGCCGTCTTGCTGCTCCTCTCCGGTTCCACCCCATCTCACGGAGTTTTCCTCAAACTACGACAGTGGAAAATATCCAGTGATTGGCTGCTTTCTAAAAGTAAAATCTTTATATCACTCAGTATTAGAATCCTGTTTTTCGAACTCTTGTTATTTCCCCAACTGTCCTACAGAATTGCGTTTGTCGATACAGAACTTAATTGCTCATACCAGGATTCCTTCTAAACTTTGGGATGTTACCTGGTTATGTGGTCATGGAAGACTGAATATCAAAGGCAATCAGTTTCATAAACAACTGCAAGATCGTTACTCTTCCCGCCCTGGTTGCTTTCAAGTTCTTGAATCAATGCATCACTTATTTTTCTTCTGTCCATATATTTCAGACTTTTGGGGTTATGTTGCCACTAGTTGGAATGAACCAGTTTTTGCTTATGTTACTTATGATGTTCTCATTTATAGTTCTTATCCTGTTCATTGGGATAAATGGGAAGCTGGCACCTTGCATGTTATATTTGCAGTTTTTAAATGGTTTATCTGGTAAAACAGGTGTCTTTTACTTTACAACAGAAAGATTTCTCCTATAATGAACTTTTGTATAAAATCAAATCTGAATTATTGAATGTTTATAAATATGAAAGGGCAGACATCATCAAACCAATTAATGTCACATTGGAGAAATCTACCTTGGGTGATGGATAATGACATTCCTGTTACATGAGTTCTTTCTGTATCATTTAGACTTGATGTTTCTTATTAATTTCTTTTATTTTCTTTTCTCCTATTTTAGCTTTATTTCCTTTTCTTTTTGGATTTTGATTTTCGTTTCCTGTACTATTGTGTATTAACAATGTATCTGTTTTACTTTTCTTGAAGTTTTGTCAATAAAAAATTCCCCTACTCTTTTGATAAGTGCCATGGTATCTTTAACATCCACCTGAACTACCACCAATCCAGGTAGATGGGACCTCGGTTTAACATCTCATCCAAAATACAGCACCTCAGAAGTGCAGCACCCTCTCATGCTGCACTACAGTGTCAGTACTGGGATACTAATCCAAATGCCAGATGTGGGAACTGAACCCACAGCCCTCTGATCTCCGGCCTTAGAGGCGAGTGTGCTACCTACTGAGCCACTAACACTGACTTATTAACTGTTTCAAGTTTAACATGATTAATTTTCCATTAGCTTTTTTCTTGCTCCAACAACTAATAGTTTACATTTTTCCAAATGTATCTTTAGGGACAAAGACTCTGACATTTTGGCTAGCAGATTAAGCTTATTTTGTAGCGCAGCAACAGTTAGTGAGCACAGTTCCAAATTGTTGGTGTATGCTAAAGAAGCACATGGATTTGTATTTATTTTAGGAGTCAGTCACATATGTTTGTAGTTCAGTAAGAACATCATTCAGATAAATACAGAATAACATGGGTGCCAATAGGCATCCTTGTCTGACTCCTTTGTTAGTTTTATATTATTAGATAATTTCCTGCTCTTAGTTTTGCCCATGTATCTGTATATACTGTAAGTTTCTTATACTATTAAACAAAACTGGGGAAATGCCCTATTTCATCATTAGATCCCATAGTATAGTTCTAGTTACAGTATGACCTGCTGAGCTATAATCTATAAACACCAGGTACAGTTTATGTTTCCTAATTTTAACATATTTCTCAATTGGATGTGAAAATACAAAACAATTGTCTATGGTGGAATAGTTTTCCGAAATCCTGCTTGAGCAGGAGCAAGTCCACAAGCACATTCACTTCCCTCTTTAGTCTTCCCAACAGCATTTTGGCATATATTTTACCAAATATATCCAGCAGGCTGATAGGCCTATACATTAATGGATCGCTCTTAGTCCCTTTTATGTAAATCGGTGCTATTATTGAGCCAATCCAAGTATTTATGGTGTATAATTTTGGGTCATGCATTAATCAAAGAATGGCACTAAAGAGTCTGCCCACTCTTCTACTATGATGTATAAACTTCCCCAGGACTTTTCTGGTCCTGGTGCTTTATTCTATTTTAAACTAACTATTGCAGCCAATACTTCTAATGTGGTGATACACCTGTAAGTGGATTTTATTTCTTGTATATCAATTTTCCTCTAAGAGGAGGCAACTCTGGGATCATAAAATATAGCATAATAATATTTAGTCCAAGTATCCATATCAATCTGATGAGCCAAATCAGTTTGCCAAACCTTACAGCCTTTAGCGATCATTATCCAAAATGATTTAATATCATTATTAATACCTGTAATCATTTTCTCCCACTGAAGTGCATGATAGACATTCTTTTTGTTGTTTTAGGAAGGTCCTATTACTCCTCCTAGTTTCTTTTAATGCACTAGTACTTACTTTATCAGCATTCTTTTGGCTTTCCTTATTATATGCCTTAGATGTTTTTTTTGCATCTTACATTCTGCATCAAACCAACCAGTGGTGGGTGTGGGTATAGCATTTTTCTGTACAATAGGTTTAAAAGATTTAACTCTAGCTCTTTAAAGAAAACCTGCAATTTTGATGAATAAACTTTGGGTCATTATTATCAGATCTCCATGTATTTAAAAATGCATTACCTTGTTCACCATCGGGCATTCCAGTGTTAATGTCCTTTCTAGTTTCTTTGAGTATCTGACCCCACATCTACAAGGTCTGTCGGGCTCTTTGTAAATGTTGTTTCATTAATATTTACAGCTTTATATAAAATAACTGGAAAGTGGTCACTTTCAGTCCTAGGATGAACAACCAGGTCCATCCAAAAGTCTGGCTGTCCTTGCCATAATACTAGGTCCAAAACATAAATTCCACATTTGTAAAATAAGTTGGTCAGCCTTCTTTATCCACTTCTAGTCTACCATTTAATGGAAAAATTAGGTTGTCATCCATTAACTTGATCAACCTCTTGCCATTAAAATTATATCTTAAATCACTAGATGTTCTTTAATTCTAGTTACAGTCGAGTACATAAATCCAAGTATGGAACTGTCACTGAGACCATCATATGTTCAAGTCCTTGCACTAAAATCTCCTAGAAGTAGGAGATATGTACTTGATGATTTCAGCTGGGCATCTCTTTTGCATCTACCAGCTTTTCCCATATATTGTTGGTCAAACTCTTGTTCTTTAAAGTGGAATATAACAAATAAACAACGATATCATGGTTCCAGAAAAAATAAAATAAACAATCCCTATAAAAATTAACATCCTGAATTATTATCTCCAAATTTATAAGTATTCCTGTTTTTATGTAAGTAGATAGTCCTCCCAACCTATGACCAACTTTGGCCATCCTTATGCCAGGATTTTTGTACAAGGGTGAAACCATTTATATCAATATCTTCATTAGTATCATGCCAAATTTTCTGGAAACAAATTAAGCAGAATTTACTAATAAACTTTATCCAGTCCTGGTTATGGACTTTAAACTTATAGCCAGCTATATTCAGGAAATAAGAAAATTATGGCTTCATTTATCATTGCTCAAAGAACACATTGTGGAATTAGATCCAGACTCCTTATTTGGTAGGCCCAGTCAGTTGTCATATCCTACAAAAACATGTATCTGTTCTTAGTTGGGACTGTATAAGAGCCTTTCACATTGTAAGTTTGCTCAGCAGAAGGACTATACAACCACCCTGTTTGATTTGTGAAGTTCGGTGGAACACCTTCCTGCCCATTAAGGATGGCTAAAAAGTTCCACGGCATCTAGATATTTTGTTTTCTGCCATACTCTGTTGGCCCCCTAGAATTCTTAAATAAGATATAAATGTGCCGTCCCTTCTAAGGCTCAGGTGTCTCTTTGTCCCCAGTACCCCATTCCTTCCCAGTCTAATGCATTAAATGATTTTCAAACAAATTACACAAAACCTTACTAAGATTAGCATTTGTTTCATTAGGGAGTTTTTTTACATCCAGATAAGCTCAGTGTAACTGGTTCTGCATAATCATTTGCTGTGGGTAATCCTCTCCATACATTACTCCTTACCTCTGGTCCTGTATAATTCTGAACAGTGTCCAGAACTCTTATATTTTCATCAAACAATGTGGCAGAAAGATTAAATATTTGTATTTTATAAACATTTTTCAATACATAGTTCAATACCCTTTCTGTTGTGAAAAACAGGTTCACACTTTTTGCAAATGTATCCTTTTCTACTTCTGTTGCCCTGTTTACCATGAAAAGATCCCTATTACAATAAGTACATTTTCTCCTTCAGTAACTGGAATATGTATTTTGTTAATTCCTGTGTTGTTTCACCTCTATTCTATAATCTAATAAATGATTGCTTTGTTGTTTGTGATGTAGCATGCCTTAGTTGATTAATATGTAACTCTACTTGTTGTTGTGCATCCTTCCACTACTTTTAGGTTGCTGCCCTTGAGTTGTGAGTCTTTATTTATCTCCATTACTGTATCATCTGAACTTTTTTTAGTAAATGTACTTGAAAGGGATAAATAAGGTTGATAGGGAAGAGTCTCTTTAAGCTGAGTGGCAACCATAGCACGAGGGGCACAGTCTTAAGCTGGAGGGTGGGAGGTTTAGGAGGGAGGTAAGGAAGCACTTCTTCACAGAGAGGGTGATGGACACTTGGAATGCACTACCAGAAGAGGTCATCTCATTAAAGACAGTGGGTAGCTTTAAGAGAGGCTGGGATAGGCACAGGGAAAGGTAAGGATCATGGGTAGGAGGATGGGAGGATGGGAGGTGTGGGGAGGAGGGCAGGGACATTAGGTCAAGCTGTGAACCCTGCAATACAAGCAGACCTGATAGACCAAATGGCCTTCCTCTGCTGGCTTCTTTGTATGTTCTTATGTGACGTAAGCATTTTTCTGCTTCTTTTTTTTTCTTTTGGATTTTGTTTGGCCTGTGTGTTCTGATTTTGACTTTACTTTTACTTCTTTTAGTTTTTTCCAGCTTTTGATTTAACATTTTCATTTCCCAAATTCTTGCTCCTTGGAGCATTTTCCTCTGTGTCCATTATAGGAATATCAGAAGGAAATATGATTGTTGAAAATCTGGTACAGTATATTGCCCTCCAATGAGACAGAGGGATGTTCATTTCCCTCTAGGGGATTGAGGAAGATTCCCTTTTGGGCGTATTTCATTTAGGATTCTGATAACATCATCCATCCTTGCATTATTAATTGCAATATATTCTTGCAATGATTCAGTTTCATTTCTGTTAATTATTAATTGCTCGAATGACATAAGGTTAGCTGCATATTGATTTTTCAAAACCTTAATGATATCCTCACTAAGGATTGAGGGAGTATAGATCAGTCTTCCACTATTCTGCCTGTCACTTATTACTTAGGAAACTCATTTTGTCTGCTGCTTCTTGTGTCAGGCAGTACTACTTGTTTAGCTGCAGTGGCTCTTCTTCATCTCTGTCTCTTTAGTTAAATTCCTTTTGTTACTTGGAAGTTTTTTTCTGACTATTATCTAAATGTTTAAGCCCCTGTATAGTGTTTTCCAGTCTATCAATGACCTCTTTTAATGTATTATTTCCTTTTGTTTTATTGTTCAATACAATATTCTTATGAACATACTCTAGCAGACAAGCATAGCTTACATTTTGATCTTTTAAATCAATGCTGCTTCCACCAGTGGAATACTGAGAATCTCTAGAGGCCCAACCAAGAAAGTCTAAATCCTGTAAATGATTACCATCAGGGTAAGCCTGTCTTTAGAGAAGGACAGACTCTGCTCGTTATCATTGTTCACATCATTTAATGGCAGTTCTAGGGTTCTTTACATTAAAAGGTAACAGATTTGATAATTTTGGGGTTGAAGCAGGGCAAATATATATGAAGTGTTTGATGCACAATTCTTGAATTTTCAGTGTGAATTTAAACATAGAAACATAGGAATTTGATGGCAGATAAGGACCACTTGGCCCACCCACTCTGCCCATTTCTACTCTAATGGATATAAGCTGCAGATCCTAGTTAACCAGCAGCCTACTTCTTTCTACCCCACCCCTAGAATTGCCTTTATGACTGTCCCATGCTTGCTTGAATTCAACCACTGTTTTTGACTCCACAACCTCCTCCAGAAGGCCGCTCCATGCATCACAACCTCTCTGTGAAAAAATACTCTTATATTACCTCTGAGTCACCCTCATCTTCAAATTGTGCCCTTTGTTCTTGCACACCTCTTTTTTTGAAAGATGCTACCCTCTTGAACTTTGTTGATTCCCTTGAGGTACTTGAAAGCTTCTATCATGTCCCCTCTCCCTCTTTCCTCGAGGCTATACATATTAAGCTCCTTTAGTCTCGCCATATGTCTTCTGGTACAGACCCTGCACCATTTTAGTTGCCTCCTGGACAGCTTCCATCTTGTCTATGTCCTTGTGGATATTGGGTCTCCGAACTGCACACAGTACTCCAGATGGGGTCTCACCAGCTGACTGTACAGAGGATAATAACTTCCTGTTTTCTACTGGTAATGCCTCTCCTTATGCATCCCAGTATCCCCCAGCCCTCCTTACTGCCCTCTCACATTGCTTGTCCACCTTTAAGTCATCTGATATGACTACCCCAGGTCCCTTTCCATTTTGTTGTTGTTAGTATCTCACCCCATTATGTACTCTTCCCTGGTTTTGTTTCCCAGGTGCATTACTTTGCACTTCTTAGCATTGAATCTAAGTATTAACTTCAACGTTTACAAACATTTCGGTTAAGGTTAGTTGCTTGGGATTCCCTAAATTTTGTTTCTCATTACGTAGATTCTCATTATTAGTTTCCTCATTAATTTTGTTCTTTCTGTTCATATTTGTTTTCTTCCTGTCCTTTTTTATACTTTTAGCTTTCTCCTGCTTCAGCCCCACTTTCTCACCAATTCCATTTGTGATCCTTTTTGGCAATTTTTCTTCCCCTTTTGCCCCATCCATATCATCAGGAGGCTTCTTGTATTGAGTACTGTCTTCATTATCTAGTTCAGTTCCTGCTAAACTGTCCTGAATCTCCTGTATGCCTTTATTTGGATCCTCCATTTGCTGGCTTCTTGTAACCCCTACTTTCTACTACTATTATTAGTTGTATCAGAAAAGTATAGTAACTAATTGCACTTGTCCTTATAAGTAATATTAAAATAATATATATATATATATATATATATATATATATATATATGTCTCACTGTGTCAGACTCAGGTAATTATCTTTAGTCAGTTATTATCTATTTAGAATTGAAGGAAAGACAGAGTAGTTAAAAATAGTTACAATTAAAATTATTAAGGCACTCAGTGGTTACTTTAAAGGTACCCAGTAAACAACCACACTAGCAGACTTTTCTTCTTTACCTGTCACATAAAGGTTTTCTCCAACAGCTGCAAGCAGTCAGATGGCAAAAGGTCTGAGGCACACAATAGTAATAGATACTTAGTCCAAATATTAGCTATGTGTCACCAGTGCAGTCCATTGTTAGTTTGGATAAGTGTTCATAGCCTTTATTCTTCACTGAGGGTGTGAAAAATGATGGCAATCACTAGGAGAAAAACAAACAAAACAAAATAACAAATATGAGGACCAGTTACTCAATCCCTATCAGTGACACTATTTAGTATCACCCAGATTTCCTAAGTTTCTTAAATTAGTACAAGAAGCAGAGCTTCAACTTAAAATGTTAATATTAGTCGAATTTGATCCTAATACTAATTTCCCCTTATCTAAGGTAAGTTAATTACACTCAGAAACTTTATACGGTAACTTACAAGTTTAAGATTTCAAACTTTTAACAGCATCAGATAATAAATTAATTATAGCCCATAAAAGTCACTCACATGAAGTCCATTTTATAATTCTCCTTTCTGAAGTGACAAAAAATAAGCTGCTAGTCTTGGTCATGGACCAATCTCCAATTTTCTTATCACACAGATCTCACTTCCGACTTTACCACTTCTCAGTATCACAACTTATTTTGAAGTGGTTCCAGGAAATAGTCTAAATCTAAACACACACAAAGGCAGAGAGACTAGATAAAGCAGTCAGAAAAACAAATTCAGTATTAAAAATAAGAGTCAAGCATAAGAATGATTTGGATCTTTATGTTACTGGCTCAGTTTCAATATAAAATACACTGCCGCTCCGTGACGGCAGATCTTTAGGGACCAAAGTGTCTAATCAAGCAAGAAACTACAAAAGCTGTAGGTAACTTCTCCTACCTGCATATTTATGCATGTATCTGCAGCCCAGTTGCAGTGTGAAATGGCTGTCAGCAGCACGCCAGCACATGCTAATATAACATTCAGGTAGAACATGGACCCTCTAGTGGGAATTTCAAAATATGTATTTCAATTATTTTAAAATTCTATATAAAATGGCCTGCTAATTCTATTATTAAAACAAAACAAAACGAAAATGAAACACCCACTTGGAACCTCCAGAAAGGAAAGGAGAAAGAAATGTAAAGTATAAAATGCAGATTGAAAAATGACTGCTAAAATGTAGTCTCTCTGGTCAGGAAGGAGAAACCCAGACCCCTGTAATTATGGAAAGATTCTATAGGTTAGCAGAGAAGCCCTTAAACAGGGCACTATACATCTGACAAAGTATATGGAAGTATAAAGCAATACAAAAGTCTCTCTTAGTCTCCCTGACATCTTGTACTTGTACTTATACAGCAGTGTATGGTGGTCAGGTCAGCCTTTTAAGAATATATTCCTAATTATACAACAGTAAAAAAGTTGGCACCTGATTGTTACCCAGCAGGATTTACAAAGTGTAAATTCTGCTAGTAATTCAACAGGAAAGTACCAGCTGCTCCTCTGCCCCTGTATCAAATCAATATCGTCCGACACCGCACATCAAAGCCACCGACAGCCATTGTATCTCCATTCACTAAGAAATGTGGTAAATTTAAAACATTGACATGGACTGTTCCTTTGAAATAATTGTTGAAAGGAGTTAGACCACATATTCTGTAACATTATGCACCCTTACCAGCTGCTACAAACATTCAGGCTTCCAAGGAAGACTTACCTGAAGTAACGGTTTTACTTGTTGAGCAGTCCCCGCTGCTAACACCTCAGAAGTGCCACCAATGCTACTAATTCTCCCCATAATATCACCAGCTCCACCTACTGGGAACACCCTCTCCGCTGCTCCTCCACTAGTAACAGACCTGCCAGCTCCACAATTCTAGCAGGGACTATTTTTCCTTCAAATCAACAGAGTATGTCTATATTTATATATATATTTAAAATAAACCAGTTTTCTGATTCCATCTTCACAATTCCCAATTGTATAATAGCAATATCCCTCGAGATTGTGGATGATGCCAGGATTTTCCCACTGCTGGTGTGTTGTTGGTAACCCAGCTGCACCTCATGACAACAACACACCAGGTGTGGTTAAATCCTGGCATCACCTACACCTTCTCATGGTATATTGTTTAAGAATATATGGGAATGCAGCATGCAGCATGTAGCATAACAGTCTCCAGTAGCTCATCTCATTTCCCCATAGTTCATCTCCTTCCTCGTCCTCATCTCTGGCACTCTCAAAGTGAATCCCACGTCCTATTGCCAGGTGCACCAATGAAAACAATCTTCTAAGTCTGCAGCGTCTGTCTGTGTTCAGCTCTCTGCAGGACCCACTGCTTCCAACTCTTGCAGATGCAGTCTCCCACCATCGAGATGGTATCTGCAGCTGAAAAAGCAGAGCAGGACAGACACCCCAGACTGAAAACCACAACACAAGAAAGACTAGTAAGTTGCTGGCAGTGGAGCAAATAGCACCCAAAGCACAAAACTAACAGGTTAATAGGGCAACGGTGGTATACCTGCTAGTAGAGCAAAACAAGCATTGCCAGCAGCCTGCTCCTCCACAGCAAGTCCAGCATGCAGTTGCATCGGCACGTTAGCCTCTTTGGACCCCTGTGCACTGCTCATATGCTATAATGGTACACAACTACATCCCCTTTCTGTAGTCCATAATCATCCAGCTCTGAGTCCCTCCTCTAGACTCTGAAAACACCATTGCTACTCTGAGTCCATCTGTGCAGTTCAAGCACTCTTCCTTCACAATACAAGAACATATGAAATTTGCCAGCAGAAAAAGGCCATTTGGTCTATCGAGTCTGTTCAATTTTGCAGCTAGCAGCCCTATTCTGAAGCTGCCCCTCCCTCCTCACCCCTTCCCATTTATTCTCTTCTGCCTTGTCCCAGACCCTTTTGAAGCAACCCACTGTTTTACAGGCTGCCACCTCTGCTGGTAACACATTCCACCCTGCCACCACCCTCTCTGTAAAAAGTGTCTCCTCATTTCCTTCCTGAATCATCCCCTTCCAATCTCATGTCATGGCCTCCAGTGTCCCTCCCCACCCTTACCCTGAATAGCCCCTTCGTACCAGTCTTGTTTATCCCTCTCATGTACTTGAATGTCTCAATCATATCCCATCTGTCCCTCCTCTCCTTCAGTGAGTACATGTTCAACTCCTTTAGCCTATTCTCATGCAGTAAGTCTCCAGTCCCTGGATCATCTTAGTTGCTGTGTGTTGCATCCCTTTCAGTAATTTAATGTCCTTTTTAGCTATGGGCACCAGTACTGCACGTAATATTCAAGATGAGGTCTAACTGATGATCTATACAGTAGCAGAATCACCTCCCCTCCTTGACATTATTACCTCGCGATGCAACCCAGCATTTTGTTGACCCTTGCTGCTGCCTTCCTACACTGTGCCGGTCATTCGTTGATCCCATGGTGACCACCTCCAGATCCTTCTCCTCCTCAGTCTTCGCCAGCTGCACTCCCCAGTTGGTAGTTTCTCCTGGATTTTTTGCCCCAAAATGCAGTACCATACACTTTTTGGCATTGAACCCCAGCTGCCAAGTGTCCAACCAGGTGTCCAGCTTTTTCAGATCTTTCTGCAAACTCTGCCAACCCTCTATGTCATTCACCACAGCCCCTATCTTGGTGTGCGGCAAACAGGCTTATTCTGCTCTTGATACCCATGGAAATGTCTGCAATAAATATCCCAAATAACACTGGTCCCAGCACTGAGCTCTGTGGAACCTCGCTCATTACTGCCCTTGGTGATGAGAGTTCCTCTTCACCACCACCCTCTGCTGCCTTCCCTGCAGCCAGTTTGTCATCCATTCCACCATTTTGCTCTCGCCTTTGCCTTCAAGTTTTATTCCAAGTCTCCCATGTGGTATCAATTGAATGCCTTGCTGAAGTCCAGGTACAGGACATCCACTGCATGGCCCTTGTCCATCTGCCTAGTTACCAGTCATAGTAATCTACCAGTTGGTTTGGCAGGATCTGCCTGCAACAAAGCCATGCTGTCTACTGTCCTGCAGTCCACTGAACTTCAGCAGGGACACCAGCATCTTCTTCAGGATCTTTTTCCATTAACTTCCCCATGAAGGATGTGAGGCTCACTGGTCTATATTTCCCTGGTTCATCTTTGGGGCCACTCTTATAATATCACTCTGCACTTCAGCTCACTCCCATCTGAAATAGTGCTACAACGTCAAGTGAGCCTGTACTGTATATATCGGTTTTGTGCATGTGCATACCAGGGTATACAGGCTCACATGCACATACTGTGAACTCCTCCTCCTTAGTCTCACATGCATGTCACATGACAAGCGTGCAAGCAGAGAGGCTGGGAGGAAAAATACATGCGAGATCCAGCCAAGCCAGCCGTGTTCAGTTCGGTTCGTGATAAACCGAGCCACCACAGTTTGTCAGGGCTCAGTTTAGAGGGTGGGATTGGCCCATCCCTAGAACTAAGTATAGAAATATCAGCTAGGGCCTGGACTCTGATTTGGTAGTGGCAGAACAAGATTACAAATTCATACATTTGGAGAGAATTTGGAAACTGATCAGCAGATTCTATACTTCCATACTCCCAGATCACAGCCAAGTTCCATTCCACACATAATGCATGTGTAGAATTAGTGCCACGAGGTGGCCATCCACACCCATCCTCTGGTCCTGCTCGAAATTAGTCACATACTGGTAATCTGTAGAAAGAGTACTACAACCACTGATTCTAGAACTAGGCTCTCTCGCTCCAGCCATGGCACTCATACTATACTATCCACAATATCTCAAGAACAAAACACCATATTTATATTATGGGCATCTTGCTTACAGCAGCAAAGAAAGCTTTAACTAAACTATGGCTCCAGTCAACACCACAACAAATCTCCCAATGAGAAGATTATATATATATATTAGAAAATGACAGCACGGCCTCAAAAACAGACTCCTGACACTGAAATACAGGTGGAACACTGCTGTTATACATTATGACACAGCGGGCAGATGTTATACCCTACCTTTACAGGTTATACACACAGGAATTACAACCTAGGGAGGATGCCTGGGCTGAATAGCTCACAAAATGTGAGGCCACCCTCAGCCCCTACACCCATAATCAAGTATAAATGTGGAATCCACGCTTTCAGGCACAAACAGGTTTTAGCACTCATACCCTGATAAGCTTCCAAATGTAAAAATTCTGCTGTGACAACAGCAACCTTATACCAGTACTTGTAGGATGTACCGCAAAACCTTTAATAAAATTCAAGTTATAAAAAAAAATTGTTTATCTTAGAAACCATATTAATAATAAATACTTTGACCTTGAAACCACGTTGATCACATGACTCTTAATAGGAGTTTGGGCACCTTTATAGAGATTTATAATAATCTTTCTGCATTTAAATTCTGTTACATTTCACTTTTGGTCTCTCTCTTCTTCCACCTCTGTTTTTATCTCTTTGACCACCATATTTAAATGGTTAGCATGGCACTAACAGGGCTAGCTCCATGCTAACCTTGAATAGCGCTTGCAGTTGGGGTCATATAGAAGCCCCAGGAGTTCTGCACTAACCTAATAGTGTGATCTCACAGAATATACCACTGTGCCTATGCAAATCAGGGATCCTTATGCATGATTGGTGCAGAGGTATATGTACTGGTTTTGTCAGTGCTAAACAGCCATCATCACAGCACTGTTTTCACTGCTGAAACCCTGTTCTTAGTGCAGTGGCGGCACCCCACCCGATTGCCCATGCAAGTTAGTAAAAGTCATTCCCTGGTGTCTAGCAATCCCCCACAAGAAATCAGGGCAGAGGTTTACAAAGTCCCCATGGGTGAGCAGATGGATTCCCTAGACACCAGGGCAGAGGATTACAAACACAGCATTGGTGATCGGAGGCATTAGAACCGAGGGCTGAGGATTAAAAACACAGCATTGGTGATCAGGGGTGGAGGTCCTCTAGACACCAAGGTGGAGGTTTACAAAGCCCAGCATGAATGATTGCAGGTGTCTACTAGATACCAGGGCAGAGGTTTACAAAGCACAACCTGAGTGATTAGGAGGTGAGGTGGTCCACTAGACACCAATGCAGAGGTTTACAAAAGCCAAGCACTGGTGATCAGGGGTTGGGGGTCCACTAGACATCAAGGCAGATGTTTACAAAGCCCAGCGTGAGTGATCATTGGGTGGGGTCCACTAGATGTTAGGGCACAGGTTTACAAAGCCCAGCATGTGTGATCGGAGGTGGGTGACCACTAGATACTGAGGGATAAACATGTCTAAGAACCAGCATGGGCACAAGGGTCTCTGTGGGCATGGTTATGAGCCCATAATTGGTATGCTAGTGGCCCGACCATTAGTGCCTTGAATGTTCAGTGGGCTCATTATCATGCTAGGCAGACAGTGGCCCACAGGTGCCCATGCGCTACCTTGTTTGGGCTGCACTATCTCCAGTGGCTCATCTGTGATCCATATTCGGCCATGAGCTGTGCTAGTACAGCATATAGTCACTGTGCACTGTGTTGGCCAGCCATATATTTAGGCAGTTTGCATGCTCCATCAGAGTGTACTAACTGTCTGAATTGAATATTGCATAGGGTCTGACATGCATTATTTGCCATGCAGTGTCACTGGCTGTGCAGTACTAATGGCTGCCATCGAACACGGGAACCATAATGCTTTATAATTATTCTGTCTAAAGACCTTTATTGCAACAACAGTATATTAGTTTTGCATTTGTTTAAAGTGATTGCTGGTCTATGCAGGCTGATTCCTTAGTGACCTTTACACAAAAACCTAATATTTTATTGCTGATATAGCTGCTTTTGTTACAGATTTTTTCAATGAATAACAATTGATCAATTACTTAATTTCTGTTTGAACAAGTGTACTGACTTCAGGAACTGCATGCCAGTTTGCATTAGTAGAAGTGATCGACACCTTAAGCAGGCAGATTCCTCAGTGCTCTTGAAACTAACACTCAGTTATTTATTGCTGGTTAAAGTGCTTTTGCTACATAATTAATTGTTGATAACAACTGATTGATTATTTAAGTTCCATTTAACAAGGATTGATTTTTAATGTCAGTTTAACAAATGTACTGACATCAACTGGATTGCAGCACTTCTGTATATTAAGGGGTAGTTTTCACCATGCACTTAACTTCCTAAAGAAGGGCAGTTTGTTTTGTAGCACTGTTTTTTTGTCCTTGCAGGCTGTCATAGAATTTCGATTATGTTGCTTGCCGCATGTGCAAGAAACATAGTGCCATCATGGGAGATTTCGGAGGTGTGTCACCTCCTCCTCCAATTCAGTCAGTGTGCTGGTAGGCGTGCCTCTATAAGCCAATGCATTTTGGAGCTGTGTATGACATGCTCAAAATGCGTAACACTTCTGATTGAAAAGGGAGCTACGCTTCAGTGAAGAGCACCGATAAGATATCGTCTGCTCACTGGCGCAGCTCCCCGCCCACACACACATGCAGCCGTGCCTTTCACCCGCACGCTTGCACTGTATAGCCGGCAGGTGCCAATCCCGTCGGCTGAAACTACCTCCCATCAGTAGGTGCCACACTGGGAGCCCACCCCAGCGTGGCAAGCAGTCAAGCAGTCCTTTGCCGAGCAGGGGTGCCCAATCCCCCATCGCTGAATGCCCTCAACGTCCTTGTGCCACGCTGAGAGCCCACCCCAGCATGGCAAACGGTCCATCGATGTCTTTTTACCTGTAAGACAAACGGGTCCCATGTTCGCTTCCCGACCCCCTCCCACAACCCGCACCCACCCACTGCGCACCTAGCCTCCCCACACCCCTCACCCCATACTTACCTCCGACTCTGGCACGACGATCCTCGGTGGACCGGGAACACGTCTGCACTCTTCAAAGCCAACCGCGAACTGAGGAAATGCCGTAAGCTGTATAATGGGCTAGATGGGGGTTTCAACTTTGTTGCATATCTCAGGCATTTTGGGAATTTTTGTACCAAATTTTCCAACATGGGTTTTGGGACCTTCTCATGAATGATTGTCACTGTCATGGCGTTATTCGGGCCTGAAGGGTGATTTTGCGCAGTGACTGCACAGTGACTGTGAAATCATCCTTGGGCCTGAATACCACCATGACAGTAACATCATTCATGAGAAGGAGTCCAAAACCCCATGTTGAAAATTTGGTGCCAAAATTCAAAAATGACTGTTTTACTGAGCATGCATTACGCAGTTCCTCACGAGGCTCGTAAGTTCTCGAAATTTCAATATTTTCACTCCAGATTTTCAACATTGCCATTTTACCATACCTTCTTATGAGTAGTATAGCTGTCATTTTTCACATCTTACCCAAAATGTGTTTCCGCCCATGTAGCGCAGAATGGCGCAGTTGGTGTGCGAAATCAATGTACGAGACAAATTAAGAAAATCACAGTGACACTGTTCATGAGCAGAGGTCTTAAAATGGCTATGTTGAAAATTTGGTGAAAAAATTCCTAAAATGACTGTTTTACGGCGTGCGTTATGCAGTTCCTATGCAGGCTCGTAGTTTGCAAATTTCAATATTTCACTCCAGATTTTCAACATTGCCATTTTACCACACCTCCTTATGAGCAGTATAGATGTCATTTTTCACATCCTGCCCAAAAACGTTTCCCGCCCGACGTAGCACACAATGGCGCAGTCGGTATGTAAATCAATGTATGGGACACATTAAGAAAATCACCATGACACTGTTCATTAGCAGAGGTCTTAAAATGGCTATGTTGAAAATTCGGTAAAAATACTAAAAATGTTTTCTGAGCGTGCATTCGCAGTTCCTACGCACGTCGTGGGTTTCGTAATTTTCAATATTTCCACTCCAGATTTTCAACATTGCCATTTTATCACACCTCCTCATGAGCAGTACAGCTGTCATTTTTCACATCCTGCCCAAAACGCATGTTTCACTTCATGTAGCTTACAATGGCGCAGAGTCTGGTGTGCAAACTCAATGTATGATGGGACACATTAACAAAATTACAGTGACACTGTTAGTGAGCAGAGGTCTTAAAATAGCTATGTTGAAAATTTGGTGAAAAATTCCTAAAGATGACTGTTTCTGACTTAGCGTTGCAGTTCCATAGCTCGTAGTTCGCAAATTTTCAATATTTGCACCGATGACTTCCAAATACCTAAACAGCACATAGAAGCAAGCAACATTCGGCATTGACAAATGCTTGTTTATTAAACTTTGCACTTGCATCTCAGTTTTACTGTAGTGTGCACTGTATTTTTGTTTTCCTTGACTGCTCTGCCTGTTGTAGCAGCACCACTCTGTTGGCAGCATGCAGTTTGTTTTCAAAGTTCTTGTCTGCATTCTGCCGTTTCTTTAGTTGCATTAGGGTGAGCTACAGCTGTGCAGCCTTCCCAAGTACATTTCTGTCTGCTACATACAGGCAGGTCAGGCTAGCTTGCCTGCATACTCTGTCTATGCAGTCTTGTTGTGGCAACTTCATGACTGGATCCCTCCACCTTGGGACTGTTCAGTTCTGGAGACTGGGCATCTTCTACCTTAATGCAGCCAGTCTTCCTCTGGGTTCTCCACATGCTGTTTGTGTGCCAGCTTCCTTGACACGGACACCAGTCAAAAACCCTCTCCATCCAATGCCTCTGTCTGCACTTCAGGAACTTTTATCATGATAGCCGTCCATCAAGGTGCTTCACTTGAGGGAATCTCCCCACAGTCCCCACACCTCCTGCTGAACCCCCTACATATTGTCCATTTATTTCCAGTTTGGGCTGTTTCCTGTGGGTCTGCACTGTCTGTCTCACTGACTCCCAGATCTGGTCTGTACTGTCTGATTGCCTGATCTGGACTAAACTACGTCTATGCTCCTCCCTCTGGCATTAACTCCTGCCAGACTGAAGAAAACATGCCAGTCTTAGCATGACACCAACTTGTAACCACCCACCCCCCTTCTGTTAGGAGGGGTTGTTCCCTCTCATAGTTCGTGAACAGCACCATACATTTGGGGATCAAATGGTGCCATGATGGAAAAAGTGAGTATCAAGGAACGCCATCAAACCATTTTTGCAGGCAATGTAAAAATGTAGATGATGTTTAATACCACAGGCACCAATGAGACAGTAGATTTTTCTATATAACTGTATAAGGTTCACACTGGCAAATGCCATTTGAAGGTAGTAAGTTCTGCATAGGTTTATCCACTAGCAAAGCAGTTCAGCAAGAATCAGTAGAACTGTGTTGCACAATCTTTAAAAATAATTCATATTTCCAGCCGTTCCATTCATTTTTATGGCCATTTGCATGTATGGTTACCACCTTTTAAAAGCCCAAAGTGGGACATATCTTACTGATACATGATTTTGTGCAGGACAATATGTAACATAGACCAATGCAACAGGCTTGTTTTCTCTAAATAATCAGAATTAAGACTAAGTTTGTAGTTTTTAGTTGTTCATATTGGGCTCAGTACCTACGTGGCTCATAACTGAGAGCCACGGTAGACAATCTATGTTTGGATTCTGCACAGCAGAGGTCTGGCAGCATGCAATAATGTGCCAGCCAGTTGTACTCTGGATCCCTGGCTGATCGTGCCACCTGCACCAGGGGTATGAGGGGCATGCCTGGGGCATGTCCACTGCATAGCATGTATGAAGGCACTGTGCGCTGGGTTGGGGTGAGAATCTGTGTGCAAGATGGGACTCAGCTGTAAGCATTATGTGGTCCCTGCAGTGGACACCTGTCGGTGGGGGCACCTGGACCCCTGCCACACTGCTGCTCCAGCCCACTGGGCAGATGGGGAGGACTGGGGGCAGCCATTCAGGAAAGTGCCCGTACTTTAGGCACTATGTGAAAATGTGCATAGTGCCTACATGCTGCATATCTGTGGTGTGTAGGAAGCCCTATGTGTAGATCACACGGTGGGGTCAATTGCATGCACCAATCGTGTGCCTGCAGGTTGAGTGCCAGATCCCTTAGCTGATCATGCCACTCTACACTTGGGCAAAGTGTCGGGGCATTCCCCTCTCCATGTGATGCACAAAGGAACTGAGTGCCATGCACTGGGGTGTTGAGCTACACCTGGGGACCCTGCCATAACCCACTGCGTGCCCCTATGGATGTCACCCACCAGCCATGGCAGGACTGGGATTCACCCTCCATGATTCGCCAGCCCACTGGGCAGATGGGGAGGGCTGGAGGCAGCCATTTGGGCATTTGCCCATACATTCCCACATTCTGGACCCATGCCTTCCCACACTCCCATGCTCCAGTGGCATGGGGCTCCACTCCTGGACCTAGGTCCAGCATCTGAATGGCTGCCTGCCTGGGTCCACTGATCCATTCCCATCCACTCCCTGTGGTCCTGTGTGCTGGGGGATGGTGCCGTGGGCAGGTGTCTTGTGGGTGCTTGAGGTCATGCATCTGTGCACCTTATGCCTGTCCAGGGCCACATAGACACACAGGCAAGTTACTGTGAATCACACACAATTTGTGCATAACCCCAAATGTAAGAACCAGACCCATGCCGTCCCACACTTCCCCCTCCCACGAGCAAAGGGATCCACTCTGGGGGCCAGGTCAGGCATCCAATTGGATCCCTACCCGGGTCCACTGCTCGCACCTGTCCACCCCCATGAACCTGCATGTTGGTGGGGTGGAGCCATGGACAGATGCCCTGTGGATGCTTGCCGTCATGCATCCATACACCTGTAACTGTCCAGGGCCATGTAGGTAATTTACACACAACTCGCATGTACTTTGCATACTTATGTCATAGCACCCATTGTTTCTTATCATTTTAAGGTATTCTAGTTAGGATATTATAGTTCACTGCACTATTCAGAAGAAAGTAAGAAATATTATTTCAACTATAAGATTAGGACATGAAGCATTTTTCAAGTTTTTGTTAGGACACAGTTGCCCAACCAGGTCTGTCCTTCCAATATCAGGACATGTACTGTAGTAAAACTACTTGCATGAAAATAGGATATTTGTCCCTTAGAGTTCATCTGATTCTGATCCGTATTCCTTGTTGAGGTTACAATACCCTGCTTGAGAGTGACATCACATCTGCTGATGTGCAAGTGAATGGAATGTCATGTATTTGTCACAGTAGATTATGAATTCAGTTATGGAATACAGTAGGCATGGTATAAGTAAGGAGAAGACAGAGCAATACCATTATTAATAAGAATGCAGAGATCTGACTTTCTATTTTTAACATTTTGTGACTGAGTTTGTTAATGGCAGCTGTATTTTCTTTTACCATGGGATGTAACTTTCATCAAGGCATAGTTTATACAGACAAAGTGGTGTTTATGAAATCATCCCTCACTAAAATGAATTATTCCTTTCCTCCTTACACAGGCAACATGGGTTACTTGTGCCAGACACAAAATGGGCAGGAGCATAATTTTTCTGCTTGCACAGGATGGATTGGGCATGGCAACATGGCTGCAGGAGTGCTATAATGGGCATGGGGAAATGCATCTGCATATGTCAGATGTCTCCAACTCCTCTCCCACTACTAGACTATTCAAGTGGGATGGAATAACTGTAGAAAGCAGATATGTTATTGAAAATAATAAACAAAGGTAAATGGTGGTTTAAAAGGAATAGGAGAAAGGCTCGATCTGGAAACGTCTAGACATGATGCCACTGGCTGATAGATGTGCTCTAAGATTTTGTAGTAGCTTAGATAGATGGATGGATAGATAGATAGATAGATAGATAGATAGATAGATAGATAGATATGAATAGAATGCGCTCCTTGTCATTACATATGGTGGCGACGGAGGCGTGGTGAGAGGGGCCTGCCTGTGCCAGTTGCTGTATGGGCTCCCTGCAACATCGATCTGACCAATGAATATGAAGGGAGGAGGCAGGTTGGTGTACCCAACCTGGTGTGGGCAGTGTGTGTGTGTGTGGGGGGCACTAGATGCCAAGGACTTAAACGGTTACAGGACATAAAAGGCAGAGAATGATTGGAGGGTGGGGGTGCCACTAAACATCAGAGAAACAACATGGAACAGCGATTGGAAGTCGCGGTGCCACTTGACACCAGGGAAACATAAATATGGGGCAAACAATTGGAGGTAGGAACATATTATTAAATTAATACCACATGTGTGTCCAGTTAATTATAAGGTATTAGAACCCAATCATAAAAGGAAAAACAATTTTATCATCTTAATTTGTTGAAATCCTGAAAAGAGAGGTTCTGCTAGCTGACCAAGAGGAACTAAAGGTGCCCCTAGTCAGGTAATGGATGAGGACACTGACGACAGAATCCTTAACTTAGACCCTAAAATTTTAAAAGAATCAAGCCCCATCCCATTGGACAAATGCCAGAACCTGACCCAGAAACATGAAGCCCAGTAATTGGTAGGAAATTTTGGGAATGTGTTCTCCCAAAACTGGGACAAAGTAATGTGATCCAGTACCACTGACTTCCAGAAAGTCAATGCAGTCTCCAAGTTTGATGCCTATCCTATGCCTAGGTTGATGCACCTCTAGACTGACTGGGTAAGGCCTGGTACATCAGTACCCAAGACCTGACCAACTGGTGTTGAAAATTCCATTAACTCCTATTGTAAATCCCAGGAGAAAATGGCCTGTGTCACCCTATTTGGGCTAATGTCAGTTCACCATGGCCCCCAGCCTTTGAGTTGCATGGTGCCCCAGCCTCATTTCAGAGAATGATGGATTGAATCCTCCATCCCCATGGGTTATATGCAGCAACGTACCTGGATGGTGCTGTCACATTTAGCTCCGACTGGGACACTCAACTGCAGGAAGTGTCTGCGGTACTTTACTCACTCAGGAGCAGGTCTCACAGCCAGTACTGTGAAATGTGTCCTAGGGTGACAGGAAACAACATATCTGGGATACATGGTTGGGAATGATCATGTATACCCAGTTGTTGATAAGGTATAAGCCCTTACTGAATGCCCCTATCAACTAGCAAAAGCAAGTTAAGTACTTTCTTGACTTAATGGGGTATTATTGCTGATTCATTCCAGAGTATTTGACACTTGCTGGCCCACCTACTGACTTGACTAAAGGGCTGCCCCAGATAAGATTCAGTGGTCCTGAAAGTGTCAGAAGGCCTTCCAACCTATCAAAATGTGCTGTGTCAGGGATCTGTCATATGAAGTTCTGATTTCAACCATATCTTCATTTTGTACACAGATGCCTCAGTCAGAAGTAGAATGTAGGGTTAGCTTGTCTCATGAATTTGACAATGGGATTCACTCCACCTCTGTTTGTCTAGAAACATTGTTTCCAGGTAACAAAGTTATGCCACACTAGAGAAAGTGTGTGGCAGTGAAATGGACTGCAGTAGTCCTGCGTTACTATTTATTGGGAAGATGCTTCACCTTGGTCACTGACCATGCATCCTTAAATGGTTGCATGCCATGTGGGACATTAATTCCTCTGTTACTCAGTGGTACCTGGCTGTGCAGTTGTTTTTATTCCAGGTGCACTACGGGTGATCTCCTGCAGAATAATTATGCTGACCTTTTCTCCCAGGAGGGCAGTTCAGTGGTAGCCAGTGCTGAGCATGACACAGGCACAGCTCAGAGGGAGGGTTTTGAAAGAGTCTATGCAAACTTCTATCAGGACACCTTCTCCACTAAGATACTAGCAGGAGAACAGGGTAAATTGCAATCCAGCCCTGCTGATTTCTGGCCTGGCCCTTTATAGGCAATATTCACTGGCTATATTCAGGCGGAAATCTCTCCAGGATGGAACAAATGAGCCCTCTGGGATGCATAAAAAGGAAACTGACATAGCAAGAAGCAGGCTTTGGGGGGGAGAGACAGAGAGAGAGAGAGAGAAGTGCTGCTGTCAACTGCAAAAGCAGAATCAAGCTAAACTGAAAGTAAAACAAATGGTAAATTTAAAAGCATGCTGAGAACAGAAAATAGAGTTAGAATCGATGTTTGACCATAGGTCTTCTTTAGGAATTATCTAACAGAGAAAAAAGCAAAGCTAGTGGAAGTAAGGGAAATTAGGAATATATATGGGAGAAAGAAAACAGGGAGAGGTTAGAGAAAAAGTGATAATAGACAAGGCAAGAAAAAATCTGGAAAACAAAAAGGTGTTGATGGAATGAAAAGATGTAGCAGGAGCATTTGTAGAGGTCAGGCATAGTACCTGACCAAATCAAGCAACATTACAGGGCAATCAGGAACTGGGGCACTGATAACCCATTGTAACCCACTTTACCTCCAGGAACCACAATGTCAATGGTCTTTCTGTTTGTGTCCTTCAGCAGGATTTCTGGGATGATGAACAAAGAAAAACATGGAACCCAAACTAACCATCTGCCTAGGCACCCAGCAGCCCTCCAGTTTAAGTGGCGGACTTATTTTCTATTAACATCTTTCAGCCACCTTATGGTTTACCACCATAGTCTGTCTTTTACCACCCCTGTCATATCTTTGCCTGCATGTGTGCATGATACGTTGCATGTGTGAGATGCCTGCACACACTTTCATCCAGTGGGTGTTTGTGTGGAGTGAGCATAACCACATGGGCATTCCAGCTATGTGTGCACATCTTTTTATTTTCCCAACTGTCTCTATCTCTGTCTCCTTCCCCACATTTGTCACCTTTCAGCCTTTTTACAAGGCCCTGTTAGTTAATCCCCATTTCATGATTCCTTAGCTCATTCACTCCTACTATGCCTTTTCATTCCCATCTTCACCTTTTGTTTTCCAGATTCTTTTCTTACCTTGCCTATAATCACTTTTCTCCTATAGCCTTCCCCTATTGTCTTCTCTCACATATATATCCCTTATTTCCCTTAACTCACCACTAAATTAGCTGTTTTCTTTTAGATAATTCCTGAAGAAGACCCATGGTTAAAACATCGATTCTAACTCTTTTCTATTATTAGAGTGCATTTAATATTAACATTTTGTTTTGTTTTCAGACCACATGCTGATGCAGCACCTTTTTTCTTCATAAATTGAAAGTATTTTGTTTTGTATTTGCTTTGTCAGCATAAGGTGCTTTTGAAGCCTTGTTTTGAGCTGATGTAAAGCAACATTTTGTTTCATTGAACTTTATTTGCCTGGAGGCTCTTTTCTGAGGGTTCCCCAAAAGTGTTGGCTTCCTACAGCACTGTTACACAGCCCATGCTTTGTGTGGCATTTTTATTGTTTTAAAACAACACTGTCCTAATTGTGGCATCTGGTCATTTATTGTGTACCACATGGCTACAAAATAAAAGTACTACCTCATTTGACCATCTAACCCACTTTTGCCATCTGTTAGGGTTGGGTAGAAGGTGGGAGCATCCATGAGTACCTACTAGCACTCTACACTGTTCAGCAGCTCCTCCTGCACTGTCCTACAGGGAGCCAAATGTTTTTGTTTTAAATATGTCCAATATTGTGGGTGCTGACCTGGTCTCATCCTTCAGTGGTAGCTCACAGCCACAAACATGCTGAGCAACATGCTGGGTACAATGAAATGAAAGTAGCTTCTGGTCCCTGCTGCAGTCCTATGGGGCCAAGAGAAAATGCAACAGGTGTTGGAACTCCTTGGGTGGTTGCCCAATCATGACTCCCAGGTGGGAGTAAAGTTAACCCCTTCCCTCATAGGAGAATTACACAAAAAGATTGCCCATTTGAATCTGTTTGAATACCAGGAACCCATGCTGTAGTTCATTAGATGAAATATGTGCCAAGTAATTTATGTTGATGTCAGAAATGTATAAAGAATACATTTCTGGATTCATTTAGTATTTATCTTTGGGGTCTGATATAGTCAACACATCTGTTTTAAGGTTTGTTTTCTTCTTGGATTCCTGTAAATGAAAATTGTAGAATCTTCCTCTAGTGTCTCCTCAGCTGCTTTCATGTGCCTCTACCCCAGACCCATAAAATAACCATTAGTCAGTGTAATGACAGTCCCTTGTATCCCTTAGTAACTCCTGAACACCCCACCCATCTCCTGCTTCCTATCAGGGACTAGTAATGTAGACTGTACCATAGACAGAGACTGTCAAGTCTAACGCTGCCCACTATAGCCAAAGTCCATTGTTTGCTGGTAAAACAGAAGGACTTTAAGAAGGAAAAGTGTACCATTGTACATCACAGATATAATAAACTTTTTCCCACCAAGATTGTGAGGATTTATTCATGTTCATATTTCAAGTGACTGGATGAATTAAAGTATTGCTACATTGTTTAACCCTTTAAAGAGCAAACACCAGCCTAAAATGAATATATTTTTTTAAAATAGCAAGTTACTTTTTAAATCTGAAGTGCTTTTCTTCTCCTTCTGCTTAGACAATGTTCTACCTGACGGTTTCACTATGTCAGTTCAACATCCATCATGTCCACTGACACCACAGTGACAACTAAATGCCAATGGTGACCATGTCACTCAAATCGTGCCACCCAACCATCATTGGGCAAAGCACTGGGGCACATCCTGGCTGTTTGAGGGACTTCACCCTGCACCTCTTAAAATATAATATACTCACCTCCAGGTTGGAGGTGTGAGGAAACAGTGCAACACCCTGGGGTGGCAAGGCAGCCGGCCTTGTGAAATCCGATTGACAGAATGACTGTCGATCAACTTGCAGTGCCCACATTACCATCAATGAAAAGATTTCACTGCATTGACAGCACACCTTATATGACATTGCTATATGTAATATGTGTAACTGTACTCTACCTGGAGGAATGCTGACATATCTAGTTCTATTCCAGTTCTATTCCACTTCATACCTTATTAGCATTGTGACCTCACTCACTACAACATCAGAACTGGTCAAGAAGAACCACTCACCTGCTGCCAGATCAGTCACTTGTAATGTCACAACAAGTGAGGACACAATGCTGATGAATGCAGGGGACTAAAACTAGATATATCAGCACTCAGCTACCAGGAAAAGTTGTGCTCTTCATCACACTAATACAATCAGACAAAAATCTCCTAATGAGAAAGGAGAAATAAAAAAGACAGAAATAAGAATTAACAGCTGGTTACTTTTAAAAATAACATTTTCTGTCTGATATTGGTGACACTTGCTCTTTAAAAATATTATGAGGACAATTGTGAACCAAAGAATAGATTTTGTGTCATTTTAGATTGCCCATTTTCTTCTACCTTGTGAGGTGTCCTTTTTCCATGTTGCAAGTCTGCTTTAGAATTTGTTTTAGATTTGAAATTATTAATAGCAGTGTTCCTTTAAGCTAGCTATTTCCAGGTTTTTTATCGATATTAAAATGATTAATTATCTGTATTCTCAGCAGTTTCTGAACACCCATTGTTTATTATCACCATTCTTGTAACTAAGGTGAACCAGCATGCAAAAGACACTTCTCCCTCACCTTACAGGGCAAGGGGTATTAAAGAAAAACAGTGGAAAAGGCACAGCTTTTCCCAGCCAGTACAAAAATGCCTGATTAGGGCTTCTGGACAGTAACAATTTTTGTTTTAAATTGCTAAGCTTTTTCCAGTGGACTGGCCCCCATCAGCTCTACCCCATGCCCAGCCCTGTCATCCACATCTCGAGACTTAACTCATTCAGAGTTATGCTCTGGATTGCTCCCACAAAGCAGGGCCTTCAGGAGGGGTCCCCCTCCAGTCAGACAATAGTATATCCCTGGGGCGTTCCTGACCCTGGGTTATGACCTGCATTATTCCTCAGGGCAGGGTCCCTGGAAGGGCCCTTCCACCCATCGGATGATGGGATATGACTCAGGGATACCATGAGTTAGTGGTGAGGGACCTACAGTACGTGGCAGACAGCATCCGACATGGCCCAATTTTCTCCAGTTTGTCTCCCAGGAGGTGGGGCTTGCAATGACATCAGGGGTGCATACACCAACATCTGCCCTGCCTCCAACAAATACATGCACCAGTTGTTGGATACCCGGCCTCCACCAGGGGTGGGGCCCGGCTCCGGAGCATCCCCAACCCACCTCAGTGGAGGAAGAGAGCAGTCTCTAGGATGTTCAGTCCTCCTTCCTCCGGCTAGCCCTCTGATGCACAGGCTCGCTTCTGAACCCATGTCATCAGTGTCACAAGTGGTGGCACTACTTCTGCACGGTGGGGCAGTCAACAAATCCTTTTTAATTACCACAAAATGCTTTTTTAATTATTTAAGCGGCAACCTGTGACTTGCATTTTCTACTACTGGCATACCGTCTCAGGAGCAGCCACATGCTTCCTTAGCTCACTTTATGCTAATGTATGTCCTGTGACTAATGGCTGGGGTCAGCCCAGGACATGTGCTATAAAAGTGAGCTAGGAAAATCGTGGTGCTCCTGAGATGGTGGCTGCCAGCAAAGAAAACAGAGGTCATGGGTTGCAGTTCAGATCATTACATATTACATGACAGGAGACATAGGGTAGTCCATAATAGAATGAACATGTATAGGTCAAACTTTTACAGGAACCTGCACTTGCACAGCTTCTTCAATTATCACATTGAAAAAACACGAATCCCTGTTCCAACTGATAGCTCACTGGCACGTCATCCATAGGTGTGTTTTGGGAATGAACCAGAAAAATATTAGGGTCCAGACGTGCATTTGTCTGGAAAAATGTTTTCACTTGAAGTAGCTTTATCTGTTGAATAATGTGACAGGAAACATATCCTTTTACATGCATCCATGTCTCTCTGTCTTTTTATTTTGCTTACTTGTACTTTGAATAAACAAAGTCCTTTTACCCTGTTAGCACAACAGGGAGATGAGTCATCTGTGTAGCAGCAGCCTAACTAATTAGAACACTGTGTACTAAAACCAGTCAGAGCAGCATCACTCTGGGTACTGGTCTGTACAGTCACAGAGATAAAACAATGCAGCATCTGACCCAGTAACATTTAAGTCACTTTATAAACAACATTTTTGTGTATTCACATTCTGACGAAAGGTCAGGTTCAAGATGTATTCCAAGCATAGTAGAAGCTGTGCTGCTGTTTTGATGAAATTGATTCAAAGCTTCCTTTTTATACCTATTTGGCTTGGAATCTCCCCTTAATCTGTTCAGAGCACTAAAGAATTATTTTCCACAAAGTGCTTAAAGTCATTAGTTTAAGAAAAGTTGTATTATTCGTCTTTATTCTTACCAACCAAGTCTCAATGTGCTAAGACACTTCAAAGCTGTTTTACATACAACAATACAAACTTGGGCTTCTTCAGGAAAATCTAATTCATCTTTAGCAATTCTGACAACGTTTATGTTGTTGCATAATATTGGATATGATATTGTTCCCTGTTCTCCAAAGATAAACTCTGCAATAACTATTCAGCTACATCATTTTAAGTATAGTGACATTTTGCTAATTTAGTATGTCTGTCATGGTTAAATGTGAGAAACGGGACCATTGTGCAGTATGTTTTATGTAATTTGCACCCCCATACTAGTGAGGCTTACCTGTACTGTTGAAATGTCCATCAGACTTGTCCTACACCTTAAGCTTTTCAAAATAAAGTTAAATTATACTTGTTTTGGTGTTTGTGTTATTTAGTTTTATCTGATTGATACTGCTGTCCCTCCTGCCGACATTTTCTAACAAGTGCCTCTAAGGCCCTGTCCACACTACACCTCTGAAATGTTACAGGTGCCCAAACCGTTACCAATGGTTTGCATTTACACCTGTAACATTACAGAAGGCATTTTCGTAACCGTTGCTGAAACCACATAGCAGGGTGGTTTCAACAGCGGAATAATAAACTTTGGATACGCCTCGATAGCGTTACGGTGTAATATGGATGTGTGGCACCGGCCCTAAGCGCAGTGCGAGCTGCATTGTGGGATCGGTGCCACAGTAACGATCACCTGGCTCGAGGTGTGGACCGGTGATGCCAGTCCGTAACGGACACCGTGACAGTGTGGACACACTGCTCCGCTCCCTGGTTGTAATGGTTTCTATCCGTTCGAGGGTCTGAGCGGTGCAGTGTGGACGAGAGCCTAAGGGTGTAAGAAGATTGTTCCCCTGGTGACTGGTCTGAGACCAACCTGGTCTGAGACCACTTTAGAGCTGCCTGGTCTTAGCCCAGTTTCCATGCCACCTGGTCTGAGACCAGTTTCTCCTTCCATCTGAACTGGTCTAGGATCAGTTATTGTCATATAATGTATGTGTTAACCACGGCTTGCTAGACAGCAGCCAGCATAGTGTACTGTTTAGTGCATTAGGCTGTGATCCTGAAAGTCTGGATTTGAATCTCACTTCTCCTAAAATTATTTTGACCTAAATTTCACTGGTGTGGTGATTCATGGCAGCATGGAATTAGTAATAGTAAATCTACAATAAAGGAAGTTGGTGCAGGAAAAAACTAGTGCAACAAAAGCTCCTGTACAGTGGAGAAACTGGCCCCAGACCAGGTGGCTCAGAAACTGGTCTCAGACCAGGTTGCACAGAAACTGGTCTCTGACCAGTCGTCAAGGGAACAAACTTTCTGCAGTGCCTCTATAATATCCTAGAACCTCCCATGGCTGACATCAGAGCCAGGGATCAGCTGTAATTATTAATAGAATTAGTTATTGAGAGCTCTGGTTGTGATTTATTGATTACAGTGACATGCCCAGGATAAGTACAGACTGTGCAGTAGCTTGAACACTAAGGTGTGGGGTAAGTCTTAATGGACGGTTCCCTTTAAGAAGGGGTATGTGAATATCTTCAGCTGTATATTTGGTCAAGTATTCATCTTGGCCCCAACTATTTGGTATTGAGTATTTGTATTCATTATTCAGCTAGTAGAGTAGGGGATTTGTTTTGCAAAAATCAGTGGAATAAAAGCAAGGAGACCACTTCTAAGTATGCTGGCGCTATTGTCACAGTAGTCAAATGGAAAGGATGAGCTGGCACCAAACAGGCTAAATGGCTGTTAGCTAAAGCAAACTCAACAAAAAGCTATAAAATGCACAAAGTAGTTACCTTGTTCCATGGAGTTTTTATTTATTGAAAAGCACTTCAATTCACAAGCAAAGGGCACTTACAACAGTGATGGAAAAGTCTCCAGTAGGAATAAGGGTGCAAGCGACAACGTAGATTGAAATGCCTGGAGAGAATGCCCACACATGCTGTTTTCCTGTCACATTAAGACCTCATCTTCTGATTGCTCAATCTTCCTGGTATCATCAATGATGCACTTGCTATACCACCTCCATTTTAATTGCCCATGACAACTTGCTCCAGTCTTGCACACTGGTGAATGCTCCATTGGGCTTGGCTTGCTTTGGGAGGAGAGGATGACAGGGCTAGCAGAGTTGAGAGACACTGTCCCCCAAATCATGGGCCAGATAAGGAACTGCCACATGAGAAATTATTATGTTGTGAGGACTGGCTAAAGAGGAAGGTCCTACTGGGGTTTGTTTGACAAAAAATTTAGCTCCTGAGTAGCAATTCCATGAATAGTGGGCCAAACATAGCACAAAAACATAGCATTTGACAGCAGATAAGGACAACTTGGCCCATCCAGTCTGCCCATTTCTCCCTACCTATACTATTACCTCAGACCATGCCTGATCTACAGCTCTTTATCCTCCCCTTCCTTTGCACTATGATTCCTTGTGCTGATCCCATGCATTCTTGAACCTCACCACTGTTTTGCCCCCACTACCTCTGCTGGAATGCTGTTTCAGGAATCCACCACTCTTTCTGTGAGGAAGTACTTCCTCATTTCTCTCCTGAATGTACCCCACCTCCAGCTTTCATAGCATGTCCCCTTGTTCTTTAGCACCTTTTCTTTTGAAACTACTCCCCTCCTGTACCTACTTACCCCTGTGTATTTAAGGGTCTCTATCAAATCTCCTCTCCTTGTCTGTTCTAGGGTGTTCATTTTGATGCCCTTTAGTCTGTCCTCATAGGGCTTTGTTGCAGACCCTGCACCATTTTAGTTGCCCTCCTCTGGAGCATCTCACTCTTTTATGTCCTTTAGGGATGTGGTCTCCAGAACTGGACACAATACTCTAGGTGGGATCTTAGCAGCGATCTATACAGAGGCAACACCACCTTCTTCTTTCTGCTGGTGATACCTCCCTATGCACCCTAGCATCACTCGCTCTCCTTACTGCATTGTTACACTGTCTTGCCACCTTTAGGTCATCAATATGATTACTCTCAGGTCTCTCTTTTGCTTGGTGGTTGGCTATACCACTCCACCCATTTGTCCCTGCCCTGGGTTTCTATGCCCTAATGCATTATTTTGCACTTTCTGCATTAAAACCCAGCTGCCATACCTCCTGACCACTCCTCTAGGTTTCTTCAGGTCTCTGCTCATCCTTTCAACCCCTATAAAGTGTCACACTATTGCAGATGTTGGTCATCTGCAAAGAGGCAAACCTTCCCTTTCAGCTCCTCTGCAATGTCACTTATAAAGGCAGTAAAGAACTGGTCCCAGCACTGGATCCCTAAGGCACCTTTGCTGGTCACCATCCCTTCATTGGAATGAACTTGGTTTACAACCACCCTCTGTCTCCTATCCTGTAACCAATTTCTTATCCAGTTTACCACCTTAGACCCACTCTAGCTACCCAGCTTGCTTACTAGTCTCCTGTGTGGAATGGTGTCAAACAACTTACTTAATCTAGCTAGGCCATGTCCACTGCTGCCCCTGATCTAGTTCCTTGGTCACCCAGTCAAAGAAGTATCAGATTCCTTGACGTTACCTCCCTCACTGTGACCATACTGCCTTGGGTCTTGTAACCCAATAGATATAAGATATTCCACAATCCTTTCCTTCAGCAGTGATTCCATTAACTTTTCCACCACCGATGTCAGACTGACTAGCCTATAACAACCAGCCTCCTCCTTGCTACCACTTTTGTGCAGTGGGACTACATCTGCCCACCTTCAGTCCTCTGGACGCTCCTGTTTCAGTGAATTATTAAATAGAACTATCAGAGATACAGCAAGTATTTCCTGAGCTCACTCAATACCCTTGAATGCACCCCATCTGGCCCCATTGCTTTGTCCACCATCAGATTAGCAAGTTCCTTCAGGACTCTTACCTCCAGAAAAGGACTATTGTCCACTTCCCACCCTCAAAGCTTTTGTTACTTTTGTAGCACCCACTCTTCTCCTTCCTCTGTGAACACTGAACAAAAATATTTGTTCAGGATGTCTTCCTTTTCCTGGTCCTCTTCTGCATTGTCCCCACCTTCCCTTTTTGGCCTTATAATCCCACCCTGGTCTTCTTCTTTTCACTTACATATCTAACATACTGTATGTCTTGTCACCTTTCATTACCTCCTGGGCTATTATCTCTTCAGTTTCTGCCTTTGTGCTCCTTACTGCTTTCCCTGCTTCCTGTTTTTCCCGATACACCTGTCTATCCTCCTGCCTCTGCATCTCCTTATGCTTTCTGAATGCTACCCTTTTAGCTTTTACCTTTCAGCCACCTCTTTTGAGAGCCACAGCAGTCTCTTTTTCCTCTTGATTTTGCTCACTGGTTTGACACAGAGGTTTGTTGCCTTTAATGTGATCCATTTTATCTTTGCCCACTGTTCCTCCACCTCACCCAGGTCACCCACCATAGCTAGATCATCCCTGGGCACTTACCCATTTTTCAAAATCTGCCCTCCTGAAGTCTAGGACCCTTGCCCTTGTGCGGCTTGATTCTGCAGTCACCCTTATATTGAACCACACTGTATGGTGATCATTAGCCCCCAAGTGGCCTCCCACCTTGACATCTGCAACACTGTTTCCAGTTAGTGAGTACTAGATCCAGTCTTGCTCCATCACGGATGGGTTCACTGACTAGTTACCTGAGAAATGCCCTGTGCAGAGAGTCCAGGATGTAACTGCTTCTAGTTGAGTCTTTTGCTGGGAGGCTCAATCCACATCTGGCAGGTTGAGTCCCCACCATCCTGACCTTCCACTTTTCTGCCATCTTGAAAATGGCTTCCAACAGTAACATGTCTAATTCCTCCTCTGTGCTGGAGATCTGTAGATCACTCCAGTATGAATAGTGGCTCCATTCTCCATCTCCAGGGTGACCCACAGTACCTCTGCCTCCTCTGTATTCCCTGGCTTTTTATGCTTTCCCTCACATAAAGCACCACACCTCCTCCTTTCCTTCTCACCCAGTCCTTCCTGAACAGAGTATAGCCCAGTATGGCCATGTCCCAGTCATGGTTTCAGTGCACCATGTCTCAGTAATGGCCACAATATCCAGGTCGGCCTCTGCCATGATGGTCTCTAGGTCTGGAATCTTATTTTTTAGACTTCCAGCATTCACACATGGTCTTGCAGATTTTGTTTCCACTCGACAGTTACCCTCCTTTTTTCTTTTGCCCTCCCTGCTTCCCACCTATCTTTTTAATGCTACCATTCCTTTCCCTTTTTCTCTACCACCCTACCCTTTATTAATCTGCACCCTGGGAGTTCCTCTTCACTCAGATTCTCCTTACTCTCTATTTCAGCATATGGCAGAAGGCAGCTTCTGACTGTCTGATTCTTCTGCCACCCTTGGCTAGTTTAAATGTTCAGTCAAAATAACATTCAACTGTCCATCGGGCTGTGGTTCCCTCTCAGATGGATACAGACCATCACCCCTGTATAGGCTGTTATCCTCCAAGGTGGATCCCAGTCCCAGTGTAACAAACCCTATATCTCTGCACCATTCCTTTAGTTATGAGTTGATGCTCCTGGTGCAGGTTCCTTCACCTGTCCCTGTCAGAGACAGGCAGCACCTCAGCAAAAGCCACTAGGTGAGCTGCCTCTCTAAGACCCTTTCCCAGTTCCTAAACCCCCTGCAGTATGCCATCCCTATACCTAGCCATGTCATTAGTCCCCAGGTGGACAATGACATCCAGCTATCCCTCCCATCCTGCTGCCTAGAGATCCTCAGAATTCATGTCCCATCCCTCTGAGCCATGGCATCAGGTAGGCACTAACCTGCCTCTCCCCTTTCCTATTTCCAAATGAATCCCCTCACAGTTGAGTCCCCCACCAGAGTTGCTTCCTCCTTCTCTGTGGTCCTCTGCCACCCTCCTTGGGGTCTCCACTATGGAAGGCCTCTACATTCTTCTTGGTCACTACTGTGGGTGCTTCCTTCTGGCACTGCTGCCCCACCAGAGTGGTGTACAAATTTTGTAGTGGTACTGGTTGAAGAATGTGCCTTGTCCCACCAACCCCACCTTCCAGAGCCCACCATAGTCCAGCTGTTCCTCCTCACTGGCATCCTCTGAGGTAACAGTGGTAGACTTGGTGGCCTTTACATGGGGAAAGAGGTCCCCGAATGTTTGCCAATTCAGCGTGCAATCTAGTGACCTCCTCCCACAACCCAGAGGAGGTGTGTGCAGATGGAACAGCACTGCAGTCTCCAGAAGGCCTCTCTGAAAACTGTTGGCCCACAGCCACTGTAATGCATCACTCCCAGCATTCTCCAACCTGTATTCTCCCTGTGTGTCTGGAGATATTTTTGTACCCTTACCCCTGACAGGGTGTTTCTAGTTTCTTCTTTTTGTTTATTTCTATTTGTGCTCCACCATGCCTTATTTAAATCTTTAAATACTTCTACCCTAGATCGGGTGTTGCTCCTCTTCCTAGTTTTGGCCTACCTTTGACCCTCCACTCTTCCCAGCAGTGACTGTTACTGTGACGTGAACAGGTGCCCTTCCCTAGTCATTTGCGAGAGTCCCTCACTTCTCTGCTTCCTTATGCTGACACCTGCCAATGTCAGTCGCCTGTTCCACTTCTTTGCTGTTCCACTCACTTGCTGGGACACAAGCGTACTAATTGTTATTCAGGTCTGAATGTGAATAGTCCATTATTTGCTGTGTTGAGGACTTAATATTTGTTGCTTACACACCACTGCTGTTAAGCATATATTCTGTTTGTAACATGGCCATTCTGATGCTCCTTGTGACCTCCAGGGACAGCTGACTGTGATAGTGGGGTCACGGAGTCAGTGAAAGGGAAACATAAAACAGAAACATCATTTATCGACAGAAAAGGACTGATTGGTCCACCCAGCCTGCCTGGATGGTCCCTTCCTAGTCTGTCTCTGCAGACCCTAACTGGTCTCCAATGATCCTCTGTCTTCCTTGCCTGTTTACTAATATTCCCCTATGTCTAGCCCATGCATGCTTGAAGTCCTCTACTGTTTTCACCTCCACCTCTTCTGCTGGCAGTCTGTTCCAGGTGTTCACCACTCTTTCAATGAAATACTACTTCCACACTTCCCTCTTAAACTCCCCTCCTCACAGGTTCATAAATTGCCCTCTGGTCCTGGTGCTCTTTCTCATTTGAAAGAGATTCCCTCCTGCACCCTGTTCACCCCTGTGAAGTACTTTGCAGTAGATCTCTATCATGCCCTCTCACTCTCCTATATTCTAGGATGGACATATTGAGATCCTCAGTCTCTCTTCATAGGGTTTTGATTGTAACCCTTGCACCATTTGGTTGCCCATCTCTGGATTGCCTTTACCCTGTCTAGAGGAGGGCAACTAAAATAGTGCAGGTGTTCATCTAAAACCCTAGGAAGAGTGCTGTTTCTCTCAGTGTCTCCAATGCCTGAAGTGCTTTTAGAATCAAACATTTTTTTGTTGTTTTTATACTTGCAAGCTAATGAGTATAACTCCCTGTTTCATTAGCAACAAGATCATAAATACAAATACATGCAAATACAATGCAGTACAAACCAATTCAAACATGTAGTAAAGAATAAATAATATAAACATTATTGAAAACATGCAAATACTATGTTGAAGAAACCTAGAACAACTGACAAGTTTACTTGGCAACCTGATTATAAAATTGGGGGGCCCTGTACAAGAGTGATCTTTGAGAGGAGGATTTAAAAAATAGAATGGTATAAGACCTTGTAGTCCTAAATCTTGTCCCATGGTTATAACATCAAATGTTTTTCACTGCTGCTGATAGTGAGCCTGCCTGACACTGAAACAGACAGGAGATTTACCCTAACTGCAGCTCAAACAACTGAACATTGGCCTTGCCTGCACAGGACACGGAACAGGGTACAAAGTGAGTTTAAAATGCCACTGCTGTTACAGAATGACTTTTGAATGTAGTGCCTTTGGCACTATGGTCACTACCAACTTTGCATCTCTGACCCATGTTGCATTGCCAATCAGGGTCAGAGACCAATGAACAACTAATCAACTGCAGAACCATCAGAGGGCTCATTGGCTGCTGAAGGACGTTATTAATATCCCTAGGTTTGAGGACCCAATCAGCTGTTGCAGAGCCAATAGTCAAGTCCTTCCTGTGACTGACATCTGCTCTTGAAAAATCAAAAGGCTGTTTGCTGAGGTTTTCGTTACTCAGAACTTGCCCATCTTCAGAGAGTGCATTCATGTCTGTCTGAGGAGGCAGACCTACCATCTGTGATTCCACACCTGTACAGCACAGGCCTTAATAAGAAGTGTGATTTGTTACCCGCTGAGGAGGAACTGCTTAACACAAGACTGCTGTGACATGACTGACTTATCCTGAAGTTTCAGCTACATGTTGCTGGGCTGTGAGGGAGCACATTTACAGTCATTATCAAGAGAAGAGAAAGCAACCAAAATATTTCATTCCACTTACTGTAGGCCAGAGTGGTTTGCCTGGCAAGTGTACCAGGAGGACTGAAGCTTCTCAGACAGTCATCACTGTCTAGGGATGGCAAGCAGTGGGTGTGCTCACAAACTCTCATCCACCCAGC
This sequence comes from Neoceratodus forsteri, assembly GCA_016271365.2. NCBI lineage: Eukaryota > Metazoa > Chordata > Ceratodontiformes > Ceratodontidae > Neoceratodus > Neoceratodus forsteri. Next base: position 256,718,537 of record CM028137.1, on the reverse strand, counting down.
CACTTATTTATTTATTTATTTAATTTATTTATTTAATTAGTATTTTGGAAATACCTTTGAGTGTGAGCTCTTTTACAAAGGTTCCACGTCAGGGTGGACAATAAGAGAATACACATAGTGGTTACAGAGGCCTGATCATTAGGCATTAAAGAGTGACTACATGAGAATTAGACCAATAGGAGAAAAACAGAGCAGTTGTAATAGAATACTAAGCTATTTCTAATTGGTTGCCCTAGGTAGCACACCCCTGAAAACCTCCAAATCCATTGATAGACCATGGTAGAGTAACTGCATAGGGTTTACGCGCTATCCCAGATGGCGAGAGGCTGGATGACAGTGAAACAGAGGGACTGGTTTGAACCTACATGAGAGTGAGAGGTGGGGGATAGTGAAATGGGGGCTGTGATGGGAGGAGCAGCTCCAGAGGGCTTTGTTGAGTAGGGTGTGTGTGTGGGGGTGTTAGGGAGGGCAGTACCAAAAGCATTTAAAGTGGACTGATAGCTTACTTAAGCCCTTGGTTAGAGCTGAAATGGGCAAGGTTCTCTAAGTAGTCCTGCTGGGTGCTACCTTGGGGTAGAGCCTGTCTATCAAGTGGGGCCTGAGAAGCAGGTGCATTTTGAGCTAGACATTAGGTGCTGTTTGAGGCCTGCTTTGAATTGAGACAGGCTGTTGTTTGTTTGTAATTTCATCGGGAGTTCATTTATCCAGGGGCCCGATAGGAAAAGCGGGCTGCCCTAGTGAGGTTCAGTGGAATGGTAAGGACAGTGCTCCATTCTTCCTCCCTCTGGTGATGTGTGATGAGAGAGAAGCATCGAGCAGCTTTCCTATACAGGGTGGGGTTTTTCTGAGGAGTGCCGTCTTTCCCAGGAGGCAAGTTTGGTATTTGATCCTGTCTTTTAGGTTAAGCCAGTTTGTACGCTCATACAGGTGCAAGTATGAGTGTAGTGATCTGCACACAGGGTGAGGCGGCATGCCTTATTGAGTGCAATTTGGACCCTTTTGAGCACTGTATTAGTAGCAGCTCCATAGACCACCAGCCCGTAGTTTATCGGGAGAGTATTGAGCTGGAGCCTAAAATTCGGAGTGCTTCCGGGTGAGGGATTTCTTATGCCTATAGAGGACCCTGATCTTTGTGTTTACCACTCTGACAAGGGAGTCTATGTGGTGAGAGAGTCATCAATGGTGACTCCAAGGTACTTGAACGAGTGCACCTGCTCAATCTGCTCACCAGCCTTATTGGTGATTACGAGGGGAATGCTTGCATTTGTTGTAGGGGCTGGATTGTTTGCCCAGCTTCAGAGTTTGGTTTTCTTGTAATTTAGTAGCAACTTTGCCTACTGAACCAGTCCTCGAGTTTACTGAAAGAGTTCTGTAGTTCTTTTTGTAGGGTAACCTGAGAGGTGCTGCTGCTCAGCAGCACGGCATCATCCACATACAGGATAAGTTTGGTGTCACAGGCTGCGGGTAGGTCATTTACAAAGAGGCTGAAAAGCAGGGGTCCTAGAATTGATCCTTGAGGGACTCCTAGGTGTACATCTCTGAAGCTGGATAATGTCTGCCTCAATTTTGATTTGCTGGCTCCTGTGTGTTAGGTATATGAACCAATTCAGGTGTTAGTGTGCACACCCAATCTTTGGAACTGGAGTACTAGTAGAAGGTGATTGATGGTGTTGAAGGCTTTGGTGAGGTCAATGAAGATGGACCCCACCAGTTTGCCTTCATCCAATGCCTTAAAGCATAGTCAGTGTATTCCAGCAGTGCTGTGATGGTACTGTGCTTTTACCTGAAACCATGTTGGTTTGGGCAGAGCAGATTGTACTTATTGAGGTATTCTGTGAGTTGACTTGCCACAATTTTTCCAAAGCTTTGGATTGTGGGGCGAGGATAGATATTGGCCTGTAGTTTGACACCAGTGCCTTGTCACCATTCTTATGCACTGGAGTTACCCGGCTTGCTTTCATACCTCTGGAAATTGAGCTAGAGCCAAGGATTTATTAAATAGCATTGTTATGGGCATGATAAGAACATCGAGGGTGAGAGATAGTAACTTCATGTCTAGCCCGTCCTCCCCAGTCTGGTTTTGCTTAGGACTTTCCTGACTATCGTTAGGGCCTCCTTCACCCTCACCTTCTTAAAGTAGAAGGCTGGGTGGTTAGTTATGGGCAGGTTGGCGCAACCTTGGTCCTCTGCAGGCAGAAGGTAATCTCTTTCCATCACCCCATGCATTGTTAAGCTGGGTCTTATGGAAATTGGCTTTTGCAAGCCTGATAAATTTGGTGCACCAATTCTAGCCATTATGTAGCACTGTAGGTCATGCTTGCAACCTGAGTTTAAGGTTTTTCCTAGAAGCAGTCCCTCTTCTTTAGGAGGAGAAGAGCTTGCTATCAATCCAGCTGTTTCACCAATTTTCCATTTTGTGTGTAGTGCATAGATATCACAGATGGAATTGAAGCCCTCAGTGAAAAACTAAGGTCCTGGTCAAGTAAGATCCCAGAGAGACAGCCCAGCTGATCAGAGGAGTCTTGGAAGGTGATAACCAGACTGTGGAGTCAGAGGTGTGATCCACTCTATATACTTGAGAGCTGGTACATCCAGCTGGGACTACGCTAACAGAAGGAAGCTGCTGCTGTATGACCCAGGGTAACTATGAGTAACTAAACAGGACCCATGGGTACTGATGACTCCAATTCTGTATAAAGTTCACAAATGACCACAGTTAATTTGTATTGTGTTGGACTAGGCCATTCAGTTTGGATTACACATTTTAGGGTTTTGCTACCAAGTATTGTTTGTGCAAATTAAGCACACTAAAGCTAGCTAACCATGTGCAACTGTGAGTGGCCTACACCGATTCAATACCTGGGTACTTGTGCTTCTCTGGGAGTGCTTTAAGCTAGTGTCATACTGGTACCAGAAGGTAGTGCTCAACAGTGTAGTTGGGCAGAGGTCATTGCAGTTTTTTTAAACATAGTTTTTATTTAAAAGGTTTTGGGCACCACAAATACATTCAGTATTGACAAATTCAAATATAATGTTTTGAGCTTAGCAACACAAAACCATACATTCATGGAATATTTAAGAAACCCAAATAACTATTTACTTTATGGGTTAATGTAATATATTTAAGAAAAGGAGTCCATATTTTGGCAAACATGTCCAAATGATCTAATACAAGGTAAATAATTATTTTATTATTTGCAGTAGACCATAACCAGTGTAACCATTCTCTAACAGATGGAACTTTAGTGGACTTTCAGTTTTAAGATGAGCCTCTTGAAAGTTAAGCTGAAGCCAAAATCCATTTCTGATGGTTTCCCAAACCAACAAGAGAATGAGTATCTCCAAAAATTAAAAACTCTGAACTCAGAACTTGGAGAGAAGGAAAGGTTTGACCTAAAATTTTCTGGCAAGATTCATGGATTTGTTTACATGCATTTAGAATGTCTGGACAAAACCAAAGCATATGTACTAGGATGGCTGATGTGGTGTTACATTTAGGATAATGTTTGAAGTCTGTATACTTTAGCATTTTATCTGGGGAAAGATAGTAGTGATGTAAAATTTGAATTGCATGATTCTAGCATGTATTTCTTTTATAATTGTGCAAGCATTTTCTCATATCATTGGCCAGTGTTCTGAAACGATAACAGTTCCTAATTCTTTCTCCCATTGTAATCTAGATGTATTAGTGAGTGAGATATCAAATGTTCTAATTAGTTTATAAATAAAACTGGTACCTCACTATAACTGAACTACTTTTAAGATCTGTGCCCATTTTTGTTCTGCTAAAATACAAGGTCATTGTCTAAGATATTATGCAACAGTGCTTGACATAGTTGTAAACAAAACCAAAAACTAAGCCTAGAGATGTATTTAGTTTGCATTTTAGTAAATGATAAAGCTGATTGTTTTGAGGCTTTAATACATCCATCACCATTTTAATACCAGCTTTACTCCATCCAATATATTTTATGTGCTTGTTATTATAATGAATTAAAGGATTGTTCCATAAGGGCTATACTGCAAAGGGAGAGTTTTATCATTCATCAGACAGAAAATTAATTTTACAAGCCAAATGGATACTGATAGTAGGATGATGCATCAAATGCATCAACATGTTAAGGAAAAGTAAGTCAGTTAGAGATTTAGCTAGTCTGTTTTCAATCTGTAGCCATAAGAGGAGTCTTGGATTAAAGTAGGTTGGAACCAGAAGGACAATTGCTTTAGTAGAAAGCCCAATGGTAGCCTTGCCACCAAGGTAAGCCAAAGCCACCCTCTCTTTTATCAACTCTAAGTTTGTGCAAATTCAATCTGTTTTTTTTTACCATCCCACAAAAAGAAACATATCATTCTATCCATTGTTTAACCAGTTGGAATTAATATGTGAAGGGAGATTATTTAAGATATAGAACATTTTGGGAGCTATGATCATCTTTCTGGTATTTATTTTGCCCCACACTGACATATATTGTTTATTCCATTTGTTTATGTACTCTTGAATCCCTTTAATAAGCAAGTTTACATTTTCTTCAATGGTTTAATTAACTGAATTGTATATGGTCATACCCAAATAAATCAAATATTTGGGGGTTGATTTCAGAAGATTAATTCAATCTACGTCTTTAAAAGCAGAGGCATTAGAAGTAAACGCTCTGTTTTGTGCCAATTCATTTTCAGTCCAGATATTTTACCAAATCTTTTTAGAACTAGTTTCAAATTGGCGATAGAGAAATATGGCTGTAAAACAGATAGCAACAAATCATTTGTGTAAGCCAAAACTTTTGAGGGTTTTCTCATTATGTCAATATCATGGATGTTGGATGCATCTACAATTTTTCTAATCAGGTGCTCCATACAGAGAATGAATAAAAGAGGAGACAGGGGCAACCAGCCTTGTCTGGTGCCCTAAAGTGAAAGGCTGAGATCTGTAACCATTTGAAATAGTGGCAGTATTGGAGACGATAAATCATCTTTATCCAAGAACAGATATTAGTGCCAAAGTTAAATGTCTGCAGTACTTTAGAGAGAAAAGACCACTGCAATGTATCAAAGGCTTTACTTATATCTAATGCATGAAGAGCTGTAGAAATGTTTTTGTTTCATAGACTCATATAATAAAAATAATCTTCTGATATTATCAGAGGAAATTTGTCTTGCAGGAATCCAACCTGCTCTTTCCCAATCAAATTCTTAATGATGGACTGTATTCTAGTGGCAAAATGTTTGCCATAATTTTGCAGTCCACATGCAGTAGTGATATCAGTCTAAAATTGGAGCAATCTAATACGTCTTTTGCTGCCTTTTAGGATATAAATTAATCATTCATAAAGGATACAAGATTTAACTTCTAAAGACTCCAGTAACACTAAATGCAGATGTTTAGATATGATGGGACTTAAAAGTGTGTGCATTTCTATGGTGATCTCATGAGGACCTGGAGATTTTCCAGCAGCAAAGGATTCAATGGCTGTGTGATTTCCTGCAAGAAGAGTGGAGCATCTAGCCTGTTTTGAGCTTCCTCATATAATTTAGGAAGGTTTAATAGATGTGAAAAAATCCTGATAATCAATACTGACTTCTTCCTATGTAGAATGATATAATTTAGCATAAAATTCTCCGAACATGTCATTCATTTCCATGGCATCAAAAGTAATATTGTTATTTTGCATTCGAATACTGTTAATCATTCTATTGTTTTTCTGTTTGTTAAGTCAGTGAGCAAGTAACATGCCTGCCTTCTTCCGACTCCTAATACTTCTGACATGTTCTAAATGGTGCATATTCAACTTTAAGGAGAGTAATTTGTTGACCTCATACTTCAGCAGAACAATCTTATATATTAAATCCTGTCTGTCTTTAGGTTATGTTTGTCATGATTTTGTAGCTGTGCCAATAGTTTTACTTTGTTAGGAATATCTTTCTGCCTATTTTTCTTTTTGTTTGCTGCATAACCAATAACTCTATCCATTATGTAAGCTTTAAAAGCTTCCCATAAAATTGTCTTACTAGTTTCACCATTATCATTTATACTAAAGTATAGAGTAGTTTCTTTGCTTAGCCACTCACAGAATTCAAGATTTTGTACTAGGGATGAATTAAATCTCCATCTAAGCTGTTCACATGAAGAAATTGATGCCTTGAGCATACTGTGATCCGATATTACCATACATTAATATTGAATAGAAATAAGGTCATTATACATTTTAATGACAAATATAATCAAGTTTACTATGCAAATTATGTCAGGCTGAGAAAAAGAATAATCCCTTCCCTGGGGATGAACTACCCTTCAAGTGTCTAGCAGACCCAAATCTTGTGTTAGGACATGGAATGCCATTCTAGATTTAATGTTCAACATTACTCTTTTGAATTAACTGCATCTATAGGGGATTAGAGACTTCATTGAAGTCTCCACTAAGAATCAAGGTCACTAGCTGTAATTTTGCTAAGCTGAAAAAAAGAACAGTTTAGCAAAGAAATCAGCTCTTCATTTTCAGGGTTCATTGCAGTTGTCATGGGGTGGGCTGCAGTGACAGACAAATAGCATTGCTGGGGCATTGAATGGATATTTTATTTAACCAGAGGGTACTACTATTTCTAGTTGTGACCAAGCCCACTTAATTTTCCTGGGTGGAGGCACTGCACAACTTAATTTCAACTTAACATCTTAATGAATCCCAGCAGGTGTCAACGATCCAGGTCCCTCAACTTTATTTGAGCCCATATGTCAGAAATACTGCACTGACATCTATGGTGATCCAGTGTGCAGTACACACATACATTTTTCATGGTATTAAATTTTGTCATTTGACTTAAACACATGTTTGATGACATCATACAATTATAAGCAATTCAGACCCCACCAGTGCCTGCCTCTATGAAGACCTAGCGGTTGAAGCACAGAAGCTACTGGTTGAAATTGCCCATGGTTGCTTACCTTATTCACTTTGATAGTTTTGCATTATAAAAATAAATTGAAGAGCTTTTGCAGCAGTATCTGACTGAGTTTGGTTTGTTTGACCTTGGAAGTGCGGTCCCTTTTTGTATTGAGGTTTTGTCCTGTTGAGTGTTAGCCACCCTGGGACCGCACCCACCAGCCTTCTGTTTGAGCATGAACAATTCCTTGGTTTTCAAATCCAGTACTTACTCTGCCTGCTGCTTTCAACCATCATGGGTGACCAAGTGCCTCGAGGTGATGCAACATCATCTTGTTGATGTCAATTTATTTTCCTTCTTTGTCTCTCCATTCTGGGCTACAATGCATGTTTACATACTGCATTAAGATGCAGCTAATATTTCTGTACCTGCTTGCAGTAAACTAGCTATGCAACCACTGCTGTGCCACTTAACCTCCACTAGGTAGCAACCAAACAGTGGTACATGCACTTACTCCTCTCTGGAGGAGAGCTGTCAATGAACACGCAAATCCTCCTTCCCCACCCTGCCTCTAAGAGACCCTGGTCTGTTCCTAACCCCAAGTCACTGGTGCAATTTTGACAGAATTTAATGAATTACTAAATTGTGAAATTATGAACTCCTGTAAGTTACAATTTACTTAGCTATTGTGCATCCCTATTTAGCAGTTTCAAAGACTCTTTCATGAAAGTATGCATATAAATTTTCAGTGATCTAGCTTCAAGGGTAGCTAAGTTGTAAGCAGAGACATTTCTTATGAAATTTTCTCAAAAATAAACAATTGCCAGATTTTGAGCACCTGTAAATTCCATGCCCAACATCCAAGTACCATGAAACATGGACACATTAAGGGTTGCTTACAAATAATAAACATGCCGAACATTAGGCCTCTAGTTGTAAGAATAACTGAGGTATGGTCAATTAAAGAATTTCCAAAATGTCATGAAATGTCACATAATTTCATGAAAGTCAAAGAATTTCATGAGAATTTCAGTAAAGCAGAATTTGTTAATTTCTTCCAGCCTTAATTTAGTGGCCTATCTTTTGAGAGTGTCATTCAGGACATTCACTGGTCCAGGCCCTCCACAGGAAAATGAGGTTTGCTTTCTTTAAAAGGATCCTGGGAGTATTAGTGCAAAGCTGCACTGCTACAATGCTGTCCAGCAGGATTACGCACAGTGCATGAAATTTTGTATTTTAAGAGTAGCAAACTGGAGTAACATCATACATTGAGTTTATGAAGTATCTTGCAGGATATCTCAATAAAACTGTGAAACTGCACTTAGTCTTGGTGAATGGCACTGCACATCTAAAATAGGGTTGCTCAGATGTCCTGAAATCTAATCCACCAGCTGAATATTGGATTTAAACAATCTTAGTTCAAAATCCGATATTAGGTTGTGAAATGGTAAGATCTCTAACATCGCTAACACCCTCCATGACAGCAACGCCAGGCGGTCTTATTTACCCCCATCCTGCAATTAATTTCCTGCCCAAATCACCCTCTTACCCCAACCTCCCTCCTCCTCCAAGCCCCTGAAGTGTGAAAATGTATGTAATCTGTTGTTTCCTATAAAAATCTACAGCCTCCTATAAAAAAGGCTTGCTCCCACCTATATTTAACTAGTATGCCTTCCCATCTCCCCTCTGCATAACCAGGCACCCAGAATGTAATACTTCACCCTTGTGTAACACAGCTATTAGCGCCCACCGTGGCAAATTTAGGATTTTACAATGGGGTGCTGAAGTGGTGTATACATGATGTGCAATTTTTGTAATCTTTTTACCCTTTATATTGTCTGCAATTGTCCTTTTCATTACATTTTGACAGAAAATACAAATGTAATCTATAGCTTTGAATATAAACTTTCATACAATAAATAAATCAGACTTCTTCAACAAAGTGAAATGCAGCAGGAAGCAAGCAAGAAAGTTACAATTGAGGTGCAGCTACATCCATCGCCACCCCTGGATCCACTACTGGTTCCCACTTTCCTCCTCTACCTCATTCACATCATCTGTCTCCTAGTTGGAAGATGAGAGCAAGCAGCTCCACTATGGAATTGATCTCTGTACTCTCACCCACCCAACCTGAATCTGGTAAATATTTAGTTATTATTGAAACATAGAAACATAGAATTGGACAGCAGATAAGGACCACTTGGCCCATCCAGTCTGCCCATTTCCTACCTAATGGATAAGCTGCAGATCCTAGTTAACCAACAGCCTACTTCCTCCTACCCCCAACCCCTAGAATTGCCTTATGTCTGTCCCATACATTCTTGAATTCCCCCACTGTTTTTGACTCCACAACCTCCTCAGGAAGGCTGTTCCATGCATCCACAACCCTCTCCATGAAAAATACTTCCTCACCTTACCTCTGAGCCGTCCCCTTCTATCTTCTAATTGTGCTCCCTTGTTCTTGCACATCTCTTTTTCTGAAAGATGCTACCCTCTTGGACTTTGTTGATTCCTTGAGGTACTTGAAAGTTTCTATCATGTCCCCGTCCCTCCTTTCCTCGAGGGTATACATATTAAGCTCCTTAAGTCTCTCTTTATATGTCTTCTGTTGCAGACCCTGTACCATTTTAGTTGCCCTCCTCTGGACTGTCTCCATCCTGTCTATGCCCTTGCAGAGACTGGGTCTCCAGAACTGCACGCAGTACTCCAGATGGGGCCTCACCAGCTGTCTGTACAGTGGGATAACAACTTCCTGTTTTCAGACTGGGTCTTCAGAACTGCACGTAGTACTCCAGATGGGGCCTCACTAGCTGTCTATACAGTGGATAACAACTTCTTGTTTTCTACTGGTGATGCCTCTTCCTATACATCTGAGTATCCCCAGCCCTCCTTACTGCCCTCTCGCATTGCTTGCCCACCTTTAGGTCATCTGATATGACTACCCCAGATCCCTTTCCATTTTTGTTGTTGTTAGTATCTCATCCCCTTCATAGTTCACTCTTCCCTGGGTTTTTGTTTCCTAGGTGCATTACTTTGCACTCTTAGCATTGAATCTAAGCTGCCATACATTTGACCATTCCTGCAACATTGCCAAGTCCTTCTTATCCTTTCCACCCCACCTTGTGTATCAACCCTGTTGCAGATCTTTGTGTCATCTGCAAAGAGACATACTTTCCTTCCAGTCCCTCTGCAATGTCACTTATAAAGACATTGAAGAAGACCGTCCTAGAACTGAACCCTGTGATACCCCACTAGTAAGCCCCTTTTTTCAGAGTGGACTCTGTTTACTATTACCCTCTGTGTCCTGTTCTCCAGCCAATTTATTACCCAGGCTACCATCTTGGGACCCACTCCCAGGCTGGCTAACTTGTATATTAGTCTTTGTGTGGGACTGTGTCAAATGCCTTGCTAAAGTCTAGGTAGGCATGTCCACAGCCCTCCCTGATCTACTACTTTGGATTGGAGGGACAGAAGTGGTGGCTAGTTGGTGTGTTTAGCAAGGGCTGAAGCATTACACCTGAGGTGTCTGGTTGTGCCAGGGGAAGGGTTGGGGAGCCATGCTAATTAAGTATGAGTGGAAGTGTGTTTTTTTATTACAGGAGGCTACAGATTTTACAATGGATTGCATTCATTTTCATACTTTAGTGGCTTGGGGATAGTTAACTGCAGGGTGGGTGTATAGGCATGCACTGGGTAGGCTATTTAGTCAGAGACACCACTTTTAGTTGTAAGCCTTGAGAAAGGAATCATTTTCCAAAACGCATCAGGCATTATAAGTTGTTTTGTGGATTAAGATCACTGAATAAACGCACATTACATTTACCTGCAGGTCAGCATTCCTTTTTCCTCCAGAATGTAAGTGCTCAGTTTGTTTTGTCTACAATTGACTACTATAATCTGTTTAATGGAGGTAATTTTAGAACTCTTATGTTCCTTGTATCATTTGTTAAAATTAAGTTTAAACCTGTCAAATGAGAGATATTATGCGGCTTACTGATGTTATTTTGGATTAATATATTTGAGAAAATGCAAAAGGTGTATTAAAACAATATAAACAATGTATATCTAGATTAGAAAATAATGCAAATGTTGTTTCAGTTAAAATATTTTTAAATGGGATAGCATGCAACAGAGAACATCATGTAGCTAAAAATTGTAATGTGAAACAGTAAGATTAGAATATGATTTATTGTTAATGTGACAAGGAAATTGGAGGCTAGATTGTTGGCATTGAATTTATTATTGCAATTTATTTTGGGCTGATTTACATTTTTCCTTAATGAGGCATGCCTGGTTACAAGACGTATTAGAGTACAATATGTAGATGACCTTATTGTTTGTCATTCCTTAAGCTACACACACACACACACACACATATATATATATATATAGAGAGAGAGAGAGACAGAGAGAGAGATAGTTAAGTGAATGCTGCTGGTAGCAGTGTCACTATTGTCTGTAGTTTGCTTTTTAAAACAAACATAATAAAATATAATTAGAATAAAATAGGAGGCTCCCCACAAAGGAGACACACCCCCAAGGTGGGAAGGAGGAATGTAACTGCCACTAAAAGGCACTCACCTGGTCTCCAACTGAGCGGATGACTAGAAAGGAAACCAAGCCCTTGAGGGATGAGGCATGGAATTAAGCCCTTGAGAGGCAGAACATTTGAGTTGTTGTATGATCTCCACCCTTGAGGGCAGAGGAAGGGAAGTAGGTTGAGACCAGGTGAACCTTATGTAGCTGTGGGGAGGAATAGCTTCTGAAGGTGCTGCCAACATAGTCTGCATAACTAAAGTAGCCACCAAGGACTTAGAGGCCCCACCCAGCTGAATTCTTAAATGTTACATGAAGAAGGCCTGCCATGTTGAGCTGCATGGCTAATGTTTTCCCTAGAGCATACAGTAGGACATTCTCACCCCAAGGGCAATAAGAGAAGGACCCTGCCAAAGTCGAGGGACCCACCCTCAAGATACACTTTGAGGGAGCAGAGTGGCTTTTGTTGGCCTCAGGCTGTGAGCCCTGAAAGCCATGAATGGTTATGGGTAGTGTGCATCCAGACATAGGAGAGCAGGACTGCAGTCAGAGGCCGATGGTGAAGCTATTCCAAATCTATGGATTTCACACTAATGAAATTCTACTTGAAACAAAAGTTGATAAAATTTCCATCAGGATTTAAATTGTGACTGCTTGACGAAATTATTAAAACAAAAGTTCTGACTGGGATTCGGATCATTGACCCTTGCTTGGCACTATAAACTAAAACACATCAGTGAGACCGCCAAGCTGCATTGAAGTCAATGGCAGCTCCTGTGGTTAAATAAAGCAGCAATATTTGTTAGTCATCATATAGTATTTTTCATCAATAATGTTTGTCTGGGAAAATATAAAGATGCCTGTTTTCTTTACATTTGCTTTAATTTCTGATCTAAGACACAGAATATTGAAGTTTTAAAACTTTCCACTCCAATGCCATACCTGCCATGAGCAAATTAAATATCTTGCAATAGTGCTGTACCAATTACCATCAGAGGCATGTGGTAACACCATCCTGATACATCCACATCTTTAATCTAGCGTGTACATTTAACAGATAACCTCATCAGAAGATATTTTTAAAATTTGCAAATGGCAGCCATCTTTTATGACATGAGTCATTAATTATGAAATTAGCTATATAATTTGTTGGCCCAATGATGCTGATTCAACATCAATTTTGTTGACTGACATCACAGCGATGGATTTATTTTGACCACAAGTTGTGGTGGACATAAATCTTGATGGACTGCTGGTCCTTTTTTCAGTGGGGATCTGCCCCTGCACCCCCATTTTAATTATAATCAACTCTGAATCAGAATTGATTCAGGAGGAGGTACAGGACTGGGAGACAGTGTGCCCCAGTCTCTGGCACATCAATACAGTGACCTGTCAATGAACTGTCGATTTTGTCGGCAGTGATGCAAGTTGCTGTATTGATGTCATGTCAGGGGTATACACAATTTGTTTTAACAATATCTGAAAACAATGATAAACATGCTGAGGATGAATCTAAGGATGTCAATTCCATTTTGACTAAAAAGCTATATAATGAAATGTGCCTGCTAACAAGTACTGCATTAAGTCATCCCTATGAAGCAAGTACTGCAGCTGGTGTTCTAATCTTAACAGGGGTTTATAAATGCATCAAGTGCATTCAGTTCACATATTTATGGATTATCAGAACCAATCAGAACCCCTGTATTTCAATTGTTAATTAATAAGGGTCAGAACCTTTCCAGGTTCTGCCACCGTTGATGAAACAGCCATCATTGATTGCCTTCAGCTTGTTTCTGCTACTGTCTGTCATGAAGATGCCCACCCTTAAATCTGGAGATTATATGTAGATGTCTAGCAATGACTGGATGAACTACAGAATGTTTTCTACACTGTGCTTCCACCCATGACCAACATATTAAATAAGGCACTTCCTCTATTGCTGTGCCTCTTTGAGGCTACTGGCTTCAATATAAATCCTGACAGGGCTTGTGGTGGGAGACAGGACAGTAATGGTGCTGGAACTTGATCTGGACATAATCCAATGGACACCGAGACTTAGGAACCTGTGCTTTGCTGCTCTAGATATAACTAGCGAAATACAGACCTCTACCTCCTTGCGCAGTGTCACAATTTTATGCATACTGCCTCAAACATACTGGGGAGAACAGCCTGCAAAATGTGAAGCATGATGGAATGCTGTATTTGAACATCACATCACACAACAGTTCTTGAAAGCTGGTGTCTTCTGTGATGAAGAATGGCTGGAGAGCAAGAGTGATCACCCCTTATGAGTTGTATTATTCAGAATGAACATGGGTAGGTAGTGACAGTTTAATGTGGGCATGTAATGACTCAGGCAGTGTACATTGTTGCAGCAAATTCAAGAGAAGGACTGGTGAGATTGGAGCAGTGCTCTGAAATAGCGCCCATACCTGGGAATGTATCAGTTGGCTGCCATGGAGTCTGCAGTACTTAAACAATCTAATCTGACATTTTACATACACAACTATGCCTGCTACTTCTGGCCCAGCTGACCAGAGTAGGGACTGGGAGTGGATGTGGCTGTCATGTTCACATTTTAAATGATCAGCTCAAGCACTGGTTCCCGATGTTCAAGTAGACTGATCCACATTGATTTGCAACATGCTGTCAATGAATGAGTGGTATCATCTGTAAAATACTCCAACACTGCAGAAGATCTGTTTGTATTTTATTACATGAGTGGACTACTGGATTGGGGCCTCTAGAGGAATTTGGTGGTAAATATGACATTTCTTTTTCTGCCACCATGGCATGATGTCGCTGGTCAGGCAGGATAGCATTTCTATGTGGCAATTCATGCTATGGGTTCTGGGGGTCGGGCTGGTCTTTAGAGTTCTCTCCAGAGAAATGTGCTTTCTTGCTTTCTCTTTTCATTTGTAACACCACCCTTCCCAAGTTGGAGTTTACCTATCAGTCTCTACAGAGCCCAACCAAACTGCTGCCACCTGTCAGTGTGCTCTCCAACCCCTGAGCACTTCTGATTTGTGTGGGGGTCAGAGATGTACTGCTGCAGATAAATTATTTTCCACATGACCATGGCTATGTGCCACACTTTAAAGGGCTGCCCACCTGCTGCCAGTGAAAAGCACAATTGGCACTTAAAGAAGAACTGGAGAATTCTCTAATCAGTGCCTGACATGATCAGACACAAACCAGAAATGTGCAAATGACACAAGGGTGTAAATAAATTGATTAAGCACAGGAGCCCTTTTGTGAATAAACACTTTTGGGGCCAATGCTCCAGGACAGTATGGCTGTCACCATCTTGTCAACCATGACCAGTCAGCCAGCCAATCAGGAAGTCAGACTGTGAAAGAAACCTGCAATGACTGCTGGGATGCAGGGAAACTGGTGATTTCTGGCACCTTTTGTGGCAAGTGATGGTCCTCCAGGACTGCCTGGCTCTGATTGACAGCTACAAGGGCCAATGGTAAGCTCACTTCCCCAGAGAAGAGCAGGGGCTGTGTCAGGATCAGACCGCAGAAGGCTGCTAAGAGCTATGCTGCAGAAGACTTTGTATCCAGTATAGACCAACTAAAGAATGAAGAAGCATTATTCCTGCCTCTAGAAAAGCAGATTATCATGTGCTAGCCCAGCACAGAAGCAACAACTGAGAACGTGTCACCTTGAGAAGAGACTTTGTTGTACTGTGCATCCAGTTGGGTGAGGTGTACCAAGCAGTGCTACAGTTAGCCATTGGTTATCATCACCACACTAGGGACTGGATGCCAGGATGTGGTGTGTTGGACATATGTTCCTGGTTCCTACTCTAGTCTGCCTTGCCACAGAAGTTGCCTAGTGACTGCTTAACTCAGGAGAGCCCATGACAGCATCGGATGGGACACCAGAGACCTGCACCACTGAGAGACAGACAGGTCAGTGGAGAAGGACCAGCCCAAGTTATGAAAGAAGATCCCTGAATTCTGAGGGAGGCTGGATAGCACTAGAACCATGAGTGCTTTCAGGGCCTGCCCTTCAGCCATTGACACAATGTAAAATAGCAAGGAGTTTGCTTTGAATTTGGCTATGGGGCCAGGATTTACAACTACATTACTTTGAGTCTGCTTAGCCATTTTCACAGTTGCATGGCCTTTAGGTATGGGGTTTAATTTAAAAGCTTTGCATTATTTGTTGAAGAGCACCACAACCAGCCAAACATCTGCAACACCAACAGGCCTTCACCGACATCATGGCAGGGTACTCAGTAACATTCTGGGAGTTCCTTAATACGCTTCAAAGGGTTTAACACTGGTACCAGTGGGGAGAGGTAGTACAGCTGGGCAGCAGAGAAACTGTACTCTGTGCTATGGTGCAGGGTGGGAACTGTCTGAGGGGAATCTAGAAGGGCACTTTATGTACAGCCTGGGGTTACAGACTACCATATTTTATTTGCATAACCCTTTTGATTAAATCCAGGATTTTGCTCCAGACCCCAATAAACCCATCTGCTACTTGTTTACTATTTCTGACTTGTGAATATATTATTAGTTGTGAGCATATTTATTAGTAGAGTGCAAATAGTTATATTTTTGCTTAAGTATTTTGGCACTGTGTTGTTGGTTCACGAATGGGATATTACTGTGGGGATGTGGGCAGGTACTGCATCCACAGGGTTGTACCATACAGACACCAGGCCCACATAAAACCTTTCTCAGGGTGAAGACAGGAGTTTAACAACCCAGGCCCCTAAACCCTCTGTGAGTCCACAAGGCCCTGGTAGTAACTGTAACATCCATGGCAACCCTGTTACACATTATCTTTTTACATTGGTGCGCTTGCCCAGCCAACATCTTGCGGTAGCAGAGATTTGAGGCGCTGGTTGCTGTTGGTGAATGCAGGGCATGCAGCAGTAGGTGCATCCCTCATTCCCCAATCAGCCTGCATGCCAGTGCCACACCACCCAGGCGAGCACATCTAAGGAAAGGTCCACTGAAATGTGAGCAAAGCTCATCACATGCAGTGTACCTTCCTACATGTTTCACCAGCTCGCACAAACATGGCGGCACAGTGGCGCAAGCAACCAACTCTAGGGTGCCCAATCCCGGTTACGGCTACCTGTCCCTCATGTATGTGCTGATGGGGGGCCCACCCTGTCAGCATAATATGTCACCACTGCTTGCGAGGGTGCCCAATCCCCCGCTGCTCATGCACCCCACAGTTTCGTTGTGTGCCGATGGGGTGCCTAATCCCTCGGCATCCCCCTCCCTTTCCCACTTTAATGTGCTGACAGAGGAGCCTCTCCCCATTGGCATGATGTCCCCCCCATTCCTATGTGCCGACGGGGTGCCCAATCCCCATCAGCTACTGTATCCCCTCAAAAACTCCTGAAAAAGAAAACTATCTGCAATGTTTTTTAACACCTGTAAACAGAAAAAGGTCTCTCTTAGTCTCCCTACCACCAGCTGCACCCACCCACTGTGCACCCTGCCTCCCACACACCCCCATCCCATACTTACCTCCAGAGCTCGCACGATGATCTTCGGTGGACCTGGAACACGCCTGCACTCTTCAAAGCTGACCACAAACTGAGAAAATGCCGGTAAGCTGTATAATGGAATAAATAGGGTTTTTTCAACTTTGATGCATATCTCGGGCATTTTTGGAATGTTTGCACCAAATTTTCAACATGGGCTTTTGGGACCCCTCCTCATGAATTCTGGCACTGTTATGATGTTAATCAGTCTCGAAAGGTGATTTCACAGTCACTGTGCAGAATCACCTTTGGGACTGATTAATGCAAGAACAGTGGCAGTGTTCATGAGGTGGGCTCAAAATACCTATGTTGTAAATTTGGTGAAAAAATCCAAAAATGGCTGTTTTGCGTGTGTATTGTCGAGTTGATATGCACTTCGTATCTTCACGAATTCACAATATTTTCAAGCCAGATTTTTAACATTGTCATTTTCTACACACCTCTCAGTGAACAGTACAGCTGCCATTTTCACATCCTGGCGAAATGGGTTTCCGCACTTCGCCATTCAGCACGGTCGCTGTGGGAAATCAGTGTTCAGGCAGTTTACAAAATGATAGTGACATCGTTTATGAGCAGAGGTCTCCTAAAATGCCTATGTTGAAAATTTGGTGTCAATACTCCATAAAATGGCTGTGTTACAGTGTGGGTTGCGCAGTTTGCACACGCTCATAACGTGCATTTGTAATATTTTTACTCTGGATTTTCACCATTGGCATTTTTCCACACCTTTGATGAATAGTACAGCTGTCATTTTACATATCCTGTCCGAAAAGTGTTTTCGCATCGCCTGGCGAGAATAGCACGGTCTCTGTGCGAAATCACTTTTGGGACAGTTTGAGGAAATGACAGTGACATCTGACATGAGCAGAGGTGCTAAAATGCCTATGTTGAAAATCTGGTGCCGAACATCCATAAAATAACTGTGTTACAAGCGTATGCTGCAGTTTTCATGCACCCTAGTAACTTTGCAAATTTGGAATATTTACATGCCACATTTTCAACACTGCCATTTTTACACCTCCTTATGAACAGTACAGCTGTCATTTTTCATCCTGCCCAAAATGTGTTTCCACACTGCTACCAAAGCCAATGCCAGTGCGACAACCTTTGGCATTGACAAATGCTTGTTTAATGTTGCCATATCCTCCAGTGATATCCTCGATGCTCTCAGTGTCGTACTCATCATCACCATTACAGAACTTATAAGGCAGATAGTATGAAACACAGAAACTGAAGTTGTTGGCAGAAAAGGACTACTTGGCCCACTCAGCCTGTCCAGATGTTTCCTGCCTAATCTGTTTATGCAGACCTTAACTGGTCTCAGGAAACCATCTTTCCTCCCTGCCTGTTTTCCAATACACTGCTATGTCTATCCCATGCATGCTTAAAGCCCCATTGTTTTCACCACAGTGACTTCTGCTGTCAGTCTGTTCCAGACATTTACGACCCTTTCAGTGATGAAATATTTCTTCTCTTCTCTCTTACACACCCACCCAGCTTCATCGCATGTGCCTGGTCACGGTGCTCTTTCTCATTTGAAGAGATCCCTCATGTTCTCTGTTTATCCCTGAGAGGCACTTGCAGGCCTCTATGATGTCACCTCTTGCTCTCTCTCTTCCAGTGTGTACATGTTAAGATCCCACAGTCTCTTCTTCTAGGGCTTCTCGTGCAATCCCGCACCATTTTAGCTGCCCTCCTCTAGACTGCCTCCACTCTGTCGTAATCATTTCTTAGATGTGGTCTCCAAAACTGGATACAGATACAGTACTCAAGAAGGTCTTACCAGTGAGTGATAAAGTGACAATAGCACCTTCTCTCCTCCTGCTGGAGACACCCTCCCTATGTACCCCAGAAATTCACTAACCCTAACCAGTGTTCTTTCACACTGCCCTGCCACTTTGAGCTCATCAGATATGCTAATCGTAAGGTACCTTTCCTGTTTAGTGACTGTCAGTGCCTCCCTCCACCCTATATTCAGAACCTAACTTCCTATACCCTAGGTGCATGATTTTGTATTTTTGGCATTGAACCCTAATGGCCATGCTCTTGCCCACTCCTTGAGTTTCCCAAGACACCTCCTCCCTCTTCCTGAGTGTTCACCCTATTGCAGATTTTGGGATCATCTGCAAAAGATATACCTTCCTTTCCAGTTCCTCCGAATGAAGCTTATGAAGACATTGAAGGAACCAGTCCCGAACTGAGACCTGTAGTACCCCACTGGTCACTATCCCATCATTAGAGCAAATGTTGTTTACCACCACCCTCTGTCTCCTATCTGTTAGCTAGTTTCTGACCTAATTCACCACTTGGGAAAACACTCACACACACCATATAAAATACAATTGAAGTGCAGGATTAAGGTGCTACCCCGCAGTCCATTACAAACTTCTGATGGCATTTCACATTTACAACTAGAGTTTTGTCAAGAGTAAATTTGGTTTGAAAATTTGCACTCAAGTATTGCATCATTGCTGACATCAGTAAGCCATCACCCACCCAGCCGTGATTAAGATTTACAATATATAGCAAGGTGCTTAAATAGACGTCAATAAAAAACATGTATTCTAACTAATTCATCACTATCTGGTAAATGTATAAATGTAGAATAAGATAAGTAAACAGTTTCACAGTTCCAAAACCACACACGGATGCACCCAGCCTCAATATACTTAAAAATTGACTTTTCTCTCTAGGGTCCCAAGTGTATATGTATACTGCATGCAAAAGGACTAGTATTGTTAAGACAAAATCCTAAATGTCCATGTTGGTGCTCACTGATGGTGCTGGGAGAATCCAAAGGAAAAATATATGTTGCTTCACAGGGCAGAGTGTAAACTTGGTCTCACTCTACAATAGAGATAAAATAGCAATTCAGTGGGCAACATATACAGTATATAGAAAAGACATCCTTTCTATCTTAGCATACTCTGACAAGTTTCTATGGGTTACAGTATACCTCTCAGTGACACAATCTTTGTAGCCGCGACTGTTTAAAAAGCCACATGTAAGTATCTATTTCCTAAACAAAAGATAAGGGCACTACAGAACATTTAAGCAAATAAAATAACATAAAATAGCATATAATTACCTGTATCATAGTTGGTATAACTTCTAGTATACCCATTTATTACAAAAACATTTGATACCTGTATGTAGGAAAAAGGAGAAAATATCAGCAGTCATAAAATCTAGGATTCCAAGTTGCACCCTTCTAGAAATATACCACACTAGGAACTACTGTATGCATAAGGACCTCATATAGCTCTATTGTAGACTGGGATAAAGTTTACACTCTCCCTGTGAAGCAACATATACCTTATTTGTACTTTGATTCTCCCAGCACCACCAGAGAGAACCAACATTGCCTTCTGGATGCATATAAATTTAAAACTTTTATCATCTTTCTTCCTTGGACTTGGGTTCCATCAAAGAGTATACAGTAGGTTGCTTATGGACATTCTGGATTTTGTCTTAAAAAAACAGTCCTTGGAATCCAGTATACATATAGACTTGGGATGCTAGCAGAATGAGTTAATTTTAATTAAATTTATTAAGGCTGGGTGAATCCATGTGCTTTTGGAACTGCAGCAGTGTTTTCTTATTCAGTCAGAGCGGAGCAACAAAAGAGAGGGGTGGATTGCTGACCTCTAGACTTGGGTTGATATTCTAATATTAATTATATTTTTGGTGTTGTGGGTTTAGGGTGCATTTCCAGCTTGGTCTGGTACTCCAGGTGTCTTGATAGACTAGGGAGCTGCTGCAGCCGATGACATATTGGAGCACACAGGAGTGGGGGATCAGAACGGAGATGACTTCATACAGAGAAGTGTTTCACTTTTGTATTGTAAAAACTGCACTCGATAAGCTGCTGTTTATTCTGTTTCAGAGGGATATTGCATGAAGGGCATACAGGAAAGTTTCACTTTTTATTTTAAAACTGTATTCAATAAGTTGATGTTGCTTCTGTTTTTGGGATAGTATGTGAAGGGCTAGGGTTCACTCTGGAGAAAGGGTCTGATTGTCTGTTTTGGGAGACATCAGAATAGTCCTGCCCACTCCCTCCCACCCACCCCAGGCTCATCCATATTTATAGTGCAGGGAACTTCCTTTCCTTTATACTGTACTCTAAAGCATGATCTGGGCTGCAATCACATAGGAGGACATGGAGCGTTAAGAAGAAGAAGCAAAAAAAATTTAAATCATTCTTTTGTTTCCTTTGAGACTGGGCAGTGATTAGGGAGATTGGAATGGGGAGAACATAAAAGGCATGCCTAGTGGAGTGGATGGTCCTAGGAAAGGGTCAGGCAGGACCAAACAGATAGAGAAGGGGGTGAGCAGGATCAGAACAAGATGTAAAATGATAGAGGCTGCAATGGCTGTGGGGCAGCCATCTTCTTGGAGATTGCATGGTGGGCAGGGGTGATTGATGTGCAAACAGCTTCAGCAACTAAGGGATGACATTGTATGGCTGAGGGGGAGCTGTGGGAGGGGTGGAGGGACTGTAGGGACCATCTGAGGCCAAGGGACCACTGGAGACCTTACTTTACAGCTTAGCCAGCAGGCCCAGAGTACGCAGGAGGGGACTAACAAACCAAACCACCATATCAGCAGGAACCAAAGCAAGCAGGTCAGGTAAGTGGATGGTGGTTGAGACTAGAGGGAAAACATGAATTAGGTCAGTGCAGAAAGGAAAATGCAGGACAGAAGACCATGGGTGGCTCAAGGCATGGTAAGGGAGAGGAGTAACAGATTCTCAGTACTGTCAAGCATAGATGACAGGGAGATTCAGAGGGAGTTAGGAGAAAGGGGGTAAGACAACAATGGGGTCAGCTGTCTGACAGAAAGCATAGCCAGTGTGGTGGTGGGTGTCTGTAGGAGGGCAGAAGCAAAGGTGATTATGGGGAAGGAGATGAAGAAGAGAGAGGGGAACAGGAGGGGAGGGATGATGAAGATGATCCAGATGGTGAGAGGAAGGGATGGGTAATCATGGGGTCAATGGACTGAGGGGGAGGAGGTTGGGCAGCTGGTGGGAGCAGGGGATGGGGAGGAAGGAGCAAAGCAGGATCAGATGAAGCAAAAGGAACAGGAATATGGGAAATGAGGGCATAGATCTGAACTGTGACTAGAACAGTGAGACGATCTGGGAGGGAGCATGAAGGAGGAGGTAGTCTCATAGTTTTGGGGGATCTGGATTCTGATAGGGGTGAGATGGGGAGGCAAGTGCACCAGAAAGGGCCACATATGGGTAGAATGCATGCCAGACATGACAGCAGGTCAGGCTGGGCAGTTTATTCTGAAGTGTGTGAAGAGGGAATGGGAGAAACCTCACATAGTGGTGCACCTGGGCATGAACAACCTGGAAGGGAGCACAGTTGGTGATGTACAAGAGAGGTTCAGGAAGGTGGTTAAACTATGTGAAGAAGCAGGGTGCTCAGTTGCTTTCAGAAGTTCTACTAGTACCCAGGGCTAGCTTGGCCAAAAGCAGAGTATAGTGGAGTTTAACACATGGCTGGGGAATGGTGTCAGTCCAGGGGTATGGTCTGGTGGGAGAGTGGGGTGAAACATGGGAAAATAATAACCTGTATGCCCCAGACAGACTATATTTGAGTAGGGAAGGCACAGAAGTCCTGAAGCAGAGGTTGGGAGAGTATATGGCAACCAAGATTCTGTTAAACTAGTGGGGAGCAGAAGGTTGGGTGACAAGTTATGTCTCCAGGCCAGGGAAGCCAAAAGATCTCTTTCTAGCCAGTGGGAAGGGGCAGGGAGAATTCAAACAGGGAGAACAATAAGAATCGCCTAAAGATGGGCAAGGGAAGGGAGGGGGACATACTGGAGGGTGGTCTCCTTGACTATGAGGAGCCTGGGAAACAAGGCTGAGTTACAGGCACTGATGGCAGAAGGGAGGTGGACATAGCTGACATCACTGAAACATGGTCCATCCATTACCAGGACTGGGACCTGATGATCCCAAGGTACAATCTGTATCAGAAGGATAGGGGAAGGGTATTATTTAATTAAAGGAAGGAATACATTGTAGCAGGGAGGAGGACAGGGCAGAGGCCTTATGGGTGCAGATCCAGGACCCGAAAGGCAGGACAGTGAGGTTGAGGTGGTGTATAGGCCACCAGCTCAAAACAAGGAGACTGATAGGGAACTGGGGAGCAGAAAAGGATGGTCAGTGCAAAGGGTCACACAGTGATAGTGGGGGACTTCAACATGTCTGGGATGGAGTAGAGCATCCCTGCCACCTCAAGCATCAAGGAGCAGGTCCTCCCGGAGGCTTTTCAGGACAGCTTCATAGTGCAGATTGTAAGAGAGCAAACAAGGAACAAAACATACTGGACCTGGTGCTGACAAATGGGGAAGATGTCCAGGAGTTGGGGCGGAGGATTCGCTGGCAGAGAGTGACCACCACACAGTGCAGTTCTCACTTAGTATGAGTAAGGAGAAAGCCAGAACCAGAACAAAGATGATAGGCTTCAGGCGGGCGGACTTTGTAAAATAAGGGACATATTAGAGGAGCACTTGACCAGGATCCACCCATACGTGGATGCTTACCAGAAATTGAAATTATCATACTTGGTTTACCAGAGGCCACCAACTCATGTTTAAAGTTCCAAAGCAAAAAGGCCAGGTCAAGGAAGCCAAGCTGGTTAAGCAGGGATGTGTTTAGGAGGGTTAAGGAGAAAAGGGCTACCTTCAGAAAATACATGAGATCCAAACAGAAAGAAGACAGAGAAGAGTGCATGAAGTAATCAAGAGAGGTGAGCAGATTGGTTAGGGCAGCCAAGGCAGCAAAGGAGCTTGAGCTGGCACAGGAGATCAGAGAAGGGAAAAGGATTTCTTCAAGTACATAATGGAAAGAAGGAGCTGTAAGTATCAGATTGTTAGGATCAAGGTAGATGGGAGATGAACAGAGAAAGGGTGGAGGAGGCAGAAGTGCTCAATGACTACTTCTGTTCTGTGTTTACCAGGGAGAAGATGGGACCAATGCCACAAAGGAAGGGAGGGGTGGGATGGGGGGCAGAGTTAACAGAGGGAGTAATCCCAGTGAGCAGAGTGCTGGAGGCCTTAGGGCCCTGAGGGTGGATAAGGCACCAGATCCAGATGGCATACACCCCAGGGTGCTGAGGTAAATGGCAGACTTGGGAGGACTGCTGGCAGACTTGTTCAGCACCTCCCTGGGGACTGGGTGCATGCCCCAAGACTGGAGGATGGCACATGTGGTGCCCATCCATAAAAGTGGACCCGAGGATGAGCCAGGGAACTATAGGCCAGTCAGCCTCACCTCCATTGTGGGGAAGCTTAGGAAACTATCCTCAAGGAGAGGCTGGTAGCCTTTCTGGAGGAGAACAGTCTCCAGGACAGCAGGACATGGGTTTGTCTATGGTAGATCCTACCAGACAAACATGGTTGACTTTCTGACTGGGTAATAAGGGACGCCAACAGGGCCAGGTGGTGGATGTCCTGTATTTGGACTTCAGCAAAGCCTTTGATTCAGTGCCACATGGGAGGTTGATTAACAAACTGGATAACCTAGGGACAGGGGAGAAGCTGGTGGGGTGGGTCAAAACTGGCTAAGGAATAGGCAGCAGAGGTTTATTGTGGGGGTACTCAACTCCAAGGGCTGTAACCAGTGGGGCACCACAAGGCTCAGTGCTGGGTCCAGTGTTGTTCAGCATCTTTATTGCCGACATGGCAGATGGGATTAAGAATAAGATAAGTCAATTTGCAGATGACACAAAGATTGTTGTGGTGGTGGACAACACAGAGGGTGGCTAGGACTACAGGGGATCTGGCTAAACTACAGCAATGTTCGGACACATGGCAGCTGGGTTTCAACATGAAGAAGTGCAAAGTCATGCACTTGGGAGCCAGAAACCAAAGGTTTTGCTACATGCTTGGGGAGGGGGTTGCATCCACAATGGAGGAGGAGAAGGATCTTGGAATAGTCATCACAGGAGAGAGCATTGAAGAACATACCAACTTTATTGAGCAAACAGACAACTTGGATATAGAAGGTACCTATATGCTGGTGGGGATTTTAACTACCCAAATATATATTTGGAAAAACATTCTGGAATGACATCACAAGAAAAGAAGTTTATAGACATAGTACTGCAAAAAATCTGGATCCATTGGTTAAGGAACCAACCAGAGAGCATAGAATATTAGATCTTATATTTACTAACTTCAAGGAAGAAGTGGATATGGTGGACATTTTAGAACCCCTGGCAGATAGTGTCTGTAATATGGTAAAACAGTAATTAAGTTTGAACATAAATCCTAGTGGGAAAAACAACTTTAAAATGTTATAATAAAACAAATTATGAACATATAAAAGCTACCTTGATTCCTGAGACTGGATGAATGACTTGCAGGACGAGACCCTTGAGTCAATGTGAATAAAATCAAAAGTAGGATGAATTATTGCATTCAAAATTATGTACCAGGAATTAGCAAATATAACTCAATTTGAAGAATACCTATATGGCTTTCTGGGAAGACTGAGAAAAGCATTAACAAAAAGAAAACATATAGAAAATATAAAGGAAACCCTACTGTGGAAGCATGGTCCAAATACAAACGCTAAACTAATGTAAAATCTGATAAAGAAAGCTAAAGCAGATATGAACTCAGAATGGTAACATCAACCTTAGACAATAAAAACAATTTTATAAATACAACGGTAGCCTCAAGGGGGAAAGAATACATGGGCCAGATCAGAGTGTGTGACAATATTATAACAAATAAAAACAGATACAGTAGCTAACACATTTAAAGAATATTTTGTTAGTATGTTTAAGACTAAATAAATCAATAACAACTTGTCAGATACTGTAATAAACAATGAAGGAGACATTAAAATTAGGACTGTTAGGAGGTATGTGAAAAATTAAAACAACTTAAGGTTAACAAGTCACCCGGTCCTGAAAGAGTACATCCGAGACTTCTGAGGGAGCTAGAGTGGAGTTGGCTGGACCACTTAGTATGCTGTTTAATAAATCAATGAAAGAAGGTAAAACACTCACAGACTGGAGGAAAGCTAACACAACTCTGATACACAAAATGGGGACAAGAGTGACATCAAAATGTTCGACCCATCAGTTTGACCTCTGTGATAGGAAAAATAATGGAGGGTTTTTAAGGACATCATTCAACAGAATATAGTGGAAAAGGATTAACAGATATATTGCAATGTGACTTCAGTCAAGGTGGATGATGTTTAACAAATTTAATGCAGTTTTTGGAACCAGTGAGCTCAGCATTAGACAAAGTACTACCTGTGGGTATCACATATCTGGACTTTTCAAAGCATTTGACTCTGTCTCACATAGAGAGCTGGTTAGCTAACTAATCAAACAAGAATTTCATCCTTGTGTGGTATCATGGATAGAGTCATGGTTAGACAGTAGATTCCAGTGAGTATGTATTAGAGGCCATCAATCTAACTGGATGGGGGTTACGAGGGGTACCACAGGGTCTGCGCTGGGACCGTGCTTTTAATGTCCTTATATCATATATGCAAACACCAGAAAAGTAATGGATATGTAAATATGCTGATGACTCAAAAGTGGGAGCCATTGTTAACAATAAAGAAGCTGCATTAAGTTTGTAACAGGATCTTGAACATCTTGGAAAATGGCCCAAAAATCATGGGCTGATTTCAGGTATTGAAAAGTGTAAAGTGATGCACTTGGAACAGAATAATATTATTGCTCAGTGTACATTGATTAATAGAATACTTGCAACAACAGAGTTGGAGAAAGATCTGGGAATATGTGTAACTAATATTTTAACCTTTGACTACCACATCAGAGAAAAGGTCAAGAAATGTCATTAAATTATTTAATGTATATTGAGAAATGTTAAAAGTAGAAAGAGTGAGGTAATTATCCACTGTATACTTCACTAGTCAGACCACACTTGGAATAATGTGCCCTTTGTAACAATACATTACATAGGTAGTATGAAAATAATGGTGCAAGTGCAGAGAAAAGTGACCAAAAAAATAAAACAAATTAAAGACAAAAACATATAAGAAAGATTAAATACTCTGGGCTGTACTCTCTACAATACAGACAATTAAGGTGACCTTTGTTACTGTATGTATATAAACCTTTTCAGAATGAGCAGTTATGAATAACCTCTGGGCAGTGAGAAATGAAACTGGAAGATTGACAAAGACACATGAACTGCAACTAAGGGAGCAATTGTTAGAACAAACAAGAGAAATGAATGGTTTAGTCAGAGAGTGGTCAGTGCCTGGAATGCACTACCTGCATCTGTGGTATTAAGGAAAATATTGGACCAGTTCAAATGAGAGCTTGATAATTATGTGGAGTGGAATAGAATACACAATACCATTGCTATGTGGCAAGTCACTTAGGCTAACACCAACAGACTTGTATCAAAACTATGAAACTATGAAATTAACCATTCATCACAGTGTAGGAAGGCAGCAGTCAAAGCTAATAAGATGCTGGGGTGTGTGCCAGGAGAATCACCTCCAGGAGGAGGAAGTTATCCTACCACTGTACAGGTCGTTAGTCAGACTGAACCTGGAGTACTGCATACAGTTCTGGCGTCTCTACCTAAAGAAAGATGTCAAGCTCCTGGAAGGGGTCCAACACAAAGCAACTAGGATGATCATAGTAATGGAGGGCAAACCCTATGGGGAGAGACTGAGAAGCTCAACATGTTCTCCCTGGAGTATAGGAGGAATAGAGGGGATATGATTGAAACCTTCAAATATATGAAGGGCATAAATAGGGTTAGCACAAAGCAGATTTTAAATTAAAGGAAGGGAGAAACACAAGGGGGCACAGTCTGAAGTTGGAGATGGAAGGTTCAAGAGGGAAATGAGAAGATGCTACTTCACAAAAGGGTGGTGGCTGGGTGGAACTCCCTACTGGAAGAGATGGTAACATTAAAGTCAGTGGACAGTTTTAAGAGGGTGTGGGACAGAGTCAGGAAGGTCAATATGGTAAGGGCAGGGCCTCTGCAGAGTAATTAACTGATAAGCTGCACACTGAGCAGACTTGATAGACCGTATGGCCTGTATCTGCTGCCATTTTTCATATGTTTGTATTCTATATTTATTAGATAGTAATGAATTGTATTAGCTAGATTACATATATTTTATTGATACATATTTAAGCATCTTCCTATATAGTGTCACTTTTCATTATAGCCAGGTAGGTGACAGCTTATTGACATCAGCAATGATCCAATACTGAACATGAGAGTTTTCAAACCAAATGTACCCTTAACAAAACTCTGGTTGCAGGAGTGAAATACCAACAGGAAGACTGACCAGCCTACAGTTACTAGCCTCCTCTCTGCTCATACAATTAGTAGAGGTATGGCAAAATAAAGTAAATGTAATAGAAATTAATGTTTTGAGCTGGAAAGGGTAGCCTTTTTCAGGTACCCTATTACCCGAAGAAGGGCTGCCATTTCAGAACAAAACATTCTATTAATTGCTATTATATTTATTTTCTTTGCCATATGGTTTTGATACCATAGAGAATAAGTCACCATACAAGTTCTGCAGTGGGGGCATCAATGCATCGTTTATTTCTGGTAGACAATGGTGTGCACTTGGCTGGGAGAAAGACACAAAAACAGTCCCACTAGTGGGTGCTATAACTGGCATCAGACTTTTCAGATCCTCTTTGTCTTCATCCTCCTCTTTACACATATGCTTCCTTATATCCTTCCTCCTCTCCTGCTTCTTCCCTCTGCTTCTACTTCTCTTGCATTTCTTTTTTTGTCTCCCCTTTCCCTGCTTCTCGAATAGTGTGCTGTTCCTGTCCTTTCTCCTCCTACTTCCTCATGCTCATTCCCCTGCTCTGAGAGTTCCACTTCTATATCCTTCCTTTATTGTCATGCTCCATAAGATTCTGTGTTGGTGGTGTTACTAGCTTGCTTCTGAAGAACTGCAGGTTTGGTATACCTTACACTGCCACAGCACTGCTCTGTACTCCAGGAGAACAACTGTCCTTTTTCTCTAATAACAAGATAATCATAGTATCTGTTCCTGACCCAAACTCATTGTCACCTTCCTTACATGATGGCAGAGAAGCAGCACTGGATTGGATGGTCCTATGCCGATGCATGATTTGGGAGCAGGGGTTGTCATACAGTGTTTCAAGGCACTATGGCAATTGTCCACACCACAACCATGCCAACCCACTGGTGGTTGTCATGGCAGCAGTTTTATGTTGCTCATATGAGACAGACAGTGGGCGGGTTCTTTACAAATCTGGATGGATCTTGAACTGGCCCAGTGGTGCTGAGGGCTGAGGCACTGGATGCCTTACCTTGCATCATGTTAGCAACCCAGGTTTAGGAATGAGCCAGGGTTGTCGGGTGCCAGCCGGGGAGTGACAGAGCAAGATCAAGCAGCCAAAAGGCAGCTCTCCTTTCCTGGCGAGGACACCTGTCACTCTGCTATAGTTCCACTGCCCCCAGGTGGAGATCAGAGGGCAGTGCAGGCGGTGGCAAAGTAGAGGAGGGTGCCTTGGTACTGTGGTGTGCGCATGCCTCCACATGTGTGTATGGCCAGGGCACAGGGATGGGACAAAAATGAGGAAAAATCCTACAAAAATACAAATTAAAAAAAAATCTGTCTGGATCTCTTCTAATGAAAGTGAGGAACTAGAAGCATTTGAAGGAGGAAGAAGGGATGCTCTTTGCTTCTAGATTGCCCATTGTGATTTGCTCTGCATGGCCAGCTAGGAATGCAGCTTGCAGTGGGAGTTGAACTAGTGGACCTCAGAAGACTAAAAATCAGATAGTTTCTTTGGTTGTACAATCATGCACTCAGCCCTAACTCTCCTCTCAGCCCCCACTGGACTCCCAATCCCATTTCCACCCACAGTCACATCATCAAGTCCTTCTCCACCACTACCATTGCTTACAGAACTTGGCACTCAGTGGATATGTCATGGTGGAACCATTACTTGCTCATTTCCTCCCCAGCATCATTTTCACATTTTGATTTTTTCCTCATGATCTCTACATGATGGCCCACACATCTGGCACTCACTGACACACCCTCCTCCTTTCATTCATTGAGAGACCTTGTGTCTCATTGCAGCAGCCTTCTTCATTTAGGTTTCACTCTTTCTAACATAAAACAAGCTCCTTTAGTATCCAAGTCCTTCCTGCTAGACAGAGAGTAGGGAATGGCACTGAGATATGTGCAGTGTCAAGAGTTTTCATTCTCCAGCATTGCTGATTAGCTTCTGCAGGTCATGTGGCTTGCTAACAACTTAGAGAAGCTCACTGTGTGCTCTCTGTAGAAGGTTCTGCTCAAGACATCGACCTGCTGAAGGGGCACAAAGTTCCTTTGAACTAGCTTCATCATTGTCAGATGCTAATTATTGGCACATTCACCGAATACAAATTCAGCATCGGATCACCTTATGGAGGAGGAGGAGGAGGTCATGTTAGGGAGGAGGGACTTTGTAAAGATAGTATCAAGCAGGGTCAGTGCTGGCAGGATACTAACTTTTATTTAAAGTTATATAGGGTCCAGTTAAGGGGTTGGAGGCAGGAAACAATGAGCAGATTAGAGGCAGCCATGGAAAAGCTCCTGGCCTCATGACAGAGGGGAAACTGCATCCCAGCAGCTGTTTTGTTTTCATCTTTGTCCATGAGGTGCACTAGTTTGAGGTTAACCCAATAAACACTATGAATTTGAGTACCTGTCTACTTGACTGCCAAGTGGGATGGGTCTTTTCTAGGTCATTTACCCAAAGTTTTGTATAGTATGGGCATCTTTTGCAAGGCGTATTGTAAAATCCTTTGTACAACTCTAGGGAGAGAGGGATTTATTGTGTTCAAATCAGACATTTTTTAATGCAGCAAGAAAATAAGCTACAGTATGTTCTGAGTAGGCATTTCCCAGTGATTCTGTCATACATATAAACAGGTGAAGATAGATGGGGTGGTATGCACCAATGTTCATCTCTTTATGCCCTCATGGGTCATGAGTTATCAGAGCCAGTGACAAGGGTCAAGGAAAGGTGGCAGCAGGAAGTTGGGATGACATTTAATGAAAAGCAGTGAGGGTCTGTTTGGATTCAAAGGTACCAGACAACAGTGTTGGGACAGTAGAAGCGCCCAATTGAAAATACTGTAATGTCTTGTTTTTTTTGTACTCAGATGATCACTAAGCATTTTAACAACTTCTCCTCCAGCACCAGGTTTGAGGAACTATGGTCACAACGGTCTCAATATCCTGTTTTTGGGTTGTCAGGCCCTTTAGCCTTTTTTGAGCAAATGATAACTTGTTTTCAAAATGTTTTAATACCTGGTAAACATTCCCATGTACTCATTCTGTTCTTTATTACCTCAGATGAGAGTAATGTCTAAAAGCAAGCACATCTTTTAATATTCTAGTTGCAGCAGCGGAAAGTAATTACATGCAACTAGTTAATCCTAAATTGCCCCAGTATGATAAACTAGTCTGCAGTGTGTGATAAAATAAGAGTTTCAGAGGAATTACTGCTCTGTTGTGGCTGAATAAGGATAGGCATAGCACCTACTGGCTCCCATATCTGGACTTGGTGGAAAAGCTGGGAACCCCATAACCCTACTGTTATACACATTCCTCAGCTGACCACTCTCTTCACAGCCCTCATTAACTTATGTCTCAGATCTGCGCAATTGCATATTTAATGTTCTGTGTGATCCCTGGTTGAGACTGTTTTCTCAATTGTGTTGACTAAGGTACACATTCACTTGCAATGTTGTATTGAAAGTTCTTATATGCTGTCTTGTTCTTTGTTTATTCTGAATAAGAATTGATTACATTTCAAAATGATTTGCTATGAAATCTGACACACCATTGAACCTGATGATGTCAGGAAAGCTGGGAAATGAATAGAACAATTTGACTAGAACAGCAACTGTACTCGTCTATTCTTTACCTTCAAAATGGATTAAAAATGACCAACCTGACAATGGCACTGTATGGCAGTTGGCTGTTATTATTTATCAATCCCTATTATGTACACACTGCCTGCTTGGAGTCTTAAGACTTGTATTGCAGAGTTACTCTAGAAACAGTTGGAAAGAATGGCATTTTCTTTACATTGTAGCGTATTAATATAAAAATTGTATACATTACATTTTATGCCTACAGATGATAACATTTGTCTAACTAATGAGTGACTTTGACTTGCTGAAATGGAAAATAAACGACTGTAGTAAAGCCAAGACACCATAAGTTGACATAATTGAGCCTCCTTAGAGGGCTCTTCTATTATACTCTATCTAG
Organism: Neoceratodus forsteri; assembly: GCA_016271365.2. Taxonomy (NCBI): domain Eukaryota; kingdom Metazoa; phylum Chordata; order Ceratodontiformes; family Ceratodontidae; genus Neoceratodus; species Neoceratodus forsteri. The sequence goes on along the minus strand of CM028137.1, from coordinate 256,686,318 downwards.
TCCAATTAATGGGACATTACAGGAATCGGCCTTGCTAGGTTTAATTTGGAAATTTGTATGCACATGAAGGTAAATGTAAACTTAGTTTAACAGCTGCTTTAAAGTAACTTTCCATTAGAATATTTCAGTGGGTTTGTTGTTAAGAATGCTGCAGGCATAATTTAGATAATGTAATTCGATTGTTTATTTAAGGCTTAGCACCAGACTGCTAAGTGCTTTATGATGTTTAAAGATGGATGCAAGAAAGGTTAAATGCTCACTGTTTGTCACTAAAATGCTGCCAACAGCAAGTGGTTTAGTCCACTTGACTTCTGCAGGAAGCAGAACACGCTATTCTGAAAGTACTATTTTACAACACACATTTCAAACAATAGCAGTAATCTGTAGCTAATTTAGCTTTGGATGCATACAGTCAAGAGTGAGCTACAATGATAAAATATATGCAGATTAGGTTTTCTAATAAATATTAAAATAATTGTCATTTACTATATACTTATTACCAGTAATTATATTTTACAATGTTGGTTTACCCTTTTGGATGGATGGCTAATTAACAATTTAGGTAAATGGTACTTACTTTACAATAATTAAATGGTACTGAGTGAGATGTCTATTAAAACAAAATGAAGAAAAAATGAGATTGTATATCTGTGTGAAAGTCACAGCACAACTATGAGTCCAGTTCTGCTGAAGTGAGCTATCTTATCACCTAAGCAGATGGAGCATTATGAGGAGATAGATATGGATGATTTGTTCTTGTTTTCTGGCATTGAAATTCCAGCTTAGTGCAACAGTACCATGATGTATTGCAAGGATTCTGCAGAGTAAATAACTGCCAAGGTTTTCATGCACCCTTGACACGTTCTTGCTGGGGGATCACTAGATTGACTAAAACTTTATTCTTCTTTCTCTTTCTTGTTCTTATCTTCTGGGCTTGAATCTTTTGTAGGTATATGTTAGGTGAAAGAATCACATAGTAAAGTTGACATACATATAATAATTTGTACTTTTCTTAATTTGAATAATAGGTTCAGTATTTCAAATGGCTGTGGACTTCTATCACTGTAGCTCAATGTAAGTTCTCTTGTTAATTGGCACAGGCAGAGTACCAAACATTGGCTTTGCGCTTGATGGTCAATTGGCCCATACGAGATGTAAGCAATAAGACATGATGGGATATCAGTAATTCTGTCACTAACTCACACCCAAGGGTGTAGCAAGGCAGGGACCAGAGATCAAATGCCTTCAGCCCCTGGGAGAGCAAAGGTTCCACAACTATCAACACCCCAGTGTGTCTTACTTCACTTATAACATGGGTAACTAGTAAAATACAAAATGAAGAAAGAAAAAGGTTTGAAAATAAAAAAGTCAAATGGGTGTAAAAGTATGTAAAATGGTCCATCCACCAATGGCTTGTACATGAGGATGATGCTGAGTTTGTGTATCACTTTCTGTGTGTTGTTTGCTTCCCCTTCCCTTTCTATTGATCAATGTTTTTCTTAGATTTTCATGAAATATAAAACATAGACTCTATGAGCAGAAAAAGGCCCACTGATCCATCCTGTTTGTCCGGTCCTACCTGATATGACTGCAGTGGCCCTAATGACCATTTTCCTCCTTTTCTCCTTCTGAGTCTCACATTCTCCTGTCCTTGTTAGGCCCTGTGCCTGTTCCACTAGTGTCTGAATCTACTCACTGTTTTGGCACAGGCCACCTCCTTAAGTAATCCATTCCACTTATTCCCACTCTTTCTGTAAAAAGCTCTGTAAGACATCCTCCTGAACCTCCTCTCAGCTAGCTTAATGGATTCCTCCTTTGCCTAGATAAACCCACTTCTTCCCAATCTGAATTTACCATAAAAACACAGACCACCATATTGTGGGAAAGGTGATTTTACTCAACAAATTCAAAACATTTATATATACATGTTCTTTTGTTTAAAAATGTTTTACCTTACATACAACAATTCTATTTATACATTCAGAAGAAATGCAATATCAATTTCAATTTTCACCCTAAGGCAGCAGACAGATTCATGCCTTAACAAAACAGACAAACCAGTATTGCAGCAATATCTAGTAAATCCATGCCCAATAGCAACTCACAAACCTCCACTTAGTCTGCTCGCCTCCCTGACAGATTCCCTTTCCCACTGGAAAAGTACTCAAAGCAATAATAAAGGATGAACTGAAACAGTTTCTGGAAACATGATACACTTTGATCCAGTCAGTCTAGCCTTGAGCTGGACATGCCACTGGATGTCCTCTATGTGGACTTTGCCAAGGCATTTGCTACTGTGTCACACAGAGAACTGATTACAACACTGAAGGAAAAGGGAATAACAATATTATAAGATTGATTATTTGGTGGCTTAGACAATGAAAACAGAGGATCTGTATAAGGAGTCACTACTTGGGTGGGAAGAGTGACCAGTGGGTCCCCCAGGTTCTGTTTTGGGCCTGGTATTATTCAACATCTTTTGTGTCATCTCTAACTTGTACAAGTAGTTCATGGCTTTGCAAGTTTGCAGATGTCATTAAACTGGGAACAATAGTCACCAAACATAAGGATGTTTCAAGATTTCAGGAAGAAATAGACCCTTAACAAACTGGACTGCTACAAACAAACTCAATTTAATACTTCAAAATACAAGATTATGCATTTTGGGCACAGAAATCTGAAGGCAAAGCACTTCATAAATGGAACAGTTGTAGTAACTGACGTAGAAAGGACTTTGGAGTATTGGTCACAAATAAAGTAATACACACTATAAAGACATTGCAAGCAAGGGTAATAAATGATTGGCATGCATAAGAAGGAATATCAGGAGCAGAGTCAGACAGGTGTTACTCCTCTGTACACAGCACTGGTTAAGCAGCACTTGTGCACTGCATTCAGTTTTGGGAAACCACATGGTAAGGGTGAAAGTAATAGACTTGAGAGTGTCCAGAGAAGAGTCACCAAGCAGATATCAGACATAATGCATTTGATCTATGAGGAGAGGCTGTGGAACTCGGAATGTTTTCACTGCAGTATAGAAGGTTATGGGGGATATGTGCATGGTGTACAGTGCATTTCAAAACAGATATTTGTGGGAATGTTTGCATTTGAGTGCCAAGGAACATAATAAAATATCAGGGGACACAATGTGTTGTTAAAAGATGAAAACTACAAAACAAATTTAAGGAGAGGGTGGTTAAATCAGAGAGCCACGCCACAATGGAATGGTTTACCAAGTAGAGTTGAAAACAGCTCCATTATTAGTGATTTTAAAACACCTTAGATAAAATCTTGAAGAGAGAGTGAGCATGGAGCGGGATGAAACAGAGCAACAGGTCCCAAAGGCTAACACTTACTGACTTGAAAACTAATCCTATGAATCCTGTATGAATTCTGGACTGGCTAGGCCATAATGGAGCAGCGCTGCTTTTACAGGCCTCATCTGCCCTGCTGATCACCGCAGTCCACCAATCCATCCCACATTGCCAATGCGATAAGTAAATGTGTTCTGAGTACATCCACACAGAGCCACCAACTTCAAACTTTCCACTTTCTTTTATCGCTTGTCCTGAATAGTACACACAAGATGCGAGTACAAACAATGTCCCAGGGTGAATATATTATAGCCAAGTTTCCAGGACCTCATTAATGCTGTTATTAAACAAATCATGACCCATGTCAGACAAATGGACTTCTTTCGTATCATACAAACCCAAGCAATCTGGTGTGATGTATTGGTGAGTAACTATCTGGAGCCCCAGAGAGACACAGCTGAGACACCTCTCTATTCACTTCTTGTGAACACTGCCCAATGGTTTTGCAGCCTTATCAGTCCTCCATGTTTACCATGGTATGATACTGGACCAACCTGGAGCTGTAACAGGCATCTGCAGCCTTAGCCATCCCAAATCTACGGTGATCATTCTGGGCATGTCAGTGGAGGACATGTGACCAAGATCGCTACATAAATGAATGAAAAGACCCATCTGGAGAGAGCGGAGAAAGCCCAGCTTCTTAACCATGGATAAGTTCTGCCACTGCATACCCTGTTTACCACACTAATGTACCACAACAACCTTCTTTGCGATATCCCCAACTGAGTTCACTTTGCCTGACATGCAGCCTGTCATGTGTCTTCTGATGTGGTGTCCCAGTACTATATCGCTCGATTGCAGAAACCAGATCAGTTACATAATCAAAAAAGTTAGCGTCACCTGTCACTGACTGCCATATCCAGTTTTTCTGGCAGCAGCTAGCTTGTTATATCTAGTTTCCCAGTAGGTAGCACTGAAAATGAGCCTCAGTAGTTCCAGCGTATTCCAAGTACCATATGCAATCCAAAAGCTGGACTAGCTAAGGAAGGGCATCCACACTCCAAACACATTGGGAAAAAGATAAAATGTGTTTAATAAAAAGCAGCAGTAGGCACCCCACTGCAGCTAAAATTTTTTTGTACCAAACAAACGTTTTCATACATTTACACCTTTGAAAAGTGCTATTGTTTGGCGAAAAAACATTGGTGTCAGCAGGGGTGCTTACTGCTACTTTGTTAAATAAATGTTTCTTTTCCCAGACTGTTTGAAGTGTGGACACCTTCCTTGGTTTACCCAGTTGTTTGGATTGTATGTGGCTTGGTATATATCCCTTGTATGCCCAAGATGTCCACCTGCCAGTATCCTTTAACTTGTCCTCTTTACAATGCAGCTGTGCTGACTCAGTTGCTGCCCCAGTCCTGAACAAGTAGGTATTGTACCTCGGATCTCACATACAGTGGCATCCCCAGGATGAAACGCTATTCTGCAGCATTTGTAGTATCTGCAGAATGCTGTAGAAGATATTGAATAGCACTGTAATTTCAATGGTATTAGTCCCTTTGTCAGTCAGGAAATGTGACACTGCCAGGATAAAGTGAATGCCACAGTTTCCTGCATGACAAAGAGGACTACTTGCCATTGAAATTACATTGCTTTATTCAGTAGGTCTGCTGCAGCACACTGCAGAGTGCTTTAAAAGTGTGTTTCATCCTGGGGATGCCACTGTAATGTGGATTCGCTTTCTAGGAACTGCCCCAAACTGATATCTGGTCACTGGCCTACTATTACTGTTGGTAAATAAATCCCCTTCCCGTGACTTATTTGCTAGGTATTCTTCTACCATCTTCCAGGGACACAGACTATGATCTGCTGTCTTAAGCAATGTTACCACCAGCTAGGCTAGTTCCAGTTGGTTAGTGTTTGACTGCCTCAACATTATAACTAGGCATCCGCAAGCAGTTTCACATCATTGGACTGAATGTTGTTAATGGCTAACTCTTCAAGAGTCCACTACCAGCTCTGACACACTGAAGACACCGAAAAATGTACATGTAAAGAGAACTCTAAAAAGATGCTCACTGCAGCTGTTGAGCATACGCAACCCAGTGAACCTATGATTCTGTTCAACAAACAGGTACTGTCAACCAGTCTTCTGGTATCCTGCCATTTTCCCTAATCCTAGCTCAACTATCTACCATCTTCCAGATTATGAATAATCCTGTCACATCCCACATGTCATGGCTTTTTCCAAAAAGCCTGCAGGCGACAAGTGGCTCCTTATATAAGCTGGTGATCTTCACCTTCTATAAGATGGTGGATGAACTGCTGAACCACCTTTGCACTCTCTAACATCCCTGGCCAACTTGCATGTTGCACCCCTCGACTTCTTAAATGCCCTCATATTTGTGTTATATTTATGCTATGCTCCTGGAGCCAGAGCATACAAACATAGATGAACATAAGAAAATGCCAGCAGCAGAAACAAGCCATTTTGGTATATCTAGTCTGCTCGTGGTGCAGCTCGCAGATGAATTTACTGGAGCTGTACTCTCCTTTTCCACACATGGAGTCTCCTCCCTAACTCCCACTCTCATCCTCCTTACCATGTTCCCACCTGTCTGACTCTCCTTTCACCCTGTCTGAACCCTTTTAAAGCTATACAGTTTTTAATGATACCACCTCCTCCAGCACTTCATTCCACTTTGACACCACTCTTTCTGTGAAAAAGTGCCTCCATATCCTTTTGAATCTCCCCACTAATTTTAGACTGTGTCCCTAGTGGACCTGTTCCCTGAGATTGATGCCATCCGCTCCAACCCTGTTCATACCTTTAAGGTACTTGAAGATTTGATCATGTCCACACTTCTTCTTCCTCCAATGAGTACATATTGAGCTCCTGCAGCCTCTTTTCATAGGGTTTTTCCCATGGGCCCTGGATCATCTTAGTTGCCCTGTGCTGCAGCCTCTCCAGTAATTTGATATCCTTTTTTCAGATATGGGCGCCCAAAACTGCACAGAGTACTCTGAAGTGCGGTCTCACCAAGGACCTCTTACAATGGCAGAATGACTTCCCCATTCCTGGATGTGATTCTCTGGTGATGCATCCCAGCATCTTGTTGGCTTTGGACTGCTGCTTTAGGTGGTGTGCAGAGTGCTCTAGGTCCCTTGTAATGATTATTCCTAGGTCTTTTTCCTCCACAGAACTGGACACCTGTACCTCTCCAAACCAGTAACTGGCCCTTGGGTTCCTAGCACCCAGCTGTATGACCTTGCACTTTTCGGTGTTGAACCCCAGCTGCCAGATACCTGACCATTTCTCAAGCCTAGCCAGGTCCTCCCTGAGCTCCTATCTCCTCTCCTCTGTGTCTACTCTCCCACAGAGCTTAGTATCATCTGCAAATAGGCAGATTGTACCTTTGATACCATCCACTATGTGACCAATAAAGATATTAAACAACCTGCTGAACCAGGCTGACTGTTCTTAGGTCACAGCTTCATAGGTTATGTGGGATATGGGCTGAGCATAGATCCTTTGCTGGAGGTAGCTGGTGAAAGTGTTTGAACTGTAAGCAAGACAATGCATCCACGGTGACATTATCTTTCCCAGGTATATGTTTGGCCCTAAATGTGAGGTTGAGCTGTAGGCAGCTCAACACAAGGATTTACAACAGCCTTGTCACCTCAACAGAGTCTGAAGATTGAGCATTCAAAATTTCAACCACAACCATGTTATCTGAGTGGAGTAATACCTCCAGTTTACCAGTCTATCACCCACACAAAAATAGGAGCTAAAATGGAAACGGCTCCAACAAGATTATATTCTTTGTAAGGCCATCTCTTACCTACATGGCATCCCACTGACCCGCAAACAAGGAACCCTGAAAGTATGCCCTGTAACCCATACCACCTACCGCATCGGTAACTGGTTGACAAGCCTGTGCAAATGTCATTATTAATTGTCACATTGAAACATCATTAAACTGCCTTAGGAAAATGTCCCACACCTCCCAATCAGCTCTATACCAGCTATCACACATATGTGATGATGAGGTAGAAGCGCTATCCTTGTTGCCCATGCTAAACACCTACTGAATGGTCTTCTGGGTGAAACTGCTTTGCATTTGAAATTTAGATGGCCAATCAATCACTATAAAGTTTTTAATATTACTTTTCTAGCTGTCTAAACTTCTCCAATTAACTCCTTAGTCTGTCCACCTTGTCTACTGGCAGCCTTGAAACCATCTCCAAGAAGTCTAATTTCTATGCCCATGTACAGCTTGTGAGCTTTGTTGTAGGCCCTTCTGTTTTTCCCTCCTCTAGTGGGACCCCAAACCATGTCATCAACTCCATAAAAGCTTCAAATATTTTCCCGCTCTTCAGTTCCAGGTCTACCAATGAAGAATCCTCAATGTAGTGAGTTATCCTGATTGCCTGAGTGTGTCTTTGTTGCCCATTTTAGAACTTGTCCAAATGCCTCATAGGCTGATTATTGGCCCTCAAAGCAGAAGCCCAACAGATCAAAATCATCTGACCTGACTGGTAAAAGAGGAAGGCAGACTTTATGTCACTCTTAGCCAGCACTTATGTGTTCCCACTGCATAAGCCTGACTGCTACATCAAAGGATGCATACATGACTGCACTGTTCTCAGAACTGATATGACAAATGACTGGGATATGACAAATGCTGTATAAGCTGAAATTCACCAGGCATCTTCTTGGGGACTACCCCAGTGGTGAAATTCTAAGTGGGTCCATTGGTGGTGCATTGAACAAGTCAGCCACCTACCCCACCTCTATTTCCCTTTGTAGCTTCAGTGCTAACACATGCTTCAAGGGGTGAACTGATTTTAGGTTGCAAGCCATGGTTGATACCCCTGGGCCAGATGTAATCAGAAGTCTGAGGGGTGGTACAGGCTAGTTGGGCATGCTTTTCCCAAGCAATATTTTTGTAGTGTATAGTCTTTTAGTTAAGTGTTTTCACTGCACTCCCATGGGATCAGCAAACATGCCAGTGCTTCAGTTCAGAACTTGAACTGATTGCTGTGTATGCTGCAGTGCTGTGAAAACACTAGCTGCCTGGAGGATTTCCAATCAGTTGGAACCTTGTGTACCACATAAGGGTACAACTGCAGTCAATGACCTTTGAATTGTGGTACAAGGTTTCAGCCAGCATGGAAATTCATGCAGAACAAACTCTCTGTGCATTGTATCTACCATTTTATACAGGTGTTCATTCAGGCACTAATATGTTAACAGTCATAAAGCCACTATAAGCATACATTTAAAGATGTGACATGTTCAGGAGAACTTTAACAGAATGTAATATTTAGACACAGTTCAGCTAGTACTTCCTTTAATGCTGTATTCCTTCTCCCAATACTTATTACTGAGGCCATTTATATGAAAACAGGATCTTTGCTCCTGAGAAGTTTATCTATTCCAGCTGCTTTCTCACTACCTGAAGTCATAGAGCACTTCTTGAGGTATCACAGTTACTCCCATAGCAACAGATTGTGATGTCACAACAGAGGATTATGGCTTGAAGTAGGGAGTAAGCTATAGAGGCAGATGGACTCTAAAGGAACTCTAAGGATAAAGACCATATATTCATGCAAATGCCCTTAGTAATAAATAATGATGAGGAGAAATATACAAAATATAAATAGAATGTTGGCAGAATTGTACCTAATTATTATGTTTTTAAAGTTTTATTTGAGGCATCAGTAGCTCTTTAAGCATTTACTGGTAATCTTAAATGGGGTTGATCACCTATGGCTACTCATTCAATTGTTTTCATGCTGCCACCATGACAGAATATGTTCCTAATATCAACATGATTGTGGCTACAACGAAGAATGGATAATTATAGGACATCTTGAGGCAACCACTTAATATAGTTTATTGGTACTCAGCAGTAATTCTTGGTGGTTTTTTATCCATACATTGCCTGCTCCATCAGCTCACATGCTACACTGAGTAGCTATACTATTTAGATAACTTCAAGAACCCGCTCAGCTCTAGTCTCTCCAAGAGTCACAGTTGTAAAACATTTACTTCAGTTCAGGAATGGTCCACTATAATTAATAAATGTAACCCCCATTTGAGCATTATGGTATAGTCCTTGTTCACCACCAGGAAGAATGTACAACAATTTAATGTAGCCCAAGCATATACAGCATTTGCCCGTTACCTCTGGAAAGAGACAGGGAGTTAGAAGCTACATCTGCATGCAGGAGCTCAAGCTGGCTCCTGGATATTATTGACTGAGAATGAAGAGTACATACCTGCCAAAGAGGAAGTGGCAGAGGTCACATCAGAGGAATCGCTGAAGAGCCATGCACTCTGTAGGAGAGCTTCACCACTGAGTGGAGTTGTCATAGAGTAAATCAAAATACAGTAGAGCCCATTTGGGATCAGCAGTGAGCTCTGGAGTAAGGAAGCCTGTGAGAGAGGTGCTAGAGTTAGATCAGCTTGTACCAGCCTGAACATTAAGTTTGGGAGGATCCCAGTCTAAGTTTTACCATTCCCAAGCCTGTAAAAGCTGCTAAGAAAAGATGCAGAGAGAGAGGCATTGGATGGGTGTCTAACAATGGAAAGTCAGCATTTATTATGAGAAGGACCGACCCAGGACTTTCAGACTGCAGTTTCATGTTTGGCAGTGAAAACTCTGGAATCATCATAAAGGGATGATGAAACAGGTTCTGTTCCACTATGGTACAAGAATAGTTTTATTCTTATCAGGATGAGACAAAGGTATGGGTTTACCATGTGCAGTAGGTTATGCTCCATGTAGGTTGGCCAGTGGCCGATGCACCATGGCGGGTGTATCCTAAACAGTATCCAAAATGATGAGGGTTTGGCACCAACTTGGGGAAGTGAAAGTTCTGAAATCCCTGTTTGTATATGGGAGTGAGAGTCCCAGTTGCCCAAGAGGTGGCAGCTTCATTGAAATTACATAATCTTAAATTACCTACTTGCTTGAAGATTCAATATTTATACTGTTCAAATACCAGCTTAAGCTACTTATGCCATGGTTTCAATATTTCAAATGCAGTCCTTCTGTGAGAATGGAAATAAAGTGTTAAGTGCTCTGCAGGGCACATTTTGCTAGTTATGAAAGTGTGGGTGGGGACTTTGTCCAGTTAAAAGGTGACGTGCTGTCATCACTGTTCCACAATTCCCTTGCTGACACCAATCCACTACAAACTCACTACTGGTCTGTTCCATTCTCATCCCTTTATATTAGTGTTGTGCAGTTTTCAAATTCTGGTGGAACAAAATTTCACAGAATTTTCAAAATTCCGCCAAATTTTGCCAGAAACAGAATGACAGAATTGTGGCAGAAAATGAGTTTTCCCACAACATTTCTGCAGAATTGTATTCTGCAGATCTGAATATTATCTCCAGAAATGGTTGTGGAATGATTTTCCACAGAACAAATGCTGTCCAATGGAATATTATTCTGCAGATCGCAGCAGGTGGAAATCCGCAGATGAATCAGCAAAATTCAGGCAGAAATTCTGCCAGCAGAATGGTCATTCCACCCTAATTTCACTGGTAGAACTCCACATTCTAGATGACACTACTTTATCTGTTTACTCATGCAGTGCAAAGCATGGCTGTAGGAACCCTGTTCATTTCATACACTCCTGACCCTGCATGTGTGCTAGAAGGGGTCCCACTTTAAATTACCAATGGGATCACAGAGTTGGAACACATATTTCCAGAAAAATAAATTGCTGTATCTTTTAAAACAGGGATCCATCACAGATGGATTAAATATAAAATATTTAATATCTTTATAATGTATGCAATATACAAGAATCAAATGGAGACATGCTCAACACACTAGAGATACTTAAATAAAAGGTATTCAGATAAAACAGTGAAAAGAATACAGAAATCTAAACTAATCTGAATTTAAAATGGTCTTACCACATATATTGTTTCTTTGAAATTACTGTTGTTATCAGCATCACTTCCTCAAACAGAACTCGCAACAATGTTTAAAAGGCCCTATCTTAGGTGTAGGATCAGGCAGTGAAGACATATCACTGTTCTGATTGCAGGAAAGCCTCAAAGCTGTATGTGAGACAGCTTCTAACCTGTGCACTTCTAGATATAGTGCCTCTGGTTACCAGATGTTCATGTTTGGGTTCATACCATCTCCCTGAGTAAAGCCCCTACTACACAAGAGTTAACAGTATGCCACAAGAACCTTCCAGACTGAAGCCAACCTTCTCCAGAGAAACTAACCCCAAGGTCAACAACATGCATCTCATTAGGCCAAACTTTAAGCTGCCTATTTATAAGTATGAGCCAGCTGGTCTTTTCTTTTTTTCATACTCCAGACTCTACATGTCTTGGCCCTCTTTATCTAACAAAGGACTGCTTGATGGTATCCCCATCAGAACTTAAAACAATTACTGGATACTTAGTTACCTCTCCTGTCAAGGCCACCTCAGCATATGGAATCTTCCAGTTTCTGACAGAATCTGCACATTTTAGAAAAATGGTATACGATTTACACACAGAAGAAGATAGCTAATAATCAATTACAGAAAACGGAAGATTCATTTGTGAGGATAATTGCACTACCTCCCTCAAATTAGAAATATCATCCTTTGGCACACCCAAAAGCTGCTGTTTATGTGCACGGTAGATCATAGCCATCTAGGCCTCACATCATCTACTGTAGGTTTTATTCCTTTAGGGTTGCTTGAGCATGCATGTGCAAACTAACATGTTGTGGCTACTTGAGAGAGTGGGGAATGCAGAGGTGTGGCAGTGTAGCTTCCAATGCAGCTCAGGTTGCAGTAGGCTCACCAGTGACAGCTCTGAAAGGGAGCAGGCTAATAATGATGCTGTTCAGCCTGACTGATGGGCATAATTTTATGTAGTTGAAAGGATGGAGCCACATGTACCACAGTGTGGTTCCATTCTTTCACGCACAACATGCCACCCATCAGACAGCTGAGTGCTGTCATGCTCAGCCTGCTCTTCATCCTCCACCCCTTGTCAAGGGACACTGATTTACCATGATTGATAAAAGGCAAATTCCATTTTGCAGATGGGAATAAATGGTATTGTCACCAGTATCTACAATGCTAAAATCAGTTTTACTAGTGTTCAACTTTATACCCATTTGGTATGTGTATAAATATTCATAGTAAAAGATGGCTAAGTGTACATCAAATTAAATAAAACAAAATGAAAATAGTACAGGAAAGAATTTATAGAACAGTGCAGTTTCTGAAGATTCACTGATCTGATTAAAAAAATGGCAAATTCTGTGAAATGCTTTGTTTTTACCGGTATATAGAAAGACCAAATTGCAGAATTTATGGATTTTCCTGGGAAAACTGAAAATTAGTGTCCTTGCCCATGTCCATGTTTTATCTCCGCCTACATACAAGAAATGTTAAACACTAGGGCTCAGCTGAGCAGCACACTCCACCTACCTGCCCATTCTCATGTGGTGTCAGTTCTGCTCTGTGTGTCCATGTCCTCCTCGACCTTCATGAGTTCTGTCTGTGACTTCAGCTGGGTCCAGGTGTGAGGCGAATACTTGTTACTCTTGTTCCCATCCTAACTGATTGCTCTCCCACCCCATCCTGACTGATCATCTCCTGATCGGTCACTCTCTCTCAAACAATCAAACACTGTGGCCCCTTCCCAAAGTGATCACTCGCCACCCACTGTACTGACCGATCACTTGCCAGAACACCCTTCCACCCTCTGTCCCTGCCTCCTTCCTCTCTGTGCTTCCACTATCAGCTCTTGGTTTCCAATCCTGTCTCATGTAAGGATGGGCTACCTGTAAGGTAGCTGGAGTGGGTAGATCAGGTATAAGCATTTTTGCTGGGTAGGGTAGTTTGGTAATTTACTAACCTACCCAACATAACAGTGTACTCTGGAGTTGGGTACTATGGACATGGGTAACAGTTCGGCTAAAGAGTAATTGAAATTTTAAACCAGCATTACAGGCAGTCTGTAGGTTTCACAGCAGAAAGGAACACATGACACTAGCCTGACAATCTGATTGATCAGTGTTGGTGTCTGAGCTCCTTCTGCTGTGTGAGCGGCAGAATAGATCTGGAGTTTCATGGGAGAGGAGAAATCGCTCTCACTGCAACCATGGAGAAAAAGAAAAAGTTTATACTTAAAAAAACAATCAAATAAAAGCACAAACTTTAGTTCACAAAGGAGGCTAAGGAGCAAGGGTTGGAGATTGACGGGGACTAATCAGAGGATCGAGTGTGGTGCTCAGGAGAGAAGGGGAGCGCCATTGCTGGCAGCAGCTGTGAAAGCCATTTACTGTAGGCTGTATTACACTGTCTGTTGTTTTGCCCCGAGCCTTGTTTGTGACATAGCTACTTGTGTCTCTGCAGTGTAGTGAAAGCCATTTAGGTTGTATATTACACACTGTCTGTTAGGTGCCCTGAGTCAGTGTCTGTGACATAGCTACTCTATGTGTCTGTGAGGTATAGAGAAAGCCATTTAGACTGTATTGCAAACTGTATGTTAAGTGTCCTTTGCCTTGTCTATGACATATAACTACTCTGTGTGCCTCTGCAGTATAGTGAAAGCCATTTAGGCTGTCGCACACTGCCTGTTAGTGCAGTGAGCCCTGTCTGTAACATAGCTAATATTCTGTGTCTCTGCAGTATAGTGAATCAGTTTAGACTATTATACATTCTTGGTTCCCTGAGCTCTGTCTGTGACATAGCTACTCTGTGTGTCTCTGTAGTATAGTGAAAGCCATTTAGGCTGTATTACACAGTATCTGTTAGGTGCCCCGAGCCTCATCTATGACATAGCTACTCTGTGTCTCTGCAGTATAATGATAGCCATTTAGGTTGTATATTACACGCTGTTTGTAAGGTGCCCTGAGCCCTGTCTGTGACATAGCTACTCTGGGTCTCTCTGCAGTACAGGGAAAGCCATTTTAGGCTGAATTACACACTGTCTGTTAGGTGCCCTGAGCCCTGTCTGTGATGTAGCTACTCTGTGTCTGTGCAGTATAGTGAAAGCCATTTAGACTGTATCAGACACTGTCTGTTAGGTGCCCTGAGCCCTGTCTATGACATATAACTACTCTGGGTGCTCTGCAGTATAGTGAAAGCCATTTAGCTGTCTACACACCGGCCTGTTAGGTGCAGTGAGCCCTGTCTGTAACATAGCTAATATTCTGTGTCTCTCGCAGTATAGTGAATCAATTTAGACTGTATTACACATTCTTGGTTCCCTGAGCTCTGCTTGTACATAGCTACTCTGTGTGTCTCTGTAGTATAGTGAAAACCATTTAGGCTGTATTACACAGTATCTGTTAGGTGCCCTGAGCTCATCTATGACATAGCTACTCTGTGTCTCTGCAGTATAATGATAGCCATTTAGGTTGCATATTACACACTGTTTGTAAGGTGCCCTGAGCCCTGTCTGTGACACAGCAACTCTGGGACTCTCTGCAGTGCAGGGAATGCCATTTTAGGCTGAATTACACACTGTCTGTTAGGTGGCCTGAGCCCTGTCTGTGGTGTAGCTACTCTGTGTCTGTGCAGTATAGTGAAAGCCATTTAGACTGTATTAAACACTGTCTGTTAGGTGCCCTGAGCCCTGCCTGTGACATTGCTACTCTGTGTCTCTGCAGTATAGTGAAAGCTATTTAGACTGTATTACACAGTATCTGTTAGGTGCCCTGAGCCCTGTCTGTGAAATAGCTACTCTGTGTGACTCTGCATAAAGCCATTTTGACTGTATTACACACTGTCTAATAGATGCTCTGAGCTCTGCCTGTGACATAGCTACTCTGTGTGCCTCTGCAGTACAGTGAAAGCCATTCTAGCTGTATTACACACTGTCTGTTAGGTGCCCAAACCCTGTCTGTGACATATGTACTCTGTGTCTCTCTCTGCAGTACAGTGAGAGCCATTTGAGCTGTATTACACTGTCTGTTAGTCTGTTAGGTGCCCTGAACCCTGTCATAGCTACACTGTGTGTGATGTCTCTCTGTGTATAGTGGTATCAACAGCTGTGTCTGCTATGTCTCCATTACCAGTCTAAGTCAACTAAAAGGAAGCACAGTGCCAATGCACATGCAACTGAAAATGATGTGGACAATATGAATCCTAGCACTAATGAATTTAGGTGAACCACCTGTGTGGTTCACCAAATTTGTTTCATAGTGTTAATCCACTGCTGTGCCTGTGGTGTGTTTTATTTTAGCCTTTTGTGTTTTGTCTTATCTTGTTTATACAAATTTTAAATTGTCATTTTATTCAATTGTAAACTCCTGTATTCTCAACCATGTTGTAACAAATGTTTTACTCCTGTTGTAATTCCTTGTACTGGTCACTCATGGAAATGAGCCTCAGCTCAGTGTGCCTTTCCTGGTCACCAATTTTAAATAAATAAAAACAAAATGAAGAACATAGCAACAATAATAACATCACTAGGACTGGCACAAAATGTCCTCCTGAACCAAAAAGCATGTCAGCAATGAAATGATAGTAGAGATTGGGAAAGAACTGATAGGAGTTACTCATAGAGGTACTGAACATTTTGCCACATGTGCCAGGATACTTCCAGTTTCTGAAGCAGCGGCAGTGACAAGGAGGCATCCTCCTCAAATATAAGCTCAGAAGCTGAGGCAGTGAATGCTGATAAAGATGGTGGTGATAGTGGGGACTGGGAATGGGATAACCCAGGCTATGTTCCACATGACAATGACAGCACATCCAGTTCTTCTGAATCTAATGGCAATGAGATCTGTAGTTTTGATGATGGGTGAGAGGATGCCACTGTATGGCATGATAGGCAAGTGCAGACAAAAAATCATATACAAACATAAGAATACGTAGATGAGCATGAATGAGAAAAAACTATGTGAACTAGAAAATAGCAGTGTGGGTTTCTAGATCCCTTGACTGTACAAGAAATAATGCAAGGCACCATAGTACAAAGCACAAAGGGTAAATCTTCAGTGTAGAATTTATTTTATATTAACTCTGCAGACAACTCTCGAGCAGTATGCAGTCTGTCAAAAGAGTGTCAGTCATGGTGGCAGGCGGGGCATTTTGGATCATCAGTAATGAGATGAAATGTAAAGGCATGGCTAGGGACAGTGTGGTTGGTATGGGCGGTAGTGGAGGAGGTGGTGGCAGTGACCATAGTGACAATGAACTGGAAGCAGGATCTGACACTGAATCACCCGATGTGTCCTTGCAATCTTCCCAGACAAACATAGATTGTTTTCTTCTGACGCCATTAAGTACTGCAAAATCTCACAGTAGTACTTCACATGAAAAAGGTATAAAAGTGCAACCCCCAAAACTAAAAATATCTCATCATTCTCATCAACTAACATTAAAAGAAAATTTTGTGAGGGCATCATAATTTACCTCTCAAGCATCCAGCATGCCAGCCATTGTAGAGCTGTTGGCGATTGTCTACTCCCTTTTGCTTTTCTTGCACCAAAAGGTTTCCTCAAGTTCATGAACCAGATTAAATCATGGTACACTGTTCCCTGTAGAACATATTACCCCAAAAGGCTGTTCCACATTTGTATGACTTGGTGTATAGTGTGGTCACTAAACAGTTGAAACTCTCTGAGACGAAGCAGGTTCATATAACCATGGATATATGGACCAACAACCAAACAATTGACTACATGACTGTTACAGCTTATTGAACAAGTTTTCAGTTAGAAAGTAATAATCCCTGCTTGACTGTAAGTAGTAGAAGGCAAGCTGTATTATGTGTCACCACTTTTGAGGAAAATCACCCTTACAGAAATATAGGTTTGCTGTGTACATGCAGAATGCATTCCACATGCTTAATTGTGCAATGTTTGCATGCAGTTCGCATACACTAAGTGAACATATGCTAACCAGGTCTAAAAGGCAAATCAGATTTGCATGCGCAAGTTTGATGAGTGCAGCAGTTAAGCTAGTGTGAATATTATTTAAACATCACATCAGGTTCACATGCTGCATGCTTGCCATGTGTGAAGCAGCTAAACTGGTGCAAATCTCATCTAAAAACACATCAGTTTCTATTTCTTATACTACTGCTAGCAATTAGTCATTAAAATACATTTTTATTTGAATCCCCATAAAATTAGGTAAACTCCTTAATTCTAATCCTTTTGCAAGTTGTTTAATGGCTTTTGATTTTTGTCATTAAATCGTCATTAATCTGTAAAGTATAGTTTACTTATTGCATTAAATGCCTAGGATATAGCCAGTCAACATCCCCATTCCAGATGTAATAAGATGGGCCTCTGTGTTGTGAAGACTATCCTTTTGTTTTGGACCATACAAATCTCTTATACATATTTAGTTCTACAAATGTGTTTCTCCATGACTGTTTTATCTCACTTACTTTCCCTTTGTCATTCTGTATTGAGCATACACTATGACCATGCTCAGCACTCTTTGTGCTGAGTTAGATCTTGAAACATGCACCATACCTCATATTTTGTCACTGAAATGAGGGACATGGACACTCAAAATGAGGGACAATGAGTGGCACTAACCCACGTGATGATCAGGACACATCATGAAACATGGAGATATGGCATCTCAGAACACAGTGGAAACCACTGTATTAGCACCTGAGAATGAATTTCTACCATTAAGCAGGGGTGTCATTTAGGTAGGAGGGCGCAGTTGCCCCCCCCCCATATTAGTGCCTAGGTTGTTCTTATGGTGTAGTAGTAATGGCTTTAAATTTGGATTTAATCTTTTCTCAATAAGTGCCCACCTGACCTGTGTGTACTCATGCTGCAGGTACCTTCAGACTCTACTGTGTCTGTACTGTGCTTTCCACTTTCTCCACCTATTAGTGGTGACACATCCACATGGGATGTGGGTGAGCTCCAGCCAAGAAAGAGCGCATGAGCCTTGAAGTGCAACACTGTCTTTCCAACCACAGAGAGACAGGCTGAACACTACAGCTTGGAGGAGTCAGTGAGCACTGAACTCTTAATAGCAGTGTTGTGGCAGTATATTTTTGTTGTTCTAATATTAGCAAGTATCCATCTCCCTGGGTGGCTGAAGGGGCAGAGGCGAGCTAGAAGTTAATTCAAGACTAGGCCACCTACTTAATCTACTAGGCTCACCTTACAAAAACAGCACAGACCCCCATGGCAGCAAGCTAGGCTTAGCGGTAGTGGTGACAGCACTGTGTGTGGCCTTCATAGGCCTGGATCAGTGTAGTGTGGCAGCAGCCACAGCAGCAACCAAACAAGAAGGAAGAAATGCAGGTTGGGTGGATTCATATGGCGAGGTGACTTGGTCGCAGATCATGTAGGACCTGTGATGGTCTGCTCTAACATCCAGCTTCTGGTGAAGGAGAGGGGAGCGGACTAAAAACTGGGCTGATGGCACACTATACCAGGCTGCAGGTTCTTGCCATATAGCTGGGTAAGTAAAAGTAAATAATTTTTTTATAGGAAGATTGGGGTCAGAGGAAGGACTGAAATATCAATGTGTTTTTCACGTTTCTTCACCTTTGGGTGGCTTCATGACATACAGGATGGGTATTGAATGGAATGGAGTCAGGGAGAAAAATCGGACAAAGTTCATTTTTTGTGGGGGTGGGGGTGGGGTGAACTTCAGCCAGGAAAAGAATGACTTGGTAACTGGGTGGGTTTAAGCCCAAATTTGACACATTGCTCTGGAGTATATACAGATGAATTTTATACATTTTAATTTTTCCTGATTTGCATATCACGCTTCTGTCAAACCAAATAAGTTGTACCTTTTAGAGATGTTACAGGCATTCTAGAGCTGTCCCTAGCATTTACTGACAGTTAACTGGTATGGTATGCACAGACTATTGGAGTCCCACTATGGTCAGGCTTATGCTCCCCCTCCCCGTGAAGTTGACCTCAACATCCCCATGCTCAGGCACATTATGACAAAGGCAAAGAGACTGCAAGTGGTGCACCATTGAAACGAATGGGGGCATTTTAATTACTATTTTACACATTATTGATGGAGAGCTGGAAATTATCGAAGGTCACTGCTCAACTAACAAGGGCCTTGTTAGTAGAACAGTGGCTTCTCGTTATTCCCAACTCACTGTCATAACATATGAAATAGTAATAGAAGATAACTCCATTCATTTCAAGGGGCATGCCCAGCATTCTGACCCATGTACATCACCTCTTAAAGACTCCTGCCTCAGGATCCCTAGTACTCAAGAGACTTTTACTTATATCTATACTTGATGAGTTGTCAGTAGCATCATGGCCATACCCACTACAGTGTGAGTGTGCTTGGGGGGACTGGCCATGTGGGTGGGGTGTCAAGTTATTGCTATTTTGTGTTTGCACCTGAAAGTCTGTTTGCATGAAAGCATTCAAAACTATGGAGAAAACATAGTAGGAGTACAGGCCAGACAGAAGTAATTAAGTGGTTTTGTGGGTAGGTTTGTGTGTTGGGGTGAGAAAACATGTGTTTCCATTGGTATGTGTGCTACAGTTTAACTGTGAAAATGAGATGAGGGACAGAAGAAAACCGAAAAGCATGTACTGGCTGCAAGCATGCCACATGCATGCATATGTATTCAGATACAGCATGTATTGAAGTACAAGGAGCTGTATGTGTGCAGGCAGTATGGCTTAGTGGTTAAAGTCACTTAACTGCAAGCCAGGAGACTTGGAAGATGAAAATCTGGGTTTGAATCTCAACTCCCACTTGTGTATGGTGTGATTCTGATGAAGTCACTCAACTTTTACATGTGCAGTTATCAGTGAACATTTGCTTTTTTACACATGCCATATGCATGCAGTATTTCCTATTTAACATACACATCATGGTTTCCACACTTGTTGTTGCACGCATGCCATATGCATGCAATCAGTTCCAATTTAATATTTAAATCATACTTGCAGCACACATATCACTTGGGTAGTTTTATGTGTGCAGCATGAAAACATTTATACAATTATTTCTGTAAGGGCACACTGCAGCAAATATTTTACAGGAGTTGCAAAATCAATTCCAGAAATGGATTACTGCATATTCCTTATTTCCAGGGGTCATAGTATCAGATAATGGTGCCAACATATTCCAGGTTGTTAGAGATGGCAACTATCAACACACACCTTGTTTTGCACATTGTTTAAATCTTCTCATTCATAGTTTCTTAAATGGAAACATAAATGTTGAAAACCTGTTAGGTCTTGCTATGATAATATGCACACATTTCAGCCACTTTGTGAAAGCACAAAAGTCCTGAAGGGACTGCAGAGGTCAAAGAACTTAATCTTGCATACATTAAAGCAGGAAGATCCAACCCACTGGAATTCAACATTTTACATGTTGGAAAGGCTTTTGAACAGAACAAAAGGCTGAACATGACTACACCATGCAGAATCAAATAGGTAAAGTAGACATCATGTTCAGTGCTAAGACCCCAGACTCATTTGTCTCTATTCCTGGCTACTCTCTCATTAGGCTTGATCGTAATGGTAAGAGAGGCGTGGCTGTGCCTGCTATGTAGATGACTCACTGCATTACCAAACCCTTCCTGTACCCTCCCTAGACCATGGTGTCTAAGCCCTCTCAATAAAACTCTCCCTGGCCCAAACTGTGCTCCTCTACTCTCACCATCACCACACCCCACCCCACAACCAATCCCCTGCCTGTAAAGCACTCACTGACTATCTAGCCAGCCACCCCACAAAATAGAACAAATCCTAGTTGGGGATCTCAACATACACTGGCTGGTGAACTCATCAACACATGCCAAAGATACCTTTGATGCGTTAAATATGACCCAACTGTTATCCCAGCCTACCAGGGCCAACCCCACTAATGGAACCCACACCCTACTGGATATCCTACTCACTAATCGTCCCCACCATATTACCAACCTGGGTATCCTACCCAATGCCTTAGTGACCACTCCTCAATCATCTTCAGCTGATCCTGTCAGCTACCAAAACCCCCACCAAATATCACCTTTCATCATTGACTATGCCCAGGAGACATAGCCAAACTCAAACAATATCTAATTAACTGGGACTGGTCCCCTATTTCCCAAGCGAACACGATGATGCATTGCACTACTTCACCACCAACTTTAACATCGCCTGGATGCTTCTGCACAGACCAAAGTGACCACTAAGAAACGCAATGCCTTCTGGATCACCCCAGAACTCCTACAACAGTTCAAAATGCGTGACAACCTCTGGTATTGTGCCACTGTCTCCAGTTTGCTAAGTGATAGGCAGGCCTATAATGCTGCCCACAATAAGTGTACCTGGGCAATCTGCAAGGCCAAGGCAGAGCACTACAGAACCACCTTAGCTACCTCCTGGGATAGCACAAGAAAGTTATGGGATAACATTAAGGAGCTTAATGGTAAATCCCACTCTAACCTCCCTCACAACTTAGTGTTAATGGTAGTACCACCACAGACACACTTCACATAGCTAAGCGCCTCAACTCCACCTTCTCAGACCTCAGCTCAGTCCTCCCAACAACTTTTTGATCCAATTCAGCATACTCCACGGCTGAGCTCCTCCACTCCCTTCAAACTCGGAGTCATTACCCTACAGAAGTGAAAGTCTACCTGTCCAAAGCCCTCCAGAACTCCAATTACTGTCAAGAAGCCTTCGATATGCATATCCTATACCATGCGCTAGACTCAGTTTTCTCCCCACTCATGGACCTTCTAAATCTGTCCCTGCACCTGGGCCGTTCCCAACCTCATGGAAAATGTCAGTGATAGCACCAGTATTGAAATGTGGTGACAGCTCCTCCCAAACAACTACCGCCCATCTCGATTCTCCTCCCACTCTCTAAAGTCCTTGAAAACATCATGGCCAATCAGCTTACTGACTACCTTCTCGCACACAACCTCTTATGTAGGGAGCAGCATGGTTTCAGAGCTGGTCATAGCACTATGACCACCCTCACAGAATTCGCTGACCTCTGCACTCCATGCTTGACAAGTGGCTCTCGAGGGACCGTGTTTATAGACCTCTCAAAGGCCTTTGACACGGTTTCTCATCCCTTCTTCTTAACACATTACAACAAATTGGGGTCTCTCATTGTCCACCTCATGGTTCTCCAGCTATCTTTCATCTAGAATCCAGTGTGTTAAAATTAATAATACCATATCTACTATGCTGCCTGTGTGCTCAGGAGTTCCCCAGGGATCTATCCTGGGTCCCCTGCTATTCAGCATCTACCTCAACGCCTTGCCTAATCCTGCCCTGGCAACCTTCTTCTCTACGCAGATGATGCTGTTCTTTATGCAGCACATCCTGATCCTCTCTTTCCAGAGTACCTTACAAAACTCCTTCTCTCAGATTGAACACACATTTATTGAACACAGATTGGTGGTCAACATTAAAAACTAATACGATGCTCTATGCCCACCACCAAAACAGATCAAAGGATTTCCCACTGAAATACTCTCTGCCTCTCATCCCACAGGAACAGGTCCAAAAGTACAAGTATCTAGGTATTACATTTGACTCTTCCTCTCATTCCATGAACATATAAAATCCTCACCTCTGCCACCAACACCTGCATTGGTCTCCTTTACAGACATGAAGACTGTCTGCCACCTGAAGCACTTCACCTCGCCATTACCACCTCAGTCTTATCGCTGGTGGACTATGGCCTCACAATCTATGCTGCTGCTGACCCTACAAAGCTTCATCAAATACAAGTAGTCATCAATAAGGCCTGCTGGCTCCTCTCTGGTGCCAACAGAAATACACATACCTGCACCCTATACGTGCTCACCAATATCTCTCCCTTGAGGAAAGATTATTATACCAGACCTTTCTCTTCACAAAAATCCACCTGGGTTTAATCCCAATAGGTGTCATGGCTTCTCTCAGGCAGCCACCATTTCAGCGTCCACACAGGCTGCCCCAAAAAGCTATCTGTATGTAGCTTGGGTCAGGACCACCCTGGCCCCAGTGATCCTCCCCTAGAGCTCTATCCTGGTACAATGCCCTCCTCCAGCTGTCACATCAATCACCAATCTAGGTAATTTTAAAGCTGCCTTAAGGGCCCGTATCCTCTCCTCACATTAGTGCCAGTGTAACCCGGTAACCTGTGGATCCTGCATCATGTCGCTAGGCCATGCACCCGCCTTGGCCAGGCAGTGGAAAGCCTCACTATTTCTAGCCTACAGGCTCTCATCTCCCCAGTTACCATATATTGCACTGGACTATGAAAGCATTGCTTTATGTATAAGGAAGGCCTCCTTGAGGCGACTTACTACCAACTCATATCATGCATTGCTTTAGCTACCAATTGTATAGGTCTTAAATGCTCATTAGGTAAATATGTCGATAGCTCTGTCACAATCTCGCTCAGCTGGTCAACCTCTACTCCCAAAGTGCCAACCTCTGAGCGTATGATCAGGTACAGTGAACAGACAAGGTAATCCTCTTGTCTGTTTTGTAGGTTCAAGTCACCTTAGTCTCAAGCTCTGAAGGGATTCAAACTGATAACCTCTTGTTAGCGCACTCCAATTAACAGGCTCAGATAATTCTGTCTTCGGGGCCAGATACCTTTTCCTATGGGCATCTGACCAGGTCTTTCAAATGAACCCTTAGAACTCTATGTGAAGACTTTTAGAGAATTCTATCCATTTCCAGTTTGGTATACAATAGCCCATACACAGTGTTACTGTAACCTTTAAAAGCTCCACTTAAAATAAAAGAAATGTCAAGGCACTCCAAAAGTTTCGTTTGTAAAAAATATCTTTACTTTAAAAATATTAAACAGAACAATAATTACAGAACAAATATATATCCCAACACATGCAGCCTTAAAACAAACAGGTAAAAGGTACAGTTCCTACAATTTATAACTTCACACTGGTATAATCTAATGCTTACTTTCTTTCAATGCTTTTAGGATCTCCTTCTCTCAGTCAGAAATATTTTCTTGTGTCTCTGTCAGGTTCTTTCAGCAATTAAGCACACTTGAGCCAGCCTTCTCATGAGGTCACAAACTCCACCTTGGTGTATCAGACTCTATATTTTACAATACAGGGTCTCCAAATAAAATATTTAAAAAACATATGAGATAACCTCAATGTCTTTCCTCTCCACAGGTTAACTGGTCAGAACTGGTTTGTGCCTGCTACACATACATCTCAAAAGTTTCTTTGATCTAAGTCACTGTAGTCAAAACAACAGTGTATTTACTCTTTAATCCCATTTGGACTTTGGAGTCTACACCTCAGGTCTTTCTGATGTATATTGACCTTCCAAATTTGTCTGGGTTCTCCTGGCTCAGACATCAAACCTCTTCAATGTCCGTTTGGCTTCTCTCTCTGACGTCCCTCCCCACAAGTCCTTCCTGGTAACCATGCAAGTCAAAGGATCTCCCTGAGGGCATTATGAATGGCTAATCTTATTTCCTGGGATGAAAGCAAATTGACAAGGTAATTTCACCCCAGATTTCTGCAGTTTAAAATACCTCCTGTCCTTTGAACTTATCCCTGGGAGGTCTTGATGTGTCAGTTCCAGTAAAACAGTCTTTTCCTTGAACTGACCTTCCTTGACATATTTTATATGTAAAACAAAATTAATACAGCACTTGAGCACTCAGAGCTGGCTGTCTATGTCTCACTCCTCCCCACCTAGATTGAATTTTGGGGATCCATCCTCACATGGGATGAGATTCCCAAATCAATTCACCTCATAGACCCTAGACAGTCCATCTGAGTTCTTATTATTAGCTCTGGCCCATGTATGATTTTCAGATCATAACCTTGTAAAGCAAGACTCCATCTGAGCAGTCTGCCATGGTTTTTCCCCATCTACATCAACCAAACCAGGGATTGTGGTCAGTCTGCACCACAAAGGCTGCCCTTACAAGTATGGCTCCAATTTCTTTAGGGGCCCACACTAGGGCAAGACACCTTTTTCCACCTTGGAGTATGCTTGTTCCTGGGGAGCAGCTGACTCAGGTAGGCTATCGGTGGTCCCTCCCTTTGCTGGATGTCTGGCTAGTACTGCCCCAATACCTACATCTGAGGCATCCGCCTGAACTATTAAAGTTTTGCTATAGTCCAGACTTGTCAAAACAGGAGCACTGCACAGTGCCTCCTTCAATTTGGTAAAGGTTTCTCACAGGCTGGACCACAGGTGATTTTCTTGGGCATCCATTTCTTTGTCAGGTCAGATAGGGAGCAGCCAGGGCACTGTAATTTGGTAAAATTTTCAGTACCCTGTTGTCCCAAGAAAACTCCTGACCTGCTTCTGAGTTTCTAGTCTGGGCCATGCCTGTATTACCTCTATTTTTATCTGGTTAGGACAGATCTGTCCTGGCCTCACCACATGCCCGAGGTATGCCATTTCCCCATGGCCACCTTTCACTCTCGGCTTTGACAGTGAGGCTGGCCTCTGTATTCTGCCCAGCACTTCCCTAAGGTGTGACAGGTATTCCTCCCGGCTGGTACTGAAGATGGCAATGTCATCCAGGTATGCCACGGTGTACCTCAGCACCATTTAGCACCTGGTTCACCAACCTTGGAAAGTGGTCAGGCGTTTTTTATTCAAAAGGCATTACTTTGAACTCAAATAAGCCTATTGGAGTGATGAAGGCCGACCTCTTCCTAGCTCTGTCCATCAACTCACCTGCCAATACCCCTTGTCAGGTCAGTGGTCAAGGTAGGTCACCCCAACTTGTCTAGGAGTTCATCCGCCTGGGCATCGGGTGGGCGCCTGACCGTGACTGCATTTAGTCCACGATAGTCTACACAGAAATGAGTTGAGCCATCTGGCTTGGGTACAAGGACTATGGGTGAGGCCCAGGGACTGTGGTATCTCTGGATTACCCATAAATTCAGCATCTCCTCCGCTTCCTCCTAATGTCCTTTTGACGCCTCTGACACCAATATGCTGTCCATGTATGGGCGCTGTGTCCCTGTCTCCACATTGTGTGTTGCTAAGGGGTTAGTACAGGCTTGGTGCTAAACAAGGGGCAAATCTACAAACCTCCCTCACTTTCTGGATCTGGCCTGGGGTCAGCTGGGAGACAATTTTACTGCCTCCACAGAGGACTCCGCTACTCTCTTCCAGCAAGTCCAGACTGGAACACCATGTCAGCCCTATTTGCATAATGGCTTCATCATGTTGACATGGTACATCCTTTCTGTCTGTCTACAGTCAGGTAACTCCACAATGTAGTTTACGCCATTTACCTTCCTAACCACTTTGTACGGTCCTGCTCACTCAGCTTGCAGCTTGTCTTTCCGGACCGGAATAAGGACCATGACTTCTTGACCCACCATGTAACAGTGAGCTCGATTCACTCATACCATACCTTTGTTTCTGTTGGGCAGCTGCCAGGTTGCTCTGGGGGTCCCTATAAGCTCCTTCAGCCTCTCCCAAACCCTAGGACATAATCCACAATGGGAGTTCCTGGGTATGGCTTGCCTTCCCAGTCCTCCCGGATCAAGTCTAGGAGCCCACGACCAAGCGCCCATACAAGCATTTGAAGGGGAAAAGCCTGTTGACTCTGAGGCACCTCCTGTATGTGAACAACAGGTGGGAAGGTCTTTCTCCAGTCCCTCCTATGCTGTTCAGCAAACGTCCGGAGCATTGACTTTAAGAGTACCATTAATGCATTCCACAAGCCCATGGCTTGTGGGTGATATGGTGTCATGCATCTCTGCACCACTCCACACCTCTTCATAGACATTTCATTAGGTCCAACATGAAGGAACCCCTCGATCGGTGATTACCTCCTGCAAAACCCAACATGTGAGAAAATCCCAAGCAAGGCATCTGACACTTTGTCTATCCTCAGTGAGGAAAGGGCGACTGCCTGGGTACCAGGTGGCATAATCCACCACAGTCAGGATGAACCTTTTCCTGAGGAGGTGAAGGTATTTAAGGTCCCACAATATCCATTCCCACCCTCTGGAATGGCTCCTCCAGTATGGGCAATGGAATCAGGGTGGCTTGGGTTTTGGCCGCCTTCCCTATTTCTTGGCACGGTGACAAGACCTGCAGTACTCCTTCACCTGCTGGGTGAAGTTAGGCCAGTTGAAATCCTGGGCCAACCCTGCATAGTTTGTGTGATTCCCAGATGACCAGATAGGGAATATCATGGCAACCTTGAGCAACTGCTCACGATATCCATGGGGAATGACAAGCTGCCTGCCTAGCATACCTCCTCTATCTGTACTGCCTGTGTATACATAAGTCCATTTTCATAATAAACCCTATGTCTGCCATCACCTCCCAATGCACCGTCCGAGTCTGCCCAAGCCTTCAGCTTCTCAACTAGGTCGCTTCTTCAAGCAGCTGCCAACCCCTCACACCTTCCCAAGGCATGGGACAGGTCCTTTCAGTAGCTAAACTAGGGTCCCTAGCACTAGCGTCAGGGCCATCAGGATCACTGTCAACCTCACACTCTGACAAGGGTCACCCTCCTCTTTGGAGTAACCCTCTGTAGCTATGTGGTTATTTGTTACTGGGGAAATTTCTACCCTCTTTTATCAGTCTCCCCTCTGAGACACAGACTGGGGAACCAGTCTTCAGTATCTTCCCCAGTGGCTTCTGGGGGCCTAGGAACTACAATTTTCCTGGCTGCTTGGCTATGGGTAACTGCACATACCACCCCTGCTGCAGATTGTTATCCAGGATCACATCCACTGCTAATGTGTTAGCTACAGCCACCTGTTACACAGTTTCTCTGTTTCACCTCAGTCCAGGAGAACACTGGCCAATGGCAATGTTTTCTACACACAGCAAAGTCCTGTACAGTCACGTATCTATTGGGTATAAGCTGACCAGACTGTACCAGATCACCATTTACCAATGTCAGGGATGCCCTGTGTCCCTTAACCCCTCGTCTGTATGCCATTTACCATGACTGGGTGCATGTTCCTCATGTTCACTGGCATGCTTCCAGGGACACACAAACAACCCACTTCCTTTCGGTACTACTTTATGACATTATTGCTAGCCCTTCTTGACACTGTCTGGTAATGTGCCCAGTTTCTTTACATAACTAACAAACATTTATTACTTCAGAGAAATCTTTTCTTGAAACCTGGGGCTAACTGGTTTCGTGGAGGCAGTGAGGGTTTTAGCTGCCTGAAGGCGTTCTTTTTCCTTTCTGCACTGCCACACTCTTCCCATTCACTCTCAGAGCAGGTCTGCTCTTGGCATAGTGGTATGAGAGTGCAGCAGCCTCTTGCACTGTTTTGGATCTCGGTCCTCTAGCCAGGTTTTTATCTCTGTTGGGCATTCCCAATAAAACTGTTCTAATAAAATCACATTTTCAATTTTATCAACAGTGTTTGCCTCAATTCCTTCCAACCAACGCTTCAAAACTGACGCCGCTGCGGGATAGCTCCTCATAGCTCATATCAGGGCTGCTCTTGAGCTACGGAATTTAGCTCTGTATGATTCAGCAGTTAATTCATACTTTTAGTAGTGCTGCTTTTAACTTGCTGTGATCATCACTGTCTTTTTGTCCATGTGACCCAATGCATCCCAAACTTTTCCGTAAGTAGCAGGATAGCTGGAAGCTCCAGGAATCTCTAAGAATTTTAACCTGAATACAAACTTTTCAAAAGAATTTAAAAGGCATCTATATCCTCCCGTCCTAAACTCAGCTATTAATTTAGAGTTCGGTTTGTAACCCAGTCCTGCAGTCCCAGTTAAACCCAAGCCACTTACCTGCCCTAGTGCCGCTGGTTGAGTCGTAGCTTCTCCAGTTCATGTTGCCACTGGCGTCCTCTCCTCTCCTCTGCAGCTCTGCGTTCTCACCTCTCTTCTCCTCCTCCTCTGCCTTCCATGGCACCCATGTTCCTCACGGTCCGCCTCCCTCTGTTCCCTTTCTCTCTCTCTCTCTCCTAGGACTCCAGCCTCCATCTCTGCGCAACTCAGGTTGCAACCTGAGAACTTCTGATTCAGGATACTGGTGACTTGTCCCTGCTGCTGTGGTCCCTTGCTGACAGTGGCTCACTGTCTGCCTCCATCGGCTCAGGACCCCTCACTGACCGCAGCCCTTCCACACTTGAGGTTTTGTCCCTTTCAGTCACGGTTGGTGACTCGCTGCTCTGGGTATCTGCTACCATCAGGCCTCTATGAGGTTCTGCTTACTGGCTTTCACCCCAAACAGGACTTCCTGTCCCCGACAACTGCTTTAAGAAATCTACAGTATGCTTGCTGTAGTCAGAAGACATTTTCTTCTCTCTACTAATACTATACTGACTGGCACGTCAGAAAAAATAAAATGGGTGGAAACTTAACTGTAAGTCAAGGGATATAGTTCTGTTTCCTTTTAAATAAAACATCATGCTTCTTTTTTTCCAAGTGAGCTAAATGGTTTCAAGCCAACACACTGAACAATGAAGCTATACCAGCAAACTTTTTGCCACCGCTGCCAACCGATCTGTCACCATCTCGCCCAGCTGGTCAACCTCTACTCCCAAAGTGCCAACCTCTGAGCGTATGATTAGTGTACACTGAACAGACAAGGTAACCTCTTGTCTGTTTTGTGGGTTCAAGTCACCTTAGTCTCAAGCTCTGAAGGGATTCAAACCGATAACCTCTTATTAGCATAACCAATTATCAGGCTCAGATAATTCTGTCTTTGGGGGCCAGATACCTTGCCTATGGGCACCACCAGGTCTTTCTAATGAACCCTTAGAACTCTATGCAAGACTTTTAAAGAACTTGATCCATTTCCCAGTTTGGTATACAATAAGCCCATAGACAGTGTTTCTGTAATCTTTAAAAGCCCCACTTAAAATAAAAAGAAATGTCAAGGCACTCCAGAAGTTTCATTTGTAAAAAATCTTACATTAAAAATATCAAAACATAACAATAATTACAGAACACATATATATTCCAACACATACAGCCTTAAAACAATCAGGTAAAAAGTACAGTTCCTACAATTTATAACTTCAGACTGGTATAATCTAATGCTTACTTTCTTTCAGTGCTTTTAGGATCTCCTTCTCTCAGTCAGAAATATTTTCTTGTGTCTCTCTGCAGGTTCTTTCAGCAATTAAGCCACTCTGAGCCGCCTTCTCATGAGGTCACAAACTTCACCTTGGTGTATCAAACTATATTTTACAGTACAGGGTCTCCAAATAAACTAGTTTAAAAACATATGAGATGACCTCACTGACTTTCCTCTTCACAGGTTAAATGGTCAGAACTGGTTCGTGCTTGCTACACATACATCTCAAAAATTTCTTTGATCTAAGTCACTGTATTCAAAACAACAGTGTATTTGCCTCTTTAATCCCATCTGGACCTTGGAATCTGCACCTCAGGTCTTTCTGATGTCTATTGGACCTTCCAAATTCATCTGGGTTCTCCCTGTTTCAGACATCAAACCTCTTAAATGTCCATTCTGGCTTTTCTCTGATGCCCCTCCCCACAAGTCCTTCCTGGTAACCATGCAAGTCAAAGGATCTCCTGAGGGCATTATGAATGGCTAATCTTATTTCCTGGGATGAAAGCAAATTGACAAGGTAATTGCACCCCAGATCTCTGCAGTTTAAAATACCTCCTGTCCTTTGAACTTATCCCTGGGGTCTTGATGTGTCAGTTCCAGTAAAACAGTCGCTTCCTTGAATTGACCTTCCCTTCACATATTTTATATGTAATAACAAAATTAATTCAGCACTTGAGCACTCAGAGCTGGCTGTCTACTTCACAACCTCTACCCTGTTTTAGCTACCAAATGTAAAGGCATTAACCTGTGCTCACTGTACTTACACTCTATGATTGCTCACCCACATTTATTCTATGTATGTACTGTATGAATGTCAATGTTTCATTCTGACGTGGCGTTTGGAAATGAGTCTATGAATCAAAAGGTTGTAATTCCAATTTCCTAAATAAATAAATTCCAGCAGTTGGACTCTACTGAGATCATTGTTCACCTTACCGAGCTATTTGAGGCTGTCACACATGATGTCAGTACAGACAGTGTTACTCTGAGTCAAATTCTTCCTCAAGTCAGATTTCTTCACATTTTCCTTGATGACTTAAAGAAAGACTTTCAGTCAAAGATGACACCACCACTATTGTGCTGGCAGATGACTTGAGTCTCAGACTGTTGACTTGATCAGAGACTACATGCCATGTTTAAGAATGACACCTCTGTGTTGGCTACATTGCTAGATCCCTGAATTGAAACCTTTCTTCCTGCAGGGGAAGACATTGAGTATTGAGAGGTCTTCTGCTAACTAAATGTGATATTGCCCTACAAACACCATTAACTGATGTACAGCAGTCAAATCCTGCCGAACCTCCAGAGTGCTTCCTGGCACAGACAGTAGCACATCTATCAATTATTTACAGTCAACAGTGTCATCAGTGAGAGAAAGGACATCTACAGCTACTTCTCAGGCATCCTATGTTCAGGGTCAGAAAGATAAATCACTTCTGAGTCACCTGCAACAACATGGACTGGTATCCTGTAAAGAAAGTGCAGCTGGTTCACCTGCCAGACTGGTAAATGTCTCATGCAGCACCATAATCCTGGAGTACTTTACAGACCATACTGTGACTGATTTCAAGGAAGATCCATTACTGTATTGGAAACAAAAGAGAACAATATGGCCAGATCTAGCAACTCCTGCAATAATGTGCCTGAGTTGTCCACCTTCGAACGATATTCAGAACACATATTTAGTGCAGCTGGAGGATCAGACACTGACCACAGAACACTGCTAAGTCCTGTAAATGTGGAATGGCTTACATTTCAAATGAATGCTGACAATGTCCCAATTGTTATAAACACTGAATTATGCAAGTCTGACCCTGAACATGAACAACAGCCCACACAGTGATACTGAATATGATGACTAGGCTGTGTACAAATGAATGAAACCATCACCACTGCCACCATGCCAGCCACACGTGCCACACTATTACTACCTTCATTTTCTTTTGTCAGTCGTCAGTTTATATTATGTAAGTTTGATCGATGCCCACCATGGTATCATTTCTGGAAGCAGCAGCAGCCTCACTCAGAGCAGCTGTGCCTCTTGTACCACCTCATAATTGCCAGCTATGGTATATTTTATTAAAACAGCAGCAGGCTCAATCACAGCAGCTGCACCTCTCATACCTACTTCAGCAATGCTTGCCATGGGCATACTTTTTAAACCAGCAGCAGGCTCAATCACAGCAGCTGGGCCTCTTGTACCTACTTCAGCAATGCCCACCATAGGTATAATTTTGAAACAGCAGCAGGCTCAATCACAGCAGTTGCACCTCTTGTACCGGCCTCAGCAATGCCTTGCCATGGGTATAACCTTTAAAACAGCAGCAGGTTCAGTCACAGCAGCTGTACCTCTTGTACCCACCTCAGGAATGCCTGCTATGGCTATAATTTTTAAAACAGCAGCAGGATCAAACACAGCAGCTGCACCTCTTGTAACTACATCAACAATGCCTACCATGTGTATAATTTCTGGAAACAGCAGCAGGCTCACTAAGAGAGCCTGCACCTCCCACCTGCCTCCAGTAATGCCCACTATGTGTATAATTTTGGAAGCAGCAGGCTCACTAAGGAGCACATGCCTCATATCTGACTTAGCAGCAGGCTCACTAAGAGCAGCTGCACCTCTTGTACCTGCCTCAGCAATGCCCACCATGGGTATAACAGCTTGGGGCACCTAACAAACAGTCTAACAGTCTAAACAAACAGTCTTTCACATGCATTTTGTTATGGTCAGGTTCGGGTTATCAGGTAGTGGAATGGGTCAGGTGGTAACTAGTCGCCTGACTTCTTGTTTTTAATCTGGATATTTTAGGGTACTTATGGTGTACCTATGGGTAGTCTTAGGTATTCAGTATTTTAGTAACCACGATCCATTCCCTCCCACCTCCAGTCCTTGGTTCCCCTTACTAGCTCCAGAGTTGCCCCATGGCACCTCCCTTGATGTCCACCCAGGGGGCTCTTTCTTTCACAGCCCTCAGTAGCTCAGCCAACCATTTATTTATTGCGAAGTGCACAAAATCTCGCACTTTGAGTCACTCTGACTCTGATAAAGAGTTAATAATTATACCAATAAGTGGGTCCTGTACCCCTTGAATTAAAGAGAAAGAGAGGGCATCAGGTCTGGCACTGGTCACAGCAAACAAACAAACAAAAAAGGCAGTCTCACTTAACACTAAAGAGTTGTTAACAACACTTATAATAAAGAGCACACACAGCCATAAATGATAATGTTTTATTACAACATCATGGTGTGATGGACAAACATCTCTATGTATTGCCTTCAACACCTAGGCTTTGTCTATCCCATCATGATGTTGTAATACAATAGTGGCATTTATGGCTGTGTGTGCACCCTTTGTTATAAATTGTTGCTGCAGTCTTGGCACTGGTGTTGTGTTCTGACACAACACACTGACACTTGTTGAGAGGCAAGTGTTAGGAGTGCAAATGTTCACAGGTCACTGCAGACTTGTCTCATAATAACATTCAGTGATAGTGCTATCCCTATCAACTGGTACATATTTACTGAAGAGGAGGGAACCACATTTGACAGAAGGCAGATTGCTGCTGCTCACCTTTTCCAGGGTCTCTCTAACTGTGATGTATGGGGTGAGCTTTGGAGCAAGGGTCCCACAGACAGATGAAGAGAGCACAAGCAACATTTGACCTGAGCGATGTGCTATTCCATACTATAGCAGCTTTCTCAAATTGAGTAGGGTGTGAACTTTTCCCAAGAGAAACTGAAAACATTTGAGAATTGCCCCTTTGCAGGCTACACAGCACGTCAAGGAAAGCGTGTGATGTGTAAAAGTTCTTGCATTTCTGAAAGGTGTTACAAGAACTAGCTGGCAGTCTGAGGGTTAGTTTACAGTCCCAGATTGATTTACTGTTTAAACAGCCACTTACTGTTTAGACAACCCTCCCCTCAGCAAAGCATCTGAGTCAGCTTGGGCCACAGAAGAAGAAGAAGAAAGGGAATTTATATAATGCTACACAAAGAAATTAAACTTCGCCATCTTCAGTCACATAGCTACAATTGCTGGCTGGTAGATTGTGGTGTGTGTGTGTGTGTGTGTGTGTTGAGGGTGTGCTTGTGCAAAAAGGTAGCACACACATAAAAAAGAGTCTGCCCAGATGGAAGACTTACAGACTGATCCTCAAAGGTTTCGTGCCCTTCCATTTATTTAGAGGCCCAGGGAAACTGCAGCGTGCCCCATACTCACAGGATGTACATTATCAGGGCACTTTGCAACATCCACATTCACAAGGTTAATCCTGCTCTCTAAGCCCAATCCTGTCCTGCTTGTTTAGCTACATGTGCAGGTGGGACAGGGCAGACCAAGGGCATGGATGGCTATCCACCTGATTCTGGATGGAAACTCCAAGGTGTGGAGGACTGGTGGAAAGGAAGGTTGCTAGCATACCTAGGGACAGTAGTACCAGTTATGCACACCTCCACCCTGCCTCACACCACAGTTCCAGGGCTCATTGACCTCTCTTGCAGACCCACTATCCTAGGAGTTTCAGCTGTGGTTGGGGGCATTTCTAATACTAGCCAGTATATGCAAATATTATATTTTTCAGTGGGATATGATGGTTCCATAGGAATGCCATATCTGAACATGGCTTGCACCATTCACAGGCAGACAGTCTACTTACTGACTGGCACGTGGTCCAGACCTGCTCTGCCCACCCATGCCTCCTGCTATCACACTGTCCAACTCTGCACTAATGGAGATCAGCAGCCAGGGACTGAGGATGCTGCCTTGTGTGGACATGAATGGGTAAGTGCAGTGCCATTTATTTTATTTATTTATTTATTTATAGCCATAGCCAGGATAAGCTTGATTCGAGCATACCCCAGTAACCTCTGTGGATTGGCCACTTAGCTGAAAAATGTTTTATAAGTAACAAGGTTTTACTGAGTTTCCAGCCATTGATCATATAGTAAGTGTGTTACAGCTCTCTTTGTTTGACTTTAAATACATCTCACTGCTCAGATGCTAAGCTGAGAAATATCGCACAATGTGCCACCCATTTTCCCATTGTTGGTGGAGTCTCCACTTTCCACAGTTTGCATGTCCTGAGCCTAAACATGGTGGGACAGGCACTCAGGAACAGCACCAGTGGGGTCCAGGTGGGTGGAGGTGTGAGGGTGAGGGTTGGAGACACAAACCAACAGGAGTTATGGGTCTGAGGCGAGACTGACAGGTACACCTTCTCAACCTTTGTCACTGAAATGAGGGACATATCTTCAAACATGAAGATATAAGGTTGGAACAGTGTGGAAACCATTGTGATTACTTGTACAACCTTATATTTCATTTAGTATATTGGAGTATCATGCATTTCTGCTTTAAAGTCTGAATTTACAGCACATTCTCTCCATGGACATAACTTTTCCATGAGGGATGTTTGAGCAACACAGCAATTCTCAGGCATAAAATCAGGCTCAGTTGAGAGGTATGCTGGGGAGGCAAACAGGACAGGAGTGATGGATCCAGGTAGATACTAGAGGGGCACATGGGGATAGGAACAGTGAGTTCGGCGAGACTGGGGCAGCATATTGGGAGTGGAGCAGTGGGTCTAGGCAAAGACTGGGGGCACACAGTGACAGGAGCAGCGGTGGTAGAGAGAAACTGGGGGCAGATGGGAGAGAAGCAATGGTTCTGGCAGTGACCTGGGTGGGAGCAGGAGCAGTGTGTCCAGGCAAACAGTGGATGGGTGCTACATGGGGACAGGCATAATGGTTCTGGGAGAGACTGAGCACAGGGGAACCGAATTACGGTTCTGGACAGGGACTATGTAGGGGCACATAGGGTCAGGCTTCTAGAAAGTCTGAATTTACAGAACATTCTCTACAAGGGCAGCACCTTTCTACTAGGGATGTATGAAGGACAGAGCAATTCTGAGAGGTGAAATCAGGGACAGCTGAGATGTATGAGGGAGTGAGCACATGGGGACAGGAGCCATGGGTTCAGCAGAGATTGGTGGGCACATGAGGACAGGAATGGTGGGTCTGGGTGGAGATGGGGGACACAGGAAAGGTGGATCCATGTGAAGACTGTGTGGCAGAGCCACACAGAGACAGGAGCAGTGGGTCCAGGTGGAGACTCTGGGGTACATGGGACAGGAACAGTGGGTCTGGGTAGAGACTGTGAGGGCACATAAGAATAAGAGTGGTGGGTCCAGGTGGAAACTGGGTGGGCACTTGTGAACTGGAGCAGAGGGACTAGGCAGAAACCGCAGCATATAGAGACAGGAGGGATGAGACTGGGTGAAGATTGGTGGGAGCACACAGGAATCAGAGTGATGGGTCTGGGTGGTGACTGGGGGCACATGAGGGACAGGGTAATGGGTCCAGGTAGAGAATGGCAGAAGAAGCACATGTGTAGAGGAGGTGGGTTCATGCAGAGCTAGTGTGGGGTGGGGATTGGACAAAATCAGTGGGTCCATGCAGAGACTGTGGGGGGGCATGTT
This sequence comes from Neoceratodus forsteri, assembly GCA_016271365.2. Classification (NCBI taxonomy): domain Eukaryota; kingdom Metazoa; phylum Chordata; order Ceratodontiformes; family Ceratodontidae; genus Neoceratodus; species Neoceratodus forsteri. The sequence continues at coordinate 256,649,545 of CM028137.1, read as the reverse complement.
GACAGAGCAGTGGGACCAGGAAGAGACTGTGACATCCCTCATTAAGGGTTTTGAGAATCCAGGATCTGTGGCAACAGGTGGTTGGGTGGCTAGAGAAAGAATTATAAAAACACGTAAAGCCTTTGATATTTTGAAAATTCAAGGTCACACTCTAAGAAAACAGCACTGTTATGTGAATCTCTTCATTTCCCAAGCATGTTATAACTTGTGTTATTAATTTGTTCATTTTAGCCTCTGTGCTATCTTTGCCCAAAACTTACAAGAAAGCAAACATTCAACATTGGCAAAGGCTTGTTTTTCTTTGTTACAAGGCTCCACTGTCCACTTTCAGAACACATGCCTGGACAGACCATTAGAACTGGCATGTTGTGAGCTACTGTTGCAGGAGTAGTCATGTCATATAACTGTACAGTAGCACAAGACTCCATCAAAGCAACTTTGTATTCTTCCTACTCATTATGCAGTGCTCGGTCAGGGGATTATGGTTAAGGGATTATGGTCTATAACCAATGTAGAATCCCTATGGTACATCAATTTGGCTATAATTGTTAGAGATCTCATAGTACACTGGAGTAGTCTTGCTCAGTTATGGTGTAGGTCCTCTCTTGGGTTGCAGTTTCACTGTGGTACATTATGTTATAATAGGTTCCCCATGAGAGTAACCTGACTCAGAAAAGCATGGAGTCTGTGGTCAGAAGCCATCCACATGCAAAAAATTTCACTGCATAGTTGTGGCTAGCTAGCACGGATACCCAACACATTCAGACTAGTAAAGCTGGCTGCTCAGAACACCATGGGAGAGAGCCAAGGCAAGAAATCACTACCAAATGCATGCAAAACTAACACATCTCTCATATAGGAGCTATTAACTTTTATTTAAATAAACAAAAATGTGTAGCACACCACCCAATCACCATTGACATTTTATATCTCTGTCGCCTATCACCACACATTGTTTTTATTTAAATAAAGTTTTATTGGCTCTTATATTGAGGAGAGGTATCCTTTGTTTGGACGAGAAGCAGGAGTCTTGCATACATACCTGACACAATGCCTTCTTTGAAGGCTGAATGCCACTTTGCAACATTTGATCACTGAACCTCTTTGGGGCTTAAAGGTTTTGCCATAGCACTAATATTAGCCACAGTCCTATGGTAGTACCCCCATAGTTCCCAGCAAAGCTCACACCTGTCTTGGTGATTGTTGGGGACCTCTTCTACATTGTCTCAGTTTTTGGATGTCCAAACCAGATGTGCCCACCACCCACACCGTGATCAGAGTACAAGACCTCTGCCATACCAGTCTGACACTTTTCCATCTTAAATGTCAGCCCTCTGCTTGTAGTTTATGAAGCATGTCAATCACATGCTTAATGTAACTTTCCCAAGATGGCTGTAGATGGCAAAGTCATCACTATATGAAAGTGCAAAACATCTGCTCTGAAAAGCACCTGGTCCACTAGCTGCTGAACAGTCACCAGCACATTCTTTATCCCAGATTTTATCACTTGAAACTCAGAAGAGGTCAAATGGGGTAATGAATCTTGACTTCTCTCTGGCTTTGGATGTAAAGGGTGTCTGCCAATACCGATTTGTCAGGTCCTATAATGGTAAAGCACTTAGCCTTCCTAATTTCTCCAGGACCTATTTCACCCCAGGTGTTGGTTATGTGCCATTTCTATGTTGGCTCACGCCAGCGCCCAGCACACATATTGTATTAGTAGCAGATTTGGAGGTGCGGTCACTGTTGGTGAATGCAGGGCATGCATCAGTAGGTGCATCTCTCATTCCACAATAAGCCTGCATGCCGTGCCACACCAGGAATACATAAAGTGGTGAGCACATCTAAGGAAGGTCCGGCTGCCAATGCGAGCAAGCTCGTATCATGAGGCACCTCGACATCTTTCCCTGGTAAAACATCAGCTTCAACATGGCGCACACTGCCTGTCACAAGCCCACAATGCTGACCTCAGGGTGCCCAATCACCCTGTTGACATGCCCTGACCCAATGTATGTGCAGATGGGGAGCCCACTCTATTGGCATAATGCACCCCCCATTTGTTATGTGTTGAGGGGGTGCCTCAACCCCTTCGGCTCTTGCCCTCCACTTTATTGTGTGCAGACGGATGTCCCAACTCTCGCCAGCCACAGCATCCCCCAAACATTTTAGGGTGGCATGCTGGAAGCCCACCCAGCATGCTAAATCCCTAAAAAGAAAAAACTGTCCCGCAATATTTTTTTTGTTTGTTTTAACCCTGTGAAAGAAGAAAAGGTCCCTCGCGGTCCCTGCCCCTCCTACAACCTGTGCCCACCATCTGTGCACCCTGCCTCCCCACACCCTCCCTCACCCCACACTTACCTCAGAGTTGGGCGAATGATCTTCGTTGAACCGGGAACACGCCTGCACTCTTAAAGCTGACCACGAACTGAGGAAATGCCGTAAGCTGTATAATGGCATAAATAGGGTTTTTCAACTTTGATGCATATCTCAGGCATTTTTTGAATTTTGCACAAATTTCAACATGGGGTAACTGGGCCTTCCTCATGAGTTCAATCACTGTCATGGCGGTATTTGGTCCTGAAAGGTGATTTCAGTCACTGCACAGAATCACCTTTGAGACCGAGTAACAAAATGACAGTGCCTCTGTTCATGGGGTCCTATGTTGCAAATTTGGTGAAAAATCCAAAAATGGCTGTTTTATAAGCATACATTGCGCTGTTTCCATGCACGCCAGAACTTTTGTGATTCTGTATTATTTTCACTCCAGATTTTCAAATTGTCATTTTACACACCTCCTTATGATCAGTAGAGCTGTCATTTTACATATCCTGGCTGAAATGTGTTTTCACACGTCCAGCCAGAATAGCACGGTCGCTGTGTGAAATCAGTTTTTGGGACAGTTTGAGTAAATGATGGTGACACTGTTCATGAGCAGAGGTCCTAAAATACCTATGTTGAAAATTTGGTGCCAAAAGTCCATAAAATGACTATGTTACAAGCGTGAGTTGCGCAGTTTCCATGCACACTTGTAACTTCTCAAATTTGTAATATTTTCATGCCAGATTTTCAACACTGGCATTTTTTTCACCTCCTTATCAACAGTACAGCTGTCATTTTCACAGCCTGTCCAAATGTGTTCCCTCACACCTGTGGTGCACAATGGCGTGGTCTCTGTGGGAAATCAACTTTTGAGACAGATTAACAAAATCACAGCACCACTGTTCATGAGGGGAGGTCCCAAAATGCCTATGTTGAAAATGTGGCTAAAAACTCCCAAAAATAATTGAGGTTACAAATGTGTGTTGTGCAGTTTCTATGCATGCTCATGACTTTACCATTTTTCAAATTTTACTCCAGATTTTCAATGTTGCCATTTTTACACCTCCTCATTAACAATAAAGTTGCCATTTTCACATCCTGCCCAAAATGTGTTTTTGTCCCTGTGTCACCAAATGGCATAGCCACTGTGCAAAACCACCTTTCAGCTAACAAACTGATTGTGCTGCTCTTCATGAGGTGGGGTCACAAAAGCCTATGTTGAAAATTTGGAGTGAAAATATCAACAAACTCCCTACAACGTTAGGGTTTCCAACTGTAACACCCTGTCCTGTAGAGACTGCCAAGTGTCAGGAGGTGACTTGGGATCATTGGCTGTAATGATCACGCCATTCCTCCTGCATCTCCCCCACACCTACACCTGCTCCCCACGCCCAGGCCCCCTACTATTGCCCCCACCCGCGAAGTCTAAATCCCGCCCCTCCGCTGCACTACGCTACCACCTTACCATTGCACTACTTCTTCTAGCTGCAGGTGATATACACCCCAACCCCGTCCAACCCAACCCCAGGCCCTGCCCACCCCATATCCAACCCCTCAGCCAGCGTGAACTCCACCTCCCACCCTAGCTTCCTCCCCGGGCCTGCGCCTTCCACACCTAAATATTCGTAGCCTGGCCTCTAAGCTTGATCAGCTCCAGGTCCCAGCCATACAATACACCACTGATATTATCATCCTAACTGAAACCTGGCTAAAACCTAGTCTACCCGATAACAACTTAGCTATTCCAGGGTTCAACATTATACGGCAAGACCGCCTCCAGAGGCAGTGGGTGGCTATCTACATCAGTTCAGCCCTTCACTTCACTGTCACCATTACAAAACCGTGCCCAAAGCTTACGAGCTTCTGATGGTAAAACTGTCCTCCTCACTACCTATCTTTGTGGCTGGTATTTACTGCTGCCCAGGCACATCAACCACAATAGTCACCGACCTTCTGGGCCAGCTCGCATCCCTTGCCCAATCGGTGAACTATATGCTATGGGTTACTTTAACCACAACTGGCTAGCACCCACCTTTACCAAAACCCAAAGTGAGTTAACTGCTATTAACCTTGTCAAACCATTACTGAATCCACTCGCCAAACCTGAAGTCCGGTAATCACTCACTCCTCGACTGGGCACTTACCTCCCACCCACACCTCGTCGCCAACTCTGGTCTTCTCCCGATTCCATTAGTGACCACCACCTAATCTACTTAGTCCACAAAACCACAGAGTTAAATCCCTCCCAAATTTATATTCCAGCTGCTCAGACAAATCCCTCAATCTCTCCCACCTCTTGGATGATCTTACCACTCTAATTGGGTCCCAAGCACAAACCACTCTAATATGGATTCGGCCCTATGCACTTCCAGAACACCTTCCTTCCCATGGGACAAACACGCCCCTATGCCAGGCTAGAGTCCATGGTTCCCACTCTACCCTGGATCACTCCCGAGCTAATTGCTTGCCATCAAGCCTGATAAGGCCTGGCGACCTTCAAATCCTCCTCCTCCCCGCGACATCACACCTTCTATTGCATGCTCCGCAATAGGTGTACTAAGGCCATCCACCTAGTTAAGTCTGAATATTTTAGCAACACACTTTATGCAAACCTTGGAAGACCTTCCAAATTCTGGAAAGTCATTAACTCCTTTTCTCCCCCAAACAGCTAACCTCCACCCTTCTCCTTGCCCAAGGTACTCTCCTTCTCGACCCCAGGAAGTCGCCTCTGAGTTTAATTCCTATTTCACTACCTGTGCTCAGGCCCTCCTTGAAGCCCTTCCGCCTGCTAACACCCCATCTCCTCAGTCTCCTATCCCCTAGCCATCCGGCATGAATCCTTCTCCTTAGACACATTTCCACTGAAACCTTAGATGCCCTTTGCGCCTAAACCCTCCAAAGGCAAATCCTCCATGGTCTTGACAACAAACTCCTCTTCTTATCTGCCCCCGCCATCGCTACCCCTCTCACAGCCCTACTAAATCTTTCCTTTACTACCGAGTCACTCCCTCTGTTTGGAAGCATGCCACTGTTCTACCCCTCCTAAAGGTGGTGATTCTACCTCTACATCCACCACCGCCCATCTCCTCCTCCCCACACTTGCAAAACTCCAAGAACACCTGGTGCTATCCCAACTCTTTTCCTCACAGAAACCAACTTCTTCACCCCTTTCCAGTCAGGGTTCGAAAACACCACTCACTACCTCCTCCCTGCTCAGACTCACAGACCACATCCTCACTGGATGGATAAGGGCTAATCACTGCTGCCATTTTCATCGACCTAGCAAAAGTCTTCAACACAGTATCCTTCTCTTCTATCCTGCCTGTCTGGCGCTGGGTTAGCTACACCTGCCATAAACTGGTTCAGTGCCTACCTTCTAAATAGAACCCAATCCACTAAAATAGCTGACCACATCTCCCCCTCCCTATCACCTCTGGTGTACCCAAGGCTCAGTACTGCCCCATCCTCTCTCCATCCTTCTAAACGACCTGCCAAACTCCTGCTCCTCTTCCTCCATCCACATGTACGCAGACAACACAGTCCTCTCCTCCGCCAGACCCACGCAGAAGTCGCTTCCAATCTTCAGTCTGACTTCAATAAAATCCAACTCTGGTTCAACAGCAACCAACTCTCCCTAAATGCTAAGAAAACTAACTCTATGACATTCGGCACCAGACAGCGCCTATCCAAACTCACCTCCCTGAGATTCCACACCCTAAACAACACCATCCTTGAAGACGCATCCTCCTTCAGGTATCTCAGGGTTTGGCTTGACTGCCACCTTTCCTTCTTCACTCACGCCGATGCCATCATTTCCAAACTGCACCCAAAACTTGGTGCCCTCTATAGAAACCGCACTAGTCTCCTCTTCCTATCAGACGCAAATTGTTCAGAAAATGATTCTACCCTCCTTCGACTACTGTGATGTAGTTTACAGCTCTGCCACACAATCCACCCTTGCTAGACTAGACCCTCCACAATGGATTTTGCCGATTCACCAATGCCCCCTCGATCACATCACTGCACACTTTATCGCTCCTCGTCCCTACCTTCTCTAAGTAACCGCCGCCTAATTCATAGCGCTAAATTCACTTCTAACTTCTGGCTTGGCTCCTCCCTCCCTATCTCTCCTCCACCCTATCCTCCCACCTACCCCTCTCACACACCAGATCCACTGACCCCATACTACTATTCATCCTCACCGTAGGACCACCACCGCCAGTCCACATTCTCTTACCTCTTCCCTAAACTCTGAACGGCCTGCCCACCCAGATTCATCATTCTTCATCCAAACTCTCCTATCCTATGCCCTCTAGCTTCCACACACCTAATTGCTACTGCTCCTAACCACCCTCCCATTAGATCCTCCCCTGCTCCCCTGGCTCGACCAGTGGCCCGGCTATTCACCGAATTGCCTGGCTTATATAATACCCCTGCACTTATGCCTTCTCCATTACCTACTCCTCACCTCAATTCTCCTTCCCCTTCCTAATCAATCTAAGCTCCCAGTCCCACTTCCTCCTCCTCACCTAACCCCTCCCTATACACCCACGTTTCATCACCCTCCATCCCCACCCCTCTTGCTCTCCCAATCCTTCCTTTCTGTTTGATGCTCCTCCCTGAAGCTCAACCTCCACTACTGGCACTCAAGTTCTGTATTACTACCCCTGTTCTGTTACGGCACTTATGTACTTCATGTTTTGCCTCGATGTGTACCCTTGTTTTGTATACCATCCCCTTACATTCTTGTTCCTTACTGCTCCTACCTAGTTGGTTAACCACAATTTGTATAACCTGTACTTCTGAGCCTGTGCCGTGCTGAATGGCACTGCCTATGTACTTTGTTCTAATGTATCCTTCCCAACTATGTACATTTTCCATATTGTGCTACTGTAAGTTCAACTTTATTATGTATACCTGCCTCCTCTGTAATCCCCCAGGTGGCACCATGGGGCAGGCATCTTTTTCTCAGTATGCCTTTCCTGGTAAAACATTTTCAATAAATAAACAATAAATAAATAAAATAATTCACCCCCACCCCACCCTGCAGCCAGTGACAGGCATCGAGGTGTGCCTTGGAGTGTTCGACCTCAACGTCACCCCCATTCTCCTATACTGCACCCATCTCAGTGTATGTCCTTATGGAATGGGGTAAGTATAAGGCCCAAAGACCCTAAAGCACACCACGACACTTGTTAGTGTCTACAGGGTAGGGTGAGTAAAATGGCATGAGCGATATAGCTGATGCCCCAAAGGCACACCCTAGCGCCCTGTCAGTCTCTGCAGGATGGGTGGGGTTGGCGTCAGTTCCATACTTCACTGCCATTCCTATTATGCATCTCTAACTCCTGCACTACCAATATGCCATTCCTATTATGCATCTCTAACTCCTGCACTTCCAATGCCAATGCCAGCAAGACAACATTCAGCATTGACAAATGCTTGTTTATTTAACTTTTAAACAACCCTGACACCATTTGGAAAATTAAAAAAATTAGAGTTTGACACAATTCTGTTTATACTTTAAATATTTTCTGTAATGATGCCCCTCTTTTATTTATTACTGAAGATGGTTGCATGAAAACAAGATCACTTTCCTTAGATTTCCTCTGCACTGGCTGCATGTCTTCACTTGACATCATAATCCTCTCTTTTGGCATCATAATTATCTGCATAGCAACAGACTGTGATGTCATAAACAGAACTGTGATGTCAGGTGTAGACAAACAGCCACTTCAGATAGGGTAGAAATTCTTTTTATGCCAATTTCCTTAGTAATAATGAAATAAGGGTAAAATTACAGAAAACAGTATGAAATATAAGCTGAATTGTGTCTAAATATTTCATTTTGGAAAGTAGTCCCAATAGCGTCAGGAGATCTTTGCTTACTGTGCAATCTATGTAGAACCTCATGGTCCCATCCATTTTGGGAATTAATGCTACTGTACAAATGAGGATCAGTGACTGCTGTGTACCTGAATGACTCAAAGAGCCTCATCTCCTTAATTTCCTTCTCAATAGTAGGGCTGTGTGATTTGATTTGCTAAAATCTGGGCTGCATTGAGCACCCTGTTGTGCACCATATATGAGTTGGAAACAAGCTGGCCATAAAAGGACCAGATCAGCTCAGACATCACACTCTGAAATCTCAAGGGGAGGAATACCCAAAAGCTTACATAAGCCCATCTGGTTGAGTTTCGAAGAAATGCAGAGAGATGCACCATTCTTGAAGTATTTTGTGTGCTCTGATCATCATGCATAGCTGATTTCTGCACTCAGTGTGTGTGAGAGATGGTGAGAGATTTTTTTTCCAATTGTTTAACCAGGAGTGGCACACTAAGCTGAAAGCTTGTTTATAGGTACAACCTGGGAGCACAGAAAGTTAAGTGACTTGCTCAGGGTCACACAGTATGCAAGTGGGGGCTGGATTCAAACCCAGGTCTCCAGATTTGCAACTCAGAGCCTTAAACCACTGCACTATACTGCCTCCATATGAAGGACATGTGGCTGCTGTTGTCTTCATTTCACATTCAAAATACCTGCAATTGTAAAGTAAAAGCACAGCAGAAAGATTACTTTACTACAAAGTACCTTACCAAAAAGAAAAAACTTGAGAAAGAAAACACTTTTCTGTGATGGGGCACAGAAAAGAAGGAGGTGAGAATAGAATTTAGATTAGTTAAACTAATATACCTACCTTACCTCTTACCAAAGAAAAACTATTACTTACCTTGTGTAACCTCACATTGCGTTATTAGAATCCCAGTAAGACCTAGTGGTAGGAGAAGACAGCTTGTGAAACTCCAGTTAAATGGATTTCACACTGTCTCACTCTGTTCTCAGTCTCAGCTGAGACTGAGGGATGACATCACCATAGAACTATTGCAGCTGCATGAGCCACAACGGACTCTGCAGAAGGGAGTTAGAGTAGAATGTTGGGAGGTTTGAACAGTCAGTCTGTGTTCAGTTGGAGTTGGAGATTGTTGTGAGAGGAGCACAGCAGCTCTGTGCTCAGGCTCCTGGAGTCTCAGCCCTGAAATAGGGCTACATTTAGGGAAAGGTGTGTTTCTGCCTAAAGAGAGACACAGTAAGTTGTTTTAAAGTGGTGGAGACCGCCAATTTGTCTTCTGTTCCCATCCCTGAGGGGATGGGGCAGGAAGGTTTGCCTGCTATTCCAGGGGCAACCCCTTGGCTACTGCTGGAGAAAGAAGCTGCCTTATTTTGTCCACGTGTGGGGTACAAGAAGATTTTGTGATTCGCCTGTGGGGCACCTGCAACCGGAGGGTGAGTTCTGCTCTTTCTAAAGGGCTCATGTTTCATCCTGAACTGTGTTAAAGTGGGGATTGGACTACTGAAGTAGTGGGAGGCCTAGAGTAATAGGCATAGCCAAGTAAAAGTATGTTCAAGTCCAGCACAATGGGGAAGTCATGAACAGGAGATGTGACATACGCCTACCCAGTAATCTACATTGCCAAGCTTTCAAAAAGAAAAGAGTTGTTTAGTTTCTAGAGAAATGGCCAGGTATGGATTGTGGGAGCTGGAGGTGGAGACCCCCATCTTTCGTAACCAGGTCCACCTCTACGAATTTGCTCTGTGGATTTCTACTTGCCTCATGCACTTGGCCAGTGATGAGGGAAGTACCCAGATGTGGGATGGAAGGAAATTTCTAGGAGTCGAAGGATCTAAGGCGTTTGGGGAGCCACAAACAGGAAAGCTGGTTCATTCCCATATGGATCATGGATTAAGTGGCCGGTGGGGGAGCCGGGCCATGGGAAAACCCAAGTAGTGTATAAGTCGGGCTATGTACCCAAAGCTGCATGCAAGTCCGGCTGTGTGCCTGGTGGGTTCAGAGCCTGAAGGCTGAAATGTGAAGTGTTCTGTGTCTGTAATCTGCATTACCAGGAATGTAGCCCCATGGGGGTCTGTCTATGCTTTGTTTGTTCAGTTTGATGTGAATAAAAGCCACACTGTAGAATCCTTTCCTGGTTTTGGACATTACAGTTATTGCTTCCTGTGTTCGGATTTAATTGGTGCCCCTGGCAGAGTAGCTAACCTAGCCCCTGTGCCTAGTGTCCTAGTCCTCCCTAACCCAGTCCCTACCAGGTACTGCTGTCAGCTTCAATAGCATGCCACCTGTCATTTTTCAAAAGGTAGGGTCCAGGGTTATAAAAATGGGAGGCACTGCTTTTGATTTAATTCTGGGAGGAAGGGTGTTTGGGCAAGGGGCTAATGTTTTGGCTATCTGGCAGTGAGTAGCCCAAAAGCTGAAGCAAGCTAACTAGCGTGTTGCTGTGTGTTGTGGATCTTATGCTGCTGTTTAAAATGCCAACTGTTTATCAAGGAGCAGTAAAGCTAAAAGAGTGTGCCCTTATCCTGCATCAATTGTTTACAGCATTTTTGCCTGCTTTTAAAAGGACTGTGTGATAAAGAAAAGTGTGGAAGACTAGGGCAGCAACAGAAAAATTGTGCCCTGGACGTTGGAAAAGCTTTTGAATGAACTGGGAAACTTGCTGTGTGAATGGCCATGCTAAATGGCTGAAATGGGCTCCCACCGTGGAGTCAGTTGAAAAAAAAAAAAGTGGTTTTGCAGTTTAAATTTGCCTGCTCAATGATCGCTGTGAAGAGAAGAGCACTCATGAGGAAGAAGAGGCTCATTTGCATGGCGTCATGTGATTGGTGAGGCTGCAGTCAGTCCCGCCTCAGCCAGCTCTACAGTGACTGCCCAGCATTCGAGAGGAGTGTGTGGAGTCGTGTACTGGCTAATGGAGGAGCATCGCGGTGATTAAAAAGTGCTGTAAACTGTTAAAAATAGACTGTTCTGTTCAAAATCGGGCTCAACTCGCATCTCGATTGACTAAATTGCAAGGGGTGATCGGGAGATGATCAGCAGGACTGCCCACCGTTCTCTTTCTGAGGCCTCCAAGACTGGCTGCAGGTTGTTTTTCCATCGCAGCTAACAGCTACTGATAACAGTAAGTACCAACAGTAAAAGTTGCTCAAATAGTGATTTTCTGCCAAAACCATCTAAACGCAGTGCAGTGTGAAGTCGCTTGGTAAGTAACGACTGTGTCAAGTTCTACCAGCAAGTGCAAGTCTGCTAGGCCATTGACTGTGTGCATAGTAATGAGTTCAGCATCTGTTTAAAGTTTTAAAGCCAGAGAGAGACTGTGAGTAGTAGCCAAATGTGAAGCACTAGTTTACAGGCAAGCCTGTGCTTAAAATCCTGAGGCTTTAAGGGACTGTGAGTTAAAGAAATGTTTCCAGCAAGTAAAGAGTCCGTGGAAAATCATGTAAATGTGTTAGAAAAGAACAGTGCAAGATTGTGCAGTTTGAGCAAAAGTTATCAGTAGTGTGTGTGTAAATCGGATGCGCAGTGGCTTGACCCATTTCTGAATGTTGATGCACAGGAGTGCTGCCGCCACCATTACAGGGTGGGTAGTAAAGTAAACACAGCAGCAGAAGAGACATTTTAAAAGTAAAGAAAGGTGTTCAGTAAAGTGGGCTTGAGTAACAGTGAGTTTTGTTTGTTTTCCTGCAGTTATGGCCTCAGGACCAGCTCGCTACCTGGATAATGCCCGGCTGCAGTAGCAGCAGTAGTAAATAGATTAAGGGAAATTGAAAGGTGTTATTATGGAGGACAACTGCCTCCTCATGTGGCGATTCCTGGATATCCAATGCAAGTGGCAAATTTGCTTAAATGCTGGAAGGATGTCTTCATTATACCTCACTGTTCTGGGTGCCTAGAGAAATATGGCTTGTATAAAGCACCCTAGATTCGCTTGGTTCTCCACATGGACAAAGGTTCAGGAATCTGTAGTTGGTAGCACACAGCACCAGGCGGAGCCTGTTGAAGAAGGTTCCTCGGGGAGTGTGGCACAAAGCTAGAGGGTGCAGATTTAGAGACAGAACCAGATGTTGAAGTTTCGATGCTGGATCTCAAAAGGAAAGTTCAGATAAAGCATCAGTAGACCCCTGGGGGCTAGCCCAAGTCTTTAGGAGAAGATGAGATGCGGAGGCCTTTGAATGGGAGGTGTTGGACCTCCTGCCTAGTGATGAGGGGATAGTCTCAGGAATGAGGACGACTGCTCACCCTGGGCTCAGATCCTCAGTGAGGAAGAAGATGAGGGGAACCTATGTGGTCTTGTGAAAAGGAACGGGTACACAGCCTCAAGCTCTTGCCTCGGAGGAATGCATGGAAGAGAGTGGTGATGCCACTGCCCTGGCTATGCAAGAAAAGAAGTCAGGGATCCGTTTTTAATCTCATTGAGGATGCGTGGCTGGCAGAACCAGGACTGGCTGCCCCCAAGCCAGGCCAGCGGTCTCAGATTGACCAAAGCTAGTAAAGAGGAGAGACTGGTTCGAGGAAGGCAAATGAAATCTATGGGATGACCTTTCCTACCTTTCCTTGGAGAGCCTGGGAGGAGATTGAGAACAGCAGGAAATCCTGGATCTGGGCCAAAGCAATGAAATGTGTGTATCCTGGTGCAAATAAGCACTTCAAGAACAGACTGTTTCATGAGAAATATACCCAGTGGAAGAGAGGTAGGACACTGTTTATGGACAGAGTGCGAATAGTGGATGGAGAGGGATGTGAAACCTTCCACTGTGTGAATGTGTGCCCAGACGGGGTAATAATTCAAGCTCCTGACCCCATGTACTATTGGCCTCAATGCAAGGACCTCCCAGCAAATGTGCCCGTGCCTACTAGATGGAAAGCCGAGCAGTGGTAGTCAATACTGCCACACCAGTCTTTGCAGTGCCTTTGTTGATCCACCAGTATGGACATCCAGGACTCAGGTGCCCCACATTCATCAGTTCTACAGTGTACTGGCCTTTCCAGACTCTATCGACTGGTCCGCCAGATGACTTCAGATCCAGAGAGGACACCAGCCCAGCTGTATCCTGATCCATCACCTGGTAATTGGATGACATCAGACCAGCTGTTTTCCTTTTTGTTCCTGTTCTAAGGTTCCATCTCCAGAGATGACATCAACCCAGCAGTTCCCAGATGTGCCCTCCTGTAGTTCCCGGAAGATGTCCGCCCAGCTGTATCGGAAGAAATGCTGCCAGGGAGAGTCTTCGCTGAGGAGCAGGTTGGCAGATTTTCGCTCTACAAGGGCTGGTAAGTCAAACGCTTTCCTTATGACATTGCAGTACACACCCCTACACTAGCAGACTCCAGAATGTGTGAACTGTCCTCAAAGACCTCTCTCTTGGGACTTTGGCCTGTTAGAACTGTGCTTCACTGGGCTCCGCCCAGGAGAGACTCTTTAATGGACTAGCCTTCAGGCACTGTGGTCACTAGTTGCGACTTTTAGGCACTCCATCCCCCAAATGTGTATTGTAAATAATGTCATTGTTTTTCTACAGTTTCTAGTGTATATACTGTTTTTCTACCTTTCTAAAAAATTATTTTTGGGATTCTCCAGTGTTTTGATGGTAGGGGTTTAGGTAGACTGTGTATGCAGATTAGAGTGTGTGTGTTGTCTTTCTTTCTTGCAGGTGTTCCTGAAAAGATAGAAGAGAAGACAAGAAGAGGAGGAGGGCTCATCGAGCTCCTCACCAGTACTTTAGTGTGTAGTAATTAAAGTACAGTGGTTGTTATTGTTGTTGTTACTGTATTAACCTTTTCCTTCCACAGGTGTGGTTGTGGGGTAGGGAGGCAGTAAAGTGATGTAATGGTGTGGCATGAGTTTCTTGGTGTGTGGTTGCAGGTTGCCCAAGGTCAGGGAGGTCCCGGGTTGTTTTTATTTGGGTGTAAAGGTTAGAGGCAGATAGATTTTCCTAGAGGGCTGGGGGATTGACAGGCTGTGGTCCTAAATGGCCATAGGGACTGCAGTGCTGAGCTATTAGGGCTATGCTCTGGACAGTTCTACCAGAGCCACTAGGTGGCCATAGTAAGTGGGTAGAGTAGAGGCTGATATGTCAGCTAAAGGCCTCTAGGCCCTTAGTGTTGCCTGCCTGTGCTTCAGACGTGGTAGGAGAGGGCCTGATCACCCCTCCACAGGTAGCACATAGGGTGGGATGGCCTAAGCCGGATAAACAATGACTGCGGAGAGTCATTTTCCTGGTCAGTGGGGTTGTGTAACCCCGCATACCCGGGGTTACTAGAATCCCAGTAAGACTAGCGTAGGCAGGGAGGGCAGCTTGTGAAACTCCAGTTAAATGGATTTCACACTGTCTCACTCTGTTCTCAGTCTCAGCTGAGACTGAGGGATGACATCACCATAGAACTATCGCAGCTGCATGAGCCACAATGGAATCTGCAGAAGGGAGTTAGAGTAGAATGTTGGGAGGTTTGAACAGTCAGTCTGTGTTCAGTTGGAGTTGAGATTGTTGTGAGATGAGCATAGCAGCTCTGTGCTCAGGCTCTTGGAGCCTCAGTCCTGAAACAGAGCTACATTTAGGGAAAGGTGTGTGTTTCGCCTAAAGAGAGACACAGTAAGCTGTTTTAAAGTGGTGGAGACCGCTGATTCAGATTCTGTGCCCCATCCCTGAGGGATGGGGCAGGAAGGTTTTCTGTTATTCCAGGGGCAACCCCTGGCTACTGCTGGAGAAAGAAGCTGCCTTATTTTGTCCACTGTGTGGGGTACAAGAAGATTTTGTGATTCGCCTGTGGGCACCTGCAACTGGAGGGTGAGTTCTGCTCTTCTAAAGGGCCCATGTTTCATCCTGAACTGTGTTAAAGTGGGGATTGACTACTGAAGTAGTGGGAGGCCTAGAGTAATAGGCTTAGCCAAAAGTAAAAGTATGTTCAAGTCCAGCACAATGGGGAAGTCAAAACATGTAGAGGAGATGTGACATACGCTCACCCAGTAATCTACATTGCCAAGCTTCAAAAAGAAAAGAGTTGTTTAGTTTCCAGAGAAATGGCCAGGTATGGATTGTGGGAGCTGGAGTGGGAGACCCCCATCTTTAGTAACCAGGTCCACCTCTACGGATTTGATCTGTGGATTTCTACTTTGCCTCACGACTTGGCCAGTGATGAGGGAAGTACCAGAGATGGGATGGAAGAAATTCCCTCTAGGAGTCGAAGGCTCTAAAGTGGTTTGGGAGCCACCAACAGGAAAACTGGTTCATTCCCATATTGACAGCGGATCAAGTGGCGGCGTGGGGAGCCGGGCCATGGGGAAACCCAAGTAGTGTACAAGTCGGGCTGTGTACCCAAAGCTGGTGCAAGTCCAGGCTGTGTGCCTGGTGGGTTCAGAGCCTGAGGGCTGAAATGTAGAAGTATTCTGTGTCTCTAATCTGCATTACCAGGAATGTAGCCCTGGGGTCCATCTATGCTTTGTTTGTTCAGTTTGGATGTGAATAAAAGCCACACTGTTGAATCCCATTCCTGGTTTTGGACATTACAGTTACTGCTTCCTGTGTTCAGATTTTCTTGGGTGCCCTGTGCACAGTAGCCAAATCTAGGACCCCTGTGCTGAGTAACTTAGTCCTCCTGAACCCAGTCACCACCAGATACTGCTGTCAGCTTCAACAGCATGCCACCTGTCATTTTGCAGAAATGCAGGGGTCCGGGGTTACACTTGTAAAGAATAAAGATTTAAAGAAAGAAGAAAATCTAATTTTAGACAACTGAAGCGGAGCACAGAAAAGAGGGGTAGGGGTATGATTGAAACGAAGATTACTTGAACTAAAAAAGACTGCTATACCAAAAGGAAAAATGTTTATCAGCTAACTGTATAAAACATCAAAGAAAGAAAATGAAAGCTAATGTTTTTCTGCTGCAAAGTGCATGTGAGGAGGGGGGCACAGAAGAAGATTTAGGAAGGGATGGAAGATTCGGAAGCAAATACTGTTTCCACTAACACAACCACCTTACCAAAAGAAGAAATACAGTGTTCCTCCCTTAATCTGCCCCCCCATTCTACCATCTTCACTTAATTCCAATGTGAGATTCTGTCCCTTTTCCAGAAATGTTACCTCCCCTTTAACAGCCATCCTCTATTATTCGCCACTCTCTTTTATCCACCACAATGTAGGATGTATGGAGGTTGGAGGATAAAAGAGGAGCACTGTACCTAATAGATTCAAAGAACAAAATAACTGCAACTGGGGGCGCAGAAAAGATAGGTAAAAGGGAGGATGTTGTGGTCAGGATTATCAGGTGCCGCTGTAGCAGACAGGCCCAACCCCCTCCACTCCACACACACAAACACAGACAACTGGAGGGTAGCGAAGGAGATTATACAATGGCAAGAAAGAATCCTGGCTTCTGATTGGTCAGTTGGCTGTCACAGCAGGGATGTTATCCTGACATAACATCCCTGCTGATTGTTTGGATGATATGGACCACCAGCATGATGATCTCCTCTTTCTCTTAAGAAAGAAAGATATGTTTACACACTAACAAAAACATTCTTTAAAGGTATTTTTATTATAAAACAACAAGCCATTGTATAATAGGAATAATGCCCTCCAGGGTGGGAGTTATGCCAGGATAACATCCTTCTCGGTGTTGGATGCCCTCGGCCAATAGCCTCGGGCCCACAAGGTGGGATGTTATCCCAGCATAACTCCCACCCTGGAGGGATTATTCCTTTAATAACTCATAGCACTCATGAGTTAGCTGTAAGCTGCTCTGTGGTCTGAACAAGGTAGAGACAGTGGTATCCTGTTGTTAGGGTGCCTTGATTAGAGTGCCATAATGTGGGCACTGCAACAAGGGTGTGACTGACAGTGGCAATCTGAATTTTAGATCGTCCTGCATTCACATCCTGTTGGGCATCCCTATACTTTTATGTCCTTCAGAGCATGCCCACCCCAGAGGATGTTATATTTTTTTTCAGGGTACGGGGTGTGAAGCCCCTGCAAAATTTAATTTTGTGCCTGTCCTTTTCGCGCTGTAACTGGTGCTGGAATCACACTGCACCAATGCCAGGTGACATATTCCTTATGCCCTAAGTTACCGCACCCACATTGCCCATGCACTGTCAAGGGTGAACCAAGACACTAAAGACTTTTATTGCCGAAAGCAAATTAGAGGACTCTGGCCTGGGATGGCCCACATTAAGCCTAGCATTATTGACAGGAAACCTTTTTTTGTTTATTTTGTTTGTTTATTTGATTGAATAAGATAGAAACACAAGTGAAGTAGAGCTAGAAGTACCCACATTAGAATGCCCAGTTGTGGGCAGTAGGCACTGCTGGTCAATGGCTGGAATCCTGCCTTTCAGATGATTTTTATTAGCCCCCAAAATAAGAAAAACAAGTGAGAGTGCTATAGTCCAGGCCATAGGCCTTTGACCAATGACAAGATAAAGAGGATATTTTATTTAAAATATAATTAAAGTTAATGAAACAAACATGCACGAGAGGGCCCAAGACTCAACCATAGGCTCTGTATCAGCATTACATTTTTTTTTATTTTAAATTTAAATAGCCTTTAAATTTAGTAAGGCTTTTGAGTCAGTCTTTCAATGGAAACTGGTCAAAAGTTAAAGGATTTGGGGGTAAAGGAAAATATGGCATATGGATTGAAAACTGGCTGAGAGAAAGGACACAAAGTGTTGTAGTAAATAGGGAAGTGAATGGGCCTTACTAAATCTAAGCATACTACAGTATGTTGAATGCCTGCCACTTGTCAGCTCCTGGTTACCCAGTCAAAGAAGTCAATAAGATTTATTAGACCAGACATCCTCCTACTGAATTTATATTGCCTGGGGTCCTGCAGCCCATTCCCTTCCAGGAAGTCCATCAGTTCCTCCTCAGTATGGACTCCATCACAGCACATTCTTTACTATAGATATCAGGGTGACTTGCACTTCCTTCTGGTCTGGTGTAGGGGACCAAGTCTACTGTTCTCCATTCACTAGAGACTAACCTTGTAGCAAGCGAGCAGTTGAATATGTCTGGACACTGAGACACTATTACAGTATTTTCACAGCCTCTTTGAGCATCCTAGGGTGTAAGCTGCCAGGTAACATAGATTTATCTACAACAAACACTTTTAACTTTTCGATTACCCTTTCCCCTGTGCTGCTCAGGTTGTTTCTGCACCAGACCTGTTCCTTCCCTTCTTCCCCACACATTCTGGTAGATATCCTTCTTTTCTTAGTAAGTGTGAAACAAAAGCATTTGTTCAGTATCTTTGTCTTCTCTTTGTCCCCTCTTCCACATCTTCCTCCCTTTTAAGCCTCACTATGTCCCTTTTAAACTTTTGTTTCCCGAATGTATCAGACAAATTCTTTTTCACCTTGCTTCACTCCCTTGCTAGCCTGAGTTCTATCTTTGACTTGGCTCCTATCCTTTTAACTTGCTTCTCTGCTAGCCTTAACGTTCTCCTCTCTGTTTTCTTCCTTTGTGTCTGCCCTTCTATTTTATGAAAGTTCTTCACCTGGCTCTTATAATGCCTTTACTTTGCCCCAGAACCACACTGAGTCTCTTGCTCTTTTGCCCTATGTTACTCTCCCAAAGAAGCTGAACAAGAAGGTGGTGTATTCCTTGCTGTCTTTAATTGCTGCAAATTTAGTCTTGGCTTGTCTGGCTCTCCTGTAGTTTCGGTGAGGGATGCTAATTGCCTGACCTCTGGCCTCAGCTACGTGATAACTGGAGGTGGATATTAGTCAGAGTTGAGGTAGCAAGTGATTTTGTTTTCTCAGAAGAAGCCAGAAGGAAGGATCCAGATTCATTTCAGTGCTTTGCAGTAACTGCTCACTGCTATTTTGTTTTAAACTTAGATTGTGGGTTTTAGTGACACTGTTATTTCTTTGCCATCTTTTCTTAGAACTGTTTTTGGGCTGTTGAAAATTTAAAACCTAGTTTGGTGTGCTTGTAGTGGTGGTGTGTATTCCTTTGCTGTCTTTAATTGCTGCAAATTCACCCCTCCTCCCTGCCCCCACCCTTAATTATATGCCCTGTTAAATCTGATTGACAGGAGCTAAGCACAGGAATAGTAGGGACTGTGGAGTAGGAGAGGCATAAGGGGGAAGAAGCTGCCCTCAGCACAAGCGTTTTGACTCATTTTTTATTTATTTATTTTTCCTTCTTCAAAGAAAAGTATCTGAGGATCAGTGGCAGGAGTTTTAGGACAGTATGTCAATAAAGCGGGAACCAGGAGAGCTTCAGCAACAGACAAGCACTGGAATAGCAGTATAAGTGCAGTATAATGTGGGAGTGGTGCAATGCAGTGGCTGCGGGCAGCCATATTCAGGCAGACCTTCTGGACGCTAAGGGGCTGCCCTATCTGCATGTACCTCTTGGACTGAGGAATGAGGTAGCCAGACTCAGAGTGGAAGTAAACTGAGGCAGGAGTACCATCACCCCTATCGAGAGACCACCCAGTCTGACGCCGCTGCCTCAAAGGATGCCGAGAATGAGGAGCACTTGGATGACAATGGGCTCAGAGAGGGTTAGGCAGTCAGGCAGAGGCACATCCCTGATCCTATTCCACTCCAGAACTCATATGCCACCCTGGCAAATGGGACAACCAAATAAAGGTACTCAGAGAAGTGGAAGGGAAGATGTGGAGGTCAGCCAAGGAGGTGACCTCAGTAGGAAGATCAGTGGACCCCAGAGGAGGAGGAGGAGGAGGAAGCAAATCCTGGTGGGGACTCCATCATAAGAGGGATCAAGCTAGGAACACAGGAGGGGAGGACAGGGAGGAGAGATGCCTACCAGGTGCCACGGCATGGAGGGATGGGAGGAAGATCCTAGGGATCCCCGGGAAGGCAAGATGGGAGAGTGAGCTGGATGTCATTTTCCACCTAGGTACTAATGACCTGGCAACTGGGGAGCAAGGATGTTCAGGAAGAGTTTAGGAAATTGAGGATGGGTCTCAAGCAAGTAGCTACTTCTGCCACCTTCTCAGAAGTACTACCTGTGAGAGGATGGGAGAGCATAGGGGTGCATGCACTAGAAACTTTAACTCATGGTTGAAGAACTGGTACTGTGAGGAAGAGGTTGGATTCATTGGTGACTGGGACCCACCTGGAGGATGGAGGCTTGTTCAAGCCTGATGGCCTGCATCAATCCTGGAGGGAATCCAAGCACTCAATGATAAGTTTAAATGCTACATGGGCAAGCATTTAAACTAGCCAAGGGTGGCAGACCAGCAAGGAGGGTACACATTTCCCACCCCCACAGCTAGCAGTGGAACTAGTGAACAGAAGGAGTGGATATCTCTACAAAGCAGTGTGCAAAAGATGGAGATAAATGTCCAAGAGGTGGATAGGCAGAAAGGGCAAATTCAGCAGAAGGGCAGACAGCAGGAGAACCAGGGATAAAGGACAATGAGGAAAGGGACTGGAGTAGAACAGCTAAACAGTCTAGGGAGTTCAAATCATGGAAATCCATGTGTGCCAATGCCAGGAACCTTAGCAACAAAATGGAGGATCTGGAGGCTGTCATGGTGCAGTCGGACCTGGACATTGTAGCCATCATAGAAACCTGGTGTAATGATAACCATGACTGGGAGACTGCCATACCTAGCTCAACATATTCAGAAGAGACCGGGCAGGTAAGTAGGAGGAGGTGGCACTTTATGTGAAGATGACATAAGGGCCACAGAGATCCAGGAGAAACAAAATGGGGAGAGATACTATGGGTTAAGCTGGAAAGGAAAATAGAGCTAGCCATGTGCACAAGTGTGGTCTATAGACCACCAGCCCAAGAGGAAGAAACAGATAGGGAGTTGATGCTAGCGCATCCAAAGGATGCAGACAAGGGTGAGGTAGTGCTGGTTGGAGACCTCAATATTCCAGACGTGGAATGGAGCATCCCAGCAGCAGCATCAACCAGGAGTGGATTTATCCTGGACTCCCTTCAAGGTGTCTTCTTCAAGCAACTGGTCATGGAACCAACTCAGCAGAAGGCAATACTGGACTTTGTGCTCACAAACAGGAACAGTGTGATGGGAGTAACAATGGAGGAGCACCTGGGAACAGTGACCACCAGTCATTGTGGTTTGAAATCACAAAAGGAGCAGAACCAAACCACACAAAACATGTATCCTGGATTTTGGGGGCGAGACTTTGGGAAAATGGGGAGATGCTTGAAAGAGGCATTAAGGGGAATCGGATGGGAATCAGGGGTTGAGGAACAGTGGGCAGTATTTAAAATGGGGTTTACAAGAGCAACAGAATTATGCATTAAGCAGGTTAGCAAGGAAAAGGAAGAGAAGGCCATTATGGTTTTCCAAGGAGGTAGTGGAGAAAGTGAAAGCCAGAAAGATTGTATTTAGGCAATACAAAAGACACAGGCATAAGGGGATAGGGAGTAGTAACAGGAGAAGAAAGGAGGCAAAGAGGTCAGTAAGGGAAGCCAAAGCTCAGACAGAAGAGCACATTGCAGAATCAGTGGGTAGAGGAACAAACCTTTACAGGTACATAAGGAAAAACAAAGGCAAAGGGAGGGATAGTGAGACTGAAGGGGAAGGATGGGGGCTGCGTGGAGGATGAAAACAGTAAAGCTGACATATTGAACAGGTATTTCTGTTCAGTCTTTACTGAGGAAGAGGATGGTATGGCCTGAAGGAGTACAAGGGTGGGAATGATGAGAAATGGACACATGTCCCTTTACATGAGAAAGGATCCTGAAGGAACTGGAAGGAATAAGAGTTGATAAAGCAATGGGGCCAGATGGGTGCACCCCAGGTTCCTTAAAGAACTAAGAGAGGTGGTGTCTGAACCTCTGGCAATCCTGTTTAGCTGATCACTGGAAACAGGATGTGCCAAAGACTAGAGGACAGCAGATGTAGTCCCTTTATAAAAGTGGGAACAAGAGGAAGCAGGAACTACAGACCAGTCAGCCTCACCTCGGTAGTGGGAAGATCATGGAAGCACTACTGAAGGAGAGTTGGTGGAACATCTGGTTGTCATTGTGCTACAGGACCCAAGGTAGCATGGTTTCACCAGGGGGTGGTCCAAGTCAGACCAACCTCATTAAATGTTTGACTGGGTGACAAGGGAGGTGGATCAGGGGAGGCAGTGGACATGGTCTATCTGGACTTCAGAAGGCCTTTGACACTGCACCACATAGAAGGCTATTACACAAACTGGGGAATATGGGTGTGGGCAGGACAGTAGTGTGGTGGGTAGGTAACTGGCTGGGTGGCAGGACACAGGGTGGTAGTAAATGGTTGTCACTCCGCAGAGGAAGAGTGACCAGTGGGGCACCACGGGGTCAGAGCCGGGACTGGTTGTATTCAACATCTTCATTAGTGACATTGCACAGGACCTAGAAGGCAGAATTTCCCTGTTTGCTGATGACGCAAAGCTCTGTAACAGAGTGGACACACCAGAGGTGTAGACAGAATGAGAAGGGACCTGCAGAAACTTGAACAATAGTCAGGGTTTGGTAGTTGAAATTCAATGCAAAGAAGTGCAAGATAATGCATATAGGCACAAAACCCTGCATGGTATATCAGTTGGGGGTGAGGATATAGCATGCCAAGCAGGAAAGGGATCTTGGGGTCATCATCTCTGATGACTTCAAGGTAGGAAACAGTGCAACAAGGCAGCAGGTAAGGCAATAGGATGCTGGGAGATAGGCAGGGCATCACCAGTAGGAAAAGGAGGTCATAATGCCACTATACAAGACACTAGTGAGGCCCCACTTGCAGTACAGTGTAATAGTTCTGGAGACCTTACTTCACGTAAGGACATAGACAGGGTAGAGAAGGTTTAGAGGAGGGCAACAAAGATGGTATATGGATTGCATCACAAGTCCTATGAGGACAGGTTGAAGGACTTGAATATGTACTCCTGGATGAGAGGAGGAGAGAGGATATGATAGAGACATACAAGTATATTACAGGGAGGAACAGGGTGCAGGAATACACTATTTGTAAGCAAAAAAGATGTTTCAGGACTAAAGGGCATGAGATGAAGTTGGAGGGAGAATGATTCAGAGGAAAAGTGAGGAAGAATTTCTTCAAAGAATGGGTGGTGGACAAGTGGAAAATCCTGCCAGAGGAAGTGGTGGGGGCTGAAAAATCATGGGATTTAAGAATGCATGGATAGACATAAAGGAGTTCTGGAGGTCAGGGGTGAGGGCAACAGACTTCTAGGAAAACATAAGGTGAACTTACAAGCTCAAATGGGCAGACTGGGTGAGCCATAGGCCTTTATCTGCCGACACTGTCTATGTATCTATGTAAGCTTAATGTAGCTCTAGCATTCCTGATGCTTCCGCTTTTACTCTACTTTTTGTTTGCTCTGTTCTTCCATGCTTTTCCTCAACAGATCCCACATCTTATCAAAATCTGCCTTCTGGTGGTGGCCAGCCCAGTAGTGCAGCAGGTTATGGTATCTATGCCTCCTGTTGCCATGCTGGCAATCTGAGTTCGAGGAATGGACTTGAGTCAATGGGGGCCAGCTGGGAGAAGGAATATGGAGCATCCTTGGAGGCTCTCTTCCCTTGGGAAGGGGATCCCATGACCTACCACTAGACTGCCACCTGGAGGAATCTGGGTGGCGATGCATGTGCAGTCTTGTAGCATGAGGAAGGACCAGAGTACAGAGTACTGAAGGTGCCTTTGCAAAGGTGGATTACACACAGCGTGCTTGTTGTATGTCTAGCCGCATCAGGGGAGAAATGGAGATGGAAAATATGGAGGATGGGATTCATGAAGTCCACCCAGCACCAGTGGCCCACCCTGTCTCGGAGGTAACGGCAGGAGGAGACTCAGGATGGCCACATGTGACAGGACAAGGTTGTTTCAACTGTCCAGCCTGCTACTGGAGGATAAAAACCTATTTGCAAAAACATCTGCCTTTTGGAATCCCACATAGTAACAGAACTTGCCCCTTTGGTGGCTCCCATTTGAACCTCTGACCTCACTGTCTTATGGTCACTGGATCCTAGTTGTTCCTGGCCTCCACATTTTGGATCTTCTCATTGTTTGTGAGTACAAGATCCAGCTGATCCCCTTTCCTTGTTGAGTCTTGGACCAGTTGTACCAAGAACACTGCTTGGCATGCTTCCTTCTGCCAGGAGCTGGTTCCCAGTACTTGCTGCAACTGGGATTTTCCAGTCCATGTCCATAAATGGAGAGTTCTTTGAGGTAAGAGAAGTTGTGAGCAGAGTACCGCAAGCATCAGTGTTGGGTCTTGTCCTTTCATATGATTATTTGTGACACTGGGGAAGGCATAAAAAGCAAAGCCTGCCTCTTCTCAGCTGACACAAATATCTGTGCAAGGTTGAAACGGGGAAGGACATGGGAACTCAGGGAGGATCTGGGCAGGTTGGACTACTGATGAAAGATCTGACAGCTGGTGGTACAAGAGTGCACCATAGAGGGAAAAGACCTAGGAGGACATGATACCAGAAACCTAAAATCCACAGAACCCTGTAATTAGTGGTGGAAAGGTGAACAGGATGATGGGACTTATAAAGAGGAGATCAACAGCAGAAATAAGAATGGAATCTTCCGCACCATTACATGTATCTATAAAGGGACACAAAATAATTAATGATACTACTGAGAAAATAGAAGAGATGGAATCAAGATTACACAAATGTAACATAAAGGTTGGTGGAATTCCGAAGGTATGGAAGGGGAAATTGAACATATTTAAAGCACTGTTGACTGAAGCACTGGGAAGAGATATATCCTGCCAAAAAAGTAATATTAGACAGAAAACGTAGATACTTAGAAGTATTGATTACAGAAGGCTATCCGATGGGTGCCCAATCCCCATCAGCTCCAGTGCCCCAAAAAGCAACTTCAAGGTGCAACACTGGAAGCCCACCCCAGTGTGGCAAAAGTCCTGCATCGCCATGTGCTCCCCGCACACTGTATCCCCTGTTGGCTCACACTGACCCCCAAACAAACTTCCGGTGCACGCTGGGAGCCCACCCCCAGCATGGCAAAAGTCCTGCATCGCTCTTTTAAAAAGAAAACCTGTAACAAAGAAAATGATCCCACGCTGACTCTCTTGCCCAACAACCAGCACCCACCCTCTGCACACCTACCTTCCCACACCACCCTCACCTCATACTTTCTCCGAGCCCAGTGCGATGGTCTTCGTGGACTGGGAACACATCTGCACTCTTCAAAGCTGACCACTTAACTGAAGAAATGCCGGTAAGCTGTATAATGGCATAAATAGGGTTTTTCAACTTTGGTTCATATCTGGTCATTTTTTCGAATTGTTGCACCAAATTTTCAACATGGGGTTCTTGGTCCCCATCTCATGAATTCAGTCACTGTCATCTGGGTATTTAGTCCTGAAAATGATTTTGTGGTCAGATTAATGAAAAGACAGTGTTGAAAACATGGAGTAAAAATATCAAGAATGCCCAGAGCATTAGGGTTTTCAACCATAATGCCCTACTCTGTAGGAACTGACAGATGTCAGGGGTGTGACTTGGGATTGTTGACAGTAATGCTCATGTCATTCGACCCCACCCTGCAGCCGGTGACAGGCATCGAGGTGCACTTTGGACCCTTTGGCCACAGTTCACCCCATTCTCCCATATTGCACCCATTTCAGCATGCTTCCTTATGGAATGAGGTGAATGTAAGCCCAAACACCCCAAGGCACATCTTAACACTTGTCAGTGTCTGCAGGTAGGTGAGATAAATTCATGACCGTCATGGGCGATGACCCAAGCCACACCCCAATGCCTGTCCATCTCTGCAGGGTAGGGGTGGAGCTGGCATCAGTTCAGTACTTCACTACCATTCCTATACTGCATCTGTCTAACTCCTGCACTTCCACTGCTAATGCCAGCAAGCAAACATTTGGCATCGACAAATGCTTGTCTAGTACTGCTGCTTTAAAGTGACACTTCAGGAAACTCGGATTTTCATCTTCCTTCTAAAGCACAGGCTATGATAAAATCTGCCTCATATGAAAAGAAAATCTGCCTTTATGAAAAACTAAAGTCAGCAATAGTAATTCAAATTCTAATAACACATATAAATCAAAGAATGCAAATATAAACAATAACAGTAATCCCCACTGTCACCCTCAACCTATAGAGAAGGGCCAAGTCATGAAACTGAAAACATGCAAATATCTACAGAAAATACAAACAAACCACAATCAACTGGGGTGTAGCCAGAAATTTCCAGTTTGTACACACAGTCTTCAACAGTTACACCCTCCATTAAAATATGTACACATTCTCTCCAAATGGTAACCTCTTCCAAACAAGTCAGATAATTGTCAGATGATTCCTCTAATCTCAGACAAGGTTATATGTATCCATCTCTAAACAACAGAAGTTTAAACAGAGACATCCTCAGTGGCCTACACTAACCCAAATACTACAGATTAGAATGAAAATGTTAAGAGAAAGGCGTTATGGTTTGTGACAGGCACCAGAAAAACTGTACACAAATGTGTACAAGCTTAGTATGCCTAGCCTACACCCTTGCTGAATCAAATAAAAACTGAGTCAGAAAACAGATCCAAGGACACTGATCAAGTAAACTTAGAGATGGAAACAGAATATGAAAATAAAGTTACTACTGAGAATGAACAGCAAGAAAGTTCAGAACACAGATGAGGAAGAAGAATGATTTTTGACAGGGTTGGTCTTAGCACCGTGCCAGCCATGCCCCAGCACGTTGGGGCCTGTCTCAACTGCCACCACAGAAAGCAAGCTGGCAAGCTGCTGCAACAATGTTTTGTATATTTGTTTACTGTTGAAATAACGTTGCCAGTGCTGCATGTGCGAATATCAATATCCCCACTGTTGGACTCCTCCTTGCTGAGTCTCACCTGCTTCAGTAAGCCCCCGCCTCCGTGAATCGATACGCTAGATAGCAGGGGGTTAATTGAAATGCTTTGAGATGCACCTGACTGCCTGACTCCTCCCTGATGATTGATATCAGTCTATTCAGAGTAGAGACAGCATGATGACGAGCGACAACTCCGAGTGATTGAAGATTGAACTGATTCAGCAGAAGAGCTGCTAAGCTGCAACTAGATGGAGACTGTGGTTTTCAGCAGTACCATACCATCAATTAAAGTCTGCAGTTTCATTCATGGAATTGTTATCAATGAGTAACAGCACTCAATGCAGAGAAAGTAAGTGTTGCTGCCTGCTCCATCTGGCATTTGGAGCAACTTTTTGTGCCAACAACAAAGGAACTGACAGCAGCTGAAATTAACCCAGTGATTTGGATCGTTTATCACATGGGATCACTGCAAATGACTTAATACTTTACTGAGTGGTCTATTAACATATAGGATAGTGCATGGAATAGTTAACAACAGGGCTATTCTTTCACCGAGTTGGCACTAAGGCGACAGATTACCTTGAGAGTGCAGCTCAAGAGGTAATCCATTGTCACAGTGCCAACGCAGGTGAAAGATTAGCCTGTTATTAACTGTTCCCCTGCAGCACTTTTCTTAATAGTGTATAGTGGAAGGTCATTTTCGGGAAAAAAGTCACTACAGCATGTTTCTGTTTCAAATCATTTTTACTGAGCCAACTGAGGTCCTAGAAGTAAAAGAACTTAACATTTTTAACATTTTAATGTTTAACACTTTTACTGTTTAAAAGATCACATACAGCAGCACCGGAACAGCAATTCATGATCTGCGGGAAGAGAAGTATGTCATTCTCTGTTTTTGCCATTTTTTGTTTTCCTGATCCAGGATGAATCTATCCTCGATAGTGGCTTTGACAGTACTACCGCTGACATTGCTACTTCGACGTGTGTCCTGTCGATGGAGTGAGCCCTAACTGTCAGATGCTGCTTGAGGACACAGTGCATGACGTGACGAGTGCAGCAGAATGACATTTTGTTGTGCTGCATTGTGGATGTCACTAGTGCAGCAGAACATTTAGAAAGCGATGAATTTTGGTGGAGAACGACGTTCCACTACATAAAGTTTTTCATTTGAAGTCAAGTGATGCGCTTAACTTCAAATGAAAACTTGTTAGAACAGACCACCAATAAGTACTAACTAAGCCATTTGTGAAAATCCTGGGCAATGAGCGGTCCAATTCATTTTCAAGTGACACACAATGATTAGCTCTCCAGTCTTATTAGTGTTTCACCTCACACCTCAGAAAAGTTTAAATAATTTAACTTGTGACCAAATTGGTTATTGAGGTGTGAGTGAGTGTTTGTTCTCTGTCCTGTAATGTCCCTTGGTCTGACTGAAAGGGCCCTTGGAGGCAGGAGGCTGTTAGTCACAGTGTCAACAGAAATACATTATTAAGTTAAATAAATAACAACACATAACACAGACCAGCAGACCTGCAACTATACTTATGAGTGTCCTGTGTCCTTACTCCTTTCATTGTCCCATTATATTGTGTAGTGACTCTCTGTTTACCTGACCTGCTCATCATGTGAACTAATAATGCAACAACTTCATTTTAATATGAAAGGGCACTGCCTAAAATGGAATATAATATACCAGCAAGAAAAAAAGGTACTGTGCCCAGTGGCAGTGCACCTTGCATGCCCTGTTTGTGACATACAGGAATGTCAGACAGGGGCATAATGCCACTGGAGGAATGCAATGTGCACTGCCACTGGGCACAGTATAACTTTTTTGCTGGTATATATTCCATTTATGACAGTGTATTCATATTAAGCTAAGTGCTGCATTAATAATTCTGTAAATAGATTAAACCACTGAAAGGTTACTTCTTCTTGCTGGCATATATTCCATTTTAGACAGTGGCCCTTTTCATAGTAAAACTAAGTTGAATTTTATTGCATGTGATAGAGGCAGATGCAGGCAGACAGAGAGGTCACTCCACAGTATGGGACAGATAAAAGGTAAGGACAGGCTGTAATGTCATGTCACTAGGCACTAGCTCTGATGATATTTGTAAGAGTGATATTAAAAAAGTAATACAGTGCCCAGTGGCAGTGCACACCCTCACTGTATTCCTCCAGTGGCATGCCCGTCTGACATTCCTTTAAGTCAGACAGGGGCATGTCACTGAGAAGGCTCTAATGATGCACTGCCACTGGGCACCATATTACTTTTTTAATATTACTCTTACAATTACAAATATCATCCGAGCTTGGTGTCCAGTGACATGACATTACAGCCTATCCTTTCTCTGTCCCATACTGTGTAGTAACCTCTCTGTCTGCCTGCCTCTGCCTCATCATGTGCATAAATAATAAGTCAGCTTAGTTTTACTAAGAAAAGGGCCACTGTGTAAAATGGAATATATACCAACAAGAAAAGGTGACACAGTGCTTAGTGGCAGTGCACATTGTATGTCTCACAGTGGCATGATGATGCCCAGGCTGTCTGACATACAGGAATGTCAGACGGGGCATGCCTGATGCCTCTGGAGAAATGCAATGTGCACTGCCACTGGGCACTGTGCCGACATGGTGTTAGAACTGTGGTGCAGGAGAGATGTAAATGTTGGATATGGGGAGGGCCAACGGAAATGGAGTGGTGGGGCCTGACAGAGGGTCACACAGGCCCAGAATTGTTAAGGCTGGCCCTGATTTTTGCTGTAGTTGATGATGGATGACTTAAGAAATGGAAAGAGACAAGGAAGATAAGCAAGCTTTTAGTAGGAGAGTAAAAGAGACTTGGAGGGTGAATGATGATGTTCCTAATTACTTAAATGAATGAAGGATAGTGACCTGTTGATCTCTTAATTATTTTTTTTTTTAAATGGAGATAATGCAGTCACTGCAGCCTTCAGATGATCATTGGTATGACTTATGTGCTGACACCTTCATCTTAAATGTATTGGTGTGGGGAATGTGGAGGGACACGGAGGGAACAGGGCTTTTTAATATGGGCATGGAATAGGAATAAAGGCCATTGGTTATATACAATTCAGGCTATTTCTATTATGGTACAGTCTCTAATGTGTAATATTGTGTACCATAAAATGGATAACAAACATAGGCAACAGGAGTGAAATGGGAGGAAGGGGAATTTCCAACAGTTAGTTCACTTTCATTATTTTATATTAGTTTACAGATGGGAAGGAAAATAGAAACTGGAACAGTTTGAAACAGAAAAGAAATCACAAAATATTATGTGGAATCTAATGCGAGAGGAAAAATATATTTGCAAAATATCAAGAAAAAGTTGATAAGTGTAAACAAACTTATTTGCTTAGGAACAGGATATGACTAAAACGGACAATTGTTACTGTCATAAATTTGCCTTGTGGAAAATGGAAGGTGCAAGAGATCAAGTGAAAATCAGAAAAGTAATAAACTACTATATTCAAAACATATTAGTGGTAGTAGTTTTACTTATTCATGGTGCCCTTCCCTATAGGCCCAGGGAACCATTACATAAGATCTAGAAGAACATCCAATATTATACTAACATACTAAAATACTAAGTTGTCAGCAGATTAGGCCTCATAGTCTATCATGTCTGCCCTAGATGCAGCTCTCAGTTATGTCTCTGCTGCTGCCCCTCCCAGGTTCCTCCTGAGACTCCCTGCCTGATCACTTTCCCTTACTTGTACCTTGCCCATGTAACTTTCCCACCCCTCTTGAATCCTCTCTCACTTTTCCATTTTCATCAGTCCCTCTGGAAGAGTGTAACATTAAATATCTAATTACCAAAAAAAAGGAGAATGTATAGGGCCATGACAAGGACAAGGACATTTATAATACTGCTAATTGCAAGAAGGCATTAAAAGGATGCAAAAGGAATAAAGAAAGAAAAAGAAACATTGAGCTCAAATTGTCCCAGAACAAAGTTGGAGGTAAACTTTTCTTTGCTTTGATCGACGGTAAATCTGTGGATAGGACAACTGGGCCATTAAAAAGGTGACAGATTTGTGTCAGATCCAGAAGAGCAATCCAATATTTTTAATAGTTATTTCTGTTCAGTGTATAATACTGAAAAGGATAATACAAACTGGATAATTCACCTACTCTAGCAGCGAATTGAGAAATTCAGAAATAACTGAAGAGGAAATAGCCCTCAAGCTAAGTAAAATCAATACCTCCAAATCAGCGGGCCCTGATAACCTGCATCCCAGACTTATTAAAGAGACAAGAGAGTGATTGGTGGACCCTTGCACAGGCTGTTTAACATGTCCTAAATACAGGAGAAATTCTAATGGATTGGAGAATTGCCACAGTTATCCTATCTATAAAAAGAGGGGTCAGGGGAGGTTGGAAATTATAGGCCCATCAGTCTGACCTCAATACTGGGTAAGGTAATGGAAGAAATTATAAAACAAAAGTTAAAACAGTAACTAATACAAAGCTACAAGGATGATACCCAACATGGGTTCAGGAAGCATAGATCTTGCCTTACAAATACTGTAATTTATCATTCTATGAAAAAGTTAACAGTTTTCTAGACAAGAAAGTCTCTGTAGATGTGGTCTCCATGGACCTTCAAAAGCTTTTGATAAAGTCCCCCACCCAATCATCATAAAAAACTAAAGAAAATCTCTATAAATTGTCTCCTTGTGGACTAGACTGAGGGATGGTTAAAAAACCAAACTCACCAAGTTACAGTAAGGGCAACTTGTCAAATTGAGGTGAAATAACCAGTGGAGTGCCACAGGGCTCTGTCCTGGGTTAGTGTTATTTTCTGTCTTCATTCTGATATGACACTTAAATTTCTCAACTAAATTTGCAGATGACACTAAATTGGGCTATAACATAAACCTCACAGCAGGTTGAAACACTTAAGAGTGAGCTTGCTCAATGGAGCTTTCCTGCAATAAACTTGAACTTGAACTTAAATAAGATTGAAAAATAGCCTATACTTAATAAGATGAGTTTTAATCAGGAGAAATGCATTGTCATGCATTTGGAGCAGGAAATATGCTAAGTACCTACTCACTAACTTGGAAACAGCTCAGAGCAGTGTATAAAGAAAGGGATCTAGGGGTACTTGTGACAAATGACCTGAACTTTAATAGTCACTGTAGTGAAGTAATCAAAAAACAAACTAAATCATGGGATGCATGTCTAAAGCCCTAATTAATGGAAATAGGTTGCCATAGGACACCATCCTGGTTCAACACCCTCCCTTCTGATACCTCATCTGAGCTCAGAATTGGACCGTTCAAGTCATCCCTAAGCAGCCACCTTTTAAGCTCCCATCACTGCAATTGTAAATAACTGCTCCACCACTTATCCACATCCAACCCACTAATCTCACACCACTCACCCTGTTCATATACTGTACCAGTGTACATATCTCACAATTGCTGAGCTACAATCATGTAAAGCCTACACCTGCAGTGTTGAGCTCAGCACCACAGCCCTGTCATATACTATTACTGTCCTCTAAGTTTATATGCCCAATGGTCACTCCTTGTTTAGCTAGCATCATGTATAGGCCTGTCTCCGGCAAGAAGGGGTCTTTTCTCGTGCTGATATGGACCTCTCCATCTGTATTCAATTTGTACAAACCGTTACTGCATATAGTCTGCCATGCTACTGCACCTGCACTACTGTCTGTTCGCCACTCAGTGTACGTTTCTCCTACCCTATCCTACTCTGTGCTATGACGATGAGCCTTTGTAAATGAGTCTTTGACTCAAAGGGTTGTAATTCTGATACTGTAATAAATAAATAAAATAAATAAATCCTTATTTACAGGGCAGTGGTGAGGCGCAAATGGATTATTGTACTCACTGTGGAACCCCTTCCTGAAAAGGGCATAAATACACTGAGAGGGTGCAAAGAATGGTGACCAGAATAGTTTAAGGCTTACAGGGACTGGCATATGAGGATAGACTGAGACATCTAAATATGTACCCACTGGAACACAGAAGGATAAAAGGAGATCTGCTTGAAATGTATAAAATATCCAGAGATCCAGCCTTAATGGACAAATTAGATTTACACTTCAAAACAGATGTCTCTCCCTTAAGAGTCATAAATTTCAACTAACCTTAATGTATCTCAAAAGCAACCTTAGGAGGAACGTTTTCACACAAGGAATTATTCCCTGTGGACTGGATTACCAAAGATATAGCTGAAGCTGATACCTTCCAAGTCTTCAAAAAAGGATTGATATTTATCTCCTAACATCAAGAGGACTTAATTGTCTCTGCATAGCAGGGGACGTGTCTATGGGCCAGTGCCTTCTGCTCATCCCTTATCAAAGCATAAGTATAAGCATAAGGCGCCACCAACCTCTCCATGAAGTAGTGTCTCCTCACCTCTCCTCTGCACATCCCCCTACCAGTTTTAGGATATGACCCCTCATAGTCCCTTCCCTTTCAATTTTAGCAAACCCTCCTTGTTTTCTCTATTGATCCCCTTCAAATATTTAAAGGTCCCAATCATGTCTCCCCAGTCTCTTCTATCTTCTAGGAGTACATGTTCAGCTCCCTAAGTCTCTTCATAGGACTTTCCCCAGTCTGCTCATCATCTTTGATGCTTTTCTCTGGACCCTCTCCAGTAGGAGAACATCCCTTCTTACAGTGAGGGAACCAGAATTGTACACAGTACTCCAGGTGCAGCCTCACCAAGGAATTGTACAAGGGCAGTAGAACCTCCTCCTCCTTGATGTATCCCTCAGCAATACACCCAAGCATCCAATTTGCCTTTGCTGCCACTCTCCTGCACTGCTCAGAGTGATTCATTTTGGCATCTGTTATCACTCCCTGATCTGTTTCCTCCCTGGACACCATAAGCTGTTATCCACCCCCAAGTGGTATTCATACCCAGGATTCCTAACACCTAAATGTAGTATGTTACACTTCTGAGCATTACATCTCAGCTGCCAAGTGTGTTACCACTGTTCAAGTCTCTCAAGTCTTCCTGGAGTGCCTCCTCCCTCCTAGCTGTCCACCATGACTCTAGCTTGGAGTTGTCAGCAAACAGGCTCATTTTGCTCTTCTCTCCATCACCAATGTCTTCTATGAATGTGTTAAACAAGAGTGGGTCCAACACTGATCCTTGAGAGTCCCTACTGATGCCTTTCTGGTGTCAAGACCTCCCTCCACCAGCCTCTGCTGATGGTTACTCAGTCAGTTCCCAGTCCACCCTACCATTTTCCCCACCCCTAAGCACCTCAGCTTACTTATCAGTCTTCCTTGCCTTGCTGAAGTCCAGATACAGGACATCAACCGGCCTTCCTCAATCCAGGGATCTCATCACCCAATTGTAGAAATCTACTAGGTTGGTTTGACAGGATCTCCTCTGGATGAACCCATGTTGCCATTCATCTTGAAGGCCATTTGCCTCCAGGACCTTCACCATCCTATCCTTCAAGATGGCCTCCATAAGTGTCCACACTACAGATGTCAGGCTAACTGGTCTGTAGATTCCTGGCTCATCCATGGTCCACTCTATGGAGGCGGCACAATGTGTGCCATCCTCCAGTCCAGAGGAACACATCCTGTTTGGAGGGAGAAATTGAATAGTTCCATCAATGGTGCAGCCAGGACATACGCCACCTCCTTCAGAACACCTGGGTGGATTTCATCTGAGCCTGGGGCCTTGTCAGTCCTCAAGCACTTAAGAGCCTCCCTCACCCTCCCACCTGAATCTCACCATCTGTAAGTGTCCTCCATCTCTATCCCCATCGTGCCTCCCCCTTGTGGAATTGGACCATCTCTTCCCTAGTAAAGACTAAGCAGAAGTACTCATTAAGTACCTCAGCCTGCTCCACAACCTCCTCTGCCCACCTCCTACTGTACCTTTTTCAACCTATTAATCTGCCCCCACCTTTCCTTCATTCCCTGACATATCTAAAAAATCCTTCTCCTCCTCCCTGATCCCTACACCAATCTCAGCTCCTTGGCTGCTCTTACCATCCTGCTCACCTTCTTGGAGATCATATGGTATTATCCCTAACTCCCCTCCCCGAGAGCTTGTGAACCTACAGAAGGCAATACTTTTTATCTCACACCTCCTGCACCTCCCAGGTTCACCAACTAGGTTTCCTAGACCTTGCCTTCTTGTAGTGGGCCTTTGTGTAGGTTTTCATTGCCTCTAGTAGATCCATCTTTAACCCTTTGGAGTCTGACAACGGATAAATCTGTTGTTTTCCTAGTACAGAGATACCTGTTTGGGCTCCAAGGGTTAATATCCCCACCTATGTTCCGAGCTCATGTTTAGACTGATTTTATCTACATATCCCACTAGGATGGATGCCATCTCTCAGAACTCCCCCACCCAAAGTCCACTATCTTCATCTTTGTCTTATTCCACTCCTCCCCAGATCTAAAGAGAACCATAAAATGGGTGGTCACCCACCAATGGGTACTCCACTATCAAGTTCTTTACCTAGTCTCTATCAGCCAGTACCAAGTTCAGGATGCTTCCTCCCTGGTTGGCTCTGTGACAGCCACCCTGTCTCTCTCTCTGGGCTGTAACAACTTTCAGAGAGGTGTCTGTCTTTGGGTATAAACTGCTACCTGCTGGGTTCACCCAGCACCTAACACCCTTGCACAGAAATAGGAGATCAAACATGCAATTGCACAGATCAAAGCCTGGTGTGTCTCTCGGTGGTGGATGCTAAACAGAGTTTTGCCTCAGCCAGTGGACAGCATAAATCACCTTATAAATAATTGAAATCACAGCCACAACTGTTGAGTAAATAAATAGCTCTTTACTTAACAGAGGGTCAAAAGTACCATTACAGGATACATATGTTTAGCACAAGAGAATAACACTGTTACAGGAAAAATAAACAAATGTTTTTAAGTAACAGATGACAAAAAAAAAGGCTATTACTGAGATATGCTATTATTATTCTTACCCTTCCCTATCCATCAAGAGAAACTGGACCCAATGCTATCTGCCAGCTCCCACGGATATAGCGCGAAGGGTAGGCCCAAGCTTAACCTCTTAGATGTAGCTTCCCCAACAGCTCCAAGAGCAACTCCAGACTGTCTTTCAGCACCTTATATTCTCCCTTGAGAATAGGTGATTCTTATTCCCCTTGAAAGCACCAACCATCTACCATGTATTATTTAATTGTCCCAATCAGACTGAACATCTATCATTGACCAATTGTATTTATTTTTAACCTTAAGTTTATGTTTGAGTGATCCAACCCTTTAAACTGTGAGTCTGTGTGTGTATGTCCACTTCCCTTCTTGGTCACTGTGTCTGAGATTTATTACTCAGCCCTTATCTAGATTCTGGTGGACAGTGGAATCCAGCCTGTGTTTTTTTTCAGACTGCTAAAAATGGCAGCCAAAAATCCAAGCCTTTAACTCCTTCCTTTCTTCCCATTTCTGTTACATCCCCCAGGTGATGAAGGCATGTCCTTTGGGCCACCCCAAGTGACACAGCCATTCATGCAACTGCTGGAAGTGTCCAAAGTATCCAGCCATGCCATTAGACCTGCCTAGATAGCCCATCTGCATTGGTATTTTGCTTACCCCTGAGGTGCTGGATGGTCATGTTGTATGCCTGCAATACCAAACTCCAACGTAGTAGTTTTCCATTCTGCCTACTTGACCTATGAAGCCAGATCAGGGTATTATGATCTGTGACCACAGTAAATTTCTCTCCCATATAGGTAAGGCTGCAGCTTCTTAAGAGCCCACACTATTCCTTCTCGGACTGTGGCATAGGCCTCTTCTCTGGACCGAAGCCTCCGGCTGAGGTACACAACCGGTGCTCCTCCCCTGTTGGGTAACCTGGCTCAGCACGGTGCCCAGCCCATGGTCTGAGGCATCCACATAGACAATGAACTTTAGACTGTAATTGGGGCTGGCCAATACAGCTGGCCTGTAAAGCCTTCTTTTGCTCCTGAAAAGTGACCTCATAGCCCTCTGTCCATTGCACCTTATCTGGCTTTCTCTTCTTGGTTAGGTCTGTCAGGGCTTAGCTAGATAACTATACTGCAGAACAAATCTCTGGTAGTACCCTGCTGTCCTCAGAAATGCTCTTAACTGTTTCTTGGTGGTAGGAGTGGGCCAGGCCAGCATGGCATCGACCTTCACAGGCTCCAGGCAGATGTGTCCGCTACCCACCCAGTGCCTAAGGTAGGACACTTCTGCCATACCTATCTGGAACTTTTCCGCTTGACTGTCAGACCTACATTCTTCAGCCTGCAGAACATGTCCCATACATTCTTGCATTTACAGAAGAAAGGGTTCTGAAAGAACTCTTAAAACTGAAGGTGGACAAAGCAATGGGGCCTGATGGATTCATCCCAGAATTCTAAAAGAACTAAGGTAGAACTAGTGACACCACTGACTACCCTCTTTAACAAATCGTGGAGGATGGGGTGGTACCTGAGGACTGAGGAGGGCAGATGTGATTCCACTTTACAAAAGTGGGAGCAGGGCAGAAGCGGAAACTACAGACCTGTTAGTTTAACCTCAGTGATAGGGAAAATGATGGAATCACTTCTGAAGGAAAGAATTGTTGAGTACCTAGAGGCCAGAGGGGCACAGGACCCAAGGCAGCATGGATTCACAGCGGGAAGGTCATGCCAGATGAATCTAATAGATTTCTTGACTGGGTGACCAAAGTAGTAGATCAGGGAGGGCTGTGGACATGGCCTACCTAGATTTTAGCAAGGCATTTGACACAGTCCCACACAAAGATTAATATAAGTTAGTCAGTCTGGGGTGGGTCCCAAGATGATAGCCTGGGTAAAGAATTGGCTGGAGAATAGGACACAGAAGGTAATAGTAAATGGATTCCCTCTGAAGAAAGGGGGTTACTAGTGGGGTACAGCAGGGTTCAGTATTAGGACTGGTTCTCTTCAATGTCTTTATAAGCGACATTGCAAAGGGGCTGGAAGGAAAAGTATGTCTCTTTGCAGATGACACAAAGATCTGCAACAGAGTTGATGCACAAGGTGGGGTGGTAAGGATGAGAAGGGACTTGGCAAGGTAAGAGGAATGGTCAAATGTATGGCAGCTTAGATTCAATGCTAAGAAGTGCAGGTAATGCACCTGGGTAACAAAACCCAGGGAAAGAGTACATAATGGGGTGAGATACTAACAACAACAAAATGGAAAGAGACCTGGGGTAGTCAGATCAGATGACCTAAAGGTGGGCAAGCAATGTGAGAGGGCAGTAATGAGGGCTGGGGATACTGGGATGCATAGGAGAGGCATCACCAGTAAAAACAGGAAGTTGTTATCCCTCTGTACAGACAGCTGGTGAGACCCCATCTGGAGTACTGTGTGCAGTTCTGGAGACCCAGTCTGCACAAAGACATAGACAGATGGAAGCTGTCCAGAAGAGGGCAACTAAAATGGTGCAGGGTCTGCACCGGAAGACATAGGAAGAGAGACTTATGGAGCTTAATATGTATAGCCTCGAGGAAAGGAGGGAGAGGGGACATGATAGAAACTTTTAAGTACCTCAAGGAATCAACAAAGTCCAAGAGGGTAGCATCTTTCAGAAAAGAGTGTGCAAGAACAAGGGGCACAATTTGAAGATAGAGGGACAGCTCAGAGGTAATGTAAGGAAGTGTTTTTTCACAGAGAAGGTTGTGGATGCATGGAGCGACCTTCGGAGGAAGGTTGTGGAGTCAAAACAGTGGTGGAATTCAAGCATGCATGGCACAGTCATAAGGCAATTCTAGGGGTGGGGTAGGAAAAGTAGGCTGCTGGTTAACTAGGATCTGCAGATTATCCATTAGGTAAGGAAATGGGCAGACTGGGTGGGCCAAGTGGTCCTTATCTGCCTTTAAATTCTATGTCCCTTGTTATTCTTGATGTGCTCCTCCCAGATATGGCTATATATGGCTGCATTATCCATGTATGTCAATGCAAACTCACCTACTCCAGACAGAATACAATCCACAAGCCGTTGAAAGGTTGCAGGTGCATTCTTTATTCAAATGACATTACCTTGAATTCCTATAAGCCAAATGGGTGATGAAAGCTGATCTCTCCCTGGCTGCAGGGTCAGAGGTATCTGCCAGTAGCCCTTTGTTAGGTCTGTTGTGGTCAGATACTTGGCTTCCCCGTTGCTCCAGGGTCTTGTCTGTTCTGGGCATGGGATAGGCATCAGACTCTGTGCAGCTATTAAGCCTCCGGTGGTCAAGGCAGAATCTTGTGGTGCTATCTTTCTTGAGGATCAATACCACAGGCGAGGCCCAGGGCTACTAGATTCCTGGATTACTCAAGTTCCAGCATCTTCTTGAGCTCCTCTTTCACGGTCTGCTTAACCTGCTCAGGTACCCTGTGGGGAGACTGTTTTAGGGGCACCTGGGTCCCAGTATCCACATGTTGCTCTGTCATCGTGGTGTACCCCAGTTTCCTTGTGAACATGTCCTCAAATTCTCTCAGC
Source organism: Neoceratodus forsteri (assembly GCA_016271365.2). Classification (NCBI taxonomy): domain Eukaryota; kingdom Metazoa; phylum Chordata; order Ceratodontiformes; family Ceratodontidae; genus Neoceratodus; species Neoceratodus forsteri. The sequence goes on along the minus strand of CM028137.1, from coordinate 256,610,121 downwards.
ACACAACCAATCCTCTTCTCCTGGGCTGGTGTCAGCTGTTTGGAAACAGTAAGGTTGTCCACGGAGGATGCAACCCAGGCCTCCCGAGCATGTCCACCAGTGGATCAGCCTCAGTTTCCTCTTCTGGGGTACTGCACACAGCTAGGACCAATTCCTCCCTATCATAGTAGGGCTTCAGCATGTTAACATGATACACCTTCGCCTGCATTTCTTGCCCAGTAGCTCTAGCATGTAATTGACATCACTAACCTTTTGGACAATGGAGAATGGCCTCCCTTGCTGTCTGTAGTTTATTCTGTCGGACAGGGATGAGTGCCATCACTCGTTGTCCACCTCGTATTCTCTGGCTCGGGTCCTGCGGTCATACCAGATTTTCTGCCACTGTTGTGCTGTAGCCAAGTGCTCCTGAGCAAGCCCCATGAGCTCCTTAAGGAGGGTCCTGAAGTTCAGGACATACTCCAGAACAGACTCCCTTGGGAGGCATGCTCACCCTCCTATTCATCCTGAATCAAATCTAGGGCCCCATCACCCTATGGCCAAACAGGAACTTGAAGGTGAGAACTCTGTGGACTCCTGAGGACTTTCCTGTATGCAAATATGAGATGAGACACATATTTGTCCCAATCCCTCTCATGCTGGTCAGCAAAGTCCTTAGCATGGTCTTAAGGATTGAAGTTAAATCGCTTCACCAGACCATTAGTTTGGGGATGGTATGGGGAGGTTTTGAGCTGCCTTAACCCACACTTCTCCCACAAACTACTCATTAACCCTGAAATTAAATTGGCACACTGATCTGTCAGTATATCCTGGGAAAAGTCCACCAGCTAAATATTCCGAACAGTCGTCAGCCACAGGTTCCACCTCAGAGGATGATAGGGCCACTGCCTCTGGGTATCTTGTGGCATGATCGACTACCACCAGAATATACCACTTGACAGTGTGACTTAGAGTGCAGTGGCCCCACCATGTCCACAGCTACCCTTTTGAAGGGTTCATCAATAATGGCACGGTTCCAAAGTTGCCTGGGCCTTGTCCCCATTTTCCCCACCCTCTGGCACTGTGGACAAGTCCTACAGTAATTTGCCACATCCTTGCCAATACCAGGCCAGAAGAAATTGTTGGTCAGCTGCTTTTTGTGCACCTCACACCTGAGTGACCTGAAAAAGGAATATCATGGACAAGGCCCAGAAGCTACTGGTGGGAACCTTAGGGACTACCAGCTGCTGAAGCATCACACCATCTAGCCCTTCCTCTGTTGTGCATTCTCTCAGCACAACAATGTATTGTCCCAGTAAACTGACTCTTTACCCCCTGGGACCCTCAGCCCTGTTAGCTATTTCCCTCAGTTTTTGCAAGGTAGAATCCATCCACTGTGCAGTGCTCAGCTCCCTCGTCTGATCCTTCCCAGCTCCCTTCAGAAGGAAGCCCTGTGGGCTCCTCCATTTGTAACTGAGGTTCATGACTGCTGCTTCTAGCCAGCCCTCCTCCATGCTAGCCACTTCCTCAGCTACTGAGGAGGGCTGGAACCCTGATGAGTCACCCTCTTCACCCTCAGAAGCTTGCCCTTTTCCTGGCTGTGGTTTGTAACACCCACTAGAGATTCCCTGTGGTCAAAATCATTCCCCATGATCACATTTACAGGGAGGTCCTCTCGACGCCAACCTCCTTTTCTCTGTGACCCCTCCAAGCTCAGGAAGACTCAAGCCATTGGTATTTGGACTACTAGCCCTGTGACTCTCCAGATCTTGGAGTATTTCCCTGGCAACATCTGCTCCACCTAGAATTAGAACCTGCCTCACTAGGGAGATGTAAGCACCTGTGTCCCTCAGTCCCTGGGTTACTGTTCCCTTGACTACAATGGGGTGCATACTCACATCAGAGAAGAGTGGTTCTTCAGGCGGCACACACCTCACCATCAGACCAGTGCTATTCTGATCTCCCCCTCCCAGGCCTTTGCCCTTTAACCATTTTCTGAGGGCAGTTATAGCTCAAGTGCCTCACTAATTGCAAATATGACATTTTCTGGGTCCTGTCTCATGGGTCCCTTTAGAACCAGAGGGTTCTGCTTTGAGCTCAGATGCAGATTGGTTTCCTTTGGGCTGCTCCCCATCTGACCCCTTAGAACCATGCGCTGCCCTCCATCATGAGACTTATGCTGTGTGTATGCCTGCTAGACATGTACATGTCAGCGCTATCCACCTCCTTTGAGGAGCTGCATGCCCTGTCTAAGAGCCATCGTGCATAACCTCAGGTACAATTTTAAGAAATTGTTCCTCACAAACAAATCTTTGATTAGTTCCACAGTATCTGCTTTTGCCCCTCCACCCACCTATCAAGGTAAGTACATAATTGAACCTGCAATTCCACATAATTGTCTTCTGGGCTTTTCTTTAACTCCTTAAATTGCCTTCTGTAAGCCGCGGGAGTTAATTCAAAATGTTTTAACAGCACTGTTTTAACCTTATCATAATCAGCACAGTCTTCATCATTTATTTTAGTAAATGTCTGCAAAGCCCTCCCGTGAAGAAAAGTGTGAAATAAGTTGACCACAAGCCTTAGCCAATTGGAATTGCTCACATACTCACTCAAATGACCATAAAAATAGATCAAGCTCATCTCCTCTCTAAACTGAGGTAACAATTTAGAATTAATTATGGCTTCATGAGAGAATTCACACCACCATTACTCACAGTTTGCTGGTTGCGCAGGGTCATCATCTCCTTCTCGTGCTGTTGTCTCTGGACTTCATGCTTGTTCTTTCTGTCCTGGCATTCGTTTTCTCTTTCCTGACATTCTTTTCTCTGTCTGCCAGTCTTTTTCTTCTTCCATTTCTTTCTCTGCTTCCCATCTTCTTGTCGCTGCTTCTAGTCTCCTTGTCTCCAAGTCCAGCTTCTTTGACTTCAGCTCCTTGTCTTACAGCAACAACTGCTGTGGCAGAACATCAAGCTGGTTTGGGTGGTCTGCTACATCAGTTCCTGACTCACCCCATTGACTGTCTGCTTCTGGTCATGTGCCACCAGGGCGGCTATGAGGTCTGCCATTTTCTTGTGTTTTAGATGTTCAAGCTGAATTCCCTTTCCCTGGCACTTTTCACAATGCTGTTGCACAGCAAGTGAGTCGTACTCATGGAGCTCATTCTCTCAACCTATACTACACAGTACTAACTAGAAACAAAAAAAAACAGTTGTACAGTGTATTCTCTTATATGTCCTGTCTTGTAACTGCTAAGGTAAAGTTCCACTGGTAAACTCTGTATCTCAGTGTGCTGGAAAGTCCACAGTCACCCCACCACTGCCAACCAATTTGTGACAACCCACCTCTTTCTCTGGGCTGTAACAGCTTTCAGAGAGGTGTCTGTCTTTAGGTATTCACTGTCACCAGCTGGGTTCACCCAGCACAATCTCCCTTGCACAGAACTAGGAGGTCAAACATGCAATTGTACAGATCAAAGCCTGGTAGTGTGTCTCTCAGGTGGCAGATGCTGAACAGAGTTTTGCCTCAGCCAGTGGACACAATCAATTAACTTAGAAATAATTGAAATCACAGCCACAGCTGTTGAGTAAATAAATAGCTTTTTACTTAACAGAAGGTCAAAAGTAGCATTATAGGAGAATAAAACTGTTACAGGAAAAGTAAACAAATGTTTTTAAATAACAGATGACAAAAGAAAAAGGCTATTACTGAGATATACTATTATTATTCTTACCTTCCCTATCCACCAAGAGAAACTGGATCCTATACTATTTGCCAGCTCCATGGACATTGCTCGAAGGGTAGGCCCAAGCCTAGCCTGTCAGATGTAGCTTCCCAGCAACTTCAAGAACAACTTCCGACTGTCTTTCAACATCTTATATTCTCTCTTGAGAATTGGAGATTCTTATTCCCCTTGAAAGCACCAGCCATATACCATGTATGTATTTAATTGTCCCAACCAGATTGAACACCCATCAGTGACCAATTATGTTCATTTTAAACCTTAAGTTTATATATGAGTGATCCAATCCTTTAAACTGTGAGCCTGTGTGTATATTTCACTCCTTCTTGGTCACTGTGTCAGAGATTTATTACATAGCCCTGATCTAAATGCTGGTGGACAGTGGAATCCCAGCCTGTGGTTTTTCAGACTGTTAAAAAAATGCCAGCCCAAAAATCCAAGCCTTTAACTCCTTCCTTCCTATTTCTGTCACTGACTCTACTACCAGTTGAGAGAGAAATTCATCCTGGAAATCATCCAATAGCCATTGCTGTTTAGCAGACGCTGATGCCACAGTACTCCAGTCCACCCTTGCATGTTAAAATCCCCACTACCACAGTCCCACACTTACCACTACCCCTGCTATAGTGTTTTTAAGGTTTTCCACTAGCTCATTGTCTTGGTCCTCGGAATGCGTGGTGGCCTATATACCACCCCAGATTGACCCTGCTTCCTTAGCATCACATAGGTGACCCATAACACCTCCACATTTCCATCCACACCTCCTCCCTGCTGCACTCAATCCCTCCCAATACATAGTGCCACCCCTCCCTTGCCAAATGTCCTGTTCCTCCAATAAGTAGTGTATCCTGGGATATTCAGGTTCCATGCATTGTATTGTGTGGTCCATGTCTCTGTGGCTGCTGCCACATCCACCCCTCCTCGGTCATCATTGCCTGGAAACTTAGGCAACTTGTTTCCCAGGCTCCTTGCCTTAGTCAAGACCACCTTCCAACCCATCACTCTATCCCTCTCATCCCTCCCTTTTCCTGTACCTATGGCCTCTGTGGGTCTGTCTTCTCCTCCAGCATTCCTATTGGGAGAGGCCTTTGCTTTCTCATGCTATGCTTATCTGCTTGCCCCACAAGTCTAAGCCCCCACTAGTAGTTTAAATCCCACCTACTACCTATAAACTCACCCAATTTATTCCCCAGCACATCCTTTCCCTTCTTACTCAAGTGGAGTCTGTCCCTAGTGAATAGTTCTTTATTAAGCCCAGGTGGTGCCCCAGTCTCACCAGCCCAACCCCTATAGCTGTGCACTAATCCTCAGCCATTCATTAAATTCTCCTATTTCCTGCTTTCTGTCCATGCTTGCCCTTGCACCGACAGAACTTCTGAAAATGAGACAGTGCTCCTCAGCTTGCCAGTTCTGACCAACTCCTTGTACCTTGCTTGCACCTTCTACATGCTGTTCCCATCAGATAATTTGTGTCTAAGTGCACCACAATGTGGGATCCCCCCATGTTTCCTTACTAAAGTGCTTGGCCCCATGCACTGTCATGCCCGATATGCACTCAATTCTAATGGCGCCCTATTCCCTTCACTCTCTCCACCACTTGATACCCCTGATTATGGAGTCCCTCACTATTAGGACCATGTCATCCTCTGTTCTCTTGTATTGTGAGAACATCTCACATGACATGATATCATTCCTTAGACATGCCCAAACTACAACTAGCATTTATAAATCTCCAAATGCTTGGCAAAATAAAAACATCTTTGAACCACTTTTAGAGACCCTCAGAGACAAAGGCAGCACATTTCAGAGAACCAGAGCAGCTACTTCAAATGCCTGGTCCCCTGAAGTGTTTTACCTGGCTCTGAGAACTCCAGAGACCCTCCCTACCAAGCGGAGAGAGCATCTCAGAGTTGAGGATGAAGGAGCTCCAACAGGTAGCCCGGACCCAGCCCATGTAGAGCCTTATAGGTCAGCAGACCTATTTTGTAGGAGATGCACCACCACACTGGCAGTCAGTGCGATTCATGCAGCACCAGTGAAATATGATGGTATCTCAGAAGACCCATCAACAAGCAGGCCACCACATTCTGCAGCAGCTGCAAGCACCACAGTGCACCTTCCTTAACCCAGAGGTAGAGCCCATTACAGTAGTTGATCTCTAAGTAACTAAAGGCATGTACCAGTGTGGCTAGGTCATTGGGAGGGACAAGGACTTAATTTGGGTGATATTGCGAAGGTGATAAAACCCACTTCAGACTACCACCAACACCTGAGCCTTTAGTGTCAGCTCATTATCCAGAATGACACCTAAATTTTTTGACTTGGTGGGGGCCACTAGTTTATATGGACAGAGCAGAAGCCCGAAATCCCTCCCAGAGGCCTCCACACCCCCTCTTGACCTGGTTCTACCACAAGCACTTCAATCTTTCCCAGGCTAAGGCTCAACCAGCTTGACACCATCTATGTCTGGATCTCAGACAAGCAATCATTAAATATGACTGCATCTGTTCTTCCAGGCACAAAAGACAGATAGAGCTGGGTATCATCAGCATAACAATGAAACCCCAAGCCCATACAGTCTTACGATCTCCCCTTGGGGCAACATATACACTGCAAATAACATGGGTGAGAGGACTGAACCGTGGGGCATTCCACATGCAAGGGCCACAGGGTTCAAGGAATAATTCCTATTACTACTCTCTGGGTCCTGCCCCAGAAGAAAGACTCAAACCAGCTGATGACTTTGTCAGAGAGTTCTACATATTCCCTCAGTCAATCCAAAGAAGGCCATGATTCACAGTGTCAAATGTTGATGAGAGATTGAGGAGAACAAGAATCAATCGCTCTTCCTGATCCCTCACCTGAGCAGATCATTCAGCACTCACACGAATGCAGTCTCTGTGCTGTGCATTGTCCTAAATCCAGACTGCAAAGGCTCATAGATGTTAAAGGTAGCAAGGTGAACCTCTAGCTGCTGTGCAACCACCTTCTCAATAATCTTCACTAGAAGGGAGATTCTAGACAGGTCAATAATTATGCCAGGACCTCCGAGTCCAATAATGCTTTTTCTACAGGGGCTTCACCAGAGCCCTTTTAAGTGACTCTGGCAAACCCTCTGTCAATAAGGAACACTGGACAATCTCGGTGAAAACCAGTCCCTGAAGCTCAGCACTAACAAACAGGTATTCATGTTGGGCCTGGGTCCGGGTTGCAGAACATCAGCCTTAACTCCAAAATCACATGCAAACCTCTTTTTGTCAATGCCAGCTGAAACTCTCCCTAGGTAAACTGATTTGCGTATACACCATAAAGTCCAACCCTGTTGGACTGTGAAAGCTCACCTGGAGAAATTCCATCCTAATGGAGAACACCCTGTCTAAGAAGAACAGAGTGATCTCCTCACATTTTCCACACAAATGCCCCAACAGGCTCCAGACAGGCTGGATGTAAAGCTTATCCACTGCCTGAAAGAGCTGTGCCGGTCAGTTCTTTACAGCTGCTATCACCCTAGACATAAAAGCTGCATTTTTCTGGGTGATTGCATTCTGATACTCATCATAATGAGATATCATAACCTGTTTGTCCTCCTGGACCCTGGACTTCCATCGGTGATCCAACCTCCGCCCTCTTGTTTGCAATGCTGTCAGCCCACTGTCAAACCATATTGATGTGCTAATATTAAAAGAAACACATTTTTAGCACAAGGTGCAAAATACTGTACAAATTTATTCAAAGGTAATGGTTACTAAACCACATGTGATTCACACTCAGGTGGCCATATTAGTATTAAAGAGATTGCAAGTACTGTACGTTGTCAAAATCTATTGCAGATCTTAATGGAAATGATGTTACTGTATAAATGCAGTATAAAAAATAACACTTTACAATAGCAGGAATATATGCACCTAATGAAGACAGCCCACTACTTTTCAACAATTTTTGGGATCTGTCTCAGTACTCCGCTGTCTATTTTATTGCAGGGATTATCATCTGACCACAGAAGGTATAGATAGGTTAGTAGGAAGTGCTGAAGCTAAGAAAAAATCTCTACAAATAAATAAAAAATACATTACAGATTATGGACTGGTTGATCCATATAGGCATAAGTTTCCAAATAAGTACCCATATTCTTATTTTTGAGTTCGTTGTGGCAAGCAGGCACAGACAAACTCATTGTTATAAGGTGCTCTACAGGTGTGCACAATGGGCGCTCCATTTCTTGGGGCAGGTTAGCAGCAGGCAAATCAGTCAGCAGGCTGGCGATGACTCACTTCAGCTGTTCTGGCTGGAGTTGGACAACTTTCAAAGGATGGAGCTGCACCAATAGTGGCTGGCTTGGTCCTTTGAAGTTGCATTCTGCATTGCATTCCTGGTTGTGCGTTCACACTGCTGTTGCTTACAATAGTGTGAACGCACTGAGCCCAGGATGTCCGCATGCCCCCTCACAGTTAAAAACAAAATAAACCAACAGGGTGCTTAATCCCTCACCAGCATGCCCTCCAGTTCATTTTGCCGACGGGTAGCCACTCCCGTCAGCATAATGCACCTCCCAATTTCTTGTATGCCGATGGTGGTGCCCAATCCTCCTCGGCTCTTGCCCCCCCACACTTATATGTGCAGATGGTGGTGCCCAATCTCCATCAGCTACAGCCCCCAAACACTCAGGTGGCATGCTGGGAGCCCATCCCAGTGTGCCAAAAGACCCTGTAAAGGAAAAACCTTCCTGCAACATTCTAACATTTTTAAACCTGTAAAATAGAAAATGATCCCTCGTTGAGTCCAGTGGCACCTCCCGAACCTATAGCCACCACTATGCACCCCACCTCCCCACATCCCTCACCCCATACTTACCTCCTGAGTATGGCACAATGATTCGGTAGACCAGAAATATGTCTGCACTTTTCAAAGCTGACCACTAACTGAAGAAATGCCGTAAGCTGTATAATAGCATATATTGTTTTTTCAACTTTGGTGCATATCTTGGCATTTTTGTGATTTCTGGCACCAAATATTCAACACGGGTTCTTGGGATCCCTTCTTGTGAATTCACTGTCATCTGGTTATTTGGTCCAGAAAGGTGACTTTGTGGGCACTGTGCAGAATCACCTTTGGGACTGACCAATGAAACAACAGTGTCACTGTTCATGAGGTGGGCTCCCAAAACTATGTTAGAAATTTGGTGAAAAATTAAAAAAATGACTGTGTTACAAGCTGCATTGCGCAGTTCCAACGCACACTTGTAACATCATAAATATGTAATATTTTCACTCCAGATTTTCACATTGGTATTTTTACACCTCCTCATGAACAGTACAACTGTCATTTTCACATCCTGGCCAAAATGTGTTTTCGCACTTCTGACACAGAATAGCATGGTCGCTGTGAGAATCAGTGTTTAAGACAGATTACGAAAATCACAGTGACACTGTTCATGAGAGAGGATTTCAAAATACCTTCGTTGAAAATTTGGTGACAAAAGTCCATAAAATAACTATTTTAGTGTGCATTGCGCGGTTTCCACGCACTTGAACCTCAAGGATTTGAATATTTTCACTCAAGATTTCAACATTGCCAGTTTGCATGCCTCCTTATGGTCAGTACAGCTGTCATTTTTCACATCCTGCCCAAAATGTGTTTTGCGCATCTGGCACACAATGACACAGTTGCTGTGGGAAATCAACATTCGGGCAGAGTAAGAAAATCATAGTCACAGTGTTCATGAGCAGAGGTCACAAAATGCCTATGTTGAAATTTTAGTGAAATTATTCCACTAAATGACTGTTACAAGCGTGCATTGTGCAGTTTCCACCTACGTTCGAGCATGTTTTATATTTTACCCAGATGTTCAACACTGCCATCTCTTCACACCTCCCTATGAATTTTATTTATTTATTTAGTTAGTTTTGTTGTCTGGGTAAGTGCACTAGACAAATTCTGCATATTTTCAGGCACGACCTGGAGGGGCACAGATGAATGTCAACTGACCTTAGAACCAGATTAAGCTGTTGGTGGTATTTCTAGAGAATGGGAGGAAATTTGGCCAGGGCAGAGGAAATTCCCTATCCTTTTAGAAGTGCCTTAGATCTTTAACATCCACCTGAACTACCACCAGAATAGGCAGATGGGACCTCGTTTAACATCTCATGAATGGTATAGCTGTAATTTTTCACATCCTGCCCGAACTGTGTTTCGCACATCAGTGCAGAATGGCGCAGTCACTGTGTGAAATCAACATTTGGGACAGATTAACAAAATCACAGTGCCACTGTTCATGAGCAGAGGTCCTAAATGCTTTCATGAGGTGGGGGTCACAAAAGGCCATGTTGAAAATTTGTAGTCAAATACCAACAAATGCCCGGGGCATTAGGGTTTCTAACCATAACGTCCCCCAACCCATGGTGGGCTGCAGTGCCCTCATCTTCTCTGAACCACAGACACACCGTCACTCTTCAAAGTCAGATCACAAATGGAGAAAACAGGTATGCGTCACTGTATTTCAATGAGAATATGAACTTGGTGGCATAACTTGTTCTTTCTGCTGGGAACTGTAGTCCTGCCAATTGGTGCATACCAACAGCAATCCCAATGATGAACTCTGGCATTGACAAATGCTTGTTCACATTACATCTGTTCTCTCTAGAATACACTTCATATTAGTATTATTATCCACTAATATGTTAGTTAGTATGTAATAGATTAATCATGATCCAATAATGATATTAGATCATGCCCTTGTGTTCTGGAATATGGAATTGAAGGATCATTCAGAGAAAGATAAAAATAGGGACTCACCAGACATTACTAGACAATCCTATTTTGATCACTTATGAAAGTAGAACTAACTAATTACTTCAAGGAAAACTGTGTAGACTATATATTATTATATACAATATGGGAAACACTCCAGCCTAATTTTCATGCTCATGTTATTTCATATGAAGCATATACAGATATGCACAATGTACAGAATTAAAGAACCAAATAAAACAAGAAAAACAAATATATATATATATATATATATATATATATATATATATATATACATACATATATATATATACACACACACATACACAAATATAATCAAACCCTGACTTAGAAAAATTATTAGTGTCCAAAATAAATATAATATGTTGATGGAAAGTAAAGCAGGATCAGCATTAAAAATATAAATAAATATTACTACTGTACTTTGGAGAAACACCAGACAGACTTTTATCCTGACAGCTTAAAAGTGAGAAAGCAAGTGAGTAATATTTCAGATTCAAGATGAAGATGGCATCATGCAAACAGTTCAAAAAAGAAGATAACTATTGAAAGTACTACCAGTCATTATACACTGCTGAATACAGCCCCACACAAGAGCAGATATCACAGGTTTTGAATAATATGGAATTTCCAGCACTTACAGAAACACAGAGTCAGACACTTGGAACTACTATTACACAAGAGGAAATTTTGAATGCACTAAGGGAACTTCTAGCAAATAATTCTCCAGCCCAGATGGGGAATGGATTACATTAGAGTTTTATTAAGAAAATATAAGGACATTTTGGGCCCATATTTGTTGAAGATCTTTAGTTTAATAAAATATAGGCAAGAGGTTCCCAGTTCCTTCAGTGAATCCAGCATTACATTAATTCTAAAACCTAACAAACCATCAGATAAACCTTCTTGATATAGATCTATCTCCTTTATGAACGGAGGTTACACAATTGTTCAAAAATATTAGCACTAAGACTAAATAAAATAATATATTTAATAAGTAATAAGCCACAACTGAAAAAGCATTAAAGAATTTTAAATCATGCTTGATGGATGTGGTAAGGCACAAGGCCAATGGCCAAGCCCTTACACCCATGGGAAGTGCATTACAGTCTTTCAATGCACACCCTGGAGTGGCTTATCACTCTTATGAAATGTCTCATTTTGTTGAAAATTTAAGAAATGCTTATTCTGATTACAATTTTAAAATAAAAAGTGTTTTAAAATACAAAATTGTAATGTAGAAGATAGTCCAACCAAATGTCAAGCAGATGGTCCTGTGGCAAGTATTGCTACCACTTTTTGTGGTATCTTGTGCTGCCGTTTTCTGGTTAAACATTTCTCCCCTTTGGTGTAGTGCAGAGATCTGATGGAATGCATTGGTTGAAGACTCCCCACTCTGCAGAGTGTCTTCTGTTTTCCACTTGTGATCACTCCCCCACTCTGTAGTTCAGAGCATCACTTGTTTGGTGCTTGAGAATCCCCCACCCCAAGCAGAGTACTGCTTGTTTGCTGATTAAGTTAGAGACCTTTTGGGAGTGATAGTATAGCTCCCAAGCTTTGTGTAAACAGTGTGGACAGAACTGCCCCTCTTCCACTTCACCTGCTGAAGAACTCTCACCCCACCCTGCTGTAGAATGCACAGCTCTGTTCTTCCAACTGCCTCAATGAATGAGGAGGCCTCCAACCAGTCTGCTTAGAGTAGCAACATGCTGTGCTATAGAATGTGAATGTTTGATTGCAAATGCAGGGTTTTATGTACTACCTGACCCAGTATGCCTGCTCTGCTCATTAATATCAAGCTGTGTTCAAATCTACCCTATCCACTCTGTTTGAGGAGGTGCATGCTCGATCTGGTCATAAATGAGCATTTAACTAAACTGAACAGCCTCAGCTAATTTGCCTCACTCTGTGATTGAAATAGTAGATCATGATGAGTACATTTGTAAGTGCTGCCTAAGTTTAACTTTGGCAGTATAGCCTAGAGGTTAGAGGAATGAGTTGTGAATGAGCTTGATACATCCAGCAGACCAGACCTGAGTTTGATTCTTACAACCTCCACTTGCATACTGTGTGACTCTGAGCAAGTCACTTAACTACCCAGTGCTCTCAGGTTGCCTCTGAAAACAGGCACTTGTGCCTAGTGGGCCTACCCAGTTACCAAAGACTAAAATAAATAAAAAAAAAAATCTTACAGTAGAGTACCAAGGTATAATTTGTAGTTTTCAGTGACATGAATGAGTTGATTCCGGCCAAAACTGTATGCTGCAGTGCTTAGCAGGTGACTCCATTCAGAACAATGCCTTTTCTGCAGAGACCACAGACTTCTGTTTTGCTCTTGAGAGGGAAAATAGATTTTTTAACTTGCAAGGAAATGTTTTTTAAGGTACAAAGATGGCAGCAGTGTAGTTTGTTGGCTAAGAAATTGCCTTTACTTTACAGAATTTAGTTTAAAAATGTAGTAGGAAAAGCAAGGATTTTCAATAAGGAGGTCACTGGATTTTTTTACTTTCGTTTTGAGGATTTGTGATATTGTTCAGTAAGTAGGCTTCTATGGGGAGGAAAGCGATATTCAACAGCTGACCGTGCATTTATAGAGATTTAATGTATGGTCAGCTGACCTCTTCTAATGAAACTGTTGGATTGTTCTTGCCATTTTATTATTATAGTGGTGCGGTAGCACCACTGTATTAAGGTTGAGTAGGCTGTTTAATGCTAAATCCCTAACCTTGCACCTTAATAGCTTCACCACTGTTCAATGGATTTGCATGGAAGTTTGCATACATGTTCTTGGGGCCAATGTCACTTGACTTGTTGAGTTTCATTCTGGTTGGGTGTATGGATTCTGAGATCCAGACAGCGAAAAAAGTGAAACAAATCAGAGTTTTTTGGCTGTTTTTTGTAATCGCCTAGCACTTAGACAGTTTAGAATTTTGCTTTTAGGGTAAAAGGGCTTGGGCCACAGGGTTGCCTTTCACTGGTTTGTTGAAAAAATATTAATTTGTTTCAGAGTCATAAGGATTTGAAATTTCATTTCTGAGCATGCTCAGTAAAGTCTTTTGGATAGCTGTTTCATACAAAAAATGGCCCATATAAAAAAATCAGTTTCATACGGGGATAATGTTTTTCACAAGAAGAAATTATTTTTGTATGGCCATCATCTTTTCTATTTTTTCAAAAACATTTCTTGAAAAGCCATAAAATGATATCTGCAGAGACACCAACACATGCATCTTACTAATCAAACCCCATTGAGTGAATTATGCAGTCAGTGTTTTGGAAAAATCACACAGAAATGTGTTTTAACACATACTAAAAAAATTTTTGTGACCTGAATGTTTCTTTTTTTTTCAGATTCTTTTTTTGTCTGAAGGAATCTTTTTTTTGTATGAATGACACAACCTCATGAAACATTATCCCATCATAAAAGAGAGAATTTGGTTTTTCACATTCTTTTTTCATATGAAGTAATTTTTGGTATGAACAACACAACCTCACGAAAAAGATACCCTCATATGAAAAAGAACTTGGACTTAGTTTTATTTACACATTTCAATTTTAACAAGCCATAACTCCATCAATATATGCAACTATGGGACAATCTGTATGTCTAAATAAAGGTCTTAATGAGTACTATGACACTAACACATACCAAAAAACTTAGGGGCCATATAAAAACATAAAACTTAAAAATACAGTTCCCATAGGATAACACTGCAACTTTAACAAGCTGTAACTCTGTCAATCTTTGTAGTCAACAGACAATGTATATAAAGTATCAATAGAAATGTACTATAAGCCGCTAAGAAATAAGAACTGAAAATGGTCCAGCCCTACAAAACAAACAAAACAAAAATTACAAGAAAGCATATAAGTTGCTTTGGAGGAACAGAAGCACATGGCTCTGTGCATCCACACCCACATACATGTGGATAAATGGAAGCATGGAAGTGGTAGGCCCAGTGGTCCCTATGCTTGTGTAATCAAATGGATGTATTCCAGGACATGCGTGAATGATGGTATGATTCTATCTCAAAAGTATGGAAATTAATTGAAAAAATTTCATTAATCCACCAGTTAGGTAAAACCAACAAAAGTAGGGACATGTGGTGCTAGGTTTGTAACCCTAACAACCCTCCCCACCCTAAAAGTAACACAAGGAAAAAAGTTACTGTTTTGGCTGTCCTGAATCTTGGCAAATCAGGCATGAAGTCTTCCTTGGGGTTATCAATCTAACATTCCCCCATTCCATAAGTAAATAAGCTCAGATGTGCATTTTGAGGTTACCAATGCTAATGTTCCTCTATTCCATCAGCAAATAAGCTCAGATGTGCAGACTATATGAACATGGGCAGGTTAGGGTTGATAACCCAAGGAAGACCCCAAGCTTGACTGATTTGCCAAGACTCAGGGCAGCCAAAACTGTAAAAAGTTTTTTAACCCTAATTCCACCCCATTCCATGAGTAAATAAGCTGAGATGGGTGCAGTGTATGTGAATGTGGAGCATTAGGGTTGACATCCCAAATTACACCCAACACCTCTTACTGAGTGAAGGGTGGGTATTAGGTTGGAATCCCAAATGCCACATTTCCCACTTTTGTCACTTTAACCCTTACTAGTGCATTAAATAATTTTTTTGCAATGAATTCATTACTTTTGGAGATAGTATAATTGTATCCTTATTTACCTGTGATCATAGGGTGCGGGTGCCACTAAACAGCAGGGAAATGTATGAAATGACAGGGATCTGGATGGGAGAGTGAAGGGTGCCACTAGACATCAGCCAAATTATAATTACTGTATTAAGGGAGGGCAATTGAGGGGTGCGGCAAGACACCAGGGAACCATATAACTGTTACAGGAACAGCAGTCAGAGGGTGGGGAATGCCAGTACACACCAGGAAATCTGTAGTTATGGGTCTGAGAATCAGAGGGAGGGGTGCTGCTAGACACCAGGGAAATGTGTAAGGGCAAATGATACTTGATATGCAAGTGCTTACTGAGCATGCTCAGAAGACAAATTATTAAAATTTAATAACTTCTGAATGAATTCATATTTTCTCACCAAAGCAGCCAAAGGCACATCTGTGGGCCAAGCCCTTTCTACCCTGAAACTTTCAGACCAAAATTCCAATCTGGCTGACCACAAGCCAGTGACAAAAATTAATAGCAACAAAACACTGTTCAGCCAACATTGTTTGTATCAATGGAATATGAAATTACAAGCGATCCATGAAAAGGAGTTAAAAATAAAAAAAACACCGTTGGAGGTCTTTTTCCAACAGTTAACTACAGAATCCACCTAACTGGGTCCTGATGACCAACATGCAAGTCTTTATCTCCCCTGTAATGCCATTTTGTGTGTTTTAATATTTTTTATAAAACAAAACATAAGATTGCAGCATATGAAAAACCTCATGAAAAAGATTTCCACATGAAATACCAAACAAAACATTATTTAACTATTCTGTAGTGCTGACAGATCATGCTCAGAATCCAAATTTTTAAAATTTAATAACTTTGGAAAGGATTCATATCTTTTCCCCAAACCAATGAAAGGCACTTTTCTGGGCCAAGCCTTTTCTACTCTGTAAATGTCAGACCAAAATTCCAAACCATCTGAATGCTATGCGATGGCAAACAAAAACAACAAAAATGTTGATTTTCTGCATTTGTTTGGCTATCCTCAGTCTTGGAATCTGCATATCTGACTAGAACAAAATTTGGCACATCAAGAGATCTACCTCAAAAACCAAGCCTGCAAAATTTTGTGTAAATCTGTTGAACTGTTGCAAAGTTATTAAAGTGCAAAGCGTGGGGTTTAACATTAAAGTGCCTACTGAACCTAACTATAGAGGCACTACCGCACCACTAAGATAGATAGATAGATAGATAGATAGATAGATAGATAGATAGATAGATAGATAGATAGATAGATAATTCTTTGCCGTAGGGTTACTTAACACCACAAAGTTTGGAAATGTGGTGTTAGGGTTTCCAACTCTAACTCCCACCCCACCCCCAAGCAGAAAAGAAAAAGTCATTAGGGTTTTGGGTCTCCAGAGTCTTCGTGAATCAGTTGTGAGGTCTTCCTTTGGGTTGTCAAGTCTAATGCTCACCCTTCCCATAACCTATTGCCTCCTGTCTGAAGCACAAGATGGAGTTGTGCCTCATAGTGACACATTCCTCAAAGGTATTGAAAGGTAGAAAAGTACTATATGTATCAGCACATTTTGACAGCACAATTTGTTGTAGCTTTCTTCTTGCTGGGTCTACAGGAGATCATGTGTGACATTGTTTGCTCAAGGAATGGTGTAGGCTTTAGAGCTGGCAACCCCAAGGAAGACCCACCATTAATTCAGAAAGACTCGGAGACCAGAAACCTAATACTTTTTGCTTTTGCTGCTTGGGGTTGGGGAGTTAGGGTTAGAAATGCTAATGCCACATTTCCCTACTTTTGTGGCATTAAGTTACCCTAACTGCGCACTAATAAAGTTTTTGCAAAGAATAATAAATATAAACCAAGAGGAGTTCATGGATGGAATAAGGTTAATGCATGCTATGAAAAGTGTTGAATATAATGGAAAAAGCAAATGGTCCAGATGCTGCTTTAGTAACAGTGGATGCAGAACAGGCCTTTGACAGCATGGACTTGAATTTTTCAAATTCACCCTGTTGAAGGCTGGAATAGAACCTAATATGCATGCATGGAATGGTACTATTTATAAAACTCCACAGGCCAGGGTATATGCAAACTCTCTTCTATTGGAAACATTCAAATTAAACAGAGGGACTTGTAAGTGCTGCCCTTTGTCACCAGCCCTATTTGCCTTACATATAGAGCCATTTGCTCAGCATGTAAGAGCAAATACAAGGAATAAGGACTGGTAGTAAAGAATATAACACTTTATGGAGATGATGTGTTAATTTATCTTGACAGTTTTATTTCGTGCAGCATATTAAGACTGGTTGATGGCTTTGCAAATGTGTCAAGATACAAACCTAACTGGCACAAAACAGAAGTTATGTTATTAAATAAGTACAATTTAGATGAATACAGCTTCACAACACAGTCATAAGAGTCGTTTAGATTCCTGGGAATAACGCTAACAAAATATTAAACATTTTAATGAAAATTATGGTCCATTAATGAGAGGCATTATAACTGATCTGGACTGATGGATCCACTTGCCTTTGACACTGATAGGAAGGCAAATATAATAAAGATGAATGTCTTACCATGGTTTTCTTTTTGTTTCAGGCACTTCCCATTAGTGTCCCTGGTTCTTTTATTTTTGTAGAATTAGAGGAAAATCAAAAATTTCCTATGGCAAGGTAAAAATCAAAATTAAAAATTGAAAATTATACTCAACAGAAAAACTAGCTGGGATTAATCTACTTAATTTCTGGTGGTACTTCATGGTGGCACAAACTGAATGTTTCTTTGAAATACATTCTAGTGAAACTCCATGTACACTGTGGGTGGAGATCGAACTAAACACTACCCCATTTTTAAACATAAATCAAAATCAGTGCTCAGCAATACTCTCCACATACTTAATAGATCATTATGTACCAGTTCCTTTCCTTGCAGCTGGAAGCATACACTGGTAGATCTGTTCCACAAAGGTGGCCCAGTCAACTCACCCTCCAATTACCAGCCAATCTCTCTGCTCCACATCCTCTTCAGAACCCTACAGAGGTTTATTAGCAGAAAACTTTCAAACTACTATGCCCAAACAGGCTTCCTAACTCCCTACCAGTCTAGCTTTTCTCCAGTGACTCAACCTCCTCCTCCTCCTCATTTGGTAGAGTTACTATCCACATGCACACCAACATGGACAAGGTCCTGGGCACTGGGACCATATTTATAGACATAGCAAAGGCCTTTCACACTGTGGACACCATCAGCTTCTACTCAAACTAGCCAACTCAGCAGTCTCTCCCTCAGCCCTTGCATGGTTCCAATCATACCTGACCAACTGGATCCAATCTATTAAACTTGGTCCCTGCTTCTCACTCGCTCTACCAGTCGCCTTTGGGGTCCCACATGGCTCAGTTCTGGGGCCTCTGCTGTTCTCTAGCTGCATTAATGACCTACCCAACTTCCTCACTGCCACCAACATACATGTTTGCAGACAATACCATTCTCTATGAATCTGGCACCTCTATGACCTCTATTGTGGGTCACATCAAGCAGGACTTCACACAGTACAAAAATGGTTCCTGGATAACTGCCTCATCATCGTGAACCAAAGCAAAATGGTGTCCATGTTGTATAGCACCAGGAACTGGCTCAGCTATACCACCCCAGTCTGAGTTTACACCAGATGGGTCCTGCTTAGACTCAGTTTCCTCCTACAAATACCTCGGCTCCACCTGGACCAGCACCTCAACTACTTAGGCCACATGTCCCAAGTAGTAACCAAGTCATACACCAAGCTAGGCACCCTATATAGAGTAAAAAATTCCTCCATCATGTCATCAGAAAATAGATTGTGGAACAATCAGGCCTTCCTTTATAGACCATGGGGATGTAAACTACTCAGGCACTACCTTCACCTCCTCTGATAAAATCAACACTCTGTTCAACACACTGTGTAGATTTGCCCTGGGCCACCTCCTACTCCTACCAATGCAATATGTACAAAGAGTTAGAGTGGTCCCCCCATGAGAAAAATTATGAATACTGCCCCTCAGGATGCTAAGTACTGGTCCAGCAAACTGCCCATATATCTGTCTGATCTCTTCTCCCTGCAGCAAACCCTTCCTATCTGCTTAAATCTGAGGCAGGACACCACCTCCTCATCCAAGATGCAAGCACAAGCTGGCCATCGCTACAGGCTCCCTAACCCCTGGAACAACTTCCCAGTCAATATCACTGTCTTGTCCCTCCCCACATCCAGCAAGGCTCTGATTAAGTCACACTGCAAATCCCTGATGACATGTCCCAATCTGAGCCTATCTAACTCAACTAGCTAATGTAAATCATATTAGCCCAATGATGTACATAGAGAATACTGTGTGGCAACTATGCACAACTCAGTGTGTTCTGCCACAGAGGGGTCTGATTCCTCTGACCTAAAGAGCAAAGCTCAAGAGGTCCATGGGAATCAGAACCCCAAGGTGGCAATACTCACTGGTTATGCATAAAGTTGCTCATCCTGTATTTTTATAGTGCATAGTATTATGTGAAATGTGTGCATTGTGTTTTTCTCTTTCAAAATGAAACTGACTTGTGCAATGTCTAGAGGTTCTAGAATGTTGTTCTGTCCCAGAAGCATGCAGCCACATTCCATGAACTTTGAACTGTGGTACAATAGCATTTTGAAAAGATGGATTTCTAAATAGAACAATGCTCTGCTATACACTATATTGTGCTAACCCTGTGATCTTCTGCAGGACAGCTGTGGCTCTATCATTTCTTTCCTGGGGCTACCCTATCATGTTGTTATAATTTTCTACATCAGGACATGCTACTCACAATGTGCTGGTTTCATTTGTTTTGGAATGTGCAATGTATGTAGTCTATAAAGACTGTAATATGCCTTACTGTCCCATCACTCCTGTTCCCCACTTTGCAGCTGGACATGAGTCCTGGGATCTGTGTGCTTACCTGGTAAAACATATTTAACATGAATAAATAAAAATATTAAATGTAGCTATTACTTTGCTAATTTTCTAAGATAATCAGTATGAGTATATATCAACATTTCTGAAAAATCCAATAAAATACAGAATGAAGTGAACAATCGACTAGGATAGAAAACTATGATATTGTATTACATGTGATTCTAAATAATAGTTACTTAGAAGAACTAAATTTAGACCATGTATGGAAAACATGGAATCAGAAAGGTATAAAAAAGCTATGGAGTTTTGTACTCCTGTAATAACATGATAAGATTTGATGACCTGAAGAAAAGGGTTCCATGGGATAATGGCAATTGCAGAAAAGGCGATTGCCATTTGAATAATGTACATCACGAAAATCTGTTTTGGCAAAGTACACTGACAGTGCACAGCAAAAGGGCACACGACAGTTAGGTTTTTATTTTATGAAGGCGCTTTTCCCCTACTAAAGGATTCTCAGTGCCAGGGCAGTGCATGCTGGGGGTGCAAAACTTAAACAAGCATTTGTCAATGAAGAATGTTGTCTCGCTGGCACTGGCATTGGCATTGGTAGTGCAGGAGTTAGAGATGCATAATAGGAATGGCAGTAAAGTATGGAACTGATGCCAACCCCACCCCATCCTACAGAGACTGACAGGCGCTGGGGTGTGCCTTTGGGGCATCAGCTATGACACTCATGCCATTTTACCTCATCCTACCCTGTAGACAATGACAAGTGCTGTGGTGTGCTTTGGGCCTTATACTTACCCCATTCCATAAGGAAAATGCTGAGATGGGTGCAGTATAGGAGAATGGGGTGAACTTTAGGGCCGAACACTACAAGGCACATTGCAATGCCTGTCACTGGCTGCAGGGTGGGGGTGAGGGTAGAATGGCGTGAGCATTGCAGCCAATGATCCCAAGTCACACCTCTGATGCCTGGCAGTCTCTACAGGGTGGGGTGTTACAGTTGGAAACCCTAATGTTGTAGGTGTTTGTTGTTATTTTCACTCCAAATTTTCAACATAGGCTTTTTGTGACCCCACCTCATGAAGAGCGGCACAATCAGTTTGTTAGCTGAAAGGTGGTTTTGCACAGTGGCTATGCTATTTGGCGACACAGGGATGAAAACACATTTTGGGCAGGATGTGGAAAATTACAACTGTATTGTTCATGAGGAGGCATTAAAAATGGCAACATTGAAAATCTGGAGTGAAAAAATGAAAAATTGGTGAAGTCATGAGCATGCATAGAAACTTGCATTTCATTTCATTTCATTTTATTTTTATACAGATTGGCTTGTGGGACATGCCCATTTCTACAAACGACTAGTTTATACAACAAAACATAACACATCAGACTTTACAAAACAGTAAACATTCAATAAATATACATTATGGAAAACAAATTGAATTCACCAACAAATTGTTCCTAAGATCTGTCTTAAAATGTAATAACTGCTTTTGACTTGTAACATTATAAGGAAGATGATTATACATCCTTACAGTAGCAAAGTTCAAGGAATTTTGATCAAAAGATGTATGGAAGAAAGGCAACATAAAACCGTTCTTACTCCGTAATCTTGTACAACCAGATTTTGTATTCCTAGAAAACAGACTAAGGATACTCTGTGGCATAGTACCTAACTGTACCTTATGCAAAAACATCAGTGATCTAAAATTGAAACTATCCATAAATACAAACAACCAAAATATTTATAAAGAGAACAGTGGTGTGTTAATCTTGACTAGCCAGTGGCAAACGTAACACAGAATGATGAGTAACTTGAAGTTTAGAAAACATTCTATCAGAAGTGTGGGAATATATTATGAACCCATAATTCATTATAGATAATAATAGACTATGTATAAGTAATGACCTAATATCAACTGTAAAGTTACATCTAATTCAACAGAGAAACCCCAACCTTTTATGTACTTTATTAATTAATTCCAAAACATGGGACTCAAAAGTTAAATGACAGTCAATTAATATTCCCAAGTATTTGGACAGTCTAACCTGTTCAATTAAATTACCCAAGTTATCATGAATAGTTAGATCCTGTATTTGATCTCTCCTTGAATGAGAAAATGCCATTGTCTTGGTTTTTGCATAATTTAACACTAATTTATGTTTGTCAAACCAATAATGGAGCAAACTAAAACCATAATTTAAGGTATTTTGAAGAGTCAAAAGATTAGAGCCAGAACAGAACAAAACAGCATTATCTGCATATAACAATAACTCAGTATTTGAAAAATTAACCAATAAAGAATTCACAAATAAAGAAAAAGCAAAGGACCCAATATGGAGCCCTGTAGGACTTCACATTTAACAGTACTGGCTCCAATTTTATTCCACTGATTATTGTCCTCTGATTCCTGTTAGATAAATAATCACCAAACCAAGAAATAACCCCACCTGATAACTATACATCAGACAACTGCTTCAAGAGTAAATCATGATTAACAAGATCGAAGCCTTGGTGAGGTCCACAAAAGCCGCTGCAATAAGATCTCCGACATCTGTTAAACATAGAAACATAAATTTGATGGCAGAAGGACCTTGGCCCACCCAGTCTGCCCATTTCCTACTTACTGGATAAGCTGCAGATCCTAGTTAACCAGCAGCCTACTTCTTCCTACTCCCACCCCTAGAATGGCCTTATAACTGTCCCATGCATGCTTGAATTCCACTACTGTTTTGACTCCACAACCTCCTCGGAAGGCTGTTCCATGCATCCACAACCCTCTCTATGAAAAAATACTTCCTTACATTACCTCTGAGCCACCCGCCATCTTCAAATTGTGCCTCCTTGTTCTTGCACCTCTTTTTGAAATATGCTACCCTCTTGGACTTTGTTGATTCCCTTGAGGTACTTGAACTTTTCTATCATGTCCCCTCTCCTCCTTTCTTCGAGGCTATACATATTTAGCTCCTTTAGTCTCTCTTCATATGTCTTCCGGTGCAGACCCTGCACCATTTCAATTGCCCTCCTCTGGACAGCTTCCATCCCATCTATGTCTTTGGAGACTGGGTCTCCAGAACTGCACGCAGTACTCCAGATGGGGTCTGAGCAGCTGTCTGTACAGAGGGATAATAACTTCCTGTTTTCTACTGATGAGGGCCCTCTCTATGCATCCCAGTATCCCCAGTCCTCCTTGCTGCCCTCTCACATTGCTTGCCCACCTTTAGGTCATCTGATATGACTACCCCCAGGTCCCTTTCCATTTTTGTTGTTGTTAGTATCTCACCCCCATTGTGTACTCTTCCCTGAGGTTTTGTTTCCCAGGTGCATTACCTTGCACTTCTTAGCACTGAATCTAAGCTGCCATACATTTGACCATTCCTCTAACCTTGCCAAGTCCCTTCTCATCCTTTCCACCCACCTTGTGCATCAACTCTGTTGCAGATCTTTGTGTCATCTGCAAAGAGACATACTTTCCTTTCAGTCCCTCTGCAATGTAGCATATAAAGACATTGAAGAGGACCGCCAACTACTGAAGCCTGTGGTACCCTACTAGTAACCCCTTTCTTCTGAGTGGACTCCATTTACTATTACTCTCTGTTTCCTATTCTCCAGCCAATTCTTTACCCAGGCTGTCATCTTGGGACCCACTCCCAGGCTGATTAACTGTATATTAATCTTTTGTGTGGGACTGTGTCAAATACCTTGCTAAAGTCTAGGTAGGCCATGTCCACAGCCCCTCCTGATCTACTACTTTGGTCACCCAGTCAAAGAAATCTATCAGATTCATCCCGCTGTGAATCCATGCTGCCTAGGGTCCTGTGCCCCTCTGGCCTCTAGATACTCGGACAATTCTTTCTTTCAGAAGTGATTCCATCATTTTCCCTATCACTGAGGTGAAACTAATAGGTCTGTAGTTTCCTGCTTCTGCCTTGCTCCCACTTTTGTGAAGGAGAATCACATCTGCCCTCCTCCAGTCCTCGGGTACCATCCCATCCTCCCATGATTTGTTAAAGAGGGTAGTCAGTGGTGTCACTAGTTTTACCCTTAGTACTTTTAGAATTCTGGGATGAATCCCATCAGGCCCATTTCTTTGTCCTCCTTCAGTTTTAAGAGTTCTTTCATAACCCTTTCTTCTGTAAATGGGCTGGTATCAACTTCTGTATCCAGAGTGTTTCTACTGTTTGTTTTAGGTACCTCCTCTCTTCATTTGTAAATACTGAGCAAAAATATTTGTTTAGTATCTCTGCCTTTTCACAGACTCCCTCTGTCCACCTCTCTCCCTTTTATTAAGCCTCACTATCCTCCCTTGGTCTTCCTTCGCTCCTGATGTACCTATAAAGGTTTATCCCCCCTTCTTAACTGAGTCTTCTTAACTGAGTTGGCTATCTTTTCTCAGTTTGGGCCTTTGCTGTTCTGACTGCCTTCCCAGCTTCCTTTTGCTTTAACTGATACAGTTCTCTGTCCTGCTCCTTCTGCGATTCCTTGTACTTCCTGAATGCTTTCTTTTCTCTTTAACCTTCACTGCCACTTCCTTTGAGAACCATAGTGGTTTCTTACATCATTTTGTATTGTTTATTGCTTCACACAAAGGCTCATTACCTCTGTGATGGCAGTTTTATTATTCCACATTGTTCTTCCACCCCTCCTTCCTGCCCATTTGCTAGTGCATTCCTTAGGCACTCGCCCATTTTTGCAAAGTCAGCCCTCCTAAAGTCCAGTACTTTTGCCTTTGTATGGCTTGACTCTATTGCTGTGTTTATTGTGAACCATACTGTTCGATGGTCAGCTAGTTCCCAGATGGCTACCCCTTCTACATCTGTGATCATCTCTCCATCTCCATTTGAGAGAACCAGGTCTAAAATTGCTCCCTCTCAAGTGGGCTCCAATACTAGTTGTCTAAGGCATGCCCCTGTAGGGCATCTAGAATAACTCCACTCTTCGAAGTGGCTGCTGCAACTGCACTCCAGTTAACATCTGGCATATTCAGATCACCCATCAGCAATATCTCCCTTTTTCTGCCATTCTAAGTATACTTTCTATCATTTCCTTGTCCATTTCTCCCCTGAGAAAGGTCTGTATAACCCCTATGCGGATTGTGGTGCCATTGCCTGTCTCCAAATTTACCCTCAGTGCTTCTTCTCCTCCCTGTTTACCCTTTTGTTCTGTTGCTTTTATTCCTTCCCTTATGTAAGAGCTACTCCTCCTCCTTTTTACCCTCCCTGTCCCTCCTGTAGATGGTGTATCCTGGTATGTTTACGTCCCAGTCATGGTTTTATGTACCATGTTTCTGTGACTGCCATGATATCCAGATGTTCCTCCTCCATCAAGGCCACTAATTCAGGAAGCTTGTTACCCAGACTACGGGCATTGGTACTCATTGCCCTCCATTTTTTATGGCTTTACCTTCTGTTGCAGCGTCCCCACTGACCTTTCTACCTTGGTCTTTTCTCATTTAGTACCCTGTTTTGTGAGGAAGAGGCTGTGATTTTCCTGCTGCTTATCAGTTCCTCCCCTTTGACTAGTTTAAAAGCTTGCCACTGAAGCATTTAAACTGATTGCTAAAAGACTTGTTCCTTCCTGGACAAATGCAGACCATCCTGCCAGTATAGGCTGGTGTCCCTCCAGGTGGAACCCCAGTCCCCAATGAAGCCAAACTCCTGTGCTCCCACCATTTTCAACCATTCATTAAACTGCATGGTGCAAATTACCCTCGCCTCCCTCATGCCATTGACAGGCAGCACCTCTGAGAAGGATACTGTGTGCTACTTGTCTTAGGCCCCTCCCCAACTCTACAAAGTCCTCCTGCACTGCTCTAATCTCATGATGAACCAAGTCATTTGTCCCTAGGTGGACAATGACGACCAGCTCGAACTCCGTGCAGCTGTTCTCATGATCCTGAGGATCTGTTTCCTGTCCCTCAAGCCATGGCACGCAGGCACTTCTTCAGTTTTCCTGCCCCCAGTTCTATCTCCCTAATAATTGAGTCCCCACCAGGAGCTGCTTCCTTTCCTTGCCTTGGTAACTTGACTAGTGAACCTCACCAAGGCTGTCTCAGTATTATGGTTGGCCTAAAGCCATGTTGTGAATCTGACCAAATATTATATTTTGTTAAATGCTGTATCAACTGAACTGAAACTATCTTTCTTGACTCTTAGAAAGGGAGCCAACATAGAAATGGGACGATAATTATTAAGGTTAGATCTTGACCCTGACTTAAAAATAGGCTTGACAACAGCATTTTCTACACCTTTGGAAAAACCCCATGACAGAGAGATCATAACACACATCAGTAACCCAATTATTTTGGGGATTTTTTGCCACATTTTCAAAATAGGCATTTGGGACCTCGCCTAATGGACAGTGGTGCTGTGATTTTGTTAATCTGTCCCAAAAGTTGATTTCCTACAGTCACCATGCCATTGTGCACCACAGGTGGAAACACATTTGGGCAGGCTGTGAAAATGACAGCTGTACTGTTCATAAGGAGGTGCGAAAAATGCCAATGTGGAAAATCTGGCATGAAAATATTGCAAATTTGCAAAGTTACTAGGTGTGTGGAAACTGCACAATGCACGCTTGTAACACAGTCATTTTATGGACTTTTGTCACCAGATTTTCAACATAGGCATTTTAGGACCTCTGCTTATAAACAGTGTCACCGTCATTTTCTCAAACTGTCCCAAAAACTGATTTTGCACAGCGACACTTTTCTATTCTGCCGAATGTGTGAAAACATATTTTGGCCAGGATATGTAAAATGACAGCTGTACTGTTCATAAGAAGGTGTGGAAAAATGGCAATTTTGAAAATCTGGAGTGAATATATACAAATTCACGAAGTTATGAGCATGCGTGGAAACAGCACAATGCACGCTCATAAAACAGCCATTGTTTGGATTTTTTCACCAAATTTGCAACATAGGCTTTTGGGAGCCCTATCATGAACAGAGACACTGTAATTTGGTTACTCTGTTCATAAAAGTGATTCACACAATGGCCATGAAATCCCCTTTCAGGACCGAATAATGCCATGTCGTGCCTGGACTCATGAGGAGGGGCCCAATAACCCCATGTTGAAATACTTGGTGCAAAAATTCAAAAATGTTCAGCAATATGCATCAAAGTTGAAAAAATTATTTATGCCATTATACAGCTTACCGGCATTTCTTCAGTTTGCGGTCAGCTTTGAAGAGTAAAATGTGTTTCTGGTCCACGAAGACCGTCACGCCAGACTCCAGAGGTAAGTATGGGGTGAAGGGGAATGAGAGGCAGGGTGCGCAGAAGGTGGGTGTGGGTTGGGGCAGGGAGCTGGACAGGCCGGCGGGGACCATTTTCTTTCTCTACAGGTTAAAAAAAAATTGCAGGAAATTTTTTTACACTAGCATTGGCATGCTGGGGTGGGCTCCCAGTGTCCCACCTGAGTGTTTGGAGGGCTAGCCTAGGAGATTTGGCATCCCTTAACACATAACAAATGGGGGTGCATTATGCCGACGGGAGGGGCCCTCGTCCAGCACATAAACTGGGTCAGGGCATGCTGACAGGGGATTGGGCACCCCAAAGTCAGCATTGTGGCAGGCAGGTGCCGCCATGTTTACTCTAATGTTTCACCATGGAAGGCATGTCGGGAGGTGCCACTGCATATGGCGAGCTTTGCTCTCATTGCAGCAGACCTTTCCTTAGATGTGCATGCCACATGATGTATTCCTGGGTGGTGCCTGCATGCTGGCTTATTGGGGAATGAGGGATGCACCTACTGATGCGTGCCCTGCATTATCCAACAGTGACCACGCCTCCAAATCCGTTACTAATGCAATATGTTGGCTGGTGTGCAAGCATGAGCCCATAAAAAGAACCCTCCCAACCCAGTACAAAAACAAGTGCACCCAAAACCAAATCCGCACCATCCCAGCCCCAGCCTGCCACCAACCCACCATGTCACATATCCAGATCAGCAGTCCAGAGCCACACTACACCCCACAAACCCTCCTCCCTTCTGCCCGTTGCATGGCATGGTCTCTCCCACCCCCAAGTGTGTGCATACATAGCAACATCCTGTCATTATAGTTGCCAAACCCCTATCCGGTCATCCTCCTTGCCCAGTAGCCCTGTGCACAGGCACCGTGATTGAGTCACCCTTTTGAAAGCACTCAGTCATGGTCACCATTAACACAGGCTACAAGAGAAAGATATAATCTTAGTGATGCAGGCTATACGGGCCCAATTCTCAAAGTCGGTGCAAGTCATGCCAAGGTGGCTGTAGCGATCACCGGTGCATCAGGGACCCTGCCCGATTCTCTATCAGGCAGGGTGCTGGCAACAAAATCCCATGACTTGCAGCAACCTTAATGGTGCACCAAACAGTGGGTGCATCTAGACAGGTTGCCACAGGCCATGGGCAGCTGAGTGGCACTGTTTTACTGAAGTCCCTGGTAATGGTCCCCCAAGCCCCGATCTCCCTTATAAAAATAAAATCTCCTGGCAGTCTAGTGCCCTCAAGCTCTAATCACCCTTTTTAAATATTATATTCTTCCTAGTAGTCTAGTTCCCCAAGCCCTGATTCTCCTGTATAAATAGTAAAATATCCCAGGTAATCTAGTGGTCCCCCATGCTCCGATCGCACTATATAAATATTATATTCTCTCTAGTAGTCTAGTGGACCCACTCTGCAGTGCTACCACCCTGCATTCCCATCCCATAACCGAGCAGGCGACTAGTAAAGCCTGTCGCTCACAGCTTGTCAGTCACTGGGTGCCTACTATACACAGTACATGCTCATTCAGGGCTGAGTCAGTGGCTGGCCATGGTGGTGAATGGTGAGCTGTATCAGTCACCGGCTTGGTTACTGGATGGGGCAGAGTGGGATGCTAGGCACTGCAAGGTGCAGGTGAGGGTCCACTGGACTACAATGGAGAACATATTTTATAATGGGGATTGGGGCTTGGTGGTGCCATCAGACTACCAGATAGTTTAGTATTTATACTGGGTGATCAGGTCTGGGAGGCCACTACTACCAGGAGAAATATTTAAAATGGGTGATTGGATCTTTGAAGGGGGCACTAGACTACCAGAGAATATAATATTTATAATGGATGATCAGGGCTTTGAGGGCCACTAGACTACAAGGGAGATTTTAATATTTATAATGGAAGATTGGGTTGGGGTGGGGGACCATGGCACATTGCCGCAATGTGTTCAGCTCATCAGAGGGTGAATTTCTAAGTACCCTTAGACCAGCCAGGGCTGGTCTAAGGGTGCTTAGGAAATTCACCTTCTGAAAGGAGTTTTGAGAATATCTTTTGATGTGCTTTGGCAGCTTGTGTCTGCCTCAAGCCCCAAGCCCTAGCTGCAGCACATTTTGTGGTACACAAGTGGGTCAAGCCTCTTTGGTGCAGGCAGCCTATGGTGAATGCAGGCTGCCCTTGTGAATCACTTCCGGGCATCATTTGGTGCAAGGGGCACTTTACGCTAATCATTGGGATGCAATGGTGCATCCTCATATTGTATCTAAAAGTTTTAGATTTAAATAAATACAGTACAATTTATTACACAGACTGTATTACACATTTTAAAACTACATAAATTTAGCGAAACAGTCTCAGAACTCTGTCCAAGTGTTAAGCTGACACCAGATCGTCGAGACATATGTTTGTAAACTACATTTTAACAACTTTCTTGGAAAAATCAAAACTGCCATAAAAGGTACTTTAGGGTAGAACTTCCATTTGATCTGGGATGAATCTTAATGGATATGTACCCTGTGTTCCAACAAGTGTAGAAATGGGCAACCTTATCTTTATCGGTATGGCCACACTTAATGTGAAAACATTAATACTACAAAATGGAAAGACCCGTCAACTACTTACATGTAAAGAATGGCTTAA
The DNA here is from genome assembly GCA_016271365.2 of Neoceratodus forsteri. Classification (NCBI taxonomy): domain Eukaryota; kingdom Metazoa; phylum Chordata; order Ceratodontiformes; family Ceratodontidae; genus Neoceratodus; species Neoceratodus forsteri. The sequence continues at coordinate 256,580,177 of CM028137.1, read as the reverse complement.
CCTTATGATAGACACTTCAACACTAGAAATAATGTATTATAATTTGAGGAGACTTAACACAGTTTTAAAAATATGGAACCCTTTCATTGAAAAAATATGCATTCATTAAAATATTATTAATTGGATCCATAAGGCAAAATACAGTTGTAATAAGTCAGATGAATAGTTAAGACTGAAATGATGATGGCCAGTTAACATCAGACAATGAACTAAGACTGGAAATTAACTCATTCTCGGTTCATGGATGATGGTGATTCCTGATGTAATCTAATTGAAAACAAGGAATGGAATCCTCTCACTGTACAGGTCACTGGAGAGACAACTCCTAGAGTACGGTTCATGGTACTGGAGTCCACACTTGAGGAAGGAATGCAACAAAGTGTAATCTGTACAGTGCAGGTCAACCAAGATTGTCCAGAGTCTAGGGGCATGACATACAAAGACAAGCTGCAGGACATGTACAGTGGAGCCTCCCAGGATGCAATGCAATATCAAAGACAATGCATAGCAAAAGGGATTCACTGCCATTGAAATTGCCTTGCTTTCTGCAGTAACTCTGCTGCACTATTCTGCCGTATTGTGTGGCATCTTGGTTGGTTCAGCTGTACACCCTTAAGAATGGAAGGGAAGGAGATGACATCATAGAAACATACAAGCACCTGCATGTGATAAACAGGGTGGATGCCAATGACATTTTTCCTGAGCTCAAATACAGGGATGAAAGGAATAAATGCAAATTAATAGGAGGAGACTGAAGTAAAATGTCTATAAACACTTTTCATGAAAAGAGGGTGGACAAGTGCAACAAGTTATCTGAAGAAGTGGCAAGGGCTACAATGGTTTAGCAGTTTCAGAGGGGATGGGCTAGGGATAGGGATATGAGGCTTAGTCAGAAGAGGGTAGAAATAAAGGGGTGGGATGGCCACTAGGGCCAGAGCAAGTAATTAGGCAGGGTGGACAGTTAGGCCCTCATCTGCCACATGTCTATCTACAGCATCTATGTATAAAGGGAAACAAAACGTATACTGGATCAGGAGAAGGGAATAGGGAAGGAGATGAGGAGGTGATCCTTCAAGCAAATGTCACAGTAAAACCTTCAACAAACAGCTACACTGCTCTGGCAGAAATGTCTTGTATGAACAAACCATTGCACCAAGTAGAAAACACACATCTCCATCACTGCGAGGGGAACTGTTTACAGTCACAAGCAGAAAACACTTCCATATAATAGTAGCCACAGACATTGCCAGCTATTTCCAGATATTTTCAGAAACTTCTAGAGAGTTTCTCTCTGCTGACTACTGTGGAAATGCAGAAAGCAGGAGATTTCTAGAACTATCACAAACATTTTGAGAAATAGCTGGCAGTGTCTGTAGTACTACGTAAATGGAGGGCATAAAAAAATCTACCAACATAAAGTACACATTTAAAAAACCTGTGCAAGATAGAATGGGTCTGAGGCCCCTACCGCTAAAAAAGCGGCAGTAGTACTAGTAGATCAGGTACAGGTACAGTACATATTGTATTGAAAAAAAAACAAAGCTAAAGAATTACAGGCACCACCACAGTGGGACTGACAGAATGACAACTCAGGTTAAAAAGTTTTAATGTTCAAAAGATGATTTTTCTTCCTGCAAGTATTACTAGCAGTGATACTGATAACAATAATGACAATGATAATAGTAAAGAGGATACACTGGATGCTGAGAAAGACTTCTGTCTTCTTTGTATTATTATTAATAGTGGTGGTAGTAGTATTAGCACTGACAATGAAAATGCAGTTAGAAGTAGTGAACAAGATAGTCTGAGTAATTTCCAATCCCAATTTAAATCCAATCCAATTCCAGAGAAGACTGAGTGGGAACAAGATGTTCTTTCATCTGGCAGAAATACTGTGTGGGCTGCTGTACTTCTGTGGTATGACATTATGTTCGTCTTGACTGAAGTAATGTATGCCATGCTAAATGTGTACTGTGTAAAAGGTTGTCAGGAGAGGTAGAAACTTCACAATCTCAGCACATCAGCTATGATAATGCAATTACTCTGATCACATCCAAACTTGAGGACAAAGTTAAAGACAGTGAGGAATTGGGGAGTTAAAGGTGATGCAGGAGAGCATACCCATATGACTGACTCAGTGAGGAGACCCACCCTATCAAAGAATTGGTTTATACAGACAGTTTGCAAATTTTCAGAAAGAACCAGAAGTAGGTTCATCATTGTCCAACTCATAGAATAGTGCCTGTTCTTTCTTGGGTCTTGAATGTCCTTTAGGCTCACCGGTCCAGCTCAATAAGTCAAAAGACAGATTTGACCCCCTTCAGCTTCAAGTACCACAACAGGCCAAAACAGTTCATGATAGAATTGTTTGAAACTAGGAATGCTTGGATGTTGGATGCTAAATCAGAATCATTAGATTCAGTTGCAATTTAGGCTTTCACATTTTCAGAATTCATGACCGAAAATCCTAAATCCTTAATACAGATTAATGGATTTGGATTTTGGAATTAAAGTCTGATTCTGAAATATTTGTTTTTAAATTCAATATACTTTATTGCATTTATAAAATGACAGTGTGGTAAATAAGGTGTTACAAATAACATTATATTACATGAAATGAACTGGAGCCTTCAGGTTACATCAGCTCGTTAGATATCACAACAAAAACCTACTATTCCTACTACCTTCCACCCTCCTCCTACTCACCCACCTATTAATGCTAACCTAAAATCCCCCCCTTTCTGGGACCTTGTTGTGATAACCTGATGCAGGTAACAAGGTATAAAAAGAAAGGACTGCATTTAATAGTTAGCCATCAAAGGTGAACCAATCCAAAGAGCAGACCAAGCAATTAACACAGTGCTCCATCTAATGGCTGTTGTGGATATTACCATCCGAGTCATCAGACTATAGATTAAGCAGTTAGAGCTGGGGAACTGAATACAATGCATATAACTTTCCCCACTTTTTGTCAAAGCTGTTAGGAGTATGCCTAAGGGATGCTATCATCCCCCCATAGGTTAAACAGTAGCTCATTTAACCACTCAGAGCATGTAATCATTAAGGAATCCTTCCAGTATCTTAATAGCAGTTTTTGACTGAATATGAGATCAGAGATAAATTGAACCTTCACTCTTTGACAGGTACCAGGAATAGTCACCTACTGTAATATACAAACCTCAGGTGTAAAAATGGCTCAAGGCCTAGTAGGGAATCGCTTTATTTTTAACTCCTTCTACAGAGGTTTAATGATGTGGCAGACCCATAGGACATGGAACAGGGTACCTTCCACTTAACCACATCTAAAACACTTGTGATCTGCCCATAGTAACCAGTTTGGCTGGGGTAAAATAGATATTATGCAGTATATAAAATTGCATTATACTAAGTCTCTCATTAGATGTGTAGGAATAAACCGCTTGCCATATTTTATCCCATTTGAACTCCTTATTGGGGAATTGATCTGTCCAGTATGTAGAGTGACCCAATATATCTAGACAGATGGCAGGATACATTGCAGCTGTAATCTGAGACACTTCATCGGACTGCCAAGCAAGATCTCAAGTGAGTTAATAAAGTCAGAATGGTCAACATCCCATTTTTCAGACCCTAGTTGAGCAACTAGTAGATGTCTAATTTGAAACCTTGGAAAATCTGTCTCTATGACAGATTTAGAATAGGAAGGAGTTCTGGAATGGCTTTAAGTTTTCCATCTGCTAGAAGATCCGAGATTTTAGTCTCCATATGCTGAGACTTCACATATGGCTTCAGGCATTGCCCACCACTCTAAAATTAGGATTCAGGTAGAGGGGCTGGGAGATGTCTTTGATGTTATCATAATTAAGAGCCTTACACAACTGGGCATGAACTTTGATGGACATCAGGATCAGCACATTCCTAAGGAAAGGAAAACATGTTTTGGGGTGGTATATTGCAGGCTAAGAGGAGAGATGCCACTCTGTTGAATCAGGTGACGCCTCTATGTGCAGCCACACTGGTATAAGGAGAGACACATAGTGCTGGGAGGCAGGGGCATCCAGCATAGGTATTTGGCTAAGTGGCTCGCTAGATATTAGTGATAAAATTAGGAAGCTTAAGACCTCCTTGTTGTTTGGTCACTTCTAGCCGGATGTATGATCTTCTCAGGGGTTCCATCTCCAAAGAAATTGGGAGGCGATGCCATGGAGTTTCTGGAACCAGGAATAAAGGAAGTGAAAATTAAGCATATTTAAGAGGTAGAATATCCTTGGGAGGATAGTCATCTTATCTACACTGATTCTCCCTTGTAGAGAGAGGCATAATGGGGCTCATCTGTCTAAATCTTGCTTTACGGTAACTAAAAGGGAGTCCAAATTAAGCCTTTTACTTGAGACATATCTTGGGATATAGTGAGCCCTAAGTATTTCATTTGAGGGCCCCAGTCCAGTTTTAGCTTTTCAATCTGGGAGTGGCACGATGAAGATTTAATGGCATTACTGTAGATTTGTCTTTATTTAGTTTGTAATTGAAAGTGCCCCATAGGAATCTACGATGTCAAGTACTGCAGGAAGCGTGGTTTCCAGATTTGCTATATGCAGCAAGATATCATCTGCATATGCTGACAAGCAAAGATTGAAATGACCTACTTGAATACCATTTATGAGGGGAGTTTTGGAGATGATAAAGTAGTGATTCTAAGTAAAGATTAAATAGCATTGGCGAGAGTGGACAGCCTGCTGAGTGCCTGAGTTAGCAGGAACAGCCTGGAGTAGACTCCATTGCAATATATTTTAGCTGTGGATTTGTATACAGAACCTTAATCCATTGAATGAATTTATCGGGAATCTGAAGCTGTCCAGCACTTCAAACAAAAAGGGCCAGCTAACTCTGTCGAATGCCTTCTCCGGATCCAGGGACACCAATATCATTGGGTGCAGTGCCATCCTGGATGCGGAGAAGATGTGGAACAGCTTTCTAGTTGATCGCTGAAGATTGACCAGCCATGAATCCTGCTTGTTCAGAACTAAGCAAAGAAACCAATACTTTTGTTATCATGGCAGCCAGGTTTTGGAAAAAGCTTAATGTCGTAGTTTATTAAGGATATGGGATGATAGTTGGTTACTTTGTTTTGTCTTTATTAGACTTAGGAGAACAATAATGATTGCTTCAACAGGGATGGATCTGATATACCTGACTCACAAAGACAATTAAACATCTGCAGGAGCAAAAGGAGATTTGCTTTTCAAATAATTTGTAAAATTAGGGTGAGAAGCCATTGGGGCCAGGTGCTTTGTCCTCAGGGAGAGAGTGAATAGCTTCTGATAGTTTCTGCTGGCTAATCTTGCAAACAAGCAAGTCTTTTTGAGTTTGGGATAGCGATGGGAGTTGAATCTGGTGTAGGTAGTCCCAAATATCAGAGATCAATGGGGAGTGAGTGGGGGAGTACAGAGCCTTGTGATAGTCTTCAAATTCTTGAACTATCTCCTTCAGTGTGGTAAGAAGTATATTATCACTGAGGGAATTCAAGGCAACTACAGTTCTAGATTCTTCTCATTTTTTAGTCTTAGGGCTAGCAGATGACTCGCCTCCTCATCCTGCTTGATGTATCAAATCTGTGACTTAAACAAGGCAAACTGATCTTTTCCCTTAGGGTTTCTAAGTATTGTTTCCATAATAGGCCATATGGGTCAAGGTCTCATCACTAGGATTAGAGGGTAATTTGTCCTCCAAAGTTTGAATTTGGGCTAAAAGGGAAGAGGAAAAGGCTTATCTCTTTTTTCCTAATTGTAGCTATACGTATGCACTCACCCCTTATTATACATTTAAATGCGCCTCAGATTTTGTCTATATACGGATAGAATTTTGATTGTGATATATGTACTGTTCTGTAGTTTCCTTTAGGGTCTGCACTATGTTCTGGTCTTGAAGTATCTGGATACTAAGCTTCCAGCTGCTGTCTTTATACGAAGCGGTGTAGGGTGTCCTCTAACCATATTGGGACATGGTCCGAGAGGGTCCTAGGGATGATTCTGCTACCTGTTAGCCCTGATAGAACTAGATTGTTCACCAAGAAATAGTCTATGCTTGATAGAGACCTATGGACAGGAGAATAAAATACAATTGTTTAGTATCAGGATTTAGGAGGCGCTATGGGTCAGTGAGCCCATGGTCTGCCATGAGCTCCCCAGAGAGCTATTTGCACTGGGATAGAGATTTTTACTATGAGAAGAGACTTATCCATTTCTGGGGAATGAACAAGGTTCTAGTCTCCAGCTAAGATTGTGGGAACTTTCAGAAAGGAGCCTAAAATAAGTGAGAGGGCAGAGGGTGAATCTATATTGGGGCAGTGAATTGAACCAGTAATACCCTGCATGGCTCAATAGGCTGAATAGGAGTATGAATCTTCCCTGCGGTTCCATGTGGGAATTCTGCAACTGAAAGGTGTACCTCTTATAAAACTAATTGCCACTCCTCTTTGAGAGGTGGCATTGCCCGCAGCATAGCTTTGACCCATTTGGGACTGTCTAAATAAACTTCCTCATTTTCCAACAAATGTGTTTCCTGGAGGAAGGCAATCTTGCTGTGCAGAGACTGAAAGATGCTTAAGGACTTGGTATCGCTTGACCCTGTGTCTGACTCCTTTCATATTCCAAGATACAAACTTTGCCATCATGGCTAGAGTGAAGTGCGGCCTAGAATGGGATACCAATAAGGTCACTTAGAAGGGTCTAAGTTCCTCTCATGATAGGCATTAATGGAGCCATTATGAATTGTAGAGACATGTATCATTAGAGCCATAGATACAGCACAATTTACCTGACATGTAAAAATTCCCTCCCTCCAATCCCTCCCTTGAGGAGCTGAGGTCTTAAGAGATCATCCCTCCCCATTCCCAACAATAACTCCCAAAAACTAAAAGTCCAAAAGTTCCCAGTCCATTAGATTGCCCTCCTCTCCAATAATTGGCTACGAATTTCACTAGCTACCAAATATCCCACAGCACAACCATTGCCCCCCGACCTAATACCTGGTTGAGAGAACCAATAACCAACTTTTAACATGTAAAGAGTTAAGTAAGCTTTCATAACCATAATTCGCAACATCGCAATAAGCTTTAGCATACAGCATGGTGCATATTCTACTGAGCAGGGCCCTGAGAAACTGTATGCAATTCTTTCATTGCTCCAGTGGGGCCTAGCTGACAGAATCCACAAATCATTCTAGCATATACCAGACTGCTCCTGTTAAAACAGTAGAAAACAAAACAAGAGTCTCCATTCAGACATAAAATTCACAACCCACAGTTCCTGCAATCAGTAGGCAGTTAGTTGCAACGCAAGCAGGGTAGCGTCAATAACCTTAGTAGGATCAAAACGCTGGCCAAAAGTTAAATCAAACTGTGGCAACAGTACCTGATTGCAGACTCCTAGAACCTGGGGTTGCAGTCACTTAAACAAATCGGAAACAGTTTCTTGAGTTCAGCAGTGGCGCAATCAGGGATTCGTATGATAGCCATTTGTCATCATAGATGCACTTGAAGTGTTGCAGGATAACGCATTCTGAATCTGATGCCAACCACAATCAGCTTGATGACCACAGGATGAAGCTCCATGTGTTTTGCTGCACTGACAGGGGTAGGTCTTATGCTATTTTGATTCTTTTTTCCCCATTGGATATCCTTTATTTCTGTCACTTTATCCAGGATGAATTGTTTGTCCAGGTAATTGAGCAAACGGAAGATCGGAGGACGTGGGGAGATCCCTGAGGTGGAGTGGGCGGAGAGAACAATGGGCCCATTTTATTATATAGGTAGGGCTGTTCGTGAGGGACAGCTATTTTGCCACCGGTTTCTGGACAAAGGAGATGGGATTCATCCCTCCTCTCCTTCCGGGATCCTAAGTATCACCAGGTTGTTTCTGCATGAACGACCTTCAAGATCCTCCAGTTTGTCCTTGGCTTTGCATAAGCGCTGTCTCAAAGCAACCAGTTCAGGATTTAGGCGGAGTCCTACAGTCATCCAATGATGAGATTCCAGTCTCATTATCCCTGTTCGTATAGTAAGCTGATTCAGTGAGGTTTTAGAGTTTGCATATCCCTCACTACAGCATGTAATGACTCTTTAATAGGGCCAATCCTCAAAGAAGGTTGCTTGGGTAACAAGGCCTGGGAGCAGATGGAACTGCCTCAGTCGATCCTCCCATTTTGTTCCTCTTGCCAGTTTAACTTTATATGGAGAAGAGGTGGCATATACTTAGGCTGCTGGATCTTCATGTCACGTCAATAAAACAGGCGATGTGCAGAAATATAACTGCAGAAGTTGTTACCCGATGAATACGCATCTCTGGGTGAAAGCAGGCAAATATTGAGGATGGTTAGGTTGTATTGAGTGGGGAGGGTTAGCGGGTGGTATACTGCATGTCTACTGGCAGCCATCACAACCGAACTCCACTGATTCTGAGATCTGATTTTTGCTTGAAGCGTGAAGTAGCATCCTGCACATCCTATTTGACAGTGGGAGACAATGTTCAGTTCTCTGTGGTTTTCCTGCATCACAAAGGTGTGAAGAAATTGTCCCTTTGCCTGCTGTCTCCTGGGAACTAGTTTAAGGAGAATTGTTTGCTGTGTCTTCTTGCTGAAGTTTTATCTTTAATCTTATAAATCTCATTTTCATTTCTCATTTTCCTTCTCACATTTCTCCAGTTTTTTCCTTGAGCTGATGCATATATCTGTGTTTTTTCTCAGATTATCTCTTTCTTGTTCTGCAGATGCACTATTGTTCTTTTGTTTTGTTCAGAATCCACTAGCCCACAAATATCTATGGCTATAACTGATGACATATATTATTACCAGGGTAAAAATGTCCTGGCTTTACTTAATAATGACTGGTGAGGGTGACATGAGATCTTTAAAGTGAAGCTATGCTGATGTTGTGGCAACGGTCTCTAAGTCATTCAGCTAAGGAGTGGGATGGAATGCTCAAAGCTGGAGGGAGGAGAAGAGAGACCACTAACTATGGTAGTGCAGGTGTGGGTCTTGGTGGGGCATTCATCTTTAGGGAAGATTGTTAAAAGAAACCAGCCTAAATTAAGGCAGTCTCAGTTTGTAAATGTGGCTGGCCATGGCACTACTACAAATAATGCCACTTCTTCTCATGAATCATGCTCAAAAGTCAGAGGAGGTCTCAGCAGCAGCAGCAGCATCAATCTGACTTATAATCCAACTGTTCCAACTCCTGCTCCAGTTTTTACAGCTCCACTTTTCAAAAAGGAGTCTGTGCTGGAAACTGTGGTTGAAAAAAATGAAACAAATAAGCCATTGTCACATTCATGGGTGTGTAACATTTGAGGCAAGTGCTGTTATGGAGCAAGTTGAAAGAAATGTGTGTTAGAAAATGGAGAAGACAGTGGATCTTGCAATGCCTAATGCCATGCCCAGTGTCACACCAAGTAGACCTGGTGATAATGATTATAATGATGATGATGATGTTGATGACAATGGTGAGGCCCCACTTACTAACTTACTCCTGTGGATCTTCATGATGAACCCCTGGGCAACTGGAAAAGATAAAGAGAGAAGGTGCAACATTCAAAAGGTTTGAGGAAGATGTATTACCAGATCCAGCTTCTGATGATGTAGACAATATTCCAGCTGCAGGGAACTTCCAGATGATGATGATGAGGAGGAACCACCTGAAGAGCAGCCCTAAAAATCTCATTGGAAGAAACAAGAAGCCAAGCAAGGTATGACTGCACCAATAAAGGCATTTGGAAGGAATACTTCAAAAGGCACGTCAGCTACCCAATAATGAAAGGTTGTGCTGATGAAGAAACAGGTGGTGGTAGCGATCCTGACCATCCTTCTGGTTACCAGGAGATGATTATTTCAAGTACAGTTGCAGTCACAGATACGTTTGGATATTTCAGATATTTCATGGTATATCATAGAATCACTGTATATTATAGAATCATAATATCATAGAAGTTAGGTTGAGTTGGTTGGCATTATCCTTTATGCAACTCACCACATATCAGTAGTAGTATTCAAATATTTTATTTCCCATATAATTATCTAGTGTTTTTTAAATGCATCTATGTTGCTACTGTGGACAATAGTTTCAGGCAAGGAGTTCCATGTTGATACCACTCATTTGTAAACCATCTACCTTCTAGATGATTTATAGTTTTTCTCTAGGTTGTAAATCATGGGATCTTGTTTCCTATCAACCTTTTCTACATAGACCTGTCTGAATGGATTCTCTAGTGACCCACAGAAGTACTTCAGGAAGGCAGGGATTTTCTAGGGTTATCACAAACATTTCTCAAGATATCTATGTTTTTGACTGTAATTGTATAAAGGAATCTGAAGTATGGCCTTACTTTGAGATGTGACAGGTGGATTATACTTTTCTTAGATGCATGAGTTGCCTGATAAAATCAGCAGGGGATGACTTTCAGTTCTTGGCATACCTGGTAGCACTGGCAAGCTCACCCACCTACAGATGAGTCAGCCATGATGAAGCATAGTAACTTGCAGTAATGGCGTCCCAAAATCCTGCATGACAAAAGTGCTTAATTGGCATTGACTTACAATGGCCCCTGCAGTAAATTGCAGTATTCTGTGATATTCTGTAGCATTTCTCTGCTTCATTCTGACTTGACACATCTGTACATATGCTACATCATAAGGAGTGGATTGTAATGACGGGTCTAGAGTTTGGGAACACCAATCAAGATCATCTGTGGAAAGGTGTCCAAACATATCTGTGCTGAGTAATGTTGACATGTCTGAGCAACAGGAGCATCCTCCGTTCTCACTACAAACACCAATCCAACCACCTGCTCTATTAATTCAATGATAGTAGTTGACCATGCAATATGTGGAAAGAACTGGAAAATTTGCAGCTGGGCATTGCAGATCAAAGAAATTAACAATGCTGTTATAGAATTGTTGGTTGAGGACCTTTTCTTTTTCTTTGGTGTGATCTTCCGTTTGCCACAGATTGCTGCATATGGTGGAGTCTTGTTACACAGTTACAACAAAGTATGTCTTCACCTGGTTGGCAATGCCAGATATATACCAGCAGGTGTATAGGAGGTTTACTATAGCCGAAGGAGCCTTCCAGTTCAAATATGTGTATACCTACTGAAATGTGAACAAGTGGACAGCTATTGGACTACATGGCAGTGACATCACATTAAGTGTGCCTTGATGAGGTGATTCAAAGAATAATCCTGCTAGTTGATCTAGAAGGTCTTCTGCTGTGTTCCACCATCATGCAGCTCTGAGTAATGGGATTTGAAAGATCACACTCATCAGTCAACTTGTTTAAATCACTGATGGAGGTCTCTGGTTTCTTGTTGCTAGCACTAGGTCTGGAGCCTGGCATTGTTATGAGTGACAGTGCATCCAATCTTCTCAAACCTATTAAGGATGGTGTTTAATCCCATGTGCCCTGTCTGGTTCCTGCATACACATGGCAACTCATACATTGTTGACCAACAGCAAGATGATAGAAGGTTTTATTGGTGGTGTGAAAAAGATTTTCACACATTTTTCAGAATCTGTGAAAGCTTACAAAGAGTTTAGGTGTCTGCAGATGGAGAAGTGCCTGTCTGAACATGCTCTTATTCAGGACTGTGTGATAAGGTGAAACTTGACTATTATATGTTGAAATGTTTCAATAAAAAGAAGTTAGCAGTTAATGAATACCTCCTCTATAAGCAGATGCTGTAGGTGGTGCAGTTATAATGATTTCCACAAGTAACAGCCATCCAATGGCTTACTGTGCTTCTGAAACAATGTGAAGCTGTAACAAGGAGGTCAGTTCTGTCAGATCATGATTAAGCATAATAATGCCACAGGTCAGGTTCCTACACTCATTTTCAACAAAGAATTGATCAGTGTGCTAAGGCTCTCTGGAGAATAGTGAAGCAAAACATCTCACTGACTTACTGCTTCATGTGTTGTCTGTAATAGCCATCTACAGGATATGTTGGATGCCGGAACAGCCTTCCTGAGGAGGTCATAGAGTCAAAACAGTGGGAGAATTCAAGAATGCATGGGACAGACATAAGAGCAATTCTAGGTGGGGGTAGGAGGAAGAAGGCTGTTGGTTAACTAGGATCTGCAGCTTATCCATTAGATAGGGAAATGGGCAGACTAGGTGGGCATGCGGTCCTTATCTGCTGTCAAATTCTATGTTTCTATGTTTCTATATTTGGTGAGAACTAGAATGTGCTTTTCTCCATACTGGATCCTTGCTTCAAAGGCCATAAGGCAAAAGTACAGTACCCCCAAATGGAGTTGTCAAATTTGAGAAGCATGTGCTTTGCTACAAACTTCTGAACTTACCACTCCTAAAACCATTACAGAAACAAAGGAAGGCATATCATCATCACACACTGCTGTGGAATAAAAGTCACGAGTTGAAGATGATCCAGATGCATCAGGTCAACCTGGAACATAATTGCTAGATCATGTGTCATATATGCATATCTCATGGCTACTAGCAAACAAAAATTAATATCATCAAGTAGATCTTTGGGCATTGCCATACAGATTCAAAATACAGTCTTGATTGCCCAGTCATGTGTAACTATTCAGACCCTCTATATTACTGGCAATCTAAAATGAGTGTATGGCCTAAACTGGGGTTGTTAGCAGTTTACGAGTTATCATGCCAATGCTCGAGTGCACTCAAGTGTGTATTCAGTGATGCCAGTGAAATTGTAAGCAACAGTAAGACATGTTTGGCACTGGGAACCTTGAAATGTTCACATTCTTGAAGATGAATCTGTATAACTTCAATTTGGTGATGGAGGCAAGTATCTGGTCTGGGCATAGGATGGTAGATGAAGTTATTTGTGAAGGGTTCCACCATGCTGGTTCAACTGCAAACCTGTTGACTGGCTTTACAGCGGCACAAATGTCAGCCATGGGCGTGGTCCACATTTTGCCATCAGTAATACCATAGAAACATAGAATCTGATCTCCGATAGGACTGCTTGGCCCACCTAGTCTGCCCATTTCCCTACCTAATGGATGGGCTGCAGATCCTGGTTAACCAACAGCCTACTTCCTCCTACCCACCACTAGAATTGCCTTATGTCTGTCCCATGCATTCTTGAATTCCTCCACTGTTTTGACTCTACAACCTCCTCAGAAAGTCTGTTCCATGCATCTACAACCCTCTCTGTGAAGAAATACTTCCTTACATTACCTCTGAGCCGTCCCCTCTAACTTAAAATTGTGCCCCTTGTTCCTGCACATCTCTTTTTCTGAAAGATGCTACCCTCTTGGACTTTGTTGATTCCTTGAGGTATTTGATAGTTTCTATAATGTTCCCCTCTCCTCCTTTCCTCAAGGATATACATCTTAAGCTTCTTTAGCCTTTCTTCATATGTCTTCTGGTGCAGACCCTGTACCATTTTGGTTGCCCTCCTCTGGACAGCCTCCACCTGTCTATGTCTTTGTGGAGATGGGGTCTCCAAAACTGTACACAGTATTCAGATGTGGTCTTACCAACTGTCTGTACAGAGGGACAACAACGACCTGTTTTCTACTAGTGATGCCTCTCCTATGCATCCCAGTATCCCCCAACCCTCCTTACTGCCTTCTCACATTGCTTGCCCACCTTTAGGTCATCTGATATGACTACCCCCAGATCCCTTTCCATTTTGTTGTTGTCAGTATCTCACCCCGCCACTGTGTACTCTTCCCCAGGGTTTTGTTTCCCTCATGCATTACTTTGCACTTTTTGTGTTGAATCTAAACTGCCATACATTTGACCATTCTTCCAACCTTGCCAAGTCCCTTTTCATCCTTTCCACCCCACCTTGTGTATAAACCCTGTTGCATATCTTTGTGTCATCTGCAAAGGGCCGTACTTTTCCATCCAGTCCCTCCGCAATGTCACTTATAAAGACATCAAAGGACCGGACCCAGTACTGAACCCTGCGGTGCCCTACCAACCCCTCTTTCTTCACTGTGGACTCCATTTACTATTACCTTCTGTGTCCTGTTGTCTAGCCAATGTTTTGCAGGCTACCACCTTGGGACCCACTCCAGGCTGGCTAATTTGTTTATTAATCTTTTGTGCTGGACTATGTCAAATGCCTTGCTAAAGTCTAAGTAGGCCATGTCCACAGCCCCTCCCTGGTCTATTACTTTGGTCACCCAGACAAAGAAATCAATTAGATTTGTCTGACATGACCTTCCTGCTGTGAATCCATGCTGCCTTGGGTCCTGTGCCCCACTGGCCTCTAGGTACTCAACAATTCTTTCCTTCAGAAGTGATTCCATTATTTTCCTACCACTAAGGTCAAACTGACAGGTCTGTAGTTTCCTGCCTCTATCTTGCTCCCACTTTTGTGAAGGGAATCACATCTGCCCTCCTCCAGTTCTCAGGTACCACACCATCCTCCCACGATTTATTAAAAGGTTAGTCAGTGGTGTTACTAGTTCTTCCTTAGTTCTTTTAGAATTCTGGGGTGAATCCCATCAGACCCCATTGCTTTATCCACCTTCAGTTTTAGGGTTCTTTCGAGACCCTTTCTTCTGTGAAAGGACTAATATCAACCCCCTATCCAGAGGGCTTCTATTGACTGGATTAGGTATCTCCTCTGCTCTTCCATTGTGAATACTGAGCTGAAGTATTCATTCAGTATCCCTGTTTTTCACTGTCGCTCTCTTCCCAACCCCTCCTCTTTATTCAGCCTCCGTATCCCTGCCTTAGTCTTTCTTTGCTCCCTAATGTACCTATAAAGGTTTTATCCCCTTCTTAACCAAGTTGGCTATATTTTCCTTGGTTTGGGCCTTTGCTATTCTGACTGGCTTTCCCACTTCCTTCTGCTTTAACTGGTACAGTTCTTTGTCCTGCTCCTTCTGTGTTTCCTTGTACTTCCTGAATACTATCTTTTCTCCTAACCTTCCCCACCTCTTCTTTTGGGAACCATAGTGTTTTTGTTTCATTTTGATTTATTTTCTGTGAGGCTGTTTCCCCACCTCAGACTTTAATATAATCACCTCACAGCGGAGGTGTTTTAAGAGAGGAGCACAAGACTTGAGGCAGCTGCCAGGGTCCCTTCTCTCTGTAGAGGGACCATTACAGTGATCCACAGTAACCTGTCATTTTGTCATTGTAAATGACAGGTCACCGTAATATTTTCATTGAAGCAATAGCATACCCAAGTGAATTACCTTACCAGCAGTATTCAGTGAGCTGCTAGGGCCTCATCTTTGAGTCCATAGTGCCATTTCTGTTGTTCTGTTGTGTCATCAATGCTGTCTTCTCTTTCTTGTCTGTCATGCATTGTTCTGTTTGTTCACAGGATTTTCCCCATGATGATGCATAATGTATCTCTTGCTAATATCTCTGTAGGCCCAAAGTGCAGTACTGGCTCAGAGGTGTCCCAGCTTCAGACAAGACATGTTGCAATTATCAATTCCTTTTTCCAGGTCATGCATTGTATTATTATATATTGTGATCCCTGAAGAGCAAGTACTTTTATAACAATACATTGAACAGTCTGTGTCTCTGTAATTATGAATTAAACAGCAGAAATCACTGACAAGTAGCCATACCTGATGCTAAAAGCATGCCAGCATAATGTTATTGATGTAATTGCCCACATTGCTGTGAGTTTTTAAAACAATCCTCTTGAAAAAACAACAAACATGAGAAAATAATTTTGCGTGCTTTATTTTTATTATGTGACTGTTTTGTTATTTTATGTAATAACATCCTGTTGTCCCCATATTCAATATGTCCAATAGCACCACATATTGAATAGCACAGCATGTAATCAGTGAGCTGTCAGTATGGCGTGATAGTCGTATGTGCACAGTGCCCTATCTGGCATGCACTATATGTACAAATATGGGGCTGTGGTAGTGCTGCTATGAAAGCAGAGTGCAGCACTCCACAATCCCATGCTGGCAACAGGCATTCCAGGAGGAAAGGGGGCTTTCACATCTGAAATGGGTTGCGCCTTTGTTCTGGCTGCCATGTTCAAATGCCAGCATGCCAATGACCACATAATGCATGCAAGTTGCTAAGTGGCCATACATACTAGTCAACATGCAGATGGCCATTTGTAAGCCATAATATGCTTATAAACAGCCCTGTGCAATGGATCCATGCTATTATATGCACAGGGCATTGCACAAAGAGCATTCAGTGCCTGCTACAGCTTCTGAAACCCATGCCAGTGACAGTGCTATGAACTACAATCCATATTAGTTGGTTCTATGTGATAAAGTAGATCAGCGGAAAGGCAATCGCTGTTAGGGTGAATGCATCGTGAAAATCCATTCGCCGATGTACATTCCTAATTACTCTAAAAGGCGCCAAGACTTTTTATTTTTGTTTATGTGAGGGCTGTGCTCCCCACACCCTCTTACTAAAGATTCTCAACTCCAGGGGGTGCATGTAGGCGGGGGCAAAACCGGAAAACAAAATTTTAAGCCGGACACACAACAAAGCGAATGTGCACCTGGAACCCGAGCGCGGCACCCTTGCAACCCTGCGCCTGCCACCCACCCACCCACCATGCCACAGGGCCAGCTCGGCAACCCACCACCGCACACCTCACAAGCCCTCCCTCCCCTTCTGCCTGTCACATGGTGTGCTTTCGCTCTCCCACGTGTGTACATATAGTGACAGGATGTCGCTATATCTGTATTTGTACCCCTGTCCAGTAGCCCTGTGAACAGGCACCCTTATTGAGTCACCCTTTTGTAAGCACTCAGTAGCGGACACCCTTATCGCAGGATAGCATGGTGGTAGTCTAGTGCCCTGTCATCTAATTCCCATTCCAGCAATTACGCTGGTGCTAGTGGTACCCCTCCCTCACCTGATCCATATTAACATAACAGAAAGCCTTTCTGGTGTTCAGTGTTCCCTCCCCCTTTACAGTAGCCTTCCGTCCCTCTTCCCCATTTCCCTGGTCATTGGGCAACACTTACCCTCTACTTACCTCCCTGTTCAGTCACTGTCTGTCCTACACACATCCTGTACTGAAATACAAAGCTATATATCAATATAGACTTGTGGTGGAAACTAAACTAAGTCTGCAACATAAAATGCTACTGCCCATGTACATGGATGTACTGTAGTTCATGTTCACCAAATTTACTTTATTACTCGAACTTTGGCAGAGCCAAACTTCTTACACCAAACTTGGGTGACAGCTTTGGACCAAATCCTGTCACAACCATATTGGTAGTGACACATAACTCTCCCCAAAATGGATGTTTGGCAGTGGCACCTTGTTATATTATTACTGTTACAGTAAGTCCATACTGGATATACCTTAAGTGTGATGAATTAAATAATTGATCTTCTTTGGGGATGTCTCTTTCATCAGGTCACACCTTTGGAACTACTGCCGTGGGCCTAGGATAACACAGAAGCTTTTCTGTAGCAGTCTAATATGGGCTGCCCACTCTGATGTCTTATGCAGACATCATCCTTCTATATAAACATAGTGGCCCCACTCTCTCCTCAGTTCTTTCCACCATTGACCTAACTCCACATGGACTCTGTGGAAGCTTCCATCCAGTCAACCACCAAAGTTTACTTCTTTATTTTTCCTTTGCCTTTGAAATCACTTTATTTTAAAGTGATTCCCTTTCATTTTGTATGTCAAGAACTACTGTTTCTTCTGTCCTTTTCTGTCATTGTGGAAAGAAGATTGCTTCGTCAGAGGACTCTGATCTATGTGTCTGCTGCCTTGGGCTAGCTACAATGCCCTTGCCTGCAAGCTCTGCCTGAAGTTCAACTTTACTACCTTGTGACCCAAAGAAAGCCCTGCAGATCTTTCTAATGGAGCAGCAAACAGTCACTTATGAGCAGGGATCGTAGAGGGCTCTCCCTTTCCAGTTGCCAGCTTTCTCGTTGGGCTCTCATGCTACCAAGGCCCAGGATAAGTCTTCAGAGTACTCTCACCAGAGACATGGAACACTCCAAGAACCGCTCCACCCAGGGGTGCCGATTCCCACTGGCTTCTACTTCCTTATCTGGGCTGCTTACCGTCTACGGTTCAGTGACCTCCTCTTGCCACCCAGGCCTTGCCTTCCTCCAGGCCTTCCCCAGCAGTGAGCTCTCCCAGCTCTCTGTTGGCTGGTGAAGGCCTGTCGACCCAGGGTTGTTGGTGCCCACTCTGCTGCAGCGACCTCCTTCACAGCAAGGTCCTAAAGCACTGGGCTTCTCCGGCTCTGCTGTGTCTGGCACTGAGTCACTGGCGCTGGGTTCCATGCCTCTGTCATTGCAGCCCATGTTGATGGTGCTTCCTATGCCTCCTATTGACTTAAACTTAGAATCATGGAAACATAGAAGTTGACAGCAGACAAGAACATAAGGCCATCCAGTCTGCCCATTTTTCTACCTTAGATGTGCCATAGGCCCTGTACTCTATCAATGGCGTATCTATTATACTCATCTGTATTGCTCCCTTATGCCTATCCATGCCTGTTTGAATCTCTGCACTGTATTCATATCCACCACTCTCTGAGGGTAGGCGTTCCATGCATCCACCACCCTTTCTGTGAAAAGAACTTCTCACATTACCCCTTAATGGCCTCCTTCTAATCTCATGCTGTGTCCTCTTGTCCTGCTATTTTTTAATTTTGAAACATGTTAGACTCTTTTACCTTGTTAATGCTCTTAAGATGTTTGAATTTTTCGATCATGTCACCTCTCTCCTGCATTTGCTCTAGGGTATGCATATTGAGCTCTGTTAATTTGTCCTCATAGGTTTTCTGATGCAGTCCCTGCACCATTTTGGTTGCCCTTCTCTGGACTGCCTCCATTTTGTTAATGTCCTTGTGCAGGTGTGGCCTCCAGTACTGCATGCAGTACTCCAGATGGGGCCTAACCAGTGTCTTGTAAAGCAGGATTATTACCTCCCTCTTACGACTTGCGATACCCTACTAATACACCCCAGCATCCCTCTAGCCTTACCTACTGCTTTAGTGGTCTGCTTGGATGATTTCAGGTAATCTGTGATGATAGCCTTGAAGTCTCTTTCTTACCTTGTGACTGCCAGCAACTCCCTTCCAACCTATAGGTGGCTTCAGGGTTTCTCTTCCCTATGTGCATGAGCTTGCACTTCTTTGTGTTAAACCCCATTTGCCAACCTTCTAACTATTTTGCCAGTTTATCCAGATCTCTTCTCATTCTGCCCACCCCATCTGGATCATCTGCTCTGTTGCAGATCATGGTGTCATCTGCAAACAGACAAACCTTACCCTCAGTCCATCTGCGATGTCACTGATGAAGATAATGAAGAGACTGGCTCAGAACATCCTAAGGTATCCCAGTTGTGACTTGCATCTCTTCTGACTGCATACCGCTTACCACCACTCTCTGTTTTCTGCCCGCCAACCAATTTGCCACCCAGTTGATCAATGTCTGACCCACCCTGTGCCTACCCAGCTTATTAATCAATCTTCTGTGTGGAACAGAATCAGAAGCTTTGCTGAAGTCAAGGTAGGCAACATCAACTGCTCCTCCTTGGTCCACCACCCTGCTTACTCCAGTAAAAGAAATCTATGAGATTAGACTGACAGAAGCTTCCTGTTGTAAACCCATGCTGTCTTGTATCCTGTGATCCGATGGATTCCAAATGTTACACTATCCTTTCCTTAAGGAGTCTCTCCATAATCTTGCCCACTACTGAGGTAAGACTGACTGGTCTGTGGTGCCCTGCCTCCTCCCTGCTGCCATTCTTGTGGGCGGGATCGCATGAGACCTTCTTCAGTCTTCTGGGACTTCTCCTGTGCTCAGAGACTCACTAAACAGTTTTGATAATGGCTCCGCTATTTCCACCTTCACTCCTTTGGTACCCTGGGATGTATGCCATCAGGTATCATTGCCTTGTCCACCCTGAGCTTAGCGAGCTCTTGTAGAACCCTTTCTTTTGTGAAGGGACTGGTGCACACCTACCTCCCCCCCGTGTCCATGGTGCTGAGCTGTGGGCCCTGCCTACCTTCTCCTCAGTAAATAGTGAGCAGAAGTATCTATTTAGGATAGATGCTTTTCCTTGGTCCTCTTCCTCACACTTCCTCTTATCCCTTTTGATCTTAGCAATACTGCCTCTGGACTTTCTCCTTTCACTAATGTATCTATAGAAAGTCTTGTCCCCTTCTTTGACTGTTCGTGCTAGTGTTTCCTCAGTTTGGGTCTTTGCCTGCCTTGTTGCCTTCCCTGCTTCCCTTAGGGAAGTTTGGTATACCTCCTATCTTCATCCCTGCGTTCTTCTTATATTTCCTGAAGGTCAGCCTTTTGGCTCTGACCTTTTCTGCTAGTGTTTTGAGAACCAAAGTGGTTTCCTTCTTTTTTGCTCTTGCTTTCTCTAACACAAAGGGATGTTGCTTCAAGTATTGCATCCTTAATGCTTGCCCAATTTGCCTGTCCCCTCACCTGTATTTCTTCTTGCCAGGGCTAGCTTAACTCTGTTGGCCATCATCAAAGTCTGCTCCTCTGAAGTCCCATATTTTTGCCTTGGAATGGGATGATTTAGTTCTAGTGGCCAAACTGAACCATACCATGTGATGGTCACTGGCCCCAGGTGACCTTCTACCTGGAGATCTGTGATTCTTTCCCCATTAGTCAGTACTAGATCTAGGATAGCCCTGTCTCTTGTGGGTTGTTCTACCAGTTGTTTGAGGCCCTCCCCTGCAGAGAATCCACTATGTGTCTAGTTCTGGCGGATGTTCATGCTGGTTTTGACCAATCTGTATCTGGCATGTTGAGGTCTCCCATTATCAGAACCTCCCTTTAGCTGTCATGTTTTGTATATCTTCTAACCGTAATGTCTATGTCCTCCCCTGGTCTGGAGGCCTATAGACAACCCCAGTTTTATGCCTGTTCCATTTCCTGTTTCCATGGTGACCCACAGTTCTTCTGCTCCATATGTGTATTCTGAATTTCTGAGGCTTTGATATTTTATTGACATAAGGAGCCCTCCACCCCCTTTTGCACCTCGGTCTCTTCTGAGCGGTACATAGCTGGGTACTGAAGTCTCCCAAGTGTGGTTGCTGGTGAACCATGTCTCGCTAATGGCTACTAAGTCCAGTTTAGCCTCTGTCATTGTTATCTGCAGGTCTAGGATCTTGTTTCCCAGACTACGAGCATTTGTGTACATAATTTTCCATTGGCCAGACTTTGGTGTATTAGTTGTTGGGCGAGGCCAGCATTTCCCTTGGTGTGTCATATAGGGATCGGACCTTTCTCCTTACCAGGAAGAAATAGGCTGTTGGCTAACTAGGATCTGCAGTTTATCCTGTAGGTAGGGAAATGGGCAGACTAGGTGGGCCAAGCAGTCCTTATCTGCCATTAAAGTCTATGTATCTATGTTTCTGGTGATGCAAATGAACTACAAACATGCTGAACTCCTGTTTGATCACTAACTGGGGGTGGGTGTTCTTCCCATTCAATGTATCAGGTGCTGCACCCGTGTCCCCATTTGCTAGTTTAAATATTCTGCAAAGATGTCAAACTTCTGCCCCAATGCACTGACTCCCTCCTTAGTCAGATGCAGTCCATCAAATTTAAAGAACTTTTGCTCCCAAAACTGTTGCCAGTTACCCACCAGCCCTTGAGCCACATGTTTAGCTCCCTATCTCCCCTTCTGACCTTCTGTCCATCTGCCCTCCTCTCCCAGACTGGCAAGATTTCAGAGAAGGAGATGCCGGATGAAATGCATGACAGTTTGTCACCCAGCCTGGTCAGGTGTTCCTTGGTTTCCACAACTAACCAGCTGGCGAAATCATTAGTCCCTCTGTGTACCAGAACATCGATGTTTTCTCCTGCTTCCTGCACAGTTTTAGCAATGCAGTCAGTGTTTCTCCATGCTGATGTACCTGGGAGACATCTGACCATTACCCTGGCTGGAGGTAGGTATCAATTCCCGGATCATAGGTCTCCTCGATCAAAGTGTTTTGGATTCCTTTTGCTTTTTGTTTTGGTCCCTGTTTTGGGCGAGTTTTGTTGTGCTAGCTCCTGCTCTGCAGTGTCCTCGCCCACTGTTTGATTTTGGAGATAGATGCAGATACCTGTTTGTAGTTTTTATATGGTTTGTGGAGGTGATATGTTGGAGGCGCACTGCGTGATAGGGCACCAATTGCCCTCTTAACCACCTGCCAACCTCCCGGACCAACTACCCTCTGTGGTAAAGTTGCTTCTGTTGGATGTTGGGGAAATGGTGGTGGGTCTTATAATATATTTCCTCCTGAATATGCGATTTGAGGTGCACAATCTCTGCCAACTCTGCCTGGAGCTGAGCCCTTAGATCTCCAATGGTCCAGCATGTAGGACAGTGTCCTAAATCCTGTATAATTGCCCTTTTGAAACATGTCCCGAAGTACCTGCAGTTAATAATATCCATTCCAGATGAGTTGCTGGGTTTATAACCTAGTCTGAGTAATTAGAAGAAGGAAAATTAAAGCCAAAGTCTGATTTTGTGTTTTGTCTGTTTTTTCTAACTTGTTTAACTAACAAGTTAAATCAATTGTGCCCCTGTAAATGAGGTCACTGTGTGGATATCCCTCTGATCATCCCTTCCCTGCTTTGCTACAGGAAAGGTAATGACTGTGCTACCCTATAAAAGAATGTATGGCGATGGGTGGCTGGGGATGGGGTGGATGGCTGGGCCTTCCCCATGAAAAGAACCATGAATGAAAGAAACAAGGAGGTAAGAGCAGAAATAATCAACCAACAACAAATGCAGTAGTCCTGAAAGCTTAGCTTAATGATAGATAAAACTGTAAAACCTGTAAAGCACCACCTGTAATAATTTCACAGAAGATATACCCTGTAAAAACACTTTGCTACAGAGAAAAATAAAGCAGTAACAGAAGATATACCTTGCAAAAACTATTTGAATCAGAGAAGATTACTGCAGTAATCTGTAAGCACAAACCTGTAGGCACACCCTGTAATAATGCAGCAGAAAGTATATCCTGCAACAGCAATTTGAATCAGAGAAAATAAAGCAGTAAAATGTTAGCAACAAACAGTAACAACCCTGTTAGTACAAAAGAATATAAAACACACAGTAAATCTGCCTAGCCAAATTAACACTTAATCTTTTCCGTGCTCTAATAAGGTTCCTTACTCTGTCCTACGAGCAAACTTGTAAGCAAAAGAGCTCAGATGAAGCTAGGTGCCTTTGCCAGAAAACCTAGTCATCCACCAAACTTAGTACTTACCTCTATTATTGTAGTCCTTATTCAGCAGCTTGTTCCACAGCCATGGTCCTCGTCACCACTGCTGTCGGCTGCTGCCTTAGGGTCAAAGCTAGTTCGGCCCTCGCACTTGACACTGTCTCAGGTATCATTGGAGTCTTTGCCATCAGTCTCTGTCCCAGAACAGGTGGAAATTGAGGAGGAGTACCATCCTGACCTTATCCTTCCTGGTCAGGAGGATGAAGAGCCTGACATGAAGGCTCTTTCCTCAGATAGGTCCACTGTCTCTTCAGGAGCGAGGACTCAGTAAGACACACCTCGAGATCCCTCCTCCCCATGGACCCCTCCTTTTTCAACATCATGAAACAGTTCCAGGCAACAATGGGGATCCAGGCAGAGGGAGGACATCACCAGAAGGAACATAGTGGACTTGTTGGAGATTCCTGAATATCAACCTAAAGTCATCCCTCCACTTTTGCCAGCCTTACAGGATGCTGCCAATGCTTTCTGGCACAGGCCTAACATGATTCCAGCCATGCCTAGGAGGCTGACAAGCTTTATCAGGCCCCTTTGAGGCACTCCTTCTATGTTGCCCAACCAGACACTGACCTCAGTGGTTATAAAGGCAGCTCACGACAGGTCCAAGGTGCCAAGCATCTCAGTTCCCTCCCCGATGAGGAATCAGGAGGATTCACCTTTGCAGTAAGATGACCTTTGCTTTGGACACTTAGCCTTAGAATTGCCAACTATCTGTCTGACATGGTCAAGTATCAGAATACCCTCTCGAAGAGAGAAAAGCTACAGCACCTTCTTAGATCCATTTATGACATGGTTGATACCACTCCAGGGTGGCTGCCATTGGCATTTTCCTTAGATGACACTCCTGGCTTGAGAGTCTTGGGCAGAAAGTTCTGAATGCCCTTTTGTGAGCTCAAGCTCTTTGACTCTGATATGCAGGATGTTATGAATGACCTGCAGGTCTCAAGAAGGGTCATTAGGTCTGCCCACTCGGATCACACTCAGCCCAGGAGAGGCCAAGACCCCCCTTTGTAAGGTCTCCACAAGTCTGGATGAGGGACCAAGCCACAGGGCATACGTAGGCTAGCTCTTCCTGCCTGCACCCTCCACCACTAGTGACCTGCCAAACACCCCAGAAGTGGATATGCGGCCCTCTGCAGGCTCTGCTTCAGCCTCACTCCTGGCTGGACCCCTCTTCCTGTTCCAAGCCAGGAGGTGCTGGTTGAGGGTCATTTTGCCTTCATTTGAATCAGTGCAGGGCCATTACTACAGATGCTTGAATCCTGCAGTTAGTCAAACAGGGTAACACTCTAGAACTTCTGGAACAGTCTCCAGTTGTTCCTCCTGTTCCTTTCACCTCTCCCCACATCACCGTTAAGTGCTGCAGGCTGAGGTCACTTCCTTGCTGAGAAAAGAGCAATAGAACCAGTACCCAGGCAGCAGAGGAACATAAGGTTCTACTCCCAGTTTTTCCTGGTTTCCAAGAGCACTGAGGATTTGAGGCCTAGTCTATACCTCAGCGAGCTAAATTGTTACATCCTGTACAAAAGTTCCAGGTCGTCACCCTCCCAAACCTTCTTCCTCTGTTGAAAGAGGAGATTAGTTATGCTCCTGGATATGCAGGATGCTGATCTGCATATCAAGGTCTACCCACCACACCACCGGTTCCTCAGGTTCCTGCTCTGGGGAACACTAACAGTTCAGGGTTTTGCCCTTTGGTTCATCCTCTGTGCCACAGGTCTTTACCAAATGCTTAGTGGCAGTATCTGCAGCCCTCAGATGCGATGGCCTGTATGTCTTTCTGTACATGGACAACTGGCTGCTGAAAGCTCTATCCTGGGACATGCTACTGCTGACCCTGGGTGTGCTCTTCAGTTGTTTGAGTCCCTAGGCATAACTGTCAATTTGTCCAAGTCTGTTCTGGCCTTATCTCAATGACCTCAACACTTAGAGGTGATTCTGAATTCTGTTCAGGGAAGGCCTCTCTCCCTCAAGACAAGGCAGAATGTTTAATGGCTCAGGCCCAATGCATGGCCCAGAACTGGTATGTTATGGCCAGGGAATTTCTGAGACTGTTGGGCCTGATGGCAGCTGCCATCGTGATGTACCGCTGGCCAGACTACACATGTGGGTTCCAAATGGACATTGATGGTCCAGTGGGACCAACACACTGATGATCTGGATCAGCAAGTCCTGGTCTCTTCCCAGGTATTCAAGGTGCTTCAGTGATGGAGCGGACCCAGCAACCTGCTAAAAGGGCTCCCATTCCTATTTCATCTCCTTAGCAGATCCTCACCACAGATGCATTGGGCCTCAGTTGGAAGTGCACCTGGGTCATTTTAGACCCAGAGGACCTGCTCCATGATGGAGGCCCACCTCCATATAAACATTTGAGAGATGCGGGTGGTCCTGTATGCCTTCAGGCCTTCAGAACCATCTCTTTCTCTCTGGGTTCCTGCTGGTGTAATCGGACAACCTCAGTGTGGTCTATTACATCAACAAAGCAAGGGGACTTGTATGTACCTTCTGTGTTGGGAGGTGATTAGAGCCTGGTATGGACTCTAGATCATGGTCTAGAACTGTCAGCCGCTCATGTTCCAGGCAATCAAAACACCTTGGTGGACAGCCTCAGTCAATCACAATCCAGAACATATGAGTGGGAACTGCTGTCCTCAATCATGGAAGACCTGTTCAGCAGATGGGGTCATTCAGAGTTGGACCTTTTGTGACCCCATTCAATGCAAAACTGACTTATTTCTGCTCACTAGATGCAGGGCCTGGAGTTTTCTGGTGAGACGTGTTGTCCCTCTCCCAGAAAGAGGTTTCTCTATGCCTTCCTCCCTTTCCTCTGATTCAGAGGGTGCTTATTAAGCTCCAGATGGAAGGGGCCACTCTGTTTCTGGTAGCACCATTTTGGCCACATCAAATATGGTTTCCATTACTGCAGCATTTGGCCATGGTACCTCTATTTCCTTTGCCCCTTTGCCAGAACCTGTTGACATAGATGCAGGTAACCCTGGTCCATCCAGACCTCAAGTCCCTCCGGTTGCATGCATGGCTCCTAAAGACATTGGCATTGCCCAGTTTGGGTCTCTTTTTATGAGGCATTTTCATTTTGAAGCCTCCAATTCAAAAACCAGTCCCAGCTTGGGACCTGAATTTTTAGCAGAAAATTGACATTGTCTCCTTGAGCCAGCCATGTCTTGCAAGCTACACTTTCTGTTGTGGAAAGTATTATTTTTAGTTGCCATTACTTTGGATTGAAGAATTTCAGAGCTACAGGCTCTCACGTGTGAGCAGCCTTTTGATTTTACAAAGACAGGGTGTCTTTGGGCACTAACCTCAAGTTTCTCCCGAAGATGTTGCCTGAGTTTACTTTAAATCAATCAGTCCGACTGCCTGTTTATTTACGGAGCATGCCTATCCAGGGAAGCATTGCTCCATATTTTAGATGTTCATAGAAGTCTCAGGTACTATACACACGTACCAAGGACTACAGAAAGTCCTCTCAGTTGTTTGTTTCTTTCTCGCTGGAAAGAGGGTGCTCCAGTTTCTAAATATTGTTTGTCCAAATTGTTGGCCAACTGTATTTCTTTTGTTATATAAGTACAGTAAGAAACTTCTAGTGTGGTTCATGGCCATTCTACCAGAGGCGTGCACACTTCGTTGCCTAGTTCAGAATGTGCCCACAGTCAAGATCTGCGCTGTTGCCACTTAGAGTACTGTCCACACTTTCACAAGGCACTACAATCTGGACATTGCCTCAGAAGAAGGGCAGGCTTTGGCTTCGATGTGCTTCAGGTCCTTCTTTCTTAGGCCTTTGTCCTCCTGCCACCTGAACTGTTTTGCTTACTGGCACTGCTAGGGACTTGTTCCAAAGGTGTGACCTGATGAAGAAGATAGAACAGTTATGTAAGAACTTACTGTGACAGTCAATCTTGGAGGAATCTCTTTGATCAGATCATGCTGTCCCACCCTTCATACCCCTTTTATCTCTGTGTCTTGACTGGCTGTCCAGTTGCTCCAGCCCTCTTTGCAGCTGGGTACCTTTTCTTTCTCCTCAGTTCCCTACTGGGAGGCCTAACTTGCTTGGTCCTGGTGGGAAAGAACTAAGGAGGAGCAGGAGCAAGACAGACCAGATTTATATAGCAGGGTGATGTCGGTATGACATCATAGTGGGCAGCCCTAGTAGACTGTTACAGAAAAAGCTTCCATGTAATCCTGGTGCATACGGCAGTAGTTCCAAAGGTGTGACCTGATGAAAGAGATTACCTCAAAGATCTACTGTTATGGTAAGTTCTTATATAACTGTTCTTTTGCCACATCTTTTCAGGCAGTTTTCTAAATAACCTTTCCTCTCCAGGGTTTTACGCATTATACAGTATATTTTAAAACAAACTATTAGGGCAGAGCTCCTGAAACAAAACATCTCTCTGTGGAATATGATAAGAAGTACACAAACCAGAAATATTACCATGTAATGAAACATATATCTTATACTGCATTAAAAATACTGTTCTGGATGGCCCAGTAGCATGGAGGCTGAGGCACCAAGCCCCACCTGCCACCATGATGGTGACCCAGGGTCAGAATGCAATCTCGGGGTGTCGGGGTCAGCCAGTGAGAGGCAGATCAGTGTCTGGAGGGACAGGTCTCCTTATATGGGAGGGGAGATACTGGCACTGGCTGTCGCCTGACCACTAGTGATGGCTGAGGGTACAGGCAGCCAGGACCACAATGTGGGGATGGAGGAGTGGCGGCCATTGATGTCTCCGCATGGCAGCATACCTTAGCATGTCTGGATGGCACTGTACTGTATTTACACTCCTCTGATGGGTGGAAACACAGAAAATGGCTGGCAGCAGAGCAGGATGATATTGACACTTTGCAGGCTCTGCACCTAGGCTACAAGGCCCTCTTCTGGAAACCAGATCCATTCCATTGGAGGCAGGAACTGCCAACCCCTGCCACAGGGGCAAGCCATGGGACAAGACTGGGGATGGAGGAGAGTGCCTGAGATAGTGGATGATGGGGCTGGGAGGGGTTGGTGGAAGGAGCAGCTCACTACTGGCAGGGAAAAAAAGAGTGACAAAAAAAATTATTCTGTAGCAGTAGTGAGAAAAACGTCTGTATTAGGTAGATGAAATACAGATAGATAAGGTAGAGGATATTTCAAGTCTAGGAAACTCAAATATCAACTCAGCCACAGGCAGGACCAAATTAAATGAAACCTAATTGTGACATGAAATAAGACAGACACTTTCATTTCTTAACACATTTCCTGTCAAATTCATCTGACATGTCTTTGACAATTTAAGCGAACAAGAGAAATAAATCAGCAACCACAAGAAACACCTGAGGCAAACTTGGAACAAAATTAAAAGTTGACTACTTTCTACATTTCTTGAATTTGTAAAACCTTTTAAATGCTGAAAAATCTTTGGGGTTGATTAGCTGATAAACTTATGCTAAATAGTCCTGAAACTTTTCACTTAGGGACAGTATATAGTAAATGTATAATACAAACACTAATGTTATAATAACTGGAGCAACAAGATGTGTTGTGTTAGAGATGTGTGTTCACAGTGGTAATGGGCGGTACAGTATATAGTAACTGTATAATACAAACACTAATCTTATAATAACTACAGCAAAAGACATATTTTGTTTAGAGGTTGCGTGGTGGTATTTGGTGGTACAGTATATAGTAACTGTATAATACAAACACTAATCTTATAATAACTAGAGCAACAAGACATGTTTTGTTTAGAGGTGTGCACGGTGGTATTGGGCTTTACAGTATATAGTAAATGTACAATACAAACACTAATCTTATAATAACTAGAGCAACAAGACGTGTTTTGTTTAGAGGTGTGCACAGTGGTAATGGCTCTCAACTAAAATGTTACTCTAAGAGGAAACTGTAATACTTATATTAAGAAGGACATTGTCAGTCTTTTTGTAGTACATTATTTCTAGTTGAAACCCCATATCTCATGATTGCTTACTTTCTAAAATGTGTTGTTATTGTTGTTAGTTGTTTTATGTTTCATTTCTTTGTAGAAAATGAAATACATGCTAGTGGTGTATCAAATTCAGCCTTGTTTTGTTCCAAATCCTTGTTCTAATCTTACTGAATGCTTACCTCTCTTCCCTCCTCTGTCCCATTCCTTCTACCTCTTCTTCTGGAGATTCATGCACCTTCTCCTTCCTCAGCCCAGCTCCACTACTGGGCAATCTGCTTCACATATCACCTCTCCTCCATGTGGAACAATCACTCCCTCCCACCTCTCTTCTTTTCCTCTCTTTCTTAAACGCCAGCTGAAATGTCTTCCCACCATGTCCTGTTCCTACCTAGCCCCCCTTCTGGCCCTGGCTTTCCTCCTTCTCCTTCTTCTCTCCACCACCTGATTTGGCTTGTAATGACTTGATTCTGCTCCTTCTGGGTTGCAAATTGTTTTACTCTAGTTAAAAATCTGGAAATACGTGGGTTCCTCCACTTGCAAATTATTATACCACTGATACTGCTTTTTATCATCTGTTTCAGTTTACTTGCTTTCACTTTATCATAACCACTGCTACTATATTTTATCACCTGTGCGTCTGCACACTGTATATGCTTTACATTGTACCTTTATTCTGCTCATTGTACCAACCTGTTGTTGATGCCACTGCCACTGAATTTTGCTACCTGTATTTTTACACCCTGTATGCACTTTACTTTGTTCCCTTACATTGCTCCATGCTCTCTTTGTAATGTGGCCTTGTACTTTCTGTGTCCTCTCCCCTCCCATTGGGTTGCACCCGGAAATGAGCCTCGACTAAGTGTGCCTTTCCCAGTTTTAAATAAATACTTCATAAACATTAGGAACACCAACAAACAGTGCAACCACTCATGATGCAATAGTATCCTCTTCTCCCACTGCATCTGAGTATTTAAACTATGTTGGGGTGTTCCCAAGACCAAGGAAGAGGCAGTGGAATTGATCAAAGTCTATAAACAAATATGTTTTTGTGCAGTAACATCAGCATGGTATACAGTCTGTTTTTCACTTTTTAAAAGAAAAAAGGAATCAAAGTCAAACTACCAGCTTCATCAGCACCCTCTACAGATTGTGACCAATCAAAGAATGTGTTTTTAAAATAAAGACACTTTGAGGGCCAAGGAGGTTAACAGTGCCCCCATAAATCAAGGCTGCATGAAGAAACAAGCATTTGTCAATGCTGAATGTTGTCTTGCTGACATTGGCATTGGTAGTGCATGAGTTAGACAGATGCATAAAAGGAATAGCAGTGATTTACGGAAGTGATGCCAGCCCCATACCACCCTGAAGAGATTGACAGGCACTGAGGTGTGCGCTTGGTGAGAAGCCATAACACTCATGTAATTTCACCTCACCCTACCCTGCAGAGTCCCACAAATCACGCATTCTGCCTTGGGGTCCTCGAGCCTTACACTCACCCCATTCCATATGGAAATACATTGAGAGGGTGCAGTATAGGAGAATGGGTGAACTTTAGCGCTGAAGAGAGCAAGGCACAGTTTGATACCTGTCAGTGGCTGCAGAATGGGGGTGGGGTGGAATGGCATGAGCATTAGAACCAACAATCTAAAGTCACCCCTGATGCCAGTTAGTCTCTAAAGGGTGGGACGTTATGGTTAGAAACATTAATGCCCTAGGCATTTGTTGGTATCTGCACTCCAAATTTTCAACATGGGCTTTTTCTCACCCCACCTCATGAAAGCATTTGGGACCTTTGCTCATGAACAGTGGCATTGTGATTTTGATAATATGTCCTGAACATTGATGTCCCACAGTGGTTGCGCCATTCTGTGCCAGTCATTGAAACAACATTTTGGGCAGGAAGTGAGAAACCACAACTGTACTGTTCTTAAGGAGGTGTGCAAACTGGCAATGTAGAAAATCTGGAGTGAAAATATAAAACTCTCCAAGTTATGAGTGTATGGAAACCGCGAATGCATGCTCATAACACAGTCATTCTGTGGAATTTCTCATCAGATTTTCAAAATAGGCATTTTGGGACATCCATTCATGAGCACTGACACAGTGATTTTCTTAAACTGTCCCGAACATTGATTTCCTACAGCGACGGCGTCATTTAGCATACATGTGCAAAACCACATTTGCACAGCATGTGAGAAACAACAACTGTACTGTTCTTAAGTAGGTGTGCAAAATGCCAGTGTTGAAAATCTGGGTGAAAATATTAACAATTCTCGAACTTATGGTGTGTGTGGAAACAGCGCAATGCACGCTCATAAAATAGGCATTTTGTGGAATTTTATCATCAAATTTTCAACATATGCATTTCAGGTCCTCCGCTCATGGACAGTGTCATTGTTATTTTCTTAATCTGTCCAGAACATTGATTTCGTACACCAACTGTGCCATCGTGTGCCACATGTGCAAAAACACATTTTGGGCAAGATGTGAAAATGACAGCTACACCATTCATAAGGGTGTGGTAAAATGATAATGTTGAAAATCTGGGTGAAAATATTAAAAATTCTCAAAGTTACGAGTGTGCACTTAGGAACTGCAGCGACACATGCTCAAATAACGCGGTCATTGAATTTTTCACCAAATTTACAACATAGGGTTTTGGGAGCCTACTTCATGAATTGTGACACTGTTGTTAATTGGTCCCAAAGGTGGTTCCGCACAGTGACATGAAATCACAATTCAGGACCGAATAACAAAATGACAGTGACTGAGTTCATGACGTTGGTCCCAAGAACCCCATGTTGAAAGTTTGGTGAAAAAATTCCTAAAATGCCTAGATATCCACCAAAGTTGAAAAAAACCCTATTTATGCCATTATACAGCTTACCGGCATTTCTTTAGTTAGCGTTGGCTTTGAAGGGTGCAGACATGTTCCTGTCCACCGAAGATCATTCGCCTGACCTCTGGAGGCAAGGAGGGGGTGAGGAGGTGTGTGTGGGGAGGTAGGTGCGCAGAGGGTGGGTGTGGGTTGGGGAGCACGAGGGGCCGTGAGGACTGTTTTTCTGTTTTACAGGGAAAAAAAATGCCAATGTGGGATGCTTTGGGCACACTGGGGTGAGCTCCCAGCATTCCTGCATACCTAGGTGTTTCTTCGGGGCTGGATCCAATGGGGATTGGGCACCCCATCACCACATGGTGTGCTTCGGGGGACAGCGTGAGCTGAGGGTGATTGGGCACCCATCGGCTCACAACAAATTTTTTGGGGGACATTATGCCAATGGGGACTGGGCTACCCCATTGGCAAATTAACTGGTGAGGGCAAATGCGACAGGATTGGTCACCCCGATGTTGGCCATTATGGGGACTGTGAGGCGGATGGCTCAGCATGTTTATTGAAATGTTACACCACGGAAGGCCGCCCTGCAATGAGGGACACTCCTCATTGAGCGGCTAAATCTTTCTCGGTGGTGGCATGCTTTTGCACTGCTGTCATAGACAGCTTGCAATCTAATTCGTGCCACAGAGCCCAGCCTGAAAAACAGTGGTGCCACTGGCAACTATAGGACCGCACCTCCAAAACCTGCAATTCCAAGTTACAGCAATATGTTTCTTGCGCATGTGCAAGACAGCATAAAAAGAGTAGCTGCAACTTTAGGCTGCATAGTAGTTTATTAGCATACTAAAGCAACCAGGGAGTATTTTTCCCTTATGGAAACATGGTTATAGTTCGCTGTTATAACCAGCTGGTTGTAACAGTGAACACGTGCGGTTTCCTTGCTCTCTGCACTTACACCAGCTGTCTGTCTTCCTTTGCATCAGATACTTTCATTACCCAGGACCACCACTAGTCTACCATAAGTAATTTTAAGAAAAAGAAAGAACTTAGCCCTTTGAAATAAACCTTGCAAACAAACTGCTTTATTTAAAAAAAAGAAAAAAACGTTACGTTTCACAGCTGCTTGAACCTGACCTGACCGTGGCTCCTGGCTGGGCTGCACAATAATGTGTTTGTATTTTATATAATTGCCATGGCAAAAATGCTCCCAGAAATTATATAACATAAAGGCTGGGTAGGTGTGTAAAACTCAAGTTTTACATTCCCCGTGTGGGATGACTTCATAAACTCCTTGAGCATCACTCTCAGGGTTTATGTGGCATCTCACACCTTGGGCTGAGTGTAAAATTCTCATTATAACCCCCTACCCAGCCATTATTCTCTATGTACTGTAGCTCATCAGGAATAGGGACATTTTGGAGCAAGTCTGTAGCCACTCAAACCAGAGCAGTTCCAGCAGAAAGCTATAGCCTAGAGTACTGGAGGTTCACTAATTACCTGAACTGAATGAAAGGATTGGGCACTTTGTAACAGTAGAATGTGAAAAGGGTTGTTAGTTAAAGGAATATTTGAAATTTAAGTTTATTGATTTTCCAATAACAAAACCAGAACAAAAAAAAATTACTACAACCAACAATACATGACACCAACAATGTATTCGTCACAACACAAGCATAAAGAAAATGAAAACAACAACCTCCCCCATCCTCCCTCCGACCTCCCCCTACCCCCCAAATTGAGTGTGCTAAATACATATAACGCCTGCTCTGGCTACAAGGTGCAATGGCCATTTCCGAAGGTATTCTAGTCCCGAAACAATGAAAAAATACCAATACCAAGATAAGAAGGACAGAGAAAATCACTGCAGGCCGAGAGAAGGCCACAAAGACTCTAATGCAAGTATAGTGAGTACAACTTACCCCATTTCTTTTGGAACAGATCCATACGGTTTAAGTGAGCTATCAATCTTTCCGCATTGAGACAGGCAAAGCTCGGTCAACCACTCCAGCATAGGACAGGCTCATTTGATCAGTCCAATGGCAGGACCAGTTTTTAACCACGATAGACACCATGGCTATATGATATCTACGCTCAGTACTACCTATTTTAGCATAATCCCTAGAATACAAACTTCCGGAACAAAGAATTTGGAGAGACCTAACAGTGGATCTAAAGAATCTCTGATAGAGGACCACAGAGGGCAACCTTGACACAGCTCAAAAATATGTAGAGAATCTCCTTCCCTCTGTCCACACCTGGAACAGAGAGAAGAGGAAGTTTTAAGCTGAAATAGCTTCTTAGGGGTATAATACATGTTATTCACAATGTAATATTAAGTAAGTCTTAGTCTATCCTGGGTATGAAACCTATGAAGATCTCTCAAATACGGGTCCAATTTAACGAGAGTCAGGAAGCAGAGAGAGCCAGATAGCAAAGCCCACAGCAGGTTTTGCAAATTTATAATTGAGAAGAAAGGATATATTGATGAGATAGGATGAGGTTTAGAAGCAAGTGTTGATATTTGAGAGAGGAAGGCGGACTACTGACTCCCTGAGAATACCAAACTTCTCCGCCATTAGATGTCTCAGTTGGTAAACCTTGAAAATTTTGGTATTGGGAATAGCGTAATTACCTAGAATATCCCCAGAAGGAAGAGAGACTCTTGTCCATAAAAATTCTCAAGATTAGTTTCGTTAATTTACGGCAGCCACCGGGAGTAATCATTGAGTTGCCCAACTTGATATTGGGGCTAAGTCTTTACGGGACAAATACCAACAAAGCGCATACATTGTGAGAAGGACTTAAGGGACAACAAAATGGTTTGGTCAGTTACCGCTGTGAAAGTATGGAAAGGGGAGTATAAAAATAGCATGAGGGTCAACCCCTAATCCATAAGAATCGACTTTTCAATCTGAAGCCAAATCGGAGAAGAAGAATCAGGGTTGACAGGCAGCCATCTCCTAATTTAGCGAGATGGCCCAGTGATAGAACAGTAGATTAGGGAGCCTTAAACCTCCCTTATCTTTGGGAAGAGACAGCTTAAGGAAAGAGCGCGAACTCCCTTTCCTCTCCAGATAAAGTTAGAGAACATCATATGAAACTGCTGCAAATAAGAGATAGGTAACCAGAGAGTTAACAAGTTTAAAGGGTAGAAGATATGAGGAAGGATATTCATTTTAATAATATTAATCCGCCCCAAAGGGAGATGGGAGGCAGACCAACGCTGTAAGTCTTGTTGAATGTGATTTTGAGATCATCTAGATTGAGTTTCCTAAGTAAGGAAGGATCTGTTGAAAATGAATCCCTAGATATTTAATTGAGCTGGAGACCACCTCATGCCAAATCTGGCAAGATCATGTTTATATGTATAAGTATTTAGCGGAAAAATCTCCGATTTGTAATATTCAATTTATATTGTGAGAGGGCCCATAATGCTTAATAACCTCCAACAGGTCCAAGGGAATCTTCAGGTAAGCAACATGCAGAAGTATATCATCTATGCATTCAGAAAGAACCAGTTCTCATATTAATGGGCACCCTTTGATAAATGGAGAAGATTTAATTTTAATGAGAAGGGCTCCAGGTAAAGATTAAATAAGAAAGGTGAAAGAGGGCAGCCCTGCCTAGTACCAGTATACAGACGAAATGACGAGAAATCAGCCCATTACAATATATCCTGGCCGAAGGACATTTGTAGAGAGTCTGGATCCACTGTAGGAAAGGAACTTGGAAGCCCATCCTAGTCATCACTGCCCAGAGAAAATCAACTAATTCGGTCAAAGGCTTTTTCAACATCTAACGATACCCAAGCCATTGGAAATTGAACCGACGTATGTATTGGGAGATATGGGAGAGAGTCCTAAGGAGATCTGAGGAGGATCGAGAGTGCACAAAGCCAACCTGTTCTGGGCTGAGAAGGTGGGTCCAGACTTTCTTAATACGCTCGCCAAGATTTTAGAGAGAATTTTCATGTCGTAGTTTGGAGCGATATAGGCCGGTAACTCGCGGGATCAGTAGACACTTTACCTGGTTTAGAAGCAGAATGATAGTGGCTTCTATGAGCGTGGGGTCTATATCTGAGAGAGAGAGAAAGAGGTATTCATAAAGTTTAAGGAGCATTGGAGCCAATTCTTTAGAAAAAACCTTGTAAAATTGGCAGGAAATCCGTCCGGACGGCGCCTTATCCGATGTCATAGAAGCAATAACGCTGTCTATTTCAGAGAGAATAGGAGCATTCAAGGCCTCCCCTATACGGCAGGAGTTGGGGAATATCCACGCCTGCCAAGTATGTTGTAATATCTAAAGAGAAGCTGGGGCTGTGGGTGAAGCATAGAGCTCCTGTAATAGTCCTCAAAGATCTGCACGATCTCTTTGGGAGAAGTTCTAATGGAACCACGGACGTTTGCAGAGCAGATTATTCTAGAATTCCAAAGGCACGAAGCCTTAAGACTAAAAGCCTCCCGGCTTTTTCACCGTACTCAATGTATCTAGCTTGAGTTTTCTATAATACAGTATTCCTCTTTCTTTAAGAAGATCGGTGTATTCATTTTTGACCGCCAGAAGGGCTTCTAAGGAGGATGTCTGCAAGGCAGGAGACTGGGCAGCTTCCAACTCCCTAATCTTACTCATTAGGGAAAGTGCTCGCGCCTGCCGGGCCTTTTTCTTGCTGAAGCTAACTTAATCAGCTCCCTCTAAGATAACATTTTAAAGAGCACCAAATGATATCAAACCTTGAGGTAGATCCAAGGTTATCCACCAAAAGAGGAGATTAGGGATCGTATCTGCACTATATCAGCATCCCTAAGCATTTGGGTATTAAGCTTCCATGTGGTATCCCGTTGGAAATCCAGATCTGGAGAAACTCTAATCCAAACAATTGCGTGATCAGAAAGGATTATCGGCTCTATATCAGATTGAAGGAGGCTTGGAAGAAGAGTCTTACTGATCAGAATATAGTCTATCCTAGACCATGACCTGTGGGATTGAGAGAAGAATGAGAAGCTCGGAGAGTGGGCTAGGAAAGCCGCCAGGCCCTAGCATGTCAGAGAAATCTTGCAAGGCCCTCTGTATAGGAGTGACCGGCGGTTGACCTGGGGATCCTGTCCAGAGACTGCGACGGTGAAACATTCCAATCTCCCCAGGGCTATCTGTGAGGAAGCAAGGCACTAATTTTGTCCATAAGGGTCATGAAAAATTCGGGATTACCCCGACAGGACCATAGATTGAGCCCAGGACTAACGCTGTTCCCATTAATAGAGCCCTTGACCAACACATACCTCCCATCTGGGTCCTCTACCACTGAGTCCTTTAGACGGGACATGCTTTTTAATGAGTATAGCTACCTTCTACTAGAGCTAGATCCACTTGCCACATACGCCTGTGAAAATCCGGACCGAGAGAGCCACTTAACTTCAGTATTAAGTAAGTGGGTTTCTTGAAGGAATAACACATCTAATTGCAACAAGAAACAATGATTGAACACCTGAGTTCGTTTGACCTTCTCTCTGAGCCCGCACATTCCATGACACCATTTTTATAACTCCAATAGCCATTTTATTACCCAAATAAGAGAAAGGCAGGCATTAAAAACAAAAGGCACAACATGAGGAAAAGCACACTCTACCACCAAAACCCCTCCCAAGCCAGCCCCTGACTTAATTAATAAAGATAACCTCACCTGACAGGGCCAGCTATCCTAAGATACACTGTAGTAAAAACTGGAATAGACTAACCAACCCTCCTCCCCCAGAACCTCCCCAACCCCAAACCCCAAACATGTATAAAATGGTGCCGGGTCCACGAACCCTCAAAACCAGAGTAGAGACATCTAAGACCCAGGCACCCACCCCTTAACGCAAGTCCAGAAAATCCCTCACCCAGGGACCTACATATAAAGGAAATCTTGAACCATAAAAAGCAGAAATACCACCTTTTCCCCATCCACCCTGAAGATAGAACAAGAAACCTTGTATAAGAGGCTGAACTAACAATCCCCCTTCTCTAGGCTCGCGATACAGCTACTAGTAGCCAACCTCCATCCTAACCGCCAACCATAAGTCGACTAGACATATATCAATTAACTCATGACCTCCTCTTCAGAAGCATAGAAGTAAAAGGAAAGAGCAACTGTATAAAGGGCTGTTACTCACCCCTGAAACCGCAGGAAAGAAGGGAAGCCATAGTGGGCCTCATAGCAGGAGACGTTGTCCACATCACATCAGTACTGTTTCGGGGCAACTATTTAACAATCGGACCGAAACAGGTCCGACAACTAGAACCAGCACCTGGGAAACACCGCCCCTGCAATGAGTTCCAGGAAAGAGAAAGAAGAACCGCAGTCCCACCTCACCGCCCAGACCTCCCCACCGCCGGCCCTCAAGGAGCTACCACAGCTGTGACCTGAAGACAGCTCCAGCAGGTAGGACACATCAGGATACACTCAGAAGGGTAAACAACCAGGAATTGAGGAATATTTTAACTAGGAAAGAAAAAGAGAGCAGTAAACGGCCATACCATCACCCCACCCTGGCCCAGAAATCATACCAAAACCCAATGTCCTTTCTCAGCATCTCAACCATTTGATTTAAATAAGTCAGGAGTTTGGCACTAAGGTCTTTCTGAGCCACATCTACAGAGTCAAAGCTATATGTAGCACTGCAGATAGCAATCTTGAGAGTGGCCGGGTACACCATCCTAAACGGTATGGAAGCAGCAATCAACTTCTGACGACCGGATGGAACGCCCCTCTTCAGCCTTACTTCTTTAGGAAGGTCCTGGGTGATACGAGTTTGATCGTCCCCCATATGATCGATTGTAGATCTCAGGACTTGTCAAAACATACTGCCTCGACATAACTCAAAAATTTCATTATTATCGGTCGTGGGGGAACCTGTGGGGCTTAGGCCTCAATGATCTGTGCGCCGCGCCGATATGGTAGCTCTGACTAAGCGCGAAGGGCCCACAACTTTAAGCAGGAGATGCTGCAGAAGGCGATTAGATCTGGACCTTCTTCTGATTCCGCAGGCCCAGGATCAACAGGTTATTTCAGCGACTATGGCCTTCTAAATCTTCGGTCTTCAGTTGGAGTTTTTGACCTGCTGTACCAGGCCCGCTATCCCTGAGTCAGCGTTCGCCTCCATTGCTCCAGGAAAAGGCTCTAGCTTCAACATCCGATACTCTTGTAGTTAGGAGGAAAGGTCCCCGGCAGAGATTTCAGCTCTTTAGTAATATCGTGGAGAATGTCTTTCAGCGGGACAGCTCCTGCATAAATTTATCCTCCGTAAGGAAGCCAGACACCTGGGACTTCTCTCCGACTTTATCCAGTGCTACGCCTTGGTTACGTGGGTTTCTTCGAGCTTCTCTGAGTCGCAGGCAGGCGTGTGCCTAATCCGGCCTGTTTCTTATCCACCTCCATCCTTCCGTATCTAGAAGGACTCACCAAAAGCAGCTGCTAAGGTTGGCAGACATAGTTTAGGCAGCCCACACACAGCAAATTAGGCAGATTAGTAGCGTTATGGTCGTGAATTCTGGCAGCTAGGACGACCGGGGAGAGAGCTCTAAGCCCCTGCAGCCATTCAGCAAGCTGACATCACGTGACTCTTTAAAGGAATATTTGGAAACAGCTGGGATAGAGAGGTGTACATATTCAATTTACTGACTATAGTCCCAGACAATTTTATAGCAGCTGTATTTGTTAGGCCACAAAATAGTTCATCATATGGTATCTAGCAAAACATATTCCTTGCATACTGTAATACTGTAATTTGATTCATCATCAGTATATTTGTATTTCTCTCAGATGTTTCTAAAACTGTTTTTTACTGCTAATGTTATAATTAAGGACATAAGCCATTAAAGATAACCGCCAGAGGCATTCTTTGAAAATCCCTTCCTTGAGCTTAATTTCAGACTTTATATGCTGGATTCATACTGTGGATGTATTAGAAGTTTGACAACATACATTGCTGATGGTAAACAGCACGACACCACCACGACCATGTTAAATTAATTCATAGTGGGTGTAGCCAGAAAGCATGGATTTTAAAAACTTCAAACCCCCATAACTTAGTTCAAGGGTGAAATACAAAAAAAGAAAAACGGATATATTGATATATTGCCAGGAATACATCATTGCTAAAATATATAGGATTACATTTTTTCTGTTAACAAATGATGCTACTATAAATGAAAGGCAGGATGAAGCCTACCTTTTACTTGCATTCACAACAGAAACACAAAAACATAGAAACAGAATTTGTCGGCAGAAAGGACTGCTTAGCCTACCAAGTCTGCCCAGATGTTCCTTGCCTGGCACATCATCCACAGACCCTAACTGGTCTCTGGTGACCCTCCCTCCTCCTTGCCTATTTACTAATATTCCCTATGTCTATCCCATGCATGCTTGAAGACTCCCCCCCACTGTTTAGGCCTCCACCACTGCAGTCTGTTCCAGGGAGCGACCAACCTTTCAGTGAAGAAGTATTTCTCCAGATCTGTCTTAACCCCCAGCTTTATCTCATGCCCTCTGGCTATAGTGCTCTTTTTCATTTGAAAAACTCTCTTCCTGCACCCTGTCCACCCCTGTTAGGTACTTGTAAACCCCTATTTGGTCACCAGTGGCTCTATCTTTCCTTCATGTATTATGCACATATGCATATCCCATGCATTCTTGTACCCTGTCACTCACCTCTCTTCCAGGGTGTATATGTTGAGATCCCTCATTCTCTCCTCATCGGGCTTTTGGTGAAACCCTCGCACCATTTTAGTTGCCTTGCTATGGTCTGCTTCCACCCTGTCTGTGTCCTTTCTGAGGTGCGGCATACAAAACCGGGCACAATGATCTAGGTGGGTCTCACCACTGAGCAATACAGTGGCAACACCACCTTATCCTCCTGCTGGAGATACCCTCCTTATGCGCCACAACATCCCGCTAGTTTTACCCACTGCATTTTCACACTGCTATGCCACTTTTGAAGTCATCAGCTATGATTATCTCAAGGTCCTATTTCAGCTTAGTAACTGTCAATACCTCCCCCATCTTATACTAAGCTCCTAGGTTTGTATGCCTAGGTGCATGATTTTCCACTTTTACACTGAACCACACTGTCATGCTCTTGGCCTCTCCTTGAGCTTCTCAAGTTCCCTACACATTCTCTTCACCCCTCTTGACTATCTACCCTATTACAGATTTTGGTTTGATCTGTAGAAGGTATAACTTCCTTACAATTTTTCTGCAATGTCACTTCTGAAGACATCAAGAGGACCGGTCCCAGTACTGAGCTCTTCTGCCCCTGCAGGACAAACTCCCATCATTAGAGTATGTGCCATTTACCACACCCTCTGATGGCTATCCATTAGCCAGTTTGTAACCCAGTTCACCACTTTGGATCCCACCCCTAGGCTGCTAAATTTCTTATTCAGTCTCCTGTGTGGCACAGTGTTGAAAGTCTTGCCAGAGTCCACATAGACAAGCTAAAGTTCACATAGACCATGTTTATTGCCCTCATCTGAGCTATTTTCCTGGTTACCCAGTTGAAGAAATCAATCAAACTCATCTGGCATGACCCCCTTCATAAATCCATGCTGCCTGTGATCTTGCAGCCCATTGGGTTCAAGTTACTTTACCAGATTTTCCTTTAGCAAGGTTTCTATTAATTTTCCCACCACTAAAGTGAGACTGACTGGCCATAGTTGCCAGCCTCCTCCCTGCTGTCACTCTTATGTAGAGGGACTTTGTCTATTCTCTTTCATTCATCTGGAACTACACCCTTTTCCAATAAGCTGTTGAATAAGACCATCATTGGGGCAGCTAGAACCTCAGTGAGTTCTTTTGTACTCTTGGATGTCTTGTCTGGTCCCATAGCCTTGTTAGCCTTCGAGACTGCAGGTCCCTTTAAGACTCTTTTCTTCTGAAAATAAACTTGTTCCACCTTCCCCCTTTGTTCCTGCTACTTACCTGATGGTCTGTCCCTCCTTCCTCCACTGTGAAGACTACGGAAAAGTACCTCTTCAGGATGGCAGTTTCTTCTTTGTCCTGTTCTGTGCAGTTTCCCCTGCCTCCCTCATTATCCTTACTATTCCTTCTCTTGTTTCTTTTTCCTTACATGCCAGAAGAAAGTGTTATCCTCTTTAGCTACCTTTGACTATTCTTTCCTCTGTCTGTGCCTTTGCCCCCCTCACTGCCGTTCCTGCTTTCCATTGTTTACTTGGTACACCTCCTGTCCTCCTCCCTCTCTGTTTCTTTAACCTCATGAATCTACCCTTTTTTTCATAATCTCGGCCATTTCGCTAGAGAACCATGGCAATCTCTTTTTCTTCTGCTTTTACTCCCTTCATTCCAACAGAGTCTGATTGCCTTAATTATGTCTCCCCCAACTGTGCCTCTACCCCTCTCTGTCAATCCCCACTATGAGGTAGTTTCTGAGGCAGCCTCCTATTTCTTTAGAATCTGCCCTCCTAAAGTCCAGGACCTCATCCTCATGTGATTAGCCTCTGTTCCTGTCTTAATGTTAAACTGCACTGTATGGTGATCACTGGTACCTAGGGAATGCCACTGGGATGTCTGCAATGCTGTTTCTGTTTGTAAGCACCAAGTCCAGCTCTGCCATGTCACTTGTGGGTTCTTTGACTTGTTACCTGAGAAAATCCCTTTGTTGAGAGCCAAAGCATGGCCCTGCTCCATGCCAAAGTGGATGGCCCCACTCCACATCTGGCAGACTGAAGTCAGCCATCAGCAGCACTCCCTTAATTGCTATCCTGATGAAGGCTTCCCCAGTGCCTTATCCAGCAACTCTCC
Source organism: Neoceratodus forsteri (assembly GCA_016271365.2). Classification (NCBI taxonomy): domain Eukaryota; kingdom Metazoa; phylum Chordata; order Ceratodontiformes; family Ceratodontidae; genus Neoceratodus; species Neoceratodus forsteri. The sequence continues at coordinate 256,537,396 of CM028137.1, read as the reverse complement.
TCTCCCTGTGCAGGAGGTCCATATACCACCCCTGTACAGATAGTGACCTCAAAGCCTGTCTCCAGGATGAACCACAGCATCTCCAGCATTTCCCTTTTCTCTGGGTGCCCATGTACCTCTGTGACCTTGATTCCCTCCTTCACTTATAGTACAACCCCATCTCCCCCCTTCCTACCCTGTGTTTCCCAAAAAGAGTAGCCCAGTATGATCATGTCCGGTCATGGCTATAAGTGCAACATGACTCCGTTATGGCCACCATCCTGGCTAGCCTCTGCCATGATGGCTTTAAGGTTCAGAATTTTATTTTGCAGACTTCTTGCATTGGCACAGATGGCTCTCTGTACCTTGTTCCATCCCTGCCAGCTATTTTCCCATTCCTACCTGTGTTGTTCCCCAAAAGCTCCCCATGACCGACCTTTTCCATTTTACCTTCTCCATTACCTGTTTCCTTTATTCCTTTATTCTTGATTTCCTGATTAATACCCCTTATTCTCTGCCTTGTTCCCCAACCTTTGTTTCCCTGCACTCTTGGCCTAGGGGTTTACTCCTTGGACCCTCCTGCTGCTCCATCACTGGGGCAATTGTTACCTCTCTTGATTTTACAGCACCACCCCCAGATAGTTTTAAATGCTCATCCAAGTAACATTTAAACCTACTACCAAGGACTGTGGTCTCTTTCCTGTAAGGTTGCAGGCTGTTTCCCACTATAGATGCCTATATCTTCCCATGTTGGCCCCAGTCTCCAGTGTAGACAAAGCCCTCCTCCATTTCACCATTGCTTTCATCAGTGGTTAAACTCCCAGGTGTGGGGTGACCTTTCCTCTTGCTGGCCATACACAGATAACACTTTGGCAAAATACTTCATGTGACACGTGTTTGAGGCCCCTTCCCAGCTCCTGAAATTGCCCTGCATTACCTGTCTCTTGCCACATCATTTGTAACCATGTGAACTATGACTTCTAGCTCCCTCCCATCTCCTGCTGCTCTAGCTATCCTCTGAGTTTGCTCTCCATCCCTCCAAGCTGAAACATCTCTCAGGCACTTAACCTTCCTCTCCTTCCTCCCTGCTCCTATGTCTATCCCCTAAAATAGAGATTGCCACCAACAGCTGCTTCCTCCTTATCTGGGAGCATCTTCCTTCCTTCCTTCCTTCCTCCTTGGGACCTCCCTTTTGAGGATTCCCAGTTTCTCCTTTCTCACTGCAATGAGTGCCTTTCAGCTGCCTTGCCCATCAGTATGGTGAAGGAATTCAGCAGTGGTACAACCTCAGGAGCATGTACCCTTCCCACCACCTACCCTCTCAGAGCTCACTAAGGTCCTTGCACTCTGCCTCTGCTTAGGCATCCTCTGGGAAGTGGTGGCAGATGTGGTGGCCCCTGGTGGGGCTGAACATCATCTGCTCTCTTACCAGTTCAGCCCAGAGTTGAGTAACCTCTGCCATCAACCTAGAGAGGTGAGTAGAAATGGGGCAGTACCCCAGCTTCCTGAATGTGTTGAAGGCTGCTGCCCCACACCTGTTGTACTGCACCACTCTCATAATCTTTTCTTCCTTTACCATTTGCCTATTTAAGCTTTTCTGTACCCTACCAACTCCTGTCTACTTCTGTTGCATTCCTATAGTACCTCTCCCTTTTGCCTGCCTGCAAGCTTACAGTAGTAGCACTCAGATTAGTCAAAGGATTTTATATGATTTTAAAATCCCTATCGAGAATTGTGAAACCTTTGGTTAGGATTTTGTTTTGTTTGTTAGTGTGTTCACTGCTACCCAGAGAGGGTTGTCTCATCTGATAGTGTAGTTGAAAATCTACTACATGGCACTTAAGTACTGTAATAGGAACTGGCTTCTTTCTTGTAGGTATAACAAAAATAATTTTTATATTATTTTTCCCTAATGTTTATGAAGGATAAATAGGGAATCTCACAAAATTGCTTGACAAATTCAAGCTACTACTGTATATGTTATGCTACCCTAGCTAGGGTGTCTCTTGTTTTCCCTTTTCTACACACATATCTGTACCTAACATGCCCTGGGTCACTACTATGTACCTACTTGCCTGATCTTTATTTCTTACCAAACCCCTTTATTTGCTTGTAACTTGTTTGTTACCTACCTTAGATAGGATGCCTTTGATATTTTCCTTTTCTAGCCCTCCTACCTGTACCTACCTCACTCTTACTCTTCCACCTGTAGCTACATTCCCTGTTAGTGGTTGTTCCAGTACACTGTAATTGCAATGTGTTTTCTCCAACCTTGGTCTGGTGTCTCCTCTGCAGAGTCTCCTGTGGACTGTGCATTATCTGCAGAAGATTTAAGACAGATGGTCTTTTCCTGCTCTGTTCCAGTCATGAATTGGGACATAAGCATGATGGGACACACTGGGTGAGTGCTCAAATGTATCCCTTAGTCAGAGCTTCCTGGTTAGCCTGCCAGCAAGCCAAAGCCAACCTGCAATCAGAAATGTGACTCAGTCCACCTACAGTTATCAATTAGCTGAGTCTCCAGGCCAGACAATGATCACCCTTCCTCAAACTACCTGGCAAGACACCTTTTTAATCAATGTCATCAAATTCGAGAATGCTAATTAATAACAGCATGACTGAGTGACTTTCATGGATAAGGTATATTTTACTATTTTTGAAACTGAACATTTATATTGCTCTGAAATGATGAAATATAATGGAGGTTACCAGTGGTACTGATATATGGAAACAATTTCAAATATACAGTATAAGTATTTTACAGTTTCTTTTAAATGGTCACTATCAGCCCCAAAGCCACAAATCACAGCACAGTAAATAAAGCATCTAGTGACTGTGGATCTACAGTAGAATCTGCTGATAAAGCGGGTTTATTTGTATATGATTCCTTTCCTAAACTAAAGTGAAACACTAGCTGTCTATGAGATCTGGGCAAAACTAACCCACATTTACACATTTCATGGGATAATCTTGCACAAAAGGCACAATTTGTGTGCAAAATTATCACTCACTCAGTTTTGCAGAATTCTACATTCATGTGGAATTTACAAAATTCAGCTGCATTTTCACAGACATGCCCCTCCATACAGAAGCTATCTAGATTGTTGTGGTCTTGAGATGAAGTATCACAACTGTGAGGCTGTATCTCATGAAAGTGGTTTGTAAGTCACTAAAATAAGCTCATGAGTGACAAAAGCAGGGCTTCTTTTGTAAACGCTTCAACCTAATAATTAATATTTTAAAACGATGTTTTCTTACCAAAAAAATCACTTGAAGAGTAACTCTTACGCTCTGCACTACTGATCAAACAAGTTTCACATTTAAGTTCCAACTGATTTTCTTGTTTTGATAAGCAAAGTTTCTGTTTTTCCCCACTTTCATGACTGCTACACCTCACAAAGTGGGTTGCGCATCTCAAAATAAGCTTCATGAATCATGAAAACAGGATCTGCTTTCATGATATGCAGTACTTATTTCATTATTGTTTTCAAAACTAAATGATTTTTTACAAAAATCAATTGAAGGATCATCCTTGCTCCCTGCACTATCGATCATATAAGTTTATGGCTAAACTTCCAACTCATTGTCTTATTTGTCATGAGCAAAGGTTCTGTTCCCAGCTTTCATGACTGCAAAGGCTCAGTAAAGCAAGGGCCTTGTTTCATGAAAGAAGGTTCTAGTCACAAAACTGATTCACATCAGTTTTGCAAAAATTACAAAATAAAATTTAAAAAATTACTAACACAAAAATATCATTTTATTTTATTAATAATTTTAAACCTACAAATGTCTCAATAAAGGGTAATTCATCTAAAGGGTTATCCTTGGACCAAACTCAAACAAACCCAGAAGTTTCATGTTTCAATTTGCAGTTAAGTTTGTGTTATCAGTGAACCAGAAAAGGTCTTAAAAACATATAGAATACCTGTACTTATGGGGTTCAACCTTCTAGAACTTTTGAACTGCCCAGTCAAGCATTACCAAATGTACAGGTCCCAGAGATCCTGGCACAATCAACAGGTATTCTAAATTCCAGGTTATCCTGTCCAGCAACAGTAGTAGTATTAAGCTGCAAAATCAGTGTTTTAACAGGATGCCATATATAGATACAGTAATATGTGGATGGGCTCCTTTCACCATAGTGAAAACCTTTGTTTCCCATATGACTTCCCAATTATATGCAACATACCTATCTAATTAACAATTGCCACTTTATTACCAACCTACATGTTGTAATTACACATTAATAATCAAAAACAAAGGAGCAGTGTGCTGCCAGCAGCGGAGAGCTGCTTTGGAGAGGCCAAAGATTAATGCAGAACAAGAAAGCCAGCGGCACTTGAATGCTGCATAAAATACACCAATGTATTTGAAAGATAGCATATCTGTTATAGTTGGGTTATAGTCAGCATACTTTCTTTTAAATATATAAGCACATTTTGTGTATCATAGGCAATATTCAGATTGTGCTGCTTTTCTTTGTGCTCCATTTCCTAATTACACATTAATATCTGCCAAATACAACAGAAAAACACTTTATTACAACCTTATTAGCACATGTAACAACCACCTTATACATAGGTTAACTTGTGACAAAACACCTTAACATGAAGAAATTACTATTTTCTCATAATAAAACACACACCTTTAACCAGTTAAGACTTACACAAACTAAAACAAACAAAATGAATACTGAATGATATATAAAATCAACAATTTTTATCACAGTTAATCTCAAACCTACAAATACTCATTCCCATTTCTCACATATAAACAGAACCACATTTAAATGCTACCAACAACCTTCAACCATGACACACTCAGTCAGCAAAGGCCCACACTCCAGACCAACATTCAATAAGAAAACTCTTTACACAGCAGCAAACTGACAGCTTGTGAAGCACCTAAAGAAAAAAAATTAAAACCATAAAAAAAAAATCCATTAAATATGCAGTACTATCCTAGCCATGCTCTTACTACACTCTGCACATGCTGTTCTTGATGATGATTTCAATACAAGACCTCAGGGTTCAACCGTGACTCATCCTACTCCTAACGATATGTGCCCATGAAGATGTGTTCACGTGTATGCACACATACAATTGTGGTAATGCTTGCATGCATAGCAGAAAACATTTACACCAGCACTTGCACCATCACCATCTCAATGTATTATACAAACTAAGTGTCACAAATTCCACTGTACTAATGAAATAATACTGTCTTGGGGCTACAAGCTCATAAAGGCAACCTGCCCTTCAGGCTCATTTCTTTATGAGCTCATTAGCATCTTGATGATATAAATTCCTTTTCATCATACTTTGCCATCATTTATTCTCTCTCTCTCACACTCTGTATACAGAATGCAGTATATATAAAATTCTGGAACAGTAGTGCTAGTATAGTTAGAGCTCAGTAGGCTGTTTAATAAGAAATCACAATGTTTGCACCTTTTGTACCTTCGTTGGTTCGGTTAAGCACAATACTGCAGCATTTGTCATGCACAACCTAGCTGGCAGTTCTTCTGTGATGTACAGTTAACTGGATTCCGATAGCTGGTATGTCAACAATTGATAAAATCCCACATTTCTCTGCCTTGTTAAGCATTTTATTTTTGTTCTCATCTACAGCCTAGACAAAACAACATTTTTCCAAAACTTTCAGGGTAGAAGGGCCTGTGCCAAAGTAGTGTGAAAAATATTAATTGGTTCCAGAGTTAAGAAAGATTTGAAGTGTTTCTTTTGAGCATGCTTAGTAAGGTTTTAGACTAGCCCTCTGATATGGGCAGAAATGTTGGTTTTGCCAGAGTTCTGCTTTCATAGCAATTTGTCAGGTCAGAAGAAAAATGTTCAGGTTTTACTGTCACCAACTTTTTTTTTATTATTCTAAAAATATAAAAAAATGGAAAACACCTAAAAATGATATAGTGAAACAAAGAACTGGACCTAGCTAAACAGGATCAATTTAGTTAGATTCTGGGGTTTGTTTTCTCATATTTAGGCCAGAAATACATTTTCTGGGCACCCCAAAATCAGGCTGCCCAGCTTAGTGAGAGAAGCTGTTTTCAGGTCACAAGCTGAGAATTCCCCATCACACACAAAGTGGTGTGACAGAGGAATTTTGGCTTGTACCCAAAATGCTGATACTCATATTCTGTGGGATCCCTCCTCCCAGCTCATCCAGCCCTCCCTTGTCTTTCCTGATGCTCTCCCATATCATGCAACCCCCCAGCTATGCCAGTCCTTATGCTTTCTTCCAGATGCCATTTTGTAATTTTCTGGATGCAGACCGTGGTGCCCACCCCTGGTACCACTTCATGTTAGCCCCACTCCAGCTTACCTGCTTCCCCTAAAACACATAAGTGGCAACACTGGGTGCCCATACCTAGTGCTGATGAACACTACATGCTGGAAACCTGCTCTCCACCCCTGTCCCAATCTCGACATTACGGCTCCACTTCCACAGACCCAAAACCATTACTGACTGCTCAACACCACTTTTCTGATCTCAGTGCAGTCCTCCCTGGCAACTTTTTCGACTCAGCTCACCCTCTCCGGTGCCTAATTTCTACTGCCCACCATTCCACTTACAGGTCATTAATCCGAAGAAGCCAAATCTTACTTAACCAAAGCATTCAGTGGCACTAGCCTGCAATGACCCCTTGACACAAGACTCCTTGACTGGTCTTTGACTCCATTCTTGCCCTGTTCACAGACTTACTCAAGCACTCTCTGTGCCTTGGACAGTTCCCAACCACCTGGAAAATGGCAGTTATTACCCCCCATGCTGAAAGGTGGGGATGCGCCACCCCAACAATTATCAACCAATCTCCATCCTCCTCCACTCTCCAGAGCTCTCAAAAAAAATACTGGCTGATTAACTCACAAAGTACCTTGACACCCACAGCCTGCTATGCAGGAAGCAGCATGGCTTCTGATCTGCCCATAGCATGATCACTGCCCTCACGGAATTCTCTAACTTCCTCCACTCTGCCCTAGACAGGTGCCACCTCACCAGTGCCATTTTATCGACCTCTCCAAGGCCTTTGATATGGTCTCACACCCCCCTTACTAGACACACTCCACCAACTTGGCTTCTCTCAGGACCCCTCTCCTGGTTCTCTAGCTACCTTTCCTCAAGGTCCCAATGTGTAAAATTCACACCACCCTCTCCAGTACCCAGCCTGTACACTCAGGTGTCTCACAGTGCTTCATCCTGGGACCGTTGCTCTTCAGTCTTTATCTAAATGTCCTGCCCAGCTTCTGTTCAGGTAGGGTTCTTCTTTATGTATATGATGCGGTCCTCTTTGCCTCCCTCTGACCCCTCTGTGCTCCAGTCCTCCCTCCAACACTCCTTCAGTCAAATTGAGAACTGGTTCATGGACTTATCATAAATATTAAAAATACAAATCCATGCTTTAGCCCATCGCCAAAGCAAAGCCAAGGTCTCCCCTCCAGATCCTGTCCAGCTCACTCCATCCACTGCACCAGGTCCTCACCTACAAATACCTGGTATCACTTTTGACTCACTCTCCTTTAAATCGTCACCTCAGCCACCAATGCACACATTGGCCTGTTACTGAATATAAGGACTGCCTGTCACCCGAAGCCTTCCGCCTGGCAGTCACCTTCTCTGTACTGTCCCTAGTGGACTATGGACTCACAGTATATGCAGCAGCTGACGTCACTGCTCTAAACAAAATCAAATTTCCATTAACAAGGCATGCGGCTCCTGTCCAGAGCTGATAAACGGACACATAGCTGCACCCTTTATTCCTTAACCAATGTACTCACACTCAAGAAGAGACTTCAATATCAGTCCTGCCTCCTTGCCACAAAAATACAACTGGGTATGTCCCCAGGATCTCCACATCCTTCTCCCTGCCACCCCTACTGCTGCCACTTGCAGTTCCTCTAAGACTATATTGCAGATCCAGGGATCAGGACTGCACTAGCACAAAGATCCTTCCTCTTCAGAGCACTTTGCTGGTACAATACTCTCATCCCCATCACCTCTCTCACCAAAATAGGGCCTTTCAAGGTTGCACTCAAGAATCACATTCTGTACACCCTCAACTATGAGTGTCCTCTTCAAAAACCACTCTAGGCTTCTAGGTATCTTTCCTCAGGGGCCAGGAGCCTAGCCAGCCTGACAATGTCTCTCCTGAGACAACACACTTTGTACCTCATAAGAAGTTATTGTGCTTGTACGTTAGCAACTGCTAGCTACTGATTATATAGGACTACAGATCATTCTGCTGATGGGCATATTAACAACTGTCTAACAACTATTTGTATAGGTGTGAAGTTCATCTGTTGGATGGCACAATCACCCTGCTAATTGTATTCAATGTTCTCCATCGCATGTATTACCTGTTCCTTCAATTTTCATTACTATCTGTATTTTTCTCTTTGTATCATGATGTGGAGCCTTTGGAAACTAGTCTATGACTCAAAGGGTTGTAATTATGATGTGCTTATAAATAAATGAATAAATAAATAAATACAGGGTGCCTAATCCCCAGTGTCTGTAAAAAAAATAGAAAACTGTCAGGCGTTGATCTTTTTAATGTTACCTGAAAGTAGAAAATGGTCCCTCATCTATCACTGCCTCCACATCCCCACTCACCTTACCTGCCCCCCATCAGCAGCCTCCACCCCACATGCACACACCGTCACTCACCTAAACAGCGACCCACCTTGTAAAGCTGTTCTCCAATTCAATGACATCCTTCTCCAGGAACCATGACTGCGATATGAGGAAATAAGGTAAGTCTGGTTAATGTACAGTATTTCAATGTTTGTTGATCTTTTATTTATAACGTTGTTATTTTCAAGTATTTTAAAACACATTTTGAACATGTCCTTTTGGGACCCCACCTCATGAACAAGATAGGTGAAATTTTTCAAATCCATCCCAAAAGGTGATTTTGTAGTTGCTCCATGAAACCATCTTTCAGGCAGGATTTGAACATTTTCATCTTATGGGTTCATGAGGTGGGAACATAAGAAGACAATGTTGCAAACATTCACTCATAACTTCACTAATTTTCATTATAAGTCTAATTAATTATTCATGAGCTGAACTAGCTCACTGATTGGCTGCTGTGCCAGTCTGAAATCTCTTAGAAATGACTAGCACAGCGGTGACATTGACTCACATGCTGTACTCAGACAGCAGCAATGACACCAAAGCAAAACTGTTTTTGGCCGTTACAGCCCTGAAGAAGAAAAATTGTCAGTATTACGATTAGACTTATAATTGCAGTGATTACCTCACAGCTGGCCATTTCCTTTGATTAATTACTGGCTGGGTGGGGTTGGCCCTCAGCTGCTCCTTGGGCACCCTTCCCCAAGCCAGTCGTTAAGCACCAGAAAATGACCGGCTGTTCGTCGATTGTTGCTTAAATATTTTTCCACCAATCTTTCAACATGGCCTTTTGGGACCCGTGTCCTAAGCAAGGCAGGTGAAATTTTTCAAATCTGGACTGAAAGGTGATTTTGCAGTCACTACACAAAATCATCTTTGGGGTGAATTTGGAAATTTTAACCTATTGGGTTCATGATATGGGGTCATAAGAAGACTACGTTCAAAATTGGGGGTCAAATATTAAAAGACAACAACTTTATGAATGTGCATTGAAAATGTTCCATCCTCACTTGTAACTTTGGTCATTTTCAATGTTTTGACACCAAACCATCAACTTAGTCATCTTTTCACACCACCTCATAAATGTGACAGGTCATTTGTAAAATCCTGGCCATGCATATTTTGTTCTTGTGGAGTGAATTGACATTTGGACACTATTCTAGAAATGCACATGTCATATTTATAAGGGAGTAATAAAATAAAATGACTAGATTGAAAATGTGGGGTAAAAATTATGAAGAAGCACTGTGTGCAGGGCTGCTCTGACCCAGCAGGCAGAGCTTTGTGATCCCATGCTGGTGAGCTGAGCTTAGGGGTGTGCTCAGTGAGCTATCTGGATGGGCTAATGCTGTGAGGATGGCACTGTCATGTAGCACCACCACCCACCCTGGGAAGAGAAGGTACAGGGTTACATGGATATGCCCAAGTACCATATAGTGAAGAGAACTCTTCTCTTGGCATAGGGCCTGCACTTCTGCACCCATGGCTCCAGAGGGCCATGTGCTTTGGCTACCAAATGGACTCCTGGCCTTGTGCCTCTGTATCTGTAGCCACATAGAAGCAGGGGGCACTGAGGGGCCCTACACTTCCACAGCCTGCCAGACAGCCCCCACAAATTCTGACATCCATAGTCACATGGAGGGCCCACTTCTGCACACAGATGTACACTCCCTCGGTGCAGGACCTACAGGGACATGTGCATCTGTATCTGTTCATGCAGGTCTGACTCCACTATCTCAAAAGAAAAGAAACTAATTTAAATGAACACATAAATGCACCAGTTTGGGTTCAACTTACTGCCACAAAAGTAGAGAAATGTGGCATTAGGGTTTCAAACCCTAGCCCCCACCACCCTAAGAAGCAAAAGGACAAGACCACACAAGCAACCACAGACAACCATCATCATATAAGGCAAACAACATGCAACTGTTTCCAGTTGACACAAAATGCAGTGCGCCAATTTGCTACCTTTCTGAAATGATATCTTCATTTATAGGGGCCTGTGCTTCTGAAGCCAAAACTGTGTGTGTATGCCTTACAGTGTGCATGAGTACCTGTGCCTACAGAAGTGCCAACCCCACAGTGATAAAACATAGCTATATGATATAGAATAGCTGGTGCTGTTGCTTACAATGACCTCTAGCAATGGGCTATAGTTCAAAACCTATTGCCTGCCATTGTTCCCACTTCCTTTTTCACTTCTGCTCATCTGCAGTTGTTGTCTGCTGTGGCTTTTTCCATTTTGAACATCTTCTGGATCAAGCCCTTGCTGGAACCAACTGACACTGACTGACTGGAGAACATAAACAGCACAAAGCTGACAAGAATAGTAACAAATAAACAAACAACAAACATTTCCTCTTTTTTTTTTTTTAGGTATTATGGTAAACAGTGAGTTATAACTAATGCAGGTAAGTTCTTAACTAACATTCAAATACTTCAAAGTTAGAATCCATATGGAGATTATGAAGTAAAAGAGACTATATGTCAGCCTCTAATGTCACTTTTCAGGGATCCTAAATTAGGAACATAGGAAGGTGACAGCAGAAAGGACATCCAGGCCCACCTAGTCTGCCCATTTGCCTAGCATCCTGAAGGCTTGCCCCAGATTCCCTCCCCATCCTTTCAACAGCCCTCTATGTCTGTCCCAAGCCCTCCTGAACACCCTCACTGAATTCTCACCCACCACTTCCCTAGGCAGCATATTCCAGGAGCCTACCACCCTCTCGGTAAAAGTACTTCCTGATGTTACCTCTAAACTGACCCCCTCGTGTTGGAGATCTCTGACCCTTTTTCTGGGACACCCCATCAATTGGAATAGGTTCTCTGAATGCACTTTTGATCCTTTTAGGTACTTGAAGGTCCCTAGCATGTCTCCTCTTTCCCTCCACTGTTACAGAGTATATTGCAAGGGCTCCTATGCTCTTCTTATCTGACAAGTGACTGAGCCCCTTTACCATCTTGGTTTCCCTCCTTTGTATCCACTCCACCCTCTCCACATCTTTTCTTTGGTAAGTCCACCAGAACTGGACCCCATATTCCAGATGCAGCCTGTACAGGGAATCAGGACCTCTTTCCTCCTGCTGGTGATCCCCTCCCAATGCAACCCAACACACTGCTGGCTTTTGCCACTGCCTACCACACTGAACCACCACCTTCAAGTCTTGTGAGATGATGATGCCCAGGCCTCTCCTCCTTGGTTACTGCTAGTGACTTGTCCCCAATCTGTATTCCATTCTCCCATTCTTTCTGCCCAGGTGCATGACTTTGCATTTGCCATGTTGAATGATAATTTCCACTTCCTGGCCCATTCCTCTAGTTCCTTAGGTCCCTCTGCATCCTCTCAACTCCATCCTGTATGTCTACTCTATTGCAGATCTGTACATCATCCACAAGCAGGCTCACTCTACCTCCAACCCCTCCAGCTATGTCACTTATATAGATGTAGAACAGCAGGGGTCCCAGCACTACCCTTAGGGCACACTGCTAGTGACCCCTGATGCTCCTGAGTGGACCCCATTGATTAACACCTTCTGTGTTCTGCCCTCCAACCAGTTGACACCCACCTTATAACCACCCCCAGCCCCAGGAACTCCATTTTATACAATAGCCTTCTGTGTGGTAAAAGTATCAAAAGCCCTCCCAAAATCCAGGTAAGCTATGTCCACTGACCCACCCTGATCTACTACCCTAGTGACCCAGTCAAAACCCGACCTGATTTGTTTGACAAGATCTGCCCTTGGAAAAGCAGGTGCTTGGGTCAAGGAGACCATTTGCCTCAAGTAGCCAGTGATTCTGTCCTTGAGCAGCTTTTCCATGAGCTTGCTGACCCCAAAGTCAGACTTACTGGCCTGTAATTGCTCATGTTTTGCTTCCCTCCCTTATGCAGAGGTGGTACATCTGTGCACTTCCAGTCCTTTAGGATTTCCCGAGCGTGTGGACTCATTGAACAGATAGGGTCAAGGGGCTACTAGCACTTCCCCAGCTCCCTCAACACTCTTGGGTAAACCCCATCCAGCCCCATGGCCTTGTCACCCTCAGGCCCTTAAGCTATCTCAAAATCTCCTCTTCCTGGAAGGGACTCGCATTCACCCACCCCTCCGTATCAGCTGGTCTAGTGTTGCCTTCCACCCATACCTCCTCCCTTGTGAATACTGCGCTGAAGTAATTGTTCAGTATTTCAGCTTCTTCTGTACAAATTTCGATTTGCCAAGTGGGTTAACCATCCATTCTCATCTAACTTGTTTAGAGCAGTAAACCATTCTTGAAGGCAGGGAGGAGAACTGGTTCTCCGACTCCACCTGAGCAGGATCTGTCTCTTTGCCTCAGGTGTAATGAAGGACTGAATCCTTAAAGGATACCTAAACAACATTTTGACAACAAACTATTCAAAAATCTGACCTCAAACAGAGCTAAAAAAGCAGCTGCTAAATTCGTTAATGCTAAAATTACATTTATATAAGTTACCTAAATGTGGTTCCAAAGCATTTGAAAATTGTAAACTCAGCCTTCCAATTTAAAAAAAAACTGCCTTACTTGCTTCTTAAAATGGCTGTTAAGTGATGACCTCATCAGACCAAAGTCAAAGAGCTATATGGCTCTCTATAGTGCTAACTAGTTAGTTTTCCCTTTGTATAGAATTGTTTCACCAAAATGGTCAAATCCATGTGCATTATTTAGATCAATACGCATGTTAGGCTATGGTTCAATTCATTTTGTTTACTTTAACATGCTGAAATTGTGTTTTAATCCAATCGACTTTCTCTTTGGCAAACCACAGTGCAGTGCAAATCTTGAAAACCTGGTGCTCTAGTGGTTATGGCAGATCCAGAATGCTACAATGGGGGGCAGGGGATGGGAGTGTGTGTATACTTGATATGACCTTTTAACATTTTTATGAAACCTTTATATTTTCTGCTAGTATGCTTTTCTAGTATGTTTTGACTGAAACTACAAATGTAATCCATATTTTGAACATAAACATTTATACAATCAATAAATCAGACTTCTTCAACAAAGTGAAATACAGCAGCAGCAAGTACTTTACAATGGGGAGGGGTTGCTGCCCTTCACCACCCATAGATCCACCACTTGTTTGTAGCAAAGTTCTTCTGTAGCCCAATGCCAGTGTTCATACTTTCTTGGAAATCAAAAATATGCTTGTCTTGTCTTCTTTTCCATGGGAAATAATAAGAAGAATCAGTATTAATATGGTGCTTTTCATACATTGTATCCCAAAGTGCTTTACAACAATGCTAGACTGGTTGTGAAGTGACTGAATATGTATTGGCAGCCAATTCACACATTAATAACCACACACAGCCTTGGACAATTGCATGAACTGGTTTTATGGAAAATTTTGGCGAGGACAATAGGACAATAGGGTCAGGTAGTGATCATGGTGCTGGCAGCCCACATCTTATTTCTCACAGTGATCTGCTCAAATTTCTCCCTTCTGTCTTCCCTTCCCTGAATATAGCAGTACCTTGCAAAGTGGCCTTCTCAGTCCCCTCTGGTATTCATTCTTCCTACTCCTCCTCATGCAAAAAACTGGTGGCTCATCTTATATGCATCATGAGCATGAGTAGTACAGCCCCAGGTTTTTGACATATCAAAGTAAACAAATCTTTCCAGTAAGTCAGGCTGATAGCAGCAGTGGACTAGAGGAATTATAGGCTTTCCTATCCTTAAAAGATCTAGGCTACCTTTGATTAGGTGCTATTAAATGATGGCGTGCATATCATTATGCACGTCATTTAATAGTGCCTAATCATAGGTGGATTAGATCTTAGCTGAAGTAGGAATGCCAATGTTTCCTTGTGCCCTGCTGCTTTCAGCTCTGGCTTTATCAGAAGATCATGTTATTATTAATATGTAACAATGACATGGGCGACTGTACTAAACACATTCATGATGCAGAAGGGTAGTGAGCCCACCAGTATTTGGTGTGGGGAGCAGAAGAGAAGAAAGAATGCCAGAGAGGGACTGAAGAGGCAATCTAGAGAGGAAACAGCTATATTCAGGTTAGGGAAGACAGGAAGGGAGATGCTTAGCAGATTATTGTAAGATCTGAAATGTAGGGCTGCCAGCACCATGATCACTAGCTGACTGTGAATGAGAGCAGCCAGTGATTACAAATACTCAGATTGGCAGGGCTGCACTTGAATTCAGTGTTGGGAAATTACCCTCAGGTGGGGTGTTGAAGTGTATTAAGGAGCTGTATAGATCATTCAAGATTTAGAAGTGTGATAGCCAACCAGCTCGCATTGTAGAGTAGGGCACTAAAAAGTACTAGAGAAGATTTGCAGGTAATTGTCCTGCAGGGTTCTGCAGATCACAGGTAAAGGAGTAGACTGACACTGAAGTCTGGTGGATTCACTAAGGCATTAGTATGCCTCTCCTGCTAATAATATTGTTATCCATAGTAAGTGCAGCCCTTATGAGGGCAGGAACAGCAGTTTTCTGGTGAGTCCTAAGGCTTATTTCTTGGCCCACCAGGAAGACTCAATTGTTGTTAATGAGTGGGACAAAAACACAACAGGGGAACTGTACATACTGCTTTCACTGTGCAGAAGGTGGTGATCCATCAAAGTTTACTGTGGGAGCAGAAGTCAAACATGGAAAAGTGGACTTAAGTGTGATTTGGGAGGTATTTATTAATAGTGCCAGCTGATGATCCATATCAGTGTAGGTATGCACAACTCTCTGAGGTATTCGATTATAGTCTGAGGTGTGATAATTCTCTTCATGAGACCATAGCTCATATACACCCCAGGCAGTATAAGGACATGGTATGGATGGTGGGGTGTTCAACAGAAGGCAGGCTAGGTGCAGGGGTTCACTTGGAAAAGATTACAAGAGAAGCTTTTTGTGGATTAACAAGAATGCATGAGCTTTGGAATTGGACCAGACCAGTACTTCTCTGTGTGACCCTGAGTAAGTCACTTAACTTCCTTGTGCTGCCAGGTCACATCTGTAAATAAGGTTTCGCAGTGTGTCTCTCCTGGTTAACAAAAAAAAATTCAGGGCATCACATAACCACTAGATCATCAGGTATTTGAAGTGTTTTACTGTTCTGCAGTTTGCCAAAGAGAAGTCAGCTAGATTGCAAAACATTTTCAGCAAGTTAAAGTAAATAAAATGAACAAATTGTAGCCTAACATGTGTACTGATCAAAATAATCCACGTTAACACATGGTGTTGATCATTCTGGTAAAACAATTCAAAAGAAATAGAGAAAGAAGAACTAGTTAGCCTATAGGAATCTATATTGGCCTCTCACTCTGATGATGTCATCATGACTCATCACTTAACACAGTTAGCAGACATCTTAGGGACAAAGGCAAGGCCATTTTGTAAGTAAAAGCTGATGTTTACAGTTTTCAAAGCTATGAAACTGCATTTATGTTATTTACATAAATGCAGTTTTAGCATAAATGTAAACAGTAGCCTTTACTTCTCACTATGAAGCCAGATTTTGGAGTTTGCAGTTTTAAAAAACTGGTTGTTTAGTACCCTTTAACTAGGACCGAACTTAGATTTCCAGGTTCAGCGTTCAAGATCTAACCACCTGGCTACACTGCCTGGATTTTGCCTCCTATGTTGAGCAGAAACTGTTTGGAATACAGGAATTTTGAATCTTTGAACTTTGAACCTGGAAATCTAAGCTCAATACCACTAGAACTGCACACTCACTGTGTGGTCTTCAACACATCTCTTAACCTCCTAATTAAAGATTCAGTCACTCTTTACAGCCTTTGTGCATTACAGCTAGTGTTCGTACAGTCCGTGTTCACTACAGTGTGTTCTCAAATTAGCTTAAAATTGATTGCAACAAATGAATATGTGAATGGTACATTAGCAATATCTGCAGCTTATGACTATCCACAGTTTTGACAGCCACCGACAAAGAAGAGAAGTTTACAAGCCTACCATAACTATGAGTGCATTTCACTAATCTACTAATCTGAGCTATCTCAGACTGTCATTATAATGTAATCATGTTTTGTTTCTCAAATACCCAACAACAAAAATCAAACAATTTATTTTTTCATACAGCTTTTTATCCAGAGAGGTAGGCTCCAGCAGACTATCAGCACTGTCCCTGCCATCTCTGTCTAGCATTCACCCCCAACTGACTCCTTGAGAATTCCCCACAGATTGCGCCTGTGGTGGGGCCGGAAGGAAGGGCCATCCTCCCCCCACCCGGTGATTCACATCCAGCATGGAGGTGGTGGTCAGGTGGTGATGATGGAATGGAGCAGGCAGACAGGGCATCACAAAGCCAGTGCCTTGCCTTTTCTGTTTTCTCCCATATGCCCTAGCAGCTACAGCAGTTAAGTGTACAGCAGGAGGTGCATGCAAGCTACAGAACTGTGGCCCCTTCCTTCAAGGTTGCTCAGCTCCAGCACTGCCACCCAGCCTGAAGCAGATGGCAGTCAAGTAGTGAGATGGCATCCCACCCTATCCCCTGGAGAGGAGAGCAGTCATTGGACACTCGATCCTCGCCCCCAGCCAACCCTCAGTGTCCGAGATCATTCTCAATTCCTAGTAAGGGAAGTAAGGTACATAATGCCTCAACCCTCTCTGCCACCTCTATGCCTTTGTTGTACATGATTTTTGACAGATGTCTGAAACTAGCAATTACTGAGACAGAAAATACTATGTTATGGAGCCACTTATACCAATACAAAATGGGCTGTTGCATCATGTTTACCTTAGAGTTGAACACACTGTATTGCATCACAAGAATTGTAAGCTTTCTGGCACCCTCCTGGTTAAATTCTCTCACTTCAAAGCACACATTTCAGATTTAATAATACTGGTTTAATGTGTCAAAACTGAAGAAGATGAAATGATAGCACTCTTGGACGAGGGTGATGTTGACAATTATTTTTTGCAACTCGTAATACATTTCATTGTAACTCCATCACCATAGATGCTGCCTTGCTATCTTTCTAGCTATAGTTACTTATCATTGAACCTTTAATATATGCTGTATATATATATATATATATTTACTGTACTATGTAAATTCTATGTAACCCCCACAATTGGGGGTCCCCAAAGAACTCCTAGGAGCTTGCCTAAGTGCTCCCAGCCTGAATGGTGTTTGGCATTTAAGCCGTTTATTTGTGAGTGATTTTAGAGCCTATGATACTGTCTCTTTAATAGCTGTCTGCTTGCAGGCATGATTAGTTACATGAGGAACTGTGTGTTTCCCTGCTTGAGCCCGCTCAACCTGCTGACAAATCTTTCTGTTGGTGCTGTTGCTAAATGGGAAAGAGGTGCTCTTATTAGAGATGTAACTGCTTGCTCCATATCAGTTAGAGTGTTAGTGGAAATGTAATTTCTCTAACCTGCCTTTCTTGCAGCTGGGACTCTGTGTGCTTTGCCCCTCCATTTTGGACCTGAACTGCAGAATAGATCCAATCAGGCATGAGGGGCATCTAAATGGAGCTTAAGTGGACCAACCAGGATCAGGACTCTCTTGGGAGCCAGCTGGCCATAAGGAATACAGTCAGTAATTCTGGGAAGTGAAGTTATGGACCATGGTGCCTTTTCACACCAATAGCAGGAGTTTTGGGTGATTGGCAACTGAAGCCCACCAGTTGGACCAGGTGGTGCCTGACTGTAATTCCTGCCTTGTGTCTGGGAAGGCAGATCCCTTTGACCGTGACTGGGGAAGGAGCTCCGAGCTCCTGTGCTGCAAGTTTCATCTTTGGGAAGCACTTGTGGAGGCCTAAAGTCAGGCAGTATTTGCGTGGTGATTCAGACTGAATCCGCAATTACCGAGGAAAGGAGGGCTGAATACTTGAGAACCAGGCTCACCCTGTAGAGGACTGGAGAAACTAATTCATTGCTCGGGTCTGTCAGGAAAGTGAAGCTGCATTGTGAACTCCTGGGTTGGCAGTAGTCGCGATCGGAACCTGAGAGCAGCTGCCTGGTATAGTAATTTCTTTTACATATAAATGTGTGGGGTGTTTGGGAGGACAGCTCAATGAGTCCTCTTGTCCTGTGTGAGTCAACGGAAGGCAATCTCGTGCAGGCAGACTGAATCCATTTCTTCTGAAGCTGTGTGCCTGCTTGCAGAACCTCATCCCCTGCTGTGCGAAGGTGTCCTGAAATCCATGACACCCTCAGGGACAGCTTTCAGCATTAAGTTAGTGAGTGCAAATCAGGGTAGCTCCTGCCATCTGTACTTTTAATTGCAAGTGTTTCATCTGATTTTCTTTCTTTCTTTCTTCATGAACTGAGCCAACCGGCTCCACATTACAATTAGGTATTGTGCAAGTGTTTTCCATCAGAGACCCCAACCACCTGCACCAATCCTGGCCTACTTCATCCTGGGTACCCAGTGAAAGTGACATTTAGGGTCTCTGAATATGCACACATTACTGTGATTATTCATGTGACTACTCTAATTAATCTGATTTCCTCCTGTCCTGGTTAAAGCCCCTTAAATAAATCTGATCTGTTTGTTTCAGCAACGTTACACTGACTGAGGTATGTGTTTATGTTAAAGTATTGTACAGTGGCTATCGTATTACATCATCTTGTTTTACAGGGGTCCCCAGAGTCAAGCTGACCAAACCAGTCCTGGGGGTAAGTGTAAATGGTGAAGATACTCATGATGCACTGTGTGGGCCACTAGTAGGCATAAAGGGGTCTCAGTGTCCCACAGGGCTGTGACCAAGTTAGTCGAACTACTGTAAACCCTGACCTCTGGGTGGAGGCAGCTGCCATAGAACCTAGGCCCTCAACCTGTTAGAGTTGGGCAGACAGGGTAGTAGCCCTGGGATAGTGCCACCTGGGAGTTACATCTATATGTATTACTGTATATGTAAATATTGTAAATGTCATCTTCTGAGAACCTTATGTACTTCTCTATGCCCTTTTTGGATCATTATGTTCTTTGTTACTCTGTAAAATTTTTGTATCATCTGTTATTCTCTGTTGTTATGTGATCACACAGGTCCATCCTGTAAATGAGATTGTCTCTCAATGATGTTTTGCCTGGTAAAATAAAGACTGACTGATTGAGAAACATAATACAGTACCTTTCATTGTAACTCCATCACCACCCCACACCAGCAAAGCTACTTGAAAGGTGAGTGCAAGACTCCTTGACTGGGTCAGCCCATCACTGCTTTGCAGCGACTGCCCACCCTGTCTTGTCCCTACTTATATACATCATATCCTGTCACACGACCTAACTGCCAGAAACAATCCCCTACTTCCCTATTTGTTCTCTATCTCTGGCCACCACTAGGAGTCACTATTGAGTAATAATTATAATAATAAATTTTATTTCTAAGCGCCTTTCAATTTTCAAGGCACTATACAAAACAAGTAATACAAGTCAAACATTATAATTCAATATAAAACACAGATAAAACTACAATCTTATCAACAGCTTAAACACAGTCAATACTCCGAAAAGGCAATTTGATAAAAATGAGTTTTAAACCCCTCTTAAATTCCTCCATGGAGGTGCACTGCCATAACGCAGGGTATAGAATTCCAAAGAGTGGGAGCAGCATAAGAAAAAGCTCTGCAACCAGATGAATTTAGACTCCTCTTGGAATCTCTAGCAACCTCGTCGGCCGGCGAAGCGTCGGCCAAGGAGCAGTAAGTGCCAGAAGATCTTTCAGATAGGCTGGACCCTGATCATGTAGGTCTTTGAAAGTCAGTAAACAGACTTTAAAGGTGATCCGCCACCAGACAGAAAGCCAGTGCAGATCGCGTAGCACGGGTAATGTGACAAGACCTGCATGTCCCAGTCAAAACCGGGCTGCCACATTCTGCACTAGCTGAAGGTGGCAGATTTCAACTCAGAAAGCCCAAAATACAGGGAGTTTTAGTAGTCCAAATGTGAGGACATGACAGCATGGCCCAACATTGTAACGTGTCAAATGGAACAAGGTGCTTCACCCTAGCGATATTCCTAAGATGGTAAAGGAAGTCTTGATGACTGTTGACACCTGTGACTGTAGTGTCAGCCTATCATCCAAGATAACCCCTAGGTTACGCACCTGTTGGAGGTCAGAAGTGACACACCCCAAGAAAATTCCTGAGGGTGCATCAACAGGCGGCCCTCTATCCGACAGCCGGTTCCACAACCACTGTCTTTTCTTTTTTTTTTTTATTAAAGAAAACTTTATTAGTTTTAAGCACAAAGATAGATACATAGGTTAATCCAACAAATGAGACAACATGTGCAGAGCCCCAAAACAAAACAACCCCTCCCCAACCCATCCCCCAGACTACACACAGTTACTAATCATATAGATATAACATGAGCAGCAATCCCTCATCAATTGGACTTCAAATTGTCAGGATAGCCTCTAGCCCACCCATAACGAGGTAAAAGCTTGAACTCTATCTTGCATAAGTGCAATATGCCTTTCCAGCTGTAGTGCCAAGACACTCTCCCTGTACCATTCCAACAAAGTGGGAGGTTTCTCCTCTACCCAATGTCTCACAAATACAAGTTTAGCAGTTGCAGCAATGAGTATCATGTGTGCTCTCCTGTTTTTAGGGGTGTCAGCTGGAAAATGATTTATTATACAGACTTCCGACGTAAATAATTCTCTTAAGCCAAGGATAGGGTCCAAAGTATTACTAATAGACTGCCAGAATGTCTTTATATAGGGATATTGCCACAACATATGCTAGAGGAACCGTATCACTCTTACATTTGTTACACGATGAAGCAGCTAATGTCCCATATCTAAAGAGCTTATCTGGCGTCAAATAGATATTATGCATAATATTATAATGGACTAACCTAAGTCTGTCTTGTTTAGTAAATTTATACATTGATATCCAAAGTTTTTCCATAAGTTAGTGTCTTAGGATACCAAGCTCTCTTATCCAGTAGGGACAAATCCAGATGGCAGTCTGTGGTCCCAGTCTTGTAGAGTTTTATATGTATTAGACACTGCATGTGTTTGGGAGGCAATCTGCATGAGCGTAGTTAGATTTCTATCCCCTGTGCCCATTAATGGGGTCTAAAGAGGAAAATGAAGTGAGGGCCTTACAAACTTGAAAATATTTAAAGGCTTCATTATCTGCAGTACCCATAATAAGTTGCAATTGACCAAAGGAACCGGTTTCCCACTCATCCACAATTCTGAGACTTTACACTGGTTCAGCTGAGGCCAAAAGGTGGATGGTATTGGAGTGCCACCATTCTTGAAATGTGGGTTATTAATAATTGGCTGGTCAGAGGATGTGACCAGTTCACAGCAAAGTATTTTTGAGCCTGGTGTGAAGCCTTTATTGACCAGCCCACGGGTTATTTCTGAGAGGTTGGGAATGTAGGATGGGGAGACATATAAAAGGGCCTAGCGAGCACTTTACTCGGGTTACCAGATGTCTTTCTATAGGTAGCCAGAGGGAATATACTACATGTTCTGCTCTCTGTGCCAGAAGGAGAGTTTGCTAATGTGATGCTAACATAGTATAGAAAAAAGAGGGGCTGCAAGTCCTCCCTTTAATTTCAGAGCTGTCAATTTTAGATAAGACCTTTGGACACTCTTTTGTTCCACAAAGGAATTTAGTATGCTTTGCAGCCTGAAAACCACATTTTGGAAGGTATATGCCCAGCATTCCCAAAGGATATAATATCCTCGGAAGCAGATTCATTTTAATTATACTTAATCTGCCCCATAGAGACAGGGAGTAATCGCCATCTCTCCAGGTCCACAGCTATTGTTTTAATTAATTTATCAATATTGTTTCGCATTATAGTCCCCAGTTCCCTAAAGATATTAATTCCTAGATAGTCAATAGACTTCGTTTCCCAAGCAAGGCCCAAAGGGATAACTCACTCCATTCACTCTATAATTTAGGGGCATTACCTTCGTTTTTTTTATTCGATTTATCTTATAATAGGATATCCTGGAATATTCATGAATTTCCTCTAGAACAGCAGGGACTGAGATATCTGGCCTCTCTAAATGCAATAAGATGTCATCTGCATATCCGAAAGGCATACTTCATGTCTCCTATTTGAAAACCTGCTATATTGTTATTACTTGCCATTCTAAGAAGCAAGGGCTCTAAGTATATATTAAAGAGCAGAGGAAAGGGGCATCCTTGTCTAGTACCCGAGCTAGTTGGAAAGGGGGGACAATAGCCCATTACATTTAACTCTAGCCGATGGGCAGGAGTACAAAACCTTAATCCACTTTATAAATTCTTTTGGAAAACCAAAGGAAGTTAAGGTAGCGAACAAAAAGTCCCAGGAGACTCTATCGAGCCTTTTTGGCGTCCAATGAGATTAACACCATTGGAACCTCGAGTCTCTAGCAGTCGCAATGAGATGCAACAGTTTTCTCAAATGGTCTTGAGATGACCTTCCGCCATGAATCCGACCTGTTCATGTCCTATCAGACTGCTTATAATTTTGGTGAATCTATTAGCCAGGACTTTAACCAATATTTTTGTGTCAGTATTTGATAAGGATATAGGCGGTAGCTACTAAGGTTTTGTGGGTCCTTCCCGGCTTTAAAATTAAGGATATCACAGTCTCTTGAAAACTAGGATCTGATACCCCATTATTATACCAATAAGTAAAAGATCCTTTAATATAGGTACTATCGCCGCTTGACAAGTTTTATAAAAATTGCTTGGTAAGCCATCCGTCCGAGGATTTGTCCAATGGCATCTGTTGGATGGCCTCTTGGATTTCACTTAGGGAAATTGGGGCACTTAATAGGGCTGCTTCTGAGACGGTGACCTTGGGCAAATTTACAGAACTGAGATATGAATTTATATCCGCCTCAATGGGCCGTGAGGATGGGGCCACTGCGTATAAATCCTGATAATAAGATCCAAACATTTCCGTTATTTTTGGGGATCGGTGCAGATTCGGCCATTTTCTTTAGAGCAAATACCAGCAATAAAATGCGAGGTATCCATTTGGCGAATCATTGCCAACATCTTACTTGCCTCTCTCCCATATCTAGATATTTCATTTTGGTTCTGTGTAAGGATAGCTCTGCCCTCTGAGATATTAGCCCTGCATACTGGGCTTGCAATTGGTATAATCTAGTCCACATCTCTGCAGGGAGGTACGTGATAGGCTATGTTCTAAATTTTTAATATATGCTAGAAGAGCATCTAACTGGGATCTTTGATTCTTAACCCTTTTGGAGGCCATTTTGATAAATTCCCCTCAAGGAGCATTTAGCAGCCCAAATTAAGTCATATTTATCTACTGTCCCTGGTTGCAATTAAGGAAGAAGGCAATGTGTTCCATGATATATCCTACAGTGGTCGGATCTTTAATAATTGACTATTTAGGCGCCATTGTGGGGCGTTTGCCCCTGCCCTAACCTGAATTCCATGTCAACCGAACATGATCAGAAAGTACAATTCCTGTCTGCGATGTAGGGATTGCAGTGGAGCTCAAGTAGGTAATCAATCCGGGAATATGTTTTATGTGCAGCAGAGAAAAACGTATATTGCCTTTCAGAAGGGTTAAAAACTCTCACGCATCAACTAGTGCAGCACTATACATTAGATCTTTCAATGCTCTCTGCGCTGGGGATAGGCCTCTCGCATACAATCAGACCTGTCTAAGTCTGTCTGAGGGACTAAATTCCAATCCTCCCAATATTGTGAGTTTGGCGGATTAGTCACTACTAGGTTTAACAAATTCGCAAAAAAGATGGAGAGTTACTATTTGGCCCATATATTGAACTAAGGAGAGCCGGACAAAACTCCAAGGATCCATGTACAATTATGTATCTACCCTCTGGGTCCCATATTTCCTGAGCTAATTTAAATGGAACACTCCTAGCCAGTAAAATCACTACACCCCTTGCTCGTGGAGGCTCCAGCACTAAATACCTGACCCACCCATAGTCTTCTAAAGAGGGTGCATCTTCTCTTTTAAGTGTGTTTCCTGTAAAAAGCTATTTGTGCATGCAACTGTTGTAAGTGCTTTTAAAATGGCCTGTCTTTTGACCCTATCCATGGCTCCTTTAACGTTCCAACTCACAAAATGATAGTATTACTAATTTTCTATACTGATTGTGAAGAGGTAAAAATGGGCGGATTAGCAAAACCAAACCTATATTGAGGTTGCCTTCCTGGCTCTATACACCAAGCCATCTGGGAAGAATAGCAAGACCAACTGAAAAGTGAGAAGGCATCCTGACAGCATTTCAAGCCTTCGTAGTTGATAGTGTGTAGTCCTTTTCCCTCCCAAAATAACAACATTACTACCCATCCCTAGATATTTACTAGAATTACAAATTATAACCCACAACTTAACACAATACCCCAGTATCAACACACTGTACTCCACCACATGCTATGCCACATGACTTAAACAATAAAGCAGACTCCAGCTTAACAACATTGCTCCCCGGAGCTCCCCCTTCCCCACTGCAAACAGCTGTTCAGAGAAGAGTAAGAGAAAAAAAAAAAAAAAAAAGGGGGTGGCGTTTGTTTGCATTGCTAACAGGCACCTTAATGTTCAATGCTTCCCTGCGTTTAGCATACATCTATTAAAGCCCATAGATGAGACCATGATTATCAGGAATAAGAATAACAAACATCTATATATGTCCTCATTATCTCTATCCAGAATGGAGAGCTTTGTAAGCATGTAATCAGTCTGAAATAAATAGCTTGTCTATATTAAGTTATCACCTTTCAGCTACTCATTACAACTCTACGTTTTAAAGAAAGGAGAAGGGTAAAATCAATAACTCTACCATTTCTAAATACTAAAATGTTGATTTCTATGCGGTACAAAGCGTTAAACTTTCCTAAAGCCTGTAAGAAGACTGTTTTAAGTACAGCATGATTTATGTTCGGGACAATATCGCATAATCTAACTGCCCCCACTAGAGTGCTACCGGTCCCTGAGGTGGGATTGGTAGTGATAAAGTGTAAATTTAAGCAGTTGTCCGGGCAAAAGAAAGTGCACATAACCAGACTTAATCGAAGTCATTTCAAAGCGACCCAATTCCCCATATCTGTTCACACAGGGTTCTACTCAGCTATTGTGTTTGTAGTCCAGATGAAGTTGGTGCATATATTTATTTTACATTGTCACAATTGCGTTGACTCTTAGTTTTAGTTTGCAAGTGAGAAATAGGCTACTATAGAAGCTACGGTCTTCATATCCACTTGCGCATTAGTCTCTTATTAATTGCGTTCATCTCCTATTTCAAACTGCAAAGTCGGGTGAATGTAAAGAGCTGCGGTTGTCTAGTAGATGTGATGGACTTAGACAAGCTGGTCTAATGTGGTATGCCCTACGAATTCCTAGCCATGTCAAAACTCTCTCCATTATTGATATCTCTTGGCTCCGAAAACAAAACTTCAAAATAAACCTGGATATATTTACGAAACATCACGGGATCGCATTTAAGAACAGCTCTAACGATCCTTCATTCTGGCAGTTTGTGACTAACATATGCCATCATGTAACTGTCATATGTTAAGGAAGTCTTTGCACAATATTCGGAGGAAGCACTCCAAAGCTATAAGTACGTGCATTGCCATTCTTGCATACTAACTTGCCCTCACTTGAACAGGTCTGGAATGAGCTCTTTTAAACCTTGTAAGGCTTCGTAGGGAGTCAAAGGAGATCCATTTGTCTTCATATTTAACCATCAGGACTGCAGGTACTTGACCCTGAACTGCTTTGCCACTGTGATCAATTTAGACACAATAGGATGGAGTTCTTGTCTCCTTAATCACACAGTGAGGGAGGTCCTGCGCTATATCTCCTGCCCTCCCAGGTCACTTCTTGGATTTCTTTAACTTTATTCAATATATGCCTTATCGATGAAATTTAACAGCTTGAAAATCATTGGCCTCGGGGCTGACCAGGGACTGGTGGAGGGTGTAGGGCTCAGTGGGCCCTCTCAATCACATAATCTCCTCCATTCGGTAGGGGCGGCTATTTAGCACAAAACTTTTGCATGAAAATGATTGCTGCATTCCTTCCTCTTTCTCAGGAATGCGATTACCACCAGGTTGTTCCGTCTGCTCGCCCCTCCAAGTCCTCTATCTTCTCCTCCAATTTTTAAATCTGCGATGTTAACTACATCTAGGTTGGCCTTATCCTGCCTTCTTTCCAGGGATGCAATTCTGGTTTTGGAGTCCTCAACTCTCCTTGACAAGGATTCTACAGAAGTTTAATTGCTTGAAGGTCTTCAGAGATTGTCGTAATTCGGTCTGCAGCGGTTGCATTATCTCCATAAATTTCTCCTCTGAAAGTGCTGCAGATACCGTGGCCATTTTCGGCAAGTTTGGAGCTTACTGCGTGTGGTCGTTTCGTGCCTTGTCTTTCTCCAGGGTCAGCGGTGGGGACCGTCTCGTAATGCTTTTTCATGTATACCTCCATTCAACATTCGATCCCGCACATCCGACTTCAGTTATCTTGCTGCTGAATTTCTCTGGTAGGGTAAGTCTCACTTTAAGACCAGTTATTAGACTAGAATCGAAGGGCAGGGAACAGAGCTCCGAGGAACTGCTGCTTTAGCTCAGGCTGCCATCACGTGACCCCCGACCACTGTCTTTTCTGAGTTCAACTTCAGCCAACTAAATCCATCCAATCCTGGATTTCTTTCAGACAGTTGTTAAACACTGAGAGAGCTCCATCTTGGTCAAGAGGAAAGACAGGTATAGCTGGGTATCATCTGCATAGCAGTGAAACCTCAGCTTATATGGTCTTATAATGTCTCAGAGGGCAGCACATACACCGTGAATAACATGGGAGATAGCACAGAACCCTGAGGCACCTCACACAACAAAGAGTTGGGCAAAGGAAAAGGCTTGACACAACTCTTTGTGATCTTCCAGTGAGGAATGAGGTGAACCATCAGTGGATGATTCCTGATATTCCACAAATCTGCCTCAGGCGTGCTAACAACACCACGTGATCCACGGTGTCAAAGCTGATGAGAGATCAAGAAGAACTAGAATAGAATGTCTCTTCTGGTCTCTTGCCCTCAGAATATCATTACGCACCGAACCAGCACAGTCTCTGTGCTATGTCTTTCTTAAAACCGGATTGGAAGGGTTCGTAGATGTCATGGATGGTTAAATAGTTCTCCAATTGGACCGCCATTATCTTCTCAATCACCTTCCCAATAAAGGGTAGGTTTGAGATCGGTCTATAGTTGTAGTCTGGGTCCAAGTTAGCTTTCTTCAAGAGAGGTGTCACCACCGCCTCTTTCAGGGAGCTAGGAAACTTGCCTGATTTCAGGGAGCACCAGACTATTTGCACAAGATTGGACAGATGGTGTCACAACAATCCAATATTAGGGAGGTTGGTCCAGGATCCAAACTACAGCTCGTAGGGTGCACACCATGGATAATCCTCATGATGTCCACGAAATCAGGTCTGCTGAAGGAACACCAAGAAAATTGAGGTACTCCTAATACCACTATTTTCCTTCCTTGTCCTTGCTCCTTCTTCCCTACTAGCTGCCATCCCCCTACTTCTGTCCCTTTAACCACTTATGGGTCTTGAACCCCTGACCCTCCTTACTAGAGGTAGCAACTCTACCACTGCACCACTGCAACACCCTCATTGTGCACTGTCTCTTTGTATCCTTTCTCTGTCTCTGATCCCCTACCCTACTGACTGTTCAGTATTCTCCCTGAAGTCACCTGATTGGTCTCTCAGCCTAGCCATATCTGATTACCTCATGGCCTCCACTGTCCTTTCTTCTCCTCCTGCATCACACCTTTGTGCACCTTGCATGCTCTCTCCTTCCCCTCCTAGTCCTCTTCTCTTTCCTCCCTCTACCCTGCCTTCCCTCCCAATCTAACTAAATCTACCCCTTGCCCTGCACCCACCCTGCAACCTATCTACTCCTGCTACCATCTCTTCTCACTCTCCCCTCGCACCACACCCTGCCACCACTTCCTTATACACCACTGGCTACTCAGTCACCTCTCCTAAGCACTGCAGCTATTCATTAACTTCATCCCTGCTTACCCCTTAACGTGCCCTCACTCTAGCCAGCCCCATCAAGCATAAAACTTATACCACTCAACTACACCTCTTGATGCCTACTGCTCCTTGCAGGGATGCAACCCAATCCCAGTCCTACCTGCCTCCCACATCTCCTCAGCTCACTCTCCCAAAGGCCTGCAAATTTTCCATACTAATGTTACAGCCTCCTCCCCAAACTCAATGAATTAAAAGTATGGGCTACTCAACATTCCCTGATATTCTTTGCATAACAGAAACATGGCTATCCTCCCAACCTCGATTCCCATCTGGCCCTGCTAAACTTCACCCTTCTCAGACAAGACTGCGGCAAACATGGTGGTGGAATGGCTATATACTTTTGCAACTCTCTTAACTGCACCATCTTCCATCATGAAGCCATCCCTTGCTCCATGAACTTCTCATAATCAACCTCACCTTCTCTTCCTCATCTCCCCTTCTTGTGAGTGTATTATACACCTCCCAAACTTCCCCTTCATCTCTTTGTCTCCTGCATCTCCACCACCTCCGCGCTAGCTTTTGCTAGTGATCTAATCTTCTAGGTGATTTTAACCTCAACTGGCTCTCCCTTCTTCACTCGGCACCTGACAGCATGTTGAGGCACTTAACCTTCCCCAACTGATCAAAGATTCTCATCCCAACCCAAAGACTCAGTCCACTCCTTCTTGACTGGTTGCTTTCACCACCCCACCTCATCTGTTCTTCTGGTATCTTACCTGATGTGCTCAGCGACCACTGCCCCACCTTCTGTATCAGGAAGACCCGTCCCTCCCACTCCCCTAAATATTCCAGTACCGCCCCTCAAATCCCTAGATGCGAGCAAATTTCTGTTTGACCTGGCCCTGATAGACTGATCCCCCTGATAGACTGATCCCCTGTCCTTTCCTCCCTCTTGGTCGACACTGCCCTTACCCATTTCACACCATATTCTTAAAGATCAGGGACTTTCATGCACCGCTCAAAATTACAAGGGTAAGATGTACCCACCTCCCTGGGTTAC
The DNA here is from genome assembly GCA_016271365.2 of Neoceratodus forsteri. NCBI lineage: Eukaryota > Metazoa > Chordata > Ceratodontiformes > Ceratodontidae > Neoceratodus > Neoceratodus forsteri. Next base: position 256,507,775 of record CM028137.1, on the reverse strand, counting down.
CCCCACCATCCTAGCCGAATGCAGGCTTGAGATCATTCTTGGTGCTGCTATAAATCCTCAGGTGACCAGCTTTCCTTCCAAGCCTATCGCACCCTGCGAACAGCTGCGCTTATCGCCATCTGCTGTGTAAAAGATGATTTTTAAAACACATCTGCATCCTTCAAACAGTTACTCATCTCTTTCTGGCAGGATCCCAATTACTCCTACATCTCCACTCTGATTCCCCACTCCCTCAATCAGTGAGGTGACACACTAATCTCAATCCCTCTCGTGTTGCTGTGACCCTAAATAAGTATTTCACTTCCTGTGTGGTTCCTTCAGGTCCCTTGACCTCTCCCCAACCCCCTCTCATCCCTTCAGCCTTCAGCCTTCAGGTTTTCAACTGCTCCCAATCCTGCCTTCAGAAGTTCTGAGAGCTCTCACTGCACAACCCCTCCAAATCCAGCCCAGATGGCCTCCACCACAGGCTCCTTAAAATCTCAGCCTCCTCCATAGTTACCACTTTAACCTGCATCCTAATCTCTCACTCTCCTCAGCCACTGTTCCTGTAGCCTGGAAATCTGCCACAGTCCTCCATCTCTTCAGAAGTGGGGATCCCACAACCCCTAGAAACTACTGCCCCATCTCCCTTCTCCGTGCCATTTCAAAAATCCAAGAATCTCTCATCCTCTCTAGGTTAAACTGATTCCTCATCACCTTAAACACTCTCTCCCCATTCCAATCAGGATTTAGGAAATCTCACTCAACCTCCTCCTCTTCCCTCCTTCGCTTCACTAATGCCATCCATTCTGCCATGGATCTCTGCCACATTACCTCAGCTATTTTCATAGACCTTGCAAAGGCCTTTGATTAGGTTTCCTACCCTCTCCTCTTACATACACTCTGCTCCATTGGTCTTTCCTCTGACTCAGTGTCCTGGTTCAGCTACTACCTTGCTGGTCACTCCCAGTCAGTGTCTATATGCAATGTCTTCTCCCCTTCCATCCACATCCTTGCTGGCATGTACCAGGGATCTATGTAGCCCATACTCTTCTCTCTCTTTATAAATGATCTTTCCTCAGTCTGCACATGCAGTAGTATACATATATAGCAGATGACACCATCCTGTTCCTGTCCAGTTCATCCACCCTAGCAGTCCAAACCTCCCTACAAAATGATTTCTCTGTGGTAACAGCATGGTTTGATACTAACTCACTAAAACTAAACACCAAAAAATAGTAGCAATGACTTTTGGCTCCAAACAAAAGCTAGCCAAGCTTCCTCATTACCGTTCTTCTTCTCTGCAGCTAACACCCCTCTCGATAATGTCCTCTCATACAAGTACCTTGGTGTCTGGCTTGACCCCTCCCTTGACTTCTCCTCCCACTTTAGTGCTCTACACAACAAACTGCATCCTAAATTAGGACTTCTCTACTGACACAAGGCCAACTGGCTCCTTCAATGTAAGACACGATCTTATTGTCAAGTGGATCCTCCTTCACTTGATTATGCCGACATAGTATACAGTGCTGCCTCTCCACCTCTCTCCTAAGCTGGATGTCCTGTTCCATGCCTTCTCTAGGTTTGCTCAAACTCTCCCCTTTAACCCACCACTGCAACCTTTACTCCTCTCTTTCTCTCTCCTCCAGTCTCTTGCTCAGAGACACTCCTCTCACTGCTCCACCTTCATTGCCAAATTTTGGTTTGGTTCCTTCCATCCTACCTCACCTCTCCTCACTCCCACATCCCCTCACCCTATAACTCAGGTCTAACTGCCTGCACTTTTCCCTCCCTCGTGTCTGAACCACAGCTGATAAACTCTCCTACTTTTATAGATTTCCTCCCTTTGGAACAGCATCCCTCTCTTTACTTGCCTCTCTCTCCCTCCTTCCCTGCATTTAAATGCTTGCTCAGGCCCACCCCTCTCACCTTCTGCACCTGCTCCCTACCTAGACCTCACTTTCTGCAGTATGTCTATCCCCTTACAGCTGAGTACCACTGCAAATACCCAACTTTGTAATCCACTATGTACCACTGTAAATATTATGTATGCTGTTTTGTAGTTAAGTTTTGAAACACTGTAAATATTTTTCTTTTACTTTGTCCTGTCTTTGTTCTTTATACCCCTCAGCATTGTACATAACTCCTGTGGTTGCATTTTTGCTGTTTACTATATTACCATTGTTATATTTCTGTTTTGACTCCTGTACCCCTCCCGGGTAGCATCTGGAAATTAGCCTTGGTTCATTGATGCTTTTCCTGGTTATCAACCTTTAAATAAATAAATCAAAATAGATGCTGCGAAATGTATTATGGAGCTACAATAAAATAATTGTCAACATCGCCCTGATCCAGAGTGCTATCCTTTCATCTTCTTCAGAATCTGCTTTTTATATTTGCTTGCGCATATGCAAGAAACATAGTCGACGATCCAAAATGCAGTGCTGTACAGTTGAAAGGGAGAGCACCGCTTGAGTGAGCAGCACTCTCCCTCCCCAAACACACATGTGCACATGCACATAGCTCATGCACTCTACCTCCCTGCGCACACTGTATGGCTGACAGGGGTGCCCAATCCCCTGCTCTACTGTTCCCCCTGCAGTCTGTATGGCCGTGACGGGGTGCCCAATCCCCATTGGCTCTACTTTGTTCCCTCCCAGACTATTGGGTGCCACTCTGGGAGCCCACCCCAGCGAGCATAGGTCCTATGGCCGATGGGATTGCCCAATCCCCATCGGCTCCACTTCCCCCAACAGCCTTCCAGCTGCCATGCTGGGAGACCACCCCAGCGTGGCAAACGTCCCATGTAGTCCAAATAAAAAAAAACCTGAAAGAAAAACCTTCCTTGCTGCTGTCTTCACCCACCCTCATCCACGCCCACCCACTGAGCACCCTGCCTCCCACACCCCCATCTCACCCCATACTTACCTCCGGAGCTCCTCGCGACAATCTTGAGTGGACAGGAACATGTCTGCACTCTCTTAAAAGCCTGCGCAAACTGAAGAAATGCCGGTAAGCTGTATAATGTAATGAATAGGGTTTCTTCAACTTTGCTGCATATCTCAGGCATTTTGGAATTTTGGCATCAAATTTTCAACATGGGGTTTTGGGACCCCTCCTCATGGTTCTGTCACTGTCATGGCGTTAATCGGGCCCAAAGGGTGATTTCGCGGTCACTGCACGAAATCACCTTTTGGGACTGATTAATGAAATAACAGTGCCAGTGTTCATAAGGTGGAGCTCTCAAAAAGCCTATGTTGTTGAAATTTGATGAAAAAATTCTAAAATGACTTTGTTTCTGGCGATCGTTGTGCTGTTCATCTGCAGCTTGTAGGTTCACTAATTTTCAATATTTTCACTCCAGATTTTCCACATTGCCATTTGACCACACTTCCTTATGAGTAGTACAGCTGTCATTTTCATGTCATCCAAAATGTGTTTCCGTGCATGTAGCGCACAATGGCGCAGTTGGTGTGTGAAATCAATGTTCGGGACACATTAAGAAAATCACAGTCATACTGTTCATGAGCAGAAGTGTTAAAATGGCTATGTTAAAAAGTTGGTGAAAAAATTCCCAAAAATGACTATTTCTGAGCATACATTGCACTGTTCCTCATGCCTTCGTAAGTTCACGAATATTCAATATTTTCCTCCAGATTTTGAACATTGCCATTTTACCATACCTCTTTATGAGCAGTACAGCTGTCATTTCTCACTTTCACCCAAAATGTGTTTCCTCATACAGCAGCCATTAAATGGCGCAGTCGGTGTGCGAACTCAATGTATGGACACATTAAGAAAAATCACAGTCATACTGTTCATGAGCAGAAGTGTTAAAATGGCTATGTTAAAATTTGGTGAAAAATTCCAAAACTGACTATTTTACAAGTGTTTGTTGCCTGATCCTATGCACGCCATAAGTCGCAAATTTCAATATTTTCACTCAGATTTTCAACATTGCCATTTTACCACACCTCACTATGAGCAGTATAGCTGTCATTTCTCACTTCTCACCCAAAACATGTTTCCACCCATGTAGTGCACAATGGCTTAGTCGGTAAAGCGAAATCAATGTATGACACATTAAGAAAATCACAGTGACACTGTTCATGAGCAGAGGTCTTAAAATGGCTATGTTGAAAATTTGGTGAAAAATTCTAAAAATGACTGTGTTACGAGTGAGCATTGAAATAGTTTCACGCACCCTAATGAAGTTCATGAATTTGTAATATTTTCAGTCCAGATTTTCACCAGTGGCATTTTTCCACACTTTCTTATGAACAGTACAGCTGTCATTTTTCACAACATGGCCAAATGTGTTTTCACACTTTCAGCACAGAAATGCGTGGTCGCTGTGGAAATCATTGTTCGGGACAGATAAAGAAAATCACAGTGGCACTGTTCATGACCAGAGGTCCCAAAATGCCCATGTTGACAAGCTGCTGTAAACAATTCCCAAACTAATTACATTACTGGTGCACGTTGCACAGTTTCTACGCCGTGACTTCACCAATTTTTGTCATATTTTCACTGCAGATTTTCAACATTGCCATTTTTACACCTCCCATGAAACAGTACAGCTGTCATTTTTCACATCCTGTTCAGAATGTGTTTTGCACCTGTGGTGACAAATGCCGTAGTCACTGTGCAAAGCAGCTTTCGCCTAACAAACTGATATTGCCACTGTTCATGAGGTGGGGTCACAAACCCATGTTGAAAAATTTGGAGTGAAAATATCAAAGAATGCCTGAGGCGTAGGGTTTCACCATAGCACCCCACCCTGTAGAGAATGACAGGCATCAGGACTGTGATTTGGGATTGTCACCTGCAATGCTCATACCATTCCACGCCATCCACACCTGCAGCCACTGAGAGGCATCGAGGTGTGCCTTGAACTCTTCGCCCCAAAGTTCACCCCATTCTCCTATCACACCCATCTCACAATATTTCCTGATGGAATGAGTTCATAAAGACCAAAGACCCCAAGGCACACCGTGACACTGTCGGTGTCTGCATGGTAGGTGTGGTGAAATGGCGTGGCCATTATGCCTGATGACCCAAAGGCACACGCCAGCGCCTGTCACTATCTGCAGCGTGGTGATGGGGTTGGCTTCAGTTTAATACTTCACTGCCATTCCGATTATGCAGCTCTGTAACTCCTACACTACCAGTGCCAATGCCAGCAAGCAAACATTCAGCATGACAAATGCTTGTTTGGGTAAGAACCAGGATTTTTGTAAGCATTGCTTTCATCCCTCATCTGATGCATCAAAATTGCCTGTGCTAGTTACAACTCTGACAAAGAGATGGCAGTTTAGAGTATGTACTTACTTCATGAGCTGTTCATTTTAAAATTCAGAGAATCCTGTTCCTAACAATTTAACCATAAATGAGATTTTCACTTAAATAACAAAAACTGTCTAAAATATTGTTGTTTGAACAAAACAAAACACTCTGCATTTATTTATTTATTTATTTGTCAGCTCAGAGGTACATCTTTGAGCTAATAGCTCTTTACAAAGGTTTCACATCAAGGTAAGATTCATACAATAGTTACATTTGGGTATAGAATAAAAGAAACATTAGTCACTACATAGGAAAGTAAAACAGATAATTTACAATCATTGGTGAATTCCTGGGATTACAAAGAGGCAAAAGCTATACAGTAAGAAACTGTACTATATACAAGAATCAAGTGCAATAGAGTCATACAATAAAGTGCAGACAAGATTAATGCCAGTTCTGATAAACAATGAGCACAGAGGTCACAGGACTAGTGTGGTGAGGAGAGGTGTAGTGGGTAGATAGTACAGCAGTCAGAGCTGACTATGTCAAGGGGTAAGGCGAGAGGGCTAGGGGTGGGGTAGAACAACGTGGCTTGGGCAGAGGTGTCCTTGCCAGTGTTATAGGGAAGGGTGAGCAAGGGTGTTGGAAGGGAGGTGAGAGAGGGACAATTGCTGGTGGGTGGAAATGAGTAGTGACAGAAAGGGCAAGGGATTGGGTGGAATGAGTAGTGACAGGGGGTGAGGGTTGGCTAGGGCAGGAAACTTTAAAGTTAAGTGTAAAAGGAAAATTGTGAGCTAATGTTGTTATGAGCAACAGTCAGTCTAGGTATTTGTAATCAGAACATGCCGTTGTAGTCAAAGCAGTTCTCCTTTCATACAGTAATCCACAATTCGTATATTCATTCCACAGATCAGCAAGTCACTGAACTGCAGAATGAATGTGCAATGAGGATTAATGTATTAAACTCTTGGAAAGAAATTCGCTGAACAGATCACTGACAGTGATCAGTTTAGTAGAATTTCTTTCTGCTGTTTACATTAATCCTCAACTCATATTCATTGCACCATTTTAAGTCAGAATGTCACAAAAGTTGGCATAGTACATTCCGAAATTTTGCAGAAGTGAAATTCTGACTTTCACAAACTTCTGCTGGCGGATTTTCATTTTCACACAGCCCTAATCCGATGGAAGAGTGCTCCACCTCATGCATAGTCTGTAAAGGTAACAGGAAGAAACCAATCCAATTACTCATAATATGGGATTTTGAATGGAAAGTCCCTCCTGTGGAAGTAGACTTCTCCTGGGGTCAGCTAATTTATACTCCATTGTCAGGTCATGCAGTGACCTTCAAGCTTTATTGAGAGTGCAGGTTTGACCTCTACGTCTGTCTGTGATAGTGTCCTGGACTTCACTGACTGATGGCTCATTATCAGCCTACCATCAGAATCTCTCACAAGAAGGCAGAGTTCCTGCCCAAAGAGATTTCTGTAGCAAGGAGTCGACTGGCTCAGCTCTTCCATACTGTGGACAGGCTGTGCAATCCAGCATGTCTGCAGAATTGGAAGCTTTTCACAATTCAAGTGTGAGGATATTGCTCGATTCTTTGCTGATAAGGTTGTCACCATCAGGTCGGTGATCTGACCAGTGCGTTCTGTTGACTGTGGTGACTGTCGGTGGGAGAGCACAGACACCCAGGCTGTCCGAGCTAATTTCAGGCGGCTGGTGATCATTGATATCGTGAAGACTGTCCAGGGCTTGCAGTCAACTTGGTGTAGTTTGGATCCATGCCTAACCTGCCTCCTTGTGGAGCGCTTGGATGTCATCAGTCCTGTCCTAGCTGAGATTGTCTGGTGTTCATTGGAGAATGGTGTGTTCCTGGACTCCTTGGCGGAGGCAGCGGTCACACCCTTCTAAAGAAATCTTCTCTCATCCTGGACTGTCTTGCTAACTACAGGCCAGTCTCCAATCTGCTCTTTTGGGCAAGGTTATTGAGAAGGTAGTTGCAGTGCATCTTGAGGACCATCTTACCACCCATGAGGTCTATAATCCTCTCAGTCTGGGTTCTGGAAGAGGCATAGTGCTAAGACTTCCCTTGTTCAGGTGCTAAATGACCTCCTGATGGTGAGAGATTGGAAGAGATGTTCGATCTTGGTTCTCCTAGCAGCATTTGACACCGTGGACCATGGTGTACTACTGGAGCACCTGTGGTTGATCTGTGGACAGTCAGGAACAGTCATCAGATGGTTCCATTCTTTCCTCACAGACAGGTCTCAAAGAGTGGTGTCAGGAATTTTTCATCTGCCCCCCTCTCCTGTCATGTGAGGTACCACAGGATTCCGTTTTGTCCCCATCTTGTTCACAGTGTACATGCTGCGCTGGGAATCATTATAAGGAAGTATGGGCTGAAGTTTCACTGCTATGCAGATGATACTCAGCTGTACATGTCCTTTGTACCTGAGCAAGGTGATGCTATCTCGGTCTTTAACAACTGCATCACCGAGATCCAGGACTGGATGAGCCAGCTGGTTGCGATTAAACCCAGAAAAGACTGAGGTGTTGATTGTGGACCCAGGTCATCAGGTAGAGAGTCTTCCTCCTGGTTGTCCTTCTGGTATTATACTTGGGGCAACCAGTTGAGGCTTCAAATGGGTGTGTAACCTGGACATTGTTCTTGACTCCAAACTGGCTCTTAAGGTTCAGGTGTCGGACATTATCAAGACCTCATTTTATCACCTGAGGAACCTCACCCAGGTGAAATACCTTGTTCTACCTGAGGACCTTCCCACATTAGTCCACACCTTTGTGTCCTCCCACCTTGACTATTGCAATCCTCTCTACCTAGGGCTTCTGGAGGTGGAGATCAGCCACCTGCAGATTGTGCAGAATGTGTCTGTGAGGCTATTGATTGGCTCATCAAGAGACAGTTATATTATGCCTGTGCTCCGGGAACTGACTGGCTGCGGTGAGGTGGAGAATCACCATCAAGGTTGCATTGCTGACCTATAAGGCATTACACAAACAGGGGCCATGCTATTTGCAATACCTCCTTTGTTCCTACCACCCTGCTGTCCACTCTGTTCCACCAGCAAGGATTGCTGGAGGTTCCCAGGGTCAGTTTGAAGACTTCTGGGGCCAGAGCTTTTGCATTCACAGCCACAACCATGTGGAACTCTCTACCTTGTTGGGTGAGCGAGTGCTTGTCCATTGAGTCTTTTAAATCCACACTAAAGGCGCATTTATTTGAGTTGGCTTACCCTGACTTGTTCTGAATTTTATTGCTAATTTTAACGGAATAGTTTTGATTTAGATTTTTAATTTGATTCATTTCTTTAAATTTTGTACAGGTGCTTTGGTTCTTGAAAAGCCCTTCATATAAATAAAGTTTGATTTGATTTAATTCACTGAAATCTCCCTTATTTTGAGTCTGCCCCAGCTGATATATCTCCACTATTGCTTGTGCTACATCATGGTAGAATGCATCAGTATCAGTGTTAGGGCCGTAGATATTCCCCAATAGGAAAGTTTCAGCATTGATATGGACATTGGCTAGCACCATCTACCTTCTTTAGAGTAAAATGCCTTCAGGACTTGTGCTTTCAGTCTTTTATGAAAAGAATAGCTGCTCCTCTGACTTTCTTGGACCATGAGCTGCCTTCCTCTAGTCAAACCCATTCTCTCATAAGCTTTTGGTCTCTGCAGTAAGCATATTTTTTCTGCAGAAATGCTATATTGCAGCATATCTTTTTAAGGTGTGCAAGCACCTACTTTCATATAATGGGTGAGTTTAGCCTTGGACATTCCAAAAGGTGAATGTGTATGGATTAGTCCCCATTTGTTGCACTGAATATGGGATTGTGGTGAGAGGGGCATCTAGGAGTGTCGTTGTTTGAGCCTAATATGAAGAGCTGAGTTTGAAGTGTGACAGATACATACTGTAGCTACAACGAATTTGTTGGCAGAATATGGACCGCCTGGTCCATCTAGTCTGACCATTTTTCTACCCTTTAACTTATGCTGCAGACTGTAGTTGACCTGCTACTTTCAGGCCACAGATCTGCGTGCACATAGAGGATGAGTGATGTGGGTTGTTTGGATGTTTGTTCTGTATGACCCCCAAGTAGTTGCTGTCCACTTACACAAGGTTTAGGTCTCTCTTGGCAGACAGCTTTCCAATACTGTATGCTATGGCAACAGAAAAGCTAGGATCAGAGTTCGGGGATCTGTACTTGGCCATGTATTTGTTAAGGATCAAGACCCTGTGCCCCCTACAGATTAAATAATATAGTGCTGCCTATGTGTAGCACCACTGAAAGAGCACCCTTGTTCTACTGGGACTCTGCTGTGTCACTGAGGAGGAAGATGGAGAGGAGGGGACTCTCCTGTGTCACTCAGGAGGAAGAGGGAGTGGAGGGACTCTCAAGTGTACAGACCTGTGCTACCTGGTCGGGGTTCTTATCCACCCTTCTAGGCTAGGGAAGGTATGTTCATCTGGTAGTAGGTGGACTGATCTTCACCATTAATTATCATCTTAGTTTGTCAGCATTCAGCTCCTCCCACATGCTGCACATCTTACAGTCTGTTCCTGGGGCTGCTATACTGACTCCAGCAGCACTAGGACATGATAAGCGAACACCAAATAGCGCAATAAACAACCGGCGGATGTATATATCTCTCTGGAGGAGAGTTCATGGCAGAGGATTCTGCTGCTAAGTGTCTGGATCTCCACTTTCTGCTGTGGTGTTGGGTCATGGTGTATGTTTGGCTGTTGGCTGATCTGGCCTGCTCCACTGTTGACTTCTTCTGTCTCTCACGCTTACGTTGCCATTTATCTGCTGGTGCCAGGCTGGTAGATGGGGCTGGAGAGTACGGTGGTATCCATCTAGGTACTGTCTTTTGGATTGTCTTTGGATTGTGGCACATTGGCCCTTTTCCCAGTAGCTGATTGGAGTTCCCTTGCTCCCCAAATTCGCTGAACAAAAGAGGAGGCATTGGAGGCATCTGTGAAATCATGATATACCCATTTCTCTTCATCATGAAAACTGCTGGGTAGGACATATGGTATATTACACAGAGCTGCTGGATGGAGTGCCTGATATCAGTGAAAGCTGCTCTTTTTATTTAACCTGGCAGAATAGTCCTAGTTCAATGAAATATGGTGACCATGCCACACAAGCGGATCTTTTCCCTGCCAATTTGGAGCAGGCCTTCTTTTGTGCATACCCTAAGAAATAGCGCAGGTATTGATCTAGGCTTTTCTCCCATCTTGGGATGAGGTGCCAGTGATTGATGGGCTCTGAACTTCAAGAGGGCAGTTCATTAGGTGAAAGAGCTCTGACAGTAAGTGCTGCACAAAATCATCAACATTCTTGGCCTCAGCCCCTTCTGGGATTCCAATAATTTCACATTATTTCTTCGCCTCCTGCACTCTAGGTCATCCAATTTGTCCCACAACAAGGAAATCTCTGACTTTACCAGGTGGATTTTGATATCCCTCTTGTCGCCCAGTTGCCCTGGATATCCAGTTGATGGAGAGTGCCCTCTGCAACAAACATTCTGATTGTCAGATCTTCCATTTTACTTTCTAGTGTGCTAATAGCACTCTTGACTCCTGACACCTCCTGTAGGATTTTTCAAACATGCCACAGATCGCGGGACCAAATGTGGTGGCTCTTGGCTTCGTGCACCTGCTCTCTCAGTCACGACTGACAAAACTTTAAAAACTCTTTGAGAGGAACATTTGAGGAAAGCTCCAAAACTGTGATATCTTTTTGTTCCAGCTTGACAAGATTTAATGAAACATGGCACTATTATTGCTGGAAAAGTGCTTTGAAAGATTCAAGTTTTTAAAGTAATGCCCAAGGTGGAAAGCTGAAGATTCAAGCCGCCATCTTACAAAATGGCCAGATCAAGAAGTCCCTCTGCTATGGTTTTAACATATTGTTTGATTGTGAGGCACCCAGAGCTCCTAGGAATTGGTACCATATAAATAAAATGTCATTTCCTTGCCTTACACAACCACATGCAACAAAACAGGTTTGTTTCCTTCAGTTCACAGAGGGAGTTCCTGTGAGATGCAGTGTCAGTTTGGTTTCTAACACAGGATAAGTGTTGCCTTCCACATTTTTTTTTGGGGGTTAATAACTCTGGTGAGACATAGTGTGTCTGTTCTAAACTGAGAAGAATCAGGCTGTGCATTATGCAGGTTGCTTCTGTCTGCAACTCACCTAACAAAGACACTATGTCAGCTGATAGAGTCAAACTTTTCTTCCCAGCCAGGTTGTTCAGTTGGTCACCTCATGTTAATATACTGTGGCCACCTCTACGGGCTCCAGTTAACTCCATTTTGGAATATTTGACTTCTAAAAATAAGGCAAAAACTTCCAGAAGAAGAGGAGGAAGTCACTGACTTCCAGATATAAAACAAAAATTAAGTGACTTCCAAATTGCAGGCTTGGAAGTCAGAAATATGGAATTTTCTAAAAGAAACTGTATTTACCACTAATATATTATATTAACACCCATAAATTTGTTCTTCCTAGAATATTGACTTCAAAGGTGGGATTGTGGAAGTATTTTGATTTCCAAAAATCAGAATGACTCCCAGATTTTGACTCTGGAAGTTTTAGACTTCCACTGAAAATAAATTAACTGAACCCCTGACCTCTACTATGTTTGCAACCTGTTGGTGCAGTTACATGACATACAGCTCACTCCCAGCATTCTCACAATGGTGAGTCTCATGGAACCCTAATTTGCTGCTCTTAACCTCCACATGATGTGAGTAGTAAACATTTCACAACATACCAGGGATCAGTTTACCCGCCAGGATCAGTTTTAAGTAAGTGTGTGTGTGTGTGTGTGTGTGTGTGTGTGTGTGTGTGGTTGGTTCCAATCTATCTCTGTAGGATTGCATTATTATGAATTTAACACCCCAGGTATCATTTTGTTATGTGTGTGTGTGTCTGTGTATATGTCTGTGTGTGTGTGTGTCTGTGTAGGTTACATACAAGGCAAGGTTAAAGAAACTGTTATCGACTGCATGTTTTGGGATATAGTGGGAGAATATTGATCCGGAATGAACTTTTGACTTTCAGTTGTCATACTTCACTATTGTCAGTCAGTAGTTGATCTGTCTGGATCAATACCTGCAAACTATATCTTTCAACTCTGGTCAGTGTTTGTATACACTTACCTATTTTTTTCCTTAGCCATAGGCAACAGCTCTTGACTATGGGCAATAGTTCTAAAACTATTAAATGCCATCAGTGGAAGCCAGATGCTCTCACATGAGCATGTCCTCACTAGCAACATAACAATGGCCCATGGTCATGGGAGCAGAGCATGGAGAAGTCCAGAAGCGGCTGCTGTCATTGTAAACCTTAAAGCAGCAGTGCGTGATGATGGTGAAAACTTTGACCTATACTTTTTTATTCTATTTTAGATTGCCCCATATCTCTGACTTGTATAACATACTCAAATGCCAGCAGAATAGGCCTAATGGTCTCTCGAGTCTGCTCAATTTTCAGCACCGCACTGAGGGTCGTTTTAGTGTTCCCCACCCCTTGGTATACTGTCCCCAGTCCCAGATGTTCCACCTGTATTGGCCTGGTCAGATTTATCTTCCCCTGTACCTGTCCCATCCCTTCTTAAACCTGTTCACAGTCTCTAGCTCTATCAGCTCCCTGGGCAGTGCATTCCATGGCTTCGTCACACTTTCAGTGAAATAACGTCTCCTCCTCTCCCTCTGAGCCTGCCCTCTTCCAGCTTACACCATGACCTCTCTTTGCCCCACCCTCCTTCATTTGGAGCACCGTGACTGGCCTCCTTTAGTGATCCCTTTCATGTACTTAAAGACCTCTATCATGCCCCGCCATCCCTCCTCTCCTCCAGGGTGTACATGTCGAGCTCCTTGAGCCTCTCCTTATAGGTCCTCTCCCCATGCCCCAGATAATTTTGGTTGCTCTCCTTTGGACCCTCTCTAGGAGTGTAATGTTCCTCTTTAAATGTGGTCTCCAAAACTGTACACAATACTCAAGGTGTGGCCTAACCAAGCAGTTGTACAGTGGAAGGATCACTTCTGCCTTTCTGGAGTAATCCCTGGTGATGCATCCCAGCATCCTATTTGCCTTTGCTGCTGCCCTCCTACAGGTCTCTGAGTTGTTCATTTTGACATCTACCACTACCCCAGGTCCTCTCAACCTCCTTGACTTGAAGCATGTCTCCTCCCAGGGTATACCCTGGCCTGGATTTCTGACTCCCAGGTGCAGAACCTAGCACTTCCCCACATTGAATTTTAGCTTCCATTTTCCTGACCACCTTCCAGAGCCTCCAGGTCCTCCTGCAAGTTCACCCTCCTCTCCTCCTCATCCACCACTGCACCCAGCTTTGAGTCATCTACAAAGAGACTCATCTCACTCCTGGTCCCCTCCTGATGTCTAAGATATAGGCATTGAACAATAGTGGCCCCAGCACTGACCCCTGGGGAAACCCCACTGGTAATCCACCTTGGGGATGAGGCTAGCACTCCAACCACCACCTTCTGAGTATGCTCAGAGAGCCAATTTCCTATCCATCTTAACAACTGCCTCCCTACCCCATTTCCTTCAACTTAGCCATCAGGCCACTGTGGGTACTGAATAAAATGCCTTGCTAAAGTCCAGAAAAAGGATGTCCACTGGCCTGCCCTTGTCCTGGGCCCTCATCACCCAGTCATAGAACTCAACAAGGTTTGTCTGGCTACAACCTTCCCATGACAAAGCCATGCTCCCTATCATCCAACCCAGTTTGCTCCAGTACCCCCTAACCTTTCCGTGACAATACCCTCCATCACCTTGGCAACCACGATGTCAGGCTAACCGGCCTGTAATTTCCCTTCTCCTCTCTTGATCCCCCTTGTGGATTGGCATGACATTGGGCCACCTTCCAGTCTTGTGGCACCACCCAGTCCTCAGAGAGAGATGTTGAAAAGCTCCACTAGAGGGACTGCCAGGACATCCGCCAGTCCCTCAGCACCCTGGGATGTATCTCATCTGGCCCAGGTGCTTTCTCCATCTGAAGGGACCGAGGGCTTCCTTACTCTCTCTACTGGGATTTGTATGATACCCTTCTTTCTCCATTTTGAGTCTGCTTTAGTACTTTCCTTTCACATTTGAAATAATAAAAGTTCTCCTTCAATATAACTCAGACCATGTTTTTAATCAGTATTTGCAGCTGTTTTGAACACCTATTGTCCCATAAGGTCATGGAGCACTGTCTGCTACATAATACTATTTTAGTCACAACAGAAGTGATTTTAAACAACTGATATACAAAAGCAGCTGAGAATACTGATGAAAATCTGGTCAAACCATATTAAAAAGCCTCCTTTTATTATTTCAAATGTGAAAAAAACTAAATCAGACAAATTGTGGAAAGGATATCATCTAAGTTAGAAGATAAGGGGCAATCTAAAATAGAATAAAATGTATGGGTCAAAATTTTCACCGCTATCATGAGCCATGAAGAAAAACCACAAAGCAACTTGCCCCATGAGGCACTGAGGCACTCACCAAGCTAAGTGCTAGGGCAGAGAAGTTGTGTGAGGTTCCCAGAGATCCAGTGCTAACTGCTGCAGCTGCAGCTCTACCACTCTATCTCAACAGATTTCAATGAATTAATTATAATACTGAAAGACTGACTTGCTGTTGTTCTCTGACCAAATGGGCATAATTAAACTAAAGTACATTGGAGCCTGTCAGATTGCAATGCAATACTGCATCATTTTATACTCTTTATAGGATTTTCTGTATTCATTATACAACTTATGAAATTCATAAATCCAGTTTACACCTGTTAAACTCAAGATAGAGCGCCAGAAAAACACATATTGCAATAATGAGAGGATACCACTAGGCCATATCACAGGAGGATCACAAAACATAATTATGCTGTTGAATTATAAATATAAGACTATAGCAGTCTGGAATGTCTACAATTTAGTCCATTACTAACTTAAAGTAAGTTCTAGTGGTGCCAAAAAATTTATTACTTCAGCATCCTCCCACCTACATTGTAACACCTCCAAAGCTCAAAATTAAATAGTTTTAAATTACATTCAAGGTAATTCAAGATATAACACCTAGAGATCAGTTATAGGTCCATTTTCTAATGATGCTATCATGTCCTTCTCTGAACATGTTGGAGTATCGTATTTATTCTCTGAGTGCATATACTGTCCCTTACATGCTCCACCAGCTGATTAATTTCAAAGAAAATAGGTTTCATCATCTTTTATTAACATTAGCAGGTTGCAACTGAAAAAATGGGCATCAGTTTCCAGCACAACTTGCCTATTGGAAGAACTTTGCATGTCTTTTGTTGTGTCTGGTAGCTGAAATCTAGAAAAAGATAGTAATGGATCTGCTTATACAGTGTATTCTAGTACACTTTTTATTTTAACAAATTTAAAATAAACTTATTGAGATTAGACTTAAAAGCAAAGGTTGCAGAATAGTTGATTTACCACTCATAGTTGAAGCCTGTGCTCTCTTCTTGATTCAAAAACCTTAGTCAGCAATAGAAGGATATGCAGGGGTAGGTCATAGGTAGGTATTAAAATATCTTAAGCGAATCTCTTGTGTTGGGAATTCATTGCCCATGCTCTAAGGTATACCTATGATTCTGAAGTTACAGTAGTGGTTCTTGTTCTTAAGTGGCTCAATTTTTGGTTTAAATTAAAGTTATCTTTCAGGAGGCATTAGCTGTAGCCTCTATTGCCATACACTTAGAGTCTAATTGAGATAATTTGGTGGAATACTAGTTAATCCTTTTCTCAGTCTCATCAATTGATTCTTTTGTCCCCTTTAACTCTTTTTTTTAAAAGTCAGCATTGGAATTTAATGCTTCAAAATGCTGGTCATATTCATCAGTCCATTCTATAATATGGTCTACTGGCCATCAGAAAAGAATTCAAGATGTACTGTCCCTCACCTTGATGCAAGTTTCAGCTGGAGATGGCTTTGTCTGCTGAAACCATGCAGATGATATGGGGGTCATAGGTGGAGAATTTTTCAGCAGAATTACTGCAGGGACATGGGTCATTTCCATGGCAGTTAATCCCTTTGTCCTACAGTAACTGAAGACACTATACTGTATTGCTTCCTGGCAGGCTCCATTGTACAATACTGGCAGTCTGATTTTAACAGGGGCTAGATTCTCGTGTGTGTGTGTGTGTGTGTGGTCAAGATTTAAAAAAACAGATACTGACAGGACTATTTGGGATATAGTAGGAAAATATTCACCACTCAGATAGAACTATTAACTTACAAGATTTATACTGCCCTCAGCCTTTAGCTTTGTGCTATATACTGTAACTATTGTCAGTTAAAAGTTCATCCTGTGATGTCAGTATTTTCCTTCATATTCCTTAACTACTGTCAACATTTGTTTTATATGGCAAATACAATGGCCTGACTCAGATATGAAATTTATCTTGAAGTTTCAGGGGAAAGACCATAACTCACAAGTGGCAGCACCACAAGTGAGTTATAAGAGTCCTGATTCTTACCAGTGATGATAAACTGTATACTTTGAGTGAGGTTATTCCATATTTTGTTTCAACAACATTAGTTTACTAGTTATAACTTTCAAATCAGCTGTTTTTGGGGCAGGATGGATGGGCTCATAATTGTGTTCTTTCTTTAACCATCTATATTATGTTTGTCTGAAGATTTGTTTTCTCCCTTTAATATGAAGTGTTGATTTAAGTGCTGCATAGGGCTACTGTTAAGTCACTGACATTATTTAAGCTACTCTCAGACTGGTTCAGTAGTCCACTGATATGAAGAACCTCCAACAATGTGTCTGTGACAAACCCAGCTTGCAAGATAACATGTTATAATGTATGGTAGAATACTATTAAACAGGAAATCATCATTTCTAAAGTTGTTAACCCATCATCCGTCTGTTCCAATGTTGTTAACCTATCAATGCTACATCACATCAATAGGGATCGCTTTGTGCATGTGTACTACACAAACAGCCTTCCAGAAACAGCTGCAGTGGTGAAAACATGACCCAGCATGGCTGCAGCGGTGACTAACATTTCAACAGTATGGGTCCTGCTTAATTTTTAACTAGAAATGTATGACCATACACTATAAAATATAATGTATGGACATACATTGGCAACTAGTTGAATAACCAGCTCGAGGTTGCTATGGTGACATTAACCTCTCAAGCTTCACTCTTGAGGTTACATGATCACCATGGCAACCTCTCACTAATTAACAAACCGATTACCGATGCTTCAGGTTTCAAGTTTGGTTTTATTTGATCAGCGAAGCTTTTACAAAATCTTAAATCTAAAATCATCAATCAAATTACAGTAAAAATAATATTACACAATTGCTCTAATCTCACAATTACATGCTTCCTTGTGAACTTTCCAGTAACAATCTTTAATTCCAGAGTCCAAGGTTCTATGAAGTAGGTCCATAAGACAACAATTACACATGTAGTTAGTACCATTATTTGTATATGGTCATCATAATCGAAAGAGCAGCTAAAATTTTACCAATCTATCCAACACAACCACATTTGTGTTGTTAAGGGAAAATGGAACCATCTGGTTGGGGAGGGAGATCAGTGCTTCCCAAAATGTCCGAAGCCATTTCCTTCTGACAGAATTATAAAGAGGACATAAAAGTAATACATGTTTCAAATCATCTTCTATTTGGAGAGAACATGAGCAGAAGGAGATTAAACTTTTCCTCTTCCCTGTCTATAGTAAATATAATTTGCCTTATGTAACTCCACCTTAAATCTTATTAGACTTCTAGAACAGGGATTAGTTAGTTTAATAAGATAAGGATCCAAACCAGTATTTTGCTTTACTATTTTATACCATCTATAGTATATCAGAGAAGTTATCCTTTCATTATCCTGTACTTTAGCTAGATCTCTGACTCTGGTTTTAACAAATGCTGTGATTTCTTCCAATGGTTTGTGAAAAACATCTGTTATACAGTGGTAGCCAAAACATTGCCAGCTCTGTCTAGCTATTTGTGAAATTTCTCAAGAGTTTCTCTCTGCTGCTCCTACTGTTTAAATGCAAAAGCATCAGATATTTCTGGAAATATCACAGAAATTTCTGGAAATAGCTGTCAACATCTGTGGCTACTACTGTAACATGACCTAATCCAGTAGGATAAAGTTTATTCCTGATAAATTGTATGGTAGGTACTATGAAGTTCAATGAGACATAATGTATCTCCTCTTCAAAACACCTTCTAGGAATTCTTTGTTCTGGTAATTGTATTAACTTTAACAAAAAGCTATTTGTTTTCTAAAATTAAAACTCTGAGAGGAGGCTGTCCTAACTCCATACATAAAACTTCTTTTGGTACTGATTGAGGTAGCATTAATATGCAACGATAGAGTTTATTAATTACTCATTCAATGGAGTCGATCTTCTGGTTTCTTCAAATTTCTGCAGCATACATTCTGCTAGTGTTAATTTTGCCTTTATTATCTTTAGAATACCTTGTATGGAAGCTCTTCCCAATTTTGAATTAAAGCGTCTGACGGCATTAGCTGCTATTTTAGTTTTAGATTTAGTATAATCAATATGTTCTTTCCAAGATGTGGTTTGGAAGAAATGGACTCCAAGGTAATCATATGTCTTAACAGTCTCAACTCTGTTTTGACCCATGAAAATCCTTGGTAAAATCATTGCTTTATTACCAAAGATCATTACCTTGGTCTTATTTTCGTTAATTATTAACCCATCTCTGTTACATAATTTGGAAAATGTATACATTTTCCTCTGTAGTCCCAACAAGGAGGTTGAAAACAAAACAGTATCATCCTCATAAGCTGAAAATGAAACTCTATAAGTCGCCTATTTTAGGAGAGTGATATTCTAAATTTTCAAGGCCCTGCAGTATTGAGTTTATATAGATATTAAACAGGGTTAGGGCAAGTGTACAACCCTGTATAACACTGACATTTGTACTAATAGAGGATGTCAAAGATCCCCATTGGTTGTGTTGTACTTCAACCAGGTATTCTTATGCAATCTAATTAGTATATCAAGCAAAGAAGCATCAATACTTAAGTCTTTTAATTTAATCCATAGAGTAGTTCTGCTAATTTTGACAAAGGCTGCTGTTAAATCCACAAAACAGCAATAAAATTTACTTTGCTTCACTGTCACATATTTCCAAACTAGATGTTTCAAGACATAACAGTGTTGCACCATAGACCTGTTGCTTGAAATCCATTTCGATATTCCCTCAGGATTGAATTCTTATCAATCCAATTCTGTAATTTTCCAAATAGAACTCTATAGAATAATTTCTGTGAATATCGATTAAGCTAATTGGTCTATACATCTTTGGGTTTAGTGGATCTCCTTTTTCAAATTGGATATACAATACTGCCAAGCCAGCTTTGTGGTATATGTTGCCCTTGCAGCATTGCATTATAGTGCTTTGCCAGTAGGGATACCCACCAGTGTACAAATGCTTTATATATTTCTCCAATTATACTGTCTGGACCTGAGCCTTATTTAATTTTAGTGACATGATTGCTTGAAAAATCTCATCACTATGCATTATTAAAGGGTCAGACAAAATTTCCAAGGAACATTACTGTATTTGATTGTCTCCTGTCTTTCTTTTGCTGAAAAAATAAAGATTCAAAATACTTTCCCATTTCATAGGGGTAATGTGAGCTTCAATTTTATTGTGGAGTTGACCATAACCTCCACTCACCAGAGTCCAAAAGGTCTTTGTATTTTTGTCCACTGTAGCCTTTCTTAGTTTATCCCATTGTAATCTGTAGTAGTTATCTCTCGGTCCAAGAGTTTGTTATAATCTTTCTTGGCTTGATTTAATTCTTTTATTGTCTGTGTATATTTATTTTCCCTCGTTTCTCTTATTCTGTGGTTTAAAGCAGATTTTGCCTTTCTACAGCATTTGTCAAACTATGTTTGAGGTTTATACACCCTTGAAGAAGCTGTTTTACAAAAGGGTTTGATATAGTTTATCGGTCTTTCCCAGACTTCAGCTATATCATTTAAATTGTCACTCAATAATAATTCATTTTCATTTCGACCAAGGGTCCTTGTAAGAATAACTCACTAAAAGTTTGAATAGAATGGGTATGACATCTTTTCTCTTGGAATTAATTATTTTCATCATAGGATGATTTTCTTTCCTAGTTGTATTGTCATGTCCTGCTAAAAAGTTATATCAACTGGAAGATGTGCTGATTCTGGATGATCTATTATTTCCATATCCTGTAGCAACTTTGCTCCTTCGGGTTAACCCAGAGAAGATCTATAGTTGAATGGCCTTTAGGTCCCACAGTGTAACCACCTGTACTGTCATTTTTGTTCTACCATTTATAAGAATAAAATGTTTTCTCCTAAATAAGTGTTAACCCATCTGCCTCTTTTATTCTGGTTCTTATCCTCCAATTTTCTGTTTAAGGATAACCCTGGGTTAATCTTTACTACATTAGACAATAAGTCCAGATAAAGGTCAACTTCAGATCTTTTTGTCCTATTTGGGCATTAAAATTACCTATAATAAAGACTGGGAAGTGATCATATCTTTCCAAAATAAAATTCATGTCTTGTAAAAATCACACCAAGGGTCCTCCCTATTTCTGGTTTTGGAGGAATATAAATGTTGCAAAGTAGTAATGTAAAGGAAGATTTACAAAGTTTGGTTACCAAGATTGAGTTCTCCTTTGTCTCGAGTTCAGATACTACCAAATCCAGGGCAGTCCTAACAAAATTGTTAACCCAGAATTAGGTCTTCCAACTTCTTGTCTTTAACTATAGGTATTCTTGTTATTGAAAATCCAGGGATAATGTGATTTTCTGGAAACATACTCCATGTTTCTTATAAGCAAAGGATGTCAAATAACTCAAGGAAGGAACTAGTATAAGTATCAGCTAATTTGGAAGCAAGTCCTTCAATGTTCCATGACACAATTTGTAACACCTATTCCTGTCTTTAAATTTTATGTTGCGTGTCATAATTGTTTCTATCCAGGAGTATCTGTTCTCACTAGCTCATGTCTAAGAGTCCCTTGGCTCTCCACAAAAAATTCTCTGGTGTGATCACCAGTATGCCCAGAATATTCAGTATGTCTGCCTTTTCCATAATAGCCTGCACTATTCTTGCAAGTAAAAGTCAGGTCTATTTGTGAAGAATAATTTTCTTCTTTCCATACCTTGATGTTGGAAATAGATTGTAGAGTTATTTCTACATCAAGGGAATGGACAGAAAGAAATCAGTTCTCTTTATTATACTACAATCTCTTTCTCTCTTTATGCTCCATCCAAAAATAGTGATTATTTTATCAGGTTGATCTGTGTTTCAAATGTGGTCATGTTTATTAATTATTTTTATCAAAGCTTGATTGTTTGATCTCCACTTTTGGGTTGGCCTATACTTTCTCTGTTTATTTCTGTTGGTAGTGATACTGATACTAACTGAGGGTCACTTATCAAAATCCTTTTTGATTGTAATAGATTACCTTTGTCCATATTTCTGCTGCAAGTACATGTGAATTTGTATAAATAATGATCATTTATTTCCAATTTGGAGTTGTATTATCCCCAAATTTTCTGTCTCTTGATTAATACCAAACATATATTTCATGTGGTAGTCAGCATTTCGTTTGACTCATCAGGTATCTGTTTTATACCATAGGTTTCAAAATAATACTCCCTAGGTAGTCCATGCTCCTTAATCAACTTGTTAAATGAGAGGAGACCTGAAAAGGGCATGTTCACCATGAAGAGAATGTGTAAGTAAAGATCAGGGTGTGGAGCACTGATCTCCCTCCTGACCAATGACAACATTTCAACAGCAGTGTCAACAGCATCATCATTTGAAATGGACAGTATCTCCTGAGTAACATGTTTTTTGTAACCTGCTGCAATGCTTCAGTATTTCCTTCCTTCACTTTTCCTGATGTTAGATGTTTCTTATTTTTGCTCTTTTTAACACTTTCCCCTTTTCCTACTTAATTTATTCCTTTTATTTGTGAACTGAGAATCTTTCTTTTTCCCTTTCCTGGCTTGGTTTGACCCCATGCTCTCTCTGGTTCAAGCTAGAATCTTTGGAAAAGGGGCAGTAAATTCACTTGCACAAATTTATTTTCAGTAGAAACTATTTCCATTGTCTGATTTTTGTGTTAATATTTGAGTCCCCTTGATTTTCCTGACTGGTCCCCTAATTATTTGTTCTAGCATCATTTTATTTCTAAAAACATCTGTTCTTAATAAGGACATTTCTTTCTGAAGAGCTATGGCGTTTTCCAATATCATTATGTCCGCATAATAAGGTTCTTAGCTATCTTTACCATCCGTTTACATTTCTTTTTTTTTACATTTTCTTTTTATTTGTGATACTTTGCTAGCTTATGGGAGAGGGTTTTAAAATGTACAATCACTATGGCCCAGATATTCAAACTGCACCCAAAAGTCTTGAATAATTGCAGGAGCAAGCACAAGTCCATTATTCCATGTGCAAGAGCACAATATTCAAAAACTGAGCCGGCCAAACTGTGCCTATAGCCGACGACTGAATATCATACCACCTGCACCATAAGCGCAACTAGGGAGGGAAGCTGAGCAGATCAGATGCACCATAGCGCAACAAGGGATGTGCAGCTGAGCAATCCAGAGGCACCATAGTGCAACCAGGGATGCCCCCAGCAGCAGGATGGCAATGCAACTGCACAACCAGGGAGGTAGGGGCCACCACCCATGCCACAAATGGGCAGAGGAACACACAGCAGAACAGACATCATCCCCACCGCATGCACTGCACAACTGGGGAGGGCTGAAATAACCACCAGCCCATGGAGACCAGCAACCAACCCACAGCTGGGCCATGGTGCCCCATCACACCCCCAGCAAGCTGTGACTGGCACACAAGGAGGACTGACCACCCCTACCACACCATCCCCCAATGCAGAGCACACCCTGCACTGTGACCCCTAGACACCCTGCCCAGGAGCAGTGGCCACCACTGCAGGAAACCCCATGCATGCCACCATCCCCACTGTGACAATGCAACCCTGTGCACCACAGAACCATGCAAGGGCAGCCTCACCATGAGCACCCATCAGTGGGTGGCAGCACACAACAATGCAACAATGGCATACACAGTGCCCCACGCACAGCCCCTGAGTACTGGTGAGAGACCAACCATGCGTCGGCACATGAGGTACCCACATGGGACAGGGCATGCCCGGACCCCACCACCAGTGGTACAGCACCCTGCACACTCTCCCAATGACACACCCCAACCCAGCACTGGCCACAACAGCCAGTGCGACACCCACAGTGGTGCGTGAAGCATGCACCACACCGGATCACACAGTGCATGGACAGATACCCACCCATACCCAAGGGCACAATAACACAGGGATGCAGTGGCTGGGCAACCAAGCCCCAGTGTGGGCCCATGTAAACTGTGTACACACAACCTGCAGTCCTCCATGGCACAGGAGTGCCAGCCACCCTGCACAGGCACTGTGGACCTGTACACCACCAGCATTTGCCCAGAGCACAAGTCACAGACAGTGGTGCATCTCCTGCAACACACACAAGCCACAATATGAGGTGGGTCAACAACTGTGGAGGCCACAGTGTCACCGAGGCAGACATGCACCACACCAGTGACAGGAGACAACCCAGCATTGTGATGGGTACAGTGGTTGCCCTGCATGGACAGCCACCACTGACATGCCAGCAGACCGTGCAGGTCACAGACATGCATGGTTGTCAGCTGCACAGGCCATGGACAGGCTGACAGGGTGCCATGGACACAAAGCATGCACCATGGACCACTGCATGCAGTCATCCAGTGCACAGGGCAACACACACACCACAGACACTGACTGATAGCTATCCCCACCATAGTCATCTCCACATGGACACACACACATACACATGACTGCACCACCCTGACTCCATGCACACCACTGCAGCTGAGTACCTATAGCCCACTGCAAATCAGAGACCACCACAGTATTCATATCAAAATATCTGTATTAAAACAACATATAAAGTTAACTATGTACAATAATATATACAAGGTGGGGGAGGGCCACAAACAAGGTGGGGGTGGGTAAGGGGCAGGGTGGACAAATGGGACAGGAAGGGAGGGTGTGAGGGTGGGTCCAGGGGGTAGGGATATCAGGGCAGAGGGACTTTCAACAGGGCCCACTCCCGCTCTGGCTTCTCCACTGCCTGTACCTCCTCGGACCCCAATTTCATCTATCCAGCGAAGGATATCCAGGGACACCCTCACCATGTGGGATCTCCGCAGTGCCTCCCGGATGTCATTGAGCTGGTGGACACTTAGGACAAGGGAGCACAGTCCATAGGTGTGAATGCACAGCCCCATACAGTCCACCCACTGTGCATGGCATGCGGCCGTGGGACATACCTCTGTGATAGTGTGTGTGACCACCACATTGATCATGTCCACATGACCTGCCCACCCAGGCGCATACAGCCATGCGGAATGCTGCCGCACCCACCGGCCAAGTCACGCACAGCACCACCATGGCCATTTAGTGACATGGCTATATGGTGCAAAGGCAGTGGCACATCACGTACCCAGTGCATGCATGGACCACCATCGACACACTCCCAGACATGCATTGCCACTGGACAGTGCTGACTGTAACAAGTTGCGTGCATGGCAGTGATGTCAATGGATGGTGGCCACGCCCTGCTTCCACCCTGTTACACAGCAAGCAATAGTAATCATGGAGGTATGGCACTCACCATCATCGGGCTGGTCCTTGAGCGCTATGGACCCTCGCCCACCTGGTCTCCCTCTCCTCTTCATTGCGCCGCAGCTCATGGGGCAGGCGCGGCTCTCCTGGCCCTGTGGTGCAAATATGGAAGAGGAACATCAGTACAATCCTGTAGCAAGCCCCCTGCCCCCAGGTGTGTGCCCTCCACCCAGCCAGACCCACCCACCCCACACCCTGATAACACCACCACAGCCAGCACCAGACTGTCCCTCCCCATGTGCTGGACACATACAACCGTGATACCCATATGGAAGACAAAAGTGTGTTAATGTAACACCTGCCTGGCCATGGCACCATGCCCTCCTTGCATGTGACCACAGGTGGGCTAGCAGGTCCGCTCCCTCCACTGCAGGTCCCCATACCTATGGCGGCACTGCTCAGCTGTCCTCCCCATCCAGTGGCCTCCTCCAGTGCAGTGGTCACCTCCTCCCACACCTGGCTCCTGGACCTGTCCAGGGTGCCTCCCAAACAGTGGTCCATGGTGTGGCTCCACTGTGGCCACTAGGTTGTCAGTTCCACTTGTGTCCATTGAGCAGCCCTCCTGCACGCCATTCTCTAGCTCGGTCTGCAAATATGGTGCTCTGCAGCGTGGCTCCCCATGTGCAGATGCTGTGCGGCAGTAGCTGCCATTCCCTAGCGCTGTCACCGAACAGCGCAATAATGAGTGCACCATGCCTGATGCATGGCGCCCAGGAGCAAAGGTCGGGCACAGGGTCAAGAGTCTCTGGCGCCACGGACACGCACAGCACCATTGGAACCCAATGCATGCAGTGTGATTGGCTGCCTGTGTGCTACCTCCAGTAGCGGCCTACCGTGCTGTTGCCCCAGTGCACCTATGATGGCCAAGTGCCACAGCGCCATGTAGGTGAACATCGATATAGCGCCACTGGCACAATGGTGGCTTGTGCCCTGCATTGCTTCCGCACACAGCACATCAGCAGCATGGCAGGCGCCTGCCATCAGCAACCCGACGCAGCGCGGTGAAGTGTACTACGCATGTCACAGAACTGCGCCCTTGGCTCAGCACGTTCAACACAATTGCAAAAGCGCCAACAGCACGATATTCAGTAGTCATATGCAAAACAGCTAATCAGCCATGCAATGGCGCACTTCTGATTGCATCCATTTAAAGTTGCGCCGCGCTCATTTGCATGGTTTGCGCTATAAAAGTGTGACATTGGGCTGCAGTGGCCATAGTCAGTTACTGCAGTCGATTGGTGAGTTGCATGCTGTTTGGGAGTGTGGACTGTGGATTAGGGACATGCATGGGACTGCACAGTCACAGGTAACAACTGTCATTCTTACAGGCTAAAAATGACCGAGCAAGTTGTGGGAGAGGAGGAACACAGTGGTGGGAGGAGGAGGAGGCCTAATTTTATCAAGGCCAAGACCGAAGCCCTGTTTGAGGCCTACCTGGATCAGGGCCGCTTCCCAGTGGACGGCAGGGAACACCTCAAGCCCATGCTGCTGCATGGGAGGGGTGGCATGTGCTGTGAACCTGCATGGCAGCCACCAGCTCCGTGCAGGAGTGCAAGAAGAAGATGGGCACAGACAGGAGGAGGATAAGGAGAAGGTGGCTGCCATCAGGGCAGCATGAGCTGCGACAGGTGGGGACAGCCGGAGGTGGTACACCTGACCCCACAGGAGGAGAGTTGCTGGAAGCATGCAGCGTTGTGCCATTGAGGGTGTTCGGGTGGTGGCTTCCAGATGGGTGGTGGCCCTTCACTGCATGGTAAGTCATGGTCTGTCTATGGGGGCAGGGTAGGTCACATGCAATAGCAACTTTGTTTTCCTTACAGATCCTGAGCATCTGCATGGGTCAGCAATGGTGGGCCTGTCCACTGAGGACAGTCAGCTGGAGCGAAGGAGGACCCATCCACCTCCACAGGTATCGTGGCTCAGTGTGACAGTGGGCCCGCCTGGCTGTCCACACTGATGTTGTTGTAACAGGTGCGGAGGAAGCCCTGCCCGTGTCCCAGCGTGACAGCATCCACGGATGTCAGCATGCTGTGACTCGGGCCGGTGCAAGTCCGTCACCAATGATGATGTCACTAATGGCATGGGCAATGACACATGTGTGCCACGGGATGGCCACACAGCAGGTAACATCGCGGCCATGGCTGAGGTAGTGCTGCCGTGGAGGCCTGCGTGTCAGCACAGTCCCAGCCTGTGCCTGTCAGCGCCAGTGGGCAGCACTGGTGTTTGTTCAGGACAGTGGGACTGTTGCAGCCACTGAGGCAGCACCACTGAGCCCTGGGGAGTGTCAGCCGGAGGGCAGCATCAGCAGTCAGCCAATGGGCTTGGGGTACAGGGTCCAGCAGCGGCATCTGTGCACTGCCTGTGGACATGCCCAGACCTGGTCCTGGTGCGCGCGCCACCCTCAAGGGTGCTGAGCATCAGGGCCACGCACACCCTGAGAGACAGGATGCCGAGGAGGCAGATGACCTCTTGGACGGCCCACCCACCTACTGCAAGCATCAGTCCAGCAGCAGATGTGGCTTGCAGCGTCGGTGGATGCACTGTGTGGCTCTGGAGTGGGCAGAGGAGCGTCGCAGCAGAGACACCGCTCTGATCCTGGCAGAGATGGACCAGTTGCAGGAGGATGTGACCACTGCCATTGACAGGCATGCACAGGCATTCACTGCTGTCCATGCCACAATGGGCACACAGTCATGTGCCCATCGTCGTGGACACCACGCATAGCATTGTCCACCCCCATTCCGGTGGTGTCGACACCCTCCCTCTTGACACGGGTTCAGCTGTGGGCATCCTGAGCACACCTGGCACAGGCATGTTAGATGTGCTGCAGACCCCTGCGTGAGCGGTCATGTTCACGCAGTGGAACCCCTGGGGACCATCGGTGCCACCCATGAGGCCAGTGGTCAGCCTGTCAGTGCTGGCGGGTCTCGGTGGGGCCACTGCGCATCTGTGGTGGCTGGGGCACTGTGTCACGTGACTGACCTGTCTCCCAACATGGCTACTGTCTGGTGCTGCCCTGTGTGCATTGTGTCTTCAGTGGGCATTGCAGCGGCTTGGTACCCAGCCCTGCATGCAGACACACAGTCCATCTGCACACCCTCCTGGCTGCTGTCCACAGTTGCGTGTGCATGATGATGCCTGCATTGCACTGTACACCAATGTGCAATGGTGCTCAGCATCTGACACCGCACATGGACAGGCAGTGGCGCAGTGGTCTGTGGACAGTGTGTGGCTAGGGGTGGCATTCTGGGTCGGTGTGCCTCCTACCGTTTGTGCAAGTTTGGTGCACTGTGTGTGTGCGTGTTGTGTGTGTCCATCTGCATGGCATGTTAGACCTCACCCATCCCTGGTTGTGTGTGTGGTTCCATGCCCTGCCACTTCCCTTGATGGCATGCCCCCTGTTGTGTGTCCATGCATGTTTGTGGGTTGTGCCTTAGCCACTGTTGGCTACACATGGCCCATGACCTACCTGGGTTGGCTGAAGTGCTCCTCCATGATGGTGTCCTGGTGCAGCTGTGCCAACTGGAGCAGTCGGGGTCCCGTCGCCCAAGGGGCTGCCCATCACCATCATCACTGATGTCCTCATCGTCCCCATTGCTGTCCCCTCTTCAACCTGTATGGCTATCCACATTTGTTGGCCATGTTGTGCAGGATGCAACAGGCCAGGAATAGTCTGCAGGCCTTTGAGGGCTCTACTGTAAGGCACCGCCGGAGGGTGTCCAGGCAACGGAAATGTGCCTTCAGCATTCGAACACCGCTCGATGACATTCGATGTGGTGGCATGTACCTCATTGTAGCATTGCTGCGATGGGGTCATGGGCCGCTTGAAGGGTGTGAGCAGCCAGGGACAGAGTGGGTATCCACTGTCACCTGTGTGTAGAGGTAGAGGTTAGGTTGGTGATCAGCATCGCCTGCCCGGGCCATGTAGGCCACTACCCATGTCACCTCTGACCATGCCCCCGGCCCTATGATTGTCCATGTGGTTTGCATACTCACCCACTAGGTGTCAGTGGGATATCCCCACTCTCAAATCTGTGGCACAGTGCTGACTGGTGCCAAATGAAGGCATCGTGTGCTCCCCAGGGTGCATGGCACAGACATTGATTATCGCCCCTGGCGCCGCACACCACCTGGCAGCTGATGCTGGCATAGCCCTTGCGATTGATATATGGGGCCCCCTCGGGCCCGGTGGTTCAGATGGCCACATGGGTGCAGTCTATTGCCCCTAGCATGCCAGTCATCGTGCTACCCTGTGGAACTCCTGTATGTTTGCTGTGCTCTCCGCCGGTGTGCTGGGGAAATAGATGTACTCCGCAGCATGTAGCAGCAGTCGCTGAGGAATTGGGTGAGGTGGCATGGCGTGGCCGACTGGGTTATGCCTGTGGTGTCCCCAGTTGGTCTCTGGAAGGTACCCGTGGTGAGCAAGCACATGCAAGCTGTCACTTTGGTCTCCACTGACAGGGCATGGCTCCGTTGTGTGGGTGCCTCATCACATCACTGCACAGCTCACAGAGCCACCTCAGAATTGCCTGATTCAGGCAGTACTGGCTCACAATCTTGGTATCACTGTACAGCTCAATGCTGGTGTGGGCTCGGTACTACCTGTTGGGGGCATACCACCGACGGGCCCTTCCATGGCCACACACCCGCTGCCTGCCTTCTCACTAACTCATAACGGCCTCCATCTGAAGGTGGCACTGGCCATGTCCCTGACTTGTGTTCACCCCAGCAGCTGTTACTGTATTCCTCCACTGTCCTCACTGCTACTTCCCTGCACCAGGAACACCTGCCTGTGCTTGCCTTACTGCTGTATGTGTACCTCCCCTTCTGCAATGTCTCCCGCTTCTTCCCCTGTGGCTATTGCTTCCAGGTGCCCTTTCCTGCCTGGCCCTGTGTGTCCCTGCTGCCCAGTGTGTCCTGCTGTGTTTTGCTCTCATATGTGGCTTCCTGTAGCGTTCTTGAGCCTCTCCCTTGCTTCCTTTATTTTGGCTCATTTCGCTATGGTGCAACTTCGCTTGCTCCTATTTCCCTATTGCGCATAGGCGCAAGTTATTTGAATATCACAATGTGCCCTTTATGCATAGTTCCTCCCCTTCAGTTGCGCATGCCTTCATTATCATTCGCTGTTGCTCAGCTTGATTTGAGAGCAACTGCCTCCTGCTGAATAACCGCAGAATGGGGAATTTTTGTACTTGCGAGGTGCAACCCTACTGCGCATGCGCAGCTCTTTTGAATATCTGGGCCTATGTGTTTTTCTTTTTCTATTGCTTTCTTGAACTTTCATTTTATTGTAGCATCACATTTTGGTTGGTTTACCATCAATCTAGTCAGAATCACAATTAGACCATTGTGTCATACTCTTAGTATATAGCTTTCAGTACCTCTTTACCTGTTTCCTTTAAGTACATACTATGTATGCTACAGCTGGAAAAAAAACAGAACTCTGTATGTTATGAAGATATTGTTTACAATGTTTACACTTTAAAGCATATCCCTACTATTACTGTTCCTGTTTTGATGAGTAACTCCATGAAAAGGGTTTAAAATTGACACCTTTAAACAGCATATATAAAGATAAACTCCACTGCCTGAGGAAGCTACCTCAGTAGCAAAATGTTATTTTGTTTACCTGCCCTGTGTTTACCTGTAGTTAACTTCTAAGGCAATAGATTACCATTTGCATTGCTTTACTGCTTCACTGTGAGTTTCGATGGGCTATTTGTGTGTGCGGATTCTTTCACTTTGGATTGGCCAGGAAGACAGATTTGTAAAGAGGACCAATCATATAATACTAATTTTCTTTTTCAGTTTTCTTTTTATTAAGTTTTCAACACAGCCAGTTAATTATTATGTGTACTATGATGCACAAAATAAAGTAAGGGCAACAAACACATGTAATGAGTTTTTTTTTTTTACACACTTGAGGTGTGTGTGTCGATGGTTCATTCAGTCATCACACATCACAGGTGTGTAAAAAGATAGTTTTCCCATTTCCCATACTTAATTGTATATAATTACTGGTAACAGA
Organism: Neoceratodus forsteri; assembly: GCA_016271365.2. Lineage (NCBI taxonomy): Eukaryota > Metazoa > Chordata > Ceratodontiformes > Ceratodontidae > Neoceratodus > Neoceratodus forsteri. Next base: position 256,476,670 of record CM028137.1, on the reverse strand, counting down.
ACTACAGTTTGCAGGTACTGTAGGAGAGGAGCACAATGGGTGAATAATAAAAGTACATCTTACCTGCATCTGTTGGGTCCCATGCTCAGTGCTGTGTGCCAGACCGAGGTAAGGCTGTCAAGGAACAAAGGCACTGGAATCATGACAAATTCTCATACCTACTGAAAATAAGTTGTAAGGTGCTCTACTCCAGCGACAGACCAGCCAATTATAATAAACAGTGACATGTTCTGGAATAACAAGTGTGAAACAAACTCATGTGCACATATTCTGATGTCAGGCTGCACTCAGCATCAATTGGCATCCTCCCAGTCAAAGCCACTCCAGCTGTACTGCCACCAGGTGGCAGTATTGCAGCAGATCCTGCTGCCCGCTGTCCCCAGAGGAGAAGAGCATCTCTTGGGATGCTCAGTCCTCTCCTCCTGTCCTGCCCCAATTCTCCAGACTCATATCCAGATGTGGGTCACCAACACTGGGAGCAGCAACCCTGCCACTGCACTGAGGGCTAGCTAAATAATACCTTTTAAAGCGCATCTGTGACACAGCAAGTCCATAGGCTGTAAAATGTACAATTTCAACATTTTTGTGAGCTGTTGCCATTGATGTCTGAGAGGTCACATAATCCTCAGATGATCATTCCAGAACAATGATTTTTTGCACAAATTGCTGAAACTACACATTTTGTTTATCATAGAAAAGTTTATTGTTTTCCAAATTACAGAACTATGCAGGATAGACAAAGTATATCAGACAGGAGTACAGCGCATTTAAAAACAACCATGGTATAACCAAGTAACAAACATAGACATATTGAAGCATACCAAAGATAGGAGGTATGTATCTAGCAGCTGACAAAAATATCCTGTCTATTAGAGGTGTGTCAGAACGTGCACTTCCTAAGAGACAGAAAGGAGGAACCTTGATGGAAGAGGGATGCCTGGATATCGTAGCAGTCACAGAAACATGGTACATGGAGAACTATGACTGGGATGTTAACGTACCAGAGTATGTAACCTACAGGAGAGATAGGGAGGGAGAAGAGGGGAGGAGTAGCTCTCTATGTAAAGGAAGGATAAAAGCAACTGAACAAAAGAGTAAACAGGAGGAAAGGAGGCACTGTGGGTCACCTTGGAGACTGGAGTGGCACCACAATCACACAGGGTTGTATGCAGACACCCAAGTCAGGAGGAGAGAATGGACAAGGATATGATAGAAGGCATTCTTAGGATGGCAGAAAAGGGAGATACTGTTGATGACAGACCTGAATATGCCAGATGTTAACTGGAGCACACGTGCTGCAGCCACACCCAAACAGGGCCATTCTCGATGGCCTACAGGTGGCATGCCTCAGACAGCTAGTTTGGAACCCACTCATGAGAGAGCAACCTTAGACCTCATACTCTCAAATGGGGACAGTGAAAGGATCTCAGATCTAGAAGTGGGTTGCCATCTGGGAACAAGTGACCATCAAACAGTGTGGTTCATGTTAAACTCAGTTACAGAGTCAAGCCATACAAAAGTGAGGGTACTGGACTTCAGGAGGGCTGACTTTGGCAAGATGGGAGAGTGCCTCAGAAAAGCACTCAGCAAACAGGGCTAGAAGGAGGGGTGGAGCAACAATGGGGAATCATCAAAACTGCCATCACAGAGGCAACAAGTCTTTGTGTGAAGCAAATAAACAAATCAAAATGAAAGGAAAAGCCACTATGGTTCTCAAAAGAGGTGGCGGGAAAGTCAGAAAGAAAAAATAGCATTCAGGAAGTATAAGGAAACACAAAAGACACGACAGACAGACAACCTACAGTTAAGACAGAAGGAAGCAGGAGGAAGTCAGAATAGCAAAAGCCCAAACTGAGGAAAAGATAGCCAACTCAGTTAAGAATGGGATAAAACCTTTTATAGGTACATCAGGGAGTAGAAAAGACAAAAGGAGGGATAGTGAGGCTGAATAGAATGAGCAGGTGGGTGGGCAGAGGGGCATAGTGAAAAGCAGGATACTGAACGAATATTTCTGCTCAGTATTCACAAAAGAGGAGAGGAGGTGCCTAATCAATTAACAGAAGCACTCTGGAAAGGGGGTCAATCCCAGTCCTTTCACAGAAGAAAGGTTCTGAAAGAACTCCTAAAACTGAAGGTGGACAAAGCAATGGGGCCTGATGGAATTCACCTAGAATTCTAAAAGAATCAGGGGCAAACTAGTGAAACCACTGACTACCCTTTTAACAAATCATGGGAGGATGTTGTGGTCCCCGAGGACTGGAGGAAGGCAGATGTGATTCTCCTTCACAAAAGCGGGACCAAGACAGAGGCAGGAAACTACAGACCTGTCAGTTTGACCTCTGTGGTAGGGAAAGTGATGGAATTACTTCTGAAGGAAAGAATTGTTGAGTACCTAGAGGCCAGTGGGGCACAGGACCCAAGGCAGCATGGGTTCTGGCCGGGAAGGTCATGTCAGATGCATCTAATTGATTTCTTTGACTGGGTGACCAAAGTAGTAGACCAGGGAGGGCTGTGGACATGGCCTACTTAAACTTTAAGCAAGGCATTTCACACAGTCCCACACAAAGATTAATAGTCAAATTAACCAGCCTGGGAGTGGGTCCCATGGTGGTAGCCTAGCTAAAACATTGGCTGGACAACAAGACATAGAAGGTAATATAAACGGAGTCCACTCTGAAGAAAGAGGGGTTGCTAGTGGGGTACTGCAGGGTTCAGTACTGGGTCTAGTCCTTTTAATGTCTTTATAAGTGACATTGCAGAGGGACTGGAAGGAAAAGTATGCCTCTTTGCAGATGACACAAAGATCTACAATAGGGTTGATACACAAGGAGACATGGAAAGGATGAGAAGGGACTTAGAAAGGTTGAAGGAATGGTCAGAAGTATGGCAGCCTGGATTCAATGCAAAGAAGTGCAAAATAATGCACCTGGGAAACAAAAACCCAGGGAAGAATACACAATGGGGGAGGGAGGTAGTAACAACAACAAAAATGGAAAGGGACTTGGGGTTATCATATCAGGTGACCTTAAGATTGGCAAGCAATGTGAAAAGGCAGTAGGGAGGGCTGTGGGATATTGGGATGTATAGGAGAGGCATCACCAGCAGAAAACAGGAAGTTGTCATCCTCTGTATAGACAGCTGGTGAGACCCCATCTGGAGTACTGCATCCAGTTCTGGAGACCCCATCTCTGCAAGGACAAAGACAGGATGGAGGCAGTCAGAGGAGGGCAACTAAAATGATGCAGGATCTGCAAGAGACATATCAGGAGAGACTAAAGGGCTTAATATGTATACCCTTGAGGAAAAGAGGGAGGGGACATGATAGAAAGTTTTAAGTACCTCAGTGGAATCAACAAAGTCCAAGAGGATAGCATCTTTCAGAAAAAGAGATGTGCAAGAACAAAGGGAAACAATTTGAAGATGGGGGACAGCTCCAATGTGAGGAAGTATTTTTTTCACAGAGAGGTGGTGGATGCATTGAACAACCTTCCTGAGGAGGTTGTGGGGTCTAAAACTGTGGGAGAATTCAAGAATGCATGGGACAGACATAAGACAATTCTTGTGGGGGGCAGGAAGAAATAGGCTGTTAGTTAACTATGATCTGCAGCTTATCCTGTAGGTAGGGAGAGGGCAGACCAGGTGGGCCAAGCAGTCCTTATCTGCTGTCAAGTCTATGTTTCTGTGTTTCTATGGGGGCCTGAGTCGCATTACCCCACATAGCCGCTAAAAGCAGACAATAAAAACCACTCAGTTTGGGAGGGGCATGAGTTACCCTCTCCTTCCAGACCCCATTCAGGGGTAGTCAGGATGAGGGGACAGAGACTGCCACCCAATCCTGGCCACCCCCATCCAGATTCAAAGCACATCATAAAGCACATTAGCACAGATCATCCCCTACAATGACCACCCCACAAACCCAGATAATAATAATCATGTCCCAAGCAGCTACAAAGCAGTGCTGTAGTCCCAAAGTCACTCTGCTGGCCCTGAGCCAATGGAATGTCTGGTGAGAGGGTCAGGTCTGCAGTGGTCAGTAGACCCACTGCAACTACAGTGGCAAGGATTTCATGCCAGGTCTTATGGACAACTGAGCTTCCTCCTCTGTTTCAACAGAGTTGGTGAGGGCTTCAGACTAATCCAAAGAGGTCATCGTGTCCATCGCATCTAAGTCCAGAGCTGAAGAATGAGGCACATCCTCATCGAGGAGATCATCTCAAGAGAGCTTAGCAGATGGGCAGCGAAGCATTGGTCTGGGAGAGATGTTGCCTTCTTCTGGAGCACTGCCTGGGCTGATGCATTTGGGCGAATCCATGTGTCTGCAAGGGAGTGTCTCTCATTGCAGAGGGAGAATTAGGCAAAGGGAGGCAGAGATCAGAGAGGCAGAGCGGTTCTTGAAGTTGGACCTGGAGGAATTGTTAGAGGTTGTGCCAGTCCAGTCTGAATTTGTGTCCCTAGGAAACAGCCTCCCACCAGTCTTGTTCTCTCTGTGTTGCTTTTGATCCCCAGGCACCCAAAGGCATCTGGGAGATGTAGTTTGGAGTGGGGTACTCTGTCAGTACTTGGATACCCAGAGCTTGATTTCTCTCAGTTGAGTGGCCAAAATTTCTTTCCCATCCTTTGAGACCTGCAGCAGGTAAGGCCCTTAAAAGAGCATTTAAATCCTTGTGCCTGTAGCATTCTTTTGATGGGGATAAATACTTTCACCAGGTGGCAGTTTCTTGCAAATAGTCCATATAAAAGGAGATACGGGACCCTTGTCAAGTGATGCCCCCTATATCTCTAGCAGCTCGTAGCATTTTTCTTTCATGGAATAGCACAAGAGGTGGCCAATTATAGGCCAGGTGTCTGCCCAGATGGTCTAGCTTTGCTAGTAAACCTGTGGGCCCTCTCCACTCTACAGGCCCTCTTCATCTCTCACCCAATATCCTGGGAATAGCTTCATTCAGAAAGTGTTCCATATTCTGCTCTTCAGTGCCCTTGGGGACACCAATGATCCATATATTGTTACGGTGCTCTTGGTTTTCTTGATCCTCAGTGCGATCCCACAGTGTTGCCAACTTAGCTTCATGGGCCTGGAGGCACTGCCAGATCTTGTCCTGCTGCAGCTCCAAGTCATCTGCACACTGATCTACAACATTCATTTTGTCCTCTAACTTATGCACATTTGCAGCAGTCCAGTTAGAGCAGCACTGATACCATCCACCCTGGTAGCAGTGCTTCCAGCAATTAGTAATGTATTGGGGCAGTGGTGGATGGGGAGGAGGAGGTGGCCTACAGGGACCTGGAGGCTCTGGAAAGATGGTCTAGAAAGTGGCAGCTGAGGTTCAATGCAGGGAAATGCAAGGTACTGCATCTGGGGCCAGAAACCGGGCCAAGTGTACACCGGGGAATGCTACAAGTCTCGATGGCTGAGAGGGACCTGGGGGTGGTGGTGGATGTCAAGATGAACAACTCAGAGACTTGTAGGAGGGCAGCAGCCAAGGCCAATGGGATGCTGGGATGCATCACTAGGGATCACCTCCAGAAGGAGGGAAGTGATACTCCCTCTGTATAACTGCTTGGTGAGGCCACACCTTGAGTACTGCATGCAGTTTTGGAGGCCACACTTAAAGGTACATTAAACTCCTGGAGAGGGTCCAGAGGAGGCAACAAAATGATTAGGGGCTTGGGGACAGGACCTATGAGGAGAGGCTCGAAGAGCTAAATATGTACACATTGGAAGAGAAGGGACCGGGGGACATGATAGAGGTTTTCAGGTACATGAAGGGGTAAACAGGGAGGAACAGTCAGGGTGCTTTGAAGGAAGGAGGAGGGGCCACTAGAGGGCATGGGTGGATGCTGGAGGGGAAGATTCAGGGAGAAAGGAGGAGGTGCTACTTCACTGAGAGGGTGGTGGAGCCATGGAATCGCGCTGCCTAGGGGGCTGGTGGAGGCAGAGACAGTGGAGGGGTTCAGAGGGGATAGGACAGGTACAGGGGAAGGGTTCTGGAAGCAAAATCTAATGCAGCGAGAATATCCAGAACTGGGAAGGAGAAGTCAGAGAAGGCGAGGGCAACAAGGTCAGCTCCCAGGGTGGAGGCTGACCAAACAAGCAGGCGAAAGACCATGAGGCCTATTCTGCTGGCATTTTAGTATGCTAGTATTGTAAAGAGTCCCCTATGGTTGCAGGCTGGGGTAGGGACTCCTGACAATCCAGAGAGGAGGTAGGCTGGGAAAGACTGGAGGAAGCCATCGCTGATCTCAGGCTGGTGATGAGGTGCTGAAGTGTCAAAGTCCAGGCAGTACAGAGCAGCGGAGGGAGAGAGAATCAGAAGATACAGCAGAGTTCCTCTCTCCTGGTCAAAGCATCTACTGCAATCTGTGGACCAATGAACTGAAGGTAGGCCTGCAAACACACCGACACTAAACCGCAATAACTGGGCATCCGAAACTGGAAATAGTCACACGGACAGTAGGGGGTTATGTGGCAAATTACAGCATTATGTCGGTGTTAGTCCCGGATCGCAAAGAACAGCCACAGATTCCATCCAGCTAGGGATAGAGCAATGAGTTCAAGCTGCCATCTCATCAGCGGACAAGCAAAGCTCCCAAAACTACACATTTTTAAAAGCTGTATTAAAAATGCTTTGCAAATTGCACCATTTTTCTTAAAAGTTTACAGTTTATGCAACTAGCATTTTTATGGCTGCAGTGGGCATAGCCCTATAGGCGTATTGCTTTGAGAAAAGGATTACTTGCATAATTGCCTTCCAAACAACATGGTAGAGTGTTAAAAATAGTGTCCTCTGCTGAAGCCTCATTACTACACTGCTTGTTTGTGTCATGGCAGCTGAAGAACTATTTTTCCTCTGGCTTAAAAAGTTAATTGAGCCCTCCTCAGTACTGCCTTTTTTGCAAGTTGAAACCTCATTCGTAATGTTTTATGGGCCTTTTCTTTAAGTTTCAGTGCTTAAAATGAGCCCTCCCAGTATTGCCTTTTTAGAAAGTTGAAACCTCCTTCATAGAGTTTTATGGGATTTCTCCTGCCTTGAGAGAAGTTAAAGGAAAACTCCACCTGAAGTTCAAGTCTGGTGCCTCTGCGATTTCTCTGAATTTGTAAAAAAAAAAAAAACAATCCTCGCATTTTGAGTCCATCCATAGGAGACATCAATAAAGTAACCAAATACTATGGATCAGATCACAAACACAATCACAAAGCCTACTTAGCCAATGAACAACCACAGCTGCAAAATGATTAGATTTGTCTACAAGCACTGTCTTCTACACAAGACACAAACAATTGAATCAAAAACACATACTCACACACACCATGTAGTTTTCCTTTAACTGAGATCTGTCCAAAATACTGCCTTTTTTTGCAAGCTGAAACCTCCTCTATAGTGTTCTTTCGGTGTTAAGTTTCAGAGCTTAATGTACAACCATTTACAAACTGAGAAACTTGTTTTGCTGGTATCCTCTTCCCACTCATACAGAGGTGTCATTTCACTGTTTGATAACCATGCTGGTTGATTTTACTTGCTTAAGGCAACATATTATCTTTGCAATAGTTTACATTAAAGGATCAAGGAATATATATATATATTTAAATTAATAAATACTGGTTCAGAGTAAATTCTAGAATCACTAAGACTTAAGTCAGCCACATGTCTAACAGTGATTTCAGTGCAGAGAGCAGCAGTGATTCATAAGCGGATAATCAGGTACCCTAAATCTAATCTGTGTCTAAGGAAATGTGATCAGATTCCTGGACAATACATGATAGTCATAATTTCTGTTATACCTTTGCAAAACATCTGCCACTGTACCACATTTGACAGTCATTGAAAAATGTCTTCCTAGCTATTCATCTCTGCATTATAAACAGTAGAACCCAAACCAGCCAAACCATATGAAGATTCACCACTGTAAGCCTCGTGTATAATGCAGACTGTGATACATACCAGCTGTAGGGTAAATCAGTACATCTGAACATATTTACTGCATGTGCATCTCAATTGCTATGTGGTCCTGACCACGTTCACCCTTCCTCAAGCACAGCTAGCTACAGTATGTCTAGCACCAACATTGATGGGAAGATTATGCCATTAGCAAGCCTCTCTTTAAATATTTTAACATTGATATTAGGTGTATTAACAATAAAACCTGAAAAAAATAATGCAGAGGGCTCCTGGAGGAGCTCACATAAACACAATCACAAAGCCTTCTTAGCCAATGGATGACCACAGCTGCAAAATGATTAGATTTGTCTACAAGCATTGTTTTCTATGCAAGACACAAGCAATTGAATCAAAAGTCCACACACACACACACACACACACACACACCAGAACACAGCTGCAGAATGATTAATGATGATAATAATAATAATAATAATAGTACTTTATTTTTATAGTGCAATTCTAAAACCAAAGCGCTTTACATAATTAAAACACATATAAATCACAGAATAAACAATTAAAAGACTGATCACACAAAGTGAAAGAAATCAGATAAAACAGTCATTAAAAGCTTGCTTAAATAAATGGGTTTTCAGGGCTGCCTTGAAGTCTCCATGGTCCTGCACTCTCAAATCTGATGAGATAGAGAGTTCCACAGGATGGGGCCCTACATAAAGCCAGGGCCCCAGACAATTTCAGACAAACCCTGGGAACCTCTAACAAACCCTCATCAGTTGAGTGGAGAGGGTGGCCATGGCTGTAGGGAAGTCAGGGACCTTGCAGATAGCTCAGACCCAGTCCATGCAGGGCCTTATAAACAGTAGAACCCAAACTAGCCAAACCATATGAAGATTCATCTATGTAAGCCTTGTGTATTATGCTGACTGTGATACTTAACAGTTGTAGGCTAAGATTAGTCCATCTGGACTTATTTGATGCATGTGCATCTCAATTGCTATGGGGTCCTGACCAGATAGCTACAGTATGTCTAACACTAATACCGATGGGAAGAATATGCCTTTAGCAAGCATCTCTTTAAATATTTCAAAGTTGATATTAGCTGGTATTAACAATAAAACCTGAAGAAATCATACAGAAAGCTCCTGGAGGAGCTCACCTTAACACAAACAATCACAAAGCCTACTTAGCTAATGGATGACCATGGCTGCAAAATGATTAGATTCATCTACAAGCACTGTCTTCTATGCAAGACACACACACACACACACACACACACACACACACACACACACACACACAGCAGAACACAGCTGGATAAAGTACCAATATTTATGAAACTTATTAATTACACTTACCCTCAGACTTGCAGTGTGACTCCTCTGGCTCCTCTGTTTTCTGTACTGTGGCTAATTAAAAAAGACTATAACAAGACACTGGCCTCCAGCAGGGCCTATTAAAAACATTAGAGCAAAGGCACTCTAGGAAGACTCTCTGGGACAAGATGCAATAAAGAGATCCAAATGGCAGCCCCATAGTGACACACACACACACACACACACATGCACACACACACGCACACACACACACACACACTTATCTTGTAGTTTTCCTTAAATTGTGCTAGCCCAGTACTGCCTCTTTTTTTTTGTAGCGAAACCTCCTCTATAATGTTTTTATGGGCCTTTTCGTTTCTATGTTAAGTTTCAGTGCCTCATTTACAACCATTTGCAAACTGAGAAACTTGTTTGCTGTTTTCTCCTTCCCCACTCATACAGAGGTGTCAGTTCATTGTTTGATAACCATGATAGTTAATCTTACTTGTTTAGGGCAACATATAATCATTTGCAATAGTTTACATTGAAAGGATCAAGGAATATAATAACAAATGATGACAAGCAAGATGACTAAATGAGGATGTGCAGAAAGTGATTCAACAATAACAAGAACAACAAAAAGCTAGATATGCAGTAAAATATCTGAACACAAAAGCCATGACATAACCACATGGTCAGAATATGAAACATTTTGAAAGAAATATAAATGCAAAAGTAACCATTTCAGAAAGAAAATGGAATGTAAATGCAACAAATGCAGACAACGCTTATCCAAATGGAAGGCATTCCCTAACCTTTGAATAGCAGTCGGACTATTTTCACCTTAGCAGCATATTAGCATGAAATTAGCCTTCAGACTGTTTTGCCATGTTAACAAGAATGTATTAGTTATCTTGATAGCCTTCACAGTCCAAAGCCTTAAGTTAACCTGCCTATAGCACAAAATATTTAAATCAGAAGCCTAAGATACCAGTTTTCATAGCAGTCTGGATGATGGTCAAGGACTGCTTTTTAGTAGTATACTTTACTGCTTAAGCATGATTCATATATATTTAAGGTTAACATTACTACTAAATGGATATGTAAGGTTAAAAATACTGCTTAGGACTGGCTTTTACTGTTAAGTGACATTTAACATTACAACTCATAACAGTCCCATCCCAGTCAAAGCGGTATTTTTAACCTTAAATTATCACCACAGTCCAATGTAGAATTAACCTTAAATATGTAGAGTCATTTATAGGCTTGAAAAGTATGAAGTACATTTTACCTTCAACTTGTACACAAATAGTGTCCGAAAACCTGTATCATGACACAGACTTATCTTGTGAAATGTTGTCCAATGTCCATATAAATAATGCATCAATGTTAAATAAAAGTGTTTTGCCTGATCGCAGCACCATGATGACAGATCTTGTGATCTATTATACATGGCTAGAGTGATGCCTTTCAACTGGAATTCTTCGTTGAGCAAGAAATGCTGTTGTCAGGCAGTAACCCATACCTCAAAGTAGTTTTGAATCTCCCAAGAAATTATCCAGTATTAAGAAAATAAAATGGTGCTCACCTACTGTGTCCAAAGTCATGTTAAGCTCATGCATAAATCCTATGTTCTCATACCTTTTCAGTGTTCTTGAAGAAGACAACTAACATCCTTCAAGGTGTTATCGCAGACCTCGATCTGTCAAAATGCAGAAGCGTGAATAAGGGAATGGCCAAAATATAACACTTGAGAACTAAACTGAAAATTGTGTTATTTAGTCAGTCTCAAACTTCTATAGCTGCATAGAAATGTCCTGCATGTTACTTAAAATGTAAACAAGTGTACAAAGAGCCCATAGTATACTGCTTATCTGTACATTCTTATTACTGCAAGTAAATGATTACAAAATTGCATATCTTTGTTAAAAGCAATGATGTTCCAGCTCTCCCATTGTGTTTGTCACTGCCGTACACATGGGGCGTCTGCAGTAAAAATAAATAAATTTAAGAAAGCATGCAAACAGATTGGTAGTAGAAACACGGTCATCTACTTTGACAGAATTCCCCATCAACTCTGGCACATACTGTCTCTCCTGGCTCCTAACACCTTCCTCCACCCTGGTTTTAGTGCCCTTCCATGTGTCTCTACTTGGAACAACTAATTGTTATCACTGCATCACCTGCCATATTTTTCAATGGATCCACCATCCAATGCCTGGTTTTGGTGCCTTTGCATGTGTCTCTCTGCTTGGAACTAGTGGTGGGCAAAGTGACAAAACTTGCTACCTGGAGTAATCTGTGAATTTCACCCATTTTGCAGGGGTGATATGTGAAATTTCACCTAAGGAATGGTGAAATTTCACCCGTGGAACAACAACATGTTGCCTGCAGAAAGGTGACATGTCACTTTGGTAAGCAAAATTTTGCTTTCTGCTGGTAAAATTTCACCTTGGAAGGTGAAATTTCACCAAATAGTGGGACATTTGTGGATTATTCCGCCTGGCAAAATCAGCCAGTTCGCCATTACTTTGCGAAGTTTAAATTTGCTGCATCTCTACTTGGAACAATTAATTGTTATCACTGCATCATCTGGTTGATTTTCAATGGATCCACCATCCGATGCCAGTAAGATTTTCAATGGATTCACCACCCTCTGTTTAATAGTTTTCCTGATGTACCTCTTAAACCTCCAACTTGTGAGTGGCAGATTTTAATGGATCAACTCCCTCTTTGTTAAATATACCTCCAATCTACCTACAAGTTTCCCTGCATGTCCATATTACCTTGATGTACCAATCTGAATAATTCCCACATCGCCTTTATGAAATGGCAGATACTATCATAGCCCCCTTCTCATTCTGGTTTCCTGGGATCATATGGATTGCTTTGAGACAGTCTTTGTACTACCTGTTTTGCAAAATGTTCTTCAAGCACAAATCATGATCAAGGTGAATGTTTACATTTTGTCACCTGTGCAGGTGGTTTGCTTCTGAAATCAACAGCTGAGTAAATGTAAAATTCCTTCATGCCATTTGATGGCACACTACTCTAATTCAGATTTCTTGCCATGCAATCATGAGCAGCATCCAATACACTATCCTTAATCAATACATAAATAATGGCATGGTTACAGTTTGATGAATCTTTTAATGGCCAATTTTCTTTAATGGTATTTTTGTAGTTTAATGTCTCATTAATCATGCACAATGCCTGCTAACACTGGAATTCATCATACTACGAGTATAGTTTGCATTCAGATACACACACACACACACACACACACACTAGTCATATGCCAGGATAGACGGAGTGTTAGTCTTCTTTCACCTGCTAATAGAGATTCCTATATGGCACACTCTCCATGCTAGTCACTCATCATGCTCTCCTGACCCTCACCCTGGGTGGAGGCAGAAGTAGGTCACAGCCTAAACAGTGATGCTATGCCCACATTGATTAAGGACAGTGCCGATAGAAATTCATTTACAGGCTATTAAGAGTTTCTGACCCACAACATCAGGGGAGCCATGCAGCAAGATGTGAGGGTACTGGGTCAAAACAGCACAGCAAGAAGAATACTGGAAGAACCCCATTGTGAAAAGTGTGAAATGATTTACAGGGAGAGGGTATAATAGCAGTAAACTATTACCAATACCCTTGTTGCTCTCTGTATCACCTGAAGAGGGCTGATGTTGCCATGTGCTGTTGTGGCTGGCTGAGACACTCCTGTGGTGAAGCGACTAAGGCACCAGAACGTGGTGTGGTAAAGAGCCTGGGTCCGTGGTTCAATTCCCACCATGTCCCCTTCCTACTGCAACATTTTTTTATTTTATTGCGAACACAATAATTTCCTGTTCCTGACTTCTTTCCCATCCGAAGTCCATGACTTTCAGGAGTTTGGAGGTTAGAGGGGGTAGATTCAGGAGGGAGGTGAGGAGACATTTCTTAATAGAGGTTGTTGGCAAAGTGGAATGCACTACTAGCTGAGGCGGTGCCATGTAACACAGTGGAATGCTTCAAGAAGGGGTGGAACAGGGCAAAGGGGCAGCTGCTGAATAGGGAGCTAGCTGCTATCTCGACCAGCCTAGATAGACCAAGATGGTCTTTTGCTGCTGGCAACTTTCATATGACCCATATGTGTTTTAATGGCTCATTAATTGTGTTGAATTCCAGCATGACTCATATGCACTAGAAGAGTGCAGATTCCAATAGAACACCCAGTAAACATAATTATTTTTAAAGTAACAGGTGCTGTTTTGAAATGAGCACTTATGAGATGGTTTACCAGTCACCTGTATGTTTTGAAACAACCTGCCATATCATTATATGTAACAAACCCATCATCTTGCTGAATGCACTCATAACACAACTTATGTGGTCAGTGTGAGGTTAACAGCTTGTTCTGCACGGAGTAGTGTTCAATAGTCTCTACCCATGCCGGCAGCCTTACCACCTTGGAACCTTCAACTATCAAATCTCATGATTAAGTAAGGTCTGATTTGATAAGTGGATTCCTCTAACAAACACCAGGTGGGGACAAGGCTGAAACAACTCTCCTTTACAGGCCACAAAATAAACAAAACAAGTTGCTACACATTTCAATGGAATGGGTACCTTGTTATATCACACACCCAACAGGACAGTTAGGTAATTAAATTGGGCTTACCTGCCCCATCAGTCAGGGAATCCAGAGTTGAGGTGTCCTGGGTTTAGACAATTCTGGCATGACCTGAAAGGTAAGAAAGAAGGTTGATGAAACACAAAGGGTCAGATGTCCTAAAAGAGAGTTGTGGGGTTAAAGTTACTTATCTAATTGGTACACAGTCTTGTCAGACCTGTAGAAATAAAGCAAAAAAAGAATTACTATGGGAACATACAGTAGTGCAGGGGAGAGAGAGAGAGAGAGAGAGAGAGACAGAGATGTGTGATGAGGAGCAGTGGGTCTGGGTGTCCACGACCAAAATGTATACTAAATAACAAAAAATAAAGGGGTGAGTACAGCACAGGAGTAAAGGAAGGGAGTTTTAGAGGAAAAACTACTTAATCATAGTAAAGAAAATATAGATAGGAAATAAAAACACAGACAGCTAAGAAAATAATAAAAAGAGATACTGAGGGCTCAGCAAAACCCCTTAAGCGCCACTAGTTGGCCTGCTGGTGACCAGCATATTTAAGTAATAGCCCTAATGGGCTAGTGGGGAGCTCTTGAGCTAGTGGTTCTTGCATCATTTAAAAAGACTGGTGGTTGAAGGGGTCTTGAGTTGTCCCAGGAGGCCAATGTTTTAAAGGTCTAGCCCTGGTGGTGTTGTGGCAAATAGTGTTTTTTTTGTTATTCTGTTTAACCTTTCCCTGGCATCTTGGGGTGTCCCTGGGCCTAGACTATATATAGTAGACATGTAGGTTGGTCAGAAAACTGCTGAACATAAATGCTGCAGCTGTTGCTATGCAACCAACAGTTTAGCGCTACTGCATTAGAGTGACAGTGCTGGCAGGCAGTTTCAATTCTCAATCCCAACCTGTATGGGTTCAGGCTTTAACCTACTCAGTGGGTGGGAAGAAGATGGATATATGCCTTCCACTACCAATCAGCCACAAAGTAACTATACGAAGAGCCCCGAGGAGCTAATCAAGAGGGTCTGGAAGAGGGATGGTTAAGAGGGTCCAGAGGGTGGGGCAGCCAAAGTAGGTGGCAGGAACTGCCAGTTAAGCCACATGGTGGCTGAGTGTAGCTAAGTGCCTTTAGGGGCCTGATAGGAAGGGACCTGGAGAGCAGACACACAGGATGGGGCCACAAAGAAAATCCAAAGGCCCATGCCTGAAATGGGCTTAAAAATAGTGGTAGAAGGCAGGCATGGAGGAGTATTTGGGCTCCCTAAGAAGTCATTGAAATGGCAAAACTGTATACAATACAGTTGCACAGCAGCTAATGTCAGAGCACCAAGGGCTACTAAAGGATTGGGGATGGAAAAAAAGAAAAAACAGCATATGGGCTAGGAGTCTATTATTAGAAGCACAGAGTGCTAAATAAAAGAGCCCTGATGCGATATAAATATAAATAAAATTTATGCAATGGGTGGACATAAATGGAGCACGATCTGAGTAACTCAGATATAAATGTAGACTTTTACAGCATGGCTACTCTCTCTCCCCATCCCACGAGCACAGCCACTCACTTCACCCCATCCCACCAGCACACCTACTCTCCCACCCCATCCCACCAGCATGCCCACCTCCCACCCCATTCCACCAACATGCCCACTATCCCCACCCCAGCAGCATGACCAATGTCAACACCTCACAGGTATGGGCACTTTCCCTACCCTGACCCACCATTACTGCCACTCTCCCCACCACACCAGCATGGCTACTCCCACTCTGACCCACCAAACATGGACAATCTTACAACCCATCCAAACACACAGTCCTTCTGCCCCACCAGCAAGACAGCCCCTTGCTCCACCAAACCCACAGCAACTGTGTGCCCATACCACCAACACAGACAGTACCCTCCCTACTGTACCAACAGCAGACAGCTACCCATGGACCTGTAGGGTTGGACAAGTCATATGATACCTGAAAAACACCTGCAAACTTGTGTTTGGGGTAAACAAATGACTGCATCCTAAGAGCAAGTCTGCATTGGGGCGGGCTCACATCCTGTACATCCTCTGAACAAGCCTGAGGTTTTCTGTTGCTTGCCCCAGAACAAGTTTGGGAAAGTGGCATGCTGTGTTCCTGATCAAGTCTGAGGGTCTCTGCTTGCTTCCACACACAAAGTTTACAGGGATCACACACTGTGCAGTGTAGGCAATATAGGATGTGACACCACCCACCCACAAATTGGTCTGAGGTCCTCAGACTAGCTCAAGACCAATTCCTCCCTAAGGAGTTAGTGCATCATGCACCCCCACCGCTCAACTTGCCATTCTCTATGCAAAAACAAGAGACCTCTGGACTTGTTCAAGGGCACAGTGTCCAAGCTCCCTCAGCAAAATCTGAGGGCCTGTGTTGCTTTTGTTTCAGACAGAAAATGTGGGGATGAAGAGTCTTGTTTTACATACTGACCAGGGGCAAGTTAGGAGAAAAGTTTGCATCAATGTGTTTTGAACCAAGTTCAAGGGACTGTCTTTATCTAGTGTGTGTGTGTCCAAGTGCAAGATGGTGGGTAATATTAACTTCCCCAACTTGCTCTGGGGACAGAAACACAGACCTCAGACATTCTCAGAGACACACCAACTCCCTCCTCTGCAACTTGCCCCTGGCTACCCTTTTACTCAAACTCTGGGCACACAGAAAGCAACAAGAGACTCAGATTTGTTTAGGGTGTAAGCCCCTGCCCCACAAAAGTAGGAAAGTCTGCATTACAGCTCTGACTTTTTCAAATGAAGGCATTTTCCAGACAACGTTCACTATTAATTCATACAAACACAGCCAGGTTACATTTTTTGTCAGGGACAGCACTGAGGCTAATCTGCTTATGGCAGCTGTGTTTCTATACTGGTTAGTGGTTTCCTGACTGCCTTTTGAAACAACTGATTTAATTCAGCCACTAGACCTGCTAAATGGCACACCAGGGGCAATACTGACTGGGCAGAAACTTCCAAAACAGCAACAGGATGCCTGCAGGTTACTTGCCAACCCAAGCATACCATAACTGAAACGTCAAATGGACATGGGGCTCTCAAACTGTAAGACTGGCACCACTGAAAGATCTACTAGGAACTGTAAAATCAGTTTCTATTACCTCTACTAGTGGCAGATACCCTTACACTCAACCACTCACAACACTGAAGAGGTGGGAACACATTTGACTTCTCGCTTAATAATAGAGAACAAGTTCCAAAAGTAAAAAATCCAGGGCACTCAAAAAATGGATCAGATGCAGATTACATGCTGCTTAATCAAATCAACTCCAAAGACTGACTGTGAATACCACCTCACATTTCATTCATATACCTTAACTGGAGGCAAAATAGAATCAGACTCTAAATTGGAAATTCTGAAAATCTGAGCTACTGACAAAATGGATTCCCAAAATTCAAGCACACCTGCTGGGAAGTAGTATGGGTACCTGTCTGAGCTCCTGATGCCTGTGACCCTTGCCCACAGTAACCTTTTCCAGCACCCTCCGTTCCTCCTCGAGGGGCCTCCTGGACATCCCAGGGTTTGGTTCAAGACCTCTGGTGACCAGCGTTTAGTGTCTCTGGGCTGACCCTATGGAATGCACTTCCATCTGCAGTCCTGGAGGCCTCTCGATTGGTGTCTTAAGCAGAGGCTTAAGACCCACCTCTTCTGCCAGGCTTTCACTGAATAAGTTGTTTTCTTTATTATATTATAGCTAACTTTATATGTAATTAAATTTGTAGAGCACTGATTTTAACTTCCCTGCTGCTGTTATAATTGTGTTTTGTATTTTATGCATTTTCTTCTTATCATGTCAGTGTGCCAAGAGCCTCCAGGATTGGGTGCCTTAGAAATAAAATTGCCTTGCCTAGGGAAGTCTTAAAACACACATTTTCACATCATTTTATTCATCCCAGAAGTGATGATTACAGGGACATGATGAACTTAAAGTTCCTTAGGACCTTAAAATAAATTACACACACATAACCCCAGTGCACCAAATCAGACTCTACTTACCTAATAGATAAGGCATGTCTGTAAGACCTGTAAAGGGTTACCCTTTGTATGAGAATGGTTTGAGGACCAACAAAGGAGGTATAAGTGGGACCTGAGGAACAAAACCCCACAATAAAGTTCACCCCAGTTTAGAAAAGGCAGTAATTAAAGGTAGCGCTCACCTGCTTCTTAGTGAACTTAGGGAGGGATCCAGAAAACATACTGTAGATGGGGCACCTATAAAATTAGAATAGAGAGTGATCAAAAAGGATCCATAGTTCTTGAGAAAGATAAGACTACAGATAGGACAGGTGAAAAAATTACATACTACTTATCTGATGGGTTTTAGTTATCTCTGTAGATCCGTTGAAGAAGAAGAAGAAAAAAAAGAAAATATGTTAGTACAGTGAAGCCCACTTAAATGCACATTGGATAAGTGCACATCCTGCTTAAATGCAAATTTTTTCCACATCCAAATTCTTTTCCTATTCATGCAGTGTTAAATGTACCTCTTAAGTGCACACATGTATGTACACATTTCGTTAAATGCACTTTTTTTACTTTTGTTACTTTTCCTATTGATTTTCAGTCCAACCCAGCTTTTAAGTGCACATTTTGTATAGTACACATGCCACCTTAAAGAGTCCACCTTAACATTTTAGTTGGCTAAGTAAAAAAAATGTATTTTGTCAAAAGAAAAGACTGAATTTAGCCTTCTGTTTAATTATTAATCCTACACTGAAACACACAAAGCAGAAGATTACTGATTTTTTCAAGTTGTACTGTGCCATTGACTGTGCAGTAATGTCATTTAACAAAATGCATTACAGAAGCAGTGAAGTGTGCCTGCAAGTGATTTTCTGGTTAAATGCACAGCCGCTTTAGTGCACAAAAACTTTTATCCCAAGGGTGTGCACTTAAGAGGGCTCCACTGAACAAAAGTTCAGAAAGCAAGGAAATTGGATATGAACTGATATCCTAGTACTTTGATTGTTTGGGGTGGGGGTATAGACTACCATAATTGGGGAGGGCTCCAGCTACATTCTTGCAACAGATGACAACATACCCAATCACTGCAAATGCACCAAATTACTTCAGTCGTACAGCTAAACCTAGAAGCTGCAAAGCGACTAGGCCAATAAGGTGTTGGGCTGGGGGAGTTTTACAAAGAACAGAATAAAAAAATCTACATTTCCTCCTACTGAATATTATGTATTCTAAAATGTTTTTAGTTTATACTATAACACATTTTACCCAAGACAAGTTCTCATTTCTAGTGTGATCTTGCTTCTAAACACTAACTCCTACAGCTGAGTGGACTACAGGTTATTCACAAAGAGCCACACGTGCTTCAGTTAACAATCAAGTTTGCAACTTGCAGCAAGATACCCACAGCAGGTAGGATCACTGCCAGTGAATGCAGACCAGCCCTGCCCCAAAACACATTGTAGTAAACTGCAGTTGCACATTTCTTAGTCTGAAATGCCATTTTCTATCAAACAAATGTAACCCCTAGGTGGGCTATCCCAAGGCTACTATCCCTGCCTGCTTGGCTAGTAGCAGGTTAATGGGCTTGAGTTCTGAAATAGGTGCCTCCACCCAGAGATTAGGGTTAGTAGTGGTCAAGCTAACCTGGGCACAGCCCTCTGGGACACTGTAACCCCTTTCCTTACTAAGTGGCTGGAACAATACACAATAATCACTTTCACAATACCCTGATACACCCCACAAGTACCACACTGTTTGAACTTACCACCAGGACTTTCCTCTGGCCTGGCCTGGGGACCCCATAAAACAAGGTTATACACAGCAAATAACAGCAGTAAAGTACTCTTGCACAAACTGGAACCACAGTCAGGGTAACTGCAAAAGAGTTAGTTCTGATTTATTTAAGGGGCTTGAACAAGGGAGGGGTGTAATCAGGTTAATTTGCTTAAAGGCTCTATCAGTCAAACAGTCATGCATGCACTTCAGGGTCCACACACAGTCACACACTCTGGGTACCCAAATGGAGAATGGTGGGCTAGCCAGGAATGTTGCAGCTGGATGGGGCCCTGTGATGGAAAAACAACATGCACAACACACACAATTTGTAATCTGGAGCCAGAGGGCTCAGTTTATGAAAAGAAAACAACAAGACAATCAGATGACACACTTTTAGATTGGGCTGTTGTTGCAGGGAGCTACCCTGATGATTACTCACGATACCCAAGACTGGACACAGGCTGGATGAAATTGAGACAGCAGGTGGTTAATCTGGGGTGCCAGCAGAAGCAGGGCCCACACGATTCACTGAGGCGCGCTCCTGTTCAAGCGTGAGCAGGGTGCTGATCCCCAGGCAGGTCTCTCGCCGGTGGCTTTCTCTGTGCTGTGGGTAGTCTGGCAGGGCCAGCGTGGCATGGCCCAGGCCGAATGGAGATGAATGTGGATTCAGTCCGATTAAGCTGGATAAAGCTTCAACAAGCAGAACACAGTTCACACAGTGGGGAACCAAATCATGATCAATTTCAATACACAGCACATTTACATGTAAAGGATTCTATGGTACCAGTAAGCGAACACAGTTCACACAGTGGGAAACCAAATCACAACCCCTTTCAATACACAGCACATTTACATGTAAGGAAATTCTACCATACCAGGCAAACCACTCTCTGATCATGATCGCAAAGTCTCTGCACAAACCAGGGATTCAAAAGCAGCTGGAAATCCTGACAGGCGATCGCATTCAACAAATCTTGGTCTTCTTCAGGTTAAAGCCTGGTCACAGTCCAGTGGCTTAAATAGTCCTCACATCTCAGATTCAGTCTGAATAAACTCTATTTTCCCTCTCAGGGACAGTAGGCAGGCAGGCAGGCCAAAACTCAGCCCTTTCACAGTTCTCCCATGAAAAACTACAGAGAACTGCTGCTCAAAATCACTTGAGCTGTTACTTCTTCACTTTTCAGCTCAAAACTGAAACTAGCTGCAGTAGCCTGGGAAATTCCCCAAGATCCAAAGGTTTGTTTGGTTGATCCTCCTATCAGTCACAACAAAGGCTCCCCCTTCAGGTGCAAAAGGCACAGAAAGCCCAAAACTATAATTCCTACAGATTTTGACTCCGAAGCTCCTGTAGTCCGGCTCCATTTTAGGTCCCACCAGTACTGATTAGTCCAATTCACAGTCCAGGACCAAGATAGAGCAGATAAACAAAACAGTCCTTGCTGCAAAGAAGGCAGGTTAGACAAACTACATTATCATTATCACTCTAAATGATTTTCAGCAAATAGTTACATCTTTCAAGAGGCTCCCTCTCAGATTACTGATGACTACAATCCAGGCATCTCTTAAAGAGACAGTACACATAGGCTATACAGACACTCTCTGGCAATCACATTTAAACTACTAAAATGCAGGACACCAGCCTGGCAGTGAGCATTTAGGCAAGCATGATGAAGACTTTTGGGAACCCCCATTTGTAGGGGGTTATACCAAACTTAACAAATGCAGTAAAACAAAGAATGCATGCAGTTCTTAGTCTGAAAGGCCATTTTCTCTCAGACAAAACATTAAAAATGCAGTAAAAACAAAGACTGCATTCTTATTTACAGCAAGGAATTATAAATGAAGTCTGACCAGAACAGCAGGAAGCTAGCTCCAAAAACACAATGTATTCAAGCTAAAATAATCTCTGCCAATCTTCCTAGAATAATAAGCCCTTTTCTGAGTTAAAGTTTTTAAAAAACTATAGAAAAATACCTGACAATGTTAATGTTTCTAGGCAGGCTATGTAAGAAGCATGCAGCTCAAATTCACAAACCAGTTTTAACTGGTCAAACCTGCTTTGAGAACAACAGAAAAACTAGGAAGTGAATCATTCTGGCAGCATCATTGCCTGTCAAGAAGCCAAGGGTTATGGGAAATGAAGGTTTTTTAGATTGTAAAGTAACAGGCAAGTGCTATCAATCAGTTTCTCAAGATGTTCCAAATTATTTATGCAAAAAAATTGGGTCATAAGGATGAATACATGAGGACGCATCTTAGAAGACTGACTTTATTTAACCATTTACCTACCTTGGGTTGTCAAATGAAGATGAAGGGTCTCATTTTCTCTGAAGTCCAGCTTTTCTGCTCAATTCTTCTGAAGATGAATAGACCCAAGTTAGATCAAATGATTGCAAAAGCCTAAGCGTCAATCCTGAGCTGTAAATCATAGTAACTGAGTAAACATGCCATCACTGAGGTGACATTTGTGTTAAGAGCATAAGACAGGTACAACAACATTATTTCTATGATGGTTATCATGGCAACAAACCATGGGTCTTAGGGAGCTATGTTTCAATCTGCATGCTCTAGTCCCCCTCCCACAACACCACCTCCTCCTTCATAGCCAGCTACCATCCATGCAGCTGGTCTAGCCTCCTTACCAACCTCCTGTATCTGAACCACCAGTCTACAGTTCAGCCACCGTCTACTCCCCAAACCTCCCTGCAACTGGACCAGCCCTAAGTCCAGCATCACTCTAGCTGACCACTCTCTCAGTAGCCAGAACTGCCTGTCTGACTTCTCTCCTGCTGCTGCATTCCCTTCCAGGCCCCTGACCAGGTCCTCGACAAACCTCTTGATTGGTATCACTGGTAGTACAAGGTTGTCAATAAAATTGCTATTTTTTTTTCAAATTAATTTTGTACTCCATTGCACCAAGGTATCTCTCAGAGGTGCCACTTAACACTGCCCTACTACTCCCACTATGACACCTCCAGGAATCCCTCCCCAGATAGATTTCCAAGCCCCTGATCACCTCCTGGGGAAGAGCCGCCACTCCCTACCTGGCAGCGTCTGTCTGTAATTAGAGGTCCATCTCTTCATGGGCGGTGCCTGAGATTGCCAAAGTGGTAGTCTGGTGTTTGGAATGTGAGGTTGGTCCCTGAGGCCCTCATTGCCTCCTCAGTACTCTGGGGATTTTTTCTTTTGTTATACACTAATGCAGCGTGCAATGGCGTCAGAGTGGGACCTCCCACAGACAGCCTGCCATCACCAGTCCCCAACTGCTCGTTCCTTGTTTCTGGACGATGTTCCCAGCCTCAGCAAGGTGCCTCCACTGAACAAGAAGTTCACCTGAACCTACCCCAGCAGAAAAGAACAGTCCTCTGGACACTCAATCTTCTCCTCCCCTGCTGACCTCTGGTGGCCCAAGCCTGTTCTGAACATGGGTCACTGTCATGGTGCGAGGTATGGCATCCAGCACCTCAACCCTCAGTGCCACTGGCCCAGCTAAATTCACTATTTTGAAGCCCTCTTGTTTCCTCGCTGTTTTGCGCTCACTGTTTCATGGGATACCTTCACCTTTCACTTTTGCAATGTTCCAAAAGTATAAATGCTTTCTTTGCAAAACCAAGCAAATAATGTGTGCTACCTTTTATACTTTCCACTGCTCTCCCCAAGGACTTCTCTGTCATGGGAGAAAAGAGGAATGCTGTTGCCAGATATATGAACCTACTACAACAAAGAATTATAAAAATGGTCTCAGGACCAGCCCATTGGTACAGCAGTAGTGATACCACTCACAATGCCAGAGACTCAGGTTCGGAAGTGAGCCCTGATCATTAGGAGTCAGCTGGGAGAAGGAGGACTGAGCATACCAGAGGGTGGGTCACAGTTTCTGCTGCTCTACTGCCACCTAAGTGACCACCTAGGTGACCACAGCTGGCAGTGCAATGGAGATGACATCCAGCTTTGCCTTTGTTGCCTGGACCAGCTTTTGTTTTGGCCCAGGCCCCAAATCCCTGCCATGGGAACTTAGCCCCACTCCACACTATCCTGTCATACCCTGGTTTATCCCCTGGTCAGGATGCCAGGCAGGCACCACCTCCCAATGGACAGAAAGGGCACCCCAGGATGAGACCATGGAGTTGGACTCCCAGTGGGCAAAAAGACAGTGAGAACACCAGCAAAGCAAGGGTGTCATGCCTGGGGACTAGATGTTTACTGCTGCATTATTCCCTGGAGGTGAGATGTGCAATGACATCCATGGAACAAGCCAAAGTCCGTTCCACCTCCCAGACATCTAGACACCAGTTGCAGTAGATCCTCAGCCTTATTATAATGTTTGTGTTTGCCCCGTCTGTGGTCTCTATCATTCCAGACACTAGTCTCCCCTTCCCTGGAGGACAATAGTCCCTTGGATGCTCAATCCTTCTTCACCCAGCCGACCCTGTGATACCCAAGTCTGTTCCTTAGCCAGGATTTTGGCATTGCACGCATATGTTTTTCCTCTGTGCCAGCAGTCCAGCGCACTGGACCATCTTTTCAGAGCCTGAGACTGAACTGAGAAGGTCCCTGGCCCATCCTCCATCTACAACTGAACTGTTTTCAGTGACATCACCCTGCCTTGAAGCTCAACTGCAGTGTTCCCATAACAGTTCTACAATGGTAAGTTGTTGAGAGTCACTAGGATGTCTACAGGGTGCCAGTGCCTGCTGCACTCCAGAGAAGGAGAGCAGTCTTTGGGATGCTCATCCTTCTCAACACACCCTCACCCAGTCATCCAATGACCTGAATTCACTACTAAACCCATATCATCAGTGTTACAAGTGGTTGCTACCCCTGCACTGGTATGTTGGCCCACATTGTTAAACTTTGTGAAGTAGTTCAGTCTTTTATAATGTTGCAGATTTGCCTCTGCCAGGGTCTTTGTTGTGCTGGACACTAGCCTTCCCCCCTAAACAAGGAGAGCCATCCTGGATGTGCAATCCTTTTCCATCTAGCCAGCCTTCTGACACCTGTGTCCATTCTCAAACCCAGGATGCCTTGCCGCTGTGCCAGCAGACTGCCCCTGGATCAGCCTCTTCAGAGCCTGATTGTGACCTAGGAAATTCCCAGCCCTTCCTCTATCTGCAGCATAACTGTCTCCAGTGATATCACCCTGCCTCAAAGCTTGGCCCCAGTGTTCCAGTATCAGTTCTGTGACAGTTACTGGTGAGAGCTGCTAGTCAGGTATCCATTATCAGGGGTCAGTGTCTGCCAGGTGCCAGTGCCTGCTGCACTCCAGAGAAGGAGAGCAGTCTTTGGGATGCTCATCCTTCTCCACACCCCCTGCCCAGTCTTCCAATGGCCTGGGTTCACTACTAAACTCATATCATCAGTGTTACAAGCAGTCACTACTACTGTGCTGGCATGCTGGCCAGCATTGTTAAACTTTATCTAAGGTGGTCAACTTCAAGGGCTGATTTCCACCAGTGTCACTCTAATCTTCTTCCAACTTGTCTCCAACTCCCTTATGGTCCCATCAAACCAGGGCAGCTCGGGAGAGAGATGTACACGGACATGGGTGATAGAATCAGGCTTCAGTAACAGCTTATTATAGGCTTGAACTAGACTCTCTGGATCCTCACCTACCCTAAGAATCCCAGTAGTTCCAACACCACCAGTAGACTATCTTGGGTCACATCCCTTATAGGGCAGTATCTGACCTGTCTCCACAGGGCAGGCCTAGAGGAGGGACCTGAGATTGAACCTTACAGTGTGGTGATCTGACCATAATATGACAGGTTCTACCACCAAGTCAGAGGTCTCCATCCCCAGGTGAAAAAACAGATCAAATGAGCTACTGTGATTATGGGTAGTAGAGGCAACAACCTGTGTGAACCCAAAGAATTCATAAGTTGGAGGAAGTTTTGCCCAAACGGCGAGTTCATCATTGACCAAGCGTGGAAGTCGCCCAGGACCATCAACCTGGGCGACTCAAACACCATGTCGATGACAAAGTCTTCTACTTCCTGCAGGGATAATTTCTCACCCCTGGGTGGACGGTAGATGAGAACAATCCTGCAGCCCACATCTGCTACCATGGTAAACTCAAATGATCTAGTCTCCTCAACTGGCACACCAGTAAAGCCCAATTTCAATCTAAAACAAATGGCTACACCCCCACCCCTGCGGTCCAGTCTTGAGCGGTGTATTACCAAGAACCCGGATGGAACAACTGCCTCCAAAATGGGGCCTGCATTATTGTCAAGCCAGGTCTTGGTGATGCAAGCTAGAACCTGCTGTCCGAACAAGCTCGACGATAACCACCGCCTTGTTCCTAATAGACCTGGCATTGCATAACACCACTTGAGTCGGACGAGGTTCGGCGTCGGCCGAGCTAACTGCCCAGAAATACTGGAGCCCTTGGGTATGGAACTTAGACATGGAGAACCACGTTCTAGAGACCATTTTTCCCCAGGGCATCTCCTGGAATATGCAACCCGATAAGGCCTCCCAGCTCACCCCTCCTTGGAGGTTTGGGGCCCCAACCCACCTCCACCTTCTGTTGACTATACCCAAAGCTCTGCAGTGACTATAAACTGCTGCGGGAAGGGAGGACAATAGAAGGGTGGGAGGTTCTGACCTCTGAGGGGAGTAGTGCCTGACCTGGAGAGCTGTAGGTCAGCACAACTTTAATCCCGAACTTACACTAAATACTCCCAAGTAAATCAAACTACTACACACCCTAAACCTATCCTAACTATTACTAGAAAAAAAATAACAATAAAAAATATATAGCAAAACACAAAAAGAAACAGTCAGAACAGCAATAGTGCCTAAATTAGCTTAACATTATTGCTCAGCAATGCTAATGTCCAAATCTAACTAATAGAGATGATTTATCAATGCCAATAAAGCCACGCCATAGCTTCAAGAAAAGTTTTAGACTAGAAAGAGGGTCTTTCACCGCCCCTAACCATAAAAGTTTGCCCAATAAATGTAGCCCTCTCACTGCCACATCAGCATGCTTTCGTGAAATGTTAAAACAGAAAAAGAGGCCCACTCACTGACTCCAAAGGAACATGAATAAATATGTAATACCAGCAAGTTTAGGCTTGGGAGCAGTCCTTCCTTTTCTTCTAGACTAGATCTCCAAAGAAACCAGCCCAAGAAAATAGGTTCCTTCTTGGCTCCTTGATGGTCCAAATGCCAGGCCCCGAACCAGCCTTAAGGCAGGCACCAGAACACTACTTATTCCCCACCTAGGCCACTGGAGCTACCGGTCCCCATCAGGCAGCTCCCAACAGCCCAGGAGCTCAGGTAAATGCCCACCCTTCAACTGGCAATTGCAACCCCACCAGGAAAACTAGCCGCACTCCTCACCCACCTCAGAGCAAGCCCACCCAGCTAACCTTATCTTCTGAGCTCCACTGCAGCAATCCTTCTCAGCACTGCTCCCAAAATCCAACGAAGTTCATTCAAAAGGTGACCGATGATCCCACTCATGCTGTCTCCTCCCACTCCACTCCAGGCCAGTACTCAGGACTCAAGGCACCAGGTAGAGCTCCGTAATCATGACTGGACCACAACCTTCTACCTCCCAAACGTGGTTCAGCCAGTCATTCCTGGAGTCAGCCTCAGCCTCGGCCTTCTGTTTCCACTAGCTCCCAAAGTACAACTGCTGGAATCACTATATGCAAGCACCAACAGCTCACACCATAGCCACACTACTTATGAATGCTGGTGCAGGTAAGTCTGACCAATAAAACTACGGGCAAAGGCATTTACTAACCGGGTCGAGTTAAAAGTATGCCGACTGCAAACTTGCAATAGTCCTGCTACTGCGCTCTGACTCTCACAGCCTCAACTCTAAAACTTAACAAAACTTCAAAAGTTCATGGAAATAAAAAATTAAAATAAAACAATCAATTAAAACAAATTAAAAATAGTGACTGCTGAGCTAAAACGACAGCTGGCCCAGTGTTGCCACTATCTTAATGGGATTAGATTTGTCTACAAGCATCATCTTCTATACAAGACACACACACACACACACACACACACACACACACACACACTTATTTATCATGTAGTTTTCCTTTAATTGAGCTATCCCCAGTACTGCCTCATTTTTTTTGCAAGCTGAAACTTCCTCTATAGTGTTTTATGGGCATTTTCTTTCTGTGTTAAGTTTCAGTGCTAATAATAATTTACAACCATTTGCAAACCGAGAGACTTGTTTTGCTGGTATCCCCTCCCTCACTCATCCAGAGGTGTCAATCCATCATTTGATAACTATGTTGGTTGATCTTACTTGAAAGTAAACTTGTGTTATTTTAAATGATTGATAACATCAATGTCCAGTTTGCATCTCTTGAGGATGAAGCTGTATCCCTTGTATCCCATGAAGTAATTCACTTGGCACCAGCTCTTAATACCTCATCAGTAAGATGCATCATGCATGTAAGCAGGGGTGTGGCCAGAAATGTTAAACTTGTACTCAAGACGAGAGATGATGGCACTGTTGCCTATGGGGAAAGTCTCAGGAATAAATATGTATCTCTAGAGGAAAGAAGGGAAAGGAGATGACAGAAGCATTCAAATACTTCAACAGTATCAATAAGGTATAGGAAGGTGCAATTCTTCTGAGAAGGAGATGTTCAAGGACAAGGCATGATATGTAGCTAGAAGAGGGAAGACTTGGGGGATATGAGGAAATACTTCTTTACAGATAGGGTGGTGGACACCTGGAACAGCCTGCAAGCAGAAGGAACAGTAAAAATCCAGTGGAGAGGACGGGCTTGACACTGACAATGGCGGATGCAGCCTAGCTGAGCTCCTGACTGCACTCAGCCTAATTCAGTAGATTTGGGTAGTATTGGACATTCAAATACGTCTAACTGAGGTGGTACCTGTCAGGAAATTGATGGCGACTAACAGGAGCAAGAATAAACAATTGAAGCTCTTATTTGGCATGTCAGATCTCCTAAACAGCAAGCTAGAGGCCTAGCTGAACCTGGAGGCACTGCAAACTCTGTAATGGTGCAGGAGAGCATGTCTGAGCTGGGCGTTCCTTAGCTGCAGTGCCTGCCACTCTAGCACTTATGCAGCACAACATGAAGGCAGGTTTCGATAATATTACTTCCCAAATATCCCATCTGCAATCGGTAGGTTTACCACCCGTCTCCATTTCGCAGGACAGTCCTGATTTGGGCAGGTGTGTCCTGCAAAAACATGAAAAATACTACGTGTTCTGACGCTTTAGTAGAAAAAATATTTTCTAACTTTTCTTTAAATCTTGTAGAAAACTATAGTACCTTAACTAAAATAAAATTATATGAAACCATAGAAGCAACAAAAACTACAATACTTAGCCTTAATTCTGATAATATAGAAAACAAGTCTGTTGCACTAGACGAGGTTATGTACTGTCCTGTGAAAATCATGTTTTAGTAAGAAATGTCCCACTTTGAGCTTCTTAAAAGGTAGTAACCTCAGCAATCGTGGTGAAGTGGCTTTCTGAGAGCTCTGCTAATCATACTACCCACCTGGAAGAACTGGAGAATTGGGTCAGTGGCCTTGAGGACTTGCTGTCAGCAGCTATGGGGACAAACAGAATCTTAATAAGCTGGTGGAGGAGCTTATTGAAGGGATCGAGGTCAGGAAAACCATTCCCGCCATTCTAACCTCAGGATTGTTGGACTTCCTGAAGGGACTGAGGGAATGACCCTGAAGGATGCTGCATGCCTAGCTATTCGAACATTTAGATCTCCATCATGCTCTGCAAAATGTGAGGTGGAAAGAGCTCATTGTGTGGGCCCATAAATTTCAGGTTCTCGTCCAAGGCATTGTTTAATAAAATATCTGCGATATACTGGACGAGGGCGATTCTGAGGAGAGAAGGAGAAGGGCCGATCATGCTGGGCAACCAGAAAGTCTATATCTATCAGGACTTTAGTAAGCAACTACAAGCACAGAGGCAGAAATTCAATGAGAATAAGGGGTGACTCTACAAGATGGGCTGGTCATTTGCCCTTATCTACTGTATCTGGCCAAGTTGAAAATTGATGACAGACCAGGAGGTGCTCACAAGTTTTTCATGTCCTGGGGTAGACGAAATTTCTAGAGTCTCAACCTAAAAATGGAGATGGAGTTCGATCCCACAATGACAGGAGGTTGAGGAACGCTGAGGGTACATCGCTGCAGCCTTTGGCTTTTCCTATCCTCTCACACCTATGAATAAGAAGAGGGCTCAGTTGGCTATATGGGCTCTTTGTTTTCTATACCATCCTATGTGATTCTTTGCACAATTGCAGGGGTATATGATCATATGCAGCAAGAATGAGATGGGACCTGTTTCGTGTCTCTGCTCACCTATATCTGATTATCTCAGCTGAGTTTTTTATGTTGTTCTAGACCTTACTTCAGCCCTCTGATTGTGACGCTCAGACTATTACAGTGCATTTTCTTTACTTCTGTTTTGGACTGGCTATCAGCTTTCCAATTGAGGTTATGTCGCTCTTAACAGAGTTTAAGTGCCACTTGGATTTTTTTTTAGTTTGAAGAGCACCTATGTGGATACGACTGTCGTACTTATATATGAAGGCTTATCTGTGGGTTTCAAGGAGTGTTGAGGGCTATACAGATAAATGTGCTATTTGGAGTACAAGAGACAAAGTTACCTATATACTTTAGGGCTCCTACAGGCTTTTTCTTTTTTCTCTACGTTCCTAATTATAACTTTAGTGATATATAAGGTACTCTATGGTTGCGGTGTTATTTAAGGAGTGCAGTGCAAATTATATCCTGTAACATCATATGTTCACCAAATATTCACAAGGGTTGTTGAGATGGGCTACTTTATGCCCATTGGGGGTGGGGGTTTGTGATATTGTTTGTGATTTTTCTTTTGCCACAGGGGTGGTGGTGGGGGCTACCAGTGGGGAGTATTAGTGGAGACTCGAATCAGCAGTTCCACCAATAAGGCTGTACTGTTTGACTGTTTTTGGGTACTTTCCTGTACCTTCATGTTTGGGGAGTGGGGATTAGTTAGATTTAATATTAAATGAGACATGGAAAATGCATGATAGGTTTGCATCGCTTTTAAAAGAGGTGGTTACATATCGCCATCTATTTTAGATTATGGATAGTTCTATTTCTATAGCATCCTGAAATATTAATGGTCTGAAGTCACCCTACAAGAAGAAGAGAGTCATATCAGGGCCAAAAGGGTGAAGTGGCAGGCTGTGTTGCTCCAGGAGGCGCATGTCCAGACTGGAGGCACCGAGCGGAGGCCTTTATGAAGGTGTGTGGGTATCAGCCAATTTCTCTTCCAAAGCTTGGGGAGCATCCATTTGGCTACCTAAGGGCTCCCATTTTAGGGTACTGGATACTAAACTAGACCCACACAGGTATGCTCTTGCTTGGGTAATGTTCCTGGGGTCTGTTATTTATAACTTGGGATCAATATATGCACCTAATGTGGATGACCCTGAATTTTTCAGAGACTTTCATTAGATTTAGTTGTCTGGCAGGGTCCTTGGATCTTGGGGGTGACTTTAACTGTGTATTGGACACTGTATTGGATAAATACAATGCTGCTCCTGTTTCTTTGACAAAATATGCAAGGGTGTTAGCAGTGTTAATGCAGTAGGTGGGTCTGATTGATGCCTGGAGGCATTTATTTCCAGCAGGTAGAGATTACAGCTTTTATTCCAATGCACACAAATCATATGCCCGTATAGATAAGATGCTGATTAGTACTGATATGCTATCTTCACTGGGGGCGGCTACTCTCCCTATCCTGATTTCGGATCATGTGGTAGTGTCTGTAGATCTTAAGTTGTGCAAAATAGCTTCTGGGACTAGAACGTGGAGACTTGATCCACTTCTGCTGAAGGATCAGCCTATGTTTGTTTTATTAAAGCACATATCGATGAATTCCTCCCTTTAATAAAAAGGGCACTTCTAATTCAACGAGGTGGGAGGCCCTGTAGGCTCACATTAGAGGCCATACCATTTCATACACCGCATGAAGCCTGGACCAAGTCTAAGTATATAAAAGAATTGAGATCCCAGGTTAAAGAGACTGAGCAGGCTCACATATTGAAGCTGGACCACATCTTATATAATAAGTTGCAGAAATTGAAATGGCAGTACAACTTCGACATGTGGCGTCCGGTTAGAAAGCAATATTGCTTTCTCGGGCTGGTCAGTATTTTGATGGGGACCAGGCGGAAAGATGCTGGCCTGGCAGCTACGTAGGCAGGAGGGCAGTAACTAATGTATATTCCTCAGGGGGTTCTGGTAGATAAACCAGAAGAGGTGGGTCGAGCTTTTGAAGATTTTTATAAGCAGTAATACATGCTGCAGTCAGCCCATCACCTGAACAGGTCAGTGTATTTCTAGACAGGGTCTCTCTAAAAACACTTTCTAGGTCTGAAGCTGACTCATTGGAGGCTCCAATCACGCTGGAGGAGATCAGATTAGCTATCAAGAGGCTCAGAGGGGTAAAGCTCTGGGCTGGATGGTCTTCAATTGATTTTTAAGTGTTGCCAGGAGGTACTCTTGGCGCCTCTGGTTGATATGTTGGTTGAGGGCAGGCCGTGGGATGTTTACCCCTCCACTAGGTCAGCAGTTATTACAGTTCTCCCCAAACCTGGTAAGAATCCCAGTCAGTGCTCTTCTTATAGACCTATTTCTCTCCTTAATGCTGATTATAAAATTTTAGTGAAGGTATTGGCCTTCAGGCTGGATCCTCTGTTGCCTTATGTTGTGCACCCAGATCAGACTGGGTTTCTTAAGGGTAGATATGGGAAGTACAGTATTAGGAGAATACTAAATATTGCTCACCACTGGGAGAATCCAAAGATAAACATGGAGCGGCTATTCTTGCACTGGATGCAGAGAAAGCCTTTGACTGAGTGGAGTGGGGAATCTATTTGCCACTTTGGGTGGTCTGGGGTTTGGCCGAATTTCATCTCATGAGTTAGAACCCTTTATATGAAGCCCAAGGTCCAAGTGCTGGTAAATCGATGTCTGACATCCATGTTTACCCTCTGTAGAGGAACCAAGCAAGGCTGTCCTCTTGCCTCTACTTTATGTGCTGTCTTTAGAGCCCCTGGCTGAAGTTATTCTAAACAATCCAAACATTCAGGGTTTTCATTATAGAGATACTGAGCATAAATTGGCCATGTATGCGATGACCTCCTCCTGTACCTTCGGCCCCACATGAGGATCTCCCTAATGTACATCTGGTCCTCTCAGAATATGGATCAATATCAGGTCACAAAATTAATTGAACCAAAAGCGTAAGTCCTGCCAATTGGTAAACTGAATAGGTGTAATTTACTCCAACACTTGAATGGCTTGCTGTTAGTATCTAAGCTTAAATATTTGGGGCTCTCCTTGCCAGGAAAGCACATGCCTTGTATGGATTAAATAATAGACCTCTCCTAAAGACACTAGCCACAGACTGTGAAAGCTGGATGGCATTACCAGTTTCACTAATGGGCAGTGGGAGTGATACACATGATGGTGCTCCCTAGACTGCTGTACTTATACCAGTCCCTCCCAAAAGGCTTCCAAAATCCCATTTCCAGAGACTAGAGACTATTGATTATAGGTTTTATGGTGGGGTAAAGCACCCAGGGTAAAAAGATCAATACTACAGTTGTCTCCATGCTGGGGGACTTGGTCTGCAAATTTTAAGTATTATTATCAGGCGGCACAATTAGCTGCTTTACCAGTTGGCCAAGAGGATTTGAATACTAAATGGGTAGACCTAAAAGAGATGGGTATGGATTGGAGCCTCAAGGGAGCTCTAGCAGAAGTGCTTTGGTCTGGAGTGCAACCAGAGCATTGTAGCCCATTGCTTCAGCCATGATTGGGGCCTGGTTTGATGCTCATCGAATAATTGGCAGACCAGTTGCCCTACAAAATGACTCTCATAACAGAGGCAGTAAAGATGAAATTTGCATCTACTGCAGCTATGATGGGGAGACTGAGAGATTGGGAGCTCAGAGGGTTACGCTGGGTTCTCCAGCTGTATGAGGGAGATCGTATGGTGTCCTTTTCTTACATTAAAAATAAGTGGAAGATACAGGGGAGATTTTTTATCTATTATCACCTGAAAAATATCTTGGGGCCTGAACTGAGCCCTGAGGCTGGCTGGGCCCCTCCCTCTCCTTGGAGGAGGAATTGTATTTCCTCCAGCCTGGAGCTAGACCATTGGCTACTTACTACAATTGTCTCAGAGGGTGATACAGAGCCCTTGAATAAAATTATTAAAAATGGGAGGTTGACCTAGGTATTAGGATAAATGAGAATATCTGGAGGTATGTATCAAACATATGAGAACTTGCTTTAGGAGCAATAAGCTCCAAGCCAGGTGCAACTTCTTTCCTATACTGAAGCGATTATACCCCAGTTAAACTTAATAAGTTGTACCCTCAAGGTCCAATCTGTGTCCTAAATGCCAGAGAGCTAAAGCAGACTTTCTGCATATGGCATTAAAGTGCCCTAAGATTATGCCCTTTTGGTGTGGTATGCATGACATAATGTCTAAAGACCTGGGTCCCCCCACACACACAGCCTTTAGATTCCTTTTGGGAGCGGATCCTGAATGGCCACACAGGACAAGCCATGAAATCCTATGGTCCTTAGCTCTGGTGAATGTGCACAAGACGGTAGCACAGAATTGGCTGGATCCTACCCTCCTAGTACACAACAGTGAGTTAATAACTTAAGGCAATGTATGTTAATAGAAAGGGTCCAGTTTACTGCTTTGGGCCAAACTGAGACTTTTCTGCAGCTTTAGGGGCCACTAATGGCGGCAGTTGAAGCACATATTTTTCCGCTACAGGATGACTTGGTATCATAGAAATGTACTGGAACAACTGATATCTGTCCATATTAATTACTGTTTATCCTAGTAACTATGATTTTGGCCAACTGTATTATCTCATGGCTACTGGACTGTGATAGCTTGCTGTGATGTAACTTGTGATGCTGTAAGTTTTCCTCATGTCTCAATAAAACTATATTGACAAAAAAAAAATCCAGTGGAGATAGAAAAGCAATGCAATGAATATTTGTCATCATTCAACCAGTTCCTAATCCACTTTACCACCTTGTGACCCACTCCCAGGCTGCCCAGCTTGTTCCCACGTCATATTTGGAATGGTATCGTAAGGCCTTACTAATGCTATTCATGTTTGTGTTTAAGCCCATGAAACACCGTTATCAGGTTAATGCATTTGCAGCCATAGTGGTTCTGCCAGAGTTTGTTAGTATGGGGAGTGTTAAGCATTGTTTTTCCTTTACTTTCTGTCCATTTCTCACTGACTGTGTGACTCATCCAATTACAAACATTAGGCACAGTTGAGAGTAAGAGGGCTTAAATCTACTTCAGTAGTGATGAGGCCTTTAATCCAAAATCTTTTCTCTAAATAGCTTGAACTTGATCTCTAAACTATTTAGGCGATTCTATAGTCTGAGACATATTTTGTTAGGGGAGGGACTTTAGGAAGCTATCATCTGCTAATGGTTTAGGTATTGAGTTCAGCAGTGTGAGTAGTATCATTAGCATTAGTCCTACTGTGTGTGTCTTGGTTTTTAATGCCAATTTGGTTTAGACAGTAGTATCTGAGACGACAACAGGAACATTAGTGGTGTAAACTGGGATTTTTTTTCTTATTCAGTTTAGGTCAGTTACCAAGTACCAGCATCACTGGTAGGCTATCAAGCTGTCACCTGAGATGTTGCCCCAAAGAGTTAGACACAAAATGTACTTTAGTCAGCAATTTGCTGTAAGCAAACCAACACAGCAAGAGCAGAAGTGTGAACCATGATTTTCTTTTCCCCAGCACCCGCTTTAGCATTAGGCCATCAGGGGGTCACCTGCTCAGCGTACCACCTATGGTTATACAGGAAGTTTAATTAAGTCCATAATAAAAAGACAGTATGGTGTAGTGGTTAAGAGCACTGATCTGCAAACCTGGAGAAATGGATTTGAATTCCACAGCCACCACTTGCATACTGTGTGACCATTTGCTCCCAGGATGCACCTGGAAACAAGCCTCAGCTTAGTGTGGCTTTCCTGACCAAAAATATAACATAAACAAACAAAAGTAAAGTAGCACCATAGTAGCACCTCCAGTGGTGTGAGCCATGAATTTTTCCAGTACCAGCATCAGTGTTAGACTATCAGGCTGTCACCCCATGAGTGTGCCCTTAGGGATATTCAGCATATATTTTCACACAGCAATATAAGTAAACCAGCATGTCAGGAACAGCAGGGAGTGGCATCAGCAGTGTGAGCTGCGATTTCTTTCTCCAAGCACCAGCATCAGCATGAGGCTACAAAGCTGTTCTCTGAGCAAGTTGCCTAGGGTTTTGTACAGCAATTTTATTTCAGTAACCAATAGGTAAAGCATTACAGCTGAGTAATGGTGCACACCATGATTTTGTTCCTCCCTGGACAGATGGGGGTAACATTTCTAGCGCCTCTGTACTCAGGCAATATGTTGCTCTGTACTCAGGAAATATGATGCTGTCAACCATGCCAGAATGTTGTGTACTTTTCTGCAGTTCCTGTAAATAACTTACTTACCGTGAGTATAAGCTAGAGTTCACCAAAGATCGAGGTCCTTCCTTGAGTCAACCAAAGGGGAGATGGTTGGAAGTGAGCCTATAGGTTCTAACCCATGCCGGGTTACTAGGGATGGAACTGAGCATGAACTTCTATAGGACTTCCAAATTTGAGGTGCCATCTGTAATGGACTTTCTGGGGCTTGCCAGGTTCAAAGGGTGGCAATGGGCCTTGAGCCTGGGAGTGATATCGGTCCCTGAGGATATGGGCTTTGGTGACCTGTGAAAGTTCTGCAGCAAGAGTCACCTACATGTAAGGCCTGAGGAGATACAGTAGTTATACACCTGCACTGTAAGCTATTATGCAATGTGGGTCTATTCCAGGGTGTTCCTAGCTGGTAGAAGTTCAATTGTCATCTCTCGTTTGGGGGGTCATTACTAAATAAGTGAATAACTTTTAGTTCTGCTTATGAGACTGACGGACATAGGAGTGGGAGGCTAAGGGAGGACACACCTGTAGGTGATCCTGAGGGTCTGACTAAAGCCCTTAGCCATATTTAATTACAGCCAAGTGGTAGATTACTGTGTTTTCATGATTAGGAAAATTTGAGAATATTGGGAGAAGCCAGGATTTGCTGCTGGGGAGAGTTCCATTGTGCTGGAGGTGGCTGCAACAACTGCTGCGCTATGAAAGTTTGATACGATCATTAGAGGTGCTTATGTGAGGTTTGCTATTTAAGACCACAGGTGGTAAAAGTTGTAACTCAAGAATCATGGGTGAGATCTGAAAAAGCCCATGGGATAAATCCTCACAATCAGCGTGCTGATGTGGTAGAAGAGAGATTCTGAGGGTCTTGTTGTGAACACCTATAAGCATACCTTCACTAGAAATATAGCAGTATAACTGTCTGAGCTCAGTGACCAAACTGAAAAGCCAAATCTGAGTCCACATGTCCTTTGTTAAATGCCATTATTGATGGCAGCCTGCAACAACATTGAGTATTGAGCTTGCTAGCATTAGAAGATAAGGTCCAAAGGTAGCCGGACACCCGAGGGCAGGATAGTAGTCTGATATACAAATACCGGATGCACAAAATATATATCAAAGATGTTTATTTGTGGCATACAGGATGTTAATACACAGCCCTTTAATGCCAGAGATGTGATAAGCACAGAGCTCTGTGCTCTTCATGTCTCTGGTATAAAAGGGACTGTTTAGCCAGCAAGACCCTACCCCAATGAAGACTATGGTCAAAGTGCTGGGGCATCTTGTGGCTTAGCATTTTCTCATTCAATAGCGCAGTATATTTGCACCCTGTATGCCACAAATACACACCTTGGAGGTACATTTGGTGTATTCTGTGGATTTGTTTATATCAGGCTGCTCTCCTGCCCTTGAGTGCCCAGTTACCTTTGGACCTTGGCTGTGTTGACATGGAGCTAGCAGCTCCTGCCTGACTCTTAACTCTGCTACCGCTGAACACACTGTTGTTTCCTGGTTTCTAGTTAGGAGTTTTGAGGTAAAGTACTCTTCCTTTACCAACTAATGTTCACTACATGCAAGTCCCCAAAACAGGCTTACCTTTTGAAGTTCGGGCTCCTTTCTACTGTGGCACTTTTTGGGTGGGTTGGCTCTGGGGAGACTCACGACTGTGGCCCGATTGTGACTTTGTGGCATTAGCCACTTGATTCTAGTGCTCGGTCTTTGGCAGGTGCTGGTTTTGTATTCTGTGCCTTGGGCACATTTTTGGTGGTTTTGGGTGGTAGCAAGGAAAGGGAGAAAAAGAAAACTGAAATAATTATACAGTCCACACTCAGCATGCGTGGCCACCAAGTGACAGGACCTAAAGGAGTGACTACTCCATTTTCAGGAGAGGTAGTCCAGTGCCATTTTGTGAAGTGAAAGACACCCACTGTAAATAGTTTATTTTGGGACTACATGTCCCGTAAGGCTTTGGGATGGCAGGGTGGTTTTGGGCACTCATGAAATCGGTCCTGATTGGACCTTTATTTGGCAGGGAATGTTTGGCACCTTGGGAGGGAATTTAAGGAGAGCAGCGATGGGAATGGAGGGAGTGCAATGGGGACTGAGTGGGGTGATTACCTCAGCAGTCAGAATGGGTTTTCTTTATTATTTTTGGTTAGTTCAGTTCACCCTGAATGTGGAGTATGTGGCGGGGGCCATTCGGGTGGAGCCCAGCTGGGGCTGAATTTGACTCCCATCCTTCTATGAATCAGGGGACAGCTGCCTGGCAATGTATCAAGGAAGGCCTGCAGTGAGTGCTGCAACATGGGGGTGAGCGATTTGCTTTTAGCTCTGAGGACCGCTGTTGAGCTAGATCTCTACAATGGATGATTGCATGTTGGAGAGGTAGTAGGAGACCAGAGGAGCAGTACCAGTTCCTGTGGAGTTGAGAGAGAATAGGGAATGAGAATAAAGAGACTGAGGTGATGGGTGCCATGGGATCCAGGGGTTAAGGCGTGGCCAAAGCCCTAGCATCCTCAAGAGGAGCCTAATGTTGAAGAGTGGCTGTTGGCTAGGTCAGCTGTCCCTCTAGCGGTTCATGCTCCCAGCCTGAAAGTGAGAGAGAGTGGGAGAAAAAAATGAGAACTGTTGCTGCTTTCAGTGATGGCCTGATTCAGCTCAAAGTTAAGCTGCCTGTGTTTGGACTGTGGCTGCCTAGCCTGGTAGGTAGCTGCCTGGATACTGTGCTCAGATGTAACCCTCAATCCAGACCAACCTGCTGTGTGTTTTACTGCTCAATGGTGTGAGTGTTCCTGTTTTGAATTATCTGTTCATTAAATTAGATCTCCTCTTCCTGCAGTTTCGATGTTCACCTTATCGTTTGGAGGAACTGTTTGCTGCTAACAAAAGCTTTGCCTCACAGCCCAGCCCCTATTTTGTGTCCAGGGTGTGCAACCAAGAAACAAGGAGACTATCAAGGAAGACAGCAAGAGGCCTGTCTGGTGAAGACTGCCTACAAAGGCCTCCGAAAAGTTGGCAAGGCCAGGCAGGATAAAGAACTGCATTCTTCTTCTCTCCAGGCAACCATCTCAGCACCCAGTGGTCTGAGGGCACCCCAGTTCCACCAAGGTCTGGTAAACAGGCCATCCAAGTATGTGACTCTTCTGCTGTATAGTGTCCTCCTCCCTTGGACTTTTGCCATCATAACCCTAGACACAGGGAGGGGCTTACACAGAATCTAGTAAATAGGTAATGTTCTTTACCTTTTGAATCCAGAGTGACACCTGTGAGGTTACTAATCCTCAGAAACTAGACGACTTAAAGAATGGTAACAGCCATGAAAAGTGTACGCCAATGGTTATGTCTATCTCATGATTGTGCATGTTTAAAAGGAGAGATCTCATACTATCAGTGTAAAGACCTGTGCACATGGTACATAAAGTATTTGCTTGAAACTGAAATTAATTTTTCCATGCTATGCTCATTCCTGCCTATTACGAAAGCAGAACTGAACCTAACATGGTGTGAGGTTGAAAGGAAGAGATAACCTTTGGAGCCAGTCTGCACTGAAAGGTTCCCAGCAACAATGTACACCATTAGTTTTTGATTGCTGGAGCTAGCATACCTCTCAAACTATCCCTGATTTTCAGGGATGTTCTTATTTTCAGGTATGTCCCTGATTTTGTCTCAGAAATTTCTTCTGTCCTCCTAAATTTGGTATTTCTGTCACTGAAGAATAGGGATTTGAATCACAAAATAATGCCAGTCATTGATGTCACAGTCTAGTTCTCATTAAGAAAATGCTATTCATACTAAGAAGCATATTGTACACAGCCTCTGGAAGTAATATTACTATTTATTCAGATGTGTCCCTGATTTTGGTCATTTGTCCCTGATCATTTTAAGCCTCATCCCGGATCTGTGATGAATGAGGTTGAGAGGTATGGAGTCAAAGATTGCACCTCTCCATGGAACAGTTGCTTATGCCCACCTAAAGTAACAGATGCAGTTTTCCAAAGGAGTAACAGTTCTGGGCTTAGCTTTAGAAAGAGCCACCTTGGATGGAGGCACTGTGTCATCTTGAACTGTGTAAATATATTTTAGCCAGAAACAGAGTTAGTGTGACGCTATGGCCTCTCCCTGTTAGTTGCCCATCATCTCTGCATGATGGGGTGAGTGGAGGGTGGCACTACACCAACATCGGTGTTTGACTATTAGGCTGTTACTGTAAACATGCCACCTATAGCAATATATCACTTCCACAGTGAGAATGAATTGCCCAAATGAGACTGTGGAGTACTACAGCATGCATTTCTATAGCAAAAGACAGCGCCTGCTGCTGCATTTTTGAAAATGTCTCAGAACCTCTTTCTCTAAAAACCCTAGAATATCTTTTTATCTGTCTGTCTATCTATCAATCTCTGTCTCTCCATCTGTTTGTCTATCTACTGTATCTATCTGTCTGTCTATCTGTTCATCTGCCTATGTATCTATCTATCTGCAATACGCTGTCACTATCTGCCGCTCCTATTTCCAGCCATGATAAACTACTTCCTGAAAAAGCATCACATTTTCTCAAAAATAAAATGTGCAATTTCAAAAATGCTTTGAAATTAAACATTTTGTGCAATTTCTACTAAGTAAAACTAGTTTTATTCACACAGGCTTCTAGTCAGCAACATGAGTAGCATACCATGCACCATTTAAGTGCCCACAGAGAGCTGTATGTGTGATTCATGTGCATGATATGTCTAAATGGGTTGCATAGCTGTGGCGACATGCGGGTAGTAGTCAACGGCATTTGTACACCCCAGGCAAGATACATGTGGGGCATGACAGATGACTATGCACTACACATGCAGCAGTAACACAGATATAACAAATCATTTTACAATGAAGACATGTGTGTAGGCCTCACATGTTTATGCCAGGAAGATACCTGCTGTAAATTGAACTACACACCAACTACAGAGGGATAGACCACAACGTTCCAGGTCATCCTTAGTCCTGGAGGCCTCAATTTCCACCCTTGATCCTGCCCCTTTTTGGGAAGAACACACACACACTCACTTGCTCACACACACACACACACACACCAACATCTGTTTGAGTTCAAAATGACCGCGTCATCCCAAATTGACACCATGACAATCAGGCCTTGGATACCAGCCCAAGGCGCTATATCCCCATAGCACAGTGAGGTGTCCTGGACTCCCAGAGGGCCCTTCCACCTCAACCATCTGGAGAGAGATGGACATCTCCTCCAATCCCACCCTGTCCCTGACAGGGTGGAAAACCCACCCCTTGCGCCTGTCTCATCAGCCTCCACTACACAGCTTCAGACTAGAAAGGAAAGGGGTACCTCTTTAGCAGGCCTCCACGAGGCACCCTTAATCCCCAACATCACATATCTAAAGATTAATTTGTGTATGACAAAATTAAGTAAAACACGTAATAAACCAGAGGTGATGCCTAGCTATATCCACCTAGACTAGCCATGGCCCTGGGCCCCAAAGAAGGGTGGGAGGGTGGGAAACGTCAAACTTGAGCTGGTCACTTGGTGAAAGTCAGCAAGCAGGAACAGCAATGAAAAATGGTGGAGCACACTCAGGTACTGTCCTATAAACCCCCTGTGCTCACCTCTAGGCCCATACTCTGATGTGCACCTGCCAGTCCATGCTGCCAACCTCCACATTCTGCCCAATACCCGATGGCACCTTGCACCCCCCCTTCCTGCAGTGTGTTGCAGCGGGACTTGTCCTGGCCATTTCTCACACTTGCAGAAGGGGCCACTTCACAAGGGACAGAAAGTGGTGGCCAGAAAACCCTGTGAAGACCTTCTTCCCTTTCCTGGTGCAGTTCTCTTGATCATGGAGGTCCCCATTGCCTACCCCTTGATCCTGCCCCTTTTGGGAAGAATACACATACCACTTGTTTGGGTTCAAAGGTTGGAGCACAACTTACTCAAAAGCACTCTGTTAGCATGGATCAGCAGTTGCCCATCCCCAGCCTGCCAGATGACGAGGAAGTCTGCCACTGCCTGAATGGGGCAGATGTTTGATTGTGCAGAACTCCTGAAGATGACTTGCATACCTCTTACCCACTGGGCTGTCTTCAACATGTGAAGCAGTATGACCACCCTGTGATTCTGCATTGACATATCATAGAATTTGAATTTGACGGCAGATAAGGACCACTTGGCCCACCCAGTCTGCCCATTTCCTACCTAATGGATAAGCTGCAGATCCTAGTTAACCAGCAGCCTACTTCTTTCCACCCCACCCCTAGAATTGCCTTATGGCTGTCCCATGCGGCTTGAATTCAACCACTGTTTTTGACTCCACAACCTTCTCCGAAGGCCGCTCCATGCATCCACAACCCTCTCTGAGAAAAATACTCCTTACATTACTTCTGAGCTGCCCCCCTTCTATCTTCAAATTGTGCCCCTTGTTCTTGCACACCTCTTTTTTGAAAGATGCTACCCTCTTGGACTTTGTTGATTCGCTTGAGGTACTTGAAAGTTTCTATCATGTCCCCCTCACCCTCCTTTCCTTGAGGCTATACATATTAAGCTCCTTTAGTCTCACTTCATATGTCTTACGGTGCAGACCCTGCACCATTTTAGTTGCCCTCCTCTGGACAACTTCCATCTTGTCTATGTCCTTGCGGAGATTGGATCTCAAGAACTGCACAGTACTCCAGATGGGGTCTCACCAGCTGTCTGTACAGAGGGATAACAACTTCCTGTTTCTACTGGTGATGCCTCTCCCTATGCATCCCAGTATCCCCCAGCCTCCTTACTGCCCTCTCACATTGCTTGCCCACCTTAAGTTATCTGATATGACTACCCCAGGTCCCTTTCCATTTCTGTTGTTGTTAGTATCTCACCCCCCATTGTGTACTCTTCCCTGGGTTTTTTTTGCCAGGTGCATTACCTTGCACTTCTTAGCATTAAATCTAAGCTGCCATACAGTTGACCATTCCTCTAACTTTGCCAAGTCCTTCTCATCCTTTCCACCCCACCTTGTGCATCAACTCTGTTGCAGATCTTTGTGTCATTTGCAAAGAGACATACTTTTCCTTCCAGTCCTCTGCAATGTCGCTATAAAGACATTGAAGAGGACCAGTCCTATACTGAACCCTGCACCCCACTAGTAACCCTTCTTCAGAGTGGACCCATTTACTATTACCCTCTGTGTCCTATTCTCCAGCCAATTCTTTACCCAGGCTATCATCTTGGGACCCACTCCTAGGCTGGCTAACTTGTATGTTAATCTTCTGTATGGGACTGAGTCAAATTGCTTGCTAAAGTC
The DNA here is from genome assembly GCA_016271365.2 of Neoceratodus forsteri. Taxonomy (NCBI): domain Eukaryota; kingdom Metazoa; phylum Chordata; order Ceratodontiformes; family Ceratodontidae; genus Neoceratodus; species Neoceratodus forsteri. The sequence continues at coordinate 256,433,244 of CM028137.1, read as the reverse complement.
TAGGTAGACCATGTCCACAGCCCTCCCTGATCTACTATTTTGGTCACTCAGTCAAAGAAATCTATTAGATTCATCTGGCATGACCTTCCTGCTGTAAATCCATGCTGCCTTGGGTCCTGTGCCCCTCTGGCCTCTAGGTACTTGACAATTCTTTCCTTCAGAAGTGATTCCATCATTTTCCCTATCACTGAGGTTAAACTGACAGGTCTGTAGTTTCCTGCTTCTGCCCTGCTCCCACTTTTGTGAAGGGGAATCACATCTGCCCTCCTCCAGTCCTCAGGTACCACCCCATCCTCCCATGATTTGTTAAAGATGGTAGTCAGTGGTGTCACTAGTTCTACCTTTAGTTCTTTTAGAATTCTGGGACGAATCCCATCAGGCCCCATTGTTTTGTCCACCTTCAGTTTTAAGGAGTTCTTTCAGAACCCTTTCTTCTGTAAATGGGCTGGTATCAACTTCTGTATCCAGAGTGCTACTATTGTTTGTTTTAGGTACCTCCTCTTCATTTGTAAATACTGAGCAAAAATATTTGTTTAGTATCTCTGCCTTTTCACCGTCACCCTCTGCCCACCCCTCCCTTTATTAATCCTCACTATCCCTCCTTAGTCTTCCTTCACTCCCTGATGCACCTAAAAAGGTTTCATCCCCGCCTTAACTGAGTTGGCTATCTTTTCCTCAGTTCGGCCTTTGCTGTTCTGATTGCCTTCCTACCTTGCTTTTGCTTTAACTGATGCAATTCTCTGTCCTGCTCCTTCTGTGATTCCTTGTACTTTCTGAATGCTTTCTTTTTCCCTTGAACCTTCACTGCCACCTCCTTTGAGAACCATAGTGGTGTCTTACATAATTTTGTTTTGTTTATTTGCTTCACACAAAGGCTTGTTACCTCTGTGATGGCAGATTTTATTATTCCCATTGTTCTTCCACCCTCCTTCCTGCCCATTTGCTAGTGCATTCCTTAGGCACTCACCCATTTTAGCAAAGTCTGCCCTCCTGAAGTCCAGTACTTTTGCCTTTGTATGGCTTGACTCTATTGCTGTATTTATTGTGACCCCCACCTGGTCTGTTTTGTCAGTGGCCACCAGCTTGCTCACCCTGAAAGCCCCAAAGAAAGTCAGGCAGAATGCTACAAGAAAGATCTTGCTTTCTTACTGCTTTTGCAGCTGCCCAGGCCTGCACCTAATGTCGGCAGCGCCAGCAGTGAGATGGGCCTCCAGTTACCTGCAGCCTGTGTCTAACAGGCCCATCCCTCTTTAAATGTCTTAATAGCAAAATGCTGGAACATGTTCCCTGTGCCAACAATTTGCAGAAGAATGTAATCCACTGAAAATGAAAAAAACGAGTTAGCTATCTGGTTATCCACTCCTGGAACATGTCTAGTATGCCTAGCCTTAAAGATGATATTGCATTGCAATGCAGCAAAGACACCAGCAAAAAAAACATATCTTTTCACCGTGCATGGTTTCATTGTTTGTCACATGCACTGCCCAAGTGTTGTCTGCCCAAATAACCATGCTCTTGTTCTTCACCTGCCTCTCCATACCTCCAGGGTGACCACAATAGGGAAAATTCCAGGATGGTCAAGTTCTAGTAAGGCCTGGTCAGGCCTGTGTTGTACTACTTCTGTGGCCTTATGGCTGTGTACCACTCACCTTGGCAATAAATGCTAAACCCCAGGCCACCAGATGCATCCATAAAGAACTTAAGTTTAGAGGTGGTCAGAGCCTGCCAAAGGCCACCCCATTAAAGTTTTTCAAAGCTCTCTCCAGATCCACAGGTCAGCTGTCATGCCTCTGTTAACCTGGATGAAGTAGTTTGGTGAGTGGGTCCCAGCCATGGCCCAGGCCAACCTTTTGCAGAAGGGGTATCCCATAGGGATGACTTTACATGTGAAATTAAGGTGTCTGTGCAGTTCCTGTAACTGTTGCAACATAACCTTTCTGGAATCCTCCACTTCTTGTACCAGCTGGATGAGCTTCCACATCTTGTCCCATGGCAACCTGGAGACCACAGAAGACCAGTAGTGTGATTGTGGTGTGTAGGCCTGTTTTTGTCTATGGTGAGCAGAACACCAAATTCCTGGGCAATGCCTAGAAATGTCTTTAGCACCCTCACACATGAGGCTGTCCTCCTGGCCCAATAAAAGGAAGTCATCCAATTAGTGAATGATTGACTCCATTCCTAGCTTGGAATGTGATGAACTTTCAAAATGAAACATGACATTGAACAGCCCATTGGCATGCACCTGTCCACAAACTATTTATCCTGCACTTCCATGACCAGCAGACAGTCATCTGAGTGAATTGAGATGAGGCAGAATGGTGACTCAGTATCAGCCTTTGCCATCAGTGCCCCATTCCACATTCCTGCACCCCTGCACTGTCACATCAAATCATGTATAAGACATTGCACTGAGATCAGGGTCTATCTGGTCATTAATCGGCTCTCCTTTGGGAAGGAAAGTAATGAATAAGGCAAAATTCATCCAGGCCTTTTTAGGTGGCAGACTCAGTGGAAAGACCTGCAGATTGCCCAGAAGGGGTGTAGGGGATGGACTCAGTATCTGCCCTAGGCCCACTTTCTTCTGGACCTTCTCCACCAATATTGGGGCCTGTCTAAAGAAGACTTCAGGATGCCTGTATCCCAGGCTACCTGAGGGCCTGCATAGGGGATCCTAAACCATATAAAAAGCCTTCACACAATTCATCAGCCCCAGATCTGGTAACATATTTGTCTACCCAACCCTTAATTGGGGTTGGAGCCCTTTCAGAGTCATGAAAGACAGAGTCACCCTAGAGTTGCCACCTTCATTTCTTTTCCCACCTGAACCATGGATGGAGATCCTGCACATGAAACATGTATTTGTATTTACAGTTGGTTTCAAAAGGGCAGGACCTTATTCAACCTTCAGCAACTTCCATCCCTTTTGCCAACCCTCCTCTCTTCTTCTTACCAGGGTTGGACTCCATGACCATCTTGCTGTTGGTCCACATCACAAAAAAGGGCCTTTTGGGCACATCTTCTCCAAATACAAAAATGTTTGCATTCTGCCCCATTTTATCGAAGGATATAACAAAGACAGTATAGCCTAGAGTTTAAAGAGCTGTGAATGAGCTTGATACATCCAGCAGACCCACATTTGAGTCTGACAATCTCCACCTGCATACTGTGTGACTCTGAGTAAGTCATTTAATCTCCCCAGCATACCTCTCAACCTCCTGCCTCATAAATCAGGGACAAGGCTTAAGAAAATCAGGAACAAAGGACCAAAATCAGGGACATATCTTCAAAATGGAGATATCAATTTAGGAAGCAGGTAGAATAAGGGGCTTAGTGTAAAATGCATTTTCTAAGGAAGAACAAGTCTGTAACTTTACGGTTTGACATTATTTTGTGCTTACGACTCCACTGTTTGGACAAGAAAGCACAATTTTAGGAGGCAGAGTAATTATTTGAGGCAAAATCAGGGACATCCCTGAAAATCAGGTTCAGTTGAGAGGTATGCTCCCCAGTGCCTCCGGGTTGCCCCTGATAACAGGCACATGTGCTTAGTGGGCTTTAAGCACAATGGATCAGTTGCCATCTTCTTCCTAAACTTCTCATCATAAATGTGCAAAGTATTACCCCATAGGAATAATACACTTTCAATATATGATTCTGGTGCTTGATGAGGCCCCTCACCTCCTCCTGTTCCTTATCTAATACAATCGTTGACACTATATTAAAAAGTGCAATCCATATCATTACATCCCCTTTATTTTGACTGTCTTTTGTCCTCCTTTTCCTTCCTCCCTCTTTCTCCATATCTGCCTTCTTGACTTCCTCGTCCTCATATAATAAGGAAAAAAAATGTCAATATATTCCTTGTTCCAGATTTTTTCTTTAGGAACTGTGGCATGTGGGATGCCATGACCTGGATCATGTAGAATTGTTCCTGCCTTCAATTGCTGAACTTCAACCGTGAAAGGCTTCTCCATCACCGCTAAGTCCTCACCTGGTATGCTGTCCTCAGGACAGGAATGCCTGTGCTGCACAAAGGGTGGTGCTGGTGAGGCCTGGGCCTGGGCAACTAGGGTGCAGCTGCTATGAGCCAGAAACCCTCCTCCTGGCCAACCTTCTCTGCAGCTTCCTGGGGAGACATGCTGGGTTCCACCATTAGAGGAGGTTATCAGCAGGAACTAACCCCACTATTGAGGTTCTCTCCTTTTCCACCAGCCTAGGCCCCTGTACCTGGAACTGGCCTGCTGGGCTGCCTGCCACACAACCCAAATACTGCCCCATTATGTCTGTGAAAATGCCCTGAAGTAGGGCTATGTTCTGTATCACTCTGTCCACACATCCCACCAGACATCTTCCCAGCATGGAGTTTCTTCCAACAACCTCTTCTTCCCTACTCTTTGTCCTCAGAACCCCTATGGCCCTGCTTCCTATGTTGGCACAATCCTAACCCATCCATCATGCAAATTCAGGATCAACTGGTGAACTACCTCCTCCTCCTCCTCCCCGAAAGACACTTCACTAGCAGAAGAAACAGAATACTCACCAGCCATCACTGTTGTCAGTGGCACTCTGGCAAACCATTTGTCATCCCATCAGTAGGTTCAGCACTCTTCCTACTGGAATCTCCTGTGAACTGGAGCAAGGTTGGGGAAATCAGGTCAAGAAATCCACTGGGGCAGGACTGAGAGCTGCAAACCCTGGGGCAGTCATCCAAGCTGCAGCTGGGGGTCAGAGAAGCTGCCCTGGACAGTTGCCCACTCCTCTGGCCACCAAATGAGTGACTGGGGCAGGCAAGCCATCAGTCACCAGCTGGGTGCACTGCTTTCCAGCCCCACCCATGGAAGGCTACTGTGTGGCCACATAGTTGTGCTCTAGGCCAGCCTGAACAAGGAAAGGGAGGGCAAACAACCATGCCTGGGCCACCCTACCCCAAAATACCAACCAGAGGTTGCCCACTGACCCAGCCCCCACAGAGCCCCCCAGTTGACTTAACCCCAGTGATGCCTGGAGCCCTTGCTCGGAGTGCCTGTCCCAAGTACACCATTCCATATATTTCAGCCATGACCCTAGCCCACTAGATGATTTCTTGAGTTCTGTTCACTGAGAAGCCACCATATGTGCAGAGGGATGCAAAACAAGGATGCAGAAAACAAATAAAATAAGCAGGAAGCTCCAAAAATGGGAGGGGAGGGTAGTGAGGAGAAGCACACTCACAGGAGCACCTGGGAGGCACCTTCTGCAGGGAATGGAGCAGAAGGCAGTGACTGTGGTGGCAGAAAATGCAGGAACACTGAAACAGAACTGTAGGGAAGCAATGCGGGCGGCTGGAGGAGTGCAAGTGGCAGCATGCATAGCGGAGATAAGGAGCTGTGTGGCTGATCCAAAATGATGCTTCACCCAGAAAACAAAAAATTGCATCAGTGACATGGTGAAACTCAGCAAGCAGGAATGGTGATCAAAGAGGCTGGAGCGTGGCTAAGTTGGGTCCTTTAAACCCTGTGCCCAACCCCAGGGGGCAGACACAGCCAGCACAGACAAATCCCTGCTGCCGATCTCTGTGCACCGACCAAAACTGAGGGACCTGCTCTTTCTTCCCTACAGTGCATCACCCATCAGCCTGATGTCAGCCATTTTGTGCACTTTCAGAAAGGAGGGCATCCTGCAGGGGCAGGAGGTGGCAACCAGAGACCCCATGCAATCTCCATTTCCCCTTTCCTGTGGTGGTTCCCATATATTCATCATACAGGCCTGTGTGCTGAGATGTGTAACCAAGGCATACTGGACCCGGCTACTGGGGCTGATGCCACAGACAATGCCTCTCACCAGAATGCCAGGATGGGTACTGGAAGTAACAATGGCTGGAACATGATACACACCATAGTAGGACTTGACCCTGACAGAAGTGGTGCCATCCAACTGTCCTACAGTCCACCCATGTGATACTGTGTCCTGGCAAATGCTGACCCCTGTACCTGCAGTGGGCCCCATCACCACTGGCAGACAGTGAGCTCCTAAGCATGGCATATCCCCGGACTGTGTGTGCATTGCTTGATTGCAGGCCACACAGCAACACCCTGTTTGCAGCAACAGGGAATGTTCAGTGCCATATACATAGCATCATAATCATGTGGCTGAACACAGGCCCCTTCACAATATTTTATTTATTTATTTTTTTTTTTATTTAGTTGTTTAACCAGGTATAGCACACTAAGCTGAAAGCTTTTTACAGGAGCGACCTGGGAGCACAAGGAGGTTAAGTGACTTGCTCAGGGTCACACAGTATGCAAGTGGAAGCTGTGGGATTCAAACCCAGGTCTGGTCTGCTGGAAGTCACCAGATTTGTAGCTCAGAGCCTTAGACCACTGCACTATACTGCCTCCCTGCCAATACATGTAGCATGCCCACACAACTGCCCCACAACCACATAGCCACAGAGTCCCTGTGTAACCATCATGTATGCCCTGGCATCATGGACATTGCCATACAACCACCTGTAGCAAAATCATGCCTCTCATCCCTCATGCCATGCCAGCAATGCCCAATAGCCACACAACACACAAGCACCACATGCAATGACCCAAAGACCACACGAACACAGAATTGTGCATGTCATGTATTTCAAAGGCACACCACATGCATATGCCTGATACACAGGCGTGACCACAAATATGAATTGCACTCTCCATGGTGATAGGGCACTGATGTCCCCAGGGACAGGCCCTGATGCTGGACACAATGTCTGAATGGGAAGCTGCACCTGGCCCTGTATCCAGTGGCCTGCATCACGCTACTACCAGATGCCACACAGACCCTCAGTGGGGCATGTAATACAGTTTCTTGAATGTCTACTTAACAGACAGCTGTACCCTGCAACACTATCCCACTCCTCCCACTAAATCATGATGTTGATGAATTCCTTACTGCTGGACCCGCAATGGGCTTGTAGGGTTGGTGTAATGGCATCCAGTTCAAATGATTCCACAGCCCTAAGGTACAGCTTGTGCAGAGGTCCTCAAAATGTCTGGAATGACATGGTTGGGGACACTGCATCAGTACCACACCCATGCATGCAGCACCACCAAGCAGCACACCCTCGTTACAACAGAGTGGTTAGTGGTGAAAACAGAGCAAGGACTACCATTTCCACAGATGCAGAACCATAAAGGACCCCAGATGAAGCAGAACATTCCTTGCCATACAAGTGTAACATGTTCTACTCACAGTGTTCCATCCCACCCACCATCCCCCCATGACATGACAACCCTGTCCATGGCTGTACCTCCTGTGGCATTCATTCATACATACACTTATCAGTGATGGCTCAGCAGTCCTCCACATGATTAGGCAGTCATCCCGGTAGGCATGAACCTCCCTCCATAGGCCCTCTGGTAGCCACATCGGTGAATGGGCCCATCTATGCACCATGGCAACCACACCGGCACCATGCCACTCCTCCAGCTGCAGTAACAGCCTAGTTGGCTTTGCAGAATGACCCTTCATGGTATAGAAGGGGATATATGAACATCAAAGTACAGCACTTATGCTTCACCCCTGCATCACAATGCTCACTAGTGGGAGCCATGTGATGTTCCACAGCTGACCCATGTTGTGCTGGTAGGTCTTCATGCTAGCCCAAATTAGGCTATGAGACAGCCCAAACAGCCATGACTGAGTTAGACTCTGTTTGCACTAGACTGATGGCAGACATGCCACCTAGAGGAATGCTGCTCTTGCTTTAACCATCCATGACCAGTGCTCACCGCCTGCAATATCTCACACAGATGCAAATGCCCTAGAGACGTGTGTGACATGACCTTCCCTTTGTAGGATGCTCACCTGGACATGAGCATGACAGTGAGAAGCCCATGGCCAAAGCCATCACTCATGGGTACATAAGTCCATCCTCGGATTGTAGGAACCTGACTTGACTACCAGGGTGATGCCTCTGAACAGAGAATGATGTGCTCATCATACCTTCTACACATACTGGTGTTGGAGGTCAGAACTACTGGGAGGAGGAGTGTGTAAGGTGATGCAGGCCACAGCTGTACCATCTATGACTGCAGGCACCTCCCTTACATGTACACAGTGCCTCAGTCATTTCTACCTGGACCACAACACCATTCAGGACATCTGCCATCTGACAGTGTCCAACATTGTACCAACCACAGCAAGGTCCTATGCACTGAGCATGGAATAGAAGGTACTGTGCACTCTGGCACACAATGGCACAGGCACCTTTCAGAAGGTGGCTGGGGATGTGATAGATGTAAGTCAGTCAACAGTGTCCCTTTCACTGCACCAGGTGATAGATGTCCTTGTCCACCATGCATCCAGTTACATATCATTCCTGTCCACCAAGTAGGCCATGCATGCCATCAAGGTGGGGTTCCATGCAGTACATGGCTTCCTAAATGTGCTCGGGGCCATAGACTGTACACATGGCTCTTCTATCCCTGACACAGAATGAAGATGCATACTGTAACAGAAGGGTTCCACAGCATTAACGCACAGGTGAAGTGCAATGCCAATGATGTCATCACTAATGTGCTGTCAAAGTACCCAGGTTCCTGCCGTGATGCCTGCATATTTGACCAGTCGCATCTACATCCTCTGTTTGAGAAACATGGTGGCCATGAGGATGGCTGATCAGTGAATGTACATGTGAAGGGTAACATTTGTACATCCCTGATGAGGTGTACCATACCTAACTGTGTTCTGTTCCCCCACAAATGACAATGGATACCCTGTGGACATATATCCTGACACCTTTACTGTCACCAACTACTGAAGCCGAGAAGAGGTAGAATGAGGCACACCATCAGACCAGATCAGTGGTGGAACATACATTTAGCATGCTGAAGATGTGTTTCCACTGCCTGGACAGGATGGAGGCACCATGATGTTGGCACTGGGAAGGTGTGCTGCATTTTCATTAAGTGCATGATGCTGCATAATGTGGCAGTACAATACTGCATACCCATGTCAGAGGACATACGTGATGTGGGTGTTGTTGGACATTAACAGTGTTGCACCTTGAGATGTGCTTTGCAAGGGCTTAGCAGCATGATGGTGGACTGTCCAGGAGGGAAACACAGCATCTACTAGTACAGAAGTGCATTCAGTGGTTAGGATGGACAACCAGGATAGATATGCCACAGGGGTGTTTGACATTGCATAGGTAGTGGCCAAAATGCCACAGTGAATTGAACAGGGTACTGAGTGGTATGATACCTTGGGGTGAAATGCACAGTGGCGTGACATTAGTATAGGAGACATGTGACAGGTTTCCCACAGCAGCACATGCACTAAAACCAGGTGTATAGGGGTGGCCGTAAGTATCACAGTTATGGCTATTAAAATGGGACACACAGTGGGGCATGTCCCTGTCCTATCTGCAGTACAGATAACATCTACAGTGCCCCTCAGGGACAATGACACAAAGCTGATGGTGACCTGTCTACATACCAGCTTCATCATGGTATTAAATAAATGTGGACCACGTGGCGAGGGGTTTGGATGGACTGCTGCAACAGTGGGTGGGACTATTTCCACTCCACTACAGGTGAAAGAGCATTTGCCAAGGTGCTTGGCACCAGTGCTTGCACCACCATCATGTCACGGTGCCACGGGCAGACTGTGCTCTGTGTTGTTGTGTGCCTGTGGGTTGCCTCTCCAGGGTAGGCACTTCTCTCGGGATGAGGTCTGTAGTGGACATGTGCCTAGGTGCTGGCCTCTGCAGTGGGTGGTCATGGCAAGTAGGAATGATGCACAGGTTGCCTTTCAAGTATGTCCATGATCTAGCTCAGCTCACAATGCAATCCATACATCTCCAGCATGGTTAGGGCAATCTGCTCTGTGTTCTCCCATGTGTCACGTAGCTGCTCAAGCTCAAGCTGGCAAAGCTTGGAGTAATGATGCCTGAGTATGCTGGTCATCCATGTATGCCTTGCATGGCCTCATGATGGGGGACAGTGGGTGGCAGAGTTGGTGTCTGTGCCCTCAAACCCCAAGGGGTGTTGATCATGTCAGTGGGGCAGATCAGTGAGTGTTCCTGCCCTGTGTGTTCTGGTGTGGTGTGCCATGTGGGATGCATGTCCCCACTGGTACCTCCTGCTATTCCACATGTTCAGTGTCTGGATGTGGCTGCACTGTGCTACCATGTGATGCGTCCTGTTCCGCAGACCATGTGCTTATAGGTCTCCGAGTACTGAAAGGGTTAAACTGGACTCTGATCATTCTCTGTGGGGTTTTGCTTGGTGATAGGATGTCTGTGTATTTATGTTGTGAGTGGCACAACTCACCCAGGAGCAGGAAACTAGCACATAACTATTCATAGTCCTTTTCTCCTCCTGAACAGCAATAAGAAGGAAGGCACACGTTCAGAGGAAGCTGGGTATAGACAGGAGAGAGAGAGAGAGAGACAGAGAGGGACATGAGATAGATGACAGCAGTCCAGTCTCTCTCGATGAGACTGGGCTGAGGGGCCTGCGGTTCCAGGGACAGTGGCAGGGTCCTTGGGTTCAGATGGCACTGTTATCCTCATGACTGGTCTCCTGAGAAGAACTACAGAAGAAGGTGGAGGTGGAGACCCAGAAAGTGTGCCTCAACAGGAGCATAGACTATCAGCACCAAACAGGCATAATTATGAGAAGTGGTGGGCCACCCTTAAGGGAGGTCACTGGAACCCTTGTGGGTTCACTTCTAGTAGGAGAAAGGAGGGAATTGCAGAGTACTGAGCAAACTATAAGCTAACCTTGCTTAAGAAAATGTGTGTGAGTGTATGTGTGTGTGTGTGTGTGTGTGTGTGTGTGTGTGTGTGTGTGTGTGTGTGTGTTAGAAAAGTCTGCAGAAACTCTGGAAGTGTAACAGAAGCTGTGGGCATTAGATAGGAGTGGGGCCTAGCAAGAGTTTGGGTCCTAAGTCCCCAGGATGGGGCCAGGCATGGGAGCCTGTTCTTGGGGCCAGTAGGGTTGTCAATGTAATGTTGGAAGGAAAGCACACACAGCCAAACCTACTATAGCCTTTAAGCACTTTGCTAAGTTATGGACCCCTGAAGTCTGCTGCCTTTGAAAAAAGTCAGTTTGCAGTTTATTTTCTCAGCTGATTGACTGCATGTGGATTGTACAGAAGATGAGCAGATGGTGCATGCAAATGCCTTTGTATGGTGTTATGGGATTGGTGCACACATCTGAGGCTTGTCGTGCTGTGCAAATGAGCAGGGCTAGAAGAGAGATTGAATGGTGGTTGCATGTGTGAGGAGCAGCTCGCACATCAGAGATACAGCATGATTCTGGCAGTGATACAAAAACTGAGGAGAATGGTCTTTGCAGAACAGATGCAGCAGCTGGATCAAGAAGCATGATCACTTAACAGCAGCGCACCTTCTGACTGACCCCTGCAGACAGTGAAAATTACAATTGGCTGTGCAGAAACCATGCCCCAGGAGTTGTCGGCCACCCACTTCACTCCTTACCCTTTTCGCTGCTTGGCCAGAAGAGGGAAGCCTGTCTGAGACCCCATGCCCACCTTTACAGTGCAACTGCAACAATGGACTCCTGCATCAAATGCTCCTCCAGGATTTGAACCAGATACATTCAAACAAAATAATTAAGGGAGCTAGAGCAGGGTCACAGGCTGAAAACAGTAAGGCAAGGTACATTTATTATTTAACTACTTTCCGTGATGAGAGAGATATATATATCTATATATTTAGATATATATATATATACACATTAAAATAAACAATAAATAGCATACCATAATATCTACAATCTAAACTAGTGCCTGTCAGTCACCTTCATCAGGGAAGACCAAGCAGAATAAGTGAGCCTTTAGACCCTTTATAAACATCTCGACTGTCGGGGCCTCCCTGGCACAATCTCAAAAGTTCCACACTGCTCGTCTGGTGACACTGAAGGCACAGTCACTAGAGGTTTTAATATGGCTCTAGGAACAATGAGGAGGCTCCTGGTTGAGGAGCAGAGGGAATGGACTGAGGTGGCAGGTGTCAGTAGATCAGCCAAATAGCCAGGTCCCAGTTCATATAGGGCCTTGTAGGTAAGTAAGCCCACCTTGAAGATGATCCTCCACCTGACAGGCAGCCAGAGCAGAGCTCACAGGCATGGGTCACATGACTAGACCTGGACAGGCCAGTCAGCAACCTGGCCACTGGGTTCTATGTGATTTAGGCGACCGTGGAAGGAGACCCGCAGAAGAGCGGACGTCAGGGCAGTGAAGAACGGTGCTGGGGACTGAAAATACTTGCTTTCTGTGGGGAGGCTGTTCCCACACCTCCCCCTGCAAGGATTCTCAGCTCCAGGGGTGCATGTCGGGGAGGCGAAAGCAAACAAAAAAAGGTCTTGGGTCAGGTGCAAGAGAAGCACAGTAGTGCCCGGACCCAGACCAACCTCGGAACCCTAGCACCGCAAGCAGAGGCTAACCCCGATGCCACGGTGCAGCTCGGCAACTGACCGCAGCACCACCCCTACATCCCTCCACCTCCACCCAGGCCACGCCGCCCCCCACACGCATGTACATGTAGCGACATCCTGTCTCTTGTCGCCCACCCCACCACATCTGGTCACCTCCCCGCCCCTCACCTTTCAGGCTTTCACCCATATCATGTCGCCATTTCAGATGGTGCCGTGATTCAGGCGCCCACCACGTGCTACCTGGCCACTGTGTTCTGCACCAGCTGTAGCTCGTGGATGGTCTCTCCAGTGACCCAAGTATACAGCATTAAGTATAGAGCATTACAGCAATCAAGACTGGCTGTTACAAAGGTATGTACCAGTGATGGCAGGTCATCAGGTGAAATAAAGGGTTTAATCCTGGCGATATTCCTAAAGTGGTAAAGCAACTTTGGACAACAGATGACACCTGAGCTTGAAGTGTCAATCTGTCATCCTAGATAATGCCAAGATCCTGCATCCCTAGGAATGGCTATCAATGGAGCAGATCCCAGGAACAATCCTTTAGCCACTCCGGAGGCACTCCCATCACGCAGGTGACCTGGCTCAGTCACCATGACCTCCGCCTTGTTGGGGTTTAGTCGCAACCAGCTGGAGGACGTCCAGTCATTGATCTCACCCAGGCAGTTGTTAAGCACTTCCATGGTGTCCTGTGTTCCAGGGCAAAGGACATATACAGTTGGGTGTCATCTGCATAGCAATGAAACCTCATACTGTAATGCCTAATGAGCACTCCTAGGCAGCATATGTATCGTGGAAAACATCAGCGACAAGATCAAACCCTGAGGCATGCCACATGGCAGGAGTTTCGGGAGAGGAGAAATTCCCTATCACCACCAGTTCCTTCCTGCCAGAGTGCTAGGACTCAGACCAGTTGATGACAGTACCGTTTAGTCCACAATACTCTCTTAAGGAGATCAAGGAGCACAACGTGATCCATGGTGTCAAATGCTGAGAAGAGATTAAGAAGCACAAGAATTGACCTGTCTCCTCTATCTCTAGCCCTGAGACGGTAATTTTGCACCCTAACTAACACTGATTCAGTGCTGTGCATAACGTTGAAACCCGACTGGAATGGGTCATACAGTAGATACTAAAGGTCAAGATGTGCTTCTCGAGCTGCTGTACCACTATTTTCTCAACAACCTTTCCAAAGAATGGAAAGTTGGAGATCAGATTGTAATTCATCAGGACATTGGGGATGAGAGATAGCTTCTTCAAGAGAGGCTTCACCAGAGCCTCTTTCAAGTCATCTGGAAAGCACCCTCTGACAACGTGTACCAGACAATCTCAGCGAATACTGGACTGATGGACCTGATACATATCATCTGTTTTAAACTCACCCCAGCCATATGGAGTGCCTCTGCTCCCCAGGCTGATCACTGTGAGGCAAAACTTGCCTCGGGATAGGATCCCCACCCGAATAGAGACACCCTGTCAGAGAAGAACTGAGCAAACTCATCACACAATGCTATTGAAAAGGCTATTTTGGGTATAAACAGACTGGATGTAACAGTCTGTCCACAGTCCGAAATGGCTGAGATGGTCTGTTCTTCCCTGCAGCAATCTCCTGAACAGGAACTCTGCCTTCTTATGACTGATTGCCCTTGGTACTCATAATAATGAGCATGCAAGGCCAATTTGGCCCCTCTGACAAGCTCCTCCACAAGCAATTCTCCAGCTTCTGACCCTTGATCTTCATTTGCCTTGAGATCCCCATCAAACCAAAGGGATCTCAAGTGAGAAGATCTGCATCATATATGAACCGGTGCAATGGCATCGAGCACCTCAGATACTGCCTTATTATAGGCAGCCACTGCCTCACCTGTGCCAACTGCACATGCAGCATCTGCACTAGATAAATCAGCTACCGCCAGCAATCCTTCTGGGGACACTCCCTGAAGGGAGACAGCTAATCATTTCAACAGGGAGGACTTTAAAGGGGGGCCATATGAGAACTTCCCAGTACAATGATCAGACCATACGGTCTGATCAGTCTTGAGCTTCATCACCTCAAGCCCCAGTGAGAACACCAGGTCCAACATGTGGCCGCGGTGATGGCTCGCAGAAATAACTACTTGTATCATGTCCAGTGATGACAGCAACTGGAGGAGGTCATGACCAAATTGCCAGGATTGTTTTTACCAGGTGTTGAAGTCCCCAAGAATCAAACATCTGGGGACTCAACACCTCACCGATGTTGAAGTCTGTGACCTCCTTCAGGAAATCTCCTCCCAACCCAGGATGGCGTGTAAATGAGGAGAATTCTGCAGCCTGCACTAGGACCCCACGCCACCACACATTCAAAGGACCTGGCTGACCCTAATGGATGCATGGTGAAGCCCAATCTGGATCTAAAACAGATGGCCACACTCCCTCCCTGCATTCCCTCCTCAGGCAGTGCACTATGAAGTACCCAAAGGATGACCACCTCCAAAACTGGCCTGGCATTGCCACCAACAAGTCTCCATGAATGCAAGCCAGATTGACGAAGAAATCAAGTCTGCCATAATTGCAGTCTTGTTCCTCATCGATCTGGCATTGCACAGCACAGCCAAGTGGACTGGTAAATGCTTCAGGCCCCACAACTACCTGACCACTCAGTGTGGTGGTAACCCTGGGATGGAGAGAAACATGTCTGGCCTCTCTAGGCTCCGCCTGATTCCATGGTGTCTCCTGCTCCTAATCACTCCAATACTCTTCACCTCTGCCAGGCCCACTGCACCAGTAAAAGCAACTTTGCAAAGTAATTGTGTTGAGCCTCTGGTATGCCATGGTACAATTGACTAAACAACTTTTATTGAACTGTGCATCAAAAAGCCTTTATGTCAGAGAGTGGAGTACAAAGAAAGGAAACTTCAAGACTAGACAATGGAATGGCTGAGTTGCTGCACCACCAGTGTATGAGGATCCTCCACATGTAATCAGAGGGAAGGTGCTGGAGCATTTCTAGAGGAACAGACCACAAGCCTTAGGAGTTGCTGACAAATTCGCTGCCCTGATGGTGCTGTAACCACTGCTTTGGTCACACATATAAAAGCATGGACATTGAAAGTGTGTGACATTTGCTATAATTATGCCATTTTAGTAAATGTAGCTACGAGCATTGTTTCCAAAGGAACACCTAAACTGCAGGCAGCAGTAAGATGTGACCAGAGTAAAACAGCCACTCAAACCCTAGTAACCACCGAACCAAAACCTGCAGAAACCAAGGTAATGACCATGGGCCTTAAAGAAGCTGAAACTGCCTTAGCTGAAGGTCAGAACCTTAAAAGAAGATCCTATCTAGCAGGATCACAGAGGGTGTCAGAGGCAACTGCCAGGATGCAGAGAGTGAAACTCGACCTGTCCACTGGTGATCAGATGTGGTTCAGGAGGTGGTCTGGAGTGTCTATCTGGCTAATTCTGCACTGGAAGCAGTATGGTGAGTTTGCCAGTGTGGCATGGGTCATGATCATAGGTGAGTTTGGCAATGTGAAGTGGCATAGCAGCACTGGGCCTGATGATGCCCTCTGATTTCATGGCTATGCCCATTGGTGACAACTCCATCTCTGCAACTGGTATGGTCAGTCCCCAGTTGGCCCTGCCAGAGCCCAAGGAAAAGAAGGAGAAGAACAGCAGCCAACCTGTCATGCTGAAGTCAGATGGCATAGTAGAAGCAGAAAGTGATGAGGAAGAAGCCAAACCACTCAGTACTAATCCCCACCTAAGAGCACATATGCCTTCTCCCATTTCTTTACCAAGTACTGCCACACCAGAGGCCTCTAAAACATCACCTGTGCTGGTCCCAACTACTAGAGCTCCAGGTAAAGCACAAACCAAGAATCAGTTGGCCATAGAGAAGGAAATTAAAAACTGTAGTGAGGACCTTTGGCTGCCATGAGGCTGTGGAGATGTTTGGAGAATGGGTATAATGTTTCAAGCTGACAGAGCCATCAAAAGATGCGTTGAAACAGAATATGGCTATTGTTTTCCTACATGCTTGCCTGGATCTGGAAGATAGTGGAAGCTCACTGTAAAGAATCCTCCTGGCTATATAGCTAAGAAACACATTGCTTGAGAGGATAACATGTACTACGTACCGCACAAGGAGCAAATAGAACACAAAACTCAGGCAAAGTTTCTGCATGGGATACAGGGAGGAGTATCCAGATGCACTAAGTGATCTACACAGATATGGATAAACAGCAAACTGGCTAGGTGGTCAGTCCAGATGGAGAATGTCTGAAGACCCATCAGCTTTATTATGCATAAACTGACTTATCTGAAAGAAAGACACTAGGCTATGAAGTAAAACATCAGCCAAGGTCAGAGGGTGCTAGTTTCGCCTGAGAAGCACCATTATTGCAGTGTTTACAAAATTCCCAGTAGTGTCTCCTTCCTACAAAAACAAGCATTTGCCAATGCTGAATGTTTGCTTGCTGGCATTAGTACTGGAAGTGCAGGAGTTAAGACAGATGCAGTATAGGAATGGCAGTGAAGTACTGAACTGACGCCAACTCCACCCCCACCCTGCAGAATGGACATGCATTGGGGTGTGCCTTTGGGTCATCGCCCATAATGGTCACGACATTGCCTCACCCTACCCTGCAGACACTGACAAGTGTCGAGGTGTGCCTTGGGTGTTTGGGCTTTTCACTCACCTCATTCCATAAAGAAATATGCTGAAATGGGTGCAGTACAAGAGAATGGGTGAACTCTAGGGCCAAAGAATCCAAGGCTCACCTCAATGTTTGTCACTGGCTGCAAGATGGGGATTGAATGGCATGAGCATTACTGTCAACAATCCCAAGTCACACCCCTGACGACTGTCAGTCCCTACAGGGTAGGGCGTTATGGTCGGAAACCCTAATGCCAGGGCGTTTCTTGGTATTTTGCTCTAAGTTCTCAACATGGGCTTTGTGACCCCACGCATGAACAGTGACACTATCAGTTCGTTACGAAGGTGATTTTGCACAGCTACTGCGCCATTTGGCGCCACAGGTGTGAAAACTCATTTCAAGCAGGATGTGAAAATGACAGCTGTACTGTTCATGAGGAGGTGTAAAAAGGTAATGGTGAAAATCTGAGAGAAAATATAAAAACTGGTAAAGTCATGAGAGTGCATAGAAACTGAACAGCACACCCCTAATGTAATTAGCTTGGGGATTTTTACACCAGATTTTCAACATAGGCATTTTGGGACCTCCACTCATGAACAGTGTCACTGTGATTTTCTTAATCTGTCCCAAACACTGATTTCCCACAGCGACCACGCTATTCCACGCTGGAAGTGCGAAACACATTTTGGCCAGGATGTGAAAATGTCAGCTGTACTGATCATAAGGAGGTGAGGAAAATGCCAATGTTGAAAATCTGGACTGAAAATGTTACAAATTTGTGAACTTACAAGGTGCATGGAAACTGCACAATGCATGCTCATAGCACAGTCATTTAATGGACTTTTGTCACCACATTTTCAACATAGGCATTTTAAGACCTCTGCTCATGAACAGTGTCACTGTGATTTTTCTTAATCTGTCTGGAACATTGATTTTGCATACCGACCGTGCCATTGTGCACTACTTGTGTGAAAACACATTTTGGGCTGATGAAAAATGACAGCAATACTGTTCATAAGGAGGTGTGGTAAAATGGCAGTGTTGAAAAATCTGGTATGAAAATATTAAAAATTCGGAAATTCTGAGCGTGCATAGGAACTGCGCAACACCGCTCATAAGTTATTTTTGGGAATTTTTCACCAAATTTTCAACATAGGGCTTTTGAGGGCTACCTCATGAACTCTGACACTGTCGTTTTATTAATCATCCCGAAAGGTTCCATGCAGTGACCATGAAATCACCTTCGGGACCGAATAACAAAATGACAGTGACCGAGTTCATGAGGCGGGGTCCCAAGAACCCCATGTTGAAAATTTGTGAAAAATTCTCACAGTGGATGAGATATGCACCAAAGTTGAAAAAAACCATTTATGCCATTATACAGTTTACCGACATTTCTTCAGTTTGCGGTCAGCTTTAAGAAGAGTGCAGGCGTGTTCCGGTCCACGAAGAGCATCGTGCTGGCCTCGGAGTAAGTATGGGGTGGGAGGCTGGGAGGTGGGGTATACAGGAGGGCGCGGACTGGTGGAGGGGCAAGAGAGTCGACAAGAGACGCTTTTCATTTGTTATAGGTTTTTGGTTTTTTGGAACAGGAGCTCAACTCACTTACCTGCTGCTCCAGCACCACTCCAGCTCGGGAGGTCCAACCAGCAAGCCCCCTACCAATGTAGATCATGGTGTCTGGACTGATTTTAAAATAAAGAGCATTTTTCCAGGGTTTAAGAGCAGGAAGTCTGGAATTTCAGGAATGAGGACTGGTATGAAATGAATGCAGATAGGAGGAGGGACAGGCTGGGATCATGTAAGGGGTTGTAATAGGACTCTGGGAGGAGACTCTGGAGAGAGAGAGACAGACAGACAGACAGACAGAGAGAGAGAGAGAGAGAGAGAGAGAGAGAGAGAAGAAGAAAGAGGAATAGAGGAAGTCCTGTTGGGAAGGAGAAATGACATAAACATGAACAAACTAGCTGTCTGTGACAGCAGTTCAGATACAGTGGTGTACAGTTGAAAGAAAATGACTGCTACAATCAGTGGTGGTGATGTGTAGGCAGTTGCAAACCGCCAACAGCAGTATGCAAATTGCCTACACATTACCACCGCTGCTTGTAGAGGTAGTTTCTTTCAGCTGTATGCCACAGTATCTGAACTGCTGTCATAGACAGCTTGACATTCACTGGCGGTGCGGCCGTGCCTGCAAAAAGGATCAGGCATTGGAAGCAGGGTTGTACACCTAACTCAGAGTGGTGGCACTATGTTTCTTGCATGCATACATACTAGCAAACGTAAAAGGGCAGAAGGAATCTACTGCTACATTTGAAGTGGTTCATGGCCTTTTTTCCAGGGGTTGTGACTTGTCTGGTGCATAAAATACAATGCAGCTGAAGATTCCTTTTAAACTACTTTATATTGTATCAAGTTGAAGCACTTATTGATCTCTTATGGGAGATTTCCACTGAAGTGAGTTGCTGTTCTTATAAAAGACTAAGACAAGTAATGGAGGACTTCCTTGGTTATTCACGTCAAAAACAAAAGTTTTGTTTTAAAAAAGGAAAGTAAGTAAGGTTTTATTTATATTGTGGTGCCCAATCCCAGGGCTCTGGGAGCCATTACAATTCACAGGAGGGTTCAGACATCATACACCAAATCATATGCAAGCTTTGTGAGTCACTCGTGGCTAAAGCTTCCTGTGACTATTTCACTTACATGGCAGACACCCCTTAGCCTACTTCCTACCCAGCCCCTACAGCACCCATTACTATTCCCATACCACCCCTCTCTTCCACCCCTGTGGATTCTTGTGTACCTGGTCTCCTGGCATCCTTTGAGAACTTTTACACTGTACCCTCTTCTCCTATTTACACCACCCTACTTTATTACGAGACAATCTGCCGCCTTGCCCAGCTTTTCATCCCTCTTTCCTTAGCCTCCTGTCCATGTCATGCTTTTTCAATGTCATTTGGCCACTTATTTGCTCATTTTGTTTGACAAGGTCATACGGCTGCTCTGCTCTGCTCTTTGTTACAGCTATTTATTTTGGTGATTGTTTTTGTTAGTTTCTTGTCCAGACCAATAATCTAAAGTGACATTCAGTTGTTCTGTGTCTCTCTTTGTATGCGTTGTTAAAGTAGCCAGAGACATTGCCAGCTATTTCCAGATATTTCATAAAATTTCTGAAGAGTTTCTCTGCTGCCCCTACTGTGGAAATGCAGAAAGCAGGAGATATTTCTGGAACTATCACAGCAATTTTGGGAAATATCTGGCAGTGTCTGTGAGTGCTACTGTACTTGCCTTTTCTAGGATGTGTTCTCTGTGTGTGTATTATGTCATGGAACCTGTGTAAAAGAGCCACCAGCTCAATGGTATTAATCCAAAATTTAAATAAATAAAATAAAAAATATATATATATATATATATAAATGATTAAAAACAGAATATATATAAAATCACATTAAAACTATCCTGAAATGCTTTATTAAAAGATAGATCTTGAGCCCCTTTAAATACCTCCACCATTGGGGCCTCCCTCAAGGATCTTGGCAGAAAATTCCAGAAGGTGGGGTCAGCAACCTCGAAGGAATGATCCCACAAGGTTTCAGCCTGGCCCTTAGAATCTCCAGGAGGCCCACAGTGGAGGAACAGAGGAATATACTGGGGTGGCTGAGTTAGGAGGTCAGTCAGGTAAACAGGGCCCAGTCCATAGGGCCTTATAGGTGAGCAAGTCCACCTTGAACATGATCCTCCACCTGACAGGTAGCCAGTGCAGATCCTGCAGGATCGAGTTCGCATGGCAGGACTTTGGTAGGCTCACCAGCAGCCTGGCTGCTGTGTTCTGCACTAGCTGCAGTCAGTGGAGGGTCCTCCATTGACCCTGAAGTACAAAGCATTACAATAGTCCAGCCTGGAAGTCATAAAGGTATGTATCAGTGATAGTAGGTCTTCAAGCAGAATCGGAGGTTTAATTCAGGCCAACATTCCTTAGGTGATAAAACCACTTTTGACGACAGACAACAACTTGGCTTCAGAGTCAGTCTGTCATCAGGATGATGCCCAAAGTTGTCACCCTAAGGAGGCCATCAATAGAGTAGAACCCAGGACCAACCCTGTTACCACTCCGAAGCACCCCATCACACCATCGACCAGGCTCAATCACTAACACATCCATCTTGTTGGGATTCAGTGTCAGCCAGTTCGAGGACATCCAGTCCTGAATCTCGGCCAGGCATTTATTTAGCACTTCAATGGCATTTCCAGCTCCAGGAAAAGTGACATAAACAGCTGGGTGTCATCTGAAAAGCAGTGGAAACCCAGACTGTACTATCTAATGAGTTCTCCAGGGGCAGCTTGTGCACCAGGAACAACATCTGCAAAAGGATCAATGACAGAGGCTTCAAGGAGGAGGAGAATTCCCATCACTACTCTTTGCCGCTTGACGAAGAGATAGGACTTAAACCATTTGATGACTGTACGGTGAGTCCACAATACCTCTAAGGTGATCCAATAGCAGAATGTGGTCCATGGTGTCAAATGCTGAAGTGAGATTATGGAGTATGAGAATTAATCATTCTCCTCTATCCCTCACCCTGAAGAGGTCATTCTACACCTGAACTAATGCTGTCTCTGTGCCATCTCTTGGTGTCAGCAGTGGGATACTGACTGAATGTCCATAGTATACTGGGGAGTTCAGTCTAGGGGTGTCAGACCTGGCATTGCAGGATAACAGCAGACAAGTGCATGGTGCCAGAGATAGGGAGTCAATTGGAGCTGACTGCTAGAGGTGGTGGACTTCTGGAGCTCACACATCCATGTGAAAGAAACAAGGCGATAGCCTGATGGAACTGCTGAGCAGAGCAGTGGCCCTTCCTGAGCATATTGCATCTGTTTATTTTTTTGTTTGATTTTGATACTTTTGAAAGTGAATGAACTAACCTTATTGTCCTGATTTCTGTGAAACCTGATTTCAACTTTTCTGAGAAAAATAAAATGATAAGTGCCTTGCTGGTGCTTTTTATGCACTGAATTTGTTGGTCTGCCTGGTTTGTTACCCTGTCTGTCCAGCCCTGCTACAATTGGACCTAGCTCTGAATCCAGACTGGAATGACTCATAGATGTCAAAGGCTGAGGGGTGCATCTCAAGTTGCAGAGCCACTAATTTCTCAACAACCTTTCCTAAAAATGGGAGGTTGGAGACAGGTCTATAATTTGTCAGGATGTCAGGGTCGAGCAATGGTTTCTTCAGAAGGGGCCTCACCATCACCTCCTTCAAGGCACTAGCAAAGTATCTCTCTGAGAGTGAGCACTGGATTGGGGGAGGAAATTGTTTAACCAGGAAAGGCACACTAAGCTGAAGCTTGTTTCTAGGTGTGACCTGGGAGCACAAAGGAAGTTAAGTGACTTGCTCAAGGTCACACAGTATGCAAGTGGGGCTGTGGGATTCAAACCCCAGTCTCCAGGTTTGCAGCTCAGAGTCTTAAACCACTGCGCTATACTGCCTCCATTATTATCCCAGCAAACACTGAACAGATAATCCTGACCCTCCCACTAGGAGACAGGTCAGGTCAGGGTCCAGATCACAGCATGTGGGATGCAGCTTTGAAATCACCTCAATGACCTCAGCCACCTCAACTGACTGAACCCCCAGACAATTAGAATGCCTTTTCTCAAACCAGGTCAATCACTGCGGGACACATTTTGTCCCACTGGGTAGATCCCTGCCCGAATGGAGGACACCCTGTCTGAGAAGATGAGAGCAAACTCTTCGCATAATGCAGTTGAAAATGATTTTTTGGCTGTAGACAGACTGACGTAACAGTCTATCCACAGTCTGAAATAGCTGGTCTGTTCTTCCCAGCAGCAATCTCCCTGGACAGAATTCTGCCTTCTTACATCTGTGTGTATGTGTGTGTGTGAGTTTTTTTCTTGCAGGTGGAGCAGGGCCTCACCATCATGTCCCTTGAAGGAATGGAAGAAAACAAGGAATAACGGGCAGGAGAAAGAGAGGCTGAAGACATCCTGAAAGTGAAGACTGCTGCAGAGCACCTTGGTTCATACCAGCTCTTAGGCTCTTAGCTGCTGTTTTTAAGAGTACTATTGGGTAAGAACAATGTGTCTAGTTAGTATACACCCTGCCTCTCCTACAGTTTAGGACTTATTGTATGAAGGCCTGCAGTGGTACACTGTAAGGCCTTCTGTGTGCTCTGGCCTTTGGCAGATGCAGGTTAGGGGAGAAATGGCGTACCCTCATTGTAGAAATGCTAGGAGAGCAGTACCACAAGGAAAGGAGATGGCACTGGTTTTTAGGTTCTCTTTGTGGGGATGCAAGGATTTTTGGCATGGAGAGTGTGACCAGCCTCTCTTTTCTACCAGCTCAAGGCAGGTTACTAGAGAGCACTCAAAGGGTTAAGCCAGACCCTGATAGTTGTTCTCTAGTGGGTTTTGCCTGGATATAGGATGTCTTGAGTATCTGTGTTGGAGTGGCCCAACTTGACTAAGAGCGGGAAACTAGGGCATGAATATTCTTGGTCCTGCCCTTCCCTTAAAGAGCTATCAGAGGGGAAAGCACAAGGGCAGAGGAGCTGGATCCAGAGAGAGAGGAGAGAGAGAGAAAGCAGTCCAGCCTCTCTGGCTGAGACTTGACTAAGGGACTGCAATCCCAGGGATTGTGGCAGGTCCCTTGGTTCAGGAGGCACTGGACCCCTCATGCCTGGTCTCCAGAGAAGAACCACAGGAGTAGCTGAGGGTGTGGATATCCAGAGAGCTTGCCTTGAGAGAAACAGAGACCATCAGCACCTAACAGGCAAATTGGGAGAAGTGGTGGGCCACCACTTAAAGGAGGTCACTGGAAACCTTGCATGTTCCTCCTAGTAGCAGCAAGGAGAGTTCCAGAGTACAGAGCAAACTGTGCTTAAAGAAATGTTTGTGTGTATGTGTGTCTATGTGAAAATGGTGATCACCAAGCGGCGATACGTCGTTACAGCGAGTACATCACCAAAAACAAAAATGGTGATGTACTCTCACAGTGAAGAAACTTGCTTGTGGTACTTATGTGGGAGGCTTCCACCCCTCACTCAAAATAACAAACTGGGGAGGGTTACTAGTTGAGGAAAGGGAGTACCAGCAAAATAAAAACTAACAGCCGTGCATAAAGCACAAATATTGTGCTCCTCCCCAGCCCAGAACCCTGCACCCTCCCAACTAGAGACAGCCACCCTCTCCACTGCACCACACAGCCCCCTCATCACTCTTCATATACCCTACGTCCTCTTTTGGATACCTTCCATACTCTGCTGGTACCCTGTCACTCTTCCCTTCACCCTGCCCTTCCTAGTCACTACCCTTTCAGGGTTGCTGACCTTACAGGCGCTGAGATTGAGTTGCTCAAATCTGAGTCACGCAATCTCAGTCGTCATTTTCACGGAATACCGTGTGTGTGTGTGTGTCTCTGTTAGGAAAGTCCTAGGCAGACTAAATAGAGAACCCTGGCAATGTAGCTGAAATTTGGGCATCAGGTAGGAAGAGGTCTAGCAGAGTTGGGATTGTTAAGTCCCTGGGATGGGGCCAGCCAAGGGAACTGGTTCTTATGGCCACTAGAACTATAAGTGTAATGTTGGGAGGGAGGTACTCATGGCTGAACCAACTATAGCTTTTAAGCACTTAGTTGTAAGCTGATGAACTTTCATATTTATTGCCCTCATGGGCATTTATAGACATGTACTGACACTGCTTACCCCAGGTGATGCTAGCCCTGCCTGGTAGATGCAGTGCACAACCAGTCTTGTGAAAACTTGGGCTCCAGGGATCCCAAAATGGAGGTTAGGGATTTGTAGGGTTGAAAGAGATCCATTACTGAAAACCAGTATCTGAATATACTCTGTTAGTTTCGGGGGATCTTGGTAACAGTTATTGTAGTAAGGTGAGCAGCAGGCCCTACAGCAACACTGGAGACCACCAGACCAGTAATGGAGAAATAGCAGTTGAAGGGATGCAGCACTAGAGGTGGGATCTTAGGTAAAAGCTCAAGAATACGTTGAGGAACACTCACGTGAGGGCATTGTCCAGTAGACTGATTGGTTCTAGTGTGAGCACAGGAACATCATGAAGGTATATGGCCAGGGAAATGCCCACAGCGCTTTGTACCACCTAGGCAGCTAATAAAATATACCATGCTTGATCTCAGCTTCAGTATGGACATTGCAGGTTTTGTCTGAATTCCTGTTGTTGGTGCCCAGAGTATAGTTAAGGTGCCCTGGTCCCCATCACCCTTATCCTAGATGGCAAGATAACTGTTATGGGTGAAGAATTGGTGTTTATGGTATAAGGTGGGTGCTCTCCTGGATGAGATGCCATAATATGTCCCCTAGAGATAGAAAGGTGACATGGCCATTACACTTACAAGAAAATTTAGAAGTGAGACAGAAGATTGGGAGTTGTTTGCACTGCATTCTTATTTCAACCCCACGTATCAGTGTTGCTGGATCCAGCACAAAGCCTTGAAACACAAAACCACTGTGTAAAATTGCTCTTGTGCTCGTTAAGTGTTGAAAAGCAACCCAATGTGATTTCCAATGCTCTGCCAATTGCAAAATAATAATGCAAAACACACTTATTGGTGTGATAGTTCATTACAAATTGTACTGTGTTACTTGACAAAGAGGGCAGTTCACATGTGGAATAGCCTGTCTGGTCCTGGTGAGGTTGTAAAAGCTAGCACTGTTTAGGTTTTCAAATTATTCCCGATGCAGAATATGGAGTAGAAGCAAATGGGAAGAAAGGTAAAGGTAGGACCTATTCACTGGGTGGGGCTCCTTTTGCTGTATATAAAGAGGAAAGAACCTGGAGGTCATAATATACAAGGGGCTGAAGCAGAAGAAGTAGTGCATGGCCTCTGTCATTAGGGCCAGCAAAATGCTGGGGTGCTTCAAAACAGGGATATTTAGCAGAGCAGGGAAGTAACTGCCATTTTACAAGGCCCTGGTCAGGCCCAAGCATGTTACTGTATACCGTTTTGGTCTCCAATACAAGAAGGACACTGAGGCAGTCAATAGGGTGTGCAACACATGGCCCATAAAGGATCAATAATAAAGGTGGCTCCAAAACATGTTCATCCTGGAGACAAAGAGGCTGAGTGGGGATGTGCTGTCTGTCTTTCACATACCAAGGACATCAAACAGTCATAGATGTTAAATCTGATGTCCTGCTGCAGGATGTGAGGACATGCCCTGAAGCATAGTGGTGACAAATTGAGGGTAACATTAGTAGACACTGCTCCTCACATAGGGTGCTGAACCTATTGA
Source organism: Neoceratodus forsteri (assembly GCA_016271365.2). NCBI lineage: Eukaryota > Metazoa > Chordata > Ceratodontiformes > Ceratodontidae > Neoceratodus > Neoceratodus forsteri. The sequence continues at coordinate 256,406,883 of CM028137.1, read as the reverse complement.
ACTGCCTACCAGTTGAGACAGTGGCTATGAAAACAGTACAGACGTTTAAAGTAATACTGGATAACTTTTGCTAACCAAGGGAATCACAGGGTACTCTGGATAGTACAGTGGGTATGGAATCATTATAAAGTTGGCAGGGTTTGCACAGCCAACTTATTTCATCCCTACTTTGCTTGGCGGAGGCAAACTATGCAGAGGTGACTTTAAAAAATATTTCTTGTAAGTGACTGAATTTTAAATAAGCTCTGTTTTGGTGGCGTGTCACTTTTGTCAGTTTTGGATGTTGTAACAAAGTAGGATGGGGGCTTCAGTTCGATGGCAGAGGGTTTCTTAAAGAGAACATAGGACATGCAATAGATTCTGGAATTGTACCCTGCTCAGATAGCAAATAAAGAAATTGAGTGGGAAAACATCTTAAAAACTATGAAAACATCTATCCACCAATGGCAAAGTGAAACCCATGGATGGAAACTACTCTAACATTTAAAATTTTAATTTATTCATCTGAGCTGGAATCCTCACTGTTTCTCTCTATGGCTCCTATTCACAAACACAACAATTTATTCCTGAAATGGGCGTAGTGACAGGTGTGCAGGTGCACACACCCCTGGAGGGCAATCCACATGGAATTTACTAATGCCCTCCGCATCAATAGTGAAATGCATAGGGGCATGCTAGAGCTCATGGAGTGGGATATGGGAGAGTTCACTGGAGGCACCCGTAACCCTTGACCCTACTATAGATGGTGATCCACACTGGCAGGGACCTGGGGCACCTCGATGCACATGCACTCATACACATGTGGTGGTGCCGGCAAGACAATGCCACCACACATCTGGTACAGTGCCAGAGTCATGGATGGCATGCCTATGATGTGTTGACCTTGCCGATGGCCCACAGCCAGCAGGCATAGAGTCACGCAGACATACACCATAGACGTAGGCACTAGTCCAGTGTGGGCACATTGTTTATGAACAGGATGGGACATGCAGGGTACTGGTTGCTTGTACTAACCATTCACTAGCCCAACACCCCAGCCATTGACAGGTATCACTACCACCATGCCCACCATGGCACGGGTTCCCAGGCCTGCACATGAGTGTCATACCCTGAAAGGGCACAACTGTGATTGGACAGTTGTGGGGCCCATGCCTCAGCGTGTGACATTCACCATTGTGATGCACTGAGTGTAGCCACCCACCCTGTTCCATGCCTGCAATTGCCCAGGCAACTCAAATGTGGGTGTGGCTGACAGGGCCTCAGTGGACTCATGCAGCTGGGCAGACATCTTAGGTGTAACCGAGGAGATATTCGGATCAAGGTGTCCTCAGCTACCACCATCGCCACCATCCCAACGTGGTACACCCTATACCACAAGCACTGCAGACATGAACCACAGAGCTGTGACTACATTGGAGACCTGCTGGTGATTACCCTGCCTACACAAGTCATGCATGGACATGTAGGGTTAGTGTCTGCAGAAGGGTCCAGTGATGGTGCCAGGGCAGGTGGTGGGGTTGGGGACACAGAGGGACTGGTGTTCACTGCACCTGTCATGCTCCATATATGTGCCCCAAGGTAGAGTGCTTGGGATAGCCACCTAAAGGAAGATCACTGTGTCAACACCATGCATAGTACATGATAGAATATGTGCATGCCATGACAGACAGATATGCATGTCATTGTGGCCCTGTTTTCTAACACTCAAAATCAGTGGTTGCCACTGTATAGGTGTTTAAGGCAGGGACGATATAGAATGGGTGGAACATGAACTAATCTGTGTGTTCTGTTTGCAGGGTATTGCCATGGCCAGGAGAGAACACACAGGATGCGACTGCTATGGTGAGCTACCCACTGCTAGCCCTTATTTGTAGATATTATTCTGTTGTATATGTTTTTATGTAATTTTATGTACATGCCAGTGTCAGCAAAGGCACATAGAGAAAAAATGATTTTTTTTTTTTAAAAAGAGGTTTGACCTTCCTCTGACCTACAAGACCAGCATTGCTTGCAGGAATCTGACAAGTTCTTGTCAAAAGCTTGTGGATACATGATCAAGAGTATTCCCCTAACTTATCTGGCCAAAGGAAACAAAAGTAATAAAATCAGCTTGTGTAATCATATACCTTACAAGATCTTCCTTATAACTAATTAAATTAATCCAGTTCAGAAGCCCAGGGTTTTGAAGCCAGGAAAGATCCTTCTAACAGGCTTGTATGAGGTCATAGAAAAAAAAACTTATAGCATACCGTGTGAAATTCCACTTACAAGGGTTATTATAATGAACCCTGTGTTAACTATGGGAACCTGATATGAAAGAGTATCAGGAAAATAAGACTTCTGGGGAAAGCACAAGAGACACCCAATGGCCTGAAGTGGAAGGGCCAACTTCTATTCGCAGACCTGGGTTTGGTCTTCTATTTAAGCTCTCCACCACAGACACTCAGGGCCATTCTGTTTAGACTCTTCTGACCACAAGTGAATAGCTGCCTGCACAGAGACTACTGTACCTAAGAATCAATGGCTGCTACAGAAAGACTGAAATATTTTGCAAATCAGTGATTCTCTGGACTTTGAAATCTTCATACCCAAGGTAGACTTAGCTAACATGTTTTAATGTGTTTTTCTGTATTTTCTTCCCATTCTGTTGCTATACTGTAACCTAAATTAGTATATGTTCTCTTTTAGTTGTAACTGATCTTATTTAAGTATTTTAGTAAAACTTTGGTTTTCCTAAAGAAGATCTGCCTGCATGAGATTTATGTATATATTTGTGTGTGAATTGTGAAAACAGTGTTAATAATCTGTGAAAACTGTTATTACTAAAGGGCCACCATCAGCAACCAAACTGAGAAAAAGGTTCTGTAAGGGATCTTGAAGGATAGGAGAATCTGAGAATCTATAAAGATTTTGAACCAGGCTATTGTATGTCCTGTAGGAAGACCAAATCAGCTGCTACCCTGAAGAGTGTGTGATGCCTGAGTCTTCCTCCTTTGTGTAACAGCCTAGGAAAGGTTCATATTTGATCACAAGACTTGAGACTGGTATTGTGCCCTTATCCAGAACTAGAGGGATGTCCGAGATCCTCATGGCAGAGGTGCAGTCGTGACCTCGGCTAGCATTCTAATGGACGAGGAGGGTATTCTTTGTCCTTCCTCCCATCATGGATTGAACTTAAGGGTGGGCACTGTGAGCTCAATGGGCCTGACCCCCAGAGTGGGTTCATGATAACCACTCCCCAGGCAATGCTGGAATGGCTGGTACTAGGGATTTCAGCACTAATCCTACCAATAAGGTGCATGACAGCTGCAAAGTGTGCAGCCACAGGGGCCCCAATGCAGTGGCCAGACACATATGCCAGGGTGGCTCCCCTAAGTGGAATGCCAAAGACATCAACCATGTCCAGAGCAGATCCTGACAGGGTACATGGTGCATCTGCAACCAACAACTGAGGATTGTGGTTCTGTGAGTTAAAGGTGTCATCTACACATCTGCTACCCCCAACTGGGAAGGACAACAGAGAGTTGGCATGGTGGCTACTGCCAGAGTGCAACACAGGACCAGGGCAGAACCCTCAGAGCAAGACCAGCATGAATACCACACCAACACACAGGTGTCAACACATGCCATGGCAGAGACTTCACACCCCATAGTCTCTGGGATTGCCACGGTGTTACTGCCTCCTGCAGGGTCATTCAGGTGATCACAGAATAGGAGACCTGGTACATCACAGGAAGGCAGATGTAGCATCATGGGACAGACACATGCAACAGTCACCACTGGTGGGGACAAGAACAGCAGAATGTCTCAGCTTACCTGTTCCAGAAGGGCCAGTGGCAGAAGCCAGGACATATACAGTGGGGCCTATGCGGATTGGTCCCATGGCACAGTGATTCATTCAGTGGTGTGAAGGTGGAGCACCCTGGCCAGAACTATCCTACTTCCCAGAGGTACTCTGGGACAAGTTCAAAATGCCGGGATGACTGGGCGTATAAGGTGGCCCTGGACAAAGCCATGTGCAACATGGCTTGATGAAGAACCGTGCACTGCCGCATCTCCGGAGGCATGGTGCATGCAAGGTCCCACACTGGACATGGTCTGTGAGGGACTCACTCTCATGAAGCACTATGTCTTGATCATGGACATCAAGAGCAACAAAACGAATACTTGGTGGAAACCACAGACTCTCTGGATAGCCTATATGAGGAAACCTGCTTGTATCCTGCGATTGCCCATCTTAACATTTCCACCATTCAGCTGCACATGCCCTAGCACCCAGCACTTTACAATCAGTCTTTGCACCTAGCACCTTACCTGTCATATTTCCTCGACAAGGTCCCCGGCTGCACTGTCCCCCGCCTCGGGTCACCTCCCCGCATCTCTACTCCTGCCACCGCCCCAACCACCTCCCGTCACTCCCCTACCCCTGCACCTCCTTTCCCGCCGATTTCCTACCTCACTTCCCCACCCACCCCTTTCCTTCCCTTGTCTTGCTCATAGCTTAAGTCTTTGTACTGGTTATTATGTGTCTGTAAGTCAATGATTATATGTTTGTAACTAAAATGATGACTGTTTACTGCGCTGACGTGGAACCTTTGTAAAGAGCCTCGGTTCAAAGGTATTGTAATCCTAGATTAAAATAAATAAATAAATAAATAAAATAAGCCAGACTCCTGATATTACTATTTGGTGGACATGGAGACCACACTAGCCCCATGGGGGAGAGGACATACGTGACATCCTGGATATCTGAGTATGGGCCAAGACACTGTGATGCAGGATGTTTCAGTTTGTATGGTGGCATGCGCCCACATCCCTTGGTTGACCCCCTTCTGTACCACTATACAGACTGTTGGACACACCTCTCCTGTTCATTATTATGTGCATGCATATGTACCTGTTTTCCTGCTGATGTTATGGCTCTGCTGGGGTGTTTGCTATGTCTATAAAGGGTGCACTGTTCATACACCTACTGTATCATCTGCTTTCACTGTGGCTACTGGTCTGTGGCCTATATCAAAACAATAATTAGTGTCCAATGCCTCTCCCTCATAGATGAGTTCAATCTTCCCATTGGTGGATAGGCTTACTTCAAATGTCAGCTGGCATCCGAAACTGAAGAAACCCCTTTTGAAAATCATGGAGTGACAAGGTGTGAGTAAGAAAGTATTGCATTAACTTTAAAAAACTGCAGGTTCTCTTGAGCACCTGGGGGAGATGCACTGCACACTAATTATTGTTTTGATATAGGCTACAAACCAGTAGCACACCCCTAGAAAACATAGTAATGTATAAGAAATGTCATTAAATGTGGTAGTGATTGCTAACCCTCGATGTGATCATTAATTGGGAGAGCTATGGCTCTCTCTGTTAGGAAACTTCCTGTGCACCAGCCATAAGCTGCTTGGTATCTACTCTCTTATGAGAAGTGAACATGGGGAAGCTCGAGAGGTCTCACATAAAGAGAAACAGTGAGGAATCCAGCTCAGATGAGCGGATTATAATTTAAAATGTTACAGCAGTTTTCCATCCATTGGTTTCATCTTGCCCGTCAGTGGGTGGACTCATTTCAAATATCTGCTAGCATCTGAAAACTAGAAAGCCCTTTTGACGATCATGGCATGACAAGATAAGAGTAATAAAGTATAAACTTTAATAAATTGCAGGATTTTTGAACAACTGGAGGTGGAGTGCACTGGCCACTATGATTGTTTTGATATAGGCCACTAACCAGTAGCACACCCAAGAAAATGTGGGAATTTATAAATAGCATTGATTAAGGTTGGTAAATGAGCAGGGTTAGAGCTGCTAACCCTCTGCTGTGGTCTCTTAAATTAAACAAGACATGACATGGTGTGTGTTATTTTAGATAATGACACACTCTAAAGTGAGTCATGAGGCAATCTGAGTGCCTTACTCACTTGAGAAGTGATATTGTCCCACAGTAACACACACTTTGGAGTGGCATATCACAATTATAAAATGGTAACTCTAATTTTCTTTTAAAAATTGTGTAATGAGGTTCAGAAAGTTAAGTATTTCTGACCTGTGCTGCTGCGCTAAAAGCACGACCATGTAATTGTATCTGACCTGCCAGAGTCTTGATTTCTCTTACCCATTTCATTATATAGCCCCATGTTGGGGGCTTACCTATTAGCCCCTAAGTTGCTTCCATTTGGCCCCTGGTTTTCCACATTCTTTTCCCTGGTTTCTGGCTCTTTCCTCTGCTGTCCATTCAGTGTTCCTGGGCTTCTCTCCTGCACCCGCATTGTTTTTTTGAAGTGGGGCTGAGGGAGCTAGAGTGTGGAGCTGTCACCTGTTTCTTGCACTTTGGTGCTGGACTGGAGCTCCATGCATGTGCAGAAGCATATGTTCTTTCATCTCTTCTCGGCCACTTCAGCTGCCTCTCGGTGGTTCCAGTCCCTCTGGCAAGCAAGATGGTGACTGGAGACCTTAGGTATACTAGAGAGGCAGTTGGAAGGCCAGGAGATCAATCTTGTGAGCACCAATCACGCTTGAGGATTTGGAGCTGCCTCATGAATAATAATGGTGCAGCTCATGAATATTGATGAGCAAGGTCCTGTCAATGCCTGGGGCCACAGATATTGGCCCTAGTGACAGGAAAAATATATAAATGATTAAATGGTTTAAGGGCTTAAAGGAGAGGTGCTGCTGCACATCTGTGGAGCACTGGGAGAGTTAAATATGTTTTATTTAGCAGCAGGAGGATGTGAGAGGTAGGACACTGTATGAGCTACTAGGACTATGAATAGGTGCCTGGGAGTAATGCATAGCAGCAGCGACAGGAACAGGGCTAAAGAAATAGGCTGAGTTGTGCAGTCACTTAGAGTACAGGGGTGGCTATTAAAGTGGGGAAACAATTAAAGTAATTGGTTTGGCTGCAGAAATAAGTTAAACTTGGGATGTTGAGTAAACTTTAGTGGGACTGTTTACTATAGCAGCCATGAGTGCAACCATGTGATACCTAAACAGCCAATCAAAGGCCAGGACTTGCCAGGAGGATTCTGGTGCTTCTGAAAAGACTTTGGGGGAAAAATACCAGTGAATGTTTTGTCGCCATTTTGAACAGCCAATGAGGCATCGAGGAGCCTTATACATATTCATTTTAGTTAATGACAGAGGCTCCAGCCAATAGGGAGCTGCCAAGAACTTTTGGATTCTGGGTCAGTTCAGCAGGAGCCCCTCCACAGGGAGGGGGGCTCAGGCCCTGGTGAGAGAATGGGGCTTCAAGGCTGGGAGAGGGCCTGCTTGGGGCTGCCAGCAATCTGTCCCCAGGGATGGCTGTGCCTTTCCTAACTTTAGAAAGAGAAGTGTTGTGCAGGCAGCTCTGCAGAAAAGAGCTGTGGATCCTGATGCTGTGGTAGGAAGCTGCTACGGTGGTGAAGATATTGAGAGAAGGATGTTTGAAAATGGAAAAGGATTGAGGAAATGGACTAGTTCTTGTGTGAAAAGATGAGAGAAGGCCTCTTCTGTTCTCATCTGCACCACCTCAGTGAGACTCAAGTGATGAGGGTTTGTGTGAAGAAAGTGTGAGAAAGAAAAGGTTCTGTAAAACCCTAGCATAGATAAAGTGTCTAAAGAGATGAGGGAGACAAGAGGTCTAAGGACTGGTTTTGATATGGAAAATGGATATTGAAGCTGGATTAGAACCTGGGTTTTGAGAACTGAAGAAAGCCTCTTCTGGAGTCAATTTGCACCTCATGGTGAGAAAAGAGACTTTCTTTGATGTATGGCTAAGGGAAAGAGTTTCTGGAATTGTTTATGAGCCAGAGCAAGAGTGATCACTGTGTTTAAGTTGAGAGACTGTGAAAGCAGAAGGATGAGCAGATGCTATCTGAGCGGGTACCTGCTATCTGCTCCTGAAATACAGCTGAGAAAAGAGACTGCTGTGTGAAGCAGGTATTTTCAGAGCCTGAATATCTGGTAAGAAACAAAGACTGCTTTGGCTACCTCCGTAGCAGGTTACTGTAAAAGAGAAAGAAAATTGATCTGAAGGTTCCACCCTAAACCCAGGGCCAGGTGGGGAACTCGTTAACCTCCATCAAGTGATGTCTGCTGGCTGCAGGGGATCATGGGTTTATTCTCGAGTGCTAGAGCATTCTGACCTGTGAGGCCACTCCTAGGTCTGCATCCTCTGTAGTCGGTGGGCTTTGCACAGTGCTCTGCAAGGGCCCCAATAGGCTAGAGGGACAAGCTGCGAGGCCTTCAGTCAAGCTGAAGATCCAAGCTACAGAACCCTATTCCTTTCAAGTGTGTTCACGATCGAGCCTAGTTCTGCATTGGCTGATCCACCAACCCTCAGGACTTCAGTCACATGTGTCACCCGTGTACTGATGTTGCAGAACTGTGAGTGAAAGCAGGAATTGCCCTGCAATTGGAAATGTATATAGTTACTTTAATTTGGTGTCCAAGGGCAAGGAAAGTCAAAAAGATCAAGAGAAAGTATGTAAAAAGTTGTCTAATTTCAAGTAAGTACCAATGTTGGCTGACCAGCTGCACCTCAGGACTTCAACTGTAAGATTTGGGTACCAGGAGATATTTGGGGCGTTATTCTGGACTGGTACCAGCTGGGGATGTGGGCATGGTAATACCTGCAGCAGTTAGATAGGTAGTTTGGTGGCTGCAATAACTAAAATCTGGGTTTGCATATTAAAAGGAAAAATGATTGCTTGGGAAAATGCAAATCTTCAAAATGCAAATTAATAGAAAGTTATGCTTAACCTCTGTTCCATTTTCTCCTCATCGTAACCCTTCCCATGTAAATAAATATGATATTACTGTTTCAGAAAAGTGCTAACTCAAGAACCTGATTTCAGTGAGCATCTGTTTAGCTTAAATATAGAATGCCAACTGTTTAAAATGTGGGAGTACTCTATTCTGGTAAGTCCATGTTTAGGGTAATTGTTGGGGAGGTGGGTTGGTGCAGATATCACAGGGGTTGTACTAGTAGAGCTCAGATCCACTGAATGTACTCTTGGTGGAGCACCACCAATTTATTTTATATATTGGGAAAGGACCCCATGTAACAGCTGTATGAAACCAAGTTCCCTTAACCTTGGTCTAGCCAGCAAGAGAGGGTAGGGCCCTCTCTAGGATGGCGCCAGAGAGGCTACAATCATATAATTTAATGTCACTAAATAATTAACTACTTTATGTGCATTCACCTTACTGTATCCTTATAGACACACCTGTTTGTTTTAATTTTATTCACGTTATAAATGTAATATCACATAACTTTTACCAAATACTGTTACTTCCTTTCGGAGGCCACACTATATGGGAAACATAATTCTCAGTCATATAACATCAAGCAAGATATCTAATAACTGACAATTGGTGGGAGGGATGGAGCTCTATGCTACTTGTTATCAAAACATCAAACAAACAAGGAGGTAATGGAGTATTTAAAATGTAGTATATGTGCTGACTGCCAGCAGTAGGACTTGTGGAATATCAGCCCTCCTGGAAAACATTGAAATTGTTATATTTACCAGTTTATTTTATTTCTAGTTTGCCTGTCAAGTGCATGTTCAGTGCTGATCAAGGAGTGAGTTCAATGGTAGATTTTTCTTGTGAATATGGTGAAGCTGCAGAGAGCCCAAGTGGGTAAGGAGGTCCCTAAATCCAAGGCCCAATCTACAAAAATAGCGGTCTTTCTTCCTTGCAGCACAACCAGAAGAACGTCTTCTGACATTGTTACTGCTGGCAATCCAAATGTTAGACTGCAAAATGGAGGACTTTAATGCCCAAACTGTATTTTCAGGAAAAGAAAGCTGATGCAGCCTGAACAGACCCCACCAAGGCGAGGGAAGCAGTGGAGAAAGCCTCGGGGCATAGTGCTCAAAGTCAGTTTGTGGCATCAGCACAGACACCAGCAAAACATATTTTGTTTCCTAAAATTTCAGTGATATGTTTAAATGTAGCAGCTGTAGTACATGCAAACATATCCACCTGCTAAAGAACTTTACGTAGATGGCTATGACCAGAAAATACAATTGAGGGACTTCATTACTTGTGACACTGGAGTTCTGGTGGATGCATTACGTGTTCCTGTCCAAAATTATATGTTGGGAAGATAGGTAATTGTGCCAGTGTATCCAATAACATCTTAGGGATGTCAGAAGTAAAAAGTGCATACATCTGGGGGAGGGACTTCAGTCTACATCACAATAGCTGTCCTAGTGACTTCAAGTTTACGGGTATAGAAAACATTGAAACTCATAGCTGAGGTGGGGACTGTCACAAACCCACTCAGCAGGTCAGCCCTCTACTCCCAAAGTGCCAACCTCTGAGAGCAGTCTTGTGAACAGTGTAACAGACAAGGTAACCCTCTTGTCTGTTTTTGTAAGTTTGGATAAACCTTTGGTCTCAAGTTCTGGAGGGATTCAAACTGTTAACCTCTTGCTAGTATACCCAATGCACAGGTTAAGATATATCTGTCTTCAAGGGGCCAGATATCTTTGCCGTGGGCACCTAACCAGATATACAGAGATGAACACTTAAAACTTTAATAAAGACCTCAGATTTAAAAGCGCTTCTCTTTCCAGTTTGGTACCATCATTCAAGCTTATGTCTATTGTCTGCTATAACCATGTACTTTTCTTACAAATAAAAGAAAATTCAAAGACAGACCAAGTAAGTGCTAAAAAGAATTTTACTAGACATAGTTAAAAATATGTAAAACACAAAATACAGAACTGTTATATCACAAGACATACACATCTTTTAAAAGAACAATGTTTAAACAGTGCAAATTCTACTTCAGTAATTAGTCTCTAAATACTTGCTTAAAGTGCTCCAAAGATGTGTCCTTGTCACAGTCTAGGTAAAAATGTGTATCTGTGTAGTAAAACAGACTAAATTAAAAGCTGGCTTTACCCCACCTCTTTTCAGGAGGTCACCTAGCTCCTCCCTTTCAGGATATATGAAAATATATATCTTATACAAAAGTGTTATATTCTGCAACTTCAGCATAATTCATGTCCTTCAAATGACACTTCTTTTGTTCTCATGCTGTATTTTCCCTCACACAGGCTTCACAGGGACATTTACAACCTTGCACCCTGTGTAACAACCTATGTTCCTCTCAACGTTATAAACCTTCTTTATGATTTCTCTCTTAACAAAATTAACTTAAACAAGTCTGTAATTAACTCAGAGAAACAGGATCCTTGATTAAATTCTTTCACATTAACATTTACTCTAAAAACTGAGTGTGTGTGAACTCTCATGTTGTCAGCTTTTTCTTACATGGCTTGCATCTTTCAGCTAAAATCTGTGGGGGGTGAGTGAGGTAATTCTTAGAGCACCAGATTTTTCAGCAGAGACAGTCAGTAATACATTTTATATTTAAAAAAATGATACAGCACTCAGAACTGGCTGTCTACGTCACAGTCCTCCCACCTAGACTGAATTTGGGGGCTCTATCCCACATGGGATGAGCTTCCCAAATCAGTTCCTCCTCATAGACCTTAGACAGCCCATCTGAGATCTGGTTCTTTGCTTCAGCCCTATGTACGATTTTTAGATCAGACCCTTGTATCATGCTTTAGCTAGTGCCCATTATGTACTTGTATTTTGTGTTTTTGTGTTCTCAGATGGGTATCTCTGTAACTTTATCCCTTGTATTTTCCCTTCCTATGTTTCCTGTATCTATCTGCCAATTGTCTGTATGGCGGTGGATCCTCACTGTGCTGTTTAACTACTGTACCTGTATTGTACTATTGTCTTGGGACTTGTCCCCAGGTCACATCTGGAATCGAGCAACACTGCTCAGTATGCCTTCCTGGTTAAACTCATAAATAAATAAATAAATAAATAAAGCAAGACTCCATCTTAGTAGTCTGCCATTGTTCTTTCCCATCTGTGTCAGCCAAACCAGGGAGTTGTGGTCAGTCTGCACCACAAAATGCTGCCCATACAAGTATGGCTTTAATTTCTTTAGGGCCCACACTATGACAAGACACTCCTTTTCCACCATGAGTACACTTGCTCCCTGGAAGCAACTTTCTGCTCAGGTACACTACTGGGTGACCTGTCCCTTGGCTAGATGTCTGGCTCAGTACTGCCCCAATATGCACATCTGAGGTGTCCGTCTGAACTATAAAGGTTTTGCTATAGTCAGGGCTTGTCAAAATAGGAGCACTGCACAGTGCCTTCTTTAGTCTGGTAAAGGCTTCTTGACAGGCTGGGCCCAGGTAATTTCCTTTGGCATCTTTTTCTTTGTCAGGTCAAACAGGGAGCAGCCAGGGCACTGTAATTGGGTATAAATTTCCTGTAGTACCCTGCTGTCCTAGAAAGCTCCTGACCTGCTTCTGGGTTTCTGGTCTGGGCCATGCCTGGATCACCTCTATCTTTATTTGGTTGGGACAGAGCTGTTCCTGGCCTACCACATGCCAGGTATGTCACTTCTCCCATGGCCACCTGGCACTTTTCAGCTTTGACAGTGAGCCCCACTCTCTGTATCCTGCCTAGCACTTCCCTAAGGTGGGATAGGTGTTCCTCCCAGCTGGTACTAAAGATGGCAGTGTCATCCAGGTATACCACAGCGTACTCTTCAGCACCATTTAACACCCGTTCACCAACCTTTGGAAAGTGGCGGGACATTCTTCATTCTGAAGGCATTATTTTAAACTCAAATAAGCCTATCAGAGTGATGAAAGCCGACCTCTCCCTAGATCTGTCTGTCAATTCTACCTGCCAATACCCTTGGTCAGGTCAATAGTTGTATGGTAGGTCGCCCTCCCAACTTGTCCAGGAGTTAAGTCCGTCTGGGGCATCGGGGGGCATTGGACTTTGTGACTGAATTCAGTTCACGATAGCCCACACAGAAATGAGTTGAGCCATCTGGCTTGGGCACAAGGACTACGGGTTAGGCCAGGGCTGTGGGATCTCTGGATTGCCCTAAATCCAGCATCTCCTCCACTTCCTCCTAATGTACTTTTGGACAGCCTCTGACACCTGATATGCTGTTAGTCGTAGCAAGGGTCTGTGTCCCTGTCTCCACATCATGTGTTGCTAAGGGGTTAGTCCAGGCTTGGCGCTTAACAAGGGGCAAAGTCTGCTAAAATCTCCTTACTTTCTGGACCTGGTCCGGGACCAGCTGGGAGACAATTTTACTGCCTCCACAGAGGACTCCGCTACTTTCTTCCAGCAAATCCAGAAGAGGTCTCCTTCATCCATTCCCTCCCCATGACTACACACTGCAAACACCATGTCAGCCCTATTTGCATATAGCTTCATCATGGTGACATGGTACATCCTTTCAGTCTGTCTTCTGTCAGGTAACTCACAATGTAGTTCAAGTCATTTACCTTCCTAACCACTTTGTACGATCCTGCCAACTCAGCTTGCAGCTTGTCATTCCGGACCGTGTAAGGACCATGACTTCCTGACCCACCATGTATGGAGTGAGCTCTGGCTGTGATCGTACCACACTTTTTGTTTCTGTTGGGCAGCTGCTGGGTTGCTCTGGACTGTCCCCATAAGCTCCTCCAGCCTTTCCTGAAACCTAGGACATAATCCACAATGGGAGTTCCCTGGGTGGCGTGCTTGCCTTCCAGTCCTCCCGATCAAGTCTAGAGGCCCACATACCCAGCGTCCATATAAGAGTTTGAAGGGGAAAATCCTGTCGACTCTTGGGCAGCTCCCTGTATGCAAACAACAGGTGGGAAGGTATTTCTCCCAGTCCCTCCCATGCTGTTCAGCAAACACCTGGAGCATTGACATTAGGGTACCATTGAATCGTTCCACAAGTCCATTGGCTTGTGGTGATACCTGTCGTACATCTCTGCACCACCCCACACTTCTCCCATAAATATTTCATCAGGTCCAACATAAAGGAACCCCTTGATTGGTGATTACCTCCTGTGGAAACCCAACACGGGAGAAAATCCCAAGTAAGGCATTTGCCACTCTGTCTGTCCTCAGTGAGGATAGGGCGACTGCCTCTGGGTGCTGGGTGGCATAATCGACCACAGTCAGGATGAATCTCTTCCCTGAGGAGCTGGGGGTATTTAAAGACCCCACAATATCCATTCCCACCCTCTGGAATGGCTCCTCCACTATGGGCAAGGGATCAGGGTGGCTTGGTTTTCTTGCCCTCCTTCCCTATTTCTTGGCACCAGTGACAAGACCTGCAATACTACTTCACCTGCTGGGTGAAGTTAGGCCAATAAATTCTGGGCTAACCACTGAATATTTAATGTGATACCCAGATGAACAGATAAAGGGAATATAGTGGGCAACCTTGAGCAACTGCTCATGATATCCCTAGAACAACAAGCTGCCTGCCTAGCATCCCTCCCCTCTGTCTGTACTACCTGTGTATACATAAGTCCATTTTCCCAATAAACCTTATGTCTGCTGTCACCTCCTGTGTGCCTCCGAGTCTGCCCAAGCCATCAGCTTCTCTAAATTAGGGTCACTCTTTTGAGCATCTGCAAACCCCTCACACAGTCCCAAGACATGGGACAGGTCCCTTCCATCGCTAAACTAGGGTCCCTAGCACTAGCGTTAGGGGTCTCAGGATCACTGTCAATCCCAACCCTCTGACAATGGGTCACCCCTCCCTCTTGGGAGTAACCCTCTGTAGCTGTGTGGTTACTTGCTACCAGGGAAATTTCTACCCCTTTTATCAGTCTTCCCATCTGAGACACAGGCTGGGAGCCAGCCTCTCAGCAGTTTTACACTGGTTTCTGTGGGGTTCAGGGAACTACTATTTTCCCTTGCCACTTGGCTATGGGTAACTGCACATACCACCCCCTGCTGGAGATTGTTACCAGGATCACATCCACTGCTAAAGTGTTGGCTATAGCCACCTGTTGCACAGTTCCCCTGTTTCACCCCAGTCCAGGAGAACACTAGCGGTGACAATGTTTTCTCTTCACCAGTAAACCCTTGTACAGTTCGTATTTATTGGGTATAAGCTGACCAGGCTATACCAGATCCCCTTACCAATGTAAGGATTCCCTGTGTCCTTAACCCCTGTGTCTGTACATCATTTATTATGACTGGGTACATTTGTTCCCTCATGTTCACTGGCATGCTTTCAGGGACACACAACAACCCCTTCTTTTCTAGCACCCTGTGGTTTATTTTGGCTCACCTTTTTGAGGCACTGTATGGCAATATGCCCTGGCTCTTTATACAACCAACAGGCATTTCTCACTTCAGAGAATCTTTTCTTTGAAACCTGTGGCTAACTGGTTTTGGTGGAGGCAGTGAGGGTTTTAGTTGCCCTGAAGGTGCGCTTTTCCTTTTCTGCACTGCCACACTCACCCCATTTGCTCTCAGAGCAGGTCTGCCCTTGTATAGCGGTCCGAGAATTCAGCAGCCTCTTGCACTGTTTTGGATTTCGGTCCTCTAGCCAGGTTTTTAGCTCTGCTGGGCATGCCCAATAAAACTGTTCTAATAAAATACACTTTCAATTTTATCAACAGAGTTTGCCTCAGTTCCTTTCCACCAATGTTTTAAAACTGACGTTTAGTGGCTAGCTCCTCATAGCTCATATCAGGGCTCCTCCTGAGCTTATGGAATTTAGTTCTGTATGATTCAGCAGTTAATTCAAACTTTTTAACAATGCAGCTTTTAACTTTCTATAATCATCACTGTCCTCGTTCATTTGCCCCAATGCATCCGAGCTTTCCCAGTAAGTAGTGGGATAGCTGGAAGCTCAGGACTCTCTAGGAATTTTAGCCTGAATACAAACTTTCAAAAGAATTTAGAAGGCATCCATGTCCTTCCCTTCCTTAAACTTGGATATTAATTTGGAGTTCAATTTGTAACCCAGTCCTGCAGTCGGATTAAAACAAAACCACTTACCTGCTCTGGTGTCGCTGGTCAGAGTAGTAGTTTCTCCAGTTCGTGTTTTCACTGGCACTCCTCTCTCCTCTCTCCTCTCCTCTGCCTCTCTGTATTCTAGCTCTCTCTTCTCCTCTGCAGCTCGCCTAGCAGTCACCTCCTCACAGTCTGCCTCCCTCTATTCTCGCTGTGCCTTCAGTTCCATCCTCGCAACTCAATTTGCAGTTTGAGTACTTCTGGATTCAGGATACTGGTGACCATCCCTGCTGCTGTGGCCCTTCACTGACAGTGGCCCTGCTGTTCTTTTCAATTCACGGTCAGTGACGCTGCTCTGGGTATCTTCTACCATCAGGGCCTCTATGAGGTTCTGCTTTTGGCTGTCACCTTGAGCGGGACTCCCTGTCCCTGCACAACTGCTTCAAATAATCTACAATGTGCCTGCTGTGGTCGGAAGCCATCTTCTTCTTCCCTGACTATGGCTACTCTGACTTGCACTTTAGAAAAAAAAATAAAATACTGTAGAACAGGTAATAATTAATGCAAAAATTCTCGCTTATGTTCACGCTTTTAGAAATAGCGAACAATAACTGACAGCAACATATACTCTATGTGATTAAAAAATATCTGTATTTTTAAGTGCACATTAAGCATAGTAAAATCATGGGCCAAACACATAACAGACAATACACAGCATTTCAAAAATAGGCAGTGGATAGAGTAGTTCCTAGTTCCTACGCATACTAGTAGCTAGAACACAGCACTGTACTGCCATGCACAATAGCTAGCTGCTGTGCCCACCACCACAGTGAATTCTCACCATGAATAAAGGTTCCAAAATGAATAGAACATACTGTTGCTGGCAGAAGTATTTGTGGCTGCAAAAATAAAAACTAATAAAAAAAACAATGAATCTTCTTAATACGTGCTGATCTGTTATCAGCGTAGTGTATCATTTAGTAAAACCCAAGATTAAAGTGACATCCTTCCAATTGAATGTACTGAGCAGAACACTAATGCTAAGCAGTTCTTAAGTGTGCATCAAACCTTTACATGAACTGAATGACTCAAGGTTAGCAGCTCACTTGCATTGGCCCAGTTCAAATGATTACTGGAGAGCCTTCCTATGTTTATACTATTCTCCGATCCCCAGTCTACTTAAAATTAGAACTGTAGTAAATGGTAAACCACGTTGAATGTTTTTGAAAAGTGATTGTAGTTTCACATAGGCGCTGATCGGATGATTACTGGAGATCCTCTTATACACATTGTTCTCCGATCACCAGTCCACTTAAAATTAGAATGCCCAACCCGCGAACTTTAGTTGACAGTATGCAGTGCAGGATGCTGAGGCGAAATTAATAAAGCACTATTTAACAGTTTTACAGTAGGTAGGAACTGGACTGTATGCCAAGTGATATATAGTTTTGTTTCCTTTTAAAATAAAACTCTGTTTTTCTTTCTTTGCAAGAGCTTACGGTCTCAGCTGACACAGAACAATACAAGCTTGTGATACAAAATTATGCCACAGCTGCCAACCAATCTGTCACAAACCCACTCAGCAGGTCAGGCCCTCTACTCCCAAAGTGCCAACCTCTGAGTGCAAGCTTATGAACAGTGTAACAGACAAGGTAATCTTCTTGTCTGTTTTTGTGAGTTCAGATCAACGTTTGGTCTCAAGTTCTGGAGGATTCAAACTGTTAACCTCTTGCTAGCATACCCAATGCACAGGCTCAGATATATCTGTCTTCAGGGGCCAGATATCTTTGCCTATGGGCACCTAACCAGGTATGCAGAGATGAACCCATAAAAACTTTAATAAAGACCTCAGATTTAAACGCTTCTCTTTCCAGTTTAGTACCACCATTCAAGCTTATGTCTATTGTCTGCTATAACCATGTACTTTTCTTACAAATAAAGAAAATTCAAAGACAGACCAAGTAAGTTCTAAAAGAATTTTACTAGACATAGATAAACATATGTAAAACACAAAATACAGAACTGTTATATCACAAGACATACACATATTTTAAAGAACAATGTTTAAACAGTGCAAATTCCTACTTCAGTAATTAGTCTCTAAATACTTGCTTAAAGTGCTCCAAAGATGTGTCCTTGTCACAGTCTAGGTAAAAATGTGTCTATGTGTAGTAAAACAGACTAAATTAAAAGCTGGCTTTTACCCCACCACTTTCAGGAGGTCACCTAGCTCCTCCCTGTCAGGATATATGAAAATATATATCTTATACAAAAGTATTACATTCTGCAACTTCATCATAATTCATGTCCTTCAAATGACACATCTTTTGATCTCATGCTGTATTTTCCCTCACACAGGCTTCACAGGGACATTTACAACCTTGCACTCCTGTGTAACAACCTAGGATCCTCCAACATCACAAACCTTCTTTATGATTTCTCTCTTAACAAAATTAACATAAACAAGTCTTAATTAACTCAGAGAACCAGGATCCTTGATTAAAGTCTTCCATGTAACACGTCTCTAAAAACTGGCTGTGTGTGAACTCACATGCTGTCAGCATTTTTCTTATGGTTTGCATCTTTCAGCTAAAATCGAGGGGGATGAGTAAAGTAATTCTAAGAGCACTAGATTTTTCAGCAGAGACAGTCAGTAATACATGTTATATTAAAAAATGATACAGCACTCAGAACTGACTGTCTATGTCACAGGGACAAACTAAAACACTTCTTCAGTGTGAAATTTTTTGGATATAGGTTCCATTTTCCTGAAAGGTTTAAATCATGAGTGGGATTTAAAGACATTCTTACGAGCCAACTGATCATATTCCAATAAGTTTCAGCAGGATGAATACTTATCACTATGTATACATAATTATGGATATTTAATGACAGCTATTTACTGTATCTATGATGTTATAGATGAAGTATATATGATGTAAATATTATATAGCAACCAATGATTTCTCCCTAGATTTTATCTAGTAATTTTGTTTATTTATTTGTTTAACAATATGGTGCTTTATGTACTAGCAAAGCCCTGAGAAAATAATTAACAAATAATAGCATGAAATGATAGGTGCTGAGATTGCAGTTTAAACTACTGGCTAGTAGGGCTGGGTGGACTGTTTCGTGGGAGATCCAAACCCCTGGGTTGAACCGCAATCCATGGACCTGGATAAATACAGACTTTGCGCATGAAGTCTGGTTCTGGGTCTGTGGAGTGCCATTTAGTGTATAGTTGCCATGGGGATGCCAGCACACTCGCTTCATGTACAGGTGGTTGGCAGCAACCAACCAGGCAACAGACAGTCACATGATGCATTATGGTATATAACCATGCTGAGTGTGCAACGTGGCCCAGATGAGTTGGTGGACTGTGGGAGGAGCACCTTGCTCACTGCAGCAGAGCAGAGCCACCAGAAAAAGCTGCCAAATAGAAAAACCCCATACTATAAAAATATACATTTTTGGAGGTGAAGAAAGAGAAACTGAAGGAGAGAAGGAAACTTATTGGGTGAGGGAGAGATAAACTGATTGTCGGGGAGGGGAGGATGGAGTCAGGACTGGAGAAATGAATCTGGAGGGACTGGGGAGATAGTGGTGATCTGGGTGGCTGCTTGGGGAGGCAAAAGGCAGGCAGTGTGGCAGTGTCTACATAAGCAAGGGCTGGTTGGCAAAATCTTTGACTTGTGCCATTCCAGAAGATCCACAGGAGAGGGAGAGATAACTGGGGCTCAAGAGAAATTTTACAGTTACAGAAAATCCCAAATGAATTTTTTTTCTTTTTTTGGCCTCAGACAGGTGTGGCTATGTACATGAGCAAGGGTAGGCTAGCAAATCTTTGACTTGTGCCATTCCAGGTCCAGAGGAGGGAGTGAGAGACTACTGGCAGCCCAAAAGAAATTTCACAGTTACAAAAATTCCAAATAAAAGTTATTTTCCTGGCTTTAGTGTGTCTGTGTGTACAGAGCAACTGTAGAAGGCTGCAAAATAAATCTTTGACTTGTGCCACCCTGTGCATAGAAAGACTCGGGGGCACAAGAAATACAATAGTCCCCAAAATCCCAAATAGCATTTTTCCCAACTTCAGTGTTGTTGTGTATACAGGACAAGGGCAGCTGGACTGGCAAAATAAATCTTTGACTTGTGCCATCCAGAGGGGAGACAGGAGGCTGCAGGGTAGGTCATGAGAAATTTAACAGTCCCAGAAATCCCAAATAAAATGTTTTAGCCTGGCTTCAGTGTGGCTCTGTGTACAGGGCAAGGGCTGCAGGCTGGCAAAATAAATCTTTGACTTGTTCTGTCCAGAGGGAGAGAGACCGAGACTGCAGGGGCCCATGAGATATTTAACAGTCCCAGTAATCCCAAATATTTTTTTTCCAGGTTTCACTGTGGCTGTGTGTACAGGCAAGGGCAACAGGCTGGCAAAATAAATATTTGACTTGTGCCATCCAGACTGGACAGAGGGAGACTGCAGGGGGCCCGTGAGAAATGTAACAGTCCAGAAATCCTTCCCCAAAAAAATTTTTCCTGGCTTCAGTGTGGCTGTGTGTACAAGGCAAGGGCAGCAGGCTGGCAAAATAAATCTTTGACTTATGCCATCCAATCACAATCACTTGTTAACATTTATTCTTGATTTCATGTATTAAAAAATACTCTTCAGACAAACAACACACAAGTTGATGCACCTGTGCTGCTGGCTGTGGGTGGCCCAGGGATAAAATCTGACCTTGTGACTTATAGTAGGCTGTTTACACTACAACACAAGTAAAGTACAACTACACACAAGTGTCATCATCATCACTCATTCCCCTTATTCCTCCTTATTATCATTAGTGTTAGTGTACATCACGTTACATTACATAGAAGCATTATCCAACCCCAGTGTGGGACTGTGCTGTGTGCAGCTATGCACCAGATGTCTCTGCATCTCCAATTCAAATTCTGATGCACACTTAACGGTTGCTGAATTTGGTCATAACAGTAACTGTACTGTGGAGTCAGTCACGTAATCTTGGAAGGAAGTAGTGGTGGACTGCTGTGCTGTCGATGTGCTGTGTACAGTCACTAGTCACAACAGTAAAATTCTCTCTGGCCTGTGGGCGGAGTCATCAGAAGGACATCACGTTAGTTAGAGGGATCTTTTTCACATGTTAGAATACTAAGAAAAATGGATCAAAGTATTGATGAGGTGCATTCTATTGCTCAGGTAGGTAGTGGCACTGCAAAGACAGCAATAATCCCAAAAGGAAAACAAAATCAAACCCCAAAAGGGATTTTTCACATCTAAGGTTTTGTCTTCAAGCAAATGCTTGAACCCAAAATGGTGAATGCCTTGAAACATCATTAGATTCAAGTAAAAAAAAAAGTTATGTAGTTAAAAAAACAAAGGATTGCTGGGTACCACCCTCAGAGACATCACAAAAAATGCGGAACAATTGCATACTATGCTTCTGCCAGTTCCTCATGCGATTCTTCTGAGGTTGAACCCAACGAGGGTAATAATAATGATGAGAGAATGATCAGGCAGCACAAGGTTTTACTGGAGGGTTGGAAATTGCAGATGAGGAAGAAACAGACAGAAATGTTTTGGTTGTGGAGGGGACAGTGGAATAAACCACAAGAGGAACAGGCCCAAGAAAAATCCAGGGGGACAAAACCCTGATGAGGTGACAGAGGTGTCATGCCTTCCTGGGAAAAAAAGTGCTACGAATGAGTTGGTAGCAACATGCACTATTTGTAAACAGACGGGTAAAAAGAGGAGCACTGGGAACTTCAACACTGAAGCGGCACCTAGACAGATGTCATAACATTACTGAGAACTCCAGTTGTGAGTCTCGAAGAAGAACAGAAAGTGACAGTGATAGCTTAATACACTCAGTGGTAACTCCCATAAATGAAAGCAGTGGCAGCCCCCACAGCACTACCGAAACACCTCCACCATCACTTCCTCCCATTTTAAGGACTCCTCCTACTGTTAACGAAAGTGACCACATGTTCAAAAGCCCTCCTCCTTCAAGGAGGCAGCTACCATCTCAGAAACATTTGAATGTAAAGCCAAATATGCCTCAACTCACCCTGTTGCTCCTAAAATAACCAAACCAATTTCAGAAATGATAGCTGTTGAATTGTCACCATATGACGTGGTTGAACATGTAGGATTCAGGTGGCTGCTTGAGTACCTCGAACTTGATCTTGTATACCATTGAGGAAATACTTCTCAACAACAGGGATTCCAGATCTTTATGATGTATGTAAAAAATTAAGACATGTCTTGTGCAGTGCTGTTGGGAGGATGGTGCATCTCACAACAGATATCTGGATAAGCTATCCACTTGAACCCTTCATGTCTGTCACGGCACATTGGGCATGTTTTGATAATTCACGTGGGACTGGGGACAGTGAAGCATCGCACTTTGCTGTTCAAAGAATGTTTTATTTTCCATCTGACATGACTCATACAACATCAATGAAGGGCGCCAAAGACCAATCCAGCAATGGTTCACTTTATAGGAACTGTCAGTTGGCTTTATAGTTGCAAATAATGGGTCCAACATAAGGAAGGCCTTGAAAGAGGGGACTTTGTTCACATCCGTTGCTTTGTGCATTGCTTAAATTTAATAGTTCATGGTTTTCTCGATGATGACAAGGAGATTAAGGTTCTCGTTAGTACTGCTAAAAGAATGTGCACTCATTTCAGTCCTTAACCAAAGCCTGTCACTTGTTTGAAAAAATAGCAGGAGCACAGTTTACCTTTGCACAGACTGATCCAAGGCATTTCTACTGATAGAATTTCACCCTTTCTATGTTCAAGGCTGCTGAACAAAGAAAGCTGTCAGGCAATACACCTTGGAAAGTAAAATTGATGATGCAGACATCTATATTACTCCACCATAGTGGGCCATGCTGGAGTTTCTCATTGTACTGCTCCAGCCATTTGAGGAAATCCCCAGGAAGGTTAGTGCAAACACAACAACTCTCAGCCAGGTGATACCCTAATAAAAATTTTAAAATTCAGATTGAATTTGATTAGGAAATGTTTGAGGAGTAAGACAGTTCCATGATCACACAGACAGCCATTGGTTCTGCTGACACATGCAGGTTGCCCCCAGAATACAACAAGATCTTACTAGATGTATGATCAAATAAGTTGAAGAAGATGACAAACTATAAAATGCTTCATTCTGAGTACTACATTAAAGCAACAATCTTGGACCCATGATATAAATCAAGCAACTATTGAGTGATGATAATGATGACACTTGTCTTGAGATAAGCAAGAAATAATTGATAAGGTGTGTGCTGTCATGGAACAGAGTACAACAGCAGCACAACATTCAGAATCTTCTTCATGACACAGCACAGCATGAGGTGGCCCATCCTCTACTGTTGAAGCATTTTCTCCCTCTTCTTCCTCAGCCACTGCAGCGAAATCTTCTTCTTCTCCACCAGCCAAACATAGCACTGTCCCACAGTCACTTGGCTCAGCTTCATGTCTCAGAGTCACTTAGAAGATGTAATTATAACATCTTCTTCATCTGCTGCTTGTAACACAGTCTCAGCACAGACCATTGTTGAAATATACCTGATAGAGCCCAATATCAGCTGGAATGCTGATCCTTTGAAATGCTAGAAATCCAAACAAAATATGTGGCTTGTTTTAGTAAACATTGCAATGAAGTACATGAATTGCCCTTCAACTAGCGTCTGTTCAGAACGATTGTTTAGTTTAGTTGGTAACATCATTACTGACACACGATCCTGTTTGACACCAGAAAATGCTGAGCGCCTCATATTTCTCAAAATCAGCATTCCTCACTTTAATTTCAAATATGATACCTGAGGTAAAACATACACTGACTGTTCTGAGAGGCCTATCCACAAAAACACTTTCAAGAATTCATGCCAGTGGTGAAAATCTTTGTGACTAGGGGCTACTACATGAGGTAGCAATTAACTGCAACAAGTCAGGTCAAGATGGACTAGACCAGGCACTATTACTTGAATGATCACATGAGCAGCATAGAAAAATAACATCAGAGGCTTCAGAGTCCAAATGCAGCAAGCAACTGCATTTGATATCTAAACTTACTTGGTGGTACCTGGTACCACTGTCTGATCTGAAAGGTGGGGTACTGCAGTCTACTACAACTACTATCACTTTTTGTCCTTACGAGTCACGACTACTACTTGTCACTTTTGCCCTTACTCCAGTCCTCACTACTACTACTTGTCACTTTTTTGCCCTCAGCAACTAATTCTGACTGTGCTGTTTTAGTTTTCATACAGTGCATGGCTTAGCAGATGTCTAAAACCCAGAACCCGAATACTCTTTGTATATCTCTTTATACTTTGACAAAGACCAGTTAGGTTGAAAACTAAGTCAGTCTGTTTTTCACCTCCTGCAAGAGGTACACTGTTTTGTTTGTACCTCAAGTAAACTGTTGAATTTACAAGCATAATCTGTGTGTGGACAGCAGTTATTTTACTTAAGTGTGTGTTGGGGTGAGTTCCATGATTGTTTCTGGTGATTTCTCATGGCCCCATATTTGGCTGCGATTACTTCACAGAAAAAATGCTACTAAAGTTATATAATTTATTCATTGTTTGTGTGTGTGTAGTATGCTAGCCTGGTTACATCTCACTTACATTAACTGGGCTGAGATTATTACTACAGTATATTTTATTTTTGATACTTAAATTACTTGGCAGTGAATGATGTACAGTAATTGTGTTGTGTGTCATCGGGTCTTCAGGTTTCAGTGGCAAACTTTTATTGACTGCACTGCACTTGATCGATGCAATGTGTGACTGGCTGCCTGCCTGGGTGGTGGTGATCACTATATCTTTCATTTTCTTCTTTAAGGATTCAGCATGTTGATCAGATTCAGTAGAAGTTGTTGTAGTACTAGAAAACATTACCACCTCTTGGACCAGGTAGTGTACCATATATCACAGTACTCAGGGCATGAGAAGCAGTTGCATCATTCACATGGGTTGGGTGGATGGGCTCTCTTAGTGCTGCTCATTTGATCATTCATATCCATTTCTTTGGCCTGTTTGGCTCTGACAGGAAGATCCATCAAAATAATACACACACAGCACCATTAATAAAATAAATCTTAGCTGCCTGGCAGTGCCTGCAGTGCTTGGTGGTGCTATGATACAGGTATTTGCATCTGTCTGTCTCTCTCTTCATCTTTCTCTGTCTTTCCCAGCACAGTCATGTCATGGACCCGAGCAGGATATGCCACCATTACAGGCTAACCATGATGGGGCTAGTAGTGAGTGATTGCTTTTTATTTAGCAGTTTTACATTTATTTTATACAAATAATCCATTCAATTATTTCATTTGGACCTCTGTGTCAAATGTGACCAACTTTGGCCACTTTTATCCATTTTTTCATATGTTTTCAAATATTTGTTAAGAAATCAGAACTAATCAGAACAAACAAAAACTTCACCATGTTCCAGTTCTTATTTAATAAAGGTCAGAACTTCATTGAGTTCTCCCCACCCTACTGGCTAGTCACTATCAGAATTCCTTTTACTCCACCAAAATCTGTTTGTTTTCAACCCTATTTGATTTTCTTTTTTTTCATATCTCTGCAACAATTGTCCCCACCCTTCTCCCTCTTCTGTTCCTTTTCATTTTATTTCGATCTTTTGGTGGTGAACTTTCTTACATCAATAAGGAAAGTTTACCTGTGAAGTGCAATATCTGTCTGATTAGTGAGATACATTATATAAAGTGAATATGTACAGGATACTATATAGCAAGTAAATCTCTTAGGATCTGAGTTTTTATGAATTTGTACTAATTGTATGTGTTCTTATTTGTGTAATATTATGACACTTTCACTATGTTAAATTATGGAGTTGATGACATCTTAGGTTTGAATCCCACCTTATTGCCACATCACAATAATAATTTTGTAATTGATCACCATGATAGGTTGGTACCAGGATGTAACAAGTTTATAATACCTAGGAACACTTTAGTAGCCCACCTCTGGTGAAAATCATAGGAGCAAAGTACTGGGGCATCTGATGTGCAGCCAGTTTAGCTTTTGCACCACAGCTGTTTTCACATTTGTGGTTTTCTCACAATAAAGTGACATTGTGAAGAATAGCTAGCAGCTGTGGCACTTTTCCTGAGTGCAGTGCTTCTTGCTGTTTGTTAGCATATTTGTCATGACAGATTAGGGACTGTGTTTGGTTTCAGCAAGCTCTAGCTCCGTGACTCAGTTTTGTTTGGGCTGAATTTCTGGAAGCTTGGAGCAGTTTGAAAGTGGGTGTGGCTGGATTTTTAGTTGCTGAGGTATTTAAGGGCAGGTTTCAGTTAATTTCACTGGCTTTGTGTATGGTTAGAAGATGTACAAAACATGACAGCTAAAGGGAGGTTCTGATAATGGGAGACTTCAACATGCCAGATACAGATTGGTCAATACCAGCATGGACATCTGCCCGAACTAGACACATGGTGGATTCCTGCAGGGAAGGGCCTCAAACAACTGGTACAACAACCCACAAGAGACAGGGCTATCCTACATCTAGTACTGACTAACAGGGAAAGGATCACAGATCTCCAGGTAGAAGGTCACCTGGGTGCCAGTGACCATCATGTGGAATGGTTCAATTTTGTATTTATTTTTTATTTAGTTGTTAACCAGGAGTAGCACACTACACTGAAAGCTTTTTACAGGTGTGACCTGGGAGCACAGGAAGTTAAGTGACTTGTTCAGGATCACACAGTATGCAAGTGGAAGCTGTGGGATTCAAACCCAGGTCTGTCACCAGATTTGCAGCTCAGAGCCTTAAACCACTGTGTTATACTGCCTCCCAATTTGGCCACTAGAACAAATTCATCCCAGTCCAAGGCAAAAATATGGGACTTCAGTGGAGCTGATTTTGATAAGATGGCCAACAGAGTTAAGCTAGCCCTGGCAAAAGAAATACAGGTGAGGGGTATAGGCAAAGTGGGCAAGCATTAAAGATGCAATACTTGAAGCAACATCACATTGTGTTAGTGAGAAAATTAAGTGCAAAGAAGAAGAAACCACTTTGGTTTTCAAACACAGTAGCAGAAAAGGTCGAGCCAAAGGCTGACCTTCAGGAAATATAAAGGAACGCAGCAGGATGAAGATATGGAGGCAACAAACTTCCCTATGGGAAGCAGGAAGACAGTAAGGCAGGCAAAGGCCCAAACTGAGAAACACTAGAACAAACAGTAAAAGAAGGGGACAAGACTTTCTATACATACATTAGTGAAAGAAGAAAGTCCAGAGGGGGTATTGCTAAGATCAAAGGGGATAAGGGGTGTGAGGAGGAGGACCATGTAAAGCATCTATCCTAAATAGATACTTCTGCTCAGTATTTACTGAAGAGAAGGTAGGGCAGGGCCCACAGCTCTGCACCATGGGCACGGGGGAGGTATGCACTAGTTCCTCACAAAAGAAAGGGTCCTACAAGAGCTTGATAAGCTCAGGGTGAACAAGGCACTGGGACCTAATGGCATACATCCCAGGGTACTAAAGGAGCTAAGGGTGGAACTAGCAGAGCTATTATCAGAACTGTTTAGTGAGTCTCTGAGCACAGGAGAGGTCCCAGAAGACTGGAGAAGGGCTCATGTGATCCTGCTCCACAAGAGTGGTAGCAGGGAAGAGGCAGGGAACTACAGACCAGTCAGTCTTACCTCAGTAGTGGGCAAGATTATGGAGACACTCCTTAAGGAAAGGATAGTGCAACACCTGGAATCCATAGGAGCACAGGATTCAAGACAACATGGGTTTACAAAAGGAAGATCCTGTCAAACTAATCTCATATATTTCTTTGACTGGGTAACCAGAGTGGTGAACCAAGGGCAACAGTTGATGTCCCCTACCTTGACTTCAGCAAAGCTTTCAATACTGTTCCACTTAGAAGATTGATTAATAAGCTGGGTAGGATTGGGGTGGGTCAGACGTTGGTTAACTGGGTGGCAAACTGGTTGATGAGCAGAAAACAGAGAGTGGTGATAAATGGTATACAGTCAGAAGAGATGCAAGTCACAAGTGGGGTACCTCAGGGATCAGTTCTGGGGCCAGTCCTCTTCAATATCTTTATCAGTGACATTGCAGATGGACTGAGGGTAAGGTTAGTCTGTTTGCAGATGACACCAAGATCTGCAACAGAGTAGATGATCCAGATGGGGTGGGCAGAATAAGAAGAGATCTGGATAAACTCACAAAATGGTCGGAAGAGTGGTAACTGGGGTTTAACGCAAAGAAGTGCAAGATCATGCACATAGGGAAGATAAACCCTGAAGCCACCTATAGGTTGGGAGGGAGTTGCTGGCAGTCATAAGGGAAGAAAGAGACTTGGGCATCATCATCACCGATGACCTGAAATCATCCAAGCAGACCACTAAAGTAGTAGTTAAGGCTAGAGGGATATTGGGGTGTATTAGTAGTGGTATTACTAATCGGAAGAAGGAGGTAATAATCCTCTTACAAGACACTGGTTAGGCTCCCATCCAGAGTACTGCGTGCAGTACTGGAAGCCACACTTCACAAGGACATTAACCAAATTGAGGCAGTCCAGAGAAGGCCAACCAAAATGGTGCAGGGACTGCATCAGAAAACATATGAGGACAGATTAACGGAGCTCAATATGTATACCCTAGAGCAAATGAGGGAGAGAGGTGATATGATTGAAACATTCAAACACCTTAAGGGCATTAACAAGGTGAAAGAGTATAACATGTTTCAATATAAAAAAGGCAGTACAAGAGGACACAGCATGAGATTAGAGGGTGGCAAATTAAGGGGTAACGTAAGGAAGTTCTTTTTCACAGAAAGGCTGGTGGATGAATGGAACGGCCTACCTCAGGAAGTGGTGGATATGAATACAGTGCAGGTCTTCAAATAAAGTGGGATAGGCATAAGGGAGCAATACAGATGAGTATGAATTGATAGGCCATTGACAGAACAAAGGCCAATGACACATTTATAAGGTAGAAAAGAAATGGGCAGACTGGATGGGCATTGCTGTCCTTATCTGCAGTCAGCTTCTATGTTTCTATGGTTTCAGCAGACTCTGGCTCCTGTGACTTGGTTTTGTTTGGGCTGAATTTCTAGAAGCTTGGAGCAGTTTGAAAGTGTGTGTGGCTGGATTTTCAATTGCTGAAAGGTATTTAAGGGCAGGTTTCAGTTAATTTCACTGGCTTTGTGTTTGGTTTCAGCAGGCTCTGGCTCCTGTGACTTAGTTTTGTTTGGGCTGAATTTCTGGAAGCTTGGAGCAGTTTGATAGTGGGTGTGGCTGGATTTTCAGTTGCTGAAGATATTTAAGGCAGGTTTCAGTTAATTTCTCTGGCTTTGTGTATGGTTTCAGCCAGCTTTGACTCCTATGACTCAGTTTTGTTTGGGCTGAATTTCTGGAAGCTTGGAGCAGTTTGAAAGTTGGTGTGGGTGTGGCTGGACTAGCCACTGCCTGGGAATTCCTTGGCTGATTGTTTTGGACACAGCCTGTGGGGTTACTCCCACCACCCACCCCACAACCCTCTCACACCAGGGCTTGACTTCATTTGTTGGAGAGGTCCCATAGTGGCTTGCAAAACCTGCAATCTTCTACTTCCTAATGAGGAATGCAGGAACTTCCAGCCCCATAACAGGAAGGGCAGGAGCTGTTGGTCAGAACTGTGTGGGTATAGTTGGTAATATGACTTATAGGTCTTTTAGGTATCTTTAGTGAATATTGTCTTGTGCCTTCTGCAGGTATAGTGGGTGAGGGGCTAGACTGGTACAATTAGTATAGATAGTACTGTATTATCTTTTGTTTCATTAATATGTACTGCTAGCCATGTGTAGGATTGTGGAATGCAATGTTTGTAGGGTAGCGGTGTGGATGAACATATTGTGGAGGCTGGGAGGGTGTCCAATCTGCCACAGGCTGAGAGGAGGCTCAAGGATGAGGTGCGGTGGCTTGGTAGAGAGCTGAAGTGGATGAGGGATAGAGAGATTCTAGGATAGGTTGACATTCACCAGGGAGAAACATGAGGACACCACATGGGAGGAACAATGAGTCAAGGGAAGGGTTGGGGAGGGTGAGAGCAAACTGGACAGGGTGCCTAACGATGGAGAGTGGACTCGAGTCAGGCCTAGCAAAGAGTGGGGACAAAAGTCGGGAGGAGGAGATAATGCATAGCAGGACAAAGGGGGTAGGAAATAGGTTTGCTGTACTACTGACACTGGGGGAGGAAGAGAAGGAAGACAGGCTCCAAGAGAGGGGCGGAAAGGGAACAGGAGGATATTGCACAAGGGACTATACTCAGGAAGAGGAGGGGAAGAGGACAACACTGGTAGAGGGAGCAAGAAGGTCATTGCAGAGGTTGGGGAGGAGCCTAAGGCAGATGGGGGAGGTGGAGAATAGTGAACGAGCAGTGAAGGGGAGGATAGGTCAGGGGTGAAAGTTGGGGAAACTGCTGGGTGAACAGTAGAACTTCTAATATGGAGGACTCTAGAAATGTGAACCTGGGTAGAAGGGTAGGGATGAGGTGAGGAATGAAGAAAGGGGTGTATTGGTGTTGGGGACTCCATACTTAAGAGGATCAGATGGGGCAGCAAGGAGAAATGGCATAGTCGCATATGGGTGGAGTCCATACTTGGTTAATGGCAGATAGGGCGGGCAGTCAATTCTAAAGTGTGCAAGGAGGGTAGGAGGAAACTGCATATAGTGGTGCATGTGGGGACGAATGACCTGGTGGGGAGATGGTGGAGGTAGTGAGGAGAGGTCTGAGGATGTGGGATGGCTGTGCGAGGTGACTGGGGAGTCAGTGGCCTTCTCAGAGGTGCTCCAAGTACCCTGCCGTCTGGTGAGGAAAGGAAGATTGGGAGTTCAACACATGGTTGGGGGAGTGGTGTCAATCCAAGGGATACAGGGTAGTGGGTGGATGGGGCAGAACCTGGGACAATAATGATCTATATGCAGGAATAGGCTGCCCTGAGTAAGGGGAAGGGGTACTAAAGCAGAAGTTAGAGGGGTATATAGCAACAAAGGTGGATTTAAACTAGGTGTGAGGGTGGTGAGTGAACAGCTGGTAGGCAGGGTTCCTGAAGAGAGAAGCCAAATGAACTTATCCCAAGCTAGCAGGGAAGGATTTGGGAAGTTGCTACAGGGAGGAATAGGAGGAGGAGAAGCATGGAAAGGAAAGGAAGGAGATAGGATGGAGGGTGGTCTTACTGAATGCGAGAAGCTTAGGTAACAAATCAGCTGAGTTACAGGCGCTCTTGGCAGTGAGGAGGGTGGATATTGCGACCATCATGGAAACACAGACCACTGAGTACCAGGACTGGGATCTCAGCAATCCCAGGGTATAAATTGTAAAGGAAGGACTGTGTGATGGGGAGGGATGGTGGGGTGGCAATCTATGTGAGGACAGGATCAAATGTTCAAGGGAAGAGGAAGAGGAAAGGACAGCGGAGGTAATTTGGATGCAGCTCCTGGACTCCAAGTGTAGGAAGCTGAGGTTCAGGTGGTGTACAGGCCACCGTCTGAGGCAGAGGAGCTGGATAAGGAGTTAGCAGAACAAATTAGCAGGGTATGTATCAAGGGGAACATCATCATGGGGGACTTCAATCTGCCGGGGTTGAATGGAGCACTCCGGTCACTTCCAGTGCTAGGGAGCAGGAGCTGCTGGATGCAATCCAGGAGGGACTTTGACACAGCTGGTCGCTGGACCTACTAGGCTAAGTAACACCTAGATCTGGTATTGTTGAATGGTGAGGCAGTGAGAGAATTAAGGTAGAGGATCCACTAGCTGATAGCGATCATCAAACAGTGTGGTTTACTATCACTATTAGCAGGAATCAGGGGCTCACTAACAAAGGTGACGAACTCAGGAGGGCAGACTTTGGGAGGATGCGAGAGATACTGAAAAGGAAACTTGTGGGACAGGGCCAGGGATGGAAGCAGAGCAGAAATGGGACATTATTAAATGGGGGATTACAGAGGTGACAGAAGCTTGCACCAAGTTACAGAGTAAGAGGAGCAGAGCAAGGAAACTATGCTGTTGAACAGCGAGGTGATGGAGGGGTGAAGGCAAAAGAGCTGTGTACCAGAGGTTCAGAAGGACGGGAAGGAGGAGGACAGGGAGAAGTATGCAAAATGGTCCAAGGAAGTGACCAAGAGGGTGAGAGAAGCTAAGGCCTCAAGGGAGCTAAGGTTAGCACATGGAATTAAGGAGGGGATAAAGGCTTTTCAGATCGTCAAGAGAAAAGAAAGTGCAGGGATAACATAGTGATGATAAAGAGGTGTAGGGAGTGGGCGGAAAGGGAGAGGAACAAGTGGAAGCACTAAATGAATACTTTTCCTCAGAGTTCACGCAGGAGAGAGGGATCCACTATCACCTTGTACTGGGAGGTTGGGGGAGAGTTGATGGATGGAATGATTGAGGAAGTAGAGTATTAGAGGGACTGAGGATGCTAAAAGTGGACAAGGCACCAGGGCTGGATGGTATCCACCCAGGGTGCTGATGGAGATGGTGGAGTGCTGGTGGAACCACTGGCAAATCTGTCCAGTGCCTCCCTGGATACGGGATGCATGCCTCAGGACTGGAGGATGGCCCATGTGGTGCCGATACACAAGAGCGGCCCAAGGGATGAACCGAGCAATTATCGACCAGTCAGTCTCACTTCCATAGTGAGCAAGCTTATGGAGATGATATTGAAGGAGAGGCTGGTGTCATTTCTAGAGGACAATTACCTCCAGGATGTGAGGCAGCATGGGTTCATATCAGGTAAGTCGTATGAAACTAACCTAATACAATATTATGACTGGGTAACAAGAGAGCGGATAGGGGCCATGCAGTGGATGTGCTCTACTTGGATTTCAGCAAGGCCTTCGATTCAGTGCCTCATGGGCAGCTGGGGGGAGCTAACTGGTGTGGGAGTGAGTGAAGATGGCAAACTGGATTACAAACTGGCTACATGGGAGGCTCACAACGGGTGGTGGTGGTGGTGGTGGGATTCTCAACACCTAGACCAGTGACGAGCAGGGTGCCACAGGGCTCAGTGCTGGGCCCAGTGCTATTTGGGCTCTTCATCTCCGACATCGCACTGTGGTGAGCAGGGTAAGTCTGTTCGCAGATGATATCAAAATGGGTGCTATAGTGGATGAGGAGGGGATGGAAGCAACTGCAGGGGACCTAACCAGACTGGAGGGTGGTCAGTGAGGTTGCAGCTGGGTTCAATGTGAAGAAGTGTATGGTTATGCACTATGGGACAAAGAACCCAAGGAGAATACTGGTTGGGAGGGTGAAGCTGGGGATTACTGAGGGAGGAGGAGAAGGACCTAGAGGTGATGGTAACAGGGAGCATGAACAATCTGCTTAGCATGAGGAAAGCGGCAGGAAGCGGAACAAAATGCTGGGGTGTATAGTGAGGAGGTTCTCATCCAGTTGGAGGAGGTGATCTTGCCCCTCTACAGGTCTCTGGTCAGACTGCACTTGAGTACTGTGTGCAGTTCTGGAGGCCATACCTGAGGTGTGATATTAAGTTACTGGAGGAGTGCAGTGGAGGGCAAGAGGATGATACAGGGAATGGAGGAGACTATGAGATCAGGCTAGGAAACTGAATATGTACACCCTGGAGGACAGGAAGAATGAGGTGCATGACCGGAACTTTCAAGTATCTGAAGGGAATCAACAAGGATGGAGCCGATGGGGTTTTTAAACTGAGGAAGGAAGGGACACTAGAGGCATGGGCTAAGAATAGAGGGGAAGATTTGGGAGGGAGGTGAGGAGGCATTACTTCACAGAGAGTGGTGTCGAAGGAAACACCATGCCAGAGAGGGTGATCATGCAAAACTGTGGGTAGCTTTAAAGGGCATGGGACAGAGAACAGGGGAGAGTATGGGTGGGTGAGGCTGAAAACGGCCCGGCTACAAAAGAGTGAGGGGGTGGGGCAACTGCAACTTAGTGGAGCTAGCTGCACACTCGAGCAGACGTTGATAGACCAGGTGATCTGTTTCTGCTAGCACATTCATATGTTCATATAAAGTGAGTTAGAGGTGCCATTCCAGAAGTAAGTGATTATGACCAAACTGCTGAGAAACCCCCTTCCTGGAAGTCCCATCCGCCTTATAAAGTAGTAGGTCAGGGCAGATTTGTCTGGTCCATAATGCAAAACAATAGATTCAATTTGTAATCCTAACAAAAGCAACAATCTAATGACTATATACCCTGAAAACAACATGTAAACACAACTGTATGGCTGTATGTACAACCAACACTGAGAAGAGAAGGCGGACAGAGCAGTCAGGTCCAGCAAGTCTGTTTGTACTCCACCTGGGGGTGAACCACAGCAGGACAGAAACTCAAGGCTCTCCTAGCCAATCTAGCATTTGATATAGAGCATTAAGAAAGCATAAGGGATAACAGCAATATCTGAAATCCGAACTAGTAAGTAAGGGGACTGAAAAACAGACACTGAACTGGACCTGCCTAACTCAGATGCCCAGAGGAAAAGGCAACTGCAGCTGGAAGGCTGAAAAAACCCCAGGGGGACATAGCGGGGTGGGAGATGGGAAATGGTGGCCCTAGGAGACATTATTGCAATCACCCATTTACTGGAAAGTGTCTTGGGGGTAGTGCTGGGGAAGTTGAATCCATTACACTGTCCACCTGCTACACTCATTAGTCTCTCTGATAGCCCTTGGTCTGGATAGAGGATGTTTCAAAAACAATACAGCAGGATGTATCCACCTTTGATAACACAAGGGTAGGAGGTGAAGCAAGCAGCATGGAGCTATGTAGCAAAGGGTACTCTTCACCTGCAACTGCCTAATAAGACCCAGACTCTGCCAGGGAGGGACTTTCCTCCCATTCCTGAGTTGTATTCAAGCCTCACTGCTTACTTCCTTGAAAGCAACTCAGAGAGGGACCAGATGACAGACGAGATGGATCAAACTACAACAGGGGTAGGATAAGCAGTTACTCAAGGAGGGTTAAGCAATGTATCCTCTGGCGTCCATCAGACAACTGCTCTGAGCCAGGCATAGAAAACAAAACATTACGCCCGTCCTGGCAGAATAGTGGGAAGGAAAATATATCCCCACAGGGGATTTCAACAGAAAATAGGGCAAAACATCAAGATAGGGTATGAAATAAACCAAGTGAGGCTAAATGGTGCGCCTGCTGGTGGTGATGTACTGTACAGCTACAGGGGCTAGCTCGGGCAGATGTTAGAGTGCAGCACTAACAGCAGCTGTGCCACTAGGGGTTTGTGAAGCCATTCAGAATGTGCACTGTGCACCTCATTGTAAGCTAGGCTAGGGATAGACAAAATAAACTAAAATAGTACACCATAGTATACAAAGGATAACCCCTGGTCCCTCAAAACTCACAAACTATCCAACTGCGTAAGGCAAAAGGCCCAAGGAGAAAGGGAGGAGTCTTCTTGTTCAGTTCCTGTAAGTCCAGAAGCAGATGTTCAAGGCTGAGCTGTGGCGAACAGAAAATCTAGTTCTGGTGTCACAGGAGCAACATAGTCTCAGGCTGCACACTGGAAGAAAGCAGATACCTTGCATCAGTTTGCAGCCAAAACAGAAAAGGGTCAATAGCAGGCAAATTCCAGTTTGTCACCCCATGTCATGCTAGAGTGGTGGAGCCAGTCTGGCTTTCTGAGGTGAATCCGGGCCTGAGGAGCAGCCACGCGGGAGGAGTGTAGGCTGCAACTTAAGCCCAGGAATGTGGAAGGGCTATAAAATAAAGGAGGACATTTTTGGAGCAAGGGTCAAAACCAGAGGAGGCATAGGACCCTCTGGTTGCAGGTCCACATATTGATTAGTGTACAATGCAACCTGGAAGATCTCATATGAAGAGGCTAGTGAGTGTTCCTCGATACTGTGTGTAAGCCCACTGCCTCCCTGATGTCTAGGAATATGCTGATGGTCACTGTCTGAGGAGGGTGGCCACAGCAGAAGAAAACCTTCCAAGATGGCTTAAGTTTACCCAAGTCTGTAATGGAAAAGGGTGCCTGCCAGCTCCAACGGTGCTGGTCTGAAAAGAAAACAGAGGTTAGCAGCATCAACAATCCTTAAAGAATGAAACAACTCTCTTTTGTTTAAAAGAACAATGGATTCCAATTTAATGAACTTGATGCAGTAAATATATGGCCACTCCATGGAGCAGTTAGTAGTACAACAAGGGAAGCAACACATTACACTGGACCATGGAGGTCACATAGTTACTTGAGTCCCTTCACACAAAGTCAATTCACAGGGAGTGATGCGAATTACCCCACAAATCTCAGACAGCTCAGTTAATCCTGGAACAAAGAAAATTCACAGTGCTGCAAGTTTACTTCCTCACAGTCCCAAACATACTTGCTCCCTTCCTTTCAACTTAGCATTAACCTCTCACCTGGGGCCATTTGCTCCACTGTCCCACAGGTCCAAATTGGTCATTAGAGTGGTTCAAACTGGCCTCTAACCTCAGGGCCTACTGCCCCTCCTCCCAGAAATCAATCTTTGGTTTGGGGCATACAGCCGCTCCTTTGGGAACGCTGCATCACTCTATCACCAGGCTCACCGCTTTCATGGGCAGTGGCCCCATGGAATCTACGTGACCCGTTCCCATCTCGGCTTTCACCTTAGTCTCCCTCAGACCTCATCTTTTGAGACTGCATTCCTCCAGCAGGGTATGCTCCCAAAATGTCTCCCTCTAATGGGGGATTCCTTGGAGAGGTGGCCCCACATCCCACTTAGTTGCCATCTCATCACCTACTCTCCGAGAGAAAAACTGTCCACCACTCGAGCAGGCAATTGTTCCCTCTCAATTTCAGATGACCTCACTCTCTCTGTCTCTTCTTTCTTTTCCGCCTCTCTACTTATATTCAATACTACCCCAAGGGTACTCACGAGCTACCAGCAGTCCCTGGGGCGGCAAACTATTAGCCCCTAAAATACGGAGACAAAATGTCCCCACCTAATATTCCAATGGTGCACATCTAAATGCACAGAAATGATGTCTCTATCCCCATGGGAGGGTCATATGTGGCTCTAGGATTGGGTTGGGTCGGTGGCAGGTTCTCTCATCAGACCACTGCAGTGTCATCTTTGGCCCTGGTTTCTTTTCAGAATGGACCAACCATCTCCACCTGGTGGAGCAGGAGCCTCTGAGGCTCAGAGGCGTGTACAGGGGCCCACATCATGGTGGGAAAGCAGTATCCATCAGTTGGGTGGGCGGCTGTTGGCAGTCAGATCCAGGCCCTGCAGGGTGCATACAAGGCTGATCAGAAAGTAAGCAGACAAAAGCTTTACCACCTCAGGAGTGACACATTTTCAGCACTCCATTGCGGACTACCCATAATAGAGCAGGGTAGGGCAATGAGTAAGGGATACTTAGGGCTTTCAGCTGATGCCTTGTGTCAATGAACTCTCACTATTTGGATGACAACTCAATCAGATAGTCCTGATATAATTGGATTCCGTGTCCTTTCCATGTGAGGGGACTACTCCAGCTAGCCATAGGATGTTATCCTTGACAGCTAACCTTAGAAAGCTGGCCAGGATCAGGCAAGAATGCCCACTGACTTTTGGCTTTGCAGCAAGGGATTGACATTGCAACCTACTTGATTTCTGGAAGCAGGCAGTTTGTAGTTTGCAGCAGCTCTGGGAAGACAGACTGGAGAAAGCTGATAATATCTGTTATCTCAGTGCCTTTAGGAAAACCCACAATGTGGACATTGTTCTGTCTAGATCTGGTATCAAGGTTGTCAAACTTTTCTAATAAGTAATTAACTTTGCAGTCTTATGCACACAAGTAGACCTGAATGTCATTTGTGCAGCTCTCCAAAGCTGCAACATTCAGTTGTATCCAGTCATAGGCTGATGCTGGCCACATCCTGTGACTTCCGGGCATTCATAAAATCAGCAGTATCTCTTAGGATTGGTTCAACATTGCAGTGATGTTGACAAGATCATATGGAGCAGTCACCATGGTGCCTGAGGAAGAATTAACTAGTTGGGAGGACTCAGAATGTTCAGATCAGGCCCTAAATCTGTAGACAGTTTCAGAATGTTCAAAATCCATAACTCTCCAGCAAAAGTGATATCCTCTGGTAGCTGGTAAGATGCCGAATCAGGATTATGTGTCAAAGTCAGTTTAGCTCATTTAGGTTGCTGGATGCAGAAAGAATAGCACAGAGGTTAGCAAAGCAATAAATCTAAGCAGCCATCTTGGTGCCAGGCAAACCATGCCCACCCACAAACTGCAACATTTGATTTTAAACTCATTCCATTTCTTTAAACAAAAGGCTTTAATATGATTTAAGACATTTATAAGCATAGTTACTGTGTCTGTTATGGTAATGAGAATTATCCCCGCCACCTTTCTAGTGCTCAGAGAACCATAACCATTGGGTATCTTCATCCATCCCATTGGCGATGCCGACCATAAATCTTTTGGCTGCCAGAATAATCCCCTGTCTCCAGCTGAAAACTACAGTCTAACTCGTGCATCTTTGGAAGCTGGTCACGCTCAATCTCGGCTCCTAAGAATTACAGATATTGCCTTCCTAATTTATAGCTCTACCTCTTACAATTTATTAAGGCGTCTGCAAGTGTGTTTGTTTCTGATGCAGGCTCTTTCCTTATCCTTTGTTAGTTGCATCAACACAAAAATAAAATAAATACATTTTTTTTATTCTATTTGCCACATCCATATAGTACTGCAATGAAACAGTAAGCAATGGATGACAAGTTCAATCCATCATCAAACCATCCAACCCTGCTGAATTTGTCCTCAAAGGTCAAAAGAAGTTCAATATACCAGGTTACCTCCATGACCTGAGTAACACAATATATTGGCAAGATTTCTACCTTACAACCTCAGTGGAAACAGCTCTCCAGATCTTAAAAGACATTATCACTAATGCTCTAAATATTCATGCACCATTCACCAAAATCAGAACTAAAGCAAGGTCCTGCCCCTGGTTCACCACTGATCTTAAAACAGCCTTGCTAGCCAGAGACAAACTGTGGAAAAAGGCAAGAAAACTAAGGACTCCATGGACTGGCTAAATTTCAGAAAAGCAAGAAATTCATGTACTACACAAATAAGATCTGCCAAAGCGCCTATTATAGAGCTGAATTGGATGCTCCTATAATAACTCAACCAGGCTCTGGGAACTATAAAGGTATCTTAGGCCAAAACTCTACTCCTGCCTTAACCTGCAAACTGCTACTAAATAACACAGAAATTACGGATAAACAAGAAATTCTAAATACCTTCAATGACCACTTCACCACAGCTGGACTAGCATTTGACTCTTCACCTGCAAATCTCCTGAGATCTTCCTTGAATCTTCAATCCACCGGGCCAAAAGGCTACATCAACCTTCTCCTTCAACCCAATATCATTGAAAGAAGTGGAAGATCTCCTCCAACTTAGATACCTCAAAAGTGCAGGTACAGACTCCCTGGACCCCTACTTCCTCAAGATTGCATCTCAAGTCTTATCTGCCCCCTCACTCATCTCTTCAATCTTTCCCTCACCACTGGATCCATTCCTCCATTTGGAAAACAGCTCAAGTAGTTCCTTTACTCAAATCTGGTGATCCCATGGATCTCAATAATTACAGGCCATTTCCATCCTATCTGTTCTGTCCAAGATGCTCGAAAAGTTAGTAAACTCACAATTAAGGGTCTACCTGGATATCAATAACCTCCTAAACACAGCACAATCAGGATTTAGATCAAGGCACAGCACCATTTCAGCCCTAGCCAAAGTAACCAACGACTGGCAGATTGCTATGGATAAGAAGAATAGTACCTGTGCTGTGTTCCTGGATTTGAGCAAAGCATTTGACACAGTGGATCATGAATCACTAATCACCTCCCTTGGCTCACTAGGGTTGGATTCCCTTCACTCAATTGGTTCAAGTGCTATCTATCAGACAGATCACAACTGGTAAAAATGGAAACTACCTATCCACTTCAAAACCACTGCTAAGAGGTGTACCATGAGCTCTATTCTTGGCCCCATCCTCTTTGCCATCTATATTAATAATATTGATGCTAACCTCACTCAATCAAACATCCATCTGTTTGCTGATGATACTGTACTATATGTTAGCAATCCTTCATTATCTAAAGCCTGTGAACTGCTACAATCTGAATTCTCCATCCTACAACACAACTTATTGGATAAAAACTACTTCTAAATGCCAAAAAACAAAAGCTATGCTCTTTTCCTCACAAAGTTGCTCTGCCACTACCCCACCATCTACCACCCTACAACTAACCACCTTACTTGGAGAGAAGCTGGAATTCGTTGACAACTTCAAATATCTTGGTGTCTGGATTGATAACAAGCTTGACTTTTCTGTCCATATTGAGGAGCTACTAAAGAAACTGAGACAAAGGCTTGGTTTATTTTTAGAATAAAGCACTACCTCAACAAAGACTCCAAAAAGATTAATCCAGGCTTCATTCCTATCCCTCATTGATTATGCTGACTTTCTGTATGGACACTGTTCACTCCCCTCTTAAATAAACTGGACACCCTATACCACAGGTCCATCAGATTCATTACTGACCTTCCTTCAGCACCCACCATTGCTCCCTTTATAAGGTAGTTAACTGGTCATCATTACAACACAGAAGAAATAGGAATGCTGCAATTTGGATATTCAAAGCCTTATCAGGCAGGCTACCTACCTACATCTCGGACTGTTTTACTCAAATTACATCTAGGCCATATAACCTAAGGATCAGCAAAATTATCACCCTTAAGGTCCCCAATGTCTGCACCCAGCTTGGGAGGGCTGCTATCAGCTACTCACTAGCAAATGTTTGGAACTCACTCCAAAAACCATGAAGCTAAATAACCTCCACCCTTAATATCCTTCAAAGATTATTCACCACCCTATTCCCAGAACTCTGCACCTGCTTCCACAAGGCCTAATTTCACGCCTACCCACCCGCCCCTTTTTTCTGGTCGTGCTTCTATATGCTGAAAAAAAACTCCAGTTCCCAGTATCAAGATTCACCCTCAAAATGCCTGCTAAGTCCTATAATCTACATATTAATTTCTGATGTGCCAACTGCCTATTGTCTCACAGATTAAAAGTGTTTATGCCTTGTACATATGTATATTGTTATATACTAGCACTTATGCCACTGTATTACTGTTTTGTTACACCTGTCATTGTATTACTGTTTATGATACCCTTGTCTATGTAATAACACTTGCACTTCTTGACCACTCAGGTCCATCTTGTAAATGAGCTATGCTCAATGATGTTCGCCTGATTAAATAAAGATTTGATTGATTGATTGATTGATCTTAGGGACACAGAAACTCCTAACCTAAGGAAACAAGCTCCATTTAACTTGTAACTGTCAAGGACCTCAGACTTAGCAGCCGTCAACCTGGTGTTCAAGCAGTTGACAGGCTGTGTTACAAACAAGGGCAGGACCCAAGGAGGCAGACCCTCACATAGCATTTGCCTCACCTCCTGCCCAAGTTTAGCCCTCTAGTAGCATCCCAACAATGAATGGTGCTGCTGGATGCCTCCCAGGAGCTAATTGCATCCCGCTCCAAATTCCCGAGTATGAGACATCGCTGTCCAAGGAACTAGGCAGGGGTAACTGCAAGCAGCTCCATGGGACCCCAGGATGAAGGTCCTTTCTGATGACTTCTCAAGTTTTCTGTCCCAATCGGCATCCCAGAGATTGGGGTGGGAGGTGCAAGCAGTACAGTTTTTGGTGCCATTGTACAGATTTATGTGCCAGTTAAAGATAGCTCCAGATCTCCCTGCATCCCATGCATTCCAGCAGTGCCATCTCTCTCCATGCATCCCAAGTCTTAGGGAGCAACATGGCAGATCTCACGAGACTACGGACTGACAGAGTTCTACCGCCTAACATATGGGGAGGCCACGGAGATCTAGCACTGTGCAGGAGAGGCACAAATGTGGCGTGCTGATCAGCTGGCTGCTTAATGAAATGGGACCCAGGTTTGTAGGCAACCTGTGAGAGTTCTGGGGGCGCACATCTTGAGATAGCAGCAAATCTGCAGCTCTTCCTGCGAACTCGCAAACTCTTGCAGGATCGGGCGGCCATGTTAGCGGAGGGCAACGAGACCACTATCTTGAGGAGGGCAGCTGGAAGCACAGGAGTCATTGGATGCTCCCACCATGTGGGTGGCCATTTTGTGTAGGATCACTGTCTCCTCTTAAAGGCACAGACCCATTGTTCCAACACAATCTTTCTGTCTGGGCTGGGAATACCAACTGCTGTTCTTGTATGCTAATAAATGCCTTCTGATCCAATTTTTCCTGTCTGCCCCTCACAGACTGGACCCATAGCCAACCTTCATTGCCATGCCTGCCTGCATAGAATGCAGGCGAGCTCCTGGAATCACATGGGGGAAGCTTTGTGTGCAGTGTGCACTATCTCTGAGTCTGATGCCCAGCAGAATTCCATGGATGTGGTGGCAACCCATGAAGAACCGGTGACTCCCACAGCCCCGCTCATGCTGAATGCCACACAGGCTGACCTGCTGTTCCAGTGGCTGGTGATGTTGCAAGCCCAGCAGCCCACAAGTGAGCCCCAAGCAGCAGTGAGAAATTGCACAGATATAGCACTGAGCCCACAGCCACAAAGGAAGAAATTCAGGCAGGCAGAAGACCATCCAGGCTCATTGGAGGAAGACGAGGTGGAACAGGATCTCAGACAGGCAGCAGGCAAGCTGTGCCCACAGGAGGATGTGGCGGAGCTGGTTTGCCTTATCTTGGAAGTCCTGCAGATCCGCAGAGCAAGAAAAGACCCACACCTCCATGGATCCCTCCTCTTGTGCAAATCAAAGTCAATGCAGCATTCCCTACCTGCCCAGCTCTATATACCATGTTAACAAGGAACTGGAGGCATTGGAGCCAACAGGATCCTGGAAAAGCCATGCAATAATGTTACTCTCTCACTGAGTCCTATCAGATGGCTGGCACTGCCTGAAAATAGAACACCCCAGTGTCTGTGCTGACCAGGCATACAGTCATACCAGTGGAAAGTGCTGCAGCCCTAAAAGACCTGATGGACAATAGGTGGAGAAATTGCCAAACGGGTCCACAAAGTGATGGGGATGGCCATATCTGTGGATACGGCAATGTGGTATGCCAGCATGGCACTCCTGCGCTGGGTGAAAACTATCACAGATGTGATCCCAGAAGATTCCCCACTGGCAGAGCAGGTGGACTGCCGTGTGCAGGCAGCGTGCTATCTCACAGATGCTTGCTCAGACTCCATCAAGTTTAACACCAGGGCAGCTGTCCTGATCAACCAGACCAGACTGGTGTTATGGCTCAAGTTATGGCAGGTGAATGCCGAGTCAAAGCAACCCTGACGAAACTCCCCTGCAAGGGGCCACCTGTTCGGGAGGCCCTCACCGAGTTCCTTAAGGACAGAGCAGGACTAAGCAGATGGCAGAGAAAAGGATCTTTTCCTCCCTCTGGCTGACCCTTTGCTCCAGATATAGAGGTGCTTGGAACCAGGCAAAGTGGCAGCAGCCCAGACCTAGAGGGGTGAGGCAGCGAGATCCCGGTTCCAGCCCTGGAAGAACCAGTCCAATGGGAATTTCAGTTAAAGAGGGGAGCTAATGACAATAAGTTTGGTGGCAGCTCCACCGCCAACAACCAATGATGGAAAAGGGGTCCCAGTGTACTGCCACCCAGTGGGAGGGGCAACTAAAGTTCTTTGCTGATC
Source organism: Neoceratodus forsteri (assembly GCA_016271365.2). Classification (NCBI taxonomy): domain Eukaryota; kingdom Metazoa; phylum Chordata; order Ceratodontiformes; family Ceratodontidae; genus Neoceratodus; species Neoceratodus forsteri. The sequence continues at coordinate 256,363,343 of CM028137.1, read as the reverse complement.
AATGGGCCCACAGTAGAGTGGACCACTGGGTCAAGGAACTTGTGTTCCACAGCTATGCCATAGAGTTTTCTCAAAAGACAATTCCACACAGTCTGATGATTTCCCAGTGCTCAAGAACCCCACAAGGGTAAAAGCGATTCAGCTGGCCCTCTCCGACCTCACCAGGAAAGGCGTTGCCCCATCATGGCTCATGAGTGGGACACCGGGGTGTACCCTACATTTTATGGTCCCAAAAGATGGGGGCTTCGCCCATTCTTGACCTCAAATTCCTCAACAAGTTCATAACTTACAAGAGGCTTAATATGGAGACTCTCAATCAACCTTGGCGTAATTCAGCTAGTATTTTCTGGCCTCGAGAGACCTCAAGGTTGCCTTCCTGCACATCCTAACCCACCCTGACACCACTGTTTTCTCAGAGTCTAGATTTACAGGCATAATTTCCAATACACATGTCTCCCATTTTATCTGGCATCAGCACCAAGGGACTTTACGAAGACACTAGTAGTGCTAGCAGCGGACCTCCGAGAAAAGGCATACATGTTATCCTGTATCTGGATGACTGGCTGATTTGGGCAAAGTACCTGGACCAGGTCAGAAGGGATACAGAAGCAGTGCTCCAGTGCTTACAATGTCATGGATGGGTCATAAACTGGGAAAAGAGCCAGCTGCAGACAAGCAGGTACTCACTCACTGGGTGCCCACACAGACACTGCAGCGAGCTGGGTCTACCTGAAAGAGGACAAAGCGAACAACATAGCTTGGCTCTGGACTCCATAGAGGCCAACCACACAGACCCATATGCACATACCTGCAATTGTTGGGCCTCATGGCAGGCATGAAAGCCATGGTGCCATGGGCACGATTACATATGCGCCCCTTGCAAAGGTATGTCCTGGGCACATGGGACCAGTCCACCCAGGATTTCAAGTTCAAATCACCCCAAATCTGGACATCCTTCAGAGTCTCAACTGTTGGATGGACTGGTGGAATCTAATTTTGGGGTACCGCTGGCACCGCCCATTTGATGACCATCACAATGGATGCCAGCTTCTTTGACTGGGGAGCTATGCTGGAGTACCTTGTGACATAGGGCAGGTGGTCCCAGGTGGAGCCGTGGTCTGCCTATCAGTGTGATAGAGATGAGGGTGGTGTACAGGACCCTTTGTTCTTTGCCCCTCAGATTCAGGGGCAGTCGGGTCTGGTCAGGACAGACAATCAGGTCACCATGGCATACATCAACAATCAAGGTGGGACCCAAAGCAGATCCAAGCTCCAGGAGACGCTTCAGACCCTGCACTGGGCAGAGAAACATCTAAAGAGCATCTCGGCCACATATCTGGCTGGGAGGCACAGTTTGCAGCAGATTGTCTCAGTCAGGTAACTCGGACCAGAAAGAGTGGCAGCTGCATCCTCTGGTTTTTCAGACAATTGACCAGAGGTGGGGGCTATTTCAGGTGGATCTCATGGCCATGGGCACAACCTCAACTGCCTCAGTTTCACTCTTGCTTGCAGACAGTTGGGCCAAACAGGTCAACACAATGACAGCAATGTGGAGTTTCAAGAAGGCCTACATATTTCCATCAATTCCGATGCTAGCCAAAGTACTAATCAAGATCTGGGACACAAGATCTACAGTTCTGCTAGGTGGCACCAGACTTGTTGAGGAGATCTTAGTACTCTTTACTACTAATGATGCTGATAGACACACCCTGGTGCCTGCCTCTGCATCTGGAATTGCTATGGCAGGGTCCGATATTACACCGCAGCCCACAGGATGTCTCACTGATGGCTTGGATGCTGAAAGGACAAGACTGTTAGAGAAGGGCTATCCTGCCAGGGTCATGGATCACTTGTTGAGATCCAGGAGAACTTCCCAAATAAGACATACCAGAGACAATGGCAGATTTTCTGTAAATGATTCAGCTGAAAGGCTTGTCTCCTTCGGTGGTGGGCCTTCCCCAAATTTTGGACTTCCTCAATGATGAGACTGAAAAGGGCTTGACCTATTCCTTGCTGAGAGTACAGGTCTCTGCTATATCTGTGATATGGGGTTCCCTGCGAAGGTGGGGCCTATGGATTCAATCCTGATGTGGTCCATCTTTAACGAGCTATGCAGATCTCTACCCAAGGGTTTGTCCCACATGTCCACCGTGGCAGCTCAGTTGGGTGTTGGAGGCCTAGACAAGCCTTCGTTTGTTCCCTACTCCCCTTATTAGATGACTGTTAAAACTGTGTTCCTCACTTATGTGCTCTGCCAAGAGGGTGATGGAACTGCAAGCACTTTCCTGCCAGGAACCTTTTCTCATATTCCATAATGACTAGGTGTCTCTGGTCCCAGTCCATTCCTTTACATCGAAAGTTGTGTTGCCTTCTCATTTGAGGCAGGCCATTCATTTGCCAACTATGCCAGGGTGGAAGAGAGTCCAGAGGAATTCCCATACTCTGGATATGGATCCTTTACTTAAGAGGTATCTGGCAATGACTGAAGCCTTCAGGCGTTCGGACCACCTATTTGTGCTCTGTTCTAGTACTAAGATGGGGCAGGTGACATCTAAAGCTGCTATTACCAGCTATATGAGGAGGGCCCTAAAGGTGAATTACCAGACTGATGGTAAGGACCTTCCTAGTGGCATTTGAGCTCATTCCACAAGGGCCCTTTCTGCTTCTTGAGCTGAAAGGGTTGGTGCTTCTGTGAAGGACATTTGTACAGCAGCCAACTGGTCTTCCGTTCATACGTTTGTCTGCCATTACTGGCTTGATGTGGCTTTGCCAACAGAACTAGGTTTGGTATGACGGTGCTTCAAGTTGCTGTAGGGTGTCCTTCTAATGGGGTTCATCTTTTGTTTATCCCACCTGTGGTTTTCCTGGGTACTGCTACAAATAACCCAGTGGTTACGGTTCTCTGAACACTAGAAAGGTGGCAGGGGATAATGATATTTACTCACCTGGTAAATGTGATTATACCTGCCACCTTTATAGTGCTCGGAGTCCTCCCTTGATAGATGACCTGTTTTCCTTACAGCAGCTGGAATCAACTGTGTCCCTTCAGATTTGGGGAGGTTTTCTGATTATGCTAATTTGTTATTCCTAGCACCGCATGCTTGTGTATTATCGTGCTTGTAGTTTTTAGTAGGAAGACTAGAGGTCTTCCTGTTTAATCTACATTATCAATCACCTGCAGCATACGGGGTTTGGGTTATAGGCACCTGGTTGTTTTGCTATTATTTCACCTGTATTATAATTGTACTCTTGGTTTTGAGTAAACTTCTATTATTTTTCACACTGCAGTTGGCTGTCAGTGTTGATCCTTGACATTTCTGTCTTTTGCATGATGTGCCTGTGTTTGGGGTTACTGCTTTTTGCTTTCTTCTCTCTGCTAGGGAAGTGTCAGACTGGAGTTTTCGGCTGGAGACAAGCAGATTGGCTTCTGGCAGCCAAAGATTCATGATCGTGCATCGGCCAATGAGATGGATGAGGATACTCAGTGGTTATGGTTCTCTGAGCACTAGAAAGGTGATAGGTATAATCACCTTACCAGGTGAGTAAATACCATTTCATTTGAAGTCCTTTGTGTGACAGAATTGCATAGCTTTGCAGTTCTCTCACCCAGAGAACTCAGATGATTCTCTTATAACCATGAGAGACACAACAACTGTTCATATAAACATATAATTAATTGAGGGCAAGTAACAATATATAAAAATATAAAAATACTCTTGTGAGCATGTCTGTTAACAGGATCCCTGTTTGTGATACATAAAAGTACAGTACAAGCATTTTCTGCACAGAGAAATGAGTGCTCAATTGATCAATAGCTGTCGCTCAAGCTACTGTATAGGATTTTGTAAAGCACTCTGGTCATTTCAGGGGGTAGCTTTATAAAACAAAAACTAAACCTATTCTATTCTGATGTATTCCATTCAGAATGACAAGTACTGTTTCTCTAGTGTCAAGAATCAGCTAAACATTCTTCTTGAAAATGAGTAGGGAGGACAGAAGAACAGCAATATGAAAGAGTAGTTGACTGTTCAGGCACATTTCTTAAGAGTCCCCCACTTGTTAGCTCATGTGACCCAAAAGAAGTTGGAGATCTGTTAAATCTCTGGAAATATAGCACATACAGTATATCCTTGTAAATGCTCTAAATTATGATCAGATGCAAAAACATTTTTATAGTGATGTATGTATAAATGAAAACCACATGTGGCATATTGCTCTAGAGAAGAAGAACCCCATAAACCAGATACAAAATGTAATTTGTGAGTGAATGTCTATTCATTTGGGAGCATTACTTTATATCTGCAATATGCATGTTATTTTTGCATCATGTGAAATCCTCCCACATGCTGAGACCTTGTTATTTAGAAAACTGGCTTCAGATCTGCATGCAGCAATTAATAGGACTGGACTGGACAAAATGTTTTTATTTATTGACATTAATCATGCACTAGCAGAAATGTTATAAAAATCAATGATTTCTGTAGAACAGTGTTCTATGAATGAAAAAGCTAGAAAGGCAAGCAGAAAGAAGAATGGTAAACTGCATTTTGAAACATATTATCACTTATTTTATCAGACTGATCATTCAGCTTATCTGACCAGCTAATGGAAGAGGGCAAAGTCACAGGATGTGACATTTCATCATAATGTTTCTGCTACATAAACAATCTCACACAGTAACCAAGGGCATCATTTTAAGTAATTGGGTACTCTTCTTTACTTCAGTGTTACACCTCCTGATTCTTTCTTTCTTTCTTTCTTTCTTTCTTCACGGGTATGTATACTGGTGCCAGGTGTCTTTCAAGTACATGCATGGGTACCACACATACAATGTGTGAGCAGCAAAACTATGATACAGTACATCCTATAGTAGCAGAACAGTCAGGTCTATGTGCTTAAGTGGGGATTGCCTAGGCAATAGGCAATCCTAAGTGACAGTGCTGAATTCAAGAGCACATGCACAGAAGGTACTTCCATTCCTTTCACACTAAATCCTCTGGCTGGTCATGCAGCTATGCACATGGTCAGTCCAGGGTCTTGTCTGGGGGCATGCCCACACTCTGACCATTTACAAATCCACTGGACAGTCTCTCCTCCCCCAGACTCACTCCTTCCTACTAGGTCCAAACAGGGATGTAACCCACTGTCTTTTTGAGGACCTATTAAATCCATAGTGTAACTCACAATTTTGTAACATTATGTAACCTAAGTAACATACAAACTACTTCATTATGTAACCTAAGTGTATCTATATGTTAAATGTTCTTTTACTGCACCTGTAATGTTATCCTCTGTTTTAATCTGCACTGTAATAACTGTCTTGATGTCTGCTCCCCGCGACGAGGTGCCTCTGTAAATGAGTCTCTGACTCATAGGTTGTAAACCCGGTTTGTAATGAATAAATAAAGAATAAATAAATAAAGGCACAGAGTGCCAGACAAGGGGTGTCAGATACACACTTCCCTAATGATACCCAGTGGTTGCGACGGACAGAGGAATTACTCCACCATGCTGCCCCAATGGGCTGGGGGCATCCATTTGGTCACTCTCCTGTACATTTAAAAAGGGACTCACAGCTACCCAGAATCCTCTGCTCATGCAGAGAAGGGATCCACTATGGGACCCTGGATTGGCATCAGATTAGATACTTACCTGTGTCCATCGATCCACCCCTCACGCAGCAGACTGGGGTGGGGCCATGGACAGGCACCCTGCAGAAGTGCACAGTTGTTGCGTACTGTGCACTCTATGCCTATCTGCAGGTGCGTGCCATGTGGGCTGGGTACACACAAATTGCACTTATTCCAGCCTACACATTAAAGCATAGCCCCTAATGTGAATAGGGATACATCAGAGTACAAAAAGTAACACAGTTGTGAACATTTCAACATAGTGCAACTGGACATAAATGTAGTAGCAAACATAACAATATGAAATATAACAAGAAGAACAGTGATGAATTTATGCTGGTTATGAGGCAGTGCAAGAGGCAGGAGTCAAGGGTCACAAACACATGCACTAAAGTTCAGCAGATGATCCTTCACTTTTAACCTGAAGGTTTATGAGAGGCTGACAATCTAACATGAATTAGGTAAAATAAATTAATATACTATTAGTAATGAAAGGGCACTGATGCTAAATTCTAAACTGTAGAGTAAAATTCAGCATTCCTGATTACTGCATTTTCTAGTGATAATAAAATAATAAATAAAAACAGAATCCATGTAAAATAACGGTTCTGCAGCAATGCAAATTGAAATGGTTTAAAATAGTGTCTAAAACATATAATTGTAGCAACCACATAGGTCTGAACATATAAGCAAATGCATTACAGGACATTACATGAAACTGTAGAAATAAAATGTGTGTTTTATTGTGTAGGCAAAACTATTCAGAAAATTCTCCTGTAATGGACTTCTAAATGAGATCATCTGCTACAGTACCAGATAGGTTGTGTTGCCTTGGGGACACATTAGGGGAAACAGCTGGTGAGGAAGTTCACTGCTCAACTATTTAAAATATTATTGTTACATGCCATGCCAGTATTTATGAAAAACATATGGAGAAGCACCACCAACAGTCAATACAGCACATCATGCTGTTACGAGGTGAGCTACACATTTGCTTGCTTAGACTCACCTCTTGCTGGTTTCCCATTTTAATCCCTTACAAGATTTTGGTCAGTTGCCTTTGTTCATATTTTCCGACTCTCATCCTCCCTCCACAACAGAATGTTGTTTTTGTTGCTCTGTCTGAATGCCTTTCTGATGACATGTATGCCACGGCAGCGCATACTGTGATTACCAAGCTGCACATTTGTGTCTTTTCTTCTAACTCAGTTAGAAGAAAGTGAAAGTCATTTAGGGTCTGCTACTAGTTCAGAATTTACCAAGATTACCAGTGAAAAGGTCTGTACTGAATTCTATAGCCTTATCCCTCTTTTCAATGAATTATGTGCACCACTGACTCCTAGACCCATACAAACATGATGAACTGAAACCAAAAACAGTTCAAGGCCTTATAAACATAGTGGTAATATTTTCAGGGTGCTGAAACTCCTCTGTGTTAGGGCATAATGTCAGGTGTGTTATGCAGTCAAATGTGCCAAGCAGAATTTTCAGCTTGCAGATGCAGGGGTCATAAACATGTCAACCAGTCTATCAGCCCATGCAGGGCTATCAGAGACTAGGTCAGCTTTAGATGGTGTTAAGGCACATTACAATGGCAAGAACATTTCCTGGACTTTGGTTGGTCAATGTGTGCCTGAGACAGTGATGTTATTACACAATAACATCACTGTATTGCTTTGGATGCTAAGGATGATGATCTTTTGGCTATGGATGATGAGCTTTGGATTCCTTAAAATATTTTTTTTTTTTTCATTTTGTGTGACAATGAGCCATTGTATAATAGCAATAAGGCACTCCAGGGATGTGTGTTATCGTGTATTATACAATGGGAAGAAAGAATCCTGGCTTCTGATTGGTCAGGTGGTGTCATAGCAGGATGTTATCCTGGCATAACATCCCTGCTGATTGTTTGTAGGATATGGAGCATGCTCCTGACCTTTTTTTTCTCTTGAGAAACAAAATATTTTACACACTAACAAAAACATTCTTTAAAATTATTTTTAACTATAAAACAATAAGCCATTGTATAATAGAATAATGCCCTCCAGGGTGGGTGTTATGCTGGGATAACATCCTTCTCGGGTGTTGGATGCCCTCGGCCGGTGGCCTCGGGCCCAACCTCCTGAGGTGGGATGTTATCCCAGCACCCCCTGTCAGCGTATTCCTTTATACGTCACTCACCGGGTGGTGGAAGCACTCTGCTTTGCCTCGTGCTTCAACCCACCCCAGGAGTGACATTATTACACGATAACACACACCCTGTCATGCCTTATTGCTTAATTAACACTATCTGCAGGGTAGCACTGCAGTCTCTCCACTCCACTGCCACTTTGTCTGCTGTGTTCTCAAAGACTGTTAACACAGTACTTGTCTGAACATGTATAATCTTAGGCTGTATTGCATCGACCCTTCTGGCATTTCCATCAAAGTGATGGTGGAGCAGAGGAGACAGGAAATGGGTTCTGTCTGTAAAACAGTCTTATGATAAGGACATCAGGACTCCATTGACAGCAGGTGCTTTCCAGGTTTCTGATGAAGGAAGCCTATGTTATCCCTAGATATCAAGTCAGGCTCATTAATGAAGAGCTTAGAAGCCTAAGGAGGTAAATTCAGCCATTAAAAGTCTGTTAACTAGAGTTCATTTTGACATGTTTTATTCAGGGTATCCTCTGCCTCTCATGCAATATATAGAATAGTTTATGGGTGACCATACACAGCAAGGCTTTATTTCCAGGGAGAAATAATGACATCATAGAGATCTCAAAAGCAAAGCTCGAGAGGTCTCTATGATGCCCTCACTTTCTCGATGGAAATACTGCCTTAATTGTGTACATAGTATATGTTTTCAGAAACAAGGGTTTACTGTAAAATGACTAAGAGAGCTGATTTTGTTTTAAACCATATATTGTAGAATTTATTATAATGCAGTTCAGTGGGCTTATGCAACTTTGTGAGGAGTTATACTTGTGCAACTTTGTTGATAGTCTGAAGGTATTTTAATGCACATGTTTTAGATTGTCATAGGTGAATACTTTGGCCATTTGCACTCTCTGTTCCCCAGAGAACTACCACCCTTTCAGGGATACGTGAAGGCAAAGTTACCCTTTGAGGAGGGTCCCACCCTTAGAGGAGCTGTGGGAACAAATTCCTTTAGACTAAAGGTACCTAAGGAAGAAGCCCCAAAATACAGAGCAGCAAGTAGTGACCACAGAACTTGAGTGAGGACAGATTGACGGCAACTAAGGATGACTGGAAAAGACAGAGACTGAATTGAGCAATGACTGATAATATCAGAACTGATAGCAGAAGAGGCATGACTTCTTTAAGGAAAGAGGGACAGCAAATGGAAGGAGGGCCACATCCAACCCCAACTCACAACAGAAACCTACCTGTAAACTAATATTAATGTACCACACAATGGACTATCTAACTTTTATGAACTTCAGCACAGAGGAGAGGGAAAAACCCTCCATGAGGGGAGATCTCTGGGGATCCAAGGCCTTGGTTGACTTCCCTCTAGGCTTGGGATAAATAAGTGATGTTTTGGCCACTGCAATTTAGAAACCCAATTCAGGAGGAAGAGTTTTTAGAGGAAGGGCTCTTAATTAATCCCTCTAACAGGAATGCTGTGAAGGAGCCAAGAGTTTCTCTGCAGCTAAGGAGACTCCTGGTTAAGGAGGCTCACTCCCAAGATGGGAGAAGGAGAGTAACAATCACTGAAAGACACTCACCTGGCCTCCTTGAGGAGGCCTAGAAAGGAAGCTGATCCCTTGAGGGGCAGGAAGGAAGGAAGTGGAGACCAGGCAAACCTTATGCAGTTGTAGGGAGAAAAGCTTTTGAAGGTGCTGCCGACATGGTTTCACAGTAAAGGAGCCTTCTTGGACTTAAGGCACCACCCTCCAGCAGCTGAATTCTTAAATGCTATATCAAGAGGTGCTGCCAGAGTCAATCTGCATGGAAAATGCTTCCCTGGAGCATAGGACATTCTCACCAAAAGGGCAGAAAGAGAAGAATCCTGCCTAATTGAGGGTCCACAATCAAGATGCAGACTTCAAGGTGGCAGAGTGAGATCATCTGCTTAAAGGTCAGGACCCATGGAAGCCAAGCTAATGATGTGGCTGGCATGCATCAGAATGCAGGAAAAGTGGGAGGCCATGGCAAAGCCTGATGGCCAGGCACACATGGAAGAAACAACATGTAGGTACAGTAAGGTTGAATGCTGACTGAGACATTGAATGACAACTCGGATGGTGAATGAGACTGAATAATATGAGCTTGGACTGAATGACGAATGCATGCCAACCAGTTCCATAAGGAGGTTAGTGTTAGTGCTGATGCATTGCAAGTCAGGAAGGCTAATGCAGTAGAAACATCAAATTAAACTATTAGGAAAGCAGGAGCACAGTATATGGGAACCGAAAACTAGGGAGCATAAGCTGCTGAAGTGAACAACAAAAAGCAATGAAGGGACTGGCTGCCTGGCTATGAGCCTGGTGTGAACAATTATGGATTGTAGTTGGAACTGAGAGATTGCTAAAGGTATGGAAAACAGCAAACAGCACAAGTCAAAAGCTATTAATGAAGGCAGGACACTGGGAAAACTAGAAAGCCCAAAAACAAGCAAACTGAAAGAAACACAAGGTATAGGAGAACATGAGGGTAACAGGAACAGGAGACAGACGACAAACTGTAGCCAGGAAGGTAAAAGCAAAATACTGACCTAGAAAGTCAGAGAGACAAACCAAGCAGAAAGTCTAAATCACAAAGGGAAGGAGGTAGATAAACACTGGGAGAAAAGGGTGGGGTGGGAGCAGAGCCTTAACAGAGCCTCTGGCTGCAGTGAAGAAACACTGCTTCTGAGTGAGGCTAGAGGAACTGACTTAAATGGCTCAGGCTCATGAATTGAAAGCATAACCTTGGAAAACAGACTAAAAAGCCTAAAATCATTACAGTCACAACATTAAAACTTTTAAGGATAGGGTTGAGATGAGATCAGCAAGGGCTTGACTTTCATCTTTCACCTTCAGAGACAAAAAATACAGAAAGTGAGCTGCAGTTTACATTGGGACCCCCCACAAAGCATCACATTACACTTATTCTGTGTATGATAAATAGGGCTGATAAAGATAAGCAGTTTGTAAAAGTGTTGTTTCTGAAAAACAGTTTTACATTAAAAAGCAAGTTAATGACTTGCGTAGTCACTGTCTGATAAATTGTCCTCTATCAAGGTGATTGATGCTTTGATGGAGCAGCAGTTTAGTAGCACTAACAGAAACTCTCGAGCAGCTGAATGCAAGGGGACAGTGCATGCAGTTCAAAGACAGAAAGTTGTAAGCAGGGGCAGGAGGAGCCCGGTAGTCATACTCTCAAGCCTGATTTTGACTTAGATAACATCCTTTGGTGACTATTTTACAAGATGACTTTTCTTTTCTTTGCTTGTTGGAACTAATCCTGAGGATGGACAACTTATGTTTTGTTACCAGGCCAGGTATGAACTTTGTGGAGACTTTGGAAGGACCCCATCACATTTGGTTGGATACTGATTGGCAGGAGCATTGTATGCTGTTATAGACATTTTGATAGGATATTAGTCCATCATTTAATTTTTCTTATGTACTGCCCAGTGACAGATGACACACTCTCAAGTTTGAATGTACATGTAAAAATGCTGTACAAACATTTAAATAAAATTTAATGCAGTTAAAAAAAGACAAAACGTTGCTGTGGTATCAATATGATGTGAGAATGATACCACAAGTTTTCATGACCTTTGAACTGTACTATAACAAGAATATTGGCTGTATGGAATCCAACCATTACAAAAGGAATAAAATTCAACAAACATACTCTAAATATAAACTAGAAGTTAAGAAAACCAAAAACTAATCAAGACAGGGAAAAGAAACTTGTAATTTAGAATCTCTATGAATAAGTGGAATAATAAAGCCTTTTTCTCTTATGTAAATCATCTAAATAAGGAAATATTACAATTCAATCCATATTATCTAATGAGGGAGTCACGAACAACCCTCTGAAATAGCCTCAGTCTTAAATTATTTTTCGTCTGTCTTCACAAAGAGTGATAGAACTAATCCCAACACTAATATTAATCTGGAGGAACCACCCCAATTTAATCCCACAAAGTCAGGAGGTTACTGACAAATTGAAACCAAATGCCTCTACCAGGTAATGATGGAATCAACCGAACTATTCAAAAATATTTCAGCAAGTGTCACTATACCACTTACCATACTATTCAATAAATTGATATAGCTAAGAGAAACACCCTCAGAATGGAAATCAGCTGTTATCTGCCCAATTTTAAAAAGGGGAACAAGCTTCTACCCGAAAACTATCGCCCAATAAGTTTAATTTCAGTCTCCTGTAAGATCTTGGAAACACTTGTAAAAAATAGTTTGGAGGAAGAAATTACACAAATGGGTCTGAACAATAATAAACAACATGATTTACCCAAAAGACCTTGCATAGCAAACGTTATTGCTTTTATGAATCAGTAAGTCATAGCTTGATGCAGGCAAACCATGTGACATCATATTACTCAATTTAAAAATGCATTTCACAAGTTGTCACATAAATTATTAGTTGATAAACTTCAGAGTATGAAGTTTAGCCAATGCCTAATATCATAGGTCAACACACGGTTACAAAATAGGACACAGCAAGTTAGAGTACAAGGTAATTTATCAACCTCCATTAGAGTAACAAGTGGTGTCCTGCAAGGATCATTCCTCTGACCCTTCCTATTCAATTGTTTTATTTCTGATCTTCACACAGGTCTTACTCAAAGATTATCAAATTTGCCAATGACACAAAACTATCTGATGAGGTTTCTGTGCATTCTCAATATCTTTCTCTTCAAAATAGTCTTGATACAATACACAACTGGTGCAATAATAATAATAATATGGAGTTAAACCCAAATAAGTGCAATGTTATACATCTAAGTAAAACAACCCTCAATATGTCCACTACCAGGACTCAGTTGTCTTCGTTCAGTTCATAATGAAAGGGATCTTAGAGCAATAATAGACAGCTCTTTCAAACACAAAATTCATATAAGGTCCATGGTGCAAAATGCTAACAAAATCATTAATATAATTAAAGGATAATTTATAACTTGGGACAAGCAGACTATTCTCAATTTATACAGAACCTTTAATACGACCACTCTTAGATTATGCTTCATCATTTTGGTCATCTTACTGTAAATATGAAATTGACATAATAGAGAGTCCAAAGGCATATGCAGTTTGCCTGACTGGGGTGGTGACTGTGCTCCTCCCACCCCTACTGCCTAATCTGGTCTCTCCCTTTGCTCTCTCCACCTTTAGGCCCCCTGTTGGAACCCCCACACACCTGCTCACCGAGGAGCAGAGCGGATGGCAGAATGCGGATGCACAGGCCCCTGCTGGAACCCTCTCCTGCACTTGCTCACAGAGGAGCAGAGCAGACAGCAGAACGTGTCAGCACAGGCCCTGCTGGAACCCCCTACTACACATCGCTCACAGAGGAGTGGATGGCAAGACTCAGGTGCACAGGCCCCTGCTGGAACCCCCTCCCACACACTAGCTCACTGAGGAGCAGAGCAGATGGCAGAACACAGCTGCACAGGCTCTGCCAGAACACCCTACCACATCGCTTGCAGAGGAGCAGATGGCAGGACTTGGAAGCACAGGTAAACAGAGCACCAGAATCTTCAGGTGAGTTTTTGTTTTCAAAAGTCTTGATTCTGCTCCTTGAGAGCTGAGCCAATTTTCATTGGCTAATAGCAAGTGCTTGAGTCTGTTCTTGAGGCTATATTCCAGTCTAGCCAGGGGTTTCACTCTAATCAGTGGGTTGCCTTAAGTGTGTAGTACTGCTGAATTTATTATCCCGCTATTAATTGCCTTTCTAGCTCAGCTGTTGTTTGTAACTGTATTCATTTGCCTGTATCCTGTACTGCCTCTAATTGCTTTGTTCTGTATACCTGCACAGGTTTACTCTGGTTGCCATCTTAGGGTCCCTTGGTAAGAATCCTGTGTATGTGCAGTTGGCCAGACGGGTGGTGACTGTGTTCCTCCACCCTACTGCCTAACATGATCTCTTCCTTTGTTCTCTTCCTCCACCTTTAGAACTCTGCTGGAACCCCTCCCACACACTTGCTTACCGAGGACAGAGCAGATGGCAGAACACAGCTGCACAAGCCCTGCTGGAACCCCTTACCACATCGCTCACAGAGGAGTGGGCGGCAGGACTCAGGCACACAGGTAAATGGAGCACCAGAATCTTCAGGAGGTGTTTGCCCATCGACACGCCTGCCCACCCCAGCCACCCTACCACCCAAGGCCAACCCTATAATTATTGGCTTTACAGGTCACGTGGCCCACTGTTCTATTTTCAAAGTCCATGTTTTCCCATTTCTGCTTATATTCAGTGACCCCCACGGTCAGTCCTGAGCAGTCACTTTCCCCTAGCACCGTATATTCAAGCCTACTCTCTATTCTCTTCTCTTCCCTCCTGACCTCTATCTCACCCGTCTTCTCCTCCTTTCACACTCCCTCATCTCCCTCCTCCTAAGCTCCGGTTCTGGGCCTTGAATCCTGAACCTTCTGCTTCTAAGGCAGCAACCTTTCCATTGCACTAATGTGTTGGTCCTCTGTTTGCTCCTCTGTCTGTCTCCCTTAACTACGTCACTTCTCTCTTACCCTCCAAGTGTACTACCCACAGCTGTGCCCATAGCCATGGGCCACACTACCTCTCTCATTACTCCTAGTTAGCCTGATACTTCTTGCTCTCCTAGCCCCTTCAAGACTTCCCACAACCCCCAACTGCATCTCTGCCATGGTCCATTGGACACTCTGGAGCTACCATCACAACACCCTCCTTAGGCCCCCCACTAGCCCCTGACCTCAAGACTCATGCCCCCTTGTCACAACTCACTACCTCTCTCCTGCCTCTTTCTGCCCCATGTAACTGCTCTCCCCATCCCAATAAGGGCATCCAAGCTGTATAGCACTTATCAACCCCACCTGACCAAGCCTTTCAAATGCTCTACATGGATTACTCCTGCTCTCACTGTTTCTCTCTGGCACGTCCACCCCAACTCTGGCCCACCTACTATGCCAAACCCTATCACCAAGAAGAGGGTGGACTTCTTTTGGCTTCTATTAACATATGCAGCCTTCCTGAAAAACATTATCTACTATATGGCTGGCTAGCACTCCACAAGCCAGATGTCCTCAGTGTGTAGAGACCTGGCTCTATCCCAAAACAAATGATGCATCTGTGGCAGTAACGGGCTATTCCTTTTTCCACTTAGACAGAGTAGGAAAAGAGGTGGTGGGTGTGCCCTGCATATCAGAGACTCTCTCCGTTGCCATGTTTTCCAAGCCAGCACCACTGACTCTGATGCCTAAGCTCTCACTGTCAAACTGACAATAGGCCATTCAGACAAATCCATTCTGATTATGGCTGTCTACATTCCTCCCCATAACCAGAAATTAGCTTTCAGTTCCATCCTGGATTACATTTATCGCTCCCTCGTGAAGGCGGAAGTCATCGCATTAGGCGACTTTATTATAAACTGGCAGTCCCCTACTGCTGCCTCCCTTAGGGATGCCGCTGCTGCCTGTAACCTCACTTAGGCTGTTATGTCCCCACACGACTTAACTCCCAAACTGGCAGGGCCAGTATGATTGACCTTATCTTTACCACTCACCCTGGTTGCCTATCTGATGTCCAGGTGCTCCCAGATGTACTCAATGACCACTCCCTATTCAATGTCACTAGGGTAACAGCTCAAAATCTACCCCCACAAAGGTCATCACCCTGTGAATACTAAAAAAGGTGCCTATTGCAGCCTTAGGACTTCCTCTCAAACAGTGACTGGTCCCCTAACTATCAAGCCCTGGACACAGACTCTGCCTTGCCCATTTCACCACCACCTTTAATGCAGCCTGTGACCACTTTGCACCCTCACTAAGAAAAACATCAAAGGTGCTGACACCCCTGGGTCAACCAGATCCTCCTTGACCAGATGCATGCACTTGATAATCTCTGGCATTGGGCTGATAGACACAGCAGTATCATGAAGCCAGAAATCAGTGCACTAGGAATATCCATAGGGCTAAGGCCTCCTACTACCAAGACAAGCCCACATCCACCTGGGTCTCTGGCCTCAGATTTTGGGACAATATAAAGGAGTATAATGGTAAATCTCCATCCCTCCACCCTCAATGTTAAAGGTCAATGGCACCTTTGTTTAGAACTCCTCTACAATCGTGGAAATTTTAACACTGCCTTTACTGATCTCAGCAGTGTCCTCCCCAGACTTTTCTCCTCCTCGCCTTTCCTTTCCTTTCCCTCATGTCCTCAATTAGGTACTCTCTTTTGCTTTAAAGCCATCAGACCCAGCGAAGCCAAACCTACCTCACCCGGGTACTGGGGAAAACTCACCTCAGTAGTGACTCACTCGATCTAAAGATCCTAAACCTTGTGCTTGATGTAGTCTTCCCACTAAGATCTTCAACCTCTCACTCAGTTTGGGGCAGTTCCTGTCCCAGTGGAAAGCCTGCAGTAGTCACTCCTATCCTCAAGAGTGGTGACCACTCCCTGCTCAATAACTATTGCCCCATTTCCATTTTTCCACCCCTTTCTAAAGCATTGAAAGAATCATGTCTGACCAGCTCTTCGACTATGTTGACAAATATAATCTGTTTTGCCCTGAACAACATGGATTTTGGAAGGGTCATAGCACAACCACAGCCCTCCTGGACTTCACCAACTATATCCAAAGCCCTGGACTGAGGTCACCTGGTAGGCACTATCTACAATGACCTTACCAAGGCATTCGACATGGTTAGTCATGCCCTCCTCACTCAGACCTTCCCTCTCTAGGCCTGTCCTGGAATCCACTGTCTGGTTTTCCAACTATCTCTCAGCAAGGCAGCAACAGGTAAAATTGGCACCACCTCTCCCCTGCCTCCCTGTCCAGTTGTGTGTGCCCCAGGGCTCCATCCTGGGGCCTTGCCTCTTCTTTCTTTTTCTAAACTCACTTTCCAAGGCTAGCCGGGTGCATGTTACTGTATGCAGATGATGCAGTAATTTTCAGTAGCCACCCTGCGCCTAACCCACGCCAACAGGACCTTCAATGCCTTTTCTCACTATCTGAGGAGTGGTTTGTCAAGCACAAGCTTGCTTTAAACTACAAGAAAACTAAAGTCATGGTTTTCTCTCACCCACAAAATAAGTTGAGGGACACCTCCTCTCCGGCCTCAACAACCGTCTCTCTGCTCTTGACCAAGTCCCCAGCTTCAAATCAGAGCTCAGGGAGATCAGAGAGCTGTGGGTTCAATTCCCACATCTGGCACTGAGTTAATATCCCAGTACTGACACTGTAGTGCAGCATGAGGGTGCTGCACTTCTGAGGTGCCGTCTTCGGATGAGGCGTTAAACTGAGGTCCCATCTGCCTGGATTGGTGGTAGTTCAGGTGGATGTTAAAGATCCATGGCACTTATCAAAAGGTAGGGATTTCCCGGTGTCCTGGCCAAATTTCCCTCATACAGTAAATATACCACCAACAGCTTAATCTGGTTCAAGGTCAGTTGGCATTCATCTGTATCCCCTCTCCCGGGTCGTGCCTGAAAATAGGCAGGATTTCTCTAGTGCACTTACCCGTCAACAAAAGCTAAAATAAAAAAAAATAAAAAATATATAGGTATCACCCTAGATGCCTCCTCTCTTTTCAGCCTCATATCAGCCTAGTCTGCATGGCCGTGAATAGCAGAATTGGCCTCCTATACCTGCTCCACCATTGCCTGCTCCTTAATGACCTCTGCTTGGTTATTACCAGTTCTGTTCTCTCCCCAATCAACTATGGCATAGTCATTTATAGCTCAGCAACTATACCGCACTCCACAGACTAAAAGTGTCCCTTAATAAAGCCTGTCAACTGGTGACTGGCTGTGACAGGTTCACCAAACGCCTGCAACCTGTACCACCTCTCCAAATGACTGAATCTTGAGGGCAGACTAAAATGTCACACCTGTCTCCTGGCCAAGAAGATCATTGCTGGCTTAGCCCCCAGCCTCCTTCACCTTGTTACCCCCACAGCACCTCTGATCCACTAAGAACTCCAGTAAGCCTATTTACTCTATCTTACTGTATACCTCCCATTGCCAGAGGGTCTTCCTTTACCGGCCCACTTTTGGCTCAACTCTTCCGTCTGAGATTTTCTGCCTTCCTCAGCTTTCCTGAGGAGGTCATGGAGTCAAGAACAGTGGGGAATTCAAGAATGCATGGGACAGACATAAGGCAATCCTAGTGGGGGTAGGAGGAAGTAGGCTGTTGGTTAACTAGGATCTGCAACTTATCTGTTAGGTAGGAAAATGTGCAGACTAAGTGGGCCAAGCGGTCCTTATCTGCAGTCAAATTCTATGTTTCCATGTTTCTATGTTCTCCTGTGTCTACCTGGGCTCCTATGAATGTTCACTAAGAGAACACTTCCTCTCTCTTGCCAGATGTGACTGTACCTGAATTACTTCCTTACCACCTGCCCCCCAAAAGGACTGTCTACCACCCCATTGGGTCTCTGTATCAGTAAGGTCTGCCTGACCCTGTGTGGTTTGGTTCCTTCCCTCTCTCTTTTTTAATTCAATATACTTTATTCAGTTTTGATTTAACCTCAGGAAACACAGGGAAGCAGTCAAGGTTACAATGACAGACTGCAGTGCATAATAACAAAACTGCATATATCAGGCATTATACAGAAATAAACAATTAAAGACAACATTATTTATACCTAATCCAACCACCACCCACCCACCCCTGCCCAACCCTCCCAGTGCCAAATATAGTGGTCATTGTCAAGGAGAGCCTAGTTTATCAGTGAGTGAATTTGATCTCTAAGGTTTCCAAACAGTAAGCCAGGCATCCAAGGAACCCCATTTGCTTTGGTAATCTTGAAGTCTATTGGCCATGGATGCAATGTGTTGTTCCAGCTGGAGAGCCACTAGAACTTCCCTATGCCATTCCAACACAGGTGGCAAGGACTCTTCCTTCCAATGTCTCATGATTATTAGCTTGGCCACAGTGGATATTAGGGCCATTTGTGCCTTCCGAACCCTGAAGGTACCCTGGGGTAACTATTAAGCAGACAGACCTCTGGTGTGAACAGTGAGTCAAGTCCTAACATTGGGTCTAACGATCTTATAATGGCATGCCAAAAGTTACAAACCTTTGAACATGTCCATAGCATATGGTATAGATCCCGTCCGCTTCTAAGCATTGCTGACACTGAGAGGAGGGAGCCTGTCCATTTTATATAGTCTCTCTGAGTGAAATACAAATTATACATGATACTGTATTGCATTAACCAAAGTCTGTCCTGCTTAATAAATCTGTGAACATTTCCCAAATCTGTTTTCAGATACGAGCATCTGCTGTGATGGGTAGTTTTGGGTCCAATAGTAGCACACACCTTGGGGCAAGTGGAAGTCCAGGGCCTGTAAGACTTTGTATACCTTTGTTACTGGATGTGGCAGTTCAGCCACTAGAAAAGGGAAGAGAGCTCTGCTTTGGGGCAGTATAGCTCGACATAGTCCCCAGAAAGAAAGCCAGGATCTGCTTAATTTGCCAATATTTAAAACGTGTTTTTGTGAATATTAAATCACTGTTGAAATTGGAGAAAGCTAAGCATCTCTCTGTTAGGGGCTATATCCAGGAGCTTGGCTCCTACTAGAAAAGCCCAATATGAAGAAGAAATGGGCTTGTTTCCAGTTCTAAGTTGAGGGTTCCCCACTATTGGCTGTTCAAGTTACTTATGTCAGTTGAGAGCTAGATGTCTCTGTAGCTGGTGTAAAGCCTTGAGAGACCATCCCATTGGGGTATCTTTTAAGGACTTAGGGATATGTTTCAGGGAAAAGTACCCCAGAGATGCTAGGGTACAGTGATTTTGGAGGCAAAATATTCCTCTATGTCCAGCCAAAGAGGTGAATATGCTCCTGAACTTCACTGAACTGGAGTACAGTTCCAGTAACTTAGCTTGCTAATATGGTGTGCACTATAGTAAGTAAAAGGAGGGAAGGAGAGACCCCTTGTAACTTTGGTGCCATTCACTTGAAGTCGCCCGTCTAACCCCTTTTCCTTTCCATGAATAAGAGTTCAACATTTTTGCAAATGAGCAAACCAGGACTTAGGAAGGAAAAGCTCCAGCATACCCATGGGATAGAGAATTTGAGGGAGCACATTCATTCTTACTATGTTGATCCTTCCCCATAGGGAGACTGGGAGGCTCCCCACCTATCAAGATCTATCTTCAAGTTTGAACATCAAGTTTGTAAGATTCTCCTTTACCATTGTGGACACCTCTCTAGCTACTTTAATACTTAAATAAGTCAAGGATTTTGGTTCCCATACCAGACCAAACTCCGCTATGTTCTCTTGCATAGTTCTGCTATTCCTTGTTAAGACTCTGGTTTTCATGAGATTTACTTTGTAGTAGGAGACTTTGGAAAATAGGTCAATTTCCTTAATAAAGCTGGGATACTTGTTGCGGGTTCTTCTAGGTGTAACAATAAATCATCAGCGTAGGCTGATAAAATATAGTTGTTGTCCTCCTACCACAACACCTCAAAGGTATGGAGAAGAGACTAATCTTCTAATGAAGGGTTCTAAATATAAGTTGAATAGCAGCGGAGATAAGGGCAGTCCTGCTTGGTGCCACGCATAATGGGAAAGAATCTGAATGAACACCATTGCACCAGACAATGGCCACTGGGGAAGTATATAACAAGGACCAATTTAGTGAACTCATCTGGCAAACGAAACTCTCTAAGGTGGTAAACAGAAAATCCCAAGAGACCCAGTCAAAGGCCTTTTCAGTGTCTAGGGATAATGAAACCATTGGGATATTTGATTTCTTGGCCAATGAGAGGAGCTGCAGTAATATGTGCCAATGAGGTGTACCCATGATGGGACTCAGCCTATTAGCTAGCACTTTAGCTAATATTTTAACATCGGAGTTCAGGAGGAAAATGGGACAACAGTTCTCTGGTACTGCAAATCCTTTCCTTGTTTGGGTACGACTATAATAAGGGCTTTGAAAGCCCTGTTTGGATAGTCCATTCTCATACCAGGAGTCAAAGACCTCTGTCAGCAGGGGCAAACTCAGATATGCAAGCCTTGTACAAATTACCGGAAGCCGTCCAGTCCTTGAGATTTATCCAAGGGAAGCTGTCTGATAGCTTGCTTTGTTTCCCATATCTGAATATGGGATCCCAAGGAGCAGTCTCAGGAGGGGATAGACATGGGAGTTCAGTTAGATCCAGATACTGTCAAATTTCTTCTGCTGAGTGGGTTTCTTCCTCATGGACTGCATAGAGATTTTGAACTATTTCCTTAATCCCTCAGCAATCTCCCTAGGTTCTGTTATAATGGAGCTATTGGTATTAAAGTGTAGGCCGGAGATAAACCTGGTAATCTCCACCTGCTTGAGTCAGATAGCCAGTAGTTTTCTGGTTTGTTCTCCAGACTCAAGATTTTTAAGTCTGTTTTTTAACAGAGAGTTTGGCCTTTCGGGACATTAGGTCAGAGAATTAGGTCTGCAAATTATGTAGTTTAATCCAGTGCTGTTCCAGTGAATGGCAACTAATATTTCTTTCAACAGACTTGATTAAGCAGAGTAGGTCATCTATTTGGGCCTTAAATTGGCGAGTTCTGGTGGCTGATAGCCATGTCCTTTCCCTGTCTTGAAAAGGTCTGTCTTGGGCTGCCTGTCCAAATAGGGCTCTGTATCAGTAAGGTATGCCTGACCTTGTGTGGTCTATGTTTGCCTGTTGCCAGGCATGTGTTATTTCCTTGTTGCCTAATTTTGGCCTGTTCTCATGTGTGCACCTTACTGTTATCGTTGCTTGATTGTACCATTGCATTTTACTATTGACTGTATATTGTATACTGTACCTTTGCATTTTATTATTTGTTTACTATTTTCCTGTCTACTGTATGCTTTCACTTGTTGATGATGTGGAGCCTTTGCAAAGGAGTCTGTGACTCAAAGGGTTGTCATACTGATACTTTCAATAAAATAAAAATAAGAGCAAAAAAAAAAATGATACCCAGATTATCCAGGTTACCTTACACTGCTGGGCTCCAACATTTAAATTTAATGCCTTTTGAGGTTAGAAGATGGAAGGTGACTGTCTTCTTCTACATACCAATGTTAAAGACCAATCCCTCATAAGTGAATGTGGCATTATCCCAGTCATGAGGAATTTTTAACTTAAGATCTCACAATAACCAGTTTGAGCTACCAAAACCAATACGATAAAACATGACAACTTTTCACACTAAGAACAATATCAGTATGGAATAAACTTCCTAAGGATATCATAAACATTCATGAGTTCAATAAATTTAAAAAGCACTGGATAATCACCTCTGTTATTGAATTATGCCCCACTTGATGTGGGGAAGGACTAGATGGGTCTGCTGCCTAATTCCATTCTAGATTTATGAAGTACGAAGTTCAAAATATGGGCAAACCATACACTATATTGGAGAAGTCAACATATTTCAAAGGAACAATTTTTCCAGACAATTCTTAATTGTCAAGGGACCATTATAACTCAAATATCTCCTTTTACTTACACAAAAGAAGAGTTGGACTGCAACCAGGGGTCTGTAATGCTAAGATCAGGAATAAATGCAAACAGTAATGAGGAGACCGCACTTACTTATAGGGATGTTGTTACTCAATGTGGTTCATTGGAGAGCTGAAATCAGATGCAGGACATGTATAGGCTTAGATACTAGAAGCTTTTATTAAATCCAAAAGTTTCCAAGTAAAAATGAAGCAAATCAACAGTATATAAAAAGGCATAAGACCCCAAATAGACAAAGTGCTCAGTATTCAATGCAAAGGCTCCAGAGCTCATCCAAAAACTGTTGCTCAAATCCACAATGGGGTATTACTTCCTAATGAGTTTCACCCAAAGTTATTTTTCAAAGGATAGCAGTTACTCCACCTGTATCCAATTAAATACAATGCCTTAAAATGACAATGTAAAACACAGACATATGCATTGAGTTTAGCAGTACTCAGTACAGACATATAACATTAAAATAGATTGCAGAACCTTAAAGAATGGCTTTTATACTGTGCTACCAATCTCAGAAGGAAAAGCCTTTAGAATATAGTTCCCAGGCTTAAAATTTTAAATGGTTTATATTTCAAAAGTTCCAAATTAATAAGGGTAGTTTGTAAATCCATTCAATTTAAGATCCCTACTTAAAAGTCACTTCAGTTTTAAGACAGTTAAATTTTTCTTAGCAAAGTGTGCAATGGATTCCCGATGATTTTGAAGACAATGCTAGTGATCCAAATCCAGGGTGTCTAATTGCCAGAGTTGGATCCCAAAAAGAACAGATGACATGACATTACTAACACAGCCACATTTAATTTTGACCCAAAACAAGTACACCCCCAAAATGTAGTACTTGACAGGTTATTGACAAATCAAATGCATTGCTTCTCAAGAAATGGACTGACCTCTACTTTATTATTCTGTCCATACTCTTCCATGGCTCGTAGAGAATAAATCCAGTAGTGTTCTGTTTTCCTTAGTACATTGTCATACAGTAGTTGCCCCCACCCTTTCAGGTTAAGGTGTTTCTCAATTCCCTGGAATGTAAATGTGTGGTTATTCTTGTCTCTTGATTTCCACACATGTGTGGCAAGTGCATTCATGCTGTTCCTATTTTCAACAGCTCTAAGATGTTCCCCATTACGGAGCTTAAAATTTCTCTTTTTATTACCAATATAAAATTTACTGCAACTGCACTGAGCCATGTAAACAACCCCACGTGATACATAAAATGAAGCTCTGTACTCTCACCATTCTCCCTGAAACTGGGTTCGTGAAGCTACTTTCACTTTTAATATTGTTGCAGAATTTGTAATTCCTGCATCTGTAGCACCTCTCCCTATGGTTAGGTAGCCACATGCAGGGCTTTTCCTGTTGAGGTTGTACCATGTGTGCAAGGTATCCCTAAGATTTCTACCTCTCTTATAAACCATCCTAGGTCCCCAAATCTCTAGGTTTTTCAAGCCAAGGTCTTTTTTCACTAAGTGACAATGTTTCTTAAGGATATCTGACACCTGTCTAGACTGGGGGTTAAATGTGGAAGTGAAGCATGCCTGTGGGTCTACCTCCTGGGTTTTAGGTTTCTCCATGACACTGAGCACTTTGTCTATGTGGTGTCTTATGCCTTTTTATGTACCATGGATTTGCTTCATTTTTACTTGAAACTTTTGGATTTAATAAAAGCTTATAGCATGTAAGCCTATTCCTGTTCTGCATCTGATTTCAACTCTCCAGTGAGCCATGTCAAGTAACAACATCCCTATAAGTAAGTGCCAGTCTCTCCTCATCTCCTTTTACTTGCAGACCTATTTCAGTCATCTGTGCACAAACTCACTCTTGTACCATTTCTTCAAATACAGCATCTCAAGGGAGTTAATTCTGGCCTTTTGCAGGTTTGCAATATTTAATTAAGTCCTGTGGAATTATGATATTTACTGTTCTGGTTACATACAGTAGATTGGGCTGTTAGTAGCTTCACTTTCTCAACTGGGTCCACAACATTCTCTTGCTCTACTCCATACAATTTCCTAAATTTAAATGTCAGACAGTGTAAATGTTTAAATGTCTAGCAGCATCCCAGTTCATCACAGAAACAGATTACACATTTATCTTGTCTGATGATTAAAATTGGAATATTTTATGCAGGACAGCTTGTAGGATTGGCGTTGTCATGGCAGGATGGAGTGCGTAGCGGGGTGCCATTGGGCTTCACTGGTGCAGGCAGATTTGCTTGTTTACACGCCATGCATGAAAATGCCTGCATCAGTACATGTCCCCACCAATACACAATCACACTGCACTGCAACGTAGTGACCTATAATGCTCTTCAAGCTTTTTATATGGCCTGATCTGCACTGGTGCATTTCATCTGCATCACTTGAAACAGTGCAGATCAGGCTGTGTAATCACACCTTTAGACTTACATCCTGTATCCTGTAAACCATGTTTTTCACACTTCAATAAGGTTTTGAAAAAAGCACCCACTGTGTTCAAGCAGATGGCAGATGTAACAGGTGCTGTAGGATGCAGGTGCATCAGAGATGTGTTGGCATCCTTGCATTTTTCTCATATGTTGATTTCACCAGGTCCCTTTTGTGTTCAGGTTCAGAAGACAGCAAAAGTAATAGGGCTATTGATTATGGCTTGGCCTAGCATACCTAATAAAGAAACTAATATGGCATTTATGCATCATATCTGTCTATCCTTCCAGCAGAAATGTATAGAAATAAATCCATTAAAAGTAGTTATGAAACCTAAGTTTCCCAGACAAGGGTAGCAATTTTAAACAATACAGTAACGCTTCTGCTGAAAATACAATAAGAGAGGCAGGCTGAAGAGCAGGTCCCCGCCCCAAAGCCACAGCCATACACTTTAAACAAGTAAATCATTAAAATAACCAAAATCATCAAACTGTGTAACAACTATGTAGTTTAAAGACAGCATCGTGGATCTTCTGGAGCTAAATCAGACCAGAAGGGAGAAGAGGAGCCATGCAGAACCATGGCATTAGCACCATTTTACTATACACCATACTAAAGTCCAGCATACAGGCCCAAAAGTCCAAAAGGTGCTAAGTAAAATAAATGTATTCATCCATTAAAGGAGTAGTACATTCAAAATTAGCAAACACATATGTTGTGTAGAGTGTTTTGATTACTATGTGTAGTCCAAGTGTGTCCTTCTCTGTTTGCTAATGGAGTTTTTCTAAATTATCTTAAAAGTTATATGGTAGTTTTATGGTCACTGGGGATCTCCATCTCAGCAAAGTTTATTGCTCTTCTTTTCCTACAATGCATCCTGTCCCATGTGACAGTGATGCATTTACTACCACTGTTTCAGAAAGTACCAGAGATAGAAGCCTGATGTTCAGGCCTCCAGTGAATAGGTTTAATTCAATATTTTATTTTCACTGTGTGTGTCGGGTCTAGACAGCAAGAGTAAATGTTTTGCTTTTAAAACTTTCATTTTATTAAATTACACATAGCCATAAAAGCACACACATCTCCCCAGATCATCAATGCTTGAATTAGTAAAGACTCTAGTTGTTTTCTTACAGAATAATCCACTCAGTTAGCCCTCAAGTATTTACTAAACTGTAAATGTAGCAATTCGTGCTCATATAATAAGGAAAGTTACTTAATATCACAGTTCTGTTGTAGTAAATTGACTCTAAACCAGTGCTTGCTGAATCCATAATCCTGGACACATCATTGTCACATGGGACAGGAGGCATTGTAGGAACAAGAAGAGCAATAAACTTTCCTAAGATGGATAACCCCAGGGCCCATAAAACTACAGTAAAAGTAGCAGACTAATTCAGAAACCGCTCCTAATAGCAGACAGAGGGAAGGACATACTAGGACTACACAAACAAATTAAAACACTCTGTACAACATATGTTTTGCAAATTCTGACTGTACTACTACTTTAAACAAAATTGGCTCCAACCATCAACCAACCAATAAACACTACCATTACTCCTCCATCCATCCCTAACTTAGAGTACCTGTGTCCTCCCAAAAGAGAAGTCACAATCAACCAGAACCAGCCATCTGCTGCCTCAGACAACAATTTTTTCTTGATTTTTAGTACCAAATTGCCAGCAATCTTTGGGTCCCCAAATAGATTTTACCCTCATAAATAATTTTACGCTTTACCAGGTATTGTGAGTTGTGTGATGCTCCCAAACTTATGAGCATGCTAAGACTCACATCTTTGTAGTGAGAACCCATAGCATAGCTTAGGACAGGAAACTGGACACCTGTAACTCTTTCTGCAGTAGCAATGGTCCCAATTTTGTAGCTACCTCCAAAATAGATCACTCTTGTGTACTCCACAGTAATCACTAAGGAGTACATGTATTACTCAGCCACCACTGAGGATTTTTACACCTCCCAGACCAGCATTTTGGTGAAATATCCACCATCTTTTGATCCATTTTATCAGGCACTGATTTATGACCTGAACCACCTTGAGGAAATAATGCAGGGTCAGCTCCAGCATGTTAAAGTTTGCTAAAAGAAAGGTCTTGGCTCTTCCACTCATTACTGCTAGCTGCTGTCTTTATCACCACTGCTCTCCACAGCCTTCTTTCTCAGTAGTCCCTTTCTGGAATTCAATCAAAAAGTGCACCATCTGAAGCTTTTAGGTGACGTTTAAAGATCAGCAGAACTAGTAGTACAAGAGTATGAAATAACTTAATTTTAAGTATCAAATATAAAATGCTGTAGGGCGAAGTCAGAAAATGCATCCAATCATGATGGTATCAGGCTTCCCAGTTTGATTCTTAAACTAAATTATACCATCAGTTATTGTAGCTGTAAATGACAGCTACCTAGCATATCTTTCATTCTAAGTTCAAAACAGATATTAAAACTATATTACAGTTGCCCTTGCATTCCTTCAATCTATAGTTTATCAATGTAACACATCAATTAAAAATAGAATAATAGCTAGGTGGCGTGTATTACAGGGAGAATACCATCAAGAGGTTCTGGGACATGGGAACATCGAGAGTGAAGCTCAAGAGGTTCTCATGTCCCAGAATCTCAAAATTATATTAGTCCTTGTGACACAACTCACCTATGTGTTATTTTTGTAACATATGGATCCAAGAACAGGTGCAGAAGTGGGGGGGGCAAGGAGTGAGGATGTCCAGAGGAACAGGCATACCTCCTGCAGCCATCATTGAAGATGGGTCCCCTGAGGTGCAACTGTGTTCCTGTCAAGAAGAGGGTGGCTAGTCAGCAGGCCAGTGGGTCAAGTGGTGGCTGCAGTTGGACTCTGTTCAGCTCCTTTTGTTATTAAGTTTTTTTATTTAGTAAAAGTTTAAGTGATCCCTTAGCGGCACACACTAAGCATGGTCTCATCATCTAGCAGAGTGGCGGTGGTGACAGTGATCATCAGGGAAGTGTCAGGCAGAGTATCATGACCCCACCTCTAGAACCACCCACAAAACCACTGAAAGCCTTCCTTTT
The DNA here is from genome assembly GCA_016271365.2 of Neoceratodus forsteri. Classification (NCBI taxonomy): domain Eukaryota; kingdom Metazoa; phylum Chordata; order Ceratodontiformes; family Ceratodontidae; genus Neoceratodus; species Neoceratodus forsteri. Next base: position 256,335,595 of record CM028137.1, on the reverse strand, counting down.
CTGTTTCTTCCACTTGATGATCTAGTAAATTAAAAAAGTTGGTTTCCAGTCTGTTGATAAGGTAGTGCAGCTCCAGTGGTTTATGTGTTTTTTGATAGCAGTGAGTCAGCTTTTACTGTGCATGGTGGTTACAAAAGCTGTGGCTCTTCTCCTACTAAAATTCATGCAGTTCAGCTCTTCTGTTTCTGTGATAATACTATGATTCAGGGCTCCAAACGGTAGTATCACAGGATCTGAAAAACAGTATTATGGCACAGAAACAATGGTATTATTACTTTTCAAGTGACTATTATGGGGAATGTTTTGTATACTTTACTATGGTATTATTTCAATGTATCCATATATTACAAAATAGTTTTGGTTCCATTTAGCTACTGCTCTTAGTCAAAGTTGCTGTAATATTCTTCAAGCATGATCTCCATACATTATGGTGTTTACAATATGTTTTCTGACTGTTCTGGACTCACCACAGTCTACCATAATTTACTGTGTTTGATCAGGGTCTGTCCATCATCATAACAGCATGGGTAGCTATCAAATTTGCATAATATATTGGCATATCAGAATGCGAAGTTGATACTGAAAACAATATAAATATTCAGAATAGTCTCATTAATTTGCAATTTATGAAGAAAAAAAGAAGGCTTACACAAGGAAATTACTGTAGCATAAACATTTTATCTGTGAAGTAACCACACCTTAAAGAGTTTCATGTTATGATAGTGGAAATAGAAATTAGGTCACTCTATCAGCTATGAATGAGGAGGGACTCCTTTAGAAAGAAACACCACAACAATGGATAAATAAATGAGAGCTATTTCAAAGGCATGTGTTGATAACACATATTCAATATATAGACAATAATGCATAGTGTAGTGTACATTACATAAGGAATGATATGGCAGAGGGGGATTATACTGTGCTAATGCATCAAGTGGTGGGTTGAAGTCCTGAGCTCAAAGGGTGAGGGACTTCAACTACCATAAGGTACATTGACATTGCACATTCCCTCCGATGGAATAGCCTTAGTTCACTTGTAAAATGTGTAGTAATGTTAGCATTTTAGCGGTGTAGTAGTGTTGTAATTTGGTGTTGTCTCTTTAAATATTCTGCTCTATGGCATTAACATAAATTAGATCTGCAGCAGGTATTTGGTTGCAGCTGGTAAGCTGCACTAGTTAGGTGATGCTGCACCACAAGGAGTAGGTTATTTTGTTGCTTTAAATAGATATTACAGACTTTTAACTTCCTGTATTCCCATATGATCTGTGAGGCAAAGTTAGAAGTCTGGGCAGTGCTACTTGTACTTTCCATGTGATCTGGAGTCAGACCTGGAATGCTAGGATATTGAATAGTTGTCATGTTGCCTCACACAGGTGTATAGCATGGCAGTTGATGAGTTTCAAGCATTGAGTTTGAGCTGTCCTTTTTTTCTGCATGCCAGCTAGATTCTGTAAGTGGATATTCTTTTAGCTTTTAGAGCAATCTTTGTAGACATTTTGCTGATGGTTTAGTGATTTAAGTATGTATGCATGTTTTGGTTATGTAGAATCATACATTTGAAATATATTTGGTGTTTTATTACTTGTTTAAAACGTGCTGCACTGAAGCTTTTGAGATTTGGATTTGTGAGTAAGAAGTACAGTATGTTTTTTTCAAAGTCATTGGATGGATTTTCTTTACGGTTTCTTATTTGTGAACAGTGGTGTTGTGAGTGTATGGTCTTCATGTAATTTTTTTTAATTTGCATGATGTCTTTTTGATATTGCTGTGTTATTTGATTTGCATTGTGCTATTTTTGATCCTGAGGATATGTAATTAACATACTGACCTTTTGACCCTGACTGGTAGTGCTCTTGATTAATGCACTCCTATCATGTCTTCTGAGCAGGGTATATGCTAAGTTAACACATTAAAATATGATGTTGTCCTGAACAATGAGGAGTCAGAATTGACCAGACACCATTTTCTAAGAGAATTTAATACACACTTCAGGTGTGTGATGCTACATAAATCATGAGAGTAAGCTCAAGGGCGTATTCAAATATGCACACTAAGGGTATGTATTAAATAGGAGCAGCCACCACACCATGCCTTTTTAACATAATTTCTGGGTATCAATTTTTCCTCTACCTCTATGGGATTCTGTCATGTGAATCATGGGTGATTCTATAGGATTCTGTCATGGTCCCCCTATAAAGGCTTAAAAATAGAAAATTGTAAAACTATATTAAGAAGATAAGGTTGGTTTGCAAAGTCCATTTTTTCTGTTTTTGTCTGGTTGCTTTAACAAATTCTCAGCTCAGGGTTGGGAGGCATGCAAGTGCCTGATTCTGGACTTCTGAAACTGAACTTAGAAACTACTGAACATGGCACTCTCAGGAAGGAAAAGCTACCACTAGAACAAGGTATTAAAAGCATTCCTGTTGCAAAAATAGCCTCTTTACCTCCCTCTCTTCCTTCTCTCACCTTCATCGCCAGATCCCTGCCACCACTTTCATCTCTAAATACTAGTTTGGGACTCTCACCCCCCTTTTATCTCTCCTCTGCCCCTCTTCCACCTTCTGTTACCAGCTTTGCTCCAGAGACCCTCACACCTTCACTCTTCCCATCCTTACTACAACTCGAGGCAGGCTGCTTTTTTGCCACCTCCCCAACATTTTGAACTCTCTTCCTGCTCCCCATCTATCTCCTTCCCTACTCACCCTAAAACATGCCCTTTCCCATTCCCTCCTACCTCTTGTACTTGTTCACCTTCATCATAATTCTGTACTCTTCTTGCACAATCTCCCTGGCTTTCTGCTTCCTTTTCCTCACAAAGCACCTTCTGAAGCTTTTCACTTAGCCCCTCACTCCTGCTATCCCAACCCCTGTTTTAAGTGCTTCTACTACACAAGCTTAAACTCCAGGGTGAACTATTTCATTAATTGTCCCACTGACTTGGTTTTCCTGCCCTTGTTAGTCCTTCTTTGCTTTTTACCATACAGTGTGCTTCTCACCACATGTATTGTGTATACACCACTTATTGTAAGATTATTTTGCAAGGGTTTTATGACTGTATGTAACCAATACATGCTACCTGATGTACAGTATTACCAAATGTTATGAAGCATCTAAATGTTGTTATTTTTACTATGCACATATTTACTCCCGTTGTACCCTTTCCCTGGGTTGCACCTGGAAATGAGCCTCAGCTCAGTGTGCATTTCAGGTTACCAAATTTTAAATTAATAAATAAAAAATTGTAATTCTGTATTGTTTTCCACTGATGATTTTGCTGAAGTCAGTTCATTGTACAGCAGGTGTATAATTCCTTTCTATCATTCAGACTGTGGCTAGCTAAGATGGTGAGCAAATGGGCTATGCAGGTCAATGTCTCAGTGATCTGGTTGGCTATGGTGCATGGGGGCCATGGGGTTGGTAGTGAAGAGACTAAGTAGGAGAGGATTGGGGGCAGTTCATGGGTCTTGAAACTGGGAGTGAGATGTCCACTGACTTCCAGGGACATAAAACACAATATAGGACAGATAATTGGGGTGGGGTCTACTAGATAACCAATGAAGTAAAATAAATTGCAGAATGGATGATTGGGGAGCACTACACTACCAGAGAATAAAAACAACTTATAGGATGAATGATTGGGAGTCAAGAAACCATTAGACTACTAAGGAATTAAAACAACTTTCAGAACAGGCTCTTGGGAGGGTGGGGGCACTCAGTTTCCCACATGATGAGCCATAATGGGCATGTAAATGACCTATAAGTAATTGCATGCTGAATGGACTCATTAGCATTTTAGGAAGACTATGAAAGCACAGGGCCCTTGCACTTTTCCATATCTCCATTGAGCCACTGTAGGCCATAGACAAGCAGAGGATATGTCAGCAGCACATATTTGCTATGCACTGTGACCTCACAGCCCATATTTAGACATGTAGTGAATTTTGGTCACGTGTACTATGTGTCTAAATATTGCCACCAAGCTGACTATATCCTATGTGCTACACAGCTCTCCTGTCTGTGCAGTGCTCCCCACCAGCTTTAAATATGGTTCCCAGGATGAGGTTGCTAATGAGCCTATTATCCTGACCACCTAAAAATATCAATTGCAAGACTCCTCCTCTACCTCCTATTCCTCCGCCTCCAACTACCATTCATTCCTCCTTCCCCTCCTCTGGGGCCTACTCCACTGTGTCTTGCTTCTGTCACTGAAAGCCCCATCCCCCTACATGTGGCTGGCCAGTTCCTGGGGTTACTAGAGTTCCCTCAGTTTAAGATCAAGCAGATAGCTTGGGAGTGTTAGAGGATTAAATGCTCTCTGTAAAACATTACATCCCCGTTTACTCAGCTCTGCTGAGCAGAGGATGAGGTAATGCCGTTTGAACTTTCATAGCAGCATAAGCCTCACTTGTTCAACAGCTGGGCTTGAGAGTCAGTGTAGTCTGAAGTTGGAGTTCAAGTGACAGAGATCTGAGGGCAAGAGCTGCCTGCTGGCACTACTGTCAAGAGGAAGGACCCTCATTTTTTAATTTCCTGCCATAGTTCAGTAACCAAGTGGTTTCTCTGGAAGTAGTGGCTACCATATCCTGTGAACCCAGGGGTGAAAATTTTTATAGAAGAGAGGAATGGGACTTAAGATTCAGTGAGTACTTGGGGCAATCCCAAAAGGCTGTAATCTATCAGCACTGCCAAACATGTAGAGCCTTTGTGTGTACAAGTTAAAGAAATGGATTTGTGCGAGATCTGAGGATTTCAAATTCTGTTCAAGTTTTCTGAGGGAACAAGTGTGTGAAAAGTAAACTGTTTAAGTGGGATTGTCTGATGTCTGTCAGATACAGGTGCCATGGACCTTGACACAACGTGTGTGCAGTAGGATGTCTCTTGTAGCCCCTGGTGTCAGAGAATCCTGTGTCCAAAAGTAATGGCAGAGATAATCTAGTTTGTGACCAGAGTGAGCTATCCCCTCATTCCAGGTGCAAGTAGATCTAACTGATTACCCAGAGAAAAATATTTTAGGTGATAACTACAGTCACCTAGTGGAGCTTGACATAGTCCAGGAACCCTTCATAGGGCTGGTCATCAAAATAGTCCAGGGAACCTGCATAGGGCTGTCAGTTCACAAAAGTCCATGTCTCCTGAAATAGGGCTGGATAAGTGTGAAAATGTTCTTGAAGTCCATGTCTCCTGAAATAGGGCTGGACAGGTTTGGTAAAATGTTTAGGGAAAAGACAGTTTGCCTGCAATAAAGTTTGGAAATGTTTCTGCCTGCTACAACCAGTGTTCTCTGTAAACAACAGTAGTGATACCTATTTTCTGCCAACTTGTGGTTTGTTGCCTTGTCTGAGTAATAAGTGGGGGTAGCCTTACAAAACTGGGGCTCATCTTAGGATTTGGGGAGATAAAATGTTGCCATGCCTGTGCAGAGGTATGACTGTGTAGTCTTTCTGTCTTGGGGTGGTGCCCCATGCCAAAAGATAGTTTTGTGGAAAAAACTGCAATCTTGCCAAAGAAAATGCCTGCCTCACAATACACAGTATTGAAAGTGGACTACAGTATGGGATTTGTGTGATAAATGTGCTGATATGGGTGTTTTAGTGAAAATGAGGAATTGTGCTTGAAATGTGCTTAAAACTGTTAAAAGTGGTCAAAATTTGCAATCTGCAAAGATTTTGGGTCAGAAATGTTTGTGTACCATGGATATAATTTTTCCCTAAGTCAGAGAAGGAAAGTATAACAGTTGCTAGAAAGAATTGTTCTTTAAATGTGTTTTACAAGTCAAAATGCAGTGAAATTGCTTTTGAGACTAAAAAATGGAGCCAAGGAAAAAAATCAGTTGTGCAGTTTGAATTTGGTCTCTCCAGCTCGAGGATCATCGAGAGAGAAAGAGAGAGTTCACAAGCTAATTTGCATAGCTTTTGAGTGATTGGCTCTCTCAGCAAAGCCCACCTCTTGGTTGGAGCTCAGGTGACTGCTAAGTGTTCATGAGGAAGAGAGAGAGTGTGCAAGGCAAACAATCCAAAAGTACCAAGCACCCCCACACACACAACATGGCATATTTAAACTTTCCACTGCTAAAATTGGCTATATTTACTTCAGCTCCATGAGAGGAGTGGGTCCTCTTAATTTCAGACTGGAATTCCTATGTGATTAATCTAAATCACCAACATCAAGGTGGGAGCCTTGATTTAGTTCTAACTTTCCAATGCCTCAATGGCTAATGTATCTAATTGGCTCCTTTCATACACTGTGTGTGTGTGTGGGGGGTGCACTGGTACTTTGGATTGTTTGTTGTTTGCCACTAACCAGCAGCACCCTTAGAAGAAATGTAAATTCTAGTGTGTGAAGCAACTTAAAAGGTTTGAGCATGCAATTTGGGATTTGTTTGAGTGTGAGGCATCAGACTGATCGTGAGGAGTATCGTTGGTGGACTTTGGTATTGTGCTAAAAAGTGTTGAAAACCCTAAATCGAGCTACTCCTGGGTAAACTGAGTAGCGATTGTTCCAGTAGCTACCGCTGTGTGTTTTTGTGCTAATCATCAGGTGGGACCACACAAAGAAACAAGCGCAAGTGCCATCGACTGGTTTGAAGGCTGCATTCAGCAAGGTAAAACAAGCTACTTCTGTGAATACCATCAAAACTTTTAAAAGACAAACAAAAAGTGTATGAGCAGTACTGAGCAAAGTAATTAAGTTGTCTGCAGGTATCCAAGGCTGTGCAAGTAAACTAAGTGCTGAGCAAAATAAACAAGTTTGTGCAAAGTAATCAAGTGTTTGAGAAGGTAACCAAGTTCTGAGCAAGAAAACAAAATGCTTGTGCAAAGAGAAAGACCGAAGGCCAAACAGTGTGAGTGTGGTTTGTGATGCAGTGAAAAGTGCAGCAGCCATGTTTATGGCAGGGTAAATAAAACATAAACAGCAGTGCAGCAAAGCAAAATGCAGGTCACTCAATAAAGTTGGCAGGCTAAAGATAAGTCTGTTAAAGCAATGCAGACTGTGAGAAATTGTGCACTTAAAAATAATGATTTTCTGGATGTTTTGCAGAGAAGTAAACATGACAAGTGGAGCAAACCCTATCTTTTGCATGTCAAGACTTGGGTGGCCCAGAAAAACAGTAACTGAGAAAATCTGAAGAGGAGTATGGTTGTCTAGGAGCTCCCATGACATACCACTTTCTGGATTTCTAGTCAGTGTATGTGCAATACCGTATGTTTAAAAGTTGAATAAGAGATATACATACAGAGGAAGTTAGAGAACCTCTGGCAAATGGTGACCATAATATGGTAACTGCAAGTCTTAAAACTAACAATAGATCATATAGAGGTATAACCAATCTAAAATGTTATAACAAAGCTGATTACGAAAGTATGAAAAAATACTTAAGGTCATGGGACTGGAGAACAGAACTATGCAATAAACCACCTGAAATGACATGGAGTACCAATAAATATTACTTGGACTATTGTATAAGGAAATATGTACCAGCGATCAGAAAATATAATACAAATAGAAGAGTACCAAAATGGTTTACTAGAACAATTAAAAAAAATAAACAAGAAAAGAAAGCATATAGAAGATACAGTATAAAGAGAAACAAACAGAGGAAGCCAAGATTAGATATTTAAAACTAAAAAAAAAAAAAAAGTGTAAACAACTGATAAAAAGGTCAAGGCAGACACTGAATACTATATGGCAACTCGACATTAGACAATAAGAAACGATTCTATAATTACATTGGCAGCCTCAGAGGTGGACAAAATACAGTAGGACAAATCATAGTAGGGATCCCACAGTCTCTGATGAGAAACACATTGCAGACACATTTACTGAATACTTTGTCAGTACATTTAACAATAAAGGAATAAGTAAAACAGCAGTAGAAGGAGGCATATGCCAAATTATCACAACTTAAGACTAATAAATCACAAGGTCCAGAAAGGGTGAACCCGAGACTGTTTAGGAACTGGCAGAAGAGTTATCAGGACCTCTATGCATGCTTTTCAACAAATCTTTGAAGGAAGGTGCATCATTATTATAATGGGGCAGGCTAACGTGATCGCTATACATAAGAAAGGGACAAAAGTAATGTCAAAATATTTGACCCATAAGTCTTACATCTGTGGTAGGTAAAATCATGGAAGGCTTTACAAGAGACTATGTCAAATAACTACACAAGCAAGGGGGCACGTAGGCATTTCACAACATGGCTTTAGTCAGTGAAGATCATGCATGACTAACTGATGCAGTTCTTTGAACCAATAAGCACAGCACTGGATAAGGATTATCAGTTGAAGTAATACTGTATATTTAGACTATGCCAAGGCATTTGATTCTGTTTCACATAGTGAATTAATAAACCAACTAGTAGAACTGGAACTACATCCCAATACAGTTTATGAACTGAGACATAGTTGGATAACAGGCAGCAGCGGGTCTGTATAAGAGGTCGTCAGTCAGAGTGGATGGGTGTTACAGGTGAAGTGCCACAGGGGTCCGTGTTGGGACACTTGCTGTTTAAAATATCTTAATAACATCTATGAGAACTTCTAATAAATCCTGAATTTATAACTATGCGGTTGATTCAAAGTGGGGGCAATTATCAACAGCAAGGAAGATGCAGCTGATTACAACTCAACTTGGGCAGGTTGGGAAGATGGGCCCTAGACCATGGTTTAGACTTTAATGTAGACAAATGCAGAGTGATGCACTTGGGGCATAAATAACAACATTCAGGCCAGATTTCTGTTAAACAAAAAAACATAGAAGCAACTAACGGGGGAAAGATCTGGGTATATATATATATATATATATATATATATATATATATATAGATAATTAACTAACATTTGATCAAGACATCAAAGAAATGGTAAACAAATGCAATAGAATCACAGGTTGCATAATGAGAAATATAAAAAGTAGGAGAAGGAGGTGATAGTCTCAATGTATACATCATTGGTCAGATCTTATATTGAATACTGCTCTCCACTAATTGCAATACAAAACAACAGAAATATTAAATTAATAGAAGGGTCCAAAGAAAAGTTACTAAAAAGATCAAATCCATCAAGAACTTATCGCATAGAAGAAAGATTAGTGAGTTAGGATTATACTCTACTCAATATCGAAAAATTAAGGGGATTTATGTTATGTATATAATGCATATCATAATAAACAACTATGGATAACAGCAGGTTTAACTAAAAATAAAGATGGAAACTAAGTAGGTCATATGGATTCCAGCTTAAGGTGAACTAACAAGAACAAATAAAAGACAAAAGTGATATAGCCAGAGGGTAGTGAGCATGTGGAATATCCTAACTGACCATGTGGTAAACAACAATACATTAGAACAATTTAAACAAGAATTGGATAACTATAGTATATAGGAACAACCAAAGTTGATTACCTCTACTGATATGTGGCAAGTCATAAAGGCTTGTGCCACCAGACATGTATATTAACTATGAAACTATGAGATGTAATAACTGTTCCCACTGCCAGGACTGCAGAAAGAACTTGTGTATGGCTAGTGGCCTCCAAAAGAGACTGTATCATGTATCCAGTTGGCTCCTCACTGGGCCCTAAGAGCAGAGCATAACTGTGAAAGACAGGTTGATGCACAGTGTAAGCAGGAGGAAGCTGAAGATTTCCATGGAACTTTTTGTAAATGTGGCTGAATGCAACATGCAAGATGAAAGCAGCATGTAGCCCTTGACGAGGAAGAGGCTGAGAGGGATTTGCAGTGGCAGGATTGGAACCTGTGGGCAGAGGGTTTCAGTCCAAGTGTGCACTGGGAAGATGAGGAGCTGAAGACCTCATCACTTAGGAGGCCCATGCCTCCAGCAACCTTGATGAATGGGTGTTTGAGGGAGTTGAGACCATAAATGGCTCCTGGGTGGCTCATATGGAAGCCTTGGAAGAGCTGGAGGTGCCTGATGGTGAGACAAAGCCATCAGATGCAGCAGTTGTAGAACTTTTGAGCCGTCAGAAAAGGGAGGGGCTGCAAGCGTGCAAGATGTAGAGAGAAGACACAGGTATGGGCTGCCTTTACCTGTGTGGAACCTAGATGTTTGGTTGCAGCAACTCTGGCCACCACCAAGCCAGGCTGTGGGCCTACATCTGCCAAAGAGCAGCAAAGAAGAACAAGTAATCAGGAGAGCTGAGAAAGAGTTTGTACTCAATATCCATTAATGCCAAGATGGATGTGGGAAAACTGAGCAATGTAGGAGCAGTGGATGCTGGAGAAAGCCAGAGCATCCACTGGTGATCTTTGGTGCTGGATGAAAAGCATTGGTCTAATCACCAGAGAAAAGGTTTGCCAAGATAAAGTCAAGTCTTGGAAGGTGGATCGCACCCTCTACCTGGACTCAGTACTTATAATTGATCATAAAGGCAAAAGACTGTGTACTCAATAAAGATTGTTCTCCCAGATGGAACAATCATCCATGGTCCTCATCCAAGATGGTACTAACCCTAAAAGGTACCCGGAAAGAGCCAGCTACAAGCAAGATCTATGGTCAATGGGCCATGCCTTCAGCAGAGCAATCAGCTGAAGAAAGAAGATCAGAATGTCAAAGTGCATCATCCTCTGGGAACAACGAGGAGGTGGAGCTGCAGTTTCTTCTTTGGTAAGAAGAAACCAGATCCAGAGGTGTCATGGAAGAGTTTGATCTGAAGGCACATTTTCAGCCTGGAGGAGAGAAGAGGTCCTGATCCAGAAAGAGATAGGTGATGCAGAACTGTCAACCTGCGCATTAACATGGTAGGCAACATTTTGCTTATTTTTTCTGTTGAATGACTCCTTTCTAAAGTGTAATGCCCTATCACCTCGGTCCAGTAGACATCTGTTCTGGACATTTCCAGTAGGCCTCGTGCTCTGCTCACAGGAACTGTTTTGGACTGCCTTGAGCCATTATCCTCAAGAAACTATTTCTGTGTGGAAGTGCATTGTGCACTCAGGGCATTTCATCCTTAGAAAACGTTTAGGGTCCCCATCCCCTCAAAAATGTTTTGTATATATTATTTTGTACTTTTATACTGCCTTTTCTAGAATAGCCTTTAAAAATGTTTTGGGATTGTTTTGTATCTGCTGGTGGGAGGTTTGTTGCTGTTGTTTTTCTTGCAGGTTTTCTCTACAGGTGCAGCTGGAAGAAGAAAAGAAGTGGATTTGGGGCTCAGCTGGAGCCTTTGGTGTTTCTAGTCTTTTAAAGTGTTTAAAGTGTGATTTAGAAATGTTTAGGCATTTTTAATTGCAGGTGTAAATTGTAGTACAGGGTTTGGGAATTCATAACAATGTCATATGTATGTTCCTAAAGCAGTATGTAATGTGAAATGTGTAAAGGTATAGGCTGCCCCTTGGGTAGTGTACTGATAGATAGCTTTTCCCTAGTGGGCTAGTGTTTGAATTGGCTGGTGGTCCTGACCTGGGCTGGGGTGATCAGCCCTGTGCTTCAGTATGTTCCTTTGGGACCTCATGGAGTGGGGTGTCCCTAAGCTAGTTTGTCAGTAATGGCTGAAGTTTGCTTCAGCATGCCTCCAAATTCCTTGTGGTAACCTGCCTACATTATTTTATTTATTTATTTTATTTACAAAATGTTTTTACAGGAAAGACAACATGAGCTGAGGAACAGCTGGTTTCAGAAGCGTCCGAGTGGGGTACAATGGAAGCAATTAAACAATTATAAACATAATTACATAGTACAACAATACAATTATAAACATATTACACCATACAACAATACAGAGGGACATATTATGTCACAATTATAGATAGTATAGTGGAACACAGTGTTAAGAACGTATGCCACCGGCAGGTAAGGTAACCTCAGGAGAAAATCAGTAGTACCACCCAGAGCTGAAGGATGGGGATCAGCGAGAGTGAAAAGGCCCATAGGTGTTGAGCATGAGGGAGCAAGGCTGAGTGAGTGCTGGTGAATTTATAGGAAAAGCGGGGAGGGAAGAAAAGAGAGATGGGTCCAAGAAAAGGACCAGAGGTGCTGAGCGTGAGGAGAGCAAGGCTGCAATGAGTGCTAATGAATTTATAGGAAAGAGCGGAGGGAGGGAACAAAAGAGAACTGGTCTGGGAACCCCCTTCAGGATGTGTGGAACCCTACAGGAGGGTAAGACCAGACATAGGACTAGGAGGAGAGGAAAAAATGTGGAAGGAAGAGGAAGGAGAGAGGAGATAGGGGCAGTGGTAGGGGAGCACATAGCTGGAGAGAGGGGTATGAGAATGACAGAGACATGGTGGAAAAGTGAATGGGGCGGGTGTGGAGAAAGTAAAATGTACAATGCAGAGGTGGCTATTAGGGGTAGAGGGAAAGGATACAGAGTGAAGAAGAAGGGGAGATGGAAGGTAGGACTGGGGATGGAAGAGGAAGCATAGACAGAGAGAGAGATAAAGTAGTAATGTTAGACAGCAGGGAGTAGGGGATGCGTGGGGCTAGAAGGAGGTGCAATTGTGGAGAAGTAATTGTGCAGGGCTAGGAGAGGGAAATAGAGGATGAGGAAAGTCGAACGGGGAAGGTAGGAAGTTCCAGATTTTAGGAACTGATAGGAGAAAGCGTCCTGACCAGTAAAGGTGAGGAGCAGAATAGTGAGAGAGCGAGAATCCAGTGATCTAAGAGTACAGGAGTTGGGAGCAGGAGCAGAGAGCAAAGACGAAAGATAGGAGAGTTGGGTCCCAACCAGAATTTGAAAGTGAACTTGGTGCAGTTGGAGAGGCGCCTGCATTCGAGAAGGTAAGGCAAGAGAGTGGTACAGGGTGCAGTGGTGAGTGTGGAAGGGAGAGTCAAGGGCAAAACAACAGAAGATATTGAAGAGAGAGTACAGTCTGGCCAGCGAAGACTTAGGAGCAGCACTGCAGACTATATCGCCATAGTCGAAAATGGGAGAATAATTTTGAACAATATCACACCTCACCGGTAGTGGTAGTGCACTGCGGTTTCTGTAAAGGGCACCGAGCTTGGGGTGCAGTTTTTCAGTATGGCATTGATATGTTCAGAAAAGTTAAAGTGGTGGTCAAGCCATACACCTAGGTATTTAAAAGAGGTAGAGTCATCTAAGGTTGTCCTGTCAAGGGTGCGGAAGGAGGGAGAGCGGGCAGCCAAGAGAGTCTCTGCCTAGTGCTAAAGTCATGGGAAACTGTTCTCTTGGCATTGAGAAAAAGTTGATGAGATCTTAGCCAGCACTGAACATTGTTGAAGCAAGCTGTAGTCTGGTAGTCACATCAGAGGGAGAGGGCCAGAGGTGAAGAGGACAGTGTCATCTGCATACATATGGATAAGGGACAAGGAGCATGCAGATGGAAGGTCATTTAGGAAGATTGAGAATAGAAGTGGGCCTAGTACAGAGCCTTGAGGCACACCAGAAGAGATTTGAAGAGGTGGGGATGTATAGTCAGCTATTTTGACCGATTGGGTTCTACCTATAAGATAGGAGCTGAACCAGTCAAAGGCAGGCTGTGACAGGCCAGCAGTTGAGAGAGTTTCAAGGATGAAGGAGTGAGAGACAGTGTTGAATGCCTTAATGAGGTTGACAAAGACAGCAGATGTGATATGGCCTTTATTCATGGCAGAGTGGATAGAGTCCATGAGTTTGAGTAGGGAGGTAGTTGTGGAGTGGTTCTTCTGGAAGACAGACTGGAAGGGAGTGAAGAAAGAGGAGTCATCAAGAAAGGAAGAGAGCTGAGAGAGAACAAGGTGTTCCTGGAGCTTTGCCAGGGTGGGAAGTAGGGAGAAAGGGTGGTAGGGGATGAGAGATCGATGCCCTAGGTAGGAGGACTGTAGCATGTTTCCAGGCCTCAGGTATAGTGGCAAGTGCTAAAAGGCAGGTTAAGCAGGTCTGCTAGCAGGTAGGAGATGGCATGAGCAGATAGATGGAGCAACTTAGTGTCAAGACCATTGGAGAGCAACCCTTTGTTGCCTTTAAGGTGTCACTGGGAGATTGGTAAAAAGGTAAAGCTTTGTGGAGAAGGGAGGGAGGGCAGGTGGGGGGTGAGAGGTAGAATGGGGAGTTGAAGGAGGCTAACAGAGAGGAGCACAAGAAGCAAAAGAAAGTATTGAATTCTGAAGCTACCAGGGATGGTCTGAAGTGAGTTGGTTTTAATACTAAGTAGAGGAGGGGAGGTTTAGCTTGGGGAGAGAAAAGTGAGTGGACAACTTCTGAGAACTTTGAAGGGTTATTTATGTTATTATTTAAGGCGGAAAAGAATAAACAGATATGGACAGTCATATGGCTTTAGTGTGGGCATTTCTGAGAGAGCGGTAGTTTAGAGGTCGCTAGGGTGTCTGGTGGTATTGTGAGTTTTCCAAGTTAAGTCACATGCTTACTGAAAGGCCAGGAGCTCAGGGTGATCCAAGGGTGATGGTATCCACACACTCTGACTTGCTTCACGGGAATGTGATTTTTCCAGATAGAGAGAAAGTTGTCATTGAAATAAGCAAGAGCAAGATCAATGGTATTGGCAGAAGCTATAGGGCCCAGTCAACTAGTATTAGATCCTGATGTAGGGAGGCAAGGTCAAGGGTTTTGTAGGAGCTGGTGATTAGGAATTTGGGGGACTTATGCTGGTGAACATTCCTGATTTTATATATATATATATATATATATATATATATATATATATATATATATATATCATGTGATGGTCACTAGAGCATCAGGCAGCAGGCTGGTCTGGATTTAGGGTTTTGTGATTTATGCATGTAGGGTCCTTGATTAGTTGGGACAGACTGAGGGCTGTTATGTCTATCGGGTTCTGCCTAGGGAGGAGACAACCTGTCAAGATTAAAATCACCTAGGATGTAAAGCTCAACTGTGGAGGTGGGGACCCAATGGTGGTGATTAGCTCAATGATAACAGGTGGTTTAGGCCAGGTGGCAATAAGCTCTGCCAATGAAGACAGGGACTGAGAAAGGTAATGATAACTTTAAGACAAGGCTTCATAAGTCTTGGGGACAGAGGTTGCTAGAGCAGTTGTAACTTGAAGGGAGGTGGAGGGAGTAGATAGCAACCCCTCCCTCTGGTTGTGCAGTCCTGACAGGTGACTATGTACCCAGGGATTGCGATGGAAGCATCAAGGATCTTCTGTGTTAGCCAGGCCTCAGTAACTATTAAAGTATCAGGGTGAGTAGAAGCAACTAGAGGGAGCAGCAGGTCTAGTTTAGGGAGAAGATTCTGAATATTAATGTGTAGGAACGTTAGCCCACAGAGGAGGGAGGTAGGGTTTGATGAGGAAATTAGAAATGGGGAGGGAGGTAGTATTAGTGAGAGTGGGGCCAGGGTTAGGATTTATGCGCCTGCAGACAACAGAAGGAGAGAAATAATGATGAAGTGAAACTTGGAGCTCCTATACCAGGTTTGACTATGCATTTGGAAGTGAAGGATGGGTAGCTGAAATTAAGTTGGAATTTAAGGAGGCACAAGAGAAAGTGACAGTAGCGCAGAGGTAGGAGGGGCAGAAGGTCAAGAAGAGTAGTGTGTCCAGTTGAAGCAGAAGGGTATAGGAGTTATTGCTAAAAGTGTAGCAGGTGAGGTTGGCAGTGGGATAATTAGGAGGTGAGTTGGGTGTGGAAATGCTGAGCAGGTGAGAGGAAGGGAGGGAGGAAGAAGAGAGCTAGTGTGAAGAGGGACAAGGGAGGTATGGATAGGGAGCATTTTAAAAAAGAAAATAGCAGCAAGGTTGGGTAATCAGGGTAGTCTGTAGAGCTAGCAAAAATGGGGATGAACAGAGGAGTAGGAGTGCTTGAGTGAAAGAGTTAAGCTGCAGGAGTCAGGCTGGGCCAGGGTAGTCAATAGGGAGGAGGGGTGAGGTGCAGGGTGGTTAATGAACTTTCAATAGAGGCTGGGGAAAGGGTGGGGGTGGGACACAGTTAGGGAGAGCAGGCTTAACAGAAGGTATGCAAAGTGTGAAAAGCTGCTCTTTAATGCTACAAGTGCTGGGCTTCAGGCGCACCAATCAGAAAGCACCTGCGCAAGTAGACAGTCAATCACTGGCTAGCCTCTGAAAGCACCAAAATTTGAAGAAACTCCGTACCTGGCTGGGGAGTCTGTGAAAGGCTTTGGGGTATACAGATGGACACATACACCAATGTAGGAAATTCCAGAGTCTTGAAATTTTATTTATTTACAGAACAAAAGTAAATTTGGACTCGTAATGGCAAATAAAACATAAGGAAGGTAATAATAAAAAAAAACTGCTTAACTTCTACTTAAACATAAATCACTTTTCCAACACTAGCAGGCACTAGTGCAGACCGATGTTTCTCCTGCAACACCCTACTCCTATCTGAATTAACACACTCCTGGTTCAGCATATAAAAGGGCAAGACCCTAAGATTGGTTCTCCCAACATGTCAATCATTCATTCTAAAACCTCATCATTAATATTTCTCTCTGACAAACTCTTTCGTCAGATTTACAATTATTACATCCTCTTTCGTTGTACATGTGTATTTCTTTAATGGATTCTTTCTTTAGGTAAGTAAACATATCTTTGAAACCCCTACACCATCTGTAAGCCCCTCCTCCAGCTTCCCATGTATAAATATAGCAAGTCTGGGTCCGGCCGGCTCATATAGAGTAAAGCTGAAGAAGAGGTACAGAGGAAAGCAAGACTTTGGTAAGCGTTATGTCCCAAAATAGCATCATACAGTTTAAATAGCACCATACAGTTTAAATAGCACCATACAGTTTAAAACAGAGGGCTAATCCTATTATCTCGAGGTTTTACAAAAGAGCGACCTGCTCTCTTTACTGCAGGCTGGGTTTGGCGCAGCCGAGCTAACAACACGAGAGAATGCCGCACCTTGCGAGAAGCTGCACTTAACCTCTCGGGATACTCTATGGCTTCTAAACCTGACTTGCTCACAGAACAGCACTTCTGCTAAAAACCCATTAAACATGGCTTCCAAAACCCATCTATTTTATTTAACAGACACAATAAGAATATTCTCCAAACCACTTTAAGCCTCTAACTGCCTGACGGCTTCTATTCCTAAGAGTAGGGCTTGTTTTCTTTTTTTCGTGCGTAGCACATGGAGACAGTCACTAAAGAAAATATAATACTGCAATATGCAGGCATAGTGTATCTACCTAAGTGCATATTTCATGAAAGAAACCAACAATGCCAATTGCTCGTTAGCTGACCAGCCATGTGATTCCAACAGGATACTGCCAAGAAGGGGGAGAAGAAATGACAAGATTACAAAACGCTGCAATATAACATTAATACATGGGTGGCCAGTCCATGTAGACCAAACACAGACACAGACAAAATAAAAAAAAGAACATAGAAGGATACCTTCTAGGCAGTCCTGATATAATTCCAGGCAGGCCCTTTCACATATTCCTCCTTGCCTAAGATAAAACTATCCTGGTTTTATCTAATTCCATTTGACCAAATACACCTTACATCAGATCTCTTAATGAAGAGATGGAGCCATAGCCGCCCATCTCCTAAGGCTCCTCGTGGTCCCTTAATCAAAATAATCATTACTTAGGCAATCATAAGAAAGTGGAATTTCCTTCCACTTCCTTGTCTTCAATACCCGAGGTCTGATGCTAGATGTTTTCTTTCTTTTCTAATCCATAATGAGATAGATAGTCTATGTTACTGTGGGCAATGCCCCTGCGATGCCTAATACAGAACTTATAGGGCTGAAGAGACAGGTACCAAGCATAATCGTGGGTTCACGGTCCTTCATTACATAAACCAGCATGGGGATTGTGGTCAGTCCATAACTCAAATTCTGATCCCCACAGATGAAAGCAGTGCCTCAATAGCCCATCGTATTGCTAGGCACTCCTTCTCTATAGTGAGTAGTGTGTTCTCTCATGCAACTTCCGGCTTATATACATGACTGGGTGCTCTTCTCCTCAATCATTTGTGTTAAGACGCCCTTATACCATAATTTGAGGCATCTGTCTGCAAAATAAGTGGTAAGTTGAAATCTGGGTGCAGAGCACTGGTGAGGAGCATAAGCTTAGCCTTAATAGTGAAAAGAGCTTCCTCACACAGGGGTCCAATTTATTTTATCTCGTAGATTTGTTTTATTAATTCTGTCAGGGGACTGGCAATAGTAGAAAAATTGGCGATAAAGTGGTGATAATAGCCTGCTAGTCCTAGAAAGGAGCGTACATTCTTTTTATTTACTGGCGAGGGTTATTAGCTACGGCTTCTACCTTTCTAATTTCTGGTCTGATTTAGCCTTTCCTATCTAGAAAGCCAAATACTTTGTCTCTTGCATACCTATCTAACATTTGCAGGATTAATCGTTAAGCCCGCTTTAGAAATGGTTGCTAGTGCTGCCTCTAAATGTCGTGAGGTGTTCAGGCCATGAAGGACTAAATATTATCACGTCATCTAGGTAAGCCGCACTATGAAGCGTGAGGTGTCAAAGATGTATCCATAACTCTCTGAAATGTAGCGGAAGCTCTGTGCAGGCCAAAAGGCATTATTGTGAATTGAAAGAGGCCTAAGGGAGTGCTAAATGCCGTCTTTTCTTTAGTAGATTCTTCCAAAGGTATCTGGCAATAACCTTTGGTTAAGTCCAACGTGCTTATTAATCGGGCATTACCTAAATGGTCTAAGATATCATCAATGCGAGGCATTGGATACCTGTCAAATTTTGATATGGCATTAAGCCACGAAAATCAAGACAAAGCCTCATTTCCACTTCTTTCTTCCCCACCACCACCATGGAAAGCTCCATTCACTGTGCAAGGGTTCGATAATACCTAGTTCCGCATTTTATTCAGCTCTTGGATTACATCACCCTTACTCTTTCTGGAAGCTTTTATGCTTTTTGTCTTATAGGAACTTCCTCTGTAAGTGTGATATGATGGGTTACTTCCATAGCCTTACCAGGAATACCTGTAAATACTGTCTCATGAGTTTGTAGAAAGTCTGTATCTATGCCATTTGTTGAGGGGTTAATTCTGGGTTAACATAGATGTCAGCTAATTCCCTACACATTCTAGGCGTCGATAGATCATGCTTAATTCATTGCCTAGAGCCTCAGGACAAATATATTCTTGTAGGGCAGGGTTCTTTCTACCCAAGATTTAAGCAAATTAACATGATATATCGTGTTTTGTGTTTCCTATCATGTAGTGCCACTTCATAGGTTATGGGGCCCATTATTTTCAATATTGTATATAGCCCCTGCCACTTCATAAGTAACTTATTGTCAGATGATGGCAACAATAATAAAACCTTATCTCCCTCTACAAACTCTTTATACCCTGTCCCTCGGTCATAATGAGTTTTTCGTTACCTGTTGTTTTGGTTGGTCTCACGTACCTTTTGTATGTATCGTACCAGTTTCTCTTTCAATTGACACATATAGTAAGAGGACATCATACCTTAAGGTTTTGTCCCAGCTCCCACTCTTTTTAACAATGTCTAAAGGGTCTCTAGAGTTCCTTCCATAAAGTAGTTCAAAGGGTGAGAACCCCATAGACGCCTGTGGTACCTCTCTATATGCAAATAAGAGGTATGGTAGATACTGATCCCAGTTTTTCCCTCCTCCTCTACAAATTTTTGTATTATTTTCTTTTAGGTTTGATTGAAGTGCTCCACCCGACCGCCTGTTTGGGGATGGTAAGATGTTGTATGAAGAGGTGTAATGCTCAAGGTCTGGTAAAGTCACTTCAACATCACGAACAGAAATTGCTACCCTGTCTGTTAATATTTCTCATGGAAACCAACTCGACTAAATATTTTGCCCAATTCAGCAGCAATTCTCGGTGCCGTGATGCTGCACAAAAGGTACAGCTTCAAGGTACGGTAGTGTAGTCACTGACTACCAAGATGTATCTGTTACCCTTTGAGTTTTTAGGTAAGGGTCCCACTATACCCATTGCAACCCTTTCAAACGGATTATTAATTAAAGGCATAGGTATCATAGGAACCCTATCCTTCTTGTCGAGTTCTGCTACCCTCTGGCATTCAGGGCAGTTATTACAATAAGAGGAAACTTGGTCATGAATTCCAGGCCAAAAGAAATGATACAACAGTCAGCTGAGGGTACAATCTCTGCTGAAATGTCCAGCCAAAGGTATGTTATGGGCATGTTCTAATAACTGCATTCTATAGGCTTGGGAACTAATAATTGTTCACCGTTTCTCCAGTTCAGGGATTAATACATATTCTATACAATAGATTCCTTGAACCCTATTCTTAGGATCTTGTGTCCCAGCATCACCCTTCACGGTAAAAATAAAGGTTGTAAGGTTATATCAAGTTCTTGTGCCCTTTGGAATTCATTTTTCTTAACTAACTCTATTTTCTTCTGTTCAAGTATACCCATATCAACATCATGGTTCTTTTGAGTCCACAAATATTTATCACATCTCTTCTGATGTCTTGATTTCCTGCTTTTACCCATGGACCCATATATGTCCTCTTCAAAAGGAAACAAGTGTCCCAAAATGTCCTTTTCCTTAGTTTGTGATCTAGTTACAGCACACACAGTGGTACTTAACAAACTTTGGAAATTTGGACATTCATGTCCCAATAATACCGTAACTGGTAAGATTGGGACAACACCTACTGTCACCTGTTGACTATGACCATGGATGGTTATATTAATGTCTGTCAAAGGATAGTGATGGATATCCCCATGGATATCTACTACTCCTCGTAGTGGGCTCCCCGGCTCATGAAAGTTGCTCTAGTAGATTTGCTTGCATTAAAGTCTGTTTAATCCCAGAATCTGATAGTCCCAGAACATGTTTTCCATTAATCTCAACAGTCACACTGTATTGTCCCCAATTTGCCAGAGCAAGATGTGTGGATTCAGGTTTATACTTGGGGCAGAATCTGGCTATATGGCCTTTCCCATTACAACTGTGACAAATAATATCCGGATTGTACCCTTTCCAGATCTGTAATTTATACGTATCCCAGTAGTTTGGTTCCCAGCACTAGAAATGTTTGTAGTAGGTCTTACCATAGTGGGTTAGGTATTAATAGTTAATGTACCCTTTTGTTGGTTAGATCGTGCAGCAAAGTAATCTGCCAAATGGATAGCAACATCAGCAGTCTGTGGATGGTGCTCCTTGACCCAGGGCTGTACATCCTGGGAAGAATACGCACAAACTGCTCCAGAATAATAGCTTCTAGGATCTGGTCCAATGTTCTAGTGGCAGGTTGTAGCCATTTATTACATAGATCTTTCAGTGAAGTATAAGCATCTCGAGGGCTGTCAGCCACATGGAACCTATAGATCGGAACCTCTGTTGATAGGTTTCAATGTTAATGTCAAATCTTTTCAGTACGGCAGATTTCATCTGATCATAATCATTGGCATGGGCTAGGTCCACATGACTATGGGCCAACTGGGCTTTCCCCGTCAAATATGGGGCAAGTCTTATGACACATTGATCCCTCGCCATGAGCAGGCAGCAGCCACCCTTTCAAATGTTATCAAGTTTGCCTCAATGTCATTGGTTGCTGCTAGTTTCACCAATTTAATATCTTTTGCCCAAGACCAGGGGTGGCAGGAAGGGGTCTCTTGGCACTTAGAGCTTGGATGGCACATAGTGTGTCAGTCCAGCGCAGCTCATTTTCCCTTTGATATCTCTCCCTCTGTTTTCCATCTCTACATGCTGAATACATAGCCATCTTAATAGTTCCGAGACTCCTGAGGTGGAGATTCATCCTCAAGTTCTCCTCCACTTGCTTGAGCCCCAGTTCCACCACTGAGTCGTCCATCTCTTGTTTACTTACTAGCTGTTGTATTTTCACCTTCCCTCTGACAGCTGGTTCCACTCCCGGAAGCAATGGAAGCTGTAATTTCAGCTCACAGAACTTGTACAGTAGTAGCCAGAGACATTGCCAGCTATTTCCAGATATTTCGTGAAATTTCTGAAGAGTTTCTCCTGCTGCTCCTACTGTGGAAATGCAGAAAGCAGGAAGTATTTCTGGAAACATCATAGAAATTTCGGAAATATCTGGCAGTGTCCGTGGCTGCTACTGTAACTGCACCAGCAGGTTTCTCTTGTCTGCTTCATCCTGTAACATTGGCTGTCCACTAGGGTCTTTGCCCAGACCCTCCAGTTAGTGTGGCATACCAACTGATCCCACCACTGCCACTATATGTGAAAGGCTGTTGGGTATACAGATGGACACATATACTGATGTAGCAAATTCCAGAGTCTTGAAATTTTATTTATGTGCAGAACAAAAATAAATTTGGACTTGTAATGACAAATAAAACATAAGGAAGGTAATAATAATAAAAAAAAAAAAAACAACAACTCAGCTTAAAATAAATCAATTACGTTTCAAACACTAGCAGGCACTAGTGTTGGCTGGATGTTTCTCCTGCAACACTCTACTCCTATCTGAATGAACACACTCCTGGTTCAGCATATAAAGAGGGCAGGACCCTAGGACTGGTTCTCCCAAAATGTCAATCATTCATTCTAAAACCTCATCATTAATATTTCTCTCTGGCAAACTCTTTTGTCAAATTTACAATACACATCCTCTTTTCATTGTACATGTGTATTTCTTTAATGGATTCTTTCTTTAGGTAAGTAAACATATCTTTGAAACCCCTCGCCATCTGTAAGCCCCTCCTCCAGCTTCCCCATGTATAAATATAGCAAGTCTGAAGCCGGCAGCTCATATAGAGTAAAGCTGAAGAAGAGATACAGAGGAAAGCAAGACTTGTGGTAAGCGCTATGTCCCAAAATAGCCTCATACAGTTTAAATAGCACCATACAGTTTAAAACAAGTGGACTAATCCTACTATCTCAAAGGTTTTTACAAGAGAGGACCTGCTCTGTTTACGAGCTAGAGTTTAGCCTTGTGGCCTAGCTTAACACCAGGAGAATGCCACACCTCCGAGAAGCCGTGCACTTTAACCTCTCGGGGACACTCCATGCTTCTAAACCCGACTTGCTCGCAGAACAGCACTTCTGCTAAAAACCCGTTAAACATGGCTTCCAAAACCCATCTATCTTATTTAATAGACACAAAAGAGTGTTCTCCAAACCACTTTAAGCCTCTAACTGCCAGATGGCTTCTGTTCCTAAGAGTAGGGCTTGTTTTCTTTTTTCTCATAGCATGGAGACTGTTGCTAAAGAAAATGTAATACTGCAATATGCAGAGCATAGGTGTATCTGCCTAAGTGCATATTTTATAAAAGAAACCACCAATGCCAATTGTTTTGTTAGCTAACCAGCCATGTTATTCCAACAGGATACTACGGGGGGACGAAATGACAAGATTATAAAGCGCTGCAATATAATATGAATACATGGGTGGCCAGACCATGTAGACAAAATGCAGACACAGACAAAATAAAAAAATAACCTAGAAGGATACCTTCTAGGCAGTCCTGATAGAATTCCAGGCAGGCCCTTTCACACAGACAAGCAGCCATAGAGCAGGATTTTGGCAGATGGCAGGTAGCTGTCTCGCGCTGCCGGGAGCAGGTGCCCAAATCTAGGGCTTGAGCTGTTGGAAGAGGAGAAATGTTGCAGTTACTTGAATAGATAGAGAGGAGCGGGGATGGAAAAGCCAAGAGGTTAAGTGGGTGGTGGGATCAGTCCCAAAAGGTGACCAAAAGCAGCAGGTCGGAGCCAGCCAGAGAAGACAAAGGAAGCACTTAATTGTGGGCTGGAGATCTGAGAGCGGGGGCTGCAGGGCCGGTAGAGTTTGGGGCCCCAGCAAGACAAGTAGTGGGGCCCTTCCCAATCCAAATATACTTCATATTTTACTTTGTCCAGAATACACAACATTTTATTTTTAATACAACCAGTTATATTTGTGTTTTAGGAGTGGTGGCAATGTTAGTTTTGGGGCCTCACTGTCCATTCAATAAATGTCTGTTCATTAGCCTCTGAGTGGACAGGGCATACCTTAGTGAATCATTTCATGATGTTATAACACTGCAAGAAAAGTCTTCACAGTGCCTAGTGATGTCTTTTGGTGCTGTTTTACATTCAACATGAATAATAATAATTAAAAGAAATCAAAGTGGTACCCTGGATCTGTCTGGGGGCCCCTCATTAGCAGGGGCCCCAAGCAACTGCAGGATTCACTGATGCCTAAAACTGGCTATGGGGGCTGAGGTGGCTTGTGAGAATTAAGAGTAACAAAGGAGTGCCAGAGACAGGGAGGGGGGGTAGGGCAGGTCAGAGCCCTGTATCCAGAGAGGGGGTGGTTGGAGACAGAGAGCAGGCTGAGGAATTACAAAAGCAGGGGAAATAGGAAGAGTAAAGAGAGAGAGAGGATCAGAAAAGCAAAACTGAGGTCACAGCATTAGTTCAAGATATAGCAAGCAGAACTCGTAGCACTAAACTGACACTAAGGCAGAATTAAGCAAAATAAGGCTTTAAATCTAGTCACTAGAAAAACAGTTAGCACTGTAAATATGTATCTTTAACACAAATTACACAATTAGAGAGGAGGCTTAACAGAAGGTATGCAAAGTGTAGAAAAGCTGTTCTTTAGCACTCCAAGAGTTGGGCTTCTGGGTGCACCAATCAGAAAGCATCTGCATGGGTAGATAGCTAATCACCAGTTAGTCTCAGCAAAGCGCCAAAATTTGAAGACACTCCATACCTGAATTGGGAGGCAAGTGGCCGAGAGCAGGATTTTGGTGGGCGGCAGGGTAGCTAGCTCGCCTCCAGGAGCAGGTGACTGAATCAAGAGCTTAAGGTGGCTGGGGAGGCAAGCTGCTATAAAGCAGGATTTCTGTGGGCAGCAGGGTAGCTAGCCATGCTGCCAGGATCAGGTGCCCAAATCAAGGGCTTGAGCTGGCTGGGGAGGCAAGTGGCCATAGAGCAAGATTTCAGCAGGTAGTAGGGTAGCTAGCTGTGCTGCCGGGAGCAGATGCCTGAAGCAAGGGCTTGAGCTGGCTGGGGGCAATGAATTCTTAGGTGGGAGAACCAGATCAACCCTCCTGTAGGGTGCCAAGGAGTTGGATGGACTGTGTTGCAGTCCAAAGCCCTTCTGCAGACAGCAAGCTCATCTAGTGTACGGTGAGTGTAACCAGCCAGTTCCTGGGGTTACTAGAATTGGATTTATGTGATAATGGCAATCGCAGAATAGCGATCGCATCATTGGTGAATGATGTATATAGCGAAAATACATTTTGGCGATGTACTTCCCAGTGCACAGCAAACAACGCCAGGGACTTAGGATTTACTTAATAATGCGGTATGCGGTGGGTGCACTCGCGACCTCCCCATGGAGGGCATCACCTCCCACATCCCCCTACTAAAGGATTCTCTACTCCAGGGGGTGCATGTCGGGGTGCAAAATAAAAAAATAACATTTCAGGCCGGGTGCAACAAAAGGTATTTGCATCCAGACCTGAACCTAGCACCCTGTGCAGTCCAGTCCTGAACCCACCCACCATGCCATGGGAGCAGCTTGGCAGCTCACTGCAGCACCACCCTCACAATCCCTCCTCCCTTCCCGTCCCTAGCTGGCGTGCTTGCTCCCCCATGCGCATATGCATGTAGCGACAACCTGTCGCTATATGTGAATCCCCAATCTGGTCGCCCTCCCTGCTGGGTTGCTCCAGATGACAGGCACCATGATGATCAATGTTTCGGTAGGCACCAATCATGGTCACCTATGTCACAGGATAATACTAGAATCATCTCAGTTTTAGATCAGACAGATAGCCTGGGCAGTGTTAGAGGATTAAATGCTCTCTGTAAATATTACATCACCATTTACTCAGCTTTGCTGAGAAAAGAATGAGATAATGCTGTTCAGAACTCTCATAGAAGCATAATTATACAGTGGTGCTTCAAAATCAAAAGATGTGATTGGTTGTGCGGCACCTTTACAGAGTTGTAAAATTCAGCATTACCAACACAAAAGGTGCCAGCTAGCGCATTTCAGTAACCCCAAAAAAATCATTCCTACCTGCCATCTTATTTTCCTCGCTTAAATGTTGCTCTACCAACGAAACCCTCAAGACTGCCTAACATAAACGAGCCCTTCATTATTGTTGAAAAGAAATTCCACAGCCCCAATGTTTTAAAAACCAACTAACCACAGACTAAAACCAAGATAGCAAACATTATTAGGACTCACTCCTGCCTCAGTCCATCGTAGTCACCACAGCACAACTACACTTTCTGTCTCCCAAGTCCGTCCCTCAAACCTCCTTCTTATAATGTCAGAACTGCACCACACCATTCCTCCAGTTTGTAACTAAACAACCAATAATATCCAGCAAAAGAACAGTTTCCTGATAAAATAAAAAAACAATATTCCCTGAGTATGACTGGTACTTCCTGCTCACCACAACGTAAAACCGGAAGCATATGCTCAATCAAGCATAGCAGACCATTACCACTGTCACCAAACCAATGATCAACTGCCTTCATAACCTCTAAATAAATCAATACTACATCACTCTCTTTACGAAAAAAAATCACAGCAAATTACTGTTTTGAGGTACTCCATTTATGTTATAAAACATAAAGCTCTCCCTAGCAACACAGAACCTCCTTTGCAACCTAGACCTATTTTTTTTTTTTTAGCGAAGCAATAAATACAACAAAAATCATTTCAAATGCATAAAAATCAACTTTTCTTTCTTTGTTTTCTCACAAAAAAAGCACATTGTATAATCGCAATAAACCACTCCAGGGTGTGGGTGATGCTGGGATTTACACGCCTGGATGGTTTGGTCATGAGGCCATGCCAGGCATGGGTAAACCCAGCATCACCCACACCCTGTCGTGGTTTATTGCTTAAACCACACTTGGCCAGCAGCTGGGCTTGAGATTCAATGTAGTCTGAAGGGGTTCAAGTGAGAGATCTGAGGGCAACAGCTGCCTGCTGGCACTCTTGACAAGAAGGAAGGACCCTCATTTGTCATTTTCCTGCTGTAGTTCAGTAACCAACAGCTCGTTTCTCTGGAAGTGGTGGCTACCAGATCCTGTGAAGCCCTGAGGGGTGAACATTTTCAGAAAGAGAGGAATGGGACTGAAGATTCAGTGAGTACTTGAGACAATCCCCAACAGACTATAAGAGCTGTCAGCACTGCCCAACATACAGAGACTTTGTTTGTACAAGTTAAAGAAATGGATTTATGTGAGATCTGAGGATTTCAAGCTTTGTTCAAGTGTTCTGAGGAACAAGTGTGAAAAGTAAACTGTTTAAGTGGAGTTGTCTGGTGTCTGTCAGATACAGATGTCATGGACTTTGGCACAATGTTTGTACAGTAAGATGTCTCTTGTAGCCCCGTGTGGTAGAGAATCCTGTATCCTAATGTAATGGCAGAGATAATCTAGTTTATGACCAGAATGAGCTATCCCCTCATTCCAAGTGCAAATGGATCTAACTGATTACCCAGAGGAAAATGTTTCTTAGGTGTGAACTACAGTCACCTAGTGGAGCTTGACAAAGTCTAGGAACTCTGCATAGGGCTGGCTGTCAAAAGAATCCAGGAACCCTGCATACAGCTGGCATTTTGTAAAAGTCCATGTCTCCTGAAATAGGGCTGGATATGTGTGAAAATGTTCTTGAAGTCCATGTCTTCTGAAATAGGGCTGGGCAGGTGTGGTAAAGCGTCTATGGAAAAAGTTTGCCTGCAAGAAAGTTTGGTAATGTTTCTGCCTGCTACAACAAGTGTCATCTGTAAACCACAGTTGCAAGCTCTGGGGCACTACCTTATTCACTGTTAACATTTTGTCAGGAATAAAAGCCATACAGTAGCATCAAAATTCCTGGTTGTGGATAATCCATCTTTTAGTGACCTGTGTGAAGTTTTGGGGCTCCACAGATAGGAGACATGGCATAGCCCTGGCACCTTCCTCCTGACCTGGGTTAAAATAGAATGTTGGTTTGTGCTCTATCCCCAACCTCTGATGTGCCTGAGCCAGGTGTTTGCCTAATGCCAGGGGTGATACCTATTTTCTGCCAACTTGTGGTTTGTTGCCTTGTCTGGGTAACATGTAGGGGTAGCTTTTACATACATGTCAGAAAGGCACACATTTAAAAACACTGATAGTGTACCCCATATGATGTTATAGCTACAATTTTGCTATCAAAATGTTGCTTTCATAAATATCAGACAAACATAGTTTTGTGACATGATGTTACCCTACACTGTGAATACTTCTTCCAGCAAGTCGAGATATCCAAGTATCATATTTTTAAACACTAATGACATGTGCAGTACCTGCTATATACTGTACCCAAGCCTTCCAGCAAAACTATGCTGATTTTACTGCCAGACGAAAAGATACAATGTTTTGAAACACTGATGGCCTACTCCCATGTATAGTACTTCTGTACCAGCAGTATGCTGTTCCTCATCCTGACAGCAAAATATTCTACTTTTACTCCCAGACAGGCATACTGTTTTGCAACTCCAACAGCCTACCCTCTGGACTTCTGTATCTGCTATATACTGTAACTCAGCAGAAAAATATGAACCCCCATATTACTTCAAATTACTGGTAGGAGCACTCTAAACACAAACTGTGTGAAAATAGCTGCACACAATTTGTTTTTACATACAAAATAAAATGCTCTTTAACACCCCCATGCTGGCTTACCTTTAAGGCTCCCTGCATTCAAACATTATAGGTGTCAGCTGCTGTTAGCAGATCAAGTGCACTAAATCTTTTAACTTCCTCAGGAATCCCCAAATTATTGCCCAGCTGAATCAAACACTAAAGTGCACCCTTGCAAGACTTGCCTGGACATGGATTAATATTTGCAGAAAGGATTGCATAGAGACAATTTGGGAAAGTGTGCCTTAGGGCTACAACAGCCATGCTCATCCCTATGACTCACTGTGGCATGGCAGTGAGGTCAGAAAGTTACTTGTCATTCAGTCAGTCTCAGAAGCTTTTGGAGGAGTGACAAGGTGATTTTATGCCCGTTCCATTAAGTTTATAAGTCTATTTGTTTTCACCAGATGGATTATTGTATGTTTATCAATGTTAAAGGGAAGTCTCCCATAGTTTTACACTCATATTTTCCCAACTCCTTATGTGTAACTGTTGTGTTCCTCCTCTAGTTGCCAGCAGTCCTATTGCTGTCCAAATCTAGATTGTAAATAAACGTATACAGCTCCCAGAAGTTATCAATGTGTTTGTCCTCCATTTTACCATCAATGCTGCTGGAGAATGATGTCATGAGAGCAACAGGTAATGGTGCTGCACTAAATGATGTTCCACCAGTAAACAGAACCCACAATGTTTGGTCCCCAACTTGGGTAATGGGGAACTCTTTAAGTGTTGTGCACATCCTGAAGTGCAGCTCTAATAGGGACTAGGACCATATGAGTGTGCTTCAGCACTGATTTGACATGTATATACAGTATGCCTATAAGGAAGTGCCTGTATGTGTTGTGTTAATGTTTCTGTTAGCAAAAACAGTTTACCCAATAAATGACTCTGGGTACAAGAGTCTTAAGTGGTATTATATAGCTGTTGTATTATGTTCTGTGTGTGTAAGCATTCTCTGTTTTGATTGACATCAGCAGTGAGACACAATCTTGCACAAATGCCCCTTTCCCTTTGTAACTAGGCAGTCAGTGATTGGATGGCTGATGTAAGGCAATAAAGAGTTCAGCTATAATAAGGAATAGGTTACCAGGACAACATCAGCTGCAGCTTATGGAAGAAGACTAGTGGTTAAAGCACAGGAACAAGAACTGGGAAACTCTGATTCAAATCCGACTGAAGTACCTTACTCTCTCACCCTTAACAAGTTCCCCTAGCCTCCTTGGGAACTGTGATGCCCCTCAGGTCCATGACTTTAACAGTGCCCCAATTCCCATTATAAATCATTAGCAGTGACGTGAGAGCTACAGCACTTCACTTTGTATGTACTGAAAACAAGCTGTGGCAGCCCTCCCCCTTTTGTAATGCCAGCATTTGAAGTAGGATGTCCCTCACAAATCAGATGCTACATACACTTCAGCTGTTGTAGGTAAAGAAACTAATCAGTCTCAATGTTTGCAGTACTCTGTATTTGCTTAGCTCATTCCTCCCATGTCATATGCATTCTGTATCTTGGTATTTCAGTCAGAACCCAGATATAAGGAGCATTTGAAATGTAAAACAATACACTTTATAAAGTAAGTGATCTAGCTTTCCACTTTCAGGCTGCTGAAAGGAGTGTATAATTGTGCAAAGGAGGAATTCAGTCTTGTGTGATCCTTTGGGATCGGCTGAAGCCTACCTTATAAATGAATCCTCTCAAGAGTGTTCACCTGGTTCACTACAGAGTGACTGATTGACTGCTCGATTGATTGATTGGTTGGTTGATTGGTTGATTAACTGATTCAGTCTACTGCTTTCCACAACATGTTACAACTGTCTCACAGAGAGAAATGAGCAGTACATAGAAATAGCTTTGTTTCCTGTGAATGAAATACTATTAGATGTATTATTTGCTCTACACATGCAGTATTAAGGCTACAAGTACCACTCCTGTGTGAGTTGCATGACAGAAGTGTCTTAAGCCATTGCAAACTTAAACTAAAATCAGGATAGACAGCATTGATACCCTTATGTTTTGTTCTGCACTGTCGCTGCAGTGACATCAAGAAATAGGAGGGGCTGGATTACAAGTGACTCATTTGCATGTAAATGGAGGCTTGCTTGACATTTTACTACCTTGTGTCAGAGCCTCAAACTCTAGATATGTGTTGCAACAGAAGAAATGGCTTATCTCTTTACTGACATATGTACAGTACTTGATGTAATGTACAATAAATACATCAGATATATCCAAATCATAAATATACAGGAATCTTCTCCTATAAATACCGTTTTGCTCAGT
Source organism: Neoceratodus forsteri (assembly GCA_016271365.2). Taxonomy (NCBI): domain Eukaryota; kingdom Metazoa; phylum Chordata; order Ceratodontiformes; family Ceratodontidae; genus Neoceratodus; species Neoceratodus forsteri. The sequence continues at coordinate 256,304,811 of CM028137.1, read as the reverse complement.
TCTGTATGGTTGCAAGGTCTTGCACTACTCTATAGTATTTAGATTCGTCATCCACCAAGGAACTTAACTTGGTGTCATCGGCAAATTTTATAATGTTATTTGTAACATTGTGATCCAAATAACTGATAAATACTCCATATAGGGTTGGACCCAATATTGAGCCTTGAGGGACCCCACTGGTAACTCTTGACACCCTTGATACTGTGTTGGAGACTCTCACTCGTTGATTTCTATCTGTCAACCAGTCTTCTACCCATTTAACAAGATAGTTATTAAATTTTAATTTTACCATCTTTTTATTAGTTCACAGTTGGAGACCATGTTGAAAGCTTTCTTAAAATCAAGATAAATAACATCAGCTACATGTCTGGTGTAAGTTATTATATCACTAACAGCCAGTCAAGAGTTAAAATGTCCCAGTGCACAGCAGAGACTATTCCAAACTGGGTTCTATCAGTTGCTGACAATGCACATCTGTTGGGCTGCTGAGAAGGCCATCTTGCCAACACTGAAGGAGACAGACCTCATATCTGCTAGAGTGAGGAGAGAGATATACAGATTGCCTGCAGTATAAACAAACTCTGTTCACAGCCAATGTGACTGCAAAATGATGTTATTGATGATGGAGAGTATTATTATATTATATTAGCCCTCATTACCCAGTGAACAAAAAATTAATAAATATATAAGACAAATACTATATGCTGTATGACTCTTTAAAACATTTTGTGAAATAGTGCTGAAGGTCACCTGATGAAACAAAAGTCAACGAAGCTAGAGAAACATTCCAAAGCTTTGTTTTTGTACTTCACTCAGGAGAAGAATATTTCAGGAGTACCACTGCTGTCATGGCAATGAGAGTGACAGCCATTTGTAGCATGCCAAGTGCTGAATGAGTGTGACGATGTGTAACATGATGAATGAGTTGGCAAAGTGTTATGGAGCTAAACAACTAAGGAAATATTAATAGGATTACCTCATTGTGCTATCTGTAAAAAAAACAAAAAAAAAACAAGTGTACATTCTTACTAAAATATGTTGCATTTTGACACCTTAAGTATGACTAGTCAGAGAGTAAGGATGTCAGGGTATGTGAAACTGACATGAGTGCTGATGTCATGGTAACTGGGACTGACAGATATTTGGTGCCCATGTAAAACTAAACATTTCAGAATGTGTACCAGGGATATGTACCCTTCAGTGATCTTTATCATCACTTCTTGTGCCCAACAGATTAGGTATCATATCATAGCCTCTCAGTGACTCACAAATAGCTGTCAGTCTCCCTTACCATGACAGGCTCGATCTCTACTGATAACTTTTCTCTTTTGATCACATAGCGTCACCAATCACATCAGTTCTTGTTTTGCATTTAGAGTCAGTACTGTTTTATATGCCCTGTCAATGTGTCTGTCATCATCACAATAAATGTCATTGTCTCCATGGCAACTAGGACATTTACCTGCAACATATTAAATTTTGTTTTAAAGATCAGTTGCAAATACCATGTTGGATAGTAACTGGTTTTGCCTCATTACTTGCTTAATGTGTGATTTTACAATAAAATTTTAACAGTGAAGCATTATGTGTGAGTCTGATCAAATGTTAACTGTGCAAAAAGATGACTACAAGATAAATTAAATGATGAAAATACAGCAGAGGAATATATCTACTGTCACCAATAAATACCTTTTCTAAATGAGACTAAGGCAATTGTTTGGTTTAGTTAGTTTTTGTTGATCAGGAAAGAAGGACTAGGCAATTCTGCCTATTTTCAGCCTCATCCCTGGGGAACGAGATACAGATGGATGCCAACTGACATTGAACCAAATTATGCTGTTGGTGGTATTTTTAGTGAATGGGAGAATTTGGCCAGGACACGGGAAATTCTCCTGCTCTTTCCAGAGGTGCCATGGGATCTTTAACATCCACCTGAACAGGCAGATGGGACCTCAGTTTAATGTCTCATCTTAAAGACAGCACCTCAGGAGTGTACCACCCTGCTCATGCTGCACCACAGTGTCAGTATTTGGATTTAACCCAAGTGCCTGATGTGGGATAGAACCCACAGCCTTCATCTTCTAGCCTCAGAAGTGAGTGTGCAAACTGCTGAGCCACTGACACTGCAATTGTAGCACAAGGATCACTTGGTATGGAGAAATCAGTGACTTATTTGATAATATAAGTTAAAAAACCTTCAGAATTGATGAACTAGTGATTTCAAAAGTACTTTCCATTTGTTGGGAGAAGAAACTTACTTTTATTCAAACACACAGCATAAGACTTTACAGTGTATGTCAGCCTCTTAATTCTGAAGTTCAAGCAGTGGCAGTGACAGCTCTGTGATGGCTTTTGTGCTCTAGAGTTTGTTAAGCAAGCATGTGTGTTGGTGGGGCAGAAAAACACCCGAATTGGCAATAATGTAAAAACAAGAAAGTAGTAGGTTAGAAACTGAAAGACTTTACTCCACTGCAGCTACAAGACTGTTTGAGTCTAAAAGTAGCTCTGTGTTTGGAATGCCACCAGCCAGTCTGGTTGACATAGTGTACTAAGGACAAGATGCCAGGACATGGGTAGCTGCTCTTTGCAGCTTCACAAGCTTCACAGGCCTAAGCTGCCCTTATTCTATAGAAGACTATTGTATTCTAAATGCAGAGGACAGGAGAGGCCTGACTGGTCCTGGCAGGACAGCCATTTCTGTAGTCAACACCAGAGGCCTACACCAAGAGGGAACCCAACACCAGCCAGAGGAGGATTCACTGCTACTGAGTCATCACTTCTAGACTCTGAGGGAAATCCACAAGGTTAGGTCAAACTGTGGGTATTTCAAGGCTTGCCTCTACAACACCACCATTACGGTTGCTATTTGTAGCTTCGGAAACATATAATGGACTAGGCCATCCAGCAGGGATTACAAATACTAATCTGGGTTTAAGTTTACTTTGGGTTAGTAAACACAGCATAGTTATTGCTAACTTTTAAATGCACCACCACCAGCTAACGACATGCAACACTCACTAGGCCTACTCTGTATCTATGCCTGGGTACCCAGTTAAGCACAAGGAGCTCCATAATTTAAAAGGTATTACTGGTACCAGAAGACAAAGGTAGTGCCCAACTTTACAGCTGGGAGAAGCTACCTGTTGTATACTGTACAGGACCTCAACAATAAAAATATGAACTCCCATATTACTTCAAACTACTTCTAAGGGCACTCCAAACACAAAATGAATGAAAATATCTGCACTCAATTTGTTTTTACATACTGTACAGATGGTGCTGTGTTTTGCTTGTTAGGGCTCTGACCACAACTATTTAAACTGCGATTTGTGCACTACATGTGAAAGCAGCTTTGTGTTTGGAAAGCCACCCAGACATTATTACTGCTCAGTACAGGATGATGGTGGAGTGGAGCCTGATGATTCTCAACTTGTGCAAGGGTTGGGGAAAACCTCATCTGATTATCCATCTTGGAATGAATGACATAGCTGGAGAAAAGTGGAGGTAGTGCAGAAGAGGCTCAGAGCAGTGAGGATGATCTGTAGAGGCGGTGGCCAGATCGGTAGCCTTCTCTGAGGTGGTACAAGTAAGCAATAATACCCAACAGGGTGGGCGTTATTGGGCTATACTGGACTACAGGGGCATAATGAGGCCCGACTGAAGCCCCTGGAAGGTCCAGTAGAGCCCATACCCTAACCTTGGAGGGTAGGCTATTGCACTTTGAAAATGGGCAGTGGTAAAAAAGTTAAAAATTGTTAATAAATTGTTTAAGAGTTATTTTGCAATAAAATAGTTCCTCCACCTAAATAAACTGGTTGTATGCAGTCACAGCTTCCTATGGTAGTCTGTTTATAACCCCATAACAGTGCAGAGTGTCAACCCCACACACACACCTTCTTGAAATTGAAGTTCACTATTTTGTATGGAGACAGTTTGTCCACTACCAGTTACCTGAAGGCGATCGGCTCCTGGCGTCACATTCCTGACTCAGGCGAAACAAGCGGCGTTTTGTTTTGTGGGAAGAGACTGGCAATGCTGCAAGACTGCAGTTTCTTTCTTTGCTGTGCAGCGCAATTTAAAATGGGCAGCAGAACGGGAGTGGGTTCTTCTGTATGACAGGAGCTAAGGTGGCGGGCAGGCGGCAGCGTGGTACATCAGCCAAGAACAGACATCAGGGAAGGTCCATAGATTTTGTGGGAGGAGGTCAAACGAGGTGGCAGAAAGAAAGTAAACCTGCAAAAAGCAGGTACATTCGTTAGCTTTGGTGGCTGCTGTTTTGTGGGAATTGGTGACGGACTGGGGCAGGGGGAGATGTTGTGTCTCGCTAAGCGAGAGAAATGGCTGACATTTAAATATGAAATGAGGGGTTTCAACCAATTACATGGCAGGCTGGGCAGCATGATTGTGGTAATGTGGTTGGCTGGCTTGTATTTTAATTGCCGGGCATCTGTTGTTTGATAGATGCCCAGCTAGAGAAGACCCTCAGCTAATCAGAAGGCTGAAATCATTTTAACCATTTTCTAAGTACCTAGAGCCAGCATATCAAGGAAGAGGAGGATAGAGCATTTTAAAGGGTGACTTTGAGGATAGTGTAAAGAGTAGAGATATTGTTGCATTTGAGGTTGGGAGGGACCTGGAGTGACAAAAGCGTATAAGCACCAGACAGGCTGCAACTCGGTAAGGGGGTACTAGAGTCCTTAGGGAGAGGATAGAGTGCATAACCAGTGACCATGATTTAAACTGATAAGGGGGCAGAATGGGTCTTTGACCACAGAGTCTCTGGGTGGATGTGGCCATTAGGCCTCCCCCAATCCAGGCAGGTTGATTGGGAGTAAGGTTGGGGGGGGAATCTGGTAGGGAGCAGAGTGAGCAGGGTCTACAGGAGGAGACAGACAAGTTACAAGACATGGAAGCATACGGAGGAAATGCTGTCAGGAAGCTAAGGGAGAAAAGGGAGCAAAGGGCATGGGAAGGGAGCAGACAAAGGAGACTCAGAAGAGAACAGTCAGTCCAGAAATCTGGCTCTTGATGAAGACCTGTAGAGGTCAAAGCACCAGGGAATTGGCAGTCCTCCACTGGGAGTTAACTAAAACTTTCTGCACTGTATCTTGGCATCTGGACAGTTTCTTTTCAGAGCATGGTTCTTTGTCTTCCACCCCACAGGAGACTGTATCCCAGGATGCTCTGACACTGAACTGGGAGGGAAAATTCCTTTATACATTCCTTTCATTTCTCTAATTCATAGAGAATTCTGAAAATTGAGGAAGGAGTCAGTAACAATGATTCTGGTGGCACAAGATTACAAGATTGGGTGAGACAGCCATGGTTCTCTTTCCTACTGTCCCTGCCAGACACAAATCCCATCTCTCCCCATAAGACCTTTGTGACTTTGTCAGAAGACTGAGACTAAAGCTTGGTTCTTGAAGACCTAGAATACTCTAGCATGAACCTGTCAAGCCGAATACTGAATATTTTTAAAGTTTCAAGGAAATAGTTCACAGAAATGCTATTCCTCAAAATGTAGCCAATAATTCTTTGGGCTATATTACTTACTTACTTACTACTTGCCAGCAGATACAGGCCACACGGTCTATCAAGTCTGCTCGAGTGTGCAGCTAGCACTCTACTTTGCAGCTGCCCCTCCCCTTTACAATTACCCCCACACAGATAAATGCCAAGAGAGATTGAACCAGATTAAGCTGTTTGTGGTATTTCCAGTGATTGGGAAATTTGGCCAGGGCACTGAAAAATTCCCTACTTTCAGTATATTCAATTGATAGGGATGACTGAAAAGCCTAAGAAAAGGACAAGGATTACTGAATTTAAAAATTGAGAAAACTATCACAAGTTCTTGGTGAAGGCACACCACCATGACCTGTGTTTTAATTGCTGCATTCTTCCATATCACTGCAAGACACTCCCACAGAAAATACATAAGATTCAGAGTAGAATAAGAATAGTATCATGTTGCCACACTGCCTTTGGTCTAACTTCAGATCCAGTGGCTGTATTTCGAATAGGCACCAGTACAACTGGTTAGTCACAGGAAGGACAAAACAAGAGGCACTGTGCACCATAGCAATGGTGAAAACACCTTGGAAAGTTTGACCAGCATATACCTTAGGTTGTCTGTGCACTTTTGTACCATGCAAGATGGCTTATTAACCACTTCTTACAGCCTGGGTTCTTCTCTCAGCACTGGCCAGTTTTCTCCAGTATCTACTGCACTCTGTATGGCCTTGTGGAGAATGTGGTGATGAAATTCACATTGTTATTATTTTCAGACATCTTGGATGGACAGTAGGGAGTGAATCTCTCTCTACTTATGATCACTCTCTTCCTTAGCTCTGGCAGTCACTTCTAAGTGAAAGCCAGAGCTAGAAAAGAAGTGATTATGAAAAGAGATGTTACATGTGAGCTGACAGCCTAAGGGATATGCCCTTTCATCCCCCTTCCTCCAACTCTCTCCGCTCCAAGGATCCTTGCACCTTATCCTTTCTCCACCCTCACTCCAGTTCTGGGCAGTCTGCCTTCTATCATTTTCCCTCCCTCTGGAGCCTGATTCCCTCCTCCCTCCACTCCCCTAACTCCAGCCCTTAGAGACCAAATAAATCTTCTCCTGCTCCCTCCTGCTCCTGCCACCCCTCCACCTGATCCTTTCCCTGTTGCTGACCTCCCTCCTGCAAATGCCCCATACCCTCCCTCATGATTGTGCACCTAGCTCATTGCTCCTCTTTCATAAACAAGTTCTGGCTTGGCTCTCTTCCTTTCTATCACTCCTCTATCCTCACAGAGCCCCATCCACTTCCTACACTCTTTGCAGCTCCAACTTCTGCACTCCTGCTTTCCTCCCAGAACCTCCTTAGCCAGCCAGGCTGCCTTCTTTACCACTTCCCTGGACTCTGGAACTCATTCCATTACAATCCATCCTGCCTCCTCTTCTCACTCTCTATCCTCCCTGCTGTTTAATATCACCTCACCTTCCTGTAACTGAAACTGACCCCACCTTTCTTTCTACTCTGCATTCTCTTGCCACTTCTCTTAACTCTTCAACTCACTCCCCTTTCCATCCATTCTGCCTCCTCCTCCACATCTCTATCCTCCTGCTTGTTAATCTTCACCTCCCCTTCTGTAACTGCTACTAACACCTCTTCTTCCCCTCTGCCTTCCCCACCAAACCACCCCCAACCATTGTCCTCCCCTCCACTCTCTCCTCAGCCTGTCTGCCCCAACCACTCTGCCTTCCCCACTTCTAATCTCATCTAACCACTTTCTTGCAGACCAGGATACCAGCATGGACTTGGTGCACACTAAGCCATGTCTGGCCCCTGTGGGGTTTGCACCACAGAGGGATAAAGGTCTGCCTAGCCCTCTCTACCCTAACTTTCCCTTTGTAGTCCAGGAAAACAAGGCGTGGGCGGTGTGCATCCAGCCATGTCTAGCCCTTATAGGGTTTGCATCCCAGAGGATGAAGATCTGCCCTCATAGCTCTACCTACCCTGCTACCCCATTCCCCTCCCTTCACTCTCTCTCTCTCCTCAGCCTTCCCATAACCATTTTTATCTTTAAAACTCTCTCCCCACCTATACATTCGTCCCACCTTCTTACATGTTCTCTGTACTACATCTCCAGGTCCCATTCTCGCCTCTCACAGCTCCATAATTCCTATGACTCACAGACTCTTCTCTGTGCATTTGTATGACCTGGTTAAAGTAAATAGTGTATATACTGTATGTAGTGAATGTATGTATATTAGTATGAATCCTTTGTTGTGTAAAATAAACTGTATCTCCCCCCATGCATCTGGAAATGAGCTATGTCAGCTCAATATGCCTTTCCAGGTGAAGCATTCAAATAAATGATTAAATAAATGATTTTGGCTCCTACCTGTGAAGTGGAATTTGCCTGTTTTACTTGTCTGCTGCCACAGCACTGCCATTTTTAACAGGCACTTTGCACTTTATTAAGCTCTTTTCTTCTTTCTGCACTGCCCTGTAAGCTAATCTTATGGGCCATTGTCATACCATCGTTCACCTGCTTGTTCTGTAGTCTGTTATTGAACTTCGTAATTTATCACTGCAACTGCATTATGGCTTGGTATAATTTTCTATTCTATACTTCTTTTTCCCTCTTCTCTGGGTAGCATCTGGAAATGAGCCTCGGCTCAGTGTGCCTTTCCCAGCTGCCAATTTTACATAAATAAATGAATAACTAAATTAAGTAATTAATTCACATGCTGGTCCATTCAATGCACCTGAAATATAAACCCAAGAGATTCTTTGCATCACTGCCATGGGGCATAAAAATGCAGAAACTGCATACCATTCAGTCATTAATGAATGCACTTCAGTACATAGTCTAGTGAATGGGAAAGAGACAGTAATTCAGGATTTTATCAGCTGCAACACCACCTCAAATGAGGGCAATGGAGAATGTAAATCAGAGGTATGCTTTAGCAGCCCACTTACATGTGGATATCAACAGGCACAAACACAGGATTTTATTCACGGCCTAAGAATAAGTGAAATTGGGTCCCAGGGAAGGGAACAAAGATCAGGTATTGGCCAGAAGGAAATTGTTGGAATTTTAAACTGCAAGCATGTTAGTGGCCTGGCTAAAATAACCAGGTAGAATTATCCCCTTCTTGAATCATAGGTGAATTTCTGTTTTTCAACTGTACTGAATATTGCTGTTCTGTCTTTTTATCATTATGTTACTAAAAGTAATGTCAGATAATGATTGTATGTAGTCAGAGGTTGAACTATAATCATAATAATCCTATTTATGTTGTCTTGCATGTGAGCAAGCAACATCTTGCAATAATATTAGCGCAGTGAGAGGTGTGTCAGTGTTGATGAATGCAGGGCATTCTTTAGTAGGGCGTCCCTCATTCCCCAATTAGCCAGCATGCTAGCGCTGATGGAGGAATTATGTAAAGTGCCACCAACTTGAAAGAAATGTGCCACTGCAATCAGAGACAAGCTTGTCATGCAGTGGCAGGATGACTCACCTCCTGTATGTGCCTTTCTGGTGAAACATTTCTGTAATTATGGCGGCATCCTCAAACAAGGCTAACATCGAGTGCAATCCCGTTTGGCATATCCCCACCCCCCACATTATGTGGCACACTGGGAGCTCACCCCAGTGTGCTGCTGCTCACACAAAAGCCGACTGTGTCAGCATGTCCCCCACCCCCATTGTGTGGCACACCCAACAAATCATCCTACGATGTCCAGTTCCATTTTTTTAACCTGAAAAATTAAAATGGTCCCTCATTGTCTCTGGCCCCCTTCCCCAATCTGCACCCATCTTCTGCGCATCATCCTCTCCCACACACCTCCTCATCCCATAGTTACCTCTGGAGGCCTGGCACTACGATCTTGATTGGAGCAAGACCACGTCTGGACTCTTCAAACGAACTGCAAATTGAAGAAATGCCAGTAAGCTGTATAATGGCATTAGTAGGGTGGGAAGTTCAACTTAGGTGGATATCTCAGACATTTTTGAATTTTGGCTCCAGATTTTCAACATGGGGTTCTTGGGACTCCACCTCATGAACACATGCACTGCTATCTCATTATTCTGTCGAAGGTGATTTCACAGTCACTGCACAGAATCACCATTTGGGACCAATTAACAAAATGACAGTGCCACTGTTCATGGCGTGGGGTCAAAAAAATCTATGTTGCAAATTTCAGTGAAAAAATCCAAAAAATGACTGTGTTAAGCGTGCATTGCACAGTTTCCATGCATGCTCTTAACTTCAACAATTTTATATTTTCACTCCAGATTTTCAACATTGATATTTTCACACCTCCTCATGAACAGTACAGCTGTCATTTTCACATCCTGCCCAAAATGTGTTTTCACATCTGGCGCACAATGGAGCGGCCACTGTGGGTAATCAACTTTTGGGACAGATTAATAAAATCACAGTGCTACTGTTCATGATGAGTCCCAAATTCCTGTGTTGAAAATCTCGTTAAATAATCCCAAATAATTGCATTATGCAGTTTCTGCACAAGCTCGTGATTTCACCAATTTTCATATTTTCACTTCAGATTTTCAACATTGCCATTTTTACACCTCCTCATGAATAGTACAGCTGTCATTTTCACATTGTGCCTGAAATCTGTTTTGCACCTGTGGTGCCAAACTGCCCACAATCATATGTAAAATCACCTTTTGGCTAACAAACTGATAGTGCCACTGTTCATGAGGTGGGGTCACAAAATCCCATTTTGAAAATTTGGAGTGAAAATACCAACAAATGCCCCAGGGTATTATGGTTTCCAACCATAACGCCCCAACCTATAGAGACTGACAGGCGTGAGGGTGTGACTTGGGATTGTTGCCTGTAATGCTCATGCCATTCCACCCACCCACCCTGCAGCCAATGACAGGCACTGAGGTGTGCCTTAGAGTCTTCGGCGAAGTTCATCCCATTCTCTATACTGCACCCATCTCAGCGTATTTCCTTATGGAAGGGGTAAGCATAAGGCCGAGACCCCAAGGCACACCATGACACTGTTAGTGTCTGCAGGGTAGGGTGAGGTGAAATGGCATAAACATTATTGCTGATGTCCCAAAGGCACACCCCAATGCCTGTCAGTCTTTGCAGGGTGGGGGGTGTGGTTGGCGTCAGTGCAATACTTCACTGCCATTCCTATTATGCATTTCTCTAACTCCTGCACTACCAATGCCAACGCCAGCAAGACAACATTTAGCACTGACAAATGCTTGTTTATATTTGTTTTGCACCACTAGAAATTTGTGCCCTCAGCAGAGTTTCCTAAACACACCAGTCATTTTCACGTTAGAACTTGAACAAATTTTGGGTCCTAGCACTTAGGCATGAAGTTTATGTTTTTCCTAGACTGAGTATGAAGTACTTTGAACAATTATTAGAACTAAGGTGTTCAGAGTGTATCTCTAAATTTCTGGATTATAGTGCACAACCTTGGTTTTAATGCTTTTGTTTTATCTGTCTTATTTTGTTCCTACTGTACGTGCTGCCACTTTAAATTGTGTAAGCACCAAGCAACACTGTCTTGGAAGTATAAATGTGTGCTAAAGGTAGGCAGCACTCTTCCTTGATAAAGCTCCAGAGGGAGTGAAATGCTATGTTTGTTTTCCAGTCTGGCTAATTTGCACCTTTGCTGTATTTGCATCTAACTAAAGAGACTGCATTGCACTAGACCTTCTTTGTGAACTGTTCAGTAATTCTGTGGTTAGTGCTTGAGTTTTTCTCTGCCCACAATCAGATGTGCACCAGTGCTGATCCAGGAAGCATACAAAAATAGTGAACTATTGACCAAGATCAAGAAATTGATTCTGCTGGTCCTGGAACCACAGAGAAATGGACAGGTATGGTGGGGGAAAAAAGGTGAATCAGCAGCCATGCAGATTCATGTGGGCTTTACCACATGGGGAGGTGAAGTTGGATTGTATCATGAATAATACCCAGACCCCAAGGCAGATGGGATGGGTTCATGTGCTACCGTTATGACAAGGAAGGGCATCAACAGTGAGAGTGTCAATGCACTGAAGACTTAAGAACAGTGAACAACCAACTCATCTAAAAGTTACTGGAGTGGGATATACCAGCAGGGTCCTGTAAAGGAGTTCACTGTAGTCTTGAAAGTGAGACTCTCCCTGCAAGCAGACTGCAAGTCATCTGTCAGTTCAAATGCTAAGTTGCCAATTGAACTAACAGAATTAGTGAGACCTCCATTAGAGATTAAGGTAAAGGTCACCTACTTAGGCAATCTTGCTAGTGGTTCTCAAGTAACCATCATCTTTAAGGAGTACTTTAACAAGTACTTAATGCTTCAAAAATTAATGTCTCTGCAAGGATTTGATGTATGGGTATTGTAGAAAGACCTACCCCTACCTCAGGTGTATTAAAGTTTGGCTTGATTTCCATACAGAGATTATTGGAGTTGGTGGAGCAGTGGAGATTTTGGCATTGGCATGCTCAAAGTCGGGGATGTATGACTAAATCCCAGTGCTAAGTAAAATAAATGCACATTTGTTTGGATGATAGGGATAACTGATGAGTGCTGTCCTTGCATGGACTGGTGAGGCATTTTTTTCAAAAGCAGGCCCAGAAGATGCCTGAAGACAGAAAAATTCAGTTGACATAATGTGGTGCAAGGATACTGAAGGGTAGTATTGCCATCCAATGCATAGTGTGTCATCACCAGAGAGGTGTGTCTAAAGAAAGATATGACAAACCAGATCTTGATGATTATTGCATCTGAAGAACATGACCTACCAGAGGAACTATTAATTAATCCAAGTGTTTTGCCTGCACATCCATACTGTATGTCAAATGAATCACTCCAGCAAGTGAAGATTGTGACTGACACTGACATCACTGTCAGGAAAGGACACACATTGGCCAGGGTTTACTCTGCAGATATGGCAGTATAACCCCGCAACTGAAGGAGCCAGGCAGCAGCATTCAATTATGGAGAACACCTGAGGGATGAAAGATGATAGTGATCAGGAAGTTTGCTTAAATTACCAACAGATTCTCAATGGGATACTTGGACAATTGATGCATGACAAGGGAAGAGCATCACATCAGCCTGCATAGCCATCAACATTTGGTGCCAGTAGACACTAACAATTTGAGAAGATACTGTCAAGAGATACTAGCAGCCGTATCATACAGCAATCAAGAAGCACTATACATCACCCATAGAAAGAAGAATGGGATTGTACTGTACACAACAACATGGTTTTAGAAAAGGCCATAGTACCACTACTGCACTGCTCAAATTCATAAACTCACCCACAATTCCCTTAACAAAGGTAACCTGGTTGGTGCCATTTTCATCAACTTGATAAAGGCTTTTGATACAGTGAACCATCCATTATTATTTGAACAACTATCCAACTCTGGTATATTCAATGATGCTATCTCCTGGTTCAAAAGTTATCTTGAAGGTCGTTCACAGAAGGTTAAGATATTCAATGTCCTGTCTGAACAAAAGCCGCCTGTTGCAGAGTGCCCCAGGGATCAATTTTAGGACCCCTCCTTTTAGCATTTTCTTGAATAAACTACCAAGTTCATGTCAAGAATGAATTCTGAACTACATGAAGATGCTGTTATATTCACAAGTAGCTCTGCCCCACCCTCCTCCAGAATTCTCTCAACACAACTTTAGGAGGTGGAAAGGTAGTTTAGCATCCATAAATTGGTGCTAAACTACAAAAGAACTAAAGTGATGCTTTTCAATGGCTCACATATCAAGCACAAAACCAAACCCATGACCATCAAAACTGTCTGGGCTCCCCTAGAACAGATTCACTCATTCAATTATCTTGGTGTCATCGCTGACAGTATTCTCTCATATGTGCAGCACACTGATAGTGTAGCACAAGCTGTTAATATAATGATCAGCTTGTTGCACAGGCATAAGCACAGTCTGACTTCTGAGGCCTTAAAAGTAGTGATTCACTGCTCCATCATTTCACTAAATGATATAGGCTAGTCATTTATGGCTTTGCCTCTTCTACCACCCTTTGTAGGATCACTGTCGCACTCAATAAAACCTGCAGGCGCCTTATGGAAATGGTCCACCTCACACACACACATGTGACTTATATGCTCAATCTGGGTGGCTACAATTATCTGGTCAGATCCAATACCAGACCTGTTTGCTCACCAAGAAAGCTCATCTTGGACTATTACCCTAGGGGTCCAAAAACTATTTACTCCTTTTTCCAATCCATTCCATACTCACAGCTCTGTGACACAGGGCTACAACGTTCCCTGATGCTGTACAACTTTATGTCAGCATTCATTTGCATATAGAGCTCCAGTCTGGTTCAATTCTAAGCACAAGGATGTTACCTCTGAATCAAAGCTGGGCCCATTCAAATATAAGCTCCATCAACAGCTAGTTGCAAATAATAGATGTGGTTGTCTCCAATAACAGCCTCCATTGCATATTTATCTATCCTACAAGCACTTTAACTTCCAACCCCCAAGTCATTAGCTTTGGTCTTACCCTACCACCTCCATGCCTTTTCCATTATTTCCCTCTTCTCCCCACCCCTCACCTTTCTTTCTCCTACCCACCTTCATTGTATTACCCCTGACTTCTCTCTTGTGGACACATCCCTTTCCATCCCCATTCCTCCTCCCCCATCCTGTTCTATCTTCCACATACCTATTCTATCCTGACAAGGCTTTCTAGGCTGCTCCCCCTCTTTTTCCTCCTATTCCCCATCTATCTCCCCTTACCACATCCTTTCTATTTACTGTTTTGCCAACCAGTGTTTTAATCCCAGTTCCTATGTATTTAATAAATGTATAAATTCTGTTGTCATTCTAGTTTAGTTTTCCTGTTGTATAACTTTGTCTGTCTATGTCCTACTCTTATTGACATGGAACCTTTGTAATAGAGTTTTATTACTCAAAGGTATTTTAATCCAAGATTTTAATAAATAAATAAGAAAAATATATGTGTGGATTGCAGGAAGCTGAACAAGTGAACCATACCAGATCAGTATGTAATGTCCAGGATTTGGGATGCCCTGAATTGTCTGTAGGAAGTAGATGGTTTTCCCTACTAGACTAGAAGAGTGGGTACTTCCAGATGCCCATGGTCTGAAAGGATATATATATATATATATATATATATATATATATATATATATATATATAACAACTTTCATATATCCTTTGGAATTCTATGAAATCTTGAGGATACCCCAAGGTATCTCTGGCAACCCAACCATATTAGGGTACCACAAGGATCAGTCCTTGGTCCTGTGCTTTCTGAATTATTAAATAAATGATCTGGGCAATGCTGTCAATGCCATTTGTAACAAGTCTGCAGATGACACGGAAATGGAAGGTAAGGTAAATATACAGTCAGAAGGGATAACTTACAAAAGATGAGCTTGACAAACTAATGAGATGGATAGAGAAGTGGAACATGATATTTAATAACGAAAAGTGCACTGTTATGCATCTAGGAGAAATACTCCAAAAGGGAGAACTTTATGAGTAATATCAAATCAAAATAAGCTGTGTGTGAAAAAGATCTAGGGATATACATAGCCAATGATTTCAACAGTACAAAACATGTTGATGGAATATTCCAGAAAACCTATTTATTAATGCTATCAGAAGGCATTTTACACACAGATCAGAAAATAAAATAATTTTACCATTATACCAGATATATATTAAACCTGTGGGGGCTATGGATTGCAAGTTTTGGGGGTTTCAGTATCGGAGAAAATACAAAAGTTGAAAAAATTCAACATAGGGATACCTAAATGATTCAAGGAATAGAACATCTAGCATATGAAAAAGACAAACCATTTAGGGCTACATAGTATGGAACAAAGGCAGATGAGAGGTGACTTAAAGTTATTATTCAATATTCATTTGGATAAGGAGATATCTGACAATCTAAATATTTAGTGGGGTCAAAGTCTTGTTTAAGAAGACAATAAATAAGCTTGAACCACAACACTATAGAACATACATGATAAAGCATTTCTTCTCACAGACAGTGGTTAAAATATGAAGAGCTTTTCTTCTCACAGAGAGTGGTTAACATATAGAACAGATTAACCATCAGAAATTGCCAACAGTAAAACTTAATAATCATTTAAGATCAAACTGAATAAGTGGTTGACAGAAGAATGTTTTAAAAAGTCATCATTAAACTTAATTAGGAGGCTGGCACAGAATGATTAATAATGTCTTATCCTGCCTTGAAATCTAGAATATTATCCTGAGTATTTATCAATGATTGGAGTTGAAGCTCAAAATTCCAATGATAAGTGTCAGTTATCAAGGGGCAAGTCAGCAGCTGACCAGAGCAGATGCTCTCCTTAGAGCTCTTTGAACACTGAGTTTATTTTTATATTGTGCAATTTAAACTTTAATTCAAGAGGCTTTATGCATCTGGGGCAGTAAAGTATATAAACCTAGCCAGCCTGGTGGCACTGAGTGTTGAGGCACTGGATGCCACACCTCATGCCACACGGCAACCGGGTTGAGAATGAGCCTGGGTCATCGGAGGTAGGCTGGGAGGGAGGAGAGTCTAGAGCAGGCTGCGAGGCAGCCCTCTACCTCGGGATTGGGGTAGCAGGCCACCTCAGAACTTGGCCACCCTCTGGTGGAGGCTGGAGAAATGGCACCTCTCTGAGGACCTGGTGCATGCCATTCGGGGAGGCGGAAGAGGCCCCATCTGGAGCTGTGGTGCGCATGTGCACCTCCACTGCATCGCTACCACTTCTGGGGGTCTTGGAAGTTAGGTCCATGGGAGATAATGAAGGAAAAAGTGGGGGATCATCCGGACTGGCTCAGGGGATCTGTTGGGGTGTGCATGGTGCAACAAGCCCCGAAGGACCCCCAAGTCTGGTAGGCTGGTGGACGATGAGGGAGGACCTGCCACCAGTAGGATAAAATAACTTGAAAAATAAAAGTATATAAACCTGCATCAGGCTATGAGTTTTGGTGAGAATTCAGCATGATATGGCTAAAAATCAAAATCAGATATAGCCCAGGAAAGGAAAGCAGCAGGCATTAGTGGGAATGTTGACTTCAGGGAGAGCAGAATACTCAGACACATTTGTGGCTCAGCCCACTCTTAAGACCATTTGCAAGGCATTCCTGAAAGTGGTGAATGACTTATCAGACAAAATTGTCAGTTTCAACACAAGGGCAGCTATCCTGGAGACCCAGATGGGGCAAAAGGCAAGACAAGTCAATTCAGATACAGAGTCCTCAAATAAAACAATGACAATGGTATCTGGCATGGCCAGTAAAATAAGCTCCTAAGACACTGACCAGAGCACATAGAGAACACAGTCAGAGCAGCTAATATTAGGCTTTTGGGACTGCCAGAATATGAAGAGAGTCAGGAACTGATTGGATATCTGAACATAAGGACATATGAAGAAGCCAGCAGTAGAAGGCCATTTGGTCTATCAAGTCTGCTCGTATTGCAGGATCCACAGCTTGAGCTAATATCCCTGCCCTACCTCCCCACTCCTCCCATCCTCCCACCCATGATCCTTAGCTTTCCTCTATGCCTATCCAGCCTCTCTTAAAGCAGCCGAATGTCTTCAACGAGGTGACCTCTTCCATCAACACATTCCAAGTGTCCACCACTCTCTCTCTGTGAAAAAGTGCTTCCTGATCCTGACCTCCCTCCTAAACCTCACACCCTCCAGCTTGAGATTGTGCCCCTCATGTTATGACTGCCACTCAGCTTAAAGAGACTCTTCTTATTTATCTCTTTCAAGTACTAGAGGTCCCAGTCATGTCCCCGCTCTCTCCTATCTTCCAGGGAGTACATGTTTAGTGCCCTCAACCTCTCCTCATATGTCTTGCCCTGCTGATCAATTAACATCTTTGTAGCCTCCTCTGGACCTTCTCCAGCAGGTTAATGTCCTTTTGAGGTGTGGGCACCAGTACTGAACTCCATACTCTATGTCATACTATTTCAAAACTTGTTCAAACCTACAAGGGTGGCACTCTATCATTCCTTTAGAATTGTGACTAGAAGAAAACCCTTTAACCTTGTGACATCATGTACCATGGTCATTGTCCCAAGTAGAGCTCATGAACAAGACATGATGCTAAAAAAGCTAAGGACGATGGTTCACTACAAGTTGCAAGTAATACCCCTATCTTCCTCTTTCCTAATGTTTGTTTGTCAACTAGGGAACATACCCTTGATGAAATCTGTAGATGAGTGCAGGAGCTAGGGATCACACACTTGCTTCAGCTCCCAGCTAGACTTAAAATCTCTTATACAGGTGAGCAATTGTTTTTAGTGATCCCACCAAGGCTGAGAAATGTCTGGACAAAAATTAATCACAACTTTGTGACCAAGGAGGTGGCAGACCAATCAGACACTGAGGACTGAGGGACGTCATGTGATGAGATGTCCTTACGATATATTTTCCAGTCATTTTGTTAAAATCAGTTATTTCTGATGGCGGAAACTCTAAGTTATGAGACTTCAGCAGCAAGAAGCCATTAGAGTAGTACAGGAGTGACAGCAGAACACTGGGTGCTCTGGTATCCCTGGACATAGAAAAGGCTTTTGATAGATTCTCCTGGCATTATTTATTTACAGTTCTTCTCAAATGTGGTTTCTCCCCACATTCTGTGAGTGGGTACAGATAATGTACTGCAATCCCACTGTGCAAATTAGATGTCAGCTCCTTTTCTTTACAACGTGGGACAAGGCAGGTCTGTTCCCTCTCATCATTTCTTTTAAACTACACCTAGAACACTTACTTTAAATTATAACCTTCAACAGAATCCTGCTATTAGAGGTATGCTGGAGGTGGTGGAGGTGGTGGTGGCGGAGAATGATACAAGTTCTCCACATATGCTTATGATCTCCTGTTACATGTAGAGGACCTCTTACTTTCGAACCCTGTAGCCCTAGCCAAAATACACAGCTTTTCAGGGTCATTGGATTTAAACCAAACTTGGAAAAAATGAGAGTGCTCCCCTTAAATGCCCATATTCCAAGAGAGAGATAACAGAACTAGGCCTATCATGGGAACCCAGAGTGATAACTTACTTAAGCATCTGGGTTACCAGATACCTCCGATCTAGTCAAGGAGAACTTGTTACCTCACCAGGGTTATTAAGACTGATCTGCAATGATGGATGGCTCTCCCTCTATGTCTTTGGGCACAAAATAGTTTTGTAAAGATGAACATCCTGCCATGGTTGATATACTCATTGGGAATGCTTTAAACACTTCTACCTAAAAATGGTTCCTAAACCTGTAGCGTATGGTAATGGGAAATTTTTGGAGGTGGAGCTGTCCATCAGTCCTATTTTAAATTGTCTTCCCAAGAGACCAAGGTGCCCTGTGGCTTCCCAATGTTTTCCTATACTACTGTGCCTTACATAGTAGCAAACTGTTTCAGTGGGGTCATTTTCAGTCAGACTCCCCAGACTCCAGTTATCTCCTCCTATGGCTATCCCTAGAAAGTCAACTGTGCACACAGTATGGAGTACAACTAAGTAGCCTACTCTATATAAAACTGTCTGTTTGTCTGGTACAGCAAAAGACACTTCTAATGTGGTCCATAGAAGGTGCATACTGTTTGTAGTGTTATTGTTAGTTGTACAGTAATTTGATTGTTCTGTTGTATGTTGCTGTTTTGGTTCTGTGTTACTGTTCTTTGTATTGTAACTGGAAAACAATAAAGTATAATAAACTAAAAAAGTTCTTAGAGTAAATTTACACCACCTATGGGAAGACACAAACAAAGACATAGTAATTTCCAAATCATACAATAAAATTATAAAAGAAAGACTAAGAATAATCTCCTCTGATGAATCGGTAGCATAGAAACATAGAATCTGACAGCAGAAAAGGACGCTTGGCCCACCTAGTCTGCACATTTTCCTACCTAACAGATAAGCTGCAGATCCTAGTTAACCAACAGTTTACTTCCTCCTAACCCCCACTAGGACTGCCTTATGTCTGTCCCATGCATTCTTGAATTCCCCACTGTTCTTGTCTCAACGACCTCCTCAGGGAGGCTGTTCCATGCATCCACAACCCTCTCCATGAAAAATACTTCCTCACATTACCTCTGAGCCGTCCCCTCAATCTTCAAATTGTGCCCCTTGTTCTTGCACATCTCTTTTCTGAAAGATGCTACCCTCTTGGACTTTGTTGATTCCTTGAGGTACTTGAAAGTTTCTATCCGTCCTCTCTCTTTCTTTCCTCAAGGGTATACATATTAAGCTCCTTTAGTCTTTCTTCATATGTCTTCTGGTGCAGACCCTGCACCATTTTGTTTGCCCTCCTCTGGACAGCCTCCACTCTGCCTATGTCTTTGTGGAGATGGGGTCTCCAGAACTGCACACAGTACTCCAGATGGGGTCTTACCAACTGTCTCTACAGAGGGATAACAACTTCCTGTTTTCTATAATTGATGCCTCTTCCTATGCATCCCAGTATCCCCAGCCTTCCTTACTGCCTTCTCACATTGCTTGCCCACCTTTAGTTCATCTGATATAATTACCCTAGGTCCCTTTCCATTTTACTGTTGTCAGTATCTCACCCCCATTGTGTACTCTTCCCCTGAGTTTTGGTTTCCCATGTGCATTACCTTGCACTTCTTTGCATTGAATCTGAGCTGCCATACATCGGACCATTCCTCCAACCTTGTCAAGTCCCTTCTCATCCTTTCCACTCCATCTTGTGTATCAACCCTGTTGCAGATCTTTGTGTCATCTGCAAAGAGGCATACTTTTCCTTCCTCTGCAATGTCACTTATAAAGACATTAAAAGGACCGGTCCCACTACTGAACACTCGGTACCCGCTAGTAACCCTCCTTTCTTCACTGTGTACTCCATTTACAACTACCCTTTGCGTCCTGTTGTCTAGCCAATTTTTATCCAGGCTACCACCTTGGGGCCCACTCCAAGGCTGGCTAACCTTGTGTATTAATCTTTATATGGGACTGTATCAAATGCCTTGCTAAAATCTAGGTAGGCCATGTCCACAGCCACTCCCTGGTCTACTACTTTGGTCACCAAGTCAAAGAAATCTATTAGATTCATCTGACACAACCTTCCTATCATGAATCCATACTGTCTTGGGTCCTGTGCCCCACTGATCTCTATGTACTCAACAATTCTTTCCTTCAGAAGTGATTCCATCATTTTCCCTACCACTGAGGTCAAACTAACTGGTCTGTAGTTTCCTGCCTCTGTCCTGCTCCCACTTTTGTGAAGAGGAATCACATCTGCCGTTCTCCAGTCCTCAGGTACCACCCCATCCTCCCATGATTTGTTAAAGAGAGTAGTCAGCATTGTCACTAGTTCTACCCTTAGTTCTTTTAGAATTCTTGGGTGAATCCCATCAGGCCCCATTGCTTTGTCCACCTTCAATTTTATAAGTTCTTTCAGAACCCTTTCTTCTGTAAATGGACTGGTATCGACCCCTGTCTTCAGAGTGTTTCTCTTGTTTGGTTTAGGTACCTCCCTCCTCTTCCTTTGTGAATACTGAGCAGAAATATTCATTGAGTATCGCTGCTTTTCACTGTCCCCCTCTACCCACATTCCCTCCTCTTTATTAAGCCTCAGTAACCCTCCTTTGGCCTTTCTTCACTCCCTAATGTACCTGTAAAGGTCTTATCCCCCTTCTTAACAGAATTGGCTATCCTTTCCTCAGTTTGGGCCTTTGCTATTCTGACTGCCTTCCCAGCCTCTTTCTGCTTTAACTGATAAAGTTCTCTGTCTTGCTCATCTGTGTTTCCTTATATTTCCTGAATGCTATCCTTTTCTCCTTAACCTTTCCTGCCACCTCTTTTGAGAATCATAGCATTTTTTCCTTCATTGTGTTTTATTGATTTGCTTTTCACAAAGGCTTGTTGCCTCTGTGATGGCTGTTTTGATTACTCCCATTGTTCCTCCACCCTTCTTTCTTGCCTGTTTGCTAGTGCTTTTCTAAGGCACTCTCTCTCATTTTCCCAAAGTCAACCCTCCTAAAGTCCAGTACTCTTGCTTTTGTATGGCTTGATTGTATGGCTGTGTTTATCATGAACCACACTGTTCGGTGGTTGCTTGATTAAATGAGACAATCAAAGTTACATACATGGTATGCTAAGAATAAACTGATCCACAACCTAGAATCATATTTAACACATGTAAAGAGAAAAAAAATGGATGATCTTTCCAAGATTTAGACTAGAATTATACCCTCTAAATACCTAAATACCTAAATACAAAACAAAACAACAATCCAATAACATAAATTGTGACTGCTCTATGGGCTGCCTGGAAACCTTACCACATGTTTTATTATACTGTCCTAAATATCAAATAATGAGCAATACTTTTCTTACACAATACTTTTAATCAGAGACTCTCTCAAAAGAAGAGACTCTATGTATTTCAATATCACCTCAAATAGATTTTATTACACTGGATATGAGTTTGTATATACAGTAGGTCTATAATCTTATGAATTCAAAATGGGAAAAAACAACATATAATGTAACCTTTGAACAGTTTCACTTTTTAAAAGTGCTTCTATGTTCCACACAGTATTTTATAATTGTGGTACCTTCTTATCTGAAAGTTTACTTGCTTCTACTATATATGTTTTAATTTGCATGATCTGTGTATGTTATGCATTAGGAAAAAATATTTTTATATATGTATTACTTTGTATGATGGATGTGTTTCTTTTTAATGTTGTAAACACCTAATGTGTCAATCAATAAACTTGTACTGAATCAAAAATGGTAATGCCCGCATATCCTTATTACAGATTTTCTTGTGGCAAGGCACCATTGCTAGATGAGCATACATTAAATTGGTGCATCAGCAGTTGGTAGGACAGCTGAGACTTCCCAGTTATGAACTTTATTATTTAGCTTTACAGGAGGTTATATATTTTCATTGGGGTCATTAGTTCAGTCACTGGAGCAAGGGGAATTGTGCCTCAGTGGTTGTTCATTGAATGAGAGTTGTGTAGCAAGTGGGGCCTGGCTTTTTCGGAGTTGCTGTATATTACTCCTGCCATGCTTCCTAGGCCCTTCAAGTAACCCAGATGTATTTGTCCCTGTGGGAAAATAATCAACTGTGCAATTGTTTGGGGTAGATTTCCATGGAGTCTTGTTCCAGCCTATTTCTGAGAATGCAAATTTTTATCAATCATCAACCAATTACACATTTTTTTTGGGGAGGATATTCCTAGTTTCACACTGGACCAATTATTAGGAATGGCAGGGTGGTTTCCTCCTGGTCATTTTGTGACCAGTATATCAGATCCCATCAGTAATGTTTTCCCTTTATCAGATGGTTCTTGCTTTGGGGCACTTTTAGGTCCACAGCCTTGGTTGGATTATACACAGGACTTTGTCAAGCAATAAGTACAGACAGCTTCACAACCCCATTCCATTTCTCAACTTTTAATGTATTCAACTCTAAATTCCAGGGTTAGATGGAGTGTTTCAGTATTGGAGAAGAGACACCATCTCTCTTGGTCTCATGCAGATTGGCAGAAGGTTTGACCATTCATATCACTTATAAGGATGCCAAACAATATGAGATCCAGTACAGATCCCTGGGGTTGCCACTTGTCACAGTGATTTCATCAGATAACTGGTTAGTGACATGGGCTTTTTGAGATCTGTTAGTCAACCATTCAGAAATCTATTTTGTAAGATAGAAGTTAAAACCCAACTCAGATAATTTAGCAATGAGCTGTGTATATGGGACCTTATCAAAAGCTTTATTAAAGCCAAACAACAGGACGTGTAACTTTTAAATCACCAACTGATGATTATTGATTATTTTTGTAAGCTTGGATCAGTATAAAATATTTTGATGATCTGTGGATGATCAAGAGATTATCATTAATGATCACCGATTATAATATTAGTTCTGCATTATACAATTGTATTTCACACTGACCAGGTGAATTGTTAAATCATCAATCATGTTTTTGAAGGTCATTCAGGACTGATCCTTGTTAATCATCAAATGTTACCATATGATCATCAAAGCAGATCACAATCTTAAATCATCATCTAGATCATGATTTAATCATCAAACATGTAACGTTTAAATCACCAACTGATGATTAGTGATTATTTTTGTAAGCTTAAATCAGCATGATGATTTTTGATGATCTGTAGATGATCAAGAGATTATCATTTATGATCATTGATGAGTATATTACTTCCATATTATACAATTGTAAGTCACATTAGTAAAACTCAACAAAGTTGTATTAATAGTATGAAAATATGAATGTTAACTATCAGCAGAAAGACATTATAATGTAAATCATCTGAAGTTAAGTGTTAATTCCTTTAGGAAGAGTACATAAAATATAGTATGTACATACAAATAACTAATTTTCATATTTCTTAAAAGTTCAAAAGCATAGCTTTTGAACTAATACAATGGTAATTTCTATTGTTAAAATATTTTGCTTTGACAGTGTTAGTTTGCAGATTGTTAAGAAAAGTTCTGAGCACAAACCAGGTATTCATAGGAACTCAGCACAACTCAACAGGGAACTACTGAATGGAGCTGTATAAATCAATCTGAAACTTTGCAACACTGGTGAGGAGTCAGAGTAAGTATTATTGAAAGTGATGTGTTTGTGTAGAAGATGTGTTATAAGTCATGATTCCAATGAACATGTCAAATTAGAAGGCAAGATGCATCCCATGACTCTAGAAAAAATCTTTCAATTTATTGTAGCAATCTTGACCATTGCCAATCATGAAAAATCATGGCAATATTAGATCATCATTAAACACAATCATTATTTCCATAATTCTGTGGTTTTTGATTGGCAGCCATTTAACTTTCATGTTTAATCATTATTAGTCATGATCACAATGATGTTTTTTAAGTTTGAGCATGCTCTTTTAACATAATCTGTAATACTCATTCATGTCATATCATTATTAAATCATCATCTTTTCAGCTGGGTAGTAATACTTAACAAAACTGTGTTTCTAATATGAAACTATGAATGCTACACATCAGCAGAAGCATATTATAATGCAAATCATCTTAAGTTAAGTTTTAATCGCTTGAGAAAGAGTACATGAGATTGTAGGTATAGTATGCACATCTGCATAAGTAATTTGCATATTTCTTGCAAATTTCAAAACCACAGTTAATGGACTAATATAATGGTAATTTCTATTGTTAAAACATTTTTTGCCTTTATAGTATTAGTTTGCAGACTGTTAGGAGATGTTCTGAGCACAAACCATGTACTCGGCATGTAGGAACTCACCACAACTGTAAAGGAAACCACAGAATGGAGCTATATAAATCAATCCAAGCTTTTACAATACTAGTAAGAAGTAAGAAGTCAGAGTAAATATAATTAAATGTAGTGTGTTTGTGTTGATGTGTCATAACTAATAATTCCAATAAACGTGTCTAACAAGAAGGCAAGATGTATTCTGTGAGCACAGTATGTAAGACAGACACGTGATTTTCTTTTTGTCTATTGTAGTAGTCTTGATCATGGCCAGTCATGCAAAATCAAGATACTATGAGATCATAATTAAGCACAATATTTATTTCTATAACATCATGGTTTTTCCTTGGTGGCCATTTAATGTTTATGATTAATCATTGTGTCATGATCACAGTGATGGTTTTGAAGTTTGAACATGATCTTTAAACATAATTGATAATAATCATTCATGACACATCATTATTAAATCATCATCTTTTGGCTGGGCTATTTCCCTGTATCATACGTGAAAGATTGTCCTGACCTTAAATACTCATGGTATCAGAACTATGCAACAGAATATGTTTCAGTACCTAGCTGATCCATTGCAAACTGAATGATTTTTGTTTGCTTAATTGTTACTTATGGAGCTTGATGTCACATCTTTTGAGTGGAAAGTCTTAGTTAGAATGCACATTTAAACTGACAACTTATTATGGACTAATGATCTTGCTACACTGTGAGCAGAAAGGAAACTGTATCTTATTAAAAACATTCTTTAAACAGTGGTCCATTGTCTTGGCACACAGATTTACTGTATATAAAGACCGTTTTGAACTTACTTGAATTTG
Source organism: Neoceratodus forsteri (assembly GCA_016271365.2). Lineage (NCBI taxonomy): Eukaryota > Metazoa > Chordata > Ceratodontiformes > Ceratodontidae > Neoceratodus > Neoceratodus forsteri. The sequence continues at coordinate 256,279,219 of CM028137.1, read as the reverse complement.
TCAGCTTAATAACTAAATACTATGATGCAACAAATGGTGATTGCCCAGTATCTGAAAGTAGCTATCTCTGGAATATCTGTTATGCATTGTTGCCAAGTATTTACTTTATTTGTAAATATTTATTTGTAAATGCATAAAGTTTAAAAGAAGATAACTGCCAATTTTATAGAAATCTGTCAAATAAGTGGGACGTGCTGTGTCAGAAAGAGGTATCAAATGGACCCCAGAGAGAGAGATCAAAGCTCCTACCACCCAACTAAACCTAGGAACTTGAAAGATCTGTAATGGTTCCTAAGACTTAGGGGCATTTTCTATGTTTCAACACAGATTACATCTTGAGTGTATGACCACTGTTGAATTTCACTGAAGGGTACCCACTGACCAACACATTTAAGAGTGCCTCTGATACTTAAAACTATTTTAAAACTCATGGACCATTTGAACCCTTGTAGGAGGCACCATATGAAAAAACATTAAGAAAATAATTTGTTCTTTGACCAATCCACCCATACTAGAATGTGCAGATCCAGCACAACCCTACATCTTGCATATGGACATCAGGCATAGTGGACTTGGAGATGGAGGAGTCACGTGATGTGGTGCACTGGGTAAGATGCCTCTCTACCGGTCCAACCTACCACCCGTTATTTGCCATTCAAAATCCTGCTTTTCAGTAATTTTCACAGAAGACTATTAATCTACAGCCTTTCTGAGCACTCCGGTTCTGTTTGTAGGGTATCGATGGATGAGGAGATGCCAAAAATCACTCTAAGCACACACACCTCCTACTACACCCAAGAAGGCTTCTAAGAAAGCCAGGGCCTCCCCTCACAACCCTCACTGCCTGTTACTGTTGAGTGTCCTGATAGTGACCTTCTTACCCTCTTGAGGTTTCTAGAGGAGTTTCAGCTGTTTAAGGCCAAAATGCAGAATATGGCAGGGGAAATTAAAAGCATTTCTAATACCCTGGAGAAGCTTTCTAAGAAAACTGCTGACAACAGTATGTATGCAATCCGTTGAAAAGAAGCAAGATAAAGCTGATCTGGAGTTGGTGGCCCTGAGGCAAAGGCTAGTGAAAATGGAGAATAAGGTTGAAGATTTGGAGGCGTGAGTCGCCGTAACAATGCAGTAATAATCAGCTTGCCAGAGGGTGAAGAGGCTCAGATCCGTCAAGTTTACCAAAAGTTCATGGAAAGGTGACAGGCCTTCTCCTTTCGATGCTAGCTACATCATAGAAAGGCCTCACGGGCACTAGGCCCCCTCCCTTGGTTGGAGCCCTCCTAGAGGCATTCATATTTCATTTTCTGAATTTTCAGGGTGACAACACTTCCTATACAAGGTTAAAGAGGTGCAAGATTTACAATGGGAAGGTAAAAAGCTGAGGGTGGCACAAGATCTGCCTTTATCTATGCCACAAAACAGCTACGTTTCATAAAGTGGTCCTCAAGCTGATTGCCGAGGAATTAAGTTCTGCATGGGTTTTCCTGCAAGGCTTCAAGTTTGTATAAATGGCTCATGGGTGACCTATGAGGAGGTGGAGACTGCATCTACCGGGCTCAAAGAAGCGTTCCTGATTTATTCAAGCCTATATGAGAGAGGAGCTGGCGTGAAAGACACACCAAATTTCCATCTGGTGGAGCTGCCTATCTGCATTAAATCATATTTGGCTTCAATACTTTTGGGGCCAGGCCACGGATATACTGTATACCTGGTTGTTTATCTCTCCATTACAGTTCTCGAGTGGGGTCCTCCTTCTGATGCAACATGGACATTCTGTTCCCGATCTGGTTTTCATCTTCAGGACTTTTTGATACATTGTGGACTCTTATTTCTCACTTTGGTTTATTTCTGTCTCAATTGTGATTTAAGAGCTAGGTGTTAGCAGGCTCATTTGTGTTTTCGGTTTCATGTAATGAGCATATGAGCAGGGCCATGGTTCTTGTGCTAAATCCCATTTTGCTAGTCCTGGTGCCTTTGTTTCTCAGGAGTGTTGACCCAATCTTATGGCAATGGGGGCAATGCTTTTCTTTTCAGATTTTATTATGAGACCTTTCTGGCAGTTGCGTCTCTCCTGGCCTTGTTAACTTGGCCTACTCCTTTTTATTGTTCTCAGATTTCTCCTTCTTTAATGGGGCAGAACTGGGGGAGGTAGAACAACCCAGCGCATACTATGTTTGTAGCACTATAGATGGAGTATGCATATATATGTGTGTTTTCGAGGATCCTGAGCTGGCAACATGAATGATGGCTAGAAACATTCAAGTTATTAGTTGGAATGTTAAGGGAGTGAGGCACAAGACCAAGCAGTATAAAATACTGCAGCACATAAGCCATTTAAAGGCAGAAATTGTGTTTTTGCAAGAGAGCACTTGCTCATGGGGGGCTGAAAGATGAGATGGCAACAAATTGGGCAGGTGTTTGCAGCAGAAGGAATGACCCATAGTAGAGGGTCATGATCCTCCTACATAGGTCAGTTCTGTTCAAACCTCTTCAGGTTATATCTGACCCTTCAGGCAGTTTCTTGTTTGTAAAAGGTAGATTGCATACCTTGGACGTTCTCCTGGGTGCTATTTATGGCCCCAATGTAGATTCCCTAGCTTTTTGCCCAGATAATTAAAGTTCTAACTCCCTTTTGGACACTCCCATGGTCATAGGGGTGATTTCAATCTTGTTTTTGATCAGGCCCTTGACAGGTTGGTCAATCCATCAAGGTCTTTCCTTGGCACAAAGAGCCTTTAGGGACCTGATGGACTCCATTGATCTTTGTGATATCTGGCGCGTATTGCATCCCAATGTAAGGGAATACACTTTTGTTTCTCCTGTGCACACAACCCCTCTAGGATCGATTATATCCTCATCTCTCAAAGCCTCTTACCAGGGTTTATATGTTCTAGCATCATTTCAGGACCCCTTGGATCACTCTGTGGTCACCTGTCTAATCCTTGGCCTTGTTGCCAAATAAATAGGGCAGATGGAAGCTGAATAACCAAATCCTGAAAGAGCCAAAGACGGTTCAATACCCATCATCCCAAATAGAGCAGTTTATTGTTCTAATTCTAACTCTATGGGGAAGCAGGACATGATATGGGGTGCCTATAAGGCATATCTAAGGGGATTATAATTGGTTTAACATCAAAAGGAAGAGGAGAGGGCATCTCGGATTTCTAACCTTCTGTCCCAAATTAAGAGTATGAAGACTGTTCTTTCTCCTTCTTCCTCTGAGGCATTCAAACAAGATTTAACGAAACTGAGAGAAGCCTACTTAGCAATGTTAATGGAACAAGCCGAATATGCAATTTGGAAATCAAATGCGTATATAGCGATCAGGGCGAGATGGTGGGTAAATGCTAGCATTACATATTAAGCAACGGAATCCACCAGACTCATTCCTGCTATTCACTTTCTTAGTGATAATTCTCTTAAGGCCCCCGGAGATAGTGGAGGAGTTTACAAAGTACATCCGGGATTTATATGGTCCTATGGTTAATTCCCTTCTAAGGAAAGACTTTATGAATATCTGAGTGATTCACAGTTGCCAACCCTTACACAATCCCAGCAAATAATTCTGGAGTCTCCCATCTCTGAGAGGCGAAATCAAAGAGTAATTAAATCTCTCCCATCCGACAAATCTCATGGCCCTGATGGGTTTACTTCCAATTTCTATAAAGCTTTCTCAAAGCAGCTTATTCCCATCCTGCTGCAGCTTTTCCAGGCTATTCTCTCGGGTAAAGTGTCTGATCCCTCTTTTTGAGGCCTTAATAGTTCTGTTGCCCAAGCCGGGCAGACGCCGGATCAGGTGGCAAGCTACAGGCCGATATCCCTACTAACCAAGATATTAAAATCCTGGCAAAATTACTAGCCGACCGTGTGGAGGCAGTACTTCATTCTCTTATTGGGGCTGAACAGGTTGGTTTCATGAAAGGAGATCATCAGTTGACCACCTGAGGACCCTGTCCCATGTCTTCTTGGCATCCAAGGATGCTCCTCATCCAATGGTCTTGATCTCATTGGATGCTGAGAAAACATTGACAGAGTCCACTGGGAATACCTATTTGTTATGATGGAAGCCTATGGTTTCCTAGGGAATTCGGAATTGGGTGAGTTCTCTATGTAAGTTCCCTCTGCCAGAATCTCATGTGAAGGGTTATTTCAACCTCTTTAGACTATATGTTGGGACTAGACAGGGATGTCCCTATCTCCTCTTCTCTTTAATATTTATTTAGAGCCGCTTATCAGAAGGTTATCAGGAGCCCAGGGTATATCAGGTATCTCTCTCGGGAACAGATGGTTAAAGTGGCGGCCTATGCAGATGACTTATTGTTACAGATACCATATCCACTCACATCAATTCCTGCTATCCTAAAGCTTATAGGCGATTTCAGTAAGGTTTCAAATTGTAAACTTAATGTAGGAAAAGGCGGTAGTTTTTCCTCTTAATCATTAGGTCTGTAAGCAGGATATTACTGTGTTAGGACTCACGTGAAGTCTGATTAACTAAATACCTTGGGCTCCTTTTAACAAGGAGCACGACAGTTAAATATTGATGCATTAGTACATAAAGTAGATCTTGACCTTCGTGGGTGGGCTCTACTCTCTCTCTCTCTCTCTATGGGGCAGAATAAATTTAATAAAATTAATGTTTTCCTTGTCTGTTCTACCCCTCAATATGTTGAACATATGGCTTCCCTTGTCCTGGGTCAAAAGGTACATGGTATGATTTCTGCTTTCATATGGGGATAAGAAGGCCAGAATGGCATTTCATAAGTTAGCGGACCAAGGCCAAAGGAGGTTTAAGACTTCTCCATATCGGGCTATACTATTGGACCAGCCAGGCCAATAAATATCTCAGATGGCAGACCGTGGACCAGCTCTCCACGGTTGCTACATATCCCAACTTGGTTAGCTATCGAATCTGCTTCCATTAAAAACATGGTCTTTCCCCGCTGCACTGTTATATACCAAATTGGTTCTCTACAAAAGTCTCTATGTAGTTCCCTTATAGCTGTCTCTATCAGGGTTCATATTCAGTTGTGTGCATTTCTAAGATATATGAATCTCAAGATTTATCCCAACCTGTTATAGGCAGTCCCAATTTCTTATTAGAGGGTAAGCCCCTCCAAGCCACATGAGCTTTCTCAGATACAAAATTGCTGTTTAGAGGAGTTTGTGTAACCTAATAGTTAATGGTATTCTTCAGCTGATATTATGTAAGTTCTCAATACCTCATGCAAATATCTTTAAAATTTTCCAGTTTCATCACCTTTTGGTTAAGGTAATGGGCTTAACCCCCCACCTCCTAATTTCAATTTTCAGAGCACCTTAACAGAGTTGGCAGGTCTGCCTCATGCCGTTTCAAAATATATAGTGTTCTCTTCACCTGGGCCTACCCTGATAATTATGCTCCCATTTCCTTTTGGGCCTCTCTCTTTAGGGTAAAGATTTGGATTGGTCTCTCCAGTGGCAGAACTGCCATAAATTCCTTAAGCAGGACAGACTTACGCTAATGCAATTTAAGATTCTGCATAATATCTACTATTCACCACAGAAACTTGCTAGGCTTGGTCTTGTGTCCTCCCCTTCAGTACAAGATGCCAATCTCAAGAAGGAGATCTTCTTCATATTTTCTGGAGCTGTTCTAAAATTGCCCCACTCTGGACTGTGATCAAACAGTGTGTTGACCCTTTGTTAGGCTCTCGGACCTCTTCACCCTGAAATTTGCCTCCTTGGAGATTTTCCTCCATCTCGGTGGTGAACAGGAAGTATTATATAGCCCTGATGTCGATGTCAGTTAAAAGGTGGTTTTAAGACATTGGAGGGATACAGAGGTGTCAACATATGTTGAATGCTTCAGGAGTTACTTGCAAATCTCAGAAATGAAAGGACTATTGCCAGTTTATCTAACAAACTTAAGAAGTTCGATAAAATCTAGGGACCACCACAGGCTCTCTATGCACTTCAAGGTTAAGCATTAATATGTTACATTCATAGGGATAGTGCTAGAGATATTAAAATGGCTGGGTTGTTGAGGTGGGAGTGGGTAGGGTGGATGGGAGGGTGGGGAGAGCAAATCACTTCATACTCCATACCTGCAGTATGGACATTTTATCCATTGTCATGACTCGCTCTTTGTACGGGAAAATTAATAAAGTTTGAATTGAAAAAAAAAAAAGTGGACTTGGAGACCTCCGACTAAGACTACTGTAAGGTATGATACCTGTGGTTTCACCCATGAAGTCTGACATTGTAAAATTGATGTTCTGTGTCCATATATTTGAGTTCCTGGCTGTCAACTGGGCCATAGTTGAACAATTTCACAAATACCCATATGGAGCCCACATCATCAAAAGACAGACAACAACCCTTTAATCTACATGAAAGTAGAGATGTGCAAAGTCTGTGAACTTTGCTCTGTGAGTTAATTCATGGATTTCACAAAATTAGCGACCATGAATTTCATAAATTCGATGCAAAATGCATAACTTCACCTGCAATTTCATGCTTCAGCCACAAAATTCATGCTTTGCTGAAAAACCCTGCAAATTTCAATCAATTTTCATGCAGATTGTGCAAATAGAAGTTTTAGACTTTTCTCAAAACTGCAAATTCTGTGAAGCAAGAATGTTTGGTGCTTCATGCAAACTTCACAGGCAAAGTTTAACCATAACATCTCTACATGAATGCTACATTAAAGCTGGATGCTGCTGGTCAGCAATGTCATCCACCTTATCTACATATGATGGAATACAGGCCTGGCTTGAATCACATCAATGCTGATGCATTACCCAGGTGCCCAATATACAGTATTCCTCTCAGGTAAAAAAAAAAAAGGAACTAGATTCCAGAGACAACTATTAGTGCTCCCTGTAAGAAGATCATGACAGAGGAGAAAGCACCATCAGCTACCCCTCCACCACCATCTTGTGCATACACCAGGAGTTCCCATCATTTGAAAGAGTATTACTGGTACCAGTAAAATAGATTAGTGCCCAAAAGTATGGCTGGATGCACAGTTACTATACAAGAGGGGTTGGGGCTATGTTATGTTTGGCTAATCCTTGATAAGCAACTGAAGGACAGCCAGGACACTATATTTAAAGTATACCTAAACAAGCAGTTTTTAAAACTGCAAACTTCAAAATCTGGCTTCATAGCGAGGAAAGTAAAGCCTACTGTTAACATTTTTGCTAAAACTGCATTTATGTAAATAACATAAATGTAGTTTCATAACTTGAAAAATGTAAACATCAGCCTTTCACTTACAAAAAACAGCCTTGCCTTCTCCCTAAGATGTCTGCCAACTGTGTTAAGTAATGAGTCATGATGACATCATCGAGTCAGAGTAAGAGACCAATATAGATTCCTATAGGCTAAGTAGTTCATCTTTCCCTCTTTGTTTTGAATTGTTTAACCAGATTGATCAACACCATGTGTTAACATGTGGATTATTTTGATCAGTACACATATTAGGCTATGATTTTGTTAATTTTATTTACTTTAACTTGCTGAAAATATTTTGCAATCTAGCTGACTTCTCTTTTGCAAACTGCAGAACCTTACAACACTTCAAATACCTGATGACCTAGTGGTTATGTGATGCCCTGATTTTTTGTTAACCAGGAGACACACTATGCTGAAACCTAGTTTACAGATGTGGCGGGCAGCACAAGGAAGTTAAATGACTTGCTCAGGGTTACACAGTGAAGTACCAGTCTGGTCAAATTCCAAAGCTCATGCATTCTTGTTAATCCACAAAAAGCTTCTCTTGTATTCTTTGTCCAAGTGAACCCCTGCACCTAGCCTGGCTTCTGTTGAACATCCCACCATCCATATTGTGTCCTTAGTATTGCCCAGGGCTGCATATGACCTTGCAGTCTCATGAAGAGAATTATCACACCTCAGACTGTAATCGTATACCTCAGAGAGTTGTGCATACCTACATCGATACGGATCATCAGCTGGCACTGTTAAAAATACCTCCCAAATCACACTTAAGTCCATTTATTCAATGTCTGACTTCTGCTCCAACAGTAAACATTGAGAGGATCACTACCCTTCTGCACAGTGAAGGCAGTATGTACAGTTCTCCTGTTGTATTTTTGTCCCGCCTCATTAACCAACAATTGGGTCTTCATGGAGGGCCAAGCAACAAGGCTCAGGACTCACCAGAAAACTGCTGTTCATGCCCTCATAAGGGCTGTACTACTATGGATAATAATGTTATTAGCAGGAGAGGCGTGCTAATGCCTTGAGTGAATCCACCAGACTTCCAGTGTCAGTCTGCTCCTTTACCTGTGATCTGTAGAACCCAGCGGGACAGTTCCCAGCAAATCTTCTCCAGTACTTTTTAGTGCCCTACTCCACAATGTGAGCTGGTTGGCTATCACCCTTCTAAATCTTGAATGATCTATACACACGCCCTCAATACTGTCCTAATAAATGTCACCCCACACACACACACACCTGAGGTAATCTCCCTACACTGAATTAAAGTAACACTTTAAGTGCAGCTCTGCCATTGAGTGTTGTATCATTGCTGGCTGCTCTTATTCCACAGTCAGGTAGTGATCATGGTGCTGGCAGCCCTACATTTCAGATCTCACAATGATCTGCTAAACATCCCCTTCTGTCTTCCTCTAACCTGACTATAGCTGCACACTGCTGGAATTGCCTCTTCAGTCCTCTCTGGCATTCATTCTTAGCTTCCTGCTCCCCACAGCAAAACTGGTGAGCTTACTACCCTTCTGCATCATGAATACGGTTAGTACAGTTGCCCATGTCATTTTTACATATTAATAATAAACATGATCTTCTGGTAAGCCAAGCTGATAGCAGCAGGGCACAAGGGAAACATATGCATTCTTACCCATATACAATCTAATCCATCTATGATTAGGCACTGTTAAATGACGTGCATAATGAAGTGCACACCCATCATTTAATAGTGCCCAATTAAAGGTAGCCTAGATCTTATAAGGATAGGAAAGGTTATAATTCCTCTTGTTCCTGCTGCTGTCTGCCTGACTTACTGGAAAGATTTGTTTATTTTGATATTTCAAAAACCTGGGGACTGTACTACCTACATTCATGATGCACGAAATGATGAGCCTGCCAGTTTTGGTGTGAGAAGTAGTGAGAATGAATACCAGAGGGGACTGAGAAGGCTACTCCGCAAGGTACTGCTATATTCAGGGAAGGGGAAGACAGAAGGGAGAAGTATGAGCAGATCACTGAGATATAAGATGGGGCTGCCACCACCATGAGGACTGCCTGGCCCTATTGTCCTGGCCAACATTCCCTTCCCATAAAACCAGTTCATGCAATTGTCCAAGGCTGTGTGGGTATTAATGTGTGAATTGGCTGCCACTACACATTCAGTCACTTCATGAAAGCACTATATAAATACTGATTCTTATTATTATTATTTCCCATGGATAAAGAAGAAGACTAGACAAGACAAGCATATCTTTGATTTCCAAGAAAGTATGAACTCTGGCATTGGACTACAGAAGAACTTTGCTACAAACAAGTGGTGGATCTATGGTGGTGAAGGGTGCAGCTGTAACCTGCCCCCATTGTAAAGTACTTGCTTGCAGCATTTCACTTTGTTGAAGAACTCTAATTTATTGATTGTATAAATGTTTACATTCAAACATATGGATTACATTTGTAGTTTCAGTCAAAAACATACTAGAAAAGCACAATAGCAGAAAATATATACAAAGGCTTCATAAAATGTTAAAAGTGCATATCAAGTATGCACGCACTCCCAACACCCTCTCCCTCCCCATTGTAGCATCCTGGATCTGCCATAATCACTAGACCACCAGATTATTCAAGATTTGTACTGCACTGTGGTCTGCCTAAGAGAAAGTCAGTTGGATTAAAACACAATTTAAGCATGTTAAAGTAAACAAAATGAACAGAACCACAGCCTAACATGCATATTGATCTAAATAATGCACATGGTTTTGACAATTTTGGTGAAACAATTCTATACAAAGGGGAAAAAGAACTAGTTAGCACTATAGAAAGCCATATAGCTCTCTGACTTGAGCTCAATGATGTCATCACTAACACATTTGGTGGCCATTTTAAGAAGCAGGTAAGGCAGTTTTTAAAAATTGGAAGGCTGATTTTCCATTTTTCAAATGCTTTGGAACCACATTTAGGTAACATGTATAAATGTAGCTTTAGCATTAACAGATTCAGTAGCCTTTTCTTTAGTCCTGTTTGAGGTTAGATTTTGAATAGTTTGCTGTCAAAATGTTGTTTAGGTATCCTTTAAGTAAAATTGGACTTTAGAAGGCACCGTAAAACTAATCAAAACATTATACATTGCTACCTGATTGCATGTGTACTCCCTTCTTTTCTTTAGGGCTTGATCTTGGCCTAAATAACCCTCCCCACTATTTTTTATTCCTAATTAATGCCTGATCATATGTTGTTTTAGAGTTATAAGTTGCATGCACTGTAGTGACTATTATTAGCTGTATTGGGTAATGGGTGGCTTTATCCTGTGGGAGGCACTTCATCCCAGGTGGCGATGCCATGCTTATACATAGCTTGTAAACATTTATCTGGGAGGGGCACCATGCAGAAATTAAAACTTGGATACAACCCCCATAGCAATAGTTTAACAAACCCAGGCTACTCAGCCTTGTTGAGTCCACAGGTAGGATTAGTAACCATAACATCAGCAGTGACCTGGTTAAACATCCATGGAACTTTCTGACAAAAATAAAGACTTGATGTAGAAACAATTGCAACTCTGTGTACAAAAGGTGATCCACCCACGGATTCTTTTCAATTTCAGTAAGAATGGTTATTTTTTAAATTGCTGAACCAATTCACTGGAGATTTTGGTTCCCACTCCTGCTCCAATATAACAGATCTGTAAGTTCTCAGACCTTGACAAGCTGAACATCTTATTTTAACACAGGAAGAATGGAGGCAGAATAACAATCTAAGCACATCAAAATACTATATTTGGAAGTATTTATTTAACGTTAAGAAACTGATGCATGAATGCAGAAGGCATAGATCTGTTAATATGTCTCTGTCCCTCAGTACTAAATCAGCAATCTCTCTCTCTGTCTCTAAATTAAAGGTTTGGCTACAATTTGTGGGAATAAATGTCAGATACTGTACCTTGAACATTTGATATGTAGCAGACTCTAAAGGAAATTAGTTGGTTTAGAAATTGAACACTTTTCATAAGCTATGGCGTAGATATGATGCCTACAACCTAAACTACCATGAAGCCTGATCTCATCATATCTCATAAGCAACAGTAATTAGGTCATGGACTGGTAAGTAGTCACAAGGGAGACCTTCAGTGAACACCAGGTTTCACAGACTGTGGTGCTGGTAGCTCTGCAGGGCACTGTCCAAGTAACCATATTGATGCCTATGATGGTGTTTGATGTCCACTGCTGTAATGTGTAAGATCAAAGGTTAAACCAACACTCTGTTTGAGTATACTGGTGGTGGTGGTTCCTGTGGCATGTCTTAAACAAGCACTTGTCAAAGCCGAATGTTTGCTTGCTGGCATTGGTACTGGTAGTGCAGGAGTTAGAGGATTCATAATAGGAATGGCAGTGAAGTATTGAACTAATGCCAGCCCCCACAGAGAGTGAAAGGTGTTGGGGTGTGCCTTTGGGTCATTGGCCATAGTGCTTATGCCATTCACCTTACCCCACTCTGCAGACACCGACAGGTGATGCAGTGTGCTTTGGGGTCTCCGGCCCTTATGCTTACACCATTCCATAAGGAAATAAGCTGAGATGGGTGCAGTATAGGAGAATGGGGTGGACATTAGGGCTGAAGACTCCAAGGACACCTCAATGCCTGTCAGTGGCTGCAGGGTGGGGTGGAATGCCATGAGCATTATGGCTGACAAACCTAAGTCACACCCCGATGCCTGCTAGTCTGTACAGGGTGGGCATTATGGCTGAAAACCCTAATGCCCCAGGCATTTGTTAGTATTTGCTCCAAATTTTCAACATGAGGCTTTATGGGACCCGACCTCATGAACAGTGGCACTATCATTTGTTTCTCAATCCTGAAAGTGATTTTGCACAGTGAGTGTGCTATTCTGCACCACAGGTGTAGAAACACATTTCGGGCAGGATGTGAAAATGACAGCTGTACTGTTCATGAGGAGATGTGAAAATGGCAATACTGAAAATCTGTAGTGAAAATATGAAAACTGGTAAAGTTAAGAGCATGCATAAAACTGTGCAACACACGCCCATAACGCAATCATTCTTTGGAAGTTTTCCACCAAATTTCAACATAAGCATTTTGGGACCTCCTCATAAACGGTGGCACTGTGATTTTGTTAATCTGTCCCAAAAGTTGATTTCCCACAGCAACTATGCCATTCTGTGCCACAGGTGTGAAAACACATTTTGGGCAGGATGAAAATGACAGCTATACATTTCATAAGGAGGTGTGAAAAATGGCAATGTTGAAAATCTGGAGTGAAAATATTAAAACTGGCAAAGTTATGAATGTGCATAGAACCTGTGCAACACACGCTTGTAATGCAGTCATTGTTTGGAATTATTTCACCAATTTGCAACATGGCTTTTTGACCTCCCCTCATGAACAGTGGCACTGTTCTTTCATTATGTCCCTAAAGGTGATTCCATGCAGTGACCATGAAATCACCTTTGGAACCTAGAAATGAAATGACAGTGCCAGTGTTCATGAGGTGAGGTCCCAAGAACCCATGTTAAAAGTTGTGGCCAAAATTCCTGAAATTGGCTGTGATATCAACCTAATTTGAAACCTCCCAATGGATTTGCATTATATGGCTTACCTTGAAATATTCAGTTTTCGGTCAGCTTTGAAGAAAGCAGATGTGTCCTGGTTCAGAGAAGATCGCTGCTCCCAACCTCTGGAGAGGTAAGTATGTGATAAAGGGGTGCAGGGAGGTGAGTGCGCAGGGGGGTGGGGATGGGGAGACAATGATGGACCATTTTCTTTTTACAGGGAAAAACAGAGAAGGATGGTTTTCTTCATTCACAGGAAAATCAAATTATTATTAATGTGGTCACTCTGGGGTGTGCTCCCAGTGTGCCACAATAGTGGGGAGGGGCATGCTGACATGGGGATTGGGCACCCCAATGTTGGCAAATAACTTAGAGGGTTTGGGGGAGGGGGCATCTGACACCGGGAGTGGCATCCTGGTGTTGGAAATTGTATAAAAGGTTTTTCAGCACATTGGGGTGGGCTTTCAGTGTGTCACAATAGTGAGGGGCATGCCAACATGGAGATTGGGCACCCCAGTGTCGGCAAATACTGGAGTGTGTGGCAAGCAGCAGGAACCTCCATTGTGGAAAGCCATGCCACAGCTATTTTATTTATTAAAATGTTTCACCAGGAAAGGCACACTGAGCAAACATGTTGCTCTTAACTCTGGCCACATGCAATACAGTGCATCACCTACTGTAGCTGTAATGTGCATGGCGGTGTCGGAAATCAAATAAAATGTTTTCAGCACACTGGGGTGAGGCTCCCAGTGTGCCACAATAGTGGGGGCATGCTGACATGGGGTGTGGACACCCCGATGTTGTAAATACTTTAGAGCAGTTTGGGGAGGCACATCCAACACTGAAGTGGGCATCCCAGTGTTGGAAATAAAATAAACAGTTATTCAGCACACTGGGGTGGGCTTCCAGTGTGTCACATTAATGGGGGATACATGCAGACATGGGTTGGGTACCCTGATGTAGGCTTGCAGGAGTGTGTTTGGGTGGCAGGAGCCACCATGGAAAGCCATGCCATGGCTACTTTATTTATTGAAATGTTTCACCAGGAAAGGCACACTGAACAAACATGTTGCTTGTAACTCCGCCATGCTCATTACAGTGCATGGCCTACTGTGCACTGTAATGCACATGGCTGGAGTCTTGTCATCTGATGCTGCAATGACAAAACTGTACCTGATTGCAGCTGCAGATTTCTTTAACTCTTTGGCTCTCTTTGAAGCTGGTGTCATAAGCAGCTTGCTCACTGATTGGTGGCTGAGGATGCACCAATAAAGTGTCCGCTGCATTGGCCACAACACTGACACACCTCTGAAATGTGCTACTGCCACAAGATGTTTGTTGGACATGCGCTGTGTGCATGCATGCAAGCAAACATAACAAAATACAGGAATTTATATGATATCCTTGTCAAATTTTCTTTATTTAATAATCCACCAACAGATTTCCTTGGTTCAATATCAATGGGTTTGTATATGTATCACCCACCAGTGACTTTTACTGAAAATAAAAAATATTTCCTAGGCCTCCCTTTCTGGACAACAAAACAAACAAGATAAAACATCTTTTTAATGGAGATACGACATTAATTTCAAGATGATTTTGTTCCTCATGCATGCATTTATATGTGAACATATGTGTTTGTCTCAAATCTTTTTAAGGTATATAAACTTTTTTATTTTTCATTTCTATTTCAGGTCTCACTTGACAAATCCATCTGGTTATTCAGGCACATGCAGCACGGACATCTCATTTAACCCTTGCTGTACGCGGACTGATATATCAGTCCAGAAACGATCAGCAGCCAAAGGGTTAAAATTATTACATAGTTAACTCCTTTGTGATCATACTGCAAATGCTGCTTCCATGCACTGTGTGCTGACTGCTGAATGTAACTAACAAATCTACTATAACTCTGCCTTTTGTTTTTAATTTGTAAATAAAGTAAGTACTGTTTATTTGATTAAAGTGATTTCTGGTATGAACTGCATGCCAGTCGCTTGAATGAGTGTTGTTTCATTTCTTTTTATTTTACAGTTTGTATGTTATGTGTGTGGGGAGGGCAGCACATGTCAGCTACAGGACAGTTCTGTTTTAAAAATAGAGTGAAGGCTCCAAAAGGTTGTTTTTCCTTTCTTTTTTTTTATCTCCTGTGGCATGTCTCTCAGTCTTTAAAGCACTGAGGGGTAGCTTGTGTTGTGACCCACTCAGCAGGTCTGTGAAGCTCGAGCAGTAACTTGTGCTGTGACTCACTACAATGAGTCTTTGAAGCCCTGAGCAGTAACTTGTGATGTGACTCACAATGCTGGGTCTTTCACACTGTGTGGGCTGCTTGGATGGTCTTTCAAGCCCTGCAGGGAACTTGTGCTGTGACCTGCTTGGCAGGTCTTTTAACACCCTGAGGGCAACTTGGCTGTGACACCTTTGGTGGGTCTTTCAAGCCAGAGGGGCAAATTCTCTTGTGACCTGCTATGGCAGGTCTCTCAAGCTCTGGTCAGAAGAGGCAGTGTGACTCAGGATTCATCATTATCTGGCATCAGTGCACTGTACCAGCACCACACTGTAATGCTTCCTAGTACTTGGTGCTGGTACAGTATAGTGATGCCAGATAATGATATCCTGAGTCACACTGCCTCCCAATCCATAGCCTGAGAGATCTACCATAGCAGGTCACAAAACTTTGCCAATCGGAGCTTGAGAGACTGAATACCTCTTTGGGGGTATAAAACAAAATAGCCTTTCATATTCTTTGCTCCATTTGTTGTAAAATAATAAAATTGGCAAGTAACTGGCACCCCACACACACACACACAACATACAAAACAATCAAACTGGTAAAATAAATAAAAAAATACTCATTAATGCAACTTATACAGGGAATCACTTCAATCAAATAAACAGTACTCACTTTATTTACAAATTAAAAGAAAACATGTAGAGTTATAGCAGGTTTGCCAGTTACAGTCAACACACAGTACATGGAAGCAGTATCTGCAGCATGATCACAAGGGAGTTAAGCAGTAATTTTGAATTAAAACCTGCGCTGCCTGTGTCTGGGAAGCAGAACAATTCATCAAATGAGACTTGAAATAGATGTAAACATAAAGTCACTACACTTAAAATAAGAGCTGAAACAAACAAATATGTTTACATACAAATACATGGATGAGCACCAAAATAGTTTTAGAAATTAATTTCATGTCTCCTTTAAATTGAGTAGTTTTCTTTAAAGGCCTTCTGACATCTCTAGGGCAACTTTATAGTAAGCAATAATAGACAACGGGATATGTTGAAATAAATATATGCCCAGGGGCATAGTAAGGTATGAAGCTGCAGACTGAATGCCTTCACCCTGGAAGTGCAGTTGTGTCAGCACAATGCACACACTGAGTGTCTTATTGAATTTAGAAAATGGTGTTCTGTAATAAAAATCGACAAACCAGCTACCAAGCAGCTCCAAACAGCTACAGACCAGTGTCAAAAAGCAAACACAGGTAATCACAATCTCTCAGATGCTTGGCTACACAATTCGGCTTCATCAAAAATCACACATCAGTGCTGTGTTCCAGATAATTCATTCATTAATAAACGCACAGCAGTAAGATGCAAATGCATCCTCCCTCATTCCAACCAAATGTTTTCATCTGATATTAGTGCTTTCTCAAGGCTGAGTTCATGTAAAATAGCCCAGGCTAAAAAGTCCACATTTAAAGTGACAAAATATCAAATGTGAAGCGTATAAACACATATGCATATATTACGGCCTTTAACATTTACATCAACCCACATAACACTAGACATAAAACTAGTCCAAATCCATATATAAATATAATTCCAATGAAAAACTAAGGGATAAAAGAACATATGAATAAGATGTGGGGAGGAACAGGTTTGGAAAAAATGAAAAAAAGACTAAATGTAACTACATTATATTATGTACATACAAATGAAATCCTTAAATTGTTTTAATTAGTATTCATCTAATAACCAAATGTTTTGGACACAAATGATAAGATATCATCAACATATCAAGAAATCATTGCAAAAGTTATAAAAGGGTGTCAACCAGAAATGGTCATTCAATCCGGGGTGGGGTCAAAGATTTCATCTCATACTTCCAGAAGGCCTTCCTTAGCAACTTCCTGTCCATGTCCCCACCTCACAGACTCATGTACTTTCTCTATTACTTGAAACAGAAAACTGTATTTTTACCTCTTTTGTGTATATGTTGAGCCAGGGTGCTAAACCCATCCAAATTCTGAATACTTTTCACATGTTGTCCTATCCTTTGTTTGACTTTCTTCTTTGTCTTATCAATATAGAAAGAGGGACACACATTACATTGGGCCAAATAAACAATACTAGTGGTGTTACAGGTGGCAAAATCCCACACAGAACATCTTCTCTCAGTGGTAGAATGTTTAACTTCAGTTCCTATTGGTATGTACTAGCAATACTGATAATTACCACATTTGTGGTACCCTGGTGGCAGGTGTTACTAATTTTCATGACCCACATTTTGCCCCAATATGTACTGTTAGCTAATGTATCCTTTAGATTGACACCCTTCTAAACACCATCCTAGGGGTGTTTTGGACTGCCTGCTTAAGTTTCTTTTCTGTGTTTAAAATGTGCCAATTCTGTTCAATAACTTCTCTGACCAAATGTGTTTGAGGGGCGAAAGTTGTAATGAAAACTAGAGTACCCCCCATCCTGTCTATGATTTCTATCCCTCATGCTGGGGTCTCATAGGTCTCCTCTCTATGTCAACCACTTTTCCTTTGCCAACTGGATGATCTCTCTATTATATCCTCTTCTAGGAAATCTATGAGTCAATTTTTCTGCCTGTGCCTGATAGTCCCGCTTATTTGTGCAATTACATTTAATCTGTGTAAACTGTCCAACTGGGATGTTTTTAATCACATGACCTGGATGTGGGTCATAAAATGACAAACATCTGCCACCAGGAACCACAAATGTGGTAATTGCCAGTATGCAGCAGTAGGAACTGAATTTAAACATCCTACCACTGAGAAAAGATATGCTGTGTGGGATTTTGCCACCTGTAACACCACTAATGTTGTTTATTTGGCCAGTGTAATCTGTGCCTTCTTTCCATATTGGTAAGGCAAGAGGAACCTTAAAAAGGATCGGACAATATGTGAGAAGTATTGGGAATGTGGATGGTGTTAGTGCCGTGGCACAACATACATACAAAAGAGATAAGAGCACTGTTTTTGTTTCAAGAAATAAAGTGCATAAGATTGTGAGGGTGGGGACGTGGATTGCAAGCTGCTACAAAGGGAGGCCTTCTGGCAGTATCAGATGAAATCTTTTTTGTTTTATACATACTTTATACTCCTGTTCTCCCCAGTAGCCCCAATCTAACAGACTGCCCCAACCCCGTCACCCAACTCCTCTGGGACTTACCGTATGCCTGGTGTCCTCTGCCACAGGACTTGTGGCATGTGCCCAGCCACTGGTGTATAGCCTGGGGTCGGTCCTCATCCTGAATTCTGGGAGTATTTTCAGCTGATTTTTCCCCTTTTTCTTCCCCAGGTACCTCAGTCAACATAGTCAGGCATGTGTGTGGAGGCATGCATGCATGCTGGCACCAAGCTCAGACCTTGATCCACCCCCCAGCCTAGCGCTTAGCCCCCCCAGTGCCCCAACATCACCACCAAGCCTCCATTCAGTGGCAGCCAAGAGCCAGGGAAGGCCTACCTCCTGATCAGGGAGAGGAGAACTTCCTGACAGCTGCTTCATCCACTCCTGCCCACCCCCCAGCTGACCCTCGGCAACCCATGCTCATTCCTGAACACGGGTCGCCGGCATGGCGAGAGGTAAGGCATCCATTGCCTCAGCCCTCTGCATCACTGGACCAGACATAAGATGAAATCTTTTAACTCTTCAGGTTGAATGACCATTTTCAGTTGGTATCCTTTTATAACTTTTGCAATGATTTTTGATGTGTTAATGATATTTTATAATTTGTGTCCAGAACATACTGTATGGTTATTAGATGGATACTTACTAAAACATTTTAGAATTTCATACTGTATGCATGTACATAATATAATGCAAGTTTTTTCTTAGTATTTGTTTCCTTTTCCTTACAACCCGGCTCTCCCCACCCCTCTTTTATCTGTTTTTCCACTTAGTTTTCATTGGGACTATCTTTTATCTGGATCTGGATTAGTTTTATACCTGGTGTTACGTGGGTTGACATAAATATTATAGTCTGTAGTATATTCATATGTGTTTATACATTCTACACATTTGGTGTTTTGTTACTTTAAATGTGGGCTTTTAAACCTGGGCTATCTTTGTATGGAGTCAGCCTTCAGAAGCTATAGTATCCACACAAAACATTTGTGAAAGAAGGAAGGTACATTTACATCTCACTGCTTCATGTTTTATTAATGAATGAGTTTTCCAGAACACAGCATTGATGTTTGATTTCTGGAATAAAAGAAACAATGAGAACAGTTTGAAAATAAAATAAAAATGAAACAATTATACCTTTGTAAATTAACGCTTAATTGTTCTTTTAGTGTCAGGGGTGATAATTTATTTTGCTGCACTGTCATGGCTCCCCTCCTTGCACAGAAAAGACAGTATATAATAGACAGAATTTTTACTTCATCTGAGCAAACACCTGTCCCTGAGGTATAGTAGGATAACAGACTATGTACTGAAAGGGGCACTGCATGATTTAAAATTAGCAATACGTTTGCTTGTGGTACAGTACAAGTCAGCCTTTCCCTGACAGCTTGATCGCATTACTACTGCGAAGAGGGTGTTTAGGAACATAAAACAGGAGATCTAGAAAATCTAGAGATCTAGAAAATATTTAATTCTGCTGAAGCAGAACTAACTTGTCTTTCTGTTGCTGGTAATTTCTGGAAGTTTCTGAGCTACCCTCAGCTAGGATCACAATACCGTACTTGTGTTACATACTTTGTGTTCTCTTCCCTTGCAGTAGTCCTGGATTTGTTTTCATACAGTTATTTTGTGATTTTATATTGTGAGTTTGGGATTTATATTTCAACAGGCATTGCTAGCAACCTTCTGAAACCTTCCGCACTTTCCCTCAGCTACAATAGGATCAGTTTACTGCTAATTGTGTTTAAATACCTGTGAGTTCTCTCACACAGCAGCAGTGCTGCTGGAGCAGAACCAGCTTGGCTCAGGTAGCTTCCTCTTTCTGTTGCTGGTAATTTCTGGAGGTTTCTGAACTACCCTCAGCTAGGATCACATTCCAGGTACCCGACTGTTTTTACAGCAGACAGGCAGGAAAGGAGACCCCTCAATCCCACCCTCCCTGGGTGCTCTGCCTTTATAGACATCGACAGTGACACACCTACTTAAAGGCACAGGGAACATTTGGCAGCACCCTATAAGATAGAGCCTGTCTGAGAATACAGTCACAATACATGGGAAGAGCATCCAACAAGGTTAGCAATGGCACTTGAAGTGGAAAGCAGAGAAGTAATTTAATAGGAAAGGGAGAAAGGGAGAGAAAAATTAACTGAGAAGGAGGGGTGGTAGTAGTAAGCAGGTTCAGGATGATGCAGGGAGTGGTACAGTGGTCTGGGTGTGTTGCAGCAGTCTTCAGACTAACATTCTGGGTACTGCAGTGCTGCCCCATATGCAAAGCACCTCTCTGGGCTGAGGCAGAGGTCACCAGCCTCTGGACTGAGCTAGCAGGAGTTTGGAGACCCTCACCCCCACCCAGAGGCCACCATGTCCCTAGCCATTGCCACAACAGCTGCCCAGGAAAATGTCAGGGGGACTACGGTGGGCTCAGGGAGATTCAGGGGATGGGGCAGAGATGCATTCACCATTCCATCCAGCTCAAAAACCCTTCACTGTTTTGGAGGAGAGGACAGTCTTGCAAAGGAAGCCAAGGCTGAAACCAGGAGGATAGGGGTCTCCCAGCAGGAGACCCAGTGATGGGAGGAAGAGAACCACAAGGAGGAAGTGGAACCCAGGCACAACACAGTTCTGTATTAGGGTGACAATGCCAGTAGTAGGGGGGTAGGATTAAGTAATAGGTACAAGGTTTGGATGTTGGTAGCAGAGGAGGAGGAGGATGGTACCCACAGGAAAGGGCAGGTGACATTCAGGGTAGGGAGAATGCTGGGATGGTAGTCCAGATGGGGAGAGGGGAGGGCTTGACAGGTAGTGGGGGAGGAGGGACAGGGCAGGGGATGGGTTGGGGATGCAGCTAGGGCAAGTTGGAGTGGCACTTGGTGAGGCCGGAGATCATAGATGGTGTGTTGGCCACAAGGGTGGGCGGCAGGCATGGGGAAGAGAGTCTGGCAGGAAGTGGAGGAGGGAAGTGCGGGGGAGGGTCTGAGTGCTGGAGGGCAGGGAAGGGCAAATCCTCAAGAGAGGACAGGGTTTGTAGGCAGTTAAAAGCAAGATGTGGGAAGTGGGACAGAGAAGTAGTAGTGATGGGGACTCTATACTAAAGGGATCAGGTGGGGAGGGAGGTGGTGAATGGCACAGTCGGATATGGTGGAATCCATACCAGGCTTAGAGCCATGGTCAAAAATCCACCTTGGCCTTGCACCTTCTGGGGTCCCAACTCTGTTGACAACACCGAATTAACAAATGGTGCCTTAGAAGATCACGCTACAGCTGCTGAAAAGTCCCCCACTGTCACACTTCACAGGGACAACGCTCTTTGCTTATAAGGCAGCACTCTGGTTCAATGGCCTCAGCCCAACCATCTCCTCTGCCCCAACCATTGGTATGTTTAAAACTAGGCTCCGGGACTATCTCACTACCAACAGCTCCTGTGACTACCCAACTTAACCTTGTTTCTCCACTTCCTTTCTGTCTAGTTGTCCCCCTCCTCCCCTCCTCACTGGATTCTACTCACATCTTGGTATACCCAATGCTGCACTTTTCACCCTCTTACCACCCTTCCTACATTCCTTCTCCCCCTACCCTCTTCCCTCTCCCTATGACTCTGGCACTTCTTATCTGTTGTCTATTTTCTCTGACAAATGCCACTGGCTGCCTTGTTACAATGCTACCCTTGAACTGTATTAATCTGTACTCTGTTTGCAATGTCCACATTGTTGTAATGCCTGTCTTGATGTTCCCCATAATTTGTATTTCTCTGACGTGGAACCTTTGTAAAGAGCCGTGGCTCAAAGGTATTTGTAATCCTAGACTTCATAAATAAATAAATAAATAAAAGAGTGGGTAGGGCTAGGGCAGGCTTTACTTAGATGCGCTAGGGAGAGAAGAGAGAAGCCCTCACATGGTGGTGCATGTAGGCACCATGACCTGGGGAGAGTCCAGTGGAGTTTGTTAGGAGAGATTTGAGGAACTAGGAAGTTGTGCATGGAGGTTGGGTGCTCAGTGGCCTTCTCAAGTGCTTCCAGTTCCCAGGGTGAGCAGGTTGAGGAAGGACAGGATTGTGGTATTTAACTCTTGGCTGGTGGGGTGGTGTCACTCTCATGGATATGGGCTGGTGGGAGACTGGGGAACACATGGGTCAACAGTGATCTATACATAGGAGACAGATTGCACTTGAGTAGAGCTGGACAGGGGGTCTTGAAGCAGAAACTGGAGGAATACTTAGCTTCTAAGGGTTTTTAAACTAGGAAGGGAGAGGTGAGTGTGCAGCTAGTGTGCAAGATCACCAGGTGAGATCTGAACTAGCTGACCCCATAGCAGCAGTGTTTGTAATGAGATTGTGCCATGAGGGAAGGGTCAGCTAGAGGGCACGAGGTAGGGAGAAGGTGGGTAATGGGTGGAGGGTGGTCTCCTGAATGTGAGGAGCCTGGGTAACAAAGTAGCTGAACTACAGGATCTCCTAAACATAGGGATGGTGAATGTTGAGACTATCATGGAGACAAGTGCCAGCCAACATCAGGATTGGGATCTGCGATCCCCAGGTACAGGATTTATAGAAAGGACAGAGGGGTGGGGAATGGGGCAGGGATGGTGATTTACATAAAGAATGCATTAGATGCACAAGGGATGAGGGGATAGGAGGGGAGGACAGAGGCACTGTGGATGCAGTTCCTGGATTGAAGAGGTAGGAAACTGAGGCTAGGGGTGATGTGTAGTCCACCGACACAGTCCAAGGAGTTGGATAGGAATTGGCATCGGATTCAATGGGTATGTAGTAAGGGAGCATGGTGATCATGGTGGACCTCAACCTACCTGGGGTGGAATGGGGAACCCAAGCCACCTCTAGTGCCAGGGAACAGGTACTTCTAGATGTGTTCCAGGATAGTCACCTGGAACAGATGGTTGGCGAACCAACCCGCTAGGTAATACATTGGACCTGGTACTATCAAATGGGAGACAGTGAGGGAGCTACGGATGGAGGACCCACTAGCTGGGAGTGACCGCCTTTCAGTGTGGTTCACCATCAGCATAAGCAGGAGGCTGGGGTCAGCAACAAGGGTAGTGGACTTCAGATGGGCAGACTTTGGGAAGATGAGGAAATACTGAGGGAGTGCCTTGAGGAGATTAGGCAGAGATGGAGGCACAACAAGTGGGATATCATAAAGTCTAGGTTGAGGTAGAGCTACTGAAGCATGCACCAGGACTCTGAGCAAGAAGGCTAGGAGCTAAGGTGCCATGCTGGATAACCAGGAATGTGTTGGAGGGGTAGAGGCCAAGACAGTGGCTTTTAGGAGATTGAAATGAATCAGGAGGAGGAGGACAGGGAGATGTATGTGAGGAGGTACACGTGAATAACCAAGTTAGTAAGGAAGCCAAAGCTCCAAGGAGTTGAGATTGGCTCGGGGCATCAGGAGGGGAGGAGAAGGAATTGTATAGATACATAAGGCAGAAAAGGAATTTCAGGGTATGGATAGTCTGGATCAAGAAGGATGGGGTGTGGAGAAGGTGGAGGAACAGGCAGAAGTACTGAATGGATACTTTTGCTCTGTGTTCAAGAGGGAGGTAGTAGATGCACTACTTTCATGAAATGGGGATGAGGGAGGAGGAGGTGACTGATGGGGTGATTCTGAAAAGCAAGCTATTGGAAGGTCTAAAGGCACTTAGGATGGATAGGGCACTAGGTCCAGATGGCAGTCACCCTAGGGTGTTGAGGAGATGGCAGAGGTGTTGGCTGGGCCACTGGCTGAGCTGTTCAACACCTCCTGGACACGGGTGCATGCTACAGAACTGGAGGTTGGCTTATGTGGTGTCTATCCATAAGAGTGGCCCAAAGGATGAGACAGGTTATAACAGACTGGTCAGTCTCACTTCCAAAGTGGGTAAGCGTATGGAAGCAATCTTGAAAGAGACCCAGTGGCCTTCCTGGAGGTGAATGAGCTCCAGGATGGGCAGCAATATGGGTTTATGTCTGGCAGATAATGCCAGACCAGCCTAATAGAATGCTACAACTGGGTCACAAGGAGTTGGACAAGGGCCATGCAGTGGATGTCCTATATTTGGATTTAGCAAGGCCTTTGATTCGGTCCCTCACAGGCAACTGTGGGCTAAGCTGAAATACGTAGGTGTGGGGGCTAAGATGGCTAACTGGATCAAGAATTGGCTGTAAGGTAGACTGCAATGGATGGTTGTGGGGAACTCTCATCTCCTAGGCCAGTGACCAGCAGTGTGCCACAGGGCTCTGTGCTGGGGCCGGTGTTGATTGGTCTGTTCATATCAGATATTGCACACGAGGTTGTGAGCAAGATCAATTTGTTCACTGATGACAACAAGATGGGGCAGTTGTGGATGGCATAGAGGGTAGCAGAAGCTACAGGGTGACCTAACCAGACTTGAGGAGTGGTCAGCAAGGTGACAATTGGTTTTAATGCAAAGGAGTGCAAAGTTATGAACTTGGGGTGAAGAACCGAGGAGGGAATATTGGTTGGGTGGTGCGGGTTGGGTGTCACTGAGGAGGAGCAGGACCTAGGGGTCATAGTAATGGGGAGCATGAACAGCTGTGCTCAGTGCAGAAAGCTGCAGCTAAGGCCAATAGGATGCTGGGGTGCATTGCACAGGGTTCTCGTCAAGACACTAGGATGTGATCCTGCCCTGTACAGGTCCTTGGTCAGGCTGCATTTGCAGTACTGAATGCAGTACTGGGATCCATATCTGACAAAGGATATCAGGCTGTGCAAGGCAGTGCAGCATAGGGTGGCAAAATAATACAGAGGATGGAAGGCAGAACCTAAGAAGAAAGGCTGACACACTTGAGTTTGTACATCCTGGAGGAGAGAAGGATAGGCAGGATATGGCTAGAACTTTCAAATACTTAGGGGATCAACAAATCTAGCACAGAGGAGTTGTTTAAGCTGAGGAAGTGAAGGGACATGAGGGGCACAGGCTACGACTGGAGGG
Source organism: Neoceratodus forsteri (assembly GCA_016271365.2). Taxonomy (NCBI): domain Eukaryota; kingdom Metazoa; phylum Chordata; order Ceratodontiformes; family Ceratodontidae; genus Neoceratodus; species Neoceratodus forsteri. The sequence goes on along the minus strand of CM028137.1, from coordinate 256,254,116 downwards.
TGGCAGATTCAGGAGGGAGATGAAGCATTATTTCACTGAGAGGGTGGTGTCGAAATGGAATGCTCTACCACAGAAGGTGGTGGCATGCAGGATGGTGGGCAGTTTCAAAGAGTATGGAACATGGCAAGGGATCTGGGTAAACAACACTAAGCAGTTTCTGAGGGTGGGGGGATGGGGTGGGGCAGTTACAGTACAGGGGTGCTGGCTGCGCATTTGAGCAGACTTGATAGACCATGAGGACTGTTTCTGCCAACAAGTTTTGTATGTTCGTGCATATGTTCGTATGTTCTTTACAAATAAAATTGATAACAAAACTGTGGTTGGAACTGGTGAATTCCTGATACAGTATAGGAACTGCTCCCCGAAATAGCGATGCTCGTGGTCACGAGGGCTACGAATCCACCCTTCCCAAGCAAAATCAAGAAGCAGAGCCTTTTGAGCCAGTTGTGAGGGGCATACGAGCAACCCTCCCTCTAAAAACAAATGAAGCTCTCCTGGAATAGCAACGCTGGTGGTCATGAGGGCTCATGGAGCCGCCTCCCCGAGCAAAATCAAGAAGCAGAGCCTTTTGAGCCAGTTGCGAGGCATACAGTGCAGCCCTCTAAAAACCAAAATGAAGTTCCCAGAGATAGCGACGCTTGGTGGTCATGAGGGCTTATGGAGTGCCTCCCCGAGCAAAATCAAAAGCAGAGCCTTTTGAGATGGTTGCAAGGGCATACAGAGCAGCCCTCCCTCTAAAACTGAAATCTACAGATGTAATAGGCGGCAGTGAGGCTAACAGCCTGAATGCACTGTGTCTCAGTGGAGTGGTGCTTCTACTTTGCCTTAAGGATTTTCTGACTCCACACAAATGAAGATAATTTTTCTAGTTCAACTATTTCCAATTTCTTAAGCCTAGACAAGCTGTTATTGTGTGTGCTTTAAGACCTGGTGTGACTGCATCTGAAACAAACTGGAGACAGAGTTTTGGTGCCAACTCCCATATTCAATTTCTCTAGTCTATAAAGTTGTTTACTCATAGATATTTTCTGCCTTCCTGACTACTAATGTAAATTGCAGCTCTGAGAATATTTCTGTTTTTTCTTGAGCTATATTTTTTTCTACCTGCCTACAAATGCTGCCTTTAGTTACTTAGTCTAACCATATTTTCTCGGCCATTTTTTGTTTTGTTTTAACTTTGCCCCAAGAATATAAAGGCCCTTGCGGCACACTTAGTGATTCAATTTAAAGTCACCTTACCACTAAATTTACTGTGAATTCAAACAGAAGACTAGATTGCTTCAGGAGTGTACTGTGGAGGAAACCGTTAGCAATCCTCGAGGCAGACCCTAGCTTTTCAAACGAATGTGTAGAAATCGCTGTAACGTACTTTTGCTTGCTACCCACCGCCAAAACATTTTTCTATAAATACCTCTGTTTTGTCCTCCATCCTCAGCTTCCTGGAGATAGCAACGCTGGTGGTCATGAGGGCTCACGGAGCCGCCCTCCCCAAGCAAAATCAAGAAGCAGAGCCTTTGAGCCAGTTGTGAGGGCATACGGAGCAGCCCTCCTCTAAAAACTGAAACGAAGGTACGAATAGGTGGCAGTGAGGCGAACAGCTCTGAATGCACTGTGTCTCAGTGGAGGTGTTTCTTCCTGCTGATGCTTTCAGCCAGCTGCCCCACCACCCCACCATCAACCTTGGTGAGCATTCCACTACATAGACTGTATCAGGTTACAATCTTAACCAATCACCCTAATTTCTCATCTGCAGCTTATCAGTTCTCACCACTAGTGGCCACTACAGCAAATTGTTGCACCAAATCCCCTCTAGAAATGCCATGCTACACATAGCCTATAAATCTATTGTAGGGATTGCCTCCTTGCCACACTAGCATCCCTCCCACCCTCGCTCATCCCTAAATCACAGCCTGGCCCCCAGAATTCACTTCTCAAAACACCCACCCTAGTCCCAGCTCCACCTCCATGACTGGACAGTACCCCTCAGGCTTCACTGTTCCTAGATTCCTGGTCCGTCCATTCTCCCCCATCTTTTCACACCGGCTGTCAGTACTGAAACCCCCATGTCATGTTATTTCACACAGCACCCACCCCAGAGTCCCTCTACCTACAGTAGGCCCATAAATATTCTGGCAAACTCAAAACTGGTACTAACCTTAGTACTCCTCCTCAGGTGACATCGAGCTAAATCCCGGACCAGTCACCCACACTAGCCATAACCCTCCCCACTGACTAACTATCCAGAGGCCTAAAAATAGCCCACCTAAATATCACGAGCCTCCTACAAAAATGCCCTTACTACAAACACTAGTACTATTACTATGTCCTGACATCCTGATTATCACTGTGACCTGGCTGAAACCACATAACCTGGATGCTGAGGTAGCGATTCCTGGTTACTCCATCACTTGTCATGACTGCCGGGCACAAAGAGAGATGGAGGTATAGCCATTTACATATCATCCCTGGTAAAATTCTCACCAGTCTCGCTACCTGCTCTCCCAGAAAACATCGACGCCTCACTAATAAAAATCTCCTTACCCCACTCAATCCCTATATAGCAGGCTCCTATTGTTCCCCAGACTCCCAATTAAACTCTGTCACAACACACCTGGACACCCTAAAACCATAACCTCAGGAGGGAGGTCCATATCCATGGTGATTTTAACCTAAACTGGCTCACTAGTACCAGCACCAAGCTCCGAAACCATGTAGCAACATTAAATCTGTCGCAACTAACAACTGAGCCCACGAGTCTAAACCGACAAAACTCAGAACAACCCCTGCTGGATTGGGCCTCACTTCTCACCCACACAGGATAATAGCCTCAGGACTCCTACCAGACTCCTTGAGCAATCACCATATGATATATGTAGTATGAAAAATATTCAAAGCTAAGTCACCCCTCCAAAAACTCTTCTTATTAGGTCATATAAATCCCTTAACCTTGATGGTCTCCTAAATGTCTTAGCAAACTTGGACTGGTCTTACATCTCCAGGGCCACATCCATGGATTCCGCCCTAGACTTCTTTAAGTCGAAATTTCTTGCCATCTGGGACCACCATGCCCCACTCAAAAGGCTCGAGTAAGGGGAGCACATCTGCTGTGGATCACTGCTGACCTCATGGATCACCTCTGCACCAGAGACCAGGTGTGGAAAGCCTATAAGTCATCGGGATGCACGCCATCACCTACACTACCAACGCTAGAAATGCCTGCACCAGGCTTATCCGTCAGGTAAAAGCTCTCTACTTCACGCCATCCTCCAAAAATCTAAATCATCCAGACAAGTTTTGGAGGTCGATCAAATCACTTTTCTCCCTCCCACCCAGCCACTCACTCCTGCCCTAGATGTAGGCAGCTCCACCATAGCAGAACCGCATGCAGTTGCCACGGTTTTCAACACAGTGTTCACTAGCAGTGGGTTCCTCACTACTCTAACCCACCGCCCACCACACACAACCCGACAACCACATCCCCACCCACTCAAACCCCTTACCCGGCTTTCTCCTTCCTGGTTACTCCATCCGGTACTCAAAGCCTGCTTGCCCTCAATCCCTCCAAGGGTAAATGCCCCTCAGGTTTGGATGCCAAAATGCTGACCTTTCTGCCCCAGCAATTGCCATGCCTCTAGCATCCCTTTTCAACCTCTCCTCACTACAGCCTCTATACCCTCAGACTGGAAGCATGCCACAGTCATCCTCCCTAAAGGTGTCAACCCATCCTCTCCAGTAACTACAGCCCCATCTCCCTCCTACCCACTCTAGCCAAAATCCAGGAATATCTAGTCTTTTCGCAACTTTCCACCTTCCTTGACTCGTCTTCCTTCTTACTCCATACCAGTCGGGTTTTAGAAAATCCCACCCACGATCACTTCCTCCTCAGACTTAATGGATTCCATCCTTACAGGCATGGACAAAAGTCACATCACATCTGCCATTTTTATTGACCTAGCTAAGGCGCCTTGACACAGTCTCACATACCCTCTCCTGTCGAACTCTCCAACGCAGGTCTCTCCAGTGCGCCACCAACTGGTTCAAATCATACCTGGCAGACAGGTCCCAATCAGTAAGAATTGGTGCCTCCAGCTATAACCCCTCCCTGTCACCATTGGTGTCCCCCAAGGCTCTGTCCTTGGCCCAATGTTATTCTCCATTTTCTCAACAATCTGCCATCAACCTGCCTGCATACAGCCATTCACATGTACACAGACGATACAGTCCTGTACACCTCAGGCCACTCCCACTGGAAGTAGCATCCAGACTCCAGCAAGACTTCACCAAAGTTCAGCTCTGGTTTCACAATAATCAACTTATTCTAAATGACAAGAAAACGGTCTCCTTGACTTTCGGCATGAGACAGAGACTCTCCCACCTCCTTGCCTCCCCACTTTCAAAACCCTTGATGGGACCCTCTAGAAGTTTGTACCTGCTTCAGATACTTAGGGGTCTGGCTGGACAAACACCTCGACTTTTTCTACTCACATCAGAAGCAAACCACAAAACTGCTCCCTAGGCTGGGCAGATATACCGGAACCATAGTTGCATTCCTCTGCCAGCCTGCAAAGAGATACTGCAGAAAATGATCCTCCCTATTTTGACTACGGGGATGTAGTATACAGTGCTGCCCCTAAATCCACCCTGGCTAGACTGGATTCTCTTTTTAACTCCTTCTGTCATTTCGCACTGGACTGTCCACCTCCACTCACCACTGCGACCTCTACAGGTCCTAACCTACCTCACTTTTCAATAGGTGCCAGTACCACTGTAACAGACTCACAGCCACATTCTGGGCCCAGTTACTGCCTCCTACCTCGCCTCTACCCTAACTGCTCAAACACCATCTATATACTCACTCAGGAATTTTGACTCCCAGCTCCTACAAATCCCGACATGGCTACCACTGCTGGCCAGTCGGCTTTAGAGCCCAACTACCAAAAAAATATGGAAATCCCTGCCTGCTGACATCAGGCTTTCCCTCCTCTCAGCAACAAATCTCCTATTTAAAGGGCAAGTCCCCCAAACTGCTCATGTCACCAGACTCGCACTAGTATGGGCCAGCTCGCCAGCTGTACAACTATGGTATCACTCAAATGCTTAACTGTCCCAATTAGTTGTCACTGCTCTTCTACTAATTACTGCCTGTTGCTTGCTGCGTATATACTGTTTATATTCCTGTATATATTATTATTATTTTTAGTATTTTAGTAACTTTTGTATATAACCTATGAAAGTTCGGTATTCTGCATGTTGTACCTCTGTATTTTTCACTTGTATGTATCATCCTGTCCCCAACAACCCCAGGACGCATCTCGAATTGAGCGTAGTCTGCTCAGTATGCCTTTCCTGGTAAAACTTTTAAATAAATATATAAAACTGTAATATGTGTACTTTACACCATAAGACCAGTTGATGTCATCTACTTTCCCTCATATGTGGGGCAAGCTTCTGCCTAAATTCCATATGGGCAGTGAGTTTTACTTGCCACCAGCACTTTCACTAACAACATGATTGCATTGCTACTCAGACACGTTGTAGTACTGCATGGACCTGATGCTGCTGATACAGTGTTAGGCTGCTACTAGCACTTAGAAAGGAGACTAAGAAACAAAAACATATGCTAGACAGAGGTATGTTTAATATGCTGTGTCATTGGTTAAATGTATCAGTTCTACCAATTGAAAGGATATTAACTGGATGCAGTCATGTGGACATAAAAACATATAAAATGGCTTTTAATTAAAACTGAGGTTTCCAATGAAGGTACATGGATTTTGCAGTGATTAGGCAGCCTAGCACCAGTGCTTTTTCACCAATGTACAGTACTGAAACGAAAGCATGTGTGCTCCTTGACCAATCAAAGGCTATGATTTTACTGTCCATTTTCTATCACTCCTATGACACAAATACCAACAGGCATTGGGGTGTGCGTTGGGGTCATGGGTCTAACTCTCACCCCATTCCCCTACACTGCACCACTTAGCTTGTTTACACATTGATGGTGAGAGGACCAACGACCCAAATGCACACCTGGCTGCCTGCTGGTGGGGCAGGTGGGGTGGGGTGCAAGGTGGGAACCCTAATGTTGAATTTTCTCACTTTTGTCACTGTAGAAGAACCCTAACTGATGCATTAACAAAGTTTTTTTTGCATAGCATATCTATCTATCTATCTATCTATCTATCTATCTATCTATCTATCTATATGTATATATAGATATAGATATATGTAATAGATATACCACTCTGAGGTGTGCGGTGGCGCTCTGATATATGCATGCCTTGGTGTGTGGCAACCACCCAAGGCGTGTGTATATCAGAGCACGACTGCACACCTCAGAGTGGTTTATCTATCTTATAAATGGCAAAATTGTTTTGGAGGGGGTAAAGTGCAGGTGTGCAGTCACGCTCTGATATATGCACGGTCTCCTGATGGTGTTTAATTGCTGATCACCATCATTTTTCCAACCCATTTTATAAATATATATATACATATCTCTCTCTCTCTCTCTCTCTATATATATATATATATATATATATATATATATATATATTATACACATATATTATAGTGGCACGGTCGTGCCGCTATAGTTAGGGTTGAGCTGCAGTTACATACTAAAGTCAAAAGTTTGGACATTAATAACTTTGGACCCATTCAATGGATTTTCCTGAAATTTGGTACATATGTTGGGGCACACTAGATCACTTAATTTGCCAAATTAAATTTGTGTCGGAGGTTGGTCTTCATGTACGAAAGTGATGAAAATGCAAAATTATCCATTTTTGGAGGCACCTTTTGCATTCTTAATGTGGTCCTGCATGGCCGTTATGTGGCATGCCACTCTGTAAGATAGCTTGTTTGAAAGAGCTTTGGTACTAACATGCCGCTTTTTGTTTGATGAAAAATATTAAGGCATTCAAAAGTTATGGCACTTTTAAGTTCCCATTATAAGTCAATGGGAAAATTTATATGTATATCTTGCGATCAAAGAATGGGGTTCTGGCCATCTGGTCTCACCTGGCAATCAAAAATTTGCAGCCTCACAGTTCAAGAATCTTGTTCCCGAGGAATTTTCAAAATTCTTTGACCGTGAGGTCTGCCATCTTGTTTTCAGTTTTCCAATCACACAAACACAAATATATCGGCTCAGGGTCACTTCTGAAGTAAAACTTCAATGGGTTTTACTCAGAGACCTTTGATCTATTAAGGCATGGCTTTGGTTCCATCCAAATAAGTCAAAAATAGAGTTATAAGCTTTTAAAATCTTAATTCATGCTCGCTAACAATCTTTGCAATTTCTTTACAAATTATTTGATTGTGAGATTCTTTGATCATGATCTTGCATTGTGACCTAAAACACTAATATCTTGGCTCAGGGGTGGGCTAGAGACACAAATGAGGACCTGTTTTGCTCAGGAGGGTCCATTCTGTTGAACCATGCCATTGGCTTGGTTCAAATCAGTGAATAAATCATGTTTCACCCTTTTTATTCTTTTGATCATGAGCCTGCAAATTCTTTGATCGTGAGATTCTTCGATCGCGATCTTGCATCGTGAGTGAGGGACGGGATGGCTGAATTTAAAAATCATTTTTCTCAGCCCAAGGGTGCCCTAGGAAGTCAAATGAGGGCGGGTTTTACTCAGGGGCTTTGTTCTATCAAATCAGGGTGGTGGTTTACTGCAATTCCTCCAATTTTTGATTTATTACATTTTTATTCTTTGTTCATGAGGCTGCAAATTCTTTGATCGTGAGATTCTTTGATCGTGAGCTTGCATCACGAGTGAGGGACAAGATGACCCAATTTAAAATTCAATTTTCTTAGCCCAGGGTGTCCTAGAAGTCAAATGGGGTGGGTTTTACTCAGGGGGCTTCATTCTGTTGAACCATGGTGGTGGTTTACTGCAATTGCTTCTATTTTTGAATTATTACATTTTTATTCTTTGTTGACGAGCCTGAAAATTCTTTGATTGTGAGGCTGCAAATTCTTTGATCGTGAGAGTCTTTGATCATGATCTTTGATCGCAAAATAGGGACAAGATGGCCAGATTTTTATAATGGAATAGATAGGGACATTTTGCCAGTCTTTGACATTGAATATCTCAGAAATGGTTTGGTCTTTTACTTGAAATTTAGAAGGAAGAAAGGCAACATCCACAGATGTGACTTTTAGTAGATTAGTCAAATAATATTAAAGGCTGACAAGTTACATACTATGAAGTTGGCACTTTTCCTATAGGATAACATTACGGCCCGCCATATTACAGGAATTCTTTGCCACTCTGCTGGAAAATAATGATTTGGTCTTTTGGGCTGAAATTTGAGGGAAGAAAGCCAACATCCTACAAATGTGCCTTTTCATGGTTCGGAGAAAAATATTACAGGGTGGCAAAGTGACAGCACTCCAAAATTGATGATTTTTCCCATAGGATAACATTATGGGCTCCATCGCGTCTTTCAGGGCCGTATCTCAGAAACAGTGTGAGATCGGACCTTTTGTCTAAAAATGCTTAACCCCCATTGGGGCTAAGCACAAAACTAGCCAAGAAAGTAATAATTCATACAAAATTAATTTTTTTTCCTACGCTATACGGTTCCGAGATATAAGCAATTTAGTATTTCAAGTCATACTTTTCTGTTCAAGTCAATTATAATGCATACATTCTTTGTTTTCAATTAGTTTTTCAATGCAGTTTTTGGGAAAGAAGGGTGTGCCATTTTGTTACTGTGACAGTTAAGCGTTTCCAGTTGGCGCTTCTGTTACCATTCAATCACCGTTCCCATCTACGCCACTGTGTGCATAACGTTCGCATTTTTGCAAGATTTTGTATGCGCTTGCATTTCTGTTTCTGTTGTCTTTACTGTTGCTGTTACTGTTACCATTTACGTTACTATTGCGGTACCATGACCTTATGTGTAACAGTTTGCATTTTCAGATCGCTTGCATTTCTGTTTTTATTGGCTTTATTGTTGCCGCTACTATAACCATTTGCATTTACAATAGTGGTTCCATGAGTGTGTGCGTTATGGTTTGTGTTTTGTACATGCTTTGCTCTGTTTACTTTGGTGTTATTGTTGGTGTTACTGTTACCATTTGCATTTACAATTGTGGTACCATGAATGTGTGTGCCATTTGCATTCTGTATGCAATTCTGTTTGATGTCTCCATTTACATAACTGTTTGCTTCAGCATCACTTTATGCTTCTGTTTCAATTAACGTTTGCTTTGCTATTTAAGTTTGCTTTGCCAGGTGCATTACTGTTGCCGCTTGTGTTTGCTTTGCAGTTCCTGTTACTGTGTAACAAGACATCAAGTGGCAGGAGGCGTGGGCCTGAATGGCCCTGTGTTGCTGCCACTGCATTCCTTTCATTATTTATCATCCTCATTCTCAAAAAGAAGGAACTTAGAGGAAAACTCTGTTTAATGCATCAGTTAGGGTTGTTCCGAGCAAAAAGCTAGGAAATTCAGGGTTGGGTTGAAAGTCCCTGATTCCTTCTAGCTTCATCTTTTGTCATCGGGTGTGCGTTGGGGTCATCGGTCCTAACTCTCACCCCATTCTCCTATACCTCAGCTTCTTTACACATGTGATGAGGTGAGTTAGGGTGATGACCCCAACACACACCCGATGACGGTTGGAGGGTGGGCTGGGGTCCAAGGGGTTTTCAACCCAACCCCAAATTTCCTAGCTTTTTTGCTGTGGAACAACCTAACTGATGCATTAAACAGAGTTTTTGCTCATATATATATATATATATATATATATATATATATATATATATATATGAGACAGTTGTAGGTTGAGTAAGCAGTTTAATGTTATACCCCAAATTGGGCACGTTAATAACCTTGGAACCATTCAATAGATTTGCACAAAATTTGGCATGTGCAGTCTTGTATGATAGGTCTCTTGATTTGCCAAGTTGCATTTCAATTGGATTTGCGGTTTTCATGTTCAAGCACCAAAAATGCATTTGTCACATTTTGTTTGGCAATTTGGCAGATTTTGCCCATTGTTCTATGGCCACGCTGTTTGGATGATTGGTCTAAAGTTATTGGGTAGAAAGAGGGTTGCTCAAAGAACAATCCAGCATTACTTTGGTGAAAAATATTAATCCGCTCCAAAGTTATTTAATTTTGAATTTTGGGGTTTTGAGCATGCTCAGTTCAGTCTTAGATTTAGATATATTTTTGCAAATGAGGATTGGCCTCACGATCAAGGATTTGTCACCTCATGAATGAGGATTTATAGAATCCCATTCATGAGGAAAAATTCTTCACGAGCCACCATCTTGTTTTATTTTTCCCACAAACAAAATGTTGTAACTTGCCCCACAGATGTGTTGTCTTGTAATCGAGCATGGGTTTTGTTCAGGGTGATGCCTTCTACAAACCCATGGCTATGGTTTGCTTTATTTTGTGGAAAATGACTGTTTTAAATAAAATAAAAAGTTGTTCATCACTGCTTCAGATCCTTGTTCGCTGAGATGTCAAAATCACTTTGCGAGGCGATCCCTTTCTCGAGCTGACTAAATCCTTGATAGTGATTTACAGACCAGATGACCTTATCTCATGAACAAGGATTGGTTTGCAAATGGATTTTGTCAGCTCTCTAAAGGGGACTGGTTTTGAATCCCTCTTTCGTGAGCTGTAATAATCCCATTTCTTGAGCTGTCAAAATCCCTTTATGGGCCGATCCTCTTTCACGAGCTAACCCTAACATTGAATTTCCAAACTTTTATTGCTGTGACATCAACCCTAGCTGATGTAGTAATGAAGTCTTTTACAATGAATTTCCTTACTTTTTTGAAAAAGTGTAATGCAACTAGTAAATGGTATGTGCTGTTGAGCCCATGCTCCCCACCAAACCCCTCATTTGTGCATAATGATATGCATCTGTGGAAATACAGGCCCTCAGACCCTCGCTCCTCTACACATAACAATGGAGCCATGCAGTAGCCCTATAGGCCTGAAAAGGAATCCTTGTAACACTAATTTGCCAATATCTCAGTAACCATACAACCTATGTAAAAAATTCCACTGCAGGTGTAATCTATGACTTAGAAACTTCCTTCTGTGCTTTTAAGCAGTGGGTAGTGAAAATCTGTATCTCGCACCATTTTCGAGATACTGGGTGCTAAAAGGAGCCAGAGGTGCCATAATGTTATCCTATGGAAATTTCTCAACTTCAGAATGCTGTAACTATGGGCCTATTGAATGTTTTGGAACCATACCACCAAATGACGTGGAACCTTTGTAAAAGAGCCTCTGGCTCAAAGGTAGTAATTCCTAGAACAATAAACTAAACTAAAACTAAATGGCACACCTGTGGGACCAGGGCTTGCCACCCTGCAAATTGCAGCCCAAAAGCACAATCCACCTTGGCACAATGAAGTGACAAAGAAAATAAAACATGGTAAAATGTGTTTGTGCAGTGTTTTCCACGATAACGTTAATGTGTTTGTGGTATTCCTATCTCTATGATGGGAATGTTGCGCACACAGAAAAATGTTGTTGAGGTTCCTTTTTATCGCGATCATTACTGCAACAACAAAAAATTTGTCATGGCAACAAACTGCAGAATGGTGGAAAAAGATTGAAAAACATGTTTCCAGATCACCTGCTGAAAAACTAATGCTAGGGTCATGTTCCTAAGGGCCTGATTAGGGAAACACAACTGTTGGTATTTGCAAAGACATTATTTTTGAGTTATAAAGTTTTATGTCTCTCACTAACTGAAAACAAGATGGTGGCAGCATGAAAACAAATTTAGGGAGCATGACAACAAAAATGTGATCTCAAAAGTTTCACAATGCACATAATATTTTCCCATAGGCTACAACAGGACAAGAAAACGTGCATAACTTTTGAAAGGATTAATATTTTTCACCAAATCTTCAAAAGGCATCAGTTTAACCCAGGCCACATACAGATAAGCACATCTGAATCCACTCAGATGCATTCTTCAGTTAATTATGCCTTGAAAAAAATGAGCAGATGTGGTAATTTTCACTTTTGGATCCTCTACTGTTCTGCAAACTGTGCATCCAACCAGAATGAAACTTTTCAGATCCAGAGATCTATGGTTGGATGCCGTCCATCCAAAATTTCAGGCAAATCACACAAATGGTTGTAAAGGTATTAAAGAGCAAACTTTGGGGTTTAACATATATGTGACCATTCAACCTAATCTTACCTGCACTACCCTGCAGGTATATATATATATATATATATATATATATATATACACACACACACACATAAATATATTTTCTTCACAAGCAGGGAAATGAGGCATTAGGGCCAACCTCAGTTCCATTCCCTCACCACCCTTACTCATTCTTGACCACACACCAACAGGCATCATAGGTGCCATATGGGGGTCATAAGGCCCAACTTTCATCTCATTGTCCTATACTGTAACATGTAAGCATGTTTACATGTAGAATGGGGTGAGAGCTAGGCCCCATGACCCCATGGCACAACCCCAACACTTGTTGGTGTGTGGCGGGTGGGGTAGATGGGGTGGTGGGAGGTGGGAACCTGTGGGTGGGGCATTAGGACTGGAAACCTAATGCCTCATTTCCTGCTTTTGACACTGTGGTATCCACCCTAACTGATGCATTAACAATGTTTTTTGGAAAGAATTTCCCTCTTTCCAAATAGTATAATTGTATCCTCATTTTACTGTGGAAGTATGGGGTCCTTTGGACCCTGCACTCCCTACCCTTCATCAAGATAGTACAGCACTGTCTAAATGTCACAGTGGGAGTGCAGGGTCCCATCCTTACTTTGAGATAGTGCAACACTGTCCACAAGTCACAGTGGGAGCACAGCGCCCTTGGGACCCTGCACTCTCATCCCTCCATCGAGACAGTACAACAGTATCCATATGTCATGGTGGGAGCACAGTGTTCAAGAAGCTCAGGATCCGAACCTCTATCAAGATAGTACAACAGTATCCATATGTTATGGTGGAGGCGTGGTCCTTCAGATCCTGTGTTCCCATACCTTCATCCAGATAGTACAACAGTGTGAAAATGGAAACACTGGCAAAGTTACGAATGTGCATACAGACTGCATATCGCACACTCATAACATGTCATTTTTTGAAATTTTCACCAAATTTTCAACATTGGCATTATGGGAACTCCCTCATGAACAGTGCAACTGTGAATTTGTTACTCAGCTCAAAAATGATTTTGGCAGCGATTGTGCATTCTGCACCACAGGTGCAAAATCACATTCTGGACAGGATGTGCAAATGACAGCTGTTCCATTCATAAGGTAGTATGAAAAAATAGCAATGCTGAAAATCTGAAATGAAAATCTGAAAAATTGACTGCTTAAGGAGTGTATAGAAAGTGCTTAATGCATGCCTGCAACACAGTCATTTTGGGAATTTTTAACCAGATTTTCAACATGGACTTTATGGGTCCTCCTCATGAACAGTGACACTATCATTTTGTTAATCTCTTCCAAAAGTTGATTTCATGCAGCAACTTCGCCATTCTGTGCCATAGGTGCAAAAACACATTTTGAACAGTATGTGAAAATGACAGCTAGTACTGTTCATAATGAGGTATTAAAAATGCCAATATTGAAAATCTGGTGAAAATATGAAAAATTGGTGAAGTTACAGCATGTGTAGAAAGTGGGCAATGCATGCTCGAACACTAAGTCATTCTGGGGAATTTTTCACCAAAATTGCAATTGGGCTTTTAGGACCTCACCTCATGAACAATGGCACTGCCACTTTGTCAGTCGGTCTTAAAAGGTGATTCTGTGCAGCGACCGCGAAATCACCTATGAAATGAAACAACAGTGACATGTTCATTAGAAGGGTCCCAAGAACCCCACGTTTAAAATTTGCACCAAAATTCCTAAAATTGGCTGAGATACAGTATCAGCCTAAGTTGAATCCCCATTGACTCCCATTATACTGCTTACATCAATTTCTTCAGTTTGCAGTTGGACTTTGAAGAGTGCAGACGTGTTCCCGGTCCATGGAAAATCACTGATCCTGGCCTCCGGATGGTAAGTATGGATGAGAGGGTGTGAGGGGGTGGGTGCTGAGAGGGAGGTGGGGATGGGGAGGGGACTGGGAAGACTGTGAGGGACCATTTCCTTTATTACAGGTATTTTAAAAATCATCGGACACTTTTCCTTTTTTTTTTTTACAGGTTTTCTTTTGGGCACTGGGCACACAGGGTGGGCTCCCAGTATGCCACATAAGTTTGGGTGATCATCATACTGACAGGGGAGATTGGGCACCCTTGTCAGAAATAAGAGTGGGCTGGGGTGGTCATCTGACACTGAGAGTGGGTATCCTGGTGTCAGAAAGTATTTATATATTTTTTAATTAAACATATATCAGCACACTGGGGTGGGCTCTCAGTGTGCCACTATATGTAGTGATATACACGCTGACATGGGGATTTGGCACCCTGATGTCAGTGAAGGGCAGACAGCTTTGATGCAGGATCCTGCATTGATCGCACATTTCAATACAAGATTCTGCATCCAAGAAAACACTAGGTGACAGTTTTCTTTTTCACAGGATTTTAAATAATGTAGGCACACTGGGGTGGGCTCCCAGTGTGCCAAATATGTGTGTGTGTGTGTGTGTGCGGGGGACACATCCGACACAAGGATTGGGCACCCATGTTGGTGGGACTTCCTTGACTCTGTAGCCGGCAGCACAAGTTTGAGCTGCAGCTGCAGAAGTCAAGAAAATACTGTTCTTTTCATACAGAGAATGGTTTACAAGCCATTCTCTATATAAGATGGACCCCAAAAAAAATGTTGGGGTCCATTTCAAAAAACAAAAAATCAGAATACACTTAAGGGGTTCTCTTTAGCTGTTTTCTGATATTTTCTTGTGTTAAAAAGTTTTGGGACTTCAAGTTTCTTGCTAAGTGGGGAAACAAGATGGGTGGAGCGCAATACAGGGGAACTGTGTGAAAAATAGCATTCTTTGTGAAAAGAAGCTGGTGTTTTTCACACAGTAGTCCTATCGAGCACAATACCTGTATTTTTTTAATGAACTTGATATTGTCTCACAATACTGTATTGTTCGAACAATAGTTTTTGCATGCCTGACATATAAATTTTCCCATAGGAAATAATGGTATAATTTAAAATGTCATGATTTTTGAATGGATTAATATTTTTTCACCAAACCTTCAAAAGGCACATCTGTGATCCAAAGGCTTTCTATCCTGAAAATTTCACCCCACAACACAAATTCATTTTGAGATACAACTGTGGAAAGAAATGTCAAAAATCCCAATGTTTCTGTTTTTCAACACTTTATATCTCAGACACCACTTGACAGATTCCCACAAAATTTGGCAGGTCAGGAGAGCTACCATTAGAGAGTTTGCTTGCCAATCTCATGCAAATCCATTGAACAGCTCCAAAGTTATTTAGGCTCAAATATTTGGCTTTAACATAGAAGTGCAGTTTCACCCTAACTATGCTGGCGCGACTGCATCAATACAATATTGTAGTGAAGCGGTAGTGCCACAATTGTTAAGGCTGAGTAGGCACTTTAAAGTTAAACCTCAAATTTTGCACTTTAATAACTTTCCAACCATTTAACGGATTTGCACAACATTTAGTATGCTCTGTCTCATGGGGCAGATCTTTTGATGTACTAATTTTGTTTTACTCAAATTTGTGGATTTCAGTACTGCGGATAGTAAAAAGAATAAATATTACTTTTTTCACCTGTTTTGGCTGTTTTGTCCTCATCATGCTGTAGCCACACCATTTGGAATTTTGGTCTAAAATTTTCAGGGTAGAAACAGGTTGCTCCAAAGAACAAGCTAGCATTGGTGTGGTGAAAAATATTACTCTGTTACAAAGGTATTCAATTTTAAAATTTCAGGATGTGAGCATGCTCAAGTTCAGTCTTTTGGATAGCTGCACAGTACAAAGGAATGTAGGGCTCAAGGAAGGGATTTTGAAAGCTTTCAAAGAGGATTTATAAAATTACTCTTCATCAGGAAAAAAATCCATTTTGTGAGTCGCCATTTTGTTTTCAATTTTTGTGCCCAAACAAAATGCTATAACTTGCCCCTGGGATGTCTTCTGTAGATCTCCAAGTATGGGTTTTGTTCATGGGGATGTCTTGCACATTTCTGTGCCTTTGATTTACTTTAATTTAGTCAAAAATACTAGTTTTAAATTTAAAATCCTTTTCAGGAGCTGTTAAAATCCCTTTTGTGAGCCAATCCTTTTCAGGAGCTGTCAAAATCCCTTTTTTGTGAGGGATGACCAGATGGTCCTACCTCATGAAAAGGATTTTGATAACTCACGAAAAGTGATTACTTTTATAACCCTTTTCATGAGCTGTCAAAACCCTTTTCGTGATCTGTCCAAATCTCTTTCATGTGGGGATGACCAGATGGCTCTACCTCATGAAAAGGAATTTGTCACAAAAGGATTTTGACAGCTCAAAAAATGGATCACTGGCACGGCCATCTGGTCGGTCTTATTACATCACTTTTCACAAGCTGTCAAAACCCATTTCATGAGCTGTCAAAATCCCTTTTCATAGCTGTCAAAACCCCTTTTGTGAACTGTCAAAATCCTTTTCGTGAGGGGATGACCAGATGTCTCTACTTCTCAAAAGGGATTTTGACA
Source organism: Neoceratodus forsteri (assembly GCA_016271365.2). Taxonomy (NCBI): domain Eukaryota; kingdom Metazoa; phylum Chordata; order Ceratodontiformes; family Ceratodontidae; genus Neoceratodus; species Neoceratodus forsteri. The sequence goes on along the minus strand of CM028137.1, from coordinate 256,237,468 downwards.
GCTCATGAAAAGGATTTTAAAGGTTACTATTTCTTTGTCATTTCACCAAAGAAATAGGTCTTTCGGTTTGAAATTTGCAGATACAAAGGGTCTGCCTAACAGATGTGACTTCTGTTACTTTAGTAAAGAAATTTACATTGTTTCCATACTTACAACATTCCAAAGTTTAGAAACTTCCCATAGGATAACATTGTGACATACGTGTTGCCTTTCAGTGCCTATATCTTGAAAACAGTTCGAGATACAGATTTTTCACTAAATGCAGCCTTTAAGCACACATGCAGGTTGCCAGGTCATGATTGCAACTGCAGTGGAATTTTTTCAGTGGTGCTATGGTTGCTGAGATATTGCTGCATTTGCAGTACAAGGGTTACTTGGAATGTGTGTAGTGCTGTACTGTGTCTGTACAGTTAGAGATAGATGGGGTGTACCGCTCTAGAAGGCCCTGTGGTAGTCACATATGCATGCCACCATGCAGTACTGACACCACAGGGTACTCTATTTGCAGTACTGGGAGTGCAGGGTCCTGTGCTCCTACGAGAAGATGATGGTTACTTGCAATGTCTATAGTCTTATTAGTAGATAGGAGTGCAGGCCTGGAGGGCCCTGCACTCACTCATATGGATACCTTTATGTTCTTATGGGCACACAGGGCCAAGAGGCCCTGCACTCCTACAGGGAGGTGAGAGTTACTTAGAAGGTTTCTACAGTTATGTCTACATAGGAGGGCAGGTCCTGCTCCCATAGGAAAATTAGGTTACACTGTCTCAAAGAATAAGGAAATTCATTGCAAAATACTTTGTTAATGCAACATTTAGGGTTGAAGCAACAAAAGTAAGGAAATGAGGTGTTAGGTTTTCCATCCTCAACACCTCCCTACCCTCAACACCCAACCTGACCACCCCACCCCACCCTCCACAGACCAGCAGATGTCTGGTGGTGCCTTGGGTTCATCGGGCCTATCAATCACCCCATTCTGCTATGCTGTACCATCTCAACTTCCTGACAGTTGGAATGGGGTGAGAGTCAGGCCCAAGAACCCCAGGGCACACCCCAACAACTGCTGATCTATGGAGGGTGGGATGGTGTGGAGTGGTCAGATTGGGTGTTGGGGTGGGAGGTGTTAGGATGAAACTCTAATGCCTCATTTCCTTACTTTTGTTCCTTCAACTCTAACTGTCGCATTAATGAAGTATTTGCAATTACTATATATATATATGTATATCTATATATATATATATATATCTACTGTATATGTAATAGATAAACCACTCTGAGGTGTACAGTGGCGTTCTGATGTCGCACACCTTGGTGTGCATTGTATGCAAGAGGCCACAGGCCGAGTGGGTCAATCATCCAAGGCATGCATATATCAGAGCACTACCACTGATACCTCAGAGTGGTTTATCTATCTTATAAAATGTTAAAATTGTTTTAGAGGGGTAAAAGTGCAGATCTGCAGTTGTGCTCTGATACACGCATAGTCATGAGACGCTGGTGGTCCAATAAATGAGCAGTATTTCTCAACCATTTTATAAATATGTATATGTATATGTATATAATATATTTATAAAATGGGTGGGGAAAATACTCTGCTGGTTGGCTGAAACACATCACATGACCATGCATATATTAGGTAGCGACTGCATACTATTTCAGCCCTTCCAAAACCATTTATACATTTTATAAGATAGATAACCAGCTATGGGATGTGTGGTTGCGGTTTGATATACACATGCCTTTGGTGGTTGAATGTACACCAAGGAGTGCAAATATCAGCACAACCACACACCTTACAGTGGGTTTTTCTATTACATATGTGTGTATATATATATATATATATATATATTTATTTATGTCTTTGATAACCGGGTATGTGGACTGATCCATAAGGACTGATTTCAGCCATGACCCGGGCCCCAGAGAGAGGCAGCAAGGTGGACATTGGAAGATTGTACAAAAGTGCATATCCAGCAGTAATACAAGTACATGTAGGGACAGTGAAACAATGTGGACACAGAGAATATCCTTTTCAGGGTAGCATGAGATATGAGCACTGGGGATTGGGTGCCTACAATAACGGGCGACCCAATCCCTGGTGCATGTCTCCAGGGCTACAAATAGAGAAGGGCGGCTAGATGGGGAGGTCAGTGAATATAGTGACAGGATGTTGCTATACGTATGCATGTGGGGGGGCGAGCATGCACAGCAAGAGTGGGAGGGAATTTGAGGGTGGTGATGCAGTGGGTTGCCGAGTTGACCCCGTGGCATGGTGGATGGGTTGGCAGCGTTGGTCAGCAGGGTATTGGGTTTGGATCTGGGTGCTGGTGCATTTTTTGTTTGCACCTGGCACAACCCTTTTTTTGAAAATTTTTCACCCCAACATGCACCTCCTAGAGTTGAGAATCCTTAAGTAGGGGGCTGCAGGGGTGCAAGCCTCCCCACATAAAGCATTAAAAACAAAGTCTCTGGCACTGTTTTGCTGTGCATTAGGATCTCAGAGTGCCAAAATACATTTTTGCACTCTGACTTCATGATCAACAGCAATCACCTTTAGGCTTTTGCTGTTATCACATAACTCCCCTTTTCAGAATATTTGTTAATGAATGGGTAATACATACATGAAACAAGACAATCAACATTATGTACTGTGTCAGTTTGTCTTCAGTTTTATTTTATAGATTGCTGACATAAATGAATGATTATATGTTTAATACAAGGGGTATATGAAAAGCTTGAAAATAAATAGCAAAGGGTTAGTGCAATACCTACTGGGTGTAAGGAAACGCAGAGTGTTTAAAATTAGTACTTTTACTAAAACTTTATTAGCAAAAAAGAGTGTATTGAAAGAGATAATGATTTAAATATTTTAGAGACCTAGCTACCCTGATGAATGGGGTCCTAACACCTTGAGTCATTGGTATGATACAAGATTGTTCTTCACAAATGCATCACTGCTGCAGGTGGTGGTTTGCACACCACTTTTCATGTTATAAAGAGCAGGGTTTTGGAGGAGTCGACTAGAGCTGCCACAGCAGCCTTGTGGTACTTCCAAAACTCATTAAATATACCACTGCACCCTATATACAAGAGGTTCACCACATTTGCATGGTAATGCGGTTGTGTACTGCATTTCATGAGACTGCACTAACCACTTAGTAACATATTAGCCATACTCTTATATATATCTGTGGTAGCACTAATTCTCAGACATGTTATATTTCACTTGCATGACACTAAAACTCTTCATACCAAGCTAATGGTTTCAATATGTGTGCCAGTGTGTCTGAAAGATACAAAAACAATTGCATTCCATGTAAAATAGCAATATAATAAAATTTTCATGTTTCCTCTAAAACATGTATAGTAAGTGCCTCTGCTGGAGTTCAAATGTGATTTTAAGTTATGGCACTGTAACAGGCATTGCACTCTGTTATGCTTTAGGTCTAGGTCTTTTTCTAGTCAGTCAGTAATTTCTAACATACCTGTGCTGGAGAGGATTCCTTAGCATGGATCCTGATCCTGGATTTAAGGGATGGTACCTAACAGATAAAGTCATCACAACATCACAAGATACCACAAAGAATCTGTATTCTGCCTAGGAATCGGATTCTGATCCCATGCATCACATGCCATGAGTTGATGGTCTAACTCTGGGGATCTTATACAGGGTTTTGTGCTAAATATAAGGCTACAGCACACCAAAAAATAGCAAAGTGTCGTAAATGTGCGTGACCTATGAGAATTGGGTGCACAGTGCAGCACTGTGTTTGGAGCAGCACAGGGTTTGATGCAGGGCTTGAAAGCCCTGTGTCAACCTTTGAGAATCAAGCCCAAAGTGTTCTACAGCAAGAGTGTTTGCAGCAGTTACACATAGTGCACTACTGTGCATTCCACATATTGTGCACTGTGACTCATTCTGCAGTACCATGTGTGACACTAATGACCTTTAGAGGCCTGACATAGTTATTCTGGTAGCTGAGAAAATTCAGGAAAAGGCAGCAAAAAGAAAGACAGGAAAGATGTAAGTCTGATGTATGACAGTATCAGTATAGAAAACCTGGATATGAAATAAGAAGATGTTTTGAAGTTTTTTAGACAGTAGTGAAACAGTACAGAAATAGAGACAAGAAACAAATTAATAAAAACTAAAGATCAATTCATTTTTTTAAATCTCCTTTTTAAGAAACAAACAAGTAAAATCTTTGAAGAAAGACTAGACACAAGATAGACAGGCACTAAAGTTTTATATAATTTTTTTGACAGGCTACTAGTGCTACAATAAGTAAAACAAAAATGTTGCCACACTCTGGAAGTAGGAACAGTCTCAGTCTAAAAAATGAGAATTTTTCAGTGCAGTTATTTTATTGCCATTTGCTGCACACCAACACATATCCACAGTGCATAACTTATTGTAGTCACTGTGGTTATGTGCTGCTTTGTCCAAAATTACAATAAAATAACTGCACTGCAAATTCTCATTTAGTATGACTGAGTCTGTTCCTACTTCCAGAGTGCAGCCGAGCTGTGTGTTTTACTTGCTGTAGCCTTGGTGTTAGCCACCATGCTTACCTGCACCACCCTGGAGTTCACTTCAGATTGTGGCTGCTCTGTTGCTTTCATCTACTTACCAGTGCCAGTCACTGCCACCAGCACCAGCAGTGCCACGGTGGAGCTCAGCCATGCCTTCCAGCAACTTAGCCTGATTTCTTCAGATCTATTGCATTATCTCCTCTATTGATGTGACCCTGTGGCAGAGGTCCACCATTTCCTCCTGAAGAACAATGAGTTCCTCTGATAATCTCCTAGCTGGTGGCAGTGTGGATGCTCTGGTTGAACTGCTGGCACCATGGTGGTGCAGATGGATCATAATGTTTTCATGCTGTCTGTCTGTACACCATGACTGTTTGTGATCCACTGTTTGTGGTCTCTCTAATGGTACAGTGGAGGGATACCACCACCACTTACAGCTTCCCACTGGCATGACTCCACTGCTCCTGATGCCAGATTTGTATGTGTGCTCACTGCCCACCAGTACCCAAGTAGGTGCCTTTCTTTTCCCATATGACTGAGTCTGTTCCTACTTCCAGAGTGCAGCTACCTCAGACCAGCAGGAGCAGGAAAATAATGAGGAACAACCACCCCCAGTTACCCCGGAGATGGAGCTGCCAAAATCCCCTATGCACCACCACCAGCTCCTGTCACAAGACAACAAGATAGCAATACCCAAGTTCTTCAGTCTATCAGTCTAGTGAACTCCAGAGTGGTGCAGCTAACATAGTGGCTAACACTAAGGCTACAGCTTGCAAGTGATGATGCTGTTGTTATTTGCATCCACTACAAGAAATTCCCACACAAGGGAAGATATTGGATATTGCTATCTTGTTGTCTTGTGAAAGGAACTGGTAGTGGTGGATACACAGAGGAGCCTGAGGATGATGAGTGGACTTCTCTGCTGGGGGAGTGGAGCTGGTGGAACCACAATGGGGGTGCATAGGATTCTGGCAGCTCCATCTCAGGCGTAACTGTGGGCTGCTGTTCCTCATTATTTTCTTGCTCCTGCTGCTGCTGGTCTGAGGCCGTCTGCAAGTTTTCAACACTCATCCCCGCTGCAGATGCTGCCCCTACTGGAGTATCAGGAGGGGCTGCTACTGCTGCTCCTTCTTGGTTGGGAGGAGGTACTGAGGTGCTATGGAGGGCTTGCTTCCTGAAAAGCCCAGCTGGTGAATGTGTATTGTACTGCCATGTGTGCAGACTCAGCACACCACTACATAACCCCCCAAAAAAAAAAAGAGAGAGAGAGATACAGGCAAAAAGATTCAAGAAAATAGAGGAATAAAACTAACAAATCTAAAATGAGATTCAAAATAAAGATCAACTATTAAACTGAGTCCCCTAACTGAAATACTTCAGCAAGAAATTCAATAATATAAAGAAGTTTCTATAAAACAGGTTTTGGAAACAATTAGTCATGACTTCCTTCACTGACTTGTACAGGCTCCTTCTCCTCTCCCTCTTAGCCTGACAAGATATAGACAACAGGAAGCCACTCATACATGATCAGTATATTCAGATGTATCATGTGGCATGTGTGTTCACTGCCACTAGTACACACGTGGGTACACATAGGAATGGTGGTCAAAGCGAAACTGTATTGGGTTTCAAGAATGCATGGGGAAGGGAAGGGAAGGGAAATTGTTTAACCAGGAAAGGCACACTAAGCTGGTGCTTGTCTTCCAGGTGCCACCTGGGAGCACAAGGAAGTTAAGGACTTGCCCAGGGTCACAGTATGCAAGTGGAAGTTATGGGATTCAAAACCCAGGTCTGGTCTATAGAATAAACATAAAGGAATTTTATTAGTTTAGAATGGGGAAAGACGAGATCAAGTAGGGTCTGCAGTACTACATTGGGTAGGGAAAATGGCTGACTAAGTGCCAAGAGGCCCTTATCTTCAGACAAATTCTATGTAATTCTATTTAATGTGACCTGCAAAAGCTCTTCCATGTGACCTTGAGACAAGTTGTTTACCAAAAGCCTCATTATCACAAAGATTTGCTTCGCAAAAGTGAAGTTAATGGCAAAGTCACAATGTGAAGTTAAAAAAACTTTAACCTAGGGACAAAAATTCTCAAAATTCTGCAATCTGCCTTAATTTTATGAGCAAATTAAATTTCATAACATCTCTACTGGCATCCTTTGAGTAATAGACAAGAAATAAAGTGGCTAATAATGATCTTTAATATTCTATTCTTGGAACACTGGTGAGACCTCATTTGGAATACAGTGCTCAGTTCTGAAGGCCACATCTGCAGAAGAACATACTGTAGACAGGGTGGAAGTAGTTCAAGAATGGCAACTAAGATGGTACAGGGTTTACAACAGAAGGCATTTGAAGAGAGATTAAAATACCTCAATATGTACACTCTGGAGGAGAGGCGAGAATGGGGGATATGATTGAAACCTTCAAGTACCTTAAGGGCATCAACAAGGTGCAAATGGGAGACATCTTTCAGTTTAGGAGATGTATAAGAATGAGGGACATATTATGAGATTGGAGGGGGGGAATAAGTGGGAATGGGAGGTAGTTTTTCTGAACCAAATGGGTAGTGGATGCATGGAACAGCTTACCCCAGGAGGTGGTGGAGCAAACACAGTCGGGGATTCAAAATGCATATGATAGGCTCAAGGAACCCTAGAGTTGGGAAAGACAGGCTAAAGCCAATGACCAAGTATGGTCAGCAGCCACTGTTACAGGTAGGGAAAATGGATGGACTGGATGGGCCTAGCGGTCCTTATCTGCTGTCAAATTCTATGTTTCTAAGGAGCCCTCATCCACTGAAAACTCATTTCTCATAAATTTTAGACCACAGGAGAGATACCCTATGAGGACTAAGAATGAAAACATGTTAGTCATACCAAAACTTATACTAAATATGGTCCACAGACTTTACTTGCCAGTGTAGCTAATTCTTGGAATAAACTTTCTCCTGTTTCTCATGCAGCAGTAACGCTAAACATATTTAAGAAACAGTTTTTCTAGGAACTCTAACACACTTATCATTGTTCAGAAAATGTGATTTCTTAAATATATTTCTTTTCATGTTTTACTATTGTTTGTACACAATTGTTTTGTGCATTTTTGTATTTAAGACACACAGGCCTTTACCTGCAAATAGAGCAGATTGTTGTAATGTAAATGTTACTATATAAAATAAACTTTTTCATCACCAGTCATCATGATTTCTGTATTTATGTATGTATGTAAATGTGTGTGTATATATATATATATATATATATATATCTTCATTGCAAAAACTTCGTTAATGCATCAGTTAGGGTTGAAGTGACAAAAGTAGGGAAATGAGGCATTAAGATTAACAGCCTAACCTCCACCCTAACACCCCTACCCACCCCCACCCACCACAGACCAGCAGGTGATGGGGTGTGCCTTGGGGTAGTCAGCTCTAACTCTCACCCAATTCCATGTGTAACAAAACTTACATGATACAGAATAGGAGAATGGGGTGAGTGTTAGTCTGGATGATCCCAAGGCACACCCCAGCACCTGTTGGTCTTTTTTATCATGTTTTTTTGCCATGAGTTTTGGGCACATTTTGCACTTTGATATGATAACCAAAGCCAGACCAGAAAAAAACAAGCAAGCAGGAAGTGGAACCTAGCAGCCAAACAAGGTAAAACACAGACATGGTACACCCAAAACTGGTTAAATAAGAAGCAACAATACATTTTTCAATAAAATAAGCATTAACAAAGCCTTTTCTTACATACAGGTATGCAGGAAACCTAAAGCAGAAGCTAGGTTAGTGAAAACTGGAAGTCTGGTACATTTTAAAGGAATGACAGAGGTAAAAATAAACACAATAGCTTTTAACAAAAATTAAGGAAAAAGTAATAAACAGCCAAGGTGCAGCAACAAAAAAACAACAGGAAGAGAAGTCACATTACTTTTTAAATAACAAAAGATTTCATTAAGCCCCTTTTTTCACATACAGGAATGCAGGAAAATCAAAAGTAGAAGCTGGGTTTGTGAAAACCTGAAGTCTTTCACAGTTCAAAGGAACAACAGAGGTAAAAATTTAAATGCAATAGCAAGGGAACAGCAAGATATAGCTAAGGTGCTTAAAAAAATTCAAAAATTCAAAGAAAGGCAACACAGAGTTTAAGATGTTTTAATGAAATACTAAAGAAAACAATAACAGGAAGCTACAAGAGGATATATGAATTGAACTACACACAAGCATTTAAACTCTGTATTGTTCATATAGGTGAGAAACAATGGAAGGTACCAAAGAACCAGCCAATTTAGAAGGCAAACAAGCTCACCAACTTTTAAATTAAGGTATGAGCATTCAAATTAATTACTTTAATAAACTACCAAGTGCTGTATTGAACCAAAAGAAAGAAACAGGGAGACAAAGCAAGCATACTAGAGGAATATTACCATGGTGAATGAGAAATTGCATCAATAGGATAATGAGTGAGAGGTTCCTGAATGCTGAGGGAAAAAGTGGAACAGGCTTATAGCAATAATAATTTGAGGTGGGAAGGCAGAATGTAGCACTTTGATGATACTTTTTTTTACAAAGTATGATTTTTATAGAAAAGATATAATATGCATAGAAAGCATCAATGGTGTTAGAAATTATGGTGGTAAGTGTATATAATTGATATGACTGTAAAACCGAGAATCAAAACTGAATGTTAAATAATGAGATAAATAATTAAAAAATATGTATTTCTTTGTAGAGAAATAAAAAAAGAAGAAGCCATTTGAAAAGCACATAATGTGCAAAACATCAGGGCAATTAAAAGGAATTTTAATAAAGCTTTGAAGAGTAACAGCCCGAATGAAATATTTTGTTCCCCCAACTACAACTAAAAACACATGTGATGTCTATCAGGGGAACAGAGAAAGGTAAAGAAAGATCCAGTTCCCATGGCAGTGAGGTAATCTACTTCACAACCTTTCTGAAGGATGTGAAAGATGACAGCTGAATAAGGAGATGTGAAAAATGGCAATGTTGAAAATATGGGTGAAAATATTACAAATTGGCTAAGTTACAAGCATGCATAGAAACTGCGCAATGCACACTTGTAATGCAGTCATTTTGGGAATTTTTTCACCAAATTTGCAAGACAGGCTTTTTTACCTATCTCATGAACAGTGGAGTGTCATTTTCTTAATCAGTCCTGAAATGTGATTCCATGCAGTGAACACAAATCACCTTCTGGGACTGAGTAATGAAATGACAGTGCCAGTGTTCATGAGGTGCTGATCCCAAGAACCCCATGTTGAAAATATGGGACCAAAATTTCCTAAACTGGCTGAGATATCAACCTAAGTTGAACCCCCCACTGACTGCCATTATACAGCGCTTACCTCTGATTCTTCAGTTTGCTGTTTGGCTTTAAAGAGTGCAGACATGTCCTGGTCCAGAGAAGACAGCAGCTCCTGATCTCCAGAGGTAAGTATAGGAAGAGGGTACAGGAAGGTGGGTGCTCAGTTGGTGGGTGGGGATGGGGAGGGAAGACTGGGGAGATCATGAGGGATCATTTTCTTTTTCAGATTTAAAAAGAAATAAAAGACTTTGAGGACAGTTTTCTTTATTAACAGGTATTTTTCAACATTTCTTATTTGGGAAAACTGGGGTGGGCTCCCAGTGTGCTATATTCATGTGGGAGGGAGGGGCACATGCTGACATGAGCATAAGGCACCCCATATTGTCAATTGAACAGTTCCAATTTTGGGGCATCATCTGACAATAGGGTAGGCATCCAGGTGTTGGAAGCATTTAATTTCAAAAAACAATATATGTTTGGCACACTGGGGTGGGCTCCCAAACAGTGTGCCATATTAGTATTGTGGGGAGATACATACCGACACTGGGATTGGACACCCTGATGTTGGCATTTAATTTAAATCAACAAGTGATCCACCATTGTGGATCCCCATTCCTGAAGCCATCCCTATTCGTGAGGTGGGATGAGGACCAGATCCTATTTGACCATCTGGACTTCATCTTACAAACAGGGATTTTGACACCTCATGAAGGAGATTTTGACAGCTGCTGAAATCCCCTTTGTGAGTGACAAAATCCTTGTTCAGTGGAAAGGGCCATCTGGTCCACAAATTGCAAACAAGGATTTTGTCAGCTCATGAAAAGGATTAGCTCACATAAAGGATTTTGACAACATCAAAGGGATTTTTGACAGCTCGCAAAAGGGATTCAAAAATCAAACCCTTTCTTTGAGCTGTCAAACCCTTTTGTGAGCCAATCCCCCCCTCCCCTACACATACACACACACACACACACACACACACACACACACACACACACACACATGCAGACACATGCAAGATTATAAGACACTATATGAGTCACTCCATCTGTAAGTACAATAATCACTACACTGTACTCATTCACATAACACTATGTAATGAAAAAACAAATACAGTATGATCAACTCTATATTGCCAGCACAGAATGATGACACATTCTGGCTGGCATATCTTTTCTTACAGTGAAACTTAGTCTGTACAAATTTTCTAAATATTGATTTTTATGTGTCATAATTCAACAATTTGCTTGCTGCAAGTATCACTTCTACCACAAAGGCATATGGTAGCAGGACAGATACAGCTGACACTTGCATAGTACTGTTCAGATACTGCTCAGGTATGACGCTAGCATCATTACATGTTGTTATACTGCTGCATTACCTGGAAATACTCATTAGCAGCATGTTATGGTTAGCTTTGGATATTACAACTGTTGCTGAAACATGTTGCTTGTAAACTGTACTACAAAACATTACTTTTATTATTACTATCATTTGTTAATAGGACTGGCTCAGCTCTATCAGAAAAAAAATAAGCAAACATCCACTGACTGTTGCTAGGGTTATACAAACTCTTATTTCCAGTATAGCTATCTATAGATAACATACTGTGTGTTTCATCATTTCTTAACAATTGAAATATAGGCATCTGCTTAAATCTTGTTATTGATGTTTGTAACAGACAATGCTTACTGTGGGCCATCTCACATGGTTGCCCACCATGTGTGTACCCTCAAGGTACTCTGATGGCAGCAGAACTCCATACAGTTGGTTGACCATGATGATGGATGTGTCTTGTAGAATGCTTTGAGAGTTCTATGTTACATCTGTTACCTGATGCTGGTTGTCTCTGATTGGTCATGTTGCCTTGGCCTGTCCCCTGCTTGCATGTGTGTGGGGGGGCAGATGAGGAGTTAGGGTTTTGAGGATGGGGGCATGGGGATGGGTGGTAACCCTAACGTTGAATTTCCAAATTTTGTCGGTGTGGAAACATCCCTAATTGATGCATTAATGATGTTTTTGTAAAGAATATATATATAGATGGATAGATAGATATACACACACACACAATATATATATATATATATATATATATATATATATATATATATATACAACAGGTGTGAAAATAAATTTGCCAAGATAAACTTGTTATTTTGGACAACATGATAACATAAATTAAACCGGTCATGAGCATGGTCTGAATATTATCTACTAATTTGGTTATACTTATATGCTCAGAAATTTATTCTCAAATGTGAAGATAAATTTCTGAGCATGCTTAGTGAAGAACTTCTTTGTTTTATCCTTAGACATAACTAAAAATGAGTTGTTATGGCTCAGTAGGCCTTTCCTGGTAAAACTTTTCAGTTAATAAATAAAATGACATGCCACTTTTATTGAATATACAGTAGACTGTGTAGTTTGTGTTACTTTTTCCTTTTGTAGCTTTTTTATCATTTCTGTCATAAAACCACAACAAACACCTATTGTATAAATCAAATACATGGGCTGACTTATGATATCCATTTTACCTTCATTTGAGGGTATTGGTCTGTTGCTATCTCATTTGTGGTTTCTTCACTCATCAGATACCAACAGAGCAATACCCCTCATGAAGATGATACCTTAAGTCAGCCCATGCCATATCCAATATATATATATATATAGAATATATATATATATATATATATATATATATATATGTGTGTGTGTGTGTGTGTGTGAGAGAGAGAGGGAAAGATAGATAGATAGATAGACAGACAGACAGAGAGACAGACAGATTAGATAGATAGATAGATAGATAGATAGATAGATAGATAGATAGATAGATAGATAGATAGATATTACAGCGGCACAGTTGTGCCCTATAGTTAGGGTTGAGTAGCATGTTTAATGTTAAACCTCAAAAGTTTGCACTTTAATAACTTTGCAACCAAGCAATAGAGTTGCACAGAATTTGGCATACACTGTCTAGAGGTGGGCAAAGTGGCCAAAATTAAGCTCTGCGAAGCAATTCACGGAGTAAGAGAGCTGCAAAGTAATCCACAACGTGAAGCGCGAGTACTTTGCATCATAATGAAGAATGTGAAGTCCAATGAAAACTTTGGCTTCACGTTACTTCGCCTTCCCCAACCACTTCTGCACCAATTTTAATGCAAAGTACATCAAAATTAATGTACTTTACATCAATTTGCCTTGTTGGTGAGCTCCAAGACAAATGTTGCAGTGATTCATGGAATTGCAGGTCACATGGGCTCTAGATTGTTCTACACAGCCTCAGTTCTGTGTAGTGTGTGTGTGTGTGTAGTGGTAGCTGGAGACAGTTTGCTTTCAGCGCTCTGCAATTCAAACCCTCTAAAAGCTGTTAAAAATGTTATTTTGAGCCATTTTCTTTTGCTCAGAATTTAGTACATTGATTTTAGGAAACTCTTCTGTGGTCATATCATCGAGTGTTTATTGTTTGTGTGTGGATTTTGAATGTTAATTTAGAACATTCAGGCTTGTGTACTGACAGACACTTGAAGTGTGCTTGGGGGCATATCTGGTGAAGGTAGATTAACTGGGAGAAAAGGCAGTCTTTCTGTTTTGGTTATATTTTTGTTGTATAACTGTATTAATGTACACGCAGTAATATTTTCAGTAATTCTTGACTTTTTGCTGGTGGTTGTGGGTGCAGCAGTGCATAATTTCAGTTTGTTTAAAAGATTTGGTTATATTACTGAAGTTTTCAGTTTGCTAAGCATTATTTGTAGTGTATGTGTGTGAGTGTGTGCAATGCATGCCATCAAATCAGACACATTTTATTGTGCCACAGAGTAATTGCAGCAGTGTAGACCTGTTATCCACTGCAACTGCATGATTTTGTGCAGCTTTGTGGTATCTTGGTTTTGGACTGTTACTGCAGTGCACTGCCCCCCACCCCCACCAACTGGCAAAAGGTATTCTTTCTAGACTGGATTATGACTTCTGAGCACTGGTTAAGGTGTTGTTGTGACTTTGCATCTGCATCTCTTCTTGATTGCGCAGTGCAATCTTAATCTGTCTGTGCTTTTGCATTTGTTTAGTGCCCAATTTCCATCTGCAAGCCATAGATATTGTTTTGGCTTCACATCCACTGGCCCAGACTGGAAGTTCAGAAATCTAAATTTGTTTAGAATTTTCTTTGTGATCCTCAAAATGCCTGCAAAGAGACGTACAAGCAAAGCTGTTTGTATGGTACTGCTGCCAGTGGCAAGATTGTCTGTGGGTGTGGTAGTACACAGAAGTGCATAGCTGATATCAGTAAAGGGATTTCTCCATCAGTGTTTTTACAGCACAATCTGTAGCTTCACTCATAGTTGGAGGAGATGATGTTGTCCCAGCTGGTGGTGTTAGTGCAGTTTCTTCTGGCATGAGTATTGCTGCCACAAGTTCCACTTCTGACCAGTTAAGCGTTTAAAAATATAGTTGAGTCTAAAGCTGTGACTGACAATGTAGATGATGTCATACTCCCCATTAACATCCCCATGGTAGTTGTACGTGATTCTGAGCCTGGTGATGATAACTTACAATGTCACATTTCTTCCAGTGCTGTTGAGGTCATGCCTTTGCCATCCAATGATTCAAAGTGTGGTGCAAAAATATCGGGTGATGATGATGATGATGATAATGATGCTGATGCTGTGGTTGGAACATGTTCTTCACATGACAGCATCCAAGCTGAAAATGTGGATGTGGATGATGTTGATGAATATGATGATGATGTTAGTGACCCTGCTGGGAACTGGAGAAAAAGAAAGTCAAGTTGGCTGTGTCTGGGTCTGTTGGCGTTAAATCCCCTCTCCTTGGAAATAGTTGTGATTTAGCTGTTCCTGTTGATGATGATGATGATGATGACCTAGCAATAATCATAGGTAGTCATGGTGGTGAGTTGAAGTCCAAGTGTGTCCAGCCTGAAAAATCATGTAGCACACCCCCACCCCCACTTCAGGGGTTAAAACTGGAGTCCAATAAGCAGCATCAGCGACATGTTAAAAGTAGGGTATCACAATCCCTTGTTTGGGATTGTTTTGTCCAAGATGCAAATGATGAGTCAGTTGCAATCTTCCAGCTTGCCATGCATGTGTGAGTAGAGGTAAAAAGGGAGTTATCTGGGCATGGGAGGCCAGCATACACATCTTACGAACAGGCACATGGCACTGTGGACCTGGCACCAGATGGTAACTAATGTCATAGTGGGGCATTCACCCCTCATTATCAACCTTACTGAACATGTTATTCCTTCCGTAAGTGTAAGATCAAGTAGGAATGTCTGCAGTAGCGATGAAATAACACCAGAGGATTACTACAGGCATGATAAGAGGGAGGATTATGATTAGAAATCTTGTCAAGTGGTGGTCAGAGTAGCAGTGGTGGTGGTGGTCAATGCAGTATGTCTAGTGCAAGTGGTACATCAACCTCTGTACATAAAAGAGGGAAAATAACTTCATTTGTGGACTTGTCACCTGTGCAGCCCTCTCCATCACACATCCACATCCCACCCCGGCCATTCACAGAGCAGAGCCATTTGTCACACCCCATGCAAAACGTGTAAGTCAGCTCACACTGAGAGTGTTTTTCTCATAGCCTGAAGTACCCACCCAATCATGCAGTGTCAAGTGAACTTAATGCTGCTGTAGCTGAAAATGCTGGCAATTGATTGTTTGCACTTCACCTTCATGGAGAATTCCTGATCCGGCCGTTTGCAGCACGCCTGTCTGAAATGGAAAGTCCCATCCAGGACATACTTTTCCATCCATGCTGTCCCCAAGTTATACTGTACTGTGGCCGACTCTGTAAGACATGCCTTCGGCATTCCTCCTCTCCATTCAACCATTTAAGTATGCATATGTCGATGAGTGGCAAAACAGAGGGAGCCTATATTTGTGTATAACTGCACATTGGGCGAGGTGCCGGGGTTGTTTGTGCTAGTAGTAGTGTGAATAATTAGTGTAGTAAGGCAGACATGGTAGCAATCTTCCAGGAATTCGCAGCATGCAACACTTGCAATGCACAGTGTGGCCTGTTCCCAAACTGGTGAAACCATGCTGGACTTGCTACTGACTGAAATTGATGAGTGGCTGAACCCCTGTCCCTGAGAGCTGGATTTATACAAGTAACAATGGGTCAAATGTGGTTAACTGCATCATGAATGGTGACTTTGTTAGGGTTCCATGCATGGCTCACTGTTTGGGGCAGTATAGTGCAGTGGTCTAAGGCTCTGAGATGCAAATCTGGTGACATCCAGCAGACCAGACCTGGGTTTGAATCCCACAGATTCCACTTGTATACTGTGTGACCCTGAGCAAGTCTCTTAACTTCTTGTGCTCCCAGGTCGCACCTGGAAACAAGCTCTGGCTTAGTGTGCTTTTCCTGGTTAAACAATCTCCCTTTCCCTGTCCTTTCCCATATCTGGTGGTCCAGGAGTTTCTGAAGCACCCTGATATAAAGGAAATGTTGACAATTGCACACCGTACCTGTTCACACTTTTATGCTCTGCAAAGGCCCATGACCAACTTCGCAGCTACAGATCCAAAACAGCCTCCAGCAGCACTGCCTCAAGCTTGAAGTTGTCACCCAGTGAAACTCCACTTTATACATACCAGAGAGGGTGTATGAACAATACAAAGCAATCTCCTAGTAGCTCATCATGCACACTAGCCATGACACTTCCAGATCCTCCATCTCTCTCATGACTAAACAGTGGCACCTCGTGGACTCTGTTATAACAATTTTGAGGTTTTGAACACACCACACAGGCAGTGTGTGGTGAGTCTGCTTCCATCAGCCTATCAATTCCACTGATGCAGGTGTTGAGGCAGACATTGCTGAATCTACAGAATAGCCTTGATGGTTCCGGACACTGTGCTAGCAGTGCGTTGTTGAAACACATGCTGACACTATTCGACTGCAATCGGCACATCTTGAGCATTCAGCACAGTGATGACTTTGCAATAGCCAACAATGCTGAACTCACGATACAAACATGGAGTTGCGCCACTACTGGAGAGATGGCTGAACAGGTTAAAATGTCAGTGGGCAACTGGTGCACAAGGCCTATGGGGCACAGAAGTCATGTGCCAAGGTCAGCAAACCTCAGCAGCATAACCAGGCTGAAGGTCAGTTTGGAGTAGTATCAAGCACATCCTGTAAGGCTGCTGCAGTTCCAGGTGGTCTATCATCAAAACCAGTTGCCATTAACCCACTTTGGGGTGCTTCATCCCAAGTCGGGATTTGTGACATCAATGAATCCGAGTACAGGATGAAGAGTCAATCACCAGACTTCGTGCAGCACAGCAAATTGTTGACTCATATTTGGCTGAAAACAGGCATCGGTCAGTAATTGATAATCTTCTTTTATGCTGGAGTGGAAAGGTCAGTGAATGGCCAGAACTGACCTCAATGGCACTGAAGTACCTGACCTGCCCACCCTCCAGTGTAAGTGTAGAGAGGGTATTCAGTTTCATGGTGCAATACTTAGTGATCATTGTACAAACCTCTTCTCTTCAAATGTCAGCTTGCTGACATTCATAAAATGAATCAGGGGCACATACCAGCTCGAATTGCAACCTCTGTATTCGCACCCTAAGATGGTCATGGTTGTGGTGATGTGGGAGAAACAGACTATCCTGGAGGCACTGGCAGCATGAAACAGTCTACCATTGAGGTAGATGATGACATCATGGAGAAAGAATTCCTAGTGGGCACAACTCAGACATTGATGACAGTGAGGGCAGCTTCCTGTATGATGATGATGATGATGATGATGATGAGGTTGATGTTGGTAGGTTTTAAGTTAAGTGGTTTAAAGGCTGTCACATTTTTTCAATGGTATGTTTTGTTTTTCATAACATTAAATCAGTGTCCCCTCAGAATGACTCAAATTCCATATGTCATATGGCAATCTGGCACAAGTAAATTCACAGTCCTTCTATTTTACCTTCCCGCCGTGGTATTATTTCTGATCAGACTAAACAGAATGTGTGCTGCTGTCATTGGCAAACACAGTCAGCCTCTTAGACACAACTATCCATTTGTAGTACTAGGTGTTAGCCACTAAAACCTGCAGATTCAAGATATCTGCCTCTTGACTGAGAGTGAAATACTGTAACACAATACATACTATATCCCACCATCCACTCGTGTGTGTCTGACAGTATTAGGAATGTGTTGCAGGCTGCAGCTGCTCTCATGACCGCCACCACCAGTAAACCACTGTTAGCTAAAGCCACAAGATAGAAACATACGACTGCCAGCAGAAACAGACCACCTGGTCTATCTAAGTCTGCTCGAAAGTGTGCAGCCAACACCCCTAGTTTGCAGCTGCCCCGCCCCTCCCTTTGTCATCCCACTGCCACCACCATCCTCACTCTCCCTGTTCCCTGTCCCATGCCCTTCTGAAGCTGTTCACAGATTTACATGGTGCCACCCATTCTGGTAGGGTGTTCCATTTTGCTACCACCCTCTCTGTGAAATAGATGAGAGATAATGAGAGGAATGTCATCATGTGCCCACATGACCACCACTAATAAACCACTGTTAGCCAAAGCCAACAGATAGTAAGAGGGAATGTCAACATCATGTGCCCACATGACCACCACCAGTAAACCGATGTTTTCCATCCCGTGCCCTATACATGCCATGGGAGATGGAGTCGGAGAGGAGAGCACATTCATCAGCCTCAGCCACAAGGTTTACTATCAACACATTACAGTGAGTATGTGTACTAATTTTCATACTATGGAACTTCCTTGAGCTGTGTTATGCTTCCTGTTGCATTTCTGAGATGCAGTGGTGAAACACATACGGTCAACTTATTTTCTTTTTTTACAGGTTAACAGTTCAATCACTCTCCTTGATTAGAGGATCATAGTACTGCAGTACTGTCTACAACTACCTCTAGGATATCCATTTCTGGTAAGTATATAAACTGAATTTCATCAGTTCATTTTTGTAGTTAGTTTTTTCAAAAGCATGCAATCCATATAAAGCAAGTGACATGTACATCACATAATATATTTGTCATGCACATCAGACACTGTATTGCTGCAGCAGCCATGGGTGGTGTTGAACAAAGTTTTATCCAGGCATGACATGACAAGATGTTTTTAAAATGCAACTTGAGTTAAGACATTGGAATAGTGAATGGGTTAGACATACTAAATTTGTGATTGTGATGATTTGGTCTTGTGGCTTACTGAGAGAGTGCTATATCTGTTTACTCTAGATATATGACAGGATGGAACAGTCACACTTTAAACAAAATGTGTTACTGTGATCAAGTACTAATAATTTCTTCTTTATCTGTTTTGGCAAGGAATGTTCTGAGGCTGTGCACTGCCATTGGTACTTTTTCCAGATAACAAGTTCAACATCACACCCTGGGACACACACAACAAGTAATATGAATCCTGACCATCATCACTTGACTGGAGGATGCACAGAAAACCTATGAAGAAGTAACAAAAAACAAAACATTAATGAAACTTGCTTCCAAATGACTCTCCAAAATACTTACCTTCACTTGCTTGACAGTATTCCAACGCCAAAATTCCTCATCAAGCCAAGAAATTCACAACCCAAGTTTGATTATATATGACCTGTGATACAAAAAAAGCAATTATTACATGTATATATATATATTTAGAAAACTAATTTTTTATATATATATATATATATATATATAAACATTTAAGGTCAGGTTCTGTGGAAAACCATGATGGTGCCAACTAAGTCATTAACTTGCAAGGTGAGTATTAGTGCACACAGAGGGCATCCTTCCTGTTGTGGTCAGTGCAGCAGACTTTGGTCAACCAACAGCACTATACCATCATGGACGATTAACTCAATGGTCAGGTTATCCTTCCAGCACATCATTTGGCAAGACACTATGTATCAGCCCAGTCAGGTCAAGAGAAGCATTACATGAAATTCCAACAGCAGCAGCAGGGCACTTAGTTCTTATTGGAGTGTGTGCAAGCTTGACTGAGTGTGGCATAAATTAATAGAGACTTTTCATTCCATTTTATGCTCTCATTTCTCTTTGTCTGGAGTTGGGAATTTTCAGGACATAAGAGAGCAGCATTTTGGGGTACATTAATTCTGGGACTGGGTGGTTGCACTGCATGCATGACTGAGTGTGGCACGAATCAATGGAGTCTTTTCATTCCATTTTATTTATTTATTTATTTTTTCTTGTGAGAGTTCAGATTGAAATTTAAAGAGGGCTATTCATGCTAGAAAGCAAACAGAGAAAGCCTCTCATTCCATCATCGTATCCCTCCTAAGTAGCTAATTGTCTGGATTCCACTACCACCCCAAACTTTATTTAAATCAGATGACCATCCTAAGCTGAGTCTCTAATTATGTAACAGAATTCTGTATTTGGAGACATAAAGGGCCCCAGATTTTCTCATAAGTAGATACATCCTCAGATATCAGATAATTTATTCTTTCTAACTTCGTTGCTTCTATTAGGAAATTTAACCAGGTGTCAAACATGGGGGCTGCATCCTTCCATTTCAGAAGGATACATTTTTCGCAAAATCTCAGCTATGGAAAAAAAGTTTGCTGATGCTGTGAGTAGTGATACCTGATCGGAAAACGTCAGCAGTCCTAACATTTGATCCATTTTATATTTACCTTCAAGGCCTTATTTAAAATGAAAAAAAATTAAATCAAAAGTTAGAAAGATAAGGGCATACAAATAACATATGAACCAGTGTACCTGAAGTGCTGGCACACCTAGGACAGACTGGAGAGATTAAATTATTCATTGTATGCAACTTATAAGGTGCTAAGTATCTCCTATGTAAGGTGTTAAATTGTATTTGCTGTAACTTAGCTGATTTTATATTTATCATGGGGAAGAGCGAGGATCTTATCCACATATTTACCGATATAATTATTCCCAAATCTTGTGCCCATTTTCTTTGAATTTTATATCATAATCCTGTCATGTGTTATTATTTATATTACCATACAACTTTGTTGTCAATATTTTACACAGGCTAGCTTCCAATATGTCCAAGAACATAATGGATCCCAAATAGATCACTTTTATTATACTTCATAATAAAACTTTTTATTTGTAAATATTTAAAATAATGAGAAATGGAATATTAAATTTTTCCTGAATATCACCAAAAGACATAAGCAGGCCATCACTACTAATTTGAGAGAACTCAGATATGCCTCTTTCTAACCAAACCTTAATGGTTTCATCATTTATTGAAGGGTAAAAATAGGAATTATTATATATCGCTGAATACTTAGTAATAGGACTTTTAAACCCAAATATTTATGCAAATTTCACCAACACCTTATAGTTGCTTTGTAACCAGATTAACTACTTTATGATTTGATTTATTGGTATAATACCCTGAAAACAATTGCTGCCTTAATAGGCAGCCCTCATGCATCTCTATTTCCATATTGACAGAAGCAGGCAGAACATTATCATTCCTCAACCGGTACCAGATTTCCTGTATTTGAGCAACTTAATAATATAATTTGAAATCTGATAATGCTAAGCCCCTTTATTCTTAGGTCGGGTAAGTTTGTGATAAGATATTCTTGTTTTTTTTATTCCAGATATAGTTAGTAATAATCCTTTTTATTCCATCCAAAAAGAATCTAGTATCATTACAGATATAACCTGAAAATTATAAAGCAACTTAAGGAGGATTTTCATTTTATGACATTTATCCTACCTACTAATGTCAGTAGTAGATGCATCCAATTATCAAGATCTTTCTTAATCACACCTATTATATGCTCAAAATTTGCCTGATATAGTTGATTGTATCTGCTAGTCAGATTGATGCCTAGATATTTTATACAATCTGCTACTTGCCCGCCCTACTTCAGGAATAGATAGTTTATAATCAGCATTCAATTTCATTAACAGGGTTTTTGCCAATTTATTTTATAACCCGACCATTTACCATATTCCTGAGCTAATTTGTTAACTTTGATAGAGACTAAGGGATTAGTTGGATACAATAACACATCGTCAGCATACAAACTGATTTTGGTGTACAGAATTTTAACTTGTATACCAGAAATTTTCTGTTTTTCCTAATTACCATTGCAAATGGCTCCATCACAAGGGCAAAAAGCAAGGTAGAGGGCACAGCCCTGTTTCATACCTCTATGCATCTGAATTTTATCTGAATACATATTATTTATTCTAATAACTGCTTCTGGGGCTGAATATAATATTCCAATCCAATTAATAAACTGCTTGCCAACATAAATTTTTTCAAGAAAAGAAAATGGAAAAGACCACTCAGTGCAATCAAATGCCTTTTAGCATCAATCACAAGAAGTACTGCATCTAGATATTTATTATTTGCTACGATATTTATTGTTCTTTAAATTATCACTAATTTTCTCCTTTCAGATACCCATTTTGATCAGGTGCAATGAGATCTGGGAGTGTCCCTCTAGCCTCATGGCAATTATCTTAGTAAAGATTTTATGATTGGAATTCAGTAAAGATATAGGTCTATATGAGCCACATAAATCTGGATCCTTACCCTGCTTTTGAAATAATAAATTTATGGCTTGTTTAAAGGAAATTGGCAAATTCGAGCATCGCCAAAGGAGTTAAAACAGCCTACTCATGATAGGGACCACAAAATCTCTAAACCTCTTATAAAATCTATTTATATCCCATCCAGGACTGGTGCCTTGCCAGCTGGCAAAGCATCAATTGCTCTATTAATCTCAGCAGGCAGAATAGGTTTATCCAAGACATCTTTAATGGGATTAACCAATTGATTTAATTATAAATTATCCAAAATTGTTCCAATCCTTCTTATCCCCCACACTTTCTGAAGAATATAAATTCTGATAATATTCAAAAAAGTACCACAGATTTGTAGCGGTTCTGTATGCAGGGAACCATTTACATCTTTAATTTGGTTTATATCCTTATTTTCTTGATATTTTTTTTTAACTGCCAAGCCATTAATTGAAGTGGCTTATCTGAATATAGATAGTAATTAGATCTAATTTTTCAATATATGTTTTTCTGCTTTATCTGTCAAGAGTGTAATACAGTTCTCTTTTCACCATCATATTAAATATATATATATATATAGAGAGAGAGAGAGAGAGAGAGAGACAGAGAGAGAGAGAGAGAGATTCATACAATAGGGGTGAAGGAATAACACTCTGAATAAATGTTTTCACCACTATTGAATATCGAGAAGTAGACACTGTGGAATATTTAGCAAATATTCCACAGTGTCTACCTCAGCTGCTGATATTCAACAGTATCTACGCCAGTAGCTGTTATTCCAACAATGGTTACCTCAGTAGTAGAATCCTTCCTGACCAGGCTTCTTTTCAAAACAACCAGAAGATTAAAATATCAAAAACGCCAGTGCCCAAAATATCAGATCAACCACACAAACCTCACTGTCTACACATGAACACTGTAAAAACAATCCTGACTAAAAGTCTCATCTGTACCTACACAGAGTTCTTTATCTCTGCTCACATAACAGGAGCTGCTCGAAAACTGCAAGTGTGACCCATGGAAGGTCATCTACTTCAAAGTGCACACTCCATCGATGACAGTCTCCCAGTAAGACCCCAACACACAGCACACAGTAAAATAAAAAGATATCTCACCAACATAAAACTCTTCTGTAATTTATTGTCAGAAGCCATCCCGAACTGAATTTCAATCCTGTCATGTACTGGCAAACAAACCGAAATGAAACTGTAAAACCCAGTCACTATCCACCTGATTCAGCAAACACTTCTAAAAACCAAAATGTATAAAACAGTACTTTTATTAGCCCATTAAAATCTGAATCCAAAAAAAAAACAACTGACAATTCGAATATGAACAGGAGCACTGTCCCCAAACCTAATCCCATCCACAAACAAGAGCACACCAATCATAAAGGATGCAGAACGTACCAAGCATCACCAACCAATCAAAGAGTCTCCCTTCATTTAAACAATGAATAAAATACTACAACCTTCCCATTCACAACCTAGCACAGTGTAAATAACCTTGCTCGAACCAAACAACATATGCATTCACCAAAAAACAGATCTTTACTGGATAAAGTATTGCAAATCTGATGCCTGCTTCATATAATTTCTTTTTGACTGGGTTAAAAGTTTTCTTCTATTCACTGTTTCTACAGAGAGATCATGAAAGATATGCAGAGACATGTCCTGGTATTTCAGGCCCTTTTGACCCGAGCTTTTTGAAGTTTAGCCTCCTATCTTGGTATCTAAAGGGTTTAATTATTACAGGTCTTGGATAGTTATTCACTCCAAATCTACTCCCGCTTCTATGAGCTCTGTTCAGAACAATTTTTGTTTGGGATGGGGTGACCATTGACATGGTTACCATTTTCAAAAAAGCTCAGAGTTTTCTACACCTTCAAGACCCTCTGGAGCCTGAAATTCTTAGATTTACCACAGGACTGGTCTTCCATTTTGGCAAACTTCTGTTGAATTCCTGAATTTTTTCTGTTGTATCTGAGTTTTGTTAGAGTCAAAGAACCATCTTCTAGCCTTGAGATTCAATTTTTCATCTCATCTGTCCTGACTGCTAAAATTTGCATTTGATTCATTAAGGACGTTATTGAGTTAGACAAGCCCTTAACTGACTCCTTCACCTCTTGCAGTGCATCCTTCATTTCAGCCCTAAATGTTGTAAGGGCCTGCAGAATATTCTATTGTAACCCCATCATTTTCAGCTGAGGACTGAGGCCAGGTATTTGCTGCACATCAGAAGTAGAACATATTCAGCTATTGATTTCCTCCTTAGCAGCTGGGTAACCCTGCACCCTCCAGCTCTCCATTGTCTGTAACCTCCCCTTCCTCCTCTTGCATAAACTCTGTATTGTTAATTACCCCACTTGGGGTTCCATATTCACTATAGAGGTAGTGACGATACCTGTTACAGTACAAACCTCCAGTAAACAAGCTACATTTCTCCTAGGTGGCATTGAAGTTTTGCAAGCTTGTATATCTTTCCTTTTAAAAATGAAGATATTTTACCCGAGTCTGGTGTTTTGGAAGGGGCTATCAGGCTTTGAGTGAGCACCTCAGAGGGCAATATCAGGGGATACCTGCGATTGTAACAACGGATGTTCCAATGAATACTGTGGTAGGCTTACAGCAGCGTTGTGCCTTAGCTTCTTACATTTACTCAGGTGAAGTTTTCCACATTCTTTTGTGCTCTGCATGTTTTAGACATATAGGGAGACTGAACAAAAATAAATAAAGACTGGGGTTAGCTTTCAATCAAGTATACGATCAAGGAAAGCATAAAAGATAATTAATAGTTTCCATGTTAAAAAGAAATAAAGCATGGGGAGCAGCTTTAGTTTCAAATTCATGCCATTTAGACTGTCCTGCTGCAGCTGAGTCTGGCATCTTGCTCAGCTCCTTTTCTCAGATGGAACTGACATCATTCTCCTTCCCTTTTCATTCCATTTATGCTCTCATTTCTCTTTGTCTGGAGTTGGGAATTTTCAGGACATAAGACAGCAGCATTTTGGGGTGCACATTAATTCTGGAGACTGGGTGGTTGTACTGCATGCATGACTGAGTGCGGCATGATTTAATGAAGACTTTTCATTCCATTTTATGCTCTCATT
Source organism: Neoceratodus forsteri (assembly GCA_016271365.2). Classification (NCBI taxonomy): domain Eukaryota; kingdom Metazoa; phylum Chordata; order Ceratodontiformes; family Ceratodontidae; genus Neoceratodus; species Neoceratodus forsteri. The sequence continues at coordinate 256,211,951 of CM028137.1, read as the reverse complement.
TCTCTTTGTCTGGAGTTGGGAATTTTCAGTACATGAGACAGCATCCCAAGATCTTTACAAACACTTCTCAAAAACATTCTACATAAAATAAGCTAAAAAGTAGTGTCCTTCCTTCCTTGTTATATTCGACTTAATAATCTGTTTCCAAAATAATTATTTTAGTGGTCTCAATAATGTTTACTTCTGTCTTGCTGTGTGCATGTTGGAAAAGCAGGAGTGAACAGTGTAATAAGCTGCTAAACAGCATGTGTGCATTGCACCTCAGGTGCACACACTATCCAGCACCCTGAAAAACATATATGATAGCTGACTTGTTCCACTGTGGATGGTATAAAGGATAAAAATATATAACGTATATTTTATTTGTACCATCATCAACAGTGGACAAACTCATTTAATATATTTCAGAAGGTTCGTGGGCAGTGTGCACTGACAGTGCACATGCTGTTTAGCAGATCATTATACTGCTCACCCCTGCTTTTCAACAAATCATGACAATTGAAACATTGCTGAGGCACCAAAAATATTTCATGGTAAACAGACATCATTAAGTAGGAATATAATAGGTCCAGAACCACGCTGTGGTAACACTGGGGCAGGTGTTGGTGGAGAGCAGCTAGCTGCAAAAGTGCAAGACAAAACCAGAAGCCCACCACTAGTTGAGTCCAGATGAATATATGCCAAGAAAAATGTTCACTGCTAGTCAAATTTGTTGATGGCAACACAAACCACATACAAATGACCCCTGCACTTCAGCTCTTAGGCCTTCACTGGGGACACCAAAATAAGGCCTAACCACCAAATATGCAAGGGCCATTTGTGTGTCTTGTTTTGCCACCAATACATTTGCATACTAGCGTGAACATTTTTCTTGGCATGTATTCATCTGACTCAACTAGTGGTGGCTTTGAGTTTGTCTTGCACTTTGCAGCTAGCTGCTCCACCAGCACCCTGCCCCAGTGATTACACAGTGGTTCTGGACCTGTTATATTCCTACTTAATGATGTCTGTTTACCATGAAATATTGTTGGTGCTCAACAATGTTTCATTTCTGTCATGTTTGTTGAAAGAGGAGTGAGAGTACGAATGATCTGCTAAACAACATGTGTGCACTGTCAGGATACTGCCCACAAGCCCTCTGAAAACATTTTATATGAGTTGGTCCACTGTTGATAATGGTACAAATAAAATATACATTATATATTCTTTATTTTTATAGCATCAACAGTGGAACAAGTCAGCTATCATATATGTTTTCAGGGGCTGGCCATTGTGTTCACCTGACAGTGCACTGCACACATGCTGTTTAGCAGATTATTGCACTGCTCACTCCTGCTTTTCAACAAACAAACCACCATGACAGAAAGGAAACATTACTGAGGCACCAAAAATATTTCATGGTAGACAGACATTGTTAAGTCGGAATATAACAGGGCCCTGAAACATGCTGCACTAACACTGTGGAGGGGTGCTGGTACAGAGTAGCTAGCTCCAAAAGTGCAAGACAAACCCACAAATCCACCACTCTATACGAATACATGCCAAGAAAAATGTTCAGTGTTAGTGCAACTTTATGGATGGCTAAACAAGCCACACACGACCCCTGTAAGCTCGCACTTAGGGTTCATTAGGGGCACACTAATGAAGGCTTAACCGCCAAAGCCCAAGGGTCATTAGTGTGCCTTGTTTTGCCATAAATACATTTGCACTAGCAGTGAACATATTTTATTGGCATTTATTCATGTGGCATTATGGATTTCTGGTTTTGTTAGTAGGAATATAATGAGGACAAGGACAAGACTTTTTACATTATTTTATTTCAGCTGTTTTGAGCATGGTTCTCGACATTTTGGAAGGTAAACAAGGTTATGCAAAAGAAAGATGGAGCACACATTTAACATTATTATACACATAACAGTGCACAGTTGGGGAGACTAACAACAACAAAAATGGATAGTGACCTGTGTCAGATGACCTAAAGGTATGTAAGAGAAATGCCAGAAGGAAGTAAGGAGGGCTGGGGACAGGGTATATGGGATGTATTGGGAGCCATTACATTAAAATGCAGTCAAAAATGGCTGTACAAAGGAGGGAACAAAATATTGAAGGGCTTGCACCAGAATGAAGCCAGGCTAAGATACACTAAAGGACATTACATATAAACACAAGGAAATGGGGGTGATAGAAACTAAAAGTACCAAATGGACTCAACAACATGGTAGCCACATCCAGAACAAAGGATGTGCATGAAAAAGGGACCAAAATTTGAAGATAGAGGGGACAGATCAGGTGCAACATTGGGAACTATTTTTCACACAGCAGTGTGGTGGTGGGTGCAAGGACAAACTAAAACTAACAATCAATGTTGTGATGGGACAGCAGCAGTTGAAGCATACCCATGATCTGTAGTTGGTGCCATGCAATGTGATCCAACTGCTGCTTAACATTGTCCAGCCGGTGGTTTGCAGCAGCCATCTCACTCCACAGCAGGCCCAAATTGGCCTGTGGCAGAGCAGTGGAGAGGGTTGCTACCATCATAAGGAAGTGCTGCAGGTTGTGGTGGTGGAGCAGCCAGTTCTGCCATGGCCCTTCCCGCTTACACAGCACACAGGTGGATGCCGTTCTAGCCCCTCTTCCCCAGCTGGGCCAGCAGGTGCATTACTGCCCTGTTTGGTGACCTTGGCCTGCTACTCTAGGCAGTGGTGGTTATACATGTGGGTGCACTGACCCCTGTGCCAAGATGACTTCCTCTGGGGCCATGGCACACCTCAACACCACACAAAATTGCACTTTACTACACTTTGTCCCCAGCCAGTGTAGGTAAAAAACTCCCACATTAATGAGGTGCAGGGAGGATCAGGCACAGGCAGGGGGCCCAGGTGTTGTTGGAGCCAAGGACTCCTGCTGTATAGTTGTAGCTGAAGGCACAGAAACCTGCTGCTGTAACTGCTGTGGCTCCTCCTCCTCCCTGACTTCCTGTTGAGCTGCTAGCACAGGGGCAATAGCAGGTACTGCTGGCACTTGGGGCACTGGTCAGTGCCACAGGAGATGGTGCTTCCATGGCACCAGCTCCACTATCTCTTGCTTTGGGAGGAGAACACTCAGGATGGTGCTCCAATCCAGATGCAGCCAGCCACCATGTCATGTACACCCATTCGATGATCGCCACGTCAACAAAAACCCTAAGTCTCTCCCTCGCCATTCTGGGCTCTCTTTCACTCTCTCACAATGACACACACACACAGACACACAAACACAATTAACAATAAACAAACACTAAACTGAAATATTGTACAAACACAAAGCCAGAAAACAAATATTCAAAAATAAGCACCTATAGCAAAAAATTAAAAGGTTTAAAGTATTTTTCCAACAGATTTTACACTCTGCCTAAACAACACACAACCTCTTTCTCCTACTACAAGGCGAAAGTGAAACTCTCTTTCAAGCATGAGTCACTTCCTGCCTGAAGCATGTGATCTACACTGTGTAAGCCATGGGATGTGTGTGGGCTGCCTGTGAAATTCTCATTCTACCTTAAAGTGAAGTAAGGCAGAGTGCACAACACAATATCATAATTACAATGCACAGTGGAGAAGTGAGGGTTTACAATGGGCACTTCACTTAACGGATGATAATGCAAAGTGGGCACTTCGTGGCCACTTTGCAGTAAAATTGTACTTCTGTGCATCTCTAGCTGTCCCTTGGGGGTAGATCTCTTGACCTGGCAAGTTTTGTTCCAGTTGGATGTGCAAATTCTGAGATCTGGATAATGCAAAACCTTTAAAGTCACCACTTTTGCAGCTTTTTCCACATCGCCTTGTACCCAGATGGTGTGAAATTTTGTTGTGAAATTTTTTATGGTAGGTACAGCTTGGGTAAATATAACTGCCATGCATTTGTCTGGTGAAAAATATTAATCTGTTTCAAAGTTATTAAAGTTTTAAGTTCCCTTTGTTTTCAACTGGAATATCACTCTTCAGGATACAGGTATAAAGTTCAACAAAGGATTTGGCCTCACTAAAAATTATTCTTTTTGTGAGGGGTCAATCCTTTTGCCACAAAAATTCCTTTTTCGTGAGCCGCTATCTTATTTTTTTTTTCCATGAACTTAAAAGTGTGGAAAATACATAAAATGATCTATTTTAAATCAAACACCAGAACCTTGCTAAACAGGCCCATTTAGCTAGATTCTGATGTTTGCTTTTCAAGTTAGAGCCAGAAATACTCTGTCTGAGCACCCAAAATCCTGCATGCCTAGCTTCGTGAGAGGAGCACTTCCCACATTCCCTGTATGAGAACAGCCCCCCACCAGCCGATCGGTGTCCCATGAATGAAAAAACATATAGTCCCTCCTCATTCTTTGATTGCCATCCCCATATAAAACAATTATATTCCCTGGGAGTCCAGTGGTCCCTTCCCCTCCCCATTGTCCAGTCACTGTCCCCATATAAAAATTATATTCCCTGGTGGTTCAGTGGTCCCTGCCCCTTCCCTGTTCTCAGATCGCCATCCCTATATAGAATGTCACACACACTATACATGCTTGCTGGCCCAACCACTCCTATACAATGAAGGAGAAGACTGGTCAGCACTGCAAGCTCCGGGCACTAGAAGTAAGTAACAAACTGAGGAACTTCTGTGCAAGTTATTTTATTGATTTAATGGAGATACATATAATTCTAAAAGGGACTTACTTAAAAGAGGGATTTAGAGAGTCAGATGTGAACTCCAAGGAATCATTGTTAATGATGGAGAAGGGACTGGGTTGCCCAACCAAGTAACATGGATTGCCTTATAAGGTATAGAGTTTATAAATTCATAAGAAACTGTTAACATATGGAATGGTCATATTTGATAGGGACTTAGTAATAATATTTTATACTAAATGTGGAGTGGAAATTAAAGGGAATCAATGAGAGAATATGCAGAAAATATGTATGATTTAAGACTTTCTCCTTCTGGGAAAATAAATTGGGTAAGCCTCATAAGACTCTTGCCCATATATAGATCCTTGTTTGCTGAAGAAAACTATGGATTCCTCCAATATATGCAAATGAAAAAACTGTTCTGGTCACCCAGATATTTTTCTTTTCTCTTCATATCATCTATGACTTCTTCAGTCCATCGGTTTTTGTAATGTTTAACTTTCCTGTCCTCCAATCTAATTAACGATAAGTTATACAGTCTAAGAGACAGCACTATTGCTGCTTCAGCAAACTACACAAAACAAATTTGGCCCAACATACAGAAACATAAAACATAGAATTTGGTGGCAGATAAGGACTGCTTGGCCCATCTAATCTGCTCATTTCCTACCTGATGGATAAGCTGCAGATCCTAGTTAACCAACAGCCTACTTCCTCTCCCCACTAGAATTGCCTTATGTCTGTCCCATGCATTCTAGAATTCCCCACTGTTCTTGACTCCACAGCCTCCAGAGGAAGGCTATTCCATGCATCCACAACCCCTCTGTGAAAAAATACTTCTTAACATTACCTCCCAGCCATCCCTCTATCTTCAAATTGTGCCACCTTGTTCTTGCACATCTCTTTTCTGAAAGATGCTACCCTCTTGGACTTTGTTGAGTCTCTTGAGGTACTTGAAAGTTGCTATCATGTCCCTCTCTCCGTCCTTTCCTCGAGGGTACACATATTAAGCTCCTTTAGTCTCTCTTCACATGTTTTCTGGTACAGACCCTGCACATTTTGGTTGCCCTCCTCTGGACAGCCTCGACTCTGTCTATGTCTTTGTGGAGATGGGGTCTCCAAAACTGCATGCAATACTCCAGATGGGGTCTCACCAACTGTCTGTACAGAGGGATAACAACTTCCTGTTTTCTACTGTTGATACCTCTCCTGTGCATCCCAGTATCCCCAGCCCTCCTTACTGCCCTCTCACATTGCTTGCTCCACCTTTAAGTCATCTGATATGACTACCCCCAGGTCCCTTTCCATTTTTGTTGTTGTTAGTATCTCACCCCCATTGTGTACTCTTCCCTTGGGTTTTGTTTCTCAGGTGCATTACCTTGCACTTCTTTGCATTGAATCTGAGCTGCCATACATTTGACCATTCCTCCAACCTAGCCAAGTCCCTTTTCATCCTTTCCAACCCACACAGTGTATCAACCCTGTTGCAGATCTTTGTGTCATCTGCAGAGAGCATACTTTTCCTTCCAGGTGCTCTGCAAAGTCACTTATAAAGACATTAAAGAGGACTGGCCCAAAACTGAACCCTACTGTACTCTCACTAGTTACCCTCCTTTTCTTTACTGTGGACTCATTTACTATTACCCTTTGTGTCCTGTTGTCCAGCCAATTTTTATCCAGACTACCACCTGGGACCCACTCCAAGGCTGGCTAGCTTGTATATTAATCTTTGTGTGAGACTGTGTCAAATGCCTTGCTAAAATCTAGGTAAGCCATGTCCCAGCCCTCCCTGGTCTACAACTTTGGTCACCCAGTCAAGAAAATGTATTAGATTTAATCCTAGTTTATTAAACAACTGCCAGCTTTTATCTAGAATTAGCCAGGTTTCTCTGGTAAACTGAATTGGCATCATACGGAATAACTATAGAAGTCGAGGTGGATGTTCATTTCAATCACTGTGTGAGTAATTTTTATAGTATTCCTGGTGCTGTGGCACCCCATTCTTCGATTGCTATCACCATCACTTTTTATACTTGGTGTCTAGTGGACCTCCCACCGTCCAGTCACTGTCCCCATGTTTTCTATTTAATTTCTTGGTTTCTAGTGGTACTCCCACCTCTGATCACTGTCCCTATAATTGATGTTTAATTCTCTGGTGTCTAGTGGCACCCCAACATCTGATCTAAAGAACAGCCTGAAATAAAGAAAATGGTCCCACAATGATTTTTTGGTAAAACCTATAAGAAAAAATGGTCCATCACCGATCAACCCCTACCCCACCTCCCACTCAGCACCCTCCACCCCTCATCTCCAGTACACCCCATACATCCTCACTCACCTGAACAGGTCCTAGGTTCAAGATCCGCCTCCCGATCAAAGATAAGTCTTGCTGCTGGAACCAGCAACAGCAATATGAGAAACTAAGGTAAATGCAGTTCAATGTATATCAATTGGGGTTTAACTTTTATGCATAACAGACATTGTTTGTGATTTTGATTCCAAATTTTCAACATAGATTTCTGGGGACCCACTTCATGAACAATAGGACTGTCATTATGCAACTCCTGACTGAAAGGTGATTTCACAGTCACTTTCAGAATTCACCTTTGCATGGGAATTGGAAATATTTTCTGCCCTTGTTCATGAGGTGGAGTCATAAGGAAGGTTATGTTGAATCTGGAGTCAAAATATGAAAATATTCATGCTATGACCATTCACATTGCAATTTTGCTATGCACGCTCATAACTTTGAAAATTTTAAATATTTTGACCCCAGAGTTTCAATATAGTTCTTTAATTACCCCACTTCATGTATGTCATTTTTCAAATCCTGTCCAAACTGTGTTTTCACACACTGTGGCATGGAATGGCATTGCAGTTGCACAGAATTATGTTTCTATGGATTCAAAATGTTCTGTACTGGGTACATGAGGTGGGGTAATAAGATGGCTATGCTGACAATTTGGTGCCTTTCCACAGCTAAATACATATATGCATCTATGAGAGATGGGAGTGCAAGGTCCGAAGGCCCTGTACTCCCACAGTAAAATAAGGATACTATTATAATATCTCAAAAGTAAGAAAATAAGTTGTAGAAAACCTTGTTAATGCTCCAGTAAGGGTCAAAGTGACAAAAGTTGGGAAATGAGGCATTAAGTTTCCAACCCCTAACACCCTCCCAAACCAGTCAGGAGAGCAGGTGTGGGGTGTGCCTTAAGCTTGACCTAACATTCACCCATTTTCATAAAGTCTGCACATCTGACCTTATTTACAGATGGAATGGGGTGAGTGTTAGGCTTGAGAAGCAAAAGGCACACCCACACCTGTTCTCCCGCCCATTTTGGGAAGGTGGGTGTTAGGTTGGAAATCCTAATGTCTGATTTCTTAGCTTTGTCACTTTGACCTAACCAGCATTAGTGAAGTTTTTTGCAAGTTGCTCCAGTATACTTAGGGTTCAACAGTCATTTCTATGTTAAACTCCAAATTTTGCACTTTAATAACTTTGCAACCATTTGACTGATTCACATGAAATCTTGCATGAGCCGTCAAGATCCAACGATCTCTTGATGTGGCAAGTTTTGTTCTGGTGGGATGTGTGGTTGTGGAGAAGCATAGTATCAAAAATTTGAAAATTACCAATCTTGTGCCAATTCTTTGTCATGCTGTTTCTCAGAAATGGCTTGGGGTCTGGTCTGAAATTTGTAGTGTATATGGGGTCTGTGTCGCAGATGTGCCTTTTGAAGGTCTAGTAAAAAATAATCCATTTAAAAGTTATTAAAATCAAATTTCCCATTATTTCCTAAGGAAATGTTAGCTGGCAACCATGACACAACTTTTTTATGCTGCAAGCACTTTTGAGTTTGCAAATGGGAAAGTAGCGTAGCAAATCTGCCATCTTGTTTTCAGGTAGTGACACAGAAAAAATATATAATTAAAAATATTGACCCTTGGTAAACACCAACACTTGTGTTTACCTAATCGGGCCTGGAGAACATGATTCTGTTATTTCTTTTCTGCAGAGTGCAGAAATTTGTTTATTTTAATTGGCTTATTTTAATGCCTGAAATTGCAGCACTACTTTTGTGAAAGTGCATAAACTGCTGACACTATTTTATGAAACACCTAGGTATTGTCAGCAATTTGCAGCACTTTTACAATAGTCATGTTGCAATTTGCAACACTACTTTCAAAAATTCTGTTTTTATGTCACTTCACTGCAAAGAAATGGTTTGCACCTATGGGCTGAAATTTTCAGGTACAAAGGGCTTGCACAACAGATGCACCTTTTGATTGTTTGCTGTTAAAATTGACATCAGTTCCATAATTATAACATTCCAAAGTTTAGTAATTTCCGTTAGGATAACATTGTACTGGTCAGAGTACCTTTCAGCAGCTATACCTCGAAAACATTTCGAGATATGGATTTTCTGAGTAACACAACTTAGTATACCTTTGATGTACTAAGCAGTTATGCATGTTGCCAGGCCATGTTTACAACTGTGGGGAAATGTTTATTAATGGGCTTTGCTGACTGAGATACTGTGACATTGGCAGCACAAGGGTTAATTGCAATGTCTCTACAGTTATGGATTGATGGGAGCACAGTGCCCATAGGGCCCTGCACTCCCACATATGGATACCATTATGGAGTGATGGGAGCACAAGGCCCAGAGGACCCTGCGCTCTCACAGGAATATGAGGGTTAATTACAATGTCTCTACAGTTATGGTTTGATAAGAGCACAGGGCCTGGAGGGCCCTCTGTTCCCACATGAAAAAACAGGGACAATTATAATATGCATGCATACATGGGAGCACAGGATCCGCTGTACCCTGTGCTCCTACAACACACCATGTATATATGTATATATGTGTGTGTATATATATATATATATATATATATATATTATATATATATATATATATGTATGGAGAGAGAGAGAGAGATTGAGATTGAGTGGATATACAATAGCCTGTGTTCAACATATTTATTTCCATAAGTGAGAGCGGGGAATTCAACTCATGAGTGAAATATGAAAGTCCCGCCTCCTCACGAATGGAAATTACTGGATATTTGAACACAGTCCATTGTATGTTCTGTGTATACAATGTCTGTGTTCTGTGACAATTAAGAGCAGATTCATTGTGTGATTGGCTGAATGGACTGTTAATCAAGCTGATTGTGATGTAAGCAAGTGAAAAATGAACACTGTTATTTACCCATTGAGTGAATAACATCATTTTATCTTTCACTTGAGTCAGAGTCCTGGGTAAATAATGCATTTATTTAAGTAGTGAAATCCTACATACATTGTATATATATATATATATATATATATATTTTGCAGGTTCAAACCAAGCTGTAGCAAAATATTCAGTATGTGACCTTCAGGAAGTGCCCCAGTCCACTCATTTGTAGAAATAGATAAAAGCAGGACTCCACTGGAAATGAGATTTGCATCTCTGCCTGACATCCTGGGTAAATAAACTGTAAAATCAAATTAAATCAATTAATTAATACATACATACATACATATCTTGGCCTGACTCCAATCTGTCGTTTAAAAATGTTTCTAGCCCTAACAGTTCCAAAGTTGATGACTTCTGCAGATAATGGGATCAATTCAGAAATGTGTCAGGAATGCTGCAAGCCCCAGGTATGCTGAAAATATTGCGTATAAGGATTGTGGCATTCCCAGGCCAGCAATCGTGATTCATAATCCTGTGCACCACTTTCTTTGAGTTAGACCAGCTTTTGCTGGTCTAACTTGCAGCAATCTTGGGATCTTTTACAGGGCTTGCACCAATTATTTTGTGTAGCCTCTGTAAAATTGAAAAGTGTGGCAAATGCAAATGACCTTCATGAATAGGGCACAACTTATGAAATGTGTTTGTCACAGCTGCGCCCATAGGTTTGACACAGGTGACATAGGTGTCAGCGTGGCTCAGTTGGTAGCACATCTGCCTCTGGACCAGAAGGTCGTGGGTTCTTGCCCCAGACCGGGATTGACTTGCACCTAAATATCACTGGCATCTGAGTGCAGTATTGGGGGTGCTGTACTGATGCGGTGTGCCATCTTGATGAGACGCTCAACCGTGGTCCTTCTGCCCGCCTGGTGGATGTCCATGTGGAAGTAAAGAACCCAGGGCACTCTTCGAAAAGAGCAGGGAGCATTCCTGGTGTCCTGGCCAACATTCCCTTCCCATAAACCGGTTCATGCAATTATCCAGGCTGTGTGTGGGTGATGATGTGTGATATGGCAGCCACCGCACATTCAGTCACTTCACTATCAGTCTAGCATAGCTTGTAAAGCACTTTGGGATACTGTGTATGAAAAGCGCTATATAAATGCTGATTCTTCTTGACTCAAACCCTGTGTCAACCTTTGTGAATCAAGTCAAATTCCTCTGAAAAGGGTTTGAAGGTTCCTTTTGAAAATAAATTTGGCTTGGTAATTCATTTTTGAAGGGTGCCTCACACAGGCAGCTAGAACTTCAGCTGGCTGTACACCTCAAGACCACCCACCTGCTCTCTGAACAACCACATGTATGCTCTTCAACTTTGGGACCTGGCAGCCTGAAAACCGTGGCTTGTATTGGCTGCCTGAAACTACAGCTAGCATTTGATTGGCTGTGTCTGCCTGCTTTGCTGTTTAGTTCATCACTTGGTGCCCTTTGTTTAAATTAATCTAAGCCTAGCTGTATGACTTGTAGCCCCAGTCAGTGCCAGTTATTTCTACCTAAATTAGCATAGCTTAGCTGGCGCCACTTATTCATTTACACTGCATAGCTTAGTTGAGTTTGGTGCAAATTATATACTTTTTTTGCTGATTACCTCAGCCCTGCTAAAAGAAAAGCTCAGCCCTACTGAAACTTAGCTACTTCAGCTCAGCACAGAAGTATGTTCATCTGCCCTCCCTCCCATCCCCATCCTCAGCCTTTATTAAATGGTGTTTCCCAGCTTATGTCTCTGCCTCCATGTATCCTATTGGTGATCCCTTTTATTTGTCCTTGGGAACCTCCTTCAGCTTTTGTTAGCCAGTGCAAGCATTGACACCATCTCTCAAGAAGTCACCTGTCACTGGCTGTTGACTGTTTCTGTGGTGCCATCTAGCTACAGTTCATTGACTACTTCTTGGCTGCTTGACAGTTCTGTCATGATCCTTAACACAGCACTCCAATTGAACAGCCATGCCTAAGTAACTTGCCCTTGCACCTACTCCAGGCTTTAACTAGCTCCTTGAACTTTTTTAAAATGCCTCCACCTTGCTCTGCACATCTTCTCTTAACCCACCTGCTAGTGTTTTCTTATGGCACTTTCATCTTAGAGCATCCACTCCTAGAGGCACACAGACCATAACCCCTGCAGTACCTTGCTGATGCAGCCTGCTTGTATCTTTCCCTCATTTAATGCACATCTGCCATATACCAGATCTATCCTTTAGGCACCTATTAGCTGAGTCAGCTCTGAGCCAAGCCAATCCCTGGGCACTTTCTATGCTCATTTCTCTTCTGCAAGCATCCCTATTCATGTGGCTGTCTTTGGTATAGCATCCCCACCCTTGTATGTATGTGTGTGCCCCTCTAGGTTTCACTATCCAATCAACTGTTACCGTTGCTATGTAAATCACTGTTCAATGAGTTCAAGAAATTCCTCACGCTATTGCTATTGTGTCAGGAAATATTGAACTAAACCCCAGTCCACCTACAGCAATTCTAGCTCCTTCAGACCTTCCTTCCCTAAAGGGCATTAGCTTCCTGCACATTAACACCTGTAGTCTGCTTAGGAAGTTCTACTTACTACAAGCCTGGGTATCTCACACTTCTCTAGACCTATTAGTAGTTTCTGAAACCTGGTTAAAAGCTTCTATAGCAAATCAATCTATCAACATTCCCTCTTACAGCATATATAGAACAGATAGGGCAGCTGGGGAGGGTGCTTAATCTGTGTCCAGGACAAATATGAGGTCACCGTTCTTGACTCGACCTCCATAGTGAAATAATTTGAGATCCTTACCTTAAAAATATCCCTTCCTTCCAGCGAACCTGTTCTTATTACGGGTGTTACAGAACCCCTCTCGTGGTCTTGGGATTATCCCCCACTTACAAAAGATTCTAGGGACACCTCTTCTGAATGCATCTGTATGGGTGATTTCAACTTGGATTGATACTCCAATGTTCTGAACTGTTAAAAACTCTCTGTGATACACTTGGTAACACTCAATTAATCTGCTAACCTACACAGTCTAACTTATGTAACTTGAATGTAGTTCCTTCTTGACCTATTTTTTACCAATAGGCCACACAAATTGTGCACACCGGAGTATTTCACAGTGATATCAGTGATCACAGTGCCATTACCTGTGTGAGGCACCCTTCAAAAGCGAATTACCAAGCCAAATTTTTTTCAAAAGGAACCTTCATAAATGTAATATAACCACTTTTTGGTGGCCTTGATAAGATTCAGTGGCAGGACTTCTATTTGGCACCATCTGTGGCAGAGTCTTGTACTCACTTTCTTAATTTGGTCTTGGGTGTGATCAACAAACACGCACCAATGAAAAATATCAGCCCTAGGAAAAGAAGCTGTCCATGGTTTTGTGATACACTAAAATTGGCATTACAAAACAGAGACAGCTTATGGAAGAAAGCCGTAAGGCTAAAGTAGATTCAGACTGGGTCACCTTTAGGTGGTAAGAAACCTTTGTACAAGGCTTATTTGGACAGAAAAAGCTAACTACTATAGGGCTGCACTGGAGTAATCCAAAAGCAGTGCTGCCAAATTCTGGCAAATACTGAGAAAAATTGAAGATCACAGTTTGTTTTCTCCTCCCTACTAAATTAAAGCCGGGTCACAAACTTTCACAAACAGTGAGGATATCCTGGATCAGTTGAGCAATCACTTTGCTACAGCCAGATTGGCATTTGATTCATTCCAGCCAGTAAATTAGTCCCAAAGTCTCCTGCCAGAGATCCTACCCACCTCTCCTCAAATACCAGGCACCAATCCACCCAATTTAGTTTCAGTCCTGTCTCCCTTAAACAGGTTGAAGATCTGCTACTGGCCTTGGACCCTAACAAAAGTGCCAGAGCCGACTTATTGAAACCATTTTTCCTAACATTAGGATACTACTTCCTGGCTCTTCCTATTACTCACTTATTTAATCTATCGCTCTCAAAAGGTGACATTCCTCGGTCTGGAAAATAGCTCATGTTATCCCATTGTTCAAATCTGGAGATCAAAGCAACCTTAACAACTACCACCTAATTTCATTAGTGCCTATTTTGTCCAGGTTACTAGAAAAATTAGTCAATGCCCAATTAAGAGATTACCTGGAAGCCGGTAACCACCTGTACCTCCTCCAATCCAGGTCCAGGACTAAACATAGTACTGTATCAGCCTTGGCAAAAGTTATAGACAATTGGTTAATGTCATTAGATGCTAAAAATTATGTTTCTGCCCTTTCCTAGACCTAAGCAAGGCTTTCGATACCATTGACAACCAGTTGTTGTTGGACATGTTATATAATATTGGCTTGGATAACATTTCCATAAAATGGTTTTCTTGTTATGTCACTGGTAGACGCCAACAGGTGAAAGTCAATGGTGCTCTTTCTCCCATAAAACCTCTCCTGAGAGGAGTAACACAGAGATCCATACTTGAACCTGTGTTGTTTGCCATTTATATTAAAAAATTGATAATGGCATTAGCACAGCTAGTGTCCACCAGTTCTCAGATGACTCTGTGTTATATGTCACAAGACATTCTCCCACCTTGCCTGTCTTGAGCTACAGCGCAAATTTGACCAAATACAACAACATCTCTCTGTCTAAAGGTACTTCTCAATGCCAAACAAACAAAAATCATGCTCCTCACCCTAATAATAAAGAAATACCCATTAACCCTCTGGATAGTAAATACCAAATCAGGACCATTCTTAGGGAGATCCTTGAACCTGTCAGTAAATTAAAATATCTCAGATTTTGGTTAGATTGTAAACTAACCTTTGCCATGCACATTGAAGAAACCGCCCAAAAAATAACAATGGCTTGGGATCTTCTACTGTATAAAAGCCTGCTCACATATGGTGCAAAATTAAGGCTGATACAAACAACCTTTATGCCACTGATCGATTATGCAGACTTTATCGATAGCCACTGCCCTAAATCAGCTCTATCCACTTTGGACAAGCTTTGTCACAGGGCCATTAGATTTGTAACAAATGCTTCCTACAGGACGATCATTGTGCCTCTTCTCAATGATTGGTTGGTCCTCTTAATGCTAGGAGGGGCGTAATGCAGCCTTTTGGGTGTATGGAGCATTAACTTAACGTCCCCTTAATTTGTTTATTGTTCAAATGCTACACTTGTGCTTACTCCCTCAGGAAACTCTCTTATATAACCTTTGATATTCCTTGGATTAGAACAAGGTTTGGTTCCATATCAATAAGACATGTTGCCCTCCACATGGAACACATTACAAGATAACCTTAAACTTAAGTTACTTGTTGGACTAAATGTGTCCAAGTCTCCACTCAGACAAACACTGATGGTAATTGTAACTGTTATGCTTGAAGCTGCAGTGGCCTGTGTTAACCTACCCTTTGACCCTACTAAGCACTACAAGCACTCATAACAGCTACCTTTGCACTCCCCACCGTTTCTCCCTTACTACCCCAGCCCAACCCTCCTTCCTTCTCCTCATCTCTCTCCTCTAACTCCCCTCTCCTTCCACCTTACCCCTTACCTACTCTCCCGATGCACTTATCCAGCTTTTCTTCTCCTCTTACTGCCTATTTTTCTTCTATCCTCCTTATCAACAGTAGTAGCTACATATATTCCCTAGCTGATATGTAATCCTACTGTGTATGTTACCATGTCACCCATTACAACTAAATGTTATTGAATCGTATTATTTTTTTTTTAAAGTACTGCTTCTGTATTTTGAGGAACTGTTGTGGTTCGATCTGCTGTCTTATTTATTTTGCATCCTCTTGTTTTTCATATTTGTCCTTCCAGGACCACCTTGTAAATGAGTTCTGTCAATGGCATTTTCCTGATAAAATAAAATTGAATTGAACTGAAAGTTATGAAATGTTGGTGCAAGAAACTTGTTTTGTAATGACAGCTTGGAGTCAAGCCAACGTTGATGAGATCTATCAATACGGTTTGGTGTACTGACATTTATTAAAACCATATCAATATAGTTTTAATGTATCTTGGTACTGTTTTCAAAGGGTATGCCAATGCCGCGGTGACAACCTTTCAGCAATCTCCATTGAAACTGTATGTAAATTCACTCGGGACCCTGGCTGCTTCCCTGGTCTTGCACCCTCCCTCCCTAATCAGCTCTGACTCGAGTTGATTAAATTATAGGGGTGAGGGGCACAGCCCCTGCAAAAAACACATTTGATTTCTGATGGCAGAATGCTGACTCCAATTGTGCCATCGCTGTAATGTTGGGTCGACATATGTTTGTTGAACCAGCATCATAGATCCATTTCAAAGTATATTACAGTTCAAAAGTACATCAGCAAAGTTTAAAGTACATTTACAAACAGTATTGTAAAGTACTGTTTATCATATACATTTTGCCTGATTAAAAAAGAAATGTTTCCAGCTATTTCTGATTAGAGCTCACATTCAACCCCAAAAATAACATTCAACCAATTTGTATACCTAATCAACTGTAAAGTACCACAGCTGCATTACAAAATTTACTAAATTTCTCACTTAATGATCAGAGATACCCTATCTTCTTAGCTTTTGCAGGCTTTATCTGTGAAGGTTTCCAGAGATTGCATAGGCTTTATTCAGCAGTCACTCAATGTGGGCAATAGGGAGACTGCATGGAATAAAACTGAAGAACTTCTTCTGTCTAGTTACAGTATCTATGCCTACAAAACCATTTTAAGTGTAACACATCTTACTCTTATAATAGATGGTGGCTCATTATATTGCTATGCATCAATGATGACTGACAACAATCCCAGTGTTCAGACTAAGAGGTTACATGTGACGGATACCACAGCCACACTAGTGTGTGTGTGTGTGTGTGTGTGTGTGTGTGTGTGGCTAACAGAATGACTATCATGTGATCTACAGGTCTCTCATTGGGGATGGACTGGATAGGAGGTTAATGGAGGAAATACACGAGATGGCAGCATAAGGGAGGTACTGCTGCTGACTGATTTTAATATGCCAGAAGTAGATTGGAACATCCCAACAGCTGCTTCAGCCAGGAGCTGAGAAATCATGGACTCCTGTGGGGCAGGCCTGTGGAAGCTAGTGCTAGAACCCACCAGGATAGGGTGATTCTGGACCTGTACTGACAAATAAAGACAGAATCACAGAAATCCACATGGAAGGTCACCTGTATGTCAGCAACCATCACACAGTGTAGTTTACTATGGATACAGGGTCTCAGGCAAGATGCACAAAGGTGAAGGTCTAAGATTTTAGGAAGGTGGATTTCACTAGGTTGGGGATATGCACTAAAGAAGTCCTGTAAAGGAGGGAGTCACTGGGGGAATGAGGATCAGTGGGCACACCTTTGACAGAGTCATAGTGGAGGTGACAAACCAGTGCATTAGGCTGAGGAACAAAGGCAAGGGAAGGAGGAAACTACTATGGTTCTCTAAAGAGGTAGCAGAGAAAGTAATGGGCAATAGGTTGTGTTTCAGAAAATATAAGGAGACACAGAAGGAGGCGGATAGGGTGGTGTACCTAAAATGTCTGAAGGAAGCAGGGAAAGCTGTTAGTGCAAAGATGCAAATAAATAAATGATTAGAGCAGATGCGTCAGAAAGGGACAAAACATTCTATAGATACATCAGTGAAAGAAAGAAGTCCAGGGTGGGATTGTAATGCTCAAAGGGTGAAGGGAGTGTGTGAAGGAAGATCTAGAAAAGGCAGAAATACTGAACAAATACTTCTGTTCAGTGTTCACTGAAGAAGGGGAGAGACAGGGACCACAGCTGGGGATCAGATACAAAGGGGAGGAGGTAAACACCAGTCCATTTACAAAAGGGAAAGTACTGGAGGAGTTCACAAAACTTAAGACAGAGAAGGCAATGGGACCAGATGACATACATCTCAGGATATTAAAAGAACTACAGATAGAGCTAGCAGTGCCACTGGCAGACCTGTTCAGTGAGTTACTCAACACTGGAGTGGTTCCAGAGGACATGGGGAGGGCACATGTGGTCCCTCATCACAAAAGTGGTAGCAGAGAGGAGGCAGGGAAGCTATGGGCTGGTCAGCCTCACTTTAGTAGTGGGTAAGATTATGGAGGCACTGCTTAGGGAAAAGATTGTGGAACACTTGGAATCCAACAGAGCCCAGGACCCAAGGCAACATGGATCCACAGTACAATAGGAAGATCATGTCAAACGAATCTGATAGATTTTTTTTACAAGGTAACAAAGGAGGTAGATTTGGGGAAGTAGTGGATGTCACCTATCTCAATTTCAGCAAAGCATCTGACACGGTCCCACATAAAAGCCTGGTTAACAATATGGGTAACCTGGGCATGGGCCATAAGGGTAAACTGGGTTAGAAACTCGTTGAGGGACAGGAAACAAAAGGTAGTGGTAAATGGGTCCAATCTGGGTGGGGTGTGACCAGTGAGTACCTCAGGAATCAGTCCTGGGGCCAGTCCTTTAATGTCTTCATAAGGGCCATTGTGGAAGGGCTGGAGGGAAGGTTTACCTGTTCACAGATGACACCAAGATCTGCAACAGGGCTGACACTTCAGATGGGGTGGAGAAAATGAGGAGGGACCTTAGAAAGCTGGAAGAATGGTCCAAAATGTGGCAACTGAGGTTTAATGTTAAGAAGTGCAAAATCATGCACCTAGGACACAGAAGCCCTGGTTAGAACTACAGGATTGGGGGTTGCAGATGGTCACCAGAGAAGACAGGAATCTGGGGGTTGTCATCTCAGATGACCTAAAGGTGGCCAAGCAGTGTACAAAGGCTGCAGGGAGGGCCAGTGGCATGTTGGGGTGCATAGGTAGGGGTATCACTAGGAGAAGGAGGGAGGTAATGATACTACTATACAAAACACTGGTGATGCCTCATCTGGAAGACTGTGTTCAGTTCTGTAGGTCACATTTTCATAAAGACATAGACAGAGTGGAGGTGGTTCAGAGAAGGGTGACCGATGGTACAGGGCTTGCACCAGAAGTCATATGAGAGAGAGATTAAAGGACCTCAATATGTATACATTGGAGGAGAGGAGGAGTTGCGGGAGGAATTGTGATAGAAACCTTCAAGTATCTTAAAGGCATAAACAAACTGCCAGAGGGCAACATCTTTCTATATAGGAAAAGTACAAGAACGAGGGGCATGATATGAGTTTGGAGGAGGCAGGATATGGGGAAATATGAGGAAGTTTTTTCACAGGAGGGGTGGTGGATGCATGGATAGCTTGCCACAGGAGATGCTGGGAGCAAGCACAGCTGGGAATTTAAACATGCATGGGATAGGAAGAGGGGAATACTAGAGGTGGGTAGGAGAGGCTAAAGCTTGAAGCAAAGCAGATGACCAAGTAGGGTCAGCAGTCGCGAAATTAAATGTAGGCATACAGGCAGACTGGATGGGCCTAGCAGTCCTTATCTTCAATCAATTTCAGTGTTTCTATGTTTACATATGGGGCAACGTTGACGGGGTCTATCAACTGGCAAGAGCAATCAATGTATTATTTGGAACAGAATAAATAATTGTTAATCCACCAATATACTCACAATTATTGCTACTGTAGAAAGGAGTTAGCCCTCTACCAGATTAGATCACATTCTGAGTGTTTTCCTCAGTGTTTTGTTGTTTATGAAGCTTTGCATCTTTAGCTGAAGATATTTAACAACAAACCCTAATATTAAATTTAAACAAAAAAAAAAGAACAAATGAAGAAAAATTACCTTCCAGCTGGGCTTTGAGTGGAGGAGCAGCATGGAATAGGTCACCCATTTTCAATGCAAACATTTCCCACTTTCTGCCTGGTCCCACTATTCCCATGAGAACAATAACTCATGCTGTATTTCTTCTAGTGCACTGTGAGTTTAAATTTGTGACCTGCAGCTGGGAATCAAGATTGCAGCCTACAGTAGCAGAGGGTTGTGACATGACTGTACTGGATTGGGACCAAGCTGATATCCTCCACATGGAGGACTCTTGCTAATTTAACCATTAGTACAAAGGCTTGGGGTACTCATCCTGAGCAAGATTATCCCAGTACTGACTTAATGGGAACTCAAATCCCTTCTCTCTGACCTTGCTCTATTGCTCAAGCCATCTGTATAACACATTTAGCACAGGAGTCAGAGTTAAAAAACTCTATATGCATTCTTATTAATAGTGCAGGACAGAACGTTTAGAGCTTTATTGTTCCTAGGAAAAGTAGACTTACTGGATAGTGAGTTATCTTAGATTACAGCTATGTAGATATTGTACTGTACATACATCTTGTTAGACACAAATCTATGTGGTGCTGATAGCTAATATACACGAGTCAAACTTTGAAAACTGATTAATTCAAATCGAGGGTTTTATGTACTATACATGTATATCCACACTATGTATCATGCTAAGAAAGTTTTTCTTTATTTTGATGGGGAGCACACAACAAAAATTAATCTAAAGGAAGCAGAAAATTATACTTTTACGGGCATCTTCGGTATACTGTAAATTGTACTACTTGGCTGGGAATGGGGGATGCCACTCAGACTCTATAGAAATGCCCCAGATAGATCTCTGTATTTATTACTCTGCTGTCTTAAATTCTTCTTCCCATAGGTCACAAATGGAAAACAGCCCTTCCAGACTCTGCTTACTTGGTAAAATATGTTTTAAGTACATACAAAATAATGGTTTTAAATGGGATTGCCATTTTTTTTAGACCATGAATATTGGTTGAGTGATAATATTCTTTTGATTCCCAAGAGTGTGGTCTGCACATATATGGAACCCAAACAGACAGAAGAGAGGAAGAAATAATTGCCTCTAGTTTGGGATTTGAATCCAGGCTGCCCAGAATACTGTTCCAGTTGTGCTACCAGCTGCACCACCAAGGCAACTGGACATAAGACACTTCCAGAAGCACTTTACTCTTTCTCTAATACACAGTCTGGTGCTGCACAGATAATTATATTTGCATTCACAAGGGTGCAGTGTACACGTATGAAACCCAAACAAACAGAAGAAAGAAAGAAAGAAAGAAAGAAAGAAAGAAAGAAAGAAAGAAAGAAAGAAAGAAAGAAAGAAAGAGAAAGAAAGAAAGTGCCTTAGCTGGGATATGAACCCATGCCACCTGGATTAACATTCTGGTTGTGCTACCACCTGTTTCTATGTAGAAACCCAGTGTGAAACACGACCTGCAACAAAAAGAAACCATAGGGAGAAGTCTGCTACAGACAAAGCCTGTCTAAGTCTATACCATTTCTGGAGAAATGGACTCAGTCACCAGATATAGACTTCAATTTTCACAATACTTTATGTATTTAATAACCATTGGTCACAGTACTGTTAGAGCTGCCTGCCAATGTTTCAAAGGAAACAAATTCTCTTTCTCTGGGCAACAGTTACTGGCCAAATTGTTTTCTGAGCAAAGTGAAGTTTTTCATAACCTCATCCCAATTCCTTATTTTTAAATGTTCTCAGCTGTTGGCTACCTAGAGATATCTTGTCTCTTCATATGCTCACACTCTGTCTTAGCAGGAGGACAAGTCAGTGCCCTGTCTGGCAACTGTTGGATTTTTCCTTTGAAACATTGGCATTCAAATTTAACAGTACTGTGACCAATGATTATTAAATAAAAATTGTGAAAATTAAAGAATATACAGTATGTGATTGTGTCCATTTCTCCTGAAATGGTAGAGACTTAGAAGTGCTAACAGCTGTGCCACCAAGGCAACTGGAAACCTGGGACTCAGTATTCTTCTTAATGTACTGTACAGTATGTTCATTGCTCCAAATAGAACATCTTCATTGCTACTGTACTTAAAAGAAAATGGATACAGCTGGTGCTTTTATGAACTTCACCCATTTCCATTTTCCTTCACAAATGTTTGCCACTACAAATTAACCAGGCATAACATATGTGAATGGGGTGGGGTAATTTTGAATGGGCCCCATAGCATGGCAATCAGTGGATATCAGGATCATGCTAAATATACCACTGCACACATGCAAATAAGGAGATTATTGCATACCAGGTGCAATGATTTATTTAGAGGATTGTATAAACACTAAAAGGCTTCCAAGATAATGCTATTTACCACTTTAGAAACCGTACTCTTGTCAATGTACACAGTGGTGCATGCCCTCCTCCCTGGCAGCAGTAATACCATACAATGGCAAGAATCCTACCCTCTCCCACCCCAATCCCTGATGTAAAAGGAAACAAACCCTGGAAGTCTTGTGGAACTCTCTCTCTCCTTATCTCTGATGTAACTGATGCCCCATTCCCAAGCCAACCCTGAGAGCATCCGCCACTTCCACCAACCAGCTGTCATTGGAACTACTTGAACACACCATCCTCATCAGCAGTCAGAGCGGTGAATGGAAAGTGGCACAGTCTCTTCTCTACCCACCTTGGCTGGCTGATGTCCACATGACAGGCACTAAGTACGCATATACTGTAGAAACAGTTCTTCCACAGAATGCACATGCTTGGCCGCTGTCATTCAGATAGCAGCTAGCTGAGGTGCAGAGGAAAGGGTCTGTGCTAGTCATCATCCCCACTCTCCCTGCAGTTGTGGATGGGTTTTTCTAGAGTGAATCTGTGCTGGATGGAGGTGGTGAATTCTGGAGTGGGTGGTCTTGGGGAAGATTTCATATTACACTGGGGAATAGGGTGGGAGGTGGGAGGCAGTACCACTAGATTACCAGACTGCCAGCCAAATTCTAAGATAACTATTGAAAAGTGTTGTTGAAAGGAAACGGTTTTACCTGGGGTAAAGAAGGTTAAGGGAATATATGATTTTTGCATTTTATCTCTTAAAAGGATTGGATAAAGTGAACCAGGGAAACATTTTCAACTTTTTCAGGGCATTAAAATTAGAGGCACATACACTGCACACTCTATGCTTTGGGATGGGAAGGGGTAGAACTGAAAGTAAAATAACAAAGCTTTTTAACTCAGAGTGATAAACTAATAGAAAAAGCTCCCAAGAGAGATGGTTGAAGTGAGGATTGTCAAATATTTTGAAATTAAGCTGGATTAGTTTCATGTAGAAAACAATGGGTGCTATCCATGAAGTCAAGCCTGGTATGTGTGATTAGTGTGTCCCTGGCTTGTATGGCTACACACCTGTATACAGGCAGAGGGTACATGGTATGCACAACCATGTGCCCCCACAGGACACCTGCCAGCGACCCCACTTCCTGGTGTTCAGCAGTGCAGGGGTCAGTTAAGGGACACAGGCAGGCATCCAATTAGATGCCCATCCTGGGTCCTGAAGTGGATCCCCTGCTCTGTATGAACTGGAGATTCTTGATAGGTGCAGGTTCCAGTGTTTTTAAATGTATAGGCAGGTACCTAAATGGTGCCTCCTACCTTCCTGTCAGCCCAGTGGGCTGGTGCATCAGTGTGTGGATTCCATCCACCACACCTGGCAGGTGTCTTTGGAGGGTGCACAAAATATACATAAAGATTCCTGCTGCCGTATCTTGTCTTGCTGCCTGGCACTCTGCATGTATGTTAATGGCATGGACTCTGGGCATGCCCTGACCCCCATAATGGCCATGTACATAGCTGCACGACCATCCTGAGATCCAGAGGGAAGGGACACTGCCTCTTCCATTCATATGCACAGGGACTTTGGAACCCCATGTATGGAATTGTCACTTAGGATTGCCTACATGCCGTAGATCTGTGGCATATAGACAATCCACAACTATGTGCATAGACCCCAGTTTTACTTTGTATATAATTAATTGGGGAGGAAGAGTATGTGGCATAATATCTACAGCAATACCAGTAATCTATGGCATGTTTGTGAGGAACAAGCAGATTACTGAATCTCATATTTTCAGAGGTTTCCACCAGTGGCAGTTTTTCCTCACTACAGCACCAAGGTTCCTAAAATCTGTAGGCAACCCTTACCATTAAACATCAT
Source organism: Neoceratodus forsteri (assembly GCA_016271365.2). Taxonomy (NCBI): domain Eukaryota; kingdom Metazoa; phylum Chordata; order Ceratodontiformes; family Ceratodontidae; genus Neoceratodus; species Neoceratodus forsteri. The sequence goes on along the minus strand of CM028137.1, from coordinate 256,188,187 downwards.
TTACTTGTATTTTATGCTGTGGCATTCTACATGGCAGGAGGTGAACACAATGGACCTTTGGTCATCTCCAAAAATATAGGTCCTATGTTTCCACCTCTATTTTATATTGAAAAATTAATATTATAAAATAAATCATGTTGACTAGTAAAGTTTTCTCATTCAAGTGTGACAGTGTTCTGTAGTCATAGTATTCTAGTACATTGGTTATCAGTCCCCAAATTTTTATCTCCAAACTAACCAAAGCAAGATTTGTGATTTGGCAAATTTTTGCCCTTTATTATAAAATTCAGTGCATCAACTACATGTAGGCTGCATTTAGTGTTGAAACACAAAGCCTCAGAGGTAGGAACATGTGAAATTAGGGTCAGAAGGTCCTCATACTCTGTGTGAAGGTTTAGTGTGGTGATCCTGGGGTTTGAATGATAGATCAAAGCAGAGTTGGAGACCACAGTACCCTAACTTCAGCATTATCTGTCAAGGTACAGACACTGACACATGCCAAACGCTTTTAGAGATGGTGCCAAAGTTAGGTTCATGTGTACACTGCCTCGAGCTATAGCTCAAACCCTGGGGAGCACCACACCACACATCCATCAGGAGTCAGAGGACTTTTTCTACTAATTTCCAACTATTCTAGTTTTGAGGCTTTGAGTTTTAACCATAATGGATGCCAAAACAAAGTTTGTTTGCAATGAATTTCCATCCATTCCTAACACTGTTACATAACATATGCTTTCTAATTTGTGTGGTCCAACATCCTTGTTGTGCATTGACACCCCTGCCCTCAACTCATCCTATTCCAAGAAGTCTATGGTATCCAGTGGCATCCTCTCTGTCATGTGACCTCTGTGCCACATAGTCTTTTATTGTTTGGTGGCCTACTTCTTTCACCTTGACTACATGCGGACAGTCCCTGCATCTAGCGGTCATCCTCCTCCCTTGGTCTGGCCCAGGACAGTCAGTTCTCAGCATTCAGTTTCACCCTCCCCTTGCCCTAATCCAAGTAGTCCATGACCTCCATTGGCATCCCTGTCCACATACTATCTCATGTTAAGATGTCCCTTGCATCCAATAGCATACCCTCTCCTCTGTCTGAAAAAAATCAAAACAGCCACTCCTTCACTGTGCCCCAGTACAAGTTATACCTGCCATCCAGTGCTCTTCCCATCTAACCCGCCTGAATCCAAGCACTACCTAGCATTCTTTGCACTCGGCTTTGTACCCAGTTTCAGTTCAAGTAGTCACTGGCATCTCATGGAACTCCCTTTCCAGCAAATCCATCCAGCACAATTCTTTTGCTTTTTTCCTTGGCCAACCACTGTTTGACCTAAGTGTCACGAATAAGTCAAATTTATGATATACACTAGTATTTCATACAGTACCTGAAGCTTGGTTTGCAATACTATGTTTAGACAATGGCTAACCAAGGTGAGAGGAGGGTTTGTGCTTGTGACCAACTGGTGGCTCCCTAGACTGTTGAGGATCAGGACAGAGCTACACCACTAGGAATGGGCTCTTGGTGAATGGATTTAATGCTTGGAGATGGGGTCTAAAAAGGAGCATGGGAGATGATAACTCTGGGATGGGTTCCTGGTTTTAGGCAAAGATAAAAGAACTGGATGTTGACACCAGGAAAGGGATCCTAGTGTCTTGCAAAATTAAACAAGAGTTGGCAACAACCAGGACAAGCTGCTTGTGAATTTTCTTGGTTTCAGTGAGGTACTGGTTCTACTTACAGTGGAGCCAGACACGATGCAACACAGTAACTTGTAATACAGTCATGACAAGTCATAAAATACTGCAGCAAAAATGGCTTAATTGTCATTGAATTACATTGTTTCCTGCAGCATACTGTGATATATATAAGGGAACATTGTTTAACCAGGAGTGGCACACTAAGCAGAAGCTTGTTTCCAGATGCAACCTAGGAGCACAAGGACGTTAATTGACTTGCTCAAGATCACACAGTATGCACCAAGGTGGCTGTGGGATTTAAACCAGGTCTCCAGATCTGCAGCTCAGAGCCTTAACCCATTACGCTATACTGCCTCCCACTTTGGTCAACCAGCAGGTATGCAGGGCCATTATCTATTGTTGTTCCTTATATTATTTTGTACTGATCCTAGTCTTTGATAGTGCACCCTAGTTTTCTTTGGCAGCATTGCTGCGTTGTATCATGGCATGTGTCATTATGTAGTATTTGTTGTTGTTAAACTGTTCATTGCAAATTTTTAAAACAAATGCCATACAGAGTATAGTATGCAATGCAGTAGTAAAGTTACATCATTAATACAGACTGCTGACATAGGCCTTAATAAAAGTACAGTGAGGTATGGAGGAAGAAACATTTACAAGTGAAAAGGACCATTGAAGAAAACTAGGTGCACTATCAAGGAGTAGGAATCAGTACAAAATAATATACAGGAACAACAATCAATAATGGCCATGCATACATGCTGGTTGACCAAAGGTGGGTAGATTCCACCTACGCCTAAATCGTATACATTAGACAAACTATGCACAAAACCAAAACCAATCATAACAGTAACAGCATGAGTACAGAGTGTAATATCTTTACATACATGAAGGGTATCGGTGTATTGCAGATGTACAGTATGTTTAAAATGCATTTGTGCAAAATAGCTGGTATTGGTACTGGCTTCACTCATTTTTACAATGTACTTACCCAGGGTCCAATCACTAGAACTGTCATTTTCAGTTGGGTCCTGCTTTGACTCATTGTTATGCTGTATTTTCTCAGGATATCCTAGCTAGTATGAAATATCTCATTTTCAGTGCAGTCCTGCTTTCACCCATTTCCATATTGTATTTATCCTAGGAAGCCTAGTAGAGATACAAAACCTTGTTTTTTAGTGTGGTCCTACTATTACTCATTTGCCTATTATATTTAAACAGTATGAGCCTAGCCAGGTAATATACAATCTCTAATTTTAGTGTGGTCCTGCGTTCACATGTTTTATAAATTAGTTACCCAGAATTACAGAGATGATATGCCACCACTTCCTGTTTCACTGCAGTCCTGCTTTTTTTTTTTTCTACTTTCTGTTTATCCACCTTCTCACCCTGGAACTTCCGCTTTGGGAGACACCAACCACACCACCCAGCGACTTGCCTTATCTCGATCCCCAGGTTTCCCCCATGGAGCCATTGGCTGTACCCCAGGCGGGTCGGGACAGGACCGAACATCCCGATGCTTCAGTGTCTCATCGGGGTCCCCAGTGCTCAGGCAGGCAGTCACCATTGGTCAGTGTTCTTGGTGCTCCGTCTACCCGTGCTCCGGCAGTGTTTTTCCCCTTTTCTGAGGAAGTGGCCAGCGCCCTGATCTCAAGGCATTACGCCGATGACCGCCACTCCCAGCCCTCTTGTACATGCTCCTGCACTTGCTGTTCCTCTGGCCTTCTGCCAGAGGCCAAGCACCGGTGAATGCACCCCTCCCTCCTGGAAAGGGAGAGCTGTCTCTCGGATGCTCAATCCTCTCCCTCCCTGCTGACCCTCGATGTCCCAGGCTCATTCCCAAAACTGGGTCACTGGCATGACGCGAGGTGTGGCATCCAACACCTCAACCCTCAGCGCCACTGGGCCTGAAGTCCTGCTTTACCCATTTTACATAGGATTTTCAGTGTAGCTAAGCTGGGATTTTCATTTCATTTATTCTTTGGTAACCAGGTAAAAACACCGTACTAAAGGTCCCTTTCAGGCCTCATTTTCAATGGGGCCCTGCATTCTACATTTTATGTTGTCTTGCTTACAACCTGTAATATTTTGTGACAGCTTGCTGGAATAGTAGGTTAATGGAGGTGCAGTTGTGTAATGGCCAATGGTGCCACTGCTTTCTTGGCTGGTCTCTGTGGCACCCATAAATGAGCACCCATGTTTAGAATCATGCCACTAACTTGAAACAATTTCACTGCTGCAATGAGAGTGTCATGTCATTATAGGGTGTGCCTTGCCTGCGAAACATTTCTATAAACATGGTGGCAGCTTAGCGCCATCTGCCTCTCACAATCCCCAGCAAGCCAACTTTGAGGGTGCCTAGTGCCCTGTTGGCATGCCCTCCCAGTTCAATTGGTTTGCTGATGGGGTTCCCAATCCCCATTGGCATAATGTCCCCGATTTAATTTGTCTGCCGAGAGGGATGCCCGTTTCCCTCGGCATTATGCCCCCCAGACACAGACACATTTTCATTGCAGACTGGGTGCCCAATCCCCGTTGTCTCCAGTCTCGCCTAAAACACCCAGGTGGCACACTGGGAACCCACCCCAGCATGCCAAATGTACTACCTGAAAATAAAGAAAACCTTCCTGCCAAATTTTTGTTTTGTTTTCATCTGTATACAAGAAAATGGCCCCTAGCTGTCTGTTGTATCCCTCCCAGAACCCGCACCCACCCTCTGCACACCCCCACCCACCTCCCCGCACCCCCCCTCCCATACTTACCTCTGGAGCCTGGCACTGTGATCTTTGGTGGAGCAGGAACACGTCTGCACACTTCAAAGCCGACTGCGAACTGAAGAAATGCCAGTAAGTTGTATAATGGCATAAATGGGTGGGGAGTCAACGTAGGTGGATATCTCGGCCAGTTTTGTGACTTTTGGCTCCAAATTTTCAACATGAAGTTCTTGGAACTCCACCTCATGAACTCAGTCACTGTCATCTCATTATTCAGCCCCAAAAGCTGATTTTGCAGCACTGCATGGAATCACCATTCGAACCGATTAACAAAATGACAGTGGCCGGCCAGGAAGGAAGGGGGGCCCCCCCCCTGCTCTTACTGTGGCCCAGACAGGGTACTGCCTGTAAAATAGGCATTCAAATCACTCCTCTGCCTTACTTCCCTTGTTTGCAGATCACTAGTCATCCCGAGTGCATCACTGTGACCCGCCCAGTAACCCCCATACGTGACACTACAAATTGCATTAAACTGTCCCACTAATGAATTGGTTTAACATTGTTTTTTCAGTTGGTAATGCAATGGAAACTCATATTGCATTGATTTTCAATGCACAACCAGCTCAAGAGCAATGTTTATAAAATGTTTATTCAACTCATTTGAATGTATCTGCAATCCAGTCACAATTCCATGCAAAACTAAATTTTGACTCTTAAGAAATAGTTTGTGCTTGGTTTTGTGCTGGATTCAACAACACTTATGCAACTCAGTCAGAATTGCTGGAACAGCTCATTGGAGGAACAGTTTAATGCGACTTGTACTGTAGTGTTTCTCCCTGTTTCCCTTGGCTGCAAAGGTCAGTTATGTACATGTTTTCACCCACCAGCTGGGTGCCACAACCATGTAGCTAAAACCTTAGGAAAGAGCTCCCGTATCTAACAGGTTCCCATGACCAGAAGCACCATGGCTACATTGTTGATTGAGCCCCTTTAAAGGGCGCTATGCTCTGCAGGCTATAGCTGGCTACCCCTATCAATTTCCTAAATCCCTGATAAGTTAGTGCTCCTCACTGCTGCTCGTGTTTGTATACATCGAGGTGGTTGACAGACCCCCCTTCCCAAGCTGGCGAATCCAGCCTGCTTGCTACTGGCTGGCCGTGTTCCCTCCCCAGATTAGGGTGGTCACGGTCACTAGACATATCCGACTCTTTGGGTAGGTCTCATGTCCAGGTCTATGTAGTCGGGCAGGGACAGACTACACGTGTTTGTTGTGTCTCCCCTCACATTTTTGGTGTCTGAAGCAGTGTAGCTTAAGGGCTCCTTTGTCCCTTCTCACCACGTACAACTCAGCACCAATAACTGGAGATTACTGTTGTTTTCTTTAGAGACTTATGCTGTATTTGTTGTTGCATAACTACTTATTGTTAAGGTTACGGTGCCGAAGATACATAACTTGTGTGTTTTCTCTGGTTTGTCCAGGCTTTTTCCTCAGCTAGAGACAAGAATACTTGCCACGTCATCTTTCCTCTCTCTCAGCACCTATCCTCTGGGGTTACCTACTGCCTACATTCTGGTACAAGCTTCTAGCCAGGTACCCTTTCTTTCTGCCTCTTCAACTCTTGCTGACTGAGTGAGTACCTTCCTCTACTAAGTGCCTGGTGGTGGGCAGCAATGGTTTTGACTCCAGCTGCACCACGCAGCTGGGAATGTGTCTCCTGAATGTGTGGGGCTGAATCACCCAGAAAACATACTAAAGTCTTGCAGTTTCTGAACTCCATGGGTGCAGACATAGCCCTACCACAGGAGATGCATCTCACCAGCCGTATGGTGCAGTGGTTAAAAAGCTCTGAGTGGGGACAGTGTTGGCTAGTTGTGCTTCCACAAAATCCAGGGGTGTAGCCATGCTGCTTACGGAGGTCAGGACCCTGGACAGTTGAGGCTCAACGTCAGGATTCACAAGGGAGACGGAAGTGGCTAAACTATCGCATCTTTGGGGGCAAAAGTCATAATAACCAATGTCTATGGCTATAACACTGATGCAGGAGAGGTCTGTTCGGATCTGAGTCAGGCCTTTGCTAAGCTCTCCATTGAAGAACTGGATATCCCAATTTTGTTGGAGGGACCATAACTTGGCGAGATATCTTCCTGGATAAATCCATCCCTACACCCCAATCCCATCCAAAGGTCTTAGAAACATTAAACACTTTGATGTCGGAATGGGAGTTAGGGACCTTGAGGTTCACCCATCCGAATGGGCAGGACTATACCTTCTTCTCCAGCGTCCAGGGACTCGTAGTAGACTCAATTTTTGGCTGGCTAATTATACTGCTATGCCTGGGTAGGATCCTCCACCATCGGTAGCATACTTATATCAGACCATGCCCCTGTAACGATCACATTCCTTCCTCCGGTGCAAGCTCACCCTCCACAAGGTGGAGATGCAATCCACTACTGCTGCAGGACATATCATTTCGAGATTACCTAAAGAAGGAGGCCTCTCCTATTTCTCTATCAACCCCAGAGGAAACTCATGCAACCACAGTCTGGGAAGGTTTTAAGGCAGTTCTCAGAGGGAGAATTATCTCCTTCTCAGCGTCCAAAATAAGGAAAGGGTGAGACAAATAAGAGAGCTACAGGATGAGCTTACCCATCTGGAAAAGCAGTTTAAGCTATCTGCCTCTAACCCACTTAACTCTCCTCTTCTGGCTGACATCACAGGCTTAAAATATAGAATTAACACATTGTTGAACAGAAAAGCGGAGTGCCAGTTGACTCGGGCTAAACATAGGTCCTGGGAGGGAGGTGATAAGGAATGGAAACTGTTAGCATACTTTCTGCAGATGCAGCAAGCCTCCTCCAGAATTCTTGAACTCAAAATAAACTGGGTATGGTAGCAACAGCGCCTAAGACCATCAATGAGGTTATGAAAACTTTCTATCAAGAACTCTACCAGTCCCAGAACGTTCTGTCAGATGACGAGCTCTCCTGTCAGCTGCAAGCTTTTTCTCAAGGTGCAACTCCTTCGGCTCTTTGAAGAGTAAGCCCATTCCTGGATACCCCAATCACTCAAGATGAACTTTGCTTAGCCTGTCCCAAATGACTAAAGGAAAGGCCCTGGGGCCAGACGGGGTTGTCAGTTGAGTTATAACAACTACTACAAGATGAGATTACCACTCCTCTTCTGCGTGCTCTCCAGGAAGCACAGAGATGGTACCTCCTCCCCACTATGAGTGAAGCCTTTGTCATACTAATCCCTAAAAGTCTTTGGACCACTTAATGTGTGCAAATCACAGGACCATATCACTTCTACTGATAGACACCAAGATATTGGCCAAAGTCTTGGCAACCAGATTGTTCCTAGTCCTCTTAAACTTGGTTCATCTGTCACAAACAGGATTCTCAAAGGGAAGTCAAGTGCTGATAACATCATCTCATTCTAAACCTCAAATGGTAAGCACTACAATCTGAAACCTCAATGGCTGCCTTGGCAGTCAACTTTACTAATGCATTCAACTCCCTGGGATGGGCCCACCTCCATCAGGTTCTCCGACTGTATGTATTTGGGCCCTACTTTTGCTCCTGGTATCCACCCTGTATAACTTACCCACGGCCAGAATTCTTGCTAATAGGGATATTTCCCATCCCTTCTCCTTGCACAGAGTCAGCAGGCAGGGTTGTCCTTTTCCCCTCCTCTTCCTTATAGCTCTGGACCCACTGATCAGAAAGTTCACCCATACCCCAAGTATCACTGGTATTCCAGTGAGATATATCTTACTTAGTTAACATATATGCAGACAATATGCTGCTTACTCTCTCCAATCCACAGTCTTCCTCCCTACTATCGTGTCAATCCTACAAGAATTCACCTGTCTGTCAGGGCTAACAGTGAACCAAAGAAAACCAAGCTTTCCCCACTAAATAGGCAATGTAGTAGACACTGTCTCGCTGCAACGATATCGCCTGGGCCCCGCAAGGCTTCCCATATCTGGGCGTCACTATTACGACAACTGGAGAGGTCTTGAACCTGCTAATTTCTCCCTCTCCTGGCATCCCTTACAGCCTATATCCAACGATGGAGAAAGCTGCACCCTAACCTTGAAAGGAAGGTAGAAGCTGTAAGAATGTTTGTTTCTCCAGGGTCTTATACCTGCTTAATAATCTCCAATCCCTCGCTCTCAAAAGCCATTTCATGCCTAGACAGGCTAGTTGCACTTTTTCTATGGGAGGTGAGAGCTCCTAGATGAGGCGAATGAAGTTGCGAGCCCACTGGACTAGAGGAGGAGGACTCGGCCTCCCCTGGTTCATGGGCTATCAGCTTGCCTTCAGAATGGCCCAAGCTGTAGCCTGGTTTGCCCCATTCTACCCCTCCTCCTCAGTGGGTAATGTTAGAAGCTGCCCTTTTGGCGGATGTCCCTCTCTTCTCCCTGCTATATAGCAGGAAACCCTCTGGTCCTCAACTTATGCCTCTCATGACAGAAACATGTAGATTCTGGTGCCATGCGATGGCAATAACTGGGATCCCAAGTGTGGATTACCTCCCTCCTCTATGTTATGCTCCAATCTGACACAATCTTCTTATCAAAGTGGACTGCAAACCGCTTAATTGGACCACATGGGCCTCCAGGCATATCCGAACAGTAGGTGATTTTTCCTCCTAACACCCGAACATTAATGTCCTTCAAGCAGATCAGGGATAAATATGGGCTGCCCTCACAAGATTTCTGGAAATTTCTTCAGCTAAGAAGTGCTTTAACCCCTCTCCTTAAAACTTGGCCACTCTGGTCCACATGGAGCTGCCTGAAACCTCCATCAACCCAAAAGGTAGAGGCCTGGTAGAAACCTCTATAAAACCCTCAGGGATGCCCAGCCAGATGCCACTGTATCTAGTAGATCCGAATGGGAACAAGACCTCCCCACCCCTATCCCAACAACAATGGTCGGAGTGCCTCAGAATGTTCCATACGGCATATGAGAACTCAAAGAGCCAGTAAATCCAATTTAAAATCCTCCTTAGATGGTATAGGACCACCACAGTTCTTCAAAGTGTTAAGTTAATAACACAAGATAGCTGCTGGAGATGTCACTCCTCCCTGCTCACTTACTCCACATCTTATGGACATTGCCCAACCATATGTACTTTTGGGCCCAAGTTCTGAATGACTGCTCCACTATAGTAGGCAAACCAATATCCCTTCAGCATTATCTTCTCGTGCTGGGGGACACCTCCAGCTAAGCCCACTCCCTCCCTAGCAAGGCATGGGTCCTTGTGGCAATTATGGAAGCGAAAAGAGCAATCCTGGTGAAATGGAGACAGTCTAACCCTCCACACTTTCACAGTGGTGGGCAGCTATGGCCAGATTGGCTGTTTTGAACGACTTATAGCAGTAGCCAAAGGTAAACTTGCATGACTACTACCTGAAATGGGAAGCCAACCTGCACTGTCACATTTGTATGGTGGCAACTCCCATTGCAGAACCCCCACTATCTTGACCTGAGCTTGTAATAGTTAAGATGATGTTTCCGGCTCTTAGCTTTCAATTTGTTCCCACCACCCTTGTCTATGTTTTCTACTTTCACTGTTTCTTCTTCTCTGGTCCTCCGGCAATCTAAATGCCAGTACAACAGGTTACCTGGCATACACTGTCTAAGAGAACCAGACAGATTTTCCTAACATATAGCTGTGCTGACTGGCCTGTCAGGATCTGCTTTTAGAGGTTTTACCCTAACAAATTTATGTGGTTGTATAAAGTCTAATAAAGTTGTGAGTAATAAAGTGCACTCTCTGGAGGCTAGCTGAGTTTCTTAAATGTTTGGAATCAGATTATTTCTTTAGTAAGCCTTGTTCTTCACAATTGGATGTCTTATAAGGTGTTATTACTTTTGTATGCCTGTGATGGAAACAACTAGCAGGTTTGATATTCTGCATCTTGCAAGCAGTTTGTCAAAATTGAAAACTCAATAAAATTTTACATGATAAAAAATAAAAAATGACAGTGTCACTGTTCATGAGGTGGGCTACCAAAAAGCCTATGTTGCAAATTTGGTGAAAAAATTCCAAAAAATGACTATGGTACAAGCGTGCGTTGCGTAGTTTCTATGCACATTCGAGAAGTTCGAGAATTTTTAATAGTTTCCTCCAGATTTTCAACATTGCCATTTTCACACCCATTTCTGAAAAGTACAGCTGTCATTTTTCACATCCTGCCCAAAATGTATTTTCACACTTCTGGAGCACAATGGCGCGTTGGTATGGGAAGTTTACATTTGGGATTGATTAAGAAAATCACAGTAACACTGTTCATGAGCAGAGCTCCCAGATGCCTATGTTGAAAATTTGGTGCCAAAATTCCACAAAATGACTGTGTTATGAGCATGCACTGTGCAGTTTCCACGCATGCTCGTAACTTCAAAATTCCTAATATTTTCATTCCAGATTTTCAACATTGCCATTTTTTACACTCCTTATGAACAGTACAGCTGTCATTTTCATATCCTGCCTGAAATGTGTTTCACATATTTGGCACACAATGGCACAGTTGCTGTGGTAAATTAACATTCAGGACAGATTAAGAAAATCACAGTGACACTGTTCATGAGTGGAGGTCCAAAATGTATATGTTGAAAATTCAGTGAAAGAATTCCACAAAATGACTGTGTTGTGAGTGTGTCGCACAGTTTCCATGCATGCTCGTAACTTTGAGAATTTCTTAAATTTTCACTCCAGATTTTCAACATTGCCATTTCTTCACACATCCTTATGAATGGTACAGCTGTCATTTTTCACATCCTGCCTGAAATGTGTTTTGTACATCTGGCGCAGAATGAATACGGTCACTGTATGAAATCAAAATTCAGGACAGATTAACAAAATCACAGTGCCACTGTTCATGAGTGGAAGTCACAAATGTTTTCATGAGGTGGGGTCACAAAAAGCCCATGCTGAAAATTTGGAGTGCAATTATGAACAAACACCCGGGGTGTTAGGGTTTCTAACCATAACGTCCCACCCTGTAGAGACTGACAGGCATCAAGGGTCTGCCTTTGAATTGTAGGCTGTAATGCTCATGCCATTCCACCCCACCACCACCCTGCAGCCAGTGACAGGCATCAAGGTGTGTCTTGGATGTTCGGCCTCAAAGTTCACACCATTCTCCTATACTGCACCCATCTCAATGTATTTCCTTATGGAATAAGGTTCAACGACCCCAAAGCTGCTTGCGACACTTGTTAGAGTCTGCAGGGTAGGGTGAGGTGAAATGGCATGAGTGTTATGGATGATGACCCAAAGGCACACCTCAATGCCTGTCAGCCTCTGCAGGGTGGGGTGGAATTGACATCAGTTCCATACCTCACTGCCATTCCTATTATGCATCTCTCTAACTCCTGCACTACCAATTCAAATGCCAGCAAGACAACATTCTGCATTGACAAATCGTGTTGTTTTACTTTAGCTACACAGGATAACTGAGCTGAGCTGCCATATCTCACCTTCAAAAGGGTCAAGGGTGATAAAGATGGTTCAGGGTCAGCAGGGCAAGGCATATAAGGATAGGCTGAGATAACTCAAACCGAACACTTACTGTAAACAATCAAAAGCACTTTAAATAAAGGGAATTCTTCCAAAAGCAAAACCTTTAACACACTAAGTGTGGTGTTTTACAAGTATAAGTGAAAGTAAGTAAAATGTATCTGTTTAGCGTCCCATCCTGGAGGTCTGGGAGCTGTACAGGTACAGTGGTGAGAATGAAACAACAAACATTAATACTTAAGCATAAAAATGCAACGATAATAAAATCAATCTAACCTAAATAAATCCAGATTTAAAATAAAATAAAGCAGCAGTTAACTAGTTCTAAGCTATGGGCAGTCTACAAATGATTTTTTAAAAGATGCGCCTTCAGACCCGGCTTAAAACCTCCAGTGATGGGACGTCCCTCAAGGATCTTGGTAGAGATTTCCACAATACTGGGTCAACCATCTCAAATGATCTCAGAGGACTTCAGGCAGGCTCTGGGAACTGCTAGGAGGCCCTTGGCGGAGCAGCAGAGTGGCGCATGGGACAGGCAGGAGTCAGGAAGTCATTCAGGTAGCCAGGGCCCAATCTATGTAGGGCCTTATAGGTGAGCAAGCCCACCTTGAAGATGATTCTCCAGTTTTTTCCTCTTGTCACCCCTCTTTCTCTTGTTTATCTATTTGCGTTTGTTCCATATGGTACTCCTCCCTCGGGATACCCACTACTGACTCTGTAAGTGTGTGTGGGGGAAGACTCTGCCAATCTGCTTATTCCGCCTCCCCTCAGTTAATTTAAATGCCTACTAATGTAGCATTTAACCTGTTCACTGAGGATCTGAGTTCCTCTCCTGGAGGATACAGGCTGTCACTACTGTACAGGCCTCCATCCCTCCAGATGGAGTCCCAGTCCCCAATGAATCCAAAACCCTCTTCTCTGCACCATTTCCTCAACCATAAACTGAAATCACTGTTGCAGAGCCTCCTGTCCTCCCCTTGTCATGGACAGGTAGCACCTCTGAAAAAGTAACCAATTGTATCAGATGCCTAAGACCCCTCCCCAGTTTTCTAAACTCCTCCAGGGCTTTTCTGGCTTCTCCTCAGCCAGGTCATTTGTCCCCAAGTGGATACTGACATCCACTCTCTCTCCCTCCCTCCCTGCCTCCCAAACAATCCTTAGGATCCTCCTCCCATTCCTATAAGCCATGGTGCTGGGAAGACACCTTATCACCCACTCATCATCCCCACCTTTTCCCACCTGTACCCCCAGTACAGTTGCGTCCTCACCATGATTTACTTCCTGCTCCTCTGAGGTCCTCTGCTGCCCCCCTTGGGGTCTCCAACATGGAGGACCTCCATATCTGTCCCAGCCACTACTTTGGGTGCCCTGTGGGACAATCCCAACCTGCCAGTGCAGCGTGGGAGCTCCATAATGGTATGGGATTTGGGATGTGCGATGTTCCACCACCCTAAGCCTCCCTCAGCCCACCATTGTCAAGCCCTTCTCCTACCCAGCACTCATTGAGGCAGCGGGGTGGACTTGGTTGTCCCTGAGTGGGAAGTGGATCCTCCTGACCCAAGCCATCTTTGCCTGGAGTCTGGCAACCCTTCCCTCAGCTCAGAGGTGCCTGCAGATAGGGCAACACTGCAGTCTCCAAAGGTCTAGCTGAGACTGCTTCCCACAACTGATGCACTCGCCACTCCCAACATAGCTGCTTCCTATTATTAGATCTTACTCACTATCCCTTTATTTTTCCTCTCTCTTTCCCCTTCTCACAACCTGATGATAATGTTACCCAAATATAGTTATTTACTTTTACATTAGTTATCATTCTCAGTACAATAATCAAGCTCCCACCTACAGGCTAACAATTCCCAGAAGCACTTTTGCTCACACTCCCTCTAGAGCAACTGTTTTTATTTCCTTCTGTCTCTGTCTCTCTCCCTCTTCTTTCTTGTTGCCTCAGGATATTTATAACTTGATTTCCCAACTCAGTTATCAATCGCTGGTGCATTGCTGAAATCCTGCAACTCCCTGGTGCACTATTCACATCCACCCATTTAGGGCTTCCTCTTAACCACCACCTGTGTTGTCAATCAGTTCATTGGTGGTGTAGTAGCTCTATATGGTTATTGGGTGAGTGGGGGAGGCGGCAGGGCCAAAACAAGTGTGCCCTTGTTGGCTTGCTCTCCACTCCTGTGTTTGTTTGCTTGCTGTCCCCTTGGATTAAACTAAAGTGTTAAAGTGCCTTGTAATAATCAGTTTGTTCCCTCTCCTGTGTGTGTTCACTGTCCCTGGAATAAGCACAACTTGTTAAAGTACACAGTAATTAATCAATCCATCACTTCAAATTGCTTCCTGTAACACCTCAGCAAAAGTTCAATCTGCCCTGTCTCTTTGCGCTGTGGTTTGAGGTGATGCACGGGAATAAAGCCCTTTAAATATCTGCAGCTTGATGCAAAATCTGTGCCCTTGTTTGCTTGTTCCTAGTTGCTGTCCTGTTTGTTCCTTGCTCCTGTATTTGTTCACTGTCTCCTGGGATAAAACTAAAGTGTTAAAGTACTCTGTAGTAATCAATTTGTTCCCCGCTCCTGTGTGTGTTCGTTGTCCCTGGAATAAGCACAACTGTTAAAGTACACTGTAATTAATCAATCCAGTATTCCAAACTGCCTCTGGTAATACCACAGCACAAATTCAATCTGCCCTTCCTCTAATGCTGCCAGTCTAGTCACTCCCTTGTTTACTGAACCCCCAAAGCGCTCTTTGTCGACTTGTTATTTTGCCCATCTGCAACTTGTCCAACTCCTCCCCTAGTCTCTTGGGACTCCCAGGCACCTCCCAATGCCATCATTCCTCCAGTTCCAGAAACCTACCATGGAGCCACTGCTTCATCCCCAGGTGGGGTTGGTGGGAGTGGACCCCCAGAATCAAACTTGTGTCAGGTGGTGCACGGGCTGTTAGAGGCAGGGAAATCAGCAGACTGGGCCCATCATTGTTGCAGAGGTGCTGGATGCTGCAGTGGTATTTTCCCCTGGCTTCCTCCCCATAGGGATGTCATGCATACCAATGTCAAGGTGTGCCCATGCTCACACACACTGGCATCCATGATATCCTCCCTCCCTCCAACTCTTCCATCTGCACTGCCACCTGTGAACTCCAGGTGGCACTATTGCAACAGAGCTTGGAGCCCTCCCTCCCTGAAGAAGGACAGCATCCACTGGAATGCTCAGTCCCCTCCCCAGCCAACCCTCAAGACCTGAGCTTGTTCCCAAACTCGGTCTGGCGCCATATGTGGTAGCACTAAGACTGCACCAATGATCTGGCAATCTGTTCTGAAACTCTTTCCAGGTGTGACCCAGAGCATAGAGTTTAAGTGACTTGCTTAGGGTTCATTTACAAGTGGTACTTGTGGTATTCAAGCCCAGGATTGATTGGTCTCCAGTTGTACAGCTCAGTGCTACCCTCTATGATAAACTGCCTCAGGTATCTAGTGCTGCCCCTATCCAAAGTTATGGTCATTAGTCCTCCACTAACCTCCCCCTTAGTTAACTGCAGCTCCACTCCCAAGAAAACTCCCTTTTGTCTGTTGAGCAACCCTTCATGGGCAGGGTAAAACCAGAGCACTAGACTTGGTTCAGAACAGACTGGTAAATACAGCCTGTTACCATTAAGTCAGGCTGTCTGGTACAAAAGTACAATAAAACACCCACAATCTTGGACTAAAATGAAAAACTATTTATTAAATAAATAAAATATCTAAAATCACAGTAGCCCTACCATTGACCAAATGTACTAATTTTTGTGTGTCCACATGCACTTTTTCAAGGTAT
Source organism: Neoceratodus forsteri (assembly GCA_016271365.2). Classification (NCBI taxonomy): domain Eukaryota; kingdom Metazoa; phylum Chordata; order Ceratodontiformes; family Ceratodontidae; genus Neoceratodus; species Neoceratodus forsteri. The sequence continues at coordinate 256,172,438 of CM028137.1, read as the reverse complement.
TCATACATTCATTACATCCTCTCCTTAAATACAAAAACAGTACAACCCACAAATGTCAATTATTCAATCAAGCAGAAAGATTCCCAACCTAGGACTCCCAACCCCTCCTGATAACAAGAGTAACAATCTCCCACAATGCTTTAGTAGTCTACAGCATGACAGCAAGTCAGAATTAGGGATGTTAGGATATCTCAAAATTCCATTTGATTTAGGATAGCTGGACATTAGGATTATCCATATCTGAAACTGTTTCCAGTCCAACTGTCTGATAGTGTCATATTATTCTAAAATCTGAGTTAATATCCTGGGTTTTATAATGTCAGATTTGAGGATCAATACCTAAAATCCTAATATCATAAAAAATACCCATATAAGCCCCAGTTTGGGGCTTACTAGAAGTTATCTGCTCATCCTCCTTTATGCCTTTTTAGGAGAATAGGCTTGGGGATGGTGCCCATGTAGCATGGTTTTGCCTGCCCTAGGGGTATCATGTTGGAAGTTTTGGGGAGAGAGAGAGAGAGAGAGAGAGAGAGAGAGAGAAGAAGCGGTGGGAGTTCAGCTCACAAGTGGGCTGGGGCTTACCTCCCAGCCTGGGAGTCGTGAGCAAAGCTCTACATTGCTTTGAAGGTGCTCAGATTTTGGTGGGAGTGTATCAGGGTTGCAGCCGGTGGGATGAGGACCCCATGTTTGGAGAAGAGCAGCAGTCTGGAGGATTTTGTAGCTTGACTGCTTCATGTTCTGCAGCACTGTGGCGGGTGGGCCTCATTTATTGGAGTTGTGAGGTGGTTGGGGCACCATAGTGGGGTGGCAGTGTCATAGGTGGCCTGTCCAGCGGTGGCAGCACTGAGGGGCTGTACCAGTTTGGCATGCTGTCTTTTGTGTTCTGGGTGGTCTGCTGGGGCAAGAGAAGCCAGTCTCACCTTTTCTGTGTTTTATGCAGGTCTGGGATTGGGGTGGGCCCCAGCAGAGGCGTGATGCAGCAGGCAGTAAGAGAGTATTGATGGAGGTGGCCATGGGAGGCTCCTGTGTTAGGATGGCCACAGCGCAGAAGTTTCTGGAGCAGGGTTTCTTTGTCAGGCTGGGTTAGTCCAGGGGTGGGTTTTAGGTGAGCCTTGGTTTGTAGGCCTCAGTTGCTGTTCAAGTTCTGAGCCCTCCAGCTCAGCGTTTAAGTGGAGCCCACTCTGTAGGCCAGTTTAGGCCCAAGTAATGTGCCACAGCTTTATGCTGCTGAATGTTTAAACACAGTTATCCTTGTGTCTGTCGCCAGTTAACCTTTAACCCATGGAGCTGTATTTATTTATTTTAAATATGAATTAATTAAATCTTATTCTTTTAAACTCGTATGTTCCTGCTTGGTGTGTGCTGCCATGTTTCTAACCAGTTTTGCCCCAGACAGCCCCAGTGCATACAGTACCTTGCTACGTCGACAGGCTATTCCTCCTTCTTGTTACATTGTGAAGTTGAACAGCTCCTGACCTCTTCAAAGGCTGTCAAGGTAGGCCAAGCAATTTCTGCTGCTACTATTCTCTGTGACAATATACCTGTTTTTGCCCCCTCTGGTATTTTGACCAGGACCCCTAGACACAAGCTGGAGGGAGGGTTACACTTATTATCTTAGCTATCTGCTTTTTAAAATGGATAGCTGAGCAATCCTAATTGAGGATGACATCTTTCTTCCCCTACTTCAGACTAACGACTATAAATGGGGACGCGCTAGGTGTAGGATGGGTTCCAGAAGATCAGCAGCACACAAAATCATGACTAAAAAGTAGCTCACAGGATGGACTCCTTTTATTTTTACCAGCAGGTACAGCATGCTGTTTTCAGTATGGGGGGAGCTGGCAGGGTGTTTCATCAGCTGGTGGGGATGGGCTCATGACTGGGTAGCGGTGCCTTGGCTGAGTGCAGCATCCCATGTTGGGAGAATGGGCTGCTTTCATTTCTTACTACCAGATATGTTATATGATCAGTGAGTGGTGCTTTGTGTGAGTGTAACAGCCCATATTCAGCTCCTCATTACCATAATTGGCCCTACCGTGCCACCTGTTGTAAGACTATTATCAACCCCAATACTGTCTGTGCAGGGATCAAAGTAAGTTTTGCAGCCATTAGCTAGCAGGGCTAGTAACTAAAAATCCACTAGCCCACAAACGTTTCTACTGTCCTAGCTGGTGTACTTATATTACCTTCTCCTTCACAGGCCTGCAGGACTTCTTAAAAATGTTTTTACTAGCCCAATACAAAATCCACTAGCATTAGGCTAATGGGTCCATGCCAGTTTGACCCCGCTGTAAGGTGGAGTGGGTGGGGATGAAGACTATGACTTTGCACAGTCTACGTAACTCCTAGGCAGGCATTACTCCAGAGCTACTACCCCTGCCTTGCCTGGCCACAACAAGGTTGAGGGCCAAGGTTCCCAAAATTAACTTTAACTGGTTCTTACCCAAGATATTACACTGTGCAGTGCTCCACCCAGAGTATAGCTTTAAGTTGACTAGTTTTAACCTGGTACAACCCTCTGAGATGCTGTACTCATCCACAATGCTATAAAAGCCACCCCAGATATGACCCAATACATTTCCACATTCGATACATTTTACCATTTAATAGCTTGATACTAATACTACACTCATGACATAGGTATCTGCAAAATAACAATAACAAATAGTTTATTTACATGGGAGGGTTAGGACAGGTGAAAAGGAATAGAAGTTATGCTATATACATTCATTATATTTAGCTTGATTGTTTTGATTTTGTTGGATTTAGATTACACAGTTACATTTAAATCACACATAAATCACCTTAGCCCACCAACATTGGGAGTAACCAGAGCCCTGGCTATCTAACTGGCTGCAATAAATCAGTTAACACAGTTATCATTAATACCCACACTAGTACCAGTCCCCATATTTGGTATGAGACCCCACAATCCCAGCCTTAACCTGGGTACCCAGCAACCATAAATACCGAATATAGTATACAGTATAGTTACTCATATAGTAACCCAGTCCATAAATGATGCAGTCAAAAACAGAAAACCAGTGCACAGACCCCCACCCCAAAGACATGGCACCTATTAGTATTTAAACAATTTAATAGTCTATTGGCTTTACTTTAAACTCCATGTAAAAGGGGTCCTCTTAGTTTTCAGATTGGAATTCCAAAATGAGCAAGCTATACCACCTCTTCACGGTGGGACCCTTTTAGTATAGTCCCTAGACTAGCTTCTTAGCTCTGAAGTGCCTGTAGTGGCTACTCATAAATAGAGAATGCTGCCTGGATTGGCCCAAAATACATAGCCCTAATTGAATCCTTTAAATAAGGGATTCCACACAGGAATTTACACAAATGGTGACGGGCATGCTAAAGGAGTACCACAACTCCCAAAATTCTAAAGACAATAAGTACCTTATTTAAAGGAGCCAATTAGGCAGCACTCTATATTTATGAGTAGCCACTACAGGTATTTCAGAGCTAAGAATCTAGTGTAGGACTATACCGAAAGGGTCCCACCATAGAGTGGTGGTATAGCTTGTCACCTTGGAATTTCAATCTGAAAACTAAGAGGACACCCTTTTTCATGAAGTCTAAAGTAAGAAAAGCCAATAGGCTATTAAATTGTTTAATGTTGATTATAAAATGGGAAAGAAAGAGCCTGCATCCTGATTGGCTAACAGGTACCAGGAACCGTGTCCTTATCAGCTCATATATATGGCAACTGGTACTTGTTACGCCAAGCAAGACACGTTGCAGCCAGAGATCCTTGCGTGGCAGTTCATAAAAAATTCTGTCGGGCTGTCTCATTGACTGCTGTCCTGACAAACAGCCATTCTCCTTACTGCGACCCCCCAAGTACAAAGCTGCATTTTAGTTTAATTAATTTGTACCTCAAGGGCTTACCTCAAAAATATGAAGTGACCTGCCCACCCGACCAAGCGAAGCGGAATGTCCTTGGATCCAAATTTTAATGCCTTTCCATTACTTCCTGCTTGCGGTCTGAGCCCCCACCCTGATGAGCACCTTCTCAAACTCTCGAGGTCCCAGCTGTCACACGGTACCATGACATAAGGTTTCAAATCACAGACCCACTCTTCCACTTACCGAATTTAGTAAATCATGGCAAACACCCGCTTTGCGATATTTTCAAAGCACAGCACACAAGCACTTTGTTGCTATTGAAAGCAACAGTTCAACGGCCGTTTCTCAGCATGAATGAAAAAACTGGCGCACTCCATATGGTGGCTCATGAGGTCACGCTCGCTGCAAAAACCCGGCGATAGTGACAGAATAATACTGAATGCTGTCACTCTATGTTAACTAGCAAAAACAAAGACAAAGAGGAAGGGAAAAAGCAAGGGAAATAAAATATGTAGGTGCTTGTGGTGTACAGCAAAGGGGGGGGGTGACAGGCTCCTAAGGGACATGCTCTCTGCCTAAAAAGCCTGTGTCAGTTTCCTGTTATTTTAGTGCTTCCTGATTCCAATCTTCCTAAAACCACAAAATACAGTATAAAGTTAAACAAAAGACAGTAATATGAAATAAAATTGTCTATCTCTACCAATTCTGGTGGGTGTAGGGAGCCTGAAACACTTATCAAAGGGAACTATTTTCTCCATTTCACCTATTAAAAATGTTTTATATATATTTATATACTGTATATATTTTACACTTTTTTCTTCTTTTTCTTACAAAAATCACTTTGCAGGGCCCATTTTATAAGCGCAATAACACACTCTGAGGTGTGGTTTATTGCCTCATAAAATATGCCCAGTGGCATAAGGCACTTAGGCACAGCGCCTCGTGCCTTAGTACCTCAGGCATGCTCTTATCGGGCAATAAACCACCTCGTGTGTTGCCTCATATGTACCATGTTTGGGGGGGCACTGGATCCCACACACCAGTAGCACCCTTCACCAGAAAAGTGAACTGCATTTTGAGCAATGCAAAGGTTTTGACAATGCTTTTGGTTGTCCATAAATGATGCAGGCCTACGGTGCAGCTGTCGCGTTGGCGGCTATTTAGGAAGATCGAGAATCATGCTTGAGAAATCAAACCCTAAAAACTATTTACAGTTTCTCTGGTTTGTGCAGGTGAGACCCTGCATTTACTCACAGATGGCTCCTCTGTAAGTAGGTTAAAATTGAGTGCTGTCAGACAAGCGGGCACTATCCCGGAGGTTAAACTGCAGGCAAGCCAACAGCCACATCCGTCTAAACTGACTGCAGAGATTTTAACACTTGAAGATGGAAACCGACTTTAACTTCTAAGACTGATCCCTTTCTGGGCAGAGAACACTTGTGGTATAACCAGACTGTTTAAACTACTTTTAGCACATTTATATTTCTCCAGCTTACATCCGTTTATTTCTTCAAAACATTTGTCCAAACCGAGGACATTCTTTTCACTTCTTCTTTTGACAAAACTGCACTCTTGGCAATAACAGTTCACATTAGCTCACTGGAGTCTTTAACAACTTACTATATAGCATTAGTGCACTGGACTCTTTCAAATTCACTTGCAGTTCAGCATTAGCTCGACTGGGCTCTTTTCAACATAACTTGCAATTCAGACACATTTGTATATTAACTGGACCATTCGAGCCACTTAACTAATAAGGGTCCACCCTCTCTGAGCATTTGAACTGATGCAGAAGCAGATAAACAAACAATTCCCAACAGTTCTCTATGGGCTTCACTGCCCCATTAAGCTTTCCTTTAAGTGCTTCTTGCAGATACAAGTTTACTCACTCAGGCATCCTCATAGGAATGGCTCTCCTTCATCTGAGGTTCCTGAAGATGTCAACCCTCTTATTGCTGAGGCAGATTCAGCGCTCTCACAGCTGGCTTAGCATGAAGTTGCAGGAGCCACATTCTTCCTAAGCGTGAAAAGGATTTGGCTAGCTCTTGGAGGACATTTTCTGGCAACCCCCAGGCTAGCAAATTTTGCATTAGTCAGCCACTCATTTCCCCATTTGGCAGAGGAAAATCCCTGTCCCCTATGGAGGGCTTGCACTGGATCACTAGGCCCATTTGGTTTCCTGAGGGCCTGAGCCCCCACCCTTGTAGGGGCTCCACTCGAATCTCCCAAAATCTGTCTGAACACTGTCTTTTATGGGGCTTTCCTGAGGCTCTCTATTGGCTGAAGCTTGTTGCTCCGGCTCTGATTGGCTGAAGCACTTGTCAATCACAAAATGCATTATTTATAAAGCCTCCTCGATATAGAATTGGTTTCCTGTTTTAGTACCTGAATTTAGGTCCTGCAGCTCCCCATGAACACTTGGAAATGTCCCATGAGCTTTGGCAAAAAGTCCTACAAGTCCTGGCTTAAAAATCCCAGCTTTCCTATTGGCTGTTGCTGCTCTGTAATGGCTGCTAAACACACAGTCCCTGGAACAGAGCTAACACTGTCCCAAATAAAGTCCTGGTGCAGCTAAAAGAATTATTATATTTGCCCATTTACCCCACAGTTCAATAGCCACATATGTGCCCTTAAGGTCGCTGCCCAGCTTTAGCTGTTTATGTCAGTCCTGAGCCTGTCACTGCTGCCAATATTTAGCATTCTTTGTTTGCAGCAGGCAGGCTGTTATCTGAGTTCCAACACTAGTGGTGCATCTAGTATAATTATTTATTTATTTAGAAATGTTTTCCCCTTTAAACATTTTCCCCTTAGTGTTCTTGGCAGCTGCTGCTGTTATTTTATTTACATTTTTGTCCCTGCAGCAGCCACCAAAAATAGCAGTTCTCCCAAGGAAAACATCCCTCATTAATTTTCATGAGGATTGGGGCTCTGCTCATTAATATTTATGAACCCGCTCTATAGTGCTTCAAGGATCTTTTATTTAAAATAAGAAGAGGGCTTTCTTGGCCCTTGTTTAGGTCACCAGCCCCCAGTCTACCTAACGCAGGGACCGGGACCACCGAACTCAGTCACTGGACCACAAACCGAGGCAGTCAGGAGATTAAAGGCACAGCTTTGGCATGTGTGATCCCCTTAACACGAAGTGGCAAAGTAAACAGCGGGGAGATACAGCTTAAGTTTTGGAGCCCAAAATGGTCTAGAATGGCACTGGGGCTTTGGGGACATAAGGCACAAAAAGAACTTGGGCTGGAGCAAAAGAGAAATGGGAGTCAGCCAGGAGGTGCTCTTTGGAAACAGGAGCAGAACAGGAAAACAGGCATAAGGTAAGTCCCCAAATTGAGGGGCTACAAATATACACAGTTTCTTATGATGCTTGGAATCTACAGAAACATAAAACAGCTATGCATCATGAAAGCAAGAACAGGGTCATCTAATCCCTGTGCATGCATAAGGTGTTACACTCCGATACAGATTCACAAAACTTGAAAGGTAGAACTAAGACAGAATATGAGAGTGCACAACAATCACTTTATCCAAACAATGTAGGTACACCTAATCAATGCTAGAACTGCCTCCACCACCCTCAGCACTGAAGGAACACCACCTTCCTACCTGTCCTATGTAGTGGGAGAGTGCAGCCTTGTGCCCTAATAACTGCAAAGGTACCGAATGGCTGGAGAATCTTGGAATGATTACTAACTATGCACCACAAATCAATTCCATGTCACAGAACAAGGGGAGGGTACTAGCCTTATGCCCTTGATCAATGCCTCCTGCCAGGGCTGCCATCCTTTCCCACAATTACTGCCCAAGTACTGAACGACAGGCCTGAGGTGGATATTGCATAGTCTTAAAGAACAGATGATGCCTTCTTGAGAACTTAACAAAACATAATATTTAGGCACAATTCAGTTTGTATTTTACATTAGCTTTGTATTTCTCCTCACCACTATTTATTACTGAGGTCATTTGCATGAAAACAGTAGCTTTGCTCCTGAAGAATTCATCTATTCCTGTTGCTTTTCACAACCTGAGGTCATAATGCTTTGCTTGTAACATCACAGTTAGCCCCATGACAACCGAGGATTATGACACGAAGTAGGGAGTAAGCTAAGAGGCAGATGTGGTCTGAGGTATAAAGAGCCTGTTTTCATGTATATGTCTCTAGTAATAAATAATAGATAGGAGAAATCTATAGAAGATGTGTGGAATGTCAGCTGAATTACATCTAAATCTGATGTTTTTCAAAGTTTTCCTTGAGGTGTCAGCAGATCTTTAAATTGTGATTCCATTTGCTGCCCATTTACTACATGGTGTGTGGAGTGGATAGGCATAGCCAGTATACCTCACTGCTCAACCTGAGCAACCCCCACAGTCTAACCTTGTCAGGAACTTTAAATCATAGGTTAGATGTTTTCTACCGATAACCTCTTATTACAACAGATCTGCTCTGTGCCTGTGCAGACTATCATCGTCACTGCTGCCCAGTGGTATACCATCACATTGGCGACTGAAGTGAGTGACTCAAATATGAACAACTCGCTTTCAATGCCTTTTAGTGGGCAACCCTGCAAAGGGTACTGATGGACGAAGAACAGGAGAAGGGAAGAACAGGAGGGAGGCGGAAGAGGAGAGCAGGTATGTAAGGGTAGTGCAGTGGTAGGTTGCTGAGCTGGTGCCATGGTGGAGTGGTGGGGTGGCTGGCTACAGTGGCAAGGGGCTGGGGAGGGACATAGTATTTTGGTGTTATTTTGTCAGGAGTGTTCACTCCTCCTTAACATGCACCCCGAGTTTAGTAATCCTTTTATAAAAGCGAGGGGGCCAAGAACAACCTTTTCCATATTTGTTGTGTTTCGCTGGGAGTGTACATTGCCTTTTGTTTTTCAGCATTGTACACTGCCGTAATGGCAATTGCTATTCCGATCGCTGTTATGACATGGAACCCTGCACAGCAAATGCTGCAAATCCCTCTGCCCAATTTCTTTACAGTACCCCAGGCAATGCCCCGAAAGTGTGCCTGCATAAATCTTTAAATAAGTATCAAATGATATTCTATGATCCACTGAGACTCAGCTCATTGTGGCACGATTCCAAATTGTCAGCTGGGGATGGCAACAAACGTATAAACACTGGAAGACAGCTTTTTCCAGTCTACTTGTTTCTCACAGAATTTGAAAGAAAGACTGGTCAGGAAGCATTGCAGCATTGGACTTCCAGTCCAAAAGCCTGTGAAATGGATAGGGATGGTTAGTGGAAAGAAGATGACATGGGACATAATGTGCTGGTTTGGCACAAAGCACCCTCAAATTTAAACAAGGGTGACTGGAATGAGTGAAAACAAGTGGCAGTGACACCAGACTTGCATAGGTGAGCAGCAAAGCAGAAACTGCAACAATAGGGGCGGTGTGGCAGACTGAGATCCATGATATACCAGGCCCGCAGTGTTGCTGTGAGAGTACTATGCTGCTCCCTCATGCAATGGGGAATTCAATGCCAAACAGTGTCTATGCCTCCCAAAAACACCAAGTCAGCAGAAATATAGGCTTTTGAACAGTTTGATTTTAGCCAGTTGGTGTTGCACATTACAGCAGAGCCCTGCTGTGAGTGAAAAGTGCAGAAACATTTGGCCCAACAGGTTAAAACAGAACTGTGGAGCTGGGGTTGGGGTGAGGAGGGAAAGACCAGAGCTGTGAAGTGGGTGATGACAGGGTGAGTTCACCAAACCAGTGAAGGTGGGATGGGGTGCTGTATAGAGGGAGACCAGACCTATGAAGTGGAAGGGGTTGGGGTACAGACCTGTAAAGCAGGCAGGGGTTTGGGGAGTAGAGATCTGTGAAGTGGGGGTTGGGAGGTAGAGATCTGAAGAGTGAGCGGGAAGGTAAGGGGTAGAGACCTATGCAGTGAGAAGGGGGATTGGGAGGTGAGAACTGTGCAGTGGGAGGTTTTTGGTAGAGACCTCTGAAGTGGGGGGTTGGTCATAGTGACCAGCAAAGTGGAGGGTTGGGGTAGACACCAGTAAAGTGGGCGAGTTGGGGGTAGAGACCTGTGAAGTGGGGAGGTTCAGGGTAGACACCCATGAATGGGGAGTTTAAGGGTAGAATCCTGTCAATTAGGGGCTTAGAGGCAGTGACAGCACTGGGGTTAAGACATGGGTCATACTAGATTAACTGGTGTGAAAATGTGGGTTAAAGAGAATTTTCTGGGTAAAAAAAATCAATAGATTTTGTACACTTCACATTCCTTTAGATATGATTCTAAAGTAACTGCATCAATCAAGACCTACTGTCAGAGAGAAAAGGGCAATTTCTGAGCAGACGCATACTTTTGCCCTTTGGTGCATGTTAACACTGTTCCTGTAGAGACCTGTGAAGTGGGAGGTTGGGGGTAGAGACCTGTGAAATGAATGGGATTTGGGGATAGAGACCTGTAAAGCTGAAAGGGGTTGGGGTAGAGAACTGTGATGCGGGGAGGAGGGGCTGGGAGAGTGGTTAGACCAGGCCACTGAAGCTGGAGGATAGTTCGGTGAGGAGTAGAACAGACCTGTGGAGTTGGGGGATGGGTCATGTGTCTTGGGGTAGACCAGACCTGTGAATCTGGGGGATTGGTTGGGGGGTTGGGGTTAGACCAGACCTATGAAGCTGGGGGATGTGTTGGGAGGGTAGTGGTTATACCACTCAACCAAAAACATGATTATTAAATCTTTTTAATTTTTTTTTAATAATTATTAAAATTATGATATGCATCATGAATGATTATTATCAATTATGTTCAAAGATCATGTTCAAACTTAAATAAAAACATCATTGTGATCATGACTAACAATGATTAAACATGAATGTTAAATGGCCACCAATCAAAACCACAATGTTATGAAAATAATAATTATGCTTAAAGATGATCTCATATTATCATGATTTTCATGACTGGCCATGGTTAAGATTACTACAATAAATTTAAAAAAAAATAATTTTTTTTTTCTATATTCGGAATGCATCTTGTTTTCTAACTAGATATGTTCATTGGAATCATCATTTGTGACACATCTTCTACACAAAACACATTGCTTTCAGTTGTACTTATTCTGACTCCTCACTTCTTACTAGTGTTATAAAAGTTCAGATTGGTTTATATAGCTCCATTCATTGGTTCCCATTAGAGTCGAGGTAAGTTCTACAAGTACCTGGTTTGTTGCGGAACTTTCTTAACAGTCTGCAAACTAATATTGTCAAGGCAAAAATATTTTAACAACAGAAATTACCACTGTATTAGTACATAAACTGTGCTTTTCAAATTGGCAAGAGAATATGTTAATTTATTATGCAAATATAAATACTATACCTAACATCTCATACTTTTCTAAAGGGATTAAAACTTCAGATGATTTACATTATAATGTGCTTCTGCTGATAGTTGACATTCATATTTTCAATATTAGTGACAAACCTTTACGTATTATTAATGTGACTTACAGTTGTATAATACAGAACTAATATAATCATCAGTGATCATCGATAATAATCTCTTGATCATCCACAGATCATCAAAAACCATCATGCTGATTTAAGCTTACAAGAATAATTAATAATCATCAGCTGGTGATTTAAAGTTACATGTCTGATGATTAAATCATGATCTAGATGATGATCTTAGATCACGATCTGCCATGATGATAGTATGGGAACATTTGTTGATTAACAAGGATAAGTCATAACTGACCTTCAAAAACACGATTGATGATTTACCGATTTGCTTGGGCAGACCTGTGAAGCTGGGGTATGGGTTAGGAGCTTGGGGTTAGACCAGACCTGTGAAACTGGGGATAGGTTGGGGGTGGTAGATCAGACCTCTCCACTTTGTTCCCACCAAACATAGCTGTAAACTCATATTGGCAGCAGAAAAATATTTACCTACAAAATGCAGTAAGTTTTTGGCAGCTGGGTGGGAACAGCTTGTAGCTGCTCAAGGTTGAAGAAAGGAAAGCCATATTTGAATAATCATACTGGCAAACAAAATGATTCACCTACAAAATGCAGAGTGTTCCATCCTGCAGCTGTTTAGACATGTTTGTTCTGCTATTGGCAGTGCACAACTACAACACCACAATGGCACTTTCCTAACATTGAAATCAGCACAAAGCTGCAGTATATCAGAGAAAGTGTCTGAACTGTGCCAAAGGCATGCTACTGTGTTATGTAGGTAGGGACATCTCTTTTCTTTGCTAACATGAGTGTTCCAGCAGTCACAGTGAAACTTGTGCCTACATTGGGTATAACCACAATTCCAGTGATGGAGCATTTCTCCGATTGGTACCTCCTACCCACCCACTCAGTAACTTTTGCCACTGGGGTGCAAACATGTAGCCACAGGAGTGCCTTTACTTCTAGCCACATGGTCTGCATCCTGCTCTCCCCCACTCACACCTAATCAGATTTTTGCCCTTTTCCATCTTTTAAACAGAGTCAAGAGTGACTTGACTCAGTGGTGGCTCCCAGCTGCAGCCATTCACCTCTCTTGGACCTTTGCTGCACCAGGACAAGGGAAATAAAAGACGAACTTGCATCTGTATTTTTGAAACAAGCACTCTTTTCCTTGACCTACTTCTCCTTCATTTAGGGAACAGATGTAAACAGATGCCTAGCAGCCTGAGGAAGGAGAAACCCTCTCTGGACCCACTACACCAGGGATTCTATTAAATAAAATGTGCCACCAAGGAACCTTTTTCCCATAGCGACAGAGCCACCCTGTAAAATTATTACATAAAGTCCATCTGGGGGAGCCTTGCCTTGGTCTCTGCCCATCACAGCTAATTATTAATATTGAAACACATCTGCTGGGTGCTGAGGGGGTCTAAGCTAAGTGCCACCAAACTTCCACTTCACCTGTTTTCACTGTCTTGCTATTTTCTGATCTTCTTTCTTGCAATTTCCTTGTTTTTCTTCCTTTAGTTCCTGCCCCCATCTTTTCTTTCTATTTCATGATTTACTGAAATGATTTCTGCATGCATCCTTTACTCATTTGTCCTTTCTGCTACTCTCTATCTAGTATGCTTTCCCTAATTAAACCTGTTTAACTGTATTTTATATGTATGACCAGACATCTACCCTTTGTCTATCTCACCTGATGTCTACTCCTTGCCTGTCTCATCAGTATTAGGTAAGTATAATGCATTTCCTACATATCCCTATTTAAGTGTTTCCCACCATAAGAACTATCGATTCATTTTGGGTAGGCAGAGCTCAGCAAAGGCAGGATAAAGGAACAGAAAAAACACAAAACCATGTGCTTGTGAAACTTCAGCTGGTGTTGGAACACATCCTTACAGAGAAACACACAAACACAGCACTCGGTCAGAAAAAATGAGCATGAGCAAGAATGCAAGTGAAAACTCATAGTTTATTCAGTGAAATTAGGGGCGCAACTCAAAACCACAGTGCATCAGGAGGACTCCGACATGTCACTTCATCCCTTCATCAGGTAGTGTCCTGTAAAACTTTGCACCCTGTCTAGCTGGACCAGCTAGTCTGGATTTACAGATGTCTGGTTTCAGTGGTCAGGTTTACCAGGTCTCTCCCCATTAATTACAACTCCTTTCATATGTTTTTAGACATACCACAGTAATTCTGTTTGTCCTTTTCCCTGAGGAAACATGAGTGTCTAGATCACACATCAAATATATTTTTACCTTTTCCCCATCCCAAACTTCCTGATGCCTCCCTGTCCCCAAGATAATGTCTGGTACCTTGGTTCCTTCTGATGTTAGACTCCACCCCCAATCCTCCTGCCTCAATCTCCCTGATGTCACTCTGCAGAATGGTTCCCCTTTTCTGAATTAAGTTCAGGAGGTCTTCCCAAGTCCCCAGTCTTGAGCCACAACCCGTAAAGGCTGATCAGACCACCCTCTAGCCCAAACACTGAAAACAGTGTACTGTGCCTGCTAGTAAGAAATGAAAGTAGCCCTTCCTACCAGCTACTTTTTAGTCACAATCTACATGCTGTTGATCTCACAGAACCCAACCCATTCAGTGGCATGCTCTCCCACAATGCCCTGGTAGTCAACAGCGTAGCAGGACATGAGGATGATGACTTTCCTCCACACTGCAGACCACTGACTTTAAATGGGCGAGCACTAAATGTAGAATAGATTTTGTGAGGTAGAAGAAAACATGCCTAAAAGTAGCTGGCAGGATTTCTTACAAGCAGGTACAATACATTGCTTTCAGTATTTGGCTGAGGGTGGTGGTGGTGTTTTGATCAGCTGATTGGTGATGGGTTTGACCAAGGCTGCAGGCTGTCTATGGAAAATGTAATGGAATCAGGGGAGGACTACCTAAGTGCACTAAGTTTATCTTTAATGGTATATTTACATGTTTAAGAGCTAATAGCTAGGGTTAATAGGCCCATGCATGTAAATATGCATTAAAGATAAACTTTTACATTAGGCAGACCCCTCCTGATTGCATTACATTTTCTTGAACATCTACAGCCCTAATCCAGACCTCACATCATAATTATAATATTTTTAGTTGCAGGGCTGCAGCACTCCTTGCCACCAGCTTGTACACAGAAGTTACAAGCTGGGTTTAATAAGTTTATATTTTAAAATGGCAGAACAGAAAATATTTATTTATGGTCCTAAAAGCTCCTAGGGCAGGCAACGGCACAATATGAATTGCCTGTTCTGTTCCTGTCAGCAGCTCTTTAAGGAACAAATGTGAAGTGTACATGTAGGTGTGTCCTAGTTGTTCGTTGACATGTATGAGTATGTGTGTATTTTCTTGTGTTTGTGTGTACAATAGACTGTGTGAGTTTCAGCACCTCTAGTGTTCTGCATCTCTGGGGTGGTGAGTGTGCTGGTGTGTATTGTGAATCAGTGAGGGTGAGTGCACCTGTGTGTATTATATATATGTGGCTGTGTTGTTGTTTAAATTTTATTCAAATTTTATGAATTAGGATAGCTGTTATATACTCCATTGAGCAAAGCTCATTTCAAAGGAGGTCCATTTTATCGAAAAAGAAAGAAAAGTCATAAATAGTTACACATACAACATTATCTAAAATTAAACACAATATGCAAAGTCAAATAATTACACATACAACATTATCTAAAATTGGACACAATATGCAAAATACACATTAGAAATCTATACAAAAGAAAGTAATGGCAGGTATCACCATGATAGAGGGAGAATCTACCAAGTGTACAAACTATACAATCAGAAATCAGACAATAATCATTAAGCAATATGTAACAGAATCCCTATTAGGTAAATACACCTGTACAACAAGTTAATAAGGCATCAGACCTAGTTTTATACCACTGTTCTATACTGCCCAAGTTAATTACCTGATTATTTTGATGTAAAGAGATGGGTAAAGAGTTCCATACTAGGGCCCCTATATCCAAATAACAGATCTCCTACGTTAGAGTAGCATCTAGGAACATCAAATTCTAAGCCAGAGGTAGACCTCAAGTTAAGTTTGTTTCCTAATAGAAAATAGGTCTAATAGATACTGTGGTATGTTAAGTTTGTATACCTTATACATAAGAATAAGAAGGTGCCAGTCTCTCCTGTCTTTTGGTTTTAACTACTGCAGAGATCTCTATAAGTTGTAGTGGTGAGTCTCTCTAGGTACCTTAGTGTAAAACATGCCATTCTGTTGTATAGGATGTCTAAACCAGCGGGTACTCCCCTGATGCCCCTGCATAAAAAACATCCCCATAATCTAAGACAGGGAGTAACATACTGTTTACCACCCTTAATCTAATCTCTGGTGACAAATACTGCCTTAATTTGTATAGTGCTTCCAGTTTGTTGCCTAAGTTCTTAATCAGAATTTCAATATGAGGTCTCCAAATTAACTTAGCATCTAGAGTTAATTCTAAAGTTTTGTAGCTATCTACCCGCTGAATAATAGTACCATCCATAGATTTAATTTCAAAGTTATCTGAATCATTAAATCTAGAGAATAGAATCAATTTTTTTTTACATTTAGACACAAGCAGTGTTCCTGAAAGAAGACTTGTAGGTTGTCAAAAGCTGTTTGCAATTTTGTTTGAATACTTTTAGGATCCTTCCTTCAATATATACAACTGCTTCGTCTGCATATACACGGTAATGTGTTTCTTGATCACTAAACTCTAGATTGTTACTATAAAGATTGAAAAGAAGGGCCTAATATTGACCCTTGAGGAATTCCTTTTGATTTTAATGTGTTCTGTCTTAAAGAAACCTATTTCAACCAGCTGTTCCTGTTCAAGAAATAGGAAGCAAACCAAGTCAACTCTTCCCTCGTACTCACAATATCATGTAGTCTGGACAGGAGAATGCCATGGTGCAGAGTGTCAAATGCTTTAGATAAATCTACAAATAATGCACCCATGGACATTCTCCTGTCCAGACCACTCTATAAATCACCTGCCCACCACCTTTGCCAGGGCTGTCTGTGTACTATAAGAGGATCTAAATCCTAGTGATATTGATTCAGTGATCTGCTATCCTCCAAAAACATGTTAACTTAGCAGCCACTACGCTCTAAAATAATTTGGAAACAATGGGCAATAAGGAAATAGGCGATAGTTACTAATCTCATTCAGGATCCACCCTTATAAATGGGTGATATTTTTGCAATCTTCCAATCTTTAGGAAATTCTCCTGTAATTAGTAAAAAATTAGATAAATAAGTCAAAAGATGTACAATGAAGGGGCAGCATACTTTAATAATCCAGTAACCAGAGATGGGCAAAGTGGTCCCATCGCTTCATGAAGTGATTCAGAGTGCTCCATGTAGCATAAGCGGAGTACTCGTGTTATAATGGGTAGCTGCAGTCAGTGAAAACAATGACTTTGTGTTACTCTGCCTTCCAAACCACTACTCCACCAATTCTTAAGGTGAAGTACATTGAAACAATGTACTTCACCTCACTTCACTTTGTTTTAAGCTTCAAAGGCGAATTTTATAGTGATTCATGGGATTTCAGGTCACATGGGCTATAGATTATTCTGCACAGCCTCAGTTTGGGGTAGTGTGTATAGGAAGCTGTAAGAAACAGTCTGCTCTGAGAGCTCTCTGTGATTCAAACCTTCTTAAAGCTTAAAAAGCCTTTTTGAGTCTTTTTTTCTGAAACTTTAGTTCATTGACTATAGGAAACCCTCCTGTGCTCATATCATCGCAGTGTTTATTATTTGTGTGTGGATTTTGAATGTTACTGTACAACATTCAGTCTATGAACGAGAGACAGTGGAAGTGTGCTTTGGGGGAGGGGGTATCTGTGGTGTAGGTAGATTAACTTGGAGAAAAAGACAGTTCTTTCTGTTTTGGTGATATTTTTCTTATAACTATGTTAATGTACACACACAGTAATATTTTCAATAATTCTTGCCATTTTTTGCAGATTGTTGTGGTGCATCAGTGCACAATTTTAGTTTGTTTAAAATATATGGTTATATTACTGAAGTTTTCAATTTGCTATGCATTACTTGGTGTGTGTGTGAGTATGTGTGTGTGAGCATGTCATCAAATCAAACACCATTTATTAACCACATAATAATTTCAACAATGTGAGCCTGCTATCCACTGCAGCTGTGTGCTTTTGCACTTATATGTGGTATTTTACTGGTACTAGTACTAGTGACTGTTACTGCAGCAGTGCAGTATACTCTCCCATAGCCCGCCCAACCGTCAAAGGCATTCTTTTCCAAATTTGAATTTTTGATGGTGAGCACTGGTTAGGTGTTGTGCCTTTGTGTCTGCATCTCTTCAGTGTGCAGAACAATCTTAATCTGTCTGTCTGTGCATTTGCATCTCTTTGAGGGCCCAATCTCCATCTGTAACTTAAGTCACAGTTGTTTCTTTGGCTTCCTTCAGAGTACTGGACAAGTGTGGTGCATAATTCTGCATGAACATTGTACTCCTTAATATGCTTTTTAAGTCAGGACCATCATCACGAGTCACTCCATGATACAAATCACATTCTACATCATCACGGTCACAAATGCAGTCACAAATCATGATTCACGATCACGTCATGAATCACAACATTAATTGGTTTTCTAATTACGTGGATGTATTGTACACCTGTTTTGTAGTATCTCTCAGGCTTCACCACCCACCATTGAACTCATTGATCGTGTTTTAAGTCGGGGAGTTTTAAGCTACAGCTCTCGCAGAAGTACAGCCATAGGCATTCATGTTCCCAATACAGTTTCATATTGGTTATCTCACACCATCGACACGAATCATGTTCTTCATTATCACAGTTACAAATGCAGTCACAAATCATGATTCATGATCACGTCATGAATCACAACATTAATTTTTTTCTAGTTACTTGGGCGTATTTTAAGCCTGTTTTGTAGTATCTCTCCAGGCTTCACCACCCCACCATTGTACTCATTAATATATGTGTTTTAAGTAGGGAGTTTTGTGCTGCAGCTCATCGGGGAAGTACAGCCACAGGCATTCACATTCCTTCCTGTACAGCATTTGAGTTAGAGTACTATAAGTAGTGGTGGGGAAGTGGCTAATTTGCTCCACGAAGTGATTCACTAGTAATGTGGAACCCCGGAGAGTACTCCACAATGTGAAGTGGAGTACTTTGCTTCATAATGAGGAATGCGAAGTCCATTGAACCAATGACTTTGCATTATTCTGCCTTCCCAAACCACTTCTCCACCAATTTTAAGGTGAAACACATTGAAGTCAATGTAATTCACCTCACTTCCTTGTAATTGAGCTCCAAATGAAATTCTACAGTGATTCATGGGATTGAAGGTTAAATGTGCTCTAGATTGTTCTGCACAGCCTCAGTTCTGGCCTGGATAGTGTCGTGCAGTGGTAGCTGGAGACAGTTTGCTCAGAGCTCTGCAATTCAAAACCTCTAAAAGCTGTTTAAAATGCCTTTTTGAGTCTTTTTTTGCTCAAAATTTACTACATCAATTGTAGGAAACCCTTCTGTGCTCATATCATCAGCGATTATTGTGTGTGGATTTTGAATGTTAATTTAGAACAGTCAGTCTATGTACTGTGAAGTGTGCTTTAGGGCAGGGGCATATTTGTGGAGTAGATATATTAACTGGGAGAAAAGGCAGTCTTTCTGTTTTGGTTATATTTTCTTGTATAACTATTTTAATGTACACATAGTAATATTTTCAGTAATTCTTGACTTTTTTGCTAATTGTTGTGGTGCAGCGGTGTATAATTTGTCTGTTTAAAACATTTGGTTATATTACTAAAGGTTTTCAGTTTGCTATACATTACTTGTAATGTTGTGTGCGATGCATGCCATTAAATCAGACACCTTTATTGTGCCATAGAGTAACTGCAGCAGTGTGAACCTGCTATCCACCACACCTGCATGAATTTTTATACTGCTTTGTGGCATCTTTACTAGTAGTGGATTGTTACTGCAGTGCACTAATCCCCCAACTGGCAAAATGTATTCCTTTCCAGATTTGGATTTGTGACTTGTGTGCACTAGTTAGGTGCTGTTGTGCCTTTTTGTATGCATCCCTTGAGTGCACAGCCAATCTTAATCTGTCTGTGTGTTTGCAGTGCACCATTAATTCTGGGAGACTGAATTTCTTGTTAGCTCTCATTTCATTTCGTCAGCACTGGGAATTTTCTGGACACAAGACAGTAGCATTTCATCAGCACTGGGATTTTCTGGACACAAGACAGTAGCATTTTGGGGATGCATATTAATTCTGGTGACTCTGTGTGTGACCACTGCCGCATGACAGAGCACACCATTAATTCTGGGAGACTTTGCTTTTCTTGTTATGCTCTTATTTCACTTCATCAGCACTGGTGAATTTTCTGGACACAAGACAGAAGCACTTTGCAGAGGCACATTAATTCTGGTTACTGTGTGGTTGGGGGTGCTCAAATATTGTTGTCACTCTGCCTTACTTCATGTTTAAAGCGGAATGACAATGCGAGTAATAATAACAAGGCAAAGTGAGATTTTCCCATGGGGCACACCACATAGTGAAGGGCCAATGTGAAGTGGCCACTTTTCATTCACTTAGCAGGTGGATTTTAAATTCACTTCATATCTACTATTAACTATATTGTCCAAACTCTACGGCCTTTTAGTATCCAGTTTTAAAAGCGTGAAGTGTGAATACATCTGCATGTGTATCTATGCAAATTCTGCCTTGGCCTACCCACTGGCCTCATTGGTGAGCCTGGTAGTGTCAGCCAGACCACTTTTCCCCATGAGACAATTGGCACACCATGGGGAAGAGTCCCCCATGGTTGGCCCTGGGCAGAGAGGACTGCCATTTTTGCTTATTGTTTAATTTAATTCAACATCAATAAGACAAGCCAGGGTCCACATGGTGCTCATGATCTGGAGTTGTTGACTGCACCATACACCAATCAGGGGTCTTTTCTACATTATAAGTTCTTCTTCTCACTTTTGTCTGTCCCTACTCTACTGGCCTTGGGCAGACCTGGTGCTAGTGAAGTGGGGTCATGGGCTGCATCATGCACCAACCAGGGAACTCTTCTCTGGTTATAAGCTCTAGTCCTTGTAGTCAGTCCCCACAGTGATGGCCACAGTGATGGTCTGGTGTGGAATAGGATGATGTAGTCACTCATGACATCTGGTGCCATCCTAGTTCTCCATAGAAGGTGTTGCAGTACTCTTGCAGTAAGACTATCTTCCTTTCCCCAGAATCATTATGTGAACCTGGTTCTCATGAATAATAGCACCAAACTAGCCAGTGCAACAAGGCCTACAGTAAAAGCAACCAAAGATGCTGCGATGTATTGGAAGGGGTTTGACAGCAGGAAGAAAGAAGTGACAGTATCTCTCTGCAGATCACTGGTGAGGCCACATCTGGAATACTGTGCCCAGTTCTGGAGTCCCACCTAAAGACAAAGACTGGCTAGAAATGGTGCTGCAAGGAGTAACAAAGGATTCAGAGCCAATGGAGCAGATCTTATCAGGATTGTCATAAGGCTCCTAATGTATAGTCAGTGGAGACCAAAGGAAAAGTGTCAAGATAATACAGATCCTCAAGTTCCTGAATGGAGTGAACATGGTGGACTATGAGGAAATTTTCAACAGAAATGGTGAATAAAAACTTGGGATCATGGGTAGAAGCTGGTGTGTGTGTGTGGTGGTGGGGGGTGTAGATTCAGGAGGGACATGAGAAAGTTTTATTTTACAGAGAGTAGCTGAGGTGTGGAACAGCCTACCATCAAAGGTGGTGGGTGCAAGAACCATTAATGGCTTCAGAAATGGCTGGGACTGTGTAAAAGGTAATAGTTACTTGGGGGGTAGTAGGGCATGGGCAAGGGGTGAGGTGAGGCAAACATACCATCTAAACCACATGCCCTGGGTTAGACAGGGTATAACAATGCAGATTGGATGGACCAATGATCTTTTTCTACTGACATTTCAGTGTTTCTGTGACATGCTACCCTAAGTGTCTCTGGGCTGTCCAACATAATAAATCTATTTCTCTAGAAAACATTAAATCCCTTTTTTATTCTACAGGTCTAGGTGGACATCCCACCTTTTCTATCAGATAAATATGTATTTTTATCTGATGATTTCCATGTGGTTTAAATCCCTGCTTTGGTACTTTGTGTCCTCTCAAATGTATTACTTTTTTCAGGCATTTCTCAGTAACACCATCAAAAGCAGCTACCCAACCTGGCACGTCAACATAAGAAGCATTACCATTTCTTAATAGAATGACCATGAAAGCAAGTAAGTAATTAAGTATACAGTGCAAGTTGCTGGGGGTGATGAATGGGGCAATTACAGTGAAGAGTGCATGTGAAGCATTGGGTAAGTATGAGCAAGTATAGGATGAACATGTGACAGAAGTGTCCCAGCCTGATATTACACAACACACACACACCAGTATCCAACCCTAACAACAAACCACAGCCCAACCCCATGTATCACAGACCTCCCCTACCCCTGTATTCACAACCTGACCATCACTTCTGACCTCACAGCCAACATTGATTTATAAGTCTCCCCACAAGCTTCCCACAAGCATTGCCCTGCTATTAATAATTAACTCATCTCATGTGAATTAAAAATATTGTAATTACTGACCAGTGCTTTTCCCATAGAAACCCAGTTATATTTTGCTGTTATAACTAGCTGGTTATAACAGCAAACATCTTACTGGAGTTTCTCTCGGACCACCATGCATCAGTCACTGGTCTGTGATGTTCCCTAGAGCAATTCCATATCACTGCACATTTCACGGTTCCTCACATTTGGCGGTAATTTACTTTTTAGTTTTAAAAAGAAATGAACTCTGTTCCTCACTGGCCAGGGAACAAAGGGAACTAAAAGTGAAATCGTGCTGTGTTTCTCCATCAGCACACCTTCACAACTGAATGCATGCCACTGACTCCCCGCCTCTTCAAGGCTGGAAGAAGCGCCCATAACCACGCTTGTAAGTTTATTTTAAAAATACACACAAATATAGATGTTTTTAATCAAAATATCCACTTCTTTTTGCCCCAACAAATTGGAGCACTGTAATTTGGAAGACTGCAGACCACATAGAATCAGACTAGTCCGCAGCTTCCTGATCAACAGTTTGTGAGTTTATTTTATTTTGTATAATTGCTGAGGCGAAAAAGTGCGCATCAGCAATTATAAAAACAAATAAATATGGGTTGGTGTGTAAATCGAGGTTGTGGGATGCATTTGATAAACCTCGGGGTAAATAGCATCCCACAACTCGGATGTGTATAAAATTTCATTACACACACTTCCTGGGTGCGTGCCTGAAAACAGTCTCTTGTTGGCTAGCATACTCACCGGTAAAAAAAACTAAATAAATAAATAAATAAACTACCCATATATTATTCTCTATGAAATAACCGGAGAGGAAAATATGCCACTTCCCTCTCAAGAAAATACTGGTCGGTGCTCTGAACATGCTCATTTCTACTATGTTCATTCTGGATGTTTAAGTGTATTACTGCCAGTTGCATTCTGAGCAGTCGAAAAGGGCATGGAATACAAGACAGTGGTTTGGAGTCTCAGTGCTGAGCAGCATCATGAGAGAGATGAGAATCACTAGATGCCTCTTTAAGGATCTTTTAATATATTAATGAGCATGAGAGGTTAATAATGATAACAATGCTTTCAGAGACTCAAACAAATGCTGGGCAGTGTAATACAATTGTAATACCAGCTCATTGTCCAACTCTGAACTCAATCATTGAATATCAACTCACCAGATCTTCAACAAGTGGCCCCTCCTCCTCATGTACTACACAAAAAATTATGAATTTGACACGGGTTGTTGATGTACCAAGGATAGTACTTGATAAACTCATTTATATGTGCTTTCTGGTGTGCACGCCGTCTTTTCTCCTACTGTCTGGCCCTGATACTGTAGTAGGTGCTCTGCTGGATTGCTCCTCAGGATCATGCTCTGGGGAGAAATAAGGGAGGCTTAAGTTGGATAAAATACCCCAGAAGCCTCAGACAACTGAAGTTACACACCACAGTAGGATCCTGCTGACTTCTCTCTCACCTCACTGACTCTTCATCCCAGACTTTGAGCAGTAAATGCAGACTCTCCACCAGGCATGGAAAATGGGAGGGTCCACTAAGCTGTAGGTTATAGTTTGGTGTGTGTAGAGGCTGTTGAACAGAGGCTGGTGGTGGATTTAACTCTTGGCAGACTCCTGCTCCAAGCACAATGGCTTGGGCGGTAGAAGGAGGACCTGGAAGGTGGTGATGAGAAATGGTGATCTGAGCAGAAAGTATAAAAATGTGTAAAATTAGGACTCCACTTAAAATGAGATAGTGAATCTCACCTGAGCTATCATGAGTAACTGCAGTGTAAAGTGGGTACTATCCGGACCCCACTAACAACAAGATACAAGCCATTGCATCACAGCTGAGCTGTCCTTTGTAACTACATTGTAAAAATGGTTAACAGCAGGACCCCACTGAAAATTAGTTAATGTGTTTTATTCAGCTGGGTTGTACTATTTATGGTAAATACAGTGTAAAGTGGGATAAAAGCAGGATGTAGGACCTCTTTTGCCTCAGCAAGAACAGGACCACAAGGGGCACTGTTATAAGTTGGTGGGGAAGGTTCAAGAAGGTGGTCAGGAGACACTTCTTTACAAAGGAGACACTTCTTTTACAGAAAGTGCAGAGAGAATCTCATGTTAACCCCTGTGGTGCCAAAGAACCTTACGTTCTAGAAACCCACAGGGTCTTGAAATTACATTTATGTACCAACAGTTCTTCTTAAAGCATAACTAGCCAAAATACCTTCATGGCTATTGGCATATAGTACCCATAATGTCTTGCATTTGCAGTTCATGTGCCTTTGTGTGTTTTACGTGAAGTACAACGCAAATAAGTTTATGTTTTTAAATTAAAGCTGGATAAGTCTGTACCCTTAAGAATAATGAATACATAGTTATGTCCATGGATTTGGTGGGAAATAAAACACTAGACCAAAGTTGTCTTTTGTTGCATTTTTATGTATGGAACAGTGCCTTTATATGTACATTTAAAATAAGGCTAAGATCCAGTCCTCACATTTCTGCTTTTTGTCATTTCTAGTTCTTTAGGATAGAAGAACCCTTTATTTTATTTCATATTTGCATGCTCAAGTGCCAATGTGTTACATTTGTGTTTTATAATAAGGTTGTCATACTCTTGACACTTGCCATTGACTGCTATTAATAGTGTTTAATGCTGCTTGTGGAAAGGGTGCCTGCAACATGAAATGTTATGTAATGTTGAAGATGGTAAGCTGACAGCTGACAGAGAATAGCTCTGTAAATGATAACTTTTCATTCCTCTTTTATTTGTTTTTGTAGACAGGAAATGAGGACTTGTAAATATTATCCTGTTTTCAGCCTTAGCCTGAGGTGGGGGATACAGGAAGTACTTATTGACAGTGAAATTAGTATCAGCTGTTGGGGATTAGTGAAGGAAGCTATAGTGAGGACAAAAGTAAATTCCCTATTCTTTTAGAGTAGTGGTACGAGGGCTTTAATGTCCACCTATGCAACAACCAGAAGGTTCACCACTATCAATGCGACAATCATTTGTCAACACTGATAAGGGTGCAGACAACACACCGCCTGGCTCTGCAGGCGCCAGGCATTGCAACTTTCCTGGAACCAGAGTGCCAAAGCACCTTCCAGTAAAATATTCCTGTTTTGTGAGGGACTTCACACCTCACCCCCAATGCAGGGGCTCTATCCCCACCCCCTGCAACTAAATATAACAAACTCTGGGGTGGGCATGCCCCAAAGGAGGAACATTGTTAGGGCACCAAAGACAGTGTGAGTGTGAGGCGATCAAAAATCAAGATCCCCAGGACTCTTGCCCTTGTTGCAGCAGTGCCCTAATTGTGGTGCCAAAATTCAGTCGCCATGTTAATGGGCTACCCAACCTGAACAGGTGAGAAAGGACCTCACGTTAAAAGATATCGAAAGACAGCTCCTCATAACAGCAGTGACCCCTAATACCATGCTGGGGCATTGATATGGTTACTTATAACCAAGTGGAGAGTACTCCCCATCACAGACTTACTAACGCCATTTCTAAAGCATCGGGTGTTGATTTGGGGATTCCCAGCAGACTTAGCTTCGAGATCTGATGGCATCAAGCTCCCACATGGCAAGGCTGCAAGTATGCAGGACTATTGGCAACTGTGGTTTGAATGGTTTGGATGAACCCCATTTTGTCAAAAGAAGTTTTGTTTTCAGCTGCCCCTACTGGCAATTGAAAAGGCCCCACCCTTGGATATGTTTGTTTATCTTGCATGTTTTTGCTGTTACTCCTCCTCTTCCCATTGACAAGTAACCCCTCCCATTGAAACAGTCTCCAGCTTGCCAGGGCAACTGGCTTATCATCACAAAACACATCTTCCATTTAAGTGCATGAAGTGGGCACTGCAATGATGCTCACTGCTGGGACCATCTGGAAATCACCAGTTAGGCAAATTCCAATGTAGGAAGCAATGAAAGCTGCAGTCATCAGTCCCAGGAGGATTAGAAAGTATTTTGGTAAATAGCCTCTACTAATAGAGTTCCAGTCGGATTTGGTACCACCTATACCAAATGGTAGAGTCCTCTTTGACTACTGGTTGGACCACTGTACTGTAGGTGTCTGTATTACTGTATATCTGCACATTGATGCACACACTTTCCTGGCTACCAGAATGTTTAGGTATGCTGTTCCTTCAGTCCCACAGTGCTGCTGCAATAAACAACTTGGAAAAAAAAGTGGCCAGTATGGCTTGCACATCCATTCTTTTTTTATCATCGGGTGCTTTAGCACTGCATGCAAGTAACCACTGCCAGTTATTAAAAACATGAGAATGAGTCACAGGAACCAAACCTTTCATAATGAATTATAGCAAATGTCTCCACCTTAGTAGTCATTGGTACAAGGGCTGGTGTAAGCCCCACTCCATGTGGCTTTAAGAGGACAGGTCTGGCTAAGACTTTCCCCACAACCCTTTTTAATTCTGGTGGTAGGGTCTGGGGAGCACAAACAAAGGCAGACATAGCAGCTGCAGCAGGAAAGAAGGAGAAAAAACAGGCAAGACTGTTTTTGCTCGGGAAAAACTGAGCCAATCAGCAGGGAGCCTGGGAAGGCTATAAAAAGCCCCAGGAGCCACCAAAATCCAGTCCCCAAGGAGAAGAAAGACCAGGACAGACTGCACCAAGGGCTGGAGCCCCAGGCTGTGATGGTTGGTCTGAGACTCCTGCAGGTACTAAGCTACAGTGCTGGAATTGTAGAATCAAAGACAAATTGGAACTGTTTGCAAAAGAGTCCAAGTGGATTGCTACTAATTCTTTATTTTTATTTATTTCAAATTCGGATTAATACCTTTGAGCAGGGGCTGTTTACAAAAGCTCCAAGTCAACAAGGAATACAAGGCGTTAACAGGTGATGAAACATTGCAGAACAGAAAGACATCAACTAACAAGTGGTATTAGTGTGCAGTTACAACATTAAGCAGGGTACAAGAAGTAAGGAGAACACTACCTTCCCTTGACAAAAGCCTCCAACTTGGCTGCTAAAACATGTATTTCTGCAGACTGGGGCACCGGTCTGTACTGTAACATGATGATTGTTAAACACTGCACTGCATAATTAGTGCTGCATTAATATATGTTTCTCTGGAGGTGTGGTCCCTACTGTCTATGTGGACCCGCTTCCAGAAAAAGCTGCTGACAGCACTAGTGCAGTATTTATCATGTTACAGTCGACAGTGCTCAGTCTGCGAAAATATGTTTGCTGTCAAGCTGAGCATCAAGGAAAAAATAATAAATGATGGGAGGTGGGAGGAGGAAGGAAGTGGGCAGTTGAGGAACAGGAGGGTGGGGAGTGAGAGGGCCAGCATTTGTGGGTGTGAGAAACGCTGTAGAGGCCATGGGTTAACAGAAACACTGGCAGTCAGATTTGCTGGCAAGAAGAGATTGAAGCCCATTTTTAAAGTAGCCAAGTCTGGGAGTTGGCAAGGTCTGCAGGCAGATCATTGAACCATTTAGGCCCACAGTATGAGAGGAATCTTTGGCCAAGGGTGGTTCGTTTGAAGGGCACAGTTAGAGCAGTCCTGGAGGCACTCCTTGTGCATTTAGATGGTTGTGCAGGCTCAAAGAGGACTGAAGTAGCCCTAGGCATGGACCCCGTCAGGACTTTTTCTCAAGGAGGCAGGCTCATCGGAGTTTGTGGTGGAGTGAGCCAGCCAGTTTCCTTGTACAGGTCCAAGAGTGAGTCATTTTGTACTCCCAGGACAAGGCAGCAGACCTTGTTGAAGATGGTTTGACCCTTTTAAGCACTGTGTCTGTGCCTGCCCCATATATGACAACACCATAATCCACAGATGAGAGAACTGAACTGCACGTGACAAGTTTCAGAGCAGCTGGTGTCATTGAGGTCACGGTGTTTGTACAAGATGCCAAGCTTCATGTTGGTGGACTTACCAGTTGCTCAGCATGGGCAGTGAAGGTATGGGTGTCATCAAGGTGAATCCTAAGTACTAGAATGTGTTGACTTGGTCTAGTACTTCTTGGCTACTAAAGTAAATGCAGTGAGGACCCTCGAATCTTGCTCTGTGGGTGCTGAAAGAGCATTCTCTTTGTCTTTTTGTAGTTGAGTAGCAGTTTATTATGGGTGAACCAGGATTCCAATGCATGACAATTGTGCTGAAGTTCAGAGCTAATTGATCCCAGGTCTTTCCCTGGAATAGAGATAACAGCATCATCTGCTTAGAGTATGGAGTGTGCAGGACAGGTAGAAGACATGTCATTTATGAAGAGGCTAAATAAGAGAGGACCGAAGAGAGAACCTTCGGGACCCCTAGGTTTTACTCCTGGGCTCAGAGATTATATTGCCAATCCTGACCTGTTGAGAACTATGGGTTAGGTAACTATGGAACCAGGCCACAGATTTCATCGACAATCCTCTAGAGAGGAGACATTTCAGTAGCAGCTAGTGATTGACTGTGTCAAAGGCCTTAGTGAGGTCTATGAAATGGACCCACCACCATCCCTTTATCCAGGGCCCCATAAAGCTGAGTGGTGTACTCTACTATCAGCGGTGACAGTGGAGTGGTTTTGTTGGAATCCATGTTGTTGCAAGCAGAGAAGGCTGTGCTTTTCTAGGTACTCAGTTAGCTGTTCTGAGACCACCCTTTCAAGTGCTTGAGGGGGTAAAATCGAGATGGGACAGAAGTTTGCTAAATTAGCTCTGTCTCCTGATTTAAAAACAGGTGTGACTAGAACTTCTTTCCACCTGTCAGGAAGATGCCATATCTTAGAGAGCATTGAATACCTTGGTGAGTGGTGCCACAAGTTTGTTTAATGTGAGTGGTACCATCTTCATATCGACCCATTTGATATATTTGCGTCTCACCTGTGGAATTTGCCTGAAGTAGAATGGTGGGGTAACATTATCCTGTGGTGATGGAGTGTTGAGGTTGTGCTGCTGGCTTGCAAGGGTTTGATTCAGGTTTTCAGGTGGCAACACATTGCTGAGGTCTGTGAATGCAACATTAAAAGCATCAGCGATTTCCTTTAGGTCTTGCAATGTACCAGAGGTGGTAACTATAAGGTCTGGTGGGGCCCTTGAGGCTCTACCCATGAGATATTTTACAAGTCCCAGAACTCCCTCCCTCTACCCCAGGTCTTTCTAGGAGGTAATTGTAGTAAGCTGATTTCGCCAGATGTATGAGTTTTGTGCAGGTATTTCTAGCTGCCTTATATAAACAGGGGAGTCAACTAGATTCCTGGTGGCTTTGGCCCTATGCCACAGGTGATCTCCGAGTTGCATACGTTCAATTAGAGGGCTGGACAGCCAGGGGTTGGGGATTCCTCTGGCTTTCTTTGTTTTAAAAGGAGCAAAGATGTCACAGGCTTTAGTAAAGATACTGCAGAAGTAATCCAGTGCTTGGTTTCCATCCTTGACTCTATCCAGTGGGGACCAGTCAATCCCTTTTAGGTAGTGCCTGAAGGAGTCTAGTTGACCAGGCCTTAGTGATTTGTTCCTGGTGGTCTTAGACTTACTCTTAGTGAACTTGTTTGTCAGGTAAGTAGTACAGGGAGTGTCACTGATGGTGTCAGGTAGGACTGTTACCTCTGCGATATGTTCAGTACAGGAGGAGAGAAGCCAGTCGATGAAGGTGCTGGTTCCTGTCACGGTAGTTTTGTCAGGCTATGTTTTTCAAACTATTTGCTACAAAAGCTGCTTCAGTCCACCGTAGAGTGGTGAAGATTCCTGCTAAGACGTTTGAGAGTCTGGAGCTCGTCTTTAGTTCAGAGGACCTCGCTTTTTAATTTACAAAAGACTCTTGCCTAATTGCTGTTCAAGGAAATTGCACCTAAGGGTGTTTTGCCTGAGATCCCAGCCTGGGACTGGGGTCTGCACTGAGCTCTTCCTACCAGAACAATGGAGCTGAAGTTCGTGCTTAGCCAAGAAGCTCCTTCCTAGCTGCTGCCTACCAAGCGGTCCAGAGGATTTCACCAGAGTGATCAGAAGTCAGGACATCCTTCTAACCTGCACCATGTTAGCTAAGTAAAATGTTGCCACCAGAGGATTGCAGATGGTTGCTGTTGTTCTAAGTTGCTTTGCCTTGTGTTATTTCTTCATCTTGGGCCCCCATGCCAGCCAACCCATGGCATCATGAGCCTGCACTGTGGTGGGGTACCCCAAAGACATTGGAACAGGTCTGGTATCAGACAGGTGGGAGCTTGAGAATTTGCATTGGGTGTTATTGATTGTATTACTGGTATAGTTGCTGGTATTGGAAAGTGTTGTATAAGTGCCTAACCTAACCTTATTTTCTTACAGCCAAATTTGGCAGTCCTACTCCCTCAGTAATAAATACTTGCTGAGCTTATGGTAATTACTATCTCCACAACTGTTTTTAAATACTGTATATTGTTGGGAATTGTCTGGAGGGTTTGAGAGGTGGAAATATTAATGAACTTGATATAATACAAAAGACACCAACTAAGCTGTGTGCTTTCAAATGGGAACTTCTAAATGTATTCCTACCTGGCTCCAAATGTAGCTGCTTCTCCTAGTGAAACCCCAGCCCATGCAATGTCACTTGCCAACTGCTCCCCTACCCAACCCAACCCTTGCACCATCTGATTATGGTGCTTCTCCTCCTAAGGTCCCTCTTACACATGCAGATGATGCCAGCATCTTACCCACCACATGGTCTCCTCGTATGTGCCTCTCCTCCATTCAATGTGCCGTAAAACTGCACAGAGTTAACCTCTGACAATGCCCAGATGGGCTGCTGCCTATGGCTCCTAGTGCCTATATTATGCTTTGTATTATTTGACCTGTTGAATGTTAACGTTTGTTCACTCTGTATTGCTGAAATGTGCTTACGTTACTCATTCTGTTTTGATATGTCACTGAATCAGTATTGTCCAACCTCTGTCAATCAGTTTTTAATACTGTCTTTGATATGGTGTAAATAAATTGTTATTCTGACGAGGAACTTTGTAAATAAGCATTTCTGCTCAGAGGTGTATTTCGAACTCTGAAATAAATACATAATTAAATAAAATATTGTTGTTGGGGAATGGGGTAAGGTCACTGGTTATTTTGCCCGAGTCCCCAGGTGGCACCACACCACCGAAGGTTTAGTCCTACAGTCCTGTCTCACAAGGACAGAGACTGGCCCCCTCAAGCTGTCATGAGGGTTCCAGAGTCAGTACTCAGGACCAACCAACAACCCACTCCACTGGGCTTAATGATATGACCAGTCTTGGATCCACTTCTCTCAAATGACCAGATCCTGGAAAACTCAGAAAATCGGTGGCATATCAGATGATCATCTGTTGGCAAGATGGTAGGCCATGTTTCTGATTCTGCAGCACATACTTTGAGGTCATCAGCTGAAGTATCAGTTTCTGGCTTCCTATATAAAATTGTAGTAGAATGTGATCTTTTAAATAAGATCTCATAGTTATAGGGCCTTAATTGGAACCAGATATCCTTCTTTTAAGTTCTGCAGAACATAGAATGAATGAGATATGACAAATTGTTTAGGGTTCCCCTGGGGGTGAGTCCACATGGCAGAAACTGAAAAGAAACACATGTCGGTCCATTTTCAGACTTATTTATGTAAGGACTCTTTTTAGATGACCTTCTGCTTTTGGACTTTTTGACTTTTCTTTTTATTAGAGTTGAAGTGGAAAATTATAACAATTCTCACGTTTCTTGCATACTGTTCAGAGTGTACTGTTTAGTACATGATATTGATGTCATTTGATTAATATGGGCATGATGAAACATATTTCCTATTGTATATTAGGAGCACCACTTCACATAGTAATACAATGGGCTGGAGTCAGGAATGGCCCTCCTACTCTACCACTATCTGCATTGCAGTCCTGGGTACTGCACACCTACCTTGGTATGCAGGCTTCTGGACTTTAGCAGTAGCAAGCAGCAGTAGGCAGGCTTTGAACTGGGTGAGATAATCATGCATATGTAGAGTATGAGCCTGCTCACAGCACTGGGTGGCCTTCCTCATACCTACACTCCCAGTTCAGAGGCTACTGCGTGCCATGGTGAGACCCTCACTACTACAAGCAGCTCTTAGGGGCTTCACTACATCAACGTTGTGTGGCAAACGATGTGTGAAACAGGGTGTTAGCTGTCACTGTGCACACAGATAGGCTTGGGAGTGGTACTAATTGACACTTGCAGGAATATACTAGTAGTACATCTGTGGTGACTTACCCCAGTGCACAGGCATCACTCACATCAGATGTCATGCTCTGCTTCCATGTTTGCAGGTACTGGGGTTTTGGTGACAGCAGTCAGCTAAGTTGGAAATCTTTATGACTCCACTACAGCTCCCTGGGCTAGTGGCCAACTCATTCTACATGCTATGCTTTCCCATACTATGGGGTGCTGTCTATGCTGATGCATCTGGTGGTCCCCTGCTGGGCGTACCACCCCTAAATCATGAGCCACAACCTCTGTGTAGGACATGTGCTGTGTTGAGCCCCAGAGCCAGTCTTACAGTGAAGCAATCCAGGATATAAGCAGTACCTTGTAGTACTGTAAGTGACATGTCACAAAGCACTGCATGACAAAAGAACTTAATTTCCATTTAATTACATTGTTTCCTGCACTATTTTGCAGTAATACTGGAAGGCTCTGTTGCATCTTGACTGGCATCACTGTATCTTGGCAGGACTTGCTGACCAGAGGTGCACTGACACCACCGTGATACCTTTGGCAGTAAGTGGCATGAATACAGCCCACTATTTAATTTCTGTTTTTTTATTAATGTTCTTTTCCTCTACTGATTCATTTTAATTCTAGACTTACAATTTTCTACAGTGATTGTCTATGCTACTGATATGTAGTGCCACTGTGTATAAACCCTTTTCTTTTTAAAGGAGCAATTTAGATAATGCATTGGGGATATCAACATTTCCTTGCTAGTAGCAGCTAAACAGGGTTTACATCCCATTTTGGCATGGTAATAATGTCATTAATAGTATAATGTGACTGGTGAATTAAACAGTATAATGGGACTGAAAAGTTGAGAGATCAAGATTGGTTTGTTTGGCAGAGATTGAAGTTTTACAGCCATGGGTGAAAAAAGTTTACATACAGTAGTTTCAAAGTACATCAGTATTTATGTAAAATCAGTCTACAGGTACTTAATGAAACAATTAGACACTGGTCATATATATGATATATGGACTACTGAGAAGTATTGTAGTGCTGCATGATGGATTCAATAATACAGATTACATTTCTCTGCACCAGTCATGCTTGTGCTCATTAAGAGCAATTGCAAGTTCAAGCCTGGTGCACATTTAATGGAGTCAGACCAGCATTTGTGTGCACACAAGGCAAATATTGAAAGGCCTACTGTTCTACAGTTGCAGCACAATGCTGTCACATGTGAGGCATACCTTATGCCCTTTGCCTTCTTACTAGGCATCAGGGATGAACTATGGTGTTAGCAATCAAGTGTCAAATGGCTAGGACCTAGACTGGCCACAATAGTTAATTATTTCATAGCCTATTACATAGAGATGGAGTCTCATGTATAGGGCCCAGTCCATATTGGGGCATAAATCTGGGCCTGTTCATAGTGCACCCAAATACATGATATGGGTGATCACGGTACTGCATCAGTTTCCATGACCCTATATCTCTTTTTCCCAAAGGCCATTATTCAGTTTGACAAGCAGCATTCTCTTGGAGACTCCCTACCCTCTGAAATGCCCTACCTCTACTTCTCCAGTCTTCTACCTCCCATCAGTTCCTAAAGATGCAAACACTGGAATTGCTTTGCACTCCTATGTCTGCTCCCTTCCTCCCAAATAGTCAGGTGTCTAGCAGCTCACAAAAATTCAAAATGTTAAGAACTTATTTAAATAGGAAGTGGAATCGGTATCAATATCCATTTTCAGCCATGCCTGACATCATTAAATCAGATACAGTCAGGTAAAATAATTCACGTTCAGAACATACAAGGCTGATTACTCTGTAAAGCACTTTAAAACATTTGCAGACATACGTTGCTATCAGACTTTTTAGCTTATTCATGAAATATCAGAAAGATAAATCTAAGGAAAGACTTCTTGGTGGATTGTTTAACAATTTAGTACCATTCTAAGTCCATGACCTTTCTTCTGTTTTTGTTTTAGCTAACTTTTGTTTGAAAATAAAAATAAAACTTTTCTTACTGTCTCCCAGAGCTTGTCCTATACCCACCTGCTCTGAACTCATGTAATCCTCTCCCATTTCTCTTTGCCCATGATTTCCATTGTTCACTGCTTATTGTCATTATTTTGCTTATGTGTATACATCTGAGGCTTGAGTTTTTAATAGTTGATATGGGGCTTGCATCAATTGGCAGCTGTGCCAAACTCCTCTGACACAACTGCATCCAATCTTAGTGCATTGGGTGCAGTTGCAGCAGTTTCCTCAATTTCGGCAGCTTGCAGCAAAATTTGGCACAAGCTCCATAAAAGGTCCCCAAATGGCACAAGTTAGACCAGGAAAAGCTGGTCTAACATCAGCATTACACTCAGGATTGAAAATCCCAATCGCTGGCAGGAGAATACTGCAAAGCCTGTTCAACAAATGATATGCACACTAGGGGCTTATGGCATTCACGGGGCTTTGAAAATCAAGCCCCTGTATTTTAAGGCATGTAGTGCTGGGATAATGTCATGGCTTGTGTGAGCTGTGAGACAGGAGACCACATACTGATTGCTTTCAACTCCATGAGAAGTGTCTTTATCACAGTGACACCAATATAGTTATATTGCAAGATGGAATGCTGCTGTGCATGTAAATTCATGCCTGGAACAATGTTGTTGTGCTGGAGTAGTGATGTTGCAATGCTGTTCATTACTAGCAATGTCACTACTACAGCACAGTAATATAGAATGTGGTTGCACAGATGCCTTCCTCTCAAGCCACTTTGGCAATTGTGACCAATTCCTTCTTCTTCATTTAAACATTGAAATTTTGGTCTGTTGCGCTAGAGGTTACACCACAGCTCTTCAGTTTGGAGTTGGCCTGCTAGTAAGCTGAGATATGCTGCAACTGGGATGTAGTGAATGGTAGCCCCACACACTTCTTTTTTCTTTCCTTTCCTGCCTGCAGCAACATTAGCAAGTGATGGAATATGGTTGAACATCACACAAAGTAATGTATTTTTAAGTATAATTTTTAAAGCGCTTTCAAGCCAGCGCTTGCTCATACACTATGGAAGATTGTATATGAGCAACTATATACAATACAATCCTATGTTTAAATCTCAAAGGTTTCCATGGTACCAAGAGACCTCTTGAGCTGTGCTCTTGAGATCTCTTGTTAACATGAAACCTCTCAATCAACACAGGCTTGTGTATGATGACTCGTACTGTACACACTCCTCTACATTACCATTACAAAATGGATCCATTTATGTTTTTATAGCTGTGAGTGGGATGTTTTGTGGAACTAGTTTCTCTTGTGAGGTCATTCTGAGATATTTTATATAAATTTCAATATCCTGTTGAATTGTAACAGTTCAATCAATCAACAAGTTATTTAACTCACTGAGTGGGAAAAAGGCAACTGAGCTGATTTTCATTTATAATGGCATCCTGATCAGAATGAGTACATAACTGTTACATAGTACACACAAGGTGACACACAGCAAACAGTACACAGACAATTTAATTCCAACCATTAAACACAATATTACAAACCTGAACATATAAGTTACAAATCAAGTAAAGTATGGAGTGGTATGTGTAATGAGACATTTACACCTCCCAAGGCAATAGATGCTACATAAGCCCTAGAGCAAAGCTTGAGCGGTTTATTAAAGAATCTAACACTGAGGAGGTGTGTAAACTTTGAGTTACACACCAACCCATATTTTATTTTATATAATTTCTAGGTTTCCCCTTTTTGCCACAACAATTATATAAAATAGTAAGTGTTCTAGTGCTGACTGCGCTCCAGTTCTTTTTTTGGCTGCCCTCAGATTTTAACTGTGCAAGCTTTTAAAATGTTTTAAAATACCTTATTATCCCCCATATGTGGCAAATGAGAATTTTTTGTTTTGTTTGACTTACCACCGAGTTCTTCTGGCTGTTGAGTTATGGGTGAGAAGCAGGAAAGCGGTCCAGGCGAGGAGCTATTCTGAGGCGCATGTGCAGAGTGATGGAAACTGTGTGCATGTTTGCCATAATAAACACTCCTTTATTATTGGAAATAATGGCACTGTTTCCCTATGGGAAAAAGGAGACCTATTAATCATATCTCTGAAATACACAGACTGAACACATGCATGAACTAACACAGTCTGGTATCGAGGCATTGCACACATTGCAATGGAATACTATCTAGCAGTCTTACAGAAAAGATGACAATGCTGGCAAGCTGCTGGAGCAGGGCCTAAGGTCAAAAGTAACATGTTCCAGCATTTGGAGTCTGTTAAAGGTGAAACCTGCTTCTCTACGGTTTTCTTTATGCCTGAACATTCTAATTTAATGCTGGCAGTCAAGTGTAGATCCAACATACTGCTCTTTGCCTTGAGCTGAGACTTACTAGGGAACCTTCAGGATTATGCACCTGTACATAAACATGACCAAGTGACAATTAAAATGCCCAAGCCTGAGGCAGGATTAATCCAATTTAGCGAGGAGTGCTTTGGGTCATTTCCATATAGAAAACCACAATAGACAAGGAATGAGATGATGGAATTGTTTATAAGACTGAGCCACACTTTCTGGGAAAGGTAATGTTTGTGCTTAAGAAAGTAGCCTAATTTAGGGCCAGCTTTTTTAATTGTACTGATATCATGCACTTCCTAGTTAAGGCTTGAATCTAACCAGACTCCCAGGTACTGTACAATAAGTATAGTGGGAAATTGCTGTATTATGAAAAAGGTTTGAGTGCACACAGTGCCATAGAAGTGAAATTCCACCTTGTACAACATTTGCAGTAAAGTTGAAAATGTTTATAACAATTCAAAACATTTTGACCTTGTGAGATTCAACCAAAACAAATGAATTTCAAGAAACCTATGATTCTGCCTGGAGGTTCTGATCATTTGCCTAAATGTCATTATAATTTTTAAGGTAATGAATTCTGAGTTTCTGTCATAGAACTGTTGAAACATCAGAAAATGTGTATGTGAAAAGTCTAGTCAATAGTGAATTGCTTGTGATACACACTGTTGCTCTAGTTTCTTACTAGTTCAAAACATTGAGAGCATTACCATAGGGACATATATAAGGTTTCACCACATGCAGAAATATGAACATAATAATCTTATGAATTGCAGAGTACAAATGATCTGCTCTGTGTGCTGGAACAGGAACACAACAGTACATGAAAACAGATTGCCCATTTAATAGTGTTATGGTTTCAGTAA
Organism: Neoceratodus forsteri; assembly: GCA_016271365.2. Classification (NCBI taxonomy): domain Eukaryota; kingdom Metazoa; phylum Chordata; order Ceratodontiformes; family Ceratodontidae; genus Neoceratodus; species Neoceratodus forsteri. Next base: position 256,135,173 of record CM028137.1, on the reverse strand, counting down.
TGTTATGCAATAGCAAGCATGCATTTTCAGCTTCTATAATTAGTTTCTAGCAATGTTTACACAATTATTTTGGAAACCTTTTGGGGCCCTAGTGTATCACAGCTGGGCTGTTTCCTTAGTCGGGATTTAATATAAATAAACACAGTAAATTTCAAGTGTCTTCATGATTTAGCCCCTCTGTGCCCAAGGAGCTTTGGCTGGAGCATGGGAACATACCTTGCCTAACATAGTCCATTCCATTAGTATGTGAAAAACAAAACATGCCAAACTAGACATGAGTAGTCCCCAGGAAATGGTTGATTTCTGAATTGTATCCTAAGATCCAGCTAGTTGTGTAATTCATAAATAATCCATAATTTTCTTGACATAAAAATCACTGAACACTTTTTCTTATATTGGGCTAAATTTGATAACTATGGCAGTAAAGGGTTTTATGTGTGTGTGTGTGTGTGTGTGTGTGTGTGTGTGTGTGTGTGTGTGTGTGTGTGGTGCCTGTCTAATTCAAAGGCTGGACTCAAACATGGAATTTGTCTTTGGGTGTGAAAGGGCAAGACCAAAACATACAACTGTGAAAGAAAAGAATAAGCAATGGCAGCCCTTTCCTTACAAGTGGTGACAAACTGCATCATAAATTTCTGTTTCTTCATTGCCTGTTCATTGTTCTGGAGGAGTAGTTCCATCAACTAAATTATCTTATTTTTTTTCATTACACATAGTTGTTATACTAATTTGTCTGCAATATTTGATTATGCTTCTTGATATACTGTATTTAGCGTGTATGATTTTCCGATCCCCTATCCCCAGGACGCATCTGGAAATGAAGCTGTTAGCAGCTCAGTATATCTTTCCTGGTGAAATTTGAAAGAAATAAAAAATAAATGAATAAGTAAATAAATAATTACATATATACACACACATACATACATACATACATATGTAACTAACATATGAATCACGTATCATACTAATTTCAGCCAGTCAGTACACAGAGCTACTGTGTATCTTTTTCTGTGTATAGAAGTCTCTGAGGCAGGAACATCAGAGAATAGTGTGCTCCACTTTACAACCAGGGTTAGAGCAGATTCATTTAACTTTTGCAATTAAAACAAATTACTACAATCTAATAAATCATCATAGCTAGCTGAAGCGATTTATAATAAGTTAATAGGGTCTCCACAGGGTGTCTCATTTGGCATAGAAATTCCTCTTGTGAGGTTTGGGCAGCCAGAAGCACTCAGGTTTGCTACATGGTCTTCTCCTCAAATCTCATTCTCAGAGGGAGGGAGGGATTTTCAAAGCCTCCATCAGTCCCACAGCTGCAGGAACAAAACTGTTGCAACTGGATCGCCACTTGTGGAGCTGCAATTTTTCCCACAGCCATGGCATTTTCAAAAGTGGAGCTGGTTTAGGACCGCTCTGTGAATTATAGAAGCTGTGGGAAAATGTTATGCCCAGTTTGACCAGGCTTAACATCTCCTGCAGCTGTGCTGGGTGAAAATATCAATCTCTGCAAGTGTGGAGATCTTGTTCTGCTGCATTGACTGGGGTTGGGACATAATCCAAGATGGGCTGAAAATCCAACCCAGAGTCTGTAATACAGAAGGACACCCCACAAAGGCCCTATCAACTTACAGTACATATTTTGAGTTAGCCATGGAATATTCAGTTTATACCACATTAGTGTAAAGTTCTAACTTGTCAAATCAGCTGTCTTTATGAAATTTAAAAATCCAGTGACATGTCAAGGGTAATGTGGAAAAAATGTATTTGTAGACATTGCAGTTTCTATTTCCTATATTCTTTGTACTTAATGTCCTAATGTTTCATTAAATAGCAACATGAAAGCATGATCATACCCTAGACTTCTTCTAATCTTGTTACTTGTCTGTACCTGACACCACAGTCCTCCTGCTTCTAACATGAGCAGCTGTGGCTGTGGAAATGATCCTGATGTCAGAAATACAGAACCATGCAGAGCAGATAAAGTATTATGGAAAGTACAACTTAGGACATGTTCATGCCTATAGTTAGAATCAAACAGTGGTTGTAGGTGGTTCTTCGACTGCCTAAGACCCCCATAACAGTTTGCATTTTCAGCACTTGAGGGTTTATTTTTGAAATTCTGAGGAAAATATAAGTCCTCCATAGTGTCACAGTATCTCTGTCTTCAGTCAGATATTATCACAAAGATGCAGTCTCCCTATGGTTCCCATAGAAGAGTGCATATACCTTTGTGACTACTGGGTATTTGTATTCAGCTCCCCAGGTACTTGGTGTTAAGTACTTGAAACCTGGCAAGTAGTTAGCAACTGGCCACCATAGTGAATTAGATAGTGCAAAAGGATCAGGTACAGTGCAGAAAGTTTATAAGTGAGTGAGTGAACATCAATCATTTAGAGGCATGAACAGCTGAAGGGTCTTTAACATTGGAAGGTGCATTCTGTGGTAGGCACAGCCACACAAAAGGCTTCTGATATGGATCTGCAGGGTCTCGATAGGTGTAGGCAGAAACACAAATGGCAGCACTCTTCTCAGAAAAATAGCAACAATTCAAAAAGTCAAGAGCCATTTAGTCAATGAAAAATGAAAACCGCAGCACAGCTGCTCCAGCACTTTGTGTTGTAACCGTGATATCTCATCAGGAAGCCTAGATAGGTGTAGCAGGCTGTTGCATTGTGATGACAATGAGTTGGGCTGAGTTGGCTAAAGGGACACTGTCAACCCTTTTGCATCTCCATATTATTTCTGGTTGAAAACCTGCATTTGTAATTGCTTACTATCTCTTAAATTCACTGATGCTGCTAGTTGTTTTATCTGGTTGATTTCTTGGTATAAGTAAAATACATGCCAATGGTGTAGTTATCTCCAACCTTGTTTTTCTTTCAATTCCATTACCTATTCTTATTGCATACTTCCTTAATATTAGGAACACCCCAAACACTGCAGCCACTCATGATACAATAGTCTCCTCTACTCCTCCAGAATCACTAGTGGCTAGATTGTGTTGGGGATGTTCCCAAGTCCATGAAACATGCAGTGTGAGTTGATCAAAAACTGTATAAAAATAATGCTTTTGTGTAGTAACACCAGCATGGTGGCAGTCTGTTTTTCACTTTTGTAAAGATAAAAGGAATCAAAATCAAACTGCTGGCTACATCAGCAAATTATTTAGAATGTGACCAATGATATGGGTCTTTTAAACTAGATACATGACTTAAAGGCATAAGGGGTTGACAGTGTCCATTTACCAGTAGGTTGCTGAGGTATGCAGGATAAAACTATGTGTACTTTTATATCACCGAAAGCCTATTTCAAGTTGCATCTCTTTTTGGACAGAGGAAGTCATTCCCTTGCCTGCTCTTCTGGTTGCACCTCTCTCCTCTATTCAGGCATGTTCTCTCTCTCTCCGGCCATGCAACTCAGGAGCACCAACCCTGGGGAGATCCACCTGCACCACCACACCATATAGGTGTAGCCAATCACTGGGCCCTCCACACAAGGATGGGGCTGGCCAGGGTTCATCTGTGGTCTCTAATAGAACCCCAAGCTACAAAGTGGGAAGGAACATCTTCAGACTTCAAACAGTAAAGCAATACATTTATTTCACACAAATCCTCCAGTGAAGCAGGAGGGGTTTATTAAATATCATACACTTTGATGCTGTTCCCAGTCAAGGAGCAGACCAGCTAAGTCATGGCACACACCTTATATCTACAGGTCTCCACACAGGGACCTTAGGTTACAGATAAACACCTAATTCTTTGTTCATTTGTTCTCTCCTGGGAGGCATCACAGTTACACAGAGGAACATTTCTTCCACTGCCCATTTTATGTTAAATAAGTGGCAGATGGAACACTTTATAGTTCTGACGCTGATCTAGTTGTAACAACCCTTCATAACAGTAGGGGAGTGGTTGTTCACTGGAATGAGCTGGAGGACTGATGCTCTGGCATCATCCACGAGGGTTTTGACGGTATCACATCATAACGGCGACTGCAATTGAATGACTCTCGTATGAGTGACTTGGTTACAATGCTTGTAATGTGGGCTGCCATGCATGGTTAGCGATCAGGGCGACAGGTAGAAGGGAGGGCCACAGGAAGGATGGGAGGGAGGAGGGTGGAGAGGAAGAAGGGTATGTAGGAGGTTGTGAGGTGGGAGGCTGCTGAGCTGGTGCTGTGGGGGGAGGTGATGGCTACAACAAGAAGGGTACAGGGTTCAGGACTGAGGAGGGACACATTTTTATTGCCACGTGTGCTCCATAAGCACATTTTCCCCAAGGTTTTTCCCCTTCCCAACATGCAACCCGTCCCTGGGTTAGTAATCTCTGTAAGTGGGCGGGGGAGGTCGCTGATGCTTCTTTGCTAGAGTGCACATTGCCTTTTTTTTTTGGCAGGTGCACTCACCGTAACAGTGATTAAGTATTCTGTGAGCTCGCTATGACATGGAACTATATAGACAGAAGGAGGAACTGAGAGACTAGAAATATAGGGTGCAGAATATCAAAACACAAAAGCTCATCAGTACTTACAATCCAAGTGCTTGCTTTGTGGGATGCAGTTATAGAAGAAAGCACCACTTCTCAAACTCTAGTGAAAAGCTGCATCTCATTTACAGAATTTAATTACAGCTCAAAAACAGAGGTATTTCTTTTCATTTTATCACCTCCCATAAGGTGTACAGTGCAAGTAAACAAAGGCAACTATTTTTATCTGCTCTTTGAAGGCCACAGTGTTTAAAATACAGGTCACAACATGATCAAGGCACACCGTTTGTAATTATTGTAGTGCTGTATATGAGTAGTGACTGGCAGTACCTGTTTTGAAGATCTTTATACTTTAAATGGTTTTATTGTAATCTTAGTGTGGCCATCAATAGGTTCTTTGCACTATACAATTTATGGGATGTAATAAAGATGAAGTGAAATACCTATATTTTGAACTGTAATTGAACTAAATTTCAAATGAGGTACAGCTTTTTCACCAGAGTTTGAAAGGTGTGTGGTCTGGTGAGTGCTTTGATTTACCTTTTTATATACAGGATGCCTTGTGAACTCAGGGAATGGACCAGTGTCAGGAAATAGGTGGTGCCAATAGAAAAGGTGTCAGAGAGTAGGCATACATGCAGTGCCAAGGTGGGGTGTCCCCTGACAGTGCTGAGGGCAGTGGACACATGCATGTGTTCAAGATACCACTCTCACCTCACAGCTGCAGGAAAGTTGGTGCCTAAGCTTTACTTGGATGGTAGCTGGCTGCAAAGAGGGCAGGCCAGAGGCACAAGTGGCAATAGGAGGAGGCTCCTGCCAGAAAGCATGGATATGAAACTGAGTGCCAGTTGCTTTGGGGCTTTGAGGTTGGTGGAGATCCAGGACACAATTAGAAGTCAAGGTTATCATTGGAGGCACCAAAAGAAACCTTGGTTATCAGCCAGAGACTTTACACTGGAAAAGATCCCAAGCAATCTGGGATCTGAAGGGCCATGTCTGGAGCTGCCAATAGAAGGGTAGTGTTTAGGGGCCACTGGATGGGTGTGGGAACACCAGAGTGTTTCCCATTAAGGGAGGCAACCCAGTGGCTCTCAGGTCCGTGGAGAGTTCCCTTGAAGACATCAAAAGAGTTTCTGGTGGTGGTGGTTGGGGTGGTCCATAGACTGCCTTGTGCAGTGTCATAGCACTTGCATGCAGCAGGTAAGGCTGTGACAGAACTTAGGACTGCAAGATAAGGTAGCTTCATCTTGAGATAACAGCACAAGATGGAAGTAGCCAAATCCATCAGCAGTGACACTGCTGGTCTGACTCACTGTTTAAGGAACCAGAGTGGGTGGTTCAATGGTCACTAGACAGTGCACAAGGTTGTGTGTGCATATAGTCCAGTGGTTACTTGTGTAGCTTTGGACAGACAGAGAGATGGAGTTTTGCATGCAGGGAGGCACCAACCCCTGATGGTCTCCACTAGACAGAAGCTGAGTTCAACTCTAGAATGTATATACCCTTTCAGTGTGGTTACAGATGGGACAGTGACCATCAGGTAGAACATAAATAGAGCCCACTGATACTGAAACTGAAGCTGATTACAGGGGAACTGGGATGGCAGCTGAAGTAAAGGATGTTCAGGGACTTTCAATTATGAAAGCCTAACTGCACAGTGCACAGCAAGAAGGCAGAGAAAGGTATCCCCTGATGGAGCTGTGCTCTGAAGACTTGGTTGAGCCTGTCCATGTGGCACAAAATGCATGTAAAGAAAGAACAGAGTAGTAGGCTGACTGGAGTTGGTTAAGTGAACTGCTAGGTGCTGAGGACAAGAGTGGGTTATCATATGTCCCAGCTGAAGACTGTGTAGTGTGGCAGCTCAGCTGCAGACAGCTTGGAAATGAAGCCTGGAGGAATGCCAAGGACTCTGGGAAAGTACCGACTCTCCTAAGTTCAAATGTGAGTGGAAAATGAATATTGAAATCTGAATATGGGATGGTGTAGTGGGAACGCATTTGCAAATGAATTGGACTTCTCAGATCCGTGATGAATGTACTGTGCAGCAAAGTCAGCCAGGTAGCAGCTCAGTACTTTATAGTATTTCTGCAGTGCTGCAGTATGCTGCAGGAACAGTGCAATTCAATAGCAACTTGTTTTTGTCATGCAGGAATTTGTGAGATGTATTTTATTGCACTGCATCCTGGCTGACTCCACTGTACAAATGAAATTTCATAATTACCTATCGCAACACAAGGCTACTCCCAGGATCTGCATGGAGCTCAGATATAACTGATATGTTTCCAAACACTATCTCCAGCACTCACTTTCAAAGAGATAAAAAGCACTACAAAAATATACAGTGAGGTAGTGCAAATGTATTACAATTGATAAAGTTAGTGATAAATAAGTGAGAAGGCAAAAACACAGAAAGGGGTACGCCCCAAACAAAGCTCCACACCTAACGCTTTCTCAACCTGAATCGCTTCCAGTGGTGACTGTATAGCGCTGGATGGTGTTTTATAAGATCATCAATATACTAATAATCAGTAAAGTTCATAATAACATATTCAACAGTGATCATGCAAAGTTGCTGAAACAATTAAAAGGCATTATCAGCTAGAACACTTATATAGCAAAATGGTATCTTGCAATGACATTTAACACTTGTGCTATTAATATAGTTAGACTAATCTATCTCTTAAAATAAAATTCTGACACGAGTCTTTTCTTGTTGTAAAGACAGTTTTAGTCTGGGAGCAATAACAGCCTGGGGACCTGTGGAGTGAAACAAAGTTTAATAATAATGTGCTTCTAATGTCACTGTCATGCTTACCATCACAGTGGACAAACAAGTCAAGGGTACAATCTACAGTGCTGGAGAAGGCTTGATTGATTGCTAGCTGGCTCTACTGGTTGCTATGCTGGAACAGTATGCCAGACTTCTTTGCACTGGTGGATGAGGATGCTGTAGCGTTGGTCATTGGAGGCTTGTGTGCTGAGTGTTTGCGATGGGTCTTACACTGACACAAGAGGCCAAGTTGCTGGATGGAAGTTTATTCTGGCTTTGGCTGGCTGGGTGGCAGGTTGGTGGCTACTTCAGTTTTGTTGACCAGTGTTGACTGAGTGCTATGCTGGCACAAGAGTCCAGGTTTGACTGGTGTCTGGCTGGCTAGCTGGTGGCTGGCTCCATTTTCAAAAGGTTAACATGGCATACACTGGGTTTGTGCCGTGCTAACCGAAAATAGCACCAGCTGTCGGGGGTGCCCATATTCAAAGAGTACATATGCACAGCACACCCCCAACAGGTCTCATCTCACACAATATTGTGCTGTGCCTATGCAAATGAAGGTTCCCTCATGAATATGTGGCACAACACAATATTGTAAGTTTCAGAAGGGCTAAATGGCTGCCGTCAGAAACGCAGTTTAACATTTCTGAAAACTAGCCGCAACAGTGCGCAGACTCATCTGCACACTGTTAAGACCTGGTTACTCCTGGTGGTCTAGTAGTCCCTCACTAGTCCTAATCCCTTCTCAGTATTTCCTGAATAAGACTGGTGGTCTAGTGCTTCCTCCTAGCTCTGATTCATTCCCTGGCATTTGCTGAATAAGACCTAGTGGTCTAGTGGTCCCTCCTAGCCCATATCCCTTCCCTTCCTTGTGTTTTCTGAATAAAACCTGGTGGTCTAGTGGTCTGTCCCCAGCTCTAGTCCTTTGCCTGGTATGTTCTGAATAAGACCTGATGGTCTAGTTGTCCCTCCCTACCCCAATCCCTTCCTCGGTAAGTTCTGAATAAGACCTGGTGGTCTAGTGGTCCCTCCCTAGCCCGATTACTTTCCTGGTATTTCCTGAATAAGATCTGGTGGTCTAGTGGTCTGTTCCTAGCTCCAATCCATTCCCCAATGTTTCATATAATCCCTGGTGGCCCAGTGGTCCCTCCCCTCTCCTGGTCCCTGATCACCTCCCAACCCAAAAAAATAAAGTCTCTGGTAGTCTAGTGGCCCCCACCCCTACCCACCCCGCAGGTAGTAACCCACCACCCCACTCCCTCCCCCACCTGACCTGTGCTGGCCTCACACTGCCATGGCCAGCTACTGACTGAACTGTCAGTGAGAGTGTACAGTACATAGTTCACGCTCATTGGATGACCGTCATATGGCAGTGTGACAACTACCACAAAACAATATATTATTGTACAATATCAATATCTATGGTACATAGTTGTCGACTCAATGTCACTATTAGCACATCACAAAAGCATGACAAAACAGCACATCGGGTCACACAAATGGTATGTATGTATGCTGGTCATCATTCCATTAAGCTACATAATACAACATACTGTATGTATGAGGCAGTGGCTTCAGAAATAAAACAGAAAATAGTGCATGCAGTCATTTACACACAGCACACCACCATGCTAGGTGTTGACAAGCCAACGATAGTGCCTTCCTTCTGTTGACATTACATAGTTGGCATACACCTGTCACAGATTTTTAAATCTTAAATTATAGAAAATCATACAGACATAAAGAAAATAGACAAAGATATGCATATTACACATATGTATTGAAGTGACACTGCATAATCATCTTCATTTCCAGCTGTAGTGTGGATGAGTGAACATCGAACAAAGAAGACAGGTCTGGTAGAAATCTGGAATGGGCACAAAGGTGCTAAATTAGGAGTGGGGACTGATGGATTGTAGTAGGTGGAGAGGGGTGATGCCTTTCAGATTCCTATTCAGTGAGTGATTTGGTTACTTGGTATAGCAAGACAAAAGGAGGCTGAGGCCCATCTAGATTGTCTTCCACTCCAAGTGGGTGAATTATTTGTTCCTTGAGTACAAGAAGAAGTTGTCAGCCCACTTTTAAAGCTACTAAATTAAGTTTTGTGAACCAATTCATGGGGTAGTGATGCTGTCAAAAATTTAGCTGCTCTGCTGCACAAAGAGAGCACATGGAATGAGTGGCCATGGACTAGACTATAGGACAAAGCTGAGGCACTAATTGTGTACAGTTACTGAATGTCTGTGTAATCTGATGGCATTTGAACCAGACACACAAAGTGGTGCATTATGATTGAGGATAAGACATGGTGATACTTTTGGCAAAGTAATACTGCCATATAGTGCCAACTTAGTACTTATTAGCACATAGTCCCATCCTCTTCATCTTCCCATCCAGTGTCAGCAGCACCACTACTCCTAAGACTGTCAAGAAAGGAGCTCTTGAATGTGACATCCAGTGGGCGAACAAGATGTTGGCCAAACTCCTTATTAATTTTAAGAAATGTGAGCATCTCCATATTACCCATGCTCCGCCTGGTTCTGCTGTCACTCACAACTGTTCCAGCAGCACTAAAATAGACTCTGAATACACACGGCTGCATGGGCATGATAAGAAGAACACAGCCAGCTGAAACAGGTTAGACTAAAATGTATTTTGTAGCTCTAGTACTCAAGTGGATCCAAACCACAGGAAAGAACTGAGCAGTCTCTCCAGTAGTCCTCCTCCAGCTGATAACTGATCTCAATGGATCACTTGAAGGTTGATATCTTCTGGGCCTTCATCATCAGGTCCATAGAAGACATACACTCCAGCAGTGATGATCCTCCCTGGTACACGTAGAGACAATTGATTGTCAGACCCCTCCTTATTCAACTCACATTTGTCTTCTTTTGATGTTACTCAACCTCAGGATCATTGGATGGACAATAATCAACTATCTGTCATAAGTGGTGATGCAGAACATCTCACCAATTGTAGGTCCAACATAGTTGAAAGGACATATAGATCCTCCAGGAACATCTGTTGAACTCTTCTGTTGCCACACAGGAAATTGAGCAATAAGTCAACGATACCCTTTCCAAATCGTGATTCATCACCACACCTACTATATCCTAAACAGCTGTTTTTGCTGAGGAGACTGCACACAACCAAGTGCAGGCAATGGGTGAGATATGGTACACAGATGTACCCATACATCAGCCACTGCTTTCAGAACACTGGTAGCATTGCCAATTACAACAATCCCAGCATCCAGACCATTTCTTGTCAGTCAGTTATTTATTAAATCCTCCAACTTGTCTAGAATATGGTTTGGTCTGAAGAACGGCCATGACCTGAAATGTCACCATGCCTTTATGCAGCACCTTTTCATGGGCAGCACTCTGGAAGCTGTGGTATGCGTTTCTAGTTTTGTTTTCAATTTTTGGTTATGGCTTTGCGAACCTCTAACTGAATCTTGTAATTTCTGCTGGCTTTTGGCTTTGGCTCTGGCATTCTACCTAGATGCATTTGTTTACAGAATGTCGGTCTGACAGGATGAAGTGAAGTTCCTATGCTTAAGGAGATCCATCTTTCAGCTGTCTCTACATCAGTTTAATGCAACAGTGCTGCAAGTATATTTATGGCTCTTTACCCAAGTGTTGGGTCTATTTTCCAGTTGTACTACTAGTGAAGTATGGAACCTTGCATTTGTATGCTTCTTCCTTTTTATTATTGCTGCTAATTCCATTGCACGAGTTCTCTGTGAGTGCATGCCCATTTGCTGGCTTTAAGCCATTGTTGTGAACTATGCAAAATTAGACCTACTGACGTTTGCCATTTACAATATTGAACTGACCTAAAGGGGATCAATTGACCCTAGCTGTTTGCCATTATTTTGGGTGTGCTTTTATCTAGTCTGGTATATCCCGTATAAAGGAGGTATAGCTTTAGCACAACCATCTTACTGAATGATTTCATTGGCAACTACCATCACTTGAGGCTCTAGCCTGTACAGCATACTGGTGCACCTACCATAACATTTTTGGTTTTAAGACTCTTGGCATGGTTCCACACAAAACATTCAATCCTGCCTTTATTTTATAAACTCTATAACTGTGAATGAAGTTCATCTGTTTCAACAACTGAGTAAGTTGTCAGTGTTATTCTAGTGACGCAAATTGCTTCAAACTATCTGACTTTCTTCAGCATGTTTCAATATTCTGCCTTTGCAGTTTGAATATGCATACATCCTATCTTGACAGCCTTAAAACTTTTATACACATATTTGCGCTACATTTGCATCATTTGGCACTTTGATTGTACCAAGCGCTTTTATTGTACAGCACTTTATGAACTATTTTCAGGACTACACAGTCATAGCTATATTAGTTCAATCAGTGCTAACCTCTCTGATTTGGATGTGATCACAGTTATTCTTTTCTTGGCTTAGACATTTATGTATTTGAAGAGACAGACACCTTTGTCAGGTGCAATAATTACCTTTCAAAACAATGAATACCAGATGCCATTTTTTTGCTCTGCCTGTACTGCAAGTGATATTTGGATGAGAATTATGTCTTATGTGCTTGACATTTATCTTTTTGACTAATTTATCTCACACTGCAATAACTGATTTAGGATGAGAATTATTCCCTTGTGGATTGGGCAATAATTTATTTTGGATTTAAAGGATAGAGACTTTGCTAGTTGCCATAATTACTTTTAAAGAAACAGATATCAGCTGCTTTTTGCAACATTCGATATTTTTATGTATCAGAAAAGTCTGAGATGTTGTCAGTCTTTTGATATAAATGGCATTTGTGTGTGGCTAAGTTTTGTGAGTGCTGCCTTTCATGTTATTGATGCTCTATTTATACTAACCTATCAAATGACCTGAACAGACTTAGGTGCTAGGTTCACCTACAGAAGTTGGAGTGTGGGTATCCTGTTCTGCTCATCTCTGTGCAGTATCAGAAGGACCAGCCCCACACCTTACACTGCTGCCAACACCCTCCATCCTTTTTGCCTTCAGTGCCAGGCACCCACACTCAATGTGCTGTCACTGCCATGTAGTCCATTACTTGACCACTCATCCACAGAACTTGTGAGATACTAGACTGCCACATGCTATGGCAAACCTCATAAAAACATTCATGTACAACTTGGGCATTGCTACACAAGTGAAGAATTGCCTTGATGGCACACAGTGCTGAGACTCATCCACATGCATTAATCTGTGGATTGCAGGGCTGGAGACAAAGGAAAAGAGCAATAAGTTTTCTATGAACAGCTCTACCACAGCCCTGCTTATCCCTTTAGCCTTCGTGATACCCAGATGCACGTTTCTGTGCATTCTGCACACTGCTGCAAGGTAAACTCTGCCTTATGGCAATGAGTGGAGCATCTGAGGATGATGAAATAGTTTTCCTGCAGACTGGGATGAAATACTACCCTCCTAGGTGTCTTGATCTGGGATTGCATGAGGTGCTCACCAATGTGGCCTAGTTTTTCAGGGACAGCCAAGCCTGTCATCACAACCCACTCGTGATGATGTGTACATAAGTGGGTGCGATACCAGAGATGCACAGAGCTGGTAGCTGACCCTATTGATCTTCACCAAACAGATCAGACACTGTGCAAACACACAATCACCTGTGCATATTTCAAAATGGGCTCCACCCCAGACCGTTTAGCCTTTTTGGCAGGAACAACAGGTTCAGGAGTTGGATTTTCTCCTTCACTATGTCCACTATCACCACCACCACCACCACCACCACCACCACCTTGGTTGGAAGACTTCCAGCAGTGGTTTTATGCTTTTGATAGCAGATGATCAGCCTTTGGCAATCATTTACTCCATAACCAACATTCTCTAGAACAGCAGATTTCCTAGGTGTCTTCTGCTTCTTTTTATTCTGGCTAGCTAACACCTCTTCCTTTTCTTCAACATCTGATAGTAACACAGCAGGATCAGTAATATTCTCCACATAATCAACACTGTCATCAGATAATTCTTCTACCTGTTCTTCAGCTTCTTCCTCCTCAGCTTGATGCTGTTTCTGTTGCTCATCTACAGGAGTGTCCTCCTCAAACAGTTGACACAGACCTAGGTTCTATTTTTAACCAATGGAACATCGTGTCTCATAGGTGGCACTGCTGTAGGCCTCCTGGAAGCCTTCTGTGCAACTAAATATTCAGTTGGTTGGACACTGGGACTCTGAGTCACAACCTGCTTATGCACTGCATGTGTTCTATATGTTACACAACCAGTCTGTGTAAAAATGGTAGGTTTCTTAAAGTTTTCAACAGCATGTGCTTCCACAAAAGAACCCTTCACAACATGAACACAAGCACCACCAGCTTCCATGCTAGAAATATTGCTGCCAGCACCAGCACCATGTTCATCAGATGCAGCACCACTACCAGTGCCACCACTACCACACTTGATGATCTACTTTTGCACACCAACTTGCCGAGTGACACTAATCACCCACTTTGACCATCACCTACTGTACCACTTGAAGTGGAATGTGCTACATCCTAACCCATCACACTTTTGGGGAAGATGATGAACCCTGTGTGTTCACAATTCTTTCACTTAGAGGACACACCCTTGACACATTACCCTTCTCAATCCCACCAGTGCCATTAACAACTAGCTCCACAGAGGTACATTTGACATTTCTGGCATCAGTGCTTCCATGAGACTCTGAGACATGTCACAAAATGATAAGATAAACCACCAACAGCCAAAAAAACCTTTCTTCAAATACTGTAACTTTAAATGGCTATCAGACACTCCAGATAATAATATTAAAGAAGAAAATATAGATGCTGTATTTAGAAGCAAGCAACAATTTGTCAAAAATACAAACAGCACCTTAAATATGGGTATGCTGTCTCACCTGGAACCACAGACAGATAGTCTGACACAGTCACAGGGCACAAAAGTATAAACCTTTTTATACAGTTGAAATGCACAACATGGTCAAGTACACCAACATGGCCGGAGGAACAATTTTTTACCTGAAATGTGGGAAAAAGGACTCCAAAATACACTTCTTTTAGCAAAAGTACTATAGCAGAGTTAACCAGTGAGAACTGCAAGGAAAGCAAGGCTAGAAGGCAGGAAGTACAAGCTTTCACTCTTGCCTACAGAACAACTATAGTGAGAGTGGATTCGGATTACAGAATCGGATTCTGAAATCCAACCAAGAGCAATTTTAGGAATTACAGTTTGAGGATACAAAAATCCTAAATCCTCAAAATGGAACAAAATCTGATGATTCTCCTTCCACTCAGCAGATTCCAAGCAATCCTATAGCTCCACTATAGTCAGGGCTGAGTAGGCAGTTTAATGTTGTACCCCTAAATTTACACCTTAATAGCTTCATCCTAATTCAGTGAAATTGCATGAAATTTTGCATGTGTAGTCTGGGTGGCAAGGTCTCTTGATGTGGCAGGTTTTGTACTAGTCAGATATGCAAATTCCATGATCTGGATAGTGCATGTTTAGGAAAAATTTTATTTTTTTGCTGTTTTTGTTTGTCATCACCTTCAGCCCAGACAGTTCGAATTTTGTTACAAAACTTCAGGGTAGAAGGGCTTGCTCCAAAATGGTGTTGTTAGCTGGTTTAGTGAAAAAAATATTAATCCATTTAAGAGTTATAAGGATTTGGAATTTTTCTTCTGAGCATGCACAGTAGGATCATTTGGATAGATATTTGATACGAAGGAAGAAGTTTGCCAGGCAAAGAAGATTTTCTGAGGGTAATCCTCTTTGTGAGAGACACTTCTTCTTTTGTATTTTTTTACCATTGTTTTACCAGGAGAGACACACTAAGCTCAAACCTTGTTTACAGGTGCAACCTGAGCACAAGGAAGTTAAGTGACTTGCTCAGGGTCACACAGTATGCAAGTGGGGCTGTGGGATTCAAATCCATTTCTCCAGGTTTGCAGCTCAGAGGCTTAAACCACTGTGCTATGCTGCTTCCTTCTTCTTTTTGTGTGGCAGCCATCTTGTTTACATTTTTTTCAAAACACATTTTTAAAATCTATAAAAAGTGATACCCTGCAGAGATACTAAGATGTGACTGTAGCTAAATGGGAACCATTTAGTTAGATTCTACACTTAGTGTTTTAAAAACAACCCCTAAATCTGTTTTGGAACATTTTGAAAATCTTCTGTGAGATGATTATCTTCTTTCATATGGCTCATGAAAGGAGAATAGGCCATATGAAAGAAGAATAGGGGCAAATGAAGGAGGATTTGAGACTTTTTTCTCAAGTCTTCTTTGTGAGAAGGAATCTTTTATGAGCTTATGAAAATCTCATGAAAGAAGATGATTTCTCATGAAAGAAAAATTTGGGACTTTGTTTTTTCAACATCTTCTTTCATGAGCTGAGATTCTTCTTTGTGAGTTCTTTCTTGATCATAAAAGAAGAAGGTCCACCCATGAAAGAACAATGGGAAAAGTCCACCATCTTCTTTTATGAGCCAAGATTCTTCTTTCATGAGTTATTTTATGACTCATGAAATGAGAAGGTTGGGTCATGAAAGAATAAGGTGAACTTAATTTTGTTTCACAGTTCTTTGCTGATGTTAAATGAAAGGACCATTTTTTGAGAAAAAGGAAAAAGACAAAAGAACTGTCCCTGGACAACGTATCTCTTTATCTATCTATCTATCTATCTATCTATCTATCTATCTATCTATCTATCTGTCTGTCTGTCTGTCTGTCTGTCTGTCTGTCTGTCTGTCTATCTATCTATCTATCTATCTATCTATCTATCTACCTATCTATCTATCTATCTATCTATCTCTGTCTGTCTACCTGTCTGTCTGTCTGTCTCTCTTTTTATCCTCTTTTTTCACTGTTAAGCTGAGTGGTGCCCACACCTAGTACCACCTCTTTCTACATCTTCCCTCCAGGTCATCCACCCCAATTTTTTCGTTAGTTTAATCAAAAGCAGGCCAGGGTGCCCATGCCTGGTACCACTTCTCTTGCCTCTACTCCAGGCCACACAGACCCTTCTGAATATATGATGGCGGGTGCCCTCATGTGGTGAACTAAACATCATCCCAACACTGAGGTGCCTCAATCTCAGTGTCGGCTTCTCTCACGCTATAGAGAAAGCCATCCTCAATGATCTTTTTCATAACCTGTAAAAGAAAATGGTCCCTTGCTGATCTGACCCCCACACACACACATTATAAGTCGGTGGCAGCACCGGGTCCCAACCTCCGTGTCACTGAAGATCATGTTGACAGTAGGGTGCCCAATCCCCAGTGTCAACTTCTCTCCCTACAATAAAGAAAAACATCCCTTGTTGATCTTTTTATTTTTAACTAAAAAGTCCATCAGCAATCTGCCCCACCACACTACCACCACTCTGTCTGTCTGTCTGTCTGTCTATCTATCTATCTATCTATCTATCTATCTATCTCTCTTTATAAACTAAGTGGACCAGGGTACCACCCCTTGTACTTCTTCTCTTGCCCCCCCTCCTGTCAAGGTTGCCCTTATCCTTGTTATGTATAACAGAACCAATGTGCCCACCCCTTAGTGCCACTGGAGATCCTCACAACACTGGCTTCCCAGTCTCTTGTGTTGGCTTCTGTTCCCCATAACAGGGTGCCAAGCCTGTAGTTCCCAAGCCACATGTTGCTCACAAATCAGTTTGATGTGGCTTGCGAGGGTTTGTCAATTACTGCCAAGTACACATCAAAGTCTTGGACAGCACCTTTAATGTTCATCCATTGGCTTTATTACCTTGAAACTGTGAGTTGCAGTCCTTGCTGGCACATTTGCTGTTCGGCTGGCTCAGTAGTAATTTATCAATTACATTTTGGTTTGTGAATGATGCATGAATTCCATGTCAGTTATTTGTAGATTCAGGTTGCTGGGAAACCATCATTGTGTCTCAGCTGTCCTACTGTTCTGCTCATCTAGAGAAGAAGTTCCTCAGCTGCTGCCTGTTTGTTTTCTAAGCTGTGAACAGCTGCTGCATGAGATACAACAAGTGGGCAAAGCTTTGAGGGCTGGATCCATGGCTGAAGTGATAGTTACTGAAAATGCTTTGCTTTCCTGTCACAGTTTCCCCAGTGCTTTTGAAGTTGCTCGAAATTTGCTGCTGCTGCCTGTTTTATTTTCAGTAAGGGCACTTGCTGCACAAGACACAACTACTGGGCAAAGCTTCATGGGCTGGATCCACAGCTGAAATCAGAGCTGCTCACAATCTGTTTTCTTCATTAATGGCTCACAGTAGCCAAGGGAGCACTTTGTAAATTATGCTGATAATATGCAATGCCAGAGTTTCCACTAGAGCTGCTCCAGAGCTCCTATGAGTAATTAATAAAATGCGATTATTGACTATTGATGATGACTATGTTATTATTTTAACTTCTAAATATGGGTAAGTATGGGTATGGTAAGGGCACACGTTGGGTATGGTATGGGCCACATGTTGTTGTTGGTCACATCTTACTTAGAAATTTAAATGTGGCTCACGACCCCAAAAAGTTTGGACACCCTACCCTATAATAAAGAAAATTGCCCTCATTGATCTTTCTTTTAACCTGCAAAGAAAAATGGTCTATCAGTGATCTGACCCCAAAGCACCCCACTCTGACCTCCTACTGAGCACCCACCAACCCACACCCCACACATACCCTCACTCACCTGAAGAGGTCCCACAACATTGAGACACTCTCCAATAGATGACATCCTGCTGCTGGAACCAGCGAGTGCTGTATGGAACATAAGGTAAGTGCAGTTTAATGTATTTCAATGTGGCTTTTAATGTTGGTTCATAACTTTGTCGTTTTTAATATTTTGACCCAGATACTACACTTCATGACCAATTGTGGTGAAATTATTCAAATCACATGAAAGTTAAATTTGTGGTTGCTTTGTGAAATCTCCTTAATGCAGGATCTGAAAATGTTTAGCACCCTTGATCATGAGGTGGGGTCATAAGAAGGCTATGTTAAAATGTGGTGAAAATATGTAAAATGGCAACATTTTGAACCTACATTGACATTTTCTACACCCATTTGTAACTTAAGTAATTTCAAATTTTGACCTCAAATTTACAACATAACCATTTTTCACTCCACCTCATGAATCGGCAGCTGTCATTTTCGAAATCCTGGTCAAATTGCATTTTCACACCTCTGGCACAGAATTACATTTTAGTGATGAGCAATGGTGTTTTGACAGGAAAAATGTTCACCTAATGGTTCATGAGGTGGGGTAATAGGAAGGCTATGTTGAAAATTTGGTGTACAGAAATGGTAAAATGCCCAGGTTATGACTGAACGCTGCAGTAGCTCAATGTTCAATCATAACTTTGCTAGTTTTTGATATTTTGATTCCAAACTGTTAATATAGCCCTTCTTCCATATCACTTTGTAAACATGACAGGTGTCATTTTTTAATCTTGAAGGAGACATGTTTTTGCATTTCTCATGTGAAATTATACTTCTGCCTAGATATACTATAAATGCTATGTCATGTTTATATGGGGAGTCATAAAATAAGTATCTTGAAATTTTGTGTCAAAATTAAATAAAGTAAAAATACATACTTGTTAAGAAACTTTGTGTGTAGTGCCAGTCTTGACCCCAGTAGGTAAGCTTTGAGATCCCGTGCTGGTGAGCTGAGTTCAGGCATGAGCTCCGTGACCAGCTGGATGGGGTGAGGGTGGGGGATGCTGCTGTTATGCAAAATTCCTGAGCCAGGGAATGCAGGCTGCAGGGTGGTCTGCATGGACCAGGTACCATATAGTGAAGACAACTGTCCTCAATCACTCTTTAGACATTCACTCATACATTCACTCTTTGTTCTTTCAGATCTCTCTATCTCTTTAGATCTGAAAAACAAAGACTGAATTGTGAAAAGTAAATGTAAGAGGAACGAGGACAGCTGTCTTCATTACATAGTACCCAGGTCTGTGCGGACAACCCTGCAGCTTGCATTCCCTAGTGGTAGGGAGGGATGTATGAGGCCCTGCACTTCTGTAGGCAGATGCTGTCCTCCCATGGTGTGGGCCATTATGCACCTCTTCATGCAGAACATCATACAATTCTTGAATTTTGTATTTCTTATAACAAGAAAAGCAGCACTATTATAATTTGAGTACATGACAGATGCTTGGGGCAAGCAAGACATTTCCCCGTTAAGGGGTGCAGATCCACCAGAGCATAATACCTGTGCCCACCCCCTTCACTGCTGTAGCTGAATTGGAGGGACAAGTGTCTCACATTATTTCCCAAGGCATGACACCAGCAGTGCCCCAGCAGGACCTCAGTTTAGTAGTAGTGTGTCATATTGGAGGGTGGTAACTGAACAACCCCTCACCAGACTTTGAGTGTCTTACCCAGTACTGAACAATTATCCAAGTTCTTGAAATCAGAATGCTGAGGTAATTGTTTCATCCACAACTATAGGGATGTTCATTTACCCTGATAAACTGATCATTACACCCTGGTTTACTATTCTGTAAAGAAGAATGGCCCTGATCAGCATTTTAGCCACATACGGGAGCACTGAATTCTAACCTAAGAAGACTGGGTGCGAAACCAGCAGTGCATTTCGGGAAACTCAGGAAACATACATTTAAATATACATTAATTGACTGTGAGTGGCGGTATAGAACATTGCTTCCTAATTGTTCACATGTCTAGACATTAATGCCAAATAGCCTGAAATAGGCATGAGGGACTGTGAGGATGTATACTTTATGGTCTTATGTGGGTAAGATTATTTACTAGGAATCTATATTCATGTGACCCAATTCTCCCCATGAGCAACCTCTGCTGAACACATCTTGGAATATGTATGAATAGATTCCAAATGATCACCTCCTTGCTCTTTGAAGCTAGGTGTTATTTCTGAGTGAGTACTTGAAGCATGCAGAGGATCCAAAACCTTGACACTTAGGGTCAGCACATTAAGCAGTGATGCTTTGCTCAAAACAGGGGAGGGAGGTATCATCTATTAATACTGAATATTAATTTCAGGACATGACATGTGAGTAACAGTACCAAGTAGCAGTCAGATCACTCTTAAACTCATTGTGATCCCCCAACAGGCAGGCATTAGTCATATACAATATCCAGCTTAAAAGTCAGAGTGTTAGCTCGGCTGTGTAACCAGACCGAGTGTCGGAATTGGTAGTGTCACACAGCAAGATGGGAGTGACATTTACCTATCCATATAGAATGTGATTGTGCCCTGCCTGGTGTCTAGTTTCACAATTGATTGAATGCAAATCAGTTTGTGTCTCAGCATGCCAACAACCCCACCCTCCCACTGCCATGAGGCAGCCCCCAGATCCTGAGGTCACATTTGTAAGTCATCGGTTTCTACTCGTCCCACCACCCCCTGGGCAATCAGCTAGGTACAACATCTCCCACTCATCTCTGTGCTGTCCCATCCCAGGCCTTCTCAGGATGCATCACAACCAGGCCACAAACACCACACCACATGGATGTAATGACAATTTCCATTGTTGACTATGACAGCCCGGGAGTCAAGGGGCTCCAACTGACACTATGCAGTGAACAAAGTCTCTGAAATCTCTCAAATGTTTCATATTGTTAATTTGTCTACTGCCATATTACACCATAATTTCAGGGAATTAAAAAGCACTCAGTGTCCAGCATGCATTCTGATGGCATTTTTGAAATGATACCTTCCAGATGAATGATAGGCCCAACTCCAGAGTCACCAGATAAGGTGTTACAGGAAAGCTAATAAGCTGTCCCAGGGATGGGAGGGAACAACAGATCAGAGACAACTGGAGAAATGATCACCCACCACACAATCTCCTGGGGTGGGGGCAGCTATATACTAGCACCCTTAATTTTATCTAAAATTATTCAGATAAACCACAAGGGAACTAAGGCAGCAGCCCTCCCAGCAGTAAAGATGAAGTTATTCAAACACTGGGCTATATCCAACATTGTTACAGACACACAGCACCTGATAAATGCAAGCTTGGCTCAGAGGTAACTCCTGGGGATCCTGGTGTCCAGGGAAACAGATGGGTAGATTGGGAGGCTTGAGGTTGTGGACTATGTCTTGGATAGCATCCATCGAATGCTGGTGGTGTTCATTTGCAGACATCTTAGCTGGCCCCTGTACTGTCCTTGCCTTGCTTGAAAGCTTAGTGGCCAAAGTATTTGCAGTTATAGGGTGAGGGACAGAGTCCAACCTGACTGCCCCTTTGGTAAATCTTCTATTGCTGCTGCAACCATATCATAGGTTTTCATCCCTCCTTCTAGATTAATGGTGGGCAAAGTGGCTGAAATTCGCCCAAGGATTCGCAGAGTAACGCGGAATCTGCTATACCTGCAATGCCAAGTGAGTACTTTGCATTATAATGAGAACCCAAAGTCCATTGAAAACAATGACTTCACATTACTCCACCTTCCCAAACCACTTCTCCACAATTTTAGGCTAAGTACATTGAAATCAATGTACTTCACTTCACTTTGCCTTGTTTTAAGCTCCAAAGGCAAATTTTGCAATGCTTCATGGGATTGCAGGTCACATGGGCTCTAGATTATTCTGCACAGCCTCAGTTCTGTGTAGTGTGTTCTAGTGGAAAATGGAAACAGTTTCCTCTCAGAGCTTTCTGATTCAAATCCTCTAAAAGCTGTTAAAAAGTCTTTTGAGCTATTTTTTTGCTCTCAATTTAGTACATCGATTGTAGGAAACCCTCCTGTGCTCATATCATTGAGTGTTTATTGTTTGTGTGGATTTTGAATGATAATTTAGAACAGTCAGTCTGTGTGCTGTGAAGTGTGCTTTGGGGAGGGTGTATCTGTGGTGTAGTAGATTAACTGGGAAAAAAAGGCAGTCTTTCTGTTTTGGTTATATTTTCTTGTATAACAGTGTTAATGTACACACAGTAATATTTTTAGTAATTCTTAACTTTTTTGGTGATTGTAGTGGTGCAGCAGTGTATAGTTTCAGTTTGTTTAAAATATTTGGTTATATCACTAAAGGTTTTCAATTTGCTATGCATTACTTGTAATATATGTGAGAGTGTGTGTGTGTGTGATGCGTGCCATTAAATCAGACACCTTTTATTGTGCCACAGAGTAATTGTAGCAGTGTGAACCTGCTATCCAAAGCATCTGCATGAAATGTTATACTACTTTGTGGTACCTTTACTGGTAGTGGATTATTACTATGCACTACCCCAAACTGGCAAAAGGAATTATTTTCCAGATTTGGATTTGGGACTTGTGAGCACTGGTTAGGTGTTGTGCCTTTGCGTCTGCATCACTTGAGTGCACAGCACAATCTTAATCTGTCTGTGCATTTGCAGTACACACGTTAATTCTGGGAGACTT
Source organism: Neoceratodus forsteri (assembly GCA_016271365.2). Classification (NCBI taxonomy): domain Eukaryota; kingdom Metazoa; phylum Chordata; order Ceratodontiformes; family Ceratodontidae; genus Neoceratodus; species Neoceratodus forsteri. The sequence goes on along the minus strand of CM028137.1, from coordinate 256,112,567 downwards.
CACATTCTTGTTACGCTCTCATTTCACTTCGTCAGCACTGGGGAATTTTCTGGACACAAGACAGTAGCATTTTGAGATGCACATTAATTCTGGTGACTCGTGTGTGACCACGTACATGACAGAGTGCACCATTAATTCTGGGAGACTTTGCATTTTTTGTTACCCTCTCATTTCACTTCATCAGCACTTGGGAATTTTTGGACACAAGACAGTAGCATTTTGGGAATGCAAATTAATTCTGGTGACTGTGTGTGACTACTGCATGCATGACATCTGAGTGTGCCATTAATTCTGGGGACTTTGCATTTCTTGTGCTCTCATTTCACTTTGTCACCATCAGCACTGGGGAGTTTTCTGGACACAAGACATGAGCATTTTGAGGATTCACATTAATTCTGGTGACTGTATGTGTGAAGGGCTGCCAATATTATTGTCACTTCACCTTACTTCACGTTAAGATGGAATGACAATGCAAGTAATAATCACAAGGCGAAGTGAGCCTTTTTGCATTGGCCTCCACATAGCGGGTGACAATGAGGAGTGCCTATGGCGGGCACTTCGCCGGCAAAATTTAAATTCACTGCCTCTCTATTGTAGATATACAACCAGGCAGGCAGGCTATGGGATGCAGAACCAAATATCCTGCTTGGTCAGATTTCTCAGGACAGGGATGTAGTCTCTTCTCTGAGTAGTAATCGCTGAGGAGTAATCTTTGTAAAAACACTGTGTGTCCTGATATTCGACAATTTTTGCTGCCACACCAGAAGAAGGACTGTCTCTTTGTCTGTGAAGCACAAGAATTGGATTATAATAGAGTGAGGATGGCTGTCTGGTGCAGGTTTAGGAACCAAGGCTCAGTGAGCCTAATCAAGTTCAAAAGCAGTCTCTTGTGGGAGTGTCATAGCTGAATTCAACAAATTTCAAACAAAATCACCATATCAGGTCCCTCTGCTCCTCTGGTATATTATACAGATGTAGGTTGTATCGTCTCACATACTGTACATCCTCCAATCTGTCTTGTAAGGTCTGAACTCTGTTATGCAATTGATATTTTGTCATTATATTACATTCTTGTGCAGTGGTTAAACTGAAAATGTTTAGGAGGTGTAACTATAATCTCTACATGTGTAGGAGGTGGACCTGTCAACCCTAGGAGATGGAACTCTCCATAGTATTCAAGGGAGAAAGGTGTGAGAGCACATGGAAATGAGTTCCTGTGAGTTCCTGCCTAATTTAACCACTGTTCTTATGGATTATTCAACAAACTTAATTAAGGTTCAAAGTTAGATGTAATTTTGTTACTTTTATACCAAGGGTGTACCTTGAGCCCCATTTGCACATTTGCAAGCCCCTCCATTGGACCCAGTGGCAGTTCATCTGTAAAGGTAGCCAGCTGAACCAACTCAGGTGCCTGGTGCCATTTTCAAATCCTGAGTGCACAGAGGATTAATTTGTCAGTGCTGCAGCTGTTCCACATTCAATTAATTGGAGCACTTCACATTTTAACTACTCAGCTTGTGCAAGCTCATTCTCTGGCTTAATGTTTCACGCACCCTCCCCACCTCAACACCTTAATAAATAGTCTTTAAGCTGAACTAGCCCCCACCCTACTTGGCCTTCTGAGCCAATTACAATAATTATCCTTACCCAGCTTAAAGGGACACTAGCATCTCATCTTGTTGAACCACACAAGCACAACACACAGGCTCATCCCATACTCTGCTTTCTCCAGTGCTGCTCTGCCATTTGGCTTTAGCCAAGCATAACCAGCATCTTGTCTATCTTGTGCAATGACTGGGTGGGCTACTCTTTTCTCACCCTCCTGAGCCTAAATAACCACCTGTATGGCACTGAGATTTCTGGACATGCCCTTCCCTCCCTGGGACTCCCATGAATGTGCACTCCTCAGCAACATTGTCTTACAGTGTCTTACTACCCACTCCCTTCAGTGAGCACAAAACAAATAGTTCTAAGCATTTCCATGTACATTACCCATGGTGCCTGCACCCAATGGATCTCTATCTCAGGATCCTCAATGTTAAAGGATACCAATACTCAAAGAGCCAGAGTAGGAAGCATAAGTTCAGTGTCAACTGATTAAGAAATATCTCTGCAACATAGCTTTCTGCTGTTGCAACTCTCTAGGAATATTCACCCAACCAGGGCCCTTGAACACATCTAAATTGGGGCAAAGCAATGTTGGCAAACTTATAATTGGCTCACTGAATATTTGTAGCATCCTACCAAAATGGGCAACCTGTATGCCTGGACACAACAACAACATAACCCTGATATTCTGCCAGTAGTTGGAGACATGGCTCTCTCTCAACATTGTGGATGCCTCCATTTCAATTCCAGGGTACACCATGTTCAGAGTAGATCACCTCAAAGAGGGGGTGGCTGTGTAATATATCTTAGGAATACCTACAGGCCCACATCCTACCCCTACCTGATATGGATACCAGCATGCAAGTCTTTGCAGTAAAATGTTTCTTGGAAAGCATAACAAAACTCTCACTGACCTCTCGAATATATCCTGCCTGGACAAAAATCAGAGGACTTGACTCACTACTCAAATGTCTCAGTACTCTCAACCTTAACTCTGAAATAGTACTTTTAGGTGACTTCAACATAGATTGGCCCTCCACTGCAGCAACTCCATACAGGGATGCAGTGACATCTGTGCACCTTTCCAACTTGTCTCCTCACCCACTAGGGTAAACTACAAGACTGGCATATCAACTTTGCTAGACTGTGTGCCCCATCAAATAGGCTGGAACACATCTCCCAAACCTCTGTCCTACCTAATGCTTTCAGCGATCTCTCACCTGTTCTAGTTTGCTGGTCTAGCAACTACTCCAAATCCCCACTAGAACTATTACAAACAGAGTCCTTAAGCAAAGCCACCTGGACCCATTCAGAGTCAACCTAAGTCAGCAGGACTGGTCCCAAGTCTACTCCTCTACTTCTCGGATACAGCTCTGGAGTGCTTCATCGGGTTATTCAATGCAGTCTGTGACATACATGCTCCAATAAAAAATGGATAATAAAAGGTCGGAGCAACCTTTGGTTCTCTCTTGAGCTTCTTGAGCACTTGAAAGCAAGAGACTGCCTCTGGTATAAAGCCTGGGAGACAGGCAAGCAGGCTGACATTCAGCTCTACAAAAAGGCTCACAATGACTGCACTAGAGAGATATGGGCAGCAAAAACAATACTACAAGGATCGCTTACCCAGTCCTGGAGTGATGGTAAAATTTTGGGCTAACTTCAAGGAGGTCACAGGAAAAGTTAACAAGCTAGCCCTATTATGCTTAACATTGATGAAACCTACTACTCTCCTGTAAGCTATTGCTAACTCACTTAACAAAGCGTTTACCAATCTCTCTGGAGTGCTACCCTCAACCTTTTCCACCCTTCTAACTCCTCTTTCACAATGCAAACAATGAACCAACCACCTACTGACACTCATTTCTGGTTCAGATCCATCTCCTTAAATGAAGCCAGGAAAGTCATTCTAAAGGTCCTGGGAAAATCACGATACAGTGGAGACTCCCTTGATCTAACATTTGTAGCCCTATCCCTGGAAGTTATCTTAAAGCCTCTAACCTACATTATCAACACCACACAAAGATTCTTTCAGTTCCTGCAGCAATGGAAGGCAGCATTAGTGATCCCAGTCTTCAAGAGTGATGATCGAGCCATGCTAGAAAACTACAGATCTATTTAGATTCTCCTCCCTATCCAAGGCACTTGAGAGGATTGTCGCTGACCAGTTAGTGGAATATCTGGAAAAATACAACATTCAATGCCCTGAACAACATGGCTTCTGCAAAGCACACAGCACTGCTTGAGTTCATGGGCTTTATTCACAACTCACTTGAGCACAGCGAGCTGGTTGGTGCAATGTTTATCACTTTGTCAAAAGCATTGACACGGTTAATCACGACCTCCTCACTGAGCAACTAGATACTACTGGTCTATTGGACGATACTGTAAGATGGTTCAAATCTTACCTCTTGGACCGATCCCAGTGAGTTAGAATAGACAATATCTACTCTGATAGCAGACCAATTTACTCAGGTGTTTCAGGGGCTCCATCTTGGGTCCCTTAATGTTCGGCTTATTTCTAAATCAGCTTCCTAGTTCCTGTCCTAGCAAAATTCTGCTCTCGCAGATGATGATATCCTCTTCTCAAAGGCACAGACCCCAGGTCACTGGAGCTCACCCTGCAAGACAGCTTCTCCTCAGTGGAAAAATGGTTCAAGGCACAAAACTTGACATGATTTATAAAAAATAAAGGCAAGGATGTACTCCAGCCCACAGAATCGACATTGATTGCACCACTTACCATTATCAATGATGAAGGTGCATCACTTGAACAGGTACAGCACTTTAAGTACTTGGGGGTTACACTTGACAGTACCATGTTGTTTGTCTACCATATAGACAATATAGTAAAATCGCTCAATATATGTATCGGCCTCCTACACAGGCATAAGCACAGTCTCACCCATGAAGCACTATACCTTGCCATCTGCAGCTCAGTCATTTCTCTTGTGGAGTATGGTATTGCAATCTACAGATCTACAATGGACACAGCCCTCCACCATATCAAAGTCACCTTAAATAAGGCATTCAACCTCTCCTCCAGTTCAGAATGTCAAACCCACACCTGTGACCTTTATACCCATGCCAACTGGCTCCAGTTCAACAGCAGACTTCAGTACCAGACCTGCCTGCTGGTTAAAAAAAGCAAGTGTAGCATACTACCCATAGGTGTCCAGAAGCTTCTCACCTCCTTTGAATGCAGCCACACCACAAGAAGCTCTGGGAGCATGGTCTTCAGGGTTCCAAGATGTTGCACCACACTAGGATAAAGGGCCTTTGTCCATCAGGAACCTAAATGAACTAAAACCTACCACCAAGTCTCTTTGCTATTTCAACACTAGGCCCTTTCAAATGTGGGATACAATCATATATGGTTACCAAAAGCAAGTTGTGACTGTTTCCGCTAAGGTCTCCAACCTATGGCAGTTCATCAACCTAAGTATCTCCCGGCACCATCCATACCTCCATTTCTTCCCTCCCTAAACTGTACCACCCTTTTCCCTTCACTTCTACCCCTGCACCACTGGGCACCTTTCCACCCTTACTACTTCCCTCCCTAACTGACCCAACCTCCTCCCCTAACCTTCTACCCTACCTCCCCATCCCTCTCCACCACTCCCCTTCTGCTCCCATTCTCTTTTCCCTTCTTATACTAACATCCTGTCTGATCATGCACCACCTCCTCACCCTCTCACCTGACACCCTTTGTTAACACTTCCGCTACTAGCACTGCCAGTATGCTTAGTACAAGCCCTCCTTCACCAGTGACGAGGCCCACCTTCTGGGCTGATTTTCAGTATATATTCTCTCTCTCCAGTTTGTCTTCTCACTATTATCTGTCTCCTCCTGAGCCAACCCTCCCCTTGTTCACTCTCTCTCTCCCTCCTTTTTTTTTCTTTTATGTTGGCAAGTACCATTGTATATAGTATTTTCTTATTTCAGTCACACATGTAACCTCTTGCCTAATTTGCCTTCATTTTTGTTGTCCTCTTACGGCCTCCTATAAGCTGTAGTTTTGTTTGTTACTGTAATGACCCTGACGTGGAACCTATTTAATGAGCCTGTACTCAAAGGTTAATCTGAGATCTTAATAAATAAAATAAATAAATAAAAAGTTTTGATATTCTTCTGAAAATCAGTATCACTTTATCTTTGCTTTATTTTGGCTTCAGTAATATCTCTTGGCACTATAAACAGGTCTGTCAGGATTGAGGCTAGCCCAGCACGATACATTGTTGGTTTGATAAATGATAGCTATGGAAAGAAAAAAAACCTTTGTCTGAATAATCTATCTGCTCCTCTAAACATTTTGCAGGGCATCGTTGTTCAGGTAGTTTCACAAGATCTGAATGGAAAACTTATTCTTTCTCATATGAGAGCCTCTACTGACCGTTAACCAAACTCAGTCCTTAACTCACAGGAACTGATAAAAGAGGGAGACTTAATATATTTCTATGTAATTTTCTTGAAAGTACCTCAGGACCAGAAACATTTTCAAAGCCCCATATTTCAGAGGCATATAAGACAGATGAGTTAATTTTGCCCTAGCTATCATTAATATGCCTATTATGGATGTCTCACCATATCTGTTATTAACCTTAGGGATGCCAGCAGAATTATGATGTATAGGAATTCTGGACAGGTGTATCAGGTCACGGCATAGCAAGGGTTAAATCTCTTACATGCTGTCACAGGTTTATTTGTTTTAATGTTGACCATTTTGATGAGGTTTTCCATGATATCAATGAAGGAAATTTAAGACGAGATAGTCATCTTTTGTACTATTTCATTAGGATGCCCATTTAAGAATAAAGAGTAAATCTTCCTTTTTTTACCAAAACCATCATTTTGATTTTATCTCTATTAATTACCAGACTGTAAATATTGCATACATTTTTGAATTTGTTACCTTTTTTGAAGACCCAGAAAAGAAGATGAAACAGCCAATACCATGTCTTCAGAGTGTGCCAGGTGGCAGATTCTTGTTCCACCTACACATGAGGGTGACAGTTTGTTGATAAGAAAAGACACTCACAGTGGTCATAAGAGCACTGTTCAATCAAATGTTTACATAAAGAAAAAAATATTTGAAATACTGAGTAATAAGTGGGTCTAGGGGTTATATTGAATATCATATCCATGCTCTGGCCATGAGTTTGTAATAGTGCTACACAGTATGACTGTCACTGAAACACAGACCAACATAACCAGGTGCAGGAGTTTCCTTTTAGAAATGTTGAAAGAGAAACATACTGCTTGTGTCTGCTCTGTGCAAATCTTCCATTCTTCCCTAAAAATAATTAAATCTGTTGGACAGATCAGGCTAGCTGTGCATACCTATTTCAATGTACCAGTGGAACAAGGGTGGGAGGAAAAGAACAGATGGAGGTGAAAATGAAGCCACTTATTTTGGCTGACCTTTTCAAGGTTGTTCACCTGTGAAATGTTGAGCTGTTCTGTTACTGCTACCTGCCTTTTAACCTACCTATCTGGAGCATTGACTAAATGAGCAAACTTTTGCACCTAGCATGTGGACTGAAGAGTGTTTCCTTGAGATACGAGCTGGGATATTTGTGGTAGTGAGTGCTGCGTCTCTGTTCTGCTTGAACTTTGGTGGTGTTTGACACTGACAATACTGACAGGAGGTGCTGCCCACTTCTATTTTGCCTTTTCAGTGCAACAGATCCAGAGCTACTGTGTAACCTTACTCTGTGTTTTTAAATTCATTGTATCGCATATATTTGTCATGCATTACTTTTGTCTCTACATTACTTGCCCAGCCCATCAGAACCAGAAAAGTCTACCCACAAACTAATAAAATCAGTAACTGTGTTGTTAATTGGGTCATGTTTTACAAGTAGGTACCTTATTTGAACACAGGGTTTGTAGGGTATGGAGGAAAATATTGAGCTTAAAGACTACCCTTTCAGATGAAATTAAGTGATGGTATCCTTGCCAACTAATCTACTAAACTGTACACTGGGTGCAATATGTTTTTTTTATTTATAAAATGGGCGTACTGAACTGGCTTTGTGCAGCACTATTGTCATAATTCAGGAGCTCTTCGTTACTGAACTGTGGTGTGGTTCCTTTATAGCAGGGCGCTGACATCACTTCCTCAAAACTGCTAACAACATACACCTGTTCATATCCTTAAAGGCACAGCACACTGAATAGGGTAGAGACACTCACAAGATTGCACACACTAAAACAAGAACAAAAACAAAAAGCATCTGTAACTGGAAGGGACACAGACATGTGGAGAGTGGTACAATGCACTGGCTGTGGAGCAGCTGTTTTCTGGGAGACATTCTGGAAAATGCATTGCTGCCCTATTTGCAGGCACCTCTCTGGTCTGAGGGAGGAGGTTGTTCATCTCCATGCTATCCTGGCAAGGATTCGAGAAACCTGCCCCCACCCAGGCCACCGCCACTACCTCAGAGGTTGCCAAGAAAGAGGAGTGGTTGGACCACAGTGGGCTCAGGGAGGGTGAGGGTGGTGGAACAGAGGTGCATCTCTCCAGTTCATTCACCACTCTGGCAGTGCATGGTTCCTCTATGGAGGCACCTGCAGTGGAGACCAAGGAGGATGCTGGGAACCTCTGCAATGGAGACCCACAGGAGGTGGCCCAGGACCCCACAGGAAGGAAACAACTCCTGGTGGGGACTTAATTGTTAGGGGGTAGAACTGGGGAGGGAGGGAAAGAGAGGTAAGGTGCCTGCCAAGTGCTAAGGCTTGGAGGGCAGGAAACAAATCCTCAGGATTGTTGGAGCAGTGGCAAGGGGAGGGAGCTGGATGTCATTATCCACCTAGGGACAAATAGCCTGGCTATGACTGGGATCAGAGTGGTGAAACAGGAGTTTGTGGAGTTGGGATGGGCCTTAGACAAGTAGCACACATGGTAACTTTCTCAGAAGTGCTACCTCTGTGGCATGGATGAGGTAGGGCACTCTGCACCATGCATGGGATTCAACAACTGGTTGAAAAGCTGGTGCAGAGCTCAGGGATTTGGCTTCATTGGGGACTGGAGCTCCACTTTGAGGATGCAGGCCTATACAGGTGTGATGGTATGCATCTATCTTGGAGGGAACCAGGATCCTAGGTGATAGGTTTAAATGCTTCAGTGGCAAGCATTTAAATTAGTCAAGGGGGAGGCACTGAAGAGGAGAAGGGAAATCCTAGCCCCCTAAAAATCAGGGTAATTAGAGAGGTAAACACCAAAATAGAGCAGTCGATAGGGAAGGGCAGGGGTAAATGGAGAAAAAACAAGGCAGCAGGGACAGGGATGGGGCAAAAGAAATAAAGCCATAGCAAAATGGAGGGTAATGAGAATCAATGCCCGTGGTCTGAGTAAAAAGCTCCTGAAATGGTGGCCTTATGGAAGAGGATGCCTGGATATCGTGGCAGTCACAGAAACATGGTACACAGAGAACCATGACTGGGATGTCAACATACCAGGGTACACAATCTACAGGAGGATAGGGAGGGAAGAAGAAGAAGAGGAGGAGGAGTAGCTTTCTATGTAAGGGAAGGGATAAAAGCAACAGAACTAAAGGGTAAACGGGGAGGACAGAAGGCACTGTGGGTCACCCTGGAGACTGGAAATGTCTCCACAATCTGCACAGGAGTTGTATACAGACCTCCATCTCAGGAGGAGGAAATGGACAAGGAAATTATAGAAGGCATCCTTGGGATGGTGGAGAAAGGGAGATATTGCTAATGGGGGACTTGAATATGCCAGATGTTGACTGGAGCACCTTTGCTGCAGCAACATCCAAGAGCATGGGCTATTCTCAATGCCCTACAGGGGCATGTCTCAGACAGCTAGTTTTGGAACCCACTGGAGAGAGCAATCTTAGACCTGGTATTCTCAAATGAGAATGGAGAGGATCTCTGATCTTGAAGTGGGTAGCCATCTGGGAACAAGCGACCACCAAACAGTGTGGTTCACAATAAACATAGCTGTAGAGTCAAACCACACAAAGTGAAGGTATTGGACATCAGGAGGGCTGATTTTATCAAAATAGGAGAGTGCCTCAAAAAGCACTATCCAACAGGCAAGAAGGTGGGTGGAGCAACAATGGGAAACATCAAACCTGCCATCACAGAGGCAACAAGTCTTTGTGTGAAGCAAATAAACAAATCAAAATGAAAGAAAAAATACTCTATGGTTCTCAAAAGAAGTGGTGGGGAATGTAAGGGAGAAAAGATAGCATTCAGGAAGTATAAGGAAATACAGAAGGAGCAGGACAGAGAACTGTACCAGTTAAAGCAGAAGGAAGTGGGTAAGGCAGTCAGAATAAAAGGCCCAAACTGAGGAAAAGATAGCCAACTCAGTTAAGAAGGGGATAAAACCTTTATAGGTACATTAGGGAGCAAGAAAAGACTAAAGCAGGGATACTGAGGCTGAACAAAGAGGAAGGTGGTTGGGCAGAGAGCCAGTGAAAAAGCAGGGATACTGAACAATACTTCTGCTCAGTATTCATAATGGAAAAGCAGGGGAAATACCTAATCTCGTCAATAGAAGCACTCTGGATAGGGGTTGATATTAGTCCTTTCACATTAGAAAGGGTTCTGAAAGAACTCAAAACTGAAGGTGGATAAAGTAATGGGACCTGATGGGATTCTCCCAGAATTTTAAAAGAACTAAGGGAAGAAATTAGTAACACCACTGACTACCCTTTTAATAAATTGTGGGAGGATGGGGTGGTACCTGAGGACTGGAGGAGGGCGGATGTGATTCCCTTCACAGAAGTGGGAGCAAGACAGAGGCAGGAAACTACAGACCTGTCAGTTTGACCTCAGTGGTAGGGAAAATGATGGAATCTCTCTGAAGGAAAGAATTGTTGAGTTTCTAGAGGCCAGTGGGGCACAGGACCCAAGGCAGCATGGATTCACAGAGGAAGGTCATGTCAGACAAATCTAATTGATTTCTTGACTGGGTGACCAAAGCAGTAGACCAGGGAGGGGCTGTGGACATGGCCTACCTAGACTTTAGCAAGGCATTTGACACAGTCCCACACAAAGATTAATAAACAAATTAGCCAGCCTGAGAGTGGTTTCTAGGGTGGTAGCCTGGGTAAAATACTGTTGGACAACAGGACACAATGGGTAGTAGTAAATGGAGTTCACAGTGAAGAAATGAGGGTTACTAGTGGGGTACCTCAGGGTTAAGTATTGGGACTGGTCTTTTTAATGTCTTTATAAGTGACATTGCAGAGGGACTGAAGGAAAGTATGTCTCTTTGCAGATAACACAAAGATCTGCAAAAGGGTTGATACACAAGATGGGGTGGGAGGATGAAAAGGACTTGACAAGGTTGGAGGAATTGTCAAATGTATGGCAGCTTACATTCAATGCAAATAAGTGCAATGTAATGCACCTGGAAACAAAACCCAGGGAAGAGTACTCAGTGGGGGTGAGATACTGACAACAACAAAAATGGAAAGGGACCTGAGGTTAGTCATATCAGACAACCTAAAGGTGGGCCAGCAATGTGAGAAGGCAGTAAGGAGGGCTGAGGGAATACTGGGATGCATGGGAGAGGCATCACCAGTAGAAAATAGGAAGTTGTTGGCCATCTTTACAGACAGTTGGTAAGACCACATCTGGAGTACTGTGTACAGTTCTGGAGACCCCATCTCTGCAAAGACATAGACAGGGTGGAGGTTCTCCTGAAGAGGGTAACAAAACGATGCAGGGTCTGCATCAGAAGACATATGAAGAAAGACTAAAGGAACTAAAGATGTATAGCCTTGAGGAAAGGAGGGAGAGGGGGACATAATAGAAACTTTTAAATACCTCAAGGGAATCAACAAAGTCCAAGAGGGTAGCATCTTTCAGAAAAAGAGATGTGCTAAAACAAGGGGGCACAATTTGAAAATAGAGGGGACGGCTCAGAGGTAATGTGAGGAAGTATTTATTCACAGAGAGGGTGGTGGATATATGGAACAGCCTTCCTGAGGAGGTTAGAGTCAAAAACAGTGGGGAAATTCAAGAATGTGTGTGGGACAGACATGAGGCAATTCTAGTGGGGTAGGAGGAGGTAGGCTGTTGGTTAACTAGGATCTTCAGTTTATCTGTTAGGTAGGGAAATGGGCAGACTAGGTGAGCCAAGCAGTCCTTATCTGCTGTTAAATTCTATGTTTCTATGTCACAGAGACCTCCCTGCCTTCAGAAAAATATTGCAACCCATGCCAGTGATCCATCCACTCTTGTCTTAATAAATGAACAATTGGGACCTAAGCAACATACTGTACCTCACCTGGGGCTAGATTCATGAAATATTGTCCTGGCACAAACCAGGTTTTGAGCTGAGTTGGTATTCGTGACGCCTCAGTTTGTGGACTCAAACCATGTTTTTGCAGGGCAATGTATAGAGGGGACCACAATGCAAATGAGGGAAGGGAACCTGCATATCAGCACTGTTTGATTCACAGAGCATTTGTTTTGTGCAAGGTAGAGCTATGCAGAATATAAAATTCCAGCCATGGAATGACCATTCCTATTCCATGGAAATTCATGGAGTTTGCCCAAACATTCATGGAATTTTGCCACATTTTAAATTTCAGTTATTTTGTTTTAATTTTAAAAGCACACATCAAAATAACACTAAATGTAGTATGTAGACAGTTAATTTTGGCATACATACAAGTACTAAATTTCAGAGTAATAGGTTGAAAGGGCAAAGTTATGGGTGGCCAAACATTTAATCAAAATTAAAATTTCAGCTATTTCTATCTAATTTTAACATTTCTTATCCAAATTTCTCCATAGTTTCAAGATTAAGATAAACTTGCAGCATGGGTATGTGTACCATGTTTTAAGTCTCAAGCTTCAATGGGAGCTGAGTTATAGGTAGCCAAACATTTTGCCAACATTTAGACTTCTGTTATTTTAGCATAATTTTGATAGTATTCATTGAAGTGTTATAAAATCTTGCAGATATACTGGTTATCATAATATGTTTAAAGGTAATATAGTTTCATATTTCTAGCTTCAAATGGGACTGAGTTATAGTCTGCTAAGCATGTTGCCAACATTTAGATTTCTGTTATTTTAGTATAATTTTGATAGTATTCATTGAAGTGTTATAAAGTCTTGCAGATATACTGGTTATTACAACATGTTTATATGTAATATAGTTTCATATTTCTAGCTTCAAATGGGACTGAGTTACGTCTGCCAAACATGTTGTCAAAATTTAATTTTCAGTTATTTCCTCTAAATTTACAACATATCCAATTTTAACAAGATTTGAACAATTTTAATTACTATACCACATGGTCATTTCTGAAAACATTAATATTTACAGCTTTAAATGAACTTAATTAAAAGTAGTCAAACTTTCACAAATTTTAAAAGTAATATTTTCAAGAATATAAACTGCAAATTTATAAACAGCTGAAACTTTAAACTGGAGAATGCAATGCTATTTTATTTGACAGGTTCTTAGACCTTACAAGGAGACTGTTTGTCAATTTTATTATTTGTTTGCTGCCAGAAACTGCAAAATAACATCCGTTACTTAAGGTACAATTCCATGAGCCTTTGTGTAGATTGTGGAATTTCATGAAAATTTCTGAAATTGGAATTTGCTAATTTCATTCATCCTTATCTGGGGAATTATAATTAAAGGATAGGGGTATGAGAGGCAGGTAGTGCAGTGGGCCACTAGGTTCAGGAGTTAGATACATAGTTTCACAAAGAAATGGACAGCTGAGCTGGGTAGCACACCAGTGGTAGACCTTCCAGCTGGAGCAAAGAAGCACAGAGTGTCAACAATTCCAACCTGAATGCTGGATGTATAAGGATCACACCTAGTAAACTGATGATCCAAGGATCCTGATGTACATGCAAGTCTGGGATTTAGAGGTATTAAAAAGTTGTAGTGGGAAGACAATGTCTGGGGCACCAGGAAGGAAGAATTCTGGCTATTCCAATGGGATAGTTTGATAGTAAAAGGAGAAGATGACTCTTATTTTAAGGATTTTGTCACTATAAAGAACAAAGAACATATACAGTAAGTGGGATCAGTAGTTCTACTGAGTCAGTCTGGCTATGCCAAGAGAGAAGACGGGGACAAAAACTTACCCAGAGAGGAACAGCAGGACTGCAAAAAGCTCAGCCCAGCTTATCAAATTAAGTAGTGATATGCATTGTGGATATTAAATTCCACAAAAGAATTCTAGATGCTTCATCTATATGTTACCATAAATATTTGAGAAATTGTTACCAATAATTTTTCCACTGTAAATTTAAAACTGTTAACCATTTATCCAGTTGTGTTAAACAGCAGGATACACTAACATTGGATATTTATGACAAATATTAAGTCTCACGCTTACAAGAGAAGAGAAGTTACAACCATCAACATTTCTGAGTTTTCACAAAATTTTGCAAATATTTACATAGTAACATTTTGAACCACTGTAAGTTGAACATCTCTAATCCAATTATCTCCATATTTAGAAGATTTTGTAACCATTACAAAAAGGTTATTCGTATAATTTACATATGACTAGATCCAAAGGTGCCTGAGTTATGTGCAGATACAATTGTTCATGAAATTTCCCACAAAAATAAAATGACAGATTTCCAGCACATACATATTTGAGATGATGCACCATAATGTAACAAAAGTTGGCACATTGCTAGAACTCTTACCATAAAGTAATAATTCCAGATTTATGGTTTCTGCCCCAGTAGACAGCTGAGATACTTGCAGATAAAACTTTCATGAAATCTACACTAAAAAAAAAAAAATGATAACCATTCAGCACCTGTAATTTTGAGAATATACATCCCAATCTCCCATACAGTATGCATGCCAATGTTTAGAGCCTTAGCTCAAAAGATGACCGAGTTGTGAGCACATTAATACATTTTAAAAGTTTGCAAAATTCCTTTGAAAATCAGCAAAATTTCATGGAATTTAATGACATTTCATTGAAATTCCACAAATTCAGAATTTTCACGTTATGTACAACTCTAGTGCAAGGGTCTTTTATGGAGTTTCCTTGCATGGAGCAAATACCACTGACCGAGACCTTGCATTAATTCTGTGCAGCCCTAGTGGTTGGAGGAGGTACTATGGCCATACTTCCCACCCATGATTGATGGCCCAAGTAAAAAAAATAAGTGTCCCTGGTGCCAGTGGTCTCCCACACCCCGCAATCACTGATTGCCAGCCCAAGTAAAAAAAAGGTTTCCTGATGCTAGTGGTCCCTCCACTCCCCATGATCGCTGATCACTGGCCTGAGTAAAAAAGTTTTTCTGGTGCTAGTGGTCCCACCCCCACCCAATGCCCTTCCTGACATAGATAAAATATTCTCTGAGGCTAGCAATCCCTCCCCAACCCAGTGCCTTGCCTGATCACATATGTAGGTTTCCTCATGTCTAGTGGTCCCTCCCCCACCTGATGCCCTTTCCAACATAGATTAAATATGCCCTGGTAGCTAGCAGTCCCTCTCCCCACCTGATTCCCTTCCTGATAGGAAATATTATTACCTTGTGTCCAGTGGTCCCTCCTCCCACCTGATCCCATGTCTAACATAATGGAACACTTTTTCCCTGGTGTCTAGTGGCCTCCACCTGATCCCATGTTGCTCCCACCCAATCCCAGTCCCTGGTGTGACAAGCCCTTCCCAACAATTGTGATGCAATGCCTATTGCAAATAAGTCACCCCAAAAAACAGAGTCCCAGCCCATTCCCCTAATGTGAAGTAGCACCCCCATCCTGCCCCTGTTGGTGGTGGTGGCTGCTCCTCCCAGCACTGACAACTCACCCTCCATCCCCTGTACCTGCACGTTGGTACCACAGCTGCCAGACAGTGAGTGACACAGCCCTCCACACACGTCACCTTAGCTGTCTGTCATCCCACTGATGCTGGGAGAGTGTTGCTTATTTATAGGCAAGGCACGTCACCCTTGCCCTATGAGTAAGCAGCACATTCCTGACTGTCTTCCCTCCCTGATCCCCTGTACTGTGAAAAGAAACCTCTTCCCAGGTGGCCAGTGGCCATCCCTCCCTGATCCCCTGTACTGAAAAAGAAACACCTTCCATATGGCCAGTGTCCCCATCCACAATGTCCTGTATTGTAAAAAAGAACCCTTCCTGGTTGCTAGTGGCCACCCCATCCATGACTCTCTGTACTGTAAAAAAACCCCTTTTCTGGTGGTCAATGTCTCCCCATCCATGATTCCCTGTATTATACAAAGAGACCCCTTCCCTGTTGGCCAGTGGCCCTCCATCTATGATCTGCCCATATACTTAAATATATCTGTGGTTCCCGTGTCTAGTGGATCCCTCCCTAAACCAGATATGGCAAAACAGTACATGTATTTAGTCCCTAGATTCCCCCACCATCCTGCTCCCCATCCTTCCCGAGTTGGCGAGACTGGCACAGCCCTCCACATCCACCATGGCTGACCAACACCGAGCTGTCATTGAGTGAATACTATATATAGTATGTGCTCTCCACAGCTCAGAGTGAGCTGTCAGTCAATGAGTGTGTACTGTATATAGTAGACACTCACTGACAGCTCAGTTTGCAGCCATCCATGTTGGAGAGTGGAGGACTGTGCCGTCACGGCTAAGGAAAGGATGGGATCATGGGGCGATGGGATACTACCTGCTGTGGTGGAGGGGTGGAGGTCCACTGGATGCCAGACTCTGAGATACATGCACTGAGCATTCACCAAATTGGGGTTATGGTGGGGTCCACTAGACACTGGGGAAGTACAGAAATGTGTGTATATGTGTGTGTGTGTGTATATATATATATATCTATATAGATATAGATATAGATATCTATATCTAAATCTATGTGTGTATATATATATATATATATATATATATATATATATATATATATATACACACACACACACACACACTCTTATGGGCAGATCATGGATGGGGCCACTGGCCACCAGGGAAGGGTTTCTTTTACAGTGTAGGTATCAGTGAAGGGGACAGTCAAGGAGTGCGATGGTTATTCATAGGGCAAGGTGGACGACTTTGCTCTGTAAATAGCAGTGTGCTCCCAGCATCAGTCAGATGGTGGCCGCCAAGGTGGCATGTGTGGAGGGTTGTGTTGCTCACCATCCAGCAACTGTGTCACTGACGTGCTGGTATGGGGACAGGTTGGATTGTTGGTGCCATGGAGGGGCCATGTACCACCAACAGGGATGGGATGGGAGGTGTGCCTTCCCTTTACAGGAACAGGGCAAGGGCTCTGGTTTTGGGGTGCCTTATTTGCAACATGCATCGCATCATGATTGCCATGGGGGGAGCTTGTCACACTGGTGATTGGCATTGGTGAGGGATGTGGAATCAGGTGTGGGGTTCACAGATACAAAGGAAAACTGTTCCATTATGGCAGGTGAGGGATCAGGTGGGAGGAGGGACCACCGAAAATGGGAGCTATGTTTTCTCATGTCAGGCTAGGTGTTCGGTGGGGGACTGCTAGCCACCAGAGAATAATATTTCCTATGTCAAGAAGGCATTGGATGGGAGAATGACCGCTAGACACCAGGAAAAACCTATATATGTGATCATGTGAGGCATCAGATGGGGAGGACCACTAGTCAACAGGGAATATTTTATCTATGTCAGGAAGGGCACTGGGTAGGGGATGGACAACTGGACACTAGGCACTAGGTTAACTGCATCAGATGGGGGTTGGGTGAGGATGGGACCACTGGACACCAGGAAGCCATTCTTTTATATTGGGTATGGGATCTGGTGGTGGGAGGGACCACAAGCCAAAAGAGAAAATATGAGCCAGCCTGGTGGCGCTGGAGGGCTGAGGCACTGGATGCTTTACCTTCTGGCACGCTGGTGACCTGGGTTTGGGAACCAGCTTGGGTCATCAGAAGTCGGCAGCAGGGGAGGGCGGAGCTGGATTGAGCTGAAGGCAGGCTCGCTCTCCTCTCTGGGGAGGAATGTGGCACCCCTCGGCGATGGGGACCCCTAGTGGAGGCTAGAGTGGCAAGGCTTAGAGGGGGGCCAGGCGTTAGGCCATGGGGTGGGGAAGTGAGCCATAACTGGGGCCATAGGATGCATGTGCACCTCCATGCCCATGCGCTCCTACTCCTGGGGCTCCTGGTGACAATTGGAGGCAGAAAGCTGGCGGCAGCAGGATGATGACCGATTCCTGCAGGCTCTGCTCTCGGGCCTGGTATAAGGTAGGCACCGCTATTCGGGGGACGGGCTGGGGGGTCGGGTCAGAATGGGGAGCCCGACCAAGGAGCAGGAAATATAAATAATAATAAAAAAAGGGAAAATACATTTATACACTTAGGCCAGCAATCAGTGGGGGGTTGGGGAGGGACCACTAGCAACAGTGAAAGATATATTTGTACAATCAGGCCGGAAAATCATGGGATTTGACCACTAGCATATAATTAGTTAGTGATTGGCGGGGACCACTAACACTAGGGAAAACTTATAGTTTTACACTGTGCCAGCGATCAGCAGGAGGTGTGCTAAACTCCAGTGTGGCCTATGTAAATGGCCCATAGTGAGCATGCAAACAACCACATAGCACCTTACATGATCAATGGGCTCATTTACATGCCTGCTTTTGTGAATTCCAATTAGTGCACCTGTGACAGTTATTGTGAGCCAACCCCTGGCTACATGTCGGGTGGTGCACTGGGTTAGTGGTAGCAGTAATGGGTTAGCACTGACTCATCCTGGCCCTATTCACAGTTCCATAGTGCAGGTATGTTATCTCACTGTGAATAGCAACCTTGACACCTTGGCAGTCGCTAAGTGCAGTGCAAACATTTGTGATGTGGTTTGCATTTTTGTGAATCTAGCCCTGGTGATTTAGCAGTTTGGGTGGACAGAATGACTATACTTAATTTAATATGAAAAGATACATATTCCTTTAAAATATTAATATTATTATAGCTGAAAACAAAATACTGGTCAGCATGCATAGCCCACTTAATTACGGTATACTTGTATACTGACAGCTCAGATTGTTCTTGCACTCATGATATCAGCAAAATATATAAATGTATAAAAAGAGTAAATATATGTGACTATATATAAGTTTCATATTAGGGTCCAAAAGTGCAAAAGAAGGCATGGGGGTCCATTTTAAATGCAGTTAAATTTTTGTGTAACAGCACAGTATTAATGTATGTTTTAAATAGCACGATCTTTATTTATGATATTTATGAGAAGAAGAGTAAACAAGTAAAAAGAGCATTAGCACATCTGGCAGAAAACATTTACATAACACATACATAATTGTTAGTAAATATATAACATTTCTAGGAACGTTCAAACTCACAAGAAAACATGGGTTATATAAAACTGATTAATATAGTGCATAAAATGTAGACAAATAAAACAAGAAATGGAATATTAAAATAAGTTATTTTCATCCTTCTAAACTATGCAACCACTCAGTGTTTACCTGTTTGTCTGTGTATCTATCTATCTATCTATCTATCTATCTATCTATCTATCTATCTACCTACCTACTCACCAACCTACCTGTCATTTTCAATGGGCATACTTTTAAAATCCTCTAAAACATTAGAATGATAATACACTTATTGTTACAGTATTTTGTCACTGAGTTTTGTTGAAATCTACCATATCCAAACTCACTGCTCATTGTTTTGAATATTGGTTGATTAATGTGATGTAAACAGATGAATACAAATTCAGCGGCATATTATTTGGCTGCCATTTTGTTGTCATGTTGGGGGTTGCAACAGAGTCAAAGGTGAGTAAGTTCAGACACTGAGTCATGGTTCCTTGAATACTTAGAATCCTATTTGATTCAGTACCACACAAGAGATTGCATAAGAAAATGGAAGAGCTGGGTGCAGCAAAATCTCTAGTGAGCTGGGTAGGTAAATTACTAACAGGAAGGTGACAGAGGGTGGTGGTCAATGGAGTTAAATCAGAAGAGAGGGAGGTAACGAGTGGGGTTCCACAGGGATCTGTCCTGGCTCCAGTCCCTCTCAACATGTTCATTAGTGACATTGGTAAAGGAATCCAGGGCAAGTTGTGTCTCTTCACAAATGGCACAAAACTATTTGGGAGGTGGATAGTGAAGAAGGAATAAGAATATGCAGAAGAACTCAAAAATTAAATGGGTGGTCAAAGGTCTAGCAGTTAAAATTCAAAACAAAAAGTGTAAGTAATGCACCTAGGAAAAAAGAACCTCCACGATGGAGTACTGATGGGAACTGAGTGACTTAGCACTACAGATGAGGAACAGGATCTTGGAGTTATCAACAGCAACTCCTTAAACAAACAAGTCAGTACAAAAAGGCTTATAGCAAGGTCAACAGGATGCTGGAAGTGGATTGATAATAGGAGAAAAGAGGTAATACTACCCTTTACAGATCCCTGGTGAGGCTCACCTGGAGTACTGTGTCCATTTCTGGAGCCCTAACCTTAGAAAAGACAAGGACAGGTTAGAGAAAGTGCAACACAGAATGACCAAAATGATTCAGGGACAGCAGGGTAAATCCTATGAGGAGTGCCTCTGGCATGAATTTGTACTCATTGAAAACCGAAGGAAAGGGGAGATATGACTGAGACCTTCAAATTCTCAAAGGAATAAATACAGTGAACTGCATGGAATTATTTAGCCTGAATACTAACTCACAGTCACAGGGTCATATGGAAGTTGGCATGTGGGAAAGTCAGGAGAGAGGTGAGGAAGTCCTCTTTACCAAAAGGGTAGTGGACCCTTGGAACAATCTTCCAGCTGAGGTAGAGGGAGGAACACAGTGAAGGGGTCAAACAGGCCTGGGATAGAATGACGGGAATAGTGGTTACCTGGGCCAACAGGACAAGGGAAGAACACAGGAAAGGTCCGGGAGGGTTAGTACCCTGAGGAACATTAGGTTCCCAGGAAGGTTCCAGGAGTTGGGGCACTTGGGCAGACTGGATGGACCATTTGTCTTTTTCTGCCATCACTGTCTATATTTCAATATTTTTGTTTTAAAACATGGTATTCTTATTTTTTTACCACTTGCTGTATGCCTTCACATTATAACTCCAAGGTCAAGTCACCATTTTCTGGTAAAGATCAATTGTTATGTAGTTCCTGCAAACATAGAAACATAGAAGTTGATGGCAGATAAGGACCGCAAGGCCCATCCAGTCTGCCCATTTCTTTTTCTACCTTATAAATGTGCGATCGGCCTTTGCTCTGTCAGTGGCCTATCTATTCATAGTCATTTGTATTGCTCCCTTATGCCTATCCCATGCCTGTTTGAAGCCCTGCACTGTATTCATAGCCACCACTTCTTGTGGTAAGCCATTCCATGCATCCACCACCCTTCTGTGAAAAGAATTTCTCATAGTCCCCCTTAATTGCCCCCCAATCTCATGCTGTGTCCTCTTGTCCTGCTATTTTCTTATATTTAAACATGTTAGACTCTTTTCACCTTGTTAATGCTCTTAAGGTGTTTGAATGCCTCGATCATATCACCTCTCTCCCTCCTTTGCTCAAGGGTATACATATTGAGCTCTGTTAATCTGTCTCATATGTCTTCTGATGCAGTCCCTGCACCATTTGGTTGCCCTTCTCTGGACTGCCTCAATTTGGTTAATGTCCTTGTGAAGGTGTGGCCTCCAATACTACATGCAGTACTCCAGATGGGGCCTAACCAGTGTTTTGTAAAGGAGGGATTATTACCTCCCTCTTACGACTTGTGATACCCCTACTATCACACCCTAACAGCCCCCTAGCCTCACTCTACTGCTTTAGGAGGTCTGCTTGGATGATTTCAGGTCATCAGTGATGATGATGCCCAAGTCTCTTTCTTCCTTTGTGACTGCTAGCAACTCCTCCCAGCCTATAGGTGGCTTCAGGTGTTCTCTTCCCTATGTGCATGATTTGCACTTCTTTTGCCTTAAATCCCAGTTGCCACTCTTCTGACCATTTTGCTAGTTTATCCAGATCTCTTCTCATTCTGCCCACCCCATCTGGATCATCTACTCTGTTGCAAATCTTGGTGTCATCTGCAAACAGACAAGCCTTACACTCTAGTCCATCTGCAAGGTCACTAATGAAGATGTTGAAGAGGACTGGCCCCAGGACTGATCCCTGAGGTACCCCACTTGTGACTTGCATCTCTTCTGACTGTTTACCATTTACCACCACTCTCTGTTTTCTGCCCATCAACCTGTTTGCCACCCAGTTCACCAACTTCGACCACCCTAGCCTACCCAGCTTATTTATCAATCTTCTATGTGGAACAGTGTCAAAGCTTTGCTGAAGACAAGGTAGGCGACATCAACTGCTCCCCTTGGTCCACCACTCTGGTTACCCAGTCAAAGAAATCTATGAGATTAGTTTGACAGGACCTTCCTTTGTAAACCCATGCTGTCTTGGATCCTGTGCCCCTATGGATTCCAGGTGTTGCACTATCCTTTCCTTAAGGAGTGCCTCCATAATCTTGCCCACTACTGAGGTAAGACTGACTGGTCTGTAGTTCCCCGCCTCCTCCCGCTACCACTCTTGTGAGCGGGATCACATAAGCCCTTCTCCAGTCTTCTGGGACCTCTCCTGTGCTCAGAGACTCACTAAACAGTTCTGTTAATGGCTCTGCTAGTTCCACCTTTAGCTCCTTAAGTACCCTGGGATGTATGCTATCAGGTCCCATTGCCTTATCCATCCTGAGCTTAGCAAGCTCTTGTAGGACCCTTTCTTTTGTGAAGGAGTAGCTGCCTCCCTCCCCTGTGTCCATGATGTTGAGCTGTGGGCCTGCCTCACCTTCTCTCTTCAGTAAATACTGAGCAAAAGTATCTATTTAGGATAGATGCCTTACAGGGTCCTCCTCCTCACATGCTCCTTTTTCCTCCATTAGCTAGCAATACCTCCTCTGGACTTTATCCTTTCACTAATGTATCTATAGAAAGTCTTGTCACCTTCTTTTACTGTTCGATGCTAGTTTTTCCTCAGTGTGGGACTTTGCCTGCCTTACTGCCTTCCCTGCTTCCCTTAGGCAGTTTGGTATGCCTCCCTATCTTCATCTCGCTGTGTTCCCTTATATTTCCTATGAAATCTGAACTGCTCTTTAGTTAGTTTTATTTTTTATTCTTTGGTAACTGGTTAAGGCCCACTTTGCCAAGACCCAATAGCAGGTGTGACCTACTGTAGGAGCACTGTAGAGGTTAAGGACTTGCTCAGGTTCACACAGCATGCAAGGGAGGTTATGGGAATTAAATCTAGGTCTGCTGGATGTACCAACCACATTCAGAGCTTACTATTTTAACCTCTAGGTCAGTAGTTCTTAGACTTTGTCACAGTGAGCCTCCACCAAGCCATGGAAAAGGTTATTGAGGCCCCCATATGGAAATATATTTGCGCTAAAACATCATACTTGTCTGGCCTGGTGGTGCTGAGGGTTGAGGGCTGGATGCCACACCTCACACCATGCCAACAACCCAGGTTTGGGAAAGAGCCCGGGTGCCGGGGTCAGCAGGGAGGGAGGGGATTGAGCATCAGGAGGACTGCGCTCCAATCTCTGAGGGAGGGTTCCGGGGCTGCTCAGCATCCTAGCAACCCCGATGGAGATCGAGCCTAAGCATGCCAGCCAGAACAACAGGGGGAGTGTGGCAGACATCAGCAGGTAAGCGTGCGTGACGTCCACTGCACGCCGCACTCCCGATGGGAAACACAATAGAAAAACCCCACTTGGGACTGTGGAGATGATGGGCGCAGAGGCAGGACTCACATCCCACCGCTGCCCGATTTCTATGGACTCCTGGCTGACTCAAAGAACATGTGTAGCCCTCTCTCTAATTACAGATAGGCCACTGAGGGTGAGTGGGCCTGGCCCAGCAGGTGAACCGGAGTCCTTGGGTTGCCTGGTTGTCGGGGAGTCCCAATCGGATTAGCAGGGTTCAGGCAGGAGTAGTTCTCACCGTGAGTGCACCTCGGAAGGATGCCTGGCCCAGGGAGCATAAAGAAAGGCTACAAAAAAAAAATCAGACTTTGCTCAGTACACCAGTAATAATGTGAAATGCCCTTGAGTAGTTTCCTGAGTTTTTCTTATTTTATTCACCTGATTTCTCCCCTGTACCCAGGGTCCACTTATTCACTCCACTATTTTGCTCTTAGTATTGAACCATTTTATTCATTCTTGCAATACTTCCATTGGTCAAACTCAGGATCAAACTGCTTTCTCTGTCCATTTGCCCAATATCGGAACAACCTTCATGCCCACCTCCTCCTTTCCCCATTTACCCTGCTCTTAAGCCACTTCTCAGGGAATATCATCATCCCTCCTGCACTTGCTCCTAGTACCTGCTGCTTATCCCTTGTATTTGTTTTTCCACTAGTCTAATAGCTCAATTGCTATCTCTCATAACTCATACATTGTTCCTATCTGTTTGCACTGTATTGTTCATTCAGGTTTGTAGTTATGTCTAAGATTGTATTCACTGCCAAATTACCTCTTCCCTAGGTCTCACCAGGAAATGAGTCTTAACTCAATGTTCTTTCCTCGGTCACCAAGCTGCACATAGATTTTTTCACTTCAAAAATCTGGTAACCAGGAAAAGGCACACTGATCTGAGGCTCATTTGCAGATGCGACCAGGAGAAAAGGGAAAGAGGAGAAAGCTAGGCAGGCTGTTTCAACAATGAAGTGTAATTCAGCAGTTATAAGTGCAGTACAGTGGATAACAAAATAGAGATACAGTTGTATAAAACAAAATGACTGCAGACAGGTTCCTTAACATTTTACAAGGGTAGGTGGTGGGGATCTAGACAGATTGAGTTAGGATGAGGTGAGCCCTTCTTCAATAGAGAGAGGGTATGGGGATTGAGAGGACATATGAAAGGTAGGGTTTAGCAGAGAAAGGGAGAAGTGGGTCGAGAAGGGAGAGGAGGAGGGTTAGATGGGGTTGTGACAGTAACAAGTAGGGGTGGTGAGCTATAGAGACGATTTAGGATAGTAGAGACAGGACTTGGTGAAGAAGAGAGGAGCTGGTTCCAAAGGGAGAGAAGTCAGTATGAGAAAGCAGCCTGACCAGCATTAGAGTGGGTGTGAGGGATACAGAAGGAGCAGGAGTCTCTAGTGAGAAGAGAGTAAGATAAATAAATTCATATATGAACATTCAAAACTTTAAATATTTATAAATAACACATTTTCAGGGTTGCTTGAACCTCCTCTGGAACAGGCTGTGACGTCCCTGAGGAAGCTGGTTTCACCATTTGAGAAACACTGCTCTAGGCTATACTACCAGCTTCTGTATAACCAACGCAAGTCCATGGGAACACTTTTCCTGCAGACTGTTTCATTTCATTGTAAGATACAGGAATCCCTGCACCAGATGAGTTTTAGTATTCATACATTTGAGCCAAAGTAATTTTTTTCAAAGTTGTAGTTTATGGGGACATGGCTTGACCCGATCCAAGATGGCCACTTAATTTGATTCCTCTCTAGACCCCATTTCCCAATCTGTATTAAACTCCCTTCAACATATCCAAATTGTTTCAAGATAACAACTGGTCATTAGTCTGTCTCTTTTGATCAAGCCATGAACACCAGAGCTACACATGAAAGCAATGCATCAGCATTTCAAAAGATGGCCTAATATGGTGACAGTGAGGAAACAGTCTGTTGAGGCAATGTTCGCCTGAATTCTTCAGGAGCTTAGCGACATGAAGGTAGCCTCCACACAGACAGCACAAACAATTACAAAATAGATACCAGACTCCAAAGAGCAGAAGAATAGACAGAGTACTACGACGTGGCCATTCAGGAGCTGCATGCCACAGTAAGGGAGCAACATTGTATCATCCACCACCTACATGATAAAGTAGATGATCTAGAAAACTGCAGCTGCGGAAATAATCTGCAGTTTGGTGATTTTCCTAGGGGCCAAACTGAAAGACACTGCAGTCTTCCTCGAATATGCCATCCTGATAGTGCACCAGCTCAAGGGAGATCGCCACTTTAACACGGGTGCGGCTCACCGCACCCTAGCACCACCAATGAGCAAAGGAGAATGACTGAGACAAATTTTGGCAAGATTTATGAATTTCACAACTAAGGGGATGATATTAAGCTGTTCAAGGAGCTAGGTAAACTTTCATGGCAGGATCACAAAATCCATATCTACCAGGATTTCTCTAAGGAGCTCTCATCCAGAAGCAGGAACACTGAAGCACGGCACATAACACACTGAAATGACCTTCAGTTCTCTCTCTGCTACCCTGCTACAATGCAGGTAATCCATTACTGAGTCCCACTTCACTGACTCTCCTAATGATCTTGTGGTTATCCTCTATAAGTACTGGTCCAAAGCAATGAAGACCCTGCAGCATGGGCCCACCCAGGCACTGAAAGCACATTAGAGAGTTTGGAAAAATGCAGCACCTTCAGTGGCTATGGATGGTTCAAACAGATGTGGAGATCTAGAACCATGGTCTTTACCTCCCCATAGCTGCAAGTGACAATGGCAAAGAAAGAAAAAGAACTCACCATCACAGCAGTTAAGATCTCAGAGCTACAGCAGGAAAAAGAATTAGGGGTTCTCCTGATGGCCTAGACACCATCTTTGCCAAAAACAGATATGCTCCCCTCTGACTGGAGTCTCCAGCTGTCCCCACACTGCAACCTCAAGGTGAACTGTCTGGCCCAGACCTCACATCTACAGCTGCACCCTCTGACCTGACTTTGCTCATGAGGGACTTGTTGGGAAATCTTGGGCCTCCACAGTTGCAGAAAAGTCCACCTGCCTCCTTTACCTCTTATATGTACCATACTTAATGAGTGGAAAGCTGATACTGTTCTGGCTACCACACAACCAACATCACCACCAAGGATACCGTTTTGGGGTTGGATGAGCTGTGACTATATTAATCTGCTAATAATCTTTTCAATCTGCACCAGCTGGATGATGGAGGGATGAGGTGCACACTGATGTTGGCGCATGGGGTCCAAAATCAATGCTAAAGTTCTCTAGGTCAGCCCTCCATAGTCTCATGCCTGCCAAATTGTGTTTGACCCCCCCTTCCCTTAGCCCTTTAGCCTGCCTTCTGACTCAGATACTCTTCATTTGAGCTAAGTAGGATGAAGAGAGTCACCTGCTTTACCCTACCAATCTGGATATGGAGAGTTCGCTTTGACTTTGCCCAGACTGTATGCTAGTTCCAATAATTTCAGCAGCACCACCAGAGTATGCCTGTGACTTACAACTTTGTGATATAGGTGTGTACCTCAGTAACAACTGTCCTGACATACTGACTCAATATCTAAACTGCTGGTAACTGAATTCAGTCACTAATACACCCACAAATAAACAAACAATAACACACGACAAAGGTGGTTTTATCGCCTGATAAGAGCATGCCCGAGGGGTGTACTAAAGGCACGAGGGGCTTGCGCAGGTGCCTTATGCCACTGGGCGCGTTTTATCAGGCGTATAAACCACACTTCGAGGTTTATTGCGCTTATAAAATGGGCCCCGTAGTACAGAAGTTAGTTAAAAGATGAACATAAAAGGTATAGCTAAAAAGAGTAAAAAATATGATAAGATCAGTAGAAATAGAAAAATAGTCCTTGCTGGTGTGTTGGAATGGAAGAGTGGAGCTGTTTCAGTGGAAGACTGGAGCTGTTTCAGTTTAATTAAAAGTCATTACTGGGTGTTGTGATGTGTCTGTATTTCACTCCTCAAGCAGCCAGAGAAAGAATCAACAGCAGATTTTTTTTATATATATATATTTAAGTTTGCCTACCGAATTTCACAGGCAGCAGTAGTGAGGATGTCCCATTTCTGGTAATGAAGTTGATGCAATGTTTTTATGATTCTCCGCCCCAGACAGAAAGCATTTTAATCTTCTTTTATGTTTATCTGATTTACAACATTGCATACATATGAGTTTCTTTGTAAAGTGCTGGCATGTCTGAGAGCGAGCAGTCCAGCAACGATGCCGGAGACACTGGTTCCGGGTTTTGCGTTTTCAGTAACCACTGAGGAATATAAATGAAATGCTTTTACACAGTAATGTGAAAGTAGTTTGGGAGAGCATCTTGGGATTGGTACATGTGGTGTTGGAAATGGGAAGAGGAAATGGGGAGAATCAGGAATCGGGTCCAGAGATGGAAGACACGATGTGTACCGGCAGGCATTGTATGGAGTCCGACACTGAATACCGAGTACACTCTCTGTGGGAAGGGGTATGGAGTCTGGAGACTGAATATAATCTGGAGCAGTGGGAGTGACTGCTGAAACATGAGGTATGCTAAAACTGACAGCTAGTAAGTAAAAACAAAATGTTGAGAATATTTGTGGAACTGGAGCTTCCTGCAATGTGAGTGAGATTATGACAGTTTCGACTCCGTTGAAATGCTGGGAGTGAGACCGTTACACTGGGGACAGTGAAGAAAAAATACAGAAAAGAGTAGTAGAAAGTGAGCAGCTCATATAGTGTATTTTTTTTTAGCTGTCACGGGTCCACCAATTATGGTTTTCTTGCTGGTGCAGACGGCAGTGTGAGAAAAGACAGCTTCCACGGTGCTGCTGCTTTAGTGAGCTCTGGCAGTTCATATTTCTGTTTATGCTTGGCAGAGCTCACTGATTCATTATTGTCATGGGGCATCTTGTTGCAGTAGTCCCAGTTGGCTAGTATATCATCTGATAAGGACACAGCTCAGATGATGTACTAGCCAATTAGAGGCTTGGATTTGAAAAGCCCATTTTATAAAACTCATTATAGAATGGCAAAAGAATGCTGGTCCCTGATTGGTCAGACTGGACTGGACCAATGATGTTATCCCAGCATAACATCACGGATCTAGTCCCAGCTCACATATGACCAAATTACACAAATAAAATCACTGCCCACTGCCAGTACACACTGCCAGCCCAGCTTACACCTTCACTTGCAAACACAACCACATCCAGTCACTTCCTGTCCAGCTTAATGTCTGATTACCATAGTTTCAGAACTTCACATTAAATCACGTATTTCAAATTCCTGGTCATCCCAGCCACCCACTCCCCAAACAGTAAGTTTTTACATAAACTGTTTTCACAATACTGCAGCTTGCACTCAGTAGCCCATTTCACCTGAATGCCGCATGCAGTGCCAATTTGTATTAAACCCATCCCAAAAAGAAACACCACTTTTTGTGTCTGTGTATTTATTATAAACCCACCCCTCCATTTAACCGGTATGGCAACCTCGCATTCTCTGATCCCTCCTGTTATGTCTTTAACATAGAAACATAGACTTTGACGGCAGATAAGGACAGCTATGGCCCACTAAGTCTCGCCTATTTCCTACCTAGAGGATAAGCTGCAGCTCCTATTTAACCAATAGCCTATTTCTTCCTACCCCTCCCAAAATTGCCTTATGTCTATCCCATGCATTCTTGAATTCTCCTACAGTTTTAGACCCCACAACCTCCTCAGCAAGACTGTTCCATGCATCTACCACCTCTCTGTGAAAAATACTTCCCCACATTGCCCTGAGCTGCCCCCCATCTTCAAATTGTGTTCCCTTGTTCTTGCACATCTCTTTTTCTGAAAGATGCTACCCTCTTGGACTTTGTTGATTCCACTGAGGTACTTAAGCGTTTCTATCATGTCCCTCTCTCCTCTTTTCCTCAAGGGTATACATATTAAGCTTCTTTAGCCTCTTCTCATATTGCTTCTCTTGCAGACCCTGCACCATTTTAGTTGCCCTCCTCTGAACTGCCTCCATCCTGTCTATGTCCTTGCAGTGATGGGGTCTCCAGAACTGGATGTAGTACTCCAGATGGGGTCTCACCAACTGTCTGTACAGGGGATAACAACTTCCTGTTTTCTGCTGGTGATGCCTCTCCCTATACATCCCAGTATCCCCCTAGCCCTCCCTACCTCCTTCTCACATTACTTGCAACCTTAAGGTCATCTGATATGATTACCCCAGGTCCTTTCCATTTTGTTATTGTTACTACCCCCCTTGTGTAAACTTCCCTGGGTTTTGTTTCACAGGTGCATTACTTGCACTTCTTTGCATTGAGACTCAAGCTGCCATATTCTGACCATTCCTCCAACCTTGCCAAGTCCCTTCTCATCCTTCCCACGCCTCCTGTGTATCAACCCTGTTGCAGATCTTTGTGTCATCTGCAAAGAGGCATACGTTCCTTCAGTCCCTCTGCAATGTCCTTATAAAGACATTAAAAGGAATGGACCCAGTACTGAACCCTGCGGTACCCACTAGTAACCCCTCTTTCTTCAGAGTGGACACCATTTACAATTACCTTCTGTGTCCTGTTGTTCAGCCAATGTTTTACCCAGGCTACCACCTGGGACCCACTCCAAGGCTGGTTAATTTGACTACTAATCTTTTGTGTGGGACTGTGTCAAATGCCTTGCTAAAGTCTAGGTAGGCCATGTCCACAGCTCCTCCCTGGTCTACTACTTTGGTCACCCAGACAAAGAAATCAATTAGATTCATCTGACATGACCTTTCTGCTGTGAACCCATGCTGCCTTGGGCCTGTGCCCCACTTGCCTCTAGATACTCAACAAATCTTTCCTTCAGAAGTGATTCCATCACTTTCCCTACCACAGAGGTCAAACTGACAGGTCTGTAGTTTCCTGCCTCTGTCTTGCTCCCACTTTTGTGAAGGGAATCACATCAGCCTTCTTCCAGTCCTAAGGTACCACACCATCCTCCCATGATTTGTTTTAAGGGTAGTCAGTGGTGTCACTAGTTCTCTGCTTAATTCTTTTAGAATTCTTAGGTGAATTCCATCTGGCCCCATTGCTTTGTCCACCTTCAGTTTTAGGAGTTCTTTCAGAACTCTTTCTTCTGTGAAAGGGCTGGGATCGACCCCTCTCTCCAGAGTGCTTCTGTTAATTGGATTAGGCACCTCCCCACTTCCTCTTTGTGAATGCTGAACAGAAGTATTCATTCAGTATCTCTGGTTTTCACTGTCACTCTCTGCTCACCTACCATCCATTCTATTCAGCCTCACTATCCCTCCTTTGTCTTTCTCGCTCCATGACATACTTATAAAGGTTTTATCCCCTTCTTAACCGAGTTGGCTATCTTTTCCTCAGTTTGTGCCTTTGCTATTCTGACTACCCTCCTGCTTCCTTGTGCCTTAACTGGTACAGTTCTCTGTCCTGCTCCTTCTGTGTTTCCTTATACTTCCTAAATGCTATCTTTTCTCCCTAACCTTCACCACCACTTCTTTTGAGAACCATAGTGGCTTTTTCTTTCATTTTGATTTGTTTATTTGCTTCACACAAAGGCTTGTTGCCTCTGTGATGGCAGTTTTGATATTTCCCCATTGTTGCTCCACCCCTCCTTCTAGCCTGTTTGCTAGTGCTTTTCTAAGGCACTCTCCTATCTTGCCAAAGTCAGCCCTCCTGAAGTCCAGAACCCTCACTTTTGTATGGCTTGACTCTGTAGCTGAGTTTATCATGAACCACACTGTTCAGTGGTCACTTGTTCCCAAATGGCTACCCACCTCTAGATCTGAGATCCTCTCACTGTCCCCATTTGAGAGTACGAGGTCTAAGATTGCTCCCTCATGAGTAGGTTCCAAATTAGCTGTCTGAGGCATGCCACCTGAAGGGCATCAAGAATGGCCCTGCTTTTGGATGTGGCTGCAGCAAAGGTGCTCCAGTTAACATCTGGCATATTAAGGTCCCATCAACAGTAACTGCCCTTTCTCTGCCATCCTAAGTATGCCTTCTATCATATCCTTGTCCATTCCCTGCCCTGACATGGGGTCTGTATACAACCTCTGTGCGGATTGTGGTGCCATTTCCAGTCTCTAAGGTGACCCACAGTGCCTCCTCTCCTCCCTGTCTACTCTTTTGTTCAGTTGCTTTTATCCCTTCCCTTACAGAGAGCTACTCCCCTCCTTCTGCCCTCCCTGTCTCTCCTGTAGGTTGTACCCTGGTATGTTAATATCCCAGTCATGGTTCTTTGTGTACCATGTTTCTGTGACTTCTACGGTATCAGGAATCCCTCTTCCATCAAGGCCACCAGTTCAGGGCTTGTTGCCCAGACTACTGGCGTTGGTACTCATTACCCTCCATTTCTTGATGGCCTTACCCTTTTGCCCCATCCCTGTCTTTATTGCATTTGCCATTCTCCATTTACCCTGCGCTTCTCCTATTGACATCTCTATGTTGGTGTCTACCTCACTTAGTACCCTGATTTTTTTGGGGCTAGGATTTCCTAGTCCTTTCCAGTGCCTCCTCTTGGCTAGTTTAAATGCTTGCCAATGAAGTATTTAAACCTATCACCTAAGATCCTGGTTCCTCCTGGACAGATGCAGACCATCATGCCAGTATAGGCCTGCATCCATCCAGGTGGACCCCAGTCCCCAATGAAGCCAAATCCCTGAGCTCTGCACCAGTTTTTCAACCACTGATTGAATCCCATGGTATGGAACACCCTAGCCTCAGCCAGCACCGATCGGCATATAGTGAAATGCACATTCTCCTTACCACCTGCATACCTCCTTTCTTCTTGACAGTCCTTAAAATGAAAGCGGTGGCAACAGCAAATGTGTGAGACCTCAAAACACTTGCAATTCTGCTTATGATAATCTCCCGGTACGGGAGAACTGTGACCAGCACACTGTGTATGTATGTGTTGGGGGAAGGTGCAAATGAAAGGAAGCCATAACAGGGACCAAAAAGCAAAAGCATAACACCAAACTGTACTTGGAGACCCACAACCATGTGTGGGGGCAATAGATAACAGCAATGCACAGGCAGCTCCACCTACTGGCTAAATGCAAAAGGAACTTGTTTTTATGTAAGTGTGGTGTTTTGGTTCTTGGTCTGCCACTAAAGGACCCTTACATTCTTTGTGTCTGCCAGACCCTTTGGTTGTGCTGGTGAGGACCCCATCTGGACCGTGCAAATAAACTAGATGGATGCATAAAATATAATAATGCAGGTTTTATTAAATGCTGTAGATGTTCTCTTCATGAGGACAAGTGCCAGACTGACAAATTCTCTGACTGAAAGTCATACATAGGTACTGCCAGGCTGTGCAACAATTAGATACATGCAGGTTCTAAGTGCTCTTAAAGGGCAGCAGCTTAACAATAAGCCCCATGCTTAATGTGTCTTCACATATCCACTGGGATAGTGAATCACAGGCACCACTCAGAACAAGCAATAAATCTATGCACAGTTTTTAAGAAATATTTAAAGTAAGTTTAAAGACAAAACACATTGTCATGTATTTCAAGGCATTACTTTCACAAAACAGTACTTCACTGCGGGGAGGGAGGAGAATCTGAAGTACACTGGGGACCAGTCAGAGTAGCACATAAGAGGGAGGAACACAATAGTACTTGAGGCATGGTCATGCCACAAGCACTAAAGTGCAGGGGAAGAAAAGGGAAGAGGGAGAAGGGTAGCAGCAGGAGGATACCCAGAATGCAGGCCAAAACTTTATTAACAGTTGCATAACAATAACAGGTGGACTGTCAATGTAAAGACATTCCTAAGGGAAAAAGTGTTTTATGCAGGAATGCAGTACCAGCAGAACAGTTTCATAATATAAGTATAACAAGACATTTACTGCAAAACAGTTAAAGACAGAAAAGGAATTAGTCCCAAAACCTCACTGAGTCCGGAACAAAGTTCAAGACCTCCGTTGACTTTTCCAGTCAGTGGGAATGGAGGCATGTGTTGATTGCAATAGTTCCTGACAGGGTGGGGTCAGGTCATTAAAAGCGACCCAGGAGTTCTGCCCACTGTCAAATCTGCACCATTTGACTGTAAGTCCAGGATCCATTACTAAACTTATTTCTTAAGATCTTCTCGGTCTGGTACACTGTTGTGTGTAGAAGACAGTCTTGAGAAGAAGAAGAAGAAGAAGAAGGAGGAGGAGGAGAAGGAGAAGAAGAAGAAGAAGAAGAAGAAGGAGGAGGTTGAGAGGAAGAGAAGTCCCAGGCAAATCATCTGGCAAAGCGGATCCAGCTGGAGAATGTCAGGAGTGGAAGATCTGTAGGAACTAGCTGCAAGTTGTCTGGAGGATCTCAGCTTCAGAGAGTATGGCAGGCTCAAGGGAAGCTTCATTTTTGGGTGGACTGGGGTAATCTGGAATGTTGTTACTCAGGTATCCATGCTTCAGTCGGTTTATATGGACTTTGTTGTGTGCGGCTTTCCATCCGACTTGCTGCAGACAAACATGGACCAGAGGAAGCTTTCTACAATGTAGAAGGGACCAGTCCAGGGGCCAAGCAGTTTCTTGGTGGTGCCCAGAACAAAAACAGATTGGTACAAATAAACAATGGCCCCAACAGAGAATGAAGGCTCATGTAATCTGGCTGCTGTCATTTTCTGCATGGCAGATTTTTTCTAGCCCAATGGGGTGATTGCAACACATCGGGCAAGTTCAAGCTGTTCCAGCAGAGGAATAATGAAAGAAGAAGCTGACTTAGGAACCTCTAGCAATGAGAGATCCTAATCCAGTGGAATTCTTGGGTGACGTCCATGGACTGAGAAAATGGGATGTATTCTGTGCTGTCGACACAAGGGCTGGTACTGTAGGCAAACTGCACAAAGGAACAAACTGGTCCCAGGTGTCATGATTCTCATCCAGGTACTTGGAATGTGTGCTGAGAATGGTAGACATCATTCTTTCACTCTGTCCATTGCATTGTGGATGGTAATTTGTGGTATGTGTCTTTTTATGTCAAGAAGTTTGCATGTTTCTCGGACAATGGTGGAAGGTAGTTAGTGCTTCTGTCTGAATGTAGGTACGATGGGGTACCATGATGACAAATGACTGTGTTGAGAAAAGCATTTGCCACAGTGGCAGCTTTAATGTCTTTTAGCGGGATGAGTTCCAAATACTTCATTAGGTAGTGCACAAAAACAAGGATGTACTTACTGCCAGAGTCTGAGCATGTTGGTAAGGTCCCAAGAATGTCACTGCTGACTATTTGGAAGGGTTCAGTGGCTACAGGCATTAGAATGATGCGTGCCTTTGTTGGTTTGGTAGGAGGCTTTCTTTGGGAGCAGGGCTGGCAGGATTTTATGAATCAGACAGCTTGGATGGTGTCTGTCCAGGTAGCTGGCTTTGCTGTATGACATAGGTATGAAATTGAGGAGGCAGTCCCTGGACAAAGGTTGTCACTTGATCTTTCTCTGTTTTCTGTAGGCATTTGCAGTGCAACTCAATGTCCACTATGAAGGCTTCAAGAGATTCAGTGGGTTGCATTGTACATTCCACAGCTGTTGCTCCAATAACCAGGGTGGGTGTGCTTAGAGAAAATGGTCTTTGAAGGTTATGTACAGTGTGACAGTATCTCCTTTGACTTGGTCTGGAAGTGTTGAACCAGGAAATGGCAGTCCCTCTCAGAAGCAAGTGCAAGCACAAGGGATCAGTCCAACCACTGAAAGAAATCCATGCTTGGAATAGTTCCAGCCAGTCGACAGTGTCTTTGTGAGGCAAGGCTGAGAAGGGTACTTGCTGTAGGCTGGTATGGACTGTGGACTGAGGTGAAATAGCTTTAATGTATGCTTGGTCATATTGAATAGATTGCATAGCTGGTGCTCCTTGAGCTGAGATGGATGACTGGATGTCATGTAGGATTGTTTCAATTTTTTAGCCCCTCGCCCATGAGGTGGGTGAAGGTAGAAACTCGGACTCTCCAGCACCCATATCTGTATAGTCATCGATATCGTTGTTGGAGATGAGCTTTGCTTCACCGGCGAAAGTCACACGGGTGAGAAGGAGTTGCTGTCATGCAGGAGAAGGGATGTTGTGTTGTGGATGAAGTGCCAAGCAAAAATGATTTTGTAGACAGAAGTATAAATTTTGTAGCAAAGTTCATCAAATTACATCTTAATAAAGAACTTCCCACTAGTTCTGTGTTGTTCATTATTTAAATAAAGATTTTGGTGCAAAAATCAGCTATTTGTTGCAGTATCCATTCATTTCAATAGGATTGCCATTGATTTCTAAGGGTGAGGTCATTTTGTACCCTTCACAAGATGGCCGCTGGACTTTACACATGCAGTTCTGGTGGGATTTGACTGGTCTCACTGTAGCAAGATGGCTGCCAGTGGGTGGGGTTAAGGGTTTACTTCCTTGCTTGTTGTTTTGCTCTGCCCAAGATG
Organism: Neoceratodus forsteri; assembly: GCA_016271365.2. NCBI lineage: Eukaryota > Metazoa > Chordata > Ceratodontiformes > Ceratodontidae > Neoceratodus > Neoceratodus forsteri. The sequence continues at coordinate 256,076,862 of CM028137.1, read as the reverse complement.
GAGGATCCTTGCCATGAGGCTGCCTGGCTGCGAACAATATTCAAAATAGTGATTGCCGCCTGCTGCCTTCTTCCCCAGCTGAAAAGGGCAGGAGTTTTATATTGGTGAGTGACAATGCTGGGAAATTTTGTATTTATTTGACCATTTTATGTGTAGTTTTAGCTTTTACTGAATTTGTGCTTTATTTCATGTGTTCCTGTCTATTGACTCCCAGGCTTTGTAATTAGATAGTTTTTGCCCCCAGGTTTTGTTTATTGATGTGCCCTGCTGCTTGTTGTTTTGTGCTGTCTTTTTTTTGTTTGCTTCTCAGGGCTGTCCTTTTGTATTGATTTACTTGTCCTTGGTGCTGTTCCCACTGCAGTCTATTTACTGATTTTGTTTACAACCACCAGTGATTGATTTATTGTTCCCTCTTTAGTGCTGCGCATGTCTCGCTTTACTGCTGTGTCCAGGCTCCTGCATTTTTTTCATTTATGTGTCCCTTTTGCTGAAACATGGCCGAGCAGGTAAAGGATCACTCCTGCAGCAGCTGCAGCCCAGAGTTTTAATTTATTTGTTAGGGCCATAGAAGCGTGGCAGAGCGGGAGATTGCAAGGTGGCACTGAGTCACGATGTTCTGCTGGGAGGCTGATGCTGCAGTGTGGGCCTGCAGCAGAGAGGAGCTCTGTAGTAACTGCAGTATCCATTGGAAGGAGGGCAGAGCAGGTAAGAATGGGACAGTCTGTGGAGGAGCTGCGAGCTGTTGCAGCGGGGGCTTGATGTGCTGGTGGCTCTGTTCTACTGAGGTAAGTCGAGGAGTAGTTTGTTCCCTGTTGTCAATTGCAGCATTGGTTAGAGAGCCCAAGTCACAGACTTGAGGAAGGCAGTGAGTGGTATGGAGCTGCAGCGAGACCTTGGACAGCAGCCACATTGGGGAGCAAGTTGCATGCTCTTGAGGTAGTTTTGGTGCCTCGAGATTGATAGCAGGAACAAGAGGGATGGAGTGTAGTTTGACAGCACAAAGAAAGCCCGCATTAGAGGAACCACAGTCAAGAAGCAGTAGAAGTGTTTCTTTGAGATTTTATTTTGTAGTTGCACTACTTGTTTTAACGGAAGTTTGCTTGGCATATGGACAGTTGCAGAGGAACCCTGCAACAAGGTGGAGAGGTGTGGAGGATGCACCGTTCATAGCTCCATGGGGTATTAGATTTAAACTTTTTTTTTGTTAGTTGTTCAACCAGGACTAGCACACTAAACTGAAAGCTTTTTACAGTTCAGTTCATTCAATGATCTGCTTACCAGCAATGTTGAACACTGGTACTTTTATCAGGTGTATAACAGTAAGAATGCTGCAGGCTGCTGTACAAGACAGGGCACAGTTTAAAGTTTCTCTGTGCAGCCAGCTGTGTTGTAATTAATCATTCAAGCAGTTCAGGCATACTGGGATGATAACTTTGGGGTGCCAACAACACAGGCAAGCAAGATGGGCTCTGGACAGAAGAAGGGCCGCATTCTCCATTTGTGGCATTTTGGTTACTTGGTCTGCTACTAAGGACCCCTACATACTCTGTGGTCTGCCAGACCCTTTGGTTGCTGCTGTTGAGGTCCCCTCTGGACCGTGCGAATAAACTAGACAGACACATAAAATATAATAATGCAGATTTATTCAGTGCTGTAGATGTTCTCTTCATGAGGACAAGCCCCGACTGACAAATTCTCTGACTAGACAGGCATACATGACACTGCCAGGCAATGCAACAATTAGATACATGCAGGTTCTAAGTAAGCATTAATCACTGACAGAGGAGGCTCTACCAGTGGATTAATGCCTGCTGGGGATTGGTGCCTGAGGGCAAAGCCCAAGGGTTCCAACCCCCAGCGAACATTAATCATCATTAAACCCGACTCTGGAAATGATGTCTTCGCTTATAACTATAGGCTTGTTGTGGCGGTGATGAGCCTATGTTGCTGGTGTGTGGACCTCGCTGCGGCGACCCTGGGGCACAGGGACAGTTTGTTGCCGAGGCGGTGTATGATACCCCAGTGACAGCAGTCACCACAACCAGTCACAGGCTCAGCCCAGCACATCGGCGATCGCGGTGCGGGTGGGCGGAGGAATCAGGCGATTACAGCAGGCGGCTGGCGCTGTGTTGTACACTCAAACGCGCTTCCACCTGTCGGGTGCCTGCCAAGCACATTTGTTCATGGTGGGGAGAGGGGCATGCGGCCGTGCATCACTCTAGTGAGCACGACATCATCTTCCGTTCCTTGAGGGGCGGGTGTCCTGTGGCAGGTAGGAGACGGTGCGGCGTGTGCCCTACCAGGCTGCGGCTCGCGCTGCGGGTGGTGTGAGGGGTGGTGATGGGCGGGTGGCTACCCTCTGGTGCCTCCATGGTGACAGCGTGCATGACCAAGCGGGCATTACCTGTAGGGTTAATACCGCTCGGTTTCAGTCAGCTGTACCATTTTGGCGAATCTGGAGGCTCCATTCTGCTGGTCTGCGGTGAGCCGTGTTACAAGTGCTCTTAAAGGGGTGGCAGCTTAACATTAAGCCCCATGCTTAATGTGTGCTTCATAAGTGTACTTCCACCAGAAAAATCAAGTAAAGAATTCTTTAAACATGTTTTTTATTTTGTTTAAAGATAAGCCATTATATAATAGGAATATTGCACTCCAGGGTGTGTGTTGTGTTAGGATAGCTCACTTCTCGGGTGTTGGACGCACTTGTGGGAACACCATTAAGCTCTGTACTCCACTTAAGAATGAAATCTTTACTGAAGCAGTCCCTCAGGAAAAGGCAAGTCCAGACTTTTTAAATTCAAAAGGTTCCAATACCTTTAAAGCTTCTTTACACAAACACAGTGATAGAAAAGTTTGTTGGATGCACTTGGTCTGCTGCCCATGACCAAACACCCGAGGCTTGATGTTATCCTAGCACAACACATACCCTGTTGTGCATTATTCCTTTACCCTGTAAATTTAGCAGGCTCTGTTTTGGCATTTCTACAGTTAACTCAATTCCACTCTTGCTCAAACAAATTACAAAGCATACAAACAGCTTCTCAGTTCTGCTCCCCATGGAAAATATTGCCTTACTATGAAAGCTAACTTGCACTTAGCAGAACAGAGAAGAAAGTACAGTCCTGTTGCTAGGGGCACAAGATCCGTTGTTAAGGTCTTTAGGTCAGACCTTTTCTGACTCAGAACACCCTCACCTGGTTGTAGCCTCTCTCTTCTCTGCTCAGTATTTCAGCAACATGCTCTACATTGTCACTGAGGGCACAAAGTTCTAGCATAGTCAATGTTTCCGCCTGGCTGCCCTACAGCCATACATCTTCATGGAATGGCCATGTGCTGTCACTGAATACCTCAATCTGATGTTTACTCTTAATAGAACACTGCTTATTTTAACCATGTTTGTTGTTCTTGGATGTTATGATATCTGCTTTAAGGTCAGATATTAAGTTTAGTGCAAAGGGAGGCCATCTAAAAAAAAATGAAAAGGTAGCTCAGAACTGAAAGGCATAGAGTGGGGATTTATTTCCATCTTGTGTATTCTGCTCACTAACCAACAAGCAGTTACATGCTTAGTACAGCAACCTGTATACGGTACATCCACCTGCCAAGTTGAATACCTCTAACCTTCCAATGCTGTGCTGCCCCACCAAATGTCTAATGGCAGCTGGGGAGAGGCCAGTAACAAGCTTCAATAAGGAACCGACTTTCAAGAATTGGTAGTTTCAGACATGGATCTGCTTCCGCAGAGTCCTGCAGCACTGGATGGCTGAGGGCCACCCACCTGAGTATTTTCATCTTGGAAAGAGCCTGCTCATTCTTTGTTCAACCATTAAGCTCTAACCAAGGAGGTGAATGCAACATACAGTCGATCACCCTGAGTAATATAGCACTGTACACACTGCAGGGTGGTAGCATTTGAGATGGGCACCAACAGTTGATGATACCCCCAGTCACTAGGATCACCCCGAAGTATCTCCAGCAGTATTATTAGATTGCTGGGATTGTTAATTGGGTTGTACTACTTGCTGGATTGGGAATTGGGGTGTGTGTAAGCTTCCTTGCAAACTATAACTGATACCTGTATATTTTAACTTTTTAACAGTAAAACTACAATTACATAGAAACATAGAAGTTAATGGCAGATAAAAATGCAAGGCCCATTTCTTTTCTACCTTATAAATGTGCTATTGGCCTTTGCTCTGTCAATGGCCTATCTATTCATACTCATCTGTATTGCTACCTTATGCCTATCCATGCCTGTTTGAAGCTCTGCACTGTATTCATATCCACCACTTTCTGAGGTAGGCCATTCCATGCATCCACCACCCTTTCTGTGAAAAGAACTTCCTCACATTACCCCTTAATCAGCCTCCTCTAATCTCATGCTGTGTCCTCTCGTCCTGCTATTTTTCTTATATTGAAACATGATAGACTCTTTCACCTTGTTAATGCCCTTAAGGCGTTTGAATGTTTCGATCATATCACCTCTCTCCTCCTTTGCTCTAGGGTATCGTATTGAGCACCGTTAATCTGTCCTCATATGTTTTCTGATGCAGTCCCTGCACCATTTTGGTTGCCCTTCACTGGACTGCCTCAATTTAGTTAATGTCCTTGTGAAGGTGTGGCCTCCAGTACTGCATGCAGTACTCTAGATGGGAGCCTAACCAGTGTCTTGTAAGAGGATTATTACCTCCCTCTTCCGACTTGTGACACCTACTAATACCCCCAAGTTCCTCTAGCCTTACCTACTGCTTTAGTGGTCTGCTTGGATGATTTCAGGTCATCTGTGATGATGATGATGCCCAAGTCTCTTTCTTCCCTCCCTTGTGACTGTTAGTAACTCCCTCCCAGCCTATAGGTGGCTGAGGTTTCTCTTCCCTATGTGCATGATCTTGCACTTCTTTGCATTAAACCCCAGTTGCCACTCTTCTGACCATTTTGCCAGTTTATCCAGATCTCTTCTCATTCTGCCCACCCCATCTGGATCATCTACTCTGTTGCAGATCTTCGTGCCATCTGCAAACAGACAAACCTTACCCTCCAGTCCATCTGCAATGTCACTGATGAAGATATTGAAGAGGACTGGCCTAAACTGATCCCTGAGGTACCCCACTTGTGACTTGCATCTCTTCTGACTGTATACCATTTACCACCACGCTCTGTTTTCTGCCCGTCAACCAGTTTGCCACCAGTTGACCAACTTCTGACCCACCCTGAGCCTACCTGGCTTATTAATCAATCTTCTATGTGGAACAGTATCAAAAGCTTTGCTGAAGTCAAGGTAGGTGACATCAACTGCACCCCTTGGTCCACAACTCTGATTACCCAGTCAAAGAAACCTATGAGATTAGTTTGACAGGACCTTCCTTTGTAAACCCGTTTGTCTTGGATCCTGTGCTCTATGGATTCCAGGTGTTGCACTATCCTTTCCTTAAGGGTGCCTCCATAATTTTGCACACTACTAAGGTAAGACTGACTGGTCTGTAGTTCCCACCTCCTCCTGCTACCACTCTTGTGGAGTGGGATCACATGAGCCCTTCTCCAGTCTTCTGAGACCTCCCTATGCTCAGAGATGCACTAAATTGTTCTGATAATGGCTCTGCTAGTTCCACCCTTAGCTCCTTTAGTATTTTGGGATGTATGCCATCAGGTCCCATTGTCTTGTCCACCCTGAACTTATCGAGTTCTTGTAGGACCCTTTCTTTTATGAAGGGACTAGTGCACATCTCCCTCCTCCCTGTGTCCATGGTGCTGAGCTGTAGGCCCTGCCCTACCTTTTCTTTAGTAAATACTGAGCAGAAGTATCTATTTAGGATAGATGCTTTTACATGAGTCCTCCTCCTCACCGCCCCCTTATCTCCTTTGATCTTAGCAATACCCCTCTGTACTTTCTCCTTTCACTAATGTATCTATAGAAAGTCTTGTCACCTTCTTTTACTGTTTGTGCTCATGTTTCCTTGGTTTGTGCCTTTGTCTGCCTTACTGCCTTCCTGCTTCCCTTAGGGAAGTTTGGCATACCTCTCTATCTTCATCCTGCTGCGTTCCATTATATTTCCTGAAGGTCAGCCTTTTGGTTCTGACCTTTTCTGCTACTATTTTGAGAACCAAAGTGGTTTCCTTCTTCTTTTGCACTTTCTTTTCTCTCTAACACAATGAGATGTAGCTTCAAGTATTGCATCTTTAATGCTTGCCCACTTTGCCTGTACCCCCTCACCTGTATTTCTTTTGCCACGACTAAGCTAACTCTGTTGGCCATTTTATCAAAGTCAGCTCCTCTGAAGTCCCATATTTTTGCCTTGGAATGGGATGATTTAATTCTAGTGGCCAAATGGAACCACACCATGTGATGGTCATTGGCCCCAGGTGACCTTCTACCTGGAGATCTGTGATCCTTTCCCTGTTAGTCAGTACTAGATCTAGGATAGCCCTGTTTCTTGTGGGTTGTTGTACCAGTTGTTTGAGGCCCTCCCCTGCAGGAATTCACCAAGTGTCTAGTTCTGGCAGATGTTCCTGCTGGTATTGACCAATCTGTATCTGGCATGTTGAAGTCTCGATTATCAGAACCTCCCCTTTAGCTGTCATGTTTTGTATATCTTCTAACATAATGTGTCTATGTCCTTCCCTGATTTGGGGCCTGTAGACAACCCCAGTTTGTATAGCCGTCCCATTTCCTGTTTCCAGGGTGACCCACAGTTCTTCTGGCTCCTTATGTGTATTCTGAATGTCTGTAGCTTTGATATTTTCATTGACATACAGGGCCACTCCAACTCCTTTGCACCTCTGTCTCTTCTGAACAGTTCATAGCCAGGTACTGAAGTCTCCCAAGTGTGGTTACTGGTAAACCTCATCTTGCTAATTGCTACTATGTCCAGTTTAGCTTCTGTCATTTTGCCTGCAGGTCTAGGATCTTGTTTCCCAGACTGCAGTATTTGTGTACATGATTTTCCATTGGCCAGATTTCGTTGTGTTAGTTGTTGGGTGAGGTCTGGCATTTCCTCCCGTATGTCATATGGGGAGCCAGACCTTTTCCTTACCTGGCGATGCAAATGAACTGTAAACATGCTGAACTCCTGTTTGACCACTAGCTGAGGGGAGGTGTTCTTCCCATTCAACGTATGGGGTGCTGCACCCCTCCCATTTGCTAGTTTAAATATTCTGCAAAGACGTCAAACTTCTGCCCCAATGCAATTAAGTTACATTGGTGTTCTCTCCACATCTTCAGGAGGATACAGGACAGCCTTTAGCTTGATGTTTGGGCCTGCCCATATTTCGATCTTCCTAGAAGAGATTTGTCTCTGTAACTGTTTTATTATTAAGTTTTGCTTGTCGCTAGTTCAGAATAGAGGTAGGCATGTCAGTCCTGTAACTGTTAGAGTAGCCACTATGTATGAGACTGATATTGCTCGATATGTGCCCTGTCCCATGTCCTCTGTTCAAAGAGAGGTTTTTTCCTCTGATTGGGGAGGGGGCAGGGCTCAACCTCAGACTTACGAAACTTAGTGTAAAATTACATTGTCCACTTTCCATTGACTATTGCTGTCCCTTATGATAATGGGTGAGATAATTTGCCATACTTGAAATGTCCAAGGTTCAAACTCTCCAGTCAAGAGGATACAAGTCTTAACACATCAAAGGGCTCAAAACATATCTAGCATTCTTGCAAGAAACTAAACTCCTCACTATGAACCACTCTCAGCTTAAAAGATATTGGGTGGGACAGGTGATTCATTCTCAACACCTACATGAAAAGAGGGCAGCCATACTAATTCACAGGTCCCTGAGATCTGCCCCCTTATCAATGGAACAAGACCCACAATATTCCTGTGTGATTGCCCTGATGAATACCCCTTCTGGACCACTATTTCTGATCCAGATATATGCCCCCAATGTAGATGACCCTACTACCTTTTCCATCACATAGCATAAGAAATGGGGAATCTCGCTGCAGTCAATACCCCAATCTTAGTGGGTGGAGACTTTATCCTTACCCTCATGTCTGAGATAGACAGGAGTAACTCCATCACAAAGCCCTTACCTGAAGTTCACAAGCTGTCTCACTTCTTATGAAAGATCAGGGGCTGGCGGACATATGGTGTCTCTTCAACCTCAGGGACATAGACTATTCATGGTATGCTGCAGTACCTGGCAATTTCAGTTACATAGATTATTGGCTCACTTCATCTCATGTAATGCATACAGCTTTAGATACCATTATTATGCTATTAGTTATCTCTGACCACACTCCAGTCCAGTTTCATTTCCTGTGGGTCCCTTACACTAAATCCCTCCTAGAGACTGAACCCACTCCTTCGCAGGACACAGATTTCCTCCCTGGATCCAGGCAAAAGCTAAATAGTTCTTAGAAATCAATAAATCTGAGTATACCTTAGCTGAAACAATCTGGGAAGCACTCAAGACCACCCTACAAGGGAAGATAATTAGTTTTGCAACCCACAGGAGATGCCAGAGTGAACACAACATGCATACTTTAGAACAGGGTCTTCAGTCCAACAAAAACTATATAAGGCAGAACTCTGCTCAGACCCTAAGATGCAGTTACACAACTCCATCATGAAACTACGTATTGAAATAAAACACTTCTGTCCAGAAAGGTGGAGGTCACCATTCTAAGATTGAAGCACAAGTACTGAGAGGGAAGGGAGAAAGGAGCCAAAATTCAGGCACACTGCTTGTGTAAGAAGCAGATGGAATGGCTTACAACAGGTTTTTGTGGTGCCTCTGGTCTGGTCCAAACAGCCCCCTAGGAGGTCAACTCTATAATGAGAGATTTTTATGCAAAGCTATATTCCTCTCTGACCCGCCTAATGCACTAGCCATAAAAACATTTTAGATGCCTGAATCTACCAAGCTCATCCGGGCAGGCAGCGATCCTTGAAATCCGCATTCATTGTAAGAATTCAGGCTGCTGTAATGGCCTGAGCTATGGTAAAGTCTAGTGGGAAGATGGATATCTGGTAGAGTTCTTTAAACCTCTAACTCTATTCATTTTCCATTACTCTGCCTGGTCTTCACAGAAGTAAACACATTGGAACTCTTCCCTTCCTCCTAGAAAGCCCTCAATAATGATCCTCCCAAAGAGGGAAAGACTCCATGCTTCTTGTCAGCTACCATCCCATATCCCTCATTAATATGGACAGAAAGATATAAGCCAAGCCCTCACAACCAGATTGTACCGTCTCCTATGTCTGCTGTGCACCCTTTCTAGATGGACTTTATGAAGAGGCCAGGTTAGCTCCAATCACATTTGCCCTTTGCTAAACCTCAGGCAGGTGGCAAAGGCCTACACCACCCTTTTTGCATGATAGCAATAGACTTCAAAAGCTTTCAACCCAATTGAGTGGCGTTACCTTCACCTTGTCCTAGCCCACCTTGGACTGGGCACCCAGTTTTGCACCTGGATGCTGACCCTGTACTCCTCCCCCACTGCCAAAGTTCTCACATTTCTATAATTTCTGATCCCTTTCCCTAGTTAAGGGAACTAGACAAGGATGCCCATTTTTCCTGCTTCTCTTTGTACTGGTAGTGGAACCTTGCAGCCTCCATCAGACAGCACCACTAAATCACTCAGTATCAAAATATGGGTGAACACATGCACTATCATATTGTATGCAGATGACTTGTTAGTCCTGCCTCACTCTCAGGTCTTAAGGTGAAACAGTCAAAACTGAGATCCTTCCTCTCAATCAAAGTGCACTATCACCCCTATTTACATGCTGGGTCTCAAATGGTCATCTAAGGCCATAACTTATTTGGATATACAAATCATAACAGACATTTACAAAATGTATGAGGCTAGCCAGTCCCCTGTTGGCAGATATTAAGATGGAGTGCTAGAGATGGAAACCTTACAGCTCACACTTGAGGGAAAGTCTCTGCCCTGAAGATGACAGCCTCCAGAATTTTTATGTGCTTGCACACCTCCCTTAGTCTCCTTCAAAATGTTTTTCCTTGCTGGACAAAATCATAGGGACTGTATATGGAAGGTACCCATCTGCAGTACAGCCCTAATATGTTACATGTGCATTGGTCAGAAGAAGGATGGAATCTATCCTGGTTTACAGGCTACCCATGGGCATTTTGAACCACTCAAACTCTGCAGTGGTTTCAATCTCAAGACATGAACACACCCCAATGGGTGGACATTATAAGTAGCTAGCTACAGGGCAATCACTTGCCTCCCTTATCTTCTGCTTTACTCCCAGGAAACTGAGAACTCACTCCACAATTGTTCCATAGCTACTTTTTTGGTTCAAAATTCAGAAATGGTTGAGGGCCAATCCTAAACCCACACTCTACTCACTGACAGTAAGCACCTTTTGCAAACCCTGCTGGCAGGACAAGGAACTATCTGCCATAAGGATATACTGGAGTGCAATAAGACAGCCATAGATACTTTTCAAGCTGTACAAACCAAAGTGGTCCAGAGTGCAGTACAGTACACCCTCAAAGATACACAAACACCATCTGGCTCCCCTTCAACTTAATCACAATGGTTAACACAGAAACATAGAAACATAGAATCTAATGGCAGATAAGGACTGCTTGGCCTACCTAGTCTGCCCATTTCCTACCTAATAGATAAGCTGTAGATCCTAGTTAACCAACAGCCTTCTTCCTCATACCCCTTAACCCATAAAAGGGTCTAGCTGGGAGAATCTACAGCTCCGTTCAGGAGGATATTCTTAGCTCACACTTGAGGGAAGGTCTCTGCCCTGAAGATGACAGCCCCACAAATTTTTTCTGGATATTCTTAGCCAATCCCTACAATTCAAACAGAAGTGGAAAAAATATTAAACATCACCCTGGCAGATCAGAAATGGTGTGCACACTGGTCCTTCTGCCACAAAACCATCAAAGATGCCTCTAGCAGATTAATTCAAAATAAAATTCTGTACTCATGGTGCAGAATCCCTTCTGTGCTATATAAACTGAACCTCTTATACTCAGCCTGCTCCTGGAGATGTGGAAATCGGGGTTGGGGGATGGGACCTACTCCACGTGTTATGGTCTTGCCCAATCATCCAACCTCTATAGGATCATGTTAGTAGCTTGGGCTCAAGTACTAAATTGCTGGATATCTCACTCTGCTCCCATTTGTTTTCTGGGCAGTATGCCACAGGTACCACACATCTCAACAGCAGGTCATAAATGGCCCACCCTTCTGAGCATGCAGACAAAGTGTCTGCTATTATGCAAATGGTGGTCACCAGAAGTGCTCTCCCTCAAGAGCTGGTTTCAGGTTTGTCCCAAGTAGCCAAAATGGTCAGACTATCTCATTTAGCAACTGACGTTATTAAGAAATATCAAGACTGCTGGTCATAATACCTATAATATTTCACCCTAAAAATACATAGTAGGCAAAACATGGATCATAGCCCTACTTCCAGTGTTTTCCATTTTGTTTATGGCACTCATGTATTTAGTGTTTCACCTCTGTTTGTTTTGTTTGGATTTCATACTGTACTGTGTTGACTCAGGATACCAAGATAGCTAACCTGTCAATTTATTAATTAAATTCAAGCACATCTAATAAGTAAACCTAGTCCGTTGGGGGGATTTATCAACAACTTCATGAATTTGTGCACATTACTTCTTTTATGTGTGTAGATACATATAGCATATCTATATATATATATATATATATATATACACATACACACACATGCACACACACACACACAGACACACATATTATACTGCACGATAGTGCAGTATAATTAGGTTGCCGGCCACTTCTATGTTAAACCAAAAAGTTTGCACTTTAATAACTTTGCAACTATATGACAGAGTTGCCTGAAATTTTGCAGGCATGGTCATGTACCATGTATCTCTGGATCTGTCAAGATTTGTTCTGGTCAGATGTGCAGTTGTGGAGCTGCAGAGCAACAAAAAGTGTAAAAATACACTTTTGGGCTATTTCTTTTGTTTGGGGCTACAGCCCACACAGTCTTCAGTCTGGTCTGAAATTCTCAGGAATATAAGCTGAGCCACTGATGTGCCTTTCAAAGATTCGGTGAAAAAATAATCCTTTTAAGAGTTATTTACATTTCAATTTTCACATTATAGTCAAAGGGAAAAAAATATGTCCATCACAAAGGTGCCGTACATTTTACTGTCTCAAATGCCCTCTGTAGTGTCGTGCTGCCACCATCTTGTTTTCAGTTAGTGGTGGAAAGCGTCCAGAATACAAATGTTACTGCCCTAGGTAAACACTGACAGTTGTGTTTACCTGATTGGGCCATTAGAAACACATTGCTGGCATCAGAATTTTAAATTTCCCCAGAAATATGTTCTTAAACACTGGACCCCAATACTGTTGCAAATTGTGACAGAATGGATGCGACATTTCACCAATTTGTGACACTTTCGCACCTGTTCTTTTGCAAATTTACAAATTTTGTGAAAATGACACAATTTCGACAGTACTGCAGCAAAAGAAACCTATTTGAGTCACCTCACTGCAACTAAATGGTTAAGGCTTTTGGGCTAAAATTTGCAAGGCAGCAGCAGCAAGCCTTGCCCACAGGTGTGCCTTTTGCTGGTTTGGTGAAAAATATTCACTGGTTCCATAGTTATGGTGTTTGAAGTTGAGAAAGTTCCCATAGGATAACATAGCCTGTACAAAGCCAGAGGTGCTTTTCAGTGCCTTATCTAGAAAATGATTTGAGATACAGATTTTTTTCCTCTGGCAGCTACTAAGCATGTGTGTAGGGGTTTCTAAGTCATGATTACAACTGCAGTGGCATTTTTTCATAGTTGCTATGGTCACTGAGATACTGTATTGCCAAATTACTGTTACAATGGTTCCTTTTCATGGCTCTAGAGCTATGGTATGCCTCCATGGGGCTGCTGCACCTATTGCCCTAGGCCACCTGAGGTAGGACTTTTCTACACCCTGCTGCCCACTTCCATTGCTCCAAATGGGCAGGGCTGCTGCACCATGCACACCCTTACAATCAGGGCTGCTGCACTCTGATGCCCTCCTGTGTCCTGCCCCACAATTGAGGCTTCTGCACCATGCTGTCCTCTGTCCCTGTCACCACAGTCAGGGCTGCTGTACTCTGCCCCTGTCTACAGTTGAGGTTGCGTAGTCTTATGTGCCTTACAGCACCATGCCTCCACAGTTAGGGCTGCTGTACTATGCTGCCACTTGCCAAAAGAGTCAGGGCATGTGCTGCACTCTGTTGCGCCTCCACAGTTGAGGCAGTTGCACCCAGCTGCACCCATGCTGTATGGTCCTGTTTTTACACAGTTTTACAGTATATTTACCTAGGATAACTCAGCTGAGATGCAATATCTCATTTTCAATGGGGTCCTACTTTTACCCATTTTGTACTGTATTTACCCAGGATAGCACAGCTCAGAAGTTATCTTGTTTTCAGAGGGCTCCTGCTTTTCCCAATTTTAACAATGCATTTACCCAGGATAGCACATCTAAGATGCAATATTTTATTTTTGATGAGGTTCTGCATTTCCCTGTTTTACAACATATTTACCCAGAATAGCCCAATTGAAAGGCATTTTCCTTTTCAGTGGGGCCCTAACTTTTAGAGTATGTTTTCCCAGGATAGAGAAACATAGATACATAGTTCAGTGGGGGCTCTGCTGTACTGGGGTCCTGCTTTTATACATTTATACTATATATTCACCCAGGATAGACCAGAAGAGATGCAATATCTTATTTTCAATGACATCCTGCTTTTACACATTTCTAGACTGGAGAGGCCAGCTAAAAGGCAATATCTAATTTTCAGTGGGCTTCCACATTTTGACCTCAAATTTCCAACATAGTCTTTTAAGACCTGCCATTATGTTCAAGACAGGTGTGACTGCTTGTAATCAACTACAAAGCTACCATTTTGTCCAGCTAGTATTCCTAAGTTAGATACCTGTATTTCTATGTGAATTGTACCGTTGTACCTGTTGTATTGTCTCTTGATGTGGAACCTTTGTAAAGAGCTCATAGCTCATATGTTAATCCTAGGCGTTAAATAAATAAATTAAAACTTTTAAAATCCTATCTGAAAGGTGGGTTCAATCAGGTACTGTGAAAGGATATTTTAAAGGAGATTTGAAAAATGATATCTGTCGTGTTCATCAGGTGGGGTAACAAAAGGGCTTTTGCACATTTGAGGTCCAAATCTGCAGAAATTACTAGTTATAAGTAAACAATGAAAAAATTCAAAGTTTCCTCAAAATGTTGCTGTTTTTGTTGTTTTGATCCCAAATTTTCAACACTGTCTTTTATGTACTTTATGATCAAGGCAGGTAGAATTTGTTATTCCCTTTGAAAGGTAACTTCACAGACTAAATGTGAAAACATATTTTGGAGGAGATTTGAAAAATGACACCTGTCATGTTCATGAAATGGAGTAACAAGAGGGCTGTGTTGAAAATTGGTGGCTAAAATCTGCACGCATCACAATGTTGTGAATAAAAGTTGAAAACATTTAACGTTTCTTCATAACCTTGCTGTTTTGTTGACAATTTTGACCCCAAGTTTTCAACATAGTCTTTTATGATTTTCCTTCTGAACATGCAGGTGTCATTTATAAAAGGCTGGCCAAATTGTAATTTCATATCACAAGTACAAAACACATTTTGGCTAAGATATGAAAATGACACCTGTCATGTCCTTGAGGTGTGTGTAAAATGGCTGTGTTTAAAATTTGGGTAAACATTTTGAAAATTACCAAAGTATATGTGAGCTTTGAAAAATTTAAATGAACCTTCATAACTTTGTTGTCTTCTAATGTTTTGACCCCAGATTTTCAACATAGTATTATTATGACCCCAGCTCATGAACCCGATAGGTGAAAATGTTCAAATCCACCCAAAAGGTGATTTGTTTGCATGACTGCAACATCATCTTTGGCCAGATTTAAAAGCGCTTCATCTACCTCATTGATGAGGCACGGTCCCAAAAAGGTAATATTGGAAATTTAACATCAAAATATTAAAACATGACCAAGTTATGACTTGCAGTTCAAAGCACATACATTTGCCACAACTACTTGATTTCCTTAATTCCCTGTCTGGTGTTGAAGAGTGAAGATGTGTATCTGGTCCAGAGAACATTACAGCATTGGACCCCCAGTAGGTAAGTAAGGGGCAGGAAGAGGTGTGGGTTGTGGGTGTTAGTGGAGTGAGTGGGGGTTGGGTAATGGCATCCGGTGGCAGCACCAGCAGACATTGATGGATAATTTTCTATTGAACAGGGTGTAAAACATAATAGAAGACACTGAGTGATGATTTTCTTTATTTGAGGTACCAGTCAAAGCTTGAATGATAATGACACATCATTAGCCAGGTAACAGTCTCAATTTTACTTTACATTATTCTGAATGACTTCATAGCTTTAGGAGATGAATATAGTAACGTGTCTGTCTGTGTGTATATTGGGGGCAGGTTACAGTGGAGGAGAGGACATTTGACCAGCTGTCATTTCTACAGTTTTTATGATTTGTTCACAAAGGTTTTGATATTACTTTTGAATTTTAAGTTCATCTCAGATGGAGGGTAAATGATAAAGTCAAAATGAGATCCAGATCAAGTTAAAGTTACAATGATTCATCTTTGACATACAGGATTAGTTACTGCATTGGTCCTTGTAAGAACATATTCAGAAACAAATGGTTTGATACCTTTTTATTGGACTAACATACTGTAGATGTAACAAAAAAATGCCTAAGTTTTCAGTTATGCACTTTAAAGCTAGTACAAAAGTCAAGAATATGTTGCACACTTTAGTATTTAAAATATGCATTTTAGTGAATATTAACCTTGGGCACAATGTGAAAGGGAGACATAGACTGTGTATTTGCTGGAGTTGACTTCCCTCCTAGGAGGAGATACAAGTATTTAACTTAAGTCCTACAGTACATAATGCAATTTGAAATGTATTTGGATAATTTAATACTGATTTATATTTTACACATATTGTAAATTGTTATTATGTTTATTTTATACATGGAACCACTGTCTATGTTTTATGAACCTCCCTGTAAATCAGTTGTATTACTCAATGGAGTTTAATCTTGTTCATATTGAATATGAATAAAATAGTGTCATACCATACCATACTTTCAGGCCAACCAAGTCTTTCCTCAGAAGCTTATGCCAGTTGTTTGGAAAATCACATTCTATTAACTCCCAGATCATATATAAAAAACAGAAAGAATTCTCATTGGTTTAAACTACCTTTTGAAACATAACTGAGGTTTAAATGGAAGAAATCAGTTTATGCCAGCTAGCTGCTGTGAAGCATACCAAGGTCAAATGTCAACAAAGGCAGACAGGAGCAATCATTCTAGAGGCCAGACAGTTTCACTAACTTGCATTATGAATAATGCATGAGTGAGCGTGTTATGTGAATACACTCTTAATTAAAAGCAAGACCTTTAGATTTAATATTCACATAAGTACATGTTAAAAATGGTATCGTAGTCCATGTTAGAAAGTACTACAACTACTGAAATTTTATCTATTGCCATAGGTGGGTAGAAAAAAAGTTTCCTTAGTGTGAACAAGCGGTTCACACATTCATACAGTGTTGTAACTAACTGGAGATATTTTCTCAACTATATTTATTTTATTTATTTTTATTTGTGTTTTGGGTAACCGGTAAGTCCACTGAGACAATTGCAGTCCCCTTTCAGGGTTGACCCAGGATTGAGGAACAACTGTATGGTTACAGGTGAAATCATCAATGCAGTTCACTTGTTACAATGTTGGCATTAGGCAGAGAACACGTCAAGGCAAGATATTGCAATAATACAAACAATCAATTTCAGACTTTGTTTTTGCTGAAGCGCAAGCCTAGATAGAGGAGGCTATATACGGTGCAGTTATAGTACAATCTTTGTATTAAACAGTAGCAATACAACATAGGACTATATACTCAGCCAGTTAATATATTCCATAAACATTAAAACCTTCAGTGCTGTAACTAGATTGTTTTACAAGACAATATCAATTGTAAAATTAGCACCCAATAAAACTAAAACTACCAAGGACCCCTAGTAAATGAGTTATGCATCCTAATGTGATTACTGTTCAATAATGTGTCAGTATAATCTACGTATATAAATAACTGTCTTAGAAATATGAATCAAAACCTATGGGTATTAACCCCACCCTGGGTAACACCATTATATAGATAACTAGTTGGAAGGAAGTATATATTCACTATGTATTCGAACCAAGAGTTCTAGCACACTGCAACATCATTATGTCATGAACCTGAATATAAGCCTTACCTCATAAACCCCAACCCCAACCCCCACCCACATTTACAACCCTCAAACCAATACACCACCCTTCACCACCTCCTCCACACACACACACACACACACACACACACACACACACAGTATTTTGGTGTGAAACCAACATATAGATAACCAGTTAAAAGAGACCCTATAACCATAGAATATTAAAACAAAAACACACTGAAGTCTCATTATACAGTATGTTCATCATGTTTTTATATTTTTTTGGCCCAAATCTTCAACATGCCTTTTGGGACTCCACCTCATGAACAACTGCACTGTCATTAGACAAATCTGTCCTGAAAGAAAATTATAAGGTTCTTGCATGAAATCACCTTCCAGTTTGGGCTGAAACTTTTCTCTGCCCTTGTTCATGAGGTAGGGTCATAACAATGCTATGTTAAAAATGTGGTGTAAAATATTAAAAACAACAGTGTTATGAGTCTACATTGAATTTTGCAAACACAAGCTCGTAACTTTGGTAATTTTCAATATTTTTACCCCAAATTTAAGATAGCCACATCTTTACAGCACCTCATGAATGTGGCAGCTGTAATTTTCAAATCCTGGCCAAAATGATTTTCACATCTCAGAAGGTGATTTCGTGGTCCATCTCTTTACAGCATCTCTTGAATGTCAAAGCTGTAATTTTTAACTCTGGTCTAAAATGTGTTTTGTGTCCTGAATGTTGATTTCACACTCCCTGCATAAAATCTTCTTTTGGGCAGGAGCTGAACATTGCTCTGCCCTTCTTTATGAGGCATGGTCATAACAGGGCTATGCTGAAAATTTGGTGTAAAATATTATAAAACAACAAATGTATGAGCCTATGTTGCATGTTGCTAATGTAGGCTCATAAGTTTGGTAATTTTCAATATTTTTATCCCAAAGTCTCCCATGCAGCCCTATCAGTTCTGGCCAGAGTTTGTCTGACATGCTGCAGTTTGCTTGTGCATGAGAGTCTACCACTTGCTGATTGGTGCTGTATTGTAACTGTGATTGTTTGTGTCTGGGAGGAGTATTTGAACAGCTATCATTTAAATAAGTTCCAGTCATCAGTTGTTTTGGATATTTGTTCTGAATGGTAAATTCATCTCTAATGGAGGATGTATAATAAAATCAAACTGAGCTCAATATCAAACTTGAGTGACATTTACTAATCACTATTTTGATGCTGGTTCTATTTATATAATTTTTATTAAAAGCTGATTTGCTGACCACTTTTTACCTTACCAATCTCAAATTAGCACACAGTTGTTTGACATGCTGCAGTAAGCCTGTGTATGAGAGCCAACCAAGTGCTTATGTATGCATACATTATCCCAGCTTTGAATGTCTTTATGTTTCCTATACACTGTCAATTACTGAGCCACAGTATACAGATTTTAAACAATATAGGCACTATCACTGAACAAATAGCTTTCTAGATCACAGTCTCTGCCAACCAACTATATATTACACAAAAAGATACATTTTATTTTAGTTTTTATTTATGTTTTTTTAATCTGCATAAGTGTGAATGACAGAGTATTTTCAGGAAAGCCTGGACAGGAAGATAGTCACAGTAGTATCACATGTGATTGGGTTTCTTATTGTATACAATTCCATATATATTAAACATGTGTAAGTTTGCAAAGGAACTGAAGCAATAATTCTAAATGGGATATTATCATAATGTGCAGTTTTCCTTACTTCTGTCAAAAGTGAATCAACTGAGAATAATTAAAATAGTCTGATCATAAGACATCTGCAGGATTCAAAGACAAGTGAGTTCTAATAAATAGTCTGAATGTAACTTATGACCAAAAGAATTCAATTATACTGACAGAAAACATAGATTTTCTTATTCTGTGGAGACAGCTGTCATGCTTTCTTTGACAGCTGTCCTGCTCCATCTGCGTCTACCAATACATTCACAGATCTACGCGTACATGAGGGTCTATGGTGTGTGCACACTCACACTGGTCATGGTGCCATGTTGATCACTTGAGCATGTCTGTCTTCATCTAGGAAAAGCAAAAAAGTGAGTCTTTTATTTTCTTTTCACTGATTATCTGAAAAGATCTGAGCACAGTGATGAAAAGGATATGAACAGGAACGCTTTCTCTTATTTTTAGTCAAGAACAAACACTTGCTTTATTTTTTGTGATATGCACTGCTACTGCTGATGTGTGAGGGAACAAGATGCAGGCTGATTATGACACTGATAAGCTGCTTGCTGGGCAGTGTTATTTTATCTCTTTGTTTACACAGTATTATTGAGTACTGTCCTTGTGCTGTTTCTTTTTCTGTGTCTTACCCCACAGTCAACAGGTACAATGTTTACCATGAAATACAGCGATTCAAAATTCTGCATAATTCAATAACAGAATGTTCAGCATACTGCACACACTTACACACACACACACACACACACACACAATACGGTCTCAGTTTTATCTCTGGCAGGGTAAGCACAATGAATATTTATTTATTTATTTGTTTGACTATAAGTCTTTACAAAATTCCAGTAAAACATGAAACACAAAGAATTTTAAAACAACATGATATTACATAGGTATACTTTCAGAGTTACCTTGCAGAATATTTCAATTTCTTATGAAGCAAGCACTAGTGTATAGACTGATAACACATAACTATTTCATTTGGTCAATGCCCAATGAACCAGGTAAACATGTCTACAAATATATGTAATATATAGTTAATGAGGTCCTAAATTCAGGAAACCAGACCTAAATTAAAATATCTGATTTTCAGATTATTAACTTCATACATAATTTTATAACAGGGTTTTCAAATAATCATTACAGTTTTGTTCAGGTCTCATGAGGGCTACCCAATTATTTAGGATTAAATAGTTTATCAAGGATTATAATTCTGACTCTGGTCCCACTTGGATGAATTGGGAAAAAATTAGACAGAATAAAAGCCAGTTTTGAGAGGATAATCCAGACCCACCCACATCTATCAAGCAGCAGAAACCTTTCTTCTATACCTCCAGGAATCCTTGCTTTAATACTTATGTGCCCATCACAGAGGCTCCACCATACATAAAGCTAGCATACATAGCCAGCTCAGTGGAGCTGAGAGCTGAGTGCTGGGTGCCTTACCTCACATCACACCAGTGACCCAGGTTGGGAATGACCTCAGGTCATTGGAGAGCTGGCACGGGGAGGAGGTAGGGAGCAGGACTGAGCAGCCAAAAGGCAACTCTCTCTCTCAGGGAGGTTATAATTCCCCCAGTTTTGGTCCTACTGGGTGGAGGCCTGATAAGTAGCATATAGGCGGGAGGGAGGTGGCAGTCAGTCGGAATGGCACCCGAGATGTAGCATGCAAATCCCATGGCATGGGGTGGGGATAAAATGGGGTAAAAAGTACTAACAATTTGAAAAAAAAGCCAGCACACAATGGTTAGTGTTCTGAAGACCATGCAAGCACTACATGATGGTGACATTTAGGGGCTAAGCCCTTGTACTTGCAGTCCTTTAATTTGGATATGCTTTCCTTTAGGCTAACACAGCCATCTGGGCCCATAATAGTCATTTGTCACCATTAAAACAGCAATGGGTGGATTTACATCTGTACTATCCTGCCCCTCAAATGCCTGCAAACATCTGGTTCCACCCAAATTTTAACAAACCTGTATCACTTGCATATGATTATCCCTCTGTAGAACAATACTAAGTGATCAGTGCATTTAGAAGGCAGTATAGCATAGTAGTTAAAGGCACTGAGCTGCAGACCTGGAGACCTGGGTTTGAATCCCATCAGCTCCTGCTTGTATACTGTGTGACCCTGAGCAAGTCCTTAACTTCCTTGTGCTCCAAGGTTGCACCTAGAAACAAACTTTAAGCAGTGTAGCCTTTCCTGGTTAAACAATTTCCTTCCATTTCCCTAAGGACAGCAGCCTAGTCCCAGATCACCATCTTACTTAATAAACTTAACTCAGAATTCCATCATCAATTTCTGAACAATTCCCAGTGCTCTCTTTTAGAACCCTCAAGTCCCCACAAATCACATCAAGAATACTTACATTGGGAAAAAACATGTACATGAGGGGGCCATTGTTATTTGGTGTATGAGACTATACTGTAGGAATAATAGTCAGTTAGATGTTATGTAACTAAATGTTTCAAAAGTGATACCACCATTTCTAAAAACAAATCGGAACATCTCCTAAAAATCATAAAACTTCATAATAAAGGAAAATACCAGCAAGCCCAGTAACTCGGGGTTTGAAGCTCCATTGACCACAGGAGGCCATTTCACAGGTAATACACTCCTTCCTCATACGGAGTTCATATAAATATATCACTTGCTTATATCCTATAAGCAAAGTTTCCAACAACTGTCTGCCCTGACCCCCACTATTCCCCATAAATAAACAGTAGAATAGACATAAAGCATAAAATAGTATCAGCTTCCATGACCAACCCGTTACCATCCAGAAAAACATCTGCTATGTATTAGGGGTTTTATTTAATCAGAATGTGCAGGAGAAGAGCATGCCATCGGACAAATGTTAGGCCACTAGTTCATATATGGCAGAAACAAGAGCAGCCAAGTTACACCCAAATAAACAAGTATTTTTAACTTCAGGCATTTGGAAAGGAATATAACAGTCAACTCCATATCTAGGAGTCCTTGTTCAGCAACTCATCTGTATTAAAGAGTCTCACTTCAAAAGTAAAACACTTTGGTGCTTGGAGGTTAAAGTGGATTCTATCAAAAGCAATGAGGTATGCATCTCAGGAGTTCAAACTCCAAAGGGAAAGAGAAAACATCACTTTATGGAATTTTATCCCTAGGTTAGAATCCACAGGTCACTAAAATAGCATCATTGTGAGGCCGGCAAGAAAAGTCACTGCATGAAAGAAGCCATGATGCCAAAATTCCCAAAAGAACACAATGAGCAGCGAAAGTTCTGGTTCCACACGGTATCATCAAAGCAATGCCAGGGCATTCAGACCCTGATACTCTTAGTTTATTTGCCAGTCTAGGCTGTGAATCACCAATTGAAAAAGAGAGTAAAAGATAACACCTGTTGGGAAATACCCATACTAACCTCCAACTATCTCTGAAACAGCATCCACATTTGTATTTACTGAAGGGGACCACCATTACAGGCCTCATACAAATTTTACTCCCTCTTTCCTTTGTCTTTATCTGGTGGTTGAGGAGTCCAGAAGGCCACTCTAGTTCCTGACCTTGACCGAGGTCAGTCACAAATCCTTCTCCATGCAATTAAGCTTCATAAATTTCAGCTGCAGCAGTACTGTAAAGAAAAAATAAACACTCTTCTAAGCATAGTATTTACACTCAAATATAAAGGACCCTTTTGCCCCAGGCAACAATAGCATACCTTCCATAAATAATGTTAGGCATGTAGATAATTATATAATGTTCCTGTTGATTTCTGCAGGTCTCACCAAGCAATGCATTCTCCAAAAATCTGTGGCATTCCAAGCGTAGGGCCGTAGCAGTGTCACCCATTCCTACAATTATTTTCTTGCTCTAATTCAGCAGATGAAGCAAAAGGAAAACTGAAATCCAACAAGCGATTGGTGTGACCATTCTAGAGCAAAATACACTTTGTAGCTCTAAGACTACAAGACAGACCATGTATCCACAGATTATTAGTTAAAATAGCATAAGCGTCATTCTTAAAAAGTAGCCAGAACTTTTAGATAGTCGACAAACAAGAAGCAAAGAGCTGTACAGAGGGAGCAGAGCAGCAACGTGGCAATCTTGCCGCTCCTCCCCACCCACATTCCAGCAAGTAAGCAGAAATTTCCCTAAGTAGATAAAGATTGGAGAAGGAAGTTTAATTTTCAGCAAAAGAACTCTAGTAATGGCAACTATGAACAGTACTTCAGTTTACTAAAAGTCAAAGAACCTCAGCACAAAATCAACTAGGCAAGGGTTACCTGAAAAGGGTATTGACAATAAAGTCAGGATTGAAAGAAATATAAAGTTACACATATCCCCATATTACAAAGCATCATGGGAGGTATATGCCGATCACCATGATAAATTTAGAATAGTTCTGTTTTAAGCAAGTTAATGTGGTGCCAAATAACCTCTCACACACTCTACAGAGGCTGAAAACACATACTTTGTCTTACACACGACCCATCACCATGCCTTGTCTGTAATGGCCCAGGGAAGGATGAACCATTACTAGTTTTGTTTTACTGGTTTGTCTCATGGTGAATCCCAAATAGAAAAGTAATCTAAAAGTCAAATAACTTCAACACAAAAGCACTGAGGCAATGGTTACCTATAAAGGGCATTGTGTAACCATTGCCTTAGTCCTGCACTTTACTTGTACAGCTGGGAAATTGAGATTTAGCAGTGTGATTTGGGTGGGAAGTTGCAGTTTGAAGACTGTACTTCACTATGGTATGCTGTCACTATGGCGACAACTTTACCATGACAGACACTACAGCGACAATAGTGCCAGGCCACTGTAGTGTCGTCGCGGGACCCAGTACTGCTTTCTTGAGGTATTGCACCCTTGCCCGAAGCAACACTGACCAGAGTTGATTAATTAAGTAGCGAGGGTGTGGGTGGTGAGAGGCAGAGCCCCTGCATGGGGGTTCAGGGAAAGACCCCTAAAGAAAACAAAGTCTGAAGTGATCCTTTATGCCGACTGCAAAAGCGGCCGACATAAAGGAGTTGCAATAACGTCAGTCGACAATGAAATTGTCGACCAACTGTCATAGATCCCTTTGCTACAACTGAGGGGGCTAGGTCTGGGGCTAGGTACATGAAGCTCAAGTCATACACAAAATTGCAATGTGCTTGGTCAAAACCCCAGCTGCATATGCACAGTCAATAACCACATGGGCATAAACAGGTGCATGGTTTCAGAATCTGTTTATATAATCTAGGGCAGTTTTTGAACATACTAGATTATATGGACCATGCAGCGTTGCTTTTTCCCATGCCATTTTTTGCTGCAGGGTTTTGACAAGGTGCCAGAAGACAAGTATTAAAAAAAACAACTGTGCTCTGCTTCATTATCAGAAAGTGAAAATGACAGCCATTACGTTTTAGTGCCATTGTTAATAACATCAGCAATTCTCCTGTCTGTTTTAACACTGCCTATTTATGAATCATATTCCCACCTCTGCTCTGCAGACACTGTCACTATGTATTGTTACTGTAGTATTCACATTCACAGATCTGTCTCAGATTTGCTTTAAACTCCCTGAACCAATCCTATCACCAAGGTTTTGCAAATGTAGTTTTATTGTCCTTTGGAATAAATGAGCACTTGATTTTGTAAAGTATTGTAAAATATATGGTCTTACCAAATGCCCCTTTAGAAAATCATGAGATTGTGTAACCATGGGGACCTCCTGCCATCTTTTTTTTTCAAACTCTATTTTTTCACCCACCATTGCTGAACTCTATCTGGCGACTTCCCCAGGCGCATTCTCTACCTCTGCGTTGCCTCCCGTACTTGTCACCGCTCATCTCAGCACCAGGCATCCCCAGGTCTGCCCCTCTGGGAAGGGTTGCCCCCCCAGGGCATACTATCTTATAGTACTGAGCCACCAGGCTGGAGAGAGGGGGTGAGAAGCAGAGGGTACTCAGGCCCGACTCCAGGAGTGTGGAATGAGGGAAGTGCCATCACCTATCAGCGGTGGAGGAGATTTTCTACATGGTTACATTCCCTGTGGAGCCGAGCAACCAAGGCAATACCTGCTGTGGCTCCATCCCTGGCATATGCCTGCAATGCTCATTCAGCTACCCCCAGCCTCCACCAGAGGTCGCTCATTGAGCGATTGCTACCCCAACCCTCCCTAAGGAAGAGAGAGCAGTCCTCCTGATGCTCAATCTCTTCCTCCCTTGCTGACCCCCAGCCACCCAGGCTCATTCCCAACCCACGCTGCTGGTGTGGGATGAGGTGTGGCATCCAGCGCCTCAACCCTCAGTGCACGGCCAGCACCTCCTACCATCTTTTGATGCAGATATTTTCACCATCAATACAGCAAATCAACTGATCAACTAATGGACTTTATTGCCATGTATTGATCAGCCACAGAAAATACAAGTTTGTGTATACGTTTGCTATAACTAGCAGTGACAGAAAGAATTGAATTTTATATAGTGCCTTTCATACAAACTGTAAACTCATGCATGAGGAAGGCTGAGGCATCATGAACAGTCACAATAAGGTGATGTCTATTCTGATTAAAGCTCTCCAGGTCCACTGTGAAGGTGATATAATCAAAATTCTTGCACACTGGTCTAGCTTGCCTACAAATATAAAATCAGTTGTGTGGAGGATTAGATTCTCACTGAGAAGAAAAAATACATAATGATCCAAGCATTGTTAGTTATATTAATCAATCACTCTAGTGTCCACAAAATGTGAATTTTCTTTCACTTCCAATCCTCTGATTGTCAATCTATCTGGCCATCCCATGATCATATTGATCCTAAGGGTATAAGTGGAAAATTATCAGTTGCCTATGTGTCTAATAGCTATACTATTGTACAGCTTGGCCAGCTGATATGGATCATTGGAAGTCTATAACCTCTGCAATGAGCATAGCCTTTGCTGGCTGAGGACCTGGGATGCAAGACAGCTTCCCAAATCCATAACTGCCAAACAGTAGAAGATGTGACAATGCACGCAGTGCTCCTCTAACTGTTATGTGGTATGAACAGCGTAATTAAAAATTACTTGCTTCTAATAAGAATATTCTGATATATTTTGCAAACAAGTATTTTCCATAATGCAGATAAACAACAGTTACTTGTGTAATCCTGTTTGGTAGCATTCTGTAGCAGAAGCAACAGACTGGCTTAAGTAAACAGGAAAGAGTTTCAATCTCACCATTCCCGAAAACCTGGAGCCCTATTCTCAGTTACAAACAGAGCTGTTAAATAGTTGCAGCAACCACATAGCACCTCTGGCAACTGTGCTGCTCCTTCAAGCTACTGTGTGCGCAATGTGAGTCATAACTCCTTCCTGCATGGTCACAAAAATGTTTGCAACCATACAAAAGTGGATGGAGCCATAATGGTAATTGTCCACTATATTATACCAAAACAATGTCAGCTTCAGCAATGCTAGTCACAGCCTTCTGTGACCCACTTGCCAACATAATTTCTACAGACAGGTGGTAAGAGTGTGACAGTGCTGTGACCAAACAGCATAAACTGGCAGGGAAGAACATGCTCCAAAACTGTGTTTTCTTATGGACTGGAGCAGGGTGGAGACTGGAGTATCAAGGAGAACAACACATAAATGAGTGGGAGGATGCCTTGCAGCACCAAGACACTTAGTCATCAGTCCACAGAATCCTGGAACCACTGTTCACTGGGAAATTAAGGTAGGATGGGGCTAAGACAGGGAAACATCATTGCTGTATACACATTTGCCTTGGAATCACAGCATGGCATTGTGCCACGCAGCTGGTGGTGTACCATGCTGTGACTCTGGCTATCACTAACCATCAGGATAGTAGGTACCAATCCCATATGTACAATCTAATGTTAGGATACCTGATTTGCATGGTGCACAGTAGCAGGGGAGACTGAAAATGCAAATAGGTGGCAGCAAAATAGAGTGACAGAAAACTATGCATTTAGCATAACCACCATTATGAATGAGAACTGGGTCCCAGATCTTCCCATCTACTCTATTTTTGACTTTCAGGTTTTCAAAGTGCAGTTCATTTTGAAAATGATCATTTTTCTCAAGTGTAACGATAGGACAGATAGTAAGTACAAGGTTACCACATTGAAGGAAAAGGCATTGAGAAGATGGCCGAAAGAGTGTTTAGCAGGAAAGAAGAATGCCTAGTAACCTTTGTGTGCTTGTTTATTCAGTCAGACACTTATTGGAGAAACATTCTACTAAAACATGCCCCATACAACTTCTGAATTACTAAATTTAATTTAAATTAAAAAGCTACATGCCTCTGTCAGTTCAATTACTACTGTAGCCATGTCGGCCTCTTGGTCTTAACTGTCTATTAAATTATTCTACATTGAAAGGATGGGTCTCTTAGATGTCACAGTTTGGCCAATTTGCTATATAATCTGAAGAAAAATATATTTGAACTGAAGAAAAGGATGTTCAGCTGCTCATCCTGAAACAGTGATGGATGAAAACGAAAACACAAATTTTTGAGCAGCTTTTGCTCATTGCCCTTGAGTTGAATTAGTTGCACATATCCTAGAATTTGCAAACTAAAACATCACATACAGTGGCATGCAATACATGGTAGTATCTGCAACATGCATTTATTCCTTTTAATCCCCATTTTATGTACTATATCTCTCCATATGATAATTTCCAAAACAACAGCACCAGCTGCATGAACAGGGCAGGCACATCTCTGGGTGGTTTTATAGTTAAAATGTATTGCTTAATCTTAATCAGCAGGTTTTGCAAATGTAGTTTTCCTGTCCCTAGGAATCAATCAGTACTGAATAATATATGGCGTTACCAAGGGCTACCATACAAAAACAAGAGATTGTATCTTACAGGAGCCCTCCTGCCATCTGTTTGAGGCAAATTTTAAATAAAATAATATTTACCATCAATAAAAATATAACAAGTCATCTGGTTAACTAATGGACTTTGCTGTCATGTATGGGTCAGCCACAGAATTATAAGTTCAAGAGTCTGGGTTTAATATTTACTAACAGGGACAGAAAACATTTAGTTTTATATAGTGCCTTTCATACATACTCTATATCATAGCACTTTACAATCCATGAGCAGTACATGAACAGTGGGAGCAGTCATTGGTGAATACACATTTACAAATGCGCTACACACAACACACCAGACACTACTGGTAAGTGAAACTGGGAAGGTTAAGGTATATTCAGGGTGTTAAATACAGAGAAAGTGAGAAGGATGTAAAGAATGACACATCACAGGACACAGGTTTATAAAGAGTTAATGCATAACCTGGTACATTGCAGGCATGAGACCACAGGCCAAGTGCCTTCAGCTACCCAGAAATGTATTAATTCTCCATAAACCCCTGCCCTGTGATAAGCTATTCTTACAAACTGGGTAATTAAGGAGCTACTGATGCTTCAAAGAAAACTTTAAAAAGCATAATAATTAGGTATAGTTCTGCTATCATGCCATTTATATTTGGTATATTTCTCTTCTCCATTATTTATTACTAAGACATTTTGCATGAATATATGATCTTTATCCCTTAGAGTTCCTTTAGAGTCTATCTGCCTCTTACTCCCTACTTCAAGTCATAATCCTCTGTTGTGACATCACAATCTGTTGCTATGGGAGTAACTGTGATACCACAAGCCGTGCTCTATGACTTCGGTGAGAGAAAGCAGCTGGAATAGATAAACTCCTCAGGAGCAAAGATCCTGTTTTCATACAAATGACCTCAGTAATAAATAATGAGGAAGATGAATACAGCACTAATGGGAAATACAAGCTGGAATGTGTCTAAATATTATGTTTTGTTAAAGTTCTCCTGAACATGTCACCAGCTCTTTAAGAAAAAAAACTGAAACATGATTAAAACATTTCAGATTTATTCAGGTGTAAATTTGCCTTGAAAATAGTTTCTAGTAAATGTCTACTTGTGATGCTTTTTGCAAATCTCTGTTTGATTTTGCTAGTAGTTAAAATTAACAGGTCCATTTATACTAAAATGTTCCAGGCAAAATGGATCTGATTCTTAGATGTTGCAGGTTCATTGAGATTAGATTCACCTGGTGGCTCAGTAACACAGCAGTAGCAAGTGACTCAAGAGGGGAAGAAGATGGTGGCTGAGGAACAAAGGCAATAGCTGGTGACAGATCAGCAAAGGCAGTACTGGTCAAACTGTTGCTCATTCTGTCCATCAAGTTCAAGTTTATTTCAAGTTCAAGTTTATTGCAGGAAAACTCCATTGAGCAAGCTCATTCACAAGGAGGTCCTGTGACATAAACACTTCAAGTACAAACACAGATATGTAATAACAGTATATACATAAATACACGTTACATGATACAGGCTGGATATACATACAAGGGTACCACTAGGGTGACACGGGTGGTAAACATTGATATGAGACAGGAAGTGACTTACAGGTTGCATACTGATAAATGAAACATGATGACTGGTGTGTGCAATACATACAGTATTTTGGCAGCTAGAACAAACAACAGTCTACAACTGATATTGGGGAGGAATGATTTGATAGAGTAGCAGTGGAGCGTAAGCAAAGATAAAACCAGGAGTAGAAGGAAGGAAAGCTGTTAATATGACAAATCAATTATACCTTACCAATGGATAAATATGGCACACATGGGGAAGGAAGAGACTTAATGACAGTTACAGGTGTCTTTTTTATTTTGGCTGAACTTAGCGATTTGTAGAAGTTTATTGAAACTGTGCTAATTAGTTTCAGTACGGTTTGTAATTGGTTCCAAATGGAGGGAGACGGGCATATGCAATATACGTTTACCAAGAAGTCCAGCGTCCTTGGTATGTCAAGCATAATAAAGTCAGATTTTCTCGAGTATGCACTATGTGAGATACTAATAAGGGAAGAGAGATAGCTTGGCAATTTCTGCAGGAGCAGTTTAAGAGTCCATAGCCCAGCATGGAGCAGGCGTCTAGTAGTAAGGGATGTCCAACCAACAGCGCATATAAGTCACAGTGGTGCAAGCGGTAAGGGAGTTGGTAATGAATTGTAATGCACGGTGATAAAGGATGTCCAGTTTACTTAGATTTGCAAGAGTGGTGGAGGAATAGATTACATCGCCATAGTCAAGTAGGGGAGAAAAGTGGCCTGTACAAGCTTGTTTTGAGTTTCAAGGGAAAAGGGCCTATTTCTGTAGAAGAAACCTAACCTTGCTTTTAACCTTCTAGAGACATCTTGACGTGGTCACTGAAAGATAATTTATTGTCGATCCTGATACTAGATATTTAAATTTGGTTACAACTTCCAGAGGCTCGTTTAGCGTGGTGACAATGAAGTCTTGGGCAAGGGTATCAGTGGTAGACATTGACCAGTAGTTCATTAGGCAGCTTTCACAGCAATGTCCAGTCACTGTCATTATTCCTATGAATGCTAGTCCAGCTTCAGAGGAAGGAGCAAACCATACTCTAATTTTTGAAGTTGTAAAGTTGTAATCTGCTGGCAAAATAATGGTGAATTTGCCTTTGCTGATAAATTTGAGAGCTTTGCTAATTAATTAAATGTGCCTTTTCAACTTTGCATTGGCATTTTGCCAGTAACTTTGCCCTTAGTACACCTAGGCAACTTTTGTTCAAAATAAGGCTACAGGTAAACAAGTGTCTCAGGGTCACATGGAAGAGGCTCTGCTGGTCACACAGTACATCTCTATAGTGAAATAAAGCTTCTCTTTTGGTTTTGTATTGTTAGTCAGTGGAGCAGACGAGTCTGCCAGCTTTTAGAGACCAAAACCCAGCCAAAATCTATATTTTCATAACATTCAAAGCTTTTTTAACTTTTCTCATTCTCTTTCAAGTCTCTGTGTTCTTATTAGTAATTCAGTTTCATTTTCTGATATATTTTGCCTACATTTTTGAAGTTATACATTTCTAGTTCCATTTTTCTATCTAACTTTTCTTTTCTCTGTCTCCGTCTCTTCCTATTTCTTTTTATCTTATGTGAAATGAAGCCCTTTCATGGGGACATAAGAACTTGTGAAAGTGGTGCCATATGCTTGCACTGTACAGCACTTAGGGGTATCCAGTAACCCCCACAGCAGCCCCAACTGCAGCATCAGCAGCTTCCAGCTCCCCAGCTCTGCTGCTACCTGAGCCACTGGCCTTAGTTCAGTAGCAACTCCCATTCACCCACTCTGCAGCAGCCTGTACCCCTTGCCTTCCCATGGTACTAGAACATCACCAGCTTCCCCATCCCCAAAAATCTTATTCATCCTCTTCTAGCTCATCAGTGTCAGCCAGAGCTAAGCAGTCATGATTTTCCCTGCTCTGGGAATTCTTCTGTTGACCCCCTGGATGCCACGGCTGTAATGTGTAATATATGTCATGCACTGGTTGGCTCGAGACAAGGGGCCATCTCAGCACTGGTAGCCAGCACACCAATTTAAAGATGCATCACCAGGCTCAGTAGGAGGCCACAAAGTGTGAGGTGGCAGTGATGGCACATCTGTGGCACTGATGGGAGAGCACTAAGCATGAAGTTGCCATCTTGGAATACTGAGGGAATGGGATAGGACCAGCAGCAACAGCACCTGCACTAGTACTGGGATTAACAATGGCACCTGCACCAGCTCCTGCACCTGCACCACTGCCAACCACAGTGGTGGGGCTTTCTAAATGCACGTAAAGATATGGAGACCTTCACTGTTGTGTTGGGTCAGTGAAGCAGCTCATTGCAAAGTTATTGGAGAACCAAAGGTGCTGATTGATGGTATGAATGAGTTCCATCATGGCGGCGTGGGTGCTGCTCAATCTGGTGGAGGGCCGTGAAAATCTTTCTGGTGCAACTGTTCTGTCATTTTCTCTGTCCTTTAAGTTCTAGTCCTCATTACTCCCTCTTTTACACCCATCCTTTTTCTATCATATGCTCTTT
Source organism: Neoceratodus forsteri (assembly GCA_016271365.2). NCBI lineage: Eukaryota > Metazoa > Chordata > Ceratodontiformes > Ceratodontidae > Neoceratodus > Neoceratodus forsteri. Next base: position 256,045,010 of record CM028137.1, on the reverse strand, counting down.
CAAGTCTCCTTTCAGTCTTTCTTCCTCCTTTGTTTATGCCTCAAAAATATAAAACTTAACAAATACTTCCTCCTTTCTTTCTCATCATGATTTCTGCATCACTTCTCTTTCATTCTTAAACCAACCCCCAAAATTCCATAATTTTATTTTTCATATGTATTTTCTTTTACGAAATTGTTTATACATCATATTATTCTCTTTTCTCTCAGTACTATTTTTGTTGTCAAGCTGTGTCATTTACATACAGTATATAGTGCATTTGAAAAGAACAATATCAAAATGTTCTGGCCCTGAATGTTTTATTTCAGTCCAACAGCTGATGTGTTATATCTTTCACACAGTCACACTGTTGGACTTATTCTCCCTCAAGACAATCACTTTGTTCCCTGTTTTACTTCCTGAAAATTTATAATGAACAAGAAATTATTAAATGGTGGTAGCTAAAGCTGTTCTGTTGAAGTCACCCTCTAGGACAGTATTTCTCAAGCACATAAGGTGAGTTGACAAAAGTGCTCATGTACATTTACTTTTGAAATTCTTTCCTGGATAAGAAATTATTAAATGGTGGTGATGTACCACTGATGCTACTACTATGTGGTACTGCATGGTGTGTTACTTCCCCACCACATTTCTTGTAATACTGGAGGGTAAAAGTGTAAAAGCACAAGATACATAAATGCGTGCTCCATTAATTTTCTGAACTACCAAAATAAACATACCAGGCTGCTGCATGCTGCTACCTGGGGCTACACTGTGTGTCTGTCCCACTTCCGCTGTTCTTGTAATGCACTGTTGGATAAAAAAGCACAATGGGGCCTATTCACTAAGGGGCATGGAGCAAGTTCACAGGCGGCGAGCTCTGCACCCACAGGAGAACCATGGGGACAGCATTCATGAAGCAGCGGTCTTCACCTGGTCCTTCCATGGCCCTGCCCCCAGGTGTGGCAGTGCATAGGGAGGAATATGAGCCCGGGCAGCAGCCAATCAGCTGCCTTACCCAGGCCTGCAGTGGATCCCTGGTGCCATCTTGCTGGGGGAATGTTGAGTGCTGGCAATGTGGCCTGGGGGCTTGTGCTGGCCACCCATCCCTGCCTGATCCCCATCCCCCAACCACAGGGCACCTTCCTGTAGGGGTCTGATGACCTCTCCTCCAACACCAGTGGGTCTGGCGGTGGCGAGTGGAGGCGTGTAGCTGTTATGGCTGGTTTCCAGATGCGCAGCTGCTGGCACCCTGCGCAAGGCACTCTGCCCATTCAGCATGCGGTGGAGTGCCAGGCGCCCCCCCCTCCCTAGGAGACCCGGCCCAGCCGCATGGAGCTCCACACTCGGCCAGGGATCTAGTGCAGGGGTGGCATAACTCATTTGGGAATGCCGTGGTGGGTGCACATGGGTGCAGGTGGGCTATGTGCCTGGGTTATCGTCACATAGTGCAACCAAACCATTAGTAAATAGGCCCAAATATTTATAAACTGTGTGCTCCAAGAATTTTTCTCAACTACTAGAATAAATACTTCATACTGCTGCATACTGCTACAAGGTGACACCCTGTATCTGTCCCACTGGCACAGTTCTTGTGCAATACATTTCACTTGAAATGGTGCAAAACACACAATATGCATGCATTCTGAGATCCCACAATTTTTCACAACTACCCAAACATGATGTTAAATAATGCCATGCTTTATGTCAGTCACACCAACATTATTCTTGTATTTCCTTTTCAGGGAAATGTTGCAAAAATCAGAATATACTGTACTGGAAATATGTCACCTGATAGCATGCTGCTACATGGTGCCACACTGTGTTAGTCTCACCAATACAGTTCTTGTAGCTGCATTTTAGGGATAACCTTTAGTGCCCCTAAATTTTCAGTTCACTGATTTCTGCTGTCCAGAAATTTCTGCATTAGGACACAAAATGAGATTGGCTCCCTGAATTAATATGCTGCTGCTGTACTCTGACACTAACACTCTACAGCACCTGCCGTGATTAACTGCAGAAATGACCAGAAATGATGGATGTTTTTTCATGAAATCATAATGCTTCAGTATATTTCTAACCATCCTTTGTTCCTGTTTCTTTCTTTTCAGGAATTTACCACTTGGAGGATTATATCCTGTTATTGCATGGGTCTGGCCGATCTGGTTATTTAAATGGGAACTGTCAGCTCCCCAGGAGCAAAGAAATGGAACCTTGAGGTCCCAATTTGTACAAAAGCAACATGTTTGAATATTTTAAATTACTTACAGTGCTGAGATTTTTATTTTTATATTGGTGATCAATTCAATACAATTACAGTTTATTGCAGGAAAGATCCATTGAGCAGGCTCATTCACAAGCAGGTCCTGAACATATACCAGAAATGTACAAAAACACAGACATTAAATGAGAAACATAACAACATGATAGAGTGCTATAACAGGGAATAAAATAAATGAGATGAAGGCATGACAGTGAATAAAAATACACAAAGCAATAGATACTGATGGTGCTAACACATTGCATCTACAGGAATATGTAAATACAACACAGTTTATACCAGTTATGTGCTCCACAATTTTTCTAAAGTACCACAATATATACATCAATCTGCTGCATGCTGTTACAAGGGGTATGCTGATGCTACTGCAACAATTTGATAGCAAATGACACTACAGTGACAACAGCGCCAGGTTGCTGTGGTGTCATGTGAGGACCCCACCACTACTTCCTGGGAGTATTGCACTCCCTCCCAGAAACAACTCCAACTCGGAGTTGATTATTTTTAACAGGGGTGGGTGAAAGGCAGAAACCCTCTGAAGAAAACAATTAATCCTGTGAGCTCCCTTCATGCCGACTACTAAATGCGGTCAACATAAGTAGTTGCTGTAATATCGGTTGACAAATAATTTGTCAATCGACTGTCATGATCCGTTACAAGGTACTGTGTCATGTGTCAGTTCCCTACTACAGTTCTTGTAGCACACTTTAGGAGAAGATGTCTGAAAACACACTATACTTAATTTCAGTGGTCCAGAATTTTCTGTTATCAGAAAAATATATCAGGCTGCAGCATGCTGTTACACAATGCCATGCTGTGTGTCAGTCCAACAAACACAGTTCTTGTAATGCACTTTATAGGAAATGGTGCAAAAACACAATATAATGATAACCTGTGCTCCCAGAATTTTTCTTAATGGACAGAAAATTTATATCAGGCTGCTGCAGGCCAGGAAAGCAACAACGACGGAGTAAAGGAGACAGATTACTGAGAAGGCAATAATGGAAGAGGGGACCAAGGGGAACTTCAGGAAGAGCACAACACAGGAGCGGAGAAGCAGGCTGGGAAGGAATAAGGAAGGCATGAGAACTCAAAAGAGGTGGCGGTGAAGGTTAGGGAGAAAAGATAGCATTTAGAAGTATAAGGAAACACAGAAGAAGCATGACAGAGAACTGTACTAGTTAAGGTAGAAGGAAGAAGGGAGGAAGTCAGAATAGCAAAGGCCCAAACTGAAGAAAAGATAGCCAACTCAGTTAAGAAGGGGATAAATCTTTTATAGGTACATCAGGAGCACAGAAAGACAAAGGAGGGATAGTGAGGCTGAATAGAATGGACGGTGAGATGGGCAGAGAGGGACAGTGAAAAGCAGGGATACTGAAGGAATACTTCTGCTCAGTATTCACAAAAGAGGAGGAGGAGGAGGAGGTACCTAATCCAATTAACAGAAGCACTCTGGATAGGGGGTCTATCCAGTCCTTTCACAGAAGAAAGGGTTCTGAAAGAACTCCTAAAACTGAAGGTGGACAAAGCAATGGGGCCTGATGGAATTCACCCAGAATTCTAAAAGAATTAAGGAGAGAACTAGTGACACCACTGACTACCCTTTTAGCAAATCATGGGAGGATGGTGTGGTACCAAGACTGGAGGAAGGCAGATGTGATTCCCCTTCACATAAGTGGGAGCAAGACAGGCGCAGGAAACCACAGACCTGTCAGTTTGACCTCTGTGGTAGGGAAAGTGATGAAATCACTTCTGAAGAAATAATTGTTGGGTACCTAGAGGCCAGTGGCACAGGACCCAAGGCAGCATGGGTTCACAGTGGGAAGGTCATGTCAGATGAATCTAATTGATTTATTTGACTGGGTGACCAAAGTAGTAGACCAGGGAGATGCTGTGGCCATGGTCTACCTAGACTTTAGCAATGCATTTGACACAGTCCCTCACAAAGATTAATAATCAAATTAACCAGCCTGGTTGTGGGTCCCAGGGTGGTAGCCTGGGTAAAACACTGACTGGACAACAGGACACAGAAGGTAATTGTAAAGGAGTCCACTCTGAAGAAAGAGGGGTTACTAGTGGGATACCTCAGGGTTCAGTACTGGGTCCAGTCCTTTTTAATGTGTTGATAAGTGACATTGCAGAGGGACTGGAAGGAAATATGCCTCTTGCAGATGACACAAAGATCTGCAAAAGGGTTGATACAAGGAGGCATGGAAAGAATGTGAAGGGACTTGGCAAGGTTGGAGGAATGACCAGAAGTATGGCAGCTGGATTCAATGCAAAGAAGTGCAAAATAATGCACCTGGGAAACAAAACCCAGGGAAGATTACACAATGGGGGGTGGAGGTAGTAACAACAACAAAAATAGAAAGGGACCTGGGGTAATCATATCAGATGACCTTAAGGTTGTAGAAAGCAATGTGAGAAGGCAGTAGGGAGGGCTGGGGGTACTGGGCTGTATAGGGAGAGGCAGCACCAGCAGAAAACAGGAAGTTGTCATCCCTCTGTACAGACAGTTGGTGAGACCCCATCTGAGTACTGTGTCCAGATCTGGAGACCCCATCTCTGTAAGGCCGTGAGACAGGATGAAGGCAGTCCAGAGGAGGGCAACTAAAATGGTGCAGTGTCTGCAAGAGAAGCTGTATGAGGAGAGACTAAAGGAGCTAATATGTATACCCTTAAGGAAAGGAGGGAGCAGGGGGCATGATAGAAACTTTTAATTACCTCAGTGGATTCAACAAAGTCCAAGAGGGTAGCATCTTTCAGAAAAGATATGTGCAAGAACAAGGGGACACAATTTGAAGATAGAGGGGACAGCTCAGGAGCAATGTGAGGAAGTATTTTTTCACAGAGAGGGTGGTGGAAGCATGGAACAGCCTTCCTGAGGAGGTTGGGTCTAAAACTGTGGGAGAATTCAAGAATGCATGGGACAGACATAATGCAATTTTTGTGGGGGGTAGGAAGAAATAGGCTGTTGGTTAACTAGGATCTGCAGCTTATCCTGTAGGTAGGGAAATGGGCAGACTAGGTGGGCCAAGCGGTCCTTATCAGCCATCAAAGTCTATGTTTCTATGTTTCACAAGGTTGAAATCCACTTGAGTACACTAAACTCCTTCCTTTGTACTATATGTGACCTTTGGCATGGAGGAGGAAAAAATTCCTGTGGAGAAAATCACTGGGGACCCAAGGCTTAAGTCTTCACCCCATGAGGCCACACAACTGCATTTAAACAGGGGTTAAATTGAGCAGGTAACCACAGGAACTCAGTTCCACTACCTGTTACAAAATTGTAAGAGATTTCCTGTACCTCTGTCCTCATTCTCCACCGAACAATACTGGAGAGTTTGAACCACCTAGATATAACAATTCTATAATCTCCAAGTCTAGATGTGAAATTTCCTCCACCTAAACTTTTCAATGTAACTATGGATTCTCATCGTACCTGGAACCTATAACAACAGTGTAAATCTGAAAGACTGGGCCTGTGACAAGCTGCTGGAATGGGATATAAAGAAGACAAACAGAATTGGGCACTACTACTGTAAAGTTTGGGTGTTTTTACAATCAAAGAAGGGGTGTGGCAAACTTTGGAGGAGTGAAGTACTCGCTCCATCCATCTAATTGAGGATCATCCTCTCAGGTGTCACTGAACTATTATAATATGCCTAAAGGGACCAAAAGGGAATGTACAACCCTTGGAGAAAAGAGGCTAACCTCCATTAATAAGGATGGCTATCCTCCTGCAAGGAGTTAGACTCTGTTATGGAGGTTTGCTTGATCTGCATCCTGTGGGAAGCCTAATCCTTGGTAAGTGTTACAGATTTATAGTTAAATGACCAAAGGAGCACTTGGATGCAAGAGCACAACTTCATTACTCATTGGGAACAAGGCCATGGAGCAAAAGGTCCCACTAAGTGAAGAGGAATGGTTAATAACGGGCATGAACAGAGCATATTTGGTAAATAAATCAATGTTAAGTATACAGTTAGCTGCCCAAATGTATCTTGGGTTTGGTAGGTCAAGGGTGTCACAGAGCTGCAATCATATGACTAAAGGAATCCATGCTGAAAGTTACATCCATACACTATATTTGGACTACAGGACATTTGGGCTACCACTCACACAATACATCATATTGGGTTAAACCTATGGACTACAGCACAGAATGAGAAATCTAACTATCATTAATCCTTGACAATCCAGGGCCTTACTGTAACCGATGAGCAACTAGGCCCAATACTAAACTCAGGAGAAGTAATGGTTGCATGACAGAGTAAAGAACAAAGACAAAAAGGGCATGGCATGGGGTGGTTCATAAGAAATGGAGCTGTGCAGGCATCTGTAGTGAGCCCTTGCGGAGCTTAGTTAGTGCAGTATGGTGCTATGAAGGGTGATGGATGCTGAACTCTGAGGTTGTTGTTGGGGCCAAAGCCTGATTGTCAATGAGGCATGAATCCAGTGGCTGTTGGAATATGAGCCCCATGGTAACTGGGGCATAAGCCAAATGATCACAGGGCATGAATCTAATGGCAGTGGGGTGGAGACCAGTGGTCACTGAGGCATGGTCCCAGTGGCACTGGGGCCCAAGCTTAGTGGTTGTTGAACATGTGATTGGTGTCCATAGGGGCATGCACCTGAATGTGTAAGCAAGTACCAGAGCAGTAGGTATCATGAATAAATGTAAGGGAAGCAAAGGCCCAAAGGTCCAGGACACAGGACAGCCACAACAACAGCTACGGAATGGAGATGGTGGCCCAGCATCTGGCAGGGTCAATCAGGACAGAGACACAAATGAAAGTGAACCCAGTATCAAAGGCCCTTCTAGAACAAAGCAGGAATAACAAGGGCATAGAGAGGGAGCCATAGGTAGAATATTCCCATGCATGGCCCGAGCAATGCAGTAAATGATTGTGAGGAAGATAGAAAAAGTGGTGAAGCTGCAATGGAGACCAGAAAGAGAAAAGAGTCACCACAGACCCAGATCCCCACCAGTAGAGAAAGGAGGGAGCAGGATGCATGCCGTCAAGCACAGCCAGATGTCATGCTAACAGATGGAAAGCCCTAGAAGCAGGCATAGGACAGTATCGATGTCTGAAGCTGAAGGGCCCCAGTCAGAGAGCTGAGCCACAGCACAATGAGCAGCAGATGAGACAGACAGAAACAAACAAGCAGAATGTGGTGTCCCCAGCTAAGCACAAGGAAGCAGCACAGGAAGCCATGATGAACAGTCTACATGACAGTCACACACAGAAGAAACCCAGACACACAACTGCAATGGGAGTGTGGTCCAGGAGCAGGAACTACAAAAATGAGGATGGCAAGCTGCAACCATGTGTCAAAGGTAGGAAGAGGCAGAAGGGCAGGCTGAAGGAAGCTAGCAGCTAAATAGCTGCTGGCAAAACAAGCATCAAAGGGTATTTGGGTATGCCACGATATATACAGTATATAGCACACAGTTGGGGGCATGGCAACTATTGTCCACTGCCCCATTGAACTTCTGGCGTAGCCTACCAATTGAAACATACAAATGCTTACATGAGGCAAAAAACAAGCATCCAAAGGTGCTTTGGGCATACATGATACATATTTATAAAATGGGTAGAGGCAGTAAAGCAATCTGACTGGTTGACAGCCCTTGACAGCGATGCCTTTTATTTTGCTTATACCACAGTAAAAAAACTAGAGCCAATACCAGTGACCCACTAACTCATGATATCCTTGTGCAACCCTAGCAAGTCTTCCTTCATCCCTCCTGATTTTCAATGTTAAACTCCTGAGTGGCAGGAACATGCAAGTGGTTCAAACAGCTGCTCTGTTTCTCTCTCTGTCCCTCACTCCCTCTCATCCACACACACTCAGCTAATTTTTGTTTCCTCCAGACCCACAGAGCAGCATTCTGTATACCTTACTTCTCCTGACCCATCGTCAGCAGCGTGGTCCTCACCATACTCACGGCAGTCTCTTGTGCTCCACTGTGACTGCCCGAGAGTCAGACCACCAGCACTTTCTTGAGAAATGGAACAACAGATGGAAGTGTGTTGTCAGCAAGACCACAAGAATATCTTTGTCTTTCCAGCCACCTAGCGACCCAACAGTTTATTTAAATGATTCAGATCTTACAACACAAAGTTTGTCCATTATCTGTATCTGGAGCTGAACTGAAAAAATGCTGGTAAAAGGAATGTAAATGTTCTCCATTACCTTATCATCTATATAACTTTCAGTCCAGAGTTCATCAGGGCACCCATCAAATTCTTGCCTATTAAAACAAAATATATATATTCTCAAATACATTTCCATGACAGCCCTTTTAATCAATACAGTTACTGATTTTTTTCTTAACCCTTGCCTGTGGAATTCTAAAGGTTGTCTTTTGTTCCCTCACAACAACACTGTGATCTGATAATCAAACAGAGTTTAGGACATTTGGTTGTGCATAAAACTGGTTCAGGTTGGTGAGTAATTCATATAAAATGTAAATCTACTAAGCATTCAGCGTGACGTGCTTTCTGATGGTTATGAGGGTAGCTAAATAGGTTGAAAATGTCATACTAAATTAATAAATGTAATAAGGCTAAACTTGATTCTAGGAAGCTCTTTGGCTAGAAAAGTGTCCCTATATAGGTAATAGCTTCAAGTTCATTTTTTAAAGCTATTTTATGATGCAGACTGAGTTACTGATATAACTAGAGTTGGGGGCGACAAGTACAGTATCTGTAATTGTTGGGTCCAGATGCAGTGATATCTTTCAAACCAATATGTCATTATTGCTGTAGTAAAGATTGAATTTTATGGAATATATCACGAGTGTCTTTCCTTATATGCACAATAATATTAGCACAGTCTAGAAACAATGTGAAAGAGAACACAAGAGGGAAAGTTGAAAGAAAAAAAGCTGAAGGCAGAAGACAGCATGAAAACCTACTATTGGGAAGGGAAAATGACAGGTAAATTAGATGAAAGGCACACAAAGATAAAGAAATCTGTACAGAAAAAAGCAGCCTGGCCAGGTGGCATTTCGGGTAGTATGTTGCTCAACTACGTTTGAGATTATGGTACAATACGTGACTCATTCCTGATGCCTATAATGTGCCAAAAGAGACTCTGGGGTATGGGTTCTCATTTGCTGGCTTGAGTGCCTCTTTAATGCAGTGTGGACTGAAGTGACATTTTGTGGCCATTGGTGTCAGAACGGTCTGAAAAGTGGTAGGGCCAGGGATGTAAAGGTAAATCCCCCAATGAATTGGTTCACCCACAGAATAAGTTTTTCCTCATCAAAATTTGTAATCTGTGGAGTAACTCTACCACCACACCAACAGACAGCAGCAACTTCCAGTGCATAGTTCCTTAATACCCACCTGAAGTCCTGGCCTTTCCCTTTCATTTTACAGTTTGACCACTGTGCTTCAATTTAGCAAGCCATGAACCCAGTCCATCCCCATCAATACAACGGTTTTATAAGGTAAAGGAGGAAGTAGTTTTCAAATGGACTATGACATGCACTTACTAAATGATGCCTTACAAACTTCCAGTGATGTAGGGACCTGAAACGGCAGAGCGAATGCTGAGCTCGGATCCCACCAGATTAAAATAGCCTCCATTTCAGATAATTCACCTTACTAGAATATCATTTTGCTTCTGGCTATATTTTTGAATGGAAAGTAAGATGAAAAAGATGAAAATGGTGATTCTTCTGCAGACTTTGACAATATGGATGCTGCTCATTTTCCTGGGCTGGCAGATCCGTGGTTATAGCGGCAGATACTGCACAGCCATCCAATGCTGCTATTCTGGATGAACTGTGAGAATTCTGAGTTGAGTTTTGGGCAAAGCAGCTGAAACTTAAATACTAGAGGGCTACCCTTGAAACTAAATTTGGGTATTTAAAGCAAACTCCCAGGTGGATCACTCGGAGTGGATCATCCTTAAAGTTCTACAGGATCAACAAGATTTATTGGAATGCTGCGATGATCTGGAGAACTGCTCCTGATGCAATAATATTAGAATTCTTGAGGTGCCTGAAGGGAAGAGCTTGGACATGCTGATATTTTGTGAGGCTTTTTGTCTTCTCTTTTAGATGTTGAAGATTTTCCCCATTGCTACTTGAACGGGCACATCGAGCCTTGTTAGCTAAACCTACTGCACCTGATGCTCATCCTTGATCTATTGTCGCCCACTTTGTCAACCTCACTACAAACAAGAAGTGCTCCTTAGAGCTTGGCACAAGAAGTCTTTGTTCTATAATTGTCAAAGATTTATTTTGATAATGATGATTCCCCAGCTTTGCTGTCTAAACTCTGGGCTTATGCCACTATTTCGCAGTTGTTAAAAGCAAATAAGATCCAGTTTGCTTCCCTATATCTTGTGCATTTGTGTATCCACTTCCGGACAATTCTAGAATATTCAAGGACCCTGACTCAGTTCTTCAGGAACTGCAGGGAGAAAACTTGACTTCCCTGAGGAACAGATGGACTATATGGAATCCTGAGAAAAAGGGCTCTATAGAAGGACCAAGGGATTAAAATCTCACGCCATAGTAAAAAGCATAGATCTGAGCACGCTTTAACCAAGATCAAGACTATACCAGGAATTTCTAAGTTAGGAACATCCTTAATAGGAACTTCTTTTCTTTATAGCCATCTATTTGAGCTCTTTTACATTAGCTTGTATGCATGTGCAAGAACGTTTTGGGAGAGTAGCACACTTTGGAGGTGTGCCTCTCCTTTCAATCCACTGCTCCATTGAGCAGGCATGGCGGTCCTGCACCAATGGGAGTGGGAGCTGTGTATGACAGCGGTGGTCTTCGCTTCAAAAAAAACATCACTGTCATACAGATCTCCCATCACACCGCCCCCGTCACGCCCCCTCCGTGTCATGCCGCCCCCAAATCTTTGGTGCCGCTGAGGAGCCCACCCCAGCGTGGCAAATGTCCACGTTGTTTGCCGGCGGGGTGTCCAATCCCGTCGGCTCCTCGCCCCAGCCATTCTTCCATACAGCCCACCCCAGTGGCAAATCGCCCCACTTAGTCTTTTTTTCATCTGTAAACCAAAAGCGGTCCCACTGTGCTTCTCCTAGTCCCCTCACAACCTGCACCCACCCACTGCGCACTCCAGCTTCCCTACATCCCCCTCACCCCATACTTACCTCCAGAGCTTGGCGCGATGATCTGCGGTGGACTGGGAAACACGCCTGCACTCTTCAAAGCCGACCGCGAACTGAGGAAATGCCGGTAAGCTGTATAATGGGCTAGATAGGGGTTTTCAACTTTATTGCATATCTCAGGCATTTTTGGAATTTTTGCCCAAATTTTCAACATGGGGTTTTGGGACCCCTTCTCATGAATGATGTCACTGTCATGGCATTATTGGGGCCTGAAAGGTGATTTCACAGTCACTGTGTGAAATCACCCTTCGGCCAATAACACCATGACAGTGACATCATTCATGAGAAGGGGTCCCAAAACCCCATGTTGAAAATTTGCAAAAATTCCTAAAATGACTGTTTTTTAGCGTATGCTGCACAGTTCCCGCAGACGCTCATACGTTTGCGAATTTTCAATATTTGCACTCCAGATTTTCAACATTGCCATTTTACCACACCTCCTCATAACCAGTACAGCTGTCATTTTCACATCCTGCCCAAAGCGTGTTTCCGCCCATGTATGGCGCACAATGGCACAGTCGCTATGGAACTCAGTGTATAGGACACATTAAGAAAATCACAGTGTCACTGTTCATGAGCAGAGATCTTAAAATGGCTATGTTGAAAATTTGGTGAACAAATTCCAAAATAACGTAGTTTTACGAAGCGATGCTAGCAGTTCCTTACCAAGACGTCAGAAAGTTTCGCGAATTTTCAATATTTTCACTCCAGATTTCTCAACATTGCCATTTTACCACACCTCCTTATGAGCAGTACAGCTGTCATTTTTCACATCCTGCCCAAAACGTGTTTCTGCCCATGTAGTGCACAATGGCGCAGTTGGTGTCTGAAATTAATGTATGAGACACAGTCAGAAAATCACAGTGACACTGTTCATTAGCAGAGGTTTTAAAATGCCAATGTTGGAAATTTGCTGAAAAAATTCTAACAATGACTGTTTTATGAGTGTGCATGCACAGTTCCCACGCATGCTCGTAGGGTTTGCTAAGTTTCAATATTTCCACTCCAGATTTTCAACATTGCCATTTTACCACACTTCCTTATGAGCAGTACAGCTGTCATTTTCACATCCTGCCCAAAACGTGTTTCCACCTATGTAGCGCACAATGGGGTTACAAAAGTCATGCTCAAAATTTATTGTGCAAATACCAGCAATCGCACAGGGCATTAGGGTAAAGCACCATACATGCCAAACACCACTGCAAATACCTGCAAGTGAGCGTTCGGCATTGACAAATGCTTGTTTTGGTTTAGTTTCTGCCTGAGCTATGCCCTTTTTATAACTTTGAGGTATACATTCTTAAGAGGCGCAGGTAAGTCTTCTTATTGTCTCTTCTTTCTTCTGCTGTTACTACTTCCATTGCTGTCATTCCCCTCTCTCTTTTGTCCTCCTTCCCCTCCTCTTTCTCTCTCCCTCCCCAGTTAAGCTCTTACTGACCTTTGTTTCTCTGTTTTTCCATGAATTTCTTGTCTTTCTATAGCCTTTTTAATGAGTAAGATCATGTCCTGTGTTCAATAATCTTTTGGCCTATTCCCCACTTTTATGTTGGCTCACGCTATGCAGCCAACATATTGCAATGTAGCACATTTGGATGTGTAGTCACTGTGGGCAAATGCAGGGCACACACCAGTAGGTGCGTCCCTCATTCCTGAATAAGGCAGCTGCAGGCACTGACACCAGCAACATGTGAACTGGCACCAGATCACAGAAAAGGTCTGCTACAATGAGGCAAGCTTCTCATGCAGCGGCAAGCCTTTTCTGGTGCGAGTTTACAATAAAATAATGGCAGCATGCTGCCACAGAGTGCCCGACCCACTTCATTTTTGCTGACCGGGCGAGCCCACATCCATCAGCATATGCAATCCCCCTCCATTTGCAGTGTGTGCTGAGGGGTGCCCAATTCCCCTCGGCATCATGCCACCTTCCTAGGTTAATTTGCTGATAAGGAGCCTCCCCATCGACATCTTTATCGACATAATACTTGCATTTCTGTGCCAATGGGTGCCCAATCCCCATCGGCTACAGAACCCCACCCAGAAAAAAAACACTCAGGTGGCATGCTGGGAGCCCACCCCAGCATGCCAAATATATGCCCTGTAAAACAAAACCATCCCATTGGTTATTTGTTTTGTTTTACACCTGCAAAGCAGGAAATGGTCCACGTCGACTCCGGTGGCCCTCCTGCAACCCGTGCCCACCATCTGTGCATCCTGCCTCCCCACCCCCTCACCCCATACTTACCTCCAGGTCCGCCTTGACAATCTTGGTGCACTGGGAACACGTCTGCACTCTTCAAAGCTGGCCGAGAACTGAAGAAATGCCGATAACCTGTATAATGGCATAAATATGGTTGTTTCAACTTTGGTGCCTATTGCAGCCATTTTGGGAATTTTGGCACCACATTTTCAACATGGGGTTATTGGGACCCCTCCTCATGAATTCAGTCACTGTCATGGCATTATTCAGTCCCAAAGGTGATTTGCGCTCACTGTGGGAATCACCTTTTGGACCAGTAATGAAATGACAGTGCCACTGTTCATGAAGTGGGCTCTCAAAAGCCTATGTTGCAGATGGTGAAAAATCCAAAAAATGGCTGCTTTATGAGCATGCACTGTGCAGTTTCCATAACACCGTAACTTTGTGAATTTGTAATATTTTCACTCCAGATTTTCAAAATTGCCATTTTTCCACACCTCCTCATGAACAGTACAGCTGTCATTTTACATATCCTGGCCAAAATGTTTTCGCACGTCCTGCATTGAATAGCACGGTCGCTGTGTGAAATCAGTTTTGGGACAGTTTGAGAAAATAACGGTGACACTATTGATCAGCAGAGGTCCTAAAATGCCTATGTTGAAAATTTGGTGATGAAAATCCATAAAATGACTGTGTTAAAGCGTGCAATGTGCAGTTTCCATGCACCCTTGTAACTTTGCAAATTTGCAATATTTTCATGCCAGATTTTCAACACTGGCATTTTCCACATCTCATATGAACAGTACAGCTGCCATTTTCACATCCTGCCCAAAATGTGTTTTCGAACCTGTGGTGCAGAATGACATGGTCGCTGTGAAATCAACTTTGGAACAGATTAGCAAAATCACAGTGCCACAGTACCATTGTTCATGAGGAAGGTCCCAAAATGCCTATGTTGTAAATGTGTCTTTTCAGGGTGGGAGCGAGGTTGGCATCAGTTCAATACTTCACTGCCATTCCTATTATGCATCTCTAACTCCTGCACTACCCATGCCAGAGACAACATTTGGCATTGACAAATGCTTGTTTCTGTATGTGCTTATCCTCTTCTCCAGCTGTTGTATTTATTGTTTTTCTTTTTTATTCTTCCAGTTCAGTAACTTGTCTATTGGGGCTATTTTACTTAACCTCCCGTGAAGGAGAGCCAGATCTTCAACTGTTGTAGTACACCACAGATGTTAGGCTTTGGCTCTAGTTGCTATGCAATGGCTCTCTGGGTTGCTATCAATGGGTGTGCAGCCCATACCATACTACAGATTCCAGATATGTTCACATATCTGGAATGTATGCTCTGATATGGAGCTGCATACCTCAGCTCACGCCAAGACCATGGGCATACAGCCCTACCGACGGTGTCAGTTGGGCGGGCGGCGGGCGACAGGTGGTGGGGTGCTTCCACCCGCTGGCTGACCGGGGGAGCGGGCGGTGGGGCTCAGTGGGCAGGTGGGGAGGGGTACCACTAGACCACCAGGATATTGGACATATTTTTATTTTTTACAAATGCCTACAATCGGGCAGATAGCGGTCCGCTGGACCACCAGGGATTGTGTTTTCCTTTCTTTACTGCAGCCAATGATCAAGCTGTGGAGTACATTGCCGGCTGCAGTGAGCGCTGATCCCGACAGCTGCTGCCTGGCAGGCGCGGGGCAAGTGGTCGAGGATCGTGGCACCTGCATGCAAATGGGGCCCTGCCATGCACACTGTGGGTGGCCAGAGTGCAATATTCAATGCTGCTGAGCCATGGTGCAGCTCCGTTGAATATCACCCAGTCCACACCTCGCAGCCAAGTTGAGCTGCGCCCCAGAAAGCTTGCGCTGGCCTGGCGCCAGTTTGAATATCTGGGCCTTGGTGTACAAATATGGTAAAATGCCCAAGTTATGACTGAATGTTACACCATTTCAATGTTCATTCTTAATGTCACTCATTTTCAATATTTTGACTGCAAACTTTCAACATAGCCATTTTTCCACACCACCTCATAAATGTGGCGTGTCATTTTAAAATCCTGGATGAGATGTGCTTTCAGACCTCTAGTATGAAATGAAATTTTGACCAATATACTATAAATGGCAAATGCTGTGTCTATAATGAATCCTAAAACAAGTAGCTTCAAAATGTTGGTCAGAATTGCAAAAAAGTTAACAAGCAGCCAATGTTCAGCATTGACAAATGCCTGTCTTTTTCTTATCCTGTTTCTTTTTTATGTCTTATTCTGGTTTTCTTCACTCTTTATCTCTGTTGTCTTGGTAGTGAGTCATAGCAATTACTATACTATTTTTCTTTCTTCCCTTCCATTTTCTTTTCTTTCCCTCTCTTTTCTGTGTTTTGCCTTTTGAGCTTACAATTGCTAACTCCACTTCCTCTCTTACTCTTAACTTATCTTCTTTGGTAAATAGCTGTCAGACTTAACTTTTCTTCTTCATCTTTCTTTGTGTTTCTTTCTTGTTTATTGTGTTTAGTGACTATCTACTTCATGATGCAGCTGCCATCACTGGCTACTGGTGGTATCTTGTAATTTCTTTATGTTTAAATTCTTTGTTTTTCCCCACTGGGTTTTGCTGAAGGGATACGAGTTTTTATTAATCCTTCATTGCTTAATTTGCTTTTACTTTTTTTTGTTTGTCAGGGACAAGTGCTACCAGTTGTTATTGTCCTATGTCAGACTTCATTTTCCAATTTGGTTTAGTATTATACTTTACTGTCTGTATAGCAGACCAAGGTATGGTTTCAATAGTGTTTTTACACAAGGGCATGGTAGGAAGCAGATTTGTTAGACTCCATTGTTTAGTACAACTTTGTCTATGTATTTTTTTTTAGGTTTAATTTAGATTTTTTATTTACAGATACTTGAGAAGGGGGCCCTGGAATGTATTGCTTTAGAAGAGTAGTATTTCCAATTTAGTAGGCTTTTGTTATTTAAAAGTGATGAAACATCATTATTGTTTGAATCTCCTTTTCTCTCCTCTTTTTTCTTTTCTTTTCTTTGTGAGGGAGTTAGGTAGATATATGGGGAGCTAGAGGATACAGTGGTAATTGCCTGGAGAGTGGAGGGTGTGGGGAAGAGAGTTTTGGGGTGCACTTTGGTCAATGTAGGGAAAGCCTAATAACTGAGGGAGCTTTGTTTTCTTTTACTTCCCTTTTCTGTTTTGGGAAGTAGATCTACTACATCTGGTGGGCCTGGTAACAGATGCTCTAATAGTGTTGTTAATGCCTCTTCTTTGTGAACTTAAACAGATTCATTTTGAACCTATGGGGCTGGGAAGGATTCAATTTACTCCCTGTAATGCCAGGGAACAGCTTGTCATTACCTAGGAGTGGGAATGCTTATTCTACTCACTGCCTAGGTAGCCTCACTTTTCATTGCCTTTTTTGTGGAGATGGTACCTACTCTGCTAATATTTCTATAGTTTTCTATTATTGTTATTTGGTTTGTTGGAGTGGAGCTTTGGGGGATACTTCTCATATTGTACATAATTCTTTTCCCTAGCCCAGTTGGCAGGGTGCTATCTGGGTTCAGTGCATTATCTGGTGAGGCAGTTTGGCTGTTTAATTTTAAATGGTGGTTATGGGATGACTGGGAGATATCCTCTGTCATAATTGGTGTATGTGGGTTGTTTGCTCATGGTGGCACTGAACTACGTTTGTGAGAAATTGTACTTTTGCACTGAGGTTACTTCTTAATTTTCAGTCTGTAGCCCTGTTTGATTTTTATTTTCATATTACTGGGCTATGGTTACTTATTCTTTTTTCCCATAACCACCATGCCCTCTGTTATTACTCATTTGTGATTTGTAGAAACTGGAAATTTTACATTTGGCGAAGCAGGACATGGACCACTTAATTCTGGGAGGCGGACTTTCCCTTTTTCCTTCATCTATATCATTCTTCACTTGATTTTACTGTTTTAACGGTGTTTTGATTATTCCAGTTAATTGGCTCTTTTGGTCTTTGAACAAGTCTTCTTGTACTAAGGTGATATCCTTTAATGTAAATGGGATTCGCAATCCTGTCATACTCATCTCCTCCAGTATTTAAACCAGCAATCTGCTGACCTTATTTTTTTAAGGAAACACACCTATCTTCAGATGAACATCTCACATTTTTAAATTTGGCTTTGACCATATATTTTCTCCTTACATAAATTGGGTCATAGGAGGGTCTTAATTTTATGCAGGTGGGGCTCCCTTCTCCCTTTGATTTACATACTAGTGTCAATGACAGGGCTGGATGTTATGTTATTGTGACCGGTACCCTTTATGGTTGTCCCCTTACCTTGGTTAATATGTACTTTCCTTGAACCCTTGAACTTTTTGTTTCTCTTTGACTAATAGATACATATGTAAGATTCTGCGACATCTTGGCATTGTAGACATCTGGCATTTTGCATCCCACCCTTAGGGATTACACTCATTACTCTCTTGGACATGGTAGTTATGCCAAACTAGATTATCTTTTTACTACCCTGGAGCATGTAGATACTGTCCATACTCTAGATCATGGCCCTATTCACCTTTTGATCATGCCCCACTTATTGCCTTACTTTCTTTGAGAAAACCTCCCGCCTCACTGTGGAGGCTGCATCTGGGCTTATTGTGAGATCAGGCCCTACTTAATAAGGTAATCCATTACTTTCCTCAATTTTTACAAGAAACGATAGTAATGTTTCTCTTAGTATTCTTTGGGATATGCTCAAGTTGGTCCTCTGGAGTACCATAATAGCTCATGCTTCAGCATTATATTGAGTATGGGAAGGTAAAATGCAAAATTATATACTTCCTTGCATTCTTTACAGATGGCTAGGGACAAAGTGACAAGTCAGTTTGGAAGAAAATTTTGGAGACCCAGGCCCACCTTCAAAATGTTTAGATCAGATTGTCGAGCATGCACTTTTTATCTGAGACATCATCACTATGAAGGGGTTCCACTAAGTTACAGCAACAATGATGTTGTTGAAGGACTTTACATCAACACTTCTGTGCCAATAGTGATCACATCACCCTGGTACAGTGTCGACAGACTGCCACAGCACAACAAGCTCCTTTACTGTTTATGGGGCTCACCCCATCTGGACTTATGGATACCAACTGCAGGGGCAGATCATGGGGAGAGCAGTCAACACTGGGAGTCGCCATGTCAGTACAGCGTTTCAACAACCCTTTCAACACTGTGGATGTCAAGCGTGTTGTTGTCACTGCACTAGATTTGCTGTTGGGGTTCACTGTTCTAATGGTATACACTATGAAGGAGACTCTCATGATGTGTGACATTTTGCCTGGCACCTCCATGCCCATGGTGTAGCAGCTACTGTCATTAAATTACGAACCCTAATGCAGGTAACTCAACACATCAGTGGGCTGGAATTCTCTCTATTTTTCAATCTATTATTTGTCACACTACATTGCAGAAACCCCTCCTTCATCTAATCAGTCTATTTAGTCCTTCCTATCACAAGTCAGTCTTGCTCTCTTTCCTCAGAACAAGTACATTTCTTACTTTCTCCTATTTCTCAGGTGGAGCTCCATTGCAGCATCCAGGTAGCTAAAACAGGTAAATGCCCTGAGAAGGATGATTTGCCGGCTCAATTTATAGGCTGCGCCTCTTAAATTTGTTCACCCTCTTTTTGTGACTTTTCATTATTTACAGGATGGGAATCTTCCACCTCCATCCTGGCACTATGTGATAATTACTACACTTCCAAAACCCGGTAAAGATCCAACTGTACCTTCTTTTTACTGTCCTATCTTTGTTCTGAATTCTGATTATAAATTCTTTGTGTCGGTTTGAGCTCACCCGATTGAAGGTCTTCTCCCCATTCTGCTGGGCCAGGACCAGGCTGGGTTCATGCACAAAGGCAAACTCATGATAACCTGCCCTGCACTTTGGTTTTTAGATTTCATTCCTCAGAACTCAATCCCCTCATCCTGGCCAGCTTGCATGTGGGAGAAGGCTTTTGACTGGGTTTCTTGTCCATTTCTCTGGTCTACATTACAGAACTTTGGTTTCCCTACTGATTTTATTAACATGCTTTGACAATTATACTGTTCTCCTTTAGCTATGGTCAAAGTTAATGAATTACTTTCTGCCCCTTTTACTTTGGGAGAGGCACCCATTAGGTTGTTCCTCTCCACAGTATTATTTCTCTTTATATTGAATCTTTGGCTTCCATAGCAGACATTCACCACTGTTCATGGTACGCCATTAGGTGGTTGGGAAAATAAGATCTCGCTGTTTGCTGCTGATATCCTTTTAACTCTCACTGAGCCCACTGTATCTTTAGAAGTATTCCTTGCTATTTTGGATGTGTTTGAGTCTTTAGCAAGCTTTTGTTTCAGTAAGGATATGGCTGAATTATTAACTTTTATTACTCACCCCTTGCATATCATTCACCTGTTGATGGTCCAATGGATTAGGACTTATTTCAATATTTAGGGTTTTGATTCCTGTGATACAGGATCACATTCATTTGTTGAATTATGAGCCCATGACAGTAGCCATAGCAGATAATCTTAGTAGCTGGTCTTTTTCATTTTCTTTTTAATGAGTTGAAGTTATCCACCTTACTGTATTATCACATATTTTATTTTTCTTCAGACCCTTTCATCTCTTCCTCCTACTTGTTGTTTTGGGATTGGCAGTGGATGAGTTTGTGATTTATTTGGGAAGGACAAAATCTCGATTGCGTGCTTCATTATTGCACTTGTCAATTACATATCCTTCATCTCTGTACTTCAGTGTCTTTCCATCCTCATTGGAAAGATATTAAGTTTACCTTAAATGATCTTCATGACATGAGCTGCATTCATTATGCTTCTCCCCAGACTATATTCCATTTTCTAATTTGTCTCGATATACCAGGGAAATATTATGAACCCGCAAAGGATACTGGTATATTTCATAGGTGACAAAGCCATATTTCTAATAGCTTTGGCTTGGAACTGGAAAACCCTTTAAATTTATCTGATTCTTTTTACATAGATGGGCACAGGCTGGTCTGCAACATTTTCACCAATTGGTAGATTCTAAGGGCCTTCACATTTTTGTGTACTTTCAAGCTACCTGTGGTATACCTTTACAGATTATTATCTCTACTTTCAACTCCAAGCCTATCTGCAGACTCTACCTGTATGGAATAGATATTTTGAAAAGTCTGTGTCAGCTTCTACTGATTTAATTCATCAGCAGGGACATCTTCAAGAACACCTTATTTTCACTATTTATACTATTTTTTGTTCTTTATCACCAGCGTCTACAGTCTCTGTTCTTAATTAGTGGTCAACAGATTTGCATCATAAGTGTGACAAGGCTGATTGGGAGAGGTATTCTCTCACTACTTAGAAGCTTTCAATGGCTTTCTATCTTAAGGAGTTTACCTGGAATTGCAGGATGCATATATTTAACACTCTGGTACGTACAATCTCTTACTTATGACCATGGCAAAAATCAGCTGGAGTATCATCAAGTATTGAACAACCATACTGGCTTTCCAATTTTGATATTTTCGAAAGGTAAAAGCAAGCTGTCTTAGTTGTGCAACTAAAATGGCAGAGAACTGCAGGTCAGCCAAAACATACTACAGCCACCTTAAGAATTAATAGCAGTACTTCAAGCAGTACCATACCTCTCAACCTCCCTCATCAAAATCAGGGACAAGGCTTAAAATGATCAGGGACAAATAACCAAAATCAGGGACACATCTGAAAAATAGTAATATTAGTCCCAGAAGCTGTGTACAACATGCTTCTTAGTGTGAATAGCATTTTCTTAATGAGAACTAGACTGTAACACCAATGACTGGCATTATTTTGTGATTCAAATCCCTACTTTTCAGTGACAGAAATGCCAAATTTAGGAGGGACAGAAGAAATTTCTGAGGCAAAATCAGGGACATCCCTGAAAATCAGGGACAGTTGAGAGGTGTGAGCAGTACTTCAAGCATCGAAGAAGCTTCACAGAGAAGGAATTCCCATTCTACACCACACAAGCCAAATAGAGGAGGAGTTAATATCAAAGTTGAATGCTTGTGAACTGGATTCTACAGGGACTCCACTTACTCACTATTGTCCCCTATTTATCATGACAGCTTTGAAAGTGAAAGGAGGAAACTGAAACTTCAAACCAACAAGGTGACTGCACTCAAAACAAGGAGAATGAATTAAGAACTAAATCACTTGTAGTAAAGCCAAGGCAATCCAGGAA
This sequence comes from Neoceratodus forsteri, assembly GCA_016271365.2. Classification (NCBI taxonomy): domain Eukaryota; kingdom Metazoa; phylum Chordata; order Ceratodontiformes; family Ceratodontidae; genus Neoceratodus; species Neoceratodus forsteri. The sequence goes on along the minus strand of CM028137.1, from coordinate 256,023,135 downwards.
AAGAAACTCCCCATGATAGAGGCTAAGCTCACACCTTGGGAAGAATGGCTGATTTGCAAAGCAAAGAAGAACAAATACAAATGGAGAACAGAGCTTTAAAGGAGATGGAACTGCAACAGGAAAAGTTAAAAGAAGAGTAGAAGGCAGAAAAACAAAACTTACTTGCTGAAGAAAAATGATTAACTGGATCCAGAAAAATGAAAAGGTAGATAATATTCCTGGAGTCAGAGAAGAATGGGCTGCCTGTTGGAGGAATGTATTGAATGAAGTAAAGAAGAGGTGAAATGTCGTGGAATGACTCTCAGATTAGGGAGAATGGGAATAGCTGCCAGGAAAGGAAAAGGAGTAAGGTGCATTGAGAAAACTTACACATTGTACCTGTTTTTGGGGACTGGTTTGAAAACTCTTTGTTGGGATACTGTCTGAGTTTATTTCCATATGTTCCATATGTTAATTTCAGATATTAATCTATCCATCGCCCTGTCTCCTGACTCTGTTTTAAACTTATCAAACAGGGTACACTGAGCCTGTGCACTCAGGAGTTTTTAACAATTAATGTGTGGGAGCTTGAATTGCCATGCTGCTAGCCTGTATGGTGTTATAATGGAGCTCTACACCATTTTCATATTTTAATTTAAAGCTGCTCTAGAAGGATGATAAGTTGAAAGCTTAATCAAGTCAAACCTCTGACTCCTCTGAAGGCTGTGGAACAGAAAATGGCATATTTTATGCACCTGTGAACAGGACAGGTTGAAGAACCTCTTGAACTTTAAATGTAGTCTTACATAAACTGTTACACAAATGATATCTAAATGATAGAGGAGCTAGCCTTTTGGGTGACTCCTTTGAGAGGTACTCTTTGCCCATTTCTGAAGGATTATCTAGTTGTCCATGGATGGAAATTGACAATGGTAGAAGGATTCCTGGAAAGGCTATTGTTTCATGTTGGCCATGTTTTGTAGTTTAATATCTTCAAAATATATGGATCTTTTATTTATTTCTAGCACATAACCATATTGTAATCATTTTTAAGTTTATAATGTAGAGATGCTGCAATATTATGTCTGTTATTTTACACTTGCAATTAGAACTTGTTCTTAGTAGTAATGTTTTGGCATATTCATGCAGGGATAAAATGTTCGGACAAAACTAGCTTAATTAGGAGATGCACTATTTAACTGTCATGAGATGCCCATTGATGGGTTTAATAAAATGTATTGTTTAGCAAAATCAATTCAGCCATATTACAAATAGTCTTGTCTTAACTTAATCAGGACATTATTTAATCACATGCATAACTATAGTACCTAAATGGTGTCTGGAAGGGAAGGCAAGTTCAGCTCGGGTTGCTCTTTAATTTCTACAAAGGGCTGGGTGGGGCATAGTTGTATGCACACCTTGAGTTCAATCATATATACCAAAATGGAGAGTATGGAATAAAGAAATGTCTAGTGACCCGAGTTTGCATATAAGGGGACAGGACATTTCTTAGTTTTCTGTATTTAGTGGAGTACTGAATGTTCTTGAGTATTTATTTCAAAAACTGGTAGCTAGAATCTAAAACAGATAATAGGGTAGGCAGTCATGGAGTAAACTTATAACGTGATTTAATGATACATAACAGGATCTAGGACCTGGTGGAGTACCTCAAAAACAAAGGTCTACTCAGCAGTAGCATTAATTACAAAAACCCAAATGGTTTTATGTCTGTAGTAACATGATATGGGTATTATGGAAATGCTTTAGCCTGGATTTCTAGGGGCACTTTTTGAAAGGTGCCCTGTTGCTAACTTAGTCGGTATGGCCTGGCAATACAATAGACTACAGGAGCAGTGGCTGGAGTAGGGCCTGGAAAGTTACAGTGATAGTTTATAGTTACCTCTTAGATTAGACTATAATTTAAAACAAATTAAAAAATTGTATAAGTAAAGTGTATAATATGAAATTTATTCCATTTAGGAAGGAATGATCTCGATTATTAATAATGTTCTTTTATTAATCTGTACGTACAGAATGTTTAATCATAATACTCTGTTTTTATTGTGTATGTATATGTATGCATTAGATTTTAAGAATATTGTAATGGCTTAATCAGCTGAACAATAAACTAAACTAACTACTTATGACTGCAGGTGGGTGTTTGTTGGAGATCCTGTGGTGAACTCCTGGCAGACCATGTTCACATTTTTGTCTTGTCCTCTTTTGCAGTCATATTGGTCTGCTATCTTTCAAGTGATTGCCTTATTATTTGATGTTTCTGTCCCTATCTCCATTGTTGGCTTTGTTGCAAATTCCTCTTACTGGTTTTCAGATTAGGGACTGGCAGTTGAAATTAATGTTAATTCTTTTGTATGTGGTAAAAAAATTGTTACTAGATTTTGGCTTAAATCTCAGTCCCTCAGGTGTCACTATGGGTGGCCCTTATAGACAATATTTACTGGCATGAACAAAGCAGTTATAGTTATTTATACTGTTTGTCAGTTTTTGAGGATATTTGGGGACAGTGGGTTTCTTATAAATTATAGTCAGATCCTGATTTTTTCCCCAGACTGGTTTTTCCTTTTTGGATGATCCAGGTCCATTTTTTAGGTTTGGATGACTTTATAGGTGATATGGTCGAAGGTATATATTTTAATTGACTGGTGGTCCATGCCCTGCCTCTCAGGTTTTCATTGATTTCTAGCTGAGTTGTTTATATTGACTCTTTTCCTGTTATTTCTCTTTTTTCAAACAATGCAGAGAAATTATGTATAGTGCTGCCTTATACCAGATTTTTTCCTTTCTGTGTAGTTCCTTGTTAGACCAAATGATTTTGTATGTTTGGAGGGTGCTACACAATGATGAATGAGTGGGAGAAGTGTTGGGGCCTACCCCAAAGGCACTTTCAAAAAGCACCGAACTTAAAAGATAAACTGGTGCATAGTCAATTTTCCAGCAGTGGTGGGACTTGAACTACTTGACTACCAGAGAAACCAAAAGGGTTTTTCCTATGCAAATAATGCAACATATGCAAACATGGTACTCAGAAAGGTCAGTTTAAAAAATCACGACTCAGGAGGAGATGACTATTAGAGATTTTATTACATGCACAACAGAATCAGAAGTCTTTGTGCTCTGGTGTCCTGCAACCTTTACTATGTGGAAGGGACCATCAAAATGGTGAAGGAGTGAATTCAATAACAAGTTAGATCTATTGTAAAAGGCAGGATTGGCAAACAAAATGAGGAAACATTTTGTGGATGTGCATGGAGGGACCCAAGTTCATTGAGATTCATGGCACTAGAACATGTGAAAACTCCCAAATAGAGGAGGGTACAGATTTAATTTGCTTTTAAAATGGGAAAGCTTTTGAATGTACAGATTACAAACATTACTCCCTAAGGGACTAAATGAGCGATAGGACCTAAGCCCTTCTTAAAATATTTATGAAGCTGAGAATACAGCATTGCTGTTGACTACACTTGGCCACAACTGGCGGCTTTGCCCCCCCACCCATCATAACATTATATGGACCCATTTACCTCAATTTGACTATCTGGTTAAACCCATCTTCCTGGTTTTCCTAACCCCTATTGTCTTTTATCATTTTGAACTAACTTGATTTCTAACTATGTGCAAGAAATCTGTGTAGTTACATGAAATATGGCTTTTGAACTTTAATGATGTCTATTGTCTTGTCTTTGTTTGTTTTTGTAGGTAAAATTATCCAGCCATGATCTACTATGTGTTTGGTTACTGACCTGATGAGGAGCACAGGAATTTACTTCTGATCACCATGGAAATGAGACAGGGGTCTGTTCATTGCTGTATCACATGCCCTAACTGTGTTTATGTTCGTGTCTCTGACTTCATACTTTGACTATTTATAAATGCATAAAATAGCTGGAAATAAGGAGGTATGTAGATGTATGTAATTATTTAACCTGTAATGATTCAGGACAGTATGTTTCTTTTGATATGCAGTTACCGAATGTATCAATTGCTTTGCATGTGTGCTTGATTTTATGTAATGAAATAATTATTTTGTGTCTGTTAAAAGTGTTGATTTAAGTGTTAGTCCCACCCCTGATGAAGCCTTCTGGCAAGCACTGGGGTAGCAGTCCTGAGTGTGTGCAGCAGTACTGTCCTCTGCTTTTGAAATGAAAATACTTCATTAAGATATGCAAGTGAGTGCTTGGACAGTGCAGTTCTATGCCAGAGTGCAGCAGGTATTGAATCTTGTCCTTTAACTCAGCAGGCCATAGAACCCACCCATTTCCATCAACACAGGATTTTAAAAGGTAAAGAGAGGAATATTTTTAGACGAAAATGTATTTTAGAACAAGTGAACATGCTATGATGCTGGAGGGAAGGTTCAGGAGATGAGAGGAAATACTTCTTCACAGAAAGAGTGGTGGATTCATGGAACAGCCCAGCTCAGGTAGTGGGGGTGAAACAGGCAGGTTCTAAATGCATGGAATAGGCACAAGGGAATCATAGGGTAAAGAGGGGGAAGAGTCAGCCTATAAATCAAGTGCATTTACAGTGAAAATAAGGTAAAGAAAATAGTAATAATAATAATAATATGGACAGACTGGGTGGGCCTAGTGGCTCTTATCTGCTGTTAGATTCTATGGGCTTGATTTTCAGAGAGGGACATTTGGTACAAGGTGATTGCACCAAAAGAATTAACACAAGTGGCATCTTGCACAAAATGTTGTGGCAATCCTGATTTTCTAACTTAGGCTGTGTCAAAGTGGGATGCTATGCACTCAACCTCCCCACGCACCACCCTTGCACTAGCAGAGGTGATGCTTCAGGATGCAAGGGGCTTGTGCCATGGTAAGGCTGCAGTATCCCTTATTTTGGAATTTGGAAGCCCACTGTGGTAGCAGGATGGAGTTGATTAGCCCAGCCATGAGCTGGTCTAGGGCGATGTGCTGGTGCTGGTGAGAGGTGAGTGGGGGGCCTGCAAGGTCATGGCCCAGGGCATAGGGACCACTGGTGATGCTGAATTGGGTGAAGGGGCACAGTGGCAGTGGCAGGGGACAGAGGTGGCATACAGTGGTGGTGCCATGGTCAGTGGGACAGAGCCACATAGACTGTGTACACTGTGGGAGGCATGTTGACCCTGTATTGGACCCCAGGTGCCATCAGCCCTGGCACTGCCCTGTCATTGACACAGTCCCTGATACACCACATGTGGCATTGACTGCAGGGTACTAGATGCTGCTGATGGATGAGGGTGTCCCGTGGGCACTGCAACATTCCCCAGCTATATAGCCTACTGAGTGGAGCATGCTGGTGCCCATCTACACCATCTGGGACTGAGTCAGTGACAGGGAAGATGCCAGGGCTGGTGGCACCTGGGGGTCATGAACAGGATCCGTCCATGCCTCCCATGGTGTCCCCAGTCAAAGCAGATGCCTGCTACTGGCCATGGCATAACCACTGGGTGCACCTCTGTACCCTGCCACTGCTGCCATGCCCCCATTGCCCAGTTTGGCACTCATTGGTTCCTGTGCCCAGGTTCCCAACCATGCAGGCGTCTTCTCTCCCAACTCCACGACTGGATCACCATTGCGCCAGCAAGGGGGCTTGACAGGACCATTCATCAAACCCCTCCAGTGGACCACAGGTTTGCTACAACACTGTGACTGTGACAGCCCTCAGGACTTTGGTTCAGGCACCTCCTTTTTACTAGAATAGGGTACAGGTTCCTGACACACTCAAAGTTTTCCACAGCTGTGATTGACGCATCATGTGCTGATCTAGTGGCCATTAGAAAATCAAGCCCTATATTTCTATGCTACTTAGTTTTCAAAATTTTTCTGACACCCTGATTAGAAAGCAACACTAATTACTGCACATGCTGCATTGTAAAAGCACTGTCCTCCCTAGAAAAATATTAACATGACTGCAAAACTGATAGGGTCAGGCACTACCAATTATGAAAGTGGAAGGGCCATGGCCATAGTGGCCCTTCTCCCATTCTGACACCTATTTATATCTATTTATGTTGGTGATCACATGGTTCCAACTTTCCCCACCAGAGATCAGGCACAAGGGAGGTAGACTTTTGCAGGGAAGGAGTACAACAGACAAAATAAAGGATAAATGTACAGTAGTTTCATGATGTTTGAAAGCTGCCCATACTACTTACAAATGGCTTGCAAACTGCTCAAGAAGGTCCCCACACATGTTGGAGGAAGTCGAGGCCCTGATCTATGGGAGTGAAGACCAGTGGTGAAGGATCTGGCATTTTTTTTTTCAATTGTTTAACCAGGAGTGGCACACTAGCTGAAAGCTTGTTTACAGGTGCAAACTCGGGAGCACAGGGAAGTTAAGTGACTTGCTCAGGGTCACACAGTATGGTAGTGGGGCTGTGGGATTCAAACCCAGGTCTCAGATTTATAGCCAGAGACTTAAACCACTGTGCTATACTTGCAAGAGCATATGAATGCAAATTAGATAGTATAAAATGCAATGATGTTCTGAAAAGGATATAGAAATAAACAGAGTGAAAATAACATAACAGAGATAGAAAAGCACTGAAGCATTTTATATTTAAAGGGCACTGTCATCCACAAGGTTTCTTAATGCCTGAAAGATAATAAACAGCTCATTTGAGTGAGCCATTGTGTTTATCTATGAATCTTTGCAGTCCATAATTATTCATATGTAAAACAGTCTGTAATTAAGGACTGAGGCAGCCATATGTTTTAGGCACCTGACAGGAAATGATGTCACCAAGGATCTTGGCCCTCCATTGATTGTAGGTTAAATAGGAAATAGTCTGTTTTATTAAGTCTGTTTTAAGGTGTTATTACAACACTTTCTACATTTATAATAATTGTTTTGTATATGCATTGAAACCAGTGAGTTATCACCTTACATTTGAAACTGTTAGTAAAATAATCCATCTTTAGGATTGCTTTAACCTCTTGGCTATTCTGCCAGCTGATCATCAAAACTCATTTTCAGAGCAACCAGACTATGGAATCAGTTGCCAGGAGAAATTGTGTCTGTACCAATTTGTTTTGTTTTTAAGTTAAGATTGAATAGTTTCACATAGGAAGGTAACCATAGTTACCACCACTGAGTAGTGGAGACAGCAATCATGGGCATATACCTACTACTGTCCTAAATCATAGTATAACATTTTAGTATTATAAGCAGTTTAGATACAGACTATCAAATGATCATTAACAAATTTGCAAACAATACAAAACTAGGAGGACCAGTAAACATAGGGACAAACAGTATCAATCTGGAGAATGACCTAAAACACTTGAGAACTGGACAGCAGCAAACAATATGGCATTCAACATTCCAAAATGTGTAGTCATGCATCTTGGTATTAACGATACATGGGATGATTAATATATAAATGGGTTACAGCTAAATAAGTACAAAACAAAAGGGACTTTGGCATAATTATCAACAACAAGCTAAAATCAGGAGACCATTGCAAACATATTTCAACCTTCAAGCTGATGGATGTAGGGGTAGGAAGAAATAGGCTGTTGGTTAAATAGGATTTGCAGCTTATCCTCTAGGTAGGAAATGGGCAGACTAGGTGGGCCAAGTGGTCCTTATTTGCTATCAAAGTCTATGGTTCTATGTTTCTAGAGCATTCTAGCTGCAGCATCAGCCAGGAACAGGGACACCTAGGCTCCCACAGGGTATGTTCCTCAGGCAACTTGTGAGGAGCCCACTCATGAGGGAGCAATTCTGGAGCTTATTCTTACTCACAGGAGAGTGTTGCAGGAGTCATGGTGGTGGCCACCTGGGACCAGTGATCACTGCATGGTGTGGTTCGATATAAGATCTGTGACAGAAGCAAATCACAACAAAGGCAAAGGTCTTGGCTGAGATGGGCTGATTTTACAAAGGTTAAGAATGCTCAGGGATGTCCTGGCAGGGTGGAAGAACTTAGGTGGACTGGAGGAACAGTGGCGAAACTGAAAGCTGGTATAGTGAAGGCCACAAACCTCTGCGACAGGCAAGTAAGCAAAAGCAAGAAGAAAAAGAGACTGCTATTGTTCTCAAAGGAGGTGTCTATGAAGATAAAGGCAAAACATTTATAATTCAGGAGGCATAAGGTGACATAGAGTGAAGAAGAGAGGAAGGGCATTAACAGAAGCAAGGGAGGCAGGAAAAGTAGTCAGAAGCGCAAACAGAGGAGAAAATAGCCCAGGCAGTAAATAATGGGGCAAGACATTTTCAGGTATGTAAGTGAAACATAGAAACATAGAAACATAGACTTTGATGGCAGATAAGGACCCTTGGCCCATCTAGTCTGCCCATTTCCCTACCTAGAGGATAGGCCATAGATCCTAGTTAACCAACAGCCTATTTCTTCCTACCCCCACAAGAATTGCCTTATGTCTGTCCATGCATTCTTGAATTCTCCCACAGTTTTAGACCCCACAACCTCCTCAGGAAGGCTGTTCCATGCATCCACTACCCTCTGTGAAATAATACTTCCTCACATTGCCCCTGAACCGCCTCATTCTATCTTTAAATTGTGTCCCTTGTTCTTGCAAGTCTTTTTCTGAAAGATGCTACCTCTTGGACTTTGTTGATTCCACTGAGGTACTTAAAGTTTCTATCATGTCCCCCTCTCCCTTCTTTCAAGGTTATACATATTAAGCTCCTTTAGTATCTCCTCATACGGCTTCTCTTGCAGACCCTGCACCATTTAGCTGCCCTCCTCTGGACTACCTCTATCCTGTCTATGTCCTTGAGGAGATGGGGTCTCCAGAACTGGACACAGTACTCCAGATGGGGTCTCACCAACTCTCTGTACAGAGGGATAACAACTTCCTGTTTTCTGCTGCTGATGCCTCTCCCTATACATCCCAGTATACCCCAACCCTCCTACTGCCTTCTCACATTGCTTGCTAACCTTAAGGTCATCTAATATGATTACCCCAGGTTCCTTTCCTTTTGTTGTTGTTACTACCTCCCCACCCATTGTGTATTCTTCCCTGGGTTCTTGTTTCCCAGGTGATTTTGCACTTCTTTGCATTGAATCCTAGCTGCCATACTTCTGACCATTCCTCCAACCTTGCCAAGTCCCTTTTCATCCTTTCCATGCCTCCTTGTGTATCAACCCTGTTGCAGATCTTTGTGTCATCTGCAAAGGCATACTTTTCCTTCCAGTCCCTCTGCAATGTCACTGATGAAGACATTAAAGGACTGGACCCAATACTGAACCTAATTGTACCCCACTAGTAACCTCTCTTTCTTCAGATTGGACCCATTTACAATTACCTTCTGTGTCCTGTTGTGCAGCCAATGTTTTACCTAGGCTACCACCCTGGGACCCACTCCCAGGCTGGTTAATTTGACTATTAATCTTTGTGTGGACTGTGTCAATGCCTTGCTAAAGTCTAGGTAGGCCATGTCCACAGCCCTCCCTGGTCTACTACTTTTGTCACCCAGTCAAAGAAATCTATTAGATTTGTCTGACATGACCTTCCCACTGTGAATCCATGCTGCCTTGGGTCCTGTGCTCCACTGGCCTCTAGGTACTCAACTATTGTTTCCTTCCAGAAGTGACTCCATCACTTTCCCTACCACAGAGGTCAGACTGACAGGTCTGTAGTTTCCTGCCTCTGTCTTCATTCCACTTTTGTGAAGGGAATCACATCCGCTTCCTCCAGTCCTCGGGCACCACACCATCCTCCCATGATTTATTAAAAGAGTAGCCAGTGGTTTCACTAGTTCCTCCCTTAATTCTTTTAGAATTCTGGGGTGAATTCCATCAGGACCCATTGCTTTGTCCACCTTCAGTTTTAGGAGTTCTTGCAGAACCCTTTCTTCTGTGAAAGGACTGGGATTGACCCCCTTTCAAAGTGCTTCTGTTAATTGGATTAGGCAATTCCCCTCCTCTTTTGTGAATACTGAGCAGAAATATTCGTTCAGTATCCTGCTTTTCACTGTCCCCTCTGCCCACCCACCGTTCATTCTATTCAGCCTCACTATCCTCCTTTGTCTTTCTCGCTCGCTGATGTACCTATAAAGGTTTTATCCCCCTTCTTAACTGAGTTGGCTATCTTTTCCTCAGTTTGGGCCTTTGCTATTCTGACTTCCCTCTCTGCTTCCTTCTGCCTTAACTGGTATAACTTTCTGTCCTGCTCCTTCTGTGTTTCCTTATACTCCGGAATGCTATATTTTCTTCCTGACTTTCACAGCCACCTCTTTTGAGAACCATAGTGGCTTTTCTTTCATTTTGATTTGTTTATTTGCTTCACACAAAGGCTTGTTGTCTCTGTGATGGCAGTTTTGATGATTCCCCATTGTTGCTCCACACCTCCTTCTAGCCTGTTTGCTAGTGCTTTTCTGAAGCACTCTCCCATCTTGCAAAGTCAGCTCTCCTAAAGTCCAGTACCCTCACTTTTGTAGGGCTTGACTCTGTAGCTGAGTTTAACATGAACCACACTGTTTGATGGTCACTTGTCCCCAGATGGCAACCCACTTCTAGATCTGAGATCCTCTCTGCTGCCCCGTTTGAGAGTATGAGGTCTAAGATTGTTCCCTCACAGTGGGTTCCAAAACTAGCTGTCTAATGCCTGCCACCTGTAGGGCATCAAGAATGGCCCTGCTCTTGGATGTGGCTGCAGCAAATGTGCTCCAGTTAACATCTGGCATATTCAGGTCTCCCATCAATAGTATCTCCCTTTCTCTGCCATTCTAAGAATGCCTTCTATCATATCCTTGTCCATTCCCTCCCCTGACATGGGGTCTGTACACAACCCCCTGTGCGGATTGTGGTGCCCGATCCAGTCTCCAAGGTGACCCACAGTGCCTCCTCTCCTCCCTGTTTACTCTTTTGTTCAGTTGCTTTTATCCTTCATTTACATAGAGAGCTACTCCTCCCCTCTTCTCCCTGTCTGTCTCTCCCTGTCAGTTATGTACCCTGGTATGTTAACATCCCAGTCATGGTTCTCTGTTACCATGTTTCTGTGACTGCTATGATATCCAGGCATCCCTCTTCCATCAAGGCCACCAGCTCAGGGAGCTTGTTGCCCAGACTGCGGCATTGGTACTCATTACCTCCATTTCCTGATGGACTTTCTCCTTTGCCCCATCCCTGTCCTTCTTGCCTTTGTCACTTTCTCCATTTACCCCTGCCCTTCTCTCCTATCGACACCTCTATGTTGGTGTTTGCACACTTACTACCATGATTATTTGGGGGCTAGGATTTTCCTGCTCCTTTCCAGTGCCTCCCCTTGGCTAGTTTAAAAGCTTGCCAGTGAAGCATTTAAACCTATCACCTAGGATCCTGGTTCCCCTCCTGGACAGATACAGCCCATCATGCCAGTATAGGCTTGCATCACTCCAGGTGGACCCCAGTCCCCAATGAAGCCAATCCCGAGCTCCACACAGTTTTCAACCACTGATTGAATCCCATGGTGCGGAACACCCTAGCCTCTCTATGCCATAGATGGGCAGCACCTCCGAGAAGGTTACCATCGTGCTACTTGACTAAGGCCCTCCCAATTCACAAACTCTTCCTGCACTTCTCTAATCCTTTCTTAGCCAGGTCATTTGTCCCTAGGTGGACAATGACATCCAGCTCCCCTCCCTGTGCAGCTGCTCTGGCAATCCTGAGGATTCTCTCCTGCCCTCCAAGCCATGGCGCCAGGCAGGCACCTTACCTCCCTCTCCCTTCCTCCCCAGTTCTACCTTCCTAACAATGGAGTCCCCACCAGGAGTTGTTTCCTCCCTGCAGGGTCCCCTACCACCCTCCTGTGGGTCTCCTTTGTGGCGGTTCCCAGCATCCTCCTTAGTCTCCTGCGGTGCCTCCATAGAGGAACCACACTTTGCCAGAATGGCATAGGAATTGTGCAGAGGTACAACTGGAGGATGCGCCTCTGTTCCACCACCCTCACCCTCCCTGAGCCCACTGTGGTCCAACCACCCTCTTTCTTGGCAACCTCTGAGGCAACGGCAGTGGCACTGTTGGTCCCTGGATGGAAGAGGTCCCACAATCCTGGTCAACTCAGCCTGGAGATGAGCAACCTCCTCCCTCAGCCCAGAGGTGCCTGCAGAAGGACAACACCGCATCCTCCAGAGCGTCTCCCGGAAGACTGCTGCTCCACAGCCACTGCACTGCACTACTCCAATCATGTCTTATTTCTGGCCCCTTAACTGTTTTCAATCCTTACTCTTCCTCTGTTTTTTTCTCTCCCTTACTTTCTGCCTGTGTGCCCTTTAAGCTCCTGATTGTCCTGTTCTGAGACAAGAATATCCTATATTTCTCAGTAGACCACTTACTTGCTCAGAGGCAGACCTCCAGCAGCTAGAGGGGCGGAGGCTACTCTGCCCTTCTAGGATGGTGGGTCTTTGGTGGTTCTGTGATCACTCACTTCCGGCTCCCAAACAGGAAGTTCCTGTTGTCAGTCAAATCCTGTGCCTATAAAAATAAAACTAGCTTTGGGGGCAATATAGTCCCAGCAGAAGTCCAGTCACACAGCAGTCCTTCCTCCTGGTGTCTTCTGCCAAGATATTAGCAGAATCTTTCTAAGGCAGTCTTTAAATGTAGTTTCCTTCTAGCTAAGCCACTTCCCCTACTTACTAGATCTTTCTACCAGTAATTTAAACCTCACAGCAGTTAAGTCCTTCCAATCACCTGATATTTACACCTATAACTGTTCAGATACCCATTCAGTTCAGTTAACCCAGACAGACAGACACACACACACTTTTTTTTTGTGTTTTGTATGTTAGTTTTTACCCTAAATTAAAGGTCCAAGTACAAAAGTTCTTCTACTTTAGTCCCAGCAGAGAAGTCCAGTCACACAGCAGTCCTTTCTCCTGGTGTCTTCTGCCAAAATATTAGCAGAATCTTTCTAAGGCAGTCTTTAAATGTAGTTTCCTTCTAGCTAAGCCACTCCCCTACTTACTAGATCTTTCTACCAGTAATTTAAACCTCACAGCAGTTAAGTCCTTCCAATCATCTGATATTTACACCTATAACTGTTCAGATACCCATTCAGTTCAGTTAACCCAGACAGACTCACACACACTTTTTTGTTTTGTATGTTAGTTTTTTTTACCCTAAATTAAAGGTCCAAGTACAAAGTTCTTCTACTTTAGTCCCAGCAGAAAGTCCAGTCACAGCAGTCCTTTCTCCTGGTGTGTTCTGCCAAGATAGGAGAAAGGAGAAAGACCGGGGATGGATTGTAGGCTAAGGAGCATGGGTTGGGGGTTGTGAATGAGGACTAGGAAAAAGCACACAATCTGAACAGATGTTTTTGTTCAGTGTTCACAGTGGAAGGGAAGATGAGGGTCCACTGATAAGAGACAGGGACATCATTGATAGGGTGGTGGATACTAGTCCATTTACAGGCGTGAGTCCTGGAGGAGCTCACAAATATGAAAGTGTACAAGGCAATGGGACCAGATGAGGTACATCCAAGGATATTAAAGGAGCTCAGAGGTGCTGGCTAAACCTCTGACATGCCTGATCAATCACTCATTAGAAATGGGGAGATCCCAGAAGCCTGGAGAGGGCAAGTAGTCCCACTTCATAAAAAGTGGTAGTCAAGAGAGCTAGAATTACAGGCCTGTTAACCTGACCTCAGTGGTGGGAAATTAATGGAATCACTACTGTAGGAAAGGATTGTGGAATATCTTGAATCCAGTGGCTTACAAGATCTGAGCAGCATGGATTCACAAGGGAAGGTCATGTCAAACGAATGTGATAGATTTCTTTGACTGGGTGACCAGGAAGTAGATCAGGGTGGAGCAGTGGATGTAGCCCCCTTCAATTTCAGTAAGGCCTTTGACTCCGCTCCTCATAGAAGACTCAGAAATAAGCTTAGCAGCCTAGGGGTGAGTCCAAAGGTGGTAAACTGCATAAAAATTGGTTGGGGAATAGGAGACAGAAGGTAGTAGTGAATGGAGTTCACTCTGAGGAGACGGAAGGTGACCAGCAAGGCCACAAGGATCAGTACTGGGACTGGTCCTCTTTAATGTCTTTATTAGTGACATTGAAGTGGGACTAGAAGGAAAGGTATGTATTTTGCAGACAACATTAAGATCTGTAAAGGGTGACACTCAGAGGAGTGGAAAAAATGAAGAAGCGATTTAGGAAATCTTGAGGAGTGGTCAAGAGTGTGGCAACTGAATTTCAATGTGAAAAGTGCAAAATCATGCACTAGTGGCACAGAAACAAAGGGGCAGAGTATAAAATGGGGAGTGGTACTGGTGACCACCAAACAGGAAAAAGACCTGGGGTAATCATATCTCATGACCTAAAGGTGGCCAAACAGTGTGACAAGGCAGTGGAGAGCCAGTGGGATGCTGAGATGCATTGGAGTGGTATCTCCAGCAGAAGAGGAGGTGGTGATACCTCTGTAAATCACTGGTGAGTCCTCACCTGCAGTACTGTGTCCAATTCTGGAGACCACATCTCAGGAAGGACATAGACAGAGTACAGGCAGTCCAGAGGGGCAACTAAAATGGTGAAGGTTCTGCATCAAAAGCCCTATGAGGAAAGACTCAAGGACCTCAATATGTACACCCTGGAGAAAGGAGAGAGAGAGAGGGAGGATATGATAGAGACTTTCAAATACCTCATAGTTATAAATAAGGTTCAAGAAGAAAGACTTTTCAGAGCAAAAGATGTTCAAGAACTAGGGGCCATGATATAAAGCTGGAGGGGTAGACTCTGGGAGATGTAAGAAAGTATTTCTTCACAAAAGAGTGGTGGATAACCTGAACTGCCTCCCAGAAGAGGTGGTGGGGCAAAAACTGTAAAAAGGATTCAAGAAGGCATGGAATATGCATAAAGGAACCTTGGCAGAGAAAGAGGCGGTAAAGCTGGAGATGAAGGAGGGTCTGCCATATTACAGTAGGTAGGGAAAATGAGCAGACTGGGTGAGCAAGCAGTCTTTATCTGCTGTCAAATTCTGTGTTTCTATATCTCTATATAATTGGCAAAAGCAAATAAAACAATAGAATGCATAACAGAAGCCTTCATAAATAAATCAGAAAATGTGATTGTGCCCTGTACAGGATGCACATGAGGCCACACTTGGATTACTGCTCTCTGGTGTGGATCCCATACCTGAGAAAGGAAGTAGATGAATCTGTGAAATTCTCACTATGAATAGCAAAAAAAATCCCACAAGTACCCAATGACAGTGGCTACCACCTTTTGATTACTTGTCACTTTCTTATTTTATTTTAGAAATTCCATGCTTTCTTAAAATGTTGCAAAAAAAATCTAAAGCACATGTGTTTTTAGGAAGACAGTACTTATCCGTTAGGTCCTGGTGTTAGACTCGGTTTTCTTTTAAAAAGTCCCTTTACCAGGTGACAGGATTTCTTCCCTGCTCCGTTGCCTAGTCCATCAGATAAAATCAAAGTTCACCAAAACTCTTTCAACTTTTCTGGGGACCCTGAAAAGTTTACAGGTAAATAGTTTGGCAAACTTTGGGACTTGTTAAAAGAAAACTGGAAACCTAATATCAGGACATAATGGGTAAGTACTATCTTCCTGAAATTTCACTGTAACCCCAAGTGGTGCTATCCCAAAGGCTACTACAACTGTCTGCCTAACTGCCAACAGGTTGAGGGGCCTAGGTTCTATGGCAAGTGCCTGCACCCAGAGATCAGGGTTTACAGTAGTTCGACTAACTTGGTCACAGCCCTCTGGGACACTGAGACCCCCTTTATTCCTACTAGTGGCCCACACAATACACCATGAGTATCTTCACTATTTACACTTACCCCAGTACTGGTTCAGTCAGCTTGACTCTGGGGACCCTCTGTAAAACAAGATGATGCAGTACGATAGCCACAGCACACTACTTTAACATAAACACATACCTCAGTCAGTGTAACTTTGCTGAAACAAACAGATCTGATTTATTTAAGGGGCTGTAACAAGGACAGGGGAAATCAGGTTAATTAGGTTAGACACATTAATAATCACAGTACTGTGCACATATTCAGAGTCCCAAAATGTCACTTTACTGGGTACCCAGGATGGTGGGGGCTAGCCAGGATCGGTGCAGCTGGTTGGGGCCTTGTGATGGAAAACACTCTGCACAATACCCAATTGTAATCTGGAACCAGTTGGCTCAGTTCATGAAGAAAGAAAGAAAGAAAGGAAGAAAGAAAAGAAATCAGATGAAACACTTGCAATTAGATGGACAGATGGCAGGAGCTACCTGATTCAATGCTGAAACTGAATGGAATGCAGATTGTCCCGGATTGCCAGGAGAAACAGAATAGCTGGCCCAGCCCTTGTGGCAGGGCTCACTTGCACTCAGTGCAGGCAGATGCAGTCCAAGTGATGCTGGCTATGACATCCAGCTCACGGCACATTTTATATGTACCAGAACACTACCAGGCAAGCAGCTGGTCACTTCTGAAGATTTAGCCTGGCTACAAGGCATTCTTCTCTGACTCAAACTCAGATTCAGTTCGAATCCTGCTAGGGAATCACACTTCCAGCACAGCACACAGTTCACAACATGGGGAATTACTCAGAGCTCAATCCCCACAACCACTAAGCACATTTATATGTAAAGGTCACTTACTGTACTAGTCCACAGAGTCCTGACAGGCCAATTGCAATTCTGCATACTGTCAGTCTTCTTCAGGTTAAGTCTGCTCCCAAAATGACTTGGGCTTCTTCTTTCACTCTGAAAGCTCGAATTCAGTCGAACAATGCTTATTGATGGTTGCAGGCCAACTTTGTGGCCTCACGCGCCTTCCAGCGAACTACTGCACACAACAGCTGCCACGAACACTCGGCGGTTTCCCCTCAGCTTCCAACTTCAAAACGTTCTCTTCTGCCCCAAACCTCAGGGCACTTTGGCATTGCTTCCTTTTCAGAGTCATTGTCCAAAATCAAGGTTCCTCTTGGAATCTCTGTCAGAAAATCAAGTTCCTCTTGAATCTCTTCTCCACACTTGGTTGCCCATGATCTAGGCCACAACAACTACTTTCCTTTTACACACAAAGTTCAGATACTTGGTCTGAGAAAACACAGTTCTTTTCTCTCCCTCCAGGAGAGCTGATGAAAGACTTGCCTTTTCAGGTCTCCGTGCAGGTTCCATGCTGCCCGTGGGCAGCAGCCACCAAGCTGCTCACTCTTCCAGCTCCATGCTCAGACTGACTCAGCAGGCAGTCCGGGCATTTCTCCAAATCAAAAGGTTTCAGTTGGCTAAGCCTCCTTGTTAGTCACAACAGGCTCCTCTATTGGCCAAAAGGTGCCATGGTCCAAACTACATTTCCCAGAGGCTCTCTTCATACAAGCCCCTTGTGGCTGGCTCCACTTGAGAGTCCAAGTTCTGCTTTGCCATCAAGCTCCATTTAAGGAACCCTCCCATTGATTGGACCAATTTAGCAGTTCAGATACAAAATGCAGGTGCAAAACACACAGAGTCCCAGCTGTTAGAAAGGCAGGTTAGACAAACTGTACCGTCATTATCACTCTAACAAATTACCAGCAGATAATTACATCTTTGAAAGGGTTCCCCTGCACATATAGTGACTGCAGAATGGAGTGATCTGCTCAGTGGCCCAGGCGGGATTTGAGCAGGAAACACACAGTCCCCAGTTCAAATTAATTATACTGTGGTTTGGCAGCTCTTAAAATGACAGTACAAGGAGGCATTAGTCAATCTCACTAAATTATTTTTAAATTGGCTGAAATACAGGACACCAGCTGGGCAGAGAGCATTTAGGCTCACCCATGGAAGGCTTTTAGTGACCCCCATTTGTAAGGGTGTTACATCACAGATTCTATTATTCCCTGCCACTTGAGCACCAGATCCAACTGGTTCATATATGGGACAAAGAACCCTACAAACAGCTAATAAAAGGAATTAGATGGTTTGATGAGACACAGTGTAGAGTGACTAAATGATGGTGTCAGCGTGGCTCAGTTGGTAGCACATCCGCCTCTGGACCAGAAGGTCGTGGGTTCTCGTCCCACTGGGATTGGACTTGCACCTAAAATTCACTGGCATCTGAGTGCAGTATTGGGGGTGCTGTACTGCTGGGGTGTGCCATCCTTGGATGAGATGTTAAACCGAGGTCCCTTCTACCCATCCTGGTGTTGTCCTGGTGGGTGTCCAGGTGGAATAAAAGAACCCAGGGCACTCTTCACAAGAGTAGGGAACATTCCTGGTGTCTCTCAACATTCCCCTCCCATAAACTGGTTCTTGCAATTATCCAGGCTGTGTGTGGGTGATGATGTGCGATATGGCCACCACACACATTCAGTCACTTCACTACCAGTCTAGCATTGCTTGTAAAGTGCTTTGGATGTATGAAAATCGCTATATAAATGCTGATTCTTCTTCTACCTTATTTAAATGAATAAGACCTACTGTATGAGGAAAGGCTAAAGCATTTGGGCTTGCATCTGTTGGAGAGGAGAAGACAAAGTGAGGATTTGTTATTTCTATATACAATATTAAAAATAACTGGGTCTAGAAATAAAACACATTGGTCATGATCTTAGGAGACATAAACAACAATTACAACAACAAAATGCTAAAATGATATAGGAAGATTTTTTATTATTTACGGCAGTGAGGTGTAGAGTTCATTATTTGCAGAAATTGTTTAATCAAGAAATTAACTGATATTTAAGAAAAGGCTGGATGATCATCTAATGAAAAGAAACATCAATGGGTACAAAACACTAAGAAGTGGGGGTAATCTAGATAGTCATTATGGGCTGGATTCACAAAGTCCCTTGACAAATTCTGCTGCAGGAAAAACCCAATGCGAGTCGGTTGCCACTTGCGGGCTGCAGTTTTTCCTGCAGCTATGGTATTCACAAAGGTGAAACCAGTTTTCAACTGGCTCCATGATATATGGCAGCTTGTGGTGTTTTTATCCCTACAGCTGTGGAAAATATTGCGTCCAGGGTATACCATGAGTATAGCGACCAAATATGGGCACCATGTCAAAACAGCAACTCTTATTGGGCACTATACTCATGGGCTACCCTCAAAGGTAGAGACTATACATAACCACTGCACTACTGGACAGCGACAGGAAGGGGGATAGCAAGGGGAAAGGGGGGGGCAAGGCGGTTTTGAGGTATGGGTATACCTGATGCTGCTGAGATAACCATTTGATGTGGTGCTGTGGGTGGCTAGCTGTGGTGTTGCAGATACAGGATATGGGTCCAGGACCTGGTGTGTAAAACTTCTGCCACTGCCTGCAGCTCTGGTATTAAATTTTTGCGTGGTGTGGATTTTGCCCCTCCCTGACATGCACTCCCTGGAGTTGGTAATCCTTATTCAGGAGGGTGGGGGGGACACAGCCCCTAAAAACAGCTTTTTTATTCTGGATGTCAGGTCACCTGAAAGTGTATATCACTGATTTGCTGTTTGGTGATATACTCTTGCCATAATAGCGTTCACTGTTCTCATCGCTATTATGACATGGAGCTGGGACCAGGCATAACATATCTGCAGCTGTGGGGACTGTGAATACAAATCTCACAGCTGTGGAGATTTTGGTCTGCAACTGGATTTGCAGAGTGGGACTTAGTCCCATTTTGTTTTGTGTATCTGGCTGTATGTGTTTAATTGTCCTACACTCCTAGTATTGATTCTAGTATGGTATTTTAACCCAGTTTTGCTTAGCTGTCTATTATTTTGTGTCATTTATTGATCTAAGCTCCCTCGTCCCTCAGAACTGCCACTTATGTTAAGAATCAGTGGTCCAGCAACCTCCCACCCACCCACTTGCAGATCTTGCTCATGTAAAGTGCAGCCAGTGCAGGTGCCTGCCAATATAACTTTTAAAATGAACATACCTCTTGGATAACAAAGTCCTCTTTTTGTAGCCCATCTGGCTGATCCCACAGAAAGTTGCCTTTTTTTCTTGTGTAGCTTAACATGAAGACTGGGCTTGGCTTGGCATAAGGCTGTATACAAGAGTTTGACCCTGTTATTGAAGCCATGACAATATTATTGGAAAGTTGATGCTACAGTAGTGGTATCATGGATATTGATTCCATTGTTTTCAGTTTCATTTTCATTTTATTCTTTAACCAGGTAAGGACACTGGACAAAGGTCCCTTTTCAGACATAACCCAGACAAAAACAACAGAATACAAAATAAAACAACAAAATTACAAATTACAAATAACAATTGCAAGTAGATTTTGACAATAAATATTGCTTTAACCGTGATTTAAATTAGGAACAGAGAAGTGAGTCTGACACTAAACAGGAGTGCATACCAATTTAAAGGGGCTGCAATTGAAAATGCTCTTGAACTAATCTTGAGTCTACTGTATGTTGTGGGACTATATATAATGGGCCATTTGCTGACAACAAGTCTTTTGTAAAAACTAGTTTAGAAAGAGGAATAGAGAAGCAAAGTACAAACTCTTAAACATCAGACATCCCACCAAGTACTCAGTCCAACAACTGGTTGACAACCAAGCCAGTTGTGAAAAGAGACTACAGCGATGAGGAGCTCCAAGAACAAATCTACAAATATTGTTATACATAACAGCCAGAGCATTCATTTATTTTACCCCAATATTATAATAAATACTGGCTACATAATCAAAATGATGAAGAAGTGATCCAATAGCAATTGCTGTCCTAGTCTCTAAGGCAAAGTAAGATTTAAATTTGTAAAGTAGCCCTATTCTCTGAATTATCTTTTAGTTACTAATTGAACCTGTAAGGAAAATGTTAGACATGGATCCAAGAGTACTCAAGATATTTAGATTGTGACACTTGTTCTAACAAAAGGCCCTAAGAATCAAACACTGCAATCTTGGATTGTCCTCCAATATTGAAGGCATATCAAAAAGCATGACCTTCATTTTGGTAGAGTTTAGAACCATGACATTAGAAGTCAGCCAGAAACAAACATTCCCAAATCCTTATCAAGAATAGTAGAAAGTTCCAACACTGATTTAGACTGGGCAAAAATTATGAGATCATCCTCATACAATAATAAGCCACTAACATTACAAACCTGAGGTAGTTGATTAAGAAAAATAGAAAACAATAAAGGGCCCAAAATGGACTCTTGAGGTACCCCACAATGAATGGAGGACACATCTGTAGCAACACAGCCCACTTGAACATATTAACATCTATTACTCAAATAGTTACCAACCCAAGAAACAGCTGCCTCACAAAACCCAAAATTGTATAGTTTAAGACAAGTAAGATTATGGTCAATAAGGTTGAATACCTTGGTTAGGTCCATGAACACTGCCTCTGTCATACAACCTGTCTGAAAACCACACAGGATAGTGTCCGTGAACCTAACCAAGGCAGTCCCCATACCATATAACCTACGAAAACATGTTGCTGCCAGGTCAACAAATCATGAGTCTCCAAATAATCATAGATCTGCCCAGCCATTAGTTTTTCAAGTAATTTACTAAGCCGTTTTAAAATTTAAATTGATCTATAGTCATCTAATGTAGCATCTATTTGATTTAGGGATCAGAACTACTCTTGCTTTCTTCCATAAAGAAGAATATGCCAGTTACCAATGACAAATTAAATATATAACAAATAGGTTTGGTAATGAATAGGATAGCCAACTTTAAGAAACGACCATCTAACCCACCCCACAATCACTAGCTCTGTCTGGAATAGACTGCAAGTGTTTTGAATTTCATATCGAGTGACTTCATTAAATAGAAATCTAGGCCTATCAACTGGAGACTCAACTAATTTAGAGTTAATATCTACAGACTGAGGAAAGGAACATCTGTATCTAGACAAATCAACATATTTGTTATTCAGCAAATTGACAGTTTCAGGCAGATCAACAATTTCAACATTATCTACTGTAACTTTCTGAATATCCACTTTAGGTTTTGGAGACAAGAGTGAGTTAACATTATCCCAGAATTTCTTAGGATTAGCCCAGCTAGATTCAAAACATTCCCTATAGTAATCTTTTTTGCTTTCCTTACTTCAGAAGACACCAAGTTCCTGAGCCTGCAATGAGGTTCATTGTACCACTGCTGGGAGACAATTTTAAATTTTGCAGGCAAAATCTCTATCCTTAATCAAATTCTTGATACTAGAGAAAACCACCCAGTGGGAGAACCTCGGCAGTGAAGAGTCTGCAAGGAAAAAAATAAATTGTGAATGGGAAATAGTTGGTCACAAAAAAATCCAAAGCAGCATCGGCATATGGAATACATTCTAGAAAAGACCTATCAATGGCACCCAGAGAAGAATACAATAGGAAGACTTAATCTTCTTGTATGATCTAACTTGAACTTAACCTGGGGAGGTTTCAGATGTCGAAAATTCAAAATGCAGTATGTTGCCATGTGATCATTAACAGAGTCAGCCAAAACACCAGAACTAGCCACTTTGTCTTCCTATTTGTTAACACCCAATTAGGCATGGAATGATTCAGTGAAGTGGGATTCAATTGAGTTGGTTCCACAATGCACAGAGTCAGACCATAGGAAAAAGAAAAGATTCAAGTCCCAAGGTGTCCTTGGCTAACCAATTCAACATCATATCCCAACAATAATGGCATCACCTTGCTTTAAATAAGGGCAACAGAATCTAAAATATTTTCAAACCTTCCAGAGCAATAACAACCAATCAGGCTCACAGTCAGCTTCACTACTAGACATAAGTAGGTTTACCTGTAAATGGTGTTTAAAATAAACCAAGACACAACCCTTCTTTTCTTACCTTTCCGGTCAACCCTAACTAAATTATAACCCTGAATACAACATACATTGTTGGATACCCCAGATTTCAACCAAGTTTCAGAAAGAGCAACAACATCAGGCTGATAAACACTAATCAGCTGTTCGATTTCAGCAATTTTAGGAACCAGGCTGCAGTCATGTAAATGAATAATTTTAAAGCCATGGCTGACAACAAAAGGAAGAGTAAAAAGAACCCTGTGAGGAGGAATTAAATTTGGAGGACAAGGCCCTGATTTAACTCAACATCACCTGCTTTCAACAGTAGATAAGCAGTTTGAACAATATAACCCAGTCTTAGAATAAAGGATATTCCATGATATAATGAGCCTTGATAGCCCCAAACCCACAGGATCTCTCAACCCAGTATTATTCAGCAATAATTGCCAAAAATCAATAACCACATTATTAATCACCATACAGTTTGAGAACAAGAAATCAATTGTATCATACTTAACTCCAACCTCCTTAACTGCATCATGTAACACAACATTATCAGCACATAACAAACTACCCCTAAAATACAGGCTCTACCATGCTGGTTTGACATCTCTAATTCAACCGGCATTACAGCGACAGGAATCACGTTGACCACAAATTGTAGTCGGCATGATTCTTTGCAGACTCGGTCCTGTATTTCTCCGGGGGCACGCCTGAACTCTCTTTAGGAGGCTCTGCCCCACACCCCCGACTAAAGGATTGTTAACTCCAGTCAGAGTTAACTTGGGGCAGGGGTAGAACGAGACAGCATGCTCTGTCTCGGACACACCAACACAGCATCCTGTCGTCAAAGTGTCGATTTCACAAAATGAGTATAGTTCGCTGTTGGTGTCACCATATAGCTTAAGTACCTAAAAGGCATACCCAAGTAATATACATCTTAGCATTCCACATATTATCTGTCTCCACTTTACCACTGCACTAGGCCCAAAATGAAATACCACATGCTCCCACCTCTGCCTCCCATGGACTCCTCAGACTCCCTGCACTTACCACACTTAACCGCATGCTGCTGCTTAAATGCTGCTGTGTTTAGAGATCAGAGATTTAAAGTCCTTAACCCCACCAAAGGCTGCACCACCAATGGCGGGGAGGTGCAGCCAATGTGAGTGCATGGGTAGGACAGAATCCCTTTAGATAACAAGCGGCAGAATGGAGTATTGCAGCAATAAGGGCTAGGTAGCAGCAGCTGTGGCAACTTAACCAGTACAATTTCAGATTATAGCAATGTCATGCTCTGTAAAAAATCAAACCCATGTATTGCAAAGGATTTATTTTTTACAAATGATTTACCTAGAGTAGCCCCACAGAGATGTTACATGGGCCTTGTTTTTCCAAATTTCACTGACTATGGTGGAGTTCTCCTGGGATGCCCACTTCGTTAAGAGGAAAAAGAGTTTTGGTGTGGAGAGTCTCTGGATGTGATCAATCTACAAGTGTAATTACAAATTTAGAAAAGACTCTACCTCTGATTTAAATTAAATTCTTCTTTTCTATTTCACTTTTCATTTAATTTGCTTGCCACCATACAAAAACAAGTGGTCCAAAATCTCATGGTGATAAACACCAGTTTACAAGGCAGTTTAGTGTCACCTGATAACAAAAGATGGTTCCACCATGCCGCATCAGCAGGAATCCTGTTGAATGCCATTACAGTGATGGTACAATGCCTACAGCTGGCATTTTACCGTCCAGGAACTAAGTGTTTTTTCAGGATTCACCACCACATCCCCCATTTGGGTGTCTCTACCCCTGCATCCCTGCACTAAAGATTACCAACTCCAAGTCAGAGTTGTTTGGGAGGAGAACTCCCAGACACAGTGGCGTCTGTGAGACAGCGGACCAGTAGGCGAACAGCTGGTTTAGTTGCTGTACTAGTCTTTGCTGTCTTACCATCACTGTAGCAACAGTATATGAAAAAGATGTAGTAACATGCTAAATGAATATACAGAGGCTATGTCATGGCTTCACTGAAAATATTAGATTTATTTACATGAGTGCTTTTGAAACTAGTGACCTCACAAGTAGCATAACAATGGCTAGAGATATGCTAATTTGGCAAAGATTGCTTTGTGAAGTTTATCATTTTGCAAAGTGAGATGTGCTGGGCAGATGAAGTGGCACTTTTTCATGCAAGCCATGCAACTTCATTGGTGAAGTTGCAACTTCCCTCATTTCACCTGATTTCTTCCTGAGACAGGGCCACTTTTTAAGGAAAACTCATGGTGAAGTAGCAAAGTAGCAACTTCATGACATTTTTCATAAAGGCAAATTATGTAACATCACAGGCAGAGTGAATCTTCATAACATCTCTAGCCACAAGTGGAGTCATCAGGTTCTGAAAGCATGAATGAAAATAAATCTGATATTTTCAGTGAAGCCATGACATATTCAATTTATGCAATGACCTTAATGTTTCACTGTTTGTGTAGTGATGTAGGTACAGCCTTTATTAGAGCTAGATGTGTTCCTTTTTTTAATTTATAATGTTTTGTATTCTACTGTTTGTGTTTGCCAATGTACTTCCATCTTGTTCTGCCCATTGATTTATTGTTTTTTTTTTTTATATTTAACTTTTTACTCCTCGGGCGCCCGCCGCCCTATCCTTCCGGCCGGTCACGGTGCACGCTCTGCTTTCCAGATTGGCCACCGCCCCGATACCCCGTGGCTTACCCCTACGATGGGGCCCGCTGCACCCTCATATATGCAGCGGGCACTGGAGCTAGGTCGGGGCCTGGCCTGGAAGCATTGCGCTGCAAGCTTCATCCATGACGGCGGGCAGCTCCTCCTTTTTCCGTTTTCTCCCAGGGAGGCGCGGGCCGTAATGACACCAGCATCCGCCCGCCTCCTTCCATGCTGAGTGTCGGCTGCGTGGAACTCCTGGTCTCCACCAGGGGTCCCCAGCGCGCGAAGACTGCCCACCCTCCCCAGAGTAGAGGCTGCCGCGGACGCTCAATCCCTACTCCCCGGCTGACCCTCCGGCCGATCCGGGTCCATTTCGAACCGGGTCACCAGCGTCATGGCCGGAAATCCACCGCTGCGCCGTAAGTCCCATTGATTTATTGTTGTCATCTGTTCTGGTTGCAAGGAGGTGTCAAAATGTTGACATATAATGTTCAGAGTCAGTTTTTGAATGTTTTAACAGCCTGTTCTGAATCAAGATCCAGATGGAAATATGGGCCCCAGTTCTCAAAACCTTGCCCGGTGCAAACCTAGGTTTACTCTGAGGTGCTATTCAAAAAATCCAGTTTTCACATTCAAACTAGGATTTGTACTTCAGCAAAGTGTGGAGGAGGAACAATGCAAATGAGGGAGGGACTTGCATGTTGGTGCAATCCAATTCACAGAGCATTTGCTTTATACAAGGTCCTTACACATTCCCCTTGTGTGGAGCAAATACCACTGACTGTCGGTGAAAGTGCTGCTGCACTCCCCTTCAACCCTTAGCACAATAGACCCTGGTGCCAGTGGTCTCTCCCCAGCCAATCCCATGCCCGATGTGTTAGTCATATTCCCTGGTGTCCAGTGGTCCCCCCATCCCGATCCACGTATACAAAACTGACACCATTCCCTGTTGTCAACTGCTCACCCTCCTACCCCTGATCCAGTGTATACTAATGGGACATCATTCCCTTGTATCTAGTGGACTCCACCACCCAGCAGATAGTGCTCACCACCCTGCTCCCCCATCCCAGCCCGAGCCAGCAGCCCACGCGGCCTCTGCTCTCCACCATAGCTAGCCACTGACTGAGCTGCCAATGAGCATGTACTGTTATGTACTCATTGACAGCTCATTCAGTGACTGGCCATGGTGGAGAGAGGAGGGCTATGCAAGCTGCCAGCTCGGGACTGGGATGGGGAGAGTGATGGGGAACTACCTGCCAAGGTGGGAGTCTGCTAGACACCAGAGAATGGTGTACTGTTAGTATACAGGGATCAGGATAGGGAGTGGTGGAAACAGTGGACAACCAGGAATGAAGTCAGTTTTGTACAGGATTGAGATGGGTGGGACCACTGGACATCAGAAATTCTGATGGAAACATCGGGCATGGTGCAAGTGAAGAGGGACCACTGACACCAGGAAAAGATGTATATTAACCGGTCCAGCAATCAACAAGGGGGACCACTAGCACCAGGAAAGATCTATATTTACAAATGGGCTGGTGATTGCAGGGGATACCACTAGCACCAGGAAAGTTATAGATACATTTATAATCAGGCTGGGGATAGGGAGGGTGGTAGCAGCAGGAAAGATACATTTTATAATTAGGCCAGCAATTGGCATGGGGGCAGCACTAGCACCAGGGAAAATATATATTTACAATCAGGCTGGTGATCAGCAGGTGGGGTGAGACCACTAGCACCAGGGACACAGAATGCCTATGGGGCAGTGTCTGGGGTTACACTAAACTCGGTACAGCCTATGTAAATGGGCCCATAATGGCATGCAAATGGCCACATAGCGCCTTGCATGGAAACATAGAAAACCTGATGGTAGAAGAGGACCAAGGGTCCATCTAGTCTGTTCATGAGTTCCCAGACCTACTCAGATCCAAGGACTTAGACTCCTTCTGATTTATGCCCCCAACTGCTCCATGGCTTTGTTTGTGCTTTTGCTCTATCCCACCCCAGTTTGAATGATGTCAATGGGCTCATTTAGATGGCTGCTTTTGTGAATTGGAAATAGTGCACCTACGTTATTCTTTGTGTAGCCATACTCCTGTCTCCATGTCAGGGTGGCACTAATGGGATTCATGCTAGCAATAGTGGGGTTTGTGCTGACTCACCCGGGCCCTATTCTCAGCTGGATGGCGCGGGTTCATACTAAGGTTATTATAACAGAAGAAGGCAAAACTGCCCAAGAAGGACTGTCCCCAATTCTCAGTGGAAGCAGCCACAAGGCCACAGCTCTTATAAATTCATCCAATTTATTCTTAAACCCCAGTAGAGTCTTTGAATAGACAATATTATTAGGCAACATATTCCAGAGTCTCACTGTTCTTGGAACAAAAGCATATTCCTTGTGTCACATTTTGAGAACTTTCAGTTAGTTTCAAAATGTGTCCTCTTAAGTTGTGCTTACTAGTCTTAAATTCTAGCCCTAACTCCAAAAACAAATAATCATCATGAATAACTTTATACAAAAATAACAAATTACCCCAGATTCTTCAATCTGCCGTGAAGCCTTTCCTCATAAGATTTATGCCTGCATTTAGAAATTAATTTTTAAATGTGTGATGTGTTCTTTCAATCAAATTAATGTCTTTTATTAGATAGGGACTCACTGCTGGGAACAATAGTTTAGATGTACAACCTGTACCTGTACAGTCGCATCAATACTGCCTCTGATCTACTAGAGAATGAAAATTTTACAGTTTACCAAATGATTAATTTTAATAGCTATATATTTACAATGATCACTAGATTTGAGGCTATTACTCATATATACACCAAATCCATAACTTTATAGACCGTTTTAAGGGTGACACCATTAATACAGTATGACTGCTGACTGTTTTACTGCTGAGTACATCACAACATATTTATGAATGTTAAACTGTAGGCAGTTTATATTTGCCAGTCGGTAATGACATGAAGATGGAAACTAACCTATTTCTATCCAGTTCATTACACTAGATCCCCCAGGTTGGTGTCATCTTGAAATTCATCATACAATTGTTACTGTAAATATTTAGATCATGAATTAAAATATTAAAAAGTAGGGGATCCAACACAGATCCCTGAAGGACCCAACTAGTGCTATCTCATTGAGAATAACACCCTTAGACACTTGAGCAAACACAAAGCGCTAGTGCAAACCTTTGCACTGTACGTTCTATTTTTCTGAGAATGGGATCCTTGGACTTTTTTTTACAAGTAATGACAGGACAACAAGAAGATTAAATGCAGATGACAGGAAAACTGAGAGACTAAATAGTGATGGCAGGTCAGCTGAGAGAATAAGCTGCTTATTTTCCTGTTGCCAATCATAAGCAGAAATAATTTATTTGGCCACATTTATTCACCATGGAAATAATTGCTAATTACCCACCTAACATTTCAGTTGTAAATGTTATAATTTTATAGCACAGTCATTGTATAAAGATATATGTAAATGTCTGTATCTATATATTCATCTTTCCTCTCTCTGTCTTTCTAGCTGCTGTCTGTCTATCTTATCACAAAATTAATGTGTTATTATACACTTTAATGACACATTACTACTAAACACACTACAAACAACCCCTAATAACACATGTAACAAGTCCCTTAATTCCTTAATAACACAAGTAACAAGCCAACAAGCCTTTAACAACACATGTAACAGCCCTATCCCCAACACAATGACAAAATATAGGGCACAGCACAAAGTGTCCAACCTAATAAATCATATAAAATAAAGATGGCAAAGTCTGGCATACTCATGAAATAATACCTCCTCAGGGTTGAACAAACTCATAAAGGCCACTTACCCTTCAGTCTCATGGCATTATGGTTTGTTTTGACCCTTGATATGTTCCTTGTATACCACACTTTTTATTCTCTCTCTCTCTCTTTATATATATATATATATATATATATATATATATATATATATATATATATATAGTACATTACACACACACACACACACACACACACACACAGTTCCTCAGTTTTATTTATCTTGTGCCCCAGTGCTCTGGCGCTTTTGCAATGTAATGCTACTGTCACTATTTACTGCATGTGTTTTGATTTCTTAGCAACCCATTTATGGCATATAACTTGAAATTCATCATGACTTTTCATATATTGCAGTTCCCTTAAGCTGATTTTTACTTTAATCTGAACAGCTATTCTTTCATTGTTGTGGTATATAGTAAAGCCTTATTCTGTTAGTGATTTAAGTCATTCTAATGTGATTTACAATATATACACCCACCTCATAGTCTCATATAAAACTAAAAAAAGAAAAATTTGCTTTCTACTTGTAAAACAAACGAATTACATTTTTAATTTTGAACACTCTAGTGTTAATCTTCTTAGTGACATACATTACTGTTTTGGATAACTTTTCCTTTTCAGTTATTGTAAGCTCATCCCTCTATTTTACATGCTCTAAATGCATTATCTCACATAAATATCAAGAAATGTGGTTTTCTACTCGTTTCCATCTTATCATTCTATATTTCCTGTCTTGTCTTGTTAAATAGGTACTTAACCTGTGTGGTTCAAATGACAAGAAGCACACAGATTATGGGGAATGCAATGTAGCTGGAGGTGGGGAAATTCAAGAGTGATGTGGGGAAATATTTCTACACTGAAAGAGTAGTGTCAGTTAATCAAATCTTTATTGATTGATCATTACAAGATCATTACAAGCCCTTGAGTTGATCCTCAAACCAGACAATGTGTAAATAAATAAAAACAATAATGGGTTACAGTGGTAGTAAAATATACAAAACAGTAAGTATAACAATATACACAGGTAAAACCATCAGGATTTATATGATTAAGTCGTAAAGTGCATTCTCCAGTGCTAATACAAATGTGTCCTCCTATGCTAATAAATATAAGTATAAATCTTTCAAAATAAAACTAAAAGAAATATTAAAAACATGAAAGTATAAAATATGCAATACAGACATAAAAGAGCCCTGGTTGATAAACAGAGACAGGCAGAGGCGCAACCAACTATAACAAAATACAGTACAATAGGGTTTGTGTACTTTTGACTGATTATTTATATCTAAGTCTTATTCTGTTTATAGCTCCTAGATAACCACCCACTTTAGAAAGGGTGGTGGATGCCTGAAAGAGATGGCAAGTAGAAGTGGTGGAGTCTAAAACAGTGTAGGCTTCAGAATCCATGGAATAGACATAGAGGTATTTTAAATAAGAGCCAGAGAGGTGGAGGGTTGACAGAGATCAGACAGGGTCTGCAAAAACAGAATAGGTAGGAATATTTGGGCACACTGGGTGGGCCAAGTGGTCCTTTTCTGCCATCAAGTTCTATTTTGTTTCCATTACAAATATAGACACACAATTATACATCTTATTAAAATTAAGCAATAAGGCATGACAGGGGGTGTGTTACAGGGATAATGGCTCACTGGTGGGCTGCTGAAGCCACTCCAGGCACAGCCGGGTGCTTCCACCACCTGGAGAAGAACCATTAGCTCCACCATAACGCACCCCCTGAGTGCCTTATTGCCATTATGAAATGGATCATTTTAGTAAATTTGATGCCTTTTTAAACATATTACTTTCAGCTGGGCCATTGTGCTGGGATAAAGGCCCAGCTAAAACTGCTCTTGGTCAGTCAGCAGCCAGCATTCTTTCTACCCATTTCATAATGACTATTAACAGGTCAACAATCATCTTATTACAATACTATTAATATTTCTATCAACCTTTTTACTACAACTATAATAACATTTCTGCACAATTAATTTTGTGTCCACTATGTAATATGTAAAACAATTGATAGCAAAGTCCAATACAATCATGAAATATTAACATATCGGGGCCTAACAACTGATAAAGGTTTCTTGCCCTTTGGGCCACTGCCTTTATGAGTTTGTTAGACCCTACGATACTGAATACATAAACAAGAAAAAGGCCTGTCTGCTCAGCCAGTCTTCCGCCTACTCAATTACTGTGCACTGCCTTAGCAACCAACCCACTCTTCATTTCTGCCTCCCTGTTCTAACTAACCCCATATGCTTGTCCCCGCTGAAGATGTCTGCTCTTTGGTCTGTATCACTTCCTCTGGGAACTTGTTCCTCTTGTCCACCACTCTTTCTGTGAAAACTGCTTGGAGTCCCTTTTGAATCTCTGCACTGAGTTTAAGGAGTTCCCTTTCATTCCTGTAGCTGAACATAAGGAGGAAGGTTCCTTGGTATCCACCCTATTTATTCCAGGCAAGTATTGTACTTACTGTATGCCTCAGTCGTGTTGCTCCTTCCCCATCAGTTCTCAAAGGTGCATATGTTCAGATCTTGCAGCCTCTCCTTTTTGTCTTGCACCTTAGTCCATGAAATCTCTTGATTGTCCTGTGCTATATTGCCTCCACCTTGTCACAGTCTCTCCTCAGGTTTGGGTTCCAGTACCTTGTGCAGTTTTACATGTGTGGTTACACCAGTGACCTGTATAATGGGACATATGAACATACAAGCATACAAAATTGCCAGCAGATCCAGGCCATTTGGTCTATCTAGTCTGCTCGAGTGTACAGCACTTCAGTCCATTAGACTGCAGTTGCCCCCCTCCCTCATATGCCCTCTGCCCCATCTCATGGCCCCTCCTGGTTTGTACCCTCCCATGAATCTGTCCCACCCCTCTTGAAGCCTTCAACACTCTGCAGTGACACTTCCTCTGGCTGGAGTGTTCCACTCACCCCTGCCACCACCCTTTCTGTGAAATAGTGCCTCCTCCATTCCCCTTGAACCTGGCCCTTCCAACTTCATAGAGTGTCCCTGGTTTCCTTTTGCCCTTCAGACTGAACATACACCTGATGTCTACTCTGTTCAATCCCTTCAGGTACTTGAAGGTCTCAGTCATATCCCTCTCTCCTTCTTTCCTCCAGGGTATACATATTGAGCTCTCTCAGTCTCTCCTCATATGGTTTATCCACAAACCCCAGGATCATTTTTGTTGCCCTGTGCTGTACCCTCCAGTAGTTTGATGTCCCTTTTCAAGTAGGGTGCCAGAATTGCACACAGTACTCTAGGTGCAGTCTCACCAGGGACCTGTACAGGGCAAGATTCCTCCCCACTCCTGGAAGTAATCCCCATGCTATGCAACCGAGCATCTTGTTTGCCTTCACTGCTGCCATTCTGCACTGAGCAGAGTGGCTCATCTCCTGATTACCAGCACTCCCAGTTCCTTCTCCACCTCCTTGGATTTTGTTAACGGGACACTCTTCAGCCAGTAATTATGTCCTGGGTTCTTGCCTCCTAACTGCATCACTTTACACTTGTTGGCATTGAAACCAAGACACCAAGTGTGTGAGTATCACATCCCAACTTCTACTGCTTATCCTCATCCTTATGCAACTCAGTATCCTGCTTGCCAAGCCCACAGCTCTGTTGCAATGTTCTGTTGTTTTAGGTTCTCTGCTATAATAACCCTAGATCCTTTCCTCTGCGTGCTTTCTAGCACCACCCTCCTGCATATTACACTGTTTGATTTCTCTTCCATGTGTGCATTACTTTATATTGTTTTGTGTTGATGGCCAGCTTATAGATCTTTGACTAGTTATTCAACCTGCCTAGATCCTCTCTGAGTCACCTTATGCCTTCCTCTATGTCCACCCTTTCACAGATCTTCATGTCATCTCAATAAGGCTGGTCTTGCCCTTAATGCCTTCCCCTGTGTCACAAAGGAATAGATTGAAAAGGACCAGGATGGACCATTACCAACCTCTGAGACACTCTAGCTGTTATTTCCCTTGACTCGAAAACTCCCCATGAAATATTACCCATTGTGTTCTTTTCTTCAAACAGTTCTCCATCCAAGTTGCTAGAATCCCCCACTGCAAGTCCCTTATCTTCTTGACCAGCTTCCTGTGGAGGATGATTAAAAGATCTTGCTGAAATTCAAGCATACCAGATCTGCTGGCTGCCCCTCTCTGCTTCCCTGATCACCCAGTTGAAAAATCATTCAGGTTTGTCTGGCAAGATCTTTCCTTTGTGATCCCATGTTTCTTGGGGTCTTAGATACAGAGACACTGTCAGCAGATAAGGGCTTATAACCCACCCAGTCTGCCCTTTTGTGCTTGCAAGTTCCTTTATGGTTTTCTAGAAATCTGTTGCCCTTACCTCTAACTTCCAGAATTCTCTTAAATGTCTATCCCATGCATTCTTAAATCCCATGATTGTTTCAGCCCTTACCACTTCCTCTGGCAGGGTGTTTCACTTGTCCACCACCCTTTCTGTGAAGAAATTCTTCCTCACGTTTTCTCTGAATCACCTCACTCCAACTTCATCCGATACCCTCTAGTCCTGGAACATCTTTTTCATGGGAAAATAGTGTATTCCTGCACCCTGTTCCTCCCTGTAAGGTACTTGTATGTCTCTATCATACCCCTCTCTTCCTCCTCTCCTCCAGAGAGTACATACAAACATAAGAACTATGATTCTGCCTGCAGAAACCGTCCTAATGGTCTATCAAGTTAGTCTGCTTGAATGCGTAGCTAACATCCTATATTGCAGAGCCCCTCCCTCACCTTTACCCCTCACACCCTGTCCCATGCACTTTTAAAACTGCCCACTGTGCTACAGGAACACCTCCTTGGGTAGAGAGTTCCAGTTCTCCACCACCTTCTCTGTGAAAAAATGCCTCCTTATCTCTGTCTGATATCTTCCACCTCCAACCTGAGACCATGCCTTCTGGTGTCCCTTCCGCTCCTCCACTTAAATATCCCTTCTCTGCCCATTTTGTTAATCCCTTCAAATACTTGAAGGTCTCAATCATATCCCGATCCTCCTCTCCTCCAGGGTGTACATATTCAACTCAGTCAGCCTGTCCTCATAGGATTTTCCTCCAGCCTCTGGATCATCTTAGTTGCCCTATGTTGCACCTTGCAGCAATCTGATTTTCTTCTTCAGAAATGGATACCAGAACTGCACACAGTACTCCAAATGTGGCCTGACTAGTAACTTCAGCATGTCTTCATAGGACTTGTGATGCAATCCCTATACCATCTTTGTTGCTCTCCTTTGAACTTTCTCTACCTTGTCTATGTCTTTACATAGGTAAGGTCTCAGAACTGTACACTGCACTCTAGGTGGGTCTCACTAGTGTCTTGTGTAGTGTAATTATGACCTCCTTTTACTGCTGGTGATGCCCTGCCTATGCATCCCAGCATCCTATTTGCTTTACCTGCTGCCTTGCCACACTGTTTTCTTACCTTGAGGCCATTAGAGATGATAACCCCAAGGTGCTTTCCTACTTGATGCATGCTATATCCTCACCCCAACTGATATGTTGTTCCAGGGCTTTTGTACCTCATATGCATTATCATGCACTTTTTGTGTTAAATTTCAACTGCCAAACCTTGACCATTCCTTAAACTTCTGCAGCTCCCTCCTCATTCTTTCTGCACCCTATGTCATGACCACTCTGTAACAGAGGTTCATGTCATCAGCAAACAGGGAAATTCTGCCTTCTAGGTCCTGAGCAATGTCACTGATGAAGATGTTGAATAGGACCAGTCCCAGCACTGATCCCTCTGGTATCCCACTGGTCACTCTTCCCTCTGTAGAGTGACATCCATTTACCACCACCTTCTATGTCCTGCTGCCCAGCCAATTACAACACCCACTGCACTACTGTCTTGCCACTCCCATATTCCCCAGTTTGTTTAATAGATTTCTATGTGGCACAGTGTCAAAGACCTTGCTGAAGTCCAGATAGGCCACATCCACTGCCCTCCCTGATCCACCCCTTGTCACCCAGTCGAAAAATTAAAGAGGTCGGTCTTGCATAACCTCCCCCAGTGAAACCATGCTGCCTAGGTCTTGTAGTCTGTTGGCAACCAGATGTTCCACCAATCTCTCCTTCAGTAGTGCTTCCATGATTTTCCCCACTACCAAGGTCAGGCTGACTTGTCTGTAGTTTCCCACTTCCTCTTTGTTCCCTCTTGTGTATAAGAGGACTGCATCTTCTGTCCTCCAGTCTTTAGGTACCTCCCTGTTTCCAGTGATCCACTAAACAGGATTGTCAGAGGTTCAGCCACCACCTCTCTTAGTTCCTTTAGGATCCTGGGGTGAACCCCATCAGAACCCATTGATTTCTCAACTCTTATTCCTTCCAATTCCTTTGGACCATTTCCCATGTAAAGGGACTTGCGTCCATTTCTGCACCATTGCCACCCCAGTACTCCCTTCAGGCCCATTACACTCCTCTTCCTCAGTAAAGACTGAGCAGAAATATATGTTCAGTATGTTAGCTTTACTGTTGTCATCCTCCAAGTGGCCCCCATCCTGACGACTGCCGCCACCTGATGATGAAGGGTCATACCATCGTCAACACCACTCCTAGGTCCCACACCCATTCAGAGGTAAGGATCCGAGCCCCCTCAGGACCAAGCCAGAGAGGAGATCAGCCTCAACCCCTCCATCCTGCGACTCAGATCCACCACCAGAACCTCAGTCTTTCCTGCTTTCAACTTTAGACCACTGGAACTCATCCAATCTTGGATTTCCACTAGGCAACTGTTCAGTACCGAGATAGCACTAGCCTGGTAGGGGGTGAAAGACAGGTACAGCTGGGTATCATCAGCATAGCAGTGAAACTTCAGACCATACCATCTTACAATGTCTCCGAGGGGCAGCTTATACGCTGCAAATAACATGGGAGACAGCACTGAACCCTGGGGTACCCCATGCAAACAGAGAGAAAGACTCAGAAGAAAATATTCCCGTGACAACTCTCTGAGTTCTA
This sequence comes from Neoceratodus forsteri, assembly GCA_016271365.2. Taxonomy (NCBI): domain Eukaryota; kingdom Metazoa; phylum Chordata; order Ceratodontiformes; family Ceratodontidae; genus Neoceratodus; species Neoceratodus forsteri. The sequence goes on along the minus strand of CM028137.1, from coordinate 255,987,020 downwards.
CTGGCAAGGAAAGATGAAAACCATCTGAGTACAGTCCCTGACAGTCCACAGATGAACCTCAGGCATTCAAGCAGAATCCCATGATCTACAGGGTCAAAAGCTGATGATAAATCAAGGAGAATCAAGATGGAATGGTTTCTCTGATCTCTTGCTATCAGGAGATCATTCAGCACCCGAACCAGAGCAGTCTCAGTACTATGCCTCTTACAGAAGCCCGATTGGAGAGGTTCGTATAAATTATGGATGGTTAAATGGTTATCCAGTTGAGCTGCCACAACTTTCTCAATAACCTTTCCCATGAAAGGAAGGTTAGAAATAGGTCTGTAGTTCACTAGATTCTCCGGGTCCAAAGAAGCCTTCTTCGGGGTGTCACACTGCCTCCTTCAGGAAGCTAGGAACTCAACTGATTCCAAAGAGCACCGGACAATCTGAGCTAAGACTGGGCTGATAATATCACTACAACCCAGAATCAGGAAGTATGGCCCAGATCTAAACTACAGCACATGGGTGCATCCCTGGACAACCCTCATAATATCAACGAACTCCGCAGAACAAAGGTACTCCAGGAAACTCGGGCTCTGTGATCACATACCGACCAATGGTATCCCCATAGAGTGAGTCTGATGCAACTCTTGCTGATGTCGGCCACCTTATTCGCAAAGAATTGAGCGATCTCATCAGACCATACTTGAAAAAGCTTGATGGAGCTGCAGACAGGCTGGGTGGCATAGCCTGTCCACAGTTCGAATAGCTGAGCTGGTTGGTTCCATGCAACAGTGATTTCTCTGGACAGGAATTCTGCCATCTTATGGAAATCTCCGATTGATAGAGTTTATAATGCTCTAACAAAATAAGATGGTCGGCAACCAGGCAGATCTCTGCCAGTGATGCTCTAACCTCACCCCCACCTCTGCAATTCCCTCAGGGACCCATCAAACCATGGGACCCTGGGGTGAAGTGGAAGGGTGAACACAGACAGGAGCAATCAGATCAAGAGGGAAGAAATAGCCATATTATAGGCCATGACTAACAGCTCGGGATCCTTGCTACTCTCACCAAACACCGAGAGGTCAATCACCACTGCCCGTCTTCAGGGACAACATCCTCAAGTGTGGTAACTGACCATCTCCACAGGGGCTGACCTACCCAGGGGCTGAAAATTGAACCTAATGGTGCAGTGATCAGAACAACCGACAAGTTTCACCACCAAGTTGGAGGCCTCGATCCCCAGGAGGAAGACCAAATCGGGGAGTGCTCTTGTGTACAGAGAGCATGTCCACTGTCCTTTAGTGCCTAAGGACCACCCCAATGGTCAGTGAGCTGTTGAATATATCTTCAACCGGCCCTGCTATCATTTCTGCTACCTCCTTCAACATCCTTTGTGTAGCCATCAGGTCACATAAATATATGTACTTTCAGTCCAGTAAGCTTTTCCATCACCTTTTCTCCATTATTTTGACTATGCCACTTGAGCCCATTCTCCTTCAGTCCCTCTTAATCCCACTTATGGCATGGCCTATCCTTCTACCTAGTAAATACAGAACACAAATATTTGTTCAGTGTCTCTGATCTCCTTTGTCCCTTTCCCAATCCTTCCTCACTGTTTAGTCTCACAATGCCCCTTTAACCTTGCACTTCTCCAGATGTACATGATGAATGCCTTTTCCCTTGCTTCACTCCCCTTGCCAGTCAGAGTTCTGTCTGCACCTTAGCCTCCTTTACTTTCCTCCTGGCTATCTTTGTTGCTGCCAGGTACTTCTCCTATCCTCCTCCCATTGGCTTCCTTGTACTTTAAGAATGCCCTCCTTTGGCTCTCACCTCCATGTTTACTTTGGTTGTGAACCACATAGTCACCTTACCCTTTCCTTTGTTTGATAATTTGAGTTGAACTTTCTGCCTCTTCTATCACTGTTTTTAAAATGTTTCCAATTGCACTTCTACTCCTTCAACGTGCTCTATATTTCTTGTGCTTTTTTCCAGCTATTCCTCATCTTGTTGTAATCCACTTGTTTTAGTTAAATCCATACCCTTACTGTGTTTTCCCATTGATGTTCCTAACAAGACTTCCAGTGCCACTGTTCTATAGTCACTGGAACTGAATGGTACTAGGACTGTTATATTTAGGTTGCTCTCACTATTTATGAGCAGCAGATCCAGCAGAGCTCCTTCCTTGTCTGGCTGGACTAGCTGAACTAGGAATACCTTGTGGCATGCAACCACCAGGTACTGGTTCCTAATACTTGCCAAAGTTTGCACGTTTCAGTCAACATGGGGCATATTAAAGTCTCCTACTACCAATACCTCCCTAAATTGGTGGTCATCCTAAGTATCTCTCCCAGTTCCTTGTCTGCCTGCTGATCCTGACATGGTGGTCTTGGAGCCACCCCAAGTCTGTTTTTCTTCATATCCTATTGCTGCCAGGACACTCAAGGGTTCTACAGTAGTTTACCTAACTCCACAGGCTGTCTATTTCAGTTGCCTCAATTTATTATTTTACATACAGCACTGCACACCTTCACTTGCTCTTTGGTCTGTCTTTATTGAACAATCAGAACCTTGGTATAGTCATGTCCCAATCCTGGTTTGAGGTTTCTCATGTCTCTGTGAAATCCACCAGATCTGTGTTCCTTCTGTGACCATCATTTGAAGATCTAGTATTTATTTTATTTATTTATGTATTTAAAGGTATCAGAATTGCAAACCTTTGAGTCAAGGATTCATTTACAAAGACTCCTCATCATGGTACAGAGACAGGTAACAAACAGTCACAGTGATGACATAAAGGAGGTATAACATTTTCTATACAAGTATGTACAAAATAAAGCTTAAGATAAGATCCTATACAATGTGGTAGTTAATCATCAATGCATGTAACAACATATGGCATACATTAAGTTTACATAAGCCATTATAGGTAGAGTAGGGCACTGGGACATTGGGAAGGGGACGGGAGGTAGGGCCATATTTGTTGTTAGCAGTTACAAATATGGGAGACGACCAGATGGTGCCTAAGGGCAGTTTTGAAAGGGCCAATCCTTTGTATTGAGGAGATATCAGAAGGAAGGAGTTGATCCAGGATGGGGCTCGGTAAAGAAATGATCTTTGGGCCAGTGACGTCCTGACTCTGGGCACTGAAAAGACCTTTGTTGGAGCTCCTATGGAGACAGTAGAGACGGAAGGGCTGAGTACAGTAGCTAGCCAGGAGGCATTAATCCAGCTACAATTTTCTTTATGAAGAGACAAGTTTGGTGGTGCAATCTCTCCTCAAAGTTGAGCATAGCTGACTGTGCATATAGTGTACAGGTGTGGGTGAGTCTGCTAGCAACAGTTAGTAGCCGGCAGGCCTTGTTGAATGACATTTTTTCTGTTGAGTGCAGTTTTGTCTGCTGGACCATATACTAGAAGGCCATACTCCACTAGGGAAAGGACTGAGGAGGTAATGGCCAGCCTCAGGGCTTCAGAGGGGAGGCAGTTCTTGTGGCAGTAAAGCAGGCCTACACATGAGTTTATAGCAGAAGCAAGGGTGTTCATATGGTCATGAAAGGAGGCGGGAGTGTCAAAGGTTATGCCAAGGTATTTATAGGTGTTGATTCATTCAAGGGAAGGAGAGTACTAGACAAGACCGAAAGGGGTGTCCTTGAGCATGTTTTGATTGTGAGAGAAAATGATAAGCTTAGTCTTTTTAGATTGATTACCAGTCTTTGTTCCAGGAACCAGGCTTCAGCCTGGTTAAAAAGTTTTGCAGGGCACTTTGGAGGTGGGCTGGGACCTGGTGGGATGAGAAGAGGATGGCATCATCTGCGTAAGGAGCATTTTTGGAGCATGATTTGGGGAACGTGTTTAAGTACAGACTAAAAAGCAGTGGGCCGAGGATCAAATCCTGCAGGACTCCCAAGTGGACCTGCTGATTGCTGGAGAGGATACTATTGATTTTCACACACTGTGAGAGGGAGGAGAGGTAGTTTGTGAACCAGGTAAGGGGGCCTTGTGAGGAAACCTTATTGAGCTACGGTGAATATGAGAAGTGGGTGGCTGATGACATCAAAGGTTTTGATAGGTCGATGTAAACTGCACCTGCAAGGAGCCCTTTATCAAACGCTGTGTGTATATAGTTGGAAAATTCAAGGAGGGCAGCGGAGGTACTGTTCCCTGCAGAAACCATGCTGCTCCACACAGAGGAGATTGTGTTTGGTGAGGTAATCAGTTAGCTGGTCTTCTACAAACCTTTCTAAGTCTTTTGAGAGGTGGAGATCAATATCAGTCTGTAGTTTCCGAGAATCTGGTCCCCACCTTTCTGTGGGTGATAGGGGTGATCAATGGGAATTGGCCAAGGCAGAGGAAGCAATTGAGAAGGCTGGTGGGGTGTGAGTACTATGTCCAGTACCACTCCTATGAGGTTGAGATCCAGGGTGTCGTTACTGTGGCTAGTGCCATTGAGGGCTTTGAGCAGGTAGGGTTTGGCTTCATTTGAAGTGAGGGCCCAGAAGTAGAAAGGGGATAGGGAGGTGGGGATGAGCAGGAGCAGGGTCAAAGAAATCGTGGAGAGAACAGCACTGAGGTCTGTGAAGGAAACATTGAGGCCATCAGCAATAGCTTGTTGGTCAGTGGAGAGCAAGCCACTGGCGTGGAGTTGGGCGGTGTGGGTGATATGGTTTTCCATTGGGTTCCTCTATGTTGTCCCAGAGCTTATGGGCAGACCCCAGGAGGAGGCAAGGGTGGACCTATAGTAGTCCAATTTTGCTTTGCAGATGTCCCAGGTGCATTTGTTGCATGCAGCACAGTAGGCTTGCCTGTCTGCAGGCTTGCTATGAATCTAGTGCCTTGTGCCAGAGGTTGTCTCTGCTCCAACTGATTGATAAAGGAAGAGGTAATCCACAGGGAGTTGTGATTCTTAATAAACAGCTTGGTAAGAGGGTGAAGATGTCACACAGGGCATTAAATGAGTGGACAAAGTAGCTGAAGGCAGTGTCAACATCAGGGGCTAGCTTAATCGGGACCAATCCCAGCAGGCAAGGTGATCTCTGAGTTGAGCCAGTTTGCCAGGTCTTAGGGCATTGGGCAGCATGGTGGTGTTGGTGATTTTGTGGGTCAGTTTGATAGGACAATGTCCAATAACATGGCAGTACCATTGGTAGAGTGGAACCAGTTGGGGAGGTAACTAGCTGGGTGAGATTGAGGGCTACAATAGCATCTTTAGCTTGGGAGGAAGAGCTGGAAAGCCAGTTGATATTAAGGTCTCCCATCATGATCTGTTCCATTTTACTGGGAAGGTTGGAGAGGTGCTCTAGTAGTGACTGAAGTGCAAGGTTCTGGTGGCATGGGGATATACTGTAGGTGGCAATGATTATTAGTGGCACTCTGGAGGTGCCAGGGTGATTTAAGTGAGATTGCCTGGGCACCATGCTCAAGCTGGGGAGAGAGGTCAAGCCTTGCAGGGTATCATGGAGGTTTAAGGGACAGCCTCTTCCACATTTCCTACTCTATCTTCCCTGAAGAGTGTGTAGCCCGGCAGGGTAATAAAGGAGTCAGAGGTAGTCTTGGAGATCCATGTTTCAACTAGTGCCAGGACATTTGGCTGGTCTGTGCAATCCATCCCTGAAGGTTGATAAATTTCTTAAGGACCTGCAAATGCTCATTGAGGCCAGGCGGAGACCAGCTGATGTTGGAGGGTGGTTGGAGTTGGCTGCGGCTGGACTTGGGTTGGAGTGGACATTGCCCAACAACAGGAGGAGGAGGAGATGAGTCTGAAGAGTGCCAAGTGCTGTCTATGGTGTGTGGGCAGTGTACCATGGGTGGTTTGTCCCTGGGGAGATAGGGATGGGGAGGGAATGAAAAGCTGGGATGGCCAGCTAGAGAGGGCAAAGAGAGTCAGGGATGGGGATGCAGGAAAAAGTAAGCAGGGGAGTGCACACACGGGATGTGGTAATGGTGCATACACCACCCAACTGTAGTGCAGTTGGGTGGCGTATGATGCGGGTGGGTAGGCGAGGTGTGAGTGTCTGAGGGGGAGGTGCCAGTGTGGAGAAGGATTAGAAAGAGGAATGCCAGATGGGCAGGTGCTTGGATCACATACATGATGGCCATGGTCCAAGGCTTTTAGGGAGTGAGGTTGCTCAGATATACTGTCAGTCGCTTTGGCATGGCGGCAGGGCCATGGACTATGGTGCTGACAGTACAAAGGTTTGAAACCTGGGGTGGGGGCCTTGTTCGGACCTATGAAAAAATGGGATTGCATGTGGCAAGACCCATGAAATGCGTGGTGAAAGGAGGAGTTGAGGATCAGCCAGTAGCGACTCCTAGAGGGCACTAAACATAGTGTAAGGGGTACTGGAGAGAGGGAGAGGAGGAGGTGGAGTAGAGAGAGTCAAGCTGAGGTGTGTGGAGAAAACACAGGAGAGTGGGACAGCTGAGAGCAGTTGGAGGAGTAGAAGGTCAGATTGACAGTGGGTGGAGAAATACAGAAAGGGAGAGCAGTGCACTGTACTGCCACCAAGAGGTGGGAGCTTATAACCTGCAGAGGGAAGCGGGACTTAGAAAAGGCATGGAAAATGAGGCAGAAAATGAGGCAGGAAGTCACATGACCAAGGGAGGTCCTTAAATTAAGGAAATCCTGGGTGGGAGGGTGGCTAGGAAGTCGATGAAGCACTGAAGGGCTAACACCCTCAGCAAACAAGCTCAGGAAGGCTAAGGGAAGGCTAGTACAATTACTTCTTGGTGCCTCTCGGTCGTGCTGTCCCCAGGCTGTAGTGTGCTTGTGGAGGCTTGTACTACTGGGGATGGGGGTCTCGAAGGCCCAAAGTAGTGGGAGACAAGGGCTAATTAGTATGCAGCAGGTATGCTATGGTAAGTTCAAGGTCTCAGATCCCAGTGCGCATACCTGAATGGAGGAAATCTAAGACTGCAGTGGAGAGCTGGGCTGGAAGAACAAGGAGCCTTGAAGGACATCAGAGAAACACCATGACCGTAAGGCTGGGCCTTAGGCAGTATTCCTCTGCAACAAGCCAGGTACTGAACTAAGCAGAAATCACATGCTATACAGTGTACTAAAATAACAATTAAGCAATAAGCCACGGTGTTGGGGTTATCGGGGAATTTACCATGGCTGGGGTGGTTTGCCCATGAGGTGCAGCCAAGGTCTAAATCTGCCCCAGCCATGGTAAATCCCTGATTAACCCAGATCCCAGTGGCTTATTGCGATTATGTCAAGTACTGCTTTTTCATTATTTAATTACCTCTTGGTGCCTCTCGGTCCATGCTGTCCCCAGCCTGAAGTGTGCTTGTGTACTACTGGTGATGGGGGCCAAATGCCTCTTGGTGCCTCTCAGTCTGCACTATCCCAGGCTGTAGTGTGCTGTGGAGGCTTGTGTACTGCTGGGGATGGGGGTCCTGAAAGACCTAAAGTAGTGGGAGACTCCATGCACTGGAGCACAACATCTTCCAGCATATAGCCCTGCCCTTCTCTTTTGCCATTACCCTTGGTATATTTGATTCTGCTATATTAGCCAATGGAGAGGCAAGCAAGGTCCCCATTGTTTGTGACATCTTGTGTGTACCATGCCACTCTGACTTCCCATGTTAATTTAAACTAGCTAATTCTGTGCTCACCTTTCTCCCAGTACCCTCATGCCATCATCACTGGGATGCAAGTTGTCCCTTTTGAACAGCCTCCTATCCCAGTAAGACAATTCCAAGTCCCTAGGGAATTACAATCTCTTCTCCTGCACTAACCCTTTAGCCAAGCATTGAATTGGAACACATGTTCCCTCTGAACCAGAAATAGCTATGCTAACATGTCAGAGAAAGTCACAACCTCTGCTCTCACTTTTGCTACCTTCCCCAAAGCACAGATGTCTAACTTTACATATTGTATGCTCTGCCTGCTCGTATCATTCATGACCACATGCAAAATAAGAGCTGGCCTTTCCTCCCCTGTTCCATGAGTTCCACCACCCTTGCTATAAGTCTATCTGCTGTCACTCCAGGGAAGCAGAAGACCACCTTTACCATCAGGCATGAGACCCAGATCCCTAACTTTGCACCTCACATTTAAACCTACCACTACATGTACCTGTCTCGTGCCCTCTTTCAGGATCTGCCCACATGTGGCATGCATTTTTGGTGTTGCCTGCCTACTAGGCATGCTATTTCCCTCTTTCCTTGTGAGGGAGACTGGGATTTCTCCCTTCTTCTCTTCCTACTTCCCATTACAGTCCAGCCCCTTCTCTGGCCTGTGATGGCTTTGGGGGTGAATGTGGCAGTGGTGCACTATGTTGCCTGGAGGCTGCAGCTCTTAAGTGGTATATTTCAGCTTTTGCAGCTCCAGTTCTGCTTGTATGGCCTGGAACCTCCAACAGTTGAGACACTGGCCAAACTTCCAGAATGCCCTCTGGTTTACCACTATGCCACACCACCTGCATTCACCCCACATCTCACTAGTGCCCCCACACATCATGGTGTGTTTGTACTGAATGTCTTTCTGGTAAGGACTTACTATGTTACTTCCAGTACTCTCTCAGAACTCAGACTGCATAAACTTTTTTATTCAAACTTTTTTTCCATTATGCTATCCCAGATGGGGTATCCTTAGAACCTCTACTCAGCATGTTCTGTTCAATTGCAATTAGTACTATAGGGCTATGTAAGACAAGGTGTTACTGAAATCCTTTTACACTACTGCATTGCTACATATACATATATAAATACACTCTTCAAAAAATGCAGTAGAAGAGGAGTTTATAACTGAGCTTCTCAAAAGATTCCAAATTTTGTTGAATCCTCATATACCATAAAGTACCAAATATGTTGCTTAGGTTTTCACAACAGAAACTTTTATTTAATTAGGCATATAGTAGACAAAGCAGAAGTTAAACAAAACTGAACTTCAAAAAGTTTGGCACTTCATTTAGATGACAGCAGTAGAGAGGAAAGCAAGCTTGACAAGCACTAGATGATGATCACCAAAATAAAGTCCAATGGTAATATTTCCTTTTATGCAATAGGTGTGGACATAAATCCTATGGGATAAATCTGAGCTACTATGAGATAAATTCAAAATTTTACATTTATACACATAGACGCATCATCACAGATTTATATACATAGTAGATATGTCACAATCACTCCAGAACTCATTCAGAATGTTCAGCCTCAGTACTAGTACTAACTATATTCAATTGCAAATAACTTTAAAATGAAAAAGACAGCATAGTGCTGTGAGCATGAAAGTTGTGCAGCACAACATTATCTACAAAATGAGTGGCATTTTATTGATAGATACCTTATAGATTTATTTATAATGAGCAAAAGAGCTGAAAATGCAATTTTTGTTCACTTTTTGACAAACATATGCAAAAGAAGATAATCGAAAGCAAATGTCCCTGCACTAACAGAAAGCATCCCTATTGCATAATGAATATACAATGGTGAGCTGTCTGATAAATGATTTATCTACATTATGCTGTTTGACCTCAGACATCTCACCTGGCGGCTTACACCACCCGCGCGAGGTTACCTGAGGTCAAACAGCACCTGTGTAGATAAATCATTTATCTGACAGCTCACCATTGTATATTCCTTATTTATACAATGGGGATGAGAGCTCAAACTGATGATAAATCCTGTTACGTTCACAGCAGGTGATAAATGGTGATGACATAAGCAGAATTAAAATAAATGGCATTTATACATACTCTGCCGATGTCACCACTAACTCACTTCAGACTGCATTCTTAATGGAACTGCTTCACAAAACAGTTTCTGTTTTTCACTGCTACTTGCAACTAACTCAATTAGCATAGCAAAAGACATTTACCTGTGTTCCATAGTGTTTCTGACACTCCCAGCCCATTACTGTGCTGATCTTGACTTCACTACAGCCTGCATTCTAAATGAAACTGCTTCACAAAAAGATTCTGTTTCTCACTGTTACCTGCAATTTACTCAGCTGGCATGGCAAAGACACTCACATGTGCCCCATAGTGTTTCTGAGACTCCCAGCACGTTACTTATGATGATCTCAGCTTCACTACAGCCTGCATTCTAAATGAAACTGCTTCACAAAAAGATTGTTTCTCACTGTTACCTGCAGTTTACTCAGCTGGCATGGCAAAAGACACTCACATGTGCCCCATAGTGTTTTTGAGACTCCCAGCACGTTACTATGATGATCTCAGCTTCATTACAGCCTGCATTCTAATGAAACTGCTTCCACAAAAGTTCCTGTTTCTTACTACTACCTGCAACAAACTCAGTTAGCATTGTAAAGGACACTCACCTTTCTGAGACTCCCAGCCCATTTGGAAAACATATACACACACACTCAGACCCCACACAGAAAGAGCAGAAAGCAAACAGTAATAGGAAAAGAACACATGAAAACATAATATTTCTGGAGCTCCCACTACCATTGTATAAATAGCATACATGATGTGCATATCATGGGCTGTGGAAAATATTCTTACTCCTGCAGAGTGAGCTTTTGATACTCTCACTCATGCCTTAGGCACTCGTGAGTATCCAGAACTCACTCTGTAGGAGTGAGAATATTTTCCATATCACCCCAGCCCATCATGTATCCACTCTCTCTCTCTCTCTCTCTCTCTCTCTCTTCATGAGAGGCAAATTATATTTGATATTGTTGGGCTCGAGTGCAGAAAAATATATCTTAAGTCAGACCATGTCATGTTCTGTTTATACAACATATCTCATTTCAAAATGTATCTGGTTGATCTTGCCATTTTCAGACTTTGTTACTGAAGGACTTTCATCTTTCTTCCTCTAATGTAGTGTGATCGGCTCAATAGCGATAAATGGCATGCTGGCATAGATTTAATATAAGGTACTGTCTGCTCAAAAAGTAAGAAAACTGTATGGTTTATGTTGAGTTTACTTAGCTTTTTATAGAAGAAGCTACTGACTGTAGTGAGAGGAGAGCAAGTGCAGAGTAAATGAGTCAGTAGCTTCAGAAAAGTAGACACAAGCATGAGCGTGTCACTTGGACTTGGGCTTACTTTTCTGAGGGATCAACCAGATATGTTTTTTAAAAGACTATTTCTTTAAAATTATGGCATGACTCCCATTATTAAGCTTGATGAGTGGCACAACTGTGAGCAGTTTTGTGTTAGTGTGACATGAAGGACAAGTGCTGTCTTGTATGGTGCTTGTAGGGCTCAGCTCGATCTACAGCTGCATGTTGTGAAATTGAATGACATACTGGTACTTGCAAGATATCAGTATGATGTATAGAAACATTGAAAATATCACTGTAAAGTATAGGAATGTAGAGACATCAGTGATATCTTTTCTGTCTGCCTGAAATAATGTTTTTATCTGTCCTTATATCCCAAAACATATGTTGTATAAATTTATATACTCAACAGGAGTGGAGGGTAAAATGATGAGATAAAATGATATCTTAGCTAGTGACATCAGTAACAGCAACATATCAACAAATATTGCTGTTACTGTTGTTACAATGGATTTTGTAGTTACTGTCATCACAGTAGAATACTGAACCAATCAGAAAGCAGCTTACAAAGCTGATGTCATCTCAATGCTAGTGCAGCACTGAAGACAGCTGTTAAAATCAATTATACAATGGCATAAAAATACTAGCAAGTTTATTAGTTGTCAGACTCAGACACACTGATGTTATTTTATTTATTTATTTACTTATGTTTACCAGGTAAACAAAAGTAATTATTAAGCAATAACATCACTGTATCTAGGGCAGACAATCAGACAGCTTAACCCACCTGGAAACAGCTGTATCACTTCACTCACCTGACAGCTGTCATGAACTCCCAAGTGACATTCGAGATGCTTGCTGACAGAAGCCTTTAAGAAATATTCCCTGTCGAGTCAAACACTGCTATACCGTCAACATCCTCTGAACAGCCAGAAACTGTGAGTACTGCAAAAAGATAACAAAACAAGACACTTAGACTTACCAGCTGAAGAAATAGACCAAATAGAAAAAGACCAGAATGAGGAAAATATAAAGTGTCAAATGGCGTGGGCTGTCTGCATCTTCATGGACTGGCTGAGAGAAAAGTAAGTAAACTATGAAATAAAATGGTAACAGCAAATGAGCTTAATATCATTGTCAGACAATTTTACAGCAGTGTCTGTAACTGCAACAGTAAACAATATAACATCTCCAGCTACATTAGTCTCTGTGCAGGGCTGAACAGATTCATTAATGAACCCCATACAGCTACTGTATGAATTCTATGGAAGACATTGAATTCCAGTCGGCCAATAAAGATGGAGCCACTTAAAAACATCCAGAGACAAAGAAAAGATGTTGCAAGTCACCATTTTGCTATCAGTAAAAGTGACCTAAACAAATGAGAGACTCAGAGGCTCTAAATCCAAAAGTGCCACAGGTCTAGCTTCAGCTCCATTTCATGTGAAGAGGGTGCGAGGGGCAGAGCATGCTCAAGCTGGAGTCCTTCCTCATCGAAACCAACGAGCATGGCAGAAAATATGTCACTATGGGCTTCAATCAAAAGATGAAAAAATCATGCCAAAAAAATTGAGCGACACTGGGAAAATCTAAGAGGGACAATGTTCTAACTTCCTGGTAACCTGCTATGCCCCATCTGCTTCCTGAACTATACTTATCAAAGCTACCACCAAAGCTTCCGAGCCTCTTCCTGAACCCGTGATGAAAACCTGACAGTCAACTGTGCAAAAACTGTGTAAAGAACCCATCTGGCACATCCAGGAACTGATGGGTGCAAATTACTTATTGGGCATGTTACCCGCATTTATAAGCTCGTAGGCATCTCCACCAAATACATAAATCATAGCCTGTGAGCCACAGCTGTCCAACTACTGGCAGAGGCAGGACTTAAAGCAATCCATCATTGGGCATAAAAGCAAATGTCCCTTAAAATTGTACTGGGCAGCTAAGCTTACCGACAAGCAGCAGGTGAAAACACAGAACCAGGAACCAGCATGACCGCCAACTAACCAGGAAATAACTGCAGTGCAGCAGCTGACCCGAAAAGCACCACATAACAAAACAACCAACAGCAACCAAGCAACCAACCAAGCACCTCACAACGAAGACTGTATGAGCATACAGGGCAACACAATGTGTGTCTTCCACTTCTACAAACAGTAAGCACATTGTACAAATGCCCAAAGTTCCCATATAAACGAACATTACTGTTTGAACATTTAAATTTTAAGTTATAAAAACAGGTTTAACCAGCTTCACATAGTTATTACCTCAAAGTACTTAATGTTTTTAAAAGTTCTGGCAGCTTAAACTACTTAATGTTTTTAAAAGTTTGGCATCCATTTTAACAGTTTATGAAATAAAAGTTGTAATTAACTTGCTACTAATGTTTAAATCAATAGTCACAGCAATGCTAAAGGGACTATTTCATGTCAATGTTGTAAAACACATTTTAAAGTAAAAATATTTTTACAAAAGCCAATCTGCCTCTGTGTATTAATTTCACAACTCTCCCACTAAAAGTTACACACCAAGTCTTTATATAATAGCAATAAGGCACTCTAGGTTGTGTGTGTTATTGTCTAATAACATCACTCCTGGGGTGGTGGAAGCTGTAGTCTAGTAGTTTGATCAGGTTGATGGCCACGATGTTTCTTACACAAGAAAGTCTGTTATTTTTTTTGTTTTGAATCTCGGACATTCTGCACAGTAAGTTGTTCTCGAGGTCAAATAAATTCTCCCACTGTGTGATCTCCCCTTTCTGCAAGCACCACCTCTGAGAGGCATAATATGAGCAAGAGCCCTTTGTGTGAAACTGGTGCAGGGGCGACACTATCTACATTGGTGGGGTCCTCGTTGTCATCCACCACTTCTTCCTTCTTGGATACAGGATCACAAATTGCACTGATGGATAGCTCTCCTCAGTCTGTTCATCTGTGTCGATGTCCACAAATGAAGAAAGTCTTCCTCTGTGAAGCTGGCGGGCACACAACATCGGCTAAGGGATTATCTGGCACTTCAGCCTCTCTGCTGGTTCTTCATATTCATGAGCAGGATAAAACCCTGCTTTCTTGTAGCAATTTGTGATTGTGCTTTGGTTTACAGCTGCCCAAGCTTTGTGAAGCATATAGACTGCATCCAGAAGATTAACAAGGCAGACAATCTCAGTAGCCAAGCAGTCTGACCCACTGTCTATGATTCTGACAAAATGCTCGGAAAACAAGGACCTGTAGTGACCTTTTAGATTTTTATCACTCCCATATCAAGTGGCTGTATCAGGCTGGTGGTGTTAGATGGCAGGAACCGAATGTTTATGTTGGTGAACTTTCCAACAAGGCTAGAAGGTTGTGCGCCACAGGTGTCCACTAGCAGAGCACCTTACACCTTCTACACCACAGCCTCTTGTTCCAGCTGTCAAGCCATTCCTGAAATAGATAGGAGGTCATCCAGGCTTTTCAAATTCTGAATTCTGCAGCAACCTTTGCCATGGATGCCCCTGCTGCTGCAATGCCTCGCTAACTCTTATTTTTTCTGACAGAGGCAGATCTACTCATTTCAAATCCATAGCAAGAACAGAGAGGAACAGGATAAAAAAAAACTCCTAGAGCTCCTACAGCAACTCCTCTAGCAAAGCAAAGCTTCCAGCACACTAAACAATGACATTTTTCTCACTGGTTTTATCACCTGATTGAACAAACACGAGGTTAGAACAGAGCAGCAAACTAGCTAATTAGTAAAAAATGAGCAGCAATTAGCTGTTAAAGTGGCAGTCGTTAGCATTAAATGTCCCCTTAAAACAAATCTGCTGTTTCCAATAGAGGAACAAACACAATAGAAATGCATAGCCACTAATCGGTGACTTAAGGGACGCCCCTTAAACCTGAATGTCCCTTAAACTACATCCCGATTAAGTGGTTGTACTGAATATATATATAATATATACAGGTGTATATATATATATATATATATATATATATATACACACACCAGGATGAAACCTACTTCCAAGGCATTCTGCAGTGTTGGCGCGGTGGAGGGTGGGGGAGTGGCAGTGGTGTGGTAAGGGTGGTAACCCTAACATTGAATTTCCAGTTTTGTCAGTGTGGAAACAACCTTAACTGATGCATTAACAGAATTTTTGCAGAGAATGTCCTTTCTTTTGAAAAAGTGTAATATAAGTAGTAAATGGTATGTGCTGGTGGGAGTGTGGGGCCCAAACCAAGCTGCCCATTGTTGATAATGATATGTGTCAGTGAGGCGCGAGCCCTCCTGGTCCTGTGCCCCACTTACACATAAGTATGGAGCCATACAGCAGCCCTATAAGGCAAGGAACCTTATAGCAGTAATTTACCAATATCTCGGAACCGTAGCAGCTAGGAAAAAATTAAAGTGCGGTTGTAATCATGAGAGTGAGTAGTTCTGCAATGTACATCACCCGAATCCATATCTTGCATCATTTCAAACATACGACACTGAAAAGCACTGTGATTGTTAACTCTGAGGGCATAATAGTGGCCTAAGCACATGAAAATGAGCAATTGGAACACTAATTCCCAAATATTTCAGTAATCATACAAGGTAAAAAAAATAGAAATTTCATGGTATTCATGGCTTTCCAACCTAATTCTGTATGTATTCCCCTGTAGGGGACTAAGAAGTTTTGCAACAAAATCCATATCTCGAACTGTTTCCAAGATATGGGCCCCGAAGGCATCACAGGCGCTGCAATGTTATCCTATGGGAACATTTCTGAACTTTGAAGAGCTGTAACTATGGGCCTGTTCAATGTTTTCGTACCAACCCACCAAAAGGCACATCTGTGGTACAAGGGCTTGCCACCCTTGAAAATTTCAGGCCAATAGCACAATCCACTTTGACACAATGAAGTGACAAAGAAAATAACACATAGCACAATGCGTTTGTGCAGTGATGCCATGATTACTTTAATGTTTTCATGATTGTCCTACCTCTATGATGGGAATGTTATCGTGCACAGAAAATGTTGCCGCAGTTACTTTTTCCCTGAGCACTATTGTGTGCGCTGCAACAAAAATGTTGCCACAATCAAAATATGGAAACATTTTAAAAACTTATTTCAGACCAGCTGGTGACAAACTAATGCCAGAGGCATGTTCCTCAGGGGCCCAATTAGGTAAACACAACTGTTGGTGTTTACCAAAGTGCAGTATTTTTGAATTACAGCATTTTTTCTCTTGCTAACTGAAAACAAGATGGTGGCAGCACAGCAACAATTTTGGGCAACTCGACAACAAAATGTTTTCACAGATCACATATACATTTTTCCATAGGCTATAATGGGACATGGAAAAATGGAATAACTTTGAGCAGAGCAAATTTTTTAATTAAATCTTCAAAAGGCACCCATGCAACCCAGGCCACATGTAGACCAACAAATCTGAACCCACTTAGTTGCATTCTTTAGTCCATTGTGGGTAGACAAAGAATTCTCAATAAGCATCAAATTTCACTTTTGACTGCACTACCAGTTCTGCAACTGTACATCTGACTAGAATGAAAATTTCCAGATCCAGAGATCTGTGGTAGGTGGGTCAGCATTCCAAATTTCAGGTAAATCAGACAAACGGTTGCAAAGTTATTAAAGTGCAAACTTTGAGATTTAACATAGAAATGGCTACACAACCCTAACTATAGTAGCAGTACTGTGCCACTATATAAATATATATATATATATATATATATATATATATATATATATATATGTCGAAATTGCAAATAACTTCCTTAATGCATCAGTTGAGTTTAAAGCAACAAAGAGGAAATGTGGCATTCGGGTTTCAACCCTAAAACCCCACCCACCCTGCCTTCACAGATGAAGAGGCATGGGGTGGCATTGAGGTCATCAGCCCAAATGCTCACCCCATTACATTTGAAAATATGCTCGGCAGGTGCAGCATAGAAAATGGAGTAAGCATTAGGATGATGACATCAATGCTGCCCCAATGCCACTTCATCTGTAAAGATTAGGGTTATGTGTTAGGGCTGAAAATCCTAATGCCACATTTCCCTCCTTTGGTTGCTTTTAATCCTAACAGATGCATTATTGAAGTTCTTGCAATTAATTCCTAATTTTTGAGATAGTGTAATCATACCCTATGTGTTATCAGAGTGCAGGGCCCTTGGGGCCCTGCACTCTGATTCTCCATAGAAGCATACATATACAAAATTATGGGAGAGTGTTGTGCTCCTATTCCTCCACAGATGCATGTATACACTAACCTCTGGGCCCTGTGATTCCATTTATAGGCCAATAGTAATACAATTGTGATGTATAGCCATGTTATTAGCCAACCTGAAGTGCCCAGTGCTGAAAAAAATTCAAATCCCCACTGAAACATAATTCTGTGCAACTGCAACAGCACTTCTGCACTGCAGGTGTGAAAACTCATTTCAGCCAGCATTTGAAAATGAATGTTGTGGCACACATTTGGTGGGATAATAATAATTCTATGTTCTAAATTTGGGGTCAAAATATTTTAAATTCACAAAGTTACAAGAGTGCATTGCACAATTCCAACAAACCATCATAACGCCACCATTTTTGACATTCTGACCCAAAATTTTAATATGGCCCCACCTCATGAATAATATGACTGTCATTATACAACCCACATGAAAGGTGAATTCATCAACCTACTGCAAAATCACCTTTCAGGCAAGAGTTGTGTAACAACAGTTGTTCTGTTCATAAGGTGGAGTAAAATCTCAAAAGACAGCAAAGTTATGGACCAAAGTTATCCTTTATTGTGAGATGTCATAATCTTTTTCATGATGTGAAAAAGATTATGACATCTCACAAAAATTAGCATGACAAAAAGGATTAAGGACTTCACCGACCAGATGGCCCTTTTGCCAGACAAATTGCTTTTTCATGAGGTGTCAAAATCCTTCTTGCATCATGAAAAGGATTATAACATCTTAAGAAAAGGAATTTGCTGGTGAAAAGTATTTGGTCATCTTAAGAAAAGGATTTAAGAACGTCATCCATTTTGTGAGATTTTCTAAACCTTTTTATCAGCAAATTCCTTTTCCTTGAGATGTCCTAATCCTTGTCATGATGTAAAAAGGATTTGGACTTCTCCAACCTGATGGCCCTGCTGGTATTCCTTCTTCATCATACAAATTCCTTTTTGTGAGGTGTCAAGATCCTTTTGCATCACAAAAGGATTACTGAAGGACCATCTGGTTGAGAAGTCCTATTCTTTTCAGCATCATGAAAGGGATTATATCATCTCACAAAAAGGAATTTGCTGGCAAAAAGGATTTGGTCATCTCACGAAAAAGGATTTAAGAAAGTCATCCTTTTTCGTGGTGATGGCCTAATCCTTTTCATGATGCTAAAAATATTTTGACACCTCACAAAAAGGATATTAAAACATAAAAATAAGCATTCTGAGGCCACATACAATTAAAGTCACACAACAATAAAGGATGTCCTGATGAACAAGATACGTACTTGGATGTCTGCAGAAGACATCCTTGGACAGAGTTATGACAGTTTAGGCTAAAAAAACCAAGATGGCAGCTGACAAAAGGAAATTTTTCTCACGAAAAAGGATTCTAAGAATCCTTTTTCATGAGCTGAACCTTTTTGTCAGACCAAAATCCTTCTTAGTTTTATTCAGCTATCTAAAAGACTGAACTGATCATGCTCAGAACCCAAAATTTCAAAATGTATTAACTTTGGAATGGTTAATATTTTTCACCAAACCAATGCTGGTTTGTTTTTAGAGCTTGCTCTTCCTACTCTGAAAATTTCAGACTAAAATTCCAATCAGTTTGGCAGCAGCATGATGAGAAAAACAGCCAAAGGGGAATTGTAGAATGTTTCACACTGCACAGTGCAAAATCTGCCAATCTGACTGACACAAAACTTGGCATGTCATGAGATCTGCCCCCACAGAATAGGGTATCTCAAATTTCACTCAAATCTGTTGAACGATTGAAAAGTTATTATGGTGCAAAATTTCAGGTTTAACATTAAAGAGCCTACTCTTTCCAAACTACAGGGCATGACCACACCCCTATAATAGTATGAGTGACTCAAAATATGCAACTAATTTTCATGCGTAAGAGGCAGGACCATAACTCATAAGTGGCAGAGCCACAAGTGAGCTATGAAAGTCCTGTCCCCACACAAGTGATGCTTAACTGTGTATTTTAAGTCAGGGCATTGTACATTTGATTTACACATCTGTTTACTAGTTATACCTATTAAATGTGATCTTTGTATGAAGATATAACTGTTTTTGTTTGTTTTCATCTGCTGGCTTCAGTGGTGCACTTGGCTATTGTGATGTCATCATCATTGTGAAACTGTAGTCTAAGTGGTTCAGCATGCATTGTGACATACCCAGCTTTGCAAGATAACATTAAGAGCAAGGTAATCTGTATTATGTTGCCCTCGATTTGTAAAATGTCTTAATCTGTATTATGTTGCCCTCTCATGACTTGTAAGCTGTTCTTAATTTGTACCATGTCGTCCTATGTATCTACATCTGTAATTCTTGTACTCTCCTGGGTCATACCTGAAAATAGGCAATTGTCTTGTCTAGTGTACTTACCTGGTTAAGAAAAGCTAAATAAATAAATAAATTGTGACATACCATTCTTTGCAAGATATTTTCTTGCTATGTTAAGCAAGATAACAGGGTCTGCATCATGAGCCAAGACTCAAAGAGTTGAATTTATTCTCTTTGGAACACAGAAGAAACAGGGGACATGATAGAAACATTTAGGTACATCAAGAGAATTAACACAAATCAAAAGGAAAACCTCTTCCAGAAAAACAGGTGTGGCGTACAAGAGGGCACAACTTGTATCTGGTGGGAGGCAAGTTTAAAAGCAACTCTAGAAAGTACTTTTTCACTGATACTGTGATAGACCCATGGAACAGCCTGCTACCAGAAGTGGAGGCATTGAAGACAGTAAGATAATTCAAAATTGATTGGGACAGGCAATGTGGGCAACTTAGGAAAAAAATATATTTGGGGTTGTATACCTTGGGCAGACTAGATGGACCACATGGTCCACATCTGCTGACACTTTTCTTATGTTCTTATGTTCTAACACTTTTATCTTGCTATTTATTGGTACACATGTGAGATATCTCTCTCTCTCTCTCTCTCTCTCTCTATATATATATATATATATATATATATATATATTAGGCGTGGTAGTGCCCTTATAGTTAGGGTTGAGTAGCATGTTTAATGTTAAACCCCACATTTTGCACTTTAATAACTTTGCAACTGATTGATGGATTTGCTTAAAATTTGGCATGTTCTGTCCCATGGGATAGATTTCTTGATATGGCAAGTTTCATTCCTGTCAGATGTGCAGATTCTGAGATTTGATAATGCAACACTTCACAAAGTCACCACTTTTGCCGTTTTTTCCTCATTGCCTTGTGTGCAGATAGTGTGGAATTTTAGTCTGATTTTTATGGTTTAAACACATTGAGTAACAGAACAGGCATGCTTTGTTTTGTGTAAAATATTAATCTTTTGCAAAGTTATTCAATTTTTCATTTCCCATTGTTTTCAAAGGGATGATCACTTTTCAAGATAGAGGAGAAAGTTCGACAAAGGATTTGATCTCAGAAAAATGGATTCTGTCTCGCATACCCATTTCTTTTTTGAGAGAATAAAATCCCTTTTCATGAGAGAAAATCCTTTTCATGAGCCCCATCTTGTTTTTTTATTCCATGAACTCAAATGAGTGGAAAATAGATAAAATGTTGACATTTTAAATAAGCACCAGAATCTAGCTAAATGGACCCCTTTAGCAAGATTCTGGTGTGTGTTTTTTTACAGTTAGCACCAGAAATACTTTTCTGGGCACCCAAAATCTCTGGTGCTTGGCTTTGCAAGAGGAGCCTTCCACCACGTTCTTTCTATGAGAACTGCTGATTTTATTTAGTTCTGCAGCTGTAGCTGAACTCGTGCTGCCAGCAGCAGTGTAAGTTGGAGCTGCCCTTTTCATGGTGTCTAGTGGTGCTCCTACCCGCCCATTGCATCCCTCACCCTCCAATGCAACTCAGGAGAACTGGGGAACATAAATACAAAACAAAGCATAGCATAATAAAATTCACAAGTTCTTAGGTTTGTTCAATTGCTCATTTCCTAAGTTTTATCCTGCAACAATAACAAATGGTATCTGTCACAATCCAGCATTAAAGTTTATACTTCAGTCTCCATAATTCAGGAGAAAACTCCAACAGTCACTTCAGCTAAAACAACTACTTTGCTTTGATCACATTAGTCTGGACACCTTAATTCATTCCACTCCAAGCCACCTCACTCTTCAGTGCAAATGGAGTGCTCAAGTCTGCTTCAAACTGCTCCAACTCTCTGGGTCCATGTAACACACCCACTGTCACTCTGAGCTCCATGCCTCTGCTGCTCCCATGCACTCATTCACTCAGATGGCAGGCAGCATGCAGTGGTGAAGAGAGTGTTTGTGCCAATGGCATCAGCATGATGCTTCCGATCTCAGGGCATGCAACAAAGTGCATTAAAGATATGGATGCTGCTGCTCCCAGCTCAGCACAACAACTTGTAATTCAACTCCTCATTTCTACTTTTAGCAGCAACAAGAACACTCTCCTAGCAGAACAGGCAGATACAGTAATAGGGTGATACCAAGAGACATGTCCCCAAAACTAGGATGTATAATACAGGAATGTGCCATCACATCTGAACTAACCTCAAAATCAGCAGCCTCACTCATTTTAAGTAGAATCTGATGCATAGATTTATTTACCCAGGACAGTCTGGCTCAGATGCAATATGCTGTGGGGCCCTGCTTTTTGGTTTTAGTTTTGAAAAGAAGAAATTGTTCCTTGCCATCTCCCATCCCTTTTCCCATCCCAATCCTCCCACAGAGCAACCACCACCCACAACCCCTTACCCCCATACTTACCACTGGAGGTTGTAGGATGGCATCTTCAGAACCAGTACATGTCTGCACACTTTAAAGCTGAACCGAAACTGAGGAATAAAGGTAAATGCCTTATAATGTATTTCAATGGTGTTTTGAACTTATGTTCAGAACTTTGCTATTCTTAGGAATTTTTCACTCCACCCTTCAAAATAGGTGTAGCTGATGGTTCTCAAGCCTCAACGCCATCTCATTCTCAAAAGGTCTACACATCGGACCTTATTTACAGATGGAATGTGGTGAGTGTTAGGTTTGAGAAGCCCAAGGCACACCCCACACCTGTTCTCTGTGCCTGGTTTTCATTTCCCAACTTTTGTCACTTTGGCCCTAAATGGAGCATGAAAGAAGTTTTTGTAACTTATATATCCATATACACACACAGACACACACACACATATATATATATATATATATATATATATATATATATATATACACACATATGAACATACAGTATGAAGAAGCCAGAAGAAGGCTATTTGGTCTATCAGTCTGCTCTTGTTGCAGGGTACACAGCTTGAGATACTGTCCCTGCCCTCCTCCCACACCTCCCATTCTCCCTACCCATGATTCTTACCTTCCCTATGCCTATCCTAGCCTCTTAAAGCTGCCCACTGTAATCAACGAGATCACATCATCCGCAGCACATTCCAAGTGTCTACCACATTCTCTGTGAAGAAGGGTTTTCTGATCTCCTCTTAAACCTCCCACCCTCTAGCTTAAGACTGTGTCCCTCATGTTCTGGTTGTCACTCAGCTTAAAGAGACTCTCCTTATCCACCTTATTTAGCCCTTTCAAATACTTGAAGGTCCTAATCATGTCCCCTCTCTCTCTCCCGTCTTCCAGGGAGTACATGTTCAGTGTCCTCAACCTCTCCTCAAATGCCTTATCCTGCTGACCCACTATCATCTTTGAAGCCCTCCCTCTGGACCTTCTCCAGCAGGTTAATGTCTTTTTAGGTGTGGGCACCAGTACTGAACCCCATACTCCAGATGAGGCCTTACCAGTGACCTGTACAAGGGCAGTATAACCTCCTCTCTCCTACTACTGATCCCCTAGATATGCATCCCAGCAACTTGTTTGCCTTTGCTGCTGCTTTCTTGCACTGTGTGAAGTGCTTCAGATCACTAGTGATCATCACTCCCAGGTCCTTCTCCTCCTCTGATGCAGATATTCAGACTCCACCCAGGTAGTACTCTGTCCTGGAATTCTTGGCTCCAATATGCATAACTTTGCATTTTGTGGGTGGCATTGAAGCCAAGCTGTCAGATCCTGAACCACTTCCCCAGCTTTTTCAGATCATCCTGTAGGTCCTGTATCCCTTCAGCTGAGTCCACTCTCTTGCAGAGCTTGGTGTCATCCACAAATAGGCACATTGTGCCCTTAATGCCATCCCCAATGTCACTGATGAAGACACTGAACAACACCAGCCCCAGCACTAAGTCCTGTGGGACCCCACAGGTTGCCTCTCTGGTGCCAGATAACCCCCCAATCACTTTCTGGGGTCTGTCCTCAGCCAGTGTTCCACCCATCAGTCCATCTTTTCACCAATCCTGAGATCCACCAACATCCTGATCAACCATTTATGGTATCCCATTATAATAGTGCCAGAATATGGGCAACCATCAAAACAGCGACTCCATATTTGGCACTATTGGAATGGGCTACCCACAAGGGTAGCGATTGGTTCTACCATGAGGGTAGAGGAAAGTGACAGGAAAAAGGGAATGGCGAGGGAAGGGAGGGATGGAGAAGAAGATTATATACAGGAATTGTCCCTGCAGCTGCCGAACCAGCCATGTGGTGTGGTGGTGGGGAGGCTGGCTCTGGCACAGCAGGTACTGGGTTTGAGGCTGGGGACAGGAGCAACTAAATTTTTCCATGAGCATCTGCTCTTGTCCATCTTTTCCCCAATCTCAAGATCCATCAACATTCTGATCAACCTTTATGGTAAACTATGATAGTAGTGCCAGAATATGGGCAACCCGTCAAAACAGTTACTCCATATTTGGCACTATTGGAATGGGCAACCCTCAAGGGTAACGACTGGTTCTGCTATGAGGGTGGGGGAAAGGGAGGAAAAAAGGGAATGGTGAGGGAAGGGAGGGATGGAGAAGAGGATTATGTACAGGAACTGTCCCTGCTGCCGCCGAACCAGCCATGGTATGGTGGTGGGGAGGCTGACTGTGGCACAGTAGGTACTGGGTTTGGGGCCAGGGACAGGAGCAACTAAATTTTGCTGCAGGCAGTGGCTCTTGGACTTAATTTTTTTTTGTAGCCGGATTTGTGCCCCTTCTGACATGCACTCCCCAGAGTTAGGAATCCTAATTCAGAGGGCTGCAGGGAGGGGGCAAACCCTTGAACAATTTAGGCTGCCGGGTTTGTTCGCCAGTAAATGTATATTGCAGATTTGCTTTCTGGCAATATATACTAGCATAATAGCAATCACCATTCAGCAATTGCTATTATGACATAGAACCACCTTTTATGGGGTGCAGAGTCAAAGGCCTTGCTGAAATCAAGATAGAGAAAGTCTACCGCTTGGTCTCTGTCTACTGTCTTAGTGACAGAGTCAAAGAAGTCAAACAGATTCATTTGACACGATCTCCCCAGTGAACCCATGCTGCCTCGCATCCTGGAAACTATTTTCCTCTAGATATTCCACCAACCTTTCCTTTAATATGGTCTCCAATGAGCTTGCCCACAATGGAGGTCAGACTGACTGGTCTGTAATTCCTGAGTTATCCTTGGGATTGCTTCTGTGGAGGGGCACTATATGTGCTGTTCTCCAGTCCTGCGGTACCATACCTGACTCTAGTGAACTATTAATTAGGTTCGCCAGTGGCCCTGCCAGCTCCTCAGCCAGTTCCTTTAGTACCCTTGGATGTACTCTGTTTGGGCCTGGTGATTTGTCCACCTTCAATGCCAGCAGCCCCTCCCTCACTCTATCCTCCTCTATCACTACATCTGTATTCCCTACCCCCACTCCTCTTTTCCTCCTGAAGGCACTAGTCAATCCTTCTCCCTAGTGAAGACAGAACAGAAGTATTCATTTAGTATTTCTGCTTTCC
The DNA here is from genome assembly GCA_016271365.2 of Neoceratodus forsteri. Taxonomy (NCBI): domain Eukaryota; kingdom Metazoa; phylum Chordata; order Ceratodontiformes; family Ceratodontidae; genus Neoceratodus; species Neoceratodus forsteri. The sequence continues at coordinate 255,962,003 of CM028137.1, read as the reverse complement.
TCCATTATCCTGCACCCACTCCTCCCTTTCTTAAGCCTAACAATCCCTTCCATCTTATCCCTTTTTCACTTATATAGTGAAAGAAAGCCTTCTCCCCTTCTTAATTCCTTCAGCTGTCTGCAGCTCCTTCTATGCCTTTGCTTGCTGGACTTCATTACTTTCCTCACTAGACAACTTTAGATAATTTTCCTATCCACCCCTCTCGGTCTTCCTGAATTTTCTATAGGCCAATCTCTTTTCCCTTACTGATTAGGCAACTCTAGAACTGAACCAGCTGTGTCTTTCTCCTTGTATTCTTCCCCAAGCCTAACACACTCATCTGTGGCAATAATAACTGCAAAAAGATGTAGTTAATTATCTAGTTAGGGTTAAAGTAGACAAAATAGGAAATGAGCATAGGGTTCCCAACTCAACACCCCACCTCCACGCCTGTACACCAACAGACATTGGAGGTGTGCCTTGGGGTCATCATCCCTAATGCTTGCCCCATTCCATAAATAAATAAGTTGAGATGGGTATAGTATAGGAGAATGGATAAGTGTTAGGCTGATGACCCCAAGGCACACCCTAACACCTGTGTGTGTGTGCATGGGGCTGGAGTGTTAACGCTGGAAACCCTAATGCCACATTTCCTTACTTTTGTAACTTTAACTCTAACTACAGCATTTATTACATTTTTGCAATATATTTTTCTTACTTTTGAGATAGTATATTCATATCCTTATTTGCCTGTGGGAGCACATGGCCCTCTGGTGTCAAAATATTTAACATTTCCAAAGTTACAAGCGTGTGTTGCAGAAATTGCAACAAATGGCCAGAACTTTGCCATTTTACAAATTGAGACCCACATTTTCAACATAGCCTTCTTATGATGCCAACTCATGTGCAAGGACTGGACAAATGTTCAAATCGCACCTGAAAGGTGAATTTGCCAAGCAACTGCAAAATCACCTTTCATGCAGGAGTTGCGAAATGACTGTCATTTTGTCCATGTGATGAGGTCCCCAAAAGGCCATGTTGAAAATTTGAGGTCCAAATATCAAGAAATGGAAATAAATGCATAAATGTTGAACCCCCATTGAAATACATTGAACTACATTTATCTTAGTTTCTCATACTGTAGTTGCCAGTTCCAGTAGCAAGGCGTGTCTTGATTGGAGAGTGGGTCTTGAACCTAGGACCTGTTCAGGTGAGTGAGGCTGTGTTGGGGTGTTGTGGGGTGTGGGATGATGGCTGCTGATTGGGAGGAAAGGGTGGGGGTCTGATCGCGAGGGACTTTTTCTTTTATACAGGTTTGGAGTAAAAAAAACATTGGAGGAACATTTTCTTTATTTCAGGTTGTGCCACAAATGGAAGGGTGGGTGCCACTAGACACCATGAAATATAACATTTTAAAATAGGGATGGCAATTGGTGGGTGAGGGGTGCCACTAGGCACAAGAGAATATAACATTTGATAATGGGGATAGTAATTGGTGGTGAGGAGTGCCACTAGTCACCAGAGAAATTAGTAATGGTGAATGGCAGGTGAAGGTGCCACTAGACACCAGGGAATATATTTATTTCTTTATGGGAACCATGCACAGCAGGTTAGGTGCCACTAGACACCAGAAAATATATTATATGGGGACAGTGATCAGCGGGTGGGGGAGGTGCCACTAGACACCAGGGAAAGTTTGTATGAATAAGGGACAGTGATCAGAAGGGTGGGGTGCCACTACACACCAGAGCAACATCACACATTGCCAGAGATGGCAGTGGTTGTGGGGGGACACCACCAAACCCAGGGAAATGGTAGTCACAGCTCACACTGTAGCCAGCAGCACAAGTTCAACTGCAGCTGCAGAGTGATGAAATTCCTCCTGTTCTAATATAGAGAATGTGGGGGAAGTGCTCTTCTCACTAAGCTGGGCACCCGAGATTTTGGGTGCCAAGAAAATGTGTTTGTGGCCATTATATTAAGAAACAAACATCAGAGTCTAGCTAAATGGGTCCCGTTTAGCTAGGTTTTGATCTTTGTTTGTTTTTAAATCCCAGCTTTTTATGTATTTTCCACATTTATTAGTGTGTAGAAAAATTCAACAACATGGCATTTGGCATGGCACAAAAATGTTTGGTGCCCTGCCAAGCAAGTGATGTGAAATCAAAAACATGCATTTGCAGCATCAAATTTTTATTTTTGCCATAGAACATTATCTCAAAACCCTACTGTGCATGCCCAGGTTGGAAAACACTAAAATTTAAACCTTATAACTCTGGAATTATTTTGTATTTTTCACACACCTGTCAAAGGCACTACCTTGGGACATAACATATGTCCCCTGCAAGTCTGAGATAAAATTCAATTCCATGTAGGCTATAGGGGACAGCAAACAAAAAAAAAACAATATTAGGTATAGGAAAAAGTTAGACCATTGCAAAAAATGACACATGCATATCTCAAAACCACAACAAGCATTTGTCAATGCTGAACGTTCACTTACAGAGTATTTGCAGTGGTGTTTGGCATGTACGGTGCTTTACCCTGATGCCCAAAGCGATTGCTGGTATTTGCACAATAAATTTTCAGCATGACCTTTTGTTACCCCCATTGTGCGCTACATAGCGGAAACACATTTTGGGCAGGATGTGAAAATGACAGCTGTACTGCTCATAAGGAAGTGTGGTAAAATGGCAATGTTGAAAATCTGAGTGGAAATATTGAAAATTGCAAACCTATGAGCATGCGTGGGAACTGTGCAACGCACACTCGTAAAACAGTCATTGTTAGGAATTTTTCACCAAATTTTCAACATTGGCATTTTAAAACCTCTGCTAATGAACAGTGTCACTGTGATTTTCTTAATGTGTCCCATACACTGAGTTTGCACACCAACTGTGCCATTGTGTGCTACATGTGGGAAACACATTTTGGGCAAGATGTGAAAAATGACAGCTGCACTGCTCATAAGGAGGTGTGGTAAAATGGCAATGTTGAAAATGTGGAGTGAAAATACTGAAAATTCGCAAACTTACAAGCGTGCATAGGAGCTGTGCAATGAACACTCGTAAAAGTCATTTTGAGAATTTTTCACCAAATTTCAACATAGCCATTTTAAGACCTTTGCTAATGAACAGTGTCACCATGATTTTCTTAATGCGTCCCATACATTGATTTAGACACCGACTGCGCCATTATGCGCTACTTGGGTGGAACACGCTTTGGGCAGGATATGAAAAATGACAGCTGTACTGCTCATAAGAAGGTGTGGTAAAATGGCAATGTTGAAAATCTGGATGAAAGTATTAAAAATTTGCGAACTTATGAGCCTGCGTAGGAACTCGCAACACACGCTCGTAAAACAGTCACTTTTGGAATGTTTGCGCAAATTTTCAACATGGGGTTTTTGGGACCCCTTCTCATGAATGATGTCACTGTCATGGTGTTATTCAGGTCGAAGGGTGATTTCGCAGTGACTGCACAGTGATTGCGTAAATCACCCTTCGGGCCTGAATAACGCCATGACAGTGAAATATTCGACGAGACGGGTCCCAAAAACCCCATGTTGAAAATTTGGTGCAAAATTCCCAAAATGCCTGAGATATGCACAAAGTTGAAAGCCCCCTATCTAGCCCATTATACAAGCTTACCAGCATTTCTCAGTTAGCAGTCAGCTTTGAGGAGTGCAGACGTGTTCCAGTCCACTGAAGATCGTGGTTGAGCTTGAGAGGTAAGTATGGGGTGAGGGTGTGGGAGAGCTGGGTGCGCAGTGGGTGGGTGCAGGTTGTAGGAGGGGACTGGGAGAAGCGCCCGTGGGACCGTTTTTGCTTTACAGGTGAAAAAAACAAGACTACGTGGGACGTTTGCCACACTGGGGTGGCTCCCAGTGTGGCAGAAGGATAGCTGGGGGGCCGAGGAGCTGACGGAGGATTGGGCACCCTGTCGGCAGACAACCCAGGATGTTTGCCACGCTGGGGTGGGCTCAGCGTGGCAGAAGGATGGCTTGAGGGTGTGGAGCTGACGGGGATTGAGCACCCCCATCGGCAGATGACATCGGGACATTTGCCATGCTGGGGTGGGCCCCAGCGTGGCAGCAAAGATTGGGGGGCGGCGTGACACGGGGGTGGCGTGATGTGGGGGTGGCATGACACGGTGCTCTGTATGACAGCGGTGGTTTTCTTTTAGCGAAGACCACCACTGTCATACACAGCTCCGCACCCATTGGTACAAGATCGCCATGCCTGCTCAATGGAGCAGTGGATTGAAAGGGAAAGGCACACCTCCAAAGTGTGCTACTCTCCCAAAACATTCCTTGCGCATGCACGAGTGAACGTAAAATGTCCACAGATCAAGACCCTTCCTAGACAACACATGCAAAATTTCAACTAATTTCATCAAATGGAGCCAAACATATTAATATGCAAAGTTAGGGGTTTAACATTGAACCAGTTACTCAATCCTAACTATAGGAGCACTACCGCCCTATAATATATAATCTCATATGTATATGTATATATAGCTAAAAAGACAAATCACTTCAGCACAAAAGCAATAGTTATCCAAAGAAAAGGCAATGGCAACATAGCCAGGTTTGAGAACTACAAAATCACACATACCCCCATAATGCAGAGTATCATGGGACCTATAGACAAACCACCATAAACATTTAGGCTGGTTCTGTTTTAAATAGGATTGCATGGTGTCAAAGAGCCTCTCATACAATCTGCAAAGAATGAAGAAGACACAGACATGTGTTTCATCCTACACAGGATTCATCAATGTGCCTCATCTGAGTCTCATCCCAGGGGAAAACAAGTCAGCCCTAATGTGGCATTACAGATCTTGGTCATGGTGGACCCAAACAACAAAGTGAGCTGTATAGTGGAAGAGGCAGTATAGCATAGTGGTTTAAGACTCTGAGCTGCAAACCTGTAAACCTGGGTTTGAATCCCAAAGCCCCTCTTGCATACTGTGTGACCATGAGCAAGTCACATAAACTTTTTCATGCTCCCAGGTCAAATCTGTAAAGAAGCTTTTAATTTAGTGTGTCTCTCCTGGTTAAAAAAAAAAAGCTAAGAAACTTAGCACAAAAGCACTGAATCAGGGGCATGTGTGATTTTGTATTTCTTGAAAACCTGGATTAAATACCAGTGCCCTTTTGGGTGACACTTGCCTCAATGTTTTTGTGTAATGTTACTAATACTGGATTTAAGAAAAGTAGACTTTGTTGTGTAACAGATTTTTATTTTCATTTTGGCATGCTTTGTCACAGTTATCATGTTGGTACCAGTTTGGAGCACAGTCTCAAAAAACTCCAGTCCAGAAAAAGTATATTTGTAGTCCCAATTAAGAAGAAAACAGAGCAGTCTTATTTATTTTCCCTCTTGCTTTATCCAGATTAAGTACCAACTTTCTCATCTGTTTGGTTCTTTGCATTTTTAAGCCCTGGATCCTTGGAGCTCATGCATTGTGTTCTGTGCAAGAGAGTGGTAGCAGCTGATGATTTCGGTTCCTGCCGCTGATGCAGCTTTTAACATTTAGAAAAAGTGGTTATGATGGTGGGAAATGTTAGTGGATCCACGAGACTGGGACAATGGATGGTGTAAGATGAATGAATGATTAAAATTGGTATATTTTCCTCTGAAATTGAGACTACAAATATATTTTCTCAGGACTACTGCTTTTCTACACTGTACTTTGAACTGTCACCACTAATGTTATTTCTTTGAGAAAGTATGCAAAATGGAATAATCTATTGAAGGTTAATGTTCACTTTTTAAACTACAAATTAGGGACAACAGAGATTGTGACCATAGAACCCCCTCCCATGTCATAAATAAGAATCAGTATTTAACATATCATTAAACATCAAACTGGTAACTGAAAAGTGTGACCCAGTCTAGGACACAAGATATAAGAAGACATCCAAAGGGGTGCTTAAGATAGTAGACTGAGCTAGATTAATCCCAATGACCCATGCACTGACAAAGTTCTTTACAGTATGTGTGAACCACTGTAGAGTTTGAGCCATGCCAAGCTCAGTCTACTTCATACATCAGTTAATCTAGGAATCACTTTGTACTAGCATGTTTTCAGCACTTTGAACTGAATATGGTTTATTAAAAATTATCTCTCCAACGGCTGGCCTGGTGGTGCTGAGGTTTGAGGTGCTGGATGCCACACCTGGCTCCATGCCAGCAACCTGGGTTCAGAGCTGACTCGGGTCGCTGGTGGGTCAGTCGGGAGATAAGCTGGCGTCCTACGACAGCTCGCCTACTGTGGGGAGGGTTGAGACCATAGCCCGCATTCTTGTATGACTCAGAGAGGAGACTCAAGTATTACAAGCCCCTGACAATAGGGGATGGGTGGCTGTTACACAGCGTGACATCAGCACTCAATGCCTTGCTGTCTGGGTCTTATGCTGTAAGGGTGGGAGAAAAGAGTAAAAACACCTGCCAGGACTAGGAAGATGGGCTGCTTGGAGCATGCCTCTGATGTGCCCCCACTCACCCTGCCACCTCCGGACTGATGAAAAACAGTGAGTAGCTTGGGTGTTAGGGCCTCGCCCTGTCCCTGCCCGGGGTAATCCGAGGCTCCACGGGGACATGGAGGTGGAAATGGGTAGAGCGGGAGTCAGGAGGATGACTCCTTAGTAGCCCCGAGGGTTGGGGCTGGCAGGACGAGGAGGGATAAAAAATATCTCTCCATTTTTGTATCATGAGCATTAAAACAAGATATGAAAATTATTCTCCATATATCCTGTGTTGCATAAACATTCAAGAAAATGAAGCATAGGAACTTTTCTGATACCATATTTCCATATGTTATAGAGGAAGGAGTGCAAAGCAAATAAGTGTACTAAGACCCTTTCTTCTGGATTAAGGTGCATTGTTAAATATGGTTTGCATCTATGAAATATTTTGTTTTCAGCAAATCATAGAGGAAAATTTTAAGTCTTTATAGATGCAAGTGCTTTCTCTATAGAAACAAAGAAGACTGTCTTGAAATATACCGTCACTTTAAATATTTACAGTCCTTCTATAATCTTTGAAAACCCAATTCGTGAATAGGGATGCAGCACATTTAAATTTCATTGGTGAAATGCCAGCTGAAGTGGCCAAATTCACCTGGTGGAGCAATTCACAAAATTTTCTGTCTAAAGGCAGTATTTGCCTAGACGAAATTTCTGTCTTCTGCTGTGACATTTCTCCTTCTGCAGGTGAAATTCAGCCTTCCATGGTTGAGCTTTCACCATGGAAGGTGGAATTTCCACCACGGAAGGTGGATTTCACCACTGAAAGCAACATCTCACCATTCCGCTGGCGAAATTCTGCACACTCCGCCAGGTGAAATTTCACATTTTGCTCTGCGAAATGGGTGGAATTTCACGGATAATGCCCTAAAGCAAATTTTGATCACTTCTACCATCCCTGTTCGTGAAGCATAATAAGAAGTGTATGAATCCATGGACATGTAATGTTATTATCCATCCACCCGATTGTTTCATTAACACATCATACTGGCCATGGATTTGAGTTATTGTTTATGATGCATTTATTTAGTTGTGTCATTGATAACAAGGTGGGTGCACTGATCCAAAGGACCGTTTTCTAGGCACTACATGGGCCACTAACATGGCACAATGAGTAAGGCATATACAGGTAGCATAAGAGTATAACAGGCATCACAGTTAGTGAGTGAAGCAAGGTACATAGGGACAATACATACATTGAATTACAGTGAGGTACAAGGTACAGTAAACAAGTCAGTAAACCAGGCAAATGCACAGATTACAATTAGGTAATACACAGTTACAGTATTACAATCAGTAGAAGGTAAGTGCAATGTCGTAGATGAGAGGGAGGAGGAGAGTACAGAGTCTGGTAGAGGAGAGGCAGAGCCAGGTAAGGAGACAGTACATCTAGAGGGTAGGACCCTGCAACAGGGTAGGGGAGATAAGAGGAAGTGGATGCCCACTTGTCCAGGTGGGCAAGAGCATTTGGCTTCTGACAGCAGCCAGAACTTGAAGTGGGTTTGAAGAGGGGTGAGGTTGTGGTCGAGTGGGCGGCATAGAGCTTATTCTGTAGGGAGGAAGTACAGAAGTAGAGGACTTTACTGCCCATGGCAGAGGAGACTCTTGGGACTTTCAGAGAGGGATGGACAATGCTCAGAGACACCTTGATGCCACTCTGCCCATGAGGAGGTACAGGGACAGGTGGATGCCTCTGAATGGGTTGTCTACTATATAACCATTGGCATAGTTGAACTGTCCTTGGAGTGGGAGCCATCCCAGCAACTCATACAAGTTGCAGTGAGTAGGAAGACTGGAGCTCAAAATGACAGATACTGTTGTAACTGAGTTGAACCTGGAGAACAGCAGAGAGGAAACTTGGGAACAGATGTGGAGCAGCAGTCAATAAGAGGGAGAAGGTTGCCTAGCACAATCACTAGACACGCTTCTGAGGTCATGAACTGTTTCAGTATGAGGCAGCTCCTAGTTTCTGGTTTACCCTGTGCAGGATGTTGTTGACATGTTCCATGAACTTCAGGAGGAGTTCAGGGTAACACCTAAGTATTTGAAACTAGGAACATTTTGGAGGGCGGGCCTTCTGGTGTGAGCACTAGGTGAGAGCAATTAGATTTGGAGACCTTTGAGATGAGTGGTTTGGACCAAAATAGCAAAGATTGTGTTTTCTTTTCATTAACCAAGAGTCTGTTAGAAAGAAACCAACTATAGGCTGCACCATAGTTAATGGTTAGGACAGAGGAATTGTTCATTAGGGACTTGTCGTTGCATAACCAATGGCTAAGAATTCATAATTTCCTGAACCGCTTCTATGGGGATGCGACCCGTTTCAACCCTTACGTATGCGTGGGAGTGGATTGTGGAACTTTAAGTACTGATTTATAGGAATCAGAAAAGAAAATTCTAAAAATGTGGGACATAAGGGACCCAAGCTTCAGTGGCATACAAAACTGATGGGTTTAACTTTGCTTCTACTGCAAGCAAAGCAGAGAGAAACAGTGGAACCCACTTAAAGTGAATTAAATCTAAGTGAAGCTTTAGAATGTTGTCTACTTTTTCAATTTGAATTTTTGGATGAGAAAGCCAGCTGTTATTAATTGAAAATGTAACACCTAAATATTTATGTATCTTTACCATTTCTAGTTTCACATCATCAATTTTAAAACATTGTGCCCCCAGAGAGCATGGGCTTGATTCTAGAAGTACCCCATGCATGTCGCAACTCGCGACATGCTAGAGATGCAGTTCAACAAGGACCCTTCATCCGATTCTGTAAGAGGTAGGGTCCCAGCTGACTAGAATCCTGTGACTTGCGACAATTCCACAGGTACACCAAATGAAGGGCATACCTGAAGGGCTTGTCACAAGCCGCAACCACAGGCAGTAGAGAAGGGCACAAGTGCTCCCCCATGGCCCGAACCAAAAGTGCAGTAATTGAGCCCTGCAGGGCCTAAATGACGCCCCAATGCCCCAATCCCCAAATTATAGTAGTTCAAGCCCCACAGGGTGAAGAATGCCCCCAATGCCCCACTTCCAAAATTGCAGTAATTAAAACCCACAGGACTAAGAATGCCCCCCAATGCCCGGATCCCCAGATTGTGGTAATTAAATCCCACAGGGCTAATAATGCCCCAATTCCCAAACTGTAGTAATTAAAGCCTTGCAGGGCTAAGGAACGCCCACCAATACCCCAATCCCCAAATTGTGGTAAGTAAAGCACCACAGGTCTAAAATGCCCCCCAATGCTCTGATCCCCAAATTGTGTTAATGAAAGCCCCACAGGGCTACTTGTGCCCCTCCAAGCCCAAATCTCCAGCTGCCTGCAGTTGTACATCCTATGGAATAAAATACCCAAATCTGGCATCCCTAGTAGGCTAGTGGCCTCCCACCTCCCATCCGGCAGTGTCAGACCACCCTGCACCTCCCCACCCCTACCCAGCTGGCGACTGGCTAAGCCCACCTCTCACCACTGCGCCAGCCACTGACTGAGCTCCGTCTTCGTCTCATCTTCATATCATGAGAAATTCAACTAGTATATTAAATGCATTAGATTATCAGAGGCAAATATTTGTGCTAATTTCATGTGATTAAACTCAGTAAACAATACATTTTCATCAAGATTTTGTGAAAACATTATCTATATGTACATTTTTAACAGTAGTGTCAGAAGGAATATTGTCATTTTGTGACTGACTGTCTACCAAGTTTAAATGAATAGATGTACTGACCTTAATTACAATAGTGGCATGGTCACTTTCTGCATGCATATTGACATACAGATCTTTAATAAAAACTCGGTGTCAAATATAAAGATTATGAATAGATGAATAACACTATTGCCATTTACTGAGAAAATGTGAATTTCCCCTCAGGGTTAGAAACTGTAGGTCCATTATGGACAAGAAAATTATACTTAATTAATATGGAGATCACTTTAGCACTATTATCATTGGAATGTTTGTCTTCAGATTTCCTAATATTTTCTTTATGAGTAGGGAGATGAAAAGGGCATGTACTAAACTGGAGTCAGACAAAATCTTGAAATAAAATCACCCATTACAGACTCACGATAAGTATCTGTATGTTTTGCTAATTGTAAATCCAAATCATTCCATAAATTGTGATTATAAAAGTGGACACAGAAGGAGGAATGTAAACATTAACTACAAGAATAGAAATATTACACAAAACTATTTTAAGACGCAACAAACTGGCATGTTCTTCAAAAGTTTTCATTTTACAAACAGGGACACCTTAACATAAGTAGCTAGGCCTCCAACAGATCTCCCAGCTCTACAGTATTTCTCGGCATTTGAAAAAAAAACCTTGAAAACCTTTCAAGTCTATGGTGCCTATGCACGAATGGGCAGGGAGTACTCGCCAGAGGTGCATATCCTGCCTGCTTAGCTCCATGGCCCGGACAAGTACAGGATATGCAGTATGCACTACTGGGCACCTGTCTGTGGCCCACCACCTCGGCAAGCAGGACTCTACAGGGTGGCTAGGGGCATGGTAGCAGACCCTGAGTGGATCATTTACACTGTAAGAATTGATCCGTGTGCATGACTAGCCCCAACAGGCACCTGGATCCATGCGGCAGTGCCCTGTGGTGAGCAGCACTGGCTCAGTGCACAGATATTCCACTGCTCCATGCCTGAATGTCCCCCATACATGTCCACCTCGTCCCATGTGGTTGCTCATACTGTGTAGCCCGTCCCTGTCATGCTGAAGCACCCCCAACACACGTCAGTCCAATCCCCATAAGATGGTACATACTCCTGCCCCAACACATGGAAGACTCTACCCCATTATGTACATACCCCCACCCCCAACAGTTTATTTTATTCTTTTATTTTTTTTTTTACCAGGAGAGACACACTAAGCTGAAAGCCTGTTTACAGGTGTGATCTGGGAGCACAAGGAAGTTAAGTGACTTGCTCAGGGTCACACAGTATGCAACTGGTGGCTGTGGGATTCAAACCCAGGTCTCCAGATTTGCAACTCAGAGCCTTAAACCATTGTGCTATTCTGCCTCCCAAACAGCCTTCCAACAGTTGGCAGCCATTCCCCATTCAGTACATACCCTCACCTCTCAAACGTTGGCAGCCCATTCCCTATTCAGTACATATCCCCACCTCAACATAGGGCAGCCCTAACCCCCTGGCAGTAGATAACACCCTCGCCCCAACACATGTCAGCCCCACCCCTGTTCAATATAATCCCCCCACCCCCACACACTGCAGCCCCCACTTCAGTGTTCCTCACGGTACCCATGGTGGACATAGGATTCTCCACCCACCCGTGGCACCGACGATTTCTCCTCCCCAACCCCATACCTGTTAGTCGGTGCCATCTGTCTGACAGATTCTGGGAGCGTGCTGCTATATATATGTATATGCATCATGCTGTCAGCATCATTCAGACAGCCAGTGGTCATGGATTGTGCAGAGGACTGTGCTGTTGGCCATTCAGGGCTGTGGCACTGACTAACGGGTATGGGATTAGGGAGGTTGGTGCTGCACGTGGGTGGGGGTGCTATGTCCACCATGGATACTGTGGGGCTCTGGGACTGGGCTGCAATGTGTTAGGGCAGGACAGTTATGTAATGAACAGGAGTTGGGGCTGACGTGTTATGGCAGGAGGTATGTACTGCATAGGAGTCGGGCTGCTGTGTGTTGGGTTGTGGGGTGCTTATAGGCATTTGTGGTTGGGATGCATTGTGTCAGGGTATGGGTCTGTTGCTGACATGTGCCGAGACAGTCATGCACACTGGGATGGGCATGTACAATGGTTATGGCATAATTGATGCCCTCCTACACTCCCTGTGTGCACAGCACTACACGATTAGTGAATGACGTGCAGTGCAGGCACGCCTCGAATTTCCCCACCCACCCCAGTGCATTGCTGTCAGCATGGCTGGTGGATCGGGCATGTAACTGTCTTGTCCTCCATTTGTGAATGCTGTAGAGGATCCGCAGGACCCCACTCCATGACATTCATGCGTATCAATGCCTATGCCCAGTTTCCATGGCACACAGGCATCGTGCATAGGAGCCCTATATTAGTAGTTGACCATGTTTCCTGAAAACATATCATATAGAATTGCAAAATGTATTCTAACCACTTAACATCTGTCAATTTGGCTTCTAAACCTGATATGTTTCAGAAAGCATATAATCTTCAACAGGAACTAAAACTAAATCTGATACATCCTTTTGAAAATGCTACTTTGAGGCATTTGTCTCCAATTACGACAGTCAACATAGGAAATTACTTAGAGGTTGCCTGTGACAGGAGTTAATAGGCCCATAATTATTGTGTGAATAATAATGGTTTTGCCTAGTGTTATTTCTGTTTACATCTACAATATGAACACCTATGTAATCTAGTTTTACTACTTTTTGTAAATGTGTTCATCAAATCACTCATCTCTTACCATTAAGTCGATATGAGAGCCACCTGGAGACTGTTTGGTCAAATAACATCTAATAAGTAAGCAATAAGCCATGACAGGGTGTGCGTTAGACACTTTAACACACAGCTAGGGAGGCGTAGTGAGGCCACGGGTCACTGGCCGAGTGTGTCCTGCCTCCTAGCCGTGTTAAAGTGCCTAACTCACACTCTGAGTGGCTTATTAGCTTTTAAGTGAAATGGCTATCTAAAATACAGATGTATGTCATAACTAAAATACATAATATTTAATAGTGAAACACTTACAAAGTTTGTCTTAATTTTTAATAAAATAGTTTCTCCACTTTTTTTATTTGAGGCCTTTGAGCTGCTAAGGCATCCTTACTTGTATATGTGTAGTTGTTATGGCACCCCCAGCAGTAGTCTTACTTCATTTAGTTTGAACAGGAGATTACACTGTCTTTTTTAGAATTTTTCTACCTTATGGCAACAGGTAGCAATACTCAGCCTATGATGAGGATGGAGCGAGGAGCAGTGCAGAAGGAGCAAATGAAATGGGAGCGAATGTCAAAAAGAGGAATGGCACAGCAGAAGGTGAGGCTTCTAAAGAGAGAACATAACCAACGTTTTTTAAATAATGAAAACATTAGGAGACTTTGTGAGGGAAGTTGTCAGCAGTTAGCAAGTCAGCCTACGGTCAGGACAGGGAGCGTGCAGACGGCCAGTGAGCATCTGCGAGCAGGTGAGGAGAGAGAAGCGTGGCAGTTATTTTTTAATATGCTGCCTGCATCCATGTTAAAAAAAAAATAGAAACTAAGAGCATAAAGGAGGAAGCACAGCGCACTTGTAGTTTGAGTTGATTAGGACAGCGAGCGTAGATTTTGGTTGGTAAAACAAGATGGCTGCTTTAGATTTTATGAACATTCGACTGGGCAGCTTTACTAATATCAGTGCCCACTGGGCACTGCTGGACCTGTTTCTGTGCATTAGACACTTCATCACACAGGTATTGCCCAATCAAATTCCTTATATTTTGATGTCCATTTCATAAGTCTTTATATTCTATTCCTATGTCCAACACATTCGATAACGTAGAACATATTATGAACATCACAGCTTCTGGAGTTTCCTATATTTTCTTGGTGACTCCAAATATAGATAAGGTGATTGGGGTGAATTGTATAGGTCCCTGAAGGAAGTAATCATTTCTGCTACTAAAGGTCCAGTCAGAAGAACTGTCCTATTCCAGAAAGAATTCTCTAGTCAACATTTAGTGGGAAGAGCATTACTTAGAAATACAGACACATTTAAATTTCTGGCAGATAAGTACCTAGGCCCATCGAGTCTGCCCATTTCCTTACCTGTAACAGCAGCTGCTGACTCTACTTGGTCCTCGGCTTAGCCTCTCTTTCCACCCTCTAGGGTACCCTTATGCCTGTCCCATACATTCTTGAATTCCCAATCGTGTTTGCTCCACTACATCCCTGGGTTGGCTATTCTATGCATCCACCACCCTTTCCATGATGAAAACATCCTCACATTGATCCTCAGCCTTCCCCTCTAATCTCATATTGTGCCTCCTTGTTCTTGTACATCTAAACTGAAAGATGTCACCACCTGCCCCTGTTTGTTAATACCCTTAAGATACTTGAATGTTTCTATCACATCTCCCATTCTCTCCTCTTTTCCAACATATACATATTGACGTCCTTTAATCTCTCTTCATATAGCTACTGGTGCAAGCCCTGTGCCATTTTAGTTGCTTTCTCTGAACTGCCTCCACCCTGCCTATGTCCCTACAGAAATGCAGCCTCAGAACTGTACACAGTACTCCAGATGAGCCTCACTTGTGTTTTATACAATGGCATTACCACCTCCCTTCTTCTGCTAGTGATACCTCTTCCTATGCACCCCTCCCCACTGCTTTAGCACACTGCCTGGACACCTTTAGGTAATCTGAAATGATTATTTCAAATCCCTCTCTTCCTTGGTTACCATCAATAACTTGCCCCCATCCTGTAACCATGCCCTGGGTTTCTGTGCCCCAGGTGCATGACTTTGCACTTCTTCATGTTGAATCTTAGCTGCCACACTTCAGACTATTTTTCCAGTTTTCTAGGTCCTTCATTCTCTCCACCCCTACTGCAGTGTCTACCCTGTTGCAGATCTTGGTGTCATCTGCAAAGAGGCAACCTTCCCTTCCAGTCTTTTAGCAATGTCACTAATGAAGACATTGATAAGGACTGGCATAGGACTGAACCTTGTGGTACCCCACTGGTCACCACCCTTTCCTCGGATTGAACCCCATTCACCACCACCCTCTGCTTTCTGTCCCTCAACCAATTTCTAACCCAGTTAACTACCTTTGACCCACACCCAGGCAATGCAGCTTTTTACTAGTCTTTTATGTGGAGCAGTGTCGAAGGCCTTGATGAAATCTTTGTTTTCCAATTGTTTAACTAGGAGTAGCACACTAAGTTGAAAGCTTATTTACAGGTGTGACCTGAGAGCACAGGAAGTTAAGTGACTTGCTCAGGGTCACACAGTATGCAAGTGGGGCTGTGGGATTCAAACCATGTCTCCAGATTTGCAGCTCAGAGCCGTAAACCACTGTGCCATACTGCTCTCCCAGTCGAAGTAGGCGATGTCCATAACCTCCTTGATCCACCCCTCTTTGTCACCCAGTCAAAGAAACCTATCAGATTTGTTTGACATGACCTTCTTGCAGTAGATTCATGCTGCTCAGATCCTGTGCTCTGTGGGATTCCAAGTGTTCCACTATCCTTTCCTTTAGCAGCACTTCCATAATCTTCCCCACTATGGTGGTGAGGCTGACTGGTCTATAGTTACCAGCCTCCTCTCTGCTCCCACTTTTGTGAAGAGGGACCAAATGTGCTCTTCTGCAGTCCTCCAGAACCACTCCTGTATTGAGCGACTCACTAAACAGATTTGCCACTGATGCTGCCAGCACTGACTGTAGATCCTTCAATATCCTAGGATGTATGCCATCTGGTTCCATCGCTTTCTCCACCTCAGTTTTGTGAATTTTCCTAGGTCTCTTTCTTCTGAAATAGATAGTGTTCACCTCCCTCCCCTTTGTTCCTGATGCCTAGCTGCGTTCCTCTCCCTCCTTCTTCTTGAACACTGAACAAAAGTATTTGTTCAGTTCAGTCAAACCACTTATAGTGCCTGTGGGTACAGCGGCACTCACTTTTAGCGGGCAGTTTCAATAACCAAAAGCCATTCGTGTATGATTCAATAAAAACAGCGATATAACGCTCTATTGTCCACCGCCTATATCACCTACATGTCAACTGTCAATCGCTGTCAATTTGCAACTGTGCAAGGTGTAAACAATTGTAATTACAGTGCAGGCAATTGATTGTGTCTTTATAATGTTAGTGTTGCTGGCAGCAGCTCAATGTCAGTTCGTTGTCTGTCAGTGTACTGCTCATCCCTCTGATCTACATAATGTCAAAATGCAAGGCGATGTCACTCTGTGACAAAGTGGAACTATTAAAGAAAATTGATCGTTGCCAAAATGAGTCAGTGTGACTTGGCGTAACATCTGTCTCTGCCAAAATCAACCCTTTGCATATCTTCTATACCAGAAAGAACAAATTCTTAGCGATTGGCACAAAAATGTTAACCCTGAACGCAAAACAAAAGAGAAGGAAAGGATGGTGAGTAGAGGAGGCTTTGGTCCGGTGGTTCACTAATGCGGTGGGTGTGATGCCCTCATAAGTGGCCCCTGCTAGTCCAGAAAGTCCAAGAACTAGCTGTTGCCTTAGGGCATACGTAATTCCAGCCTTCTGAAGGTTGGTTACACCATTAGAAGGTGAGGAACAACATTGGTTTCCGCGAGACAGCATGGAAAAACAAAATGCTAGCTCTGCCAGTGCTGAACATTGGATAGAAAATGTTTTGCCTGGTCTTCTTTCCTCCTTTACACCCAGGGACATTTTCAACTGATAAAACGGCTTATTTTCCATTGCATTGGCATGGAACACTCACTTTCAAAAGCGAGGCATTAATGGGGC
This sequence comes from Neoceratodus forsteri, assembly GCA_016271365.2. Lineage (NCBI taxonomy): Eukaryota > Metazoa > Chordata > Ceratodontiformes > Ceratodontidae > Neoceratodus > Neoceratodus forsteri. The sequence goes on along the minus strand of CM028137.1, from coordinate 255,945,047 downwards.
AAAAGAAAGCAAAGGAGAGAGTTTCAGTGTTGGTTTGCTGTAACATGGAGGAACAGAGAAATCTGAGCTTGAAGTTGTGGGAAAATCAGCTTCCCCACAATTCTTCAGAGGGTAAGCCACCTGACAGTTTTCTACTAGTCTAATAAGTCTGCATGGATGACTTACAGTATGTCATTTTGTGGAGTGGATTAGGATTTGGGACAGAAAACTATGTGGGCGTAAGATCGCTTCTGATCTTACATAAGTTTTCTGGTCACCCAGCTGTCCCAGGTCTGCACAACATCATCTTAATTTTCTTACGACCTAACACAACCTATATCATCCAACTCCTTGACCAGGGCATAATCTACAACATGAAGCAGCACTATGTAAGGTGTATGAGTAAGCGAGTCCTGGATGACATCGACAACAGCATTGAAACACTCCTTACATCTGCACAGTGTGTAAAAAAATTAAACTTACTGGATGCAGTGAGACTTTTGAAAACTTTGTGGGATGCTGTCACCCCAGACCATACAGCTCTTGTTTCTGAAAGGCTGAATTTACAAACCGGGCTGACAATTGTGACCAGGAGAGGGTTCTTCAACGTCCGAACAGCCACTAATGTGGAACTGGATCTGATAGCTGAAATCGAGGAAAGTGTTCATACCCCAGAGAGAATATGGCAGAGAAATTCCATTCAGTGTCTATCTAGGAGATGGAGGAGAAGCCCATGGCTGATGACATCACGCGGGTGGTAGACAGTATGCACACAGAGGAAACAGAGGAAGAGGATGGTGAACTTGATGAAGGATCAACCCGAGGCAACAGTTTCACTGAATGATGTTAAAGTGCACTCCTTACTCTGCGACGAGCGATGGAGCAAAATCCTGATGTTCTGCCAGATTAGAGTGCTCTCGCTGCTGTACAATGAGTGTGGAACCCTATTGCCAGAAATCGGCAACACAGAGTAAAATCTCTGACTACTTTAAGTAAGACTTTTAACAACTTTCAAAATTGAGCTGTAATTTCTTGTTTTCTTTTGATGTCACTGGTGAAAACACTGCGGGTTACGTTTAGTGTGCTGGGGTTTAATCGCTTTAAAAATGTCACCGTAATGCCATTGTTTGTATTTTTTGGTGTTTTTTTTATATTTTTGGTTCAGTAGGTATAGCGTACCATGCTTTATAATGGGCAAACAATTGTAGCACATATGTTGCCTGCTATAAGTGGGTTAGACTGTATTGATGCTTTTCTTAGGTCCCCTTCCACATTCCTCCTTCTCCTTTGAGGCTTACAATGCCCACCCTGGTCTTCTTCTTTCTCTAATGTACATATAGAGTATCTTATCCCTTTCTTTACCATCTGAGCTATTCTTTCTTCTGTTTGTGCCTTTGCCCTCAGAACTGCTTTCCCTGCTTCCTCTGTCTAATTAAATATGGTTTTATGTGATAAGGCGAGTTTGAAAGACCCGAGCACATAAAAGCGACTACTAAGACCAGCCATTGTCAAAGGGCGACTGAAATTGTAATGACCATAGCAAATAGTGAGTCGCTACAATAAAGTCATAACAACAACCAAAATAAGTATTTTTATGCAGGGGAAGAGGCTCTATGCCCTTTGCAGGGACAAGTCCCCACACTTCTAAACTTAAAATAATCAGCTACACGAGGGGTGCAGACCCAGGAAATTCATTGTTTTTTCCTTCTCTTGCCCTTGTTTCTCTGTTCATTGCATTGGTTTTCACCTCCACTATGGCTCCTTTTAGGTTTGCCACTGTTCCTCAATCATACTCCTGACTTCCTTCCTCGCCAGGGCTTTTATGATACATATCCTGATCCTAGCAAAGTCCGCCTCCTGAAATACAAGACCTTCACCTTGTGTGGCTTGACTGCAACACTATTCATTTTAAACCACACTGTGTGATCGCTGGACCTTTATGTCCTTCCACTCAGACATCCATGATTCTGTCCCTGTTTGTTAGTACTAGGCCCAGAATTGCACTGTCCTTGGTTGGTTATAGCACTAACTGATTTTATTAGAGATTTGTTTTATTTATTAATATCGAACAGGTGACTAGGGCTGTGCATGGTCCAATAGTATTTCTTGAATACCACAAATAGTGGGCTTGCTGAATATTCAGAAGGACGCCCTGAATATTCCACTATTTGGTCACTGTTCAGGACATACTATTCGTGGGTGAGATTTCAAAATCGATCCAGCTTCACTGGCCAGTCAGAGGCTGTTTATGGAGCTCACAGCCAGGAACACCATGTGATCTCCTCACTCTGAGTGCGTAGATGAGAGGAGACAGTCATTTCTGAGAGAGCTAAGTCTGTTTAATTTATCACTTGTGACTTTTATAACTGTTTTAAAAACTTTTTGTGTGTGATCCAGTTTTGACATCTATCTGATCACCTTGTGACTGCATCTGACTGAAGTTTTGTTTTCATCATAGAAACTGGGCTCAGTTTCAAGGACAAGAAAATTCTGTATATGAGTGAATCTATCTGTGTGACTGTGTGTGCTGCTGCCTTCCTCCCCCACTGCTTACAGTTTCACAGCTTAGATAAAGCAGTGCGATTTGATTTTGCGTGAGAACCTTTCTGTTCTATTATTAGTTCTTATCAGGATTTTTTGTCAGCAAAGTGCAGCTTGGCTTTTGCATGTAGTGAGTAACTGTTACTGGGCTCAGTGAATAGTTCAAGTTTTTGCTGACTGCCCCATCCTCACTTATGTGCTTGTTTAGCTTTTTCTTCCAAATCCAGACACAGCCCCTGTGGCATTTTCTATTTCTTTTGGAAGCAAATTGGTATTTTGCTGTCATCAGGTTCCAGGCTCAGTTCCCTGCATAAGTGAGGTGTGATTGTCATCTGACTCCTCTTGCTTGCATCACAGCTCACTGCAGCATATACATCATCTGTGAGTGCATTGTATTGTTGTTCTTGTAATCTATGTCCTGCAATTGCACACAGAGTTGTCTGCATGCATTTTTATTTTGTGATTTATAAAGCATTGTATTTTACTTCTCATTTGGTCAGGTTTGGCCCATTGAATTGTTGCTGACTGTGGTCTGATTCTTGGCTCGGTTCCCTGTACAACTGAGTGAGGAGGAGTCACAAGTGACTCCTCCCACCACAGCTCACTGCTTCTGAGTGGCCTCCTGTGCATTTGATTTTTTCTTGTTTGCATGTCTTCTTTGCCCCTGTGCACTACTGTGAGTGTGTAACATAAATTATCTGTGAACTGCTTTAGTATTTCTGTGTCTGTCAGGCATGACTCACTGGGTTCTGTGTGTCGAAGTTGTGTGGTGCACTTTGAAAGCTTGAATTACTGTACTGTATGACCGCACAAGGACACCATACAAGTAAGAAGTTGTTTGCTGACGCCATCTCTCTCTAGTATCAGCTTGCCTTTATTAGCTGCTACATGACTGATGTGGGTGGGTATTGTTGTTTTCTGCAAGAAGCACCCACATAAAAAAAAAACACTAATCACAAATAAAATGCACAGTAAGTTACAGACCATGTCACATCAATCCCACAAATGTGCATGGTCCAGCCAAACAAGCCATCTTCACCACCAGTTGTAAGTGGTGAGGAACAAGGTGAGAGAAGATCTGTTCATGTTTGCCACTCCAAAGTAGTTTTCTCCTTGATAAGCATTCAGGTTCTCATGTCAGTAGGATTGGGGCACAGTAGTACTAGTACTACTATAACTTCAACTGCTAACACTACTACTGCATTTGCAGCACCATCATTTTATAAAAGTAGGAGGGCTTTACAGCTGACATCTCCAGTCATACAAGAACAAGAACCCACCCCCACTACCAGTGGTAGTGCTATTCACTCAACCGCCTCCATAGAGGCAACATCACTTATCAGTGTGCTCCTTCCCACCACCAACAGTGCCTCAATTTCAGCAACCAGAGCAGATCCTTGTGTACTATTGACACCACCACTGCCATAACAGTGTGCACTGTTATTTGTGCTCTTGCACAGCCACTGTCGCCACAACCTTTGCCTCCATTAGTAGTCCTGAGTGTTCTGCTATCACCATAACTACTGCTGCCAGTGTTATAGCTAGCTGTAATACTATATGATGCCAATTTCTTAGACTGCAACTTCTGATAGTAATTCTGGCACCAGGACTACTGTCAACAGTGCTACTATCTTGCCAACTGTGCCTATGACCATAGGTACTGTGACTAGTACTGATCATGAGACTGTTACAATGGCCACACCAATTCTGTTTCCAAATGTACTGTTGCTCAGCCTCGTAAGTCTCCTCTCACCACATGTCCATTTGCTGATGTGGAGGATTCTGAAGAAGAGCATTCATCTGGTTCTGAATATTTACCAGAGCCACAAGACCTGCTCAATACATCATCTGACAGTGATACCCACCTAAGCGAATTTGGCGATGAGGCGAAAATGCGTCATATCTGTATAAGAAGCATGAATATCCAGCTGCCCAAAATGCAGTGCTGCTTATCATGGTAAGCAGGTCAGTCAGAGTCACCCTCCTCCTCCTCCTCCTAAAAACAATCTACCCTATCCTTTCAAAGAGTTGTGTCAAGTTCAACTCTGTCTAATACACAAAATAGTTCTATGACTACATCTGTTGTGGAGAAAGAAAGGGGCAGAACTACTGCATCCACTGCACCCAGGTCTGATAAGGGAAAGGGGAAAAACATGGCCATGGTCACCCTATTGGGGCCAGTGCTTACACTGTCAGTGGGGAGAAAAGTGTGTTGTGGCTGTACTTCAGTGTTGTGGAAGATGATGCAATAAAGGCAGTATGTTGTGTGTGTGTGACTGTACTATAAGTCACGGTAAAACCTTTCAAATCTCACAACAACATCAATGATGAAGCATCTTGAATAAGACATCCCGTGCACTTCAAAGATCCTAGCGGTTCCTCCTCTTCCACAACATGTGCCTGTCAGCCCTCTTCTGGTACTAGTCCAGTAGATGCACAAAGTATTGGAAGTGATTCTATTGCTGAGACAGACTGTGTACCTTCAACTACCCCTACACCAGTTGTAGCTCATCCCCGTACAGAGCATCACCCATTGTGCCTTCTTCTGCTCAGTCTATTAGTGTAACATTATACACCATGGGTTCAAAGTCAAAATCAATGTGATGTGGTACCACTTTGACTACACAAACCATGCAAGCTTCCCATGCCCACACCAAATACCAGGCGCCATACCCAACAACATAGCAGATCACCAATTTAATTGGTGAAATGATGGCCTTGGATCTACAGCCATTTTTCATTCTAGAAAACACTAGGTTTCTGTAGGCTACTGCAGCTTTTGCACCCCAGGTATAATATACCATCATGAACCACATTTTCAAGTACTGTAGTACCCAACATTTACAAGATTTGAGAAGGAAGTTGCCACACTACTAACACAGGCTGTTGGTGGAGTTTTCCACTGCACAACTGACATATGAACCATCATGAATTCAAATCATGCATACATATCACTGACAGCACACTGGTGTGCTGCAGATATGGTAGTCACTGGCGGTGATGGTGATACTGGCACTGGTTCTGTCTCTTCCTTCTTCCTGCAGGTCTGCTTTGCTAAATGTCAGTGTTATGGAAAAGGATCACCAGGCTGTACACATACTGTCATTCCTACAAGAGATGTTGAGCTAATGGATTGATGGCAACAATTTGTAGGTAGGGCTTGTGGTCACAGACAATGCCACAAATATGATAAAACACTTAGAGATGGCCATTTTAGGTGATACTGCTTTCCTTATACATTAAATTTGGTGGTGACAAAGGCTTTGGCAAACACAGCAGAGGCAGATCATACAGTCAAAGTAGCCAGAGCATATGCAGCCATTTCCATCACTCTGTGACAGACACAAACTGTCCTCATCAGCTACAAGAGCATCTTCAAATTCCACAGCATCATCTCATTCAGGATGTACAGACCCAGTGAAATTCCACCTACTACATGCTACAAAGGCTTCTGGAGCAGAAGCAGGCCCTTCATGAGATGAGCATATAAACTGATATGGGGGAGTCCTCGGACATCAGGACTGGGCTGTGATTGAGGGCTTGGTAAAGATTTTAGTCCCATTTGAAAGGAGCACTCGTGACCTTAGCTCTGATTCTGCACTACAGATGTTGCAAAATTTAATGTAGCTGGCGAAATCTCAGCGAACTCACCAATTTTGCCCAGCAAAATATTTGGCATCAATTACGTGCTTATGGTGAAATTTTGCCAATTGCTATAGTGTAATTTCACTGTAAAATTCGCTTGTATTAATATTAGGTGAAATTAGGCAAAATTGGGCTTGCCACATGATTTACTCTTTGCAGGTCACATGGGTGACTGTAAACAGGCAGGAAGTGACAGATTTAGTTCATTTGCTATGTTTCTGGAGAGTTTGGAGAAGCAGGCAGCAGCAGAGATTGCTCTGTGTGGTACTGTTGGTACACAGTTTTAAACAAATAATAAGAGTTGTTCTCTTTTCTTTATCTTTTAGTCTACCTGGTGTGTGTGTTTATTATTTCCTTGCTGTGACTGAGATTGTGTGTATGTGTGGTCATGAGTGTAAAACTCCTCACTCTCTCCTTTCTTTTTCTCCTTTTTTTTTTTGTAGCAAGGGTAATGGATGGGAAAGGTAGGGACAAGGTGGAGACTGGGAAGAAGGCAACTAGACCACCCCACCCCGTGTTTGCATTAACAGGTGGGCCTTTATGTCTGTGCCCCAAACTGCAAGAGCATGTACCCCCACCCCCAGCAGGAGAATGTAGCCCCACTCCCAGGAGCAGCATGGCCCCTCGTCCCCTCCAGTAGCAGCAGCAGCAGCATGATACCCAGCAGGATGAGAATCCTCCTGTTGTCCAGCAGAAGCATGTGGCCCCGCCTCCCAGGAGCAGCATGAGCCCCTGTCCCTCCCAGCAGCAGCAGCAGCAGCAGCAGCATGATACCCAGCAGGATGAGGATCCTCCTGTTGTCCAGCAGCAGCATGTGGCCCCACTCCCCAGGAGCAGCATGAGCCCTTGTCCCTCCCAGCAGCAGCAGCAGCATGATACCCAGCAGGATGACGTCCTCCTGTTGTCCAGCAGCAGCATGTGCCCTCCCCCAGGAGCAGCATGAGCCCTCATACCCTCCCAGCAGCAGCAGCAGCATGATACCCAGCAGGATGAGGATCCTCCTGTTGTCCAGCAGCAGCATGTGGCCCCACTCCCCAGGAGCAGCAGCAGCAGGCACCTCCAGATCGCATCCCCCCAGCTGGGCATGCACCCCCTGCCTCCCTGAGCAGAAGCATGATGTGGCCACCAGCCCCAGGACATCAGCTGTTGATCTCCCCACATAAAGTGTCATCAGCTGTGTGGTGTTTTTCACCAAAACACCAATGACAACACAGTGGTGATCTGCAACGTGTGGTAGATCTGTTTGAAGGGCAAGACCGAGGGTCATTTTGGCACTGAGGCCAAGAGCCATCTGCAGCACCACCACACTGCAGATTGGCTCAAAAACAAAAGAGTTGGCAGCAGGTAGAGGGCCTGGGATGCTGAGCAGTTAGAAGGGGAATGTTTACAAAAAATGATACATCAAATTGAGACTGAAATCTGCTGCCAGTCCTGATATTTAATGGTGCCCCACCAGCAACCAGACATTAAATGCTGTTTGGCCACTGTTTACAATTGTTTTTCGGCCATATCATGCTTCTGCCAGTGCAGCACAGGCAGTAAATGTCCAGAAATGTTTCCTAAAAATTGTAGATTAAATTGAGACAGAAATCTGGTCTCAGCCATGATGTTTTAGGGTACCCCCACCCACTTCAGACATTAAACAGCTGTTTTAGGCTCATTTGCCAAATATTTCTGCCTGAAACTCATTGCTGCTGGTGTCAAACAGTGCCCACAAGCCCAGAAACATTTACCAAAAAATGTTATATCAAATTGAGACTGAAATCTTCTGTCTGCCCTGATGTTTTATGGTGTGCCACCACCTAAGGGACCTGAAAGGGTGCCAACCCATGTAGAGAAAATGAATTCCTCCTGCAAATGCTGCTGCTACTTGCAGTTCTTTCCTCCTGCTGCTGCTGCTGTTTCAGTTGATTGAGATAGAAATGTACAATTATCATTTCCTATCCTATGCTGCTGTACTGATTGTCTAGCTGTGTTGACTGACTGATTCTGTGGTAGTAGCCTGCCTGGTGGTGGGAGTAAATGACATTTTGGGACAGTGTAGCTTGCTGCCTGCTGCTATCTCTGACTACTACTTTCCAAGTTGCCACAAGAACTGCTGTTCTGGATGGTTGATGCCTGGTGGTGGGTGGATTATCTTCACACAGTCCATACTGCTGCTGCTGTACATGTAAGTATCTGTCTTCATTATTTTTCCTGTGCAAGGTAAGGGTGTTGGTGGGTTGGTATTATGGCATCTTGAGTTCTAATATGTTTGTACTGCTCTTATATTATTTTTCAGTGTGCTGTGGATGACATCATCATGCCAGACCGGGAGGGAGGATATCTATGGATCTTCCCAATTTCCTAAAGCAGACAGTAAGTATTGGAATTTTCATATTATTGTGGTATGTTTGTTACTGCCATCTAGTTGTCTGAGTTTGATAGTAATCATGTTCTTTTTGCTTTAGTCAACATCAGAATTCCGGTAAGTTAAGTCTCATTCCATCCTGCTGCGCTGCTGCTACTGGCTGCTCAGCCAGATCTGGGGATTTATTTAATTGTGTGATGGTTCCACTTTCACAGTCCTTGAGGTAAGTATTTTTAATTTTATGGTCTTTTGCGGTGGTGGTGGGGTTGGTGGATGGTCACGGGTATGGGGAACTTTTAACAATCCTGAAAATTTGTTTTTATTTTTTTCTTATTTCAAGGTACACAGTGCTGATAGGAAGGGGAATGCCTGCTAGTGCTACTATGCTTCATCATGAACCTTGGTCTGAAATCATGTGCACCACACAGCATTTTCCTTTAGGAAATGTCCGCAGTTTAACGACACCATGGGGTATGGTAAGTATACATTTTTTATCTACTTCTTCTTCCAACTTGTTAGGTAAAACCAGGTATGCAGATTGACCAGTATCCAACATTTTTCTTATTTTTGGTCTTGCTTAGGTCATTTCCTCTGTTGAGGTTTCATTGTTATGTCATATCTTGATGACTACTGTACATGATCAATCAAGGCCCTGCAGGAGCTGTGTTTTGTCTGTGGAAGACAGGGGTGTTGCTTGAACTGCGTTGCTGGCCACTGGACTGATGTCCATACCATTACCATTAATGAGTAATCACCACTGCCACCCACATACAGGGAGGAACTATATGCGAAAATAGATGGTTGAGATGGTGTTCAGTAAATAATTAGGTGGAGGGGTTAATGTCTTGTCTAATCGATGGAGATTGCATAGCTGCAGTAATCATGAACATTTTGAATCCATTCCAAAGTGAGGACAGCAGGACCCCCGCCCCTGATCCCCCCATGCAGGAACCATTGCGGTTTTGGTGTACCTTAACCTGGTACTACTGTAGCATAAATATCCTTTTTGGGGATATTATGTTGTAAGTTGTTAAGCCTCTTCATGATTACTTTTGTAATTAATGACTTGCATCCTTAAAGATGGCCACCATTCACCATTTCTCAAAATGTGTTCAACTTGTGGTGTTTACTGTTGAATTAGCATGTTACATTCATATGCTACTTGTACTAAACTAGGAGCTAGGATTCTTGTACATGTCACCAATACTAAGTGGCAGAAACATTTTTTCAGTTGCATGGAGTGCATGGCTGTGTCAGGTCAGATCTGGTGACGAGAGGGAGGTGGGGCAGTGTGGAATTTGGCATCATGGGCACTTATAAGGACATCCAGACAACATATCTTGCTCTACAATGGGGTTGATATAGTCAACATGAAAAGCATATTTTTGGAAGAAAAACATTATAACTATAATCATACAATTGCAAAATCTTTACGATTATGGTAATTACATTGCTGCTGCTTTATATAGGCTTGAGGGACTGGTGGTGAGGCGACCAATCAACAGGTTATGGCAAGGGTGATGAAATGAAACTTATACACACTGCAGCAAATAACAACATATTTCCATAACCAATCCAATAGTACATAGCTAAAATAAGGTATAACATACACACCCCAATCACCATACTGAGTTGAAAGTTGTTGTTCGGGAGGGAGTCCTTGGAGTAAACTCAGCCTTTTTCAACTTCCAATTCCACATCATCCAAGAATCGCCCTCACAGTCTTCAAGACTGGAGTTCTCACCAGGTGGGAATTCTCTCAACATTGCTGCTTCATCCACCTCACTGCTGGTGGATACCTTAGTCAAGGGATTGTCATCATCCTCGTCACGAGACACAGTTCCTGTGGCAACACCACTGACATCACTGTGTTGTGTGGAATGTGCCTTTCATTAATTTTGATGAATGTTAGCATGGATACATTCTTGGGTGACAAATTGGTCCTACAATCGCTCACATTGCCCCAGCCACACTAAACACTCTTTCACACTGACACTGGATGGTGGGCAGCTCAGGTATTTTACAGCAACCGATGTTAGTGCTGACCAGTCAGTCATTTTACTACTCCAGTATAGCAGCGGCTCATCATTAATGGCAAGGTGCTTTGGGTCCCCATGTAGGCCTCCACCATTCGTTCTGCTGCCGGAGTCCAGATGCCTCATCTGTCTCCTCCTCCTCCTTTTCCTCCATATCTTCCACTCCCACCTGAAAGAGAACATCCCAAATGGGATTGCTTGCTGTTTTCTGCTCTGCCTTGCCCATTTTCTCTGATTGGGTTGCCTGTGAGCCACTGGTGGTGGTAGCAACACCTGTTTTGATACAGTACATGCATTTTCATTTGTGCAGCATCTACCAATCTAATGAGGTTCTCTGTCAACTGTTGTACTCACTGATGACCTCCTTCAATTATATAGTGCAGGCCACGTTTTAGCGTGGATCCAGCATAGTTGCGATTAGCAAAGTCAGCTGACTGTAAAATGCCAGGTACATTGCATTTGTGTCCAGCACATGGAACATGCTCCATTAAATCACAAGTACCATAATCCCCACTTGCCTCTGTCTGGTGTCACACATTCACTAGTGTAGTGCCTCAGCACACGGATGAGGGTATGGACTGACTTACACCAGCGCCCCACTCACTGCCTGTGTAGAATGCTCGAATGGATGGAGAATGCCTATTAGCCCATCAATTTGGCACCAATGCTCTGTTGTTAGATGATGGACACTCCAGCACTGTCACGGGTGGTGTGCAGCAGCAGGTATTCTGACACAGCCTTATACTGTTCATATAGCTGGTCAAGCATGTACAGTGTGGAGTTCCACCTAGTGACAACATCAAGCTTCATCCGGTGCTGAGGCAGATGGTTATTGTGCTGTAGCTCATATAGATGGTCACGGGCCTTTGCAGAATGGGCGAAGTGGACACAGATGTGATGGGCAACAGTAACCATTTTCTTAATGTCCACATGGTTGAGAAACTGCTGAACACAAGATTAAGGCAGTGTGCCGGGCAGGGCACTCTGAAAAAAACACCATTGCTAATGCACTTCACTACATTGGAGCCATTATCACTTACAATGAATCCTGCTATAAGTGACTGTCGTGTAGCCACCATCAATCTCATCAGCAGAACATTAAGCATTTTCACAGCTATGTGAGAACCTGTGACACTTGTCATACTCAGGTTTGCATGCTGCGAATACCAGGTGTGTTGCTACCACCACAATTTTGCTTCACGCATGTTTTGCTAGACCCAAAATCAAGTACCGCACCAGGCAGCTGTGCCCAGTGTGTTGTTATGCACAGATACAAGCTTGCTGCTGTTTGTCCACTGGTCCACATATCCATGCTAAGATGGATAGTGTGATGCACTATGCTTCTGATGTAATCAGCAACTACTGTTCAGCTCTGGCATGGCACACTTACAAAATAGGTTTTCAATAGAACTTGCCATTTGGGACAGGCACAGGCCATCAACCTGTGGAAACCAGGATTCTCGATGAATGAGAATGGCAACAGATTGATGACCAGCATTTTAGCAGTGGCAGCATTTAACTCTCGTGCAGCAGCATGATGGAGGTACTTTGTCTGATGCTCAAGGATGGTCTTCAAGTGGGCTGCATCTTTGGGGCTGCCTGACCAGAATGCTGTACTTGTGGAGCAATGATTTTCTTTCAGGGGTAACACTTGAATCTTGGGGCTGTGTAGACTGCATGAAACCAGTTATTTTGGTTGCTTGTGGGTGTGGTGGTGTACTTTTCAGACTCATGGGACTGGGACTCACACTGACACTGCTATGCCCACTATTCAAGAGATCAAGGATTGCTCACCCTCCTCCTCCACCACCAACCCACTCTGCCCTCCCTCCTCCTGCTCTTGCTCTACTACATGTAACTTGCTACCAACAGCTCTTGCATCCTTCTGGTGTTGATGCAATCTCAGAGAGTGCTTGTTTTACAGGTGGGCATGTTGGTCACTGGTGCCTATGTGGCTTCCTTTTCCCCGACAAACATGGCTTGACATGGTTGGCATATTGCTGTGGTCTCAACAGCAGGGTCTAGCACATAAAAGTCCCAAACTAGGGATTTTTGACCTCTGGACTTCAGATGCTTCTGGGACTGGGATAGTTCAGAAACAGGTGTGGAAGTGTATGTGTTTTGGGCTGCTCTCATCACTTCAGTAAAACTACATTTGGGAGGTGGGGTTACTTGACTGCTTGGGTTGTGCTTATAGGCTTGGTGACAGTCTCAGACTGACCCACAAGCTGTACATGTAAATGGCCTAAATCACCCTTGACCTTTTTAACTCAGGTTCCCATGTGGGATTATCCCAGCCAGCATTATCACCAATAGTGCTGATGTCCTTGTCTTCCTTCTCCTCCTCCTCCCTCATCACTGTATTCTTGGAGAATGGCACCTTTTCCTTTCTCTACAGCCATCTCAGGGGCTGACTATCCTTATCTCCAGGACTATCAGACTCTTGTTGAACACTATGATCACCAACTCCAGCAGGAACATGGACAGGGTCACACTGACATACTTATTATCACCCTCCTCCAAGTCCTGGACCACTGTTTCTGTGCTGGTGTCAGTGTCTTCCTTCTTCTCACTGTCATCATCCCCACTAGCATGGCTGCAACAGTTTGAACTTTAAAAAGTAAGACACAGGTATGCCTGACACAGTTCAGCCACCAGCTCCCTTTGCTGGTTCCTGCTGCACCACCAGGTCCCCATCAGAAGACACTGATGCAGACATACATGTGCTTTCACTGCTATGGGGAACTGGAACTGAAATTGTACTTTTTAGCAGACTTCTTAGCTCTCTCATCCTCCCTGCCATGTTTCTCCCTGTACATGGCCATTTCTTGAAGGCATTTTGCTGACTGCTGCTTCAAAGCTTTGACTTTCTCTGGGAGTATTTGAAGAAAGGATGCATTACTACTAACTATGTGAATAACACCTCACACGTGAATGATGATGTCACACACCTACAGTACTGGCTTCCTTACAAGTCCAAACACAATCAAGACAGGCACCAGCACTTAGAGTACAACTAAGCAGTATATGGAAGGCAACCTATTCTAGTAAAAACAAAAAGGTAACTTTTTTCACCAGACAGGAAAGAATTAAAGAAACACACACAAAGAAAATGGTACAAGTGGCCGACTTTAAATACAGATCATCACCTGTGTCTCTGCACAAGTAAAGTACTGTAATGTGTTACTACTCAGTACCAGAATTTTTTATGTACAGGCAGAGACAACCATAAAACCACAACAAAGGCAAGTAGTACCACACAATATGGTAGTGGTCTGGATGGGAGGATCACCAAGAAATCTCTTGAAAATGACTATTTTAATATATATTGTTTTATAATACATGCTTCAGGTGTTATGCAAACAATGCTATAACAGAGAAAGGGTAAGGTAAGTTAACTAAAACACGAACACTGCACAGTGTCTAGAGTCAAGCTCCAGCAATAACATACAGGGGAACAATTCAACAATGCAGTTTGACTGTAAATGGACACGTTCAAGTGATCAAGTAGAAGTACTTAATACAACTGTTGATTTTCACAGTTTTAGTAACACAAGTTGACACTCCAGCAAACAGAACTAACCACAAAACAAATAAACAAAAGATCAGCTCTGTGTGTTTAAAACTTCAGAAATCACAATCAATTCACAACTAAAAGCAGAAGAATGGTATATATAACATAACTAACAGTGGCAGGAACTCTCTCAAACAGGACGGAGAAACTTTTCAGAGATAAATAAATGGCAAGATATAACAAAATTAATAAGAAATAACAGTAAATAAATAACTCACAATTATGAGTAAATACCAATCTGCTTGGCTAGAAATAGCCTGCACTGCTTTACATTCCTACCCTACCCACACAACTCTTTCAAAGACAGAGAAAAAGAAAAACCTAATTTAAACTACATATTATACAAAACTCACAAAATTAGAAAATGTTCCTAGCAGCACAGTAGCACTAGGAAAAAACTTTATATTTTGCAGCAACTGGCTCTCAAAAACAAGTTTTAGCTACGTTTTCAAAGGCTTTATCAGGCTCTGATGCACCACAACAATCTGCTCTCCAACTCAACAAGCAGCAGAATGAGCTGTAAACAAAGCTACGTGTCTTTTGACCTATTTATCCATAATGCATTGCAAATTTTGCCTTTGGACCAAAATTTCACCAGCAAAATCAAAAATTACACTGGCAAAATTTGGAGCATCAGTGGGCAAAATTGACGAACCAACGCATTTCAGCAAAATTTCACTATTTGCTAAATCGTGAAAGCAAGCAAAATTTTGCTTTGCATAGGCAAAAATTTCACCAAGCCATGGAAAAGCCAATTTTCACCATTATGCAAAATCAAGAAAACAGGTGAAATTTCATTTCACATAGGTGAAAAAGTTTGCATAATTGCGGAATTATACAAAATATTTGGCAGGCGGAAATATTTCAGTTTCACAACACTATTCCACATTGCTAAGTCAGGTAATTCCTGCTGTACAGATCCTGAAAAAGGCCATGAGGAGATTCAGTGAAAATGCTGACAAAGATCCAAACCAGACACGGGAACAGTGATATCCCTAGTGGAAAATCTCACCACAGAACTAGAAGTTAGATTTTCTGATCTCTGTTCCAATAAAACCATATAATTGCCACTATGTTGGATCCAGGTTTTAAGTGTGAGGTACTACACCTTATAATGCTCACTCACAGAGTTACGGAGTTTCAGAAGCAGATGTGCTCAGAACTTAGTTTCAGCATGCTTGGGTCGATGAGATCAGCAGGGTAACCCTATCGATGAGCCAGTGTCAGAATCACACACTGAAAGCAGTGTGGAAAACTTTGAGAAGGAGGGTGGCTGTTGGGCTGAACTCAGCTCATCATTACATGCTGAGCAGTGGAAGAGAACAGAACAGCAGTCACATTCAGTACTCAATCTGCTGAACAGTTATTTCAATGAGCCTCTGAGTCATTCTCCATAAATCCAGTGGAGTACTGGATCAAAGGATGAAAGCATCTCTGCACTTGGCACAGTTGGCCCTTAAATATATTTTTACCCCTACCAGTGTACCATCTGGACAAATGTTCAGCACTGCTGGGGATGTGGTGGAACCTCAGCAATCCTCACTTGACCCAGCACATGTGGAACAACTTGTGTTTATAAAAATAAATCTACCTTGCCCTGGGCACACATACTGTATGCACTAAAAAGCATTAAATAATCAACTTGTACTGGATACATTTGTGTGTTGTAGCATGGAACCATAACAATCTATTCTGTGTTAACCATCATTGTTCTGTTAGTAAATAAGCACAACATGTTAACATTTAGTCAAACATGTTCATCATATTCATAGTCATACTAACACAAATCTGTAGCCAGTACCCTTTTTCTTTATGACTTCCACTGTCATGGTGTATTCTTTTGAAAGTGCATGCCCTGCAGTTCCCAGTGCCTCAAACAGCCACCCACCTATTGACTGCTGTTCTTAATAAAAAAAATCCTCCACTGGTGTTGCTACATTTCTCATCCCTGTGTTGCTGGTGCCCATATTCCATCCATCCTTCAACTGCTTTCCAGATGCCAGTTTCCAGTGTGGCATCACCAGTCTCAAGTATTTCACATGCATAAAATATGGCAGTTAACAGTCTGTCATCTCCAGTCTCAGTGTTTCTCATGCCTGAAATATGGCAGTTACAAGTGAGGCATGACCAGTCTCACCAGTCTCAAGTATTTCACATGACTGAAATATTCTGGTTACCAGTATGGCATCACCCATCTCCAGTATTTCACATGACTGAAATACTCGGTTACCAGTATGGCACCACCAGTCTCAGGTGTTTCACATGACTGAAGTATTCTGGTTACCAGTATGGCATCATCCTTCTCAAGTATTTCACATGCCTGAAATATTCCAGTTACCAGTATGGCATCACCAGTCTCAAGTATTTCACATGACTGAAATATTCTGGTTACCAGTATGGCATCACCTATCTCAAGTATTTCACATGCCTGAACCTATTCTGGTTACCAGTGTGGTATCACCATTCTCAGGTATTTCACATGCCTGAAGTATGGCAGTTAATAGTGTGGCATATCCAGTCTCAAGTATTTCAAATGACTGAAATATTTCAGTTACCAGTATGGCATCACCCATCTCAAGTATTTCATGCCTGAAATATTCCAGTTACCAGTATGGCATCACCAGTCTCAAGTATTTCACATGACTAAAATATTCTGGTTACCAGTATTGCATCACCCATTTCAAGTATTTCACATGCGAAATATTCCGGTTACCAGTGTGGCATCACCAGTCTCAAGTATTTCACATGCCTGAAATATTCTGGTTACCAGTGTGGCATCACCAGTCTCAAGTATTTCCCATGCCTGAAATATTCTGGTTGTCTAACACCAGTTTGTACCATTGTTTCAAGTGCAGCTGGAATAAGTTGTTGATACTGCTGCTGCTGTTGACAATAATGATTCTGTAGAAATATGGAATATATTACTGATGACCAATGACCGCCAAAGCCAGAGTCTGATGCTTCTTGTCTTCAATGAACACATTCTGTACTACCAGTGAAAGTAAATGAAATATGCAATCTTTTAATGGTTTTATTTCTGTTTGTGTTTTGGGGAGGGGAGGTAAATTGTGATTGAACAGTATATCTCTAATCATGTTTTCTCCTGTTTTTTTTTTTTTTTGGTATACATGTACCCACCAGGGTGATGAACTCTTGGTAACATATTGGTCACGAACAGCAAAGGTAAGTAAAGTATTTAATCTGTTAATTGTTTTCTTTCTATTTTGAAGTGTGGGCTTATTAAAATAGACCAGGAGACTGCCTGGATGTGTGTAGGCCATTTTGAAAAAAAATACATTTCATTATGTATCTGTTAAAGGTAGCATGCAAACAAAAGACCTTTTGGGGTAGCACATCATAGGACTAATGGGTGCCATAGCGAGTGCTGTCCTTACAGCTGTACCTTTCAACTCTGAAGGTAAGATATGAATTTATATGTTGGCCTATTGAAGTTACAGTGTTATAAAGAGAGTTATAAATGAATAAATAAATGCATAAATAAAGAAAATACGTGCTCCAGATATTGCCAGAATTATGTCCTGTTGACGTTACAGTGCTATCCTATGGGATTAATTATGTTTTACTGCTTGCTTTTCTTAATGGGCACAATTATTTCAGGCTCTGGCATGTGGTATTCTTGTAGTGGCCACTGCAACCTTTCAGACCATATTTGGATTGTTACTTGGCTCCAAATATTGCCAGAATTATAGTCTGTTGAAGTTACAATGTTATTCTACAGGCTTAATTATGTCTTATTACTTGCTTTTCTTTATGGCTACAATAACTTAAGGCTCTTGCATATGGCATTCTGGTGATGGCCACGAGACCTTTCTGACCATCTATAGATTGTTACTTAACTCCAAATATTGACAGAGTTATGGTGTCTTATAGTTCCAGTATTATCCTATGGGAAACTGCATGCCCATGATGAACTCCTTTCCTCTGCATCCTCCTTCTGAGGCACCAGCATCAGAAGACATCCTATGGACATCTGTACAAGGCAAAGTACCGTGACCTCTTCACCCTACTCCTGAAGCTTCAGTGGCAGAAGAAAGTCTTTGGCACCACTGTACAAGGCAAATTGCGTGACCTCTACATTCTCCGACTGAAGTACCAGCAGCACAAGACAGCCTTAAGCACCCATGTATAAGCCAAAGTGCTGTGACCTTTCCATCCTACTCCTGAAGCACCAGCAGCACAAGACAGCCTCCTGCACCATTGTAGAAGCAGAAGATCCATGACCTCTGCATCCTTCTCCTGAAGCACCACCAGCAGAAGACAGCCTCTGGCACCAGTGTACAAGCCAAAGTGGTGTGACCTCTTCATCTTCCTCCAGAAGCAACAGCAGTAAAAGACAGCCTCTGACACCACTGTACAAGCCAAAGTGCCCTTACCTCCATCTTCACCCTCCTGAAGCCATTTTAAGGAGTTCTATAGCAATTCTCCATTAAGACAACTTATATACCTGAATAACAATACCGAATAACGATACCTGGGACCCGAATACCAAAATTTGGCTGAATAATTGGGAAATGGTATTCACATAGCCCTACAGGTGACTGGAGGTTCACTCACTAGATGTAACCTATATAAATTATCAAATGAACACCATGCCACCTTTATAATATTCATATCGCTGATCAATGTATAAACAGCTTGATTATCCTGATTTCTGTCCCTCCTTGAGAAGATTACATTATTAGAGGCAATTGGCATTTCTGATTCTGCAGCCAATAAATATTGTATCAAACCATTAGAAGTCTTTCTTACTGGTAAACATGTTTTTTATAAATACCTCTAATATTGTACATGGAACAACTTCATTACCTGTCAAAGCAGACCTATCATTATCATTACCATTGTCTGGAAAAATGAAGGAGAATTGTTTACATTTAGTATTTGAGTGTGAGCTTATGAAAATAGCAGCTCAGGTTGGGGAACTACCTCTCCTGCAATTTCTTGATCTATTTTGAAGGAAATACATCTAACTCTTGCTCTCAATGCTTTTTCGTTTGTTATTCCTTTTCTCTTTCTTATTTCTTTTTGCCCTCAGTGTAATATTTATTTTAGGTTTACATCTGGCAAATCTGGAATAATTATGTCAGAAAAAGAAAGATTAGTAACTGGGAGATCTTTCTGGTTCATTTTAGACATTAGTAAATTCATAATTTCCATTTGAGCATCAAGGGCCTTTGATCAGCTCTACTTCTTCTTCTTTTATTGCTACCACCATTTTCATAAGGAATATGAGTGCAACATGAGGCGAGAACAAAGATATAATTAATTCTTTAAGTTAATTGGGAACTTAGAGCGGCGTCATCAAAAGCTGGATCATTAAAATTGTAGTCATTATTATCCTTCAAATTATTTAGTGAGTTATTGAAAATTCTAAAAAATCCAGGCCAGAATTCAATAAATCTACCTGAGAAGTTCTACTAGCAGGGTTACGTAACTGATCAGCCAGACTCATCTGGAAGAAGAATGGAACTCTAATCAGAGTTTATACTTAGTTAGCTAAAAGGTCCATTCTACTTTTCAATAAACCTTAGGTATCCTCCTCAATCACTATGGGGTCCTCTGTATTGAAAACAGTAAAATCAGAAGTTTCTAAATTAAAATTTTGTTCAGCCTCTATAGTTACTAGTAGTTCTTTATGGGTATTATTTTTTCTCAGAAAAAAAAAGTTATATGTTCCTGCAGAGGATTAGCTATCAATTTTACCTTTTTCTTTTTGGAGCCACAGCTGGAGCAAAGGAAATTTCTTGTTGGAGTGAATCACACTTGTTTCACTATGCTCAGTGTCAGTGTTAAGAACAAGCAGGTTTGCACTAGAGGTACTCGAATCCTCTGAAATCTGATTTGATATGGCTATTTAAGATTTTGGATGCATCTGACTCTGATCCAATTTTTTTTTCTTTACTGTCTTTATGTGTACTGTAAATGGGGTATATGGCAGTACTTGAGGATGAAATTTTATTTCCTCTTCCTCCTCCTCCCTCCCTTTTCTTTTTTTTTAACTCTTCTAGATTCGGAAATTTTGGAAATGAAAATTTCTTGCACTAAATTACGTACTTAATTGCATATCCTTGTCCATCTTATAAATGCTTATATTTATTTTCATGCATAAGAATCTTTAGATTTTTTGGTATACTGTGTATTCTTGTTTTTGTATGTAAACTATGGAATTATGTGCTACGATATTTGTAAGATTGTTCCTGTAATATATCCTATTACGTGATGTTTTGTATTTGTTGAAACTGTATTTCAAAACAGGGCCTCTTTTGGTCCTAAAAGTTATTTTCCTGTCAAAAATAAAAGTTTTTATCTATCTTATCTATCCATCTAATTCCAAATGCGGATCGGATTCAGAATCAGAATCGGATTCAAAATCCAAAAATCCTAACACTCCATTGACACCATAAACAATAAAATACGTCAATATAGTAAACAAATCAGGGTTAACTGGGCAATATACTTACCCTGTTATGCATTATTATACAAACAGATTACACAGACTGCATACCTGGCAAACAAAGAATTAACACAGTTTTAATAATTATTCCACTTACCTTCTATCTGTAGTAGAGAGGAACCTACTTGATCTTCATTGTTGAAGGCAGTCAGCAAGTCAGTTTTGATGTGATGATTAATTTTAAAGCCAGAGGTTATCTTATGATAATGCACAGAAGTGAAATAACACATATGAAATTTATCTAGAAACAGACCATGGCAGCAGCAGAAGGCACCCAATGTGCTGTGCTTTTGCTTGTTGTGTTGTTTGTCTGTGACACATCCTCAAGATGTTTCTGATGTGAGATCATGGTATTTATCAGCCGTCCTTTTAATGAGTTGATGACCTGTCCTGCAGCTTCTTATGTGATGTCATTGTAACATCTTAACTTTTCTGTTGCTATTTTTCTTGAGCTTATTATGTTTTCTGATGTTGCAGCAGCACTGCTGGTGTAGTTGACAGACTCATTTCAGCATTTGGATGACTTTGTCAAGCTGGATGGATAGCATACTGATGTGTTACATAGGGACATAGAAACACAGAATCTGTCAGCAGATAAGGACCATTCGGCCCACCTAGTCTGCCCATTTCCTATTCATTGCTGCAGCCACAGATCCTATTTGATCTGTGACTCTCCTGCTCTGCATATCTCCAGGGTACCCTTATGCCTATCCATGCACTCTTGAACACCCATATTGGTTTTCCCCACCACTTCTGCTTGAAGGCTGTTCCACAGCTCCACCACCCTTTCCATGAAAAGTACTTCCTAACATTACCCCTGAGTCTTCCACTATTCAGCATCATATCATGCCCCCTTGTTCTTGTGCAGAGTTTTCTCTAAAATATGCTTTCCACCTCTACCCTGTTTATTCCCCTAAGGTACTTGAAAGTCTCAAACATATCACCCCCTCTCCTACTTTCCTCCAGTGAATAGATATTAGGGTCCTTAAGTCTTTCATCATAGGGCTTCTGGTGCAGTCCATTACCATCTTCATTGCCCTTCTCTGGACTGCCTCTGTCTTGTAAATGTCCTTCCGTAGATGTGGTCTCCAGAACTGGACACAGTACTCCAGCTGAGGTCTCACCAGTGATCTGTACAGTGGCATCACCACCTCTTTCCTCCTGCTTGTCATGCCCCTCCCTATGCACCCCAACATTCTGTTTGCTCTCCTGCCTTTTCACACCTTTTGATCACCTTCAGGTCATCAGGCGCAATAACCCCAGGTTCTCTCTCCTGACTTGGGGTGGCCAGAATTTCCCCACTCATCCTGTACTCCACCCTTGGATTCCTGTGACCCAGGTACATGATCTTGCACTTTTAGAATTGAAACTCAACTGCCAGACACCGACCACTCCTCTAATAGGCTTAGGTCCTTTCAAAATGTTTCCACTCCCTATGGTGTGTCCACTATGTTGCAGATCTTGGTGTCAATTGCCAAGAGGACATCCTTTCCTCCAGACACTGCAATGTTGCTAATGAAGACCTTGAATGGGACTGGCACCAGCACTGACCCCTGTGGCATCTAGCTGATCACCTCCATCTCCTCAGATTTCATGCCATTTAACACCACCCTCTGAGTCCTGTCACTAGAGATGGGTGAGTGGTCTCCAATTCGCTCGTGAAGTGATTCACGGAGTGAAGGTAATTAAGTGGAGTGCTCTGCAATGCAAAGCAGAGTACTTGCTTATAATGGGGAATGCAAAGTCCATTGAAAACAATGACTTCACATTACTCCACCTTCCCAAACCACTACTTCGCCAATTCTTAAGGTTAAGTACATTGAAAACAATGTACTTTGCCTCACTTGCCTTGTTTTAAGCTCCAAAGGTGAATTTTGCAGTGATTCATGGGATTTCAGGTCACTTGGGCTCTAGATTGTTCTACACAGCCTCAGTTTGGGGTAGTGTGTAGGAAACTGTAGGAGACAATCTGCTCTGAGAGCTCTCTGTGATTCATACCTTCCTAGAGTTGTTAAAAAGCCTTTTTGAGTAATTTTTTGCTGAAGCTTTAGTTCATCGATTATAGGAACCCTCCTGTGCTCATATCATCAGTGTTTAATGTTTGTGTGTGGATTTTGAATGTTAATGTACAACATTCAGTCTGTGTACTGAGAGACAGTGGACGTGTGCTTTGGGGGAGGGATATCTGTGGTGTAGGTAGATTAACTTGGAGAAAAGGGCTTTTTGTTTTGGTGATATTTTTCTGCATAACTGTGTTAATGTACACACAGTAATATTTTCAATAATTCTTGCAATTTTTTGCTGATTGTTGTGGTGCAGCAGTGCACAATTTTAGTTTGATTAAAATATGTGATTATATTACTGAAGTTTTCAATTTGCTATGCATTACTTGTGTGTGTGTGAGCATGTGTGTGACACGTGTCATCATATCAGACACCTTTTATTGTGCTGCATAATTTCAGCAATGTGAACCTGCTATCCACTGCAGCTGTGTAACTGTTGTACTTCTTTGTGCTATCTTTACTGGTACTAGTACTAGTGACTGTTACTGCAGCAGTGCAGTACACTGCCCCTCCTCCACGGCCTGCCCCAACCGGCAAAGGTATTTTTTCAGATTTGAATTTCTGATGGTGAGCACTGGTTAGGTGTTGTGCCTTTGCATCTGCATCTCTTCAGTGTGCAGCACAATCTTAATCTGTCTGTGCATTTGCATCTTTTAGGGCCCAATCTCCATCTGTAATTTAAGTCACAGTTGTTTCTTTGGCTTCCTTCAGGTACTGGACAGTTGTGGTGCATAATTCTCAATGAACATTGTACTCATTAATATGTGATTTTAAGTCAGGACCATCATCACGAGTCACTTGTGATAAAATCACCTTCTTCATCATCACAGTCACAAATGTAGTCACAAATCACGATTACGATCACGTCACGAATCACATAAATTTCTTTTAATAGTTACTTGGATAAATTGTAAGCCTGTTTTGTAGAATCTCTCCATACTTCACCACCCCACAATTGTACTCATTAATGTTTGTTTTAAGTCAGGGTTTTGTGCCATACCCCATCGAGGCCCGGGAAGTACACCATAGGCATTCACGTTTCTTCATCATCACAGTCACAAATGCAGTCACAAATCATGATTTACGATCATGTCAAGAATCAAAACATTCATTTTATACTAGTTACTTGGATGTATTGTAAGCCTGTTTTGTAGTATCTCTACAAGCTTCACTGTCCCACCATTGTACTCACTAATAAATGTTTTAAGTCAGGAGTTGGACAGTGTATGCAGTACATACACAGACTGGAAAGAGACTGACTGCACACATGCAGTTTAGCACAATATACTTGAACAGCTCAGAATACAAAGTGTCACTCATACAGAGGACAACAAAAAAGGGCATAATTACATACAAGGGTTGGGGATGGTGGAGGAATACATTTTATAACACAGCAAGGAAGATGTGGGGGCACATGGTGTGAGGAAAAAATACCAATGTGGGATCCCATGGTGATCCAGCAGCAGTTCTAGCATGGACATAATTTGCAACTGATGTCCTCTATGCGATCCAGCTGCTGCTTCATGGCACTCACCCTCTTGTTGTACTCCTCGACAGCACTCCAGAGAACTGCCAAGTCAGCCTGTGTTACGCACAGTTCTCTGGGTCACACACGTTCTACAGGCTGACCTGCTGGTGGTGGTGGTGGGGTGGGGTGCTGGTGGCAGCAGGTGCTGCTGTGGCCCTCCTCTTCTTAGGGATGCCACAATGTACAGCTGCACCATCTGCCACAGAATGGCCAGCAGGTGCAGGCATGGCCTGCTCTGTGGAAGCCTGCCACTCCAACTGGTGGTGATTGAGCATTGGGTGTGCTGGCACCAGTCCCCAGGTGAGTCCCTGGGGCCACGGTGCACCTCCATCTCACACAGGCAGCACTTGACCACTGCTGTCCCCACCAACACAGTCAAAACTGCCAAACAACAGAGGTGTGGGGAGGACAAGGCACAGGCAGGGGATGGCCAGATGACCTGGTAACCAGCTGGTCACGGTGCTGAACGGGATGGGATCCACACCTGGGCTCAGAGGAACAGGCACATCCTGCCCCAGAGGACCTGATGCTGGACTTGGTGGTGGTAGTGGTGGTTCAACTGCCTCAGAGTCAGGACAGGAGGCGGTACTGGTCCTGCTTCTGGGAGGGACACTCACAAGTTTGAGTGGTCCAACAGGAATGGGCACCCATGCCCTCACACATGCACATGGTATGACGCTTACCACTACCACGCCTTCCAGAGATGCCCCCACCCCAGACATTCCCTCACCCTGGTCCATCTTCCCACTGAGCTCCCTCAGTCCGAGCAATCACTACTCACACTGTCACACAGACACAGACAAACAACTAACTACTTATAAAGGTAAGAAAATAACATTTACAGAAAGAACAAATTAAGTAAAAAGAGTACAGAAAAGACAAAAAATGTAGCTTTTAAAAAGCTGCTGGGTATAAATCAAAGTTTAAATCTCCTCCTCGCTCTGATCTCAAAGTATCAGCAGTCACAAAACACACCAATCTCTCTCCATCTGCACAGGAGAAAGTAAAAGTGTATTCTTGTATGACTCACATTCTTCCTGCTAGCTAGAAGAGCATATGACTTACAGTACTGTAAGCCATGTGATGTGTGGAGGGACTGCCAAATCTGAAACACCAAGTGGATCACCTAGAATCATAATGAGAAATGCGAAGTCCATTAAAAACAACGACTTTGCCTTGCCATTCCATCTTAACGTGAAGTGGTAATGATACAGGAGTGAGCATTTTGCATTGCCCACTCCACGAAGCGGAGGGCACGCGGCGCCCACTTTCATGCTCATTTCGCTGGCGGAATTTAAATTTGCTGCATCTCTACCTGTCACTTAGCCAGTTCCCAACTCACTTTACCACCGTAAGACCCACTCTCAGGCTTCCTAATTTATTTAGGAATCTCCTGTGTGGGATGGTGTCAAAGGCCTTGTTGAAATCCAGGTAGGCCACATCCACTGTCCTCTATGATCTATCACCCTGGTTATCCAGTCAAAGAAATCTATAAATTATGTAGTGTCATGTAGAATATGCCAGCCTTGTTGCTGTATGAGGATGAGCCATTCTTTTTTTTACCCAACAGTTGAAGCCAGGCAATGTGTGATGAGCTGATCTGTCCTTTTTTCCAAAGTTGATAAAACCTGCAGAACAGGAAGACACAAGGAGGTAGAGAAGTCCTTTTAGTTCAGGGC
This sequence comes from Neoceratodus forsteri, assembly GCA_016271365.2. Lineage (NCBI taxonomy): Eukaryota > Metazoa > Chordata > Ceratodontiformes > Ceratodontidae > Neoceratodus > Neoceratodus forsteri. The sequence goes on along the minus strand of CM028137.1, from coordinate 255,919,180 downwards.
ACTAACAACTGCCATGATAAACCTGCAGAGGCAAACAGATATTAATTTGTGTACCATTATCTAATATATTTACATGCACACTGACGGTAGCACTCACCATCGCAGTGGACGAAGATGGCCTCCAGGGCAAACTCTGGTGCTGAAGGAGTTTTTGATGCTGAGGCTGGCTGGCTGTGCTGTGTAACTATGCTGGCACAAGAGGTTGAGTTTGCAATGGTGGAAGAGAGTATTTTGCTGCTGAAGGAGGCTTGCTGCTGGTGCCCTGTTAGAAATAATTATATACATGCAGGAGAAGGAGACAAAAGGGACAAGACCATTTTAGTCTGAGGGCACAAACAGCCTGGTGTCCAGTGGAGGAAATGAGCATTAGTAGTAATGTGTTCTGAAACTGTGACTGTCACACTCAGTATTACAATGGATGAAAAACCTTCAGAGTACAATCCGTGATGGAGGATGCTTTGGTGCTGGAGGCTGACTGGCTCTGCCAACAGCTATGCTGGCACAAGATGCAAGATTTTCACTAGTGGAAGAGGATGGTTTGGTGCTGGCTGTTGGCAATGTGACTTACACTGACACAGGAGACCAGGTTGTTGGAGAAAATTTGTTTTACAACTACAGTGGCCTGCCTAAGAGTCCAGGTTACAGGATGACTTTGGCTGTCTGGTGGCTGGCTTCTTGATGGCTGGCTGATATCTGGCCAGATGCTTATTCACTTCAGGATGGTATTATCTGGCTGCTAGTGTTGGCCCAAGAGACTGGGTTGTAGGAGGACATTGGCTTGACTGGTGGTGCCACAGGCTGGTGGCTAGTAGGCCATGGGTCCTATGCTGGCATCAGAGACCAGGTTGTGGGTGGTGCCAGCTGGTGGCTTGCTGGTTGTGCTGGCCAGTGGCTACTTGGCCTTGGGTCATACCCTAGAACCAGAGAAGTGATGCTGGCTGGTTGTGCTGGCTGGTGGCTACTTGGCCATGGTTCCTATGCTGCTGCCAGAAACCAAGTTACTGGTGGTGCTGGCTGCTGATACTGGCTAACAGGTAATTGGCCATGGGTCCTATGCTGGTGCCTGAACAGGGTTCCTGTTGATACTGGCTGGTTGCTAGCCGGCTGGTAGTGCTGAGTGGTGGTTAGTTGGCACAGGTCCAGCGTTAGCAGCAAGGACCAGATTGCTGGTAGTGCTAGCTGGTAGTGTTGGCTGGTGGCTAGTTAGCCACAGGTACTATGCTGGCACCAGAGACAGGATTGCTGGTGGTGCTGGCTGATAACTACTTGGAAAAGGTCCTACTTAGTGCCAGAAACTGGGCTGCTGGTGGTGCTGGCTGGTGGCTGGCTGGTGGCTGGCTGGTGGTGCTGGCTGGTGGCTGGCTGGCTGGTGGTGCTGGCTGGTGGCTGGCTGGCTGATGATGCTGGCTGGTGGCTGGTTGATCATGAATCCTATGCTGTTGCCAGAGACCAGGTTGCTGGATGCTGAAGCATTATGACTATGGCTAGAAAGTGAACAATGAAAAACATTCAATTTTGTGAGTGTTATTATTATTATTATTAACTAAAATACTGTTGTATGAGTGCAATGGGTGCACACAACTTTTTAGCAAGGAGGGACAATGCTGTTGAACTTGCAAGGTTATGAAAACTGTGTGGCACCATCTAATCTTATTATCAGAACAGAGGATGTAAGAAGACTAAATAATTGGACTCTCTAGTATTTGAAAATTGAAATTGAATTTGAAATACAGCAGCACTTAACACATTGTAATAACCTTAGGGCCTATCAGACAGGCCACATATTAAAAAACACCATACAGTATTTTCTAGCCAAACCACATCAGTGCACCTCAGTCAATTGTAACAAAGTAAAATGCTAACCTTGATGAGTCATGAAAAATTACATTGTCTGTCATTCTCAAAGTTATTCATTAACGGAAATAATGCTATTGGATTGTAGATGTAGGAGAGACAGGAACACAGTAGGCAGTACGCATATTTCACAATTGAATAAGCATACTTTCATAATTAATCATCCCACACAAGAAATATGATGACATCGTTGTCATTCAACAAGCAACCCCTATAATAGTTAAAGTACAGTGATTGCATCAAGAAGAACACGCCATAAACATGAAATGAGGTATTTACAGAAAAATACATTTAGAATGCAAACTACACATACCAATACTATGACAATGATGACAGTGTGTTATATAAGGAAATAATACCATAGAAGGGTCGGACAAGCCATAAAGCCATGAGCCCAAAGGAAAGTGTCCTTTATAAACCTGTTCAGTCCCAAGACAGAATAATTTCATGAGTATGCCATACTTTGCCAGCTTTTATTTTATATAATGCATTAGGTTGGATATTTTTGCTGTGTCCTGTGTTTGCCATAGTGTTGGGGGTAGGGTGGCTGTTATATGTGCTATTAATATATACCTGTGTTATTAGTGTTATACAATAGCACTTGTCCTGACCTGTTCCCTCTTCATTCCAACCTGATGTAGTCACTAGGAATAAGCCCATGTGGCACAAAAAAACTGTAATGGCACTATGTGTTAGTGTTACTGCTGAATCCGTTATATATTCCTGTACTACTGTTTTTTTCTATTTTCTAATTGTGTTCCTACTTTAACTTATCATGTTTTATATGAAAATGTATAATGACTATATGACTCTGTGCACTGTTCTCTTATTGGTTGGCTTTGCCCTCTCCTATGTAACCACCCTTCCTAGTCACTTCACTACCAGTCTAGCATTGCTTGTAAAGCACTTTGGGATGTATGAAAAGCGCTATATAAATGCTGATTCTTCTTCTTCTTCTTCCCAGGACACTTCTGGAAATGAGCTGTTTCACAGTTCATGTTGCTTTCCTGGTAAATCTCTTCTAAATAAATAAATAAAAGGGGCTTGTTGTATGTACTTTTAAGGGGCTTGTTACTTGTGTTATTAAGAGGTTTGTTATATGTCTTACTTGGGTTGTTTGTAGTGTGTTGGGTAGTTATGTGTTATTAAGGTGTTAGTAACATAATAATTCAGTGGTAGTATATATTGGTAAAATGTATATACAGTACATATATATACACATCGATAGATAGATAGACAGACAGATAGATAGATAAATAGATACTCTCTGCAAAAACTTAATTAATGGACCATTAGAGTGCCAGTGTCAAAAGTAAAGAAATTACATCTTAGGGTTCCCAAGCCTAACACCCCACCCTGCACTGTTGGTTTCAACCCTAACACCCCACCCCACCCTGCATGCAGGAACAGGTGTGAAGGGTGTGTCTTGGGGTTGCAATCCTAACGGTCACCACATTCCAAGAGTAAATAAGCTAAGATGGGTACAGAATGAGAGAATAGGGTGAGCATTAAGATTTTCAACAGGGAAGAACCTGAAAGGGTGGTGGAAAAGCCAAGTAGTGGTGGTGGATGATCTGAACCTGCCAGATATCGATTGGGATGTTCCAGTGGCCAGAAGCACCAGAAGTTAAGCCTTGTTGGACACCTTCAAGGACTGTCTACTGGTACAGCTAGTTAAAGAACCCACCAGGCAGTCTACAATTCTTGATGTGGTGCTCACAAGCTCAGAGATGGTAGGGCCAAGTAAGACCAAATAGCGGGCAAACTAGAACAGCACAGCAAAGTGATTATGTATGCACTAGGCAAAGAGAAGGGGTATGTACATGAATGCAGGTGCTATGCTAAATTCAGCACATTAGTACCACACAAAGTGAGTTTGCATGACACATAGTGTGAGTGTACTGCCCACAAAATGTAGTCTTAATTCAGGGTAAACAAGGATGGGGGCATGGACACAGCAGCAGCAAGCAATTGGGCTGTATGTAACAACAGCACCATGGTGCACCTGATGACTGCAGTAATTGGTCAGGAAGAGAGGGCAGAAGCCCACCCTGGGACACTCCATATGCCAAGGAGAAGATATGCTGCAAACCGATGATACCGGCCATGAGACCTAGCATGGTACCTTGGCAGTGCTTCACGACACCTTCATTTGGCACCATTCCAATCTCTGCCAGGGCACAATAGTCTGTGCTGCTGTGTACAAACCCAGCCTGCAGCTACTGACCTGTAGTTCCAGTTTGACATACAGGTGATGCTTTGTGCACCCTGAAATAACCCAGGCAATCTACACATGGAAATGCATGCAAATTAGGCCATAATGACATGATAATGTTGCTGTTTGCCCTCTGACTGCCTAAGTAGACTCATTTGCATATTGGTTTTGAATATGGCTAATGTTTGCAATGGCAAATGTGTTTGCCCTGGCAAACCTGTTTGAACTTCAGCATGGTTCCACAGTATTTTGGCCTGCACTGTTGTCTGCAGTTGTTATGCAACAGTTCCTTGCTAGTGCCCACAGTGGCCACGTGATTCTCCTTTGCCTGATGCCACCTCTGTGCAGTGGGCTGCTGATGCTGTATGCACTGCCCAGTTGCTACAGTATATTCAGAGCTGTCTTCTTTACTGGGCTATCTTTGTACCGCACTCACAACCAGGTTTCCCACCTTCATTTGCCCGCCATATTCAGCAGGTTTTGCCCCTGGGCTATTCCTTTGATTACCGCGTGCTATTGGCTGTGGGTTAATTTGCCCACTGGGCAGTGCAAATGTTGCCTCCTGGGAAAAGGTTTAAATATCGGCCCATTTAGAACTGGCTGGATAAAAAGCACTTCAATCTTATTTTGTTTAACAGGAACTGCAGGATAGCAAAACAAGAACTAAATAGGTTTGCATGATTTTGCAAAAACATAGGACAAGAGCAAATCTTAAGGCTTTAAATAAGACAAGAAAGGAATATAAGAAAGTTCTTGAAATAGAGAAAATAGAGTAAATTAAAAGGACAGTTATAGAAAAGATACCAACACTTTCTGCTCATTGGTTAGTTCAGGCTATAATCAACATTCTAGGAAAAGTGAAGCTTATATTATGTCACAATCATGGGATGAATATTTCCACACCATGTATTTTTCTTCCTGGAGGACAACAGGAACTTAATCATTGCTGAATTAAATCTTGAGATACATTTTTACTTTGCTCCTGGACCAATTTGTATTACACAAGATAAAAGTATACCAGTTTTACTTTATCAAAGCCAATAAAGCTCTGGGTCCAGATCATATTTTAGCAGATATATTTTAAAACATTTTTAGAGTGGTGGCTCCCTATTCTTTCAGTCATATTTAATACGCTTTGCTCAAGGAGAAGATTTTCCTGATAACTGGAAAGGGAGCATTATTTACCATTTACAAAAGGGACAAACCACAGACCCTGGTATGTAGAGACTGATTAGTCTCATTGATGCATCTCAAAAAATATTTAGTAAATGATATTACAGAAAATAGAGGATTAGATCCATGAAGGTTGACTATTGGATTAGTCTCAGTATGGCTTTAGGTGCAATAGATCTAGCATACAACATTGTTACATTTTGTCTCATTTTACTTATAAATATACTTCTATTAAAACGCTAACATTTATTGTTGCTTTGTACACCTTAAGGCCACTTTTGATAACATCGGTCATAAATTATCGTGGCAGAAATTACAGACTTTGGAATAGATCTCTTCCTGTTAGACATTTTAATAAGACTGCACCAAAATACTTGGGTCAGAGTACAATACAGTTAATCTGGAGACTTAACCTCAATGATTCAAACCTGGGAGTTCATCGGGATGAATTCTAGCCCCCACATTATTTAACTTATATATTAATTCTGTAATAGTGCAATTATACCATCCAGAATTCCCAGTATCATCAATAGGAAAGTGGGCTGTTTAGCTTATGCTGATGGTATTGTCTTAATTTCTCCATCTTTACCAGTCTTCAAAGGAAAATTAATTATTTTGTTACATTATGCAATAGTAATAGTCTAGTCATAAATAGGGACAAAACTAAATTAGCAGTTTTGGAAACAAAAGTAGGAGAATTCAAGGCTATTAATGGAAAACCAAAAACTGAAACCCATGATTTTCACGATTATTTGGGAGTAAGATTTGCTGATAATTTTCATTGGAAGGCTCATTTAAGCCTGGCTAAAACCAGAATGAAAACAGTGTTTAATGCATTCAAATGATTTAATTGTAGGCTCAGAAAAGGCTGGCAGTATAGCCTAGAGGTTAGAGGAACGAGGTGTGAATGAGCTTGGTACACCCAGCAGACCAGACCTGAGTTTGATTCTCACAACCTCCACTTGCATACTGTGCGACTCTGGCAAGTCACTTAACTGCCCTTTGCTCCCAGGTCGCCCTGAAAACAGGCACTTGTACCTAGTAGGCCTTACCCAGTTACTAAAGACTAAAATAAAAATAAATAAATAAAATAAAAGGCACTATTAAAGGCCTACTCACGGTTATTAATGCAAAATAAAATCTAGTGTTTTATATGCTGCCTAAATTTAGGACTGTTTTAATGTAATCCTTTTTAGACTGTACTGAATAAGGTATTCTGCTATGTAAAATGCCTGTACCCAGTTTAGTTACAGCTGAGATATTAAGATTGGAATTGGGACAATTTTCAATATCTACTTTAGTTAGAGAGGGCATTTGATTTTTCTTCTGAAGCTTTTTGGCTATCTGAAGAAAGGCTGCCTAGACAAGAGTGTGTGTGGAGGAGGAAATTCAATATACCACGAAAGGCTTTATCTGTCCTACTATTAAAACCATTAAGAATATTTATTCCCTTGGCCTAGAAAATCTATTATAGGACACATTTTGATATCACTGCACAATAAGAACTAGGGTAAGGGATTCAGCTATTGAACAAGACTTTCACAGGCTTTTTCTTTAAAATTTTCAAATGGTTTAAACAAATTAAGACTAGTCATAATCTCGAATACCACTTGATTCATGTATCTAATCCTCTTGGCGGAAGGTCGATCACTAGATTTAAAATGGAGCTTTATGATGCAAATTGTAACCATTATAAACAAAAATGACTGGTTGTCAATACACCCTACTGTAGGTGTGGAATAAAAGTGGAGGATGATCTAAAGCATATCACACTTTTGTCCTTTGTATCACAAGAAAAGGTGTTACTAGTTGGGCCCAGTTTGGCTGATTATAATCTTCCTCCTAATCAAATAATCTGTACATTATATAATACTCAGGACATGAGGATATTACGTAGACTGTCTGTTTTTGTTATCTTTGAAACTGTGAAACTGATTAGTACATGTGGAGAGCAATATACTGTAATTAGGAATAGGTAATGATTATCTCTTTTTTGCCAAAATCTGGCCTTTTGTTCCAAATTGAATTTCAATAATAGGAATGTTTGACATTACGGGTGTTTACTTGGATGGGGGTAAAATCAGATCCAAACCCAAACAAGTCCCATTTAGTCTTTTTCAGAATTTCTAAAGGCTGTATCCTCACGTGACTCTACTCTAAATATGAATATTTGTGGAATTTAAATCCAAATATTACTCACAGCCTAGTCATGAATAATTAATTATCATCAAATAAACTATATTGAAAATTTTCATTTTTCATCTAATTGAATCTTCAACTTAGTACACACTATTAAATTATTGTTACATTGATTCCATAATATGTCTCAAATGTACTCCTAATATATGTCTTATATAACATATGCTCTCCAAGGAAATTTCCACATAAAATTCTCATACTTGTGAATATACCAGATTGACATTACCAAATGTTTCAATCACCCTGCCTAGATGCATCCAAGACTTTTCTCTGGTTAGTTATTTTCTTTCAACTTTGGAAAATCTATGACAGTTTCTAAATTGTAAGATGGCAGATCCTTGTTTAGATTTCAAGTTACAATAACCCCATAATTACCCAGGATTGAGAGTGGTGGATGTAGTTTCACTCCATAGGGGGGAGCAAGGAATAAGTAGGAGCCACAGACCTGTCAGTCTTACTTTATTGTAGGGAAACTGATGGAGATACTACTGGTCAAAGAGACTGTGTAGACTACTTGCAGCGCAAGTTATCCAGGATAGTAAACAGCACAGATTCGTGACAGAGAGGTCCTGTCTGACTAACCTTAGCGCTTCTATGACTGGGTGATGAGGGAATCTAATAATGGTTATGCTGTGGATTTGTACTACTTTACTTCAGCAAGGCTTTTAATTCAGTGTCTCACAGATGATTGCTGAAGAAGATGGAGGATCTAAGCATGGCTAAGGTCATAGTAAACTGGATAGGTAACTGGCTAAAGGGATGCTGCAGATTGCTGTGATCAGTGGGTCAAATCAGAAGAAAAGAAGGTCAGGAGCAGGGTACCACAGGGATCTGTCCTGATGTGGATCCTCTTCAGTATGTTCATCAGCAACATTTTGAGGGAATCTGGGGCAGCTTGTGTCTGTTCACTCTGTGAAAGGGACACTATGCTCTGTGAGAGAGTAAATAGCAGTGAGGAATCATGGAAGTGCAGAGTGACCTACAAAAGAAGGGGGTGGTATAAAGATTGGTAGTTGAAATTCAATGCCTAAAAGTGCAGGGTAATGGCCTAGGAACAAGAACCACAGGACAGAGTATTGCATGGGTGAGGTGAGACTTTGGATTATGGGTGAGAAATGGGACCGTGGAGTTATTATCAGTGACTCTCTCAAACAATTGAGTCAGTGCAACAAGGCATATAGCAAAGCAAGGAGGATGCTGGGAGGTATTGGGAGGGATATTGATAACAGAAGTGAAGAGGTAATACTTCTTCTATATAGATCCTTGGTGAGGCTACACCTGGAGTACTATGACTGGTTCTGGAGCCCTCATCTCAGGAATACAGGTCTTATCAGGCACGCATATGGAACTGAACATGTACTCATGGGAGACAAAAGAGAGCGAGGGAACATGATCAATACCTTCAAGTTCCTAAAGGGAATTAACAAGGTGAACTGTGGGGTAATGTTTAACTTTAATACCAGTTTGTGATCACATGGACATGAGTGGAAACTGACTGGAGGAAGGTTCAGGAGGCACATGTGGAAGTATTATTTTACAGAAAGGATGGTGGAGCTGTGAAACAGTCTTCTAGCCAAAGTGGTGGGTGATAAAACTGTTAGTGGTTTCAAGCATAGTTGGGACAGATTGTGGGGTTTAGTGTGGGCTTGGGATGGCAGAAACTAGGAGGAAAATGGGGAAGGATTAGGAGTGCTAGGACCCTGGAGGGACAGTAAGTCTCATGGCTAAATAGGCAACTCAGGATGACTGGATGGACCATTGGTCTTGTTCTGCCATCATTGTCTGTGTTTCTATGTTCCATGATTCCATAGCCCTATAAATATATTTATAGAATGGAAAGAAAAAATCTAGAAACTTCATTGGCCAAGAGCTGTTACCTGACAGTGCATTAAATCTTATAAACACACAATCAAATGTTAAATCTCATTTTCCTCCTCCAAAACCTATTTAGAGCTATTTAATAAAGATTAATAAACACTGAGGAACAATGAGGAATGTCGAGATGTCTAAGATGGAGGCAACCAGACTGGGATAGCTATCTGCTCCCAGTTGTATTCATTCTTTGATAGCATTGTCTGCCATTTTACCGCTACCTGTGTTCACATATTTTGTATTTTTAATTGTGTGGGTAAATGCCTGGTGTGACCTGCAAACTTCAACGTTGTTCGGTGTTTTGTTTTAATTTTTCAGAGCATTCTGCGGGCCTCTCAGATGTTCGGGAAGCAGCAGTAGTCACTTTAGGACATTGCTTTGGGGAATACTGGGTGTACTGTGTGTGAGCCCATACACCTATTGGGCTTGGATCATTTTTTAGACTGCCCCTGTCAGCCTCTTCAGCAGTAACCCTGTATTCTGTTGGGTTTTGATGGTTTTGATCAGGGATGGCTGTTGAGATTTTCAGCCCTGGCCTAGTAGTGCTGTTCATCGCATTGCATCCAATTGTGTGTGTGAGGTCTTTGAGTTTGGATTATCCCTTGAAGTGTTACGTGCTTATTACTACAAGGACTAATTGGGATCTGTAGTCTGTGAGGATATATTTGGACAGAATGATTTCATACTTATTCGCTGACCCTTGCACTTCATTTGTGGTGGCTTTTCTACCTGCATTGGATCAATTTTGACCTGTTTACTATTGGAATTGTGGGCTTCTTCAGTGGTCTCGGGTTTTGGCACTCACAGGGTTGGGCAATAGGGCCAGTCGGAGGATCAGTTCTTTGTTCCCCTTTCCTAGATTTGTAGGGTGGTCAACCGAGGGCTGGTGTGGCCATAGTTGTAGTGATTTACCATTGATTCTTTGAGACATTTTCCTTATAAGTAGCTGAAGAAAACTGTTGGTCGTTGAGGATCTTTTGTTTTCAGAAATCTGAGATTGAAGACTGGGATTTGTTGAGTTATTGACCCTGTTGGATATCTGAATGGTACTGTATTGTGAACCTTGTGATTGATTTACTGAAAGCTGTGTGTTGGACGCCTATTGCTACCTGAATTCTTCTGGACAGCAGTACTTTTTAACTTTTGTATTGCCAGCCTGAATTTCTCCTGTCGCAAGCCTTTTACTTTATATTTATGGAAATTAGTCAAGCAGTGAGAGTGCTCAGTAAAAATCTTTAATTCCACCCTCATACTGATAATTGTGAGAGATTTATGTGAAGTGTGATTATGAAATTCTTTCCTTATATTTATTTTTGATTTGTTCAGTTTATTATTTTATATTTGATGTGTATTCATTTATTTATTAATTATCTGTAAAATCATCCCCACTGATATTTGTGAGAGATGTCTCAGGAGGGTGATCTTTCAGATTATTCTTATGTTTTTCATAATTTGTTTCTGATAGCAGCACCAGGAAGTGAGAGGCCTGGGTATTAATATTATATTATTGTTTTAGATTGTTCAGTTAGACTTAGAGTGTAGGGTTAGGTTGTGGGCCTGGGATATGTGTCAGTCTGTTACTCCCCGTCGTGCACTATTCAGCCCTCTGCTCTCCATGCCCTCCACCCTTTTGCCCCTCCCTGGCTTTTTCCACTTATCAACATTGTCGGCCTCGGTATTGCCCTTGGGGGTGGGGCGTGAACAGTGGAGGCTGGAAGAGCAGGATGCTCTCATTAGGGTGGTTAAGCCCAGAAGATGCCCTGGGGTGAAGTGGAGCTTGAGGCGTGGGCCACCTTGTTTGGTCCCCATACCCAAGGGCACCATCATTGGTGATGGGCAGGTAGTTGGGCAGCCCAGGTGTTCTGTACAACCTGGGCATTGTTAGGCAATGCCAGATCTGTCTGGAACAAGACCGCCATGATTTCTGATCTTGTTGGGTTGACAGATCTGGCTTGTATCACTGAAACCTGTCTGGATGATAATGCAGGCTCAATACTTGAGGCTGCAATTCCAGCTGGGTATACGGTGATGCACCACCTGAGATTGGACCATGGGGGTGCGTCTGTTTCAAGACCGAATTGGAACTCATTAGTGTTGCAGTTGAGGAGGCCAGTACATTTTAATGTGTTGTAGTAACAGGTGGGCTATCAAATTGCTCTCATTTACCATCCACCCAGAGATGGGAAGCAATTTCTTAAGGAAGTGGCGGACTTTGTCACCAATATGAGATCTGAGTCACCCAGGCTGATGGTCCTGGTGACTTTAATGCCTGGATCAATGATGAACTCTGCAATTTGGACAACATTTCCTCCAGTTGACAAATTCACTGGCCTGACACAGGTGGTTACCACTGCTACTCATAAGTGTGGCCATTCTCTTGATCTGGTTTTCCTCCTGGGGATCAAGGCCTCTGAAGTGGGGGTGGAACCAGTCGGTTGGTCTGTTCACTACACTGTGAGATTAAATTTTGGCACCGTCCTTGTAGGCCAACCCCTGTGGAGATGGTCAAGTACCGACCTTTATGGAACATTACTTCTGATGGTCTTGTTGCAGTGCTTGACTTACCACAATTTCCTGTGCATTGCAGTGATCCAGAAGCCTTGGTTTTGGCTTATAATAATGCCATTACCTCAGCCCTGGATTCTATTGCTCCAGTACGTGTACGCCCCTCTCCCTTCCGACTCGGCCCGTGGTTTGATGGAGTCTTGAAGGAGTTATGTGACTAGGATGCAGGTTTGAACATTGTTGGCAGAGATCCGCTTATACACTGACTATCTTAGACTGTTAGAACATTATTGGTTCTATCAGTCAGAAATCTTCATAAGAAGGCAGAGTTCCTGTCCGGGGAAACTTCTGCCACTCAGAATCAACCAGCTCAGCTTTTCAGAACCATGGACAGATTGTGCTCATAAGAGCTTTTTCACAATTGCAGTGTGATGAGTTGCTCAATTCTTTGCTGATAAGGTGGCTGACATTAGGTCAGAGATCCACTTGACACATTCTATGCGTGCTAGAAATCAGGGCTTGGTCACTATCCCTCCATTTTCCTGGAGTATCTTATACCGCCCGGAAATCATGGATGTTATGCGGATTGTCCAGGGATGCACCCTACATGCTGTAGTTTAGATCCGGCCCTACATCCCTGATTATGGGTTGTGGTGAGTCTATCGGTGTGGTTCTAGCACAGATAGTCTGGGGTTCCCTCGACTCAGGTGAATATCCCAGTTCCTTGAAAGAGGCGGTGGTGACACCTTTGTTGAAGAAAGCTCTGGACCCAGACTCTCTTACAAACTATAGGCCTATCTCGAATCTCCCTTTGTGGGGAAGTTGATTGAGAAAGTAGTGGCTGCCCCACTGGAGAACCATTTGACCATCCATAGCATCTACAAACCTCTCCAATCAGGTTTTGAAAGAGGCATAGTACGAGACTGTGCTGGTTCTGGTGCTCAATGATCTTCTGATGGCAAGAGATCAGAGAAAACAGTCCATTTGGTACTTTTAGATCTGTCATCAGCATTTGACACCATTGACCATGGGGTTCTGCTTGAGCTTGAGATGTATCTGTGGTCTTTTGGTTTGGTCCACAGATGGTTTACTTCTTACCTTACCAGAAGAACTCAGAGGGTGGTTTCATTTTTTTCCTCTGATCCTATCTCTCTGTCTTGTGGGGTTCCTCAGGGCTCAGTACTGTCCCCATGCAGTTTCGGTGTACATGTTTCCTCAGAGACATTGTGAGATGGTATGGGCTGAGGTTTCATTGCTATGCCGATGATACCCAGCTATACCTCTTTGCCCCCAAACAGGAAGGAGCAGTCTCGGTATTTAATAATTGCCTCAAGAAATCCAGGATTGGATGAGGTCCAGTTGGTTGAAGTTGAATTCTGGGAAGACGGAGGGTGGTTTTGGACCCTGATCACCAGATAGGGGGACTTGGGGCAGGCTTCCCTTTAGGATTGTTTCTTGGGGCAACGAGCTCATGTCTCTGAAAAGGTGCGAACCTAGAGGTGATGTTGGATGCGGACTGGACACTTCAGACCCAGGTGTCAGCTGTGGTCAAGTCATCTTTCTACCACCTGAGAAACATCACTAGGATCAAGCACCTTGTTCCGTCCGTGATCTGCCTACACTAATCCATGCCTTTGTGACCTCGCATGTAGATTATTGCAACTCACTGACCTTTGGGCTTTGGGGGTTGACATCCGCCACCTGCAGCTATTGCAGAATTCCTACAGCCTAGTTGTTGATGGGGACCCTAGATCTTCCCATATCACACAGGTGCTGCAGGAACTGCACTGGCTGCCAGTTCAGTGGCAGATCACCTTCAAAGTCGGATTATTGACTTATAAAGCCCTACACATACTGTGCCCTGACTACCTGAAAGAGCTCTTGATTCCTTACCACCCTGTGAGACCGCCTCCACTTGGCCGATGAGGGGTTGCTAGAGATTCCGAGGGTGACTTTAAAATCTGCTGGGGCTGTGCCTCTATGTTCATGGCCCCATCCCGCTTGAATTCTCTACCCCATCAGATTAGGGAGTGCATGACCGTGGAGAGTTCTAAACAGGCCCTAAAATCTTTTCTCTGGGTCAAATGATAGCGATGATTGTTGATCTGTATTAGACATTTTATGATAATGATTTTGTTTTACTGTGTTTTATTGTACTGCGCCTTGATATTTCAAAGGGCATAATAAATAAAGTATTATTATTATTAACCTTCAGGTTGTGCATTATAGGATTTTAATGCACTTCCCAGGGGCATAATGACACTCAGCATTCAGCCTGATGTGTTACTACACCCTGAGGCCTGCATTAAAATCTTATAATGCACACCCTGTTGTAGCTTATTAATTACTTATATATATAATAAGCGGTAGCTTTTTTCCCCATACTAACTCTGGTCAAATAAAACTTGTAATACTACTCTGTAAAGATTCTAAGATATAATACCATTGTCTGACATCAGATTGATAGTATTATGACTTAGAATACTGCTGAAAGGAGCATACAGTATAATATTCATAAATGGTGCTCATAGCTGACAAACTGCAATGGCTCAAAGAGTCTCTTGTGAACAAACAAAAAACTCACAGAACACCTGTTTTGTTGTGGCTCTGTCTTAACAGAATATTACTCAACAAGAAAAGCAAATGCCAAGTTGGGAGGTGGATGGGGGTATATTCATTTCATGGTGAAAGTGACAGAGGGTCGTTTCCATGGTGACAGCATGGTTTGCCCAAGCTTTGTTGTTTGAGAGCATGTCACGAGTGAAATACTCTGTGAATGAAAGTGATGTCAGTCTGCAGTCAGATGACCAGTTAGCTGGTGAAAAATGGCTGGGTAACATGGTGAAGGGCCAGGAAGGTTCTGTTGGTTTCACAGATAGGGAGCCATGTATTATGAAAACAACACATGGATTCCTGTTCTTAATGGAGCTGGCAACACCATCTCTTGATTCCAATGACAACATTAGACACATTAGATAACAAAATGTTAGTTAGTACAGACACTGAGAAGGAGTTTTGATTTCAGATGATTTCCTCCCTAACTCACAGATAAATAAGGTTATCTTTAAAGCCAATTGGGTCATCTGGTCCATTGTTAAATATTAAATCTAGGGACAGTAGGGTATTGATGCCACTATATAAAGCTTATGCTCTCCTCATTTGGATTTATCATCACAACTTTGGTGTCTATTCAAGAAACAGGACATTACACAATTAGAAAAGGTGCAATGGGGATGCACCAAAATAGTGAGAGGCTTGAGAGATGTCCCATATGAAACTAGACTTACTTTACTAAATCTGATGTCTCTATCTACCCGATGATTAAGAGGTGATCTTCTTCTAATGTATGATGTCATAAATGACCTGTATCTAATAACCAATTTAGGGTTGCATTTCAAGGAGGATACCTACAATTTTAGAATTCATCCGTACAGTTGCAACTTAGAAGATTTCATTTTATGCCCCGGAAATTCTTCTATACATTACGATAATTGCACTGGAATGCTTTGCCCATCGGCGATTGTCAGTAGCTCTAAATTAATATTTAAAACATGGTTAGACAAGCTTATTCTTTTGGCTCCATTTCTAGTTATTATTAGTACATAGGAGCAAATTATGGACCTCATGGTTGTCTAGCTCCTATCAAACCTAGTATGAACACACAGAGTTATGATGTTATTGGAATACCTCAGTGGAGTTACAGCTCCATAAAACAGAGCCATATGTTATTCTATTTATACATACTGCTTGTTAGTGTTAATGTGTTATTAAGGCATTAATAACACATTGATATGCAGTAATTAGCTAACTAACATCATAATATGTTAAATGGCTTCCATAATAATAGCAGTTCTGTTACCACAGGTATTTATGCACACTGTAAGACATATGCACAGACTTCTGGTTGCAGAAGCACATGCTCCAAAATCCATGAAACTCAAACTACAACATAGTGACATAGTAACTGATGGCAGATAAGGACCACTAGGTCCACCCAGTCTGCTTGTATTCCTACCTGCATCAGCTGCCACTGACCCTCCTCAGTCATTGGCTTTGTCATTTCTTCCCACCTTTAGTGTTCCTTATGCCTATCCCATGCATGCTTGAATCCCTCACTGTGCTGGCTCCCACTACTTCCAGAGGTAGGCTATTCCAGGCATCCACCACCCTTTCTGTGAAGACAAATTGCCTCACATTCCCCTTAATCCTTCCCTCTCCAATCCCTTCTCCTTTTACACCTCCTATAATGAAGGATGTCACCCACTTGCACTTTATTTATGCCCTTAAGATACTTGAAGGTTTCTATCATATCTCCCTGTTCCTCCTCTCTTCCAATGTGTACATATTGAGGTCTTTAATGGCAACTTCTGTTCCAGAAGTGCAGGCTCGTGAGGGGCCTCTACCCTGCAGCTGCAGATATAAGACATAGACATTGACTTTGTTGCTACAGTACATGTAGAAATCCATGATACATACATTGCAATACTACTTCTGTCTGTGAAAGCACAGGCTCCAGTAGAGTCAGTGCATCTGCAACCACTGTCTCATTCATGCTGTAAGACATACAAACAATTCTGCCTGCAGAAGCAGGCCTGTGCTCATGTAGCAAACATACAAATCCACAAATGTAGTATGAATACTACTGCATTTGTGTCATCTGGACACAGTTACATGTTGTTTGTCTTACCTGATGATATCTGTTTGTGGTTGCTTATGTGGTCTTTCCTTTGCTGCTTTGGGGTGTGGGGAGCTATGGTTGGAAACCCTAACACCAGATTTACCTACTTTTGTGACATTTAGTTGAATCCTAACTTGTGCAGTAATGCAGTTTTTGCAAGTAATTTTCTTTCTTTTAGAGATGTTAGAATGTTATCCTCATTAAGCAGGTCCCTTCAGAAGCTGCATAAATAGGTGCAGATGGGCAGGGCCCTCCAGGCCATGCTCAAAGAGAAACTTCATTTGAGCTGTTAGCGGAAGTGCAGGGCCTCGGTCCTGCACTTCCATGTGGCTACAGATGCAAAGAATTCATGGGGCTGTGGGGCTGCAGAAACACAAGGCACTTTTGCTCTGTGCATCCAGGTGGCTACAGATGCAGATGTGCAAGGCAAAGAGTCCATCTGTCTGTGGTGCACATGACTCTTTGGGTCCTATGCTTCTATGCAGCTACAGGTGCAGAGCTGCTGGACCCTGGGCCCTTGCCAGGAGAAGACTTCTTTTCACTATATAGTTATTTGTTGCCCATGCAGCAAACACTGCATCATCCTTTCTGAGGTTGGGTGGTGCAACAAGGCAGCACCATTGCTCCAGCCATAGCTTATCCAGCTGGCTCACTGAGCTCACCACCAGACTTAGTTTACCAGCATGGTATCACAACACACTACCCACTGAGTCGAAGGATAGCCCTGCACACAACATTTCTTCATAACATTTTGTTTGACATTTTGAACCCACACCATGAACTTGTTCACTAAAAGGAGGTTTTGCAGAGCAACTGTGAAAAGACCTTGCAACCGGTACTTGAAAATTTCCATCATTCTTATAAGGAGGTAGGGTCAAGCAAACAGTATAGTCATAATTTGGGACTAAAATATTATAAAACAGCCAAGTTATGAGTAAAAGTATTTGAGATATAAAATTGAATTCATGTGTTACACATAAAAGTGCAACACAATGCTTTTTAATGCTCACCAAAATTTGAATTCTTGAGTTGTATATTTAAGTGCAATCCAGGAATCCCATTTTTGGTGTACATGGAAAATTATTTTGACCCTACATCATCAACATGGTCAAATAAATGTGTTAAATCCTGCTCAAAAGGTAATTTTGCAGCGTGATTGTGAAATGACATTTTGACCTGTACTTGAAAATTCCTGCCCACCTTGTTTATGAGGTATGGTCATGTAAACAGTATATTCAAAATCTGAACTAAAATATTGTAAAACGCCAAGTTATGAGCAGTGATTGGCAAAATTACTTGCTTCGTTTTATGACTGTTTGAGAAAATGCACAATTTTCAAGAATTTTGGTCCAGTTTCATGAAATGACTATTATATTTAAAAGCCTGATTTCTACATAGCAATACATTTGTTTTATGAAATAATGCATATTCTCATTCAGTTTGTACAAACTGACTAGTGTTACAGGTCATATGAGCTCACCTAGATGTTAACATGTGATATGGAGCCATTTTATGCTGACGATGATGCATGTTGTGGTGCAATTTGAATGAAACTGTGCAATTTTCAAAACTTTTCTAAAAATGCACACTTCAAAATGCACAATATTTCTTATAATTACTGGTGACCCCCTTTAGCAACCCAATTTCAGATACTCTTCAACGCCATAATAACCGAAATCGGGTTATTACTGCATTTACTAGCCTGAGTCACTTCTCCCTTACACTGTCTGATGATCACTTTCACTTTTCTCTGACCTTGTGGCGTGGCTGAGCGGTGTTCATTTCAGTAAATTCTCCTTCAAAATACACACACAGAGAAGTGCCTTATATAAAAATTGTCACCCAGTGGGTGCTATGCTAATTTTTTATAGTTTTGAGATACAGAAGCGCCAGTGTAGACTAGTGAGAGCAAGTGATTGGCTGACTTCAGAAGGCAAGATGTGAATGAGTGTTACCATAGCAAGACTCATTCCTGCTTGAATCTCACCTTCTGAAGCCACCAAGTCACTCGCCTCATCAGTCTACACTGGCGGCTTCTGTATCTCAAAACTAAGAAAAAGTTAGTGTAGCACCCACAGGTGACAATTTTTATACAAGGCACTCTGTGTGTGTATTTTGGGGCATATAATTTACTGAAACGAACACCGCCGCCAGGCTCTCTCTCTCTCTCTGTCTCTCACTCACCCAAGTTCTTTTACATACAAAGTCCATGCACCAGTAATTATAAAATAATAGATAGGTGTGCTATGAATACTTTTTTTCACCGGTGCATGATGCCTACATAAACCCTTGGGTGTTAAAAAAATATTCATAACACACACTTGCCTATCCATTATTCTCTATATAAACAAGAACAACCTAAATGAAAAGTGCATTTTTAAAGGTGGTAGGGAGGTGTTTCCCATGAATCCTGTGTATCTGACACTGATCATGCTCCAGTGTTGGTCAACCACTGCTATGCATTCAATAGAGAGCTGTCAGAGCAGTCAAACCTATAATGCTGCAATCTCATTCAATCAGCTCTTAGAGAAAGTCTAAAATATATTTTTTTCCTCTTGAAATCTGCAAGAAAAGAGTGGTAATTGTTTTTATGTTATTGTTTCAGTCACTGTACTTTGTAGTGGAAGAATAGGTGGAAAGAGATAAAAACCTGGTTGGCTAGCAAGACTGAAGACCTCACATCTGTTGTCAGACAAATTAATGTGTTTAAATATTGTCTTATTTTGTTTGCACTTTGATTCTGCTGAGTGATGTATATTGTTTATTCTTTGTAAATTATTCTTTATGGAACTGTAACACTATGCTACTCTGTACTTTGGGACCTCATTGTAAATGAGCTTTGGCTAAGTCAATTATGTGCTTTGTTCATATTTGATATGAATACAGTGGAGCCCACTTATAAGAACATCGCTTAAGGGAACATCCGTTTTCTGAACATCAGTCTCATGTCTTGATTTTTGCTATGTATTCCTATGGGTATAAAGCCTGTTTATAATCACTATCTGCCAGGTTAAAGGAACAGAATTTTGTGACCTGTCTGTAAGCTGTCAGCTAAATCCACTGAGACCACTGTCAAGCTTATTCACACTTTATCTGCTGTTGGTCTAGCAATTAACACTTACTCAGTCATTGAGCTAGGTGTTAATGAGTACCTATTCAGGTGCTTATTTATTTATTTGGTTTTTTGTTTACTGGGTAAGTAAACTACACAACAATGTTGCCTATATTCAGGCACAACCTGGAAGAGTACAGACAGGGAGACCAGAGTCAACATTAAAGAGTATTTCATGACGTGGCATGAGGTGAGAACAAACATTTGGACAGTATACAGCCAGGTACAGTCATTATCAGTGATGACAAAGAGAAACAGATAACATTACATTAATTATTTTCATCTGATGATACATCAATGACTAAATTGAAACGACAAACAGCAAACAAAACTTAAATGAAGTAGCATTATAACAATAGATTTCTGCTGGATGTGGGAAACTTTCAGATTTTGGAGACCATCAGAAATCAGTAAGTGCCATAGGGAGGAGAAAATGCTAGGAGAGGGCTCAAGTTACAGCATTAGAGCAGCAGTCGGATTCTAATAGGTGTGCCTAGGCCCAGTTTAAAGGCCTTGTGGGATTTGGAGAGTTTGATGTGGGAGGAAATGGAGTTCCAGGAGTCGGGGCAGATATGGCGTAAGGATTGTTCTCTCTTTTTTGTGAGATATCTGGAATTTCAAGTTGGGTTTGAGCAGATGCCCTGAGGAGGTATGTTGGGATGGCTGAGTTAATAGTTTGGCATGGTATTTAGAGGACCCTGTTCTGATCATATTATCAACTGTACAGCCTTCAGAATAGTGTCTGAGCGAGTCTGGGAGAGCCAATTTAGTTTCAGTAGAGCAGGCAATGATGGGTAAGCCTGTGAGCGGAGAGAGCAAATCTGCATATACTGTTATAGCAGGTGCTACATTTCTGGAGTGCTCCTTTGCTAGCTTTAAGGTAAACCTGAGAGCAATATGTCAGAGCAGGAGAAGAAATCCTTGTGCAATAGCAAGCTGGCAGCATCATTGAGGAGAGACCTAATTTTAAAGGCAAGACCAAGTTTTGAGTAAACTGGCTTACATGTAGCCGCAATGTGGAGGTGAAAGTCAAGAGGTGGGTCGAGAGGACTCCTAGATACCTGAAGGAGGTAATGAATTAAGAGGGGAGTCATCTAGAGATTGTATCAATAAGTCTGGAGTAAGAGATCAGATTCTTGACGGGGCCAAAAAGCACAGTTACGGTTTTCTTAGCATTCATTAGAGTCTATTCTGTAGTAACCACTCCTGCAAGCAGTTGAAGTCTGCTTGAAGATGTGCTCTTACTGATAAGGGATCTTACCACTGGAGAGAAGCACCATGTCATCAGCATAAAGGATTAACCAGGAGGAGCAGGGAAGGGAGGGCAAGTTGTTAATGAAAAGGAGAAAAGTAGTGGGCCAAGAATAGATCATTTGGGGACTCCAACAGAGGTAGGGGAAAGAGTTGAGATGGTGGATTCAATTTTGACAAATTGCAACCTCCCTGAGAGGTAGCTATCAAACCAGGAGATGGTCGACTGGTCAAAGTAAAGGCAGGACAGTTTGGAAAGTAGCAGAGAGTGATTCACAAGGTCAAATGCCTTTGTGAGATCGATAAATATGGCCCCAATGAGCAGGCTCTTATCCATCACTGTAAAGACTGCATTTGTCAGCTGAAGTAGAGCAGTTGTGGTGCTGTGTCCTGTTCAGAATCCGTGCTGGTAGGGGATATAAGGTTGTGAAGGTGCAGATAATTTGTGACCTGAGTAGCAATGGCCTCTCAAGAAGTTTATTTGGGGAGAGAGAATGGCAATCGGTCTATAGTTTGACATATTTTTAGTATCCTCTTTTTGTGAACAGGGACAATGCGAGCAGTTTTCCACAATGTTGGTACCGTTTGGGTTATTATGGAAAGATTAAAGATTCTTGCAATAGGAACAGCAAGGGCAGGGGCTGCCTGCTTCAAGAAGCTTGCAGTAGCCCATCCAGACCAGCAGATCCATAGGCGAATACTGATTTGAGGAGATGCAGCACTTGGTGGAGGAGACTAATGTGAGATGAAAAGGGGTTTCATGCAAAAATTGCACCTCAGGAGGAGGAAAGAGGTTGGTTGAATTTCAGTGTATTTGGAGAGATTCGAGAATGTGCATTAAGAGCATTAGCAAAAGTAGGTAACTTATTACAGTTTCGTCATTCAGTGTCATGTCGGTAGCCACTGGGCCTTTGCCCAAAGAAATTTTTGATGTGGTTCCAAAACCCCGGTATCACCCACTGAAGATTGGAGAAGCTTAAGGCAGTAGCTTCTTTTAGCCTTCGAATATCTTTTGCAGGCATTTCTCAGTTGTCTATAGTTAACCCAGTCTTCTGATTGTTGGGAATTCTTTGCCAAGGTCCAGGCCTTGTCTCTTTATATCATGGCTCAAAGGAGGTCTTTTTAGCCATTTATTAGAGGAGCCCCTGAGACACCTTTTTTCAGAGGGATGTGCAGATCCTGAGGGCCAGAAGCTGAGACATCAGGTATTCAAGTGCTGTGTTTACATCATCAGTGTGATATATGGAAGACCAGTCTATATTATTAATATCCTCGAGAAGTGCAGTTCGTTTAGTTTGGCAAAATTCAAACTGAATGATTCTTTGGGGGAGTTAAGGCAGTGGTCATTCCAGATACAGAACGAGGCAGGTGATCACTAATAGAACTGAAAAGTCCCTACAGCAATTATTTTATTTGCTGTATTTGTAGCCATCCAGTCCAGGAGAGATTGGCACTCTGAGTTGGAAGAGATGCATGTAGGGCTAGAGATAAATTGAGTGAGGGTTAAGTCGGGTGACAGCTTCAGTACATGTACCAGCGTGACTCTGATAGGTCTAGGTTGACGCCTCCCATTAGTATGACTTCAGATCTACCCTTTAGAGTGGCCAGATAATCCAAGAGCCCATTTAAGCCAGGAGAGCCCCTTTGGAGGATTGTAGGCACAGATCAGATTTAGCCTTTTATCACCCCCTAGTTGTAGAACCGTATGCAGAGCTTCACAGTGATTTGTTATCCAAGACTGGAGTACAGAGACATTGAGATGCTCTTTATAATAAAGGGCAAGTCCTCCACCCTTTGTTTGGTGGGGTGATCAGATCTGGACAAGCTGTAACCAGGTATTTTGTACATGGAATCAGGCATCTCCAGCCTGAGCCATGTTTCAGTTAGTCCAAGTATGTCTGGACAGTAGAGGCTATCCAGGCTTCAAGTTCAGGAAAGTTTGCTGGTAAACGCCTGATATTCATGTGGGCAATTTTCATGCCCTTTAGTGGAGAAACCATGAGGAGCCATCCGTGGACCTGGCATTCCAATGGGGACCAGGGTTAGATTTCTATGTCTCTTGGATAAGCATAAGCGCAGAAGCATCACCCAAACTTCTTTGTAGAATCTGTAATTGCACTTGAGGTATTTGGGCATGCTAGGGGATGGTAGAGAAGGAATGCCCTAATTTGGAAGGATGAGTTATATGGAAGGACAGGTTAGGAGAATGGAGCAAGGTTCTAGTTGGTATAAGGTTGAGAATACAAAGGAGAATTCTTCATGGCAGTGGGACCCAGGGTATCCAGCTGGTATGTTACATGAGAGATAGAGAGGACGATTATGGTGGGTAGTAATCCTGATACCACCAAAAGTGACCTTGGGCATGCAAGAGAGAACATTATGTATGTTTTGTATAGAAACCTCTGTAAATCAGAGGTGGATTGTCCCTTATAAGAGTAGAATATAGGTGACAGAAATGGTGACTTAAGGGCAGGGGTGACACCTATAGTGAAGGCAGTTTGAGTGAAATCTTTAGTGGCCAGAGGTTGGCAGTCAATTATACAAGTTATTCCCAAGAGGCGTATTCCAATAGAGTGCAGTTTATGAGGAGCAGACAGCAGCAGGGGGAATTTGAAAAGGTGAGGGAAAATATAAAACTGGGATACCCTCAGTCTGAGTTACTTTTCCAGACAAAATAAGTGTAGCACAGAGGCAAACATAGAGAATAGCAAGAGTGAGTGGAGGAAAAATGGAGCTGAAATCTATTGCTAATCACTTCTTGTCACTCCTAGTCACTTTTCTCATTTGTTGTTCATACACAAGGTTTGAAGCTCACAACTCAGCACTGTATTTTCTCCACTGAAATTACCAGCTGATCTCCCCATTCTCTCTGTTTATCAGCCAACATTTCCCTCATGTTTTCAGACCACAAAGTGTTGTATTGGATCAGGAAAGGTTGCATCATAACCATTGTCAACCAATTGTCCTGGGTGGAGACTTGATCAGATTACTATAAGCTACTGGTGGCTGCAATATTTAGAGACACAAAGCAAATCTTCTTGACCTGGAAGGACACTACTTCTTTATTCAGCTGTGAGCTGTGTGGGAAATTCTATATTGCACTTGATATCTGCAACAATGTGCACTTTGCTCAATTCTGTGGGAGGTGAAACTAACTACCTTTGTAATTGCTTTTTATTTACATATTTATTTAGTGTTCAACCAAGAAGGGCTAGCAAACTCTGTTTATCTTGTGAGTAACTTCAGAAGGATTTAAATACTGCATTTGGGTAGACCCTGGAGGTAGCTAGATTGTCTACTAGATTTTCTGACAGTTAAACTATTTTTAAATAAATTACAGGTGACTGAGGAGTTGAAAAAGGAGCTTGCAAACTTGCTTATCTTGGAAGTAACTTCACAAGGGTTTGAATACTGAATTTTGTTGTCTCTTGGGGTAGCTGGATTGACTACTAGGATTTTGGGACAGAAACTATTTTAAATAATTTACTGGTGCACAGGATTTTGTGATAGTTAAACTATTTTTAAATAAGTTATTGGAGGTTAGTTAAATTACTATAAAGGGCAGTACTCACCAGGGTGGTGGAGCATTGGTATATTTGATTGTTTCTAACAGTCACTTGTGGTTGTGGACTCCCCACCCCCTTCCCCACACCCCACACCCCAGGCACGGCATTTCCTTTATAGTCAAAGTTCTGACATCACTTCCTCAACAGGTCTTGGGGCAGAACTGCCATATTCTTAATAACCCATCACAGTGCATAAAGGTAAGTACACACCACCAAAAAAAAATTATATATATTACATATTGTATATTATAATAGAGAGGGACATGTGGGTGTGGTGCAAGGCACTGGCTGTGGTACAAGCAGTTTTCTGGGAGACATTCTGAAACTGCGTTGTTGTCCTATTTGCAGACAACTGTCAGCTCTGAGGAGGAGATTGCCCACCTCAGGCTGAACTGGCAAGGACTATGAGGCCTCCCCACCCATAGTGCACCACTGCCACAATCACTGCCTCAGAGGTTGTCAAGTATGAAGAGCAATTGGACCACAGTGGATTCTGGGAGGGTGCAGGTGGTGGAACAGAGGTGAAGCCCCTAGTTGTACCTTTACAGAAATCATACACCAGTCTAGCAGAGCAAGGTTCCTCTATGATGGCATCCCAGTGGAGACCAAGAAGAATGCTGAGGACATCCACAAGGAGACCCACAAAAGGGTGCAAGGGACACCACAGGGAAGGAAACAGCTTCTGATAGGGACTCAATTGTTAGGGGGTAGAACTGAGGAAGGGAGAGGAGAGGAAGTAAGGTGCCTGCCTGGTGCCATGGCTTGAGGGACAAGAAGCGAATCCTCAGGATTGCAGAAGCAGAATCACAGGAGAGGGAACTAGATATCAGTGTCCACTTTGGGACAAATGACCTAGCTAGGCATGGAATCAGTGCAGTGCAGGATGAATTTGTGGAGTTGGGGAGGGCCTCAGACAGGTAGCAAGCATGGTTACTCTTCTCAGAGGTGCTGCCAGTCCATGGCAGAGGTGAGGTTAGGTACTGCACACCATGCAGTTTAATGAATGGTTGCAAACTGGGACAGATCACAAATCTTTGGCTTCATTTGGGACTGGGGGTACACCTGGAGAGATGAAGGTCTATACAGCATGATGGTCTGCATCTGTCCATGAAGGAACCAAGCTCCTAAGTGACAGGTTTAAATGCTTCCTTGGCAAGCTTTTAAACTAGCCAAGGGGGAGGTGCTGATAAGAGGCAGGAAATGTCAAGCCTCCCCCACAAAACATGGCAGGTAGTAAGGTAAACACTGAGGTACAGAGCTCAACACAGGCAGGACAGGGGTAAATGGAAAATAGACAAGGTAATAAGAGCAGGGATGGGGAAAAAGGATAAAGCCAACATTAAATGGAGAGCAATGAGTACCAATGCCCGTGAGTCTGGGAAACAAGCTTCCTGAGCTAGTAGCCCTGATGGAAGAGGAACAATTGGATATTGTGGCAGTCACAGAAACATGGTACATGGAGAACCATGACTGGGATGTCAACATACTGGGGTACACAGTCTACAGAAGGGACAGGGAGGGTAAAGAGGTGGTGGAGTAGCTCTATACATAAGGTAAGGGATCAAAGATACAGAACTAAAAAGTAAAGGGGGAGGACAAGAGGCTTAAGTCACCTTGGAGACAGGGAATGGCATCACAGTCTGCACAGGGGTTGTATACAGACCCTCTCAAGGAGAAGAAATGGACAAGAAAATGATAGAGGACATTCTCAAAATGGCCATGAAAGGGAGATACTGTTGATGGGGACCTGAATATGCCAGATGTTAACTGGATGACATGTACTGCAGCCACATCCAAGAGCTGGGTCATTCTCGATGCCCTGCAGGGCAGGCCTTAGACAGCTAGTATTGGAACCCACCGGGAGGGAGCAATACCAGACCTGGTACTTTTAAATGGAGAGGATCACAAATTTAGAAGTCAGTAGACATCTGGGAACAAGTGACCACTGCACAGTGTGCTTCACAATAAACACAATCATGGAGACAAGCCACAAGAACAAGGATACTGGACTTTAGAAGGGCTGACTTTGGCAAAATGGGTGAATACCTGAGGAATGCACTAGCAAATGGCCAAAAGGGAGGGGTGGAAGAACAATGGAGAAAAACTAAAACTGCTATCATAGAGGCAACAAGCCTTTGTGTGAAACTAATAAAGAAAACGAATCCGAGTAAAACCACTATGGTTTTCAAAAGAGGTGGCAGGGAAGGTTAAGGAGAAAAAGGCTGCATTCAAAAGTATAAGGAATCACAGAAGAAGCACGACAGGAACTGTATCAATTAAAGCAGAAAGAAGTGGAAAGGCAGTCAGAATAGCCAAAGTCCATACCAAGGAAAAAATATCCAACTCAGTTAAGAAGGGGCTAAAACCTTTTATAGGTACATTAGGAGCATAGAAAGGTTAAGGGAGGAATAGTGAAGATTAATAAAGGAGAGGGAGGTGGGCAGAGGGAGACAGTGAAAAGGCAGAGATACTGAATGGATACTTTTGCTCAGTATTCACAAAAGAAGATGAGGAGGAGTTACCTAAACCAGACAATAGAAGCATTCTGGGTAGGGGGTTGACACCAGTCCATTTACAGAACAAAGAGTCCTGAAAGAACTCCTAAAACTCAAGGTGGACAAAGCAATGGGGCCTGATGGAATTCACCCCAGAATCCTAAAAGAACTAAGGAGGACATAATGACACCACTGACCACACTTTTAACAAATCATGGGAGGATGGGGTGGTACCTGAGGACTGGAGGAGGGAAGATGTGATCCTCTTCACAAAAGTGGGAACAAGGCAGAAGCAGGAAACTACAGACCTGTAAGTTTGACCTCAGTGGTAGGGAAATGATGTAATCACTTGAAAGAAAGAACTGTTGAGTACCTAGAGGCCAGCAGGACACAGGACCCAAAGCAGCATGGATTTATGCAGGAAGGTCATGTCAGGCGAATCTAATTGATTTCTTTGACTGGGTGACCAAAGTGATAGACCAGGAGGTGCTGTGGATATGGCTCACCCAGAGTTTAGCAAGGCATTTGACACAGTCCCGCACAAAAGACTAATAATTGTTAGCCAGCCTGGGAGTGGTTCCAGGGTGGTAGCCTGTAGCAAACTGGCTGCACAACAGGACACAGAAGGTAATAGTGAATGGAACACATTCTGAAGAAAGAGGGGTTACTAGTGGAGTACCTCAGGGCTCAGTACTGGGTCCAGTCCTCTTTAACATCTTTATAGGTGACATTGCAGAGGGTCTGGAGGAAAGGTATGCCTCTTGCAGATGACACAAAGATCTGTAACAGAGTTGATACTCAAGGAAGGTAGAAAGGATGAGAAGGGACTGGCAAGGTTGGAGGAATGGTCAGACATATGGCAACTTAGATTCAATGCAAAGAAGTGCAAGTAATGCACCTGGGAAACAAAACCCAGGAGAAGAGTACACAATAGCAGGGAGGTACTAACAGCAACAAAATGGAAAGGGACTTAGGGTAGTCATACCAGATGACCTAAAGGTGGGTTAGCAATGTGAGAAGTCAGTAAGGAGAGCTAGGATACTGGGATGCATAGGAAGGCATCGCAAGTAGAAAAAGGGAAGTGGTTATCCCTCTGTACAGACAGTTGGTGAGACCCCATCTGGAATACTGTGTGCAGTTTTGGAGACCCCATCTACACAAGGACATAGACAGGATGAAGCAGTCCAGAGGAGGGCAACTAAAATGGTGCAGGGTCTGCATCAAAAATCATATGAAGAGAGACTGAGAGAGCTTAATATGTATACCCTTGATGAAAGGAGGAACAGGGGGACATGATAGAAACTTTCAAGTACCTCAAGGTAATCAACAAAGTCCAGGAGGGTAGCATCTTTCAGAAAAGAGATGTAAGACAAGGGGAATAATTTAAAGATAGAGGGGGATGGCTCAGGGTAATGTGAGGAAATTCTTTTCACTGAGAGAGTGGTGGATGCATGGAACTACCTTCCTGGGAGGTTGTTGGGTCTAAAACAGTGGAGGAATTCAAACATTCATGGGGATAGACATAAGGCAATTGTAGTGGGGGATTGCAGGAAGTAGGCTGCTAGTTAACTAGAATCTGCAGCTTATCCAATAGGAAGGGAAATGGGCAGACTGGGTAGGCCAAGTGGTCCCTTATCTGCCGTCAAAGTTAATGTTTCTATGTAACAGGCTTGTTGCAGCTAAAAGCCAGTGCTGAAAGAGTGTGTCCGTTGTTGTAAAATGAAAGACACCAGTTCCTTGTGTGAAGACTTGCTGGACATGTTTCAGGGATACTGTTAGTATGTTTTGGTTGTTTTGCCAGTGCTACAGGGGTCACGGTCATAGAACTACAAGTTTATTCACTAAAAATACCACCATAAGCTTAATCTGGTTCAAGGTCAGTTGGCATTCATCTATATCCTCTCCTGGGTGGTGCCTGAAAATAGGCAGGATTTGTCTAGTGCACTTACCCGGTTAACAAAAGCTAAATAAAATAAATAAATTGATATTTTGGAGAACACCTGTGAGCGGATGCTCATTTGTAGGTTCCACGTCAGTTACAAAAATTGGACAGGTATATAGCATTACATTACAAGGCATTACATTACAAGCCAGTACAAAATTGCACTGGTACAAAACAATACAATACAAGCTAGGTAGACAATAAATTGGTGTGATTACAATGTTGCAATAGTATTTAGCTTAAGGTATAACATTTAGATACTGCTGCGGCATTGGGAGAAGACGCCTGCATCGGAGAGTTAAGCAAAACTTGTGGGGAGAGAACAGAGAGAAGGATCGATAGGGAAGTGTATGCCTGCATAAGGGGTTCACAACAGACTTAAGGAAGGTTGGAGACAATGAGGCTAGGGGAGCATCAGACAGGGAGGGAAGCGAGGCAGGGACAGAGAGAGGAAGGGTGCCCAGTGGGGAGGGGAGGGAGTAGATGGAGGGTGAACGATGAAGTCTTGTAAGGTAGGTGTCCCTAGGATTAGGTGGGACACTAAGTGCTATGACTTTATGGTGGTCTAATGTAGGAAAGTTGTTTTGGTCATTGTGAATGGCCGCAGCTTCTCTGATTGTAGTTTTTGATCACTGCTTGGAACTTTGATTGGAGAATTTCCAGTTTTGGCAGTTGTGATTGGGGCTTCTCTTTCAAGGTGCAAAGCTGGAAAACAAATATTAATTGCTTGCTCCCAATTATGGAGACAGTTCCAATATATGTAGCTGGAGTTTTAGTGTGAAGTGGCAGTGGTACAGTAGCAGCAGCAGTGGGATAGGGTGGGTGAAGGATGGGCAGAATGGATATTAAAAGGTGGAGTGCAGCAATGTGGTGGTTGTAAAAACAAAAAATAAGAAGATGACTTTCAAACTACCTCACTTGTGTTATTTTGCAATTGCACCAGCACTGCCTTGTTGCCATAATGGAGAACTGTGGCAAAATGTCCTTGTAAACAGACAGCCTGTCTATAAGAACAGTTCACTTATAATAACCTTTTTGTGGCAAATGGAGTGTTTTATAAGTGGGCTCCACTGTAAAGACATTTTACTTAGTGTTTATTCAGGAAGGATGAATTTTCCTATGTCAAAACAACTAAGGAAGGAATTATTTTCTGTTTTTGACTTCCTAATGCAGAATTGATTAATGGGTCATGTACTGCTGCCATAATCTTACAGAACTATAATAATAATTCTTTAATAAATAACAAACCAATCTTTCTTATATTTTACAATCTATTGGGTATTGGCTTAACTCTGCCCTGACCAATGCAGAGGGTACTATTAAGAAGTCCCAATAGCTTTTATAATACATATGTAGATTAGTATCTATATCTGTTTTACCATCTATACCCCATATTTCCTCCCCATATAGTAACTGGGTGTGGATTTTTGCACTAATTGCCTTGAAACAGCCTATTACTGATTAGCCTCATATTTGTATTGGAAGTTACTCAAGATGGTAGAAACCTTTTGTTTGTAATTCTATTTCCTTCTTATGTTTCCTCCATGTTAAATCTTTGGTTATGGTTTTACCTAGATAAGAAAAAATATATTTACAACTTGCATTTTATTCCTTTCTGATATAGTTATAATTCTTCTTTCCCTCCACAGATAATCACTTTGGTTTTGTTATAATTTATATGTAAGTCAACCCGACTACATTCTTCATAAAATCTTCCCAGCATTTTTTTAAACCTAGTTAGTTAGTGGATATTAAAACTATATCGTTAGCATGTGCCAAGTAGGGCATTCTGTTCCCTATCCTTGGCATATGATAATCGTATTATACATTTGTACTAAAATCTGATTTAAATACAGATTAAACAGTGTGGGTGAAAGAGTGCATCCTTGCTTTACTTGCTTATTCGTAAAAACTGCTCACTTTTGTCTCCTTTGAGTTATATCTACCTGAGGGAAATTATCCTACAATAAAATTTTTAAGTTGGACATTTTATTGGTTTAACAACAAGACATCAATGCAGACTCAAACAAAAGGTAGTGCTATAAGTCCCATACATATAATCACTCCTTGGCTAGCCAACAATTAGAGAAAATACATTGACCAATGCAGTAAAGCATCCCACAGGACACAATGAACTTGAGGAGTGGATTGTCTCCTTCAGTACGTGTAAGATAGTGGATGAGAATAAAACTTATCCTAGGAAGGATCTATTATGACCATACTCAGTAGGAGCTGATTTGTGTGGCACAAAGATAGGGCCGATCATACCTAACACTGGCTGAGTCGGTGTCGAAGGGAACAGACACTTAACAAAACAAACTATGTACAAGCTGAAGCAACCATAAAGTGGAATGATATAGGGATGCCAAGGTGGGATGTTTCACTCATGTGGTGCATGAGGGGTCTAGAAGCTGAAGCAAGTGGGGATACCTCACAACTTGCAGTTACAAAATTTAGAGTCTAGAAAGGGTTGCCAGCATTGGAAGAAACTGGTAAGAGTCCCCAGGCAAAGCTAGACATCCTCTCAAAAGTGGTTACCTGACCCAAGGAAAGCAATCATTCCTGAAAGGAAGAACAGTAGGCAGTACACCATCTCATCAAAAGTAGTTGTTTTGTCATGGCCCCCACCACTGTTGCCCTTTGGCGCTTGAATCATGTTTTGGAAAATCATCAGGCATAAGAGAAGGAGGGCCTTGAGATTCAAGTTTGGTATTTTCTGTTGACACATTTTGAAGACCACCACCCAGAAGGGCTTTATTACTGGGTATGCCCACATAATGCGATACAAATGTGCTTCCTTCTAGCCACATTTCCAGCAGGTGTCCTCCTGAGGAGGCCCAGCTTCTGTAGTTTGGAGGAGCATAGTACCACTTCAGCATTTTCTTATTCATGATCAACCTAGTCTGACCATCTCAACAGTAATGATGAATCCATGACCAACAATTGGACACTATAAATCTGAGATTACCATTAGCATATGGAAACAAAACTTTCACAGGCAGAATTCAAGTACAAAATTGACTGAATACAGGTTATTGCCAACTAGCACATACATTGCTTAGTTTATTTTATAGGATGCAGTCAACAGGTTTAGAAGCTTTTCAGAACATGTGGCAAAGCATACAGCAGCCCATGCATTTTATGTCACACTCAGATGAAGCAAGAAATAAATTGTTTGAGTTCATGAGAGTGATAGAGACTTGTCTACTCAGATATGTGATAATAAAAGTATAGCACAAAAATGGAAAACCTAGTTAGAGATTGCCCTTTAGACTGGCATGGATTAACCCTCACTAAGCACCTTGAATATAACAGAATTCCCGAGGACTTAGAATAACAGGAGAACCCAACATAGGAATAAATTCACTTAAACTAAAACAAACTGGGGTGAAATAAGAAATACAGCCTCATGTAATTTTATGTATGCCTTAATAGAGGCAGTTATAGAAGAGAGAGAACTTAAAGAAATACATTACAGTAGCAGAAGATACCCTCAAGCCTAGGACTGAGGAACAAGAATTCAGAGTAAACTTAGAAAGTATAAAACAAAATTTAAATGAATCTGAAGAATGGATAAAATAACAGAAAATTAAGAAATTTCAATGAAACACAAATGAGTACCGACAACACCTACAAAAATGTAATTATAGAAAACAAGGTCTGAATCAGGGGAACCAACTGGATGTGAGTACAGATAGTGACAATAGTTATACCAGAAATACACAAGCACCAGAATTGAGACAACAACCTTTTAGAAAAATCACAGGAGGAAATACCAGGTCCTTCACTGCAGACAGAGGCAGGCAGAGGGCAGATACCCTCAGAGACAGAGTAGGGGGTCAGGGCCAAACAGGAGCACACAGGGAGAGTGGATACAGGGGAACCAGGTCAGGAAGGCAAGGTGGAAGGCACAACAGGAATCAAGGAGGAAGAGGGAACAACAATCAAACTCAGAGATAATCCTTATTTCAATTTAAGTAAATGAACATTAACAGATATTGAGACACAAGTTCTGACACTGGGGCTGCCTATTCTCGCCTACTCAGTCCATCAGTCTTTTGAATTGCATGTCAATCTTGAAAGTTTTTAGGACTCTCAGACTTAAAAATATGTTTGAGATGGTGATAGTACTACAAATACATTGGAAAAGTACATTGGGAGGTTGGGAACCTTCATCACAGAGAGCAAGGTGGACACTTGAATGCGCTGTTGGAAGAGGTCATCTCATTGAAGACAGTGGGTAGCTTTAAGAGAGGCTGGGATAGGCTTAGGGGGAAGGTAAGGATCATGAGTAGGGAGGGCAGGGACAGTATCTGAAGCTCTGGACCCTGCAATATGAGCAGACTAGATAGACCAAATGGCCTTCTTTGTTGGCTTCTTTGCATGTTTATATGTTTGTATGGAAAAGCAATGCCAACAAAACATTAAACAGGCTTTAAATGTAAAATCAACATATACCCCACCACTAGGGTGCAGTCATGGTGCAGAAAACTATTGTAAACTTGTTCAGAAAGACACTGAAAAGCTATTTAAAAATAAACACGACCAACATCCAACCAAAACAACATAACACAAGCACAGAAAAATGCCATAATATCTTTATCTCGAAATGACAAAATAATCATAAAACAAGCCAACAAAGGTGGAGGCATAGTGATTATGGAAAAAACATTATAAAAGAATGCTTTGGACCTATTGGAAAATGCCAACAATTATGAACCACTTTCATATGATCCAACACTACAATAAAAAGGAATTATAGCAGACATTTTAGAGGAATTAACAGTAATGGGTTGGATATATGAATGGGAGGCAGACTTGTTGATGAACAAATATTCACAGATTCCAACATTTTATGGAATTCCAAAATACATAAAAATATACAAAACCCACCAGGCAGGCCAATTGTTCCAGCCATAGGTTCCTTATCAGAACCTATATCACAGTATGTGAATATGCATCTCCAGCCAGTAGTGGAACAAACATCAGCTTATATAAAAGACACTAGTGGTATGATCAGAAAGCTTAAAACACTCACAGAACAAGGAATATCACAGGACTGCTACCTTGTGACAGCAGACGTAGTTGATCTATATACTTCTATACCACAACAGGCAGGTATTGAAGCAATGGATAAAATGCTAGACCTTATACCTTCTTCAGCAAAACCTAAACATGAGTACTAAAAGAATTAGCAGAACTAGTCCTTTAGAGACACTACTTTGAATTCAATGGGAAATTCTTTTTACAGATACATGGCACAGACATGGGTAGCACCATGGGTCTTGCTTTATGCAAATTTCTACATGTATTTATTTGAAAATGAAAATATATTGGACATAAGGGTTAATAGATTTAAAGACAAAATGTTTACATGGTTTAGATACATAGACAATTTATTTTTTATTTGACAGGCATGGAAGAAGAATTAAAACCTTCCACAAATGCTTAAACCAGGTTGATCAGAACTTAAAATTCACTATGACATACAGTAAAGAGAAAATTTCTTATCTGGACTTCTGGAATATCAATCAGAATCAAGTTTGGAAACCAGCTTATATAGAAAAGAGACAGATCAAAATGCCTCTTTACATGGAAATAGTTTCCATGAACCTCAGGTTAAAAAGAGTATTCCATACTCCCAGTTGGTAAGAGTGCATTGAAACTGTTCAACAGACCAGGAATTTGAGCAGAATATAAAACAGATGATGGACGGATTCAGCAACATGGGTTATGGACAAAAATTATCAAACAAGCAGAAAGAAAATAGGAGGCCAAAACCAAGGAGGACCTCGCTGCACCTGAAGAATCCTTGGCAGCACAAGAAAAACTAACTTTGCCACTAAATATAATCAAAAGTTTCATGTACAGGAACACACTCCTTCACTGACAGCTCAGTGAGCAGGCTGGCCATGGAGGAGAGAGGAGGGATGTGCTGGCCCTCCCACTGTGGTTTAAGATGGGGTTGGGGAGGTGTGGTGGGACACCTGCTGGTGGGGAGGTGGCGTGCACTAGACCAGGGAATAAAAATTTATTTGGGGACTGGAGATCGGGATAGGGACGGAGTTGATTGAAACCACTAGACCACCAGGGATTTTTAAAACAGTATCAGTGGATATAGGGATGGGGAGTTATTGTATACTATCTGTTTGAACCATCACCTCCCACCCCACTAATGCCCTATGGAACAATGTTAAAAGTACTGGTGTCTGCCTTAATACCGTTGGCCAACATTTTTACTAGCTGATATCTACTGTAATCCTAAAGTCTATGTCTGTATTCACTGTAACTGTATATGTATTTCACTCAATACTACTGTATTTTTTCACCTATGTATGTATTCATTGTAACTAATTCCGGGTCGCCCTGAAAAGGGATCTCTGGTCTCAGTGGGTTTATCCGTCACCAAAATCTAAATAAATACAATAAATAAATTCAGGGTGACCGAGGGAGGGAGGAACCATTAGCCACCAGGGCATTTGTTGGGCAGTGGGTACTGTTGAGCAGGGATGAGGAAGGGACCACTATTGAAAATCAGGGAATTTTTAAAATGTCATGGGTGATCTGCTGGGGAGGGACTGCTAGCCACCAGGGATATGTTGTTTCCATGTCGGGCTGGTGGGAGATGGACCACTAGCCACCAGGACTTATTTGTAGGATTTCACCCAAATCTTTAGTGGAAGTTTTCTGATCCACCACAGATGAAAGTTCGGAATCTCCCACGTAAGTTCTGAGATTTTCAAAGAAGTTTCAGCAGGTGGAAAACCCTTACCCATGGCTAATTACCATACCCATTTCTGTTTCCCATTGAGCTTTAGCACAGAGAACAGGATCTGGGACAGCATCTCTCAGAGCACTGTAGATCCTGTTGACTCTACCTTTGTGGAACTTTAACCAAGTCAGAACTGGGGACATCTCTGAGGAGGTGTCTGAGTTATGTGATGGGAGAGATAGGGACTTGTTAACATCTCCGATTTGTAGATATCACCAAAATGTTTGGAGGAGCTGATAACACTCTCTAAGAACTTGAAAAATCCATGGCATTTGTGCCTGAAGTAATGAGTCCTTAATCAATCAGATGCCATGTGCTTCCCATCCTTTCAGTGAATCCTGGCCTAACCAATAGTCACAGCTGGGTTATTCCATGAAGGAGTAATGGCCCAGGGGTGGGGGATGATTGCAAAACTTTATGAACCTGTTTCCAGTACTGTACTGCTAGGACAATGGGCAGAGTTAGGGATCATGGTGATTTCCTCTTTGAGTACAGCGGGCTGCTGGCAAGGGAATCAGCAGCTGAGGCCTCTAACCCTATCTAGGTTGAGGGGTTAGCTCTGGAGGTAGGAACTGCTGGGTTGTTTGAGCCATTATAAAGGCCATGTGGTAACCTTGGAACCATGGTAGGCCCCAACCACCTCTGCTTCAGTGCTGGCATAGTTTCTGATGGCTCAAATGGGGGTTGCACCCTACAATAAGAAGTGACCCACTAGGACATCAACTTTATGGAACCATTTTGTGGGATCTGAATTGGTATATGGGCCAGTAGATACAGCAGTCAGGGCACAATTAGCTTTACAGAGTCTATTTTCCCAGCCAGAGAGAGATGGAGGACCTTCCACTGCTCCAAGTCCACCTTCAGCGAGTTAAGCAGAGATGAGAAGTTAATCTTGATTAACCTGGAGAGGTTTCTATACAAGGTCACCTGAGGTAAATAATTCCTTTCAGTGCCCATTTGAGCCCAAACAAGGGGAACCATGCTTCTGGCAGATATTCAGCAGCATCATCTCTGTTTTGGCCTGATTAACCTGCAGGCCTGAGACACTTGTAAAGTGGGACAAGAGATCTAGGGTAGACTTAACCTGTGATATGTAGGCCATGGTGATTAAAAGACCATGGCATGCAAAAGGTTTCAAATTGTGATCCCTTATTTGTATACCATGGATGGTCGGGTTCTCCCTTATTGCTATTGCTAATGGCTCAATTACCAGGACAATCAAAGGGGGACAGCGGGCATCCTTTCCTCATCCCTTGTGTAGTATGAATAGTATGAAGGCAGGAGATTTGATATGATTATTAAGGACTTGAGGCCATTGGGAAGGAGTAGGAGGCTAACCCAAGACCTGAAGACTATGCTGATGCCCATTTTTCCACAGTGGCCATCAGGTATGGTCACTTGACAGAGTCAAAGGCCTTCTTAAAGTCCACCACTAGGGGTGCCAATGGTAAAGGATTATTTTGGCATAACGAATTAGGGAGATCAGTGATCTGTGATGATCTGAGCCCAGTCCCCTTGATGAACCCAGCCTGTGATGGGCAAATAATGGCCGGAGATGTTTTTCAGGCATTCTGCCAATATTTTAGCCAGGATTTTGATGTCAGCATTGATGAGGAAGATGGGCTGTAACTCCCAGGGATAGTGTCTTTGCCCTTCTAGGAGTACTGAGATCACTGCCTCCCTCATGGTGGAGGAAGGGTTCATTTGGTAAGAGAATCTTGGAAAACCCACCAAAGGTAACCTGATAACTCATTACCCAGTACCTGGCAGAAGTCAATGGGGATGCCATCACCTGCTGGTGCCTTATGCGTAGTTCATTGCTTTGATGGCTGGCACAATTTCAACCTCTGTTATGTAGTCTTCCATTGAAGATGCCATTTGAGGTGGAATCTGAGGATGGGAAGCATTGACAGGAAGGCCACTATTATGGGTGGGCTCGGTGGATTAGGGACACATACAATGCTTATAAAATTGGGCCATACATTTATTTATGCCCTCCTGTTAGCTGGTTGGTATCCCAGCTGGGTCCTTCAGGGTAATTATAGTTCTGGCTGAACTCATGTTTTCAGCCTATCGACAGGGGTTTATTTGACTTATGTCCCTTTCTCAGTAAGAGTAATGTAACTTCTAAGAGCCAGCTCCACTTTCCTGGTGAGGTGGGCATTGAGCTGGACTAAGGTGCTGTTTAACTGGGCAAGGAGGGCATGTGGAGGGGTCCCTGAGATACAGGATTTGTACTAAGTTTTGAATCAAGCCAGTTGCTTCCGGAAGCTGCCTGTTCTGATTCCTTCAACTTTCTACTCTGGGAGGCATATGCTATAATTATTCCTCGAGTGGTGGCTGTAAACCCTCCCATAGGGTGGAGTATGAGATGTCATCTGAGTCATTGTTCAGCCAATAGTCCAGGGCCCCCACCTTCACCCATTGTATAAACTGTTGGTCCTTTAGTAACGGTATTGTCTAGCTTCCAAGAAGAGATATGGGGTGATTCAGGGCACAGACATAGCCGCAGCTCTAAGGGGCATGATCTGAAATCACTATGGAGTGAGACTGTACCAGATGCTGACTCATAACTGATGTGTGTGAGAAGCCACATATCTAGTCTACTTGAGGAGCCATGCATGGTCTAGAAATACGTATTGACTCTCAACCCAGGGTGTTTGGCTCATCAAGTGTCCAAAAGTGCATGTTCCATAGTTAGTTTATAACATGCCTGCAAAGCCTGACTATGTGGTTCCATATTCCTCTGCTTCTGTCAATGGAGGGTCTCGGATAAGGTTGAACCCCCCACGAGGACTGGCGCATGACCTGTGTTAAACTCAGTCAAAAGTTGGTTTAAGGCATGAAAATATTGGGATCATCATAGTTAGGAGCATACATTTAACAGGATTATTGGGCCCCCGGAACAAGCACTTCAGCCAATATCCATCTGCCATTTCTGTACCTCTTAAAGTGTGACACTGTCCAATCTAAGTCTTTATGAAATAATATGAGACACCTCTTTATACGAGGTGGCTGCACTATGAATTTCTTCCCCACCCAGCCCTGTTTAAGCTTTCTGGCCTCCAAGGAGGATAGCTTAGTCTTCTGAAGGAATGTAACCTGAGATCTCAGTTTTTAAATACTGTAGAACCTACGTCCTTTGATCTGGGAGTTGGGACCGCGACATTCCATGATACAAAGCTAGTCTCCATTGGAAAGCTGTGAATTAGTGTGAAAGAAGTATATTGACCAGCTGCAGGCCCTGGCATGAGCCCCTAAAAGATCCCTATCATCACCTGTTGTCCCATAACCCTTACCTTAAAATCAGGGTGCCTTTCCCACACCCTGGTTGCTAAATGAATATACATAAAAACAAAATCAACACAGTAACAATAATAATAACAATGAACTGATAGAACCATTTACTCTGTCTGTGAACATTTACTCCAAACACCCTCCTCCTTCTCCTCTCCCTAGAAAGAAACGGTTATCGTGATAGTGCATCGCCAACCAGTGACCCAGATGCCTGCAATTGTCACCAGAGGGACCATCAGGTCCAAGTTTGGATTTGTAGCCAACCTTTGTCTTAGTTGTCCTCGACCCCATCCAAAAGTGTGCCCTACCCTCCTAACATGGAAGTCATGGCACTCAGCTAATCAGGGCTGCCAAGTAAGTGGTGCCCGTTTGGAGGAAAATAGCCTCAGGAATTAAGTTAAACAGAGTGGAATTGGGGCAGAGTGCATATGCACTGTGCTTAGGCAAGTTATCTTAGTCCACCATATGAAGTTACCTAGGTTATGAGACTTCACCTGACTGCATAACAGCAAGGACTGGGTGAAGCAAGGAGATATGCAGAATCTGACAAGATAAGACTGGACTCTATAGGTGCACTCGGTCTCACTAGAAGGTATGATAGTGATTTAATTATGCTGAGCACAGAAATCACTTCTCATTACACCCATCACATTCACTGATGACCAAGTACAGGAGGTAGATCTATGTCACTATGCGATCACTAGGGAGTAAGTGAACTATGGAGCCCGAGGGCTACTGGAGTAGGCCACTGATGCATAGGTTCTGAAGGAGAGCTCTGCTGCTAGTTTTGAGAAACAGGGTAGGATACTCCTTGGGACAGTATGATGAGTGCTCTCAAAGCCCTGAGTCTGGACCAAGCAGTGGTCAGCATCATAAGCTCTTTTACCCATTGCCTTTAAGGTCTGCATCCTCCAGCCATATTTAGCTTAATGGAAACGCTGTTATATAGGCTAAAGTGAGCTTTGGCGGATAGACCAAGAAGCTGCTAGCATAACCAGACAATTATAAACACATTAGTATTGGGCTGCAGTCCCTCCCCTTAAAATGTATCACCTGTTGAGTGAGTATGAGTGTCAGCATATGTGGAGGTTGAACCCTTCACCTAATAGCTGCACAGTGCTGTTAGGTCCATTCTAAATGGGTAAAGTTAAACATAATTTAAATAGCAATTAGCCTGAGAGGAGCTGTGGCTCCTGTTAACTAGAATAAAGAATGGAATCTATAAGAACAAAATTTAACAGGAACCTCTGCTTCCAATCGGACGCTATGCTGTGTTACCCAGTCAACCATGTGGTCCAAAAACAGAAGGCCAGAGAAAATGCTGTCATCAGAGCTGAGGCCAAATGTGAACACTGAGTCCCCAACTGCCTAGAAGTCCAGCTCAAGACTGTCAGCCTTCACTGCTGGTGTGTTCAATTGGAGGGGTGATTGGATGTGGAGCTGCTTCTCGGCATTTGTGCCGGGGAGACTTCCATCATTGGAGATGTTTGGGCCACTCTCTCAGCCCTGTTTCTATTAACCTCCTGTGAGGATTTGGGCAGCTGCGAGGACTGGGCCTGCTCAACTGGGACTCTGAGTGGAGAAATTCCTTGGGTAAGTCTTGGAGGGCAGTAAAGCAGTTTTTGCTATCAAGAGGGCTGGCCAACCAGACAATGATTGGGACTTTCCACTTCTGCTGCGGCTCTGGGAACAGAGCCTGGGATTTGTTCAGATGCTTCCCTGCTCCCGGTCCTTCTATTCCATCACCAGCTTTTCAGGGCTGGTATCCAGGGGTCAGTCTTCATTGGGGTGAATGACTGAGAAGCCATGTCAGTGCTCCCGGAGCCCATGCTGAAACTGCTGTTCTGGAGGATTAAGAAGTTTGGAGTGGCCTTCAATCTACGGAATGCGGGGAGGACCTAGTTTACCCCTAGTTTAGTTGAGGAGCTTGGGAGGCTAAGAAACCTTCTCTGCCTCTGGGGAGTTGAACAATCGATAGGAACCCTGGAAGATAATCTGAAGAGTGGCAGGGTACCTCAAGGTTTACCCAAATCTGAGCTCAAAGAGGCCTGATGGGCCCTGGTGAAAGCTCGGTGTCTCTCAGAGAACTTGTGGGAGTAATAAGCAAATATTTGTTTCTGGTGGCCTTTCCATAACAAGGTTTGCTTTCCTGCCCACTGTTATTATGTCCTCCCTATCTCTGAAGCAGAAAAACAGGCCAAGATGGGTATGGGATTGGCCCCGGGGCAGATTTGGCTGCTAAGGAGAGATGGGCTGCTCAATTTCTATTGGGCCTTTCCAAGAGTGTGATAGTGGTTCTGGAAGTGCCAACTGCAGAAAGGCTATGGCATGAGGGCCTCCATCCTCGGAAACCTCACAAACTTGAGGTTGTTCCTGTGGCTGTGGTTCTCAGGGTCTTCTGCGTGTTGCCACAGGAGTTTTCTTGTGCTGTCTTGATCTCTAATGTAAGTGTCCAGCCTGTGAGATTTGTCTTCTGTATTATCAATTTTTGTTCTTTTATATTGGTCTGATGTGACAAAGATATGATGTCTGCTGCAGTATGTTGTGCCGCTATCTTGAGTTTGCTAATTTGCCATCAATTGGGTAAACATTCCTTTGGTCTCCTGCAGATTGGTGTCTGCATCTGGAGGAGTCAACAACTCCATCTCAGGGATGCACTAGACAGAAGACCAAGGTCTTGTGGTGGCAGAGCAACGCCAAATTCCTCCAGATTCTTGCCAGTTATTAACTCCAAAAGGTGATCTGCTGCCTCGGTGAGTATTCCACTTTTAGGCACTAGTCAAGCAATTGCATTCCTGGCTGGGGTGGCATGAATAATGCAGGATATATACTCTGGGTGGATAGAACAATTGATTTAAACAACCGTTTCTCCTAAAGGCAAACTGCACCCTCCTTGATATAACATTTTAATAATATGTATTAAGATGTCTTCCATACCCATTGCTTTTAATATTGACCATGATTTGTATCTATTTAAACTGTCAAATGCTGCTTTTAAATCAATAAAAGTGCAACAATCTTCTGCTTCCTTACAAATTTGTATTTATATACCAGGGCCCAGACATTCAAAAGGTTGCGCCATGCGCATACGAAAATGCACCATTGTGCGATATTCAGCGGAGGCAGCTGCTCTGCTCAAGTTGCAACACGCAAGAGCATGAATGGTAATGAATGCATGCGCAACCGTAGGGGAGGAACCATGAATAAATGGTGCAGTGTGATATTCAACAGCATCGCCTATGCGAATACGGAGCTAGCGGAAGTGCGTGATAGCGGAAATGATCCAAAATAAAAAGGAACAAGAGAGAGGTGCAAGAATGCTACAGGAAGCTAGAGGTGGGAGTGAGCTGGCAGCAAAAACAAAGAGGGCAGCAGTGAGTGGGACACTGAAGGAGCAGGACAGGGCACACCGATGACCACACAGGACAGGAGTGGGAGCCTGAGACAGTCATGCAGAACAGACAGGGTAGTGCTGCAGAGTAGTGAGGGCAGTGGCAGTAGGTAGGACAGCCAAGGCAGGAGGTGTACCCTGTGCAGGGGAGCATCACAGAGGATGGGGAACGGGATAACATCTGCTGGGGGAACACCAGCCAGGGACATGGCCAGTGCACCATCCAGATGGAGGCGGTAATGAGGGGTGTGAGAAGGCAGACAGCGGGGCGCAGCCGTGAAAGGGCCCATCGGCGGTATGCCCCCAACAGGCAGTACTGAGCCTGCATCACCTTCAACAGTACACCAATCCAGAGATTGTGGGCTGGTACCGCCTGAACCCGGTGATCCTGAGGTGGCTCTGTGAGCTGTGCAGTGATGAGATGCAGGCACCCACACGACGGAGCCATGCTCTGTCAGTGGAGACAAAGGTGACAGCTGTCATGTGCCTGCTCACCATGGCACCTTCCAAAACCAACATGGGACACAACAGGCATAACCCATTCGGCACAGCCATGCCTAATCACACAGTTCCTCAGCACACTGCTGCCACATGCTTCAGAGCACATCCATTTCCCCAGCACACAGGCAGAGCACACAGCACACATACAACAGTTCCACAGGGTAGCATGTATGCCTGGCGTGCTCGGCCACTCAACTACACCCATGTGGCCATCCACATGCCACCTGGCCTGGATGGTGTAGCATACATCAACCGGAAGGGTTATGCCAGCATCAACTGCCAGGTGGGTGCGATGCCAGGGGTGCATAACCAATGTCTGTGCCATGCACCCTGGGGAGCACATGATGTCTTCATCTGGCACCAGTCTGCACTGTGCCACAGGTTCGAGAGTGGGGACATCCCCACTGGCCACCTAGTGGGTGAGTATGCACATCACGCGGATGATGTGGGCAGATGTGGGAGGCATAGTCACTGGTGCCATGGGTACCGGCCTTGACGGCCCATGACAGAGCGATGCAGACCACCATACTAATGTACACCCTCTACACAGGTGACAGTGGCTACCCATTCCGTCTCTGGCTGCTCACACCATACCAGCGCCTCGACCCAATCGCAGCAATGGTACAATGAGGCACATGCCACCACATGTAATGTCATTGAGCCGGTGTTCAGGATGCTGAAGTCACGTTTATGGTGCCTGGACATGTCTGGTGGTGCCCTACAGTACAGCCTCTGAAAGGCCTGTGGCTATTCCTGGCCTGTTGCATCCTGCACAACATGGCCAACGATTGTGGGATAGCTGTAGAGGCTGAAGAGGGGACAGCGATGGGGACGATGAGGACACCAGTCCAGATGGTGATGGGCAGCCACCCCTGGGCAAA
This sequence comes from Neoceratodus forsteri, assembly GCA_016271365.2. NCBI lineage: Eukaryota > Metazoa > Chordata > Ceratodontiformes > Ceratodontidae > Neoceratodus > Neoceratodus forsteri. The sequence goes on along the minus strand of CM028137.1, from coordinate 255,875,476 downwards.
GAGACCCCGCCTGTTCAGGATGGTGAAACTGCACTGGGACACCATCACAGAGGAGCACTTCAGCCAACACAGGTAGGCCACGGGGCCATGTGCAGCAACCAATGGCAAAGGCGCAACCCACAGACAGGCATGGATGAACCCCAGAGTGGACGGAGGCAAGTGAATGGGACTGAGTGTGGATCCACACGCCTGGCAGGGATGGGCATGGCAAACATGACACGTGCTCATGCACACACACACACACACACACACACACACACACACATATATACAAACACACACACACACCACAAGACATGCACAAGGGGTAGAAGGCATGCCGACCCGACTGCAACCTAGCCACACACAGGTCTACATACGACCATGCCCAGTGGCCGCCACTGTGTGTGTCTCAGATGCTGGGCACCATTGCACACTGGCAGACAGCGAACGCAGGCATCATCATGCACACACCACAATGGCCAGCAGCCAGGAGGGTGCACATGGATCGTGTGTGCAGGGCCGGGTACCCCACCCATGCATTGTATGGTGCACAACACACTGCACACAGGGCAGCGGCAGACAGTGGCCATGGTGGGAGACAGGTCAGTCTTGCAGTACAGTGCCACGGCTGCCACGGATGCATGGGCAGCCCTGCCAAGACCTGCCAGCTGTGCCAGGCTGACCATTGGCCTCATGGGGTGGCAGCGGCGGTCCCCAGGGTGATGCTGTGAGAACATGACCATGTTCATGCAGGGGTCTGCAGCTCACCGAACATGCCCGCGCCAGGTGTTCTCGGTATGCCCACAGCTGAACCTGGTGTCGACATGGAAGGTGTCGCATGTTTACCGAATGGGGGTGGACATGACACTGCATGGTGTCTGCGGCAGATGGGCAATGAACTGGATGCCCAATGTGGCCATGACAGCTGTGAATGCATGTGTCTGCCTGTCAATGGCAGTGGTCGCATCCTCCTGCAGCTGGTCCATCCTTGCCAGGAGCAGACCATGGTCCCTGCTGCATTGCTCCTCTGCCTGGCTCAGAACCACACTGAGTGCATCCACCGCTGTCACAAGCCGCAACTGCTGATCCACTGAATCCTGGGTATGCGGCTGTGCTCATCAAAGAGGTCATCCGCCTGATCGGCATGTTGTCCCTCATGGTGTTCCTGGTCATGCCGGGCAGCACCCTTGAAGTTGGGCGCTGCATACCAGAGCCATGCCTGGGCACGCCCACATGCGTGCAATTGACGCCTGCCCCCTGACACCGTCCCCCATCCCCATTTGCTAATCGCTGGCACTGCCCCGGGCCGCCAATCGCCAGGGCTCACTGGTGCTGCCACAGCAGCTGCAACAGCACCACTGGCCTGGACGCACACCAGTGCTGCCCCACTGGGGCATACAGGCACAGGCTGGGACTGTGATGTCACGCAGACCTCCATGGTGGCATCACCCATGGCTACGCCCATGCCATTCCCTGCTGTGAGACCATCCTGCATCCCACACGTATCACTGTCCGGGATGTGTGATCCATCATCATTGGTACCTGATCCGGCACCAGTCCATGTCCCAGCATGCTGGAGTCTGTGGCAGCTGTCATGCTGGGACACAGGCAGGGTCTCATCTGCACCAGCACCACCATTTTCAGTCCAGACAGACAGGCAGGTATGCAGTGGTACTGACCATCGGACACCTATGGAGGTGGATGGGCGCCTCCGTGTCCAGGGCCTCAGCCATGGTGGACACACCCACCACCACTGACCCATGTAGATGCTCAGGGCTGTAAGGAACACAGTAGCGTTAATGTCTCCGCCTTACCCTGTGGCATTCCCCCACCTCCCACACAGTGACAGCACAGGACCTACCATGCAGTGACGGGCTGCCACCCGTCTGGAAGCCACCACCGGGAATGCCCTCCTATGGCACAATGCCGCATGCTGCTGGCCACCCCTCCTTCTGTGGAGTCAGGCGTGGCATATCTGGCTGTCCACCACCGGTTGCAGCACGTGCTGCCCTGATGGCAGCCACCTTGTCCTAATTCTCCTCCTGTCCATGCCAACCTTCTTTTACATTCCTGCACAGACTGCTGGTGGCTGCCATGCTGGTTCATGGCATGCGCAACCTCACCCCATGCTGCAGCACGGGTCTGTGGTGTTCCCTGCTGTCTGCTGAGCAGCGGTTACCTGTCGAGGTATGCCTTGAACATGGCATTTGTTTCCCGCCTGTGAAGTTGAGCCTCCTTTTTCTCCAACATCCCTGTTCCTCCTCTTCCTCATGTTCGGTCATTATAGAGTCTGTGGGAGTGACAGGTGTTACCTTTCATTGTACAATCCCATGCATCTCCCACACACCACAGTCCACACTTCCGAACAGCATGCAAAACACAACAATAGACTGCAACACCAAACTATGGCCTCTGCAGCCCCATGTCGCATTTATATAGTGCAAGGCATGCAAATGAGGTAAGGCACAACTTTAAGTGGATGCTAATGCAGTAGCTGCCATGGAATTGCTGATGAGCTGATTTGCATATGCTGGCTGAATATTGCGCTGTTGCACCTTGCGCAATTGTGACAGGTATGCTCGAACAAAGGCGCAGCTCTGTGACATGCGCAATGGGCACCGCACAGTGCATATCCGGGGGTGCTGATGCCGATGCCTGCCGTGCTGCTGATGTGCTGAGTCGGAGGCGGTGCAGGGCATAGCCACCACTGTGCCAGTGGCACTAGTGCGGTGTTCACATGTATGGTGCTCGTGTCCTGGAGCTCCATATGTGCCATGTTGCCACAGCGCTGTAGGCCAATGCAGGGCATCTCACACAGGCACCCAACCGTGCTACACGCAGGGAGTCTCAATTGCACTGTGGCGGTCCCTGCGCGAGACCCTTAAACCTGTGGTTGACCTTTGCCCCTTAGGCACCATGCATCCACATGGGTGCACCCTGTCACACTGTTCAGTGACAGCACAATGGGGAATGGCAGCACTGTACCATTTAGCATCTGCACGGCGGACGTGTGCTACAGAGCACCATTTTGTGATCCTACCTGAAGCAGTGATGGCAAGGAGGAGAGATGCTGTATGGAGCCCACTGGAGCTGGCCAATTTGGTGGCCATTGTGGAGCCCCATGCTGTGGCCCTGTTTGGGGATGATCCCTGGACAGGGCAAGAAGTGCAGTTTAGGAGGAGGTCGCAGTGGCACTAGGGAGGCCACAGAGATCAGCCGAACAGCTGAACAGTGTCGCCACCTCTATGGGGACCTCCAGCAGAGGAACCCAGACAGGCTTGCCCATCTACGGGCATGTGCCAGGCGAGGTGCAGTGCCACATCCAGGTAGGTGCTCCATCCATTCACTGGTAGCGTCCATACTGGTATCACGGTGGGCATGTCCACCACATGGGGGCAATCCAGTGTGTGTGTGGTGGTGGTGGTGTTGGGGTTGCAGCATGGCTGGACTGTGGGATAGCACACACCCGGGGGGCCTTTGCTACTGGTTTGTACTGATGTTCCCCTATCCATGTTTGCACCCTAGGCCCTGAGGGTGGCGGCAAGCCAGGGAGGCACAGCAACGCAGAGAGGCAGTGGGTGCAGGGCAACAGCCATGGTCTGCCGGGCCCATCCAGCAACAGCGCCGGATCCAGCCAATGCAGGTGAGTGCCTTTCTTCCAGGATATTCTGTGCATGCTGTGTTGTGGGGTAGGCGGTGGGGCATGGCCACCATCCATTGACACCACTGATATGCATGCCACACGGTACACTCAGCACTATCCTGTGGCACTGCATGTATGGGTGTGCATCGCTGGTGGTCCATGCATGCACTGGGTACATGGCTGTGCCACTGCCTTCACACAGCATAGTCATGTCACTGTACAGCCACAGTGGTGCTGCTGTGGGACTTGGGTGGTGGTGTGTGCAGCGGTCCACATGGCTGTGTGTGCCTGGGTAGACAGGTCTTGTGGACACGATCACTGTGGGTGGTCGCACACCATCACAGGAGCATGGCCCACGGCTGTATGCCATGTACAATGGGTGGGCTGCTAGGGGATGGACATTCCACATATTGACTCTGCTCCCTTGTCCTAGGTGGATGGCAGCTGATGCAGCTCAAGGGGCCATGAATGAGCTCTGCAGATCACGAGGGTGTCCATGGATATACTCCAGCACTTGGAGCAGCATGGTGTCCAGAGGCGGAGGACAAGGAGGCACCACAGGAGTGGGGAGCAGGGCAGATGCTAGGCCCTTCATGCCCCAGATTCACCTTACCCCCAGGACCCACCTTCACACCCCTTCTTCCTCTTCCATTTGTTCACCCCTGCCCTTACCCACCCCCACCTGGTATGTGGCCCTTTCCCCTTATGTAAATAATTGCATATAGTTTTTGACCTTTCTATAAAACATTTGTTTTGTTATGCCTACTGTGGTGGTCTCTGATTTGCAGTGGGCTACAGGTGCTCAGCTACAGTGGTGTGCATGGCATCAGGGGTGGTGCAGGCATGGGCGTGTGTGTGTGTCAGAGGGGAACCACCTATGGTGTGGGCATGGTTATCAGTCACTGTCTGTGGTTTGTGTGTTGTTCCCTGTGCACTGGATGACTGTTTGCAGTGGTCCACAGTGCATGCACTGTGTTCATGGTGCCCCTGTCAGACCGTCCATGGCCTGTGCAGCTGACACCCTTGCATGTCTGTGATCTGCACGATCTGCTGGCATGTCAGTGGTGGCTGTCCATGCTGGACAACCACTGTACCTAGCACAATGCCAGGTTGCCTCCTGTCACCGATATGGTGCATGTCTGCCTCGGTGGCACTGTGGCCCTCTGTTGTTGTTGTCCTCCATGGTGTCGCTTGTGTCTGTTGCAGGATGTGCTCCACTGTCTGTCACTTGTGCTCTGGCTGCATGCAGTTTCATGATGCCTGCACAGGGTGGCTAGCACACCTGTGCCATGGAGAGGTGCTGGCCATGTGTCACGCAGCTGCTGTGGCCACATGCCAGTGGCTTTTTTGACCCACTACTGTGTCCCTGTGTTGGTGTGCCCTTGGGTATGGGTGGGTGTTTGTCCATGTGCTGTGTTGCATCCTGTGTGGCACATGCTTCCTGCATCACTGTGGGTATCTGTGCTGGCTGTTGTGGCCAGTGCTGGGATGGGGTGTGTCCTTGGGAGGGGTGCAGGGTGCTGTACCGCTGGTGGTGGGGTCTGGGGCATGCCCTGTCACATGTGGGTACGTCATGTGCTGGCGCATGGTCGGTCTCTCAGCAGTACCTCGGGGGAAGTGCAGGGTGGCACTGTGTATGCAGTTGTTGCATCGGTGTCTGGTGCCACCTGCTGCAGGGTGCTCACGGTGGAGCTGCCTTGCATGAGCTCCATGGTGCACAGGTTGCATTGTCACAGTGGGAGTGGTGGCATGAGGGGTGTCCTGCACTGTTGGGCTACTCCTGGGCAGGGTGTCTGGGGATCGCAGTGCAGGGTGTGCTCTGCTTTGGTGGAATGGTGTGGCATAGGGTGGCTGGACATCCTTTTGTGCAGTCACAGCTTGCCAGGGGATGTGCTGTGGTACCATGCCCCAGCTGTGGGATTGTTGCTGGTGTCCATGGGCGGTGGTTCTTACAGCTCTCCTCAGGTTGTGCGGTGCATGGGGTGTGGGGGTGATGTCTGTTCTGCTGTATGCTCCTCTGCCCATATCTTCCATGGGTGGTGGATCCTGCATCCTGTCCCTGCACATTCCTGGTTTGCTGATGCACTGCTACCCTGCTCCCTGCACATCCCTGCTTGTGCTATTGCGCATCAGACCTGCGCCATCACGCATCCCTGGTTGAGCCATGGCGCGGTTGAGCGCAATATTCAGTTGTGTGGCACAGGCGCATCTTGGCCTGTGCAGTGTTTGAATATCGCGTGTTGCGCATGGGCACACTGGACTTGCACCTGCTCCTGCTATTGCACTACTTTGTGGCGCAGTTTGAATATCTGGGCCATGATGTACTAATGTAAAGCATTGATCTATGGTTGAATATTTGTTTTGAACCTTGCCTGAGTTTCATTCAGAACGTGACTTTTTTCTATCTAGGTTTCAACTGTATTATTAATTATTCTAGTTAGCACCTTTTGGGTGCTATCCATCAAATGCATTGGTCTATAACATCCCAGATCTTTTCTGTCTGCTTTTTAGTTAGAAACACTATTATGTTGTAGCTGCAATGCAATGGATTCTTCATGTTTTATCACCATTTGAAATAATTTATGGAGTATGTATGTCCAAATGTTCTTTTTCTTCCATATTGCATCAAATGACACTCTGTTGTGGTCTGTTGCCTTATGTGCAAAGAATGCTTCTATGACTGTCTTGATTTCTTGTACTGATATTTCCATATCTAAGTTTGTCCAAACTGTGTCAATCGTAACCTTTCCAGATCTGAAACATAATCCAGACTTCCGTTATAAAATATGTTTTTATAATATTCTACCCAATGGTGTGGTTCAATATTTTGTGTTCATCCTTATATTCACCTAAACCCTTACTCACAATAGTCAAAAATATTTACTATCTTTTGTGTAAATTGCATTTTCTAATTTTTCCCATAACTGTCTAGTGTGAGCTTCTCTATTCTTCTTTATTTTTTATTATACTCTTTTCTTAATCTAATTTCTTTTGTTGTCAATATTATGATTATTTTTACAGTTCTTAATTGTTTATTCATAAATTTTTTGCTTGTCTACACTCGTGTTGAACAACACAGCCCTTTTATTTTCCCCTAATATTATTTCCTTAATGATAGTTTCTGAAACATGTTTCATAATCTGTTCAAAGTGATGGAATATTAAATATTCCTCTTTAATATTTTCAAGAACTCTGTCATAAGATTTCAAATTTCCCTGTTCTCTAATAGGTCCATGAATTCTGAATTTTCACTTGTTCCCCAGCAGATACAATTATTCTTCCTTACTTCTATAGGTATAGATATACTGTAGCCTATTTCCTTACAGTAGCAATTTTGTACACATATAAAGTTTCAAAGTGCTATGTGAACTCTAGCTTTGGGTTCAGGTCTAAAATCTAAACAACTATTCAACACATTCATGTTAACCAAAATGTGATCTACTACAGATGATCCATTACCACCAATGTAAGTGTATTCACCCACTTTATCTGAATTCATTCTTCCATTCAATAACAGGAAATTTTGTTCATCAGGGTATCACAATAAATTAGTTCTCTCTTACTTCCACCCCATCCTTGTAACTCTATGCAAGGATACTTCTGTCTTATCAAACATTAAGAAGAGAACCATTTCCTCCATAACGCTTGATTGAATCCCTAACCACATAATGAAATCTCCAAACACCAAAATTCCCTATACTGTATGGATACTTAACAATGATTTCATCCAGGAATTTCCTAGTTGTTGTAACACTTTCTTATCACTATATGTACTGTTTTGTGCTGGACAATATACATTTATTATTATAACTTATGTCCCTTTTTCCTTAACCATAATCAAAAGGATATTGTCATTTTCAACTTTCAGTTCTTGTGTCTCCCAAAAACTTTCAATTTACACAATATTGCCATATTTCCTCTGTTCAGCCATATTGCTTATGGTTTTGCATGTGTTACATATATCTTGTAATTATTAGTATTAAGTTCTCCCACCAACCATGTTTCCTGTAAACATATAAGTTGGAATTTGTCTATATATTTTCAGAATTTGGGATCATACAATATATCTTTTAGGCCTGAGATATTCCAGGGCAGCATCCTAGTGATATTTTCTGCATTTCATCAAATGATTGTGGCATTCAATGTGGCTTCCCTCCTCTGCCCTCTATCTGTAAACATCAGCAATCTCTATGTAATCCTTCCAATAATTATATCTATTTGAAATCTTCAGAACTGACTCCCATTTCATTAAAGCAGTATGATTCTCTGACATTCCTGAGCCCCAAGTATCATCTTGTTGTTTTCATCATGAATAAAAATATCAAGTGCATCAAATAATTTGTTCTTCTTATCAGTTGGTCATAAAGTGTACCATTGTTTGTCCAAAATGATAAACAGGCTGTGTCGAGCCACTACAACTGTGAATGCATTAACTAGATAAGGGTGTTTCATGGGCTTAAACATAAACATTTATTTATTTATTTAAAAATATCAGGTTTACAAACCTTTGAGTCAGAGACTCATTTACAAAGGCACCCTCGTCAAAACTAATGCAAAGACAGCTCAGTTAACAAGTCCAAAACAATGGCTCAGAGAGCAGACAGTTATAACAATCATTCACTGTAGAGACATGGGTAGCAGTAGATAAACAGATTACATAGTTTAGCAATACAGGTACCACATCAAGAAGACCAAAGTAGTTAAAACAATATACAATAGCTAAAGCAAATAGACATCAGGAGTCAAGAGAAGCCCAGAGTGTTCACATGAAGGCTGTTGCATACACTAACTGAATCAAAGTATAGTACATTGAGAAAGGGTATATTTAAGCAATAAGGCATGACAGGGTGTGTGTTCTCATGTGATAACATCACTTCTAGGTGAGTTGAAGCACAAGGTGAAGCTTAGTATTTATTTATTTGCACATATTTATTTGATCCACTGGATCAGCAATATTTGCACAAGCTGTGCACAGTGCAGATTTTACAGCACTGGTCCTGGTCTGGTGATCTGGGTTTTACCCATACCACACTGCATATGGCTTAGTGATATACAGTACAGATGGCTGCAGAGTCTAACCCATTGCGGGTTGAAGTTTCAGAAAACTATTATGCTACAAATATCAAGACTCACTCCCTCCCTCCCTCACCCCAGTCACAATTAATCCTGTACCAAAGTCATGCTAAATACTGGTGCCTCTACATCCATGCCACTAAGCTTTTAATGCCAACATGCTTCTTTTGCTGCTGTGAGTTAAACTCTTTATTTAAAAACATTTTGTTGAGAAATTTTTGTTTTAGTATATCCATGGTCAGGAAAAATGAATTTGTAAAAGAAATCAAAATCCCCATTTATCAGTTCATTGAATCACAATACAGCATGTTATGAATTTTTCAGATTCTATGTGTAACCTATAGTAACTCAAACAGAAGTTAGACACAAATGCCTACCTATTTGCAGGTGAAGCAAATATCATTCAGTTGTAAACACCTATAGTCACAGCCAGGATTCACATTGTTAGACTCTGGTAAGTATGATAAGTTTCCTAAATACTGGTACCTTATCCAGCTGTGTTCTGCTTGGTGTGTGTGTGTGTGTGTGTGTGTGTGTGTGTGTGTGTGTGTGTTTAAACAAGTAACTTTCTATAGTATATTTTATAACACTGTGAATCCTGGCTGCAGTGTTTTTTTCTCTGCTGTGGCTAAGCAAGACACTGTAACAAGACACTGGCCTGCTGTATGGGGCTATTAGACATCAAACCAAAGGGTACACTGTGAAGACTAACTTGGAAGATGCAATAAAACAAACTTGAATGACAGCCCCAGACGTCATAAAACACCCAAGGAAAATTAGAAAACTCATCTAACAACCTAGGCAGAAACAAAACACTGGATTGAAGTGAGAATTGAGAACTCAAAACAGCTGCTAAATAGCTCTAGTTCATTATTTGTGTTTTGATGTTAAAACACTCTTGCTAGCTAGACCTGATGTACAGATAAAACAAAATAGTGAATTAGAGCTATTTAGTAGCTGTTGTCTTACAGAAACCCCAGTTAGCTTGCTCTCAAGTATCTGCTAAACTAACTGTTGACATTTGTACTCTCTGGATAAGAACAGTTACAAGGCTCTGCTGTTGCTAAACTAATTTTAAAGCAGTACACATGCTAAATCTAAGGGCATGGCTACATCACTCTCACATGTGACAGGGGGCATCATAGGAGAAAGAAAGCCAATAAAACTATTTGTTCTGGAGATCCCCAGGGTCATAAACTACTATACAGCTAGCAAGCTAATTTAGGAAAAACTCCTAATAGCAGACAAAGAGAAGGACACACTAGGATTTAACATACATATCAAAACACTCTACATAACATATGTTTTTGCACATCACAGACTGTGTTTACAAGAACTGTGCCCATGATTAAAATAATTTGAACCCTATCCCCCAAAATTGTACCCTCACATGAACATGCATGATTTATCTGTAAAGACAATTTAAAAAAATGTATTTCTAAATGCATTAGTAACACCAATGCTTTCAAGGTTATCTGTAAAGACAATTAAAAATGTATTTCTAAATGCATTAGTAACACCAATGCTTTCAAGATTCTGAAACTACTAAAAGACAAACTATATATATATATATATAGATAGATAGAATATGGTAAACAAATACTGTTAATCCCAAAAGCTGAACTTTGTTTTTAGTATATAAATGTTTAAGAAATACATGAAGCTGTCTATTCTCCTTAGTTTTAGACACTTCTTAGTCTTTCCTTTTGAGACACCAGATGACTCTGATAATCATTTGTTCCAAGGGTTTTAAGTCTGTTTGTAGGCATTTTAAGTATCTTCTGTTCTAGTCCTTAACAAAATGCAGGGACTCCACAGACTTGTTGTTCTGTTCCTTGGTCCACATCCCAAACATATGAGTCTTATTTCAGGATGATAGATCCACCTCATGCCCCTCCCACATGAATAACAAAAAGGTGGGATGGACCTTTGAGCTTCTTGGGTGGAGGTGGGTGGACTTACTTCCCCAAAAACAATGCTGCCTCCCACTACTCAGGTTCCAGTTCTTGTACCACCTATTTAAGAAAGAAAATAGTACCCTGCAACCATTGACTAACATGAAAGTGCATTTATTTGAGGGCGGAAACATTTCTTGGAGGAAGGTAAGGCGGAGGAGACTATTTACACCTAATTCACTATTTTGTTTATCTGTACATCAGGTCTAGCTAGCAATTTCAGTCAGTTCCACGGACAGAAAACATGACATCACTCCTTTTGTACATACAATACTCCTGTAGGCTTCACCCACAGTCATAATGACTATTTTCATCCCATCTGATCACCTTACTGAAATCTTTACCATGAATTTCCATTTTCAACAGGACACCTAGGGCAAGATATTCAAAGCATTGTGCCTGGCACAAAGCCATAGAGCTGGCATAGTGCTGAATTTAGACCAGGCTGCAATATTCAGATGTCCTAATAGTGTCAGCATTGTGTGATAGCCGACACTAAAGTAAATATATGCTGGGGTGGGAGTTAGGGTGTGGCCATGAATGCCAGCTGCGTGGCATATTCAAATGTATAGCACTGTGCTACAGGCGTTAGTGCAACCTGTAGTGGGTGTATACAGCTGACAAAAAGCTGGTGGTAATGTGGTGGTGCCCCTCAGCATGATCCCCAAGCTCCAGTAACCGTAAGAAATAAGCATATTAATCTCTGGTGTGCTAGTGGTCCCCCCACCCCCAAGCACAATCCCTGACCCCTTAGCCACATTAATTTAATAAATTCTCTGGTGCTATAGTGGTCCTCCACCCCCAGCATGATCCGACCCTCGGTAGCCCCAAATTGACAGCAATACCTGGTGGTCTAGTGGTCCCCTCACCCAGAAGTGCACCGCCTGTCCTCCCATACACAGACTCAGTATGGTGCGGTGACTGGCTCAGCCCTCCTCTCACCACGCGCTGCCACTGCAGTATGCATCATGCCCCAAGACCTGGTTGAGGAGGATCCTGCTGTCGAGCAGGTTTTGGTACCGATCCAGTAGGTAGGTATGTATAAATTTTACTCTAAATTAATATAGAACATAACATAAGCATCTGACCTACAGTGTGTTATGTGTGTAAGCTGTTACTTTCAGCTTGACAGACACACTCTACAGTATGATAACATTCTGTTATGGAGATCCTTACTGTATGTTTTCTTATTGAAATGGTAAAACATAAGCAGGATGTCACTGAGAGTGTGTAAGTAATGCAAAGTGATGGTATAATATGTAACAAGTAACAACATATTGCCTAGGGGCAGTGTATGGGTTGTGGGGTGCTATGATATGTCTGTTGCTGTAATTGTTTCAATACACAGCTGTTAGTATATATAATGTCTGAATCATTTTTAGAGCTCTGTGTGGTAGGGGTATGTGTTTAAAAGTTGTATTTTCTGAAAATAAATTATTCAGGTAAATACTAATAGTCAAAACTTTAATAGTGTGAAATTACATCACATTATAAAATAGTATTTAATAGATTCTTTTCTACTAATGTTTGGTTAACATGGATAGAATTAGGTTGTTGACCATTTTTTTGATCAGACACATATATGACATAATCAGGGTTACAATATAGTGATATCAGGACAATTACATAACAAGATTTTCATATACTTGATAGCAGCAACTATTAAAAGCTCCTCATAAGTATTGATATTATTCTCTAGAAAGCACTATTCAATCTCATTCCTTGCATACCTCGTTTTTCAAAAGAAGACACATCCAGAGAGGCACTGCTGGTGATTAGAAGAAGACCACAGAGGGTGCATCTGCTTTGGCAGAGGCAAAGGAGCAACAACAGCAGCCCTCTGTAGTTGCAAGTGAAGCACCAACAGTAGCTGGGGTATGCCAGAAAAACAACAACAGTGTCTGATATGGGTGTCAGGATCATGCTTGGGGTGGGGAGCCACTGGGACAACAGAGAATTTATTAAATTTAAATGGCTACGGGGTCGGGATTCTGCTTGGGGTGGGGACCTCTTGAGCACCAGGGATATTATTTCATTACCACAGCTACGGGTCAGAGATCATGCTTTGGGGTGGGGGACACTAGAACCCCAGGAATTTATTAAATTAACACAGCTACGATGGTTGGGGATTGTGCTTGGGGGTGGGGGATCACTAGAACACCAGGAAATTATATCATTACCATGACTACGAAGTCGGGGGATCATGCTAGGGGGTGGGGTTGGGGGACACTAGACTACCAAGGGTCACTTGTGTGTATTAAGCACACATATGCATGGGTGCATTGTATGCACTCATACCTCCTGACTGTCCCTACTATTGAGGTGGTCCCTGATTTTGCCTCAAATGTTCCTTTGTCCCTCACAGACTATGTGTTACTGTGACAGAACAGTAGGGATTAACCTCACACAGTCATGTCACACCTGACTGTTACAGACTGGTGCTGCTTCTGAAACTGCTTCTTAACACAAATCCCCTTATTCTATTAGCATTCTGGGTGCATACCTCTTAAACTGTGTCCCTGATTATGGGTCTTCATCCCTGATTCTTTGAGGCCTTGTCCCTTCTCCTGAGGCAAGGGGTTGTGAGGTATGTATGCTCGACTGTGCCTGCCACCACACAGTTCCTGCTGCTTACAGCCTGTAATTCTGTTCCGACCAACAGAGGATGCTGTGGGCAAGCCTTGACCTGCAGCATCCAGCCTGTACTTCCATTCTGACCAAAAGAGGGAGCTTTTGCTCCATGCAGTACACAGGGCAAACTGCATGGTAATGTATGCTAAGCAGCACCTAATGAGATGCAAATATCCCTGTTTGTCCATGGATTACCTAAGTAGGCTCATTTGCATGGGAGCTTTGAATATAGCTCCCGTTTGCCTCGACCTAACCAGTTTGCACCAGGCTAATGTGTTAGCACTGTGCAATCGGGTTAGCCAAACAAACACTTACTTCAACATAGCACAGTTCTGCAGAGTGTGGCTCACATTGTTGCCTGCAGTCATACCTCTCAACTGTCCCTGATTTTACCTCAATATTTTACTTTGTCCCTCCTAAATATTGTTTCCATGACCAAACAGTGGCGGTTGCAAGCATACAATAATGTCAAACATTAATGTTACAGATGTGTTCTTCCTTAGAAAATGCATTTTACACTAAATCACTTATTCTACCAACTTTCTGAGTGGATATCTCCAATTTTTAAGATGTGTCCCTGGTTTTAAACCTTTGTCTCTGATTTTTTTAAGTCTTGTCCCTGATTTATGAGGCAGGGGTTGAGAGGTGTGTTTGTAGTAGATGTGAGACAGCTCTGTGCAATCACACACAATGTTCTCCACCTGCAACACTGACTTGCTACAGAGTCTAATGAGCTGCAGTTGCAGTTTGCACTTCCCTGTTGCTATATTCAGTGCTGTCTTATTCCGGGCTATTTTGTCCTGCACTCCCAGACCGGTTTGCTCGGCTTCCTTAGACTACTATATTCAGCAGGATTAGCACTGGGCTATTTCCTTTTCAATATAGCTTGCTTTGTGCTGGCTAGTTTGCCCACCGGCAGTGCTAATTTAGCCCGGGCAAAGTTTTGAATATCTGGCCCTAGTGTCTCTGCAAATTTTGTATGTATTTCTGGAAGTTTTATTATAAAATTGATCAAACCCCAAAATAGATAATTTATCACTTTTTGAATATCTGGGCCCTTATGTATAAAGTGGGAATATTACCTGAAGAAAGTGAATAAAGTCTAAATAAGATGCTAAAAACCCTTCTGAACAACATCTTGAAAGGTTATAATAACATAACAGGGCATTAAGGAGGTAGTATAGTGCAGTGGTCTAAGGCTTTGAGCTGCAAATCGGGTAACATCTAGTAGACCAGACCTGGGTTTGAATCCCACAGCTTTCACTTGCATACTGTGTAACCCTGAGCAAGTCACTTAACCTCCTTGTGCTCTCAGGTTACTCCTATAACAAAAAGCTTTCACTTAGTGTGCTGTATCTGGTTAAACAACTAAATCATAAAAAAATCCTACCCTTCTCTGAATTATAGAATTCTGGAAAAGCTCTTTCAGAGTTAGTATGGCTTCCTATTTCATTTAATTCTGTTTGATTGTTATGAATAGCTCGAAGAATATAAAATTGATCAGAAGTCACTAGCACCAGTTCAGAATTGCTCATAGGTCTGATTATGCTTAAGTGCTCTGTTATGTTCTTATAACCTTTCAACATGGTGTTCGAAGGTTTTTAACATCTTATTTAGACTTTCTTCACTTTCTTCAGGTAATATTCCACTTTATACATAAGGGCCCAGATATTCAAAAGGGATGTGCCATGCGCAATAGAGATGCACCAGCGCCAGAAATGCAATCGCCATTCTGCGATATTCAGTGGGAGGCAGCTGCGCCGCTGAAATGCGCCAATGAGCAAGAGCGCAATGGTAATGAATACGTCATGTGCAACCGTAGGTGGAGGAACCTTGAATAAATTGGGCAGTGCAATATTCAACAACATGTGCTATCTTGCGATAGAGCAAGTGGAAGTTGCCGATAGCAGAAATTATCCAAAATAAAAGGAACAAGAGAGGAGAAACGCTACAGGGAAGCCAGAGGTGGGAACAAGGTGACAGCAACTGGAAAGAGGGTAGCAGTGAGTGGGACTGGGCAGAAGCAGGACAGGGCACACCTGGGAACAAACAGGAACAGGACAGGAGTGGGAGCCTCTGCCACTGTGCAGGAGAGACAGGGAAGTGCCACAGTGGACTGAGGCAGTGGCAGAGCAGGACAGCCAAAGGCTGGAGATTGTACCAGTGTGGGGGAGCATCATAAGGACAGTGGAGAGAATGGGATAACAGCTGCGGGGGAAGCACCAGCCAGGGACATGGCCAGTGCCACCTTCCAGGTGGAGGCAGTAATGAGGGGTGTGAGAAGGCAGGCAGCAGGGGAGCGACCGTGGAAGGGCCTGTCGATTGGTATGCCCCAACAGGCGATACCGAAACCATCACCTTGAGCACTACACTGCACAGAGATTGTTGGCGGTACTGCCTGAACCAGGCGATCCTGCAGCGGCTCTGTGACCTGTGCAGTGATGAGATGCAGGCACCCACGACGGAGCCATGCTCTGTCAGTGGAACAAAGGTGACAGCTGTCATGTGCCTGCTCACCATGGCACCTTCCAGAGACAAAGGGGGCACAACGGAATAATCCAGTCAGCAGCGTCCGTCTCTTACACAATTCCTCAGCGCACTGCTGCCACATGCCGTGGAGTACATCCATTTCCCTAGCACACAGTCGGGCGCATAGCACACATACAAGAGTTCCACAGGGTATCACGTATGCCTGGCGTGCTCGGGGCCATTCAACTGCACCCATGTGGCCATCCGCACACCACCTGGCCTGGATGGTGTAGCATACATCAACCGGAAGGGTTATGCCAGCATCAACTGCCAGGTGGTGTGCAATGCCAGGAGTTGCATAACCAATGTCTGTGCCATGCACCCTGGGGAGCACATGATGCCTTCATCTGGCACCAGTCTGCACTGTGCCACAGGTTCGAGAGTGGGACATCCCCACTGGCCACCTAGTGGATGAGTATGCACATCATGCAGGATGGCGTGGGCAGCTGGGGTGCATAGTCAGAAGGTGCCATGGGTACCGGCCTTGATGGCCCATGGTAAGCGATGCTGACCACCATACTAATGTCCACCCTCTTTACACAGGTGACAGTGGCTCCCACTCCTTCCCTGGCTGCTCACATCATACCAGAGCCCCGCGACCCCATCGCAGCAATGGTACAATGAGGCACATGCCACTACACGTAATGTTATAGAGTGGGTGTTAGGGATGCTGAGGCACATTTCCATTGCCTGGACACGTCTGGTGGTGCCCTACAGTACAGCCCTTGAAGGCCTGCGGGCTATTCCTGGCCTGTTGCATCCTGCACAACGCCAACTACTGTGGGATAGCTATAGAGGTTGAAGAAGGGGACAGCGATGGGGGCGATGAGGACACCAGTCCAGGCGGTGATGGGCAGCCACCCCTTGGGCAAAGGGACCCCTGCCTGATCCGGATGTCACAGCTGCACCAGGACACCATGACAGAGGAGCACTTCAACCAACACAGGTAGGTCATGGGGCCATGTGCAACCACCAGTGGCAAGGACACAACCCACAGACACGCATGGACAAACCCAGGGGCGGATGGTGGCAAGGGAATTGGCTGAGGCGGAACCACACACGCTGTCAGGGATCGGCAAGGCCTAACACAACACGAGACACCCCCACAAGACATGCACAAGGGGTAGAAGGCACGCTGACCCCGACTGCAACCTAGCCACACACACAGGTCCACAGACTACCATGCCCAGTGCCCATCACTGTGCGTGTCTCAGACACTGGGCACCTTTGCACAGTGGTGGACAGTGCAACGCAGGCATCATCATGCATACCCACAGTGGCCAGCAGCCGGGAGGGTGTGCACATGGACCATTGTGTGTGTGCAGGACCGGGTACCCCACCCGTGCATCACACGTTGCACAACACACTGCACACACAGGGCAGCGCCAGGCAGTAGCTATGGTGGGAGACAGGTCAGTCATGAGACACAGTGCCACGGCCACCACAGATGCATGGGCAGCCCGCTGAGACCTGCCAGCCATGACAGGCTGACCATTGGCCTCATGGGGTGGCACCATGTTTGGAAAGGGGTCTGCAGCACATCGAACATGCCTGCGCCAGGCATGCCTGGTATGCCCACAGCTGAACGCCGGTGTCGACATGGAAGGTGTCGACGATGCCGGGAATGGGGTGGACGTGACACTGTGCAGTGTGTGCGGTGCATGGGCAACAAACTGGGTGCCCAATGTGGCCATGACAGCTGTGAATGCACGTGTCTGCCTGTCAATGACAGCGGTCACATCCTCCTGCTGCCAGGCCATCTCTACCAGGAGCAGAGCATGGTCTCTGCTGCGCAACTCCTCTGCCTGGTGCAGAACCACCTGAGTGTATCCACCGCTCTAACAAGCCGTGACTGCTGATCCATGGAAGCCTGGGTAGGCAGCTGTGCTCTTCAAAGAGGTCATCCACGGATCGGCTTGCTGTCCCTCATGGTGTTCCTGGACATGCTGGGCATCACCCCTTGATGATGGGCTCTGCACACACAGCCATACCAGTGCCGTCCACATGCAGTGCACTGGCGATGCCCCCTGACACTGTTCCTCTTCGCCATTGGCCGACTGCTGACACTGCCCCTCTGGCCGCCCACTCATCAGGGCTCACCGGTGCCACCGCAGCAGCCACAACAGCCCACCAGCCTGGACTCACACCAGTGCTGCCCACTGGTGCATACAGGCACAGGCTTGGACTGTGATGTTACGCAGGCCTCCACGGGTGGCACCACCCACAGCTATGCCCATGCTGTTACCTGCTGTGGGGCTATCCTGTGGCCCACACATGTCACTGTCTGTGATGTGTGATCCATCATCATCGGTGCCGGATCCAGCACCAGTCTGTGTCACAGCACGCTGGCATCCATGGACACTGTCACGCTGGGACATGAGCAGGGCCTCCTCTGCACCAGCACCACGAACTTCAGTCCAGACAGACAGGTGGGTATGCTGTGGTCCTGACCCTTGGACACCTGTGGAGGTGGATGGGTGCTCCTCTGTGTCTAGGGTATCACCCCAGTGGACACACCACCACCGCTGACCCATGTAGGCAGCTCAGGAGCTGTAAGGGAACACGGTAGCATTAATGTCTCTGCCCTACCCTATGGCGTTCCCCCACCCCCACACAGTGACAGTTTAGGACCTACCATGCAGTGACGGGCTACCACCTGTCTGGAAGCCATCACCTGGAATGCCTTGTAGGGCACAACGCCACATGCTGCCAGCCCTCCTCCTGTGGTGTCAGGCGTGTCACATCCCGCTGTCCACCACCAGTTGCAGTCGTGCTGCCCTGATGGCAGCCATCTTATCTTTATCCTCCTCTTGTCCATGCCCACCTTCTTCTTGCACTCCTGTATGGATCGCTGGTGGCTGCTATGCTGGTTGATGGCACGTGCCTCATCCCATGCCGCAGCACGGCCTGTGGTGTTTCCGCTGTCCACTGAGCAGCGGTTCCCTGTCGAGGTAGGTATCAAACAGGGCATCTGATTCTGCCGGGTGAAGTTGGGCCTCCTCCATCTCCCACATCTCTGTTCCTCCTCCTCCTCCTCAAGTTTGGTCATTATTGATCCTGTGGGAATGACAGGTGTTACCTCTGAATGTGCAGTCCCATGCATCTCCCACACACCACAGTCCACAATTCCAAACAGCATGCAACCCACCACAATAGACTGCAATACCAAACAATGACCTCTGAAGCCCCATGTTGCATTTATATAGCGCAAGGCATGCAAATGAGGCGAGGCGCAACTTTAAGTGGATGCTAATGCAGTGGCTGTGCCATGGAATTGCTGATGACCTGATTTGCATATGCAGGCTGAATATCACACTGTTGCACCTTACACAATTGTGTTGGCGTGTTCAGGCAAAGGTGCACCTCTGTGGCGTGCACAGTAGGCACTGCACGGCACATGCCTGGGGTGCTGATGCCTGCTGTGCTGATGACATGCTGAGCACAGGAGGCAGTGCAGGGCACGGCAACCACTGTGCCAGCGGTGCTAGTGCGCGTTCACATATATAGTGCTTGTGCCCTGGAGCACCATAGGCACTCATGGTGCCACAGCACTTTAGGCCACTGCAGGGCATCACACACAGGCACCCAACTGCACTACATGCAGGAGTCCCAGTCGTGCTGTGGCGGTCCATGGGTAACAGACCCTTGACCCTCTGTTTGACCTTTGCCCCTAAAGTGCCATGCGTCCGCATGGTGCACTGTCCTATTACGCTGTACCATGACAGTGCAATGGGAATGGCAGCGCTGTACCACGCAGCACCTGCACATGCCTGACATGTGCTACAGAGTGCCATTTGTGATCCTAGCTGCAGTAGTCATGGCACGCAGGAGAGCAGCCTGTGGAGCCCTCTGAGCTGGCCAATTTGGTGCTCCATTGTGGAGCCCCATGCTGAGGCTCTGTTTGGGGATGTGCCCTTAGATAGGGCAAGGAGTGCTGTGTGGGAGGAGGTGGCAGTGTCACTGGAGGAGGCCACGGTATCTCCAGAAGTTTGGAGCAGTGTCACCACCATTATGAGGACCTCCGTGGAGGGACCCAGACAGGCTTGTCCATCTACGGGCACACGCCAGGTGAGGTGCAGTGCCACATCGAAGTAGGTGCTCCATCCATACACTGGTAGCGTCCATCCGGGTTTTGCGGTGGGTATGTGTCCACCACGGGGCCGCCCAGTGTGGGGGTGGTGGTCATGGTGGGGTTGCGGCATGGCTGGGCTGTGCGGGATCGCACACCTCAGGATGGGCCTTTGTTACTGTTTTGTACTGATGTTCCCTCTCCATGTTTGCACCCTAGGCCCTGAGGAAAGGCGCGGCCAGAGAGGCATGGGCATGTCATGAGCAGGAGGCTGCCCGGCAACAGCCACATGATGGCAGGCCCATTCCACATCAGTGCCCAGATGTCACGGATGCAGGTGAGTACCTTTCTTCCAGGATATTCTGTGCATGCTGTGTTGCGAGGTGGTGGCGCGGGCATGGCTACCATCCATTGACACCACTGACGCGGCATGCCACACGGTACACTCAGCACTGTCCTGTGGCACTGTCATGTGTGGTGTGCATCGCTGGTGGTCCATGCATGCACTGGGTACATTGCTGTGCCACTGCCTTCGCACCACATAGCCATGTCACTGTATAGCCACGTGGTGCTGTGCGGGACTTGGGCAGTGGGTGTGTGTAGTGGTCCACATGGCTGTGTGCACCTGGGTGGGCAGGTCTTGTGGACACGATCACTGTGGGTGGTCACACACCATCACAGGGAGTGGCCCACTGCTATATGCCATGCAAAGTGGGTGGGCTGCAGGGGATGGACATTCACACCTATTGACTCTGCTCCTTTGTCCTAGGTGGTTGGCATTGGATGGCTGTCGAGAGGGCCTTGCAGGAGTTACTGTAGCTAGTGAGGGCATCACAGGAGATCCTCCAGTGAATAGAGAGGCATGGGATCAGGAGATGGCAGTCGCTAGGCACCACAGAAGTGATGAGCGGGCAGGCGTTGGGCCCTCCATGCCCCTGGAAGAACCTTACCTCCTTGGACCCACCCTCATACCCTTCTTCCTTCTCCCAGTTGTTCATCCCTGCCCATTACCCGCCCCACCTGGTTTTTGGCCCTTCCCCATTGTATATATTTGTATATAGTTATGTTTCTTGCCTATTTTAATACATATGTTTTGTTATGACAACTGTGGTGGTCTATGATTTGCAGTGGGCTACAGGTGCTCAGCTGCAGTGGTGTGCATGGTGTCAGGGTTGGTGCAGGCATGGGCGTGTGTGTGTGTCCAGAAGTGAACCACCTATGGTGTGGTGGAGGAATCAGTCACTGTCTGTGGTTTGTGTACTGTTCTCTGTGCACTGGTTGCCTATGTGCAGTGGTCCATGGTGCATGTTCTGTGTCCATGGTGCCCCTGTCAGACCATCCATGGCCTGTGCAGGTGATACCCTTGCATGTCTGTGATATGCACCATCTGCTGGTATGTCAGTGGTGGCTGTCCATGCTGGACAACTACTGTACCCGCACAATGCCAGGTTGCCTCCTGTCACCAGTATGGTGCACATCTGCCTCGGGTGGCACTGTGGCCTCCACTGTTTTTGTTCCCCTCCATGCTGTCGCTTGTGTTTGTTGAGGGATGTGCTCCACTGTCTGTCACTTGTGCTCCAGCCACATGCTGGTGGCGTGTGGCTTCATAATTGCATGTGGTGGCTGGTACACCTGTGCCATGGAGAGGTGCTAGCTGTGGGTACCGCAGCTGCTGTGTCCATGTGTTGGTGTGCACTTGGGTATGGGTTGGTGTTTGTCCATGTACTGTGTTGCATCCTATGTGCGCATGCTTCCATGCACCACTGTGGGCTTCTGCTGGCTGTTGTGGCCAGTGCTGGGATGGGGTGTGTCCTTGGGGAGGTGTGCAGGTGCTGTACTGCTGGTGGTGGGGTCCGGGCATGTCCTGTTGCATGTGTGGTACCTCGTGTGCCGACACATAGTCAGTCTCTCAGCTGTACCTCAGAGGGCCATGCAGGGGCGGCACTGTGTCTGCAGTTGTTGCATTGGTATATGCTGCCTCCACTGCAGGGTGCTCGTGGTGGGACTGCCTTGCATGACTCATTGGGCACAGGGTTGCATTGTCACAGTGGGGTGGTGGCATGCTTTTAAACTTAGAAGTGGACAGAGAGCTACCAAAAGTCAGTGTTCACCCTGCAGTACCTAAGCAGTAGTGAAAGTAAACTGCTATTTTCCTCCTAACTTCAACCCAGCTTCAGTGGGCTAATCAATGACACACAAATAAAACAAATCATTGGCTATTACTGTGCCTTCATTAACCAATGTAGTCTATGCACTGACTATCACTGCACTTCTGCTACAGCTAAAATGTGCTAAAATTTAAAGATGGGAAAAATGCATCCTTTTGATAGGCAGTTTTAAACAATTAAAACTGCAGAAACATGTTTGATTGGTTCCCTCTTCTGTTATGGGTACACGTGTACCTTGCTATCCCCTCCATTTGCAGCTGTATCTGTGCAAGTAAGTACCAAATTACTGTCTGACTTTAAACACTTTTACCTAAATAATGCAGCATCATAGGTTATTTCTAGCAACATAGTCAAATAGAGCAGTACAAAATGTTTTGATTAATACTATTTACCTGTTACTAACACTTTTTATCATACTAGAAAAATGCTTTATAAAATATAATATACTTACAGTTATAAATGTGGTGTGTCTCAGTGTAGGCTAAGATTGCTGCTGTCGACTTCTTCTTCAGTGTTCTCCGCTCTGATTGGTTGTCTCACATGGCCTGATAGATCTAGCATAACATTGGCAGAACTAGCTGTCAGTCAAATAGCAATCAGATATGATTCGATAATGAATACAGTTGTCGCTACCAAGCTTAAATTTGTGAACTTTTGCATGCACGACACTACTTTTGTGACACTTTCGAATGCACGACACTACCATTGCGACACTTTCTCTAAAACGACACTATATTTTGTGACACTTTCGTGTGCACAACACTGTTTTTTCGAAACTTTGAATTTACTGACATAATTTGATGATTTTTTCCAAAAATGATGATTACTGAAAGGAAGTTTCTGCTTTTTACCTAATGTACAAATACATGAGTTCACACAATTTCACATACTTATTCTGAAATTGTAACTCTACCTTGCAACTATGTAATTGCTGAAGCTACATTTTCGCATTTCATTGTTTTCTGTCATTCCACAAGTGACCTTGATATTCATTCCTAATCAATAATTGTGATTATTTATGTTATCAATAACACATGAACAGAGCTTGGTTTAACAATATCTTAAGCACTCCCTAGAGAAGAAAATGTTCAAGAGGAAGTTGCAGCAACCAACAAAACCTCAACAAATACAACGCTTGAAACAACTAATCTCAGTGCTGTAACTATATTACGAAGGAAAACTGAACACGGAAAATTTGTTACACTATAAGAATCTGTGTCTGGTGTGTGTTCCAAATTCATATGATGAGGTGTATGAGTTCTTGAGAGATCTGCTAAAAGATCTATTTATTACTGTCTTAAAGCTTTCTGAAAAAATGTGCCTTTTGTAACTAAAGCCTTTCGAGAGCCAACTCGCCAAAATTCAACTTAAACCCCTAGACAAATATGGGTAATCAGGATGCTAGTTTTAGTTTACTTTCACCAGAATCTGCTGCACTCCTTGGTCAAAGACAATCTACAGCTAATATATTTAATAATTTGACTGGACCCAAGAGTACGCTCATATTTGTTTTGGCTTCCACACCGATCGGAACTCATACCAAATACTGCAAGGAAGACGAGGCTTTAAAATTTAAACAAACTGCATGTTACATCTTTCCAGACATAGATCCTGAAACTCTTAAAACACAATCAATTTATGCAATTTAAAGAGGACCTTACTAACCTTGGTGCCTCATTCAAAGTCTGGTACCCTGCTAAATGTATATTGACATGGGAGAGGAGAAGCATTTGTTTTTTGACCGAAGCAACTTAGAGAATATATTATCTTGAAAAGGCTCAAAGAACTAAACAAAATATTGATTCTGACCAAGATGTGGAGGAAAAGATGCTTTCCCTTCAGGGAGAAAAAACTTAATTATTGAACAGTTAATTTGTCTTCAGTAACAACAATCTTTAAACTTCATTGTTGGATAAGATTTATATATATCTTTCGGACCAGCAGGAAATTGGCCATGGAAAATAATTTATTTTGTGGCATTATTGTGTTAAGAGGACAATTAAATTATTGATTACTATTTCTGGCTAAATTCTATAAGCTTGTGACTGATATCCATCTTATCATCATTATATATTATAATTTTTTCCCTTTGTCTAGTGGATTTTACCTATTTTTGGGGGATGTCTAAATCTTCTAAATGGTAAATTGAATATCTTAATATTTTTTTGAGTGGACAGCTCCAAATATGTTGTATGTATTACATAATATAATAAAAAAGTGATTGTCAGAGTTCTGCCAAGACAAGAGGCAGCACATGGAGTAGTGGGTACCCTCACACACATCTTGTGGGATTGCCCAGTCCTGCAGCACTTTTGCAGTCATGTTCATTACTTTTGGAGTAAAGTGGTGTGTCATTAGATGCCCAACGTTCCTTGCTTTAGGCTTTTAGGAGGTCCTTTTCCCTTTCTTGTCCCATGCCCAGAATGGAACAGTGTGCAATGACTTCTACTGGCAGCCCTAGAGGTGAAACAACCGATCCTACTCAGATAGAGGTCAGATAACCTCCAGCTCTCAGAATGGCTCATGGCAATGGCCAAATTAGCTGAATTTGAGAGACTCTCACATATAGTGGCTGATAACCTTCCTTGGTATGATGCTATATGGGCACGTTCATATCTTTGAAATAAGGAAATACATTTTTATTATTGTTTGCTACCTAGACTGTAGGGTGTTTCACTCCATGGCTAGGCTGTGTGCTGCAGTAATGCTTGTACTTTGTATTTTGGAAAATATGTGAGACAAGATTGGTTTTGCTAAATTATGTTTTGTTTATTATTTGATTTTATTTAAGTGTCTGTCAATAAAAAAGTAAAAAAAAAACAACCCATGGAACTCCTATCCAGCCAGTCAGATGGCAGCTCCAGCTTGAACTGGACCAATCAGGGCTCTTAATCTTTGCACGGTTTCAAGCCACGGATTTTGCTTGGACTGAAAAGGTGTTCAATGTTCAACCACTTGTTTCATGGACAGCCTACAGGAACATCCTGAGAGCCTTGATTCTTCTTTTTTTGGACTCCCTCTTCCTTGGAATCAGCACCAGGAATACCTGTCAGCAAGTACCACCAGCACCAATCACCAGATTTTTGACAGGACAATAGCCAGCCCCTGAAACTCTGGTCCAGCCAATCAGGGAGTGGCTCCCTACTCTTCAACAGCCTCCCCAAGTGGCCCTCCATACTGCTGCCTCCCCATGCAAAAGACAGAATGCTAAGGACAAGGTAAGGAGTCTGCCCACAGTGGGCCCAGTGTCTGCCATTCACTGGACATGCTGCCCAGATCTCATCGAGTCCTCCTCAGAATCAACACAGTAAACTGCTCACCCTAATACCAATTTGTTAATTGTTGCTAACATCCTATCAGGTTCTCCTTGTTCCTTGGATTTGATCTGGACTTTGTGACTGTTTATTCAGGCTGCAACACCAGCTACTGCCTGGATCCTATCTGGGTTACTTTTGAACCTTAATTTTAACTGGACTTCACAGACTATATCTTTTATTGCTATTCTCTTTACTCAGCTTTTGTTGTCTGCTTAGCTGGGATACTCAACAGCCTATGTCTGTGGTAGCTTCAGTACTGAATTACATTTCCTGTTGATGACTTTATAGCCTATTCATCGTATTTTTTCACAGCTTGCTGCCCTTCCCAGCTAAGGTACACCTAGCCTGCTCTAGTCAGCATCAATTGCTGCTTAGCTAGTAAACATTGTCCTTTAGGGAAAGGGAAGGAGAAATTGTTTAACCAGGAAAGGCACACTAAGCTAAAGTTGTTGCCAGGTGCAACCTCAGAGCACAAGGAAGTTAAATGACTTGCTCAGGATCACAGAGTGTGCAAGTGGGGCTGTGGGATTCAAACCCAGGTCTCCAGGTTTGCAGCTCATTGCCCTAAACCACAGCACTATACTGTCTCCAGTTCTTTAGTACTGTAAGCTTGCATTGCTTTGGCCCCAGTTATACAGCATTTACTTAGGTTGTTTTGGAGCCCAGTTGCTTACCTAATTTCTGCTTGGGATCTTGCCCTGGTCACCATTTAACTGTTGCTTACCAAAACTGCATTACTTTATTTTACTCTATTCTTGCATTACTATAGTATCTGCTGTGCTGTTGTATTCACCTATCCAGCTGTTGTTGCCCTGTAGCTTTCCTAAAATGAAGTTAAACTACTTATTTTCTAGTCATGCTTGATCTGACTTAATCTGTTTAGCTTCTGCAGCTGTGTCACTGCCACTGTAACTTGTTGTGCTTTTTCTGACAAAAGTGACACACTTCTGTCAATACCTTACTATGCTTCCTATCCTTTTCTTCTGCCTTACTCTTGTACCCCTCCCACCCACATCTCCACCCACTTCTCCCTCCCCTCCATCCTCTCCTGTCTTCCCTTCCTTTCTCCCTCATATCTCCTCCCCATAGTCTCCATCTTACCTTTCCCCATCCTCCTCTAACCCCTCCACTCCTTTATTTCCCTTACACTATCTCCACCATCCACCCTGGGCTCCTCTCCTCCCTCCTCAACCTTGAATTTCACCACCATACTTTCTCCTCCTTCCCTCTGCTCCCTCACTCCACCCCACCATTCTACGTGGAGGAAGTCCCACTCATTCTCCTACTCCTCTTCCTTTTCCTCCTCCTCACTGGCAATGTTGAACCCCACCCCAGCCTCCTCTTTCCTCTTCTCCTTCTGCCTTTTCTAAAGACCTCAGCATTTTACACTCAGTGCTAGAAGCTTCTCTCTAGACTCAACCCTCTTAAAGTCTGGGCCTCTCTGTATTGTTCTGGTCTCTTGTGTATCTCTGAATCTTGCTTCCTCTCTAGGGTACCTGACTCCTGCTTGGCTCTCCTGACAACCACATCTTCTGGCAGGACAGTGGCAAGTGTGGTAGTAGTGGTGGTGCCCTGTATGTTCGTCAGAACTTTTCTTGTTCCATCACTTTCAGAGAGTCTGTCCTATCCTCTCATAAGCCCTTTAGCTAAACTATCCTCCTGTCCACCCTTTTTATCTTCGTTGGTGTTCTCTATGCTTCTCCTAAAATCTTCCCTCCTCCTTGGTTGGCTTACTTTCATTTCTAATTTCCCATGATTCCTCTGGTAGCTTATCCTCCTTAGGGACTTTAACATCAATTGGCTCTCCTTGCCTATAGGCCCACCCCCCAGAGGACTGATACCTAAACCTTACCTCAACAAATTTCCTATCCCACCCAACTCAATCCACACACCCCTAACCACTCTCTTCTGGACTGGATGCTCTCCTCCCACTGCCATTGTATCACTACAGCAGGCACTCTGCCAGACACCTTCAGTGATCACTATATGGCCTACTGTATTAGGAAAGTTAGGCCCTCTCATCCTCCCCCAAATACATTTGGTCCAGCTCCCTCCAGTCACTTGACTCGGGTGCCTTCCTAAATGACCTTACTGCCTCCGATTGGTTTCCCATCTATTCTGCCCTTGAAACTGACACTGGTCTCTCCCTCTTCTATGCCAACCTTTGTCATTGCTGGGACAAGCACACCCCTTAAGAAATCCAGGGTTAAACACTCCCACCAACCTTAAATTACACTTGACCTCATCAATTTGTGCAAGTACCAGGATCAAGTGTGGGCTAATTTATATGTTCCTGCCCAACCTCTTATTATACAGGTTACTCAGGAACTCCTGCACTAAGGCTGTCAGGACTGCTAAGGCCCTTTACTTCAAATCAAATCTCCTGTCTAACCTTAGTTCTTTGGCTAAATTCTAGAAGGTTATCCACCTCTTTAAACCTCCAGCCCATTCTGCTCCCTGTGTCCTCCAGGTGTACAGTTTACCAGTCTCCAACCCTTCATCTGTTGCTGATCATTTTAACAAATTCTTCACTAACTGCCCACTTCCCTCTGTCTTGCATCTCCTGGTCTCCTGTCCCTCCTGTCCTCTTCTGTCTGTCCTTGTCCCACTCACCTGAGGGCTTCCAGTTTCTACCTGTATTCCCTCAGGAAGTCTTCCTCATTCTTTCCTCACTAAACCCTTCCAAGTCCAGCACTGATGGGCAGGACCCAAAACTTCTCTGTATCCAAAACTTCTCTGTATCTCCACTCCAGTTATTGCCTCTTCATTCTCTCACCTCTCCTCAGCATTGTCCCCAGACCTGGAGAACTCTGGAGGTGTTGTCTCTGTACTAAGAGAGTGAACCATCCTCCTCGGCAATTATCGGCTGATCTCCCTCCTCCCTCTGTTATGGTTGCAAGACAGTATCATCTTCTCTAGGCTTGCTGACTGTTTTTTCTCAGATTTCCTCTACCCTTTCCAGTCTGGTTTTAGGAAGCACCACTCAGTGTCTCCTCCTTATTGCATGTAACTGACTCAGTCCTCAGTGGGATGAGTCAGGACATATCACCACTGCCATATTTATCAGTCTGGCCAAAGCCTTTGACTCAGTATTCCACCTTCTCCTCCTGGACAAGCTGAGCTCTGCTGGTCTCTCAACTCCTGCTGTTGATTGATTCCACCCATACCTCATGGGTCGTCAACAGTCCATATAGGTGGGAGGCACCCTGTCCCTCCCTTCACATCCTAGTTGTGGTCCCATAGGATTTCCTCCCAGATCCTATCCTGTTCTCAATTTTCCTCAATGACCTGCCCTCTGCCTGTGTCTCCTCCTATATCTATATGAATGTAGATGATACAGTCATGTACACCACCGCCCTCCACTTCAGCTGCAGATGATCTGCTTCAGGAAGACTTCAACAACATACTGAGCTGGTTCCATGTACACTAGTTCAGGTTCAGCACCAAGAAAACAGTGTCCATTACCTTTAGCACCAGCCAGAAACTGGCAAGGCTGTCACCTCACCTGTTTTCTCCATGCTGGATGGCACACATCTATGGTAGTCCCTGCCATCAAGTACCTCAGTGTGTAGCTTGATAGTAAGCTCAACTGCTCTACCACATTGATGTCATTCATTCCGAGATCCAACCCAAACTTTCTGCCCTGTACCATAACAAGGACTGTCTTCCCCCAGGTCCACTGGGAGCTGGTCACCAGAATGGTTCTCTTGGTCTTTAACTATGCAGATGTGGTCTATGGTATTGTCCCTCCTCCTCCTTTGCCAGACTAGATACCTCTGTGATGCTTTCTACCATTTTGCTACCAAATCTCCCCATACTCACTAGTTCTTCTTCTACCCTCCCTTTCTATCCTCCCACTCTCCTCATGTCACCAATCCCACTGTGCCTCCTTGATTGCTAATTACTGGTTTGAGTCCCTTCCTCCTACCTCTCCTCACTTCTCTTCCCCCAGTCCTCTTACTCTTTGCTCCAGGGATCCTCACACCTTCTCCATTCCCACCCCTACATTCCTATTGAGCATTTGCCTTCTCCTACCATCTCCCTCCCTTTGGAATCTGCTTTCCTTCAGGTCCACCTCTCCCCTCACTTCCTGCCCTTAGATGCTGCCTAAGGCACTTCCCTGCTCCCCATCCTGTCAACCCCACTCAAGACTCTTCTTCCCTCCCTCCTGTGTTTTCATCTGGAAATGCACTCCACTTTTCTTGCCAGACTAAATGTGGTTTATCCTGCAACCTGTGCCTATACCCGTAAGCACTACCACCTTCTCCATCAAGCACTGAGCACTTAATGGAATTAAATCATATACATGCTTGTCTACATTTCATCTGCTAAGAACAAAGTAGTTAGCTGGCCCGGTGGTGCTGAGGGTTGAGGCACTGGACACCACACCTCACGCCACACGGTGACCCGGTTCGGGAATGAGCCCGGGATGTCGGAGGTTGCAGGGAGAAAGAGGATTGAGCATCTGAAGACTGCTCTCTCTCTGGGGAGGGATCCAGGGTTGCTCGCAGCCTGGTGACCCCTGGTGGAAACCAGGGGTAATGCAGGTACACTGGCTAGAAAGAGGGATGGGAGTGTGGCAGACATCAGCAGGGAAGCCATGCGCAGATGTCATTGCATGCGCACTCTCAAGGGGAACAGAACCAAGCAGAAAAACCCTTCTCACTAGTGGAGATGAAGGGATGCCAGGGACACAGCCCACATCTCGACTGCCGCCAAGTCAGCTGGAGGACTCCAGGCCTGACCTGACACACAAGGTACAATCTTCCTAATTACAGACAGGCCATCATGGAGGATGGGCCCACCCCGGAGGGTGATCCAGGGGTTAGATCTGCCTGGGTGATCGGGAAGTCTCTCCAATGAGGGTTCAGGCATGGGAGTAGAGGCTGGGATTGAGTGCATACCCTGGAAGGATGCCCTCACTTGAAGGTGAATAAAGAGTACAAAAAAAAGAACAGTGTTGTTGTTTATCTGCTTGCTGAGCTGCAACTGTGAAAATGGCTATGTAATAGCTGCTTGGATGCTTTTATAATTTACCTTCTTTCAGTATTCCTCTTCCTGGTCCCCTGGTCACACCTGGAAATGAGCCTTGGCTCAGTGTGCCTTCCCAATTACCAATGTTGAAATAAATAAACAAACAAACAAACAAATAATAACATAATCATGTTTGGTGAGAACAGACTGCAGCTCTTCCTTATGCTCAACAATATTTGTTGATGTGTCATAACAGAATCAAAGAAGAACAAGCATTTGTCAGTGCTGAATGTTCTCTTGCTGGCATTAGCATTGGTAGTGCAGGAGTTAGAGAGATGCATAATAGGAATGGCAGTGAAGTACTGAACTGATGCCACCTAAACCCCACCCTGCAGAGACTGACAGGCATTGGGGTGTGCCTTTGGGTCATCAGCCATAATGCTCACTCCATTTCACCTCATCCTACCCTGCAGACACTGCCAAGTGTCACATTGCACCTGGGGTCTTCAGGCCTTACACTCACCCCAATCCATAAGGAAATATGCTGAGATGGGTGCAGTATAGGAGAAAGAGGTGAACTTTGGAGCTGAAGAGTCCAAGGCACCTCAATGCTTCTCACTGGCTGCAGGGTGGGGGTAGAATGGCATGAGCATTACAGCCGACAAGCCAAGGCACACCTCGATGGCTGTCAGTCGCTACAGGGTGGGCTATGGTTGGAAACCCTAATGCCCCAGGTGTTTGTTGGTATTTTCACTCCAAATTTTCAACATGTGCTTTTTGTGACCCCACCTCATGAACAATGGCACTATCAGCTCATAAGCTGAAAGGTGATTTTGCACAGTGACTGTGCCATTTGGCACCATAGGTATGAAAACACACTTTGGGCAGGATGTGAAAATGACAGCTGTACTGTTCATGAGAAGGTATAAAAATGGCAATGGCAATTGAGTTCACCACAACATAACCCAGATAGACTATCTTAGGTAGCTGGTTCATTCCACTAGGGGTGTCAGACAGACGAGGCATACTGATGAGTCCTGGTAGGATGAAACACATGTCAATGTATTCTGTTGGCACCCTTTGCAAACTGTGTGAGAGGGCCTTTCGGCATCATGCATTTCTGCTTAAAGTTGAACCAGCATAATATTCTGTGGTGATTTGTATATGCAGCCCATGATGCTTTGCATTGTGGGGTCAGTGTGTGACTTTGTATTTCTTTGAAGCTTGGCTTCCAGCCAAATGCCCTTTGGGGTAACCTTGCTTCAGTGCCTGCACACAGAGGTTCTTTGTCTTCTAAAAATGGCAATGTTGAAAATGTGGAGTGCAAATATGAAAAATTGGTGACGCCATGAGCATGCCCATAATGTGATTATTTTGGGATTTTTTAACCACATTTTCAACATAGGCATTTTGGGACCTCCACTCATGAACACCGCCACTATGATTTTGTTAATCTGTCCCAGACATTAATTTCCCACAGCAACCACGCCATTGTGAGCCCCATGTTCAAAAACACATTTTGGGTAGGATGTGAAAATGACAGCTGTACTGTTCATAAGGAGGTGTGAAAAATTGCAATGCTGAAAATCTGGAGTGAAAATATGAAAATTGGTGAAATCATGAGCATGCATTGAAACTGTGCAACACATGCCCATAATGCAATTATTTGGGATTCTTTAGCCAAATTTTCAACATAGGAATTTTGGGACCTCTGCTCATGAACAGTGTCACTCTGATTTTGTTAATCTGTCCCAAACATTGATTTCTCACAGCAATCATGCCATTGTGCACCATATGTGCAAAACACATTTTGGGAAGGATGTGAAAATGACAGATGTACTGTTAATAAGGAGGGTGAAAAATGGCAATATTGAAAATCGGGAGTGAAAATATTAAAAATTGTTGAAGTAACAAGTATACGCGGAAACCAAGCAGCACTTCATACATAACACAGTGATTTTTGAATTATTTCACCAGATTTACAACATAGGTGTTTTGGGACCACCTCATGAACAGTGGCACTGTCATTTTGTTAATCAGTCCCAAAGGATTATTCCATGCAGTGACCACAAAATGACCTTTCTGGATGGAATAATGAGATGTCAGTGCATGTGTTAATGAGATGAGGTCCAAGAACCCCATGTTGAAAATTTGGAACCAAAATTCAAAAAATGGCTGAGATATCTACCTAAGTTGACCCCCATTTATGCCATTGTACAGCTTACTGGCATTTCTTCATTTTGCAGTTCAGGTTTGAATAGTACAGACATGTTCCTGCCACCAAAGATCACAGTGCTGGACCTCCAAAGAGGTAAGTATGTGGTAAGGGTGGCATGTGGGGAGGTGGGGTGCACAGATGGTGGTTGCGGATTAAGGGAGGGGGATGCCATGGGCAATGGACCATTTCCTTTTTTCAGGTACAGAAAAAAAACAGACATCATAAGACCATTTTCTTTCTTTACAGGTGAACTAAAACAAATGTTGGGCACACTGGGTGGCTCCCAGTGTATCTCATGACTTTTTGGGGTGATGTTGGCCATACTGGGGTGGGCTCCCAGTGTGCCACACAATGAGTGGGCTGGGGCAGGAACATGACAACGTGGTCATCTTTCTGCAGTGGTGGCACTGGGGTGGGCTCCCAGTGTGCCACACAATATAGCCTAAAAGATAAATTGTTTATTTTACACACTGCTGTCATGCCCATAAAGTAAATATGTTTGAAAGGGGATTGCAGCTATCATTGAAGTTGTATTAAATATATCCTCTTTGCTGGCATTGCTTTCTTTGCACACTCTGAATAGCCTTAAAGAAAACATTAACTTTTATGTACTACTGTCATGCCCTGTAAAGTCAAAATGAAGGAGAATTACCAGCTGTCATTGAAAGTTGAATTTGTCATTATGTGCGCTAAGGAAATGAAATCAAATGACAGCATCTGTTGGGATTTTGAATGTCGGGCACTTGAGTTGTCGGGATTGTGTGATGTTGGTCTTTGGTGATGGGATTTATATTGTCAGGATTAAATATGGATCCTAATGTGGGTGGTGTGGTGGACATGCCGACAAAGTTGCACCACCGAAATCAGCTTTCTTTGGGGATTCCTGCTGCTGCCAGGTTTATTGAAATGTTTCACCAGGAAGGCATGTCGGGAGGCATGTCACATGTGCTGCAGCATGCGACTTGTCTCTGATTGCAGCGGCACATTTCTTACAAGTTGTGTTCACTTTACATAATTCTTGTGTCAGTGCTAGCATGCTGGCTAACTGGGGAATGAGGGACGACTTACCAAAGTGTGTCCTTCATTCACCAACACTGACACACCCTCTGCATTTCTCCTACTACCACAAGAAGTTGCTGAAGCACAAAGCAACATAAAAATGGTATGTTTTTGTAAGGGGTCAAAGTTGAGCTTTGGCGAAGTCAGACAGAGCTTCTCAAATTATGAAGAAAATTATATTCATTTGTTGAAGCAAATCAGATTGAGGATGAACATAAAATGCTTTTCCTATTTGTAGTTGGAGCTAAAATATTTGTCCCACTTAGCAAAGCAAAGCAACTTTATTTATATGGCGCCTTTCATAATCAAGGTGCAGTACATAATATAAATTACAATAAAACCAATAGTACAAATTAAAATCAATCTAATATAAATTACAATAAAACCAATAGTACAAATTAAAATCAATCAATTAATTAATACTTAATTAGGGAAGGCCAATGAAAATAAATATGTTTTCAGCATTGATTTAAAGCTGCTGACGGTTAGGCATTCTCTCAACTGATGAGGTAAAGAATTCCACATGGTTGGTGCTACAAATGAAAGGCACGAGCTCCAGATGATTTTAAATAAACCCTGAAACCTCTAGCAATCCCTCACTGGAGGATTGGAGGGCGATCAGGGCAGTAGGGAATCAGGAGATCTTTCGGGTAGTCGGTTCCTGTTTTGTTTCCAAAGACTCCA
Source organism: Neoceratodus forsteri (assembly GCA_016271365.2). Lineage (NCBI taxonomy): Eukaryota > Metazoa > Chordata > Ceratodontiformes > Ceratodontidae > Neoceratodus > Neoceratodus forsteri. The sequence goes on along the minus strand of CM028137.1, from coordinate 255,841,174 downwards.
GGCTAGTTTCATTTTATGAGCTTCCCACAAGCCTGAGTAAACTATTTTTGCCAAAGGCATACTATATGTTGTATGTTAGCCAAAAAGGTTTCAGTTTCAAGGCTGAAACAACAATTGCACAAAACTATTGCAGAACACATCACATGTTTGAAGAAACTGTCTTCCTTCTGCAAAAAAAAATGAGTGACTAAATGGTATGTGATATTATCAATCAGGAATTTTATTGCCATTTACTAAATTCTTCACAACTTGAAATGCTTCCTTGGTACAAGACACTTAAGAAGCCAATACCTTTGAGAAAACTAGCACAGCATAAAACATCCTCAACATCAGAAGCATGTAAAACAAATATTTTGGATCTGACAATGACAACACTCAGTAGTAAAAGCACACACAAACGCCACCTTCTATCACTGCAATGGGATGAATTATACATGGCATTGTTGTTGGCTCAAGTCATATCAGTGTAGCATCTGTCAACAGATGGGATAACTAGCCCAAGCTGCAGAACATACAGACTCATACCAATAGCCTAATTACACGAGTTGATCCTCTAAGGAACTGCTGCCTTAGAACTATATGGTTTGTCTTATCTACACACTACATTTTGCATTCTTGCAATATTGAACAGCCCATAGAAGATCAGTCAGTGGACTAAGTGGACTGCAGTCCATTGGGACTGGTGATAGGAGTTTGTAAAGCTGTATGATGTGATGGCAAACATTAATGATGATAAATCAAAATTGAAATTGATATGGGTACAGCCATATCAATTATTTCTGTAAAAATGCAGTAACATAAATATAGAGAAGTGAACCTACTACCAGTAAGTTGTGTATTAAAACATATACAGATTAAATATTGCATCTGTTAGGAACAGTTTCATTACTGTCACATGCAATGATCAGGTTTATATTTACAATAGTTTGCCATACATGGGAGTGGCACTGCACTTATTGGATGAAATTGGTTTAGAATTTAAAGATAGTGTGGTCTAAAGTACTGTATATGATGTCAGTGATGAAGTAGAAATGTTCTGTCCAAAATATATTTCTGTGTTCAAAGCAGATATGGAGTTGGTAACATATATTAAAGTTAGACTACAGCATGCATCTGAGAAAGATGTGCCACAATTGTGTTAGGTTTAGGTTGTGCCCTTACTGCCCTATAAAGTTTGGGAAGCTAGAAATCAGTAATCAACAATTATCAAGCAAGTCTAATTTATTTATATAGCACCAAATTATGAAGGCTCTGAGATCTGCATAGTCCAAACAGTTCCAAGTAATACAAACATTAAAATCAGACAAAAATAACAAAATAAAATTAGATAACAGAGATGGTAAAAATCTTAAAATATACAGTATAGCCATAAAAGTAAAACATAAACTGACCCGATTTACTCAAAGCCCAGAGGTTAACTAAATGCTTGCTTAAACAGATAGTACCTAAGCCCCTTTTCAAACACTTCCACGAGGGTGATTTTGCACATTCAAAGGCAAGGCATGCCATTTATTTATTACTTATTTGATTTATTTGAAATGTTGTAACTGGAAAGGCCCACCGAGTCAAGACTTGTTTCTAGGTGTGACCCCAGGAAGAGGGAACAAATTGTGCACAGTAACAATGAAAGCAGCAAAATATAGTGCTGGAGTACATAAGCTATACAGATTATGAAAACAAGTACAGTCAATTAACTGGTATAAGTTACATGATGAATTGTATATTAACTGTAACACTAGTGCAAAAGTCAATTAAAAATAGAGAGCGAATAGGGATCTGCCAGAAAACTAAAATAAAATGTATAAAAAGAATAACAACAGCATCAACGGTATATCAGATGGTGACAGTTAAGGGCATAGAAAAGTACAAGGACAGATTCTGGAAAGAGTATGAGAAGGCTAAGGGCAAGAGCAGAGAGAGAGAGAGAGAGAGAGAGAGAGAAATACAAAGAGAGGATCAAAAGGTAGAAAGGAGGAAGGATCCATATACATTGAACTGTGACAAAGTGTACCTTGGCTGCTTTAAACTGGTATTGGGAATATTTAACAGATTGGCCTTGCTGAGCAGAGAGGTTGGTCTATACTATACACAAATAAGGGATCATTTGGTAGCCCAGACTGTATAGAAACTTGTATAGTACCAATGCAGTCTTGAAAGTGGTGTGCCAGCACACAGGCATCCAGTGCAGCACATGCAGGACAGGAGTGATATGTTCAGAAATATTAATTAAGACAATCGACCTGGCTGTAGCTTTTGCACAGCTGCAAGCAAGACACCAGCTTCCTAGATTGCCCTAGATATAAAATGTTGCAGTAGTCAAATCTAGATGTCACAAAAACATGTACTAGGGCACCATTTGCTTCTCTAGATAGGGGTTTGATCCAAGTGACATTTTTAATTGGAAAAGAAACACTGTGGACAAAAGCTGCCACCGTTGTTCTAAAGACAGATTATTGTATACAATGATGCCCAGATTGCTAGTCTTATCCACCACCACTACCAGAGGCATGACTACAATGATGGATATGCAGGAATGCTGCTAGTCCGTGTTAGCTCACAAAAACCTTGTTCAATGAGCACCACTTCCTTGTCTTTCCTAGATTGAAGCTTAGCCAGCTGGAGGTCATCCAATTCACAATTTCTTTTATGCATTGGTTTAAAACTGAGATTGTCCTATTCCCATCAGGCACAAAAATAGATACAGCTGGGTGTCAACTTCATAACAGTCAAACTCCAGCTTGTACCATCTAATGACCTCTCCTAATGGCAGCATGTATACAACAAATAACTTGGGAAATAAATGGCCCCTGCAGCACCCCCACAGATGAGCATAGCTAGCTGCAGAGAATACGTTCTTATAGTGACCTGCTAAAACCTACTGGAAAGGAAGAACTCAAATCATCTTAGTGCTGTTCCTGTGAGTCCAGCACATTGCCTCAGGTGGCCCATCAAAACTTCATGATCCACCATATCAAATGCTAATGAGAGATCAAGAAGAACAACAATAGAATATTCTCCTCTATCTCTCACCAGTAAATAGTCATTTAGCATTTTGACAAGTGTGGTCTTTGTGCTATGCCTAGGCTTGAAACCAGATTGGAATACCTCATAGATGTTATTTATTTTAAGGTGCATCTGGGGCTATAACACCTACCTTCTCAATCACCTTACCCAAAAAGAAAAGGTTGAGACTGGAATGTATTTTATGAGAAGGTCCAGGTCCAGAGATTTTTCATTTTGTTTTGTTTTTAGGAGAAGCTTCACCACTGCCATTTTAAGGGCTGGAGGAAATATCTTTCTTCAAAGAACACAGGACAATCCTGCAACAACTGAAACCAAGACCTCCTGACAGTCCACTAACCATCAAGAAGGCCAAGAGTCCAGTGAATATAATGTGAGTTGCAGCCCATAGATCACCTTGAGAGCTTTTTCAAGTGAAACTGTCTAAAACTCACTTCAAAGCCATGGAGGGCACTACAACATTTTTGACCAAATGCTGTTGGCTACCAACAGGCCACTTGCAGAAATCCAAGCCCTGGTGGATGACACCATGTCTAAGAAGAACTTAACTAAACTCCTCACATTTCTTTACATAAAAGTTCCTCCAGACTGTATAGAGGTAGATGAAGCAATCTAGCAACAGTGCAGAAAAGCTTAGCTGGCTGATTCTTACCAAGCAATCACCTGTGACAGAATTAACTTCTTTAAGGTACTTTCTTCTGATACTCTGGAATAAGACTTCAAAGCCATTCTATCATCCTTCAGGCTAAACCTCTTCCAGAAATACTTGAATTTTCATCCTGCCTTCAACCGATGAAGCCCACATCAATACCGGTTCAAGCTGTGCTATCAGGCAATGGTCAGGCACAGACTGGTGTGAGTGAGCCCTGGGATGTAGTTATGGCCTGATTATAATTATATATAACTTATCATTAAAGGAGAACACTACAAAGAAAAGGCAAGAGGAGCATGGTTTAATCAGCGAGGTAGTCTCCATGTGGAATAATTTACCATGGCATGCAGTCCACAGTGCAAATATTATACAAGTTAAAAGATCATTGGACAAGGTTATTAAGCAAAGGGAGGCGGATACATTCATTAAGGTAAACAAGTCATTATTGCTAATGCTATTGAACTTGAAATTTCCTATGATTACTATGATCTGTTGTGGCACTGCAGCCTTCTCACACACTATCACCATACCTGAGATCATAAGTTCTCCCATTATATCACCAGGCTCAAGGTTACATTTGAGGAGATACCTGCCTATCTCCACAGGGGTGGTAATATCTGGGATGCACTGCAAGAGACTCCACAGTGAAGTGGTCCAACCAACTGACCAGCTCCACTCTAATATCAAAGATATCTAGACCCAATGAGAAGACACAGGGTCAATTGAACAGGAGGGCATAAGTTCCTCAGTAGCATATATCTCAACCTCTTGTCTCATGAATCAGGACACGGCTTAAAATATCAAGGACAAAGACCCCAAATCAGGGACACATCTTAAAATTGATAATATTCACTCAGAAAGTTGATAGAATAAGGAGAATAGTGTAAGATACATTTTCTGAAGAAGAACAAGTCTGTAATTTTAATGTTGGATATTATTTTCTGTTTACAGTCCCCACTGTTCAGTCACAAAAACATAAGTTTTACGAGAGACAGAGGAAAATTCTGAGGCAAAATTAGGGACATCCTGCAAATCAGGGACAGTTGAGAGGCATGCTCAGTAGCGCAGAGCAAATGGGTAGCACTACAAAACAGATAAAGGCATCATCAAAGTGAAGAAGCAGTGGCAACATTTTGCATAACTTAGGTTTGTAGCTGAAAATTGAAGCAGCAGGAACTGCAGGAGTGTCCTGGGTTTCTGAGAGGCTAAACTAAAGGGAAGTATTTTTGTTTTTGCATTTTCCTACATTTGCTTTAGTCCAAATAGCTTGTACTGGGAGTGGGATATGTATGTGGGTGTTTAAAATGTACTGTTTGTATAAGGGCTGCATTTGGGTGTGTAAACAGGGCTGTATTCTAGAGTTCAATTCTGTGCCAGTTGAGAGGCAGAAAACTGCAGAGGTAGACTTGTGGAAGGGTAGGAGATTAGCCAGAGCTATTTTAAACTGTTTCAGCTTGGAGCTGAAAATTAAAGCAGCAGGAACTGCAGGAGTGTCTTAGGTTTGTGTAGAGCTAAACTAAAGGGAAGTATTGCTTTGTGTGTTTTCCTACATTTGCTTTAGTCCAAATAGCTTGTAATGGGAGTGGATATGTATTTGGGTGTTTAAAATGTACTGTTTATATAAGGGCTGCATTTTGGTGTGTAAACCGACTGCATTCTGGAGATCAATTCTGTGCCAGTTGAAAGACAGGAAGTGTTTGCTCCTGCCTGAGGATAGTGACTGAGGTATGCAGTTGTGTAAGAGGCTGATTAACTCACACAGGAGTGGCAGTGGGCCTAATCCACCCTCCCCATCCCTCCTCCCCAGCTTGTCCACACTGATTGGGACAGTGCTGCATTGGGATTGGTGGAAAGCACTACTGGGTGCATCCATTAAAGTGCCCTAACAGAGGGCATTGTTCTTGTAATGTTATAAAGTGATATGTAGCTCTGGTTAAAGAGTTAAAAATTACAAACAAATTGATAGTACTGTATTTTGCACTTGGGTGTAGCACCTCAAGCTGTCTGTTGTTGGAAAACATATGTATGAGATAGTACGATAATTAGTAGTGTTTATGCTTCTTTGCTAGCAGAATTGGTATTGTATTTTTAAGTAAAGACTTATAGATAGAACAGTATTTTGTAGTTAATACTGGTATCATAGGTAGGATAGTGGGCTGTAATGGATGTGGGGCAGCAGTTTGGATTAGCATATTGTGGAGGCTAAGAGGGTATCAAATCTGTATCCAGTTGAAGAGGCTAGAGGAGGAAGTGCTGTGGCTTGGTAGAGAGCTGGAGAGGACATGGGGAGGGAAGTGGCTGGGAGGTAGGAGGGTCACATCCAGGAAATAACATGAGGACATTGTGGGGTAGGAACAATGGCTCAAGGAAAATGATGGGGAGAGAGTGCAGGAGTGGAACAAACAAGGGCCTAGCATTAGTGTGAAGGCTAGACTCAGGGGAGGAAGCAGAGGCACAGCCAAGTAGAATGGGCAGGAAATAGGTTTGCTGAGCTAGCAACACTGGTGGAGGGGAGAAAGGTGTGATCTCCAGGGAGAGCAGAGAGAGGGAGGAAGAGGGAAACCCACAAGGGCAGAAGTCAGTCAGTCAGAGGAGGGTGACATGGATGAAGGGAGAGAAGCACTCCTGGTGGAGTGGATGATAGGGGTGAAGTAGAGGAGGGGCCAGGGAGGAGGGAGGGATATGGGGATAGGGAGGGAGCAGTGAAGGGGCAGGGGACAGGATGGGGAGAAAGGGCAGAGAGCAGTAGGGAGGAGATGGAGCTAGTGAGCTGGCATGTTCTAAGAGTAGATATCCTGGGAAAGGGGTGGGGGCAGGGACAAGAAATGAGGAAGGGGTGTACTAGTGCTTGGTGATTCCATACTTAAAGGGATTAGATGGGCGGCAGGGGGATAGGCATAGTAGAATATGGGTGGAGGCTATACTTGGTTAATGTCAGACAGGGCAGGGCAGGCAGTTCTTAAGTGCACAAGGAAGGGTAGGAAGAAACCATATGTAGTGGTGCATGTGGGCACTAAAGACCTGGTGGTGGAGACAGTGGAAGTAGTGAGGAGGAGGTTTGTGGAATTAGAGGGCTATGTGAGGAAGTGGGGAATCAGTGGCCTTTTCAGAGGTGCTCCTGGTACCCCTGGCAGTACAGGAAGGAAAGGGAAGATTGGGGAGTTCAACAAATGGCTGGGGAATGGCATCAGTCTAAGGGTTATGGGGTAGTGGGGGACCGGGGCAGTACCTGGGAAAATAAGGTCTATATGCAGGGATAGGCTGCACTGGAGAGGAGGAAGGGGTATTAAAGCAAAGACTGGAGAGGTACATAGCATCAAGAATAGATTTAAACTAGGTGGGGTGGCAGGAGGACAGCTAGTAGGCAGGGATCCCAGAGGGGAACCAAGCATGCCTCTCCCAAGCTATCAGAGAGGTATTTGAGGTGGGAATACAAGGAGAGATTAGGAGGTGGAAAATCAGGGTGGGGTCAAGACACAGTTTGAGGGTGATCTCACTGAATGTGAGAAGCTTAGGTAACAAATGAACTCTCTTGGTTGTAGGGAGGGTGGACATTGCAGCCATCAGAGACATGGGCCACCCAGAACCAGGACTGGGATATGATGATCACAGGTGCAGGATATTCAGAAAGGACAGGTCTAAGGAAAAGGGGTGTGGCAATCTATGTGAGGGAGGGATAAGGTGTATGAGAGGAGGGGTGGAGAGCTGGACAGAGGACGTATGGATGCAGTTTCAAGACTCTAAAACGTAGACATTGAGGGTGGGGGTAGTGTACAGGCCACCAGTTCAGGAGATGACCTGGATAGGGAGTTGGCTGAGCAGATTAGAAGAGTCTGTAGAAGGGGACACCTGAGTAGTGGGGACTTCAACCTCCTGGGGTGGACTGGAACACCCCAACCACCATGTTGCAAGGAGTAGAGATTAGTAGATGCATTTCAGGACAGTTTACTGGTGCAATTGTTCCACGCAGGCCTACTAGGGAGGGTAGGACTCTGGACCTGTTATTAGCAAATGGGGAGGCTGTAAGGGATCTTGGAGTGGAGGATCCCTGACTGGGAGCCACTATCATACAGTGTGGTTCACACTCAATATAGGTAAGGGTAACAGGAGGAACAGGTACCAGGGTGATTGATTTTAAGGGAGTGGACTTAAAAGGATGGGGAAATTTTGGTTGAGCATCTGGTGGTAATTCACACATGCATGAGTGCCAGCCAAAATGGAATATCATTAAGAATGGGCTAGCAGAGGCTACTGAGACCTGCTCAGGACATGGAGCAAGAAGGGAGAGAAAGAAGCCAAGCTGGTTGACTCAAGAGGTAATGGAAGGGTGAGGGCCAAGAGAAACCATTCCGAGGCTTAGGAAATTAGGAGGGCAAGGGACAAAGACAAGTACATGAAGAAGTCCAGGAGGTTACCAGGCCAGTCAGAGTGGCCAAGGCTTCCAGAGAGCTAAGACTGGGACAGGGAATCAAGAATGGGGAAAAGGACTTCTTCAGATACATTGGCAAGAGAAGAAGAAACAAAGACCAGATTGTGAGGATTAAGAAAATTGGGGATGGGTGGAGAAGGGAGAATGAGGCAGAGGCACTGAATGAGTACTTCTGCTCTGTGTTCATGAAGAAAGAGGGGTTAGATACCCTATGGAAGGGGGTGGGCAGGGGGTGAGGTGACTGATATCAGAATTATGGAGGACAGGGTGCTGGAGGGACTAAGGGCACTGATGGTGAAACAAGGCTCTGGAGCTGGATGGCATTCACCATAGGGTATTTAGGAACAAGCGGAGATCCTGGCAGGACCACTGGCAGACCTGTTCAGTAAATCACTGGACACATGATGCATGTCACAGGACTGGAGGATGGCCCATGTGGTGCACATTCATAAAAGCAGCCTGAAGGATGATCCAGGCAACTACAGACTGGTGAGTCTCACTTCAATCATGGGAAACTCATGGAGTCAGTTCTAAAGGAGAAACTGGTGACCTTTCTGGAGGACAGTGGGCTCCAAGACAGCCATCAGCATGGTTTCTATCGGGCAGATCCTGTCAGACAAACCTAGTCAAGTACTATGACTGGATTACCAGGCAACTGGACAGGGCCATGCAGTGGATGTCCTATATTTGGACATCAGCAAGGCCTTTGACTCAGTGCCGCATGGGAGGCTGGGAGGAATAGTAGAATACATAGGGTGGGGACAAAAATGGTCAACTGGATCACCAACTGGCTGAGGGGTAGGCAGCAAAGGTGGTGGGGAACTCTCATCACCAAGGGATGTTATGAGTGGGTGCCTCAGGGTTCAGTACTGGGACTGGTACTGTTGGGATATTCATAGGCGATATCTTAAATGGGATCAGAGTAGGATCAGTTTGTTCTCAACAATACTAAGATTGATGCAGTGGTAGATGACATAGAGGGAGTAGGGGCTGTAGGAAGACCTGACCAAACTATAGGAATGGTCAGAGACATGGCAGTTGGGGTTCAACGCCAAGAAGTGCAAGGTACTGCACTTCAGAGCAAAGAACCAGGGGAGGAAATATCAGTTGGGAGGGGTACAGTTGGTAACCACAGTGGAGAAAAGGATCTAGGGGTATCTAATAATGGGGAATATGAACCACTCAGCTCAGTGCAGGAAGATGGCTCAATGGCAAATAAGATGCTGGGGTGCATAGCAGGGGAATCTCATCAGGCACAGAGAAGTGATTGTACCCTGTACAGGTCACTGATCTGGCCACACCTGGAATACTGCGTGCAGTACTGAAGTCTGTTCCTGAAGAGAGACATCAGATTGCTGGACGGGTGCAGCGTAATCAAAACTAAGATGATACAGGTACTTGAGGGTAAATCCTATGAGGAGAGGCTGTGAGATCTGCAAATGTATTCCCTAGAAGTGAGGAGGGATGGGGAATATGATTGAAATCTTTAAATATCTAAAGGGTATTAACAGGATTAATATAGAAGGGATTCTTCAGATCAGAAGGGGTGGGACACAAGGGCCATCAGCTGAGATTGGAGGAGCAGATTCAGGAGGAAATCAAGAGACACTTTTTCACAGAAAAGGTGGTAGATAAGTGGAACACTCTGCCTGAGGAAGTGGTATTCTGTAGAATGGTGGGAGGATTCAAGAAAGAGTGGGACAGAGTGAGGAGGGTAGTTATGAGGAGGAGGGAAAGGGAGGGAGGGTAGGGCAGCTGCAAGTTGAGGTGCTAGTTGCAAAATCGGGCAGAATCAATAAAACTTGAGGTTTGTTTCTGCTGGCATTTCACATGTTTATATGTTCATATGTGCTCCCTCTGTGCATTATGGGAAACTGTAAATCAGAAATTTAAAGAATTGGTACAGAAGGATATGTTCTCTAGTAGTAGTTTACAGCAAATGGGCAGCACTCCAATACAGATGAATGGGTCAGTATCTGTGGTGACTACATGGCCATAATAAATCACTGGCTATACAGTACATAGAGCAGTATGGTATTTCTAGACCACAGGTTTGTTTACTTTGCTAAGTGGAGGAAAAAATCACACTAAACAACTTGTCACAGACTTATCAAAAGTGGCATGTGATTAAAAATCCAAGACATAGTATTTTACAATCAATACACAGCATGGCTTGCATGTTTAATCAGCTGGCTTATAATGAAGATAATGCTTCTGCTGTGTTTCAAAGGATTATGGGCCAGGTATTGAAGGGACTGACTAGTGTGAAATGATACAGTACTTTGATGATATTTTAATCACAGGTGGCTAAAGTATTATAGTTTATAATCTGGAAGCTGTTTTAGGAAACAACTTAAAAAGAAGGGTTAAATGGTAAACATGAGATATGTATAGCTAAGACTAACTTTCATAAAGTACAGCAGAAAAACTGTTGAACCATTCAAAGAAATCTCTACCTATGCCATCAAAATAGACACAGTTGAGAAAAATGGGTATAAGGATATTGCTAATGGATTCAATACTGCTTCTAGTTGTAATTTGCCAGCATATCTACCAGACTCAAAAAGCCTTGTCTCTTTCTAGTGACATACCTTGTGAGAATGATCTACCTAAATATTACTTTTAAGCAGTTTACCTGGTTCAGGGTTTATGGTTACTTGAAAAAAAGATTGAATTAAAGTATAAATAGGGTATTGATAATACCTATATGAATCTTTTAAGACTCAGCCTTAAGACGTTGCCTAATCAATTCAATTAATTTTTAACTTATCTTTGAGAGTTGGTAAAATTCTGAAATGTGGATGATGACATACATTGTTCCTGTCTTTAAAGATGGTGATATTAATATTCTTACAAACTATCAGCTAATTTCTGTTCCTTACCCTCTGTCAAAGGCCCTGATGAGGATCTGGAATGAAAGTAAACAACATTGATTCAGAAAAATGTAGCGTTAGCTCTCTTTGCTTAAATACACTGAGTTCCTTCACAAGGCCTTGTCCAGAGGTGAATTTGCTGGTTCAATTTGTATTAATCTTACAAAGGCATTTGACCTCATAAATCATAGCTTACTTTGCAAAGGTTGTTCTTACTGGGTTTTGTCAAGGACAGTCAGTTAGTTTAGGGATTATCTGACCCATAGAACTCAAGCTGTAAAATGTAGAGAGTAATGTCAAGTGATAGTAGGTGTTCTGCAGGGCACTATTTTTGAACACCTGTTATTTAGCAGATTCCTGAATCAGGTATCTTCTGTGCATCAATCAATGAAAATGATCTTATAAGGAGAAGGAGCAGCTGTCTTCACAAATGATAACAGTTTTATCATCAAAACTGCCATCACAGAGGCAACAAGCCTTTGTGTGAAACAAATAAACAAATCAAAATGAAAGAAAAAGCCACTATGGTTCTCAAAGAGGTGGCTGTGAAAGTCAGGAAGAAGAAGATAGCATTCCGGAAGTATAAGGAAACACAGAAGGAGCAGGACAGAGGCTGTACCAGTTAAGGCAAAAGAAAGCAAGGGAGGAGTCAGAATATACAAAGGCCCAAACTGAGGAAAAAGATAGCCAACTCAGTTAAGAAGGGATAAAACCTTTTATAGGTACATCAGCGGGATTGTAGAAAGACAAAGGAGGGATAGTAAGGCCGAATAGAATGAGCGGTGGGTGGGCAGAGGGGACAGTGAAAAGCAGGGATACTGAATGAATATTTCTGCTCAGTATTCACAAAATAGGAGGAAGTACCTAATCCAATTAACAGAAGCACTCTCAGTAGAGGTCGATCCAGTCCTTACACAGAAGAAAGGGTTCTGCAAGAACTCCTAAAACTGAAGGTGGACAAAGCAATGGGTCCTGATGGAATTCACTCCAGAATTCTAAAAGAATTAAGGAGGAACTAGTGAAACCACTGGCTACTCTTTCTAATAAATCTTGGGAGGATGGTGTGGTACCGAGGACTGGAGAAAGGCAGATGTGATTCCCTTTCACAAAAGTGGGAATAAGACAGAGGCAGGAAACTACAGACCTGTCAGTCTGACCTCTGTGGTAGGGAAAGTGATGGAGTCACTCTGAAGGAAAGAATAGTTGAGTACCTAGAGGCCAGTGGGGCACAGGACCCAAGGCAGCATGGGTTCACAGCTGGAAGGTCATGTCAGACAAATCTAATAGATTTCTTTGACTGGGTGACCAAAGTAGTAGACCAGGGAGGGCTGTGGACATGGCCTACCTAGACTTTAGCAAGGCATTTGACACAGTCCCACAAAAGATTAATAGTCAAATTAACCAGCCTGGGAGTGGGTCCCAGGGTGGTAGCCTGGGTAAAACACTGGCTGCACAACAGGACACAGAAGGTAATTGTAAATGGAGTCCACTCTGAAGAAAGAGGGGTTACTAGTGGGATACCGCAGGGTTCAGTATTGGGTCCAGTCCTTTTAATGTCTTCATCAGTGACATTGCAGAGGGTCTGGAAGGAAAAGTATGCCTTTTGCAGATGACACAAAGATCTGCAACAGGGTTGATACACAAGGAGGCATGGAAAGGATGAGAAGGGACTTGACAAGGTTGGAGGAATGGTCGAAGTATGGCAGCTAGGATTCAATGAAAAGAAGTGCAAAATAATGCACCTGGAAACAAGAACCAGAGGAAGAATACACAATGGGGAGGTAGTAACAACAACAAAAGGAAGGGACCTGGGGTAATCATATCAGATGACCTTAAGGTTAGCAAGCAATGTGAGAAGGCAGTAGGGAGGGCTGGAGGCATACTGGGATGCATAGGGAGAGGCATCAGCAGCAGAAAACAGGAAGTTGTTATCCTCTGTACAGACAGTTGGTGAGACCCCATCTGAGTACTGCGTCCAGTTCTGGAGACCCCATCTCCGCAAGGACATAGACAGGATAGAGGCAGTCCAGAGGAGGGCAACTAAAATGGTGCAGGGTCTGCAAGAGAAGCCTGTATGAGGAGAGACTAAAGGAGCTTAGTATGTATACCCTTGAGGAAAGAAGGAGAGGGGGACATGATAGAAACTTTTAAGTACCTCAGTGGAATCAACAAAGTCCAAGAGGGTAGCATCTTTCAGAAAAAGAGACGTGCAAGAACAAGGGGACACAATTTAAAGAGAGAAGGGGGCGGTTCAGGGCAATGTGAGGAAGTATTATTTCACAGAGAGTAGTGGATGCATGGAACAGTCTTCCTGAGGAGGTTGTAAGGGTCTAAAACTGTGGGAGAATTCAAGCATGCATGGGACAGACATAAGGCAATTCTTGTGGGGGTAGGAAGAAATAGGCTGTTGGTTAACTAGGATCTCATGGCCTATCCTGTAGGGAGGAAATGGGCAGACTAGATGGGCCAAGCGGTCCTTATCTGCTCGTCAAAGTCTATGTTTCTATGTCTATGTTCTATCTTGCATAGCAGAATCTCCAACTTGACTTCAATGGTTTTCACAAAACTAGTGATTTATGAATGGAAAGAAAACTAAAGTATGTTTTTGGAATTTGGTAATAAATTAGAGTCTTCACTTACCTTGAACTTTCATACTTTATCTGATTCTGATCTCAAATGGATGGTCTCTATTAAAATTGTTTATTTTGACCTCCTGCTTGTATTCAAGGGCACCTTGTAGTTGAGGGCAGCTTGTATTGCAACCTCAAAATTTAAAAGACAAATAAAATACTAGTTATCTTAAATGTGATCAAGCATATTGTAATTGTCTCACATCATAACAAAATAAACAACAAACATGAACTTAAGATCATAAATTTAAAAGAAATACAATAATAGCCATATATACAGAAATGAAAACACAGAGATTTCCAACTACAGTGCTTTATCTGACATGACCTAATTAGAGGCTGTAGCTTATATTTGAGATTGGCTTCCCTAAAGTGTTCATTAAAATCTGCAGCTTCTATTGAGGATGACTTCTGTTCAAGGGTGGCTTCTAGCTAATGAAATATGATTCCTGAGGGTGTTCTTTGACAGCATGCTTTCATTCACCATCCTTGTGGACAACTTGGTGAAGGCCATTAACATTCAGATTGGTTTACTCTATATAAAAAAAAGGAACTTCCTACCACAAATTACAAAATTGTTTGTACAGAGCTCAGTTTGTGTCATAATTGATTATGCCATTATGGTCTATGTTTCAATGAGTGATAGTGAGCTCTCAACGTTAAAAGTCTGTTGAACAGGCAATTCTTTTCTTGATGGCTCTTAAGTTTGACACTGACATGTCTGTTTTTTATGATAGCATGGGATGGATAACCTTAACTTACATGAGCAATTTTCTTTATGGTTATATGGAAAAAGCTATGCTTGTTTGTTTGTTTTTTAATCTTTTTTCACCTCATGCAGTACAGGAACAGGCTTATCTTCCAGGTACAACCTTCCAGCCCCATCTCCTGGCTTCTCAGGGGCTTAGCTTGATCTGACTTATCCTCCCTGGCTTACCTGCCTGGGCAGGGTTGGCAACCTTGCTGCACTGCTGACACCCAGATGTGGTGCACCAGAGAGGGCCCTGCCACGGGTGTGGGGCCTGTGAGGGTCAGACCCTTCATCCTTCCTCTGCCATGTGTGGTTCCACCTGTAGCCCCAGCTGGAGAGGGTGAGCAATGCCACACCAGATGCTCCTGTGCACACTCCTACATGCTGGACATCAGCAGCTACCAGTCCACCTCTCCCAGTGATGTACAGTCCCAGCTGCAATGCCCCTAGCAAACACTAGTGGCTATGTACATGCTGGGTTCCATGTCCCCACCTGAGAGGAGGATAGCAGTCCTATGGATGCTCAAACTCCACCCTTGCTAAACTTCTGACAACTTGAGTTTGCTCCTGAACATGGGACATTGGTGCCATAAGTGGTAGCCCTGCCACCTGTACCAGATTTACAATGGTGCCAATGGCACGAGGGCCCACACTCAGGAGGGGTCCATTGGCCAGAGATCATCACTGCATGCAATTTAAAAACCTGACTGAGCTGGGCTTATTGTAGCAAGATGGTCCAGAGCAGTCTCATGAATATGCAGCAGTGTCCTCTGTCTGCCATGCCCTCATGACAGTGAAGCCCCAGTCCTGCCAGAAAGAACAGCTACATAGAACATAGAAACATAGAAGTTGACGGCAGATAAGGACTGCAAGGCCCATCCAGTCTGCCCATTTCTTTTCTACCTTATAAATGTGCCATCGGCCTTTGCTCTGTCAGTGGCCTATCTATTCATAGTCATTTGTATTGCTCCCTTATGCCTATCCCATGCCTGTTTGAAGCCCTGCACTGTATTCATAGCCACCACTTCTTGTGGTAAGCCATTCCATGCATCCACCACCTTTTCTGTGAAAAGAATTTCCTCACTTTCCCACTTAATCGGCCCCCCTAATCTCATGCTGTGTCCTCTTGTCCTGCTATTTTTCTTATATTTAAACATGTTAGACTCTTTCACCTTGTTAATGCCTTAAGGTGTTTGAATGCCTCAATCATATCACCTCTCTCTCTCCTTTGCTCAAGGGTATACATATTGAGCTCTGTTAATCTGTCCTCATATGTCTTCTGATGCAGTCCCTGCACCATTTTGGTTGCCCTTCTGGACTGCCTCAATTTGGTTAATGTCCTTGTGAAGGTGTGGCCTTCAATACTGCACGCAGTACTCCAGATGGGGCCTAACCAGTGTCTTGTAAAGAGGGATTATTACCTCCTCTTATGACTTGTGATAATTTCTACTAATACACCCTAACACCCCCTAGCCTTACCTATTGCTTTAGAGGTCTGCTTGGATGATTTCAGGTCATCAGTGATGATGATGCCCAAGTCTCTTTCTCTTCCTTTGTAACTGCTAGCAACCCTCCCAGCCTATAGGTGGCTTCAGGAGTTTCTCTTCCCTATGTGCATGATTTTGTACTTCTTTGCATTAAATCCAGTTGCCACTTCTTCTGACCATTTTGCTAGTTTATCCAGATCTCTTCTAGCAAAATGGTCACAAGCTAGCTAGGTTACGTGATATGGTCGGAGCCTCATGTCCCAACACCAAGCCATTTTCTGCTGGCCCAGCAAACCCTTCCTCCCTGCAACTGGCGGCCATGTACCATGGGATGATGTGCATTATGGAGTGAGTGGCACTCAGTGGCAGCAGCAGTATCCTGGCCAGTAGCTTCCTACTAGTCACACCATGCACCAGCAAGCCTTTGAAGTGCTACAATATGAGTCTGGCCCAGATGGTGCCAGTCACTACCAAGGGTTTTGGTGTGTGGAGGTGGCGATGGGTCAAAAGTTGACTTTAATACCACTGCCTACTGTAGCAGCAACACAGGGACTGCAGGAAATGTAAAGGGTGAGGGTGTTGCATACTGAGGGTAGAGGGCTGGAGCAGAGAGGATACAGTGACTGGGAAAAGGTGGCTAGGTCAAGGAAGGAGCAGGAGACTGGGGTAAATAGGGTGGACCATGGAACTAGTTGGTGAAATAATGCATTGGAGCTGAGGACAAGGATAGGCAGGGAGCAAGGGCTAGGACAATGGCTGCTGCAGGCATCTGAACTTTCAAGATCAAACTCAGCGTATTGCTAGCAACTAGTAACAATGCAAAATGCATCCCGACCTGTCAGCAGAAATGTGTTACCTACTTATAAATGGGGCACAACATGGTAGAAACCTGTGTGTCACAGTCTTAATTTGTTATTATGATGTTCATATTATTGATTACCTATGTATTAAAGCAGCAGTGCTCCTTCATCATCAAAATAGAAATCATCCATGTTTTGCAGCATGAATTTCACCGTCTCTTAGCTTATTTGTTGAAGTACTTTAATTCAGTTGTTTTCAAAACAGTTTGTATAATTAATGTGAAGAAACCTATGTAAGAGCTTGCTAAACCCAACAGTTCTGAAAAAGTCTCTGAGGTCATTCCTCAGCTGCTGCCTACAGCACTGCTGTCACTCATCATGTACCCAGTAACCTGATCTAGCTTATATCCATCATGCCATGTCAGCATGACAAGTGAACACAGACTTACAAAACTTCAAAATCATCTGATTTCTCTCAGTAATGATATAAAATGGAAAGGAAAATGGGTATATTGATGTACTTGACCTGTAGAGTGAAGCTGAACACTAACCACCTCATTTAAAATCACTCCAGACAGTGAAAATTCTCACCAAAATGATTACATTCATTTATTTAAAAACAATAAAAAAGCAAGCAGAGACAACTCGCCTGCCATTTTTGAACCTGTAGTTCTTTTTCAAAGGCTGAAGAATCACAATTGTAAAGCTATTTAAATAGTACATTGACTTATGACATCACTATGACATATTTTAAAATGCATCTGTTTCATTGGTTAAATGGAAGACATACATTAAGGCACTGGTGATTAACTGTCACATCAATTAATGAACATACAAACCCCTAAATCCCAAACACATCGATTCTAAAGTGTCTGGCAGTGCAAACATTTGCAGTCTAAAATGTGAATCAATACAACATTTAAAGTGAATAAAGGTACATAATAACAACAGACAACATAAATCCTAGGGTAAAGGAAAGGGGTGGTAAACAAATGAGCTCACAGAGGGAAGTCCTAACAGCTTTAAAAATCTAGTAGTTAACGGAGGCTCAGGTAGCTGCTAAATCAGTCCACGGTTTCTGTTGCAAGTCCAATTTCAGAAAGCTGTTCGAGGAGAAGGGCATGGTGAAATGTATCAAAAGCCTTTGATAGGTCAATGAAGGATGCCCTACTAGATGGCCTTGGTCTAAGGCATTATTGATGAACTTGTTAAATTCTAGAAGGGTCGTGATGGTACTGGCTGCCTTGAACCCATGTTGCTCTGGGCAGAGAAGCTTGTGTAGGCTAAAGATAGTCCACCACCTGGTCAACTACAATCCGCTCCAGTGCCTTGGAGAGTGGAGGAGTATGGAGATTGGTCTGTAATTATTGTGTAAAGTTTGGTCCCCACTTTTATGTACAGGAGTTACTGTGGCAAACTTCCATCTTTGAGGGAATTGAGAATGGCAAAGGGAGAGGTTAATTACTTTTGTTAGTGGTCCAATTATTTTGTCCTGTCTCCGTGTACAAATTTGAGGTCCAGAGAGTCCCACTATGCTTGACTCTCCTAGGACCTTTCTCTATGTATTCTTGCATCTGCCTCAGATACCATCTTGAAGCCAAAAGGCGTCGGAGGAGGTGTGTAGACATCCTTGCAGTGTCTCTTGGGTTAGAGGCATTGAAGAAGTCCAGTGGAGAGAACACTATTGAGGTCAGTAAATGCCGATTCAGTGAGTTGGCAATGAGTAAGGGGTCTAAGGTCAGACACCCTCAACAGTGAGCATAGCGGGGGATCTTTCCTGTAACAGCCTGGAGGTTTGTCCAGAAGAACTTGTTGCTGTTCCATAAGTCGGTGAGGGCTTCTTTGTAAAATTTACTCTTTGCCTGTCTGATTGCTTTTGTACAGTCATTGTGAGCCTTTTATATGACTGGATGTTGCTATAGAGCCCTGTGATCGAGCTTTTAGCCAGTATTGATCTCTTGTGTCAAGAAAGCATTAGATCGGGTAATCCAGGGGTTAAGAGGTCCTTTGGCTTTCCTTGTTTTGACTGGGGCATGTTTGTTGCAGACAGTGTTAAATTCTGCAATAAAGAGGTTTAGCGCATGTCCACATCATTGGATTCTATGAAGTCTGATCAGTTGAGGAGTTTGAGGTCAGTTTTAGTTGTGGCAGGTGGCCTTTAAGAGCAGCCATTTTTATGATTCTGGTGGGGGCTTACAGTAGTTGTTGTTCCATAAACATTTGGCAGGGAGTGGTCACTCAGGGCATCAGGAGAATGGTAAGGTTGGAGATAAGCGTAGGTGTTTTGTGAGGACCCAGTCGAGTAGTGTGCTGGTGAATCTGGTCAGGGTCTCCACCATTTAGGAGAAATGGATCTTGGAAAGGGTATCTTTGATAGTGGTATATGCAGGTGAGAGCCAGTTGATATAAAACTCTCCTAATAGTACTATTTCAGTGGTTAGGCTCAGTGTGTTGATATAGTCCAGCAGATTGATGGCACCAGACAAAGATAGTTTTAGTGAAATATAAACTGAGAGTAGGGTGAGCACTCTGTTGTGGGCCCCTAGTAGCAGTTTGATGGCTAGAACTTGTAGGTTGTCACTGTTACATGGGAGAGTATTACGTGACCCTGGAGGTGATCTTTGGTGTAGATGACACAGCCCGCACCTCTTTTCGATTGTCAGCTCTGTCTGTATAGGGTGTAGCCAGGCAGAGAGAGATGGCTGTGTCAGGTATCCTCAGGATAGCCAGATTTCTGTGACAGAAAACACATCTGGGTTATGCTGAGTGACCCAGGCCTTCAGGCAGTCCAGTTTGAAGTAAGCTGCAGATGTTTAGTGAGGCAAGCACAAGTCCAGGGATTTCTGTAGATGAGTGCAGTGGTTAGTGTAGAGCTAGTATTGGGATTCACATTGCCAGACATCAGTAGTAGTAGTAGTATAAGTACATGTAGGAGATGCTTCTGAATTATTTTTATAGAGGAGTCACTGCCTTTTGCTGATTGCTTTGGCTTTAGTGAGCTCTGCATGGATTATGAGACCGCTGAGTAATGGCATCTTGGCCGGATCATAAGTTGGGGACTCATTCCATGATCTATTAAATGGTAGCTGATGAAGGTTGCGGGAATCTTCAATTGGCACTGAGGTCATAGTTCCATATACATTTAGGACTACCTTCTTTGGAGTAGTCAGGTTGGATTTGTTGGGCCCACTATAAATGTCTAGGGTGGCAATACTGGTGATTAAAATGAGGCTTTAGCAAGGCTCGAGTAGGAGTAGGTGCCATTATTGGAAACACAGTGATGCCATGTATCCATGTTAGTGTAGGCAGCAGTTAAGGCTTCCTTTCCTGGGTAGGGTTAAGCAGCTGTATCGGTGGAGGTGGAGATGGTAGACTGGAGACCAGCCAGGGAGGCACAAAGTCAGAGTAGTCATTTAAAAAAAACAGATTCATATTTCCTGGATTGATAGTGGACAGCAGAGGCATAAGAGGGGCTTGCGTATTTAAAATTACTTTATGAGGGAGGAGGGGGTGTTGCACCTTAAGAGTAATGGATGTGTCTTTAAGACAGTCGGTGAGAGGGAAAAGTGGGATGGGACTAGTGAGAAAGTCTGTTTAAAAGAGTGTCAGGGCAGGTGGGAGGCTGGACCAAAAACTGCTGTGAGAAGCAGCTCTGAGAGACTGGAGATTAATTTAAGCTCCACATCTCCTGCTTCTGCACAGCTTAAAACTTAATTTTATATAAGCTCCAGATCTCCAGTTTCAGCAAAGCTAAAGCTTAACTTTATTCCAGCTCCAGATCTCCCATTTCTACAATGCTAAAACTTAATTTTACTTAAAATTAATTGAAGGCAGCTAAATACAAGATTAAGCTTAAAGCTTAATTTTACTTCAAATTAATTAAAAGCAGCCAAAATACAGTAGTTAGAAATGAATCTCCAGGTTCTGCAAGCAGCCAAATGCAGCAGTTAAATGACCTTAGGGAGCAAAGAAAAGAACAAGCATTTGTCAATGCCAAATGTTGTGCTGGCATTGGCAGTGGCGGAGCTAGAGATGC
Organism: Neoceratodus forsteri; assembly: GCA_016271365.2. NCBI lineage: Eukaryota > Metazoa > Chordata > Ceratodontiformes > Ceratodontidae > Neoceratodus > Neoceratodus forsteri. The sequence goes on along the minus strand of CM028137.1, from coordinate 255,820,495 downwards.
ATAACACTTTGATTTTGTTAATGTGTCGTAAAGATGATTTTGCACAGCGAGCATGCCATTGTGTGCCGCAGCTGCAGAAACGTGTTTTGGGCAGGCTGTGAAAATGGCAGCTGGACTGTTGATAAGGAGGTGCAGAAATGCCAGTGGTGAAAATGTGGCATGAAAATATTGCAGATTGATGAAGTTACAAGGGTGCATGGAAACTGCACAATGCACGCTTGCAACACAGTCATTGTATGGACTTTCGCACCAAATTTTCAAAAAGCATTTTAGGACCTCTGCTCATGAATAGTGTCTCTGTCATTTCTCAAACTATCCGAAAACTGATTTTGCACAGCAACTGTGCAATTCTGCACCAGATGTGCGAAAACACATTTCAGCCAGCTGTACTGTTCATAAGGAGGTATGGAAAAATGCCAGTGATGAACAGCTGGAGTGAAACTATTACAAATTCATTAAAGTCACGAGCGTGCATGCAAACTGCACAATGCACGCCTAAAACACTAATTTTATTGACTTTTGTCCCCAAATTTTCAACATAGGCATTTTAGGACATCTGCTAATGAACAGTGTCACTGCCATTTTCATAATGTGTCTTGAACATGGGCTTTCCACAGTGACAGGCTTATTCTCTGCCAGAACTGTGAAAAACAGATTTTGGTCAGGATGTGAAAAATGACAGCTGTACTGTTCATTAGGAGGTGAGAACAATGGCACTGTTGAAAATCTGGAGTAAAACATTATAAGTTTGCAAACTTACCTGTAGCGCAAATGCATACCGCGCAAGCACGTAACACAGTCATTTTATGGAGTATTGTCACCAAATTTTCAGCATAGGCATTTTAGGACCTCTGCTCATGGACAGTGTCACTGTCATTTTGCAATGTGTCTCAAACACTGATTTCGCACAGTGACCGCTAATCTGCACCAGAAGTGCGAAAACACATTTCGCCAGGATGTGAAAAATGACAGCTATACGGTTCACAAGAAGGTGTGGTAAAATGCCAATGTTGAGAATCTGGCATGAAAATATTGCGAATTCGCTAACTTACGAGCGCGCTAGCAACTGCAAAATGAGCACTCATAAAACAGTCATTTTGGATTTTCCCATCACTTTGCAACATAGGCTTTTTGAAGCCCCTCATCAATAGTGGCACTGTCATTTTGTTACTAGCCCCAAAAGGTGATTCCATGCAGTGACTGCAAAATCACCTTTCAGGACCGAATAACGCCATGACAGTGCAAAAATTTTGAGGAGGGGTCCCAAAACCCTATGTTGAAAATTTGGGCCAAAATTCCAAAAATGCCTGAGTTATGCAGCAAAGTTGAAAACACCCTATTTATTCCATTAGACAACTTACCAGCATTTCTTCAGTTCTCGTCGGCTTCAAGAGTGCAGACATGTTCCCGGTCCACCAAAGATCGTCGCGCCAGACTCCAGAGGTAAGTATGGGGTGGGGTGGGGGAGGCAGAGTGCGCAGAGGGTGGGTGCAGGTGGGGTCAGGGATACTATGAGGACCATTTCATTTTACAGGAAAAAATTAGACAACGAGGACAGTTTTTTTTTAGGGATTTGGCATACTGGGGTGGGTTCCAGCGCACCACCTAACTGTTGGGGAGGTTCTGTAGCCAATGGGGATTGGGCACCCTCTATTGGCACACAACACGGGTGGGTGTTATGCCTATGGGGATTGGGCACCCCATCGGGACACAAAGCAAGTGGGGAGCCAAGCCAGGGGATTGGGCACCCCCCTCGGTGTTTAACAATGGGGGTGATTTATGCCGACGGGTAGTGGGCCCCCATCTGCACAACACAGGGGTAACCGACAAGTTGGGCACCCTGAAGTGCGACAGTTTGGCAGAGTGTGCATAAGTATGTGCTAATGATGGTGAGCGTTGAGGAAGGCCCGCTGCATCTGACGAGCTTTGCTTGGATTGCAGCGGACCTTTTCTTAGATGTGCTTGCCACATTATGTATGCATAGTGTGGAGCCAGCATGCAGGCTGATTGGGGAATGAGGGACGCACCTACTGGTGCATGCCCTGCATTCGCCCAACAGCGACCGCCTCCAACACTGTCATAAGATGTTGGCTGTGCAAGCATGCCAACATAAAAAGGAAAAAGTGCCCATTTTAAAGTCCGTGGGGCAGAGACAATTAGTTTATAATTACAAACAGTCTCTGTTTTGCAGTCCAGGGGCAGAAACTGTATTAGGCACAAACTAGGTAACCTGGCAATAGGGAAGGGAGTGCCACTGAGAGGGTAGGGACTTAGGCAGTGACACGATAACACATGAGACAGGGCCAGAGGGAAAGATTAGAGGAAAAAAGGGTAGGGGAGAAGAGGATTCAGAGAGCTAAGCCCTGGGGCATTTGCAAGAATCCATGAAGAATCTTGAGGTGAGCGACTTGAAGAAACTAATACTGACCAGGCCAGTGAGCTTAAGTACCATTTGAATGCTGTTCCAAGTCACAGAAACAGAATGTGATATGAATCCTTGCTGAGGAGGTTCTAGTTCTGGGGATATCCAGGAGGAGGAAGAAAACTTCCTAAGAGAATAAGCGCGAGGCGAGATGTGGACAGAGAGAAATATAGTCTGAGAGTTTATTATGCAGTGCTTTGAGTGTCTATGTACCAAGGTGGAGCAGTCTTCTAGTGGCTAGGGATGTCAACCCAGCAGTAGAATATAGGACACAGTGATGGGTCCTGCAGGATGTGTTAGTAATAAAATGAAGGGCACAGTGGAAGAGGACATCAAGCCTGTGGAGGTTGGTAGCTGAAGTGCAGCTGTATATTATATCACCATAGTCCAAGAGCAGGAGAAATGTTGCCTGGACAAGTCTGAGTCTGACCTCGGGTGGGAAGAGGGTTCTATGTCTGAAAAAGAAGCCTAATATGGCTTTAAGCTTGAGTGGAGAGATTATCAGTGTGGGTGCTGAAGGACAGTTTGTTGTCAATCCAGACTCCTAGGTATCTGAACTTGTTGACAACATCAAGTGGTTCCCCTAGGGAAGTTTTGACAGTTGTGAGGTTGGACTTGTTCCTGATGGGGGAGGGGTGCTGTTATGGTGGAAGTACATTACATTAGTTTTCTTAGCATTGAGTAAAAGCTTGGCACAAGTAGGATTAAGTTCGAGCTGAAGGAAGTCAGTTTGGAGCTGTTCACGGACATCAAGAAGTGAGGGCTTGGAGGTGTGAAGTACAATATCGTCCATGAAGAAGTGTAGTTTTGAGTTAATGATATTGGAATTAAGGTTGTTCATGTAGATGGAGAAGAGGATGAGGCCAAGTATGGACCTTTGGGGATGCCTTGAGTAATGGGAAGGGCATTCAAAAGGAGACCATCTGCTTTTACTTGCTGAACGCCCCTGTGAGATAGCTGGAGAACCAAGGAATTGTGGAGGCAGAGGCACCTAGGTTGGAGAGGCTGTCTCAGGGACAGATTATGTTCTACAGTGTTGAATGGTTTCCTCAGATCAGGAACACTGCCCCTGTTACTTGCTTGAAGTCCCAGGCAGAGAACCAGTCATTGGTGACTTTACCTAGGGCAGAGATAGTGCTATGGTTACATCTAAAGCCTGATTGAGCAGGGTTGAGGACAGAGTGGGCTTTGATATGGTCTTTCAGCTGAGAGTATACATGTTTTCCTAGGATTTTGGAGAGCACTGGTAGTATCGAGATTGGTCTATAGTTGTTTAAGTCAGAGGGGTCACCATATTTGAAGAGGGGGAGAATGTGGGCCAACTTCCAGCAGGAGGGGACAGTGGCCATTGAGATAGATATGTTAAAAATGTTGAGAATGGAGGCAGTGAGATAGTAATATCCAAGTTTAAAGAAAAAGGGCTCTAGCCCATCAGAACCACCACCCTTCTTAGTGTCAAGTCTATGAAGGTGATCTTTGATGTCCTTATAGGTTACGGGAAGAAGTCAGGGGTGCAGCAAAGGGTGCAGGAGGGGCAGTGGAGGGAAGAAGGAGCAGGATAGCTCATCACAGGATAAGGAGTCAAATGCTAGCCTGGAAGTGGCAAAGTGAGGGTTTATTTTCTCTAAAATAAGGTTGCAGTCTTCAAGAACATTTCCAATGTCGATGATCTTGGGGGACGGAGGGGGCCGCCTACGCCTTTCTATGGATTTTATAGTGCACCAGGTCTTGGCTGAGCTCCTTTGGCCTGTTCAAGAGCATCAACATAGTAGTTAGATTTTACTGAGTGGATTAGATGGATACAGGAGTTTCTGGCAGTTCTGAAGGCCTGCCAATCAGCTTGGGACTTGGAGTGCCTGGCTTGGGCCCAAAGTTTATCCAGTGCTGTAAGTGCAGATTTCAGAGCTGGTGGAACCAAGGGTGGGAGAGTTTATGGGATCTAATTTTAATGAAGGCGTGCTTGTCAGCTAGTTGAAGGAGATGTGTATTGAGGGTAGCGGTGGCCTCGCCCACAGTTTTGGCGAGGTAGAGGCTTTCCCAGTTAGTTGACCTGAGGTCATTGAGATAGTGACATGCATTGAATTTATGGAAGCTGCATTTGGTAGTTAATTTAGTGGGAAGGAGCCTTTCTCCTGTGCCCTTGTGCACACAACAATACAGTGATCTCTCAGGTCATTGTGAAACACTGCTGTGTTCAGGATCTTGTGGGGGTGATTCGATAGGATGATGTCAAGAGAGAGCTGGAATTTTCCTGGTAGGTTCTGTGATAAGCTGGGAAAAGCCAACTTTGTGCAGAATCCTTTTAAGGCATTTGATTTATGAGTTAGCCAGTCAAAGTTTAGGTCACCAAGAATGATGGTCTCATTATTGCAGAGGGTTACCAGAGATTTGAGGGTGCTGATAACTGCATTACCCCGGAGATTTGATGCTGAGGGTATTCATTCTATGAATAAAAAAGGCTATAGCTCAGACCTCTAAGGTATGACATTGATCAGAACTTAAATAATTTCGGTGTTGTTTAATAATTATTATTTGATGTTTATACCAAGCCTAGCTACCCTGATAAAATCCATTACACAACTCTTAAACGAGATTAGAAATGGGTCTGGTCAATAAAGGATGACAAGAAGCTTTTAAACTGGTGAGAAATGTTGCTTTGCAATATTCCGTTAGATCATTTTGTACAGCAGGGCATGTAATTTTACCTAAGATGTCTCATCAATCAGTGTGAGTGCTATCATTCCTCTTAAAATTCCAGATGGTAGAGCAAAACCTATAGCCTATACATCTGATACCTGGCCAAGACAGAATGTGAGTATGCACAAATTGAAAAGGGGATTTAAGAATATCTGTTGGAGTTATAAAGTTTCATGAATATTGTACTTTCTTGGTCAAAACCTTACCCTGATTACCAGCCACAAACACCCTTAAAATCTAAGGGCCCAAGACAAACGTATTTTCATATAGCAATATAGTGCAGTGGTTAAGGGCACTGGGCTGCAAACCTGGAGACCTGGGTTTAAACCCATCAGCCCCCATTTGCATACCTGTAGACCCAGAGCAAGTCATTTAACTTGCTGGTCCTCCCAAGCTGCACCTGGAAGCAAACTGTGGCTTAGTGTGCCATTCTTGGTTAAACAATTTTCCTTATATAGGCTCCTGGGATTAGACGGGTCTTAGGGAGAGGCCAGATGTGTTTAGTTCCCATCACCAGGTTCCCACCAGATTGAGTGGGCAGGCAGCAAAGGGGCTGCACTGTTCATAATCCCCTGAGGGCGGTGCTTTTATACAGATCGCTCAGAAACAAGACTGCGATTATAGTAGACTTGGTTTCTTTGGCCGATCTGGCTTGCATTCGGAGACCTGGATTGGTGATGATGCTGGCCCAGTGTTAGAGGCTGCCATCCCGTCCGGTATACAGTAATGTATTGCCCCAGAGTGGAATGCAGGGGTGGGGAGTAGACCTCTGTTTTAGATCCGAGCTTGGCTTCACTCGTGCACCCAGTGAGAGCACCATATTCCTTTGAATGTGTGGTCATTCGTGGGGGTCCAGGTGCAGGGTGTTTGATTCTCCTGATTTACGCCTCGGGGTGGTGGGAGATTTCCTGCAGGAGGTGACTGACTTCATCATTGACGAAACATTGGAGGTCCCCAGATGTTTGGTGTTGGGGACTTCAATGTTTGGGCTGAGGATGAATCTTCTCAGTTTGGTTACAACTTCCTCCAGATGATGTAATCTCTGGGTTTTGTGCAGAAAGTTTCCTCCGTGACCCATCATGGCGGCCACATGTTGGATTTGGTATTCTCACTGGGGCTGGAGATAAATAGCCTCGGCATTGATAGGGTCGTTTGGTCCGATCATTGCACAGTGAAGTTCCGGCTAGCTCCCGGTAGCCCTCCCACTGCAGAGATGGTCAGTTTTCACCCTTTGAGGGGTTGACCCTGAGGGTTTTTTATGTAACTAACCTATCTAGTGTGGATAGTGCATGCGTTGGGGGTGTGTGTGCAGCAGTTGACACCTATAATAAGGCATTTTCTGGTGCTCTTGACTCCTCAGTACCAGTCGTAGTATGACCTAGGTCTTCTCACTTGAGGTCCCCTTGGTATGACGGGGAGCTCAAGGTGATGAAGACCCTGGGTCAAAGATTAGAGCACTGCTGGTGGAAGTCTGGCCTGGAGGTGGACAACTGGCCTCTGTGTGCACATTGTTGTGCATACCAGGGGCAATCAACCGTAAGAAGGCAGAATTCCTGTCTAGGAGATTGCCGGGAAGAACCGACCAACTGTGCTCTTTCAGACTGTGGACAGGCTTGTTCATCCTTCCTGTCTATAGCCAAAGGTAGCTTTGTCAAGCGCATTATATGCGAGGAGTTTGCCGGTTCTTCTCGGACAGGGTGTCTGCCATCGGGCTGGAGATTCCGCCAGTGGAGCAGAATTTGGTCGACAGTGGTCGCCATGGGTGACTGAAGAGCACTCCACCTGGTTGGGGTGAGTTTAGACCGTGGAGGTGGCTGAGGTCAGTGAGATTGCTTCCAAGTTGTGGCACACCTTTTGTGAACTGGACCAGGTGGCAACTCGTTTCTTAATGAGATGCATCGACTCTGTTGGCCCGTGTTTGCCTTGATTGTCTGGTGCTCCTTGTCAGAGGGGTCTTCCCTGATGTCATGAAGGAGGCATTGGTGAGACCCTTCTGAAAAACTATCATTGGACCCTGATGTCAAGGCAAATTACTGTCCTATCTCCAATCTCCCATTTTTAGGTAAGATTGTTGAGAAGGTGGTGGCGCTGCAGCTTGAGAAGCATCTCACGGCCCATGACCTGTATGAGCCTCTCAGTCTGGGTTTTGTGCAAGGCATAGCACAGAAACTGCGCTAGTTCGGGTGCATAATGACCTCCTTAGGGTGAGAGGTTGGGGGAGGGAAAATTCTTGTTCTCCCCGATCTCTCCTCAGCTTTTGACACGGTGGACCATTGAGTGTTACTTGACCACCTTGGGGAATTCTGTGGACTCGCTGGCACTGTTATCCATTGGTTTGAGTCTTTTATCCAACAGGAGGCAGAGGGTAGTGATAAGGAATTTCTCCTCCGCCCCTGTCAACCTGTTGTGCGGAGTTCCCAGGGTTCGGTCTTGTTGCCGATATTGTTTGCCGGTACATGCTACCCTGGGAGAGATCATTAGGAAGTACAGTCTGGGTTTTCATTGCTATGCTGATGATACTCAGCTGTACCTCTCCTTGCCCCTGGAACATCTTGTGCATTAGAAGTGCTTAACAGCTGCTTAGCTGAAATCAAGAACTGGATGGCCTCCAGCTGGTTGCGACTGAATCCCAGTAAGTTCGAGGTACTGGTGGTGGAGTCGAACCGGGGCTTATAGGTTGGCCTCTGGTGCAGAGACAGGTCTTTGGCTTGGATCTATACCATTGAAGACCTTCTAGGGTGCATAATCTTGGTGTTATTCTTGACAGTGGGTGAACACTTGAGTTTCAGGTGGCGTCCGTTGTCCGTACTCAGTTTTTATCATCTGAGTAATATCACCAGGATAAAGCCCCTAGTTCCACCACTGAACCTCCCACTTTGGTACATGCCTTCGTGATGTCCAGGCTTTACTTCTGTAATGCAGTCTATCTCAGGGTCTCTGGGGTACCCTGTGCCGACTGCAGCTGTTGCAGAACACAGCAGCAAGGCTGCTGACAGGGCAATCAAAATACTGTGATATCACCCGGTGCTGCGTCAACTGCACTGGTTGCCGTTAGGTGGAGGGTCCTCTTTAAGGTGGGTTTGCTCACCTTTAAGGCCGTACATGGTCTGGGCCCTAGTTACCTGAAGGACCTTCTTGCACCTGCTGTCTTGGTCCGCACCCTCCGCTCTTTCTCTAGGGGACTCCTAGCAATTCCCAGGACAAGGTTAAGAACTGCTGGTGACAGAGCATTCAGTGTTGCCGCTCCCATCCTGTGGAATTCACTTCCTTTAGCTGTTAGGGAGGCCCCATCTGTTGAGGTTTTATAGGCCCACCTAAGGCCTTTTTGTACAGTCAGGCTTTCCCAAACTATGTTATTTAGTCCCTTACCTGTCTTTTTAATTAGGATAAACCTGATATTTTAGTTTTAGAGACTTCAAAGGCAGCTGAAATTGAGGATAGTTATTGTATAGAGAATATTGTTTTATTCTGTTTAGAACATTGTATTTTATTTATGCATTGTATTTATTGATTGCTGTACGGGCGCCCAGAGCCTCCGGGATGGGCATCTCTTTTAAATAAAATGTGCCTTGCCTTGCCTTTACCTTCACTGGCAGTGGTTGGTTACAGAAATAATTACTGATTCTGACTGCTTATCAGTAAAATATTCAATACAAAGCTTCAAACAAGCATGATAATACAGACACAGTCTTAACCGCCTCTGGATGATGGCAGCTTCACTGATTAGCGGCTACGCTGGGCCAACCGTCTGTTGCAGCTTAGTTTTAAGTAATTTTAACATTATTTTGTTTTTGCTAATCTGTTGTAGTAGATTTTTCAGTCAACAATAGTTCAGGGACATCAAGTGAGTTAGATTAGTAAATTGTATTGTGTCTCGTGTCCTGTTTGCATGAAGTTTTACTGTCGGATGCCAATGCTAGTATCTCTTAATGCTAGCATTTTTACTTTCAGCTTATATTTTTTTTTGTAGAGTTTACTGATCCTGCGTGAAATAATGCTAGTCACATTTGGTATTACCAGCAGTGCTCTCCAGATTTTTATCAGCCTTTTCTGTATATCCTGAGGGAGGAATTGTGGCCTCTCCCTGTTGCTTGAGTTATCGGAGAAGTTGGAGGCGTCTTCCTGGTGGGGTTTTCACTGCTCGAGGGCACTGTCTTGTGTTGGACCGACTGGTGAGATGTCACTGGACCTGGACTCGGTGGATGCAACCCCTGGTAGGAACTGGTGCTACTGGAGAACTGAAGAGCTGCCTAGTCATTGCATCACGTTGAGCAGGAGATTCCATGTATTCTGAGAAAGATTTATTCCACTCTCTGTGTGGAGAAAGTGAGCTTGGTTGGCTTGCCTTGAAGTGGGTGCTTGGCTTGGGTTGTTGCCTGGGGATCAGGTGGTGCCATCCGAGGATGGGCATCTTTCCTGGTTACCTCGGAATCACCGATGAGTGTTTGGTTGAGGTCGGCACTCATCTTTGGCTCAATGTGGGGGCACACTCAGGCTGAGTGTCTGCTTTGGGGCTGGGCTGGCCGTGGTTTAAGTGAACTGTGAAATCGCCACGGAATCCTTATTTTCTCAGCGTTCCATATTATCTCACCTAGTGAAGGACTTGCTGGATCTCCTGTCCGAGTGAGCTTGGGGTCCCCATGTTGTGGTGGATTGTGAATTGACCTGATACAGAACTCCATCTGCTGGACTTCTCCACTGGATACATTAAATGCAGACTCATCAACCAGGGCTAACATTGTTCTGAGTACATATTTATTTCAATTTGGGACACTGTGAGAGGGCCTCATTCTGTTCTTATTTCATTTAATATTTAAAACAGCAAAACCATGGCAGTGCGAGTGCTGCAGTGAGTGGACTTTCATCTGTGGGTGAAGGTGGTGGTGAGAGCTCCATCTTCATCATTTGAATGCATTGTGGAGTTTGGCATTCTTCTTTTGACTGTTAATGGATTAGTGACTTAGTACATTGATCACTTTGACTACATTTGGACAGCGAATTTGGTCTGATAGTGACCTATTTTATTCAGTTTATTTAGTTTGTTCTATGTTTGTTTTGATATTTGTTGTTCATGATTTGAATTTATTTTGGGCGTATTGAGGGAATTTATTTGTTTTATCCAGTATATTGCTTTGTAATTTGTTGTGTTGCTTTGAAGTTTGTTGTGTCACTTGTGGGCAGAAGTCTCAGATGGTCAGGCACTACTCTCCCTCCAGGCTCCAGGACTGCTGCACTTTTAATTGTCTGCCATTGTCTCCTGAGGTTTATAGGTGGTGTCATGCCTTGAGGATAACTGGGAGGAGATGGAGGGGCAGGGCCCTGGTCCTGTGGGAAATTTGGAGTGGGGTGGGTGAATTGGGGTTGTGGGGACCAGAAGATGCTCTGTGGTGAAATGGGTCCAGAGAGGGGTCCTTCCTACCTGGTTCCCATACCCAAGGGCTACTCATTGGTAGGCAAATAACATGGCCTGTCCAGTATCCCATCCTTACTCAGGTGATGTTATGCAATGCCAGGTCTATTAAAACAAGACAGCAGTGATTGCTGATCTTGTTGGGACATCTGACCTGGTTTGCATCACTGAGACCTGGCTGGATGATAATGCTGGTGCGGTTCTGGAGTCAGCAATTCTGTCTGGTTCTCAGTGATACTTCACTCAAGGGTGGATCATAGGGTGGGAGTGTAGCCATTTGTTTAGGTTGGAACTGGGCTTGGTAGTGCACCACCCCACCGGTTCTGGGCATCATTGCTGTGCATGGTGCCTCACAGGTCGATGGCTCCATTGGGTCCCCCACCCTGTAGTGCCCCTGCTGTGTGGTGCTGTTGCCTCAGTCCCTTCCCTGTGTAGTCTGGTTGTTCAACCCCCAGTCACACCCTGCAGCTGCCACAGGTGTGCATGGCCATGGTGGCTTGCCATCATGTCCTGTATTGTGCTGCCTGGCAGTGCCAGGGTCATGCTGTGGCCATTCATGGGTCTTGCCATTGAGGTGCGAGCTGTGGCAGCAGTGGTGGTGCTTCAGGCATCAGGATCTTGGGCATTGGGCTCCGTTGCATCGCTTTCTCTGGTGTCACTGTGGGGATGTCGGCAGGATGGTTGCCACTATCCTATGGTGCTTCCCATGGGTCCTGCTGGGTCCTGGTATTTTCCTCTATTATTTTCCCTGCACCCATGCAATGGGTGCAGCAGCCATCTCCACCTCTGCAGAGGCAGCCAAGCACCCTGAGCATGGGCTCTTCTTGTGCTGGTGCATGGGCACAAACCCCCTCTCCCAGAGGAAGGAGAGCAGTCCTCTGGACGCTCAATCCCTCACCTCCCTGGCTAACCCCCAAATGACCCAAGTCTGTTCCTGAACCTGGGTCACCGACATTGCATGAGCTGTGACATCCAGTGCCTCAACTCTCAACTCCACTAGGCAGGCTACACTTAGCACCTTCATGAATAGCGTGGAGTGCCCTATCACTCCACCTGACTATCCTCGGTGTAGCTGCCTGACCGCTAGGGATCCAGTGTGGAAGGGATGCATGTCCTTTCCTTGCATGTGCACAGGGTCTGTGGGATCCTGGTGTGTTTAAATAACCTTAGGGTTACTTATGCACCACAGATCTGTGGTGCATAGACAATCTGCCGCATAGTGCATAGGGCCCAATATGCTGGCTGCAGCACCACTTCATTCATGAAAGTCAAATATCAGACCATTGTAGAGGGTACATATTGTATAGATTTTACAGAAAAGAAAAATAAATCTTCACAGTACTAACTGAAGTATACTAAAGATGACTGGAAGTGTACTGATGTCAAGCATAATAACAGAGGTTTTGCAAACCTTACTTGTTGTGCATTGACCTACAGTATACAGGAACTACTGTAGTTTCTGAGCTTGGGCACATTTACCCCTGGAGAGTTTTAGACCTTTTACAGCTCAGTTTGGTCAAGCACATTAAAACACTTCATACCATTCCATATCTAATGATGCAACTGAGAGATTGGTACTAAATTTTAAATAGTTGTTAAACAAGGCATTGGAATCTTATTTAGTTATTGAAATGTACACAATTCTGCCACTGAATATAGCCTAGCAGAATTGTTCTTAGACAGTTTATACCAGCTTGTCTCTTGTTAAACTTGACCTTTATTTGGAATATGAAAGCAGGCAGGCACAGCAGATGAATAATGATCAAGTTAAGCATCAGGGCTATTGCTTAGACTGCTCCATTCTCCCCTACCTTTCAAATAACACCCACACACAAATTTGGAGATAAAGTGTCACAGCCATATGTTTATTAATGATAGCACCAGCAGTTACATGCAAACATAATGTGTGTAGTTTGAGAATCTCTGATCTTCCCTCCCAGTCAGGAAACTGAGCAAGGCCACCTGCCCACTCCTTGTGCCCTCCAATTCAATCTAAGCAAGGGAATCCTCTGGCAAATGCAGGAGAGGGAGGAAGGACAGACCCTTCTTGTATGTTCCTTTTTCTGCTCTGCAGTCAAGTCTCACAGCTGCAGAAGGCTTTGAGACAGTGAAAGGGTCCAGGTCTCAAGTGGCAGAGGACTGGTTTCACCTACCTGGTGAGGACCATACCCCTAGTTGACTCAAAGGAAGGGCACCAACACCAGTCAGTACAAGGCATGAATCAGGCACCAACCGCCCCTCCTGCTGGCCCATTGGAGGACCTGACCACTCTCCACACTGGTCCCTCTCCATTTTATTGCATATCACCTGAACAGAGACTATCATGACATGATACTTACAGCTAGACATTAGTAAACAGCTGGTTACCCTGAAACCCTTTTGGATGAGGTAAAGAAATGGAAAGAAAAATTAGTGCCAATTTTAGGAAAACTACAAAAATTTCTCCCCATCCCTTAAGGCAAACCTTCTTATTTAGGTGAAGAAGACCCTTCCAGTTAACTCCAAACTTAACCCTGCTTTTATGAGGACTTGGGTTTGGAGGAAAGAGAAAAGAGGGATCCCAAAGGTTGCAACTAGCCTTAAGCCCCTTTCTCATACTCTTCCCCGGCAGTATCTCCTCCCCAGAAGGCCCTTTATGATCACTTTTACCAGTCAGCCAGACCAATCCCTCTTCTTGCTGAGAAAAGTGTGGTACCAGCCCTTCTGCTTGTTCCCATGGGGAGTTTTTGTCCACTGCCTGTAAACTGGGTGAAGGGAGGAGAGTTAATTGCCAATTCAGCTCTTGCTGCAATATTTCACGGACCTGGCATTCTTTCTGGGACCTTGAAGCTACAGCAACATGTGCAAGTTCAAAATTACCAGGAAGGGAATGCGGACACAAATGGATTCCTGATATTGATACTCAAAAGAGTATTGGGCTCTGAAGCACACTTGGTTGACTTCAAGGGATATGGTGGAAGACACATATGGATCAACCGATTGAGAGTCCCTATGAAACTGACTCTAATGTAGAAGAGAATGTAATTTTAGGAAATACCCACATTTTGAGGTAATAAACTGGTAGAGGACATGTACAGTTCTCAACAAATATCTTAGTAATAAAGAAATGTTGAGTCTGTACTAGAACCTGAGTCACTTGTTATTAGACCAAGGCCATAACATGCCAGGAAGCCCCTGAGAGACTTGAATATTAAAGACAATCTAATGAAAATAAATCTGTGTTTTAACTTGCAGAGTAGGCAATTTGGGTGTTTAAGAGATTTCGAGGTTATAAATGACTTGTAAAAGGCAGACAAGGACTTTCCTAGAGATATCACAGAAATTCTGGAAATATCAGGCAATGTGTCTGGCTGCAACTGCATAAATTTTAGGAAGAGTGGATTGTGAGTTTCTGGTGTTGAGTGTTCATTGTGGTAGGGGTGAAAGAAATAGAGTTTAAAATGATGCAGGTTATATATTTTGGGTTTCTGCATAAGGTGTTAATTTGAGGCTGATACAGGGTGTATTTTGAGCTTAATGTTTGTTGTAGGTTTCTGGAAGACTGTTGGAGAATATTTCTAACATTTGAAACGGTAGCATGGTATGCATTGTATAGAATGTAACTTTTGGGAGGCTGGAGTTTTACATTTTGAATTTGGAGATAAAATGTGTGTGACAAACGCACCTGTCCATGCCCCAACCAGTGCCCTTTTGCAACCAACTGCTGCAGACCTTAATTTTTGTTCGCCCTCACTATGTCCTTGCACCCACACCGCTCCTCTGCAAAGGTGGCACACTCTACACATCTGGATCCACACGCCCAGTCACCAGACCCACTAGATCAGGACAACTGTTTGAACCCCAAGGTGAAGTGTTAGTTCTGTCCTGTTAAACATCACTCACTCCTTTACTGTATCAGGAAGGAATGTGCTTTTTAATTACTTAAACTAGATTCAGCGTGCCTCTTTGAAATGATAGTTATCCCAGAAATTCACAAACTATACCCCTTTTTATTAAAATGCACCACTAGTCTGTTTATTGTGCTAAACAAAACTATTTACACACTGTATTTACACACTGACCAAAAGAGAACAAATGTGCTTACAGGAGTAAACATTGAAAATAATGAGTTAAACCATAAAAAGCAAACTTAGCTCTCCTAAAGATAGGTCAAACTTAAAGGTGAAGACATGGAAATAGTACAGTCTCCTGTCTTTGGAGAATTTGAACATTCAACACAGAGTTTCCGCCTTCCAGTCTCATATCATTGGTGAGCCTATTGCACCACACACTGACCATCCCCTTCTCTGGCTCATCATGAGGTCCTCCCTTCATAGAGAAAATGCCCATGTCTCAGTACACAGCTTTCTCTCTTTTCCTTTCTCACTAGGACATGCCTCTCAAAAATAAAAACATTTTGTTTGTAACAGGATTAAACCAGACCCTCATGGTATTCCCATCAGTAGGAAAATCACAGTTCCCTGTTTTATCTCTAAACAAATATACTCAAATAGACTTTCAATTTGCTATGCTTTTGGCATCAAATAATTGTAAAGTTTCACTATCCCAAGGTGTTAACCTGTTAGTAGACCCCAAGAACAGACACAATTTATTACCCAAATGACTCTGGTTATAAACAGCATGACCATTTGGCCACTTGTCTAAATGTATATAATTTGACCTGTTTGACCTCCCAGTATTTTCAGGGACACTTCAGCCAGTCTGCAAAGTCATTGTATTAAAATATTTATGCCACAGTGTGCATTTTGAGATCATTGGGTTGTGAATTTATGTTTGTTAATTGTTAATAGTAAACTGGCATCTTGATGTCACTTCTGAAGTGTTCACATAGCTCACACCTGTAGTTTCATGTTGGAATCTTTCAGTGGGGTAAGACCTTAAGTAAAGATGTTGCAAATTTTCAATTCACTGGTGAGGTTGGTACCAATCTGCATTTTTGCATTAGATGAAAGATTCACAAATTCTGCAGCTGAACCAGCCAACTTCACAGGTGAATATTTTTTTTTACAAAACTTAAAGGCACCTCCCCACCCACTGTGCAGTGAAACTACCCCTCCCCATCCAAGAACATAAAACTTATCAAAATAACTCCCCACTGGTACCCTCATCCTGCCCTTGCCCCAGCAATGATCACACTGCTGCAGATCGGCTATAAGATACATGGTAATCCTTTCCTGAACCTGCCTAACAAATACACTCCCACACTTCCCCACCCGAGTCCCACTATCTTTAATTTTTACTCCCTGTCCCTACCCAACCCTCTCCTGGTCCCACCACTGTTCTGCCCCCACAAGTAGCCACAAAATATAGCCTGCAAATAAAGAAAATGGTCCCCAGTGCAGAGTGTCTGCTCTGTTTGGATCTATGACAATCAGCCAACAATTTTGTTGTCAATCAACATTACAGCAACTCCTTTATGTCAACCGCATTTGCAGTCAGTATAAAGGAGTCACTTCAGACTTTGTTTTCTTTAGGAACTTCACCTCCGAAGTACCCCACTACTAAATTAATCAGCTCCAAGTTGGGTACTTCAGGAAGGAGATGCAATACCCCCAGAAGGCAGTGCCAGGGGTGCTGCACGACACTACAGTGACCTAGGCGCTGTTGTTGCTGTAGTGTCGGTCTCAGTAAAGTTGTCACCGTGCGATGGCATACCGCTCTGTTTGATGCCAGCTCAGTCCCATCTCATAAAATGGCATGAGTAAATGAATGAATGCTGATGTCTTTGCTCCTAGTAAAACCTGACTGGTTGAATTTTCAACTACAAGCAAAAACATAGCACCATCCACCAACTCACTTAAAAACAGGCTGACACCAAGTACAGGGTGCATAAAGTTTTTATTAAAAGGCCTGTAAGCCAGATACCTCTCACAGTAACCTGGCAGGAGCTCCTCACTAACAAAACCTCTAAGTAGTTTCGCTAAGGCGTCATCAGGAGTGGTGATATTGTAACATTTCACTTATTTCAAAGTGCCTTATTAAAGTTATATACACACTTAGTGTTATAAATATTCAAAACCTTTTCTCAGAATAGTCAATCCAAAGAGTGCATGCATATGTATACACATTTATATGAGAAGTGTTACCAGTACATAAACAATTTGTATAGCAGCATCAAAAAATTAACAATAATTTAAATATTTAATAAGTGATCAGCCACAGACCACTGAAAATGTATGGATACAGACATGAATCTGCAGTGTATGGCATACCAAAATTGTTCATCAAAATGTGCTTTAACATTTCATTATCTGCACGATCATAAATCTGAATCCAAACAAACAGAACAAATAAATAATCACATATATATAGTCAAAGAGAACAACATATAAAAAGCACTGCATGTGATAATTAATTACAGCTCATCTCAAATAGTGCTAAATAGTAAATCCATATCAGAATAATAATTTATTCATATCATCCCAGAAATAGATTGAAGGGACAATAATGTGCACTATACATGAGGAGCAAGGAATTGGAAGAACGTTTTTGAGTAGGGAGTATGGTAAAACCTGATTACCCAGACTAAAGAACTAGTGAAAACTATACCATGAGAATGAATGCTGCAATACAGAAACAGATAAGTTGATCAGCAAGAAAATGTCATGTTTATTACACAGTATTTTGTTTTGTTTGTTTGTTTTGTTGAATTTGTTGACCTAGTAAGCTCACTGGGCCTAGAAGTCCCTTTTCAGGGGCGACCGGTGGAAGGGGATACAGATGATAAGCAACTGAAATTGAACCAGATTAAGCTGTTGGTGGTATTTTTTAGTGAATGAGGGAAATTTGGCGAGGACATTAAAATTCTCTACTCTGTCGGTAGGGGAGTTGGCTGTCCCAGTGAGGATGGCCACTTTGTTCCAGATGTCGACGGAGAGGATGCTAGTGAGGTAGGGGAGCGGGTCTCTCCCCACCTCGATACTCTAGAGACCCATGCTGAATCTGTGACTTTTTCTCTGATTATGTCTAGACTTGAAAGCTCTACCTGTGTTTTAAAGAATCTGACATTCGGTTGGTCTCAATGTTCTCCAAGAAGATCCTTGTGAGCGAGTTGGTGAAGAGGTTGTATCACTTGTCCAGAATCGGCAATTGTAGAACTTCTGAATGAGGAGGTTCCCCTTGTTGCACCGGTTTTGCCTGTTACAGGAGTTGGCTCTGGAGAGTGCACTGACATCCGATTACCCAGATGCTTGCCTCCCGCTGTGGCAGGAGCATTGGTGGATTTGCTTACTGAAATGGATACAAATTTGGATTTACAGACCTTTACTAATCCCCAGAGAGGGCAGCAGGGCAAAACTTTGGGGATGGCAAAGCGATCTGTGCAAAACCTAATTCGGCACCGGACTTGAAACAGCGAGACCGCTACTGGTGGCTGCTCAACAAGCTGTGGGATGGGTGCACATGCGGAATGGTTGGTCACCAGATCCTACTGATGTGAAGGTCTGTGAGTATAATGCAATGCTAATCACTGATACAGGGAAGTGATTCAGACACAATCTGCTCATGCATCTGGTACTGGTGTTACAGCTGTTGTTGTAGATTCTGTGGGGAGCGGAGCTCTACTGTAGTACAGCCTAACAATGACAGGGTGTTAGTATCTGCTCTGGGGACTGCTCCCATTCCTGGCCCTAGGAAACAGCAACATGTAGCTGTAGATGACACGGTGAGGTTTCAGTGCCTGATGTGCCTCACGGCGGGCATCGCTGCACCATTATCCATTGGACTGGGGAAGGAAGTATTGCAGGATCCCACTAAACAGAAAATGTTTAAACCCGTTACGTAAGGCTGATCTATTTAAATCTTCCACTAAAGAACCAGCACAAAGACATAGTGCCATTAGGTTGCTGTGTAAAGGGGTTTGGGGATCCCCTGACAGAACTTGTGTTGGAAGAAGTTTACTTAAGGATTCCTTGAAATTTTATGCTTCTGAGGTTTTGCCCTGATACACACTGACGAATCTAATTATGATATCAGCTTAAAAATGGTAGAGCTTTGGATAGATTTTGGACTAAATATACTGCTATAAAAGATTCTCCATTGTGGGCCCCTTTTTAGCCATCCCCATTACTAAGTCGCTATACAAGTAATTACTGTATTGTTCAAAAATGAAGGGGTGGACATTGCTGATATTTTGTATTGGCTCAAACAGCGTTGTGAAGTGCTTGAACATCCATCACCTGTTATTGACTCCAAACAGTTCTGGACTGGGGTTGGAAGATAAAATGTAAGCTGTTCACCACAAACAGTGGGATTGCTCATTTACCGGGTTGTTTTTCTGGGGAAGGAGAGGGGTTCCTTGTTTTATCCAGGGCAACCTGAGTCTCATCATAAATGTGGCATTTGTTGCCTGCATCTTAGTAATGCATGTGACACCCCTAAGTGTGCTCACTGTTTGGAGACTGGCTATTTTTCTGCTAATTGTAAAAATCTTTTTCATTGTAACCTTTGTGAAGAAAGAGGTTACTCTTATGTTAAATGCCACTGGGCCTCTCCAATTCAGGTGATTGTCCCTCCCAGGAAGCCTTGATTATCCAGGCTCAGAAGAAGAGCTGTGC
This sequence comes from Neoceratodus forsteri, assembly GCA_016271365.2. Classification (NCBI taxonomy): domain Eukaryota; kingdom Metazoa; phylum Chordata; order Ceratodontiformes; family Ceratodontidae; genus Neoceratodus; species Neoceratodus forsteri. The sequence goes on along the minus strand of CM028137.1, from coordinate 255,801,411 downwards.
TCAGGCCTCGGCTAGACAGTTGGAAGTGCTCTCAAAACAGAATGATACTGACACTTATGACACTGATATACCCCTAATTCAATCTACATGGGGACATTCAAGAGGCAGAAGCAGGCCAGTTGCTTCCTGTTACTACTTTGACTGATGACCATCCTCTAAGTGTGCCCCCTCCCATGTTTGCAGAGGAACAATGTATGGAAGGAGTCCAGTTGGTCCAGGAACAGGATGTTCCTTGCTATTTTGTACAACCTGTGTCCCAGGAGCATGAAGATATGTATCAGGAAATACATCATGAATTACCTACAGTACCTTCAGCAGTGGGCCAGCCATCCATGCCTCCCCATCTCCACCTGTGTTACATTCTGAGACTCCTTTTACAATGACCTGAAATGGGTAGGGCACTGATTCTTTATGTATCTTATAGAAGGTTGATATTTCGACTGATTAATGTGTACGCCCTCAGGGAAGGCTTTGAGAGTTGATCTCTTTAAAAGTACAACCTTTTATGTACAGCTAGACAAATTATCTGGGGGTGATTTTAATTGTAGTGTTCACTGGGAGGATAGAGGTTTGCGTACTAACAAACTGTTTTATGATTCAATGCTCTCTTGGATATTACTGCCACTGCAAATTTGAAAGATGCATATCGCTTTGTGCATAGTTTGGGGGTCACGTTTCATAAAGGCTTACAAAAATGATATTGGGGTTTTTCAATCTGTAGTGGTTCAAGAACTGTGTGGTTGAAGACTTGGCATTTTTGGATCACTCAGCAGTGTATATTGATTGTCATTGAATGCAGAATCTTTTCCTGAAAACCTCCATGGAAATTGAATGTTTCATTGTTACATAAAGAAGCAGTGGTTACTAAGTTTCGGTCTTTATGGGAAGCATGGCTGTCTGTGAAATGTTTGTATGATGACCAACAATACTGGTGGTTGGATACTAAGAGGGAAGTGAAGCCCTTTTTTCAGAAAGTTGCAGGGAGGCTCAATCAGGATAAATATTTTCTTTATTTACAACATAGAAAACAACTGCATATATTGCTTTCTTTGGCTGATATGACAGGGCAGGATTTTGGTTTACAAATTCAGAAGGTTAAAAGGCATATGTATCAGTTTCAATATGACAGACCCAAAATGTTGAATCAGGAATTATGGTTTGGCACTGTTAGCAAGAAGCAGACTTTTGAACCCTTTAGGGTTAATTGCCATCTTATGGGTCAAAAATTGATTGATGGGTTGGTAGATAAGACTGGTGTATTGCACAAAGATAAACCTTCTATATTACATATAGTAAATGATTATGTAACAGATAAATTTGGTACTGAGCCTGAGCTTAATGAGATGACTCAATTCATACAGGGTTTAGAGGAAAAGCATATCTCTAAGGTTCGGGAGTCACAGCCAGTTGCTTCCATATCTGTGGAGGAGGTTAGGGCTGTTATCACTGCTGCTAAGAACAATGCTACTCCTGGTTTGGATGGTCTACTGGCTGAATTTTATAATTTTTGTGATTCTTTATGTCAGGAGTTGGTAACATTGTTCAATGAATTGTTGGGCTCTTCCTCTATCTCTGGTTCACTGGTAGAGGCTGAGTTGATACTTCTTTTAAAAAATGGGATAGGTCACAGTTGCATAATTGGAGACCTATTTGTTTGATGAATTCAAATCTGAGATTTTTAGTAAGATCCTGTCTAATCGTTTAGCTAAATGTGCTGATGGTTTAATTAGCAAAGAACAGGGATGTGCTATACCTCAGAGAGGAATTCAGAGTAATCTGATCTTATTGAGGGAATTGTTTGGGAGGCATCCCAGAGGGGAGATATTAGCTTTGTTCTGAGTCTTGATCAGCGGAAAGCTTTTGATTCCCTCTCTCAAGAATATTTATTTTGGTTTTACAAAAGTATGGAATCCCACAACTTTATATTTCTAGGCTTAGGAAGCTATATAAAGAAGCCTCAGTTATTTCTAGAATTAATGGGTGTAAGGGTGCAAGAGTGTCTGTTTGTAGGGGTGTTTGGCTGGGCTGTCCTATGAGTCCTTTGCTTTTACGTATTTGGCATAGATCCTTTTTGCAAACCATACATTTAGATCCAGAAATTAGAGGGTTCGTTTGTCAGACTCTTTCCCTCAGTTAAAAGTGTTGGCCTATGCAGATGATGTGGTTTTACTGGTTAATCACTCTACTGAAGAAAGCTTAATACAGGCTCAGCTTCAGGTTTTCAGGGCCTCTGGCTCCTGTATTAATAGTGACAAGAGTGTGGGTTATCAGTTGGGGGACAATTGATTATACCAATGTATGCGGGTATTTCCCTGTCCTGTACAACCATCACTATTTTAGGGATTCAGTTTGGAACTGAGGATGCAGCCTTTGAGGAATTGGGAATCTAATTTGCAAAAGATAGAAGGCTCTTTACTAAGATGAGCACATGGCCCTCTTTCTAAATGAAAAAGGATACTTTGATTAAATCTTTGCTTATCTCAATTTTGCTCTATGTATGTTATATTTACCCCTCCCCCAAATTACTTCTTACTAGACTGTTTAGTTTATTTTTAGGGCCTTTGGGGGGCAGATTAAACCCAATTAAGAGGCATGTCACATACCGTAGTATACGGGAGGAGGGAGGTATAGGTATGGTTCATCCTGTTGCCTTCTATTGTAGTGTCTTCCTTTATTATAATGTAATTGAGCCTTGGCAGAAGCAGAACAGGGATTGGTATCTGTTATTTGATTGGATTGGGCCTTATCTAACTGCTTGGGAACAGAAGAGGATAGAATACTGACCAAACTTCAGGCAGTTTCAAAAGAAGTGAGGAACTGTTTCAGCAGGTAATAAACTGGAAAGTTGAATACGCAGTAGAGAGGATAGTAAGAGAACAGATAATTATGATATGATTGTAGCCCCAATGTTCAGAAGCCATTCTTTTACCTTATTGTACTGACCAGAATAGTCTAGGGATGTTTCAACAATTATCGAATGAGAGGATGCCAGTGTTTGTTTGGGATGTTTTATGGTTAATCACCATGGCAAACTGAATGTGAAGAGCAATAACAAACTCAAAGCATTACAGGAGAGATATTGTTTGAGACACACTTGTAGTCAGCTTTTGAAATGCAAGAACGCTCTTTTTAAGGAATGTGAATATGCTACACAATTTTGGGATTATGTAGCACCTAGTTGGAGACTCAAACAATTTAGCTCTATTACTTATCTAGAATTGGTTTATGTTAATTGGTCTTCTGTCTGGCAGACTTTTGCTAGACCTACTTTACAGATGCTGTTTTCCATTTTAAGTATTATTTATGGCAGGCCAGATGTAAGTGGGTCCTGCAGCAACATTTTATTCCCATGATGTTTTGTTGAAATTAGTGCAAGATGAAATTTGGAAAGTTTATGAATGTGATTTGAGACACTGTTCTAAGAATCAAATGCATCAGTTATGGAAAGGATGTGAACGTCTGTTGTTGCCTATATGACTCTGATAGCCTACTGATTCTGTCTGTCCTTTGTAGGAAAGGGTCTTAGTATGCTATTGTTTTGTTTTTTCTTTGCTTGATTATCTGTCTGTTTGAGATTATTTCATTTTGAGACTTAGGAAGTATTGATATGTCTGCACTGTGTAGTTTTGCTCTGCTTTTGAATTCTTATTCCTTTTCCCACCACAAAATTTCCCTATGTTGTGACTAAGCATACATGGCTATTTAAATGTTAAAAACAATAAAAGCATAAATCAGTACAAGAAAGATACTGTCCAAGGCCTGAATGTAATAAAATCTTAGAAACACGGAACATCTGTTTTAACATGTTCCTTTATGCAGTTGTTTTGGTCCTATGTAGAAAAGGAATGGCAAAACAAGAAAATTTTAGAGCATACATATGGTGTTTTAATGCTAGGCATCTATTCTACACCTTGGGACAAATATAATAAAGACACATTACAAGTTATATTTGCACTTTTCGAAATATTTTTGTGGCAAGCCAGGTGCAAATGGTATTGCAGCAATCAATTATTGCCCCAGAGCAGATTTTAAGGAATGTATAGATAGCCATCATGAAAATATATATGAAGAAGATGGGAAAAAAGTTACAAAAAACACCTTAGAGAATTATGGAAAGAGTGCTATAATATGATTTTTCTTGAGTATAAAGGAAATAAGAAGAGACAATCAGGATAAAACATTTGTTTTGAATGTGAGGATTAAATATTTTGAATATGTGTAAAGAGAGGATGAGATTTTAAACATACAGAAATTATATACACTTACTGATTTTTTTTTTTGGTTCGTGAAAAGTTATGTTTTGTTTTTGTTTTGAATTTTACTTCCTTATTTCCCCAATAAAATTCCCCTACTCTGCCTGCAGGGAGCCTGACTTCCTGGGAGTGGAATGGAGGAGCCCAGTTTAGAGCTGGATAGAGGAGGAGGAGGAGGAGGAAGTGCTGATGTGGCAGGAGAGATGGAAGAATCAATGGAAGGTACTGTTTTACATGGAAATCTGACTGTACATGAGGAAACAGTTGTGCTAGAGAATATGGACATTATAATCAAATCACAAACTGCAGAAATTGGAAACAAGCAGGTTGGGCCTTGCATTTATTTCACTGAGACAGAACAGGAGCAGGCAATTCTGGTGCAAGGTAAGCTGTTGTCTTTGGTAATCAGAAAAGGAAAAACAGTTGCAGCACTTAAAAGAACTAGACACAGCACTTGCACTGATGCAGAATTCGCAATGGCTGTCAGTATGTCCAACAGCCCTGTCAGAGCCAATTTGCAGGAAGCAACATGCATGCCTTACCCCCTGAACAGCTCAGTGAGTAAACAGGCAGGAGCTCTGGTTGAGGCAGAAGTCTGTGCGGAAAATATAGAGGCTGGCAGTAGAGACAGGACTCCTCCTGTGTGCCTAGAGCCCTGCTCACTTCTATGCCTGCAAAATGAGTGAAGTACAAAGACATCGCCTGGGGACTGGGTCAGTTGGAAAGGCCCAGGGAAAGCTACATTACCACGGCAGGCTCCAGAACTTCCATCGGGCAGCACAGAATGAACTTATTCATTTAAGGACAGGGCTAAAAAACAGGACTGGAGTGAAATAATGGAGAAAGAACTAAAGGAAATTGATTTCTCCCTAAAACATCATTGGAAGGGGCTGGATGGACACAGGATTCATCAAGGAGGTGGTCACCCGACTCTAGAGACCCTCCTTTCAGGATTTACTACAGAACTCTGGTTTACCAGTGGCCACCAATGATGTGTCTCTCAAACCCTGGGGTAACTCTAATAATGCTATAGCTACTGTTTTGACTATTGAAAATACTGATGTAGAAAATGTTGTTGCAAATGCTGAAGTAACTACATACCCCTAGGGTAGTTGACTCTGAGGGGTTAGGCAGGAGGGAAATGTACAGAATAATACTGAAGGAAATACAAACCCTGTTTATAAGTTATCGGACCTGTTTGTGATCAAGGGTGAGCCGATTACTGAATAAGGGGGTCTGGAGGAGCTCCAAACAGGATCTATGTTGCGAAACATTGCTGAAAATGTCCATGAGGTATTTTTCGTCAGAAATATTTGCCCTTATCAGTTTGGGAAATGGGAACCATGAGGTAAGTTTTAAAAGTGTGACAAGTTTAGAACGTTTTGGTCATAGTACCAGACCTTAAAAATTCCCATGTCTGGATCCCTTTCCATGCTATAACCTCACCAAACTCCTAATTAAGACCATCAAAGTAATGTTTAAGAACGAGGGGTACATGTCGAACATACCTGTTCTGGCTTTGCCAGAGATGTGATATTCTGGGAAACCTGTGCCCACTTTGGATAGTGAGCAAATCTGGGATGGGGTGACATATATGAATCAAACTGCACTCAACAGATTTTGAGCCTTCACATCTCCCTAGTTCCTTTTTGGGCAGAGACAGGGCTCCATTTTTATAATGGGTAGCCAAGATCTTGTTTTAAATGTAACTCTAGAGCCCACCTTAGTTCGGCCTATGACTCACCACACTGCAGCCATTGTTTAGGGTTTGGACATGTTTCTCGGCCTACCTTAACTTGCTCAATGTAATTTGTGCGAGCACACAGACACTCCTATGGGAAATGTCCATGGGCATTGCACAATATGGAAGATTGCCCTTCTCAAGAAGGATTGATAAATGTCGCCTAGCATCAGCAGGCTAACAGGGTAGCGGCTCAGGATCTGTAGACCTCAGTGGCTGCAGGCCCTCAGGCTCCCTCCAACAGGTAGAACCAGTACAGGTAGCTCAAGAAGAAGTAGTAGGAGACACACAAGAACCTGTATCAGTTCAGGAAACCCCCTAGTTTGAGAAAGAAAATCTCTAGGAGATAGCAAATGAAGAGAACAGAGTAATGCCTCCCCTCCCAGGGACCCTGAGGGCACATTTAGGTAGTCTTACAGAAGAAGGGGCCTGGCAGGGAAGGGCAGGGCTCAGAGGGCTAAGCAGAATCAGGCTAAGGGTAGCAATAGCTCAAATTCCTGGAAAAGTGGAAATAAATATGTAGCACTGCCTGTGGATAGCACAGATAAAGATTCAGAGTGTGAAGAATCAGACTCCTCCTCCATCATTTCTAATACAAACACTGAGGGTGGTAGACAGGGTTCTATAGCAAAAAGAATAAGGCAGCACAGATTATCTAAGACCCCTTAAGGACCCCTTATCTTCAAGATTTGATGAATTGCTTTCCCCTTTCATTTTCCAATAAATGGAACTGTTCACTATCAGCACTATTAACATCAATAGCATAAAAATTAAAGGAAACGTGCAGGGACAGTGTGTATCTACAAAACCTACACAGTGACATGGTCTGTATATTAGACACTAGGTTAAAAACAAATTATGAACTGCAGCAGGCCTCAAGGGCCTGGCCCCTAGGTCCTTCATTTTGGTACACGGAACAGAGACATGTGATGGGGTGGGTATATTATTCACTAATCCACAGTTTAAGGTATCTAGATTGGTGGGCATACACCCAGGGAGAGCCCTATTACTGGATGTTTCCTGTGGTTCCTTAGATTTTGGATTATAGCACTTTATGCTCCTCTATTCCCACATCTTGAACACTTCAAAATACTCCAAGTTTATGATGGATGCAGTGTGGCTATTGATACATAAAAAGGGTCTTGTCAGGATATTGGCAACTGGAGACTTGAGTCTTTTAAACTCAGACATGAAGATTCTGAGCAAAGTGTTATTGACAAGACTCTTGAAGGTGGGTCAATACTTAGTAAGCCCCTTTCAAACATGTGCACTAGAAGGTAGAAAACAGCAGGACAATTTAATCACATTAAGGGAACGTTCCATAGGGAAAGACAGGCAATGTTCTTAGTATGGACCAGTAGAAGGCCTTTGATAGGCTGTCACATACATTTTTATTTTCCACTTTGAAAGGGTTTGGGATACCAGATACTTTTGTCAACTGAATTCAAAGAATGTACAAAGCATCCTTTTATGCCCTAATGTTAATGAGTGGTTTGGGAGGAAGGTTAATTCATAGAGGGGTCAAGGCTGCCCCTTAGCCCCCTACTGTATGCATTTGTTATAGATATATTAATCAGGTTAGTTTTGGCCTGGGAGGAATTAATAGGAATGACACTTACAGACACACTACAAAGTTAAGGCTTTAGCCACGCTGATGACCTTGTTTTATTCTTGATGCAGCCTCAGCAGAATTGGCACTGACAGCGCTCATGGTGCAATTCTCATACATGTCAGGCTCCAAGATAAACCTTGAAAAGTAACGGGTGATTCTAGACAATACCCGTACCACCATCAGGGTTTTGGGCAGGAATCATAGTGACAGTGGTTCCACTTACTGTTTTGGGAATTCAATTTGGACCAGGAGACATGGTGGAAACTAATTGGGGGCAAGATACAGAATGCGAACAGGATGATGGGCGGTTGGAAGGACAGCAGATATCCAAGAAAAAGAGGGTTTTGCTTATCAAAACCTGTTGGTCCCTTAATTTTTGTACATTAGTTATGTTTTCCATCCCCTCAATCTATCATTACAAGTCTCTATGGGGTGTTTTTCAGGCCTTTGGGGCTTGAGCCTGAACCCTATTAAAAGAGAATTCACATATCTCTTGGTTAAAGAAGGTGGGGTGGAATGATACACCTCATTGCCTTCTACTTTAGTCTATTTATTGCCTATAACATTGGTCCTGCTATGTGGCCCAATACAAGATATTGGGTGCCCTTGGTCAAGGAGTGTCTTTCTCCTGTTTGTTAGCATGGGAGAATAAGAAAGGTCCTTCCCTCAGGAACCCCAGGGTATGGGAAGGATTGTGTTAAGAATGCTATCAGATGGCAGTTACACCTACACACATGGTTACCATGGATAGAAAACTATATATACTGCCATCTTAATGGCTGAACATACCTCAGAGGTAGAATTCCTAGGATGTCAGAGGGCTAAATTACCATATGTTATGAAACAGCTGAGCAATGATAGGATTCCTGCATATGCTTGGGATGTTACTTGGTTAAGTAATTATGGCAGGCTAGGGTAAGGGAATAGCAGGCACTAACAGTTATCTGAAAGTTACTGTCCTAGGTCAACTTGTACCCAGATATTAGAGACACAGCAACACCTTTTTCTGGAGTGCCCTTATGCCTCTTCCTTTTGGACGAATCTTCTCAGTCTTGGGAAGAGTCAGGCTAAAAGATCTGACATATTAGGCAATCATGTATGGACCTGAGGGAAATAAGTTGGGTAAATATCATAGTGACACAGTGTATATTGCCTTGGTAGTAATCAGTACATTTTGTGGCAATCAAGGTGTATGCTAGTTTGCAACAAAAGCATGTCTCATATCAGGACTTGTTAAACAATATACGTCTTTGTCTGCTGAGTATACAGAAGGCAGATATCTGCCCTTGGGAGAAATCCCAACATTTATGGTTAAACTGTGCGAAATGGGCAACTTAGGGAAATATTTTTTTCTGTTGGGACTAGAGTATTAAGTAGAATATTAAATGTTTTCATGTGGGTATTTGTTAGAAAGTTGCTTTACTGTTATGCAGAAGTATGCATGGTCTTTGTCATTTGTTTGCTTTATTATTTGTGACATTTAAAGTTTGTATCTCAAACTGTTATACTTTGATTGTATGGTAATGAAGTCATTCTATAACAAAAATCCCCTACACTTTTCCATAAGCACTATGGGATCTTTAACATCCACCTGAACTACCACCAATCCAGGCAGATGGGACCTCGGTTTAACTCCTCATCTGAAAGACGGGTGTTTGGGATTGCTTGAATAGGTGTTGGCACATTTTGGAGACAGAACCTGCATTAGAAAAATTGTATGGTCACCACGCAGGTCACCTAGAGGAAGGGCAGCAACCTTAGAGGTTTGTTAGTACATAGTTACTTACCAATGGAAAACAAAATGCAATAAATTGGTTATCATTGATGCCTAAAGGTTCTTATACCTCATGTAGGTGTACCTACTGCAATCATGTTAACAAACTAAAACATTTCATTCTGTTAACAATCAGAAAACATTGTATATAAATCAATTTGTTAATTGCAGTGCTAATAATGTAGTTTATATGGTGACATGTACATGCCAGGTCTTTTATGTGGGATAAAACCAGTCAGGCTTTCAAAACAAGAATATGTGAACATTTAAGTGATATTCACAACAAAGATTAGGGAAATGCTTTATATAATCCCATTTTGAAGCAGAAGAATGTGAGAGAACGTGAGTTTAAACTCTCAGGATCTGAAAAGTTAAGATGGGACCTCGTAGGGCGGGTCAACTTGGGCCTCTTGTTAACATAAGGACATTTTGGATATATACTTTGAGGATTTAGATTTCTGGGCCCTAATGATGCTATTGAATTGTCTGTTTTTTTACACAAGTAATGTATAATTAATCATCTATGTTGGATGGAAAGTATTTTTGGTTTAATAGGTAGGAATTATAATTCCATCAGGGATCATGGACTTTGATTTTGCTGGTTTAATTATGTATGCAAAGCTCTTGTCCCTACTATAAACCAAAATGACTCCATCATTTAAACAAAGATTAGAGGAAGAACATAACCTCCCCCATATTGTACACACTATTGTCCCTTCAATCTATTTCTGGGATGATATGAATAAATTATTAATCTGATATGGATTTACTATTTAGCACTATTTGAGATGGGCTGTAATTAATTATCACATACAGTGCTTTTTAAATGTTGTTCTCTTTGACTATACATATGTGATTATTTATTCGTTCTATTTGTTTGGATTTAGATTTATGATCCTGCAGGTAGTGAAATGTTAAAGCACACTTTGATGAACAATTTTGGGATGCCATACACTGTGGGTTCATGTCTGTATCTATACATTTTTCAGTGGCCTGTGGCTGATCACTTTTAATTAGTTATATTAGTTTTACATTTTGGACACCGATATACATATTGCTTACACACTGGGATATGTATATAAATGTACATGCACTGTTTTGGATTGAATATTCTGAGAAAAGGTTTTGAATATTTATTACGCTAAAGTGTGTATTTCACTTTAAGAAGGCAGTTTAAAACAAGTGGTATGTTACAATGTCACCACTCCTTGATGACACCTTGAGCGAAAGTGGTTGGAAGTTTTGTCAGTGAGGAGCTCTTACCTGCATTCCTGTGAGAGGTATCTGGCTTACAGACCTTTAATAAATAACTTTATGCACCCTGTATTTGGTGTCAGCCTGTTTTTAAGTGAGTTGGTGGATGGTGCTGTTTTTTTCTTGGAATTGTCTTTCTGTGTACATCCGGTTGTGGGACGGCTTTTCTTTGTTTGATGAGTTTTCAACTAATCAGGTTTTACTATGAGCTAGGATGGCCCCTTCATTCATCAAAGCCATTATTATGAGATAGGAGTCAGGACTGTGCACAGAAAAGAGCAGATGCTGTGCACCAGGGACTGTTTTCTTTATTTGCAGGTTAATATTTTGTGGGTGCTTCTAGGAGAAGACGGGTGATGGAGACCAAAGGCAGTTGGGTGGGGGACTAGGAGCAAAATGAAAGACAGTGGGACTTGGGTGGGGGAGTGTATTTGGCATGTGAGTGGGGAAGGGATTACTTATTCTTTCACAGCTGTAGCAACAGGCGTGATGTTTGATGGGTTGGGGGCAGGAGTGTGCCAGTTGGGGGTTGGGGGTAATGCATTGCAACACCAAATTCACCTTTATTCACTGGTGAACCAACCCTTTCACAGGTGAATTTTGGCCAGTCTGCCTGGTGTATAACAAGGCAAACTGCAATTCCTCAGCTCTGAGAATTTGCTGAAATTTGAAGATTTTTATTCATGGAGAGAATTTTGGCAACTTCACACATCTTTGACCTTGAGGAACCAATCTAATTGCTTGGGCTGCTGTACTTTATCCATTTTATAAATATGTACTGGCAATTCAGGCCTGAATCTGGATGCAAACTGGTTAACCAGTATACTAGCGTTTTGTAAAAGTTCCAGGAGATCCTAATTTTCATCTGTGCAACCACCAATTGAAAACATAAGGGTCTTGGTCTATCATCTCATCTAAAGAATAACACCTTCAACAGTGAGTCCCCTGCTGCTGCTGTAATACAGTGTCCATTTTGGGTATAAGCCCAGTTCTCCAATTAAAGAATTAAACTTTGCTCTTGTAACCCAGAGGTGTGTGCTCCTAACTGAAACATATTGATATTTGTTAGTATTAACACCAGATGTAACAAACTGTTTGGAAAGAAACCTCAATTCATATGTACAGTAAGTGAGGTTTATTTTTACATTTTTGTGGCATTCTAATGGCTGTGCAGTTTCCTTGTGGCTGCATTTACAATTTTAATCTGTTTGCATCAAACAATCTTGCAAAAACATGGGCTTTTGGTACCTAAATTCTTTTCAATTTTTTGTTGTTATTTTACATAAAATCCACTTTGTGGGATTTTTGGACTCTTGTGGAGTTAGTCATATTTCTGTTGGAGTTTATTCTAACATAGTTTCATTCTGGAATGCTGTGTGTTAGTCACAAACAGCACTGTGAATTCTACAATGTTTACGTAAAGATTTTTCCACAAGATGAATTGATGATCCATCAAACATTGCTTGTCATTTAGTGGACTGGTAATGTTAGCCAAAAGCTGAACAAGGTTTATGTGTAGGATTTTAAATTCCATTTTTAAAGCATGTCTGACTTGAAAATTGACTTAGTATGTTTTTATTACATGCAGCAGAATGGGCAGGGGTCTCCTGAAGTTAACTTTGCTGGAGGCCCTCAAAACATATGGATTTCATTGATGGGAAAATGCCACAACGGTGACAAAATGTACAGCAGCTGCAGATGTGTTATCAGTTTTGTTTTTATCCTATACTGTCAACACAGTCTTAGGAATCTCCCAGGCAACCATTTACCCTGACAAAATGTCACATCCCTGAAGTACTGAGGACCAGCATCAAACTGCTGATAGCATTTGTACACCTGTTATTGCTCTGCCCTCCTTGGGGACATTCTTGAGGTCCACAGCATCTGTTTGAATGAGGCAAAGCTTTTGGTTCACCACAGAGGTCATTCTGGACTAAGAATACAGCACCTGTCATCAGCAGCATCCCCAAGCCATGAACTGTCAGACAGAAGGGGTCATGGGCCCATATAAAACCCATTTTACCCATATAGTAGCATAATGAATTACATCTGTGTCATCAGGGCAGCCTAAGCCATTGTGGAGCCTTGATAGAAAATTAATAAAAGAGGTCAGCCCAATGAAGCATGTTTTATTTTATTTCTTTGTTTACAAAGTGAATGTACTGGGTCAAGTCCAATCTTTATATATAACCTGGACTACAAGGCAGAGCAACACATAATGTCAGATGACAAAATATGTCCCATGGTTGCAGACTTAAGAAGCATATATATGTACATTAGCAAGTGCAAGTACAGCAGTAAAGAAAACAATCTGAGCAGTTTAAACTGTTGGTGAGATGTGGCAGACTGCTGATCTGTGGGAAGATGTGGCCCAGGTTAACCTCATGGTATCATTACCATATTTATACTGTTTTGCTAATCACTCACTGCTGTTAGAAAATTTAGAAACTGGTTTCCATTGGTTTGCATGAAATGCTGTAAGTCTAGACCCCTGGAAAAATAAATCAATGCTGACTATTGTGGTCAGTGGAAGATTTCCTACATAAATGAAGCACCTATCATATTATGTCATTTTAAAGTCTGCCTAATTTATGCTTATTATTGCTCAAACGGAAAAGCCACTATGTTGGAGAACTTACTTTATAGATGTAGTATTCAGGATCTCATGAAGAGATGACTTTCTTACCTGATTAAAGCTTCATGATGGAAAATGTATTGTATTAGATGTTTCTGTTTTCACTGTCTTTGCCTTAATAAAATCATTGCTCTCTGTTGTACTCTGCCAGTGCTGCTGCTACCACTGTCAGCCACCAGCTCCACACTTATCAACAACTAGCTGGACCTTGTGATGCAGGGCACAGTTATATAAGTTATACTGGGACTCTACTAAAAATTAGGTATTAACCTACATACTGCAGAAACAACAAAACAAATAAAACAACTACAACTCCCAATACTATTCATGTTATGTATAACTGTGGTCCTCAAAGCAGTAATCCAGTGGGCATTTAAGCAATAAAGCATGACGGGTATGTGTGTTATTGTGTAATGTTGTCACACCTAGGTAGTTAAAGCATGAGTCCCAGAAGTGACATTATTACACAGTAGTACACACCCTGGAGTGCCTTATTGGTATTGTACAATGATTTGTTATACTTTGATAAAAAATACAGTTAATTCACTTTCAATTTTTTTAATCATTTAGTGCTGTGGAGAGTATTTAAACAAAAAGAAGTTCCTTTTGTACTTCTACAGCAGGTGGTGCTGTTTGCTGTATGCTGTGTGTCTCTCTTAATCCCCTCTAGGCTGTCTTTTATTGTTGGTGTGTGTGGGATTCATTTTATGTTTGCTTGCACGCATGTGCAAGAAACATAGTGCCATCATCCGAGTTTTCCGGAGGTGTGTCAGCCTCTTCCAATTCAGTCAGTGTGTTTGCAGGCGCGGTAGCAGTGCTCAATCACTGCTCCAGCTGTCTATGACAGCTGAAAATGCAGTGGCATACAGTTGAAAGGGCGCTCCGCTTCAGTGAGCAGAGCTCCCCCCTCAACACGCACACACACATATTGCATGCTGATGTGCTTCCCCAATGCACATACTGTATAGCCGATGGCGGTGCCCAATCCTCCATCGGCTGCACGCCCTCCCAAAGATCCAGGTGCCACGCTGGGAGCCCACCCCAGTGGCAAAATGTTTTATGGCCGACAGGGTGACCAATCCCCTGTCGGCCCAGCCCCCAACAGCCTTCCAGCTGCCACGCTGGGAGCCCACCCCAGTGTGGAAAATGTCCTCATAGTCTTAGTCCTCGTAGTCTTAGAAAAACAAAAACCTGTAAATACAAAACCTGTCCTCGGCGCTTCTCCCTGCCCTTCCCACAACCCGCACTCCACCCACTGCGCACCCTGCCTCCCCACACACTCACCCTATACTTACTTCCCGAACTCAGTGCGACGATCTTCGTGGACTGGAACACGCCTGCACTCTTCAAAGCCGACCGTGAAGTGAGGAAATGCCGTAAGTTGTATAATGGGATAGATAGGGTTTTTCAACTTTGTTGCATATCTCAGGCATTTTTGGGAATTTTGGGCCCAAATTTTCAACATGGGGACTTTGGGACCCCTTCTCATGAATGCTGTCACTGTCATGGCATTTCGGCTCAAGGGTGATTTCGCAGCCACTGCACGAAATCATCTTTCTGGAATGATTAACGAAATGACACTACCAGTGTTCATAAGGTGGGCTCTCAAAAGCCTATTTTGAAAATTTGGTGGAAAATTCCTAAAATTACTGTTTCACGGACATCGTTGCGTAGTTCCACGCTGCAGTAAGTTTGCAAATTTTCAATGTTTTCACTCCAGATTTTCAACATTGCCATTTTACCGACCTTCTTATGAGCAGTATAGCTGTCATTTTTCACATCTCACCCAAAATGTGTTTCTGCCATGTAGCGCACAATGGCGCAGTCGTGTGCAAAATCAATGTATGGGACAGATTAAGAAAATCACAATGACACTGTTCATGAGCAGAGGTCTTAAAATGGCTATGTTGAAAATTTGGTGAAAAAATTCTTAAAATGACTGTTTCTGACATGCGTGCAGAGTTCCCTCGCATACTCGTTAGTTTGCAAATTTCAATATTTTCACTCCAGATTTTCAACATTGCCATTTTACCACACTTCCTTATGAGCAGTATGGCTGTCATTTTTCACATCTCACCCAAAATATGTTTCCTCCATGTAGTGCACAATGGCGCAGTCGGTGCGCAAATCAATGTATGGGACAGATTAAGAAAATCACAGTGACACTGTTCATGAGCAGAGGTCTTAAAATGGCTATGTTGAAAATTTGGTGAAAAAATTCCCAAAATGACTGTTTTTAGGGAGCGCGTTGTAGTTCCTACATGCATTGTAAGTTTGCAATTTGTAATATTTCACACCAGATTTTCAACATTGCCATTTTACCACACTTCCTTATGAGCAGTATGGTTGTCATTTTCACATCTTGCTCACAACGTGTTTCTGCCCATGTAGCGCACAATGGCGCAGTCGGTGATGAAATCAATGTATGGGACATGTTAATAAAATCACAGTGACACTGGTCATGAGCAGAGGTGTTAAAATGGCTATGTTGAAAATTTGGTGAAAAATTCCCAAAATGACTGTTTTAGGGAGCGCGTATGCAGTTCCTCACACGCTGGCAAGTTTGCGAATTTGTAATATTTGCACACCAGATTTTCAACAGTGCCATTTTACTGCACTTCCTTATGAGCAGTAGAGCTACCATTTTCATCATCTCTACAAATGTGTTTCTGCACATGTAGTGCACAATGGTTCAGTCGGTGTGTGAAAACAATGTTTGGGACAGATTAAGAAAATCACAGTGACACTGGTCATGAGCAGAGGTCTTAAAATGGCTATGTTGAAAATTTGGTGACAAAACTCCATAAATGATTGTGTTACTTAGTGAGCATTGTGCAGTTTCCACGCACTCGTAAGTTCATGAATTTGTAATATTTTCAGTCCAGATTTTCACCAGTGGCATTTTCCACACCTACTACTTAACAGTACAGCTGTCATTTTCCACAACATGGCTGAAATGTGCTTTCACACTTTCAGCACAGAAATGCATGGTCGCTGTAGGAAATCATTGTTTGGGACAGATAAAGAAAATCACACTGACACTGTACATGATCGGAGGTCCCAAAATGCCTGTGTTAACAATCTGCTGTAAAAAATCCCCAAGCTAGATTACATTACTGGTGTGCTGTACAGTTTTCTAACGCCGTTGACTTCACCAGTTTTTAAGATTTACAGCAGATTTTCAACATTGACATTTTTACACCTTCCCATGAGCAGTACCGCTGTCATTTTTCACATCCTGTTCGAATGTGTTTTTGCACCTGTGGTGCCAAATGCCATAGTCACTGTGCAAAAGCAGTTTTCGCTAACAAACTGATATTGTCACTGTTCATGAGATGGGGTCAAAAACCATGTTGAAAATTTGGAGTGAAAATACCAACGAATGCCTGAGGCATTAGGGTTTCTGACCATAACGCCTCACCCTGTAGAGAATGACAGGCATCAGGGGTGTGACTTGGGATTCTTGCCTGTCATGCTCATGCCATTCCACCCCACCCACACCCTGCAGCCAGTGAGAGGCATCAAGGTGTGCCTCGACTCTTCAGGCCCAACTTCACCCCATTCTCCCATACCGCACCCATCTCTCACTGTATTTCCTGATGGAATGGGTGCGATAAGGGCCAAAGACCCTAAGGCACACCGTGACACTTGTTAGTGTCTTGCAGGGTAGGAAGTGGTGAAATGGCGTGGTCGTTATGCCTGACGACCCAAAGGCACACCCCAATGCCTGTCACTCTCTGCAGGGTGGTGGTGGGGTTGGCTTCAGTTCAATACTTCACTGCCATTCCTATTATGCAGCTCTGTAACTTCTACACTACCAATGCCAATGCCAGCAAGCAAACATTGGCATTGACAAATGCTTGTTTTTCTTGGTCCTTCTCCTTATAATGTGTAAGTTACTGTATAATGTATGCATGTATCTGTTCCAAAAAGAGGATTAGTCAGCAGTTTTGTTGTTTAATTCAGCTCAGCTACCAGCTGATAGAGCAGCCCTCTTGAACTGTGCACACACTAACATCAGTGCTGCTGGTCGGGTTTTACTGCATTTTCTTTTTTATGTTCTCCTAGTACCATTTCTACAATTTCTGACTTGTACTGGCAGATAGGACAGGACAACACCATGAGTTAAGGCAGGTTGAGGAGCGAGATGTGCTGAGGAGGTGAGTGTGGTGCTGTTGTGTGCACGTGCTTAAACAGCTGCACATCGGGAGACTGAGAAGCCGCTGTTACAGCTTTTTCTAACTTTTCTTTACTAGCAATGGTATAAGATACCATGACAGTTATGGGGTTGTATGTGTAGGCTTTAAAATACTGTAAATGGCTGTGTATGTGTCTTGGGGGTCGACTTTGTACCTGACGCCTTTATGGTGCCAGTAACCACTGGAGCAGTCCGGTGTTTTATAACTGTGTTGTAGTTGTGTTGCATGGATGTCATACAGTGATGTTACTGTGAATTGAAAATGAGCTTTTTATTTCCTGGTCTATGATTGGCTGGTCCCTTGCCAGGGGGTACATTAACTTATGATAGATGACCAGGAAATAAAAAGTGCTAGCCTGCCATGCTCCACTCTGTTGAACTGGTATCCCTGTGCCAGTTTGAATAAAAGTCATCAGCTGCCATTTTTCTGCTTGCTAACTGGGACGAGCCAGTGCACCGCCCAGCCTCCCACTCACCTCACACAATAAACAACCCTTCTAAACACAAAACAATACTTGACACATATACATTTAGTGAACACTTTCAGCATTGTATGATCCAAACCCTAAAAGTCACCACTGTTTTCACCACTTACCTACCAAGTGCCCCTCAGTACTTAATTAATTCTCACTTTCAGAGAGCCAGGCAGTGAATAAGCTGTCCCTCCCCACAATGCAATACGCCTTTTATCCCAAGGTTCAAAAGAAACCTTTCTTTTGTGTGACCCTGCTTTCATCTATTTCTACTCACCTTCAGTGCACAGCCAGTAGTCTCTACACCATGGTCTCGCCACGACTGAAGCAAATGTCCCAACTGCATGTTCGAGCTGTTTTTTCACAACCCTCCATTTCAACACTCTCAGCAGTTAATTAAAAAATAATAATAATAATAATAATTCAGACACAGCCAGTAGTCTTATACACTGCAGTCTTGCCACGTGCTTGAGCAAATGTCACGTCGCATATTCTGAGCTGTTTCTCCATGACCCTGTACATTCAACACTAGCAGTTAATTAAAAATAATAAATAATTCAGACACCAAGTCTATAGAAACAGGAGCTTCAAGCATGCTCCCAACCTGCTTCACTTTGTCATGCTAATGTCTCGTTGTCTCCCCTTTCCTACCTGTTCTTTGCTTTCTGTGGTAAACAGTTCCAGATATTCTAGAACAAAAAAATACAAAGTTAATATGACGATTCTTTGCCTTACACACAGCCGCCACACTAATTCAAATACACTTTCTAATCAGAATAAATGGAGCACAAAGTGCTAACATTGGGTTATTACAAAAAATAAAAACAGTTGTGAAAGATTGCTGTGCCCGCTACTGGCACATATATCAGTAGAGGGACTACTTTACCATAAAAGTCTTAAACTTCATTTTACTGTATTTTTTATTTTTTACATATTTTGAAATCCCATATAAAAATGTCACATGTGGTCCATTTTCTAAGCACAGTAATTCTTGACAGGGTGGGTGGTATTGATCAGTACTGGACCTTCCAGGGATATAAGGCCCTCCGTCTGCAGACCTCATTACACCACTGGGTGGTCTGGTATTGCCAATACCACCCACCCTGTCAGATATTATTGCTTGCATAACATCATTGTTTTAGGTACCCACTGATCAATCGGAATAGAGGAAATTTCCTTGCTATTGTGTGATTAATGTTAAGAGAATGAATGATTGGCATTCAATAGCTGTGGCTCTGGTGGAATAACAACATGGCCTTCATAAAGTGATTTTAGTTAAGTAATAGGGGACAGTGCAGGGGTTTCAGACTACCAGATTGTGGAGTAGGAAGATTTATTTTTTATCATCTACTATGTTCAATATACAGTATATACATTATTAAAATAGCTGTGGGGTGATAGAGACAAACTGCAAATAAGGTAATTATACAGTATTTAATTTTCAGGTACTTGAGCACTAACAGGTGAGGAGATGCAATCTGTGGTGTGGGAGACATGTATTGTTTTAAAAGGTTAAGTTTTATACCTCAACCACACAGAGGGTATGCCTTGATCATTGATTCTCCATAATATACACACCCAGATGTGGTTTACTACTTACTCAAGATGCACATCAAAATTCAGTACATTTTACAAATTCTTTAGTTACTGCCCAGTAGGAAAGTATAGCAAGCTTTGACCGGTGCCAACAAAGCTGGTCCTGCTATTTTATGTTATCTTTGTTTACTTTTTACGTTTGCTTGCGCGCATGTGCAAGGAACGTCTTGGGAGAATGGGACACTTTGAGGTGTGCCTCTCCTGACCAATCCCCTGCACCCTTGAGCAGGCGTGGCGTGTCCTGCACCAACCGGCACCGGGTGTTGTGTATGACAGCGGTGGTCTTCTTCAAAGAAACCACTGCTGTGTGCTTGCACCGCATCACGCCCCCAAATCTTTTTTGCTACGCTTGGGAGCCCACCCCAGCATGGCTTAACATCCCACGCTTATCTGCCGACGGGGGTGCCCAATCCCCGTCAGCTCCACGGCCCCCCAGCCATCCTTCTGCCACACTGGGAGCCCACCCCAACGTGGCAAACGCCCCTAGCGTCATCTGCCGCACGGGGTGCCCAATCCCCGCCGGCTCCACTGCCCCCAGCTATCTCTGCCACCGCTGGGAGCCCACCTCAGCATGGCAAATGTCCAGCTGTCAAAGTAAAAAAAAAAAACTGTAAATTGAAACAGTCTCACGGTCTCCCACCCCCCTCCCACAACTCGCACCCACCCACTGTGCATCCTGCCTCCCCACACCCCCCACCCCATACTTTCCTGAGCTCGGCGCAATGATCATCGCTGGACCAGGAACATGTCTGCACTCTTCAAAGCCGACCGCTAACTGAGGAAATGCCGTAAGCTGTATAATGGACTAGCTTTTTTTTCAACTTTGTTGCATATCTCAGGCATTTTTGAAATTTTGCACCAAATTTTCAACATGGGGTTTTGGGACCAGTTCTCATGAATTCTGTCACTGTCATGGCGTTATTCGGGCCGAAGGGTGATTTCGAAGTCACTGCGCAAAATCATCTTCGGGCCGATTAACAAACCGACAGTGCCAGCTTTTCATAAGATGGGCTCTCAAAAGCCTATTTTGAAAATTTGTGGAAAAATTCCTAAAATGACTGTTTAACGAAGCGCGGCGTGCACAGTTCCTACAGCAGGCTCGTAAGTTCTCAAATTTTCAATATTTCCACTCCAGATTTTCAACATTGCCATTTTACCACACCTTCTTATGAGTAGTATAGCTGTCATTTTTCACATCTCACCCAAAACGTGTTTACCATGTAGCTAAAATGGCGCAGTCTGTGTGCAAAATCAATGTATGGGACACATTAAGAAAATCACAGTGACACTGTTCCATGAGCAGAGGTCTTAAAATGGCTATGTTGGAAAATTTGGTGAAAAAATTCCTAAAATGACTGTTTTACGAGCATGCGTTGCACAGTTCCCACACACTGTAAGTTTGTGAATTTTCAATATTTTCACTCCAGATTTTCAACATTGCCATTTTACCACACCTCCTCATGAGCAGTACAGCTGTCACTTTTCACATTCTGCCCAAATGTGTTTCAGTTCATGTGGCGCATAATGCGCGCGGTCGGTGTGCGAACTCAATGTATGGGACACATTAAGAAAATCACAGTGACACTGTTCAAGAGCAGAGGTCTTAAAATGGCTGTGTTGAAAAATTTAGTTAAAATTCTAAAATGACTGTTTCATTGAGGTGTGCATTGCGCAGTTCTATGCGTGCTCGTAAGTTTATAAATTTTCAATATTTTCATCCAGATTTTCAACATTGCCATTTTACCACACCTCCTTATGAGCAGTGAAGCTGTCAGTTTCACATCTTGGCCAAAGCGTGTTTCCGCCCATGTAGCGCACAATGGCACAGTCGGTGTGCGAACTCAATGTATGAGACATTAAGAAAATCACAGTGACACTGTTCATTAGCAGAGATCTTAAATGGCTATGTTGAAAATGTGGTGAAAACATTCCTAAAATGACTGTTTTATGAGCGTGCTATCAGTTCCTACGCACACTGTAGTTTGCTAATTTTCAATATTTTCACTCAGATTTTCAACATTGCCATTTTACCACACTCCTTATGAGCAGTATAGCTGTCATTTTTCACATCCTGACAAAATGTGTTTCCGCCCATGTAGCACACAATGGCGCAGTCGGTGTGTGAAATCAATGTATGGGACACATTAAGAAAATCACAGTGACACTGTTCATTAGCGAAGTCTTAAATGGCTATGTTGAAAATTTGGTGAAAAATTCTTAAAATGACTGTTTTACAAGCGTGTGTTGCACAGTTCCTGTGCACGTCAGTAGGTTTTGAATTTTCAATATTTCCACTCCAGATTTTCAACATTGCCATTTTACCACACCTCCTTATGAGCAATATAGCTATAATTTTTCACATCCTGCCCAAACGTGTTTCCGCCCATGTAGAGCACATTAATGCGCAGTCGGTGTGCGAACTCAATGTATGGGACACATTAAGAAAATCACAGTGACACTGTTCATGAGCAGAGATCTTAAATGGCTATGTTGAAAATTTGGTGAAAAATTCCTAAAATGACTGTTTTAAGCGCTGCGTTGCACAGTTCTCACGCACACCGTAGTTCGCGAAATTTTCAATATTTGCACCCAATGAGTTCCAAATACCTAAACAGCACATAGAAGCAAGCAACATTCGGCATTGACAAATGCTTGTACTTTGTCACTGATTTTTTAAGCCATGTCCAAGTGCCAAATACCACTGCAAAATACCTGCAAGCTTAACGCCGCATTGACAAATGCTTGTTCAGTAAGTCTCACCAGTCTCCTCTTATAATTCTCCCCAGATATCACCAAAAGAAAACACCAGACCAGTATACATGGGTGCTTAGATTTGGAAGTTAGTTTACATAAATTCTTTGGTTTCAATCCATTTCAATCCACAATTCCATACATCTAGATACATTGAACATAATCCATACAGCATTATGCAATTCAAATCCATCTTATCATGCCATCATTTCATTTTGTTCAAATTATTGTCCATTTTATTCTTTTGTCTTCTCTTATCTTGTTTTCTCTCCACCCCAGATGCACACCTGAGGGCTGTCTTTCTTCATTCTCTTCTGCCCAAGGGTGCAGTGTACATACATCCGCCTTCTGCTTCTTATAGTGTTGTCTTATGTCCCATTTATTATTTATCCTCCTTCCCCCCCAGCCTATCCTCCCTCCCCAATTTTCCAAATTCCATTTTTCTAGGATCCCTGCCATCCACTTTTGGCAGTCCCTATTCGCTGCTCTCTACCTGCAGCAGCGACCATACTTCCTTTCTTTACTTTAGGGCGGTGGGTGAGAATTTCTTTTCTAGCAAATTTGTGCGCCCCCAGGACTGTGTATGACTTAAATAGCCTAGCTGCTCTTCTCTCTCTCTCGCCTCTCCCTAACCGTCCAATCACCTCTTCCCACCTCACCCCAGCGCTGACCTCATAACTCCTCCCTTCTGACCTCACTTAACCCATCCCACTCACCCCCTCCTCTCCTTTCCCCTCCTTTCCCCTGCTAATCACCTGCTTAGCACACCCACTTACTTCTCTTGGTCTGGGCCTGTGGACAATGGTGTCTGCCTCTTTAATTGGTCAACCGTCTTTGTAGTTATATGAGGGACACATCCAATGTGAGTTTTACAGAATTTTTGTATATGTAGCCCAGGTGCTGTGCACCAGTGGGCTACTATTCCTGCCTGTTGGCAACTACACAGGTTAGTGGGCCTGGGTCCTGCTATGGTGGTGACTGGGGTTCTGTACCAAAGTAATGGTAAAATAGTGTGGTACCTCCACCCCAAGTGGGTTGACAGTGGGCCAGGTGTCTGCTTGGTACAACCTCCTGGGATGCTATACCTACCCACCTCCCTTCCAACCACCCCACACACTGGATGTTAAGTTGTTCCCCAGTACCATACACTACATATACTTGACAGTAAGCTTTCAGAAAGTACCCTCCTCACAGCAATTTCAAAAACAAAGTACAGCTTTATTTTGGGGGCAGCCAAGGGAGGGGTTACCTGGAGCAAGAATAATTGTGAAAGGAAGATAAAGGTTAAAGCAGTTAGCAACAACAGGGCTCGTGAGACCAACACACCCCAGTGCCAACCCAACTGGTACCAGTGAAACCTCATTTCAGTACATAATTGTACCCTGTGATGGTGCAGGCCTGGTCAACGCCATGGTTGGCTAATGCTGGGGCCCTTGAAGAGCATTTAAATGATGACGTTTTCAAGGTAATTTTAAACCTTTGTTTGCAATCAACCTTTCCCCAGTTCCCTTGATAAAGGCAAGTCCTGAGTTACTTATGGTTCCGGAGAGCTGAGGAATCTCTGGAGTGGGGTGGGGATGGGAAGCAGTTCAAAATCTGTAGTTTCAATTCAGAGAGGGAGAAACAGATGGGCAGTAGTAAGGGAAATTGTTTAACCAGGAAGGCACACTAAGCTGAAACTTGTTTCCAGGTGCGACCTGGGAGCACAAGGAAGTTAAGTGACTTGCTCAAGCATTTTTAGTATGCAAGTGGAGGCTGTGGGATTCAAACCCTGGTCTCCAGATTTTCAGCACATGAGACCAGGGTTTGAATCCCACAGCTCCACTTGTATACTACTGTGTGGACTCAGACTTGCTTGGAGGTCTGGTTGCTTGTCACCTTGATTGGAAATCTTGCAGCTTGTCCCCATCAGTCTATTCAGGCCTGTTGCAGAGGTCCCACACAATGCCCGCCCAACTACAGAGGACCTGGACCTAGAAGTGACTGCACAGTCTGGTTCCCTCACAGGTCGAGAGTGCCCTAGCACTCCAGCATGTGACAGTGGCCCCTGGAGCCAGCAGATCCCACTCGTAGGGGTTAGAAACTTCCTCACCTGGCTCTGGGTTGCAGCCGGGAATTCCTGCTTCCAACCTTCTCTCAAGTGAGAATACAGTTATAGTGTGCAGCCAGTTTCTCAAACTTTTCACTTTTCAGTGTCTTTTGGCAACAGACTCCAACTTCCAGACAAACAGTTCCTTTCCACAGCTGGATTTCAGCAGCAGACAGCAGGTTCCTGAAGCCTAGAGCACCTGCTCACCTTTTTCTCTCATAGTTTCTCCAGTTCAAAACAGCATCCACCTTTAACTCTGGCTCACACAGTCTCAAGAAAGTCTCTTTCTCAGTTCAGGGTTTTCTTCCAGTCCCAACTGGTGCAGGATCACTGCAGCAAACGAATCTCCTAAAATCAACAATTTCCACCAGATGCCCGGAACACTCAGGACAGATGCACATTCCCTTTAAAGAGCAAGAATCCTTCACCTTTAGTCCTCGAAAAAACTCTGCTTAAAGCTGCATGAAAGGTCTTTAGATATGTATCACCACAGCACTGAGACAGTTTTGACTCGATCAGAGCCTAGAACAGACTGTCTCAACTGCCCAGAGTCCCTAGGTTTCTCTCAAAATCCTGCTCTCTGATTGGCTAATTCCAGTCATCGATCACAAATATTAATAATCATTAGACCTCTTTGATTATTGATTGGAAAGGTCTCTTTGTGCCTGAAATTAGTTCACACCTCCTCCTATAATCCCTCACAAGCAGTTTTTTATGCATCTAGGTATCTGATTGGCTGTTCAATTGGGGTCATAGTGTCACGACATGGCTGCTAGTATACAGTCTCACTGCAGTCCATAGGGATCAGTACATTCACAGTCCTCTTGCAGCATTAATAAACAGTTTGATGCCCCATTTCCCCACATAATTATTGCACTCCCCTGCCCTATAAAGTGTTTGCAAAATATATCATTTGTATCTCGGCCCGTGCCTGTCACTGCTGCCATTCCTCACTATCCCCAGACAGCAGGCAGGATCTCCTCATTATTATACATGCCCTCATTAATATTCATATCACCTCCGATTCTGTAGCACTGATAGGCGCTCCTTGATTTAAATACCCACAGGCTTCTCCTGCGCCCCTTCACTTTTTCCAAGTCTCCGGTCCCTGTTCAACTTAAGAGAGGGACTGGGACATTTAACAGCCTCTGTTGTACTGCAATAGTGGTCACAGATCAGGATTTGCACTGCACATGGGCTAGGAGCTGAGATGCACAGAAGTGCAAAACAAACTTGGTGGCTCCACACATCACTCCTCTGGCACCAATTTGAGCTGTAAGAGTGAGAAGGGGCTGGATGGCCAGCATGGGGAGATGGAAGAATGGGGAGCTTTGGGTAAAACAGGTAAGCCCCTCCCGGGGGTTACACTCCCCCTCCCATAAGCGTTTGTCCACACCCAGTGCATGGGCAGGGCCCAGTAAAAGCGTTTAAAATGTCAACCTTAACATTTAACACATGTCAAACAGTCCTATCTTGACACCTGATTCCTAGCTACTCAGGCATTAAACAGTTTGAAAAGAAAACCCACTGTATACAGTTCTCATGTTTAACACCTTTTAACCTTGGACAGCTGTCAAATATCTTGTTGTGTGACACCCATTCTGTCTCCACCTTTAGTGTTTCAGAATTACATGATAACATGCTTTTTACTCTTGGTTTCCCTGGGTGCCACTTTCACTTCCCCTATTTCATTTTGCCACCTTCCCTCTTGGCCTGGGGGTTTAGCACTAACAGAAAATGTAAACCTTTGGGTCCCAGGGACCTGGGAGGGCAAGATACCATTATGCACTACAGATAGGGTCAGAACCGTGGTGCCCCTGGGGTGTCATATGTCAACTTGAACAAATGTTTCACAGTTCTCCCTGAATGTCTTGGGGGTTCTTGTTCACTGGCCTGGTGGTCACCTCCTGTTCAGAGGTGGGATCAATGTCTCTTGCCTCTAGTGCTGTGCCTGCTTCCACTTGCTCTGCTAATCAGTGTTCCCTCATTTCACTTGCATCTGCACTTTGGCCAGGGGTACTGTCTTGTAACCACCCAAAAGCTTAGTCAGACCAGTATCCAAGTTCCAAGTGGATTCTTCAAGAGGCATTGCTTAGGGGAACTGCTCTGGAACCACTCAAAAGTTCAGCTGGACTGTGTTTATGTTCGGGTGGTTCCTTGAGGGTGTAGGGAGAGCAGCTTCCCCTTCAGTACCCAGTTCAGCAGCCACAACTGAATTAATCTCACCAGGTTCTGTCTCTAACACCAGGGTGCTCCTGAAACAAACTGGCCAACTCAGGAGTGGGTAGAAATACACAGATGCTCACCAAGTTTCCTCTCTGATTCATCAGCCAACTCTTCTTCATCTGTTGCTTCTTCTATCTGGGCAAAATCAGCCTCTGAATGCTCACCATTTTATTTTTCCATTGTCTGCATTCAGCAGCTCAGGTAAGGTGAAATGTGGAAGGATGTACTGTATCAGATGTTGGTCCAGTCACCTTGTCTCCAATGGGCAGTAGATGATTCCTATGAATGACACTGTATCCCAAGTTTCCTTCTGGTAGAATCTTATATACTGGTAGTCCCTCCAATTTCTCTAGTACCACCTTTGAGTGCTTTAGCATTGATCAGCGATCTTATGCTTTCCAGGAATGATCAAACTCCTCAATAATACTCTGTCCCTGGCATCAAGGCTTGTGCCCAAACTTTCTTATCATATCTCTCCTTGTTAGCCTGGTTCCTTTTGGTGGCCATCTCAGAGGCTTAATGATATGCATCATTCAGTTGTTACTTAAGCTTGCATACATACTGTAGGCAGTCACCTCATTGGTGCCATCTGCTGCCACCTCGAAGCACAAATCAACTGGCAGGTGTGCTTCCTCCCAAACCTGAGGCTGAATGGGGAGAACCTGGTAGCATTGTTCCTGGTACAGTTGTAGGTGTATACCAGGGTGCTAACTTGCTGACTCCAAGTATGCTTATCTCTGGTGTCCAGAGTGCCCAGCATGTCTAAGTGCGGTTCGGTTAAATCTTTCAGGATGGGGTCACCTTGGGGATGGTAGGGTGTTGTTCAGGATTTTCTGACTCCCACAGAGACAAAAGTTATTTTATTAGACTACTTTCAAAATCATAGCCTTGATGCGAGTGAATCTGTTATTGCACCCCATAGTGCTTGAAAGAACTTCTCAACCAACACCTTGCCACAGTAGAAGCTTCTGATCTTTGCTGGGGTAGGCTTGGATGTACTGGGTAAAATGATCTGTGACCACCAGTGTGTTCGAGATATTTCTGGAGTATGGTTCCAAGCTGAGGAAATCAATACACACCAGCTCCATTGGGGCACTTGTGACAATATTAACCAGTGGGGAGGCTTTTGAGGAAGAACTTTCCTCTGGATGCACTGGCAACAGGTCTTGCAGTATTGTTCCACATTCTGTCCCATCTTGGGCCAATAGAATCTGCTACAGACCAGGTCTAGTGTGTGCTCACTGCCCAGCTGGCCCATCTCATTGAGAAGAGCTTTTAATACAATTTGTTTGAACAGGTCTGGCAGCACTAATTTTACTAGAGGTGCCCCTGTTGGTCTTGCACGTCTTGGTACAGCAGGCCATTCTTTATTTTTAACTTTGACCACTTAAAGCATCACTTGGTTATCTGGGTCTCTAGTGGTCACTTGTGCTGGATCATTCCTTCTCTGTATGACCCGCCAGATTTCTCCAATAGCTGTGTCAGACCTCTGTTCCCTTATCAGACCTTGAGTGGTTAATTGTGGAAATATCTCATATCCAAAGCAGTCAGATGGCAGTATGCTATGAGGAGCAGCTTCTAGAGGCTCAAAGACTGTACTTTAGGCATGGGACAATCTCAGCTGATGAGTCAGACGGTGTCAGACGTTTTACACAATGCCTCTACAGCCTGCTTAGATATCTTTACCCAGCTGGAGTGCTCCTCTTGATGAGCCAGGGGCATTGGGACAAGTCATCAGCATCTATGTGGTTTAACCCAGGGCAATACTCAACACAGTAATCATAGGTGGAGAGGATGACAACCACCTGTGACCTGCTGTGTCCAACTGGGCTGTTGTCTGGATGTATGTTTTTATTTATTTATTTATCAAGTCTAGGATTACAAATACCTTTGAGCCTTGGCTCTTTTACAAAGATTCCACGTCAGAATATGTCTCTATGTCAGGGAT
Organism: Neoceratodus forsteri; assembly: GCA_016271365.2. Taxonomy (NCBI): domain Eukaryota; kingdom Metazoa; phylum Chordata; order Ceratodontiformes; family Ceratodontidae; genus Neoceratodus; species Neoceratodus forsteri. The sequence goes on along the minus strand of CM028137.1, from coordinate 255,772,861 downwards.
TATTATCAGTCTTTATGGTAATTTTGCCCTATTCATGTAGTACTGTTATAGAACTGATCAACAATGGCCCATTTAAGTGCAAGGGTTTCAAGCTTGTATACTGGGTATTTTCTTTCTGCAGGATTCAAACTCTGACTGACGTAGGCGCTGGATGCAATCCTCTCAGTATTCTTGATACAGGATAAGCCCCCAGGTCGCTGGAAACCGACGCTGGTATGTAAGACATAGGGTTTGTATGGGTCTGCATAATCCAAGACTGGGGCATGGCTTAAGCAATAAATAATGTCCTCAAAAGCTTGTTCACATTCCTCAGTCCACCTAGGGCTGAATAGCTCAGAGGGTTTGAAGTATTGCTGTGACTCAATGGGGCCCCAGGCTGTTTAGGTTTTACTTTTGTTTACTGGAGGGTAGCCCTGTAGCAAGTTCAGGAGGGGTCTGACTACCCAGGTATAATCCTTGATGAACCTTCTGTAATACCCACAGAAACCCAACAGGCGCTGTAACTCTTTCCAGTTCTTAGATCTAGGCCAGGTGGCGAGTGCTTCAACCTTGCTGGGGTTTGTTTGAATGCCCTTCACTGACACTATATGCCTGATGTATTTGACAGAGGCTTGAAAGAATTGGCATTTGTCAATAGAGATCTTCAATCTAAATTCCTCCAAATGATCCAGTACCTTCAACCTCATCTCGTGTTAATCTAGTGTTTTGCTGAATACTGTTATGTCATCCAAATATACAAGGTATTCTAGGAGATTCATATCCCCATGGCCCTCTCCATGAGGCGCTGGAAAGTAGTGGGTGCTCAAAATGTCCTGAGGTATCTTATGAAACTCATAAAACCCCAGGGAGCATATTAATGCGGTCTTCTCCTGGTCCTGCAGGACCATGGGAATCTGATAATATCAACTCCTCAAATCTAACACTGAAAACCATTTGCTGCCTTTCAGGCAGTCCAGGTGTCCTGAATCCGAGGCCTTGTATACTGATCAGAGACTGTTTGCTTATTCAGTGTTTGGTAATCCATGCACATCCCAATGGCCCCACTCTTTTTCTTACCACCACCACTATGGGTGAGGCATATGGATCCTGGACTCCTGGAGTATTCCCATGGCCATCAGATCCTGAAGATGCCACCTCCATCATCAATATCAGTGAGCGAGACATCTGTACCTCTCTCTAAAGGGCCGCTGATAAACAAGCCTTATGTGATGCTGCTCCCTTGTCACTCAGCCAACATCCTATTCATGTAGGGAAAACACCTAGCACTCTGCGACAGCTTTGCCAAACTCAAGCATTCCACTCCTCGGGGATGGGGAAGTTACTCAGGTCAAACAAAGTTAGTATCAATACCAAGCGGGCATCTCCTCCAGGGGCAGCCAACTGTACTGCCATGTCTGCATAGTAAACTTGGGCTAAGGTACAGCCCTTCTGACAGCCACCCTCCCGTCCATTACATTCTTTACTTACACCATGACTCTTCGGACATAAGCATAACTCCACACCAGTAAGACACTGAGTTTGACAAGTATGCCAGCCGGTAACCCACGCTCCTCTGGGGCATCCAACATCAAGGGCTGGCCTTACCTCTTTTAACCATACCACACCACTAATATTACTCTCTGCATTGGGTGGCAGCATAATTCCTCCGCATTCCACCTCTAGACTATGCCAACCAGTTCATCGGGTTCTTCAGCTATGGCCTACACATGCTTCCTGTATACCACCTTACTGTTGGATGGATTGGCAACTCCGTCCCCTGTTGTTCAGCCTCCCTGGCTTGGCAGAGCTGGGCCAGTCTTCCAAACATGTATGCATTGTTCCCACCAGCACCAGTACCCATCGTATATACCAGTCTCTGAACAACTTAAAGCCAGGGTCTCAGTGGGTCTTCCAACCTGTCACTTGGACGGGAAAGCCATCCACACTCTGAAATAAGCCCAACTGGGGTAGGATTTATCACTGTGACCCCACACATGTAACCCTTCCAGGGGCTGCAGTTCTAGATAGGAAGATGTCTTTCGCACAGGACTTGAAGATAATTGTCACCTGGGAGTTGCTATCTAGGATGGAGCACGTAGGCACCCCATCTATAGTGATGGTGGTGTCTGTTGATGGCCCCGCCAGCTTATCTATAAGAGGAGTGCAGGGGTATTGGCTTTTTCTGAAGATTTCCTTATGTAGACTGTGGAGTTGGGTTTGTTGGGGCCCCAGTACGCTCCCTTACCAGGATCTGTTGAAGTTTCCCTGTGGCCTGGACTCTCGCCTCAACAACCGGTCCCTCACTCAAGTTGGATCTTCCTTGACCGGCACTCAATGTGGAAATGTCCATCCTTCCCCACATCTATAGCAGAATATGTCCCCTTTTCTGATTATGATTGGATAAGGAGCTACAGAATGGAGCTGGAGCTCTTTTTTTTTAGTTGTTTAACCAAAAGTAGCACACTAAGCCGAAAGTTTTTTACAGGTGCACCTGAGAGCACAGGGAAGTTAAGTGACTTGCTCAGGGTCACACAGAATGCAAGTGGAAGTTGTGGGATTCAAACCCAGGTCTGGTCTGCTGGATGTCACCAGATTTGCAGCTCAGAGCCTTAAACCACTGCACTATACTGCCTCTTGATGACTGGGTGGCCCTGCATACACTAACGCCCTTGATAACCCTTGATTCTTAGGCTCACTGACAACTTAGCACAGTTCATAAATAGAGGTTTCAATCTGGGGAACCACAGAGGCACCTGGGCCTGCACCCCAGGCCCATCACTGGGAGGGTGACTGGGGCCAACTGAATAGGCTGACCAGAGAAAACATCAGAAGCCTTAACAGAGCCAGAGTTAACCTTATCCAGTGACTTCCTACTCTTCTTTAACAGTATCTTTAGCTCAGCGACCTCGGAGGATCCTCCTGAACCTGTGTAGTGGCCACCACTGTGGGCCAGGGTCCACACTGAGCGTCCCTTTCCTCCACCTCCTGACCTCCTGAGAAGGACCAGAAGGGAGGGAGACTACCCAGCCTATCCCTCAGGCCCAGCTTTAGCAGTAGCAATTCTGAATATGTGGCCCCTCTCAACATCTGTTTCAATTGGGTCTTATTCAGATCAGAAGCTTGTATACCCCCTTTGTGGTACACTTTTTTCAGGGCCTCTCCAGCCCCTGAAAGTAGTCCAACAGAAGCTCCCCGCTGCTTGCAAGTAGCCCTGAAACCCCACCACATGTCTTCACAAATCTCAGTGCTCCCAAAGGCACTGTCCAGGGCAGCAATATAATCCTCCACACTGGCCTCAGGGTTGTGGTCCGTAAGGACAAAATAGCATCGAGGGCAGGGCCTTGCAGACTTTCTGTTAACTTTGCATTTCTCCCTTCACTACACTGTCAGTCCAGTAGCAGTGGTATCACATAGTTTATCCATGACTCATAGTCCTCCTTCTCCTGCGGGGTGGGTTTTACCCTGAAATATTCTTAGCTTCCTGTATGAGTCTGAGGGGGCAGGTACATAACTGGCCTTGGGCTCTCATTTGAGGTGGAGCCAGTGAGGGCTCAGATTTTCTCCCTCTCTCCTGGGGAAACCACACTAAACATAGTCACAAGGGCCAGGCATCTGACAACCCTCTGGCACTAAGGCCTCAGGTACCCAGGATGCTTCTATTGCATTTTACATTCCATCAGCACAGTCAGGGTCCCAGAAACAGAGTCAAGCATTTTTACGCACTTTAACCTGACCCAGCCTCTTTATTGTGGACAGATGCCCTTCTTCCATCTCGGAGGGTACCTCTAGGGAGTAAAAGGGATTTCTGGGGTCCATTTTCATACATTCACTCCAGTCCAGTCCATTAACTTCACCATGTCCTTCTCTTTCAGCTTAACTTTGGGCTGGGGGTTAGAACTGGTGTTGGGGGAAACGACAGTGGTCTTGCCAGCATTGCCATCCATGTTGGGTGTGGCTGATGAACAGGAGATCCCAGCAGTGCCTCCAAAGATGTAGCCCAGGTGCCATGAGCCAGTGGGCTACTACCCCTGCCTGTTGGCTACCACACCTGCTATAGTGGTGATCAGGGATTCTGTCCCAAAGTAATAGTAAAATAGCGCTGTGCCTCCACCCAGAGTAGGTTAACAGTGGGCCAGGTGTCTGCTTGGTACAACCCCTGGGATGTTGTACCTCCACACCTCCCCTTCCAACCACCCCACACACTGTATACTAAGTTGTTCCCCAATACCAAACACCACATATACTTGATATTAAGCTTTCACAAATACCCTCCATGCAGCAATTTCAACAAAGATCTTTATTTTGGGGAGGGCTAGGGAAGGGTTACCTGGAGCAGGAATAACTGTGAAAGGAAGATAAAGGTTAGAGAAGTTAGCAACAACAGGGCCTGTAGGCCAACACACCCAAGAGCCCACACCCACTGGTACCAGTGAAACTCCAGTTCAGTACATAAAGGTACCCTATGATGGTGCAGGCCTGGTTGGTGCCACGGGTTGGCCAGCGCTGGGGCCCTTGAAGAGTACTTAAAGGATGAAGTTTTAAAGTTAATTTTAAACTTTTGTTTGCAAACAACCATTGCCCAGTTTCCTTGATCAGGCAAGCCCTGAGTTACTACGGTTCCAGAGAACTGAGTAATCTCTGGACCGGGTGGGGATCCAGCAGTTCAAAATCTGTAGTTTCAATTCAGAGAGGCAGAAACAGATGGACTATAGTGGATGATGTGTAGACTTGATCTAGCCGCTTGTCACCTTGACTGGCGGTCTTGCAACTTATCCCCATCAGCCTATTCAGGCCCATTGCAGAGCTCCCACACAAGGCCCACCTACCACAGAGGACCAGACTTAGGAGCGACTCCACAGCCTGGCTCCCTCACAGGTCCAGAGTACCCAAGCACTCCAGCACATGCCAGTGGCCCCTGCAGCAGCCAGCAGACCCCACTCAGTAGGGGTTAGCAAGTTCCCTCCTGGCTCTGGGGTGCAGCTGGGAATTTCTAGTTCCAACCTCCTCTCAAGTGAGTACACAGCTCCAGTGTGCTGCCAGTTTTCAAACACTTGCACTTATCAGTGCTTTTGGCAACAGACTCCAACTTCCAGATGAACAGTTCCTTTCCACAACTGGATTTCAGTAGCAGACAGAAGGTTCTTGAAGCCTTAGGCACCTGTTCACCTTTTTCTCTCACAGTTTCTCTGGTTCAAAACAGCATCTACCTTTAATTCTGGCTCACACACGTCCCAAGAAAGTCTCTTTCTCAGCTCAGGGCTTTCTTCCAGTCCCAGCTGGTGCAGGATCACTGCAGCAAATGAATCTCATCAAAACCAGCAGTTTCCACCAGATGCCAGGAATGCTCAGGACAGATGCACATTCCCTTTAAACAGCAAAAATGTTGTAGGTGCCGTATTGGTCCTTTTAAGAACAGATCCAGAAACAAATGATTTGTCTAGGGGCACCCGATGTTACTAGAGGGAGGGAGTCTACCCTGAAGGAACCCAGAACTGAAACCTTAACAAACTGGAAGAAACATACAAAAGGTAAAAGCTTTAAAGAGCAAGAATCCTTCATCTTTAGTCCTCAGAAAAACTCCACTTAAAGTCCTGTGAAAGGTCTTTAGATTTGTATCATCACAGCACTGAGCCCTCTTGACTTGATCAGAGCCCAGAACAGACTGGTCCAACTTCCCAAAGTCCCTGGGGTTTCTCTGGAAAATCCTGCCTCTGATCGCCTAATTCTAGTTATCAAACAGAAATATTGATAATTATTAGCCCTCTTTAAATATTGATTGGAAAGTTCTCTTGGCATCTGAAATTAGTTCACAACCCTCCCACAATCCTTCACAAGCAGTTTTGGCCGTCCAAGTATCCGATTGGCTGTCCGATTAGCGTCATTTATTTATTTAAGTCTTTGATAATCGGGTAAGTGCACTGATCCAGAGGACCATTTTGGGCATGATCCAGGCCACAAAACAAGCGGCAAAAGTCATATGTAGCTACTCCACCTCCCCAATTGTCTAGGGGCACCCGATGTTACTAGAGGGAGAGGAGTCTGCCCGAAGGAACCTAGAACTGAAACCTTAACAAACAGGAAGAAACATACAAAAGGTAACTTACCTCGACCAGGGTTCTATCTGCAGAAAAGTGACACTGCTACCCCTCACATCTGCTCTGGATATTCAGCTGAAACCAGGAGACCTCTTCTTCTTTTGTCTTCTCTAACAAAGTCACCTTCCAGCTCCCCAGCCCAGGAAGCACAGGAACAGACACAGGCTGAAACTTAAAAGCTCTTCCCAAAGAAGCCTGGTTAGAATTTCATGAGGTCCTCTACAATTCATCACAAAGCTAAGTTACAAATTTAAAAATGCTTGAAACTCTGGATTCAACAATAAACCAATTTATTTTACCAAGGTTCCAATGATTTAAAAGGACCTAGGGTCCCATTGCTTGCTTACACACTTTCTCCTCCAGCTCTATGGAGCACAACTATTAACAGAGCCAGGGGCCACATTACTGGGAGAACAGATGTCCTAGGCAGCATTTTCCTTCAGGTAGCTGCTGAACCCTCGGATGGCATACCTGGAGTCCCTTTCTGGTTTCTTCAACAGCCTACAGAGCCAAGCCACCCTCTGGCACAAGTAAGTTGGTCTCTGTCTCTAACTTGTTCTTTCTCTTTAACCTGGTCAGACATCCGCCTGTGGAGAAGTGAGAGACCTACTCCCACCTGGTTCTGTGCCATGGGGACGCAGGATTTTCCCACCCTAACCAGTCCCTTATAACCATTAAGTTGATGTTAACGTGACTGCCCTTTCCACCAGTTTTCCTTACTCCAAAATGGTAGGGCTGTGCATAGTCTTAATAGTGTTTTCTGAATACCTCGAATAGTGGGCTTACCGAATATTCAGATGGACGTCCTGAATAGTCCACTATCCGGCCACTACTCTGGATGTACTAGTCAGTGGGTGAAATTTCAAAATCTCACAGAGCTTCGTTGACCAATCAGAGGTTATTTTGGAGCTTACAGCCAGGAACACCATGTGATCTCATCACTCTGAGTGTGTAGATGAGAGGAGACAGTCCTTTCTGAGAGCTAGCTCTGTTTAGTTTACCACTTGTGACTTTTATAACTGTTTAAAAGCATTTTCTGTGTGATCCAGTTTGACATCTGATCACTTTGTGACTGCATTTGACTGCAGTTTTGTTTTTCATCATTTATTTATTTGCTTTTGGTAACGGGTGAGTGCACTAGGCATAGCAATGCCTATTTTCAGGCACGACCTGGGAGAAGACAGTTAAACATACAAATGAAACATACATGTGATGCTGCACATGAAATTGGTGGAACACAGTGAGGAATGCAGGCAGCTAACAACAACTGGAACAATAAGATCAAAGAGCAGTTAACATTTGGAATAATTAGGAGGGTTACAATGAGGCAAAATTGGAGAATACATTTAGGTAACATAAACAACTAGAGTTACACGGTGAGTGAAACAGGCATTATCACGAAGGTGTGAGCAAAACAAAGTACAGTAAGTGCCTAAATTGAGGGTGAGAAGACAAGAGAGAGAGAGAGAGAGAGAGGGGGAGAGAGTGAGGAATGGGGGAGGAGAAAGTGGAGGGAGGAGAGATGGGTAGTATGGGAGGTGGGGAAAAGACATGGAGAAGGAAAGTATTATAGTGAGAGAGGAGAATGATGAAGTTTAAGGTGGATTGAAGCAAGTGCACTGGCTGACAGATTGTAGATGTACCTGGTGTCGAGTTTTAAAGCTAGCATGGGTAGGTGCTTCACGAATATTTGGAGGTAGCGAAGTTCAATATTTTGGGGCCATATGTGCAAAAGCGCATGACCCCATGTTGGTTTTACATCTGGAATGTGATAGGGGCTAGGTCCGCAGATCGGAGCTCATAGGACAGGGATGTGATCGGACCAGACAGGCGAGAGAAGATGGAGTGCCATGTGGACTGTGTTGTCAATAAGAGACCCTAGGAGTGGAGCTGATGGCCAGAGGGGCAAGGCCAGTTAAGGTCAGAATAGAGTTGGCAATGGTGTGTGAAATGAGGGGATGCCGAGGCATACCTGCAGATATTGTTATAGGTGGTGTCCCACTTATGGAGGGAGGATTTAGAGGCAGAGAGATACGTAACTGATCCATAAGTCAGGCAGGGAGTAGAAAGCCTTGAGCCACAGTGAGTCTAGCTGAAGGGTAAGGGCATAGCTGGTATGGTAGGCACTACCTAATCTTGCATTTACAGATTTACAGGTGTTAGTTACGTGTAGGTCAAAGTTAAGGGTTTCGGCCCAGAGTGATGCCCAGGTATTTGAGGGATTTGGTACTATTAAGTGAACAGCCGTCGGTACAGGTGATTTTTAGGGCATCAGGGTATGCTTTGTGTTTGGCAGGTGATCCAAAGAGCATGGAATGCATCTTACTAATGTTGAGAATGAGTTTATTCTCTATCAGCCATGACTGAATGGCCGTGAAGTCTGAGTTAAGAGATTGGTTGATGTCAAGTGGGTTCCTTGCACTGTGATAGATTACTAGGTCATCTGCATAGAGGAGGGTTGAGCAGGTTGAAGCAAGCGGTGGGATGTCATTAATGAAAATGGAGAAAAGCAAGGGGCCTAGTATGGAACCCTGGGGCACTCCAACTCGGATGGAGGCGGATCAGAAGAGGCTGAATTGAAGACAACGGTCTGCTTTCTACCAGACAGGTAACTGTCAAACCAGGCAACTACATCTGAAGAGAAGTTGAGGGAGCAAAGTTTAGAAACTGGGCTCAGTTTCAAAGAAAAGGAGATTCTGGGGATCCACAAAACATTTTGAAGGTGCAAACCTTCCCTAAGTCCCCAAAAGTTCCATAGCTGTGGAAAAAAGGGAAATTGCTCTGAGTGCTATATATAAAATTTCTGCAGCTGTGGAAAACATTCACTATGGACTGTGGGAAAAGTGCAGCTGCAGAAGTTACTGAGGGAAAAAATGTAATTGATAAGTATGACACATCCCTTAAATGCTATTCTCAGCCAGGTTTTTCCATGAATCGTGGAAAAATGTTGCACACAAGAGTGAGTCATAACACTTTCAGCAAAATGCAGTGCCCCAACAATTGAAATACAATTATAGTGAAGGTCAGGCACAAGTAATAGCATCCCAGTGGGTGTATATCAGTGGTTGTAGTTACAGCAACAGTAGCACAAATTGTCATTGAGTGACAACAAACAACAACCACCAGTCCCAGTGCAGCCCATGAAGGAGCCCCACAGGCAGTAGAGACCGAACAGCCTGCAGTGAATGCTACTCCTGCAGGCAACAGAAACACTCCAGGGAGAGACATGACCAGCAGTGACAGACCACCACTGTGATGTATGGTATTGCTGGTACCAGTGGTGCTGCAGTGGTCCCAGTTGAGGGACTGGTTGCTGGTCTCTCTGTGGGTACTTTAAGCTGCATCTATGGCAAGTCTGTTAAAGTCTGCTGCTCCAGCTAATTTGATTCCCTGTTGTTGTGCCTCCTAAGCCATTTCTGCAGCTGTGGATCCGCAGTTGTGGATTTTCAGTACTTGCTGAATTTCCGCAGCTGCTGAATTTCCGCAACTGAGAGGATTTTTGCAGTATTCGCACCTGCTCAAGTTTTCTTTCAGAATATTGCGCAACTGTGTTTCCCGCAGTGCTGCAGGTCTTTTTCCACAGCTGAGGATTTTTGCCTCTTTTGTGAATCCTGCCCTCTGTGTGTGAGTGAATCTGTGTGCGGCTGTGTGTGCTGCTGTCTCCTCCCCACTGCTTACAGTTCAACAGCTCAGCTGAAGCAGTGTGATTTGATTTTTGCATAAGAACCTTTCTGTTCTATTATCAGTTCTTATCAGGTTTTTATTTTGTCAACAAAGTGCAGCTTGGCTTTTGCATGTAGTGAGTAACTGTTATTGGGCTCAGTAACAGTGAGTGGTTCAAGTTTTGCTAACTGCCCCATCCCCACTGCTGTGCTTGCTTAGCTTTTTCTTCCAAATCTACTAACAGCCCCTGTGGTATTTTCTATTTCTTTTGTGAAGCAAATTGGTATTTTGCTGTCATCAGGTTCTGGGCTCAGTTCCCTGCATAAGTGAGTGTGATTGTCATCTGACTTCCTCTTGTCCGCGCGCAGCTCACCGTGGCATATACATTGTCTGTGCATGCGTTGTATTGTTGTTCTTGCAATCTGTGTCCTGCAAGTAACGCACAGTTGCCTGCATGCAATTTTTTTTTTTTTATGATTTATGAAGCATTTTATTTTCTTTTCATTGGTTCAGGCTTGGCCCATTGAATTGTTGCTTACTGTGGTTGGTTCTTGGCTCAGTTCCTGTGACAACAGAGTGAGGAGGGTGTCGCAGTGACACCTCCTTCCACAGCTCACTGCACCTGAATGGCCTCTTGTGCATATCATTTTTTCTTTTGCATTTCTTTGCCCCTGTGCACTGTTGTGAGTGTGTACACATAAATTGTAATGCATTAAATTTCTGTGAACTGTTTTAGTATTTGTGTGTGTGTCAGGCGGACTCACTGGATTCTGTGTGTTGTGGTTGCATGGTGCACCTTGAAAGCTTGAATTACTGTACTGTATGACTGCAACAACTAACAATCGTATGAGTATGAAGTTGTTTGCTGACCTGCCTCTCTCTCTAGTATTGGCCTGTTTTTATTAGCTACTACTTGAGCAGTGTGGGTGAGTATTGTTGTTTTCTGCAAGAAGCACCAACATAAACAAAAACATTAAGCCAGCAATAAGGACAATGAGGTGTGAGTTATGGCCTGATAAGAGCATGTCCCAGGTGCATTATGAGGCATGAGGCGCCATGCACGAGTGTCTTTTGCATCTGGGAAGTGCTCTTTATCAGGCTATAACCCACACCTCGAAGTGCTTTATTGCTCTATAAATGGGCCCAACAAGTAAATTAATCCAAAAAGGAAGAAAAGATCTGAAGACTATAAGTTTAAAAGAGGTGTTAATAACTGAAATAGTAACAAAATAGTCCCTGTATTCAAGTGGTATCATATGTGTTTCACCCCCCATTAGCACCACAAGCACAGAGATTGGCTAGTGCATTTCCTATAACTTTTTTTTTTTTTAACTGATAAATCTGCTGTTTTAATACAGTGACAAGCAGTGGTATTTTATGCGTGACTTTTTTTCGAACGATCGTGGTGTCACGCCCCACCCTGCATCTCAGAATTAGGCTGTTGTATTTTTTTACCTTTTTTATTTATTTATGTGATATGTGCTGCTTGACAAAAGATTGATAGCATCTGGGGATAGCATACACCTATTCTGTGCATCCCGAGAGTTTTGGTGCAGCTAATCGTGTCGCTCAGGGAGGCACTGTATTGACCCACTCGTGATTTTACTCCTGGGTAAACGGACGTTAAGGTTTTATTGCAATAGAGGAGTGGGTCTGTGCTGCACTTTTTACATTATCAGAGGCGCAGGTGTTTTGGGAGGTGTTTCTTCTCATCTTTACAAATTTCTGATGGCTAAGAAGCGGTTTCGTCATGCTGGTGTCACCCACTATGGTTAAATTGTTTATCAAGGTCTGCAGGGCTCTTTGCTTTGTAGTGAAAGATGTGCAGGTTAGAATTTCAGCTTATGTGTTTTTTCTTTGTGGGGTATGTTGTGATCATGGTGAAGACTGGGGGAGGTTGGATGTTTGTCACACGACCAGCGCTGTCCCAGAGTGCTCACTGGAGTACATTATAGGTTGGTGATCGGGCAGTGATACCTTGCTGTTCGTGGGTCAGGTTGGTACGTTAGGGTGGTTGCAGCATTATGGTCTGATAAGGACACAGGTGAATAAGGCTTTTAGCCAATCAGAGTTCAGGAAAATATTTGCCCATTTTATATTCACAAATAAAATACACCGTAAGTTATAGACCATGTCTCATCAATACCTCAAACCTGCATGGTCCAGCCCAAGCATGCCATCTTCACCACCAGTGATAAGCAGTGAGGAACAGGTTAAGAGAAGGTCTGTTCGTATTCACCTCTCTAAAATAATTTTCTCCCTGATAAGCCTTCAGGTTCTGGTGTCAATAGGATTGTGGGTAGTACTAGTACTACTATAATTACAACTGCTACCACTACTACTACTACTACTACTAGTACTGCATTTGCAGCACCATCATTTTATAAAAGTAGGAGGTCTTTATAGCTGACATCTCCAGTCATACAAGAACAAGAACCCACCCCACTACCAATGGTATTGCTATTCACACAACCGCCCCAATAGAGGCAACATCGCCATCAGTGTGCTCCTCCTCACCACCACCAGTGCCGTGATTTCAGCAACCAGAGCAAATCTTCTGTGTACCATAATAGTGTGCACTGCTATATGTGCTCCTTGCACAGCCACTGTCACCACAACCATTGCCTTTTTAGTAGTCCTAAGTGTTCTGCTGTCACCATGACTATTGCTGCCAGTATTACAACTAGCTGTAATATGATGCCAATTTTTCGACTATAACTCCTGATAGTAATTCTGGCACCAGGACAACTGTCGACAGTGCTACTACCTTGCCAACTGTGCCCATGACCATAGGTACTGTGATTAGTACTGCGACAAGACTATTACAATGACCTCACCAATTGTGCTGCTAAAACATACTGTTGCTCAGCCTCATAAGTTTCCTCTTGCCACATTTCCTTTTGCTGATGTGGAGGATTCCGAAAAGAGCATTCATCTGGTTCTGAATATTTTCCTGAGCCACAAGACTTGCTCAATACATCATCTGACAGTGATACCCACCTAAGCAAATTTGGTGATGAGGCCAAATATGCATCATATCTGTGTGAAAACATGAATGTGGAGCTGCCCAGAAATGCAGTGCTGCTCATTATGGCAAGCAGGTCAGTCAGGTTCACCCTCCTCCTCCTAAAAAAAAAAAGTCCAGTCTATCCTTTCAAAAGTTGTGTCAAGTTCAACTCCATCTGATACACAAGGTAGTTCTACAACTGCATCTGTTATGGAGAAAGAAAGGGCAGAACAACTGCATCCACTGGACCAAGGTCTGATAAGGGAAAGGGACAAACATGGCCATGGTCACCCTATTGGGGCCAGTACTTCCACTGTTAATGGGGGAAAGTGTGGTGTGGCTGTACTTTAGTGTTGTGAAAGATGATGCAACAAAGGCAGCATGTTCTGTGTGTGACTGTACTATAAGTTTCAGTAGAAGCTTTCAAATCTCACAGAAGCATCACTGATGAACCACCTCTGAATGAAACATCCCCGTGCCCTTCAAAGATCCACAGTGGTTTCTCCCTTCCACAACATGTGCCTGTCAGCCCTCTTCTGGTACTGGTCCAGTAGATGCACAAAGTATTGGAAATGATTCTATTACTGAGACAGACGTGTGCCCTCAACTCCCTACACCACTTGTAGCTCATCCTCGCACAGGAGCATCACCCATTCTGCCTTCTTCTGCTCAATTGTCTATTATTGTAACACCTCCACCACGGGTTCAAAGTCAAAATCAATGCAATGTGGTACCGCTTTGACAACACCTATCATGCAAGCCTTCCATGACTGCAACAAATACCAGGAGTTACACCCAACAGCACAGCAGATCGCCAGTTTAATTGGTGAGATGATGGCCTTGGATCTGCAGCCATTTTCCATTGTGGAAAACAGGTTTCCATAGGTGCTGCCAGGGCACCTGATGTTACTAGAGGGAGGGGGCTACCCGAAGGAACCCAGAACTGAAACATTAACAACCTGGAAGGACCATATAAAAGGTACCTTACCACAGCCTGGGTTCTATCTGTGAAAAGTGACACTGCTACCCTCACATCTGCTCTGAATACTCAGCTGAAACCAGGAGACCACTTCTTCTTTCATCTTATCCAACAAAGTCCCTCCAGCACCCCCGCCCAGAAAGCACAGGAACAGAAACGGCTGAAACTTAAAAGCTCCTCCCAAAAGAAGTCTGGTTAGAAATTCATTCATTCACAAAGCTAAGCTACAAATTTAAAAACTCTCGACACTCTGGTTTCAGCAACAAATCAATTTATTTCACCTAAGGCCCTCAATGATTTAAAAGGACCCAGGGGGCCCACTGCTTGCTTACACACTTTCTCCTCCAGCTCCATGGAGCACAACTATTTACAGAGCCAGGGGCACAATACTGGGAGAACAGATGTCCTAGGCAGCATTTCCCTTCAGGCAGCTACTGAATCCTTGGATGGCACACACGAGTCCCTTTTCTGGATTCTTCAACAGCCTCACAGAGCCAACCCACCCTCTGGCACCAGTAAGTCAGTCTCTGTCTCTTACTTGTTCTTTCTCTTCACCTGGGTCAGACATCTACCTGTGGAGAAGTGAGAGGCTTACTCCCACCTGGTCCTGCATCATGGGGAAGCAGAATTTTCCAACCCTGAACAGTCCTTTATAACCATTAATTTGCTGTTAATGTGACTGCCCTTTCCACCGGTTTGCCTTACTTCAGAAATGGGGCTAGGGTTTCTCCAGAATGCCTTTTGGCTCAGGCCCCCACAACCTTACCTCCTGTGCTCCCTGCAAGACACCGGGTCCAGAGGGCTTCCCAAGGCCTATCCTTTACTACCTGCAGCCCGCCCAAACAGCTTATGAATGGGCTCCATGACCTGCCCTCCAAGCAGGCCCCATAAAGGGTGAGAAGTCTCCAGCACACCCTTTATCCAGACCTGCACCGCTCTGCCACACTGAGAACCAGGAGGGGTGCTGCCACCACCCTCCACTGGAGGAATCCTGCCATGAAACCTCCAGCCCTGGCAGTGCAGGCCTAACTTCCATTGGGCCTGGGACACACCAACCTCCTACCCTGGGCACTCTCACAACCCCCCACTCCCTGGAGTCTCACTTATCCCCGCGATGATGGCAGGCTAACTGCTGCCCTCCCCATGCACTGTTGACTGGCACCATGTCGCTATCATACCAGCACTACCTTCACTTACAAGGGGGTTCCTTTCTCAAATCAGGCCCAAACCCAGACCAATGAGCTGTTCCCTACCTACCTGTCCCGCCATCTCCCAGCCAGCCTTTCCTCCTTCTCCCTTCCTATTCCCGTGCCCCTGCTTTTAAGGGCTCCAAACCTGCCTCTAGTAGCAGCTTGAAGTGCAGCCCAGAATGATGTCTCTTCCCCCAGCTACCTGCTGAAACCTTTGCCTGGGGAGACCAAAGGTAGGGGGGCCCTACTTACTCATAAGTCCCCCAGTGAGAGGGGCTTACACATAGTATACAATGGATAAACAAGTTGAGAAATACAGTAGTCTTACCAGTAGGAAAGGCAGTATTCAGAGGGTGAAACAGGCAAGTATAAAATACAGTTCAGATTTACAGCTCATCAACTGTACAGTAGTTATATAGATAACTGAAGTGAGCAAACTAGAATGCATAGATGTAGAAACACAGTGACGTGGAAAGGAACAAACATAGATGAGGAGAGTATGGGAGTAAGGGTGTGAGGCAGGACACAGTAAAAATGGGAAACCAGGAAAAAGTGCTTGAGGCAGATCAGGTAGATGAGAAGATAGGCAGCAGGTATCAGTAACTGCGGGATAGTTAATCAGGCGAGCACAGTCACTTGGCTCAACTAGCAGCCATAGTGTCACAACATGGTTGCTTAGTATGCAGTTTCCACTGCAGTCCCTATTGATCCCCACATTCATAGTCCTCTTGCAGCCTTAATAAGGAGTTTTATGTCCCCATTTCCCCACATAGTTGTAGCACCCTCCTGCCCTATAAAGTGACTGCAAAAATATATAATTTGTATCTAGTTCCCAGCCTGTCACTGCTGCCGCTTCTCACTGTCCCCAGGCTGCAGGCAGACTCCCTCATTATTATGCATGATCCCTCATTAATATTCATATTGCCCCAATTCTGTACCACTGATAGGTGCTCCTTGATTTAAATACCCAGAGGCTTCTCCTGTACCCACTTCACTTTTTCCAGGTCTCCCATCCTGTTTAGCTTAAGAGGGGTACTGGGACCTTTAAACAGCCTGTGTTGTACTGCAATTACAGTCACCAGATCAGAATGTACACCACGCATGCGCGAGGGCCAAGATACACAGAAGTGCAAAACAAACTCAGTGGCTCCACACATCACTCCGCTGGCCCCAGTTTGAGCTGCAAGAGTGAGGAGGAGCAGGACAGAGATTTGAGGAGGCAAACAGGGATCTGGGCCAGCATCAGGGAGATGGGAGAATGGGGAAGCATAGGGCAAAACAGGTTTGTCACCCCGGGAGTTGCAGTACATATATAGTGCTCATAGGGTGGGCTTTGAAATAGAATGCATCAGCAGAAAAGGACTGGTACTGGCCCATCTAGTCTGCCCTATTTTCCTGCCTAACACTACACCCTGGACTCTGTTTAGTTACATGTGTACCTCCTTCTCTGTTAACAAGTTATTATTATATCCATGTGTCCATCTTACGATGTTTGAAGCTCCCCCCACTACCTTCTCCCACCACCTTTTTGGCATGCTGTTCCAGGCATCTGCCACCTTTCTCTGAAGAAGTATTTCTCACATCCCTCTTAAACTTACCACTCTCAAGCTTCCTATCGTGCCCCATGTTCTGGTGCTCTTCTCATGTGAAAGAGACCCTCACCTTCAACTTGATCTTCACTGTGATGTACTTTTGGGTCTCACACCTTCTCTTTCCCCTCTCTCTCCCTCCCCATCCACGCCCTCTCCTTTCCTTTCCTTTCCTCTCTCTCTCTCTCCTCCTCTCCTCTCCTCTCCTCCCTCCCTCCCTCCCCTCTCTCTTCTAGGGAGCACTTCTCCTCCCTCTCTCTCTTCCAGGGAGTACTTATGAAGTCCAGAAGAACTCATGGCAGAGCTGGGCCTTTGAGTGTGCTGGATGCTTAGCAACAGGATCGTAGGAGGCAGTGATGGCCTGTAATAAGGCTGACACTGTGACTATTGATCCTGTTGCACTAGTCCATGTATGACCACAGCTGTCATGCCTGAGGTCCCCATGGTCTGATGGGGAACTCAAGGAGTTGAAGACTGGGTGCCCGGTTAGATTAATGCTACATTAATAGTGCCAGACTACAGAGTGCTATTCCCTATAGCATTACCACTGACAGTGAGCGGTGATGTGCAGCGCTCTATATGAGCTCCCCTGGTCGCTGTCCATGTGCTGCCACAGGACAAGGGCAGCAGGATACCAGGGGCTGGCTGAGCTGCTTCTGTGGTGTGGAGGCTAGGGAATGGAGTACCTCGGCCTGGAGGTGGTGGAGACCAGGATTCTAATCCTGGTCCCTACCATTTAGCATAATTGGGACTTGTATCTTTTACAAGGGGCTTTGGGAAGCAGTATTCCATGGCCCCACATTTTAACTTGCCCTTGTGATCCACTTCCAGAGTGAGAATCCTTAACTGGGGATGTGGGGGCTATTCTAATGTCGGGTGGTCTGCATGGCAGAGCCCCCACAAAATAAAATGATGGCATTTTTGCTGCGCTGTGTTGCTGATGGCATTCTTGTCGGTTATGTTATGACCCTGTGCCAAAGTCTGTGGGTCGGTGGTTGAAGCACCTCTGACAGAGATCCAGCACTGAGCAGGACATATTGGCTTTGAAAACTCATTATAGAGAGTATCAAAGGGCAATCTCCCATAAGAAGGCAGAGTTCCTGTCCAAGTGGATTGCCACAGCAAAGAACAGACCAGCCCAGCTCTTCTGGACAGTGAACAGGCTTGTTCACCCTTCCTGTCTCAAACTGGTAAGAACACTGTCTGCTACAAATGTGATGAGTTTGCTCTGTATTTTGCTGACAAAGTGCCCACTATCAAAGCGGATATCTCCCCAGTGGGATTCCATTGGGCAGGCAGTGTCAGACCTGAAGCTAATAGAGACAATCGCATGTCTGGAACAAGTTTAGCCCAGTAGGAGTAGGAGGTTAATTAAATAATCTCTAAGCTCTGGCCTACATGTTGCAAACTGACCTGGGCCCACACATCTCTTAGTGAGATGTGGGTGGGGGCATGAGCCCAGTGTTCACAGAGATAGTCCAGTGTTCCCTCTCAAGGGGAGTTCCTGTTGTTCTTAAAGAGGCAGTGGTGAAAGCTTTCTTGAAGAAACCATATTTGGACCCGACTATTTTGTGAATTATAGCCCCATCTCTAATCTTCCCTTTTTAGGGTTATCGAGGTGGCCACTGAGCTCAAGGTACATCTCACTACCTTTAACATCTATGAGCCACTCCAGTCTGGTTTCCAGTGTAGGCATAGTACAGAGATGGCATTAGTCAGGTGCAGAATAACCTCCTCGGGCGTGGGATTGAGGTGAATTGTCAATTCTTGACCTTGATTTCTCTCAGCGTTTGACACTGTGGATCATGGGATATTGTTGGCCTGCCTGTGTGAGCTCTGTGGACTTGCTGGTACTGTACTGTCATCAGCTGGTTTGAGTGCTTTCCCTACCGGTAGGATGCAAAGGCTGGTGATGGGAACCTTTTCCTCCAGACCCAATGCCCTGTCCTTGAGTCCCCAGGGTTTGATCTCTCACCACTGTTACTTGCAGTATACATGCTACCCCTGGGTGATATCATTAGACATTAAAGGGTAGGTTTCACTGCTATGCAGATGATACCCAAATTTATATGTTGTTTGCACCAGGACACAGGATGTAGTCCCTGTACTAAATTCTTGCCTAGCTAAGATACAGAACTGGATGTCCACCAGCTGGCTGAAGCTCAATCCAGAGAAGACAGATGCATTAGTGATTGGTCCTAGTTTCCAGTGAGGAGCTGGGGTTGGGGGGGAGACCAAGCTAGTAGTCAGCTCTTTGTCTCTTACCACATCAGTAAGGGTAAAGAATTTGGGCTTTATTTTGACAGTGAATTGATGCTGGCTGCTCAGGTGACACCCATTGTACAAAATGGTTTCTACCATCTTAGAAATATCACCTGAATCGAACCATTTATCCCATCCAGCTACCAGCCCTCACATACATGCCTTTGTTACATCCAGGCTTGATTACTGCAATACCTATACCTGGGGCTAAATGGAGGAGCCCTATGTCACCTGCAGTTGCTGCAGAATGCAGCGCCAGGTTGCTGACGGGTCTCCCAAGTTCTTGTCATATAACTACAGTTCAGTGTGACTTCACTGGCTACCATTGTGGTGGCAGATCTCCTTCAAGTTTGGCTTGCTGACCCATAAAGCCCTACATAGACTGAGCCCTAGCAACCTGCAAGACATTCTGGTCCCACACCAGACGTCCCAACCTCTCCACTCCTCTGAAGAGGGCCTCCAGCTATTCCCACTGTTCAGTTAAAATCCTCAGGTGAGTGATCCTTGATGTTGCTACATCGAATTCTGTGGAATCTGCTTCCAGATCTCTGAGGGAGGCCCCTCACTGAGGCTCTTTAAAAGGGCCCTGAAAGCCCATCTTTACAGAGGCTTTTGGCCTTTCTTAGCAACTTGAACGATTTCATACTTTTATCAATGATTTTTTTTTATTATCTAGTTGTTATTGATTATTATTTATTACTTTATATTGATTATTTTATTTTTTAATAGTGCTAATTGTTATATTCACAATTTCTTTACTGTTTCTTTTTTTTTACTTTGTTTTACCAGGAGAGACACACTGCTGAAAGCTTGTTTATAGGTGCGACCTGGGAGCACACAGTTAAGTGACTTGCTCAGGGTCACACAGTATGCAAGTGGGGCTGTGGGATTAAAACCCAGGTCTCTAGGTTTGCTCAGAGCTTTAAACCATCATGCTATAGTGCCTCACATTCTATACAGTGCTCAGAACCTACTGGGAATGAGCATGTTAGAAATAAAAGTTTTCTTGCTTGCTTGAGTTCCAGCAGCCTCTCCTGGTGTGTTTTCTCATGCATCCCCACACCATTTTAGTTGTCCTCCTCTGTACTGCTTCTACTCTGTTAGTGTCCTTGTGCAGGGAGCAGCTACCAGAACTGGACACAGTGCATTAGGTGGGGTTTCACAGATGAGCAATACAGAGGCAAAACCACCTCCATTCTCCTGCTAGAGATCCTCTCCTATGCACCCCAGCATCTGGCTCACCTTACCTACTGCCCTGTTACAGTGCCCTGCCACCTTGAGATCATCAGATATGATCACCCTGAGGTCCCTCTCTTGCTTGCTAACTGTAAGTACATCCTGCATCTTATACATAGCCCTCAGATTTCTCCTCCCTAGGTGCATGACACTACACTTTTTGATGCAGAATCCCGCTGCTGCTCCCTAGATCATTTCTCTAGTTTCCCAGATCCCTTTGCTTCCTCTCTACCCCGTACTGCATGTTCATCCTGTTTCACATTTTCATGTCATCTGCAAAAGACACACCTTCCCTCTAATCTATCAGCAATGTCTCTTATGAAGGCATTGAAGAGGACAGGGTTCAGCACTGATCCCTGTGGAACTCCACTAGTCACTTTCCTGTCCTTGGAGTGACTGTCATTTATCACCAGCCTGTGCCTCCTACCTTCAAGCCAGTTGGCTCCCAGCTCACTCCCTTTTCAGTAGTGCTGTCTATACTTTACACAGTGGTTCAAGTCCACCCAACATCAGTCAAGTAATTTCATTTCACTAGCAGCAAATTCACGTATATCCCCTTTCCATATCACCATTTTGTTATTCTCTGATGGTCTGGGATGGTCACTGGACCCATCAGGACACTGGGGAAAGAAGGCCAGATTATTTATTTCCTGATAGGCCAGGTTGGGTACTGGACCTGACAGGCAGTTGAGGGAGAGGCCCAGATGTTTTTATTCCCTGATGGGCTGGGCTGAGCATCAGACCTGTCAGGCACATTGTCGGAGGGAGACAGTTTTTTTTGTTTTGTTCCCTGACAGACAAGGTTAGAACTGGGATTCATCAAGTTATTGTTGGTGTCAGTGGCTCAGCAGGTAACACACTTGCCTCTGAGGCCAGGAGATCAGAAGGCTGTGGGTTCTATCCCCACACCAGGCACTTGGGTTAATATTCCAGTACTGACACTATAGTGCCTTATGAGGGGGTGCTGCACTCCTGAGGTGTTGTCTTTGGATGAGACATTAAACAGAGGTCCAATCTGCCTGTTCAGGTGGATGTTAAAGATCCCATGGCACTTCTCAAAAAGAGTAGGGGAATTTTCTTCAAGAAACCAAAACAAATCATTACAAGAACATATACATTAATCTTCATCCATTAACACATACAAAAGTATTTCCAAATTCATCTTAATTACATTCTTATCTGACCATTGTATTTTCCCATTATTTTTTCCACATAACCTTCAAATATAGCACATTCATTTTGATATATTATGTCAATTTCATCCTGAATTTTAAATAGTAAATCCTGTAAAGTACATACTTTGTTTTGCAAAACTTGACACCTAACTTGCCAGATACACCATTTAATAGCAGACAGAATCACATAAGCTGTGTGTTTATTAATATTTGCCCACAGTTCTGTTAGCTACCCATATACTAGAATATTGTAATCCATATTCCTAAACATCCTCATCCACCAAAAAGAAGCCAAATTATCCCAAAACTTTGAAAAATGTACATTAAAAAAAAATAATTTCCATGCTTTCTTCCTGTAGACCACATATAATTTCTAAACACAATCTCTCCTCTTTACTTTTATGTTTGTGATTTCCTCTTATATTAAGCTTGCCATGACTACATAGCCATACCATCTCTCTCATTTTCTTTGGAATTCTTTTTTCTAAAGTAATCTCTAAAATTTTGCTTATATCAATACCTTCATTCACCTTAAAACTGATTCTTTGTAAAATTTGTTACCACTATTTCTTTATACACCTGCTTTCTATTTTCCTAAGAACTAAATCTGTTGTTGAACCCCACATCACATGTATTTTCTACATATTTCCATATACTGAGGTATCATTGATTTCCCTTTATACTTCCTTTAATCCCTATATTCCTCACTACTGTGTCTACCCATTTTGAGCAAATAGCTCCATATGCCTCCTTCCTTTCATTAATGAAACCAAATGAGCATAAATAAAATTATTTACAAAAAGACTACTGGTTGTACCATGTTTAAACCTCCTCCTTAACTGGTCTGTACTTATGCCCCTTTACCAGATTCAATCTAGAACCCCATAATAACTGAAAGAACACCCCAAGATTTAGACTGCATTTTTAAAGTACTGTAAAAATATATGAAATGTATAAAAATAAAGGGATGATAAATGTTTTAATAAGTATATTCTTTTTCTTTAGTCATAGACCATTTTCCACTTCTCTTATTTTCTTGCTATTTGAAATAGTGTTTCCCAATTTCTTTCTGCTGCTTCTTCACCCCAAAACTAATCCCAAAAATTTCTAGTTGTTCTTGGACATATTCTCAGGCTACCTTTTGCTCGTAACTCACTTCTTCTGTAGGATAAATCTTACTTTTTCCAGATTTATTTTAATCCCAGTATATTCATAAAATCCTGCCAAGAATCCCAACATTTCTCCCGATTCTTGATTTTGTACTAGAATAGCACTATCATCCACATATGCCCAAGTTTTACTAATTGTTTCCTCCCATGATATGCACTTAATTTCCTTATCATTTTCTATACACCTTAATATTGGGTCAACACACAATACATATAGGAGTGGACTCAATGGACAGCCCTGCCTCACCCCTATTTTTAATGTACGCTTGATTCTCAAATGCCCATTCACCATGGGACACATTTGAGCATCAGTATACAGTGCTTGTATTAATCCAACCAACTGATCTGGAATTCATATCCTTTTAGAACATCCCATATATTTATGATTAACAGAATCAAAGTCTGTCTCCTGATCAATTAAGTACAGGTATCCCTGTAATTTTTTCTTTGTCCAGCATTCAAAATCTCCCTAATACATATCAAATTGTGTCTTGCATTCCTTCTGGGAATTGAACACGCCTGTGTCTGTATGATTAATTTCTCAGCAAAATTCAATAATCGTTATTTATAATTTTGTCAACACTTTGTAGTCTGATGTCAATAAAGTGATTGGTCTCCAATGTTTAATATTTGACTTATCCCCTTTTATGCAAAAAAAACAACTGTTACTCCTTGTCTCATACTTTCTGTTAACTTACCCTCAAATATCTCATTAAACAGTAAAGTTAACATTTTATCTATTTTATCTATATATTTCCTAGAAAAGGTATTTGATATCCCATCCATTCCAGGGGCTGTATTCAGAGTTAAGGAGTGAATTGCCTCTCTGACTTCAGCTTGTGTAATTTTCTTTAAAATTTCAGTTTCCACCTTGTCTAACTGTGGCAATTGTGCCTTTCTTATTATACCCATCTTTTCCTTCCCTTCCGGTTTCTGATATTTTCTTCTCATATGTTCCTGCACTATGCATTTAATCGTGCTTATATTTGACTGTCTATGCCCTTCCTTATCTATTAGTTCATTCATAACTCTGTTCTCTACTCTATCTTTATTACTAACAAATGGGTTAGTATGATACGCTTTCTCTGTATCCCACTCTTCTGCTTCATATATAAGGTGTTTATTATATTGAAGTTCTTAATTTTTCTTTGAGCTGTTCAATACATTCACTTTCATTGGTTTTGTATAAGACTTGATATGTCATTAATTTATATAATTTCACCCTTAAACCTAAATATTCCATATAATTTGAGCTTTCCTTTTCAGTGATTCCTGTATTAAAAGTTGTTTTATATCATATTTTGTGTCCTCCCACCACTCATTATATGAATCATATAATTTTTAACTGAATTCCTATCCTCAAATAAATCTAGAATTTTCATGTTGCATTCCTCATTCTCTAACCTTTCTAAATTCAGTCTCCAAAACCCTTTCCCAAAGTTAGGCTGTCCTCCTTAATTGATGACCATTTTTACCCCAGATGGTCCAAGGCTTCTATAGGAATAACTTTTATCTCATCAATTTTAATATATTTAGAAACTAACCACAATTCTATCCTTGTACATACACCTCCTCTGAAATATGTATGTTCCACTCTCTTCCTTCGGCACATATGCATCTTTCCAGCCTTTCTCTAAGACAATTGGTGTCTGAAAAACATTTCCTTTTTTCTCCCAAATCTTCCTTACCCAACCCACAATTAAAATCCCCATAATATCATTTTTGAGGTATGAATGTAAGGTTCTGTCGGTTTCATTAACCTACTTCTATCCACCTTAGATTGAGAATTATAAATAATTATTATCCTAATTTCTGTTTATTTTATCTTGACATCCAAAATGAATATCCTACCTGTCCTAACTTTAACTCTCTTCAGTTGAAAACTCAATTCCCACCCCTGAATATCTTTCTTCCCTATAGACCACAGTGAAGCACCCCACCTCCAATCCTGGTTTACTTCCTCCAAGGTATGTAATCTGGTATCCTGCATAATAACTACCTCTGTTCTTAAACCACTCAAGACTGCAAACGTTAACTGCCTTTTTTAAAATGTTTATATATTAACATTACCAGAAAGGCATGTTAACTGATGCATGATACCTAAATAGCAGAAAAAAGAAAAACTAAAACAACATATTATTATGCTATGCCCTTGGATTTTTCCTTTCTTTGACACTTGTGTGCCTATAGTAGTCCCACTTTCTGAATCTCTGCCCAAGACCTCAAAGTCTGATGTTAAAGATTCTTCTTCAACAGTTGCCCAGTCTTTATCCTGTATTGCAGCAAATCTGTTAGATAAAACAATCTTTCTCTGTCTTTTTCCACTGTTTTTGCCCTCTTTTGCACAATGTCTCCTTCTAGATCTTGTTATAATAGTAAAGTCTGTTTCTGTATTTTTCCCTTTTTCTTTATTTCTTCCCTTCTGTTCCCAGCCTTTTTTGAGCTACTGCTGTTTTTGTTTGTGGCTGCTTCCCGGCCAGCTCTTCTTGATTTTCATTCAGGAGCATAGAGAGTAGGGGAATTTATTGAGGAAAGAAATCATACAATACATACATCACAAAATCAGTCTGATCATAATTTACAAAAAGTAAACAAGGAAAAAACATAGGAATTAATCTTATACATGTCCTTAATAACCACAAAGAGACCAACCAGCTTAATAACATACTCATTTAGAATAGTACAGGAAAAAAGAGAGCTCCAATGGGTGAAAAAAGCAAAGAACAAGAAATACAGTTAAACCAAGGAGTGAATACATAATCCACACCAGATAAACTTGATAAACCCAACACCCATTCAAATCCTTTATACCAACACTGAAAACCTCTTGTAGCCCAGAACCTATGTAAGGATGAAACCTTATAGCTGGTACATCTGTATCTGTAATCCAAGGCATACTTCTCCAAGCTCTAAGCAGAACTCTGTATTACAGAATCTCTACATCCTCTCCATATACATACTACATTTCCTTTGTAATTTTTTGTATAACTTCCTCCTGCGGTAAGTGCTTTGTTGCAATGCAAATAAGCATCTACTGTTCCAAAGAAAATATTTAATAACCAGCAAAACTTTATTCAAGGTCTCATTAGGCCAATGGGTGCCTACTCCTATGTATTTACCCACCATAAGTCCATCCTTTGTGACTGTCTGAAACCATGGAGTTGCCCAAGTAGTGGCCAGAGAGGCCCAGAAAGATCTAACTTATGTACAAGTGAAAAACAAATGTTCTGTTGTCTCTAATTGTTGTATACACCTTGGTCTAATACAAATACGCCTTCTACCTGCTTGTGTCTTTGGTTGGCCTTTTACATGAATTCTATCATGGCAACTCAGCCAGTGGAAATCCTCATTTTCTCCGGTATCCTGGGTGTTCATAATAATTGCAATAGTGTGTCCTTATACTGGGAGGGCACTTTGGAAAAGTATCCACTTGTAACTCTGAGTGTCTAAAACCCTCTGATAAACTACTTTCCTGGGTTTTATAATCAATAAATTACTAGTTATCTGCCATTTTTAAGTATACAAGTGTCTCCTGCACATAGGTAGGAACATTTAGTGATCTTTTAAAGGGCCCAGACATCCTCTATCCCATAACTGAAACCATAGTCTACAATTATTAAAAACAAAGATACCCAACTTAAATCAGAAAAACAACATGGGCTACAAATTAGAATACATACAAATGCTGCAATAAATAATATGGGATTAACCATCCCTAAACCCCATGTTCTATTGGAAGATATACTATGTTTCTTTTAATGGGTTTCAGACTACTTCCCACTGCCTGAAAAATAAACCATAAATTGTGGTTTCTAATTGTCAGGGTTTATGGAAAACATAGCTAATAAATAAAAATATGTACCTGAATTAGAAATGTCTTGATTAAATTAATCCTTTTTAACTTTCCCAATTTCCATTTATTCCTTTGCAAAACCAAGGCCCTGCCCATTTGAACTTGTGGTTCCCAATTTAGCATTCCCAGATCTCCAGGACCATATAAACCTGCCAAAATTTTGACATGATCCATCATCAAATGAATCCCCCAAGTTCTGAAAGGGGCTGTCTAGGAACACCAAGCTATTTACCTACATATTTATCTTAGTTCAGTGATGCCCCAAATATACACCATATGTTCCATAGATTTGCAATGTTGTTTTTGCTGCATCACTGTCTTCAACTAGGATGCAAAGATCTTCCACATATGCCAAAGATTTGTGTGGAATGGGAGTATTACTAACAATAATAGACTTTAGGAGAACAGATGAATTAAGCAACCACAGAAGTGGGTCTATACAAAAGCATAACTCAGGGAGCTTAAAGGGCACCCTGCCACACACCCTTGATACTGGTAGCATTGGACCTTTCCAACCCTTCATGAGTGGAGCAACTGTTGCAGTTCTGTATAAACTTTGAATCCAATTAATAAATAAAACAGGAATGCCATATTTACCCAGTGTTGTCCATAAAATGTGTGACTGATGGCATCAAAGGCTTTCCTTTGATTGAAAGAAAGAAAAAACCCTCAGGCTGGGATATTCAAAGGATTCTGCCTGGCATAACAGAGATGCGCTGGTGCAACCGCATTGCACCACAGTGGGATATTGAAAAGGCTGCCCGGTGCGCAAATCCTGATGCACTGAGGTGCAATGTAATCCTATTTGATGCAGATGCAGGGGCGTGCCCATGCAGATGTGGCACATCACGATATTTGGCCCAAGATGCAGCGATATGCTGGGCGCAACTCCTACATGTGCTGCATGGTGCTCAAAGTTGAGCCGTAAAATATGGTTTGTGCTGCCACCACAGGCAGCTGTAAACAGCTGCCAGCCATGGGTGGCCACCCACACAGCTTAGAAACACCGTCCCACAAGCACCCAGTCTCCCTGGGCATCCAATGCCCTCTCACATGCCCGATCACGGGCAGTAGTATCATTAAGCACAGTCCTATGCCCAATAGTGGGCAGTAGTACAACTATACACAATCCCATGCCCGACAGGGCAGTAGTTAGAATGGACAAACCCTGGTGGCTAGGTGGACCCCCTCTCCCATTTGCCTGATCATGGGCTGTAGTGTATTGAAACAGAGTCCTGGTGGTCTAGTGAAACTTACCTCGACAGCCTGATTGTGGGCCGTAGTAATAACCGATGTCCACCTGGTGGTCCAGTGGTACCGCCCCCACACCACCCACAGAGGCCCCGATCACCTAGCACCCCTGTCATCGGTGCTCATTCACAGATCTGGTCCTGTGTAGTATAGTATGATCTGCAAGCCAATGGGTGTACAGATCATACTGCATGCTGTCATTTGGCTGGCGACTGGGAATTATGCAGACTCTATTTCAATATACTACAGCCCACGATGGGGCATATGGGAGGGAGGGAGGGGGGTCCACTATCCCACCAGGGGATTGTCTATTCTAACTATTGCCTGTGTGATCAGGCATGGGATTGTGTTTGTTTTACTACTGCTCGCGATCGGGCATAGGAATGTGTTTAATGTTACTACTGCCTGCGATCGGGCATATGGGGCTGCAATAGCCCAGCAGGGAGCCACCCACAATGTCAGCAGGTTGGCTTGTCACCAAGCATAATTTGCCCGACGCCCAGCGCATCGCATGCAATGAAGATAATGACATGCAAATGGCCCCATTTGTGCCTTGCATAGATTATGGCCTCATTTGCATGCCTTGCTGAATATCGCTGAGGATGTACCAAGTGCAACTGCACTTGTGCTACTGCATCCCATGCTCCCTCTCTGTGGCTTGTGCTGGCACATTGCCACTGCACCATGCACAATCTGTGTGCTGACCATGCCATATTTAATGGTGCTGAGCCATGGTGCATCACCATTGAATATCGCCTGGTCCTGACCCCAGCACTGCCCAGTTGCGCTGCTCCCAGGCTTGCATCACTGCCTGGCGTAGTCTGAATATCTGCCCTCTGTCTTATTCCTGTTGCTGTGCTCAATCAATTCTCTAAGAAAATCAAGTGTTCAGTTATGCTTCTACCCAGGGTAGCACAGGTCTGAGCCTTGGAAATAAATTTTGCACTAGTCAACAATCTAGAATTCAAACTTTTAGCCAAAATGTTTAAATCCATATTTAACAATGACATTGGTCTCCAGTTATCCAATAGCCATTTATCACCTTTTATAAGGATATGAATTAACAATCCCCTGTCATCCATAGGAAGGGTTTTAGACTTTATAGCCGTAAACACCATGGCCAATTCTGTATATAACCAAGGGCCCCAAAATTTATAAAGTTCCCCATTAACCCATCATAACCCGAGCTTTACCTGATCCTAATGCCTTAATGGCGATCTCCACTTCCAGAGGTGAAATATCCACAATTAAAGACCAAAACAGTTCTCTAGGAAAGTCTAATGTGGGTACTGTGTCTATAAAAGCATTTAGGAGACTTCTGCTATGAGAGCAGGCCCTAGTAATTGCCTAGTATGCTTTGTAACTATATTTAATATATCTTTAGGATCCGTATATAAATGATTGTTGTCATCAAATAACTCATCCATGTTTTTATTTTGATTCTCACAGAACACCCTTCATACAGGCAAGTCTGAACTTTATTCCCTGTGTATTATAATTCTGCTGTTACTGCAGACTCTAAGACAGTAGCATATGGTATTCAACTATCTGTCATTTTATATGCTGTATCTGTGGAAGAAAAATCTTGTTTGACCGATACAGACAATGACAGTAGCTTTTGCAGTTGTTGTCTATGCAATATATATGCTCCATAAGCTGTGTCCCTTTGGATTTACCCTGCAACTGTAAAACCGATATCAGATCTGCTATAGTATCTTCCCACTACTGGCCCAGGTCCTCATAAAATATCAATACAGATTTCCTTGCTTGGAGAAAATATTGGAGGTTTTGTTGTATTTCTATCTTTGCAGAAGTAATGCATTAGATTTCCAATACCCTGACCCATGAGGAGGTATATTAACATTCCCAAGCTGGAGAAATAAAATGTTATGGTCTGAAAATGAATCTACTATTGTCTTAGTATATTTAATTTCAAGATGAGGTGAAATGAAGAAATAATCAATTTGAGTGGCTAAGGAGCCCTTATGAAATGCGGGTCAGCCCTGCCAGTTTTTTCTATGTAAGATTCTCATATTCGAGGTTTTAATCATGTTAGACAAAAGGTCATGTCACAGAATATTTTGCTAGTGGTGGCTTGATGACCTCTATCCCTTAGTTTTAACGTGCAATTAGAATCCCCAATACAATATTTGTGCTATCTATAAATAAGGCTGGATTAGCTAAAATAATTCTATTCTATCAGCTTTGTTCTGACCTGCACATATATTGATCAGATGGAATAGGACACTCCCAATTTTGATATCTAGAACTAAAGCCTGCCCTGGTGCAAGGTCAACCAATTTAATAAAATGAAAATCAACATTATGAAACAGTATGGCCACCCCGAGCAGGAGTCCATGCCCAGTGACCAGTATGAAGTCCTAGAAAACCACAACCTCGTGGCTTATTTCAGTTCTAACAAAGTATGTAACCATGTATCCTGCAAGAATAGAATGCCAGGGGAAGTGTCTCAAAATATGAATATACCACCTGCCTTTTTTACATTCTTAATGCTATAACATTACTAGAGTAAAGGGAAAGCAAGACCACCATGTAAGAAAAAGGAAAACTATATCCTGTCAATTATCTAATAAATCAAGGGGCTTCTTGCTCAAAACTGTAGTAGATCTTGCATTTTAAGTTTAGCCATGGCTTTAGCGTGAAGTAGTAGGGGCTTCAGCTACCTCTGATGGAGGGTCCTCTAGACTTGACCCCAGGTCTGGGAGGGATGAAACTACTGATGAGCCATCTGACTTGTCCCCTGAACCTAAGACCTCTACTGGTAAGGGAGCAAACCTATTTTTTGTGGTAATGGGTTCTTGCCTGGCTTGTGGACGCCTAGTACTTCTAACACCTGCGCTTTAGGTAGGAGGGGGATGGAGTAGTGGTGGGGCATGACTTCATTTGTCAGCTATAGTGCTACCAAATCCTGAACTTCACTGTTTGAATCTACCTCTACTACAGGATCCTGTACCTGGAGTGGTTCAGATGAAGGAGGTACCACCTGTGGTGGTATGCCAAGAACAGGTGTTCTGGTTCAGCCACCCCTATCTCTGAAACTTCTGAGGAGTATGCACTAGGCATTGCATCTATGGAATGTTGTGCACTATTGCATTGAGCTAGAGCAATAATGACCCTTTGCTCATCCCAGTCTGCCTGGTCTAGTTGATTATCGGCAGCTAAGGGCAAGCTTGATAAGTATGTCCCTTCAATTCACATAGATTGCATACCTGATCGCTTTAACATAACCCAGAAGTGTGACCTAGCTCATTACAATTCATGCATTTCAGCCTATCACACATACTACTGAGATGGCCAGTGGATCTGCAATGATAACAGGCCTTGGGCTGACCAGTATAGAACAAACACCCTGTCCTTCCCCAAAAGAAACAATTAGACAAATGCATAAGTCCCATATCAGTAGTATTGAGTATCACTTGTACTCTCCACCCGTCCAGATATGATCCTCATCGAATATTGGTTCCAGGTTACCCTGGACAGTACATCTTTGTTTCAACCAAAATGTCAAGTCTGTAACACTAACCCCTCACTTCAGAACAATACAGTAATCATTTGATGGGCAGGCTTGGTTAGGGGACCACTTCAAATGGGGACCATAACGGTGACATTTTTAAAGTACAGTATAAGGCCCAGAATTTCTGTAGGCCACAGCCTTGTTTAAAGCTAATATCGAACACCGCTTCCTGAAACATGAATAAGGGCATCAATTTCCACAGGGTGAAATGCATGGACCTTTCTCAATAATGTTCGTGTCACATGTTTACATTCTGGAAATCTGATAAGTCCACCTTTATAGATCATTCTGATGGCATTATATCTTTTAGCTGGAAAAACAGGGCCTTAAATAAGGAAGCATAAGAGCAAGATCCCTCTGAGTCCTGAGTAATCCTTGGTGCTGCCCCTGGGCATTAGGCTTATTTGGGCTATCAGGCTGTTGCTGTGGCATCATATCCATAACATTTATGGGTTGTTTCAAAGTCAAAATGAGGTTCTGAATTAAATCCAATCCATCTGGAATATGCAGTGGGAAGTTATATCCATTTCTGAGCCCCAATCAGGAATTATCCTGTTCCGATAACATAGTTTCTCTTGGTACAGCCTCACTAGTGTTCATGATGGAATAACTGGAAGGACCTGAAGTTCATGTACCTTGAGCAGCATCTTTTTCTCAGCCTGCTGTTAATAGTGCTTTATCAACAAACCAAGCCACTGTAGCTGTATTTTTATTAGTTTTAAAGCAGATGCTATGGAGTCTCAGATTGAGCAGGGCCTTGTAGTACCCCGCTTGCTATTCTTGGGGATGCTCCACTACAGTCATTATTCAAATTGCTTGCAAACACAAAAGAAGTGATTTACTCGCACCTGGTTTTAATGAAAATATTTGAGGTACCTCCTGCTGTGCACCTGTATTATCCTCTGCAACCACTAGTGGAGATGCTAGCATCGGGGAAGCTATAGGGTCTGCCATGTCAGCACCTTGCTGCGGTACCTCCACATCTGGTTTGCCAGCCTGCTTAGCCAAACCCTGTTACTGCGCTACTGCAAGGTCTTTTTGCAATACTGATCTTCTTGTCATCTAGCAAGCCTCTTCCTTCTGCAGTGGTAATTGCAGCTCCATAGTAGAATCCTCTAACGTAATCTCCTGCTCTGATGTCTCAGTTAAATCCATAGAGCCAGATTCTGAAACTCGCCGCAGAGTCTCATGCACATTCTCTGAACTGCCATTAAGCACCTGTTCCATGAAATCCGTAATCATGTCAGTGCTTTCGGCATCAAAAAAACTTAAGTCTCCATTGCAGTTACTACCATGGGTAAGACCCACTCCTCTGGTACCTCCATCCTGCTCAAGCACTCCAGCTCAAGTGGCGATCCAGCAAAGGTTCCCCTTACTGGAGAATAAGTGAATTTCCTAGTGTCCTGGCCAAATTTCCATTCACTATAAATACAGTACCACCAACAGCTTAATCTGGTCCAAGGTCAGTTGGCATTCATCTGTATCCCCTCCCCGGTCATGCCTGAAAATAGGCAGAATTTGTCTAGTGCATTTACCTGGTCAACAAAAACTAAATAAATAAATTGCGGGGTTCGAGATAGATATTTTTTATTCCTCGGTGCTGCTGGTTTGACCCTGGAGTCTTCAAGTAGATGGTTGGAGGAGGTGGAGAGGCAGAGGTGTTTTATTCTCTAACAAAATGTATTGAGCATTGGATGTTTTAGGTAGTTGGAGAAGGGGCCAGGTTTTCCTTTTATTCCCTGCTGGGATGGGCACTAGACCAATCAGTTAGCATGCAGTAGGAGAACAGATTTTGTTTTATTACCTGATGGGCCAGGTTGGTCACCAGACCTTTCTTCTATGCAGCCGACTGAGTTGAAGTATACATGGCAGTGTGATCCCTATGTGTGTACTAGGAAGAGTGCAGAACTGAGACTGAGGCACAAGAGAAGGAAAGAGTGAAAGAGGGAGAGTTGGATATTGATCCAGTATCACAGGCACTTGGGGTTACAGCCTTGGAAGTGTGTGCCATCAGGTCAGGTTGTTGGGGAGGGTTATTGTGTTTATTTCCTGACAGGCCAGGTTGGACAGTAGGCCTCTCAGGTTGTTGAGGTAGGGGACAGTTTTTTTTCCTCTGGTAGGCTGGGTTGGGCACTGTACCTGTCATGCAGTTTGGGTGAAGAGGACAGATGATTTTATTCCATGAAGGGTCATATTAGGTACTAGATCCCTAAGGTTGTTGGTGGAAGGGACATTTTTTTTATTCCTTGACATCATGGTTGCATACAAGACCCATCAGGTAGTTTGGGAGAGAGACATATTTGTTTTTTAATTCCTGATGGGCTAGACTGGGTATTAGGCCAGTCAGGTAGTTGGAGAGGGAGAGGACCAGATTTGCTTTTTTTATTCTCTGATGGATTAGGTTTGGCACTGTCAGGTTGTTGAGGAGGTGGAAGCAAGACCAGGCAATGATAGCCTGATTTGATCATAAAATCAGTCACTCAACCAGTTCTGACAGGGCTATATCCAATTTAACAGATATATTGTCACAAAGATATAGATTTCAAAAGTTTAATGTGATTAAAAATAAAAATTACTCATATGAAGAGAAACACTGCAGGATCAGCATGTGTAAGCTATGGTAGCCAACCTAACATTAGTGTGAAATGTTAGGTTTGCTGTATGCCTGTCGAAGCTTGGTTGACTACCTGATTTTATGATTCTTGTGATAAGGAATTTATATTTGGCATCACACAGACCCTTGAGTGCTTTGTTTATAAATAACAGCCAGATTATTTATTTATTTCAAAGTTTCACCAGGAAAGACATACTGAGCCGGTAACAGCTCTTTTCCAGATGCATCCTGGAGGATGGGGAAAGGAGTATACAAACAGGATGTGAAAGTGAAAATATGTAATGCAAGGTGCAGTAGAAATAAAATTAAAATACAATAAAAAATTACAATAAAATAAACATCAAAGTACATAACAGTGCACAGTCACAATTTTTATGCAGGTAGTAAAACAAAATAAAGGTGAATAACAATGTAAAATTAACTTACACGCGGCATACAAGTGCGTATGTTGTGCCCTCCATAAGTGCTGATCCAGGGATGACTTCAGCAAGGCATTTGTCTCTGTGCGAATGGGAGACTGATAGGCAAACTGAGGTACCTGAGGGTAAGGGTGAAGCTGGTACAGTGGACAGGAACTGGCTGAGCAACAGATAGCAGATGGTGGTTGTGGGGTGGATTCTCGCCACCCAGGAAGGTCATTAGTGGCATCCTGCAAGGATCAGTTTTGGTTCCACTGCTATTTAAAGCTTCCATAGTGGACATAGTGGAGGGAGTTAAGAGCAAGATGAGTCTGTTCGCTGATGACTCCAAATTAGGGTGGTGGTGGACAGTGAGGAAGGAAGAAGGGTACTTCAGGAGGATCTGGAAAGACTTAGATAAGGGTCAAACACATGGCAGCTGGGGTTCAATACTAGGAAGTGCAGTGTACTGCATTTCAGGGACAGGAACCCAGGATATAGTTATCACTATAGGGCAGAAGATATCCGTATCTGAGGAGGAAAAGGATCTGGTGTGGTGATCACAGTGAATATGAATCACTCAGCACAGTGTTGAAAAGCAGCGGCAAGGCAAACAGAATGCTGGGGTGTTTTGCTAGGGGATCACTTCAAGGAGGGAGGAGGTTATTCTGCCATTATACAGATCATCGGTGAGGCCACACTTGGAGTACTGTATGCAGTTCTGGCACCCATACTTAAAGAGGGACATCAGGCTTCTGGAGGAGTCAGAGAAGGACATCCAAGATGATTCAGGTAATGGGGAGAAATCTCATTGGGAGAGACTAAGAGAGCTCAACATGAACTCCTTGAAGGATAGAAAGGACAGAGGAGATATGATTGAGGCCTTTAAGAACTTGAAGGGCATTAACAAAGTACTGAGGGTATGTTTAGATTGAAGGGGAAGGGCCCACGAGGGACATAGACTGAAGCTGGTGGGGGGTCAGGAAGGAGCTCAGGAAGCATTATTTCACAGAAAGGGTGGTGATGGCTTGCATTCACTGCCTGAGGAGGTAATCTTGCATGATTCAGTGGGGAGTTTTAAGAAGGGATTGGATAGGTTCATGGGCAAGGTACAAGCAGGGAGAGAATTGTCCAGGGTGGTGAACTCAGGGAGGAAAAATTTGGTGGGGGGCAGCGGTTTTGAGGAGATGAGATAGACTTTGAGGCCTAATTCTGCTGGCATTGTTGTATGTTCATATATTCATATAATACAGTGCTGGCATATCAGTGCAAAACAGAACTGTTAGCATGCCGCACTGTAGCAGATTACCCCACCCAGATTATTTAGATGTGAAAGCTGTCAAAGCTGGTGCCTGAGGAAGGCTAAGGAGCAGAAATTACCAGACATGATTAACTGATTTTGGTGCAGTTGTCTAAGGGCGGGGTATGTCATTGCTCAGAGCCAGGGTGGTCAAGTGAGAGATCAGCAACAGAGGGAGGAGGAAACAAAGGCCCAGAATGAGGAACAGTTGCACGAGGGGTGGTAAAGTCAGAAAGAAGGGACTTGAGGAGGAGAAGGATACATAGATACATAGACAGTGTCGGAAGATAAGGGCCCTATGGCCCACCTAGTCTGTCCATTTGAGCTTGTAAGTTCAGTTTGTTTTCCTAGAAGTCTATTTCCCTTACCCTGACCTCTAGAATTCCTTTATGTCTATCCCATGCATTCTTAAATCCGTGATTGTTTCAGCCCCACCACTTCCTCTGGCAGGGTGTTCCACTTGTCCACCACCTGTTCTGTGAAGAAATTCTTTCTCATGTTTCCTCTGAATCGTCCTCCTCCAACTTCATCCCATGCCCTCTAGTCCTGAAACATCTTTTTGCTTAAAATAGTGTTTCCTGCACCCTGTTCCTCCCTGTAAGATACTTGTATGTCTCTATCATATCCCTCTCCCTCCTCTCCTCCAGGGAGTACATGTTCAGTTCCTTCAACCTGTCTTCATAGGACTTGTGATGCAATCCATGCACCATCTTTGTTGCCCTCCTCTGAACCTTCTCTACCCTGTCTATGTCCTTACGTAGGTATGGTCTCCAGAACTGTACACTGTACTCCAGGTGGGGGCCTCACTAGTGTCTTGTATAAGCGGAATTATGACCTCCCTTTTCCTGCTGGTGATGCCCCTGCCTATACATCCCAGCATCCTATCTGCTTTACCTGATGCCTTGTCACACTGTTTCCCTACCTTGAGGTCATCAGAGATGACAACCCCAAGATCCCTTTCCTGCTTGGTGCATGCTATATCCTCACCCCCAACTGAATATATTGTGCCTGGGTTTTGTGCCCCATATGCATTATCTTGCACTTCTTTGCATTGAATTTCAACTGCCAACCCTTGACCATTCTTCAAGTTTCTGCAGGTCCTTCTCATTCTGTCTACACCCTCTGGTGTGTCTACTCTGTTACAGAGCTTTGTGTCATCAGCGAACAGTGAAATTCTGCCTTCTAGATCCTGTGCAATGTCACTGATGAAGATGTTGAATAGGACCGTCCCAGCACTGATCCCTGTGGTACCCCACTGGTCACTCTTCCCTCTGTGGAGTGACAGCCATTTACCACCACCCTCTGTGTCCTTCCACCCAGCCAGTTACCTACCCACCACACTACTGTCCTGCCCACACCCATATTCCCCAGTTTGTGTAATAGTCTTCTATGTGGCACAGTGTCAAAGGCCTTGCTGAAGTCCAGATAGGCCATGTCCACTGCCCTCCCTGATCCACCTCCCTAGTCACCCAGTCAAAAATTCAATGAGGTTGGTCTGACATGACCTCCCCTGGTGAAACCATGCTGCCTTGGGTCCTGTAGTCCATTGACAACCAGATGTTCCACCAATCTCTCCTTCAGTAGTGCTTCCATGATCTTTCCCACTACCGAGGTGAGGCTGACTGGTCTGTAGTTCCCTGCTTCCTCTTTGTTCCCACTTTGTATAAGGGGACTACATCTGCTGTCCTCCAGTCTTTGGGTACCTCCCTGTTTCCAGTGATTGGCTGAACAGGATAGCCAGAGGTTCAGCCACCACCTCTCTTAGTTCTTTAAGGACCCTGGGTGCACCCATCTGGCCCCATTGCTTTATCAGCTCTTATTACTTCCAGTTCCTTCAGGACCCTTTCTCGTAAAGGGACTTGTGTCCATTTCTACCATTCTCACCCCTTGTACTCCCTTCAGACCCATTACCCCCTCTTCCTTAGTAAAGACTGAGCAGAAATACCTGTTCAATATGTCAGCTTTACTGTTGTCATCCTCCATGCTGCTCCATCCTCCCCCTTCAGTCTCACTATCCCTCCTTTGTCTTTCTTTTTCACTTATGTACCTGTAAAATGTTTTGTCCCCTTACCCACTGATTTTGCAATGTGTTCTTCTGTCTGAGCTTTGGCTTACCTTACTGACTTCCCTGCCTCCCTTTGTTTCTCTTGGTACTTCTCCCTATCCCTTCTGCCTGTGTCTTTTTGTATTGCCTGAATGCAATCTTTTTGGCTTTCACTTTCTTTGCTACCTCTTTGGAAAACCATAATGGTCTCCTCTTCCTTTTCCTCTTGCTAACCTGCTTAATGCATAATTCTGTTGTTCTTATAATCCCCATTTTAAATACTGCCCACTGTTCCTCAACCCCTGATTCCTGTCCCATTCCCTTAATGCCTCTTTCAAGTATCTCCCCATTTTCCCAAAGTCTGCCCCCTAAAATCCAGGATACGTGTTTTTGTGTGGTTTGGTTCTGCTCTTTCTGTGATTTCAAACCACAATGACTGGTGGTCACTGTTACCCAGGTGCTCCCCCACTGTTACCCCCATCACACTGTCCCTGTTTGTGAGCACAAGGTCCAGTATTGCCTTCTGCCGAGTTGGTTCCATGACCAGTTGCTTGAGGAAGGCACCCTGAAGGAGTCCAGGATAAATCTGCTCCTAGTTGATGCTGCTGCTGGGATGCTCCAGTCCACGTCTGGTATATTGAAGTCTCCAACCAGTACTACCTCACCTTGTCTGCCATCCTTTGGATGGCTAGCATCAACTCCCTATCTGTTTCTTCCTCCTGGGCTGGTGGTCTATAGACCACACCTGTGCGGATGGCTGGCCCCATTTTCCTTTCCAGCTTAACCCACAGTATCTCTCCCCATTTTGTTCCTCCTGGATCTCTGTGGCCCTTATGTCATTTTTCACATACAGTGCCACTCCTCCTCCCTTCCTGCCTGCTCTGTCTCTTCTGAATATGTTATAGCCAGGTATGGCCATCTCCCAGTCATGGTTATCATTACACCAGGTTTCAGTGATGGCCACAATGTCCAGGTCTGACTGTACCTGATGAGGTACCTGAGATGAAGGATGAGGCTGAGCAGACAGAAGGACGAGAAGACCAGAGCTTAAGAAAGCAATACAAGAAGGCAGCTTGGCCTGCAGTCATTTTCCTGGTGGTGAAGGAGAGGAAAAGGAAGCAGTGTTCTAGATGGGGTAAGCGGTGGGAAAGAAAGAAGGGCAGAAAGGTAGGGGTGAAGAGTCAAACCAGATTTTGGAAGTGAAAGTGGTACAGTGAGTGAAAAGTCTGGCATCGAGGGAAGAGGAGAGGTGGGTATGGGGGTCAGTCCAAGGCAAAACAGCAGAAACAGTGAAACAGGACATCCAGCCTGACATGTGTGATCTTAGGAGTGGTGCTGCAGACAATATTGCCATACTCAAAAGTAGGGAGGATCATTTTAGTGACTATCTCCTTGTGGGTGGGTAGAGGGATACTAGCTTTGTTTGTAGAGTTTACTGTAGGGTGAAGTTTGAGGTAGATTGCATCAATGTGCACAGAGATATCAAGATGCTAGTCCAGCCAGACCCCAAGGTACCTAAGGAAGGAGGGGTGGGGAGAGGTTATTGAGCCTCTGCCGGAGCCAAAGGTCATGGAGATAGTTTTCTTGGCATTGAGAGAGAGAAGGTTTGATCTAAACTAGCACTGAACACTGACAAAATCCTATTGGAGACAGACAGTAAGGTCAGCAGCAGTGGAGTCAGAGGCAACAGCAGAGTGTCATCTAAATACATATGGCTGGACACAGATGAACAGGTGGAGGGAAGGTCATTGAGGAATATGAAGAAGCGATGAGACCCAGGACAGAACCTTGTGGAATACACAACCAGATTGGGAGTGGAAGGAAATTTATGTCTCCAGTACAGGCAGCTTGTGATCTACCCTCAAGGTAGGAATGGAACCTGCTGACTGAGGAGGCAGAGAGCTCTTCTGTCTTAAGCTTGTGCAGGAGAAAAATATGTGACACAGTGTCAAAGGCATTGACCAGGTCAACAAAGGTGTAGAGGTAATTTGGCCCTGGTACATTCTGGGGAGGATGGAGTTAGTAAACCAGAGGAGGGAGGTAGATGTGCAGTGGGACCTCCTGAAACCATACTGGAATGGAGTGAAAATGGAGGAGAAGTCGAAAGGGTGAGTTGTAAAGAACAAGATATTTCTACAGCTTGGCCAGTGTGGGAAGGAGAAAATGGGCCTACTTTCAGGCATCAGGGCAATGGCAGAGGAGAAGGAGATTTTAAGGAGGCAAATAATAAGCAAGGGAATGGCTGAAGCAGAGAGGTGCAGGAGCCTGGAGTCAAGTCCGGTGAGCTGATACCTTGTGGGAGATTAAGGGATAGAAAGGCCTTGAGAGAGGCAGAGGGAGTGGTAAGAGAGAAGGAAAAGGAGTGTAAGGGAAAAGACGAATACTGAGGAGGAGAAAAGGGAGGGGAGAGGAGGAAAGAAAGAGCACAGGTAGTGAAGGAAGAGTTGAAAGTTGAAAGAAGCAGCAATGACAGCAGGAACACTGATGTGGGATTTGCCAGCCTTGAGAATGGGCTTGGTGGGCTGGGCTGGGGACAGAAGAGGGAGTGGATAGCTTTCCAGAACTTGGAGGGGTGATTAAGGTTATTCTGGAATGTGGATGTGAGTACTCAGATTTCACAAGCTTGGTGACTTTGGTGCAAGCATTGTGAAGGGTTTGGACCCAATGATCATATAGAAACACCAGGCTTGATCACAAAGGCAGCCCAGCAGCTCAGCAGAGATCAGGAGACATGGGAATCTCAGACCCTGGATTTCCAGATAGGGCATGGTGGTCCCAGACAGCCATAAATTTGTTTCTGGAGGAGTCCAGGGCTGAGTTTATGCTGGAGTCTGTAAAGATGCAGGACCAGTTGGAGGCTGATAGGTTTGCATGGAGGGATGATAAATCCAGTGACATGAAGGACCGAGGAGGATAATTTTAGGGAGGGCTTTAAGGTGATGGATTTTGCAGACACAGTAGACCATATGGTGGTCACTGGATCTGTCTGGGAGGATACCTGCATCCACAGTATGGTGAGGGTGTGAGAAGAGTACCCAGTTCAGAAGAGTGTTGAAGAATTTTGATTAAGACTGGTGTGGTCAGAAATTAGTAGGGATAGATGGAGGGTAATATTGACAGTTTGTGCACAGATGGAGAGAGAGTCAATTAGAGTTAAAACCTCAAGTATCAGCAACTCACCAGATGAGAAGTGGGATTACATGGAGGGAAGGAGTTCAGTGACCAAGCAGAGGAGAAGACAGGACAGCAGTACATTACTGTAGCAAAAGTGGGACTGTGAAGGGAGGGAGAATTAGAGGAGTAGCAGCTCATAGGCAGAGAGGAAGGAGACTGATAGCATAGGCACAAATTTGATGCTGGAGGAGAGGTAATGTAGCATGTCAGCCTCTCTTTGTGTGATCCTTCCTAACTATGGAGTAACCAGGTATGGACACTATAGAGTCTTGAACCTAATGGGAGAGCCAAGGCTCTAAGATAACAATGCCAGGAGGTTGTGGATGTTAAGGTGGGAACTTCCAGTCCTTTGGGAAGCTGCATTGGTGAGGTGGGGGCAGGACTAGGATTAAGCTTGATGTCACCTGTCACCAGGAATAGCAAGGCTATGAGGAGTGTAAAGGATCCAGTGAGCTGCTTAGAAGGAGAGTGGTGGGGAGGTAGCAATGGAGGGAGCAGGAGAGGGGAGGAAGGCAAGAAAGTTTTCAAGTGGAGCCATGGAATAGGAATGAGGCAGCAACCTGGATGCCAGGAGGAGTGGGTGAGAGAAGGCAGG
This sequence comes from Neoceratodus forsteri, assembly GCA_016271365.2. Lineage (NCBI taxonomy): Eukaryota > Metazoa > Chordata > Ceratodontiformes > Ceratodontidae > Neoceratodus > Neoceratodus forsteri. The sequence goes on along the minus strand of CM028137.1, from coordinate 255,731,753 downwards.
GATAAGGATGGGCAGGTGGGGAGGGAGAGGGAGGATGGAGTAGAAGGGAAGAAGGAAGGAGACAAGGAGGGAAGGAGAGCTAGGATGAGGAGCAACATGGTGGATGATTCTATCCAAAATGGAAAGGCTTGCAGGCTTCAGCCACATAGAGAGAAAGCTTAAAATAACAAATATGGGGACAGTCTTTACCTAGATGAGGTGGAAACTGAAAAAGCAAATTAGGGGCATATGGGCTTCACCCAGATAGGAGGAAAGCCTAAATAAACAAATTAGAGGGGATGTGGGCTTCACCTGGCTAGGCAGATGCTTAAATTCTTAGTCTTATACTCCCTCTCAGCCCTTCTGGTCTACAGATGTGGTAGTTCCTCACAGAAACATAGAAGCTGATGGCAGATAAGGACCGCAAGGCCCATCCAGTCTGCCTATTTCTTTTCTACCTTACAATTGTGCTGCCTGCCTTTGCTCTGTCAATGGCCTATCTATTCATACTCATCTGAACTGCCCCTTATGCCTATCCCATGCCTGTTTGAAGCCCTGCACTGTATTCATATCCACCACTTCCTGAGGTAGGCCGTTCCAGGCATCCACCACCCTTTCTGTGAAAAGAACTTCCTCACTTTACTCCTTAAATGGCATCCCTCTAATCTCATGCTGTGTCCTCTTGTCCTGCTATTTTTCTTATCTTGAAACACGTACATTCTTTCACCTTGTTAATGCCCTTAAGGTGTTTGAATGTTTCGATCACATCATCTCTCTCCCACCTTTGCTCTAGGGTATACATATTGAGCTCTGTTAATCTGTCCTCATACGTTCTGATGCAGTCCCTGCACCATTTTGGTTGCCCTTCTCTAGGCTGCCTCAATTTAGTTAATGTCCTTGTGAAGGTGTGGCCTCCTGGTACTGCATGCAGTACTCGAGATGAAGAACCTTACCAGTGTCTTTGTAAAGAGGGATTATTACCTCCCTCTTCTGACTTGTGATACCCCTTTAATACACCCTAACACCCCTAGCCTTACCTACTGCATTTAAAACAGTCTGGGGATAGGGCCTTTGGAACTGGGTCCCCATTACTGTGGAATTCTCTCCCAGAATCAGTACATTCTGCCCCACTGTGGATACCTTTAAACACAGATTAAAACATATTTATTTATACAGATTTATCCAGATTATTTACCCTTACAGGACTGTGGACTGATATACCAGTCCATAACTTCAGTACGCTCTAATTCTGTCAGCAGTCTAAGAGTTAATTCATTTTAGATCTTATTTGCTACTTTTTATTTATATTTTCATGTATTTATTTGGCTGTATCTTTGAAGTGCAATTTCGTGTTTGTGAGACACTCTAAGCCATTGGAAAAGGCGCCATAAAAATAAATTTGCTCTGCTTTGCCCTAAATAAACATATTTGAGGAGGCTGGCTACAGAAATATGATGTAAGAAAAGAGACAAATTAGGGGATGTAGGCTTCACTTAGATAAGAGGAAGCTCTAACGTGTACAGATGGGTTGGGGGGAGGGGCCAACCACTAAATAGTAGGACTGGGCAATAATCAAACAGCAGATGGATGGAAAGCAGCACAAGCTTCTAAGGCCCACACAATGTAGCCAGTACAAAAGGAACACAGCTTCAGCAGCTCAGCTGGGATGCAACACAGTAGTTGTGCAGTACTGAATATCACAACATGCTGTAATATACTGCAGGAAACAATGATTAAATGGCAATAAAGCTCTTTTTGTCATGCAGCATTTTGTGACATGTCACTGTGTTACTGCATTGCATCATAACTGGCTATGATGTATTTAGTTACAAGAATAATGGGATTTACTAACCTGGTAAAGGTGATTATATGACTTCCCTTTACAGTACTCCGCAGTCAAAACCAGTGGGGTATTTCTGCTCCATCCTATAGGCTGATGCATGATCCAATCAAATCAAAATGGGCAAGGAGTGGACACACCTCTGTGCTCATCATAATATCTCAGTGTGATTCTTCCTTAGCTATATTGTGAAAGAAAAACAGAGACATACAAGCTGGAAAAGAGAGATAGTAGAAAGAAGTCACAAAATGACCTCATTCTTTGAGTGATGTCCTCTCTAACTAGTTCCTGGTAGCCCTTACCATAATGTAGGAGATAAAAGAAGACTTATTCAGGCATTGTTCAGTACCCACACTTTTATTGCAATACATTTATTACATCTCATTACTCATCAATGTAATCATTACTTGCTACAATAAGAGTCTTATTTGCCATATGTCATATGCTTACATGATTAAGAATTGATATTCTTCACTAACATGTTCATGGACCTCAGCTGTCGTGATGTTAGCGCCCTTTGTTAACCCAACCTGTGGAGTAATCTGCTGTCTCGGGTGGGGCTGCAGAGTACTGTAAAGGGTACTCATATAATCACCTTTACTAGGTGAGTAAATCCCATTATATTTCTTTATCCTTTGTAGTACTCCGCAGTCAAAACCAGTGAGACCTTAGTAGCAGTGTATATAGAGCAAATGATTACTCTTGGGTGGGTGAAGTAAAGGCAGATTAGTACACTGTTATATGGACTGAGCTCCTGCCCTCAGTACAGTTTTAGCAAATACTGTCCTTTCGCAGACGTTTTCGTCCAGCCGAAAATGCCTGGTGAATGTATGTAGTGAAGAACCAGGTGGCTGCTGAACAAATGTCTGGTATTGACATTCCCCCTTTCCATTCAGGATGCTGCTACCACCCTGGTGGAATGTGTTTTGATCCTTTCCAGTGGAGCTTGCCCTGCTGCCCTGTAGGCCTTGCTAATGGTCTGTTTAATCCGCTCAGCACTGGTGTCTTTAGAGGCTGCCTGTCCTATTTTCTGTCCTTTGATCAGTATGAAGACCCTGTCTGTCTTGCATATGTCACTTGTCATACTGAGGTATTTCCTCAGCTGACGGCCCCACATATAGTGGATGAGGCTATGGCATGTCTGGGATGTCGTCCACCTTTATGCAAGGTAGTAGTACATCTTGGTCCCTGTGATGTGGTCAGCACCTTGGGCAGGAAGGAAGGGGTACAGTTCTAAAATTACCCTATCACTGTGAAGCGTAATGAAGGGCTCCCTGCATGACAAGGCCTGTATCTCGTCTGTTCTCCTAGTGGAGCAGATTGCTACCAGGAAGGCTGTCTTAATTGTACACCAGTGTAAAGAGTCTTGTTGGAGAGTGGGAGATTGTAGAGCATCTAGTATTGTATTGAGTTGCCACGGTAGGCATTTTTGTCTGACCCTTGGTGATGCTATGTTACGGCCTTAAGCAACCTGATCATGTCTGGGTGTCAGTCAATGTGACCTACTTTTTGTAGTGGACCCTAATAGAAGAGATTGCTGATGCCTGAACCTTGAGTGATATGCGCTTATGCCCTTAGTTGCCCTTCATTTAGAAAATCCAGAATTTGTAGCAATCCTGCCACTGATGGTGAAGTTCCCATCTCCTTGCACCATTTGTGAAAGATTTGCCATTTTTGGGGTAAGTCTTGTTAGTAGATTGTCTGTGGGACTGTAACAGGAGATTCACCACTCTGGTCTGATAGCCTAGATTCAACAGTCTGTTCCTTTAACTAGCCAGGCCATCAGACTCAGGCTGGCTGGGTTCAGATGAAGGACTGGGCCTTGGGACAGGAGATCCAACCAGTGGGGTAAGGCTACCAGTGGGCTCACTGCCATTGCTTGAATGAGCGTATCACACGCCTACTGGGCCAATTGGTGACACCATTACTATTGACGCCCCATGCATTGTATTTTATGGAACATCATGTTTATCATTGGATGGGGTGCAAGGGACACACAGGCTTGTCTGAAACTCCATGGGGCTGAGAGTGTTTCCACTTCCAATGCCCTGGGATCTGAAAATCTGGAGTGGTAATTCGGCAGTTCGTGTTCTGGTGTGATGCCATTAGGTCCACTTGGAAAGGGCCATATTTGGCTTGCAACTTCTGGAAAATGTGTTGGTTGAGTCTTCACTCTGCCTGGTTGATGGTGACTCTGTTCATCGAGTCCACCTCAGTGTTGGACGCCTGCAAGGTATATTGTGGCTATGGATTGTAGGCTTCGCTCTGTCCAGAGGAGGAGTGTAGTGACTCTTTTATCAAGGCTTTGCTTCTGGTGTCTCCTTGCTTGTTTAGGTATGTGACTGTTACTTGGTTGTTGCACCAAACTAGCACCACTTTGTTGGAGAGGAGAGGTGCAAAGAAGGTCAGGCGAGGCACTACGTTCTCATTTCCAGTATATTTATCAAGAGTGTGGATTCTAACTGAGTCCATAGTCCTTGGGTGACATGGTTCTTGTACATTGCCCCCAGCCTGACAGACTCGGATCCATGGTAATCACCTCTGGGGGTGCTTGCATCAATAATTGCCCATGCTGCATATTGCTTTGCAGTGTCCACCATCTGAGGCTGATGAGCACCCGTATAGGGGTGTGATCTGAAATTTGAAGTTCTGTGTTGTCTGGTCCCATGACTCTATCAGAAATCTCTGAAGTGTTCGCATGTGTAGTCTGGCCCATGGTACCAAGTCTATTAGTGCTGCCATGACTCCCAGGACTTGGAAGTAGTTCCACACCACTCTGTTGGGTCTGCTGATTAGGTCTGATATCAGCGTCTGAATGTTGTGGACTTTCTTACGTGTTGGGGTTACTCTGTTGTTTTGTGTTCGATCACTGCACCTAGGTGCATAATGGATTGAGAGGGTGTCAGCTGGCTCTTTGCTGTGTTGATTATCCACCCGTGTTGCCAGTTGTGTGCTGTGCTGTGCTCACTCAGCTGTCCTTGTCCTTATTAGTCAGTCATCCTGGCATGGAATGATGTGTACCATTGTTTTCTTAGGTGTGCCGCTAAGACCATCAGAGTCTTGGTGAATATTCGGGTGCTGAAGCCAGGCTGAGACGGTGAGGCAGGTGTATTGAAAATGCTGTCCCTGAAATGATGAACCGGAGGTATCGGTGTGAGGTCCATATGGGAATGTGAAGATAGGCATCCTTGAGGTCTATCGAGGTCAAGTAGTCCCCCAGTTGTATGGTCAGTAGTGTTGACTGCAGAGTTTCCATTTTGAATTTTCTGTACATCACAAACCAGTTTAAGTACTTGAGGTCTAGTATGGTCTGCATTCCACCTGTCTCCTTTAGACAAACAAAGAACAAGGAGTAGACCCTGTGTCTTTTTCCTCTGTAGGGACGGGCATGATAGCCCCATTGTTGAGTAAGTCCTGTATTGCCTCCTTTATTGCCTGTATTTTGTCTGGGCACCTCAGTAGAGGGAAACAAAGAGTCTGTGCTGTGTTGGTTTGCTGTTGAATTCGATCATATAACCCTTTGTCACCACCTCCAGCACCCATTTGTCTGACATTGTTTGGGCCCAGTGTTGTGCAAACCACTGCAGTCTCCCTGCCAATGGTAGGTTGTGTGGCCCACTCACCTTCATTTTTGTTACCTTGGGGTCTGAAATTTGGTTTATGACCACCAATGGCATATTGGCTACCTGTGTTACCTTTTGCTTTGTTATTGTAAGCCCTGTGCTAGAACCTGGATTTCTGATTCCACTGTCTGGATGCTGGGGGTTGTAGGGCTGTGCTTTGGGTTTAAAAACTTATTTTGGGACAAAAGGCCCATCCAATGGCATGTAGATGTCTTTGTCCCCCTGCGTTTGTTCCTCTCTGTTTGAGGTATGGTGTTAGACCATCTCTGAACAACATACACTCTTTGAATGGGAGCTTCATTAGGGCATTTTTGGATTCATTGTCTGCTTGCTAAAGTTTGAGCCACAGTGCCCTCCTTGCTCTGTTGGCTAATATGGTTGCTTGGTTCCGCTTTCAGAATGTCTGAGGAAGCATCCATTATGTATTTTACTGCTTGTATGGCGACTCTGCTGCATTGGCCTGGTGGGAATCTCTGGGATGTTTTTGGTGAGTGTGTCCAGCCACCTGGGGAGAGCTCTACACGTACACCACACTGCTGTGCCTGCCTTCTGAGGGCTCTTTGATCTTTTATCCATCGGGTCTTTGAGGGAAGCTGTGCTCTCAATTGGAACAGTTGTGCATTTGGAGAGTTCAGAGATGGGTTGATCCACCTTGGCGGCCTTCCCCATTGGTCACTTCTTTCTTGGGCCAGGGATACCATTTGTTCACCATGCTCCTCTCGGGCAGTCTGGTCAGATCTGATGCTTCGCATCCCTTCTTTAGAAGTGTATCAATGATTTTACATGTGGGAAATGGACCTTCTCCTCAGGTTCACCAATCGAAAGCAGGGGTCCTCTGACGTGGATGGTTGTTCAGACTGTTGTGATATTTTGAGGGCTGCTCGTATCATTGTAATGAGTTCATCAATGTTATCACCATGGCACATTCTGGTAGACTGGTCTGTGGTGCCCTCCTCCGGATACCCTATGGTTTCAGTCATGGTGCTATCTGTTTCTAGTCTAGGGCATTTTTGAGGGGTTCATCCTGTGGGGGTTCAGCATGCATGGAGCTGGAGTCAGATTGCCTGCTTTCAGTGCTTCCACTAGCTGGAACAAGAGCTGCACCTGGCTAGCATCCAGTGCTATCGGTGCAGTTGGTGGTGGCGGGATTCAGTATCGGATCCCTCCTCTTCCATGGCCCCCGGTCTCCTACGGGCATCAGAGTGCAAACTGAGCAGATTGTGTCATCCTCCTCTACTGCTGTGAAAGATATTCCACATTCCCTGCATTTTATCATGATGCTGGTTGATCTGTGGAAGTGAAGAAAAACTGCATCAGATAAGGGCCTCCAGGGACAGCGGGCCACAATTTTCACTTCTCTTGCCTCAGATTTGCTTCCTGTAAATTAATGCTGACTGTCCCTTTAATTGGGGACAAAGCCATCTGTATTGGCCTAAATGGGACCGGAAGCAAGATGGCAGCAGGAAGTTCTCATGGGAAACCATGAGGTTTGGGGTGCTGTATGCTGTACCTTGCCCCAGCCAAGATGGCGCTTGTAATCTCCGAGATTATGCACATTATTTGCAATGCCCTTCCAGCTCTTGTGGCTCCAGTTCTAACAGGAGCCACTGAGCACCAGGACTTCATTAGTCTCCAAGGGAGAGAGGAACATGGCTGAGCGCTGTCTCGTGGGTGAGAGTACATGGATTTTTGCCCCTGAGACAAAGAGAATGCAGGAGAGTCCTGGAGTGGTGTGAATCTGACCCTGAAACAGAAAGAGAATAGCGAGGAGGACCTGGATGCTTTTTTTCCCTCACTTTCAGCTGGGGAGATCACAGAGCTGCAAGAGGCACCTCATGTTTCAGGTAGGCTGCCTTGCTCCAATATTCCCAGGCCTGCTTCCTGCAGTTGGGCGAGGGGTTACAGGAGGCCCTCATCCCATGCTCCTTCCTTTCATGTGAGGCAGCTTGTGGCTGGGTGGTAGCACTTGAAGAGGTCACTGCTGGAGGGGCCTCATACAAGTGGTGTGCTTGGGCTGTTAATTTGTTGGTGGGCAGGGGTCACTACGGTAGGGACCCAAGCCCTGATGCTGCACAAATGGGAGTGGGCAGTTACTGTGGGTTCAAGAAACACTACAGAAGGGTCCTTTCCCTGCACAGTGCTGTGCAGATTATTCAAACATTTTTTTTTGTAATATGTTAGCCCAGCAGCTTTGGCCTAAACGTTACTGAGATTCCTTGTATCTGACTATAGGCTACCGAAGCAGATTATAGACACTGCTTATAACATCCATGATTGTGTGCAGTTAGCACTATACTTAGCTATGCTGGCTACCAGGCTGCTTGTGAGTGTTAGTTAAATAAAATGAAAGTGTACCTGTAATAACAGAGAAGGATGTTGGGAGCAGCTAGGACGTGACCGACCTATCTTGATGTGCTAAGTAAAACTGGAGATTTTCTAAGATTCATACAAATAATTTGAAGGAGCCAGAGAGCCAAGAGGCCCATATTTACTCCTGTTTTTAGTAATAACAAGGGCAAAAACCTAAAAGGATTAAGTTGTCCAAACGGGACATAAACATTTCCTTGGAACTGCTAATAATCACTTCAAGCTGTAATCGTTTCAGGTTTAGTAACACGTAATATGTAGTAATGCTTACGAGGTAAACAATTAAATCTCCTTGATTGTAACTGGAGGGTGACCTCTAAAATTATAAATGCCTAGGCTAAACTTAAACCCAAGGCTAGTCAATAAATAAGGATCATTCATGATGTCATACAACACAAGGAGATCCCCCTTAAACGCCTGGTGGAGAGGGCATCAAATTCAAGGAAAGCAGCCTATCTTCATATAAGGTAATTCTCAACCCTTGCACCAATTTAGTATATCCTCTTTGTACCCTTTCCAGTAAAGTAATATCCTGCTTCTTTTAAGGGCATCAAAGCTGGGAGGAAAAATCTAAATGGGGAGATCGTAGGTTATATAAAGTGGCATAAGGACATTTCTGTCCCTAGATCTGATGTTTCTCTTCATGGACCAAATAATCCTGTTTGCCCTAAGGATTACCTCCATTTATCTGAGAGTTAGGAGAAAGTCCTCAGATATCAGGACCCCCAAATCCTTTTCTGTCAGTGCTGGTCAATGCTATATTATCCAATGTATAAACATGAGAGGGATTACTGTTTCTGGAATGCATAGTCCTGCATTTATTGTACTTCACTTTCATGCCCCATGTGATAATCCATGTAGACACTAGGTCTAAATCATACTGGAGAGCATTTATTTTATCTGAGTTGGAACATAATCCACCAATTTTAATACTGTCCATGTACTCAATGGTGTTGGAACTGCAATATCTTGTAATATCAGCAGTGAATAGCTGGAATAGACAGGGCCCAAGACAGAACCCTGTGGTACATCACTGGTGACAACACCAATATTGGAACATAGTCCTTTAATCAGAACTTGCTGCAATCTGTCTGTCAGCCAATTGGCTATCAATTAATGACATTAGGATTAATGTCATAGAAATAAAGTTTTGCAACAATGCCCAGTGGGGAAGAAGATCAAAAGCCTTGCTAAAATCAATATAGATCACATCATAAGCTAGTCTATTGTCAAGATTTAAACTGTCATCCTCATAAAAACATAATAGATTGGTCAAACAACCATGACCTTTTTAAATCCATGCTGTTCATTGTCGGATTTGGTTAGAATGGGGAAATAAAGTCCTTAATCAGACTTTCCAGTGTCTTATACATGGGGAGGTTACGCTGATGGGTTTATAATTTTCCCAGTTATTGCTAGGGCCTTTTTGTGAATAAGTACGACATATGCAGTTTTCCAAATATTAGGGACAAAATTATGGTTTATACAATGCTCATATAATAACCTGAGGGACAACAATAGGCTATCGGCCAGTAAATACAAAAGATGACTAGTGACATCATCTGATGAAACACTGGTTTTCCTTTAAGCAATGACAATTTTGTGTGAACATTGGAAACAGAAATAGTAATTAAGCAATCTGTAGAATCCTTAATGATATTACCATGTTGATTTTTTTGAAATATGTTGCAAAATTGATGTTAAATAAATTTGGCATATCCAAAGGACCATGTGTTAGGGTTCCATTATCTAGAGGTGGGCTGCTTGACATGTGGACTCTTCAGACAGTTGATGTACACATAGAAAGATTTACTGTTATCCTTACTCGCATTAGAAGCTAATCTCTGATCCCAAGTTTTTTAGCTCTACATACTGTATGTGGTGTTTACATTTTTGAATATGTAAAAATGGACCCCAATTTGTAGGGACTGGAGATTTTAGGTAAGCAGAATAACATTTACCTTTTTATGCTGGCTTGCCGCACTTGTCGCAAAGTCAACGTCTTGGGAGAGTGCAGATTTGGGGCGCTGACGCAGTTGGGCAATGCAGGCACGATCAGAGGTGGGTCCCTCATTCCCCAATCAGCCAGCATGCCAGTGCCACACCATGCACGCTAATGTGGTGAGCACATCTAGGGAAAGGTCTGCTGCAATCTGAGCAAAGCTTGTCAGACGCAGCGGACCCTCCTGTGTGCTGCCACGTTAGCAGCATGGCAGGTGGCTGTCCAACTGCTGACTTTGGGGTGCCCACCCCAGTGGGCTCTGTGGCCACACAATTTGCCAATGGGGAAGCCTACTCCTGTCGGCATAGAGCAGCCCCCATTTCCTATATGCTGAGGGGGTGCCCAATCCCCGTTCGTTTGCCTCCCCGCTTTCATTGTGTGCTGATGGGGAGACCACTCCCATTGGCATAAATCAGCCACCCTTCCACACTTCTTATATGCCAAGGGGTGCTCAATCACCCTCGGCTCTTGCCTCTCCCCTGCTGTCATTGTGTGCCGGCGGGTGCCCAGTCCCCATTGGCATACATTCACCCCTCCATTGTCTGCCGATGAGGGTGCCCAGTCCCCATCGGCTGCAGCACCCCCAAAACAGTTAGGTGGCACGCTGGGAGTACACCCCAGCGTACCAAGTTCCCTGAAAACAAAAACTGTCCCACAATGTAATTTTTTTACTTTCCGTAACAAAAAGTTCCCTCATAGTCCCCTGCCCCAACCTGCACACACCACTGCACACCCTCCTCTCCACACCCTCACCTCTCTCACCCCATACTTACCTCCGAGTCCGGTGCAACGATCTTGCGTGGACCGGGAACACATCTGCACTCTTCCAAGCCGACCGTGAACTGAGGAAATGCCGGTAAGCTATATAATGGAATGAAGAGGGTTTTTTCAACTTTGCTGCATATCTCAGGCATTTCTTGGAATTTTGGCACCAAATTTTCAACACAGGGTTTTAGGACCCCTCATGAATTCTATCACTGTCATGGCGTTAATCGTCTCGAAAGGTGATTTCACAGTCACTGCATGAAATCACCTTTGGGACCCATTAATGAAATGACAGTGCCAGTGTTCATGAGGTGGCCTCTCAAAAAGCCTATGTTCCAAATTTCATGGAAAAATCCAACAAATGCCTGTTTTATAGGCCGTTGCTGACAGTTGCTACGTAGGCTCATAACTTCATGCATTCGCAATATTTTAATGCCAGATTTTCAGCATTGTCATTTTTGTACACGCCTTGTGAACAGTACAGCTGTCATTTTTCACATCCTGCCCAAACTGTGTTTCTGCACTTCGGCGCACAATAGCGCAGTCACTGTGGGAAATCAGTGTTTGGGCCAGATTATGAAAATGACAGTGACACAGTTCATGAGCAGAGGTCCTAAAATACCTATGTTGAAAATTTGGTAATGATACTCCATAAAATGACTGTGTTACGAGCATGCGTTGTCAGATTGCATGCATTCATTACATCGTGCATTTGTGATATTTTCACTCTGGATTTTCACCATTGCCATTTTTCCACACCTCCTGATGAACAGTACAGCTGTCATTTCACATATCCTGCCCAAAATGTGTTTCGCACTTCCGGCGCAGAATAGCGTGGTCGCTGTGTGAAATCACTTCTTGGGACACTTTGAGGAAATAACAGTGACACTGTACATGAGCAGAGGTGCTAAAATGCCTATGTTGAAAATTTGGTGCCGAACGCCTACAAATGTGGCAGTGTTGCTGCATTGCATATTTCCCATGCACCCTTGTAACTTCTCAAGAATTTGCTATATTTACATGCCACATTTTCAACACTGTCATTTTTACACCTCCTTATGAACTGTACAGCTCTTATTTTTCACATCCTGCCCAAAATGTTTTCCAGCACTGCACTATCAAACACCCAAAGGACACCCCAATGCCTGTCAGTCTCTGCAGGGTGGGGGCGGGTTGACATCAGTTCAATACATCACTGCCATTCCTATTATGCATCTCTAGTTCCTGCACTACCAATGCCACTGCCAGCAAGCCAACATTCAGCATTGACAAATGCTTGTTTTTATAAGTTTGGATATTTTCATATTCATCCACTTAGGTTTTGGATGGCTAGACACAGATTTTACCCTGGTGGAATATGACAATCTCACAGATCAGTAATTGTGCTGTGAAGTATGTGAAAATATTCATCAATACCCACAGAGTTAAAGGTTGACACCCAATCCACCTATTCAACCCAGCTTTAATTTTATAAATGTCAACTCTATCATACATGTAAACTATGACGTTTTTAAACATTAGGGAATTAAATGTTCCAGGCTGAAACTGATGGAGCAGTGATCACTGTTTCCAATAGGAGCAGATACAGTAAGATTTTTTACTATCAGATTCCTACTGTAAACACAAGGTCTAGGATATTGTTTATCCCTGGTAGGTAGTTTACCCCGCGTGAGATTACATTGTTGACATAGGTTGACCAATTTTTCCTGAGTTACAAGTAGACTTTAACTCTGACCAATCAGCATCACCCTAATTAAAGTCCCCTGTGAGGATAGTGTCCCCTAGAGCACAAGCTGTTTCAGTTTCATTAATTATTAAGTCCAGAAGCTCAATAGATGTTCTCGGGGACAATAACAAACACCTAGAATGATGTTCTGGTTTTATTCAACATTAGTTTGATCCAAACAGATTCAGGGTGACAAGTAGGGCTTTTGACCTTGTTAGAGATGTCAACTACCTGTAGTGCATTTCTTACAAAAATAGCAACCCCCTTTTCATTTGGCCTAGTAAAACTGTATAAGGTAAACCCAGGCCAAGAAAAATCTTAACTGGACTTATCATCCCCCAGGTTTCCAGTGATCAACACAGCAACAAACTGTTCAGAAATAAGAATGGCCTTGAGCTTGTCAAATTTATTATTAAGGCTTCTAGCATTAAAATACAGACATTTCAAATCAAGTAGCTTGACGTGTTTATTGTCTTTACCCAGAGACCTCTTGTGGGGAGGGACTGCACTCTGCCCTAAATCAAGCAGTTTAAATGTTGTTTAATATATTTCAGGATATGTTCTCCCAATAAAAAGTTGCCTTTATGGCTCAAATGAAGACCGTCCCTACAAAATAAGTCAAATATGTCGACAAACTCTTCCCAATGTGAGAGCCATACTGGATTCTGCTTAGACATCTCATACAGAGCCAATTATTGAATGCATGTATTGTTTTATTAAATTCAACAGAGGCTCTAGGTACTGGCAAGACTTCAGAGAAGGCTATCTCACATCCGATATCAACCAATATATTAGAAAGGCTACAAGATCCTGCTTGATGTCCAGTAGGGTTGAAGATAGGAAATCATTAGTGTCTACATGTAAGATCACCAGTGGGTTGGAACCACTGCTTGCTAATATATTGTGAATCATGTTCGAAATATTCTAGTTCTGGTGCCATGGAAACTAGAACATGTGCGATTAGCTTTATCTGGGTCACATATGTACCTGTCCAGATGTTTAATAATGGACCTCTATTACAAACACCTGCCTTTGGGTAACGCTAGTAACTCTAGGGTGAAAAAAGTTTCCTGGGACTGAAGATGGCTCAATATCTCTACTCAGGCCTATGGACAAGGCCTGTAATGGAATGGGTGGAATATTGGAGGGTGGAGGACAGAAACCAAGGTGACCAGGGCGACTAATCAGTATCTCAGTGAGTTACTTGTAAGAACTGAGTCTATTAAATCAGTGGAGGTAGCCTCCAAGGAAAATGGCACCCCACTGGAAGCCTCAAGTTCATTCAACAATTGGAATCTGTTACTTGTAATCAGAGAAAACTGGGAGGCCTAACAATCTTTTTGTATGCAGATTTACTCTGTACCTCATACCAACGATCATCAGGGATGTCAATATTGTTGTTTTCCTTGGGCATTTTTTAGTATTACCACTAGGTGTAATAGGTGAGATAATACACTAATAGTTACTAGAATTGGACAGAGTCAAGGATGGAGGCTTACTAATTATCCTAGGAGGGATAGCCAGGTCACTAGGGGAGCCTGATTTAGTACCTGAAATCTAGCCTGCATTTGAATCTGACTGTTTTCAAGTACAGAGAGCCCAGCATTGAACACAGCAGCAGCTTGTCTTAAAGAATCATTTTCACACATTTTGGGCAAGTAAACTCCTGTACTGTCTCCATACTGTCATTGGGGTACATTTGACATACAACACAATAATAGCCACTAAAGATGAACATAGAATTAATGGGCGAGCCATATTTAATAATGACATAAGGTGAAGTGCAACCTACTCTTAGTGGAGGCAAATGAAACAAGCACAGGTGAATAGACACACGATAATATAACCACTATGGGCTAGACTTACTTATAAGTTATAATTTACTTATTAAGTTATAGTTATACTTACTTATAATTCTCCTCCTTCAGCACAACCTATTAGAAAAGAAATTATTACTAAATGCCAAGAAAACCAAAGCTATGTTCTTTGCCACCAAGAACTGTTCTTCCACTATCCCATCATTCACCCTCCCACAACTTTCTACCATCCTTGGTGAAAATCTGAATATGTAGACAAATTCAAATATCTAGGAGTATGGATAGACAATAAACTAAACTATACTACCCACGTTGAAGAGCTCCTGAAAAAGCTAAGACAAAGACTTGGTCTTTTCTATAGGATCAAACACTACCTGACCAAAGATTCCAAACAAAGATTAATCCTAGCATCATTCCTGTCCCTCATTGATTATGCTGACTTCCTCTATGGTCATTGCTCCCTCTCCCATCTAAACAAATTAGACACCCTGTATCATATAGAGCTATTAGATTCATTACTGACCTTCCCTCTAGCACCCATCATTGCTCTCTCTACAATGCAGTCAGTTGGACATCGCTGCAACATAGAAGAAAAAAAATGCTGCTATCTGGATCTACAAAGCTCTGACAAACAAACTCCTTCCTACATCTCAGACTGCTTCAACGGATCACATCCAGGCTCTACACCTTGAGGATCAACAAACTGATCCTGCTGAAGATTCCTATCACCTGCACCGGTATGGAAGAGCTGCAATCAGTTATTCCTGGCACTTATCTGGAATTCTATCCAAAAGTCATTGAAAATGGATACACTGATTCCTCTTACATCCTTCAAAAGCTGTACACCAGCCTAATCCCAGATTCGTGCAACTGCTTCCACAAGGCCTAGCTCCTCCCACCCCCACCCTCCCACACTCTCTCCTCCACCTCCCTCTTTAAAGCTCATCCATATTCTTCTATCATTCCTCTGGTCCTTTCCCCATCAAACCTCATACATATATGCCACCCTTGTGCCATTATCCAAGCCTTATCCCTATTAAACTGTTTGTTTCTCTCCTTTATTAGGTTTTAGGTTTACTGTCCTTTGCCTTGTATATATGTAAATATGTGTACATCTATCTCACTCATAAATGATTGTATTTGTGCTTATTCAATATCATGTTTTTGTATACAATCTGTAACCTTTTGTTATGACCACTCAGGTCCATCTTGTAAATGAGCTATGCTCAATGATGTTCGCCTGAATAAATAAAGATTTTGATTTGATTGATTGATTGATTATAGCCACTACTCGCTGCTACCATTGAACATGCTTCGCCTGCTCACTGAGAAGTCATGCTTCAAAGCAGTAGAAACCCAGAAGTGAAAGGAAAGGTCCTAAGACACCTTACTCCCAAAACAGAATAAAAATATTTTAAAAGTGGAGCGAAACCCCGATTGCAGTATTATCTGCTTCACACGCAATTTAGGAAGGCCCTGGAGGTATTTTAGTGTTTTCACTAGCCTGTAGTACACACAATACAATGTGCCTACTGACTCTCTACCAGGCACCTCATTAATAGGTACTAGGGCTCAAACATGCATATATGTTTCATCAAGCACACAAGATCAGCTCAATATATATAAATATAATTCATGGCAGGTAAAATAAGGATGCAGTCCTGAGTAATACAAGACGCAGTTTAGTAAACTGATGAGCACAGAGGTATGTCCTCACCCACTTTGATTTAATTGGATCATACATCAACCAATAGGATGGATGAGGAATACCCCACTGGCTTTGACTGCAGAGTACTATAAAGTTTATGAAATATAATGGCCTCTACTAAGCCGTGTATGTTGAGCAGCTAGACTGTGGCAAGTAGCAGTAAACAACTAGTTGTTACTATAAGCAGAAGCAACAGTTAAACTGAGTAATAGCCCCCACTAAGCCACAAATATTGAGTAAACATGCCTCAGCAACAGTAGACAGCAAGTAGTTGTGGTTTCTAAAACTATAAGCAGTAAGCAACACAAATTACAGATCCAATGTACACATACAGTATGCAGGGTGGAAGCTGGTCAGACTCCCTGGCATCATGGCATCTCCCTTTGGAGAATCCTTTTGAAGATTCCCACTCCTGCTGTGCCACTAATGCTGGGGCCACTCACATGGAGCCAATGGGATGGGGTAACTCAAAAATCTGTGAGATAGACCCACCTCCTCACAGTGCTCAGCTTGTTAATTGGTTAGTGTGACTCTGCAGAAAAGCAGCTCCTGCTACTTTCATGTCCAGATGGGGATATGCAAATGCTTGAGAAGCCCTGATAATGCAAGGTCTCTCACCCTTGGTGTGGCAAGATGGCAGCTATGACCACAAGGCTAGCATTTGGTGCTTGTGGTGGCCCTGACTGGGCAAGCAGGCTTGGCAGCACTCCAAACAGCTGAGCAATAAACCTGTCTTCTCACAACACAAACTGGTTGGAATGGCTCTTCAGGAAAAGCAGCTACTGTTGCTTTTAGATCCAGATGGGGTTAACAAATGTCCTGGGAGCCTTGACTGAGGAAGAGCTCTCAACCCAGATTTTTAATACATTATAAAGTATAAACACTTTTAAAAAAATTGGGCATTTACTGCTGTGTGTGGTCTTTACTGAGAGAGTTGGGATTCTCTTGTTTGTTTATTTTTGCAAACCACAACTTCTGGCCATTAATGAAAATTAAATTGAGGGGCACAAAGGCAGACCAACTGTATGGGTGGAAGATATCTGCTTTATCCAGTCTGTTGGATTCCATGAGATCAGAAGAGGTTCTGATTCTAATGAAACCTATCTGCCCATCACTAATGGCAGAAGTAATGTACATCATGGGCCACTCTGTTCCAAAAGTGTGATTAATAGTTCTTGTTGTTAAAGCAACATAAGTTCAAATGCATTGCACCTGTAAATGTCATCACAGAAGTCTGTTCTGCATTTCAACAAATCATTTGCACCATGTATCAAGCAAACGGTAATTTAGTCCCAGGTGGTCATAAGGTCATACAGTACATATGCACATCAATCCTCATCAACTCTCATCAACTGCTTTTATTAACTTAATACTTGAAGCCATGTCACCCTCTAACACCATTTCCTGTATTCTAAAATACTTTAAGTCCCGACCTTTTCATAAACCCCAAGTTACACTGCTTTATTATTGCACTCCTGCTCTCACATCAGGCAACACTGACCCTAATCCAGGCTGAAACTGCTGCTATGTGCCTGGGTCATTCCAAAATAACCTCAGGCCCAACCCTCAATCACTTCTCACCTTCCAAATGGCCTTAAACTGTTCCACCTATATATCTGTAGTTTACTACCCAAACACTAGACCTCCTTCAAGCCATGATTGTCTCACACTCCTGACATCTTAGTCCTCTCTGAGACCTGACTCAACAACAAGGTACCAGACCAAGCCATCTCAATCCCTGGTTACACCCTAGTCAGACAAGATAGGACTGGGAGAGGTGGGGTTTAGCGCTGTACATTGCCTCCTCTCCTGCAATACGCTGTCACCCTCTCCGCCTTCTCCCAGCAAACTATGAGGCTCTTGCTATTCATCTATCCCTGCCTTACTCTATCCCAATATTTGTTGCAGGCATCAATTGTCACCCAACCTTCATTCCAACGTGGCCACTGAACTTATTACCACCATCACATCCCACTCTCAAACTGGCGAGCTGCTCATCATGGACGATTTTAACTTTAACTGGCTATTGCCCTCACAAGACAAGGCTCATAACTCTATAGCCTCCCATAACCTAACCCAGCTCATCAGAGAACCCACCCATCAAATAATAAATCCCCAAACCACACCCTTGTTGACTGGGCCCTCACATCTCACCCGCACTGAGCCATTGATGCAGGTATACTTCCGATGCTGTAACTGATCACCACATGATTTACCTAGTCAGAAGATATACAGGCCTGAATCACCTCCCAAAATCATTGTGCCCTGGACATATAGACCCTCGATATCACCCTCCTCCAAGAACTAGCAAACACTGACTGGTCCCCAATAACTATGGCACCCTGTACAGAAATTGCCCTAGCCTACTTTAAGGATAAATTCTTCCATTTGGAATCTCTATGCTCCTTAAGATGTACCAGAGTACTAGGAAACCACATTCCATGGATCACTCCAGAACTTCTGGCTTGTCTCTAAGCATGAGATTAGGCATGGAGAATACACAGGCTTCCAAATTACCTAGGGACTTTACTACTTACTGCAAACGTTTAAATGCTTGCACCAAAGCAGTTAGGTTAGTCAAAGTGGAGTATTTCAATCCGACTTTCCGCACTAACCTAAATCCTCGTCAAAATTTTGGAAAGTTGTTCATGCTGTCTTCTCCCCACACCTCCAACCCTCAAAATAAACCACACCCTTGTTGCAGATCATGAATTAGTGGCTGAGGAATTGAACTTACTTCACTTCACTTCATGTGCTTCTGCTCTACTTGCCTCCTCCTTCCTGCTCCCACACCCCTGCAAATAGTACCAATTCTAATCTCCCCAGTCACCTGCCTCCTTCCCTTCTCATTTTCTTTGGTCTCGCCTGCAGACATGCACACTGCTTTGCTGTCCATAAACCCATCCAAAGGCAGCTCTCCAAATTAATTAGACCCAAAGCTCCTCTACCTCTCTGCCCTGAGATCGCCTGCCCAATTGCCAAGTTCTGAACCCATACATGTGATACCTCCTCTTTCGCAGGGAGACTTCTGTTTTTTTGACAGAACTCCCTCCCTCCCTCCTGGAAACAAAATCTCCTGCTTAAGTAAAATTCTGTTTAAAATATCCATGTTTTCTGGGCAGATAAAGACACATAAAAATTAAATTAATGATGAACAATGTATCTGATAACTTTATATAACTAGTTGTTTTTCTTTTTAGTGCTTATTCTTGACAAAATGAAATACATTCAATTTTGTAATGACTTTTTCTTATTTTTTTGATGCCATTTAAGGACAAACGCACGATGTTACGGCATCTCCCTACTAGAAGGCCAATCTCCCTCCTAATTTGACCAAATCTCCTCTTAAGCAAGTTGGACATATCACATGTATGTGAACCTCTCTTCTTGCTAACTGAGGTCCCCATGCACTGGAAGCATGCAGCTGTTCTCCCCTCCCCAAGGGCAGTGACCTCTTCTCCAAGGAATTGTCATCCCATCTCTGCTCCCTACCCTGGCCAAACTGCAAGAACAACATGTCTTATTTCAAATCTACTCCTTTCTCTCTGACACCAACTTCTTCACCCCATTCCAATCTGAATTTAGGAAAACCACTCTACCACCACCTCCCAGCTCAGGCTCACTGACACCATTCTTACTGGAAGGGACAATGGCCAGATCACCTCTGCTATCTTCATCGACCTTGTTAAGGCCTTCAACACTAGTTTACCACAGTCTCTTCCTTCATTCCTCTGCAGCTGGCTTCTCACCATCTGCTACTAACTGGTTCTAGGCCTACCTCACTGGAAGGACACAGTTGGTTAGAATTGCCAACTCCTCCGCTCCTCCATGCCAAATACATACAGGAGTGCTTCAGGGTTCAGTACTGGGTCCCTCCTGTTCTCTATATTCTTGAATGACTTACTGTCAGCTTATTCCACCTCCCTTATCCACTTGTATGCTAACAATACTGTCTTGTTCACCACTGGCCAACCTCCCTCTGATGTGGAAGCCAAACTCCAGCTCAACTTCCATAAGATCCAGCATTGGCTCGCCTCCCATAACTCTTCCTAAACATCAAGAAAACAGTCTCCTTGACCTTCAGCATTAGGCAGAGACTTGCTCAGCTCCTGTTCTGTCCACTTTCCACACCCTGGATGGGACACAACCTGAGGCTACCACCTCATTCAGATATTATGGGGTCTGGCTGGACTAACACCTCAGCTTCTCAGGTCACATTGACTCTATCCTCAAAAACTGCACCCAAGCTCAGTGCCCTTAACAGCAACTGTAATTGCATCCCTGTTATGGCCAGGCATGCTAGTGTCCAAAGGATGATTCTCCCCATTTCTATTACTGCGATGTAGTCTACAGTGATGCTCCCAAATCCATCTTATCCAGATTGGACCCTCTTCAGTTCTTTCTACTACTTCACCTTTGACTCTCCAGTGTACTCACCACTGTGACCTTTATCACTCTCTAGTTCCCTTCACTTGCAAACTGGTGCATCTCTCACTGCGCCAAATTCATCTTTAAATTCTGGCTAGGTTCTCTACCTCTGTACCTTACCTCCTCCCTCTCAACCCATCCTCCCTGGCTCACTCTTTAAGGTCCTCTGACTCACTGACCCTTGCTATCCCTCATTGCTACACACAGGAAGGTCAGTCAGTCTTCCACTTCTCCAAAATCTGGAGTGCTCTCCCTCTCAAATTCATTACTCATCGTCCCTCCATTCCCTCTCCACTGCCCTTCTAAACCTTTTCTCCTCAAACCGTACCTGTTTTCAGCAATAGTAATGCTGTCCTACAATTCTCTCTTGATCCCTCTCCATCAGTGCCTTAACTTATCAACTTCTGCACTTATAGTTTGTAAAACCAGCTCCTTAATCTGACCAATCATTGTTTATGCGTTTACTATGTATACTGCAATTGTTGTAATTGTGTAATGCCTGTATGATTCAAATTGTTGTACCACACTTTTCTGTTCATTGTAATGCTTTAATTTGTACTTTGTGTTTTAAGACTTACTGTATTTTCCTCCAGGTTGCACCAGGAGATGAGTAACTTGTTGCTCAGCATGCCTTCCTGGTGAAACATTTCAATAAATAAAAATGCATATTTATTTATTGTATTTTATTTTAAAAGTTTCACAGGGAAAAGCACAATGAGCAACAATACTAACTTCCAGGTGTATCCTGGGGGAGAGGGGAAAGGGAATAACCAAGCAATTACAGCAAAATAACAAATGTAACAAGAACATAACAGTGAATAAAATAGTTTCAATATTACATAGTGCACAACAAATTCAGGCTAACAAGCAACTGTAGCAATGACAACAAATGAGAACAGAAGAATAACAGAGGAAAAGATAGTTACAGTAATTACTTATTGTTCAACATTTCAGGCTATAGTAGTATTTACACATTGTAAGTGCAACTTGTAAGGGGCTGGCAAGATACTGAGTAGTGGTATAGCAGAGGTATAGCAGAGGTACAAATGAGTGGGCCTGGAAGAGAAATATGCTCATTAGACACAGATGCCACATGGAGCTGCATCCAGCAGCGAACTATGAGAGTGCAGAGTGGGAATATGGGTCAGGTTAGAGAAGGGCCAGGCAGAGGTGAGTGGGAACCCCTAGCTGGGGTGGAGAAGCTGTAAAGGTGGGAGTAAGAGGATGGGAGAGGTAAGGATGGGGAGTGTAGAGTGGTGGGGAACAGATGATTGGGAAATTAAGAGCAGCTGCAAGTAGTGGTAAAGAACTTATGTAAGAGGAATGAGAGGGCAGGGAGGAGCTTGTGTGGCATACAAATGGGGAAGACAATTCCACAGTTTCAGGAAACAGGGAGAAAAGTGGCCTGGCCAGCAGAGGAAGAGCTAGGAGGGACAGCCATGGTTCAAGAGTTATAGCTTCGAAAGGAGTGGGTGGGGAGGAGGGAGTTTGGTGTGACAGAGAGGAGAGGAGAAGAGGTAGGAGGAGAGAGTCAAACCAGAATTTAGCTATGAAGTTGGCACTGTGGGGTGGTGCTAGTCATCAAGAGAGAGGAAGAGACAGATTGCTAGAGAGCACAGTGGTGGGTGCAAGGAGGAGGCAGTCGAGAGTTAAGAGGTAGATGGAGGGGAGAGAGTGTCCAGTCTGGCTAGGGAAGTTTTGTTAATGGCACTGTAGACTATATCTCCACAGTCAAAAACTGGCAGGATCATTTTCTGGACCAGGGCACATTGGGCAGGTAGTAGGATACAACCACGATTTCTGTACAGGGCACCTAGCTTGGGTTGCAGTTTTTGAGGAAGGCATCCATGTGTTCAGAAAAGTCGAGGTTGGTCAAGCCAAACCCCGACATACCTAAAGAAGGTGGTATCCTCAAGTGTTGTCCCATCAAGGGTGTGGAAAGAGTGGAAGGAGGGAGCCAGGAGAGTCTCTGCCTCGTGCCAAAGGTCATGGAGATGGCCTTCTTGGCATTCAAGAACAATTGATGTGTGCATAACCAGAGCTGAACTTTGGCAAAGTCATGCTGGAGTCTGGATGCCACATTGGGGGCAGAGGTATACAAGATGGTGTCATCTGCATGTATGTTAATACAGGTGGAGGAGCAGGCAGCAGGAAGGTCATTTAGAAGGCTGAGAAAAGAAGGGGACCATTACAGATCCCTGAGCTACTCAAGTATTGATGGGGAGGGAGGGAGATAGAGTCACAATATGAATGGATTGCATACTTCCCACAAGGTAGGCATGGAACCAGTTTGTCATAGTGTCTAACAGCCCAGCTGCAGAGAGCTTGGCAAGGAGGGGTGGGAGACAGTGTCGGAAAGCATTAGGGAGGTCGACAAAGATGGCAGAGGTGATGAGGCCATGGTCTATCCCAGTAAGGATGGAGTCGGTGAATCTGAGGAGGAGGAGGTAGTAGTGGAGTGTTGCTTCTGGAAGCCAGACTTGAAATGGGTAAGAAAGAGGAGGAGTCAAGGTAGGAGGAGAGTTGGGATAGTACCATGTGCTCCTGGAGCCTGGCAAGGATTGGAAGAAGAGGTATGGGCTGGTAGTTACCTGAATAGAGGGGTCACCACCTATGGGGAGAAGGACAGTGGCATGCTTCCAGGCAGCCAGAACAGAGGCAGATGAGAAGGAGTGGTCTCAGAAGAGAGGCAAGGAGGAGGCAATGGTAGGGGCAGACAGATAAAGGAGCTTAGAGTCTAGGCCATCGGGAGGTACCTTGGATGGGTTTAGGCAAGGCGAGTGTTCAGAGGGCAGAGGGGGATACAGGGAGAAGGAGAAGAGGAGGGTTGGGAAGAAGCAGCAGGTGAAGAGGTGGAGGAGGGAAGGAGGGAGGGAGGAGTTAAGAGAGAAGGATGGAGGTACAGGAGGTAAAGTAGAAATAGAATTCAATGGCAACTGCTAGGGGGTCTGACAGACTGGTGTCTTCAGTGTGGAGCATGGGGACAGGGGGCTGGGCAGGTGGGGAGAATAGGAGATGAACTATCTTCCAGAATTTGGAAGGATAGTTTACATTATTTGAAGGTCATTTGAAGTATTCAGCCCTGGTAAGCCTTGCTGCTCTAGTGCATGCATTACGGAGTGTATGGTACCATTGGTAGTCTACAGGTATTCTGAAGTTTTTGTGCCTTCCAGGCCAGGTCATGAGCAAGTCAGCATGCCAGTAGTTCATGAGTAATCCAGGGAGTTGGTTTCCATGCACCTGACATGCCTAAGAGGGCACAGTGGTTCCAAATGCCAAGGAATTTACTTTGAAATAGTCCAAAGTTAGGTCAATGGATGTAGCAGCGAGGATGAGGGACCAATCCATGGTTAAAGAATCCTCAAGAACAGAGGCAAGGTCCAGGGATCTGTAGGAATCAGTCAATAAGATCCCGGGAGGAATTTAGTCCGTGAATTTTACATAGTAGATAGATCAGTTGGTGATCACTTAGGACATCTGGAAGGATGCTAGCTGCAACTATTTGGTGTGATGAGAGGTAAGAGTCAGTCGATTAGTATATGATTTTGTGATTTTGTATTTAAGTGGGTAGGTTCATGTGATTCTATGTCATAATGGAGATTGCCAAAAGGCGATCGACATTATGGCCTAGGTACATCGCAAAAATCAATTTTGGTGATGTACATCCCTGGTGCACAGGAAAACAGGGACTTAGGATTTTAATGTTAATGTGGGGTTTCATCCCCACCCCTCACTAAAGATTCTTAACTCAGGGGTGCATGTCGGGGTATTTCGGCTGGGCGCACAAAAATGTAGGTGCACCTGGACCTGAACCTGGAACCCTCACAGCTTTAGGCTGCCACCCACCCACCATGCTATAGGGCCATCTCAGAAGTGCCATGACAACCATGCCAGGTCAACCTCCCTCCCTTCCATCCATCATGCTTGCTCCCCGCATGCATATACATATTGCGTATGTCCTGTCACTATATGCATGAGCCTCCCCATCCTGTCACCTTCCTTGCACCCTTGTCCTATCCTTTCTGCACTGCAAGTGGTCGCTGCTTTGGTAGGCACCCACTTGTGGATAGCCCACATCACAGGATACCGGTTCATGTATATAGATATATCACTCTGGGTTTTGAAGTGTGAAGAGGACAGCTAATTCAAATTAAAGTCACCCATGATGTAACTTTCAACTGAGGAGGTAGGGGACAAAAGTGTGGCCAGAAGATCTGTGATGGTAGAGGGGAAGGCCCAGGCAACAGTAGACCCAGCTACAAAGATAAGGAGAGAGAATGGGAGTGACAGCTTGACCAGGAGAAGTTTGTAAGCATCTGGGAGGGAGATAGCTAGAATAGGTATAAACTGTATGGAAGAGGAGACATACATGACCACTTCACCACCACTCTACTGGACCAGTCTTGTCAGACAAGGGAGTATCCAGGGATGGAGATACTGCTGTAGAAATTTTGAGTTGAGCCATGATTCAGAGAGAATCAAAAATCAGGAGCAAGCTGGCCTGGTGGTGCTGAGGGTTGAGGTGTAGACGCCACACCTCCTACCACGCCGCGACCCGGTTAGGGAATGGACTCTGGTTGTTGGGGGTCGGCCGGGGAGGGAGGATTGAGCTTCCAATGGATGCTCTCCTCCATCTGGGATTCTCAACCTGAGAATGCCGGTGGGAGCACCGGGCTCAGGGGGTTGAGGCTCCATTACCAGAGTCCGGGGAGGGGTACTGTTAGGCGCTTGAGGGAGGTGCGCCAGCACGCCGCCTCCCAGAACTGCACACCTGTGTGCCGGCATCCCAGGGGCGGGGAAGTGGGAAGAAAAGAGGAAATGGTAGTCCCTCGGTGTCCCAGATGAAGACTGCCCATCCAGAGTTCACCTAGGACAGACCCCGCTGTGGTGAGAAGGAGAGGTAAGGGCACTCTAGGGCAGATCCAGAAAGGGGGGGCTATGGGGATATGTGCAGTTGGAAGGAGGGACACCGGGGACAGGAAGGAGAATAAAGAAATAAAGCAAAACAAAAATCAGGAGCTAGGGTTAAGATGAGAGTTGTAATGAGGAAATTTGGAGATGAGGCTCCTGATATTTAGGTGGGCAATCTTAAAGCCACGAGGAAGCTGGGTGGGGTGAGAGGGTGTAGAATCTGGGTTTGGTTCAACATCATGTGCTACAAGCTGGGACAAAATAAGGAAGAGATATCACTATGGGTTTGAAGTGTGAGGAGGACAGCCAATTCAAATTAAAATCGCCTATGATGTAACATTCACCTGAAGAGGTAGGGATAAAAGGGTGGCCAGAAGGTCTGTGATGGTGGGGGAGGAGGCCGGGTGACAGCAGAACCGTGCTACAAAGATGAGGATGGAGAAAGGGAGTGAGAGCTTGACCAGGAGAAGTTTGTAAGCATCTGAGAGGGAGGTAGAATAGGTATAAACTGTACTGTAGAGGAGACATACATGGCCATTCAAGCACTCTACTGGACGAGTCTTGTTGGACAAGGGAGTTTCTAGGATGGTGATACTGCTGTCAGAAATTTTGGAGTTGTTCTATGATTCAAAAGGATCAGTAAATCAGGAACTAGGGCTAAGTTGAGAGGTTGTAATAAGGAAATTTTGGAGATGAGGTTTGATATTTAGTTGGGCAATCTTAAAGGCACAAGGGAGTTGGTGGGGTGAGAGGTGCAAGACCTGGTTTGGTTCAACATCACCTGCCAGGAGCAACAGTAGGATGATGAGGAGCTTGGAGGTGGCAGAGGCCCTGTTCTTGGTCGGATGGGATGGTTGAGTGAGGGTGCAAGCAGGGAGGTGGGTGGATGGACTGAGTTTAGCATGTGAAACCCAGCAAGGAAGCAATGGGCAGTAGTGCAGATGCCCTAGGGGCCATCAGTAGTGGGACTAGGGCAGGAAAATGTAGGGAGGATGTTGTGACTGAGGAGTGGTCAGAACATATCATAAAAACTGGTATGGGGACTTGGGGCTGGGGCATAGGGTGGGATGAAGGGGGCATGTAGTAGGGAAGGGAAAGGAAGAGGTAGAGGGCAATTAGGAACATGGGAAAGATGGGAGAGCAAGGAAGATTGAAGGTGGCAGATGCAACTAAACACAAAATGGGTGGGAAGGATAAAGAAGAATAGTTGGGTTACCCCCCATGCCTGTTGAACACGTCTAATGGAGATGAATTTTAGGCTGCATAGTTGGGCTGGCTTCCTTAGAAATAGTGAATATTGAGGACTTTGTTTCCTGTAGAACAGTGGAAGTTAAAGGACGATTGTTTGGGCTATAGACTAGAGGCCGGGGCAGGGGAATGAGAGAGCAGCAAATAGTGCTAGTAGCAGCTTGCAAACTAGGACACATCTGGAAGCAAGTGATTACCCACTCAGTATGTCTCTCCTGGTTAAACATTTGTGGCTTTAAAATCATGCAACGTCTAGGTTACTAGAATATATGGGGATCCAGTGCAGAGGTATCAAGCCTTGTGTAAAGCAAATAAACAAAACGAAACGAGGTAAGAAACCACTATGGTTCTCAAAGGAAGTGGCAGTGAAGGTTCAAGAGAAAAAGAAAGCATTCAGGAAGTACAAGGAATCACAGAAGGAACAGGACAGAGAACTGTATCAGTTAAAGCAAAAGGAAGCTGGGAAGGCAGTCAGAACAGCAAAGGCCCAAACCGAGGAAAAGATAGCCAACCCAGTTAAAAGGGGATAAACCTTTATAGGTACATCAGAGAGTGAAGGAAGACCAAGGGAGGGATAGTGAGGCTTAATAAAGGGGAGGGAGTGGGCAGAGGGTGACTGTGAAAAGGCAGAGATACTAAACAAATATTTTTGCTCAGTATTTACAAAGGTAGAGGGGAGGTACCTAAAACAAACAGTAGAAACACTCTGGATACAGAAGTTGATACCAGCCCATTTACAGAAGAAAGGGTTCTGAAAGAACTCTTAAAACTGAAGGTGGACAAAGCAATGGGGCCTGATGGGATTCATCCCGAATTCTAAAAGAACTAAGGGTAGAACTAGTGACACCACTGACTAAACTCTTTAACAAATCATGGGAGGATGGGGTGGTACCTGAGGACTGGAGGAGGGCAGATGTGATTCCCTTCACAAAAGTGGGAGCAAGGCAGAAGCAGGAAACTACAGACCTGTTAGTTTAACCTCAGTGGTAGGGAAAATGATGGAATCACTTCTGAAGGAAAGAATTGTTAAATATCTAGAGGCCAGAGGGCACAGGACCCAAGGCAGCATGGATTCACAGTGGGAAGGTCATGCCAGACAAATCTGATAGATTTCTTTGACTGGGTGACCAAAGTAGTTGATCAGGGAGGGGCTGTGGACATGGTCTACCTAGACTTTAGCAAGGCATTTGACACAGTCCCACACAAAGATTAATATACAAGTTAGCCAGCCTGGGAGGGTCCCGAGATGACAGCCTGGGTAAAGAATTGGCTGGAGAATAGGACACAGAGAGTAATAGTAAATGGAGTCCACTCTGAAAAAAGAGGGGTTAGTAGTGGGCACCGCAGGGTTCAGAGTTAGACAGTCCTCTCAATGTCTTATAAGTGACATTGCAGAGGGACTGAAGGAAAGTATGTCCCTTTGCAGATGACACAAAGATCTGCAACAGAGTTGATGCACAAGGTGGAGTGGAAAGGATGAGAAGGGACTTGGCAAGGTTAGAGGAATGTTCAAATGTATGGCAGCTTAGATTCAATGCTAAGAAGTGCAAGGTAATGCACCTGGGAAACAAAACCCAGGGAAGAGTTCACAATGGGGTGAGATACTAACAACAACAAAAAGGAAAGGGACCTGGGGGTAGTCATATCAGATGACCTAAAGGTGGGCAAGCAATGAGAGGGCAGCAAGGAGGGTGGGGGACACTGGGATGCATAGAGAGAGGCATCACCAGTAGAAAACAGGAATTATTATCCCTCTGTACAGACAGCTAGTGAGACCCCATCTGAGTACTACATGCAGTTCTGGAGACCCAATCTCCACAAAGACATAGACAGGATGGAAGCTGTCCAGAGGAGGGCAATTAAAATGGTGCAGGGTCTGCACCGAAGACATATGAAGAGAGACTTAAGGAGCTTAATATGTATAGCCTCGAGGAAAGGAGGGAGAGGGGACATGATAGAAACTTTCAAGTACCTCAAGGGAATCAACAAAGTCCAAGAGGGTAGCATCTTTCAAAAAAGAGGAAAAAGAACAAGGGGCCAATTTGAAGATAGAAGGGGGCAGCTCAGAGGTAATTTGAGGAAGTATTTTTTCACAGAGAGGGTGGTGGATGTATGGAACAGCCTCCAGAGGAGGTTGTGGAGTCACAGACAGTGGTGGAATTCAAGCATGCATGGGACAGTCATAAGGCAATTCTAGGGGTGGGGTAGGAAGAAGTAGGCTGCTGGTTAACTAGGATCTGCAGCTTATCCATCAGGTAGGAAATGGGCAGACTGGGTGGGTCAAGCAGTCCTTATCTCGTCCAAATTCTATGTTTCTATGTTTCTATAAGAATACTGATTTGATATTTGTCAACTGTTGTTCTTCTGTACAGCTTACCAATTTATATTTTAGACTTCTGAACTGGTTTATGGACATTTTGATGTTTTGAAAGGACATATAATAAACTAAGAATTAAATCTGACAGATTTGATGCTTATTCACTCTATGTCCTAAAGTATGTTCGGGCAAGTGCAATATCTAACAACTTTCAAGCATTTTATATGTAGGTATGCTATTTGATGCCAATTGTTTTGATATACATACAGTTAAGATAGCTGTCCCTCTTTCAAAGTGTTTTTTTTAAACAAATGCATTTGTTTTTAATAGTTACTCAATGCCACTCTTTTTTTTACTTTGGCCAGAGTCTTTAAGTGTACTTGTCTTTAACCAGTAAAGCATAGCCTTTGTCTTGGCTTTATTTATGTAATATAGTTTGTTTAGTTTGTCTGCACTGAAGTACTTGTGTTTTGCTGTCTTTAGACTCAATGCAGCTTTGACTCACTCTCATGTGTGCGGTGCATTACTGCTCTAGTTTGGCTTTAAGCGAGGCTTTTGTGGTGTTCCTACTACTCTGAAGTCATGATTAATAGTAGCTGCCTGTTTTGCCACTTAAAGTAAATCAAATTAAGTATGCAGATGTTACCACTACATAAAGACTCAACCTTCCATAAACTCATCTACTAATGAAGATGCCGTGACCATCGAATGCACATGGGGAGTTTATAGTTCATTTGTGGGAGTGGATTTTGCTCTGGTTCCATATTGTGCACATCTTTGTAAGCACTTAATAAAGTACAGGTACCTTAATATTTGTAAAGCACCATGGAGTGCAAGGGTTTATTTTGTTACTTGTCTGTTTTACTGAGCCTGAACACGTTTGGACATGCTGTGCTGGGGTATTTTCTGTCCCTTCTTGTTTTTATATTCCCTTCAGCATGTCTTCAGTGTCCAGTTAGCCCTTTCTATGGCTTGAGTTGGAGGTATTTTTGCCATTTGGAACCAGAGTTCTGCTTCTAGAACAGGCATGGGAAATCTAATTCAGTATAATGTCTGATTGCAAAATACATTTTTCAGCATTGTTTTCTGAGCGGTCACATTGGCCCTAGTTTTGAAATGGAGACTGGATTGAGAAATAGCCTTGAAGTGATGCCAGCAGTTCCACCCACCATGGATGAAAGTGATTCAAAATGAAGGAAGCAGAACATTTATTTTCAGAAGGTATTCCATGTGCTGCACAACAGCAAGGTGAACAAAGGACACTTTTTCTTTAAAGCAGCTGTTTAGTGTAAACATTAAACACTTTTAATGATGAAATAAAATGTATTTAGACTAGCTCTTCACTTAATTATACTGAAATGAAATGCATTCCACGTGAGCTCCATATAATAAAATCCCCACCTGGACCCAAACAAATTGAGACAAACAGACTGCTAATTGGGAGAAAGCCCTCAGTGATTGCTCAGTCAGGTTAATGAGAACGCTTATTAAGGAGGATGAACAAAACCTGATTGAGGTTCACAAGAAAATGTTTTGATTAATTCTGAATTGTCTTTGTCTGAGGGCAGCCAAAGTACAAAGATCTAGAAAACAAGATGAAGGACAGAAAGCAGAAAGCAGAAATTTGAACAGGAAAGCAGTAAAAGTAAAAAGTTCCAAAGGGATTTTAATGACTATGAGACAGGAGAAGTTTATAATTGGGAGAGATAATGTAGTAAGAGCAGAGGCTGTTCCTACTGAAGAGGAAGAAGAGGATTTTCCAAGGCCAAATCCATGGATTCCAGAGTGGTGAACGTAACAGAATCAAACACAAGGTGGGAACAATGGCCAAGACCAAAGAAATTCAAAACTAAAGTGGAAAGCAAGGTGGGGAACAAAAGAAGAACAGAAATTGTAAACAACAATACAGCAATGAAAAACCTTCAATATGACCTGAATCAACTTCAATTATGGGCCGATACTCACAAATCAAGATTTAATGAAACAAAATGTTAGGTTATGCACTTAGGCAAAAATAACCCAAAGTTTCAACACCAGCTAAATAAAATTATATTACAAGAGGCAGCTGAAGAAAAGGATCTAGGCACCATTATAACAAGTGACCTCTTTTGAAACACACACCAGAAACACATTTTAAAAGTTTAATAGAATACAGGAAACATACTCAAAAATATTAAAAGTTGAGATTCTAGAGTGATGATACCTTTATATAGATACCTTGTGAGACCCCATTTAGAATATACTGTGCTGCTTTCTGTGCCTCAGAGTATCACTGGAAAAAAACTTATTGAACATATCCAAAGAAGAATTTAAAAGGTAAAACTTAAAAACATAAAACTTATGGGGATAGATTATAGGAACTTTGCCTATACTCCATGGACTATGGAAGGATGAGAGTTGATTTGTGTCTGGTATAAAGGGCATTTAATGACAAACTGCTCTGGGAGAGTACAGGTTTACATAAGAAAACAATAAGTAAAACAACCAAGTCACACCATCTACAGCTCCAAGGGGGTAGCTAAGACTACCAGAAGAATGAAATGGTTTACACACAGAGTTGTCTCTGAGTGGAACTCCTTGCCTGAACATGTAGTTACCTGCAGAACTATGGAGGCTTTAAAAACATTGGATGCCTACATGGGTCTGGCAACAATCAGGTATCACCTCTAAATAGTGATGAGTTACCACAGGTCTATGACCTTCCAACTCATATCAGACCTAAGAACCTATGAAAGAAAGCAGCAACAGGTACTATCCCAGCAGAGGAAATAATCAAACAGACTTAACAAGTAATTAACATCTCAGGTAATGATCTGATGGATTTACAAGTTGAGGTTCTTGCTAAAAGATCTTATTTTGCCTTACACCTCTTCCTGATTTATTTAGAACAAAGGTTGAGCTCCATAAATTATACAGAAAAACATTAACA
The DNA here is from genome assembly GCA_016271365.2 of Neoceratodus forsteri. Classification (NCBI taxonomy): domain Eukaryota; kingdom Metazoa; phylum Chordata; order Ceratodontiformes; family Ceratodontidae; genus Neoceratodus; species Neoceratodus forsteri. Next base: position 255,700,093 of record CM028137.1, on the reverse strand, counting down.
TGAAATCCCATATTGGTAACAGTAGCACTGATATTATTAACATACCAGTGCTGGAAGATTAAGATTCTTTAGCAGACTTTGATGCTACTGAACACCAGGCACAGAATGTTTCATCCTGAGATGATTTTAGCAATTTGGAACTGCTCAAATATCCTGAAGATAATATGGACTTGGCAATTGATTTATTACTGAATGTGGCATCTCACTGTGTAACTGATATTGTATTTGATCAAATTACTGTACAATCTCTGAGAATGATTGTGACGCAGTAGATGTGGAAGAGGAATGTGTACCTGTCCAATACAGAAGCACTTCTAAAAAACAAAATCAAATTGTATGCCCTCCCAAATAAATGCATCAATTGAAGTGTTTCAAAGAATAGTAAATTATTTATTTTACTTATTTTATTTTATTGAATTTTGGTAACTGGGTGAGCCCACTGAGACAAGCATGTCCCTTTTTCCGGGGTGACCCGGGAATGAAGGTATTCCATATTTAGGTACATTATACAGTTTGGAGAACAATATAATAAAATGAGTACAGCCAGTGACAGGAGAAACCATATTTGTAAATATTACAATTAGTAGCAGTAAATTAAGCAGCAGGCAAGATTAGGGAACAGGCAGACAGTATCCACATTTACAATCCTGTGATACCAGGGAGGTCCTGAGGTCCATAGTTGATAGGTTTTGATAATGTCCAAGGTTGATAAGTTATTGAGAGAGTCTTAGGCTAATAAGCTGTTGATAGACCGACTGTTGATGAGTCTTTGGTGGGCCAAGGGACCCCTGTGAGTATACCAAGGACTGCAGAGATTGTACAGCATGGACTAAGTCATAACATCAAACCTAGAACATTAGCTAGTACTTGAAATACAATTTTAGGTTACAAAAATGAAAAGAAACACTTTTTCATATTTAATTACAATTGCAATTATAATTGCAAAAAATATAGTAGGGGAAAAAAGGGGGTAGGGTAGGGGATTAGTAGAGAGCTAGGATGGCCAGAGAGGGGGTACGAGGCCCAGAGGTGGAGGGTGGGAGGAGAGAGGCAAGATGAAGAAAGAGATAGGAGAGCCACGTGGGGGTTAGAAGATATGTATATATATATATATAATATATAGAGAGAGAGAGAGAGAGAGAGAGAGAGGTCACAATGACTAGGGAGAAGGGAATCAGTGGCGAGATAGAGAGAAGTACAGTGCAGTGGTGAGCTGGGAGGAGAGCTGGTGGATGTTGAGAGCAGTTGCCTGAGCAGGTTGAGAGAGGGTAGAATATTTCTTAAAGTTTCTTTAAACAGAGGAAGAGATGCATAAGAGAGTAGACTATGCAGGAGGAAATTCCATTTTGGGGAGCAGAGAAAGTGAACGATCACCTGCCAATGGCTAGCGTTTAATCTTTGGAAGAATCAGCAATGGGAGGTGGGAATAATGAAGGGTTCTAGAGAAGGATTTCTGGGTGAGAAGTCCGAGAGGATAGGTGGGGGAGGAAGGTGGGTAACGTTGAACGTGGTACAATGTACAGGAAAATCCATTCTGGTCTCAAAAGACAGCAAGCATAGGGATTTGAGAACATCGCAGTGGTGTGCCCGGGCTGAGCTGCACCAGCGAAGTGAACAAAACCACGGTAGGCCTGCTTGATTTTGGCCAGGGTGGTGGCTCTGGCTGAATGAATTATGGGTGCACCATAGAATAGGGCAGGGGCAAGGTAACTGAGTAGATAACCTTCCTAGCATTTGGGGTGAGGTAGGGGAGGTATGATAGAGTAGGCTGAGTTTCAGGTTAGTAAATTTGACTATGTTGTTGACATGGATGTTGAAAGCTAGGTGCTGGTCGAGATAAACCCAGATATTTGAAAGATTCCACCTTCTAGAGTTGTACCGAGGAAGTATTGACTATCAGGAGAGACTGAAAGGAAATGTTGAAGGATAAATGACGGAACAGCATGGACTTAGTTTTCTTTGTACTAAGTACCAGCTGGTTCTCTTTGAACCAGTGTTCCAATTGTAGGAAATCATTCTTTAAGTAGGCACTAATGGAGAAAATGTCTGTGCCATGAGTCTTGACAATACAAGATTGCATTGTCTGCATATAATTGGATGGATCCTCCCCACAGTTTAGGGAAAGCCGTTTATAAAGATGGAGAAGAGTAGAGGCCCAAGAATAGATCCTTGAGGGACCCGTCTGTGATTTGCGATAGAGAGGAGAGGACCCCGCCCATTTGAAACATTGGAATCTGTTGGATAGGTAGTTAGAAATCCAGGAGAGGAAGTTGGAATCAAGATCAATTGATTGTAGTTTAGAGATTAGAAGGAGTAATTTACAAGGTCAAAAGCCTTTGTGAGGTCAATGAAGACAGCCCTGTGGCATGCCTTGGTCCATGGCTTGGAAGATGTTGGAGGTGACCTTCAGAGGGGCTGATTCTGTGCCGTGTGATTTCCTGAAACCATGTTGATGTTTAGTGAGGCGTCGTCTGTTCAAGGATGGTGTACAGGTGATTATATAGGATTTGTTTCTGGATTTTTGCTATGAGGCACAAGACGGAGATAGGTCGGTAGTTTTCAACTAGATTGGTTGGGCCTAATTTATGAACTGGGACCACGGTGGCTGTTTTCCATTTGTTTGGGATTGTTTGTGTAGTGAAAGACCTATTAATCAACAGGGTGATTCGGCATACCAGCGGGGGCACCAAGTCTGCGAATCTCGGGGCAGGGTGTCAAAGCCAGGGAGCTATAATGGTTGAGGCCCAAAAGAGCTTAGGGACTTCATTTCTAGTTGTGAGTTTTAGGTAGAAGGAGGGCTGTGAGTAGCAGTATTGGGGATTGGACGTCGTGGCTGGCATTCAGGAGACCAATTTTGTAGATATAGAGATCACTGAAGAAGGAATTTATTCCTGCTGCGATCTCAGTGGGTGAGGAAAGTTCTAATCCCTTCATGATCATGTTTTGTGGGGTAGTCTGATCATGGCTCTTTAGGAGGGTGTTTATTTGTTTCAGAAGTGTTTAGGGTTCCCAAGATTGGACATTTGTAGGGACTGGAAGTAGTGCTGCTTGGATTTTGCTATTTTAGTTTGCAGATGCAAATTGCCAATAGGAGTTCTAGTCAGAAAGGAGTCGGTCTTTTTGCAGGTACACCAGGCCTTGTCTCTGGAGTGCATCAGGAGCTGGAACTCCTGGGAGAGGTAGGGGAATGAATTCCTTTAGCCGTTCTCAGCTTGAAGGGGGCATGAAGGTTCAGAACAAAGGTGAAGGTGGAGATTAGGTAGTCTAGGGCCAGTTTGATGTCAGGCAGGGTGATGATAGGTGACCAATCAGAGGATGAGAGACTATGTATAAATTTTGTGGCACTGAAATTGGTTAGATTTCTGGTTTTGAAAATGGTTGGTGGTGGGCAGGAGAAGTCATTTTCCAAATGCAGAATGTCGGGGAGTGATCGCTTAGTGCATCTGAGAGGATGCCGCAGCCCTGATGTGGGACTTGTTGCTTGTTAACACCAAGTCAAGTAGTGTGTGGTTCCCAGATTTCATGTTTAGTCTGATTGCTGGTCAATGAGTTGTTCTAATTTGGCATCCAGAGTAGCCGAATGGTAGAGAGATTATTAGGCCGTGCCAGTCAAGACTGAAGTCTCCACAGATTATAGTGTCATTATGATGGAGGCTTCTAGACAGGCAAATAGATTATTGTAGGATGCTGTTGCAAGTTTGGGGGTAGGTAGATACACCCAATGTTCAACCTTGCGGTTTAACCAAGGGTGATTGTGACGAATAAATGTTCAATGTTAGGGTCAATGGGTATGTCGGACAGTTCATTGACCACCAGTTCAGCTCTGGTGTATATCAGAACACCTCCTCCTTTCTTCCTGGGTCTGTCACAGCAATAGGTGGAAAAGCCAGGAAGTGCAGCTTCATGAGAATGAATAGAAAGTTTAAACCAGGACACAGTTAAGCAAAGAACATCCGACTTGTATTGTTGCATCCATCCTTCAAGTTCAGCCATTTAATTTCTAACAATTTGGATGTTCATGTGGGCTAATGTGAGGCTCTTATCTCTTTCCATAAAGGACTTGGAGATAGAAGGTGATGCGGGTCCTTCATACTAGGTCTGGGGTTTAATGCAATGTCGCTTGAGAGCATGAGAAGACATAATTAGGTCCGGATGAGAGGTGGACATGTAAACTGAGACTTAAGTCAACTCCAAGCCCGGTGCACAAACTTGGTTGTTTTGCACTTAGGGCAGTTACTGAACATCTGAGATTATGATATTGAACTGTCTGCCATTTATGACCACACTGGACATTACCACTGCCTCTCTTCCCTTGGAAAGCAAGCTTTTAATGAGTTAGTCAGTAGAGATGATATAGTAATAAAAAGCATTTGTCAATGCAGAATGTTTGCTTGATGGTATTAGTATTGGAAGTGCAAGAGTTAGACAGATGCAGAATAGGAATAGCAGTGAAGTACTGAACTTCACACGAACACCACCTCCACCCTGCAGAGATGGACAGGCATTGGGGTATGCCTTTGGGTCATCACGTATAACGATCACCATTTCACCTCACTCTATTCTGCAGACATCAACAAGTGCTGAGGTGTGCATTGGGCTGTTTGGCTTTACAGTCACCCCATTCGTAAGGGCATACACTGAAATGGGGGCAGTATAGGAGAATGGGGTGAACTCTGAGGCTGAAGAGCCCAAGGCACACCTCAGTGCCTGTCACTGGCTGCAGGATGGGGTAGAATGGCATGAGCATTGCAACCAGCAATCCAAAGGCACACCCTAATGCCTGTCAGTCTGTATAGAGTGGGATGTTATGGTTAGAAACCATAACTCCCCAGGTGTTTATTGGTATTTGCATCATAAATTTTCAACATGGCCTTTTGTGGCCCCCACCTCATGAAAGCATTTGTACATCTGCTCATGAACAGTGGCATTGTGATTTTGTTAATCTGTCTTGAATGTTGATTTGCTACAGCGACTGGGCCATTCTACGCCAGATGTTGAAAACACAGTTTTGGCAGGATGTCAAAATGGCAGCTATCCTGTTCATAAGGAGGTGTGAAAAAGCCAATGTTGAAAATCTGGGTGAAAATATTAAAAAGTCTTGAAGTTATGAAGCGTGCATAGAGCACCACACAATGCACGCTCATTAATACAGTCATTGTGAAATATTCTCAGCAAATTTTTAACATAGGCATTTTGGGACTCTCCACTCATGAACAGTGTAACTGTGATTTTGTTAATCTGCCCCAAATGCTGATTTCCCTTAGTGACCACGCTATTGCGCCGAAGATAGGCAAACACACAATTTGGGCTGGATGTGAAAAATGACAGCTGTACTGTTCATAAGGAGGTGTGAAAAATGTCAATGTTGAAAATCTGATGTGAAAATATTACAAATTTGTGATATTTTACAGGGTGCATGGAAACGCTTCGAAATGCGCTCATAACAATCATATTATGGGCGTTTGTTACCAAATTTTCAACAGACATTTTAGGACCTCAGCTCATGAACAGTGTCACTGTGATTTTCTTAATGTGTCCCGAACACCAATTTCCCACAGTAACCATGCTATTCTGTGCCATAAGTGCGAAAACACATTTCAGCCAGGATGTGAAAAATGACAGCTGTACTGTTCATAAGGAGGTGTCAAAATGCCAATGCTGAAAATCTGGAGTGAAAATATTACAAATTCACAAAATTATACAATAGTGAGGAAACTATGCAACACACTCATTATCACAGTCATTTTTTGATTTTCCACCAAATTTGCAACATAGGCTTTTTAGGCCCACCATGAATAATGGCACTGTCATTTCATTAATGAGTCCTAAAAGGTGATTCCACCCAGTGACTGCAAAATCACCTTCGGGACCAAATAACAAAATGACAGTGACTGAATTCATGAGAGCGGAGTCCCAAAAACTTCATGATGAAAATTTGGAGCAAAAATTCACAAAACTGTCCGAGATATCCACCTAAGTTGAAAAAACATTTATCCTAATCTGAATTGTAGCAAATGCAACATGGCGAAGGGTTCTCTTAGCCATATTTTCTGGGACTGTCCCCAGTTCAGGATCTCTGGAAAGAAATACGGGATAAAGCCAACTCATTGTTAGGGCTGTAGAATCTCTTCCTCTGGAGATATGTCTCATTGGAGATTACTCAAAGTTAAGGTTAGGGCATAGATACACACCTAGATGATCGCAGTGACACTTAAAGCTGGTTTTAAGGCACTGGATTGACGCCCAAAAATCTCCTATACAGAATGGCTTAGGACCTCTTGTTTAATTTGCATGTGGAACAGTTCAAGATACCTCAGGTTGCCCTTCCTTCAGATGCAAAAGATATGGGCTGGGATGCATACTATATACAGTACATGCTCCAAGGGGTGTCCAGTTGGCTCAATGATACTTAGTAGAGGTCAGACAGCTTCTTTTACTTGTGTCAATCCAATGCTTTTCTCTGTGTAGCTCCTTGTTTTTAGTAAGACCTGGGTAATTTACATCTAAGCCGAGGTGGGGAGATATGGGAGGGGTTGGGGATAGTTTGGGGTAGTGGCGGTATGGGAGTAAGTAGGGTGGGACGGGTTGGGGGACATGTCACTGTCTTCCTGGTTTTAGTTACCTTGTTTATATGTGTAGCCTTGTCATTTTGGTCTCAGTGTCATATCATTTTGTAAGTGTTGTAAAACAATAAAACATAAATTAAAAAAACACATTTATGCTATTATACAGCTTACGGCATTTCTTCAGTTCGCAGTCAGCTTTGAAGAGTGCAGACATATTCCTGGTCCACGAAGATCATTGAGCTGGGCTCTGGAGGTAATTATGGAGTGAGGGTGTGTGGGGATGCAGGGTGCACAGAGGGTGGATGCAGGCTGGGGAGAGGACACAATGGTAAGGGACCTTGCTTTAAAAAAATTTAAAAATTCACATGGACCCGTTTCCATTTTTTTTAGGTTTTGGCCACACTGGGTTGGGCTCCCAGTGTGGCACATTTGATGGGTGAGGTTATGTAGCCACACTGGGTGGGCTCCCAGAGTGGCACACAACTGGGTGGGGCAGTGCCAGGAAAATGGGGGGGTTAACATGCCGACAGGGGTTGGGCACTCCATTGGCAAGCATGTCTGTGTTTGGGGCATGATGCTGAGGGGTGATTGGGCACCCCCTAGGAAGAACACAGCAATAAAGGGGCACATATATGCCAACAGGGGATTGGGCACCCTCAAAGTCCAACATCAAGGGACTGTAGTGATCTGTGGGCAGCGAGCTGCCGCCTGCCATATTTATTGAAATGTTACACCTGGCAAGGCACGTCCTACAATGATGGGTCACCCTCATTGCAGCAGCCAATTCATTTCAACTTGATGCATGCTTGCTGAACTAGTATCAGCAGTAGCATGCCACCTTATTGAGAAACACGGCCAAGCCTCAGAATGCAGTGGGGGCATTGGTTAGCCACAGTGCCGCACCTCCAAAACCCCACTTCTCTCTAAGCTGTCACATAATGTTTCTTGTGCATGCAAGCAAGCAAACATAAAATGCTAATAAAGGTGGAAATGTTATGGTAATGTCCATAGAACAAAATAAAGGAGAGGTACTTCATAGGTTAAATAATACTGACTGTTACTGTGACCTCCAGAGAATCCAACTGCATCTTTTGAGAATAATTGGACAAAATGGTTAATGATGATTGTGGCGTGGATAAATCACAATGGATGAGGCTAACTTTCTTAAAGTCTCACCTTTCTCCAACATTGTATCTTCTAAAGACACATAAATCCATGATCAACCCTCCAGATCATCCCATAGTCTTGAGGATAGGTTCAGGGTACGAAAATGTAACAAGATATGTGTATGTTTTCTTTAAGAGATGATGTTCAGACACCGACCTATCTCCAAGATTCTATGGACATCTTGAAGAGGATAAAAGACTTACAGTGAAAGAAAACATACAGATTCCTTACAAATGATGTTTGTGCTTTATGCACAGGCATCCCTCATAATCCAGGTCAGGATGCAGTCAGACATTTTCTGGTGAAAACTAATGGTACAGTACCAGTGGTTCCATCTGACTTTATTCTCCATGGTATGGATTACATTGTAAACCACAATTATTGCAGGTTCAATGGGCACTTCTATCACCATGTCAACTGTACAGTTATGCAAATCTGTATCTGGCCTGGTGGGAGGAGCAAGTGGTCCTTAATAGATCTAATACACCATTGGGGGAATTAACAGATGGCACCACATTACTGATGACATATTTTGTATATGAGATGGGTCAGGAACAGTGGGTAATAATTTTATGGAGTAGCTAACTAATAACCAATATAACCTCAGCTTCACCCACCAATTAGGTGCTATAGGTATTGATTTTTTGGGCATCATAATTTCAGTAGATGTATATGGTACAGTTCAGTCTAATACATTCAGGAAGTCAATAGCTGGTAACTCTGTGGTGCATTCAGAGAGTGGGCACCCACTTGATTTAACTAAGAGAATACTGTTAGGACAGTTCTTAAGAACCAAGCATAATTGTTCTACTGAAGAGGCCTTTGAAACACAGGCCACACTTTAACATCAGCATTTTAAAAGTAGGGGGTACTCATTTAATTTATTTAAAAGAGCATACAAAAAAAGCCAAGGACACACCAAGGATACATACTTTGATCAAACAACAACAATCTCTGGCCGGAGCCAATAGGGATGCAGCTAAGGAATGTGGATAATTGGTATTTTAATTTTTACACCAGGGCCTAGATATTCAAACTGGCCAGAAAGGGAGCAAGTGTTTGTGCAGCACAACTGAGATGCACTGGGCGCAAAATTGTTATATTCAGAAGATGTGCGTAGATATGTGACAGTGCATCCCCAGCTGAATATAGCAAAGATGTGCCATAGTGCAACCAGACATGCACCTACACATCCAGCAATGCACTGGAGCAACTGGGCAGGACTGAAGATAGTAAAAGGAGCAACCTGGCCTCAGAAACAGGAGCAACAGGGAAGGATGTGCAATGGCACATGAGTGAGGTACAACAGCCACAGTAGGGAGGGAAGCAACCCAAGGCCAAAGGGGTGGATGAAGGCACTGTCAAAGTGTACAATGGACACAGACCCAGACCCCATTTATTTATTTCAAATTGGATTAATACTTTTGAGCTGGGGGCTAGTTTACAAAGGCTCCAAGTCAACAAGGAATACAAGACATTTACAGGTGATGAAACATTGCAGAACAGAAAGACATCAACTAACAAGTAGTATTAGTGTGCAGTTACAACATTAAGCAGGGTACAACAAGTGAGGAGAAACAGGACCACACTTGTGGAGAAACATAATAATGCAGCACTAATTAAGTGTGGTACAGTGTTTAACAATCATGTTACAGTTCAGACAGGGTGTTCCCAGTCTGCAGAAATGCAGTTTTAACAGCCAAGATGAGGCTTTGTCAAGGGGATGTAGCGGGGGTGGGCAGTTGTGGAACATTAGTGTGGGAGTCAAAGAGGGTAGTGTTTGACAGGTGCGAGGATGACTGTCAGAGGCTATGAGTTAACAGAAACACTGGCAGTCAAATTTGCTGGCAAGAAGAAATCGAAGCCCATTTTTAAAGTGGCCAAGTCAAGGGAGTGAGCAAGGCCTGCAGGCAGATCACTGAACCATTTAGGCCCACAGTAGGAGAGGGATCTTTGGCCATGGGTGGTTGGTTTGAAGGGAACAGTTAGGACAGCCCTGAGGCACTCCTTGTACATTTAAATTGTTGCGCGGCTCAAAGAGGGATGAAGTAGCACTAGGCATGGACCCCATCAGGGACTTTTTTGCAAGGAGGCAGGCCTGGTATTAGAGTATGTAGTGGAGTGGGGAGCCAGCCAGTTTCTTTGTATAGGTCACAAGAGTGAGTCATTTTGTATACTCCCAGGACTAGGTGGCAGGCCTTGTAGAAGATGGTTTTGACCCTTTTAAGCACTGTGTCTGTGCCTGCCCCGTATAATCAAGGCCATAATCCACAGATGAGAGAACTGAACTGCAGTAACAAGTTGCAGGGTAGCTGGTGTTATACAGGTGCGGTGTCTGTACAGGATGCCAAGCTTCATGTTGGTGGACTTTACCAGTTGCTCAGCATGGGCAATAAAGGTGAGGGTGTCATCAAGGTGAATCCTAAGTACTTGAATGTGTTGACTTGGTCTAGTACTTCTTTGCTACTAAGTATATGCAGTGAGGACCCTCAAGTCTTGCTCTGTGGGGTGCTGAAGAGCATGCTCTTTGTCTTTTGTAGTTGAGTAGCAGTTTATTTCTGGTGAACCAGGATTCCAATGCATGAAAATTCAGATGAAGTTCAGAGCTAATTGGTCCCAGGTCTTTCCCTGGGATGGAGATAACAGCATCTTCTGCACAGAGTGCAGTGTGCAGGACAGGTGGAAGGCATGCCATTTATGAAGAGGCTGAATAAGAAAGGACCAAGGATAGAACCTTACAGGACCCCTAGGTTTACTTACCTGGGCTTAGAGATTGTATTGCTGATCCTGACCCATTGAGATCTATGGGTGAGGTAACTATGGAACCAGGCCACAGAGTCCATTGACAATCCTGTAGAGAGGAGACATTTCAGTAGCAGTTGGTGACGACTGTGTCAAAGGCCTTAGTGAGGCCTATGAAGATAGACCCCACTGCTATCCCTTTATCCATGGGCCCCATAAAGCTGAGTGGTGTACTCTACTAGTATGGTGACAGTGGAGTGGTTTTGTCGGAATCCATGTTGTTGCAAGCAGAGAAAGCTATACTTTTCTAGGTACTCAGTTAGTTGTTCTGAGACCACCTCTTTCAAGTACTTTGGAGAGGGGCCATGGGCATGGTATGAAGCACCGTGACAGACACCATCAACCCAGGGGGTGAAGGGGCAATCTATAGAAGGCCAGAGGAGGGCAGGAACAGAGCACCCCAGCAACAGAGGCCCAACAGACAGTATGGACCAGCCATGCACCATGATGACTGTGTGAGGACCCATGCAGGGCAGTCACATTAGCCACAGCACAGGCACAGTGGACCAGAGGCAGACTGCTACACAGGCTTGTGGCAGTATGCAGTACATGTGCCACATGCCCATTAGGGACACAGGACTGCAAACAGTGCAGTGCAGAACAGCAGCAGGGGGACCAGTACAACAGCAGAGGCATGCACAGCACCAGAACTGGGGTTATGTGCAAGGGACAATGTGAGCAGCATCTATGGACACCCCAGAGGAGGCCCAGGTGACAGCATGATAAACAGAGTGTGGTACAACAAGGTGGAATAGTGCACATCCGAACCCAAGGCACAGACAAAATAGTCAGTGGTATAGAAAGGTTTGTCGGGCACGCATGCACAACACAGGTGACAAGTACAATTGTACTGTGAGGAACATACACACACACCGTAGCAGAAAATATTTAATTACAAACAGCAATGAAAATCCAATATACAAAACCAGTAACAGCAACCGGAACAGAAGGATAAGAATATATGCATAAAACAAAAGGAAACCTATACAATTATTGCAGAAAAATATCAAACACTATAAAATATAATTTTCAGAAAGACCAAAATGTATTCTGTAGTGCTTATAAGCCCTTCATATGGGCAGACCAACATTTAATTCCTGGTGCTATACAGCAGGGTAAAATTCATGTAGTTGTTTGTTCTGAGATAGAACAATTCTATACACTCCTCAGAATTCAGAAAGTTCAAACACTCATTCAAGTACACTTTACTTTCTGACTTTTATTTATAATTAGCAGTTTAAAGTGTCCTCCACTTTTTGCTAGGACTTCTACTACCATGTCCTGTTTAAAATGAGCGGAGATGCAAAGATGGACTGCCTGAAAGGAAAGTGGGTACAGTGACTCTGTAGTGTTTTTGAAACATGTAAAAATATTGCTTACTGTAAGTCTTTTTTCCCACAAGAATAGGACATGTTAGTGGAAGCGTCTAAGTAAAAATGGAGAACAGTTTTAAACTGCTAATTATAAATAAAAAGAAAGTAAAGTGTGTACTCTGAATGAGTGTTTGAACTTTATGAATCTGAGTGCATAGAATTGTTCTATTTCAGAACAAACTACTACTATAAAATATAACTCTGTGGGAAGGGTGGAAGGAGGAACAGGAACAAAAGAGGAGAACTATGTACAAAGGGGAACAGGGTGTGTTGACGGGGCAATGGGGCTATATAAGGGGAAACAGTCCACATGGCCTAATGGCCCTGGCCTTGTGCCACCTACTGCTCAATCACCATGTGCAGCTGCTGGACCTCTCCGATCAGGTCCTTGTCTCCTTCATTTGCTGCCAGGACACCTCAGCTGGGCCCCCTGCCTCTGAAAGAGTGCCATAATGAGGCATTGCAGGTGGACCATGCCTCCACCCCCAAATCTCCAATCCTCCATCCACCATTTGCTCCTCCACGACGCCCTATGTTGGGGAGACAGAGAAAACATACTCAGTGCCACAGCCAACATAGGCATAGCTCCCCCATGCTGGGCATGCATGCCCGATGCTGGTCACCCATGCAGAGGGCTGTCAACACACCATGCACAGCACGCACAGGCTACATGCCAGGACACAGAACCACACAATGAATGGGATGTGGCACAGTGAACAAGCAGAGAGTCACCAGGGACATGTTACCATGCCCCCACAGCATGGGACCCTGTCGCTCTTGTGCACCATTCATGCAGGCCTTGTGGTAACCCATGTGAGCACCAGTGGATGCCCACTGCCATGGACAGACATGACAACAGGGGCACATCGCACAGGTGCCTGGGCACAATGGGACAACCACATGCTGCTGACAAAGAGCCATGTGTATGTCACTGCCACCACATGGACATACACAGGATGCAGGCATGGCCCACTGCAGGAAATGCAACAACCCACCCCCACACCCCCAAACACCATGTACACACAATGCAGCACATGTCTTGCATTTATCTGCCACATATTTCTGTGCACATGCTGGTGTGCCTGCACCCACTGCCTGGTTCTGCCTTTTAGCTCCGGCTGGCCTGCTCGCTCCACCCGACAATGCGGGAAGAAACATAATAGGAAGAGTGCCATGAGCACCATGCATGTACATAAACCATCCTCCACCCCCAAATGGTGACATGGTGCAACACAGCACAGCATGCAGTGTGCCTGTCTGAGGGGCACACCATGATGCGCAGTCACAGTGGCATCTCACCGGCACAGTGGAACACAGGTCCACACAGGTGGAACCATGGCATGCATGGTACAACAACCTTGCCTTGAGACCAGAGCCATGTGGACCGTGTGGGCAGGGGTACATAAACCTGCCGTACATTCAAAGACCCCAAGAACATGCACAGACAGCTTGCACAAAGCACATACATATCTGGATGTGGCACCACCACCCCTGGGGCCTGCTCCTGCAGCCTCTGGAGCCTATTGGGATCCCTCCTCCACAGGTCACCATACCGGTGCCTACACTGCATCCCAGTCCTGGGCACTCCTGTCATGCACTCCAGCTGACTGGCGACATGGGCCCAGACTAGGGCCCGTGACCCCTGCAGCTTCTCTGACCTGAACAACTGCACCTCCAGGGGGGCAACAAGTGCCACCATCTTTGCTACTTCCACTTCACTCCAGTTGAGGGCCCTGGGCCTCCCTCCTGCAGCACGTGCCATTATCAAATCTGTGTGCTGTGCAGAGAGTGGCACTGTGCAGCATGCAGCCTGGGTAATGTGTGGCCAGGCCATGCCTGTTGAGCAAAATCCCACAATGCATTCTGCCATGCACTGCACAGATGCTGATAGACGTGTAGCCATTGACACCCATTGTGCAGTACTCACATGTGCACACCAAAAGGCCTGGCGGAGACTGCATTCATGGCACAGTGACCCATGAACATGCATAGGCACCATCTTGTTGAGGCCCAATGCCACACATGTATAGATGTGCAAAACTGGAAAATTTCATTCCGTGAAATATTTTGTGAAATTTGTATTTCGTGAAATATTTTGTGGATGCGAATGTGAAATTCTGCAGGTGAAATATGACATTTCACCCCGAAATGCGAAATTTTGCCCATGAAACATGACATTTCTCCTGCCAAATGGCGAAATATGGGCAAAATATGGCAAAATGTTGAATTTTGCAATGAAATTTCACGCATCGCTGGTGAAATTTCACACCCAGCATAAGATTTTGTGTAATGGTGGAATTTCGGAAAATGTTTCACAGCAAAATTGCAGATTTTGGAGCAATTTCACTGGCAAAATTTCACAACATCTATACATACATGCTGTAACCACACATGGCGCATATGTGTAAACATGCGCAGTGGTGGACAGTGGCTCAAAACATGGATATGTGCGATCCAAGGACAGTGTCAGACTGCCTGTCACACCCATTCTGCATGTCCCAGACATATGCAATGCAGGGCACATGTGCAGCACTGGGGGATGTGTGATACATAGCTTGTAATGTCGGGCATGCTCTGCCACGCATGTCAACTGCTCTATCACACATTTCATGCATGAGAAATGTGCCCCCAGTACTTGAGCTACGATTTAAGATGTGAAGCACAATTTGAGATGCCCCAGAGCAAATCTGTAATATTTAGCCAGGATACGTAAATAGCCTCATTAGCCAATCCAGGTGCAAGTCAACAGAATAGCATCTCATTACTGGTTGCACAGGGCTCATTTACATGAGATGTGCCATAAAGGCGCCACCCCATACCACAAGTCTCTGACAGGAACTGCAGCCCAGATGGTATGTTTGTTTACATTCCCCAGTTACAGCCTCTGTAGAATTGCATTATGTGTGACATTGCACAACTTCATGGCATGCTGCCCACGTGCTCATGCATGCACCATTCCTGTCCATGAGTAACAGGATGTAAAACAGCAAGCAAGAGGTGGAGCAAGCCAAATGTAGGAGACCAAACCTCACTGAAAATGAGAAGTGATCCTGGTGAGGCCTATGTCCTGAGGGAGAGGCTGTTCTCTGGAGCTACAGGACATGGCAGGAGAGGCAAAGGGCTGGGATGAGGTTGCCACATATGTGAATGCACATGGGCACTTCAACTGCACTCCTCATGAGTGCATGAAGAAGACAAGAACAGACAGGTGGAGGACCAGGAGAAGGTTGCCACTATTAGAGCATCCCTGATATGTACCGGGGTGGCCTCCACAGCACTGGTCTTCACACCCGCAGAGAGCTGCTGGTGCCCACTGTCAACCAGGCATCCATTGTAGGTGTCCGGGGTGGGTTCCTGACCAGAGGCAGCTCAGCACAGCACTGTGAGTATGCATGTTGGAACCCAGTGGGGGGCTATATGAGCTGGACACAGGTGTGCCTGTTATGCCACACAGGGACCTGTACCATGTCCATGTTGCACCATGCAGGTTTGCTGTGCCTGCCACGGACACACCATGGGCACATGCCCCCATTTGCCTTGTGTGTGAATAGTGTCATAGTGATGGATGCAGGGTGGTGTGGCCAGCAACACAACCCGATGGTGGTCATGCATGCTCTCGTGGGATATCATGTCGGCCGTGGTGCCACATGGCTATCCATGGTATGCCCATGCAACGCCAGGCCACAGTGGCCAGGTGTTTCACAGTATTGCTGCTGTGTCTGCTGTCATGGCCAGAGGTGAATCGGCCAGTCCACAGCCCATGCATCATGGCCCTGTGCCACACACTGCCATGTGCGTGCATACCTGCACACATGCATGTCCCACACCACTGGTGTGTGGTGGTACACAGACCACGATGATATCCCCAGGCATGTGTGGCATTGCAGGCACACCTGGGCCCCACATGAATACATCCCCATCTAGCTGGATACCTACCATATGGATGTGTGTTCCTAACCATGTTTCCTTTCTGTCTTCAGCTCCATCATGCCTCATGGGTGCCGTACCATCTGAGGCCAGCCCCCTGGCACCAGTGGAGGATGACGTGGTGCCATCTACATCCTCTGGTGCCATGGCTGGTGCTGATGGTCTTCACTCAGTGGTTAGATTGTTGGACATACTGGGGTTGGGTGTTGATGACCCCTGTCCGGCATTCTCATGCAGGAGGAACTCACCATGCTAGCACTGGCCACGGTGGGAAGAGGATGACTATAATGATGACAGTACCTCACTGAGGAATACGCAGGTGGCCCAAACCCTAACAGTGGTCTTGTACACATACAGGTGGCAACAGGCAACACTGGTGGTCCCGTGCCTGCACATGCACCCTCCCCAGTGTGCCCCTCCCCACTGCCAAACAATACAGTTGCCTGTGGTGTATGGGGACAGGCACTGCTGTGGGGCCTAGAACTGCCAGCACAGTTCAGCAGGGTGCTGTGGTGTTGCAATGAATGGGGGCACTTTCCAGCCAGCCCCAGGGCCCGCTGTCCGAGTCCACATGCAGTCCCAGCCCAAACAGTGGCCTCCTGCACAGCATTCCCAGACAGGGTACGCTGCACAGCAGGCTGGGACACCCCTCACCTGTTGGAAGCAAGGCCCCATCACACTATTGAGGAGCACACCTGTCTCCTGTGGGAAACTGTAGTGGACCAGGAATTGCTCAGGGAGGAGTTCCATGGACTGCATGTGCAGGTTGGGCAACTGGTGGAGCAGAAGGCCTGGGTGTGCCCAGCTGATTTGCAATCACGGCAACTGTGGGAGGCCACAACCGCATCATTGGAGTGGACTGCATTGAACATTGTGGTGGGCTTTGCATCCCTGGCATCTTGTGGTCACGGTGTATCCCACCGTATACCATGCAGTAACACGAGCACCACCAGGGGATGGCATCAGGTAACCTTATATGGGCTGACACAATCCCTGGCCAGTGCCATCCCCAACACCCCTGGATCCAGTCTGTTTTCCATGAGGACACACCCATGAGAACCCGGTCATGTTCTCAGGGTCTAGCCCTGCTGGGGTGATGTTGTCACCCCTGTGACTGATGACCCACCTCTGGCAGCCTCCCAGTCAGGGCACGGCTGCCCATGTGGCCGTGGCACCTGTACTGGCTCACTGTGAGTCCTGCCAGGTGCAGTTGCCAGGTCATGTACCCTGCTCCATTGTTGATCGTGCACCAAGCTGGCTGTGGCCAGGGCTGCATGCTGTGGCACACACACCCTCGTGGTCATCTGCCTTTGCTGTCTGTGTGTTGTATGGGCCATGTGTGAGGCAGAGGAGATGTCCTGTGTGGCATGGGCATGATGACTGTGGCAATGTGCCCACCATGCTTGTGTGCCAGCACATACCCTCTGATCTATGCCAGTCTCCACATTGCAGCGGTGCCTCTCCTGTCCAAGGTGGCACTGTTTTGGGTGCTTGTGCATAGTGGTGTGCTCTGCTGCACACTCTGCAGCTGTTGTGCAGTGTTTGCCTACATGCATAGTGTGTGTGTGTGTGTATGTGTGCATATGTGTGTGTCCTCCACACCCATATCCTGTCTTTGTGTGTCTGTGTGTGTGTCTGTGTGTGTGATATTATTGCCCATTCTGTCCCTCCAGGGTTACTCACCTCGGTTTCCAAAGTGCTCTTTCACAATGATATCCTGGTGCCTCCTGGCTTGAGCTGCCAGTCTAGGGTCCCTCCTCTCCATGGGTGGCTGCCCACCCCTTCCTGTGATCCTCCTCATCCAAACTATCGCCCTCCTCCACCTGGACAGGTATTCCACGGTTGATGGCCATGTTGTGTAGCATGCAACAGGCCAGGAATATGTCACAGGCTTTTTTAGGGTTGTATTCTAGGCACCACCACCAGACCTGTTTAGGCAATGGAACTGCATTTTGGCATGCCAAACACACGTTCTTTTATGTTTCATGTTGCAGTGTGTGCTTCACTGTATCTCTCCTCAGCCCCACTGCTGGTCTGCTGTATGAGGGTGAGCAGCCATGGTCAGAGGGGTATGTATGCACTGTCACCTGGGATGCAGACACATGTATTAGTTACACTTAGGTGCATATGGCCTGTAACACACACACACACACACACACACACACACACACACACCCTTGCCTGTCCATGCTGCCACCATTGTCCACCTGTTTGCCATTTCAGCCCCCACACATGCACAGGCACTGTACCGCCACTGTGTGGCCCTGCATATGTGTCCTGCTTGCAGCCTGGCCACAGCCAGTCTGACCCCTCCCAGGCCTGTGGGCCTCTTCCCTGCTTGTGGGGCACCATGCCACTGCCCTGTCCAGCCATTGTTCTCACTGTTCACCTGTTTAATGGTGTTGCTTGGGGGCATCTGTTGCTCTCGCCATGTAGATGTGGCTGCTGTGCTGCACCCCTGCTATGCCTGCCTTGTGGCCCAAAACATCACTGTCCCTGTATCTGTGTGTACCTATCCAGCAGGTCTTCTGGTTCACTAGTTCATCTTGGCTTTGGGCCATTGCACTCTTTCTGTCACTCCCAAATGCACTAACCAGCAGCTGTGTGCTGTGACACGGTATTTGTGGTGTAGTCATGGGATCCTGCACCACTCACCAAGTAGGTGCCCTGTGGAGCTGTCCCCACCCTCAAATCTGCTGCACATTGCCATCTGGTGCCAGATGAAGGCATCATGTGTACTCCCCAGGTTGCATGGTGCAGGGTATTGATGATGTGCCTTATGGCACTGCACACCACCTGGCAGTTGATGGAGTAGTACCCCTTTCTGTTCATCTATGCTGACCGCCTGCGCCAGGTGGTGCATGTATTGCCACATGGGTGCAGTCAATGGCCCCTATCATGCCTGGCATGTGTGCCACCCTGTGGAATTCCTTCATGATTTCTGTATGCTCAGCCTGTATGCTTGGGAATTTGATGAACTCTGAAGCATGGGGCAGCAGATCATTGAGGAATTGTATAAGGAGGCGGGATGTGGCCAACTGTGTGATACCAGTGGTGTCACCCTGGTTTCTGAAAGGTGCCTGTGGCAATCAAGCACATTGCTGCTGTCAGCTTGTTCCACTGACATGGCATAACCCCATCTGGTGAGTGCCTGCAGTTCATCATGGCACAGCTCACAGAACTGCCTCAGAATTGCCCTGTTGAGTTGGTAATGGCCCACTATCTCAGTGTCACTGTGGTGTTCAAAGGTGACACAGGCACAGTACCATCTCTGTTGGGCATACAGCCTATGGGTCTTTCAGCGCCACGTTGCTGTTTGACCCACCTCCTCACACCCTCATTACCTCTTCCATCAGAAAAATAACAGTCCCACCCATGTTGTTCTTGACAACTATGCTGGCTACCTGTAGGTGACTTGCAGTTAGGACACCTCCTTTATGCCTAACTTTGTACAGTGCATCTTGGGAGATGTGCTGGAGTTGCACCACACATGTGGACTGAGCATAGGGATGTGCAGAACATTCATGGAATGGCCCACCAAGATGTGCTACATACATAATCTTTTGCACTGTGGTGCATCTTGAATTGCACGGCGCATCACTCCTTTTGAATATAGCCCTGGGAGCAATTCTGATGGCGTGCTGGTGCAACTCAGTTGCGCCGCGCATAACTCTTTGAATATCTAGGCCCAAATTTTCAACATAGCCTTGTTATGATCCTGCCTCATGAAGAAGGGCAGAGAAAAGGTTCAACTCCTGGCTCAAAGGTGCTTTTGCACATGGACTGCAAAATAACTTTCAGGATGCAAAACACCTTTCTGGCAAGAATTATGAAACAACAGTGGTATTGTTCATGAGGTGGCATGCCCAAAATGCCATGTTGAAATGGGGGATCAAAATCTCAAATAACAGCTGAGTTATGCATTAAAGTTGAAACCCCAATTGAAATTCATTGAAAGGCATTTACCTTAGTTTCTCATGTTGCAGTCATCAGTTCCAGCAGCAAGACATATCTTCAATCAGGAGAGTGGATATTGAACCTGGGACCTCTTCAGGTGAGTGAGGGTCTGTAAGGGTGTCATGAGAGGTGTGGGAGGTGGTGCATGGTGGGAGGTTGGTTGGGGATGAGGGCCTGATCAGCAATGGACTTTTATTTTTAAAAGGTTTAAATAAAATAAAAAGATATCAAGGTACTGTTTTCTTATTCACAGGAAAACGGACATGGGAGGGTGGGTGGAAGACACTGACCACCAATGAAAAAAAGGTTATGTAGGGTTACCACAGACACCAAGGAGACAGCCAGCAATGGGCTGGGCAGGGACCAAAAATAAAAAAAAATATATAAAATATATCGAAAGTAATATAAAACATATTTTAAAAACAAACAAACATATGGGTATACAGTGTGGGTTGGGGGTGCCACTAGACACAATGGATTTTTCTGGGAGACGGGGTTCAAATGAGAACCAATAAAGAAAAAATAAAAGTATACAGTAGCTAATATAGCTGACAAGGAAACATTTAGCAACATGTTTGTCATTCAAAGAGGGAGGTCATCAGTGATAGTGTGACATGACTCTTGTGTTGCACAGTGCAGCCAGGAAGGAGGAACATACAGTAGCTGAAATGTGACTTTTCAGTGTAAAGCTGGCAGGTGTAGTGCTGGAGGGAGGCAGGAAAAGAGGGATGGATGTCAGTTTTGAAATGAGCTGGAATTTAGCACTGGCAATGACATCCCACCATGGACCATATGGTGTTCCGCATCTCCCAGCATGAGACTACTTTTGTGTGTTTCTGCACAGTGGGGCCAGGAAGAGGAAACAGTCCATGGCTGAATCATGACTTTTCAGATACAGGGCTGAAATCTAAACTGTTTGATATTTTGTTGGAAATTCTCTACCTTTGATGGGGAAAGGAAAACTAATTGTAAATCCTTCTGAAAACACATTTCTAGATTTTCCAGACTCTGTGATAGCTTGAATGAACATGTCTCTTTATTTACTATGAAGCCTGAGTTATTCTCAATCTATGCAAAATGCTAAAGGAAACTAAATAGCAGAGCCGTGTTCATACAAACTTACATTCGAGAACTTCACCAAGTTTGTGTGAACGCAGTCTCTTCTATTCACTTTTCTTTGCTGATTACAAAGATGTACTTGCAGGATTAACATTGTTTATTTATACTGAACTAACCTCACACAATTCTAAAACCATTTGCTTCATTCATAATCTAATAAATGCAATCAGATACAAGATATTCAGCTCTGCCCAATGCCCTTATAATTATAATCATTAACAGCACAGGCGGAAAGCACGTTTCATACATCTACTCCAACTCTTAGAAACAAGTCCACTTCTTCTTTTTAAATATCTTGCATCCATTCATCTTCTTCAAGTTCATACTTTTAAAAACCATGCGGGACTTCTGTGGGATGCTATTCTCAGTGCAGAATCATGCCATCACTTTATTTGCAAGCAGTAACTATTTTCTCTGCCTTCTCCTGCCTTCCTTATTGAATTATGTGTAAGATTATTATTTTCATGAGCTGTGCAATCATTGATTTGGTTTTTGCAATTTATGTAGCCTCTGATCAGTGAAAATGTGTGACTGTTTCAGCACTACTTAACTTGGGGATAATATTGCTAAAAATCGGCACTTTAATATGCTTAGTGTAGTGAGAATTCAGTATGGTATTTTTGTTGCCTGTAATCAGAGAAATCTTACGACAGTTCTAGTACCTTTACAATATTTGAATGATTTATATTGTAAATAGATTACTATAACCCCTATTTTGCTCTCTTACAGTCCTTGCATAATTTAGAAAGTTATGACTTGCAAATAAACTGATGGCACACTTCAGCGCTAAGAATAGTATTGCACAGAAGTTCTGAAGTTCATTAACCAAGGCACAGTTTTTTTTCACATATGCATTTGTGTTTTTACTGGTTTTCTCAGTCCATTCCCATGCAACCTTGACATAGCGTGTGCATGTTGAGGCACACACATGCACACCTTGAGGATGTCCCTCCCTTCCAGTCGTAATTAACTGCGGTGGCGGAGGTACTATGGGTGGGCGACCACCCCCAAGCCCGGGAGTGGAGAGCTACTGCTCAATCCTGCACCATCCTCACCCAACCTCCCCGGATCCCGGTGACCTGAGGTCGCTCCCAACCCAGGTCACCAGCGTAGCACGAGGTAAGGCATCCAGCGTCCTCAACCCTCAGTGCCACCGGCCAGCTGGCATAGTTTTTAAAAGGATGATCTTGAAGAAGATAAATGGATGCAAGATATTTATAAAGAAAAAGTGTACTTTATTTCTAAGAGTTGTAGGTGATGTATGAAATATGTACTTCTTTTCGGCTCTTATGCTATTAATGATTGCAATTATAAGGCCATTGGGCATGATGCATAGTGCATTTATAATGTTGATCTGCTGTGTTATTTTTGTTTTGTTTTGTTTATTGGAGGTCTACCTATGATCTTCCACTTGTATTTTCTCCACCCCTTTCTCCCCTCATTTCCTCACTTATGAATTTAAGCTAGTGATTGTACCATAAAATAAATATTATGGGCTTGTTTTAATTGATGCCCTCAATGTATACAATTGCCCCCCACTCAATCTTCTCACATATGAGCTTAAGATAGTGACTGTATCACTACCAGCATAAAACAAATATCATGGGTTTCTTTCCATTCATGCTCTATGGCCTGGATTCCCATTTGGTGTTATTTGCCCCACCCCATTGTGGAGTGAGGCCTGAGATTATCATTTTCTCATGTTGTGCAATCATCGATTTGTTTCTTTGCAATTTATGTAGCCTACAATCAGTGAAATGTGTGACTGTTTCAGTGCTACTTAGCTTGTGGCTAATACTAAAACAGCAGCACTTTAACATGCTTAGTATAGTGAGATTTTGTATGGTATTTTGTAGACTGCAATCAGTGAAATCTCATGACTGTTCTAGTGCCCTTTACAGCTTGTGGATGATTTATATTGTAAAAGGATTACTTTAAACCACTATTTTGCAAACGGTGACTCCGGGCAGCAAACCAAACCAGCACCTCCACGATTCCACATGCCATCAAGGATCAAAAGTGGGAATGGGACAGGAACCGGAGGTGCAAACACCCCTCCCCAGCGGAAAGAACACACAAAAATTGACAAAGCCTGCAGAAATCAAAACCAAGGTTCAGAAACACCAAACTGTTTTAGCACTTCTGCATTTTGGGGTCTCTCAAAGCAGATTACAGAATTCAAACATGCAGTAGAGTGGCAGCACAGCAATCTTGCCGCTATGCCCCTGTACCATTTTCAATATCGCTCAGAAAATCTAAACCCCTTGAGCAACTTCTTGCTTCAAACTTCAAACTGTTAACTTCCTTGTTGTCTAAACACTCAAGAAATCCCTGTATAGAACATAAATGTTCACACTTCACACTTCAGATATAGGTATAGCCAATACTTTCAGATGTTTCAACCACTGTTCAGGGCGGTTTAACCATTCTGGTCCCTAGTGCAACTTTGTGAGCCCCTCCATTCCTTGTTATAATCACCTCACCTGCCCTTTGCACCTCTCCTTCCACCGCGGTTCTGTATCATATCATATTAAGGCAATTGGAGCCAGTGCAAGAGGTGGATGGGCAGCTGGGAGATAGGTAGATAGCATGGCAGGCAGGCAGGCTGGTTTGGGGTTTGTTGGCCTTGTCGCTAGGGGCAATGCAAGGAGGCAGGCAGGAGATGAAATGGAGGTTAATAAACCATGTTTTGCAGCAGAGGGTAATATTATAGGAAACGCCAATGGCAAGCATGTTCCAAACATGTAAACAGCCATTTTATCTGACCTACAGTATTCAGGCTTACTGTTTAATTATTGATATTTTTTTTTCTTCCTTTTTGTTTCCTACCACTCACTAGATAGGCATATTCTGCGGCACAATTCCTGACATGCATCACCTATTCGCAGTTCCTGATATGCATAGCACTGCACTATGTTCATTTCCAAAGTGACTAAAGACTTTTAATTTGTGTCATCTTCTCTCAATTTTGTAACTGAAGTGAGAGACACCGACCTTCATAATGAGGGACACATCCTCAAACATGAAGATGCAAATTTAGAACAATGTGGAAACTATTGTGTTTACTTGAAATATATTAGCATGTTATGAATTACTGCTTAATTTAAAGCACAATTTATCTGTAGGCAGCAGCTTTTCCATGAGGGTCATATGAAGGACACAACAATTTTGAAGGGTAAAAATGAGGTAGTCCTTTCAAATCAGGGACGGTTAAGAAGTATGATTTGTGTGCTTTCCTAAAGCTTGCATACTGTGTAAGCACTACCTGAACTGCAAGTGTTCCACTTTGAAATGCCACACTACCCAGACCACATCAGCATCCCTTGGCAACAGCAGTCTTCTACCAAAGTGATACAAGGGGAAAAGGCTCTTCGGTCATATACTGCACCAAACTTTATTTTAAAGAAAGTGTAGTCAAGTGACTCCTACATTACTCTTCTTACTTGACAGCCCAGCCCATATGACTATAGATTTCTTCTGTTTGTCATCTTACTGAAAATAAAATCAACCCATTTGTTGCTACTCACTTGCATCACAATCCTTTTCTACATACAGTTCAACAATCGGGATAGTAGTAGTAGTAGTAAAATTTTTATTTTTATCAGAAGATATAACATAACACCATTAGGACAGAATCCTGTTTATAAGGTGCTCCTGAAAGTGATAAAACTTCATAGTTACAGAGGTTTAATCCAATACATCATATCACAATAAACAGTTCGTTTCAACCCACATGATGACAAATACATTAACATGAGCAAAAGACAAAATACATATAAACATCTTAAGTTAGCTCTAATGTGCAACTTTGATATAGAATTTTTAATAGTAACTTGTGCAGTTTACACTAGATCTTAGTCAAAGCATGTGCATTGCAAGTTCTTGCTTTAAAGCAGTGTTAAACTGGTTTTTATTGTCACATAAATTTTTTTTAAATACTCAAATATTCCACACTTTTGTGGATGAATGTAAAATTGCAGTTTCACCATACCTTGTTCTTGGGGACGTAACATAATAATTCCTCTGTAAATCATTTTTTCTGAGGTTATGTAAATGCTTGTTCTTTCCATTTGTTCTAGTAGATATTTTGGTATTTTAGTAACCATGGTACAGGTATTCTCATTTAAATAGCAAATGCCCATTTACACTTATTTCCTATTGTAGGCCAGTTTAATTCTGAATACATGTCACCATGATGCATCCATCTATCAGCTAATAAGACAAATCTAGTTAAATTGTTATACATAACTTCTACTTTTTCATGTTTGTGTTGGTAGCATGACCATAGATATGAATCCCATAGTCTATAACTGGGACCAGCATTTGATTAATAGCTTCCTCATAGTTGAACCATACAATGTTTGATCCGTCTAAGGGCCCCAGCCTACAGCTAATGGATTTAATTAGTTTATCTATATGATAATCAAATTTTAGAGCCACAATCGAGCCAGATGCCTAAGTACTTATATTTACTAATTTGTTGTAATGGTTCACCATGTAAGGTATTTACATCCAGTGCTGGAGGAATTTGTTTGTTTTTATACGACTTTTAAACAGCATTGATTTAGATTTTTCTCATTCAGTATTAAGTTAGAATCTTGAAACTGTTCCTTAATAGACAAAAAATCACTTTGGAGCACTTCTTTGATTTTGTCTACATCTGTACCTAGAAAGCAGTACCATGCCATCTGCATAAAGTCTAACCATGGACCTCTTGCACAACTGTGGCACTTGATTGGTATAGATCAGGAACAACAGGAGTAGCAGGACTGACCTCTGTGGTACACCCACTGAACACCAAGCTGGGAAGATGACATGCTACCCACCATATTGATCTGTCTCCTCCCCATCAAGTAGGACCTGAACCAACCGCAGGTCTCCTCTGAGACCACTGTTTTCCTAAGCCTTTTTAATAGGGTTTGATGATCTACTGTGTCAAATGCCTTTGATAAATCCACAAACACCATGCTCACCAATTCCCCATGATCCAAAGATGTTACTACAAGATCAGTGAGGTCGGTGAACATGGTGCCTATGGAGTGCTCCTTCCTAAACCCTAACTGGTGACTGGTCAGCAAATTATACTTCTCAGGTATTTATATAGCTGGACATGCATCAATCTCTCAGGATTTTAGAGATCACTGGAAGTAGAGCTATAGGTCTATTATTTGATGGGTTAGTTATTTGTGCCCTTTAAAAATTGGAATGACTTTGGCCTCCTTATATATAGTTGGGGCAACCTCTTCTGTAGACTCCAGTTAAACAATCTAGTAAGAACTGGGGCAATTATGCTTAGTCTATCTTTTATGAACCTTATTTCTATTTTATCATTTCCTGTGGCTTTGTTGACTTTTACTTCCTAATTAAATCCTTAATTTTCTTGCATGTTACACATTTGAATCTAAACTGTGGAATGGTTGGATTCTCATTAAATACATGGGAAAAATCTTCATTTGAAAACTGGCAATTTGTTCTTAATTTTTCTTCATTTTCTTTGAATCCAATTACATTGGGAGATTAATAAAATGCTCATTTAAAATGTTTGTTGAGGTTCTGTTATTTTGAATAACCCCATCCTTTTCAATTTGGATCATAGGGCAAGTCTGGTTTGGATTTTCCAGAGATTTTAGTAAAGTCCAGTATTTTCCTGTTCCTCCAGTTAGCTAACTTTTATTTTTGCAATATTGGGCTTTTCCTTGTTTTATCTCAGTTTTATTTCATTTCTCATTTTTTTATAATTTGCCCAGTCTTCAGGTAACAAATATTTATTTGCTTTTTCCAGATCCTATTTTTAACTCTTATTTCCTTTTTTATCTTCTTTGTAATTCATGGTAAATTATATTTTTGTAGAATTTTTGAATGGGGTGCTGAAGCTTCACAAGCTAACAAAAACAAGTCATTAAATTCTTGAATTTATCAGGTGGGAGCAAAAGCAGCTTTGACACTTTATGCTCCCTAACTTGGTTAATAGCAATTCTGCTTGAGTAGTTTTAAAATGTCTTCTACTAATCAACTTTGGTCTCTGAACTGGTTAAATAAGGTGATTTTCTGTTAAATTTATGCTACACTTAATTGTATTGTGGTCCCCAATGCTGACTGTTCAACCATAGCCTGATTAGCCATTAACTTGTGAGACACAAATGCCAAGTCTAGAATATTTCTCTGACTGGCTAAGGAGCTCTTCCTTTGGGAGCATTCATAATTTGTTTGACTCCCAGATGGTTTAGGCTCTGATGTAATGCTCGGCTTCAGAACAGCCCCAAGCTGAGTTAAAGTCTCCTATTAAGACAATCTTATGTCCATTTTGTGATCCATAATCATTTGGGCAAGTCTTTTGAGCACCTGTGATTTAACTTTAGGTGGAGAATAGATCGGTCCTATAATGAGTCTGAGCTGATGGAGTCTAACTATTAGGCAATCAGCTCCCTCTATTTATCCTGATATAATATGTCAGTTCGTCCTAAGTCCCATTGGGTATACAATAATACCCCCTCCTTTTTTCCTGTCTAATCCATGGCTAAGGAACCCTTCCAGTTCAATTTTGCTTTGCACTGATTCATTTAGCCAAGTGTCTGTTAACAACAATCTGGTTGCTGTAGTTCAAACCCAGGCTCTAAGCAAGTCCTGCCTATTTAAGATAAGCTACAGAATGCTGGTAAAATATATATTGTAAGGACGTTATACGTTACCATACTCTGGTGGTAAAATGCCCTTTGCACAATGCTGGTAACAGGTATTTGTAAGGTGTATGAAATAAATTCCAGCTCCAAGATCTCCCCATTATTTATTGGGAATGCCAGCATGGCGGAGACTCCCTGACAACTATTGTACGACAAACGACTGCAGAAAAGAGATGACCCGAGTGCTCCAATTTTTTTTATATTCCTTTGTGATGAATGGGGAGCTATAACTAACATGAGTTATGGCTCTCATTCTGTATCAATGGACTACTGTACTTTCTTTTAAAGATGTTAGCAAAATACAGTTCAACTATGGACTGTCAGGGAAGAAAATAACCTGATTAAACAAGTTTCCCAAATTCATTTACAGGCTATGAATCAATCCAGACTGTCATGAACAGTGCAGCCGGGTAGGGTGCAGGAGGGGATCACAGATGGTGATGATGGCCAGCCTGGGTGGTGAAATGGAGCAGTCAAAGGATGGCAGAGGCACAGAACAGTGGTACACAACAGACAGACTCTAAACTGGGCCTGTGTAAATTATTAATCTTAGGTGGGTCGATTCCTTCAGTTGCACAGTTGCTGGTACACACTACTCCGTGGTACGCACTGACAGTATGTAACAGCAGCCTATGTCTGACCCTAAGGTAGCAGGAAGAAACATTGGGGTTAATGCTTGCTACAATATAATTTATACAGTACCAAGTATCCCTTTGTTTGGGCAAGACAACAAAGATCACATATGTGCTTTATTGCTGCAAGCTGGCACCAGGACCTCCAGACTTTAAAGGCCAGCAATTATTTAAAATACAATTTGCCACATTCTGGACAATCGGACCTTTGTTGTTAATTTGATCAATTGTTTTTGCTTGCTACTTTGGCTGAGGCCAGGGTGGGGAGTCCATAAGGGCTGTGACACTGATAAATTAGTTTGAATACAAGGTGTGAAAAGTTAAATTGAATGGCTCTCTAGAACTTCAAAGGAAGTTTTCAGTTTCACAGTTTTGAAAGGGAATGTGGCTGACTGTAAAAGATGCAAATTGTCTTTGTGTCTATTTGCGCTTCATAGACTTCTCATCTGACTAGATGATCCTCTGAGAGCTGAGCTGGGGCCCCATGCTGGCGCACAGTTGGCATGATGGTAGGTAAGGCGTTGCTAGTGAGTCAGACCTCTCAAACTTCCATGAGTGCCAATCGATGCCCTCTTCTGGTTGGTGCTTCTCTCTGTAAAAGGGAGGGGTGGATAAACATTGGCGAATGCTTTCTGAAGTAAACAGCTCTTGATGTCCAAATTAGTTAGTAGATAAATTTCAAATGTTGAGGCAGTTCTGGTGTTCCTGCTGTAAATAACGCATTTTTCAAAGGGAGCTCTGAGTCCTGATTGACAACAGCCAAATTTTTTCATTTCCCCTTCCAACTTCCTTTTTTGTCTTCCCTGTCCCGATCCCTTTCCTCTACTGTAAGCCTCCTATAGGCTAGTTGAGCTCTAAATAATGCTTTGCCTTTCACTTTCTTGACACTCTTCCTCCTTCTCCTTGTCATATTACTCCCCTACTAGCATACTGCACCTGGCAGAATCCAGATATCCTCAGTGTTTAGCTGACTTTACTATGTAGCACGTAGTTGGGTACCCGTGTTATGTGGTCTACATTCAGGGACTTTTTGTCATTTTAACACCCCAGACTGGGCAGGATGTACAGTGTGGCTCTATTTATTTATTTATTTGTTTATTTAATTCCAGGATCTTCTTGCTTACTTACAACCACCTTCCTTCTGTGGTCTCTACCCGGTATATCCCTCAGTTTAATGGGGTGTCCAAAAGCTAGTTTTACCACTATTTTTACTCCTGTGTTTCACTCCCAGTTCAATGACGGTTTATAGAACAACCACCCATCAACCCCTATGACCTACATGCATATTGACTGCTGATACCTTGATTTTACACTGGGCTGCCACACTGAACTCAGATGGGTGCTGTCTTTCCTAAGGCCATCAAAAATTGTTCTTCCTAACAGTGTCACTAGAAATATTGGCAGCTATAAAACTGCAGTTAAACAGTTACTGCAAAATGAATAGGACCATAATCTGCTTAGAAGCTACTGTATCAGTGAAGCACAGAGTAAATTCCACACACATTGGGCCCCATGCACTAATTGGGTGGAGTGGCTGTGTGCATGTATTGGGGGCATGCAACCACTCCACATCCCATGCACCCCTCACGTGGGATGATCAGGGACCATGCAGCACATATCAGCCTCATTCTCTGGCCATGCGAGGAGCAATGCACTAGGGGTAGATGAGAGACAGGCTGTCACATGCGCCATGCACTAGGGCATGTAGTGCTGGCCATGGGATGTGTAGGGTGCAGCGTGCACCAGGGAGGACCCTGCCATAAACCCCTATGCCCGTGCACACCCACAGGACAAGCTGAACAGCCCACTGACCTCCAGGTCTCAGAAAACTGCCGTAATACCACACACCCACCCCAGCACACAGCGGTGAGTGTGGTGCCCCCACAAACACCCACAACACCCATACTCCTCTGAGGAGTACCTGCACAAGGTTGCCACCCCATCCCCAGCAGTACTGCATGTCATCCCCACTTCTAGCAGTAATGTCCCCCCACTGCCAGCAGGATTCCCTGTCCCACTGCACCACGTCGGTGCCAATGGAGAGGGCTGTTGGCATTGCCCTTCTACCACCTGCCACAGCCACCAGCCTTCAGACATCTGAGGGCATGCTGCCAATGCATGCCCTGTCACATAAGGATCACTCTTGGACCCAAGCAGGGCATCTGATTGGATGCATGGCTAAGTCTGTGACTCCGCCTGTGCCCACCCTGCATGGACCTGCATGCGGGGAGTGGGCCATGGACAGGTGGCTGGCGGTGATGAATGTCACGTGTGCACACCTGTCCACAGGTGTGGAGGCTGCATGGGGTTACGCATCCTTGGCTTGTAACATGTGCCATATGTGCATAGGAGCCCACTGAGTGTAGTCTATGGCTAGACAACCTAGCAAAATAATACAGGTGTTCTTTTTTTGTGTGTGTGTTTTTTGGCAATACCAGAATGCACCATTCTGCCACATATTAAACTGTCCATTCAGATAAAGAATTATTTGAAATTTAATGTTGCAAGCATATTTCATTTTGGACTGGATGGAAACCCACACTGTTTGCTAGTCATATTATGTAAAAGTCTCATCTTGATATTACAAGCATAATGGTGGATTGCTTTACATATTGGAAAATAAATTCAGTCCCCTTTTATTTTAATAATGATATGATTTGTAATATTTTAAACCTCAAAACATAATAGATGAAATTGTACATTACCAGGCACACAGGTGGGATTCAAACACATTTTTACAAAGCCTGATGCGTTTACAGTAAAGAGCAATTCTTTGTACATACAGTATTGTTATAGGGTCCTCAATATGTATTACCGGCTACTGATAGTACTAGAAAATCATTCCAAGAGAGTGTGACACAGAATACTGATAAACAGTCTGGACAGGATAGTATGCCTCCACTTGGGTTTGAATTGGCATCAGTGACCCTTCTAATTCTGATTGCAGCAAACAATGATCTATAGTGATAACCATACACTTCGTGCAGACAATTACATAAATAAGGTGTTTTGATAAACTTTGTTTTATATATTTTGGGTCGCACACTACATGTAAACAATGTATTGGACAATGCACAGTTTTTAGTATTTCTTCCACCACCCATTCTACAGTGTTATAAGGCATCCCATTACTTTACAAGCACTGTACTCACATCTTCAGTGTATGTATTGCTAGAAAATACATGTTCTGTGCCTTTGATGCAGGATTAATTATTTTTCTTTTTCTTTATTTTTTTAATTTATGAATGATTATGTTGGTTACACAGACTAAAAGGGGATCATAAAGTGAGATGAAAATACACAGAATGTGCCATGTGACCACATAATAAAATATCCATCCGGATAAAGAATGATTTGAAATTTCAGTCTGCAAGCATATGTCATTTTGGTATCATGTTACAATAGCAAACCAAACTGAGCAGCTTAAATAAGAGCCACTCAGTTTGTGCGGATGTCATAAGTAGTGATGGTACAAGGGTAGTGAGGATGTTGGAATAGCAAAGGAGTAGGAACACTACAGTGATGGTGAATGCCTGGGCTATATGTGCTGGTGTAGGTTAAGTACATCAGTGCAGCCTAATGCTGCTGAGTTAGTTGCCTGGTGTGACGGGTGTAGATGCTTTTGCTCAGTGCTGATGGTCCCAGGTTCAGGACTGCCTGTGGACATTATTTTGCAACTCTTTAGGGGTTGTTGATTTTTTTTTCTGGTCTATTGCCGTAGCCCAGTATCCCCGATCAGTGTCTTCCCTGGAGTTGATTGTATTTATATGATGGTATGGGGGCTTGCCTCTGCATTAAATATTAGTTTGCTTGTTGTCATTGTTATGATAGGTGCAGATGTGTTTCTGTGCATATTTTGGTTTTGACAATATGTACTTGCTGTTGTGTGAGTCACATTTCTATTTTCACTATTATGACACTGAACCTTTCATTTTGGACTGAATGGAAAGTTAAAGATGCAAACCCACACTGTTTGCTAGTCATGTCAAGTAAAAGCCTCATATTGATATGACAAGCATAATTGGGGATTGCTTTACATGTTAGCAAAATAAATTCAGTTCCCTTTTATTTTAGTAAAGATGTGATTTGTAATATTTACACATCAAAACTAAATAGATGAAACTGTAAATTACTAGGTAAGTTGGAAAAATAAATTAATTTCCCTTTTATGGCCGTGGTGGAGCCTTCAGCCATTTTGCGATCTATCTGTTGCTCCTAAAATGGCCGATCATGGCAAATTCCTTTGGACATTTGGAAGTATCCTTCTGAATGTCCAATGGAGCTGTAACACTCCACCATGATCGGCCACTACAGAGTAACTGCTGCACTATTTTGGCTGTAGGTCCGTGATTTTGGTGCAGCCATCTTGTGCACCGCAACTACGCATGGGTGAATGCCATGCATGCACAGTTCCATTGCTTCTGCCATATTGTGGATAGCACTCTTCTGCACCCTCCCACTGCTCCTGCCCTCCTAGCTTCCTCCATTACCTCCCAGCACTGGAGGGTAATGATACCTCCCACTGCTACAGTCCTCCCGCTTGCTCTGTTTCCAGTTCCCACGCTGACATAGGGATGTCCAATCCCATGTCGGTATAACATCTCCCCAACTCATATGGCACACTGAGAGCCCATCCCAGTATGACAAATTTTTTATTCATTCCCCCAGCCAACATCAGGGTGCCCAGTCCCTGTTGGCATCATGTCCACCCCCACTCATTACCCAACCCAGTGTGCCCAAATTTAGTTTTCCTGTAACAAAAAGAAAACAGTCCCTGACATCTTTTTACCTGTAAAAAGTAAATGGTCCCTCATCGCACCCCAGTCCCCTCCTCCTTCCCACCTCCCACTGAGCACTCACCTCTCTGCACCCCCGCCATTCTACTTGCCTCCGGAGGTCGGCACTGTCATCTTTTCTGGACTGGGACATGGCTGCATTCTTCAAAACTGAACTGCAAATTGAAGAATCAAAGGTAAGCACCATATAATGGCACCCAATGGGGTTTTCAGCTTATCTTGATAGATCAGCTATTTTTAGAATTTTGGCCCCAGGTTTTCAACATGGGATTCTTTGTCCCCCATCTCATGAACACTGTCACTGTCATTTCATTACTCAGTCCCAAAGGTGATTTCATGGTCACTGAGCAGAATCACCTTTCAGGACTGATTAACAAAACAACAGAGCATGCCAGAGGCAGGAAAATACAGACCAGTTAGTTTGACCTCAGTGGTAGGGAAAATGATGGAATCACTTCTGAAGGAAAGAATTGTTGAGTACCTAGAGGCCAGTGGGGTACAGGACCCAAGGCAGCATGGATTCACAATGAGAAGGTCGTGTCAGACAAATCTAATAGATTTCTTTGACTGGGTGACCAAAGTAGTAGACCAGGGAGGGCTGTGGACATGGCCTACCTAGATTTTAGCAAGGCATTTGATACAGTCCCACACAAAGATTAATACACAAGTTAGCCAGCTTTGGAGTGGGTCCCAAGGTGGTAGCCTGGATAAAAATTGGATAGATAACAGGGCGCAAGGTAGTAGTAAATGGAGTCCACAGTGAAGAAAGGAGGGTTGCTAGTGGGGTACTGCAGGGTTCAGTACTGGGACTGGTCCTTTTAATGTCTTTATAAGTGACTTTGCAGAGGAACTGGAACTAAAAGTTTGTCTCTTTGCAGACGACACAAAAATCTGCAACAGGGTTGATACACAAGATGGAGTGGAAAGGATGAGAAGGGACTTGACAAGGTTGGAGGAATGGTCAAATGTATGGCAGCTCAGATTCAATGCAAAGAAGTGCAAGGTAATGCACCTGGGAAATAAAAACACTGGGGAAGAGTTCACAATGGGGGTAAGATACTGACAACAGTAAAAATGGAAAGGACCTGGGGTAATTATATCAGATGACCTTAAGGTGGGCAAGCAATGTGAGAAGGCAGTAAGGAAGGCTGGGGGATATTGGGATGCATAATGGCAGGCATCAATAGTAGAAAACAAGAAGTTGTTATCCCTCTGTACAGACAGTTGGTGAAACCCCATCTGAAGTACTGGTGCCGTTCTGGAGACCCCATCTCCGCAAGACATAGACAGAGTGGAGGCTCTCCAGAGGAGGGCAACCAAAATAGTGCAGGGTGTGCATCATAGACATATGAAGAAAGACTAAAGGAGCTTAATATGTATACCCTTGAGGAAAGGAGGGACATGATAGAAACTTTTAAGTACCTCAAGGGAATCAACAAAGTCCAAGAGGGTGGCATCTTTCAGAAAAAGAGATGTGCAAGAACAAGGGGCACAATTGAAGATAGAGGGGATGGCTCACAGGTAATGTGAGGAAGTATTTTTCACAGAGAGGGTGTGGATGCATGGAACAGCCTCCCTGAGGATGTTGTGGAGTCAAGAATGGTGGGGAATTCAAGAATGCATGGGACAGACATAAGACAGTCCTAGTGGGGCATAGGAGGAAGTAAGCTGTTGGTTAACTAGGATCTGCAGCTTATCTGTTAGGTAGGAAAATGGGCAGACTAGGTGGGCCAAGCAGTCCTTATCTGCCATCAAATTCTATGTTTCTACATAACAGTGCCACTGTTCATGAGGTGGGGTCCCAAAAAGCCTGTGTTGCAAATGTGGTGAAAACATTCTCAAAAATGACTGCCTTGAAAGCTGCAGTATTGCACAGTTTCTAGGCACTACTCCTAACTTCACCAATTTTTTATATTATCTCCAGATTTTCAACATTGCCATTTTACACACCTCCTTATTCACAGGACAGCTGTCATTTTCACATCCTGCCCAAAATGTGTTTTCACATCTGTGGCACAGAATGGCATGGTTGCTCTGCGAAATCACCTTTCAGGACAAGTGAATGAAATGACAGTGGCACTTTTCATTAGGTGGGGTCTCAAAAAGGCCATGTTGAAAATCTGGAAACAACTCCAAACAATGGCCAAGTTATACCCAGTCGCTCCAAATTTTCTACATACAGGTGCAACTTTGGTCATCTGGCAGCTCTCTACAGCCATATTGGCTCTGGCTAGAATTTGTTATTTTAATAATGATGTGTTTTGTAATATTTTATACCTCAAAACTAAATAGATGAAACTGTAAATTACCAGGTAGGCTGGTGGGATTCAAAACCATCTTTACAAAGTCTTATGTGTTTACAGTGAAAGAACTTCATTGCACATACAGTATTGTTATAACATTGGCCAATATGGTACTGTCATCTTTTTATTTTTCAGGTTTGCTGCTAAACACAATGTTGAGAGATATGAACGTGGGAAGGAGTGCAGAAAGGGGCGGGTTGCAGGATCATTTTGCAGCAATCAGGATACATTGGCAGCATGTCGCCAGTAGTGAAAAGGGGGCTCAGTTCCAGAAGAAAATGGGAAGCACTGCTCTGTGCTTTTTTCCATTCTCAGAGCCCAATAATTAAACCTGCATTTTGGCTGTATGCAAGTATCCGTTAAATACAGTGTTTAGGGATTTGAATGTGGGAAGGGGACATGGGAAGGGGTGCAGAAAGGGCATTGGGGTGCAGGATCATTTTCCAGCAATCAGGGTATGTTCGGAGCACGTCACCAGATGTGGAAAATGGGGAGGTAGGCTCAGTTGTAGGAGCAAAATGGGGTGCACTGCTCTTTAGTTTTCCCATTCTCAGAGTAGGTCTATAAACCGGAGGGTGTTCAGAGCTGTAGGAGAATAAAACTAGTCTGGGGCTTTAGAACTGGAGGATCTGGGGAGGGGACACATCAGGGTACTGAAGTCCACGTGATTAAAGTGACTGTACAATCACCAGCAGTATAGGGTAAGTATGAATGGAATGTGGAGAGCAGTTGTGAATGAAAGTGAAAAGACTTTCACTCCAATTTGGAAGCGAAAGTCTTTCGCTTTCATTCACGGCCACTGTTGGCATTCCATTTAAACTTTGCACATGTTGTTTTAAGGATCACTATCAGATTGGTCTGAGATTGATGAAGTTTCCTGTTTCTCCTTAATTTGAAGTTTTACAAAATCAACAAGTTGATTTAGGATGAAATATATTCTGGTATTACCTTTACTGTACATATAATTAACGTTGACCTTTGCTAGCTCAAATGACAAAATGTTTGTACCAGGTTCCTAAACCTCATGTGTAACTTAAAGCAAAACAAGCATTTGTCAATGCCGAATGTTTGCTTGCTGGCATTAGCATTGGTAGGGTAGGAGTTACAGAGCTGCATAGTAGGAATGGCAGTGAAGTATTGAACTGAAGCCAACCCCACCACCACCCTGCAGATAGTGACAGACATTGGGGTGTGCCTTTGGGTTGTCAGGCATAACAGCCATGCCATTTCACCACACCTACCCTGCAGACATCGACAAGTGTCACGGTGTGCCTTGGGGTCTTTGGCCCTTATAACCCCCATTCCATCAGGAAATATGGTGAGATGGGTGTGGTATAGGAGAATGGTGTGAACTTTGGGGCTGAAGAGTCCAAGGCACAACTCGATGCTTCTCAGTGGCTGCAGGGTGTGGGTGGGGTGGAATGGTATGAGCACTGCAGGGACAATCCCAAGTCACAGCACTGATGCCTGTCATTCTCTACAGGCTGGGGCGTTATGGTCGGAAACCTTGGCCTCAGGCATCGTTAGTATTTTCCTCCAAATTTTCAACATGGTTTTTATGACCCCACCTCATGAACAGTGGCAATATCAGTTTGTTAGCCGAAACTGCTTTTGCACAGCAACTGCAGCATTTGTCACCACAGGTGCAAAAACACATTCTGAACAGGATGTGAAAAATGACAGCTGTACTGTTCATGGGGAGGTGTAAAAATGGCAATGTTGAAAATCTGCAGTGAAAATATAAAAACTGGTGAAGTCACAAGCGTGCATAGAAACTGTGCAACGACATCTGTAATGTAAGTAGTTTGGGATTTTTACAGCAGATTGTCAACACAGGCATTTTGGGACCTCCAATCAGGAACAATGTCACTGTGATTTTCTTTATATGTCCCAAACAATGATTTCCCACTGCAACCACGATTTTTGTGCTGAAAGTGTGAAAACACATTTCAGCCATGTTGTGAAAATGACAGCAGTACTGTTCATAAGGAAGTGTGGAAAAATGCCACTGGTGAAAATCTGACTGAAAATATTACAAATTCATGAACTTACGAGGTGTGTGGAAACTGCACAATGCTCACTCATAACACAGTCATTTTATGGACTTTTGTCACCAAATCTTCAACATAGCCATTTTAAGACCTCTGCTCATGACCAGTTTCACTGTGATTTTCTTAATCTGTCCCAAACATTGCTTTGCACACGACTGCACCATTGTGCGCATAGTGCTGAAACACATTTTGGGTGAGCTTGTAATGGCAGCTCTACTGCTTATAAGGAGGTGTGGTAAAATGGCAATGTTGAAAATCTGGCATGCAAATATAAAAATTCGCAAACTTATGAAGTGCGTAGGAACTGCCCAACCTGCGCCCTAAAACAGTCATTTTGGGAATTTTTTCACCAAATTTTCAACATAGTTATTTTAAGACCTTTGCTCATGAACAGTGTCACTGTGATTTTCTTAAGTGTCCCATACATTGATTTTGCACACCGACTGCGCCATTGTGAGCTACATGCACGGAAACACATTTTGGGCAGATGTGAAAATGACAGCTGTACTGCTCATAAGGAGGTGTGGTAAAATGGCAATGTTGAAAATCCAGAGTGCAAATATTAAAATTTCTCGAACTTACGAGCATGCAGAGGAACTGCGCAATGCACGCCAGAAACAGTGTCATTTTTAGATTTCTTCACCAAATTTGCAATATAGGTTTTTTGAGAGCCCACCTTATGAACACTGGCACTGTTATCTCTTATTCAGTCCCAAAGGTGATTTTGCACAGTAACTGCGAAATCACCCATTGGGCCCGATTAGCACCGTGACAGTTCAAGAATTCATGAGGAGGGGTCCCAAAACCCATGTTGCAAATGTGGTGCCAAAATTCAAAAATGCCTGAGATATGCATCAAAGTTGAAAAAACCCTATTTATTACATTATACATCTTACTGGCATTTCCTCAGTTCACAGTCAGCTTTGAAAAGTGCAGATGTGTTCTCGGTCCACCTAAGATCGTCGCGCCAGACTCCGGAGGTAACTATGGGGTGAGCTGGGGTGTGGGAGGCAGAGTGCGCAGAGGGTGGGCATGGGTGGGCACGGAGACCACCGAGGGAACGTTGTTTACAAGTTTTTTTTTTTTTTTAGGAAGGTGACGCGGGACGTTTGCCACGCTGGAGTGGGCTCTCAGGATGGCAGCTGGAGGGCTGTTTGGGGGCCTGGAGCTGATAGGGATTGGGTACCCCATTGGCCATAACAGTTTTTGCTTCACGCTGGGTGCTACAGCATGTACCTGATCTTTTTTTTTTGGGGGCATGAAGCCGGACGGGATTGGGCACCCCGCCGGCCATGCATACCTCTCAACCTCTCAGCACTAAAAATCATAGCACTGGACTTCAAAAATCATAGCAAAGGGTCAGGATGTGGAGCACTTTCTTATTTTAAACAATATTATGTTTACAGATAGTGGACCCCATATAGTAAGTAATAATGAATAGTTCTATCAGATTATTTTCATGATTTAATAGTTTGTGTGTCCAGAAATAGCTCTAACATAATGAGAAACATTGGTAAACTTGTGAGGAGCAAGGGTAAATTTGAGTGTGAAAATCATAGCGCTATGCAGAATTCATAGCAGTTGAGAGGTATGCGCTCATACGTGTGTGCATGGGGGCACTGCTCACTAATGCGGAGCTCTCCTTTCAACTGTACGGCACTGCATTTTGATGATTGCACTATGTTTCTTGCACATGCGCCAAGCAAACATAAAAATCTTCTCTATAGGACAGGATAGGAGAGATAAGAGTAGATAAAATAAGAACCAGCAAATAGGCTACATTGGCAGCATGTCGACAGTGGTGGAGGTTGGTGGATACTCAGTTACAGGAGCAAATTGGGGGTGCACTCTCTTTGTTTTGTTTTTTCATTCTTGAGCCCTATAATTAAACCTGCTTTTTGGCCATATGCAAGTATCCCGCTAAACACAGTGTTAAGGGATATGGACATGGAAAAGAGCCATGGAAAAGGGTGCAGAAAGGGTTTTGGGTACAGGATCATTTTCCAGCATTCGGGTACGTTGGTAGCATGTCATCAGTGGAGAAAAGGGGAGGGGCTTGGTTGCAGGAATAAAGTAGGGCACACTGCTCTTTGGTTTTCCCATTCTTGGAGTAGGTCTGTAAACCGGAGGGGTGTTCAGAGCTGTGGGAGAAAAATAGTCCCTTATTGATGTTTTACAAAATCAACAAGTTGATTTAGGATGAAACGTATTTTGTATTACCTTTACTGTACATATAATTAATGTTGACCTTTTCTGGCTCAAGTGACAAAACATTTGTACCAGGTTCCTAAACCTCATCTCTAACTTAAAGAAAAATAAAGCTTCTCTGTAGGAAAGGATAGGAGAGATCAGAGTAGATAAAGTAAGAACCAGCAATTGGGGTACATTTGCAGCTTGTCAACAGTGTTGAAGGGGGCTCGGTTTCAGGAGCAAACTAGGGACACACAGCTCTTTTTTTTTTTTTCATTCTCGAGCACCATAAATAAATCTGCATTTTTGCCATGTGCAAGTATCCTACTAAACACAGTGTTTAGGATATGAACATGCAAAGGGCAGAAGGGAGCTGGGGTGCAGGATAATTTTCCAGCAATTGGGGTATGTTAGGAGCACACCACCAGTGGTGGAATGGGGAATGGGGGTCAGTTGCAGGAGCAAAAGGGGTGCACTGCTCTTGGTTTTCCTATTCTCAGAGTAGGTCTGTAGACCAGAGAGGTGTTTAGAGCTAGAACTGGAAGATCTGGGGAAGAGGACTTATAAGAGTACTGAAGTTCACAGTGATTAAAGTGACTGTACAATCTCCAGCAGCATAGGTTTAAGTCTGAATGGAATGTGGATGGCAGCCATGAATGAAAGTAAAAGGCTTTTTTCACTTTCAGTTTGGAAAGTGAAAGCCTTTCACTTTCATTCACGGCCACTGTCGGCATTCGATTTAAACTGAAAGCTATGCCAGTGACTCCCCTCCTCTTCTTCTTGTGGCATTCTCCAGTACCAAATACTGGGCACAAAATTTATGATGGAGATACATAGACACAAAGATACATGAACACTGTCAGTAGTTAAGGGCCTATGGCCTACCGAGTCTGCCATTTGAGCTTGAAGTTCCCTTTACGCTTTTCTAGAAGTCTGTTGCCCTTACCTCTAACCTCCAAAATTCCCTTTGTCTATCCATGCATGCTTAAATCCCATAATTGTTTCAGCCCCACCACTTCCTCTGGTAGGGTGTTCCATTTGTCCACCACCCTTTCTGTGAAGATATTCTTCCTCACGCTTCCTCTGAATCTCCTCTCCAACTTCATCCCATGCCCTCTAGTCCTGGAATATCTTTTCACTGGAAAATAGTGTTTTGTGCACCCTGTTCCTCCCTGTAAGGTATTTGTATGTCTGTGTTATATCACTTCTCCCTCCTCTCCTCCTGGAAGTATATATTCAAGTCTTTCATCCTGTCCTCACAGGACTTGAGATGCAATCCCTGTACCTTCTTTATTGCCCTCCTCGGAACCTTCTACCATCTCTATGTCCTTGCATAGGTAAGGTCTCACGAACTGTACATTGTACTCCAGGTGGGGCCCACTAGTGTCTTGTATAGTGGAATTATGAACTCCCTTTTCCTGCTGGAGATACCCTGCCTATGCATCCCAGCATCCTATTTGCTTTACCTGCTGCCTTGTCACACTGTTTCCTACCTTGAGGTCATGAAAGATGAAAACCCCAAGATCCCTTTCCTGCTTGGTGCATGCTATATCCCCACCTCCCAACCAATATGTTGTTCCAGGGTTTTTGTGCCCCATATGTATTATCTTGCACTTCTTTGCATTGAATTTCAACTGCCAGTCCCTTGACCATTCTTCAAGCTTCTGCATGTCTCTCTTCATTCTGTCTACACCCTCTGGCATGTCCACTCTGTTGAAGAGATTTGTGTCATCAGCAAACAGGGAAATTCTGCCTTTTAGGTCCTGTGCAATGTCACTGATGAAGACGTTGAATAGAACCAGTCCCAGCACTGATCACTGTGGTATCCCACTGGTCATTCTTCCCTCTTTGGAGTGACAGCCATTTACTATCACCCTCTGTGTCCTGCCACCCAGCCAATTACTGACCCACTGCACTACTGTCCTGCCCACTCCCATATTCCCCAGTTTGTTTAATAGCCTTCTATGTGGAACAGTGTCAAAGGCCTTGCTGAGGTCCAGATAGGCCATGTCCACTGCCCTCCCTGATCCACCTTCCTTATCACCCAGTCATAAAATTCAGTGAAGCTGGTCTGGCATGACCTCCCCTGGTCAAATCCATGCTGCCTTGGGTCCTGTAGTCTGTTGGCCTTCTCGTTCCACCAGTCTCTTCTTCAGTAGTGCATCCATGATCTTCCCCACTACCAAGGTCAGGCTGACTGGTCTGTAGTTCTCTGCTTCCTCTTTGTTCCGCTTTTGTATAAGAACACTACATCTGCTGTCCTCAATCTTTAGGCACCTCCCTGTTTCCAGTGATATTCCATAACAAATTGAAAATTTAGCAACAGTGCAAGGAAATGCAACACAGATCCTTTCCTGAAGGAATATTGTTTTAGAAAAGGGATGCACTGAGCCTCTGAGCTGACCTGCTGTTGGATTTATATGTGGGAAGACTCAAGAGTTACTTTATCAAAAATGACAGTGCAACAGGGTAAGTCAGTTCTTGCTGGAAACTCAAGATTTTTGCACATATGAATTATGTTTTGCCTATACTGCTGTGATTCAGGCATTTGCAAGGAAAGAACCCTTCCTTCCCAGACCTGTTTTACAGTCTGCTGATTCTTTTTTACTCTGCTAGCCTGTGGTGCTTCAAACAAAAGACCGCTTTGCCATTTGGTTCCTTGTGATCCCATAGGGCAGACAGGTTGGGAATTATTTGAAGTGTCACAGGCTAGCAGCTGAAAACAAAGTGATGTGAGGTAAGTGGGCCATGGCAAACAGAGGTGGAGGGACTTTTCACACCTCACCAGGCTGTGCATTCCACGCTGCTTTTCTTGTTGTCCTACCAAAGAGGACTGCAGGACTCCGCCCATGCAGCCGTAAAATCAGGTAACAACCCCATCAGTTACAGCTGTTTTTCAATGCAGCAATTTGGCAATGGATGTCTAAAGAATCATTCATAAACACTAGTCATTCTTTCAAGGCATAACATACTTTAAGATATCTTGAGAGACAGACAAAAGCCATGTTCTTTAGAGCAATGAATGTGGGTCGTTAACAGTCACTGCACTGAACAAAAAAAAATACTGTTGAGAAATAAACCCCATGGTTTTATCCCTGTAAAAGATGCAGCACCTGTAAGTATGCTGTATGATTCCTCAAGGCACATTACCAGGTTCCACTAATTCAATAGAAGCCAAACTATTTGCGGACCACTATACAGAGTATGTTATTAATGCTGCCTGGTTGTCATGCCCTATAAGTTATGTGGGCATGACCAGCGTGAATGCTGCTAAAAATATGTTTTATAGTTTATTAATAATATATGGGATTTGGTCTTTCTCTTCTTTTAGAACTTATCTTCTCTGCCCTACTCAATATTTATGTGGCTTTAAAATCATGCAGTGTCTAGGTTACTTGAATATTATTGGAAACATAAGTGATTTTTATTTGCAGTGCTAATAATCCACAGTTTCATTCAATAATTCCTCCTTGGAACTGGAAAGAAGATATCATTTGGGTTAACTAGAATCTACAGCTTATCCAATAGGTAGGAAATGGGCAGACTGGGTGGGCCAAGTGGTCCATATCTGCCGTCAAAGTCTATGTTTCTATGTTTCTATGTTTCTATGACATTATCTATCTTTGGGACTACAGTGCAAATAAGGAAACTGATTTGATATTTGTCAACTTTTGCTCTTCTGTACACCCTACCAGTTTATAGTTTGAACTTCTGAACTGGTTTATTGACCTTTTTCTTGTTTGAAAGGACATATATTAACTGAAGAATCAAATCTAACAGATTTCATGCTTATTACCTTTATGTCCTAATGTATCTCTGGCAAGCATAATGTCTAACAACTTTCAAGCATTATAGACATATATATTTATATTGGTATGTTATTTATTTATTTATTTTTTAATTTTTATTTTAGTCTTTGGTAACGGGTAAGGCCTACTAGGCACAAATGCCTGTTTTCAGGGCGACCTGGGAGCACTAGGCGGCTAAGTGACTTGCTCAGAGTCACACAGTATGCAAGTGGAGGTTGTGAGAATCAAACTCAAGTCTGGTCTGCTGGATGTACCAAGATTGTTTACACCTCGTTCCTCTAACCTCTATACTGCCAGCCCAGTGATGTGAATAGTTTTGCTATATACAGATAAGATAGCTTTCTCTTTTACAAAGTGCTTTTAATAGCAAATGTGTTTGTTTATAGCATTCACATTATGACACTTTTGTTTTTCAATTTGGGTGAAGTCTTCAGAGGAAATGTCCTTAACCAGTAAGGCACAGCCTTTGTTTTAGCATTTATATAACATATTCTCTGCAGAAAGCTTTGTTAATGGACCATTAGGGATCCAGCATCAAAAGTAGGGAAATGCCATCTTAGGGTTCCCATCCCTAAGACCCCACCCATCTTGGTTTTCCAACCTTAGGACCCCCATACTCACCCTTCATGCAGGAACAGGTGTGAAAGTGTGCCTTGGGGTTAGTGAACCCTAATGCTCAACCAATTCCAGAGTAAGTAACCTAAGGTGGGTACAGTATAGGAGAATGGGGTGAGCATTGGGGTTTACAATCCCAGGCATACCCTCATGCCTGTTCCTGCATGCAGGTGGATGTGGGGTCTTAGGGTTGGAACCAGGTATGGGGTGGGGTCCCAGGGTTCGGAACCCTAAGATGTATTTCCCTACTTTGATGCTGGAACCCCAACAGTCCATTGCAGAGAATTTCCTTCTTTTGAGAAAGTATAATTAAAGGTTATTTACATGTGCAACTATTCATAATTTTTGACAGACTGTAATTATATCCTTATTTCCTTGTTGGAGTGCAGGGCCATTTGGGCCTTGTGGTCCCATCCTCCATACTCCTCTTGCATTTGTGTGGGAGGCGCTGGCTGTCTGGACCCTGTGCTGCAGTCCCAGCATTTCATAATGGTATTCATATTTGCATCTGGGAAAACACAGTGCCGTCCATCCATAATGTTTCATATATTGTAATCATATCCCTTTTTCTGTGTTGGAGCACATGGCCACTGGACCCTGCACTCCCATCAGTCCTTAATAGTATCTGTATTTGCGTGTGTGTGTGGGGTGCAGGACCATCTGAGCCCT
Source organism: Neoceratodus forsteri (assembly GCA_016271365.2). NCBI lineage: Eukaryota > Metazoa > Chordata > Ceratodontiformes > Ceratodontidae > Neoceratodus > Neoceratodus forsteri. Next base: position 255,655,437 of record CM028137.1, on the reverse strand, counting down.
GTGTGCCCATCCATGCTTCATTTCTGACATAGTATAGGACTCAAGCTCCAGTTCCATAGTGTGCAGACCCAAAGAAACACCTGACATTACAATGTTCTCCTATATAAAGCACAGGAAAATGTGAAACCTGTGTAACTCAATACAAATAAATATATTTTCATGAAACCAGCAAAAGGCACATTGGTGGGGTAAGCCATCTGTACCCTGAAAATTTCAGAAGAAAATTGCAAACCGTTTCTTCACATTAGGTGACAAAGAAATGACTCTGTACAGCTCTCATAACAATGTTATCCTATGAGAAATAAAGCAAAATGTAACCCTGCAGAACTCCACACCAATTTAAAATATTTTCATGAAACCAGCAAAAGGCACATCACCCATCTATACTCTGGAAATTTCAGAAAAAATTACAAACCGTTTTCACAGCGTAGTGACAAAGAAATTACTGGGTAAACCTCCCATTACAATGTTATCCTATGGGAAATAAAACAAAATTTAACTCTGCAGAATGCCCCAGCAAAGAAATATATTTTACCAAACCAGAAAAGGCATATCTGTGGGGCAAGCCCTTTGTATCCTTAAATCTCAGCCCAAAAGAACAAGCTGTTTTTAAACTGTGATATAGACAAGAAGGTTACACTCAGGTTGAAACCAACACTCACGTATATGGCAAAGGTGAATTTGACGAGATATCGTTTAATTGTATTTTCTTTTGTTTTGTTTAGTTTTCTTTGTCTTGTATATTACATTATGAAATGCATGTGATGTTCTTTGTTTTGAAAACTTTAATAAGTGTTATTTCCCCAAAAGGTGAGTTTATTCAGACATGAAGACACAGTAACTGGGATCAGTTACTGTGTCTTATATCAGAATAAACTCACTTTTGCCATATAGCTGAGTGTTGGTTTTAACCTGAGTGCAACCGCCTTGTCTGTATTGTTGTCTAATTTGGATTCTTGATCTTGCTGCTTTACCAGCACAGCTTCCTGTTACCATTTCTGTTTGTTTGGAGTCTTGTATTTTAACAGTGCAGTGACAAAGAAACAGCTATCTAAGAAATCCTTTTCACAATTCCTTTTTGCAATTTGTGAAATTGCAAAAAGGATCTGTTCGTGAGAATGTTTTCAGCGACTTGGAACAAAATACTTCTGCAGATAAAAAACACATTTCTGGATAAGTTATCAAAAACTGACCCCAGAATCTAATTCTACATGCCCCAATTAGGTAAACAGAACTGTTGTTGTCTACTGAAGCCCTGTATTTTTGTTTTTTTGTAATTTAACTTTGTTTGCCTTGCTAACTGAAAAAAGGATGGCAGCAGAATGAAAAAAGATTCTGCATTTGCTGCAAAAGATCTCGTGCATGTGAAAAAGGATTCTGAATTTATGGTAAAGAATCCTTTTGTGAGTAGGACTTTAACTGGTCCTATAGGAAATAATGGAAATTTTAAAATGTAATAACTTTGAAAAAGATTAATATTTTTTCACCAAACTTTCAAAAGACCCATCTGTGACCCATGACCTATATACCTTGAAAATTTCAGACCAAAATTCCACACTGTTTTTCACAGCCATGTGACAAAATTTCACCCAAAATGTTATGACAATCTATATCTCGACACCCATGCATCCAACTAGAACAAAACTTCCCACATCAAGAGATCTTTGGTCCCCAATTGTGCACGTAAATGTTCATGTGAATCGGTCAAACGGTTGCAAAGTTATTAAAGTTCAAAACTGTTGGTTTAACATAGAACTGGCCATTGACCACGCCCTATAATCTTGTTTAGTTTGTCTACCTTAAAGTCTTTGCATTTTGCTGTCTTTAGATTGGATGCCATATTGGCACACTCATGTGGGAGCTTTTGTGGTTTCCACCCTTTTCTGAAACCATGATTAATATTAGCTGCCTGTGTTTTCAACTTAAATTAAATCAAATTAAGTATACAAATTTTGACATTAGTAAAAACTTAACCTTTCTATGAACTCTCCTCCCGATGAAGATGCCATGAGTATCGAATTCACATAAGAAGTTTATAGTTCATTTGTGGTGAATGGGTTTTGCTCTGGTTCCATATTTTGCATATCTTTGTAAGCACGTTACAATCTGCAAAGTACCTTGGCATGTGAGGCTTTTCTTTTGATTTGTCTCTTTTGCTGAGCCTGCACCTATCTAGATACAGGACATCCACTGCATGGCCCTGTCCAGTTGCCTAGTTACCCAGTCATAGAACTCTACCAGGTTGGTTTGGCAGGATCTGCCATGTTGAAGCCATGCTGTCTGCTGTCCGTAGTCCTTTGGCCTCTAGGAAGGCCACCAGCCTCTCCTTCAGGATAGTCTCCATTAGTTTACCTACGATGGATGTGAGGCTTAGCAGTCTGTAGTTCCCGGTTCATCCTTGGGCCCAATCTTGTGGAGGGCACCACGTGAGCCATCCTCCAGTCCTGGGGTACACACCCTGAGTGTAGTGAGGCATTAAATAAGTCTGCCAAAGGTCTGCAAGGACCTCTGCCAGCTCCTTCAGTACCCTGGGGTGGATGTCATCTGGGTCTGGTGCCTTGTCCACCCTCAGTGCCTTCAAACCCCAACCACAAGCCAAACCCCAATGCCTGACACAGCTCTGCAATCCACTGCAGTGCCACCCCCAGCTCCTCCGCACCCTCCCGCCCATGCTAGCCATGCTTTCCCCCAGCGTGTCTACACATAGCGACATCCTGTCACCCAGTTCGCCACCCCCTCATCCGTCACCCTGCAACCCATCGCCATGGGGATGCAGCATGGAAGAGTCCTGCATTACAGACGGCACCCTTCCCCATTCGCCCACCTCATGGTATACCCATCACCAGGCTAACCTAACTGACTGATTCCAGTCTTTTTTTTCTGTAGAGCTTTTTGTGCTCTTGGGTGCTGACTGGCTCTGTAACCCCTACTCTTCCCTCACCAACCACTATATCCACCTAGGTCTTACCTGCCTTGTTCTCCCATGGATTACCCACCATGGCAAGGTCAGGGAAGGGAGGAGAGCCATCATCCCAACCCTCAGAGTCTGGATCAAGTGGGCAGGCCCTGGGTAGATTGTGGGTCAAGGCAGGCAAGCGGGGTTTTGTTGGTGCACAGCCCACTCTTTTCCCTTTCTGGTGCCTAACCCCAAGGTCAGTGTGCATGCAGTGACATGGGTGTATGACATGAAAATGCCACATATACTCAAATGCCTGACCCTGGCCCTGCAAAAGGTGACCTCCTCCTATGTCACACAGCCTCCACTGGCTGGCAGTCAAGCAATGGCATGTGCTGTTCCCCTTCCCCAAAGGAGGAGAGCCTTCCATGAATGATCGATCATCCTTCCCTGGCTGGCCCCCAACCATCTCTGATCCATTCAGCAAAACGGTATGCTAGCATGACAGTGAAAACAATGATGTGTACAGTGCTTCACTTCTGAAGAAACTCAGACATACAAAACTTGTCATCTGTGGTTGCTGTAGGACATTTTTTCTTGTAGCCCTTGAGCATTATGGAGCAGTTTAGCTTTCCTGCTATGCATGCTGAAAAATGAATAAACAAGTAGCAATATGCTAAATAAAATACAGTATGTAATCTCTGCCTTTTATTCTCATTTGTTGTGACAAGAAGATACAGGAAGAAATCTGAGAGCTTAACAGTTCACTCTCCATCAATGGATCCATAAATCCCACACTGCCCTCATTAAGGTAACATCTGACATCATCTCTGCTATGGACAAGGGGCCTTGTAAATGGTGCTATGTTGTTGACCTTACCAATGCCTTTGACCTTGTTAACCATAACCTCCTACTCCACGGCTCCTTTCCTTTGGTCTTGCCATCACATAATTAAATAGGTTCTCGAGCTATCTCACCAGTTGAACTCAATGTGTGAAGTGGGCCAGTCACAACTCCCCTTTAGCGCCATGAAGGATGGTGTACCCAGGGGTCCATCTTTGGCCCTCTCCTGTTCTCACTGTTTATTAATGAGCTCCTGCAGCACTTGTGAGGTGCATCAGTCCAGATGTATGCAGATGATGCCATTCTGTACAGGGTCCTCTTCTGACCCAATACTGCTGAATCACCACTTGCAACAAGATTTCCTTGATCTTGAGTCATGGTTCCTCAATAATCTCCTGGTGCTCAACACCAAGAAAACTAAATCAATGCTCTTCTATCACTGGACCCCTAAGTTCTCCTCCCCACCTCCATTGGTGATAAATTCCTCCGTGGTGACCCCTTGGATCAGGTACAATCTTTCAAATACCTAAATGTCATGCTGGACTCCAATCTCACCTTTGACACTCATGTTTCAACTGTGGTCAAGACCATTCACCAAAAGTTAGGACTACTGTACTGTCTCTTGCCCTACCTAACATTCCTCCACCCACCTGGCCATAGCTTCCTCCTCCTTGCTCCTGCATATCTCATATGGAGCCTCCGTGCTCCATTCTGCTCAGGTCTCCCATCTTGCCAAACTCGAGCAAACCTGCCACAGGGTTGCTCTGTTTACTCCTAGCCTAACTCTAGGATGCACCACTGCTCAGTCCATGACTCCCTTGCCTGGATTTCCTTTGAAGCTAGACTACAAAACCCACCTTTGCCTGACCTACAAAGCTAGTTCATACATTCACTCCTGCCTGCCTCCATACACATTATCCAATGAAAAACAACAACAAGGTCCTTAAAGTCAGCAGACCTACCTTTTCTCTCCATCCCAGCACTTTGCCTTGCAGGGGCTGATGTGCGTTGCCTTTTCCAGGCTCTCCCTCTGGAGCGTACTACCTGCTACTGTTCTGACCTGCCCCTCTCTACTCCTTCAAGAGTACTCTTAAATCCCATCTAGCTTCCCCTCAGCTCTACAACTGTACCTAAGATCTCCCACTCATTGCATCCAGCTCACTCCTTCTCCATCCCATATTCGTGCTCTTTTTCTTGATCTGCCCAGTAGCGCCACCTCTGCTCTGCTATGATTTGATTTTGGGTTACTCTTGTTTTACTGTGTTCCAATCAATTGAAATGACTGCCTCTTTCCTGATTTTACTGTATTGCTTGAAATATTTACTGTATAAATGTAAAACCTTGCCCATACAACTTGTATATACAGTATCTGTAACCTTTGCTACTTCTGTGCCTGTATTTACTGTAATATTTGTAAATAATGTACATGCCTTTTGTATATACACTGTGTACTATGTACTATTGTAAAAGTGTATTTGCACACTTATCTATTACTGTCCATTGTATCTCTGTACCTCCCTTTTTACCCTCTTCTGGATCGCCCCTGAAAAGGGACATTCCGTCTCAGTGGGCTTACTGGGTTACCAAACTTTAAATAAATAAAAATAAATAAGAATTAGGAATCTCCATCTCAAAGGATATGTGAGTACTGACTTTCACTTTCTTTCCATTTTAAGTCACTTATTAAAGCATGGCACCATCATTCACCTGGGTGACCACCCATTTGAAGTCTTACAATCTACAGAATTTCCTTCTACAGCACAGTCTGTGACAGACAGCTCTATGTGTTTCCACCTGTGAGAGCGGAACTCTATGAACTGCATGAAGAGTTGGTTTCCTACAATGGCATGCCAATGACAGACAGTACCAGACTAATGACTTCATGAGTATAATGGTGGTAAAATCTCACATAATGTAAAGTTATGGACTGCCTTTGTCAGCATTTTAGACCTCATTTACATTTTTGTATTTGAGAATAGAATACTTCTCAGTCAGTACAAAGACAACCAATATTATTTCTTTTGGAGCTTTTCGTTTGCTAGAATTCTGCATTTTCAACCTCTTTTGTACCCTATATACAGTCCCTTTTTTTGCACACTATGTCTCAAATGGCTCTGTGCATCATCCCAAAGACTCAGTGTACATTTGCACTTGTAATTTCCGCTTTGCATTTCATATCACTTTTTGAGTAAGAACTGGACCCATATTCTACAAGTCCCTTCCATATGTCTCTCAGTGGCCAGATAGTGCTTGCTTTGTCCTGGGGCACCCTACCATATTACTTCTGCACCATCCATACCACACAAACTGGAGTTGGAAGAATCCCTCCAAAAATGCTGGCCCTTCAATGTTCACTTACTTGCCATTGAGGCCTAAGAAGCACAGGTTTAGTAAGTCAGGATTTTTATCATGCTCCAACTCATGCCCAGTAGTGCTGCTGTCCTTTAGAGCTGGTTCTGCTGCCCACCAAATATACCTTTTCTTTGTTAGTTGCCACTTCCAGGCTCCCAGATTGACTCAGTTCCTCTTAAGTCCAACAGTTACCCTTTGGGGACCCACTCTTGGTGCCCAAATGACTCAAGGGAAGAAACAGGTGCACACACAATGGAGAAAGTGGCTTGGTGGTGAAGCTGATGCACTAAGGAACCTAGTGGCATGGGAGCATCTGTATGAAGGCCATCATCTTGTGTACCAAGTGGGTCATTTTCATATTTTTGCTACACCCATCTCCCATGTACGTGCTCATTGCAGTGCCATGAGGTAGAGGCACAAATGGCAGGTGGTCATCTGTGTTAGATGCACCTTCACAAGCAGCCACCAGAAGCAGTGCCTAGAGCAAAGTACCACACCACCAAACCCTCCCAGAAGCAGAGAATCCAGGTGAACTCTTTTGAACCCTCCCAGCTGGCCTCCCTCTTAACATTTTTAATTGATATCTGTGACAGGGTGGAATGGGACCCTGTCCCATTTGTTATGGAGGAGGTGTTTGAATGCAAGGATCTGTCCTTTTCTGTCTCTTTTCTGTCTGGTTGCACAACTCAATTTTCTTGTGAGACTTGGGACTTGATCAAATTGACAGGCTAGATTCTTTGGCTCTCAGTGTATCTCAGTCCTCTCTTGCTGTCTGTCTTTTTTCCCTTGCATATCTAGTTTTGCTGACATAAAAATATGTGCAAATCATTGTATGGAAATGTAACTGATAATGGGATCACTTTTGTTTAGAAGATGTATAGTGTTACTCTTGAAATATATATAATTATATGTTGAGATTATTGCAGAAAGCTATTGTAAACTCTAGAGACTACTTGAGTGCAAATGTTTGAGCCTTTTGCAAAAGCTGTGTAAAGGGGGCCTCAAAAAGCACACTGTATTCTAGTAGCTCCTGAAACTTACAAGAACAGAACACTTACGAAAATAGGATGCTTCCTAAGGATGGGGTTGAAAGGACTTATGAGCTCAGCTACAACTGCAAGAGTGATTACGTGAACAAGATACACAGATACTGAAAAATAATTTTATTTTGCCTTTGTATATAGTTTTACTGGACAAGTTTATTTATGATACTGCTAGTGTAAATAAATAATTTTGGTGAATTCTACAACTACTCCTGGTTTTCTATGTTTCCTGACCTGTGCCTCAACGACAATGGCTTAATATGGGTATATGGTAGTCCTATCTGCCAAATGCATGTTCTAGTCTGCAACATTTTCAATTGTGAACTTTGTACTTTCATGTCAAATGTTTATAACGAACTCTCTATTAATTCCTCACTTTGAAATGACACATCAGTAGGTGCAAATAAAACAATTCCAAGATTACCCACTTGATCTCACAAATGTGGTGCTCACCACTGTAGTGGGTATTATTGTATAACAAAAAAACCAAGTTGTAGTGTGTAATGATTTCCCCAGTGGACATCTGTGAGCTAGAACTGACCCCTGAGGTACACCACAGCAGAGTGCAGCACTGCTCAATGTAAAAAGACCTGAGTGCAACCTTCTGCACTCTGCGGACATGTACTGTGGGACTCAAACCAAAGCAACACTCTTCCTGCAAACTTTACATAGTGCCTCAAACAAGCCAAAAGCACCCATGATCCTCTGTGGCAAAGGCTGAAGAAAAGTCAAACAGGACAAAGGATGGAACAATACCCATTATCCCTTACCAAGAAGGAGATCATGGTGCACCCTAGTAGCATGGTCTCCATTACTATGTGAGATAAGGAAGCTGGACTTGAAGGCTCATAGATGTCATATTTATCCAGGTATTGCTCCAGCTGCTGCCACATTTTGATCAGTTTCCCCAAAAGGGAAGGTTCAAGACAGGCTTGTAGTTGTAGAGATCCTCAAGGTCTAAAGAAGATTTCTTAAGGTGGGGCTTAACAACTGCCCTTTTCAGGGCAGATGGAAAAACTCCCTCCCCAAGGGAATACCTAATAGAGCTCCACAATAATCAGATGATGAAATCCCAACACTCTAAAATAAGTCAGATCTGCTCAGGGTCAAACATACAGAAAGTGGGATGCAGTCCAGAAACCACCCAAAGGACATCATCCACCAAACCCAGTACAAAACTCTGCCCATAAAAGAAGCTTCTTTATCTATCGAAGATAGTTTACTGTTAGTGAATGCAAGGCTGCTTGAGGATATCTCAGCCCAAATGGAGGACAGCTTACCTAGAAGAACCTGTTAAACTCCTCACATTTGTCAAGAGAAAAGCCTCTGCTGGACTAAAGACAGACTAGATTTAATAGTCTATACACAGTGTTGAAGAGCTGAGCATACCAATTCCTTCAGCAGCAATCACTCCTGACAGGAATGCTGACTTTTCAGAGTGGTTGCAAACTGATACTCATCATAACCAAGGCAAATTGGTAATCACAAATCATGTTTTGAAGGTCAGTTATTACTGATTCTTGTTAATCATCAAATGTTCCCATACTATCATCAAGGCAGATTGTGATCTAAGATCATCATCTAATCTTGATTTAATCATCAAACATGTAACTTTTAAATCACCAACTGATGATTATTGATTATTTTTGTAGCTTTAATCAGTATGATGGTGTTTGATGATCTGTGGATGATCAAGGGATTATCACTGATGATCATTGATAATTATATTAGTTTTGTATTATACAATTGTAAGTAAAATTAGTAATACTTAACAATGTTCTGTTATTAATATGAACATATGAATGTCAGCTCTAAAGAAAATCACTGAATGGAGCTACATAAACCATTCTGAGCCTTAATAATACTAGTAAGATGTGAGGAGTCAGAGTAAGTATAATTGAAATTGGTGTGTTTGTGTAGAAGATGTGTCATTTCTAATGAGTTCAATGAACATGTCTAATTAGAAGGCAAGATGCAGTCCATGAGTATAGAAGAAAGATAAATTATTATTCTTTAATTTATTGTAGCAATCTTGACCATGGCCAGTCACGAAAAATCTTGATAATATGTGATCATCATTAGCACAATAATTATTTCTGTAACATTGTGGTTTCTGATTGGCTGCCATTTGACATTCATGAGTAATCATTGTTAGTCATGATCACAATGATGATGTTTGAAGTTTGAACATGATCTTTGAATATAATTGATAATAATCATTCATGACACATCATTATTAAATCACCATCTTTTCAGCTGAAATGAGCCCTCGGGTTAATTTATCCTCCTGAGTGGGACATCCACCAACTATTCTCCAATCTCCTCCCTTTGTCGTCAACCTCCTTATATCAGCATCAAACCATCATGACCTGTGCAGAAAATCAAGTGGCAGGTGCGGAGAGGTGCCAGGAGTCCACATAGTCACAAGGGATAGGTTTAACCCTCCATGACTACCTCAGCTCCATCAGACAAGCTGGCTCCATGCCTGAGATGTTCAGTACCACCAAAAGCCCGAGGATCCAGACTTCTAAAGATCAGTATCTGACCATCTCCACTGGGGCGTTAAATGAGGAGCCCTCAGAAGAACTACATGGCATGATGATATGATCAAATGACTTGATCAACCCTTCTATCACTATCCTATCAGGATACAATAAGAAACTGGATCCAGGCATGCCCATGCGGTGGGTACTGATGACAACCACCTGTACAAAGCCCAGGGAAGACATCACCTGGTAGAACTGTATTCCCAAAAATGCTTCATCATTGACCCAAATATTAAAGTCACCCAAGACCAAAAGTCTGTGCAACTCCACCATCAGATTGGCCTTGAAAGTCTTATGTTCCTGCAGGAATTCATGCCCATATCCAGGAGGACAGTATATAGGCATGATCTTGAATCATGCACCTGGTGTACTCTTTACCACCATGCATACAGACAATTTGGTATTTCCCATGGGGTATGCCATCAGTCCCAAAGCAGATCTAAAACAGATGGATACCCTGCCTCCCCATGTTCCCACCTAGGGCAATGCACCACAGAAAAATCTGGCCGAATGGATGCCTTAAGCTCAGGACCTGAGTTATCCCCCAAGCAGGTCACTTAGATACATTCAGATCTGCTGAGGAATCCACAATGAAAGCTTCCATTACAGCTGTTTTATTCCTAAGATGCCTGGTGTTGCACAGAATTGTCCTAAGGGGAGGAGCTGATTCAGCCATCCATTGCCTACCTGCTGACCAGAAAATCCAGGAGCCTGGGAAATAGATCAGGCAGGGAGGACCCTCTCTCAATAAGGTCTACTCACTGGGTGCCTCCTTGATAGCACACTCCTGATACTGCCCCCCTGCATCTAACCATGAAGCAGATCTACATTTTGGATAGTGCCCCCTGAAGCAGTTAATCACAGCCACAAGCAAAATACAAGGAGCCATCAAAGGGATGCCACTCGTAGTTGCTTCACAGGGTAGACTAAATGGGGCCTCACTGCTAAATGACACACAATGACTCAACCTCCCAACACTCTGAATAAAACACCACAGCCACACAATAACAGCCAGTATCACTCCCAAATCACCCCACACTAATAACCACCCTCTAACAATACATTGCTACTAAACTAGTCATAAGCAGCCATGCACCATACACACCATTTATATACACTTAAAATAAAGTCATGCACATCATTATACATCAACTTAAAACAGTGAACATTTTTTAAATAAATCCTTAGAATGAGTTTTGTTTCCAAAATGTCCAGGCAGCTGTAACAATACAAATTACAAAGCACAGAATTATAAAGAGTTTTGATACAAAGCATCTCCTGCTGCCACCAGGAGAGGGGTTCAGACCAAATATAGTCTGCATTTAATCACATTTGTTAAAATAAATAGTCAGACGTCATCTTCAAAGTTAACTTAGACTGAAAACTCCAATGTAAAGTGTTGAACTATATTAAGACTGGAATAACCACACACAGATGCACAGAACAGGGCATCAGTCCATGCTAGAAACTGAGGGGAGATTCCTCTCATCACAGCTGTACTCCCAAATGCTGACCTCCAAAAGTAAGTGGGAAACAACTCTGTCACCTGAACCCACAGAAGCTAAAAATCTGAGCAGACAAAGAGAGGCATTCTCACCACCATCCTGTTTCAGGTGTTAGGGAAGATCTCTGCCAATTAAATAGATTCAATGTCCTGTGCAGCCAGTATAGTGTTATGCTTGTGCAACTGTTTTAGTTTGGTTTTGGCTGTTCGTACTCTCTGTTCCTGAGGAATTAACACCTGTAGGATTATGAAAACAGGAACCATGGAAGGATTCCACCCCTAGAGTGCCATGGGATGATTCCTGTGGCTAAAGGTACCTTAGGAATCCCCTAAGGAGAGAGAGCTGCCACTGGAGGAGGAGAGGAGGATGGTGGGGCAAGAAAAAGTGCTTCACAATGAGGCTGAGAGAAACTGCTTATATAGCTCAGGAAGTGGGAGTGGCTGGCTGTGGCCATCGAACTCCAGGCATAGCATTTCCAATTCAATATCCTGTGCAGCTAGTACAGTGTTATGATTGTGCAACTGTGTTAGTTTGGTTTTAGCTGTTCACACTCTCTATTCCAGAGGATAACCACCCTGTAGGGTACAAAACATAAGGAACCCTTGAGAAGGTTCCACCCCTAGAGGTCCCACTGGATGATTCTCATGGCTAAAGGTACCTTAGGAATCCCAAAAGAAATGTAGTACAATCATATCCCAAAGAATGAGGTGACACAAAGCTTATGAGCAAGCAGTAACTGTGACGTAGGAGCAATAACTATAACATAGTTGTACAGAAGCATAGACAGTTTGATAACGTAATGAGATGCTCAGTTGGATAACATAATGAAATTCCCAGGTTTCGTAGCATGATATTAATGGTTTGAATTGAGAATGAGGGATCCTCTAAGGAGAGAGGAATGACAGGACACCCTCCACCTCCATCCAACACCAGAACCTACCTAAAGAAACTAGGGACACTACTATGCTAGCTAACAATTATGACCTGAGGCAATGGAGAGAAAAAAAACCCTATGAGGAGAAATCTCTGGGGATTCAAGGCCTAGATCACCTTCCCTGCAGGCTTGGGATAGTTTAGTTAGTGATGGCTCTGGAGCTGCAATTTGAAAACCCAATTAAAGGAAGGTGGAAAATACTCCAATTTGGAGGAAGACTCACCTCAAACCCTCTAGCGGGAACACCGTGGAAGGTTGCAAGAAAACTCTGCAACAATACATACAGCAGCAAGGTGGATGAGGAGGCAATGACTGCTGAGGCAATCACCTTGCCTACCCCTAAACTCAAACCAGGGGAACCAGAGGCAGTTGCTGAGAGAATGATGAAGGTGCCTTGCTGGAAAACCACTAAAGTCAATGGCTTATCATTATAGTGGAACACTAGAGCAAAGGAGATTGTGTGAACCACCCTTCACTGCTAGTCTTAAATTCTACACCAGGAGCTGCTGTCACATAGCAGGCAGCTATGCCAGCTCGGGTGAGGACATACCCAGCTATGAGCCAGGTGAGAAGGATCCTGCCCCAAATTGGACACACTTGAAATGTGGACTCAATGCAGAGCAAGACCATCAGCTGCAGGACCCTGCACCAGAATAGAATGGCTGACATGCCCCAGAATTAGATTGAGGCTGAGAAGCTGGCAAGCCAATTGAGCTTGGTGCTGCTCATAATGAGCAGTGAGTGCTGAGACCTTGCAAGGTCAAAAGCAGATTGAGTGCAGCAGACATCCCAGAGGCTGAAGCCAAGAGGATGCAGTAGGCATGAGCAATCGATTGCGTAGTAAGAGTGGACCTGTATGTAGGTCAGTAAACAGAGTAGTAAGTGGATCTGCACATAGGTCTGCATAACATAGTAGCAATGAAACAGCACTGAATAGTGGGCCAAGCCAGAGAGACATTTAAAAGCCAAATCAAGGTGACAAATACTCTGAGGATTTTGGCAGTGAAAGTAGGATTTAGAACAGAAATAATGAGCCACATGGGGCCATGAGTCCCAAACACTTCCCAGTCCACGCAGTAGGGACAAACAAGAAAAGGACGGAAAGGGCCAAGAACCACATGCAGACATAAAACTAATTTAACAGCCTCAGACCTCAGAGTATAACAGTGTGACTATATACAAAGCAACAACTGTATGGTGTACACTGAATTGTAACTGCAATAAACATAAATAAGGAGACACAATGCTCTGAAAGCAGGTGTAGAGTAGTGCAATGAATGTTATAATGAGGTAAATAGAATGTGACAGCATGACTGAACTGCATAGCTAGGATCAGTGTAAACCTTAGTCAAGTGAAATCAATTGAGTATGCAACATGGAACAGCTATGGTTGAGCTGAAACACACAAATAATGATTGCATTGCATTGCAGTAGTTTGAGAGCTGGTGACTGAAAGCAAGTAGTAGGAGCTCTGGAACAATATCTAGGAGTTTAGAAACAACCCCCAAAAAAAAAACAAAACAAAAAACAAAGACACACAAACACAGAACAGGAGAAAAGAAAGAAGAAGCACACATGCAGCCAAAGGCAAAATACAAACCAGAAGCAGGAAAATAAACAGAGAAATCCAGCAAAGACAAGCAGCAGCAGCAAGCGTGGGGAAGGCTTAGCTAGTCCTGCAGGCCCCAACCAGCTCAGAGGACAGACAGATGAGGCCTTCAGCTGCAAAGAAAAAGTACTTCACAATGAGGCCGAGAGGAACTGCTTATATAGCTCAGGAAGTGGGAGTGGCTGGCTCTTGGCCATTGAACCCAGGCATAGCTTTTCCAATACTACAGGGTTGATTGTCTACATTCCAAGCCACAATTGTCAGCTTCCAATCCCACAACTGTTGATGTGGTTTGCAGTATAACAAAATCCAGGGTTGAAAATCCAGGGTCTGATCAATGCTGGAGTCTGGCCACACAATGCCAGGTCTCTGAACCAGCAGGAGCTAATACAGCCCAGTCCTGCCCCATGTCTGCTTTCCCAGCTAAATGTCAGAAGCTTCTTACGCCATCAAAACTGACACTAAAGCAGAGGCCAACAGACCAACTTCATGTCTGCCAGGAGTGAGCACAAATGGGTTTCCAACTCTGTCCACTGGGAGTGAATGCAATCAGAAAACTATCTACAATAGTTGAATATAAAACAAAATTACTGCAGTATGTTTGGCTGAACAGCCAATGGAACCAAAAATGAACTTGGACTAACTTAAAAGTAAAAGCTTCACTTACCTAACACTACCTTACTTAGCATCACTTACTAACACTGAACCTGCACTAAAACTAGCTAAAAATTAAAACAAGCTGCAACTAACAAATAGAGGACTGATCTTGACTACAAACTGAAACTGCAGAAGTTCACAGACAACCACCCAGCATGACTGCCATCTCTTGTCTATAAGGTAGGAATAGTCATCCAAAAACATTAACTTGTCAATACATTTAAGATCATTTCATTTGTAAAAGTAATGGTGTAACATGGATTTTGAATAGTATATTTTTATTGTGCATTGTTCTACAGTACTTATTTTTAAATGTTCTAGCTTCAGGCCAGGGTCATGTAAGAACAAGGGACATGGCTCAGAACTCCTACTAGTTAACAATTAAATAGAGTCAATAAATAAATAACTTTACTATTTGTACACGTCTAATGAAGGTGTAGTCTTCTTTTAACAGTTGTGCTTTTAAAGTGCTCCAGTCTTGCTTTCTCATAATTAGAACAGAACAGAATCCTATAAAGCCAGTGATAAAATTGAGCAAAGCATGTGCAGGAACTCAGTTCCTGTACCTTTTTGCAGCAGGAACAGAGTTTCTGTACTTCCTTCCACTGATATTTGAAAATACATTTTTCAACAGTAACATAATAACATTTGTTTGGCCTATGACTTGAGATCAGTGGATTCCATCATGAAATCTGACTTGCAGAACAATTTTAATTGTTTTAGAAATACTTTGACATCTCTGACTGGGTGCACAGATGTTTCTGGATTGAACAAAATATGGAAACATAGATGTAGACAGCAGAAAAGGTCCAAGATCATGAGTCCCAAGAGTTATTCTTCAGAGTGAGGATCTTAATTCTGCTTTTCATTTGTGCCAGTGTTTGAGTTCCTGTACTTCTGTTCACCACTTACACCACTGATGAAAGCAGAATAATGTAAGATGTAATTAACAACTGTGTTAGATGTGACAAAATTTTAGATAAGATCACACCATGGAATCTATTATGCATAAAAACAACCTTTTTCTTATTATTTAAAATCATGTTAATAACTAAAGGAAAGATTGGTCTTGTGGAATCATTGGTAGGTGCATTACTTTGCCACAGGTGATCAAGATTTTTCCTGATTCTTATTCTTGGCTGTTGGCCAGTGGAGCCTAGGTTATGTGATGGAGACTGCACCTCAACCTGTGGAGGAGGACATTACTATACCACTATATGGGTTCAGGAAACTGGGGAGGGTTTTAGGCAAGTAGCACTCCAGGTTACTTTCTTGAGGTGCTGCTTGTCCATGACAGCGGAGGACAGGAGGTCTGAATCAGAACTTAACTTATGATTGAAGAAATGGTGTGGAGAAGAGGATTCAGATTCAATGGGGACTGGGGCTCCACCTGGAGAGATGGACAATTGTTCAGGGGCGATGGCCTGCATCACTCCAGGAGTGGAACTGAGATCCTCAGTGAACAGTTTAAATGCTACATTAATAAGCATTTAAACTAGCTGAGAGGGAGGCAGAATAAGGTAGGAAGACATAGTCTGCCCCCACATGCCACAGGGTCAGCAGCAGGTATTCCAAGTGAGAGGAGTACCAAAGGAACAAACACAAATACTGTAGGTAACCAAGAGGTAGAGAGGGGCCAGAAAAGAAAATAATAGAGGAAAGGAGGACAAAGGACAAGCTGAGGGGAGGTCGAGGTACAAATTGGAGAGCCATGTGTTTAAATGCTTGAAGTCTGGGCAACAAGATGGCAGACATAGAGGCCACCATGGCAGCAGAAGACCTGGACATAGTAGCAATTACAGATACCTGGTGCAATGAAAACCAGGACTGAGAAGTAGCCATTCCATGGTATGCTGTATTCAGAAAGGACAGGGTAGGTAGGAAGGAGATGAGGTGGCTCTTATGTGAGGAGAGGAATAAAGGCCACAGAAATACAAGGAGAACAGAGTGAAGTAGAGGTTCTGTGTGTCACCCTGGAGATTGGGGTGGGGCAGCTATTTGAACAGGATCATCTACAGACCTCCAGCACAGGGGTAAAAGGAGATAAGGATATGAAAAAGAAATCAAGGGATAGCTAACAAGGGTGAGTTATTGCTAGTGGGAGACTTCAATATGCCAAATGTGGACTGGAGCCTCCTGCTGCAGCAACAGGTGAGGTGGAAATCCTAGACTCCTGCAGGGCATTCCTCAGGCAACCCACTCATGAGGGGTGATACTGGACCTGACACTGTCAAACAGGGACAGTATCTCTGATGTCACAGTGGGAAGTCACTGGGACCAATGATCACTGGATGGTGTGGTTAAACTTTAGGACCAGGCCAGAATCTATCCACACTAAAATGAGAGTCCTGGACTTCAGGAGGCCTCAATGAAACCCTAGCAGGCTAGGAAAATGGGTGGGGTAAAGGAAAGTGGGCAAAAATAAGGAGAGGCATAGAGAAGGCAACAACCTCTATGTCAGGCAGGTTACAAAGAGCAAGAGAAAAAAAGAGACCACTATGGTTCTCCTGGAAGTAGATGACAAAGTAAAGGAAAAGAAGCAGGAATTCAGAAGGTACAACTCAACAAAGAAGGAAGAGGATAGGGTGCATTATCATGAGAAACAAGGGAGGCAGGGAAGGCAATTAGGAAAGCAAAACACAAACAGAGGAGATTATAGCCAGGTCAGCAAAATAGAGGGATAAAACATTCTTTAGGTACATTAGCGAAAGGAAGAACGTAAAGCAAGGATAGTTAGACTAAAAGGGAAGGGAGGAAGTGTGGAAGAGAACCAGAAAAAGCAGACATATTGAACAAGTACTTTGTTCAGTTTCACAAAGGAAGGGGTAGGAGACAGGCCACAGATTAGGGAAAGGGCATTAAGAGAAGGGAAGTAGACACAAGCCCTTTACGGATTAGAGAGTCCTCAGGAACTAGCAAAACTAAAGGTAAACAAGGCAATTGGGCTGGATGGGGTTCACACCAGGGTACTGAAGGAACTAAGGAAGGAACTGACGGCCCTGTTCAATCTATAACTGGATATGGGGAAGTGCCAGAGTGACTGGAGGAGGGAGGATGCGTCTCACTACACAAAAATGGGAATAGGAAGGAGGCAGGAAACTACAGACATGTAAGTCTGACTTCAGTGGTGGGCAGGTTATGGAAACACTACTTAAAAAAGTACTGTGGACAAAAACAGTGGATTGCTGGACCGAGGCAGCATGGGTTCACAGGAAGATTCTGCCAAACAAACCTGATAGAATTTTGACTGGGTTACCAGGGAGGTAGGATCAGGGTGGAGCAGTGAATGTGGCCTACCTGGATTTCAGTAAAGCCTTCAACACTGTTCCACACAGAAGACTGGTAAGTATAGATCAGTGGTGAGACCCCACCTGGAATACTGTGCCCAGTTCTGGAGGCCAGGTGGAGGAAGTACAGAGAAGGACAACTAAAATGATGCATGGCCTGCACCAGAAGCCCTATGAGAAAAGAATCAGGAATTAAATATGTGCTCCCTAGAGGAAAGGAAGGAAAGGAGACATGAAGAAACATGCAAATACCATAAAGGTATCAATAAGGTATAGGAAGATGGAATTTTGCACAGAAAGAGATGCTCAATGACAAGAGGGCTGTCTAGAAGCTGGAAGGGAGAGACTTGTAGGGATGTGAGAACTACTTCTTAATGGAAAGGGTGATGGATGTCTGGAACAGCCTCCCAGCAGAGGTGATGGGTACCGAAACAGTAACAGATTTCAGACATGCATGGGATAGACAAAAGGGGACTTTGGTAAGAGGGCTGGGGAGGCTATGGCCAGAGATTAATTAGGGTCTATAGTAGCACAGTGAGTAGGGACTTTGGGGCAGACTAGATGGGCCAGGAGGTCCTTTTCTGCCAGCAGCTTCTATGTTTCTATGTTTCTATGAACACCTCCTTCAGCAGAGCTATAGGTGGCATTGGACATCATGGGTAACCACGACATCCTGGCCTCATGTGATGGTTCAGTGTGATAAGGCAGTTCACACAACATGGGGTGGCGTGGTAGTGGCAAGAGACACAAAAGGAGAGGCATAGCAGCATGACTTGCTGTCCTGATACAAACTCCTTAAGTCTGTCAGTTTTCCTGGAAAGTCCTTGTTTCTGCTCAAACTGGAGTAGATTTGAGAGGTCGAAACTACAGTACATTTATGGCAATTTGTGAGAAGAAGAGCCATCAAAGGAGCTTTGTTTGTACTGGCAGTAGCTGAGACGTAAGGTCTAAAATAAGGCAGCTCACTGATGGGCAAAATATGAATGAAAAACAAACTGAGTACGATATGTTCTTACACCATGCTATTCCAATGTCTGGTGACGTGCCAAGTGTTAACAGGCATTTGTCAGTGCCTAATGTTGTCCTGATGGTATTGGCATTGGTAGTGCAGGACTTAGAGAGATACATAATAGGAATGGAAGTGAAGTATGGAACTGATGCCAATCCCACCCCACCTGCAGATACTGACAGGCATTGAGGTGTGCCTTTGGGTCAGCCATAATGCTCATGCCATTTCACTCACCCTACCACTGCAGACTCCGACAAGTGTCACATTGTGCCTTGGGGTCATTAGGCCTTATGTTCACCCCACTCCATAAGGAAATACATTGGGATGGGTGCAGTATAGGAGAAAGGGTGAACTTTGGGGCTGGAAGAGTCCAAGGCACACCTTGATGCCTGTCACTAGCTGCAGGGTGGGAGTGGAGGTGGAATGGTGTGAGCATTACAGCTGACAATTCAAAGGCACACCCCTGATGCCTGTCAGTCTCTACAGGGTGGGGACATTATAGTTAGAAACCCTAATGCCCCAGGCGTTTATTAGTATTGCACTCAGATTTTAACATGGACTATTTGTGCCCCACCTCATGAAAGCATTTGGGACCTCCGCTGATGAACAGTGGCACTGTGGTTTTGTTAATCTGTCCCGAACATTGATATACCACAGCGACCACACCATTCTGTGCCAGATTGCTAAAACACATTTTGGGCAGGATGTGAAACATGACAGTTGTACAGTTCATAAGGAGGTGTGAAGAAATGGCAATGCTGAAAATCTGGAGTAAAATATTAAAATTCTCGAATTTATGAGCAGTGTAGCATGATCGTAACACAGTCATTTTGTAGGAATTTTTTCACCAAATTTTCAACATAGGCATTTGGGACCTCCACTCATGAACAGTGTCACTGTGATTTTCTTAATCTTTCCGAACATTGATTTCCCACAGCGACCGTGCCATTGTGTGCCAGATGTGCGAAACACATTTCGGCAGGATATAAAATGACAGCTGTACTGTTCATAAGGAGGTATGAAAAATGGCAATGTTGAAAATCTGGAGTGAAAACATTAAAAATTCTCAAACTTATGAGCGTGCATGCAAACTGCGCAATGCACACCGTAACACAGTAATTTTGTAATTATTTCACCAAATATGCTACATAGGCATTTTGGGAGCCCACCTCATGAACAGTGACACTGTTGTTTCTTAATCAGTCCCAAAAGGTGATTCCACACACTAATATGCAAAATCAAATTTCAGGACTGAATAACGAAATGACAGTGACTGAGTTCATGAAATGGGGTCCCAAGAGCCCATGTTGAAAATTTGGAGGCAAAAGTCGTAAAATGGTCGAGATAGCCACCTAGTTGCAACCTCCCAACTGATGTCATTATACAGCTACCGAGATTTTCTTCAGTTCTTGAGTAGGCTTTGAAGAGTACAGGTGTTCCCTCCACCAAGATTATGTACCGGGCTCGGAGGTAAGTATAATGTGAGGTGGGTGCAGGTTAGAGAGCACCACAGACAGCATGGGACCATTTCATATTTACAGGTAAAAAAAAAGAAAAGTTCAGGGGTTTCTTTTTTCAAGTACTACATTGGGCACCAGGGGGCTCCTCAGTTTGCCACCTGTTTGTTTTGGGACAGGGACTGAAGCCAATGGGTACTGGGCCCCAGTCAGCAAAGAAAACATGTCTGTGTTTTGGGAGGGGCATGATGCTGAGGGCTAGGCACCCACTAGCAGAAAGAGGGGAATATTATGCCGGCGGGACTGGGCTCCCCATTGGCAAACAAACTGGGAGGGGCATGCCGATGGGGGATTGGCACCCCTGACATAGATTTTTGTAGGACTGTGAGAGGTGGATGGCGGCAGCCACCACCATGTTTATTGAAATGTTTCAGCAGGCAAGACATGCCCTGCAATGAGGGCACTTCCTCATTGCAGTGGCAAACTTCTTTCAAGTTGGTGGCATGCTTCTGACCTGCTGTCATACAGCATGCTCATTCATTGGTGCCACGGAGACCAGCCCAAAAAGCTGTCATGCCATTGGCCACAACACAGCTGCACCTCTACAACCTGCACCCAACAAGCTGTCACAAAATGTTGCTGCTGTGCGCAAGACAAATATAATAATAATAAATGGTTGGAATCTGTTCTAGCCAATCAGATAATGGAATGAAACCGATCATGTTATGAGTTGTTTTTGTTTTGAACAGTTCATAGAAACATAGAAACATAGACTTTGACAGCAGATAAGGACTGCTTAGCCCACCTAGTCTGCCCATTTCCTTACCTACTGGATAAGCTGCAGATCCTAGTTAACCAACAGCCTATTTCTTCCTCCCTATGTGTCTGTGTTTCATTTTGTTTGGGAATCTTTCCATGTTAAGTACGCATGAATTTTAAACCAGACTTAACTAGCAGCTATGGCATGAGTACAGCTAGATCAAACATAAAATGATATGCATTTCTAAGACATACAGTATGATTAGTTGTCACTATATTAAAATTCACATGTGTGTGTGTCGTGTGTGAGTGTGTGTGTGTGTGTGTGTGTATCTGTGTGTGTGTATCTGTGTGAGCACGCTTGCTTGTGTGAATGCAGGTATGCATGCATTAAAGATATGCAAGTATTAAAGGTGTTTCTATCCCATGATTAGACATCTGTATAAATTTAGTCTTCAATGGCTCATTCCTCATCTAGAGCACCATCTGTCCCCATTTTGTTTATAAATGCATATCCTATACAGACTCTTTAATGTCTTCATCAGTGACATTGCAGATGGGCTGGAGGGAAAGGTTTGTCTGTTTGCAGATGACACCAAGAACTGCAACAGGGTGGATACTCTGGAGGGATGGAAGGATGAGAAAAACCTGGAACTGCTGGAGAGATGGTCAGGACATGGCAGCTAAAGTTTAATACAAAGAAGTGCAAAATCATGGATGTGGGGAGCAGGAACCCTGGGGTGAGTTACAGGTTGGGGGAGCTGCTGACAGTAACTAAGGAGGAGAGGGACTTGGGAGTCATAATCACAGATGACTTGAAGGACACTAGGCAGATGGCAAAGGCAGTGGGAAAGGCCAGTGGGATGTTGGGGTGTATTGGAAGAGGAATCACAAGCCAAAGGAAGGAAGTAATAGTTCCACTGTACAAGACCCTCGTGAGACCTCACCTTGAATACAGTGTACAGTTCTGGAGACCACACCTTTGTAAGGACATTGACAAAACAGAGACAGTGCAGAGGAGGGTGACCAAATGGTGATGGGATTACATCACAAGCCTTACGAGGAAAGAGTGAGGATATCAATTTGTACGCTGGAACAAAGGAGGAGAGAGGTGACATGATAGAAACATTCAAATACCTCAAGGACATTAACACAGTGGAAGGGACAGCATTCCAGATTAATAGTAGTGCCAGGACAAGAGGGCATGCCATGAGACTGAGGGGTGGCTACATAAGGGAAATGTCAGAAGGTTCTTTTCACAGAAAGGGTGGTGGATGCATGGAATAGCCTGCCCCAGGAGGTGTTGGCAGCCCATACAGTGGTGGGCTTCAAACATGCATGGGACAGAAACAAAGGAATAATAGAGATAGGAAGAAAAAGCTAAAGCCAATGACCAGATAGGGTCACTAGATGCTTAGTTAGGCAGCAAATGGGCAGACTGGATGGATCTAGTGGTCCTTATCTGCTGACAGCATCTATGTATCTATGTATCATATACTTTCCAGAGGCACAACAGAAATACTGAGTAATACCAAACAAAATAAACAGGACAATACAATTACCAGAATATCTTTAAGAAATGGTCAGCAAATCACAGCTGATGATGTTTCCCACAGCAACTAAGAAATAAGTTCTTAGCAAAGTTACTATTTTTATGTTGTGAACTTTTTTTTGCTAGTTTGTTTTCTTTTTGCTGTAACCATTAAAGTAGACATTGATATTTACCATTTTGATGGACTGCTTCCTGGTGACATGCCTGTGAATTTTCCATCTCCCTCAGTTTCAAGGTCATGGCTACACAGTTAGAGGTCACTGTAGATCCATGTCTTTACTGGAACCTAGAAATGCCACAAACCATAATGTGGAGAAATATTCTATAGTGTGAATCGGTTACAGTGATGAAGGTTTCAGTGGGAATAATTTGTTTTGGTAATAATGATAACTGATGATTACTTATTTACATGGCTGCTGCAAGAGAGCAGTTTACTCAATTGAAAACAATACAGTACAATTCTGAGTTGTGGGTTTCATTTAATCCCCTCAAGCACTGACCAACTCAACAATGCAAAGGGCAACTTGTAACTGCAGAAAACGACTAATGTGCGTGCCAACAGGTGGAGTTCAGTAGGAAATTATTGTCTTTCTGTTTTCCTTCGAGGTCACTAACTCGACAGAAATGATTTCAAATAAATTCAGTTGATGTAATTTAAGTAAAGCCCTTCCCTCTAATGCTTGGACACACGAAATGAATCTACTGATTTATTTCTTTTAATTTAAGTGTTAGAGGAATGAATGTTATCACTTGATTAAATCAGCTGAATTTATTTGAGAGAATAATAACTTTATAACGTTTTTGTAAAATCTGGAGAGTCCTGAAAGCATGGCACAATTCTAGTGTGGTGCAAACAAGATTATGCACTTCAAAGGGAGGCTGAAGATGTGCAGTATATTAGATATTTTGGCTTGAGTTATATCAAGCTAATCTTAGGATTAATCTGTCAGCATTTTAATATATAAATACAAAATGTGTAGTGACAATGCATGGTACAATCACATGAGAGACCATGGTTCAAATGAAAGCTGCAGGATCCATACTTGAACTGACTGGGCAATGTGTGTTGAAGGGTGAAGGGCTTATCTCTAAGGCATGGAACAAGGACTGCCGCTGCTGCTAGATGTTCTCACACCCCTTTATGGCTGATCATGCAGCAGCACTAGTGTTAGCTACAATGGAAGCTGCGTGCATTGCCTTCACTCTGGCAGGATGTCATGCCAAGTGAATTTCAGGGAAGAGGGCACACAGTTAAAAATGAATAAAGGGATCATACATAATTACACTTTTACAGCACATCATTTGGTCAAAAGTAAACTTGGATGGGAATCTGGGTTGGAAATTGGCCTGCCCTAAACTCTATAGGCATGACATCCCTAATCCTGGCTGGAGAAAGGAAACAGCTAAAGTCACTTTGATTCTTGTGAGGATGGGGGAATGAGCAAGACAGAGAAGTGAAAAGTATGTAACAATGAAAATGTTTGTAGTCGTGTGGCAGGGCAAGTAAACCATATTTTTTGTATGTGGGGGTGGGAGAATGCATTTCTGGATGGGTGGTTCCTTGCTGCTTTCATTTCTGAAATAGAAGAAACATGGAACCATAGAAGTTGTGACAGCTAAGGACCATCGGCTCACCTAGTCTACCCCTTTTCCTACCTAATGTAATACCATAGACCCTAGTTGATCTGCTGCTTACCCTCTCTTCCCTACTGCAAGAGTACTCTTATTTCTGTCTATGCATTCTTGAGTTCTTCTATCATTTTGCCCTACCACCTCCACAGGGAGACTGTTCCAAGCATCGACTACTCTTTCTGTGAAAAGTACTTCCTTACATTGCCCCAGAGCCTATCCCTCAAACATCATATTATGCCCCTTGTTCTTGTACACCTTCTTTCCCAAAAGATACTACCCTCCTGTACCTTATTTATACCCCTAAGGTACATGAATGTCTTTTCTCTCTCCTTTCCTCCAGGAATACATATTGAGGTCCTTTAGTCTTTCTTCATATGACTTTGATGCAGTCCTTGCACCATTTTTTGCCTTCTCTGGACTGCTCTCTTTCATATCCTTCCAGAGATGTAGCCTCCAAAACTGGACGCAGTACTCCAGATGAGATTTTACTAGTGATCTGTACAGTGGCATAACCACATCCCTTTTTCTGCTGGTGTTAACCTTCCCTATGCACCCAAGCATCCATTGGCTGTCCCCACAGCCTTCTGGCGTGTTGGTTACCTTTAGGTCATCATATGATTAAGCCCGGTCCCTTTCTTGATTGGTGGACATCGTACCTCTCCCCCATCTTCTCCTCCCATGGTTTCTGTCCCCAAATGCATGATTTTGCACTTCTTTGCATTGAATCTTAATTGCCACACTGTTGACCACTCTTCAAGCATGTTTAGGTCCTTCCTCATTTTTTCACCCCCCCCCCCACCCTGGAGTGTCGACCCTGCTGCATATCTTAGTGTTATCTGCAAAAGGCATACCTTCGCCTCCAGTGCCTCTGCAATGTTGCTATGAAGACATTAAAGGGGACTAGTCCCAGCACTGATCCCTGTGGCATCCACTGGTCACCCCTTCTCCTTGTATTGAACATTATTTACCACCACCCTCTGTGTCCTGTCACTCAAGCAGTTTATGACCCAGTTTACCACCTTGGGGCCCACTGCCAGGCTGCCCAACTTATTTACCAACCTCCTATGTGGGATAGTGTCGAAGGTCTTGCTGAAATCTAGGTAGGCCAATCAACCACCCTTCCTGATCTACTCCTTGATCACCCAGCCAAAAGAAATCTATCAGATGTGTTTGATTAGACCTTCCCACTGTGAATCCATGCTGCCTTGGATCCTGTGCTCTCCTGCATTCAAGAAATATCAAACTCCTTTCCTTTAGCAGTGACTCCATTAATTTCCCCACCATCGAGGTCAGTCTGACTGGGCTATAGATGCTAGCCTCTCCCTGTTCCCACTTTTGTGGTGAGGGACATTTCCTCCTTTAGTCACCTGGAACTACCCTGTCTCTATCAATCTGTTTAGTAGGGCTGTCAGTGGTGCTGCCAGTACCTCTCTAAGTTCTATTAATATTCTGGGATGTATCCCATATGGCCCCATAGCCTTGTCCCTTTCAGATTCTCAAGTTTCTTTAGGACTTTTCCTCCTTAAATGGGCTGGTATCCACCTCAATCCTTTTTTTTTTTTTACATTTAAATTTTATTAGGCATTTATATTACAAGAAATACATCCACATAAAAGAGACATATGTACAGGCATATCACAGATAACAATAGGATCCATTCTCTGTCTACCCTCCACTAATCCCAACTGTCACCCTCCCCTCATCCCTATCCCCCAGCACTATGGGTGGCCACCCATCATTAATACTATTTACCCAGGAGGACAAACCCTAACCCTACAAGGAGTATACAGCTTGTAGGGGCCCCATATTTTATTAAACCTCGTAGCTTATTATGAAGAATAGCTATAGTTCTTTCTATTCTGAGATTGGCAAACAATTCCTGTAACCATTCTATGTAAGGAATTTTGGTGTAATCTTTCAGTGTTTGAGGACCACTTTCTTAAGGGAAGCTGCAATTAGACATATGGTATTTTCTGTTTCTCACTGGAATATGTGCAACATCCCCGAGCACACATATCTCTGGAGTGAAGAGGTCCTCCAATCCCAGTAAAGGGTCAACCTTCATTTTAATGGCAGTCCAGAGTGGAACTACCTTAGGCATTTCAAAAATATGGAGAAGGTCCCTTCTCCTTGATGACATCTGATACATACAGAGGAGGACACTAAGCCCAACCTTGCCAGCTTCTGGGGGAAGGTATCACCTCAATCTTATTGATGCCCCTGTTGCCTAGTAGTGGTCCTTCTCCTTCCCTTTCTTCTGTGAATACTGAACACATATATTTGTTCAGGGTTGCTGCTTTTCTAGGTCCCCTCTGCACACACCCTCCTGCCTTTTTAACCTCACAATCCCACTCTGGTCTTCTTTCTTTCACTGAGTATCTGAAAAAGGTCGTGTCTCCTTGACTGGGATATTTTACCTCCGTTCCACCTTTGCACTTCTGACTGCTTTCCCTGCCTCACTCTGCTTTTCCAGATACACTTCCCTGTCTTCTCCCTCTGCATTTCCTTGTACCTCCTGAAAGCTAGCCTTTTTTCTTACCTTTCTGGCCTTGTCTTTTGAGAACCATAGTGTTTTTCTTTCTGTTTGTTTTACTTAGTTGCCTAACACAAGGTTTGTTGCCTCTGCTATGGATCCCTTAAGGTTAGTCCATTGTTTCTCTACATCCCCTTTCTTCTTCTCCTGCCAGGGCTTCCTTGAGACATTTCTCCATTTTTGCAAAGTTGACGGTCTGAAATCAGGACCCTTGCTTTTCTGTGGTTTGACTCCTCCACTGTTCTCACATTGAGCCACACCATGCAGTGATCACTGAACCCCAGGTGGCTACCAGCCATTACATCAGCTCCTTCTCTGATGGGTTCCCTACAAGCTGTTTGAGGTCCCTCTCCACCTCTCCTCCCGCGGAGCATCCAGGATGCCTCTGTTTCTGGCCATGGCTGCAGCCTGAATGCTCCAATCCACATCAGGAAAATGGAAGTCTTCTACCAGCAGCACTTTACCTTTAGCTGTCATTTGTGGATGGCTTCCACTAGTGCCCCATCCATCTGCTCCCTTTGTGCTGGAGGTCTGTAGATCATGCCAGTGCCAATGGCAGTGCCATTTCCTGTCTTCAGGGTGACCCACAGTGCTTCTGCTCCTCTTGCATTCCCTGAACTTCAGTTGCTTTAATTCCCTCCATGAAATAGATAGCCACTCCTCCACCCTTTTTGCCCACCCTGTCTTTTCTAAATGGAGTGTAACCTGGTATGGCTATATCCCATTCATGGTTCCCTGTGTACCATGTCTCGGTAACAGCAACAATGTCCAGGTCTGCCTCTGCCATCAAGGCCACTAGGTCTGGGATTTTATTTCCCAGGCTGTGGGCATTCATGCACATTGCCTTCCAAATTTTGCAACCTCCTTCTAGTAGCTCCTGTCCTATCCTCATGTCTTCCTTCCCTTCCCTCCTGCTTTTACTCCCATTCTTCCTTATCTCTGCCATTCTACCTATCTCAGTTTTATGTTTTAGTATCTTTTCCGAACCCTAGGGTCCTCCCTACTGACTGCTTCATCTTGTGGGAGAGCAGTTAAGCTTTTCCTGCCTACTTTTGCCTCCCCCTTGGCTAGTTTAAATGCTTGCCAATGAAGCATTTAAACCTCTCAGTGAGGATCTTGGTTCCCTCCCAGGATATAAGCAGCCCATCCCACCTGTACAGGCCTGCATCCCTCCATGTGGAACCCTGTCCCCAATGAAGCTGAAGATTCTGCTCTGCACTAGTCCACCAACCATGCATTGAATCTCGGGCACAGTGCCCTGTACTCCCCTTGTCTTTGACAGGTAGCACCTCTGAAAAGGTTACAGTGTGTGCAACCTGTCTTAGACCCTCCCCAGCTCCTGAAGTCCCCCTGCTCTACTCTAACCTCATCACCAGCCAGATAATTCATCCCCAGGTGAACAATCATGTCTAGCTCTCCTCCCATCCTGCTGCCCCAGTGATCCTCTGGATGCATTTTCTATCCCTCAAGCCATAGCACCAGGTAGCACTTAACCTCCTCTCCATCCGCTCCCAAGTCTACCCCTAACAATGAACCCCCACCAAGAGTTGCTTGCTCCTCCTCTGGGGTCCTCTGCCTCCCCAGGGGGCCTTCACCATGTGGGACCCCAACATTCTTCTTGGTCTCCACCTGGGTACCTGTTTGGGACAGTCCACCCCTGCCAGCACAGCATAGGAGTTCTGGAGTGGAACTGTAGGAGGGATGTGCCTCTGACCCATTGCCCTCACCTTCCTGGGCCCTGTAGTCAGTTGCTCCTCAGCCTAGGGTAAACTGTGAGGGCAGTGGGGCAGACTCAGTGTCCCTGGACAAAGGAGGTCCCAAATCCTGGCCAACTCAGCCTGAAATGAGCAACCTCCTCCTCAGCCCAGAGAGGTGCCTACAGATGGGACAACAAGGCATCCTTCAGAACGTCTCCCGAATATTGATGCCCCACAGCCACTGCACTTCACCACTCCCATCATGTCTTATTTGTGGCCCCTCTTCTGTAACTTTGTATGGTTACTCTTTCCTCCCTCTGTTGTTTTTTTTTGTGTGTGTTGTTTGGCTTTTCTCCCTACTTTCCTACTGCCTTTGTGCCCTTGCAGCTCCTGCCCTTCCTGTTCTGTGACAGGAAGTTCTTGTATTCCTCAGTAGTCTCCTCCTTCCTTGCTGAGAGTCAGACCTCCAGCAGCTGGGGAGCTACTCTTTTCCTTCTAGGATGGTGAGTCTTATATGTCTCGGTGATCCTCCCTTTCTGCTCCCTAACAGGATATGCTTAGGAAAGAACAGGAGGATAGCTGGATAGGTAATCTTCCAGCCTCCCAGCAGAGGTGGTGGGTACAAATTTGGTAGGAAATTCAGAAATGAATGGGATAGGCATAGGAGAACCCTACTGATAAGAAATAGATTAAAGCCAGAGATCAAGTAGGGTATGTGGTTTATGCAGCGGGTAGAAAGAAATGGGCAGATTGGGTGGGCTTAGTGGTCCTTATCTGACATCAGTTTCTAGGTTTCTATGTTTCTTTGTAATCTTGTAACACAGATCAGTGAAACTCAGCCCTTGGTGTCTAGTCAAGTGGTTGAACAAGCTAATACTGAATGGGATGAAAATGTAGTAATCATTCCCAGTGTAGCATTTAGCTGATATGTTAAGTTCATCCAGGGTCAGAGAATCAGTTTTCTTAGTTAAACATCTCTGCCCCATCTAGTGCAAGAATGGTTAAAATTAGCCTTGTTTTTATGACAATTAATTTTCTAACGAAACAAAGTGACAATCAAGCAATGTGATTGTGAAAAGTAAATGACATATTTATATAACGAGTCACGGTCCTGTTCCCACTAAGATCAGAAATTAAATGAATATAATTCCAGTCTTTGGCATGTCTTTCATATTAAGACCATACTGGGGAAGGTGTAAAGTGATTGTTTTCAAGTAAAGATTTCTCTTCAGCAGCTGAATATTGCTGCTAGATTAAGACTGAAATATTGAAATACTCAAAAGATTGGCCCTTCAGAAACATTAATTATTAACATTGTGTACTCTTACCTTGGATTTACATGAAACTGCATCAAACCTAACTGACAACAGACTATTAGAAACAGTTGTTTGCCCACTGAAAACATAAAGATTAGACTGTAATTTTTAAACATACAAACATCAAAATTGCCAGCAAAGGAATACCATTGTAATGTACTGAGTTTGCTCATTCGAAGCTCATGTATCGCTTGTTAGATGGCGGTCTGCCCCTCTCCCTCCCCGACACTCTAACCCTCTCAATGACTTCATTCAACACTACTTAAATCCCCAACCATTTTCTTGTTAACAGCCTCAGTAGCCCATTCCATGCTCCACCACTCTGTTCAAGAACAAGTACCTCTTGGCCTCCTTCTGTAATTTTCCTGCTGCCAATTTGCAACTGTGCCCCTTGTGTTCCTGTTTTCTGAACCTAAAAAGTCACCCAGATTGACTTTTTTTCATATGTTTGAGGCACCTGAGTTCTCTGTCAGGTCCCCATGCTCCCTTCTTCCCTAGAGCAAGTGCATGTTAAGGTTCTCCAGTGTTTGCACATACAAGAGTTCTTGCTGACCCTGAATCATCTGTGTGGCTTTTCTCTGTACCACCTCCAGCTGATTGATATCCTTCTTCTGGTGGGGGCTTCATAACTATATACAGTATTCCAGGTGCAGGCGTAGTATAGATCAGTATAGGGGCTGGTATGACCCCTTTGGTTTTGCTGATAAACCCCTTATTATGCAACCCAGCATCCTTTTGCCCTTCCAAAGCACCTTGATATGAGTGCCAATTTCATCTTATTTCTCATATAAATTACTATTAAATATGATATTTAAAATGTTATATTATATGACTGGTATTTTTACCATTAACAATGCTAATTTGTGTACTTTGCATGTGCATAGTGCACCCTGACTAGGCGCTCTCCCCATAGCGGTGTGGCTCTCTTTACACCACGCCCGCTACTTCGATCTCCAGTGTCAACAAAAGTCTTGCACCAGCCCTAACACACTATGACTGGGCACTCTCCCACATAGCTGTGTTTCTCTTCCCACCGCCCAATACTTTGATCTCTAACACCAGGAAATGTTTGCATCAGGTATGGTCCTCCATTGAGCAGTAGATTTCAACTACTTGGTGCCTCACAGAGCTTCAGCCCTATTGGCTGCTCCTTCACGGGCACTCACCAATTGGCTCCTGTACTCACTGACTACTGTAAGCTCAGCCGGCTTCGCCGCTTATCCTAGCACCATTCTTCTTTTTGCTAAATTTTTCTATATTCAAAATGTTTCTATATCTGTGCAGAAATATCCCACTGTTTGCCAGGGCCAGTAACCATCATATTGCATTGTATTGCTGCATGTAAGCCAATTGTTTTGTCTATCAGTA
Organism: Neoceratodus forsteri; assembly: GCA_016271365.2. Classification (NCBI taxonomy): domain Eukaryota; kingdom Metazoa; phylum Chordata; order Ceratodontiformes; family Ceratodontidae; genus Neoceratodus; species Neoceratodus forsteri. Next base: position 255,624,442 of record CM028137.1, on the reverse strand, counting down.
TAGTGGAATTACTAGTAGTGGATCAACTGTTGTTCATTACTGTTTCAATTTTTTTACCTTGTTAAACTGTTCTACTGAATTAAATTTTTTCCTCCACTGCCTTCCTTCCCTATCCTACTACTAACCCCCGGGAGGTTAGTAGTAGTGTAAATTTAACCCCTGCAAATGGAGGTTCCCAAAGTCTTCAGGAGCGTGCCTGAATGTTCCAAGTCTGGGTGTTGGCGTCTAAGCTGTTTAAATGTGGTTCCAAGTAGTGCTATTTGAGCCTCCATGTACTGTCTCTTTAAGAGCTGTCTGCTTTGCAGGCATAATTAATTTAGAAGAGGTGTGTGTTTCACTGCTCGAGTCTGCCTGGGCTGTTGTCAACTCGCTCCATTTCTGCTATCGCTAAATGCTGAGAGGGAGCTTTTTCAAAATGTGTAACAATCTGCCAGGAATTGTTTAGAGTAATAATGAAAATACAGTTTGTCTAATCTGCTTTTCTTTGCAGTCTGAACTGTTTTTGCCTAGCCTTCCATTCTGGTTTTGAACTGCTGAACTGGACCAGTCAGTGTGGGGGACCTTTAAAACAGAGTCTGCTGCTGGCAAATCAGAACTTGGACTCTCATTGTGGAGCCAGCCACCTATGTACTGTATGGCCAGTGACTCTGGAAATGTAGTTTTGACCTTGGCGTCTTTTCTACCAACAGAGGGAGTCTTATTGTGATTGACAGCTGAATCAGCCAACAGAATAGTGTGGAGCTAAAGGAAATGCCCTGCTCTGTGACTGGAAATATCATATCAGTTTTGGCAGTGAAGAGAAAGACTGTGTGCTTCTGGGTGTATAATTTTGCTCGGGAAGCGGCGTGTGAGGCCCTGAGTTTCAGTCTGCAGCCTTTGTGAGTGCCAGTTTGGACTGAATTCAAGTTGTGAGGAAAGAAGCACTAGAAGTGTGTAAACCAGGCTCACCCTGTAGAAGACTGGAGAAATTGCTGAATTGTGCTCGGTCTGCCAGGAACTGAAGCTGCTATGTGTGCTCCGGGTATTTTGCAGTAATTGCGATAGGGATCGAGGAGCAGCCTGCCTGTATAGTACTTTCCTTTTACATATAAATGTGTGTAGTGCTTGTGGGGAATCACTATTTCAAATCCCTGTACAGTGAATTGTATTCTGAAGCTGAAGTAAACCCCAGCTTAATTCGGACTACATCTGTTTGCTATCAACTGCAGTGGGGTCCAGTCACAAGGACCTTGTCTTCATGCCCTGCTCTTCTGGCAGTCCAGAGGGACATTCTCCATACAATCCTCAGCTTGGGTGTTGTGAGTACAAATCAGGGTATTCCCCTGCAGCTTGTTTTCAATCACAAGTGTGTCACTTAATTCATTTCATTTCCTGCTTCATGGACTGAGCCATCCGGCTCCGGATTACAATTGGGTGTTGTGCATATATTTTCTTCTAAAGGGCCCCATCCATCTGTACCTGCTGACCAACCCGGAAACGGACCTGGCTAGCCCTCCCCAACCTGGGTACCCAGAGTGTGACTTTTCAGACCTTGTATGTGTGCACAGTACTGTGATTTAATGCCATCAATTAACCTGATTTCCCCTTCTGTGTTGTGCCCCTAAATAAATCAGATTTGTTATTGTTATACTATATACTGTCTGTGGTGTTGGTACTTATGGAAACAGTATTGTGTTTTTGCTGTGTATGTTGTTTAACCTTACTTTAAGGGGTCCTCAGGGGCGTGCTGCAGAATCAGTCTCGAGGGTAAGTGATATCTATATGAGTGAACAGTGTGTATACGTGGGGTATTGGGGCTGTAACCCTGAGGTACTGTGTGAGCCACTAGAGGAAATAAAAGGGGTCTCAGTGTCCCAGAGGGCTATGACCAAGCTAGTCTAACCACTACAAACCCTGACCTCTGGGTGGAGGCACCCGCCATAGGACCTAGGCCCCTCAACCTGTCCGTGAGTCAAACAGGCAGGCGTAGTAGCCCTTGGGATAGTGCCACTTAGGGGTTACATAGGAAAGTAGCACTGCCCACTACTTTGATCTCTGATGCCAGAAAGTCTGTACCAGGTACGGTTCCTCCATTGAGCCAGAGATTTCAACTACTTGGTGCCTTACACAGCTGCAGCCTGACTGACCACTCTCCTTCGTGGATGCTTGCCAATTGGCTCCTGTACTAGCTGACTACTGCAAGCTCAGCCGCCTCGGCTGCTTATCCTAGCTCCTTTCTTCTCTTTTGCTGAATTTTTGTATTATAAAATTTTCTCCTGCCACCCTCCCCACCCTGGCACTCTTTAAATCCTCTTGCTGTGCATTAACTCTGCCTTTTTGGCCTCCCTCAATTACCTTCAGCTGACAACCCCTCACTCATAATTTTCTAGCTTTTGGCTGACAGTAAGCATATACTTGTAGTAGTAAGCTATAACTGAGAACTCAGCTATAATTGAGAATAAGATAAAGGATCCATGAGTACAGTTCCTATTATTCTCTTACTACTGTTGCTACCTTGCCACTGACGTTCTGGCACTATGAAATTACAATTAATGAGCAGCTGTGCTAGCTGTATAGTGTCCCTCCACTGGTGTTGTCACTGCAAATGTTCACAGGAATTAACTACATCAGTCCTAGTCTAGTTCCCTGCACTGCATCCATCCTAACCTATCTACTCCTACCCTTCAATACAACTCACAAGTACTGCACAGTCTCTTCCTGTGACTGTGTCTGCTACTAGGCTGCTATCATGTCTCCTTGTGTTATGCCTCTAGCCCTCATGGGTACTTATCACTGTCATCTTGGCACTCTGCCTTCCTCTACTAATGCTTACTCCTGCTCCTTCACCTAAGATGCCAGGTCCCATCTGTCCCACCTTGTTCCTCCCACCTACCTACAACTTGGCAGCTACCCATTCACCAGTCCTTGTTAGCCGACACATTACCTCTTCTGACCCAGTGCCACTCTCCTACCTATACTAACCTACTTCACCTTGCTACACTTAATAACATTTCAACCTTCCCCTCCTATCTCCCCTTACATACCTCATCCCTACCTACTATAGATCTCTGCCCTGGTATAGGAGTATGAAAATCAATTTCTTGGTTTTAGCCCTTCTCTTATCCTGATCTTATCCACAGGTGACATAAACCCCAATCCTGGGCAAAACCTTTCAAGTACCCCCAACTGTATCTGCATTTGCCTGCTCATCATCAAACTACCCCCTTGCCCTACCCCATGGCTTAAAAATGTTACATTTGAATATATGCAGTCTGCTCCCAAAACTGACCTACTTCAACTTCTAGTCATCTCACTACCCCTGACATCATCATCCTTTCTGAAATGTGGTTAAATAACAAGATAGGAGGCTTCACCCTCTCATCCCTGGATACACTATATCCCAGCAAGACCATTGCACCAGGGGTGGTGGAGTGGCAATATCGTTCTCCTCATCCATTCAGTTCACCAGCATTCTTGCCACCTTGGTCCCCAAAGCATATGAGGTACTAATTCTAAAATGTTCCTTCCATTCTGGTACCTATGTATGTTGCATGTGCATACTGTTCCCTGGTCCCCCCCCCGCCGTCATCACTGAACTCATAAATACCATAATCTCTCACTCTGCAGGTGAAACTTGTACAATTGATGACTTCAGCCAAAACTGGTTATCCACCCCTTACTAAAATGTGTAATGATATCACTGCCCTTAACTTATTGCAACACATCCTTGAGCCAACCCGCATGAACCATAAGTCCAGTAATCACTCCCTAATTGACTGGGCCATTACATCCCACCCCACAGGGTAATCAAATCTGGTATATTACCAGATGCCATAGCGACCACCATATGATCACTATGGTTCATAAAATACACAGAACTAATGCCCTAAAATGCTACTATTCTGCTAGTATGTCGCTGAACCTCGCTTCCCTCCTCCATGATCTGGCCCACACTAACTGGGAACCGATAGCCATGTCGAACTCCATAGATGCTGTGTATAACTATTTTCAAGCTAAATTTATTGAGATTTAGAACAAGCATGCCCCACTATGGTGTGCAAGGTTTAGAAGAAACCACCTCCCTAGGATCACCCTGAACTCCTTGCGTGTCAAAGGCTAGGGGTCAAGCTTGGAAATGTATAAATCCACCATGCTCCATCATGCCTATGACATGTACTGGTCTCTGCACAACATGTACAAAACCCACTCACTTAGCAAGATTTGACTACTTCTGCTCTATCTTCCAGTCCAACATTAATAAACCATCCAAATTCTGGAAGGTATTTCACTCCCTTCTCCAACTGTGCAGGATGAGATATTGAGACATTATGAAACTCACAACAATACTTATTTTCTCTCTTCTTTCTTTCTATATTCTTTTCTACAACTATCCTTAAAACTTTCATGTCAGGGTGGCCAAGCTGACATTTCTTCCTAATACTATCCTTTAAGGCTCCTTTGTGAGTTTCACATAGACTGCTATTCATAAAACTCTCCTGTGAAGGATTTGCAAAATGTTTAAATGCAGGATAAACATTTGATTCTCTCTAAATGCAGCTCATGTGTGGCGCTAGAGTATATTAGCTGCTCGCTAATAAAAGGATGTGCCTTACATGCACAGTCACGCAGAGACTGAGCGCATGATCGCACAACCGAATGTTCCACACAGAAGTTCTGCGACATTCGAGAAGGGATAGATACTGCAGAAAAGCCATAGAGCTCTGCAAAATGGACTGCTTGCTAGAAATAAAGTTTAGATGCAAGCGCAGTCCCGAAGCTATTGCACGGAGCGAAGTCAGCTGTTGCTATGGGACCAGTTTGCCTGCCTGCAGCCGTCATTAGTACAGAAGTGTGAGCAGCCCATTAAAAGAATTAAACAGCACAATAATATTATAAATGGAGGATAATATAAAATACTGGCTTCATGAAATCCTGTGGAGGCTTGATGAAAATTGCTATATATATAAACAGAAGCAGTAAAAGAGAAAATGTCTGGTTTTAAATGCAAAATTTGCCAATGGTTGAAAGGAAAGCCTGGGTTGCATTGCCAAAAGTAAACCGATGGAAAACAGTGCTAGCAGGATATAAATGTGTACTAGACTGTGGAACCTGTTTAAATGAATAACCTATACATGTTTGTAAAGAAAATAAAAAGTTTCCAAAATTGAAATGTGACAGTATTTATGAACAGTAATGGAACCTCCTGCTTAACATGGTAAATAGATGGGAGGCACACCTCAATCTATTTATTTTGGGAAGACTGGAGATTTCTAGTTTCTGAAAGCAATTATGTATATTTGGAGTTTATTTTGTTTTTACCTGAAAATAACCCTGGGTAATTTTGGGAAGATCCTCCTATAGGCAAGGCAGCCCAGCAAATGGCTGTTTTATAACAGAGATGGGTGATGTCACGAATAGGGAGGAGCTTAAGAGACCCTTTATGATGCCCATACACTTAATTAAAGTTAATTTCAATGAAAGAAAGTACTGTTTGGTATTAAAACTTGTTATGAAAGTAGCAAGAATGTATATGATATATTATACGGAATTCATATCATGATATACCTTCTCCTAATGATAACATCAGGATAATAGTATTAATTGGAAAGTCACATGCTGATGAGGTGATCAGGATAACCCTAATAAAATCTCCCCACTAGAGGGCTATTTTGTAGAGAGAGTTGGAGGCTGGTCAGTATCTTCTGACTAGCAAGGAGTGAGGAGGTGTGATTGCTTACACATCTAAAGAAAGGTATTGAAGGATATTGTATATACAGAGAAGACAGAGAAATTCAAGAAGAGGACTTGCCTGATTTATGAACTTTGTATTTTCATTGGTGTACAAGATTTAACTATTATTATTTTCTTTTCTGTAAATATCTGGACCTTTATATCATTTTGAACAAATAAAATGATAAATGCTGAAGTAAATAGCATTTGTTATGCATTATACTAAATGTTTGGTGTCTGTTATTAGAACTCACACATCCACATTGGTGTCAGGTGGGATTAATTCTAACCTGGTGCATTGAGGTTGCCTGGAAGCCATACCAGGGGTGTTGTATTTACTGCACCCTAACAGATGCAGGAGGATAAACAGCCTGAACCAAGTGCATTCCATCTTACGAGGTCTGTGAGAGAGAAAATAGGAGAGCTTTTGTTGCCAGGATTAAGCACTGGAACAAAACAAAAGATGAAGAAATCGGAGGATGAAGAGGAAGTGACAGCTGTTGTGCCTACAGTGAGATAGGTTCCTCTAGCACCTAAAGACCCAAGTGAATTATTGAGATGGCTTTTGTATACCCCAAATTGATATGGAGAACTGAGAGAAGACCAAGACAGAGGGATGAGGACCGAAGAATCCAAGCAGAGGAATGAAGACAACAAGACCAGAAATGGAATGATACTCTAAAGGCTATCTAGGAGATAACTCAGGACAAGCAGAGAGCAGTACCAAGGGATATAAAACTGACTAAACTGATGGAGTGATGATATAGAGGTACCTCACAATGTTCGAGAGAGTAGCTCAGACATGTAATTGACCTCAAGATCAATGGGTAATAAGATTGGTACCCTACTTGTCTGGGAGGGCTCAGTTAGTCTACAGCCAACTGAGTATAGCTGATGCAACCAACTACACCAGGGTGAAGGCAGATTTCTTGAAAAGATATAATATTAAAACAGAAACATATCGACAGAGATTTACTCACAAAGTATGTTACAATATGATACTCCTAGAGAGACATTTGCAAGGCTTAAGGACATTGCATAAAATGGTTACAACCAGCAACTAAGACCATTGATCAAATTGTAGAACTCATTAGTACTGAACAGTTTATTCAAGTTTTATCGCTTGACGACAACTCTGGGTGAAAGAGCATAAGCCTGAAACTGCTGAAGAAACTATTAAATTAGCAGAGGATTATCTGGCAACTAGAACTACTCAATACAGAGGACATTCAGGTAATCCAGGAGTACCTGCAACCGGTAAGACCTTTTTCTTATCCCAATAACCAGATTCAGAGACAGTCACAAAATATAAGAAGGGATAGAGGAGGTAGAATCTCTTCATCCGAACTGATATGCCATGGTTGCCTGGGTAGGTAAAGGACACATTGTTAGAAACTGCTAATAAAAGACAAGTGTCAGCACATTTTGCATTAGCTAATATTGGGTATGTGGAGTCCGTGGGTATAAAGGATAACTAAACATTGGGATTACTTGATTCCGGATCAGACACACATTGGTGAGATCTGATTTAGTCCTTGATGGTATAGTGACCCAGCAAGATACCACTGTTAAATGTATTCATGGGATATACTGTACATGAATATTGGACAACCAATCTGAATTGACAGTAGACAACACCAGTTGTACAGTTCTAGTGGGGTTAGTACCCAGCTTGCCAGTCCCTGCATTGATTAACAAACACCAGACTTTTGTGGACTCAGTAAATGTTGTAACTAGGTCTCAAGCAAAAGCCCAGTTAGACACTATTTTTCCTTTTGAAGAGGGTTATTTTGAGAAAAACTGAAAATTAAAAAGTCTAGGAAAACCAAGAGAAGAAAAGCAGGCATGGAAGGAACAACATCCAGAAGGAACTTTAAATCTAATTCGAGACTGTCCTGTGATATTATTTACAAAGAACAACTGTCTGATAACTCTCTAAGCCCCTTATTTTGCAGGTTGATCAAATAAAGCAACTGAAAATCTTATCTTTATCAGAAAATGACATTTTGTATAGGATGTCTATTGATATGCAAAGTGGTTTAGAGATAGAACAGTTAATGGTGCCCTACAAGTATAGAGAGCAAATCATGTATCTAGACATGATATACCCATGGCAGGTCATGAGGGAAGGGATAAGACAGTTCAACACATCCTGTCTAGGTTCTGTTGGCCCGGATACACCAGGATGTTATTATGTATTGTATAGCATGTGCCAAATGTCAACTGGTAATACAGGAGGAGAAGAGATAAAGTACCTTTGCAGCCTATACCCTGTGTCACAACCCCTTTGATTCGGTAACAATGGATGTAGTGGGCCTCTCCTGAAGAGTTCAATGGGAATGAGTATATTTTAGTCATCTATGATTATGCTACCAGGTTCCCTGAGGCTATCCCCATGATGACAGTTACAGCTCCTCAAGTGGCAGAAGAACTAGCCAAAGTCTTTAGTAGGATGGGGATTCCTAGAGAAATCTTAACAGAACGTGGCAGTAATTTCACTTCAGTGATGTTACAGGAGCTGTATAGATTACTGGGTCTCAGTCTCAGAACCTCACCTTACCATCCACAGACAGATGGATTAGCAGAGCACTTTAATAAAACAGTAAAAAGATGCTCCAAAAGTATGTACATGAGGAGGATAGAGACTGGGACAAATGTCCCCCTACCTCTTGTTTGCTTATAGAGAGATGCCCCAAGCAACTACTGGATTTTCTCCATTCACTTTGTTATTTGGGCATAATCCAAGAGGACTGTTGGATGTGGTCAAAGAGCACCAGGAAATTGGGAAAAGTGTGGGTGTACTAATATTGTTGATTATATAAAAGCTCTAAGGAAAGCTGGTGAACTATGTGACTGTTGCCTATGAAAATGTAAAGAACAAACAGTTGGACCTAAAAGAAAGTTATGATGTGGGGCTTAAAATTAGCAGTTTGAACCTGGGGACAAGGTATTGTTTTTGTTGCCCTCTGACAGAGAACAAATTGCAGATGAGGTGGCAAGGACCATACAGTGTGATTCGCCAGATTGGTATAATGAATTTTGAAATAGAAATGCCTGGACACAGACCACTGAAGTGTATTTACCACACCAACCTGTTAAGGAAATGGGTAGAGAAACCGAAGCATGGGTTGGGGGGTTTATTCAAATGGAACAAAATCATTCAGAGCTAGACATAGCCTATGAGCATTTGATTCTAGAGCAAAGATGTACCTATACATATAAACCCAGATCTAACACTGGTTCAACATCAAGAGATTGATCATCTCCTAACATATTACCAGGACACTTTTACTAAAGTACTAAGTTGAGCATAGAGGGTGATACATGAGATTAGGACTACCCAGACCAAACCTATTCATCAAAAGCCATATAGGCTGCCAGAAAAGTTTATGCAGGAGGTGATAGAGGAAGTGAAAAGAATGGAACAAGCTAAAGTAATTATTCCATCACGCTGGTCCTGGTCTTCACCATTAGTAGTGGTGAACAAAAAGAAGGTGGAATTAGGCTATGCCTAGACTTCCGATGTATTAATGCCATCACTGACTTTGATGGGTACCCTATGCCCCAGATTGATGACCTGTTGGACCATATAGGATCTGCCCAGCACATCAGTACCCTGGATTTAACAAAGGGATACTGGCAGATCCCCATTGGCAACCATGCCCAGGAATTAACAGCCTCTGCACACCATTGGGATTGTACCAATTTACTATGATGCCATTTGGCTTATATGGAGCTCCTGCTACCTTCCAAAGGTATATGGATCACATATTAAGACCCCATTAATCCTATAGTGCTGCCTATCTGGATGATGTGGTGATCTATAGTCCAGATTGGGCAACCCATTTGATCCATCTAAAGTGCAGTTGTCCAAAGCCTTAAAGATGTTGGACTGACCATTAACCTGGCCAAGTGTGCCTTAGCAAAAACTGAAAACACGCTATCTAGGATTTATTATTGGTAATGGAGACATAAAACCAGAAATTAGCAAGGTCAAGCTGTGGCTAGATGTCCAGTCCATGTACAAAGAAACATGTGCGATCATTTCTAGGCCTAGCCAGTTATTATTGCAGATTCATACCTGATTTTCTACAATTGCTACACCCTGACAGACCTTACAAAAGTGTTATCCAACTAAAATCAAATGGACCCATGATTGTGACATTTCTTTTAGGTAAAATAAAAGCTATATTGTGTTCTGCCCCTGTATTGCACAGTCCTGATTTTTTAGACAGATGCTCTGACACGGCATTGGTGCAGTCCTAACACAACATGATAAAAGGGTGAATATCCTGTCCTATTTTTGAGTAGAAAGTTACATGAAAGGAAGGAAATATTCTACTGTCCAGAAAGAATGGTTGGCTATGACGTGGTCCATAGAGGCCTTGAAATACTATCTTTGTGGTAACCAATTCACAGTAGTTACTGACCCAACCCTTTGTGCTGGTTGAACCTTATGAAAGACAAAAATATGAGGATTATGAGGTGGTATTTGTCTTTGCAACCATGCAAAAAAGTTGTAAGTGCCGTATCGGTCCTTTTAAGAACAGATCCAGAAACAAATGATTTGATACCTTTTATTGGACCAACATGGATGCTACAGAAAAGAACAAAGTGCTCTAACTCTGCACCTACCCAGTCCTTCTTCAGAAGCTTTATGGCAGTTATTTTGAAAACCCCATACCATTAACACCAGATTATGTTGAAAAACAGAAATAATTCTCATTGGTTTAACATATACATTTAAAACATAACAGAAGATTACGTTAGAGAAGCTAATTAACACCAGTCTGCTTTTAACTGAGGAGCCTTAGAAGGGCAAAGGTTATCAAGAATTCTCAACAACCAGAGAGTTCTTCTCACATAAATTTTAAAATGTCTCAGTATGCTAAGAAAGCATTCTAGTGATAAAAAAAACTTGTGCTAGCATTCTCTCTAATATATGCAAGATGAGATTACAACTTACATTCCAAGTGTCCTGGTGTATTGAAGAACAGATAATGAGAGACAAAATCCTGAAATTAGGTATAGCTGCAAGTTGAAAAAGAGCCCCAAAGTAAACATACATATATATACATGATGCATGATAGTATCACTTGTAAGTGTAAGTGCCAATTAAAAATACTTGTCAAGGACCCCCAAGAAAATGAGACCATGAGCCTGATAAGTGCAAATTTCAACAGAGCGTCAGTGTATAACAAAACTGCACAGAATCAGTCTAAGGAATCTAAATGAAAACTTCCAAGGATGAAATCCTCCAAGTCTCCTCCTTCCCCCCACTTAAGATTCTCAACTCCAGTTGGAGCTGATTGGGGGCAGGAACTCCCAACAGGCAGCGCGGGTTCCAGCGGGTCTCCACCAGCGGCTAGGTGCTGTAGTCACTGTGGGGGACCTCGCTGGTGAAATGTCACTGTGAGGGGGTAAACGCCTCTTCCTTTAGGTATTTGGGAGTTTGGCTCGACAAACACCTCAACTTCTCTGGACATGTTGACGCCATCCTGAAGAAGCTGCTCCCCAAGCTTGGTGCATTATACAGGAACCGTGAGTTGCCTCCGCTACTGGCCAGGTGTGAACTAGTCCAGAAGATGACATTATCTATCTTTGACTACTGTGATGTAGTCTACAGTGCCTCTTCAAGTCCTCCTTAACCAGATTGGATAGCCTTTTAAACACCTTCTGTCGCTTCGCTCTAGATGCCTCCTCTCTCACCCATCACTGTGCTCTGTACTGCTCCTGATGCTCTCCTCCTAGAAAATCACTGCCACCTCCACTGCACCAAATTCACATCTAAATTTTGGTTTGATGCACTACTCCCATATCTTACCTCCTCCATCTATTCTCCCTTGCTTGACCATTCCCTTAGGTCATATGATTCATGGCTACTGGTAGTTCCTCGGTGGTTTAATGTAGCAGGACAGATGGCCTTCTCGCATCACTTCCCTAAGCTATGGAATGCCCTTCCTCCCCAGATTCGCCACTCTTCCTCCCCCCATCCATCTTCTTAGCCTTACAAAACTTTTGCGCTGTAAATTGTACCTGCAGCTAAGTCCCTATTCCTCCTTGTCAGCTGGCGACTGTATTCTATCTCCTGTTCAGCTAGTTGCTCACACAATGGTTGCACTTCTCTGTTCAATTGTGTATGCATACAATTATATTATATTACAGCACTTCAATGTAAATTATTTGTTATTTTTAGCACTGCTTAATCTGTCATGCTTCACAGAGAATTGTACCAAGTGTTTTTATGTAATCGATGTATGTATTGTAGTTGTATGTTTATTCTCCTATGACCTACCTCCAGGACACTCTGGGAGATGAGCAACTTGTTGCTCACTGTGCCTTCCTAGTGAAACACTTCAATAAATAAATAAACGTTTTTGTAGCTTGCATCCTCTGATGTTATGTGTTATTACACTGAACTTGTTACTTTTTGATATTGTTGATTCCTGAAAGTTTACAAATGTTGGAACTTGCACCGTCAAATATTCTGTACTGTATATTGCACTTGTCATTTTATTTAGTAGTTTACATTGCATGTGTCACATTCTGATTATTGTATTTCTTACTGCCTTTTAGAAGTTAAAGATTTTATTCAATTTCCACATCAACAAAAACTTAACATACAACCCAGGATCACCCCAACATTTGGTGGTTCTGGGGTACTAAGGTACTGGTAGCCCCGACCTGTACATAGCATATTACTTTCCAATGGGCCAGAGCAATAGTATGACCATCCTATCTACATATATAGCAAAACACTTACATTCTGGATAAGCCATGCTCACTGGGCCCCCAGTCCTTGGGCCCTGATTGTACATTCTACCACTACTGACAAACAACAGTCAAACTCCTAACTACATACAAACAGGCACACCAGCTTGTAGTATATGAAAATAAAGGTAATGGAATTGTTGGAAGTTGGGTCTGAGGATCCAAGTGGAGGGGGTACTTATATAACACTCTCTCATCCTGTGTCCAGGGAGGTCTGGTGGCAGTAGCATGAATCCAGGTAAGGCTTCCAACATTCTGTATAGGCCTTCATGGCACCCACCACAAAACTGGAGAGCCTTTCAAACCCTGCCACTGCTGCCAGGGACTGCAATAATTCAAAGATGGAAGGGCTCATCCTGGTACACCACTTCATCAAGATCAGCCTCTTGGCTGCTGCTCCCAGTGCTGTAACCCATCGTGCCCCCTAGTTGTTCTTGGGAAGTCCCTGATCTCTCACAGCCCAGCAATAATAATGCGGGTTCAGGGGCACATTGGGTTGCACCTCTTCTGCAGATGTCTTGTGCTCCCTCAAAGAAGCTCTTCAGGCCTGCACATTCCCATAATACATGGAAAAAGATGGGCCCCTACTTGGCCACATCTCCAGCAGTGATCCTGAGTTGACAGCTTCTGTTTTTCTAGTTTTGCTTGGGTATAGTACCAACACAGCAGTGTTTTGTTCATGATCAACCTAGTACGTCTGTCCCTGCAAGAACAGTGTATTCATGCCCAACTGTGGGCATACTAATGCTCGGAAATAGAGCATATGATTCGGTTTCCACTGGGACCTAGATGTTTAAGTTGGGTCAGGAGGAAGTCTCTCATCATATAGTAAATTTTACTGACCCTAAACATGGTCAGTGCATTCCATGCTCCGAGGTGTACCCCTTGATGGGTCTCCCTAGGTCCCGGTGCATTGGCACGTATTATGCAGCACCTCTGATTTGCAGATAGTGCCAAAGTGGCTGCCTTGGAAATTATGCCTATCCTTCAGGGCCTGGAAGGTGTCTATCACATTTGCACCTGGCTTGAGCAGGTCTTGCACACTGGTTATACCTTGGTCTCCCATAGTCTCCAGTGTATCTTACTTTTCCCCACTTGTACAGCTGGGGTGTCCCACAGCAGCATGTATTTCCATGGGGCTGGACTAACCTTAAGAATGTTGGACACCTTAAGTCAGTACTTTATTTATTTAAATTATTTATTTAGGTAGTCAGAATTACAACCCTTTGAGTCATAGACTGCTTCAAAGGCTCCACATCAGAATAAAACAGAGGCATTCGTGGCAGTACATACATAGAATAAATGTGGGTGAGAAATCATACAGAATATAAGTACAATGAGCACTGGTTAATGCTTATACATTTGGTAGCTAAAATAGGGCAGATCTATTGACATATTTACCTAATGAATGGTTAAGACCTAAAAGCAATGCATGATATCAGTTGGTAGTAAGCCTCCTCAGGGAGGCCTTTTCTTATACATAATGCAATGCATTTATAGTGCAGTGCAACTATATAGTAACTGAGGAGGTGAGAATCCTGTAGCTAGAAATAGTGAGGGCTATCCACTGGCAGGCCAAAGGCGGTGCATGGCCTAGCAGCTTGGTGCAGGATCCACAGGTTACAGTTACACTGGCATTGATGTGAGGAGAGGATATGGGCCTTAAGGCAGCTTTAAAAGGATCTAGATTGGTGATTGATGTGATGGCTGGTGGGAGGGCATTGTACCAGGATGGAGCTCTAAGGGGAAGGATCACTGGGACAGGGTGGTCCTGACCCTAGGCATCTTCAGATAATTTTTGGGTGGCCCGTGTGGACACTGAGATGGTGGCTGCCTGAAGAAACCATGACGCCTATTGGGTTAAACCCAGGTGTAATTATTTGGTGATGAGACAGGTCTGGTATAGTAGTCTTTCCTCAAGGAGAGGATGTCGCTCACATCTGACATCCTCAAGGCCATGGACCAAGGCTTCCCAATGGGCGCCCTATTCATCGACCTATCCAAGGCCTTTGACATGGTCAGCCACAAACTCCTTCTTTCCAAACTCTGGTGACTAGGTCTGGATGCACACGCCCTCCTGGTTCAAGAGCTACCTGACCAACAGAATCCAAAGAGTCAGTTGGAGGGTTCACAATCTGGTGAAAGACCCATGGTCTCTGGGGTACCCCAGGACTCAATCTTGGGTCCCCTACTATTCTTGCTCTTCCTAAAGCGACATCGAGGGAGGCTCGTGTCTAGTAACCTCATCCTTTATGCAGATGACACTGTCGTCTACTTCAGTGACCCCTACCCTAACGCATTTCTGCCAAATTGCAGTCTTGTCTCTCTGACCTTGAGGCCTGGTTCATCTCTAACTCTCTGAAACTGAATGATGACAAAACCAAGGCCGCACTGTTCAGGATCAGATGGCTTGGCACTGACAGAAGTGAGCTACTGCAGCTCACCTCCTCCATAGGGAGGAGGGTTGAGGTCTTGGATCAGTTCAAGTACCTAGGGGTCCTCCTTGACCAGGAGCTGACCTATAAATCCCACATCATCTCCCTAACTCGAACCGCCTAACCCGAACTGCCCTCCAGAGGTTGGGCCTTCTCTATCATCTGGGAAACTCCTCTGTGGCGAGGCGCATGCTGCTATCGCCAATTGCAATCTCCTCCCTAAAATCATCTACGGAG
Source organism: Neoceratodus forsteri (assembly GCA_016271365.2). Lineage (NCBI taxonomy): Eukaryota > Metazoa > Chordata > Ceratodontiformes > Ceratodontidae > Neoceratodus > Neoceratodus forsteri. Next base: position 255,609,290 of record CM028137.1, on the reverse strand, counting down.
CCCCATTACTCCAGTCTCCGAGAGATGGAGCTCAATAAGCTCTTACACTCTACCATAAAGTGGCTCACTTTGCTACTAACTCTCTCCCTAGGAGGCATCACTGTGAGGCCTTAGCGGACCCAAACTGGCCTCCCTACGCACAAGCTGGCTTACCCTCTGCCTGCCTGGCTTTCAAATTCACCTCCTTGGCCCTCCTCCTCACCTGTGTGATATACTCACCCCAAAGGTCCAGCACCGAAACCTTCGATCCACAGCTAGATGTACCCTTGCCACCCCGGTTCGCACCAACAAAGGCAAGTGCTCCTTCCACTATGCTGCCCCGCTCTTATGGAATGCCCTCCTTGAAAGCTTAGTCAACAAGCCTTCCTCTCATGGTTTATATCGGGCCTCAAAGTGTATCTCCTGGAACTTAGTCTCTGTGGCTGCAACCGCTAGCCCCTGATCATGCTTACCCCTCTGTGACTTCCGTGACAACCTCAACTGCTTTCCCTATTCCACCCTATGAAACTACTAAGGTACTTTGAAACTGTCTTAATATCTCTTAGCCTAGTGGCACCCTCTGTTCTCAGTGTCAAACGATATTATCTTATACATACCATGTACAAACCATATAACTTATGTATGTTAGTACCTATCTTTGTACCCCCGTGACTAATTAAGTACTCAGCCAAAGCTGCTCTACTGTTGTTAGTATGTATCCCACTCCTTGCTATGTATTTTATCTAATGTCACCCTATGCAATTCTACTATGTATGTATACACTGAATCTGCAAATATTTTATCTAAGATTACTGTTTACTGGCGCCAAGATATGTACTCTCTGTAACTAATCCGGTCGCCCTGAAAAAGGGATCTCTGGTCTCAGTGGGTTTATCGTTACCAAAATCTAAATAAATAAATAAATAAATTGGTGAGCGAGTATAGGGTTCAGGTATGTATATTTCTATCAGCACCAGAGAGGAGTCGGCAGGCCTTATTGATGACTACTTGTATTTGATGAAGCACCTTAGGGTCGGGCAGCATTGATTGTGAGGCCATAGTCCACCAGCAATAAGACTGAGGAGGTAATGACTAGGTGAAGTGCTTCAGGTGGCAGGCAGTCTTTATGTCTGTAAAGGAGACCAATGCGGGTGTTGGTGGTGGAGGTGAGGAATTTTATTTGTTCGTGGAATGAGAGGAAGAGTCAAATGTAATACCTAGGTACCTATACTTTTGGACCTGTTCCAGTGGGATGAGAGAGCAGAGAGTATTTCCAGGGAAATCCTTTGATCTGTTTTGGCGTGGGCATAGAGCATCATCTTAGTTTTTAATGTTGACCACCAATCTGTGATCAGCAAACCAGTGTTCAGTCTGAGAGAAGAAGTTTTGTAAGCACGCTGGAAGAGAGAGAGAGAGAGAGTGAGAGAGGATCAGGATGTGCGGTGTAAAGAACAGCACCGTCCACGTAGAGGAGAAGTTTGCCAGGGCAGCATTTGGCAGGGCATTGAGGTAGATGTTGAATAGCAGGGGACCCAGGATAGATCCTGGGGAACTTCTGAGTACACAGGCAGCATAGTAGATATGGTATTATTAATTTTAACACATTGGGTTCTAGATGAACGATAGCTGGAGAACCATGACAGTGGACAATGAGAGACCCCAATTTGTTGTAATGTGTTAAGAAGGAGGGTGAGAAACTTGTCGAAGGCCTTTGAGAGGTCTATAAACACGGCTCCTGTGAGGTGCCCTTGTCAAGTGAGGAGCATGGAGTTAGCAAATTCTGTGATGGCCGTCATAGTGCTATGACCAGCTCTGAAACCATGCTGCTTCCTACGTAAGAGGTTGTGTGCCAGGAGGTAGTCAGTGAGCTGATTGGCCATGATCTTTTCAAGGGCTTTAGAGAGTGGGAGGAGAATCGAGATGGGTCAGTAGTTGTTTGGGAGGGAGCTGTCACTACATTTCAATATTGGTGTTATCACTGCTATTTTCCATGAGGTTGGGAACTGGTCCAGGCACAGGGACAGATTTAGAAGGTCAGTGAGTAGGAGATAACTAAATCTAGCACAAGGCATAGGATACACATATCAAAGGTGTCTTTGCAGTAATTTTAGCTCTGGAGGGCTTTAGACAGGTAGGCTTTAAGCTTCTGTAGGGGTAGTGACTCTGAGTTTGAAGGGGGTAGAGGAGCTCAGGCGGTGGGGTAGGCTGATTGGATCAAAAAAGTTGCTAGGAGGACTGAGCTGCAGTCTGAGAAGGTGGAGTTGAGGCAGTTAGCTATGTGAAGTGTGTTTGTGCGGTAGTACCGTTAACACTAAGTTGTGAGTGTGGGGAAGGAAGTGGGATTTACAATAAGCACCTTGATGTTATCCCAGAACTTTCTTGTGCTACACATGGAGGTGGCTTGGGCAGTTCTGTGGTGCTCTGCCTTGGCCTCTGGATTGCCCAGGTACACTTATTGCAGGCAGCATTATAGGCCTCTCTATCGCTTAGCAAACCATAGGCAGTGGTACAAAGCCAGAGGTTGTCACACATTTTGAACTGTTGTAGGAGTTCTGGGGTGATCCAAGGGGCACCACGTTTCTTAGTGGTCACTTGATGGTTGGTGAAAAGCATCACAGGTGGTATTAAAGGTGGTGGTGAAGTAGTGCAATGCATCATCTATGTGCTGGGCTTGGGAAATAGGGATCAGTACAGTTAATTAGATATTGTTTGAGTTTGGCTATGCCTCCTGGGTGTAGTTGATGATGAAAGATGATATTTGGTGGTAGTTTAGGTAGCTGACAGGATTGGGGAGTGGTTGCTTAAGGCGTTGGGTAGGACACCCAGGTGGTAATATGTGAGGGGACGATTTGTAAGCAGGATATCTAGTAAGGTTTGGATTCCATTAGTGAGTCCTGTAAAAAGCTTTCAGTTTAGTGTGCCACTCCTGGTTAAACAATTAGAAAAAAGTGGAGTTGGCCCTGGTAGGCTTGGATATCAGTTGGGTCATATCTAACTCAGCAAAGGTATCTTTGGCGTGTGTTGATGAGCTCGCCAGACAGTTTATATTGAGATCCCCAGCTAGGATTTGTTCCATTTTGTGGGGGTGGCTGACTAGGTAGTCAGAGAGCATTTTACAGGCAGAGGGATTGGCTGTGGGGTGGGATGTGACGGTAAGAGTAAGAAGAGCATGGTTTGGGTCAGGAGAGTTTTATTGAGAGGGCTTGGGCACCATGGTCTAGGGATGGTGCAGACAGGGTGTGGTAATGCAGTGAGTCATTTACACAGAAGGTGCAGCCACCTCTCTTGCCATTATGATTAAGCCTAATGAGAGAATAGCCAGGAATAGAGAAAACTGAGTCTGGGGTCTTGGCTGACAGCCAGGTTTCTGTTAAAACCAGAATGTCTGATTGGTGCTGTGCTGTGCAGCATTGCAGGGGTGCCAATTTTTAGGTAGGCTGCAGATATTTATAGCAGCTATTTAAAGCCCTGTGTGACATCAGTTGGGGGAGCGCTGCTGGGCCAGGATTGGGGTGAACATTGCCAGATAGTAGAAGAAACAAGTGGAAGATCCTGACAAGGGCCATGCATTGGTGGTGATTTGCTGGGCAGTGGCAGCTGGCAAGCTGAGAAGGTGATGAGCAGGGAATGGGCAGCTGCGTGAGGGCTGGGATGGACAGGTGGAGGAACAGACATGGAGGGTTCAAGGCACAGAGAGATGGGGGAGGGGTGGGGGAGGGGTGCGGGGTGGGGCAGTTATGGGGAGAGACAGGGTGATGGAGGCTATGAGTGGTGAGGTGCTCCCCAGAAGCAAGGTGTTACATACCAGAGGCAACTGAGGATTTGTTGCTGAGCAGGGTAAACATGGTTAGCAACAGTAGTATGGTTAGTTTGTGAGGGTGGGTGTTGTGAGGGAGCACAGTGGTGGTAGATGTGACCATGGGCAGGTATGAGTGGGTCTTGCTAATACCTAACATTCTGGCAGACACAGTGGCACAGTGACAGAGTTGCTGCCTTTGGAGCGAAAGGTACCTGGTGAGAACCCCGTTTGGATGCCATGTTGTATGCCTAGTGATAGCCTGGGAGACTGTGCAAGGAACACTACAGAGAGGGCGAAGGCAGAGAATTTAAGTATGAATGATGCAGAACAGAAGTGTTAGGGGGAGCAGTGGGAGGAGGATTGCAACCTACATGTCTTGTTGCCCTCTAGTGGCTATACAGTTTAATCTGCAAATGGAAAGTAGAAATGAAAATACAGTTAAAATACACTTTAAACTGAAGAAATTCAGCACTGAGTATTAAAACAGACCAGATGTCAGAGGCAATACTGGATTAGTGGAAAAAAGGTTAAATAAACTGGCGAAGGTAGTGACATAGTCCAGTCAGGAGGAATTTGGAAATGCCTAGCAGGATGAGGAACCAAACAAGGAGCTCATGTTCCAAGGACAGCCAATAAGAGTTGTCCCAAGATAAAGGCAATTGTCCTTAGAAAATTTACAGAGACAGCCATGCAGCCTTGAGTTTCCGGAATGCTGTCCAGGCCATACCTGCTAGCAAGGGCTCTGGGAGTGTGGCAACAGGCTCTTCTCACCATGGAGTACTTCACAGATACTTTGATGGGGCGCATTTCCTAACATTCTTTTGTCCTGGTATAATACTGTAGCCTGGGTGGGATCCTATAAGGCAGCTTCAAGTGGAACTCAGGTTGGAGTAATGTGACTGCCTGATGTGAACCCCTGATTACCTGTGCTGAAATAGGCCATATGGTACCCTTGAAACAAGGAGTCCCCATCTTCCTTGCTTCAGTGCTGAACCCCGAGCACTGTATCCACTTTCTGATACCATTTCTATGGGATTTGCATGGGCAGGTGTGCCAACAAATACAGCAGCTGTGGGGCTGCCATCATCATGATGGAGTCTATTTTCCCGCCAAGGAAAGATGCAGGACCTTCCTCTGGCTGCATCTCCCTCAAGGCTACCAATAAGCTGTTGAAGTTGGCGAGATAATTTTGTCCAGGATCGGTGCATGATAATGCCCAGGTATTTGATTTTGTCTGGTTACCATTTGAGCCCATAGGCCTTGGCGTGCTCAGAGCAGGCCGAGTTCACTGGCTGCCCCTCGGTCTTGGCTTGATGAACCCGGAGCCCTGAAACCTGAGAGACTGTTGACAGAATGTCTAGCACGGTTTTGGCTACTTGGGGCGTGTACTTGGTGGTCACTGCAGATCATCCACATGTAGAAACATCTTAATGATGGAATTGCCCACCTGTACCCCGGTATCTTTCTGCTTCTCTTATTGCTATGGCCAGAGGCTCAATGGCCAGGATGAACAATAAGGGGTGACAGGGGCACCTGCCTTGTTCCTTTGCAAGTCAAAGGGGTGACATCTTACAGTTTGTAAGGACAGATGTTGAGGGTAAGGAATATGGTAACTTGACCCACACCAGAAACCCTGGCCCAAACTCCATGGTTGTCAGAGTTTGCATTAGAAACGCCATTCGACTAGAGTCAAGGCCTTTTCAAGTCAACAGCTAGGGCTGCCATGGGAGTCTTAGAGGACCTGAATGCATGCATGAGCCTGAGAAGAATCCTATGATGGTCTGACCTAGCCTCCTATTGACAAACCCTGCCTGGGCTGGGTGGATAAGTACTGGCAACAGTTTATCCAGGCGCCCACCAGGACTTTGGCTAGGATCTTGGCTTCCATGTTGATGAGGGAAATGGGTCATTAACTACTGGGATTGAGGTTTTCTTTATTTTTCTTGAGAAGCACCATGATGGTAGCCTCCCTCATTGTCGGTGGAAGGTCCCTTTCCTAGAGAATCTTCATGCATCCTGGCCTGGTATAGGGCCAGGATCATCACTGGCCTGATATAAATCTATCACTAGGCCATTCTTGCTGGGCGCTTTATGTGGGTTCATTGCCAGTATTGCTGTGAGATCTCCTCTGCTGTAATTGGGGCTTTGAGGCCTGGGCTTCAGCAGCGGCCAATTTGGAGATTGGGAGATGGTCCAAGAATTCTAGTATCTTACCCATGTCTAGGGGGTGGGCGAGGCATACAGTTTCTCGTAAAACCATGCCATGGCAGAGTTTATCCTTCTTGGCTAAAGACTTTCCCCCTTCAGGGTTCTGGAGGGCAGCTATGTTCCCACCCACCTGCCTAGTTTTAAATCGATATGCCAATAGTTTGCTGGTCTTTTCACCGCCCTCCCAATAGGAATGCTTCAGCCTCCTTAGGTTGAATTCAGTCCAATGTGTGAGATGGTTGTTAAGGTGATTCTAGTGCTAGATAGTTGTGCCAGTAAGGATTGCGGTGAGTCTTTCCTGGCGTAGCCTTTACATCGGCTTTCCAGGGCAATGAGTTGCATTTCGAGTGCCCTCTGTTCTGCCTCCTGTGCCATCTCCTGGCAGTAGTAAATGTAATAATCCTCCCTCTCAGGGTTGATTTGAATGCCTCCCACAGGGTGGAGTCCAGAACTTCCCATTGTCGTTGAGTCTCCAGTACTCCTCCACCTCCGGCTCTATCCAGGCCTGAAACTGCTCATCTTCTAGTAGGAGGGTGTCCAGCCCCCATGTGGAGGGTTGGGAGGTCCTCTCCCAGCTGATTACCAGCTCAAGGAGGACATGGTCTGAGAGGATAATCAGATGTGTCTGTATCTTAGTGACTCTTTCATATACTGTACTGGACTCTAGCCACATGTCTATCCTACTGGAAGATCCATGCACTTGTGAAAAACAAAGTATAATCCCATGCACCCAGGTGCATGGTTCTCTAGGTGTCCACTAATCCCTGTTCCTCCAACAATCTGTGGACTGCTGTTGCTGCTTGTCTGTGTGGTTTAGGGACTGCATGCTCCTATCCAGCTGATGGTCCAGGAAGATTAAAATCTCCCCCATCAGCACCGGGACTTTCCGTGTTCAGCTCAGTAAGTGCCTGATTAGTATTGTGGAAAAACTGTGTGGTGTCCTGGTTGGGGCATAGACATTCCAAGGATCACAGGTCCCTGCAGGGTGTCCAGTTCCACTATCACCCATCTGCCCTCCTTGTCCCTGACTTGACTGGACACCTTCATTCTCAGGTTTTTATGGAGCAATATTGAGACTCCTAGTTTATGTGAGGGAGGCTCACTGTGAATTTCTTCCCCATCTACCAAAGTTTCTTGGATTCTGCCGAGAGAGTTTTGTCTCCTGAAGGAATGCTATTTGGGGCTCAGCTTCTCCAGGTGTGACAAGACTTTCTTCCTTTTGTGGAGAGTTGAGCCCCTCACATTCAAGAGATCGTCCTAGTCTCCATCACGCGGGGGAATTTGATAGTCTTGTGTGTCACAATTTTACTACAACTTGGCCCCTGTGTGTGGAAAGGCATCAGGACTGCCACCTGGTGCCACTTGCTCATGCCCCCTCCCTTCCTGTGGTGTCACCATTTGCCTGTATGTAATAACATTTCAAGAATAACAGAAATAACACACAATATCAAGGAATACCATAAAAATGCATGTAACCCTGAACCCATGTCTGACAACTTCAGTCTCCTTCCTTTCCTCCTCTATACTTCTCTCCTCACCCTTGTCTCCACTGAGACTAGCTACACCTCTCTAGTTAGCTGTCCTTCTACCCAGACCTGTGCTGTTGTCACTGGGGTGATGTACATGGGGATTACCCCTTTCTTTGACATTATGTGCCCAAACCTTGCTCAGCCTATCCTCCAGTAGAGGTGTACACCATTGTGCATCTTCACACCTCTTATCAGTGTCAGGCCTGTACCAAGTATGTCCTTTTCAGCTCTCATATTGTACCGAGTGAGGATTGCAGTGGATGTCTGAGTCCTGTGTCAGGTGAGGACTATGACCTCCATTCATGAGGTTCCCTTAGCTCCCTCACCTCCTTCCTCTTTGGGGCCAGTGATGTCACTCTGTGTATGGCATATGATGGTGCTGGTAATTCTACTGTCCCCTGATCCTCCCATGCTCTAGCCTAAGGATCTAGGGGGTCTCTGAGCAATCAACCCCCTATCGGGTTGTCTTCTTCAGAGTATTCCTTCCCAGTTCCTTTCCCAGTGTCAGTTCCTTGAATCCTATTAGTGGAGGTGGGCGGAGGTGCTGCCTAACATGGAAAGTGTCCCCAGTTTTATGCAATCTTGGCCTAAGAGTTGGTCCAGGCTGTTTGTATCAGTTAAGCCCCCTTCTCCCACCCCCACCATCCCCTGTTCGGGAGTAACTCAAGCAGCCCCCTACGGCTCACCACTCTATACTTCACTTGTAGTGCCCCCCCTGGCTGAGGGTTAATTACTTTGTGTATGTGCCTGGGCTCCAAACAGTATACCTCCATTCCTCTCTGTGCCCTGTGACCCTAGTGTTCCAAACACACCTCTCACACCTCATCTCACAATTAAAGACTAGGCAGGAAAGGGAAAATCAGGGACAAAGACCCAAAATCCAGGACAGATTGATAATATCCACCCACAGAGCTGCCAGAATGTGGGGAACAGTGTTAAGATGAGTATCGAATGAAGAATATGGCTACAACTCCAAGATTTGGTATTGTTTCATGCATACAATCCCCACTGCCAAATCACAAAACCCCAAACAACATTGCATTTTGTCACAAACCACACATTTTACCAGGGACAGTGGACTACTCCAAGGTAAAGTTGGGGATATCTCTGAAGGTCAGATACACTTGAGAGGTATGGCCTGAAACATGGACCAACCGGGGGGTAGCTGGTCATGAAAGACGCCCATGGTGTCATCCCTTTAAGGGAGTGGCTGGGCTAGATTCCCAAAATACTTTGCGCCACATCCCATGAGGCCCTCTCTTCCACAGACCAGCCACCGAGGCAGTGCCCGCCATATGCCAAAATGGCAGGAGGACATCAAGAGGACCAGCAGGGAGAAACTCACTATAACACCCTAGGGATCGACATGTGGTCCCATAGTTGGCTCTTTCAGACCTCCTGGGCATTTGTGGTCCCATAGGCTGCACCAGTGTCTCTTGATTGGGGTTGCTCTTGTGGCCATCGGCAGAACTCTGGGGTTGTGGTGGCATCTGAAGCTGCCTTGTCGCAGCTTTCAACCCATGTTTCTGTGGTGGGTCCAGGTTCCCACGGAGTGTTTTGGGGAGCGGAGGTAGCTAGCAGGTCCTCTGTTGGGAGGTTCCTAAGGACCGCATACCTGTTGGGCCCTCTCATCAAGCCTGTTGATCCTGATGATTCATCAGGTGATGACTGCCACTATGACTCTAGGTCGGAGCTGTAGGGTCTTGTCCTGGTGGACCCTTTCCTCTTTGCCCTCCGTCTATTCTGGCATTTCCCCTTGGGACCAGCCACTTTAAACTCCTCTGTGGTGGGGATAGGCAGGTGGGTGTAGCGCCTGTGAAGGTTCTTTTCGGGCTCATCTGAGCTGGAGTAATGGCCATACAAGCCATATCTGGCGGGAGGTAGGGGATGCCTCCCCATTCCAGTGTCTGCCCCTGGACTCCATGGAGTGTACAATGCCAGGAATGCCTCTGCTGACTCAGGGCATCAATGTTTTGGACAGCCTGTCACCATGTTACGTAGGCTGTCCGGTAATGGAGGAGTATTCTAGGTCTAAATCGCACAGGCTCTGTGAGCATTGGAAAAGGTCCTCTGCCTCACTGAAAGTTCCTGAGAGAAATTGGGGAAAATCTGAATTCTTTGGCCCCCATTTCAGATCCCTGAGTTGTCTGGATGCCCTGGTGATAACCTCCTTGTCTTGGTAATGGAGGAAATGAGCAAGGATGATATGGGGTAGCCCACGGGACCTAACTTGGGTGCAAAGTCCTATGGGCCCTGTCGATTTCCAGGGTGCCCCTCTCCCAGCCCAGTAAGGAAGGCAGTTCTTTTTGCAGAGACTATATAGTATCCTGTCCTCGCAGCCCTCTGGAAACCCCAAGCCTGAGGTTATTCCTGTGGCTGCAATTTTCAAGTCTTCAATCCAGTTACACAATAGCTGGATGGTCTGGTCCTGCTCCCGGAACCACTTGTCCAGTAATCCGGTGGCTATCCTCTAGTTCAGCAAGTCGCATGATTGACCCCACCCTCTGTGAGAGATGGATAATATCTGTAGTATTTTTTAGGTTTTGTGTCCATATTGCCCATTTGGATAAAGTATCTGCAAACATTCTCCTAATTTCTTCAAGGTGAGTGTCCAGTAAACAAGGTGGCAGTGAATCCATACTGCAGATCAATTCATGCAGCAGGGCCCACTTCAGCTTCCCAGCACTTCAATGCCCAGAGGTTCTGATTGCCTACAACCCCTCATTGAAGGTTGGTCTCATTGTGTAGGTAAGAGTTTCTGATGGCAGTATTGTGCTTTTTGATGAGGTATGGTGCAGAATGCAGGAGAAATCTTCGGATTATGTTAAAGGTGTTCCAGAGATAGACAATTATGCCCCCATCAGCCTTGACAGTTGGCCACACCCCTATTACTGCCTTTTTAACTGCTCCCAGGATGCACCTGAAAATGAACTCTGAATCAGTATGCCTCTTCCAGTCAACACATTTTAAAACTAGTAATATGTAACAATGATGTTTCTATTAAAAATTCTCCTCCTTCCAAGGCTGGCTAGCCCAGCACTCCTGGATATTCTGGCCCTGACAGAAAGCTGACTTGCCAATGGCACCATCAACTCACCAGTGACCATAAATGGTTATTCAGTATTCGCACTGACCAACTCACAAAAAAGGTGGTGGCTGTGCCCTCTATGTAAAGAACAGAATACAAGCCATCCCTGTGACACTATCCCTCTGGATCAAGGAACACAAATTCTCACTGTCAAACTGCTCTAGGAAACCTAGGAAAACCCTATACCTCTCAGTGGCCTATATCCAACCCCATAAACAAAAGCTAGCGTCTAATGCTGTCCTGAGCTGTATCTCACAACTCCCTCCAATAACAAAGTCATCCTCGTTGGTGACTTCAATATCAACTAGCTATCACACTCCTCCTCTCATTTCACTGACTCTGTCTTAGCCCTTGACCTCACTCAAGTCGTTTGGTTTCCTACCAGGCTGAACAATAAAATAGCAGCAACGAACCCTAATTGATCTCATTTTCACCAATAGACCCAAGAATATCACCCAGGTCAAGGTACTTCCTAATGTTCTCAGCTTATCATTCGCTAGTTGTATGCTGGTGGTCTAACAAGAACCCCAGCCCACTACCTGCCCCACTTACCAGCGAAAACTCAAAAGGCTCCCTCTCCATGCTCAAGTCACACCTCGAGGCATGTGACTGGACCCCAATTGATAAAACCAAATGTGTTGACACTGCACTTTCTCATTTTATCACCACGCTTAATAAAGCTTGTGACATTTATGCCCCCTCAATATTTTATGCCAAAACCCAGGACACTTCTGGATCTCACAAGTCCTACTAGACATGATGAGGCTCCAAGATAATCTATGGCACAAAGCCATTGAATCATGACTCCTAAGGGATTAAACAGCTCTACAGAGAGGCTAGAAGCAAGTGCATCTGGGCCATCTGTCAGGCTAAGACCAACCACTATAAAGCCCTTTCCTCCACTTGGGGCTCAGGTCATGATTTCTGGAAAAACATCAAAGAGCTTAGTGGGAAGACATATCCCACCCCCACACAACGATCAACTGATGGGTCTAGTATTCAAGACCCCCAGGCCATTACTAACACCATAAGCGACACCTTCTCAGACCTCAGTGAAGTTCTGCCCCCAATTGTTTTGACCCTCCTCCTGCACACTCACCCCCATCTCCCCATCAAATATTCTCCTCTTGTCTCTGGACAGTGTCACCACATCAATTCAGGAAATATTTATCCAAAGTCCTGGGCAAGTCATGACACAGTAATGACACACTGGACTTAAAGCTCCTATTAGCACCCTTGGTAGTTCTCCCATTCACCAAAATTCTCAACAAATTGCTCTGTCACAGTAAATTCCCATCTCCTTGGAAACAGGCTGAAATAACCCTCATCCTGAAAAGGCAGAGACTTGGTTTGCTGGCCAAGGCACCTAGCTTCACCTGAGCTCTTTCCTTCTAAGACTGCTTGAAAGGCAGAGTAGAAACTTACCAGAGCAAGGGAGAAGGATTAAGACTTAGTTTGGCTAAGCAGATTTACTGTGTGGTGGTGTTTTTATTTTTACTCACAGGGATTGCTACTGTTTGTTGCTAACATTTCATTGCTTTATTTTTCTCTGATTCAAATTGTTGCTGGTATACCTTCTTCTGCATTATTACAAGGTGTGCCTACAGGTGTGTGCTAACAGATTACTGCTGTAATCTTCTGATTCAAATTGTCTTTTGCAAGGTATATCTTCTGTTACTGCTTTATTTTTCTCTGGAGCAAAGTGTTTCTTACAGGGTATATCTTCTCTGAAATTATTACAGGTGGTGCTTTACAGGTTTTACAGTTTTATCTAACATTAGGATAAGCTTTCAGGGTTACTGCATTTGTTGTTGACTGATTGTTTCTGATCTTACCTCTTTGTTCTTTCGTCCATGGTTCTTCTTTTTAGGCAGGGGAAGGGCCCAGCCACCCACCCCATCCCCAACCACCCCTACACTCCTTTTATAGGGTACCACAGTTGTGACATTTCCTGTGGCAGAGCAGGAAGGGGTGGATCAGTGGGGCCTCCACAAGGTGATCTCATTTACAGGGCACTAGTAATTTAACTTGTTATAACAAGTTAAACAAAGCACAATTAAACCATTACTTGCATTTTTCCTTTGTTTTCCTTCTAATTACTCTGACTAGGTTACAAACCCAGCAACTTATTTGGAATGGATTTCATTAACTGCAGGTACTGTGGAACAATTTTCAGAAGGACAGTCTTACAGGATTTAGGACACTGTCCTACATGCTGGGCCTTTGGAGATCTTAGGTCTCTGCTCCGGGCAGCATGGGCAGAGATTGCCGCCTCAAATTTTATATTGAAGGAAATACATTATAAGAACCACCGCCATTTCCCCAGCATCCAACAGAAAAACCTCGACCGCAGAGGGTAGTTGGTCCAGGAGGTTGGCAGGTGGTTAGGAGGAACAAATCAGGTGCCCCATCACTCTCTGCTCTCCAACACATTACATCCAAAACCATATAAACACTACAAACAGGTATCTGCCTCTATCTCTGAAATAAAATAAAGAGGCAGAAGACACTTCAGAGCAGGACACTGTTAGACAGGAGCTAGCACAACAATACTCACCCAAATCAGGAACCAAAACTAAACAAGTACAAAGAAATCCAAAAACTTCTGATCATAGGAGACTCCATGATTCGGGAGTTGATACCCATCTCCAGCCAGGGGTGATGGTCAGATGTCTCCCAGGTACATCAGCATGGAGAGACACTGACCGCATTGCTAAAATTGTTCACAAAGCAGGAGAAAACATTGATGTCCTAGTACACTAGGGACTAATGATCTCACCAGCCAGTCAGTTGTGGAGACCAAGGAACACCTGACTAGGCTGGGTGACAAACTATCATCTATTTCGTCGGCATCTCCTTCTCTGAGATCCTGCCAGTCTGGGAGAAGGGAGCAGATGGACGGAAGGTCAGAAAGGGGAGATAGGGGAGCTAAACACGTGGCTCAAGGACTGGTGCCAGGAAAAGGACACAGATTTGTAGGAACTGGCAACAGTTCTGGGAGCGAAAGTTCTTTAAATTTGATGGACTGCATCTGACTAAAGAGGAGTCAGTGCATTGGGGCAGAAGTTTGACGTCTTTGCAGAATATTTAAACTAGCAAATGGGAGAGGTTGCAGCACCCCATCGTCAAATGGGAAGAACACCCTCCCCTCAGCTAGTGGTCAAACAGGAATTCAGTGTGTTTGCCGTTCATTTGCATCACCAGGTAAGAAAAAGGTTTGTCTCCCCATACGTTGCACAGGGGTAATGCCAAACTTCACCCAACAACTAACACACCAAAATCTGGCCAATGGAAAATCATGTACACAAATGCTCACAGCCTGGGAAATAAGATCCCAGACCTGCAGGCAATAATGTCAGAGGCTAAACTGGACATAGTAGCAATTAGTGAGACATGGTTTACCAGTAAACACCTTGGGAGACTTCAGTACCTGGCTATGTATTGTTCAGAAGAGACCCGAGGGTGCAAGGGGGGAGAGTGGCCCTGTATGTTAATGAAAATATCAAAGCTACAGAAATTCAGAATACACATAAGGAGCCAGAAGAACTGTGGGTCACCCTGGAAACAGGAAATGGGACAGCCATAAGAACTGGGGTTGTCTACAGGCCCCAGACCAGAGGGAGGACATAGACACATTACTGTTAGAAGATATACAAAACATGACAGCTAAAGGGAGGTTCTGATAATGGGAGACTTCAACATGCCAGATACAGATTGGTCAATACCAGCAGGAACATCTGCCAGGACTAGACTCATAGTGGATTCCCTGCAGGGGAGGGCCTCAAACAACTGGTACAGCAACCAACAAGAGACAGGGCTATCCTAGATCTAGTACTGACTAACAAGGCGGGATCACAGATCTCCAGGTAGAAGGTCACCTGGGGCCAGTGACCATCACATGGTATGGTTCAATTTGGCTACTACATCTAAATCATCCCATTCCAAGGCAAAAATATGGGACTTCAGAGAGCTGACTTTGATAAGATGGCCAACAGAGTTAAGCTAGCCCTGGCAAAAGAAACACAGGTGAGGGGTACAGGCAAAGTGGGCAAGCATTAAGGATGCAATATTGAAGCAACATCCCATTGTGTTAGACAGAAAGGAAGTGCAAGAAGAAGGAAACCACTTTGGTTCTCAAATACAGTAGCAGAAAGGTCAGAGCCAAAGGCTGGCCTTCAGGAAATATAAGGAACACAGTGGGATGAAGATAGGAGGCATACCAAACTGCCCTAAGGAAGCAGGTAAGGCAGTAAGACAGGCAAAGTCCCAAACTGAGGAAACACTAGCACGAACAGTAAAGAAGGTGACAAGACTTTCTATAGATACATTAGTGAAAGGAGGAAGTCCAGAGGGATTGCTAAGCTTAATGGAGAAAAGGGAGCATGTGAGGAGGAGGACCTGTAAAGGCATCTATCCTAAATAGATACTTTGCTCAGTATTTACTGAAGAGAAGGTAGGTAGGGCCCACAGCTCAGCATCATGGACACAGGGGAGGGAGGTGAGCACTACTCCCTTCACAAAAGAAAGGGTCCTACAAGAGCTTGCTAAGCTCAGGGTGGATAAGGCAATGGGACCTGATGGCATACATCCCAGGGTACTTAAGGAGCTAAGGAGGAACTAGCAGAGCCATTAGCAGAATTGTTTAGAGTCTCTGAGCACAGGAGAGGTCCCAGAAGACTGGAGAAGGGCTCATGTGATCCCGCTCCACAAGAGTGGTAGCAGGGAGGAGGCAGGGAACTACAGACCGGTCAGTCTTACCTCAGTAGTGGGCAAGATTATGGAGGCACTCCTTAAGGAAAGGATAGTGCAACACCTGGAATCCATAGGGCACAGGATCCAAGACAGCATGGGTTTACAAAGGAAGGTCCTGTCAAACTAATCTCATAGATTTCTTTGACTGGGTAACCAGAGTGGTGGACCAAGGGGAGCAGTTGATGTCGCCTACCTTGACTTCAGTAAAGCTTTTGACACTGTTCCACATAGAAGATTGATAAATAAGCTAGGTAGGCTCGGGTGGGTCGAAGTTGGTCAACTGGGTGGCAAACTGGTTGACTGGCAGAAAACAGAGAGTGGTGGTAAATGGTATACAGTCAGAAGAGATGCAAGTCACAAGTGGGGTACCTCAGGGATCAGTCCTGGGGCAGTCCTATTCAACATCTTCATTAGTGACCTGCAGTTGGACTAAAGGGAAGGCTTGTCTGTTTGCAGATGACACCAAGATCTGCAACAGAGTAGATGATCCAGATGGGGTGGGCAGAATGAGAAGAGATCTGGATAAACTAGCAGAATGGTCAGAAGAGTGGCAACTGGGATTTAATGCAAAGAAGTGCAAAATCATGCACATGGGAAGAGAAACCCTGAAGCCACTTATATGCTGGGAGGAGTTGCTAGCAGTCACAAGGAAGAAAGAGACTTGGCATCATCATCACTGATGACCTAAAATCATCCAAGCAGACCTCTAAAGCAGTAGGTAAGGCTAGGGGGTGTTAGGGTGTATTAGTAGGGGTATCACAAGTCGTAAGAGGGAGTAATAATCCCTCTGTACAAGACATTGGTTAGGCCCCATCTGGAGTACTGCGTGCAGTATTGGAGCCACACCTTCACAAGGACATTAACCAAATTGAGGCAGTCCAGGGCAGGGCAGCAAAATGGTGCAGGGACTGCATCAGAAGACATATGAGGACAGATTAACAGAGCTCAATATGTATACCCTTGAACAAAGGAGGGAGAGAGGTGATATGATCGAGGCATTCAAACACCTTAAGGACATAAACAAGGTGAAAGAGTCTAACATGTTTAAATATAAGAAAATAGCAGGACAAGAGGACACAGCATGAAGATTAGAGGAGAGCCGATTAAGAGGGAATGTGAGAAATTCTTTTTCACAGAAAGGTTGGTAGATGCATGGAATGGCTTACCACAAGAAGTGGTGGCTATGAATACAATGCAGGGCTTCAAACAGGCATGGGATAGGCATAAGGGAGCAATACAAATGACTATGAATAGATAGGTCACTGACAGAGCAAAGGCCAATGGCACATTTATAAGGTAGAAAAGAAATGGGCAGACTGGATGGGCCTGCGGTCCTTATCTGCTGTCAACTTCTATGTTTCTATGTCTATGTTTCTATGTACCTCCCCGATAACTACAGACCCATCTCCATACTGCCCCTTGAAGGCATTGGAAAAAAGTAGCCGATCAACTCACCGACTACCTATCTGAGCACAAACTCCTTTCCCCAAACAGCATGCTTTAGGATGGGACATAGCACCACCACTGCCTTCCTAGAGTACATCTCAAGAAACCAGAATTTGGACCTTGGGCATGTAGTCTGTGCCATCTATATTGTTCTCACAAAGGTGTTCAACATGGTCAATCCCTGCTCCTACATTACTTACCTGCACTGGTCCTCTCCTAGAGACAATTTCCTGGCTCATAGACTACCTCACTGGTAGGACCCAATGAGTCAAAACTGGCATCACCCTGTCTGACTGACACCCTCTCCTCTCTGGTGTCCATCAAGTCTCCATACTTGGCCCCCTCCTCTTTAGCCTTTTCTTTAACTCACTCCCCAGCACCTGCAAAGGTAAAATTCTCTTATCGTCAGATGACACTGTCATTTATAGTAGTCACCAATACTAGGTTTACTTGGTTTGTAGGACAAAGGAGGCAGTTTGCCCATTGAGATTGTCCTCCATATAAATGGAACATTAACCCAAATCCTGTCCATCCATCCATCCATTTATCTAATTTATTCTTGAAAACTGTGATAGTTGATGAGTCAACAATATCCTGGGGTAGTGTATTCCATATCCTGGTTGTTCTAATGGTAAAGCAATGTAACCTTTTGTTATTATTAGCTTTTTAATTTCTAATTGTTTATTATGGAGTATAGGCACAATCTTCCTTATGGAATAAGCAAAACTACATTGTGCCATTTGAACTGGAGATTTAAGAATTTTTAACAACTGCAGAAGGTCACCTCTAGTTTGCCTTAGCCTACTCACCCTTCAGCATTTCTTCCAGAACAACTTCTCTAAAGCAGAATCCTGATTTGGGGACCATCGGCTTGCATGTAACCACAAGAAAACAAAATGATGATCTTCGCCCACTGACAGAATCCCACTCTGGTGCATGCCTTAGCTTCCTCAACTTATTGGGCGACCTGCTAGAGCAGGTTACCACATTAAAATACCTGGACATAACCCTAGACACATCCCAATCTTTCCACACACATATTCAGCTCCTATCCATTTCCCTCAGCACCCAGCTAGGTCTCCTCTACAGATTCAAACACTGCCTCCCCCAGAAGCCATCCATCTGGCAGTATCCTCCTCAATACTCGCCTAATGGACTACAGCATAGTAATATACGGCACCGTGACCTGACTACCCTAAGCTGCATCAAAATCACCCTTAACAAAGTATGCCATCTGATCATGGACTGTGACAGATACACCCACCTGTGACTAGTATAGGCTCACCCAGTGGCTAAACTTTGATGGGAGACTTAAATATCACACTTGTCTCATAGTCAAGAAAATCCTGCTCAGCCTTTGGGACTCCACCCACTTATCCAACTTGCCCCTCAAACAGGTCCACTAGAGTGCTGCTAAACATCTCATGGCTGTTCCCCACTGTAGGACCTTCCTGTGCCAAAGGGCTTTTTTATCAGGCCCCTAAATGGCTCAACGAGCTTCCCACCTCTGTATCACATGAACCCAAGCTCAGCCCCTTCAAAACCAATCTGAAAAACAGCTCCTTGAGCTCTCATCCTGTGACTGTCCCTAGTCACCCCTACCCCATTCCTACCCAACTCCTACCTCCAAACTGAAACCCTCTAAGGTCACTCCTTATTCCCCAGGATGTTGTTCTCACTGCACTTAATGTTTTGGGTCAGGCTACCTACCCCAATTCACCATGCTGTTTTTGCTGTTTTCTCTAACCCTGTGATGCTGGGCTTGTGTTGCCCTATACTGATTTCTATGTAGTTGACTAATGTTTTATGTACTGCTGTTATCCTCGTTATCTCTAATGTGGAACCTTGGCAAAGGAGTCCTTGACTCAAAGGTGTTTTTCTGATTGTTGTAATAAATAAATAAATAAAACAATGCTGTAATATTGCTGTTATAGCTAGAAAATGATAAAACATGCAATATTATTAACATTTTCAATTATTGTAGTCAATATTGTTTTAGTGACAAATGTTTTAGTGATAAATGTGCATTGTCATGTCAACAGATATGTGCATTGTCATGTCATCAGATATTTGGGGTGCCTAACAATATTATTTCCTTACTGTAATCATAATTTAATAATATACTGTTCGTTTGAGATTTCTTGGAAGAAAGCAATTTAGTCGTGACCCTCAGAGGGTTTAAGCAGGTGTTGAAGTCGTATTTGTGGAGTAAGGCCTACTGTGATTGACTGTGTAACCTTATAGTTTTAAGTATTTATTATTGTTGTTTTATGAGGTTTTATATTTTGTAATGCGTCTTGACATCTGAAAGGAGCAAAATAAATAAAGAATAGTGTTATTATTATTTTTCCAGAAGGTTTACAGTACATAACCAAACTAGGCAGACTGATCTAGAGATATGGCACGTGCATACAAGACATACCTCTAGGCGTTATTTGTTGCAGTAGTGAATTTCAGTTTGTTCCTTAGCACTATTTCCATGATTGTTTTATGTGTGAGTAGTCTTGCAGGAGTCAGAGTAATCATGGGAGTTACTGAGTGAGATGCCAAGACACGTGAGGCTCAACCTCCCTCCATCATCCAGCAGGGTCTGTATGTAACTTCTTCCTAGTTTGTAAAATCCTGATTTACTCTGCCAATGTTTGCATCCCCCACTCCTACCTAGCAGCTGTCCTGGGATACCACTGGTTTGCTGTCTCTTAAACCACCTCTGATATCTTCTGTATGACACTTTAGCCGCCTATATATTGCTTCGTGCATGTATAGTATTAACTTATGTAATATAACTCCTATTTAAGTTTACAAATTGTGTAGCCATTTCAACATTGCTGCAGTACAAACTTTCTGTTTTGAGTGCTGTTCCATCCTTCAGCTCTTTGATTTGGCTGGTTCATATAGTGGAGACAGGCAAGTGACATCATCTGGGGAAGGCTCCAACTATTTAAAAGCAGAATCATCCTGCAGCTGCTCGAGAGCAGCTGCTGTCTGTCATCTTAGTGGGGAAGACTTTAAAAATGTTGATTTCAATTTACTTTTTGTTTGGTTTTTAATACATTGTTTTTATTGCTGTTACTTGTTGGGTATGTGGGTATTTCTCTTAGTAGTTTGCCTATGTGTAGAGGAATATTCCTTCTAATGTGTACCCATCACTTCATGCATGGTTTCTGTTCCAAGACATTGGTATCTTGTTTTACCTGATGCCAACTGTGCCTTTTACCTAAGACAAACAATTCATACCAGGTAGGCGCTTCATAATGTCACATCAACCTACATTTTCTAATTTGAGTTTAAAGTTTGGGGTAAGTGTAGGAATTGAAAATGCAAAATGAGCACCACCGTTGTTTTTGCCATTTAATTAGGAAACTTCTTTTGCTCCTTTTTTGTCTTCAGAAGTCTTAAACTAAATCCTGGCACAAACATTAACAAAAACAATTTTTCCTTGGGAATTTGTACAAACATGGGAATCAGGCATATCAATGCCAGGAGCCCTATTCTAAACTCATCATTTAAAATCATAGGTAGACACCACACAAAATGATGCAGTCATGGTCTGTGAAACCTGGTTAAATAAAATAACCCTTGATAATGAGATATAAATCCCACATTCTAATGTGTTCAGGCAAAATAGGTTAATCAGTGGAGGTGGGGTAGCAATTTATTTTTATAATATGGTAAAAAATCAGTAATCTGATTGCCTGAGGAGCTCAGAACCCAGTGGGGATGTCCCATGATGACAGCACTGGAAGAAGGTCCATAGCCTTGTCACAATAAAATCAATAGTACCAGCCATTCCTGACTGCCATCACAAATGTGGCTGTTACCTTTACTCACTAAAAATGTTCAACTGGTCCCTAAAAATAAAACTGTCTTAAATTTATAAACATAAGAATTAAATGTTATTGCCCTCATGATGCTCTTTTCACACACATACATAACTTAAAAATGAAGTACTGTAGTACTTAGAATTGTAATTTATGGCATTTTTGCTGACCATGAAAACTCCCTCCTATCTTCACCTGCTTACTAGGGCAATCTGTGTTGTTTAAACTGTTACAGATAAAACAAAAGTCCTGTTCCATCTAAGGCCTTCTGTTGTCTGCTAGTGGGAGTAAACATTCTGCCAGCAGAACTGAGCAGAGGTTTGAATACTTGCATTCTATCAGTAGTAAAAATTCCATCTCTTGAATGTTGACAAGACAGAAAATAAACAAGACAGATGAATGGGAGGAATGTTATAAAGAAAGAAAGAAAAGACCAAATGGAACATGCTTTGCATATTAAAATATTGGATAGTCAGCAGAAGCAATGCTGGCACTCTTGCCATATTATTTATAGTGACACTAGGAGCAAACTGATTCAGAATAAAATAATGCATTTTTGGTATAGGACCCCTCAATACTCTACAAGGCCAAGTCACTACCTAATGATAACTGCTGGAGATGCCAACAACCTGGGGTGATTTGGTCCATGTATTATGGAACTGTCCTCTTGAATCACCAGTTTGGCTGGGTGTATCACAAGAAGCCAGTAGATTCTACACTGCCCATTGCCCCTTCAGCCCAACTGATGCTGCTGGTATGAAAACTGATACCCCATATCTCAAGATTTCACACTATAGATGGCTAATGTTGCTATGCATGTTGGCAAAGCACTCAATCCTCAGTAACTGGAGAAGCTCCACTGTACCTGCTATTACTGATATCCTTTCCTGTCTTGCCCCACAACATGAGTTGGACAGACAGTCACATATGGCTATTGGAGAAGGGTATAAATTCCATCAATGTTGGGCCCCATATATAGCATACATGGACCCCTGGGCTGGCATAGGCTGAATATGAGGTCAATAATCAAGGATATACTTTTACCGAACTAGCAATGTTTAATGACCTTTCCTAGATAATCAATGTCTTTAACAGATAAACAGGATTATGTTCACTGTCTTATCTCAATGAAGTTTCTTCTTTTGTTATGTTAATAGTTATTTGTGTATGTAGCAACTGCTCTCCTAGATCCAACATTTAGGCATTTATGTCATAACCCTCAACTGTTTTGTTGCTTCAGATGCTTTGTGATGATCTCTCCTTTCATTACAGTTACTACCCTGAAGACCACTGGAAGGTACAGCCTTCTGAACTTTACGCTGTGACTATATATCAGCAGAGGTACCTCCTACCAGTCTGGCTTTAGCACCAGTAGTTTGTCTTTCTCTGATGAGGTAGTTCTTCATCTGGACACCTCTCCCATCTAGGTAAGTTCATTAATTGATGTCTGGACAATAACATTGCAAGTATAGATTTGACCCTTATTTCCCTGATACAAGAATATACTTAAGAGATTTAACTTTCTGTATCATAAATGTAATGATAATGCATGTGTTTCATACTGTAACAAGTGTTGCTGTCTGTATGTTTGAAATCAATAAAAATGTAACTGAAAAAGAAAAAGAAAGAAAGGGAGATAAATGGGTAAAAGGGTGGGTTGGGGAAACTAGAGGTTTAAAGCTAATTAAAATACACAAATTTTGCTGTACATAGTATTTAAACCTGAGATGGCATGTCAGTGCTGGGATGTGCTGGGGCTATTTTAAAAGTCATAAAAATGTTTATTTTTTGATTTGGTGCATTTCTTCACCCCCAAAATAAAAACTATCTTGGACCCATTTTATAATCACAGTAAGACACTCCAGGCTGCACATTGTGGTGGGCAATGGAACTTCTCATGAGGTTGAAGTGAAGGCACTTGGCAATGCCTCATGCCACACCCTGGTGTGCCACTATCCAACCACAATGCATACTCTGTCATACCTAATTGATTAATTGTTTTTTTCTGTTTGTTAGGACAGTCTTCACTCCTGTTAAAATAAAAATGGAAACACAGAAATAACCATATGGATGCCTCTGCCACAGCATGATTGATCTCTATAGAAACCCTGAATGGGACTGTCAATATTAATGTGCTCAATTCTGCAAAGTGAAAATGAGATAAAAGCAAGTATAAAAAAATATTGCTAAGTTCAAAGTAATACAATGGCTATAAAAAGTCAGTGTTAGCAATATGGAGGGATATAGTAAAGCTCTTGAAGGGACTATTCTAACTCTATTTTATGTATAAATTAATTATAATCAAGTTACAACTTCTGATTTGCTTCTTATGTCTATTGCTTAATCATTAAAGTCTTGTTGTATTTTTATAGCCATATTATAATTGTAATAAGGCACTCCAGGATGTGCATTGTCCTGAATAACATCACACCTAGGGTGGCAGAAGAACTCAGCTTGTGGTCTTGTGCTTCAACCCACCCTAGGTGTAACATTATTCAGTGACACACACTCTGTCATGCCTTATTACTTAAATAAAGAAATGCTAAACTGGCAGCTCAGGTTAGGTAACTCCACCTCTGAACAATTGGGCATGTTAGTGATTCAGGTCATGTGTGTTAATAATTTTAGTTTCTACTTAGCTGCCTGCTACAGACACCTACCTGCACATGCAGAGCCATTACTGAACTTGAGTACATTAATTGCTCATTTAATAATACTAAATTATTTTATTAGGATATTTAAATTGGGATATGTTGATTCACACATTGGTTTTATCAAATCAGTTTGTGGCACATGATTTTGACTGAACTTATAAATCTTCCTACTAGGCCTCTAGTCAGACCACAGAAGCATAGAAACATAGAAACTGCCAGCAGACAAGGACCAATTAGCCCACCCAGTCTGCCTGTTTTCCTTACCTACAGTAGCATGAGAGCCCTACACTCATACCTGCACTGAAATTTGTTCAGCTACAATTAAGAAAGCAGTAAACCATTTATAAGGCTTAGTGCATTGGCTGGGAATCAAACCCAGGTCACCCACATGGGGCTCAAGAATTCTTCCACTGAACCACCAATGTTCCTAATCCATGAGAAGGATTCATTTCTTGATATAAATTTTACTACAGCACCTCATAAATATACATCTTCAGTGGTTGGAGCCAAAGTTAGTGACCATTGTTACATTGTACCTGACACTAAATTAAGACACATCTAGCTGATTGGATAGTTATTCTTCATAATTTTAAGTCTTCTAGTCATCAGGCTTTTTGAAAGATCTTTCTGAAGGAAACTGATCATTAACATTTGCTTTTCTGAAGTACCTTCAGCATGGGAATTTTTAAGTTATGCTACAACAGACAATAAACAAGCATGCTGCTTATGTTTTAAAAAGTCTGCTCAGTGTCTTCAATCTGGTTTAGCAATTTAATTTGCACCATGGTTAAAAAAAAAAACAGCAAAAATGGCCCAGAAAAAAGTAAGAACCACTAAGGACCTACTGGACTATCAACATTTTGAACAATTTGAAATAAATGTACTCTAGAAAGCCATAAAATAAAAGTAATTTTCTTCTTCTCAATTCCAGAATTCCTTAAATAATCAGAGAAAAATGTGGGCAAATAACAAAAATGTCAAAAACACTGGTGGAAATGCTTTACCAACTATGCTATGGATCATTACAGACTAATATGTGCACAACTTACAACTTTTACTAACTTTTTGCCAAACCAAGCTTGGTATTTGATTAAGCAATTCCAAGTTTACTCCCAAAAGCTTAGATCTTGATCCTTCAGTTAATTTTCTTGGTCTATATTTCTCGTTTCATGAACTTAAAGTTTCAGATGTTTATGATGAATCTGTTCCCATAGATTGTAGAGGCGTTAGTTGTGACATGATTGTACATGTTTTCCCAAAAATTAGAGCACCTGCAATTGCAGAGTATTTAACATACTTATTTAACTTTTTATTGAACACTACAGCTATTCAAGCGATTGGAAAACAGCTTCTATCACTTCAATATTTAAAGGAGGATTTGTGTCAAGCCCAATATTTTATCTCCCATATCTTTTCTATCCTCATTTATAATGATCTTTGAAAAAATGAATTCATAATGGCTTTTTCTACTTAACAAAAAGAAACTTAATCTCTCCAAAGCAATTAGACTTTTGTAAGGACCATAATAGCACTCACATTGTTTCAGGATTAGTGGATGTCTTTATATTTCCTCCTACAGTAAATCATTTTCTCCTGCAGTATTCTTAGATTTATCCAAAGCATTTGATACAGTTGACCACAATTTACTGTGTAATAGACCCAGACTTACTGGCCTCAGTTACAACTCTATTTCATTTCATTTCATTGTCATTCATTGTTTACCCTGAAAGGCATATTGAACAAATGTTCTCATTTTCAAGTGTGATTAGGATTTACAATTACAATACAAAAGTTACAAATACACATTAGTTACAATAAGTTAGTTACAACTGCAATATGATTGGGCCTTAAAAAATTAAACAACTATTTCTTAAATATGAACATAGACTTGCTATACTTAGCAGACTCTGGCAAGTTATTTTAGATCAACTTAGTCAAACACTCTTTGACCAAAACAAGTCCCGTGGAAGGAATTTCAAACAATATTGATTCCTGGGATCTAGTGCAATAGTTTCTGTGCTATAATGGAAAAGGTTCTAAGACTGAACAAGGGACCTTATCCAGGATGATCTTATGAAAGATTGTTGATATTTTTGTTTCAAATAATCATCCAGTGAGGGTACTGTGGAGACCGATACAACAAGCAATACTAGGTATAAAAAGAAGACTAGTAATAAAATGACAGATTGAATGATATACAACTTTTACCTTGGATAACACCCACTTCATGCAGCAGAGTAACATAACATTAAATAATCCAGTACTAGTAGCATTAGGCTTTTGCTAACAGCATACATGTTTCTGGCAAAAGGTTGTTTTGAATCCTGTATGAAGGACACATCCGTTGCTAAGTTGTCTTTATCATACAATCAGTATGTGATTCATGTGATAAAGCACTATGCAGAATTACTCCTGGGTACTTTAATTAGTTAACTGTTTCAATACTTTTACCATCAAGAGCTTTCAGCAAGAATTCCTCTTTCTAATTTTATAGTTCTATTCATGATCATAGCTTTAGTTTTCTTGGTGTTGAGTACCATCCCTGGACACTGAATCATGTTTGCAAATGAATACTTATAATATAATAATTTGCTTCATACTTGTCCAATCATCTATAATGTGTTAGAAATGAAGATGTATGCTCAGAACTTGTTAAAATCTCATGAGGAGTTCAGAGTCTCAGTGTTGGGGCCACATTTGTTTTCACTGTATATATCTCTCCAAACATTGTTTGGGACAGACTAAATTATTTCTACATGCTAGCAGCACTACTCTTTATGCATGGTACTACAATTGCATTTGACATAGTTCAAAAGACTCTGATAGGATCCAGAATGCTTTGCTGGGCCTGAGACTACTACTGAACATTAAGACTTAGTGGATGATGTTTTGTAGAAAGACTAGCGATGTTCTATCTAATTTGACAATAAAAGCCAAAGATGGCACTGCAATATTGTTGGCAGATTCACAGAAGTGCTTAGGCATAGTTATTGATGATAGTTTGACTTTTAAAAATCAAATACAACATTTTGCCAGTAACCTGAAAAAAAATGTGACTTTTTCTATAGAAATGGACACATTAAAGGGGCACTGTCAGCTTCCTAGTCTATTTATTTTATATAGGGCTGCAGTGACCTCCTAACACCACATACTGCTGATTGTCCCTAGTATGCCCTCATGTGTGTGAAACATAATCAATTTGCTTACTTTTGTGTATTTTTAATTAGTAGTTGGCAGCTCACACCGACATAAACTCCTCCACACACTGAAAGCATTATCTCGATGAGACCATGCAGCTGCTACAAGTGCAGCCCTGAAGTGTGACTTTTGGAGATGTGGTGGAAAATAAAGATTTCTCCACTCGACTTGCCTTTATGGAAGCCTTGTTGCTGCATACTGCAAAAAATGAGCACCGAGAGGAGAGCAAATTACTTTAAAACCTGGCCTGAAATCCCATGCATGCACAAGTGTGGCATGAGTAAAGATCCTGCACATGTGCAGGAGAATGCCACTCTTGCACATGTGTGGGATTTTGGTCCAAGTTTTAAAAATAATTTGCTCTCCTTTGAGTGCTCATTTTTCTGGTATGCAGCAACAAGGGTTCAATAAAGGCAAATCTGCTGGAGGAATCTTATTTTCCACCTTGCATCTCCAAAAGTCACACTTCAGGACTGTACCCTCTGTAGCAGCCACCTGGCTCTCACGAGATTATGCTCCGGGTAAAGGGTGAGCTTCTATGTCGGTTCGAGCGACTAACTACTAATTAAAAATAAGCAAAAATAAACAAAATTGATTATGTTTCCACACATAAGGGCAAGAAAGGGACAATCATTGTATGTATGTGCCAGGAGGCACACTGCAGTCATACATAAAAAATTGACCAGCAAAGCTGACCGTGCCCTTTAAACTATTCATTTGTAAGCAATTGGACACTTCATTATTTCTTATTCAGTTTGACTTGGGAGACTATATTTATCAACATGCATCCACTGCTCTGCTTGGAATATTAGATATTTTGTATAACAGCTCTTTTAGGTTTATAACCAGATTGTCATGGAGAACTCATGATTGCCTTTGTATTCTTCTTGAGGTTGGGTCTCTTTAGCAACCCAAAGGTCAATTTACTGGTATGTGTCCATTTATAAGGTTCTTCTTGGTACAGTTCAATCATATCTAACACACTTTTATATGTGAAAACAACAATGGTCACACTCAGAGATGTAATGATTTAATTATACACCTTTCCAAAACATCATACTGAAATTGGTACCCTTTCTTTATCTGTGTCAGTTCCTCAGATCTGGATACCACTCCAAAAATGACTAAACTGGCTTGTTTGCTGTCAAAGACCTGAAGTAAAGCTCTGATAACTTGGCTGTTATACAGCCACTGTGAATATTACAGATAAATTATATAAATTTATTAATTCTGTTAATTGAAAAGCTGTTTGCATCTGTTTTATATCTGAATAACTTATTTCTCATTATCACAATTGTAAAGAGGTTCTCTGTCAATATTTCCTAACAATGAACTGATTGATTGATTGACTGATTGATTGATTGTCTGATTGGTTGATACAATACAGCCAAGCCATGCATATCAACTACGTGGAACCAACTCAAGACCACTAATGTTGGTTGCATCTCTTTATTGTTTTTTAAAGAAGTCCTCACCTAGCTTATGTGATAGAGTTACCATTTGTTTTTGTGATTTATTGTATATTGTAGGTGCATTGTTGAAGAGTTGTGGTACACTGTTTCTGCTGGCTAAAGTGTCACTTATAGAAGTGATAACAGCTGAAATTGAAATCCCCAGTAAAATGTGATCATCTGAATTACATCCTGTGTTTCAATATATGTTATTTAAGTTTGTAGGCATCTTATAATTATGTACTTTTCCACAAACATCAAAACTGCAGACTATTCTGTTCTCCTTTTACTACCTATGATTGGTATAATTAAAATAGATTTTCCAGTCGCTAGTTAGTCAGGATGCAATTTATTCTGACTGTTTCAGGTCTTACAAAAAGGATGTTCATATAGAGGCACCATAGGAGCAACAAAATGTGTTGAAATGTACAATCTGTTTTATTAAATAAAGCAACCTGAAACATTCATCTCTTTTTGACCTCTGTTTCATGACATTTACATGTTTTATGACTCCAGTGCAATTAGTCTTTGAAGACCCCCTCCACTCTATTCCTATTCCTCTGATGGTTTGAGCTGTACCTTATTAAGTAATGTTTGGGCATCATAGTATAACACCAAATGTTCTTGTCAGAGCAGTGCTAGCCTTTTACAGTAAGTACAGTTTGAATACAGCACAGTAAGTGAAAAAGTAAACATAAAAGTTTGTTTCCAAAGATATAACTTTCACAAGGTCTGAATAGGCACCCTCTGAAGTAAGATTGATGGCCATTGAGGTTGCTGATACCTAACTCAGATTGGATCCTTTTCTCCAAATGTTGTGTCTCTTAGTGGTGTAACTGAGAGTGCCTTGTGGACCTGTTTGAAGATACAAGACTGATTTTTGATCTAGACATTCTGCTACATCCAGCAGAATCTCCAAGTACATCATGGTCAAGGGCTCAAGTGGGACAGCAGAAGTACTCCTGTAGTAGTACCACCTCTCTGAGATGCTGTGACATTTTGATATCTACTTAAATGATAAGAACATGACGGTCCACCAAAAGGGTATGGTGGGACATTATGTTATATATGCTCCGTGATGTGATAGAATGGGCTAGGCAAGGGAAGTGTGGGCATATTTATATATGTAGAGCCCAATACTAAAGGCTTTAGATGCTACCAAACAAAACAGGGAATGCAAGCATTTTACAAATATCAAACAGAACAGTATCACATAAAATAACATAGCACAGATGGTAAAGAAATCTTAAAACACATAGCAACAGAAGCAGAACATTATCTAACTCCTGATACTCTCCAAGCTCAGATATGCATGAAATGGGTGCTTAAACAGATGAAATTTAAGCCCTTTCTTAAATGCCTCCATTGAGAGTAAGCTATGAACACATACAGGTAAGATACTCTATATACATGGAGCTGCATTGGAAAAGTCCCTGACCTCTAACAGCATTGAGCCAGATCTGAATAGACAGCAAACTGGCCTCAGTGGATAGAGAGGAAGCCCATGCTATGTAAGGCTAAGAGAGCTTTCAGGTATTTTGGACCCAGTATGTGCAGGATTTTGAATGTTAACAAAAATGTCTTGAAGGTTGTGCACAAATGAATAAGAAGCCACTCTAGCACATGCAGAATATGAGTAAAGTTTTAATTCCTGCAATCAGCATAGCCATAGCATTCTACACCAGCTGTAAGTGGTGTGTCAGCCTCTGAATAGCCCTTATTATAAAGCACTGCAGCAGTCAAGTCTATATAAATGTTATAAACCTGGCTAGCATGAGACAACAGTAGTAAGTATAAAATGCTGTGCACATCATAGTTTGAAAATTATGGATTAACTTGTTTTGCCACATAAGTAGTGGTGTACAGGTTTTGTGGTATGCAACACTACTTCCATACTTAAAAAAAGGTTTTGCTGGCCTTGCAGAAGAATGCAGTCTATAACCTTGCTATAATACAGTGACTAGTTTAAAACAACAAACCCTCCAATAAAATCCGTGGAGAAGGCTTTTAAGACAGCTGTAGAAGAGACTTTTTGGGATGTGTTGCAGCCTTTATTTGTGTTAATCTTGTTTGCATAAGTAGATGTCTTTAAATGTAATAATTCTTTTGTTTCCCAGATGTAACTAATACAGAATCATAAAGGAATATGGCCTCCATCATGCATTATATATATTTGTAACATGGGAAAAACAGTAGCAGTAGAGAAAAGAAAGCCAATGGAGCAATAGTGTCAGGTGGTACATGAGCAACACGGCATTATGAGATGATAATGCCGTGTTGGTTCTAATAATAAAGCAGCCACGGGAGGAAAATGAGCAGTGTGTCAAATATGGGAAGACAAGAAATAGAAGTCATGAAGTTTGTAAATGCCAGTACGCACAGTAGAGGAGCAGTGGGAGAAATATCAGAGAGGACTAGGTGAAAGGTAGAAGCGAGGAAGTGGGAAAGTTAGATATGGAGAAAATGCAAATAATGTTTAGGTTGAGGACAATGAGATACTGATGTCAGATGGAGAAAGAGGCAGTACAGGCGAGAAATTAAAATATTGCAAAGTAAGCGATCACAGAGGAGGTGAGACAGACAGAATGCAGCAAGCGGACCAGAAGTACTGAGGGATGAGGATCCAACAGACCAGAACAGCGGAGCAGGACAGGAAAAAGTGGAAGCGCATTTCAGTTTAACAGTTTCACGGTCTATGGGACTGGTAATTGTAATTATGCAGGAGCAAACACACTCAGAACATAGCAGAGAGACTGGAGAAATCTGACTACAGAAAGGAATCAAGCTGTAGAAAGAAAGTGTGAGTACCCAAAGAATAGAAAGGAAGTGAGTAAGCATGATTTCTTGCATAAATGAAAGAGACAGATAGAAGGCGAACTAGAAAGCAAGCAACATTGCGGTCAGCCTAGCAAGAATATCAAATGAGCAGTCGCTAAGAAATCAATAAAATATATCCCAATCGTTAAGAAATAATTAATTGTACCACTATAAAAAAGAAAAAAACACACATATGTATGAAGAGGGTTCATTCAAATTTTGAAAGTAATAGTAAAAATAAGTGAGAAACTTTATTAGTGTGATTGTGCATTATATTGTATCACGGAAGCATATATAGGAGATATAGATCCATATGTAGACCATGTTACAAGCGCATTATCCCTCCAAAGGTGGAATCTAATGGGAGTTAATGCATGGTTGGCTCATAGGTAGACGGCCTCCGCCCTCGTACACAATGGACTCAACCATGCATTAACTCCCCATTAGATGCCACCTTAATGGTGATTAATGCTTACCTATTTTCCCCAGGGAAGCCCCCATGATCTGCCTTAAGAACTGCAGTACTTCTCCATCTGTACAAAGTGTTTTGTAGTCCTGTACATATATAGCATTTCTGCTAGAATACTAGAGTGGCTGGCATTAAGGCCACAATAAACAGGATTACATTCTTTTCATGTACTGCATACAGTATTATAGAATGTGTTTTGTTTCTAGGGCTTGTATTTAATATGGTACTTCTAAAACAGCTTACAAAATTAGAAAAAAAATTAAATGTCAGCTGAAGTGGATAACATGCATATTTTCTATACTTCCTTTAGGAGTGGTCTAAATTTGAACTTGGGTTATTTGTTTATGCTGATACCAGAAATTTGTGTCTGACTTGACCCAGTCCAGTGGCTCTGTTCAGAAAGGATATTAAAATGAATGTTGTTTTGTACAGTATCTAAATGTATTGTGACAGAGCATAGTTATCAATATCTGGTAGACACTCAGACCTAAACATGTTCTTAATTTAAAAGACTAGTTAGAGGCAGAATGTACAGAGCATACTTTATATTCTATTACAGCAGATTGGAGCAATTACTCACTTACCAGCAGCTGTAGTAAGTAACTGAGTTACACCTAACAGTACAGCCCAGTTCCTAGTTCTGTACAGCACCTTTATGCCACTGAACAATTGTAGTAGTGGTTCACTGTTGATTCAGCTAATAGCTAATTATCATATATTAGTAACTATAATTACTGTATATTAGCTAATTGCAACTTCTAATAACAAATTGTCATGTTTAATTGTTGATAGGTGCTCTTGCTTATAGTAATTGTCAAGTTGTTTCTACTGGGCTGACTTTATAGCTTAGAAGTTAGAATAATGAGCTATAAATGAGCTTGGTACATCCAGCAGACCTGGAGTTGATTCCCACAACATCCACTTGCATACTGTGTGATTCTGAACAAGTTACCTAACCTCCCTGGTGCTATTGGTTTGCTTCTGAAAATAGACACTTGTGCCTAGTTGGCCATACCTGTCTACCAAAGAATAAAAAAATTAAGTTAACTTAACAAGTATCCTAGCAACACCTTTCTAGGTGGAGCCTTTTCCTAGGCTCAGTATAAGGATGGGGTACAACAGGGAGATAGTTGTGGCAATTGAGGGGTGCTCTCCCTGGGCAATGCTGTAGGAGGAGGGACACTGCCACATATGCAGAATGTTTGCAGTGCTCCATGCTCAGATGGCATCAGTGAGAGATGAGCTATCGCTTTTGTGCTGCCAGCTCAGCTGGAGCCAGCACCCCACTCCTGCAGTCCCCAGAAGCCCACCGGTCCAGCAGGGTATAGTGTGGTGGGAAGAGGGAGGAGTATGGAGGCCAGGGCTTGCTACAAGGAGGTTATCCAGACCCACACCATCCAGGTGACAAACCACTTTGCACCCCTAGGAGATCATCCGGTCACCTGACTACAACAAGGTGACTCTGAGTCAGTTGGGGAAAGGGCAAGACAACTTGATGGCACCAGAGGAGGAAGCAGGAAGAAATCAATTAGTAGAGTTTTGGCAGATAGGAATTCAATGATCAGGGGCATAGAGAGGGTGGTGGATTGAGGGTTTGATGGAAGGAAGATGGCCAGGTGACTTCCTGGGGCAACAACTATCCAGGATATAGATAGGAAAGGGAGAATGGCAGAGGACAAAGAGGGAGCTGGGGTGCTGGTACACCTTGGTACCAATGATATGGCAAACCAGACTGTGGAGATGGTGAAGCAGAATTTTCATAGTCTGGTGGAAAGACTGAAGCACACAGCCTCTCTAGCCTTTTCCAAAGTCCACCCTGTGAGTGGGGGGGTGGAGATAGAATAAGGAAGGAGGAGATAGAGGAGCTTAATGAGTGGCTATGGGGTTGGTGTCAGGAGAAATGGTACCACTCTGTGGAGGATTTCTGGGACTAGAGGAACTACAAGGGTGATGACAGCCTTCACCTCACAAAGAGGGGCTAGTGCACTTGCGCTGAAGACACACATCTTTATCAGACAGTTAACTGACTGCAGGGAGACTGAGTCTAGGGGAATTAAGGTGGCAGAAGAGAGAAGGAGAACCTAGCTAGTACTTCCTCTAATCTTGGTGTTTGTAGAGGCACAGCAAGCAAAATAGAGTTGAGGACTAAAGTGGTCTGGAGAAAGGGACCAAGGAGGAAGAGACTGAAGGGAAGGAGACCAGGAGGATAAAGAAACAGGAACGGTATATAACCAAAGGGGATCAAGGGTTAGCTGTAAGGAGGTCTGCCTCAACACCAGGGGCCGATTCTGAGATGTGTTCCATCTGACACAGGGGATGTGCGGCACAGTGTCTGATGCAAGTCCCGATTTGCATAAGGCACACAATTTCAGAAGCCAATGCTGCAGGTCCCCGATGATGCAACCACTAGATCATCTCCCTGCCCAATGTCCATGGGGGCTCCCACAATGGGGCAAGCTGTTGTAAAGTGGTGACAGTGTCACAAACTATATCAATGCTTCTGGAATAGTGCAGGGTTGTATTCAGGAGTGTTGATGCATTTGTGTGTCCTGTTCTGGTGGGCACAGGGCTTGTATCAAACCCTGCACCCCCTTCTGGAATCGGGCCCCAGGAGTCTAGGTAATAAAATCAGTGAGCTCAACCTTCTGGTGTACAATCAGGTCCTCCCTGTCACAGATATCTGATATATCTGATTTGTTTATTCCTGAAGTTTGCCTGTTGAATAGACACCAGGAGGCAACGACTAAAGAGAGCCAAATTGTATATGGGTATTATTTCAGGCCACTAAGGTGGTACTCTTTAAGGCACTGGAAGGACCCAAACCCTTCATCTATTATGGAATGGCATAGAAATTGGTCCTTGCATTGCAAGATGAGGTTACCATTGTTAAGATGAATGCCTGAGACACTTACCATGATCCCATTTGGAGACCCTGAATACTGCCCTGTCTACATGGAGTCTAAGTACTTAACACTTGGTTCTGTTCCTTAGTCTGATACTCCATGTTTCAATGGGGCTCTTTGTCAGGTTGAGTCTCTAAGATCACTGTAGGTAGGATGTGGATGTTATGGTAGGATGGGGGTCATGGGAGGAGGAGGATGATACTTGCTGGTTGATTTAGATTGGCTCCTTGTTTTCTCTTTTCCCTTTCCTGAACTTTGTAGAAATTGCAGCAGATGGCCAGTTGTGGCTGCTTAATGTTCCTATTGTATTTTAATTTTCTTATGGTTTTCCACACTGTAATGTTTTGTGTGTTCTCATGATACCAGTCAAAACAAATAAAATATATTGAATGAATCAGTGAGCTCAGGTAATGATGGCAGACACGAAGTGGACCACATGGCCATTACAAAGACTTGAAACTTGGAAAATGACATCTGGGACCTGACAGTCCCAGGCTACACCATGTTTAGGAGGGATAAAGAAAAGATAAAGAGTGAGGTATAGCCTTCTATGTCAAGGAAGACATTAAGGCTGTGAAGGATGGACATATCAGGGAAGTAATGGGAGACAGAGTCACTGTGGGTGCAGCTCACAGGGCCTGGGTCAAGGAAATACAGATGGGGTGATCTATAGACTATCAGGACAGGTGTGAAAATGAATAGTGAGCTTGGGAAGAATTAGTCCGGCAAGTGGCAAAGGAGGAGGTGGTGATGGGTAACCTGAACCTGCTTGACATCGACTGGGATGTTCTGGCCGCCAGGAACACCAGAAGTCATGTCTTGCTGAATACAGTCTAGGACTGTCTACTGGTACAGCTAGTTAGAGAACCCACCAGGCATGCTGCCATCCTTGATGTGGTGTTCACCACCTCACAGATGGTAGGAGCAGTGGAGGTAGAGGAGCCACTGGGGAACAGCGACCATAACTCTATCTGGTTTGAACTGGCCCAGGGACTGGTAAACACCAATTAAAAGCTGAGGTCATCGATTTCAGAGAACGGACTTTGACAGGATGAGGAAGTTGGTCCAGGACAACTTAGTGGGGCGGACAGCATAGGAGGGTGGAGCAGACATAGGGGCAACAAATGGGACATTCTTAGAGCATCAAAAATATGCCTGAGGACAGCAACCAAGAGTAACAGGTACAAGTGACCAGTGTGATTCTTGGAAAGGGTTGGGAGAGCAGTAAGGGCCAAAACATAAAGCCTTCATTAATTTAAGAAAAAAGAGAAGGAGAATACCAACTGAGAGATAGCGAAGCAAGGAGGGTGGTTAGGGAAACTAAAGCAAACATTGAGCAGCATATCTCTAAGGCCTTCAATAGTGGAGAATAACAATTCTTCATGTATATTAGGAAAAGGAAGAAAAGAAGGGGAATTGTTAGGCTAACAGAGGGAGGTAGAGTAATAGAGGAGGATGGGCAAAGGGTAGCCATCCTTAATGAATACTTTGTTCTATCCTTGCCACTGAAGACAGTGGGCCCTTGCCAAGAAGTGGCATCAAGGCAGCCACTAGAAGTTTCTGGAGATGAGGCAGCCAGTATTTACCAGTGAAAGTGTCTGGAAAGGTTAGCAGCCTTTAAGATAGATAAGACCCCATGACCAGACAGGATTCATCTGAAGGTGCTCAGGGAGCTGGCAGTGGAACTAACTGAACCCTGGTGAGATATTCAATAGTTTGATAAAGGCAGGGGTAATTTTGAAGGACTGGAAGGTGATGGATGTAGTTCTGCTCTACAAAGTCAGGACAAGGAGCAAGCTAGGAACTACAGACTTAGTAGAGGTCATGGTAAATGGGATCAGATCAAAAGAATAAAGTAAAATGTGAGGTGCCCCAGGGATCTATCCTGGGGCTGGTCCTATTCAATATGTTCATCAGTGACACTAGAAGGAATCCAGGTTAGGTTGTGTTTCTTTGCAGATGACACAAAGCTCTGTGGGAGGGTGGACAGCAATGAGGGAATAAGGAGATGCAGCATCACCTGCATAGGCTGGAGAGGGTCTAAGGTCTGGCAGTTGAAATTCAGTGCCAAAAAAATGCAAGGTGGTGCACCTAGGAAGCAAGAACCCCAGGATGGAGTACTGGATTCAAAGGGTTAACCTGAGCACTACAACTAAGGAAAGGGATCTAGGGTCATCATTAGAGACATCCTCAAGCAATCAAGCCAATGCAATAGGTCTTTAGTAAGGCAAACAGAATGTTAGGATGTATCAGGAGGTGTATTGACAGTAGAACAAAAGGTAATATTACCTCTTTATAGATGTAAATGAAGGCCACACCTGGTTGCTATTCAAGTTCTGAGTCCTCACCTCAGGGAAAATAAGGACAGGCTAAAGGCAGTGCAATAAATGGTAAACAGGATGATACAGAGCCAGTGTGGCAGATCATATGAGGATTGGCTCAAAGCACTAAATGTGTACTCACTTGAGACTAGATGGGAGGGTGATATCAGAAACCATCAAATTCTTGAAAGGAATAAATAAGGTGAACTACAGGAGTTATTTATCATAAATACAAGTTCAAGATCATGACAGCCGGCCTGGTGGTGCTGAGGGTTAAGGCACTGGACGCCACACTTCATGTCACTCCAGTGGTCTGTGTAGAATGAGCCTCGGGTTGCCGGGGATCAGTCGGGAGGATAGGATTAAGCATCCGGAGGGCAGCTCTCTCCTGGGGAGGTGGGCTCATGATCCCACCACAGCAGTGAATTACAGTGGAAACTGGGGTTCCCAAAGCTGGGATAGCACACACAAGGGGTGGAAGCGATGGCGGGACACTGCAAGCAGGGTGTGGGAGCATGCCCAGCTTGCTATGAGCATCATTGCATGTCCGCACCTCAGTAGGGGTCATGATCATGAACCAGAAATAAGGAAACTGCCCGGCTCCTGGGGAGCGACAGCATGCCAACCACATGCCCATGGTCAGACCCTGCCTATCCAGGTCCCGATATCCTCCAGCCTGCACCAGACCACTGATCTAGATTGAAGGGCACCCAAGGTAAGGAGGCTGGCCCCACCCTGGAGGGCACAAGTCAGGGGGACAAGCAGTGGAACAGGGTGCTAGGTCGGAGTTCTGGGGAACCTAGGGTAAGGGGTGTCAGACTGGGTGGGAAAAGATGGGGATGCCTTAGGATGCCCCAGGACTGGCTACCAGAGGGACAAAAGAAAGGAAAAAAGTTCAAGGTTATGGGACTATGAGAAGAAACTGAAAGGAGGAGGGCTCCAGGAGATATAAGGAAGCATTAGTTTATGGAAAGGGTGGTGGAACCTTAGAACAATGCCAGCTGAGGTGTCGGGAACCAAACCCATAAATAGTTTCAAGCATGGTTGGGACAGGGTAAAGGCTATAGTGGCTATTGGTAATGCTAGGAAAGGAGGGCAGGATGGGGTGGGAAGGGTGAAGGTGGTTACCCTTAATGCTAGGAGCCTTGGGAGGAAAACTGAAGAGTTACAGGTGCTCATGGCAGAGGGAGAGGTGGACATTGCAGCCATCACAGAAACATGGGCCACCAATACAATGACTGGGATCTGTCTGTACCAGGGTACAGGTTATTTCAGTAGGGACAGGGTGATTGGAAGGGGTGTGGCACTATATGTGAAGAAAGGACTGAAGTGTGTAAGGGAGAAAGAGGAGGAGGTAGTACAGAGTCACTTTGGATGCAAATCCAGGATTCCAACAATAGGATTCTTAGAATGGGAGTGGTGTACAGGCCACCATCTCAGGCGGAGGAGTTAGACAGGGAACTAGCAGAACAGATCAGGAGGACCTGCAAGAAGGGTAGTGTGGTGATTGTGGGGACTTCAACATGCCAGGAGTGGACTGGAGTACCCCAACAACCAAGAACAGAAGGAGCAGGTACTACTGGATGCCTTCCAGGACAGCTTCCTGCTGCAAATGGTCAGTGAACCAACCAGGTTAGGAAATACCCTTGACATTGTGCTGGCAAATGGGGACTTTGTGAGAGAACTTACAGTGGAGGAACCGCTGTCAGGGAGTGACCACCACTCAGTATGGCTCATATTGGATATGGGCAAGGAAGAGTGGAGATCAGGCACAGAGTGCTGGACTTCAGGAGGGGCGACTTTGGGAGGATGGGGAAGTGGTAAAGGGTACCTAGCCAGAATTCAATCTAGCATGAACACTAACCAGGGTGGGAGCTCATAAAGCTGGGGATAGTGGAGGCAACCAAAACCTGCTGCAAGGCCCAGAGCAAGAAGGCTAGGGCTAAGAAACTGAGCTGGTTGAGCAAGGAGGTCATGGAAAACATAAGGAGAAAAGAGCTGCCTTTGGAAGTACAAGAAAACAGGAAGTGGGGAGGACAGGGAGGAGTACTTGATAGAATCGAAGGAGGTGACAAGGGCAGTGAGGGCCAAGCATCTATGGAACCCAGGCTGGCACAAGGCATTAAGAAGGGGAGAAGGACTTCTTTAGGTACATCAGGGAGAAAAGGCTGTAAGGACCACATAGTAAGGATTAGGAAGGGGATTTGGGTGGGCTGAAGTGCGATAGGCAGAAGCACTAAATGAGTATTTCTGCTCAGTATTTACTAAAGAAGAGGGGTGACACCCAAGGGAGAAAGGCAGAAACAGGGAAGGGGGTGACAAATGGAAATCATGGAGGCAGAGTTCAGGATGGTTTGAAGGCACTGAGGGTGGACAAGGCAACAGGCCCAGATGGAATCCACCCCAGGGTGATTGAAGGAGCTGGCAGAGGTCCTTGCAGGACCTTTGGCAGACCTATTTAATGCCTCACTACATTTGGGGTGTATACCTCAGGACTGGAGGATGGCTCATGTGGTGCCCCTCCACAAGAGTGGCCCAAAGGATGAACTGGGAAACTACAGACCAGTGAGCCTCACATCCATCGTGGGTAAGCTAATGGAGACTATCCTGAATGAGAGGCTGGTGGCCTCCTAGAGGCCAAAGGACTACAGGACAGCAGACAGCATGGCTTCATACAGGGTAGATCCTGCCAAACCAACCTGGTGGAGTTCTATGACTGGGTAACTAGGCAACTGGATATGGGCCATGCAGTGGGTGTCCTGTATCTGGACTTCAGTAAGGCATTCGACTCGGTGCCACATGGAAGGCTGGGAAGTAAGTTAGTAGGCAGGGGGGGTGCAAAGCTGGTGAGATGGGTGGGAAGTGGCTTCAGGGAAGGCAACAGAGGTGGTGGTGGGTGGGAGCTCTCACACCCAAGGGTAGTGATGGCGGTGTTCCACAGAGGCTCGGTGTTGGGTCCAGTGTTGTTTGGGATTTTCGTTGCAGACATATCATGGGATATCAAGAGCAAGATCAGTCTGTTTGCTGATGATACCAAGGTAGGAGCAGTGGTGGATGACCTAGGGGATGTCAGGGGTTGCAGGATGATCTGGCAAAGCTTGAAACCTGGTCAGACACCTGGCAACTGGGGTTTAATGCCAAAAGTGCAAGGTGCTGCATTTTGGGATGAAGAACCCAAGGAGGAGTTAAAAGCTGGGGAGTGCAGCTAGCCCAGACAGAGGAGGAGAAGGATCTGGGGTGCTCATTACAGGGTCAATGAACAACTTGGCACAATGTAGGAAGGCAGCTGCAAGGCCAACAAAATGCTGGGTTGTATTGCAAGGGTATATCCTTGAGGAAGGAGGAGGTGATTCTGCCACTGTATAGGTCATTAGTTAGACCACACCTGGAGTACTGCATGCAGTACTGGTGCCCGTATCTGAAGAGGGACATTAAGTTACTGGAGAGGGTGCAGCGCAGGGCGACAAAAGATGATCAAGGGCTGGGGACTATCATACGAGAGGAGGTTGAGGGAGCTGAACATGTACTCACTGGAGGACAGGAGGGATGGGGGACATGATTGAAACCTTTAAATACATGAAAGGAATAAACAAGACAGGTACAGAGGGCTGTTCAAAGTAAGGGAGGGGAG
Organism: Neoceratodus forsteri; assembly: GCA_016271365.2. Taxonomy (NCBI): domain Eukaryota; kingdom Metazoa; phylum Chordata; order Ceratodontiformes; family Ceratodontidae; genus Neoceratodus; species Neoceratodus forsteri. The sequence continues at coordinate 255,569,224 of CM028137.1, read as the reverse complement.
GGACACCAGGGGCCATGATATGAGACTGGAGGAGGAAGGTTCAGGAGGAGATGAGGAGACACTTTTTACAGAGAGGGTGGTGGCTGGGTGGAATGTGTTACCTGAAAAGTGGTATCCAGTAGAACAGTGGACTGCTTCAAAGGGGATGGGACAGGACAAGGGGAGGGTTAATGAAGGAATGGTGGAAGGAGGGGCAGCTGCAGAATAAGGGGTGCTAGCTGCACATTCGAGCAGACTTGATAGACTCCCTAGGCCTTTATCTGCTGGAAAATTTCATATGTCTGCATGTTCGTGACTCAGGGCAATAGTAGCAGGGAGGAGAATAGGTGAATGATAGTGAGGACTTGTACCCTGGATGACAATTATATACTGAAATAGATACGGAACCATGGGTAGACTAGATGGATGATCATTCTTTTCTGCTGTCATTGACAGTGTTTCTATGTTTCTATGACTGACTAGTTCTCTCTTTTAGAAACATCAAAATTAGCAGTTGCCTTGACAACAGAAATTGTTTGCCCTGTTTGACATAAATGGGAATCCTCTTGTCCAAACTTCTTGTGAACCTGCAGGATCAAAGTCTCTAACAAGCTCAGTATTTGTTTTTATTATTACTGCATTAAAATGAACCAGGTACATTTACCCAAACTATTTTCATCCCTCTGTCAGTGTCCTGCTTCCAAACTACCAAGGATGCTCTAGGATATGTTTCTGAAGCTAAAGGCTTCCTGAACTCATCCTGCCTCTCTCACAGGCCATCTAGGGTGCTGCTGATGTCAGTACCCCAGCATCCAGGGTGTAGCCAGAAATTTTCATTTTGTACACAGTCTCCAACAGTTGCACTCCCCAATTAAAAATGTAGACATCCTCTCCAAATGGTATCCCTTTCAAACAAATCAGATTGTTGTCAGATGATTCCTCTAATCTCTAAAGAGAGTTGTACATGTATCTGTCTCTAAACAACAGATGTTTGAATAGAGACACTCCTCAGTGGCCTAAACTAACCCAAATACTACAGATTAGAATGAAAACGTTAACAGAAAGGCATATGGTTTGTGACAGGCATTCAACAAACTGTACTCAAATATGTACAGTGGTATGCCTACCTACACCCTTGCTAGCATCAGGGAGTGTGATGTGTCAGAGGCCGCTGACATCATCACGTTTATGATGCAGTCCAGTTGCCAGTACTGGCAGATAGTTTCCATTACAAACTGTGAAAGGAGCATATACTGCATTGGCAGTTAATTAGAGCTGGAAGGAATTGTCCTAGTGATAAAGATTTTAGCTAGTATGTTGTGACTTAACACAGAGGTGCAAACAAGGGGATATAATGACACAGTAATACAGGAAGCTGAAAACAGATGTGGAACCTGACCCAAGAGAAGTTCTTGCCCCAGAACAAACAACATTTGCACATGAACAGAATTATGTATATCACTACGTATAATGATTACTTTGAAGATGTATGAAACCTATCATTAAACAGTGGAATTTCTTAAAGGTAGCCTTCAAGGTGGAATATATTTTGTAATGTTCATACTTTTGTTAGTAGCCAAAAGGCAAAGAATATAAAAGACATGCTGGTACACTCATTCTATAGAATTCCAACAGAAGTCAGGGTCATGGCTCAAAGAAAACGTAACTTTCCATGAGGCTACTGTGACAGGGTGGAATTTGCAGCAAGGATTCTGCTTACAATTTCTGTCTCTCCTATTGGACTGCACAGTCAACTCTTACCTTTGCTTGCTGTTCTTTCTTTTTCCCTTTTGCTGTCTCTACCTCTTATATATAGCTATAAAACATAAGTATGAAACTGGTTCCCTGATTTGTAAACTACAGTAGATGTAGATATTACCGTTGAAATGATTACAGAAACAGCTGTTTGAGTTTATTAGCAAAGTGTATCAGAGTGTGACCTTTGACCTCAGGCTGGTGAAATCTGTCAGTTAAAGAGGCTAGCCAGTAGCTGGGTCATAATACTCTGGAAGCTAGAATCTGACAAGGTTCTGAAGCTCTGGGTCGCAATGTTCTGATGCAAGCTAGAAACTGACACAGTTCTGAAGTTCTGGGTCATTTCAGAGGATTATGGACTTGGAGACCTGATGTAACAGAGAGCTGGTTGATGGTAGATTTCAATTCTAAACTCAGAAAATGGACTTTGTTTTGGACTGCCCATGCTGAAAACCAGTTGGTACATTTCTTTTGTTTTTATTTTCTTGCTACTTATTGTAATAAATCACTACTTGTGGATTTTACAATCTCTCCTGGTTTGCTTCTGTTTCCTGACCCAGGCCTCAGTTACAGCAATTGTAGGCCTGCAATAGTGCATACTGGTTAAAACCATTAAAACCATTGCTCAAAATGAAAACATTGAGATATCTGACTTTATAACTTGCCAAACCACATAGTGGTGTGCAGTATATTTTAAACTGTCTGTGTGACTTGACTTATGTGGGCTAAGCCAAACTACTAGAACCTTGCAGAAATGCTTCTTGAAACACAAGACTAGTATTAGTATATAGAAGGATCCAGATTCATTTCAGTGCAGTAACTGCTCATTGCTCTTTTGTTTTAAACCTAGTGTTGTGTGATTTAAGTGGTGCTGTTATTCCTTTACTTGGAATTGTTTTGGGGATGTTGAACATTTGAAACCTAGTTTAGTGCACTTTTAGTGGTGATGTTATTCCTTTGCTGTCTTTACTTGGAATTGTTTTGGGGCTGTTGAAAATGTGAAACCTAGTTTGGTGTGCTTTTAATGGTGTTCTTATTCCTTTGTTGTCTTTACCTGGAATTGTTTTGGGGCTGTTGAAAATGTGAAACCTAGTTGAGTGTGCTTTTAATGGTGTTCTTATTCCTTTGTTGTCTTTACCTGGAATTGTTTTGGGGCTGTTGAAAATCTGAAACCTAGTTTAGTGTGCTTTTAGTGGTGCTGTTACTCCTTTGCTGTCTTTACTTGCTGCAAATATTCACTCACCCTCTCCCCGTCCCCCACTCTTAAGTGTTCTGTTAAATCTGATTGACAGGAGCCAAGCACAGGGAATAGCAGGGGTTGTGGAGTAGGAGGAGCATAATGGGAGGAAGTCCACCCTTGGTACAAGTGTTTTGACAAATTTTTGGTGCTGTTTTCCTTCTTTAAAAAAAAGAATCTGAGTATCATTGGCAGGATTATCAGGACAGTAAATTAATAAAAGGGAAACTAGAAGGAAAGCTTCAGTAACAGACAATTAATGGACTAGCAGTATAAGTGCAGTATAATGTGGGAGTGGTGCAATGCAGTGGATGCATGGCAGCCATATTCAAACGCAGACTTTCTGTATGCTGAGGGTGCTGCCTTATCTGCAGGCATCTCTCTGGACTGCAGAATGAGGTAGCCAGACTTCGGAGCGGAAGTAAACTGGGTCAAGGAGTAACTCGCCCCTATCCAGAGACCACCCAGTCCAACACAGCTGCTTCAAAGGATGCTAAGAACGAGGAGCACTTGGATGATGATTGGCTTGGGGAGGTTAGGGAGGGTCAGACAGAGGCACATCCCAAATCCTATTCCACTCCAGAACTCATATGCTGCACTGGCAAATGGGGCAACCAAACAGAGGCACCCAGAGAAGTGGAAGGGAAGGATGTGGAAGTCAACCAAGGAGATGACCTCAGTGGGAGGGCACTGGACCCCAGAGGAGGAAGAATCAAATCCTGATGGGACTCTATCATAAGAGGATCAACTAGGAACACATGAGGGAAAGGAGGGAGGCGAGATGCCTACCAGGTGCCACTGCATAGATGGATGGGAGAAAGATCCTGGGGATCACTGGGAAGGCAAGACGGAGGGGAGTTGGATGTCATTATCCACCTAGGTACTAATGACCTGGCAAATGGGGAGCCAAAGGAAGTTCAGGATGAGTTTAGAAAATTGGGAGGATCTCAGGCACGTAGCTCATCTATCACCTTCTGGGAAGTACTACCTGTGAGAGGTATGGGAGGCATGAGGCACACACGAGGAACTTTAACACATGGTTAAAGAACTGGTGCTGTGAGGAACAATTTGAAGTCATTGGTGATTGGGGACCCACCTGGAGGATAGGGCTTATTCAAGCCTGATGACCTGCATCCATTCTGGAGGGTAATCCAAGCACTCAATGATAAGTTTAAATGCTACATGGACAAGCATTTAAACATGCCAAGGGGTGGCAGGTCAGGAAGGAGGGCACCTAATTACCCACCCCATAGCTAGCAGTGGAACCAGTGAATAGGAGGAGGAGACATCTTTACAATGCACTGTGCAAAAGCTAGAGATAGGCACCCAAGGGGTAGATAGGCAGAACAAGTACAAAATATGATGGAAGGACAGACAACAGGAGAACCAGGGATAAAGGACAACCAGGGAGGGGCTGGAATAGAACAGCTAAATGGTCCAGGGAGTTCACATCTTGGAAAGCAATGTGTGCTAATGCTAGGAGCTTTAGCAACAAGATGGAGGATCTAGAGGCTGCCATGGTGCAGTTGGACCTGGACATTGTGACCATCACAGAGACCTGGGGTAATGATAACCATGACTGGGAGATGGCCATGCCCAGCTACAATATATTCAGAAAAGGCAGGGCAGGCAGGAAGAGAGGAGGAGTGGCACTTTATCTGAAAGATGGCATAAAGGCCACAGAGATCCCGGAGGAACAAATGGGGAGAGATACTGGGGTTAAGCTGGAAAGGAAAATGGAGTCAGCCATCCACACGGGTTGGTCTACAGACCACCAGCCCAGGAGGAAGAAGACAGATAGGGAGTTAATGCTAGCCATCCAAGGATGGCAGACAAGGGAGGTGGTGCCGGTTGGAGACTTCAATATTTAAGATGTGGACTGGAGCCTCCCAGCAGCAGCATCAACCAGAACAGATTTATCTTGGACTCCTTCAGGTGCCTTCCTTAAGCAACTGGTCATGGAACTAACTCAGCAGAAGGGCAATACTGGACCTTGTGCTCACAAATGGGGACACGTGATAGGGAAAACAGTGGGGAGCATTCTAAACAGGACCACCAGTCACTGTGGTTTGAAATCAGAGAAGGAGCAGAACCAAACTGCACAAAATACACTTATCCTGGATTTTAGGAGGGCAGACTTTGGGAAAATGGGGACATGCTTGAAAGAGACACCAATGGGAATGGAGAGGGAATCAGAGGTGGAGGAACTGTGGGCAATATTTAAAACAGAGATTACAAGAGCAACAGAATTGTCATTAAGCAGGTTAGCAAGGGAAATGTAAGAGGAGACCATTATGGTTTTCCAAGGAGGTAGCGGAGAAAGTGAATGCCAGAAAGATCACATTCAGGTAATACAAAGACACAGGCAGAAGGGATGAGAGAGAAGTACCAGGAGAAGCAAAGGGAGGCAGAGAGGTCAATAAGGAAGCCAAAGCTCAGACAGAAGAGCACATCACAAAATCAGAGGGTTAGAGGGACAAACCTTTACAGGTACATAAATGAAAAAGAAGGGCAAAGGAGGGATAGTGAGACTGAAGGATGGGACGGGGCCACATGGAGGATGACAACAGTAAGCTGACATACTGAACAGATATTTCTGCTCAGTCTTTACTGAGGAAGAGGAGGGTAATGGGCCTGAAGGAGTACAAGTGGTGGGAATGGTGCAGAAATTGACACAAGTCCCTTTACACAGGAAGGGCCCTAAAGGAACTGGAAGGAATAAGATTTGATAAAGCAATGGGGCCAGAAGGGTGCACCCCAAAGTCCTAAAGGAACTAAGAGTGGTAGTGGCTGAACATCTGGTAATCCTGTTTAGCTGATCCCTGGAAACTGGGGAGATACCCAAGAATGGAGGGCAGCAGATGTAATCCCTTATACAAAAGCAGGAACAAAGAAGAAGTGGGAACTACAAACCAGTCAGCCTAACCTCAGTAGTCAGCAAAATCATGGAAGTACTACTGAAGGAGAGATTGGTGGAACATCTGGTTGCCAACAGACTACAGGACCCAAGGCAGCATGGTTCGGGGAGATCTTACCAGATCAACCTCAATTAATTTTTGACTGGGTGACAAGGGAGGTGGATCACGGGAGTACAGTGGACATGGCCTATCTGGACTTCAGCAAAACGTTTGACACTGTGCCACCTAGAAGGCTATTAAACAAACTGGGGAGTATGGGAGTTGGCAGGACAGTAGTGCGGTGGGTGGGTAATTGGCTGGGTGGCAGGACACAGACAGTGGTGGTAAATGGCTGTCACTCTACAGAGGAAAAAAGTGACCAGTGGGGTACAACAGGGATCAGTGCTGGGACCGGTCCTAGTCAACATCTTTATTAGTGACATTGCACAGGACTTAGAAATCAGCATTTCCTGCTCAATGATTAAATGGAACTCTGTAACAGAGTGGACACATCAGAGGGTGTAGACAGAATGAGGAGGGACCTGCAGAAGATTGAAGAATGGTCAAAGGTTTGGCAGTTGAAATTCAATGCAAAGTGCAAGATAATGCATATGGGGCACAAAAACCCTGGAACAACATATCAGTTGTGGGGTGAAGATATAGCATGCAAGAAGCAGGAGCAGGACCTTGGGGTTATCATCTTTGATGACCTCAAGTTAGAAACAGTGCGACAAGGCAGCAGGTAAAGCAAATAGGATGCTGGGATGCATATGCAGGGCATCACCAACAGGAAAAGGAGGTTTGTTTGTTTGTTTGTTTTGTTAGGTATAACCATTGAGCAAAGCTCATTTACAATGGTGACCTGTTGTGCACATAAATTACAATTATCATCATTTGGTGCCTACAAAATGACAAGTATCATTGTTTCACACATAGAAAATTGCAAAGGAATAAATAAGCAACATAATTTAAAGCATTTACAACCATCAATATTCAATAACAAGTGGTTCCTTAAAACATATGTTGTCTAGGGTTTAATGAAAGGTACCATGGTAAAGCATTCCAGGTTTTGGGACTAAATAGCTAAAAACACTGATGGGAGGTTTTAGGAAAATGTTTTAGTATTTCCATTTGTAAAAATTCTGAATTCCTCAGCAATGGAGATAATTCCCTAAAAATCAACCTATTTCCCAAATATTTAGAGATCAATCCCAGCCCTGCATTATATGCAAAAAAGGCTAACATGCATGTCTCTTCTTGTAGACAAGAAGGGCAATTTAACATTTTATACAAATCATAATGATGTACTGATATTGAACACTTCAAGATCAGTCTGGCCAACTTATTATACAGAACATCTAATTTAGCTAATCTATTCTGTGACACCCCACAATACAATATATCTCCATAATCAAAAATGGCAATACTTGTGCCTGAATAACATATTTCATGGTTTCCTTATCCAGACAACTTTGATTTCAAACAGACAGCCCACTCTTTTCCATACTTGTTTTATCAAATGGTCCACATGTATATTTCTATTCCAAGTGGATCCAGCCAAAATCCTAAATATTTGTAGGATTTGACCATCTCCAGAGATATGCCAAAAGAATCTGTTATATTTTAATTTAGCAGATGTTCCAAACAACATGATTTTAGTTTTCAAGCTATTCAATTTACGTTTTAATTCCTGAAAGTATCATTGAGAGAGTCACAATTCCATTATAAAGTATGTTGAATTTCTACAATCAAATCACTTGAGTAATACAAAATTGTATCATCCACATAAAGATGGTAATTAATAGTTTCTATGTGTTTTCCTATATTCTTTAAATACATTAGGAAGAGGGTGGCCCCATTACAGAGCCTGAGGGTACCCCCTTACTACTGTCAGTGGAATAGAATCAATACCATTTACCCTAGTGAACTGGTAATGGTCACTCAAGTAGGACTGGAAACAAACTAGAGGTTCCCTACCTAGTCCTATTTCAGATAATAGAAACAGTATGGACTAGTGGTCAACCATGTTGATGGCCTTGAAAGTTCTATCAGTATTGCTCCATATATTGTTGGCAATTCTTAGCTCCACCGATATCATCAAGACCCTTGACACAGAGACCATCATACCATGGAGTTTTGAAACTCAGATTGAAACTCATCAAATAGATCTGTACCATTTAAATAATCCGTCCAGCTGATCAAATAAAATGTTTTCAAAACTTTACTTAACCATTATGGGGGCTCTGGATCTCATTGCTCCAGATCGTGTTCACCTCTCCCTTCACTTCAAGTCCCTTGGTTTGATGGGACATTGAGGGAATCTGAAGACAGGGCAAAGGTTAGAGCTTTGCTGGTGAAAGTCCGCCCTTGATGCCGACCACCTTAGATTCATGGATCATTATTTGGTCTATCAATCTGCAATCACCTGTAAGAAGGCAGAATTCCTGTCCAGGAGATTGCGGTTGCTCAGAATCGACCAGCTCAGCTGTTTCGAGACTGTGGACAGACTGTGCAACCCAGCCTGTCTGCAAGTTCGGAAAGTCTTCGCAATTGAGTGCGATGAGTTTGCTCAGTTCTTCATAAATAGGTGGCCAACATTAGGGCCGAACTGTGCCATTACACTCTAGGGGTTGCCGTGAACAGGTGTGAGATCACGGTGCCTCGGTTTCCTGGAGTTCCTTCAGTCAGCTGGAGTTCATTGATGTAATGAGGATCATCCAGCACATGTGCCCTACATGCTGTAATTTGGACCCTAGACCAACCTCCCTAATGTTGGGTTGTATTGAAATCATTGGTCCAGTCCTTGTGCAGATAATCAGGTGCTCCTGGAATCTGGTGAGTTTCCTAGCTCCTGAAAGAGGCAGTGGTGACACCCCTCTTGAAGAAAATGCTATGGACCCTGACTGCCTCAAAAACTACAGACCGATCTCTAACCTTCCTTTGTTGGGAAGGTGATTGAAAAAGTAGTGGCTGCACAACTGCAGGACCATTTGACCATCCATGATGTCTATGAACCTCCAGTCTGGTTTCAAGTAAAGACATAGTACAGAGACAACGCTGGTTCGGGGCTCAATGATCTCTTGATGGCAGAGATCGGAAGAGTCATTCCATTTGTGGTTCTCCTTGACCTTTCTTCAGCGTTTGACACCATAGATCACATGGTGTTGATAGAATGCCTGAGGCTGTTTGTGGAATATCTGGAACCGTCTTGGGTGGTTCACATCATTCCTCACTGAAATCACAAAGAAGTTGTGTCGGGTTTTCCTTGGATTCAATGGCTTTGTTCTGTGGAGTGCCTCAGGGTTCAGTATTGTCACCCATGTTATTTGCGCTGTATATGATACCCGAAGACGGAGGTATGGACTGAGGTTTCACTGTTATGCAGATGATACCAGCTCTACCTTTCTTTTGCCCCTGACCAGGAGGGAGCTCTCTCGGTCTTTAATAGTTGTCTAGAAGAAATCCAGGAGTGGGCAGAATTCTAGCTGACTGAGGTTGAACTCTGATAAGACTGAGGTACTGGTTGTGGACCCGGATCGAGCAGATGGGGGTCGGGTGATGATCGTCTTCGAATTTTTCTTGGAGGCATTTCTCTCCCGACCTCTGAATGGGTGCAGAACCTGGGGTTAGTTCTGATTGACAGGCTGACACTGCATTCACAGGTGTCAGCAGTCATCAGGACTTCCTTTTATCATCTTAGGAACATGCCAGGATTCGGCATCTTGTTCTGTCTGTTGACCTGACAGCGTTAGTCCACACCTTCGTGTCCTCACGCTTGGATTATTGCAACTCCCTTTATCTAGAGCTTTCTGGGGTTGAAATCCATTGCTTGCAGCTAGTGCAGAATGCTGTAGCCCAGCTTTTGATGGGTTCTAGTAGATCCTGTCACATTACTCCAGTGTTGTTGTAACTGCACTGGCTGCCAATTTGGTGGCAGATCCTTTAAAGTTGGATTGCTGACTTTCAAAGCCCTACATGATTTGGGCCCAGTCTATCTGAAAGAACTTCTGATTCCTTATCACCCTAATCAATCACTCCGCTCAGCTGACGAGGGGTTGCTAGAGGTTCAAGGGTGAATCTGAAATCTTCGGGCACTCAGGCTTTTTGTATGTAGCCTAAGACTCTCTACCCTGTCAGTTGTGGGAGTGCACCTCTGTGGAGGGTTTCAAGAGAGGTTTGAAGACTTTTTGTGGAAACTGCATTTTTAGAATATTGATTAAATTAATTGTTCTGATCTAGCTGAATCTCTTTTAATGATTTTAACTGTTTTAATTTGTTATTTATATACGGTATCTTGACAATTGAAAGCGCCTTATAAATCTAAATTATTATTAATATTATTATTATTACTTACTATAGGGAGCAATGAAATGGGTCTAAAATTAAAAGTAATACTGGACTTCCTCCATTAAATAATTTCTACTATACAAGACATTAGTGAGGCCCCACTTGGAGTACAGTGTACAGTTCTGGAGACCTTACTTATGTAAGGATGTAGAACAGGGTGGAGAAGATTCAGAAGTGGGCAACAAAGATGGTATAGGGATTGCATCACAAGTCCTATAAGAACAGGCTGAAGGACTTGAATATGTACTTCTTGAAGGAGAGAAGGAGAGAAGGATAATGATAGAGACATACAAGTACCTTACAGGGAGGAACAGGGTGCAGGAATACACATTTCAGTGAAAAGATGTTCCAGGTCTAGAGGGCATGGTATGAAGTTGGAGTGAGGGTGATTCAGAGGAAAGCGTGAGGAAGAATTTATTCACAGGAAGGGTGGTGGACAAGTAGAACACCCTGCCAGAGGAAGTGGTGGGAGCTGAAACAATCACAGTACTTAAGAATGCATGGGATAGACATAATGGTATCCTGGAGGTTTGGGGTAAGAGGCAACAGACTTCTAGAAAACATAAAGGAACTTACAAGCTGAAATGGGCAGACTGGGTGGGCCATAAGCCCTCATCTGCTGATAGTGTCTATGTATCTATGTATCTAGTAGTCAAAATGAAAATGATCACTGGTGGCATGGCATTTCATCAAAGAGAGACATAGGATACCAACTTGAGATTTTGTGGACTGGAACACACATATAGCCAGTAAAAGAGGAGGAGACAGAAAAAGAAAGTTTCTTCTCAGAGAAACATTTTGGACTGACATTTTAAAGCAACAGACACCAAATATGGCATGACTGAGGAGATGGACTGAGCCTCATTGAATTAAATATTAATTTACAATGAGAGGCTGCAGTATAATTTTGCATTGAATGTGCAAACTTGGTTGATAACATTTATGATATGCATATGATGATAAATGTATACATCCTTTCTATCTTTATTGGTTCAAGGATATCCGATTACCTATGTCTGTCTCACCAGTTTATATTTCTGTATGTTGCCTGCATCCACCATAGGTATCAATCAAGTTCATCCACAACCATGCCATTATTTCTGTCCACCATCATCGATCATTTAGTTATTGTTTCCTAACCACCCCAAACATTTTGTTTCAGCTCATCGGTGTTCTTTTTCTAGAAGCATAGCTGTTTCAGAATCTATTAATTCATTTTTTCTAATTTTACCTGATATTATCATATGTTTTACACTACAGTACTGTCTGTGATATTCTATTTACAATTGTTGTCTTTACTTGCACAACTATGTTCAACCTTGTCAGTCATTATTTAGTTACCTGTTTGTCTCATTCAGTTTTTAATTTTATGTGTACCCTCAATCCCTGTGCTGCTGCACTACAGATTATAATGTGTATGTTACTAACAAGGTATAGGTTTCAGAAATTAGCCTCACAATCAGCAGTCCCTTTGTTTAGTGCAACTGTGAACCCTGTAATAGTGGGCGAATATCAATTGATGAGGCTTACAATAAACGCCAACAAAATCACATTACATTTCCTCCTGGCCTCCCTCACTATCCAGAAGTTGGGTTTTCTGTTACCATAGTAACAGTGGTGCAGGAAATGTAGGGGTAGTGGTTCTGTCCTCCATGCTGGCAATCAAGCCATGTCATGAGCATGATGCCATCAGTGGCCTCCTGATGCATCATGCTCCTGATTCTGAGGCACAGACATCCTCACCCTGGCCAATCAGGCTTTACATGTATGGCTTAGCAGCACCTGTGATTTTGACTGTGGGCAAGTTGATTTTTTGGTTAATGTTGCAGAGTATGTATTAAATGTAAGTTTTTTACTTCCAAGGGTTATACTATCACCAGGTCAAGGGAACAGCCATGGAGGCTACCTTTGCCCCAAATTATGCCAAACTCTGCCTGGGACATTGGGAAAAATGTAATTTATGACCAGGATAACAATTTTTTCTTCAACAGGATTGACCTCTGGAGATGCTATCGAAGATACCTGATGGTGTGGCCCAGGTGGTGGAGCTAGAAGGCGTTATAATAACTCCATGGCTTGAATCCAAATTTAAAGTTCTCTGTTAGGTGGGAGTCTGAAAAAATTATTTTCTGGATTTAACAGTCATAAGGAATACTGATGGTACTATCTCTACTGATTTGTTCAGAAAACCCACCGACAGGAATACTCTATTACTAGCATCCAACTGCCATCCGTTACACGCCATCAGGAACAGTTTCTATGAATCAAAAGAAACTGTTCAAATCCTTCAACTTTGAACTCGGACTCCAGAAAATGTCCAGCATGTTTACCAGTGGAGGTTACAGCCTTACTGATATTAACACAGACAAAGAAGTAACTAGAGATACCCACATGCCACCTTTCTTGAATACAAAACAAAACCAACTTCTAACCCTGACTAGGTTAACTTCATCAAAACATATGGTACTAATACATTTCAGATACAGGTGGTAATACAGAAACATTGGTACATACTAGCTACTGATCCATCTTTGAAAGAGATTACATTGTTGCCACCTAGAGTTGTTTACAAAGAGGAAATCTAGCTGACCTGTTGGTGAATTCATTACATCCTTAGACAGAAAAAGTCTACCACATGGCTACCACCACCTCCAAAGGGATGTTATAATTGTGGTCACTGTAAATTTTGTGATGTTGTTACTAAAATAAAAGAATTTACATCTAACAACACTAATAAGGTTTTTGACATTAGGAATTTATTAACTGCTCTACATCAGCAGTTATTTATATGGTCAAATGTGCTTGTCATGCCTTTATATTGGCAAGACTTCACGCCTCTTTAAACTACGGATATGTGAACACCTTAGTGACATTTGTTGTACAGATTTTAAGAATGCACTAGCCAAACATATAGAAACTACAGTTAGGTCTCACTCTTTCCATTTCTGTGGCATTGAAAGGGTGTCTGATGGTGTTAGAGGTGGAAATTTGGAGAAGAAATTGTTATGCAGAGAAGCATTTTGGATGTTTCAGTTAGGGCACTGTTCTTCCCTGGTTTCAGTGATCATTTTGACATAATTCCATATTTAAAAATGAAAAAAGAAAAGGCTATAGATAGTAATCCTCAATATGTGTACCTTTCTTGTATGCTAGAATTCTAGTAATAAGAATCTTGTGACTTTGTTGTTCTTAATGTGATGCACTCTGAATTACTAGCTTAGAACCCATTTTGTAATAGTGCAGTTTTAGCATTTTGTTATAGTACTGTGGATATGCTGTATCAGAATTACTACTCACATAAGTAGCTTGTAATAAGAATATTACAGCTATCTCTAAATATAATTTAGTATTATTCATAAGTTTACGTATTAGGTATTATATCATGCTTTTGCTCCTGTTTTTGTTATACCCACTAGCAACACAGGTTAAACTGTTCATTCTAGTAATATCCAAAATAATAATAATATTAAAAAAAAAAACAGAGTTTTTTGTATTGAGCATTCCATTTTTGGACTAATGCTCCCTGCGCTGTTAGAACGTCTGCCATATGCCTAAATGTATTAGCTGCTTGTGATGCCTTTATTACTAGCCTGAGATAATTATGTGTGTGTGTGTGTGTGTGTGTGTATATATATATATATATATATATATATATAAATTATGTATGAATTTTCATATAAAATAAGGTTTTATGAATTATCTTAAAGTAATTGTACTTTTCATATATTGTCAGTTGCCACTAGCAGCATCAATTTATTTTTGTTCCTCACCTTTTGTTTTGCATAATTTTCTTTATTATCATATTGGAACTTTACATTGTTTAAACATTTCACTATGAAAATGTCCCTGAAGTAACGCATAGCACAAAACCAGTCGGGCCTTTTGAAGAGAGGTTCAGGACTACATGGCACTCACTTCAGTTTTGTTGTTGTTTGTTTCACATGTTGCAGCAAACAATAGAAGCAATGGAATTATTTTGGTGGATGGTGCCCTTATTTTTGTGGATGGACAGCCAGTGAGACTCCAGGATGAGATCAGGCAGTTTTCAAGATCTAGAGATGTATCCCACAGCATCCTGCTAGTTGCAAGCAAGATGCTGACAGACAAGAAACCCATTTGAGTAAGTGTACCTGGTTGTTTTAATGCAGTAACAATAGAATCAAATAGTGAGCTTATTAAAACAATCATACTAAGAACAGTCACTACCATACAGGTTCACTACTAGAGGGACAAGAGGATCCTCCAGATATGCTAACAAGGCATAACATTTGTAAGGTCAAAGAAACTGCTTACTTTGATGTTCCTAAAAGAAAAACTAGCCAGTTGGTCAGACAGTAAGAGATCTGCAGACTGTGTTAAAAGAAATAAACAGAGGTGTTGTCCCAAAATAGTGTTTATAAGAATACTTTGCACAGAGTTAATTGGTGTAAAACCACCACGATTTAGGAAGCTTTTACTGTAAGGAATAAAGCAATTAAGTTAATAAACAATGTTTTTCATTTAATATGAGTATCTTTTTAAAAGATAAAGGAAATAGCTAATTCATAGAATGGGTTTACAAGTAGAAAACTCAAAATAAGATGTAGTTATTTAGCAATCAGTAGTCGTAAGAGTATTTTATTGGCTTTGTAGATTAAATAATGAGATGTGGCACTAATTTACACAAGAAAACCATAAAGCACAGAACCATACAAGACAGGTATGTCAAATGCTTTCTATTCCTGGCTTTGTGATGCAGTTTAAACCATGGGCAATAACTTTGTTAACAGTATTTGGTGATAATATTGTACACTGAAGGATTAACTGAGATTATATAAGGACTGCACAAAACTGAAGTGTATCTGGCAGCTATTTGGAGTACTCTCCCATAATTATATGTTGAAATAATTCATATATATGGAACTAAATTTTGTTTTCCTGAGAAAAGAGTAATATTTTAATAGTAACTGTAAACCCTGATAAAGAGTGGTAGTCCTGGACTGTTGGCTTGGGTTCTAAAGGGCAGAACTGAGATCATGAGGATAATAAAATATTAATATATTACTACTCACTATGGTGAGTGAGTCGTGTCTCCAGTCATCTGTGATTCTACTATGGTTTATTAGATCAGAGTCTTCCTGGTTGTTTTTGTCTATTGCTGGTTAGGCAACACTGAATTCCGCTTTTGGATACTCAGAATTTTATGACATTTCAACTAATTTTTTACCTACTGTCTGCCTATTTGCCACTGATTAAGTGAACTGTACTACATTTCAGCAATAAGATATGACAGTGGTGAGTTGGGATGGTATAACAGCACATCTTGGGTTTGCCGTGAGGCATGAGGCATTGCTGAGTGCCTTTAACAACTGTGAAGTGCTGTTTTCCCATTACATAGCAGATACTGGGCGTATTTTCTGTGTTGCTCCATGTTAACAATGGGTAATCTTTACACATGGAGTATATTTACATCCAAATCAGGGTTCACTGCTTCATATATAGATTTGGAAGCTATGCCTGCAGATCTGAATTTTGGTGTCCTCTGAGTTCTGAGGTTGCAAATTCCACAGCCTTTTGCAGCAATGAGAGGGGTTAGCAGCTCTGGAAGTGAGCTCTCCACAGCAAGCATTATCTGTCTCACTTTCTTTCTTTCTTTTTTTTTTAGATAAAATTGAGTAACTCAGCAGGCAGTGGCTCTCTGGATTTCAGGCAGCCCTTCAAATTAATACCATGCCTGTTCTTAGACTGAGGAAAATCTTTTAATTGGCAAACCTAATTTCTCTCATTGCAGCTCCAGTCTTGGATGTCAAATGGACTTTCCGCAAGAGATGTTAAATTTAAATGTGTTGTATTGTTTTATCTACTGTAGTGGTTGACTTTTCTCTTTCAGGCGATGTGGTGAATCAGGTAACAGCAATGTGTACTTTTATTTAGTCTAGTAATACTGGGGTTCTTTGTTGTGTTAATTTGCCCAAGTGTTCAGTTTTGCCTTTAGTATTTTATTGCTTTTTCTTTTGTCGGTGGCACAGTCCCTACCCCCCATTGTGTGTTTGGAATCCTGTCACCTTGGGACACTTGTTTAGTTCTGCTGTTTGTTGGTGAGTTTTTTGTTTGTTCTGCTTAGGGCAGGGTTTTCTATTTTGGACTTTTCCCCTACCTCCTGCTATCCTGGACATGTGAATGTGATCTATTAAGGAGCACCTTTCTCCTGATAACAGCAGTAGCAGTTGGAGGCCCTCTGTCCATTCTGCAACAGCTCTGCTATCTTTTAGTATTGGGATCCTTTATTTTCATCAGAAGGCAAGGTGCATTGCCCTTTGTTCCTGTGCCAGTAAGTTTCCTGTCAGGTAATCCTCAGTTGTTGAGGGCACAAGTACCTCTTCATGGCATATTTAGTGACTGAGAATGGGCATAGTGTACATACGCAACTGAGGTCTTGCTTGATTTGCATCTTTTTCTTTCAAGTGTGCTACCTTGGTGGCAGTTACCATGCATGGGACAGGGTGGCATTTTCTAGCACTGAGTTGTGTGCCAAACTGCCAAGCCAGAAGAATGACTGACCACCATCTGTCATGGTATGGTGGCTATTATCTCCTCTTGGGGCAGTTAGCAATGCCCTTGCTCTCTTGCCCCAAGTGATGTTTACTAAGCATGAGGGGTACAGTAATTTGTTAAGTTGTATTTTATTACAGTGGTTCAAAAGTGCATTCACTGTAGTGAAAGGAGATTCCGACCTGCTAATCAGCATCCCTCTGTGTGAGCTCTTTCTCAGGTCTCCACTTTGAGCTGCTGCTCCCGATGATGCAATGATTTGAACTATTGCACTGAGGTTAGTAGGCCTCTAGATGAGACGAAATTTTGCACTGTTTGTGGCAGGAAATCATTTCCAGGCTTAGTGAAGCCTTTAGTGTGTGTGTGGAGGGGTAGTTATTTCCTTGGTTTTAGTAGTTTGTGTGCTAAACAATAATCCTTATCAAAGTGGTGAACTGATATATCATATATATATATATATATATATTTACATATATATAGATATAGATATATATAGTGTCTCAAATGCAGTTTTTAGTGTTGAAAATTACCCCTGTAGTGTCGTGAGTCAGTCATTTTTTTTGGTTAGTGGTCACAGAAATGCTTGGCATTTAAATTTGAGATCCTCTAGGGACAAAATTATTTTTGTTTTCAACTAGTCGGACCCTGAGGATGCTAGCCATGTCTTTTTGAGGTTAACACCCCAGAAATATGTTTTTAAAATTTTTGGAAAAGTAGTGTTGCAAAGTAATTGTGGCACTCACGACACTTTCATGATTTCATTTGTGAAAGTGTTGTGATTTGAACACTATTTTTACCATAAAATAACAGGAATTCTTTGCCATCCTGCTACAAAGCAATGGTCTGGTCTTTTGGGCTGAAGTTTGAGGAAGAAAGCCAACATCCCACAGATGTGCCTTTGGTGGTTTGGTGACAAAATATTACATGGATGGAAAGTTACAGTGCTCCAAAGTTGACACATTTTCCCATAGACTAACATTGGGGTCTGCGCTTCCGGGAGGCCGTATCTCGAAGCGGTGCGAGATACGGACTTTGTCAGAAAATGCTTAGCCCCCAACGGTGGCTAAGAACAAAACTAACCAGGAAAGTAGTAATTGATATGAAATATTAATTATTTTTCGTCATCTGGTTCCTGAGATATAAGCAATTTAGTATTCCAACTCCTGATTTTCCTCCAAGCTCCATTATTATGCATACATTCTTTGTACTCACTGTGTTTCTCTATGGAGCTGTTGGGAAAACCAGGTGTGCGCTCAGTTACTGCTACATGTAGCGTTTCACTTCTATGTTCCGCTATCCATTTGCATTAGCGTTCCGTATACATCACCAATGCGTTATCCTTTGCATTTCTGTTTGCACTTGCATTTGCATTACTCTTACCATTTGTGTCTACAGTACCATTTCCATTTGTGTTTCACTTTGCCTCACCGTGCGTCTTACCATTTGCGTTTGTGGCCACCCTTCCGTTTGTGTTTGTGTTTGCATTTGTCTTTCATTTTGCACCATCGTTGTTATTACTGTTACCATTTGCATTTCCAATTGCATTCCGTGTGTATTACTGGTGCACATTTCTTCGATGCTTGCATTTGCATTTCTGTTTCCGTTTTCTTTGGTGTTATCATTGCTGTTACCATTACCATTTGCATCTCAATTGCAGTACCATGACCATACGCTCAGGTTTGCATTTCTGTACATGCTTGCATTTGCATTTCTGTTTCTGTTTCCATTGCGTTATTGATGTTACCCTTACCATTAGCATTTACAATTGCCGTACCATGACCGTGAACATTACAGTTTGCTTTTTCCATACACACTTGCATTTCGTTCTGTTTCCTTTGATGTTATTTTAGCTGTTACTGTTACCATTTGCATTTCCAATTTTGATGTACCGTGACCATGCATGTTATGGTTTGCATTTTCATATCGCTTGCATTTGCCTTTCTGTGTCTGTTTTCTTGGGCATTAGTTTTGCTGTTACTGTTACCATTTGCATTTGCAATTGTGGTGCTGTGACTATGCGCATTATACTCTGGCGTTTCATATGAACTTGCCTTTGTCTTTCCATTTCTGTTCCTTTGATGTTATTGTTCTGTAACAGTTAACATTTGCATTTACAATAGCGGTACCATGACTGTGCACATTACCAGTTGCGTTTCCATACCTGCTGCATCTCCATTTGCTTCACGGTTCACTTTGGCATAACTTGCGCTTGCGTTTCTATTAATGTTTGCGTTACCATTTACGTTTGCGTCACCATGTGTGTAACCATTAGTGCTTATGTTTGCATTGCAGTTACCATTACTATGTCACAAGACATCATGTGGTGGTAGCGTGGGACCCAAAGGCCCCACTCTCCTACCACTGCATTCTATTCACTATTTATAGTCCTTATTCTCAAAGAAGGAAATTCATGGAAGAAAACTCCATTTTAATGCATCAGTTAGGGTTGTTGCACAGTGACAAAGTGAGAAATTCGATTATTAGGGTTGAAAGCCCCTTACCCTCAGCCTCCCCCCAACCGGCATTGGGGTGTGCGTTGGTCATTGGTTCTAACTCTCACCTCATTCTCCTATACTTCAGCTTGCTTACACATGTGGAGTTAGGGCGATGACCCCAGTGCACACCCCAATGCTGGTTGGGGGGGGGGCTGGGGGTAAAAGGGCTTTCAATCCTAACACTAAATTTCTTGCTTTTGTCACTGTGGAACAACCTTAACTGATGCATTAAACATAGTTTTTGCCATGAATATATATATTCAGTTGATTTTATGGCACCATAATTAGCAGAGGCAAAACAGAGATGAACATTATGACTTGCCAGTATTGTCTTATGGTCACCATTTTTTCCCTACAGTGTTTGGTTTAAAACAAACAAAAAAAAACAGAACTTTGTTATATTTGAACTCTGCATCACTACAACAGAGGAGACAGAATCAGTGCTCTGGTAGTCTAAAAGGTGGTTTACCTTCTGGTAAATTATATGTCTTTTACCATGTCAAAAATGCTTTCAATTACATTTGCTGCTGTTTATTCAACATCATTGATTTAATTGGTATTAACATTGACAGTGTCTGTGTTCTGTTTTAGTTGTTTGGATGCAACTTCCATTTTGTCCCTGTTGTTTTGAATGTCTCTGTAGGTAATCAACTTTTTATTTAAAGCATTGCGTTTTCTATAAAACTTGTTGATCGATGTCATAATACAATCCCAATGTTTCACTCAATGAATCTTTGTGTGCCTTTTGCCAATCTGATCCATGCCTCAGAGTGCTTAGGGACACTGGCACTTGTATTTCCTGTTCCCCAGTTTTCACAAGTAAAATTTACATACAAACCTCAAACTTCAATTATAAAAAAATATAAAGGAACAATTGGAAGTGTACTTGGAGGAGGTGGGAGGTCTGGATAGTCAGCAACATGGGTTTGTGCCAGGTAGATCATGTCAAACCAATCTTGTGGAGTTCTATGAATGGGTAACATCAGAACTGGACAGGGAAAGCCTGTGGATGTATTATTCTTGTACTTCACAAGGCGTTTGACTCTGTCCCCCACAATGGTCTAGTGGAGAAACTGATGGGGTTAGGAGTAGGCCCTTTGATGGTCAGATGGATTGAAAACTGGCTAGCTGGATGCATCTAGGGAGTAGTGGTCTGTGGGGAGCTTTCAAACCCTAGAGAGGTTGGTAGTGGGGTACCGCGGGAGCTCGGTCCTGGGTCCGATCCTGTTTAATGCATACATATCGGACATCAGGGAGGGTATAGGTGTGAAATGAGTCTCTTGCTGATGACTCAAGATGGGAGCAGTAATTGAGGAAAAGAGGAGGTTGGCCTGCAAGGACCTGTACACCCTGGAAAGCTGGGCTCACACTTGGAAATTAAATTTCAATATCACCAAGTGCAAGGTGTTGCATCTTGGGTGGAGAAACCTAAACACAGGTACACCCTGGGAGGGAGCTGGAGGCCTCAATAGGGAAAAAGACCTAGGGGTTATGGTGGATGCATGTATGAATAACTCTGAGCAGTGCAGGAGCTTCTAGCAAGGCAAACAGGATGTTGGGATGCATCATAAGGGATAACCTCTAGGAGCAAGGACGTGATTCTGCCACTGTACAATGGACTGGTTAGACCACACCTTGAGTACTGTGTACAGTACTGGAGACCACACTTGAAGAGGGACATACAGCTCCTGGAGAGGGTACAGAGGAGGGCAACTAAGATGATATGAGGGCTAGGGATTTGACCTATGAGGACAGACTTGAGGAGCTCTGCCTGTTTTCATTGGAGGAGAGGAGAGCGGGGACATGATTGAGGTCTTCAAGTACCTCAAGGGAATAAATAGGGTAAACATGGAGGGATCTTTAGACTAAAGCAGGGAGGTATCACCAGAGGGCATGGTTTGAAGTTGGAAGGTGGAAGGGTGAGGGGAAAGAGGAGGAGGTTTTCACTGAGAGGGTGGTGGACCCTTGGAATGCACTGCCTGGAGAGCTGGTTCAGAGATCCACAGTGGAGGGCTTAAGAAAGGGTGGGACAGACACAGAAAGTGGATGTATCAGATGATGGCCTGTCCTGGGGGTGGGATGGATGATAGGGTTTCTGGAACACAAGGGAGGGAGGTCCTCGGCACCCAACTAGGGATCTGAGGTTCGAGCAGACTTGATAGACCGTAAGGCCTAATCTGCTGGCAAATAGTATGTTAGTATAATTGTGTTTTTACAGCAGCAGTGGGTTGAGCCCTGCAGATGTTTTGTGATTACAGTAGAAAATGGGAACTCTGAAGATTCCTAATGGACTAGTTAAAATTGGAGAATTTGTTTTATTCCTCTGCTCTGCTGAATTCATTGAGCTAAGCAGTTTTGCAATGCACTATTTTGTGTGCTAAACTTTAATGTGGGTAGAATTGTTTTGAAGAAAGATTAATAGCTCATAAATATGTCAGCCTAGTCACCCTTTCCAGCAATGAATCTCTTAAAAGATTTACACTGTTTTTGAACCCGTTAAGACACTATATGAGTAGCGCTTTCTCAGACATAGTTTACTATATCAGAAGACAGCTGTTTCTTTAACCCCTTTCACTCAAACACACATACACATACATACCATCTTCAGCCACAACATTCAAAAATAAAAGGTACATGTTTAACATTTACAGCCATTTCTCCCTTATCCTTAGGACTCCCTTGTTCCAAGTAAGTTTGTCCCCAGAAAAGTTCTTAGAAGGATTGGAGATATTCTGCCAAGTCTCATGATTAGAATGGTCTTGATTTAACATAATAGCATTAGAGGAGGCAGTAGTTTGTATTGGTGCTTGCATGTGGTCAGGCTAAGCCTTGGAAAGTGCTGTAGGTGATTCAAGAAGCATAGGATCTGGATAGACTCACAGCAGTTTTGTTTTAATTTGTGTAACTCAGGAGTTATTTTAGACTGAGTAGTCAGTGTGTTAGTAGAGAGATCCTGTGCTTCCTGTTGCTTAGCAACCCATTTTCTATCCATCTGTAAGGAAGATATACACTCTGGCACCTCATCCAAAGAAAACTGCACATCAGAACTTGAAATACAACTTAAAATTGTAGAAGAGTTATTTAAATTACTCATGTAAGCCTTGGATTTTACAGATGAGGTTGAGGCTTTTTGAGAAAATGCAGGGGCTCTTGCTTGCTTTGCAGCTGCAATTATATCAGTAGCTTTTGGGACATCACATGCCAACCACTTGCTCTTCAGGTGACTTGATCCAGCTGACTGACTATAGTTCTCAATCCATGGACCACTCCATGGAAGACTCCTAGGATGGAGACGGTCTACCCTAGTAACATACCGACCTCCATCATCTTGAAGCACTGGACTGTTACACATATAAGGGTTGCTTTTATTATTATAAGAATCCACTGAAGCTGAGGCATTCCCTGCATTTTCCTACTGATTCAGGATTATCGGCAGCTGGAAGGCTTGACATACTGATAGGTTTGTGAGTCACTGAAGTTGCTGCCACGTCAATAGTGGTGTTCTCTTCTGTTAAGAGCTGTAACAATAGGGCTTTTTTATGATGTGTGAACCACCAGCAAATGGTCAGATATTGTATTTTCTGGAACAGGAACAAGTATAACATTTGAGTCTACTCTAAATGTCTAGTTTATTTTTATTTCATATTCAGAGTTGGTAGGCATTGTGGCAAAATCTTCACTAACCTACATGTTAATATGCATGCTATCATCTTTGTTTACAGGCTGTAAAACAGCCCTCCAAAGGATAATCAGAAGAGCTCTGAGAGAGAACAGCTTGTCCACCTCCCTCACCTACAGGGTCAGCCATCTTGGCAAATGGCAAGAGGTTTGCCTACTGGCAAGAGTAGGGGAATCTTTTATTTGCAAAAATCATTCCAAAACTCAAAAGAACATATATGAAAACCTTTTAGAAAAACTAACAGAGAATTCTGGCTATGCACACACATTTTGTATTAAAATAAAATAATGTAGAATACTAGAAAAAACTTTCTTCTGTACAGAGAACAGATTATTTACAAAGAAAACAGCAAAGAAAAAATCCAGAGTATGTTATTCCATAGTGGTGTAGCATTCCTACTACCTAGTTTATTGTAATCAAGAGTTCTGACTTAACCAACAGCAGACTCCATCTGTAGAGCTATAGTTACATTAGTGGTTTGCAATTGCTGAACAAATAGCTGCATCTGGCTTGCCATAAATAAACTTTATGCGCAAAGATTACATTTAAAGTACTTGGATGATAATTCCTAAATTTCCTAGAGTAAATTCCCAAAATTAGCATTTCTTAAGTAATATTGCTAAGAAAAGGCCATTGCCATCTTTGTGCTAGGAAGCTCCAAAATTGATTGGTAGAGGGACTGGAAAAGAAAGAAATGATCCTTTGTTTCTTCTACCCATACACAACTGTCTCAGAAACAGTACTTTTCATTTAATGGTTTGTGTTTAGATTGCCTCTCACCCTAATTTCCCATAACAGCACAATCATACAATGTCCTAGCATTTTAGAAGGACCCTATTGTCATTCAGGGCTGTAAGTGGGGTTTGTAGTTTTGAAGGTGGGCACATAGAGAAGTCTGCTTTATTTGCTGAATGTTTGTCCATGATCCAGACAACCAATAGCTTCCTTGCTAACCTAAGAATGTCTGTTTTACACCAATTCTATTGTCTTGCTTTCCTAACTGATGAGACTGCAAAGTCAGGTATCTGCAATGAGGAAGTTATCTATGGTGGTACAGTATGCCATTTTTCCATCAAAGTTCTAAACAAATGTACCTTTGACTGATGCCATGGTTATGTGCCCATTCCCCATCCTGTCTTAAGTGTAGTATGTAATATAAAAGGTATAATAGAACACTATGGGTGTATCATATTTAGGTCCTCTTTTTACTGATAAATAGGTGAACTCCCTCTTTATAGGGTTCAATCTACTGCCCAATAATAATTGGAAACGAAAATAAAAAATTTGGTATCTAGACTAGCAGGAGGGTACATATGGCATATGTAAGTGACAATTGGCATTACAAATTGTTTTATGATAGAGACCCTTTTTTTGGAAAATTTCCAAGATTTGCAAACCTAAAGTGTCTTATTGCCCAAAGCCAGTTTTGTTTCCCAATTTAATTGCATCAGATTGCCTTGTCTGAACACAAGGCCCAGTAACTTCACTGGTTCTTCTGAAAGAGCTATTTGTGCCACTTCAGGAAAATTAACGAGCCCCTTTCCAAAGATATTACTATTCTTTTTCCATATTTATTACAGCTCCAGAATATCTAGAAAACTGTCTTATTATGTTTCAAGCCTTATCCCCTATCTCTGACCCTGAACAAAAAGGCAGACATCGCCTGTGTAAACTACTATTTTTGTTCTGGTGTAGAAATATGTGAGGTATCTCTTTTATACTTGTATCTTCTAAAACACAGGACCAAATAAAACTTTTAAAGTAAGGGACTTAGCGGGCATCCTTGCTGATCCCTGTTTTGAGTGGGGATTCCTGGCCTAGTATCCCACTAACCAAGGGTACAAGAGTAGCATTATTATATAAGATTTTTATCCTTGAAATAAAATTCAGTGGTATTTCATACATTTGAATGACCTGAAATAAAATTGATGCAAAACTTTGTCAAAGGCCTTGGCTTGATCTAAAGCCAGGCAAACCCTTGCACTGCCCTCAATTGCCAAACTCAAAGATTTCTTTTAACTATTGCAAGTTTTGTCCTATGTTCTTTCCTGGCATGGAGCAAGTTTGGACTGAGTGGATCAGACTGGTTGCTGCCTTCTGAAGGTGTTTGCATAAAATAGTTGACAAAATCTTATAATCAGAGTTTAATAAGCTTATTGGTCTCCAATTGTGAAGTTGATTTTCTCCCCTTTTACGTAAAAAATTACTATTGTGTTTGCAAATTCTGTGAAATTTGAAGGCCCATTATCATTTCATTTAAAGATATCCACTAAGAAATCCCCTAAAGCATCAGTGAAGGTTTTATAGAATTCATTGGTATGGCCATCAAAATCTGGGAAATCCCAGGTTTTAAATGAGCCAGAACTGAGGAAACCTCATCTAAAGCAATAGGTACTTCTAACTTTTTTTTCTTCTTTGAAATTATAAGAGTGGAAAATTTTAATAAATCTTCAGGGAATAGCACAGACTGTAGTCTTCACCAAAGGTATTAATTAATGAGTCCTGAATTTTTCTAACATTTTGACATCCATAGTTTTAAGTTGTCCATTAACGTGTATAACCCATCCATAAGTTTGGAGTCCTGCTTCTGTTTACAGGCCTGGAATGGGTCAGAATAAGGAGTCTTCTAAACCAAATTCATTTCTGCCTCCAGAGTAGAGGCCAGGTTATACTGGAACTGAGACATTTTTATTTTAATGTGGTCAATCTGAGTCTTATAGTTTATCCTGTCTGAGGATTGTAGGGACATCAGTTTATAGACTTGGTGTTTATAGTCCAGGTATTGCAAATAATTTAGGTTAGATTTACATTCCATACCTGGAAAAAAAATTTTGCCATAATTTTGGTAGCCCTCCACCATGACCATTCGTCATCGCATATGCAGGCTACTGATTCTATATCTCGCAGTAACTGTAAAATACCTAACCTAATTTCTTCCTCTTCAAGTAGGGATGAGTTTAGCTTCCTATCAAATGGGACAGGGAGGAGAAGCCTGGCCAGTTAGAACAAGATGCTTCCCTGGACTAATGGTGCACAGGGCTAAGCACGAGGTATATCAGCTGGCAAAGGGACTGTGGGGATCCCCAGACATACTGGTCCACCTAGGAATAAATGACATTGAGGGAAATAGTGAGCTAGAGATACAGGCAAGATTCAGGAGCTCGCTAGGGTCTGTCATGACATAGGATGCACAGTTTCTTCTAAGAAATCCTGCCAGCTAAGGGCTAGTGGGGAACACAAAGGAAAATTAGGGAGATAAACCAGTGGCTCAGGAGTGGTGTGAGGCCAGAGGGTATGGGTTGATGGGGGATTGGGGAGACCTGGGAGGATAAGGAGCTGTATGCTAGAGATAGACTACATCTCAATTTGTAGGAGGGGAATCCTGTTGAAAATAGAGGAGTTCATTGGTGAAAAGTGGGTTTAAACTTGTGAAGGGGGGGGATGGGAGAAAAGGCTGTCAAGGGGTGCCGAGAAAGGAGAGACTCTGTCTCCACCCCTGGGGACCAGGAGGATTGCAGGAAAAGGCCAACTGGCAAAGTGCAGACCAGGAGAAAACAGAATCCCATGGGAACACGAGCAGGGGAAATGGAACTATAGGGAAAGGGTGGAAGGTAGTCCTGCTAAATGCCAGGAGCTTGGGCAATAAATGCCTGAGCTCCAGGCGTGTTAACTGAGGGAGCAGTGGATGTGGCAGTGGTCACTGAGACTCTGGGCCACTGCAAAGACATGACTGGGACCTGAACCTGGAGGGTTACACTATGTTCAGGAAAGACAGGGGGAGGGAAGGGAGGGGTAGCAATGATAGTCAAAACTGCATTGGCATAGGGGGAGTAGGGAGGTGGAGGAACCGTGGAGGCGATTTGGTCCTTATGGTAACAAGGAGGGCAAGAGAGAAATAGGAGTGGTGTATAGACCCCTGCTCCTGGCGGAGGAGCTGGAGGACAGTCTGGTGGCAGATGTTAGAGACACTGCAGACTGGGCAGAGGAACGGTGGTGGTGTTAGGGGACTTAAACATGCCAGGAACAGACTGGGAGATTATGACATCCTCTGTTACCAGGGAACAGAGGTTGCTGGATGTCTTTCAAGACGCCGCTCCTAACTCAGCAGGTGAGGGAACCGACCAGGGAGGCATCGGTACTGGATGTGGTCCTGGCAGACAGTGACCAGATTGGGGGCCTGGAGGTAAGGGACCCATTGGTGGGAGTGACCATGCCACGGTCTGGTTCCTGCCTGGACCTAGGAGGGTAGAAGGCTGCACAAAGACGGAAGTAACTGACTCTTGGGGGGCAGATTTAAGGAACTGGGAAGGATCCTCAGAGCATTTGGATGGGATTATGTCAGACATGGACGCTGATAGTAGGTGGAAATCATCAGGAGAGGGGTGCAGGATGCTACCAGCACCTGTGCAAGAGTAAGACGAAATGCTGTAGGGCCCAAAATCCCTGTTGGTGGACCAGGGAGGTCCAGGAGGTGGTGCGAGGAAAGAAAGCAGCCTATAAGAAATTCAAGTGCTCAAGAAGTGAAAGGATCGAGGGAGTACGAGCAGATGGCTGAAGGGCCACTCAGAGTGGTGAGGGCGGCTAAGGCAAGGAAGGAGCAGAACCCTGGCCAGGGAAATTAGGAGAGAGAAAAAGGGTTCTTTAGATACATTGGGGAAAGACGAAGGTGAAGGGCAGATTAGCAGGATTAAATCAGGGAGAGATGGGCACAAGACCGGGGAGCAGGCTGAGGTACTAAATGAGTACTTCACCTCGGTTTTCACCAGGGAAAATGGGGATGCTGCATCATACATGGAGGAGACAGAGATAATGAGGAGGGGGACCTCTACAGATCGGGCAGGTCTGGGGAGAGGGGAGGCATCACTGGCAGGTGGGGGAGGGCTAAGCAGGAGAAGAGGTACCAGAAGTGGAAATCACAGCAGAGAGAGTGAGGAAGCCCTCAGCTCCCTTAAGACGGAGAAAGCACCGGGCCAGATAAATTACATCCTAGGGTGCTGAAGGAACTTGCAGATGTCCTGGCAAAACCCTGGCAGAGCTTTTCACCATCTCTCTGAGGACAGGGTGGGTGCCCCAAGACTGGAAGGTGGCGCATGTAGTGCCTATCCACAAGGGGGATCAAGGGAGGTGGCAGGGTACTACAGGCCTGTCAGCCTGACATCGGTGGTGGGCAAGGTGATGGAGGGCATTGTCAAGAAGAGGCTAGGGGGACCTGGATAAGTCAGGTGCCTGGACAATAGACAGCATGGATTCATCCCGGGAAATCGTGTCAGACAAACCTGGTGGAGTTCTATGACTGGGTGACAAGTGCCTTGGACCTGGGTAGACCAGTGGATGTCCTCTTCTAGACTTCAGCAAGGCATTTGACTCTGTTCCTCACGTGGGCCTGTTGGATAAGCTAGGAGAAATGGGGGTGGGAAACCAGATGATCAGATGGATAGGCAATTGGCTCCAGGACCGGACCCAGAGGGTCATAGTTGGTGGGATAGTCTCATCCCCAAGGAGGGTCATTAGTGGGGTCCCACAGGGATCAGTCCCTGGGCCCTTCTGTTCAATGCCTACCTATCTGACATAAGGACAGGAATCAGGAGTGAGATGAGTCTCTTTGCAGATGACTCAAAGTGGGGGCTGTGGTGGATGGGGAGGAGGGAGGGTGGCCCTGCAGGGGACCTGGAGGCTCTGGAAAGATGGTCTAGAAAGTGGAAGCTGAGGTTCAATGAAGGGAAAGGCAAGGTACTCCACCTGGGGCCAGAAACCCAGGCCAAGTGTACACCCTGGGGAATACTACAAGTCTCAATGGCTGAGAGGGACCTGGGGGTGGTGGTGGATGTCAAGATGAACAACTCTGAGACTTGTAGGAGGGCAGCAGCCAAGGCCAACAGCATGCTGGGATGCATCACTAGGGGATCACCTCCAGAAGGAGGGAAGTGATACTCCTCTGTATAACTGCTTGGTGAGGCCGCACCTGGAGTACTCATGCAGTTTGCAGACCACACTTAAAGAGGGACATTAACCTCCTGGAGAGGATCCAGAGGAGGGCAAACCAAAATGATTTGGGGCTTGGGGACAGGACCTATGATGAGCAGCTCAAGAGCTAAATATGTACACACTGGAAGAGAGAAGGGACTGGGGGACATGATAGAGGTCTTCAGGTACATGAAGAGGGTAAATGGGGAGGAACAGTCAGGGTGCTTCAAGGAAGGAGGAAGGGGCCACTAGAGGGCATGGGTGGAAGCTGGAGGGGGGAAGATTCAGGGAGAAAGGAGGAGGTGCTACTTCACTGAGAGAGGGTGGTGGAGCCAGGAATGCACTACCTAGGGGCTGGTGGAGGCAGAGACAGTGGAGGGGTTCAAGAGGGGTAGGACAGGTACAGGGAAGGGTTCTGGAAGCAAAATCCAATGCAGCAAGAATATCCGAACTGGGAAGGAGAAGCCAGAGAAGGCAAGGGGACAGCAAGGTCAGCACCCAGGGTGGGGGCTGACTAAACGAGCAGACACGAAAGACCGTTAGGCCTATTCTGCTGGCATTTTAGTATGTTAGTTGTTAGTAAGTGAATAAGAATGGTTTTATGCTTTCAAATGGATCTATTTTAGATTTCTTTGTCTGTGGGACGTAGGTATTAATGATTCTGAATGAGAACCCTTGGTAATTACAATCCAACATTAGGGCTCTACATGGAACTATGTCAACTAGTCCATGAAAGCTGGCCTGGTGGTGCTCATGGTTGAGGTGCTGATATCACAACCTCGAGCCATGCCAGCAACATGGGTTTGGGAGTGAACTCAGGTCATCGGGATTAGCAGGGCAGGAAAGGATTGAGCATCTGGAGGACTGCCTCTCCTTCCTGAGGGTGGGTGGGTGGCTGTATGTGCTGCCACAGTGCTGGTGGCTCCTGGTGGTGACTGGGGACAGCGCACCTTGCATACGCCTCTTCCAGGATTGGGAGCAGTGGCAGATGCCTTACACATGGGTGTGGAAACATGACCACCATGTGCAGGGCATCATTGCACATCGGCAGTCCAGGGACCGTATAGCAGTAAAGAAAAACTCTGGTCCCACAGATAGGCAACAGCAACCTCCAGTGCCCTCCCACACACCCAATGCCAAACTCATCTCCTCGGCTATCCTGATCCCCTACCTTGCCTTGGGTTCAGTGGCTGCCAGATCAGGGTAGGTGGGAAGTGTCTGTCCCTGATTTTTAGGTGAGCGAGGGTCAGGCAGGGTGGTAGAGTGGTTGAAGTGAGTGGAGTCTGACTGAAGAGTTCTGTAGTGGGCAGTGAAGAAAGGAAGTCTACAAAAATAGTCCATGAACTGTAACCTCTGAGACCTTAAACAAAATGTCTAGGCCGTCTGACACATCCTGCCCATGGGACCGAAAGGACGGCCCTTTAATCCAACTTTTTTTTGGTGAATGTCCCAAATTGAATTGAATCTAGTTTTTGAAATACAATTATATTGTGGGGAAAGTGTTTGAATATGATAATACAAAAATTATTTTTCTATATGCTTTCATACTACAAATGTTTACTGAAGCAAGGTGAAGCAAGGCCATAGAAAAGAGTTAGCTAGAGAATAAGTTTTATACCTGTCCTTTTTTCCTCTACTTTCTTTCTTCTCTTTCAACTCAGAAGAACCATGATGCTCTATTTCTTCTTCTTCTTATATCTCTTGGCTTCCAAGACCACCCCTGACCTAGAGGAGATATCAGATTCAGATGCACCACCTTCTCTAATGTCTTTCAACACTTGGTTTGTATTCTGTACTGGAGAGAGTGTGAGGTTAGTTTTGTAGCTGCCCTGGTAAGTCTCCTGGTGCTGGGGATTTGAAAGTCTGGCAGAGGGGCCATAAGACCAGGAGGATTATTTGGTCCTGGCTGGTCCTGATCTGGCTCCTGCAATAATGTAGTCTTGTCTCTGCTCTCTGCTGTGGGGGGTCTTCAGTATCTTCAGCCACTTCTCCTTGCCCTTCATCTTCATCTGTGCTGTTTTCAGGCTCCCCACTCATCCTATGTCTGATGTGTCAGTTGTCCCTCTTGTGCCCTATGTGTATCCCCTAGTCTGCTCCTGGACTAGCGTACAATGCTTTCCTGATTTACATTGGCATTTCTGTTTTGACCAACCCAAGGGAATTGGTGGTAAGTATGTCCTGATTTGTCAGATAGATTACATTTGTGAATATTGTGACAGACAATGCTAATGTGACCAAATTCTTCACATAGTGCACATCTCATTTGATCACAGGTGTTGCTCAACTGGGCTTGTTGCTACACTTGTAGCAGGTCCTTGGCTGGCCTGAGTAGAAACACACACCCCTATCTCTGCTAAGAAAAAACTGTTGGGAATATGTTGTAACTCATTATCCCTCTGTAGCAATTTAACTTTAAACCTCCAACCACCCATCCATATGCCTTTTGATACAGTTATAGCAACTGGGGACCTAAAACATTACACTTTTTTCTCCAATCAAAATTGAATATCATGAACGTTAACCCCTCATTCCTGAAAGTTACCAATTTAAACAGGGATTTTGTAAGGGATAGCCATAAAGATATTCATAATGGGAGGACCTAAATATCTCATATTGTTGGCAAAATCTTTCTAAGAGAGAAAAGTTTTAAAATGATATCAAATATATCCTCCCTGAAACATGTATTAATGCATACACTTCAGCAGATTGGAAGTTCATGGAATTTTGTAACAATGTCCTCGCTCCATACACTCAGTCTGGGTGTTCAGCCAGACCCCTGTATATCAGAGCCAGACTGCATTCTTCCTAGGAGATTGAAAAGTATTTTGTGGAAAAACTCCAAAAATGTAGGCCTTGTGTTTTGTCTTTGCTGTCTTTGTTCATTAGACCCAGGTGGAGAACTATGGTCAGAGTCCGAATCAGTATTTTCCTGAGGTTCCCCATCCTCACCCAAATGAGAATTATTAGTCTGTGCAGTAGAACTATCATTTTTAGAGCTAGTAGCCAAACATACTTGACTGGGAGGATGCTTGGGAATAGCACCTGACAGTCTGCTTGTGAAAGCTGCTCTTTCTCTTTGTCTTTAGTTATCAGGCGCCCCCTGTGAACTTGTTTTTGTTTGGGAAAATGACTCCCAAGTTGGATTGGGTATCCACTTGCCCTCTGCAGTTTATGTCCAGCAGGCATTAGTAATGCACTCTCCGCAGGCCAATCTTGACTTTCTTGAGAGCCTCTGTAGCTGTTATTCTGAAAGCGGTACTGATCGCGCCACAAACTGTCTGCGTATGTTATTTTTTCAATTTGTCCAGATCTTGCCAAGAACAATTTTCAGAAGCCAGTGCGGTGTGATATTGATGAAATGGGCCTTTCATCAGGCTTTGGGGCCCTCTCCTGACTGCTTTTCTTGAACGTTCCTCTGCCAGATTGTTTGTTGCACAAACAACTTTTTGTTGCAGCACACATGGTTACTTCGACATTTGTTTTAGCTTGCAGTTCCCAGCACTTTGGTACTGGTATATCCTCCCTGTGATCTTTAGAAACGACTGCAGTGCCTGAAATGCTTATGTCCTGTTGTAGTAATTCTACCTCCATTTCAGTGTTTGCACTTCTTTCAGTATCCAACATCGCTGAATGCAGCAATCCATGTCTTCATCCCCTAGAGCAATCATAACAGGGGTTGGGGACCAAACCCCCATCTGCTGCACCACAACCGCTTCCTCTGACTCCATTTTGGAAACTGCTGCCCATCAAATGGACTGCAGCGCCTACCAAAGAGTAGGGGAAATTTTTATTGAAGAACAAAATCAAACATGCTGAAAAGTACATAAACAACATACAAAAACAACATTTAGTGTTGAAAATAGAAACAGTAATGAAAAAGGAAAAATAAACCAAACAATTCCAAATTCTGATACATAAATCCAAAATCTTCTCCACCCCATTATAACATAAAGAAAACCTGGAAAAAAGAAATAAAACCTTACATTCCATTTTGTAATGTAACAAAGGTGTAACTACCCCACCTAGTCTATTCCATCCTATAAAGATTGACATATCACTTCCTTAAAGTTCTTTTCTCATATTCATAGATTTATCAAGCTCCACCTGTACCCTGAATAGTATATCTTGGGTCTGAACATTTCTATTCAGTAGCACCCTCTGACATCTATTTTGCCATATGACTCATTTAAAACATGCAAAAATCACATCGACTGTACTTTTTCCACTTCCCCATTGGCTTGTCAGTTGACCAAAACTAGCAATTCATACATAATGGAATTAAAAATTTCTTCATTCCATAACCTTGCTATTCCATCACATAATCCCTGGATAATGGAGCACTTAAAAATAAATGTTGTAATGTCTCTATCTGATTATTGCATCCTACTTCTATACAATACCTATCTGTCAGTACTTTACTCTTCTGATTACGTCCTGGTATTCAATTTCTCATTCACTCAACCATACTACATCTTGCATCTTTAAAGGTATCCTAGGCTCTGTAATAACTTCCAATATGGCCACACAATCAATCACATTTCCACTTTTAAACACTGGCTCCTCATAATCATATTTCTACTATAGTAGCATAGAATTTTTCCTACTGGCCTCCAAAACCATAGCATCTCAATTTTCCACATTCTAATGCATTTAAGTGTAGTCTGTACATATTTTGGCAACAGTTTGTCTGATACATGCTATTTCCCATGTCCCCAAGCTTCTAGAAAGTCTTTACTCCAGTGTTGCATACATGCATTATCTATATCTTGTTTTCCCAACAACAGAGGCCTAATGTTAGTATAAAAAAATTTGAAAAGAAATATACTAATGGTTGAAGCATCTGCACTCCCCATCTTTCAATGCCCCATAGTGAGCTCACTTAACCAGATTCAATTGGCTTCCCATAACAGAACAAAAAATAACCCATAACACTAGAGTGCATGTCATGTGGCAAGGGGTAGATAGGTGACACATACAAAAACAGAGGAGCAATGTAAGCCTTTATTTTAAAAACAATATTTTTTCGTCATTTTTCAAGATTTCCATTGCTCAACCTTTCGTGTGCCTCTTGAAAAGGTAAGTCCCAGTTCTTCTTCTCAGCTTCCTATGACCAAAAATATAAGCCTAAAATCTTCACCATGTGTTTTGTGACAGGAATCCCAACCTCTACATCCATAGGGGCCACCCTACTGCAAGAACTATACTTTTTGCATAATTTATCCTAATGCCTGTGTCTTTTGCCACCTCTTCTAGTAATGATAAAGCATTACAGCCTGATTGCACATTGGCTATCAATATTGTACAGTCCTCTGCATAGGCTGATACTTTATCATATCTTCTTCCATTTTTATTCCTAATCAGCTCAATCTCAGCAGTACGCTCTAACATCCATAAAATAGGATCTAAGCCAAAGACATAGAGGAGGGACTAAGAGGACACCCTTGCCTGACTCCATTTTTAAGTAAGTAGGGGATCCCCAAATGGCCATAACCAAAGGAATCACATGTGCATCTTCATACAACAGCATTAATAACTTGATCAACTCCTCAGGTACCCCATAGGCCCATAACACTTCCCAAATATAATCCTGCCATACTGAATCAAAGGCCATTTCTTGATCAATAGTATGTACCCATACAAATCCATTAGAAGTCCCTCCTCCACTATCTCTCTAATAAATAATAAATGCTGCTGAATATTCCTGCCTGGCACAGCACATGTTTGTGACTCTATTATGACTGATTTTGTGATTCTAGCCAGTCTAGCAGTTAAGACCTTAGTAAGGATTTTGTAATCCATTATTTAGAACAAAGGTCTCCAGTTTTTGATAACCTCGGATCACCTTTCTTATATATAAATACCATAATACCTTCTTTCATACATAAGCCACTTTCTCTTCTGTTTGAATTGCCAAAAATACTTTCTGAAGTATGGGAGCTACAACATCAATAAACCGTTTATAAAAATCATTTGGAATTCTATCCTTCCCAGGGTCGTACATTGAAGACAATTTAACAATAGCCTGTTTTACATATTCTATCATAATCTCCTTGCCTAATTCTTCCCTATCTTCTTTTGCAATCTGGGGTATCTCTGGGGACCCTTGAAATTTCCTAACTTGTCCCATACCCCTCTTTTGAAAAGTTTCTCATACATGTTTCTGAACCACTTGCTGAATAGCTGTAGTGTAGTCAACTATTACTCCATTTCCATCTACTAGAGATGCAAAGAAAGTATTGTTAAAATTTTCTCCATCCTCTTCATATGGATTTACTTGTGATTTAGTCCCTCTAGTTCTGAATTGCTGATTATTTGCTATTCCCTCTCTTCTCCTTCTTTTGATAACACACATTTTGTCTTTTATACCTTGCAACTGTGCAGTCATATCTTTCCCTGTATTCCTCATTTGGGTGATGATTTTCAGGCAGCAAGATCTATATCCTAAATACTGTAAGTATTTTAATTTAGCTATTCCACTAGTAAGGGAAATTAGAAAATTATTCAAGTCCCTTTTCATATCCTCCACCAGTCAACATAGCTTTCATATAAAAAAAAGTATCCAATCTAATATCTATAAAACTTTGAATATTAGCTGCAAGAGCTTCATCCTGTAATATAGCAGTACTAAATTTCCAAAATCCTCACGAAGAGATATTTTATGTGCACTACCTAAGTCCATTTTCACCCTAAATGGTTAGATGTTTCTAATGGCACTTTCTGTACAGACTGCACCAAAAGTCTACTGGAAAAGAACCAAACATCAATTCTAGTTGAAAGCCTCCCTTCCTAAATGTTTGAGCCAGTGTTATATTTAGAATATCATAAGCATCCTGCAATGCATTATCTTTTAGAATGGAGCTTAATGCACTAATATCACAATATATTTTATCTGTCTTACGCCCCAATCTCTATTACTTAATCCACAGTTAAAATCTCCCCCATAATATAAATTTAGAAGTTCTCAAATAAGGCTTCATTTGTCTGAACAAAGCAGCCCTTTCTGCTTTAGCCTGTGGAGCATAGGTGTTAATAAGTCTATACAGTGTACCAGATAACTCTCCCAGGAAAATGTCCAGAACTTTGAGTATATCCACCTAAAGACTGTGATCAAAAAACCCAGCCCAGGACAACTATCTTCCCTATTGACCACAGTGATGGACCCCATCTCCATTCCTTTTGTGCCAGATTTATTTCAGGAGGGTATGCAATCTAGTATCTTCCAAGAAAAATATATTCCACCTCCATCATTTAACTAGAGAACATAACCCATTTCTTCTCCCAAGATTTAATCGATTCACATTCACTGTGACTATCGATATCCCAAATACCATAAGAAAAAATAGTTCATAAATAACCCAAAGCTGATCCCTCATCTTCTTTTCTTCTGCTTCTTGTGCTTTGACTTTCCTCTAGACCTGGAGGATCAAGATTCTCCATCTTGGAAGAAACAACAGAGGACACATCAGAAACCCCTTCTGTTTCTGGCACGGGGTCATAATGTCACAAGACATTATGCCACATGCAAAATCATGCTGCCAATACAATGCGATTTTTGCATGTGGCATAATTTTTTCAGCCTCGCCCCCACCCCTCACTGAGGGTTGCCCCCAAATCCCCCAATAAGGATTATCAACTCTGGGGGATTCAACATGAAATTGCACAAAGTGAGAAAAAACTAAGTTTCTGGGACGGGAATCAACCTGGTCCCAGGCGCAGCACCTGGGTACCTTGCTGTAGTGGCTCAGTCCATTGAGCCATGGCAGCTGCTCAGCAGAACTTCTTCCCAGCAGAAGTCTTATCCTCTGCCTGGGATAGTGCAAGTGGTGCAATACCATGTACAGCAGTATTTGTGGTATTGCACCACTAAGCTCATCTCGTCAGTGCTTTTCGGTTAGTGCCTAATGTCGTACGCTATTACGCCATGACATTATGACCTAGTAGACTGTTTCCAGTTTCCCCACTGTCAATCAATACACTATAAGCATTCTAGCGATCCTCTCTTCCTCTTTCTCAGACAATAATACAGGTTTCTGTGTAGGTTTAGATCACATAATCCTTTTGTAAGGAAGGTCTTCCTTTATCCCGGAGGTGGCATACCATGATCCTGGGGAGTACCATCCTCTGTGGGGTGACCTCCAGAGAGGCACTATCCCTCTGTTCAGCCAAAATACTATTGTGACCCTTTGTGTTTATTCCAGTAGCCCCTTCTTCTGCCACAGTTACCTGAACAGAACTCTGACTTTTTCCATGTGTCTCAGTCTGATCTATCAGCTCTAATTCTTGTTGATTGCCTAGTACTCCTTCATCCAATTTTACCAGCTTCTTTGCTGTGAAGACCTTTAGGGATGGGTTCAGCAGGTGAAATTTGTGACATTAATTCAACACACCAATTTTTTCTTTCTGGGCATTAGCAACATAGACATCCTGTTCAGCTCAAAGTGTCAGATCTAAGCTGTTATGAGAAGCCAAAGTACAGTTCCAAAAAGAGTGCCCGATTCTGCACACAGATTACATTTCAGGGATTGCAGGTACTGTGACCCAATATGTCTGATTCCCCACACAAGCCACATCTCTGTTTTCACATGCATTACTTAAATGACCAATATCCTCACACCTATAGTATGCCCTGGGTTGACCAGGATAGAATAAAACTCCTCTATCTCTTCCCAGAAAAACAGTTTGGAAGATGTATGATGCCATTAGTCTGTTTCAAGGTAACCTTGTAGTGCCAGGCCCCCCATCCAATGGTGTTACTAATCCAAAATGGCTTCTGGATATCCATTCACAGAGCAATGGTGTTTTAGCCAATATGTGATGTCTGCCACATTGACTCCCTAATTCCTAAATAGGATTGTTATTTTTTATACATAAGTTTAGTCAGCGGTATTGCAACAAAGATTTCCATAAAGCTGTGTTCTTGAGAGCTTGATATTGTTTTCAGAATTGTTCTAACCCAGCTGGGTGTTTGAAACTAATATCATAGATTGTATCTCGTTGCATATGAATCAAGGGTATATCTCAACATGATATTTCATACTGTTCTTGAGTAGAGCCCTTCCACAAACAGCTGATCAGGTATATCTTCCATATTCCTCTATATCTAAGCCATACAGCATTGCCTTGTGGCCAGCTCAGCTGCATTCCTGTGGGAATCTGGGAATAAATGCTCTCTGACATTAGACTCCCACACTGTTCTAGGAGCCTGCTGATTTGCAGAATATTGACAGGTACACTTCTTTCCCCTGCCTTACATAATCCTTCTGTTACAGATTTTACCCCAACAGTACTAGGAGAAGGAGGAGGTGTGGGAGAGGGGTGAGGGGTTGGAGAGAGGGGAACCCACCAGATCCTCTTCTTCTAAATTCCCCATATCTGTTTGGGATACACCCTCTTCCAAGATTCTAATTTTATTGAGAACTGCAGTCTTGCCCTATAGGCAACAAGGGCTTATCCTCCATACAATATTGCTGACCTGGGTAATTTGAGAATGCACATCTTTACTTCCAGCTGGGCTCTCTATTAGCCAAAACTTATCATCTGTACTCCCTTTTTATCCCCAAATGCTGTTGGGAGGTTTGCATCACATCCTTCCCATTCTAATTTTTTGTCTAACCTGCATCCACTAAGGCCTTGGTTACCCACTCTGTAGTATCAGCTGATGGCTTAATAGAAGGACCTGCATGATCTGGTTCGTTTTGTTTAACAGATGCATCCTCCCTAAACGCTACCACCCTTCTTCCCTTTAGTACTCAATTCTTTTGTAGAGAGCATTTTCCAACCCCACCAGAGCTCACCCCAATCATAAATGCAATTAATTTTTGTTCCAAAATCAACCCAGACTCCCAGGCCTTGGTAAAGCTGGTTTTGCATTTTTTCCTTTCCACCTGACCACCAGTAATTCCCCAATATCCAGATGCTGCTTTCAGCTCTCTTTTCTTGCCCCCATCCGATACATTTTGAGAATTAATAAGCAGTACCTGTGAACTTGAAAGCTCTCATTATCTGAGTGGGTCCTCTTCCCAATAGTATGCTGTAGTACAGTTCCATTTGCCGATTTCCTCCTCAGTTACTCCCAAAGGATGAATCAACTCATCTGCCCCTCTTTCCTGGCCCTGTAGAACTTCCTCTTGTAGCACTTTCTGTAGCACTTGCCATCTCTCAAAAACAGTCACTCCTCCCGCTCCATTGCACACTGAATCTCATCCACAGTAGAAAAATTGAGCTGAACCACCACCTCACCATCTGATAGATGAATCTTGCTGTCGTGAGTATCTTCCTATATTTCTTCCTTGGCCAACACAATTACTTTTCAGTGTACATCAATTCCACAGGGGCCCCTAAAGGTGAAGAGACCAGGGAGGAGGCCACTCTCGGTCCCACTGATGTCCATATTCTCCAAAGGCACGGAGTGACTGGCCATTCTACTCCAGTCGCAATGCCCCTACCAAGTAAGGAATTTTTTATAAAAACAAAACATACATAACAATCGTATTTTGACATTCAACATTCATCTAGGATCAACACATATTTAGCCTATACCAGTAATATCTTTCCACATTTCTCTTGCTCTTTTTCTCCCAACCTGTTACATTCCTCTTGATATAGTTTATCAATCTCATACTGAAATTTAAATAACAAGTCCTGTACAGTCTGTTCATTCCTCTGTAAAATCTCTGACACCTGCATTGCCATATTACCCTTTTCAAAACCCCAAATATCACATACACTGTGCTCTTGTTCAGTTTTCTCATTCTTTAGACAACTGACCATATATCAAATAATTATATGTTATCTTATTGAAACATTCCATTCCCAAAATTAGTTAGTAAATCCCCAAAAGGTTTAATAAATGTACATTCAAAATAGAGATATTGCATAGTTTCTTCTTTCATCCCACAATCCCATTCCCCATACATTCTTTCATCCATTTTCTCATGTTTATGATTTCCTCTTATGTTTAATTTACTATGACTACACAACTACACTGTCTCCTCATTTTTGTGGGATTCTTTTTCCAATGTGACAGCTAAAATGTCATTTATTTTAATCTCCTTTTCCACCTTGAACACAGGCTTTTCAAAATAATTTTCCTCCATTATTTCCAAATACAATTGTTTTCTATTTTTCCAAATTAGTGAGCTATAGGTACCTTCCATATAGTCAGATCGTTCTACTAATTTCCATATATTCAGGCCATATTTTTTGTTTAGCTATATTTCCTTTCTTTCCTATGACCCTAATTAAGGGTAAACACCAATGCTGAGTAAAAGTAGACCAAATACAATTTTCTCCTCTTAGCAATGGCACCATATTTGTTGCAAAGAACAGACTCATAAAAAACACTATTGGTTGTAACATATTCAACCCCATCTCCTTTATAGCTATATAAGTAATCCCTCTTTTACTGCATTTAACTTACTTCCTCATAACAATTGAAAGCACAGCCCCAACAACTTAGTCTGCTTGTTCTGTGGAACAAGAACTATATATGCTGTATATAAAAATATTGGGACAATAAATGTTTTTAACAAATAAATTATTTTCTCTTCGTCATATTCCACTGTTTCCATTTGTGAACTTTGTTTTGAGCAATCTCATATTCCTCTTCCCAATTCTGCTATATAACTTCATTCCCTCAAAGAGGATCCCCACAATCTTAATGTTTCCTTGCACCACTTCTATCTCTCCTTTCTGTGCTACCTAGATTTCTACCAAACGGATATAGTTTACTTTTGTTATTTATTATAATTCCAGTACAAGCACTATTTGTTTCTACCACCTCTAACATTTTTCCACTGCTTGCTGATCCTTTACCAAAATTACACAATCGTCCACATAGGCACTCATTTTCCTTAAATGTTGTCCCTCCCATATGCATTTGTATTGCACCATCAGTTTCTGTTTTCCTTAAAATTTGGTCCAAGCAAAAACATATAGTGAGGGACTTAATGGGCATCTCTGTACGCACCCACTATGAATAAACATATGTATTCCCAAGTGTCCATTAACCATGGGACATATTTTACCCCATATAAGGCTTTAATCATGTTTAATAATCTACCTGGGATGTTAAATTCTGATAGAGTGTCCCATGTGTATGAATGTTTTACCACATCGAAGCAGTTTCCTGGTCTAGTACATAAAGACATCCTTTCAGTCCCTTCTCTTGCCCTTTATTCTTAAGTTCTCTTAAAGTATAACAAATTTTGCTGAATCTTCCTCCCTGGTATTGCACAAGTTTGTGTTTCAAAATTAGTTTATCAGAAAATGTTCTTAAACTATTATTAATATTCTTAGCTAATATTTTATAATCCGATGTTACAGACTAATTGGTCTCCAATTTCTTATCTATGTCCTATCCCTTTCCTATAGAAACACAGCTATTCCTTGTCTCATGATCTCTGAAATGTGTCCCCATTAAATACATTATTATATATATGTTTGTCAGTAAAGGGCTAGCTGATCTAAAAATATTTTATAAAACATGTTTGGAATGCCATCTATTCCTGGTGAAGTATTTTTGGTTAATGTTTTACACTTCTCTTACCTCCTCCTCTACAATTTCTTTATTAATTGTATTTGCTTCCTCTGTTCCTACTTTAGGCATATTTAACCCTGTAAAAAACTCAGGGATTTCCTGACCTAAGGGTTTTGATATTTTTGTTTCAGAAATTCTTGTACTGTACACTTGATGTTCCCAATATCAGAAAATAATTGGCCTTTATCATCTGCTAGTTCATATATTACCCTCTCTTTTATTCTGTCCTTATTACTGTCAAATGGGTTTGTCTGATATTTTCACCCTTGCATTCCACTCTTTTGTTCCATAATTAAGGATTTTATTCTGTTGTATTGATATTTCTTCATTTCTTCCTTTATCTCTTCTATTTGTTGTGTTTCATTTATTCTATATTTCGTTTGTCTAGTCATTAATTTGTATAATTTTGCCCATAAGCTTAAATATTTCCATAATTCACTTCTTCAGTTCTATGTCCTTTTTCAATCATTTGTTTAATATCATATTTTATCCTCCCACTATTCTGATATATTATCATATATTTCTAAAACTGTTTCCTTGCCCTTAATAACTCTATTATTTTATCTTTGCATTTTTCATCCTGTAGTTTCTCCACATTCATCTTCAATATCCCTTCCAAACACCACCTTCTTTCCAAGATCTATTATGATTTCCACTGCCAAATAATCTGTCGTTTCTATAGGAATATTTCTTACTTTTTAACTGTAGTCTTTTTAAACTATGCAAAATCTATTCTTGTGGATCGAGACCCTTTAAAGTATGTGTATCCTTTTTTCCCATAATCTTGCATCGTCCTCCATGTCTGCTTTTTCCAAAATTTTCTTTGACAAGTTTGTGTCACAAAAGATTTTCTGGTGCCGCCCGCTGGCACATGGGTGGGATTACGATGCGACGCCGGGCGACCCGGTTCAGGAACGGACCTGGATGGTCGGAGGGCTGCTTGGGGAGAAGGATGGAGCATCCTACGGACTGCTCTCCTTCTCCAGGGGAGGGTGGGTCAGTGATCAGAGCACTACGCGACCCAGGCGGAGGCCCAGAGCCACACAGCCACCGACACTTAAGAGGACTTGGAGGCGGGCCCCAGGCGTCATTACGTCATTGCATTCCGCCTCCCGAAAAACCAGAAAATGGGCGGCTGTCGGCGCCCCACCATGAAACGCATACGGCTTCGATTAGCCTCTCCAGGCCGGCCTCGAGGTTCAAAAGTTAGTGTCTGCGGGTGTTTCCGCTCCCGTAGCCCGGCCCGGGGGGGGGTAAGCTGCACCGAGGGTTCGAGGACATTCTGGAGAAGGTGGAAGCTGCACGGGCTGATAGTCCCAGGCGGTCGGCGGCTAGGCGAAGGAGGATAAAGCATAAATAAATAAAAAAAAAAAAGATTTTCTGTGAGTCTCTCACCCAATCTGCTTTAGACAAACTGCAGTTGAAGTCCCCCTCAAAAAGTCTCGCAGTATATAAATATGACTCTATCATTCCCATTAGTTTATTTCTTTCTGTTTTATCTGAGGATTATATAACACTATTATCCTTACAGAAGTATTCTTGATTGAACAATCTACTAAAAAGTCTTACCTGGGACAAGATCTACCATTTTCAAAATTTTTACCTGCTGAGTGGTAAAGGCTACCCCCACCCTGAACATCATTCCTCCCCGATGGACCACAAAGAGGGTCCCAGACCACTCTTTCTGTGCTTGCTGTATTTCATCTTTTTCTGTTAAATCTCGTATCCCAAAAGAATATAATATCATTCTTGAAATCACTCAATATTTTAAAAGTGGTTAATTTTTCTTCCTATATTTAATACTATTAACATTGCACAGTGTGCATTTTAAGCAGTCCATTATTGTGGGTTATGCTAGTGCCTCATCCAGTGTCCTTGATGTTTTCCATTTTTTGATGCTTGGGTGTCTGTGGTTTCTTCGTCTGTTATGTCTTCATTCTGTGAAAAGCTGGGCTGGATTTATCAGAGTCCTTGTCCATTGTGGTCCACTCCTTCTCTTGCAATAACCATGTCTGTTTGTTAGCTCTTCCCTTTCTCTATCTTTTCATACATTATTTTTGGCTTTGTCTGCCCTTGGTGTCTGTTTCTTGATCTTAACCATGGTAAACTTGTTTTGGACTGATTCTTTGTGTTGTGTTTGAATATTTCCATCTTTCTTATCTTCCTTTTGTGTCTCTGCCTTTATTTTTATTGTGTGCAGAGGTTCCAACCCGTTTTTCCTTTTTCTTTCTGCTGCCACATTCTTTCTTCATTTAAAGCTTCAAGAATCACTTTATCTTGCTGACCTTTCTCTTTCTGAACTGCTAAATATATATCTTGTTCTGCTCTTTCACCAGGATCAGGACTATTGTGAGATACCCAGGAACATTGGGAGAAGACATGCCTTCCTCGTCACACAAGCTACATTAACTTTATTTTTACAGTCCGCTCCAAAATGCCCCACTTTACCACACATGCCACATTTAACCTTTTCACATGCATTACTCAGATGGCCTCTTTCTTCCCACTTATAACAAGTGTGTGGTTGTCCTGCATAAAAACAATTCCTCTGTCCTGACCCAGAAAGAAACAGTTTTGTAATGTAGTATCTCTCCTTCAACCTGTTTTAATGTGATCTTATACTTCCATCCTCCTGTCAATAAGTTCTCTTTGTCTAAAATGGGTTCTGTTGGCCATGTACTGTACACCTCTGTTTCATCAAAAGTTAATGTCCATAACGTTGACTCCTTCATTCCTAAAAATAATTGTGGCTATTTTAAAGGCTAGTTTAGTTAGAGGAATGGCAATCAGGTCTTTCCATTGTTCAGTATTCCTTAACTGATGATATAGCTTCCAAAATCTATCCTGTCCACCTGGGTGTTTAAAACTCAAATCATATTCTGTGCCACCAGAACATGGATGAGAGCATAAATCTCATATGGATAGAACTTCATGCTCTGTTTCAATAGACATCTGCCTATGAATATTCTATCCGGGGCCTCTATGGCTGGCCCTCTA
Source organism: Neoceratodus forsteri (assembly GCA_016271365.2). Taxonomy (NCBI): domain Eukaryota; kingdom Metazoa; phylum Chordata; order Ceratodontiformes; family Ceratodontidae; genus Neoceratodus; species Neoceratodus forsteri. The sequence goes on along the minus strand of CM028137.1, from coordinate 255,524,805 downwards.
AATTTTAACCTGACTGCATTTCTACGTTTGGCTTGTTGGGGTTTATTTTCATTGGGAAATAACTTTTTCCTTGTATTCCCTCCCATGTTTTTCTTGTTGCTCTTTTCCACTTTCCTCAGCTTCTTTATCAGACTGTATAGTTTTTGCTCAAGCTCCATAGATGTCTCATCACTACGCAACAGGATTACTTTCTATCACTATTTCTTTTGTATCATCTTCATCTGTATCTTTATTTTGATCTTTTCCACCTATTTCTTGCTTGTCATCTATCTTATCTGACTCTCTGTTTATTTCTTGTTTCCTCAGGCTAGTACCCGATGTGCTGGGCCTATTTGGGTCCCAGCCTGTCCCAACCTCTTTTCTTTTCCATCTAGCGTGTAACAATGCCTCAATCACCCATTCTGGTGTGTCTTTAAAGTCTCTAAACATTTTCTTTCGGTTCATCCTATGTTATTCCTACATTCTCCTTTTCCTCGGGGCGTGTTTTTGTTTCAAGCTTTTCTGTTTAACCTCAGACATATTTTCTTCTTCAGTACTGTTTTGTTTCACTTCACAGCCCTACTTAGGCTGAGCCATTTCTGACTCCCTTGGCCTTCCCTTTCAGGGCTTTGCGACAGCTGAGCATTTACCAGCTGACTTGGATGCAGCTCCTTTGATGCTTCTACATCATCCACACATAGCTGCTTTTGACAGGCTTGCAGCCTGTCATCCTTACTACCCTTTTCCTGCTCAGCTTTTACTTTTAAACTGCTTGCTTCTTTTACATTTTTTATTTTCAAACTTTTCCTGCATTTTTCCTTTGTACAGCAACAGTACTCACATTTCTTTGGTCTACATCCTCCGTCTCCATGGAAGACACATTTGGACCCGCTGTATCTCCTTCATCTTCCGTTTGCTGTTTTGATCTCCTCATCCACTCCATCCTTTCCTTGACATGTTCCATAGCCTGTAGTAGGAAATTAAGACCAGAAAGGAGGCCCTCTCTCCAGTCTCCCATCCTCACTCACCTGCAGATATACTGACACTCCACTATCAGTCCGGCATGGAACCCACTACTGGAGAGTAGGGGAATTTCCCAGGTGTCCTGGCCAAATTCCCTCATTCACTAAAAATATCACCAAAAACTTAATCTGGTTAAATTTCAGTGGGCTTCCATTTGTACCCCGCCCCACATACTAGGCCAGAGACTGAAAATAGGCAGAATTGCCTAGTTCTCCTTTCCCAGTCAACACAAACTAATTAACAAATTAACTTACTAAACTAACTAGCTATTCATCTTTATCACATAAGCCATATTGTTACAAGAAGATGTTCCCATTATTCCTAATGTAGCTTATATGCATTCATTAATGCAGGAAATGTTTTGGATACAGCTTCTTTTTAGGGCTGCAGTGAGCAGAACCCTGCAGACCTCCAACGCTGATCACAGAAGAGTATTCCTCCTGAACAACACTGTGGAGTTGACTCATAATCACCGCTGTGTCTGGAAGCACTCTGCTATCTCCATTAGCAGTCACACAGCACTATTTTACAGAGAACACGGCAGAACACAGCACAGTACACTATGTCCAAGATGGCCAACAAACTGTATTGTGCATGCTTGACTACTTATGCATGCACATAGAGTTTAGTACATCTTGGACATGGTGAACTGTGCCGCCTTCTGCCATGACCATGGAATTATTCTGTAAAGTTAGAGTTAGGGGGTCGATCTGGTTGCTTCATCTCCATGGCACCACATACCCCCTGCCAGCCTGAACTTGCTAAAAGGAAACTTAGAGCCATCTCTATCGCCACTCCAACTCATTAAGGACATGCCCAGACAATCTGAGTTGCCATATCATGAGACTGTATCTCCCATGCCTGGTACGTGTGGCCCAACCTGTTGCATTCTTTTTCCTCAGCCTCCTATATAAGTTGAGCAGGAAATTTCAAGTGCTTAAAGCCACATGCTCCTCTACTTACAGGACCACCCAAACACAAGTGATCCCTGTAACGCCACAGCTAAAAGCTGCCTTGAGCTACCCTATCGATTGCATCCTGCAAAATGTAGGAGTGAGTGAGGTGCCACTTGTTAACAATGGTGTAAGTGCCACTTACTGTGGTAGTCGTCACCCCTTGGCATAATGAGCTCCATTTCCCACATAAAAGGCTCAGCTTCCTATTGCTACCTTTCTCCCTCCATCCTGGTTACCACTGGTCTACCATTACCAAAAAATAATACAGACTCTGAATAATTATACAGCTAGTGACAGAAACAGAGATACCTCTTCCCGATAAAGTTGGGAGTAGTAGTCCAAGTTTGTGCAGCATGTCAGCAATGTTTTCTGTCCTGCCAACCTGGCCTTCCCTCTCAGCACCCACCACCCCACACCACCAGAAACATAAGAGTGAACATAGGTGCCAAATCCCCATGTTGTGACCTGAAACCTGTGTTATTTTTAACCTTGTAAAGAAAACTGGTCATCAATATCATTTGTGGCTGTTCCTGTCCTCCACCTGACCCTCCCACTAAGCACCTACCACCTGCCCCCAAAACTCTTAATTACTTATTGGTGGATCCAACACCATAATCCTCTCTGAACTGCATTCATGTCTTAACTCTTCAAAGCTGGTCTGCAAGCTGAAGAAACAGGTTTGTGTTTCAATGTATTTCAACTTGGTGGAATAACTTGGCCATTTGCATACATTTGGCTGAAATTTTCAACATAATTCTTTTGGGACCCTGCCTCACGAACAATTGCACTGACATTAGGCAAATCTGTCCTGAAAGGTGATTTTGTGTTCCTCATGAAATCACCTTTCAGACAGGAGATTGAAAATTGTCTCTGCACTTGTTCATGGGTGGGGATCATAAGAAGGCTATGTTGAACATCTGGTGCAAAAATATTAAAAAACCAAAAGTTATGTGCCCATGTTGAATTTTGCACATGCAGACCAGTAACTTTGGTAATTTTCAATATCTGTACCCCTAGATTTACAACATAACCATACCTTTACAGCACTTCATGAATGTGACAGCTGTCATTTGTCAAATCCTGCCAACATTTTTTTACATCCTTAAAGGTGATTTCATGGACCCTGCATGAAATTCCTTTCAAACAGGAGTTGAACATTTTCTTGGCCCATGTTCATGAGGCAGGGTCATAAGAAGGCTATGTTATAAATGTTGTGTAAAATATAAAAGAAGTAATAAGGCTATGTGAAAGTTTGGTAATATTCAGTATTTTTACCCCAGACTTTCAACATAGCCATTTCTTAACAGCAAATCATTTTCAACTCCTGCCAAAATGTGTTTTGCAGCCTGAAAGGTGATTTCACAGTCCTGTGCGAAATCACCTTTAAGCCAGGACTTGAACATTTTCTTTGCCTTTCTTCATGAAGCAGGGTCATAACAAGGCTATGTTGAAAATTTGGTAAAAATATAAAAAATTAATAAATAAAAATGTATGAGCCTATATTACATTTTGTGAATGCAGGCATGTAACTTTGGTAATTTTCAAAATGTTACCCCAAATTCCTTGACTGCAGTCTTATCGGATCTGGTCAGAAATTGTTAGCGCTGCAGTGGGTGGAGTCCTGCAGACCTCTTGCAAGCAAACAAGGACTTCATCTCTGGCCTGCTTCACAGTCGTCTCCATGATCTGTGAAGCACTCTGATGTCATATGCACTATTTTTCTTCTCACCACAATGGTAGTGCATGAGGAGCTCCACGGTGCTCCCAGATCCTAATCACTTATTTACTTGGGGTCTGGAAACAGGAGGGCTGAGGGGCAGCAATCCCCCAGTTTTGGGGTAATTGTGCTCGCGAATAGTGAAATAAAAGGCAGACTACATTGACATTGCAAGACGTGTGTCCATATGATTAGCTGGTTACTACCGCCAACCTATTTTCACTGAATCAACAGACACCATCACTCGAAATAAAGGACAGTTAGGGACATTAACCCTCATAATGAGCGACACATTCTCAAAGATGGAGATAATGCTCAGAACACTGTGGAAACCATTGTGTTTAGTTGTGCAAAGTTTATTTTTGATTTAGCATTTTAGAAATTATGAATTTCTATTTCAAAGTCTAAATTCATGTACTAGTCTGTGGGGAAGTACCCTTTCCAATGAGGACAGAGCAGTTTTGAGGGGTAAATGAAGGACATACCTCATAATCAGGGGCTGTTATGGTATCCTGCAGTCTAAACCTTGAGAAGACCCAGCTCCACCAGTGCAGAATTGACATTTTTCTATAAAAATCATTTCCAGTTCCTCTCCATTTGCTGTAATGCCCAACTCTCACCTTTATCAGCACATGGGTTGGGGTCAACAGGAGTCTTTGGGTACCCTGCTGATCCAGGAAAACTGCATTGCTCAACTAGTGTGAATATGTGTGTGTGTGTGTGTGTGTGTACCTATAGCATATAGTAAAGACCCCCTCCAGTAAAACATGGCAGTTACCATAAGCAAATAAAAAGCGGACTTCTAAAAAACTCAGGAGACAGAAGTCTGTCTTTCTAATAAAAGGAAACATTCGCTTCGCCATTATCTGCTTTACTATTCTGACCAAAATTAGGATAATTGCTTGCCAAATCAATGCAAGGCATAGCTAAGACTAGTCTAAAACAGAGCTGAGTTAAATCTAAAGAGGAATATCTAAAGGTAACAAACTAATCCTTGGAGTGATAAAGCTTATAATTCCAATGCAATGAGAAGGCAAATAACTTTCAATGCATCTGTAAGATAAAGAATGCAGCTGTAATAATAGCAGCATATTGAGAATTTAATTAAAATGCATCTTAAACAAGGTAGCATCCTAAACAGACAAAAATACATACAGTATATGTGTGTGTGTGTGTGTATATATATATATATATATATATGTATAGAGAGACACACAGAAAATATTTACATTTTACTACATTTTGAAGGCTTTCTGAGTCTCAAGGCACTGGCTGGTGGTGTCCATAGGTTTCTATTGTTCTTAAAAATTGGGCCTGAAATATTGTGTGTATATTTACTCTTTTGTTGCTATTTGGTCTGATAAAGGTGCCCACCAGCTAATCTGGGTCAAAATAAATATGTTTCTTTCTTTGACAACTTTGATGAGGCATGTACAGTATGTACTTTGTAACAGCTGAAAGATGTGTACACCATTATAACATAGGATAAAGATTTAATGTGTGGAAATGGGGTGTCTCAGAGGGAAAGGGAGAAGCAGGGATGCAGGCAAAAGGGAGAAGTTGAGGAATCCAGACCGCATAGGAAAGATAACTGGAAGGAGGAAAAGGCAGGAGGTCAATAACAGGGCCAGAGGGGGATAGGTTACAAACGTGGAAGGCTATGGTAACAAATGCCAGCAGCCTGTGAAATAAAAATCTCGGGCCTGGAGGCCTTGTTAGCAGAGGCAGACCTGACATAGTAGCTTTAACAGAGACATGGTATAATGCTAATCATGGGTGGGACATTAATGTATCAGGTTATGATCTGTTCAGGAGGAATAGGAGGGTAAAAAAGGTGGTGGTGGGGTGGCCATGTATGTCAGAGAGGGTATAAAGACAACATAGGTGCAGGGTAGACAGGGAAGGCTGAGACACTGTGGGTCACCCTTAGACAGGCAATGACACAGCTATATGCACAGGGATGATCTATAGGCCTCCTGCACAGGAGGAGAGTAGGCATGGGACTAGTGGATGAAATACACAAGATGGCAAATAAAGGTTAAGTCCTTCTGCTTTGGGATTTCAATATGCTGACATGGATTGGATCACCCAGGCAGCTGCTTCAACCAGAAGCAGAGGTATCCTAGATTCCCTGCAGGGTGCAGCGCTCAGGCAGCTAGTTCTTGATCCCACCAGAGACAGGGCAGTTCTGGACCTGGCATTGATCAATGGGGAAAGAGTCACAGAAGTCTGGACAGAAGGAAAACTGGGGTCCAGTGACCACCACATAATGTGGTTTAGCATGAAGACAGGGACTAAATCAAGTCACACAAAGTCAGAGTTTTAGATTTCAGGAGGGCAGTCTTCACAGAAATGGGGAGATGTATTAGAGTAGCCCTGGAGAAGGGGGCAGCAAAGGTGGCAGCAACTAAAGAAGCCATAGTTGAAGTGATGAATCAATGCATCAGGCTGGTGTCCAAAGAGAAGAAGGAGGAAGCTACTATGGTTCTTGAAAGAGGTAGCAGTCAAAGTAAGGACTAAAGGTTGAGTTTTAAGAAATATAAGGGGACCCACAGAGAGGAAGATAGGTAGGTGAACCTAGAGTGTTTAAGGAAAGTATGGAAGGCTGTTATGAGTGCACTGGAATGGACTGAGAAGGGTTTATCACAGACAGAGGAGAAAGGGACAAGACATTCTATAGCTACATCAGCAAAGAAGAAAAGCTGGGGAGTTGTAAGACTCAAAGGGATGAAGGAGAGTGTAAGGAGAAGACCTAGACAAGGCAGAAATACTGCAAAATACTTTTGTTCAGTATTCACTGAAAAGGGAGGGTCAGAGACCATGGCTGGGTAACATATGCAAAGACAAGAAGAGGTGGACTCCAGTCCATTCACAGTGGAGAGTCCTGAAAAAGCTCACAATACTGAAGGTGGACAAAACTATGGGGCTAGATGGTATACACCCTTATATATTATGGGAGCTGCGAAGGAAGTAGTGACTTCTCTGGCAGCAATGTTCACTGAGTCACTCAACACAGCAGTGGATCCAGAGGACTGGAGGAGGGCACATGTCCTTCTACACAAAAGCGGTAGTAGGAGGAGGTGGGAAGTATAGGCCAGTCAGCCTCAGCTCAGTAGTGGGGAAGATCATGGAGACACTGCTGAAAGAAAGAATAGTAACACACCTGGAATCCAGCAGTGCCCAGGATCCAATACAACATGGATTCACAGCAGGAAGGTTGTGTCAAATTAATATGATAGATTTTTGGCTGGGTGACAAAGGAAGTAGATCAGGGAGGGCAGTGGACATCGCCACCTTGATTTCAGTAAAGCCTTCAACACCATCCCACATAAAATGCTGGTTAATAAGATGTGCAGTCAAGGCATGGGGCACAAGGTAGTTAACTGAGTTAAGAACTGCCTAACAGACAGGAGGCAGAGGGTGGTGAGATCTGCAACAGGATAGATACTCCAGAAGGGGTGGAGAAATTGAGGAGGGACCCGGGAAGCTTAAAATATGGTCAAGGTTTGGCAAATGAGACTCAATGCAAAGAAGTGAAAAATAATGCACCAGGAAAAAGTGAACCTGTGGTGAGATATGGATTGGGGGTGGTGCTGATGAGCACAAAAGAAGATAGGGACTTGGGGTTATCATTTCAGATGACCTAAAGGTGTCAAAGCAGAGTACAAAGACTGCAGGGAGGGCCAGTGGCATGCTGGGGTGCATAGGCAGAGATATCACTAGGAGGAGGTGGGAGTTGGTGATGCCATTGTATAAATCACTAGTGAGGTCTCACCTAGAGTACTGTGTGCAATTCTGGAGGTCACACCTTTGCAAGGACATTGACATGGTGGAGGTGGTCCACAGAAGGGCAACCAAGATGGTACATGGCTTACACTATTTAACATATGAGGAGAGAAAAGGACCCTGATATGTACTCACTGTAGGGAGGATGGATTGGGGGGGTCATGATAGAAACATTAAAGTACCTGAAGGGCATAAATAAGGTGCAGGGGACATCTTCCAATGTAGAAGCAGTACAAGAATGAGGGGCAAAATATGAAATTAGAGGGGGCAGGTTAAGAGGAAATGTGAGAACATTTTTCTTCATGGAGAAGGTGGTAGACACATGGAATGGTCTACCACAGGAGTGGTGGGTGATGCACAGTGGAGGATTTAAACATGCACTGTTTACTTTTTCTTTAAAATTAGAGTTATTCTCCCCATCTGACCATCCCACTCAGCACCGACCACATCACCCCACCCCTGCACCCACATAACAGTGACTCTGGAGTGCCCAGTCCCCCAGTGTCCCAATGTGAAATCCTTGATTTATTTTAAAAGTGCTCCCTAACACGCATGACCAGTTATTTTTTCTTGTAACTATATATATATATATATATATATATATATATATAGTATAGATATATTGATATCACCCTACTTGACCCTCCCTCTATAAACACTCACACACCTACTGCACATGCAGGGTTATTTCTTCTTTTAAAACAAACAACATATATATATATATATATATATATAGATATATATATATATATATATATCTATATATATATATATATATATATATATATACATGTTGATATCTCCCTACCAAATTCTCCTCTCAGCACCCATCCCCCAAAATAAAAACATAAGAGTGACACTGAGGTGCCCAATACCCCAGTGTCCCGATGAGAGAATCCTCCAGTGCATTGCTGTTCCTTTTTCAGAACCCTGCAAAAGAAAACATTCATCAATGTCTTTTGTGGCCGTAACTCTCCACTCAGCAACCCCCACCCCAAAGCCCTTACTTACCCATTGGGGATCCAACACGTAATCCCATCTGGGTCACAGACACATTTTCACTCTTCAAAGCTGGACTCGCACCTGAAGAAACAGATATGTGGTTTAATGTATTTCAATGGAATTTTGCATATTTTGGCCCAAATTTTCAACATGCCTTCTTTGGCAACCTACTTTATGAACAACTGCACTGTCATTAGGTAGATCAGTCCTGAAAAGTGATTTCATGGTTCCTGCATAAAATCACCTTTTGAGCAGGAGTTGAAAATGTTTTCTGCCCTTATCTTTCTAGCACCTCATGAATGTGATAGCTGTCATTTTCAGATCCTGGCCAAAATGTGTTTTTCACATCCCAAAAGGTGATTTTGCATTCTTTTATTGAAATCACCTTCTGGGCAGGGTTGAAATTTTTTCTGCCCTTGTTCATGAGGTGAAGTCATGAGAGGCTATGTTGAAAATGCGTGCAAAATATTAAAAACAAAAAGTTATAAACCTACATTGAATTTTGCAAATAACTTTGGTATTTTTTCAATATTTTTAACCCAAATATGCAACATAGCCACATCACTCCAAAACCATGAAGCTAAATAACCTCCTACCCTTAATATCCTTCAAAAGATTATTCACCACCCTATTCCCAGAACTCTGCAACTGCTTCCACAAGGCCTAAACCCAGCCCTACCTACCCCCTTTTTTTTCGTGTTCCTATATGCTGATAAAACTCCCGTTTCCAGTCCCAAGATTCACCCTCAAAATGCCTGCTAGGTCCTATAATCTACATATTACTCCTGATGTGCCCATTGCCTTCTGTCTCACAGATTAAAAGTTTTAATGTGCCGTAGCATATGTATATTGTTATATATTAGCACTTATGTCATTGTATTACTGTTTATATTACCCTGTCATTGTATTACTGTTTATGCTACCCTTGTCAATGTAATAACACTTGCACTTTGACCACTCAGGTCCATCTTGTAAATGAGCTATGCTCAATGATGTTCACCTGATTAAATAAAGATTTTGATTGATTGATTGATTGATTGATTGATTGATCTTACAGCATCTCATGAATGAAACAGCTGTCATTTTCAAATCTTGGCCAAAATGTTTTTTACATCCTGAAAAGTGATTTTGCTGTCCCTGCATGAAATCACCTTCAGACAGGAGTTGCAATTTTCTCTGACCTTATTCATGAGGCAGGATCATAAGAAGGCTATGTTTTAAGTTTGGTGTAAAATATTAAAAAAGTTATAAGGCTATGTTGAATTTTACAAACACAAGATCATAACTTTAGTAATTTTCAATATTTTTACCCAACTTTTCAACATAGCAATTTCCTTACAGCCCTTCATGAATGTGACAGCTGTCATTTCTCAACTCCTGCCCAAAATATGTTTCTGCATTCTGAATGTTGATTTCACAGTCCTCCGCAAGATCACCTATAGGCCAGAAGTTGAACTTTTTCTCTGCCCTTCTTCATGAGGCACAGTCCTAACAAGGCTATGTTGAAAAGTCGTGTAAAAATGTTAAAAACACATTTTCAAAATGTTACCCCAAATTCCTCAGCTGCAGCCTTATCGGCTATAGCCAGAGTTTGGTTTTATTACCTTTGGTTTCAACATTAGAAAGCCATGGACTTAAAATCATTCCATGCCCCTCACACATGCGCACAAATTGGGATGCCATGACTAGAATTGGCCCCACAGCATAGAGGTCATTGCACAGGACTCCAATGCCAGTTTTATATAGGTCAGCAGGCAGCACATGACCATAATTTTACAGTACCACTTAATATAGCAAGTGAATTATGGCAACTGCAATAAGGGCAACAGCAATACTGGCGAAAATAAAAACAGCAATGGTAAAAGTTTGGTGACCGCATTAAATGGCAACATTTGCTCCCCTCTCTCGAGGTGCTACAACCTCGGAGTTGGTTATTTAAGTAAAGTGGGTGCTGGTGGCAAAGCTCTGCATAAAAGCAATTGTCACCATTAATGTGGTATCCAAACTTTACAATCGCTTTTTTACTTTCACCATATACCATCGCCCTTAGTGCAGTCTCCATAATTCACTCACCATTTTGACATGGAACCAGGCTTTACTATACATAATATCTGTAGGGCTGTTCAACTTTTCCAACCACCTCTAAACCCTTACCCTATACCTCACCCTACTAAAATGTGCTCAGAGCCCAGCTGGCATGTACCCATGTGGAAAGATGGGCTCATCAATGAAGCACTGTTGACAGCCAGCCCAACCACAGTGCTTGATTCTGATGTCTCTGATCTATAAATATTCCTTCTCAACTTTTATTTTTGTTTACAACTTGACTCCATTTGCACAGCAATGTGCTTATGGTCCATCCCAGTTAGTATACTACTCCTTCATTTGCATTTCATTATCCACTTTACTCACATCAGTTCAGGCACTAGTGCTTCTTGTTTATAACTTGTATTGGTATTTATTTATGCATCTAGAGATCCACAAAATTACAGTTGATGGTCTTTATTTGCATACATAACTATTTTACATAGTTTAATAGTATATTGAATGAAAGTGTTGCACCCTCCTTTTAATGCAGAGTTGTTATATAACGCAAGTTGACAGGCCTGCAACATATACCAAGAGGTGTGGGTTTAATTCAGGTCAGAATTAATGATGGATTTGAACTTCCCATTCACCACCACACAATCTCAGTTTACAGATCACAATAATTCAAGCTAACAAGGAAATATTGCAATGACTTACAGCAAGGCACACCTTTATCACAAATAATTCCACACTTAAACAAAATTCTTAATTGTTACTTCATTTTAGTAGGATTGGTGTTGTTAGTCAAAGAACACTATTTATGTGTCTTTTTTTGTGAAGTGTACTTCATTGAGAAATGTTTTAACTTTACACAAGACAGACACATTACACATTAGGCAAGAGACAGTAACACAGAATATACATAGAAACAGTCCACAAATAAGGACTGCTAGGCCCATCCAGTCTGCCCGTAAGTCCTAAACTTGTTTATGGCCTCTGACCCTATCTAGCCAGTGGCATTTCATCACTCCTACCCTTCGAAGTAATGGCAAAACACAGAACAGTCCACCATGTGCAAGATGATTGCTGTTTGTTTTTCTTTAAAGTTAGACTCCACCCTCCATACTCAGCACCCACCCAGCCCCCAAAAATATCAGAGTCAGAGTTACACTGGGGGTGCCCAATCAGGATGTCCCCAATGTTTTTGTTTCAGTTGAAAAATTGTGCAGTAAGCACTTCACGGACGTGGAGGCGGCTATGGTATAACCCCAACATGTTGTTCAATCACAAAGAATGCAAGGAATGAGGAGTCCTTTCTCAAAGCAAGAGGTCTGCAGGGCTCTGCCTACTGCAGCCCTAAAAGAACAAGTTTAATATTGTGTTTCGTGGAGGCACACAGCACCAACTTAATGCCATGTTCACACTTTGTAGTTAATCCTGTCAAAGGACTTTGACCAAGGTATTTGTGTACTCAGAATATCTGGTCAGTTCTATCATCAGATGACAGATAACTGCAATAGAAAGGCCAAAAACACTTATTTGCAAGAGTCATGAAAATTACCAAAAGTGAGGTGTCCGATTCTCACATTGCGACCACTACAAAGTGTGCCATGCATTTTACGACACCTTGCCCTTAGAACTATTAAGGGTCTGCATTCAGAATGTTGAACTGCAGGTCAGGCAGGAGGGTGGTGGGGTGTATTAAATGTTTTGTTTTTGTTTTTAACTCTTTATCTACTCCACTTGGGCCCTGGGAACTCTCTCCAGCTTCTTTAGGTCTCTGGGTCTCCACCTCCAACCGTGACTGCTAGCTCTTCTCTCCTCATGCATCTGACACAACCCCAGACCTGCAGCTCCCAGAGGAAGGGCCACCTAACTGTCCAGGGTGCTGTATCTAAGTACAGAATGCCAGGACATGAGTTGGCAGTGGAGAGGAGGAGTTGGTCTGGTGTCTGGAGTGTGGATGTCAGAGGCAGAGGAGCCTTCGCCTATCCCCAGGAGTGGATATTTTTCACTTTTGTTCTGCCCTCACCTCTGTCCCCCCAGCAGAGCCCCAACATGCAATGACACCAGGGAACGCCATGTCATGGTCTCAACCCTCCACACAATCCCTGAGCATCGTGGTACCTCTGGTCTCCACCGAGGTCACTGATGTGCCGGGCATGGTCCCTGAATCCCCCAGGAGGAGAGCAAGCCTCCAGACACTCAATCCTCCTTCTCCCTGCTGACCCCGCGCCCAGGCTCATTCCCAAACTCGAGTCACCAGCCTGGCATGAGGTGTGGCATCCAGTGCCCCAACCCTCAGCGCCACCAGGCCGGCCGGTGCACTAAATGTTGTAGGACAAGAACTTGAACATGGTGGAACAACATTATAGAGCTAGGGATGGGATCAGCTGGATGCCTAGGGCAACAAGAGAGACTGAGACTGGGGTTCAGGTATGGGACCTTTGAATCACCGTATCAGAACAAAAGCACTTGGAGAAAATTAATGCTGACCAGAATGTGTGTGTGTGTGCATGTGTGTGTGTGTGTGTGTAGCAACTGTGAAAGCAACATCTGTGCCCAGGGTACCAGGGTCTGTCATAGTGCCATTAGAAGCTAGGACATTAGCCACTATGCCATGCATAGACATCAGTATGCCGACACCAGTTAGAGAGAGGGAAAACCTTTTATGCTCACTAACCAGTGGTGTGTGGTTGAAGGAGGGTGGAATTTAGTTCCAGGAGTGATATTATAGCCTGGCTCAGTCCCAGGAGCAAAATGGGGAAGGACTGCTTCTGTGTAAATGTATATTGCTCTTGGTGCATAAAATGGATTTGTATAATCTTAATCACTTCATGGGTTTAAACTTTGTGGCACGTGAAATTTCTAGGCCTTGTTTCATTGTAGGCTCTGTTAATATTTTTGTGTTGCTGTATATTGTCTTTTGTGCTTTTTATCTCTTTTATATTTTCATCCCTGGCTGTCCGTGTAAAGAGGCAGGCATCTGCACATGGGTTAACCAGGTTTGTCAAGAAATCAAATGAATCCAATAAAGGGGATTAGATATTATAATGAGAAAACCTGCCCCAGACCCCTTTCAGGGAGGTTCCCTTCTACATAAAAGATGGTGGATTCCCCAGTAAATTTATTCCAGTTCTCGACTGTTACTAGTGTTTACAACCTCATTTTTAGGGCTGCAGTGGTGAAGCCCTGCAGACCTCTTGCAAGCAAAACAAGGACTCCACTCTGCCCAAACAACATTTAGGAGCTGCTTCACAGTCACCTCAGCAGTCTGTGATGCACTCCGCTGTCATATGCACTAATTTTCTTCATGCCATGATAGCAACACATCAGGAGCTCCCTTGGTGCTAGCAGATCACAAGATCATTTACTTGGGGTCCAGAGGCACGAGAGCCATGGTGAAAAGCAGCAAAACTATTTGTTTAAAGAGTGGCAATGACCGCTCTGGGATGGCATACAGACATACATAATAATGAGCTGCTCATGCATATTAATGAGCCCTATTCATGAGCAGCTCATTGTTATGCATATATTCTGTCTCCAAGCAGTCATTGGTGCTCTTTAAACAAATACTTTGTGGCTTCTTCCCACAGCCCTCATGTCTCCAGACCCTCAGCTAAGTGAACTCAGGTCCAGGAGCACCAAGGGAACTCCTGATGCTTCGCTGTAGTGGTGAGCAAACGGATGCACGGCAACATGCATGTGTGGACTGCCAGCTAGCTCCCTGTTGTGACCTCAGCTATAGACCTACTGGTTCTGACCAGACTGTTTTTTTGTCATGACCTATTGCCACTCTGAAATATTTAGTTAACTATGTAATAACTGTGATTGGGTATACGTTGCACTGTACCAGTGGTATGTACAAATACAGTAATTACTATAACACATAAGGCCCATAGACCTTAGCTCCAACAGACTATTTAACCCTATAATTTAATTTAATTTTAATTTTATTGTACATATCAGTACACCTTGGATGTTCAGTTGTATATGACTGGGTTACAGAGACCTTGTTCTCTATATCCTTATTCTTCCTTCAAAGGTGATGTTGGCTTCCAGCAGTGTAGAGAGTCAGGTTGGGTTTAGTGGACCAGAAGGCTTCCTGAGTGGATCCTAAAGGCCATGTGCACCCTTTTCCACATGGATTTCCTAGTTAGTGTTCCACGGAGTTCAGAAGAACTTGGGCTTCAACTTTCCTAAAATTTATTTTAAGATTTTTGAAAGTCTCTGCAATCTCTTCACATCTCCCCAAATCTCTGTGTGGAATACCATTGAATTCTAGATAGACTGTTACCAAAATAAAAATTCTGTTTATTCCCAAAGTTATCACACTTTTAAAATAGTTTTCTAATTTTATCATAGAATTCCACATTTACCTTGGAGCACCATAGAGATTTTGCAGATATTTCAGGTGCAGGAGAGTTGGTTACTTTGCTTCTAGATGAGATCCAGCAAACCATGTCATAATAACATGTCAACTATATTCAGATGAATGAACCCAAGGAAAATAGCCTAGTGAATCAAAAATAATCATGTAAGACTTTTAAGTCTAAATAATTATTCATGGATCTAAGATGCTAGTTCAACAAATGTTTTGTTGACCGACATCACAGTGACAGATTTATGTTGACTGCAAGTTGCAGTGACATAAATCCAGCAGGGAATCAGTTCCTTTTCAAATGGGGGCTTCACCCCTGAACACCCAAATGGGGGTCGAAGCTCATGTGCTTCCCCAATCTTATGGATTATCTACCCAAGTCAGAGTTGATTCGGGAGAGGGTACAGGACTGGGGAAAGAGTGCCGGGTCCAGAGCGGGTGGACTATTACAGCGAACTGTCAATGTAGTCGGCATTGATGTGTTCACTATAATAGTTTCACTGAACAGAGGGCATACCATTATTCATGATGCCAGCAAATACTTGGTCAGTTGCTATACTTAAGCAATAATCCACAACAGGGTGTGGGTTATGCTTGATTCACCCATGCCTGGTGGTTTGGTTACAAGGTCACAGGATGTGCAACCAAATCCTCACCAAAAGTAGATAAATCCTTGCATAACCAACATTCTGGAATGATTTATTGTGATTATATAATTGGTAGAAAGTAAATGTTTAAGAAAAGTTTAAGAAAATAAATGTTTAAAAAGCTTATATTTTTTCAGAAAAAGTATTTCATTGATTTTAAATGGTAAATATCTTTCTTCTGTAATTAAAGCAGTCTGTGTTGCTAAGTAGAATAGGGTTGACGAGAAATTTTATTTATTTATGTATTTATTTAACATTTTGGTAACCGAGAAAGACACAGAGCACAGCTCATTTTCAGGTGTGATCCAAGGACAACGTACAAATACAACAAAGGGATGATGCATGCAGAATAAAAATATGGCAATGTACAATTCAAGTAAATATATACATTTGAAATAGGTGACAACAATAGGAAATAATTTAAGTATAACTATAGTATAAATATAATAAGGTGCTAGGTAGATATTTTTAGTTGAGAGGGACAGCAAAGGATGAACAAGAGGAACAAAACTATGCAGGGGTGGAAAGAGAGGAGGAAGAGAGAAATAGAGATGTGAAAGAGAATAAAAAGGAAGAATTAGAGCAGGAAGCAGTCACAGGACATTAAGAGGGGGGCCTAAGAAGGTGTTTTAGTGACAGAAAGGAGGGGGTGAGGTGATATGAGAGGGAGTTTGTACCAATGGGAAGGAAGTCTGTAAGAGAAGGCATGTTTCCCATAGATGTACCTCTCTTGGAATGCGAAGGAGGGGTGAAATTTATACGCAAATTGTATGGGGAGGAGTGGCCAGATTAAAGAGAGAGGAGAGATAAGAGGGAAGAGTCCCAAACCAGTAATTACAGATGAGGGAGGAGCAGTGGGACAAGCATCTTGTGAGTGGGACTAGAGGGATAGGGCAGAGTAGAGGTCACAGTGGTGTGTCAGGTGGGAGATTTGAGGCAAAATGACAGAAAG
Organism: Neoceratodus forsteri; assembly: GCA_016271365.2. Taxonomy (NCBI): domain Eukaryota; kingdom Metazoa; phylum Chordata; order Ceratodontiformes; family Ceratodontidae; genus Neoceratodus; species Neoceratodus forsteri. The sequence goes on along the minus strand of CM028137.1, from coordinate 255,508,334 downwards.
CATTGAAAAGACATCAAGTTTGGAGAGGGAGGAGACAGAGGCTGCACTGAAGGCAACATCAGCATAATCAAAGAGTAGGAGTATCCATTTTATCAGCAGGTCACGCCTGGCAGGAGGAGAAACAAGCCTTGTGATGGTAAAGTAGCCCTAGTTTATGGTGTAGTTTGGAGTGAATGACAGAGATATGGGACGTGAAGTCAAGTGAGGGATCAAGCCACACCAAAGTATTTGTAAATCAGGACTTTATCAAGAGGACTGCAGGATGAGGTTGAAAAACAGAAAGGGAGGGAGCCTAGCCAGTTTCTGCTTGGAGCCAAAGGTCATGGCTACAGTTTTTGGTGTTCAATTTTAAGCAGTTGTCTTTGAACCAGTTGGTTACAGCAGTGAAATCTTGTTGAAGGGGTTTTGGACGGCTTGGACGGATGGACCTGACAGGAAGAGGACAGTGTCATCTGCATACATACTCGATCTGTGTGGGAACAGATAGAAGGGAGGTCATTAATGAACAAGGAGAAAAGATCAGGACCAAGGATTGATCCCTGAGGGACACCTGCAAGGATGGGGAGGAGGAAGGGAGATAAGACATTTTTATTTTTACTGACTAGGACTGACCAGATTGGTAGGAACCTAACCAGGAGATGGCAGCAGGGAAAAGCCAATGTCATTAGTTTATTTAGTAGCAAAGGATGTGACATTGAATCGAAGGCCTTGGCCTGATCAATAAAAATAGTCGATGTTATCTGTCCTTGATCCATTGCAGTGTATATGGCATCGGTGAATCGGAGTATGGAGGTGGTGGTTGAGTGAAGTTTCCTGAATTCTGATTATACTGGGGAGAAAGTGCATGAAGCAGAGAGGAAGTCATTTAGATATGAGAGGACTAGGGATTATTGTACTTTGCAAGTGCAGGGAGGAGGGATATAGGTGGTAATTCCAGGAACAGTAGGATTCCCACCTTTATGTTGGGGGAGCACCATAGCAGACATCCAGGCTAAGGGGACGGTGGAGGAAGAAAGAGATCGATTGAGAAGGTACACAGAGGAGTCAAAATAGATGGAGTGGAGATTTTGAGGAATCTAGGATGTAGGCCATCAGGGCTGGATTTAGCTGGGTTTAAGGATAATAAGGCACTTAGTACTCAGAAGGGGAAATCGGAGGCAGAAGATAACCAGAGAACTCATTGAAGGTGGGGGGAAGGCAGGAGAGGGAAGGGGAGTCTTGGAGGAGGGCACAGGTCATGAAGAAATTATTTAGGGCATCAGTGACTGAGAAGGTGTCAGATAGTAGAGAACCTGACACAGAAAGGGTTGGTGTAGGGGGTTCAGAGGTGGGGAGCAGGAGGCATCAGAGGTCCTTCTAGAGGGAAGATGGAGAGGTGTAGATGTGTTCAAACGTGATCTGAAGTAGTCGATTTTGACTGTCAAATCTTCTTTGTGCAGTCATTACAGAGGGCTTGGTATTTATGTAAATTAGCATGGTCAGTTGATGTTTTAAAGCGATACCATGTGAGGTCACGAGTTTTGCACAGGGACAGGATGTTAGAGGAGATCCAGGGATTGTGGTGTCATTTAACCCTAATTGACTTTAGGGGTGTGTGCATCCAAGATCTTTAAGAAGATATATGTGAAATGGGAGAGGGCTGCATAAACAGAGGGAGAGGAGAGGACTGGTGTCCAATTTGTCATGGCCAAGTCATGATAGTTTAACAGAATGGAGTGATTTGAGAGATCAATGTTGAATATATTTGGGTAGAGGGTTATCTTCCTGATACATTAGGTAGGGCAATGATAGCTTAGTGTGTCAGGGAGTTTGCATGCAGAGCTGATTCAGTGAGGGTTGGTAGATAGCAGCCAGTCAAGCATAGAGTTAGACTGGGAGCGCAGGGCTGGGATGGGTGGGCTCATTGATTAGCTGGGACAGATTTAATGATTCTATTTGGAGGCATGAGTTTTGAGATGTGGGAGAGTGCCAGTCAAGGTTAAAGTCACCAAGTAAGATTAATTCACCTGTAGAGGCATGGGTGGTGATGTAGGTGAAACAGGTGGCTGGGGGGTAGATTTTGGGAGACATACAAAATTTGACTTAAAGTGGGTTGGAGGAAGAAAAGGAGACCTTAGCTAAAAGCAGTTTGTGTGAATGAGAGATTGCTTCACGATGGATGATAGTGCATGTGGAGGTGGTTTCAGGAATATGGCAACCCCTCCTCCTCTTTTCCACGGTCTTGATGGTGGAGGTTGAGGTCATGGAGGGCAAGCTGGTTGTCGGGATACGTGAAGACAACCATGTTTCAGAGATACATAGAATGTCTGGGGAGTGCTGAGTAATCCAGACTTTCAAATCATCCAGTTTAGGAAGGAGACTACAAGCATTTATGTGAAAACACCTCAATCCCTTGGGAAAGACTGGCAAAGAGGTGGGGCTAGGTGGGCCAGGGTTTAGCTCAATGTAAACAGCTAGAAGTAGATGAACAATGAAAAGATGATAATGGGAGGAATGATGTTGCTATTTTATTCAATAGCCCTATGTGTGGGTGTGTTTTGGGGGTTGAGGGCAAGAGACAATGGTTGGCTTCAATGTTAAAGAAAGAGCTATTAAGCAGCCCAGAGTGTATTTATAGCATTCTGGAAAGAGGAAGGCTAAAGGAGAAGAAAGGGGAGTGGGAGAGGGAAAGAAGCATGTAGAAATGACAGAGTGGCAGGGTGTAGACCAGGGGCAATTAGAGGATGGGGCAGGAAGCGGGGGCAGTCAAAGAGAAACATGGCTCAGAGGCTGTATACTAGATTACAGAATTAAGCCATGAGGTAACTGAGAAGATCAGAATGTGTTAACAGTGGCCACTAGTGGCCCAATGATATAAGATGCAAGTGGCAAATTGGGAGATTAGTATAAGCTCCATGTCACTGATCACATGACACAGAGCACCTATAAATCACAAGCCGGCAAAGGTGGCCCAGCCATCACCCACCCACAAACATACTTTTCACCCACAAACATACTTCCCAACCAGTTAGCAGTAGAGATCCAGTAGACAGGAAAGGACCCACCTACCACAGTACTTCCAGTCAAATTGTGGAGGGAGGGTGGAGCAATAGTGCATTTAATAGACAGCAGGAATGGGGTGGGCCAAAAATAGCCAAAGACAAGCAGCAGCTCCTAAGAAACTAGTACAAATTACAGAGATTAAATTCAGGACAAGCAGCAACTCTAAGGAGCTAGTAGAAATTAAGGGATTAAATTCAGCTGTCTGTGCATGAGTCGCAGAAAGATGCAAAGTTCAGAAGTGAACTCGTCCTTTCCTTCACTGCAGCAGGCTGGCTCCAATGGGGAATTCAGCAGGATCACAGCAAGGGGTTTGGGAGTGCTAAAGCCATAAACCAGCCCTCAGGACCCTTCACTGCAGCAGGCTGGCTCCACTGGGGAATTCAGCAGTGATCACAGCCAGAGGGCTGGGAGGGCTAAAGCCATGGACTAGTCCTCAGACCCTGTAAAAGAATAAGGTCCCTCCCCCAAACACACAGGCATGATTGTTTTATATTTCTTCATTTTAAAAAGCATTTTATTGATTTTTTTTTTGTAAGTATCCTTCCTCTGTATTTAAAATAGTGCACATTTCTAGATAGAATAGGGTTGATGGAATGTTACCCCCACACAAGCATGATTGTTTTGTATTTCCTTATTTTTGTTAATAGGGAGAGATCCTGATGTCAGGTGTATGAGGCTGATGAGCATCAGTGAAGAAAGGGGTCTGCTGCTTGCTGTGAGCAGCCTGTGTGTGTTGGATTCGGAAGTCAGTCCCACAGTTTATGTGTGTGAAGTGCAGGTGAAGGTTCACCATCAGTTGAGTGGGAACAGAGAGACAGAGAGAAAGTCCTGGTCCGGTCAGGTCAGTGCTGAGGTTTATGTGAGTGAGGTGCAAGTAAAGGTTCACTGGAAGGTGTCAAGAGAGAGAGAAAGCTATGGTCAGGTCAGGGCCAGAGTTCTGCAGGTGAAGGTTCACCAGTGGCTTGGGTGGACTGGAAAGAGAGAGCTTAGGTCAGGTCAGAGCAGCAGAGCCAGGAGGGAGCATACAGAGAGCCATTGTCCGAGCTTAGTGTTACCGAGAAACAAGATGGCAGTTGCAGTATTTACATTTGGACACAGTAGTGATTTTGTTTTGGTTTTAATTTGTAAGAATGCTAACTGGATCTTTCTATGTGAATTATGTTGGAATTTACTCACAGAAAAGACCAGTTAGCCAATGAAAACAGCGGATTTTGGTTGTCATTGTATAATGTGTGTTAGTCCCTTAGAAGTGTCTGGTACAGATCAGAGTGGCACTTCTGTATGTTAAGTGTATTTTCTAAAAATCCATTTACAACCAGACAATTCAAGGGAATAACATTCTTAGTTGGGTTAATGGCCCTGACTGCACCTGGGGCCATCATCAGCCACTATCTGGATGTTAATCATTAGGAAATGCTCAGCTGTTCACACATTATTATATAAGGCTGGTCGTGAAGAAAAGTCTGACCCCTGAGCACTAAGACATTGCATTTACCACCAGGTGAGTGAGAATGAGGTTCTGTCTAAATTATAGTGCTGTGTTTCCTTGCAATTTTATTCTGATCATTCCTGTTTGAACTGACTCACATCACTTTTTCTGATAATCAGAACTGATTACTTACTTTTACTTTCTTAGTATGTATGACTTTGCTTATGTAGACCTATTGTGTTTCTATTAGCTTGTTAAAAAGGCTGTGGTATACATACAATTAGAATATTATAATTTGTCCCCATGTTTGGAGGCCTCCTATGCAAAGAGGTTGAATAATTTGCTTTTCCATAGGGGTTCATTTTGATCATTTTGCTGACTAATGTTTGAAGGATGGCATTTTTCAGTTACAGTGTATGCTAACAAATCCCACAGTTTTAAGGCAGAAGAGAAAGTTTTAAAACCTGAATAAGGCCTTCTGGTTTAAGCTGGCCTCAAACTAATATTTGAAAAATAGAAGCATGTTACATGCGGTATCCTTAGAAACTGATACAGTACCAGTAATGCTGATAGTGAAATTTGTCGGCACTTCACCTTAATGATAGACTAATGATTGTTGAATACAGTAAATAAACTGTCATACAGTGCTGTCAGACTTCTATTTTTGTATTTTAGATACATACTGTACATTTAGCTACACTGAAACCAACTCCATATCCACTGGGTCCTACCATAGCTAGCTTGGCTTCATTTCATGACCATGATAAATGTTTCTGCGTGCATTTTGCCCTACTGTAGTTCCAGCTGACCTGTGGTACAATCAAATCTATTAATGAGTGGAAAAATGTGTGTTTACAAGGTTGGAATGGTGGAACAGATGTGTTCAGTTATCTCTAGTGTATTTAATTAATGCTTTTGATTTTCCCATTGCTTTTTTTTCTGTGCCAAGGAAACAGATTCATAATTGTCATGCACCTTCACAAATTAGTACAGCAGGATGGAAGCATGCCAAAATGCTTTTCTCTGAAAGGAATAACACATCTTGCTTTCGTAGTAGCACTGAATTAAATTTCCTGAACTATTTTCTCATTGTTCTTGTACCTGTTTTATTATTTTCCCTGTCACAATCAATTGATATTTTAAATGGTGTTGATGAAAATGAAGATGCTATATCGGCTAGAGGAAAGTTTCAAGGCTGTATGGCTTTTTTTTCCTGTTGGGTTTGAAGGCAACTGAAAAGTCTGTTGAAGTCTTGTGGATCGGGAATCAATGTGGCTTATTTGAAAACCTTATGAAGGTAGATCTTTGTATACTGAGACAATAGCCAGAACACAGGTGGGTGAACACTCATGTTAGTCCTTTGGTGATGCCCAGGGGTCCTCCCTGTCCAGGGGTTGTGTTTGATAGGAGGCATGATCATATTGAAGCATTTATATTTTTCCTAGCTGTAATGTGGGACTAGAAGATCTGTATTTTATGACTTACTAGTCATACTTTGGCAGGACTGCAGCACATGTCTGACTTTTTCTGAACTGTGTAAGTTCATGCTTATATCCAGTGAGGTTCACAGACACAATTCAATATGGTATAGTAGCTCATCAATAAATTCATGTCAGATTCACTTCAGTGAGGGTGGGTCCACCAGCCCTACACCTCTAAACATCATGTTTAAGGCTGCAAAAGCCTTGGTTTTGGCTAATCTAGCCTTCAATGGAGTTATCTTTCAAGCACCTTGCTGGAACAATAGAGACCCAGGGATAAAATGCATGATTACCGGTCACATCAATAAATCTTCATATATCATTACTTCAGCTATGTCCTAGCAGGCTTTCAACATTATTGTTACTCCACCTGTGATCTTGGGGCTGTCTCTGTGTTCTGTCTGTCAGCTTCAGTCTCAGTCTGTAGAGAGCTGCATGTCTCTTAGTCATCCCATCAAGGCTTAAGGCTGAAAGTCAATGGTTATATAATGTTCTGACACAAAGGTGTGAAGCATTTCTGAACAATATAGCCTAACTAGTACATCCTCCCTCCCCCAGCATTCTTAAGGCACTTTGATATCAGCATATAGGTGGCCAAAATGATCAGACATTAGATAATTGCATTAGGGTGAATAACAACCATGCAGTATTTCCAGAATGCATTCCTCTATTCTGCTGACAGACAGGTTGCACCATTTGTCTGTGTACCCTGTTGTATCCCAAATCTCATTTTAGCTTCACAACCAGGGATCCCAACGCCTCAGGACTTCTCAAGGTTGGAGACTGGGCATCTCCTACCTTAACAGAACCAGTTATCTTTGGATCTTCCATTTTCCCTCATGTGGCATCATCCTTGGCATAGGCACTAATGGAACCTTGCCCCATACCACAATCTCCATTTGATTTTCAGGGGAACCATTTTCAGGCCAGCTGGTCATCAGGGTACTCCACCTAGTGGGGAACTCCCATGGTCCCAGCACACTCCCGTAGCCCAGTTATGTACTGGCCATAAACAATTCCCAGCTGCAGACTTTAGGGCTCCAGCCCTAGGGACCCCACCACCACCACCTGGAGGCCAGTTCTTTCTATCTTCCTCCCAGATCCACACTGAACTGAAATTAACAGTCTGAACATGCAACCCAGACTAAACGGTATTGAAGCACATCTCACTTACATTAACCACTGCCAGATTAAAGCACATATGCTGGTCATTGCATGGCACCTATTAGCAGCCAATCCCTTGCATTCTGTAAGAAGGGGTGTAACACAAATGTTTCCTGATATAATTTTATATTGTTTTTCTTCAGAAGCAAGTAATCATTAAAATCCATATAAAAATTTAACACAGCAGTAGTTTAAACTCCGTAATAGTACATTGAGTACAAATATTTGTTTTTGTTGAATGTCAGTATTAAACAAAGAATCTGCATGCATAAGTACTTACATACAGTACAAACATACACCAACTCACCAAGCCAGCAGAAGAAAGCCTTATGGTCCATCTAGTATGCTTGTGTTTGAGGGTCCCTCAGTTTCCAGCTAATGACCTTGCCCTCCCCAACCAGCCATCTTCACTGTCCACCCCAGTAACCCTTATTTCCCTTTAGCTCTGTCCTGTCTCTAGAAACCACCTAATGTTTCCAGTGACATCACTTCCTCAGAAAGCTCATTCCAACTTGACAGCGCCTTCTCTATGAAGAAGTGATGTCTGGTCTCTTCCTAAACCTCCACCCTCCAGCTTGCAACTGTGCTCCCTTGTGGGCCTCTTCCCACTGATCTTAAAGAGACTGGCATTGCCCACCTTTATTTATTCCTTTCACATACTTGAATGTCTCTGTCATGCTTCCCCTTCAGGGAGGACACAGTCAGTGTTTCCAGTCTCTTCTTATATGTCCCACCCTACTGGCCCATAATCATCTTTTTGCCCTCCTGTGGACTGACTCCTGTAGATTTATATCCTTTTATGCGTGGACAGCAATACTGTATGCTGTACTCAGGTGAGGTCTCACCATCAACCCATACAATGGCAGTATTACCTCCTTCCACCTGCTACTGATTGCCCTAGTAAAACAACCCATTTTATTTGCTTTTGCTGCTGGCTTCCTACATTGTATGGAATGTTTAGGGTTCCTAGTGATCAGCGATCCCAGGTCCTTTCCCTCCTAGTATGCAGATATCCAGACTTCACCCAAGCTGAACTCAGTCCACAGGTTCTTGACTGCAATGTGCGTAACATTTCATTTCTTCACACTGAAGTTAAGTTGCCAGACCCTGGACCACTTCTCTAATCTTTCCAGTTCTTACCTTAGGTCCTGTATCCCTTCTGCTGTGTCCACCCTCCCACAAAGTTTGATGTCATCCACAAATAAGCAAATATTGCCTTTAATGCCTTCCCAATGTCATTTATGAAGAAATTGAAAAGCACCAGTTCGAGCATCAATCTTTGTGGGACTCCACTGGTGACCTTTCACAGTATTTGAGACCTCTGCCCTCCACCACCTTGCTCTGGGCCCTGCTCCCAACCACTTTGTTACTCAGCTGGTCAATTCTCACCTACCCTGTATCCACCAACTTCCTGATCAACCTCTTGTGGAGCACAGAGTCAAAGGCCTTGCTGAAATCCAGGTACAGGCATACTGTGTATACTTGTCTACTTACCACATGCATAGACAAATAGAGTTGTATTTGCACATTCCACCAACATACTCCAAATGATTCTTTCTAGCAGGAGCATGCATAAAGTACATTATCATTTAAGTGTTCAGCATGCATCCATGTACATGGGGAAAGGAGAAGGAAGAGTGTTTGTCTAGTGTGTAAATACTTACTGGTACCTCACTTTCTATGGCCTGAAGGGCTATATTGAACAACTGAATGAGAGAGCATTGACATTGTCATTGCTGGAGGACACTCAGAATGTTGTGCATTCCCAGAAAAGAGTACATTTTTCTTTTATTATGAAAAAAATAAGGGTTCAGTGGACCTTATTTTTCTAAGGCACAGTTGCTTAAAAAACATTTTTTCTTAAGCAAAAACAAGACCTAATATCTGTCCGTGCTATACCCATATGGCCCATGTTCAATTCTCTGGTACTGTACAGTCAGCCTTCTATGGAAGTGCTGTGTGGGTGGAAGAGACTCAGGAATGGAGCTTGGAAACAGCCCCAGTTGGGGGTGGGGTGAGTAAAGGTTTTAGCCTTTTAATGCCAGGCACTCCACATAATGTCTCATTAGTGAATAAGATATTTAAAGACTGTTAAAAAGGATCTAAGTCCAAGTGACCAAGCACTATTTACATGTTGTTTTTGGAGGAGTAAGATGTTCCAAAATCAGCCATCTGGCAAAGTATTTTACATGTAATTAGGCAGAGGTAGTTAGTGTCTCTGATATTTAAGCAGCTTATCCAGGATTCGAGGCATGCATTTGTTTTCTTACTGGAAAGGCTGGGATTTACAACTTATGTAATACGAACTGGCTGCTGTAGTACAGTATTTCCAGCCAAAGGCAATAGTAAATATTAATGGTAACTGCAGTTTATATAACCCTTAATTGTATTTTTTTATTTGAAAATGGCAAGTATTTGCATTTGAAAAGATACTTCATTAACTCAAATGAATTGCTATGAATAACAGGTTGTCAAGCTCAATGTAGTTTGTTTTAACTTTGGAGAAATAGATGGAATGGAAGGATATATTACATTTGTTATATTCCATCAGTTTCATGGATTTGTTTTCAATGGCAATGATTATACTGTTCTTCCTGTTTCATTACATCTGTTGCTGTATTACTACAGCTGCCCTGCAGTGGGCTGGCCAAAGCATACAGGTAAACCGAAAATGGAAGACATTTTGAAAAGGGAGGCATGTGGTGGCCGTGAAGGCACGATTTGGAGCATGGCATCCATTTCAATTGGCCATGGTGTACAATGTAATGTAACTTAGTTCCTGTGCTTCCATACTGAAATAACTAGTCAAGTACAGTATTTGTTTTGCTGTAATTTCTTTGTTTAAGCTATTTTCAAGTCATCTGTCCACTTGGCTCCACCATGAGATTGCATTATTATGCTTACATCTGCTTGTATAATTTGCCTCTCATGAATAACTTTATTTAACATGCTAGCTAATGATAAGATTAGCAGAATCAATCTAGCTTAACACGATGTAGAGATCAAAGCCCTGGCTTGACTTCATCAATTCTTCTGCTATGACACTGGTTTGGGAACCAGAAGACCCATATATTGAAACCCTACCATTGCTCCTTAGTTACTGTGTGACTTTGAACAAGTAACTTAACCTTTCAGTGCTTCCGCTTCCAGCTGTAAAACTGTGTAAAAGCAGAACCTCTCTGAAAATAAGATATTTCATCTCAGCTGGGCATTCCACTGTGAATAAACTGCAAAGAGCCTTGACACACTGGGGACATGAGGTCAAAGACAGCGGTCCTACAGCACTGACCTGTGCTCATGCTCATTGCTGATACTGCACTGCAATAGAATACAGTACAAAAAACGCTTTGCACTGTCAGAGGTGCCACTCTTCAGATTAGATGTTCAACTGAAATCCCTTCTGTCCACTTCTGGTGGTTAGTGAAGATTAATTTAAAATAGCATTTCAAAGAATGGAACTACAGTACTCCCTGTTTATAATGAATGTCTTTGGATCCATACCTGAGGTTCATTATAACAAGGGTTTACTATATCAGGAAATCCTATGAAATGAATTGAAAAATGATACAGTCAGTAATGTCAGTAAGAATGACACCATTATGCATTTAATATGCAGTATATGTTTAAAAATGAGCTACAGTACTTTATTCTGAAAACTTTAAAAACGTTTTAATATGCAATATACAGAGTACTGTGTTGTCTGAACCATTTGGTGCTGCAGAATTTCTTTTTTAAACGTTTGTTATCAACTGCCTCAGCTGAAGCAGCCAGAGTGAAGACACAAAGGGCTGCCTTTCCAAGTATTGGAGTTTAGCTTCAAGTCCAGCAATTCTGTCTTGAGGGTTCACATCTGGCTGGATATCTTGCTCATTGTCAGAGTCTGGCTTTTGCATTTTTCTTGTTTTCACCGTTGGTTTCAGCAACGATAGCTGAATCTGACTCTGGCTAGTGGCTCAGCAAAGGGGCATTCATTGTTCATGAAGTGTCAGCTACCTTTCAAGTTGCTGCTCAGCATCAGCAGGAGTGCCTTCCACTAAACGATGCTCACATGCAGTTACGATGTTCTCTTTGTTTGCAACTTGTTACTGCTGAGTAGAGATGTGAAATTAAAGTTTGCCAGCAAAATTAGTGTAAAATTGGCAATTTTGCCACAAGAAACATTTTGTGAAATTCTACCATTCGGAAATTTTTCACTGGTGCAAAATTGTGAAATTTTATAGCTTAAATGCACAATTTTGCCAATTGTGCCCAAATTTTCACCACATTTCACCCTCATTTGATATTTTGTGGGCAAATTTAACATTTCATGGTGACATTTCATATTTCATCTACGGAATTTCAGAGTTTGCACCTCGCGAATATTTCGTGAAATGTGCAAATTTCACAAAATATTTCACAGAACAAGATTTTCTAATTTTGTACATCTCTGCTGCTGAGATTCTGGATTTTCTGAGGTCCTCACTTCAAATATGGGTCCCAGTGCATCCCACCAACAATTTGTGATCTTTCCAACCTTGATGTTGTCCCATGCTGATGTTGTTACATACAACATGTCCTTTATTTTTTTTTTTTCAAAAGTTTAACCAGGAAGGCACACTGAGCTGGGTTGCTCATTTCAGGTGTGTTCTTTATGTTAAATGACTTTACAAATTCCAACAACTGAGTGCCAGTGTCTCTGGTTATGATTTCTATAAAGCTTTTAAATTTGCAATAATACCTTTGTCCATTGGCTGTATCTTAGATGTCATGTTAGAAGGGAGGTACAGCACTTTGATCTTGCCATTTCTACTCTTTAGTTCTTCCTCACTGGGGTGTGCAAGGCACTGGTCCAGAAGCAGTAGTGCTTTACACCGTGGCCCAGATATTCAAAAGGGTTGTGCATGGTGCAACAGTATTGCACAATGTGCAACCCACTGATGTGCCCCGTGTGATATTCAAAAGGAAAAGTGCGCTGGCACAAATCCCGATGCACCGGAGTGCATCAGTAATGTATGCAGGCACAGGTATGGGGGGCATGCCCATGCATAACCTGCACAGCCCAATATTCAGCCCAGAATGTGCAGAGCCATGCATGCGCAATCCCTACCTGTGCCAGCACAAAGTTAAGCCAAAAAAGGAATGAAACTGATGGCCACTCACAGGTGAGCTGCCACATTGCAGGGCTTAAGACGGCAGCTGCCACCTGTGGGTGGCCACCAGAGCTCCAGCTGCACCAGGTGGCGCTTCCCCATGCCCAATCATGGGCATCTGTGTAAAATCAGAATTTGTCCTATATCCCTGGTGGTCTAGTGGACCTCTATGTGCCCGATTGCGGCATCTGTGTAAAATAGAAAACCTTCCAAATCTCTGGTGGTCCAGTGGATCGCTTCTGCCTGATCACAGGCATCTGTATTACTAAAATATCTGGAATGTGTAGTACATTAGTCATGCCCATTGGCTCACACTGTGAACCAATGGGCGCAGCCCTACTGAGGTGTCAGTCAGCGGGTGGCAGGTGGCAGGTGGGTGGTGCTGCCACCCACCAGCTGACCGGGGAGGGTGGTGGGGCTCAGTGGGCTGGTGGGGAGGGGTACTACTAGACCACCAGGGGGATATTGATGAGGTATTTTAGTAATACAAATGCCCGCGATCAGCGCAAAAGGTCCACTGACCACCAGGATATTGGATGGGGTATTTTAGTAATACAGATGCCGCAATTGGGCAGAAAGGGTCCACTGGACCACCAGGGATATTAGGAAAAGTTTCTATTTTACACAGATGCCCACGATCGGGCACATAGCAGTCCACTGGACCACCAGGGATTTGGAAGGTTTTCTATTTTTACACAGATGCCCGCAATCGGCACATAATGGTCCACTGGACCACCAGGGATTTGTAAGGTTTTCTATTTTTACACAGATGCCTACGATCGGGCACAAAGCAGTCCACTGGACCACCAGGGATTTGCAAGGTTATTCTATTTTTACACAGATGCCTGTGATTGGGCTGCAGGGGCATCGGTCAATGATGGCTGCTGCCTTGCAGGGGCCAGGTGCAACTCATCGGGATCGCGCACACCTGCATGCAAATGAGGTTATAATGACATGCAAATGGCCCCATGTGTTCCTTTGCATAAATTATGGCCCCATTTGAATGTCAGCTTTTGAATATCGAGGGTGCTGTGCATGGGCAATGGAACTTGCGCTAGTGCATCTCCATGCTCCACTCTGGCCACTTGCGCTGGTGCAGTGGCACTGCGCCATGCACACTGGGTGGCCAGGGTGCAATATTCAAAGCTGCTGAGCCATGGCACAGCTCATTTGAATATCGCTTAGTACACACCCCTGCACAGCAAAGTTGAGCTGCGCCTAAGCTTGCACCACAGCCTAGCGCAGTTTGAATATCTGGGCCCTTTCTTTATTCCTTAGCAACTGCAGACACTGAAACAAACTCTTTATGGAACCAATCACAGAAAATATCCTGTATCATCCAGGTACTGGAGTTGCTGTCATAAAGCACTGTTAGGGCGCCACGATTAATGTGGTAGAAGAACCTGGGGTTGCATAATTTTAAATACAAAGTGGCTGCAACTTTACTCTCCTTTGGCATTAATGCACACTGACAAAGTCACCTTGTCTTTGTAAGTCTTATATCCTTTGATGCATCCTGCTCTGATCTTGTGCCTAGTGTGTAGTCTGGCAAACATTTGAAAAAGAGCCCCATTTCATCAGCATTGTATAGCTGGCACAACTCAAAGTCTTCTTTTTCCAAAATGTCTATGAGTTTAGGTGTGAATTGTTTGGCAGTAGCATCATCAGCTGGATGCTGTTCCCCAGTGATTTTTAGCTGCCTAATTCTGTTTCTGCACTAGAAGTGCCAGAGTCACCCTGGAGATGATTTAATGGTGCACTGGTCTCTCAGAATCTGTCTTGTGAGGGAGGTGGCTTTTCTTTTAAAATTGCACCTGACAATGGGACACCAGCTAGACGTTGACTTTCAGACCACAAATGAACCATCTGGTCCACATTTCCATGGCATGCCAACCAGTTTTTCTACTGCAGATCCTGATTTTGCAGCACTGTTATGCAAATACCCTCAGTGACTGTTCCTGTTTGTGGAAAGTACAGATTGTGAATTTGGAGAAGGAGTATGCAGTGGCCAGCTTTGCAACACCTTCTCTGGATTTCAGATGGTCCAGAATCTCCAATTTCATGTTCACATCTAATACCTTCCTTTTCTTTGAATCACCCTTGTTGACACAGTCAAGCATTTGCAGAAGCAGAAGCAGCTTTATTACAGCAGCAGCAGCAGTATGTTAAATGCAGAGGGAAAAATGGTCTTTATACAAACCAGAACTGGGTAATTTAAATTTAATTGATTAAATCTCTTCACAAGGTACACCAGCTTATAAAGGGCAGCAGTGAAAACTGGCTGTATGCAGAACTGAAATTGACTAATTAAAATTTAATTGATTTAATTTAATCTCTTCACAAGGCATACAGACTTTACACAGCTTTTAGAAGTGAGTAAAAGATTTTGCTGACTAACTGAGAATTCATGGTGTACCTCCACCAAGATGTTAAATAATCTCAATAGTCCCACTAAATATATTTTAAAACATTTCAACTAAGACACTTAGTATTGAAAGTATTTGGTGTAACACCTCCACAACAGGGCTTTAAAACTTTTCTGGATGAACTGGCCCTTCCGGTAATTCACCACACTCTGTATCTAATATTTACAGGACTCTGTATAACTGGGCACACCCAACTTGCTTTGCTCCTGTACACTATTGGACTTCCTTTTTCCCAATCAGAAAATTGATTGGAATGCCTTATGGCATAACTGTCATAAATATATCACCCGGGATAGACTTTCGCTTACCCAATTTCATATATATACAACCTATACTATACCCTCAAAAATTATGTAAGTATGGTCTTATTGATTCACCCACTCTACGCTCGTTGTCAGCAGGTGGAGGGATCTATATATCATATTTCTTGGACCTGCCCCAAAGCTATAACTCTCTGGACTGATATCCATCAAAGGGTTGACCCCTTGCTAGCTTGTCCAATCTTTTTTCTCCTGAAGTTTGCCTTCTAGGTGATTATGCCAGAATTTCAGTATCCATCAGACGATACCACATAGCCCTGATAGCCCTGTCAGTTAAAAAGGTAATTCTCCATCATTGAAGGGCAACACTGATATTTCTTATTCTGAATGGCTTAAAGAGCTCCTTGCAAACCTCAGAACAGAAAAAATGATGGCAAGTCTTAACAATAGATTTGACAGATACAAAAGTTATGGATCCTCTTCATACGCTGTTCTCCATTTAATTCACTTGTTGTTATATGTGACTAATATCCTGACTAACCTGTTTAGGAGTAATGACTGTGCTGATTAGGGTGGTGGGGGTTTATATGTTTATGGAGAGGGTGGGGAGGGAGAGGGGTGGAGGGGAGGGAGGAGGGGAAACAGCTCCAGAGTATATTGTATTTCATCATTTTATGCATAACACATATTGTTTTTCTAGATCTGTTCTCATTCTCTTTAAAAATTAATAAACTTTGATTTGAAAAAAAAGAAGTGAGTAAAAGGCAGAGGGAATCAAATTGATTTTCGTGAGGTGCACAAGGTATACAAGCTGCAACCTCAAACCATGAGGGCTATAATTTAAACAATGAAATGTAGTGCTTTTCTTGGGGTCCAGTATGTATGTTTGTTATAGGCAGGGTTCATTATAATGAGATTCATTATAATGAGGGAGCACAGTATAGAGATCACACTGCAAACTGTCTCCTTTGTTGGTGCCTGTTGGATTGCACTATTTGCAAGAGATGAAAGCATTGTAAACAGTTTAAACTTAGATTTTAAATGTCTTATTTTGTGAGCAATGAAGAATGTGCTTAACTTTGAACCTATGATATCTAGCCAGATTATGCATGCTCCTAATAGAACCAGAATATTATTACCATGCATGAGTGGGCTAGACATAGTAGCGTCATGGGCCAATGCCATCATTATCACTTGCATATTAGGGTATTTAAAATCTAAATCTTGGGGAGCACAAATCTGGGCACACCTCACTGCATACCTTGACTTGTAGCCACTGATGCAACTAACTTTGTTGGTAAGTACCTCAAGTAACCTTTTGCTAAACGCTTAATATTTGTTGAAATATACACTTTGAAATTATGGCAGGTGGCACTGGCAATGAAGAGGGACAGGTACCAATGAATGCTTTTTGAATTTGCTCTAAAAGTCTCAGACAGAATTCTGAAATGGATTCTTGTTCTTGTTGCTTCTGTCAGCAAGAGATGAGGCAACCAGCAGTAACAAGAGGGCAATTGTCAATGATTACATCAGAGAGCATAACATTATTAATCTCTATTCTTACCAGCCTACTAACTTTGAAACTGCAGTGTTGAATTGTGGCTTAAATTTTGCCCCACCCTAGAGACTAAATCAATTCAATACTACTGTTGATTTGCATAATTCTGCAAACTCGTTAATCTAAAGATCTTATATTATATACAGTATGGGCTGGGACACCACCTGTGGCATTGAAGGGATTTGAACCAAGTCTTGTTGAACTACTGCCAGATGAGATGGAAAGAGACGCTGGAAAGCAACACTTCCAGGCCCAGACTGAAATTTAATTTTGTCACACCCATGAACTGAACTGTGGACATTTATTTCAGTGCTTGTAAACAGGATCTTCAGCATCTGATGCAGCAGAACAATAAACCTTCATTTGTGGACATGAATAGGGATGAGACAGAGGCAATGCAATCTTAGTCTAACTGCTAAAATCACTATTAAGCAGGTGGAAAGAAAGGGCAATGTGAGGGTTCTAAGACCACGGATTAGAGCAGTGAGGTGCTACAAAACTGGCCAACAGAAAATTCTATTTTACAATAAATTAACCAGTGACCCGCTTCAGCTTTTAATTTAGAAACAGATGAATACGCCATGTAAGCATACATGGGTGGCACAGTTAATCAACATACCAATGCATTTCTTATCACCCAACACCCTATTCACCTGACAATTTATATTCTTAACAAGGTTAATCAAAGCTTAGTTAATTCCCTGGGCAACCAGTTACTTCAGGAAATAATTCCCTTACAGATCCATTTTTCCAACACGTGGACAGTTTCTTGCAACCACATGTTTTTAAGTTAAGATTGTGCATAAGGGACATTAACCACATCCTGCAGATGCCAGAGTATATCCACATGGCAAGTCAACATATGTCATTGACCTATGATGTGGAACTCTGTATACTAACATTCCCCATGGGGTGGGGTTGAACCCAGAGACACTGTTGGGATTAGAGGAGGGATGTAAACCATCAGCTGAATTTCTGTTGGATTTTCCAGATTTATGCTAACAAAAATATGTTTACTTTTTGGGGAATTTTGCCACCAACTAAAGAGCACAATGATGGGGGCTTCATTAATCCAGGATTATGTTAATCTTTATATGGGGCTATGGGAAAGTACATTTTCACAATCCAGAATCTAACCTGTGAATGGACGAGACTAAATTGTGGATGCAATTTACTGATGACATTTTGATGGTGTGGTGGGGAATGGTAAAGGAATTGACAGATTTTTGTATTTTCTGAGGGAAGCAGTTCAAATCTGAGATTTGCTGTGTTCAGCAGCTATCAGAGCATCTCATTTTGGACTTTTCCATCACCAGATATCATGAGGAAGGGGTGAACAGCAGTCTATACTGCAAACCGATAGATAGGAATATGATCTTCCTGTCCAACTCATGCCACCCCTGCCACACCATCAAAAATATCCCAGTGAACTAGCTCTTCATGCTCATGAGGAACTGCAGTGTTGGTGAGAGTATACCATACATGCAGACAACATGGGCAAGAGATGGATTGCAAGGAGCAACAGGGCATGTGAAGTAGAATGTACAAGGATGAGAGGTCAGTGTCAGTGGCTCAGCAGGTAGAACACTTGCCTCTGAGGCCAGGAGATCAGAGGGCTGTGGGTTCAGTTCCCACATCTGGCACTTGGGTTAATATCCCAGTACTGACACTGTAGTGCAGCATAAGAGGTGCTGCACTTCTGAGGTGCCCCTTTCAGATGAGAGCGTTAAACCGAGGTCCCATCTGCCTGGATTGGTGGTAGTTCAGGTGGATGTTAAAGATACCATGGCACTTATCAAAAGAGAGGTAATTTCCGTGTCCTGGCCAAATTTCTCATTCACTAAAAATACCACCAACAGCTTAATCTGTTCAAGGTCAGTTGGCATTCATCTGTATCCCTCCCGGTCATGCCTGAAAATAGGTAGGATTTGTCTAGTGCACTTACCCGGTCAACAAAAACTAAATAAAATAAATAAAGAATAATCCCTGAACTTGCTTCTGGTTACCAAATAGTCTATTTCAATCCAGAAGTTAGCAAATGTTACTGTTTAAGTATTGTAGACTAGTTTCTGTCCAAAGGAGCGGGTGTAGCATATACAATAAGAATCTATGTACAGTATATGGTAGTTATAAGTACAGGGAATGCCATTAAGGCTGTAGTTCATACATATAGATATTTGTAGTCCTATCTATGTATAGTTCCTGTCATGCCCCATGGGCAATTCCTTTGTGTTCCACAGTGTGTGACCAGCATCTTCTGAGTAAGAATAAAGGTGTCTACTGAACTGATGTGTTATGCCTGAGTCTATCTGCCTTGGTCAGCAGACTATCACATATACCACAAGCATCTGAACACATTCACCTTGATGCAGCATGCGCCTGAAATACAGACGTGAGTCCTGTGTCCATATCTTTAAAATTCCACCTGTGTGTCTGAAGGGGCTGAATCCATATTTAAAGAGCAGGCTAGTGTGGCACAAAGTAGGTTGCACAATCACACTAAATGCACTGCAATGAAAATGCAAATGGGAAGAGTGTGCAGAGGTATATTGAGGAGATTTAATAAGCACTAAAACGCTGCCAAGGTAGTGCTATTTACCACTTCCAAACCCTACTCTTAACAATGCACACAGTGGTGCATGACCCTCTGCAGAACTGGCACCAGGCAATGACAGAAAACCTCCCCAATCCCTATTCTCATATTGCAAAGTACATATCCCTGGCAAACTAGTAATGCCTTCTTCTCACCCTGATTCCTGTACTTGTAATGCCTATAGCCCTGGCAGTCTACTGTTACCCTCTCCCACCTTGATCCCCATACTCATTCCGTGTTATCCCTGGTAATCTAGTGCTACTACCTCCTGCCTCGATCCCCATAATCAGCATATATTTCTGGCAGTGTAGTGATACCTCTCACACCCTGACCCCTGTTGTTCCAGTGTATATATCCCTGGTTGTCCAGTGGTTGGATCCCTATTTTGCCCGTTCTGAGTTAGTGCAATGCATATATCTCTAGCAGCCTAGTGTTAACTCTCTCTCCCATTCCCTGTTCTCATAATGCATATATCCCTGGCAGTCTAGTGTTACCTTTGCCCCCATCCCTGCTCTCATAATGCATATATCCCTAGCAGCCTAGTGTTACCTCGCACCCTGTCCCTGCTCTCATAATGCACACATATCCCCAGCAGCCTAGTGTTACCTCTCTCACCAATCCCTGTTCTCATAATGCATATATCCCCTGTAGTCTAGTGTTACCTCTCCTCCTAATCCCTGCTCTCATAATGCATATATCCCTAGCAGCCTAGTGTTACTCTATCTCTTCTCTCTCTCTCTCTCTCCCAATCCCTGTTCTCATAGTGCATGTATCCTGGCAGTCTAGTGTTACTTCTGTCTCCTGATGCCTGTTCTCTTAATGCATATATCCCTGGTAGTTCTAGTGTACCACTCTTCTGCCCCAGTCCCATTGTATAATCCGAGCAACCTCCTACCTGGCCCACTTACTCAGCACTCACCACTCTTCCCACATCTGGCACCCAACACCCTAAAACTCAATTTTATCTGCAGAAAAGAGCGGATGTCAGCCAGCATAGACCATCCTTTCATCACATCGGCCAGCCGCTATCTGAATGAATGGGACTAAGAGCACTCACAGTGTAGAAACAGCTGGCCACTGTGTAGCACCGACTCTGGAACCATTTACAAGTGATAGTTGTACAGCACTGGGTACATACAAACTAATTGCAGCAATAATTGTTAATTTTACAAAGGTTTCTGACCTTACATGCAATACAGACAGACTTGTCAACCTATGGCTTGTAGACAGATATAGACTGGTTTCAAAATTACATCACAAAAAACAAATGAGGAAGCTGTGTGCTTGGCGACCAAGAGATCACAGGTTCAAATCCCACCGAGCAAAATATTTACTGTGCTTTGTTGAGAAAGTCGCTAAACAGCCTTACCCCCAGCTCTGCAGTCTCCTGTGTCTATCCTGTGCTTGTTTGAAGCCTGTTACCATTTTGGCACCCACCACCTTGACTAGGAGGCTGTTTCAGGTGTCCACCACCATTCCTGTGAGGAAATATTCATCACATCACCTCCAAGTCTCCCATTCCAGCTTCATATTATGTTCTCTTGTCCTGAACATCTCTTTCTGTACAATATGCCACACTCCTGTACCTTATTGATACCTCTTGAGGTATTTGAATGTTTCTATCATGTCTCCCCTTGCTGTCCTTTCCTCCAGTGAGTACATATTTAATTCTCTGAGCCTTTCCTCATAGGGCTTCTGATGCAGGCCATGCATCATTTTGTTGCTCTTCTCTCTACTGCCTCCACCCGCCTATGTCCTTCCTGAGATGGGGCTCCAGAACTGGACACAACACTTCAGGTGTGCCTCACCATTGATCTATACAGGGTAGCACTACCTCCCTTTTCTGCTGGTTATAGCCCTCCTGTGCACCTCAGCATCCTACTAGCCTCCCAACTGCCTTATCACACTGCTTTGCTACCTTCAGGCCATCAGATATGATGAGCTCCAGATCCCTTTCTTGTGTTGTGGTTGTTAACCCTCCTTCCAAATGATACATTGACCTTGTGTTTCTGTGCCTGATATGCATAATTTTGCATTTGTTAGTACTGATGCCCAGTTGTCAAAAATTGACCTGTCCTCCAGTCTTTTTAGAGCTTCCTTCATTTTCTACCCCTGGTGTGTACACTCTGTTGCAGAGTTTTGTGTCATCCAAGAACAGGCATACCTTTCCTTCCAGCCCATCAACAATGTCAATAATAAAGACATTGAAGAGTACTGGTCCGTACAGACCCCTGAGGCACCTAGTGGGTCACCTACCTTCTTCCAAGTGAACTCCATTTACCACCCTTCTCTGAGTTCTGTTATTCTGTCAACTTCATGGAAACATAGAATTTGATGGCAGACAAGGACCACTTGGCCCACATAGTCTCTCCATTTCCCTACCTAACGGATAAGCTGCAGATCCTAGTTAACCAACAGCCTACTTCCTCCTACACCCACTAGAATTGCCTTATGTCTGTCCCATACATTCTTGAATTCCCCACTGTTTTTGACTCTATGACCTCATCGGGAAGGCTGTTCCATGTATCCACACCTCTGTCTGTGAAGAAATACTTCTTCACATTACCTCTGAGCCATCCCCCTCTATCTTCAAATTGTGCCCCTTGTTTTTGCACATCTCTTTTCTGAAAGATGCTACCATCTTGGACTTTGTTTATTCCCTTGAGATATTTGAAAGTTTCTATCATGCCCTCTCTCCTTTCCTTGAGGCTATACATCTTTAGTTCCATTAGTCTTTCTTCATATGTCTTCTAATGCAGACCCTGCATCATTTTGGTTGCCCTCCTCTGGACAGCCTCCACCCTGTCTATGTCTTTTGGAGATGGGGTCTTCAGAACTGTACACAGTGCTCCAGATGTCATCTTACCAACTGTCTGTACAGAGGGCCAACAACTTCCTGTTTCTATTGGTGATGCCTCCGTATGCATCCCAGTATCTCCCAGCCCTCCTTACTGCCTTCTCACATTGTTTGCCCATCTTTAGGTCATCTGACATGACTACCCCAGGTCCTTTTCCATTTTTGTTGTTGTCAGTATCTCACCCCCATTGTGTACTCTTCCCTTGGTTTTGTTTCCCAGGTGCATTACTTTGCACTCTTTACATTGAGTCTAAGCTGCCATACATTTGACCATTCCTCCAACCTTGCCATGTCCCTTTTCATCCTTTTCACCCCACCTTGTGTATCATAATCATTTTACTATATTTGGACCCACTCCCAGGCTGCCTTGCTTGTTTACCAGTCTCCTGTGTGGAACAGTATTGAAAGCCTTACTGAAATCCAGCTTGGCCACATCCACCACTCATCCCTGATCCACCTCCCTGGTAACCTGGTCAAAAACTCGATCAGAAGCCAGACCCCAATGAAAACAAGATGTTTGATCTTACTAGGCTATCCTGGGTGAACAAAACACAATGTGTAGCATACTGAGAAGTTCAGCTTCATGCTGTGCAAAGTCCCCCAAAGTTCAAGGTCTGAAATGTGCATTTATCAATTTGAAAGAACAAGAAACATATTGTCTCCCATTTAATGCTATGCACACTTTAAAGGACAATTAGTGGAACCTTCCAAGAAACTGCTAATAATACTGCCAATGACGTCTTCAAATTTCAGAGACTAGTTTACATGCCATAAACTTGTTTGAATAGAGACCCCTGGAGTGCATTCCTAACTAAGATATGGACAGGTGTGAATAGAACAAAGCACAACCCCTGCTGGCCATTGTCAGGTATACACAATGAGGTCATCAAGTAGAAAAAGCATTTTGCACATACAAAACCAATTTTTTTTTACTTTTTGTTTATTCATTCATTCATATATTTGTAGAGTTCCTTTGAGCACAAGTGCTCATTTACAAAGGTTCCACGCCAGAGTCAGACAATTGCAGTTACATAAAAAACAGTATCTTCATCAATTCCAGTGGAAAATAGGACAGACTCAACAAATACTTAGATACAAAGTAGAAATTAAGCTTTGCAGTTGCAAAACAATGTGGAGTTTCAGAGCAAGTCAAAGCAGCAGTCAGGTAAGTACACAGATTAGTGGAAGCAGGTACTGTTAGAACTGGAAGAGTGAGCTAAGCTCAGTGATCCTTTAAACTGGGCAATATTTGGGAGGCTTATCAAGGATTCATGTAATTAGCACTGTGGCACTATCAAGCTGTATGTGTAAGTTCTTATGCAAATGACCTAGTCACCTATTTAAGGTGCTCAGTGGAAATTTGCATCTGATTGTGACCTTGCTGACAGGTGAGACATAGGCATTTTCTCTGTGGCTTGCTCAGAGGGATGTTCCTTCTGTAGTGTGTGGAAGACATTTTTGGTAACATTGTTGTTTGAAAGGAAATCAATCTACACTAGGTTCCCCTCACCCTGATCACTATGCCAGTGTTGCCAGCCCATTCCTTGGTAGTCTGGAGGACCCTACCCACCCTCACATAACTCCAAAGTATACATAACTACAATTCCTGGTAGTCTAGTTAACTCTAGTACTTACCTAACCCTGATCGCAGCAATGACCAGACACCCTGAGCCAGTACACCCCCAATACCAGTAGGCAACCCCAACACCAGTCAGCAGTTACTTTTGCTCACTTCTATGGCTGACCACTGTTTTCCCACAAGCCCAGTATCAATAGACATCAAACACAAAAGTATGGTTTATACTGGATTTGTGAGACAGCTCTTCAAACTTATTTTATATCAGTTCAAAGGGCTGTCCTGCAAGTCTTGTATTGGCCTACTATGGAGATGAGCAGATGGTAAGTGCCAGCCTCTGGGGGTACTGGTGTTGGGGTGTTTACTAGTGCTGAGGGTGGAGGTTACAGGTACTGGAGATGTGCACTGTCTTGGTGCAGGTGGTGATTGCTTGATAGGGGTTAAGAAAGGATGTAGGTCAACTAGGATACCTGACATTGTTGTTATGTATACTTTGAGGTTGAGGGAGGGTGAGGTTCACTAGACTGCTAGGGAATAGATTGGGAAAGACTGCATGGGGATCAGTGCAAGAGGGGAACCAAATGTAGGGTTACTTTCTTGTCATGCCACAATTGTAGCAGAGATGCCTGCTGGGAAGGGTTAGCACTCTTGGTGGTCTAGTGAAAGGAGCTTTTTGCATGTGGTAAGCAGGATATTACTGTGTGTGAAAAGTAAGTGATAAGATACAATAGGGTGTGAGTTGTTGGGAGATGCTCTTATGCTCCAGGGCCTCTTAGCCCCTGAAAGGCAGTACTCAGTACTGCAAACCCTGAAGGGTTTTATAATGTTTAGAAAATGGGCTGTGCTGGCCCAACACAGGCCATTTTCTAACCACTATAAAAACAGGGTATAAAGCACTGCAACAGCAGCAAGCAGAGCATAGGACCTCAGTGTCAGAGTAAGTTGTGAGAATGGAGGTTTGAGCCACATACTGACTTTTTTTACCAAATGGTGTTACTTGATAAACATATGGGTAGAGAATGAGGTCAGCCAAT
Source organism: Neoceratodus forsteri (assembly GCA_016271365.2). Taxonomy (NCBI): domain Eukaryota; kingdom Metazoa; phylum Chordata; order Ceratodontiformes; family Ceratodontidae; genus Neoceratodus; species Neoceratodus forsteri. Next base: position 255,483,785 of record CM028137.1, on the reverse strand, counting down.
CACAGGCCACCCTTATTCTTACCCATTTTCTAAGCTGCAATATATCACTGTGCCTGTATTCCTGCCTCCACCTGTCATTTGCATGCACTCCTGGTGTGCATTTGTACTAACACGTAATGGACTGCACTCCACATACAGTGAGACTTTTAATACGGTACTGTAAGTGCGGTGCTAACTTTGTAACCATGGCACAAACCTCATTTTGCAAAGAGCAAACCCTTTCTTTGCAGCCCAAATGCTTCAGATATGCTGCCCATATTCTTTTAATCTACTCCTCCTAGTGCTGAACACCTATAAAGCAGTATTTGAAATGTTTATTTGTACCAAAATGAGTAAATTGTTCTCGTAAAACTTTGAATGCAAGAGAGCCAACAGTGCACATTAGCATTCTGGCAGAAAATATAAATCCCTCATTTTCAAACCCAGGCATTTGGCTGACATTCTTGTTTTAAGGAAAGAAAACAGACCCCTGACCTTGTTAATGAGTTACTCTAAATCTTTGTGTTGGTTATGTTTTAGTGAAATAGGCCATCGAGTGCAATTGTGTAAGTGGGAGGCTGTCAAAATAGGAAATGTAGGACTTGATAGCTGTGTCTTCCGACAACACAGCTTCACATCAAGGGTCATAAAACATAGAAAGCAGTGAGTTTTCACTGATGAATGTAATAGGCAAAAGCCCAATCTGAGGCATGATACACTATTACTCAACCAAACTATGACCTTTAAAAGCAAAGGCCTACAGGGAACTTTAGCTGTCACCACTTACTTTTTAATGAAACTTCTATTTACTGTCTTTAACCAAAGCTGTTCCACATCCCTCTTGTGGAGGACCATACTCTCATCACTGTATTGTTACCAGTTGTACTAGGGTTAGGCATCTTCCCATATGGGGAAGCAATGATAACAAGTCTGTTCCACTTTTAAGAGAAAGTCTTCACATAATGTACCCTACAGAGCCCCAAATGAGGACCAAGAATACTGTTCCATGGTAGGCATCCCACTTACCTGCTGGTTACTCTTGACTGGATCAACCACAGCAAGTAGTTAATGTCTGGTTAGGGAAAGCAGCTTGCCCTAATGTTAAAGTTTTGCTATCTCTAAATTATGAAGAAATCCTTACATGCTTTGAGGCAATTTTGAATAGACTTGTTAAACCATGACTACTATCCAATTTATGAATTTTTGTGGACTTGCTTCCCTAAAACAGCTAGAAACTAAAGAGGTTTTGAAGGTAAAACATCACCTGTGAAGGAAGTGTAAAGTGAGCAAGCTTTGTGAAGTTCCCATCTCCAGCAGCAGTTTCAGACTTCACCACATCGCTATGTTGTTCATGGTGAAGCAGAACTTTTCCCAGTGAAGCCAATACAATATGACAACTATGACAATGAATCTGCATGACTTCAGTTGAGAAAATGTTACTCCTCTGCTGAAAATCTTCACAAAGTTTTGCTTTTGTGAATTTGCAAAGATTGTCTACTTCACACATCCTTACTGAAAACCGTGTTGGCACAACAAAAAGAAAATGCATTAGCTGCAGTAATTAAATGTCTTTATCACAAGAAGTAACTCGAGCATAAAAATGTTTTAGTTATGCCTTACATGGAACTGGCTTACTGAAATTCTAAACACCAGTCCTTGTCATCTCCATCTCATTGGGAGATCAGCATTTGTTGGATCATCCATGTATGATTAGATGAAGCTGTACATTGGAGTTGGTGGTGGTGGTGTCCTGTAACAGGAGGAGGAAGGAGCTGATGGTCTGTGTTGTCTTCTCTCATCCCTCACATGTTGTGTCTTTGTTTCTGATGTGGTATTTGTAGACATAAATAACAGCACATTATATAATTTGTAATAACTGTCTACCTGCTTTCAAGTCCCACTGAAATGTCAATCTAAAATGGATATAAAAAGCAATGCATTTACCAATGCTTATTCCATTCTGAGTGCTAATGTTGATTTTATTACTAGCCTCAGTGGCATCATATTAAAATGTGAACAGCACTGGATATAATGGAACACCTGCTTGTACAGTGAGCTGGTTTAGCATCCTACTTTAAGTTACCCTAGCAACAACCTTTTATATTGGCTTAACCATATGGGCTGAGGCAAACTGCTTGAATAGTCACCTATGATGCAAAACTATTTATGTCTTAATATCAACATAACATTTATTTGGAACACAGAGTTTAATGTATTATAGTCTAAAGCATCACAGTTGTTAAAGAGCAGTAATACTACTCTCACAGATGGCAGAAAGTTATTAGTTTAATGGTTGCAGTGTGGGGAATACAAACATATGTCTTTAAGTTGTTATTTCATTCTATGAAAAAATACAATTGAACTATTATTTTATCTTGAATTTTCATACATGTGCATCCCAAAAGGCCGAACACTAGAGTTTAACAATGTGACAAAACAGTAGATAGAGGGAATTGTGCTACTTTAAGTAGAAAAGAATATGGGGTATTGGCCAGAGCAAAGAAACAGGTTTATTGACAAAAGTAAGCCACAGGTCAGAAGAAAGGCTGCACAGTACAAGACAGTAGAGTTGGAGTACTGTAGCTAAAGGAAATACCAACAACAATAATGTTTGAGAGAGACAGGAAAGGGACCCAAACTCAGGAATTAACCTTCACTTCGTACATGCTCTCTCTGCAACTAATGCCAGTCTTATCAATACCAACAAACAGGAGTTCTAATGATATGCATAAAATTCAATAAGCTCAGATAAATATATACATGATTATGTTTACACATTAGTGCTGCCTCCTGTGACACTGGAAAGATGGAAAATAACTGGGGAGCAGTCCCTTATACAGAACAGGTGAAGTATCAGATATTTGAATAAATGACTCACCCTAGAATGGCAGAAAAATATATAATATAATTGAGTCCCCTTCTATAGTATAGCACAAAATGTTATAGCAAAAAGCCTCACTGATGTTTTGTGGCCAGAAGTAAGTGTGAGCAAATTGTCCTGGTGGCAACTTTGGTTTACCTTTGATGGGGCCATCAAAAGTCATTTTGTCTTTGACCCTTCAGCTGAATCACTTTGACTCCAAATGGAATACTTGGCATAGGGCATAACACTACAGAAAACTGAGAAAGGCCTCAGGCTAGCTAAGACATGAATTACTTTAGCTTCTATGTGACAGGTAGTGTTGAATGCCACAGCTGGGGATAGCTGTGTTTTCTGTGGCATGACACAGTGCCAAACACATATGACTGCTAAGCACCTCCATCAGAGCTATAGTAATTCTTGGTTTCCTTTGCTGACCTTGAGGCTCCCCTCCGTGTGTGTGCCCTTCATGACTGCCAATTACTATGTCAGTTCCACATATATTTTCCAAATAAATCTTCCAACAAAAAAATATGCATCCACCAAAAGTCCAGGTACTACCATATTACAGAATACCCATACAAGAACATTTCTTGTCTACTTTACCTTCTCAAATTTGTATATTTACTTTTTTGTACATTTTTATTTATTTCTTTTTTTACCACTTTGTGCTGAGAGTTATAATAATTTTAGTTTCCTTTGCTGCGCCATGGCTTCCCCTTTGAAGTCATGTTTGCCCTTCATGCCAACTACTATATTAGTTCCACATAGGTTTACAAAAATTCCCTCAAAAATATGCATCCCAAAGAAAGGTCCAAGTACTACCACACTACATGCATAGAGGCATTGCTTTGCCTACCTTGCCTTCCCAAATTTGTATATTTACCTTTTCGCATTATTTTTAAAAGTTTTATTTAAGTTTTTAGCTTTTCTAAAATTGTTAACATTTAGTGCTAAGAGCTACAGTAATTTTAATTTCCTTTGCTGGCCTTTTGTCACATAGGTTTTAAATATATCAACCCCCCAAAAAAATATGGATTCCAAATAAAGGTCCAAGTACCACCATACTGTACCCATACAAGGGTATTGCTTTGCCTACCTTACCTTCCCAAATCTGTATATTTACTTTTTCTAAATATTTGTAAATTTTTATTTTCATTTTTTTTAACTTTTTAAAGTTGGTTGTTTAACATTTAGTGCTAAGCTTCACTGTAACAGCTGCTGCCCAATGGCAATGTCATTCTGATGTGTCCCTCCCAGACTGCCAATCCCACACCGCTTAGGTGACCATTGCCATCCTTTGCCTGTGGTTTAAGTGACATCACAGGTCTGATTTAATTTGCAATAACTGTTTGTATGCATGTGAAGCCAAGGCTGAGTTGCACTGAGGATCACATCTGCCATCTGCTCAAATTGAGTTTGCTGGAGATGGCACAGTAAAGTTTTTGTACTATCTTCTGTAGGACATGAGGCACCAGGGTTTGTCCAAATCCTTTCCCTCCTGGTGACTGTGATGCTGGGAGTGGTGGTAGTGAGCTACAATGTGGCACTGGCAGTGCCAGTGGAGTGTGTGAAGACTTGCCTGCAGAAGATATAGGATAAGTTGATGACACCTGTTGGAAGCTTAAATATTCAAGCGGATAGGTGAAGCTGATGCATGGCAAATTCAGTTTCAAAAAGGCTAGGAATTCAGGTGTTTTTTTAATCTAGCCTGGAGGAATGTGGTGAGGCAATATCCCCAGTTGTGCTGAAATACGCTTTGAAACAGCTTATGTTGAGTGACATCTCACAAAGCATAAAGTCACTTTAGCCAGTGCAGGTCAAATAACTTTTCTGTCCTGCCAGAATTTGATGGCATCAGTATTTTGGTTACACAATGGCTCTGCTAAATAAGCTCCATCATGAGGTCTGGTATCATGGCTGTGTCTTCATCCATAACATCTGTGCAACATTGACATTGTGTACCAAACAGCTCCATATGTCCTTTGTCGATTCTCCTGGAATCAGATCATCAATTTCTTCCTCTTCCCATCTGATGTCATCATCATCATCATCATCATCATCACCATGCTGATGCCACCTGGCAATGGAAGCATGGGAATTAGGCACAAGAGGTGGTGGAGGTTGAATTTTGCTTTGTGTGCATTGTCTGAACTGCTCTTTCTGAAGTGTCTGTTGGACTTTCTGTTTCACATAGTAAAAGCATGCAGGAGGAGTGCAGACATCTTTATAGCTGGGAGCCAGTAATGTTGCCATGCTAAACTGGCTGTTCAGCTACATGCTTTGAAATCATTCTTTGTTGTGTCACAAACACCTCCTGCAATTTCCCAAGTAAGGATTGTACCCTGCTCGCTGCTGCTGAGATGATGAACTGGTGTCACCACCACTGCCAGCATCATCACCTTGTCCAGCACTAATGTCCTGAGCACCACTGCTCAAGTCATTATCATCACCTCCATCATCACCAGTGCCAAAACCACCACCATGTCAACCAGCACCATCACTGCCGCCACTGTGAGAAGCCTTGCTTTGTTGGGTTTTGTTGTGGAAGACATCATATAACATTACGTGTGTTGTTCAAGTAGACTCACAATATGCTGGACCATGCAAGAGTACCAGATTCAGCTGACAGATCTTTGATAGCCTGTTCATAAGGTTTCAGAAGTGGAACCAGTCTATGCAGCACACACCACTGCACCTGAAGCATGTATCCCCCACAAGGCACATTGTCAAATTTCATACCCTGAACACAGCTTCTATTACACCAGTCTTTCCACCATGTAAAAGATAGAGTTCCACCTTATCAACATATCTGTAATCAAGCTGTGTTGTGGGACATTGTGCTTCTTTGGTAATGTTGGAGGAGCTGAGCACATTTGGGGAAATGATGGAAATATCTTATAATGTCCAGAATGGTGTCCAATATTTCTAAGAGTGCATGTTTCTCAAGCACATAAGTCACCACCAAATTCAATGTATGTGTGAAGCAAGGTGATTAGCAGAAACCCCATCATTCATAGCCTTCAGCATGTTTCTTCCACTGTCTGTCACAAAAATTCCCACCTTCAGGTTGTGAGGGTATATGCATACGCCTAGCATTGATTGTATAAAGCACATAATGTTCTCCTCACTGTGTTTCCTCCATTACTAACAGATTGTTAGGTACTCCATATAGCACTGTTCCTCTTTGCAGCTGTCTGCTTCACAATAACTACAGCAGGGGCTGGTGTTGGTGGTGAAGATTGGGCAGCAGTGGTGCTCCTGTTGCTTGACACATCCAATGAGCAGTGATACTTAGGAAGCTATGGTTTGCAGTAGTACTCAGATGTCACTAGTGAAATTCACTATATCATTCTTCTGCTTGCTTCAGAAGAGTCACCATCAGTGTGCATATGGTCTCATGCATTGTGAAAATAATATGCCAAGAAAATGTGAAGCATGATGGAATGCTGAATTTGGGTTTTCAGCTCATATAACAGTCTTTGAAAGCCAGTGTCTTCCACCATGGAGAATGGCTTCAGATCAAGCGCCATCATTTCACCAATCAATTGATTCACCAGCAGCTAGATAAGTTGGTAGCATTCTGTGCGGGCATGTAAGGACTCCTGGAGTAGGATTTGTTTGGTGGAGTAAATTCTGGACTAGCACTGGTGTTTCTTCTGCATCCACTACCACTATTATCCCTGCTTAGTGATGGTGCTGGTGGTGGTAGTGTTGGTTGGAGTGGTGTTCTGAAGGCGTGCCACTAGTGTCAATTGATTTTGACTGCTGCTGCCATGGGGCTGTATAATTTGAACAAACCTCTGAACCCACCACCCATACCTCACTGCTGTTGCTGCCAAGTCTGATCTATGTGTGGATTGTGAAGGGATGTGACTGTTAGCAAGATGTGTTCACACTTTAGTTGATCAGCCAGAAAACTGGTTCTCAATGTCTGCACAGAGCAGATTTACTATCAGAGCAAGAAGGCAGCTGACTTAGTCAGCTAGAACTTTCTGTTAGAACATTTCTGACTAAGGGGTATGTAGACAGAACTCTATTAGAAATGTATGGTCTGTAAACGTAAATTGGGACCTTCGGTTAGGGTAAAAACAAAAACACAACAGTTAGTGTGCTAGTCTGAGTGGAGGAAAGGAACTGATAATCATCTTTGCAGTCACAGTAGCTGGGTCAGAGGATAGCTGTGAATTGGAGTATGGCTTAGGGGGAGTTGAAGCAGGTGTCTGTATTTAGAATTTCTAGGACTTCTGGTAAAGAGCACTATAAAAGGACTCCTTCCTAATGTGTCCAGCACTTGTGTTCAGTGAGTGAGATGAATAGCAAAGGATTGACGCAGGAGTAAGATTGGCATCATACTGTAGGTGTTGGTATATCAGCAGGTGACAGCAGGAATGGAGGGAACTCTGCCAGTCCAGTAAGGCAAGGTAGACTACCTGTGTACTGGTGCTGAATGTTTAAAAGGTGTACTGTCAGAGGGACAGGGTAAACAACTGTATAGGGCAGGGAGGATAAGACCTACAAATGTCAAGTTAAGGGCAACTGAAACAAACAATAGGTGGGAATAGAGGCAGCACCCTATCTATATGAGGGGAGAAAGTAAGTATAACAAACCAGCTCTCCTAAATTCCAGAAAAAGCTAACCAAAGAAAACCCTATTTAAGGTAAGGGCCTAAGACACATTTGGAAGGAAAAGGCAAAAGGAAACCAAGAGGGGTTAGTGATAAAGCGAGCCTACAGGTAAGGGAAAGGTACGAAAGCAAAACGCCAGGAGAATAATCAAATCATCTGACATGGGCATGGTGCAGTGTAATGGGGGCAGTGATCTTCAGAGACATTGAATGGAGACTGAGGTGTTGCCCATAATGCAGGCACCTCTTTGGATGAAAGCAGAGGTCACTGGACTCCAGGCCAGACTGGCACAGATACTGGGCACCATCAGCCTCACTGAGGGGCCAGCTAGTTTGCTGTCATTCCCGCAAATGATGTCAGCAAGGAGGTAGAGGCTGGACCTCAGGGGCTCCAGAGGATGGTGGGAGGAAGGAGGGTGAGCACCTCAGTCCTCACCGCTGCACACCCTTCACCATTCTGGTAGGACAGGAAGCAAGCCAAGAGGAAGCCCCAAGGCAGGAATAAGAAAGGAGATGGGGGTCCTCAAGGGGCAGGCCACAGGAGTGTGAGACAGTCCTCTGGCCAAGGAGGAGGCAGCTGCTGGTGGGAGACTCCTAGTCAGGGAACTGATTTGGGTGCAGCGGAAGGAAGTGAAGGGAGGGACAGGTAGTACAGTGCATTTCTAGGTGCGGTGGGGAGGACGGGAGGGATTATCTTGTAGATTGCTAGGAAGAGGGGGGGTAGGGAGGGAGCCAGATGTTGTTGTCCACCTGGGTATGATGGAGCTGACAAGGGAAGCTGTAGGCATAGTGCAGGATAGGCTTTGAGAGCTGGTGAGGGTCTGAAGCAGCTAAGTCTCACAGTGGTCTTCAGCAAGGTGCTACCTGTGCACGGTCAGAGGAAGGCTAGGGAACTCCACACCAGGTCCTTCAAAGAGTGGTTGAAGGCATGGTGCAGGGAGGAGGGCTTTGGCTCACATCAGGAACTGTGAGGATGGAGGCCTGTAGAAGGGAGAAGGCCTCCATCCATCCATCCATCCATCCACCCATCCAGGAGGGGAACAGCAGTCCTGGGTGGAAGGTTTTGATCATTTAAACTAGCCAAAGGAGGAGGCAGAAAGACTGAAGGGGCAGAGATCCCCCAGACTAGAGAAAAGGGAAGGTTGACCAGGGATAAGAAATTCTTTGATTATTGAAGGAAACAAAGAGAAGGCAGTGCAGGCAAGTCTGTAGGAGGAACTTCAGTTGCAAGACAGGGAAGGAGGCAAGGAGGAAGACAATATAACAGGAGAGCTTGAACTGGGGTAACAGGGCAAGGGAAGCAGGAAGGGGAGGCAGGTTAGAGGAAGAGAGGGGAAAGAAAATAGAGAGCCATGTGTGCTAACACACAAGGAGTCTGGGAAATATAATTCCTGATCTTGAGGCAATCTTTACAGAGGCGGATCTGGATCTGGTGGTCATAATAGAATCATGATGCAAGGATAACTACAGCTGGAGGTGGCCATCCCAAGCTTCACCATGTTCCGGTTGGGGCTGAAAGGTGGAGGGTTGTTTTATATGTGAAGGAGGGTATAAGTGCTACTGAGATATAGGGACAACGTGAGGACAAGGAAGGCTGGAGGTGCTATGAGTCAGTCTAGCAATGTGGTCAGTGGCTGTAATTTGCACTGGGGTGATGTACAGACCTCTGACACAGGGGAGGATTTAGATAGAGCCCTGGAGGAAGCCATTAGCAAACTGACCAGCCAGGGGAAATTTTGATAATGGGGAATTTAATCTGCCAGATGAAGATTTTAAAGCAAGAGGCAGAGCCATCCTGAGTGCTGGACCTGATACTTAAAAACAGAGACAGTATTGTTGACATCACAGTGGTAGGCCCTGGTACAAGAGATCACTGTACAGTGTGTTGGCATATGGATAAGTCAGGAAAAGATACATAATAAGATGAGGGTCCTGGATTTCAGGAGGGCAGACTTTATAGAAATGGGAAACTGCTTCAGAGAATGCCTGGGGAGGCAGAGGGAGTAGAAACTCAATGGTGAGAAATTAAGGAGGGTATAGCTCAAGCAGCAGCATGCTGTTTGACAGAAATGAGCAAAAGAAAGAGGAGGAAGAGGTCGCTATGGTTCTCTAATGAGGTGGCCAAAGAAGCAAGAAGAAAACAGCATATAGAATGTACAAGGAGACCGAGAAGGATGAAGACAGAGAGTTTTATCTGGAAAAGCAAAGGGAGGCAGGAAGAAGGGTGAGGGCAGCTAAAGCACTAACAGAGAGGAGGATCACTAAGGAGGTCAAAACAGCTGGAAGGTGTGGCTGAGAACCTTGGAAAACAACATAAGACCGACAGGCTGACTTTTCCTTCTTCAAACTCTCAGACAAGTAAGGTATTAGATTAATGTGCTTAATACACAACACGGTGAGTTTAGCCTTGTAGAAGGCAAGGTGTCTCCTTGGCTACCACCTTTAACAAATGGAGGCAGATAGCAGAATTCAGAGAATTAAGCAGGTGGGAACTTATCATCGATCCTGCAGGAATAAGTACAGCCTTCAGGAATTTTGTTTTTGGATTTATACACATCGCAGAGGCAAGTAGGGGACTCTCAGGAGGATATACAGGACTTTTGGCATCTATTGCCTTACCCCAACTAACAGATGAGCAGTGCAGGGGCTGGAATGTCCTATCACTTCACATGAGATCCAGTCCGCCATAGCCCATCTCCATGGAGGCAAACCCAGGGATCTGACAGGTTCCTGGTGAAGGTCTATAAAACTGTAGGGGACCTGGTGAGCCCACTGTTAGCAGAAGTATTATATAATGCATGGCTGCAGGGTGAATTGCCAGTTACTAAGAATGATGCCACTGTCACAGTTCTTGCTAAAAGGTAAGGCTCCATATCAGTGCTCCAGCTACTGCCCATCTCATTTTTGAATGTGGACTACAAAATACTGGCCAAGGTTTTGCGGAATTGGCTCATCAAAATTCTACCATGTTTAGTCCATCCTGACCAAGCGGATTCTGTGGCAGGATGAATGGAGTGGGCCACAACAGGAGGCTGGTCATCCTGATGTGGACCTTGGCATCCTCTCCAGATGCTGTAGCAGCTGTAGCCCTGGACACTGAGAAGGCATTCGACTCTGTCGAATGGTCTCATCTCTTAGCTGTCCTTCAGAAATTTGGAACGGGGCAACTTTATACACTGGATTCAGCTCATCTATAACTCACCTCAAGTCATAGTTCTTACTGATGGGAGACTTTCTCTGCCCCTTAATCTAGGCAGGGTACTGCGAGGCTGTCCACAGCACTATTTGTGTTGGCTATCGAGCCTCTAGCTCTAAAACTGTGACACTCCTCACTTATACATGGAATTGAAGTAGGTCAGAATTTTATAAATCCATGTTCTTTGCAGATGATATACTACTGACTATAAAAAAACAGCCACTTTGTACTGGCATTGGTTCATCTACCCAACCATTTTTCGCTTTCTGACCTCTGAAACAATTGGAGTAAGACAGCACTTCTCCTTTAAATTCTCATCGTATTGTCCAAATGGTATTAGGCTCTGGACTCTGCTGGGCATCCCAACCCATTAAATACCTGGGAATACACATCTCCCCAGTTGGAAAAAATGGCCATCCTTAAATCTTACCCTGCTACTTAAAAAGCTCAAAGAAAATGTTTCCAGATGGAAATATCTCACGCTTGTCTCCCCGGAGAAGGTGCACACCTTACAAAATGATGGTCCTCCCAAACTGTTTTATGCAATCCATTACTTGCCCCTAAAGCTGCCGAGTCTTTATAGGAAATGTTATCCACCATCATAGGCAGTATAGTGCAGTGGTTTAAGGCTCTAAGCTGAAAATCTGGTGACATCCAGCAGACCAGACCTGATTTTGAATCCCACAGTTTCCACTTACATACTGTGTGACCCTGAGCAAGTCACTTAACTTCTCTGTGCTTCCAGGTCACATCTGTAAAAAAGCTTTCAGCTTAGTGTGCTACTCCTGGTTAAAACAACTGAAATCTCTGATTTGCCATGGGAAGGTGGCAAAGCTCGCTTTCAGCACTGCATCCGAAAAGCCATAAAAACAAAAGGCAGATTCAGAGCTCCATGGTTCAAAGGATACTATTTAGCTTTGGGTTTGAGACAAATCTGGATGTGGTTTAATGAGGAAAAGTTAGGGTGGTAGCAAGATGGCTGGACCTAGAGAAAGATATTGGTGGGAGCCACCTCCAGAAGGAGTCCTCTGGGACATGGCACAGTGGCTCACTGCACCCCAACCTAGGAGTTTGCTGTACATATAGAAAACAGTCAAGACTGTTTTGGGACAAACTTGGGTTGCAACCCATCTCATGCTGACCCTTATGGCTTAATACATGGCTAAAAGTAGGAGGCCAATCACTATTCTGGCCCATTTGGGTACAGGAGGCCTGTCACTGGTAGATGATATCTTTCTCCTAGTACCAAATATTTAAAGTCCTCCAACCTACAAAAGAAGCCTCCTTCCAGCTTCTCACCACTGGAGATGTCTGCAACTCTACCACTTATTATCCCAGATAACAGGTATGCAGCTGAAACTGCCAAGTGGTGATAAATGGGAGGAAATCTTGGGAGGGGCAGCTAGAGGGCAACACTGTCATACTCCTCCTCACATAGGGTTAATCTATAAAGCTATTCTTGAGGAATACACTGCCAACACAACTCGCCTAGAGGAACAATGAAAAGAAGCTGTTGGGCCATTCCTTAGAGATGAAGAGAGGGATCATGCATGGGTTGATGACTATGGAGCCTGTAAGGATACTGTGGGTTGGTTGATGCAACATAAGATTTTACATGTCTGGTATTGCACCCTGGCCCTTCTACAGCCAATGCATCTGATATGGAATCCAGAATGCTGGTGGTGCCACACCACTGAAGGCACACTTCTCCACCTCTTATAAGAATACCCCAAAATAACTAGCTGGTGGAATAGGATACTTTCCTTATGGAGAAAGTTATGAACATCCCATTCCATGAGATGCATCCATGAGTGTCTTGGGTTATTCATTGAGGCTTCCTACTACCATATACCACATCATGAATGGTTTATGGCTGCCATCACAGAAGTAAAGAGATGTTTGCTCGAGATGGTGCACTGCCAATGTCCTCTACTGAGGAATGGCTAAATGGTATGTTCCAGCTTGCTAGCAACGAAAAGTTGACCTACATGGTGGTTGGTAAGTACCATTGGTTCCAGCAAGTATTGGATCATTTCCAACTATGCACAGAATCCAGACTGCTTTGGATATGGCTAGGCTTTCCCATGACATTCCTTCGCTCACATAAGCTGTTGCTAGTCTCTCCTGGACAGACGTGAGATTCTAGCCTATATTAGACTCATCTCCCCCCTCCTGGGTTCAATAAAGAACAATTAAGCTACTGACATTGTTTCTTGTTGCTGCATATCTTAGTATCATGTTTATTGATAGCTAAGGGATTACTTCCTCGAAGTGCAACTATATCCTTTTATATGCACAGCTGTGTGGTTAAGGTTATAAAGGGAATGGCATGATACTGTACCTTGCACAATGGGTATATTTATAAGCATCTCATTATTCGCGTGCATATATGCATTGGTCTCAGTATGTTCTTTAATCTGTAATGCAGATGTCTAACTGGCCAGGATCTGAGATGGTACACAGATCACATAATGTTGAGCTCGTTATATTGCAAAATCTCAATCAACTATCAATTTGAAAAAAAGGAGCTCAAGAAAGGGGACAAGACCTTCAGGTATGCAAAGGAAAAGAGGAAGACAAGGGAGGGATAGTGAAAATCAGGAGGGCGGGGAAGCACTGCTACCATGCACAATGTTGATCACCACAATGCTACCACTGGAGTAACAGACAAACTGCCACAGCCATGCTAGAGCAACACCAATGCTGCATAGTGTGATGGGGGAGGCAGAGAGAGGCAGGATGGCTGCACTGATGCTCCATTCCTCACCACACCAAACAAATTCCTTCATGGCCACAGATTTTAAGCTTTTAAGCTTTTCTAAACTTTAATTTTTAACTTCTTGAATTAAACTCAACTTATTCTGGCATTGGTTTTGTAACAGTGCTCCTGGTGTGCTTGTTCAGTGCCTTTGCTGTTTCTGGGCTTATCATTGAAATTTGCAATGGGAGTGCTTACAAACAGCGAGGTGGGCACTTGAGAATATGGAGCACTTTGGTGATGAAAAGGCTTGTATAACCTTTAAAATGTAGCTACTCCGATGCCAGAGTTGATGAAGGAGAGGAGACCGATGAAGGAGGGCTCCAGGAAGTGAAAAGAGGCTGAGAAAAATCTTAACAATTGCCTAGAGCAGGAAGAGTGGATAACTGAAGAGTTAATAAAGACCCTTATGGTTGGTGGAACAAACTACTTACACCTTGGAGTAATGTATGGTGAGAAACTGGAAAATAGCACCTGCTGGCTAAGAATTGGTTATGGTCTTTCTATGTGGAGTTATGGTTATGAGTTAACTTTGATTTTATGCCTTACTTTGTGCCCGAAGGTTTTGTTTGGTCTCATTTGGTTGGTATCATAATATTGAACAGAGGATACAAACCCTGTACTTAAAATCAAAAACTGTGTGACAACCTGAATTAAAGCTATGAATGGCCTTGGAAAGATTTTCTAAACCTAAGTTTTGATGACCTGCATATCCACGCTTTTGTTACTAAGCACAACGTTCCTTGGGAGTTAATTACAGTGACTTTTATTAGTCTGTTTTTTGAGGTGCTTTGTAAAAACTGCAAAGTAAATTATAGTGTAGATATTGAAAGAATGGTCGGGCTATGCAGCTTCTATAATTAAATCTAGCTAACTTTTGAAAGTTGTGTCATAATTAAAAGAGTTTGAGGCAACTGTTCTGTTAAGGAATTGCTAATAAAGGCATATTTACGATGAGCTCGAATTCTGATGTGTGTTGATGTTTTGGACAGAAACTACTTTTAACTTTTATCATAAACAAAATGTTCACTTTTCAAATGGGACACTATACAGACAAGGTGGTGAGGACTCCTAGGTATGGAGTCAATTTTTCATATACCATCCCAAATGTTTGTGGCTAAAAGCATTTGTATAATAGGACCACTGGGATGTTGTTTTATTCACTTGGCTAATTATATATGACTTCAGGCCCTAACATCTGCTCTCTACAGGACCCTCTCTTGCATACTTTGTCTAATTGAAAAACATTTATCTCTGCTAATAATCCAATAATCTAAATGGACTCCAGCACATGAAATGGAGACCTTTAGCTTAGAGCAGTAACTTTGTGTGTGACTTTTAAATTGATTTGAGTCACTAGGAGGCTAACTTTTAAGCAGAGCATTTTTTGATACTTAACATTTACCTCTGGACATAAGAACACATAAAAAAATTCTAATTGGGCTCCTAAGGGAGCTGAGGCCGAAAAATGAATTAGGGTCGGTAAAAATTATTTTACTCTAATTTTTTTAGAGTTTTCTCTGAGCTTTTAAATTTTTTATGTCTGCAATAACCCTAAGAAGGATATTGCTTCTTTTGTAAAAAACAAAACAAGGCTCTACATCAGCATGTGGTGTAAAACAAAACAAACTGGTTATATTAAATGCATGCTGAAAATAGAAAATAGAGTTAAAATCTACGCTTTGACCTTAGGTCTTCTTTAGACATATCTAAATGAGAAAAAAAGTTGCTTTTATATGTATATTAGTTTGATGTTTAATTTTTAAGTTGTGTTGTCACCTATTTCCTTAAATTTTAGCTGAGAAGTTAAGTAACTAATCATTGCCCTAGTCATAGTAATATTAGCAGAGAAAAGCCTATTTAGACTGGACAGCATGGTAAGTAAACTTTACCCAGGGAATGAATTAAATAAGATATAAATGAAAGCCTTAAGGTGATGTCTCATAGGTGACGGAAAATCTGTGGGAGCTTGTTGTAATAAGGATGGGTTCCAGAGCTCACCTGTAGAAATGTTAGGTTTTGAATGCTTAAGGTGGTGCTTGAGGTATTAATCCTACAGTTGCTATGTTCGCACATGAGTGAGGCAAGTGAGGAGTTCCCTAGCATTCAGTAGCTGGCTTCTCCATTAGTGAAGCCTCTATATGTGTTAAAGGATGGCAGCTTGGATTCTCAAAGGGACCACAGAATTACTCTTGCCTGACAAATATCTGAAGGCCTGGATAATCCTGCTGAAAATGGCCTTGCATTTTGTCCAGCTCTTTTGATATATCTAATTGGGCTTGATAAAGAGGCTGTAAAGCATGATATCCTATATTTATTGTATACTAAGT
The DNA here is from genome assembly GCA_016271365.2 of Neoceratodus forsteri. Lineage (NCBI taxonomy): Eukaryota > Metazoa > Chordata > Ceratodontiformes > Ceratodontidae > Neoceratodus > Neoceratodus forsteri. The sequence continues at coordinate 255,468,034 of CM028137.1, read as the reverse complement.
AATGTGCCTGTTTTATTGACAAATGTGGACTAACATTGCAATGACTAAAAGAGTTTTCATATTAACTATTTGCAACACAACACCTATGCTAACTAACAAGGAAATTATGTGCAGTATTTTGTCTTTGACATAGGGATGGGTTTAGTTTGATATAATTTAAAGATATATACAACTTAATATGTTACTACATCCTCATTTTTATCTCAAAGTATAGAAAGATGGACTTATTAATATCTCTCAGTGACACTCAACTGCATTTTAAAAGGATCTCATAAAATGTTATTGGTCCAATTTTCAGTTGCAGGTTGATGCTTAGTATGTTGCTTGGTGACATGTATTTTATTGTTCATATTTATACAGTGGATTTTACTGTGTATTTACTTGTTTGAGTAATGTATTATGAAAGATCTTTGGAGTCTATACTTAGCCTTTTAAATGTTGCAATGGTTTGTCACTGATCAACAATAAACTTGATACAGATACAGGATGGCTGGGGATTGCGCTGATGAAGATCAAGAGAAAGCGGAAATACTGAATGATTACTTCTGCTTGGTCTTCACTGTAGAGGATGGAGGGGAATGGATGAGCATGCTGCAGTAAGAAAGAGGGAGAGGGGTGGACTCAAGTCCATTCTAGGTGGAGAGGGTCCGAAGGGATTGGAAGCCTTAAAGGAGAATAAAGTGATAGAACCAGATGGGATTCATCAAAGTGTCCTAAAGGAACTGAGTACAGTTCTGGCTGCCCCTCTAACAGTGCTTCTTAGCACCTCACTGCAGATGGTAGAAGTTCCAGAGGACTTGAGGAAGGTTGATGTGATACCTCTGCAAAAAGTGGCAATAGGGAGGATACTAGCACTACAAGTCAGTCAGTCTCACATCAGTGGTGGGAAGTTTATGGAGACTCTACTGAAGGAGAGGCTTGGGAGCACCTGAAGGGAAAAGGGCTGTAGGACCACTGGTAGCATGGTTTCATAGGAGGACGGTCATGTCAGACTAATCTCATAGATTTCTTTGATTGGATTATCAGGAAGTGGATCATGGGAGAGCATTGGATATGGCCTATCTGGACTTCAGTAAGGTTTTGACACGGTGCTGCAGAGGAGGCTAGCTAAGTAACTAAGCAGCCTGTGGATGGGGCAGTAAGTGACAAGCTGGGTGTCAAACTGGTTAAGGGATAGGATGCAAAGGGTGGCAGTAACTTGTATCCACTCAGGTGATAGAAGAAAGACTAGTGGGGTGCCACAGGGCTTGGTGCTAGTACCGGTCCTCTTGATGTCTTATGTTTAAATTGCACAGGAGCTTGAGGATAAGGTGTGTTCTTTGGGGATGATAAAAAAATCTGCAACAGGGTTGTCAGTCAGGAAGGGTTGGAGAGACTGCAAAGAGGTAACTAGAGGGAATGGTAGAGGGGTGGCAGCTGGGTTTCAATGACAAAAGTGCAAAATTATGCACTTAGGGCTGTGGAACCAGGGCTGTGTATAAGATGGAGGGAGTGGAGCTTACAGTCACCAAGCAAGAAGGAGACCTAGGGTCATCATCTCTGATGACCTCAGGGTAGCAGGGAAGAGTGATAAAGCAGTAGGAATGGCTAGCAGGACATCGGGTGCATTGGAAGAGGGATTTCTAGCAGGATGAGGGAGGTGACGCTGCCATTGTACTGCTCTTTAGTGAGACCCCACCTGAGTACTGTGTCTAGTTCTGGAGTCTATACTCTGCAAGAACATTGAAAGAGTGAAAGTGGTAAAGAGGAGGGCAACCAAAATGGTGAGGTGTTACACAGCAAACCATACAAGGAAAGGCTGTGGGAACTCAACATGTACCCTGGAAGAGAAGAGAGCAAGAGAGGGCATGATTGGAACCTACAATTACCTCCTGGGGTGAACAAGGTGCAAGTGGAGGGTCTATTTCAGAGAAAGGAAGGCATTAGAATAAGAAGGAATGCAATGAAGTGAAGAGGGGGTTAAGAGAGATGTGGAAATATTTCTTCATGGAGGGAGTGATGGATGACTGGAACAGCCTGCCTGGGGTAGTGGGGGCAAAGACTTTGGGAGCTTTAACCATGTGTTGGATAGGCACAGTGGCATATTAGATAGAGAAATGGAGGCGGAGTGACACCTGTGACCAGTTAGGGTCAGTATTGATGAAATAAGCAGGGACAAGGGCAGATTGCATTGGCCTAAATGTCCTTTCCTGTCAACAAAATCTATGTTTCTATGTCTGTGCAGATTGAGCTCAGCAGATCCTTTTCTCATACATACTACAATATACTCTAGTGGATTTGTGGGGTCATCCCTAAATTACTCAAATACTGTGGAACATCTTTTGCCTTTCTTAATACCTGACCACCAAATTGAGGGATGGTGGACCTTAGAATAAATAGGGTGACCACTGTAAGATTTATTTTTTCTGGTCATAGGGAGGAATGATGTGGCTGCAACACATGATCACCAGGAGCAGCAGCAGAAGTACCACAGTTATCAGGTGGGATTGGAAACTTGGCCTGGGATTTCCCTGCTTCATCAAATTGCTTTTGTTCTTTTCTCTTCTTCATTGCTTTTCTTACTTTGCCACTCTTGTCCTTCCATTCTGGTGGTGGTAGTGGTGGTCTTCACTCTCCAGAATCATAGTCTTCAACAGAGAAGCTTGTAACTGGCATCAGACATTCAACCTCCACTTCCTCTTACCCTTCTTATGCTTCCTCCTTCAATGCTCCCTACTTCTCTCTACAACTTCTCCTCCACCCATCTCCACCTCACACTCACCTGATGTTTCACCCTTCCCCATCTCTTTCCTGTTGCCTCTTCATTTTCCTGTACTTCTGCTTCCCTTCTGTATCACTAGCACCTGCTCCTCCTCTTGCATCTCCACTTCCATATCCATATCCATATCCTCCTCATCTGCATCAGTCTCCTCTACTGCAACTGGCTGTGCCAGTGGTGAACATGCTACTGGCTTGCTTTTATAAAACAGAGGAGCTGACATACCATAACCAGCACCTCACTGATGTACACCAAACAATTATTTTCCTACTGTGACTGGATAACAGTAGTGTCAGACCAGACTCACTCCCTGATTTGTGGTCTGTGGGTACACATGGAGAAGGAGCATCATATAGTGCCTTAAGCCTACAGTGGAAGACAATAACTTGCCTTTGGTGCTCACTATGGTGCAGGTGTACAGACAGTTGAGTTGACACCCACCTGGCACTATCAGCTGCTGTTGTGTGGATTCATATAAGACACACACAGGTGGAGGGCTTGCCTGTACATCTTAAGAATGGGGTACAGGATCCCTGGATATTACATCGCCACAATGGGTAGTAGGGAAAGCAAGGTACTTGGAGGAGGAGTATCATAAACAGTGGAAGACTGTGTGTTTCTGTTCTGTCTGGCTGGTTTTAGCACTACCAGATGCACCACTGACACTGACTGTGACTGACATGGAAAGCTACTGCTTGTAGTGGACATACAGCCAGCTAACTTCTGTGGACTAATAAATCCCTGTGTTTTCTTTGGATGCACTGTTATACACCCTGCCCTAGTATGCTTCTCAGTCTTGGATCCACCACCAGTAGCACCAATACCAACACCACTCCCTGTCCTTCTCCCTCTAACATCATCATCACCATGAATATCATCCCCACCATGTGCCACTCAACTAAGACTGATACTTACATAGAAACATAGAAACATAGACTTTGATGGCAGATAGGACCACTTGGTTCACCCAGTCTGCCGATTTCCTACCTAATGGATAAGCTGCAGATCCTTGTTAACCAACAGCATACTTCCTCCAACCCCCACTATAATTTCCTTATGTCTGTCCAATGCATTCTTGAATTCACCCATTGTTTGTAACTCCACAACCTCCTCAGGAAGGTCGCTCCATGTGTTCATCACCCTTTCTGTGAAAAAATATTTCCTCACATTGCCCATGAGCCATCCCCTTCCATCTTCAAACTGTGCTCCCTCTTTCTTGCACATCTCCTTTTCTGAAAGATGTTACCCTCTTGGACTTTGTTGATTTCATTGAGGTATTTGAAAGTTTCTATCATGTCCCCTCTCCCTCCTTTTCTCTAGGTGTACATATTAAGCTTCTTTAGTCTCTCTTCATATGGTTTCTGGTGCAGCCCCTGCACCATTTTAATTGCCCTCCTCTTGTATAACTGCTACTTGCTCTGAGGAAAGTACCAGGGTGGAAGGTTTCCCTGTTGCTCCTCTCCCAGTCTTGTCTTCTTCCTTTCAAGACATCCTTTCTTCATCTTGATGGCAGTTATAGGCAGCCTGTTGCAATCATATAAAGCTTTTGACAAAAGAGGCTCAGATGCACCTTCTGTTAAGAAAAATACACTACAATTGGATAAAGTTTTTCCAAAGATCTGGGGACTGCCTCTGGTGGCCCACTGCCTGTCATGTAAACTACATTGCAGTTGGATAAAGTGGTTCACAAGATTTGGAGCCGAGGGCTCAGGCAGGCCAGGCAGGCTCCTACTGCCCACTATGAAAGCTACACTGCAGCTAGATACAGTGTTCCACAAAATTTGGGAAGGTGACTCAAACAGGTGCCACTGCCACCCTACAAAAACACCTTGCAATTGGATAAGGTGTTTCACAAGATTTGGGGAAGGGGCTTAGGCAGACCAGACTCTCACTAAAACTACACTGCAACTGGATCAAGTATTTCACTAGATGGAGGGGTCGGTAGCTGTGCAGTACCCAGCCCCTACAGTCACCAAAACTACAATTTGGGCTTAGCACCAAGTGAAGAAAAATATACTATAAAACATTGGAGATGATTTAAGTACAACAGCACAATTTAGCAGTGTTTGCACAGCATTGCATGCCCCACTCTCCCTGTGCTTGCCTTCACAAATATATTGCTATAACTGATGTTTTGTTCCTTTCCTTGCCCCACAAAATCTGTAGAACTGACAGCTTGCAACTGTAGGCAACTGCTCTTTATCAAGACTTCAAACAGCATATTGGCAACTTTTCCTTTTCTGACAATAATTTAGTAGCACACAACAAGGTCCTTTCTCCTGACACCAGAGATGCAATGGCACACATGGGTGCAATACACTGATTGGTTGCTGACCATCAGGTAGCTGTCAGAAAGCTGCATATGCTCAGTGTGTGCTCTGTTAAAAAGCTGCATCATGCCCGACAAAGCACCAAAGAGCTAAAGAAAAGCCACCAATCTTCAACCATCTTCAGCTGGTCAAAACTGTTGAAGTCTGGCATTTCACCAAATGGCCCTTTGGCTTCACACTCACCCTTAGTCAGAAACTATATCTGTGTAATTTGTTTGATTATTCTTTTAACAGTCCTTCTTTGGTTTTGGAACTCCATGCATAAACGTGCATGATAAAGATTTGATCGTCTGTCAGTTCATTGAAGAGTTTTTTAGTCTCTGGCTACTACAGTAAATGCAGTCCAGTATGGAGAACTCCTCTCTGACTACAGCCAGAGACTACAACAATCTGGAACCAGTTGGCAGAGTGGATAGGATGTTTATACATTTTATGCACAGAGTACCAAAACTTTAAACTAGTGAAAAAGAAAATTTAACCCAGTCACACACATAATTTGCAATCACACCCAGAGGAGGTGGTTTATATTCACATAACATTGGTAAAAGGATTTCACTGTAATATCTTATGTGAGTCAAAGCTGTTGGAGCCTGTGTGTAAGCCCCTTCCCAGGTCTAGGAGAAATAATGTAACTCATTTTCTGGAAGGACTGCATTGCATTAATTTACAATTACTTTGCACTTACTTGACCTTCCCAGTCCAGGGTGACCTCCTGTGGTGGCAGCCTCGTGGATTACTGGCAAGGTGCTATGAAGCAAAGTTAAGGAAGAACAATTCCTTTGAACAGAAACAACTTCCACAATAAAGGTTAGAGTCTAACAGTGGATCCCATTTATTTTTACAAAGCACAACATTTCTTTCAGCCTGCAGGCAGAATGACAATTAATGTGGCATGATCAAAGTCCAGTTTAGGCAGCTGAATTCTCTAAGTTTGCCCTCCCACAGAGGCAGAGTCCATTGTTACTAATTCACAAAGTCCAGGTTGTCCATTGGTGAAACAAAAGCCTTTTAGGTGTCACAAAACAGTTCTGATTGAGGCTGTGTGGCAAGCTCTAGGGTACAATAGTTACACAAATACTGGAAAGAATGATTGAAGCCCTTGAAATATTTCTCTTACACTTATGCCCCAAAATACATCATGTCAAGTTAGCATTCTCCCTTACCCAAGTGTGGATTGTACTTGGGAAAGACCTAGAAGAGGGAAGGGGGTACTGAGGGAGGTCCATGAAACTGTCAGTGTGATTCCCCACACACACCAAGTTGATCGAGCATAGTCCAGCCCTATGTCGTTAGGCAGTACTGGGGGCAGGGAGTATTTAGCTTGATCTTTGCCTTCACCCAAGAAAAACTTTGATGAAGTTGATTTCAAGCTTAATTCAGCATGTGTGAATTTCTACTTAAAAATTCTACTTTTCTTTTCGTGTCAGTTATACTGATGGGCTACCTGTTGGCTTTTAGCCAACCTTTCCATTGTTTGCAGTCAAACACCATTTTGGGGTACTGGGATGGCAACAGGATCAACTGGGCCTCTCTAACTTTTACTTAGACTAGGACAGAGAAGGATATCACAATCCTTGTGGGATGCCATCTCCGGGGTGGGGTGGCATACATTAGCATTTAAACTTCGGTTTCAACATTTAATTCTTTTCTTCCCTCTCACTGAAAGTTGCCCGTTCTTGAAAGGCAGGGAGTTTCTTCATGCAGTGTTAACTTATGAACGTATGAAAGGCCAGAAAAGAAGGCCTGAATGTCTATGGATGGAGTTTGCCCAATGCAGAGCTCATGCGTATGCCACATGCTGCTCTGCCCCCTCCCTTGTCAACCTGCCCTTCCCCTGAATCTATCCTACCATCTTTAATTCCTTCCTGTATTGTTATCAACTACTTCCTCGGCAGTGCATCCCATCCTGCCTCCACCCTTTCAGTGAATAAGTGCCTTCTGACCTCCTTGTTCATCAGCCTCGGTTCATAAGTGATATCCTGCTCCTGCCCTTGAATCATCTTGTTAGCCATACTCTGTACTGCCTCCATTTGGTTTATGTCTTCTTAAGGTAGTGGCTCCAGTACTGCTCACAGCTCCCCAGATCTGGATGCTTCATGAAGCTGTACAGGGAAGAATGACTTCTTTCCACCTGCTGGAGAACCCTTTCATACACAACCCAGCATCCAGCTTGCTTTCCTGCAACTTTTTGTACTGCATTGATGATTTCAGGTTGCTTGTAACTGCTGTCTCCAAGCCTTTCTCTTTCTCTGACTGTGACCTTCACCCCTTAAAGCCTATACTTAGCCCTGGGGTTCTTATGTCCTATGTGCAGTACTGTGCACTCTTTAGCATTGAACCCCAGTTACCAGATTCCAGACCACCTTACAAACTAGCTGATGTCCTCCCTTAAATTCCTTACACCTTCTTAATGTACACCTCTTTCAAAACTTGGTATCATCCATGAAAGACATACCTTGTTTTTGATGTCATCCCCAATGTTGCTGATAAGTACATTGAACAGGACTGGACCGGCACTGATGTCTGAAGGACCCTGCTAGTAACTTCTGTCATCCTGGTGTGCTCTCCCCACCACCACCCACTCAATTCTGCCACCTAGCTAGTTTGCCACAGACCAGGTTAGTTTCTCCCTTTTCTCCATATTCACAAATTTTTGATTAACCTCTTGTGAGGACTGAGTCTAATACCTTGTTGAAGTCAAGGTATAGTATGTCCACCACTTGGCCCTTGTCTAGTGCTCTAGTGACCCATTTGATGAAGCTGATCAAATTTGTTTGACATGACCTCCCTACCATGAACGATACAACCTGCTATCCTGGAGACCATTTGCCTCAAGGAATTCAACCAACCATTCCTTCAGGATGGTTTCCATCAACTTGCAAAAGTTGCTGTCAGGCTGCTGTGGTATGAGAAAAGCAGAGGTCTCTGAGTCCAAAACAGTATTTTCAATTTTCAAACCAAGTTTCCTAGCTCCTAGCTAGCTGGACACTGAACACAGCTGCTCACTAAGCTGAATAGGGTGTCAAAGTCTCTTTTTCCTCCTTTAGACAAACCATCATACTTTTACTCACAGTTGCACTGGAGAGATGTCAGTGGTCACACTGTGCCCAGCTGGGATGGTTGTTTAAAGGCTGCCACCATATACTTCTGGAATGCTGGTGTTTTCCTGTAATACAAAACTGGAACTGCATCAGAGATATTGGCAGCTCAGCCTTCTCACCAACTGCCAATGACTGCTAGAGTGGGGATTATACCACTGAAGAAAGCCCCACCCCTGCAGGGACTCACAGACTCCAGCTCTGAGGAGTTAACTGTTTGTAGTCTGGGACATATCTCTTTGAATAAATAAGAATCCACAGGGATCCTGGGGGTAATGCGTTAGATGTTTTCACTCCTGCCTTTCAGACTGGCAGCAGTCAGTCCAGATCAGTATTGTATTATCTCCTTCCCCATCTGATCAGCTGCCATTTATCTGTTTTTCTCATGAAACATGTAGAAACAGTAGGAGAAACCAGCCACACTCAAAACAGTATAGTCCTTTGTGTTTGGCCCGACTGCCAAACACAAAGGATGTGAAATGGGTTAATGAATATGGTTAAAATTGAAAGAAACAAAGAAAAAAGAACTGAGAAACAAACAGTGATAGAGGATATGAATTTACACTAAGAATTGCTACATTCAATGGATAACTGAGAACCAGACAACATAATAGATCCTCTCCCCGAGGAAGCCCCACAGGTGTAACGTTGGGAAACAAGAGTAGTCTGGTCTGAAAAATAAACAATTTGACTACTTTTCTGACTTGTTTTGAGTGTGGCTGATTTATTCTACTATTTCTGCATATACTTTCGATTACCAGCTCCAAATGTCAAAATTGCATAGACCTGTAACTAGAAAAGGATACGCCCAGCATCCAACATTGACATTGCCTCATAAAACCATATATAGGGAATGACCCTTTACTTTTTGCCTCTAGAGCTACTGCCCTGAGTTGGAATCATTGCTGAAGCATAACTTTGACAATATTCAACACTGGCTCCTCTCATAGCAGCTCTCTCGTAATGCCAAACAGACTGTTACCATGACCTTTGGAACTAAGAAGAGTCTGGCTAGGCTCCAATAAAATTCTGTCTTCAAAATTCCTGATGGAAACCCACTTGAAACTATTCCCATGTCAGTACCTCCTTGTGTGACTAAATTCACAGTAAGATTCACACTAAGGACTGTTTGGGAACTGAAGGTGATCTATGCCCATAGGTAGCTCTCATCCTCATGATCTATAATAATGCCATTCCCTTTCTCCATTGTCCATGCATCCAGTCTTTGCTTAAAAATGAATTTATTTTTGTTTAATGTAAATTCTAGTGGAATAGCATTCCAGGGTTAACCACTCTTTGTGAGAAATAATATTTTCTCTTATTGCTTATATTTAGAGCAATATAAGCGAAGCGGGTGTCCTCGAGTGTTAACTACATCCTGTTTGAATTCAAAACCCATTTCAGTAAATAAATAAGGATCATGTGTAATATCCCACTCCAGAAGCAGGCCCGCTTAAACCTTTTTTTTTGAGTGACATCAGCTTTAACCTGCACAATCTAGCACTGTAATGTATCTTATTAAAACCTGTGACCTGCTTGATCACATTCCTTTTACCCTTTCTAATTGATATATGTCATTTTTATATGGACATCAATAATCAAAATAGGGTGGACATATGATCTGTACAGAGATATGAGGACCTTGGGGTCCTGACCTAATATTCTTTTTAATAGTCCACCAAATTTTATTCACTCTACCAGTTGTCTCATTTGTGTGTTTTGAGCTTACCGAGTCATTTGTAATGTAAATCCTAAGATCTTTATCTAGTGATGTGTTCACCTGTCATTCTCATAAATAATAAATAAATTTAACAAATGAGTTTATTTCTTGAGCCCAAATGCATAACCTGGTATTCATCCAAGTTAAAACTCATTCATCATAAAACTGACCATTTTGATGCATAGCCTTCTTTACCCACATCAACACCATGGTTAAACAACTCTGCAATTAGCTTGGTGCACTGTACCACTGTACCACAACCACAAGTCTTACCAGACACTCTCTGTCTACTGCAAGATCATCCAGATGAAGATAATCTTGCCAGTGTTCAACTACATGGATTTAGTTTTAAGTGCTGTGTTGAAATCTAACTTTGCTAGACTGGACCCTTCATTACAGTCTTTCTGTCATTTTGCTCTTAATGCCCCTCCTCTCACCTGCCACTGCTCCTCTATATCAGTCTCTCACTCTGTCTGCTCCTCTGCCTCTTGACACTAAGTACCTCCATCACTGTGTATCCATGCTTGCTAAATCCTGGTTCTCTACTCTTCTGTCAACCTTTTTTCCTCTATCCTCCTCCTACTGCCCACTCCTCTGACTCTCTTAGACTGCCCTTTCCATCTGTCTCCTTCACCTTTGGAACAATTCCGCCTGCACATTCATCCTCCTCCTCAAACATCTCCTCATATCTCACTTCACTTATATCATTCTATACTTTTTTCCTACTACTTAACCTCCTTGCTTTGGCAGCCTTTGTTACCTGACATTTACCTCCCCCACCCTTTCATTATACATTCCGGTTTGGGTTGTTTGGGGAACAGTTTGTGTCATGACACATTTAGTTTTCACTGGTGAATTCTGCATTTGGCTGATAATGCAGGTGGTTTGCACAGGTGGGCCACCTTCATCACACTTGGTGTCAAAAGTGGGTCCCTCAAGGAACAGTATTAGGACCAATCCTGTTCTTACTGTTTGCCAACTCCTTCCCAAAGGAATGCATGGGTTGCTAAATCCTCTCTATGGAGATGACTTGATTATTTTTCTTAGTGCCAAGACCCCAGCTGAAATATCTGATACCCTCACAGAGGTCTTTAATGTCACCCAGTGGTGGTTCCTTGATAACAGGCTTTTGGTCAACTCCACAAAGACCAAGGTTGTTCTGTTCAGGTCCAAACCTAGGTTTGCCAAATAGCTGAGGAGGGCTGGCCCTAAAACTTAAACACCCTAACCATAATATCTCCAAATGGACCCCACTGAAACTTGTAACAGCCTTTACATATCTAGGAATCATTCTTTACCCTCCATAACCTTTGCAGACTACACTGAACTCACAGTCATATGAGTGAATCAGAAACCTGGTGTCAGCTTCTGACTAAAAGGCCTTATGACTCCACGAGTACAGTTCGCCATAGCCCAGGGTATGCTACTCACACTTGGACTACTGCCCTATTTGTACCAAAATGTCATCTTCCAACCTGTCCAGATTCAACAAAACTTGCAACTGCATCTGTAGGTTACTTTACCAGCTCTTTATTCAACTAACCATTGCTCCCTTTACCAATCTCTTGGCTGGTTCTCCTGCAGGCCCACTGTGATTGCATACTATGAAGCCTGATTGCCAGATTCTCTGGTAGAAAGAGTTTCCACCACTGTCACTCTTCCTCAAACCCAAGCTTTTACCCAGAGCCTCTAGTCCTTCTCACATATTCTCCTGGAATTTCCCAAACTGCCAACTTCATGGATCAAGGGGCCTTCTATGAACACTTAATTTGAATGGTTCAAAAAAGAGTTTACTTTTTGAGTGCTGACCCTCCTTGAACTGCTGCTGTGCAGTCAAGTATTTTGGTACTTAAATTTAAGCCCTGGGTGTATGTACCTTTTCTGTATGAGCTGCTACAAGATGCGTGTTTTCACATTAGTTAATTAGTTAGCTAAAAGCACTTGTAAGTTTTCCAATTAGCTTACTACCCTACAAGCCACAGAATCCACCTGTCAGATGTGCTGACTGACTGTTTCTTCAGTCTAACTACCTACTCTGCAGAAAGGCATGTTGTAGTGCTCCTTATTTCTATTGCATGACAAAACCCAGTTTACAATGGCATTAACACACAGGGTATTCATCCAGCTGTGCTTGGGCTGCACTTGTGCTAGCACATGGCCATATAAATATTAACAAGTATTGCACCAGCACTGACTGAGACAGCTTAATATTGGGCAAGAGTGTAGTACACAAACACACAGCACAACAGCACAGTACAGTACAGTGCAGCACTACAGCACAGTACAGGACACACTTGAGGAAGCCTCAGGGCCATCTGTACTTCCACATCTGAAAAGAAGCCACCGACCAGGACACGGTACAAGTCCCATACCCTGAGGACCCGTCCCTGTTCCAGAGCCCCAGAGGAAGAGCTCAGGGCCATCTGTACTCCTGTGACTGGTGGGAAGAAGCCCTGACCAGGACACTCAGTGCAAGTCCCATAACCTGAGGACCAGTCCCTGTTCCAGAGCTTCAGGGAAGCTCTCAGGCCATCTGCACTTCCATGACCAGCGGGAGAAAGCCACTGACCAGGACACCAAGTGCAACTCCATCAACCTGAGGACCTGTCCCTGTTCCAGAGCCCCAGGAAGCCCTCAGGCCATCTGTACTCTCACAACCCGGTGGGAGGAAACTGCCAACCAGGACACTGAGCACAAGTCCCATACCATGAGCCCTAATTTCTTCCTTATGTTCCCAGCCTAGGGCAGAGCTTCTCCTGTTGCTTGGCTCACTCCCCAACACTTTAACTTTTTGCCTTTCAAAACCTTCCCCTAACATTCTCCTAACCAGCTTCTAGCTGCTTCCAAGCTAACTGCACTTTTTTCTTTAATCTTGATTCCTGCTTCTGTCCTGAGACCATAAACAGGTCTAACTTTGGGCACCAAACAAATGGCTGACAACTGCAATGTTTGAGTCCTATCACCCCCCACCACATGGTGTCTATATAATTATTTTAACTCTTTTGTCTTTGGTTTCCTGCTCTCCTCCTGGGGATGCAGCCAAACTGTTGGTGTATTGAAATTCTTCCTAGGTGCCAATAGAGGGCCACCCGCTGTGAGTTTGGGCTTCTCCCCTCCCCTGGCTATTCGCTAGCTAATCCTGTTATCCCGCCTGACATTCAACACCTTGGCTAAGCCCTTTTGTTCTAGGGTTATATCTGTAACCCTTCCACACTCTCTTCCCAGGAGAAGTCCTCAGGGCCATCTGTACTCCTGCGACTGGTGGAGGAAGCCGCAGAACAGGACACCAAGCGAAGTCCCATACCCTGAGGACCCATCCCTGTTCCAGAGCCCCAGGTACAGCAGCAAGACACTGACTTTAGCTGTGATTTCAATTGGCTCCCAGACACTGAAGCCTTTAACCTATTGGTTAATGCAGTAACAACCTAGCTGGATTGGTGCTGTGGCACTTACTGGCTGTTTTGGGCTGTTCTGTGCGGTTTTGGCCATAAGGGATCTGGCAGTCACTGAAACTGTGCATTCTATTCCTGTTATTCCTTCTGCTCTGTTTTTGGGCCCTCTTCCCCACCCTCCCTAGGCCTCCATAAATAGTCATTATCTCCTCCCACTACTGAGGAAGTTGTATCACTGGGCACTCAGCTTGAGCCATCTGCCCCATTACTTAAAGGAGCACACCTTATTGACAATCCTGTTTACTTGTGAATAGAAACATAGAAACATAGAATTTGAGGCAGATAAGGACCGTTTGGCCCACCCAGTCTGCCCATTTCCTACCTAATGGATAAGCTGCAGATCCTAGTTAACCAGCAGCCTAATTCTTCCTACCCCCACCCCTTGAATTGCCTTTGACTGTCCCATGCATGCTTGGAATCCACCACTGTTTTTGACTCCACAACCTCCTCCGAAGGCCGTTCCATGCATCCACAACCCTCTCTGTGAAAAAATACTTCCTTAAATTACCTCTGAGCCGCCCCCATCTTCAAATTGTGCCCTTGTTCTTGCACACCTCTTTTTTGAAAGATGCTACCCTCTTGGACTTTGTTGATTTCCTTGAGGTACTTGAAAGTTTCTATCATGTCCCCTCTCCTCCTTTCCTCGAGGCTACATATTAAGCTACTTAAATCTCTCTTCATATGTCTTCGGTGCAGACCGGCACCATTTTAGTTGCCCTCCTCTGGACAGCTTCCATCCTGTCTATGTTTTGCAGAGTTTGGGTCTCCAGAACTGCACGCAGTACTCCAGATGGGGTCTCACCAGCGTCTGTACACAGGATAATAACTTCCTGTTTTCTACTGGTGATGGCTCTCCTTGCATCCCAGTATCCCCCAGCCCTCCTTGCTGCCCTCTCACTTTGCTTGCCCACCTTTAGGTCATCTGATATGACTACCCCAGGTCCTTTTCCATTTTGTTGTTATTAGTATCTCACCCCCATTGTGTACTCTTCCCTGGTTTTGTTTCCAGGTGCATTACCTTGCACTTCTTAGCATTGAATCTAAGCTGCCATACATTTGACCATTCCTCTAACCTTGCCAAGTCCCTTCTCATCCTTTCCACCCCACCTTGTGCAGCAACTCTGTTGCAGATTTTGTGTCATCGGCAAAGAGACATACTTTTTCTTCCAGTCCCTCTGCAATGTCGCTATAAAGACATTGAAGAGGACTGGTCCTAATACTGAACCCTGCTGTACACCAGTAGTAACCCCTTCTTCAGAGTGGACTCCATTTACTATTACTTTCTGTGTCCTATTCTTCAGCCAATTCTTTACCCAGGCTGTCATCTTGGGACCCACTCCCAGGCTGGCTAACTTGTATATTAATCTTTTGTGTGGACTGTGTCAAATGCCTTGTTAAAGTCTAGGTAGGCCATGTCCACAGCCCCTCCCTGATCTACTACTTTGGTCACCCAGTCAAAGAAATCTATCAGATTTATCTGGCATGACCTTCCGCTGTGAATCCATGCTGCCTTGGGTCTTGTGCCCCTCTGGCCTCTACATACTCAACAATTCTTTCCTTCAGAAGTGATTCCATCATTTTCCTACCACTGAGGTTAAACTAACAGGTCTGTAGTTTCCTGCTTCTGCCTTGCTCCCACTTTTGTGAAGGGAATCACATCTGCCCTCCTCCAGTCCTCGGGTACCACCCATCCTCACATGATTTGTTAAAAGGGTAGTCAGTGATGTCACTAGTTCTACCCTTAGTTCTTTAGAATTCTGGGATGAATCCCATCAGGCCCCATTGCTTTGTCCACCTACAGTTTTAAGAGTTCTTTCAGAACCTTTTCTTCTATAAATGGGCTGGTATCAACTTCTGTATCCAGAGTGTTTCTACTGTTTGTTTTAGGTACCTCCCTCTTCCTTTGTAAATACTGAGCAAAAATATTTGTTTAGTATCTCTGCCTTTTCACAGTCACCTTCTGCCCACCCTCCTCCCTTTATTAAGCCTCACTATCCCTCCCTTGGTCTTCCTTCGCTCCCTGATGTACCTATAAAGGTTTTATCCCCTTCTTAACTGAGTTGGCTATCTTTTTCTCAGTTTGGGCCTTTGCTGTTCTGACTGCCTTCCCAGCTTCCTTTGCATTAACTGATACAGTTCTCTGTCCTGCTCCTTCTGTGATTCCTGAATGTTTTCTTTTCTCTTGAACCTTCACTGCCACTTCCTTTAAGAACCATAGTGGTTTCTTACATCGTTTCATTTTATTTGCTTCACACAAAGGCTTGTTACCTCTGTGATGGCAGTTTTATTATTCCCCATTGTTCTTACACCTCCTTCCTGTCCATTTGCTAGTGCATTCCTTAGGCACTCACCCATTTGGGCAAAGTCAGCCCTCCTAAAGTCCAGTACTTTTGCCTTTGTATGGCTTGACTCTATTGCTGTGTTTATTGTGAACCATACTGTTCGATGGTCACTAGTTCCCAGATAGCTACCCACTTCTACATCTGTGATCCTCTCTTCATCTCCATTTGAGAGAACCAGGTCTAAGATTGCTCCCTCTGGAGTGGGCTCCAATACTAGTTGTCTAAGGCATGACCCTTGTAGGGCATCTAGAATAACCCCACTCTTCGAGTGGTGCTGCAACTGCACTCCAGTTAACATCTGGCATATTCAGATCACCCATCAGCAATATCTCCCTTTTTCTGCCATTCTAAGTATACTTTCTATCATTTCCTTGTCCCTTTCCTCCCCTGAGAAGAAGGTCTGTATCAACCCTGTGTGGATTGTGGTGCCATTGCTGGTCTCCAAATTTACCCACAGTGCTTTTTCGCCTCCCTATTTTCCCTTTTGTTCTGTTGCTTTGATTCCTTCCCTTATGCAAAGAGCTACTCCTCCTCCTCCTCTTTACCATCCCTGTCCCTCCTGTAGATAGTGTGTCCTGGTATGTTTCGTCCCAGTCATGGTTTTGTGTGTACCATGTTTATGTGACTGCCACACTATCCAGATGTTCCTCCTCCATCAAGGCCACTAATTCAGGAAGCTTGTTACTCAGACTATGGGCATTGGTACTCATTGCTTTCCATTTTTGATGGCTTTACCTTCTTTTGCAGCATCCCCCACTGACCTTTCTACCTGGGTCTTTTTCTCATTTAGTACCCTATTTTATAGGAGAGGCTGGGATTTTCCTGCTGCTTATCAGTGCCTCCCCTTGACTAGTTTAAAAGCTTGCCAATGAAGCATTTAAACCCATTGCTCAAAAGACTTGTTCCCTTCCTGAACAGATGCAGACAATCCTGCCAGTATAGGCTGGTGTCCCTCCAGGTGGAACCCCAGTCCCCAATGAAGCCAAACCCCTGTGATCCACACCATTTTTCAACCATTCATTAAACTGCATGGTGCAAAGTACCTCGCCTCACTCATGCCATTGACAGGCAGCACCTAGAGAAGGATAATGTGTGCTACTTGTCTTAGGCCCCTCCTCAATTCTAAAAGTCCTTCTGCACTGCTCTAATCTCATGATGAGCCAAGTCATTTGTCCCTAGGTGGACAATGACGTCCAGCTCAGACTCCCGCGCAGCTGTTCTCGTGATCCTGAGGATGTGCTTCCTGTCCCTCCTAGCCATGGCACCAGGCAGGCACCTTACTTCAGTTTTCCCTGCTCCCCAGTTCTATCCCCTAATAATTGGGGTCCCCACCAGGAGCTGCTTCCTTTCCTTGTGGTGTCCTCTTCCTCCTTCCTGTGGGCCTCCCTTGTGACAGTTGTCCTCAGCCTCCTTAGTCTCCTCTGTGGGTGCATCCATAGGGGAGCTATGCTCCCAGAATGGTGTATGGATTGTGGGTGGAACAACTGACTGGGTGCTCTGTTCCACCATCCTCACCCTTCCTGAGATCACTGTGATCCAACTGCTGTGCTTTCTTCACAACCTCTGAGATAGTGGTGGTGACTCTGGTGCTCCCTGGATAGGGGAGGTTCCCTTCCTACCGTCCAGTGTGACCTGGGGAAGGTTCCCTTACTACTGTCCATTGTGGCCTGAAGACAGGCAACTTCCTCCCTCAGGGCAGAGAGTTGTCTGCAAATAGGACAGCATCTCAGCCTCAGAAAGACTCCCGAAGACTGCTGCCCTACAGCCATTACATTGCACTACTCCCCACATGTTTATCTACTTTTTGTGTGTGTTTGTGTGTGTGATTGGTATGTTATATAGAAATATATACTGTATATTATACAATGTGTATGCTTATATTGTCAGTGCAGTGTGCCAGAGAGGATATGACAGTGACATGCACCTTGCACACTTGAGGAAATGATGTCAGAACCCCAGGTATAAAGGAACTATTTCAGGGTGGATGGGGTGAGGGTTGGAAGGGTTGGGCCTAAACTGTGCCCTCACAAAACAATCAGCTAAAAGCTCTGACCCACCGCTGCGATTAGTACCTTCCTGTCAGCAAGATGCCCTACACAACAATTTGACAGAGAAAATACCCTGCTAATCAAACAGAGAAAAATTCAGACGTCCAAGTCAGATACAGGTAAACCTCCCCAGCCCCAAAACAGCCTGGTGGTTTGTGCTCTGAAAGCAGTCAGCCCCAAAATAAGTCAGCTGTGCTTTAAACTCTTCCTGCATTGAAAATCTTAAGAATTGTAACAAACGTAATGCTAGATCCACCTCCTCTGTTGCTTGAAAGACTGTCTTTTCCTGATAATTCTAAGCTCCTTATTTCACCTTTCAGTTAGAAGTAGCCTCCACCTGCAGAATATCTGCTACAAACCAAAGACAATTGTAAGGTTCACCTCCTCTGTTGTGAGCACAAAGTGCAATATAGAATTTGCAAGTGCAATATAGAATTTCTTACACAGCTCACAGCTGAATAAAGAAGTAGTGTCCTTCCAGGTCAAGAAGATGTGCTTTGTGTCTCTAAATATTGCAGCCACCAGTAACTTATAGTAATCTGATCTAGTCTGGATATCTCCAGCCAGGGCAATTTGTTCTTCATTTGTTTATCCACTTATAGGATCACAGCTTTTTATTCTTGCAAGCTGCAGCCTGTAAAACCTGAGGAAGTCATATCATTGGACTGCTGTATAACCTTCAAGGATAATGACACCCTTGTGGCAGGTTTTTTTTGCAGTATCCCTGTGCCCTCATCCTGCCTCTTGATTTAGGCAGTTTTTTATGCCATGACTAACTTTGTGATCTGAACTAAGTATGAAGACAAGTTATTTGCAGCTCTGTATCCGCTAATATGCCCACTTGTAACATTCAACATTCAACTGCTGCACCCTAACAGTTCATATGAAGCTTGCATCACAGCTGACTGGTTGGGTACAGCTGGCACTTCAACATTCTGTACTGGTTATTTCAGTTACCAAAACTGGTACTGATATTTCAGTTACCAGTATTGGGACCCTTAGTGAAGTTACCCTGGTAGTCTGGAACCTTACCATGGAGGCCCATGGAATCTATGCCTCCATAACCATCCTTGGTTTCCCAGCTCTCTTTGCCCTTTTCGTTAGGATTATCATCTCTATGACATTAGACATCCTTGGTTTCCACCTCAAAAATCCTCCAACCCTACTTGAACATCCACACAAATGAAAATAGATTAGAGCTCACAGACTACTACGTGGTGCCATCAAGAAACTCTTGCTGCTTTTGTTATTATGTTCTGCAATGTCGAGTTAAACCCCGGTCCACCTGAGGTTATCTCCTCTTCTGAGAACCTAGCCATTATCAGAGGTGTGAATTTCATGCATGTCAACGTGTGCAGCCTACTAAAGAAGTTTGCTTCTATATAGGCTTGGATTTTCATGCTAAATCTGATATCTTGGTGGTCTCTGAGTCCTGGCTCAGATCTGGTACCACAGACTTTGAGGTGAACATACCATCCTATACCATTTTCAGAACAAATAGACAATCAAGAGGTGGTGGAGCCATCTATGTCTCATGGCAAGTTCCCAGCCTCTATTATTAATTCTACTTCAATTCCCAAAGAATATGAAAGCCTGGCTCTTAAAGTCGAGATTATCCCCACCTGTATCCTTCTGTGTTGTAAGATGCTATAGGCCCCTGTCGGCTGGACTACTGCTGTTAGACCATTTAAGCAGCATAACAGGGTCCATGACCTCAGAATTTATTATATTGGGTGAATTTTACTGGGTTGGTATTCTAGCAGCTCCAAACCACTAAAAATCCTTTGTGACTCCTTGGTCTATCCAACTTATAACGGAAGTAACGTACTCAAACAAAAGAACCTAAATAATAGTACACTGTCAGACCAGATCCTAGTGAGTAAATCCCACCTGTACTCTCATGCTGGTGTACTCTTCTGTGATATCGGTGACCACTGTTTTGTTGCCTGTGTAAGAACTGCCCCAAAATTATCTTCTAAAGTACATCCAAATTCACTTTTAAGAGGAATCAATGCAATTTTGACCCTCATGTATTCATACCTGGCCTAGAACACTCTGAAATGGCAGGAGTTCTATCCAGCAAAACAGTAGACATGGCATATATCTTTCAGGAAATTGTTCTCGGGCTCTTGACAAACATGCACCTCTGGTTAAAAACCACACAAAGAGGCCATTATGCCCATGGTTTATGGCTGAATTGAAGGCCAACCTACTCAATAGGAATTCGATCTGAAAAATGCAAGGAGAACTAAGCTCTTAGCACACTGGAATTCATCTAGGAGGGCAAGGAACCTTTGCACTAAGATGGTCAAAGTGGCCAAGGCTAATTACTGCTGGGCAGAACTTGATGCCTCTTCCAAGTCCTTGGCTAATTCTGGAAAACACTTCAAGAGATTGAAGGTCACGTGTCTCCCAACTCCTTATCTGCAAAAGTATCCATTAGGACCTTAGTGACTGATAAACAGTCAATCCTTGACCAGCTTAATAATCATTTTGCTACTGCAGGACTAACCTTAGATACTTCTCCTGCCAATTCCCTTCATTCACAACTCGGGTCACAAGTCCTAGTACCTTTGGTTATGGATGCAGTGTTCTCCTTACAACCTGCTTCACTGAAAGAGGTTGAAGAATTACTTTTCACCTGGATACCAGAAAGAGCACTGATGCAGCCCTCTTAGAGACATATTTCTAAAAACAGTCTCCAAGCCCTGGTGACACCAATCACATCTCTTTAACCTATCTATCCTCCTTGTGAAATTCCTCATATTGGAAACCACTCATGTGATTCCCTTATTCAAATCTTGTGATCATAGCAACCTCAAAACTGCAGGCCAGTCTCTTTACTCACTACCCTACCCAAAATGTTAGCGATGAAATTAAGTACCTAGCTTAGAAACTATCTAGAAACTGCAAATCTATTAAACCCTCATTAATCAGGATTCCGCAATGCCATTGTACTATTTCAGCCCTTGCAAAGGTTGCCAATGACTGGCAGGAAGCCTTGATACCAACAACTTTATGTGTGCAGCATTTCTAAATCTAAGTAAGGTGTTTGATACTGTCGACCATGAACTGCTCTTGGCAATCCTACAAAATGTTGGCATGGATTCACCCTCCTGAGATGGTTCTCCAACTATCTCATAGGTTGACATCAACAGGTAAAAGTGGAAGATGATTTTCACTACTGAAACTACTTTTGAGGCACATACCATAAGGCTCTATTCTGGGACCACTGCTTTTTGCAATCTGTGTAAATGGAATTGACATAGGAATCAAATCTGCTAACATTCATCTATTCACCGATGATATGGTACTTTACACTGACAGACCTACTCCTGAAGCAGCTTGCATGGATCTCCAGCAGGAGTTTAACCAGTTGCAAATACAATTACTGAACCAGAACCTACTCTTGAATGCCAAAAAACAAAGGCAATGCTCTTCTCACCCTTCACAAATGCTAACAACCTTACTACGCAAATATCCATTCCCCAGATTACTACACTTCTTGGTGAACCACTAGAATTTGTAACTAAATTCAACTACTTGGGAGTGTGGATTGATCACAAGCTTTCCTTCCATGTGCATATTGAGGAACTGATCAAAAGCTCAGGCAGAGGTTGGCCTGTTTTACAGAATAAAAAATCTGCTCACCCAGGATGCAAGGAAGAGACTAGTACTTGCCACATTCTTATCGTTACTGGACTATGCTGACTTCTTGTACTGCCATGGCCCTGCTACCACTCTAACAAAACTAGATACTCTTTTCCATAGAGCCATAAGATTTATCACCGGTGCTCTGTATTCTAAGCACCACTGCTCCCTATATGCTGCAGTAGGATGGACATCGCTTGCATATAGAAGACAAAAAAATGCCACCTTCTGGATGTACAGCGTAATCACCAAATAATTACCTCTATACATATCAAATTGTCTTCCACTAAGTGTGGTAGGTAAGTATGCCTTTAGAAGTGCCTCCTGTATCTCACTCACTGTACCTAAGTCATGTGGTGCTTGTATCTTATCTACAAGCTATGCACTTCCCATGCTATGGATCAAGGTACAAAAATCCTTGAAATTGGTCCGCCCTATCAATTTCTCAGCATTCAAAATGCTTTATGTACACTCTCAAGGACTCCTGTAACTGTTTCCCTGATTAGCATTGTGTCCCCTGGCACTTCAGTATCTACCACCCATTTTCTCATCCCTCTCTATAGGTTCCCATATCGTTAATCTGGTGCCCCTTCCTCTCCTTCTCAATAAGCTCCCATATTGTCGAGCGGTTGCTCTGTAGTGGAGTTGATAAATATCCCTCAGATGTCACCAGTTGTCCCTTACCTTCACTGGTTCACTTCACTGGTCCCCTTCTTTCCAAACTTTTGTTTTGTCCTCCTTTTTCCACTTATTTATGTTTCAAGCTTACCTATACATTTGCTTCACTTGTTTTTATGCTTCAAGCCTACCTCACATTATCTTTCCTTTTTGCTCTCTGTGCCCCACTCCCCAGGTTTTACTAAATTACATGTAAATTCTATGTTGCTCTAGGTACCCCCTGTGCTTTTCAGAGTTATACTGTCCTCTGTATAATTACCAAATGTTCTTATTCATCCGAATACTGATGTGATCATTATTTTGCCTTTATACAATAATGTATATAGTTTGCACTTATTTAGTATATTTCTTATGTTTAGTGGGTTTTCAATCTACTCTATGTATAGAACATGAATGTGTTTATACTGTTTATATATCTTCTTTATGTGTATTGAATCGTTACCTTGTTCAGGTCCACCTAGAAAATGAGTTCTTTCTCAACGGTGTTTCACACCTGATTAAATAAAGATTTGATTGATTGAGTAATTGATTGATTGATTGACAAATGCAGCACTGAATGCGGCACTGAATACAGCACTGTACACTGACACAGTACAAGCAGGGCAGAGAACAGCACAAGAGAGGAGGAGAGGTGGGCACCAATGAAAGACACACAACACAGCAGCAAAGGTTTCAAAAATGTTAGCTAAAAGCTGGCCTGGTGGTTAAGGGGCTGTGGCACTCTTTGCCTTACCTTTCCCATACTGGTGACCCAAGTTTGGGAATGAGCTCAGGTCACAGCGTTGGCTGGGGGAGGAGAGGATTGAGCATCTAGAGGACAGTTCTCCTCTCCTGGGGAGGAATGGTGTGCCATCTCAGCCTTTGGCTAACTCCAGATGTATGTTTGGGGTAGTGCTGCCAGCTTCAAGTGATATGAAAGGAGGTTCTGTAGGTTAGTGCACCTTCACATATATGTCTTTATGCCTCCTTGGCTGTGGACCTTGGGGAGAAAAGCGGAAAATGGATGGCATGGCCTAAATTAAGCCCTGCTCACCTTACTCCACTCTGCAACATGAGCCAATCACCAGCTCATCAGGATGTGTGTCACTGGGTGGGGAGGATGGCCCTTCCCTTCCCAGCACAGACATGGAGGGAAATCCAGGAAGATTCAGGACTAGCTTTTGATGTTGCAGAGTACCAAGCAAGAGGGTGGGAACAGAGCTGAACACCTGCCTGCACCATCTGAGGACAAAATGCTGTATGGCAAAAAAGGTTCACTAAAAACAGAACAAATAACAGGCAACAGGCCATAAAAATCAAAAAAAATAAGGAACGGCAACTGCTGGTAACAGAAAATAAAATCCAGGGAGCAACTGCCCATAAACTATTCATAAAGTCCATGGGCAACACATGTCCAAACAACCTATTGGCCTGCATATGTGGAAACATAGAAACACAGAATTTGACAGCAGATAAGGAATGCTTGGTCCACCTAGTCTGTCCATTTTCCCTACCTTCTGCATATACCACAGACCCTAATTTATCTGTGGCTTATCCTCTCTTCCCTATCTCTAGGTTATCCTTATGTCTATTTCATGCATTCTTGAATTTCCTGTAATTTTGCCCCCGCCACCTCTGAAGGCAGGCTGTTCCATGCATCCACCACCCTTTCTGTGAAATAATACTTCCTCACATTGCCACTGAGTCTACCCTCAGCCTCATATCATGACCCTTGTTCTTGAACATCTTCTTTTCTGAAAGATGCTACCCTCTTGTACCTTATGTACACCCTTCAGATACTGGAAAATCTGTATCATACCCCCAGGGAATACATATCGAGGTCCTCTGGTCTCTCCTCATATGACTTCAGGTGAAGTCCTTTCACCATTTTTGTTGCCCTTCTCTGAACTGCCTCCACTCTGTCAATGTCCTTTCAGAGATGCAGTCTCCAGAACTGGACACAGTACTCCATAAGAGGTCTCACCAATGATCTGCATAGTGACATCACCACCTCCTGTTTTCTGCTGGTGACACCTCTCCCTATGCACCCTAGCATCCCACTAGCTCTCCTCATAGCCTTCTCACACTGTGTGGTTACCTTTAGGTCATCAGATATGATTACCTCCAGGTCCATTTTCTGTTTGGCGCCGTCAGTACCTCCCCCATCATGTACTCTTCCACTGGTTTCTGTTCCTAAATGCATGATTTTGCATTTCTTTGCATTGAATGTTAGCTGCTACACTCTCAACACTCCTCAAGATTGTTTAGGTTACTTGTCATTTTCTCCACCCCTCCTGGAGTGTCAATCTCATTGCAGATCTTAGTGTCATCTGAAGAGGTATACCTTCCCTTCAGCCCACTGCAATGTTGCTTATGAAGACATTGAAGAGGACTGGCACCAGCACAGATTCCTGTGGCACCCTGCTGGTCACTCTCCCTCT
The DNA here is from genome assembly GCA_016271365.2 of Neoceratodus forsteri. NCBI lineage: Eukaryota > Metazoa > Chordata > Ceratodontiformes > Ceratodontidae > Neoceratodus > Neoceratodus forsteri. Next base: position 255,443,537 of record CM028137.1, on the reverse strand, counting down.
TTGGATTGAACTCTTTTCACCACCACCATCTCGTCCTATCACTCAACCAATTTCTGACCTAGTTTACCACCCCATGACCCACTCCCAAGCTGCCTAACTTGTTATGGTTGTGGTGTTGGCTGTTGCTGTTGTTGTTGCTGGCCATCTGGCTGGTTGGTCACTGCCAGGTCTTTGATGGCCTGCTTATTCTTCTCCAACCTCCTCCCAACCATACGCAGTAAACAGACTTGATGCTGCAATAGTTCATCCCTACTTTCATTTCCATGACACCTCTGTGTTACGAGTTGCTCCCCAGGCACATATGAAAGAAAGACACTGAACTCAGCATGCTGTGCACTCAGGATGAGGGACACAGGAGTGGCATACTGTGCATAACATATGTACAACCAGACTACATATGGGGTGACATGTCACACAGGAGGACAGGCTTACAGCTGTGATGACATGTGTTGTGCATACCTGAGACAGCAGTTTACACTCAAACAGTAGAAGACTGCATATAGAATAGATGTGCTGCAACAGAGAGACACAGCCATGCAAGATACACAGGACACCGGCAAACTAGCCACATGTGAAACTGCAGTACATGCCACAGCACCACTAAAGCACAGCTCAGTGGGCAGTATATCAGCCCAGTGGACAACAGTTGTAGCCATACTCTGGCAGCTGGCAGACCAGGCATGCAGAACACAGGTGTGCATGACGATGGATGTGACCTGTGGGAGAGAGTCTCCTGGTCCTCATCCTCTAGGATAGCCTCTATTAAGTAGATGATGTGGGTCATTGTTGTTACAGTTCTGGGTTCTATCTTTTGGGTTTGCTGTGGTTAAGACCCCTTTTTATAGTCCTTGACTTGGGAAGTGCTAAATGGTATTAGCACAGTGTTAATTTGTTGAATATAGGTGCTGTGCCAAATATTCATGTCAACACCCTTTTCTGCTCTTTATTATATAAGAGCACATGCACTGTCATCACTGGTTGGCACGCGCTAACAGCTGAATATTGCAGTTATGCATAATCTGCTGTTTGAGCTGGCACAAACCAGTTCAGCAGTGCAAACCCTTGAACAGGGAGGCCAGTGTGTACATAATGGGGGTAATGCACTCCAAGGAAAGAATGCACACTCCAAGGTGCAAAAGCTTTTACTGCAGATAATGCCTGCTGCCTTCTTAGCTCCAGATGTGTGCATTCTATCCCTGGTTCATGCGTTAATCCTCTGCAATGCACAATCTGTTGTGTGTTAACCCCATAATGATTACTAAAGCAATGCTCAGCCATCAACAGTAGCTTTCAGGGATAGTTTAAAACATTTAGTTCAAAATCAACTATTGAAGAAATAATTAAAGAGAGTTTGTTGTAATAATGAAAGTCTCCTGGGGCGGAATAAATAAAACGTTGATACAATTTGCTGCTGGTGAAGAGGCAACATTACCATTTGCTTTACTTCACTTGCTGTTTGGAGGTTTGAAACCTCAGAGAAATGCTTAGTATGACCTTTCATTCAAGTGTTCTGCCAAACATATGTTTTTGCCTGAGATGATTAGCTTGGAATGCTTACAAATTACTGAAGTGAAAGCAAAACAAAATCTTTGAAAAATGATTCTTTCCTCAAAGGACTTTTTAGCTGCTTTTATTCTGCAAGGTCTGCTAAAACTTGAACACAGTTATTTTATTTAAAGAATGAAGAGTACTCTCACAGTATGGGAACAGCACGTAGAAATGTTGGTCCGAGACAAGTACAGTTTGTACAGTACCCCAGCAACTGACTTTTTAATATCGGTCACACAAGCAGTAGCATCCTGGTGAGAATCCACGGTTATGGGACCCTCTGCAAAACTACATGGGGTGGAAGAGGCTTCCAAAGCAGGGCTGGTGATTCCCCTTTGTGTGCGAGATACTATCCGGTGTGTTACCACCACTTAACTTAGGTGGCATGCTGGCTTACAGTGAGCGAAAACTAGAATAGGCTTTTATTCACATAAAAGAGATTGCTATTTTTTTATATCCACAGACCTTCTTCTAATTTACTGAATGGATTGTTACAGTACTGGCACTGAAAGCAACACCTGCTGTTAACAAAGCAGTCCACTCTAAATGATCACCAAACTGTTCTTCAGCTGTCTTACTTTTTACTCCAAGCTTCAAGTGGACAATTGAAATCCACATCCTGAATATCTACGCTAATAGTGAAGACTTTATTGTAATGTATGGAACATAAGCTGTGACATATAAAAATGGTGGTTCTTTCCATTGTAAAAACAGTTTACTTTTAAAAAGTCATTTGTCTTTCCTTATTGCATGTCACAATAGTAAGGTTTCACAGAACACTGCTGCATTGCAAGTCACTATATTTGATACTGTGAACATTTCCTGATACTGTGACAACTCTGAGTCAAGGCATGCCATGGTTTCCAGAACTTTTCAACTAATTTGGTGTGTGATGTTTAGGGATGACTGTCCTTCCATGTTAACTTTCCTTAACATGAGTGTTTGAGGAGAACTGTTGTACAAAATGGACTACTTCTTTAATACTGTGGTAGTATAATTACTACCACAGTATTCCATGTGATGGTTATCATAACATTAACATTTTGTACCATGAAATACCAGCTCTCTAATCTTTTGCCCCTGTTACATTCATCTATATGAAACCATTGTTGGGAGGTTTGGACATCAAGCACATTTTAATTTGTTTATTCATTTATTTAACATTTTCTATTAGGTATGCACACTGAGCCAAGGCTCATTTCAGGTGCAACTTGGGGATGGTAGCATAGGATAAATACACAATATAGCATGCTGAACACTGTAAGACTTTAGATCCATTAACTGGAATTGAACAAAACAGTGGTAAGATTTACATTATACATGAATGCAAAAGCCTAATAGCAAGTAACAACAGTGACAATGCAGTGGGGAAGTTCTAACAAGCAATATTACAGTAGCTGTAACACCTAGGTGGTCAGAGACAGGAGCAGGAGTGTTTTTGCAGTCATTGAGTAGGACTTTTAGGGTGAATGGGGAGGAAGAAGAGTGACTAGAAGAGATTGTTATAATAGATAGCTAGAAGGAATCTAAAGTAAATTAAGGCATTGATAATTGTAAGCTGCTATAAAAGGCACTTTAGTTTTGCAAAAGATCTTCCCTGATGAAGGTGCGGTACAGTGGGTCCTGATATGTAGAAGAATTGTTCATTTTTCTGTCCTGTATACGTAACTGCAATTTTTGTTGATTGCAGTTTGTCATAACAAATCGAAGATAAATGCATGGCAGCCTAAGTATGAGCTGTGCTATTTTAAGTGTGCACAATTAAATAAGGAAACATGCCTTGCATTAGATTTAAAAATAAAAAGCAGTGGTTGCCAATGTTTCTGTGGGTGTAGACTGAGGTGATGGGAGAAGAGAGAAGTTAGGAGAGGTAAGAGGGGAGAGCAAAGAATCAGTAATTACATATTTGGAAAGCAGAGTGGAGGACACTTCTTCATTTGAAGGAATGAATAGAGGATTCAGGTAGAGATAACAGTGGTGAGTATGGGAAGAATACTTGGAGAAAAGTGACAGAAGAAGTGGTATAGGGTGTCAGCCAACCTAAAGATGTAACAAAGTTTCACAGTTTTAGCCAGAATATCTTGCTAGAAATACAGGAACCCATGTAATCCAATGGTAATTACTCAATTTGTCATGCAGGAAACACTAACATCTAATCTGGTCCTCCTCTAGGGGCCTCCTGGCAATTCCAGGACAAGGTTGAAAACTGCCAGTGATAGGGCATTTAGTGTCGCCAGCCCCATTCTGTGGAATTTGCTCCCTCCATCTGTTGGGAGGCCCCTTCAGTAGAGGCTTTTAAGACCCACCTCAAGGTCCTTCTGTTTAATCAAGCCTACCCAGACCAGACATATTAGTTATTTGGGAGTCCAGTCTTTAATTCTCACTTGATAATTATTTATTTTAGAGAGCTTTGTGTCCCAAATAGTATATTTATTGAATGCTGTTCTAAATGTTTTTCTTTATTGTTATTATTATAATTTATTTGATATTAAATTTTATTGATAGAATGCTTTTATTGTACAGCATCCAGAGCCTGGAAAAATAAAAGTTGCCTTTCCTTGCCTTGCCTGTCTAATTGCCTGCAGCTGTACCACCTTGGAGCCTGATATTGTCAGATTTCAGACATTAAGGAGGGTTTGGCATGATTAACAGTAGAATAGGAAACCTTCAATGAACGAGAGTACTGCAGGAGTTTAGGTGGTAGTTTGCACTGGGCACTCTCCCGTGTTTAAAAGTAGCTATACCAATACCCCAGCATAGTTTTGATGAACACTGTACTAGCTGATTTGTCGTCTTTAGATGAGAGATTAAATCAAGGTCCCATCTGCCCGTTCTGGTAGTTGCTCGGGTGGACATAATAGTGTATGCAGAGGTTGTGTTTAAAAGACCTCATGACTAAATAGTGATATCATTAGCATATGTTAGTTTTCAGAATTGGATTATTGAATGTGCAAAGTGTGTAGTTGGTTGGGGTCCATGATTTTTTTTGGAAGGGGTCCAAAGACCTTAAGGAAGTTTTTCCATTAAAAAAAAAAATCATGTCTGGCTTATGCCTGAAGTCTGGGTAGTGGTATATGTTTTGTCTGATATGTGTGTGTGTAAGTGTATGTGTGGGCTAATATTGTGGGACAGACTGGTGCAGGTGTGTAGATGGCTGGGTGCACACCATATGAATTCATTCACTGAACATTTTTTTTAATCTGGCCACACTCTGGTAAAATAACATAGAATAACATAGAATTTGATGGCAGATAAGGACCTCTTGGCCCACCCAGTCTGCCCATTTCAAATCAGTCATACTGTCACCTTTGACTTTCATGTCTGTACAGCTGCAACCACTGTGGCATCCTGTAATTGTCTGTTGGTGATGCCAGTAATGTTACAACTCATTGTCACTTAACCCCTGTCAGTAGTTAGGCCCTGCTGCATCCACATATGAGTACCCACTGTATCGTTGATTACAAAATTTTTAGATTGTCATGCATACTCAGACTACATTTTCTCAGAGTGAGTAACCTACTGTAAGTCCCAGTACATTCCTGTATACACAGTAGGGCATTTTGGACTCAGTTTTATTATATATTTTTATTTAGGTTCAATGGATATACGCAACCAGGTGAGGAGTTGTACTTGTGCAACATTGTTGATAATCAGGAAATTAGTTGTATGACTGAGTGCTTGACTGTTGTATGTAGATGCTGTGGTCATTCACACTCTCTGTCCCTTATGGGACTACCACCCTGTTGGAATGCAGTGAAGGCAAAGGACCCCTCTTGATGAGGTACCACTCCTAGAGGTGCTGTACAAACATAATTCCATTATGATAAAGGTACCTTAGGAAGGTGCCCCAAAGAAAAAGTGAGCTGTTGGGAGGAGGAGGGAAGATGGCAGGAGCAAACAAAACTGCTTCTAAATGAGGCTGGATGAAACTGGTTTAAACAGCCCATGAGAGAGGGTGAGTGACTGCTTACTCTGCCCCTAGAACTGCAAGCATATCATTTTCATTACTGACTGGCTGTAGTCACTGCAGTGCAGAAGACAATGACCAGCCATTGTGGAGGGAGGGCTGTGCCAGGTGTCCACCATGGGACCAATAAAAGTACATACTGGGTGGCCCTGGGTGAGGAGGATAGCATGGGGACCGGAAGGTGGGGCTTATTTTTAGGTAGTGATTGGCACTGGAGGACATGGCAGTGGAGGACTAGTTCTAGCTGCTGCCCTTTAAGAACTTGGAACCCCTGTCAATCAAAGGCAATGCCTCATGCTGGTCAGAGGTCCCTGTGGCTAAATAAAGAAGACACTGATGAAACCCAGTTTGTGTTTGTCTAAGTTATTTGTATTGGCAGTAAGTCCACAGGTGCAGCAACTGTGGTTATCAGCCAGCAGTTGATAGGCATGGCAGACCTGAAGAGAATGGTAAAGGATCCTAGTAGCAGCCTAACATTAAATTCCAAACTGGTCACCAGCATGTTCCTAAACATATATCTCTTTGAATGGGTGTTGTATTCCAGAGATGGAGAGGATGGGGTAATGCCTAGTCCACAGACCAGCCACATGATCTGTCCTAACAAGTTTCTCCTGAATCCCATTAGAATGTTGACAGAATTCCATACAGTCCCTGGTAGTCTAGAGCCCCCATCCTCCCCAATCTGCATTGAAATATGACAGTTACTGTATTACCCATCCCTTGTAGTCTAGTAGTCTTGGAGTCCAATCAAATTCCTCCCTCACTGGATGAGGTGGTTGCCTTTTTCAGTGAACAATCACCATGGTTGCCGACTGACTCGCCCCATGAAGAAACTTCGCACCAAGAGGAGCTGCTACAAGTGGATCACCCCCTTGAAATCCCTAATGAAAACCAGGACAAAGCTTGGAAGAAGTATAAGCACTCCACACCACCTGCTGACCTGATGAGCTATAAAATGCTCAGAAATAGGTGTAAGCTGGCCATTAAAGTGGCCAAAGGGAATATGTCACTCAACTACAGAAAAAAATCTAGAAAACACTAGATTCTTCTGGGCGCATTATAAATGGGTTAATAAAGTGGGCAGGCAAGACCGACAAAGGCCCCATCGAGGCAAATGGTCAACTAACAAATGATGACCCAGCATTGCCATGGCTCTCAACCACCAATTCACAAACCTCAACCAGTACAAGGCGGGACTGCCTCCCCGGTCCCAAATGGGCAGCCACTCCCCAAACTGGACCGCCCAACCTTCCACATCACACTGGTAAAACCCAATGAAGTTGTCCCACTGCTAATGACCCTCAAAACCTCTGGATCTGTGGGACCAGATGGGATTCACCCAGGATATTGAAGGAAGGAGCCCAGTCACTAATCAGACCCTTGACCTGGCTCCTTAACTGCTCCCCTAAGAGAGGTGCAGTCCCTGAACAATGGAAACAGGCCCACGTGGTCCCCATCCACATGGGAGGCCTGATGGAGTCTACTAGCAATTACAGTCCAATCTCCTTCTCTGTAGCCTGGCTAAGATACAAGAGAGGTTGATCTATGGACAACTCCATGAATACCTCGAGCTCCATCAACTCCTGGCACCCTCCCAGCATAGATTCAGAACTAGGCATGGGACAGACACTGCCTTACCAAATTCTCCACAGATGTGCTCAGAGAACTGGACAAGGGGACCCCCACTGGAATGCTCTTTATTGATCTATCAAGGCATTTGACCTGGTCAACCATAATCTGCTACTGACCGAGTTGAGCAATGTAGGCCTAGACAGCCACTCCCTTTCGTGGTTCGACAGCTACCTTACTGGGTGCTCACAGAAGGTAAAATGGAAAGACTCCCTATCAGAGCCGCTCCCATTAACTGAGGGGTGCCCCAAGGTCTATCCTTGGCCCTCTCTCTCCCTCTTCACCAACGAACTCAGCGAACACTGTGACGGGAGCTCTGTGGTCCAGTATGCGGATGATGCCATCCTCTATCATCCCTCCACTAATCTAGGAGTTCTCAGCTCCTGTCTACAAGAAGACCTGAGATCCCTGGAGCAATGGCTTGACACTAACAGAATGGTCCTTAACACTAACAAGACAAAGGCCATGTTGTTTGGCCCAAGATCCCTTGGTCATGACAGAAGCCAACACCTGCAACTGACCTCTCCATCTGGCAACAGACTAGGGTTGTGGAATCACTAAAATACCTTGGTCTCACACTGGACCAGGGCTTCACCCTCAAGGACCATGTGGACCAGGTAACAAAAATGCACATGCAAAACTAGGCATCCTATACCAGTTGAAAGACCAGTTGATACCAGATGCTAGGGCCTCTATTGCCACCAGTGTCCTACTTCTGACTATTACCTATCACGTCCCCAGTGGTCCAGGAGTAGCTAGACAAGAGAAGAATAGACTTCAAGTTCTCTACAATAAGGTGGCCTGGTTCCTACCCAATCTAACTCTAGGAACCATCATTCGACACTCTATCCCAACTAAACTGGCCCTCCTGGAAGTCTACCTCCAGTACCCTTTGCTCTGCCTAGCCTTTAAATTACTCAGCCCTACCCATCCTCCCAGCTTCTCCGGGCTTATCTCTAAAGAGTAACCGTCAGCTCCACTGCACAACAGACCGCATGTTCCTAGTAGTCCCAAGGGTCAGAACCAAGGTGGGGAGCAAGTCGTTCGCCCACACTTGCCCACCTATGGAACTCCCTCCCTCCAGGGTCAGGAAGCTCCCTCTATCAAAAGCTTCCGCACAAGGCTTCAGGTACATATGATGGCAACCTCCAAGTGCAACTGCTAAGGGACGGTCCACCTATCGGATGCCTAAAACTGCATAGCCCAATACCTGCCTGCAAGTTGTGGCTTTTACCTCCAGCTAGGGTAGTATCTATAATGAATGCACTAACCTAATGCCAAATTCAGCATGTGTAACCAGCTGACTGTAATCTATGCATAATCTGTATCATGTATGTATGCACTACATGTACCATATCTGTGATGTATTTTATGTTTATGTAATCCCAGGTACGCCCCTGAAAAGGGACCTCTGGGGCCCAGTGGGCTCATCCAGTTACCAAAATTTAATAAATAAATAGAGCCCCTACCCTGGCCACTGTATTGCAGCTGTACTCCCCACCTCCCTACCCATCACACTTACTCAGCACTTACTACATACATCCTTGGACACCAGACTCACCCTCTCATAATCTAGTTGCTGTTGTCTGTCTTCAAGTCCACAATGTTGGTGACTGCCACAGACCCTCTGGTCACCACGGAGTCAGCACAATAAAGTGCCACTTCAGTTAATGTGGTATTTTGAATAATACTACCACAAAGGGAAGTGCTGTATTGCAGTACCTTAATAAAGTAACATTTTGGTGGCAAACATAGAAGTTTAGAATGGCTACCACTGTAGGTCTAGCACATAAAACGTCTACCTCAATGAATCTGGGTGCAAGAGCAGGCTTTCCATAAAAGGGTTCAAATCTTTTTGGAATTGGGCCAAATCTCCTTCAAGCTGTAATAAATTATCTCCAGTGTGCAGTCTCTGTCATTAAACTAAACCATTCCATATAAGCTACTTTTCCATTTTGTAGTACTTATTTGTTTTTATTCAATATAGAAATTACAATGAAAATAGAAACATAGAAAACTGACAACAGAAGGAGACCCATGGTCCATAGGGTCCACCATGAGATGCCCAGGACCTAGCAATTGTCTTGGGGGCTACCCACTGCCCTAAATTACTGTATACTTGCTTTAATGTCTTGAAGTTGTGCTCTAGCTCTGTCTAACCTATGCTTGAAACTTGTCACAGTCTCTGTTCCCACTAGTATTGTGCGTAATTGCAGAATTTTGTTCTGTGAAATATTTCTCAAAATTTGTGCATTTAATGAAATATTTTGTAGGTATAAAATATGAAATTCCACTAGTGAAATCCTGAATTTTGCTGGCAAACTGTGAAATTTCACTACTAGGTGAAATTCTATCGCTCATGGGTGAAATTCCGCATTTTGCGGTTGAAAATTTCATTTTGCGTTGCAATTTTGCATTTCACACCCACAAAATATTTCATGGAATGTGCGGAATTTCACTAACTATTTAGTGCTGTGAAATTCACAATTTTGCAGAAATTTCGTGGTGGAATAAAAATTTCACTGCATCTCTAGTTCCCACCATCTCCACCAGTAGACTATTCCATGGCTCCACTACTCTTTTCATGGAGTAGTACTTTTTGGTTCCTGATCCCCACAGGGATCTCAGCTCCTACCATGTCCAGGGTTATCCCACTGGTTGGGTGCCCCTCCCCAAGGTCACTGGTAATGTACCTTGCTTACCCCCAGGGTGGGGCCATGGGAGCTGGACCCCACCCAGCAGACATACAGTAGTTGGCAGTGGAGGCAGCTGAGCAGAACTTCACACTCAGGGCCAGGATTTTTGTGTGCTGTATAGGGGCTGGGGATGTTCAATGAAGGCTGGCATCTGCCTTCCCATCCTCTAGTATGGCGCTGGCACAGCGGATCCCCAGCCTCTGCTAGGGTGCATAACATGCTGGGCACACTACTCCCAACCCCTTGGAGAAGGAGAGCAGTCTCTAGGATGCTCAATCCTTCTCCCCACTGGCCAGCCCTCTGATGTCCGAGTCCATTTCAAACCTGGGTCATCGGCATTACAGATGGAAGCACTGCCTCTGTGCTGGTGGGCCTACCCTCCATGAGTATTATTGCCTTAGATCCCTCCTGAAACTCCCCCAGCTTCCATTCATGCCCTCTAATTGTGTTGGTGACCCCTCTGGAACAGCTCCTCGGTGTCCAGTACTTTGTTTGTGCCTTTTGGAACTTGAATGTTTCTATCATGTCACCCTCTCCTTTCTGGTTTCATGTGAGTACATATTCAGTGCTGTTAGCCGTTCTTCATAGGTGAGTTCCTGCAGACCCTGGATCATCTTTGTCCCCTCTTCTGCACTAATTCCAGCCTGTCTCTATCCTTCTTCAGGTGTGGCCTACAAAACTGAACACAGTACACAGTACTCTAGGTGTGGTCTAACCAGGGATCTGTAGAGAGGATGATCACATCCCTCTCCTGCTATCAGTCCCCCTACCTATATGTCTATACAACCAACATTTTGTTCACCCTGTTGCATGCTTTATTACATTGGCTCGCCTGCTTCATGGTGTCCCTAACAATGACACCCAGGTCCTCTCTTCATACGAGGTGCTCAGTTTAACCCTATTGAGCCAATATTCCATCCCTGGGTTCTCTACTGATATGCATCACTTTGCACTTTTTGGGTTGAATTTCAGCTGCCAAAGATTTGACCACCTTTCCAAGTTTTGGAGGTCTTCTTGTAGGTTCCTACTGACTTCAAGAGTGTCCACATGCCCTCCGAACTTGATATTGTCTCTGAAGAAGGCTGACTTACCCTTGATACCATTGCCAAGGTCACTGATAAGTATGTTACAGAGAACAGGGACCAACACAGATCCCCATGGAACCCACTAGTAACTGCATCAACAGTTGACCTCACCCGTTTATCACCACCCTTTGATTACTGTCTGTGAACCAGTTGTCCACCCATTTGACTATACTTTCTGGGGCTCCAATGTCCTCCAGCTTCCTCAGCAGGCACTTGTGTGGTACAGAATCAAATGACTTGTGAAATCAAAATAGAGAAGGTCCACTGCATGTTCCCTATCCAATTCTCTTGTCACTCAGTTGAAAAGGGTATTTAGATTTGTCAGACATGACCTTCCTGCCATGAATCCATGTTATTTGGTGTACTGGAGCCCATTCTCCTCTAGGTATTGCACAAGGTCTTGCATAATCAATGTTTCCATTCCTTTTGCCACTACAAGTGAGGCTAACCAGTCTGTAATTCCTCACCCTACCTGTAATTTCCACCTCTTCAAAATAAGATCTGTTTTATTTTCTTTATCTTGTGTGTCTGTATTTAACCCCAATAAGACTCCTCTGGAATCAAATGGGTTGTCAGTTCCCAAATGTTGTGTTACTATTCCCTTAATGTTGTCCCAAAATGTCTTCAAGAATGGATAAGTGGCAAACATATGCAGCATGTTTCAATCTCAGTTAAGCAGCTACTGTAGGAGAAGATTCAGTAATTCTCTAATTTATTTTATGTAATTCTGAAGTATACTATGCTCCATGCAACAGATCATATTGTACTTGTTGAAACACTTTTCAAGACTTAATGTGGGTGACACATAACACCTTCCGAATGTATGGATCTCAGTAACCAGCTCCTCTTCCAATGTGCCTTTTATAATAATGGCAGGGAATTACATTATTTTTAGTAAGTTACATAGTTTTCCTACCATTTTTCTTTGTTCTCCTTATTTTTAAATACTGTAAGTTTTCTATTGGAATTAGAATTATTTCTTTTCTATATCCCTGTTTTTAAAGTAATCCCTCAGTAGTAACTATGGTAAATAAACTCTGTGAATGAGAATTTAGCCCTCAATTCTTCAAAACTCCTAAATTTCTGGTTCAAGTATATGTTCACAACCTTACCTAAGCCTTATTCACTTAAATAATAGGGATGCAGTCACATCCCTATAATTTAGAGGTTCAGTCTTCACTTTTGCACTTTACTAACTTTGCAACCATTCAAGCTATTCACATGACATTTGAATGCACTGTCGAGGCCAAAGATCTCTTGAAGTAGCAATTCTGTTCTGGTTGGATGTGTGTGTGTGTGCAGAGCTACAGATTATAAAAATGTGAAAATTAGCATTTTTGGTGAAATTCTTTGTCACGCCACTGTGCAAAATGGTCTGAAATTTTTTAGGGTAGAAAGGTCATGGGTCACAGATGTGCCTTTTGAAGATTTGGTGAATAAATATTAATCCATTCCAAATTTATTAAATTTCAAAGTTTCCTTTATTTCCAATGGGACCAGTTAGATGTCCCTCGAAAAAGGATTCTTTATTACAAATGTAGAATATTTTCTGTGCTTCTGACATCTTGTTTTCAGTCATCAGTAAAACAAAATAAAATAACTAAAGAAATACATGGGTTTAGTAGACAAACACAATTGTCTTTACCTAATTGGGACCAGTAGAATCTGAATCTGAGGCTAGTTTTTGATAAATTACTTAGAAATGTGTTTTGTAACATGACAAAATCCTTTTTCTGCAAACTGCAGAAAAATGCAAAACAGGATCCTTTTCACAATTTGCAATAAAAATTTTCTTTTCCACAGATCATGAAGAGAATTGTGAAATGGGATCCTTTTTGCAAAAATAAAGGAACTGTGAAAAGGATTCTTTTCTAAATTTGTAAAAGGAATTTAAAGATAGCTGTTTATTTATCACTCCACAGTTAAGAAACATTTTGTGATTTTGGTATAAAATTTTCAGGGTACAGAGGGCTTACCCACAGTTGTGCCTTGTGCTGCTTTGGTAAAATATATTAGTCTGTTGTGGAATTCTGTAGGTTAAAAGTTTGCTTTGTTTCCCTTAGGATAACATTATAATGTCAGGTGTACATAGTTGTTTCTTTGTCACTATGCTGGAAGGAAATGGTTTGCAATTTTGCTGTAAAATGTTTAGGGTACAAAGGGCTTGTGCCACTGAGTGTGCCTTTTCGGTTTTGTGAAAATACATTAATTTGGTGTCCAGTTACACAGGTTTCAAGTGTTGCTGTGTTTCTATAGTGTTTTTGATGCTGCACACTATGAGATAGGGCAGAGCCCAAATGCCCTGCACTCCCGGAGCAAATAAGGATACCACTACACTATCATAATAATTTTGCAATTACATATACCATTTTTTAACCATGAGACACACTAAGCTGGAAGCTTGTTTACAGGTGCCACCTTGGAGCACAAGAAAGTAAAGTGACTTACTCAGGGTCACACAGTATGCAAGTGGGGCTGTGGGATTCAAACCCAGGTCTCAGGTTTGCAGCTCAGAGCCTTAAACCACTGCACTGGACTCATGGGAGTGCAGGGCCCACAATATCTCAAAAATTATGATGGATGGCACCATGCACTCCCACAAGCAAATACAAATACCATTATGGAGTGATGGGAGCACAGGTCTTATGGATGGATGGCAGCATGGGGCCTGGAGGTACTGTGCTCTGGCATACAGATGGAATGTCACCATACTAATAGCCATGGCTAAAATGTGGTGGTCAAAATGTTATTATTAAATATGGTCACCAGTAAAACAGTTGTGAATTAAATGTTGCTTCTGCAACCAAAGACCAGCGACTGCCTGACCTCCCACAGTGCGACATTTTCACCGACCAGCATGGCCATCACTCACCTGAGAAAGAAAATAAAGTAATGCAACATGTGGCTGTAATATGTTGCTCCATTATCTTTCTTTTGTTGTGGAAGCTATCCATTAGCTTCTGCAGCTGCTTGCTGACCCTCCTTCAGACAAATCTCTTAGCTTACATTTTACTAGCTGAACTATGTATATAAGGGATACATTATGTCAGTGTAAATATGTGAATGAGTGCAGAGTGATCTTGGGCTGTATCACGAGTGTCGGGCCATGGTGATGTCCCAAGAATCACTCTACCTAATCCCATATTTCTATATTATTTAATAAGGGTGAGAGAATATCACATTAAGAAAAAACGATTATGTTTAGAGGTACAGTATGTGTTCTAGTTTCTGGATTTATTTTGTGACAGTGGTGTTACTTTTCTTCGTTTCTGAATGATTTTGGTTGTATTTTGTGAATGACTGCTTTGTATGTGTTTTGATTGGTTGTGTGGTTCTTGTAGTGTGTTGTGATTGGTTGATGTTCTACAGACTGTGTGTTGATTGGTTGTTCTAGTGGCGTGGGTGGAACCTGTTCTGGTAGTATTCATCATAGGATTTTCCGTCAGTGACACATTAGTAAAGCTTATTATTTTGGCTGTCGTTTGTTTATTATTTAGTATGATGGAAAAGATTTCATGGTGGTCTGTCATTTACTGGGTAAATATTTCTTTCAGAGTGTGCGATCACATGGTGTTGTGAGTGTGCCATTTACTTTCAGTTTATGCAGTTCCATTTTGTGGGAGGGAGTTTCAGTGTTGTGGGATAATTTCACTTTTTATTTTATTACATTTTTGGGGGTGGCATGGTGTGTTTCATTTCTTTCCTGTAACTTTATTCATTTTGGGTACCTTTGTGCTTGTGCAGCGTTATTTTAGTGGTTCTCCTCAGAGTTCTGCTGCAATGTGTCTGCTCCTCGAAGATTCTCAGGTACTTTCTGTTTCTTCAGGTTTGCTCTTAGGTATTTCTAATCAGCATTTATTTAACATTAGATGTAGTCCCAGCCCACTGGTGATGTAGACAGTCATAGTATATTTAGTTAGTGACGTGCACACAGTAGGTATATTGGACGTTTATTTAATGGTGGAAAGATCACACTTCAGTTATTTCACTGGGGTGAGAATATCAGTTTTCTTTAATATGATATTCTCTCACCCCTATTTATAAATAAAAAATAATTGCTAAAAATTATCTAGGCATCATTTAAGGTTGAAGCACATACCCACAAAGTAGACAAATGCTCCTGTGGCAGCTTTCTGACCCTTCCTTCAGACCCTTTCTTCTGATCCCATGGTGCAATGATGCACAGGGATCTGAGCTTCAGACTGTTACAAAATATTAGCACTTTAGCCTTTTAAATGCTTTAAATAAAACATATTGCCTTTTAAATGCTTTTAACAGGCGCAGTATAGCTCAGTAGCAGGAAGCAATATAGCACAGTGATAGGAGGCAGTATAGTCCAGTGGTTTAAGGCTCTGAGCTGCAAACCTGGAGACCTGGTTTGAATCCCACAGCTCTTACTTGCATACTGTTTGACCCTGAGCAAGTCACTTAACTTCCGTGTGCTCCCAGGTGGCACCAGTAAACCAGCTTTCAGCTTAGTGTGTCTCTCCTGGT
Source organism: Neoceratodus forsteri (assembly GCA_016271365.2). Classification (NCBI taxonomy): domain Eukaryota; kingdom Metazoa; phylum Chordata; order Ceratodontiformes; family Ceratodontidae; genus Neoceratodus; species Neoceratodus forsteri. The sequence continues at coordinate 255,428,118 of CM028137.1, read as the reverse complement.
AAAAAACATAAAACATATTGCCTTTTTAAATGCTTTAAATAAAATGTATTGCCTTTTAAATGACTGTGAAATGCTTTAGATACAACATATTGCCTTTTAAATGGCTGTGAAGAGTAAACAAGCTACATGAGGTTGCACTGTGAAGAGAGCTTCAAGGTTGCAAATGGACTTTGTACGCAACCAGGTAACTTTTATTCTGTTCAGAAGCAGACACTGCTTAACTCCAATCAGGGCTTTAACAGCAATCTGTCTCGCTATTGAAATGTGCCACAACTATTCAACCACAACAAAGTAATACATGTGCTGTTTTAGCTGGCTTATTTGTCCCTGCGATATTATGTCCACATCATTCAGACCACAACATTTTGTCCAGGGATGACTCAACCAAACATAGTGCTCCACATGCAAATATCCATAGCATTATGGGTGATGGGCATGCAGGGCTGAAAAGGCCCTTCGTTCCACATGGAAATAATAGTACAATTACAATCTTTCAAACATATTGGATGGGTAAGGTTACGATTATACTATCTCAAAAAGCAATGAAATTCTTTGCAAGAAAAACTTTGTTAATGCATCAGTTAGGTTCCAGTGCTAAAAGTTGGGAAATCTGCTGTTAGGGATTCTAACCTAACACCTCACCCCCACCGTGCATGCAGCAACAGGGTGTGGAGTGTGCCTTGGGGTTATCAGCCCTAATGATCACCACATTCTCCTATACTGTACCCATTTCAGCTTATTTACTCATGGAATGGGGTGAGCATTAGGGCTGAAAACCCGGTACACCTCTCGCCCTGTTGCTACATGTGAGGATGGGGTGGAGTGTGAGAGTTGGACACCTAACAGCACATTTCCCAACTTTTGTCACTGAACTCTGATGCATTCACATATTTTTGCAAAGAATATTTTACATATCTGATTGGATCCCAATTTTCTATATAGTAGTTCTTATAAATTGCCTTGTAATCTGAAATTGTAGTTTTCTGAGCTAATAATTAATTTGTATATTTCCAAATGTTGTTAGAGTTTTCAAAAGTATTGAGTTTGCTCAACTGAGTATTAGAAAGAATAGACCTTATCAATACAATAATGCAGTTTGCTTTACCCTCTTTTGGTGGACTTAAAGCAGAAAAATAAAGTGGAAAAATGACCCAAATTTCAAAATGACTAGAGACTATATAAGTTATGGGGAAGCTTGAAATAAATATGTACATTAAGTGAGAAATGCAAAAAAAAGTATTTTAGAAAAACATGAAGGATGGCACTTTGGACCCATGAAATGTGGGGCTATGATTAAAAATCTACCTGAAAATATACTAATCAAGCCAACATCAGTGTGAAGGGACAGATGATAGGCATTTGGTGGGGAAGAGATGGCAAATGAATTAAATAATTATTTACTGAATTTGGAGCCTTTCCTTCCAATAAAGTTGCTGCTACATCATGGAAGGACATAGTGAGGAGAGAAATGGGCAATCCCAAATTTAGTTTTTCCAAAATCCAGGTGTGGGAGGTACAGCATTTACTGTTAAAACTAAAAGGTGACAAAAGTGTTTGCCTGGATAACCTTTCTCTAAGATTATTAAAATGTTGACTGTGACATAGCTGAGCAGCTGACCTATTTGTTCAATTGGTCACTGGAGTCTGGATCTGTGCCATGAGGATGGAAATTGGGTAAGGTAGTCCCCATAAAGAGGTGGATCATCTGAACTAATAACCAATTATAGACCTATTTTTGTCAGTCATTTCAATGATGTTAGAAAGGCTAGTGTGTAACCAACTTCAGAATACATAGACAAAACGAGTTACAGGACCCATATCAGTCCCATTTCACAAGAAAACACAGCACTGTATACTCTTGTCAAAGGCCTTGGATGATGTTTGCAAAACTATGGACTATGGACAGTATACTGGGGCCATCTTTGTCAACCTGTCCAAGGCCTTTGACATTGAACCATGGCATACTCTTGGAAAGGTTGGCCCAGTTGGGACTTGGCTATGAGGACCTTAGCTGGTTTAAATCCTATCTCAGACATAGAAACAATATACTGTAGTTAGCGACTACACTTCTGGCAGTCTGGATATACCAAAAGGGTCCCCAGTGATCAGTACTATGTCCTCTTAATCACTTTGTACATGAGAGGCCTGGGTGGCAATTTAAGGCACGAATATTACTTCTATGCAGATGATACTGTGATTTTTATAGCAGTGGCTTGCTCTTGGTTGTCCAGGCTGAACTACGAAGGTTGGCAAACATTTTAATACAAAAGTTTTAAAATGGATGGCCTGGTGGCAATGAGGGTTGAGGTGCTGGATGCCTGGGATCAGGAGCAACCTCGGGTGTCAGTGGATAGGCCTGGGTAGGAGGATCAAGAATCCTAGGGACTACTCTCCTCCTCTTCCAGGAGGGGATATCTGCTGGCTCCTGGTGGTGACTGGGGCTGGTGCAAGTCATGGGACACTAGAGGAGTCAGTCCAGGCAGACATCCGATGTCGGTGCATGGGCGTGCACTACAGCTTCATTGACATCCCATCATGCCCATGCTGCGTGGGTTCAGGGGAGAAAATAGCCCCAATCCTCCAGCACTCTTGAAGGTCTGCCCGCAGCACTGCACGATCACTCCTAGGTAGCTCCCTCTGGCCCCGACTCTCTGAGTTTTCTTCCACATTGTCAGGTTACAATGTGGCCAGGAAAGGTGAAAGGGTGAGGAGGTTGCAGCTAAGCCGTGGCAATCAATGCAGGAGCTACCAGGGAAAAACTGGATAATGGGAACCATAGGATCACCCCAGCCAAGGAGGTAAGGCAGATAAAAAATAAAAAAAGTTAACAAATGAACAGACTAGCAGCACCCCCACAACCACGTGACCAATATTTCATGTCCCACTAATGCTTTATCAAGCATATTTTGTATTAAAATGTTGGTTAACTAGACTTAGCTTTTATGTTCTTTCATTTGTGCTTTTGCTGAGCAACCTGACTTTTTGCTTATAAATTCTATTTGAACACGTGGCTTCAGCTTTGTTCTCCAAGTAGCCATCTATCCAGTTCTGAACTACAAAAGGGTTTTGATACTTTACAGTTGTATTCTAAAGTCTAATACTAAAATTAAGTGCAGGAAAAACAAAACTGATGAAGCAAAATTAAAAAGGATTGAGCATTCACCCTTCACTATTTTAACCTGTAATGGATGCTCGCTGGACCTAGTGTATAGCTATAAACATCCGGGGTACTGGGTGATTCTAGTGGCATGGGAAATACCCACATTGATCTATTGGTGGAAAACAATTGTTGTACACGTCGGCATATTGTCACAATATAAAATGCCTGTCTTTATATCTGAAAAAAAACTAGCGGAAACACAAATCTTCCCATTATTTGTTATGCAGTCAAAGTCTATAGAATATTCCACATAAAACAAGCTTCATACGCTTGACATTTGTACAATACATTGGCAAGAATGAGTCAAGGTTGAAAAACACTTTGTTTATCACTGTGAAATGTACAAGAGGGTAGGATGGTTTCATTAAAGAACCATAGAAAATTAAATAAAATCATATTTGTAGTCAAAGTGTACATGAGACCGACACACTAGTCACTAACTGGGTGCCTAACTATCAGAAGAAAATTATCTTCCCTGAGAACAACAGACCAACTTGCCCTGTATATACCAAGGATCAAAACCCAATGGGCTACTTTCTTCTTTCCCATTTTGTTCTCAACTTGTGGAACTTTCTTCTTACAGAATTTAAAATTATTCGTTGCAGAAATCACCAGTGTCCACTCTTATAATATAGTTCAAAGGTACATTTTCTTATATGATGCTTGTTGCCGGAAGCTGAGGTTTAATTATTTAAACATTAACAGAGGTGTATAACAACACACTGAATTATCTTCCACATGTCATTTTGTTTGGTAAAAATCTGTTTTTAAATGAAGTTCTCATATTTTGTATGTTGAAATATGAACTGTTTATAATGAATGCTAATTTTTGATGTCTCTATGATGTTTTCTATGCAACAATTTGGAGAATGAACTGCTGGTGGACACCATTGTAAATGAGACTTGTCTCAGTGGTTATTCTAACAAACTGAATTGAACTGAATTGAATCACTTCAGTAATTTCTGGCAATATAGTCATGCCCAGTTCCAATTTCAGGGATTGTGTGTCAGGCTCATCTGAGAGTATATTTGAAAGCTATAGCCTGTAGTTCAATGGGAGGTGCAACTAGCTACACACCCTTTTGGCATATTTAAGGGCAGTCACCCTCACTCCACACACAAGCATTTTCCTTACTGTCCAGAGACTCTGTTGGTCTGTGTTCTCCATGGAACTCACTGGGACCCCCCGTGTTGTTGTGCTTTAAGCTCTGCTGGTTTGTGCTGGATTTCTGTTTTGTGTTCTCCAGCTTTTGGTTTGTATTACCTGTCTCCGCTACTGTGTGCTTCCTACCTGCTCCTATACTTGTGTTTTCCTTTGTTTGTTTCTTTTGGGTTTTCAGTTCATACCATCTGTGTTTACATTGTTTATTTGTGCTTTAGTTTGTTTCCTTACCTTCAGCTGCCCTGTGCCGTGCTCTCAGGCTGTATTTCCTCACCAGATTTTCCCAACCCTCAGTCACTTCCATTTTATCTTACCTTGTGCATGCGCAAGCAACATCTTGTGGTAGTAGAAGAAATGCAGAAGTGTGTCAGTGTTGGAGAATGGGGCATGCTTTAGTAGGTGTATCCCTCATTCCCTAACTAGCCAGACTGCTAGCATTGACACAAGAATTATATAAAGTGCCACCAACTTGAAAAAATGTGCTGCAGCAATCGGAGACAAACTCATCATGCAGCTGCACAGATGACACGGCTCCTGTATGTGCCTTTCTTGGTGAAAACATTTCAATAAATATGGCAGCAGAAGGAGCCGCTGTCACAATCCCAAAGAAAGCGACATCGGGGTGCAGTCCCGTGTTAGTGTGTCCCCCACCCACAACATTCTGTGGCACACTGGGAACCCACCTCAGTGAGTCACCGCCACTCAAAGCCGACCGTGTCTGCGTTCCCCCCCACACCCATTGTGTGGCACACTGGAGCCCACCCTAGTATGCCCAACATTTGTTTAATTTCCCGTAAAGAAAGAAAACAGTCTCATAATGTTAGTTTTTTCTGTGCCTGAAAAACAGTCCCTTGACTTGTCCATGGCACCCTCCCCAACCTGCACCCATCCTCTGAGCACCCCATCTCTGTGCATCCCCCTCACCCATACTTACCTCCACGGGTCCGATCTGCAATCTTTGGTGGAGCAGGAACACGTCTGGACTCTTCAAAGCTGAACTGCAAAATAAAGAAATGCCAATAAGCTGTATAATAGCATCAGTGGAGGCTTTAACATAGTGGTATATTTCAGTCATTTATTGAATTTTGGCTTCACATTTTCAACATGAGGTTCTTGGGACCCCGCCTCATAAACACATGCACTGTCATCTGTTATTTGGTCCTGAAAGGTCATTTCATGTTCACTGTGCAGAATCACCTTCGGGACTGATTTATAAAGTGATAGTGCCACTGTTCATGAGGTGGGGTCCCAAAACCTATGCTGCAAATCTGGTGAAAAATTCCAAAAATGACTGTGTTACAATCATGCATTTGCAGTTTCCTTGTATGCTCGTAACCCTGACAATTTTAATATTTCACTCTCATATTTTTAAGATTGCCATTTTTCATACCTCCTATGAACAGCATAGCTATAATTTTTCACATCCTGCCCGAAATGTGTTTTCGCAAATCTGGCAGACAATGGCAAACTCTCTGTGGGAAATCAATGTTCGGACAGATTAACAAAATCATAGTGCCACTGTTCATGAGCAGAGGTCCCAAAATACCTATTTTGAAAATGTGGTTAACAAAATCCCCAAAATAATTGCGTTACAGGGTGTATGTTGCACAGTTTCTATACACGCTCATGACTTCACCAATTTTCATATTTTCACTCCAGATTTTCAACATTGCCATTTTTACACCTCCTCATGAACAGTACAGCTGTCATTTTCACATCTTGCCCAAAATGTGTGCACCTGTGGCACCAAATGGTGCAGTCACTGCAAAATTACCTTTCAAGCTACCGAACTGTTAGTGCCATTGTTCATGAGGTGGGGTCACAAAAGCCCATGTTGAAAAATTTGGAGTGAAAATACCAACAAACGCCAAGGACATTAGGGTTTCTAACCATAACACTGCACTCTGTAGAGACTGACGGGGTCAGGTGTGATTTGGGATTGTCGGCTGTAATGCTCACGCCATTCCACCCCCACCCTTCAGCCAGTGACAGGCATCAAAGGTATGCCTTGGACTCTTCTGCCCCAAAGTTCACCCCATTCTCCTATACTGCACCCATCTCAGCATATTTCCTCATGGAATGCAGTGAGTGTAACGCTTCAAAGACCCCAAGGCACACCACATCACTTGTCGGTGTCTGCAGGGTAGGGTAAGGTGAAATGGCATGAGCGTTATGGCCAATGATGCAAAGGAACACCCCATGTCTGCCAGTCTCTGCAGGGTGGGATGAGGTTGGCATCAGTTCAATACTTCACTGCTATTCCTATTATGCATCTCTAACTCCCAGCACTACCAATGCCAATGCCAGCAAGACAACATAGGCATTGACAAATGCTTGTTATTGTGTGTTTCAGATTCCACTGCTGTTCCTGCCTGCTATCTCTAGTGCTTTCCAACCTATCCTTTGCACCTGGCCAGGCTTCACCCCACCTCCTTGCTGCTTTGTGTTCTCCTAGCTTTGCTCTTGCTCCACTTTGTGCTAGCTCACTATTCAGTATTGAGTTAAGTGTGCTTTGCTCACTTTATTCTGTGTTTGCTCAGCCTGGCCCAACTGCTGCATTGCTTTAGTGAGAGATTCATCTATTACACTGGCTGCCTGGTTCAGCTCCAGCTGCAGGCCTTTTAACAATTTATTTCGAATTTAACTATTTTGAACCTCTGAGTCATTACTTTGCTTCCTGTGTTTCCATTGCTCTAGCAGCTTGCTATCATATGGCCTGTCCTTCATTAGGACCTTGATAATATTATAGTTGCTGTTGGTCTCATCATGTTCCCACATCTACCAACTCCTTACTTTTACCAAACCCACAGCAGTCTTGTTTCTGATTATAACCCTAATCCTGCTTTCATGGCTTGGCATATTTAACTTATTTGAATTGGCTGCTTGATTGGTGGTGTCATGTTCATGGCTTCCTTGTTTTCTATGGCAGGGACTGAGGAGTCTGGCGGGTCTCACGGCCCCAGGCAGGTGAGCAGCTTCATATGTAGTGTATTGTATGAGCCCCTGGCTCTTCTGGCCTCCTGCTGCTGCTGCTCTGCATAGCCTTTTACGGCAGTACACAACCAGCAATTCCAGGCAACTCTCTACCTAAGGGCTTTGGCTCACCCAGCCTTCTACCATCCCTTCCCCAATATTATGCACCTAGTTTACACAATTATCTCAGCATTCCTGTCCCTTGCACTGCCAGCAATGCTCATCCCTACCTTGTCTGGCATCATATCCTGTTTACTTGCTTTCAAACCACACCTCCCACTGTACTGACTTGCAGCCTCCTACTACCTAATCAGTTTTACAGCCTGCTCCTCTCCAACCATTGGCCCAAGAGTCTGTCTGGCTTCGCTATTCTCTTACTCATAGTATACAATTCAATTCACTGTCAATTTGGCTTCCTAATGGACTTGGTCAGCATGCATTCCTGTGGTTGACAACTGCTATTTTCCTTACTTAGACCCACAGAGGGTCCATATTGCTCAGTCTGACTCACGACAGGTCGGATCCAGTCAAGACCCACAAGAAGGTCCACAGTGCTCAGTCTGACCTATGTACAGGTTTCTCCATGTCTGCTATCATCCATTACAACCCACATGCATCCCATGCTCCTTACCACATGCAGGTCTCATGCTCATTATAACTCACTTTTCACATGTTGAAGACATGCCACCATATCCATCATTCTAGGATGCAGGGCTAGCCCTGTGGCTGACTATATCTCTCTGCACCTCAAAGTCTGCATCTTGAGTATGTGAAGCTTGAGGTGGGATCCTTTACCTGCTCCATAGTTGGGAAGATCCTCACTCTGGTGGACCTTCAGTTGTCAACCGTACTAACGGCACCTCTCAATGTAGAATTTAAGACTTCAGGGCCAAAGGGTGGGGATCTCATAGAAAGGGCCCTATTAGCTGCCTGAGAGTGTTCAGAGGCACCTTTCATGCTATTCTCCCCACGACCACCTCTGGTTCACCTGATTTGTTCATAGATCGGTAGGACAGCTGAGCGCTCAGTGGTCATTATTCTCCTCCTCCTGCCTTGTCGAACTCTTTGTTGCAGAGCGAGCTTGCAACCCTCCACGGCATTCCCATTAGAGGGATAGAGTAAATGTGTTCCTGAAAATTCAACCTCTTGGACCGGCTACATTAAATTGAGTAGCAGAGCCGCCACTACCAAAACTGTCCCAAAGCCTGCAGAGGAGGCAACCTAGGCATTGGATCCCAAGAGATTTCCTCCTCAAATGTTTTTTTTTCTCCTCCATGCCAAGGGTCATAATACTGGATAGGCATTCTTGTAGTCCATAGGTCACTTTGGTAGGTTTCCCACTTATGTGGGTTCCGCTGTAGGATGGAGTCAGGTGGCAGTCCTGTAACTGTCCCCTCTCCTTCTTGGCTATCTCTCTCTCTCTCTCTCTCTCTCTCTCTCTCTCACCTTAGGAAGCCAAGCCTCCACACCTTACAGTCAGACCTATGAGTGGGTCAACATTCACCTTTCATTTCCTTCCTAATTTACTCAAACAATACGCACTAACTGACCTATGCTACCAGCTGATCCCCATTACCAACCACCTCACGTGACAGGTCTTTATTGACACATGTTACCAGCTAAACCTATGCTACCACCCGACCACGTACAGGTCTTTATTGACACATGTTACCAGCTAAACCTATGCTACCACCCGACCCACGTACAGGTCTTATTGACACATGTTACCAGCTAAACCTATGCTACCAACCGACCTCCACGACAGGTCTTTATTGACACATGTTACGCTAAACCTATGCTACCAACCGACTCCACGTGACAGGTCTTTATTGACACATGTTACCAGCTAAACTTATGCTACCAACCCGACTCCACGACAGGTTTTATTGACACATGTTACCAGCTAAACCTATGCTACCAACCGACCACGACAGGTCTTTATTGACACATGTTACCAGCTAAACCTATGCTACCAACCCGACCTACGGGTCTTTATTGACACGTTACCAGCTAAACCTATGCTACCAACGACCTGCATGACAGGTCTTTATTGACACATGTTACCAGCTAAACCTATGCTACCACCCGACCCACGTACAGGTCTTTATTGACACATGTTACCAGCTAAACCTATGACTACCAACCGACCCATGTAAGGTCTTTATTGACACATGTTACCAGCTAAACTTATACTACAACCGACCTCACGTACAGGTCTTTATTGACACATGTTACCAGCTAACCCTATGCTACCAACCGACCCACGACAGGTCTCTTATTGACACATGTTACCAGCTAAACCTATGCTACCAACCCACCCACGACAGGTCTTTATTGACACATGTTACCAGCTAACCCTATGCTACCACCCGACCCACGACAGGTCTTTATTGACACATGTTACCAGCTAAACTTATGCTACCAACCCGACCTACGTACAGGTCTTTATTACACATGTTACCAGCTAAACCTATGCTACCAACTCGACCTACGACAGGTCTTTATTGACACATGTTACCAGCTAAACTCTATAATACCAACCGACCCACGACACAGGTCTTTATTGACATCGTTAACAGCTAAACTTATGCTACCAACCACCCACGTACAGGTCTTTATTGACACATGTTACCAGCTAAACTATGCTACCAACCCGACCCACGACAGGTCTTTATTGACACATGTTACCAGCTAAACCTATGCTACCAACCGACCCACGACAGGTCTTATTGACACATGTTACCAGCTAAACCTATGCTACCAACTCACCCACGTACAGGTCTTTATTGACATGTTACCAGCTAAACCTATGCTACCAACCGACCCACGACAGGTCTTTATTGACACATGTTACCAGCTAAACCTATGCTACCACTCGACCTACGTACAGGTCTTTATTGACATGTTACCAGCTAAACTCTATGCTACCAACCCGACCCACGACAGGTCTTTATTGACACATGTTACCAGCTAAACTTATGCTACCAACCCGACCTACGAGAGGTCTTTATTGACATATGTTACCAGCTAAACCTATGCTACCAACCGACCGTACGACAGGTCTTTATTGACACATGTTACCAGCTAAACTTATGCTACCAACCGACCCACGTGACAGGTCTTTATTGACACATGTTACCAGCTAAACCTATGCTACCACCCGACCCACGACAGGTCTTTATTGACACATGTTACCAGCTAAACCTATGCTACCAACCGACCTACGTACAGGTCTTTATTGACACATGTTACCAGCTAAACCTATGCTACCAACCGACCTCACGACAGGTCTTTATTGACACATGTTACCAGCTAAACTCTATGCTACCAACCGACCTCATGACACAGGTCTTTATTGACACATGTTACCAGCTAACCCTATGCTACCACCCGACCTACATACAGGTCTTTATTGACACATGTTACCAGCTTAACCCTATGCTACCACCCGACCTACGACAGGTCTTTATTGACACATGTTACCAGCTAACCCTATGCTACCACCCACCCACGTGACAGGTCTTTATTGACACATGTTACCAGCTAACCCTATGCTACCACCCGACCCACGTGACAGGTCTTTATTGACACATGTTACCAGCTAACCCTATATCTACCACCCACCCACGTGACAGGTCTTTATTGACACATGTTACCAGCTAACCCTATAGCTACCAACCTGACCCACGACAGGTCTTTATTGACACATGTTACCAGCTAAACTTATGCTACCACCCGACTAATGTACAGGTCTTTATTGACACATGTTACCAGCTAACCTTATGCTACCACCCGACCCACGACAGGTCTTTATTGACACATGTTACCAGCTAACCTATGCTACCACCCGACTCCACGACAGGTCTTTATTGACACATGTTACCAGCTAAACCCTATGCTACCACCCGACCCACGACAGGTCTTTATTGACACATGTTACCAGCTAAACCTATGCTACCACCCGACCTACATACAGGTCTTTATTGACACATGTTACCAGCTAAACCTATGCTACCACCCGACCCACGACAGGTCTTTATTGACACATGTTACCAGCTAAACCTATAGCTACCACCGACCCACGTGACAGGTCTTTATTGACACATGTTACCAGCTAAACCTATGCTACCACCCGACCCACATACAGGTCTTTATTGACACATGTTACCAGCTAACCCTATGCTACCACCCGACCCACTGACAGGTCTTTATTGACACATGTTACCAGCTAACCCTATGCTACCACCCGACCCACGTACAGGTCTTTATTGACACATGTTACCAGCTAACCTATGCTACCCACCTGACCACGTACAGGTCTTTATTGACACATGTTACCAGCTAAACTTATGCTACCAACCGACCCACGACAGGTCTTTATTGACACATGTTACCAGCTAAACCTATGCTACCAACCCGACTCCACGTACAGGTCTTTATTGACACATGTTACCAGCTAAACTTATGCTACCACCCGACCTACAACAGGTCTTTATTGACACATGTTACCAGCTAAACTTATGCTACCACTTCGACCCACGACAGGTCTTTATTGACACATGTTACCAGCTAACCCTATGCTACCACCCGACCCACGTGACAGGTCTTTATTGACACATGTTACCAGCTAAACCTATAGCACCAACCGACCCACGACAGGTCTTTATTGACACATGTTACCAGCTAAACTTATGCTACCAACCGACCTACATACAGGTCTTTATTGACACATGTTACCAGCTAACCTTATACTACCACCCGACCCACATACAGGTCTTTATTGACACATGTTACCAGCTAACCCTATGCTACCACCCGACCTACGTCAGGTCTTTATTGACACATGTTACCAGCTAACCTTATGCTACTACCGACCTACGTACAGGTCTTTATTGACACATGTTACCAGCTAACCCTATGCTACCACCCGACTCCACGTACAGGTCTTTATTGACACATGTTACCAGCTAAACCTATGCTACCACCCGACCTACGACAGGTCTTTATTGACACATGTTACCAGCTAAACCTATACAACCAACCCACCACATACAGGTCTTTATTGACACATGTTACCAGCTAACCCTATGCTACCAACCCGACCCACGTGACAGGTCTTTATTGACACATGTTACCAGCTAAACTTATGCTACCAACCGACTCACGTACAGGTCTTTATTGACACATGTTACCAGCTAAACCTATGCTACCAACCGACTCCACGACAGGTCTTTATTGACACATGTTACCAGCTAAACCTATGCTACCACCCGACCCACGTACAGGTCTTATTGACACATGTTACCAGCTAAACCTATGCTACCACCCGACCCACGACAGGTCTTTATTGACACATGTTACCAGCTAAACCTATGCTACCACCGACCCACGACAGGTCTTTATTGACACATGTTACCAGCTAAACTCTATGCTACCAACCCACTCACGTACAGGTCTTTATTGACACATGTTACCAGCTAAACCTATGCTACCAACCCGACCCACGACAGGTCTTTATTGACACATGTTACCAGCTAAACCTATGCTACCACCGACTCCACGACAGGTCTTTATTGACACATGTTACCAGTTAAACTTATGCTACCAACCGACCCACGACAGGTCTTTATTGACACATGTTACCAGCTAAACCTATGCTACCAACCGACCCACGACAGGTCTTTATTGACACATGTTACCAGCTAACCCTATGCTACCAACCGACTCACGTACAGGTCTTTATTGAACATGTTACCAGCTAACCCTATGCTACCACCCGACCCACGTAGCAGGTCTTTATTGACACATGTTACCAGCTAAACCTATGCTACCACCCGACCCACGTACAGGTCTTTATTGACACATGTTACCAGCTAAACCTATGCCACAATCGACCCACGTGACAGGTCTTTATTGACACATGTTACCAGCTAAACCTATGCTACCAACCGACCTACATACAGGTCTTTATTGACACATGTTACCAGCTAACCTTATATACCACCTGACCCATATACAGGTCTTTATTGACACATGTTACCAGCTAACCTTATGCTACCACCCACCTACGTAAGGTCTTTATTGACACATGTTACCAGCTAACCTATGCTACCACCGACCCACGTACAGGTCTTTATTGACACATGTTACCAGCTAAACCTATGCTACCACCCGACCCACGTGACAGGTCTTTATTGACACATGTTACCAGCTAAACCTATGCTACCACCCGACCCACGTACAGGTCTTTATTGACACATGTTACCAGCTAAACCTATGCTACCAACCGACCCACGACAGGTCTTTATTGACACATGTTACCAGCTAACCTTATGCTACCACCCGACCTCCACGACAGGTCTTTATTGACACATGTTACCAGCTAACCCATATACCACCCGACCTGCACAGGTCTTTATTGACACATGTTACCAGCTAACCCTATGCTACCACCCCACCACGTACAGGTCTTTATTGACACATGTTACCAGCTAAACCCATGCTACCACCTGACCCACGACAGGTCTTTATTGACACATGTTACCAGCTAAACCTATGTACTAACCAACTTCACGACAGGTCTTTATTGACACATGTTACCAGCTAAACCTATGCACCAACCCAACCCTGCACAGGTCTTTATTGACACATGTTACCAGCTAAACCTATGCTACCAATCTGACCCACGACAGGTCTTTATTGACACATGTTACCAGCTAAACCTATGCTACCAACCGACCGACGTACAGGTCTTTATTGACACATGTTACCAGCTAAACCTATGCTACCAACCGACCCATGACAGGTCTTTATTGACACATGTTACCAGCTAAACCTATGCTACCACCCGACCCACGTGACAGGTCTTTATTGACACATGTTACCAGCTAAACCCTATGCTACCAACCGACCCACGTACAGGTCTTTATTGACACATGTTACCAGCTAACCTATGCTACCACCCGACCCACGACAGGTCTTTATTGACACATGTTACCAGCTAACCCTATGCTACCACCCGACCCATGTACAGGTCTTTATTGACACATGTTACCAGCTAACCCTATGCTACCACGACCTCGTCAGGTCTTATTGCACATGTTACCAGCTAAACCTATGCTACCAACCGACTCCACGTAGCAGGTCTTTATTGACACATGTTACCAGCTAAACCTATGCTACCAACCGACCTACATACAGGTCTTTATTGACACATGTTACCAGCTAACCTTATGCTACCACCCGACCTACATACAGGTCTTTATTGACACATGTTACCAGCTAACCCTATGCTACCACCCGACCCACGTACAGGTCTTTATTGACACATGTTACCAGCTAAACTTATGCTACCACCCGACCCACGACAGGTCTTTATTGACACATGTTACCAGCTAACTCTATGCTACCACCCGACCTACGACAGGTCTTTATTGACACATGTTACCAGCTAAACCTATGCTACCACCCGACCTACATACAGGTCTTTATTGACACATGTTACCAGCTAACCCTATGCTACCACCCACCTACGACAGGTCTTTATTGACACATGTTACCAGCTAACCCTATGCTACCAACCCACCCACGACAGGTCTTTATTGACACATGTTACCAGCTAAACCTATGCTACCACACCGACTCCACGTACAGGTCTTTATTGACACATGTTACCAGCTAACCCTATGCTACCACCCGACCCACGACAGGTCTTTATTGACACATGTTACCAGCTAAACCTATGTTACTACCCGACCTACGACAGGTCTTTATTGACACATGTTACCAGCAACCTATGCACCAATTCGACCCACGTGACAGGTCTTTATTGACACATGTTACCAGCTAACCCTATGCTACCACCCACTCTACCAGGTCTTTATTGACACATGTTACCAGCTAACCCTATGCTACCACCCGACCTCCGACAGGTCTTTATTGACACATGTTACCAGCTAACCCTATGCTACCACCCGACCTACGTAACAGGTCTTTATTGACACATGTTACCAGCTAAACCTATGCTACCACCCGACCACGACAGGTCTTTATTGACACATGTTACCAGCTAAACCTATGCTACCACCCGACCCACGACAGGTCTTTATTGACACATGTTACCAGCTAAACCTATGCTACCAACCGACCTACGTACAGGTCTTTATTGACACATGTTACCAGCTAAACCTATGCTACCAACCGACTCCACGTACAGGTCTTTATTGACACATGTTACCAGCTAACCCTATGCTACCAACCGACCTACATACAGGTCTTATTGACACATGTTACCAGCTAACCTTATGCTACCACCCGACCTACATACAGGTCTTTATTGACACATGTTACCAGCTAACCCTATGCTACCACCGACCCACGTGCAGGTCTTTATTGACACATGTTACCAGCTAACTATACTACCACCCGACCCACGTACAGGTCTTTATTGACACATGTTACCAGCTAAACCTATGCTACCACCGACCTACGTACAGGTCTTTATTGACACATGTTACCAGCTAACCTATGCTACACCCGACCACGTACAGGTCTTTATTGACACATGTTACCAGCTAACCCTATGCTACCAACCCGACCTACGTACAGGTCTTATTGACACATGTTACCAGCTAACCTTATGCTACCAACCGACCCACGATACAGGTCTTTATTGACACATGTTACCAGCTAAACCTTATGCTACCACCCGACCTCACGACAGGTCTTTATTGACACATGTTACCAGCTAAACTATGCTACCAACCGACCTACGACAGGTCTTTATTGACACATGTTACCAGCTAAACCTATGCTACCCACCGACTCACGACAGGTCTTTATTGACATGTTACCAGCTAAACCTATGCTACCAACCGACCCACGTACAGGTCTTTATTGACACATGTTACCAGCTAAACCTATGCTACCACCCGACCCACGACAGGTCTTTATTGACACATGTTACCAGCTAAACCTATGCTACCAACCGACTCCACGACAGGTCTTTATTGACACATGTTACCAGCTAAACTTATACTACCAACGACCTACGTACAGGTCTTTATTGACACATGTTACCAGCTAAACCTATGCTACCAACCGACCCACGTACAGGTCTTTATTGACACATGTTACCAGCTAAACCTTATGCTACCAACCCGACCCACGTACAGGTCTTTATTGACACATGTTACCAGCTAAACCTATGCTACCACCCGACCCACGTACAGGTCTTTATTGACACATGTTACCAGCTAAACCTATGCTACCACCCGACCCACGTACAGGTCTTTATTGACACATGTTACCAGCTAAACCTATGCTACCAACCGACCCACGCACAGGTCTTTATTGACACATGTTACCAGCTAAACCTATGCATACCAACCGACCCACGTACAGGTCTTTATTGACACATGTTACCAGCTAACCCTATGCTACCACCCACCTACATGACAGGTCTTTATTGACACATGTTACCAGCTAACCCTATGCTACCACCTCACCCACGTACAGGTCTTTATTGACACATGTTACCAGCTAACCCTATGCTACCACCCGACCCACGTACAGGTCTTTATTGACACATGTTACCAGCTAACCTATGCTACCAACCGACCCACGTACAGGTCTTTATTGACACATGTTACCAGCTAACCCTATTACCACCCGACCACGACAGGTCTTTATTGACACATGTTACCAGCTAAACCTTATGCTACCACCCGACCCACGACAGGTCTTTATTGACACATGTTACCAGCTAACCCTATGCTACCAACCGACCCACGTACAGGTCTTTATTGACACATGTTACCAGCTAAACTTATGCTACCAACCACCTACGTACAGGTCTTTATTGACACATGTTACCAGCTAACCCTATGCTACCAACTCACTCCACGTGACAGGTCTTTATTGACACATGTTACCAGCTAACCTTATGCTACCACCCGACCCACGTACAGGTCTTTATTGACACATGTTACCAGCTAACCCTATGCTACCACCCGACCCACGTACAGGTCTTTATTGACACATGTTACCAGCTAACCTATGCTACCAATTCGACCCACGTGACAGGTCTTTATTGACACATGTTACCAGCTAAACCTATGCTACCAATGACCCACGTACAGGTCTTTATTGACACATGTTACCAGCTAAACCTATGCTACCACTCGACCCACGTGACAGGTCTTTATTGACACATGTTACCAGCTAAACCTATGCTACCACCCGACCCACGTACAGGTCTTTATTGACACATGTTACCAGCTAAACCTATGCTACCAATCTCGACCCACGACAGGTCTTTATTGACACATGTTACCAGCTAAACCTATGCACCACCCGACCCACGTACAGGTCTTTATTGACACATGTTACCAGCTAACCTTATGCTACCACTCACCCACGTACAGGTCTTTATTGACACATGTTACCAGCTAACCTATGCTACCAACCTACCCTACGACAGGTCTTTATTGACACATGTTACCTAAACTATAGCTACCAACCGACCCACGACAGGTCTTTATTGACACATGTTACCAGCTAAACCTATGCTACCAACCGACCTACGACAGGTCTTTATTGACACATGTTACCAGCTAAACCTATGCTACCAACCCGACCCACGTACAGGTCTTTATTGACACATGTTACCAGCTAAACCTATGCTACCAACCCACCCACGACAGGTCTTTATTGACACATGTTACCAGCTAAACCTATGCTACCAACCGACCACGTACAGGTCTTTATTGACACATGTTACCAGCTAAACCTATGCTACCAACCGACCTACGTACAGGTCTTATTGACACATGTTACCAGCTAAACCTATGCTACCAATCACCCACGACAGGTCTTTATTGACACATGTTACCAGCTAAACCTATGCTACCAACCGACCCACGTACAGGTCTTTATTGACACATGTTACCAGCTAAACCTATGCTACCACCCGACCCACGTACAGGTCTTTATTGACACATGTTACCAGCTAAACCTATGCTACCAACCACTCCAGTACAGGTCTTTATTGACACATGTTACCAGCTAAACCTATGCTACCACCCGACCTACGACAGGTCTTTATTGACATGTTACCAGCTAAACCTATGCTACCACCCGACCTACGACAGGTCTTTATTGACACATGTTACCAGCTAACCTATGCTACCAACCGACCCACGACAGGTCTTTATTGACACATGTTACCAGCTAAACCCTATGCTACCAACCCACCCACGTACAGGTCTTTATTGACACATGTTACCAGCTAAACTTATGCTACCAACCCACCTACATACAGGTCTTTATTGACACATGTTACCAGCTAACCTTATGCTACCAACCGACCCACGTACAGGTCTTTATTGACACATGTTACCAGCTAACCCTATGCTACCACCCGACCCACGTGACAGGTCTTTATTGACACATGTTACCAGCTAACCCTATGCTACCACCCACCCACGACAGGTCTTTATTGACACATGTTACCAGCTAAACCCTATGCTACCAATCGACCCACGACAGGTCTTTATTGACACATGTTACCAGCTAACCTATGCTACCACCGACCCACGTGACAGGTCTTTATTGACACATGTTACCAGCTAAACCTATGCTACCAACCGACCCACGTACAGGTCTTTATTGACACATGTTACCAGCTAAACCTATGCTACCAACCGACCCACGCAAGGTCTTTATTGACACATGTTACCAGCTAACCCTATGCTACCAACCACCCACGTACAGGTCTTTATTGACACATGTTACCAGTTAACCCTATGCTACCACCCGACCCACGTACAGGTCTTTATTGACACATGTTACCAGCTAACCCTATGCTACCACCCAACCTACGTACAGGTCTTTATTGACACATGTTACCAGCTAAACCTATGCTACCAACCGCACCCACGTACAGGTCTTTATTGACACATGTTACCAGCTAAACCTATGCTACCAACCCGACCCACGACAGGTCTTTATTGACACATGTTACCAGCTAAACCTATGCTACCACCCCGACTCACGACAGGTCTTTATTGACACATGTTACCAGCTAAACCTATGCTACCAACCCGACCCACATACAGGTCTTTATTGACACATGTTACCAGCTAACCCTATGCTACCACCCGACCCACGTACAGGTCTTTATTGACACATGTTACCAGCTAACCCTATGCTACCACCCGACCCACGACAGGTCTTTATTGACACATGTTACCAGCTAACCCTATGCTACCACTTCGACCCACGTACAGGTCTTTATTGACACATGTTACCAGCTAAACCTATTACCAACCGACCCACATACAGGTCTTTATTGACACATGTTACCAGCTAAACCTATGTCTACCACCCGACCCACGTGACAGGTCTTTATTGACACATGTTACCAGCTAAACCTATGCTACCAACCGACCTACGACAGGTCTTTATTGACACATGTTACCAGCTAAACCTATGCTACCAACCGACCACGTACAGGTCTTTATTGACACATGTTACCAGCTAAACCTATGCTACCACCTGACCCATGACAGGTCTTTATTGACACATGTTACCAGCTAACCCTATGCTACCAATTCGACCCACGTACAGGTCTTTATTGACACATGTTACCAGCTAAACCCTATGCTACCAATCGACTCCACGTACAGGTCTTTATTGACACATGTTACCAGCTAACCTATGCTACCACCCGACCCACGTGACAGGTCTTTATTGACACATGTTACCAGCTAAACCTATGCTACCACCCGACCTACGACAGGTCTTTATTGACACATGTTACAGCTAAACCTATGCTACCAACCAATCACGCAGGTCTTTATTGACACATGTTACCAGCTAACCTATGCTACCACCCACCTCCTACAGGTCTTTATTGACACATGTTACAGCTAACCTATGCTACCAACCGACCCACGTATAGGTCTTTATTGACACATGTTACCAGCTAAACTTATGCTACCAACCCGACCTGCATACAGGTCTTTATTGACACATGTTACCAGCTAACCCTATGCTACCACCCGACCTACGACAGGTCTTTATTGACACATGTTACCAGCTAAACTCTATGCTACCAACCGCACCCACGACAGGTCTTTATTGACATGTTACCAGCTAAACTTATTACCAACCACCTACGACAGGTCTTTATTGACCATGTTACCAGCTAACCTTATGCTACCACCCGACCTATGTACAGGTCTTTATTGACACATGTTACCAGCTAAACCTATGCTACCAACCGACCCACGTACAGGTCTTTATTGACACATGTTACCAGCTAAACCTATGCTACCAACCGACCCACGACAGGTCTTTATTGACACATGTTACCAGCTAAACTTATGCTACCACCCGACCCACTGACAGGTCTTTATTGACACATGTTACCAGCTAAACTTATGCTACCAACCGACCTACGACAGGTCTTTATTGACACATGTTACCAGCTAAACCTATACTACACCCGACCCACGACAGGTCTTTATTGACACATGTTACCAGCTAAACCTATGCTACCAATCGACCCACGTACAGGTCTTTATTGACACATGTTACCAGCTAACCCTATGCTACCAACCGACCCACGACAGGTCTTTATTGACACATGTTACCAGCTAAACCTATGCTACCACCCACCCACGTACAGGTCTTTATTGACACATGTTACCAGCTAACCTATATGCTACCACCCGACCCACGTACAGGTCTTTATTGACACATGTTACCAGCTAACCCTATGCTACCACCGACCCACGGACAGGTCTTTATTGACACATGTTACCAGCTAACCTATGCTACCAACCCGACCCACGTACAGGTCTTTATTGACACATGTTACCAGCTAAACCTATGCTACCACCCGACCCACGTACAGGTCTTTATTGACACATGTTACCAGCTAACCCTATGCTACCAACCGACCCACGTGACAGGTCTTTATTGACACATGTTACCAGCTAAACCTATGCTACCACACCGACCCACGACAGGTCTTTATTGACACATGTTACCAGCTAAACCTATGCTACCAACCGACCTCCACGTACAGGTCTTTACATGTTACCAGCTAAACTTATGCTACCAACCGACTCACACAGGTCTTTATTGACACATGTTACCAGCTAACCTATGCTACCAATCGACCACGACAGGTCTTTATTGACACATGTTACCAGCTAAACTTATGCTACCACCCGACCCACGACAGGTCTTTATTGACACATGTTACCAGCTAAACCTATGCTACCACCGACCCACGACAGGTCTTTATTGACATGTTACCAGCTAAACCTATGCTACCACCCACCCACGTGACAGGTCTTTATTGACACATGTTACCAGCTAAACTCTATGCTACCAACCGACCTACATACAGGTCTTTATTGACACATGTTACCAGCTAACCCTATGCTACCAACCCACCACATCAGGTCTTTATTGACACATGTTACCAGTTAACCTTATGCTACCAACTCACCCATGTACAGGTCTTTATTGACACATGTTACCAGCTAACCTTATGCTACCACCCGACCTACGACAGGTCTTTATTGACACATGTTACCAGCTAAACCCTATGCTACCACCCGACCTACGTCAGGTCTTTATTGACACATGTTACCAGCTAACCTTATGCTACCACCCGACCCACGACAGGTCTTTATTGCACATGTACCAGCTAAACCTGCTACACCCGACCTACGAGGTCTTTATTGACACATGTTACCAGCTAAACCTATGCTACCACCCGACCTCACGACAGGTCTTTATTGACACATGTTACCAGCTAAACCTATGCTACCACCACCTACGTACAGGTCTTTATTGACACATGTTACCAGCTAAACCTATGCTACCAACCGACCTACGTACAGGTCTTTATTGACACATGTTACCAGCTAAACCTATGCTACCAACCGACCCACGTACAGGTCTTTATTGACACATGTTACCAGCTAAACCTATGCTACCAACCGACCCACGTACAGGTCTTTATTGACACATGTTACCAGCTAACCTATGCTACCAACCCACCTACATACAGGTCTTTATTGACACATGTTACCAGCTAAACCTATGCTACCACCCGACCACGACAGGTCTTTATTGACACATGTTACCAGCTAACCTTATGCTACCACCCGACCACGACAGGTCTTTATTGACATGTTACCAGCTAAACTTATGCTACCAACCGACCCACGTACAGGTCTTTATTGACACATGTTACCAGCTAACTATACAACACGACCTACGTACAGGTCTTTATTGACACATGTTACCAGCTAACCCTATGCTACCACCAATCTACGACAGGTTCTTATTGACACATGTTACCAGCTAAACCTATGCTACCACCCGACCCACGTACAGGTCTTTATTGACACATGTTACCAGCTAAACTTATGCTACCACCGACCACGTACAGGTTCTTTATTGACACATGTTACCAGCTAAACCTTATGCTACCACCCGACCTACGAACAGGTCTTTATTGACACATGTTACCAGCTAACCTTATGCTACCACCCGACCCACGTACAGGTCTTTATTGACACATGTTACCAGCTAACCCTATGCTACCACCCGACCCACGCACAGGTCTTTATTGACACATGTTACCAGCTAACCTATGCTACCAACCCGACCCACTGACAGGTCTTTATTGACACATGTTACCAGCTAACCCTATGCTACCACCCGACCCACGACAGGTCTTTATTGACACATGTTACCAGCTAAACCTATGCTACCAACCCGACCCACGTACAGGTCTTTATTGACACATGTTACCAGCTAAACCTATGCTACCACCCGACCTACGTACAGGTCTTTATTGACACATGTTACCAGCTAAACTTATGCTACCAACCACCCACGTACAGGTCTTTATTGACACATGTTACCAGCTAACCTTATGCTACCACCCGACCACGACAGGTCTTTATTGACACATGTTACCAGCTAACCCTATGCTACCAACCCGACCCACGTGACAGGTCTTTATTGACACATGTTACCAGCTAACCTATGCTACCACCCGACCTACGACAGGTCTTTATTGACACATGTTACCAGCTAACCCTATGCTACCACCCAACCTACGTACAGGTCTTTATTGACACATGTTACCAGCTAAACCTATGCTACCACCCGACCCACGTGACAGGTCTTTATTGACACATGTTACCAGCTAAACCTATGCTACCAACCGACCCACGTACAGGTCTTTATTGACACATGTTACCAGCTAAACCTATGCTACCAACCGACCACGTACAGGTCTTTATTGACACATGTTACCAGCTAACCTTATGCTACCACCCGACCCACGACAGGTCTTTATTGACACATGTTACCAGCTAAACTTATGCTACCAATCACCACGACAGGTCTTTATTGACACATGTTACCAGCTAACCCTATGCTACCACCCGACCCACGTACAGGTCTTTATTGACACATGTTACCAGCTAACCCTATGCTACCACCCGACCCATGACAGGTCTTTATTGACACATGTTTAGCTATAACCCTATGCTACCACCCGACTCCACGTACAGGTCTTTATTGACACATGTTACCAGCTAACCCTATGCTACCACCCGACCCATCGTACAGGTCTTTATTGACACATGTTACCAGCTAAACCTATGCTACCAACCACTTACGACAGGTCTTTATTGACACATGTTACAGCTAAACCTATGCTACCAACCCACCACATACAGGTCTTTATTGACACATGTTACCAGCTAACCCTATGCTACCACCCGACTCCACGACAGGTCTTTATTGACACATGTTACCAGCTAACCCTATGCTACCACCCCACCACGAGGGTCTTTATTGACACATGTTACCAGCTAACCCTATGCTACCACCCGACCCATGACAGGTCTTTATTGACATGTTACCAGCTAAACTTATGCTACCACCCGACCCACGTACAGGTCTTTATTGACACATGTTACCAGCTAAACCTATGCTACCAACCGACCCACGTACAGGTCTTTATTGACACATGTTACCAGCTAACCCTATGCTACCACCCGACCCACGTACAGGTCTTTATTGACACATGTTACCAGCTAACCCTATGCTACACCGACCCACGACAGGTTCTTATTGACACATGTTACCAGCTAAACCTAAGTACCACCCGACCCACGTGACAGGTCTTTATTGACACATGTTACCAGCTAAACCTATGCTACCACCCGACCCACTGACAGGTCTTTATTGACACATGTTACCAGCTAACCTATGCTACCACCCGACCCACGTACAGGTCTTTATTGACACATGTTACCAGCTAACCTTATGCTACCACCCGACCTACGTACAGGTCTTTATTGACACATGTTACCAGCTAACCCTATGCTACCAACGACCTACGTACAGGTCTTTATTGACACATGTTACCAGCTAACACCTATCTACACCGACCCACGACAGGTCTTTATTGACACATGTTACCAGCTAAACCTATGCTACCACCCGACTCACGACAGGTCTTTATTGACACATGTTACCAGCTAAACCTATAAGTACCACCCGACCTACGACAGGTCTTTATTGACACATGTTACCAGCTAAACTCTATGCTACCAACCGACCCACGTACAGGTCTTTATTGACACAGTTACCAGCTAAACTATGCTACCAACTGACCTACGACAGGTCTTTATTGACACATGTTACCAGCTAAACCTATGCTACCATCCGACCCACGACAGGTCTTTATTGACACATGTTACCAGCTAAACCTATGCTACCAACCGACCCACGTACAGGTCTTTATTGACACATGTTACCAGCTAAACCCTATGCTACCAACCCACCTACGTACAGGTCTTTATTGACACATGTTACCAGCTAAACTTATGCTACCACCCGACCCACGTACAGGTCTTTATTGACACATGTTACCAGCTAAACTCTATGCTACCAACCCGACCCACGACAGGTCTCTTATTGACACATGTTACCAGCTAACCCTATGCTACCAACCGACCCACGACAGGTCTTTATTGACACATGTTACCAGCTAAACCTATGCTACCACCCCACCCACGTGACAGGTCTTATTGACACATGTTACCAGCTAAACTTATGCTACCAACCCGACCCACGTACAGGTCTTTATTGACACATGTTACCAGCTAAACTATGCTACCAACCGACCCACGTACAGGTCTTTATTGACACATGTTACCAGCTAAACCTTATGCTACCAACCGACCCACATACAGGTCTTTATTGACACATGTTACCAGCTAACCTTATGCTACCACCCGACCCACGACAGGTCTTATTGACACATGTTACCAGCTAACCCTATGCTACCACCACCACGACAGGTCTTTATTGACACATGTTACCAGCTAACCTATGCTACCACCCGACCTACGTACAGGTCTTTATTGACACATGTTACCAGCTAAACCTATGCTACCACCCGACCTACGTACAGGTCTTTATTGACACATGTTACCAGCTAAACCTATGCTACCACCCGACCCACGATAGGTCTTTATTGACACATGTTACCAGCTAAACCTTATGCTACCACCCGACCTTCATACAGGTCTTTATTGACACATGTTACCAGCTAACCCCATACCACCGACCACGTGACAGGTCTTTATTGACACATGTTACAGCTAAACCTATGCTACCACCGACCTACGTACAGGTCTTTATTGACACATGTTACCAGCTAACCCTATGCTACCACCCACCTACGTACAGGTCTTTATTGACACATGTTACCAGCTAAACCTATGCTACCACCCGACCCACGACAGGTCTTTATTGACACATGTTACCAGCTAAACCTATGCTACCACTCGACCCACGTACAGGTCTTTATTGACACATGTTACCAGCTAAACCCTATGCTACCACCCGACCCACGACAGGTCTTTATTGACACATGTTACCAGCTAAACTTATGCTACCAACCCGACCCACGTACAGGTCTTTATTGACACATGTTACCAGCTAAACCTATGCTACCAATCACCCACGTACAGGTCTTTATTGACACATGTTACCAGCTAAACCTATGCTACCACCCGACCTACGACAGGTCTTTATTGACACATGTTACCAGCTAAACCTATGCTACCACCCGACCTACGTACAGGTCTTTATTGACACATGTTACCAGCTAAACCTATGCTACCACCCGACCTCACGACAGGTCTTTATTGACACATGTTACCAGCTAAACCTATGCTACCACCCGACCCACGACAGGTCTTTATTGACACATGTTACCAGCTAAACCTATGCTACCACCCGACCCACGACAGGTCTTTATTGACACATGTTACCAGCTAAACCTATGCTACCAACCCACCCACGACAGGTCTTTATTGACACATGTTACCAGCTAAACCTATGCTACCAATCCGACCCACGACAGGTCTTTATTGACACATGTTACCAGCTAACCTATGCTACCAACCCACTCCACGACAGGTCTCTATTGACATGTACACCTATGCTACCACCCGACCACAGACAGGTCTTTATTGACACATGTTACCAGCTAACCCTATGCTACCACCCGACCCACGACAGGTCTTTATTGACACATGTTACCAGCTAAACCTATGCTACCAACCACCCACGTACAGGTCTTTATTGACACATGTTACCAGCTAAACCTATGCTACCAACCCACCCACGACAGGTCTTTATTGACACATGTTACCAGCTAACCTTATGCTACCACCCACCCACTGACAGGTCTTTATTGACACATGTTACCAGCTAACCCTATGCTACCACCCGACCTACGTACAGGTCTTTATTGACACATGTTACCAGCTAACCTATGCTACCACCCGACCCACGACAGGTCTTTATTGACACATGTTACCAGCTAAACCTATGCTACCGACCCACGTACAGGTCTTATTGACACATGTTACCAGCTAAACCTATGCTACCACCCGACCCACGTACAGGTCTTTATTGACACATGTTACCAGCTAAACCTATGCTACCACTCACCCACGACAGGTCTTTATTGACACATGTTACCAGCTAACCCTATGCTACCACCCGACCTACGTACAGGTCTTTATTGACACATGTTACCAGCTAAACCTATGCTACCACCCGACTCACGACAGGTCTTTATTGACACATGTTACCAGCTAACCTTATGCTACCACCCGACTCCACGATTTATTGACACATGTTACCAGCTAACCTATGCTACCAACCCGACCACGACAGGTTCTTATTGACACATGTTACCAGCTAAACCCTATGCTACCACCACCCACGACAGGTCTTTATTGACACATGTTACCAGCTAAACTTATGCTACCACCCGACCCACGTACAGGTCTTTATTGACACATGTTACCAGCTAAACCTATGCTACCACCCACTCCACGACAGGTCTTTATTGACACATGTTACCAGCTAAACTCTATGCTACCAACCCGACTCCACGTACAGGTCTTTATTGACACATGTTACCAGCTAAACTTATGCTACCAACCGACCCACGTACAGGTCTTTATTGACACATGTTACCAGCTAAACCTATGCTACCAACCGACCACGTACAGGTCTTTATTGACACATGTTACCAGCTAAACCTATGCTACCACCCGACCCACGACAGGTCTTTATTGACACATGTTACCAGCTAAACCTATGCTACCAACCAATCCACGTACAGGTCTTTATTGACACATGTTACCAGCTAAACCTATGCTACCACCGACCCACGTACAGGTCTTTATTGACACATGTTACCAGCTAAACCTATGCTACCAACCGACCCACGTGACAGGTCTTTATTGACACATGTTACCAGCTAAACTTATGCTACCACCCGACCTACGTACAGGTCTTTATTGACACATGTTACCAGCTAACCTATGCTACCACCCGACCCACGTACAGGTCTTTATTGACACATGTTACCAGCTAAACCTATGCTACCACCCGACCTCACGTCCAGGTCTTTATTGACACATGTTACCAGCTAAACCTATGCTACCACCCGACCTACGTACAGGTCTTTATTGACACATGTTACCAGCTAAACCTATGCTACCAACCGACCTACGTACAGGTCTTTATTGACACATGTTACCAGCTAAACTCTATGCTACCAACCCACCCACGTACAGGTCTTATTGACACATGTTACCAGCTAACCCTATGCTACCACCGACCCACGTACAGGTCTTTATTGACACATGTTACCAGCTAACCCTATGCTACCACCCACCCACGACAGGTCTTTATTGACACATGTTACCAGCTAAACCTATGCTACCACCCGACCCACGTGACAGGTCTTTATTGACACATGTTACCAGCTAAACCTATGCTACCACCGACCTACGTACAGGTCTTTATTGACACATGTTACCAGCTAAACCATGCTACCAACCGACCTCACGTACAGGTCTTTATTGACACATGTTACCAGCTAAACCTATGCTACCAACCCGACCCACGACAGGTCTTTATTGACACATGTTACCAGCTAACCTATGCTACCAATTCGACCCACGACAGGTCTTTATTGACACATGTTACCAGCTAAACCTATGCTACCACCCGACCTACGACAGGTCTTTATTGACACATGTTACCAGCTAACCCTATGCTACCACCACCCACGTACAGGTCTTTATTGACACATGTTACCAGCTAACCCTATACCACCCACCTACGTACAGGTCTTTATTGACACATGTTACCAGCTAAACCTATGCTACCACCCGACCTACGACAGGTCTTTATTGACACATGTTACCAGCTAACCCTATGCTACCACCCGACCCACGACAGGTCTTTATTGACACATGTTACCAGCTAAACTTATGCTACCACCCGACCCACGTACAGGTCTTTATTGACACATGTTACCAGCTAAACCTATGCTACCACCCGACCCACGTACAGGTCTTTATTGACACATGTTACCAGCTAACCCTATGCTACACCCGACCCACGTACAGGTCTTTATTGACACATGTTACCAGCTAAACTTATGCTACCACCCGACCACGACAGGTCTTTATTGACACATGTTACCAGCTAAACCTATGCTACCACCCGACCCACGACAGGTCTTATTGACACATGTTACCAGCTAAACTTATGCTACCAATCGACCCACGACAGGTCTTTATTGACACATGTTACCAGCTAAACTTATGCTACCAACCTCACCCACGTACAGGTCTTTATTGACACATGTTACAGCTAACCCTATGCTACCACCTCACCCACGACAGGTCTTTATTGACACATGTTACCAGCTAAACCTATGCTACCACCCGACCCACGTACAGGTCTTTATTGACACATGTTACCAGCTAAACCTATGCTACCAACCCGACCCACGTACAGGTCTTTATTGACACATGTTACCAGCTAAACCTATGCTACCACCCGACCCACGTGTAGGTCTTTATTGACACATGTTACCAGCTAACCCTATGCTACCAATCACCCACGTACAGGTCTTTATTGACACATGTTACAGCTAAACCTATGCTACCAATCGACCCACGACAGGTCTTTATTGACACATGTTACCAGCTAAACCTATGCTACCACCCGACCCACGACAGGTCTTTATTGACACATGTTACCAGCTAAACCTATGCTACCAACCCACCCACGTACAGGTCTTTATTGACACATGTTACCAGCTAACCCTATGCACCACCCGACCCACGACAGGTCTTTATTGACACATGTTACCAGCTAAACCTATGCTACCACCCCGACCCACGTACAGGTCTTTATTGACACATGTTACCAGCTAAACCTATGCTACCACCCACCCACGACAGGTCTTTATTGACACATGTTACCAGCTAAACTTATGCTACCAACCCGACCTACGACAGGTCTTTATTGACACATGTTACCAGCTAAACCTATGCTACCAACCGACCTACATACAGGTCTTTATTGACACATGTTACCAGCTAACCCTATGCTACCACCCGACCTACATACAGGTCTTTATTGACACATGTTACCAGCTAACCCTATGCTACCAACTCGACCCACGTACAGGTCTTTATTGACACATGTTACCAGCTAAACCTTATGCTACCAACCCACCCACGACAGGTCTTTATTGACACATGTTACCAGCTAAACCTATGCTACCACCCGACCCACGTACAGGTCTTTATTGACACATGTTACCAGCTAACCCTATGCTACCACCCGACCACGTACAGGTCTTTATTGACACATGTTACCAGCTAACCCTATGCTACCACCCGACCCACGACAGGTCTTTATTGACACATGTTACCAGCTAAACCTATGCTACCACCCGACCCACGACAGGTCTTTATTGACACATGTTACCAGCTAAACCTATGCTACCACCCGACCCACGTACAGGTCTTTATTGACACATGTTACCAGCTAAACCTATGCTACCAACCCGACCTCACGACAGGTCTTTATTGACACATGTTACCAGCTAACCCTATGCTACCACCCGACCCACGATACAGGTCTTTATTGACACATGTTACCAGCTAACCCTATGCTACCACCCGACCCACGTGACAGGTCTTTATTGACACATGTTACCAGCTAAACCTATGCTACCAACCGACTCCACGTACAGGTCTTTATTGACACATGTTACCAGCTAAACCTATGCTACCAACCCACCCACAACAGGTCTTTATTGACACATGTTACCAGCTAACCTTATGCTACCAATCGACCCACGACAGGTCTTTATTGACACATGTTACCAGCTAAACCTATGCTACCAACCCGACCCACGTACAGGTCTTATGACACATGTTACCAGCTAAACCTATGCTACCACCCGACCCACGTACAGGTCTTTATTGACACATGTTACCAGCTAACCCTATGCTACCAACTCGACCCACTGACAGGTCTCTTATTGACACATGTTACCAGCTAAACCTATGCTACCACTCGACCCACGACAGGTCTTTATTGACACATGTTACCAGCTAAACCTATGCACCACCGACCCACGACAGGTCTTTATTGACACATGTTACCAGCTAAACCTATGCTACACCACCCAGCACAGGTCTTTATTGACACATGTTACCAGCTAAACCTATGCTACCAACCCGACCCACAGACAGGTCTTTATTGACACATGTTACCAGCTAACCCTATGCTACCACCCGACCCACGACAGGTCTTTATTGACACATGTTACCAGCTAACCTATGCTACCAACCGACCCACGTAAGGTCTTTATTGACACATGTTACCAGCTAAACCTATGCTACCAACCGACCACGTACAGGTCTTTATTGACACATGTTACCAGCTAAACCTATGCTACCAACCGACCCACGACAGGTCTTTATTGACACATGTTACCAGCTAAACCTATGCTACCAACCCGACCACGTACAGGTCTTTATTGACACATGTTACCAGCTAAACCTATGCTACCAACCGACCCACGACAGGTCTTTATTGACACATGTTACCAGCTAAACCTATGCTACCACCCGACCCACGTACAGGTCTTTATTGACACATGTTACCAGCTAAACCTATGCTACCAACCGACCCACGACAGGTCTTTATTGACACATGTTACCAGCTAAACCTATGCTACCAATCCGACCCACGTACAGGTCTTTATTGACACATGTTACCAGCTAAACCTATGCTACCAACTCGACCCACGTACAGGTCTTTATTGACACATGTTACCAGCTAAACCTATGCTACCACCCGACCCACGTACAGGTCTTTATTGACACATGTTACCAGCTAACCTTATGCTACCAACCCGACCCACGTACAGGTCTTTATTGACACATGTTACCAGCTAACCTATATACCAATCGACCCACGACAGGTCTTTATTGACACATGTTACCAGCTAACCCTATGCTACCCAACCCGACCGTACGTAAGGTCTTATTGACACATGTTACCAGCTAACCTATGCTACCAATCGACCCACGTACAGGTTTTATTGACACATGTTACCAGCTAACCTATGCTACCAACCGACCTACGTACAGGTCTTTATTGACACATGTTACCAGCTAAACCTATAGCTACCAACCGACTCCACGTACAGGTCTTTATTGACACATGTTACCAGCTAACCCTGCTACCACCCGACCCACGTACAGGTCTTTATTGACACATGTTACCAGCTAACCCTATGCTACCAACCCGACCCACGTACAGGTCTTTATTGACACATGTTACCAGCTAACCCTATGCTACCACCCGACCTACATGACAGGTCTTTATTGACACATGTTACCAGCTAAACCCTATGTACCACCCACCTACGTACAGGTCTTTATTGACACATGTTACCAGCTAAACCTATGCTACCACCCGACCCACGACAGGTCTTTATTGACACATGTTACCAGCTAAACCTATGCTACCACCCACCTCCATGACAGGTCTTTATTGACACATGTTACCAGCTAAACCTTATGCTACCAACCGACCTACATACAGGTCTTTATTGACACATGTTACCAGCTAACCCTATGCTACCACCACCTACGTACAGGTCTTTATTGACACATGTTACCAGCTAACCCTATGCTACCACCCGACCCACGTACAGGTCTTTATTGACACATGTTACCAGCTAACCCTATGCTACCACCCGACCCACGACAGGTCTTTATTGACACATGTTACCAGCTAAACCTATGCTACCAACCCGACCCACGTACAGGTCTTTATTGACACATGTTACCAGCTAAACCTATGCTACCACCCGACCCACGACAGGTCTTATTGACACATGTTACCAGCTAACCCTATGCTACCAATCGACCTCCACGACAGGTCTTTATTGACACATGTTACCAGCTAACCCTATGCTACCACCCGACCCACGTACAGGTCTTTATTGACACATGTTACCAGCTAACCTTATGCTACCACCCGACCCACGACAGGTCTTTATTGACATGTTACCAGCTAACCCTATGCTACCACCCGACCCACGTGACAGGTCTTTATTGACACATGTTACCAGCTAAACCTATGCTACCAATCGACCACGACAGGTCTTTATTGACACATGTTACCAGCTAAACCTATGCTACCAACCGACCCACGTACAGGTCTTTATTGACACATGTTACCAGCTAAACCTATGCTACCAACCGACCCACGACAGGTCTTTATTGACATGTTACTAGCTAAACCTTATGCTACCAACCGACCCACGTGACAGGTCTTTATTGACACATGTTACCAGCTAACCTATGCTACCAATCGACCACGTACAGGTCTTTATTGACACATGTTACCAGCTAAACCTATGCTACCACCCACCCACATACAGGTCTTTATTGACACATGTTACCAGCTAACCCTATGCTACCACCGACCTACGCAGGTCTTTATTGACACATGTTACCAGCTAACCCTATGCTACCAATCGACCCATGACAGGTCTTTATTGACACATGTTACCAGCTAAACCTATGCTACCAACCGACCCACGACAGGTCTTTATTGACACATGTTACCAGCTAAACCTATGCTACACCTACCACGACAGGTCTTTATTGACACATGTTACCAGCTAAACCTATGCTACCAACCGACCTCATGACAGGTCTTTATTGACACATGTTACCAGCTAAACTCTATGCTACCAACCCGACCCACGACAGGTCTTTATTGACACATGTTACCAGCTAAACCTTATGCTACCACCCGACCTACGTACAGGTCTTTATTGACACATGTTACCAGCTAAACCTATGCTACCACTCACCCACGACAGGTCTTTATTGACACATGTTACCAGCTAAACCTATGCACTAACCGACCCATTGACAGGTTTTATTGATCCATGCTAAGCTAACCTAATACCACCCGACTACACAGGTCTTTATTGACATGTTACCAGCTAAACCTATGCTACCACCGACCTACGTGACAGGTCTTTATTGACACATGTTACCAGCTAAACCTATACTACCAACCGACCCACGACAGGTCTTTATTGACACATGTTACCAGCTAAACTTATGCTACCAACCGACCCACGACAGGTCTTTATTGACACATGTTACCAGCTAAACTTATGCTACCACCCGACCCACGTACAGGTCTTTATTGACATGTTACCAGCTAAACCTATGCTACCACCCACCCACGACAGGTCTTTATTGACACATGTTACCAGCTAAACCTATGCTACCAACCGACCCACGTACAGGTCTTTATTGACACATGTTACCAGCTAAACCTATGCTACCAACCGACCTACGACAGGTCTTTATTGACACATGTTACCAGCTAAACTCTATGCTACCAACCGACCACGATACAGGTCTTTATTGACACATGTTACCAGCTAACCCTATGCTACCACCCGACCCACGTACAGGTCTTTATTGACACATGTTACCAGCTAACCCTATGCTACCACTCGACCCACGACAGGTCTTTATTGACACATGTTACCAGCTAAACCTATGCTACCAACTCGACCCACGACAGGTCTTTATTGACACATGTTACCAGCTAAACCTTATATACAACCGACCTACGTACAGGTCTTTATTGACACATGTTACCAGCTAAACCTATGCTACCAACCGACCTACGAACAGGTCTTTATTGACACATGTTACCAGCTAAACCTATGCTACCAACCCGACCCACGACAGGTCTTTATTGACACATGTTACCAGCTAAACCTATGCTACCACCCGACTCACGACAGGTCTTTATTGACACATGTTACCAGCTAAACCTATGCTACCACCCGACCTACGTACAGGTCTTTATTGACACATGTTACCAGCTAAACCTATGCTACCAACCGACCTACGTACAGGTCTTTATTGACACATGTTACCAGCTAAACTATACTACCAACCGACCTACGTACAGGTCTTTATTGACACATGTTACCAGCTAAACTTATGCTACCAACCGACCCACGTACAGGTCTTTATTGACACATGTTACCAGCTAAACCTTATGCTACCACCCACCCACGACAGGTCTTTATTGACACATGTTACCAGCTAAACCTATACCAACCGACCCATACAGGTCTTTATTGACACATGTTACCAGCTAACCCTATGCTACCACCCGACCACTGATAGGTCTTTATTGACACATGTTACCAGCTAAACCTTATAGTACCAACTCGACCTACGTACAGGTCTTTATTGACACATGTTACCAGCTAACCCTATGTTACCAACCCGACTCCACGTACAGGTCTTTATTGACACATGTTACAGCTAACCCTATGCTACCACTTCACCCACGACAGGTCTTTATTGACACATGTTACCAGCTAACCTATGCTACCACCCTGACCCACGTACAGGTCTTTATTGACACATGTTACCAGCTAACCTTATGCTACCACCCGACCACGTACAGGTCTTTATTGACACATGTTACCAGCTAAACCTATGCTACCACCCGACCCACGTACAGGTCTTTATTGACACATGTTACCAGCTAAACTCTATGCTACCAACCGACCCACATACAGGTCTTTATTGACACATGTTACCAGCTAAACCTTATGCTACCACCGACCCACGACAGGTCTTTATTGACACATGTTACCAGCTAAACCCTATGCTACCACCCGACTCTACGTGACAGGTCTTTATTGACACATGTTACCAGCTAAACCTATGCTACCACCCGACCCACGTACAGGTCTTTATTGACACATGTTACCAGCTAAACCTATGCTACCACCCGACCCACGTACAGGTCTTTATTGACACATGTTACCAGCTAAACCTATGCTACCAATCTCGACCCACGAACAGGTCTTTATTGACACATGTTACCAGCTAAACCTATGCTACCAACCGACCCACGACAGGTCTTTATTGACACATGTTACCAGCTAAACCTATGCTACCACCCGACCCACGTGACAGGTCTTTATTGACACATGTTACCAGCTAAACCTATGCTACCAACCCACCCACGACAGGTCTTTATTGACACATGTTACCAGCTAACCTTATGCTACCACCCGACCCACGTACAGGTCTTTATTGACACATGTTACCAGCTAAACCTATGCTACCAACCGACCTCATGACAGGTCTTTATTGACACATGTTACCAGCTAAACTTATGCTACCAACCGACCCACGTACAGGTCTTTATTGACACATGTTACCAGCTAAACCTATGCATACCAACCGACCCACGACAGGTCTTTATTGACACATGTTACCAGCTAAACCTATGCTACCAACCCGACCCACGTACAGGTCTTTATTGACACATGTTACCAGCTAAACCTTATGCTACCACCGACCCACGTACAGGTCTTTATTGACACATGTTACCAGCTAAACCTTATGCTACCAACCGACCTCACGTACAGGTCTTTATTGACACATGTTACCAGCTAACCCTATGCTACCACCCGACCCACGACAGGTCTTTATTGACACATGTTACCAGCTAACCTCTATGCTACCAACCGACCCACATACAGGTCTTTATTGACACATGTTACCAGCTAACCCTATGCTACCAATTCGACCCACATACAGGTCTTTATTGACACATGTTACCAGCTAACCTTATGCTACCACCCGACCTACGACAGGTCTTTATTGACACATGTTACCAGCTAACCTATGCTACCACCCGACCCACGACAGGTCTTTATTGACACTGTTACCAGTTAAACCTATGCTACCACCCGACTCCACGACAGGTCTTTATTGACACATGTTACCAGCTAAACCTATGCTACCAACCACCACGACAGGTCTTTATTGACACATGTTACCAGCTAAACCTATGCTACCAACCGACTCACGACAGGTCTTTATTGACACATGTTACCAGCTAAACCTATGCTACCACCCACCCACGTACAGGTCTTTATTGACACATGTTACCAGCTAACCTTATGCTACCACCCGACTCCACGTACAGGTCTTTATTGACACATGTTACCAGCTAAACTTATGCTACCAACCGACCTACGTGACAGGTCTTTATTGACACATGTTACCAGCTAAACTTATGCTACCACCCGACCTTATGACAGGTCTTTATTGACACATGTTACCAGCTAAACCTATATACTAACCTGACCCACGTACAGGTCTTTATTGACACATGTTACCAGCTAAACCTTATGCTACCAACCACCCACGTACAGGTCTTATTGACACATGTTACCAGCTAAACCTATAGCTACCACCCGACCCACGTACAGGTCTTTATTGACACATGTTACCAGCTAAACTTCTACCAACCACCCACGTACAGGTCTTTATTGACACATGTTACCAGCTAACCTTATGCTACCACCCCGACCCACGTACAGGTCTTTATTGACACATGTTACCAGCTAAACCTTATGCTACCACCCGACCCACGACAGGTCTTTATTGACACATGTTACCAGCTAACCCTATGCTACCACCCGACCCACGACAGGTCTTTATTGACACATGTTACCAGCTAACCTTTGCTACCAACCGACCCACGTACAGGTCTTTATTGACACATGTTACCAGCTAACCCTATGCTACCACCCACCCACGTGACAGGTCTTTATTGACACATGTTACCAGCTAAACCTTATGCTACCACCCGACCCACGTACAGGTCTTTATTGACACATGTTACCAGCTAAACCTAGTACCAACCGCACTCACGACAGGTCTTTATTGACACATGTTACCAGCTAAACCTATGCTACCAACCGACCTACGTACAGGTCTTTATTGACACATGTTACCAGCTAACCCTATGCTACCAACCGACCTACGTACAGGTCTTTATTGACACATGTTACCAGCTAAACCTATGCTACCACCCACCCACGTACAGGTCTTTATTGACACATGTTACCAGCTAACCTTATGCTACCATTCGACCCACGTACAGGTCCTTATTGACACATGTTACCAGCTAAACCTATGCTACCAACCGACCCACGACAGGTCTTTATTGACACATGTTACCAGCTAAACCTATGCTACCACCCGACCACGACAGGTCTTTATTGACACATGTTACCAGCTAACCTTATACTACCACCTGACCCACGCTACAGGTCTTTATTACACATGTTACCAGCTAACCCTATGCTACCACCCGACCCACTGACAGGTCTTTATTGACACATGTTACCAGCTAAACTTATGCTACCACCGACCCACGACAGGTCTTTATTGACACATGTTACCAGCTAACCTTATGCTACCAACCGACCTACGTACAGGTCTTTATTGACACATGT
The DNA here is from genome assembly GCA_016271365.2 of Neoceratodus forsteri. Lineage (NCBI taxonomy): Eukaryota > Metazoa > Chordata > Ceratodontiformes > Ceratodontidae > Neoceratodus > Neoceratodus forsteri. The sequence goes on along the minus strand of CM028137.1, from coordinate 255,389,493 downwards.
TACCAGCTAACCTATGCTACCAACCGACCCACGACAGGTCTTTATTGACACATGTTACCAGCTAACCTCTATGCTACCACCCGACCCACGACAGGTCTTTATTGACACATGTTACCAGCTAAACTTATGCTACCACCCGACTCTACGACAGGTCTTTATTGACACATGTTACCAGCTAAACCTATGCTACCACCCGACCCACGTGACAGGTCTTTATTGACACATGTTACCAGCTAAACCTTATGCTACCACCCGACCCACGTACAGGTCTTTATTGACACATGTTACCAGCTAAACCTATGCTACCAACCACCTACTGACAGGTCTTTATTGACACATGTTACCAGCTAACCCTATGCTACCACCCGACCTACATACAGGTCTTTATTGACACATGTTACCAGCTAACCCTATGCTACCACCGACCCACGTACAGGTCTTTATTGACACATGTTACCAGCTAACCCTATGCTACCAACCGACCCACGACAGGTCTTTATTGACACATGTTACCAGCTAAACCTATGCTACCAACCGACCCACGTACAGGTCTTTATTGACACATGTTACCAGCTAAACTATGCTACCAACCGACCCACATACAGGTCTTTATTGACACATGTTACCAGCTAAACCTATGCTACCAACCGACCCACGTACAGGTCTTTATTGACACATGTTACCAGCTTAACCTTATGCTACCAACCCCACGTGACAGGTCTTTATTGACACATGTTACCAGCTAACCCTATGCTACCACCCGACCTACGTACAGGTCTTTATTGACACATGTTACCAGCTAAACCTATGCTACCACCCGACCCACGTACAGGTCTTTATTGACACATGTTACCAGCTAAACCTATGCTACCAACCCGACCTACGTAACAGGTCTTTATTGACACATGTTACCAGCTAAACCTATGCTACCACCCGACTCCACGACAGGTCTTTATTGACACATGTTACCAGCTAACCTATGCTACCACCGACCCACGATACAGGTCTTTATTGACACATGTTACCAGCTAACCCTATGCTACCACCCGACCCACGTACAGGTCTTTATTGACACATGTTACCAGCTAACCCTATGCTACCACCCGACCCACGACAGGTCTTTATTGACACATGTTACCAGCTAACCCTATGCTACCACCCGACCTACGTGACAGGTCTTTATTGACACATGTTACCAGCTAAACCTATGCTACCACCCGACCCACGTACAGGTCTTTATTGACACATGTTACCAGCTAAACCTATGCTACCACCCGACCCTACGACAGGTCTTTATTGACACATGTTACCAGCTAAACCTATGCTACCACCGACTCACGACAGGTCTTTATTGACACATGTTACCAGCTAAACCTATATACAACCCGACCCACGATAGGTTCTTATTGACACATGTTACCAGCTAACCTTATGCTACCACCCGACCTACATACAGGTCTTATTGACACATGTTACCAGCTAACCTTATGCTACCAATTCACCCACGACAGGTCTTCTTATTGACACATGTTACCAGCTAACCCTATGCTACCAACCCACCTACGTACAGGTCTTTATTGACACATGTTACCAGCTAAACCTATGCTACCAACCCGACCTACGTGCAGGTCTTTATTGACACATGTTACCAGCTAACCCTATGCTACCAACCGACCACGTACAGGTCTTTATTGACATGTTACCAGCTAAACCTATGCTACCAACCGACCTCCATGACAGGTCTTTATTGACATGTTACCAGCTAAACTTATGCTACCAACCGACCTACGTGCAGGTCTTTATTGACACATGTTACCAGCTAAACTTATGCTACCAACCCACCCACGACAGGTCTTTATTGACACATGTTACCAGCTAAACCTATGCTACCAACCGACTCCACGTACAGGTCTTTATTGACACATGTTACCAGCTAAACCTATGCTACCACACCGACCCACGTACAGGTCTTTATTGACACATGTTACCAGCTAAACCTATGCTACCAACCCGACCCACGTACAGGTTCTTTATTGACACATGTTACCAGCTAAACCTTATGCTACCACCCGACTCCACGTGACAGGTCTTTATTGACACATGTTACCAGTAAACCTATGTACCAACCGACTCACGACAGGTCTTTATTGACACATGTTACCAGCTAAACCTATGCTACCAACCGACCCACGTACAGGTCTTTATTGACACATGTTACCAGCTAAACCTATACCACACCGACCCACGTGCAGGTCTTTATTGACACATGTTACCAGCTAAACCTATGCTACCAACCGACCTACGACAGGTCTTTATTGACACATGTTACCAGCTAAACCTATGCTACCAACCAGCCACGACAGGTCTTTATTGACACATGTTACCAGCTAAACCTATGCTACCACCCGACCCACGACAGGTCTTTATTGACACATGTTACCAGCTAAACCTATGCTACCAACTCGACCCACGTACAGGTCTTTATTGACACATGTTACCAGCTAAACCTATGCTACCAACCGACCCACGACAGGTCTTTATTGAACATGTTACCAGCTAAACCTATGCTACCACCCGACCTACATACAGGTCTTTATTGACACATGTTACCAGCTAAACCTTATGCTACCAACTCACCTATGTACAGGTCTTTATTGACACATGTTACCAGCTAACCTATGCTACCAACCGACCCACGTAACAGGTCTTTATTGACACATGTTACCAGCTAACCCTATGCTACCAACTCGACCCACATACAGGTCTTTATTGACACATGTTACCAGCTAACCCTATGCTACCACCCGACCTCACGTACAGGTCTTTATTGACACATGTTACCAGCTAACCCTATGCTACCAACCGACCCACGACAGGTCTTTATTGACACATGTTACCAGCTAAACCTATGCTACCACCCGACCCACGTACAGGTCTTTATTGACACATGTTACCAGCTAAACCTATGCTACCACCCGACTCCACGACAGGTCTTTATTGACACATGTTACCAGCTAAACCTATGCTACCAACCGACCAACACAGGTCTTTATTGACACATGTTACCAGCTAACCTATGCTACCACCCGACCTACGACAGGTCTTTATTGACACATGTTACCAGCTAAACCTATATACCAACCGACTCCACGACAGGTCTTTATTGACACATGTTACCAGCTAAACCTATGCTACCAATCGACCCACGACAGGTCTTTATTGACACATGTTACCAGCTAAACCTATGCTACCACCCGACCCACGTACAGGTCTTTATTGACACATGTTACCAGCTAAACCTATGCTACCAACTGACCCACGTACAGGTCTTTATTGACACATGTTACTCAGCTAACCCTATGCTACCAATTCGACCTATGTACAGGTCTTATTGACACATGTTACCAGCTAAACCTATGCTACCAACCGACCCACGACAGGTCTTTATTGACACATGTTACCAGCTAAACCTATGCTACCAACCGACCCACTGACAGGTCTTTATTGACACATGTTACCAGCTAAACCTATGCTACCAACCGACCCACGTACAGGTCTTTATTGACACATGTTACCAGCTAAACCTTATGCTACCAACCGACCCACGTGACAGGTCTTTATTGACAATGTTACCAGCTAAACCTATGCTACCAACCGACTCTACGTACAGGTCTTTATTGACACATGTTACCAGCTAAACCTATGCTACCAACCCACCTACGAACAGGTCTTTATTGACACATGTTACCAGCTAAACCTATGCTACCAACCGACCTACATGACAGGTCTTTATTGACACATGTTACCAGCTAAACCTATGCTACCAACCGACCTACGTACAGGTCTTTATTGACACATGTTACCAGCTAACCCTATGCTACCACCCGACCTACATCAGGTCTTTATTGACACATGTTACCAGCTAAACCTTATGCTACCACCGACCCACGTACAGGTCTTTATTGACACATGTTACCAGCTAACCTTATGCTACCACCCACCCACGTACAGGTCTTTATTGACACATGTTACCAGCTAAACCTTATGCTACCACCCGACCCACGACAGGTCTTTATTGACACATGTTACCAGCTAAACCTATAGCTACCAACCGACCCACGTGCAGGTCTTTATTGACACATGTTACCAGCTAACCCTATTGCTACCAACGACCTACGTACAGGTCTTTATTGACACATGTTACCAGCTAAACCTATGCTACCACCCGACCTCACGACAGGTCTTTATTGACACATGTTACCAGCTAAACCTATGCTACCAACCGACCTACATACAGGTCTTTATTGACACATGTTACTAGCTATCTATACCACCATTCACGACAGGTCTTATTGACACATGTTACCAGCTAACTTATGCTACACCGACCACGTACAGGTCTTTATTGACACATGTTACCAGCTAAACCTATGCTACCACCCGACCTACGACAGGTCTTTATTGACACATGTTACCAGCTAAACCTATGCTACCACCCGACCCACGTACAGGTCTTTATTGACACATGTTACCAGCTAAACTTATGCTACCACCCGACCTACGTACAGGTCTTTATTGACACATGTTACCAGCTAAACCTATGCTACCACCTACTCACGACAGGTCTTATTGACACATGTTACCAGCTAAACCTATGCTACCACCCGACCCACGTACAGGTCTTTATTGACACATGTTACCAGCTAACCCTATGCTACCACCCGACCCAACAGGTCTTTATTGACACATGTTACTAGCTAACCCTATGCTACCACCCGACCTACGACAGGTCTTTATTGACACATGTTACCAGCTAACCCTATACCACTCACCCACGTGAGGTCTTTATTGACACATGTTACCAGCTAAACCTATGCTACCAACCGACCTTACGTACAGGTCTTTATTGACACATGTTACCAGCTAAACCTATGCTACCAACCGACTCCACGTACAGGTCTTTATTGACACATGTTACCAGCTAAACTCTATGCTACCAACCGACCCACATACAGGTCTTTATTGACACATGTTACCAGCTAACCCTATGCTACCACCCGACCCACGTACAGGTCTTTATTGACACATGTTACCAGCTAACCCTATGCTACCACCTGACCCACGACAGGTCTTTATTGACACATGTTACCAGCTAACCCTATGCTACCACCCGACCCATGACAGGTCTTTATTGACACATGTTACCAGCTAAACTTATGCTACCATCCGACCCACGACAGGTCTTTATTGACACATGTTACCAGCTAAACCTATGCTACCAACCCACCTACGATACAGGTCTTTATTGACACATGTTACCAGCTAACCCTATGCTACCACCCGACCACGTACAGGTCTTTATTGACACATGTTACCAGCTAACCCTTATGCTACCACCCGACCACGTACAGGTTCTTTTGACATGTTACCAGCTAAACCTATGCTACCACCCGACCCACGTGACAGGTCTTTATTGACACATGTTACCAGCTAACCTTATGCTACCACCCGACTCACGACAGGTCTTTATTGACACATGTTACCAGCTAACCCTATGCTACCACCGACCTACGTACAGGTCTTTATTGACACATGTTACCAGCTAACCTTATGCTACCACCCGACCCACGACAGGTCTTTATTGACACATGTTACCAGCTAACCCTATAGCTACCACCCGACCCACGGACAGGTCTTTATTGACACATGTTACCAGCTAAACCTATATACCACCCGACTCCACGACAGGTCTTTATTGACACATGTTACCAGCTAAACCTTATGCTACCAACCACCCACGACAGGTCTTTATTGACACATGTTACAGCTAAACTATGTACCAACCGACCCACGTACAGGTCTTTATTGACACATGTTACCAGCTAAACTTATGCTACCAACCGACCACGTGACAGGTCTTTATTGACACATGTTACCAGTTAACCTATGCTACCAACCCGACCCACTACAGGTCTTTATTGACACATGTTACCAGCTAACCTATGCTACCACCCGACCCACGACAGGTCTTTATTGACACATGTTACCAGCTAAACCTATGCTACCACCCGACTCACGTACAGGTCTTTATTGACACATGTTACCAGCTAAACCTATGCTACCAACCGACCCTACGTACAGGTCTTTATTGACACATGTTACCAGCTAAACCTATGCTACCACCCGACCCACGACAGGTCTTTATTGACACATGTTACCAGCTAAACCTTATGCTACCAACCACCTACGTACAGGTCTTTATTGACACATGTTACCAGCTAAACCTTATGCTACCAACCCGACCTACATACAGGTCTTTATTGACACATGTTACCAGCTAAACCTTAGCTACCACCCGACCCACGTACAGGTTCTTATTGACACATGTTACCAGCTAAACCTATGCTACCACCCGACCCACGTACAGGTCTTTATTGACACATGTTACCAGCTAAACCTATGCTACCACCCACTCACGTACAGGTCTTTATTGACACATGTTACCAGCTAAACCTATGCTACCACCCCGACCCACGACAGGTCTTTATTGACACATGTTACCAGCTAAACCTATGCTACCAACCGACCCACGTGACAGGTCTTTATTGACACATGTTACCAGCTAAACCTATGCTACCAACCACCCACGACAGGTCTTTATTGACACATGTTACCAGCTAAACCTATGCTACCACCCGACTCCACGCTCAGGTCTTTATTGACACATGTTACCAGCTAAACCTATGCTACCAACCGACCCACGACAGGTCTTTATTGACACATGTTACCAGCTAAACCTATGCTACCAACCTCCCACTGTGACAGGTCTTTATTGACACATGTTACCAGCTAAACCTATAGCTACCAACCGACCCACGTACAGGTCTTTATTGACACATGTTACCAGCTAAACTTATGCTACCAACACCCACGACAGGTCTTTTTGACACATGTTACCAGCTAAACTCTATGCTACCAACCGACCCACGACAGGTCTTTATTGACACATGTTACCAGCTAACCCTATGCTACCACCCGACCTACATACAGGTCTTTATTGACACATGTTACCAGCTAACCCTTATGCTACCACCCGACCACGTACAGGTCTTTATTGACACATGTTACCAGCTAACCTATGCTACCACCCACCCACGTACAGGTCTTTATTGACACATGTTACCAGCTAACTCTATGCTACCACCCGACCCACGACAGGTCTTTATTGACACATGTTACCAGCTAACCCTATGCTACCACCCACCACGTACAGGTCTTTATTGACACATGTTACCAGCTAACCCTATGCTACCACCCGACCTACGTATAGGTCTTTATTGACACATGTTACCAGCTAAACCTATGCTACCAACCGACCACGTACAGGTCTTTATTGACACATGTTACCAGCTAAACCTATGCTACCAACCGACCCACGACAGGTCTTTATTGACACATGTTACCAGCTAACCCTATGCTACCACCCGACCCACGTACAGGTCTTTATTGACACATGTTACCAGCTAACCCTATGCTACCACCCACCCATTTTGGTGTGTTTTATTTTTGCTTGTATTTTGTTGCTTGTTTTTTGTTGGTTTTTTGGTGGATAGTATGTTGGGGATTTTTTGTGTTTTTGTGTTGAGTGGCTGTGGTGTTTTGTGTGTTTGCTAGTTTGTAGGGAAGTATTTGTTTTAATTGCTGTGTTTTGTGTGTTTTGTTTGGATAGGGAAGTAAATTTGTTTTGCTGAAGAGGAAGTAGCTAGGTGGAGTGTTAAGGTGGTGAATTGTAGTTGTATGTATGGTGATGGTTGTGGTGGAGGGTTGGGCGGGGCAGTTTTTTTGTAGGTATGGAATGTGGGCCTAACTGGGCTTGTTTTGTGTGTTACGGATTATAAATAGCCAAGTTTATAAATTGATGTTTTGGCAATTTTGTGAGCAGGAGTAAATGGTGTACTTGGGACATTACATAGGCTAAAATGTTTTGTGTTTCTGGTACTTGCTTTGGCGGGAGGTAGAAATGGCTTTTGCTTTGAGAAGACTTTTTGTTTTACTTTGGTTTTGTGTTTGTAAATAAGTAGGATTAAATGGTGGAGTGGGAGGCATTGCATGGATACTAAAATTATGGGTTAAATGTTAGAAAAATTTTAGGATTTGCTTATTATTGCTTTTGTGAAGAGCTATAGTTTGTGTGGTTTCTGAAGATTTATTAAAATTTTCCACTCTTATAATTTCAAAAGAAGATAAAAGTTAGAAGTACCTATTGCTTTAGATGAGGTTCCTCGTTCTGGCTCATTTAAAACCTGATTTCCCAGATTTTGATGGCCATACCAATGAATTCTATAAAACCTTCACTGATGCTTTAGGGGATTTCTTAGTGGATATCTTTAAATGAAATGATAATGGGCCTTCAAATTTCACAGAATTTGCGAAACACAATAGTAATTTTTTACGTAAAAGGGGGAGAAAATCAACTTCACAATTGGAGACCAATAAGCTTATTAAACTCTGATTATAAGATTTTGTCAACTATTTTATGCAAACACCTTCAGAAGGCAGCAACCAGTCTGATCCACTCAGTCCAAACTTGCTCCATGCCAGGAAAGAACATAGGACAAAACTTGCAATAGTTAAAAGAAATCTTTGAGTTTGGCAATTAAGGGGCAGTGCAAGGGTTTGCCCTGGCTTTAGATCAAGCCAAGGCCTTTGACAAAGTTTTGCATCAATTTTTATTTCAGGTCATTCAAATGTATGAAATACCACTGAATTTTATTTCAAGGATAAAAATCTTATATAATAATGCTACTCTTGTACCCTTGGTTAGTGGGATACTAGGCCAGGAATCCCCACTCAAAACAGGGATCAGGCAAGGATGCCCGCTAAGTCCCTTACTTTAAAAGTTTTTATTTGGTCCTGTGTTTTAGAAGATACAAGTATAAAAGAGATTACCTCACATATTTCTACACCAGAACAAAAAATAGTAGTTTACACAGACGATGTCTGCCTTTTTGTTCAGGGTCAGAGATTGGGGATAAGGCTTGAAACATAATAAGACAGTTTTCTAGATATTCTGGAGCTGTAATAAATATGGAAAAAAGAATAGTAATATCTTTGGGAAAGGGGCTCGTTAATTTTCCTGAAGTGGCACAAATAGCTCTTTCAGAAGAACCAGTGAAGTTACTGGGCCTTGTGTTCAGACAAGGCAATCTGATGCAATTAAATTGGGAAACAAAACTGGCTTTGGGCAATAAGACACTTTAGGTTTGCAAATCTTGGAAATTTTCCAAAAAAAGGGTCTCTATCATAAAACAATTTGTAATGCCAATTGTCACTTACATATGCCATATGTACCCACTTCCTGCTAGTCTAGATACCAAATTTTTTATTTTTCGTTTCCAATTATTATTGGGCAGTAGATTGAACCCTATAAAGAGGGAGTTCACCTATTTATCAGTAAAAAAAGAGGGGACCTAAATATGATACACCCCATAGTGTTCTATTATACCTTTTATATTCGTACTACACTTAAGACAGGATGGGGAATGGGCACATAACCATGGCATCAGTCAAAGGTACATTTGTTTAGAACTTTGATGGAAAAATGGCATACTGTACCACCATAGATAACTTCCTCATTGCAGATACCTGACTTTGCAGTCTCATCAGTTAGGAAAGCAAGACAATAGAATTGGTGTAAAACAGACATTCTTAGGTTAGCAAGGAAGCTATTGGTTGTCTGGATCATGGACAAACATTCAGCAAATAAAGCAGACTTCTCTATGTGCCCACCTTCAAAACTACAAACCCCACTTACAGCCCTGAATGACAATAGGGTCCTTCTAAAATGCTAGGACATTGTATGATTGTGCTGTTATGGGAAATTAGGGGGTGAGAGGCAATCTAAAACACAAACCATTAAATGAAAAGTACTGTTTCTGAGACAGTTGTGTATGGGTAGAAGAAACAAAGGATCATTTTCTTTCTTTCCAGTCCCTCTACCAATCAATTTTGGAGCTTCCTAGCACAAAGATGGCAATGGCCTTTTCTTAGCAATATTACTTAAGAAATGCTAATTTTGGGAATTTACTCTGGGAAATTTAGGAATTATCATCCAAGTACTTTAAATGTAATCTTTGCACGCATAAAGTTTTATTTATGGCAAGCCAGATGCAGCTATTTGTTCAGCAATTGCAAACCACTAATTTAACTATAGCTCTACAGATGGAGTCTGCTGTTGGTTAAGTCAGAACTCTTGATTACAATAAACTAGGTAGTAGGAATGCTACACCACTATGGAATAACATACTCTGGATTTTTTCTTTGCTGTTTTCTTTGTAAATAATCTGTTCTCTGTACAGAAGAAAGTTTTTTTCTAGTATTCTACATTATTTTATTTTAATACAAAATGTGTGTGCATAGCCAGAATTCTCTGTTAGTTTTTCTAAAAGGTTTTCATATATGTTCTTTTGAGTTTTGGAATGATTTTTGCAAATAAAGATTCCCCTACTCTTGCCAGTAGGCAAACCTCTTGCCATTTGCCAAGATGGCTGACCCTGTAGGTGAGGGAGGTGGACAAGCTGTTCTCTCTCAGAGCTCTTCTGATTATCCTTTGGAGGGCTGTTTTACAGCCTGTAAACAAAGATGATAGCATGCATATTAACATGTAGGTTAGTGAAGATTTTGCCACAATGCCTACCAACTCTGAATATGAAATAAAAATAAACTAGACATTTAGAGTAGACTCAAATGTTATACTTGTTCCTGTTCCAGAAAATACAATATCTGACCATTTGCTGGTGGTTCACACATCATAAAAAAAGCCCTATTGTTACAGCTCTTAACAGAAGAGAACACCACTATTGACGTGGCAGCAACTTCAGTGACTCACAAACCTATCAGTATGTCAAGCCTTCCAGCTGCGATAATCCTGAATCAGTAGGAAAATGCAGGGAATGCCTCAGCTTCAGTGGATTCTTATAATAATAAAAGCAACCCTTATATGTGTGAACAGTCCAGTGTTTCAAGATGATGGAGGTCGGTATGTTACTAGGGTAGACCGCTCCATCCTAGGAGTCTTCCATGGAGTGGTCCATGGATTGAGAACTATAGTCAGTCAGCTGGATCAAGTCACCTGAAGGCAAGTGGTTGGCATGTGATGTCCCAAAAGCTACTAATAATTGCAGCTGCAAAGCAAGCAAGAGCCCCTGCATTTTCTCAAAAAGCCTCAACCTCATCTGTAAAATCCAAGGCTTACATGAGTAATTTAAATAACTCTTCTACAATTTTAAGTTGTATTTCAAGTTCTGATGTGCAGTTTTCTTTGGATGAGGTGCCAGAGTGTATATCTTCCTTACAGATGGATAGAAAATGGGTTGCTAAGCAACAGGAAGCACAGGATCTCTCTACTAACACACTGACTACTCAGTCTAAAATAACTCCTGAGTTACACAAATTAAAACAAAACTGCTGTGAGTCTATCTGATCCTATGCTTCTTGAATCACCTACAGCACTTTCCAAGGCTTAGCCTGACCACATGCAAGCACCAATACAAACTACTGCCTCCTCTAATGCTATTATGTTAAATCAAGACCATTCTAATCATGAGACTTGGCAGAATATCTCCAATCCTTCTAAGAACTTTTCTGGGGACAAACTTACTTGGAACAAGGGAGTCCTAAGGGATAAGGGAGAAATGGCTGTAAATGTTAAACATGTACCTTTTATTTTGAATGTTGTGGCCGTGAAGATGGTATGTATGTGTATGTGTGTTTGAGTGAAAGGGGTTAAAGAAACAGCTGTCTTCTGATATAGTAAACTATGTCTGAGAAAGCGCTACTCATATAGTGTCTTAACGGGTTCAAAAAACAGTGTAAATCTTTTAAGAGATTCATTGCTGGGAAAGGGTGACTAGGCTGACATATTTATGAGCTATTAATCTTTCTTCAAAAACAATTCTACCCACATTAAAGTTTAGCACACAAAATAGTGCATTGCAAAACTGCTTAGCTCAATGAATTCAGCAGAGCAGAGGAATAAAACAAATTCTCCAATTTTAACTAGTCCATTAGGAATCTTCAGAGTTCCCATTTTCTACTGTAATCACAAAACATCTGCAGGGCTCAACCCACTGCTGCTGTAAAAACACAATTATACTAACATACTATTTGCCAGCAGATTAGGCCTTACGGTCTATCAAGTCTGCTCGAACCTCAGATCCCTAGTTGGGTGCCGAGGACCTCCCCTCCCTTGTGTTCCAGAAACCCCTATCATCCATCCCCACCCCCAGGACAGGCCATCATCTGATACATCCACTTTCTGTGTCTGTCCCACCCTTTCTTGAAGCCCTCCACTGTGGATCTCTGAACCAGCTCTCCAGGCAGTGCATTCCAAGGGTCCACCACCCTCTCAGTGAAAAACCTCCTCCTCTTTTCCCCCCTCACCCTTCCACCTTCCAACTTCAAACCATGCCCTCTGGTGATACCTCCCTGCTTTAGTCTAAAGATCCCTCCATGTTTACCTATTTATTCCCTTGAGGTACTTGAAGACCTCAATCATGTCCCCATCCTCCTCTCCTCCAATGAAAACAGGCAGAGCTCCTCAAGTCTGTCCTCATAGGTCAAATCCCTAGCCCTCATATCATCTTAGTTGCCCTCCTCTGTACCCTCTCCAGGAGCTGTATGTCCCTCTTCAAGTGTGGTCTCCAGTACTGTACACAGTACTCAAGGTGTGGTCTAACCAGTCCATTGTACAGTGGCAGAATCACGTCCTTGCTCCTAGAGGTTATCCTTATGATGCATCCCAACATCCTGTTTGCCTTGCTAGAAGCTCTCTGCACTGCTCAGAGTTATTCATACATGCATCCACCATAACCCCAGGTCTTTTTCCCTATTGAGGCCTCCAGCTCCTCCCAGGGTGTACCTGTGTTTAGGTTTCTCCACCCAAGATGCAACACCTTGCACTTGGTGATATTGAAATTTAATTTCCAAGTGTGAGCCCAGCTTTCCAGGGTGTACAGGTCCCCTTGCAGGGCCAACCTCCCCTCTTTTCCCTCAATTACTGCTCCCATCTTGGAGTCATCAGCAAAGAGACTCATTTCACACCCTATACCCTCCCTGATGTCCGATATGTATGCATTAAACAGGATCGGACCCAGGACCGAGCCCTGCGGTACCCCACTACCAACCTCTCTAGGGTTTGAAAGCTCCCCACAGACCACTACTCCCTAGATGCATCCAGCTAGCCAGTTTTCAATCCATCTGACCATCAAAGGGCCTACTCCTAACCCCATCAGTTTCTCCACTAGACCATTGTGGGGACAGAGTCAAACGCCTTTTGAAGTACAAGAATAATACATCCACAGGCTTTCCCTGTCCAGTTCTGATGTTACCCATTCATAGAACTCCACAAGATTGGTTTGACATGATCTACCTGGCACAAACCCATGTTGCTGACTATCCAGACCTCCCACCTCCTCCAAGTACACTTCAATTGTTCCTTTATATTTTTTATAATTGAAGTTTGAGGTTTGTATGTAAATTTTACTTGTGAAAACTGGGGAACAGGAAATACAAGTGCCAGTGTCCCCTAAGCACTCTGAGGCATGGATCAGATTGGCAAAAGGCACACAAAAGATTCATTGAGTGAAACATTGGGATTGTATTATGACATCGATCAACAAGTTTTATAGAAAACGCAATGCTTTAAATAAAAAAGTTGATTACCTACAGAGACATTCAAAAACAACAGGGACAAAATGGAAGTTGCATCCAAACAACTAAAACAGAACACAGACACTGTCAATGTTAATACCAATTAAATCAATGATGTTGAATAAACAGCAGCAAATGTAATTGAAAGCATTTTTGACATGGTAAAAGACATATAATTTACAGAAGGTAAACCACCTTTTAGACTACCAGAGCACTGATTCTGTCTCCTCTGTTGTAGTGATGAGAGTTCAAATATAACAAAGTTCTGTTTTTTTTTTTGTTTGTTTTAACCAAACACTGTAGGGAAAAAATGGTGACCATAAGACAATACTGGCAAGTCATAAATGTTCATCTCTGTTTTTGCCTCTGCTAATTATGGTGCCATAAAATCAACTGATATATATATATTCATGGCAAAAAACTATGTTTAATGCATCAGTTAAGGTTGTTCCACAGTGACAAAAGCAAGAAAATTTAGTGTTAGGATTGAAAGCCCCCTTTCACCCCCAGCCCACCCCCCCAACCAGCATTGGGGTGTGCACTGGGGTCATCGACCCTAACTCTCACATGTGTAAGCAAGCTGAAGTATAGGAGAATGAGGTGAGAGTTAGAACCAATGACCCCAACGCACACCCCAATGCCGGTTGGGGGGGCGGGCTGGAGGGTGCAAGGGGGGCTTTCAACTCTAACACCGAATTTCTTCACTTTTGTCACTGTGCAACAACCCTAACTGATGCATTAAATGGAGTTTTCTTCCATGAATTTCCTTCTTTGAGAATAAGGACTATAAATAGTGAATAGAATGCAGTGGTAGGAGAGTGGGGCCTTTGGTCCCACGCTACCACCACATGATGTCTTGTGACATAGTAATGGTAACTGCAATGCAAACATAAGCACTAATGGTTACACACATGGTGACGCAAACGTAAATGGTAACGCAAACATTAATAGAAACGCAAGCGCAAAGTTATGCCAAAGTGAACCGTGAAGCAAATGGAGATGCAAGCAGGTATGGAAACGCAACTGGTAATGTGCACAGTCATGGTACCGCTATTGTAAATGCAAATGTTAACTGTTACAGAACAATAACATCAAAGGAACAGAAATGGAAAGACAAAGGCAAGTTCGTACGGAAACGCGTAGCATAATGCGCACAGTCACAGCACCACAATTGCAAATGCAAATGGTAACAGTAACAGCAAAACTAATGCCCAAGAAAACAGACACAGAAAGGCAAATGCAAGCGCATATGAAAATGCAAACCATAACATGCATGGTCACGGTACCGCAATTGGAAATGCAAATGGTAACAGTAACAGCTAAAATAACATCAAAGGAAACAGAAACGGAAATGCAAGTGTGTATGGAAAAGCAAACTGTAATGCTCACGGTCATGGCACGGCAATTGTAAATGCTAATGGTAAGGGTAACATCAACAATAACGCAATGGAAACAGAAACAGAAATGCAAATGCAAGCATGTACAGAAATGCAAACCGTAGCGTGCATGGTCATGGTACTGCAATTGGAGATGCAAATGGTAATGGTAACAGCAATGATAACACCAAAGAAAACGGAAACAGAAATGCAAATGCAAGCACGTAAGAAAATGTGCACCGTAACACACACGGGAATGCAATTGGAAATGCAAATGGTAACAGTAACAACAACGATGGTGCAAAATGAAAGACAAATGCAAACACAAACACAAAACGGAAGGGTGGCCACAAACGCAAATGGTAACACGCACGGTGAGGCAAAGTGAAACACAAATGGAAATGGTACTGTAGACACAAATGGTAAGAGTAATGCAAATGCAAGTGCAAACAGAAATGCAAAGGATAACGCACATGGTGATGTATACGGGAACGCTAATGCAAATGGATACAGAAATACAAGTGGAAACGCTACATGTAGCAGTAACTGGAGCGCACACCCTGGTTTTCCCCAACAGCTCCATAGAGAAACACAGTGAGTACAAAGAATGTATGCATAATAATGGAGCTTGGAGTAGAAAATCAGGAGTTGGAATACTAAATTGCTTATATCTCAGGAACCGTACGACGTAAAAAAATAATTAATATTTCATATCAATTACTACTTTCCTGGCTAGTTTTGTTCTTAGCCACCGTTGGGGGCTAAGCATTTTCCTGAAAAAAAGTCCGTGATCTTCGCACGCTTCGAGATACGGCCCCCGCATGGCAGACCCCAATGTTAGTCTATGGGAAAATGTGTCAACTTTGGAGCACTGTAACTTCCCCATCCATGTAATATTTTGTCACCAAACCACCAAAGGCACATCTGTGGGATGTTGGCTTTCTTCCCTTCAAACTTCAGCCCAAAAGACCAGACCATTGCTTTGTAGCAGGATGGCAAAGAATTCCTGTTATTTTGGGCATAGTGTTGCAAAATAGTGTCTCAAATCACAACACTTTCACAAATGAAATCATGAAAGTGTCGTGAGTGCGACACTACTTTGCAACACTACTTTTTCCAAAAATTTTAAAAACATATTTCTGGGGTGTGTAACCTCAAAAAGACATGGCTAGCATCCTCAGGGTCCGACTAGTTGAAAACAAAATAATTTTGTCCCTAGAGGATCTCAAATTTAAATGCCAAGCATTTCTGTGACCACTAACCGAAAAAAAATGACTGACTCACGACACTACAGGGGTAATTTCAACACTAAAAACTGCATTTGAGACACTATATATATCTATATCTATATATATAAATATATATATATATATATATATATATATCAGTTCACCACTTGATAAGGATTATTGTTTAGCACACAAACTACTAAAAACCAAGGAAATAACTACCCCCTCCACACACACACACTAAAGGCTTCACTAAGCCTGGAAATGATTCCTGCCACAAACAGTGCAAAATTCTCGTCTCATCTAGAGGCCTACTAACCTCAGTGCAATAGTTCAAATCATTTGCATCATCGGAGGCAGCAGCTCAAAGTGGAGACCTGGAGAAAGAGCTCACACAGAGGGATGCTGATTAGCAGGTGGGAATCTCCTTTCACTACAGATGAATGCACTTTTGAACCACTGTAATAAATACAACAACAAATTACTGTACCCCTCTATGCTTGTAAACCATCACTTGGGGCAAGAGAGCAAGGGCATTGCTAACTGCCCCAAGAGAGATAATAGCCACCATACCATGACAGATGGTGGTCAGTCATTCTTCTGGCTTGCAGTTTGGCACACAACTCAGTGCTAGAAAATGCCACCCTGTCCCATGCATGGTAACTGCCACAAAGCTAGCCACCGAAAAAAAAGATAAATCAAGCAGACCTCAGTTCATATACACTATCCCATTCTCAATCCAACATATGAAGAATGCCTCAACAACTGAGAGTTTGAGAAACTTTACTACAGAACAAACAATACCTTGCATTTGATGAAAAGGTCCACTAAAAAGATAGGAGCTGTTGCAGAAGGCAGAGGGGCTCCAACGCCTGCTGTTATCAGGAGAAAGGTGCTCATAATAGATCCTTCACATGTCAGGATAGCAGGAGCAGAAAAAGTCAAAAATAGAAAACCCTGCCCTAAGCAGAACAAACAAAAAACTCACCAACAAACAGCAGAACCAAACAAGTGTCCCAAGGTGACAGGATTCCAAACACACAATGGGGGTGCAGGGACTGTACCACCGACAAAGAAAAGCAATAAAATACTAAAGGCAAAACTGAACACTCTGGGCAAATTAACACAACAAAGAACCCCAGTATTACTAGACTAAATAAAAGTACACATTGCTGTTACCTGATTCACCACATCGCCTGAAAGAGAAAAGTCAACCACTACAGTAGATAAAACAATACAACACATTTAAATTTAACATCTCTTGCGGCAAAGTCCCAATTTGACATCCAAGACTGGAGCTGCAATGGAGAAAATTAGGCTTGCCAATTAAAAGATTTTCCTCAGTCTAAGAACAGGCATGGTATTAATTTGGAAGGGCTGCCTGAAATCCAGAGAGCCACTGCCTGCTGGAGTTACTCAATTTTATCTAAAAAAAAAAAAGAAAGAAAGTGAGACAGATAATGCTTGCTGTGGAGATCTACTTCCAGAGCTGCTAACCCCTCTCATTGCTGCAAAAGGCTGTGGAATTTGCAACCTCAGGAACTCAGAGGACACCAAAATTCAGATCTGCAGGCATAGCTTCTAAATCTATATATGAAGCAGTGAACCTGATTTGATGTAAATATACTCCATGTGTAAAGATTACCCATTGTTAACATGGAGCAACACAGAAAATACGCTCCAGTATCTGCTATGTAATGGGAAAACAGCACTTCACAGTTGTTAAAGGCACTCAGCAATGCCTCATGCCTCACGGCAAACCCAAGATGTGCTGTTATACCATCCCAACTCACCCACTGTCATATCTTATTGCTGAAATGTAGTACAGTTCACTTAATCAGTGGCAAATAGGCAGACAGTAGGTAAAAAATTAGTTGAAATGTCATAAAATTCTGAGTATCCAAAAGCCGGAATTCAGTGTTGCCTAACCAGCAATAGACAAAAAACAACCAGGAAGACTCTGATCTAATAAACCATAGTAGAATCACAGATGACTGGAGACACGACTCACTCACCATAGTGAGTAGTAATATATTAATATTTTATTATCCTCATGATCTCAGTTCTGCCCTTTAGAACCCAAGCCAACAGTCCAGGACTACCACCTTTATCAGGGTTTACAGTTACTATTAAAATATTACTCTTTTCTCAGGAAAACAAAACTTAGTTCCATATATATGAATTATTTCAACATATAATTATGGGAGAGTACTCCAAATAGCTGCCAGATACACTTCAGTTTTGTGCAGTCCTTATATAATCTCAGTTAATCCCTTCAGTGTACAATATTATCACCAAATACTGTTAACAAAGTTATTGCCCATGGTTTAAACTGCATCACAAAGCCAGGAATAGAAAGCATTTGACATACCTGTCTTGTATGGTTCTGTGCTTTATGGTTTTCTTGTGTAAATTAGTGCCACATCTCATTATTTAATCTACAAAGCCAATAAAATACTCTTACGACTACTGATTGCTAAATAACTACATCTTATTTTGAGTTTTCTACTTGTAAACCCATTCTATGAATTAGCTATTTCCTTTATCTTTTAAAAAGATACTCATATTAAATGAAAAACATTGTTTATTAACTTAATTGCTTTATTCCTTACAGTAAAAGCTTCCTAAATCGTGTGGTTTTACACCAATTAACTCTGTGCAAAGTATTCTTATAAACACTATTTTGGGACAACACCTCTGTTTATTTCTTTTTAACACAGTCTGCAGATCTCTTACTGTCTGACCAACTGGCTAGTTTTCTCTTTTTAGGAACATCAAAGTAAGCAGTTTCCTTGACCTTACAAATGTTATGCCTTGTTAGCATATCTGGAGGATCCTCTTGTCCCCTCTAGTAGTGAACCTGTATGGTAGTGACTGTTCTTAGTATGATTGTTTTAATAAGCTCACTATTTGATTCTATTGTTACTGCATTAAAACAACCAGGTACACTTACTCAAATGGGTTTCCTGTCTGTCAGCATCTTGCTTGCAACTAGCAGGGATGCTGTGGGATACATCTCTAGATCTTGAAAACTGCCTGATCTCATCCTGGAGTCTCACTGGCTGTCCATCCACAAAAAATAAGGGCACCATCCACCAAAATAATTCCATTGCTTCTATTGTTTGCTGCAACATGTGAAACAAACAACAACAAAACTGAAGTGAGTGCCATGTAGTCCTGAACCCTCTCTTCAAAAGGCCCGACTGGTTTTGTGCATGCGCGCTTACTCAGGGACATTTTCATAGTGAAAATGTTTAAACAATGTAAAGTTCCAATATGATAATAAAGAAAATTATACAAAACAAAGGTGAGGAACAAAAATAAATTGATGCTGCTAGTGGCAACTGACAATATATGAAAAGTACAATTACTTTAAGATAATTCATAAAACCTTATTTTATATGAGAAAATTCATACATAATTTTATATATATATATATATATATATATATACATCACACACACACACACACACACATAATTATCTCAGGCTAGTAATAAAGGCATCACAAGCAGCTAATACATTTAGGCATATGGCAGACGTTTCTAACAGCGCAGGGAGCATTAGTCAAAAATGGAATGCTCAATACAAAAAACTCTGTTTTTTTTTTAATATTATTATTATTTTGGATATTACTAGAATGAACAGTTTAACCTGTGTTGCTAGTGGGTATAACAAAAACAGGAGCAAAAGCATGATATAATACCTAATACGTAAACTTATGAATAATACTAAATTATATTTAGAGATAGCTGTAATATTCTTATTACAAGCTACTTATGTGATAGTAATTCTGATACAGCATATCCACAGTACTATAACAAAATGCTAAAACTGCACTATTACAAAATGGGTTCTAAGCTAGTAATTCAGAGTGCATCACATTAAGAACAACAAAGTCACAAGATTCTTATTACTAGAATTCTAGCATACAAGAAAGGTACACATATTGAGGATTACTATCTATAGCCTTTTCTTTTTTCATTTTTAAATATGGAATTATGTCAAAATGATCACTGAAACCAGGGAAGAACAGTGCCCTAACTGAAACATCAAAATGCTTCTCTGCATAACAATTTCTTCTCCAAATTTCCACCTCTAACACCATCAGACACCCTTTCAATGCCACAGAAATGGAAAGAGTGAGACCCAACTGTAGTTTCTATATGTTTGGCTAGTGCATTCTTAAAATCTGTACAACAAATGTCACTAAGGTGTTCACATATCCGTAGTTTAAAAGGCGTGAAGTCTTGCCAATATAAAGGCATGACAAGCACATTTGACCATATAAATAACTGCTGATGTAGAGCAGTTAATAAATTCCCTAATGTCAAAAACCTTATTAGTGTTGTTAGATGTAAATTCTTTTATTTTAGTAACAACATCACAAAATTTACAGTGACCACAATTATAACATCCCTTTGGAGGTGGTGGTAGCCATGTGGTAGACTTTTTTCTGTCTAAGGGATGTAATGAATTCACCAACAGGTCAGCTAGATTTCCCCTCTTTTGTAAACAACTCTAGGTGGCAACAATGTAATCTCTTTCAAAGATGGATCAGTAGCGAGTATGTACCAATGTTTCTGTATTACCACCTGTATCTGAAATGTATTAGTACCATATGTTTTGATGAAGTTAACCTAGTCAGGGTTAGAAGTTGGTTTTGTTTTGTATTCAAGAAAGGTGGCATGTGGGTATCTCTAGTTACTTCTTTGTCTGTGTTAATATCAGTAAGGCTGTAACCTCCACTGGTAAACATGCTGGACATTTTCTGGAGTCCGAGTTCAAAGTTGGAAGGATTTGAACAGTTTCTTTTGATTCATAGAAACTGTTCCTGATGGCGTGGCACGGATGGCAGTTGGATGCTAGTAATAGAGTATTCCTGTCGGTGGGTTTTCTGAACAAATCAGTAGAGATAGTACCATCAGTATTCCTTATGACTGTTAAATCCAGAAAATAATTTTTTTCAGACTCCCACCTAACAGAGAACTTTAAATTTGGATTCAAGCCATGGAGTTATTCAATAACGCCTTCTAGCTCCACCACCGCTCTGGGCCACACCATCAGGGTATCTTCGATATAGCATCTCCAGAGGTCAATCCTGTTGAAGAAAAAATTGTTATCCTGGTCATAAATTACATTTTTTTCCCAATGTCCCAGGCAGAGTTTGGCATAATTTGGGGCAAAGGTAGCCTCCATGGCTGTTCCCTTGACCTGGTGATAGTATAACCCTTGGAAGTAAAAAACTTTACATTTTAATACATACTCTGCAACATTAACCAAAAATCAACTTGCCCACAGTCAAAATCACAGGTGCTGCTAAGCCATACATGTAAAGCCTGATTGGCCAGGGTGAGGATGTCTGTGCACCAGAATCAGGGAGCATGATGCATCAGAGGCCACTGATGGCATCATGCTCATGACATGGCTTGATTGCCAGCATGGAGGACAGAACCACCTACCCCTACATTTCCTGCACCACTGTTACTATGGTAACAGAAAACCCACACTTCTGGATAGTGAGGGAGGCCAGGAGGAAATGTAATGTAAGTTTTAAGTTGGCGTTTTTGGTTGTAAGCCTCATCAATTGATATTCGTCCACTATTACAGGGTTCACAGTTGCACTAAACAAAGGGACTGCTGATTGTGAGGCTAATTTCTGAAACCTATACCTTGTTAGTAACATACACATTATAATCTGTAGTGCAGCAGCACAGGGGATTGAGGGTACACATAAAATTAAAAACTGAATGAGACAAACAGGTAACTAAATAATGACTGACAAGGTTGAACATAGTTGTGCAAGTAAAGACAACAATTGTAAATAGAATATCACAGACAGTACTGTAGTGTAAAAACATATGATAATATCAGGTAAAATTAGAAAAAAATGAATTAATAGATTCTGAAACAGCTATGCTTCTAGAAAAAAGAACACCGATGAGCTGAAACAAAATGTTTGGGGGGTGGTTAGGGAAACAATAACTAAATGATCGATGATGGTGGACAGAAATAATGGCATGGTTGTGGATGAACTTGATTGATACCTATGGTGGATGCAGGGCAACATACAGAAATATAAACTGGTGAGACAGACATAGGTAATCGGGATATCCTTGAACCAATAAAGATAGAAAAAGGATGTATACATTTATCATCATATGCATATCATAAATGTTATCAACCAAGTTTTGCACATTCAATGCAAAATTATACTGCAGCCTCTCATTGTAAATTAATATTTAATTCAATGAGGCTCAGTCCATCTCCTCAGTCATGCCATATTTGGTGTCTGTTGCTTTAAAATGTTCAGTCCAAAATGTTTCTCTGAGAAGAAACTTTCTTTCTCTGTCTCCTCCTCTTTTACTGGCTATATGTGTGTTTCCAGTCCACAAAATCTCAAGTTGGTATCCTATGTCTCTCTTTGATGAAATGCCATGCCACCAGTGATCATTTTCATTTTGACTACTAGATACATAGATACATAGACACTATCAGCAGATGAGGGCTTATGGCCCACCCAGTCTGCCCATTTCAGCTTGTAAGTTCCCTTTATGTTTTTCTAGAAGTCTGTTGCCCCTTACCCCAAACCTCCAGGATACCATTATGTCTATCCCATGCATTCTTAAGTACTGTGATTGTTTCAGCTCCCACCACTTCCTCTGGCAGGGTGTTCTACTTGTCCACCACCCTTCCTGTGAATAAATTCTTCCTCACGTTTCCTCTGAATCACCCTCACTCCAACTTCATACCATGCCCTCTAGACCTGGAACATCTTTTTTCACTGGAAAATTGTGTATTCCTGCGCCCTGTTCCTCCCTGTAAGGTACTTGTATGTCTCTATCATTATCCCTTCTCTCCCTTCTCTCCTTCAAGAAGTACATATTCAAGTCCTTCAGCCTGTTCTTATAGGACTTGTGATGCAATCCCTATACCATCTTTGTTGCCCACTTCTGAATCTTCTCCACCCTGTCTACATCCTTACATAAGTAAGGTCTCCAGAACTGTACACTGTACTCCAAGTGGGGCCTCACTAATGTCTTGTATAGTAGAAATTATTTAATGGAGGAAGTCCAGTATTACTTTTTAATTTTAGACCCATTTCATTGCTCCCTATAGTAAGTAATAATAATAATAATAATAATAATTTGTATTTATAAGGCGCCTTTCAATTGTCAAGGCGCCGTACACATAAATAACAAATTAAAACAGTTAAAATCATTAAAAGAGATTCAGCTAGATCAGAACAATTAATTTAATCAATATTCTAAAAATGCAGTTTCCCACAAAAAAGTCTTCAAACCTCTCTTGAAACCCTCCACAGAGGTGCACTCCCACAACTGACAGGGTAGAGAGTTCCTAGGGGCCACATACAAAAAAGCCTGAGTGCCCGAAGATTTCAGATTCACCCTTGGAACCTCTAGCAACCCCTCGTCAGCTGAGCGGAGTGATTGATTAGGGTGATAAGGAATCAGAAGTTCTTTCAGATAGACTGGGCCCAAATCATGTAGGGCTTTGAAAGTCAGCAATCCAACTTTAAAGGTGATCTGCCACCAAATTGGCAGCCAGTGCAGTTCGCGCAACACTGGAGTAATGTGACAGGATCTACTAGAACCCATCAAAAGCTGGGCTACAGCATTCTGCACTAGCTGCAAGCAATGGATTTCAACCCCAGAAAGCCCTAGATAAAGGGAGTTGCAATAATCCAAGCGTGAGGACACGAAGGTGTGGACTAACGCTGTCAGGTCGGCAGACAGAACAAGATGCCGAATCCTGGCATGTTCCTAAAGATGATAAAGGAAGTCCTGATGACTGCTGACACCTGTGAATGCAGTGTCAGCCTGTCGTCAGAACTAACCCCAGGTTCTGCACCCATTCAGAGGTCGGGAGAGAAATGCCTCCAAGAAAAATTCGAAGACGATCATCACTCCGGACTTCATCTGCTCAATTCGGGTCCACAACCAGTACCTCAGTCTTATCAGAGTTCAACCTCAGTCAGCTAGAATTCGTCCACTCCTGGATTTCTTCTAGACAACTATTAAAGACCGAGAGAGCTCCCTCCTGGTCAGGGGCAAAAGAAAGGTAGAGCTGGGTATCATCTGCATAACAGTGAAACCTCAGTCCATACCTCCTTACAATGTCTTCGATGGGTATCATATACAGCGCAAATAACATGGGTGACAATACTGAACCCTGAGGCACCCCACAGAACAAAGCCATTGAATCCAAGGAAAAAAACCCGGACACAACTCTTTGTGATTTCCCAGTGAGGAATGATGTGAACCACCTCAAGACGGTTCCAGATATTCCATAAAACAGCCTCAGGCATTCTATCAACACCATGTGATCTATGGTGTCAAACGCTGAAGAAAGGTCAAGGAGAACCAAAATGGAATGACTCTTCCGATCTCTGGCCATCAAGAGATCATTGAGCCCCCGAACCAGCGTTGTCTCTGTACTATGTCTTTTACGAAAACCAGACTGGAGGGGTTCATAGACATCATGGATGGTCAAATGGTCCTGCAGTTGTGCAGCCACTACTTTCTCAATCACCTTCCCAACAAAGGGAAGGTTAGAGATCGGTCTGTAGTTTTTGAGGCAGTCAGGGTCCAAGGTAGCCTTCTTCAAGAGGGGTGTCACCACTGCCTCTTTCAGGGAGCTAGGAAACTCACCAGATTCCAGGGAGCACCTGATTATCTGCACAAGGACTGGACCAATGATTTCAATACAACCCAACATTAGGGAGGTTGGTCTAGGGTCCAAATTACAGCATGTAGGGCACATGTGCTGGATGATCCTCATTACATCAATGAACTCCAGCTGACTGAAGGAACTCCAGGAAAACCGAGGCACCGTGATCTCACACCTGTTCACGGCAACCCCCCTAGAGTGTAATGGCAGCAGTTCGGCCTAATGTTGGCCACCTATTTATGAAGAACTGAGCAAACTCATCGCACTCAATTACGAAGACTTTCCGAACTTGCAGACAGGCTGGCTTGCAAGTCTGTCCACAGTCTCAAACAGCTGAGCTGGTTTGATTCTGAGCAACCGCAATCTCCCTGGACAGGAATTCTGCCTTCTTACAGGTGATTGCAGATTGATAGACCAAATAATGATCCATGAATCTAAAGTGGTCGGCATCAAGGGCGGACTTTCACCAGCAAAGCTCTAACCTTTGCCCCTGTCTTCGCATCTCCCTCAATGTCCCATCAAACCAAGGGGACTTGAAGTGAAGGGAGAGGGGGCGAACACGATCTGGAGCAATGAGATCCAGAGCCCCCCATAATGGTTAAGTAAAGTTTTGAAAACATTTTATTTGATCAGCTGACGGATTATTTAAATGGTACAGATCTATTTGATGAGTTTCAATCTGAGTTTCGAAAACTCCATGGTATGATGGTCTCTGAGTCAAGGGTCTTGGATGATATCGGTGGAGCTAAGAATTGCCAACAATATATGGAGCAATACTGATAGAACTTTCAAGGCCATCAACATGGTTGACCACTAGTCCATACTGTTTCTATTATCTGAAATAGGACTAGGTGGGAACCTCTAGTTTGTTTCCAGTCCTACTTGAGTGACCATTACCAGTTCACTAGGGTAAATGGTATTGATTCTATTCCACTGACAGTAGTAAGGGGGTACCTCAGGGCTCTGTAATGGGGCCACTCCTCTTCCTAATGTATTTAAAGAATATAGGAAAACACATAGAAACTATTAATTACCATCTTTATGTGGATGATACAATTTTGTATTACTCAAGTGATTTGATTGTAGAAATTCAACATACTTTATAATGGAATTGTGACTCTCTCCAATGATACTTTCAGGAATTAAAACGTAAATTGAATAGCTTGAAAACTAAAATCATGTTGTTTGGAACATCTGCTAAATTAAAATATAACAGATTCTTTTGGCATATCTCTGGAGATGGTCAAATCCTACAAATATTTAGGATTTTGGCTGGATCCACTTGGAATAGGAAATATACATGTGGACCATTTGATAAAACAAGTATGGAAAAGAGTGGGCTGTCTGTTTGGAAATCAAAGTTGTCTGGATAAGGAAACCATGAAATATGTTATTCAGGCACAAGTATTGCCATTTTTTGATTATGGAGATATATTGTATTGTGGGGTGTCACAGAATAGATTAGCTAAATTAGATGTTCTGTATAATAAGCTGGCCAGACTGATCTTGAAGTGTTCAATATCAGTACATCATTGTGATTTGTATAAAATGTTAAATTGCCCTTCTTTGTCTACAAGAAGAGACATGCATGTTAGCCTTTTTTGCATATAATGCAGGGCTGGGATTGATCTCTAAATATTTGGGAAATAGGTTGATTTTTAGGGAATTATCTCCATTGCTGAGGAATTCAGAATTTTTACAAATGGAAATACCAAAACATTTTCCTAAAACCTCCCATCAGTGTTTTAGCTATTTAGTCCCAAAAACCTGGAATGCTTTACCCATGGTACCTTTCATTAAACCCTAGACAACATATGTTTTAAGGAACCACTTGTTATTGAATATTGATGGTTGTAAATGCTTTAAATTATGTTGCTTATTTATTCCTTTGCAATTTTCTATGTGTGAAACAATGATACTTGTCATTTTGTAGGCACCAAATGATGATAATTGTAATTTATGTGCACAACAGGTCACCATTGTAAATGAGCTTTGCTCAATGGTTATACCTAACAAAACAAACAAACAAACAAACCTCCCCTTTTCCTGCTGGTGATGCCCCTGCATATGCATCCCAGCATCCTATTTGCTTTACCTGCTGCCTTGTCGCACTGTTTCCCTAACTTGAGGTCATCAAAGATGATAACCCCAAGGTCCCGTTCCTGCTTCTTGCATGCTATATCTTCACCCCACAACTGATATGTTGTTCCAGGGTTTTTGTGCCCCATATGCATTATCTTGCACTTCTTTGCATTGAATTTCAACTGCCAAACCTTTGACCATTCTTCAATCTTCTGCAGGTCCCTCCTCATTCTGTCTACACCCTCTGATGTGTCCACTCTGTTACAGAGTTCCATTTAATCATTGAGCAGGGGAAATGCTGATTTCTAAGTCCTGTGCAATGTCACTAATAAAGATGTTGACTAGGACCGGTCCCAGCACTGATCCCTGTTGTACCCCACTGGTCACTTTTTCCTCTGTAGAGTGACAGCCATTTACCACCACTGTCTGTGTCCTGCCACCCAGCCAATTACCCACCCACCGCACTACTGTCCTGCCAACTCCCATACTCCCCAGTTTGTTTAATAGCCTTCTAGGTGGCACAGTGTCAAACGTTTTGCTGAAGTCCAGATAGGCCATGTCCACTGTACTCCCGTGATCCACCTCCCTTGTCACCCAGTCAAAAAATTAATTGAGGTTGATCTGGTAAGATCTCCCCCCGAACCATGCTGCCTTGGGTCCTGTAGTCTGTTGGCAACCAGATGTTCCACCAATCTCTCCTTCAGTAGTACTTCCATGATTTTGCTGACTACTGAGGTTAGGCTGACTGGTTTGTAGTTCCCCACTTCTTCTTTGTTCCTGCTTTTGTATAAGGGGATTACATCTGCTGCCCTCCATTCTTGGGTATCTCCCCAGTTTCCAGGGATCAGCTAAACAGGATTACAGATGTTCAGCCACTACACTCTTAGTTCCTTTAGGACTTTGGGGTGCACCCTTCTGGCCCCATTGCTTTATCAAATCTTATTCCTTCCAGTTCCTTTAGGGCCTTTCTGTGTAAAGGGACTTGTGTCAATTTCTGCACCATTCCCACCACTTGTACTCCTTCAGGCCCATTACCCTCCTCTTCCTCAGTAAAGACTGAGCAGAAATATCTGTTCAGTATGTCAGCTTACTGTTGTCATCCTCCATGTGGCCCCCGTCCCATCCTTCAGTCTCACTATCCCTCTCTTTGCCCTTCTTTTTTCATTTATGTACCTGTAAAAGGTTTTGTCCCCTCTAACCCTCTGATTTTGTGATGTGCTCTTCTGTCTGAGCTTTGGCTTCCGTTACTGACCTCTCTGCCTCCCTTTGCTTCTCCTGGTACTTCTCTCTATCCCCTTCTGCCTGTGTCTTTTTGTATTACCTGAATGTGATCTTTCTGGCATTCACTTTCTCCGCTACCTCCTTGGAAAACCATAATGGTCTCCTCTTACATTTCCCCTTGCTAACCTGCTTAATGCATAATTCTGTTGCTCTTGTAATCTCTGTTTTAAATATTGCCCACAGTTCCTCCACCTCTGATTCCCTCTCCATTCCCATTAGTGTCTCTTTCAAGCATGTCCCCATTTTCCCAAAGTCTGCCCTCCTAAAATCCAGGATAAGTGTATTTTGTGCAGTTTGGTTCTGCTCCTTCTCTGATTTCAAACCACAGTGACTGGTGGTCACTGTTTCCCAGGTGCTCCCCCACTGTTACCCCTATCACATTGTCCCCATTTGTGAGCACAAGGTCCAGTATTGCCTTCTGCTGAGTTAGTTCCATGACCAGTTGCTTAAGGAAGGCACCTTGAAGGGAGTCCAAGATAAATCTGCTCCTGGTTGATGCTGCTGCTGGGAGGCTCCAGTCCACATCTTAAATATTGAAGTCTCCAACCGGCACCACCTCCCCCTTGTCTGCCATCCTTTGGATGGCTAGCATTAACTCCCTATCTGTCTCTTCCTCCTGGGCTGGTGGTCTGTAGACCAACCCGGTGTGGCTGACTCCATTTTCTTCCAGCTTAACCCCAGTATCTCTCCCCATTTTGTTCCTCCGGGATCTCTGTGGCCTTTATGCCATCTTTCAGATAAAGTGCCACCCTCCTCTCTTCCTGCCTGCCCTGCCTTTTCTGAATATATTGTAGCTGGCATGGCCATCTCCAGTCATGGTTATCATTACCCCAGGTCTCTGATGATGTCACAATGTCCAGGTCCAACTGCACCATGGCAGCCTCTAGATCCTCCATCTTGTTGCTAAAGCTCCTAGCATTAGCACACATTGCTTTCAAGATGTGAACTCCCTGGACCATTTAGCTGTTCTATTCCAGCCCCTCCCTGGTTGTCCTTTATCCCTGGTTCTCCTGTTGTCTGTCCTTCCATCATATTTTGTACTTGTTCTGCCTATCTACCCCTTGGGTGCCTATCTCTAGCTTTTGCACAGTGCATTGTAAAGATGTCTCCTCCTCCTATTCACTGGTTCCACTGCATATGGGGTGGGTACTAGGTGCCCTCCTTCCTGACCTGCCACCCCTTTGGCATGTTTAAATGCTTGTCCATGTAGCATTTAAACTTATCATTGAGTGCTTGGATTACCCTCCAGAATGGATGCAGGTCATCAGGCTTGAATAAGCCCCTATCCCTCCAGGTGGGTCCCCAATCACCAATGACTTCAAATTGTTCCTCACAGCACCAGTTCTTTAACCATGTGTTAAAGTTCCTCGTGTGTGTGCCCCTATGCTCTCCCATACCTCTCACAGGTAGTACTTCCCAGAAGGTGATAGATGTAGCTACGTGCCTGAGATCCCTTCCCAATTTTCTAAACTCATCCTGAACTTCCTTTGGCTCCCCATTTGCCAGGTCATTAGTACCTAGGTGGATAATGACATCCAACTTACCCTCCCGTCTTGCCTTCCCAGTGATCCCCAGGATCTTTCTCCCATCCATCTATGCAGTGGCACCTGGTAGGCATCTCGCCTCCCTCTCCTTTCCCTCATGTGTTCCTAGTTGGATCCCTCTTATGATAGAGTCCCCCATCAGGATTTGATTCTTCCTCCTCTGGGGTCCAGTGCCCTCCCCACTGAGGTCATCTCCTTGGTTGACTTCCACATCCTTCCCTTCCACTTCTCTGGGTGCCTCTGTTTGGTTGCCCCCATTTGCCAGTGCAGCATATGAGTTCTGGAGTGGAATAGGATTTGGGATGTGCCTCTGTCTGACCTCCCTAACCCTCCCCAAGCCAATCATCATCCAAGTGCTCCTCGTTCTTAGCATCCTTTGAAGCAGCTGTGTTGGACTGGGTGGTCTCTGGATAGGGGCGAAGTTACTCCTGACCCAGTTTACTTCCGCTCCGAGTCTGGCTACCTCATTCTGCAGTCCAGAGAGATGCCTGCAGATAAGGCAGCACCTCAGCATACAGAAAGTCTGCCTGAATATGGCTGCCATGCATCCACTGCATTGCACCACTCCCCACATTATACTGCACTTATACTGCTAGTCCATTAATTGTCTGTTACTGAAGCTTTCCTTCTAGTTCCCTCTTTATTAATTTACTGTCCTGATAATCCTGCCAATGATACTCAGATTCTTTTTTTTTAAAGAAGGAAAACAGCACCAAAAAATTTGTCAAAACACTTGTACCAAGGGTGGACTTCCTCCCCATTATGCTCCTCCTACTCCACAACCCCTGCTATTCCCTGTGCTTGGCTCCTGTCAATCAGATTTAACAGAACACTTAAGAGTGGGGGACGGGGAGAGAGGTGAGTGAATATTTGCAGCAAGTAAAGACAGCAAAGGAGTAACAGCACCACTAAAAGCACACTAAACTAGGTTTCAGATTTTCAACAGCCCCAAAACAATTCCAGGTAAAGACAACAAAGGAATAAGAACACCATTAAAAGCACACCGAACTAGGTTTCACATTTTCAACAGCCCCAAAACAATTCCAGGTAAAGACAACAAAGGAATAAGAACACCATTAAAAGCACACCAAACTAGGTTTCACATTTTCAACAGCCCCAAAACAATTCCAAGTAAAGACAGCAAAGGAATAACATCACCACTAAAAGTGCACTAAACTAGGTTTCAAATGTTCAACATCCCCAAAACAATTCCAAGTAAAGGAATAAGCACCACTTAAATCACACAACACTAGGTTTAAAACAAAAGAGCAATGAGCAGTTACTGCACTGAAATGAATCTGGATCCTTCTATATACTAATACTAGTCTTGTGTTTCAAGAAGCATTCTGCAAGGTTCTAGTAGTTGGTCTTAGCCCATAAGTCAAGTCACACAGACAGTTTAAAATATACTGCACACCACATTCATGTGGTTTGGCATGTTATAAAGTCAGATATCTCAATGTTTTCATTTTGAGCAATGGTTTTAATGGTTTTAACCCAGTATGCACTATTGCAGGCCTACAATTGCTGTAACTGAGGCCTGGGTCAGGAAACAGAAGCAAACCAGGAGAGATTGTAAAATCCACAAGTAGTGATTTATTACAATAAGTAGCAAGAAAATAAAACAAAAGAAATGTACCAACTGGTTTTCAGCATGGGCAGTCCAAAACAAAGTCCATTTTCTGAGTTTAGAATTGAAATCTACCATCAACCAGCTCTCTGTTACATCAGGTCTCCAAGTCCATAATCCTCTGAAATGACCCAGAACTTCAGAACTGTGTCAGTTTCTAGCTTGCATCAGAACATTGCGACCCAGAGCTTCAGAACCTTGTCAGATTCTAGCTTCCAGAGTATTATGACCCAGCTACTGGCTAGCCTCTTTAACTGACAGATTTCACCAGCCTGAGGTCAAAAGGTCACACTCTGATACACTTTGCTAATAAACTCAAACAGCTGTTTCTGTAATCATTTCAACGGTAATATCTACATCTACTGTAGTTTACAAATCAGGGAACCCAGTTTCATACTTATGTTTTATAGCTATATATAAGCAAGGTAGAGACAGCAAAAAGGGGAAAAAGAAAGAACAGCAAGCAAAGGTAAGAGTTGACTGTGCAGTCCAATAGGAGAGACAGAAATTGTAAGCAGAATCCTTGCTGCAAATTCCACCCTGTCACAGTAGCCTCATGGAAAGTTACGTTTTCTCTTTTGAGCCATGACCCTGACTTCTGTTGGAATTCTATAGAATGAGTGTACCAGCATGTCTTTTATATTCTTTGCCTTTTTGGCTACTAACAAAAGTATGAACATTACAAAAATATATTCCACCTTGAAGGCTACCTTTAAGAAATTCCACTGTTTAATGATAGGTTTCCATACATCTTCAAAGTAATCATTATACGTAGTGATATACATAATTCTGTTCATGTGCAAATGTTGTTTGTTCTGGGGCAAGAACTTCCTCTTGGGTCAGGTTCCTACATCTGTTTTCAGCTTCCTGTATTACTGTGTCATTATATCCCCTTTGTTTGCACCTCTGTGTTAAGTCACAACATACTAGCTAAAATCTTTATCACTAGGACAATTCCTTCCAGCTCTAATTAACTGCCAATGCAGTATATGCTCCTTTCACAGTTTGTAATGGAAACTATCTGCCAGTACTGGCAACTGGACTGCATCATAAACGTGATGATGTCAGCGGCCTCTGACACATCACACTCCCTGATGCTAGCAAGGGTGTAGGTAGGCATACTCACTGTACATATTTGAGTACAGTTTTGTTGAATGCCTGTCACAAACCATATGCCTTTCTGTTAACGTTTTCATTCTAATCTGTAGTATTTGGGTTAGTTTAGGCCACTGAGGAGTGTCTCTATTCAAACATCTGTTGTTTAGGAGACAGATACATGTACAACCTCTTTAGAGATTAGAGGAATCATCTGACAACAATCTGATTTGTTTGAAAGGGATACCATTTGGAGAGGATGTCTACATTTTTTAATTGGGGGGGGAGTGCAACTGTTGGAGACTGTGTACAAAATGAAAATTTCTGGCTACACCCCTGGATGCTAGGGTACTGACATCAGCACCCTAGATGGCCTGTGAGAGGCCAGGATGAGTTCAGGAAGCCTTTAGCTTCAGAAACATATCCTAGAGCATCCTTGGTAGTTTGGAAGCAGGACACTGACAGAGGGATGAAAATAGTTTGGGTAAATGTACCTGGTTCATTTTAATGCAGTAATAATAAAAACAAATACTGAGCTTGTTACGAGAGACTTTGATCCTGCAGGTTCACAAGAAGTTTGGACAAGAGGATTCCCATTTATGTCAAACAGGGCAAACAATTTCTGTTGTCAAGGCAACTGCTAATTTTGATGTTTCTAAAAAGAGAGAACTAGTCAGTCATAGAAACATAGAAACACTGTCAATGACAGCAGAAAAAGAATGATCATCCATCTAGTCTACCCATGGTTCCGTATCTATTTCCAGTATATAATTGTCATCCAGGGTACAAGTCCTCACTATCATTCACCCTATTCTCCTCCCTGCTACTATTGCCCTGAGTACGAACATACGAACATATGAAATTTTCCAGCAGATAAAGGCCTAGAGGTCTATCAAGTCTGCTCGAATGTGCAGCTAGCACCCCTTATTCTGCAGCTGCCCCTCCCTTCCACCATTCCCTTCATTAACCCTCCCCCTTGTCCTGTCCCATCCCCTTTTGAAGCAGTCCACTGTTCTACTGGATACCACTTTTTCAGGTAACACATTCCACCCAGCCACCACCCTCTCTGTAAAAAAGTGTCTCCTCATCTCCCTCCTGAACCTTCCTCCCTCCAGTCTCATATCATGGCCCCTGGTGTCCCTCCCCTCCCTTACTTTGAACAGCCCCTCTGTACCTGTCTTGTTTATTCCTTTCATGTATTTAAAGGTTTCAATCATGTCCCCCATCCCTCCTGTCCTCCAGTGAGTACATGTTCAGCTCCCTCAACCTCCTCTCGTATGATAAGTCCCCCAGCCCCTTGATCATCTTTGTCGCCCTTCGCTGCACCCTCTCCAGTAACTTAATGTCCCTCTTCAGATACGGGCACCAGTACTGCATGCAGTACTCCAGGTGTGGTCTAACTAATGACCTATACAGTGGCAGAATCACCTCCTCCTTCCTCAAGGATATACCCCTTGCAATACAACCCAGCATTTTGTTGGCCTTTGCAGCTGCCTTCCTACATTGTGCCAAGTTGTTCATTGACCCTGTAATGAGCACCCCCCAGATCCTTCTCCTCCTCTGTCTGGGCTAGCTGCACTCCCCCCAGCTTTTAACTCCTCCTTGGGTTCTTCATCCCAAAATGCAGCACCTTGCACTTTTTGGCATTAAACCCCAGTTGCCAGGTGTCTGACCAGGTTTCAAGCTTTGCCAGATCATCCTGCAACCCCTGACATCCCCCCTAGGTCATCCACCACTGCTCCTACCTTGGTATCATCAGCAAACAGACTGATCTTGCTCTTGATATCCCATGATATGTCTGCAACGAAAATCCCAAACAACACTGGACCCAACACCGAGCCCTGTGGAACACCGCTCATCACTACCCTTGGGTGTGAGAGCTCCCCACCCACCACCACCCTCTGTTGCCTTCCCTGAAGCCAATTTCCTACCCATCTCACCAGCTTTGCACCCCCCCGTGCCTACTAACTTACTTCCCAGCCTTCCATGTGGCACCGAGTCGAATGCCTTACTGAAGTCCAGATACAGGACACCCACTGCATGGCCCATATCCAGTTGCCTAGTTACCCAGTCATAGAACTCCACCAGGTTGGTTTGGCAGGATCTACCCTGTATGAAGCCATGCTGTCTGCTGTCCTGTAGTCCTTTGGCCTCTAGGAGGCCACCAGCCTCTCATTCAGGATAGTCTCCATTAGCTTACCCACGATGGATGTGAGGCTCACTGGTCTGTAGTTTCCCAGTTCATCCTTGGGCCACTCTTGTGGAGGGGCACCACATGAGCCATCCTCCAGTCCTGAGGTATACAACCCCAAATGTAGTGAGACAACAGGTCTGGGTTGGAAGGTCCTGCAAGGACCTCTGCCAGCTCCTTCAATACCCTGGGTGGATTCCATCTGGGCCTGTTGCCTTGTCCACCCTCAGTGCCTTCAAACCATCCTGAACTCTGCCTCCATGATTTCCCATTTGTCACCCCCCCCCGTTTCTGTTTCTCCCCTTGGGTGTCACCCTCTTCTCTTTAGTAAATACTGAGCAGAAATACTCATTTAGTGCTTCTGCCTTATCGCACCTGCAGCCCACCCAACCTCCCTTCCTAATCCTTACTATGTGGTCCTTACAGCTCTTTCTCCCTGATGTACCTAAAGAAGTCCTTCTCCCCTTCTTAATGCCTTGTGCCAGCCTGGGTTCCATAGATGCTTTGGCTCCCCTCACTGCCCTTGTCACCTCCTTCGATTCTATCAAGTACTCCTCCCTGTCCTCCCCACTTCCTGTTTTCTTGTACTTCCTAAAGGCAGCTCTTTTTCTCCTTATGTTTTCCATGACCTCCTTGCTCAACCAGCTCAGTTTCTTAGCCCTAGCCTTCTTGCTCTGGGCCTTGCAGCAGGTTTTGGTTGCCTCCACTATCCCCAGCTTTATGAGCTCCCACCTCTGGTTAGTGTTCATGCTAGATTGAATTCTGGCTAGGTACCCTTTTACCACTTCCCCCATCCTCCCAAAGTCGTCCCTCCTGAAGTCCAGCACTCTTGTGCCCGATTCCACTCCTTCCTTGCCCATATCCAATATGAGCCATACTGAGTGGTGGTCACTCCCTGACAGCGGTTCCTCCATAAGTTCTCTCACAAAGTCCCCATTTGCCAGCACAATGTCAAGGGTATTTCCTAACCTGGTTGGTTCACTGACCATTTGCAGCAGGAAGCTGTCCTGGAAGGCATCCAGTAGTACCTGCTCCCTTCTGTTCTTGGTTGTTGGGGTACTCCAGTCCACTCCTGGCATGTTGAAGTCCCCCACAATCACCACACTACCCTTCTTGCAGGTCCTCCTGATCTGTTCTGCTAGTTCCCTGTCTAACTCCTCCGTCTGAGATGGTGGCCTGTACACCACTCCCATTCTAAGAATCCTATTGTTGGAATCCTGGATTTGCATCCAAAGTGACTCTGTACTACCCTCCTCTTTCTCCCTTACACACTTCAGTCCTTTCTTCACATATAGTGCCACACCCCCCCCTTTTCCAATCACCCTGTCCCTACGAAATAACCTGTACCCTGGTACAGACAGATCCCAGTCATTGTATTGGGTGGCCCATGTTTCTGTGATGGCTGCAATGTCCACCTCTCCCTCTGCCATGAGCACCTGTAACTCTTCAGTTTTCCCTCCCAAGGCTCCTAGCATTAAGGGTAACCACCTTCCACCCTTCCCACCCCATCCTGCCCTCCTTTCCTAGCATTACCAATAGCCACTATAGCCTTTACCCTGTCCCAACCATGCTTGAAACTATTTATGGGTTTGGTTCCCGACACCTCAGCTGGCATTGTTCTAAGGTTCCACCACCCTTTCCATAAACTAATGCTTCCTTATATCTCCCTGGAGCCCTCCTCCTTTCAGTTTCTTCTCATAGTCCCATAACCTTGAACTTTTTTCCTTTCTCTTTTGTCCCTCTGGTAGCCAGTCCTGGGGCATCCTAGGCATCCCATCTTTTCCCACCCAGTCTAGCACCCCTTACCCTAGGTTCCCCAGAACTCCGACTAGCACCCTGTTCCACTGCTTGTCCCCCTGACTTGTGCCCTCCAGGGTGGGGCCAGCCTCCTTACCTTGGGTGCTCCTTCAATCTAGATCAGTGGTCTGGTGCAGGCTGGAGGATATCGGGACCTGGATGGCAGGGTCTGACCATGGGCATGTGGCTGGCATGCTGTCGTCTCCCAGGAGCCGGGCAGTTTCCTTATTTCTGGTTCATGATCATGACCCCTACTGAGGTGTGCTGGACATGCAATGATTGCCATAGCAAGCTGGGCATGCTCCCACACCCCTGCTTGCGAAGTGTCCCGCCATCGCTTCCACCCCTGTGTGTGCTATCCCAGCTTTGGGAACCCCAGTTTCCACTGTAATTCACTGCTGTGGTGGGATCATGAGCCCACCCTCCCCAGGAGAGGAGAGCTGCCCTCCGGATGCTTAATCCTATCCTCCCCGACTGATCCCCGGCAACCCGAGCTCATTCTCGACACCAGACCACTGGAGTGACATGAAGTGTGGCGTCCAGTGCCTTAACCCTCAGCACCACCAGGCCGGCTGTCATGATCTTGAACTTGTATTTATGATAAATAACTCCTCGCAGTTCACCTTATTTATTCCTTTCAAGAATTTGATGGTTTCTGTTATATCACCCCTTCCCATCTAGTCTCAAGTGAGTACACATTTAGTGCTTTGAGCCAATCCTCATATGATCTGCCACACTGGCTCTGTATCATCCTGTTTACCATTTATTGCACTGCCTTTAGCCTGTCCTTATTTTCCCTGAGGTGAGGACTCCAGAACTGAGAATAGCAACCAGGTGTGGCCTTCATTTGACATCTAAAAGAGTACATACTTTTGTTCTACTGTCAATACACCTCCTGATACATCCTAACATTCTGTTTGCCTTACTAAAGACCTTATTGCATTGGCTTGATTGCTTGAGGATGTCTCTAATGATGACTCCTAGATCCCTTTCCTTAGTTGTAGTGCTCAGGTTAACCCTTTGAATCCAGTACTCCATCCTGGGGTTCTTGCTTCCTAGGTGCACCACCTTGCATTTTTTTGGCACTGAATTTCAACTGCCAGACCTTAGACCCCTCTCCAGCCTATGCAGGTGATGCTGCATCTCCTTAATTCCCTCATTGCTGTCCACCCTCCCACAGAGCTTTGTGTCATCTGCAAAGAAACACAACCTAACCTGGATTCCTTCTCTAGTGTCACTGATGAACATATTGAACAGGACCAGCCCCAGGATAGATCCCTGGGGCACCTCACATTTTACTTTATTCTTTTTTTTGATCTGATCCCATTTACCATGACCCTCTGCTAAAGTCTGTAGTTCCTAGCTTGCTCCTTGTCCTGACTTTGTAGAGCA
The DNA here is from genome assembly GCA_016271365.2 of Neoceratodus forsteri. Lineage (NCBI taxonomy): Eukaryota > Metazoa > Chordata > Ceratodontiformes > Ceratodontidae > Neoceratodus > Neoceratodus forsteri. The sequence continues at coordinate 255,351,475 of CM028137.1, read as the reverse complement.
GAACTACATCCATCACCTTCCAGTCCTTCAAAATTACCCCTGCCTTTATCAAACTATTGAATATCCCCACCAGGGGTTCAGTTAGTTCCACTGCCAGCTCCCTGAGCACCTTCAGATGAATCCTGTCTGGTCATGGGGTCTTATCTATCTTAAAGGCTGCTAACCTTTCCAGACACTTTCACTGGTAAATACTGGCTGCCTCATCTCCAGAAACTTCTTAGTGGCTGCCTTGATGCCACTCTTTGGCAAGGGCCCACTGTCTTCAGTGGCAAGGATAGAACAAAAGTATTCATTAAGGATGGCTACCCTTTGCCCATCCTCCTCTATTACTCTACCTCCCTCTGTTAGCCTAACAATTCCCCTTCTTTTCTTCCTTTTTCCCTAATATACATGAAGAATTGTTATTCTCCACTATTGAAGGCCTTAGAGATATGCTGCTCAATGTTTGCTTTAGTTTCCCTAACCACCCTCCTTGCTTCGCTATCTCTCAGTTGGTATTCTCCTTCCTCACTTTTTTTCTTAAATTAATGAAGGCTTTATGTTTTTGGCCCTTACTGCTCTCCCAACCCTTTCCAAGAATCACACTGGTCACTTGTACCTGTTACTCTTGGTTGCTGTCCTCAGGCATATTTTTGATGCTCTAAGAATGTCCCATTTGTTGCCCCCTATGTCTGCTCCACCCCTCCTATGCTGTCCGCCCCACTAAGTTGTCCTGGACCAACTTCCTCATCCTGTCAAAGTCCGTTCTCTGAAATCGATGACCTCAGCTTTTAATTGGTGTTTACCAGTCCCCTGGGCCAGTTCAAACCAGATAGAGTTATGGTCGCTGTTCCCCAGTGGCTCCTCTACCTCCACTGCTCCTACCATCTGTGAGGTGGTGAACACCACATCAAGGATGGCAGCATGCCTGGTGGGTTCTCTAACTAGCTGTACCAGTAGACAGTCCTAGACTGTATTCAGCAAGACATGACTTCTGGTGTTCCTGGCGGCCAGAACATCCCAGTCGATGTCAAGCAGGTTCAGGTTACCCATCACCACCTCCTCCTTTGCCACTTGCCGGACTAATTCTTCCCCAAGCTCACTATTCATTTTCTACACCTGTCCTGATAGTCTATAGATCACCCCATCTGTATTTCCTTGACCCAGGCCCCTGTGAGCTGCACCCACAGTGACTCTGTCTCCCCATTACTTCCCCTGATATGTCCATCCTTCACAGCCTTAATGTCTTCCTTGACATAGAAGGCTATACCTCACTCTTTATCTTTTCCTTTATCCCTCCTAAACATGGTGTAGCCTGGGACTGTCAGGTCCCAGATGTCATTTCAATTTCAAGTCTTTGTAATGGCCATGTGGTCCCTCCAGTTGTCTGCCATCATTACCTACCTGGAGCTCACTGATTCATTCAATATATTTTATTTGTTTGGCTGGTATCACGAGAACACACAAAACATTACAGTGTAGAAAAAAGCCAAGAAATTAAAATACAATAGGAACATTAAGCAGACACAACGGCCATCTGCCACCAATTTCTACAAAGTTCAGGAAAGGAAGAGAAACAAGGCAGAATCTAAATCACAACCAGAAAGTATCATCCCTCCCTCCTCCATGACCCCCCATCCTACCATAACATCCACATCTACCTACAGTGATCTTAGAGACTCAGCCTGACAAAGAGCCCCATTGAAACATGGAGTATCAGACTAAGGAACAGAACCAAGTGTTAAGTACTTAGACTCGCCATGTAGACAGGGCAGTATTCAGGGTCTCCCAAATGGGATCATGTGTAAGTGTCTCAGGCGATTCATCTTAACAATGTGCAGCTCAACTTGCAATGCAAGGACCAATTCTCTATGCCATTCCATAATAGATGAAGGGTTTGGGTCCTTCCAGTGCCTTAAGAGTACCACCTTAGTGGCCGTCGAAATAATACCCATATACAATTTGGCTCTCTTAGTCGTGCCCTCCTGGTGTCTATTCAACAGGCAAACTTCAGGAATAAACAAATCAGATATATCAGATATCTGTGACAGGGAGGACCTGATTGTACACCAGAAGGGTTGGAGCTCACTGATTTTATTACCTAGACTCCTGGGGCCCGATTCCAGAAGGGGGGTGCAGGGTTTGATACAAGCCCTGTGCCCACCAGAACAGGACACACAAATGCATCAACACTCCTGAATACAACCCTGCACTATTCCAGAAGCATTGATATAGTTTGTGACACTGTCACCACTTTACAACAGCTTGCCCCATTGTGGGAGCCCCCCATGGACATTGGGCAGGAGATGATCTAGTGGTTGCATCATCGGGGACCTGCAGCATTGGCTTCTGAAATTGTGTGCCTTATAAATCGGGACTTGCATCAGACACTGTGCCGCACATCCCCTGTGTCAGATGGAACACATCTCAGAATCGGGCCCCTGGTGTTGAGGCAGACCTCCTTACAGCTAACCCTTGATCCCCTTTGGTTATATACCCGTCCTGTTTCTTTATCCCTTCCTGGTCTCCTTCCCTTCAGTCTCTTCCCCTCCTTGGTCCCTTTCTCCAGACCACTTTAGTCCTCAACTCTATTTTTGCTTGCTGTGCCTCTACAAACACCAAGATTAGAGGAAGTACTAGCTAGGTTCTCCTTCCTCTCTTCTGCCACCTTAATTCCCCTAGACTCAGTCTCCCCTGCAGTCAGTTTAACTGTCTGATAAAGATGTCAGTCTTCAGCGCAAGTGCACTAGCCCCCTCTTTTGTGAGGTGAAGGCTGTCATCACCCTTGTAGTTCCTCTAGTCCCAGAAATCCTCCACAGAGTGGTACCATTTCTCCTGACACCAACCCCATAGCCACTCATTAAGCTCCTCTATCTCCTCCTTCCTTATTCTATCTCCACCTCCCCCCCACTCACAGGGTGGACTTTGGAAAAGGCTAGAGAGGCTGTGTGCCTTCAGTCTTTCCACCAGACTATGAAAATTCTGCTTCACCATCTCCACAGTCTGGTTTGCCATATCATTGGTACCAAGGTGTACCCAGCACCCCCAGCTCCCTCTTTGTCCTCTGCCATTCTCCCTTTCCTATCTATATCCTGGATAGTTGTTGCCCCAGGAAGTCACCTGGCCATCTTCCTTCCATCAAACCCTCAATCCACCACCCTCTCTATGCCCCTGATCATTGAATTCCTATCTGCCAAAACTCTACTAATTGATTTCTTCCTGCTTCCTCCTCTGGGTGCCATCAAGTTGTCTTGCCCCTTTCCCCAACTGACTCAGAGTCACCTTGTTGTAGTCAGGTAGCGGATGATCTCCTAGGGGTGCAAAGTGGTTTGTCACCTGGATGGTGTGGGTCTGGATAACCTCCTTGTAGCAAGCCCTGGCCTCCATACTCCTCCCTCTTCCCACCACACTATACCCTGCTGGACGGTGGGCTTCTGGGGGACTGCAGGAGTGGGGTGCTGGCTCCAGCTGAGCTGGCAGCACAAAAGCGATAGCTCATCTCTCACTGATGCCATCTGAGCATGGAGCACTGCAAACATTCTGCATATGTGGCAGTGTCCCCTCCTCTACAGCATTGCCCAGGAGAAGAGCACCCCTCAATTGCCACAACTATCTCCCTGTTGTACCCCATCCTTATACTGAGCCTAGGAAAAAGGCTCCACCTAGAAAGGGTGTTGCTAGGATACTTGTTAAGTTAACTTAATTTTTTTTTTATTCTTTGGTAGACAGGTATGGCCAACTAGGCACAAGTGTCTATTTTCAGAAGCAAACCAATAGCACCAGGGAGGTTAGGTAACTTGTTCAGAATCACACAGTATGCAAGTGGATGTTGTGGGAATCAACTCCAGGTCTGCTTGATGTACCAAGCTCATTTATAGCTCATTATTCTAACTTCTAAGCTATAAAGTCAGCCCAGTAGAAACAACTTGACCAATTACTATAAGCAAGAGCACCTATCAACAATTAAACATGACAATTTGCTATTAGAAGTTGCAATTAGCTAATATACAGTAATTATAGTTACTAATATATGATAATTAGCTATTAGCTGAATAAACAGTGAACCACTACTACAATTGTTCAGTGGCATAAAGGTGCTGTACAGAACTAGGAACTGGGCTGTACTGTTAGGTGTAACTCAGTTACTTTACGCAGCTGTGGTAAGTGAGTAATTGCTCCAATCTGCTGTAATAGAATATAAAGTATGCTCTGTACATTCTGCCTCTAACTAGTCTTTTAAATTAAGAACATGTTTAGGTCTGAGTGTCTACCAGATATTGATAACTATGCTCTGTCACAATACATTTAGATACTGTACAAAACAAACATTCATTTTAATATCCTTTCTGAACAGAGCCACTGGACTGGGTCAAGTCAGACACAAATTTCTGGTATCAGCATAAACAAATAACCCAAGTTCAAATTTAGACCACTCCTAAAGGAAGTATAGAAAATATACATGTTATCCACTTCAGCTGACATTTAATTTTTTCTAATTTTGTAAGCTGTTTTAGAAGTACCATATTAAATACAAGCCCTAGAAACAAAACACATTCTATAATACTGTATGCAGTACATGAAAAGAATGTAATCCTGTTTATTGTGGCCTTAATGCCAGCCACTCTAGTATTCTAGCAGAAATGCTATATATGTACAGGACTACAAAACACTTTGTACAGATGGAAAGTACTGCAGTTCTTAAGGCAGATCATGGGGGCTTCCCTGAGGAAAATAGGTAAGCATTAATCACCGGCAATGTGGCATCTAATGGGGAGTTAATGCATGGTTGAGTCCATTTGTACGAGGGCGGAGGCCGATCTGACGAGTCCAACCATGCATTAACTCCATTAGATTCCACCTTTGGAGGGATTAAGCTTGTAACATGGTCTACATATGGATTCTATATCTCCTATATATGCTTCCGGTGATACAATATAATGCACAATCACACTAATAAAGTTTCTCACTTATTTTTACTATTACTTTCAAAATTCTGAATGAACCTCTCTTTCATACATATGTGTGTTTTTTTCTCTTTTTTTTATAGTGGTACAATTAATTATTTCTTAACGATTGGGATATATTTTATTGATTTCTTAGCGACTGCTCATTTGATATTCTTGCTAGGCTGACCGCAATGTTGCTCGTTTTCTAGTTCGCCTTCTATCTGTCTCTTTCATTTGCGTACAGAAATCATGCTTTACTTCGCTCTCTTTCTATTCTTTGGGTACTCACACTTTCTTTCTACAGCTTGATTCCTTTCTGTAGTCAGATTTCTCCAGTCTCTCTGCTATGTTCTGAGTGTGTTTGCTCCTGCATAATTACAATTACCAGTCCCATAGACCGTAAAACTGTTAAACTGAAATGCGTTTCCACTTTTTCCCTGTCCTGCTCGCTGTTCTGGTCTGTTGGATCCTCTATCCCTCAGTACTTCTGGTCCGGCTTGCTGCATTCTGTCTGTCTCACCTCCTCTGTGATCGCCACTTTGCAATATTTTAATTTCTCGCTCTGTACTGCCTCTTTCTCCATCTGACATCAGTATCTCATTGTCCTCAACCTAAACATTATTTGCATTTTCTCCATATCTAACTTTCCCACTTCCCTCGTTCTACCTTTCACCTAGTCCCTCTCTGATATTTCTCCCACTGCTCCTCTACTGTGCATTCGGCATTTACAAACTTCATGACTTCTATTTCTTGTCTTCCCATATTTGACACACTGCTCATTTTCCTCCCGTGGCTGCTTTATGTATTTCACAACCAACACGGCATTATCATCTCATAATGCCGTGTTGCTCATGTACCACCTGACACTATTGCTCCCATTGGCTTTCTTTCCTCTACTGCTACTGTTTTTCCCATGTTACAAATATATATAATGCATGATGGGAGGGCCATATTCCCCTTTATGATTCTGTATTAGTTACATCTGGGAAACAAAAGAATTATTACATTTAAAGACATCTACTCTATGCAAACAAGATTAACACAAATAAAGGCTGCAACACATCCCAAAAAGTCTCTTCTACAGCTGTCTTAAAAGCCTTCTCCACGGATTTTATTGGAGGGTTTGTTGTTTTAAACTAGTCACTGTATTATAGCAAGGTTATAGACTGCATTCTTCTGCAAGGCCAGCAAAACCTTTTTTTTAAAGTATGGAAGTAGTGTTGCATACCACAAAACCTGTACACCACTACTTATGTGGCAAAACAAGTTAATCCATAATTTTTCAAACTATGATGTGCACAGCATTTTTATACTTACTACTGTTGTCTCATGCTAGCCAGGTTTATAACATTTCTATAGACTTGACTGCTGCAGTGCTTTATAATAAGGGCTATCTGTGAGGCTGACACACCACTTACAGCTGGTGTAGAATGCTATGGCTATGCTGATTGCAGGAATTAAAACTTTACTCATATTCTGCATGTGCTAGAGTGGCTTCTTATTCATTTGTGCACAACCTTCAAGACATTTTTGTTAACATTCAAAATCCTGCACATACTGGGTCCAAAATACCTGAAAGCTCTCTTAGCCTTACATAGCATGGGCTTCCCTCTCCTATCCACTGAGGCCAGTTTGCTGTCTATTCCCAGATCTGGCTCAATGCTGTTAGAGGTCAGGGACTTTTCCAATGCAGCTCCATGTATATAGAGTATCTTACCTGTATGTGTTCATAGCTTACTCTCAATGGAGGCATTTAAGAAAGGGCTTAAATTTCATCTGTTTAAGCACCCATTTCATGCATATCTGAGCTTGGAGAGTATCAGGAGTTAGATAATGTTCTGCTTCTGTTGCTATGTGTTTTAAGATTTCTTTACCATCTGTGCTATGTTATTTTATGTGATACTGTTCTGTTTGATATTTGTAAAATGCTTGCATTCCCTGTTTTGTTTGGTAGCATCTAAAGCCTTTAGTATTGGGCTCTACATATATAAATATGCCCTACACTTCCCTTGCCTAAATCCATTCTATCACATCACGGAGCATATATAACATAATGTCCCACCATACCCTTTTGGTGGACCGTCATGTTCTTATCATTTAAGTAGATATCAAAAATGTCACAGCATCTCAGAGAGGTGGTACTACTACAGGAGTACTCTCTTGCTGTCCCACTTGAGCCCTTGACCATGATGTACTTGGAGATTCTGCTGGATGTAGCAGAATGTCTAGATCAAAAATCAGTCTTGTATCTTCAAAACAGGTCCACAAGGCACTCTCAGTTACACCACTAAGAGACACAACATTTGGAGAAAAGGATCCAATCTGGAGTTAGGTATCAGCAACCTCAATGGCCATCAATCTTACTTCAGAGGGTGCCCATTCAGACCTTGTGAAAGTTATATCTTTGGAAACAAACTTTTTTATGTTTACTTTTTCACTTACCGTGCTGTATTCAAACTGTACTTACTGTAAAAGGCTAGCACTGCTCTGGACAAGAACATTTGGTGTTATACTATGATGCCCAAACATTACTTAATAAGGTACAGCTCAAACCATCAGAGGAATAGGAATAGAGTGGGAGGGGGTCTTCAAAGACTAATTGCACTGGAGTCATAAAAACATGTAAATGTCATGAAACAGAGGTCAAAAAAGAGATGAATGTTTCAGGTTGCTTATTTAATAAAACAGATTGTACATTTCACACATTTTGTTGCTCCTATGGTGCCTCTATATGAACATCCTTTTTTGTAAGACCTGAAACAGTCAGAATAAATTGCATCCTGACTAACTAGCGACTGGAAAATCTATTTTAATTATACCAATCATAGGTAGTAAAAGGAGAACAGAATAGGTCTGCAGTTTTGATGTTTGTGGAAAAGTACATAATTATAAGATGCCTACAAACTTAAATAACATATATTGAAACACAGGATGTAATTCAGATGATCACATTTTACTGGGTTTCAATTTCAGCTGTTATCACTTCTATAGTGACACTTTAGCCAGCAGAAACAGTGTACCACAACTCTTCAACAATGCACCTACAATACAATAAATCACAAAAAACAAATGGTAACTCTATCACATAAGCTAGGTGAGGACTTCTTTAAAAAAAACAATAAAGAGATGCAACCAACATTAGTGGTCTTGAGTTGGGTTCCACGTAGTTGATATGCATGGCTTGGCTGTATTGTATCAACCAATCAGACAATCAATCAATCAGTCAATCAATCAATCAGTTCATTGCTAGGAAATATTGACAGAGAACCTCTCTTTTACAATTGTGATAATGAGAAATAAGTTATTCAGATATAAAACAGATGCAAACAGCTTTTCAATTAACAGAATTAATAAATTTATATAATTTATCTGTAACATTCACAGTGGCTGTATAACAGCCAAGTTATCAGAGCTTTACTTCAGGTCTTTGACAGCAAACAAGCCAGTTTAGTCATTTTTGGAGTGGTATCCAGATCTGAGGAACTGACACAGATAAAGAAAGGGTACCAATTTCAGTATGATGTTTTGGAAAGGTGTGCATAATTAAATCATTACATCTCTGAGTGTGACCATTGTTGTTTTTCACATATAAAAAGTGTGTTAGATATGATTGAACTGTACCAAGAAGAACCTTATAAATGGACACATACCAGTAAATTGACCTTTGGGTTGCTAAAGAGACCCAACCTCAAGAAGAATACAAAGGCAATCATGAGTTCTCCATGACAATCTGGTTATAAACCTAAAAGAGCTGTTATACAAAATATCTAATATTCCAAGCAGAGCAGTGGATGCATGTTGATAAATATAGTCTCCCAAGTCAAACTGAATAAGAAATAATGAAGTGTCCAATTGCTTACAAATGAATAGTTTAAAGGGGCACAGGTCAGCTTTGCTGGTCAATTTTTATGTATGACTGCAGTGCCTCCTGGCACACTACATACAACTGATTGTCCCTTTCTTGCCCTTATGTGTGAAACATAATCAATTTGTTTATTTTTGCTTATTTTTAATTAGTAGTTAGTCGCTCGAACCGACATAGAAGCTCACCCTTTACCCGGAGCATAATCTCGTGAGAGCCAGGTGGCTGCTACAGAGGGTACAGTCCTGAAGTGTGACTTTGGAGATGCAAGGTGGAAAATAAGATTCCTCCAGCAGATTTGCCTTTATTGAACCCTTGTTGCTGCATACCGAAGAAAATGAGCACCAAAAGGAGAGCAAATTATTTTTTAAAACTTGGACCAAAATCCCACACATGTGCAAGAGTGGCATTCTCCTGCACATGTGCAGGATCTTTACTCATGCCACACTTGTGCATGCATGGGATTTCAGGCCAGGTTTTAAAAAGTAATTTGCTCTCCTCTCGGTGCTCATTTTTTGGTAGTATGCAGCAACAAGGCTTCCATAAAGGCAAGTCGAGTGGAGAAATCTTATTTTCCACCTCACATCTCCAAAAGTCACACTTCAGGGCTGCACTTGTAGCAGCTGCATGGTCTCATCGAGATAATGCTTTCAGTGTGTGGAGGAGTTTATGTCGGTGTGAGCTGCCAACTACTAATTAAAAAATACACAAAAGTAAGCAAATTGATTATGTTTCACACACATGAGGGCATACTAGGGACAATCAGCAGTATGTGGTGTTAGGAGGCACTGCAGTCTATATAAAATAAATAGACTAGGAAGCTGACAGTGCCCCTTTAATGTGTCCATTTCTATAGAAAAAGTCAAGCATTTTTTTTCAGGTTACTGGCAAAATGTTGTATTTGATTTTTAAAAGTCAAACTATCATCAATAACTATGCCTAAGCACTTCTGTGAATCTGCCAACAATATTGCAGTGCCATCTTTGGCTTTTATTGTCAAATTAGATAGAACATCGCTAGTCTTTCTACAAAACATCATCCACTAAGTCTTAATGTTCAGTAGTAGTCTCAGGCCCAGCAAAGCATTCTGGATCCTATCAGAGTCTTTTTGAACTATGTCAAATGCAATTGTAGTACCATGCATAAAGAGTAGTGCTGCTAGCATGTAAAATAATTTAGTCTGTCCCAAACAATGTTTGGAGAGATATATACAGTGAAAACAAATGTGGCCCCAACACTGAGACTTCTGGAACTCCTCATGAGATTTTAACAAGTTCTGAGCATACATCTTCATTTCTAACACATTATAGATGATTGGACAAGTATGAAGCAAATTATTATATTATAAGTATTCATTTGCAAACATGATTCAGTGTCCAGGGGATGGTACTCAACACCAAGAAAACTAAAGCTATGATCATGAATAGAACTATAAAATTAGGAAAGAGTGAATTCTTGCTGAAAGCTCTTGATGGTAAAAGTATTGAAACAGTTAACTAATTAAAGTACCCAGGAGTAATTCTGCATAGTGCTTTATCACATGAATCACATACTGATTGTATGATAAAGACAACTTAGCAACGGATGTGTCCTTCATACAGGATTCAAAACAACCTTTTGCCAGAAACATGTATGCTGTTAGCAAAAGCCTAATGCTACTAGTACTGATTATTTAATGTTATGTTACTCTGCTGCATGAAGTGGGTGTTATCCAAGGTAAAAGTTGTATATCATTCAATCTGTCATTTTATTACTAGTCTTCTTTATATACCTAGTATTGCTTGTTGTATCGGTCTCCACAGTACCCTCACTGGATGATTATTTGAAAACAAAAATATCAACAATCTTTCTAAGATCATCCTGGATAAGGTCCTTGTTCAGTCTTAGAACCTTTTCCATTATAGCACAGAAACTATTGCACTAGATCCCAGGAATCAATATTGTTTGAAATTCCTTCCACGGGACTTGTTTGGTCAAAGAGTGTTTGACTAAGTTGATCTAAAATAATTTGCCAGAGTCTGCTAAGTATAGCAAGTCTATGTTCATATTTAAGAAATAGTTGTTTAATTTTTAAGGCCCAATCATATTGCAGTTGTAACTAACTTATTGTAACTAATGTGTATTTGTAACTTTTGTATTGTAATTGTAAATCCTAATCACACTTGAAAATGAGAACATTTGTTCAATATGCCTTTCCAGGGTAAACAATGAATGACAATGAAATGAAATGAAATAGAGTTGTAACTGAGGCCAGTAAGTCTGGGTCTATTACACAGTAAATTGTGGTCAACTGTATCAAATGCTTTGGATAAATCTAAGAATACTGCAGGAGAAAATGATTTACTGTAGGAGGAAATATAAAGACATCCACTAATCCTGAAACAATGTGAGTGCTATTATGGTCCTTACAAAAGTCTAATTGCTTTGCAGAGATTAAGTTTCTTTTTTGTTAAGTAGAAAAAAAAGCCATTATGAATTCATTTTTTCAAAGATCATTATAAATGAGGATAGAAAAGATATGGGGAGATAAAATATTGGGCTTGACACAAATCCTCCTTTAAATATTGAAGTGATAGAAGCTGTTTTCCAATCGCTTGGAATAGCTGTAGTGTTCAATAAAAAGTTAAATAAGTATGTTAAATACTCTGCAATTGCAGGTGCTCTAATTTTTGGGAAAACATGTACAATCATGTCACAACTAACGCCTTCCTTACAATCTATGGGAACAAATTCATCATAAACATCTGAAACTTTAAGTTCATGAAACGAGAAATATAGACCAAGAAAATTAACTGAAGGATCAAGATCTAAGCTTTTGGGAGTAAACTTGGAATTGCTTAATCAAATACCAAGCTTGGTTTGGCAAAAAAGTTAGTAAAAGTTGTAAGTTGTGCACATATTAGTCTGTAATGATCCATAGCATAGTTGGTAAAGCATTTCCACCAGTGTTTCCTTGACATTTTTTGTTATTTGCCCACATTTTTCTCTGATTATTTAAGGAATTCTGGAATTGAGAAGAAGAAAAATTACTTTTTATTTTATGGCTCTCTAGAGTACATTTATTTCAAATTGTTCAAAAATGTTGATAGTCCAGTAGGTCCTTAGTGGTTCTTACTTTTTTTCTGGGCCATTTTTTGCTGTTTTTTTTTTTTTAACCATGGTGCAAATTAAATTGCTAAACCAGATTGAAGACACTGAGCAGACTCTTTTTTAAAACATAAGCAGCATGCTTGTTTATTGTCTGTTGTAGCATAACTTAAAAAATTCCCATGCTGAAGGTACTTCAGGAAAAGCAAATGTTAATGATCAGTTTCCTTCAGAAAGATCTTTCAAAAAAGCCTGATGACTAGAAGACTTAAAATTATGAAGAATAACTATCCAATCAGCTAGATGTGTCTTAATTTAGTGTCAGGTACAATGTAACAATGGTCACTAACTTTGGCTCCAACCACTGAAGATGTATATTTATGAGGTGCTGTAGTAAAAATTTATATCAAGAAATGAATCCTTCTCATGGATTAGGAACATTGGTGGTTCAGTGGAAGAATTCTTGAGCCCCATGTGGGTGACCTGGGTTTGATTCCCAGCCAATGCACTAAGCCTTATAAATGGTTTACTGCTTTCTTAATTGTAGCTGAACAACTTCTTTAAGTACAGTATATGAGAGTGTAGGGCTCTCATGCTACTGTAGGTAAGGAAAAACAGGCAGACTGGGTGGGCTAATTGGTCCTTGTCTGCTGGCAGTTTCTATGTTTCTATGCTTCTGTGGTCTGACTAGAGGCCTAGTAGGAAGATTTACAAGTTCAGTCAAAATCAGTGCCACAAACTGATTTGATAAAACCAATGTGTGAATCAACATATCCCAATTTAAATATCCTAATAAAATAATTTAGTATTATTAAAATGAGCAATTAATGTACTCAAGTTCAGTAATGGCTCTGCATGTGCAGGTAGGTGTCTGTAGCAGGCAGCTAAGTAGAAACTAAAATTATTAACACACATGACCTGAATCACTAACATGCCCAATTGTTCAGAGGTGGAGTTACCTAACCTGAGCTGCCAGTTTAGCATTTCTTTATTTAAGTAATAAGGCATGACAGAGTGTGTGTCGTCACTGAATAATGTTACACCTAGGGTGGGTTGAAGCACAAGACCACAAGCTGAGTTCTGCCACCCTAGGTGTGATGTTATTCAGGACAATGCACATCCTGGAGTGCCTTATTACAATTATAATATGGCTATAAAAATACAACAAGACTTTAATGATTAAGCAATAGACATAAGAAGCAAATCAGAAGTTGTAACTTGATTATAATTAATTTATACATAAAATAGAGTTAGAATAGTCCCTTCAAGAGCTTTACTATATCCCTCCATATTGCTAACACTGACTTTTTTATAGCCGATTGTATTACTTTGAACTTAGCAATATTTTTTATACTTCTGCTTTTATCTCATTTTTCACTTTGCAGAATTGAGCACATTAATATTGACAGTCCCATTCAGGGTTTCTATAGAGATCAATCATGCTGTGGCAGAGGCATCCATATGGTTATTTCTGTGTTTCCATTTTTTATTTTAACAGGAGTGAAGACTGTCCTAACAAACAGAAAAAAAAAACAATTAATCAATTAGGTATGACAGAGTATGCATTGTGGTTGGATAGTGGCACACCTCAGGTGTGGCATGAGGCATTGACAAGTGCCTTCACTTCAACCTCATGAGAAGTTCCATTGCCCCACCACAATGTGCAGCCTGGAGTGTCTTACTGTGATTATAAAATGGGTCCAAGATAGTTTTTATTTTGGGGGGGTGAAGAAATGCACCAAATCAAAAAATAAACATTTTTATGACTTTTTTAAAATAGCCCCAGCACATCCCAGCACTGACATGCCATCTCAGGTTTAAATACTATGTACAGCAAAATTTGTGTATTTTAATTAGCTCTTAAACCCTCTAGTTTCCCCCAACCCACCCCTTTTACCCATTTATCTCCCCTTTCTTTCTTTTTCTTTTTTCAGTTACATTTTTTATTGATTTCAAACATACAGACAGCAACACTTGTTACAGTATGAAACACATGCATTATCATTACATTTATGATACAGAAAAGTTAAATCGTCTTAAGTATATTCTTGTATCAGGGGAAATAAGGGTCAACTATACTTGCAATGTTATTGTCCAGACATCAATTAATGAACTTACCTAGATGGGAGAGGTGTCCAGATGAAGAACTACCTCATCAGAGAAAGACAAACTACTGGTGCTAAAGCCAGACTGGTAGGAGGTACCTCTGCTGATATATAGTCACAGCGTAAGAAGTTCAGAAGGCTGTACCTTCCAGTGGTCTTCAGGGTAGTAACTGTAATGAAAGGGAGAGATCATCACAAAGCATCTGAAGCAACAAAACAGTTGAGGGTTATGACATAAATGCCTAAATGTTGGATCTAGGAGAGCAGTTGCTACATACACAATAACTATTAACATAACAAAAGAAGAAACTTCATTGAGATAAGACAGTGAACATAATCCTGTTTATCTGTTAAAGACATTGATTATCTAGGAAAGGTCATTAAACATTGCTAGTTCGGTAAAAGTATATCCTTGATTATTGACCATATTCAGCCTATGCCAGCCCAGGGGTCCATGTATGCTATATATGGGGCCCAACATTGATGGAATTTATACCCTTCTCCAATAGCCATATGTGACTGTCTGTCCAACTCATGTTGTGGGGCAAGACAGGAAAGGATATCAGTAATAGCAGGTACAGTGGAGCTTCTCCAGTTACTGAGGATTGAGTGCTTTGCCAACATGCATAGCAACATTAGCCATCTATAGTGTGAAATCTTGAGATATGGGGCATCAGTTTTCATACCCAGCAGCATCAGTTGGGCTGAAGGGGCAATGGGGGCAGTGTAGAATCTTACTGGCTTCTTGTGATACACCCAGCCAAACTGGTGATTCAAGAGGACAGTTCCATAATACATGGACCAAATCACCCCCAGGTTGTTGGCATCTCCAGCAGTTATCATTAGGTAGTGACTTGGCCTTGTAGAGTATTGAGGGGGTCCTATACCAAAAATGCATTATTTTATTCTGAATCAGTTTGCTCCTAGTGTCACTATAAATAATATGGCAAGAGTGCCAGCATTGCTTCTGCTGACTATCCAATATTTTAATATGCAAAGCATGTTCCCATTTGGTCTTTCTTTCTTTTTCTCTTTATAACATTCCCTCCCATTCATCTGTCTTGTTTATTTTCTGTCTTGTCAACATTCAAGAGATGGAATTTTTACTACTGATAGAATGCAAGTATTCAAACCTCTGCTCAGTTCTGCTGGCAGAATGTTTACTCCACTAGCAGACAACAGAAGGCCTTAGATGGAACAGGGCTTTTGTTTTATCTGTAACAGTTTAAACAACACAGATTGCCCTAGTAAGCAGGTGAAGATAGGAGGGAGTTTTCATGGTCAGCAAAAATGCCATAATTACAATTCTAAGTACTACAGTACTTCATTTTTAAGTTATGTATGTGTGTGAAAAGAGCATCATGAGGGCAAATAACATTTAATTCTTATGTTTATAAATTTAAGACAGTTTTATTTTTAGGGACCAGTTGAACATTTTTAGTGAGTAAAGGTAACAGCCACATTTGTGATGGCAGTCAGGAATGGCTGGTACTATTGATTTTATTGTGACAAGGCTACTGGACCTTCTTCCAGTGCTGTCATCATGGGACATCCCCACTGGGTTCTGAGCTCCTCAGGCAATCAGATTACTGGATTTTTTTTATAGCCATATTATAAAAATAAATTGCTACCCCACCTCCACTGATTAACCTATTTTGCCTGAACACATTAGAATGTGGGATTTATATCTCATTATCAAGGGTTATTTTATTTAACCAGGTTTCACAGACCATGACTGCATCATTTTGTGTGGTGTCTACCTATGATTTTAAATGGCGTAGCTTAGGAATAGGGCTCCTGGCATTGATATGCCTGATTCCCATGCTTGTACAAATTCCCCAAGGAAAAATTGTTTTTGTTAATGTTTGTGCCAGGATTTAGTTTAAGACTTCCTGAAGACAAAAAAAGGAGCAAAAGAAGTTTCCTAATTAAAGGCAAAAACAACGGTGGTGCTCATTTTGCATTTTCAATTCCTACACTTACCCCAAACTTTAAACTCAAATTAGAAAATGTAGGTTGATGTGACATTATGAAGCGCCTACCTGATATGAATTGTTTGTCTTAGGTAAAAGGCACAGTTGGCATCAGGTAAAAACAAGATACCAATGTCTTGGAACAGAAACCATGCATGAAGTGATGGGTACACATTAGAAGGAATATTCCCTCTACACATAGGCAAACTACTAAGAGAAATACCCACATACCCAACAAGTAACAGCAATAAAAACAATGTATTAAAAAACCAAACAAAAAGTAAATTGAAATCAACATTTTTTAAAGTCTTCCCCACTAAGGACACACAAAGGCAGCTGCTCCCTGAGCAGCTGCAGGAGTGGCTCTGCTTTTAAATAGTTGGAGCCTTCCCCCAGATGATGTCACTTGCCTGTCTCCACTATATGAACCAGCCAAATCAAAGAGCTGAAGGATGGAACAGCACTCAAAACAGAAAGTTTGTACTGCAGCAATGTTGAAATGGCGACACAATTTGTAAACTTAAATAGGGAGTTATATTACATAAGTTAATACTATACATGTACGAAGCAATATATAGGCGGCTAAAGTGTCATACAGAAGATATCAGAGGTGGTTTAAGAGACAGCAAACCAGTGGTATCCCAGGACAGCTGCTAGGTAGGAGTGGGGGGAATGCAAACATTGGCAGAGGTAAATCAGGATTTTACAAACTAGGGAAGAAGTTACATACAGACCCTGCTGGATGATGGAGGGGAGGTTGAGCCTCTACGTGTCTTGGCATCTCACTCAGTAACTCCCATGATTACTCCGACTCCTGCAAGACTACTCACACATAAAAACAATCATGGAAATAGTGCTAAGGAACAAACTGAAATTCACTACTGCAACAAATAACGTCTAGAGGTATGTCTTGTATGCACGTGCCATATCTCTAGATCAGTCTGCCTAGTTTGGTTATGTACTGTAAACCTTCTGGAAAAAAATAATAATAACACTATTCTTTATTTATTTTGCTCCTTTCAGATGTCAAGACGCATTACAAAATATAAAACCTCATAAAACAACAATAATAAATACTTAAAAACTATAAGGTTACACAGTCAATCACAGTAGGCCTTACTCCACAAATACGACTTCAACACCTGCTTAAACCCTCTGAGGGTCACGCACTAAATTGCTTTCTTCCAAGAAATCTCAAACGAACAGTATATTATTAAATTATGATTACAGTAAGGAAATAATATTGTTAGGCACCCCAAATATCTGATGACATGACAATGCACATATCTGTTGACATGACAATGCACATTTATCACTAAAACATTTGTCACTAAAACAATATTGACTACAATAATTGAAAATGTTAATAATATTGCATGTTTTATCATTTTCTAGCTATAACAGCAATATTACAGCATTGTTTTATTTATTTATTTATTACAACAATCAGAAAACACCTTTGAGTCAAGGACTCCTTTGCCAAGGTTCCACATTAGAGATAACGAGGATAACAGCAGTACATAAAACATTAGTCAACTACATAGAAATCAGTATAGGGCAACACAAGCCCAGCATCACAGGGTTAGAGAAAACAGCAAAAACAGCATGGTGAATTGGGGTAGGTAGCCTGACCCAAAACATTAAGTGCAGTGAGAACAACATCCTGGGGAATAAGGAGTGACCTTAGAGGGTTTCAGTTTGGAGGTAGGAGTTGGGTAGGAATGGGGTAGGACTAGGGACAGTCACAGGATGAGAGCTCAAGGAGCTGTTTTTCAGATTGGTTTTGAAGGGGCTGAGCTTGGGTTCATGGATACAGAGGTGGGAAGCTCGTTGAGCCATTTAGGGGGCCTGATAAAAAAAGCCCTTTGGCACAGGAAGGTCCTACAGTGGGGAACAGCCATGAGATGTTTAGCAGCACTTCTAGTGGACCTGTTTGAGGGGGCAAGTTGGATAAGTGGGTGGAGTCCTGGGGGGCAAGGCTGAGCAGGATTTTCTTGACTATGAGACAAGTGTGATATTTAAGTCTCCCATCAAAGTTTAGCCACTGGGTGAGCCTATACTAGTCACAGGTGTGGGTGTATCTGTCACAGTCCATGATCAGATGGCATACTTTGTTAAGGGGTGATTTTGATGCAGCTTAGGGTAGTCAGGTCATGTGTCGTATATTACTATGCTGTAGTCCATTAGGCGAGTATTGAGGAGGATACTGCCAGATGGATGGCTTCTGGGGGAGGCAGTGTTTGAATCTGTAGAGGAGACCTAGCTGGGTGCTGAGGGAAATGGATAGGAGCTGAATATGTGTGTGGAAAGATTGGGATGTGTCTAGGGTTATGTCCAGGTATTTTAATGTGGTAACCTGCTCTAGCAGTCGCCCAATAAGTTGAGGAAGCTAAGGCATGCACCAGAGTGGGATTCTGTCAGTGGCTAAGATCATCATTTTGTTTTCTTGTGGTTACATGCAAGCCGATGGTCCCCAAATCAGGATTCGGTTTTAGAGAAGTTGTTCTGGAAGAAATGCTGAAGGGTGAGTGGGCTAAGGCAAACTAGAGGTGACCTTCTGCAGTTGTTAAAAATTCTTAAATTCCAGTTCAAATGGCACAATGTAGTTTTGCTTATTCCATAAGGAAGATTGTGCCTATACTCCATAATAAACAATTAGAAATTAAAAAGCTAATAATAACAAAAGGTTACATTGCTTTTACCATTAGAACAACCAGGATATGGAATACACTACCCCAGGATATTGTTGACTCATCAACTATCACAGTTTTCAAGAATAAATTAGATAAATGGATGGATGGATGGACAGGATTTGGGTTAATGTTCCATTTATATGGAGGACAATCTCAATGGGCAAACTGCCTTCCTCCTACAAACCAAGTAAACCTAGTATTGGTGACTACTATAAATGACAGTGTCATCTGACGATAAGAGAATTTTACCTTTGCAGGTGCTGGGGAGTGAGTTAAAGAAAAGGCTAAAGAGGAGGGGGCCAAGTATGGAGACTTGAGGGACACCAGAGAGGAGAGGGTGTCAGTCAGACAGGGTGATGCCAGTTTTGACTCATTGGGTCCTACCAGTGAGGTAGTCTATGAGCCAGGAAATTGTCTCTAGGGAGAGGACCAGTGCAGGTAAGTAATGTAGGAGCAGGGATTGACCATGTTGAACACCTTTGTGAGAACAATATAGATGGCACAGACTACATGCCCAAGGTCCAAATTCTGGTTTCTGTAGGATGTGTACTCTAGGAAGGCAGTGGTGGTGCTATGTCCCATCCTAAAGCATGCTGTTTGGGGGAAAGGAGTTTGTGCTCAGATAGGTAGTCGGTGAGTTGATCGGCTACGATTTTCTCCAATGCCTTCAAGGGGGCAGTATGGAGATGGGTCTGTAGTTATCGGGGGAGGTACATAGAAACATAGACATAGAAACATAGAAGTTGATAGCAGATAAGGACCGCAGCCCATCCAGTCTGCCCATTTCTTTTCTACCTTATAAATGTGCCATTGGCCTTTGCTCTGTCAGTGACCTATCTATTCATAGTCATTTGTATTGCTCCCTTATGCCTATCCCATGCCTGTTTGAAGCCCTGCATTGTATTCATAGCCACCACTTCTTGTGGTAAGCCATTCCATGCATCTACCACCTTTCTGTGAAAAGAATTTCCTCACATTCCCTCTTAATCGGCTCTCCTCTAATCTTCATGCTGTGTCCTCTTGTCCTGCTATTTTCTTATATTTAAACATGTTAGACTCTTTCACCTTGTTTATGTCCTTAAGGTGTTTGAATGCCCTGATCATATCACCTCTCTCCCTCCTTTGCTCAAGGGTATACATATTGAGCTCTGTTAATCTGTCCTCATATGTCTTCTGATGCAGTCCCTGCACCATTTTGCTGCCCGCCCTGGACTGCCTCAATTTGGTTAATGTCCTTGTGAAGGTGTGGCCTCCAATACTGCACGCAGTACTCCAGATGGGGCCTAACCAATGTCTTGTACAGAGGGATTATTACCTCCCTCTTACGACTTGTGATACCCCTACTAATACACCCTAACACCCCCTAGCCTTACCTACTGCTTTAGAGGTCTGCTTGGATGATTTTAGGTCATCAGTGATGATGATGCCCAAGTCTCTTTCTTCCTTTGTGACTGCTAGCAACTCCCCTCCCAGCATATAAGTGGCTTCAGGGTTTCTCTTCCCTATGTGCATGATTTTGCACTCTCTTTGCATTAAATCCCAGTTGCCACTCTTCTGACCATTCTGCTAGTTTATCCAGATCTCTTCTCATTCTGCCCACCCCATCTGGATCATCTACTCTGTTGCAGATCTTGGTGTCATCTGCAAACAGACAAGCCTTACCCTTTAGTCCAACTGCGAGGTCACTAATGAAGATGTTGAATAGGACTGGCCCCAGGACTGATCCCTGAGGTACCCCACTTGTGACTTGCATCTCTTCTGACTGTATACCATTTACCACCACTCTCTGTTTTCTGCCAGTCAACCAGTTTGCCACCCAGTTGACCAACTTCTGACCCACCCCGAGCCTACCTAGCTTATTTATCAATCTTCTATGTGGAACAGTGTCAAAAGCTTTACTGAAGTCAAGGTAGGCGACATCAACTGCTCCCCCTTGGTCCACCACTCTGGTTACCCAGTCAAAGAAATCTATGAGATTAGTTTGACAGGACCTTCCTTTTGTAAACCCATGCTGTCTTGGATCCTGTGCCCTATGGATTCCAGGTGTTGCACTATCCTTTCCTTAAGGAGTGCCTCCATAATCTTGCCCACTACTGAGGTAAGACTGACCGGTCTGTAGTTCCCTGCCTCCTCCCTGCTACCACTCTTGTGGAGCGGGATCACATGAGCCCTTCTCCAGTCTTCTGGGACCTCTCCTGTGCTCAGAGACTCTTAAACAATTCTGCTAATGGCTCTGCTAGTTCCTCCTTTAGCTCCTTAAGTACCCTGGGATGTATGCCATCAGGTCCCATTGCCTTATCCACCCTGAGCTTAGCAAGCTCTTGTAGGACCCTCTTTGTGAAGGAGTAGTGCTCACCTCCCTCCCCTGTGTCCATGATGCTGAGCTGTGGGCCCTACTCCTACCTTCTCTTCAGTAATACTGAGCAAAAGTATCTATTTAGGATAGATGCCTTTACAGGGTCCTCCTCCTCACATGCTCCCTTTTCTCCATTAAGCTTAGTAATCCCTCTGGACTTCCTCCTTTCACTAATGTATCTATAGAAAGTCTTGTCACCTTCTTTTACTGTTCGTGCTAGTGTTTCCTCAGTTTGGGACTTTGCCTGTCTTACTGCCTTACCTGCTTCCCTTAGGGGCAGTTTGGTATGCCTCCCTATCTTCATCCCACTGTGTTCCCTTATATTTCTGAAGGCCAGCCTTTGGCTCTGACCTTTTCTGCTACTGTATTTGAGAACCAAAGTGGTTTCCTTCTTCTTTGCACTTCCTTTTCTGTCTAACACAATGGATGTTGCTTCAGTATTGCATCCTTAATGCTTGCCCACTTTGCCTGTACCCCTCACCTGTGTTTCTTTTGCCAGGGCTAGCTTAACTTCTGTTGGCCATCTTATCAAAGTCAGCCCTCTGAAGTCCCATATTTTTGCCTTGGAATGGGATGATTTAGATGTAGTAGCCAAATTGAACCATACCATGTGATGGTCACTGGCCCCAGGTGACCTTCTACCTGGAGATCTGTGATCCCGCTTTGTTAGTCAGTACTAGATCTAGGATAGCCCTGTCTCTTGTTGGTTGCTGTACCAGTTGTTTGAGGCCTCCCCTGCAGGGAATCCACTATGAGTCTAGTCCTGGCAGATGTTCCTGCTGGTATTGACCAATCTGTATCTGGCATGTTGAAGTCTCCCATTATCAGAACCTCCCCTTTAGCTGTCATGTTTTGTATATCTTCTAACAGTAATGTGTCTATGTCCTCCCTCTGGTCTGGGGCCTGTAGACAACCCCAGTTCTTATGGCTGTCCCATTTCCTGTTTCCAGGGTGACCCACAGTTCTTCTGGCTCCTTATGTGTATTCTGAATTTCTGTAGCTTTGATATTTTCATTAACACACAGGGCCACTCTCCCCCCTTGCACCCTCGGGTCTCTTCTGAACAATACATAGCCAGGTACTGAAGTCTCCCAAGGTGTTTACTGGTAAACCATGTCTCACTAATTGCTACTATGTCCAGTTTAGCCTCTGACATTATTGCCTGCAGGTCTGGGATCTTATTTCCCAGGCTGTGAGCATTTGTGTACATGATTTTCCATTGGCCAGATTTTGGTGTGTTAGTTGTTGGGTGAAGTTTGGCATTACCCCTGTGCAACGTATGGGGAGACAAACCTTTTTTCTTACCTGGTGATGCAAATGAACGGCAAACACACTGAATTCCTGTTTGACCACTAGCTGAGGGGGGAAGGGTGTTCTTCCCATTTGACGTATGGGGTGCTGCACCCCTCTCCCCATTTGCTAGTTTAAATATTCTGCAAAGACGTCAAACTTCTGCCCCAATGCACTGACTCCCTCTTTAGTCAGATGCAGTCCATCAAATTTAAAGAACTTTCGCTCCCAACTGTTGCCAGTTCCCTACAAATCTGTGTCCTTTTTCCTGGCACCAGTCCTTGAGCCACGTGTTTAGCTCCCTATCTCCCCTTCTGACCTTCCGTCCATCTGCTCCCTTCTCCCAGACTGGCAGGATCTCAGAGAAGGAGATGCCGGACGAAATAGATGATAGTTTGTCACCCAGCCTAGTCAGGTGTTCCTTGGTCTCCACAACTGACTGGCTGGTGAGATCATTAGTCCCTATGTGTACTAGGACATCAATGTTTTCTCCTGCTTTGTGAACAATTTAGTAATGCGGTCAGTGTCTCTCCATGCTGATGTACCTGGGAGACATCTGACCATCACCCCTGGCTGAGATGGGTATCAACTCCCGAATCATGGAGTCTCCTATGATCAGAAGTTTTTTGGATTTCCTTTGTACTTGTTTAGTTTTGGTTCCTGATTTGGGTGAGTATTGTTGTGCTAGCTCCTGTGCCACAGTGTCCTGCTCTGCAGTGTCTTCTGCCTCTTTATTTTATTTCAGAGATAGAGGCAGATACCTGTTTGTAGTGTTTATATGGTTTTTGGATGTAATGTGTTGGAGAGCAGAGAGTGATGGGGCACCTGATTTGCTCCTCCTAACCACCTGCCAACCTCCTGGACCAACTACCCTCTCCGGTCGAGGTTTTTCTGTTGGATGCTGGGGAAATGGCGGTGGTTCTTATAATGTATTTCCTCTCAATATAAAATTTGAGCGTGCAATCTCTGCCCATGCTGCCCGGAGCAGAGACCTAAGATCTCCAAAGGCCCAGCATGTAGGACAGTGTCCTAAATCCTGTAAGACTGTCCTTCTGAAAATTGTTCCACAGTACCTGCAGTTAATGAAATCCATTCCAAATAAGTTGCTGGGTTTGTAACCTAGTCAGAGTAATTAGAAGGAAAACAAAGGAAAAATGCAAGTAATGGTTTAATTGTGCTTTGTTTAACTTGTTATAACAAGTTAAATTACTAGTGCCCCTGTAAATGAGATCACCTTGTGGAGGCCCCACTGATCCACCCCTTCCTGCTCTGCCACAGGAAATGTCACAACTGTGGTACCCTATAAAAGGAGTGTAGCGTGGGGTGGTTGGGGATGGGGGTGGGTGGCTGGGCCCTTCCCCTGCCTAAAAAGAAGAACCATGGACGAAAGAACAAAGAGGTAAGATCAGAAACAATCAGTCAACAACAAATGCAGTAACCCTGAAAGCTTATCCTAATGTTAGATAAAACTGTAAACCTGTAAAGCACCACCTGTAATAATTTCAGAGAAGATATACCCTGTAAGAAACACTTTGCTCCAGAGAAAATAAAGCAGTAACAGAAGATATACCTTGCAAAAGACAATTTGAATCAGAAGATTACAGCAGTAATCTGTTAGCACACACCTGTAGGCACACCTTGTAATAATGCAGAAGAAGGTATACCAGACAACAATTTGAATCAGAGAAAAATAAAGCAATGAAATGTTAGCAACAAACAGTAGCAATCCCTGTGAGTAAAAATAAAACACCACCACACAGTAAATCTGCTTAGCCAAACTAAGTCTTAATCCTTCTCCCTTGCTCTGGTAAGTTTCTCTACTCTGCCTTTCAAGCAGTCTTAGAAGGAAAGAGCTCAGGTGAAGCTAGGTGCCTTGGCCAGCAAACCAAGTCTTCTGCCTTTTCAGGATGAGGGTTATTTCAGCCTGTTTCCAAGGAGATGGGAATTTACTGTGACAGAGCAATTTGTTGAGAATTTTGGT
Source organism: Neoceratodus forsteri (assembly GCA_016271365.2). NCBI lineage: Eukaryota > Metazoa > Chordata > Ceratodontiformes > Ceratodontidae > Neoceratodus > Neoceratodus forsteri. The sequence continues at coordinate 255,327,203 of CM028137.1, read as the reverse complement.
GAATGGGAGAACTTCCTCAAGGGTGCGACACAGGAGCTTTAAGTCCAGTGTGTCATTACTGTGTCATGACTTGCCCAGGACTTTGGATAAATATTTCCTGAATTGATGTGGTGACACTGTCCAGAGACAAGAGGGAGAATATTTGATGGGGAGATGGGGGTGAGTGTGCAGGAGGAGGTCAAACAATTGGGGGCAGAACTTCACTGAGGTCTGAGAAGGTGTCGTTATGGTGTTAGTAATGGCCTGGGGTCTTGAATACTAGACCCATCAGTTGATCGTGTGTGTGGGGGGGGGATACAGTCTTCCCACTAAGCTCTTTGATGTTTTTCCAGAAATCATGACCTGAGCCCCAAGTGGAGGGAAGGGCTTTATAGTGGTTGGTCTTAGCCTGACAGATGGCCCAGATGCACTTGCTTCTAGCCTCTCTGTAGAGCTGTTTAATCCCTTGGGAGTCATGATTCAATGGCTTTGTGCCATAGATTATCTTGGAGCCTCATCATGTCTAGTAGGACTTGTGAGATCCAGGAAGTGTCCTGGGTTTTGGCATAAAATATTGAGGGGGGGCATAAATGTCACAAGCTTTATTAAACGTGGTGATAAAATGAGAAAGTGCAGTGTCAACACATTTGGTTTTATCAATTGGGGTCCAGTCACATGCCTCGAGGTGTGACTTGAGCATGGAGAGAGAGCCTTTTGAGTTTTTCGCTGGTAAGTGGGGCAGGTAGTGGGCTGGGGTTCTTGTTAGACCACCAGCATACAACTGGCGAATGATCGCTGAGAACATTAGGAAGTACCTTGACCTGGGTGATATTCTTGGGTCTATTGGTGAAAATGAGATCAATTAGGGTTGCGTTGCCTATCTTATTGTTCAGCCTGGTAGGAAACCAAACGACTTGAGTGAGGTCAAGGGCTAAGACAGAGTCAGTGAAATGAGAGGAGGAGTGTGATAGCCAGTTGATATTGAAGTCACCAACGAGGATGACTTTGTTATTGGAAGGGAGTTGTGAGATACAGCTCAGGACAGCATTAGACGCTAGCTTTTGTTTATGGGGTTGGATATAGGCCACTGAGAGGTACAGGGTTTTCCCTAGGTTTCCTAGGAGCAGTTTGACAGTGAGAATTTGTGTTCCTTGATCCAGAGGGGATAGTGTCACAGGGATGGCTTGTATTCTGTTCTTTACATAGAGGGCACAGCCACCACCTTTTTTGTAGTTGGTCAGTGCGAATACTGAATAACCATTTATGGTCACTGGTGAGTTGATGGTGCCATTGGCAAGTCAGCTTTCTGTCAGGGCCAGAATATCCAGGAGTGCTGGGCTAGCCAGCCTTGGAAGGAGGAGAATTTTAATAGAAACATCATTGTTACATATTACTAGTTTTAAAATGTGTTGACTGGAAGAGGCATACTGATTCAGAGTTCATTTTCAGGTGCATCCTGGGAGCAGTTAAAAGGCAGTAATAGGGGTGTGGCCAACTGTCAAGGCTGATGGGGCATAATTGTCTATCTCTGGAACACCTTTAACATAATCCAGATTTCTCCTGCATTCTGCACCATACCTCATCAAAAAGCACAATACTGCCATCAGAAACTCTTACCTACACAATGAGACCAACCTTCAATGAGGGGTTGTAGGCAATCAGAACCTCTGGGCATTGAAGTGCTGGGAAGCTGAAGTGGGCCCTGCTGCATGAATTGATCTGCAGTATGGATTCACTGCCACCTTGTTTACTGGACACTCACCTTGAAGAAATTAGGAGAATGTTTGCAGATACTTTATCCAAAATGGGCAATATGGACACAAAACCTAAAAAAATACTACAGATATTATCCATCTCTCACAGAGGGTGGGGGTCAATGCGCATCGACTTGCTGAACTAGAGGATAGCCACCGGATTACTGGCAAGTGGTTCCGGGAGCAGGACCAGACCATCCAGCTATTGTGTAACTGGATTGAAGACCTTGAAAATTGCAGCCACAGGAATAACCTCAGGCTTGTGGGGTTTCCAGAGGGCTGCGAGGGACAGGATACTATATAGTCTCTGCAAAAAGAACTGCCTTCCTTACTGGGCTGGGAGAGAGGGGCACCCCTGGAAATCGACAGGGCCCATAGGACTTTTGCACCCAAGTTAGGTCCCGTGGGCTACCCCATATCATCCTTGCTCATTTCCTCCATTACCAAGACAAGGAGGTTATCACCAGGGCATCCAGACAACTCAGGGATCTGAAATGGGGGGGCCAAAGAATTCAGATTTTCCCCAATTTCTCTCAGGAACTTTCAGTGAGGCAGAGGACCTTTTCCAATGCTCACAGAGCCTGTGCCGATTTAGACCTAGAATACTCCCTCCATTACCGGACAGCCTCATAACATGGTGACAGGCTGTCCAAAAACATTTGATGCCCCTGAGTCAGCAGAGGCATTCCTGGCATTGTACACTCCATGGAGTCCAGGGGGCAGACACTGGAATGGGGAGGCATCCCCTACCTCCCGGCCAGATATGGCTTGTATGGCCATTACTCCAGCTCAGATGAGCCCCGAGAAAAGAACCTTCACAGGCGCTACACCCACCTGCCTATCCCCCACCACAGAGGAGTTTAAAGTGGCTGGTCCCAAGGGGAAATGCCAGAATAGACGGAGGGCAAAAGAGGAAAGGGTCCACCAGGACAAGACCCTACAGCTCCGACCTAGGAGTCATAGTGGCAGTCATCACTCTGATGAATCATCAGGATCAACAGGCTTGATGAGAGGGCCCAACAGGTATGCGGTCCTTAGGAACCTCCCAACAGAGGACCTGCTGCGGCTACCTCCGCTCCCCCCAAAACACTCCGGTGGGAACCTGGACCCACCACAGAAACATGGGGTTGAAAGCTGCGACAAGGCAGCTTCAGATGCTACACCACAACCCCAGAGTTCTGCCGATGGCCACGAAGAGCAACCCCAATCAAGAGACACTGGTGCAGCCTATGGGACCACAAATGCCCAGGAGGTCTGAAAGAGCCAACTATGGGACCACATGTCGATCCCTAGGGTGTTATGGTGAGTTTCTCCCCTGCTGGTCCTCTTGATGTCCTCCTGCCATTTTGGCATATGGCGGGCACTGCCTCGGTGGCTGGTCTGTGGAAGAGGGCCTCATGGGATGTGGCGCAAAGTATTTTGGGAATCTAGCCCAGCCACTCCCTTAAAGGGATGACACCATGGGGCGTCTTTCATGACCAGCTACCCCCCGGTTGGTCCATGTTTCAGGCCATACCTCTCAAGTGTATCTGACCTTCAGAGATATCCCCAACTTTACCTTGGAGTAGTCCACTGTCCCTGGTAAAATGTGTGGTTTTGTGACAAAATGCAATGTTGTTTGGGGTTTTGTGATTTGGCAGTGGGGATTGTATGCATGAAACAATACCAAATCTTGGAGTTGTAGCCATATTCTTCATTCCGATACTCATCTTAACACTGTTCCCCACATTCTGGCAGCTCTGTGGGTGGATATTATCAATCTGTCCTGGATTTTGGGTCTTTGTCCCTGATTTTCCCTTTCCTGCCTAGTCTTTAATTGTGAGATGAGGTGTGAGAGGTGTGTTTGGAACACTAGGGTCACAGGCACAGAGAGGAATGGAGGTATACTGTTTGGAGCCCAGGCACATACACAAAGTAATTAACCCTCAGCCAGCGGGGGGCACTACAAGTGAAGTATAGAGTGGTGAGCCGAGGGGGCTGCTTGAGTTACTCCCCGGAACAGGGGATGGTGGGGGTGGGAGAAGGGGGGCTTAACTGATACAAACAGCCTGGACCAACTCTTAGGCCAAGATTGCATAAAACTGGGGACACTTTCCATGTTAGGCAGCACCCTCCGCCCCACCTCCACTAATAGGATTCAAGGGAACTGACACTGGGAAAGGAACTGGGGAAGGAATACTCTGAAGAAGACAACCGATAGGGGGGGTTGATTGTAGAGACCCCCTAGATCCTTAGGCTAGAGCATGGGAGGATCAGGGGGACAGTAGAATTACCAGCACCATCATATGCCATACACAGAGTGACATCACTGGCCCCAAAGAGGGAAGGAGGTGAGGGGAGCTAAGGGGAACCTCATGAATGGAGGTCATAGTCCTCACCTGACACAGGACTCAGACATCCACTGCAATCCTCACTCGGGTACAATATGAGAGCTGGAAAGGACATACTTGGTACAGGCCTGACACTGATAAGAGGTGTGAAGATGCACAATGGTGTACACCTCTCTAGGAGGATAGGCTGAGCAAGGTTTGGGCACATAATGTCAAAGAAAGGGGTAATCCCCATGTACATCACCCCAGTGACAACAGCACAGGTCTGGGTAGAAGGACAGCTAACTAGAGAGGTGTAGCTAGTCTCAGTGGAGACAAGGGTGAGGAGAGAAGTATAGAGGAGGAAAGGAAGGAGACTGAAGTTGTCAGACATGGGTTCGAGGTTACATGCATTTTTATGGTATTCCTTGATATTGTGTGTTATTTCTGTTATTCTTGAAATGTTATTACATACAGGCAAATGGTGACACCACAGGGAAGGGGAGGGGGCATGGGAGCAAGTGGCACCAGGTGGCAGTCCTGATGCCCCTCGAACACACAGGGGGCCAAGTTGTAGTAAAAATTGTGACACACACAAGACTATCAAATTCCCCCTGCGTGATGGAGACTAGGACGATCTCTTGGAATGTGAGGGGCTCAACTCTCCGACAAAAAGGAAGAAAGTCTTGTCACACCTGGAGAAGCTGAGCCCCAAATAGCATTCCTTCAGGAGACAAAACTCTCCTCGGCAGAATCCAAGAAACTTTGGTAGATGGGGAAGAAATTCACAGTGAGCCTCCCTCACATAAACTAGGAGTCTCAATATTGCTCCATAAAAACCTGAGAATGAAGGTGTCCAGTCAAGTCAGGGACAAGGAGGGCAGATGGGTGATAGTGGAACTGGACACCCTGCAGGGACCTGTGATCCTTGAGAATGTCTATGCCCCCAACCAGGACACCACACAGTTTTTCCACAATACTAATCAGGCACTTACTGAGCTGAACACGGGGAAAGTCCCGGTGCTGATGGGGGGAGATTTTAATCTTCCCTGGACCATCAGCTGGATAGGAGCATGCAGTCCCCTAAACCACACAGACAAGCAGCAACAGCAGTCCACAGATTGTTGGAGGAACAGGGATTAGTGGACACCTAGAGAACCATGCACCTGGGTGCATGGGATTATACTTGTTTTTCACAAGTGCATGGATCTTCCAGTAGGATAGACATGTGGCTAGAGTCCAGTACAGTATATGAAAGAGTCACTAAGATACAGACACATCTGATTATCCTCTCAGACCATGTCCTCCTTGAGCTGGTAATCAGCTGGGAGAGACCTCCCCAACCCTCCACATGGGGGCTGGACACCCTCCTACTAGAAGATGAGCAGTTTCAGGCCTGGATAGAGCCGGAGGTGGAGGAGTACTGGAGACTCAACGACAATGAAGTTCTGGACTCCACCCTGTGGGAGGCATTCAAATCAACCCTGAGAGGAGGATTATTACATTTACTACTGCCAGGAGATGGCACAGGGAGGCAGAACAGAGGGCACTCGAAATGCAACTCATTGCCCTGGAAAGCCGATGTAAAGGCTACGCCAGGAAAGACTCACCGCAATCCTTACTGGCACAACTATCTAGCACTAGAATCACCTTAACAACCATCTCACACATTGGACTGAATTCAACCTAAGGAGGCTGAAGCATTCTATTGGGAGGGCGGTGAAAAGACCAGCAAACTATTGGCATATCGATTTAAAACTAGGCAGGTGGGTGGAACATAGCTGCCTCCAGAACCCTGAAGGGGGAAAGTCTTTAGCCAAGAAGGGATAAATCTGCCATGGCATGGTTTTACGAGAAACTGTATGCCTCGCCCACCCCCCAGACATGGGTAAGATACTAGAATTCTTGGACCATCTCCCAATCTCCAAATTGGCTGCTGCTGAAGCCCAGGCCTCAAAGCCCCAATTACAGCAGAGGAGATCTCACAGCAATACTGGCAATGAACCCACATAAAGCGCCCAGCAAGAATGGCCTAGTGATAGATTTATATCAGGCCAGTGATGATCCTGGCCCTATACCAGGCCAGGATGCATGAAGATTCTCTAGGAAAGGGACCTTCCACCGACAATGAGGGAGGCTACCATCATGGTGCTTCTCAAGAAAATAAAGAAACCTCAATCCCAGTAGTTAATGACCCATTTCCCTCATCAACATGGAAGCCAAGATCCTAGCCAAAGTCCTGGTGGGGCGCCTGGATAAACTGTTGCCAGTACTTATCCACCCAGCCCAGGCAGGGTTTGTCAATAGGAGGCTAGGGTCAGACCATCATAGGATTCTTCTCAGGCTCATGCATGCATTCAGGTCCTCTAAGACTCCCATGGCAGCCCTAGCTGTTGACTTCGAAAAGGCCTTCGACTTTGTCGAATGGCGTTTTCTAATGCAAACTCTGACAACCATGGGTTGGGCCCAGGGTTTCTGGTGTGGGTCAAGTTACCATATTCCTTACCCTCAACATCTGTCCTTACAAACTGTAAGATGTCACCCCCCTTTGACTTGCAAAGGGGAACAAGGCAGGGGTGCCCCTGTCACCCTTATTGTTCATCCTGGCCATTGAGCCTCTGGCCATAGCAATAAGAGAAGCAGAAAGATACCGGGTACAGGTGGGCAATTCCATCATTAAGATGTTTCTACATGTGGATGATCTGCTAGTGACCACCAAGTACACGCCTCAAGTAGCCAAAACCGTGCTAGACATTCTGTCAACAGTCTCTCAGGTTTCAGGGCTCCGGGTTCATCAAGCCAAGACCGAGGGGCAGCCAGTGAACTCGGCCTGCTCTGGAGCATCGCCAAGGCCTATGGGCTCAAATGGTAACCAGACAAAATCAAATACCTGGGCATTATCATGCACCGATCCTGGACAAAATTATCTCGCCAACTTCAACAGCTTATTGGTAGCCTTGAGGGAGATGCAGCCAGAGGAAGGTCCTGCATCTTTCCTTGGCGGGGAAAATAGACTCCATCATGATGATGGCAGCCCCACAGCTGCTGTATTTGTTGGCACACCTGCCCATGACAAATCCCATAGAAATGGTATCAGAAAGTGGATACAGTGCTCAGGGGGGTTCAGCACTGAAGCAAGGGAAGATGGGGACTCCTTGGTTTCAAGGGTACCATATGGCCGCATTTCAGCACAGGTAATCAGGGGTTCACATCAGCAGATCACATTACTCCAACCTGAGTTCCACTTGAAGCTGCCTTATAGGATCCCCACCCAGGCTACAGTATTATACCAGGACAAAAGAATGTTAAGGAAATGCGCCCCATCAAAGTATCTGTGAAGTACTCCATGGTGAGAAGAGCCTGTTGCCACACTCCCAGCCCTTGCTAGCAGGTATGGCCTGGACAGCATTCCGAAACTCAAGGCTGCATGGCTGTCTCTGTAAATTTTCTAAGGACAATTGCCTTTATCTTGGGACAACTCTTATTGGCTGTCCTTGGAACATGAGCTCCTTGTTTGGTTCCTCATCCTGCTAGGCATTTCCAAATTCCTCCTGACTGGACTATGTCACTACCTTCGGCCAGTTTATTTAACCTTTTTTTCCACTAATCCAGTATTGCCTCTGACATCTGGTCTGTTTTAATACTCAGTGCTGAATTTCTTCAGTTTAAAGTGTATTTTAACTGTATTTTCATTTCTACTTTCCATTTGCAGATTAAACTGTATAGCCACTAGAGGGCAACAAGACATGTAGGTTGCAATCCTCCTCCCACTGCTCCCCCCTAACACTTCTGTTCTGCATCATTCATACTTAAATTCTCTGCCTTTCGCCTCTCTGTAGTGTTCCTTGCACAGTCTCCCAGGCTATCACTAGGCATACAACATGGCATCCAAACGGGGTTCTCACCAGGTACCTTTCGCCCAAAGGCAGCAACTCTGTCACTGTGCCACTGTGTCTGCCAGAATGTTAGGTATTAGCAAGACCCACTCATACCTGCCCATGGTCACATCTACCACCACTGTGCTCCCTCACAACACCCACCCTCACAAACTAACCATACTACTGTTGCTAACCATGTTTACCCTGCTCAGCAACAAATCCTCAGTTGCCTCTGGTATGTACACACCTTGCTTCTGGGGAGCACCTCACCACTCATAGCCTCCATCACCCTGTCTCTCCCATAACTGCCCCACCCCGCACCCCTCCCCCCCCTCCCCCATCTCTCTGTGCCTTGAACCCTCCATGTCTGTTCCTCCACCTGTCCATCCCAGCCCTCACGCAGCTGCCCATTCCCTGCTCATCACCTTCTCAGCTTGCCAGCTGCCACTGCCCAGCAAATCACCACCAATGCATGGCCCTTGTCAGGATCTTCCACTTGTTTCTTCTACTATCTGGCAATGTTCACCCCAATCCTGGCCCAGCAGCGCCTTCCCCCAACTGATGTCACACACGGGCTTTAAATAGCTGCTATAAATATCTGCAGCCTACCTAAAAAATTGGCACCCCTGCAATGCTGCACAGCACAGCACCAATCAGACATTCTGGTTTTAACAGAAACCTGGCTGTCAGCCAAGACCCCAGACTCAGTTTTCTCTATTCCTGGCTATTCTCTCATTAGGCTTAATCATAATGGCAAGAGAGGTGGTGGCTGCACCTTCTGTGTAAATGACTCACTGCATTACCACACCCTGTCTGCACCATCCCTAGACCATGGTGCCCAAGCCCTCTCAATAAAACTCTCTCCTGACCCAAACCATGCTCTTCTTACTCTTACCGTTGCCACATCCCACCCCACAGCCAATCCTCTGCCTGTAAAATGCTCTCTGACTACCTAGTCAGCCACCCCACAAAATGGAACAAATCCTAGCTGGGGATCTCAATATAAACTGTCTGGCGAGCTCATCAACACACGCCAAAGATACCTTTGCTGAGTTAGATATGACCCAACTGATATCCAAGCCTACCAGGGCCAACTCCACTTTTTTTTTCTAATTGTTTAACCAGGAGTGGCACACTAAACTGAAAGCTTTTTTACAGGACTCACTAATGGAATCCAAACCTTACTAGATATCCTGCTTACAAATCGTCCCCGCCATATTACCGACCTGGGTGTCCTACCCAACGCCTTAAGCAACCACTCCCCAATCCTGTCAGCTACCTAAACTACCACCAAATATCATCTTTCATCATCAACTACACCCAGGAGGCATAGCCAAACTCAAACAATATCTAATTAACTGGTACTGATCCCCTATTTCCCAAGCCCAGCACATAGATGATGCATTGCACTACTTCACCACCACCTTTAATACCACCTGTGATGCTTTTGCACCAACCATCGAAGTGACCACTAAGAAACGTAGTGCCCCTTGGATCACCCCAGAACTCCTACAACAGTTCAAAATGTGTGACAACCTCTGGCTTTGTACCACTGCCTATGGTTTGCTAAGCGATAGAGAGGCCTATAATGCTGCCTGCAATAAGTGTACCTGGGCAATCCGAAAGGCCAAGGCAGAGCACCACAGAACTGCCCAAGCCACCTCCTGCGGTAGCACAAGAAAGTTCTGGGATAACATCAAGGTGCTTATTGATAAATCCCACTTCCCTTCCCCACACTCACAACTTAGTGTTAACGGTACTACCGCCACAAACACACTTCACATAGCTAACTGCCTCAACTCCACCTTCTCAGACTGCAGCTCAGTCCTCCCTAGCAACTTTTTTGATCCAATTCAGCCTACCCCACCGCCTGAGCTCCTCTACCCCCCTTCAAACTCAGAGTCACTACCCCTACAGAAGCGAAAGCCTACCTGTCTAAAGCCCTCCAGAGCTAAAATTACTGCAAAGACACCTTTGATATGTGTATCCTATGCCTTGTGCTAGATTTAGTTATCTCCCTACTCACTGACCTTCTAAATCTGTCCCTGTGCCTGGACCAGTTCCCAACCTCATGGAAAATAGCAGTGATAACACCAATATTGAAATGTAGTGACAGCTCCCTCCCAAACAACTACTGACCCATCTCGATTCTCCTCCCACTCTCTAAAGCCCTTGAAAAGATCATGGCCAATCAGCTCACTGACTACCTCCTGGCACACAACCTCTTCGTGGAAGCAGCATGGTTTCAGAGCTGGTCATAGCACTATGACGGCCATCACAGAATTTGCTAACTCCATGCACCTCACTTGACAAGGCACCTCACAGGAGCCGTGTTTTAGACCTCTCAAAGGCCTTCGACAAGTTTCTCACCCTCCTTCTTAACACATTACAACAAATTGGGGTCTCTCATTGTCCACTGTCATGGTTCTCCAGCTATCGTTCATCTAGAACCCAATGTGTTAAAATTAATAATACCATATCTACTATGCTGCCTGTGTACTCAGAAGTTCCCCAGGGATCTATCCTGGGTCCCCTGCTATTCAACATCTACCTCAATGCCCTGCCTAAATGCTGCCCTGGCAAACTTTCTCCCTCTACGTGGACGGTGCTGTTCTTTACACCGCACATCCTGATCCTCTCTCTCTCTCTCTCTCGCTTACCTTACAAAACTTCTTCTCTCAGACTGAACACTGGTTTGCTGATCACAGATTGGTGGTCAACATTAAAAAACTAAGATGATGCTCTATGCCCACCGCCAAAACAGATCAAAGGATTTCCCCCTGGAAATACTCTCTGCCTCTCTCATCCCACTGGAACAGGTCCAAAAGTATAGGTACCTAGGTATTACATTTGACTCTTCCCTCTCATTCCACGAACAAATAAAATTCCTCACCTCCACCACCAACACCGCATTGGTCTCCTTTACAGACATAAAGACTGCCTGCCACCTGAAGCACTTCACCTAGTCATTACCTCCTCAGTCTTATTGCTGGTGGACTATGGCCTCACAATCAATGCTGCCGCCGACCCTAAGGTGCTTCATCAAATACAAGTAGTCATCAATAAGGCCTGCCGCACTTCTCCTGGTGCTGATAGAAATATACATACCTGAACCCTATACTCGCTCACCAATTTATTTATTTATTTATTTAGATTTTGGTAACTGGATAAACCCACTGAGACCAGAGATCCCTTTTTCAGGGCGACCCGGATTAGTTACAGAGAGTACATATCTCTGGCCAGTAAACAGTAATCTTAGATAAAATATTTGCAGATTCAGTGTATACATACATAGTAGAATTGCATAGGGTGACATTAGATAAAATACATAGCAAGGAGTGGGATACATACTAACAACAGTAGAGCAGCTTTGGCTGAGTACTTAATTAGTCACGGGGGTACAAAGATAGGTACTAACATACATAAGTTATATGGTTTGTACATGGTATGTATAAGATAATATCGTTTGACACTGAGAACAGAGGGTGCCACTAGGCTAAGAGATATTAAGACAGTTTCAAAGTACCTTAGTAGTTTACATAGGGGTGGAATAGGGAAAGCAGTTGAGGTTGTCACCGGAAGTCACAGAGGGGGTAAGCATGATCAGGGGCTAACGGTTGCAGCCACAGAGACTAAGTTCCAGGAGATACACTTTGAGGCCCGATATAAACCATGAGAGGGAAGGCTTGTTGACTAAGCTTTCAAGGAGGGCATTCCATAAGAGCGGGGCAGCATAGTGGAAGGAGCACTTGCCTTTGTTGGTGCGAACCCGGGGGGTGGCAAGGGTACATCTAGCTGTGGATCGAAGGTTTGGTGCTGGACCTTTGGGTGAGTATATCACACAGGTGAGGAGGAGGGCCAAGGGAGGTGAATTTGAAAGCCAGGCAGGCAGAGGAGTAAGCCAGCTTGTGCCGTAGGGAGGGCCAGTTTAGGTCCGCTAAGGCCTCACAGTGATGCCTCCTAGGGAGAGAGTTAGTAGCAAAGTGAGCCACTTTATGATAGAGTGTAGAGAGCTTATTGAGCTCCATCTCTCGGAGAGACTGGAGTAATGGGGCTCCGTAGATGATTTTAGGGAGGAGATTGCAATTGGCGATAGCAGACGATGCGCTCGCCACAGAGGGAGTTTCCAGATGATAGAGAAGGCCCAACCTCTGGAGGACGGTTCAAGAAGTGTTCGAGTTAGGGAGATGATGTGGGATTTATAGGTCAGCTCCTGGTCAAGGAGGACCCCTAGGTACTTGAACTGATCCAAGACCTCAACCCTCCTCCCTATGGAGGAGGTGAGCTGCAGTAGCTCACTTCTGTCAGTGCCAAGCCATCTGATCCTGAACAGTGCGGCCTTGGTTTTGTCATCATTCAGTTTCAGAGAGTTAGAGATGAACCAGGCCTCAAGGTCAGAGAGACAAGACTGCAATTTGGCAGAAATGACGTTAGGGTGGGGGTCCATAAGTGAGAACAGTGTCATCTGCATAAAGGATGAGGTTACTAGACACGCAGCCTCCCTCGATGTCGCTTTAGGAAGAGCAAGAATAGTAGGGGACCCAAGATTGAGTCCTGGGGTACCCCAGAGACCATGGGTCTTTCACCAGATTGTGAACCTCCAACTGACTCTTTGGATTCTGTTGGTCAGGTAGCTCTTGAACCAGGAGAGGGTGTGCATCCAGACCTAGTCACCAGAGTTTGGAAAGAAGGAGTTTGGCTGACCATGTCAAAGGCCTTGGATAGGTCGATGAATAGGGCGCCCATTGGGAAGCCTTGGTCCATGGCCTTGAGGATGTCATGTGAGTCGACATCCCTCCCTTGAGGAAAGACTACTATACCAGACCTGTCTCATCACCAAATAATTACACCTGGGTTTAACCCAATAGGCGTCATGGTTTCTCTTCAGGCAGCCACCATCTCAGTGTCCACACGGGCCACCCAAAAAATTATCTGGAAGATGCCTAGGGTCAGGACCACCCTGTCCCAGTGATCCTTCCCCCTTAGAGCTCCATCCTGGTACAATGCCCTCCCACCAGCCATCACATCAATCACCAATCTAGATCCTTTTAAAGCTGCCTTAAAGGCCCATATCCTCTCCTCACATCAATGCCAGTGTAACCGGTAACCTGTGGATCCTGCACCAAGCTGCTAGGCCATGCACCCGCCTTTGGCCTGCCAGTGGATAGCCCTCACTATTTCTAGCTACAGGATTCTCACCTCCCTCAGTTACCATATAGTTGCACTGCACTATAAATGCATTGCATTATGTATAAGAAAAGGCCTCCCTGAGGAGGCTTACTACCAACTGATATCATGCATTGCTTTTAGGTCTTAACCATTCATTAGGTAAATATGTCAATAGATCTGCCCTATTTTAGCTACCAAATGTATAAGCATTAACCAGTGCTCATTGTACTTATATTCTGTATGATTTCTCACCCACATTTATTCTATGTATGTACTGCACGAATGCCTCTGTTTTATTCTGATGTGGAGCCTTTGGAAACGAGTCTATGACTCAAAGGGTTGTAATTCTGACTACCTAAATAAATAATTTAAATAAATAAAGTACTGACTTAAGGTGTCCAACATTCTTAAGGTTAGTCCAGCCCCATGGAAATACATGCTGCTGTGGGACACCCCAGCTGTACAAGTGGGGAAAAGTAAGATACACTGGAGACTATGGGAGACCAAGGTATAACCAGTGTGCAAGACCTGCTCAAGCCAGGTGCAATGTGATAGACACCTTCAGGCCCTGAAGGATAGGCATAATTTCCAAGGCAGCCACTTTTGGCACTATCTGCAAATCAGAGGTGCCATAATACGTGCACCCAATGCACCGGGACCTAGGGAGACCCATCAAGGGGTACACCCTCTCGGAGCATGGAATGCACTGACCATGTTTAGGGTCAGTAAAATTTACTATATGATGAGAGACTTCCTCCCTGACCCAACTTAAACATCTAGGTCCCAGTGGGAAACCGAACTGCGATGCTCTATTTCCGAGCATTAGTATGCCCACAGTTGGGCATGAATACACTGTTCTTGCAGGGACAGACGTACTAGGTTGATCATGAACAAAACACTGCTGTGTTGGTACTATACCCAAGCAAAACTAGAAAAAACAGAAGCTGTCAACTCAGGATCACTGCTGGAGATGTGGCCAAGTAGGGGCCCATCTTTTCCATGTATTATGGGAATGTGCAGGCCTGAAGAGCTTCTTTGAGGGAGCACAAGACATCTGCAGAGAGGTGCAACCCAATGTGCCCCCTGAACCCGCATTATTATTGCTGGGCTGTGAGAGATCAGGACTTCCCAAGAACAACCAGGGGGCACGATGGGTTACAGCACTGGGAGCAGCAGCCAAGAGGCTGATCTTGATGAAGTGGTGTACCAGGATGAGCCCTTCCATCTTTGAATTATTGCAGTCCCTGGCAGCAGTGGCAGGGTTTGAAAGGCCTCCAGTTTTGTGGTGAGGTGCCATGAAGGCCTATACAGAATGTTGGAAGCCTTACCTGGATTCATGCTACTGCCACCAGACCTCCCTGGACACAGGATGAGAGTGTTATATAAGTACCTCTCCACTTGATCCTCAGACCCAACTTCCAACAATTCCATTACCTTTATTTTCATATACTACAAGCTGGTGTGCCTGTTTGTATGGTTAGGAGTTTGACTGTTGTTTGTCAGTAGTGGTAGAATGTACAATCAGGGCCCAAGGACTGGGGCCCAGTGAGCATGGCTTATCCAGAATGTAAGTGTTTTGCTATATATGTAGATAGGATGGTCATACTATTGCTCTGGCCCATTGGAAAGTAATATGCTATGTACAGGTCGGGGCTACCCAGTACCTTGGCAAGTACCCCAGAACCACCAAATGTTGGGGTGATCCTGGGGTTGTATGTTAAGTTTTGTTGCGTTGGAAATTGAATAAAATCTTTAACTTCTAAAAAGGCAGTAAGAAATACAATAATCAGAATGTGACACATGCAATGTAAACTACTAAATAAAATGACAAGTGCAATATACAGTACAGAATATTTGACGGTGCAAGTTCCAACATTTGTAAACTTTCAGGAATCAACAATATCAAAAAGTAACAAGTTCAGTGTAATAACACATAACATCAGAGGATGCAAGCTACAAAAACGTTTATTTATTTATTGAAGTGTTTCACTAGGAAAGGCACAGTGAGCAACAAGTTGCTCATCTCCCAGAGTGTCCTGGAGGTAGGGTCATAGGGAGAATAAACATACAAACTACAATACATACATCGATTACATAAAAACACTTGGTACAATTCTCTGTGAAGCATGACAGATTAAGCAGTGCTAAAAAATAACAAATAATTTACATTGAAGTGCTGTAATATAATATAATTGTATGCATACACAATTGAACAGAGAAGTGCAACCATTGTGTGAGCAACTAGCTGAACAGGAGATAGAATACAGTGCGCCAGCTGGCAAGGGAGGGAATAGGGACTTAGCTGCAGGTACAATTTACAGCGCAAAAGTTTTGTAAGGCTAAGAAGATGGATGGGGGGGGGAGGAAGAGTGGCGAATCTGGGGAGGAAGGGCATTCCATAGCTTAGGGAAGTGATGCGAGAAGGCCATCTGTCCTGCTACATTAAACCACCGAGGAACTACCAGTAGCCATGAATCATATGACCTAAGGGAATGGTCAAGCAAGGGGAGAATAGATAGGGAGGAGGTAAGATATGGGAGTAGTGCATCAAACCAAAATTTAGATGTGAATTTGGTGCAGTGGAGGTGGCAGTGATTTTCTAAGGAGGAGAACGCCAGGGAGCAGTACAGAGCACAGTGATGGGTGAGAGAGGAGGCATCTAGAGCGAAGCGACAGAAGGTGTTTAAAAGGCTATCCAATCTGGTTAAGGAGGACTTGGAAGAGGCACTGTAGACTACATCACAGTAGTCAAAGATAGATAATGTCATCTTCTGGACTAGTTCACACCTGGCCAGTAGCGGGAGGCAACTACGGTTCCTGTATAATGCACCAAGCTTGGGGAGCAGCTTCTTCAGGATGGCGTCAACATGTCAGAGAAGTTGAGGTGTTTGTCGAGCCAAACTCCCAAATACCTAAAGGAAGAAGCGTTTACCCCCTCACAGTGACATTTCACCAGCGAGGTCCCCCACAGTGACTACAGCTAGCAGCGGTGGAGACCGCTGGAACCGCGCCCTGTTGGGAGTTCCTGCCCCCAATCAGCTCCAACTGGAGTTGAGAATCTTTAAGTGGGGGAAGGAGGAGACTTGGAGGATTTCATCCTTGGAAGTTTTCATTTAGATTCCTTAGACTGATTCTGTGCAGTTTTGTTATACACTGACGCTCTGTTGAAATTTGCACTTATCAGGCTCATGGTCTCATTTTCTTGGGGGTCCTTGACAAGTATTTTTAATTGCACTTACACTTACAAGTGATACTATCATGCATCATGTATATATATGTATGTTTACTTTGGGGCTCTTTTTCAACTTGCAGCTATACCTAATTTCAGGATTTTGTCTCTCATTATCTGTTCTTCAATACACCAGGACACTTGGAATGTAAGTTGTAATCTCATCTTGCATATATTAGAGAGAATGCTAGCACAAGTTTTTTTTTATCACTAGAATGCTTTCTTAGCATACTGAGACATTTTAAAATTTATGTGAGAAGAACTCTCTGGTTGTTGAGAATTCTTGATAACCTTTGCCCTTCTAAGGCTCCTCAGTTAAAAGCAGACTGGTGTTAATTAGCTTCTCTAACGTAATCTTCTGTTATGTTTTAAATGTATATGTTAAACCAATGAGAATTATTTCTGTTTTTTCAACATAATCTGGTGTTAATGGTATGGGGTTTTCAAAATAACTGCCATAAAGCTTCTGAAGAAGGACTGGGTAGGTGCGAGAGTTAGAGCACTTTGTTCTTTTCTGTAGCATCCATGTTGGTCAATAAAGGTATCAAATCATTTGTTTCTGGATCTGTTCTTAAAAGGACCGTCACGCCCTACAACTTTTTGCATGGTTGCAAAGACAAATACCACCTCATAATCCTCATATTTTGTCTTTCATAAGGTTCAACCAGCACAAAGGGTTGGGGTCAGTAACTACTGTGAATTGGTTACCACAAAGATAGTATTTCAAGGCCTCTATGGACCACGTCATAGCCAACCATTCTTTCTGGACAGTAGAATATTTCCTTTCCCCTTTCATGTAACTTTCTACTCAAAAATAGGACAGGATATTCACCCTTTTTATCATGTTGTGTTAGGACTGCACCAATGCCTGTGTCAGAGGCATCTGTCTAAAAAAATCAGGACTGTGCAATACAGGGGCAGAACACAATATAGCTTTTATTTTACCTAAAAGAAATGTCACAATCATGGGTCCATTTGATTTTAGTTGGATAACACTTTTTTGTAAGGTCTGTCAGGGGTGTAGCAATTGTAGAGAAATCAGGTATGAATCTGCAATAATAACTGGCTAGGCCTAGAAATGATCGCACATGTTTCTTTGTACATGGGACTGGACATCTAGCCACAGCTTTCGACCTTGCTAATTTCTGGTTTTATGTCTCCATTACCAATAATAAATCCTAGATAGCGTG
This sequence comes from Neoceratodus forsteri, assembly GCA_016271365.2. Lineage (NCBI taxonomy): Eukaryota > Metazoa > Chordata > Ceratodontiformes > Ceratodontidae > Neoceratodus > Neoceratodus forsteri. The sequence continues at coordinate 255,309,695 of CM028137.1, read as the reverse complement.
TTTTCAGTTTTTGCTAAGGCACACTTGGCCAGGTTAATGGTCAGTCCAACATCTTTAAGGCTTTGGACAACTGCACTTAGATGGATCAAATGGGTTGCCCAATCTGGACTATAGATCACCACATCATCCAGATAGGCAGCACTATAGGATTAATGGGGTCTTAATATGTGATCCATATACCTTTGGAAGGTAGCAGGAGCTCCATATAAGCCAAATGGCATCATAGTAAATTGGTACAATCCAATGGTGTGCAGAAGCTGTTAATTCTGGGCATGGTTGCCAATGGGGATCTGCCAGTATCCCTTTGTTAAATCCAGGGTACTGATGTGCTGGGCAGATCCTATATGGTCCAACAGGTCATCAATCTGGGGCATAGGGTACCCATCAAAGTCAGTGATGGCATTAATACATCGGAAGTCTAGGCATAGCCTAATTCCACCTTCTTTTTTGTTCACCACTACTAATGGTGAAGACCAGGGACCGCGTGATGGAATAATTACTTTAGCTTGTTCCATTCTTTTCACTTCCTCTATCACCTCCTGCATAAACTTTTCTGGCAGCCTATATGGCTTTTGATGAATAGGTTTGGTCTGGGTAGTCCTAATCTCATGTATCACCCTCTATGCTCAACTTAGTACTTTAGTAAAGTGTCCTGGTAATATGTTAGGAGATGATCAATCTCTTGATGTTGAACCGTGTTAGATCTGGGTTTATATGTATAGGTACATCTTTGCTCTAGAATCCAAATGCTCATAGGCTATGTCTAGCTCTGAATGATTTTGTTCCATTTGAATAAACCCCCCAACCCATGCTTCGGTTTCTCTACCATTTCCTTAACAGGTTGGTGTGGTAAATACACTTCAGTGGTCTGTGTCCAGGCATTTCTATTTCAAAATTCATTATACCAATCTGGCGAATCACACTGTATGGTCCTTGCCACCTCATCTGCAATTTGTTCCTCTGTCAGAGGGCAACAACAACAATACCTTGTCCCCAGGTTCAAACTGCTAATTTTTAAGCCCCACATCATAACTTTCTTTTAGGTCCAACTGTTTGTTCTTTACATTTTCATAGGCAACAGTCACATAGTTCACCAGCCTTTCCCTTAGAGCTTTTATATAATCAACAATATTAGTACACCCCACACTTTTCCCAATTTCCTGGTGCTCTTTGACCACATCCAACAGTCCTCTTGGATTATGCCCAAATAACAAAGTGAATGGAGAAAATCCAGTAGTTGCTTGGGGCATCTCTCTATAAGCAAACAAGAGGTAGGGGGGACATTTGTCCCAGTCTCTATCCTCCTCATGTACATACTTTTGGAGCATCTTTTTTACTGTTTTATTAAAGTGCTCTGCTAATCCATCTGTCTGTGGATGGTAAGGTGAGGTTCTGAGTACTGAGACACCCAGTAATCTATACAGCTCCTGTAACATCACTGAAGTGAAATTACTGCCACGTTCTGTTAAGATTTCTCTAGGAATCCCCATCCTACTAAAGACTTTGGCTAGTTCTTCTGCCACTTGAGGAGCTGTAACTGTCATCATGGGGATAGCCTCAGGGAACCTGGTAGCATAATCATAGATGACTAAAATATACTCATTCCCATTAGAACTCTTCAGGAGAGGCCCCACTACATCCATTGTTACCGAATCAAAAGGGGTTGTGACACAGGGTATAGGCTGCAAAGGTACTTTATCTCTTCTCCCTCCTGTATTACCAGTTGACATTTGGCACATGCTATACAATACGCAATAACATCCTGGTGTATCCCGGGCCAACAGAACCTAGACAGGATGTGTTGAACTGTCTTATCCCTTCCCTCATGACCTGCCATGGGTATATCATGTGCTAGATACATGATTTGCTCTCTATACTTGTAGGGCACCATTAACTGTTCTATCTCTAAACCACTTTGCATATCAATAGACATCCTATACAAAATGTCATTTTTTCTGATAAAGATAAGATTTTCAGTTGCTTTATTTGATCAACCTGCAAAAATAAGGGGCTTAGAGAGTTATCAGACAGTTGTTCTTTATAAATAATATCACAGGACAGTCTCGGAATTAGATTTAAAGTTCCTTCTGGATGTTGTTCCTTCCATGCCTGCTTTTCTTTCTCTTGGTTTTCCTAGACTTTTTAATTTTCAGTTTTTTTCTCAAAATAACCCTCTTCAAAAGGAAAAATAGTGTCTAACTGGGCTTTTGCTTGAGACCTAGTTACAACATTTACTGAGTCCACAAAAGTCTGGTGTTTGTTAATCAATGCAGGGACTGGCAAGCTGGGTACTAACCCCACTAGAACTGTACAACTGGTGTTGTCTACTGTCAATTCCAGATTGGTTGTCCAATATTCATGTACAGTATATCCCCATGAATACATTTAACAGTGGTATCTTGCTGGGTCACTATACCATCAAGGACTAAATCAGATCTCACCAATGTGTGTCTGATCCCGGAATCAAGTAATCCCAATGTTTAGTTATCCTTTATACCACGGACTCCACATACCCAATATTAGCTAATGCAAAATGTGCTGACACTTGTCTTTTATTAGGGCAGTTTCTAACAATGTGTCCTTTACCTACCCAGGCAACCATGGCATATCAGTTCGGATAAGAGATTCTACCTCCTCTATCCCTTCTTATATTTTGTGACTGTCTCTGAATCTGGTTATTGGGATAAAAAAAGGTCTTACCGGGTTGCAGTGACTCCTGGATTACCTGAATGTCCTCTGTATTGAGTAGTTCTAGTTGCCAGATAATCCTCTGCTAATTTAATAGTTTCTTCAGCAGTTTCAGGCTTATGCTCTTTCACCCAGAGTTGTACGTCAAGCGATAAAACTTGAATAAACTGTTCAGTACTAATGAGTTCTACAATTTGATCAATGGTCTTAGTTGCTGGTTGTAACCATTTTATGCAATGTCCTTAAGCCTTGCAAATGTCTCTCTAGGAGTATCATATTGTAACATACTTTGTGAGCGAAATCTCTGTCGATATGTTTCTGTTTTAATATTATATCTTTTCAAGAAATCTGCCTTCACCCTGGTGTAGTTGGTTGCATCAGCTATACTCAGTTGGCTGTAGACTAACTGAGCCCTCCCAGACAAGTAGGGTACCAATCTTATTACCCATTGATCTTGAGGTCAATTACATGTCTGAGCTACTCTCTCGAACATTGTGAGGTACACCTCTATATCATCACTCTCCATCAGTTTAGTCAGTTTTATATCCCTTGGTACTGCTCTCTCTGCTTGTCCTTGAGTTATCTCCTAGATAGCCTTTAGAGTATCATTCCATTTCTGGTCTTGTTGTCTGCATTCCTCTGCTTGGATTCTTCGGTCCTCATCCCTCTGTCTTCGGTCTTCCTCTCAGTTCTCCATATCAATTTGGGGTATACAAAAGCCATCTCAATAATTCACTTGGGTCTTTAGGTGCTAGAGGAACCTATCTCACTGTAGGCACAACAGCTGTCACTTCCTCTTCATCCTCCGATTTCTTCATCTTTTGTTTTGTTCAGTGCTTAATCCTGGCAACAAAAGCTCTCCTATTTTCTCTCTCACAGACCTCGTAAGATGGAATGCACTTGGTTCAGGCTGTTTATCCTCCTGCATCTGTTAGGGTGCAGTAAATACAACACCCCCTGGTATGGCTTCCAGGCAACCTCAATGCACCAGGTTAGAATTAATCCCACTCTGACACCAATGTGGATGTGTGAGTTCTAATAACAGACACCAAACATTTAGTATAATGCATAACAAATGCTTACTTCAGCATTTATCATTTTATTTGTTCAAAATGATATAAAGGTCCAGATATTTACAGAAAAGAAAAATAATAATGTGCTAAATCTTGTACACCAATGAAAATACAAAGTTCATAAATCAGGCAAGTCCTCTTCTTGAATTTCTCTGTATTCTCTGTATATACAATATCCTTCAATACCTTTCTTTAGATGTGTAAGCAATCACACCTCCTCACTCCTTGCTAGTCAGAAGATACTGACCAGCCTCCAACTCTCTCTACAAAATAGCCCTCTAGTGGGGAGATTTTATTAGGTTATCCTGATCACCTCATCAGCATGTGACTTTCCAATTAATACTATTATCCTGATGTTATCATTAGGAGAAGGTATATCATGATATGAATTCCGTATAATATATCATATACATTCTTGCTACTTTCATAACAAGTTTTAATACCAAACAGTACTTTCTTTCATTGAAATTAACTTTAATTAAGTGTATGGGCATCATAAAGGGTCTTTAAGCTCCTCCCTATTCGTGACATCACCCATCTCTGTTATAAAACAGCCATTTGCTGGGCTGCCTTGCCTATAGGAGGATCTTCCCAAAATTACCCAGGGTTATTTTAGGTAAAAACAAAATAAACTCCCAAATATACATAATTGCTTTCAGAAACTAGAAATCTCCAGTCTTCCCAAAATAAATAGATTAGGTGTGCCTCCCATCTATTTACCATGTTAAGCAGGAGGTTCATTACTGTTCATAAATACTGTCACATTTCAATTTTGGAAACTTTTTTATTTTCTTTACAAACATGTATAGGTTATTCATTTAAACAGGTTCCACAGTCTAGTACACATTTATATCCTGCTAGCACTGTTTTTCCATCGGTTTACATTTTTGGCAATGCAACCCGACGGCTTTCCTTTCAACCATTGGCAAATTTTGCATTTAAAACCAGACATTTTCTCTTTTACTGCTTCTGTTTACATATATAGCAATTTTCATCAAGCCTCCCACAGGATTTCACTTGAAGCCAGTATTTATATATTATCCTCCATTTATAATATTATTGTGCTGTTAATTCTTTTAATGGGCTGCTCACACTTCTGTACTAGCGAACGGCTGCAGGGCGGGCAAACTGGTCCCATAGCAACAGCTGACTCGCTCCGTGCAATAGCTTCAGGACTGAGCTTGCATCTAAACTTTATTTCTAGCAAGCAGTCCATTTTGCAGAAGCTCTATGGCTTTTCTGCAGATATCTATCCCTTCTCGAATGTGCAGAACTTCTGTGTGAACATTCGGTTGTGCGATCATGCGCACAGTCTCTTGCGTGACTGTGCATGTGAGCGCACATCCTTTTATTAGCGAGCAGCTAATATACTCTAGCGCTACACATGAGCTGCATTTAGAGAGAATCAAATGTTTATCCTGCATTTAAACATTTTGCAAATCCTTCACAGGAGAGTTTTATGAATAGCAGTCTATGTGAAACTCACAAAAGGAGCCTTAAAGGGATAGTACTGGGGAAGAAATGTCAGCTTGGCCACCCTGACATGAAAGTTTTAAGGATAGTTGTAGAAAAGAATATAGAAAGAAGAGAGTGAAAATAAGTATTGTTGTGAGTTTCATAATGTCTCAATATCTCATCCTGACCAGTTGGAGAAGGGAGTGAAATACCTTCCAGAATTTGGATGGTTTATTAATGTTGGACTGGAAGATAGAGCAGAAGTAGTCAAATCTTGCTAAGTGAGTGGGTTTTGTACACATGTTGTGCAGAGACCAGTACATGTCATAGGCATGATGGAGCATGGTGGATTTATACATTTTCCAAGCTTGACCCCTAGCCCTTTGACACGCAAGGAGTTCAGGGGTGATCCTAGGGAGGTGGTTTCTTCTAAACCTTGCACACCATAGTGGGGCATGTTTGTTCTAAATCTCAATAAATTTAGCTTGAAAATAGTTATACACAGCATCTATGGAGTTCGACATGGCTATCGGTTCCCAGTTAGTGTGGGCCAGATCATGGAGGAGGGAAGCAGGTTCAGCGACTATACAAATGGAAAAGTAGCATTTTAGGAGGTGTTTTAGCTCTGTGTATTTTACGACAGTGAAGATCATATAGTAGTCATTTATGGCATCAGGTAGTATACCAGATTTGATTACCCTGTGGGGTGGGATGTAATGGCCCAGTCAATTAGGGAGTGATTACTGGACTTATGGTTCATGGGTTGGCTCAAGGATGTGTTGCAATAAGTTAAGGGCAGTGATATCATTACACATTTTAGTAAGGGGGTGGATAACCAGTTTTGGCTGAAGTCATCAATTGTACAAGTTTCACCTGCAAGTGAGGGAGATTATGGCATTTAAGAGTTCAGTGATGACAGCGGGCTGGAGACCAGGCAACAGTATGCACTCGTGACATAGATAGGTACCAGAATGGAAGGGACATTTTAGAATTAGTACCTCATATGCTTTGGGGACCAAGGTGGCAAGAATGCTGGTGAACTGAATGGATGAGGAGACGTATATTGCCACTCCACCACCCCTGGTGCAATGGTCTTGCTGGGATATAGTGTATCCAGGGATGAGAGGGTGAAGCCTCCTATCTTGTTATTTAACCACATTTCAGAAAGGATGATGATGTCAGGGGTAAGTGAGATGACTAGAAGTTGAAGTAGGTCAGTTTTTGGGAGCAGACTGCATATATTCAAATGTAACATTTTTAAGCCATGGGGTAGGGCAAGGGGGTAGTTTGATGATGAGCAGGCAAATGCAGATACAGTTGGGGGGTACTTGAAAGGTTTTGCCCAGGATTGGGGTTTATGTCACCTGTGGATAAGATCAGGATAAGAAGAAGGGCAAAACCAAGAAATTGATTTTCATACTCCTATACCAGGGCGAGATCTATAGTAGGTAGGGATGAGGTATGTAAGGGGAGATAGGAGGGAAGGTTGAAATGTTATTAAGTGTAGCAAGGTGAAGTAGGTTAGTATAGGTAGGAGAGTGGCACTGGGTCAGAAGAGGTAATGTGTCCGGCTAACAAGGACTGGTGAATGGGTAGCTGCCAAGTTGTAGGTAGGTGGGAGGAACAAGGTGGGACAGATGGGACCTGGCATCTTAGGTGAAGGAGCAGGAGTAAGCATTAGTAGAGGAAGGCAGAGTGCCAAGATGACAGTGATAAGTACCCTATGAGGGGCTAGAGGCATAACACAAGGAGACATGATAGCAGCCTAGTAGCAGACACAGTCACAGGGAAGAGACTGTGCAGTACTTGTGAGTTGTATTGAAGGGTAGGGAGTAGATAGGTTAGGATGGATGCAGTGCGAGGGAACTAGACTAGGACTGATGTAGTTAATTCCCTGTGAACATTTGCAGTGACAACACCAGTGGAGGGACACTATACAGCTAGCACAGCTGCTCATTAATTGTAATTTCATAGTGCCAGAACGTCAGTGGCAAGGTAGCAGCAGTAGTAAGAGAATAATAGGGAACTGTACTCATGGATCCTTTATCTTATTCTCAATTATAGCTGAGTTCTCAGTTATAGCTTACTACTACAAGTATATGCTTACTGTCAGCCAAAAGCTAGAAAATTATGAGTGAGGGGTTGTCAGCTGAAGGTAATTGGAGGGGGAAGGCCAAAAAGGCAGAGTTAATGCACAGCAAGAGGATTTAAAGAGTGCCAGGGTGGGGAGGGTGGGCAGGAGAAAATTTTATAATACAAAAATTCAGCAAAAGAGAAGAAAGGAGCTAGGATAAGCAGCCGAGAAGCGGCTGAGCTTGCAGTAGTCAGCTAGTACAGGAGCCAATTGTGCAAGATCCACGAAGGAGAGTGGTCAGTCAGGCTGCAGCTGTGTAAGGCACCAAGTAGTTGAAATCTCTGGCTCAATGGAGGAACCGTACCTGGTACAGACTTTCTGGCATCAGAGATCAAAGTAGTGGGCAGTGCTACTTTCCTATGTAACCCCTAAGTGGCACTATCCCAAGGGCTACTACGCCTGCCTGTTTGACTACGGACAGGTTGAGGGCCTGGGTCCTATGGCGGTGCCTCCACCCAGAGGTCAGGGTTTGTAGTGGTTAGACTAGCTGGTCATAGCCCTCTGGGACACTGAGACCCCTTTTATTTCCTCTAGTGGCTCACACAGTACCTCAGGTTACAGCCCCAATACCCCACGTATACACACTGTTCACTCATATAGATATCACTTACCCTCGAGACTGATTCTGCAGCACGCCCCTGAGGACCCCTTAAAGTAAGGTTAAACAACATACACAGCAAAACACAATACTGTTTCCATAAGTACCAACACCACAGACAGTATATAGTATAACAATAACAAATCTGATTTATTTAGGGGGCAATAACACAGAAGGGGGAAATCAGGTTAATTGATGGCATTAAATCACAGTACTGTGCACACATACAAGGTCTGAAAAGTCACACTCTGGGTACCCAGGTTGGGGAGGGCTAGCCAGGTCCGTTTCCCGGGGTTGGTCAGCAGGTACAGATGGATGGGGCCCTTTAGAAGAAAATATATGCACAACACCCAATTGTAATCCGGAGCCGGATGGCTCAGTCCATGAAGCAGGGAAATGAAATGAATTAAGTGACACACTTGTGATTGAAAACAAGCTGCAGGGAATACCCTGATTTGTACTCACAACACCCAAGCTGAGGATTGTATGGAGAATGTCCCTCTGACTGCCAGAAGAGCAGGGCATGAAGACAAGGTCCTTGTGACTGGACCCCACTGCAGTTGATAGCAAACAGATGTAGTCCGAATTAAGCTGGGGTTTACTTCAGCTTCAGAATACAATTCACTGTACAGGGATTTGAAATAGTGATTCCCCACAAGCACTACACACATTTATATGTAAAGGAAAGTACTATACCAGGCAGGCTGCTCCTCGATCCCTATCGCAATTACTGCAAAATACCGGGAGCACACATAGCAGCTCAGTTCCTGGCAGACCGAAGCACCAATTCAGCAATTCTCCAGTCTTCTACAGGGTGAGCCTGGTTTACACACTTCTAGTGCTTCTTTCTCCTCACAACTTGAATTCAGTCCAAACTGGCACTCACAAAGGCTGCAGACTGAAACTCAGGGCCTCACACGCGCTTCCCGAGCAAAATTATACACCTCAGAAGCACACAGCTCCTTTTCTCTTCACTGCCAAAACTGATATGATATTTCCAGTCACAGAGCAGGGCATTTCCTTTAGCTCCACACTATTCTGTTGGCTGATTCAGCTGTCAATCACAATAAGACTCCCTCTGTTGGTAGAAAAAGACGCCAAGGTCAAAACTACATTTCCCAGAGTCACTGGCCATACAGTACATAGGTGGCTGGCTCCACAATGAGAGTCCAAGTTCTGATTTGCCAGCAGCAGACTCTGTTTTAAAGGTCCCCCCACACTGACTGGTCCAGTTCAGCAGTTCAAAACCAGAATGGAAGGCTAGGCAAAAACAGTTCAGACTGCAAAGAAAAGCAGATTAGACAAACTGTATTTTCATTATTACTCTAAACAATTCCTGGCAGATTGTTACACATTTGAAAAAAGCTCCCTCTCATGCATTTAGCGATAGCAGAAATGGAGCGAGTTGACAACAGCCCAGGAGACTCGAGCAGTGAAACACACAATTCCCCTTCTAAATTAATTATGCCTGCAAAGCAGACAGCTCTTAAAGAGACAGTACATGGAGGCTCAAATAGCACTCACTTGGAACCACATTTAAACAGCTTAGACGCCGAACACCGACCAGACTTGGAACATTCAGGCACGCTCCTGGAAGACTTTTGGGAACCTCCATTTGCAAGGGGGTTACACCTACACTACTACTAACCTCCCCGGGGGGGGTTAGTAGTAGGATAGGGAAGGAAGGCAGTGGAGGAAAAAATTTAATTCAGTAGAACAGTTTAACAAGGTAAAAAAAAATTGAAACAGTAATGAACAACAGTTGATCCACTACTAGTAATCTCCAGACTATACTGATAGACAAAACAATTGGCTTACATGCAGCAATACAATGCAATATGATGGTTACTGGCCCTGGCAAACAGTGGGATATTTCTGCACAGATATAGAAACATTTTTGAATATAGAAAAATTTAGCAAAAAAGAGAAGAATGGTGCTAGGATAAGCAGCCGAGAAGCGGCTGAGCTTACAGTAGTCAGTGAGTACAGGAGCCAATTGGTGAGTGCCCGTGAAGGAGAGCAGCCAATAGGGCTGAAGCTCTGTGAGGCACCAAGTAGTTGAAATCTACGGCTCAATGGAGGGACCATACCTGATGCAAACATTTCCTGGTGTTAGAGATCAAAGTATTGGGCGGTGGTGAAGAGAAACACAGCTATGTGGGAGAGTGCCCAGTCATAGTGTGTTAGGCTGGTGCAGACTTTTGTTGACACTGGAGATCGAAGTAGTGGGCGGTGGCGGTTAAGAGAGCCACACCGCTATGGGGGAGAGCGCCCAGTCAGGGTGCACTATGCACATGCAAAGTACACAAATTAGCATTGTTAATGGTAAAAATACCAGTCATATAATATAACATTTTAAATATCATATTTAATAGTAATTTATGTGAAATAAGATGAAATTGGCACTCATATCAAGGTGCTTTGGAAGGGCAAAAGGATGCTGGGTTGCATAATAAGGGGTTTATCAGCAAAACGAAAGGGGTCATACCAGCCCTATACTGATCTATACTACGCCTGCACCTGGAATACTGTATATAGTTATGAAGCCCCCACCAGAAGAAGGATATCAATCAGCTGGAGGTGGTACAGAGAAAAGCCACACAGATGATTCAGGGTCAGCAAGAACTCTTGTATGTGCAAACACTGGAGAACCTTAACATGCACTTGCTCTAGGGAAGAAGGGAGCATGGGGACCTGACAGAGAACTCAGGTGCCTCAAACATATGAAAAAAAGTCAATCTGGGTGACTTTTTTAGGTTCAGAAAACAGGAACACAAGGGGGCACAGTTGCAAATTGGCAGCAGGAAAATTACAGAAGGAGGCCAAGAGGTACTTGTTCTTGAACAGAGTGGTGGCAGCATGGAATGGGCTACTGAGGCTGTTAACAAGAAAATGGTTGGGGATTTAAGTAGTGTTGAATGAAGTCATTGAGAGGGTTAGAGTGTCGGGGGGGAGAGGGGGCAGACCGCCATCTAACAAGCGATACATGAGTTAATGAGCAAACTCAGTACATTACAATGGTATTCCTTTGCTGGCAATTTTGGATGTTTGTATGTTTAAAAAATTACAGTCTAATCTTTATGTTTTCAGTGGGCAAACAACTGTTTCTAATAGTCTGTTGTCAGTTAGGTTTGGATGCAGTTTTCATGTAAATTCCAAGGTAAGAGTACACAATGTTAATAATTAATGTTTCTGAAGGGCCAATCTCTTGAGTATTTCAATATTTCAGTCTTAATCTAGCAGCAATATTCAGCTGCTGAAGAGAAATCTTTTACTTGAAAAACAATCACTTTACACCTTCCCCCAGTATGGTCTTAATATGAAAGACATGCCAAAGACTGGAATTATATTCATTTAATTTCTGATCTTAGTGGGAACAGGACCGTGACTCGTTATATAAATATGTCATTTACTTTTCACAATCACATTGCTTGATTGTCACTTTGTTTCGTTAGAAAATTAATTGTCATAAAAAACAAGGCTAATTTTAACCATTCTTGCACTAGATGGGGCAGAGATGCTTTAACTAAGAAAACTGATTCTCTGACCCCCTGGATGAACTTAACATATCAGCTAAATGCTACACTGGGAATGATTACTACATTTTTCATCCCATTCAGTATTAGCTTGTTCAACCACTTGACTAGACACCAAGGGCTGAGTTTCACTGATCTGTGTTACAAGATTACAAAGAAACATAGAAACCTAGAAACTGATGTCAGATAAGGACCACTAAGCCCACCCAATCTGCCCATTTCTTTCTACCCGCTGCATAAACCACATACCCTACTTGATCTCTGGCTTTAATCTATTTCTTATCAGTAGGGTTCTCCTATGCCTATCCCATTCATTTCTGAATTTCCCTACCAAATTTGTACCCACCACCTCTGCTGGGAGGCTGGAAGATTACCTATCCAGCTATCCTCCTGTTCTTTCCTAAGCATATCCTGTTAGGGAGCAGAAAGGGAGGGATCACCGAGACATATAAGACTCACCATCCTAGAAGGAAAAGAGTAGCCTCCCCAGCTGCTGGAGGTCTGACTCTCAGCAAGGAAGGAGGAGACTACTGAGGAATACAAGAACTTCCTGTCACAGAACAGGAAGGGCAGGAGCTGCAGGGCACAAAGGCAGTAGGAAAGTAGGGAGAAAAGCCAAACAAACACACAAAAAAAAACAACAGAGGGAGGAAAGAGTAACCATACAAAGTTACAGAAGAGGGGCCACAAATAAGACATGATGGGAGTGGTGAATTGCCAGTGGCTGTGGGGCAATAATATTCCGGGAGACGTTCTGAAGGATGCCTTGTTGTCCCATCTGTAGGCACCTCTCTGGGCTGAGGGAGGAGGTTGCTCATTTCCAGGCTGAGTTGGCCAGGATTTGGGGGACCTCCTCTTTTGTCCAGGGACCACTGAGTCTGCCCCCACTGCCTCACAGTTTACCTAGGCTGAGGAGCAACTGGACTACAGTGGGCTCAGGAAGGGTGAGGGCAATGGGTCAGAGGCACATCCCTCCTACAGTTCCACTCCAGAACTCCTATGCTGTGCTGGCAGGGTAGGACTGTCCCAAACAGGTACCCAGAGTGGAGACCAAGAAGAATGTTGGGGTCCTACATGGTGAAGGCCCCCTGGGGGGGAGGCAGAGGACCCCAGAGGAGGAGCAAGCAACTCTTGGTGGGGGGTTCTATTGTTAGGGGGGTAGACTTGGGAGCGGATGGAGAGGGAGGTTAAGTGCCTACCTGGTGCTATGGCTTGGAAGGATAGAAAATGCATCCAGAGGATCACTGGGGCAGCAGGATGGGAGGGAGAGCTAGACATGATTGTTCACCTGGGGATGAATTATCTGGCTGGTGATGAGGTTAGAGTAGAGCAGGGGGACTTCAGGGAGCTGGGGAGGGGTCTAAGACAGGTTGCACACACTGTAACCTTTTCAGAGGTGCTACCTGTCAAAGACAAGGGGAGTACAGGGCACTGTGCCCGAGATTCAATGCATGGTTGGTGGACTAGTGCAGAGCAGAATCTTCAGCTTCATTGGGGACAGGGGTTCCACATGGAGGGATGCAGGCCTGTACAGGTGGGATGGGCTGCTTATATCCTGGGAGGAACCAAGATCCTCACTGAGAGGTTTAAATGCTTCATTGGCAACATTTAAAACTAGCCAAGGGGGGGAGGCAAAAGTAGGCAGGAAAAAGCTAACTGCTCTCCCCCCACAAGATGAAGCAGTCAGTAGGGAGGACCCTAGGGTTCGGAAAAAGATACTAAAACATAAAACTGAGATAGGTAGAATGGCAGAGATAAGGAAGAATGGGAGTAAAAGCAGGAGGGGAAGGGAAGGAAGACATGAGGATAGGACAGGAGCTACTAGAAGGGGAGGTTGCAAAATTTGGAAGGCAATGTGCATGAATGCCCACAGCCTGGGAAATAAAATCCCAGACCTAGTGGCCTTGATGGCAGAGGCAGACCTGGACATTGTTGCTGTTACCGAGACATGGTACACAGGGAACCATGAATGGGATATAGCCATACCAGGTTACACTCCATTTAGAAAGACAGGGTGGGCAAAAAGGGTGGAGGAGTGGCTATCTATTTCATGGAGGGAATTAAAGCAACTGAAGTTCAGGGAATGCAAGAGGAGCAGAAGCACTGTGGGTCACCCTGAAGACAGGAAATGGCACTGCCATTGGCACTGGCATGATCTACAGACCTCCAGCACAAAGGGAGCAGATGGATGGGGCACTAGTGGAAGCCATCCACAAAATGACAGCTAAAGGTAAAGTGCTGCTGGTAGAAGACTTCCATTTTCCTGATGTGGATTGGAGCATTCAGGCTGCAGCCATGGCCAGAAACAGAGGCATCCTGGATGCCCTGCGGGGGAGGAGGTGGAGAGGGACCTCAAACAGCTTGTGGCGGAACCCATCAGAGAAGGAGCTGATGTAATGGCGGGTAGCCACCTGGGGTTCAGTGATCACTGCATGGTGTGGCTCAATGTGAGAACAGTGGAGGAGTCAAACCACAGAAAAGCAAGGGTCCTGGATTTCAGACCGGTCAACTTTGCAAAAATGGAGAAATGTCTCAAGGAAGCCCTGGCAGGAGAAGAAGAAAGGGGGATGTAGAGAAACAATGGACTAACCTTAAGGGATCCATAGCAGAGGCAACAAACCTTTGTGTTAGGCAACTAAGTAAAACAAACAGAAAGAAAAAAACACTATGGTTCTCAAAAGACAAGGCCAGAAAGGTAAGAAAAAAAGGCTAGCTTTCAGGAGGTACAAGGAAATGCAGAGGGAGAAGACAGGGAAGTGTATCTGGAAAAGCAGAGTGAGGCAGGGAAAGCAGTCAGAAGTGCAAAGGTGGAAACGGAGGTAAAAATATCCCAGTCAAGGAGACACGACCTTTTTTCAGATACATCAGTGAAAGAAAGAAGACCAGGAGTGGGATTGTGAGGTTAAAAAGGCAGGGAGGGGTGTGTGCAGAGGGGGACCTAGAAAAAGCAGCAACCCTGAACAAATATATATGTGTTCAGTATTCACAGAAGAAAGGGAAGGAGAAGGACCACTACTAGGCAACAGGGGCATCAATAAGATTGAGGTGGATACCTTCCCCCAGAAGCTGGCAAGGTTGGGCTAGTGTCCTCCTCCGTATGTATCAGATGTCAACAAGAAGGAGGGGACCTTCTCCATATTTTTTGGAAATGCCCTAAGGTAGTTCCACTCTGGACTGCCATTAAAATGAAGGTTGACCCTTTACTGGGATTGGAGGACCTCTTCACTCCAGAGATATGTGTGCTCGGGGATGTTGCACATATTCCAGTGAGAAACAGAAAATACCATATAAGTCTAATTGCAGCTTCCCTTAAGAAAGTGGTCCTCAAACACTGGAAAGATTACACCAAAATTCCTTACATAGAATGGTTACAGGAATTGTTTGCCAATCTCAGAATAGAAAGAACTATAGCTATTCTTCATAATAAGCTACCGAGGTTTAATAAAATATGGGGCCCCCTACAAGCGGTATACTCCTTGTAGGGTTAGGGTTTGTTCCTCCTGGGTAAATAAGGTATTAATGATGGGTGGCCACCCATAGTGCTGGGGGATAGGGGATGAGGGGAGTGGGGTGACAGTTGGGATTAGTGGAGGGTAGACAGAGAATGGATCCTATTGTTATCTGTGATATGCCTGTACATATGTCTCTTTTACGTGGATGTATTCTCTGTAATATAAATGCCTAATAAAATTTAAATGTAAAAAAAAAAAAAAGGATTGAGGTGGATACCAGCCCATTTAAGGAGGAAAAAGTCCTAAAGAAACTTGAGAATCTGAAAGGGGACAAGGCTATGGGGCCATATGGGATACATCCCAGAATATTAATAGAACTTAGAGAGGTACTGGCAGCACCACTGACAGCCCTACTAAACAGATTGATAGAGACAGGGGTAGTTCAGGTGACTAAGGAGGGAATGTCCCTCACCACAAAAGTGGGAACAGGGAAGAGGCTAGCATCTATAGCCCAGTCAGACTGACCTCGATGGTGGGGAAATTAATGGAGTCACTGCTAAAGGAAAGGAGTTTGATATTTCTTGAATGCAGGAGAGCACAGGATCCAAGGCAGCATGGATTCACAGTGGGAAGGTCTAATCAAACACATCTGATAGATTTCTTTGGCTGGGTGATCAAGGAGTAGATCAGGAAGGGGTGGTTGATTGGCCTACCTAGATTTCAGCAAGACCTTCGACACTATCCCACAAGGAGGTTGGTAAATAAGTTGGGCAGCCTGGCAGTGGGCCCAAGGTGGTAAACTGGGTCATAAACTGCTTGAGTGACAGGACACAGAGGGTGGTGGTAAATAATGTTCAATACAAGGAGAAGGGTGACCAGTGGATGCCACAGGGATCAGTGCTGGGACTAGTCCCCTTTAATGTCTTCATACAACATTGCAGAGGCACTGGAGGCGAAGGTATGCCTTTTGCAGATAACACTAAGATATGCAGCAGGGTCGACACTCCAGGGTGGGGGGTTGGGGTGAAAAAAATGAGGAAGGACCTAAACATGCTTGAAGAGTGGTCAACAGTGTGGCAATTAAGATTCAATGCAAAGAAGTGCAAAATCATGCATTTGGGGACAGAAATCCATGGGAGGAGTACAAGATGGGGGGAGAGGTACTGATGTCCACCAATCAAGAAAGGGACCGGGGCGTAATCATATATGATGACCTAAAGGTAACCAACATGCCAGAAGGCTGTGGGGACAGCCAATGGGATGCTTGGGTGCATAGGAAAGTTAACACCAGCAGAAAAAGGATGTGGTTATGCCACTGTACAGATCACTAGTAAAATCTCATCTGAGTACTGCGTCCAGTTTTGGAGGCTACATCTCTGGAAGGATATGAAAGAGAGCAGTCAGAGAAGGGCAAAAAATGGTGCAAGGACTGCATCAAAGTCATATGAAGAAAGACTAAAGGACCTCAATATGTATTCCTGGAGGAAAGGAGAGGAAAGACATTCATGTACCTTAGGGTATAAATAAGGTACAGGAGGGTAGTATCTTTTGGGAAAGAAGGTGTACAAGAACAAGGGGCATAATATGATGTTTGAGGGATAGGCTCTGGGGCAATGTAAGGAAGTACTTTTCACAGAAAGAGTAGTCGATGCTTGGAACAGTCTCCCTGTGGAGGTGGTAGGGCAAAATGATAGAAGAACTCAAGAATGCATAGACAGAAATAAGAGTACTCTTGCAGTAGGAAGAGAGGGTAAGCAGCAGATCAACTAGGGTCTATGGTATTACATTAGGTAGGAAAAAGGGGTAGACTAGGTGAGCCGCATGGTCCTTAGCTGCCGTCAACTTCTATGGTTCCATGTTTCTTCTATTTCAGAAATGAAAGCAGCAAGGAACCACCCATCCAGAAATGCATTCTCCCCAACCCCCACATACAAAAATATGGTTTACTTGCTCCTTGCCACACGACTACAAACATTTTCATTGTTACATACTTTTCACTTCTCTGTCTTGCTCATTCCCCCATCCTCACAAGAATCAAAGTGACTTTAGCTGTTTCCTTTTCCAGCCAGGATTAGGGATGTCTGTCCATAGAGTTTAGGGCAGGCCAATTTCCAACCCAGATTCCCATCCAAGTTTACTTTTTGACCAAATGATGTGCTGTAAAAGTGTAATTATGTATGATCCCTTTATTCATTTTTAACTGTGTGCCCCTCTTCCCTGAAATTCACTTGGCATGACATCCTGCCAGAGTGAAGGCAAGTACCGCAGCTTCCATTGTAGCCAACACTAGTGCTGCTGCATGATCAGCCATAAAGGGGTGTGAGAACATCTAGCAGCAGCGGCAGTCCTTGTTCCATGCCTTAGGAGATAAGCCCTTCACCTCTTCAACACACATTGCCCAGTCAGTTCAAGTATGGGATCCTGCAGCTTTCATTTGAACCATGGTCTCTCTATGTGATTGTACCATGCATTGTCACTACACATTTTGTATTTATATATTAAAATGCTGACAGATTAACCTAAGATTAGCTTGATATAACTCAAGCCAAAATATCTAATATACTGCACATCTTCAGCCTCCCCTTTGAAGTGCATAATCTTGTTTGCACCACACTAGAATTGTGCCATGCTTTCAGGACTCTCCAGATTTTACAAAAACGTTATAAAGTTATTATTCTCTCAAATAAATTCAGCTGATTTAATCGAAGTGATAACATTCATTCCTCTAACACTTAAATTAAAAGAAATAAATCAGTAGATTCATTTCTGTGTGTCCAAGCATTAGAGGGAAGGGCTTTACTTAAATTACATCAACTGAATTTATTTGAAATCATTTCTGTCGAGTTAGTGACCCCGAAGGAAAACAGAAAGACAATAATTTCCTACTGAACTCCACCTGTTGGCACGTACATTAGTCAAGCCTTTCTGCAGTTACAAGTTGCCCTTTGCATTGTTGAGTTGGTCAGTGCTTGAGGGGGATTAAAATGAAACCCACAACTCAGAATTGTACTGTATTGTTTTCAATTGAGTAAACTGCTCTCTTGCAGCAGCCATGTAAATAAGTAATCATCAGTTATCATTATTACCAAAACAAATTATTCCCACTGAAACCTTCATCACTGTAACCGATTCACACTATAGAATATTTCTCCACATTATGGTTTGTGGCATTTCTAGGTTCCAGTAAAGACATGGATCTACAGTGACCTCTGACTGTGTAGCCTTGACCTTGAAACTGGAGGGAGATGGAAAAATTCACAGGCATGTCACCAGGAAGCAGTCCATCAAAATGGTAAATATCAATGTCTACTTTAATGGTTACAGCAAAAAGAAAACAAACTAGCAAAAAAAAAAGTTCACAACATAAAAATAGTAACTTTGCTAAGAACTTATTTCTTAGTTGCTGTGGGAAACATCATCAGCTGTGATTTGCTGACCATTTTCTTAAAGATATTCTGGTAATTGTATTGTCCTGTTTATTTTGTTTGGTATTACTCAGTATTTCTGTTGTGCCTCTGGAAAGTATATGATACATAGATACATAGATGCTGTCAGCAGATAAGGACCACTAGATCCATCCAGTCTGCCCATTTAAGCTGCCTAACGGAAGCATCTAGTGACCCTATCTGGTCATTGGCTTTAGCTTTTTCTTCCTATCTCTATTATTCCTTTGTTTCTGTCCCATGCATGTTTGAAGCCCACCACTGTATGGGCTGCCAACACCTCCTGGGGCAGGCTATTCCATGCATCCACCACCCTTTCTGTGAAAAAGAACCTTCTGACATTTCCCCTTATGTAGCCACCCCTCAGTCTCATGGCATGCCCTCTTGTCCTGGCACTACTATTAATCTGGAATATGCTGTCCCCTTCCACTGTGTTAATGTCCTTGAGGTATTTGAATGTTTCTATCATGTCACCTCTCTCCCCTCCTTTGTTCCAGCGTGTACAAATTGATATCCCTCACTCTTTCCTCGTAAGGCTTGTGATGTAATCCCATCACCATTTTGGTCACCCTCCTCTGCACTGTCTCTGTTTTGTCAATGTCCTTACAAAGGTGTGGTCTCCAGAACTGTACACTGTATTCAAGGTGAGGTCTCACGAGGGTCTTGTACAGTGGAACTATTACTTCCTTCCTTTGGCTTGTGATTCCTCTTCCAATACACCCCAACATCCCACTGGCCTTTCCCACTGCCTTTGCCATCTGCCTAGTGTCCTTCAAGTCATCTGTGATTATGACTCCCAAGTCCCTCTCCTCCTTAGTTACTGTCAGCAGCTCCCCCCCAACCTGTAACTCACCCCAGGGTTCCTGCTCCCCACATCCATGATTTTGCACTTCTTTGTATTAAACTTTAGCTGCCATGTCCTGACCATCTCTCCAGCAGTTCCAGGTTTTTCTCATCCTTCCATCCCTCCAGAGTATCCACCCTGTTGCAGTTCTGGTGTCATCTGCAAACAGACAAACCTTTCCTCCAGCCCATCTGCAATGTCACTGATGAAGACATTAAAGAGTCTGTATAGGATATGCATTTATAAACAAAATGGGGACAGATGGTGCCAGATGAGGAATGAGCCATTGAAGACTAAATTTATACAGATGTCTAATCATGGGATAGAAACACTTAATACTTGCACATCTTTAATGCATGCATACCTGCATTCACACAAGCAAGCGTGCTCACACAGATACACACACACAGATACACACACACACACACACACACACGACACACACATGTGAATTCTTAATATAGTGACAACTAATCATACTGTATGTCTTAGAAATGCATATCATTTTATGTTTGATCTAGCTGTACTCATGCCATAGCTGCTAGTTAAGTCTGGTTTAAAATTCATGCGTACCTAACATGGAAAGATTCCCAAACAAAATGAAACACAGACACATAGGGAGGAAGAAATAGGCTGTTGGTTAACTAGGATCTGCAGCTTATCCAGTAGGTAAGAAATGGGCAGACTAGGTGGGCTAAGCAGTCCTTATCTGCTGTCAAAGTCTATGTTTCTATGTTTCTATGAACTTTTCAAAACAAAAACAACTCATAACATGATCGGTTTCATTCCATTATCTGATTAGCTAGAACAGATTCCAACCATTTATTATTATTATATTTGTCTTGCGCACAAGCAACAACATTTTGTGACAACTTGCTGGGGTAGCAGGTTGTAGAGAGCTGCTGTTGTGGCCAATGGCATGACAGCTTTTTGGGCTGGTCTCCGTGGCACCAATGAATGAGCATGCTGTATGACAGCAGGTCAGAAGCATGCCACCAACTTGAAAGAAGTTTGCCACTGCAATGAGAAGTGCCCTCATTGCAGGGCATATCTTGCCTGCTGAAACATTTCAATAAACATGGTGGTGGCTGCCGCCATCCACCTCTCACAGTCCTACAAAAATCTATGTCAGGGGTGCCCAATCCCCCATCGGCATGCCCCCTCCCCAGTTTGTTTGCCAATGGGGGAGCTCAGTCCCCGTCGGCATAATATTCCCTCTTTCTGCTAAGTGGGGTGCCCAAGCCCCCTCAGCATCATGCCCCTCCCAAAACACAGACATGTTTTCTTTGCTGACTGGGGGCCCAGTACCCATTGGCTTCAGTCCCCTGTCCCCAAAACAAACAGGTGGCAAACTGGGAGCCCCCCCCAGTGTGCCCAATGTAGTACTTGAAAAAAAGAAACCCCCCTGAACTTTTCTTTTTTTTACCTGTAAATATGAAAATGGTCCCATGCTGTCTGTGGTGCCCCTTCCCCAACCTGCACCCACCCTCACATTATACTTACCTCCGAGCCCGGTGCGACAATCTTTGGTGGAGTGGGAACACGTCTGTACTCTTCAAAGCCTACTGCGAACTGAAGAAAATCTCGGTAGCTGTATAATGACATCAGTTGGGAGGTTGCAACTTAGGTGGCTATCTCGACCATTTTTGCGACTTTTGCCTCCAAATTTTCAACATGGGGCTCTTGGGACCCCATTTCATGAACTCAGTCACTGTCATTTCGTTATTCAGTCCTGAAATTTGATTTTGCGATTAGTGTGCGGAATCACCTTTTGGGACTGATTAACGAAACAACAGTGTCACTGTTCATGGTGGAGCTCCCAAAATGCCTATGTAGCATATTTGGTGAAATAATTACAAAAAATTACTGTGTTACGGTGTGCATTGCGCAGTTTGCATGCACGCTCATAGTTTGAGAATTTTTAATGTTTTCACTCCAGATTTTCAACATTGCCATTTTTCATACCTCCTTATGAACAGTACAGCTGTCATTTTTTATATCCTGCCCGAAATGTGTTTTCGCACATCTGGCACACAATGGCACGGTCGCTGTGGGAAATCAATGTTCGGGAAAGATTAAGAAAATCACAGTGACACTGTTCATGAGTGGAGGTCCCAAAATGCCTATGTTGAAAATTTGGTGAAAAAATTCCACAAAATGACTGTGTTACGATCATGCGTTGACACGCCTGCTCATAAATTCGAGAATTTTTAATATTTTCACTCCATTTTCAGCATTGCCATTTCTTCACACCTCCTTATGAACTGTACAACTGTCATGTTTCACATCCTGCCCAAAATGTGTTTTAGCAATCTGGCACAGAATGGTGTGGTCGCTGTGGTATATCAATGTTCGGGACAGATTAACAAAACCACAGTGCCACTGTTCATCAGCGGAGGTCCCAAATGCTTTCATGAGGTGGGGTCACAAATAGTCCATGTTAAAAATCTGAAGTGCAAATACCAATAAACGCCCGGGGCATTAGGGTTTCTAACTATAATGTCCCACCCTGTAGAGACTGACAGGCATCAGGGGTGTGCCTTTGAATTGTCAGCTGTAATGCTCACACCATTCCACCTCCACTCCCACCCTGCAGCTAGTGACAGGCATCAAGGTGTGCCTTGGACTCTTCAGCCCCAAAGTTCACCCCTTTCTCCTATACTGCACCCATCCCAATGTATTTCCTTATGGAGTGGGGTGAACATAAGGCCTAATGACCCCAAGGCACAATGTGACACTTGTCGGAGTCTGCAGGGTAGGGTGAGGTGAAATGGCATGAGCATTATGGCTGCTGACCCAAAGGCACACCTCAATGCCTGTCAGTATCTGCAGGGTGGGGTGGGGATTGGCATCAGTTCCATACTTCACTTCCATTCCTATTATGTATCTCTCTAAGTCCTGCACTACCAATGCCAATACCATCAGGACAACATTAGGCACTGACAAATGCCTGTTAACACTTGGCACGTCACCAGACATTGGAATAGCATGGTGTAAGAACATATCGTACTCAGTTTTGTTTTTCATTCATATTTTGCCCATCAGTGAGCTGCCTTATTTTAGACCTTATGCCTCAGCTACTGCCAGTACAAACAAAGCTCCCTTTGATGGCTCTTCTTCTCACAAATTGCCATAAATGTACTGTAGTTTCGACCTCTCAAATCTACTCCAGTTTCCAGAGCAGAAACAAGGACTTTCCAGGAAAACTGACAGACTTAAGGAGTTTGTATCAGGACAGCAAGTCATGCTGCTATGCCTCTCCTTTTTTGTGTCTCTTGCTGGCCACTCTCACGCTACCCCATGTTGTGTGAACTGCCTTATCACACTGAACCATCACATGAGGCCAGGATGTCGTGTGGTTACCCATGATGTCCAATGCCACTCATAGCTCTGCTGAAGGAGGTGTTCATAGAAACATAGAAACATAGAAGCTGCTGGCAGAAAAGGACCTCCTGGCCCATCTAGTCTGCCCCAAAGTCCCTACCTACTGTGCTACCATAGACCCTAATTAATCTCTGGCCATAGCCTCCCCCAGCCCTCTTACCAAAGTCCCCTTTTGTCTATCCCATGCATGTCTGAAATCTGTTACTGTTTCGGTACCCATCACCTCTGCTGGGAGGCTGTTCCAGACATCCATCACCCTTTCCATTAAGAAGTAGTTCCTCACATCCCCTACAAGTCTCTCCCCTTCCAGCTTCGTATTGTGCCCTCTTGTCATTGAGCATCTCTTTCTGTGCAAAATTCCATCTTCCTATACCTTATTGATACCTTTATGGTATTTGCATGTTTCTGTCATGTCTCCCCTTTCCTTCCTTTCCTCTAGGGAGCACATATTTAATTCCCTGATTCTTTTCTCATAGGGCTTCTGGTGCAGGCCATGCATCATTTTAGTTGTCCTTCTCTGTACTTCCTCCACCTGGCCTCCAGAACTGGGCACAGTATTCCAGGTGGGGTCTCACCACTGATCTATACTTACCAGTCTTCTGTGTGGAACAGTGTTGAAGGCTTTACTGAAATCCAGGTAGGCCACATTCACTGCTCCACCCTGATCTACCTCCCTGGTAACCCAGTCAAAAATTCTATCAGGTTTGTTTGGCAGAATCTCCCCCCTGTGAACCCATGCTGCCTCGGGTCCAGCAATCCACTGTTTTTGTCCACAGTACTTTTTTTAAGTAGTGTTTCCATAACCTTGCCCACCACTGAAGTCAGACTTACATGTCTGTAGTTTCCTGCCTCCTTCCTATTCCCATTTTTGTGTAGTGAGACCGCATCCTCCCTCCTCCAGTCCTCTGGCACTTCCCCTGTATCCAGTTATAGATTGAACAGGGCCGTCAGTTCCTTCCTTAGTTCCTTCAGTACCCTGGTGTGAACCCCATCCAGCCCAATTGCCTTGTTTACCTTTAGTTTTGCTAGTTCCCTGAGGACTCTCTAATCCGTAAAAGGGCTTGTGTCTACTTCCCTTCTCTTAATGCCCTTTCCCCTAATCTGTGGCCTGTCTCCTACCCCTTCCTTTGTGAAAACTGAACAAAAGTACTTGTTCAATATGTCTGCTTTTTTCTGGTTCTCTTCCACACTTCCTCCCTTCCCCTTTTAGTCTAACTATCCTTGCTTTACTGTTCTTCCTTCCGTAATGTACCTAAAGAATGTTTTATCCCTCTATTTTGCTGACCTGGCTATAATCTCCTCTGTTTGTGTTTTGCTTTCCTAATTGCCTTCCCTGCCTCCCTTGTTTCTCATGATAATGCACCCTATCCTCTTCCTTCTTTGTTGAGTTGTACCTTCTGAATTCCTGCTTCTTTTCCTTTACTTTCATCTACTTCCCAGGAGAACCATAGTGGTCTCTTTTTTTTCTTGCTCTTTGTAACCTGCCGACATAGAGGGTTGTTGCCTTCTCTATGCCTCTCCTTATTTTGCCCACTTTTCCTTTAACTCACACCATTTTCCTAGCCTGCTAGGGCTTCATTTGAGGCCTTCTGGAAGTCCAGGACTCTCATTTTAGTGTGGATAGATTCTGGCCTGGTCCTAAAGTTTAACCACACCATCCAGTGATCATTGGTCCCAAGTGACTTCCCACTGTGACATCAGAGATACTGTCCCTGTTTGACAGTGTCAGGTCCAGTATCACCCCTCATGAGTGGGTTGCCTGAGGAATGCCCTGCAGGAGTCTAGGATTTCCCCACTCCTACCTGTTGCTGCAGCAGGGAGGCTCCAGTCCACATTTGGCATATTGAAGTCTCCCACTAGCAATAACTCACCCTTGTTAGCTATCCCTTGGATTTCTTTTATCATATCCTTATCTCCTTTTACCCCTGTGCTGGAGGTCTGTAGATGATCCCTGTTCAAATAGCGTCCCCCACCCCCAATCTCCAGGGTGACACACAGAACCTCTACTTCACTCTGTTCTCCTTGTATTTCTGTGGCCTTTATTCCCTCCCTCACATAAAGAGCCACCTCATCTCCCTTCCTACCTACCCTGTCCTTTCTGAATACAGCATACCATGGAATGGCTACTTCTCAGTCCTGGTTTTCATTGCACCAGGTATCTGTAATTGCTACTATGTCCAGGTCTTCTGCTGCCATGGTGGCCTCTATGTCTGCCATCTTGTTGCCCAGACTTCAAGCATTTAAACACATGGCTCTCCAATTTGTACTTCGACCTCCCCTCAGCTTGTCCTTTTGTCCTCTCCCGTTTCCTCTATTATTTTCTTTTTCTGGCCCCTCCCTCTACCTCTTGGTTACCTACAGTATTTGTGTTTGTTCCTTTTGGTACTCCTCTCACTTGGAATACCTGCTGCTGACCCTGTAAGCATGTGGGGGCAGACTATGTCTTCCTACCTTATTCTGCCTCCCTTCCTCAGCTAGTTTAAATGCTTATTAATGTAGCATTTAAACTGTTCACTGAGGATCTCAGTTCCACTCCTGGAGTGATGCAGGCCATCGCCCCTGAACAATTGTCCATCTCTCCAGGTGGAGCCCCAGTCCCCATTGAATCTGAATCCCTCTTCTCCACACCATTTCTTCAATCATAAGTTGAAGTTCCTGATTCAGAGCCTCCTGTCCTCCGCCTTGTCATGGACAAGCAGCACCTCAAGAAAGTAACCGATTGTGCTACTTGCCTAAAACCCCTCCCCAGTTTCCTGAACCCATATAGTGGTATAGTAATGTCCCTCCTCCACAGGTTGAGTGTGCAGTCTCCATCACATAACCTAGGCTCCACTGGCCAACAGCCAAGAATAAGAATCAGGAAAAAATCTTGATCACCTGTGTGGCAAAGTAATGCACCTACCAATGATTCCACAAGACCAATCTTTCCTTTAGTTATTAACATGATTTTAAATAATAAGAAAAAGGTTGTTTTTTATGCATAATGAGATTCCATGGTGTGATCTTATCTAAAATTTTGTCACATCTAACACAGTTGTTAATTACATCTTACATTATTCTGCTTTCATCAGTGGTGTAAGTGGTGAACAAGAAGTACAGGAACTCAAACACTGGCACAAATGAAAAGCAGAATTAAGATCCTCACTCTGAAGAATAACTCTTGGGACTCAAGTGGATCTTGGACCTTTTTCTGCTGTCTACATCTATGTTTCCATATTTTGTTCAATCCAGAAACATCTGTGCACCCAGTCAGAGATGTCAAAGTATTTCTAAAACAATTAAAATTGTTCTGCAAGTCAGATTTCATGATGGAATCCACTGATCTCAAGTCATAGGCCAAACAAATGTTATTATGTTACTGTTGAAAAAATGTATTTTCAAATATCAGTGGAAGGAAGTACAGAAACTCTGTTCCTGCTGCAAAAAAGGTACAGGAACTGAGTTCCTGCACGTTTCTGCTCAATTTTATCACTGGCTTTCTTATAGGATTCTGTTCTGTTCTAATTATGAGAAAGCAAGACTGGAGCACTTTAAAAGCACAACTGTTAAAAGAAGACCACACCTTCATTAGACGTGTACAAATAGTAAAGTTATTTATTTATTGACTCATTTAATTGTTAACTAGTAGGAGTTCTGAGCCATGTCCCTTGTTCTTACATGACCCTGGCCTGAAGCTAGAACATTTAAAAATAAGTACTGTAGAACAATGCACAATAAATAAAATATACTATTCAAAATCCATGTTACACCATTACTTTTACAAATGAAATGATCTTAAATGTATTGACAAGTTAATGTTTTTTGGATGACTATTCCTACCTTATAGACAAGAGATGGCAGTCATGCTGGGTGGTTGTCTGTGAACTTTCTGCAGTTTCCAGTTTGTAGTCAAGATCAGTCCTCTATTTGTTAGTTGCAGCTTGTTTTAATTTTTAGCTAGTTTTAGTGCAGGTTCAGTGTTAGTAAGTGATGCTAAGTAAGGTAGTGTTAGGTAAGTGAAGCTTTTACTTTAAGTTAGTCCAAGTTCATTTTTGGTTCCATTGGCTGTTCAGCCAAACATACTGCAGTAATTGTTTTATATTCAACTATTGTAGATAGTTTTCTGATTGCATTCACTCCCAGTGGACAGAGTTGGAAACCCATTTGTGCTCACTCCTGGCAGACATGAAGCTGGTCTGTTGGCCTCTGCTTTAGTGTCAGTTTTTGATGGCGTTGGGCAGTTTTGACATTTAGCTGGGAAAGCAGACATATGGGGCAGGACTGGGCTGTATTAGCCCTGCTGGTTCAGAGACCTGGCATTGTGTGGCCAGACTCCAGCATTGATCAGACCCTGGATTTTCAACCCTGGATTTTGTTATACTGCAAAACCACATCAACAGTTGTGGGATTGGAAGCTGACAATTGTGGCTTGGAATGTAGACAATCAACCCTACTGCTGAAGCCTTAATTGGAAAAGCTATGCCTGGAGTTCAATGGCCAAGCAGCCAGCCACTCCCACTTCCTGAGCTATATAAGCAGTTCCTCTCGGCCTCATTGTGAAGCACTTTTTCTTTGCAGCTGAAGGCTCTATCTGTCTGTCCTCTGAGCTGGTTGGGGCCTGCAGGACTAGCTAAGCCTTCCCCACGCTTGCTGCTGCTGCTTGTCTTTGCTGGATTTCTCTGTTTATTTTCCTGCTTCTGGTTTGTATTTTGCCTTTGGCTGCATGTGTGCTTCTTCTTCTTTTCTCCTGTTCTGTGTTTGTGTGTCTTTGTTTTTTGTTTTTGTTTTTTTTTTTTTGGGGGGGGGGGTTGTTTCTAAACTCCTAGCATATTGTTCCAGAGCTCCTACTACTTGCTTTCAGTCACTCAGCTCTCAAACTACTGCAATGCAATTGCAATCATTATTTGTGTGTTTCAGCTCAACCATAGCTGTTCCATGTTGCATACTCAATTGATTTCACTTGACTAAGGTTTACACTGATCCTAGCTATGCAGTTCAGTCATGCTGTCACATTCTATTTACCTCATTATAACATTCATTGCACTACCTGGCTACACCTGCTTTCAGAGCATTGTGTCTCCTTATTTATGTTTATTGCAGTTACAATTCAGTGTACACCATACAGTTGTTGCTTTTGTATATAGTCACACTGTTATACTCTGAGGTCTGAGGCTGTTAAATTAGTTTTATGTCTGCATGTGGTTCTTGGCCCTTTCCGTCCTTTTCTTGTTTGTCCTACGGCGTGGACTGGGAAGTGTTTGGGGACTCATGGCCCCATGTGGCTCATTATTTCTGTTCTAAATCCTACTTTCACTGCCAAAAATCCTCAGAGTATTTGTCACCTTGATTTGGCTTTTAAATGTCTCTCTGGCTTGGCCCACTATTCAGTGCTGTTTCATTGCTACTATGTTATGCAGACCTATGTGCAGATCCACTTACTACTCTGTTTACTGACCTACATACAGGTCCACTCTTATACGCAATCGATTTCTCATGCCTACTGCATCCTCTTGGCTTCAGCCTCTGGGATGTCTGCTGCACTCAATCTGCTTTTTGACCTTGCAAGGTCTCAGCACTCACTGCTCATTATGAGCAGCACACCAAGCTCAATTGGCTTGCCAGCTTCTCAGCTCTCAATCTAATTCTGGGGCATGTCAGCCATTCTATTCTGGTGCAGGGTCCCTGCAGCTGATGGTCTTGCTCTGCATTGAGTCCGCATTTCAAGTGTGTCCAATTTGGGGCAGGATCCTTCTCACCTGGCTCATAGCTGGGTATGTCCTCACCCCGGGCTTGGCTTTAGCTGCCTGCTATGTGACAGCAGCCCTGGTGTAAATTTAAGACTAGCAGTGAAGGGTGGTCACGACAATCTCCTTTGGCTCTAGTGTTCCACTATAATGATAAGCCATTGACTTTAGTGGTTTTCCTAGCAAGGCACCTTCATCGCATTCTCTCAGCAACTGCCTCTGGTTCCCCTGGTTTGAGTTTAAGGTGGGTAGGCAAGGTGATTGCCTCAGCAGTCATTGCTCTCCTCATCCACCTTGGCTGTATGTATTGTTGCAGAGTTTTCTTGCAACCTTCCACGGTGTTCCCGCTAGAGGGTTTGAGTGTGAGTCTTCCTCCAAATTGGAGTATTTTCCACCTTCCTTTAATTGGGTTTTTCAAATTGCAGCTCCAGAGCCATCACTAACTAAACTATCCCAAGCCTGCAGGGAAGGTGATCTAGGCCTTGAATCCCCAGAGATTTCCTCCTCATAGGGTTTTTTTCTCTCTCCTCCATTGCCTCAGGTCATAATTGTTAGCTAGCATAGTAGTGTCCCCTAGTTTCTTTAGGTAGGTTCTGGTGTTGGATGGAGGTGGAGGGTGTCCTGTCATTCCCTCTCTCCTTAGAGGATCCCCTCATTCTCAATTCAAACCATTAATATCATGCTCATAAACCTGGGAATTTCATTATGTTATCCAACTGAGCATCTCATTACGTTATCAAACTGTCTATGCTTCTGTACAACTATGTTATAGTTATTGCTCCTACGTCACAGTTACTGCTTGCTCATAAGCTTTGTGTCACCTCATTCTTTGGGATATGATTGTACTACATTTCTTTTGGGATTCCTAAGGTACCTTTAGCCATGAGAATCATCCAGTGGGACCTCTAGGGGTGGAACCTTCTCAAGGGTTCCTTATGTTTTGTACCCTACAGGGTGGTTATCCTCTGGAATAGAGAGTGTGAACAGCCAAAACCAAACTAACACAGTTGCACAATCATAACACTGTACTAGCTGCACAGGATATTGAATTGGAAATGCTATGCCTGGAGTTCGATGGCCAAGCAGCCAGCCACTCCCACTTCCTGAGCTATATAAGCAGTTTCTCTCAGCCTCATTGTGAAGCACTTTTTCTTTGCCCCACCATCCTCCCCTCCTCCTCCAGTGGCAGCTCTCTCTCCTTAGGGGGATTCCTAAGGTACCTTTAGCCACAGGAATCATCCCATGGCACCTCTAGGGGTGGAATCCTCTCCAAGGGTTCCTTGCCTTTCATAACCCCACAGGGTGTTAATTCCTCAGGAACAGAGAGTACGAACAGCCAAAACCAAACTAAAACAGTTGCACAAGCATAACACTATACTGGCTGCACAGGACATTGAATCTATTTAATTGGCAGAGATCTTCCCTAACACCTGAAACAGGGATGGTGGTGAGAATGCCTCTCTTTGTCTGCTCAGATTTTTAGCCTTCTGTGGGTTCAGAGTGACAGAGTTGTTTCCCCACTTACTTTTGGAGGTCAGCATTTGGGAGTACAGCTGTGATGAGAGGGAATCTCCCCCCTCAGTTTCTAGCATGGACTGATGCCCTGTTCTGTGCATCTGTGTGTGGTTATTCCCAGTCTTAATATAGTTCAACACTTTACATTGGAGTTTTCAGTCTAAGTTAACTTTGAAGATGACGTCTGACTATTTATTTTAACAAATGTGATTAAATGCAGACTATATTTGGTCTGAACCCCTCTCCTGGTGGCAGCAGGAGTGATGCTTTGTATCAAAACTCTTTATAATTCTGTGCTTTGCAATTTGTATTGTTACAGCTGCTCTGGACATTTTGGAAACAAAAACTCATTCTAAGGATTTATTTAAAAAAAATGTTCACTGTTTTAAGTTGGAATGTATAATGATGTGCATGACTTTATTTTAAGTGTATATAAATGGTGTGTATGGTGCATGGCTGCTTATGACTAGTTTAGTAGCAATGTATTGTTAGAGGGTGGTTATTAGTGTGGGGTGATTTGGGGAGTGATACTGGCTGTTATTGTGTGGCTGTGGTGTTTTATTCAGAGTGTTGGGAGGGTGAGTCATTATGTGTCATTTAGCAGTGAGGCCCCATTTAGTCTACCCTGTGAAGCAACTACGAGAGTGGCATCCCTTTGGATGGCTCCCTTGTATTTTGCTTGTGGCTGTGATTAACTGCTTCAGGGGGGCACTATCCAAAATGTAGATCTGCTTCATGGTTAGATGCAGGGGGGGGCAGTATCAGGAGTGTGCTATCAAGGAGGCACCCAGTGAGTAGACCTTATTGAGAGAGGGGTCCTCCCTGCCTGATCCCTATTTCCCAGGCTCCTGGATTTTCTGGTCAGCAGGTAGGCAATGGACTGGCTGAATCAGCTCCTCCCCTTAGGACAATTCTGTGCAACACCAGGCATCTTAGGAATAAAACAGCTGTAATGGAAGCTTTCATTGTGGATTCCTCAGCAGATCTGGAATGTATCTAAGTGACCTGCTTGGGGGATAACTCAGGTCCTGAGCTTAAGGCATCCATTCGGCCAGATTTTCTGTGGTGCATTGCCCTAGGTGGGAACATGGGAGGCAGGGTATCCATCTGTTTTAGATCTGCTTTGGGACTGATGGCATACCCCATGGGAAATACCAAATTGTCTGTATGCATGGTGGTAAAGAGTACACCAGGTGCATGATTCAAGATCATGCTCATACTGTCCTCCTGGATATGGGCATGAATTCCTGCAGGAACATAAGACTTTCAAGGCCAATCTGATGGTGGAGTTGCACAGACTTTTGGTCTTGGGTGACTTTAATATTTGGGTCAATGATGAAGCATTTTTTGGGGAATACAGTTCTACCAGGTGATGTCTTCCCTGGGCTTTGTACAGGTGGTTGTCATCAGTACCCACCGGCATGGGCATGCCTGGATCCAGTTTCCTTATTGTATCCTGATAGGATAGTGATAGAAGGGTTGATCAAGTCATTTGATCATATCATCATGCCATGTAGTTCTTCTGAGGGGCTCCTCATTTAACGTCCCCAGTGGAGATGGTCAGATACTGATCTTTTAGAAGTCTGGATCCTCGGGGCTTTTGGTGGTACTGAACATCTCAGGCATGGAGCCAGCTTGTCTGATGGAGCTGAGGTAGTCATGGAGGGTTAAAACCTATCCCTTGTGACTATGTGGACTCCCTGGCACCTCTCCGCACCTGCCACTTGATTTTCTGCCACAGGTCATGATGGTTTGATGCTGATATAAGGAGGTTGACGACAAAGGGGAGGAGATTGGAGAATAGTTGGTGGATGTCCCACTCAGGGAGGATAAATTAACCCCGAGGGCTCATTTTCAGCTGAAAAGATGGTGATTTAATAATGATGTGTCATGAATGATTATTATCAATTATATTCAAAGATCATGTTCAAACTTCAAACATCATCATTGTGATCATGACTAACAATGATTACTCATGAATGTCAAATGGCAGCCAATCAGAAACCACAATGTTACAGAAATAATTATTGTGTAATGATGATCACATATTATCAAGATTTTTAGTGACTGGCCATGGTCAAGATTGCTACAATAAATTAAAGAATAATAATTTATCTTTCTTCTATACTCATGGACTGCATCTTGCCTTCTAATTAGACATGTTCATTGAACTCATTAGAAATGACACATCTTCTACACAAACACACCAATTTCAATTATACTTACTCTGACTCCTCACATCTTACTAGTATTATTAAGGCTCAGAATGGTTTATGTAGCTCCATTCAGTGATTTTCTTTAGAGCTGACATTCATATGTTCATATTAATAACAGAACATTGTTAAGTATTACTAATTTTACTTACAATTGTATAATACAAAACTAATATAATTATCAATGATCATCAGTGATAATCCCTTGATCATCCACAGATCATCAAACACCATCATACTGATTAAAGCTTACAAAAATAATCAATAATCATCAGTTGGTGATTTAAAAGTTACATGTTTGATGATTAAATCAAGATTAGATGATGATCTTAGATCACAATCTGCCTTGATGATAGTATGGGAACATTTGATGATTAACAAGAATCAGTAATAACTGACCTTCAAAAAACATGATTTGTGATTACCAATTTGCCTTGGTTATGATGAGTATCAGTTTGCAACCACTCTGAAAAAGTCAGCATTCCTGTCAGGAGTGATTGCTGCTGGAAGGAATTGGCATGCTCAGCTCTTCAACACTGTGTATAGACTATTAAATCTAGTCTGTCTTTAGTCCAGCAGAGGCTTTTCTCTTGACAAATGTGAGGAGTTTAACAGGTTCTTCTAGGTAAGCTGTCCTCCATTTGGGCTGAGATATCCTCAAGCAGCCTTGCATTCACTAACAGTAAACTATCTTCGATAGATAAAGAAGCTTCTTTTTTATGGGCAGAGTTTTGTACTGGGTTTGGTGGATGATGTCCTTTGGGTGGTTTCTGGACTGCATCCCACTTTCTGTATGTTTGACCCTGAGCAGATCTGACTTATTTTAGAGTGTTGGGATTTCATCATCTGATTATTGTGGAGCTCATTAGGTATTCCCTTGGGGAGGGAGTTTTTCCATCTGCCCTGAAAAGGGCAGTTGTTAAGCCCCACCTTAAGAAATCTTCTTTAGACCTTGAGGATCTCTACAACTACAAGCCTGTCTTGAACCTTCCCTTTTTGGGGAAACTGATCAAAAATGTGGCAGCAGTGCAGCTGGAGCAATACCTGGATAAATATGACATCTATGAGCCTTTCAAGTCCAGCTTCCTATCTCGACATAGTACGGAGACCATGCTACTCAGGGTGCACCATGATCTCCTTCTTGCAAGGGATAATGGGTATTGTTCCATCCTTGTCCTGCTTGACTTTTCTTCAGCCTTTGCCACAGAGGATCATGGGGTGCTTTTGGCTTGTTTGAGGCACTATGTAAAGTTTGCAGGAAGAGTGTTGCTTTGGTTTGAGTCCTACAGTACATGTCCGGCAGAGTGCAGAAGGTTGCACTCAGGTCTTTTACATTGAGCAGTGCTGCACTCTGCTGTGGTGTACCTCAGGGGTCAGTTCTAGCTCACAGATGTCCACTGGGGGAAATCATTACACACTACAACTTGGGTTTTCTTTGTTATGCCAATAATACCCACTACAGTGGTGAGCACCACATTTGTGAGATCAAGTGGGTAATCTTGGAATTGTTTTATTTGCACTACTGATGTGTCATTTCAAAGTGAGGAATTAATAGAGAGCTCCGTTATAAACATTTGACATGAAAGTACAAAGTTCACAATTGAAAATGTTGCAGACTAGAACATGCATTTGGCAGATAGGACTACCATATACCCATATTAAGCCATTGTCGTTGAGGCACAGGTCAGGAAACATAGAAAAACCAGGAGTAGTTGTAGAATTCACCAAAAATTATTTATTTACACTAGCAGTATCATAAAATAAACTTGTCCAGTAAAACTATATACAAAGGCAAAATAAAATTATTTTTTCAGTATCTGTGTATCTTGTTCACGTAATCACTCTTGCAGTTGTAGCTGAGCTCTCATAAGTCCTTTCAACCCCATCCTTAGGAAGCATCCTATTTTCGTAAGTGTTCTGTTCTTGTAAGTTTCAGGAGCTACTAGAATACAGTGTGCTTTTTGAGGCCCCCTTACACAGCTTTTGCAAAAGGCTCAAACATTTGCACTCAAGTAGTCTCTAGAGTTTACAATAGCTTTCTGCAATAATCTCAACATATAATTATATATATTTCAAGAGTAACACTATACATCTTCTAAACAAAAAGTGATCCCATTATCAGTTACATTTCCATACAATGATTTGCACATATTTTTATGTCAGCAAAACTAGATATGCAAGGGAAAAAAAGACAGACAGCAAGAGAGGACTGAGATACACTGAGAGCCAAAGAATTCCGAGCCTGTCAATTTGATCAAGTCCGAAGTCTCACAAGAAAATTGAGTTGTGCAACCAGACAGAAAAGAGACAGAAAAGGACAGATCCTTGCATTCAAACACCTCCTCCACAACAAATGGGACAGGGTCCCATTCCACCCTGTCACAGATATCAATTAAAAATGTTAAGAGGGGAGGCCAGCTGGGAGGGTTCAAAAGAGTTCACCTGGATTCTCTGCTTCTGGGAGGGTTTGGTGGTGTGGCATTGCTCTAGGCACTGCTTCTGGTGGCTGCTTGTGAAGGTGCATCTAACACAGATGACCACCTGCCATTTGTGCCTCTACCTCATGGCACTGCAATGAGCACGTACATGGGAGATGGGTGTAGCAAAAATTAAGGAAAATGACCCACTTGGTACACAAGATGATGGCCTTCATACAGATGCTCCCATGCCACTAGGTTCCTTAGTGCATCAGCTTCACCACCAAGCCACTCTTCTCCATTGTGTGTGCACCTGTTTCTTCCCCTTGGAGTCATTTGGGCACCAAGAGTGGGTCCCCCAAAGGGTAACTGTTGGACTTAAGAGGAACTGAGTCAATCTGGGAGCCTGGAAGTGGCAACTAACAAAGAAAAGGTATATTTGGTGGGCAGCAGAACCAGCTCTAAAGGACAGCAGCACTACTGGGCATGAGTTGGAGCATGATAAAATCCTGACTTACTAAACCTGTGCTTCTTGAGGCCTCAATGGCAAGTAAGTGAACATTGGAAGGGCCAGCATTTTTGGAGGGATTCTTCCAACTCCAGTTTGTGTGGTATGGATGGTGCAGAAGTAATATGGTAGGTCCCAGGACAAAGCAAGCACCATCTGGCCACTGAGAGACATATGGAAGGGACTTGTAGAATATGGGTCCAGTTCTTACTCAAAAAGTGATATGAAATGCAAAGCGGAAATTACAAGTGCAAATGTACACTGAGTCTTTGGGATGATGCACAGAGCCATTTGAGAGACATAGTGTGCAAAAAAAGGGACTGTATATAGGTACAAAAGAGGTTGAAATGCAGAATTCTAGCAAACGAAAAGCTCCAAAAGAAATAATATTATTGTCTCTTTGTACTGACTGAGAAGTATTCTATTCTCAAATACAAAAATGTAAATGAGGTCTAAAATGCTGACAAAGGCAGTCCATAACTTTACATTGCGTAGAGATTTTACCACCATTATACTGCGAGTCATTAGTCTGGTACTGTCTGTCATTGGCATGCCATTGTAGCAGAAATCCAACTCTTCATGCAGTTCATAGAGTTCCGCTTCACAGGTGGAAACACATAGAGCTGTCTGTCACAGACTGTGCTGTAGAAGGAAATTCTGTAGATTGTAAGACTTCAAATGGGTGGTCACTCCAGGGTGAATGATGGTGCCATGCTTTAATAAGTGACTTAAAATGGAAAGAAAGTGAAAGTCAGTACTCACATATCCTTTGAGATGGAGATTCCTAATTCTTATTTATTTTTTATTTATTTAAAGTTTGGTAACCCAGTAAGCCCACTGAGACGGAATGTCCCTTTTTCAGGGGCGATCCAGAAGAGGGTAAAAAGGGAGGTACAGAGATACAATGGACAGTAATAGATAAGTGTGCAAATACACTTTTACAATAGTACATAGTACACAGTGTATATACAAAAGGCATGTACATTATTTACAAATATTACAGTAAATACAGGCACAGAAGTAGCAAAGGTTACAGATACTGTATATACAAGTTGTATGGGCAAGGTTTTACATTTATACAGTAAATATTTCAAGCAATACAGTAAAATCAGGGAAAGAGGCAGTCATTTCAATTGATTGGAACACAGTAAAACAAGAGTAACCCAAAATCAAATCATAGCAGAGCAGAGGTGGCGCTACTGGGCAGATCAAGAAAAAGAGCACGAATATGGGATGGAGAAGGAGTGAGCTGGATGCAATGAGTGGGAGATCTTAGGTACAGTTGTAGAGCTGAGGGGAAGCTAGATGGGATTTAAGAGTACTCTTGAAGGAGTAGAGAGAGGGGCAGGTCAGAACAGTAGCAGGTAGTACGTTCCAGAGGGAGAGCCTGGAAAAGGCAAACGCACATCAGCCCCCTGCAAGGCAAAGTGCTGGGATGGAGAGAAAAGGTAGGTCTGCTGACTTTAAGGACCTCGTTGTTGTTTTTCATTGGATAATGTGTATGAGGCAGGCAGGAGTGAATGT
Source organism: Neoceratodus forsteri (assembly GCA_016271365.2). Lineage (NCBI taxonomy): Eukaryota > Metazoa > Chordata > Ceratodontiformes > Ceratodontidae > Neoceratodus > Neoceratodus forsteri. The sequence continues at coordinate 255,273,188 of CM028137.1, read as the reverse complement.
ATGAACTAGCTTGTAGGTCAGGCAAAAGGTGGGTTTTGTAGTCTAGCTTCAAAGGAAATCCAGGCAAGGGAGTCATGGACTGAGCAGTGGTGCATCCTAGAGTTGGGGCTAAGGGCAAACAGAGCAACCCTGTGGCAGGTTTGCTCGAGTTTGGTAAGATGGGAGACCTGAGCAGAATGGAGTACGGAGGCTCCATATGAGATATGCAGGAGCAAGGAGGAGGAAGCTATGGCCAGGTGGGTGGGAGGAATGTTAGGTAGGGCAAGAGACAGTACAGTAGTCCTAACTTTTGGTGAATGGTCTTGACCACAGTTGAAACATGAGTGTCAAAGGTGAGATTGGAGTCCAGCATGACATTTAGGTATTTGAAAGATTGTACCTGATCCAAGGGGTCACCACGGGAGGAATTTATCACCAATGGAGGTGGGGAGGAGAACTTAGGGGTCCAGTGATAGAAGAGCATTGATTTAGTTTTCTTGGTGTTGAGCACCAGGAGATTATTGAGGAACCATGACTCAAGATCAAGGAAATCTTGTTGCAAGTGGTGATTCAGCAGTATTGGGTCAGAAGAGGACCTGTACAGAATGGCATCATCTGCATACATCTGGACTGATGCACCTCCACAGTGCTGCAGGAGCTCATTAATAAACAGTGAGAACAGGGAGAGGGCCAAAGATGGACCCCTGGGGTACACCATCCTTCATGGCGCTAAAAGGGGAGTTGTGACTAGCCCACTTCACACATTGAGTTCAACTGGTGAGATAGCTCGAGAACCTATTTAATTATGTGATGGCAAGACCAAAGGAAAGGAGCGTGTGGAGTAGGAGGTTATGGTTAACAAGGTCAAAGGCATTGGTAAGGTCAACAAATATAGCACCATTTACAAGGCCCTTGTCCATAGCAGAGATGATGTCAGATGTTACCTTAATGAGGGCAGTTGTGGGATTTATGGGATCCATTGATGGAGAGTGAACTGTTAAGCTCCAGATTTCTTCCTGTATCTTCTTGTCACAACAAATGAGAATAAAAGGCAGAGATTACATACTGTATTTTATTTAGCATATTGCTACTTGTTTATTCATTTTTTTCAGCATGCATAGCAGGAAAGCTAAACTGCTCCATAATGCTCAAGGGCTACAAGAAAAAAATGTCCTACAGCAACCACAGATGACAAGTTTTGTATGACTGAGTTTCTTCAGAAGTGAAGCACTGTACACATCATTGTTTTCACTGTCATGCTAGCATACCGTTTTGCTGAATGGATCAGAGATGGTTGGGGGCCAGCCAGGGGAAGGATGATCGATCATTCATGGAAGGCTCTCCTCCTTTGGGGAAGGGGAACAGCACATGCCATTGCTTGACTGCCAGCCAGTGGAGGCTGTGTGACATAGGAGGAGGTCACCTTTTCAAGGGCCAGGGTCAGGCATTTGAGTATATGTGGCATTTTCATGTCATACACCCATGTCACTGCATGCACACTGACCTTGGGGTTAGGCATAGAAAGTGGGAAAAGAGTGGGCTGTGCACCAACAAAACCCCGCTTGCCTGCCTTGACCCACACAATCTACCCAGGGCCTGCCCACTTGATCCAGACTCTGAGGGTTGGGATGATGGCCCTCCCTCCCTTCCCTGACCTTGCCATGGTGGGTAATCCATGGGAGAACAAGGCAGGTAAGACCTAGGTGGATATAGTGGTTGGTGAGGGAAGAGTAGGGGTTACAGAGCCAGTCAGCACCCAAGAGCACAAAAAGCTCTACAGAAAAAAAAAAAGACTGGAATCAGTCAGTTAGGTTAGCCTGGTGAGTGGGTATACCATGAGGTGGGCGAATGGGGAAGGGTGCCGTCTGTAATGGTGACTCCTTCCCAGCGTAATCCCTCATGGCGATGGGTTGGTAGGGTGACGGGATGAGGGGGTGGGCGAACTGGGTGACAGGATGTCGCTATGTGTAGACACGCGTGGGGGAAAGCATGGCGAGCATGGGCTGGGAGGGTGCGGAGGAGCTGTAGGGGGTGGCACTGCAGTGGATTGCAGAGCTGTGTCGTGGCATTGGGGTTTGGCTTGTGGTTGGGGTTTGAAGGCACTGAGGGTGGACAAGGCACCAGACCCAGATGACATCCACCCCAGGGTACTGAAGGAGCTGGCAGAGGTCCTTGCAGGACCTTTGGCAGACTTATTTAATGCCTCACTACACTCAGGGTGTGTACCTCAGGACTGGAGGATGGCTCACGTGGTGCCCCTCCACAAGATTGGGCCCAAGGATGAACCGGGGAACTACAGACTGCTAAGCCTCACATCCATCGTAGGTAAACTAATGGAGACTATCCTGAAGGAGAGGCTGGTGGCCTTCCTAGAGGCCAAAGGACTACGGGACAGCAGACAGCATGGCTTCATACATGGCAGATCCTGCCAAACCAACCTGGTAGAGTTCTATGACTGGGTAACTAGGCAACTGGACAGGGGCCATGCAGTGGATGTCCTGTATCTAGATAGGTGCAGGCTCAGCAAAAGAGACAAATCAAAAGAAAAGCCTCACATGCCAAGGTACTTTGCAGATTGTAACGTGCTTACAAAGATATGCAAAATATGGAACCAGAGCAAAAAACCCATTCACCACAAATGAACTATAAACTTCTTATGTGAATTCGATACTCATGGCATCTTCATCGGGGAGGGAGAGTTCATAGGAAAGGTTAAGTTTTTACGCAATGTCAAAATTTGTATACTTAATTTGATTTAATTTAAGTTGAAAACACAGGCAGCTAATATTAATCATGGTTTCAGAAAAGGGTGGAAAACCACAAAAGCCTCCCACACACATGAGTGTGCCAATATGGCATCCAATCTAAAGACAGCAAAATGCAAAGACTTTAAGGTAGACAAACTAAACAAGATTATAGGGGCGTGGTCAATGGCCAGTTCTATGTTAAACCAACAGTTTTGAACTTTAATAACTTTGCAACCGTTTGACCGATTCACATGAACATTTACGTGCACAATTGGGGACCAAAGATCTCTTGATGTGGGAAGTTTTGTTCTAGTTGGATGCATGGGTGTCGAGATATGATTGTCATAACATTTGGGTGAAATTTTTGTCACATGGCTGTGAAAAACAGTGTGGAATTTTGGTCTGAAATTTTCAAGGTATATAGGTCATGGGTCACAGATGGGTCTTTTGAAAGTTTGGTGAAAAAATATTAATCTTTTTCAAAGTTATTACATTTAAAATTTCCCATTATTTCCTATAGGACCAGTTAAAGTCCTACTCACAAAAGGATTCTTTACCATAAATTCAGAATCCTTTTTCACATGCACGAGATCTTTTGCAGCAAATGCAGAATCTTTTTTCATTCTGCTGCCATCCTTTTTTCAGTTACAAGGCAAACAAAGTTAAATTACAAAAAAACAAAAATACAGGGCTTCAGTAGACAACAACAGTTCTGTTTACCAATTGGGGCATGTAGAATTAGATTCTGGGGTCAGTTTTTGATAACTTATCCAGAAATGTGTTTTTTATCTGCAGAAGTATTTTGTTCCAAGTCGCTGAAAACATTCTCACGAACAGATCCTTTTTGCAATTTCACAAATTGCAAAAAGGAATTGTGAAAAGGATTTCTTAGATAGCTGTTTCTTTGTCACTGCACTGTTAAAATACAAGACTCCAAACAAACAGAAATGGTGTGCAACAGGAAGCTGTGCTGGTGATAGCCAAGATCAAGAATCCAAATTAGACAACAATACAGACAAGGCGGTTGCACTCAGGTTAAAACCAACACTCAGCTATATGGCAAAAAGTGAGTTTATTCTGATACTAAGACACAGTAACTGATCCCAGTTACTGTGTCTTCATGTCTGAATAAACTCACCTTTTTGGGGGGAAATAACACTTTATTAAAGTTTTCAAAAACAAAGAACATCACACATGCATTTCATAATGTAATATACAAGACAAAGAAAACTAAACAAAAACCAAAAGAAAATACAATTAAACGATATCTGTCAAATTCACCTTTTGCCATATACGTGAGTGTTGGTTTCAACCTGAGTGTAACCTTCTTGTCTATATCACAGTTTAAAAAACAGCTTGTTCTTTTGGGCTGAGATTTAAGGATACAAAGGGCTTGCCCCACAGATATGCCTTTTTCTGGTTTGGTAAAAATATATTTCTTTGCTGGGGCATTCTGCAGAGTTAAATTTTGTTTTATTTCCCATAGGATAACATTGTAATGGGAGGTTTACCCAGTAATTTCTTTGTCACTACGCTGTGAAAAAACGGTTTGTAATTTTCTTCTGAAATTTCCAGAGTATAGATGGGTGATGTGCCTTTTGCTGGTTTCATGAAAATATTTTAAATTGGTGTGGAGTTCTGCAGGGTTACATTTTGCTTTATTTCTCATAGGATAACATTGTTATGAGAGCTGTACAGAGTCATTTCTTTGTCACTCTAATGTGAAGAAACGGTTTGCAATTTTCTTCTGAAATTTTCAGGGTACAGATGGCTTACCCCACCAATGTGCCTTTTGCTGGTTTCATGAAAATATATTTATTTGGTATTGAGTTACACAGGTTTCACATTTTCCTGTGCTTTATATAGGAGAACATTGTAATGTCAGGTGTTTCTTTGGGTCTGCACACTATGGAACTGGAGCTTGGAGTCCTATACTATGTCAGAAATGAAGCATGGATGGGCACACAGGGCTCAGATGGTCCTGCACTCCCACACACACACGCAAATACAGATACTATTAAGGACTGATGGGAGTGCAGGGTCCAGTGGCCATGTGCTCCAACACAGAAAAAGGGATATGATTACAATATATGAAACATTATGGATGGACGGCACTGTGTTTTCCCAGATGCAAATATGAATACCATTATGAAATGCTGGGACTGCAGCACAGGGTCCAGACAGCTCAGCGCTCCCACACACAAATGCGAAGAGGAGTATGGAGTGATGGGACCACAAGGCCCAAATGGCCCTGCACTCCAACAAGGAAATAAGGATATAATTACAGTCTGTCAAAAATTATGAATAGTTGCACATGTAAATAACCTTTAATTATACTTTCTCAAAAAGGAAGGAAATTCTCTGCAATGGACTGTTAGGGTTCCAGCATCAAAAGTAGGGAAATGACATCTTAGGGTTCCGAACCCTGGGACCCCACCCCATACTCGGTTTCCAACCCTAAGACCCCACATCCACCCTGCATGCAGGAACAGGCATGAGGGGTATGCCTTGGGATTGTAAACCCTAATGCTCACCCCATTCTCCTATACTGTACCCACCTTAGGTTACTTACTCATGGAATTGGTTGAGCATTAGGGTTCACAACCCCAAGGCACACCCCTCACACCTGTTCCTGCATGAAGGGTGGGCATGGGGTCTTAAGGTTGGAAACCGAAGATGGGGTGGGGTCTTAGGGATGGGAACCCTAAGATGGCATTTCCCTACTTTTGATGCTGGATCCCTAATGGTCCATTAACAAAGCTTTCTGCAGAGAATATGTTATATAAATGCCAAAACAAAGGCTGTGCCTTACTGGTTAAGGACATTTCCTCTTGAAGACTTCACCCAAATTGAAAAAACCAAAAGTGTCATAATGTGAATGCTATAAACAAACACATTTGCTATTAAAAGCACTTTGTAAAAGAGAAAGCTATCTTATCTGTATATAGCAAAACTATTCACATCACTGGGCTGGCAGTATAGAGGTTAGAGGAACGAGGTGTAAACAATCTTGGTACATCCAGCAGACCAGACTTGAGTTTGATTCTCACAACCTCCACTTGCATACTGTGTGACTCTGAGCAAGTCACTTAGCCGCCCAGTGCTCCCAGGTCGCCCCTGAAAACAGGCATTTGTGCCTAGTAGGCCTTACCCGGTTACCAAAGACTAAAATAAAAATTAAAAAAATAAATAAATAAATAACATACCAATATAAATATATATGTCTATAATGCTTGAAAGTTGTTAGACATTATGCTTGCCAGGAGATACATTAGGACATAAAGGTAATAAGCATGAAATCTGTTAGATTTGATTCTTCAGTTAATATATGTCCTTTCAAAACAAGAAAAAGGTCAATAAACCAGTTCAGAAGTTCAAACTATAAACTGGTAGGGTGTACAGAAGAGCAAAAGTTGACAAATATCAAATCAGTTTCCTTATTTGCACTGTAGTCCCAAAGATAGATAATGTCATAGAAACATAGAAACATAGAAACATAGACTTTGACGGCAGATAAGGACCACTTGGCCCACCCAGTCTGCCCATTTCCCTACCTATTGGATAAGCTGTAGATTCTAGTTAACCCAAATGATATCTTCTTTCCAGTTCCAAGGAGGAATTATTGGAATGAAACTGTGGATTATTAGCACTGCAAATAAAAAATCACTTATGTTTCCAATAATATTCAAGTAACCTAGACACTGCATGATTTTAAAGCCACATAAATATTGAGTAGGGCAGAGAAGATAAGTTCTAAAAAAGAAGAGAAAGACCAAATCCCATATATTATTAATAAACTATAAAACATATTTTTAGCAGCACCACGTTGGTCATGCCCACATAACTTATAGGGCATGACAACCAGGCAGCATTAATAACATACTCTGTATAGTGGTCCGCAAATAGTTTGGCTTCTATTGAATTAGTGGAACCTGGTAATGTGCCTTGAGTGAATCATACAGCATACTTACAGGTGCTGCATCTTTTACAGGGATAAAAACCATGGGGTTTATTTCTCAACAGTATTTTTTTTTGTTCAGTGCAGTGACTGTTAACGACCCACATTCATTGCTCTAAAGAACATGGCTTTTGTCTGTCTCTCAAGATATCTTAAAGTATGTTATGCCTTGAAAGAATGACTAAGTGTTTATGAATGATTCTTTAGACATCCATTGCCAAATTGCTGCATTGAAAAAACAGCTGTAACTGATGGGGTTGTTACCTGATTTTTATGGCTGCATGGGCGGAGTCCTGCAGTCCTCTTGGTAGGACAACAAGAAAAGCAGCGTGTGAATGCACAGCCTGGTGAGGTGTGAAAAGTCCCCTCCACCTCTGTTTGCCATGGCCCACTCTACCTCACATCACTTTGTTTTCCAGCTGCTAGCCTGTCGGCACTTCAAATAATTTCCCAACCACATGTCTGCCCTATGGGATCACAAGGAACCAAATGGCAAAGCGGTCTTTTGTTTGAAGCACCGACAGGCTAGCAGCAGGTAAAAAAAAAGAATCAGCAGACTGTAAAACAGGTCTGGGAAGGAAGGGTTCTTTTCCCTTGCAAATGCCTGAATCACAGCAGTATAGGCAAAACATAATTCATATGTGCAAAAATCTTGAGTTTCCAGCAAGAACTGACTTACCCTGTTGCACTGTCATTTTTGATAAAGTAATCTCTTGAGTCTTCCCACATATAAATCCAACAGCAGGTCAGCTCAGAGGCTCAGTGCATCCCTTTTCTAAAAACAATATTCCTTCAGGAAAGGATCTGTGTTGCATTTCCTTGCACTGTTGCTAAATTTTCAATTTGTTATGGAATATCACTGGAAACAGGGGAGGTGCCTAAAGATTGGAGGACAGCAGATGTAGTGTTCTTATACAAAAGCGGGAACAAAGAGGAAGCAGAGAACTACAGACCAGTCAGCCTGACCTTGGTAGTGGGGAAGATCATGGATGCACTACTGAAGAAGAGACTGGTGGAACGAGAAGGCCAACAGACTACAGGACCCAAGGCAGCATGGATTTGACCAGGGGAGGTCATGCCAGACCAGCTTCACTGAATTTTATGACTGGGTGATAAGGAAGGTGGATCAGGGAGGCAGTGGACATGGCCTATCTGGACCTCAGCAAGGCCTTTGACACTGTTCCACATAGAAGGCTATTAAACAAACTGGGGAATATGGGAGGCAGGACAGTAGTGCAGTGGGTCAGTAATTGGCTGGGTGGCAGGACACAGAGGGTGATAGTAAATGGCTGTCACTCCAAAGAGGGAAGAATGACCAGTGGGATACCACAGTGATCAGTGCTGGGACTGGTTCTATTCAACGCCTTCATCAGTGACATTGCACAGGACCTAAAAGGCAGAATTTCCTGTTTGCTGATGACACAAATCTCTTCAACAGAGTGGACATGCCAGAGGGTGTAGACAGAATGAAGAGAGACATGCAGAAGCTTGAAGAATGGTCAAGGGACTGGCAGTTGAAATTCAATGCAAAGAAGTGCAAGATAATACATATGGGGCACAAAAACCCTGGAACAACATATTGGTTGGGAGGTGGGGATATAGCATGCACCAAGCAGGAAAGGGATCTTGGGGTTTTCATCTTTCATGACCTCAAGGTAGGGAAACAGTGTGACAAGGCAGCAGGTAAAGCAAATAGGATGCTGGGATGCATAGGCAGGGGTATCTCCAGCAGGAAAAGGGAGTTCATAATTCCACTATACAAGACACTAGTGGGCCCCACCTGGAGTACAATGTACAGTTCGTGAGACCTCTACCTATGCAAGGACATAGAGATGGTAGAAGGTTCCGAGGAGGGCAATAAAGAAGGTACAGGGATTGCATCTCAAGTCCTGTGAGGACAGGATGAAAGACTTGAATATATACTTCCAGGAGGAGAGGAGGGAGAGAAGTGATATAACACAGACATACAAATACCTTACAGGGAGGAACAGGGTGCACAAAAACACTATTTTCCAGTGAAAAAGATATTCCAGGACTAGAGGGCATGGGATGAAGTTGGAGAGAGGGAGATTCAGAGGAAACGTGAGGAAGAATATCTTCACAGAAAGGGTGGTGGACAAATGGAACACCCTACCAGAGGAAGTGGTGGGGGCTGAAACAATTATGGGATTTAAGCATGCATGGGATAGACAAAAGGGAATTTTGGAGGTTAGAGGTAAGGGGCAACAGACTTCTAGAAAAACGTAAAGGGAACTTCAAGCTCAAATGGCAGACTCGGTAGGCCATAGGCCCTTAACTACTGACAGTGTCTATGTATCTTTGTGTCTATGTATCTCCCATCATAAATTTTGTGCCCAGTATTTGGTACTGGAGAATGCCACAAAGAAGAAGAGAGCGGGAGTCACTGGCATAGCTTTCAGTTTAAATCGAATGCCGACAGTGGCCGTGAATGAAAGTGAAAGGCTTTCACTTTCCAAACTGAAAGTGAAAAAAGCCTTTTACTTTCATTCATGGCTGCCATCCACATTCCATTCAGACTTAAACCTATGCTGCTGGAGATTGTACAGTCACTTTAATCACTGTGAACTTCAGTACTCTTATAAGTCCTCTTCCCCAGATCTTCCAGTTCTAGCTCTAAACACCTCTCTGGTCTACAGACCTACTCTGAGAATAGGAAAACCAAAGAGCAGTGCACCCCCTTTTTGCTCCTGCAACTGACCCCCCATTCCCCCATTCCACCACTGGTGGTGTGCTCCCAACATACCCCAATTGCTGGAAAATTATCCTGCACCCCAGCTCCCCTTCTGCGCCCCTTTGCATGTTCATATCCCTAAACACTGTGTTTAGTAGGATACTTGCACATGGCCAAAAATGCAGATTTATTTATGGTGCTCCGAGAATGAAAAAAAAAAAAAAAAAAAAAGAGCTGTGTGTCCCTAGTTTGCTCCTGAAACCGAGCCCCCCCCCTTCAACACTGTTGACAAGCTGCAAATGTACCCCAATTGCTGGTTCTTACTTTATCTACTCTGATCTCTCCTATCCTTTCCTACAGAGAAGCTTTATTTTTCTTTAAGTTAGAGATGAGGTTTAGGAACCTGGTACAAATGTTTTGTCACTTGAGCCAGAAAAGGTCAACATTAATTATATGTACAGTAAAGGTAATACCAAAATACGTTTCATCCTAAATCAACTTGTTGATTTTGTAAAACGTCAATAAGGGACTATTTTTTTCTCCCACAGCTCTGAACACCCCTCCGGTTTACAGACCTACTCCAAGAATGGGAAAACCAAAGAGCAGTGTGCCCCCACTTTATTCCTGCAACCAAGCCCCCTCCCCCCTTTTCTCCACTGATGACATGCTACCAACGTACCCCGAATGCTGGAAAATGATCCTGTACCCCAAAACCCTTTCTGCACCCCTTTCCATGGCTCTTTTCCATGTCCATATCCCTTAACACTGTGTTTAGCGGGATACTTGCTATATGGCCAAAAGCAGGTTTAATTATAGGGCTCCAAGAATGAAAAAACAAAACAAAGAGAGTGCACCCCCAATTTGCTCCTGTAACTGAGTATCCACCAACCTCCACCACTGTCGACATGCTGCCAATGTAGCCTATTTGCTGGTTCTTATTTTATCTACTCTTATCTCTCCTATCCTGTCCTATAGAGAAGATTTTTATGTTTGCTTGACGATGTGCAAGAAACATAGTGCAATCATCCAAATGCAGTGCCGTACAGTTGAAAGGAGAGCTCCGCATTAGTGAGCAGTGCCCCCCCCATGCACACACTGTATGGCCGCATACCTCTCAACTGCTATGAATTCTGCATAGCGCTATGATTTTCACACTCAAATTTACCCTTGCTCCTCACAAGTTTACCAATGTTTCTCATTATGTTAGAGCTATTTCTGGACACACAAACTATTAAATCATGAAAATAATCTGATAGAACTATTCATTATTACTTACTATATGGGGTCCACTATCTGTAAACATAATATTGTTTAAAATAAGAAAGTGCTCCACATCCTGACCCTTTGCTATGATTTTTGAAGTCCAGTGCTATGATTTTTAGTGCTGAGAGGTTGAGAGGTATGCATGGCCGACGGGGGTGCCCAATCCCCCGTCGGCTTCATGCCCCCAAAAAAAAAAGATCAGGTGCACATGCTGTATCACCCAGCTGTGAAGCAAAAACTGTTATGGCCAATGGGGTACCCAATCCCTATCAGCTCCAGGCCCCAAACAGCCCTCCAGCTGCCATGCTGAGAGCCCACTCCAGCGTGGCAAACGTCCCCGTCATCTTCCTAAAAACAAAAAACTTGTAAACAAAAACGTCCCTCGGTGGTCTCCGTGCTCCACCCATGCCCACCCTCTGCGCACTCTGCCTCCCACACCCCAGCTCACCCCATAGTTACCTCCGGAGTCTGGCGCGATCGATCTTAGGTGGACCGAGAACACATCTGCACTTTTCAAAGCTGACTGTGAACTGAGGAAATGCCAGTAAGATGTATAATGTAATAAATAGGGTTTTTTCAACTTTGATGCATATCTCAGGCATTTTTGAATTTTGGCACCACATTTGCAACATGGGGTTTTTGGGACCCCTCCTCATGAATTCTTGAACTGTCACGGTGCTAATCGGGCCCAATGGGTGATTTCGCAGTTACTGTGCAAAATCACCTTTTGGGACTGAATAAGGAAATGACAGTGCCAGTGTTCATAAGGTGGGCTCTCAAAAAACCTATTTTGCAAATTTGGTGAAGAAATTCCTAAAAATGACTGTTTTACGAGCGTGCATTGCGCAGTTCCTCTGCATGCTCGTAAGTTCGAGAATTTTAATATTTGCACTCTGGATTTTCAACATTGCCATTTTACCACACCCTTATGAGCAGTACAGCTGTCATTTTTCACATCTCGCCCAAAATGTGTTTCCGTGCATGTAGCTCACAATGGCGCAGTCGGTGTGCAAAATCAATGTATGGGACACATTAAGAAAATCACAGTGACACTGTTCATGAGCAAAGGTCTTAAAATAACTATGTTGAAAATTTGGTGAAAAAATTCCCAAAAATGACTGTTTTAGGAGCGCAGGTTGGGCAGTTCCTACGCACGCTCGCAAGTTTGCGAATATTTTATATTTGCATGCCAGATTTTCAACATTGCCATTTTACCACACCTCCTTATAAGCAGTAGAGCTGCCATTTACAGCTCACCCAAAATGTGTTTCAGCACATGTAGCGCACAATGGTGCAGTTGTTGTGCCAAAGCAATGTTTGGGACAGATTAAGAAAATCACAGTGAAACTGGTCATGAGCAGAGGTCTTAAAATGGCTATGTTGAAGATTTGGTGACAAAAGTCCATAAAATGACTGTGTTATGAGTGAGCATTGTGCAGTTTCCACACACCCTCGTAAGTTCATGAATTTGTAATATTTTCAGTCCAGATTTTCACCAGTGGCATTTTTCCACACTTCCTTATGAACAGTACTGCTGTCATTTTTCACAACATGGCTGAAATGTGTTTTCACACTTTCAGCACAAAAATGCGTGGTTGCAGTGGGAAATCATTGTTTGGGACATATAAAGAAAATCACAGTGACATTGTTCCTGATTGGAGGTCCCAAAATGCCTGTGTTGACAATCTGCTGTAAAAAATCCCCAAACTACTTACATTACAGATGTGCGTTGCACAGTTTCTATGCACGCTTGTGACTTCACCAGTTTTTTTTATATTTTCACTGCAGATTTTCAACATTGCCATTTTTACACCTCCCATGAACAGTACAGCTGTCATTTTCACATCCTGTTCAGAATGTGTTTTTGCACCTGTGGTGACAAATGCTGCAGTTGCTGTGCAAAAGCAGTTTTCGGCTAACAAACTGATATTGCCACTGTTCATGAGGTGGGGTCATAAAAACCATGTTGAAAATTTGGAGTGAAAATATTAACGACGCTCTGAGGCGCAAGGTTTCCACCATAACGCCTCAGCCTGTAGAGAATGACAGGCATCAGTGCTGTGACTTGGGATTGTCCCTGCAGTGCTCATACCATTCCACCCCACCCACACCCTGCAGCCACTGAGAAGCATCGAGTTGTGCCTTGGACTCTTCAGCCCCAAAGTTCACACCATTCTCCTATACCACACCCATCTCACCATATTTCCTGATGGAATGGGGTGCTTATAAGGGCCAAAGACCCCAAGGCACACCGTGACACTTGTCGATGTCTGCAGGGTAGGGTGTGGTGAAATGGCATGGCTGTTATGCCTGACAACCCAAAGGCACACCCCAATGTCTGTCACTATCTGCAGGGTGGTGGTGGGTTGCTTCAGTTCAATACTTCACTGCCATTCCTACTATGCAGCTCTGTAACTCCTACCCTACCAATGCTAATGCCAGCAAGCAAACATTCGGCATTGACAAATGCTTGTTTTGCTTTAAGTTACACATGAGGTTTAGGAACCTGGTACAAACATTTTGTCATTTGAGCTAGCAAAGGTCAACGCTAATTATATGTACAGTAAAGGTAATACCAGAATATATTTCATCCTAAATCAACTTGTTGATTTTGTAAAACTTCAAATTAGGGAGAAACAGGAAACTTCATCAATCTCAGACCAATCTGATAGTGATCCTTAAAACAACATGTGCAAAAGTTTAAATGGAATGCCAACAGTGGCCGTGAATGAAAGCGAAAGACTTTCGCTTTCCAAATTGGGAGTGAAAGTCTTTTCACTTTCATTCACAGCTGCTCTCCACATTCCATTCATACTTACACCTATACTGCTGGTGATTGTACAGTCACTTTAATCACGTGACTTCAGTACCCTGATGTGTCCCCTCCCCAGATCCTCCAGTTCTAGAGCCCCAGACTAGTTTTATTCTCCTACAGCTCTGAACACCCTCCGGTTTATAGACCTACTTGAGAATGGAAAACTAAAGAGCAGTGCACCCCCATTTTGCTCCTACAACTGAGCCTACCTCCCCATTTTCCACATCTGGTGACGTGCTCCGAACATACCCTGATTGCTGGAAAATGATCCTGCACCCCAATGCCCTTTCTGCACCCTTCCCATGTCCCCTTCCCACATTCAAATCCCTAAACACTGTATTTAACGGATACTTGCATACAGCCAAAATGCAGGTTTAATTATTGGGCTCTGAGAATGGAAAAAAGCACAGAGCAGTGCTTCCCATTTTCTTCTGGAACTGAGCCCCCTTTTCACTACTGGCGTACATGCTGCCAATGTATCCTGATTGCTGCAAAATGATCCTGCAACCCGCCCTTTCTGCACTCCTTCCCACGCTCATATCTCTCAACATTGTGTTTAGCAGCAAACCTGAAAAATAAAAAAGATGACAGTACCATATTGGCCAATGTTATAACAATACTGTATGTGCAATGAAGTTCTTTCACTGTAAACACATAAGACTTTGTAAAGATGGTTTTGAATCCCACCAGCCTACCTGGTAATTTACAGTTTCATCTATTTAGTTTTGAGGTATAAAATATTACAAAACACATCATTATTAAAATAACAAATTCTAGCCAGAGCCAATATGGCTGTAGAGAGCTGCCAGATGACCAAAGTTGCACCTGTATGTAGAAAATTTGGAACGACTGGGTATAACTTGGCCATTGTTTGGAGTTGTTTCACCAGATTTTCAACATGGCCTTTTTGAGACCCCACCTAATGAAAAGTGCCACTGTCATTTCATTCACTTGTCCTGAAAGGTGATTTCGCAGAGCAACCATGCCATTCTGTGCCACAGATGTGAAAACACATTTTGGGCAGGATGTGAAAAATGACAGCTGTCCTGTGAATAAGGAGGTATGTAAAAATGGCAATGTTGAAAATCTGGAGTGAAAATATAAAAAAATTGGTGAAGTTAGGAGCGTGCCTAGAAACTGTGCAATGCACGCTTTCAAGGCAGTCATTTTTGAGAATGTTTTCACCACATTTGCAACACAGGCTTTTTGGGACCCCCACCTCATGAACAGTGGCACTGTTATGTAGAAACATAGAATTTGATGGCAGATAAGGACTGCTTGGCCCACCTAGTCTGCCCATTTTCCTACCTAACAGATAAGCTGCAGATCCTAGTTAACCAACAGCTTACTTCCTCCTATGCCCCACTAGGACTGTCTTATGTCTGTCCCATGCATTCTTGAATTTCCACCATTCTTGACTCACAACATCCTCAGGGAGGCTGTTCCATGCATCCACAACCTCTCTGTAGAAAATACTTCTCACATTACCTGTGAGCCATCCCCTCTATCTTCAATTGTGCCCCTTGTTCTTGCACATCTCTTTTTCTGAAAGATGCCACCCTCTTGGACTTTGTTGATTCCCTTGAGGTACTTAAAAGTTTCTATCATGTCCCTCCTTTCTCAAGGGTATACATATTAAGCTCCTTTAGTCTTTCTTCATATGTCTATGATGCACACCTGCACTATTTTGGTTGCCCTCCTCTGGAGAGCCTCCACTCTGTCTATGTCTTTGCGGAGATGGGGTCTCCAGAACGGCACACAGTACTTCAGATGGGGTTTCACCAACTGTCTGTACAGAGGGATAACAACTTCTTGTTTTCTACTATTGATTCCTGCCCGTATGCATCCCAATATCCCCCCAGCCTTCCTTACTGCCTTCTCACATTGCTTGCCCACCTTAAGGTCATCTGATATAATTACCCCCAGGTCCCTTTCCATTTTTACTGTTGTCAGTATCTTACCCCCCATTGTGAACTCTTCCCCAGTGTTTTTATTTCCCAGGTGCATTACCTTGCACTTCTTTGCATTGAATCTGAGCTGCCATACATTTGACCATTCCTCCAACCTTGTCAAGTCCCTTCTCATCCTTTCCACTCCATCTTGTGTATCAACCCTGTTGCAGATTTTTGTGTCGTCTGCAAAGAGACAAACTTTTAGTTCCAGTTCCTCTGCAAGTCACTTATAAAGACATTAAAAGGACCAGTCCCAGTACTGAACCCTGCAGTACCCCACTAGCAACCCTCCTTTCTTCACTGTGGACTCCATTTACTACTACCTTGCGCCCTGTTATCTATCCAATTTTTATCCAGGCTACCACCTTGGGACCCACTCCAAAGCTGGCTAACTTGTGTATTAATCTTTGTGTGGACTGTATCAAATGCCTTGCTAAAATCTAGGTAGGCCATGTCCACAGCCCTCCCTGGTCTACTACTATTGGTCACCCAGTCAAAGAAATCTATTAGATTTGTCTGACACGACCTTCTCATTGTGAATCCATGCTGCCTGGGTCCTGTACCCCACTGGCCTCTAGGTACTCAACAATTCTTTCCTTCAGAAGTGATTCCATCATTTTCCCTACCACTGAGGTCAAACTAACTGGTCTGTATTTTCCTGCCTCTGGCATGCTCTGTTGTTTTGTTAATCAGTCCTGAAAGGTGATTCTGCTCAGTGACCATGAAATCACCTTTTGGGACTGAGTAATGAAATGACAGTGACAGTGTTCATGAGATGGGGGGGACAAAGAATCCCATGTTGAAAACCTGGGGCCAAAATTCCTAAAAATAGCTGATCTATCAAGATAAGCTGAAAACCCCATTGGGTGCCATTATATGGTGCTTACCTTTGATTCTTCAATTTGCAGTTCAGTTTTGAAGAATGCAGCCATGTCCCAGTCCAGAAAAGATGACAGTGCCGACCTCGGAGGCAAGTATGGAGTAAGCGGGGGGTGCAGAGAGGTGAGTGCTCAGTGGGAGGGTGGGAAGGGAGGAGGGGGACTGGGGTGACGATGAGGGACCATTTACTTTTTTACAGGTAAAAAAAGATGTCAGGGGACTGTTTTCTTTATTTACAGGGAAAACTAAATTTGGGCACACTGGGTTGGGTAATGAGTGGGGGGGTGGACATGATGCCAACACGGGGACTGGGCACCCTGATGTTGGCTGGGGGGGAATGAATAAAAAAAATTTGTCATACTGGGATGGGCTCTCAGTGTGCCATATGAGTTGGGGGAGTATGTTATACCGACATGGGGATTGGACATCCCTATGTCAGCGTGGGAACTGGAAACAGAGCAAGCGGGGAGGACTGTAGCAGTGGGAAGGTATCATTACCCTCCAGTGCTGGGAGGTAATGGAGGAAGCTAGGAGGGCAGGAGCAGTGGGAGGGTGCAGAAGGAGTGCTATCCACAATATGGCAGAAGCAATGGAACTGTGCATGCATGGCATTCACCCATGCGTAGTTGCGGTGCACAAGATGGCTGCACCAGAAATACGGAACCACAGCCAAAATAGTGCGCAGTTATGCTGTAGTGGCCGATCATGGTGAGTGTTACAGCTCCATTGGACATTCAGAAGGATACTTCCAAATGTCCAAAGGAATTTGCCATGATCGGCCATTTTAGGTTAAATAGATAGATCGCAGTACCTACAGTTCACCACGGCCATAAAAAAGGAAATTAATTTATTTTTCCAACTTACCTAGTAATTTATAGTTTCATCTATTTAGTTTGAGTGTAAAATATTACAAATCACATCTTTACTAAAATAAAAGGGAACTGAATTTATTTTGTTAATATGTAAAGCAATCCTCATTATGCTTGTCATATCAATATGAGGCTTTTTACTTGACATGACTAGCAAACAGTGTGGGTTTGCATCTTTAACTTTTCCATTCAGTCCAAAAATGAAAGGTTCAGTGTCATAATAGTGAAAATAGAAATGTGACTCACACAACAGCAAGTACATATTGTCAAAACCAAAATATGCACAGAAACACATCTGCACCTATCATAACAATGACAACAAGCAAACTAATATTTAATGCAGAGGCAAGCCCCCCATACCCGCCATATAAATACAATCAACTCCAGGGGAGAAGACACTGATCGGGGGGATACTGGGGCTACGGCAATAGACCAGGGAAAAAAAAAATCAACAACCCCTAAAGAGTTGCAAAATAATGTCCACAGGCAGTCCTGAACCTGGGACCATCA
Source organism: Neoceratodus forsteri (assembly GCA_016271365.2). Taxonomy (NCBI): domain Eukaryota; kingdom Metazoa; phylum Chordata; order Ceratodontiformes; family Ceratodontidae; genus Neoceratodus; species Neoceratodus forsteri. Next base: position 255,255,524 of record CM028137.1, on the reverse strand, counting down.
GCACTGCAGGCAGCATCTACACCCGTCACACCAGGCAACTAACTCAGCAGCATTAGGCTGCACTGATGTACTTAACCTACACCAGCACATATAGCCCAGGCATTCACCATCACTGTAGTGTTCCTACTCCTTTGCTATTCCAACATCCTCACTACCCTTGTACCATCACTACTATGACATCCGCACAAACTGAGTGGCTCTTATTTAGCTGCTCAGTTTGGTTTGCTATTGTAACATGATACCAAAATGACATATGCTTGCAGACTGAAATTTCAAATCATTCTTTATCCGGATGGATATTTTATTATGTGGTCACATGGCACATTCTGTATTTTCATCTCACTTTATGATCCCCTTTTAGTCTGTGTAACCAACATAATCATTCATAAATTAAAAAATAAAGAAAAAAGAAAAAATAATTAATCCTGCATCAAAGGCACAGAACATGTATTTTCTAGCAATACATACACTGAAGCATGTGAGTACAGTGCTTGTAAAGTAATGGGATGCCTTATAACACTGTAGAATGGGTGGTGGAAGAAATACTAAAAAACTGTGCATTGTCCAATACATTGTTTACATGTAGTGTGCGACCCAAAATATATAAAACAAAGTTTATCAAAACACCTTATTTATGTAATTGTCTGCACTGAAGTGTATGGTTATCACTATAGATCATTGTTTGCTGCAATCAGAATTAGAAGGGTCACTGATGCCAATTCAAACCCAAGTGGAGGCATACTATCCCTGTCCAGACTGTTTATCAGTATTCTGTGTCACACTCTCTTGGAATGATTTTCTAGTACTATCAGTAGCCGGTAATACATATTGAGGACCCTATAACAATACTGTATGTACAAAGAATTGCTCTTTACTGTAAACGCATCAGGCTTTTGTAAAATGTGTTTGAATCCCACCTGTGTGCCTGGTAATGTACAATTCATCTATTATGTTTTGAGGTTTAAAATATTACAAATCATATCATTATTAAAATAAAAGGGGACTGAATTTATTTTTCCAATATGTAAAGCAATCCACCATTATGCTTGTAATATCAAGATGAGACTTTTTACATAATATGACTAGCAAACAGTGTGGGTTTCCATCCAGTCCAAAAATGAAATATGCTTGCAACATTAAATTTCAAATAATTCTTTATCTGAATGGACAGTTTAATATGTGGCAGAATGGTGCATTCTGGTATTGCCAAAAAAACAAACACACACACAAAAAAAAGAAACACCCTGTATTATTTTGCTAGGTTGTCTAGCCATAGACTACACTCAGTGGGCTCTATGCACATATGGCACATGTTACAAGCCAAGGATGCGTAACCCCCATGCACAGCTCCACACCTGTGGACAGGTGTGCACCGGCGGCATTCATCACCGCCAGCCACCTGTCCATGGCCCCACTCCCCTGCATGCAGGTCCATGCAGGGTGGGCACGGGCGGAGTCACAGACTTAGCCATGCATCCAATCAGATGCCCTGCTTGGGTCCAAGAGTGATCCTTGAGTGACAGGGCATGCATTGGCAGCATGCCCCTCAGATGTCTGGAAGGCTGGTGGCTGTGGCAGGTGGTAGAAGGGCAATGCCAACAGCCCTTCCATTGGCACCGACGTGGTGCAGTGGGACAGGGAATCCCTGCTGGCAGTGGGGGGACATTACTGCTAGAAGTGGGGATGACATGCAGTACTGCTGGGGATGGGGGTGGCAACCTTGTGCAGGTACTCCTCAGAGGAGTATGGGTGTTGTGGGTGTTTGTGAGGGGGGGCCACCACACTCACCGCTGTGTGCTGGGGTGGGTGTGTGGCATTGGGCGGCAGTTTTCTGAGACCTTGGAGGGTCAGTGGGCTGTTCAGCTTGTCCTGTGGGGTGTGCACGGGGCATATAGGGGGTTTATGGCAGGGTCCTCCCTGGTGTACGCTGCACCCCTACACATCCCATGGCCAGCACTACATGCCCTAGTGCATGGCGCATAGTGACAGCCTGTCTCTCATCTACCCCTAGTGCATTGCTCCTCGGATGGCCAGAGAATGAGGCTGATATGTGCTGCATGGTCCCCTTTGATCATCCGCACTTGAGGGGTGCATAGGATGTGGAGTGGTTGCATGCCCCCAATACATGCACACAGCCACTCCACCCAATTAGTGCATAGGCCCAATGTGTGTGGAATTTACTCTGTGCTTCACTGATACAGTAGCTTCTAAGCAGATTATGGTCCTATTCATTTTGCAGTAACTGTTTAACTGCAGTTTTATAGCTGCCAATATTTCTGGTGACACTGTTAGGAAGAACAATTTTTGATGGCCTTAGGAAAGACAGCACCTATCTGAGTTCAGTGGCAGCCCAGTGTAAAATCAAGGTATCAGCAGTCAACATGCATGTAGGTCATAGGGGTTGGATGGGTGGTTGTTCTATAAACCGGTCATTGAACTGGGAGTGAAACACAGGAGTAAAAATAGTGGTAAAACTAGCTTTTTGGACACCCCATTAAAACTGAGGGATATACCGGGGTAGAGACCACAGAAGGAAGGTGGTTGTAAGTAAGTAAGCAAGAAGATCCTGGAATTAAATAAACAAATAAATAAATAAATAGAGCCACACCGTACATCCTGCCCAGTCTGGGGTGTTAAAATGACAAAAAAGTCCTGAATGTAGACCACATAATACGGTACCCAACTACGTGCCACATAGTAAGTCACTAAACACTGAGGATATCTGGATTCCTGCCAGGTGCAGTATGCTAGTAGGGGAGTAATATGACAAGGAGAAGGAGGAAGAGTGTCAAGAAAGTGAAAGGCAAAGCATTATTTAGAGCTCAACTAGCCATAGGGAGGCTTACAGTAGAGGAAAGGGATCGGGACAGGGAAGACAAAAAGGGAAGTTGGAAGGGGGAATGAAAAAACTTGGCTGCTGTTTAATCAGGACTCAGAGCTCCCCTTTTGAAAAATGCTTATTTACAGCAGGAACACCAGAACTGCCTCAACATTTGAAATTTATCTACTAACTAATTTGGACATCAAGAGCTGTTTACTCAGAAAGCATCCCAATGTTTATCCACCCCTCCCTTTTACAGAGAGAAGCACCAACCAGAAGAGGGCATCGATTGGCACTCATGGAAGTTTGAGAGGTCTGACTCACTAGCAACGCCTTACCTACCATCATGCCAACTGTGCGCCAGCATGGGGCCCCCAGCTCAGCTTCTCAGAGGATCATCTAGTCAGATGAGAAGTTTATGAAGCGCCAAATAGACACAAAGACAATTTGCATCTTTTACAGTCAGCCACATTCCCTTTCAAAACTGTGAAACTGAAAACTTCCTTTGAAGTTCTAGAGAGCCATTCAATTTAACTTTTCACACCTTGTATTCAAACTAATTTATCAGTGTCACAGCCCTTATGGACTCCCCACCCTGGCCTCAGCCAAAGTAGCAAGCAAAAACAATTGATCAAATTAACACAAAGCACATTGTCCAGAATGTGGCAAATTGATTTTAAATAATTGCTGGCCTTTAAAGTCTGAGGTCCCTGGTGCCAGCTTGCAGCAATAAAGCACATATGTGATCTTTGTTGTCTTGCCCAAACAAAGGGGATACTTGGTACTGTATAAATTATATTGTAGCAAGCATTAACCCCAGTGTTTCTTCCTGCTACCTTGGGGTCAGACATAGGCTGCTATTATACTGTCAGTACGTACTTACGGGAGTAGTGTACCAGCAACTGTGCAACTGAAGGAATCGACCCACCTAAGATTAATAATTTACACAGGCCCAGTTTAGAGTCTGGTCTGCTGTGTACCACTGTTCTGTGCCTCTGCCATCCTTTGACTGCTCCATTTCACCACCCAGGCTGGCCATCATCACCATCTGTGATCCTCTGCACCCTACCCGTTGCACTGTTCATGACAGTCTGGATTGATTCATAGCCTGTAAATGAATTTGGGAAACTTGTTTAATCAGGTTATTTTCTTCCCTGACAGTCCATAGTTGAACTGTATTTTGCTAACATCTTTAAAGTAAGTACAGTAGTCCATTGATACAGAATGAGAGCCATAACTCATGTTAGTTATAGCTCCCCATTCATCACATCAAGGAATATAAAAAAATTGAGCACTGGTCATCTCTTTTCTGCAGTGCGTTGTCGTACTAATAGTTGTCCAGGAGTCTCCGCCATGCTGGCATTCCGATAAATAATGGGGAGATCTTGGAGCTGGAATTTATTTCATACACCTTACAAATACCTGTTACCAGCATTGTGCAAAGGGCATTTTACCACCAGAGTATGGTAACGTATAACGTCCTTACAATATATATTTTACCAGCATTCTGTAGCTTATCTTAAATAGGCAGGACTTGCTTAGAGCCTGGGTTGAACTACAGCAACCAGATTGTGTGGCCTTAACAGACACTTGGCTAAATGAATCAGTGCAAAGCAAAGAAATTGAGCTGGAAGGGTTCCTTAGCCATGGATTAGACAGGAAAAAAGGAGGGGGGGTATTATTGTATACCCAATGGGACTTAGAGAATGATATTTAAAACAGATTTTATATTTACAGAACAGTTGCACTGTATATAAACAATTACGTAAGATAGGAGGGTTACCATCAGAAAATCCCAGCCCCACATCACAGCCATGAGGGCAGAATTGCTATCATATAATAAGGTTCCAGTGGGTGTTTCTTACGGTTTAAGAGCTTCTGAGCACGAGATTTGGGGAGAGGAATGCAAAGCAAAGCTGAGCATCTCTTATTGCCCAGATCTGACGAGAGGATTCTCTTACACCATAAGAAGCACCCAAAAGAGGCCATTACAATTATTATAAACCTTTTATGTTAGCTGGAGTGATTAGTAATACATTTCAAATTTTTTTTATTTCAAAAGTTAAAAAAGCCTGTCCCCTCCAGCTTTGAAGTGAACTGGGACACTCCTATCAATCCTACAAGAAAGATCACTCTGTGCAGGATGAGAGGTGCTGTAGCTCTGACAACAGATTGACTGAAACCTTGTAAGTGATTTTTATTGCAGCTTTATTTGTATTAACCCCCTACATGTGGTATAAAGGGTTACATATGCAATAACAGTTACAGTTAGATATTAGAAAATATTTTTATTTATTTTATTGTTGCCCTATTGCTCCTTGTAACAAAAGATCAAGAAAAAAAAGATGATTTGCTATATTTTATTGGACCAACGTAGATGTTACAAAAGAAAGCTGTTGCTTAAGCTTTGAGATTACAAACAATCCTTCATTAGAAGCTAATGAAAGTTGTTAGAGAGAATGCATTCTATTAAATACCAGATCATACATAGGAAACAGACTAAATGGTTGTAAAGGGTCCCATTGGCCAAAAAAATACACTTAAAAGTTAACTTAAGAAACATATAGAGAACACAGCAGGCTGTGAGTATCAGAGAAAAGCATTCCATGGTCAAATGTCACTGAGCAGAGAACTCCCTTCTAAGAAGAGCTCATAAAACATACTAGAGGTTCATTAAGGACAGGTAGGGTCCCATTCAAAGGAACACATTATAAGGGCAAAGTTACAGAATGAATAACTCTTTATCTGAGAGAAAACATAGGATCCACTAAATTCTACTAAGACTTTGCCTGTGTGTTGGTGCATACATACCCTTATCACAACAAAAGTGTTTATTGTTATTCTGTTTTTGCTCTTGCCGTACTTGTACTATGTTATCTGTATTATTGCTGTATTTTGCTTTCTTACTGTACTTTTACTATGTTATCTGTAGTATTGCTGTATTTTGCTTTCTTACTGTACTTGTACTATGTTACCTGTATTATTGCTGTATCTTGCTTTCTTATTGTACTTGTACTATGTTATCTGTATACTCCCTCCATGTTCCCTCTCCCCAAGATGCACTGGGAAATGAGCAACTTGTTGCTCAGTGTGCCTTCCTGGTGAAACATTTCAATAAATAAATAAAAAAAGAAATAAAAATAGTGTGATTTTAAAACCAAGTTTGAATAGGATAAGAAATCACAATATAAAATGCTAAAACATCTTTAAAATAAGAAACTACCTTTATGTATGGCAATTAGTGGGTTTAAAGACAGGCTGCCCTATTGTGAACAAAAACAATCTACTAGCTGTTCGCACTTTCAAACAGTGTTAGCCCTATTAGGAGATGCATATCCTAGCCCTCTGCTCAAATAGTCAATATTTTTCATGAATATTAAAACTTGTACTGCTCAACCATGATCCCTCTGCAACTTTGTACCCAATGTCAACTTTTTGTGTACAATTAAAAATGAAACCTAACAAGGACTCCCTTGCCAGCCCAGTGCTCTGAGGGTTGAGGTGCTGGACATGACACTTCACTCCATGCTGGTGACCCAAGTTCGGGAACGGACTTCGGATGCCGGGAGTTGGCAGAAGGAGGAGGAGGAGAGGATCAAGCATCCAGAGGACTGCTCTTGTCTACTGGGGTGGGTTGTTGGGGTTCCCCATACTGTAGCAACTCCTGGTGGAGACCAGTGGGCACTACAAGGGGTGAGGCTGCAGATGGGGCGAGACAGCATCAGATGTCAGTGGGAGGGGACAGTCTGCTTCCCTCCACATGCAGATATCATTGTACATCCATGCCTCGAGGGTGTAACTAAGTAGGAAAACCCTGGCTGCTAGGGAGGTGGTGATGGAGCTCCAGTTTCCAAGCCCACATGTTCATGCTGGCTCCAACTCCAATCTGACTCTCTGTGGTCCCAACCTCCTCACCTATGGGGCTGGTGAGAGATGGGGGGACCCAGCACCTTATTACTTGGTAGGGTAGGGGTTCAGATGGGCAGCAGAGGTTGGTCAAGTGGGTCACCACCAGAGAGATGCCCCAGCAGTTGGTGACCAGGTGTGAAAAAGAACTGACAAAAAAACAAACAAACAAGGACTCCCTTGTAAGTGAGATACTATATCCTAATATGTCCATGTATCAAAATGTTTCAATGTACATTAAATCTTCTGTTTATATAATAACAACTCTAGCAATTTGAGACAAAAACTGAGTGAATCTACCACCCAACACCATGTCTTACAATCCCCCCTTTTTTGTTTAAAACCAATGTACTGATATCTAATCAGAAGGAATCATATATCTGTTATGCTTGAGAACATACAACAATACCACAGTGTATTCCTATTTTATGTTCATCTACTAAATGTCAAGAGTTTGTGCATATATCTGAGCAAGAATAACAAGGACTCCTAGTAATTGAGATACTGGTATCCTAAAATGTCCTTGTATCAACATGTGTCTATATAAATGCCTTACCCTAAACCTTCACATCTCCGGGAGATTGTGATATAAACCATATACAGTATGTAATACATATACTATATATGTAATACAGACTTTAACCTGTCTGTAAGGGTGTTCATGCATGCAGATGTATGAAAGAAAGAAAACACTGTTTATTGTGAAAGAAATACTAGATACTAGTGCATACCCTGCCACAGTATACAAGTAGATGCCATGGCCTATGGTAACACTCAGATCCCCAGTAAAACATATCAACAGCATAAGTGATTTATAATGATTGGTAACCCAGCCCCAGGAGTTGCGTTACTGTGATTATACAACAAGGTAAAGCATTTAGCTTAACTTAAAAAAAAAATGATTAAATAAAAATCTTAAGTCTTCTACCCTGGGTCTGTGTCCCTACTTTCTGCAATTTTAGGAGGCATGCAAGACCCATGTGAATAACATTTGATATTCAGATTGGTTCCAGTCAATCAGAAGGCTGGACTTGCCAGTCTAGTTTTAGAATAAAGAATTTGAGTATATTAGCTGCTGTGTGATGGATGAGAGATTGAAAGTAAAAGTTTAAGGTGTTAACATCATTACTTTAATTTTCTCTTGGAATGTCGTAATGGACAATAAAGACATTCACACTACTATTTAAATGTGCAGATTCTAAATGATGTAAAGGGTATCATTTGCATTCGTAAGGAGTAAAGCTAGTCACTTCTTGGATTGTGCTAAAATACAGATTCTAACAACGCAACACATAAACAATGAGCAGATTTGAATACCATTAGTCCTGAGTATTTTTATGTATATTTTAAATTATATGGATCCTACCTCAACATATCCCCATTTTATTAAGGATAACAGTTTCCCTCGTTTGTCAGTTTAACAGCAGTTCCTCTTGTGGAATTATTTTCGTTATACATTTTTCTTCCATTTTATGTTTCTCTTTTTCTCCTATCAGGTAGGATTCTCAGTTGTCCCTGTTTGAATGTATTACAACATATTTGATTTGAAATTAAGGATGACTTTAGTTATATTTGCCTGTCCTTATCCTAGATTAGGCAAATTATTCTGTCATAACTGCAGACCCAGGTGCAGAGTGTATTCAGCAATAGTGTCTTACTATGTTTGTAAAAGGGGCAGTGCAGCCAAATTGGAAAATTAAAACTGTTCCAAGCATTTAAAAATAAAACAGTTTGTATAAAACCCTTTAAAGTGGGTGCTGCCGGAGCCTGCCAAGATGGTGGACCCTTCAGAGCTCTGCTCTCTCAACTGGTACTTAAAATCTTCATCCATTCAGTGAATTAACCAGTGAATTAACCATCTGTAATGCTCTCATTTTGCCATTAAGTGCATGCTGAATATGCTGGATTGACTAAGCCTGCAAGCAAACAGACTCAGCATCTGTTGTGAGCCAGAAATGTTGTCAAGACTAGGAGGCCTCCTCTCTTGGGACTCATTTCAGGGTTATGCTCACATCAAATGATTAGGGGGCTGCAGTGAAGCAGATTTCTGTCCTTAATGATCACCTTTCAAAAGTATGAAACATTTACAGACTGAAGGAAGATCGGGCTTCTCTACTATGGTATCTAAAATATCTGCAGTAAAACAGACCATAAACTCTATGGGTGAAAAATCTGTTGAAGACTCTACAAGACTGGGAATGACTGATCAGGGAATTAGAAAGTGACAACAAGCTCAGTTATGTCAGAAGGGGACTTTATGTAGCCAGTTCCTCAATCACAAAATAACAAGATAAAGCTGACCATGAAAACTGGGAGAAGAGAATCAATTACTGCATTACTAGGATCATTGAGGGCATCAAAGGCAAAGACCCAGTCTCCTTTATGCTGTGGTAGTCATGTGAAACTCTGTGAATGGGCCTGGAGGGCCAAGACATGGAAACTGAGCATGCTAACTGCTCCCCCCGGAAGAAGCCAGCAAAAGGAGACAGAAAGGGCCTGAAACCATTAAATAATATTTTTGAGTTTTCTTGATAGGGTCTGAGGCTGCGTGGAAGATGGGGATTGTGAAGGTAGATAAATCTCTCATACATTTCTTTTCAAACAACAGAAAGACCCTCCAAATGCAGTAGTTCTTATAGGTAAAAAGAAATTGCATATCTGTCCTACTCTTGGCATTGTATCCACAGACCTGGGAGATTGCTTCCCTTCTTATCTAAAAGTAATGGATGCTAACTTATATTGAAACTAGGGAGGTGGCAGTAGGGGGCAGAAGCATGGTCCATAGAATGTCTCCAGTTCTTTGAGTAGCTCTCTTGCAGGTCTGTGTTACCTGTGTGAACAGGTAACAATTTTTGTGGCTGCTGACTCTAGCTTCCAGGACTTTGCCTGGCATTTTTGCTTGTAGATTAACCCTTAGGGTCACATAATGAAAGAGCAAGAAGCACTTTTATTCTTCACAGCCCAGAGGCAATTTGGAAATCCATTTAAGCTTGTTGCCACAGTTAGTTGTATCTTGCTGGGTAAGCCTTCCTGCTTCTTCTGCAAAGAAACAGAGTATCTGCAGTTGGTTGGGCTATGGCCTGTAGTTTGGGGGCACGTGTGGCATTTGCAAGATTGCAGCCATCTTGCTAACAGCCAGTTGGCCTTGCTTGTAACACTTAGCATGTGCTAGGCCTTTTAATGTGGTGCTTATTTTAAAAATTGAGTCCCCAGACTCCAGTAGCGTTTTTCAGGTAACTACCAGAATCATTTTTAGTGTTTAAAAACTACACTTAGCCTGTGTAGTCCTATAGACAAGCAAGAACATAGAGATTTGAGATCCTTGAAAGTGTAATGTCTTTGTCTAGTGGTTAGAACTGTGGCATGGAACCAAGAGATCACAGGTTCCAACCCCACTAGAGCCAAATACTCACTGTGTGATCCTGGACAAGTCACTTAGCCTCTAAGTGCTCCAGTCCACTCAGGTGCAGAAATGAGTAGAAGCAGGACACCACTGGCAAAGAGATGTTACATCTCAGCTAGGCTGTCCTCGGGGAAATAAACTGTAAAAAAGAAAAGTGAGACAAAGTAAACTGCCCTGATTAACCCCCCCCCAACTTACCTACTTTATTTTGTACTATCCATGTCATAGCTTAGATGGTAGCAGAAGGCTGCATAATATTTAGCCATCTTACAGTCCAATAAAAGGAAAGGAAAGAATGGAAAGAAATTTGATTTCATACAGTGCCTTTCATATGTACTTGTACTATATTCCAAAGCTCTTTACAAATGATGAACAGCTGCAACAGCCATTAAGTAACAAGAGGAAGGTTAAGTGTAATTAGAAATGCAGCAAAATGTTATTTCGCCAGCAAAATTCTGGTGAAATCACAAGTTTTGCTGTGCAAAATATTCCACGTAATTCAGCGCATTCTGTGAAATATTTCATGGGTGCGAAATTTGGACTTTCATCGGCAAAATGCAGAATTTCATTGGCGAAATGCAGAATTTTGCCCACGAGCGGTGGAATTTCACCTGCAAGTGGCGAAATTCTGCATTTCACCAGCAGAATTTCACATTTTGCACGAACAAAATATTTAATGAAATGCAATTTTGCAAAACTCTAAGAGAAATACAGAGAGATTAAGAGAAAAAGTCAGGAAGTTAAGCAAAGAGGTGAAGTGACTTGGACAAAGTCATAAAGTGAGTAAGTGGTAGTGCTGAACTTTTAACCTGGGTGTCTGGGTTCACAGCCAGGCTCTTCAGCCACTAGCTAGGCTACCTCTCTAAAAAGCATCCCATAATTCTAAAAGTCATTTCCATATGAGCAATAGGCTTGTTTGCATCTAAAAATCCCAAGTCCTAAAATGCGGTATAAAAAATACAAATTACAAAAATACCAATTTCTTTGTATCTGACCCCTCACTTCCTTATGGTATACTTCCAATAGTCTATCACTGCTGGCTCTAAAGTGCAACAATTTAGATAGGTAATATATAAAAAAATGAAAAAAAAACATAATGATGACTTACCTCTATCTGTGTTAGAAAGTTAATGTTTCATAATCTTTAAATTTGTCACCAAAGGAAGGTAAGGGATGCTGTTTTGGATCTGAGAAACTGGCAGCCATATCACTTCCACTTCTTGAAGTCTGAAGCTCTCCATTCCCATTCACCAACATTTTGTGGTGTATGAGTTTGAAGAGCTTTTCATAGGAATAAAGGGGGTGTCTTTAACTTATTTTTATGTGGTTATAAGTCATTTGTTTAAAATCAGATACCGTTCAACTAGCAAGACCCATGTTAGTATTTGACCAACAAGACCCTTGTTAGTTGGGCAATTGCTTTGATTTCACAAAATTACCCTATAATTTATAAAAAAGAAAAATTATGTAAAAAGAAACCACAATTGGTCCAATCTCTTCATGACAAATTGCTGATGTGAGTTTTGGTCCTTCCATACCTGGAAAGTAAAAGAAATTGGGCCTCTGGCTACTCAGAACAAGAATACAGTCACATTCATTTCTTTAGGAATAAATTGAAAACTTATGGCACTTTAACTACCTAACACAGGAGGAGGTAAGACACAGAATGTATTAGGTTTTTTTTTTCAAAGTATGCATCATATTCTTTTCATTATTTTTCATAGTGAAAACTGATAAGCCTAGGGCTGTGCAGAATGCTGAATTTCCAATGGAAAGCCAGCCTGGGGGCACTAAGGGCTGAGGCACTGGGCACCTTACCTCATGCTGCACTGGAGACCCAGGTTTGGGAATAAGCCCAAGCTGTTGGGGGTCAGCATGGACGAAAGAGGAGTGAGCATCTAGAGGACTGATCTCCCTCTTTGGGAGAGGAGAGATCATTGTCCCACTTGTTGATCACCCTCTGGTGGTGGCTGGGGGTGATGCAGGCTGACAGACAAGCAGCTGACAGGTGTGGCATGCATGTGCCCCACACCAGATGCTATGTCTTACACTGGGAGGGAAGGACACTGGAAAAACAGAAAATAGTAGTGGGGCTTCATGAGGTCCCATTCCTGGTCCACCAGTCCGCTATTATGTTCTCCCAGATTTAGATTATGCTACAGGAAGGAAGTAGCTCAATTCCTGGTACACACATGGGCCCAGATATTCAAAGGATTACATGGTGCAACAGTGTTGCACCTTACTGCTCTGATGTGCCCTGGCATTGATATTCAAAAGGGAAAAGTACACCGCACAAATCCCGATGCGCCGGAGCGCATCAGTAATGTATGCAAGCACAGGTAGGGAGGCATGCCCATGCATAACCTGCACAGCCCGATATTCAGCCTGGGGTGTGCAGAGTCATGCATGCACAACCCCTACCTGCGCCTGCACAAAGTTACGCCAGGAAAAAAAGGAACAAGTGATGGCCACCCACAGGTGAGCTGACACATTGCAAGGTGCAACACAGCAACTGCCACCTGTGGGTGGCCACCCAAGTTCCTTCCGCACTTGGCGGAACCCCCATGCCCCATAATGGGCATCCCTGTCTGAACTCCCCCAAGTCCAATATCCTGATGGTCCAGTGGACCGCACTGAGCCTGATCGTGGGTATCTGTAAAATCTCCCCAAGTCCAATATTCCTGGTGGTCCAGTGGACGCACTGAGCCAATCATGGGCATCAGTACCACATCAAATACCCTACTACCCTGGTGGTCTAGTGACTTCACCCACCCACGCCTGAGTCCTCCCGCTCCTCATCAGCCAGCGGGTGGCAGCACTCCACCCGCCTGCCGCCCCACAGCCCACTGACTGACAGCTCGGTAGGGCTGCGCGCCGATGGTTCACAGCATATCCAATGGGCGTGCAGCCCACTCACTATTTAGTCCAGATATGTGAATGAATTCATTCACATATCTGGACTCGAGTAGTACGTATGGGCTGCACTCCCATTGGCTCATGCTGTGAACCAACGGGCATGCAGCCCTACTGAGCTGTCAGTCGGGGGGCAGCAGGGCAGCAGGCGTGGTGCTGCCACCCACCAGCTGACGGGGAGCGGGTGGTGGGGCCCAGTGGGCGGTGGGATGGGGGTGCACTAGACCACCAGGGTAGTAGGGGATTTGATATGGTACTGATGCCCGCAATCGGGCTCAGTGTGGTCCACTGGACCACCAGGGATATTGGACTTGGGGGGGACTATACTGATGCCCGTGATCGGGCACATAGAGGTCCACTGGACCACCAGGGATATTGGACTTGGGGGGGACTATACTGATGCCCGTGATCGGGCACATAGAGGTCCACTGGACCACCAGGGATATTGGACTTGGGGGAGACTGTACTGATGCCCACGATCGGGCACATAGAGGTCCACTGGACCACCAGGGATATTGGACATTTTTTTGTTATATTACAGGAATGCCCGTGATCGGGCTGCAGGGGGCGTCGGTCCCCAACGGCTGCTGCCTGGCAGGGTGCCAGGCGCAAGTCGTTGGGGATCGGTGCACCTGTATGCTAATGGCATGCAAATGGGGCCATAATGAGATGCAAATGCACCCCTGTGCGCCTTGCATAAATTATGGCCCCATTTTCATGTCCCCTTTTGAATATCGCAGGTGCTGTGCATGGCACAATGGCACTTGCGCCAGTTCATCTCCATGCTCCACTCTGGCCACTTGAGCTGGCACAGTGCCACTGTGCCATGCACAGTGGGGGTGGCCAGGGTGTGATATTCAAAGCTGCTGAACCATGGCGCAGCTCCGTTGAATATCACCCAGGCCACACCCCTGCACAACAAAGTTGAGCTGTGCCCATGCTTGTGCCACAGCCTGGCACAGTTTGAATATCTGGGCCATGGTGTGTAATCTGGGAGGGTCTTGTGGATGGTCAGGGTTGTCAGGCTGCCAGACAGGTGGTGTGAGATGGAGTTCCTGCCCCCAGCATGCCCAGGGAGCTTAAACACTTGAATTAAAAAAAAAAAAGAATTTCCAACGGAATGAAATTCTGTGTAATTTTAGAATATTCTACTGATTTACATCAGTTGTGGAAGTTTGACATTCCCCATGAGAAATTTATTTGTGGATTAATAATCTGCAGGTCAAATTAACCATGGATTATTTTTCTTCAATCTTCCCCAAATTATCCCGTAGTTTAGGTGATCAACAGAAAATTATTCTGCAGTTTACACAGAAATACTTTTTGAAATTCCATGGAAAATACAAAGCAATTCCACAAAGCAATTCAGAAGCAGAATTGCCATTTTGTAGCAATTCTGATGGTGGAATTTCACATTCTACACAGCCCTAATAATGACCCACTGCATAGTAAAAACAACTGCTTGTAAGCAATAAGGCATGACAGGCTGGTGGTTGTCACTGGTTATTGCACACCCAGTTGTGTAGTGAGGCACAAGGTCCTTGCACCAAGTGCCATCAGCACCTGGAAGTATATTAACTCATGAGAACCACCATCTAGGAGTGTCTTATTCAGCTTATAAAATGGATCCTCATGCAAAACAAACTTGAATTACAGACTAAAAAATGATGACTGGTTTTGCTTTTTATCTTGACATTGTTGTTTGTTTTGTAGCAAGCTTTACTGTCTCACCACTATCACTGCTATGATTGTACTGTAGGTAGAGTACCACATCCAAGACATTTTTTGTATGTAATGCCCACAGGGTGGGCTTTGACACAGAGGCATTGCCTTGCAATAATGCTCCCTACACAGCACACTGTGGTTCAAGTCCACCAAACACCAAGCAATCAGTTTCATCTCCCCAGTACCGAACTCACTTATAGTCGTCTCCCCAATATCACTGTTTTTTTTTATGGCTGTATGGTGATGTCACCATGCTGGCATACTGCTGAGTAATGGAAAGGACTGACAGGATTGTGAGACTGTGGTCTTCCACTGAGTAGTTTGGTTTGGCTGACTCATAATACTCTGCTGTTCTCTCTATTTACTACAGTGTTGTGTGTGTGTGTGTGTATGTGTGTGTCGCACTCTGTCTGCAGTAAATAGCACTATATCTAGATCCCTTAATAATTGTACCTGTTAAAGAGCTTAAGGCAGTAATTGCTGTAATTCCTATTGAAACACATTTATCATTTTAAAGACATAAAAGATAAATGGCTTTGGAACAGCTAAATAACGTAAACAATCAGTGACATTTCAGAAGGCTGGAGGGAAGGTTTGCCTGTTTACAGATGACACCAAGATCTGTAACAGGGCTGATGCACCAGAAGGTGTGGTAAGAATGAGAAAAGACCTAGAGAGGTTGGAATGATGGTCTTAGGTGTGGCAACTGAAGTTTAATGCAAAAAAATGTAAGATAATGCACATGGGCAGTAGAAACCTGGGAGAGAGCTACAAGATGGAGAGGGCTGCTATCAGTCACCAAAGAGGAATGAGATCTGGGGATCATTATCACAGATGACCTCGAGTCCACCAAGCAGGCAGCAAAGGTGGTGGGAAAGGCCAGTGGGATGTTGAGTTGTATAGAAAGGGGTATCACTAGCTACAGGAGGGTTGTAATGGTTCCACTGTACAAAACACTGGTGAGGCCTCATCTGGAGTACTGCATGCAGTTCTGGAGGCCTCACCTTTGAAAAGACATAGACAGGATGGAGGCAGTGCAGAGGAGGACAACTAAGGTGGTGCAGGGATTATAGCACAAGACATACAAGGAAAGGTTAAAAGACCTTAATATATACACACTGAAACAGAGGGGGGAATGGGGAGGGCATGATTAAAATGTTCAAGCAACTCAAGGGCATAAATAAGGTGAAAGGGGTGAACATCTTCCAGTATAAAAACAGTACTAGAACAAGGGGTCATTACATAAGATGAGAGGGAGGTCGTATAAGGGGAAAAGGGGGGAAGTTCTTTTTCACCGAAAGGGTGGTGGATGCATGGAATGGCCTGCCCCAGCAGGTGGTTTGAGCAAGCACTGTGGCAGGATTCAGACATATGTGGGATAAGAACAATAGGGCCATAGAGATGAGAGAAAAGGAATAGCTAAACTGGTGATCAACTATTGGCGCTGGCTGCCACTACAGGTAGGGAAAAAGGGAAGACTTGTGGGCCTGGTGGGCCTTTTCTGCTAACAATTTCTATGTTTCTATGTCACTATGTCCAACCCCTTTCTATAACATAGTAATTTAATCTTGTATGGGAATCTAGATCCATTATGTCCAACTCATCACTGTAACATAGTAATTTAATGTTGTCAGGGACTCTAGCTCTATCATGACCACCCCCTCACTGTAACATAGTAATTTAAGATTGTTAGGGACTCTAGATCTATCATGTTCATCCCCCAACTGTAATATAATAATTAAATGTTGTATGGGGCACTAGGTCCATCATGTCAACCCCTCACTGTAATACAGTAATTAAATATTGTAAGGGATTATGGGTCCATCATGTTCAACCCCTCATTGTAACATATTAGTTTAATGTTGTAAAGGACTCTGGGTCCATCATGCCCAACTCCTCACTGTTTAACAAGAGGTATTGTAAGTCGCAAGAAGTATCTGTACTCCAAAAGAGAATTGCTTCTTTATTTTAATTAACTAATGAAAAGTTAATCCCTCCTCAGAAAGGGAAGTGAGTGGATTAAAATTTTGTAAAACCAGACCCACATTTCACCTGGGGCTTCAACAGTCAGCCATGGGTTGATGCAGGGGCCTGTCTGGGTGTCAACTATACAGGAGTCTAGGGCATGCCACTTTCACTGAGAGGGCTTGTAGGCACAGGAAATGTTGACAGGCTAACACAGGTGAGGGTCTGCAGCAGCCAGGTGCTGGAGGCATGCTGGTTAAGGCATGGGTGGGGGATTTGTGACACAAACGGAGAGCAGTCAGAGGCGTATGAATAGTGCTTATGTTTGAAAACCTGAAGCTACCACTGTTAATATAACTAGGCAGTCACCAGGACCCAAACCCCAGTGCTGCTTCCTCTCCCCCTCCAACACTGGGTGCCCAATTCTGGGGTTGGACGGCAAACTAAAATGTAAGTAGCCACTTGCTGCCCAACCCTGGTGCCACTAAACTCTCCCCATTCTGACACCAGGTGTCAAACTCTGGAGTCAGAAAGTAAGTTAAAAAGTAAGCTGACAATGACAGCCAAATCTGGTGCTACCAACCCACCCCATTCTGTCACCAGGTTCTCAGCACCCAGGTCCAAGAGTCAATGAAAAAAGTAAACAGACACTGGGAACCCAGCTCCAGTGATGTTTTAGAAAGAAACATTAGTTGTTATTTGCACTAATCCTTTGTAGCATTGTTCCCTGCTATTCATTATTCTATTGCACTTTTGTTTACTTGCCACTCGTACATCAAATAAAAACAGCTTTATTCCATAGTCAGCAGTAAAACTTTAACCAGCTTCATGAAAAAGCATATGTGAATTCATAGGATGACTTGAAAAACAAAAGTACAGTAATGCAATGAATAGCAGGGAGCAATGCTACAACAGATTAAGCGAACACAATTAACGCTTCACTTCAGAAGTGGAGCTTCTTCAGAGTTAGCAACTTAATGTAGAAATGCCAAGTTATATTACCAGTGATGTGTACAAATTAAAAATGTAAAACAACAAATGGGACACATCCTCAGGATAAGAGGAGGCACTTATAAAATTACAACCAGCAATTACAGTAATGAAAAGTATTGTATAATATAAAACATGGTATAAACTACACACAAGGAATATTTTCACAGTTGGTTAGTGCATGCAATTAGAAAAAGCTTTACATATGAACTGCAGTATCAGGGAATATAACTTTATATAGAAGTCTATTGCATGGATGTTGGGGTGAAGCACTGAGGATATAAAATGTTTAGGTATTCATTTATATAGCCCTTCTCTTGATAGGCATTTTCTTAGGACTGTGGAAGCAATGAACTCTGCAGTACAATGATTTCAAATGTCAAGAATCTTTTTAAAAAAACATGTACAAAGCAGGACATTATTATATCAGATATTCAGGCATAATGGATCTATACATTGGGGGGCTCATTATAGCCCAGGTGTGAATGATTGCTTTGAACTTGGGCACTTTCTGTAAGATTTCTACAGACAATCTTTATTTCCAGTATATGAAGATGGCATATTTTGCAATAGATGTGTTTCTTTATTGTAGTGTGAATAAATGAGCATCTGATATAATGTCCTGCTTTTTTATTGTTTCTTAGAATACATGCCTGACATTTGCATTTTGTCTCATAGAGTTCATTGGATCCACAGTACTAGAGAAAATGTCTCTCAAGAGAAGGAATACATATAAATGAACACCTGTACATTTTATATCCTCAGTGCTTCACCCCAACATTTGCAAAATGGACTTCTATATAAAATTGTTTCTTGATATTATGGTTTATATGTAAAGCTTTTTTTAATAAGTGCATGTACTAACCAACTGTTGAAAATATGCCTTGTGGGTAGTTAATATCGGGTTTGATATTGTAATTGTTATTACCTTTATTGCCAGTTGTAACGTTATGAGCCTCTTCATATCCTGAGAATGTATCCAATTAGTACCAGACTGTTGATGTCTCTTTCATATGCGACACTGTATGGCATATTTTGCAATAGATGTGTTTCTTTATTATAGTATGAATAAATGAGCATCTGATATAATAATGTCCTGCTTTTTCATTGTTTCTTAGAATACATGCCTGACATTTGTATTTTGTACCATAGAGTTCATTGGATCCACAGTACTAGAGAAAATGTCTCCTAAGAGAAGGAATATATATAAATGAACACCTGAGCATTTTATATCCTCAGTGCTTCACCCCAACATTTGCAAAATGGACTTCTATATAAAATTGTTTCCTGATATTATGGCTTATATGTAAAGCTTTTTTTTAATAACTGCACGTACTAACCAACTGTTGAAAATATGCCTTGTGGGTAGTTAATATCAGGTTTGATATTATAATTATTACCTTTATTGACAGTTGTAACGTTATGAGCCTCTTCATATCCTTAGGATGTGTCCCATTAGTACTAGACTGTTGATGTCTCTTTCATATATGACACTGTATGCATACTACATGTAATATGACACATTTTAAATAGAACCATTAACAACAAAACAACATATAATTCCTGATATTATGAATATTCACTAAAATCAACTTGCAGCTGTATTGACTCTGACTAGGGTTTGTATTTGTTGCTGCTGTTTTTATTCTTTGATTATCCCACTTGTATACCGACCCATCAGGTAGCTGGGGGGGTGGGCAGACATTTTTTATTCAGTGATAGGCCAGGTTTGGAATCAAATCCATGAGATAGTTGGGGAAGGGAAACCAATTTTTTTTTTAAATTTCCTGACAGACCAGGCTGGGCTTGGAATATGTCAGATTGCTAAAGGGAGGGGGGACATTTTTTTATTCCCTGAGAGTCCTAGTTTGGCCCTGGGCTCATCAGGTAGCTTGGTGGAGAAGGAAGAGAGACAATTTTTTTCTCTAACGGATCATACTGGTCACAGGATCCATTTGGTAGTTGGGGGAGGGGCAAGATTTGTTTTATTTCCTGCTGGACCAGGTTGGACACTGGACCATTCTGTTGCTGTGCAACCGACTGAGTTAAAATGTGCATGACAATGTGATCCAATACCTATATGCATACTGGGAAGAGTGCATAGCTGAGGCTAAAGTCCAAGAGAAGGAAACAGCAACAGTGGGAGAGTTGGGCAGTGAAGCTGGGATCACTGGCACTTGGAATTACAGCCTCAAATGTGTGCACTATCAGTCTCCATTGGTCCAGTCTCTCATGTTAGTGTGCTGCAGGCCAGAGGAGGTAGAAATGGCTGTACAGGTTGGCAGAAATAGTAGCTCAGCAGCCACATGTCTCCAGTGCTGTGTTTGAGTCCCTCATTGTGACTTAAGTGGATGGGCATGGAAAAAGCAGTGTTTACTACCCTGCCTGTTCCATCTTCTGCTCACCACTTTTCTGTTGCCTACTGCTCATCTCCATTTGACTTAATACACAGGCCAGATTGGCATAGGTCCTATCAAGTAGTTTGAAGGAGGGACAATTTATTTATTCCCTGAGATGTGTGAGGTTGGGCACTGGACTGGCAAGATGTCTAGGGTGAAAATGGACAGATTTGTTTTAATTCCCTGAAAGCAATGTTGGCACCTATCAGGTTGTTACAGGAGGGTCTTTTTTTTTCTTTGGACCTGTCTGGTTGTTGGGGGAGGGTCTTTATTTTAATTTCCTGACAGACCTGCTTGTACACTGGACCTGTCAGGTTTTTGGCCAGATTGGGCATCAGACGTCTCGGGTTGTTGAGGAAGGGACATTTTTTTTTTTAGATGCTCCAGATTGGGCACTGGACCTGTCAGGTAGTTTGGGGGATGACAACAGATGTTTTTATTCCATGGTGGGTCACATTGGGCACTGGATCCATCAGGTTGTTGAAGGGAAGGGGACTTTTTTTATTCTGTGATAGACTGGGTTGCATACTGGACCCTTGAAGTAGCTTGGGAGAAAGGAACATTTTTTGTTCTTTTCTGTGATGGCATAGATTCGATATTGGGGAATCAGGTACCTGGGGAGCTAGTGCATCAGATTTGTTTCTTATGCTCTGTTGGGTCATGTAGGGGACTGGATCTGTTAGGTTGTTGGGGAAGGAGGGCAGATATTTGTTTTTTTCCCTGATAGGTTAGGTTGAGCACTGGACCCATTAGGTAGTTGGGAGAGGAGGCCACATTTTTTTATTCCATCTGGCCAGGCTGACCACCAACATTAAATTCTATTCTACATTCCCTGCGCTATCTGTATGGAACTTCTGTGGCTTGTAAAACACTTTGTGAGACAGTGTGTATGAAAGTCATTGTTGGTTAAGTGCTGTACTGCAAATGACCTCACTCTGGTCACCCTGTTGCTCCAGCAACATCTCTACCAATCCCCTTAGTTTTCCCACTTCATGGCCAGGCTACTCAGACTGACTAGACACTCTGATTTTTTTTCATTATACAGAGAAGTTGGGAAAGCTACATCTTAGTTTCTAAAGCACAAAAACTAGTTGTTTTATGTAGTGAATTTAATCTTTTACAAAAAAGTTAGCTTTCTATTTACAAAGTTGTGCAGAGAGAGTTTATTAGTGGTTCCTCTCTGAGCTCATTCATTATCATTCTGTTCATCACAATGGAGGGGGCTAGTCTAAACAACCCAATAATTGATTTAGTGCATCACCTAGGTGAGCTGCATGTTCACAGAGTTGCACCACTTGCTCAACAGGTTCTCATGCAGTCTCCTCCTTGCAGCAAAAATAAAGTTAACAAAGCATTACAGACAGCTGCAAGGACAAATGGCAAGACACAACACTTAACTGATTGGCAGCCATAAAAAGGTGTATCCCAGTCCCCAATACATTTAAATGGGACAGCTGCAAAACACCAATACCTAAAAATGAAATTTTTACAGTACATAACAAAAAGGTTCCTATTTCAAACTCATAATGTGGTCTTGCCTCAGTGATATTATCCTATTGTGCCACTATGTGGTGCTGTTGGCGTATGAGACATTTACTGCATTTATTATGTTTTCCATGTGCTCAGATGCTTGAAAGCAAAGGTGTGTTTTTTAATGAAAGTGGGACATTTACTCACAGAACTAGATTGAGAAAGCCTTTGAGTTCCATGCTTTTGCTGCTGATCTTAATCAACTGACCACTGTGCCAGGGTGCTGTGTGGCCATTTAGTCAGAATAAGACTGTACTACAGTATATGGCAATAAGAATTGTTTAAATACAGCACCATGCTGTGTTGTGCATGCAGCAACAATGATTGGTTCAGAGCCACTTTGTGTCAATGTAATAAGTGTTCAAACAGAGAATACATGTAGATAAACAACATGTGAAGATGCATGGGTGAGTCAGCCAGAGGTGGAACTGATGGGAGAATGAGGGGCTAGTTAGAGTGGGAGTAGAAGCAGGGGGATTTCAATTGAGCAAGATGATGTGGTGGGTAGCAACTAGTAGGAGGAAATCTGAGTGTGAGGATTGGGGTGTTAAGCATCAAAGTATGATAATACAAAAAATGTCTCTAAATGATTTTTTTACATGTTTGATATGTGTTACATCATTGCTAGGGTGGCTGCCAAAAATGTTTTTTTTTTCAAAACATTTCTGGCAGGCATGGTTATCTAGGTGCACTGTGTCCTGGCTGCTGGAAAGTTCCCTGAAGTGGTGACTGTCACTCCAAAAGGCACTGGGTTCCAAACACACACAGCCAGTCAGAACACAGGAAATTCTCTACCCATTTTATAATTGGACTTAGCAATAGGATTTACAATGATTTCAGCTCATATTGTTGACAAAAGGAAGAGGTATGACATACACTGGGAAAAATGTCTTGCGGTACAGAGACCATCAATGACACAATGTAAAAAAGGAGAATCAGCACCCATCAGAATGTAAGAGCCAGATTCTATAAATGACAAGTGCAAATGTCTTACCATATTTTATTCATATGAGGTGTGCAGCCTGGGGTAAAAAAACAACAATGGTCCATGAGGAAACATGCTGGCAGCAGACTTATGACTTTATTACAGAAAAGACAACTCCTTTGACATTTCACCCCAGGGGCTTCTGTGCTTCATTAGAGATGGATGTTTCCATGTGGATCACTATGTTTTCTTACCCCAACCTGCACACCTTATATGGATAAAAAACAGCAAGATATTTCTGCTTATCATCATTGTGTCTGGTTCTCTCATTCTGATGGGTGTTGAGTCTTCTTTTTTACATTCAGCAAATACTCTTCCAGTCTTCTTTTTTCACTTTCCTAACTTTTTTTTACAATTGGTGTTACACAACCTGTGAAATCATATATCCTACAGTATAATGAAGAGACTGTACAGCTTTCCTTTCCTGGAATCACTGGGCTGGGTTTTCAATCAATTGCAGCATGACTTGGCCATACCTATGGTACTTGGAATAAGACTGATAGATCACAGAAAATATGGTCTGTCTTCTTATCACAAGTGTCATGTGCTGCACACCAAAATGATGTAGGAATCAAATATTTGAGGCATTAATCATTTTTTTAAGCCATAAATTGTGCAGTGTGGAACCCCCATGGTGATATCCCTAAAATGAGATAGACCAGGGCCAACAGAGACAGACTGGGTACAGTTTGAAAGGTAAGATAAAAACCAGGGAAGGTAAGGGAAAGGAAGAGTAGTTTAGACCAGAGGTAGTGAGTTTGTTTAGAAAAAGAGAGAGGTCATTGTTGGCAAAAACATTGGCCAAATGAAAGAAAATAACACTGGTCTGAAGACCCAAATCCAAGTCTGAAAGAATGAAATCAGTGAGTCTAACCAGAGAGATAGATACAGAATGCACTGCACAAAATCCAGATGTGCCAGAATGTTTGAAAAGCTCATGAAGGCATTCTGGCACATTTACACACATGCAGCTATGGCAGTACAACTGACACAAGTGCTGTGACCAGACCTTTGAAAATCCAGGCCACTATCTCTCATCCTTAAAAGGGACACTGTCAGACCCTGATTAGTGAAATTTCAGTCAAACCTCTCTGGAATGCACTACTGCTACTAGATGCCTAACAGGAACCTTCTTTGTGTGTTGTCCCTCTTTTTGGTGCCATTTGTGTCCATTTTGTTACTTTCTTATGGTTTCTCTGTTCCATGTGGTTCGTCACAGTTCTTGAGTGCAAGTGCAGACGTGCATATGCACACGTGCAGCTTCAGTGTGTTCGCACCTGTGCATGCTCCTATATATATTCATCGAGTTGCTCTTCATGCTAACAGCACAGCTT
This sequence comes from Neoceratodus forsteri, assembly GCA_016271365.2. NCBI lineage: Eukaryota > Metazoa > Chordata > Ceratodontiformes > Ceratodontidae > Neoceratodus > Neoceratodus forsteri. The sequence goes on along the minus strand of CM028137.1, from coordinate 255,231,553 downwards.
ACTAAATCTGCATCTGAAACCAAAGCTCCTTATTTTGTTTTGTGGGTGCCAAGGGACAAAGATTGTTCACCTACAGAGCCCCTCTTTGGATGAATGCCCTCAACTGTGACATCTCCTCCGAATCCAAATTGGGCCCTTTCAAATCTAAGTTACAGCAACTACTCTTTGCCAATCATTTTGTGACTGCTTCTGCTAAACTCTCTTTGGCAATCTAAACCCTAGCACTTGATTACTGTTAAATCTCCTTAGCACCATCTCTGACATCCCCTCCCCTGCTACCTGCTCCCTTCACCTTTCCTCCCTCTACCTAATGCCACCCGCCCCCCCATCCTGACAAGGTCTGTTCTTGATTTTAACTTACCTTATGATTTTAACAGTAACTGACAAAGCTTGTTTTGGCTGATTTTCAATTTACTGTATGCATTCCTGTGCATGAAACTGCTTAGCATTACTCATTTCTATTCTTTAATTCTCTGTGAATGTCAACTATTGCTTTCTTTTCTTATTTAGAATTATTTTACCATACCTGTTTAGTCTGTAAAACTGTTGATCTCCTTTCTCTATGTATACTGTTTTGCCATACTTTTGTTCTCTTAACCTGTTGCATTATGCTGCTGTCGTGGAACCTTTGTAAAGGAGCTCTAAGCTCAAAGGCATTTGTAATCTGAGATCTAAATAAATAAAAAAAATAAATAAATAAGCGGTCAATTTGGCATAAAAAAGCTGGGATCAAATGTAGTCAGCAGTACTTTTTATAGCTTTACTTTGTTACAGGGGTCTAATAGGTGCCAGAAACCTATTCTAATACAAAGAGGACTGCTACATCTCTAAACAACAGCACCTTAGGCATTCCACAGCTGTAACCTGTCCCTGAATTTATGCACTCTAGCCGTAGGGATGGGGTGGTGGTTGTGTGGTATGTCATTTGGGAAGGGGACCATGAGCTCTCAGTACAGAAGCAAGAAGAAATGCATAGTACAGTACATTTATCTGCAACACTCTTTGTTCACTCTTCAAATCTTCATCACGCTCATCACAAATTCAAGGAGGGGCACTTTGTGGACAGTACCTGCTTCATCCTTACCGTCATATGCAGGTTTACTATGCTATGCCATTAGCATGAGGAGCAGACCTGATGGTGAGTAAAGGACTGAGTGTGCTGGCATGACACACTGGAGCTGCAAGGTGCACATATGTGATTGGCTCTTGCACTCGGGAACTCAGGCAGACTGTGCAGCACCTGCAGGATGAAGAAAACATAAAAAAAGTAGCAAAATGCTTAAAACAGCAGCCGAAGGAGAGACAGCACATAAAGAATGTTCCTGATGGGCATCCTGTAGCAGTAGCGAGTTCCAGAAAGGTAGGCTAAAATTTCACTAATCAGGGTCTGAGTCTGACAGTGTCCCTTAAACATTCAGACTGGCTACTATTGCCACTAGCCTTTGCTATGCCACATCAACAGTTCTATGTTGCAAAAAAACAGGAATATTGTACACATGGCCACTGAGTTCAGTCTTTGTTATGTCAGTCAGGAAGACAGAACCTCTGCCTATTTATATCATTCTTTTAAAATAGGTTTCTGTCTGATGCAGACAAATGTAATGTTTGCAATCATTTTCAAAGCAACCTCTTATATAAATCATTTAGTGAGATTTATAGTAACAGCAAAAAGCTTTGTTTTAAAACCTTTCTTTATTCAAGAGATTTACTGAATAATTTTGCTTCAAACCTCAAAGAGTACATTCTGCATAATATAATCCAGTGACAGAAATGCCCCCTCCTTTACACTCTCAATCTTTTTTATTTGGTTTATTTGTTTGCTAACGCAAGCACCATACATGGCACTGCTGCCCTGGAAGATCACTTTTAATACAAGCATTTAAAAATGCAACTTTATTCTGAAAGCTAAATCAAGACACAGCAGGAGTTGATTCCTTCCACAAGTTTATGGCATGCATTTGTATATGCATACTAGCTTTAATAACAGTTGGAAAGTCGCAAAAAATAATCAGAGTATGCAAAAAACATTGTACTAGTTCTGCATTTTTTCCAGAACAACAGAACCATAGATCACATTTTGGACAATCACAATATGGCTATAAACCTTTAAGTCACAGATGTAGAAATTAAGAAAACATGTTGTCAAAGAAGTTCTTACCCTGGCTAAAATAATCACAAATAGATTTTAAGTATAACCATTACACAACAAGGTTAATTCTAAATGCTAAATCAAACACAGCAGGAAGAAACCCTTGCACAGGTTTACAGCGTAGTTTGTAAATGCAAACAGCCTTAAATAACAGTTGTCAAGGTCTGTGAATAAAACATAATAGGTGGCAAGGTATGTGCATAATACATAATTGGAACATGTGGAAAAACATTATTCAGCTCAAGAATTGTTTTAGGTGCTGGGGACATAGATCAGTATCTTGACAATCATACCATTTTAAGTCAAAGATATTGAACAGAAATATATAGTGTGCAGTAAAACAATAATAGTCTTCACCAAAGCACATATTTTGAAGAAAATCATTTGCCGCCAATGACCCTGAAAAAATGGTGCTTTGTGGTCTGAATGCAAACAACTCAAGAAAGCTAATCAGACCATCTGGAATACAAAATTATAATTTAGTTCTGAGATGACTAAAATGACTCAGATGGGCTTTCAGCATAAAATAAAAATTCTGTTTGCCTTTTCAATAAAAGATTGATTTTAGGGCATGTTTCAGAATGCCATTCAGAAAAGACAATGATACCTACATCACGTTAGCAGCATACAATTGATCTTCCTGACTTTAATAGGAAATACAACTTAAATAATACCTGCCTAGCATAATCAAATTATGCAGGATGCATTATATTCCGCTGTAGGGAGTTTGACATAGCCCTCTCATCCAGAATTTTCATTCTCAAACTCTTATTTCTCTGATTGTTCTGTTATATGTAGTTTACTCCTAAAGAGCACCTGTGTCTGATTTTCAAATGCCTTGGCATGGCCCAGGAACTAAGTCCCCCATGTGCAATTTATCAGTGTGAGGAGGGGGATATCCCCCCTACTGGCAAAAAAACAGTTTTCAGCATTTTTTGAGCATGGTCATTTTCATTTTTTTATTTTATTAACTGGAGGGGGTTACATTTTTGACTCTGTGTTCCTCAGTTCTATAAGAGGGAGAATTCTATAAGAGTGGGACTGGGCATTTGGTGATCTCTAGATTAAATTCCATTTTCAAAGAAAATGGATTCAGGATCAGAAACTATGACCACCACCAGCAGTACTGTTATAATGGGTAAACAACAAAATATTCCCCCAAAACAATTTCAATGGGCCTACGCAACCAGAGTAGTGTTTTGCTTGTGCACCTGTGATACTGTTTGACCATTCACACTCTGTTCCACAAGGAATTACCACCCTGTAAGAGTACTGAAGGCAAGAAACCCTCAAAGAGGGTTCAACACCTAGAGGTGCTGTCGGAAATATTCCCTTGGCAAAAGATGACTTAGGAAGGAGCCCCCAAGAAGAGAGAGAGAGACATGCCACTGGAGGAGGAGGGGAGGATGGTGGGGCAAAGAAAAAGTGCTTGAGAAGGAGGCTGGGAAGAACTGCTTATATAGCTCAGGAAGGGGGTGTGGCTGGTTGCTCCCCCATTGAATTACAGGCATAGCCTTTCAATTCAATGGGCCTATGCATCAAGTAGTGTTATACTTGTGCAATTGTGACAACTGTTTGTCCATTTGCACTCTCTATTCCGTGAGGAATTAACACCCTGGAGGAGTACTAAGCAAGGAAACCTCAAGAGGGTTCCACCTCTATAGGTGCCATGGGAAAGATTCCTTGGCTAAAGGTACCTTAGAAAGGATACCCAAAAGAACACTGAGAGTAAACATTGACTATGAGGTGCAGAATCTGATTGACAGCAATGAGACAGCTTGATAAAATGCAAATGAGATGCACAGGTTGTCAGGAATGCACTGTGGAATGGATTGCACTGATGAGATCAGGCAGCTTCCTAAGAAGAGATGGAACAGCGAGTAGGGCCACCATCCATTTCCATCCAACAGTAGAAACCTACCTAAGGAAACTAGGGAATATACTATAAACAGCTAACTACATATTATGACCCTTGGAGCAGAGGAGAGGAAAATCCCCTTTTAAAAGAAGGAAACCTCTGGTGATCCAAGGCCTAGGTCGCCTTTCCTCCAGGATAGGGGTAATTTGTTTAGTGATGGCTCTGCTACTGCAATTTAGAAACCCAACAGAAGGGGAGGAATATTCCAATTTAGTGGAAAGGTCTCACGATCACTCTAATGCAAATGCCGTGAAAGGCTGCGAGAGGCCTCTGCAGCAACAGGTACTTTGAGTGAGAGCAGACACCCAAGATGGGAGGAGGAGAGCAATGACCACTGAGGCACTCACTTGGCTTACTGACTAACACAAACTGGTGAACCAGAGAAGGTCATAGGGAGAATAGTTTTCCAAGGTACCATAGTAACACCATAGCCAAAGGAGCCCCATTGGACTGGAAGGGCCCCACCCCTCGGCATCTGAAGTCTTAAATTCTGCATCAAGAGGTGTGCTGTATGAAACTGCATGCTAATGTGCTGCCCCACGTGAGGAAATTCCCACTATGGGCCAGATGAGAAGGACCCCACTCTGAGGTTCACATGCTCAAGATGCGGACATCATGAGTGCAGAGCAAGATAGTCAGCTTACAGGGCAAGTCCTGAGCCAAAAAAGGTAATGTACATGGTTGGCATGCCTCCAATTTAGGAATGAGAGCATGTTTCAATTTGAATGCTTGATAGGAGGAGGACTGGCTGAAGCCAGCGACCATAGATTGGGCGCAGATTATTGATGAGGGGCTGGTCTTGAAAGGTCGCGAGCAAACTCTGCAACCACATGAATGAAAAGCTGCGAGCAAACTCTGCAACCACAAAATTGAAAGGTTGTGCATGAACTCTGCAACAATGAGAACTATCAAGGCAAGGCTTGGGTGAGCTAGGAGGCTGCAGTGAGAGCCAACAATTGGTACTTTGGTAAAAGTGTCAGTGTCAGTGGCTCAGTAGGTAGCACACTCGCCTCTGAGGCCGGGAGATCAGAGGGCTGTGGGTTCAGTTCCCACATCTGGCACTTGGGTTAATATCTCAGTACTGACACTGTAGTGCAGCATGAGAGGGTGCTGCACGCCTGAGGTGCCGCTTCGATGAGACGTTAAACCGAGGTCCCATCTGCCTGGATTGGTGGTAGTTCAGGTGGATGTTAAAGATCCCATGGCACTTATCGAAAAGAGTAGGAATTTCCCGGTGTCCTGGCCAAATTTCCCTCATTCACTAAAAATACCACCAACAGCTTAATTTGGTTCAAGGTCAGTTGGCATTCATCTGTATCCCCCTCCCCCGGTTCGTGCCTGAAAATAGGCAGGATTTGTCTAGTGCACTTACCCGGTCAACAAAAGCTAAAATAAAAAAAAAAAGTAGTAACCAGTGGAAAACAAGGCAACCAAATCCATTATGGAGTCAAATTAATTGAAAGGCTTGCCTGTAATGCAGTTGCCAAGCAGCCAGCTACTCCCACTTCCTGAGCTATATAAGCAGTTCCTCTCAGCCTCACTGTGAAGCATTTTTGTCTTTGCAGCCGGAGGCTATGTTGGTTTGTCTTCTGAGCTGGCTGGGGCCTAACCCCCAGCCTCCGGTTTCTGTGTGTCTCTGCTGGACTTCAGTGTTTGTTTTCCTGCTTCTGGTTTGTATCTTTCCTCCGGCTGTATGCTTCCCTGTGTTTTGTTTCTTGTTTTTTTTTTTTGGGGGCTTTTCCTGTTTTCTGTTTTGTTTCCTTTTTGGGGCTTTTATTTTAAAACTCCTAGCATACTACAGAGCTCATGCTGCTTGCTTTCAGTTACAACTTCATTTACTGCACTACAACTGCAACCTACTTCAGAGCCATGCTATTGCTTTCTAGTTACCTACAACTTCAGCCACTGCTGCTGACTGTTTACTTTAATTACTATTGTGCCCAGTGCCTGTGTTTTAACACTGTACTCATTTAACTACTGCTGTACAGGCCCACTTGCTTCTTGCTGCTGCATTGTTTACACCTATTCCTATTCTACCTTGCTTACTCTGAGGTTAGCTGAAGCTCCTGCTGAGGCTATTAAACAAGCTTTATATCTGCATGTGGTTCTTGGCCTTTCATCCTTCCTTGTTTGTCCTACGGTGGGGACTGAGGTGTTTGGGGGTCGGCCTATGTGGTTAATTAATTTTGTTCTAAATCCTGTCTTCGCCGATGAAAATTCTCAGTTTGTCACCTTGATTTGGCTATTCATGTCTGGCTGGCTTGCCCCTAACTCAGTGCTGTTTACTTGCTATACAGTTGTTATGCAGGTCCACCTATTACTACTACTACTACTACTACTGCTTACTGACCTATCAGGTCCCTACTTGCTTATGCAATCATTGCTCCTTGCTTACGCAAGCCATTGTTTTATGCCTAGTGCCATCCCCTCGGCTTCGCCTGGGATTCTACTGCTCTCAATATGCATCCGACCTTGCAAGGTCTCAGCACTCAATGCTCCTTGCGATCTCAGCACACCGTGCTCATTCAGCTCACCAGCTTTACAGCTCTCAATTAATTCTGGGGCATGCCAGCCATTCTAATCTGGTGCAGGTTCCTGCACCCGGCGGTCTCAACTCTGCATTTAGTCCGCATCATTGGCGTGTCCAACTTGGGAGGATCCTTCTCACCTGGCCCATAGCTGGGAATGTCCTCGCCCTGGGCTTGGCTTTAGCTGCCTGCTATGCAACAGCAGCTCCTGGTGTAGAATTTAAGACAAGCAGTGAAGGGTGGTTATGATGATCTCCTTTGGCTCTAGTGTTCCACTATAACGGTTGGCCATTGACTTTAGTGGTTTCCCTAGCAAGGCACCTTCATCGCATTCTCCCCACAACTGCCTCTGGTCCACTTGGTTTGATTTAGGGCGGGTAGGCCAGGTGAGTGCCTCAGCAGTTGTTGCTCTCCTCCTGCGCCTTGGATGCTCGTATTGTTGCAGAGTTTTCTTGCAACCTTCCAAGACATTCCCGCTAGAGGGTTTCAGCGAGAGCCTTCCTCCAAATTGGAATATTTTCCACCTCCCTTTAATTGGGTTTTCCAAATTGCAGCTGCAGAGCTGTCACTAAATACATTTTCCCAAGCCTGGAGGGAAGGTGACCTAGACCTTGGATCCCCAGAGAGTTCCTCCTCATAGGGTTTTTTTTCTCTCCTCCATTGCCTCAGGTCATAACACTTAGCATAGCTTTCCCTAGTTTCCTTAGGTAGGTTCCGTTGTTGGATGGAGGTGGAGGATGTCCTGCCATTCCATCTCTCCTTAGGGATCCCTTCTCTCAGTGCAAGTCATCACTATTCTTCTCTACTACTATGTTCCAGTTACTGCTTCTACGTCATTGTTACTGCTTGCTCATATGCATAATGTTGCCTCCTTTGGGGATACTACATTTCTTTTGGGGATTCCTAAGGTACCTTTAGCCACGGGAACCATCCTGTGGCACCTCTAGGGGCAGAACTCTCCCTGAGAGTTCCTTGCTTCATACCCCTACAGTGTGGTAATTCCTCTGGAATAGAGTGCAAATGGCCACAACCAAAACTAACAGTGTTACACAAGCATAACACTATACTGGCTGCATAAGTCAGTGAATTGAAAGGCTTGCCTGTAATTCAGTGGCCAAGCAGCCAGCCACTCCCACTTCCTGAGCTATATAAGCAGTTCCTCTCAGCCTCACTGTGAAGCATTTTGTCTTTGCCCCCACCTTCCTCCAGCAGCAGTGCTCTCTCCTTAGGGGGATTCCTAAGGTACCTTTAGCCATGGGAACAATCCCATGGCACCTCTAGGGGCAGAACCCTCTCTGACAGTTCCTTGCTTTGTACCCCTACAGGGTGGTAATTCCCCTGGAATAGAGAGTGCGAACGGCCACAACCAAAACTAACACAGTTACACAAGCATAATACTATATTGGCTGCGTAGGTCAGTGAATGATGACATAGAAGGTAGATGTTTGGGAGTGAAAGGCTGTGATGTGAGCACTTGAATCAAAGAGATTGAGCAGAAATGAATCAATGAGGTTTAGAAAATAGGAAACATGTAAAAAATTGGCAACAGCATTTGCCACAGCAACAAAATGGGTGGGCTGCATAGGTAAGCATAATGCATTGCATATGAGATGAGCTGAATTGTGTATACTCTTAGTCAACCAGTAAAACTTTTCTTAGCAGCCGACCAGGTGGCAAAGAGGGCTGGTATTGTGGGCCCTTACCTTTTCCCACGCTGGTGACCTAGGTTCGGAATGAGCTTGGGTCATCAAGGATTGGTTGGGATGGGAGAGGATTGAGAGTCCAGAGATTGCTCTCTTCTCCTGAAGTGGGGAGACATGCCAGCTTGGCCAGGGCTGCCCCAAGGTGGACGCCTAGGGGTAGAGCAGCATCAGGGCAGCATGAAAAGGGATGGAACTGTGGTGAACGTCAGAGGAGTGCACCTCCATGCACGAGTTCGATGCTCTGCAGTGGGGTGGGAAGAAAAACGGAGCATTGGAGGGCTTAATGAAGCCCAGCCCAGCTGCCTCCATGCCTGCACTGCCACTCGGTCGGTGACCTGGTCTAGCTCGGATCTGCTGTACTGGTGGAGGAAGAGCGCCTTTCCTGTCTTGCACTGCCACAAAGGGGAGCTCATGGGAGAACTAATGACCAAGTATGCTCATCGAGGGAGGCGAGGGGGCTGGTTTGAGGGGTCAGGGCTGTTGATGCAGCCACCCCTCTGACACAAGGAGGAAAAACATCTATATGGGGGAAAAAATGTTTTCTCAGTTTCAGCTATAGAAAAGAAATTATTAGCATACCTGTCAAAGCTACACTTATAGGCAACTCCTATGCTATGCACAATGATTTTTTTTTAACTTTCACAATACTAGCCTTGCCATGTCTACAGTGCAATTTCTAAGCCAAATGAGTCAGTCATCTTTTGTCATGAGAAAAAAATTAAACATTGATAAAATGCTGAAATTCTGGCAGAACTAGAAAGTTTCATTGCACCACTGTTTTAAACCCCAAGGTACTATGTTCCCTGTACAATGAAACACACAGGATACTGATTATGCGGGCATTTTCACCTACCTTAGGGGAGTTTCTATTAGTGATAGGAATGCTGTGAACTGAGATACAATTAAACTCTTGATAGTCATGTCAGTCTTCCTTAGTTCAATCAAGGAATGCATCAGTGCATCTACCTGCAAAACCACAAGCAGATTGTTGTAATACTGTCACATGAAGTACAGCTACTGATTTTTTTGTAATCTGGCACCAAAATCAGATAAAACATAGCACTTTCTCACTCAACTCTCAGACTTTGTATTCCTTTACCCCCACTGACTGTTTTGCATCTGGTGCCCCACCTAGAACAAACCACTGCTATATTTCTCGCTCCCTGAAATGACCATCTTTGGAAGGTGGGTGTAAGAATCCCCTCCTCTGCCTTACTTACAGACCTATAAAGGGTCCTACTGCTCCCTACCTTCAAGATATCTTGACACCCAAACCATTACAGAGAATGCTCAGGTCCTCTGGTTGCTCAATGTTTGCAAAATGCTGAGTTTTCAAGTACCGACTGTCTAATAGAACAGGATTGTTAATTTTTCTAGCTTGTTGATTTTTACCGCTAAGAACAGTTAACAACTACAGCTTGTAGATGTTACCTGCATGGAGTATTTTAAACTGTCTGAACTCTTCTTCCACTAACCAATTATAGACACCTGCATTCTTTTCCCCCTATCCTACTCTACAAATCCAGTCTGTGTCTAAACTGGGCTGCGAAGCACCCTAAGTACTCCACTGCTTGAACTAATATAATGATCTTTACTTTTCAAGTCCCTGTGTCCAATACTATTTTTCTTCCTTATGAACTATCAGACCACAATTCTTGTGTTCATCCTCTCTCCCCTCCATGTCCTGTTTTTTTCTGGCTTTGCAGCTAGCTATATTAAGCTCCCCCCCCCCAAAGTGTAACAGGTCTTTTGTGAAGGTGTTGTTCAGCTGCATTACTAATCTGTCTGCCTTGAAAACCTCCCCCTGCCATTATATCTCCTTGTCTGCTTGGGGCCTAGGTTTCTAGTGCCCACTGTTCCTGCTGGCATTAAATTAACAGACCCTTCTCCCTTCCACAGGCATCCTGCCTGGTACGGGTGACTGCCTACTCCTGCAAGCCGTGGGAGCTGTCTACTTTTCCATTTGCAAATTATACTGCAAAGTCACTAGAGGGCAATAACTCATGGAGGTTGCAATCCTCTTCCCACTGCTCTCCCCTAATACTTCTAGTCCTGGGACCGTCATATCTAAAGTAAATTACCTACATCCTAAGAAACAATCAGTGGTGTGATCTGAATCTGTAACTTTGCTACCTGCTGGCTGCCCCTCGATTGCCTAAACTAAGAATGCTGACATCCGCCGAGAGGAGGGCCTATCACTTCTACTGCTACTCTATTTAAATGAGGTCTAGCTATCTATCCTGTGATCAGAAATCAAATGGCAACGCCTGGGCTTACTGATTTCTGTTTCTCCAACCTAATTGCAGAACACTGGCCATTGCCTATATGGAAATTCCTCTTCTACCAAAAAAGGCTGTACCTATCATGCCCATACCTCTCCAGTGTCCCTGATTTTCAGGGACATCCCTGATTTTGCCTCAAAATTTTACTCCATCCCTCCTAAAATTTGTGTTTTTATGGCTAAACAATGGGGACTGTAAGCACAAAACAATGTCAAGCATTAAAGTTACAGTCTTGTTCTTCTTTAGAAAATGCATTTTGCCCCACGCCCCATATTCTACCAGCTTTCTGGGTGGATATCTCTAATTTTGAAGATGTGTCCCTGATTTTGATCCTTTGTCCCTGATTTATGAGGCAGGAGGTTGAGAGGTATGATCATGCCTACATAGCTCACAGAAAGTGGATGCAGAGGCGTGCTCCTCCATTAATTTTCCACTATGGTAGGCTTTGGTTCCTCGCCATCTTAGCTCCTCTTCTATCAGGGAATGTAGAACTAAATCCGGGTCTCCCCCTGCCTAGTTCTCTGCAGCTGATATATCAGGGATCTCAGACAAAGGGCTATTTACTGCCCACATGAACATTAGAATTTTAACTTGTCGCATTGCTGAACTTGAGGTGTGGGTCAAAGTCTACAACCCAGACATTCTATGCCTTACAGAGACGTGGCTTAAATCTAGAATACCCAACTCTCTTTACTCCCTGGCTAACTTCTCAGTGATTCGTAGAGACAGGTTATCGCCCAAATATGGTGGTGGAGTTGCTCTCTTCCATAAAAACCACCTCAATATTACAACTGTCCCAGCCCCGCCTCTCCTTCTGTTTATGAATCCTTCCATGCAGCTCTCACACTGGGCGCTAAGAAACTCCACATCATCTGCACCTACAACCCCCACGAAACTTAGCTGGGCTATAGGGCCTGCTTGATCAAACTTCACAGATCGTCAATAGAAATGAGGTTATAATTTTGGGGGACCTCAACCTCAACTGGCTAGGGACAGCTGACAGCTCTCTACTGTCACTGGCTTATAGATATAAACTTCACCAGCTGATTTCAGAACCAACTAGAACTCCGACATCACCACAATCAGGTACCCTCATTGACTGGGTATTGGTAAACTGACTAGAACATGAGTCCACCTCAGGCATCTTGGCCAATGCATTAACAGACCATTCTCCAATTTTTTTCATCTGGTCCATGGATGCACCACCATCTCCTCCACCGTGTTTCGTCACTTTTACCAACTTTGCTAACTTGGATGAAAATGCATTCCTTTATGATGTTTCCAAAATTGACTGGTCTAGTATATATCACTCCGGCAATGTTGAGGATGCCCTACAGATTTTTCTCAAGGAATTCCTTGCTGTTCAGTGCAAGCACGCTCCTAAGGTTACTAGGAGAGTCAGAGGAAAACAAATGCGTTGATTACACAAAGACCTGCTTGCTAACTGCGTCTTAGGGATAAACTCTGGAAGCACTACAAACAAACTAGCCAACAAATGGATCTCAGCACCTATACAGCGCTTAGGAACTCCTGTAAAAAACTAGTTAGAGCAGCTAAGAGCAAGTACTGTAAAGACCTACTAGCCAGCTCAGCCCGTGACCAAAGGAAATTCAGGGCCCATGTTAAGACTTTTCATGGGGCCTCTCAATCAGTTACCCCTACGGATATGATATTAAATGGAGCTCATTGTAATGACTCTAACACCATAGCCAATGCCTTCAACCATATGTTCTTTGATCTGTTCCAATATAACTTCTTCCTTCCCACCTACTGCAACACACTCTCAGCTCCTACTTTCAAGCCAGCCAGACACCCCTGCTGCTCCATCTAATGGCCTTCCCTATGAGCCACCTTTCCACTTTAAGATCCTATCCAGATCGGAGGTCCTGAAACTCCTAAAGTCCATCTCTGACAACACTAGCTCTGGGTCAGATTCCCTAGAACCTCGACTTCTGAAGCTTGCTGCTCCTCTCATTGCCACTCCACTGGCGAAAATCTATACACCATCTCTCTCTTGGGGTGTAGTTCCTGACCTCTGGAAAACTGCTCATATAACACCTGTATTCAAAAAAGGTAGCCCGAAGGAGGTTACTAACTTCAGGCCTATAGCCATTCTCTTGATACTGAGCAAAATACTGGAAAAACTTGTCGACATGCAAACAACTGACTGCCTCGCGAAATTCAATCTTCTGAGACCCAGCATGGTTTCAGAAAAAATCATAGTACGTCAGCTGCTCCTCTCAAACTCATGACGGATATACTTTCTACTATGGATTCTGGACGACTCACTGTGGCTGTTTTCATTGACCTTACTAAAGCCTTTGATCTTGTTGATCACCCTTTGCTTCTTTCTGCTCTTCGTAACTTGAGGTTCTCATCTCCAGTCATAAACTGGTTTAGCAGCTATCTGTCAAACAGGACCCAAACTGTAAAATTTAACTCCTCCCTATCTGACAGCACCATCATCAATACTGGTGTGCCTCAAGGCTCTGTCCTGGGGCCACTTTTCTCACTTCTTCATAAACGCTGTTGCAGATGCTTTTCAAGCCTGTTTGTCTCTGCTTTATGCTGACGATCTTGTTATTTATACTAGCTCCACCAGGATAGACAGCATTACCTCATCCCTTTCCTTAGACTTCAAAAATGTTAAAAACTGGCTTTATTCCCATAAGCTGATACTAAATGCTAAGAAGACAAAAGCCATGCTTCTAGGCTCTGCCCCTAAGTTCAGGGCTTGTCCCACATCCCCTATGGTTTAAGACTTAGAGGGCAATTAGAGTGTGTCACGTCCTTTAACTATCTTGGTGTCACACTTGACCAATCCCTCGATTTCAATCTTCACATACAGTCCAACTGCAAAGCTGTCAATGCTAAACTGGGTGTTGCTTACAAGACCAGCTATATGTTAACATCCTCTGCTAAGCCGGCTATCGCCAGAGGTATCCTGCTCCCCACCCTCACATACTGTGTTCATATTATTGCTGCTTTTCATGAAACCTCCATCCATAAATGGGACGTTACTTATAACATTTGTCGATACACCTCTTCATCTCCTCGTCTCAGGCACCACTGTCAACTCTACAGGGACTTGGGATGGCGCTCTCCCCCTCTGCTACCAGGCAATACTATCTCGGTTCTCTCACTGATTCTATTATCAGGCTTTAAACCCTATCCTCACTTGCAGTGTTGCTGGTTCCCCAACGTCCTCCCATGGCTTGCAATCAGCAGAAAATCTCTACTCAACGTATCTAGGTGTTGCACATCCAAGGGTACTGGTGTCTTCCAACATGTGGTACCCCAGCTATGGAACGCACTTCCATTTGTCCTAAGGCAGTCAAAATCCCATCTTTGCTTTAAAAGAGAGCTGCGCCGTTATCTATCTGTCTATGGCTGACTCATGCACCTGTTTTGACCCCACTTGATGGCACTAGGCCCTTTCACTCTCAGTCCTACTTATGTCACCTTCAAACTCCCTAACTACAAAAACCAAATTACTATACCTCCCCTCTACTCCAATAACCACAGTCCTGCTGCCCTTTGGCCCATTTCCCTTCTCTCCCTCAAACTAAGGCCCACTTCGTCTCATCCTAGTAAGCGGTTTGCCCTCCCCGTTTCTTCCTACATTGACCCCCCCCACTCTACTGAATCTTTGAGCCTACCTCTAGTTTTATGCTACTTTTACTTACAATCTGTTCTGTTCTACTTGATATGAAGTTATTTCTCTAACCTGTTTCCCATGTAGTGTTATTTTTTGATTGGCTGTGGGTTGATCATTGATACTGTTTTTGACTTACCCTATGTATTATTTTCCTGCACTTATAAAATGTTCTGTATGTTATACTGTTTTGTACTCTCCCGGATCGTGCCTGAAAATAGTCATGCTATGGCTATTGCACTTACCCGGTAAACAAAAACGAAATAAATAAATACCCAAGGTTAGGTCCAGTGCAGGAGGAGAGATCCTTTCCTTACTCAGCTCCATCCCTATGGAACACTCTCCCAATTTCTCTCCAAAATTGCTCCTCCCTAGGAGGTTTTGAGAAAGGATTCAAGGTGTATTTAACTTGAGTGCAGCCCATACTCCTGCAATCACTGATCTGTAGCTGCTGCCTTTCTCAGTGCCTTTGGTTTGTACTTGATGCTACGTCTCTGAATTGCACTGAAATGAAAATTACACACCTACTGTAATTCTTGATCTTCCTGCACATCTTCACCACCCATCACAGGTGGGTACAAGCCAGAGGCGCCAGCACCCTGTGGGAAGCTTTTTAGCTTTAAAAGCTTTTCAGTTAGGAGTGATGATGTCGAAAACAGTGCCACCCTTGAGCCTGATGCACAGCATGGCGCTCGTGGGTTGGCCAGTAACAAACATCGATCCCTCCACTACCTCAGTTCTGCTCGCCAGAGAGGAAAAACAGAGAGAGAAAACAAAGGTGGAGGGTGGGCAAGCAAGCCCAAGGGACAGCAAAAGGAAAGATATAAACTGAAAAAGGAATAAGCTGACCAGAGAGGATAGCTTTCTTTAAGGAGGCTGGAGCCTAGCTGGGTCTGGAGGAGGGCCCAAACCTCTGGGCAGGTAGGGAGGAGAGATGGGAACAGAAAGAAGAGAGAGAGAGAGAGAAAGAAGTGAGTGAACAGAGAGAAGATAGAAGAGGCAGGAGGAGAAGGAAATGAAGTGGGAGGATGGACCATACCCCCATGTTCTAGAACCCCTGTGGACTAGAGTGACTTAAGTCGACCGGTTTCATCTCCCCTGTGAAACAAAAACAAATCATCCCTTGTGAAACAAAACAAATCCTCCTCTTTCTTTTTTTTAGGAGATCCTGAAGACATTAACCCAGGTACGTGGGGTATCTCAAAAGGAGAGGACAATTTAACCCTCACCTACAAAGGGGTTTGACAGGAGACTGGGCCAACAGGCTAAAGGTAGCTTCCGCGGTTCACCAGGGAGAACGCCAGGTTTTAACACATCTTCTCCCCTACCTCTTTGAGGCTGGAGAGAGAGAGAGAGAGAGAGAGAGAGAGTGGGAGACAGAGAGAGACATAGAGATACTGCCCCCTAGCCGGGGAACACCTCGGCGCCTAATGACAACCCGGGTTGAAAAAACAATAGAATCCCTTAAACACAGCACTACCGTGGAGGTGATTATCAGGGTAAAAACTCAGGAAAGTTCTTATAGCTTGAAGTCCGAAGGGACTGAAATTATAACAAGGGACCCCAGGAGGAGTCCCTTGTAAGGGAGTTATAGTAAAAGATAGAGGGTCCCCGGGGCCCTAATTTCAGTACATGGGTCAGGATGGCCAGACCCCGAGAGAGGAAACCTGAAGTAGGACTCAAGGAGAGATTTTCTGGCCCTATCCACTGTAAAGAGGGCCAGAGTCCATCCTTGCCAACCCCCGCCCCCCCCAAGTGGTTCCCTGTTGCTTCACAGAAGTGTCAGGGAGCTTGGAGGCACCAGTGGGACTGTACCCACAACTGGCCTCAACTGGGGGAAGCAAGCAGGGAGGATGCATTGCCCAGAAGCTGAGGCTTAAGAGGGGATGGAGGGCAGAAAGCAGTGATGAATGGTGAAGATATACAGGAAGATGAATAATTACAGTAGGTATGTAATTGTCATATCTTCCCAGTATCACTCTTCACCATTCATCACTGGTGGGTGAGTACCAAGCCCACAACTGGACTGGTACCTCCCTGAAGACCGGACCGCCTTCAGCCCCTTGTCGGGGTGTCATGAGGGGAAGAGGGTCCATCATGGGACTGGCCAGACCTGCTACTGCCAAGAGCCAGGATGGGTCTCCTGACCAGCAGGAGAAGAAGGGCACCATGACAGTTCCTGCCTGTCTCTACAGGTGAAAAAAAACAGGCCCCTCGGACAGGCGAGGCAGTCACCCTACACTGGGCCAAGCATGACAACCGGAAAGAGGTGAAGCCATGCTGACCGCCTAATGTAGAATGCAGATCCCACCAGTCTGGAGGTTACCACAATGGCGTCATACAATGCCCTTGTCTGGTGTCTTGCTAACTCCAGACCTCTTGTGGTGATGTCAATGGCTTGTCTGGCTGCTACGCCATCAGGCAAGGCTGCTAGGAACTGTCCCATCGTGGCCCACAGGCCCCTCTCATAGGCTACCATGTGCGCCTGATGTGCTGCAACAGACACCAAGAGGAGTACTGAGGTAAAAACATGCCTGCTACAGCGGTCGAACTGAGAGTCCGTCCGGAGGATTCAAGTCTCTTGTTGGGCGCAGACGCCCAGTATGGGTGTCCAGCCACTCCAGACCTGAAGTGCGGGGAGGCAATGACCCTGGAGACCCCAAGGGAGTGCAATACCAGTGCTGGCAATCCCCAGGGGCTGGCAAACCAGAGGCGGGCAACTGCCAGGTGCTGTGCGGCTCCTCCGCAAAGGGCCGAGGCCATTGAGGGATCTCTAAGCATTCCTGGCTGTATTCTCCAAGGAACACCACAGTCACAAGCACGGTATTGTGTTGCTGGACAGGGATTAAATTCAGCTCCTCCAGCATCATCTCCAGGAAAGTACAGTTACGTAAGAACTTACCGTAACAGTAGATCTTCGAGAGAGGCTCTTGCAGTAGGTAATTACATATAGGACTGATGCCGGCAGGCAGCAGGACCCCATGGAAAAATTTCTAGCTAGCAGTCCCTGGGGAGGGACTGCCCCCACGTCAGGTGACCGGCGTCAGGAGACGTCGGTATAAAGGGTCGGTCCTGGATGCCGCCTTCCAATTCTTTCCATACAGGCCGAAGAGGCCGGACAAGAGAGGAGCGGATATTTCCTAAATAGAAAAGGAGCTGAAAAAGCCTGGGGGATGGAGGGCGGGAAGGTATTACCTACTGCAAGAGCCTCTCTCGAAGATCTACTGTTACGGTAAGTTCTTACCTAACTGTACTATCTTACTTCGAGAGGGCTCTTGCAGTAGGTAATTACATATAGGACAGAATCCCAAGCAGTCTGGGACAAAAGGAAAGGTGTGGACGGAAGTCCAAGTGGTGGCAGAACAGATGTCTGCTGCAGACACGTTCTTGAAACTAGCCGCAGAGGCTGCTACCCACCAGTGGAGTGACCTCTGACTTGACCCGGTAGGGTCTTGTTGTACTTGTCATAACAGAAGGTGATGCAATGGGCCAACCATTTTGATAGGCATTGCTTAGAGACAGCATTGCCTTCTCTTTTGTGAGCAAAAGAGACGAACAACTGATCAGTCTTTCTGAGATCCTTCGTCCTATCGGTGTAGTATCTCAGAATCCTGTGAACATCCATGGTATGGAGCAGGTATTCTCCTTGATTGAGTACTGCTGAAGAAGGCAGGTAATTCAATAGACTAATTTAAGGTAGATTCCGCTACCACCTTCGGGAGAAACTTAGGATTCATGCGAAGAGCTACTCGCTCTTTGTGAAAAATCAGATAAGGGATTTTGCACATCAGGGCCTTGAGCTCGGAAATTCTGTGAGCAGAAGTAATGGCCACCAAGAAGAGCGTCTTCCACGATAAAAACTTCAAGTCTGCGGAAGCCGCAGGCTCAAAGGGAGGAAGGGTAAGTTTCTCGAGGACAAAGTTTAAGTCCCAAGGGGGAGCTGGAGTCCGGACAGGGGGCCTGAGATGAAGGACCCCTCTGAGGAAAGTTTTGGATACCTCCAGCTGGGCAAATGCCTTATCAGTGAAAGTTACATGGTAGGCTGAAATAGCCACCATATGGACTTTCAAAGAGGAGTGACTGAGACCCAGGTCGAAAAGATGATGCATGTACTCAAGTAGAATGGTCACAGGACAGGAAAAGGGCTCCACGTTCCTGGACGCAGCCCAGATGTAAAATCTTTTCCATTTCATGGCGTAGGTGGACCTAGTGGAGGGTTTTCTAGCCTCCACCAGAATCACCACCTTAGGAGAAACGCCAAAACGAATTGAGCTAGGTCTGCAGGAGCCATGCATGAAGTTGAAGGACTTGAGTCCCGGATGGACCAGGGTCCCCTGATCCTGGGTCAGCAATCCTGGAGATAAAGGAAGAGGAAGAGGAGGAACCTCTGAGTACTGTTGTAAGAGGAACCAAATTTACCTGGGCCAGAAAGGCGATCAGAATCATTCTGCTCCTTCCAAAACAAGCTTCTGCAGCATTACGAGGACCAGAGGAATGGGGAAAAGCATAGACGAATCTGTCCTTCCAGCTTAGAGACAGAGCGCCGCTTCCAGAAAGCGCCTCGCTTCTGGAGCGAGCGAGCAAAAAGATTGGAAGCTTTGCTTTTGGGGAGGAGGAACAGGTCTATCTGAGGAGTCCCCTAAATCTGGAAGATGCTTTTTAGAACTTTTTCGTCTAATTCCCACTCGTGTGGTAGAGCCGACGAGCGACTTAGCCTGTCTGCCAGGACACTGCCGATTCCGGGAACATGGATCGCCGTGAGGTGAAGGTTGTGAAGCGTTCCCCATTCCCAAACCCTCATCGCTTCCCTGCACAGCGGGTAGGACCGAGTCCCTTCCTGCTTGCTGATGTACCACATCATGCACATGTTGTCTGATTGGACAGCTAGGTGACCGGGAAGGATGTATTGGTGCAGGGCCTGGAGAGCATACAGCACTGCTCGAAGCTCGAGCACATTGATGTGGAGAACTAACTCCTACTTTGACCATAGGCCCTAGGATCGGTGAGGACCCAGATGGGCTCCCCAACCTTCGCCTGAAGCGTCCGCGGTCAGAGTCTGATCGGGGGGAGGATGAAAAAAGGGGACCTCCCGGAATAGGTTCTCTCGAACCATCCACCATTGCAAGTCACTTACCATCGGCGAGGAGATGAGAACCAGATGATCTAGGTCGTCTACTCGTTGATCCCACTGAGATTCTCATGTGGAGGCGCGCGCGCGGAACCGTCCGGATGGCCGCCGCCATAAGCACCAGTAGACGGAGCACCGACCTCGCCGGAACCCTCCTGTGTTCTGATAGGAGGGAAATCTGGGATTGGAGGGAGGCCCCCCTGTCCGGAGGCAGGAAGGCCTTGCACATTGTCGTGTCGAGGATTGCCCCGATGAACTGGACCCTCTGTGAAGGATCCAGGTGAGACTTGGAATGGTTGATGGTGATACCCAGGCCAGTGAAAACCTGCTGGGTGAGGGAGAGAAATGCAGGAGTTCCTCCCTGGACGGGGCCGCCAGGAGCCAGTCGTCCAGGTAGGGGAAAACCTGAACTCCCAAAGTATGCAGGTGGGCCGCTACCACCGCCAGGCATTTGGTAAAGACTCGGGGAGCCGAGGAAAGACCAAAAGGGAGCGCCCAGAATTGGTAGTGGTCCCCCTGGAACGCGAACCTGAGGTACTTTCGGTGCGAAGGGCGAATGGGGATGTGCAGGTACGCATCCTGCATATCCAGTGCACAAAGCCATTGGCCCGGCCGAAGCAG
Organism: Neoceratodus forsteri; assembly: GCA_016271365.2. Lineage (NCBI taxonomy): Eukaryota > Metazoa > Chordata > Ceratodontiformes > Ceratodontidae > Neoceratodus > Neoceratodus forsteri. The sequence continues at coordinate 255,211,569 of CM028137.1, read as the reverse complement.
GGGCAAGAGGGTTTGAAGGGAGAGCATCCTGAACCTCTTGTATTCCACATATAGGTTCAGGGAGCTGAGATCGAGAATGGGTCTGAGATCTCCCGTCTTCTTTGGTACGAGGAAGAAATGGGAATAGTAACCCGTCCTGTGGAGGTGAGGGGGACGGGCTCTATAGCCTGCTTCGCAAGGAGAGCAGAGATTTCTTCCCTGACCAAAGGAAGATGGTCCCTTGAGTAAGAGGAGTTCAGAGGTGGGTGACGTGGAGGTTTCTGCAGAAACTCTATGGAGTGCCCCTCTGCTATGATCTGAAGCACCCATGGATCCGATGTTATCCTCTCCCAACCCGGAAGGTGGAGGAGAACTTCCCTCCACCGGTTCCCTCCGGGCGTCCGGAGGCGGTGGGAAGAAGAGGAAGGAATCAGGTGGTGAGGCGAAAGCGCCGCGCTGGGGCACCGTTGCTTTTGGCGGCGGGGGCCTGGCAGCCGGGGGCCCCCGACGCTTAGTGGCCCGGCCTCCCTGAGGTTTCACTTGGAGGGGCCGGCTGTGTCTGCGAAAGGGACAGCGCTGTGGGGGATGGGGACGGGTACATTGAATCAACAGATTTACGGGCGCCCCTTCTCCTCTGAAGTCAGTGATGATGTCCTTGACATCACCGCCAAAAAGCACAGAACCCCTGAAAGGTGCTTCTTGAATTGCTGATCTGCACCTCTGGGACCAGACTCCTGACACACGGAGCTACGCATGACGCCAAGACTTACGGCGAATGCAGTATTCTGTCCTCATGTGTCCAGTGCATCGTAGGGTCGCCCCTTAGAATATGACGACTGGTCAACAAGCAGAACGGACCAGGTCGGCTAACTCCTGCTTGACTTGGGAGTCCGGCAAGGAGTCAATCTTGGATTCCGCCTGGGTAAGGACAGCCTTCTGGCCATCCCCCATATGTGCTACATAATTTAGGGCCCTAATTCCCAGTGTGGAAGAAGCATAGATCTTCCTTCCATACTGAGTCCAGAAAGCGAGATTCCTTATCCGGGGAGACGAGCTCCGCAAATGTTTGAGGTGTGCTGACCGGCTGTGACGGCGCTTAATCACAACGTAGTCTGCACAGGGTGAGAGTCTAAAAGTCTACACCCTCCGGAGCCTGGTACAGCCTGTTGGACTTCCGGAAGTGGGGCTAAAACCGACGGTTGTTTCCAAATAGTGGAAACAAGGTGGGCGTGAGGCTCGATCCACTGTGGCACTAGAGTAGGAGCCATAAGGGGCAAGTCCAGATGTTCGGCGAGTTTAACCCGTTGAGGATCTGGCTCTAAGGAACGCCACTGATGGACTTCCTGGATCTTCCTGAGCAACTCCGTGAAGGAAGGATCCTCCGGAGGAGACTTCGGAGGAGTCCTCGGCCGGGGCTTGGATGGAGAGAGCGGCTCGTCGTCTTTCTCAGAACACCCATCGGAGGCCTCCGAGGAGTCCGAGAGAGAAGAAGAGGAGGAATTTGAAGAAGAGTAAGACTCCTAGCTAGCCTGGGGAGGAATGGGTTCCTTAGGGAGATCCCAGGATGCGTGTCCTGCCCTCTCTCTGGATCCCAAGGGCAAAAGCCGGGAATCCGGAGGTGGAGAGAGGAGTCGCCGTCTGCGAGCGTCGGAGGCGGTGGTGGCACCATCGCTGTAAGACGGCTCTCGACATCCTTGGTGAGCTGAGCCTTGGCCTCAGCCCACCAAGAGGCAAGAGTCTCCTGGAGATCCACCGGTGGCCTGGGGGGCGGTGGAGGAGGAGGCGGGGGATAGCTGTACGGATGAAATCTGTAGGGAGAGTATCCGTAACCTGGCTGCGGGAATACCGGAGCTGGGTACTGAGGCGACGGAGGAGTCGGCACGGTACTGCAGCGCCAGGATACTGTGGACCTGGGAAAACCCGGCGTCGGATAGGGCCAGGCGATACCCAGGCACTGGAGGAGCTGCTGGAGCAGGCGGCCCAGCAGGGTACTCCAGGCGGATCAACCGTGATAGGCCCGTGGGGTGGAGAGCCTGATGGAGAGAATATCCCTTGGCGTCAGAGGGCAGTCGGAACTGGGCGTCGGCGGGGCGGTGTTGAAACCAGCGCCGGAGTCAGGGAAGCCGACGTCAGATCTGGCTCTGTAGGAAGAGGATCGGACGGCGGTCAGGATCGAGCCTCATCCGGGGATGGAGGAGAAAAATCCGGGGGTCGGGCAGGGGACTCGGGCTCCCTGGCGGCAGCGAAAACTGCGGGAACCTGTACGGCAGGCGAAGCAGGGTCTGCTGTGAGCTCGAATCGGCGGACGCCAGAGGGCCGCGTCCGACTTCGGGGGTCCCTCGTCGGAGACGGGCCGAGGATGGGAAGAGGCTGGTCCGATGGGGACACTGCCATGCACCGCCCCGAAGGGTCGAGCGTCTTAGCGGCCTTCTCCTGGCGGACGTCGGAGGAGCAGACGTCCGGCTTATGGGAGGCGCCCGCACCAGTAGGCCGGAAGCCTGCGGCGGTACTGGGGGCTGGAGCCTCCTTTTGCCCGGAGGCACCCGGCGGGCTCGAGCGTGAACCCGGCAGGCGGGCGGCGCCTCCTCAAAGCCTTGGAGGCTGCCGTCCGGGCGATCCCGGAGGGATGTTACCTGCCACGCGACTCCGGCCGGAGTAGGAGGGAAGAGCCTTCTCGGTGCCTTTCCTTGTCCTGCTTCTTGTGCCCTTCAGGGGGGTCGGCGCCTGCGAAGTTTCTTCAACTCCTTCTCCCCATGCAGACATCTTCTTCTTGAGGAGATGGGCTTGAAAGACTGCTGGCGTCGTCTGCGGGTGGCTGCGTTGAAATGTAGGCAGTGCGGACGCCTGTCGACCACTTGGTGAGGCCTAAACAGAAAGGAAGAGGGTGACCGTCCTTTGTGAGGCAGCTGGGCGCCGCTGCAGTCGCTTATATTTTTGAAGGGGACATATATATATATATATATATATACATACACACCTGACGATAGAAAATATAAAACACAAAAATACTGAAACTTTTTAGGAAAAAAATGGTAAGTAACAGAACTGGCGATAAGAACTTCACCACGGAGCTGCCGAGCTGGCAGCAAGAAAAGAACTGGGCGGGCGTCCGGACCGCCTTTATACGGCGTTGTATGATGCTGGTCACCTGACGTGGGAGGTCCCTCGCCAGGGATTGCTAGCTAGAAATTTTTCTGTGGGGTCCTGCCGCGGCCGCCTCAGTCCTATATGTGAATACCTACTGCAAGAGCCCTCTAGAAGTAAGATCTCTGATTTATTGTGGAGGAAGGGATTTGAATTCCAGAGAAAGACCTTGACCCACTACCTCCAGAACCCACTTGTCTGTGGTAATTTGTAACCAGGCATGGAGGAAGTGAGACAGTCCGCCTCCCACTGGTAGGGAGGAAGTGGCCTGCGGTTCAGGGTGTCTGTTTTGACTGTGGCTGAGGCTGAGTTTGGGATCCTTGCCTCGTGCCCCTCCTTCCTATGCCCCCGAAGTATCCCTGTTGTGGATACTGCTGGTACTGGGGTAAAGCCACTGGGTGGAAGAAGGGCCTGGTATAAAAAGACCTGCCCTGGCCTCCCCTTCGTAAGGCCTGGTGGATGGTGAAGCTCTCTCCTTAGCAGAGTTGCTTCTGTAAGTGGCCTTATACTCGTCCACCTTCTTCATGTATGCCACAGTGGACTCCCCAAAGAGTGAGTTTCCCTCTAGAGGAAAATCCAAGGCCTTAGACTGGGTATCTTGAGTGAGGTTTGTGGCTCTGAGCCATGCGAACCTCCTCTGTGCCACTAGGTATCAACCCCGGTCCCAACGCCTTCCACTTCGCTCTGTCAAGCAACTCAAACTCCTCACAATCAGAGTAGTCTGGCTACTCTTAATGCCCTCGGGCAATATTCATCCCAACCCTGAGCCTGGGTAGTGCTACACAACCCAGACATCCTGGCCTTAACTGAAACATGGCTCACCCCAGGACCAAGGACAGCCAAGTCCAGCTCCATGGGTACACCCCCTTCCGCCACGATCGGCTAGGTAAGAGGGGAAGCGGCTGCTTAATCTACATTAAAGACCACCTGCAGGGGATAGCTCTCCCACATTCAAGTATGGGAAAAAACATTCAGATACTTTCTGTGCGCTTAACCCTTGGTACCCAGGGCCAAGCCCTTACTCTCATCTCAGCCTACTTACCCCCCAGGGAAGTAGCGGAGGGATTTAGAGTACTGCATGAGCACCTAGCTGACATCTGCTCTAGCAGCAAAGTCATTGTGCTGGGTGATTTCAACATCAATTGGCTGTCTCATGACTCTGCCGCTTATAAGGATGCGGTCTCCTCAATTAACTTCCTCCAGCTGGTGGACCAACCTACCTGCTCAAACTACAGATCAGGAAACAGTACCTTGTTAGACTGGGTACTAACTAACCACCCAGAACGTATCTCCGGCCTAAAAAGTGCTCCCTGACTCCCTAAGTGACCATTCACCCGTCATCTTTGCCTGGTCCAACAAGGCCCCTAAACCGCCCCCCAAGGTGTTACATCCCACACACTAAAAAACGGCATGTTAGGACTCTTTAAGCAACACTTCCTGCAACTGAGCTGGGCACCTATCCTAAATGCCAACGGCTACTGCTTGCAACATATTTGCCCCCTCTAGCCAACAGGAAAATCAGTGGCTCGCATAAAATGTGGATAACCCCTCACCTACTTGCCAGGTTAAGCTCCAGGGACCGCCTATGGTATAAAGACATAAATACTCGCTCTGACCAGGATATGCAAAACTACAAGGCTGCACGGAATAAATGCATCGTTGCAATCCAGCAGGCTAAAGCTAATTTCCACCGACTCGAGCTTAACTCCACCTGGGGGGACAGCCGCCGCTTCTGGGATAACATTAATGCTATCATTGGGAAACGAGATACCTCAGCACCCACAATGGATCCCTTACTCAAGACCCCAGATCCATCGCAGACATCTTCAATACAGCTTTTACTGACCTCAGATCAGTGCTCCCCTAGCTTCAAGTCCAAGCGGTACCAACCTTCCCACCCCAAAGTTACCTTCAACGTTCCAAGCCCCCCAATTCTACCTCAAAGTTCTATCTAAAGGTGAGGTAAAATCTCTCCCAAGTCCTTGGGAAGTCCAGGCACAGCTCCGAGGGCCTTGATCTAAAACTAATCTCTCTTACCCTCGACGAACTGCTAACCCCACTGACCTGTATCATAAATCTGTCCCTCACCACAGGTACCTTCCCAGAACTCTGGAAAGCAGCAATCGTAACCCCAATTCACAAAGCCGGTAGTAAGACTGACCATGCCAACTACCATCCAATTTCAATCCTCCCTCCTATCTCAAAAGCTCTCGAGCGTATAGTCTATGATCAGCTGGTGGAACACACTGACTAATACCAGCTACAATGCCGGCAGTAGCATAGCTTCCGTCAAAACCACAGCACTACCACCGCGCTTCTCGAGTTCATGGGCTACATTCACAGCGCCTTCGACCAGGGGCACTTGGCGGGGGCAACCTTTATTGACCTCACCAAGGCCTTTGACACGGTCAACCATGACCTTCTGCTGGCCCAATTAGAGGCAACTGGGCTCTCCTCTCACTCACTGTGCTGGTTCCGGAGCTATCTCTCTGAATGTTCAGCAGGTAAAAATTTGCAATGTCCTCTCTGACCCCCTCCAAGTGTCCATTGGAGTCCCCAAGGATCCATCCTGGGCCCCTTCCTCTTTAGCCTCTTTCTAAACAACCTTCCACTAGCCTGCCAACAAAAAATTCTTCTCTATGCTGATGATGCTGTGATCTACTCCAGCCATTCTGACCCCATCACACTGGAGCAGTGTCTTCAACAGGACTTTTACAATGTGGAAAACTGGTTTAATAAAGCTAGACTCCTAGTCAACCACAAAAAGATGAAGTCCATGCTCTTTGCCCCAGTGCACAGCCGCCAAAGGACTGCAACCCTGAACATCCAGAACTTACAAAAGATCCCCATTGAAATGGTCCCCTAATTCAAGTACCTGGGCCTCACCCTTGACAGCTCCCTTTCATACGCCACACATATCGATCATGTGGCTTCTACAGCTAACAGAAAGCTCTGCCTCCTATATAAGCACTGAAGCTGCCTCTCTGAAAAAGCCCTCCAGCTTGTCATAACCAGCTCGGTTTTCTCAACCATTGATTATGGCCTTGCTATCTACAGTGCAGCCCCTGACAGCACCATCAGGAGACTCGCCACCACGCTCAACAAAGCCTGCAGACTTGTGCTTGGAGACCCATACCTGCCACCTCTACCAGCAAACCGGTTGGCTAAATCTGAATGACAGGGCCCTTGCCAAAAAAGCCACCTTAAGCCTTCTGCCACCAAGGCCCAGCTCCCTCATACACCAGGTCGCACCTACAAGAACCACGAGGACATCCAACAAGATCCCCATCAAAATCCCCTACCGTCGCACCACCCAAGGTCAGTGATCATTCGAATACCGGGCCCCACTATGGCTTACCTCACTCCCACCAGAACCTGCCACTATTAGCAAAATTGGCTTGTTCAAATCCGCACTTAGATCCCACCTGTACAGCCAAGGGCAATGCACCTGCCCTATCTGATCATCCCACCTGGTACAAAATTTTCACTACCCCATCAATTGTGCACTTATGCCATCACCCAATCCGCTACTACCCCTGCTACTCCCACCCTCCTCTACATCGCCATCGCCCCCCCGGCCCCTGTTCCAGTCTCACTCCCCAGGAGTCTACGCCCCTACCCATTTTTCTTATCCCCTGTCCTTCCATCCCCCACCACTTCCTGACAAGGTGAGCCCAAGCCAGAGGTTCCCGCATGCTGAACACCTATTCTATCCCTCCCTCTTTTCACTCTAGAATGTCTCCCCCAATGTGCTTACTTCTGCTACAGCTCTGACTCTGTCTGTGTGTCAAGGTACACTTCCTATCCCAGGTACTCTGTTTCAGTCATATTACTATTGACATTGTTTAATGTTCATTGTTACTCCGTGTTTTACTATTGTACATTCACATTTTTCTTCCTGACGTGGAACCTTTGTAAATGAGCTGGTAGCTCAAAGGTTGTAATCCGAGACTTCAATAAATAAAATAAAAAATAAAGTATTTGCCATCCATCTGGCTGCAGTAGTATTGGTGTCAGCAGCCATCTGGAATTGATACTTAGCTGCCTCTATACCAAACCTGGCAGTTTCAGCCAGGTCATCTGACAAAGAAGAGAGAGCTTTCTGGAACATAGCCCGGACTGACTGCCACAGTGACTTCTGGTACTGGGCAGCATAAGCCTGGAACATAGCCTGGCGCATAGCCGAAGAGGCTGACAGGTACCCTTTTTTGGCCATGCTGTCAATTTTTCTGGAGTCCTTGTCTGGAGGGTGTGAGGACAGTGGGACCTTGGCCTTGTCACAAGCAGGTTGCTGAATTACCCCCTGATGGTCTGGGTGGGAGAAAAGAAAATCTGCTCCTTCCCGTTCTAGTTAGTATTTTTTTTATCCATCCTCCTATCTATGGGAGGTGTGGAATTTGGTGTCTGAAGAATCTTCAAGGCACCCTTCTTGAAGAACTTGTACACCGGTAGGAGTAGAGCTTTGGTGGGTGTCAGACCCATCATTTCCAAATACTCTACCTCCTCTTCATCCTCTGCTTGTTCGGTGGTGGAGATGTCAAGGGCATCTGCCATCCTCCTGATAAAAGTAAAATGGGATGGAAAATCCTCAGTCACCCTTGGAGGCGAACCAAAGTCCTGTTCAGGGGACACTTCTGGTTCAATTGGTCCCTCATCTTCACTGTATTCATCATCATCATCAAAGATATCCCCTCCTTCCTGTGGGGTAGGATGCACAATACTGCCAACCTGGGGACCCTGAGAAGGGGCAGGAGGCTGAGGAGGGACTATAGCCTGTAATGACTGAATATTTTTAAAGGCCTGAGCAATCTCTTGGGCCGTTGTAACAGAGCTTTAGCAAACACAGAAGTCCCTGTGTAACAGCTGGGGTTCTGTGTGCTACTTTTGCTCCTTTTTGAAGGGACCAGGGAGTCAGCCGTTCACCTTGCCCTTTTGCCCTTGTCGCCTAATCAAGCAGGCACAGCGCTAAGTGGGTCTCAGTCACAGATTCATATGTATTGGTTGGTCAGAGCCAGAGGGACCCTTAGCAGACTTTTTCTTGAGCCTTTCAAGGCATTTTTCTAAAGTTTTGTCAGGGAATGTCTTGCAAATTTCACAGTCCTCCTTAAGATGATCAAAACCTAGACACACAACACAAACAGTGTGTTTGTCTGCTTTAGCAAACACTTCCCCACACTGGGAAAAGTTTTTGAAACTGGGTTCACCGGTTCGTTTCTTGGGTTTCTCAGACATAATGTTTTAACAGCAGAAAAACCCAACCGCTAAATAAAAAAGTGTTTTTTGTTTTTTTTTAAACTGTCTGTTCCGGAACCGAAAAGGAACTGGAGAAACCGAACCAATATAGCGGTCTGGAACCGGATCAATGGTTCAGGTAACCGAGAAGTATCGGTTACAAACAATAAAATAAACACAAGTTTTAAGCAAAAATAAGGTGGTTCTTTAATCAGAGAACCCCGATTTTAATAGAAATTAAGCTGGTTCCCCCACAGTTACACCGAACTGAGAGGAACCAGCAAAACAACGAATTTAAATGTAAATAAGGTAAATAAAGCTAAACAATCAGTAGAGGCAGTAAATGAAAATCAAAAATATACTTAGCAGATATTTTTTGTAGTTTTCTTCACGTAGGAGTGGACGAGCTGAAACTCCGAGCGACCAGACTTTTCAGGCGGAGAGAAAAATCTGAAGGGGTTTAGAACACAGGCAGTTAGTAGAGGCAGTGTTTGAAAGATGTTCACATGCAAAGAGTTCCATCATTTGCATGTGTTCTATCTCTCCGGGCAGTCCAACCCTCCAGGCTTACTGCATAAAGTTAGGAATATTCTGAGCATTACTAGGGTTAGAAGTGGGTGTCTACAATATTTTATTGACTTGTTTTTCAGGGACTCATGGATGGGCAACAACAGTCTTTTTGTGACTAGGACGTCCATCATCTCCATGCAGTCCTGTTCCTCCTCCTCCTCAGTGGACTCCTGAGTGGGGAGGTCCAAGGTTTGAGCCACTTACTTCATAAAAAGCAAAGTAGAATGTGTAGTCCTCAGATTCCTTGTCAGGAGAATCAAGACAGATATCAGGCTCAATGTGCTCTCCATAATCCTCATCTTCCTCCTCCTCAGAGAATTCAACACAGTGTTCCCATGAACCGGGAACCAAGGTTGAACTGGAGGTTTGAACTAGTGTCTGTGCCTGCAGCCGCTTTTCAACTGGAACCAGAGTTCCGGGTTGCAGAGACTGTATTATTCTGATTGCGTTCAAAATCTCTTCAGTGGTCGGAAACGAGGTTTTTCTTGGTTGCAGTTCCTGTGACGTATGTTTTTCCCTGCGGTAGCCAGTTCAGCAGCTGTATCCGCAGCACGTTTTCTTTCCAAGGAACTATTGTCCTTGTCAGAGGGCTGTTCCTCCGGTTCCTTCTGAGGAGGAGCCGGTTTGTCTGAAAAAGGGTCAGCAGACTTTTCAGACATATTTTCCTGCAGTCTTTTAAGTCGCCTTTCAAGTGCAGACTGTGGAAAATTTCTACAGATCTCACAATCTGCCTTCAGGTGGTCAAACCCTAGGCAGAATACACAAATTAAATGAGGATCAACTTTAGCAAATGGTTCCCCACACTCAGTACAATGCTGAAAACCTGTAGGGCACGTTCTTTTCTTGGTTTTCTGTGACATCTAGCCAAGAAAAAAACTCTCTACCCCCGTTTGGTTTAAAACCGAAAGAACTGAGAGTTACCCCAGTTAAATAATATTTAAATCAAAGCAACTTACCAGACAAGTTGAATTTGAGAAAAATTACTGAAGTTCATTTTAGAAAAAAAAGTAAAAGATATCAGTTCCCTCCTGGTTGCGAAGAACCGAGAACTTACCTGATGAACACAAAAACTAGACTAAGTCTACCTGTGTACCAAGGATGGTGCTTTAAAAATCGAAATAAATAAACGGTACTATCGAAAACTGATGAAAATAAATTTTCTTCAAGCAAGTGAAGGAGAGCTCTCCGGAGATATCTTAATGAGGCAAGTGGAGTAAAGAATCTGACGTTTGCAGGAAGTACAACCAGGGACAATGGTCTGAAAAACAAGCTCGAGAATAGCATTCCACTATTTGCATAGGTTCCATTAACCATTTCAGCTCCGGGGCAGTCCTATGGTGAGGCCATACTGCATTTGGCAGAAAATTCTTAGGGCTTGAATCTCTTGTACCCCTGTGTATACTGTTTGGATATATGAGACCTTGTGTATTTATACACTCTACCTATGCACTCACTGACTTTAATTCTGATATGTATCTATGTAAATCAATTCCAGCTCACCCATGAGAAAAATGACTTTTTGTCCCAGCAGGCCTACACAATTAACACAATTCAATACAATAAACAAACAAATGTATTCTATTGCATTTCTATTTCCTTGGACATTCTAGGAAGTCAGCTGCACTGTCATACTCTGCTCAAGGAAGAGCACTGATCGGTGGAACTGACAAGTCAGTTACCAGAACACCTACAAACAGGCAACAGTAAACACTGAAGTGGTGGAATAAAGGGCAGAGAAAGTGGAAGTAAAACCATAATACAAATAATTTATTAATGAGCCCTCCCACCACATCATTTCATTTTCATTGTTTATACTTGTAGATCAGATGAGTAAAAACTGCCTGTTTTCACAGGTGACAAGTCATATCTAAAAAACAATATGATACATACTCATAACACAATAATTTGGAGCAAACAACTCTATGCACATAAAAGTGCAAGTGCAATACATTGAACGCAAAAACAGATGCATTCATTCTTGAGCGAAAATCCACCGTTTTAACCTCTTTTTTTTAAAAACACGATACAGAATTACTTTCAAAGATTTCAATAGGAATCTTGTTAAAAAAAGTTGACGCTCTAAATAACAAAGATCCGCCCAACAGTCTTTTTGAATAAGGGAATTTTAAAGGTAAATTTGCACTGGGACCTGGTAGAAAGAGCATTTGGAGCCCTAGGAAACATTAGGGAAACAGAGGGAGGGAGGAGTCCTAGTTTTACTTTATATAAAAACAAAATACCCATTTTAAAGCAAACTTGATTATCAAAAGATAGCGAGTAAGATTTATCAGATCGATGAGATCGATGTGGCATATTTAGCCAAAATCTCAGGGCAGAATGATATGTAACTTGATGACAATTTAAAACACTACTACTGGAAGAAGAATATATTAGAATACCATAATCTAATACTGGGAGCAAAAAACTATGGACCAGAAGTCTTCTAGATTCGAGAGTCAGATATAAAAAAAAAAAAAACCCTCTGATCTAAGATTTTGAATATGTGGCTCAAAAGTAAACTGACTGTCTAGTATTACTCCTAAGTACTTAAAAACTGAAACAAGTTCCATAACATTTCCCTTATTATCAATGATGGAAGGAAGATTAGAAGTTATTTTCTTATTACGAGAAAAAAACATTACCTTTGCTTTTTTGAGGATTAAGTACCAAGAGATTTATCAATAGTCAATCCTGCAAATGCCCAAAATCAGTCTGAAGACTAGAGAGGGAAGTCTCAGGACTTGGACTAGAACAAAATAAAATAGCGTCATCCACGTAAAGAGTCATTTCCGTCAGAGTACAACTACTGGGGGCTGAATTCATATAAAAGGAAAAGATAAGTGGTCCCAAGATTGAACCCTGGGGTACACTACAAACTGAAGAATTAGTCTGGGAAACAGCTGAACCAATAATTGTTCTATGATATCTATTACATAAGTAATTTTGGTACCACCTGGTAACGTCCCCGGAGAACACCAGGAAGAAGGTCAAATTCAACCAAATCAAAGGCCTTGGTGAGGTCCACGAACAGGGCCGCACATGAGTGCCCTCTATCAAGAGCACCGTGTATACTACCCATGAACCCAATATCAAGAGTAAATAGTAAGAGGATATTTTAGAGTATTAAAATATATTCCTATCACCTCTAAAACGTAGTAAAAGTTGTTTTCTGATGGTTTTTTAATAAAAAACTCTTTTTTATATCTTGGTTAGTATATTTTCCCCAAGACATAAGATGAAAGACTCTAGCAGATTTTGTATAGCAGATCAATATTAAAAACACAACACAACACTACTAGATGTCTACAAGGATAATACAAGAGAATGAACAATGATTTCTTTCTTTCCTTTTACCCGTCCTGCTTTCAAGACCCCTAGGCTGATTTCCATCGAGGCACTGACATACACCTCTCTTAATCCAGTTCTGAGTGCTGCAAACCTCTCCCCACAGGCCCCCCCCCAAAAAAAAACAAGGGGTCCATTTTGGCTGAACGCAGGTCTACTATGTGGGTGACCAATAACTGGATATAATTAATGGCAGCCAATGTTTAACCCCCATTAAGTCTCTACCCACCACACAACGTCTGAAGAGTCCTCACACAGTGCTGCCTTGTTTTATTTATTAGACTATCAGTTTACAGACCTTTGAGTCATAGACTCATTTACAAAGGCACCTCATCATGGGAAAAACAACATAACAGCAATACAGTGGTACAATACATACAAAATGACTTACAGAGCGACCGGTGTTATAGACATTCACTGGTGGTACAAGGGTAGCAAAAGTTAAGATACAGTAAACATATTTTAGGTACACAAGTACCACGTCGGGGAGAGAGGGTGAGCTGTCCTGGGTGGAGCGCTATGTGCGGCTGCAGCAGCGGGAGCTAGTCAGGTGGCTTTTAAGGGCAGCCTTGAAAGGACCTAGTTTGGTAGTCAGCTATGTTGGTTGGGAGGGAATTGAACCAGGTGGGAGCTCTGTATTTGAAGGATCTCTGGACCAAAGAGGTCCTTGCCCTTGGAACAGTGAGTGAAGTCTTTACAGTGCTACGGGTGGATACTGAGGGGGAGGCCCGCTGGAGGGAGGTGGAGACGTGGAGACCGGGGGGAGCCCTAGTAGGGTCTTTTTAACAAGAAGGCAGGTTTGGAAATGAAGCCTTTCTTCTAGATTAAGCAAGTTGGTGGAGGAGTACAGCAGACAGGTGTGGGTGCGCATTGGGACACCAGTCAGAAGCCTGCAGGCCTTGTTTATGGAGAGCTGGATTTTCGCAAGGCAGTATTGTCTGTAGTGGCATAGATGGGTAGCCCATAGTCTACTAGTGACAGGACAGAGGAGGTGATTGCTAATCTGAGGGCCTCTTGTGGGAGGCAGTCCCCATGGCGGTATAGCAGTCCAATCCTGACACTGATGGCAGCAGAAAGGGCGCTGATGTGGGAATGGAAGGAAAGGGCCGAATCAAAGGTGATACCCAGGTATTTGTAGGAGGAGACCTGTTCAATGTGGTGTAGTGTGCTAGGTAGTATCACGAGGGGGGCACCACTGGCTTTGTTTTGTCGATGTGAGAAGAGCATAGCCTTGGTCTTTTTTTAGGTTCAGGACCAATCTTTGGGCTACGAACCAATGCTCAGCTGTATGAAATGCGTGCTTGTAAAACAAGCATTTGTCAATTCCGAATGTTGTCTTGCTGCCACTGGCATTGGTAGTGTAGGAGGTAGAGAGATGCATAATAGGAATGGCAGTGAAGTATGGAACCGACATCAACCCCACCACACCCTGCAGAGAGTGACAGGCATTGAGGTGTGCCTTTGGGTCATCGGCCATAATGCTCATCCCATTTCACCTCACCCTACTTTGCAGACTCTGATAAGTGTCACGTTGTGCCTTGGGGTCGTCGGGCCTTATGCTCACCCCATTCCATAAGGAAGTACATTGAGATGGGTGCAGTATAGGAGAATGGGGTGAAATTTGGGGCCGAAGAGTTCAAGGCATACCTTGATGCCTGTCAGTGGCTGCAGGGTGGGGGTGCAATGGCGTGAGCATTACAGCTGACAATCCAAAGGCACTCCCCTGACGCCTGTTAGTCTGTACAGGGTGGGATGTTACCATTAGAAACCCTAACGCCCAGGGCATTTGTTGGTATTTGCACTCCAAATTTTCGACATGGCCTTTTTGAGATCCCACCTCATGAAAGCATTTGGGACCTCTGTTCATAAACAGTGGCGCTGTGATTTTGTTAATCTGTCCAGAATGTTGATTTCCCACAGTGACCGCTATTCTGTGCCACACGTGAAAACACAGTTCAGGCAGGATGTGAAAATGACAGCTGCACCATTCACAAGGAGGTGTGAAGAGATGGCAGTTTTGAAAATCTGGAGTGTAAATATTAAAAATTGTTGAAGTTACGAACGTGCGTGAAAACTGAGCAACGCATGCTCGTGTCATTTTTTTGAATTCTTTCACCAAATTTTTAATATAGGCATTTTGAGACCTCCGCTCATGAACAGTGACACTATGATTTTCTTACTCTGTCCAGAATGCTGATTTCCCACTGCGCCTGCGCCATTGTGTGCCTGATGTGTGAAACCACATTTCGGGCAGGATGCGAAAAATGACAGATGTATTGTTCATAAGGAGGTGCGTAAAAATGGCAATGTTGAAAATCTGAAGTAAAAATATAAAAAATTCTCAAAGTTACGATTGAGCATGGAAACTGCGCAACGCACGCTCGTAACAGTCATTTTGTGGAATTCTGTCACCAAATTTTCAACATAGGCATTTTGGGACCTCTGCTCATGAACAGTGTTACTGTGATTTTCTTACTCTGTCCCAAACATTGTTTTCCTACAGTGACTGCGCCACTGTGCACCAGATGTACGAAAACACATTTTGGGCAGGATGTGGAAAATGACAGCAATACTGTTCATATGGAGGTGTGAAAAAATGGCAATGTTGAAAATGTGGAGTTAAAATATTAAAAATTCTCGAAGTTACGAGCGTGTGTGGAAACTGTGCAATGCACGCTTGTAACAGTCATTTTTAGGAATTTTTTCACCAAATTTGCAACATAGGCTTTTTGGGAGCCCACCTCATGAACAGTGACACTGTTGTTTTGTTAATCGGTCCTGAAAGGTGATTCCACACAGTGACCGCAAAATCACCTTTTGGGACCGAATAAAGAGATGACAGTCACTGAATTCATGAGGTGGGGTCCCAAGAACCCCATGTTGAAAATCTGGTGCCAAAATTCGAAAAATGGCTGAGATATGCACCAAAGTTGAAAAAAACATTTATGCCATTACACAGCTTACCAGCATTTCTTCAGTTCACGGTCGGCTTTGAAGAGTGCAGACGTGTTCCCGGTCCACCACAGATCATTGTGCCAGGTTCTGGGTAAGTATGGGGTGTGTAGGGAGGTGGGTATGCAGAGGTGGCGCGGGTTGGGAAGGGGCACGGACACGTCGAGGGATTGTTTCTAATTTTCAGGTAAATATAAACAAACAAAAAACAAACCATAAAGACAAAGCAGATCGGTTTCTTATTTTGCAGGTGTGTTTTGGCACACTGGGGTGGGCTCCCAGTGTGCCACCTGTATTTTGGGGCGGGGGGAGGACAGAAGCCGACTGGGATTGGGCCCCCCGTTGGCAAACTGAACTGGGAAGGGGGCATGCCAACAGGGGGACTGGGCACCCCCGACGTCGGCTTGATTGGAACTGTGAGGCGGATGGAGACAGCCGCCGCCATCTTTTATTGAAATGTTACACCAGGCAAGGCACGCCCTGCAATGAGAGGGAGCTTCCTCATTACAGGGACTAAATCGATTCAAGTTGGTGGCACGCTTTTGCACTGCTGTCAGACAGTGTGCAATCTAATTTGTGCCAAGGAGCCCAGCCCGAAAAAGCAATGGCGCCACTGGCTACAACACGACCGCTCCTCCAAAACCTGCTATTCCAAGCCACCCTAATATGTTGCTTGCGCATGTTTAAGAGAACATAAAAAAGGAGCAGCAGATGTTGCCTGGTCATAAATGGCGTCAATGATCAATTCTTTTCCTGATAAGAAAGTCTTAAGGATTTTCCATACTTCGGACTTTTTTAGTAGTAAATACAATAGAAACCTACTGTCAGGATTTTTAAAAAAATCATACTTTCATATATTCTTATGACTGAGAGGTGACAAAGTTTCTCAGCTGTAAATGAAAATGATATATTCACTGTAATTCCTGATCTTCTAAGAATATCTTCAGCACTGATTTACACAAGTGGGTCTTAGCTGGAGGGGTTGGGACCCTGTGGAAGCAGAACTTTTCAGAAGGGCTGGTGCCAAGGTAAGCTATGCAGTGGCACGGAACTGCAAGACTGGCTCATGCTGCATGGCTTACCTTGGCACCAGCCCAGGACCTTTTAATATCCAGAGAATGGAGAGTGCACTCTCCTTCATTCTGGAAGATGGCAAAGTAGGTAGGCAGCACTAGTGGCTGATTCACATGGAACTCTTGACACCACTTTTGGTAGGAACTTAAGGTGCATGTGGAAAACTACATTGCCCTTGTGGAAAATGCATGCTGCTTTCCTACAGTAGTTAAACAAAAAATATATCTCACGAGCCGCAAGGTGCTCGAAAGCCTTGTGGGTGAGTATATCCAAGACAAGTTTGATATTCCAGGCAGCCTCTGGTTTCCTGATGGGAAGCCTTCTAAGATGCCCTTAAGGAACCTCTTGAACAGTGGCAGCTGTGCCAGGTAGAGGGTACCGACAAGCTCGTGGCATGCAGAAACAGCATACAAGTGGACCTTAACTGTGGAATACTGAAGGACAGTATCAGAAAGACCTAGCAAGTACTCCACGACCTTGTCAGGTGGGCACCCAAAGGGGTTCATGCAGGTTTTGGGACACCAGATAGAAAACCTTTTCCATTTGGCTATGTAAGTCTTCCTAGTGGAAGGTTTACAGGCAGCTAAAGTATTTCAGAGACACTCTGAGATACCTTTTACTTGGTCACTTTTATCTCTTCAGAAGCCGAGCCTGGAGGTACAGGAGTGTAGGTTGGGATGGACCAGATGACCTTGAGTCAGTAAGTCCATCCTGAATGGAAGAAAGAACAATTATGTAAAAACTTATAACAGCAGATCTTTCAGAAGATGATCTCCATCAGGCCACACCTTTGTAACCATAAGCCACCAGTGTTAGGACCACTCGGAAACTTTTGCTAGCCGGGAGGCTGCCCACAAAGGCGTGCAGTGTCTATGCGTGCATAAACATGGTGGGCCCCATCACTTCTCAGTTCTTTCTTCCGTCAATCATCCTCGTTACACCTACTGAACAAAATGTCATCAACTTAGCCGTTTGTAATTTTTATCTTTTCTTAGTGTTCTGCTGTTGTCTTTGTATACCTCTGAAGTGGAAAGAGTCTTTATTTTGGTACTGTAAGTACAGAGATAAGATTCATAAAGAGGACACACATGCGGTTTGTGTGTGCTGTTTGAGTCTGTCTCAAAATAAGACTTGTGAGACTGCCAGAGCTTCAACCAGGCCACGAGGTATTGCCATAAGAAAGCTCTAGAAAATTTCACTGTACAATATTGAGGACACTGAAAGCTATGGAGAAGGAAGAAGGTTCAAAATCTAATTCTCCCTCATCGTCAGCCAAAAGTATCTGTCAAAGTCTAAGGATAGAGCCAAGAAACAAGACATCCCTTCAGGAAGCTGGTGGCTATCTGGGATATAACCTTGTGCTGGATATGCTCACCAGCAAGCGTTCTGGGTCCTTTGCAACGTGTGAGCTAAACATTTTTTTAACTTACAAAGCAGCACTTCTAGTGGCCATCACTTCTGCGCACACTGTCTGAAATCCATGCTTTGATGCTCCGTATACTGTTTTCCTCAAGGACAAGATAGTTCTCCAAACGCATCCTAAGTTCCTACCTAACGTGGTGTTGGAGTTCCATCTAAATCAGCCACTAGTGCTGCCGACCTACTTTGCCTAGCGTCTCCAGAGACCAAAGATCACATAACAGACCTTGCAAACGACCATACGGTACCATTTCTTCCCTTCTGAAGAGAACAGGAACTCAAGGCTCAGCAGCACTGAGAACCCAACCATGATCAGGAACAGGCCCACTTAATTTTTGCTTCTGGGAGGACTGTCCTTCCCCAAGCACAGGACCAGCCAATCAAAACCCTTTCTCGATAGGAAAGTGGACCAGACATGACTCCACTGCCAGAGCAACTTGCCTGAGAAAGCTCCCTACTGTCATATTTGTCAACCTAAGACTCGGTAGGGCTGTGAGAGACTGAAATGTTTTTATAAAATCACTAAACTGACACAAAAACAACAAAGTCTAGCTTTAAACACTAAAACTGAATGCTAGTTTCATATAGACTTGATCTTCTGACTCCCAGTGAGTAAGCGATGTCATCACTGATGCACACTTAACGGTAGGAAAAAGGAACCGAGGTGTGTGACAGGGTTGAGTATGGCCCTGTCCCAGTTGTTATGGAGAATGAGTTAAATGCAAGGATCTGTTCTATTTTCTCCTTTTCTCTGTCTGGTTGAGCAACCAGATTTTCTTGTGAGGCCTAGGACTCGATCACCCCGATGGTCTTGCAATTCTCTGCCTCTCGCTATCTCTCTACCCTCACCTGCTGTTCTGTCTTTCCTCCCCCCACTCCTTGCATATCTGCTGGTACAAAAATATACGTGAATAGTTTTGTGGAAATGTAATCTGATGCTGGGATCCTTTTGTTTAAAACTATATAGTTATAATGTTGAAATGACTGCAAAGCTATTTGAAACTCAAGGGGTTAACCTGAAATGCAGTTTTTAAGCCTCTTACAGATATGTAAACAAGAGCCAATTCTGAGTCACAATGTTCTTTTGTGCACCTGTTGACTGACAAGAACACTGTGCAAGAAGCATGCTGTTTTCTTAACAAGTTCCTGCAAAGACTTATAAACAAGAGCTGCAATGTTTTGCAAAAGACAGAGTCAGACAGATTTGAAATTGAGAAGAAAAAGAACTCAGTTTTCTATGTTTGTACTGCCACTGTAAACAGTTATTCTGAACAATTTTATTTTTTATTTTACTGTTATTAATAACAAACACTTGTGAATTTTACAACTGTTTCTGGTTTCCTATGCTTCCTGACCTGTGCCTTGGCTAGGTGGTGAGCTGGTGCGGGTAAGCAGTCTCGAGGTGCCACGCATGCCAGCTTACTCGGCACTAGCCCTCCTGAAAAGTTCTGGCCCCTGCAGGGTTCTAGCACCTCCACTTAGGACCCAGTAGTGTGAATCAATGGTGAAGACTGATTCCTGGAAACTGTACTGTTTCACTACTAGTATCCTTCTATAATCACACTTGCACAGTCATTTTAGCATGGAAGTACTCAGAAACCCCTCTGGCTACAGCTTCAGCACCCCCAATCTTAGTTCTCATCCCATCATGCCTCCGTTCTTGAATCTGAACCACAGGAAATGTTAATAGCCAGGAAAGGCAAGGCAGACATTACAGTGTAACCACCTTCTCAGAGTAACATAACGTGAGAAGATTCCTCCATTCAGAATTCAGGCAGCAAGCTACACCTGAACCAGATCTGAGTAAAACACAGGTCCTTCATTCAGCAGGTCTTGCTGGAATTGAAGGCAGAATGGTTCCTGAACAGCCAGGTCGATTAGAATGGTGAACCACAGCCTTCTTGGCAACCGTGAAGCTATGAGGAGAAATTTTATGCGAGACGTGCACATTTTCCTGAGAACTGCTGGGATTAGAGAAATCTACAGAAAAAGTAAGCTCTCTAAAGTTCCACAGCTAAGACAGTGCGCCCAGTATTTCCACTGCTGGGCACCTGTAATGACTGATAACACTTGGGATCTGAGCATTGCCCCTGAAGGCAAAGAGGTCTATGTTTGGGGTCCAGAAGAGGTGGCACAGATAATGAAACCCTTGCTGGTTCAGTGTCCTATTCCCCATGTGAAGATACTTTCAGTTGAGCCAACCTACTTGGAAATATAGCTCCACTATAAGATGAATCACATTAAGAGATTCTAGATTTGCTTCCAACCAATTTAGTACAATGTATGGCTCGGTCAGCATCAGTGTGTATCTTGTATTGCCTTACTTGTCTATGTAGCAACTGCCGCAGCATGGTTGGACTGGGAGAAAAAAAGCTCAAACACAAGACCCTCAGTGTGTGTAAGTGGTGGGGCATCTTGGAAGGGCTCGACCAAGGGTTTAGTGGGTGCAGGCGGTGGTTTCTGAGGAACACAACTGGTCGGAGGTGTGTGTGTGTGTGTGTGTGTGTGTGTGTGCACATGTATGTGAGAGTGAGTGACAGCTCTTGCCTGACCCACTGGAAAAAGAGGTGTCCCCCAGTATGAGGAGTTCAAAATGATACGGCAAACAAGTGAGATTTGTTGGAAAGAACATAGCCATGACATCTGTTATTGTAGACTGCCAAATTGGTGGTGCATGAGGCTACCTCATTGGCATTGTAAGATGCCCTTGGTTCATGCTGTGCTATTTCCATTCCACTAAATGCAATGTTCACAGTTTTTCTTGTGATCTTCACATGGCATTTCAGATAGCAGCTGATGCATCTGAAGCCACAGGTGATGATGGTAAGTCACCATATGGATCTCATGCTAGGCTATAGTCAGGAAACATGAGGCAGAAGAAAACGTTCTTCCTCCCCAAAGCATCCATCCTGCTAGGGTCTGCGGAGGGGAGGTTCTGCTCAGATGCAGGAACAGTGCCCTTAGAGGTTGGGAGAGCAGTCAACCCCAGAGAGGGGTGAAAGTGATGCCTAATGAGTCCTGTGGGGACACAGTAAAGTATAGCTGTGTAAGAACTTACTGTAATAGTAGATCTTTGAGGGAATCTCTTTCATCAGGTCACACCTATGGAACTTAGTAGTCAGGCGCTAAGATCCCATGGATGCCTTTTTCTGTAAGTCTATCAGGGCCACCCACAAAGACATCACAGTCCCTTTACAGGCTTAGGTGGCCCTGCTCCCTTCTCAGTTTGTTCCGCTGGAGACCGCTCCCATCCGGCTATCCCTGGGGAAAACCAAGGAGAGAGAGAGAGAGAGAGAGAGAGAGAGAGTGCCTAGCCTCTATAAAAGACTGGAACACAAAATAACCAGTCTGGAACAGAAAAAGACCCCAAAGGGGAAGGAAGGTGGATGGTACACCTGATGAAAAGATCCTCAAGATCTACTGTTATGGTAAGTTCTTACGCAACTGTACTATCTTCATCAAGGATATCACTTTCATCAGGTCACACCTATGGACTAGTCCCAGGCGGTGCTGACAGCAAAGCAAAAATGAGTGGCAGAAGGTTGGACCTAAGAAAGGAGGCCCTGAAGCACGGCCAGACCAAACTCTGCCCGCCTACGAGGAGGCAGTGTCCAAACTGTAGTGCTTGGTTAAAGTGTGGACAGTACTCCAAGTGGCAGCACACAGATGTCTGCAACTGACACACTCCAGAAACAGGCAACAGAAGTGACCATACTTCTGATGGAATGGCCCTTGACAGTCCCAAGAAGTTCCTTACTGAGTATACTTCGTATAATAAAAAGTAATACAACTGGCCAACCATTTGGACAAACACTGTTTTGAAACTGGGTCAAAAGAAACAATTGTTTTAACTTTCTGCAGTCCGTAATGACGGTGAGTATAGTAATGCAGAATTCTATGCACATCCAAAGTATTCAGTAATGTTTCTCCTGGATTGGCATGCTAGCAGGTGGATGGACTGATTTAGGGTAAACTCAGACACCACCTTAAGAAGAAACTTAGGGTTACAGTACGCAGAGACCTTGTCTTTGTGGAAGATCAAAAAGCTGCTCACCAATGATAGCCTGTAGCTCTGAAATTCTTCCAGCAAAAGTAATGGCAACTAAAAATAACACTTTCCATGACAGAAAGCATAGCTGCAAAGAGGCAGATGGTTCAAAAGGAGGCAGGTCAGTTTCTCCAACACAAAATTCAAGTCCCAAGCTGGGACTGGACTACGAGAATTGGGGGCTTCAAGTGAAGGAAGACCCTCAAAAACATACAAGCCATCTCAAAGTGGGCTACCAGATGGCCGTCCATGGGCACATGGAAGGCAGAGATGGCAGGTACATGCACCTTAATGGAGGAGTATTTAAGACCAGAGTCTGACAGGGATAACAGGTATTCCAAAACTGGTTCACTGGACAGGTGAAAAGGTGCAAGTGGCGAGCGAAGGCTCATATGGCAAATCGCTTCCACTTCACAGAATACATGTCCCAGGTGAAGGGTTTCCTAGCAGCCACCAGGACATCCACTACCCTCCGAGAAACTTCAAAGCGGGCTATGGCTACGTCCTCAGGAACCAAGCATGCAGTCGAAGGGACTTGAGATCTGGATGGACCATGGTCCCCTGAGCCTGCATCAGCAGGTCCCGCAGAGTGGGAAGGAACTGGAGATTCCACCGCCAGCTGCTGCAATAACGAAACCAAATCTGTCGAGACCAGAATGGCACCAGCAGTATGAGGGAGGTCCGCCTGTCGCCGAGGCACAGGTCAGGAAGCATGGAAAACCAGAAGCAGTTGTAAAATTTCAACAAGTGATTTATTATTAACAACAGTAAAATAAAAAAATAAAATTGTTCAGTATAACTATTTACAAAGGCAGTATAAACAGAGAATGTCCATCAGGGTTTGCCTCACTTTCCAACCTAAGTCTCTCTCAGTCTCTGTCTCTCTTTTTTTGCAAAGCACTGCAGCTACTTTTTATAAGTCTGTATAGGAGCTTGTTAAGAAAACAGCACGCTTCTCACACACAGTGTTCTTGCAAGTTTCAGCAAGCGCAGCAAAAAGAACATTGTGACCTAGAACTGACCTCTTGCTTACAGCTTCTCAGAGTTTGCAAACTAGCTTCTCAGATAAACCCCCTGAGTTCCAAACAGCTTTCTGCAATCATTTCAACAGTAAAACTATACACATTTCTAAACAAAGGGATCCCAGTATCAGTTACATTTCCACAGAATGATTCACATATATTTTTATACCAACAGATATGCAAGGGGGGAGAAAAGACAGAACAGCAAGAGAAGGTAGAGAGCGAGCGAGAGGCAGAGAATTGCAAGATTGTCGGGGTGATCAAGACCTAGGTCTCACGAGAAAATCTGGTTGTGCAACCAGACAGAGAAGAGATGGAAAGAACAGATCCTTGCATTTAAACACTTTCTCCATAACAAATGGGACTGGACCTTATTCAATCCTGTCACACGCCCATCTGCAGCTTGAAGACCATGGTCTGATCTGCATAAAGGGGCAAAGTGCAGAGGACCTCCTTTAGAGAAGAGGGACAACGTGTCTTGCCAGAAAACTCTAGGCCCTGGATCTAGCGAGCAGAAAAACAGGTTACTCACCTATAACAGTAGCTCTAGGAGTGGCATATGATGTTCTTCCACTTCTTGGCAGTTGCCTTTACTTTAATTCTGTCCGGAACATCTTCAGCGGGCTCCTCCCACCCATCCGTTGCAGCTCCTCTGGCCCCACCCCACAATGCAAGATCTGCCACTGGAAGCATTGTTGTCCACCAAATCCAGGTGAGATTGTGTGGGTCCATGGGATGAACATCATATACCACTCCTAGAAAGTACATTTACGTAAAAACTTACCGTAATAGTAGATCTTTGAGGGATGTCTCCTGCAGCAGGTCATACACTTGGGTCATCACCAGAGGTCGCTGCATTGTAGTCTTTCACCAATGGCTGCCCACCGATGACATCATCATCCTGTTCCTATATAAAAGAGTGGTCAGTCCCTGGTATCCTCAGCTCCCAGCCGGATTCAGCTCGCTAAGCGAGGACCAAGGGGATCCAAGGTACCATAGGTGTCCCTTCCCACTTGCTAAGGGGAAAAAAAGTAATTCTCTTAGAGAAAGATGGGGATGGAGGGAGGGAACATACCTGCTGCAAGAGACATCCCTCAAAGATCTACTGTTACGGTAAGTTTTTACGTAACTGTACTATCTTCCACAGGATGGTCTCTTGCAACAGGTAATACACTTGAGATGATTCCCAAGCAGTGTACCCAAAAGAGGGTGGAATTAGAATAGAAGACCCTGTAGGACTGCATGGCCAAATGCCATCCTACGGAGGGAAGCAATATCCAGGTTGTAATGCTTCATGAAAGTGTGAATGGTGGACCACATGACTGCATTGCAGATATCAGTGATCGAGGCCCCCTTGAAGCAGGCCACCGTGGAGGCCTGGGCTCTAGTGGAATGGGCTTGTACTGTTCCCGATAGTTTTGTGTAACAAAATGTGATGCAATTTGCCAACCAACTGGACACGGTTTTCTTGACAACCAGGGAACCTTCCCTCTTGCAGGCGAAGGTGACACACATTTGAGAGTTTTTTCTCAAGGAGTTGGTACGGTTTTTATAGTAACTCAGAATACGATGAACATCTAAGGTGCGTTAAGAGATGTTCTCCTGGATTAGAATGCTCAGGTTAGTAGATGGGCAATTCCATGGTCTGATTTAAGGTATGTTCTGAAACCACTTTCGTCAGAAAGGAGGGAATGGTGCGTAGAACCACTCTGTCCTTGTGGAAGATTAGGTAAGGCTCTCTACGCATCAGAGCCTGAAGCTTGGAGATTCGGCGAGCCGAAGTGACGGCTACTAGAAACACCATCTTCCAAGAGAGGAAGCAGAGATCAGCGGTAGCAGTTGGCTCAAAGGGCACTACTGTGAGTTTCTCTAATATGAAATTCAGATTCCAAGGGGGGGGCGCTTATGGGAGGTTTGATATGAAGCATGCCTCTTAAGAACATTTTGGCAAGATAATGTTGGTACAGTAATTTGCCTTCACAGTGTTCATGAAAGGCTGAAATGGAGGCCAGATGAACGCTGATAGAGGAATAGCTAAGGCCCTTCTTGGCAAGTGAAGCCAAGTAGTCCAAAACTTTGGGTAAAGGACATGAAAATGGATTTAGAGAAAGGGAAGCAGCCCATACGGAAAGGCATTTCCATTTAGTGTTATAGGTTTCCCTGAGGCCAACAGAATGTTAGCCACAGGTGAGGAGACTTGAAGACGTGCTGTGAAAGCGTCCTCAGGAGTCAAGTGTGAAGGTGTAGAGACTTCAGGTTGGGGTGAAGGAGGGTGCCCCCATCCTGAGTCAGGAGATCTGGTCTGACTGGCAACAGAATGGGATCTGCCATGGACAGTTGTTGGGAGTAGGGGAAACTACATCTGCCTGGGCCACAAGGGGACTATGAGGATCATTGTGGCAGGTTCGAGTTGTAGTTTCAGTAGAGTCCGTTGCACGAGCGGGACGGGGAAGCATATAAGAAGAGTCCTGTTCACGGTTGGGACAGGGCATCAATAGACAGCCCCCTTCTGTTTGGGATAATGGAAAAGTATTTGGGGAGTCGATGATTGTTGGGGGATGCAAACAGGTCCAGTTGAGGGATCCCCCATAATCAGAAAATCGTCTGAAGAACTTTGTGATGAAGAGTCCACTCATGCGTGGGAGGACTGGTGACTAAGAATGTCTGGCAGGAAATTGTGGCATCCTGATAGATGGATGGCAATTATTGTGAGTTGTTGAGAGTGTGGCTTCTTGCCAGACCCTCAGTGCCTCGTTGCATAGAGCGCAAGATCTGGTGCCCCCTTGTCTGTTCAGACAGAACACCACAGACGTGTTGTCCGACTGGATCAGTAAGGGTCCAGGACGAAGGTGGAGGAGAAAAACCCAAAGGGCAAGGTGAACCGCCCTCACTTCCAACAGACTGATGTGTGGCAAAATGGCGAATTGGGGCCATTTGTCCTGTGCCCCATAAGGACTGAGGTGAGCTCCCCAGCCATCCAGAGAAGCATCGGTGGTCAAAGTTGCTGGGTAGGGGAGCCTGGAAAGGCATGCCCTGTGATAGGTGGTGTCGGTGTGTCCACCAGTACAGGGCGGAGCGCAGGGAGGGGGTGACTTTGATATTGTCGTCGAAGTCACCAGACTGCTGGTGCCATTGATTCTGAAGCACCCACTGTACTGGTCTCATATGGAGATGGGTGTATGCCACTGTGAAGATGGCAGCTGCCATATGCCCCAGAAGACATAAGAAACGTCTGGCTGTTATGTGCTGCTGGGTTTGGGTGGTAGAAAGCCGAGAGAGGAGTTTGTCCTGTTCTGTCAACAGGGAGGTAAGCCCTGGAGGAGACCGTGTCCAGAATCAGCTCCTATGTACTGCAGTGACTGGGAAGGCTTGGGTTGGACTTGGCCCGTTGATGGTATGCCCAGATTTTGGAATAGGGTGGACTGGAGGGAAAGAAGCAGAGCCTCTTCAGAATTTGCTTTTATCAGCCATTTGTCTAGGTATGGGAAGATGAAATGTCCGTCTCTTCTCAGGGCTGACGCCACTACAGTAAGGCACTTGTTGAAAACTCTTGGAGCAGATGAGAGTCCGAAAGGAAGTGCTCAAAACTGGTAGTGGTGTCCTAGCAAGTGAAAGCGGAGTAACTGGTGGACAGGGTGGATAGGGATATACAGGTATGCATCTGTCAAGTCCAGGGCTCATAACCAATTCCCTTTTTAACATCGGTAGTATGGATCTTAGTGTGAATATCCAGAACTTTCTGTACTGAATCTGTAAATTCAATTGTCTTGGGTCTAATATCGGTCTGAGGTCTCCTGTACATTTGGGGACCAGAAAAAGGGGTAGAAACCTGATGCAACTCTGAAGGAGGAACAGGATAAATGGCCTTTGTGTAGAAGTGCCTGAAGTTCCTCTTGGAGGATGGGAATATGGTCTGATGGATAATAGACTGAGCGGGGTGGGTATGGGGGAGGTGGAGATGTAAGTTCCAATGTGTGCCCCGTATGCATGATTTGGAGTACCCACTTGTCCTAAGTAATGGTTTTCCAGGCCTCCAGATGAAGGACAAAGCGGCCCAACACAGCTTCCGAGGCCTGAACAAAGAAGCGGGGGGAAGCCCTAACGGGTCACTGGGCTGGGGGCTGAGGTTGGGGTGGCGGTTCTGGAGGAGGCATGGGAACGTCCGAGGGAGCCACCTCGATAGGTTTCTCTATTCTTGCCTCTCTGTTTAGCTTGAAAAGTTTGAGAAACTAACTGGTATGAGGGCTGTGGTGTGTGGTACATACCATGCACTGTACGGAGAGTGCGGCGTGATGCTTGGAGATCACCCAAGAGCGTTTGCATGCCAGTGCCAAAAAGCTTAGAGTCATTAAATGGGGCATTGATCAGTTTATGTTGTATATCTGGTTGTAGACCCGATATATGCAGCCAGGCATGATGGTGGAGAGTGACTCCCATGGCCTTTGCCCGACCTGAAGTATCCACTGCATCATAACCAGAGTGGAGATGTCGGGAAATGGAATTTCCTGTAGCTATTGTTACCAATAACTGGTCTATCTTCTGTGATGGAGGAGTTTATTGACTACATCAATAGCTGGGACAAGAGGGCATTGGTATCTGACCATATGTCCCATATAGTTTAAGATTCTCAGATTCAGTGTGCCTGCCTGGAAGACTTTCTTCCCTAAGTAGTCTAGGCAGCGGGATCCCTTGTCTAGAGGCAAGAAGCTCATGTGTTGGGGATGTTTAGTATGATCATGAGTGGCGGCAATGACCATGGAATCTGCCACGGGGTTAGATGAGAAGAAGGTGTGATCGGGGGAGCCAGAAAAATGCAATCCGCCTTCCGAGGAACAGCCGAAGGCTGATCACAGGCGGCCTGTACAGCATTTTGGTAGGTATGGATAAGTGGGGTACCACAACTACGGGTCTTCTGGCAGTTCAAGGTAGTCTGCCATGTCTTTCTCTGCTTGACATGGTCAGTGGTAGAAAACCCATAATTTTTGAATCTGGACCATCATGTCGCGAAATGACGGCCATCAGGGGGAGAGGGCCGCTGCATGGCGGAAGAAACATAGAAACATAGAATTTAACGGCAGATAAGGACCACTTGGCCCACCTAGTTTGCCCATTTCCCTACCTGATGGATAAGCTGCAGATTCTAGTTAATCAACAGCTTACTTCCTCCTACCCCCCACTAGAATTACCTTATGCCTGTCCCATGCATTCTTGAATTCTCCCACTGTTCCTGACTCCAAAACCTCCTCAGGAAGCCTGTTCCATGCATCCACAACCCCCTCTGTGAAAAAATACTTTCTAACATTACCTCTGAGCCATCCCCTCTCTATCTTCAAATTGTGCTCCCTTGTTCTTGCACATCTCTTCTTCTGAAAGATACTACCCTCTTGTACTTTAATTCCCTTGAGATACTTGAAAGCAGTGTTCCCATTCACGTATAGATGTACGTGAATCATGTAAAGAAATCAAAATTCACGTACATCTGTGTGAGCAGGTGGTGCACCTGCACGTAAAGAAGCCTGCCTGAGTTTTGTGAATGCAGACATGTGCGTATCTTTACGTGCAGACACTACAGACTGTGCCAGTGAAAAGATCCACCCCCCCCCCCAAAAGCAGCCAGCGGCCGATTGGTCCAGTGCCCCGTCATTTTGTTTTCAAATCCATTGCGATTGGTGCACTCTGCATTTGTATGAAAATCTACCCTATCCCCATTCACCAGGTGTAATGTGCGTGCATCTATAGAGGAGGACTGGGAACTGTACCGTGGGCTTCACGTGTGATGAGAGGGATTGGGAAAAAGGAGAAGTGTACACTGGAGGAGACCACACATCCCACAACCTACAAGCCTGGCCTCCACACCCGATCAACGCTCCACTCGAGTCCGGAGAAACACGACCGACTGACGCGGGCTGGAGTGCAGATTCCTGAAGAGGAACCATCCCATGCATGCCTGTATTAGGTTGGTAGTATTAGTTGTGGATTTCTTTTTTTAGAAATTGAAGTGGTTGTCTTCCGTGCTACGGTTTCCACCAAATAAACTGACTCTGTCCTGGCAGGCGGTGGGGGTGGGTGATGTATGTTGCAGTCTGCAGGAGTTGTTGTGGCAGGGTTGGTTCGGTGGTTTTGAGAGGTTTTCCACTTTCCGCCCTCCCATTTTTGGAGACTCCGACTGAGTCTGCCCAGTGCCCAGCAAGTCCTTTCCTTCACACTGGCATCCTCCCACCCTGTTACTGAGAGCGATCCCCTTCCCGCCCTGCATATGTTGTTGTAACTTGTTCCTTCCCTGGGCCTCGATCGCTCCCGTCTCCAGACTCGTCTCCCCATGTGTCACCGACCCCATCCTGAACCTGAAGTGGTCCGTTCTCCTCCTGTCGGTTGTCTGCCAGAGTGAGAGTGCTGGTGATCTGCTCCAGTGCCTGGCCTGCTGAGTCCCAATGAGTGAATCTCTCTCTCTCTCTCTAGTTACCTCCCTCCCAGTCCCTGGCCCCTCCCCACCCCATCGCCAGGCTGGGACAGGTCCATCTCGGAGTCCTGTTCAGGAATTTCAGAGGAACAGCAGCACCCACACACCGCTGTCACCCATGTGCTGTAGCCTCCTCAGTTGGACAACAGGACACGTCTTGCATCTTGCTGAGTGACCGATCACCAAGCCAAGGCTTCTCCAGTCTCCTCCCGTCCCAAGTGATTCCTAGTGCGATTCAACTCTCATGTCTGGTCCTCCTGCCACCAAGGCCATCCCATCATGAGTGGACTCAAGCACATGCAAGTAAGTTACTTCACATTTGCAGGGCGGGAGTCGGTCGTCGGTCGGTGACTGCTACTGCTTAAATGAATTGATGATGATGTGCAGTGCAGTCTGTGACAATGGAGACTTGAACTTGAGCCTTGAATCCACTGTCTGTCCCTCTGCTTCAAATGCCTGTCAGGGTCTCGGGAGTGTGGAGGGACAGGGGTCAGGGCTCGTTCTGTTGGGGGTGGGGGGTAAGAGGAGTGAAAAAACAAAACAAAAACAGCCTTGCAGTTGTAATGTGTTTTCTCCAACTTAAGTCATTCCCCCCAAGTCAAGACTAGTATTAAAAAATAAACGTGGCTGTGTGTGTGACTGTGACACTCACTGACTGCTTTGCTGGTGTGTCTGGCTGTGGTCTACTCTGGACTTGTCATAATTCTGCTGCAGCCTGCCAAACTATGTACATACACAGTACAGTAAAAGTACATTTTGCTGCCTGCCTTGAATCAGATTTGATTCTGTGTGTGTGTGTGTGTGTGTGAGTGAGGAGAGACTGCAATGCATGCATCTCCTATTCATCTGGTCCTTCCCCATCATGTAAGTCATTCACTATGTGTTGTCAGGTGTGCGCTCTGCTCTTAGCTCTCTATTTATTTGCAATATTGTGTATTGTTGTGCATAATGAGATTACATAATTATTTAAGTGGTAACTGTTACTGTAGTATTAGTTGATTAGCTCTGCCTCAGTATATGAGCTATTAATTATATAAAATATTACTCATACTACTACAGTTAAATACTCAATTACTCGTTCCACTATTGTTATACTCAATAGTGTGACTGTGTGCGTGACCTGGTCGGTTTGATTAGAGCTTTCTGCAGCTGCTGTGCTGTAAGAAATTAATTCACATTTTGTTGTGATTTGATTGAATTAAATTAATAAACTGTGTGACTGTGTGTGTTGCTCTGTCAGTCAGTGTACCAGTCTGATTATTAGATGTGGACTGGAAATAATGGATTTGGAATCGGTTACAAAATGTACAGTTCGTGTATGCATTTGTATATCCCGCCTATTCCTATCTTATCTGTAAAGAGAACAAATCATTAAACAGCTCTGCAGATACCAATTACATATCATTTTATATCTTTTCTAAATGACAAAAATACAGTAAAGTATATATAACATGGTGTATGGTGTTCTGCTTATGTTAAGTCACTGTTTGCGGCTGTGTGGTATCCCCCTTTAAAACAATGCGTACCTCCATGATTTTCTGCAAGGGGTGTGGCGTACCCTCAAAATATGATTTGTACCCCTGAAACATCTGGAGGAGGGTACGCTGTAGCCCGTTACATGCCTCCAGTGGGAACACTGCTTGAAAGTTTCTATCATGTTCCCCCTCCCTCCTTTCCTCAAGGGTATACATATTAAGCTGCTTTAGTCTCTCTCTCTCATATGTCTTCTGGAGCAGACCCTGCACCATTTTGGTTGCCCTCCCCTGAATAGCCTCCACTCTGTCTATGTCTTTGCGGAGATGGGGTCTCACTAACTATCTGTACAGAGGGATAACAACTTCCTGTTTTCTACTGGTGATGCCTCTCCCTATGCATCCCAGTATCCCCCCCAACCATCCTTACTGCCTTCTCACATTGCTTGCCCACCTTTAGATCATCTGATATAATTATTCCTAGGTCTCTTTCGATTTTTGTTGTTGTTATTAACTCACCCCCCCATTGTGTACTCTTCCCCTGGGTGTTTGCTTCCCAGATGCATTACCCTGCACTTCTTTGCACTGAATCTGAGCTGCCACATATTTGACCATTCCTCCAACCTTGCCAAACCCCTTTTCATTGTTTCCACCCCACCCTGTGTATCAACCCTGTTGCAGATCTTTGTGTCATCTGCAAAGAGACATACCTTTCCTTCCAGGTGCTCTCCAATGTCACTTATAAAGACATTAAAGAGGACTGGTCCCAGTACTGAACCCTGCAATACCCCGCTAGTTACCCTCCTATCTTCACTGTGGACTCCGTTTACTATTACCCTTTGCGTCTTGTTGTCCAGCCAGTTTTTTATCCAGGCTACCACCCTGGGACCCACTCCAAGGCTGGCTAACTTGTATATTAATCTTTTGTGTGAGACTGTGTCAAATGCCTTGCTAAAATCTAGGTAGGCCATATCCACAGCCCCTCCCTGGCCTACTACTTTGGTCACCCAGTCAAAGAAATCTATTAGGTTCGTCTGACATGACCTTCTTGCAGTGAAACCATGCTGCCTTGGGTCCTGTGCCCCACTGGCCTCTAGGTACTCAACAATTCTTTTCTTCAGAAGTGATTCCATCACTTTCCCTACCACTGAAGTCAAACTAACTGGTCTGTAGTTTCCTGCCTCTGCCCTGCTCCCACTTTTGTGAAGTGGAATCATATTTGCCCTCCTCCAGTCCTCAGGTACCACCCCATCCTCCCAAGATTTGTTAAAGAGAGTAGTCAGTGGTGTTATTAATTCTACCCTTAGTTCTTTTAGAATTCTTGGATGAATCCCATCAGGCCCCATTGCTTTGTCCACCCTCAGTTTCAAGAGTTCTTTCAAAACCCTTTCTTCTGTGAATGGACTGGTATCACCCCCTATTCAGAGTTTCTCTCTTGTTTGGTTTAGGTACATCCCCCTCCTCTTCTGTTGTGAATACTGAGCAGAAATATTTGTTCAGTATCCGTGCTTTTTCACTGTCACCCTCTGCCCACATTCCCTCCCCTTTATTAAGTCTCTGTATCCCTCCCTTGGTCTTTCTTCGCTCCCTAATGTACCTATAAAAGGTTTTATCCCCCCTTCTTAACAGAGCTGGCTACCTTTGCCTCAGTTTGTGCCTTTGCTATTCGGACCGCCTTCCCTGCCTCCTTTTGCTTTAACTGATAAAGTTCGCTGTCCTGCCCCTTCTGTGTTTCCTTATATTAAAGGTTCTTTG
Source organism: Neoceratodus forsteri (assembly GCA_016271365.2). Lineage (NCBI taxonomy): Eukaryota > Metazoa > Chordata > Ceratodontiformes > Ceratodontidae > Neoceratodus > Neoceratodus forsteri. The sequence continues at coordinate 255,179,097 of CM028137.1, read as the reverse complement.
TGCAGAGATGACATAGTGGAGAGGGAGGACGGAAGTCCCATTCTTGGAGCTCAATATTCTCCAGGTCCTCTGGGATGTCTTCCGGGAATTCCAGATCCTCATAATAGGATTCTTCCTCATAGTCAGATGAGAAACCAGATGGAGAACTTGGTCCCTCACCAAAAAAACATTTTGGCGGGGGTGTGGGCGACCAGGATGGATGACCCCCATCACCAGGAGCTGGAGGCTGTGAATAACTCATTACGTCCAGAACCTGCTATATTACTGTAGCCGTGTCTATTGAGGTAGTTGTGGGGGGAGAGGGGGAGGCTTCTGTGAAACCAAGGGAATGACAGAGGAGAGTGGACGTAAAGTATAAGCTGGTCTGGAACCCGGATGATACAATCCAGGGTCCCAGTCCCACTCAGGCTGGCCCCGATGCGCAAAAGACCTTGAAGGAGGAGGGGCAGCCAAGAAAGTGAAATCCACGGTGTTTCCCAATGCATCCTGGCCTGTCGTCGATGAGGCGGGAAGAGAGGAAGATTTTACACGTTTGATAGCCATTGTTGTCGACGGGGCACCAATGGCAGTAGTATAGGATTCCGCTGAAACTGACGATAAAGCGCTAGAAGTGCCACTGACAGAGAGAGTAAACTCCCGTCGATGATGAGGTAATTTTGAGGGTGTCGTAGATGAGAAAAAAGACTTGAAGTGGTGGAAAATGCATGACAAGCACTTGGAGCAACATGTTGAAGCAGGAGCATGTAGTCACGCCTGTGCTTCTTATGTGAAGCAATCGCTGGGGGTCCCCTACTTCTTGAGACAGCGGCTTTTTGCTCCATGAGGTGAGCTTTATTTATCAAGCAATCATCGTTAACGAGTTGCCTGATTAAACTCCTGACAAAGTTCGTAGGAGGATGAGTCATATGTGGGTCCCAAACACCAGCCACAGACTGTATGACTGTAGAAATAGTAGATCTTTCTACACAATGACAGGAACTAAGTGAGGTGATTTTCTTGAAGATCCTTTGACATCCATTGATGAAGGAGTGTAGCAGAGAAAACGTTCCCCTTTGCTCAGTATCTCACGATGACTGCTTATACTTTGTACTAGCTGCTGCGTGTCGAGCTGAAAGGCAGGGGAAAATGAACTGAGGATACCAGGGACCACCCACTCATATAGGAACAGGATGATGTCATTGGTGGGCAGCCTCTGGTGAAAGACTGCTACAAGAGCTGCCGTGCACCACAGTGACCTCTGGTGACGACCCAAGTGTATTACCTGCTGCAAGAGACCATCCCATGGAAGATCTAATGCTGCAGGTGAGTAACCTGTTTTTCTAGGGGCGTGGATATGATGTTCTATCTGCACTTCTTGGCAGACTCTATCAGTTCTCTGGGAGGAGGAGGCAAGGTGCACATCTCCAACAGGAAACAGAATGGAAACTGAGGCCCCAAAACCAGCATCACAGCGTGACTCAAGGTCGATTTGGTAGTGGGAAATGAAGGTGTGTGCTGACTTCGGAAGCAGCCCTGCAATTTCTGGATAAGGACATCCTGGAAGCAGCCACTGAGGCAGCGGTATGATGGGTGGAATGAGCTCTTAACCCTACAGGAGGCTCCCTACCCACTAACCTATAGCAGAGGTCTATGCAGGACACAATCCACCTGCCAACTGTCCGCTTAGCTGCTGGTCTGCCAGGTGCAGCTTCAGCGTAGGTGACAAATAGCTAGTGAACCTCTTCCTGAACTCCAGCCATGGGCTCTTTGTAGTAAGCGGCCACTTGCTCAGGTCCAGAGTATGCAGCCTGTGCTCATATCCCGAGGTGTGGTTGGTGAAGTATTCAGGAGATCAATCACCTGGTTAACATGAAATCCCACACAACCTTCAGGAGGAACTTCAGGTTGGGGTGCAGGACAACCCTGTCCCTATGAAAGACCAGGTAAGGAGACTCCACCGAAAGTACCTGGAGCTCACTGATCCTTCTGGCTGATGTGATAGCCACCAGGAAGGAGGTCTTCCATGACAGATGAGACGTGTCACACCTGTATATTTTTTCAAATGGCTTGCCCATGAGCTTTGCCAAAACCAGCAACAGATCCCAAGGTGGTGGTGGTTCATGCACCGGAGGACAAATGTGGTCAAGGCCTTTGAAAAAGCGCTAGACCACCTTCTCCTGAGCCACCTACTGCTGACTGGCCCGCGCCCGATAAGCAGAGATGGCTGCCAAGTGCACCTTAAGGGTCATCGGCCGAAGGCCCAACTGAGAGGTACCACAGGTAATCAAGAATGCTAGTCACTGGACAGGAAATAGGGTTCAACCCCTTGCCCTGACACCAAATGGATAATCTCTTCAATCAATCAATCAATCAAATCTTTATTTATTCAGGCGAACATCATTGAGCACAGCTCATTTGCAAGATGGACCTGATAAGGTCAAGGTTCAATAATTGGTACATGTATAGGAAGATTTAAAACACGTATATACTTATATACAGTAATCAAGGTTCAATAATTGGTATGTGTACATGAATAATTAAAACTTATATACAGAAATCAAGAACAGAAATTGTTTAAACATAACAGGATATGGTGATAGGAACATATGAGATGCACTCTAGGTAAACCAGTATATACATATCAACATTGGCAGTAAACATGGCATACATTCAACATGATATACCCAAGATTCCAAAGATCAGGGAAGTCAATGTGGACAAGAGAAATAGTGATTGGATGACTGAAGAAGTGGTCATAGACTGAGACAAGTGACATGGTAGGAAGAGTGCATGACTAGAGCAGGGGCTGGTGCTAGAACTGGGAGGTGAAGGCAGTGATAAGGGCTAAGGTAGGACCTGGAGTTAATGGGAAGAATTATAGCCAGGGGTGAGGTATCTGTGGAGATGAATTCTAGGGAAGTGAATTGCCATGATATGATGGCAGCCTGAGAGGGAAGAAATAACTGTGAATAAACTAGAACTTGTGGAAGCAATTGCATTTTTCAGGGAAGAGACTTGGGTATAGATGCTTGAAGGATGCTAAGGATACCGGTTGATCAGCTTCAAGGACTTTTGAATCGTGTTCCATGATATAGCTAGAATTATAGCTGATAGCAGATCTCCCATGCGGTGTTGACTTTAGGCACTTTGAGCATAATGAAATTGTAGCTTCTTAGGCGTGAGTGCCAGCTGTGGCCTGTGAAGCAGTCTAATATATAGTTTGGAAGCATCTTGGTCAAAATTCTGTATGTCCACACTGCAGCATTTCTGTTTCTTCTGAGATGTGAGATGTCCAACCGACCGCTGCATAGAGAGCAATGGTGAGTGTTAAATGGTAGATCTGTTATGAACCTCAGAGCTCTGTGGTATAGTGTATCCAATTTGCATAGGTAGAAGATAGGGCAGTGACTATAGAAGTCTGCATAGTCAATTACTAGAGAGAAATGTGGCCTGGACCAACCTCATTTTGGAATCTCTGTTTAGAAAGTGCCTTATTCTAAAAATAGACCAAGTCTCTGCGAAGCTTTTTAAAAAGTTCTTCAATATGAACTGTGTAGTCAAGTTTGCTATCTATCCACACCCCAAATACTTGAATTTTCTACATAATCAAGGCTTTCACCAAGGATAGTGGATAGCTGGGGAGGTTGTTTAGTAATGAGAAGATTTGTATGGCTTTGGGTGGAGAAAAACATTGCTTTTGTTTTCTTTGCATTTAAAAGCTTTTTCAATAATTGATGTTGTAGTATAGAATTCTGTTTGTAGAACTTCACAAGCTGTAGCAGGCGATGGGTTGCTGACATATAAAACAGTGTCATCTGCGAACAAGTGTACAGTGGCTTTGGTAAGATTGAATCAATATTGTTAATATAAATGGCGAAAAGGATAGGGCCCAGGATAGATCCTTGTGGAACTCCTCTTAGAAGTGGTTTTAGTGGAGATAGGTCTCCTTCAGCTTTCACTTGCTGTGTTCTTCCTGTTAGTAACACCTTCCATTTCCATCTTCCATTTGAAGGCATAGCATTTTCTAGTAGACTCCTTCTGAGATGCCTCCCAGCGGCGAGGACATCATCAGAGACCAAAGCCTGGAACTCTAGCTGCTCAGGAACCAGGCTGTCAGGTGCAGGTCCGGATGGAGTACCTTCTCTGATAGATGGAGAGCAGGTCCAGGTGGAGAGGAAGATGCCACGTAAGCCTGCTGCTGAGTCTGAGAGATCAGCGTACCAGAACTGGAGGGACGGTCTGGAGCCACCAGGATCACATGTGCTTGTCCCTCCTGGTCTTGAGCAACACCTTGTGAATCAAAGGAAGTGGAGTAAAGGCACAGAAGAGGCCTGGGTCCAGGGCCTCGAGAAGGCATCCCCTGCAGCATTCCCTGTTGAGGAGGGTGGGCACAAAATAGCCTCAGCTTTGTGGTCTCCCTGGAGATGAACAGGTCCATCTGAGGGGTGCCCCACTGGGAGAACAGACAGTGTACTACCTTCAGATGGAGAGACCACTTGTGAGATGCCCCACCCACATGGCTGAGGGCGTCTGCCAGCTGGTTGGAAGCCCCTGCCACATGGTTGGCTAGGAGATTGGCCTCCAGGATGCGCACAAGAGTCCACACATGGAGAACTTCCTTGCACAGTGGCAGGGAGTGCGTCCCACCCGTTTGTTAGGTAGTACATAGTCATGGTGATATCCATCTGGACCTGGACCACGGACCCCAAATGTAAGGTGTGAGGCAGTCAGCACCAGCCAACTGCCCAGCACTCCAGCAGGTTGATATGACATCGGGACTCTCGGGGGGCCAGAGTCCGTGGACTCTGTGGTCCCCCAGGTGGGCACCCCAGCCTATGAGAGGCGCCATCAGTTGTCAAGATGACCGTCGGCTCTGGGCGGACAAACAGGATCCCTTCTTGCAGATTCCCTGGGACTAACCACCACTGGGTGGCGTCCCACATCTGGTGGGTCACAGTGACCAGCTGGTCGGAGTGACCCAAGCGCCGAGACCACTGGCTGGCCAACTCCCACTGCAGGGAGCACATTCTCTAATGGGCCCACTGGACTACGCTGGTACAGGCCGCCATGTAGCCCAGCAGGCACAGGAAGTCCCCGGCAGGGTGCAACTACCCAACTCAAAATGATCGGGCAAAGGAGGAGAGAGCCTCTGCTCTGTCCACCGGGAGCTGGGCTCTGGCTCTGCAAGAGTCGAGCTCCTCCCCGATGAAGCTGATCACCTGCAAAGGCACAACTTCCAACTTGGCCTTGTTAACCAGGAGGCCAAGGGGACACAGGTCTGGGGCCAGGTCCTCGATCGCTCCACCTCCTGTAAGAGGATCTGCGATCAGAGTTGTCCAGGTAGGGGTAAACCAGACCCCATCGGCACCTCAGGCAAGCTGCACCTGCAATGCACTTGATGAAGACCCTGGGGGCGAGGACAGGCCGAATGGCAAGGCCTGGAACAAGTCAGAGGCTCCTCCGGCCGGAAGTGGAGGAACCGTCTGTCAGACGGACAGAATGGGATGTGGAAGAGCGTGTCCTGAAGTGTGAGAGGTCCCTATATCCCTGGTACTGTCAGAAACCTGATTTGTATCTCCAGAACAACTGAAAGCGAGCATGGGGTTATATGTTTGTAGGTTATAATGTTTTCTGTGTGGAGTGGTATTTTAATGGACTGGCCACCCACTGGATACCTACTTAGTTTTACGCTATATGTTTGTCTGTCCTCTGGCAGTGCCATTTTGAATATGGGATATTCCAGCATTCTTCACTAACCATTCTTTGGTTAACAAAAATAGTAAAATACTAAAATGACCTCCTCACTAAGTATTACTAGTATAAGGGTACAAGTATTAAAAGGAATACATGACCACCACCCCTCCCCCCAAATTTCTCTAACTTTCAATTCCCTGGAGCGAGTCTAGCTTATAGTCTTCAAAAATGCGTAGGAGTAAGACGGGCGGCTGTTCAGCTTTGGGGAGTTATGTTATTTCAGCCTGATGAATTTAAATGTTTTTGTTAGTAAACTGGTCTTAGCTATCTGAGAAAATGGCAGGTGGTTTCCTATCATGCCCTTATACAAATCATAGCCCTTCAAAGGAGAAACACCCTTAGTGGAAATGCTAAGAGTTGGGTAGCGGCAGCGACAACTTAGCAGTTGTGCACTTCTTAGGCATTCCCTAAGATAGTCTGCTACCGCTCGTAGGTGCGCACAGGAATTAACTTGCTACAGTCAGGTAGGGAGCAATGCTCTTGCATAGTTTTCATAAGCAAGTCAGTATCGTTATGTATTCTGAACATACAAAATTTGCCAGCAGATAAAGGCCTAGAGGTCTATCAAGTCTGCTCGAATGTGCAGCTAGCACCCCTTATTCTGCAGCTGCCCTTCCTTCCACCCTTCCCCTTCATTAACCCTCCCCCTTGTCCTGTCCCATCCCCTTTTGAAGCAGTCCACTGTTCTACTGCATACCACTTCTGCAGGTAACGCATTCCACCCAGCCACCACCCTCTCTGTAAAGAAGTGTCTCCTCATCTCCCTCCTGAACCTTCCTCCCTCCCTCCAGTCTCATATCATGGCCCCTTGTGGCCCTCCCCTTCCTTACTTTGAACAGCCCCTCTGTACCCGTCTTGTTTATTCCTTTCATGTATTTAAAGGTTTCAATCATGTCCCCCCGTTCCTCCTCTCCTCCAGTGAGTACATGTTCAACTCCTTCAACCTCCTCTCTATGATAAGTCCCCAGCCCCTTGATCATCTTTGTGCGCCCTCGCCTGTACCCCTCAGTAACTTAATGTCCCTCTTCGAATCACAGGCGCCAGTGCTGCCGCAGTACTCAGGTGTAGTCTAACTAATGACCTATACAGTGGCAGAATCACCTCCCTCCCTCCTAGAGATATACCTTAGCAATACAACCCAGCATTTTGTTGGCCTTTGCAGCTGCCTTCCTACATTGTGCTGAGTTGTTCATTGATCCTGTAATGAGCACACCCAGATCCTTCTCCTCCTCTGTCTGGGCTAGCTGCACTCCCCCAGCGGTAACTCCTCCTTGGGTTCTTCATCCCAAAATGCAGCATCTTGCACTTTTGCATTAAACCCCAGTTGCCAGGTGTCTGACCAGGTTTCAAGCTTTGCCAGATCATCCTGCAACCCTGCCATCCCCTAGGTCATCCACCACCGCGCCTACCTTGGTATCATCAGCAAACAGACTGATCTTGCTCTTGATGTCCCATGATATGTCTGCAATGAATATCCCAAACAACACTGGTCCCAACACCGAGCCCTGTGGAACACCGCTCGTCACTGCCCTTAGGTATGAGAGCTCCCCACCCACCACCACCCTCTGTTGCCTTCCCTGAAGCCAGTTCCCTACCCAGCTCACCAGCTTTGCACCCGCCCTGTGCCTACTAACTTCCTTCCCAGCCTTCCATCGGCACAGGAGTCAAATGCCTTACTGAAGTCAGATACAGGACATCCACTGCATGGCCCTGTCCAGTTGCCTAGTTACCCAGTCATAGAACTCGACCAGGTTGATTTGGCAGGATCTGCCACGTGTGAAGCCATGCTGTCTGCTGTCCTGTAGTCCTTTGGCCTCTGGAGGGCCACCAGCCTCTACTTCAGGATAGTCTCCATTAGCTTACCCACGATGGATGAGAGGCTCACTGGTCTGTAGTTTCCCGGTTCATCCTTGGGGCCACTCTTGTGGAGGGCACCATGAGCCATCCTCCAGTCCTGAGGTACACACCCCAAATGTAGTGACGCATTAAATAGGTCTGCCAAAGGTCCTGCAAGGACCTCTGCCAGCTCCTTCAGTACCCTGGGGTGGATGCCATCTGGGCCTGGCGCCTTGTCTACCCTAAGTGCCTTCAAACCTTCTCGAACTCTGCCCTCCATGATTTCCCCATCTGTCACCACTCCCCCCTTCTGCCATTTCTCCCACCTTGGGTGTCACCCCCCTCTTCTCTTTAGTAAATACTGAGCAGAAGTACTCATTTAGTGCTTCTGCCTTATCGCACTCTGCTTCCACCCAACCCCCCTCCTTCCTTATCCTTACTATGTGGTCCTTACAGCTCCTTTTCTCCCTGATGTACTTAAAGAAGTCCTTCTCCCCCTTCTTAATGCCTTGTGCCAGCCTGAGTTCCGTAGATGCTTTGGCTCCCCTTACTGCCCTTGTCACCTCCTTCGATTCTGTCCAGTACTCCTCCTGTCCTCCCCTCCTGTTTCTTGTACTTCCTAAAGGCAGCTCTTTCCTCCTTACCTTTTCCATGACCTCCTTGCTCAACCAGCTCGGTTTCTTAGCCCTAGCCTTCTTGCTCTGAGCTTTGCAACAGGTTTTGGTTGCCTCCACTATCCCCAGCTTTATGAGCTCCCACCTCTGGTTAGTGTCCATACTAGATTGAATTCTGCCAGGTACCCTTTACCACTTCCCCATCCTCCCAAAGTCGGCCCTCCTGAAGTCCAGCACTCTTGTGCCAGATTCCCTCCTTCCTTGCCCATATCCAATGTGAGCCATACTGAGTGGTGGTCACTCCTGACAGCGGTTCCTCCACTGTAAGTTCTCTCACAAAGTCCCCATTTGCCAGCACAAGGTCAAGGGTATTCTCTAACCTGGTTGGTTCACTGACCATTTGCAGCAGGAAGTTGTCCTGGAAGGCATCCAGCAGTACCTACTCCTTCTGTTCCTGGTTGTTGGGGTGCTCCAGTCCACTCCTGGCATGTTGAAGTCCCCCACAATCACCACATTACCCTTCTCGCAGGTCCTCCTGATCTGTCCTGCTAGTTCCCTGTCTAACTCCTCCGTCTGAGATGGTGGCCTGTACACCACTCCCATTCTAAGAATCCTATTCTTGGAATCCTGGATTTGCACCCAAAGTGACTCCTTGTGTACTGATTGTATTACTAGCTTCTTTCCAGGTCAGTTGTGGGTTTTCGACAATGCACAGTTCGTTCGGCTGCAGAGGAAGCTCAGCAACACAACTCCAGTAGTCCTGCCCTATAGAGCTGCTGGCCTTGCTTTCTTCTTTTTATGCAACTGACACTCACGGGTGGTGCTTTCTGACGATTCCAAGCAGAGAACTTTTGAGCCAAAAGTATTTCTTTGTTTAACTGTACCTCAATTGTTTTATATCTTAAAAGAGTGATGCGGGAATGTTAAAATTTTATTGAAATGGTTCTATTTTTACACGAATGTAGTATATGTTCTGATTGACAAGGAAGTGGTCCAATCTTACTGTCCAGCCCTCCATAAACGCTTTGCAGGGAACACTGCAGATCAGTGTGGTGAAAGGTGTTGAAACGAGAACACGTGAGTTATTAGTTCTTTGTAGTACTATGGTATATCGTTTATCTATATAATTCGTTTTACTTGCTGAAGTTAAGCCTGCTGTTTTATTTCTGGATAGTTTTTCTTTATTTTCGTACTAGTCCGCTTTAATATTGTTAATGCTATAAAAACAAACAAGTTAAGCAGAAGATTCTGTGGAAAACTACAAAGTCAGTGTTTGTGTCCATCTGTTATCCCACAAGCCGCTGACATGAAGATCCAGGGAGCAAAACCACATGTTTCACTCTAGAGATGGTAATCTGAGACAGAGCTACCGTCCCTGATTTAGGATTTAGGATTTAGGACACTGTCCTACATGCTGGGCCTTTGGAGATCTTAGGTCTCAGCTCTGGGCAGCATGGGCAGAGATTGCACGCCTCAAATTTCATATTGAAGAGGAAATACATTATAAGAACCACCCGCCATTTCCCCAGCATCCAACAGAAAAACCTCGACCGCAGAGGGTAGTTGGTCCAGGAGGTTGGCAGGTGGTTAGGAGGAGCAAATCAGGTGCCCCATCACTCTCTGCTCCAACACATTACCTCCAAAACCATATAAACACTACAAACAGGTATCTGCCTCTATCTCTGAAATCCAATAAAGAGGCAGAAGACACTGCAGAGCAGGACACTGGCACAGGAGCTAGCACAACAATACTCACCCAAATCAGGAACCAAAACTAAACAAGCACAAAGGAAACCAAAAACTTCTGATCATAGGAGACTCCATGATTCGGGAGTTGATACCCATCTCCAGCCAGGGTGATGGTCAGATGTCTCCCAGGTACATCAGCATGGAGAGACACTGACCATTACTAAAATTGTTCACAAAGCAGGAGAAAACATTAATGTCCTAGTACACATAGGGACTAATGATCTACCGCCAGCCGGTCAGTTGTGGAGACCAAGGAACACCTGACTAAGCTGGGTGACAAACTATCATCTATTTAGTCCGCATCTCCTTCTCTGAGATCCTGCCAGTCTGGGAGAAGGGAGCAGATGGACGGAAGGTCAGAGAAGGGGAGATAGGGAGCTAAACACGTGGCTCAAGGACTGGTGCCAGGAAAAAGGACACAGATTTGTAGGGAACTGGCAACAGTTCTGGGAGGCGAAAGTTCTTTAAATTTGATGGACTGCATCTGACTAAAGAGGAGTCAGTGCATTGGGGCAGAAGTTTGGCGTCTTTGCAGAATATTTAAACTAGCAAATGGGGAGAGGGTGCAGCACCCCATACGTCGAATGGGAAGAACACCCTCCCCTCAGCTAGTGGTCAAACAGGAATTCAGCGTGTTTGCCGTTCATTTGCATCACCAGGTAAGAAAAAAGGTTTGTCTCCCCATACGATGCACAGGGGTAATGCCAAACTTCACCCAACAACTAACACACCAAAATCTGGCCAATGGAAAATCATGTACACAAATGCTCACAGCCTGGGAAATAAGATCCCAGACCTGCAGGCAATAATGTCAGAGGCTAAACTGGACATAGTAGCAATTAGTGAGACGTGGTTTACCAGTAACCACACTTGGGAGACTTCAGTACCTGGCTATGTATTGTTCAGAAGAGACCGAGGTGCAAAAGGGGGGAGTGGCCCTGTATGTTAATGAAAATATCAAAGCTACAGAAATTCAGAATACACATAAGGAGCCAGAAGAACTGTGGGTCACCCTGGAAACGGGAAATGGGACAGCCATAAGAACTGGGGTTGTCTACAGGCCCCCAGACCAGGGGGAGGACATAGACACATTACTGTTAGAAGATATACAAAACATGACAGCTAAAGGGAGGTTCTGATAATGGGAGACTTCAACATGCCAGATACAGATTGGTCAATACCAGCAGGAACATCTGCCAGAACTAGACTCATAGTGGATTCCCTGCAGGGGGAGGGCCTCAAACAACTGGTACAGCAACCCACAAGAGACAGGGCTATCCTAGATCTAGTACTGACTAACAAAGAAGGGATCACAGATCTCCAGGTAGAAGGTCACCTGAGGGCCAGTGACCATCACATGGTATGGTTCAATTTGGCTACTACATCTAAATCATCCCATTCCAAGGCAAAAATATGGGACTTCAGAGGAGCTGACTTTGATAAGATGGCCAACAGAGTTAAGCTAGCCCTGGCAAAAAGAAACACAGGTGAGGAGGTACAGGCAAAGTGGGCAAGCATTAAGGATACAATACTTGAAGCAACAACCCATTGTGTTAGACAGAAAAGGAAGTGCAAAAAGAAGGAAACCACTTTGGTTCTCAAATACAGTAGCAGAAAAGGTCAGAGCCAAAGGCTGGCCTTCAGGAAATATAAGGAACACAGCGGGATGAAGATGAGGAGGCATACCAAACTGCCCTAAGGGAAGCAGGTAAGGCAGTAAGGCAGGCAAAGTCCCAAACTGAGGAAACACTAGCACGAACAGTAAAGAAGGTGACAAGACTTTCTATAGATACATTAGTGAAAGGAGAAAGTCCAGAGGGGTATTGCTAAGCTTAATGGAGAAAAGGGAGCATGTGAGGAGGAGGACCCTGTAAAGGCATCTATCCTAAATAGATACTTTGCTCAGTATTTACTGAAGAGAAGGTAGGGCAGGGCCCACAGCTCAGCATCATGGACACAGGGGAGGGAGGTGAGCACTGCCCCTTCACAAAAAAAGGGTCCTACAAGAGCTTGCTAAGCTCAGGGTGGATAAGGCATGGGACCTGATGGCATACATCCCAGGGTACTTAAGGAGCTAAAGGAGGAACTAGCAGAGCCATTAGCAGAATTGTTTAGTGAGTCTCTGAGCACAGGAGAGGTCCCAGAAGACTGGAGAAGGGCTCATGTGATCCCGCTCCACAAGAGTGGTAGCAGGGAGGAGGCGGGAACTACAGACCAGTCAGTCTTACCTCAGTAGTGGGCAAGATTATGGAGGCACCTTAAGGAAAGGATAGTGCAACACCTGGAATCCATAGGGGCACAGGATCCAAGACAGCATGGGTTTCAAAGGAAGGTCCTGTCAAACTAATCTCATAGATTCTTGACTGGGTAACCAGAGTGGTGGACCAGGGGGAGCAGTTGATGTCGCCTACCTTGACTTCAGCAAAGCTTTTGACACTGTTCCACATAGAAGATTGATAAATAAGCTAGGTAGGCTCGGGGTGGGTCAGAAGTTGGTCAACTGGGTGGCAAACTGGTTGACTGGCAGAAAACAGAGAGTGGTGGTAAATGGTATACAGTCAGAAGAGATGCAAGTCACAAGTGGCAATTCTCAGGGATCAGTCCTGGGGCCAGTCCTATTCAACATCTTCATTAGTGACCTCCGAGATGGACTAGAGGGTAAGACTTGTCTGTATGCAGATGACACCAAGATCTGCAACAGAGTAGATGATCCAGATGGGTGGGAAGAATGAGAAGAGATCTGGATAAACTAGCAAAATGGTCAGAAGAGTGGCAACTGGATTTAATGCAAAGAAGTGCAAAATCATGCACATAGGGAAGAGAAACCCTGAAGCCACTTATAGGCTGGGAGGGTTGCTAGCAGTCACAAAGGAAGAAAGAGACTTGGGCATCATCATCACTGATGACCTAAAATCATCAAGCAGACCTCTAAAGCAGTAGGTAAGGCTAGGGGGTGTTAGGGTGTATTAGTAGGGGTATCACAAGTCGTAAGAGGAGTAATAATCCCTCTGTACAAGACATTGGTTAGGCCCCATCTGAGTACTGCGTGCAGTATTGAGGCCACACCTTCACAAGGACATTAACCAAATTGAGGCAGTCCAGAGAAGGGCAGCAAAATGGTGCAGGGACTGCATCAGAAGACATATGAGGACAGATTAACGGAGCTCAATATGTATACCCTTGAGCAAAGGAGGAGAGAGGTGATATGATCGAGACATTTAAACACCTTAAGGGCATAAACAAGGTGAAAGAGTCTAACATGTTTAAATATAAGAAAAATAGCAGGACAAGAGGACACAGCATGAGATTAGAGGGAGGCCGATTAAGGGGGAATGTGAGGAAATTCTTTTCACAGAAAGGGTGGTAGATGCATGGAATAGCTTACCACAAGAAGTGGTGGCTATGAATACAGTGCAGGGCTTCAAACAGGCATGGGATAGGCATAAGGGAGCAATACAAATGACTATGAATAGATAGGTCACTGACAGAGCAAAGGCCGATGGCACATTTATAAGGTAGAAAAAGAAATGGGCAGACTGGATGGGCCTTGCGGTCCTTATCTGCCGTCAACTTCTATGTTTCTATGTTTCTATGACTTGAGAAACTTGTTCAGGTCATGCAGATCTAGTATGGGGCGCCAGCCACCGTCCACTTTGGCACCAAGAAGTATCTGGAGACAAACCCTCGGTGTTCGGGAGGCTCTGCGACAGGAAGAACAGGTTACTCACCTGTAACAGTAGTTCTAGAAGTGGTATATGTTGTTCATCCACACTGTTTGGCATGTCCCCTTCCACTTCAAATCTTGCTGGAAGTCTTCAAGCTGGCTCCTCCCACCCAACAGGGTGGTATATACCTTGGCTCCGCCCCATGACGCCAGATCTTAGCCCGCTGGAAGCAAGGTTGTGTGCCCGAAGCCGGGTGGATGAACATATACCACTCCTAGAACTACTGTTACAGGTGAGTAACCTGTTCTTCTAGGAGTGTGGATATGTTGTTTATCCACACTGTTTGGCAGACTTCAAGCAGTTCTCCAGGAGGAGGGAGGCAAGGTGCACACCCCCTACTTAGGAAATAAAGATTGGAGAACCGAGGCCCCCAAACCAGCATCCCGGCGTGACTCAAGGTCGATGTGGTAGTGGGTGATAAAGGTGTTTGCTGACTTCCAGGTAGCGGCCCGACAAATATCATGGATAGGGATGTCCCTGGAAGCAGCCACCGATACAGCAGTATGGTGGGTAGAATAAGCTCTTATCCCTCTGGGAGCCTCCTTGCCCGCCAATTCATAGCACAGACCTATGCATGATGTAATCCATCTTGCTATGGTCCATTTGGCTGCAGGTCTGCCAGAAGCAGCTTCAGCGTAGGTGACAAACAGCTGGCGAACCTCTCCATGAACCTCTTCACCGTCCTCTCCTTGTAGTAGGAGAGGGCACGTCTCAGGTCCGAGGTGTAATTTGGGTAGTATACCAGCAGAGTCAATATCCGGTTAAGGTGGAACTCTGACACCACCTTCAAAAGGAATTTTGGGTGGGGGCGCAGGACAACTTTGTCCCTGTGAAAGACCAGGTAAGGGGAGTCCACTGAAAGCGCCTGAAGTGCCCCTGTCCTTCTGGCTGACGTGACAACCACCAGGAAGGCAGTCTTCCACGACAAGTGTGAGAGCTCACATTTGTACACTGGTTCGAATGGTTTGCCCATGAGCTTTGCCAAAACCAGCAACATATCCCATGGAGGTGTAGGTTCATGCACTGGAGGGGATATGTGATCCAGGCCTTTGAAGAAGCGCCCTACCACTGCCTCCTGCGCCAATGTTGGCTGACCTGCCCACGCCTGGTAAGTAGAAATGGCTGCCAGGTGCACCCTAAGGGTCAATGACCGCAGACCCCCTTTGGAGATTGACCAAAGGTAGTTGAGAATGTTAGCCACAAGACAGGATAAGGGGTCCAGACTCTTACCCTGACACCAAATGGAAAACCTTTTCCATTTGAAGGCATAACATTTTCTGGTTGATTCCTTTCGAGATGCCTCCACCACGGTGAAGACATCTTCGGAAAGACCCAAAGCCTGGAACTCTAGCCGCACAGGTACCAGGCTGTGAGATGTAGGGATTGAAGGTCTGGATGGCATACCTTCCCCTGGTTCAGAGATATCAGATCCGGGCGTGTACAGAGCTGCTCTGGGGGCCTGCAGCTGAGACTGAGGCTATCTGGGTACCAGAACTGGTGCAGCCAATCTGGGGCTATCGGAATCACCTTCACCTTGTCCCTTCTCACCCTGAGTAACACCTTGTGGATCAAGGGAAAATGGAGGGAAGGTGTAGAGGAGGCCTGGGGTCCACGGCCTCGAGAAGGCATCTCCCCGCAGCGAGCCCTGCTGAGGGGGTGGGCATGATACAGCCACAGCTTGTTGTTGTCCCTGGAGGCAAACAGGTTCACCACCGGTTTGCCCCAATGGGAGAACAAGCTGTGAGCTACCTCTGGATGGAGATATCACTTGTGGGATGTCTGGCCTATGCGGCTGAGAGCATCCCCCAGTTGGTTCGTGGCTCCTGCCACATGAATGGCTAGGAGATCCGCCTCCAACTGGCTTACAAGGGCCCAGATGCGGAGCACCTCCTTGCACAGCAGACGGGAATGCGTGCCGCCCCTGCTTGTTGAGGTAGTACATGGTCATGGTATTGTCCGTCTGGACTTGAACCACTTGACCCTGGAGCGAAAGCTGACAGTGCCAGTCTGACTGCTCTGAGCTCCAACAGGTTGATGTGGTATCGGGACTCCTCAGGGGTCCAAAACCCATGGGCCCTGTTGTCCCCCATATGGGCTCCCCAGCCCATGAGAGAGGCATCGGTCGTAAGGACGACTATCGGCTTGGGCGGACAAACAGGATCCCTTCCTGCAACCGGTCTGAAGTGGTCCACCATTGGAGTGTCTCCCATATCTTCTGGGTTACAGTGATCAGCTGGTTGAAGTGACCATATCGCTGAGTCCACTGGGTGACCAGCTCCCATTGAAGGGGGCGCATGTGCAGCTGGGCCCAACAGATCACCGAGGTGCATGCTGCCATGCAACCCAGAAGGCGCAGAAAGTCCCGGGCAGGGCGCAAATGCCCAACCCGAAATGATCGGGGAAAGGAGGAGAGAACCTCCACCCTGTCTGCCATAAGCCGAGCTCTGGCTTGACAAGAGTCAAGCTCTGCCTTGATAAAGCCCATCACCTGAGAAGGCATGAGTTCTGACTTGGCCTCGCTGATCAGGAGGTCGAGTTGGGAGCAGGTTTTGAGGGCCAGATCCCTGGACCTCTCCACCTCCTGTTGCGTGGAACCTGCCAAGAGCCAATCATTGAGATAAAGGAAGATTCTGACTCCTCGACGCTGAAGGTGGGCCGCCACCACTGCAATGCGTTTGGTGAAGACCCGTGGTGACGATGACAGGCCGAACGGCATGGCTCGAAACTCGTACTGGGTCCCCTCGACCCTGAAGCGGAGGAACCGATGATGGGACTGACGGATTGGGATGTGAAAGAACGTGTCCTGTAGATCCAGTGACCAGAACCACATCTTTCGCTCCAGGGGTGGTATGATATGGTTCAGAGTGACCATCCGAAAGGTACGGGACCTGAGATATTGATTCAGGTCATGGAGATCTAGGATGGGGCGCCAACCCCCCCATCCGCTTGGGCACCAGGAAGTACCTGGCAACAAAGCCTGGGTCTGATGGAGGATCCGCACTGGAGCTACTGCTTCTTTGTGGAGGAGCTGACTATGTCCTCTCAAATCAGCTGACTGGGCATGCGGAAATTTGTTCCTCCCGGAGGCTCGTGTTGTTAGAGATTGTTTCTATGAGGCAGTCTCGATCGACATTGAGAACCCACTTGCACAGTGATGGAGGATGCGAGCGAGGGGCGGAGCTGACCATTTACGGAGATCAGCCGGGCGTGACAGGCCGAGGTGGCCACCCCGCACTCCGGCCACGCCAGCTCTGGGTCCTCCCCGGGGTTCGCTCCCACTCTTCCGCCTGGTCTGCAATCACTGGACAGGTGGGTTTCGGCGGTTGGTCAGGGACTGCCTCTAGAATTCGAGCAGTACCCTCCCAGCCGAGCCCGCAGGGCTTAGAAGAGGAGGAGGAGGAGGAGGAGGCTCCAGGACCTGAGCCTCAGCCTCCTTTATGGGGCTGCTGAGGACCCTGCTTGGGCCGAGGGCGCCAAGGCTGAGTCTGCTGCTGCTGCTGAAGTTGCTGTCCTCCTTGAGGGCTGCTGGATCGCAGGGGAACAGTGCCGAAATGGCTTCTTCTTTCTCTTCTGCTGGTTCTTGCCCGAAGAACCCTTGGCAGAAGTAGCATCCAAGGTGGCACTGGACTGCTCTATGCGCTGAAGGTGACCGGCCACTCCTGGACCGAACAAGTCGGTACCCAAGAAGAGCACGTCAGCAAGCTTATGCTGAGTATCTGCCGGGAAGGAGGAAAGCCTCAGCCAAGCCCTGTGGTGAGAGGCCACTGCGGCTGCCAGCGAGCAGGCACAGGAATCACAGATATCCAAGGCCATCTGGAGCTGCTGTTTAGCACAGCCCTGGTCATGGACCTGCTTGACCATGGTCTGCATGTCTGGTGGGAGATAAGGGAGGACCTGCCTAATGACCCAAGAAGGGCAGGAGAGAAGTGTGCCATAATGACAGCCGAGCTGGACTGACAAAGGCCCAGAGAAGAGGCCGCATAGACCTTATGGGACAGTGTGGTCCATATTCTTGGACTCCTTGTCCAGGGTTGGTCAGTGTCGGCCGAACTACCAATGTTGTGAACACAGGGGTGGCCACCAGGCTCTCGGCCAAAAGGGTACTCTGTGAACCCCGCAGGGACCTCATGGGCACCGCGATTGGCGGGCTACAGCGGGCAGATGGTGCTGGGCAGGAGGGCAGTGACGCTGCCAAAGTTCAAGAGCTGGCCAACAATGGTCTCAGCCACTGAAAAGGCCTCCGTTAGGGTATCCCTTCTCTTGAGGATGTCAGTGAGATTAGCTCTGCCTTTTTCTGGATAGGCTCAGGGGCATTCTGGTGGAATCAGAAATGAGGCAGAGAATGCCCTGGAAAGAGGAAGGACCTTCCTCCACTCCTCGCCAAATGACGACTCATCATCCCGGGATGTGAGTGCAAGCCGTGATGTCAGAGTCCGAAGAGTCATGATACAATGGTCTATCACCTAAGTCACTCTTCATCTGCCGAGGGCGGTCCGGGGTGACGGTTATCGACAGACGTCGGTCCTCTTTCGAGGGTGCCCCTCCCTCGGGCTGTTTAGGCAGTGGTTCCACCCGAATCGGTGGAGAGACTGGAGTAGGCCTAACTGGAAGACGGCCCAGTCCCAAGGGAGGAGGAACCAAGGGCTTCGGTTCCGATGGGATCGACTTCGGATTAGGAGGCGAGAGCCAAGTGATGGCCAGGGTAGGCGGCGGAGCCAGCTTCTGCCCAGTCAAGATCAGCTGCTGCCACATAAGATCTTCATAGGCTGGAGTTTCGGCGGAGCCTCTCCTCATCGAGGAGGATGAGGACATGTCATCGCCTCGTTTTGAGCGCTTATGGCTCTTCCTCGGTCGATTGTTTGAGGGGGGTCCTGGACCGAGACCAGGGAGGCTGACTCGGTCAATCGGGAGACACTGAGGTCGGTGAGACCTGAGGGTCTGGGAGTGGGTCCTTGATGGGGACACCAGCAGGCTGGGTCTCCTCGTCCAGAAAGACCAGGACCGGAGTCCATTCCGAGTTGTCGGGCACAGCCGACAACAAGGGGTCGATCGGGTCGAGGATAATCTTGACCTCGTCGGCCAATTCCTTGGTCCCCTGGCCAGACAGAAGGTCCTACAAGCCACAGGCCGAGGATGCGATCTCAACTGAGGTTGAGATCGCGTGCTCTTAGGACTTGGACCTCTCCTGGTCCCAAGAGCATCTCCATCAAGACGAAGACAACGGGTCCTTCTCCCTCTTCCGAGAGCGGGAGGAGTGCGAGCCCAAGGGCGCCTCACCCCAAGTGGAGAGAGACTGGCACATCTCCCTGAAGGAGCCCATAAAGGTAGAGCCTAGGTTCAGCGGGACAAAGAAGCTTTGATTGGCTGAAGCGTGAGCTGCTTCCTCCTTGAATGCCTTCATCTGTTCCAGCTGTTTGGCGGAGCCTGCGGCCACGGACACCGCCCACCTAGCCTGCTTTGATTTCACCAGTGTGTTTTTTTCTCCGGTCTCCCCAGCTTCAAGCAAGGCTTGCGGTCCTCCAGGACATTGGGATGGAAGGCCAAGCAAAAACTGCACGACGAGGTGTCATGTCCGACACCTAGGCAGTAAATGCACGTGAGGTGGGGAATGGTGCATGACATCTTCTGGCCACAGCGGCACCAGCGAAATCCCAGGGGAGATTTTTCCTCCATAGTCGATGCGACGAAGACGTAAGCACTAAATCAATTGAGTTTGATTTTTGGTAAAACCAACAATCTGAAAGCCAGGGCCTACGAAATGCTGACAGCACGAGGGAACCTTATCTTCCAGCGGAAAGGAATATCTGGCGCCATGCGGCGTAGCCGAGCTATATATAACCCGAGTGGGTGGAAGGAGCCTGCCTGAAGACTTCCGGAAAGGATTTAAAGTGGAAGGGGACATGCCAAACAGTGTGGATGAACAACATATCCACGCTCCTAGAACCACGGCTTCCTTGGAGAGGAACTGGGCTCTGTTGTCTCGAAGAGCTGACAGAATGTCTGCAGATACCAAGTCCTCCCATGGGGCGCAGGCTCAGCAAGGAGGGTACTGCTCCAATTCCAGAGGCAGACCGTGAACGACCACTTCGAAAACCTACCTGTCCATGGTGACAGCGGACCAAGCAGAAAGGAACTGCCTGTGCTGGACCCCACAGGAGGACCCAGGGGAGGTGTGATGGGCATGAGTGAGGCACCCCTCATCTCGTCACTGGGAAGACTTGCAGGAGGAGGATCCAGCTGAGGAGCCACCAGAGCCTCTCCCCCTAGGCTTACGGACTGAGGCCACTTACTTCGGCCGAGGTCGCCAGGCCTGGACCTGCTCACCAGCCAAGTGCTGGGCTGGTTTGGCTGCAGGAGTAGACGTGGACCGAAAGGGCTTCCTTTTCTGCTGCTGCTTAGAGCCCTTCGGGTGCTTTTGGGCAGATGTTATGGAGTTCAAGATGGCACTGGACTTCTCGACATGTGTGAGATGGCCCTCGACCCCGGGCCCGAACAAGTCGGTGCCCAGGAAAGGAACTTCTGCCAGCCTGTGCCGAGTGTCTGCCGTGAAGGTCAAGATCCTCAGCCACTGAGACTGCCATGGAGCGGGAACAGGAGTCCCCGATGTCCATGGCCTTCTGCAGCTATTGCTTAGCTACAGCCCGGCCCTGGTCCAGGACATGTTTGACCATGGTCTGAAGGTCCACTGAGTAGATGAGAAGCACCTCATCCAGAAGAGCATGGGAGAAATGGGCCATAAGGAGGGCCTAGCTCACTTGGCAGAGATCAAGCGAGGAGGCAGCGTAGACCTTTTTAGCCGCATGGTCCAATTTCTTGGACTCCTTGTCGGTCAACTTGTCAACATTATCACAAAAGAAAGCTGCTCCTAGAAAAAAGACAGGGCATAAGTTCAAAAGGTACAATACAAGAAAAGAGAACACGCTCACTGTCCAAAGGAAAGAGTAATAAACTGAGACCCAACTCTTGCGTTATGTTAAAAAGGCACTTTTTTACAAAAATCTGATAAAAATACACAGGAGAGCTGGCCTGTTGGTGCTGAGGGTTGAGGTGCTGGACGCCACGCTGGCAACCCGGGTTCGGGAACGAGCCCGGGCCATTGAGGGAGGGAGAGGATTGAGTGTCTGGAGGACTGCTCTCCTCTCTCTGGGTAGGGGTTCGGGGCTGATCGGCATCCTAGCAGCCCCAGATAGAGATTGGAGGCATTACAGGCATGCCAGCCACAGTAAGAGGGGAGGGAGTGCGGCAGACGTCAGCAGGTGAGCCGTGCACGGACGTCATTGCACATCGCACTCCTAGGGGAAACTACAACTAGAAAAAAAAATCTTTCCCTAGGACCGCGAAGATGATGGGGGCTCCAGGGGCAGGATACACATCCCACCGCCAGCCCATTTCTCGATGGACTCCTAGTCAACCCAATAATAATATTTAACAGCCTTCTTATGTTATCGTGCAGATACCTGCGAGACACAAGCCCTGTTTGATTAGGACGTATGATTCGGGGAACCATCCCTGCAGGCGGTCCGCCAAGATGCCTGTAAAGATTTTTAAATCAACATTTTAAAAGTGATATCGGGCAGTAGGAGCCACAAAACTCCATATCCTTCCCTTCCTTGGGCAAAACTGAAATCTGTGCATCTTGTCAACAGTCTAGAATATCTCCCCCCTCTTAAAGAATTATAAAATTCTGCAGGAAGGCCATCTAATCCGGGGGATTTTCCAGTCTTTAAATCTCATATTTTATTTACCACCTTCTGGTATGTAATTGGGGTTCTAAACATTCCTTTCCTCCAATCTTATGCCAGGCATATCCTAGAGGAGCTAAACATTCCTCTGTTTTGTTAGATATCTGCCCTGTCTCCTGAGTGTATAACTGCTTATAATAGGTAGAAAAATGCTTGGGCTATTTGGGTGGTCTGTAAATACAGGTTACTCACCTGTAACAGGAGTTCTAGGAATGGTATATGTTGTTCATCCGCACTTACTGGCAGGTTCCTTGCTGCTTTAAATCTTGCAAGAAGGTCTTCAGCTGGCTCCTCCCACCCACCCGTGGTAAAACTCCCAGTTCCACCCATGATGCAGATCTAGCCTGCTGGAAGCCAGCCTTGCGTGCGCGCCGGGAGGTCGGGTGGGTAGTGGAATGAACATATACCATTCTTAGAACTCCTGTTACAGGTGAGTAACCTGTATTTCTAGGAACACGGATATGTTGTTCAATTCACACTTACTGGCAGACTCCTAGCAGTTCTCCGGGAGGAGGGAGGCAAGGCGCGCACCCCTTACTTAGGGAATAAGGACTGGAGAACCGAGGTCCCAAAACCAGCATCCCGGCGTGACTCAAGGTCGATGTGGTAGTGGGTAATGAAGGTGTGTGTGCTGACTTCCAGGCAGCAGCCCTGCAGATTTCCTGGATAGGGACATCCCTGGAAGCAGCCACCGAAGCAGCGGTATGGCGGGTAGAATGAGCTCTTATCCCTTTGGGAGGCTCCATGCCCGCCAACCCATAGCAGAGATCTATGCATGAGGTGACCCACCTGCCTATCATCCACTTGGCTGCAGGGCTGCCAGGTGCGGCTTCAGCGTAGGTGACAAACAGCTGGCCAACCTCTCACCAAACTTCAGATGTCCGCTCCTTGTAATAAGAGAGCGCTCTTCTAGGGTCCAAAGTATGGAGCCTATATTCAGCCTCCGAGGTGTGACTGGGGTAGAACACCGGCAGAGTCAACACCTGGTTAAGGTGAAACTCCAACACTACCTTCGGAAGGAATTTCGGGTTGGGGCATAAGACAACCTTGTCCCTGTGGAAGACCAGATAAGGAGACTCGATGGAAAGCGCCTGGAGCTCTCCCATCCTTCTGGCTGACGTGACAGCCACCAAGTAGGCAGTCTTCCATGACAGGTGAGAGATGTCACACCTGTGCATCGGTTCGAATGGCTTGCCCATGAGCTTAGCCAATACCAGCAGTAGATCCCACGGAGGTGGAGGTTCTCGCACCGGAGGGGATATGTGATCAAGGCCTTTGAAAAAGCATCCAACCACCTTTTCCTGTGCCACCAACTGCTTTCCGGCCTGAGCTCGGTAAGCAGAGATGGCTGCCAGGTGCACCTTAAGGGTCGTCGACCAAAGCCCTAGCTGAGAAAGGGACCATAGGTAGTCCAGAATGCTGGTCAAGGAACAGGAGGAAGGGTCCAACCCCTTATCCTGACACCAAATGGAGAATCTCTTCCATTTGAAGGCATAGCATTTTCTGTTTGACTCCTTACGGGATGCCTCAACAACGCTGAGGACCTCGTCAGAAAGACCCAAGGCCTGGAACTCTAGCCGCTCAGGAACAAGGCTGTCAGGTGCAGGGACTGAAGGTCCAGGTGGAGTACCTTCCCCTGGTTGACTGAGATCAGGTCCGGGCGGGCTGGAAGCCGCCTGGAACCTGAAGCTGAGGCTGAGGAGATATGGATACCAGAATTGGCGGGCCAGTCTGGGGCTACCAGAATCACCTGCGCCTTGTCCCTCCTCACCTTGAGAAGCACCTTGTGGATCAAGGGAAATGGGGAAAGGCATAGAAGAGGCCCGGGGTCCACAGCCTCGAGAAGGCATCCCCCTGCAGCGAGCCCTGCTGAGGGGGGTGGGCTTGAAACAGCCTCAGCTTCGCATTCTCCCTGGAGGCAAACAGGTCCACCTGAGGTGTGCCCCAGTGGGAGAACAGATGGTGTACTACCTCCGGCAGGAGAGACCACTCGTGAGATGCAGCACCTATCCAGCTTAGGGCATCGGCCAGAGTGTTGGAGACTCCGCCACATGAGTGGCTAGAGATCCGCCTCCAGTCTGCTCACGAGGATCAGAGTGCGGAGAGCTTCCATGCACAGAGGCAAGGAGCGCATCCCACCCTGGCGGTTTTGGTAGTACATGGTCGTGGTGTTATCCATCTGGACCTGGACCACTTAACCCCGTACAAACGAAGCGAAGGCGGTGAAGGCTAGTCGGACCGCTTGAAGCTCCAGCAGGTTGATGTGGCATCGAGACGCCCGAAGGGACCAGAGCCCGTGTGCTCTGAGCTCCCCCAGATGGGCACCCCAACCCATCAGAGAGGCGTCGGTCGTTAAAGTGACCGTCGGCTCTGGGCGGACAAACAGAATACACTCCTGCAGATGAGCCGGAACGATCCACCACTGGAGAGCGTTCCCCATCTCTTGGGTAACTATCACTGGCTGGTCCAGAGGATTGGAGCGCTGTGACCATTGGCGGGCCAGCCCCCATTGCAGGGGACACATATGCCAGCGGGCCCAACGGACCACGCTGGTGCAGGCCGCCATGAGGCCCAAGAGGCGCAGGAAGTCCCGGGCAGGGCGCAATTGCCTAACCAGAAATGACTTGGCAGGGAGGAAGAACTTGACCCTGTCCGCCGGGAGCCGTGTTCTGGCTCGAAGAGAGTTGAGCTCTGCCCCGATGAACTGAATCACCTGCGTTGGCACGAGTCCCGATCTGGCCTCGCTGATGAGGAGGCCAATCTGAGAGCAGACCTGGAGAGCCAGATCCCTGGACCGGGCTGCAATCAACCAGTCGTCCAGGTAAGGGTACACCCGGATCCTTCGGCACCGCAAGAATGCTGTCACCACTGCCATGCATTTGGTGAAGACCCTGGGAGCTGGAGAGAGGCTAAAGGGCATGGCCCGGAACTCGTAAAGGGATCCCTCTGCCCTGAAGCGGAGGAATCGCTGGTGAAACGGACGGTTTGGGACATGAAAGAACGCGTCCTGGAGGTCCAGAGAGCAGAACCACAAGCCTCGTTCCAAGGATGGAATGATCTGAGCCAGAGTGACCATCCTGAAGGTACGAGACCTTAGGAACTTGTTCAGGTCGTGTAGGTCTAGAATGGGGCACCAGCCCTCGTACGTTTTGGGACCAGGAAGTACCTGGACACAAACCCTGGGTCTGGTGGAGGATCCGCCACCTCCTGATCACCTCCTTCTGGAGGGAGCAGGGGCAATGTCGGCTCAAGAGCTGACAGAAGGCCTGTGGACCCGTAGCCCCCCGCCGGCGGCTCGATAGGGTGGGGACTGCTCGAATTCCAGAGGCAGACCCTTTCCTACCACTTCCAGCACCCAGCGGTTCGTGGTGATATCGGACCAGGTGGAAAGGAAGTGGCGGAGCCGTCCCCCCACGGGGGGAACCCGGGGAGGAGAGAAGAGGTTGGGGGCGACACCCCTCAACCTGTCACTGGGCAGGCTTGGAGGAAAGGCCAGCCGAGGGGCCTCCTGGACCTTTCCCTCCCGGCTTCCTGCTGGAGAAAGCTGTAGGCTTGGCTTTGGGGTGCCAAGTGCAAGCCTGCTGGCGTTGCTGGGCGGGCGTGCCGCAGGGGCTGAAGCCTTTGTCCTTCTGGGCAGATGTGGCCCGAGTCCAAGGTGGCGTTAGACTCTCGATCCTTGCAGATGACCTCCACCCAGGGACCTAACAAGTCGGGCACCCAAGAAGGAACGTCTGCCAGCTTGTGCTGGGTATCTGCTGTGAAAGTGGAGATCCGCAGCCAAGCAGTGCGGCGCATAGACACTGCAGCCGCTACTGACCGGGCACACGAATCAGCTATGTTCAATGAAGTTTGGAGTTGCTGTTTGGCCACCGCCCTTCCCTGATCCCGAACCTGCTTGATCGTTGTCTGGAGGTCAGCCGGGAGATGAGGAATCAACTCATCCAGGGAGCCCAAAAGGGTGTGTGAAAAGTGTGCCATCGGAACGGCCGAGCTGGCCTGACAAAGGTCTAGGGAGAAAGCAGCATAGACTTTCCGCCTGGAGTAGTCCATTTTCTTGGACTCCTTATCGGGTGGCTTGTCCACATCCAGAGTGTTTACGGAGCGCTGGAAAACGCTGTCGGTCACTAGCCCCTCCGCGGAGGGGTGCTCCGAAAAACCGGAGAGTGAGCCAGTGGGAATGGTGTACTTTCATGCCATCCTGGCTGAAGGTGCTGGACAAGAAGCTGGCCGCTGCCACAGCTCCAGGGCCGGGCCAACAATGGCTTCAGCCACCGGGAAGGCCTCCGTGGGGGAATCCCCTCGGTCCAGTATCTCCATGACGGGATACCTGGCCCGCTTTGAAACGGGTTGGAGCTTCATCCCAGTGGACTCTGAGATGAGCCGAAGCATTCCAAGGAACGAGGATGGGCTCTCGTCCACCGACTGACCCCCAGTGGACTCCAGGTCGAGAGGCCTGGAAAACAGGAAAGTGTCATCGTCAGACTCAGAGGAGTCTGCAAACAGCTGCCAAGGGCCTGAGCCACCCTCCACCTGCCGAGGTCGATCGGGAGTGAGGGTGACCGACAACTGATGGGGCAAGCCCTGACCCAACCGAGAATCCTCGGTCGGGGCCCCGATTTTAGGTTGTGGAGGCGGGGGGTTCCACCACAATGGGTGGCGCAGCCGGTCTCGGCTGAACAACCGGGGCCGGCTTCGGCTCCTCGATAACAATGAGGGGTTGCTTCAGCCGCTCTGGTAACAGCCACTTGATGGCCGGGGAAGGCGACAGAGTCGGCTTGTTCCTGGTCAAAAGGAGCTGCTGCCACATCAGATCCTCGTAGGGCTGACGCAATTTGCGCTGGAGCCTATCCTCCGACGAGGATGAAGACGAGGATGAGCGGTGCCACTGCTTTCCACGGTGCCGATACCGCCAATGTCAGCGGGATCGACTGGACTAGGAAGAGGTCCGAGACCTTCGGTGTTTCCGAGGGTGGGTCTGAGAGGGGGCGAAGGAAACCCGCTCCTCCCTCGGTTCAGGGACCTTAACCGGGGACTCCGGCACAGGAGGCACAGGCAAGTCCTCGGTTTCCACTGGGGGAACCGGTGAAGAAGAGCTGTCGGCTTCTCCAGTCGACAGACCGTCCGATGGGTCGAGAAAAATCTCGACTGCGTCGACGGGTGTCTCGGCCAGCTGACCTGACGGGGATACCGTGAGGCCAGTGGCCTTAGCCGCAACCTCGACCGAAGTCGAGAGTCGACTATCTGGGGAAGGGGACCTCTCCTGCTCCCACAAATGTCGACGGTGGGACTTACCCCTGGAGTCCTTCTTCTTGAACCAAGAGGAATGTCCCGAAGGCCCCTCTCCCTTGGTGGAGAGGGATTGACAAAGCTCCTTGAACGAAGCCATGTAGGAGGAGCCCAAAGACAGTGGGATAAATGCTGCAACCGAAGAAGACGATGATGCGGCCTGGGCCGCTTCCTCCTCGAGGGAGATCATCTGTTCGAGCTGTTTCGCGAGCACGCCGCCGGGACACCGCCCATCGCGCCCTTCTTCACCAGAGGATAACGCGTTTTTGGGGCCGCGTTGCAATCTGGCAGTGCGATCCTCTGACCATGGCCGAAAAGGACTTGCCCAAGTTGCAGGCTCGCGGACCGCTGTCGCTTCCAAGGCAGTACACGACGCGATTGCAGATCGGTCAGCGACATCTTCTCCCACAGGGCACCAGCGAACCGAAGTCGACGGTCCATCTCAGTCACGAGGAAAGATAAAGACTGAGAATCTTGTAAATTTTAAGATTAGTTTCGGGTTAACCGAAGAGTTTGGATCCAGGCCCAAAACGCAGAGCGCTAAGGAGGGAACCTGAGCTTCCAAGCGGTAAGGAAGATCTGGTGTCATGGGGCGGAGCTGAGAGTTTTACCACCCGGGTGGGTGGGAGGAGCCAGCTTGAAGACCTTCCGGCAAGATTTAAAGTGGCAAGGAACCTGACAGGAAGTGTGGATTGAACAACATATCTATGTCCCTAGAAAGGAAAATTACGTACCTACCGTAATTCTTGATCTTCTCTTTTATCTTCACCATTCATTACTTCCTGGGTGTAAGCGGGAGGCTGCACTCCGTCACGGGAGCTTTTTTTTTTTTTTTTGTGTTGTTGTTAACGGCCCCGCGTCTGAGCGAGCGCCATGCGCCATATGAGGGAAGCTGCCAGAAGCGATCACCCTCCAACTCAGTTCTGTGAGCCGGAGAGGCAAAAATGAAAGTAGAAAATATAGATAGCGAGGCAAGATAGCCGAGGGATAGCAAAGCAAGGAAGAATGAACTGAAAAAGGAATAAGCCGTGGAGGAAGGATGAGAGGGATAAGAACATCCCTAGCCTAGGGAGTGCAGGGCTCTTACCTGGGCGACTCTAGGAGGAGAGATGAGAAAGAAAATGAGAAATAGAAGTACAGAAGGAAGAAAGAGAGAGATGGATGTTGAAGGGACCAGAATGTCCAACTCTATATAGTTAATCTGTAGCTGAAGGCCTTACTAGGAAGCAAGAATCCCGGAGATAGAGCTAAGAGAAGGTTCACCGAACTGCTTAGACAGACTCAGGAGGGCATAGTCCTCATCTTCAACATGCCATTGTTCTTGACACCCACTCCTTGGCCTTGTCCGGGAAGGCCTTTTAACTGGAGGACAGCCGAGGAGGGAAGAGTATAAACCCCAGCAGGATGAGACGCTTGCTCAGGGGTTTAGAAATGAAACAAGCCTTTCAGTATGCTCCAGGATAGAACGGGACTCAGACTGACTGGCTAAGGGCTGCCAAGGCTTAGGGCTGGAATAAGATTGGATATGGTCAAAGAGCCTACTGTAAAATTGTCCAGGAGGATTACTTAAAGGGAGAAACCACTATGAAAACAGCGAAGGATAGCTCACCTTCTCATTTGCCTCTTGTTTGATTTCTCCTATTCTTTTTTTTTTTTTTACAGATAGAAAAATTTTTTTTCTTTTTTTTTTAACTAGATGTATGACCCAGATACTAAGATGCCTATAGCAGTTGGACAGAGTTCCTCAGCATTTTTTTTTTTTTTTTTTTTAGAAGAGAAAGGAACAGACGTATTTGCTCTCTGCTCTGCAAGGCAAGAATAGAGGGGGATTAGATTTCAGGGCAACTACTGAACACGGGATTGCAGGATCAAAACTGAATAGCCTGAGCCAGGCCAAACAACTCAGAGGTATCTTGCCATAAGAATAGCAAGAGATAGTTGTGCAGCCTGATCGCCAATGCAATCCTGAGATGGCCCATGAATCTTAGAGTAAATAATTTTTCTGGATTTTAAACCCTCTCAAGATTTTTTTTTTTTTTTACTTTTGTTTTTTTTTTTTTTTGAAAATGAAGCAATTTTCCTATATTTTATATAATGCAGAGAGAGGAAGGAGACGGGAGGTGGAGAAGCGAAGAGGCCACTGAGGGATGGTGGGGGGATGTATGAATGGGAAGATACAAGAGAAGATCAAGAATTACGGTAGGTACGTGAATTTTCCTATCTTCCTTGTCAATCTTCACTATTCATTACTTCCTGGGTGAGTCATTAAGCCCTCTTTCCCAGGAGGGGGAAGAGGCCATACCCTGAGGGAACAAGACCCCCAGCCTTCTGCTGGTGAGAAACAGAAGGAGAAGACCCTGGCTTATTCAGAAAGCCTAAGTGGGAGAAGAGCTAGGAGGTGCCTCCCGAGGACGAGGAGACGGAGGGAGCCCTGTAAAAGTCTCCTAGCTCTGGATGAGAAAAGACGGTCCCCGGAAGGCGGAGCGCATCACCCCACGCCGGGCCAGGGTGACAACCTGAGAGACGGGCCATGCCGTCCGCCTGATGCAGATCGCTGTCCCCGCAAGCCTGAAGCCACCTCACTGGCGCCATAAGATGCCCTTGCTTGGTGTCTTGCCAGCCCCAGCCCACCACTGAGAGGGCAACGGCTTGTCTGGTTTGCTCGCGTCAGGCATAGATGCCAGCAGCTGGGACATCATCGACCACAGATGCCGGTTGTAGGCAGCGTGGTGAGCCTGATGTGATGCAATACATGCACTCGCACGCCGAAAGAGAACACTCTTCGCTCTCAACGGCCTAACTGGAGAGAGTCCGAACTGGGCGGTCGGCGCCAGGCAACGGCGCCCAGAAGGAGTATCCAGGTATACCAAACCTGAGGACGGGTTGAAGGGAACCTAGAGACTCAGAGGGGGCACAATACCTACGCTTGGCAGTCCGCCGGGCTGAAGAAACGGTAGGAACTGCCAGGACCGGATAGACGCCTCCTGGAAGGGGATAGGCCAGGAAGGTACCACCAGATGCTGGGCACTGAATTCACCAAGGAATTCACGCGTCACCCGTTCGGTATTGTCTCTCCGAACGTAGGAAATCTCAAGATCCCTCACCATCCTCGAGGAAACGCTGATATTCTGTGAAATCAGCATCGGAGGACAGATGAGCAGGGGGTTCCTTCCCTCAGAGGAGAGGAGACGAGGATGATGGGAACTGAATGTCCAGAGGATTCCTGCGGCGGTGGGGAGAGTCGGAAGACCGCTCATGCATGTAATCAACATATGAGGGAAGGTCACGAGAACTCCTGAACTGCTCCAGGATAACGGACCCGGAGAAACCGACATGGCCTGGGAGCGGGTGGTGAAGGCAGAGAGGGGAGAGGGGCACCTCCGAGGAGGCAACTGTTTCTGCGAGGGCTCTGGAATCCGGGAAGGAGCCTAGTAGGAGGGATCCCGATATCAAACCAGGCCGCAGAACGGAACTCTGGGGAAGCGGAACCTGAAGAGCCCTGGGGAGAACTCTCCGTGACGACACCGACTGCATGGATCCAGAAGGGCAGTCCCTGAGGTGGCCAAAGAAGACCGAGCAGCAGGACGCCTGCCCCTCAACCCCTCGGATCCGAGAGGCCTCCTCCCCGACTGCAACGCCCCTAACCCCAGAGGAGGTAACAGCACCCCGGGGTAGCTGTCACCGACCTCCAGAGGGAGCCCTCCGCACACCCCACGCCTGCCCCCGGACTTCGGCCACCCCCAGCCGAGGAACCCTCAGGAGACGACGGCAGGGACAGAGGGAGGGGCCCCGGCCCGCCTGGTACCTCTAGCCACCGAGGACCCAGATTCTCAAGAATGGGGATGCCGGATGGGTCCACATCTGAGCCATCGCCTCCCGAGGAGGACGCAGACCAGCAGGACTCCTCGATGCTGGCCACCCCTAGGTCCCTCGAGGCCACGGGCCGCCAATGGCCCCGGTCAGTGCGACGCCGCCGCCCCAGCACGCCGGCAGCATGAAGGCCCAACCCCACACCCCCAGCGGCCCGCAGACCCGCACCGCCCGGAGGAGGGGAGCCGCGGCGCTGGAGGCGAAGCGGCATCTGCCGGCGCGCGCCGCCAGGCTCATCGGCACCGCGAACCGCGCCGAGGCCAAAACGGCATTACAACGCGCCGCCCTGATCACCGCGCTCAGGATCTGAAACGGGCGCTGAACGGTGCCGCTTCGATCACCGCACCGCGATCTCAAACGGCGCCGCGAGGCGATCGCCGAGGGTTCACCCGAGCCGGGCCCAGCCAAGGGCCTCGACATCGGGGGAGCCTGCACTCCAAGAGGTGACTGCCGAGGCGGTACAAGGCCATGGCCCCGAGGGGGCTACGACGCCCCCAACACTGCGGAAGGGGCCTCCGGCAAGAAGGGAAGAGGAGACCCTCCTCGGATCAGAGAGGCCCGGAGGGGACCCGGGAAAGGACTAATGATCTCGCCCGAGATTCCTCACAGCGACGCCTGCCCCCGAAGTCGGCGGGCCTTGCCGAGCTTGTACGAGCGGATCTTCGAGGACGCCGACGGTCCATCGAGAAACAAGCATCGCACGAATCCATATTATGGTTGGGTCCAAACGTAAGACAGACGCTATGCCGTCCAGACGTGAGAAATGCCGCGAGGAGCACTGACGCATAGGGGCACGCCCGTCTTAGAAGAACGCGTACCCAGAACCGGACATAACGCTAAATAAACAAGATTAAACACAGTCGGAAATACACCGGCGCCATACAAAGGAAAGAAAAAGGAACAGTCTTACCGTAGGGCGCCGAGTGTAGAAAAGGAGTCGGATACGCACTTTTCGTTAGCTACCGCGAACAGGTGCTGCCTCGACGGCGGAGAAACAGAACTGAGTTGAGGAGGAGTTATCACTACTAACGGCCGCCGCACATGACGCCGCTTCCCGAGGGGGCGGGGTCAAGAAGCCACTTTTTTAAAAAAAAAGTTTCGTGATTTGCATTCGCTTACACCTCAGGAAGTAATGAATGGTGAAGATTGACAAGGGAAGATCTAATATTTCTTCTTTTTACCTGGATCTCTAATCCCCAGCACCGCCTGTTACTGACCTGCTTTCTTAGCATGAAGGCTAGGAGATTCTGCCCAGTCTCTTCCTCAGTACTTATGTTTTACCCATCTCATGGAGCCTCTACCTGTCTTGTTAATAGCTATTCCAAGGCTGTTTTTTTCTCAAGCCACTTGATTTTATCAATAGGGTCGAAAGTTAATCTACGTCTAAACTCTAACTCTCTTAGCTCCTCCTCTAGTTGGTTCTGTCTTTCCCTCGGTTTCCTTTTAACTTTAGAACAGTAAGAGATGACATGTCCCCTTAGAAAGGCCTTTAAGGTATCCCATTTAAGGGTTGGGGGGGCGGTCTTAGTTTTATCATTAGTAAGGAAAATTCCTTGACCTGTTCAGAAATCAGTTCCTTAAAATCCTCTGAATTCAAGTGACCTACATTAAGCTGCCAGTTAAGAGTTCCTGGGGTGGGCATGATTCATATTTGCAATAAAACTGAGGCTGATCTGACCATGTCATGGGAAGTATGAGAACAATGTTGCACATAAGAGCATTTCTCTATGGGAAGAAGGAACATGACTAGAGGGAATAACTCCCATGTCTGTGGGAAAAAAATGTATAGTTTCTCTGGGTAGGGTGGCACCCTCTCCAGAGATCTCAAAAACCAGTTTCATCCAAAATTCTTTTGAAAAAGTTACCTCCCGCCTCTCGATGGTTTATCTCTGGGTTTCCTCTTCTATTCCATTGTTCCGAGACCACCCTATTAAAGTCTCCTCCCACAATATATAATACTTTTGCTTCTGTCACTACCTCAGAGAGTAATGTACGAATAAGGGTCTTATTTTCTTTAGCCTCATTTGGTGCATGCAGGTTCAAAAAGACACATGGTATACCAAAACAGTGGGCCTTAAGTCTTACATATCGACCTTTTGTGCCTGTTTCAACCCCCATTATTTTGACAGGTGAGTCCCTTCTAATCATAATTACTGTGCCTCTTCTATGAGGATGGGCGATCCAAGAGGCTGCATAATTTCACCCATCCTGGATCGTCAAGTCTGGAGTGTTCAACATCCGTCAGATGTGACTCTGAATGTACACATCTTCTATTTCTTCCCAGTTCCTGTAGTAGCCGGGCTCCTTGATGGGCCCATTTAAGCTTTTTACATTATATCTTATAGCTTTAAATCCTATAAAGACAGTTTTTTTCCATTTTAACATTTCCACCATTGTGAAACCTTGAAAGTTTATCCTACATCTCCTTTTTAACCCTTCCTCCAGAAAGGGCATATCTCACACCTTCGACCAGACAGCCTGTTTACAACCAAAACGCTTTTAACTTTATCAACCTCACTAACTTTAACAAGAGTAATTTATAACAGTAACTGTTTTCCAACTTTGTAACTGCCAAAATGCTACCATAATCTTCCCACCAATACTTTTAATGTGGAAGGGCTATGCAACAAGCAATGGTTGCACTAAACGAGATTCTCGAACTCAGAGATAGTAGGCCATCCAGCGATGATGGCAAAGATCGCCCACTATATGAGGCAAGAATGAAGGAAAAAAAAAAAAAAAAAGGAAAGGAATTTACATTTGTCCCCTCCCAGATCGCTGCCCCTCTCCCCAATATCCACCACCCTCTGAAAGCCCCATTTGAATTTAATTGTTTGGTTATAGCATCCAATCCTGATAACCATATTACTACCATTTATGCTGTTCCAAGCTAGGCTCCTTTTCCTTTAAACTATGAGAAAAGTTCACATGAAAGTCTCAACCTAGAAACAGAAAATGTCTCATTTTCAAATATCCAAAGGCATTCAACAGTCTTAAGTCTTTATTGAAAATTATATTCTTGCTCCTCTGTGCTTTTTGTGTTAAACAGGAAATTAGCCTGGAAGCCCTCTAATTAGTACATGAAACAGTTTAATCAAGTAAGGGGGGAAGAAAAAGGGGCAAACTAGCACTTCAAATCTTACACGAAGCCAGATATAAATCGGGTGCATGCTTTACTTTTGTTTCAAGTTCTCCATGGAGTGTTTCTCGTCCGCTCTTCCGAAATGCCCTTCAGGCATCCAAATCTCTCTGTGCCAGTGTTGGCGGGTCCATCTTTGCTATGTGCATGTGGTGTTTCCCTCTAGACTTCCGTCGTGGCAGGGAGTTCTTTAGTAATGAGGTGGCCGTTCTATTTGATGTCAGTTGCTCCAATGGTCTCCTCTCTCTGCCTTCTCCTGTGGCGTTTTCTTTGGCTTTCTGGGGTTCCAGATTGTATACCATCTCTTATTCTCCACCTCCTTGACTGTCTCTGCATCCAGAAGGGATTCAACTGAAAAATCCCATTGTTGTAAAAATTTGGTGGCATCGGAAAATTGCTGGAAAAGAGCGAGTCCCTGAATCAGTGGTTATTTTGAGGGTGGCAGGGAAATCCAGCCTTGCTTTCACCCCTTTGGCCCACAGAAGTTTTAATATAGGGAGCTATTGTCTCCTCCTGTCCATAGTAATTGAACATAATCATGCTAGAAAACAAAGCATGGTGTCTCCATAAATAACTTCTTTTTTTGCCCATGCTTTGGGTAGTATGACCATCTTTGTTCTGTAGTCTAAGAAGGCAATTATTATCGATCTCAGCCTGGCCTTAGGATCTGTGGGGTTGGTCCCAAGAGATCTATGCACTCTGATAATATTCAAATTATAGTCAGTGTCAAGGTTTAATAATTCTATCAATAAACCTTCCATATATTGTATCACGTTCCCTGACTCCACTCTTTCTGGAAGGCCACGTACCCTAATGTTCACTCTCCTAGAGCGGTTTTCAAGGTCCTCTATTTTACTCTGCAAACAGACCTCCTGATCATGTAGTTGGGGAATCGCTCCATTATGTAAGTCAGTAACTTTGGATGTCCCCATAGCGTGTTCCTCCAAACTCGCTAGTCTCCGTCCATGCACTTGTTGCTCAGAGCGTATCTCAGAGAGCTCCCCTTGTATTTTGTTTAAGGAGTCCCCCAAGCGTTGGAGCTCCTTGTATATTTGTTTGAAGCGAGTGTGAAGACTGCTTCATCTTCGAACTTCTCTCTGCTGCCGAATCCGAGCTGGAGGGGCGAGGCGTCTCGGGAATTTGGCGGCCTCAACATCCAGCGCCTGAGAGGGTTATCCTTTTCTGCTTTTTCTGCGTCTGCAGCAAAATCTTTAATCACTGCCATGGATGCCATCATAGCATCTAGTTTCGCTGTTTCGATCTGGATGCCAGTTTTGTGGGTGGATGGAGGGGACTTTGACGACCGGGGAGCAACAGCAGGATTAGTCTGCTATGAACGCTGATGTCACTGGAAGTCAGTGGTGTTGTCTGCTCTGATCTGAACAGTGCATCTCTTGACCTGTGGGGAGAAAGCTTTCAGTGCCAGGTACCAGCTCTGAGTTCCAGAAGATATATGTGGCTTTTGGACTACTTTGGTGTCCAAGTGCCACTGACTGACGATCTGAAAGGGGATGCACACTGAGAGGTTTTCCTCTTCCTTCAACCAGTCGAGAGCTTGAAGCAGTGTTTTTGTCACTGGTACTAGTTTGGACAGAGAATTTTTCTTCTGTGACCAGTGGGCTTGCAAATGATACTGAATGTCCCTCATTTTAAACCTTACCCCTGGGACCATAGCTGTTATGGAAGCCATGTGGCTCAGGAGCTGTAGAAAATGCCTCGCAGGCCTTGGCTGGCCTAGCAGAAAAGAATTTGCTGCAGTCAGAAAGTTTTGAATTCTGTCCTAAGGAAGAAAGGCTTTTGCCTGCTGAGTATCCAAGTCTGCTTCTATGAAGTTGAGGAGCTAAGAGGGTTCCTTCCAGATGGGATTTATTTTCGTTGATTAGAAACCCCAGAGAGGATAGTTTGTCTTGTGCGGTTTAGAGCCTCTCTGACTTGCTGAGGGGTCTTGCCCACTATGAGCCAGTCATCCAGGTATGGAAAGACTGAGATGTCCTGCTTTCTCAAGTGGGCAGCCACTACAGACACGCACTTCGTGAATAATCTGGGAGCAGAGGTGAGGCCATAGAGCATGGCTGTAAACTGGTAATGGCCTGAATACAGCCTGAACCTCAGAAACTTTCTGTGGGACTGCCTTATTGGTATGTGAAAATAGGTGTCCTTGAGATACAGGGAGGCTAGCCAGTCTCCCTGCTGTAGAGAGTGTATTACCATTTGAAGCGTAATCATCTTGAAGTTTGGTTTAAGTAGGTGCTTGTTTAGATATCAGAGGTCTAAAATATGTCGCCACTCCTCATTTTTCTTTAACGTCAGGAAGTATCTGGAGTAGACATGTTTTTCATGCTGTGAAAGGGGAACCCTCTTCACCACTCTGGTTGATAATAGAGTCTTTACCTCCAGCTCCACAGGTATCGTTCTGTTGGGGATAGGAGTTTTGACAGAGCCAGACCACGAAGGGCAGGAAACTGCTTGAACTGTAGGGTAGACCTTTTCCACTACCTCTGAGACCCACTTGTCTGTGGTGATGTGGGTCCAAGCTTGGAGGGTAGTGGGAGGCCTACCCCCTACTGGAGGAGGGGGATCACGACCTGCTTGCAGATGTTAGGACAGACATGCGACAGAGGCGGGAGTGGTGTCAGCTCTCCTCTGACCCCTCCTGCCTCATCCCCCAAAATAACCTCTCATTTGAGAGAAATCCAAAGGCATGGGCATAGGATAGAATGCCATGGGGAAGTAGTTCCTGCCTCTATTACACCGAGGTTGAGACTTCTGGGACATAGAGGCTTTCTGCTTGGCTGCATTACTTCACAGGTGTACCTATACTCTTCCGCCTTTTTCATGTATGCTTCAGTTTTGTCCCCGAAAAGGGAATATTTTCACAGGGGAAGTCCACAGCTTTGGACA
Organism: Neoceratodus forsteri; assembly: GCA_016271365.2. Classification (NCBI taxonomy): domain Eukaryota; kingdom Metazoa; phylum Chordata; order Ceratodontiformes; family Ceratodontidae; genus Neoceratodus; species Neoceratodus forsteri. The sequence continues at coordinate 255,142,502 of CM028137.1, read as the reverse complement.
AGGTGTCCTGTGATAAATTAGTTGTTCGTAGCCAGGCAAAACGTCTGAGAGACTGTCTGAGCCATGACCTTTGTTGCCGTGTCATTAGTGTCTGCAGCCATGTGAAACTAGTGTTTGGTGGCTTCCAGACCAGATTTTGCTGTTTCAGCAATGACCTGGAACATCCTGTCAGATTTATGTGACAGAATGGTCTGGACAGAACTCCAAGGAGTCTTCTGGTACTTGGCAGAGATTGCCAAGTAAGAGGCTGTGGTATAAGATTTTTTTGCCACAGCATCTAATTTTCGTGACTTTTTTTTCAGGAGGCATAGAGGTGAGAGGGACCTTAGTCTTATCACAGGCTGCAACCTGAACCACCCCTTTGTGGCTGGGATGAGTATAAAGAAAATCAGCCTCATTTTTAGCCAGAGGATATTTTTTATCCACTTTCTTGTCTATTCCTGACAGGGAAGTAGGGGCCTGTAGGAGCTGCATAGTGGATTTCTTGAAATATTTGTATATAGGAAGTACAATCTTTTTGTAGGAGGAAGACCCATCATATTTTATAGTCTTCATCCTCTTCATTCATCATCCTCCTCAATGGACTCCTGAGCAGGGAGGTCCAGGGTGTATACCTATGTTGTAAGGTCAGGAGGAAGGAAAGGTCCTCCTGGCCATCTGAAGAGATACTGTACCAAAGCGTGGGTCAGGCAAAATGTCCGGCACCAGAGGCTGGTCCCCATTGTTATCTTCATCATCATCATCATCATCCCCCTGAACATAGAAACAGGATGTTCCAAAGGTCAGAACAGAGATGCTAGGATTAAGAGGAGTAGAGGGAGCAGAGAAAAAGTCCCCCATACCCTGTAAAGTTTGATACAGGTGCCATGCCTTTGCCATTTCTTTTACAGTGTTTATCAGTCAGTCGGAGAAAAAATTCTGAAGTCCTGTGGGCTCTATGCACTCAGCGCAACTTCCTGCTTGATATGGATTGGCCACTCTATTTTAATGAATATTCATGACTCCACCTCTGAGGCAGTTCAACCTGGTCAGCATACTGCTATTGTTACTGATGCTAAAGGACTCTGGGGTGAGAAATTATGATTCTGTTGTGATCCTCCTCAGAACAGCCCTGGAGCTCCATTGGAAATGCAGCTGGACCTGGAGAGAGTCCACAGGGCCATGTCCCCATAGTCCACTTCTGCAGCAGCAAGCCCGTGTTCCATAACAGTAAGATTCCAAAGCTACACAGACAAGGAAAATACAGTTACGTAATGACTTGAGTTATGTAAGAACTTACTGTAACAGTAGATCTTCGAGTAGAGCTCCTGCAGCAGGCTACATCTTAAGGACTATACCGTCAGGCACTAGGGACTCCACGGGAAATCTCTAGCTAGCAGTACCCAGCTGGGGTCCGCCCACCTATGTCACCCTCTGTATAAAGGAGATGGTCCTCAGCCCCACCTCAGTTCACCCGCCGGAGACCTGGATGTTAATCAGCAGGAAGGAAGCTGAGGCACGATCTGAAAGTTCCCAACAGGAGAAACTTAATAGGGGGATGGACAGAGGGAAAATAGCACTAGCGGTAGGAGCTCGCCTCGAAGATCTACTGTTACAGTAAGTTTCAACACAACCGTACTATCTTACTCGAGAATGAGCTGCCTGCAGCAGGCTACACCTAAGGACAGAGTCCCAAGCAGTGTCCCAGAAGGGAAAAAGGAAATACAGGTGGAAGGTAAGAAAAATTACTCACCGCAGTAATCTTCTTTCTTCCAAGGGTCCTTTAGCATCAGTAACTTTAGCGGTTAGCTGGCTAAGTGCAACTGCCCCAGTGTGCCTTTAAGAGGAATTGTATTTAAATGAGCTCAAGTCAAGCCATACAAAGGCAAAAAGTACTGGGACTTTAGGAGGGCTGACTTTGTCAAAATGGGTGCGTGTCAAGGAATGCACTAGCAAATGGGCAGGAAGGAGGGGTAAAAACAATGGGGAATAATAAAAACTGCCATCACAGAGGTAACAAGCCTTTGTGTGAAGCAAATAAACAAATGAAACAATGTAAGAAACCACTATGGTTCTCAAAGGAAGTGGCAGTGAAGGCTCAAGAGAAAAAGAAAGCATTCAGGAAGTACAAGGAATCACAGAAGGAGCAGGACAGAGAACTGTATCAGTTAAAGCAAAAGGAAGCTGGGAAGGCAGTCAGAACAGCAAAGGCCCAAACCGAGGAAAAGATAGCCAACTCAGTTAAGAAGAGGGATACAACCTTTTGTAGGTACATCAGGGAGCGAAGGAAGACCAAGGGAGGGATAGTGAGGCTTAATAAAGGGAGGAGGTGGGCAGAGGGTGACTGTGAAAAGGCAGAGATACTAAACAAATATTTTTGCTCAGCATTTACAAATGAAGAGGGGGAGGTACCTAAAACAAACAGTAGAAACACTCTGGATACAGAAGTTGATACCAGCCCATTTACAGAAGAAAGGGTTCTGAAAGAACTCTTAAAACTGAAGGTGGACAAAGCAATGGGGCCTGATGGGATTCATCCCAGAATTCTAAAAGAACTAAGGGTAGAACTAGTGACACCACTGACTACCCTCTTTAACAAATCATGGGAGGATGGGGTGGTACCCGAGGACTGGAGGAGGGCAGATGTGATTCCCTTCACAAAGTGGGAGCAAGGCAGAAGCAGGAAACTACAGATCTGTTAGTTTAACCACACTGATAGGAAAATGATGGAATCACTTCTGAAAGAAAGAATTGTCGAGTATCTAGAGGCCAGAGGGCACAGGATCCAAGGCAGCATGGATTCACAGCGGAAGGTCATGCCAGACAATCTGATAGATTTCTTTGACTGGGTGACCAAAGTAGTAGATCAGGGAGGGCTGTGGACATAGCCTACCTAGACTAGCAAGGCATTTGACACAGTCCCACACAAAGATTAATATACAAGTTAGCCAACCTGGGTGTGGGTCTCAAGATGACAGCCTGGAAAGAATCGGCTGGAGAATAGACACAGAGAGTAATAGTAAATGGAGTCCACTTCGAAGAAAGGGGTTACTAGTGGGTACACTGAGGTTCAGAATTAGGACTGGTCCTCTTCAATGTCTTATGTTACATTGCAGAGGGACTGGAAGGAAAGTATGTCTCTTTGCAGATGACACAAAGATCTGCAACAGAGTTGATGCACAAGGTGGGGTGGAAAGGATGAGAAGGGACTCTGGCAAGGTTAGAGGAATGGTCAAATGTATGGCAGCTTAGATTCAATGCTAAGAAGTGCAAGGTAATGCACCTGGGAAACAAAACCCAGGGAAGAGTACACAATGGGGGGTGAGATACTAACAACAACAAAATGGAAAGGAACCTGGGGTAGTCATATCAGATGACCTAAAGGTGGGCAAGCAATGTGAGAGGGCAGCAAGGAGGGCTGAGGGATACTGGGATGCATAGGAGAGGCATCACCAGTAGAAAACAGGAAGTTATTATCCCTCTGTACAGACAGCTGGTGAGACCCCATCTGGAGTACTGCAGTTCTGAAGACCCAATCTCCAGAAAGACATAGACAGGATGGAAGCTGTCCAGAGAGGGCAACTAAAATGGTGCAGGGTCTGCACTGGAAGACATAGGAAGAGAGACTTAAGGAGCTTAATATGTATAGCCTCGAGGAAAGGAGGGAGAGGGGGACATGATAGAAACTTTCAAGTACCTCAAGGGACTCCAACAAAGTCCAAGAGGGTAGCATCTTTCAAAAAAGAGTGTGCAAGAACAAGGGGCACAATTTGAAGATAGAGGGAGGGAGTGGCTCAGATGTAATTTAAGGAAGTATTTTTTCACAGAGGTTATGGATGCATGGAAGCGGCCTTCCTGAGGAGGTTGTGGAGTCAAAAAACAATGGTGGAATTCAAGCATGCATGGGACAGTCATAAGGCAATTCTAGGCGGTGGGGGTAGGAAGAAGTAGGCTGCTGGTTAGCTAGGGTCTGCAGCTTATCCATTAGGTAGGGAAATGGGCAGACTGGGTGGGCCAAGCGGTCCTTATCTGCCGTCAAATTCTATGTTTCTTAGGGCCATAGCCAATCAAAAAACAGGAGGGAGAGTGAGCTTAGTGAGAGCTGCTGAAGGCTTCACAATTTTTTCTAAGGAAAACAAGGGCACATGCCCTGAAAAATAATCAAAAGGATTCAAAAAACATGCAAATGTCCACAAAAGTGGAAACAGAAACAACATGAGTTAAAAAACTCATCAATAAAAAACTCCAAATTTGGTAAAAGGTGAGATAAAGAACCCTTCCCGACAGGTGAACCGGGAGGAAGGGTGGAGCCTACCGATGCTAAAGGATCCCTTGGAAGAATGATTACATGGTGAGTAATTTTTTCTTCTTACCCTAGAGTCCTCTAGCATCAGTAACTTTAGCAGACTACTGAGCAGTACCAAGTGGGAGATGGGCAGAGAACCTACTTAGGAAAGAGGCACTGCAGAACCGCCCTGCCAAATCTGGCATCAGATCTGGTCTGCACATCCAAACTGTAGTGTTTCACAAAGGTGTGCACAGACTTCCAGGTAGCTGCTTTGCAGACATCCAGTAGGGGAGTATCCCGTGCTGCTGCAAGCGAGACTGTAGTACCCCTAGTGGAGTGGGACCTGAGCCCCACTGGAGGTTGGTGACCAGCTTTTTCATAGCAGAAACTAATACAAGAGACCAACCAGCGGGAAATGGTTCTCTTGGTAGTTGGTCTTCCCCTGCCTACATCCCCGAAGGTGAGGAACAACTGAGTGGAGGAGCCTCTGGACTGCTTAGTATGCTCTAGGTAGTAGAAACTGGCTCTCCTGACATCCAAGCTGTGAAGCGTTTGCCCGCCAGGTGTGGCGTTCTCGGTAAAGAAGACAGGCAGAGTAACGGACTGGCTTAAGTGGAACTCTGAAACCACCTTTGGACGAAATGTCCTATTTGTTCTGAGCTCAACTTTATCGTTGTGAGGGATGATGTAATTTGGCTCAGTGCACAGGGCCTGTAGCTCCGAAATCCTCCTGGCAGAGGTAATGGCCACCAGGATGACTGCCTTCCAAGTCACAAACTTGATATAAGCAGTGGACATAGGCTCAAAGGGTGTTTTCATGAGCTTGTCTGTGCAGAGGTTCAGGCTCCAAGGGGGAACTGGCTCCCTGACTGGAGGCTGAAGGTGCAAGAGGCCTTTGAAAAACTGTTTACAAATGGTGTGGGGGAAAAATAGATTTTTCCTTCCCTACCGAAAGGCAGGCCGAAACTGCCGCCAGGTGAAGCTTGAGGGAAGCTGGTTTCAAGCCTGATGTCTGTAAGTGTACTAGGTGGTCTAGCAGCTGGGGATCTGAAATGGATAGGGGTTTGACCTTTTTGCTCTTGCATCAGAGGGAAAACTTTTCCATCTGGCTGCATAAGTCTTCTTGGTTGTTCGGTTTTTTAGCCATCCTCGATATCTTAAGGACCTGTTCAGAGTAAACTGAGAGGATGGAAACTAACTGCTCAAGAACCAGGCCTTGGGGTGAAGAGAGTGTATGTCTGTGTACTGCACTTCTGTCTGAGGAAGGGTCAGCAGGGAGTGAGTTGGGAGGCAGGTGAATGGGCCTGCTGCAGGACACAGAGCGAAAGAGAAGGTACCAGGCTTGCCTGGGCCATTCCGGAGCCAATAGGATCATCGATGCAGGCTGCTGAGTTTCAGCAAAACCCTGAGTATCAGGGGAAAGGGAGGGAAAGCATATGGAAACCTCCCTGACCAGTCCAGGATCAGGGCATCCAGAGGAAGTATTCTCGGGACTGGGGGCCTGCAACAGTACTGAGGAAGCTGAAAATTGAGGGGAGAAGCAAAGCGATCCATGTCTGGTGTGCCCCACCACCTGAACACTGTGGCTAGTACTTGCTTGTTCAGGGTCCATTCGCTCTGGCCTTGACTGATGCGAGCACCCGCCAAGGGTACTGAGTTTGCCTGGGAGGTGAATAGCTGAGAGACTGAGCTTCCAAACAGAGTATTCCTGATCTGGTATCAACGCTTGTTTATGTAAAACATTCCACTGGTGTTGTCAGTTCGAATTTGAACTGCCTGCCCTTCAATGCTGGAAGCAAATGCCTTGAGAGCTAGAAAGACTGCTCTGAGTTCCAAAAGATTTATGTGCAACTGTGACACTTCGGGAGTCCAGTTGCCGCTTACTGAGGCACTGTCCAGATGTGATCCCCAGCCCAAGAGGGAGGCATCTGTGGTGATCACCTTTGTGGGAAGAGAAGCTTGGAAGGATACCCCTGCCTGTAAATTTGCAGGGTTCTTCCACCACAGCAGGTTTTGGAGGAACTACTCTGACACAGGTATCAACTTTGAAAAGTTGTTGCTTCTCTGAGACCAATGAGCTCTGAGGTAGGCCTGCAGGAGTCAAATCCTGTACCTGACCCCTGGGACTTCTGCAGTCATAGAGGCCATACAGTATGTCCCAGAAGTTTCAGGAAATGTCTGGCTGGTCTTGGCTGTCCCTGAACGAAAGAATCTGCCACTGAAAGGAAACTGAATTCTTTCCTGTGGGAGGAAAGTATATCCCCTCTGAGTGTCCAGCTAGGCACCTATGAAGGTGAGCAGCCGGGTGGGTCCCAGGTGAGATTTCTTTAGATTTACTAGGAAACCCAGAGACTCCAGAGTGCGTTCAGTGAGAGAAAGGGACTCCTTGACCTGACAAGGAGACTTTACTACTATGAGCCAGTCATTCAGATAGGGGCACTGCGACACACTTGGTAAAAACTCTTAGGGCCGAGGACAGACCAAAGGGCATTGTGGCGAACTGATAGTGACCCGAAGGAAGTTCGAACCTGAGAAACTTCCTGTGAAATCTCCTTATGGGTATGTGGAAGTAGGCTCCTTAAGTCTAGGGAGGCCAGCCAGTCTCCCTGCTGTAAGGACTGTATGACCAGTAACAGAATAACCATTTTGAATTTGTTTTTTCTCAGATGTTTGTTTAAATATCTGATATCGGGGCACTAATGAGCAGACTGGAGTAAAGACGCGGTTTCACCTTGCTCCTCAAATCGCCGCAAAATAATAAAACTAAACTGCCTTAAAAGTTACCAAAAACAACATTTAAAAGCTGAGAGGTATATGGGAGAGAAGAATGGACGAGTTTGTGATTTCTAATGCAGTGAAAAGTTTGCTGGCGGCGACTAAAAATCAACGCAAGCAACCACCAGCATCCCAAGTGGAGAGTACAGGCCACATATCTCTCTCTCGGCCGGAGAAGTGAGTGCTGTAGGCCGTGAAGTGACACAACAGGTGTTAGCTGCACTGGAATCAAAAATGAAAATTACGTACCTACCGTAATTCTTGATCTTCTTGGACGAGTCTCCACCACTCATTCATACTATTGGGATCTGCGCCGGAGGCACTAGGACCCATCGGGAGCAAACTTTTTGCCAGAGGGTCGGCGCCAGAGATGGAGCCGCGAGGAATGGCAATCACAAAGCCTCAGCTCGTGTGGTAATGACTATCTCTCGCGCCGACCTCCAACCGCCTCAGTACCTTTTTTACCAGGAGGTGCAGCGTAACTAACCTAGAAGGATAGCTCAACCCAAAAACGGACATAAGATAGTCCGGGCGACCCTATAAGAAGGGTCAACAATAAGTCTTCACAGCCTAAAGATCTGAGGGAGTGAAGACCGACAACAGAGGTGAGCTCGGGGAGCGGGAGGGTGTGAATGAGTGGTGGAGACTCGTCCAAGAAGATCAAGAATTACAGTGTAATGCGTAATTTTCATATCTTCCTGGACATAAGTCTCCACCACTCATTCACACATTGGGAGAGTACTCGAGCTAATAATCCCCAAGAGGGCGGCAGGAGAGACCAAGAGCTCACGTTTCTAGGACAGAAGTCCATTGAGGATGGCTCTGCCAAAGGAAGAATGTTGTCTGGCATGGACATCCAGTGCATAATATTTAACTAAAGTATGCACTGAGCTCCAGGTGGTCACATGGCTAAATATCTGCAATGGGCATGTTGCGAATTTCCGCTAGGGATGCCGCGACCGCTCTAGTAGAGTGAGTGTAAACCCTACCTCCAACTAACCTGCGCCATGGAATAGCAGTGGCGAAGGCATGCCACTAGCCATGCTGAGATACATCTGATAGCGACAGGTTGACCCAGCCGGGTCTCGCTGAAGGAGACAAACAGTTGCTGGGCTTTGCGAAAATCTTTGGTTCTATCTAGATAGAAACGCAAAGCTCTTTTAACATCCAAAGAATGAAGAGATCGTTCTCCTTCATTTTGGAAGTCCGCAAAGTAAGAGGGAAGGACCAGAGGTTGGTTTAGATGAAACTCTAACACAACCTTAGGAAGAAATTTCGGATGGGTCTGAAGAACTACTTTGTCCTTATGGAATACAGTGTACGGAGGATCTGTGACCAGGGCATGTATCTCAGAGACCCTGCGAGCTGAGGTAATGGCCACTAGGAAGACAGTCTTCCAGGTGAGAAATTTTAGCTCACAGGTGGCCAGAGGTTCCAAAGGTTTCCGAGTGAGCATGTCTAGCACAAGATTAATGTCCCAGGCTGCAACTGGACGTCTTGTAGGAGGTCTGGTATGCAGAATTCCTTTAAGAAATCTCTTAACCACAGGTAATTGAGCTAGCGTTAAGGAAAAAACCGGCTCATGATATGCTGAAATGGCACTAAGGTGAACTTTGACTGTAGAGTACTGCAGACCTGAATTTGAGAGGTCCAAGAGGTACTCCAGAACCTTATCTGGTGGACAGGAAAAGGGATTCAAAGAGGACTTTGTACACCAGAGCGAAAAACGCTTCCACTTAGCTGTGTAAGTTTTCCGAGTGGCTGGCTTCCGTGCAGCCAGAAGAATATCTGAAACCCTACGAGAGACATTGAACCGGTTTACTTCTACTTCTTCAGGAGCCAAGCGTGAAGGTGAAGTGATCTCAGGTTGGGATGGACCACCGGTCCCTGAGTCAAAAGGTTCATCTGTAGGGGAAGTGGTCTCGGAGGAACTGCCAACATATTGTTGAGTAGTGGAAACCATAGCTGTCGAGGCCAGAAGGGAGCAATGAGAATCATCTTGTCCCCTGGGATTCGAACTTGAGGAGCACCTCTGAATTAGAGGAAGAGGTGGTAAAGGCATAAAGAAAGCGCTTTGTCCACTGCAGCCTGAACGATCCTGACAGAAAATGCCAGGCCCTGGATTTCTGGAGCAGAAGAGAGGCAGTTTTGCGTTGAGTGGGGATGCAAAAAGGTCCAGTTCTGGAGTTCCCCACTCTTCGAACAGTGACTGAACTATGGTTGAGTCGAGAGACCACTGGTGAGGATCTGTCTCTGTTCTGCTGAGACGGTCTGCCAGCTCGTTTTGTATTCCCGGTAGGTAGACTGCTTGAATTGGAGCCTTGTGCTCCAAGCACCATTCCCATACCCTCATTGTTTCCCTGCATAAGGGGTAAGAATGAGCACCGCCCTGCTTGTTGATGTAATACATCACTGCTTTGTTGTCCGTTTGAAGGAGAATGTTCTTGTGACAGAGAATGTCCTTCAACGCTCGGACCGCATAAAGGACGGCTCTCATTTCTAGGACGTTTATGTGAAGCTGGGACTCGGCTTGAGTCCACACACCTTGAGTGTGGCGAGCCTGACAGTGAGCTCCCCACCCCATTAGGGATGCGTCCATGGTAATGGAGATTTGATGGTCCAGAGGAGCAAAAGGATATCCGTCCAGGAGATTGCTCTCTTGAGACCACCAGGTGAGTGACCTCTTTACAGGTTGTCACCTTGATGAGACAGGACTGCGGTGCGAGGTTGGGGACCACTGAGTACTGAGCATCCACTGAGTGGTTCTCATGTGCAGACGTGCTAGGGGTACAGTGAACACTGAGGATGCCATGAGGCCTAGCATCCATTGCATCGAGAGAGCTGTAACTGAGCTGTTCTCCCCGATGTGAAGGGCCATTTGAAGGATATCGTTCCTTCTGTCTTCTGGAAGAAAAACCTTCGCACAGGAGGTGTCCAGAAGAGCCCCTATAAAAAGGAGCCTCTGGGAGGGCTGCAGTTGTGATTTCTTGAGGTTCAGCAGGACTCCCATGGACGTAAGGAGGCGAGAGGCCATCTCTACGGAGTCCAGAGTCCCTTGCCTGGAAGGGCTTGCTAGAAGCCAATCGTCCAGATAAGTGAACACCTGTATCCCGACCTTTCTGAGGTGCGCTGTGAGAACTGCACAACACTTTGTAAAAAACCTGCGGCGCCGAGGATAGCCCAAAGGGCAGGACTCTGAACTGATAATGTTGTCCCAGAGCCACAAACCTCAGGAATTTGTGATGCCTCAGGTGAATAGGAATGTGCTGGTAAGCATCCTGCATGTCCAGGGAGGCTAGCCAGTCGTGTTGATGAAGCAAAGGTAACAGGGTTCCCAGAGAAATCATTTTGAATTTCTCCTTGGGGAGAAATTTGTTTAGCTTTCTGAGATCTAGAATGGGGCGCATTCCCCCGGACTTCTTTGGAACCAGAAAGTAATGGGAGTAGAACCCCGTGTTCCGTTGATGCAGCGGCACCACTTCTACTGCCCTGTTGTTCAGAAGGCCCTGAATCTCGGCGGCGAGAAGGTCTGACTGAAGGGTTGACAGCCTGGGCTGCAGTTTGGGAGGATGATCCAGAGGGGTCTCCAGAAGACTGAGTGAATACCCCTCGCAAATGATCCAAAGGACCCATTTGTCTGAGGTTATGGACTTCCACTGGTTGCAGAAGTGCATCAGACGACCTCCCACCGGAGAGGAAAAGTCCATCTCAGGCAGCTGAGATGGGACTTGAGCCAGCAATTCATAAGGTAGTGCTGGGCGCTTTGGGCCCTTGCGCTTTCTGTTGTGTCTTCTTCTGAGGCTGGGCAGGTTGGTGTTTATGAAAACCTCCTCTGCCTCGAAAGGACTGACGGTTATGAAACTGACGTTTACTGACATTCCTCGAGAGGGGCAGGAGGGGGTCGAGCCAACTTAATGGCTGACCTAGTCTTTTGTGTAGCTTCTAGAGCTTGCTCTACCTGAGGACCAAAAGATATGCACCATCAAAGGGCAATGCCATTGACCTGCTGCTATGCGCTCACTCGTGAAGCCCGGCGCGCAGCCAGGAATGACGGCGGTGCAAATACCAGCAGCCGCTGAATGGGAAGCAGTGTCAAAAGCATCCATGGCTGCTTTAACCTGCTGGTTGTTAGATTCGATACCTCTGGTAATGGTCTGAAGAAGCTCTGGCTTTGTATCAGACTCCGGTAGAGCTCCAACCATTTGCTTGATAGAATGCCACAGGATATATTCATACTGGGAGAAATAGCCCTGGTAACTGGCAATATGCATACTTAGGGTAGAAGCAGCAAAGACTCTCTTACCTAAGGTGTCTATCTTAAGAGATTCTTTGTTAATAGGTCGAGCTGTAGTAGTTTGAGGAAGAATGACCTTATCATTCTCTGCCAGGACTACAATAGGATCCGCAAAGGCTTGAGATGCCAAAATGGGACGGTCCTTAGGGGCTGAATATTTCCTATCTATGGATTTAGCCACCGAAGGGGTGAGAGCAGGATTTATTCCATACCATTTGAGACAGTGTCTCAAGGAAGGCTGAACTGGAGGAGTCAAACTGTAGGATCTTCGGGCGTGAAAGTATTGGAGTCTTAACAATTTCCCAGGATCGATGTCTGTAGTCTGGAAAGAAAGAGGAACTCAGATTTTTCAGCAGAGACTTAAAGGACAGGTCCTCGACCACAGGCTCTGTAGCAGTAATAGATCCTGCTTCGTCCACTTCATCACCCAACGAAGGTCTGGGTCAGGCTCAATGTCATCTCCTGACAGTCCAGGAGGGACTGTATGGACAGGAAAGGAACGAAAATCAGAAGAGAGGGAAGAAGGAAACGAGTGAAAGGAGGAGTCCTGAGAAGCAGAGGGAGCCCCGAGAGCCCCCGGCGCCGAGGAGGCGCACGGCACACAGAACGACGCCGAGGGACCACGCGGCACCGAAAACGGTGCCAAGAAGCTGTACAGCACTGAGAAGCTGCACGGCGCCGAGGAGGGCATCGAGTGCACCATCGACGCCGAGGGCACCGAAAACACCCCCAGACTCCGAAAAACAGGTTTTGAAGGAAGAAGAGCATGAGATAAGGGCATCGGTGTGGCCCACTGCGCCATAGCCATGTGAGGGGGGGAAACACCTAAGCGCGGAGTCGACGGCACTGAAGAAGGTGCCACCCGACCAGGAAAGTCCAACCGCCCTACCTGGTCTCCCAATAAGCCCGAAGGCCCACGAGTGACCAAGCCAGGTAGCTGAACCAACTTCCGAGCCCACTGCTCCATAAGAGCGGTCCACTGATGAAACTGCTCATCTGAAGACCTACCTGCGGGCGGGGTAGGGCTCCAATGTCGAAGCCGTAGACCGGCAACTAGCCCCGATAACTGAACGTCTATGCGCAGACATATCAGAGGGTGACCTCGAGTGATGCCTTCTCTTTTTAGACCTGTGGGCCGAAGAAGAGCTCGAGGTCAACGGCGCCGAGATGCGACCATTTTATGTTTCCGTGGGGACCGCCCATCCCCCGGCACTGGACCTGACCATGGTCAGACCTCCCTTCCGAGAAGGCGGCGGACCGACCCAGCACGACTGACTGAACAGTTTACACGAAGTCTCCCTACCGCTACCTGACTTGCTTCATGGTCGACTCCACAAAGTAGGCTGAGACTTCTTTATTTTGAAAACAAGAATAAACTAAGCGATACTTTATCGAGATAATATTACAAAATAACAAAACTGAAAACTATGCTGCTAGTTTGACTCCGGTGAGCTGACAGCTCGTCACTGAAAGCGCACTTTCGACGGAAAAAAAAAGAACTAAGGCGGTTGAAGGGTCGACGCCGCCGAGATAGTCATTACCGCAGAGAAGCTGAGGCTCACGGTAATGCTCCTCGCTGCTCCATTTCTGGCGCCGACCGCAAAAGTTTGCTCCGATGGGTCCTAGTGCCTCCGGCGCAGATCCCAATAGTGTGAATGAGTGGTGGAGACTTATGTCCAGGAAGATCTGACTAGTTTGGCGACTAATTTCAATAGAAAGTTACAGGAGCTGGTTGACTTACATGCTACGCAGACTACTAGAATTAACGAGGCCGAGCAGCGTATTTCGGACTTAGAGGATGCTACAGCCCCTAAACCTGAACAAGTGATCACTCTGGAAAAAGAACTAGAAGAGTTGAAGGAACTTTTTGATTACCAGGAGAACTACCATCGACGGCTGAATCTACAGTTACGAGGCTTACCAGAGGGAATGGAGGGCACAAGTGTGATGGATTTCTGTGCCAAAACACTGCCAGAGCTGCTTGGTATTTCTCCTAAAAATGGTCGCATGAAGCTGGAAAGGGCCCACAGGGCTGCCATGCTGAAGCCAGCGCCTAACCAGCCTCCACGCCAAGTGATCATGAGATTTCATTATTTCCCGGATACGGAAAGTATCCTAAAGGCTTATCGAGAGCGATCAGAACTGGAATATGAGGGGCACCGTTTATATCTCTCTCAAGATTACTCAGCTCGCTTGCTGAAACATCGAAGGGCGTTTGGTCCTGTTATGGCGCAGCTACAGGAAGCCAAAATTGACTGCTACATCTTGTATCCTGCAACTCTTAAGATTAAGCATGAAAGAGCGGTCTATTCTTTCTGGGAAGTTCCCAAAGCAGAGACATTTGTGAGGGAGCTGGTTAAAAAGATGGGGTGACCAGAAGCGGGAAAGAAGCTCACTCGGCTGGAACGTTTGCACACACGATTAACTAGTGGGGTTCCCTCTCTTCCCCTCTTCTCCTAGGATCTTCTGGCGAAGGCTACCAGGGACAATACTACTTGAAGGACTGAGAAAGCTAAGTGATTGGCATGGAAGCAACCTGACTGGTTTAATATCCCTTATATAAATATGGGAACAAGTATGGGGGTTTGTTTTTTAGAAAAGGGAGCAGGCCTCAAGATTTTTTTTTTTTTTTTCCTACTCTTGTCTTTTCATCTTCTTTTCGTATCTGGAGACAGCTCGCGATAAGCGGAGCCTGGCCTGGCTATGAATGGGAAATTCCCCTCTTTGCTTGTCTGTTTTTTTTTTTTTTTTAACAGGCGATCAGGTTGGGATGGAGCTCACACCGTTACCCTGAACCACAAGGATTCAATATCATGCAGAGGGCCTCTACAGACCAGCGTTACTATAGGACTTGAATTTAAGGGCTCTCGCCTTTGAAATGAGACTGAAGTAATGTGGATATCGGATGTGGGGCAAGGGGAAGTACTTTCTTATTGAATTGTTGGCTCGACAATCATAAAATGTATTTAAAGGGAAGGAAAAGGCATAATGGAAAGTACTGAACTGGAGATTAGGATGAGGTCTTCCAGACTACCTGGGTGGGGGTTATGCTCCACTTTTCTTTGGGGAATGTAACCTGCATTATTGGAGAGAGGAGCAGCAATGGAAAGGGAATGGGAGGGACTGGAGGGAGAACCCCTATAACTCCAATGTTCATGGAGACATGTGAGTATGTCACACTTGTCTGGCTTGGTGGGTGCACTACAACAATGATAAGGAGAATTATGTTGTTTCATTGGGTTAAAGACTGACGTTAAGGAAGTCAATGGGCAGTTAATAGCATGCATAAAGTGCGGTGGTTCGGGGCGTTTTCTGTTTTGCTTCATGGAGGGAAGGGATAGTAACATTTCTACATTTTGCAGTTCCTGTTACTATGGGAGGGGTGGAATACAAGAAAATAAGGGAATGTGGAGGGGGGGGTTGGTTTTTGTACATAGTTACTATTTGTTAGGTTTTTTTACAGTTAGAAATCAGCTTGCAGATCCATAGAAAATACCATTCAGATAATTTAGATGGGATAGAGTCAGGGCCTGGGATGGGGCTTAATAGTGGGTTAGATGTAGAGGAAAAGATTCTGAGGGCATGTCTAGAATGCAGGATTTAAATGTGGTCTCGTGGAATGTGAGGGGAATAGCCACCCCCGTCAAGCAATGATGTTGCTCACAGCTTTGAAATGGCAGAATACTCAGGTTGCCATGACACAAGAGACACACCTCGTGGATAAGGAACATGCAAAGTTAAAAAAGGGCTGGGTGGGGGAATGTTTTTCGGCAGCTTTTAACGCGCATAAAGGGGGGTGGCTGTTCTCCTGAATAAGAGACTACCATTTCAAAAAGAACGAGTGGTTGCTGACCTTCGTGAAGGGCACTATGTATTTGTGGTAGGAACTCTATATGAGGAGAAAATCTCGTTTGGAAGTATATATGCACCTGCTGTATATGACCCGAATTTTTGTGGCAAGATTTTGTCTATAATAATTGCGGAACAATTCCCAAATTTGATACTGGGGGGGAGGGTATGAACTGTTTGATGAACCCTATTTTAGACCACTCAGAACATAAGGGGTCTCTGAAAAATGCTGTTTGGCAATGAATAATTTAGATCTCATAGATGGGTAGTGAACAGCTCATCCTACGCCAAGAGTACTTTTTTTCTCGCACCCTCACCGAACATAGTCACGGCTTGACTACATATTTCTCCACAGGGAGTGGTACTTTCGAGTCATGCACATTAAGCATGGGCCCATCCACATATCTGACCACGCTATGGTCATTATATCTCTGAATATGGGGGAAGAAAAGGAAGCTCAAAGGACGTGGAGCTTTCCTAATTATTTGCTACCTAATAAGGAATTTCAGGAACACTTGCGTGATCATTGGCAAAAGTATGTGTGAAACAATTTAGGGACAGCCACTTCTAAAGCAATCTTTTGGGATGCGGGGAAGGTGTTTATGAGGGAGGTCATTATTAGCTATGTGACTCATCACAAAAAAAGAGTTAAGGAAAGGAGAACTAATCTAGAACAGAGACTTAAGGTGTTGGAGAGAAAGGCCACCTGGGAGTGGAGGAGAAAATGTGCACCTCCTGCTGGCAAGAACTAGAGAAGTGCTGAACAATCTATTGTTGGGAGAGGCAAGGAAAGCTGGGCTATTTATTAGGAAGCATTTTTATGAGTGGGTGAATAGACCTGGCACTATGCTTGCAAATCTCATAAGGGGGAAAAGAGGGAGACATTTAATTCAAGCCGTGCGAGGAGAGGATGGGACGCTTTTGAAAAATAAAATAGCTATTGGGGAAAGGTTTAGGAGATTCTATCAATAGCTTTATCATGGTCAAAAGGGGGGGAGAAGATAGGGGGATGGTGGAATTTTTGAATAATGTGGAGATACCACAGGTGACAGAACGACAGACAGCGCGTATAAATGCTGCTATTACAAAAGAGGAAATTCTTTCTGCCATTAGGGCGCTTAAGAGGGGCAAGACCAGCGGGCCTGACGGTTTTTCAGCTGAGTATTATAAAGTTATGTAACTAAAAGTTGTGGAGCACCTAGAGGCAGTATTCTGAGAAGCGAGGGAGGAGGAGGGAGAACTACCTTGATCCTGGGGAGAGGCTACAATTTGTCTGATACCAAAGCCCGGGAAGGAACCCTTAGAGTGCGCCTCCTTTAGACCGATATCCCTCTTAAACTGTGACTCTAAGGTGCTGGCCAAAAGTTTGGCTACTCGGCTGGAGGGCCTGTTGCTGGAGCTCATTCACCCAGACCAGACCGGGTTTATTCAAACAGGTACTCATACCACAACATGATGACCCTCCTGAATGTAATCTGGGAGCAAAGAATAGTAGGGAAGTGGTGCATATTCTGTCAATGGATGCAGAAAGGCATTCGATAGAGTAGAGTGGGAATATTTAATGAAGGCCTTGGCCGGTTTGGTCTGGGTGAAGGGTTTATAGGGATGGTGCGGCAGATATATCGGAACCCTAGCGCCAGAATACTAACCAATGGCACCCTTTCGGATAGCTTTGATTTAGGAAGAGGGACCAGGCAAGGATGCCCGCTTCCCCCCTCTTGTTCGCTCTAGCGCTTGAACCCCTAGCTACTACCATTTGGAAACACCCTGAAATTTCAGGAGCGATAGGGAAGACTGGCAGAGAGACTAAGTTATCCCTCTATGCGGACGATATGTTGCTATAGGTAACCAAGCCCAGTAGGTCTATGCCTGCTCTCTTGAGCCCGGTCGACTGGTTCTCCCAGTTCTCAGGATATAAATTAAATCTGGATAAATCGGAAGAGTTGAGGGTGGGAGAACAGGATGGCAGGATTACTACACAGAAATCGAAATGGGGCTTTTGAGTTGTCCAGGAGGCTTTCACATATCTGGGCATCAGAGTGTGGTGGTGGTGGGGGGGGGATTGGAGCTCTATATGACCTGAATTATGCGCAGCTGGTGCAAAATATTATTATGGACTTCTCTAGATGGAGGGACCTCCCTATAACATGGCTGGGTAGGATAAATCTTATTAAAATGAACCCACTCCCCAAAATACTCTATAGTTTACAAATGCTTCATATTGGGTTAAGAGAAACGGAAGTGAGAAAATTGGAAAAAGCTTTCTCTGACTTTATTTGGAAGGGAAGACGCCCTAGGGTGGGTTTAACCCGCTTGAAGGACCCTATAGAAAAGGGAGGACTTCAGTTTCCAGACTTAAAGAACTACCAAATGGCCATGCAATGCCGATGTATACAGGACTGGATTGGCAGGCCTAGGGAAGCTGGCTGGATAGACTTGGACGAGAGAGGGAGTGTGGGGAAAATCTCAGCAAATTTGTCCCTTAGAGGCCGGAAGGAATACCAGAGACTCCCCAACCCTAATCCTTTGGTCATGGCGGTGTTGGATAGTTGGAGGGAGATGTCTAAAATGAGAGGTACCGGACAGGATGATACACTGCTCCTACCATTGAGGGGAAACCCGTTCTTTCTTCCGGGGCTGGAAGACAGGGGATATAAGGAGTGGGAAACAAAAGGAATTGGCTGCTTCAAGCATTTATTCACACGTAGAGAACTGGATTCATTTGAGAGCATACAAGATAAGACCGGGCTGGGAAGCCAGCACTTCTTTCGCTATCTCCAAATAAGGGCATATATTAGATATATTGGGAGGCTGGGGGGCTCCATATCACAGTGGGAGACAATTGAACAGCTAATAATGGTAGGACAAAAAAACCTATGGGAACCATCTGGAGAATGGCTAAGAAAAGTAAAACTTGGCCTCCGGATAAAACACAAAGCACCAGGATGCTCGGGGAGAGAGATTTAGGGATCATAATTTCAGTGGATAATTGGAAGATACTTGTCCAGCTGCATCAGGGTGTCCTGTTGTGTAATAAATAAAGAATCCTACTACAAGTTTTGCCACAGGTTATACTGCCCACCTCTGGCTGTTCACAAGTATAATCCTGCAGTCTCACCTATATGTCCTAGATGTAACATCAGCCCAGCCTCATACTACCACTACTTCTGGGCTTGCCCGATTTTACAGAAGTTTTGGGGGGAGGTGGTGTCTGAATTGCGAAAGATAGGAGGACAACAATATCCTCTGCCCCCTCTCTTGTTGCTATTTGGGGTGGAGGAAACAGGTGAAGAGACTGGACCCCTGTGCAAAAATGGCTTATGGTAGTAATATATGGCGAGGCACTGTATCCTTAATACTTGGGTTATGGCTGAAGCCTACTATAGCCCATTGGAAAACCCTGATAATACAGGCCATTACTCTGGAGCGACTGACATATGCTGTCAAAGATAAAGAGGAGCTTCTACAGAATATGGCAACCATACATCTCTATCGTTGACAGTAGCAGAGAGTGTTATATTGAAAGAGGGCTGGGTTTGAAGTGAATATAAAGGGAGACGGTAAATGTGGACACCAAATAACATGGGCCCTGACTCTTACCATCCGGGATAATTGTTCAAGATAAAAACTTTTAACTGAATGGATAGAATGAGATGTTGGAATAACGAAATGGATCTTGATGTAAATAGGTTATGAATTAAGGTTCATGTAGTACATGTCTGTATGTTACTTTATGTGGAAAAAGGAAATAACAAATGATATAAATATCTGATATCTAGGATAGGTCGCCACTCCCAGTTTTCTTTGTGTCAGAAAATACCTGGAGTAGGGGCCCTTGCCCTTCTCGTGGGCTGGGACCCTCTCCACAGCTCGTGAAGCCAGAAGGTTTTGTACCTCCAATTCTAACAGCAGGATCTGTGTTGGGGACAGAGATCTTGACACCTGGGTATGCTTGAGGTCTGGCATCTGCTTAATCTGTAGTAGCAGACCCTTCTCCACCATCTCCAGCACAAACTTGTTCAACGTAATGAGGGACCAGTGCTGAAGACAGTGGAGAGTGCCTCCACCAGAACTAGGGAGGCAACCTGGACACTCACATCAGGACTTAAGACTGTGAGGCAGATGACAAGGTAGAGGTGGCTCTTCTTGGCCCCTCTGCTCCTGCCTCTGAAAGACCCCCTATACTGACCAAAGCCAGATTGAGGATAGGGATTGTAAGGCCTGGGAACAAAACTTCTGCCCCTACTGCCCCTGGGACGGGATCCCTGAGGGGTGGTGGGCTTAGGTTTGGACGAGTGACTCTGTCAAGAGGCCTTGTACTCATCAACTTTTTTCATGTAGTCAGTGGTTCTGTAATCAAACAACATATTTTGATCACAGGGAAAATCCATGGCCATGTTTTGAGTGTCTGTGGTTAGACTGGTTGTTCTAAGCCAGGTGAAATGTCTCAGAGAGATGGCATGGACCACTGCCCTAGAGGCTACATCACTGTTGTAGTCTGCCATGTGGAATTGGTACTTAGTAGCTTCAAGGGCAGTTTTTGACGTATCCACCAGCTCCTGCACCACAGAATCTGATCCGTTGTAGGCTGGCAGGATAGATTTCAAAGGCTTTCTGATATTTGGCTGTGAACACCATGTATGAAGAAAGTCTGAGAAGCAGGAAAGCTGTGGCATACATGTTCTTTGCCATAAAGTTAATTCTCTTGGAATCCTCGTCGGGAGAGGATGCAAAGAAGACTTCAGCTTTCTCACAAGCTCCTGCTATACTATACTCGTGGCTCGGTGTGCAGACAGGAACTCGCTACCATTTTAGATGATCTGTATTTTCTCTCAAGCCGCTTATCAACCTGTTACTGAACTGGGGTGTTGTCAAAGCACCTTCATGGTATTTTTTCAAAATGCATTATAGAGAGGGACGACGAGGGTCTTGGGGGTTGAAAGACACATCTCTCTATAACCTTTGTCTTCATTGACATCCTGGTTGGGCTCCTGCGTAGGAAGGTCCAGGGTGTCCAACATATTTTGTATAAATGTGAACATAGAGGAAGAATCTTTCTAGTCACCCGGGGGATCCTGGGGCTCAAGACCCTCAAAATCCATGTCAGGGGCACCATAAAATTGTTCTCCATCATTTGCCTCACTCTCACAGTCTACAGAAGATAGAACTGTGGAAGAGTGCTCTCAGACCCAGTAAATAGAGGACCCATCTTTTATGCGGTCTGAAAACAGTTGCCATGCTTTTCCGTGTATCTTGCACTATGAAAAAACCTGCACAGACTTTGTGTTTTGTTTTTATTGTATGCTTTCAGCTGCCCATTGTCTCGCTATTGGCTTTCCCAGAAGCAATGGGAGCATTTGTGTCTTGACAGAGGCTTGATCAAGCTTCCTTTTTTCGTCACTTCTATTATTTTTTAATTTGTGAAGAACCTCATCTTTGGAAGCTTTATTTTTGGCTGGGATCTGAGAGCTCCTCAGCACCTCTGCTTTTATTATTAGCAATTTTGGATGGCCCCTCATCAGAAGCCTTTGATTTATCCTCAGCCATAATAATCAAAGGTTTGTCTGCTATGTTTGCCAATTTAAGCAAAGCAAACCGGCACTGGGACCTTACAAACTGAGTGCAGGTTTCTGTGAAATGCCACCAGCCAGTCTTGCCCCGGTTAATAAACTCTGTCTATTATTAGTGACTTTTTTTCGGTTGTAGAACTGGGATCTGCACCAGTGCCAGACTTAACAGAAACCCAGTAATACTGGTCAACTGCGCAACAGTTGGCTACTAGACCTCTTACGGACAGTCTTGTGACAGATGATACCATAGGTCCACTTATATAAATATGGGTTTCTCGAATTGCCAATCTTGAGAGAACCCCAGGCACTGTTAAGGTTTGAATTCCACTGCAGGTGTCTCGCGGTAAAACCCGTGAAGTCTGAGGTAAAAAAACAAGGCAACTGTCCCTAATTTGACAGTTCCCACAAGAATTTAGTTAAAAAGGAAAGGAACCATCAAAATTAAGCACCTGCGATAAAATTAACATTTAAAATGAACAGTCATGGTAAAAATAAAATCAAAATAGTGCGGGCACGTTAAAAATAAAAAATCTGCGCGACGCTAAAGAAAATTTAAAACTTTCACTCAGCACGCTATTGAAAAAGAAATATGAGGAAAACTTTACCCAGATAAGCACTAGGAGGCTGTCAACAAGGAAAGCTGAGAGGCACCTCAGAGGCAATGTTGCTCACTCCAGCGGAGAAAAAATTCTGAAGCCTTCAGTAGCTCTCACTCAGCTCACCTCCCTCCTGTTTTTGATTGGCTATGGCTAAGCTCATTTAAATACAAATTCTCTTAAAGGCACACCTCCGAGCAGTGCACCTAGCCAGATAACTGCTAAAGTTACTGATGCTAAAGGGGGCCTGGGGTAAGAAACCCCTATTACTGGTTTTGGAAATAAGGCCTTGGAGCACAGCTAGGCTGAACCCTGCTCTTTTTCTGGAAGCAATGTCGAGAGTGTAGTGATTAACGAAGGTGTGCACAGAGTTCCATGTTGCAGCCGCGCAGATATCTGCTGTCGAAACGTTTTTCATGGCTGCAAAAGATGTGGCCATCCTCCTCATGGAATGTCCCTTGACCGATACCGGCAAGGGCTTTTCATACTTGTCGTAAATTAAAACAATACAGTTCTTTCACGATTTCAACATGGTTTATTTTGCCACAGGTTTCCCATGAGTCCTGTGAGCAAAGGAAACAATAACTGATCCGATTTAGACCGATTCAGTACAACTCAGATAGTAACGAAGGATCCTATGAACGCCTAGAGTGTGAAGAAGGCCCCTCCCCAATCAAATACTCAGGATAGTAGACCGGAAGGCAGATGTCTTGATTTAGTGTCAGTTCAGACACTACCTTCGGAAAAAACTTAGGATTAGTTCGAAGAGACATCCGGTCTCAATGAAAAATTAAATAAGTTTCTTTGCACATCAGGGCTTGCAGCTCTCAAAATCCTTTGAGCTGAAGTGATGGCAACCAAAAATAATGCTTTCCAAAAGAGAAAGCAGAGTTCGCAATCTGCGGCCGATTCAAAGGGAGGCAAGGTTAACTTCTTCAGAATGAACAAAATCTCCCATTGGGGGGAGACACGATTCCTGATTGGAGGCTTCATATTAAGTATGCATCGCAGGAATGTATGGACAAGATCCAACTGACCCACATTCCTACCCTCCACAGGTGCATGGTAAGCTAAAATAGCACAGAGAAGCACCTTAATGGAGGAGTATCGCAGTCCCTCGTCCGAAAGTGACAGGAGATATTCCAATACTGACTTCACCAAGCACGTTAAAGAGTCCAGGGAACATGCGGCTTCCAAGATGCAGGAGCATTTCCACTTCATAGCGTAGGCAGCCCTCGTAGATGTCTTTCTCGCCTCTACTAGGACTTCGGTCACCCTCTGCGAATCTCCATGCCTGGAGATGGCTAAGTGTGCAGGAGAGATGCATGAAGGTGCAAGGACCGAAGATCTGGGTGGACTAATGTGCCCTGGTCTTGCGATAGCAAGCTGGTCGACAGAGGTAGTTGAAAAGGTGGTTCCATAGCCAACTGCTGCAAAAGGGGAACCATATTTGTCTTGGTCAAAGCAGGGCTACCAGGATCATCATTGCTCCTTCTGCTTGTAGCTTGAGCAGTACCCTCTGCAGCAAGGGAAAGGGAAGGAACGCATTAAGGAAGCTCCCTGTCCAACAGAGGGACAATGTGTCTCACCAGAAAACACCAGGCCCGGGATCTAGTGAGCAGAAATTGGGCAGTTTTGCATTGTACGGGGACGTGAAGAATTCCAGCTCTGGATGCTCTAATCTTTCAAAGAGGTCATCTACCACTACTTGAAGCAGCTCCCACTCGTGGATCCTGGACCAAGAGCAACTGAGCTAGTCTGCCAGGACGTTTGACGCCTGAGACATGAACCGCTGTTAGTGTGAGTCCGTGTTCCAGGGCCCAGTACCACACTTTCATGGCTTCTCTGCACAGAGGGTAAAAGTGCATCCAGCTTGTTGATATAAAAGACCTCCAACATGTTGTCAGTCTGGAGAAGCAGGGGACCCTGGGAAAGGTCAGTATGGAAGGCTTGAATGGTGTACAGAATCACCCTCATCTCTAAAATGTTGATGTGCAGGGACACTTCTATATCTGACCATGTGCCCAGAGTACAGTGATTCTGAAAGTGAGCTCCCATCCTAGACTCGATGCATCCGTGGTTAGGATTTGGCTCGTGAATCTGAGTGGGACTCCACTTCCAAACTGAAAGAAGTCAGCCACGACAATAGTGTTTGTCGAACAGCCCTCGACACACTTATGGGACGTTCGAGGTCATCGGACCTCTGGTGAAACTGAATATTGAGGTTCCACTGGGGAACTCTCATATGCAAGCGTGCCAGTGGTACCATGGGTATGGCTGCCGCCATGTGCTCTAGAAGTTGCAACATAGTCCTTGCTGTGTGTCGTTGAGGCACAGGTCAGGAAGCATTGGAAAAACCAGGAGCCGTTGTAGAATTCGCAAAAAGTATTTATTTGTACTAGCAGTAACGTAAAAAAATAATCTTGTTCTGTATAACGATTTACAAAGGTAGAATAAATAAAGAAGATCCATCACAGTTTTCCTTCAATTTCTGTGTCCCTTGCAAGCAACTGCAGCTTTGTTTTTATAAGTCCTTGCAACCCCTCCCCTTCTTAACAAGCACCCTGTTTTTTTCCAAAATGTTCTTGTATATTTCAGGCAGGTGCAGGTAGAACACAATGTCCCAGAACTGAGGCCCCTTTTTCCGCAGCTTCTGCAAAAGGCTTAAAAATAGCATTTCAAGTTAACCCTTAGAGTTTCCAACAGCTTTCTACAATCATCTTAAACTATAATTATATACATTTCAACAGTAACACTATATACTTTCTAAGCTAAGGAATCCCAATATCAGTTACATTTCCACACAATGATCTGCATGTATTTTTATATCAGCAAATATGCAAGGTATGAAAAGAACAACAAAGGGAAGGTTGAGAGACACTGAGAGGCAAAGAAATGCTAGACTGTCAGGGTGATCAAATCCTAGGTCTCACAGGAAAATTTGGCTGCACAGACAGACAAGAGACAGGAAAGGAAAGAACAAAACAGATCCCTGCATTCAAACTCTCCATTACAACTGGGACATGGTCCTATTCAACCCTGTCACATACACCCCCTCCTTAAGAGGGAACCTGTTTTATTAAACAGGTTTCCAAAACTTGCTATTAATTCTCTACTAATATTAGCTTATAACTTTCAGAAATTAAGCACATGTGCAGTATCCTTTTTTCTATTACAGTATAGTAAACAGTAAAGTTCAAACGTATACATTTGTTTTTCAACCTTCAGAGCCCCCAATTCCTGATCCATATCTTGACAGAAAATCAGCATTGCTATTCTCTTTATCCGATTTGTTATCACCTTCAGTTTAAATGGCTGTAGTGCCAGGTACCACCTTGTGATTCTGGAATTTTATCTTTCATTTGGTTAGCCAACAGAGAGAATTGTGATCCATTATAAGTACAAAGTCAGTTCTTAGCAAATAAAACTTAAGGGACTCCATGGCCCACTTTGCTGCTAAAATACAGGTTACTCACCTGTAACAGAAGTTCTAGGAATGGTATATGTTGTTCATCCACACTTCTTGGCAGGTACCTTGAAGCTTTAAATCTTGCCCGGAAGGTCTTCAAGCTGGCTCCTCCCACCCACCCGGGAGGTAAAACTCTCGGCTCCGCCCCATGATGCCAGATCTAGCCCGCTGGAAGCCAGGATGTGCATCGAAGCCAGGGAGGCCGGGTGGGTTGTGTGGATGAACAACATATACCATTCCTAGAACTCCTGTTACAGGTGAGTAACCTGTATTTCTAGGGACATGGATATGTAGTTCAAACCACACTTCTTGGCAGACTCCTAGCAGTTCTCTGGGAGGAGGGAGGCAAGGCGCACACCCCCTACTTAGGAAACAAGGACTGGAGAACCGAGGTCCCAAAACCAGCATCCCGGCATGACTCAAGGTCGATGTGGTAGTGGGTAATAAAGTTGTGTTCTGACTTCCAGGTAGCAGCCCTGCAGATTTCCTGGATAGGGACATCCCTGGAAGCAGCCACCGAAGCAGCGGTATGGCACGTAGAATGAGCTCTTATCCTTTGGAAGGCTCCATGCCCGCCAACCTATAGCAGAGATCTATGTAGGAGGTGACCCACCTGCCTGTCGTCCGCTTGGCTGCAGGTCTGCCAGGTGCGGCTTCAGCATAGGTGACAAACAGCTGGAGAACCTCTCCCCGAACTTCAGCTGTCCGCTCCTTATAATATGCGAGCGCTCTTCTAGGGTCCAGAGTATGGAGCCTATATTCGGCCTCCGAGTTGTGATTGGGGTAGAACACCGTCAGAGTCAACACCTGGTTAAGGTGAAACTCCGACACCACCTTTGGAAGGAACTTCTGGTGGGGGCGCAGGACAACCTTGTCCCTGTGGAAGACTAGATAAGCAGACTCGATGGAAAGCACCTGGAGCTCGCCCATCCTTCTGGCTGACATGATAGCCACCAAGAAGGCGCTCTTCCACGACAGGTGAGAAATGTCACACCTGTGCATCGGTTCGAATGGCTTGCCCATGAGCTTAGCCAAAAGTAGATCCCACGGAGGTGGAGGTTCTCGCACCGGAGGGGACATGTGATCAAGGCCTTTGGCGCCGAATACCATCTCTGCACCACGACTGCTTCTGGCCGCCCACGCCTTAAGCATAGATGGCCGCCAGGTGCACCTTAGGGTCGCTTGATCAAGCCCTAGCTGAGAAAGGGACCACAGGTAGTCCAGAATGCTTGCCAAGGAAAAGGAGGAAGAGTACAACCCCTTGCCCTGATACCAAATGGAGAATCTCTTCCATTTGAAGGCATAGCATTTCCTGGTTGACTCTTTACAGGATGCCTCAACAACGTTGAGGACCTCGTCTAAAAGACTCAAGGCCTGGAACTCTAGCCGCTCAGGAACCAGGCCGTCCGGTGCAGGGATTGAAGGTCCAGGTGGAGAACCTTCCCCTGGTTGACTGAGATCAGGTCCAGGCGGGCTGGGAGCCGCCTCGGGAGCCTGGAGCTGAGGCTGAGGAGATCTGAATACCAGAACTGGCGGGGCCAGTCTGGGGCTACCAGAATCACCTGCGCCTTGTCCCTCCTCGCCTTGAGAAGCACCTTGTGGATCAAGGGAAATGGGGGAAAGGCGCAGAAGAGGCCCGGGGTCCACGGCCTCGAGAAGGCATCCCCCTGCAGCGAGCCCTGCTGAGGGGAGCGGGCACGAAACAGCCTCAGCTTTGCATTCTTCCTGTAGGCAAACAAGTCCACCTGAGGAGTGCCCCAATGGGAGAACAGATCGTGTACTACCTCCAGCAGGAGAGACCACTCGTGAGATGCAGCCCCTATCTGGCTTAGGGCATCGGCCAGAGTATTGGAGCCTCCTGCCACATGGATGGCTAGGAGATCCGCCTCCAGGCTGCGCACGAGGGAACAAGTGCGGAGAGCTTCCTTGCATAGGGGCAAGGAGCATGTCCCGCCTGGTGGTTTAGGTAGTACATAGTCGGTAGTATTTCCATCTGGACCTGGACCCTTGACCCTGTGCAAATGCAAGCGAAGGCGGTGAGGGCTAGTCAGACCGCTCGAAGCTCCAGCAGGTTGATGTGGCATTGCGACTCCTGAGGGGACCAGAGTCCATGTGCTCTGTGCTCCCCAGATGGGCACCCCAACCCAGAGAGGCGTCGGTCGATAGAGTGACTGTCGGCTCGGGGTGGAGAAACAGGATGCCCTCCTGCAGATGATCTGGAACGATCCACCACTGAAGAGCGTTCCACATCTCCTGGGTCACTGCCATTGGCTGGTCCAAAGGACCGGAGTGCTGTGACCACTGGCTGGCCAGTCCCCATTGTAGGGGACGCATGTGTCAACGGACCCAACAGACAACACTGGTGCAGGCCGCCATGAGGCGCAGGAAGTCCTGGGCAGGGCGCAATTTCCCAACCTGAAATGACTGGGCAAAGTAGGAAAGAACCTCGGCCTCTGTCCGCTGGAGTTTTGCTCTGGCTCGGAAGAGAGTCGAGCTATGCCCCATGAATTGAATCACCTGCGTTAGCATTAAGTCTGATTGGCCTCGCTGATGAGGAGGCCAACCTGAGAGCAAACCTGGAGGGCCAGATCCCTGGACCGCTCCACCTCCGGTCTGGAGGGCCGCAATCAGCCAGTCGTCCAGGTAAGGGTACACCCGGACCCTTTGGCGTCGCAGGAATGCTGTCACCACTGCCATGCATTTGGTGAAGACCCTGGGAGCTGGAGAGAGGCCGAGGCATGGCCTGGAACTCTAAGGGACCCTCTGCTCTGAATCAGGAGGAATCGCTGGTGGGACGGACGGATTGGGATGTGAAAGAACATGTCCTGAAGGTCCAGAGAACAGAACCACATGCCTCATTCCAAGGATGGAATGATCTGAGCCAGAGTGACCATCCTGAAGGTTCGAGACCTTAGGAACCTGTTCAGGTTGTGTGGGTCGAGAATGGTGCGCCCAGCCCCGTCCGTTCGGGACCTGGAAATACCTGGACCACGAACCCTGGGTCTGGTAGAGGATCCGCCACCTCCTGATCACCTCCTTCTGGAGGAGCAGGGCAATGTCGACTCGGCGGGCCGACAAAGGCTACAGACCTTGTAGCCCCCCATGGGCGGCAGCCCCGGAAGGGCCTGCTCGAACTCCAGAGGCAAACCCTTTCCTACCACTTCCAACACCCTGCGGTCCGTGGTGATAGCAGACCAAGCGGAAAGAAAGTGGCGGAGCCGTCCCCCCCACAGGGGGAAACCAGGGGGAAGCGACGAGGCTGGGGATCACACCCCTCAACCCGTCACTGGGCAGGCCTGGAGGAGGGACCGGCCGAGGGGCCTCCGGCCTTTTCCTCCCGGCTTCCTGCTGGAGGAAGCTGTAGGCTTGGCTTTGGGGTGCCAAGTGCGAGCCTGCTGGCCCTGATGCTGGTGTTGCTGGGCCCGGACGTGCCGCAGGGGCGGAAGGGCGAAAGGGCTTACGCTGCTGCTGGCGGCCTTTGTCCTTCTGGGCAGACGTGACCGAG
This sequence comes from Neoceratodus forsteri, assembly GCA_016271365.2. Lineage (NCBI taxonomy): Eukaryota > Metazoa > Chordata > Ceratodontiformes > Ceratodontidae > Neoceratodus > Neoceratodus forsteri. The sequence goes on along the minus strand of CM028137.1, from coordinate 255,114,177 downwards.
TCCAAGGCGGCACTGGACTTCTCGATCCTCTGGAGATGGCCTTCCACCCCAGGCTCGAACAAGTCGGTACCCAGGAAGGGGATGTCTGCCAGCTTGTGCTGAGTATCCGCCGTAAAGGCGGAGAGCCGCAGCCAAGCTCTGCGGCGCATGGCCACTGTGGCCGCTACTGATCGGGCACAAGAGTCTCCAATATCCAGAGCAGTTTGGAGCTGCTGTTTCACCACCGCCCTTCCCTGATCCCGCACCTGCTTGACCGTAGTCTGGAGGTCAGCCGGGAGATGAGGGATCACCTCATCCAGGGAGCCCATAAGGGCATGGGAGAAGTGCGCCATCAGTATGGCCGAACTGGCCTGACGGAGGCCTAGGGAGGACGCAGCGTACACCTTACGCTCGGCATAGTCCAGCTTTTTGGACTATTTGTCGTGAGGCTTGGCCACAACCCTGGTGTTCCCGGAATGCCGGAAAACACTATTGGTAACAAGCCGCTCCGCAGAGGGGTGCTCCGAAAAACTGGACAGTGACCCGGTTCGGACTGCGTACTTCCTGGCCATCCTGGCTGAAGGAGCAGGACAAGAAGCCGGCCGCTGCCATAACTCCAAGGCTGGGCCAACAATGGCTTCAGCCACTGGAAAGGCCTCTGTGGGAGAATCCCCTCAGTCCTGTATCTCCGTGAGAGGATACTTGGCCCGCTTAGGTATGGGTTCAAGCTGCATCCTAGTAGACTCTGAGATGAGCCGAAGCAGACCCATGAACGAGGATGGGCTCTCGTCCACTGACTGTCCCCCAGTGGACTCCAGGTCAAGGGGTCTGGAGAAATGGGAAGAGTCGTCATCAGACTCCGAGGAGTCTGCGAACAGCTGCCTAGGGCCTGAGCCACCCTCCTCCTGCCGAGGACAGTCGGGAGTGAGGGTGACCGACAACCGATGGGGCAACCCCTGACCCGACTGAGAATCCTTGGTCGGAGCCCCAGATTTAGGTTGTGGAGGCGGGGGTTCCACCACAATAGGTGGCGCAGCTGGTTTAGGCTGAACAACCGGCGCCGGTTTGGGCTCCTAAGACAACTATGAGGGGTTGCTTCAGCCATTCAGGCGACAGCCACTTAATGGCCAGGGAAGACGATGGAGTCGGCTTGTTCCCGGTCAGGATGAGCTGCTGCCACATTAAGTCCTCGTAGCGCCGATGCAACTTGCATCAAGCCTTCTCCGAGGAGGAAGAAGATGAGGACGAGCGGGCGCCGCACTTCCTTGGTGCCGAGACCGAGACCGCCGGTGTCAGCGGAATCGGCTGGACCAAGAGGAGGTCCAAGACCGCTGGTTTTCCAAGGGCGGGTCTGGGATGCAGCGGGAAAACCGTTTCTCCCTCGGCTCGGAACCTTAACCAGGGACACCGCACAGGCAAGTCCTTCGTTTCCACCGAGGAACGGGAAGAAGGGTTGTCACTTCTCCAGTCAACAACCCATCCAACGGATCAAGAAAATCTCGACTGCATCGGCGGGTGTCTTGGCGGCTGACCTGATGGGGACACCGTGAAGCCAGCGGCCTTAGCCGTAACCGCAACTGAAAGTCGAGTGTCGACTGTCCGGGAAGGGACCTCTCCCGCCCCACGAACGCCGACGGTGGGACTACCTTCGAGTCCTGTTCTTGGACCGAGAGGAATGTCCCGATGGACCCTCCCTTTGTAGAGAGGGGATTGACAAAGCTCCTTAAAAGAAGCCGTAGGAGAAGCCTAGAGAGCGGGATAAATGCCACGACCGAGGAGGAAGAAGATGCGACCTGGGCTGCCTCCTCCTCGAGGGCGATCATCTGCTCCAGTTGCTCAGCCGAGCCCGCCACTGGACACCTCCCAACGAGCCTCCTTTGACTTCACCGGCCGAATTCGCCTCTCGGGGTGCCCAAGTTGGAGTCAGGCAGCACGGTCTTCAAGGACATTGGCCGAGAAGGACTTGCACAACTCGCAGACCTGCGGATCGTGGTCCAGCCCGAGGCAATATACGCACGTGGAGTGCGGATCTGTCCGAGACATTTTCTGCCCGCATGGGCACTGCCGAAAACTGGGAGTCGATTTATCCATCGCAGCCGCGAGGGAAGAAACAGAATGAAATCTTGCAAACTTTAGAATTATTTTCGAGTAAAGCGAAGAGTTTGGATCCAGTTTAAACGCAGAGCGCTAAAGAGGGAACCTGAGCTTCCAAGCGGTAAGGAAGATCTGGTGTCATGGGGCGGAGCCGAGAGTTTTACCACCCAGGTGGGTGGGAGGAGCCAGCTTGAAGACCTTCCGCAAGATTTAAAGGCAAGATACCTGCCAAGAAGTGTGGCTTGAACAACATATCCATGTCCCTAGAACATTCCTTTTCAATGGTAGAGTACCTTTTCTCTCTGTCGTGCAACTTCCTACTTGTGCAGAATAGGATGTTCCGTCCCATCTACTGTATATTCTGACTCAGGACTGCACCTAGGGCACCACTCATGCATCTGTTTGTAACAAAACGGTTTCTCAGAATCTGAGCTCCTTAAAACAGGGGCTAAACATAATGCAGCCTTAATGGCTTGAAAAGCTTCATCGCCTCTGGGGTCCATTTCACATTATTTGGGTACCGTTATTTTCATGAGTTCAGTAAGGAGAGTAGCTAACTCAGCAAAGTTGGGAACAAATCTCCGATAATAACCAGCCATCCCTAAAAATGACCTGACATGTTTCTTTGTTTTAGGGACAGGGATGTTAGCTACAGCTTCTATTTTAGAAACTTCTGCCTTAACTTCTTATTTCCCACACATATCCCAAATATCTGGTTTCATGCATGCCCAATGCACATTTGGTAGGATTAATAGTCAGACCTGCATTTTTGATAGCTTAGATAACTGCTCGTAGGTGTTCCAGGTGGCTTTTTCAGTCTGGACTGTACACCATGTCATCATCCATGTATGCAGCACAATAACCAGTGTGAGGTGATCCACGCACTCACTGGAATGTTGCTGGCGCACCATGTAAACCAAATGGCATGGTGGTGAACTGACAGAATCCAACAGGTGTGACAAATGTGATTTTGTCTCTGGATTCTTTAGCTAAAGGGATTTGCCAGTAACCCTTGCTGAGATCGCGGGTACTGATATACTTTTGCACTCCCCAGTCTGTCCACCAAATCATCTATTCTGGGCATAGGATAACTGTCAAATTCTGACACTTGATTGTGTTTCCTAAAATGAAGGCAGATTCCAACACCCCCTTCTTTTTTGTTTACAATTATCATTGGAGATGACCAAGCACCTCGACTCTTCTATGATACCCAATTCTTTCATTTTTATGTTTCCTTAACCACGTCAGCTCTTAACAACTGTTAACCTGTATGTTTTGCCTAATCAGGCTGAGCATTCCTTGGCACAATTACGTGCTTGGCATGGTACTGTGGTAAAGTACTGCTAAATGACTTTAGACATTACAAATTTCTGCAGTTTGTTGTGAGGTTAAGGAAACACTCACCTTTACAGCATCAGCAGTTACAGTTTGTTCCAGTCTATCATAAGCTACACCAGTATTTTCTTTATCAGTTTATGATAAAACTAGCAAGCAGCTTTTGGCATTTTTCAACCCATTTCTTGAGGAAGTTAGCATGGTATATCTTAGTAGAGTTTTTCCTGTAAGGGGTCTCAATCTCATAGTTAACGTGCCGGTCGCCTAAGCACTCTATAAGGCCCTTGCCACTTCACTAACTGTTTGTTTTCTGTTGTAGGTAACAGTAGTAAACCTTTTCACCTGGCTCAAAATTTGCTTCTTTTACCCCATGGTCATAATATACCTTCTGCAGCTTTTGGGTCTCTTCCCGATTGCTATGGTCAATTTCAACATATTTTGCGGCTTCTTTCTTAGGGCACACATATAAGACATAGATTGTTTCTGAGTGGAGTTATCTTCCCACGCTTTCTTTTATCACACCCAGTGGCCCTCTTGGCTGCCTACCATACATCATTTCAAATGGTAAAACCCTGTTGATGCCTGTGGCACTTCTCTGTAAGCAAAAGTAGGTAAGGCAAGTATTGGTCCCAGTCTTTCCTTCCCCTTTTACAAACCTTTTTAACATGCGTCTTAGGGTTTGGTTTAAAACGCTCAACAAGATTGTCTGTCTGAGGGTGATAGGGGGAGGTTCTTATGGCGGTGATACCTAGTAGTCTGTACAGCTCCTTAAGTAATGCAGCACCAAAATTACTACTCTGATCAGTAATAATTTCTTTAGGTATGCCCACTCTGCTGAAAATGTTTGCAAGCTCTGCTACCACTTTTGAAGCTGTGACAGTACGCACTGGAACTGCTTCTGGGTATCGAGCAGCATAGTCGCATACTACCAGGATAAATCTATTACCGTTTTTACTTTTGTCTAAAGGACCAACCACATCCATTGCAATTCTCTCAAAAGGCACATCTATCAAGGGTAGGGGCACCTTGTCTTTTCTAGTGACTGGGGCTACTGTCTCACACTCAGCAGAGGAATTACAATAGGTAGCAGTGGCACCATCTTCATGAATTCCTGGCCAGTAAAATCTATAAAGCAATCTGGCAAGGGTGCAATCCCTCTCGAGTGATCAGCTATAGGACTATCATGTGCTATCTGTAACAGCTCTGTTCTATACTTCTGTATATAAACAATTGTTCTGTCTGTTCATGTGTCCGAGGTTTATCCCAAACTCTGTACAGTAACCCATTACATTTTTTAAACATTGGTCCACCCTGTTTTGGTTTCACCCCAGCTGCTTAAAATAACCCTGGAGAGAAACACTGTTAGCTTGTTCTGAAAGAAAATCACAATCAGAGATCGGCTTAGTTTAAGCATTTTCATATGTTAACCCCTTATGTCCTTCAGTCATTTGTTGCCACAGTTTCTTCAGGCATCGTCTTTCTTTCCTGGATTTCCGGATCTTGGAGCTGTGCACAAACAAGTCTGAATCAAAATCACTGAAAGGAAAAGTGTCCCCACCATCTGAGATTTTCTTTGCCTGAGCTCTTGTCACCACCGCTCCTGAAACATCAGGATTTACTCCCTCTTTGATTAACTCAGTAAATCCTGGAAAGTCATTTCCAATAATCACAGGTACAGGTAACTTAGGTACTACTTACACTTTCATTTGGTGCCACACACACCCTTAATGGTCAGAGTCACTTGGATGGTGTGATAGTATCGAATGTCCCCACGGATACAGATGACACCAATACCTGGTCTTTTGACAGCGTTTCCAGTAATTCAACATGCACTAGGGTATGTCTGCTTCAGGAATCTATAAGTCCCTTCACAGTCTTATCTCCCACCTTCACATCGGTTAAGTACTTGCCCCATTTGCCAAGGACAAATCTGCTCCAGTGTCACTCTTCTTACGGCAATTTCTTGCAATATGACCTGGCTTATTACAGTTATAGCAAATAATGTTTTGGGCACAGATCTGTTACCCCACCACAGTTCTTATCAGACTTGGAGTTTAAATTGGGTGGGGGGAAGAGTCTCTTACCGGTGTTTGGCTGTTACCTAGTTTCGATGGCGTCTGTCTGGCCATTTGTTAGTCTTCTGCCAAAGAAACAGCCTTTTCACCACTTCCTGGTCTGTGTTCCTTTACCCAAAGCTGCACAGTTGTAGACAGGATGCTGATAAATTGCTCCATTGCAAATGTGTCAATGATCTGTCTGACTGCTTTGCTCTTTTGTTGGAGCCATTTTATCAGGAGTTCTTGGAGTCGGATGAAGGCTTCTCGAGGACTGTCGACTGAGTTTTACTTCAGAGATCGAAATCTCTGCCTGTAGGTCTCTCCTGAGATGTCATACCTTTTCAGGATTTTGCTTTTCACCAGGTCATAGTTTTCTGACTGCGCGGTGTCCATACTGCTGTAGGCAAGTTGGACTTCCCTGTCATGTAGGGTACCAGTCTGATTGTCCATTGCTGCTTTGGCTATTGGCAGGCTGTGGCAACTCTTTCAAAAGTTGTCAGGTATGCCTCAATATCATCCGAGGGACACAACTTTATAAGTTTAAAGACTTTCAAGTTGCTTGTGTTTTGTTGCTCGTCTGGATCTGTGCCAGATCCTCTGCCTTTGACAGCTTGTAAGGCATCCAGCCATCGCTACTCCTTTTGTTGCATCTCTTCTCTCCATCTCTTTTTGTTGTATATCCCACCATTTGAAAAAAGTCCATCAGGCTTTCGGGTTCTGTCACTGCATGTTATTTTTCCATAACTTGTGCTGGCTGTGCAATCTCAGCTTGGACTTCTGTCTCTGCTAGTTTGGCTACCATTCTCCTGGTAACCACTCCTGGACTTGCTGTTGCAGAATCCATACCTTTCTCTACGTTTCCCTGGTACTAGATCCAGTACCCATGTACAAAACTCCTGGCTTAGAGTATGGAGAGTGTAATCCCACTTAGGCTGACACCATCTGTCGTTGAGGCACAGGTCAGGAAGCACAGGAAAAAACAGAAGCAGTTGTAGAATTCACAAAGTATTTATTTGTACAGGCAGTAACATAAAAATAAACTTATTCCGTATAACGATTTACAAAGGCAGAATAAATAGAGAAGATCCATCAGCGTTTTCCTTTGATCTCTATGACCCTTGCAAGCAATTGCAGCTTTGTTTTTATATGTCTTTGCAACCCCCTTCTTAACATGCATCCTGTTTTTTTCTAAAACGTTCTTGTATATTTCAGGCAAGTGCAGGCAGGAACACAATGTCCCAGAACTGAGGCCCCTTTTTCCACAACTTCTGCAAAAGGCTTAAAAATTATATTTCAACTTAACACCTTGAGTTTCCAATAGCTTTTTGCAATCATCTTAAACTATAATTATATAAATTTCAACAGTAACACTATATACTTTCTAAACAAAGGGATCCCAATATCAGTTACATTTCCGCATAATGATTTGCATGTATTTGTATATCAGCAGATATGCAAGGGAGGAAAAAGACAGAACAGCAAGGGAGGTTGAGGACAGTGAGGCAAAGAATTGCGAGACTGTCAGGTGATCAAATCCTAAGTCTCACGGAAAAATCTGGTTGCGCAACCAGACAAACAAGAGACAGGAAAGAACAGAACAGAACCCTGCATTTAAACTCTCCATAACAACTGGAACAGGATCCTATTCAACCCTGTCACACTGTGACTCTGTTGGACGCAGCTATTGCTGAGGCTCAGTCTCTCAGTCAACTGGCCCTGTCAGGCGGGAGGAACGCCCTTCCCTGCTTTGTGTTCAGAATGGTCCCTATGTACTACAGACGTTGACAGGGCCAGGGCCAGGACTTTGGGAGGTTGATGGTTATCCCTAGCTGCTGGAACATTAGGAATGTATCTGAGACGGTGCCAATTAACTGCAAACTGGAAGGGGCAGTTAGGAGCCAATCGTCTAGGTAAGGATACACTAAATGACCCTGTCTCCTTACAGTGGCTGCCACTACCACGAGACACTTGGTGAACACCCTCGGAGCTGAGGAGAGACTGAAAGGCAGAGCCCGGAATTGGTAGTGGTTTCCCTGAAAGGTGAACCTCAGATACCTCCAGTGAACTGGAAACAACGGTATGTGTAGGTATGAGTCTTGCATATCCAGGGAGCATAACCAATACTCCCTATGTGTAGGGCTCAGACCGGATAAGGTCACCATCCTGAATCTCTTGTATACAATGTACTGGTTCAACAGACTTAAGTCCAGTATGGGCCTTAGGTATCCCCCCTTCTTGGGAACTAAGAAGTGGGAGTAATACTGGTTCCCTGTTGGGAGGAGGAACAGGCTCAATGGCTCGTTTTAAGAGCAAGGCCTGAATCTCTTCCTTGATTAGGGCTGTGTGGGTCAGGGAGTATCAAGAGGGGGCTGGAGGATTGTATGGGCGGAGTTCGGTGCACTGCAGCGTGTAGCCTTTTTCTACGATATCCCAAGCCCAAACATCTGTTGTAATGTTGGTCCACCCATCTAGGTGGAGGGAGAACCAACACCCTACTGCCTCCCCCATCACCTCCGCTGGAGGAGGGAGGGGCTGGCAGGAGTCATGCACAGGTGGCTGGGTTGGGCAGCGAGGGCTGGGAGGATTTGGCATTCCTAGGCCCACTGTTCCCAGGTGGTTGTGAAAGCCTTTCACTTGAAAGGACCTTGGGGCTGTTGGCCTCTCTGTTGGCACCTGGGCACCAAAATGCCCTATGCTTTTGCTGCTGCAAGTCTGACCTGTATGTGTGATGAACAGGTATCACTGCTTTCCCGAGTCCTGCAAATATGCAATTATGTTTTGAACCTCCTGCCAAATAGGATGGACCCATGGAAAGGAGCATCCAGAATGGAATCCTGGAGGTCCTGTCTAAACCGGATACCTCAGACAGGAGTCGACGGCAAATCCCAGTGGCCACAGCTCCAGTGGCTATATCCGCTGAATCGTAGGATGCCCCCAACACGCTTCCCTATGTCCAGTCCGACTGAAGGACATCCAGAAGCTCCATACAGGACAGGCCTTCAGGCTGCTTCTGTGCTAGCTCAGGTCTTTCTTTCAAAGAGGTTTCTGGTGAAGCACCATGTGTGCTGAAAAATTCAGATGCCGTATGGAACAGGTGGAAGAAGCGAGACTCCCCACCGAACTGGTCCAATTTCTTAGACTCCTTGTCAGGGGCTGTGAGCACATATGTTTAGGATTGCTTAGTCCTACCATGTCCTGTGGTTAGGACCATGGAATCTGCTCTGGATTTTCTACCAGGAAGGGCTCGGCCTTAGGGGCTTATAGAGTCAATGTCTGTCTTCTTTGGGACAGCTGAGAAGAGGAAGGAAGCTCCCAAGCCAACTTGGTTAAATCCTGGAAATGAGGAACTAGAGGTTAGGATGACCAAAGGTTTTCAGTCACTCATGCCCAAAAGGTGTGGAGTCTCTTCCTCTCTGGATCAAATACCTCCGTGTCCCATTGGTTCAGGAATTGACGTGGCTTATCACATCTATGAAGGTCGGGTCATCTGTGGGAGACCTGGGTGAACTGCAGAGACCTTCTGGCTCTAGGGAGCAGCCCCTGGAAGAGGAGTCTGAGGAATAAGGGTGGCGTCTAGAGGAGGAAGAGGAGGCTGACCTTGAATGCTTGCACCTGTGCCTGCATCTGCTCCTGTCATCTGAGGAAGATGACCTGGACGAGGAGCAGTGATGCCTGCCCCTGCATCTGTGATACTCCAGGTCTGATCCTGGTGGAGTTGGAGACGACGGCCAAGGGCCTGGAACCGGTGTCTTGTCCGGGACCGATGTGGGAGACTGTGGTGGTGGAGGAGGTGGGGGGTCATTTTTCTTTTTTTTTGATATTATTTCTCAGGAGCCTCCCCGCACTCCGCGTTCCTCGGTGCCATCCCGGACATAAGACCCCCTCCTTCAGCACCCTGCGACTTACCGCCAGCGGCAGGGTGGTGGGGGCTCACCCACAGAGCGGGTCCATGCCAGGGAGGCGTCCTCCGGGGATGGTGACGGGGAGCGGCGTGCTGTGGCTCATTTTTCCCCGAATTTTCTCCCGGCGGGCGTGGCGTGCAATGGCGCGGCGGCTGAGTCGCGCCGCGCTCCGTGCGCGCGCACTGAGCGTCTGCCACGTCCCGCCCCGTCTCTGCGGCTGCGTGTTGTCGATCCCCAGCCTCCGCTGGAAGTCAGGCAACACCGGCGCCCGAATCCACCCGGAGATGGAGAGCAGTCCACGGGCGCTCGATCCATCGCCGACCCCGACTAACCGTGCTCGTTCCGAACACGGGTTGCGGCGTGGCCGTGGTGTAGCGACCAGCGCCTCAACCTCAGCGCCACCGGCCGGTCCGGGGTCATTTTTTCTTAGCAAATCCCTTTAACCATGTTAAGCAACCAGGATGTGAACAGCTGTCCCACATCCACTAGGGGAACTATGGGCACCTGCGGGGTCTACCCTTAGGTTCCACAGGACTCTTTGGAGGGTTGCTGGGCCCTGCCGTCTCCCTCGGGCATTCGTCAAGACTCAATCTTATGTTAAGGCCTGTTGCCTGGTCACCTGTCATCTGGTCCTCTGACACTTGGTCGTTGGGTACCAGAACAGAGGGGGTATGATCTGCTGCAGTGTCGACAGGAACCTGGTCGTCAGGCTGAAAAAACATCGAAGACGACAGCCCTGGCGTCAGATTCTGAGACAGTGGACTGGAGGGCGTCTGGGTTAAAGTAGTCGTCCCCCACGTTTGGTCACCTGATGCCTTACCCAGTGGCGTCTGCCTCTGGTCCTTCCGCCTGTCAGAAGATCGGTCGTCCGAGACCTGTGTCAGGTTTTGCTACTGCTGCTGACTTGTCTCGGGAGCATTCCCTTGAACTGGAATGCTCCGGCATCTGCTGGCGATTTATAAACTGGAGTAGGAAGAAGACACTGGAGCCTTATCGGTTGAAGTCTCGGCCTTAGGCCCTGATGGTTGCTGGAAGGGCCCAAGTCTTAGAGGCGACACAAGAGGCCCTTGCCCCAAACAGCTGCCGCTGAGGGTAGGGCAGGAGCTTCCAACGGCAGGCTGGAGGAAGTGAGGCCTGACGGGCGGGGGTGGGGCAGAGTGCGCCTCCTGCTGAATGCTGATTGAATGCTTGTCCTTGCAGTGAGGTGATTTGCAGCGAGATTCTGACCTACTGTGCTCCTTCTGCTGGTCCTTCCCTCCTGAATGCTTCTCCTTATGGGAAGTCGGCGATCTGGAGGCTGAGGAGCTGGCGCTCGATTGGCATTGAAGGCGCCGAGCTGCTGCTCCATAACGAGGCCTGGAGAGTCTTGTGGCGATGGATGCGGTCCGCTGACTGAATTTACTGCAGGCCGGGCAGGCTTCCATGGTGACAGGCCCCAGGCAGAAGAGGCACTGGGAGTGATAGTCTGTCACTGTGATGATGAAGACAGAGACGATAAACTGGTTTATAAAAATGAATTTTAGAAGAAAAACAGGTACTTATGAACCAGATGGCGATCGACAGATGCAACAAGGCATCCAAGAGCCAAGCGCATGGGTTGACAGTGGGAAAAGAACTGAAGTGGGTCTGGGGACCGCCTCCTTTATACAGAGGGTGACGTCGGTGGGCAGACTGACACAAGGGGCAGACTCCAGTTGGGTACTGCTAGCTAGAAGTTTGCCATGGAGTCCTAGTGCCTGAAGGCATAGTCCTTAAGGTATAGCCTGCTGCAGGAGCTCATTCTCAAAGTAAGATCGGGTGCTGCTAATGGCCTGGCGCAAACAAAAAATCTTCTAAGGCTAGACCCGCTTCTATATAGACCATGACTATGCACCTAAAACTATGAGGCTTCGCAGAGCGTACCTGCCCTTGTTATCAGTCCTAAAGGCCAAGGGGTACAAATTTACAACCCTGTACGTTTGGTTGTAATGCTCCTGAACGGTAAAAAGGAATACTCCTCTACGAAGGAAGTGAGAGATGGACTTACTAAGCTTGGCCTACAGTTAACTGAGCGCTCAAGTTTGGCAGACTCAAACTCGCCCAAGATGGAGAATGAGACCCCTTACTTCGGAGAAGCTGACAGCTGATCGCACTGCCCAGTGGGACCCAAAGCAAGTTCTGGCAGCTTTTCGACAACCGGATACCTCAGTGACCTAAGGAGTGGCAAGCCTGAGTTGGTCACTATTCCTTGGCAGGTACTGTGGAGGGTGTCCCGGGGAGGCGAGGGCTTTAGCAGGGCTTCCTTGCATGTGCGCATGGCCAGCCCTGACTCTAGACTACACCCTAATTAGAACTTACCGCTATCTACCTGGGTATGGTGCGTCACTTGTCGAGGTTGGTACAGGTGCGTGCCTTTGTCTCCTCTTGGCAGTCCCTCTTGGGAACACTGGACTGCATAATTTAGAGTGCTTATTTGGCCTTTGACGCTCATTCAGGAATGCTCTGAACAGGTTTCACTGTTGATGTAGGGGCCATTAAATTGCTCTCAATAAAGCCCTCATATCTACAGATGGGATATTTAAACAAAATAGCTAGGAAAGGCTCTCTTTACTTTGAAATGCATCTCTCTCAATCTAGCGTTTTATTTTCTCACTTACTAAAGTAACTTGTGGAACACTACAATATCACAAGGCTATGTGCTACCCGAAGGAATGCAAAGAAAGAGGTGCTCTTAAACCTTCATATGGGCATACCACAGGACTTAATGTTAACAGAATCCTTAATAATTTGGGAGACAGCTCCATAGTGTCACTGGGATGTTTTACTTTTTTTTTTTTTTTTTAATAAATCGTAGCTGATCTGAGCTCTAAGTTCGATTGCTTTGTATTTTAACAAGGATGTTTGCTTTTGGATTATTTGAACTTATAGAGAGGGGTATACTGCTTAATTAACATTATTAATGAATCATTCTACATACTACACATGCAGATACGGGCTACGGAACACCGATGCTGCATGGCGCAATGCTCTAGCTGTGTTATGTCATTATAAGTGAATGGTTTATTTGTCTATTGTCCTACACTGCTGCAATTTACTTAACATTAGGCATTAATGTAATACCACCTATCCTCCCTTTCCTGCCCCCACCCTCCAAGGTGTCGAAGAATGGATTCATAAATTTAGATACTAATGGGGCTCTGATGTTCCAGAATAAAGGAGAATCCTGACTTATATCTCCTTGGGGAGTGGGGCAGAGGAAAGGATCCTGTCCCTGCACTTTGGGGTCATGCACTAAGATGGACTCATCCTGTAGAGGGAGGTCTGAATACAGCTAAAATTCATTTAATAACAGCCTCTTAGCCTGCTTAACGCAGGTGAATATCCCCTAAACACAGGTTAGTCATCTGTCACAGTAGTTCTAGGAGTGCTATATGATGTTCATTCGCACTGTCTTCTGGTTGCCTTTCCCTTTAAGGATTGCCGGAAACATCTTCAAGCTGGCTCCTCCCACCCACTTGGGTGGCAACTCCCATGGCTCTGCCCCATAATGCCAGATCTTGCCCACTGGTAGAAGAGTTTGTGCGCTGAAGCTGGGGAGGTCGGCTAGGTCCATGTGGATGAACATCATATAACACTCCTGAAAGTACAGTGCGTACGCATAATGGTAGATCTTCGAGGGGTATCTCTTGCATCAGGTAATACACTTGAATCGTCACGGAAGGGTGCTCTTGTGCACGGCAGCTTTCTTCTAGCAGTCTTTTCCAGGGGCGCCGACACATGACATCCTCATCCTGCACCTCAATTCCCCACTGGATTCAGCTTGCTAAGCGAGGACCGAGGGAGAGCTGAGCTACCTTTGGTATCCCTCACGTATGTGTGTGTGTGTGTGTCTCTATACATACATACATAGATAGATATATATATATATCTATGTATGTATATAGATAGACAGATATATATATGTGGCACATGTAATGGAAGCAAGTGTAATAAATGATTTATCTGACAAGAGCAGTTTGACCTCGGGTAACCTCATGAGTGGTGTGAAAGCCACGGTGAAGGTCGAGTCAAACTGCTTGAGTGCAGATAAATCATTTATTACATGAGTTTTCCACTGCATATTCCATTTATGCAATTCTTTGTTTTTGCTTTTAGGGTATTTGTTAGTCAAAAAGTGAATAAAATTTAATTTTCTGCCTTTTTGCCGATTATAGAAAATCTAAAGGAATCTAGAAATAAAACACCTCTCATTTTGTAGATATTTTATGCTGAACAACTTTTGTGCTCAAAGTACCATACTATCATTTTGTTTAGTTATTTGCATTTGTTTCATGAAAAGTGCACAAAAATTGAATTTTCTGCTGTTTTTGCTAATTCTGAAAGAACTAAAAAGTATCTATCAATGAAACACCATTCATTTTGTAGATATTTATGTGCTGAATAAACTTTGTACTCACAGTACCATGCTATCATTTTTCATTTTAAAGTTATTTACATTTGTTTGCGGACAAAATGAAAATAAATATGAATTTTCTGCGGTGTTTTTGTTAATTATCAAAAAATCTAAAACGTATCAATAAATAAAACACCACTCATTTTGTAGTTATCTCCGTGCCGAACAACTTTCATGCTCACAGTACCATGCTATCATTTTCCATTTTAAAGTTTTTCGCATTTGAATATGGTTAATACTGCTACTGAGGCCGAACATTCTAAATGACATAAGCACTGTGTGGATAAGCGGCTGATGACATAGCGAAAATCATAATTACTCATTTTAAGTTCAGTCTGTGACCTACTCAATTCAAACCAGACATATCACTGTGAGCCTCTCCCTTTCCTTCCCATATTTTAATCCCAATAAAATTCAAGGAACATCACTGGTCCTATCCAGAGTATCTTTTCAGTGCAGAAGAAGAGCAAAATTACACATTCAGTACATAGCTTAAGGTACAAAATCATCATAATGATTTAGTTGATATGTTATCCACTTTTGCCATTGTACATCAAATTTCTGGACTTTGTCCATCATCTTGACCGAGAGTCACTCAAGGGCATATATCTCCCTGGACAAAACAATCCAGGTTTTTTTAGTGGGTATTTTATTTGTAAACCACAGTCTAGTACTAATTTTGTGGGCTGCTGTTGTAAATTTTAGAATTAGTTTTAGCAAGTTTTTGTCAATTCGCAGACGTTCTGGTTTAATAAAAGTCAATATAAATGTGGGAGTAAATAAATCAGTGGTGTCATAAATTACACTCAGCTCCTCGAGGATCTCCCTTCAAAACTTGGATAGCTTAGGACATGACAAAAGGACATGGCTCTGATTTGCTCCATCATCCCCACATTCTCTCCAACACTGTCCCTCCCCTAATTCTTCCATACTGGCCAGCAGAGCTGGTGTACGGAAGAAACGATAGCGGAGTTTCCACATGTATTCACGCCAGTATGGTGAGAGAAAGATTTTTATAGTTGGTAAAGCAGACTCATTCCAGTCCCCGTTCTCTGATTGATACCTGCAATTCCTGTTCTCATATAAGCCTGACTGAGTTGGTCGAATCTCTCTGCCTTTCATTTAAGGCCTTATATATCTTACTAATCAGGTGCTCGGATGTCGTTCCTCTGATATGAGCTTGTAAATACAGGTTATTCACCTGTAACAGGAGTTTTAGGAATGGTATATGTTGTTCATCCACACTGTCTGGCAGTTTCCTTGCCGCTTAAGTCTTGCCGGAAGGTCTTCAAGCTGGCTTCTCCCACCCACACGGGTGGTAAAACTCTCGACTCCGCCCCATGACGCCAGATCTAGCCCACTGGAAGCCAGGTTGTGCGTTGAAGCCGGGGAGGTCAGGTGGATTGTGTGGATGAACAACATATACCATTCCTAGAACTCCTGTTACAGGTGAGTAACCTGTATTTCTAGGGACATGGATATGTTGTTCATCTACACTGTCTGGCAGACTCCTAGCAGTTCTCCGGGAGGAGGGAGGCAAGGTGCACACCCCCCTACTTAGGGAATAGAGACTGGAGAACCGAGGCCCCAAAACCAGCATCCCGGCGTGACTCAAGGTCAATGTGGTAGTGGGTGATGAAGGTATGTGCTGACTTCCAGGTAGCAGCCCTGCAGATTTCCTGGATAGGGACGTCCCTGGAAGCAGCTACCGATGCAGCGGTATGGCGGGTAGAATGAGCTCTTATCCCTCTGGGAGGCTCCATGCCCGCCAACCTTTAGCAGAGATCTATGCAGGAGGGACCCACCTGCCTATCGTCTGCTTGGCTGCAGGTCTGCCAGGTGTGGCTTCAGCGTGGGTAACAAACAGCTGGCCTCTCCCAAACTTCAGCCGTCTGCTCCTTATAATAGCGGCGTCTTCTGGGGTCCAAAGTATGGAGCCTATATTCGACCTCCGAGGTGTGATTGGGGTAGAACACCGGCAGAGTCAACACCTGGTTAAGGTGAAACTCCGACACCACCACCTGGAAGGAATTTCGGTGGGGGCAGGACAACCTTGTCCCTGTGGAAGACCAGATAAGGAGACTCGATGGAAAGCGCCTGGAGCTCTCCCATCCTTCTGGCTGACGTAATAGCCACCAAGAATGCAGTCTTCCACGACAGGTGGGAGATATCGCACCTGTGCATTGGTTCGAATGGCTTGCCGATGAGCTTGGCCAATACCAGCAGTAGATCCCACGGAGGTGGAGGTTCTCGCACCGGAGGGGAAATGTGATCAAGGCCTTTGAAAAAGCACCCAACCACCTTCTCCTGCACCACTGACTGCTTCCCGGCCCACGCCTGGTAAGCAGAGATGGCTGCCAGGTGCACCTTAAGGGTCGTCGACCGAAGCCCTAGCTGAGACAGGGACCACAGGTAGTCCAGAATGCTTGCCAAGGAACAGGAGGAAGGGTCCAGGCCCTTTCCCTGACACCAAATGGAGAATCTCTTCCATTTGAAGGCATAGCATTTCCTGGTCGACTCCTTACGGGACGCCTCAACGACTTTGAGGACCTCGTCGGAAAGACCCAAGGCCTGGAACTCTAGCCGCTCAGGAACCAGGCCATCAGGTGCAGGGACTGAAGGTCCGGATGGAGTACCTTCCCCTGATTGACGGAAATCAGGTTCGAGCGGGCTGGAAGCTGCCTCGGGAGCCTGGAGCTGAGACTGAGGAGATCTGGATACCAGGACTGATGGGGCCAGTCTGGGGCTACCAGAATCACCTGCGCCTTGTCCCTCCTCGTCTTGAGAAGCACTTTGTGGATCAAGGGAAATGGGGGAATGGCATAGAAGAGGCCCGGGGTCCACGGCCTCGAGAAGGCATCCCCCTGCAGCGAGCCTGCCGGGGTGGGTGGGTGGGCATGAAACAGTCTCAGCTTCGCATTCTCCCTGGAGGAAAACGGGTCCGCCTGAGGCGTGCCCCAGTGGGAGAAGAGATCTTGTACTACCTCCGGCAGGAGAGACCACTCGTGAGACGCAGCCCCTATCCGGCTTAGGGCATCGGCCAGGGTGTTGGAGGCTCCTGCCACATGAATGGCTAGGAGATCCGCCTCCAGGCTGCGCCACGAGACCATATGCAGAGAGCTTCCTTGCATAAGGGCATGGAGCGCGTCCCGCCCTGGCGGTTTAGGTAGTACATGGTCGTGGTATTGCCCGTCTGGACCTGAACCACTTGACCCCGTAGAAATGGAGCGAAGGCGGTGAGAGCTAGACGGACCACTTGGAGCTCCAGCAGGTTGATATGGCATCAGAACTCCCGAGGGGACCAGAGGCCGTGCGCTCTGTGCTTCCCCAGATGGGCACCCCAACCCATCAGAGATGCATCGGTCGACAGAGAGACCGTCAGCTCTGGGCGGACGAACGGGATGCCCTCTTGCAGATGTGCCGGAACAGTCCACCACTGGAGAGCGTTCCACATCTCCTGGGTCACTGTCACCAACTGATCCAACGGATCGCAGCGTTGTGACCACTGGCTGGCCAGTCCCCATTGAAGGGGACGCATGTACCAACGGGCCCAACGGACCATGCTGGTGCAGGCCGCCATGAGGCCCAGGAGGCGCAGGAAGTCCCGGGCAGGGCGCAGTTGCCCAACCAGAAATGATTGGGCAAAGGAGGAAAAAACCTCGGCCCTGTCCGCTGGGAGCCGAGCTCTGGCTCGAACAGAGTCGAGCTCTGCCCCGTGAAGTTTATCACCTGCTTCGGCACGAGTTCCGACTTGGCCTTGTTGATGAGGAGGCCAATGTGAGAGCAAACCTGGAGGGCCAGATCTCTGGACCACTCCACCTCTGCTCTGGAGGGGGCTGCAATCAGCGAGTCATCCAGGTAGGGGTACACCTGGACCCTTTCGGCGCCGCAGGAATGCTGTCACCACTGCCATGCATTTAGTGAAGACCCTGGGAGCTAGAGAGAGGCCGAAGGGCATGGCCCGGAACTCGTAAAAGATCCCTCCGCTCTGAAGCAGAGGAATCTCTGATGAGACAGACGGATCGGGACGTGAAAGAATGTGTCCTGGAGATCCAGGGAACAGAACCACACGCCTCATTCCAAGGATGGGATTATCTGAGCCAGAGTGACCATCCTGAAGGTCCGAGACCTTAGGAACCTGTTCAGGTCATGCAGGTGAAAATGAGGCGCCAGCCCCGTCCGCTTTGGGACCAGAAATACCTGGACACAAACCCCAGGTCTGGAGGAGGATCCACCACCTTCCTGATCACCTCTTTTTGAGGAGCAGGGCAATATCGGCTCGGCGGGCCGACAAGCGAGGCTTGGACCCGTGGCCCCAGGGGTGATGGCTCGAAAGGGAGGGTCTGCTCGAATTCCAGAGGCAGGCCTTTCCTACCTCCAATACCCAACAGTCCGTGGTGATAGCAGACCAGGTGGAAAGGAAGTGGCGGAGCTGTCTCCCACGGGGAACCAGGAAGGGTGACAAGGTTGGGGCGACACCCTCAACCTGTCACTGGGCAGGTTGGAGGAGGACCGGCCGAGACTTCCTGGGCCTTTACCTCCTTGCTTCCTATTGGAGGAAGCTGCGGGCTTGGGTTTGGGATGCCAAGCCTTGAGCCTGCTAGGCCCTGGTGTCGGTGCTGTTGGGCTGGTCGTGCCTGCAGTGCAGAAGGATGAAAGGACTTGTGCTGCTGCTGACGGCCTTTGTCCTTCTGGGCGGAGGTGACAGAGTCAGAGTGGCATTGGACTTTTCGATCTGCCGGAGGTGTCCCTCCACTCCAGGGCTGAAGAGGTCAGTCCCAAGAAGGGACGTTCGCCAATTTGTGCTGGGTATCCGCCGTGAAGGTGGATATCCCCAGCCATGCTCTGCGGCGCAAGGCTACCGCGGACGCAACTGACCTGGCACAGGAATCACCTATGTCCAGAGCAGTCTGAAGTTGCTGCTTCTCCACCGCCCTACCCTGGTCCGCACCTGACGGACCGTGGTCTGCAGGTCGGCCGGGGGATGAGGGATCACCCCATCCAGGGAGCCCATGAGGGCATGGGAGAAGTGTGCCATCAGCACGGCCGAGCTGGCCTGTCGGAGGCCGAGGGAGGGCGCAGCGTACACTTGCGCCCGCGTAGTCAATTTTTGGACTCTTTGTCGGGGGCTTGTCACGTCGGCGTTCCGGAATGCTGGAAAACGCTGTTGGTGACTAACCCTCGGCAGAGAGGTGCTCCGAGAAACCGGGCAAAGAGCCGGTAGGGACCGCATACTTCCTGGCCATCCTGGCCGAGGGCACAGGACAGGAAGCAGGTTGCTGCCAAAGCTCCAAGGCCGGGCCGACAATGGCCTCAGCCACAGGGAAGGCCTCCATGGGTGAATCCCCTTGGTCCAGTATCTCCGTCAGGGGATACTTGGCCCGTTTGGACATGGACTCGAGCTGCATCCCAGTGGACTCCGAGATGAGCCGAAGCAGACCCATGAAGGACGATGGGCTTTCGTCCAGTGACTGGCCCCCGGAGGACTCTAGGTCAACCTGCCTGGAGAACAGGGAGGAGTCGTCGGACTCCGAAGAGTCCACGAAGAGCTGCCTAGGGCCTGAGCCACCCTCTACCTGCCGAGGACGGTCGGGATTGAGGGTGACCGACAACCTGTGGGGCAGGCCGTGACCCGACCGAGAATCTTTGGTCGGTGCCCCAGACTTCGGTTGTGGAGACGGAGGTTCCACCACAATTGGTGGGGCAGCAAGTTTCGGCTGAACAACCGGCCCAGATATGGGCATCTCGACTGCAGCGAGAGGTTGCTTCGGCCGTTCGGGTGACAGCCGCTCGATGGCCGGGGGATGCGTCGGCGTCGACTTACTCCTGGACAACAGTAACTGCTGCCACATCAGGTCCTTGTAGTGCAGACGCAATTTGCGCCGAAGCCTCTCCTCTTCCGAGGAGGAAGACAAGGAGGAACGGCGTCACTGCTTGCTTCGGTGCCGAGACAGAGACTGCTGATGTTGGCGGGATCGGCTTGACCGAGATGAGGTCCGAGACCGAGACCCTTGGTGCAACCGAGGACGGGCCTGGGAAGGGGCGGGGGACACCCGCTCCTCCCTCGGCTCAGACCTTTTAACCGGGGACTGCCGCACCGAATGTGTAGGCAGAACCTCGGCCTCCACCGGGGGAACCGGTGAAGAAGGGTTGTCGGCTTCACCAGTCGACAACCCGTCCGACGGGTCGAGAAATATCTCGACTGCGTCGACGGGTGTCTCGGCAGGCTGGCCTGACAGGGACGTCGCGAAGCCAGCGGCCGAAGCCGCAACCTCGACCGAAGTCGATGGTCGGCTGTCCGGAGAAGGAGACCTCTCCCGCTCCCACGAACGCCAACGGTGGGACTTACCCTTTGAATCCCTCTTCTTGGACCGAGAGGAAAGTCCCGATGGCCCCTCTCCCTGCGTGGAAAAGGACTGGAAAAGGACTGGCAAAGCTCCTTGAACGAAGCAGAATAAGAGGTACTCAAAGAGAGCAGGAAAAATGCCGCGACCGAGGAGGAGGAAGATGCGGCCTTGGCCGCCTCCTCCTCAAGGGCGATCATCTGCTCGAGCTGCTCGGCCGAGCCAGCCGCCGCGGACACCGCCCAACGAGCCTCTTTTGATTTTACCAGTGGGTAACGCTTCTCAGGGTGCCTGAGCTTCAATCGGGCATCGCGATCCTCCAGGACGTTGGCCGAAAAGGAACAGCACAACTCGCAGGCCTGCGGGTCATGGTCTAGGCCAAGGCAGTAGACGCACATGGAGTGTGGATCCGTCCTGGACATCTTCTGCCCGAAAGGGCACCTCCGAAAGCCAGGAATTGATTTGTCCATTGCAGCCACGAGGGGTAAGGAAGACCGAAGTCTAGAAAACTTTAGAACGAGTTTCGGACAACCGAAGAGTTAGGATCCAGTCTAAAACGCAGAGTGCTAAGGAGGGAACCTGAGCTTCCAAGCGGTAAGGAAGATCTGGCGTCATGGGGTGGAACCGAGAGTTTTACCACCCGGGTGGGTGGGAGGAGCCAGCTTGAAGACCTTCCGGCAAGATTTAAAGTGGCAAGGAACCTGCCAGACAGTGCGGATGATATCCATGTCCCTAGAACAGCTGTACTATTTGGGTAGGATTTTCAATTAGGGCCACGATTGAACGCTCATATGGCTGAAGGTATGATTTAAAATGTAAATAAGAGATAAAATATTTATGAGGCAGGTGATATTCCTTCTGAAGGGAGACAAAGGGAAGGAGACCTGTTCTGCCCACTAACTGGAAACTGAATAAAATGCCATATCTCAGCCACTGAACTACAAAGGGGCCTGAGGGACCTGCTGTCAAGTCTGCATTATACTTCAGTGTTCCCAAGAAAATTTTTTTCAGGGAATGTAAAATAAGTATTATTGACCTTAAGTCATATTTTTAAGGGTTCCCTGGAGAACTTTGGATAATTTATTATCCCTTGACAGGGGGGGTCCCAAAAATGAGCTCCTGAGTGTTGTGTAGGTCCCCAAGTTACTTCTAATTGTTTCTAATGTGCCTCATACCATTTATTTAGCCAGTGCAGGACTACCTTTAACTGTGCTGCCATCGCATACTTTCTGAGATCAGGCAGGTTAAGGCCACCTCTCTCTCTGGCCAGCTGCATAACAGAATACCTAATTCTGGGACGCTTTTCGCTCCAAATAAAGTGGGATATCATTCGGTCCTATGCCTGGAAATATGTTTTAGCCAGGGTGAAGGATAGTGTCTGAAGAAAGAACAATATGCAGGGAAATACATTCTGCTTAATTGCATCTATCCTACTCAAAAAGCTTAGGGGGAGACGTGACCAACGAGACAGATCTGTCAATTTTAGAGTTAAAGGTTCGAGATTTGAGAGCTCTGCATGAATGGGGTCTCTTGTGAGCTTTATTCCCAAGTATCTCATCTCTTGTCTGTGCCACTTAAAGAGGAAGCCGTTTTGATATATTGGGGAGCGGAGGTAACTGTCGTCAATACCTTGGTTTTGATTTGTTAATTTTATATCCTGATAGCTTACCAAATGTTTGTAGCTGTTTCCATACCTCCCAGATGGATTGTTCAGGCTCGGTAAGAGCCAGCAGAATATCGTCCGAAAAAAGTGATATCTTGTGCAGGGTACCTACCAAAGGAAGGTCCTCTATGCCTTGAGAAGATCTGATGGAAATCGCCAGGGGTTCAAGATATAAAGCAAACAACATTGGGGACATTGGGTATCCCTGACGGGTGCCCCTAGAGAGTCGAAATGTATCTGAAAGAGCCCTGTCCACTTTGACATTTGCTTTAAGGGAGGCATAAATATTTTGGAATTGTTTTATAAGTTGTTCGGGAAATCCAAAGTGCTCCAGAGTCTGCCATAAAAATGACCAGCTGACCCAGTCAAATATCTTTTCAGCATCTAACCCCAGTAGCACTAAAGGGATTTGTCTTTCAATGGCATAATTTACTTACAAATGTGCATGCCATATAGCATCATGGGCCTGTCTTCCCTTAATAAAGCCCACTTGATCATGGTCAATAATAGCTGGTAATAAATTATCTATTCTAGAGGCCATGGCTGACATGAACATTTTGTAATCATAATTTAGCATTGAAATGGGGTGAAATGAGGACGAGTGTTTAAGATCTTTATGGGGTTTAAGTATGGCTGATGTGGTATATTGCCATGTAGGGGAAGGGTTCTCCCTCCTGGACCTCATGTAAGGCTGGGAGCAATATGGGTAGTAACAGCTTTTTGGATTTATTATAAAATTCAGAGGGATACCCATCTGGACCTGGTGCCTTCAGAGTCTGAGCTTTTTTTAGAACTTGGAGTAGTTCTCCCTCTTTGATTGGCGCCAACAAGGCTTCAGGCTGTAATGGGCTGATTAGTGGTATTGGTAAACTCTGTAAATAAGTTTGATGTTATCTAGGAATTTCCTATTCTTTAGTGTATAACTCGTGGTAAAACCGCTGTAGGATAAGTCTAATTTCCTGGGGTCTTTGCCAGTCTCCCTGTTTTAGGATCTATCATGCTATGTTTCGCTCTGGTTCTCCGTTCTCTCAATTTTCTTGCTAAATTTCTGGAGGCCTTAGGTCCCCCCTCATGATTTCTTAACTTTAAATAAAATATTTTTTGTTGAACCGATTGATCTATTTTTTGTAACTTTTGTTTTACAATTCTTAATCGTTGTCGTGTCGTGGGGTCCATTTGATCTGGCCAGTGTTGTAAATGTAACAGCTCCTCCTGCAGGTCTTTGTGTTTTTTCTCTCTGCTGTTTTTTAATGACAGAAAATCGTATGATCTCTCTCTTAATACTTCTTTAAAGTATTCCACAAAATTGTGGGGACTACTTCATGTTGCATGTTTTCTTGTTTAATTCTAGATACAGCCTCCTACACCAGTTTAAGAACTCTGGGTCCCAAGATGGGCAAGGGTTCAGGAGCCAATTGGTTTTCTTATATTGCGCCCCCAAGTCCACCCTGAGATATGAGGGAGCATGATCCGATAAGAAAGTGGCCGTATGCCAAACGTAACAGATGAAGCCTAAATGCTCGACCGTGGTAATGAAGTAATCCAGTCGAGCCCCACTTCCCACGTGCGAGGCCCAGTGGGTATATTCTTTTGTCTTAGGGAAAAAATGTCTCCAGGTGTCCACCAAGCCCAGAAACGTGGTGGTTTGTTTGGTGTATTTTGGGAGCATTTGATCTATGGGCCAGAAGGGTAGCAGCATCCAAAGAGGGGTTTAAAGTGATATTCAAGTCTCCCTCAACAGCAATTGTCCCTCCATGAGGACATTAAATCTGCAAAGAATTTTACTGCTAAGGGCTCCTCTGATCCAGGAAACAGACTGATGCCAGGGTAATGGGTCTTGAGTACAGCTTGCCCATTACTATGGCATAGCAACCCTCCGTGTCACTAATCTTATTTTGTTTTTCAAAGGGCACCTCCGGAGAAAAGTAAACTCATTACCTCTCCTTTCCCAACCCTGTAGGATGATACAGTTACTACAGAATACCCACCTCTGAAATGTTTTATGTTCATCCGAGGACATGTGGTTTTCCTGCAGCATAAGCAGCCTCGGTCTCTCTCTTTTCTGAATAGTCGAAATAATCGAGAGCGCTTTATCGGGTTACCAATCCCATTCACATTTGAAGATAAAATCAAAGTTAACTTAGCCATATCTGCTTCTGATCTGACCTTGTATGATTATTTCCTGTGTGTTAAAAGTACAATATATCCCCTTCCTACCGTACTTATGCCTTTTCACCCCTATATTCAATAAGACTGTATTATTAATTACTTTATGTACTGTCACTGATATAAGTGAATTATAATGTCTGCCTGTTGTTCTATTCCAACACCATAACACTGCCCGAGTGTTTGGAACTACACAAGGATCTAGAAGATTCGGCACTAGACCTATAACAACTAACCATGTACAGGCCTGTTGCAGTTTAACATTATACTTGGTGCTCAGTACTTTTAGGCCTGCTAAAATAACCAAATGCCAACAGGGCATCAATTTTTTTATACTGGCAAATTGTACCTGCTGTAACAGGTCTCTGAACCTGGCAAAAAATGTAAGAAGCTCCCAAGGTAGGGAGGGGCAGATGCCTCTCCTTTGAAAGAACAGATGTATGTGTGAGGAGAGTGTCAAGGCAACACCAGGGCCCCAGCACCACTATTTCTCTGGTACCTAGTGGTGCAGCAGGCCACACTGGAAATAAATATGAGGAACAGAGATCCCCAGGAAATGGTCCCTATGTGCCTCATCTCCAGTAAGGCCTTACGTCGACCGTTTAGGGATGAATTTCTGACCACTCAATGGTCAGGTGGGCATGTAGTGCAACAAGAAATGCATTAAATCATGCCGCCTTTCTTGGGCTATGATATAATTAAACAATAACTATGGGAGGACTATCAGCAAGCTTGGGGGGGGGTGGAGAGAGAGAGATGACCCAATGGAAATTTAGAAACATTCTTCTGGTTCACTAACCTTTTTCCCCTTCTATGAGCTTGGGAATATAAGCAGGATTTCCATTTCCCTGTTCCACCCCAAACAGGCTTCCCGAGTTACATTACGTAGTCCCATTATGCAGAGTCACCTCTGCATCAGTATACCAGTTTTAAGTCTCTGCAGAACCTCTCTCGACACTCACTCCAGTGCAGGTGCTGGAAATCTTTTGAGCGTTTTTCACATCTTCTAAGGTTGCTTGGCTCTGTCTCTTTCTGGAACCGGATCTCTAGCAGTGTCCCAAACAGCATCGCGTGAGCCTTACTGAGTTTTCCTGAGTGAGGAGTCTTCCTGGGTGGATTGAACTAGACCCTGAGTTGGAGTGCTTTCATTGCTTCATCTGGTGCCTCAAAGGTATGGGGACATCTGGAAACATTATGACTAGTTGAGCAGGGTATGGAGTTGCACATTTTAGTTGTTGTTGCTTTAAAGGGAGTACTGGAGCATAGGCCCTGCACTTAGCTGAAATCTATGGGAGTAATTGTTGTCAAAATAAATGCTTTTCTTTATACTTAGTGTCCCTCATTCTCCAGGATCTGGTAAGGATAGTTTGTTTAATAGTGTAATTTAAAAGCGTCATTATGATGGGCGAGGTCTTCTGTCTGGCTGAGTTGGTTTTGGCGATAGAGCCCAATGGACTCTCTCTATGTCGAATTTAAAAGCTGGGTCTAATTGCAGAGTGTCATGGAGGAGCTCCTCCACAAATTTTAAAATATCTCTCCCTTCTTCATTCTCTGGAATCCCATGTATTCTCAAATTGTTCCTGTGTGATCTGTTTTCCAGATCCTCACATTTCTCTTTTAAAGCATGCTGTTCATCTAGTAAGTGCACTACCATGCGTTCCAGCCTGTCAGTCAGATCATCTAATTCAGTATGCTGTGCTTCAACCTCAGTAACACGAATTGAAAGTTTACAAATTTCAGTAGCTAAATCTGACCGAAAAGTACGAACTTCAGTCCTGAATTCCTGCAACTCTGCTAGAATGGTAGCATTACTAGGTTGTTTAGAGGAGGCCCCATTTGGAGCCGCCATGTCTGGTAGGATCTCTGCAGAGCTTAATGAAGGGCGAGAGAATCCTGCCGAATCCTTGCTTCTGGCGGTGCGTACAGTCTATTTTTTTCCCCCCATTCAATGCTGTGACTCTCCCTGATATTCTTCTTTGATTATTTTTGCGTATTATTTGTGAGAGTGTCTGTTTTTAGCCCAGGATCAGCAGAGCTAGGTTTTACCCTTGCATCCCTGTCGGTGGCGTCACCAGAAATCCCCAGAAAGCTTCTCTTTGTACTTCTGGGAGGACTGTCCTTCCTTACGGGCACAGGACCACCCGTCGTCAGAATCCTCCATCAAAGGGGATGTGGACGGACATGGTCCCGCTGCTGGAGCTGCTTGCCTGAGAAGACTCCTACGCCATCCTCTATGCCGTCGACCACTGACTCGCCAGGGATGCAAGAGACAGAGAATTTTTTAACTGTATTTTATTCTCCCTGGTATGGGCAGGATTTACCCTTTCTCAGCACCCGGACTTCACCCAGCATCCTCCTCAGGTAGCTCGATTGAGGAGGCACACAGCTCCCCGAAGGAGGACCGTGATCAACCAGAGACCCCCAGCCAAGGCTAGCACCTGGGATGTCATTAGAGGCGGAGGTCAGAGGAGTCACAATGCTGCCGGCCCAGAGGGTTTTTACCTTTAAGGTCTCCAGAGGCACAGACATGCAAAGACAACAGCGCAGGCTGGGCGCATTCCCGCACCCAACCTACAGACGTCCACCAATGCCTCCTCAGTGAGGAGTGGCCCTGGCTGTTATGCACTCAGCTTCCACTGAGTGCCATTGGCTTGCCGCGAAGCCACCCCTGTCCCCAAGAGAAGCAGAGCTGTTCTTGGGAAGCTCATCCTACCCTCCCCTTGGCCAACCCTCTGATAGACAGCGCTCGTTCCCAAACACAGGTTGTCAGTGGCGCAGGCAGCAGCGGTAGTGCTACTGCTGTGTTTATTGGCTGACAGAACATTTTATAAAATCACTAAAGTGACACAAAAATAAAGTCCAAGTAAACACTAAAAACAGAGAAGAACTGAAGGCTGTTGTCATACAGATGTGAAGTTCTGACTCCTGGTGGGCAAGCGACATCATCACTGAAAGGCACTCCATGCCAGGTAAAAAGCAACTGAGCCAACTGTGGGCTGGTGTCAAGAAGCCATGTAACGCAAGCCTTTTTCACGGTTCCACACATGCGCACAGCTTACCATGGCACCAGCACTTCTGATAAGTTCTGGCTCCCACAGGTCCTAGCGCCCAGCTCAAACCCGTTAGTGTGAATCAATGGTGAAGACAAATTCCTGGAAGATGACATGCCGACTGTCTATCAAATTTTATTAGCGACACTCACTGGAGGATTTTCTCCCTTCAGTCTTGGTCAGGAGGTTTTACAGTATATCAAATGGATGAATATTTACTTTTGAGCTGGACACCCAGTCCTGTCCCATGTTTTCCTCAGCTGCTGTGTCTATGTCCTCTGGAGGGCATTCGACCAACTGTTCTGTACGGATTTCACTTCTGCACAGTGGACACTTGGCATTTGGCTGAGAAAAAAAAAAAACACATATTATTCAGTGTTATTTGCTTATCAAAAAGCAAGATGGATGTTTCAGTTCCACAAGATGTTATGATGTTTATTATCATAAAGCTCCTTTAAAACATAGTCAGTATTTATTCCCTTTGCAACACGGAGTAACATCTCTAAGTGATGCACTTCTTTTTTACATTCTTTCTACTTACCTTAAACTGTTGCCTTCATCCATTTCCCACTAATGGACTCCACTTACTAGAACACCAAAAAGCACATAAAGGCAGCACTCAAATGGAGATGTAGGGCATAAAAACAAATTCAAACTGTCCAGTGTGATAAAAACAGATTGAACCCAAAGCACTAACCCCAAGCGCTTGAGTCTTTGCGTGACTCTTTGTAAGGTGGTCTTTTTGTTTTTATGTCCTAAATCTCAATAAGATTCAATGCAAAGTGCAAGATCACCTGGCAGTATACCCTAGAGGTTAGAGGAGCGAGGTGTGAACAAGCTTATACATCCAGCAGACCAGACCAGAGTTTGATTCTCACAACCTCCACTTGCATATTGTGTGACTCTGAGCAAGTCACTTACCCGCCCAGTGCTGCCAGGTCGCCCCTGAAAACAGGTGCTTGTGCCTAGTGGGCCTTACCCAGTTACCAAAGACTAAAAAAAAAAAAAAAGTACTTGGGGCACAGAAATGCAGGGGAGGAGTAGATGATGGGGGAGGTACTCACGGCCACCAAACAGGAAAGGGACCTGGGAGTAATCACATCTTATGATCTAAAGGTTGCCAAACAAAGCAAGAAGCCTGTGAGGAGAGCCAGTGGAATGCTGGGGTGCCCAGGGAGACACATCTCCAGCAGAAGGAAGGAGGTGGTGATGCTACCGTACAGAACGTTGGTGAGACCTCATCTAGAGTACTGTGTCCAGTTCTGGAGGCCGCATCTCTAGTAAGACATAGAGTAGAAGCGGTTCAGAGAAGGGCAACAGACTAAAATGGTGCAGGGCTGCACCACAAGTCATATGAGGGGAGACTTGAGGATCTCAACATGTATTCTCTAGAGGAGAGAGAGGGTGGATATGATAGAGACTTTCAAATACCTCAAGGGTGTAAATAAGGTACAAGAGGATAGCATCTTAAAAAAAAAAAAAAACATGTTCAAGAACAAGGGGCTATAATATGAAAATAGGGGGGTAGACTTAGGGGTAATGTGAGAAAATATTTTTTCAAGGAAATGGTGGTGGATCGATGGAACAGCCTTCTGGCAGTTTGTAGGGGAATTCAAAAATGCAGGACAGACATAAGGAACTTTAGCAATAGGAAAGAGGGAGTAAGCCACAGATCATTTAGGATCTACGGTATATGAAACAGGTAGGAAAATGGGCAGACTAGGTAGCCAAGCATTCCTTATCTGCCATCAAATTCTATGAGTGCTGCCTTTATGTGATTCTTCTGTCTGGTTTCAGACTAGCACCGCTCATTTCCCAGGGCAGTTCCACCTGTGTTTTTTTCTGAGCCAGATCACCCCACCACTACCACAATCACCACCACCACCACGGCAGACCAGGAGTTGCGTACCTGTAGCATATGGACAGCATCTGACTAGCATGTCATTCTACAGTCGGTGAAGTGCCATATTCCCTCATGTCCCAGCCCACTACTCTGCATTGTGCAAACTTGCTTGCAACAGCTGGGAAATGGGGAGGGGGTACATGGTCACTTATCCTTATGAATATATGCAGTACTCCCTGACAGTTTTCACTCTTGCTGACCCAGGCTTAATGTATGAACCCGTAGTCCCTTACTGAAACAGTGTCAACCTCATAATATTCATGTTTTCTCTGTCCTTTATTTTGTCCCGATTAACATTACCAAACAAATGATACAGTTCCTGAATATACAATCAAGATGGAGATGTGAAAGTAAAAGTGTGCATATGCACGTGTGTGCGTGATATACAATCAGACTGTCAAACTACAACAGCGATTAAATTAATCTCTTCCTTGTTAAATCGGGGACAGTTCGCAAACATAAAAATATTACAAGCTTACATTTTCTCCCCAAGTACTTGTAGGAAAGTTTGTGATCTTCTGGTGCATTTCCTTCACAGAGCCACACTCTGTAATCTAAGGCCACAGGAAAGAAGACCATGTGGGAACTTTGAGGCTGACTGCATCATAATGTTGATGTGCATATGCAGTGTTGTGTGTCTGATGAGGCTTCAGCTTCACTGCCTCAGTTCTGAGAAGACTGCTGGGAGAGCACTGGAAATTAAAGTCACCTACTTACCATAACTGTTGATTTTCCAGATTATCTTCACCAGAGATCACCATTTATGAGTCTGGGACAGAGGTGCTAGGGCCCTGTGGGAACAAAGCTTTGCCAGGGTCCGGCCACAGCTACAGGGCATGGCACCTCGCACTCTATGAGTCAATGCCAGCCAATAACGTTGCTGCTCACTAACCTTAGTTCTGTTCCATCAGGAGAAAAAGAAAATGGGGAAAGAATAGGAAAGAGCTAAGAAGGATATAGGAAATACAAAACAACAACTAAATAAAACCGAACTACCAGCCTTTTAATAAAGGAAAAAAGGACACACTATGAGGCCAAAAGGGATTGTTGGGTATGGAACCAGAGCTTCACACCACTAGCCAGACAGGAGATGGATAGTGATTTGAAAAGACAGCAGCCCTGAAGCATGTAGCTCTGGCAGGAAAGCTAGAGGGGATGCCCAGAATTCGGACCCCCCCACACACAATTGAGATGGCACACTGTATCACAATAGGAATGAATCACAGACTCCTGGAAAAAAAACCAAAAAACAATTCTCATGCTACCTGATGGAGGACTGACTCAATAGTTAGTCAAAAACACAGGCGTAGCGGAGAAGGGTTGGGGGTGTTCCTGGGTGCATGGACCCCTCCACACACACTTCAACACCGTACATTAACCCCCCACCACCACTTAAATAGTCCTGGCATCCGATTCTCCCCCTGCTTTACTCACACCCTTAGCGCCGGGTCAGTGTTTCAGTCAGAAATGCCCCAATCCATTAAAGTCCCACAGCGCTTTCGCTGGTCAGTGTGTCAGAAAATTGTAAAATCCATTAAAGTGCCGCAGCGCTAGCGAGATGGGAGGCAGGCGTCGGCTAATGAATATGCAGCAATCAGCCCCACCTCCCGCAGGGGATAGACAAGGAGCTCAGATGATCAACGGGATCTTGGCCAGGTCAGATGACTGCTAAGGGGTGGTCAGGTGGTTCTCACCAGCCAGAGCATGCAGACTCACAGAACACTCTCACTTTCCGCTAGTCAGTGTGAGAGTAGGTCGGGAGTGTGATCAGTGTGGCTGCTCTGGCGCTTTATTCTGTTGCTTTTCTTGGGGCTGCCAACAATAAATGAATGTTACATACCTACGTGAATTATTGATCTTTCTTTGTATCTTCACCATTCATCACTATTGGGTATAGCACCAGAGCTAGGACCCGGGAGGTTTTTTTTTTTTGCATAGGCGGGTCGGAGGAGGGCTGGCGCACCCCTCGAGACCAGCGTTCTCCACGTGGCGCTAGAGGGTTGGCAGTTATCGACATCGACTCAGCCCCAACTCCAGTTCGGCAATGCCAGAGTGTGTAGAAGGGAGGCTGGGATGAGGCAAGAGACCTAAGGGATAACAAAGGAAAAGAAGAATGAACTAAAAGAAGAAACAAATGACTGAGGCAACAGAGGAGGAAACTTTAGAAAGGAAATTGGGGAGAAGAAGAGGGGCCCCAATCTCTGGAAGGAGAAGAAGGGTAAGAGAAGCAAGGGAAAAGAAGAGAGAAAGAAAGGGGGAAGGATGAGTAACACAGCCTCAGAATGCACCACGTCTTACTTATTTTTACAGGCGTGACCCGGAGCACAGGGAGTCAAGAGAGCCGCTCAGGGCCACACAGCCCAAGAGAAAGCCGTGGGACTCAAACCCCAGTCTGAACTGCTGGATTTCACCAGATTTGCAGTTCAGAGACCAAAACCACTGCATTATAGTGTCTCCATTTTTAGGAATAAGGTCTAGGCCTGGAAAGAACGGCTGCCAGAAAAAACCTGCAGCGGATTGGAAGACCATGTGGAGAAATAGAGGCTGAGGCTGTGTCCCAACCCTCCCCTTCCCATCAATTTAAAGGTTTTTTTTTTTTAAACCAACTAGAGGATCCAGAAAAAAAAAAAAATTTAGAGGTGCCTCAAATTGAGGTCATAACAAAATCTCTTAAAAAATACAAGGGGGCGGGGTGTGTGGAACATGACCTCTTCATACTCCACAACCCCTTTGGAGGAAAAATATGAAGGGTTCTTTCCAAAATCAGAATACATAGGATTACCCCTGTGTCCTCACAACCCCTCCGTGTATATATCAGGAGAGGAGAGGGAGGGGAAGACACACGGGGGAGAGGGGAGGAGTCCAGAGACTGAGGCCCTGGGGGAAGGAGGGTGGGATTTAGTGATGAATGGTGAAGATACACAGAAAGATCAATAATTACGGTAGGTACATAATTTTCATATCTTATCTGTGTCAATCTTCACTATTCATCACTATTGGGTGAGTACTGAGCCCCATCCCCCGAACATAAAAAGGGGAAGGGGGTAATCTGAAACCCTAAGGGACTAAGTCCCTTCGCTTCCAGTGGGTGAGGCACTGGAAGGAAGAACCCTTACAGGCCTGGCGAGGCCTGAGACTGATCCGGGTGAGATGGAGATCCCCCAGTGGGGGAAGGAAGGCGCCCCAAAAGTCGCCGTCTCACCCAACGGGAGAAGAGATGGGTTCTCCGGAAGGCAGAGTAAATCACCCTACGCCGGGCCAAGGGTGACAACCGTGATAGGCAAAGCCATGCCGTCCGCTGAAGGCAGATCGATGTCCCTACCACTCTGGAAGCTACCTCACTGGCGTCATAAGATGCCCTTGCTTGGTGCCCTGCGAGCTCCAGGTCCCGTGCAGAGAGGGCGATCGCTTGCCTGGTTTGCTCCGAATCAGGCATCGAGGCTAGCAGTTGTCCTATCCTAGACCACAAGAACCTATCATAGGCTGCATAGTGGGCCTAATGTGCTGCAATAGACAGAAAGATCCGTGCCAAGTAGAACACTCAACTCCCCCAGAAATCAAAATCCGCAGATTCCGGACCTCGAGGGCGGTCACGGTATAGGGCGCGTGACCCAGGAGGAGTATCCAGGGAGGTCAAACCCAAGACTGGGTGAGGCAGAGTGCCTGGAGACTCCGGGGGAGCACAATACCGCTGGCATAAGTCCTTAGGGGCTGGTACTGTGGAGAAGGGATGAAGCCAGAGCTGATGTGACGCTTCCTGAAAAGGAAGAAGCCAGGCGGGAGCCACCAAGTGGGCCGAGCTGAAATCGCCTAAAAAGGCGCCGGCCATATGCTCGGGATTGCTTAAGGGAACGGGGTTCAAATGAAGCTCGTCCAACATCCCCACCAAGAAGCGTTGATAAGAAGACAAATCAGACGCTGGGGAAATTTGGACTGAAGGTTCCTCTCCCTCGGATGAGGGAGAAGAGGAGAGGATGAGCTGCCAGGTTCAGGGGCCTGCTGCACAGGGGCATGGTGAAACACCTGCTGGTCCAGGGCGTGGAGGTAGGAGGGGAAATGAGCAGCAGAACCCCTTAACTGTTCCCAGGTAAGAGGTCTGCAAGGGCCTAGGATACCTGGGACTACCAGGGATGGAGACAGAGGCTCGACGGACAGGCTCCTGGAAGCAAGAGAGCGGTCTCTGTCAGAGCGAGGGGGCCAACAGGATCCCCTACGAGAGGGAAGGGAAACCAAGGCCGCCGCAGCTAACAGCCGTTCAACTGGATCGGAACAACGGGCTGTGCCCTGGAAGAAATCCCCCATGAGGTGACTGGGACCATGCGAGTCCAGAAGGACGGTCCCTGACCTCTGAAGATGGTCCTTCTGGCAGACTCCGAAAAGGAAAGACAGGCCAGCGCTGGCTCCTGCCAGAGCCCGGCTGGGCCACAGAGGGCTCGTCACACACCCCATCTCTAAACCCTTCAGAGTGGGAGAAAGACCTCGTCCCTTGTAACCACTAACCTAGGCAACAGGCAAGCTGAAGTGGGATCCAAGGAGTCCACCCAGGGAACATGCCTCCCCCTCCTGGTCTGCGCCCAGGCTGCCCCAAACTTGGGCTGTCCAAACACACCAAGGAGGGGGGTACCCTAACTGAGGAAGCAGCCTACCTTGTGGCCCCAGGTTGCACAGCAGTGGCCACAGGGGCTCCTGCTGACTGGTGAGGCCCTCCGACCCTATAGTCCACCTGAGAAGGCTGAGCCCCAGAAGGGAGAAGAGTGGGGGCCGAGGTGCTAGAGATGGAAAGATCCGAAGATCTAGAAGAACCCGGAAACCAGTATGGGTTTAACCCAGAATCCTCCTCCGAAGAGGAAGAAACCGAGGCCCGGTGCCAGACCACCCCACGGGACCCTCCAGTTCCTGGACCCCGAGGTCGGGCACCCTGGGATTCAAAGTACCCAGAAGCAGCAGAGGAGAGTAGAGGCCGCAGCCCCATGCCGCGAACAGCATCGGATTCAGGCGCGGCACCGGGTGCGACCCCAGACCTGTCCAGGACGCTGCGGAGAACCGAATTGGGTACGGTGCCATACTCAACACCGACAGCGGCCCCGGCGTCGCGAGCGACACCGGAGTCTGGCACGGGCAGACCGGCGATGTCGACAATCGCCGAGGCAGGGTCGACACCAAACGCGGACACCGACATCAGCTCCGGCGCCGGAACAGAAACGGTATCGACTCTATCCCTGCACCGCAAGTGACGCTGGTGACATAATCAGGCCCAGAAACCCCCAGCACCTCCCAACGCTACCAAAACTCCGATGTCGCAAGTGGAGACAGGGCAATGGCGGCACCGAGGAAGGGCCCTGACACTGACTGGACCAAGAGCGACACCGGGCGGAGAGCGCTGAAGACAGTGCCGGTCTGCTCCTGAGGGACCCGGATCACGACACAGAGGGAGCCTTTGCTACCGAGTAGTGACTGCCAGACGGTGCCTCCAGTGACCCCAAGAGGGTCAGCATGGGCCTCCTGCACCATGGAAGAAACCCCGCTGTGGCAAAGCTGTAAGGCGGAGGTTCCCTCCTCCTCAGGCCGTTTAGGACTGGGAGGGGACCTGGAGGAAGGGGCGAGAGTCCTTACCTTGGCCTTGCGCGAACTAATCCGTCCTCCAGAAGTCGGGGGAGCAAGTCCAACTTTCCACGCGCAAATTTCGAGGACACGGTGGTCCCTGGAAAAGCAGATGTCGCAACTGTCCATATCATGACTAGGGCCGAGGCAGGATAGGCAATGATCATGCTAGTCCGTAACAGAATAAAGGTGGCACAGGGGCCCCGACACATTGGGGGCTGCCCCGCTTTCGACGACTTTTTGCCAGGATGAGACATGATCGGATGAAAAAATAACCAAAAACAGTACTCGACGCTGCTAAAAAATAAGGAAAGGTCTTACCGGTATCAAGTGACGTCGAGCAAAGGCGAAGCAGAACCGAGCAACTCACTAACCGACGGACTAGGCCGCAAAATCAGAGCCAGCGCGAGCAGGGTCCACACTAGACGGTGGGAGAGAAAGAACTGGAGTTGGGGTGGAGTCGACGTCAGATAACTGCCAACCCTCGAGCGCCACGTAGAACGCTGGTCTCGAGGGTGGCACCAGCCCTCTGCCAACTCCGCCCATGCAAAAAAAAAAAAAAAGTCTCCCGCGTGGTCCTAGCTCCGGTGCTATACCCAATAGTGATGAATGCTGAAGACTGACACAGATAAGATATTAGTTACGCAAGAACTTACTGTAACAGCAGATCTTCAAGAGAGGTTCCTGCAGTAGGTATCAAATCAGTAATTACTGAACAGGGATAAGCTTTGGAAAAAAGCAAAGACTACTAAGGCTCCATTGGATTGGTGCAATTTTAGGAAAGCTAGAATGCTTACACAAAATGATAAGAGATGCCAAGGCATCCTTCTACCCTATGGAACTGGACTCTGCCTCTAGGAGCTCCTCCAAATTTTGGAAATCCATTAAGGATGTGTCTAGACATACCCAGGTAACTCCTTGCCTGTAAAGATCATCTCTGGCAATCGACCATCTGTGACAAAATGGAAATCCTGGATGCTTTTAACAACCACTTTGCCACTGCAGGCCTTGCTTGACAACTCACCCACATGTTCCTTACATTCTCAATTGGATGTGCAAAATTCCGAACCTCTTCTAACCAATTCAGTCTTTTCCCTTCAGCATACTTCTTTGAAAGAGGTAGAAGAACTCCTATTAAAGTTGGACGACAAGAAAAGTGTGGGCACCGACTCTCTGGATCCTTACTTTCTAAAGGTCGCCTTCCATGTCCTGTCTGCACCAATTACCCACCTATTCAATCTTTCTCTGTCCCAGGGAATCCTTCCACCCTTATGGAAAATAGCTCACATTATCCCTTTGTTCAAATCTGGGGACAATAACATAACTAAGGCTAGTGTTGGGTAAGTTACTTTTTCTATTACTTTCGGAAACTTGTTCCAGAAAGCTCTGTGCAGTCACTAGCAAGGATGAAGAAGTACTGGAAAACGCAATACACCTTACAGTTACAATTACTTATGTCTTTTTATACAAAAGAAGTACGAGATTCAGCAGGACTCCCATGGATGTGAGGAATTTTGAAGCCATGGTCACAGACTCCAGAGTCTCTTGCCTGGGCGAACTTGCTAGGAGCCAGTCTAGGTACTGGAACACTTGAATTAAATTTTCCTGAGGTGCGCTCAACTGCACACCACTTTGTAAAAACTGAGGCGCTGAGGATAGCCCAAAGGGCAGGACTCTGAACTGACAGTGTTGACCCAATGCCATGAACCTTAGGTATTTGTGGTGGTTTGGGTGTATGAGAATCTATTGGTAGGCGTCCTGCATGTCCAGGAGGCTAGCTAATCATGTTGATGAAGCAAAGGTAGCAGGGTACCTAGCAATACCATCTTGAACTTTTCCTTGTGAAGGAATTTGTTTAGCTTTCTGAGATCCAGAATGAGGCGAATGCCTCCAGTTTATTCAGGACAAAAAGTAATGGGAGTAGAAACCTTTGTTTCGCTGATCCATGAACTATTTCTACTGCCCTGTTGTTCAGAAGGCCTTGTACCTCGGGCAAGAAGGTCTGACTGTACTGCTGACAGCCTGGGCTGGCGTTTGGGAGGATGATCTGGAGGGGTTTCTAAAAGATTGATCAGTACCTCGCGGATTATCCAGAGGACCCATTTGTCTGATGTTATAGTTTTCCACTAGTTGTAGAACTGAGTCAGACGTCCTCCACTGCTGAGGAGAGTCCCCTTGGACAGTTGAGGTGGGACCTGGCCCAGAAACTCAGAAGGTGGCACTGGGTGCTTTGGGCCTTGCGCCTTCTGCTGCGCTCTTTGTGGCTGAGGGTTGTGGTTCTTGTTAAACCCCTCTGCCTCGAAAGGACTGGCAGTTGTGTAACTGGCGGCTTGTTTGCACCCAATCGGGAGGGCAGGTGCCGGTCTAGCAGTCTTAATGGCAGACTAATCTTCTGTGTGGCTTCTAGTGCTTGCTCCACCTGAGGCCTGTATAGATACATACCGTAAAAGGGTAAAGCCATGACTTGCTGTTGAGCATCATTTGTGAAGCCTGAAGTAAGTAGCCAAGAGTGGCGGCGGGTGCATATGCCAGCCGCCGCTCAGGAGGCGGTATCGTAGGCATCCATTGCAGCTTTAACCTGTTGGTTATTGCATTTGATACCCCTAGTTATGGTGTGAAGTAGCTCTGAAGTAGCTTCCAATTTGGGCAGAGCTTCCACCATTTCTTTGAAGGAATGCCAAAGTACATACCCATACTGAGAAAAATAACCCTGGTAACTGGCAATACGCATACCCAGGGCTGAGGCAGCAAAGACTCTCTTGCCAAAGGTGTCTATCTTGCAAGATTCTTTGTTAATTAGCCGGGCTGTAGATTCTTGAGGAAGAACAGCCTTATCATTCTCCGTTAAGACCACAATGGCATCAGGAAAGGCTTGTGAGGCCAAAATGGGGTGATCCTCGGGATGGGCATACTTCCTATCTATGGACTTGCCCACGGAAGGAATGACAGCTGGATTCTTCCACCATCTGAGAGAGGGTCTCAAAAGAAGGCTGTACTGGAGGGTTAAATCCATAGGGATCTCCGGGACATGAAGATACTGGAGTCGTAAAAGTCTCCCAAGATTAATTTCTGTAGTCTGGAGAGAAAGTGGAGTTCAAATTCTTGAGCAGAGACTTAAAGGAAAGGTCTTCGACCACAGGCTCTGCAGAAGGATCGATTCCTGCTCCCAAGGCAGTCATCAACATCATCACCCAGACGAAGATCTGGGTCAGGCTCAAAATCATCTGACAGTCCAGGGACAGGAAAGGAGTGAAAATCAGGAAGAACAGAAGCAGAAAGAATTGGAGTCGAATCCCCCTGAAGACTGGTCGGCGTCGCCCCAGCTCTCGGCGCTGAAGAGAACAGCGCCAAGCACAAGGAGGGAGGCACCAGCTGAAGCGGTGCCGACAGAGCACAAGGCGCCAACAGACCCCCAGTGCTGCACATAGTGCCAATAGACCCCGCAGCACCACAGACTGCGCCAATATGGTCCCTGGCGCCACAATCGACAGCACCAAGACAGTCGCAGGAAGTCAAAAAACTGCGATTTGAGGAAAAAGAGGGAAAAATGGCAGGAGATAGAGGCATCGGTGTGGGCCCTTGTGCCGCAGCCATGTAAGGGGGATAAACACCGGAGCACAGAGTCGACGGCACCGAAGAAGGTGCCGGACTAGGAAGGCCCAACCACCCTACCCGCCCCTCTGGAGCTGAACAGCCCAAAGGCCCTGGCGTCTGAGTGACCAGCTCGTGCAACTGGACCAACCTCCGAGCCCATGGCTTCATAAGAGCGGCCCACTGGTGAAACTGCTCATCAGAGGCTCCTCCAATAGGCGAGGAGGAGCACCGGTGTTGAGGAGGATGGCTACCAGAGACAGAAACCAGAGACTCTGAAAGAGGCGGAGACCAGTGCCTGGCCCTAATAACCGACCGTCTACGTGCAAACATACCAGAGGGTGACCTTGAGTGATGCCTTTCCTTCTTCGACAAAGGCCGAACGGTGCCGAGAATGGTACTGTTTCCTTTTATGCTTTTGGGGCGCCATCCTGAGCATTGGACCGCCGTTGTCAGACCCCTCTGGAGAGGCGGCAGATCGGACCCAGCATGGCTGACTGAACAGCTTTCATACACAGTCTCCCTACTGTTACCTGACCTGCTCATTGTCGACTCTGTCAATGGAGGGCTGAAGACTTCTGTTGTACTATTTAAAATATAGAATCGGTACTGATTGAAATAATTCTACAAAACAACAAACTGAACTATTGCTGCTAGTGAAGTTTGAACTCCCGACTGGCCGGCGATGTCGTCACTGAAGTGCACTCGATGGCGGGGAAAAAAGGAACTGAGGCAGTTGGAGGCTGATGCCGACAAAAGTCATTACTGTATGCACTGGGGCTCGCAGTGCTGCTCCTCGCAGCTCCATCTCAGTGCCGGCCCTCTTGACAAGTTTGCTCCCGCTGGGTCCTAGCGCCTCTGGCGAACTCCCATCAGTGTGAATAAGTAGTGGAGACTTTATGTCCAAGAAGATCTCCTGACCTGCTTCTGTGTTTCTGGTCTGGGCCATGCCTTTATCACTTCTCTTTTTTACTTGGCTGGGACGGAGCTGCCCACGGCCTACAACATGCCAGAGTTATGCCACTTCAGCCATGGCCCCCTGGCACTTCTCAGCTTTGACAGTTAGCCCGGCCCTCTGTATCCTGCACAGCACTTCCCTAAGGTCGGACAGGTGTTCCTCTCAGCAGGCACTAAAGATGGCAATGTCATCCAGGTACGCCACGGCGTACTCCTCAGCAACATTTAACACCTGGTTCACCAACCTTTGGAAAGTGGCCGGGGTGTTCATCATTCTGAAAGGCATTACTTTATTTTCAAATAAGCCCATCGGAGTGATGAAGGCCAACCTCTCCATAGCTCTGTCAGTTAACTCTACCTGCCAATACCCCTTTGTCAGGTCAACAGTCGTCGTAAGGTATGTCGCACCTCCCAACTTGTCCAGGAGTTCATCTGTCCGGGGCATCGGGTGGGTGGCTGACTTCGTGACTGCATTAAGTCCATGACAGTCAACACAGAAACGAGTAGAACCACCTGCCTTGGGCACAAGGACTACAGGTGAGGCCCAGGGGCTGTGGGATCTCTGGATTACCCCTAAATCCAGCATTTCATGCAACTCCCTCCCAATGTCCTTTCGGACAGCCTCTGACACATGATATGCTGTCTGCTGTATGGGTGCCTGTATCCCTGTCTCCACATCGTGCATTGCTAAGGGGGTTAGTCAAGGCTTGGCGCTAAACAGTGGGGCAAAGTCTGCTAAAACCTCCCTTACTTCCTGGATCTTGTCCAGGGCCAGCTGGGGTTACAATTTAACTGCCTCCACAGAGGACTCCCGCTTGCTTTCTTCCAGCAAGTCCAGAAGGGGGGTCTTCTTCGTCTGCCCCCTCTCCAGGACTACATACTGCAAACACCCTGTCAGCCCTATTAGCATATGGCTTCATCATGTTGACATGGTACATCCTTTCTGTATGTCTTCTGTCAGGTAACTCTGATATAGTTCCGTCATTTACCTTTCTACTTTATACGGTCCTGCCCATTCAGCCTGCAGCTTGTCTTTCCAGACTGGAATAAGGACCATGACTTCCTGACCCACCTTGTGCAGTGAGCTCTGGCTCTGTGGTTGTACCACATTTTTTGTTTCTGTTGGGCAGCTGCCAGGTTTTTCTGGGCTGTCCCAATAAGCTCCTTCAGCCTTTCCCTAAACCTAAGGGCGTAATCCACTATGGAATTCCCTGGGTGTGGCATCCATATAAGCTTGAAGAGAAAACCTGGCGACTCTTGGGGCACCTCCCTGTATGCAAACAGGTGGGAAGGTATTTCTCCCAGTCCCTCCAATGCTGTTCAGCAAATGCTTGGAGCACTGACTTCAGGGTACCATTAAATCTTTCCACAAGCCCACTGGCTTGCGGGTGATAAGGTGCCGTGCCCTCTGCACCACCCCACACTTCTCCCACAAACATTTCATCAGGTCCGACATGAAGGAACCCCCCCAATCAGTGATAACCTCTTGTGGAAACCCAACACGGGAGAAAATCCCAAGTAAGGCATCTGTCACTTTGTCTGTCCTCAGTGAGGATACGGCGACTGCCTCTGGATACCAGGCGGCATAATCCACCACAGTTAAGATGAACCTCTTCCTGGAGGAGCTGGGGGGTATTTAAAGACCCCACAATATCCATTCCCACCTTCTGGAATGGCTCCTCCACTATGGACAATGGAATTAGAGGCGTTGGGTTTTCTTAGGTGCCTTCCTACTTCTTGACACTGGTGACAGGACCTGCAATACTCCTTCATCTGCTGGGTGAAGTTGGGCCAATGAAATTCTGGGCCACACCAGCTGCGTGAGTGTGTGCGATTCTCAGATTACCAGACAAGTGAATATACGTGTGCAATCTTGAGCAACTGCTCACAATACCCCAGGGAATAATAAGCTGCCTGCCTATCGCCCCTCCCTCTGCCTTATCAGCTTGAGTATACATCAGTCCATTTTCCCAATAAACTTTATGTTTCCGTCACCTCCCTGTGCTCCGTCAAGTCTGCCCAAGCCCTCAGCTTCTCTAGACTAGGGTCACTTTTCTGAGCAGCTGCAAACTCCTTACACATTTCCAAGGCATGGGACAGGTCCGGTCAGTATCTAAACTAGGGGCCCCTAGCTCTAGCGTCAGTGCACTCCAG
Organism: Neoceratodus forsteri; assembly: GCA_016271365.2. NCBI lineage: Eukaryota > Metazoa > Chordata > Ceratodontiformes > Ceratodontidae > Neoceratodus > Neoceratodus forsteri. Next base: position 255,072,949 of record CM028137.1, on the reverse strand, counting down.
ATCACTGTCATCCCTAACCCTCTGACAATGGGTCACCCCTCCTTCTTTGGAGTAACCCTCCATAGATGTGTGGTTACCTGCTACTGGGGACATTTCTACCCCTTTTCATTAGTCTCCATATCAGGAGACACAGGCTGGGGAACCAGCCTCCCAGTGGTTTCCACAGTGGCTTCTATGGGGTTCGAGGAACTACAATTTTCCCTTGCCACTTGGCTATGGGTAACTGCACACACGATCCCCTGTTCGAGATTGTTACGAAGGATGGAGTCAACTGCTAACAATCTGGCTACAGCTACCTGTTGCACAGTTCTCCATTTCACCCCAGTCAAGGAGAACACTAGCGAGTGGCACTGTTTTCTCCTCACCAGTGAACCCTTGTACAGTTACAAATTTATTGGGTATAAGCTGACCAGGTTCTACCAGATCCCGTTTTACCAGCGTCAAAGATGCCCTGTGTCTCTTAACCCTTGTGTCTGTACACCATTCACAGTGACTGGGTGCATGACAGTGTTCCCTCATGTTCACAGGCATGCTTCCAGGGACACACAAACAACCCACTTCTTCCTAGTCCCATTTTGTGTATTGCTCATCCTTTTGGGACACAAACTCAACATTTGTTTCTTGTCTCAGAGAAATCTTTTCTTTGAAACCTGGGGCTAACTGGTTTCGGTGGAGGCAGTGAGGGTTTTAGCTGCCCTGAAGGCACGCTTGTCCCTTTCTGCGCTGCCATGCCCAACCCATTCACTCTCAGAGCAGGCCTGCTCTTGGCATAGTGGTCCAAGAGTTCAGCAGCCTCTTGCACTGTTAGGGACCTCGGTCTTCCAGCCAGGTTTTCAGTTCTGCTGGGCACGCCCCCAAAAACTGCTCTAACAATACAGCATTTTCAATTTTATCTACAGAGTATGTTTCAATTCTTTCCCACCAACGCTTGAAAAACGGACGTTGTTTCGTGGCTAGCTCCTCGTAGCTCATCTCAGGGCTTCTCCTGAGTTTACGGAATTTAGCACTGTATGCTTCTACAGTTAAATCAAACTTTTTTAAAAGTGCAGCTTTAGCTTTGCTGTAATCATTACTGTTCTCATTGTCCATTTGACCCAATACATCCCAAGCTTTCCCGGTAAGTAGCGGGGATAGCTGGAAGCTCCAGGACCCTCTAGAAATCTTTGCCTGAATACAGACTTTTTCAAAGGAATTTAAGAAAGGCATCCATATCCTCCCCCTCTTTAAATTCAACTATCAATTTGGAATTTAATTGGTAATCCAGTCCTGTAGTTCTAGTTAAACCCAAGCCACTGCTCTGGTGCTGGTGGCTGGAGTCAGTTTCTCATGTTCATGTCGCCTCTGGTGCTTACGCTTTTCACGTTCAGCTTCTCGCACCCTCTTCTCCTCTGTGGCTGGCTTCTCTCACTCTGTGTCTTGCCGTTCTCACTCACTCTTCTCCTCTGCAGCTCGTTTCCCTTGCTCCGCTTCTTGCTGTTCCCACTCAGCCTCTCTCTGGAACTCCAGCTCCATTCTGAGCAACTCAATCTGCAGCCTGATTGCTTCTGGCTCCAGAATGCTGGTGACCTTCCCCTGCTGCTGTGGCCCTTGGCTCGCACTGGCCCTGCTGTCCTCCTCACCGGATCAGGACACTGCACTGGCTGCTAGCCCCTCAACACCCAAGGTGTGGTCTTTTAGAGTCATGGACTGTGACCTGACACTCTGGACATCAATGGTCATCAGAGCATCCATGAGGTTCTGCTTGGTGGCTCTCGCCTAGTGCAGAACTCTTCTCTCCTTGCACAACTGCTCAGGTGGTCTGCAGTGTGCTCATTGGAGTTGGAAGCCATCTTCTTCCCCAACTCGGCTACTCTAACCACTTTGGGGAGGGGAACAAACAGGTAGGAACTTTGGCAAGCAAAATTATATTGTTCTCTTTTCTCTTTTAAAATAAATCACTGCCTTATTTTGCAAGTGGGCTGTACAGTATTGAGCTGATACACTGAACAGTTAAAAGCTTGTATTACCAAATTTATTCCACGCTGCCAAGCAAATCTGCCACAAACACACCCCGCAGGTCAGGCCCTCTGCTCCCACAGTGCCAACCTCAGAGTGTAATAAATAGTGTGAACAGGTAACAGGCAGAGTAACCTTCCTGTCTGCTTTTGGCTCCAAATCACCTTTAGTCTCAAGTTCTGGGGGATTCAAACTGTGAACCTTATGCTAGCATACCCAATGAACAGGCTTAGATACGTGCCCTCTTCGGGATTGTGGTACAATCTTCGCGATGAGGCACCCAGCCAGGCTTCCAAACTGACCCTTTTAACTCTATAAGAGACCTTAGGTATATTCTTACCTTTTTCCAAGCTTAGTAATACCATCAAGCTGTTGGCCAGTTTTGTCAGACTTAACCCTCTATCGTCACATGCAAAAAGAACTGGCAGACACTCAGGCAGTCTTTTAAGAAAAGGTACTTTACTAAAAGATAAAAATATGAAAATGTAAACACATAATATATCAAGAGCTCACAATCACATAAAAGAACAAGGGAAAATTACAAAGTAAAACTCCTACCATAATACATTTAGATCTTTGCTATCCAAGATATTATGCCCCCACTTGCATATACTTTTTATCCCTGAGCAAGTCACTTAATTTCCCTGTGTTCCTAAGTTGCACCTGTAAAAAGCTTTCAACTAGTGTGTCTCACCTGGTTAAACAATTGGGAAAAACATCTGGAAGTGTGTTTTAAAGTTAGAACAGAGAGCTGTGTCTCTCTAGAGTCCCAAGATTATATGACATTAATTTCAGACATAAGTATCAGTTTAAACTCTGTGTCTCACACCCCTTCTGTGAGTCATCTAGCTCCTCCTTTTAGAATGAAAATTACAAAAATTACTTCCTACCAGGAGGTGTGTTAATAATGTGACATCAGCAAAACCCATTTCCCAAATTATGAGTCTCTGATCAACCAGTTCCTTTGAGGTTTACAACCCTGCAGTCTGTCACTCAGGTGTGAGACAGCCAACAGGAATCAGCTAAATGATGTCCTGCCCTGATATAATCAATGTATATTTAGTTTCCAACTTCAAAAGCATGAGGTCATAAAAAGGCCATAAAATGCAATTTCTCAAGGAAGTTAATTACATTACAGAGATCTCCTGGTCAGTGTAATACATCCTGTGATTTCAGTTGCTGACACCTTGTAATTTAAATGGGTCAGATCTCACAGACTGACATTTCATACACTGACCATTTATTTATACTACCAATATCATACAGTAATCATAACCAGCTGGCCAAGCATCACAAGGAGTACACCTCCTAGAGCCCGGAGCTACTGAAAAAACAAAACTCTGGGAAAGTAAAGGAGAGAAAAAAGCAGCAGCTGGGGAAGGCAGGTTGGGAAAATTAGACCTACTGTAGGAACCTCTCTAGAAGATCTACTTTTACAGTAAATTCTCAGAGGTTCCTACAGTAGGATCTTCCTCTCAGGACTGAATACGAAGCAGTCAAGAAGAAGTCGTTGGGGGTGTGGCTAGCTCTGCAACATGGCAGATGTGGTCTAGCTCAGCTTCACATGGCATGTCGTTAAAAAATGCTTCTAACCCGGCTGACAGGCGCGGCGATTGGATTTCCGCTCGTGGCATGGCGACCGGGTGTGGGAATGAACGAGGTCGGCTGGAGGGCCGGCGGAGGGGACAACGGCGTCCCACGACTGCTTGCTGTGTCCAGGGAGGAAGGGATCGCGACCGGTGCTGAGCGACCACTGGTGGAGGCGGTGGTAGAGCAGCATGTCTGGGTCATTGGGGTAGTGCGTGACGGGCCGGCTCACCGCAGCGTCCGGACATCACGCCTCAAAACTCAGGAAAATCACTCGCTGGCCTCCGGATGATGGCTCTTTGTTCCTGAGGGTCTCCAGTCCTTCCCGGTGCCTCCTGTTCCCCAGCAGCATCTCCGGGCCCTAGAAGTGTGCGCGGGGTCTATCCCCCCTCCGGCGCCTTCCCCCTCGGAGGAGAGGGACCCGCCTGGTGAAGGGATACACCGGAATACCCCGGGGGTCGGCTGCGATCTGGGGATCAGAGGAGGGCCAGGCAAGAACAGAGGAGGTCAGGAGACTTGGCAGAGCCGAAGGAGTAGAGGACCAGCAAGCACAGGGAGGAAAACTAGATCATGCAAAAAAAAAAAAAAAAAAATGCTCTGGCGCCTCCGACTAAGTTGAAGAGCAGCAGAAGTAAAACAGCAACGGGTAAATGGCCTCGAGCAGATAAAAATAAACAGTCTAAGCTGCACTTTGAACCAGCAGAACCGCCCAAAGAATCTCGCTGAGGACAGGAGGCTTGCTCTAGGAACCAGGCCAAGAGGGCTGAACTAGAAGCACACAACATGTCTGAAGTGGAACCCTCGCTTGCTACTGTTCTAGCCACATTAGCACAAATGCAGCACGAAACGAAAGAAAAAAATTACTCACCTTAGTAATGTTGTTTCTTCTAATGGAGTCTTGCTGTATTCTGACATATTGCAGTGATGTCCAACCTTTGAACTGCCCCGGAGATGAAAGAGTTAACTTTCCATGCCAGGCATGGAACGCTGAGCTCGAGCTCGGTTGAGACTCTGTCTGTTGCTGTTTGAACTCAAACCGTCAGATCTTTATGAGCTATACTCACTGGGTGCCCTGTGTGGAAACTGTAAACTTACACTAGCCAACTGGCTACTAAATATAATAAAAAGTTTTTGGTTCCAAAACAAAGACTCAAGTCAGGAAACCAAAAATAAAACAAAACACAACACCCACACCCCCAAACTAAAGAGGTGAGAAAAGAATGGGTGGGGCACCTCCCGAGTGCCAACACTGCTACTGCCACCCATCCCAAAACCAAGGTTCTGAGAGGGAGGCGGGTGGGGAAGTCAGAATACAGCAAGACTCCATTAGAAGAAACAACATTACTAAGGTAATTTTTCTTCAAACAACATAAGTCTTGCTGTATTCTGACTATAATACAGAACCAAGCAGTACCTCCATGGAGGAGGACAGAACCTACTTAGGAAATAGGCTCTGAAGCACTGCTGTGCCAAACCGAGCATCACTTCTAGCCTGGATATCCAGAGAGTAATGCTTGGTAAAAGTGTGTACTGTTTTCCAGGTGGCTGCTTGACAAATCTCTAAGATAGGAATATCCCTGGCAGCAGCCAGGGAAGCAGCTGTACCTCTGGTAGAGTGAGCCCTCAGACCTGAGGGTGGGATCCTACCTAGCTTTTCATAGCAAAATTAAATGCAAGAGACAATCCACCTGGCAACAGATCTCTTAGTGGCAGGCTTTCCCTTACCAACCTCACCATAAGTAAGGAACAGTTGGAGGGAGTCAAACCTGTGACCCTTGGTGCGCTCTATGTAGTAGCTAAGGGTCCTTTTCACATCCAAACTGTGCAGCCTCCTCTCCCCAGAGGAGGAATGGTCAGTGAAGAAAACAGGAAGGGACATAGACTGGTTAAGGTGGAAATCTAAAACCATCTTTGGCAAAAACTTCCTATTAGTCCTGAGGACCACCTTATCTCTATGGAAAGAGATAAAATCAGGCTCCACTGACAGGGCCTGTAACTCACTTATGCGTCTGGCAGAAGTGATGGCCACCATGAAAACAGTTTTCCAAGTCAAGTACTTAAGCTCCGCTGAGGACAAAGGCTCAAAAGGGGGTTGCATAAGCTGAGCAATGCAAACATTAAGGTCCCAAGTAGGGGCAGGGTCCCTGAAGGGAGGATTGGTATGAAGTAAACCCTTGAAAAATTTAGAAAACACAGGATGAGCTGAAAGGGAAGAGTGTTTGCCTGCTGAAAGGAAGGCAGAAACAGCTGCCAGATGCACTATTAGTGTAGCTGGTCTGAGTTCCAAGCTATTAAGATGAACCATGTAGTCAAGGACTGTGGGCAGGCCAGCAGACTCTGGAGAAATATGCCCAGGCATCATATGGAAAATCTTTTCCATTTAGAGTTGTAAGTGTTTCTGGTGGAAGGCTTACGAGAAGCCTTCAAGATATCCAGAACACCTTGAGAGAGGTGTAAATCAGCAAACTCTAACTCTTCAAGAGCCAGGCCTTGAGGTTGAGTGATTTGAGATTCGGATACCAAACCCTCCCCTGAGCACATGTTAACAGGTTGTAATTCCTGGGAAGAGACGGGGAAGGTGGACTGCTAAGGACAACAAGAGAGGGTACCAGGGCTATCTGGCCCAGTCTGGAGCAATCAGAATCACCCTGCAGGGTTGAGACCTGATTTTGACTAACACCTTGAACAGGAGAGGGAAGGGAAAAGCATACAGAACTTCACTTCCCAATAGAGAACTAGAGCATCCAGGGGACTGAGCCCAACACTGGGGCCTGCAGCAATAGAGAGGAAGTTGGTGATTGTTTGGGGCATAAAAGATCTATTTGTGGAGTGCCCCATCTGGAGAAGATCACCTTCAAAACCAGGGGATCCAGGGACCATTCGTGATGGCCCTGAGATATCCTGCTGAGAGCATCTGCCAGGACATTGTCTTTGCTTGGGAGGTGTACTGCTGTGAGAGAGGTGTTCAGGGAATAGGCCAGAGACCATAACTTCATTGCCTCTGTGCACAAGGCCATAGACCGAGTGCCCCCTTGCTTGTTGATATACCACATTGTGGTGGTATTGTCTGTCCTGATCTGAACTACTTTGTTCTGAACAGACTTGGAAAAAGCTTGAAGTACTAGAAACACTGCTCTGAGTTCTAATAGATTGATGTGAAGCAGAGATTCCTGAGGAGACCACAACCCTTGGGTGGTCAGGTCCCCCAAGTGGGCTCCCCAGCCTAAGAGGGCGGCATCTGTAGTAAGGATTAGAGAATGAGACTGAGTGACAAAAGGAACTCCCTGTCTTAGATTGTCCTGATCCTGCCACCACTGTAACGCCTGGATCAGGGTTCGAGTCACTGGAATCAGTTTGGTCAGAGGGTCCTTTTCTTGAGACCAGAAGGCTCTCAAGTGGAACTGAATGTCCCTCATCTGAAATCTTGCTCCCTGCACCACTGCTGTAGAAGCAGACGTGCCCCAGAAGCTGCAGAAAATGCCTTGCTGGTCGAGACACCCGGAGGATGAATGAAGAGGCCAGTGAGATAAGGGTCCTTGCCCTGTCCAGGGGAAGGAAGGCTCTTGCCCTTACTGTATCTAGCTCTGCCCCTATGAAGGTGAGGAGCTGTACAGGCTCTAGAACTGACTTTGAAAGATTCAGAAGGAAACCTAGAGAAGTGAGCAGAAGCTGAGTTATCTGTAGATGTAACTTGACTTGGTCTGGAGACTGGCCTACTATGAGTCAGTTGTCCAGGTATGGAAAGATGGAGATCCTTTTTCTCCTTAGGAAGGCAACTACTACTGCCAGGCATTTTGTGAACACCCTTGGAGCAGAAGTTAGGCCGAAGGGCATTGCTCTGAATTGGTAATGGGCTGAGGGCAGCTCGAACCTGAGGTACTTTCGATGGGAGCTTCTGATGAGAATATGGAAATAGAGATCCTTGAGGTCCAGGGAGACTAGCCAGTCCCCTGGCCCTAGAGAGGGTAGAATTATTCCCAGAGTCACCATTTTGAACTTTGGCTTTAAAAGGTGCTTGTTTAAATATCTGAGATCCAGGATGGGCAGCATTCTCCTGTCTTTGGGGGTTAGGAAGTACCTGGAGTACAATCCTTTCCCTTTGTGTGGGGTGGAACCCTCTCTATGACTCTCAGAGCCAAGAGGAAGAGACCTCTGCCTCTAGGGCAAGTGCCTCTGAAGGATTTGCAGGTGGAAAGGATCTGGTTCTCATCTTTGGAAACTTTTGAAGCTGAGAACCAGTCCCTGGCTACTACTTCCAGGATCCATTTGTCTGATGTTAAAGACATCCAGTCCTGGACAAAGTAAGCCAGCCTGCCCCTACAGGTGGTGGAGAATCGGCCCTGGCAAACCCATCAGGTGCCTGTTTGGCAGGGGCTTTAGGCTGAGGGGTGGAAGCAGGCCTGCTTGTACCTCATCCTCTCTGAAAACCCCTATGAGCATAAGCAGAAGAGGAGGCCTGGGCTTGGTAGAAAGGCCTATGAAAGGCCTGCCCTGCGCCTGGAATGCTGCCTCTGGGGAGTGGCTTGCCTTTCCTTGGCCTGTGCACTCCTATAGGTGGTTCTGTAATCATCCATTTTCTTCATGTAGTTCTCTGTTTGCTCCCCAAACAGAAATTACCAACAGGAAAATCCATGGCCTTAGTCTGGGTATCCTGAGACAGGCTAGTACATCCGAGCCAAGCCATCCTACGAAGGGCCACAGATGTAGCCATGACTCTAGATGAAACATCATTGGAGTCCACTGCAGCATGGAATTGCACCTTGGATGCTTCAATACCATCCGCAGCCACCTGCTCCAGCTCCTTGGCAAGCTGGCCAGGGACCTGTTTAGCTAAAGCCATTACAGTGTCCCATCTAGATTTCTGATATCTAGCTGTATAGGCCATATAATTAGCCTGCCTGAGTCCCAAGGATGCTGCCATGTACTGTTTCTTTGCCATGGCATCAATCCTCCTGGAGTCATATCTGGGGTGTGAAGCCAAGGGTATGTTGCCTTGTCACAGGCAGCAGCCTGCACTACCCCAACATGGCTGCATTGCTGGGTAAGAACTCCGATATCTGAGCCTGAGAGAGTATACCTCTTGTCCATTTTCTTGTCCACAGGAGGTAAAAATTAGGAGTCTTTAAAATTTTTATTGTCTGTTTCCCAAAGGACTTATGAGGGAATAGACAGCCTCCTAGACTCTGGGATATCCATCATTTCAACATAGTCAGGCTCCTCCTGGTCGTCCACAGCTTCTTCCATAGGAAGCTGAAGAGTTTCAGCCACTTTTTTTGTAGAACATAAAATGGGAAGGGGACTCAGAAAGCCTAGGAGGAGAAACCCCTGAAGGTCTGTCTGGGGAGACGTCCGGGTCAATAGGCACATCCAGACTTTCGTAATCACCATCAGCTATCCTCATACTCTCCTTCCTCCTCCTCCTCCAGTTCATAAAAATCTTCTAAATTATAGTCTGGAACCAGGGGAACCGACCGAACTGAGCCCCTTCCTGATGGTGCCAGTTCGGTCGGAACCGGGGTTAGCGACTGAACAATCCTTATCGCTTTGGCTATTTCATCAGCGGTCGGAGAAAGAATTTGTGGATCTGCACCGGCTGATTTATCTCTTCTTTTTCTTTTAACCAGAACCGACTCCTCGGAGTCGGTTCTCCTTTTGCCCAAAGAAGTTTCGCCCTGGTCAGAGGGCACTTCTTCTGGTTCGGTTGGAACCTAACTGGGCTGGCCATCTGGGTCAGCGGACTTCTTGGCCTCCCAAGGGTAGCTGCAGGAAAATTCTTGCAAATCTGGCAATCTGAATCGAGGTGGTCAAACCCCAGACAATAAACACAGGTGGTGTGGGGATCAGCCTTAGCAAAGACTTCCCCACACACACTACAGTGTTGAAACCCAGTGGGCCCAGTTTTTCTTTTGGGTTTCTCAGACATGGCCAGTCCTAACAAAAACTTACCCTTTTTTCGGCAATCCACCAGGCAAGACACCCTTATCGGTTCTGGCCGTGTGCAAGGTACGTGGAAAAACTGTAATGAAATCCATTTTTTTAGAACTGATAAGGACCGTTACCACACTCTAAAAGTAGAATAAACTTTTTTTTTTTTTGAACAACCTGATCGGTTCAAACCGAACCGATCCCACGTTTACAAGTTCCACACAGAAGAACAAGAAAATAAACCTATCTAGTACTCACGATACCACAGACAGAGACTGAACCAACAGTCTAACAGGTTAAATTCAGTTGAAAACTGAGAAAAACGGCACTTTAACCGACAAACTTGAACCGAGCAAAGGAGAAATCTCCGGAGCGACTGTTCAGTGAGGCAGAGTAAAGAATCTGACGGTTTGAGTTCAAACAGCAACAGACAGAGTCTCAACCGAGCTCGAGCTCAGCGTTCCATGCCTGGCATGGAAAGTTAACTCTTTCTTCTCCGGGACAGTTCAAAGGTTGGACATTACTGCAATATGTCAGAATACAGCAAGACTTCATGTTGTTTGAAGCTGGTTTTACCAACATTACAGCTCAAATTACTTACTTTCAAAGTGTGGTCACTGGACTTTCTGAAACTACTGCTACACATTTGACGCAGATTTCCAAACTGGAGGATTGAGTGAGCAGTTTGGAGGACTCCCTGTCCGCGGTGACCAGTGAGAGGAATGGCTTGCAGAAGGTGATGGAGGAGCTAGCAGAACGGGTAGATGACCAAGAAAATCATTCCTGACATTCTAATCTCCGCATAGTGGGACTACCAGAGGGTTTTGAGGGAAGAACCCTGAAACTGGCATACACAAATGGTTGGTTGAGCACCTTGACCTACTCCAGGAAATGCTGAAGTCTGAAGTGAAACAGGCGCATGGGCCAGCCCTAAAATCAGGGGAGAGACTGTGCCATTGTCTCATTAAATACTTGAGATATGTGGACAAAGAAGCCATTCTTAGAAGTGCTAAAACTAAGGGTCCCATCAATCTTAACAACTCCAAAGTGCACATATTTCAGGATTACAGCAGAGAAGAAAAAATTACTCACCATAGTAATGTTGTTTCTTCTAATGGAGTCTCGCTGTATTCTGACTATATGCAGTTAGCCTCAGCACTTGAACTACTCCGGAGTAAGGGGTTAATTCTATGCCGGGAATAGAACCTTGAGCTCAGTTTTCAAACCTATGTCTCTGGTACATCTCAGTGTAACCATCAGATTTTATGAGCAAAAACTAACTAGAATTATGGAAATTGTTTTAATTTTAGACCGAAAAGACCACAAAGCTTGGGTCCAAAAGACCCAAGTTGAGAAACAGAGTAGATAGTGAATTAAATATATAACAAATAACAAAGAACAACAACAACCCTCCCTACCCTAAGTAAAGGAGAAGTGCAAGGTACACCCTTGAGAAGCAACACTGTACCTGCCAACCTACATCCCCAAAAAACTAGGTTCTGAGAGGGGAGGCAGGGTGGGAGGTCAGAATGCAGCAAGACTCCATTAGAAGAAACAACATTACTATGGTGATTATTTTTTTCTTCAAACAACATGAAGTCTTGCAGTATTCGGACTATATGCAGACTACCAAGCAGTTCCCCCCAGTTGGAGAGGACACAGAACCTTACTTCGGGAACAGGCTCTGCAACACTGCTATACCAAACCAAGCATCACTCCTAGTCTGGATGTCCAGAGAGTAATGCTTGGTGAATGTATGGACTGTTTTCCAGGTGGCTGCTTTACATATTTCTACCAAAGGGATATTCCTAGCAGCTGTAAGGGGAGGCACCTGTACCTCTAGTCGAGTGGGCCCTCAGGCCTGAAGGAGGTTCTTTCCCTAATTTGGAATAGCAGAATTGACTACAAGAGACAATCCACCCAGCAGTAGTCCTTTTAGTGGCAGGTCTACCTTTTCCCACTTCTCCGTAAGTGAAAATAGCTTAAGACAATCCTTCCTATGTGCCTCAGTATGCTCTATGTAATAGCTAAGAGCACTTTTCATATCCAGACTGTGCAATCTCCTCTCCCCTGAGGAAGAATGGTCAGTGAAAAACATAGGTAAAGACACAGATTGATTCAGATGAAAATCTGATACCACTTTAGGCAGAAATTTTCTATTTGTCCTGAGGATCCCCTTGTCCCTATGACAGGAAATGAATTCAGGTTCTACTGACAAGGCCTGTAATTCACTGAACCTCCTGGTAGAAGTAATAGCTACCAGGAACACAGTTTTCCAAGTCAAGTACTTAAGCTCGGCAGAAGCTAAGGGCTCAAAGGGTGGCTGCATAGGCTGTGCAATGCAGACATTCAGATCCCAAGCTAGAGAGAAGGCTCTCTAAAAGAAGGGTTAATGTGGACCAAGCCTTTGAAGTACTTCCTGAAAACAGGATGGGATGCCAGGGAAGATCCCTTCTCTGCAGAAAGAAAAGCAGACAGCTGCTAAATGAACTTTAAGGGTCACAGGCCTAGGCTATTAAGATGAACCAAATAATCCAAGGTTGTGGCACCATCTGCAGCCTCTGGCTGTATACCTCTCTGAGAGTACCAAATGGTGAACCTTTTTCATTTGGAATTATAAGTTTTCCTAGTAGAAGGTTTCCCTACAGACCTTCAAAATATCCATGACCCCCTGAGAAAGACGCCAGGCCTGCATATTCTAACTCTTCAAGAATCAGGCTTTGAGACTGAGAGACTGGAGATTGGGATACCACATCCTCCCTTGAGAGGAGGTTAACAAATTTTGTAACATGGCAAAAACAAGAACTGCAGAAGTAAGGAAGACAATTGGTTCAATACCATCAGGTGGTATCAGAGCAACACGGCATTATGGCACGATAATGCCGTGTTGCTTGTGTAATACAGAAAGCAGGCACAGGGCAGAAATGAGCAGTGTGGGCAAAGTAGAGATAAAGCAGGGGAGCGAGGACTGACAAGAAGGAGCAGGAATGTAGAGCGAGAATGAGCATGCACGGAATGAGCAGAGAGGAGCAACCTGCAGCCACGGTCGTCTGAAACGCAGCCCCACAGGCAGTGCAATGAGAAATGCGAGCAGGAGATAATTAGGAAAGTTTAGCAGTAGGGGGAGACCGAGTGTGAAGGAATGCTGCTGAAAATGCAAGGCAGAGACATGTAACAGTGGCAATGAACTGATAAAAGCAAGGAGAATGGTGCAGAAACAGAAGCGTGAAAGGGCGGATGAAGCGATATTAGAGTGAGGTTGGGGAGACACATAGAAGGTTACAAAATATATTGACGCGGAAATAGGGAAACACAGAAATGACCGTAGTAGAGACCTTCAAATGGAGCTAGTGAAATAGTAGCCATGCAGATCTTCTAAATTGCCAGAAGGAAGTGTTGATACTTTGTGCAGACATAAGTTAAATATTGTTTAAATAACATCAGGATATAAATGGAACTGTGCTAAATGTTGAAAAAGTGCAGCAAATAAATCAAAAGAAAGCAAAATGGCTTTGTATTAGTGCATGCACAGCATGAGAATAAGAGGCAGAATAACCACACAATCCTAAAAGCCATGTTACAAGCGCATTAATCCACTCCGAAGGTGGCATCTAATGGGGAGTTAATGCATGGTTGGTCGTTGTAGGCATTTGGCCTGCGGCCTCGGACCCCAACGGCCCCAACCAAGCATTAACTCCTCATTAGATGCCACCTTCATCGTGGATTAATGCTTACGTGTCTCCTGGGTAGAAACAGGGGGAGTGACGCTGCTGGAGACAAAAACGAGAGGATACCAAGGTTGTCTGGTCCAGTCTGGGACCACTAGAATCACTGTGCAGGGTTGAGACCAGATCTTGATCAGGACTCTGACTAGTATAGGAAAGGGAGGAAAGGCATAAAGAAACCTGCCTGTCCAATCTAATGGGAGAGCATCCAGAGGAACAGTCCCTAGGACTGAAGGTCTGCAGCAAAACAGAGGAAGTTGATAACTGTCTGGGGCTGCAAAGGATCCATCTCTGGAGTGCCCCATCTGGTGAAGATGACTTTCAGGATATAAGGGTTCAGGGTCCATTCGTGATGGCCCTGGGATATTCTGCTCAAAGCATCTGACAGCACATTGTCCTTCCCTGGATGATGAACTGTGGTCAGGGAAACTTGGAGAGAGTAAGCTAGAGACCAGTTTCATGGCTTCTGTGCAGAAGGCCGTAGACTGCGTGCCTCCCTGATTGTTTATGTACCACACTGTGGTGGTGCTGTCTGTCCTGACTTGCACCACTTTGCCTTTGACTGACTCAGAGAAAGCCTGGGGGGCTAGGAACACAGCTCTGAGTTCCACGAGACTGATGCGAAGGAGACTCTTGCTGTGACCAAATTCCCTGTGCAGTGAGAGTCCCCAGATGGTCTCCCCAACCCAGGAGAGAGGCACGTGTGTTTAAAACCACTGAGGGGGCTTGACTGAGAAATGGGACACCCTGTCTGAGATTGTCCTGATCCAGCCACCACTGGAGAGCTTGGACGAGAGTCCAAGTCACTGGAATAAGTTTGGTGAGAGAATCTTCTGAGACCAAAACGACCTTAAGTGGAACTGAATGTCCCTCATCTGAAACCTGGCCCCTTGTACCACAGCAGTGGAAGCTGCCATGTGGCCTAGGAGTTGGAGAAAGTGCCTGGCTGGTCGAGAGACTAGAGGCCGAAGAGAGGAGGCCAGATCTGTAAGGTGGTTACCCTTGTCTGTGGGAGGAAGGCCCTTGCCTGGACAGTATCTAACTCTACTCCTATAAAAGTGAGGAGTTGTACATGCTTGAGAACTGACTTGGGAAGATTGAGGATAAATCCTAGGGAACTGAGCAGATTCTGAGAAACTTCCAGAGCTGACCTGACTTGGTCTGAGGATTGGCCTACAATTAGCCAGTCATCCAGATAAGGGAAGACTGAGATACCCTGCCTTCTGAGGAAGGCCACTACTACTGCAAGGCACTTTGTAAATACCCTTGGAGCTGAAGTGAGGTCGAAGGGCATGGCTCTGAATTGGTAATGGTCTGAGGGCAACTCGACCTGAGGTACTTTCTTTGGGAGCACCTGATAGGAATGTGGAAATAGGCATCCTTGAGGTCCAAGGATGCTAGTCAATCCCCTGGCCTCAGAGAGGGGAGGATTACTCCCAGAGTCACCATTTTGAACTTTGGTTTTGTGATATGTTTGTTCAGATATCTTAAGTCTAGCATGGGTCGCCACTCCCCTGTCTTTACTGGGATAAGGAAGTACCTGGAGTACAGGCCTTTGCCCCTGTGTTGTGGAGAGACTTGTTCCACAGCTTTGAGAGCTAGCAGGGAAGAAACCTCTGCCTGTAAGGCAATAGTCTCTGATGCTGATGCAGGAGGAAAAAAAAACCTGACTCTCATTTTTGGAAATCTCTTGAAACTGAGAGCCAGGCCCTGGCTTACTACCTCCAGGACCCACTTGTCTGAAGTAACAGACTTCCAGGCCTGGAAATAGTAAGCCAGCCTGCCCCCTACTGGTATAAGGGAGGCGACCCGAACTGACACATAAGTGTGTCTGTTTGGCAGGAGCCTTGGACTGGGAAGAGGATGCAGCCCTGCTCATCCCCCTTCTACCCCTCCCTCGGAAGAACCCCCTCTGTAGGAAGGAAGAGGAGGCCTTGGCTTTGTAAAAAGGCCTGTGAAAAGGCCTGCCCCTGCCCCTAGACTGCTGCCTCTGAGGAGTGGCTTGCCTCTCTTTGGCCTGTGCAGTCTTGTAGGTGGTCCAGTATTCATCCATTTTCTTCATATAACCTCTTTCTGCTCCCCAGAGAATTACCAACCACAGGGAAATCCATGGCCTTAGCCTGGGTATCCTAAGACAGGCTAGTACATCTGAGCCAAACAAATTTCCTGAGAGACACAGATGTAGCCATGACTCTAGATGCCACATCATTAGAGTCGACAGCAGCATGAAATTGCACTTTTGATGCCTCTATTCCATCAGCCGCCACCTTCTCCAGCTCTTTGGCTAGCTGGGGGGAGGCCTTCTTTGCTAGTTCCATTACAGTGTCCCACCTGGACTTCTGGTACCTACTGTAGCTGTATAGGCCATGCAGGTTGCCAGCCTGAGTCCAAAGGAAGATGCCAAGTACTGTTTTGTTTTGCCATGGCATCCACCTTCCTGGAATCTTTATTGGGGTGAAGCCAAAGGAATTTTAGCCCCATCACAGGCTGGAGCTTGCACTACTCCAACATGGCTGCAATGGTTGTACAAAAATTCTGTACCCGAGCCTGACAGAGTACATCTCCTGTCCATTTTCTTATCCACAGGAGGTAAAGTTAGCATCTGCAAAATTTTCCTTGTCTGTTTCCTCAAGGACTTGTGAGGAGGAAAGACAGCCTTTTGGACTCTGGGACATGAATCATTTCTATATAGTCAGGCTCTTCTTCCTTATCAGCAGCTTCCACCACTGGAAGCTGGAGACTTTCAGCCACTTTTCTGTAAAACAGAAAATGGGAAGGGACTCAGAAAGCCTGGGAGGGAAGACAATGGAAGGCCTGTCTGGGGAGATGTCGGACTCTATAGGCTCATCTAGGCTGCCAAATTCAGTATCTTTGAAATCTTCTTCCTCCTCTTTGTCTCCTCCCTCCACATCATAAAACAATTCCTGATCATAATCCAATGGAGCTGGGTCCAACTGAACCGACCGCTTATTCGAGGGATCAGTTCGGAAAGAACCGACGAAGTGACTGCACAATGCTTATTGCTTTGGAAATTTCAGCGGCGGTTGGAACTTGTGGTTCAGGATCCGAACTGGCTGACTTCCTTTTTCTTTCTGACAGAACCAACCCCTCAGAGTCGGATCTCCTTTTGCCCCTTGTGTATCGCCCGTGTCAACAGGCACCCCCTCAGGTTCGGTTGGAACCGAACCGGGCTGGCCATCCGGTTCAGCGGACTTCTCGGCCTCCCTTTCCTTCAGCCTACTTAATCTCTCATCTAAAGTGGCTTTGGGAAAGTTTTTACATATTTGCAGTCTTATTTGATGTGGTCAATCCCAGACCATAAACACAAATGAGGTGGGGATCAGCTTGTAAAAGCCTCCCACACTCAGTACAGTGTTGAAACCCAGTGGGACCGATTTTCTTGTTGGGTTTCTCAGACATAGCCTTAACCTACAAATTACCCGTAACAGCTTTTCATTTATTTATTTATTTAGTTTTGTTGACCCAGTAAGAGCACTAGACATATTCTGCCTATTTTCAGGCACGACCCGGGAAGGGATACAGATGAATGCCAACTGACTTTGAACTAGATTAAGCTGTTGGTGGTATTTTAGTGAATGGGGGGAAATTTTGGCCAGTGCTACAGGGAAATTCCCCTACTCTTTTCGAGAAGTGCCATGGGATCTTTAACATCCACCTGAACTACCACCAGAACAGGCAGATGGGACCTCGGTTTAACGTCTCATCCGAAAGACTGAATCTCAGGAGTGCAACACCTCCCTCATGCTGCAGTGTCAGTATTAGGATATTAACCCAAGTGCCTGGTGTGAGGCTAGAACCCACAGGCTTCTGATCTCCCGGCCTCAGAGGCGAGTGTGCTACCTGCTGAGCCACTGACACTGACACTTTTAAGCCAGGTAATACACCCTTATCGGATACGAATCGTGTCACGGGCTGTGGAAAAAAAAAAATGAAGAAAATCTCATTTTTGTGAAACCGCTAAGAACCGGACACCACCACTACTAAAATCTCAGAAAAACAGAAATAAGAGATTGTTTCGGTTCCCAACCGGACTGACAGATAGGAAACTGAAGAAAACAATTTCCACAAGAAAATTCAGAAACAATTCACAATCTACTTACGCTACCCTGTACCAAAGACAGAGATTTGGTACCGAAAAACAAATTGGTTTAACAAACCGACCGATTCAAACTATATTGAACTGAAGGAGAAACCTCTGGAGCGACTTCACAATTAGCGGAGTAAAGAATCTGATGGTTACACTGAGATGTACCAGAAACAAAGGCTTGAAAACTGAAATCAGAGATCAATATTCTATGCCCTGGCATAGAATTAACCTACTCTCCGGAGCAGTTCAAGTGCTGAGGCTAACTGCATATAGTCAGAATGCAGCAATAATTTATGTTGTTTGAATTACAGGTCAGAAAACAACAATATAACTCTATGAAATCAAAGCTCTTCTCAATGGGATGGAAGTTTGCATTTATGTACCTGGCAAAACTACGAGTAGACAGACCCAGAAATCCACCTAGATTTTTCACCTGCCCGAAAATGACGGAGAGATGGGTCGAAGAAAAATTCAAGCACAGACCCAAACAATCTTCTGCAAATCCAAATGATGCTAACAGGTCTATCTTATTCTGCACTAATTATTCTTATTTTTAAAATGGGGATCCTTGAAAGCAGGGTGAATGCAGCTCATCGAGGGGAACATCTTGAGCCCGCAGTCAGCCTACCACATCAGTGTTTGTCTACCTCCAACTAGGGCAGTAAGTGGGGACTAGTGAGCTGTGAACCCTGTGTACCTCCCGAACACATCCATTAGCAGAATATCATCTTCTGTGTCGATAACATGAAGAACATGGCTAGCAAATCCTTGGTACTCAGACTCATTTGGCTGAATCTGCCACGACTGAAACTATATGAGGTTTGAAGTCATACACCCCATGTCTGGGGACATGGGTAAAACAGGACTTCTAGCTTGCCTTTCTTTTGTTGTTCTGACATCCTAAAGGATCAAGCTGGAGTCAATGAATGTCAGGGAAAAACTTATTCTATACCTCTTTGGAGCCCGGATACAAAATGACAACATATACTGTAGGAGCTGAAAGTTTCAACCTGGTTTAACCATTACTAGGTGGCGCCTCAAACTTCCTTAGGCCCTAGAGAGGACTGTGTTGCTCCTGAGTTTATATACCAGTTTATTGAGTTTTAGAGTAATCACTGAGCCATGGTGCTCGTTTTGCAATCATCTATTGAATGCTGGGTCGAGTGTGCAACCACAGCCTTTGCTTAAGTTAATCAAATTTCCCCACGTGATTTGTTTGTTGTACAGTTCAATATATGTGGGGGCCTCATTATATGAGAATAGTTTAATATGTGCCAAAGATTAGATAGGATATGTTAAAAGTTGGGACTTCCGGTGACGTCACCCCCTTAATGGCTATATCTCTGTAGCGCTCTCCTATCCCCAGGGAAAAAACTCCATCTTATAGGAACAAACCAACGAAAAATATACCAAAATGGCTACCAAAGATAAAGAAGGTCAGAAAGCAAACAAATCCAGGGGCAGATTGGCCAACAGGCAACGGGATGGTGACAGATTGCAGGGACAAGATCAGCTGAGCTAGAGCTCCTCGCCAGCAGGCCTCGTGAGCGAAATGCATATGGATCAGGAGACAGAGATACTTTCCAGATTGCGATTCAAAATTTTATTAGGAGAGATAAGAGCCTTTCGCACCGAGACGAAACAAGAATTCAGTGCCCTGCAGAATCATCTTACTGAGGAGGAAACAAGGGTCAAGGTATCCGAACAGCGTATTTCAGACCTCAAGGATGGATCGCACAGCTTGCAAATGGCGGTGGCCCTACTGGTATCCCACCAAGAAGCTCTGAAAGAAAAATTAACTGACCTTGAGGCTAGATCCAGACACAACATCAGGATACATGGCCTTTCTGAGGGAGTGGAATCGGGTGCATGGAGGGATATATGGAGGGACTTCTCTGGGAGGTTTTGGATTTGCCTGCTGACTTCCAATTCAAAATAGAGAGGACACATCAGGCTTTATCTCCCAAACCAGCTAGCCCAGAGGCCGCTCCCAGTCTATCATGCTGAAATTTTGCAGTTACTAGGACAAAGAAAGGTTACTACGCACAGCCTGGGCACAGAAAGTAGTCAAATATAAAGCAACAAGACAATGACTACCCAGTGGACATCGCTAAACAATGAGTGTTGTATTCACTGATTCTAAGGATTTTGAGGGAGCACGGGGTTAAGTTCCAAACCCCATATCCAGCGAAACGGAAAGTTCTTTGGGAAGAGGGCAGTACACTGTACAATACTCCGTTGGAAATTCAAAAGGAACTGAAGAACAGAGGATGGTGTTCTGACTCGGAGCATCCGATGGAGCAGCGTATCTGCCCGAGCAGTCTAGAGTGGCACACTTCTGGTAAACATTCTCAAGGGCATGCAGCTCGAGCGATCGCACCAAAAACGATGAGGGACATTAAAATGCTACTTGAGCAGATGAAAACGCACACTTCCAAGGAGACTGAACAGCAGATAGAGGGAAATGGGAATGCCTGATTAACTGAACTCAGCTGAAAGCTGTTTTTTCAGTTTATCGTAACTCCCAGGGAACCCTGCAATATTCACCTTGAGTTTGATTTTTTCTGAGCATATACAGGAGTAAGAGACTAGCAGGCACTGTTTCACCGCAGCATCTTTGAGTCTTGCTATCTGAGAGGCTAATATTATAAACGGGGAGAAAGGAGGAAAGAGACGGTTCTTGTTTCCTTTTTCTTTTTTGCTTGTATCTCAATACATACTGGTCGATTCAATCAGAAGGGGACATTTACTCCTTATATAGATGTCGACGGTTCAGCACAATGTCAAGGACAAACAGACAGAGCAATGCTTTGAAACAAAGTCATGTTGTTAGTTAAACAAATTACAATATTGATGCTGGGCAATGTTAATGGGGGAGTCTACCCCCAGAAATTATAGAGAACTTTCCTAAAGGCCTAACAGAACTGCCCCCACTAACAGATGGGTGTCATCAGAGAAATGTTAAGTTTTAAAGGGGAGGTAGGAATTTTCAACTCACATGACTGAATTACTCATCAGCATGTTTTTCTTTATCAGTTCTTTAATGGGGATGGGGCAGCCCTCACCAGAGGAGGTTGGCAGTTTCTCAGGATATTAACAACATCCCTCTAGACCCCGAAATTCGGGTTCAGGATGACCTGGCACAGAGGACATCCACTCTTCCTCCCACACGGGGGTCGGTCAGATTGAACACCCCCTCCGTGCTTATTAGGGGCTATGTCTTATAACCCCCTCCATTGGAAGCCTATGTGTAAATAGTTTTTTACAGAGTTATTGGGTTACATTAGTTACTCTATTATTGGTTTGTTTATTCATGACCAAAAAGCTGCAAGAGCTTTTCATTTTATGGGTCGGTACTCCTAGCAATTCTTGTTGGCTATTACCAAATTGCAAGAGAAGATGGTGGTTCACAGATGGGGTAAATTTTTAGGGGAAGAATTAGAGATGGGGATGGATAACCCGGGGGCTAATCATGGTAGAAGCCTAGAAAAGATTATACGAGACTATGGCTAATAATTCTCACATTACATGTATTTCACACAATGTAAATGGCCTAAACAACCCCATAAAGAGGTACCGGGTCCTTTCCTCCATTAAGAAACAAAAACGAATATTTGAGATGCTTCAAGAGACCCATCTGTTTGAACTGGAGCACCAGAAATTGACCAGATTTGGGTTTGCTACGGTGGTGGCCTCCTCCTCCTTTAAAGGGTGGAAACGTAGAGGCACAGAAATATTAATACCGAAGCACACCCAATTTCAGCAGATTTCCTATGCAGATTCAGAGGGCCAGTTGGCTATTATTGTGGGGCAACTGGAGGGTAAATTGGTACCCATTGTCTCCCTATACATTCCACTAGGCTCTATTGGGGGCAACTATATGGGGATTATGTCAAAAAATTACAGAATTGCAGAAGGGGACCTTAATCATGGGGACCATAACCAGATTTATAGTCAAGAAGACACCACTAACCCCAGGGCAGTGAGATCGAGCGCTCAAAGTTAACCATGCGATATATTAAGGAGGTCCAATGGGTGGGCGCATGGAGAGCCCTCCACCCAAGGGGAAAGAATACACCCATTATTCAGCCCCTCATGGGGTTTACTCTAGGACAGACTCCTTTACATTTCTAGGAGCATTTACATCTAGTGAAAGAATGTAAGCATACCCCTTCTGTCTTGTCAGATCATTCTCAGGCGACCCTTAGGATGGACTGGATGATGGATAGCACCCCAAAGCTCTGGAGATTCAATGATTATTTGTTGAATCTATCAGAATTTAGAGAAGTGATGAACACCAGAATACCCCAAATTATACAGGATAACATCTCCCAGAGACAAGCAGATCTACCCTGTGCAACACCATTAAAGTGGTCTTCCGGGGGAGACATAATCAAATTTGCTTCTAATTATAAAAGGAGGCAGGAGCAGCAGTCTGTCACCTTGCAGCAACAACTTAGGACTCTTCAAGACTACCTGCTTATCTATGTGATGAGTCCTGAGGACTCTCTGAGACCCTGTGGCATACCCTCAAGGAATCTGCATCTGTGGCGAAATGTGACGAAACAGAGGTTCTTAAATTAAATTATATCCCCTCCGAATTCGAGCAGATTTCCCATTTAAGTGGGATCTCCAAAGTCTGAAATACTTAGGAGTTAATTTAACCAATAACAACTCAGAAATGCTTAAAAATAATTATATCCCCCTGCTGGGGAGCCTGAGCAGAGACCTAGAAAACTGGGCCTTGGTCCCTTTCCCTTTCACACAAAGAGTGGAGGCAGTCCAGTATGGTGCTTCTTCCGAGGTTTCTTTACCTCGGACAGACCCTTCCCTCACGGGTTCCACGGGAATTTTACAGAGACCTTAATAGAAGGATCTCTGCATTTCTGTGGCAGCACCACAGGCCAAGGATTAAATATTCAGTTCTTCAGTTGCCCAAATTCAAGGAGGGCTCGGCCTCCCAGACTTCAGACAATATCATAGGGCTGCCCAGCTGAGGACAGTTGTTTACTGGTACCAAAATAATTATACCGCACGATGGAAGGACTTGGAGATGAGGGAAGAAGACCTCCTCCAAACCAATAAAATTCTGCTGTCACTATTCAACCCCTGAGACCAGGAGGGGAGTTCCAACCCCTACACAGGAGCAACCCTCCAGGTTTGGAGGGAACTTCTACTAGAGAAGAAATTAGCTAGATGGAGACATCTTCTCAGTTCTATCCCATACACGGAAGCCTTTATTCTGCTAAGATGGATTTGGGTCTTAAAGATGGGAGAGGGTGGGACTCTTATTTAGTGGCACATTTTATATGGGAGGGTAGGATGTTGTTATTATCCAAATTAACAGAACAATATGGGCTTCTTCCTCAAGACAGATTCAGGTACTTTCAAGTGAGGGACTTTATTAACTCCCTTTCGCCTGGCTCTTGGACCTCGACGTCAACCCCAATAAGAATTTCTACACTTATAGCTATTATAGATGGTAAGGCCAGGTCAAAGCATATTATTTCACATCTCTATAAGGCTCTAATTTCATCGCAGGGTGACTTGCTTGATAAAATTAGATTGACACGGGAATCAGATCTAGATATACAAATTCCCAGGGAGATATGGGATAGACATTTAGCGCAGATACAATGGAGAACTGGAGCCCCAGCTGGAAAGAATTCTCATGGAAGATGGCTTTGACATTCTTCAGGACCCCAGGATCCAGGCAAGTACAAGCAAGGGATGACCCCAGAGTGTTGGAGAGAAGTTTCTGCAGCCTTGGCTCATGTCATGTGGTCCTGTCCCAAACTAAAAGATTATATAGAGGCGCTATGGGGGCAGAGGATTACTTCATGCAGACATTAATTCTTTCCCGGAATTATTATAATTTTTTTTTTTTAAATCAGTGGTGCCTCTAGAATGCAGAGATGTAAATACAAGAAAGTTATAAAAGATCTGCATACTGGCAGCCCAAAAGGCCATTACCTGAAAATGGCTTACACGGGATCAGATAACATTAACACAGTGGCAGGATATGATGCTGCCCATTTACAAGATGGAATCTTTAATGGCGTTAGTAAACAAAACACAGGAAAATCTGAAATCATATGGAGAAATTGGGTATTGTACATCTCCCCACTGGGACCAGAATTTATTCCCTAAGCACTCATGACATGGACCAAGCCCTTATCTAGTCTGTCTGAATGTAACTTGATATTTACATGGGGAACTTTCAGTGACTAAGATTTTTGGGAGCCCGATATTTATATATATATATACACATACATACACACACACAATTAAACTGCGCAGCTATATATGTTTTAAGTTATTTATTTTTTACCTGTTAGGTTTCTATTTTTTTATCATAATTATTGTATGTCTCAATATGTATGGTCATACACTGTAAAGACAACTATGTTTGTGTAGCATTAGAAAAGAAAATAAAGAAAGCTAAAAAAAAAAAAGGATATGTTACAGGTTATAAAAGTAATTTTATTGTTCGAGGATAGGTCCTCTGGCACTACTAGGCCTGAAAAGGGGGGCATGAGACAAGTTTAACAATGTGGGTGGGAATATCAGAGGTACTTTCTTTTTTTTTTTTTTTTTATTTGTTGTTTAACCAGGTATAGCACACTAAGCTGAAAGCTTTTTTACAGGAGCGACCTGGGAGCACAAGGAGGTTAAGTGACTTGCTCAGGGTCACACAGTATGCAAGTGGAAGCTGTGGGATTCAAACCCAGGTCTGGTCTGCTGGATGTCACCAGATTTGCAGCTCAGAGCCTTAGACCACTCGCTATACTGCCTCCTTTCATCATGGTTGTGTATGTATAATAGGGGGATGACCCAAAGAAGGGTATATAGAGGGGATGGGGGCCTGGGGTTCGTCCTTTCAACAGATGCCTTCAATGCTGTACAAATTTGTTGGTTGGAGGGCGTTCTGGTACCCTACGTCACTGCTAACTGGGTGGGGGCGTGGAGGAAATGGACAGTGTTAAAAGGAGATAAAATTTGGATGTTGCAATGTGGAAATAGATCATTTAACTACTTGGTTGTTTTGTGGATTCAGTGCATGTTACTAGAGAGGAAACTGGAGGCTGACTTGACGGTCTTACATACTTTTTATTCTGTGAGTTTATCAGTGCCTACTTCTATATTCTGACTATGGCTAAGCCATTCAAAGTAGCTACCTAGAATATCAACGGGTTAAAGTCAGTGGTCAAGAGGAAACATTTCTAAGCAGAGGTTAGAAGGTCCAAATGGCAGGCGGTGCTTCTCCAGGAAATGCACATGTCGGGGCTGCTAAAACGGGTGCATCATTTGGGGAACATGGATTTCTTCCACCTTTTTGTCTAAGGCTAGAGGAGTTGCTATATGGTTCCCACAAGAAACCCAGGCTAATATTCTAAGTCGGGATCATAGACCAGTCGAGATATGCTCTAGTTAGGGCGTAGGTAACTGGGGTGAGTACTTTATCATGGAGATCGATATACGAGTCCAATGTGGAGGATACTAGCTTCTTTAAGAAGCTGGCCCTGGATATGGCGGGTTGGCCCAGTCCATGGATTCTGGGGGGTGAGACTGTAATTGCGTTAGAGACACCACTCCAACCCAGCTCCCATTCCCCTTTCAAAAAATGCCTGAGCCCTGGGGGAACTAGAATTAGAATTTGGACTGCTGGATCTCTGAAGGCATCTAAACCCAACTGGCAGGGATTACAGCTTTTATTCCCATGCTCATCAATCATATGCCTGGCTGACAGAATGTTACTAAGCCCATCACTTCTGTCGGGGTTACTTGCTCAGTATTCCACTACACTATTGTCTGACCATGCCTCCCCGCCGATTGAATGATCTCCTTCTGATTCACCACCTGTGGTTAGACAATGGAGAATGGACCCTCTACTCCTACAAGATCATAGGTATAAAGGAACAATGGCAAGTAGCATAGAGGAATTTTTTACTTTTCAATAAGAGGGAGGATACGTCACATCGTACCAGATGGGAAGCCCTTAAGGCCTTTATTAGGGGTCAATCCATAGCATTTTCAGCCTATATGAAAAAGTTTAATGATCAAGAGATAAAACACCTCTGCATCAAAATAGGCGCAAGTAAAGGTGCCCACAAGTTAAAACCCACTATGCCTCTTTACAGGGTGATCCAAAAGTTAAAATGGCATTTTAGTACACTGAGCAGTGCAACAGTGGAGCGGGCCATCTTGTTGGCCCAGGCCAGAGCTTATTTTGATGGGTGGGGGTGGGGGGTAAATACCTGGCTTGGCAACTCCATCGTAAGGAGGGGGAGAGAATGATTAGCCAGATATATGATGTATCCGGGCAAATGGTGCAGGACCCAACAGCAATTGGTAAGGTGTTTGGGGACTTTTACAGTGCTTTATACACTTCAGAGGTGGCTCCCACCAGATTGGGGATAGACCAATTCTTTGCAAAGACCCCATTACCGGTACTGAGTGGGGAAGTAGCAGAAATACTTGATTCACCTATCTCTAAGCATGACATGAATGCCCATTAAAACTTTGAAAGGTGGCAAGGCCCCTGGCCCTGATAGCTACCTATAGATTTCTTTAAAACTTTCCACTGTTTATTGTTGGACCCCTGTATGACATGATGGAGGAAAGTCTTGCTGAGGGTGAGCTACCCCCCAACCACACGGTTCTGCACCATCACAGTGCTGCCTAAGCCAGGTAAAATCCCACTTGGTGTGCATCACATAAACCCATTTCTTTGCTTATGGCTGATTATAAGATACTGGCTAAAACTCTGGCCTCCCGACTAGAGCTGGTACTGACCAATATCATACATCCAGACCACTCTGGCTTTGTAAAGGCCACTAGAGTAAGCACAATATCCGAGAACTCTAAATGTGATTCATCGCTGAGGAAAAGTGCAAACTTCGCATGGGGATGCAATCCTGGCTATAGATGCAGAAAAAGCATTCAACCGCATGGAGTGGGGTACCTTTTGAAACTCTGGGAAAGCAGGCCTGGGCCCATCATTTCGTCATGGGTGAAAATACCATCTACAAACCCACATGTACAGATAGCAGCGAATGGTCTGATTACTCCGTTGTTTGGCCTAGGAAGGGAACCAGACAGGGATGCCTCTATCTCCCCTTCTATATGTAATCTCACTTGAACCTCTGGCCTCTGCTCTCAGAGTACATCGGGGAATTAGAGGGCTGATTGGGGGGAGGGACAGTGAGCACAAACTAGCGCTATATGCTGACGATTTACTATTACACCTGCAGCAACCCGCAAAGGATCTACCAGCAGTTCACCAGCTGATGAAAGAGTATGGGTGTTATCAGGGCAGAAAGTGAACTGGACTAAAATTTAGCTTCTCCTCATAGGGAAATTGGAGACATCGATCTTAACAGCTTGGGGGCCTCCAGCTAGTCACAAAAAAAATATATATTTGGGTATCTCCGTTCTGGCTAAGATTAGCTCCCTATACGCCCTGAATTACAAAACTCTTTTAACAAAAATTTCTGAAGACTGTGACAGATGGCAAAGTCCTCCTATCTCATTACTGGGGAGAGTAGGGGTCATCAAAATGTCAATACTCCCCAAATGCCTATACCTATATCAATTTCTTCCCATAAAGGTCCCAAATGCCCATTTTAAGCGTTTGAATGCGATCCTGCACAAATTCAAGCGACGGGGTAAGGCGGCCAGGATTGGAAGAGCAATACTGCAGATGCCGCAAAAGCTAGGTGGGGCAGGGCTACCTAATTTTCTGTGGTATTATTGTGCGGCTCAACTTGCATACTTGACAACCAGATCCGGGGCAGGGGAGGTTGGGCTGGTGGAAACTGGAGGAAGATACCTTGAGTGGATCTATCAGAGGAGAAATACTTGCAGCAGCCCTGGGTAGATGCCCACACCCATCTCAAACACTCCCCCCAGCCTTCCTCCTATACTGATCTGTCTACTGCTATGCGATTTAGGGAAGAATGTACGACAGCACTGATACAGAGGCTCATTTACTGGAGCTGTAAAGGGCTAACCATGGTACAACACCTATATGATGGAGGCACTATTTTAAGTTTTGCATACCTCTGCACAAAGTGGCGCTTATCAAAGGGGGATTTTTTCATACATCTCATGCTTAGAAGTCGAATTGGGGACACCCTTGATCCAACTAATGCCTGCCTCCCCCCCTCGTCCCTTGAGGAGGAGCTATATAAACCACAACCAGGCAACAAAGCACTAACAGCATGTTATCAAATAATACAGAGAGTGGAATGCTGTCCAATGGGGAAGATACAGACAGCATGGAGCATGAATCTTTGTGTATCAGTTGATGCCAATACTTGGAGGCGGGCAAGCCTACACCTGCAGCATTGCTCTAGAAGTAATAAACTCAGATAAGTTCAACTGAACCTTACAGTATGTATATAGCATACATTACCCCCATAAGGCTTCACCAAATTGACCCACAAAAATCCAACTCTTGCCCTAAGTGCATAAGTGGTGTGGGAGACTTCCTCCATATGGTCCTGACTTGCCCTAGGGTGACTCCATTTTGGTACGGGGTACATCAACTGATGAGTGGTGTAACGACCATCTAATACCGGTTGAAGTTAATGTTGGGTGCAGACCCTTACCACCCAGGAGGAGGGTCCTCTGATCCTTTTGGTCGGTAGCTATGGTAAATGCCGAAAAATCTGGCTCAGTTGTGGATGGCACCATCTCCCAACATTCAACAATGGGTTGGTAACCATAAACAATGTAATGGCACTGGAGAGGGCACAACTCACAGCACTTGGAAAGAGACAGGACTTCCTGACACCTGAAACCCCTCGGTGTGCCATTGAGAGGGCCAGTTTCCCATAATACACTACTGTTTGGAGTAGTTAATAATTATCTTATGTATGGTCAGAGGCATGGGAAAGCCATCCATTACTCTGAACTAACCCCTGGTGTGATCTTTGTGATTGTGTTCTCTGTGATTGGGGAAATGTACGCTCTCTCCTATTACTCGACATTCTGCGACTGTCATGGTCCCTCTTGATGATTATAAAACATATATTACAGAATTATTAGACATGCATTAGAGGATAATTAACATGTATTAAGTGAATAAGTGACAGTGAATTGAATATGTAATCGCATTGATTAAGTGAATGTCTATTTCACAATGCAACATCCATTCAATAAAATATTTTGAAAAAAAAAAAGAAAAGAAAAGTTGGAGACTAAGTTCTGGAAGAAGAAAAAGTCTCCCAACTAGAGGGCTGCTTAAGACAATAGGCCTTGCAAGACAGCGAGGCCAAAACCAGTCCTACGCCTAGAGGCAATGTCCAGACTATAATGCTTGGTGAAAGTATGGATGGAAGACCACGTGGCCGCAGCACAAATATCCGCAGCAGACACATTCTGCAAGGAGGACGTCTAAGCAGCCGTACTGTGGGTCAAGCGGCCTTTCACTTCTCCAGGAAGGGGCTTCTCATACTTCTGGTAGATGTATGAGATGCAATTAGCCAACCATTTAGACAAACCCCATTTCGAAATGGTTGAACCTTAACATCTGGGTGTGAAAGCCACAAAGAACTAGTCAGTTTTTCGTGCCTCCTTGGTCCTAGAGATATAGTCTCTCAGAATCCTGTGCACATCCAATGTGTGCAAGAGGTATTTCCCCCTACTGGAATACTCTAGGTAATAAACCGGCAATTGAACGTCTTGGTTCAAAGTAAATCCCGAGACTACTTTCAGAAGAAAGAAAGGGTTAGTCTGCAGAGCCACTCGGTCTTTGTAGAAAATCAAATACAGCTCCTTACACACGAGGGCCTGAAGCTCTGCAATCCTAAGAGCTGAAGTGATAGCGACTAACAGAACAGGTTACTCACCTGTAAATACAGGTTACTCGCCTGTAACAGGAGTTCTAGGAATGGTATATGTTGTTCATCCACACTTTCTGGCAGGTATCCTTGCCGCTTTAAATCTTGCCAGAAGGTCTTCAAGCTGGCTCCTCCACCACCGGTGGTAAAACTCGGCTCAAGCCCCATGGCCTTGAATCTGGCCTGCTGGAGCTCAGGTAGTGCATTGAGCCGGGGGGTCGGGTGGGTCGTGTGGATGAACAACATATACCATTCTAGAAACTCTGTTACAGGTGAGTAATATGTATTTCATAGGGACATGGATGTTGTTGAGCCACACTTTCTGGCAGACTCTAGCAGTTCTCCAGGAGAAGGAGGCAAGGCGCACACTCCTTACTTAGGGAATAGAGACTGGAGAACCGAGGCCCCAAAACCAGCATCCCGCGTGACTCAAGGTCGATGTGGTAGTGGGTAATAAAGGTATGTGCCGACTTCCAGGTAGCAGCCCTGCAGATATCCTGGATAGGGACGTCCTGGAGCAGCTACCGATGCAGCGGTATGGCGGGTAGAATGAGCTCTTATCCCTCTGGGAGGCTCCATGCCCGCCAACCTATAGCAGAGATCTATGCAGGGGTGACCCACCTGCTTATCGTCCGCTTGGCTGCAGGTCTGCCAGGTGCTGCTTCAGCGCAGGTGACAAACAGCTGGCGAACCTCTCCTGAATTTCAGCCATCGCTCCTTATAGTGGCGAGTGCACTTCTGGGGTTCAGAGTATGGAGCCTATATTACGGCCTCGAGGTGTGATTGGGGTAGAACACCGGCGAGTCAGCGCCTGGTTAAGGTGAAACTCCAACACCACCTTCGGAAGGAATTTCGGGTGGACAGGACAACCTTGTCCCTGTGGAAGATCAGGTAAGAAGACTCTATGAAAAGCGCCTGGAGCTCTCCCATCCTTCAGGCTGACGTAATAGCCACCAAGAAGGCGGTCTTCCACGACAGGTGAGAGAGATCACACCTGTGCATTGGGTCGAATGGCTTGCCCATGAGCTTTGCCAGTACCAGCAGTAGATCCCACGGAGGTGGAGGTTCTCGCACCGGAGGGGAAATGTGATTAAGGCCTTTTGAAAAAGCCCCAGACCACCTTTTCCTGCGCCACCGACTGCTTCCCGGCCCACGCCCGGTAAGCAGAGATGGCTACCAGGTGCACCTTTAGGGTCGTCGACCTAAGCCCTTGCTGAGAAAGGGACCATAGATAGTCCAAGATGCTTGCCAAGGAAGGAGGAAGGGTCCAGGCCCTTGCCCTGACACCAAATGGAAAACCTCTTCCATTTGAAGGCATAGCATTTCCTGGTCGACTCCTTACGGGACGCCTCAACTACAATGAGGACCTCGTTGAAAGACCCAAGGCCTGGAACTCTAGCCATCAGGAACCAGGCCGTCAGGTGCAGGGATTGAAGGTCCGGATGGAACACCTTCCCTGACTGACTGAAAGTAGGTCCGGCGAGCTGGAAGCTGCCCGGCAGCCTGGAGCTGAGGCTGAGGAGATCTGGATACCAGCATTGGCGGGGCCAGTCTGGGGCTACCAGAATCACCTGCGCCTTGTCCCTCCTCGCCTTGAGAAGCACCTTGTGGATCAAGGGAAATGGGGGAAAGGCGTAGAAGAGGCCCGGGGTCCATGGCCTCGAGAAGGCATCCCCCTGCAGCGAGCCCTGCTGAGGGGGGCGGGCATGGAACAGCCTCAGCTTTATGCCTCCTGAGGCACACAGGTCCACCTGAGGTGTGCCCCAATGGGAGAACAGATCTTGTACTACCTCTGGCAGGAGAGACCACTCGTGAGACACAGCCCCTATCCGGCTTAGGGCATCGGCCAGGGTGTTGGAGGCTCCTGCCACATGAATGGCTAGGAGATCCGCTTCCAGGCTGCGCACGACTGACCAAATGCGGAGAGCTTCCTTGCACAGAGGCATGGAGCACGTCCCTCCCTGGCGGTTTATGTAGTATATAGTCGTGGTATTGTCCGTCTGGACCTGAACCACTTGACCCCATAGGAACGGAGCAAAGGCGGTGAGAGCTAGACGGACCGCCCGAAGCTCCAGCAGGTTGGTATGGCATCGGGACTCCCGAGAGGACCAGAGGCTGTGCGCTCTGTGCTCCCCCAGATGGGCACCCCAACCCATAAGAGAGGCGTCGGTCGATCAGAGAGACCGTCGGCTCGAGGCGGACAAACGGGATGCCCTCCTGCAGATGAGCTGGAACGATCCACCACTGGAGAGCGTTCCACATTCCCTGGGTCACCGTCACTAGCTGGTCCAATGGATAGCAGCGTTGAGACCACTGGCTGGCCAACCCCATTGAAGGGGACGCATGTTCCAGCGGGCCCAACGGACCACGCTGGTGCAGGCCGCCATGAGACCCAGGAGGCGAGGAAGTCCCGGCAGGAAGCGATTGCCCAACCAGAAATGATTGGGCAAAGGAGGAAAGAACTCGGCCCATCCGGGGCCAGGTTTGGCTCAAGAGAGTCGAGCTCTGCCCCGATGAAAAGAATCACCTGCTTCGGTTTGAGTTCCGACTTGGCCTCGTTGATGAGGAGGCCGATCTGAGAGCAAACCTGGAGGGCCAGATCTCTGGACCGCTCCACCTCCTGTCTGGAGGGGGCTGCTATCAGCCAATCGTCCAGGTAAGGGTACACCTGGACCCCTTGGCGCCGCAGGAATGCTGTCACCACTGCCATGCATTTGGTGAAGACCCTGGGAGCAAGAGAAAGGCCGAAGGGCATGGCTCGGAACTTGTAAAGGGATCCTTCCGCTCGAAAGTGAAGAAATCTCTGGTGAGACAGACGGATAGGGACATGAAAAAACGCGTCCTGTAGATCCAGAGAGCAGAACCACACGTCGCATTTCAGGGATGGTATTATCTGAGCCAGAATGACCATCCTGAAGGTCCGAGACCTTAGGAACTTGTTTAGGTCGTGCAGGTCGAGAATGGGGCGCCAGTCCCCCATCCGTTTTAGGACCAGGAAGTACCTGGACACAAACCCCGGGTCTGAGGTAGGGTCCGCCACCTCGCTGATCACCTCTTTCTCGAGGAGCAGAGCGATGTCGGCTCGGCAAGCCAACAGCGAGGCTGCAGACCCCGAGGCCCCCCGTGGGGCGACGGCTCGGAAGGGCGGGGCCTGCTCGAACTCCAGAGGCAGGCCGTTTCCCACCACTTCCAACACCCACCGGTCTGTGGTGATAGCAGACCAGGCGGAAAGGAAGTGGCGAAGCCGCCCCACGGGGGGGGACCTGGGGTGGGGTGACGAGGTTGGGGGCGACACCCCTCAACCCGTCACTGAGCAGGCTTGGAGGAGGGACCGGCCAAGGGACCACCTGGGCCTTTACCTCCCTGCTTCCTGGAGGAGGAAGCCGTGGGCTTGGGTTTGGGATGCCAAGCGCGAGCCTGCTGGCCCTGATGCTGCTTGGCGGATGTGCACTGGGCACAGACGGACGAAAGGGCTTGGGTTGGGTCTGCGCCCTTGTCCCTCTGGGACCGAGTCCAGAGTGGCATTGGACTTTTCGATCCTCTGAGGTGACTTCCACTCCAGGGCCGAAGAGGTCGGTCCCCAGGAAGGGGACATCCGCCAATCTGTGCTGGGTATCCGCTGTGAAGGTGGATATCCTCAGCCATGCCCGACGGCGCATAGCCACTGTGGCCGCTACTGACCTGGCGCATGAGTCACCGATGTCCAAAGCAGTCTGAAGTTGCTGCCTGGCCACTGCCCTGCCCTGGTCCCGCACCTGCTTAACCGTGGTCTGCAGGTCAGCCGGGAGATGAGGGACCACCTCGTCCAGGGAACCCAACAGGGCATGAGAGAAGTGTGCCTTCAGCACAGCCGAGCAGGCCTGACGAAGGCCAAGGGAGGACGCAGCGCAGACTTTGCGCCTGGCGTAGTCCAACTTCTTGGACTCCTTGTCGGGAGGCTTGTCCACGTCCCTGGCGCTTCCGGCATGCCGGAAGACGCTGTCAGTAACCAACCCTCGGCTGAGGGGGTGTTCCGAGAAACCGGACAGGGAGCCAGTAGGACCGTGATACTCGCTATCCTGGCCGGGCGAGGGCAGGAAGCAGGACGCTGCCAGAGTTCCAAGGCCGGGCTCACAATGGCCTCGGCCACCAGAAAGGCCTCCAGAGGAATCCCCGTCCAAAATCTCCGTGAGGGGACATTGGCCCGCTGATACGGGCTCGAGCTGCATCCCGGTGGACTCGAGATGAGCCTAAGCAAACCCATGAAGGACGATGGCCATCGCCCAGCAACTGACATCCTGAGGGACTCCAAGTCGACCCGCCTGGAGAACAGGGAGGAATCGTCGGACTCGGAGGAGTCCGCAAAGAGCTGCCTTGGGCCTGAGCCACCCTCCACCTGCCGAGGGCGATTGGGAGTGAGGGTGACAGACAGCCTATGGGGCAGACCCTGGGCCGACCGAGAATTCTTGGTCAGGGCCCCAAACAACGGCTGTGGAGGCGGAGGTTCCACCAGAATCAGTGGGGCAGCCGGTTTTGGTCGAGCAACAGACCTGGGAGCAGGCACCTCGGCTAGAGCAAGGGGTTGCTTCGGCCGCTCCGGTGAGAGCCACTTGATAGCCGGGGAAGGCGACGACGTCAGCTTGCTCCCAGACAGAAGAAGTTGCTGCCACATGAGGTCCTCGTAGCGCCAACGCAACTTCTGGCCGAAGCCTCCCTCGTCAGAGGACGAGCGGCACGCCGCTATGAACAGACCGCCTATGACGGCGTGGATCGGGTTGACCAAGAAGAAGTCAGAGACCGAGACCGCCAACCTCGGCTTTTCAGAGGACGGTTCTGGGCAGGGTGGGGAAACCCGCCTCCTCGCTCGGAGGGTTCAACCGTGGACTCGGAACCGGAGGCACGGGCAAGTCCACGGAAACCTCAATCTCCGCCGGGGAACCGGGAGTGAGGGTTTTCGGCTTCACCGTCGACAGCCCGTCCGACGGGTCGAGAAAAATCTCGACGCGCCGATGGGAGTCTCAGTCAACTGACCTGACGGGACGCCTGTGAGGCCAGTGGCTGAAGCCGGGGATCGACCAAGTCGATGGCCCACTACTCGGTGAGAGGGACCTCCCGCCTCCCAAGAGCGCCGACGGAGGGACTTACCTTTGTGGTCCTTCTTCTTGGACCGAGAGGAAGGCCCTGAAGATGTTGGTCCCTCTCCTTTAGTGGAGAGGGACAGACAAGAGCTCCTTAAAAGAAGCTGAATAGGAAGATCCCAGGGAGAGCGGGATAAAGGCTGCGGCCGAGGTAGACGAAGATGCGGCCTGTGCCGCCTCCTCCTCGAGGGCGGTCATCTGCTTAAGCTGTTCCGCTGAGCCCGTCATGAAACTGCCAAATGGGCCTCCTTCGACTTTCACCGAGGGTAACGCTTTCGGGCGCCCCAGTTGAATATCATGCGGGCGCGCGGCTCCAGGACGAGGCCAAAAAAGAAGAGCACAGGTCGCAAGCCTGCGGGTCGTGCTCAAGGCCCAAGCAGTAGACGCACGTGGAGTGCGGATCCGATCCGAGACATCTTCTGCCCGCATGGGCACCTCCGGAAACCGGGAGTCGATTTGTCCATCGCAGTCATAAGGCAACAAATGACCAAGTCTTGAAAACCTTAAAGTGATTTCGGTAAATCAAGAAATAGGAACCAGTCTTATACGCAGAGCGTTATGAGGGAAATGAAAATTACGCACTCTACCGTAATTCTTGATCTTCTTGGACAAGTCTCCACCACTCATTCACACCTGTGGGATCTGCGCCGAGGCACTAGGATCCATCGGAGCAAACTTTTGTTGAGGGTCGGCGCGAGAGATGGCGCCATGAGGCATGGCGCTAGCAGCGGTGGCTTGCGCGTAATGACTATCTCGGCGACGACCCTCCAACTGCCTCAGTACCTTTTTACCAAGGAGGTGCAGCGAACTAACGTAAAGAGTAAACTCAATCTTAAAAACGGACATAAGATAGTCCGACAACCTGTAAGAAGGGTCAGGCAAAGAAGTCCTCACGGCCTAAAGATTTGAGGGAGGAAGACCAACACAGCGGTGAGCTCGGGGATGGAGGGTAGAATGAGTGGTGGGAGACTGTCCAAGAAGATCAAGAATTACGGTAGGGTACGTAATTTTCATATATCTTCCTGGACATAAGTCTCCACCACTATCTGCCACTCAGTGGAGAGTACCAAGCTGATAATCCCTAAAAGGGCGGCAGGAGCCAGAGCTCACACGCCTAGGACAGGAGTCCATTAAGGATAGTTCTGCCGAAGGCGGAATGACGCCTGGCATGAACATCCAGTGCATAATGCTTTACGAAGATATGCACTGAGCTCCAGGTGGTGGCATTGCAAATATCTGCAATTGGAACATTGCGAATTTCCGCTAGGGATGCCGCGACTGCCCTAGTAGAGTGAGCGTACACTCTACCTTCTAATTTAACCTGTGCCATGGAATAGCAATGTCGAAGACGTGCTACTAACCATGATGAGATGCATCTGATAGCGACAGGCTGACCCAGCCGGTCTCGCTGAAGGAAACAAACAATTGCTGAGTCTTATGAAAATTCTTGGTTCTATCTAAGTAGAACTGAAGGTCTCTTTAACATCCAAGGAATGAAGAGACTGTTCTCCTTCATTTTGGAAGTTCGCTAAGTAAGAGGGAAGCACCAGAGGTTGGTTTAGATGGAATTCTGACACAACCTTGGGAAGAAATTTAGGATGAGTACTAAGAACTACTTTGCCCCTATGGAACACAGTATACTGGAGGGTCCGTAATCAGGCATGTAGTCTCAGAGACCCTCAGTGGGCTGAGGTAATGGCCACTAGGAAGGCTGTCTTCCAGGTAAGAAATTTTAGCTCACAGGTAGCTGGGGTTCGAAGGCTTCCAGTGAGCATGTCTCAAGGTTAATGTCTCAGGCTGCGACCGACGCCTATCAGGGGTCTGGTATGCAGAATTCCCTTAAGAAATCTCTTCACCATAGGTAACTGAGCCAGAGACAAGGAAGAAACCGCTCATGGTACGCTTGAAATGGCACTAAGGTGAACTTTAACCGCGGGAGTACTGGAGACCTGAGTTTGATAGGTCCAAAAGGTACTCTAGAACCTTGTCTGGAGGACAGGAAAAGGGATTCCAAGAGGACTTCGCACACCAGAGAGAAAAACGTTTCCACTTAGAAGCGCAAGTTTTTCGGGTAGCTGGCTTCCGAGCAGCCAGAAGGATATCTGAGACTCTACGAGAGACGTTGAACCGATTCACTTCTACCTCTTCAGGAGCCAAGCATGAAGGTGAAGTGACCTCAGGTTGGGATGGACCAACGAACCCTGAGTCAAAAGATTGATTTGCAAGGGAAGTGGTCTCGGAGAGGCTGCCGACATACTGTTGAGTAGAGGAAACCATAGTTGCCAAGGCCAGGAGGAGCAATGAGAATCATCTTGGTCCCCGAGACTCGAATTTGAGGAGTACTCTGAATTAGAGGAAGTGGTGGAAAGGCGAAGAAAGCGCTTTGTCCACCGCAGCCTGAACGCATCCCGACAGAGAATGCCAGGCCCTGATTTCTGGAGCAGAAGAGAGGCAGTTTTATGCTGAGTGGGGATGCAAAAAGGTCCAGGTCTGGAGTCCCCACTCTTCGAACAGTGACCGAGCTACGGCTGGATCGAGAGACCACTCATGAGGGTCTGCTTCTGTTCTGCTGAGGTGATCTGCTAAGTTTTGTACCCCTGGCAGATATACCGCTTGAATTAGAGACTTGTGCTCCAAGCACCACTCCCACACTCTCATAGCTTCCCTGCAAAGGGGATAAGAATGAGCACCGCCTTGCTTGTTGATGTAATACATCACAGCTTTGTTGTCCGTTTGAAAGAGAATGTTCTTGTGACAGAGGATGTCCTTCAAAGCCCGGACCGCATAAAGGATGGCTCTCATCTCCAGGACATTTATGTGGAGCTGAGTTTCGAGCTGAGTCCATATACCTTGAGTGTGGAGAGAGCGACAGTGAGCTCCCCATCCCATTAGCGATGCGTCTGTGGTGATGGAGATCTTATGATCCAGAGGAGCAAAGGGGAATCCTTCCAGGAGATTGCTCTCTTGAGACCACCAGGTGAGAGACCTCGAGGGGCTCCGGCCACCTTGATGGGATAAGATCAGGTTGAGAGGTCGGTGACCACTGAGCGGAGAGCATCCATTGGGTGGTCCTCATGTGTAACCGAGCTAGGGTACAGTGAACACTGAGGACGCCATGAGACTCCAATATACGCTTGCATCGAGAGAGCTAGACCGACATCAGTTCTCCCCGATGTAACGGGCCATCTGAAGGATGTCGAGTCTTCTGTCCTCTGGAAGGAAAGCCTTCCCGGAAGAGGTGTCCAGAAGAGTCCCTATGAAAAGGAGCCTCTGGGAGGGCTGCAGTTGTAACTTCTTCAGATTCAGCAGAACTCCCATGGACGTAAGGCGAGAGGCCGTTTGAACGGCTTCCAGAGTCCCTTGGCTGGAAGGGCTTGCTAGGAGCCAATTGTCCAGGTAGGGGAACACTCGGAGTCCGAGCTTCCTGAGATGCGCTGCGAGAACTGCACAACACTTTGTAAAAACTCGCGGCGCCGAGGATAGCCCAAAAGGCAGGACTCTGAACTGATAATGCTGACCCAGAGCTACAAACCTCAGGAATTTGCGATGGGTCGGGTGGATGGGGATATGCTGGTAAGCGTCCTGCATATCCAGGGAGGCCAGCCAGTCGTGCTGATGCAGCAAAGGTAACAGGGTACCTAGGGAAATCATTTTGAATTTCTCCCTTGGGAGGAATTTGTTTAACTTTCTGAGGTCTAGAATGGGGCGCATCCCCCCAGATTTCTTTGGAACCAGAAAGTAATGGGAGTAGAACCCTGTGTTTCGCTGATGCGGGGGCACCAGTTCTATTGCCCTGTTGTTTAGAAGTCCCTGGATCTCGGCGTGAGGAGGTCTGATTGAGAGGTCGACAACCTGGGTTGTCGTTTGGGAGGACAATTCGGGGGGGGGGGTTCCAAGAAATTGAGAGAATAACCCTCGCGAATTATCCGAAGGACCCATTTGTCCGAGGTTATGGACTTCCACTGGTTGTAGAAGTACATGAGATGACCTCCCACCGGAGGAGAAAGTTCCACCTCGGGCAGTGAGGATGGAACTTGGGCCGGCAATTCATAAGGTAGCGCTGGGGGCTTTAGGCCCCTGCTCTTTCTGCTGCCTTCTTTGGAGGTTGGGCAGGTTGGCTTTATGAAAGCTTCCTCGCCTCTGCCTCGAAAGGACTGACGACTATGAAACTGACGCTTTACCTACATGCCCCGAGAGGGGTAGGCGGAGGTCTAGCCAACTTAATGGTCGACCTAGTCTTCTGAGTGGCCCTAGGACTTGCTCACCTGAGGACCAAAAGATACGAGCCATCAAAGGGCAACGCCTGCTACCTGCTGCTGAGCATCATTCAGAAGTCGAAGCACGCAGCCAGGAATGGCGCCGAGTACAAACACCTGCAGCTGCTGAACGAGAAGCAGTGTCGAAAGCGGCCCATGGCGGCTTTGACCTGTTGGTTATTGACTCAATACTTTGATAACGGTTAGAAGAAGCTCTGACTTGAGTTGGAATCTGGAAGAGCTTCAACCATTCGTTCATAGAGTGCCACAGGATATACTCATACTGAGAAAATAGCCTTGATAGCTGGCAAACGATACTTAAGTGGAGGCAGCAAAGACTCTCTTACCTAATGTATCAATTTTACGAGACTCTTTGTTAATAGGTCAAGCTGTAGTAGCTTGAGGAAGAACGACCTTGTCATTCTTTGCCAGGACTACAATAGGATCCGTAAAGGCTTGGGATGCCAAAATGGGACGATCCTTGGGAGCTGAATATTTCTTATCAATGGATTTAGCCACCGAGGGAATAAGAGCAGGATTATTCCATACCATTTGAGACAGCGTCTCGAAGGAAGGTTGAATCGGAGGAGTCAAATCCGAGGGATCTCCGGCTAGAAGATACTGGAGTCTTAATATTTTCCCAGGATCGATGTCTGTAGTCTGGAGAGAAAGAGTGGATCTCAGGTTCTTCAACAGAGACTTAAAGGATAGGTTCTCACCACAGGCTCTGTTGCAGCGAAGATCCTGCTTCTCCACTTCATCACCCACCCAAGGTCTGGGTCGGGCTCAACATCATCTCCTGATAGTCCAGGAAGGACTGTTTGGACAGGAAAGGAGTGAAAATAGAGAGGAGGAAAGAGCAGATAGAAAGGGAGAGTCCCCGAGGCCCCTCGGCGCCCAAGAAGTTAATGCTGCACTGCTGCAGTGCCTCAGCGTGTGCTGCCAAGACACATGGTGCCGAGGCGGTGCCGGGCGAGACCCGCCGCGCCTGCCTGGATCAGCGGCACCGCATAGCCCCGGCACCGAAACGGCACCGATAAGCGCAGTGACCATGAGGTGCCGAGGACACCCCGAACCTGGAAAGCAAGAGAAGGAAACCAGAAGATAAGGGCATCGGTGGCCCTCGCGCCGCAGCCATGGAGAGGGAAACACTTAGCACGGAGTCGCTGGCACCGGAAGGAGGTGCTGCATGACTAGGAAGGTCCAACCGCCCTACCTGATCGCCCTGAGAGCCCAGGCTCGGGGCAACCGAGCCAGGCAGAAGAACCAACCTCCGAGCCCATCGCCCGTAAGAGCGCCCACTGATGAAACTGCTCATCTGGAGCCCTACCCATAGGCGGGTGGGGCTGATGTCAAGACGGCGGAAACCGAAGTTGGCGACTCCAAAGGAGGAGACCGCAACTAGCGACGATAACCGACCGTCGATGTGCAGACGTATCAGAGGGCACACTCGAGGATGCCTCTTTTGACCTGTGTCAAGAAGGCCGAGGCCGAACGTGCCGAACGCTTCATTATTTATGCCGGGCGGGGACCGACCCCCGGCATCGGACTGACCGCTGTCGAACCCCCGCTGAGGAGAAGGGGGCTGACCGGACCCAGCCCGACTGACTGAACAGCTTTCATACGAAGTCTCCCTACCGTCACCTGACCTGCTCATGGTCGACTCCGTCCAGTAGGCCGAGACTTCTTTACTATAAGTTAAATTTTAAAATATAACAGAAATATAATGAAATAGAATAAAATTAAGCGATACTACTATCGAGATAATATTACAAAAAAATAAACTGAAAACTATGCGCTAGTTTGAAGTTTAACTCCCGACAGGCGAGCGACGTTGTCACTGAAGCGCACTCGACGGCGGGAAAAAAGGATCTGAGGCGGTTGGAGGGTCGTCGCCGAGATAGTCATTACCGCGTGAGCCACCGCTCGTGGCACCATGCCTCGCGGCGCCATCTCTCGCGCCGACCCTCCAGCAAAAAGTTTGCTCCCGATGGGTCCTAGTGCCTCCGTGCAGATCCCACTAGTGTGAATGAGTGGTGAGACTTATGTCCAGGAAGATCCTGAGCTCCAAGCGGTAAGGAAGATTCAGGCCATGGGGCAGAGCCGAGAGTTTTACCACCTGGTGTGGAGGAGCTAGCTTGAAGACCTTCTGGCAAGATTTAAAGCGGCAAGGATACTTGCTAGAAAGTGTGGATGAACAACATATCCATGTCCCTAGAACAGTAGTTCTAGGAGTGGTACATGTTGTTCATCCACACTCTTTGGCATGTCCCTTTCCCCTTTAAGGATTGCCGGAAGTCTTCAAGCTGGCTCCTCCCACCCACCCGGGTGGTATAACTCTAGGCTCCGCCCCATAACGCCAAATCTTAGCCCGTTGGAAGCCAGATGTTGTGCGTCCGCAGCCAGGAAGGTCGGGTGGGTCCATGTGGATGAAAGTACAATTATGTAAGAACTTACCGTAACAGTAGATCTTCAAGAAAAGCTCTTGCAGCAGGTTCCACAGTGAGGACTGACGCCACCTGGCGGTGGTTCTGGCAACTTTTCTCTAGCGTACAGACGTGGAACGCCTCAGATGTTGGCTCCAACCCCAGTGTTGCCCTATATAAGGGAGGAGTTCCCCACGTGCTCCAGTTCTTGAACGCCTGCCAGGCAAGTCTGGAACAGGCAATGGTCACAAGTACGATGTGTATGGATAATCCCTCAAGAGAGGGAAGACCAGCCTAACAGGACCTAATCCCTGGGGGAAGGAGGGTGGGCCATATACCTGCTGCAAGAGCTTCTCTTGAAGATCTACTGTTGTGGTAAGTTCTTACGTAACTGTACTATCTTACTTCGAGAAGAAGCTCTTGCGGCAGGTTCCACAATGAGGACTGAGTCCCAAACAGTATAAACATATAAAAACCCCTGGGAGGGGAAAGGACAGTAAGGAAAGGAGCAGCAGGATAAAGGAAGGTCCCTCAGGAAACCAGGCCTTGCAGGACTGTGAGGCCAAGCCCTGCTCTACGTCTGGAAATAATGTCGAGGCTGTAATGCCTGATGAAGGTATAAACAGAACTCCAGGTAGCGGCAGTACAAATATCTGCTGTCGGAACCCTCTTCAATGCTGTGAAAGAAGCAGTGATAGCTCTAGTCGAATGAGCTCTAACCGGCCCTGGTGTCGACCTGTTGTGTTTCTCATAACAGAAAGAGATACAATGAACCAACCAGCGCGAAAGCGTCTGTTTGGTGACCGGGTGACCTACGGACCATTGAGCAAAGGACACAAAAAGCTGATCAGATTTCCTGTCCCCCTTGGTCCTAACCAGGTAGCAACTGAGAGCCCTGTGGAAGTCCAAGGAATGAAGCAGGGCTTCCCCCTATTTGAATGCTCTGGGTAGTAAACCGGGAGCTGAACCAACTGATTCAGAGTGAGCTCCGAAACTACTTTTGGTTGGAACTACAGATTAGTGTGACGATCACCCCTGTCCTTGTGAAAAATAAGGTAGGGTTCTTTACACATGAGGGCCTGAAGTTCTGAAATCCACCTCGCCGAAGTGATGGCCACCAAAAATAAAGTCTTCCAAGAAAGAAGACGGAGCTCGGACTCCGCGGCAGGTTCAAAAGGGGGAAGAGTAAGCTTCTCCAGGACAAAAAGGAGGTCCCAAGGAGGAATAGGGTCCCTGATGGGAGGTCTGATGTGAAGAATACAGCACAAAAAGGCCTTGGAAACCTCCATCTGAGCCACCGTCTTACTCGACACATGGAAATGGTAAGCGGAGATGGCGGCCAGGTGTACCTTGATGGAGGAATAACCGAAACCTTTCTCAGAAAGAGAAAGCAGATGTTATCGGACTGTATTAACCTGATAGACCAACGGACCCACTCTCTTGGCTGTGGCCCATATACATAAGCGTTTCCACTTCATAGTGTAAGAGGCCCTGGTGGCAGGTTTCTGTGCCTCAACCAATACTTGAGCGACTTGATCGGACACCCCTAATCTAACCTTAGAGAGGTCCTGAGGAGCCATGCATGCAGGTTCGGGTGTATCTTGGAACCCCCCCATCCTGTGACAGGAGATGAGATGATAGAGGAAGAGGCATCAGTGGCTCTGCCGCTAAACGCTGCAGTAATGAAAACCAAATCTGATGAGGCCATAACGGAGCGATGAGAATAAGAGTAGAAGGTTCTGACTGAGCTTTGAGGAGGACCTTCTGTAAGAGCGGAAAAGGGAGAAACGCTTACAGGTACCTCCCGTTCCAGCAGAGGGACAACGCGTCTTGCCAAAAAGCTCCAGGCTCTGGACCTAGCAAGCAGAAATTGGGCAGTTGTGCATTGAATCGTGATGCAAAAAGGTCCACTTCTGGTGTCCCCCATAGACAGAAGATGCGATTTGCAACTTCCTGGAGCAACTCCCATTCGTGGGTTTGTGATCTCGTCCTGCTGAGCATGTCGGCCAACATCTTTTGGTCCCCGGGAACATGCACCGCTGTCAGAACCAGCTGATGCTTGAGGGCCCACTCCCACACGTGCATGGCTTCCCTGCAGAGGGGATAAGAGTGCGTGCCACCCTGCTTGTTGATGTAGAACATCACCAAAGTGTTGTCCGTTTGCACCAAGAGATGGCTCGGTACAAGGACTGAGCCCAGGGCTTGAAGGGTGAAAAGGACCGCTCTCAGCTCTAAAATGTTGATATGCAGATGTACCTTCATTGAGGACCAAGAACCCTGAGTATGATGTATCCCCAAATGAGCTCCCCACCCCTCGGACGAGGCGTCCATGGTCAGAATCTGGGACAGTGCTCCCACTTGGAAGGGGATGCCCGCCAGCAAATTCTTGGACGACATCCACCACAGCAGCTCCTGGTGGACTGGCTCGGATATCCTGATCGAGGCGTCCAGACTGTCTGAAGTCTGATCCCACTGGACTCTTAAGGACCACTGTATGGTCCTCATGCGCAGGCGCACCAGAGGAAGTGAGACTATGGCGGTGGCCATATGCCCCAACAGTCTCAGCAGGAGCTGGGCCAGCACCACTGAGGCTGAAGAGATCTGGGACGTCAGGACCTGAATGCTACCCGCTCTGTCGGAGGGAAGAAAAACCTTCCTGAGAGTGGTATCCAGAAGAGCTCCAATGAATTGGAGGATCTGGGCTGGGATCAAATGGGATTTGTCCCTGTTGATGGCGATTCCGAGGCGCTGAAACAGAGAGATGGAATCCCTGATAGTTTCCAACAGGCGAGACCTGGAAGGAGCCTGG
This sequence comes from Neoceratodus forsteri, assembly GCA_016271365.2. Lineage (NCBI taxonomy): Eukaryota > Metazoa > Chordata > Ceratodontiformes > Ceratodontidae > Neoceratodus > Neoceratodus forsteri. The sequence goes on along the minus strand of CM028137.1, from coordinate 255,029,155 downwards.
AGAAGCCAATCGTCCAGATAAGGGAACATGAAGTGGCCCCACCTCCGAACCGCCGTAGCCACTGCGGCCAGGCACTTGGTGAAGACCCTGGGGGCTGAAGAGAGGCCAAAGGGGAGGACTCGGAACTATTAGTCCTCATCTTTGAATCTGAACCTTAGGAATCTTCGATGGTTCCTGGCAACAAGAATGTGCAGGTATGCTTCCTGCATGTCCAGGGATGCCAACCAGTCTCCCGCCGAAATGAGTGGAAGGAGAGTGGAAAGAGAAACCATCCAGAATCTTCAGTAGGAGACCCACTGGCTTAGATCGCTGAGGTCCAGAATGGGCCTGAGATCTCCCAACTTTTTCGGAACTAGGAAGAAGTGGGAGAAAAACCCTCTCTCTTTTTCGGCCGGGTGCACCGGCTCGATGGCCTTTTTGTCTAGAAGGGATAAGATCTCCCTTCTGACCCGTGCTCTGTGCTCTCTTGGATAACGGGACGGGGGTGGTGGTCTGTCCAGAGGAATGGAGTAGAACTCTATGGAGTGCCCGAACTCCACGAGATCGAACACCCACTAGTTGGATGTCACCTGACCACATGCATCCGCAGAGAGGGAAAAGCGGCCTCCGACCGGCTCCCCTGACTATATGTCCAGGGAAGGAGGGTAGCCTGGATAGTCAGGCGGTAGAAGGGGGAGAAAGGGCGGCAGTGGCTGCTTTAGCTGGTCTAGAGGATCCTCTGGCTCCTCCTCTACGACTGAAGCCACCTCACTGCAAATGCTGCTGGAAGCGAGGCTGCTGTGGCTGATGTCCCCCACAGCAATGAAAACGAGGCTTATGAGTTTGCCCCTGTTTCAGGCAATACATGGACTGCACGGATCGGACGGCCTTACTGGAGTCCTGCAGCCTAGTGATAATGCACTCCGTGTCCTCACCAAAGAGCACAGAGCCTCTGAAGGGAGCATCCAGTATGTTGGTCTGCACATCTGGATCGAACCCAGAGACCCGAAACCATGCATGGCGGAGGAGGCAAATGCCAGTGGCGGCCGCCCTAGAGGAGGTGTCCACAGAATCACAGGCTGAGCGCAGAACGTGGGTGCCCACGTCTGAGCCAGTCTGTAACAGCTTGGCCAGCTCTGCCCGCTGAGGGCAAACTGGCATGCTCTGCACGATGTCCAATCCCTGTTCCCAAAGGGCGTTCTGGAATTGGACCATATGTGTCAGGAAGTTTAAGCTCCTGATACTGCAGGTAGCAGCAGAGTACACTTTGCAGCCCATAGAATCCAGCTGCTTTGATTCTCTGCTGGGTGCTCAGGTATTTGGGCCTCTGCAAATGGTTGTGAGCTGCCAAAATCACCACAGAGTCCGCAGCGGGTGACTCGTCAAGAAAGGGATGGTCCAAAGGTGCCCGGTAGTGTGGATGATCCTTCTCTGGCATGGCGGAGGAGGAATGAGGCTGCTTCCAGGTCGCACGGGTGACATCCTGAAAGGTGTCCACCATGGAGGAGATGACCACCAGCTTTGGGTCTTTTTGGCAGAGGTATTTAGCCAACCGCAGTCGCTCGGAGTCCAGGGCCTCAGTGTCCCAGCCCATGTTGGCCTGGATGTGCCTCATTACCTCCATGAAGCTTGGGTTGTCAGGAAGGGATTTAGGAAGGCCCTCCGTGTTCCCCAGGTCTGGCTCTGTGTAGGAATCAGGACTTGAAGAAATAGAGTCCACATAAGAGTCCGGCGTGGAAGAGGGTGAGAGGCTGTGCCTCTTCCTTTTGTGCCGCCTGTCCGGTGAAGGAGAGGATGAGAGGGAGGAACTACCTGATTTATGCCTCCTAGACTTCTTAGTACGTTTCCTAGGAAGGCGCTCCTCTTCTGCCCCATCGTCTGCCGGTTCAACATTGACGGGGTCAGGAACAGATACCGGCGTGGGAGGGGGCGCACCCGCTGGAAGATCCTTTTTTACAATGTCCCACCAGTGGGAAAACAGCTCCTTTACCTGAGAGAGGTTCAGCTAAGGTGAACCGGGGTAGGAGGAGGAGCACCTGAGCTCGAGCAGTACCGCGCTCAGGGGAACCGCGCGGTCCGCACTTTATCGATCGGCGCAGGCCAAAGGGGGACATGGGGACGGCGTAGTGTCCCCGCCGCTGAGTCCGCATCAGCTGGACCAGCGACCAGAGAGAAGGAGTACCAGAACTGATGTTGGGAGGCGCCGGGGTAACCGGCGTCAGATGGACCATAACTGGTGGCGGCATAACCATCGTTGGGACGGGGGGGCCACCGGCAGACGGTCTGGTGTCTGGTCTGGTGTCCGCTTCTCTTTATGCACCGACGGGCGTCCTTCAAAGGCATGCTCCTTATGACGGTCGGCTTTGTGACTGGTGTTCTTCTTGGCCGAGCGCTGGCCAGTAGCCTGAGGTGGGCGCCGGTTAGAGTCGCGTTGTTTAGGTGGCAAGAAGGAGGCCCTGCCCCCTGAAGACCCAGAGGCCTTGCTCGACTCTCAGGAGTCGGCCTTCGATGAAGCGGCAGAGCGGCAGGGACCCTTACCTGTGCCCATCGATTTATCGGCGGGCTGAGGAACCCTCAAAGGCTGGAGGGTGGATCCAGAAGATTTTGAAGCAGAGGAGGGCTTGAGGGTCGTGAGGCAAGATTCATGCCCCGAAGACCCTGACTTCGAGCCTGAAGACCTGTGTTTGGAGTGAGCCCTCCCTCTGTCTTGCTCTTGGTGCTTGTGGGTCTTGTGGGCGGGTGGTTGATCAGATTCCCCCGAGGAGGAGGCCCGTTCCATGGTGGCAAGTTTAGTCTCTGTGAGGTAGGCCGTGAGAGACTTCTAGCGCCTGATAAGTGTACGTGAACTGAAGGCCTGACAATGAGGACAGGTGTCATGTTTGGGCCCCAGGCAGTTAAAGACACGCCGAGTGACAGTCTTTGGAGGCATCTGTCACCCACAAGTGCACTTGTCGAGATGGTAAGTGGATATAGAAGCTCGAGTAGTGGAAAAAAATGTTTTTAGAGGTGGAGAAGAAGTGATCGGTACTGAGCCGTAACTGAGAGAACTAACCCTGACCGTGCGGTGGGAAAGAACTGGAGCATGTAGGAAACTCCTCCCTTATATAGGGCAACTTCGGGGGTGGAGCCAATGTTGGCAGGGGGCGTTCCCACATCGGTACTACTACAGAAAAAGTTTCCAGAACCGCCGCCAGGTGGCGTCAGTCCTCATTGTGGAACCTGCTGCAAGAGCTTCTTCTCGAAGTAAGATCAACATATACCACTCCTAGAAAGTGCAGTTACACAAAGACTTTTGCTGTAACAGTAGATCTTCTAGGAATGTCTCTTGCAGTAAGTCATACTTCTGGGAGTTCCCGATAGGTGGCGCTCCAGCATGGAAGTTTCTTCCAGCAGGTCTCCATACCAGGGACCACCCACACTACCTCACTTCCTGGGCTGTACCTATAAAAATGGGTGGTCCCTGGTAATCTCCATTCCCCACCGGTTTCAGCTCACAAGCGAGGGACAGAGGGGAAATGAGGTACCAAAGCTTCCCAACCCTGCATCATTTTTCCTGTTGCAGAAAGGCAGGGGTACGGGGGGAAGGAAACTACTTACTGCAAGAGACATTCCTAGAAGATCTACTGTTACAGCAAAAGTCTTTGTGTAACTGCACTATCTTCCACAGAATGGTCTCTGCAGTCATTACTTCTGGGAGATTCCCAAGCAGTTATATGGCAGTGGGTGGCTACATATGGCATTCTGCCTTAGGTAAAATGTGGTCATAGGACTAATATATGCTGTAAGTAGCACATCAGTTGAAAAATAATTCATTATTCTCTGTATCAACTATATTAAAATATCAGGAGGAATACCTCAATAGCACTGAGTAGATAGGGAGTCTCAGTGATCAGTAGTGAAAATACAATCTTAGCCAATGGCAACTTTGCCTTGAATTGTAGCAGTAGCTCAAATAATACAATGTCATTCTTTAGGAGTGCTACAAAGTAGCAAGTGAAGACTTATTTTTTCTTTTCAGGTTTGTCAAGCCAGTAATGAATGTATCCATTTGGCATAAGTAGGATACTCAAGTAACAGATAATGTAGCAAATGAAACAATATATCTGTCACCTGAAAAAAGAAGCAGAGGTCAATATACATATAATCTCCGTATATGAACTCACTCTTCTTGATGTGATCTTTGTTCATAATTAAGGGAAAGCTGTGAATAATATAGTCCATACCAGGATTGACTGTGTCTCAGCATGTGAGTTAATAGTAGATGGACCTGTTCGAGGGAGGGACAGGGTGTCCGACGAACAACAGGTCGAGAGGCATCTCGATGGAATATTCGTGATGGTCTGTAACAGTGATAGCTCAGAAAATGGCTAGATGTATCGAGATGATGTGGAAAAAGGCCTCAGTCTTATTTGTAGCCCAAAAGGTCTCAGAGTCCTACATGAGGAGACTGGGGCAGAGTCTGGAGTCTTTAATGAGGGGCAGATGCCCCGGGCCAGGCAGAGGGACAGCCACGGGTCAGCTTCGCTGTGTTCCTTTTCACTTGTTCTCTGCCCTTAAAGATGTCACGTGGGGCATAATTAGTTCCAGTTTTGTATAAATAATTATACTGATGGCGTGGTTGTTGGTACATGTATTGTACTGTTTTCAGTCGTCTGTCTGAGGCTTGTAGGTTCTTTAGTATCGTTTGAGCCCCTGGTCCAAAAAGATGGTCACCTGAAAAGGGGGGCATTAGCCACTCTGTGTTGAATATCAAATACTAGCCCTGAGAGTCGGAGCCATGCCTGACGGCGTACAAGAATACCGACTGTACAGGCATGAGCAGAAGCATCGGCAAGATCATAATAAATGTCGAGACAGGGAAGTAACAGTATTCATTACTGATGTAAGTTGCTCTCTTTCAGGGGCTACAGGTAGTCTGTTTGTAACGTCTCCAGCAGAGGTGCTCACCGTACGCAGGTATTGCAGCATGTGCCCCATATAGTTAAGAATTCTGATATTTAGTGTGTTTAGAGCAAACACTCTCTTTCCCATATGATAAAAACGTTCAGAGTCCCTCTCTGGAGGTATTGTGCTTGTATGTTTAGGCTTGCCGGTGCGGTTGTGGGCAGCCTCATAATCACACAGAATCACCAAGGGCGTGATTCAAGAATATTGATGAATCAAGAGAGCCTAATACAGCCCATGGGCATTTCTAGATGACTCCTGCGCTACTATGGGTTGACTCCATGCTTCAGTGATAGCATTTCTGCACACTGGTATAAAAGGAGGGATAGCCCGGACAGGGTCCTCCGGCAGGCCCAGATATTCAGCCATATCTTTACTTAATCTGTCCTGTTCCGTTGTGGTAAACCCCATTGTTTTTTGTATTTGTAGTATCATTTCAGGGAATGAGGGGTCATCTGGTGGAGAAATGATCTTTCATGGTTGTAACAGCCCCTCGTCCCAGTAAGAGGACACCTCATAAGGGGAATCATATCCTCTTGTGTCAGGGGAATTATCATAGCTCCTGTGAAGGTCTGGATTTGTATGAAAATCTGAAAAATATTCTTCTGAATATTCGGGAGGAGGCAGGACCAGTGAGCGTTCCTGCTCCGTGTGTGCCTGTTTTGATGGAGGTGGAGATAGTATTTGTTTGAGGGTTACATCCCGGAGTGCGGCTATGGTCAAAACTCATAGAATCCAGTACTCTATTTAATATTTCAATATTTGGAACTTGTGACGATTTATTCGCCATGTAAGCTGGTTCTGAATTCAGCGCACTTGGGGACGGGGTATCAATTTGTGCCTCGCGGTAGAGTGATTCAATGCTTCTTTGGCATCTTTGTTCACCTCCAACAGGGTTGTGGGCCCCATGTAGGAACGACAATGAGGCTGAAGGGCCTCTGCATTCTGGAGCATATAATTATTTTGTAGAAATGCAGCCCCATATGCATCTTTCGACGCATGTGTTTGAGAATATTCTTGGCATTTCATAGTAGACCTTCCATAAGGATCATCCATAGTGGTACTATATGCAGGTAAAGGTGTTGTTCTATGATACAGGGATCGCCCCAATGGAAGCATCAGGGCCCGTCAACAGCAGAGGAAGAGAAGCATGCCTCATCAAAGATGTACTGTGTCTTACAGGTGAAGGGTCAGTAACAGCATGCTCCGTTGATGGTAGAATATACTCCGTCGAAGATGAGGAAGGCAGGGCATGCGCCGTCGACGGTGGGATGTACTCCACTGACGATGGGATAGTGAATACATGCTCCGTTGATGATGGAAATGCCATCCTCAATGATGGGAGAGTGAAGACATGCTCAGTCGCCGATGGAAATGCTGTCGTCGACGATGGGAGAGTGAATGCATGTCCCGTCGACGGTGGTAGACCTCTCACTGATGAAGGAGCATGTCCCGTCGACAGGGGGAGGCAGCCCCGTCGACGAGGAAACATATAGATTGTGTTCCGTCGATGGAGGAGGTGTTCTCATCAATGAGGATGTCTTGTATAGCCCTTTCGTTGACTGGGGGTATGCCCTGTCAATGGAGAAGTTAGCAGGACCTCTGTCATTGATGGTGCAGGTGTCCAGGTCAACAGGAGAGCTGATAAATAACGCCCCGTTGATGATGAATGTTCCTTTTTTGATGAAGAAGAGCCTGCCATTGATGGGGGTGAAGTGCCCGTCGACGATGAATATCTTCTTGATGATCCATGTTTTGGAGGCACGGCTGTTGACAGGCATACAGGCAGGACTTTAGGAGAAGGGGTTATCTTGCCTGTTTTATTCCTTGAAGGGGACTCTAAGTCTTTTGAGCCTTTCGGCTGAGCACCCTGTGTGTGTGACAGGGAATCATCCATTGTAGTACTCCTTATGGAGTACAGGTATATGGCACTTGCATGAAGCACAGGCACCTCCGGCTATGGGTTCAATCCATATCACAGACTGTTGCCAGAGCTGAAGCCGGCAGGAAAATGAATGGACATTACCAGGGACCACCCACTTTTATAGGTACAGCCCAGGAAGTGAGGTAGTGTGGGTGGTCCCTGATATGGAGACTGCTGGAAGAAACTTCCATGCTGGAGCGCCACTTATCGGGAACTCCCAGAAATAATGATTTACTGCAAGAGACCATTTTGTGGAAGACCTACTGTTACAGGTGTGTACCTTGTTCTAGGATCGTGGCTATGTTGTTCATCCACACTCTTTGGCAGACTCCTAGCAGTTCTCCGGGAGGAGGGAGGCAAGGCACACACCCCTACTTAGAAAATAGAGATTGGAGAACTGAGGCCCCAAAACCAGCATCCTGGCGTGACTCAAGGTTGAGGTGGTAATGAAGGTATTTGCCGACCTCCAGGTAGCAGCCCGGCAGATTTCCTGGTTAGGGATGTCCCTGGAAGCAGCCACCGATGCAGTGGTATGGCGGGTAGAATGAGCTCTTATCCCTCTGGGAGGCTCCATGCCCGCCAACTCATAGCAGAGGCTTATGCGAGATGTAATCCACCTTGCAATGGTCCGGTTTGCTGCAGGTCTGACAAAAGCGGCTTCAGCGTAGGTGACAAATAGCTGGCGAACCTCTCCCCGAATTTCCGACGTCCTCTCTTTATAGTAGGAGAGCGCACATCTCAGGTCCAAAGTATGGATCCTGCACTCAGCCTATGAGGTGTAGTTAGGGTAGTACACCGCAGAGTTCACACTTGGTTATGGTGGGAAACTCTGACACACCTGCGTATGAATTCGGTGGGGCGAGGGACAGCCTTGTCCCTGTGGAAGACCAGATAAAGTGAGTCCACCAAAAGCGCCTGTAGCTCCACTGTCCTTCTGGCAGACGTGATAGCCACCAGGAAGGCCATCTTCCATGACAAGTGTGAGAGCTCACACTTGTGCGCTGGTTCGAATGGCTTGCCCAAGAGCTTTGCCAGTACCAGAAGTAGATCCCATGAAGGTGGCGGGTCACGCACTGGAGGGGATATATGATCCAGGCCTTTGAAAAACACTGTCTCCTGCGCCAATGTCGGCTGACCGGCCCGCACCTGGTAAGCAAAGATGGCTGCCAGGTGCACCCTAAGGGTCAATCACTGAAGACCCCCTTTGGACAGAGACCAAAGGTAGTCGAGAATGTTAGCCACTGGACAGGACAGAGGGTCCAGGCCCTTGCCCTGACACCAAACGGAAAATCTTTTCCATTTGAAGGCATAACATTTCCTGGTCGATTCCTTTCTGGATGCCTTCACCACGGTGAAGACATCCTCGGAAAGACCCAAAGCCTGGAACTCTAGCCGCTCAGGTTACCAGGCTGTGAGGTGCAGGGATTGAAGGTCCAGATGGTATACCTTCCCCTGATTGAGAGAGATCAAGTCCGGGTGTGCTGGAAGCCGCTCCAGGGGCCTGCAGCTGAGGCTGAGGAGATCTGGATACCAGAACTGGCGCGGCCAGTCTGGGGCTACCAGAATCACCTTTACCTAGTCCCTCTTCACCTTGAGGAGCACCTTGTGGATCAAGGGAAATGGAGGGAAGGAGTAGAGAAGGCCAGAGGTCCACGGCCTTGAGAAGGCATCCCACTGCAGCGAGCCCTGCTGAAGGGGCGGTCATGAAACAGCCTCAGCTTGGTGTTCTCCCTGGAGGCAAACAGGTGCACCAGCGGTGTGTCCCAGTGGGAGAACAGGCTGTAAGATACCTCTGGAGGGAGAGACTACTCGTGGGATGTCTCGCCTAATCGGTTGAGAGCATCCGCCAGATGGTTTGAGACTCCTGCCACATGGATGGCTAGGAGATCCCCTCCAAACGGCTGACGAGGGTCCAGATGCAGAGCACGCCTCTACAAAGCAGACAGGACTGCGTGCCACCCTGTTTGTTGAGGTAGTACATGGTTGTGGTATTGTCTGTCTGGACTTGAACCACTTGACCCCGGAGCTGAGGAGCGAAAGCTGACAGTGCCAGTCTGACTGCTCTGAGCTCCAACAGGTTGATGTGGTATCGGGACTCCTCGGGGGTCCAGAACCCATGGGCTCTTGGCTCCCCAGCCCATGATAGAAGGGTCAATCATAAGGATGGCTGTCAGTTCGGGTTGGACAAACTGGATCCCTTCCTGCAGCTGGTCTAGGGCGGTCCACCAATGGAGAGCGTCCCAAATCTTCTGGGTTACAGTGATCAGCTGGCTGAAATGACCATGGTGCTGAGTCCACTGGGCAGCCAGCTCCCACTGAAGGGGGCGCATGTGCAACTGGGCCCAATGGACCACTGAGGTGCATTCCGCCATGTAACCCAGAAGGCGCAGAAAGTCCCGGGCCGGGCGCAATTGCCCAACCAGAAATGATTGGGCAAAGGAGGAGAGAACCTCCGCCCTGTCCACCGGAGACGAGCTCTTGCTTGACAACAGTTGAGCTCTGCCCCAAAGAAGCACATCACCTGGGAAGGCACGAGTTCCGACTTGACCTCAATCAGGAGGCCGAGTTGAGAGCAGGTCTGGAGGGCCAGGTCCCTGGACCTCTTCACCTCCTGCTGGGTGGGACCTGCTAGGAGCCAATCGTCGAGATAGGGGTAAATTCTGCAACCCCCCCCGAGATGGGCTGCCACCACTGCGATGCATTTGGTGAAGACCCGTGGGGCCGATGACAGGCCGAACGGCGTGGCTCAGAACTCGTATATGGTCCCTTCAGCTCTGAAGCAGAGGAACCGCCGATGAGATGGACGGATTGGGACGTGAAAGAACGCGTCCTGCAGATCCAATGAACAGAACAACATGTTTCGCTCCAAGGATGGTATGATCTGGGACAGAGTGACTATCCAAACGGCACGCAACCTGAGATATTAATTCAGGTCCTACAGATCTAGAATGGGGCGCCAGCCCCCCCCACCGTCCGCTTGGGCACCAGGAAGTACCTGGAGACAAAGCCTGGGTCTGCAGGAGGATCTGCCAATGGAGCTACCGCCTCCTTGAGGAGAAGCTGGGCAGTGCTGTCTCAGAGAGCCGACTGAGTCTGGACGGATACTCTTTCCTCCCGAGGGGCGCAGGCTCGGCTTGGAGGGTACTGCTCAAATTCCAGAGTCAGTCCCTGACCGACCACCTCGAGAACCCACCTGTTCGTAGTGATAGCGGACCAGGTGGAAATTAAGTGGTGGGAGAGGCAGCCCCCACCCCATCACTGAGCAGGCTTGGAGGAGCAGGATCCGGGACCTGAACCTCGGCCTCCTTTACGGGCCTGGGAGGGCCCGGGTTTGGGATGGGAGTGCCAAGCTTGAGCCTGCTGCTGCTGCCGCCCACCTAGAAAGGAGGGTTGCTGTGTTGCAGGGGAAGAGTGCAGAAAAAGCTTCTTCTTCTTCTGCTGTTTCTTGCCCGAAGAACCTTTAGCAGAAATAGCATCCAAGGTGGCAGTGGACTGCTCAATATGCTGAAGGTGACCAGCCACACCTGGGCCGAAAAGGTTGGTGCCCAGGAAAGGCACATCAGCTAGTCTGTGCTGAGTATTTGCCAGAAAAGAAGAGAGTCTCAGGCAAGACCTGTGATGAAAGGCAACTACGACTGCCATCAAACGGGCACAAGAATCCCCAATGTCCAGGGCTGTCTGAAGCTGCTGTTTGGCAACAGCATAGCCCTGATCCCGGACCTGCTTGACCGTGGTCTGCATGTCCGCGGGGAGGTGTGGGAGGACTTCATCCAAAGACCCCAACAGGACATGGCAGAAGTGTGCCATGATGATGGCCGAACTTGCCTGACGAAGGCCTACAGAGGAGGTCTCACAGACCTTTCAAGCCTAATGATCCAAGAGTTTGGATTCTTTTTCGGGAGGTTGGTCAGTGTCTGTAGAACTACCAGTATGCCTGAACACAGAGGTGGTCACCACGCTCTCGGCTGAAGGGTGCTCTGAGAACCCCGCAAGGTACCCCATGGGCACTGCATACTTGCGGCCAACGGAGCTGGACAGGAGGCAGGGCGCTGCCAAAGTTCTAAGCCCGGGCCAACTATGGCTTCGGCAACAGGAAAGGCCTCCTTCAGGGTATCCACTCTTTTGATGATGTCCATGACAGGGTACTCTGCCCTTTTCTGGATAGGTTCCAGGGGCATCCCTGTAGACTCAGAGATGAGGCAAAGAATGCCCTGAAAGGACGAAGGACCTTCCTCCATCTCTAACCACCGACCGATTCATCATCCTCGGGATGACGATGTAGGCCAGTCACATCCGAATCCGAGGAATCCAGATACAACAGTTCACCGCCTAGGTCACCTTCAACCCGTCAAGGGTGGTCCGGGGTGACCACGACCGAAAGATGCCGAGGAAGCCCGATGTCCGGTCTATCTTCCTTAGAAGGAGCCACTCCCACAGGCTACTTGGGTGGTGGTTCCACCACTATCGGTGGAGAGACCGGTTTAGGTGAAACCGGAGGTTTCACCAGCTCTGCGGGTGGGGGAATCAACTTAATCGGCTCCTAAGCAGTCGGCTTTGGGCTGGGAGGCGAAAGCCAAGTAATGGCCAGGGTAGGAGCCAGAGTCGGTTTGTGCCTGGTCAAAATCAGCTGTTGCCACATGAGGTCCTCGTAGCGTCATAGTTCCCGCCAGAGCCTCTCTTCATCCGAGGTGGACGAGGATGACCGATGGCGTCGCCTCTTTTTAAGAGTGCTTGTGGCCCTTCCTTGGCCTTTCGGTCGAGGGGGCCTAGGACCGCGACTGAGATTGGCCAGGGCGATTCAGTTGCTCAGGTGACACTGGTGGGACTGATTATTTCCTGGGGTTGGGGACCACTTCCTTGACGGGATTCCCAGCGAGCTGGGTCTTCTCGTTGGGGAAAAAAAGGACCAGAGTCCGACTGACAGAATAGTTGACTGGAGCTGGCGACAATGGGTTGATCAGATCAATGATTATTTCAACGTCGTTGATCGACACTTCGGTCGACTGGCTAGAGAGCAAAGCTGAGAAGCCAGCGACCAAAGAGGCAATTTCGACTGAAATCAAGACTGCATGTTCCTGGGACTGAGATCTCTCCCAATCCCGGGTCCTTTTCCCGCTTACGGGACTGAAAGGAATGCATACCCGCAGGACACTCCCCCTTAGTCGGAGAGACTGGCACAACTCTTGGAAAGAACCAGAGAAGGTGAAGCCCAAGTTGAGCGGACCAAAGAAGCTCCAAGAAGAAGATTCTGCAGACTGAGCCGCTTCTTCCTCGAAGGCTTGTCTGCGCTCCAATTGCTCAGCGGCTCCCGCAGCCGCAGAAACCACCCACCGAGCCTCCTTTGATTTCACCAGAGGGTTCCATTTTTCCGGCCTCCCCAACTTCAGGTGTGCGAGATGGTCGTCAAGGACATTAGGTGAAATGCAGGACAAAAAAAAAAAAAAAAAAAAAAAAAAAATCGCACTTTGAGGTGTCATGGTCAACACCCAGGCAGTAGACGCACGCAGTGTGGGGATCGGTGCATGACTTTTTCTGGCCACTCGAACACCGGCGAAATCCGGAGAAAGACTTGTCTTCCACAGTCGAAGGTGAATAGTCGCGATCGCTAATGCGAACTAAATGAAGTTTCCCAGAATAACCAAAGGTTTTGAAGCCAGGGCCTCCAAAATGCAGCAGCACGAAAGAGGCAACCTGAATCTTCCAGCGGAGAGGAAGATCTGGTGTCATGGGGTGGAGCCGAGGGTTATACCACCCGGTGGGTGGGAGGAGCCAGCTTGAAGACTTCCGGCGATCCTTAAAGGGGAAAGGGACATGCCAAAGAGTGTGGATGAACAACATATCCATGATCCTAGAACAAGCACTTTCCAAGACAAAAAGCTCATGTCGCAACTTGTTGCCAGCTCAAAAGGGGATAAAGTACAGTTACGTAAGAACTTACCATAACAGTAGATCTTCAAGAGAGGTCTTGCAGTAGGTAATTACATATATGACTGACGCCGGCAGGACCCACAGAAAATTTCTAGCCAGCAGTCCCTGGCAGGACCGCCTCACCGCCAGGTGACCGGCACAGGCTTATCGCTGGTATAAAGTGCGTCCCAGACGCCTGCCTTCCAGTTCTTTCCGCACAGGCCCGAAGAGAGAGAAGCAGACATTTTCCTAAATGGAAAAGGAGCTGAAAAGCCTAGGGGATGGAGGGCAGATAGACCATTACTGCAAGAGCCTCTCTCAAGATCTACCGTTACGGTAAGTTCTTCAGAACTGTACTATCTTACTGAGAGGACTCGCAGTAGGTAATACATATAGGACAGAACCCTAAGCAGTCTGGAACAAATGAAAGGCACCGGAGGAGGAACTACTCCAAGAAGTAGCAAACAACCTTGCAAACCTCAAGATAGGAGGCCTTGCAAGACCGCTAACCCAAGCCTGCTCCTGAGCGAGGCAATGTCCAAACTGTAATGTTTGAAAAAGGTATGGACGGAAGTCCAGGTGGTGGCAGCACATGTCTGTCATGGACACATTCTTGAAACAAGCCGCAGAGGCTGCTACTCCCTGAGTGGAGTGACCTCTAACTTGACCCAGTACGGTCTTGTTGTACTTATCATAACAGAAAGTGATGCAATGAGCCAACCACTTTGATAGGCATTGCTTGGAGACAGCATTGCCTTCCCTTTTGTGAGCAAAAGAGACGAACAACTGATCAGTCTTCCTGAGATCCTTCGTCCTATTGGTGTAGTATCTCAGAATCCTGTGGACATCCATGGTATGGAGCAAGTATTCTCTCTGATTGGAGTACATGTGAAAAGGCAGGTAACTCAATAGACTGATTTAAGGTAGACTCCGCTACCACTTTAGGAAGAAACTTAGGGTTCTGTAAGAGCTACTCATTCTTTGTGAAAAAATCAGATAAGGGACTTTACACATAAGGGCCTGGAGCTTGGAAATCCTAGAGCCAAGTAATGGCCACCAAGAAGAGGAGTCTTCCACGATAAGAACTTCAAGTTCGAAGCCGCAGGCTCAAAAGGAGGAAGGGTAAGTTTCTCGAGAACAAAGTTCAAGTCCCAAGGGGGAGCCGGAGTCCTAACAGGGAGTCTGAGATAAAGGACCCCTCTGAGAAAGGTCTTGGATACCTCCAATTGGGCAAATGCTTTATCAGTGAAAGGGACATGGTAGGCTGAAATAGCAGCCATGTGGACTTTCAAAGAGGAGTGACTGAGACCCAGGTTGAAAAGATGACGCAAATAATCAAGCAGAACGGCCACAGGACAGGAGAAGGGCTCCACGTTCCTGGAGGTAGCCCAAATGGAAAATCTCTTCCATTTCATGGCGTAGGTGGACCTAGTGGAGGGACTTCTAGCCTCCACCAGAATCTCAGCCACCTTAGGAGAGACGCCAAAACGAGATTGGGCTAGGTCTGCAGGAGCCATGCATGAAGTTGAAGAGACTTGAGTCCCGGGTGGACCAGCGTCCCCTGATTCTGGGTCAGCGATCCTCGAGATAAAGGAAGAGGAAGAGGAGGAACCTCTGAGTATTGTTTTAGAAGAGAGAACCAGATTTGCCTGGGCCAGAAAGGAGCGATCAGAATCATTCTCGCTCCTTCCAATGCGAGTTCTGCAGCACATGAGGACCAGGGAACTGGGAGAAAAGCATAGAAGAATCTGTCCTTCCAGCTTAGAGATAGAGCCTCACTCCAGAAAGCGCCGCCTGAGCGAGCGAGCAAAAAGGTTGCAAGCTTTGCTTTTGGGAGGAGGGAACAGGTCTATCTGTGGAGTCCCCAAATCTGGAAGATGCTTTTAGAACCTTTTGATCCACTTCCACTCATGTGGCAGAGCCAAGAACGACTTCTAGCTTGTCTGCCAGGACATTGTCGACTCCCGAACATGGATCGGCCGTGAGGTGAAGGTTGTAGTTGCCCATTCCCAAACCTCATCGCTTCCCTGCACACGCGTGGTAGGACCAAGTTCCTCCTGCTTGTTGATGTACCACACCACGCACATGTTGTCTGTTTGGACAGCTAGGTGACCGGAAGGATGTATTGTGAAGGGCCTGGAGAGCATACAGCATTGATGTGGAGAGCTAACTCCAATCTGGACCATAACCCCTGGGTTCAGTGAGGACCCAGATGGGCTCCCCAACCTTCGCCTGATGCGTCCGTGCTCAGAGTTTGGGCGGGGGGAGGATGAAAGAAGGGGACACCCCCGGAACAGGTTCTCTCGAACCATCCACCATTGCAAGTCTCCTGTCATCACTGAGGAGATCAGCACCAGATGATCTAGGTCGTCTACAAGCTGATCCCACTGAGAGCGGAGAGTCCACTGAGAGATCCTCATGTGGAGGCACGCACGTGGAACCGTCGGGATGGCAGCCGCCATAAGCCCCAGAAGACAGAGCACCGACCTCGCTGGAACCTTCCTGCATTCCGAAAGAAGGGAAATCTGGGACTGGAGGGAGGCCCCCCTGTCTGAAGGCAGGAAGGCCCTGCACACTGTCGTATCGAGGATTGCCCTGATGAACTGGAGTCTCTGGGAAGGGTCCAGATGAGACTTGGAATGGTTGATGGTGATACCCAGACCAGTGAAAACCCACTGGGTGAGGGAGAGAAAATGCAGGAGTTCCTCCCTGGACGAGGTCGCCAGGAGCCAGTCGTCCAGGTAGGGGAAAACCTGAACTCCCAAAGTACGCAGGTGGGCTGCTACCACCGCCAGGCATTTGGTAAAAACTTGGGGAGCCGAGGAAAGACCAAAAGGGAGTGCCTGAATTGGTAATGGTCCTCTGGAATGCAAACCTCAGGTACTTTCGCGTGGGGCTTAATGGGGATGTGCAGGTATCGTCCTGCATATTCAGTGCACAAAGCCATTGGCCCAGCCGGAGAAGGGGCAAGAGGGTTTGAAGGGAGAGCATCCTGAACTTTTTGTATTCCACAGAGAAGTTCAGGGAGCTGAGATCGAGAATGGGTCTGAGATCTCCCGTCTTCTTTGGTATAAGAAAGAAATGGGAATAGTAACCCGTCCCGTGAAGGTGAGGGGGGACGGGTTCTATGGCCTGCTTCGCGAGGAGAGCAGATATTTCTTCCCTGACCAAAGGAAGATGGTCCCTTGAATAAGTGGAGTTCAGAGGGGGGTGGCGTGGAGGTTTCTGCAGAAACTCTATAGAGTGCCCCTCTGCTATGATCTGAAGCACCCATGAATCCGATGTTATCCTCTCCCAACCCGGAAGGTGGAGGGAGAATCTCCCTCCTACCAGTTCCTCGGGGAGTCCGGAGGCGGTGGGAGAGGGAAGGAGTCAGGTGGTGTGAGGCAGCGCCGCAGCTGGGGCACCCGCTGCTTTTTTGGGCGGCGGAGCCTGGCAGCTGTGGGGGCCCGACGTTTAGTGGCCCGCCTTCCCTGGGGTTTCGCTTGAGGATGGCTGTGTCTGCGAAAAGGACGGTGCTGCGGGGGATGGGGACGGTACATGGAATCCACAGATTTGAGGGCCGTCCCCTTCTCCTGCAAGTCGGTGATGATGTCCTTGACATCACCACCGAAAAGCACTTGAACCCCTGAAAGGTGCTTCTTGAATTGCTGACTGCACCTCCGGGACCAGACCTGACACTCAGAGCCATGCGTGATGCCGAAGACTTACGGCAAACGTGGAGCTCCGTGCTGCAGTGTCCACTGCACCGTAGGTCATCCTCAGAATGTGACAACTGGTCGAATGAGCAGAACGGACAAGGTCAGCTAACTCTGCTTGACTTGGGAGTCAGGCAAGGAGTCAATCTTAGATTCGCCTGGATAAGGACAGCTTCTGGTAATCCCCCATATGTGCTACATAATTTAGGGCCCTGATCCCCAGTGTGGAAGAAGCATAGATCTTCCTTCCATACTGATCCGGAAGGCAAGATTCCTTATCCGGGGGAGACAAGCTCAAACGTTTCAGGTGTGCTGACCAGCCGTGAGCGGCGCTGATCACAACCGAGTCTGCACAGGGGTGAGAGTCTAGAAAGTCTACACCCTCCGGAGCCTGGTATAGCCTGTTGGACTTCTGAGGAAGTGGGGCTAAAGCCGATGGTTGTTTCCAAATAGTGGAAACAAGATGGGCATGAGGCTCGATCCAGGGTAGCACTAGAGTAGGGGCCGTAAGGGGCAAATCCAGCATGTTCGGCGAGTTTAACCCGCTGAGGATCTGGCTCTAAGGAACGCCACTGATGGACTTCCTGGATCTTCCTGAGCAACTCCGTGAAGGAAGGATCCTCCGGAGGAGACTTCGGAGGAGTCCTTGGCCGGGGCTTGGACGGAGAGCGAGGCTCGTCGTCTTTCTCGCAGCATCCGTCAGAGGAATCCGAGGAGTCCGAGAGCGAAGAAGAAGAAGAATTTAAGCAGACTAAGACTCCCTAGCTCGTCCTAGGGGAGGAACGGGTTCCCTTAGGGGGATCCTGGACGCTGCGGTCCTGCTCTCTCTGGATCCCTAGGGAGAGCTCGAACTGAGGTGGAGAGGGAGGTGCCGTCTGGGGCGACTGGAGCCGGAGGCGGCTCTCGACTTCCTTGGTGAGCTGAGCCTTGGCCTCAGCCCACCAGGAGGCCAGAGTCTCCTGAAGATCCACCGGCCGCCTGGGGGGGCGATGGAGGAGGGGGATAGTTGTCCAGATTACATCCGTAAGGTGAGTATCCGTAACCCGGCTGCGGGAATACCGGAGCTGGGTATTGCGGTGTCGGTGGAGTCCGCGCCGGGTACTGCGGCGCAGGATACTGTGGACCCGGGTAAACCGGCGTTGGATAGGATGGCGGATACCCAGGTACCGGAGGAGCTGCCGGAGCAGACGGCCCAGTAGGGAACTCCACGGGCAGATCAACCATGATAGGCCCGTGGGGTGGAGGGCCCGATGGGAGAGGAATATCCCCTGCCGGCGTCGGAGTCGGCATCAGATCCGGTTCTGTAGGAGGAGGGTCTGACGGCAGAAAAGCATCCCGAGCATCACCTGGGGATGGAGGAGAGAAGTCCCCGGAGTCAGGCAGGGGGGACTCGGGCTCTCCGGACGGCAGCGAAGGCTGCGGGGAACCTGGAACGACAGACAATGAAGGGTCTGTCGTAGGCTCCGATGCCCGGCGCACGTCGGAAGAGCCGACGTGCGACTTAGGGGCCGAATCCGGCCGACGCCAGAGGAGCCGGCATCTCGACTTAGGGGGTCCTCTTCGGAGGCGGCCGAGGGTGGAAGCGCCCGTCCGAGACGGACACTGCCAGGCGCCGCCCGGAGGGTGGGGCGCCTTAGCGGTTTTCCCCGGGCGGACGCTGGAGGAGCCGACGTCGCTTGTGGGAGGTGCTCACCACTAGGCTGCAAGCCTGCGGCAGTACTGGGGCAGAAGCCTCTTTGCCCGGAGGCACCCGAAGGGCTCAACGCGAACCCGATCGGGCGGGCAGACGCCTCCTCCAAAGCCTTGAGGCTGCCGCTGGGCTTATCCCCAGAGGGGATGCGTTATCTTTAGCCGCTGCTTCAGCTGAAGTCGCGGAAGAGGAGGCCTTCTCCCGGTGCCTTTCTTTGTCCCGCTTCTTGTGTCCTTCTGGGGAGGTCGACGCCTGCCTAAGCTTCTTCAACTCCTTCTCCATTGCAGACATCTTCTATTTAAGGAGATGGGCTTTCAAAGACTGCTGGCGTCGTCTGCGGGTGGCCGCGTTGAAATGCAGGCAATGCGGGCACTTGTCGACCACGTGGTCGGGGCCTAAACAAAAAAGGCAGAGGGAGTGACTGTCTTTGTGAGGCAGTTGGGCACCGCATGAGTCGCACTTATTTTTTGAAGGGGACGACATAAACCAACGTTCATCTGACGAATAAATTGAAAAATACTGATACATTTGGTTAAAAAACGACGAAACAACAGGGCTGAGCACGAACTTCACCGCGAGGCGCTGCACAAGCTAACGGCGGGAAAGAACTGGAAGGCGGGCGTCTGGGACCACCCCTTTATACCGATGTCGCCTGACACCGGTCACCTGATGTGGGGGCGTCCCCGCCAGGGTCTGCTAGCTAGAAATTTTTCCATGGGGTCCTGCCACCTGCCAACGTCAGTCCTATATGTAATTACCTACTGCAAAAGCCCTCTCGAAGTAAGATAGTAAGTTTCTCTCAAATGAAATTTAAATCCCAGGGGGGAACCGGATTATAGATCGGAGGCTTAAGGTGGTGGATCCCCTTAAGAAACGTTTTGGAAAACTCCAACTGAGCAAGGGAATTGCCCCCCACCGAAAGTTGGTAGGCGGAAACCGCAGAAAGGTGGACCTTCAGAGAGGAATGACTGAGGCCCGAACCAGACAGGTGCATAAGGTACTCAAGGACCTGGGGGCCAAGCAACAGAATGGGTCCAGGCCCTTGGCTGTGGCCCAAATAAAGAATCTCTTCCACTTCATAGCATACATGGATCTAGTTGAGGGTTTTCTCACCTCCACTAGAACCTGGACGACTCAAGAAGAGACACCAAAGCTAGAGACTGCTATGTCCAATGGTGCCACGCATGCAGGTGGAGAGACTTGAGGCTCGGATGCACCATGATGCCCTGCTCCTGAGACAGAAGGTCGCAAGACAGAGAAGTGGTACCAGAAGTTCCAATGTCAGCTGCTGCAGCAGAAGTAACCAAATCTGCAGAGGCCAAAGAGGGGCTATGAGAATTATGTGAGCCCCCTCTGCCTAAAGCTTCAGCAGAATCTTCTAAAGAATTGGAAAGGGAAGGAAAGTGCACAGAAATCTCCCTGTCCAAGATAGAGACAGCGCATCTCGCCAAAAAACTCCACACTCAAGAATGAGCGCGCACAAGCTGGGTAGTTTTGTGTTGGATGGGGAGGTGAAGAAGTCCATCTCTGGCCGACCCCACTGATCGAAAAGATCCTCCACAACTTCCTACTTTAGCTCCCACTTGTGAGCCCGCATGACAGTGCAGCTGAGACTGTCCGCCAGGACATTGTGAACTCCTGGAACATGGACTGCTATCAACGACAGGCCATGTGTGACAGGGTTGAATAGGACCCTGTCCCAGGTGTTATGGAGAGTTTGAATACAGGGATCTGTTCTTTCCTTTCCTGTCTCTTGTCTGTCTGGTTGCACAACCAAATTTTCCTGTGAGATCTAGGATCTGATCACCCCGACAGTCTCGCAATTATCTGCCTCTCGCTATCTCTCTCAGTCTTCCCTTGCTGTTTGTCTTTTCCTCCCTTCATGTCTGCTGGTATAAAATATACACAAATCATTATGTGGAAATGTAATTGATATTGGATCCATTTATTTAGAAATTATATAGTGTTAACTTTTGAAATGTATATAATTGTAGTTTGAGATGATTGCAAAAAGTTATTGGAAACTCAAGAGGTTACCCGAGGGCAATTTCTAAGCCTTTTTCAGAAGAACTGTGGAAAAGGGGCCACAGTTCTGGGACACTGTGTTCTTGCAGCACCTGCCTGAAATATACTAGAACAATTTAGAAAAAAACAGGATGCTTGTTAAGAAGGGTGTTGCAAGGACTTATAAGACAGAGCTGCAATTGCTTGCAAAAGGGGACACAGAGATGGAAGGAAAACTCACATGCATCTCCTGTTTATTCTGATTTTGTAAAGGGCAGTTATGTAAGAACTTACCATAACAACAGATCTTCGACAGAGGCTCTTGCAGTAGGTATTCACATATAGGACTAAGCTGCCAGGCATAGTCTCTGGCGGGGGTCCGCCCCCACGTCAGGTGACCGGCATCATACGATGTCGGTATAAAGGGGCGGTCCCCCATGCCCGCCTTCCAGTTCTTTCCCGCCAAAGGCCAAAACAGGTAAGACGAGAGAGAAGAGGATATTCCCCCCATGGAAATAAAGTAGGAAAACTTAGGGGGACGGAGGGCAAGAAGGTAATACCTACTGCAAGAGCCTCTCTCAAAGATCTAATGTTATGGTAAGTTCTTGCGTTAACTGTACTATCTTACTTCGAGAGGGCTCTTGCAGTAGGTATTCACATACAGGACTGAGTCCCAAGCAGTCTGGAACAAGGAAAAGCAGTCGGGAGGAGGATTGTTATCCATAGCATGGAACCTCAGGGCTGAACGGGTCTCATGAAAGGAGACCTTGTAGGACAGCCAATCCGAAGCCTGCTCTATGGCGAAAGGCGATGTTCAACTGTAGTGTTTTGTGAAGGTATGGACAGAAGTCCAAGTTGTGCCTGCACAGATGATTGCCGCTGACACATTTTTGAAATAAGCCGCAGAGGCAGCTACTCCTCTGGTGGAGAGATCTCCGACTTGACCCGGAAGTGTCCTATTGTATTTGTCGTAACACAAAGTGATACAATTCGCCAACCATTTTGATAGGCATTGTTTAGAAACAGCACTGCCTTCTCTTTTGTGAGTAAAAGCGACAAAAGCTAATCAGTCTTCTTGAGATGCTTAGTCCGATTGGTGTAGTATCACAGGATTCTGTGAACATCCAAAGTATGCAAGACATATTCCCCTTGATTGGAATGTTGTGTAAAGAAAGCCGGTAACTCAATGGATTGATTCAGCGTAGATTCAGCCACCACCTTAGGGAGAAACTTAGGGATGGTATGTAGAGCCATACGTTCCTTGTGAAAAATCAAGTATGGGATTTTACACATTAAGGCCTGAAGCGCGGAAATTCACTGAGCGGAAGTGATAGCCACTAGGAAGAGTGTCTTCCAAGAAAGGAACTTCAAATCAGCTACTGCTGCTGGCTCTAAGGGAGGCCGAGTAAGCTTCTCCTGGATGAAATTCAGGTCCCATGGAGGGGCAGGAATGCGGATGGGGGGTCTCAAATGGAGAACCCCTCTGAGAAAAGTCTTACAGACTTCTAACTGAGCAAAAGTCTTGCCTCCAAAGGGAATATGGTAGGCTGAGATAGCTGCCATGTGGACTTTCAGTGAGGAATGGCTGAGACCCAGATTGAAGAGGTGACGCACGTAGTCCAGGACTTTGATGACTGGGCATGAGAAAGGCTCAAAGTCTCTCCACTTTGCCCAGATAGAAAACTGTTTCCACTTCATGGCGTAGGACCTGGTGGAAGGCTTCCTGGCCGCCACCAAAATGTCTGCATCAAGGAGAAACTCCAAAGCGGGCTTTAGCTATGTCTGCAGAAGCCACGAATGGAGATGAAGGATTTGAGACCTAGATGAACAAGGGTCCCTGATCCTGGGTTAAAAATTGTTGCGACAGAGGAAGAGGAAGTTCCTCTGAAAACTGCTGCAGAAGAGAACCAAACTTGCCTGGGCTGGAAGGAGCAATGAGAATCATTTGATCTCTTCTGATCAGAGTTTGCTCAGGACCCTTGGAATTAAAGGAATGGGAGGAAGGCATAAACAAATCTATCCCTCCAACTGAGAGAAGAGCGTCCGCCAAAAAATGTCTCACCTTAGAGCGAGCGAGCAGAAGGCAAGAAGTTTTGCGTTTGGGGAGAGGTGAAGAGGTCTATCTGAGGTGTTCCCATCGCTGAAAGATGCTGTTTACGACTTGCTGATCTAACTCCCATTCGTGGGACCTGGCTGAGGACCAACTGAGTTCGCTGCCAGTCGCTTTCCACTCCAGGAATGTGAAATGCGGTCAAATGGAGGTGATGCTGGGCTGCCCAATACCAGACTCATCGTCACTGCACAGGGGTAGGGAAGGCATTCTCCCTGTTTGTTGAGGTACCAGACTACACACATGTCTGATTGTATGAGAAGATTACTGGGAGGATGAAGGAAGAAGAGTCTGAAGGGCAATTGACTGCCCTCAGTTGAGCACATTTATGTGCAGGTTTTTGCGCAAATTGGGACCAGCTGCCTGGAGTCCTGTGAGACCCTAGATGGGCACCCCAGCCCTCTCCTGACGATCTGTCGGCAACGTCTGGATGGGGGGGAATCGATGCAGAAGTGCACTCCCAGGCATAGATTCTCCTGAACCATCCACCATTGCAAGTCCCTGATCATCGGATCTGATACTAGTACCTCTTGGTCTAGATTGTCCCTGGTCTGGTCCCACCCACATCAAGCATCCACTGAGAGATCCTCATATGGAGCTGAGCGAGCGACACTGTCAGGATGGCAGCCATTAGCCCAAGGAGGCGGAGAACTGACCTGGCTCCGACCCCTCCGCAGCCAGGCAGAACGGGCCTGATTCTGAAGGGTGTCTACACTGTCCGGAGGCAAGAAAGCTTTGCAGGTGGTCATGCCCAGAATCACCCCAATAAACTGAAGGCGTTGGCAAGGGACCAGGTGAGACTTGGCCTGGTTGATGGCGATACCCAGGCTGGTAAAAACCTGCAGGGTAAGGGAAAGGGAGTGCAGGAGTTCCTCCCTGGACGAGGCTGC
This sequence comes from Neoceratodus forsteri, assembly GCA_016271365.2. Taxonomy (NCBI): domain Eukaryota; kingdom Metazoa; phylum Chordata; order Ceratodontiformes; family Ceratodontidae; genus Neoceratodus; species Neoceratodus forsteri. The sequence goes on along the minus strand of CM028137.1, from coordinate 255,006,009 downwards.
CAGGAGCTAGTCGTCCAGGTACGGGAATACCTGTACTCCCTGGGTACACAGGTGGGCTGCTACCACTGACAGGCATTTGGTAAACACTCGGGGGGCCGAGGAAAGACCAAATGGGAGGGCCTTGAATTGGTAGTGGTCCCCCGAAAACAAAACAGGAGAAATTTGTGGTGGGAAGGGTATATGGGGATATTCAGGTAGGCATCCTGCATATCCAGAGCGCATAGCCACTGTCCTGGCCGAAGTAGTGGTAGAAGGCTCTGCAAGGAGAGCATTCTGAAGCTTTTGTACTCCACGAACATGTTCAGGGAGCTGAGGTCCAGAATGGACCTTAGATGTTCCATCTTCTTTGGAACTAGGAAGAAATGGAATAGTAACCTGTCCCCCAAAGATGTCGACTGTCTGTAGCTGCACTTCATTGTGCAGAGCTACAGCCAATCGGGCGCAGCCCATACCGCATATGACAGTCCAGATTTAGAATGATCAGTCTGATAACAGACATGATAGTCCAGATTTGTGAATGATCATTCACAAATCTGACTGTCATGTGGCGTATGGGCTGCACGCCATTGGCTGTAGCTCTGCACCATCGGGCGTGCAGCCCTCACCGGACAGTCAGTCGGGCGGGAGCGGCGGGCGGCAGGCGGTGGATGCTGCCGCCCGCCGCTGGGGAGCGGGTGGAGAGGCTTCGGGTGGGTGGGGGGGACACTAGACACCAGGGAGATGTTTGGGGGTTGTGTTGTGACATTCTGCCCGCGATCGGGCTTACGGTCCACTGGACTCACCAGGGAGTTATTCGCTGGGGAGGGAGTTACATTCTGCCCGCGATCGGGCACTGGGGCTATACAGGTTCTGCTCCGCGATCGGGCACTGGGGTCACAGGTTCTGCCCGCGATCGGGCTGTGGAGATGTGTGTGTGGGGGGTTCATATGTTTGTACTGCCCGCATCGGGCTGTGGGAGATGTGTGTGTGGGGGGTTCATGTACGTGTACTGCCCGCGATCGGGCTGTGGGAGATGTGGGGGTTTCATGTAACTGTGATGCCCGCGATCGGGCTGGTGGGGGGGCACAGGGACCGAGTTGGGGAGCCAGCCAGGAGTGGCAGCTGCTGTCAGCTGCCCCTGCAATGCAACAGCTCACCTGTGGGTGGCCCTCAATTTGATCCCTTTTTTTGGCTCAGATTTGTGCAGGCGCAGGTTGGAGTTGGCGTATGCACAACCTGCACAACCCGACTGAATATCAGGTTGCGCAGGTTATGCATGGTTCCTCCCCCTCCTGTTGAGCATGCATTCATTTGCATTGCTCTTTTGCGCAACCTGTTGCCAGTGGAGCAACTGCCTCCTGCTGAATATCGCAGAATGGCGCAATGTAGGACTTGCGCATGCGCAACCCTGTTGCGCATGGAGCAACCCTTTTGAATATCTGGGCCATAATGTTTAACCATCCCTCTGAAGTCAAAATGTTTTTGGCAGATATTCAAGGAGAGAGACGGGCAGCTGGCCACCCTCGCACCCCAGTTCAGGGTCCCTTGTGGCAGCCCATGGGAAACCAATGCTGAGAAGCAGACAACTGAGGACCCATCTGATCACAATGGTAGATGAAACTATGACTCCTGGAAACAGGTACAATGGGGTCAGACTGAAAAACTTATCAAAACAAACCAGTCTATTAAAGCTTTGCCCCAAGAAACAGATCACAGAGCCATCAGCGACAACAAAATCTCACAGATGCCAGCAGTGTATCCCCAGGGGACACCCCAGTCAAACTTGGAAATAGATTCACCACACTCAGAGACCTGTCACCTGTGGGAAATAAGCTCCCCTCTGCTATGTCTTAACTACCCCTGGGGGGGCAAAATCATGGAAGACATTATGACCAGCTGGACCCCTCTTTGCCAAGAATGGGCAGACTGCATCAGGAATCAGAAGCAAGCTGTGGACCCAGAGTCTGTACAGCCCTCCCAGGCTGTCCTTTTGGATGTATGAGAAAAGGCGAACTAACTTGGTCCTGTAACTTGCATGGTCCAGATTAATGCACTATTTCTACAGTGGATTAATGCCTTATTGGATGGGGTAATACTCTGACACCCTAACATTATTGCAGAAACATTAATTTTGCTGTCTTGCTTCTGTCTAAGACTAACTACCCATGAGGAGCGCCATGCAGCAAGCTTATGTTGCAGTGACTGAGAGTGTGCCCATTTTGTTTTTTCACCAAGCACTTCTGTACTGCTCAGCTTGCCTCACGCCTTTGGGCTACCAGCCCTGGCTCCTGAGGGTGACAAAGTTTAAGTTTAACATGTATGAGCTTATGTGAGTTATTAGCATAAGCCCTGATTCTGTTTGTCAATTCTTTCCATCTCACTTAAAAAGTGGCTGCTGCCATAGCCAAACAAAGGGGAAGTCGCAATCATGGATATGGGACGTGGATCAAAACACCATTGGGGCACAGCTCTTAATGGGTCCCAATGTAGTTGGCTATTTGGCCCTTGATCCGTACCGACTCCCTGTGACTTTGTGCAAACCTGCCTTGTATCCTCTCCTCTCCTATAAAGCAGTCATAGAGGATGAACAGTCGATCACACTACTCACTTTCATACCAAAAATAACACAGATGGACAAAAAGTTGAAATAGCGAGTCAGAAGCATCAGACTGTTGGGGAGGTGCTTTATGCAATTTATAAAGGGGAAGACAGTGAACTTATAGCCCCTCCCCAGTTTCTCAACCCATGTGATGGTTACACAAATCAGGGACCTGGAGTCTGGTTTATTGGAGTACCCCAATTGTACAGCAAGCTGCAGCTGCCCAAACCAGATGCCTCCACTCTCAACACCAAACTCCTTCTCCCCTCCCCCTCATCTTTTTCTTTCTGCAATAGTTGCAGCAGCGCTAAACTGCATGACGCCTGCCCATGTAGACAGAATACCCAGTGGGCAATCACTCTGGATTAAGGGGGGGTCAGGGTGCTCCCCCTTTTTTCTTTCTTTTTTCCTTGGTCTCCCAGGGTTGGGCCACCCACATGGTAGAGACCAAAGGACTCAGTTAAAAGATATTTACCAACACACAGTTATGGTTTTGCTGTTCTTAAATCTTTTGTTCACTGTTATACTATTTAATGTGTTCACCCTGGAGGGCTCTCCATGTGTGGTGGACGAGCTGTGGTGGTTCGTACCCCTATAGTTTAGGGTGATGCCAGATAAATCTGGAAGGAGAGACTGGAGGCATACTCTAAAGCCAAGATGCAAAGTTTATTAGCAACAGTTGGAGTACACAGAAAAGACTTAGCATTCACTAACACTATCACACATGAGAAAGAGTGAATAAGACTGCCAGGACCACAACCTGGCCCCACTAATGTCATACAAAAGTCCAGGTTATTCAAGTCCTAAGGATGTAGCAATCCGATACACCAAGCTTGGATTACAAGTATTTTGGTCGGCCAACTGCCGACGGTGAACCTAAGGAAGCGCTTCTCATACAGGCCATAAAATGGGGCATTCCCAGTGAACCAGAAACCAAGTAAAACACTGTAGACCTCCTGGCCCTGGGAAGAAGGTGACTCCTGGCATCACAGAGGCAACGTTGAAAGGGAAGCATCTGGTTGAGGATGGGTGTTGATGCCGGGTTGTAGGGGAAGAGAACCCTTATCTGGGGTTCTCAGCTGCAGTGACCTCGGGCAGGTGATCTCCAGTCAAGGAAAGGATGCTGGCTGTGATGATCCACTGGACGACCTCTGGGCAGATCACTGGAACCCTTACCACCTCGTCTCTGCAGCTTCAGAATCCAACAGTCTTCAGTGTGACCTCTTGATGCATCACTGGAACACAAGCCACCTATGGGTAGTACAATCAAGAGTGTGGCAACCCTTGGTGTGGCCTCTTGTGTGGGCCACTGGTACTTATGCTACTTCAGGGAATGAGGCACAGAGCCTGGCAATCCTCGGCAAGGCCTTGGTGTAGGCCACTGGTACTATTGCCACCTTAGGACAATGTCTATGCAGGAGAATGGGCAGCGTGACTCCGAGTTCAGTGGACGACTTAAGTCCCTCAAGCTAGAGCCGGGGTGGCCCCTAGCCTGACTCACTTTGGTGGGCCCTAGCTACCAGCTGACTACCACTTACAACCATCAACTCGAACCTGGGGCATCATGGTGAACACTTGGAGTTGGTGGAGGTCATTAGAGGTGGAGGTGAGTGCAGGGTATACTGGGCTTCCTGGGGACCCTCCCTGAGTTGAGGAAGAGGCACCGGAGGAATCCTAGATGAGGTGTGAGGTGTGTGGTGTGTGCAGGAGTCCCTGGAGTTCAACAATGATTTCTGTACTCTGGGGAATACACAACCACAAAGGAGTGATAAGGCCTCTTCTCCTGGAAACTACTGCATGAAAGGTTCACTGGGTCTGTTTCCCGGCCAAATAGACTGACTCGACACACTGGGGGACCCAAATAGATGGCAGATTTCTGCAAAAAAATGACCGAGGCTGCTACTGGGGATCTTCTGGAGGGAGTTGCACTGAAGGTACCCAGGGGATTTGCTTCAACCTCCTAACAGGGAAGCCAATATCCATTGCCTTACTGTCCTTCACCCTCCCTGGTTAAACTCTTTCTCCTCTCTCCAACCTGTACAGAGCATCCTCTGGGCTGGGGCAGTCCTGGCTACCTGCCAGGGGATTGGCTCCTTCATCCAGAGGTCAGCCTCCTGAGGCTGGGTCAGTGGCTTAAAAAAAAAGGTCTCCAAATTTGAATCTACCCTGGCCACAGAGATTGGCTGAGAGGGCTCAGCCTGGCTACCTTCTCCACTGCTTGGACAGGAATGTGGCCCAACTGGTTTGGCTTTGGCTGACTAGGTGTCGGTCTTGAGCAGGTGGAAGGGAGAACCAAGGAAGGGAAAAAAATGGTTTTCTTTTAAAACCCTGAATTTAGACTGCTAGGACTGTCTGCTGAAGTGGGGCCTGTTCTGTGTTTCAGAGGGTCACCAAAGCTTTTCAAGGGTTTCCCATTAAGCTTCCAGGGTCCCCATAACTGTCTGACCCCTCATTTCTCTGAAGATCCCCTATTTTCTGTGATGCCCCCAATTCCACTATTTTCTGTGGTGCCCCCAATTTCCCTGGGGCACTACACATGTCCTTGGCATCCCAGAGCAGGATGTGCTGGGCAGCATTGGACAGCACCTACCGACATGATACTACTGAATTATCTGTCCCTAATAGGCAGCACTAGAATTATAATTGTGAACTTAAAATGTAACAAGGGCATTGTATATTGGTCATTTTAGGATGCACACATTTGGATAACCCCCTCATTGAGTGCCACATGGCACGTCAAGAGCTACTATTCATGGGTGCATGTTGCAGATAGTGGGTTCTCTGGGCCAAATCTGACATCCCATATGGCAACAATCAAGGATCTATGCTCGTCAGGGTTTGGTTTCCTGTTAAAAGATTCTTCCCTCAAACTCCCAAAACTCTCCTAAGGCTAGCAAGGGGACAATCACAGCCACCTCCTGGAATGTGAGTGGCTTAAACTCTCCTATAAGAAAGGAAAAAGATTTTAGCCAGGCTTAAGAAACTTAACATGCAGATAACTTTTATACAGGAAACCAAACTATCCAACCATGAAGCACTCAAGTTAGTCAGGAAATGAGTGGGATAGGAGGTGCACAGTGCTTCGGTGACAACCAGGTGCATGGTCTCCATCCTTGCTCACAAAACCTGAACTGGAACCTATTAGACAGCAAGAGGGATGGGGAGGGGCACTGGGTAATGGCTAAAGTAGCCACTCCCATAGGAAATGTTGTTTTGGCTAGTGGTTATGCCCCAAATGAAGATTTTCCCATGATACTTCCCAGACCTTGTCCAACTTCACAAAAGACGACACAGAGATTATTATAGCGAGAGACCTGAACTTGACATTGGACCACTTTATGGACAGGCCGAATTCTAGGCCACAGCCGCACACTAAATCCTTTTAGGCTCTTAAGGATTTGTTCTCCCTCCATTCTCTATGTGACATTTGGAGACTTCAGCACTCAACAGATAGGGACTACACTTACTTTTCTGCAGCCCACCAAATGGCGAACAGACTCGATTACTGGCTCACCTCCCCCTGGATCTCCCAGAATGTAGTGACATCTAAAATTGTCCCTGTGTATTTGTCCGACCATGCTCCTCTGATCATTTCTCTAATGGGTGGACCACATAACAAAAAATCACTGGCATTGAGACTAGATCCCCTCCTGCTGCAAGACGCAGACTTCAAATCCTGGGTGATAACAGGAACAAATAACTACTTTCTGGTCAACCCTCCAGGTTCTGCATCCTCCTCAGCCATATGGGAAGCCTTCAAGGCAAACTTAAGGGGCAAAATAATCAGTTATGCCTCTTATCACCGGAAGCAGAGGGAGAAAGAGACAGTCAAGCTGGAAAAACAGCTGGCTGAAAAAGAAGCTATAAACTCAGTTATGGTTCCTTGACCTCCCAAACCCTAATTTATGAATGCAGTTAAATAGTTTGTTGACCAGAAAGGTGGAATTACAGATCCAAAGACTACACCACAAATACTGGGCATCCGGGGAGAAATCAGGGAAACTCTTGGCTTTCCGCCTGAAAAAGCGACAGGCTGAGAGGCATATAACCCAGCTGCAAAACTTGAAAGGGGATCTTCAATCCTCTGAAGAGGAGATCAATCAGGTCATGGCAGAATTTTACAAGTCACTGTATAGTACACATATCAATTGGGACCCCCAAAGTACAGTGACTTCATAACACCCCCGAACTTGCCCAAAATCTACAGCTCACAACAAGAGATGTTGGACAAACATCTGATTAAAGAAGAGATCAGAATAGCCATAACCTCAATGCCCCCCCCCCCACCACAAAGTTTTTGGCACTGATGGCTTTCTGGCTGACCTATATAAGATAGTGCAAGATCCAATCTCCCTCCCTCTGTTAGATATGCTACAGGAGGCCTTCCAAAAAGAGAAACTACTGGATGCTTTGAGGGAGGACATAATCACAGTGTTGCCTAAAGAAGGGAAAAAATCCCCCTGCTCGCTAGTTACAGGCCCATCTCCTTGATCAATGCTGATACTGAAATTTTGGCTAAAGTACTGGCTGCCAGAATGGAAGAAGTACTCCCAGGCCTGATCAACCCCTTGTAGGTAGGCTTTGTAAAAGGTAGGGTAAGTGCAGACCATTTGCATGCACTAGTCACTCTGATGCAGGGTGCAGCACTGGCTCCCACTCTTACTGCAGCTGTCTCTGTAGACTTTGAAAAAGCTTCCAATTCAGTGCAGTGGGAGTTCTTGCATGCTACCAGGCAACACCTAAATTTTGGTCCCCAATGTTAGAGGTTGGGTCAGGGCATTATACAATAACCCGACTGCTAGGATTCTTACATATCAGTCCCTTTTGGACCCTTTTACCCTCCACAGGGGAACCAGACAGGGATGTTCTTTCTCTCGCTCTCTCTCCCATGCTCTTTATCCTAGTGGTTGAAGCACTAGCTTGTGCACTCAGAACACACCCTGATATGCAGGGCCTAGAAGTAGAAGGCATCACAACCTATGCACTTTTGTATGCAAATGATTGTTTAATCTTAACTCAGGACCTGCAAAGTAGCATACCTCATAAAATGAAATCTCTTGGACTCCTTCACTATCATCTCTGGCCTCCATATCAATATTGGGAAGACTGAAGTGCTCCAACTGAACTCCTACTTCTTATCTCCATGGTTGCTGGCACAGAACTGGCCTGGGCAAAAGACCACATGAAGTATTTGGGACCACTGCTTTTCCCAAAAATTCATACCCTTATGGAAAGAAATCTCTCACCCCTGCTAGCTCAGCTCCATGCAGAAGTACAAAGATGGAAACACTTAAACTTATCTATGCCAGGGAAAATAGCAGCCATAAAGCTAATGATTGCACCAAGAATCTTTTATCTGATGACTCACTTGCCGCTAGCAGTCCCAAATAAATGGTTACAAAAGGTAGACTCCCTGGTGGGTAACTTCCTGCGGGGCACCACAATTCCCCAATATAGCAGAGCCAAGTTGAGAGCACCCTGGAATTAAGGTGGATGGGGGCTCCCTAACTTTCAGCTGTATGCCTTGGACTTCTCTGTTGCCATAACATGCAGAGGATTCCAAGAGCTGGGGTATAACAGGCCAGCATGGTCGGACATAGGGCAGGGTTTATTGGGTGGGATGGACATTTCTTTATTCCTGTGTAGTACCCAGAAGTTAGGGGATATTTTTTCTCTTTTTTTCCCTCTCATCCCCCTCCCTTCCAGCCCTTGCCTGAAGTCTCACTGACCCTTCCCATTCCTCTTTGTTTCTTTTCATGCTGTTTGGCGCTGGAAAGGGGGGTCATGGGCAGGAGACTCTCCCTGCTAGGCTTATGATACCCAATCTCCTGGTCAGATGCCAGGACCTCCCCTGCCCTACAAAAGGGCCAGGGAGTGGCTTGAGAGGGGAGTCAGTGGCACAGCACAGAGGGTGAAGGACTCAGGGAGCATGAACGAAAAGATTACCTGAAGTGTGTCCATGGCTTCTCCGGTGTCGCTACCCTCCTTCTTGAGTTCTGGGGGTATGTGGTGGTGGCAGCAGCAGGGTCGGTCAGTGGGAATGTGACTCCCCAACGTGAACTGTCCTCTTTCCCCAGAGCACCGAGTGGCATGGGAGGAAGAATCTGATGGCCAGACCAGCTCATGTGCCAGAAAACTGGGTCAGGGCAGAATAATCTACAGAAACTAGTAATTCCACCCCTGTAGCCACAGCAGTGAAAAAAAGAGCCGGGTGGGAATGCGGCTCCCCCGCCAGGGTTTTGCCTCCCCTCAGCAGCACTGAAGTTCAGGGTTATGGTGGCGAGTGGGCCGAGTGCCTGATTATTAAATTATACTCACGCCACGGTACTAGGGAAGTGGGAAGGAGAGGGAGCAGGAAATTAAAGGGACAGCACCCTAGTAAGGGAATATGGGCAAGGGGGCTCCCTAGTCGAGTTGCAAACCCTGAGCAGGGCTGGAATTGGGCAGTTGGCTGAGGGCCCAGCGAGGGAAAGAGAAGGTCCCAGGAGTACTTTAAATGTTTTTTTGGGGGGGGGTATTTTATCTTTTTATTCAAGTAAGAGTGACTCCAGATGAGTAAAGAAAAAATGGTGCCATGACTTAAAGGCCCCAAGAGGAGGAAGAGGCAGGCTGTGAGAATCCAGGTGTGGCAGTATAGTCTAGGGGTTGGCATGGTTAGTGGATGGGCTTGGTGCATCCAGTAACCCTGGGTTTGAGTCCCACAGCCTCCACCCTGCAGGCCCTCATCAGTATTCAGGAGGGGGTGGAACCAGGGTGGGCGAGAGTCCTGTATACTCAGGTGCAGGGGTAGTCGTACCCTTTAATGTGGTGAGGGAGTGGCTTAGGGGCCCTGGGAATCCCACAGTATTCTGTGCGTGTCTTTTAAGCAGCCCCCCAACCAAAATGTGCGTTGCCTGCCTGACGTCCCCTAGAAACTGCACCCTGTTCATAAACTGCATTGTTGCTAAGAAACTCCATAAACTGTTTGCTTGCTACTGAATTTTTTGATCAGACTGTGTCCTTGCACTCGACATCCAGCTTTACCTTTGTTGCCTGGACTAGCTTCTTCAGAGCCTGATGCTGACCCAGGGAGGTCCCCAGCCCATCCGCCATCTGCAGCAGAACCACCTCCAGTGATATCAGCCTGTTCCAAAGTTCCACCATAGGTGTTCCAGCATCAGACCTGCAATGGTAAGTGGTAGTGAGCCACTAGCAATGTATCTAGTAGTGAGTCAGCTTAGGAGTCGCTCCGGCTCAAGTGTGAGGAACCCCAGTTAATGCGCGCATGGCCTTTTCTTATTTTGCCAGCCACTCAAAAGTGTGTGCATGCATGTGGCTCCATTGAAGCCACCAGAGAATCACATCATCAGCAGTCTTCTTCTTGGGAGGTATTCTGGGTGCTGAGGACCTACCAGTGGGCATTGCTGCAGATCGCCTAGAGAATCATCTGTCAACCAAAAGTCTTCCGTTTCTTGCCCAAAGATGCAGAGGATCGTCAAGGTCTTCGTCCATCTAGCAGTGTTCCTCTTTGTGTTTTGTTTATCAGGGGGATGCCCCATTATGGCCTGTTTATAACAAGTGCTTTGTGGGGTCAACTCCCACCTGCTTATCAGCCAACGCATAGGAAAGTCCAAGCTTGGATCGTTAGTCACTATAATCTCAGCCGAGTGCACACTGGACATGGACTGAAAGGTGTTAATCCCCTGTCCTGGGCTCAACCAATTGTGGGTCCTGATCATATTGTTTCATTGTTTATTTTGTTACCCTGTAGTGTGTTAGAAACTATCATCTTTTGTTTATTGTCCCTGGTAAATCAACTTCTTGCATCTTGGTCACTGAGTAAGCTTCCTTCCTCTCCTTCCAGATTCATCTGACCTGTCCTGAGAAATTGTTGGGGAACCTTCCGGCCCCCTACACCTGCAGGGCGTGTTACCCAATAAACTTGAGATATTGGAAAGTGATACAGGCTGCACTTAACTCATGGCAGAGGGTAGATCAGATGATGAAGTCATGCTTTAACCCAGGCACTCTGGAGTACTTGTAAAACAACCCCAGCTGATTGATAGAAAACAAACCCATTAATTGGTCAGGATGGAGGGATAGGAAAATACTGAGGGTTAAAGACATTTTTATGAAGGATGGCCAAGGCATTGACTCCTTCACCTCCCTAAAAGAGAGGTACCATCTGCCACAACAGGACTTTTGGAAGTACCTGCAAATAAGACATGCCTGCAGCAGCAGCTTCCAAAAACCCTGCAGGTGCCGAACATGCATCTGGAAAGGTAGTAACCAGTGTTCTCCCCTGCTCCTGGACAAGTGGACCCAACAGAAAAAGGGCTTAGCAGGAATCATATAAAAGATGCTGTGAGATGTAGCAGTTGACCCCACTAGTAGAGCCAGGACCAAATGGTAGGAGTTTCTTGGTAAACCCATATCTGATAGGGAATGGACCTCATGCTGGTCAGCAGCAAACAGGGCCTGTCTGGACCCTCACAGCCTTTTGATACAAAATAAGGTACAGTACCTGTGGTATTCCACCCCCTCTCAACTGAAAACCATGGGGTTGCTCTCATCCAATATATGCTGGAGATGTGATACACAGAAGACCGACCTCTTCCATATTTTATGTCAATATTCTCCAATTCGGCCTCTGTGGGATGGGGTTACTTTACGCTGCTCTAAAATACTCAGCAGACAGCTACCCAATACTGCTGCATTTTGACTGCCGGGAATCTCTTCAGAAGTACTGGAAGTGCCATACCAGTCCAGATTGGGGCTATTTCAAGCTTCGGTGGAGATCAAGAGGGCTCTTGTTAAAAGATGGTGTTCCCCTGAGATTCCAACTTTTCAGGAATGGGTTATGGCCATGGAGAAACTGTCAAATTTTTCTAAACTGTCCATTTTTCTGCAGGGACCAGTCACATTTACAGGATAAGGTGGGACCCTTTCGAAACATATGTAGTAGTCAGAAGCAGGCTTCCTGGTTCAGAGCAGAGCAAAGACTTATTAAAATGTATTAAAACTTCTTTGAATCTCCCAAAGATAGGCCTCATATTGTTTTCCTGTGCTAAATGCGTTTAGCTCCAAAAACTACCAGACATCTCTTGACTAAACTGTTATGTATATGCATTAAAAATAGGCCCCTTTGAGACTTTGTTAGAGTACGCACCCACAGATGATACAATTAAATGAATTAGCTTTAGATAGCCAAAATGCATACCCATCTTGTAGCATTGTAATGACTTTAATATTCCCTTAACTAGTATGTGTACCCCTAAGGATTCATCTGACTTAATTACTCACTCTAAGGATATTATATGTGTAATGCAAATTGTAACATTACTGTACTCAAAACTGTAATGCACGTGTTATGTTTACATCTGTTGTTCATTTGTAAAAACTGAAAAGAGTAACTGCAAGAAAAACAAAACAGCCACAGCTGTAAGATCCCTTTGGTTTGTTTGGGAACCAGAAATTTACAAGGATATCTTCAAAGGTTTTTTTCTTGCTGAAAGTGACCTGAGGATAGACATCAAGTGTATCCTTTACTATTATATCACTAAGCAGAATGGGCCAGTGGTGACAGACAATGTTGCCAATTAGCCCAGCCATGAGGTTATGTTTGGTTATAAAGGTGACCACTATATCTTGGTTATTGTACTTGGGCTTTGGATCAATAAAGTGGGTCTATCAGTGGCTTTGACTTTTTGAAAGCCCTTTTGCAATGTGACTTCATAGTCATCATGTTTAAATCTGACCATCAGATCCCCAGCTTCTTTTTCAAACTCATGAAACTCAGTCCAATTCCTCCTCAGCCATAGCTGTAATAGAACAGTCACTAACTCCCAGGAACACCTTGGCCCACTACAAAAAACTTTTCCTGAGCAAAAAGCATGTGGTCAGCACACAAGCAAAGCCCAAACACACAGAGCAAATAAACAACATGAGGGTTGGGGACTGACTGACACACTGGTCATAATTCATAGTGTAAATAATATAACATTATACAGACAAGATAAAAATCCTGTAACCTGAGTGGTCAGCTGTGGCCTTTACTTGTTGGTAAATTAGGTGATAAGGCATGACAGAGTGAAGGTTATTGGGTGATTTTCTCTTGCATCATGTGGTATGACACAAGGTGCAGCCTAGTAGCTTAATCACATGAAAAGTGGGTCATCCCCTAATTAAGTATGTCCTAGAATGCAGTATTTCTATTATACAATGGACCCATGTGTAAAATAAATTTAAAACATGCTGATGTATTTTATAAATGCTCTTTTTCAGCCGTGGGTTATTGCAGGATGTACCCATGGAAAAAGATCTTAACTAACCACCTAACCAATCAGGTTGCAGGAGTTTTTTCCATTGTATAATTAAGCAATACTGCACGACAGTGTGTTGTATATCATGGATTTTTTTTTTTCTCGAAATTTAAGTTTATTGGGTTTTCGAATCAAAAGGAAAAAACAACCACAATACATTAGGGAATACACCTTAGAATTGTCAAGGAAAAAGAAAGAGGATACATACAACCTGGTTAACAAAACACCATAAATAAATATAGACAATCTTCGTAATCTAAGCCAAGACAGTACCAGAAACAGAGAGAAAACCCAAAAACCCAAACCCCCACCCCCCACCTTCCCACCATCCCCCAATCCCCCACCCTTAGCCCCGGAGAGTTACCCTAACGGAAGAGAGGCCAGATCTAGAAAAAAGGGGACTATCTGCAATCTGGAAACTAAACGCACTGGATGGTTTAAGGTGGCATAAAAGACTAAGGATGAGGCCAACCGGGAACATGCCTGTTCTAAATAGAGTGCGCTCAACTTGCCCCATTTCCGATTGAAAGACGCTGGGCTATGCCTATAACTAGCATTAAATTTCTCGGTATTGAGACTGAGAGACATCTCCCTAAGCCACTCTTGATAAGTAATAATAACCTGGTCTAACCAATGCCTGAGAACCAGTTTCTTAACTGCCATTGAGATAAGTGCCATGTGGTATCTACGCTCCTTCACCGAGATGCCAGAATAGTCACCCAAAATACATATACCAGGAGTGAATAGCTCTTTCAGACCTAAGAGCGGGTCAAGACAATCTCTGAGAGCATCCCATAAGAGGGCCACCTTGCTTCATACCCAAAAATATGCAACAAGTTCCCTTCGGCATCACCACATCTCGAGCAGAGACTAGACTCCTGCTTACAAACCTGGCCAACTTGACTGGGGTATAATAGAGATTATTTAAAATATAATACTGGGTCAGTCTGTGGTTATCTTGGGATAAGTAACGATACATATCCCTCCAAATTGAACCCCAAACAGGGATAGAGCACGAACCAGAAAGAGACCAGATTTTGGAGCCCTCTAAGGGAGCGGGGAAAAGGTCAGCCAGCAATTTATTATAAATAATAGAGATGCTTCTACACGAGCCGGCCGCCTCCTGAATCTTTACGAGAAAAGGCCTTATTTTGGATGCGGAGCAGGTGGGCCCCAAGGTTTGGAGGATCAGGTGTCTCAGTTGAAAACTTTAAAATAAATCTTTGAGGAATGTGAAGGGACTTTAAGATACCTTCCGAATTGAGAGAGATTACCTGCTCGTACAGAGACTCTATTAGACAGATTTTGTAGTTGCGGGAAGCCAGTCCTTAACTACACAACTACCCCCAATTTTAAGGTTAGGATTTAAAACCAAAAGTTGGGCTAAGTCTTTGGACGGGAGGAAATTAAGAAGTTCCAGCATTGAGAAATAACTCTAATGGACAGGCCAATAGAAGTCCACGAATGGCCGAGGAGAAGCATGAGAAGCAGGGTGTAGAAAATACGAAGGGCTCAGACCTGCTAGATCTAATAAATTTACTTCAAGCTGTTGCCATATGGGTAGAAAAGTGGAAGGCTGAGTGTTGGACAACTTCCTAATCTAGCCAGATGACTAGCCCAATAATACAGCAAGAGATTGGGTAGACGGAGGCCTCCTTGTCTCTAGGGCAGTAAGCTTGAGGAAGGCTCTTGAGGTTGTTTCCTTCCAAACAAAGTTAGATAGTGCCGAGTTAACCTGGCAAAGAACTGCCTGGGTAGCCAAATATTGAGATGAGTCAGGGGTATAATAGCCGGGGAGAATATTCATTTTGATAATATTAAGCGCCTAAGTGGAAGACAGCATGCTGCCAACGATCGAGGTCACACCTAATTCTCCTGACCGCATTATCTAAATTGAGTTCCTTAGCCAATCTCTCTCCCCTGGTTACATGCACACCTAGGTATTTAAAGGAAACCGGAGCCCACTTCATACCAAACCGCTCAAAATCTGATTTAAAGGTGAGAGAGTTAACTGGGAATATGACCGATTTGGAGACATTCAACCTATAGTTAGAAACCTGACCAAAGCGGTCAATGGTTTGAAGGACATGTGTTAAAGATTGTATGGGATTGGTGAGGTATAACAGTATGTCATCAGCAAAGACCGACAAGGTTAGGGGGAGTTGCGCAAGGGTACAGCCCCTGATTTGCGATGAGCCTTTAATACTCACAAGCAACGGTTCCAAGTACAGGTTGAATAGGTAGGGGGACAGGGGCAACCCTGCCGGGTGCCAGCGCATAGGGGAAAACTAGAAGAAAATACCCTTTACAATAGACTTTAGCCGAGGGGGATTTGTAAATAGCCATAATCATTTGAATAAAGGAGTCAGGGAAGCCCATTCTCTTCAGAGTAGCCCATAGAAAGTCCCAGTTCACTCGGTCGAAGGCTTTTTCTGCATCGAGAGCGACAAGGACCATAGGATCTGGCAAGGTACGGGATACCTGAAGGACATGGGCAAGAGTTCTCAGATGATCGGCAGATGATCACCCCTGAACGAAGCCAACCTGTTCTGGGCTCAGCAAAAGCTGCCAGACCATTTTGATTCTGGACGATAAAATTTTGGATAGGATTTTAATATCATAGTTGAGGAGCGATATTGGACGATAACTGGCAGGGTCCGTTAGGGGCTTGTAAGGTTTAGGAATTAGAATAATTATTGCTTCTAAGAGAGAGGGGTCAGTCACTACCGCAGAAAACAAGTATTAGTAAAGCTTATGCAACAGAGGGGATAGCTCTTTGCAGGACACCTTGTAGAAGGTGGAGGGGTAGCCATCCGGGCCAGGGGCCTTTCCTAAAGGCAGGTCTTTGATTGCCTCTTCTACCTCGCCCAGTGTGATGGAAGCAGAAAGCAATTCGCAGTGATGAGGCTGAAGGGACGGGAGCTTAATATTACCCAAGAACCGCTCCGCCGGCTGAACCTGCGATGCTGTGGAACTGGTACTGTAAATGTCTTTAAAAAAGGCTTCAAAGATATGGGCAATCTCCCTAGGTAATGACTTACAGGTGCTGTCCTGAGCTTTAAGTGCCAGAATTAGACGGGATCTCTCTATTTCTTTCAGCCTCATAGCTAACATCCGGCCCGATTTCTTCCCCTGATCGATATACCTAATCCTGGACTTAAAAAGAGCATATTCCGCTTTGTCGCGGGTTAAGTCGTTGTATTCATTCCTGAGCTTGATGCGAGTCGACAAGTTAGCTGGGGAATTGAAGGAGAGAAGTTGATCTTCGGCTAGTCTCACCCGGCTAGACAGCGACCTGATTTTAGACTCCCTAACCCTTTTCCTAGTAGCCGTGATCTTGATAAGCTCCTCTAAGGAAGCATTTAAAGGAGCACTACAATACATCCGCAAGTGTAATGGATCCTTGATTCAGGTCGAAATACATAAGGATCATATCCCTGATTTGGGAGACAAAGTGTTCCTCCTTCAGAATTTGCGTATTAAGTTTCCACAACGTGTCTCGTTGACCCTGGATACCCGGGGAAATCTTGATCCAAACCAGGGAGTGATCTGAGATAACTATCGGCTCGATACCTACTTGAGAAATACATCTCATTAGTGAGGAACTGACAAGGATGAAATCAATTCTCCACCACGTTTGGTGAACCTGGGAATAGAACCAATAAAGCCTATTGTCGGGATTAAGAAGACGCCAGCGGTCACAGAGACCCAACAGGCTAATAAAGTCAGAAAGGGCAAGTTGAGCAGGGGACGCTGGTCTAATTGGCCTATAAGTTTTGTCGACTTCATTGGACGGGGCTACATTCCAGTCACCCCCTAAGATAAAAAGGGAAGGTAGGTATCTGCTCAGGATATCTGCCAGGGACATAAGGAAGGACGGGTCGCCACCCACCGGAGCGTAAATCGCCCCTATCACCATACTACTATTGTCAAACTGACCCTTGACCAAAACATAGCTGCCCTCCCGATCAGTAACACACTCCTCGGCAACAAATCTGACGTAGTGCTTAATCAGGATTGCCACCCCTCCTAGCTTGCGAGCCTGGGGCAGTAAAAACCTGAGAAAATCCCAGCCTACGCAGAAGCTTGTCCTCAGAGTCGGCCAGATGTGTTTCCTGTATAAAAACTATATCTACGTTAAGTAGGGAGCAATTCAGAAAAAAATGGCGTCTCTTGAGAGGGTCATTGATGCCTCTAATATTCCAACTGGCAATTTTAATAAAGCTCATTGCCATGATAGCTTACCTAGTAGAAGGCCAGGCACCAGGGCATCACCAGCATTACAGATAATAACCGTGAAAATACCACAAGAATGGCCCAACCATAGCAATACACCCCACGAATGATAAAACTCTCCGAGGACCCTTCCCCCCCATAACCAATGGAAAGACAGTCCCCCAAATATAACATTGTCAACAACACACATAGATAAATCAGAACCCTGGGGTCCCCTATGCCAGGGAAACAAAGCCCAGAATACACTGAACTGGAAAAAGTAGCCAAACCCCCCCCACCCCAAATGAAAAACCCAACAGCAACCCCAACAATACCCCCAGAACTATATACAATCCGTCCCCTCTGTAACAGATAAGCTAGTACACCACAGTTGAATGACCATTGAAGGGAACGGTCCCCAGGGCTGACAGACCAACAGCTCCCTGCAAAATAACCCTGACTAATGACCCCGCTAAGAAATAGTAACATGGAACAAAATACTATAGTGAAGCCGAGTACCGCCGCCCCCCCCCCAAAATCGGTTGTGGGACTGCATCTCAACGCTCACCCACCCCACCGCCCCCAGCCAGAAACAAAACAGGAAAAAAAAAAAGAAGGGGTAGAAAAACAACAACCCCAACATACTGAAACCCCAACCCCCCAAAACGAGACTGGGAAAAAGCCAAAGTACACAGCCACAAAACAACCATCAAAGCCAAAATGACTTGGTGGCGAAAGGTAATACTCACCCCAAGAAGAGGACAAACCCACCTACACTTGTCCCAAGACTCCAAGACAGGTGGAACAAAACCGGGAGCAAATAAATCACCGGGGAGCTTGGGCTCCAAATCAACCAGGCGGCCACCGCAGTACCCAGATAGGAGGAGGGGGAGGGAAGAGCAGGTAGGACCCATCCGGTGCAACAGTAAGACGGGCCGAGTAGCACCACAACCAAAGCAGTGTTCCCACCCCTCCCTCGCACACCCAGGCGGAGGCCCCATCTCCAGAAGGCCCATGCCTCCACCCCAACCCGAGGCCGCCCCACCCACACGAAAGGCCGACACCCCCAAGAGAAGCCAGAAGCGACCCATCAACACTGCAAAGCAAGGCCAAACAGCCCAGGTAGGCACAGAAAAAAACTTAACACTAAAAGTTCAGCATAAACAGTCAGCCTGATTTAAAGAGGTCAGGCATCCCTGGTAAGTTCACTTTTGGCTTGCTCTGAGACTCAAAGGTGGCCCAGGCACTGTCGAGGTAAACTTGAAGCCTTGCCGGATAGTGCATACGGAATTTATGGCCAGCAGCAATCAACTTGGAGACCAGCGGGTGATACTCTCTTCTCCTCAATCTGGTTTCAAAGGGTAGATCCTGGGTTATTCTCAGCATACGATTCTCCCACAAAACTGCCTTCAGGCTCTTCACTTTCAATAGGATGTGCTGCCTTTCCAGGTAACTAAGCATCTTAATTAAAATGGGTCTAGGCGAGGATCCAGGTGGAGGCTTAGGCTTAAGAGATCTGTGGGCACGCTCGATGTGGTAGGAGGAGTAAATGGGAGATGGGCCCACAATCTTAGTAAGCAGTTTTGCACGAAGACAGGATGTCAGGACCCTCCTCTCCTCCGTAACCCCAACACCAATATGTTGTTCCTCCTGCTACGACCTTGAGATCCTCCGTTTTCAACTTCAACTTCGCTACTTGTTGTTTGAGCGTGGTTAAATCGGGTTCACATTTGGCCTTCCAGGCTTCCAAAGAGCTGATCCGAGCCTCCGAATCACCCACCCGAATCGTAAGGGAGGCAAGGTCCCCACGCATTGATTTGAGCTCTGCCGAGATTTCCTGCAGAGTTTCACGGAAAGGAATCAGTTCCTGCAGAAATTGGTCTTCAGTGAGCGGGCCAGATGAGACACCTGAGGAGCCGGATTTAGCGCTTGACCCCACGGATTGGGTTCTCGACTTTTTAGCCACTTTCTCGGGGGTATTCGGTGGCGTATGCTTGGCCCCAGCGCTTTTCATCTCGGCCTCCATCGTCGCACCACACCTTGGCGAAAAACTTGCTGAAATAATAACCGAACGCCAAAATAAAGTGACGGTGAACTGTGAGGGGTTAGGGTATTAGATAACTCGCCTGAAGTAGTTGGCAGAAAATGCTAAATAACAAGATTCTCTGGCTGAGAGGGGAGAGCTAAGGAACTAAGCTGCCATTAAGAGCTCCGCCCCACGTGACTCCCCTATATCATGGATTATACAATGGTGTGTGAAAATCCAGTTACCTCATTGGTCAAAACACATCACATGACCGTGGGTAAATCCTGCATAACCCATGGCTGAGGAATGGCATTTATAAAAAGCATAATTAAACACATTTTAAATTTATTTTACACATGGGTCCATTGTATAATCACAATAAGGTACTCCAGGGTGTGAGTTATTGGGTGATTTATCCATTTCTTGTGTGGTTAAGTCACTCGGCTGCGTCTCATGACACACCACACAAGGCGTGGGTAAATCCCCAATAACCCACACCCTGTTGTGCCTTATTGCTTAAATATCATCATGCTTCAAGTGCATTGTGAGACCTGAGGCCTGGAGTGTATTATTGTTATTATGAACTGGATTCTCATGTGTATTAGTAAATGAAAAAAAAAAGTTGTTTAAAACATTTTAGTAGTCACTACTTTTAATGTGTGGGTGTACATTGGAAAAAAATAGCTCCTTTTTTTTTGTTTTGCTGTGAACAGCAGGTGGCACTGTTTCTGCGCTGGAGTCATGTAGGTGTCCACTCATTTTGTGCCAGATATGTGGTTTTGTTGGCTCTTGTTACCTTGAATCACTGTTTTGGTTCTGCAAGTGGGAAGCCTGGATGAGTAATAACACTGGAATAGCAGTCTGAAAGAGTACAACTGAAGGCGCTATCGGCCATTGTTCATTCTGTGGAAGCAGGAAGCTGAGGTGAGTAAATTCATTGGTACAGCCAAAACTGAAGGTGCTGTTAGCTGTTGTAAATAGTGCTAGAAGGGTAAGATGGACAGTGCAAGTAATGTCACTGGAGTGTTAGTTTAAAAGAAGAAATGGATTTGTATGTGATGTCAGTGGTAGTAATGTCAGCGTGAGGTAATCACAGAGGCTAGTCATGGAGCTTTGGTGCTTTTCTCAGTTTTTCCATTGGGGAGTGTCGGAAACTGAGAGAGTCACAGTCACCAGTGGTTGCAGTGAGTGACAAAGTTGTTTTATTTTTTTTAATATTTTAGTCAGCTAGTGGAAGTTTTGTTGACATGGGGAGGGTAAGTCAAGGTTAGATGACTTTCTGGTGATTGATGAGGCTGGTGGCTGTAGTTTTGTGGAGCTGTGATTATGTTGTGAGATTTAATCACATCTCCAAATACCTCTCAGCAAATTAACTTCCATCATCCTTTCTAGCCAGTTCATAATACTGCAATAGAGCATGTCTAAGAAAAGGCATTTATAAAAAAAACAAACCATAGTGAAACCATTTTAAAATTAATTTTACACATAGATGCATTGTATAATTACCATCAGGCTCTATAAGGCATGGGTAATTGTAGGATTTCCCACTTCTTATCCCTATAAGTCAGTCGTCTGTGCCTCCTGCCACACCACACAAGGCATGGAAAATCCCCAATAACCCAAGCCATCATGCCTTATTGCTTAAATACACCAAGCAACGTATTGGCATTTTCCTACAGCAAGGGTGGAGAGAGTCCAGAAAAGGATGACCAAAACGGTGCATGACATGCATCAGCGGACATACAAAGAGTGGATGGAGAAGCTCGACCTATATCCCCCGGAAACAAGGAGAGAGAGGGGATATGGTAGAAACTTTTAAATATCTGAAGGGAATAAACAAGGTGAGGGAAGATAGCATCTTCATGATGAAAGAAATTCCAAAAACTTGGGGGCATAGCTTAAAGCTGGGGGGGGGGTGGAAAATTCAGAGGTAATAGGATGGGGTATTACTTTACAGAGAGGGTGGTGGGTCCCTGCAGTAGGCTACCAGAAAGAGTGGTGGAGGCAAAAACAGTGTGGGAGTTCAAGAGAGTATGGGATAACTGCATGGGTCTAAACAAGAAATGGAAGGATAAGTTCCCGAAAAGGAGGCTGGAATCTTCTGGGGCACTGGGGTGGGATGTGAGGTGGTGAAGGTCAAGGCTACCTATGGAAGGGAATGGGGCAGATTGGATGGGCTGTTGGAGCCCTTTTCTGCCAACAGATTTCTATATTTCTATGTTTCTAAAGCAAAGTATTCAGTTAACACAGAGGTTAAAACCTAATTCTGAAGAAAGATGCACTGACATTGTGCAGTATGGACATGGACATTAGTAGAGCAACCACTAATAAAAAGACAATGTCTCCAGTCTCAAAATACATCCCCTTTCTAGACTAAGTAGGACTTTTGCTGTGTGTAAATCTATACTCTTGAAGTGATCTTGAGTGAATTTCATTACATCAAAGAGCAACTTTACACTGCACTATGATAGTTGCTTGTAATGCAAACCCCAATCCCATTGCAAAATGGCTGCAGTGTGACTAAACTTCATAATTCACTGTCCTAGAAGCACAGAAAAGAGTGTGGATGAGTCAAGACCCAGGACATGTGGTTTACATTTAAAGAGTTGAGCCAAACATACTGTAGGTACGGCAGTACAAAACAATAATGATTTCTTTTAGCCCTCTTGAATAGTTTGTTGTTGTGATATTTACTGTGTGTTTATATATAGTGCACACATACATGTATTCTCCAGACATGATTTCCCCACACACATACACAAAACATGTATATTTCCTCCTTCTTTTAAACATGACTCCACTCTGTCCCAGGCCCAGTTATCTGGTACCCATCCATATTCCCCTTTCCCCAGAAACAAAACACAGACACTAATCTTGGAGGAAATGGACGCAGCCATGTGTTTATAGAAAAGGGGAGGTGAGGGTGACCTACTCTGAGGGTCCCCACCCCCAGCGCCGCCAAGAAGGTAGCCATATCGCCGAGTGGAGGTGCCGTGGGCTACGGTGAGCTCCGGCGGGACTCCTCGGCTCGAATTCAGCGGCACTCAGAAGCTCGTGGCCCCTGCCCAAGTGCAGGAGAGAAATCTCTGAAACAACTTTTTTCCTGACCGTACTCGCACCGCATCGTACCTGGAGGGCTGCTTCATCTGTGCTCACCTGGAAGGCATAGAGGTGGACTCTTGTTTTGTTTCCCGCTGCTAAAATTGGATTCCTGCGGTTCCTCTAACCTGTCCTTTGTTCCTGGTCTACCTTTGCCACCGAAACTTGCTGCCTCCTATTGGGTCCTGCCAGCGGTGACGCTCTCCCTCTGCTCCTTAAGTAGGAGCACTGTCCAAACACCTACAGATCCTGAAACAGTCACCGAGAAAAGGGGAGGTGAGGGTGACCTACTCTGAGTGTCCCTCCCCAGCGCCGCCAAGAAGGTAGCCGTATTGCCGAGTGGAGGTGCCGTGGGCTACGGTGAGCTCCGGTGGGCCTCCTCGGCTCGAATTCAGCGGCACTCAGAAGCTCGTGGCCCCTGCCCAAGTGCAGGAGAGAAATCTCTGAAACAAATTTTTATTGGTCCACCGGCCCTCCCTTTGGTAAGGGTGAATTCTTATATGTGTTGCTGGCCTCGCCTACTGACCTCTACCTATCAGTTGTGAGGAGGTTCTTCTGTCTATCAAAGTGCTTCTCCTGCAAATCTCCTCCCTGTGTTCTGGATTGGGCATGTCATGTGACTCTTGGGTGTACTTCTCCCTTTAATCGGAATTGGCGTGCTATGTGCTCGGTTGGTTATTCTATTTTCTACTGATCAATCAATGCTGTCTTACCTGATCAATGGTCTAGTATTAGTCTATTTCTGTGTATTATCTGAGCTTTGGATGATTTTGCTATTTTTTCTGCTGGACAATCACTATTGCTTACCTGTGTAAGGGACTACCATGAGACCATTTTCCTGTTGATACCTATACCTTAAACCAGTGTTTATGCTGTTACCTATACCTAATGATTATGTTGCATTGCTCTGTCTAGGAGTTGTCCTACATTTTTTGTGCTACTGAAATTGCTGTAGTCTATTTCCGTTGATGTCTATTGCCTACAGCTCCTAGAGCGGAGGGTCGGCATAGGGTCATATCAGTACCTTGGTTGCCCCGACTGCTTTGTTTGTGGTGCCTGGGACTGCCTCCTAGGGATCAGGGTTATTGCACTCCCTGTCCCACTGGTTGTGTTGACTACCTTGGTTGCTGTGCCTGGACCTGCCCACTTGTACCCGGTGGGACACAGTACAGGTCAATCGGATACACTTTGGCCCCTGCCTGCTGGTAGCCTTGCTGCCTGGTAAAGTTTCGGGGTGTGTGGACCTCCTCCCCTCTGGGCCATCCCTGGCTGAGTGTCCTGACATGTCCTCCCATGCTGGCCTCTTTGTGCCTCCAACTATGACAAGGGTGTGGTTCCCCCTGTCCTTCACTATGGATGGTAGGGAAGCTCCCTATGTAGTGTTCAGGGGTCGGCCGTTGGTCATCCGTACGGCCTTTCCGCTTGTAGTGCTGGCCCTAGGGCTGGTCCTCCTACAATGTGCTACCTCTCCCCCAATATCCCTGGGAGTGACTTGGAAGTTGCCCTCCCCCTAGGATGACACTGACTTCTCCTTTTCCAACCTGCTTTCCACCAAAGTAATGCACTACTGTACTGTCCTCAGTCTTGACATTAGTTGCGTTATGTACAGGCCAGGGTCAAGAAAAACCGACCCGCTAATTGTCCTGGTGGGCATCCGCTCTTTAGGCGGTATCTCCCCTGGCTTTTCCTCCTTGCTTTACTTGGGGCAGGGGATATAGAGCTCAACCCTGAACCCCCTAAGCTGCCCTCTAATATTCCCGCTGCTTGGAGTATGAGTAAGGGGCTAAAAATAGCTCATCTGAATATCAGGAGCTTGCTACCTAATCGTGATGAGCTGTTAGCGTGGGTTGAACTTTACAAACCAGACATTCTAGGGATAACTGAGACTTGGCTCAAACCCTCTATTCCCGACTCCACCTGTTCCTTAAAAGGATATGAGTTCAACCGCCTTGACAGGCCAGAGGGTGGGGGGGGCGGCGTCCTTATCTACTATAGAGTCCATCTGAAAATCTCCCTTGTGACTCATTGTCAACCTGAACATCCCCCTTGTGAGCTTTTGCATGGGCTCCTGCTGCTAGGGGAAACAAAGAAGCTGCATTTGGTGTGTGCCTATATCCCTCCCAGGGGAAGTCTAACAGGACTCACATATCTCCTGGATGCCGTTAGGTCCAGTATAGGAGACAACGAACTTATTATCATGGGTGATACCAACCTATATTAGGAGAGTGGCAATATTAAGAAATGTGAACCTCAACATGCCAGCCTATCCCTTACCCAACTAATTAATGACCTGACTAGACAGACCGCTAGTGGTTCCTCGAGTACCCTGCTGGATTGAATCCTGACTAACCGCCCGGAGAGAATAGCATCATCAGGCACACTATCTTACTCTATCTCAGACCACTCCCCAGTGTACTGTGTCTGGAAAATTCCTTCCCCTAAAATCCCACATAAAATTATTCAAGTCAAAAACTATTCCAGGTTTGACTCAGTGGGGTTCCTGGAAGACTTAAGGTGTACTGACTGGACCAGGGTACTGAAGCCTCGACCCCTCAGCGCAACCTCCTGCTTCATTGATACCTTTGGTGACCTCCAGGACAGACATGCACCCATGATTACTCGGAGGGTGAGGGGAACCGCTACCTTCTGGCTGAATGGAAATCTTCTAGCCAAGATGCGTGAGAGAGACAGATGCTGGGCTCGTGCCAGGGGATCCAGTGATCCTTCTAATCTACTGAGATATCGGCACCTCAGGAACCAGTGTAAGAAGGCTATTAAGGTAGCAAAAAGTGACTTCTGTAAGTCTGTGCTATGTAGCTCTGCCAGAGACCCCAGGTGGTTTTGGAGGAACATTAAATCCCTAGTTAGTGGGTCCTCCCACACGGGTGTCACGGATATGGTCATAGATAGAGTCTCATGCAATAATCCCCAAACTATAGCTGACTCCCTTAATTGTCACTTCTCTGACCTCTCGGCCCTCACCTCTCATCTTACGATGGATGGGGGGAGCTCGTTCACTATCCCGTCCCTCTCGAGTCAGGCTGATCAACATCATCAGAGAGAGTTCAATCTCAGGGCAGTATCAGTCTTCGATGTCCAGAAACATCTTGCTGCCCTCACCCAGTATTCCAGCCCAGGTCTCGACTTCCTGGAGCCCCGGCTTCTCAAGCTAGAAGCGGCCTACATTGCCTCCCGGTTGCCCATATCTTTAATCTATCCTCAGCTCAGGATAATCCTGATATCTGGAAGGAAGCAAGGATAGTACCAGTTCTGAAGCAGGGCAATCCCAAACTTACTGACATCTATCCATTGCTATTCTCCCATCCCTTGGCAAACTTCTAGAAAAGGTGGTGGCGAGCAACTCTCTAGTATTTGCACACCATGATCTGCTATCCAGGGCACAGCATGGCTTTCGAAAGGGACACAGTACCACAACTGCCCTGATTACTGTAACCTGAAGCATAAGATCTGCCATGGACCAAGGTAAACTGTCTGGTGCTATATTTATAGACTTGTCAAAAGCTTTTGACCTTGTTAACCATGACCTTCTTGGGGAGCAGCTATGGGCTGTTGGTCTCTCTTCCCATGCCATGAGCTGGTTTATGGGCTACCTGAAGGGCAGAAAGCATCGTACCTGCTTCAACAAGGCCTTCTCGGAGCCCAGAGCAGTGACTATGGGAGTCCCCCAGGGATCAGTGCTGGGCCCTCTTATATTCTCGCTTTTTATTAATCAACTGCCACTGGTGACCTCTCATTGCCAAGTTACTCCTATATGCAGACGATCTGGTGCTAGTGGCCCATTCCCACAAACCAGAGCCTGACCAATGATTTCAGCAGAGTCCTGGCCTGGGTTACTCACCATAGGCTGGTGTTGAACCCTAATAAAACACAGGCCATGCTCTTTGGTTCCATGGCCAAGATCAAAGCCTCATCAGCCTTGCTCAACATAACTTGTGATGGTGGACCCTCGTTGCCAACAGTGAATACAATCAAATATCTTGGGGTTACTCTTGGCCCCCCAACTTGACATGAAGTCATATCCTCAACATCTGTGAAACCACGCATTGCAAGCTTGGCAGCCCTATGGGCCAAATACAACCTAACCCCGGGGGCGAGACTTGCACTTGTGAGAGGAGTGCTTCTTCCCTCCCTCAGCTATGGATTCCACCTATTTGCCCGGTCCCCCCAAACTCAACTTGTCTGGTGGAACACGGCATATAACAATATCTGTCGGTTTGCACTTGCTGCCCCCAAACTCACCCATCGCTGTGAGCTCTATGACAAACTCCGCTGGCTGCCCCCAGCTGAATACTTGGATTTCGGTGTTGGAAGCTTCTCCAAGAAAGTGCTCGCTACTGGCTCTCCACAAGGACTGGTGCATCTCCTCCCAAAAATGGACACCATGCCCTACAAGCTTAGGTCCCAGTCTGCTGGACTGCTCAAAGTTCCCCCCACCCGGACTCTTATGGGGGACCGAGACTTTGCTGCTTACGTGCCCAGACTCTGGAACTCTCTTCCTGTTTCATGTCCGCTTGGCCCCCTCCCATGGGATCTTTCGCTCCTCCCTGTGGTCGCACTTAAAACTATCATCAGTGTGTGACTGCTTCAAGCCTCCATAGTGAAATGTTTTCAGATGAATTCTGCTGTCACTAATGTCAATCTATGTATTCTTATTATGTGGTGTAATTGCTGCTTGTGCATCTGTTTTTCTTCAATTGTTATTACTTCCTGTAATAAGTTGTTCCTCCTAAGTTGCCTTATATGTATCCTGTATGTTTGTACTCTCCCGGGTCGTTCCTGAAAATAGGCATGTTACTTGTCTAGTGTACCTACCCGGTAAACAAAAGCTAAATAAATATTGCTTACAAACCAGATTGACAGCAGCGTGCGCACATGGGAGGATCAACGGTCTGAGGCTATGAGGGCCAAGGTTTACTAGCCACCCCCTGTCAAGTGCCGTCAGCCTTGCAGAATAGCTGTACCTGTTGGAGGCGGACTTCAACCCCTCCCCGGGTCAGGCTACTCAGTTTCCGCCTCCATGCTAACCAGAGCGGGGTGGGGGAAGCTCAAGCTTTGAAGAATACGGCTCACTACCACCCCTGCCGACCATAAGCTGAAATCGCGATCCTCCCGAGATGCCAAAACATGACTGTGATAATTTGACATTCCTCTATGCCCTGACTATTTGCTCTACCCCATTTGGTTCTCACGCTTCTAACTCAGTTTTGCACCCTTTTTGGAGGAGGTGAAAAACCCGGGAAACCCTTTTGCAGGGAAAAAACAGGAAAAGCCTCTCCCCGACCCCTACTGCGGTCACCCTTAAGGGGTCAGAAAGGGAGGCCCTAGCTGACTGGCCCCCACCACCCTGCTTTTATGAGGGCAGGAGGGTGGGTGATCCTGTGAGGGTGAAAGGAGAAAGAGGCAGGACTGCTGGCCACAGTCCCAAATATCCTACTTCCCCTCTCCCCCACAGGATGTGACCCCCTCTTCTCATGTGGGAGTCCTTGGTGGGCCCTGCGTCCAATCTCTGGACTCCTTCAAGCCCCCCCCCCGGGGCCACCATCTGTTTGCTTCCCTTCCCCACCTCTTCCTGAGTCTGGGGAGGATGGCCCCAGACAAAAAAAGGCCACTGCCATTTGTTGCAGCCTATTCATTATCTGGTACCCATCCACATTCCTCTCCCCAGAAAGAAAACACAGACACCAGTCTTGTAGGAAATGGCCACAGCCATGCATTTCTTGATTACAAACCAGATTGAGAGCAGCATGCACACACAGGAGGATCAGTGGTCCAAGGTTACCAGAGCCAAGGCTTACCGGTCACCTCCCCCCCCCCATCAGGCACCATCACCCTTGCAGGATAGCTGTAGCTGTTGGAGACAGACTTTGACCCCTCCCTTGGGTCAGGTTATTCAGTTTCCACCTCCATGCCAGCCAGAACAGGGGGTCATGAGCCTTGAAGAATACAGCTCGCTACTGCCCCTGTTGACCAAATGCTGAAATTGTGATCCTCCCGAGATGCCACAGGATGGACTACATCCGACCCCCCAAGCCAACTGCTCCATAATTCCTCCAAGACCCATGCCTGCCTATCCTAAACCAGTTCTCCCCTCTTTCAGACAGAGGCCTGTCTCAGCTACCACACCTTGGCCCAAAGTCTGTGTCTAGCTATGCCTTTCCATGGTTCCCCTCAAGATACTGCCTGCCCTGCTCATCCCCCAAGCTGGTCCTAATGTACAGTAGGCCATTGAGCAGGACCACCTCTCCCCCTCTAGCCTGGTAACTACCAGATCAGCTTGACCAAGTGAGCTAGGCAAGTGGGGGCGCACATATCTCAAGAGTGCCTGGGACTTCCATCGCCCCAGGGCCTGAATCTGGCCATCCGCCCAACCCAGATTCCTAGCATGTGTGGCTGCCCCAGTCCTGAGCAAGTGTGTCCCATATTCCTTCTGGTCCAGCCCAGCCTCCTGAACTGCCCTGGCCATGACAGCTCTGAACTGGTAAGTGGTGACTGGAGCCCCATATGTGTGCCTAAAGAATGCACCCCCTGACCTCGGTGCGGCCGCCGTAAAGGCCTGCACCCTGCCCTGAATGCTCCAAGACACCCCAGAGGAGCCTGCACCAAGCACCAGTGGCCCTTCCTCTCTTGGTCAGTCTTGCTCTGCTGGAGCCTCACTCAGACCCCTTGTGCTGTCACCAATACATCCCCCTCTTTCAGCCCCCTGTGCGTGTCCCCTCTTGGATAGCTGGGCAACCTCTGATACCCGAAATGCCCCACAGAAAGCCATCAGAAACATGGTGTTGAACAAAAGCACTTTGAATGGGGACCAACAGACTTTAAACAAGGCCCCCCTGATGCTCCCGAGGGTCGCTGGTGTGATTGGGCACCTCGTGTCCTGGTGCACGGCAACCGACTTCCCCCAGCCTTCCAGGGCCTTCTTCACCCTGAACATCTTTGTGTTGTCCATGACCCCTAAGACCCTGGACACCCAGGACAAGCCAGCGAGGTGCTCTGCCACCACCCCTGGCGTGGGCCCCTCTCCTGCTTTGAATGCAGGATATACTGGCACAGCTGCTCCACCGGAATGGGCCAATTCTCCGGCCATGCCACCTGTGCCCTCGTGGTTAAGAAATGTTCGACCTTCCCTCCAATACACTTCCTTTGTCCTAGGTGCAATGGAGATACCTACCCATTTCCATGTCAGGGTGTCACTACCCTCCACAAGAAGGGGGGTACCTCCCATGGCTGCTGCTCCGCTGCTGGAGCCAGTTCCCAAAACTTTTGCCACTGTGAATGAGACAAAGCATCAGCAATCCAGTTATCAACTGCTAGTATGTGAACAGCCTTAAAGGAAATGTTCAACAGTAAGCATCTGAGAACAAAGATGCGCATCAAGTTCCCCATTGGGCCCTTCAGCCCCAACTGTCTGTTAATAGTATGCACGACCTCCATGTTATCTGACCAGAAGAGGACCTTGCGATCCTTCAACTGTTCTCCCCATAAATAGAGGGCTACTATTATGGGGAAAAACTCCAGCAGTGAGATGTTATTAAGGAGTCCAGCTGCCTCCCATTCAGGTGGCCATCGCCCAGCACACCACTCTCCCTGAAAGTATGCCCCATACCCAAGGATCCCGCTGCATCTGTGAGCAGCTGAAGCTCACACTCCACACTGTCCACCTGTCAGAGAGCCACACAGTTGAAGTGCTTCAGGAAGACACTCCATACCCGGAGGTCCTCACGGAAGTCCTTCATGACCTGCAACCTGTGATGTGGCCTGGTGTACCCCCCTCCTAGCTTAGCCACGTGGCGCAGAAAGGTGCTCCCCACAGGGATCACTCAGCAAGCAAAGTTGAGGTGCCCCACTAGCTGCTGCAACTGCTTCAAGGTTACCTTCTGAACCCCATCCATAGAGTCAAGCAGGCGCTGAAGTGCCCCCACCTTCACCTGGGGTAAACAGCAAAGCCTATTGATGGTATCGATCTCGATTCCCAGAAACACTATAACCCTGGTCGGATCCTCGACCTTACCAGGCACTAAGGGGACCCCAAAGTCCCTGCAGATCACCATGAAGGTGGACAGTGTCTCATTGAAGTCCTCCTGACCATCAGCCCTGGCAAACAGAAAATCATCGAGGTGATGGGCCACCAGTTTGCCTCCCGACTGTCTGTCACTCAGTGCAGGAACCTGCTAAAAGTCTCAAAGACCATGCAGGCTATGGAACAACCCATGGGCATGCAGTTGTCGATGTAATACTGGCCTTCAAACTTCATGCCCAGCAGCTCCCTGTCATCTGGGTGAACAGGAAGCAGTCAGAACACAGACTCGATGTTCATCTTTGCCATGAGTGCCCTAGGCCCTGCCTCTTGCACCACCTAAACTGCCCTGTCTAAAGATGCATATTGCACGACTGTATGACGCTGGTCAATGTGGTCATTCACTGAGTCCACTTCCAGGTAAGAAAGATGATTTATCATCCTATATTCTCCCGGCATTTTCTTTGGCACAAGCCCGATAGGTGACACCTTCAACCCTGGGTTTGATGGGGCCGCAAATGGCCCGCTAATCCTCCCCAGCTGCCTTTCCTTTTTCAGTTTGTCCCGGACTACCTGTGGGTGATCCCTGACAAATTTCAGCTCTGCCTCCTGGCCTCCCCCAGGCCCTGTGTATTGCAACCTGAAACCCACAGTGAAGCTCTCCCTGAGCAGGTCAGCAGCCTCCTTGTCCAGGTACTGAGCCAATTACTGTCAAATCCTGACCACCCTTACCGGGGTAGGCAGGCCTGTTGCCTTGCTGCTTCCCCAGTTTCCTTGCCACTTCTTTGAAGTCCCCCTAGAGGGCCTAGGTGATGTACACTGGACAAAGGGGTGCTGGCATCTGCAGGCCATGCAGGAGTATCAAAAGCTACACAAGGCCCTCATACACTTTGCCTGGTTGCACGCGTAGCTGACCTGTCCACTCCCTGCCACCTCTTCTGGCTTTGGTGGCAGAGCTGGCTGCAGTGGCAGACTGCTGTCAGTGTGTACCACTCCCCTGCTATGCATGACATCCACCAGCAGTGTCATGTCCACCGACGCCAACCCCAGGGACCCATCCACCTGTCTTCGCCTTCTAAACTTCTCGTCATATTTGAGCCAATTCATCCCCCCTTTTCTCCTGTGCATGAGTGAGATCCTGTTTTGACAAGTGTAAAGCCCCAAGCCCTGATCCGGCTCTGTCTGCAGGATAGTGCCTGCAAATATATGGATGGCCACTATCCAGTTCTCGAATGTCCGGGGAACCTTGGGATGCTTTTTCTCTGATTCCTCCCCTTTTTCTTTCTTCTTATCCTCCCACTCCATGGGTCTATTCAGTAATGAGAACATGTCAACGTATACCCTGCTCCTGATTTGCTGCCTAACCTTCTCCATGAGGTGGAACCCCAGCTGCTTGTCTAAGCCTGCACAAGAGCTTGGAGGAGGGGCAGCGGGCATAGCCACAGAGGTTGCTGGTGCAGCCACCATCACCAGGGTTGCATCCTGTAACTCTGTCGTCTCTATCATCACTGCCATGAGGTCTAATAACTTGTCTAGTTTGGCCTCCACCCCCCAGTAGGAGTAGCCGCTGGCCCCCTCCCTTCCTCATTGTCAGGCTGCCTCTGTAACTGAGGGATCCCCTCCTCCCCTGTGACCTCCTGCCTGTGCAGGGATTGTTCTCCTACCCCTATCGCAACCTTGAGGACCTGCTGCACTTCCCCATCAGTCAGCTCCTGGGCCCTATTGCTCTGCTTACCTCTTCCCGGTGTCCAAGGCACCTTGGCCGGAGGGGCCACCTTCCCTTTTGCTGGCCTCTTCTGTGGTGGCGCACTCCAGCTACCGTCTATGTCAATGGGCCCTCTAGTACCTCCAAGCAAGCTTCCAGCCAAGTTGTACACTTCTTCCTAAACATCTCTTGAATTTGAGCTTCCAGGCCCTCCATAGCTCTCTGCGATGGGGTTCTCTGCCAGTTAGCCATATCTGTAAAACAGTGAACCCCCCCCCCACCTGAAGAGCTCTGTTAGTATTGCATTCCACCTTGGGCCCATGGTGGTCCAGGGGGAGCCACCTTACTTGGTGTGCCTCGACCCCTCTCACCCCAACCCCACCTCCAGGCCCACCAGGCCATGATCCCTCTCCTCACACAGCGTAGGAAGGGAGAAGGGGGAAAGGGGGTCTACTAACTACCTTGCCCCATCCTAGGATCGAACTGCCATATAAGGCCCATCCTTAACCATTCCCCTGTCTGCATGCTACAGCTCACCATAGTGAAGCATAAAGTTACACCATTAATTTGTATATTTCTGTTCATTATATTTATTTAGCTTTGATTTTTTTTTTTATAGCATCATCCCCTCCCCAGGCAGCTGGAGCTGCTGGGATCCTAAACCTTGTACGCCAGGACGCCAGTGCCTGATTCTTCCCCACTCCCATGCTAGGGTTACCACTTTTTAAGAAGCCCAAAGTGGGACATTTCTTACTGAAACATGATTTTTCGCAGGACAGTACCGAACGTCGACCGATGCAACAGACTTGTTTCCTCTATATAATCAGAATTAAGACTAAGTAGTGTAGTTTCTTAGTTGCTTCTATTGTTTCTTATCATTTTAAGATATTTTAGTTAAGCTATTGTAGTTTTCTAGAACATTTAGTGGAATATTAGAACATATTTTTCCTACTGTAAAATCAGGACATTTAGTAATTTTCATGTTTTTTTGCAGAACACAGCTGCCCAAATCAGGACTGTCCTGTGAAAATCAGGACAGGTGGTAACCCTATCCCATGCATATGCAGGAATCTTTGTTTTGTGGATTCCCCCTCTACTTGTCTTTTTTTTTTTTTTTTTATAATTTAAAGGCCCCTGGTTGCCCCCCCTTGGCCGAACCCCTTTATTGCCCCTCCAGCATGCCAAAAGGGGAGCTCGCTGAGGAGCCAGCGGAAAGCTGACCAAACTGACCATCTTCAGATGCAGCGTATCCCCCCCAGTTAATCAGCCCCTGCTGTCAACACGCTGGCAGTAGCCCCAAGCAAGATGGCTGCCCTCACTCTCACGAGAGCTGCAAGGCCTGGGAGCTGCAGATGCCACTGAAATCCTGCGAGAGCCAAGCATGGGACTGAGCCATGCAAGCCTAATCCCCCTGCTGTTCTGGGACCACGGCTCATGACAGGGGAACAGTAGCGCAGAACCCCCCACCATGCAGCATGGAGACGCACCCCCCCCCACAATGCTCCCACAGCAGGAAGGATGCCCTGAGGCGTGTGCCTTACCGCCACATCATTCAATGCCCCAGGAACTGTCAGTCTGTACCGAGGGATCTTATCTCCTCCCCTCTTCTCCAATGCACTGCCTGCACCACTCCATCGGACAGGAGCTGCCTCAACCCGCAGCTACACCAGCGAACCAGAGATTAGCAGTCTGTCTAGGTCTGCCGTGGAAGGACTCAACTTGTGGGACACAAGGTAGGGATCTGCTGCACATTTTCACCAGAGGAGGTCTCCCCACAAATGGCACTGACACAGAAACTCCAGTAGCTCGGCCAGAGCTGTGGAAGGTTGCAGGTTGGGGGGGGGCACCCTGGGTCCATGAAGGACATTAGCACTCCAGTTCCCGAGCATTCCTAGGTTCAGGGAACACCAAGCCTTACACTGCACAGCTTCTCCCACCGAACTGCCAAAGTTTTGCACCCACTTTCCACCATTGTTTGCGTGTTGTTTTTTTGTTTGTTTGTTTGTTTAAAGGCAGAAACAGCCCTCAAGGAAGCCCACACCACCATCTCTCCCCTTTCAGGCCCCCAGGTCTTTCACCCTAGCTTAAGGGTTCCTGTCTGAGGGTCCTGGATGTCTTGATCCTGAGAGGGTGAAAGGAGAAAGAGGCAGGACTGCTAGCTACAGTCCCAAATATCCTCCTTCTCCTCTCCTCCACAGGATGTGACCCCCCCCCCCAAGTTGGACACCTTGGTGGTCCTCGTCTAATCCTAGGCTCCTCCAAGCCCCCTGGGACCACCATCTGTTCATTTCTCTCCCCCACCTCTTCCTGAGTCCAGGGGAGGATGACCCCAGACAAAAAATGACTACTGCCATTTGTTACAGCCTATGCATTCTTTAACAATACTAGGAGCTTCTCACTAATAGCCATCCCTTTATGAGTAAATTTCAGTTTACAGTATACATGAGCTCTTTATCTGAGTAAGTTGAATTGACGCCTGCTTTATCTCCCTCTATCTGTCTCTCTACATATATACATACACACACACATATTGTGTGTGTGTGTGTGTGTGTGTGTGTGTGTGTATATATATATATATATATATATTTGATTTTACTGCTGACTTGTTACATGTCACTTATTTAATTTGAGGAACTGCTGTCTATTATATTATTTACCAGACCTAACTGAAAATAGAAACCAAAGACCAAAAACATGGAGCGTACTAAAGCAGATAAGCCCATCTGAGACTGTATTATTGTTTCTTTCACGCACTGTCAATTTCTGCATTGAATAAAGTTGGCACTTTAATAAACTAAAGTATAATGCTTTTCATACTTTCTGCTCAGAGTGTGCTTTGTTTTTTGGATTTGGATTTTGGTGTAACAGAGCTTGGCTAGCCCATTTGGAGCGAACCCGAGTCTCTGCACTGCAGAACGCTGTCTCCATTTCACATGACTAACTGAAAATGGGACAGTTGGACTAGCTCACTTCCTGGTAGAATAATAACATAAACAGAAATAAATCCTGCCATAAAATTAAACATCTCCTCTTTCTTGTGACAATGTTAGTTACTAAATGACCACAGCACTCGTCAACATATAAAATATATGCTTTTTGTATATAACCTGCCATCACCAAAAGAAGGGCCTTGTGTTGGTCTGAAAGCTTATGTACAGAAAATTGCTTCTTCATCTAATGAAAGGTATAATATCACCTACTTCTATCGGAGATTTACAAAAGTGGCAAGATAGCACCACCTACAGGTGCAAACTGAACAGTGCAGCACACCAAAACATTTGTTAACCAAAACAATATACAGTAGGCACTGAGCTCATACCAATGGACCATGAGCAGTCATAATTCTTAAAACTTTAAAAGTAATTTCCACAGATAAACATTGCTATTTAGCCCTTTATGCCTGTTTACTTACTCAGTACTACAACATAATTTCTGATATTTTTAAAACAGAGGCTAAAACAGCATAAAGAAAAAGATGAATATGCCCAGTCATAATCAACCTAATTCCTCTTACTGCATTTTGCTTCTATTACTTATACTAATTCTTACAGAAACACCCCTCCACCAATGCATGTTTAACATCACATACTGTATGAAAGATGTACAGTTGAGACCTAGTAGATGAATACACTTCATAAAGGGCAGATTTCTTCAATAGGGTTATTCTTCTATTAGTTATTCCTCTAAAATAGCCTTACTGAAAATATTGCATTGGCAAACATTTTCCCATGGCACATGTATTTATTTAATGAGTAGGTTCTGACCTATCAGATAACATCATCTTCTACAGTGCATATAGTTTTAATTCTTGTATCAGGTACTCATTTATCTGGCTGTTACTGTATCTGAAGCACGTGTTGCTGCAGAGTAAATGCACACATTTAACGAGCCTAGTCTAGCATGGATACTTGTTTAAGTGGAAGTCACCATAAATGCCATCTATGATCTATTCATAGATAGTGGGGAGGGAGGGCAGGGACATTAGCTCAAGTTGTGGACCCTGCAATACGAGCAGACTTGATAGACCAAATGGCCTTCTTCTACTGGCATGTTCATATGCATACACTAAATAAATATGTGCAGGTGCCACACATAGGCAGAATTGTGCACTTATTATAAATGGTCACAGAAACTCTGTTTCTGCCAGTCTGTGGTGTTGAGTGACAGTGGATTGCTCTGGCATGCTGGTGGCCCGGGTTCATGCTGCACTCCTGGGATATCTGGAGAAGAGTCAGGCAAGGAGGGCTCAGAGTGTCCACTGGATGTTTTTCTCCTCTTCAGTGAAAGGGTGCTGTCTGCACCCACCACATTAGTCATAGCTCCTGGTGGTGTTGGGGTGCCATTCTGAAAGTGCTGTTGATAGCATGGGTGACCAAGTGCCATCATAATGCTCCCCATGCCAAGACCAGCAAATTGGGAAGACACTCAGGAGAAAAATGGTGGAACTGCTACACCAGCACAACAGATGATGACTGTCATCAATCCCATACCAGGACCACTACAGCTGGCATCCAGGATAACTGGTCCCTTCCTCTTTCAGTACCAGAGGAGCACAATGGCAGGGACAAGACAGCAAAAAAAGAGGACAACAGGCAGAAAAGAGCACTCCGCTCCTCCCCATGGTAGAGGAGGCTTCCAGCAAAGACTATACCTACACCATGGGTACTAGAAGAACTCTAGATTAGGTAGGTGCCTGGAATTGGCTGTGAGTTGTGCGATGGGTGTGTGTAGGCAGCTGTGGGGCCCTGAAGGAGTCAGGGTGCTGATGGACACATGAGATGACAAAACCAAAAAAAAACTCTTTCAATTCTCAACCTCATCTATCAGTGATACTGGCAGCTCTACCCATAGCCGGTTTTAGGCACCAGCGAACCCTGCGGTTGCTGGGAGCCCCTCCTCCTGGGGCCCCCAACCAGAGAAGTTTACCTTATTCATTTTTAAACATTTTTTTATCTTAATATAGTTGTAAAACATCAGTAAAGGACTGTGCAGATCCTTCTGGTTCTGTCATGAAATACCTCAACAAGCTGTGATCCAGTCAATAGGAGGTGGATAGGCAGCAATGGATGGGATGGGAAGAACAGCCCCAAGAACTGACACTGCTGTGTCCTCCTAATTTGTTTTAAAATACTACAGGTTATACTAAAGCTCTACATAGAAACAAAAAAATGTAAAATTTGCTGGCAGATAACTATTGCTTGGCCCACCTAGTCTGCCCATTTTTCCCTGCCTATAGTATCACCACAAATAAAATTTTGCACTTATGGGCTACAGTAAAAAACATGGGCTAAAGGTGGGCCAGGTAGAGGGGCCCCATGACTTCACTAATTCTGCTGGGGGCCCCCAAAACCCTAAAGCCGGCCCTGGCTCTACCTGCTCCATATTTAAGATAGAAATGCCATTTTATCATCTCCCAGAGGAGGTAGTCATGCAGTTAAGGTTCACTCTGTGATTCTTTTCACACACAGGTTTTGGCTTTCTGCCTAGGACTGGTTGGAAATCCTTTCCCACTGAAAGGTTTGTAGGAGAGCACTGTATCACTGATTAATTTTGTCACACTGTGCTAGCTTTCTTAAGCTACAGTAGTCTCATTTTGTTATAATGTAACCTCTAGGTGGCGCTACCTCAAGGGCCGCTACTCTTGCCTGCTTGGCTACTAGCAGGTTAAGGGGCCTGAGTTCTGAAACAGGTGCCTCCATCCAGAGATCAAGGTTGGTAGTGGTCAAACTAGCCTGGGCACAGCCCTCTGGAACACTGTAACCCCCCCTTTGGTTCCTGCTAGTGGCCCACACGATACACAATAATTACTTTCACAATACCCCTGATATGCTTTTCCAGTACCCACACAGTTTACGCTTACCACCAGGGCCTGTTTCTCCAGTTCGACCCTGAGGACCTCCTGTAAAACAAGGTTACACAGAACAAATGGCAACAGTACAATACTTCGAGCACACACTGGAATCACAGTCTGGTTGAATTGAAGAAAAAGAGTAGATCTGATTTATTGAGGGGGTGTGAACAAGGAAGGGGGAAATCAGGTTAATTAGCTTAATTACCCTATCAATCACATCTATGCACGTAGTCAGAGTCCCTACCACAGTCACACTCTGTGGGTACCCAGGTGGAAGGAAAGGTGGTCTAGCCAGGACCGTTGCCCGGGGTAGGCCGGCGTTGCAGCTGGTTGGGGCCCTGAAATGGAAAGAAACAAAATGCACCACTCTCTAATTGTAATCTGGAGCCAGAGGGCTCAGTTCGTGAGGAAAAAGATAACAAGACAATCAGGTGATACACTTTTGATTGAGCTATATGTTGAAGGGAGCTACCCTGGGGGTTATTCACGATACCCAAGGCTGGACACAGGATGGATGAAAATTGAGACAGCAGATGGACTACCAGAAGCACCAGGAGAAGCAGGGCCTACACGATTCACCGAGGCGTCGTTCCTGTTCAGGTATGGAGCAGGGGGCTGATCCCGGGGCAGGTCTCTTATTGATGGCTCTTCTCTGTGCAGCAGGGTAGGATGGCGGGGCCCTCGTGGCAAGGCCCAGCCACATGGAACTAACTGTGGATTCAGTCCATTTATGCTGGACACAACTTCCAGCTAGCAGAACACAGTTCGCAATGTGGGGAAGCAGATCTCGACCCCCACTCGGTACACAGCACATTTATATGTATGGGGAAACTTACTGAACCAGGCACAGCACTCCTGGGTCACAATTGTTAAGTTCTCTGCACCACACAGCAGTTTTGAAGGGAAAGGGGGATTTCTGGTGGGCCGGTCACATTTAGCACAATCTTCAGTTCTCCTCAGGTAAAGCCTGATCCCCCTTTAGTAGCTTACTTGGTTCACACCAGACTCGGATTTAGTCCGATAATGACTCTTTCTCTCTTTCTCTCCCTCTCAGAGCAGCAAAACAGGTGCACAGGCCAGAAATCAGGCCTTCCCACAGCTCTCCCACTCGAAACTACGCAGATACCTGCTCAAGCTATGCGAGCTGCTTCTCCCTCAGCTTCCAACTCAGATCCGGCTAGCCAGCAGACAGCTCGAGGGCTTTCCTTCAAATCCAAAAGGTTTGGTTGGTTGGTACCGCTGTCAATCACAACAAGAGTTCCCCCTTTAGTTGCTTAAGGGCACCAACAGTCCAAAACTACAATTCCCACAGTTTTGGGTCCATACAGCCCCTATGAGCAGGCTCCATTTTAGAGTCCCCCATTACTGATTGGTCCATTTCGGCAGTTCGGGACCAAAATGAAGGAGATAATCAAAACAGTCTTTGCTGCAAAGAAGGCAGGTTAGAACAACTACATTATCATTATTACTCTAAATTACTTTCAGCAAATCGTTACATCCTTCAGCAGAGCCCCCTCCGCACAATTAGCGATGGCAGAAACTGAGCTATTTTCCAGCAGCACGGGCGGGACTCGATCATGCCAACACTGTGCCCCCCCCCTTTCAGATTAATTATCACTGCAACTAACGGCTCTTAAAGCAACAGTACATGGAGGCCACACAGGCACTCACTGGCAATACATTTAAACGGCTATAGTGCCGAACACCAACCGGGCAGTGAGCATTTGGGCTAGCTCATGGAAGACTTTTCATGCACCCCCCTTTGTAGGGGGTTACACCAAAATGATGGATTTGCATTAATAAGTGCTAATCTGACTTTAGTTGATGATCCTAACTACAGGAGAAAAATAATGTTTTTCTAAACAAATGTAATGTCCCTGTCAGCAGATAACACTATCCTTCCATGTTGACTGCAGATCTTTTTCGAATGTCTTTGTTTGTTCTTTTCTGCCCTCACTTACTGGTTTGCAATTTCTAGCATAGGAACATAGAAACTGATGGCAGAAAAGGACTTTGTGTCCCACCTAGTCTGCCCATTTTCCAAACCTGCTGTACTGTAATACAATACTGCAGTCCCCACTTGACCTCCAGCATAGCCTTCCCTTCCCTAACCACTAAGATTTCCTTACGCCTGTCCCACACAGTCTTGAATCCCGTTACAGGTTTTGCCCCCACCACCTCCACTGGGAGGCTGTTCCAGGCATTCACTACTCTTTCCGTGAAGAAGCACTTAATCACATTTCCCCTGAGTCTATCTTCCTCTATAACATGCCCCTTGTTCTTGAGCATCTTTTTGTCTGAAAAAATGCTTCCCTCCTGTACCTTATTGATACCAGTGAGGTATTTGAAAGTCTTCATCATACCCCCTCTTTCCCTTCTTTCTTCCATGGTGTACATATTGAGATCCTTTAGTCTCTCCTCATAGGGTCTCTGGTGCAGACCATTATAGTTGCCCTCCTCTGTACCACCTCTACCTTGCCTATGTCCTTCTGGAAATGTGGTCTCCAGAACTGGACACAGTACTGCAGGTGTGGTCTCAGCAATGATTTATACAGCGGTATCACCACCTCCCTCTTTCTGCTTGTGATGCCCCTCCCGGTGCACCATATTATCCTGCTGGCTCTTCCCACTGCCATGTCACATTGTTTGGCCACCTTTAGGTCATCAGATATGATTATCCCAGGTGTCTTTCATGTTTGGTGTTTGTTGATACCACACCCTAGCACGTTAAAGCGGCAGCATTTATTAGTCGGCAAAAATTTGTATCATACAGTTTTTAGCAGTAATGTAGTCCTGAAAGCCTAGAATTCATCATCAGTA
Source organism: Neoceratodus forsteri (assembly GCA_016271365.2). NCBI lineage: Eukaryota > Metazoa > Chordata > Ceratodontiformes > Ceratodontidae > Neoceratodus > Neoceratodus forsteri. The sequence continues at coordinate 254,965,379 of CM028137.1, read as the reverse complement.
GATTTTTTTTTCTCCAGTGCTTTACATTGCCTGGTTGCCGACTGGTCCCATGTTCTCTAGTACCCCAGCCATGTCACCCACCTTCTCTCAGACTTAACCCTCCTGTTCCATCACCACAGAATAGCACCCCCCCCATGCAAGGGCCATCAGGGATGACCAGGCCTCTTTGTAGCCCAGTTCAGATTCCAAAGGGAGACCTGTTCAGAAGTGCAGGGCCTGCAGGAGACCAGAGTGTCATCTTGATAGTCAGGATTTACATCTGCCACTTTTTCCCCATAGGCTGCTGGCTCTGCAATGATGCACCCACAGGTTCTGCCAGCAAGCCTGACCCTGTTCCTGATACTCTGAATGTGCTGCCCCCTGGCCTCTGCCAGGAGGCAGACATGCAGCAGAGCCACATGTCCAATCTCTGCTAGAGGGGAGAGCAGTCCATGGGAATCTCATCCTCTCTCTCCGAGCTGGTCCCTATGCAACCTAAGTTCACTTTGAACTCGGGTCACCAGCAATGCAGGCCATGGTGCTACCAACATGTCATAGGGGCAGCATATGATCAATAGATTTTTTATGCTATTAGTCATTTTTAAAAGCATTTTTGTTACTAGCTTGTAATTAATGACTTAAGTCAAAACTTATGTCAGCCACCAGCAGCTTTTAACAATCTCTTCTCCTGATGTTACTCCTTTACAGTATATGAGGGATTCACGGCGTAAATGTGTCAGGATGCTGCTACTGCTGGCACACATTTCTTTTGAAAAGCAGCACAGAACCACAACAGAATGTTTGGGTTTTTGATGGTGGGCGAGGCAACGGAGTCGAATCTTTAAATGCCAAACCATGTAGCTTGCTTTAAGAATTAAATAAAACAGGAAAATAGGTAGGAACAGTATGTTGATGTTTTTATTTGTACTGACAGTTTTATCTAAAATCCATGGTTGACATTATTTGGCTTTAAATAAGTATAATCAGCTTTGTTATTTTAAAAGAATATCATTTAAAAGCAACTAATAATGTATGAAAATGTACATCAAATACCATGGGCCTACTTTATGAAGATTGTCAGGGCCCCATTTTCAAAAGGTTAGCATGGCATAAACAGGTTTTGCCATGCTAACCTGGAATAGTGTCAGCTGTCGGGGGTGTGCCCATATTCAGCTGGTACAGTTGTATGACACACCCCCCGACAGTGCCATCATGCACAATATTGTACTGCACCTATGCAAATGAGGGTTCCCTCCCGCATATGCAGTGCAGAACAATATTGAAAACAAAATAGCCGCCAGCAGATGTGCAGTTTAATGCTTCAGAAACCCAGCCCTTAACAGTGCGCAGACCCACTGTCAAGAGCGGGATACCCTGGCGCCTCAGCATCGCTCCACTGCCCTGATCCCCATCCCCATAAATTAACACATTGGTGGCTCAGCAACCTTCCCCTGCCCCACTCCCTGTCCCCATGGATAAAAGCATTAGCAATGATAGTCCAGTGGTCCAGGCAGGTAATGACCCATCACCCTTCTCCCCCCAACCCTACCAGTGCCAGCTACTGGTACGACCCTCCTCACACTGCCATGGCCAGCCAGCCACTCACTGAACTGTCAATGAGCGTGTACAGTAGACAGTATGCGCTCATTGGTCAACCCATTTGGTGGATACTGTGTCACCATTTCCAATGTTTTTAACATTTAAGTAGCTTTAATAAAAGTCTGTGGTATCTGACTACCAAATGTGTGTTTTTTTTGTCACGGCATTCTGAGCACAGATTCCACAAACCTTTGAATGTCCTTTTTACACCTACCCCCACCACCACTACCAACACCACCAATTTTCTCTTGCCCCTTCTGGTATTAATGTTGCCACTCTCTGAACAACTTGCTGACATCCACTTTGTTTATTCTTTGCACATATTTAAATCAAAAGGGCACTCTGTAGCCATGTAAGTCGCTCTGCACCTGCAGAGGGCTGATGTTCCTTTTGGGGGTTGGGCTGTTAATCTATCCTACAGCTATTACATGGTATACCATCATAATGGTGACTGCAATTTAGCAACTCAACTATGAGTGACTCATTTACGGCACCTGTTATGTGGGTTACTGTGCAAGGTTAGCGATCAGGGAGACAGAAAGAAGGGGAGGGTGACAGAAAGAAGGGGAAGGAGAGCAGAAGTGGAGGGAGAATATGTAGGGGGTTGTGTGGTCAGAGGCTGCCAAGATGGCACCGTGGGAGAGTGGTGAGGGTGGCAAGCTACAGTGGAAAGGGTGCAGGGTTCGGAGCTGAGGATGGCTACAGATTTTTAGTGCCACTCATGTTCCATAAGCAAATTTTTTTTTTGCAATGTTTTTCCCCCTCCCCGACATGCACCTCCACTAGAGTTAGCAATCATTAAGTAGGGGGTGCGGGGGGGCACAGCTTCAGTTTCACCACTGTTTCTTTGCTGCAAGTGCACGTCGCCTTTTTTTTGGTGATGTGCACTTGCCATAACAGCGATTGCTATTCCGCTGTTGCCGTTATAACATGGAACCCTATTACATAGCACTGAGCCCAGTTGGCAAATTGTGCTCAGATGAAGCCCAAGAAGGAATTTTAAGGAGTCTAGAATACCCTTTCCCACCCTGGGATAGATGGCTCTTACAAGTTTACAATTGGTTACACCAGGGAAGCACTGTGACTGTGGCATATTGTACCAAGCAAATGTGCAAGCCCCCAATGTCCCATCAGTTTGGCGCATGGCCACAGTTGCCACAAGCTGTGGTACTTTGCCACTGGGACCCCTGATAGAGAATCGGGTGCAGGGTCCCAGGTGCACTGGGCTTTTAACACAGCTTACCTCAATCTAAGGGCCTATTTAGAATTGAGCTCCTAGATTGTGTGCAGAGGGTGCATACCTTTAGAATTCTGGATGATACAAAGTGCCCAGCTTGTACAAACAAATATGGAAATTGCCAACAGAAGAGGGCCAAATGGTCTATATAGTCCGGCCTTTCCAGTGAAGTGGTACATGCAGCCTAGGAGGCCATAACTATCCTCCTCATCCCACCCCATCCTCCCCAGCTTCCTTAAACAGTCCTTTATATCTGCCCAATCCTCTCTTGAATCCTTCTACCATTTCTGCACTGACCACATCTGTGGGGAGTCTATCCTACTTTTCCACCACCCACTCTATAATGAAGCAGTTTCAAATGTCCTTTTTACAGCTACCCCCACCACACCACTACTACCAACACCACCAATTTTCTCAGTAGCATGTCAATATTGTGAGGGAATATCAATGAGTTCAATTAGGGCGATGGCAATACAGTGAAAATGAAATCAGTGACGGTAAAGTTCGGCAACCATAATAAGGGTGATACTCACTGTACCCCCTTCCCCATGGTGCTATGACCTTGGAGTTAGTTATTAAAGGGGGGGTGTGGGGGCAAAGACCCCCAAATAAAAGAAACTGTCACCCTTACTGTGGTCACTAAACTGTATCATCACCATTTTCACTCTCGCTATATTGCCGTTGCCCTAATTGAACTCACCGTTATTCCCTCACCCTATTGACATGGAACCATTTTCTCTTGCTCCCTTTGGTATTAATGTTGCCACTCTCTGAATAACTTGCTTCTGTCCACTTTGTTTATTCCTGGCATATTTTTAAATGAAAAGGGCACTCTGTGGCCATGTAAGCCCCTCTGCACCTGCAGAGGGCTGATTTTCCTTTTGTGGCTGGGGCCTTTAGTCTACACTATAGCAGTTATATAACCCTGAGCACATCTGGCAAGTTGTGCTCAAAGGAAGCCTAGGTAGGAATCTGCAGGAGCCTTGCATACCCTTTCCCATCCTGGGATGGATGGCCCCTACAAATAACAAATGGTTACACCAGGGAAGCACTGTGCCTTATTGCACCAAGCAAATGTGCATGCCCCCAATGTGCCTGACAACTTGTACATTCAAGGATAAGCAGAGCTTCATTGGTACTGCAAATGTTCTGTCTGGGTCAAAGACACCCCCCAAGAATAATTAGGTCCACATTACCATTTCCACCTCCCCCTTACCAGGAGCAATTAGTGCAGCATACTTACCAGCAGTGGAGTGGGTGGGGTGTTAGTGGTTTTAAAGAGAGTTGGGGCACAATATTTCTGCAAACTTCTCCCAAGTTCACAAAATGTGGACATTTTGCAAAGATGTTTTTGCATTTTGCAAACTTGGCAAAGGCAAAGTAAGGTTATTTAGCACTCCTCTAATCTGTTGTACAAGTTGGGATGTCTAGAACAGCATTCTTCATTGAGGCTGACATACCTGTAATGTTATTCCTCTTTATACAGTACCACATCAGTGTTTCATCATCACTAACAGTGCCACCATTACAAAGACAGAAAAGTCATGGGTCAATAGATAGTGCTCTCACCTCTGAGCCAGAATGTCAGAGGTCCTAATCCCCTACCAAGGGCTTTGGTTTGTACCCAGTGCTGACTGCACTGTTGGACATACCGCCTTTCAGACAAGATGTTAAATTCAGATCCCTTTAGCCCAACTCTGGTTGTTGCCTAGGTGGAAGTGAAAGATCCCATCCATGGCACTTTTCAGAGCATAATGTGCCTTGCTCAATAATCCATCTCAATAAAATATGTCTAAATACTGTTGTCTACACCTGTGTGTGTTTGTAGTTGCACACTGATGGATGCTACATTTTTCTCCATAGAATCCTTGCACTACCAGCTTTAAACTCTTTGCTTTGCAAAGCTCTTTATAAAACAATTTGTATTAAACCTGTAACCAGCCCCTCTCTTTAGCCAGCTCGAGGCAGGTTACCAGAGAGCACTGTAATTGTTATGCCAGACTTTGAGAGCTGTTCTCTGAAGGGGAATTTACTCGGAGACAGGGGGCCCGATTTTCAAAGGTTGATGCAGGGTTTGTATCAAGCCCTGTGTTATCCCCATTGTTTGGTGCAACTTTGCCAAACTCCTTTAATGCAGCTGTGCTCCACTGTAGTACATTGGGCACAGTTGTGGCATTTTCCACACTTTATAGCAGCTTGCGCCAAAGATTTGGTGCAAATCCCATAAAAAAGGTCTCTCGAGTGGCACACGTTAGACCAGGGGGAAGCTGCTCTAACTTGCAGCATTTGGCACATAGGACTGAAAATCCAGATTGGTGCTGAGAGAATGAAGCAGGCCCCCTTCCCTGTATGATTGGTGCACCAGGGGCTTGTAGCATTCACAGAGCATTTGAAAAATCTGGTCCAGGATGTCTGGATGTTAATGCTTGAGTGGTCTGACTTAGCTAAGAGCAGGGGCATTAATATGCAAATTTCTGCCCTTCCCCTGATACTCTATAAAAGGGAAAGGCACTTGGGCACTGGCCCGACCAGCCAAGGTTTGGAACCTAGGAAAGAAGCAGTCAAGCCTCTCTGGCTGTGACTGGGTCTTGGAGGCCTGCATTTGATGGTGGCCGGGTCCCTGGGACAGAGTGGTACTGGTACCCTTGTGCCTGGTTTCCAGAGAAGGATACCATCAGAAGCAGATGGAAGAATGGAGTCCCCAAGGCCTGCCGCAAAACTTACAGAGAACAGCATCACTGAAAAGGCACTTCAGGGAGAATGATGGGCCACCCTCCAAGAGGGGCTGTCAGAACCCTTGTGGGCTCACTCCCAGTAGCAGTAGAACACAAAATGGGACAGAAATGGAAACGTCTTTGTTTTGAGCGAAACATGAGTTAACCTTGTTTAAATAATATGCTCACTGAGTAAAGTCCAAGGCTGTTGAACTAAATCCCTGGCAGGTAGCTAAATGACTGGGCATCAGGAAGGAGGGAGCCTGGCAAGAATTGGGGTTGGTAAGTTCCTGAGAATGGGGCCTGACATTGGAGTATGATTTTTGGCTACTAGGGCTGTCTGTGTAGTGTCAATGGGAGGCACAGAGGGTCAGATCACCGATGCTTTATGCACTTAGTAGTGATATCATAATAAAGAAATAATGCACAACAGGGTGGGTGTTGTGCTTGGATAACATCCTGCCTTGAGTAGTTGAGTCTGAGGCCACAGGCCGAGGGCATCCAACACTTGAGAAGGGATGTTATCCCAGCATAACACGCACCCTGAAGTGCACTTTTCCTATTATACTAAATCTTGTTTATGAAAACAAAAAGAAAAGTAAGAAAACATTTCTTTTTTTACATTTTTAAAGCATTTTTTGCATGTGGAGGTAGACGGATTGGAAAGAAGTCTGTAATTTCCATTCTGTCCAGAAGGTGGTGCTGTTGTTTCAGGTACTGCTGGTAATTGAATGGTGTCTCTCTTGAACCCCTCCACCCCCAGTCTTACAAGTTTCATTCTTGTTTGGAAACAGATGCAGTGAAGGTTTTTTTTGGAGGGGGAGTTACAGTGTTAGTCTGGGCAATTTGGATTTTTGTTTGATTGGAGTAGCATGGCCACCGAGATAATGTCAAGGATCACGGTGGGTAAGACTATTGGTGAAACTAGGTTGGACAGCTCTGCTCTGCAGAAGAAAAATGACACGGTACCTCTGCACTTCATTTTTTTTTTGGTTTGGTTTACTGTGGCAAGGATGCAGGATGTTTGTAGTTTAAAATGAAAATACATCTTTTTTCTTCCCATGAAGTGAGCAGCATCAGTGAATCACACGACCATTAGGTCTCCACGCTTCACTGAAGCTGCTGGGTTCAGGGAACAGAAAGGACTGGAAACAGATTATTTTGTTTCTTTCATGGGGGGGGGAATACTGTGATTTGGTGGAAGGAAAGTATGGTTATGTTGTCTAGAGTGAGTAGTGGACCACAGTGAAGTGGGATGGAGTGGAACACAATGAAGCTGGGCTGAAGCAGGGCTGCAGAGAGGTCAATGAAGCCAGTTATGCTGATGACTTCAGTTTCATTGAGTGATTTGTATAACATTTAACGCGGTCATTCATGTGCTGGAACTAGATATGGGATGTTATGCTGGGATAACATCCCGGGTCCAGTCCCAGACTGATCAATCAGAGACCAGCATTCTTTCTTGCCATCATATAATGCTGATTCACGTTCCATATTTGTTGTCCAATTAGGCACATTATGACACATGTACAGCACAGTTTGCCCTTCAGGTATGTGTTTGCCCTGCCTGAACAGTGTGCCACTGCACCCATGGTCTTGGGCATGCCAGGATACCAGGGACCATGAAAGGGAGGTTAGGGTACCTATGGTTGAAAGTGAGCCAGTACTCAATAGCAATGTGATTGTGCCCTTTAGTTCAAGTGGTATGCCTGGAAACTTGTTTAGATGTGGGTTGGGCACATAGGCCCCATAAGTAGCTGTGTGCCATCAGACAATGAATAGTAGCAGCAGTAGTGGTAGTTTGCACACTAGTGTTGGGGAAAGATATGTGAAGTGCCAGGAATACAATGAAGTGAAGTATATATAGGGCTTGAACCCAGTGGAGAATGTAATGTGGTGTGTTCAAGTACAATCATAAAAAGAAGTAATGGCAAGGAGATGCCCAGACAACCATGTATCATCTGGTAGCTAAATAATGAAATGCCATTATACATGAGCCCATCTCCATATAGACGATCTAGTTTGTGTGTGGTCTCTTATTAATGGTGCCCCAGGGCATGGTGTTATGGTGCCCTAGATCCCCATTGCCCCAGCCAGTCATGGCAAGGTCACTGGTGCTGGTGCAGTACTGGTACTCATAATGTGAGGTGGGCAATCTCCAGGATGTGATGTCATCCAATACCCCTAGACCAGGAGGGTGATCTGGCCCTTACAAACGTGCTCTGTGAAGTCAATTGTGTTCTATTCTAAAACAGAAATTTTCTGATACAGTTGTAGAAAAAGATTCTACAGTTCAACATGTTATTGTGTTAGTAAGAAATATTTACACACATACAGCTTTTTGTAGGAAAGGCGACTATTGATTCATTCAGTCCCTCTCTCAGACCTGCTCAGTGATAACACCCTGTCACCCTTTTTTCTTCAAAGTACTTTTCAAGTCAGAGTTTAAAGGCTGTTACCATATCATCTGATGCAAGCTGCTCTGGAAACCTATTTCAAGTATTCACAACTGGTTCTGTGAAGTAGTTCTTCTAGAAATTGCCATTGAAAATTATTTTAATTAAATCTTGTTTCCTGTTGTAATTTAGCCTCCTGCAGCTTGAAGAAATATCTTTAGTCTGATAGTGTTATCCCTTTCAGGTATTTGAAGACTGAACATTTTCCTTCTATTTCTTGTTTTGCTTCTTGAAAAACAGCCTCAAGTTTGGCAGCCATCACTTAGAGTCCAGGTGTTCTGAATCTTCAACATTGATCACTCTCTTCTGTTCTTACTTTATCGTGTCAATAGCTTTTCTTAGATATGGCATCCAGAACTGAATGCTGTATTTAAGGTGGTGTCTGACAAAGGGTCTGTACGGCATTACATTATCTCTCAACTTGCTTATTGCTTGCTAGCTGCTGCCCCACACTATTGCTCCCACACAAAACTGCTGCCAAGTACTCCCAAGTCTTTTACCTACTCTATTTTACTAATCTCCATGCCGACTATGTTGCATTCTTTGTTGTTGTTGTTCCTGAAAGCATTACTCAATAATAAAGTTAATCTTCCATTTCCACACCCACATCCTGAGCCAGTATCCCCTTTATCTACTGCTGCAATTAACTTTAAGTATTCGCTCCATCTTGGCAGTATCAGCCAACTTCTAGCTGCTGGTGCTCATCTCCAAGTCATGTACAAAATACTGAACAATGTAAATCCTAGTGTGGGCCCCTGTGGGATGTCATTTGTTACTTGTCTCCATGTTGACAGTCATCTATGATTCTTCTTTTTATCCTGTGCCACTGTAACTGGTCTATACAGGAATGCTTAAATTCTGCATTGGAGCTTTTTTGAATATCAGCTTCAACACTCTCTAGTTATCAGGCACATATGGAATGTTGTTGCCTTAGCCTGACTCAAGGAAGAAGCACGACAAGCGTTAGAAATCATGAGTGTGATTTTAACCAATCAGCACACAGAGCAACTGTGTCACTTATCCAGTAGTGTGCTCTCATGTGGGAGTGCTTGGAAGAAGTGCTCTGCTTCAACTACAGGAGGAAGGACAGCGCAGTAAAATTATAAATCACTCAAACTAAATTTGAGTGATTTATAATAAGTTAATAGGGCATCTAAGGGATGTCTCCTGTGGTGTAAGTGACTCTTCTCCTGAGGTTTGGGCAGACAGAGCCACTCAGCTCCACTTTGAATTCCTCTCACTCAAACCTCAGGCTCAGAGTCTCTTATACCATAACAGACATCCCATGGAGGTCTTATTAACCTGTAGTACGTGTGTCAAGAGGGCCTACAGAATGCTGGGGTGCATTAAAAGGGAAATGGCCTTTTCTCTGTAATAGTATCTGGCCAGTATAGTTTTGGATAATTGAGCCCACAGTAATAAATTACCTGCTTATTGCCATCTTAAGTTATTGGATCTGGATTCTGTCTTACAATACTTACTGTAGCTTAAAGTTAATTATTAAAGCCATAATTTTCATGTTACTATTTTGAGATTTGGGCTTCTAATGGGGAACTTTTTGTTATTGCCTCTGAGCTTGAATGCTGGTGTATGGGTTGCAATACTATAATAAGCAAAACAAAATGGTTATACTAACATACTAACATACTATTTGCCAGCAGATTAGGCCTTACGGTCTATCGAGTCTGCTCGAACCTAGATCGTTAATTGGGTGCTGAGACCCTCCCATCCCTTGTTCTCTAGAAACCCCTATCATCCATCCCCACCCCCTCGGGACAGGCCATCATCTGATACATCCACTTTCTGTGTCTGTCCCACCCTCTCTGAAGCCCTCCACTGTGGATCTCTGAACCAGCTCACCAGGCAGTGCATTCCAAGGTCCACCACCCTCGGTGAAAAACCTCCTCCTCTTCTCCCCTCACCCTTCCACCTTCCAACTTCAAACCATGCCCTCTGGTGATACCTCCCTGCTTTAGCCTAAGATCCCCTCCATGTTTACCCTATTTATTCCCTTGAGGTCTTGAGAGCCTCAATCATGTCCCCCTGTCTCTCCTCTCCTCCAATGAAAACAGGCAGAGCTCCTCAAGTCTGCCCTCATAAGTCAAATCCTCTAGCCCTCAGTATCATCTTTGTTGCCCTCCTCTGTACCCTCTCCAGGAGCTGTATGTCCCTCTTCAAGTGTGGTCTCCAGTACTGTACACAGTACTCAAGGTGTGGTCTAACCAGTCCATTGTACAGCGGCAGAATCACTTCCTTGCTCCTAGAGGTGATCCCCTTACTGCATCCCAACATCCTGTTTGCCTTGCTAGCTGCTCTCCTGCACTGCTCAGAGTTATTCATACATGTATCCACCATGACCCCTAGGTCTTTTTCCCCTATCGAGGCCTCCAGCCTCCCCTCCCAGGGTGTACCTGTGTTTAGGTTTCCCACCAAGATGCAACACCTTGCACTTGGTGATATAAATTTAATTTCCATGTGTGAGCCCAGCTTTTCCAGGGTGTCCAGGTCCCTTGCAGGGCCACCCTCCTCTTCTCCCTCAACTACTGCTCCCATCTTGGAGTCATCCACGAAGAGACTCATTTCACACCCTATACCCTCCCTGATGTCCGATATGTATGCATTAAACAGGATCGGACCCAGGACCGAGCCCTGCGGTACCCCACTACCAACCTCTAGGGTTTGAGAGCTCCCCACAGACCACTACTCTCTAGGTGCATCCAGCTAGCCAGTTTTCAATCCATCTGACCATCAAAGGGCCTACTCCTAACCCCATCAGTTTCTCCACCAGACCATTGTGGGGACAGAGTCAAACGCTTGCTGAAGTCCAAGAATAATACATCCACAGGCTTACCCTGTCCAGTTCTGATGTTACCCATTCATAGAACTCCACAAGGTTGGTTTGACATGATCTACCTGGCACAAACCCATGTTGCCGACTATCCAGACCTCCCACCTCTCCAAGTACACCCCAATCGTTCCTTTAGTATACCTCCATTAATTTTCCCACCACGAGGTCAAACAGTGGGTCTATAGTTACCTGGTACTTCCTTGACCCCTTATGGTTGGTACCACATGTGCCTCTCGCCAATCACTAGGTACCCTCCCTGTCTCAAGTGACCTGCTGAAAAGCTCCGCCAGAGGGTGCAGCCAGTATGTCCGCCTAATTCCCATAGTACTCTGGGATGAATGCCATCCGCCCTGGAGATTTGTTTTTCTTTAGGGCCTTGAGGCTAACCACACCCTTTGGTGGAGATAGCATCATCCGTCCCCTCCCTTACTGGTCTTTTATCCTTATCCAGATGTGACACCTTTGGGGTACCTTTCCTCCCTCTTGCTCCATTTCTGTTGCTCCCTGATCCCACTCCCTGCGCTTCTATCCCTTCATGCCTTGCTTTGTAGATATCCCATCCCCCTCCTAGCAACACAGAGGCAAAATACTGGTTAAATACCTCTGCCTGGTCCCTCTCCTCTTCCACCCACCCTCCTTCTGATCTCAATCTGCTGAGATGGCCTTAGTTTTCTCTGCTCCCCAATGTACGGAAGAACCCTTTCCCTCCATGTATCCCTGTGTCAGCCGCTGCTCTTTACTGACTTTGCTCCCCTCACCATACGGGTGACTTTTCTAGATGCAAGCTGGTACATTTCCTTATCCCTATCCCTCTTGTTGTTTTATATTTTTGTAGGCCGCCTTCTTTTCTCTGACTGCTACCTGTACCTCACTGGACCACCAGCATGGTTTATGTGACCTTGCTCCCTTACGTTTCAACTTGCGCAGATCCTGACTGTCTTATAAGTCCCGTTTTATGACCTCCCATCTCCTTTCCACACTTGTCGTTGAGGTAAACCCTTCAAGTGATCCTTGAGAATATTTCCATGCCCATAAAGTCTGCCCCTGAAGTCCACTGCCAGTGTCCTAGATCTCACCCCCACTCCCCCATGCTTATTTGAAACCAGACAGTATTGTGGTCACTCCCAGTCAGGGGTCCTGTACAACTATGTCCCTTACCAGATCCCCATCTGCCAGAACCACATCCAGGACATGCCCCTCCCTTGTGGCTCCATCACATGCTGTGTTAAGAACACATCCTGGAAGCCATCTAGCAGCCTCTGCTCTTGGCCACCCTAGGGACATGGTTCCCCAGTTTGTACCTGGCTATAAGTCCCCATCAACACCACTCCTTCCCTTTTGGACCACACTGGTCAATGATGTTGTCAGCAAACCATCCTCTAGAACATCACTCATCCCGGGGCCCTATGCTACTCCCAGCTTGACCTTATCTCCTGCTGGGGATGTGGAGGTGACCCATAAGGCCTCCCGTTTCCCTCTGCCTCTTCTACCATAGTAATTTCTATATCATCTCTAATGAACATAGCCACTCCACCCCTCTGACCTCCTTTCTATCCTTCCTAAGCATAGTGTACCCTGTACATTTAGGTCCCAGTCATGGTTTTGTTGGCCGATCTCCGTGACCGCCGCCACATCCACCCCGAACAGCATGGCTGGAACTCCGGCAACTTGTTTCCCAAGCTCCTGGCATTTACTAACACCAACCCCACCCTTTTCCTGATCTCTTTCGAACCCCACCCAGATTCCTATACTTCCATCCTCCCCTGCTCCTCCTAAACCTCCACCTCCAGTCTGTTTCCCCTCCCCTCTTGGGCTTGACAGCTACTCCCTCATCTGGAGAGGGCTTCTGGTCACCCCTCCCTCATCCCTTCCCCCTTACAAGTTTAAACCCACCTTTCTTGTATGTAGTCAGCCATCCCCTGTTTAAGGACTTCCTTCCCTAATGGGGCAAGATGAAACCTGTCCTTGGCATATAGTCCTTATCCTCCCAAACTCCATTCAGGTTCCCTAACACCCCAACCCATTCTCTTCACCCACTTCCTGAGCCAGTCATTAACCTCTGTAAGCTTCTTTTGTTCCACTGAGGCCTTGGTACTGGCAATATCTCTGAAAAGGAAATGTTGCATCCATTATCCCGACAGACTCTGGCAAGTTCTTGGAACCTTGCTTGGATTTCAAAATGCTATTTCCATCTAGATCATTAGTTCCCAAATGCCAGGAAATCGGGTTCCTCCACAATCCTAACCATTTCATACACCATGAACTTTGCTCTGTGCACTGTCAGCCCAGAGATACTACTACCTTCACCTGGCTATGGCATCACCCCTGTCCCTCCCAATGGATACCCTAATCATCAGGTCTCCCAGTAACAGAACCTTACACCTCCATCATCCTTATGGTTACCTCCACTATGCCCTCTCAGCCCCTTCCCCCCTTTATTCATGATCTGAATTTCATGGAGTCTTCCTGCCTTATTAGAGACCCCTTGTCACCTCCTTTCTGCCTTCCTTGCTATTTTCCCTTAACTCAAGCCCCTCTGAATAGGAGTCCCTTAACCTCTCATATCTGAACCATTTATCCTGGCCCTGATGGTTTCCCTTCCCCACACCACCATCCTCCCCTTGTAATAGTACCCCTGCTTCCAGAGGCTCTCTGTGGGTCCCCTTAGCTAGGGCCCCATCCTTGTACTGACCTCCCAGCTGAAGGGGCTTCTCCCACCTCCTTGTCTCCCAGTTTCTCTCCAATCATGCTCTCCTCCCTCATGTCTGGAATATGTTGCATCTCCCCATTTGCTTAACATATATGTTTCCCTTCTCCCTCTGGGACTATGTCTATCCTTTCCATAGCTGGTCTGTGATGCCCTATGGGTATCCAACTCCTCCCCAGCCTCTGTATAAGTTTCCTCATTTCCACCAACCCCTTCCTCCCCCTCTAGGTTGCTTAGTAGCTCAAATTTATTGTGACAGTCTATGTCAGCCTCCATCAAGTAACCAGTTTCCCCTGACTGCATCTCTAAACTGACCCTCTTCTTCCTCTCTTGCACTATTCACCTTAGGAGCTCCCTTCCCACAGTCTGCTGTTTTGAGGCTTCCCACAACAGCCCTTCCTGACTTTTTCCAGTCTCTTTGTATTCAGAATGTTCACCCGTCACGCTTTCCCTTAGCATCAACTTCCCTATCTAAGGTCCTCCGTCCCTAATATCCCCCTCCTGCTTGCTGTAACATAACGTCCTGTAATTTCAGGCGTTGCCCCAGCCTCCCTCAGCCCCACCCTTCTGCTGCCCATATCCACCCCATGTCCTTGGACACCCCCGAGCTCACAACTTACTGTAACAAATACCTCCTCCTGATACAGATAGCTGTCTACAAGTGGGCAGCCTCTCTCTCAGGCCAATTTAAATTGTTGCCATCCCACAGCCTGTGCAGCCTACAACCCTTCCGAGATGCCGCATGGTGGAATATGGCACCCTGATTATCCCCTCTGTTTATAATAGCACACCCTTTTCTCAGTCCCTTTCCCTGAAGTGAAGTTTCTCTCTATACTGACTGTAGTTATTTACAAACCCAATTTCAGCCCCACCAATAACGTTCCCAAGTCTCACAAACACATACAGTCCAGTGTGTGTTCGGTCACACTAACAGTGTATGTAAGCAGACATCAGGTACCATAAGATGTCACAGGCCCACCAGCTCCTGTTGCTTCGAATTTCAGTCCCAAACAGAAACACTCAGCCCTTCAATCCCAACCCCCAGTGGCTTTTCAGTATTTAAGAAGGCATACCAAACACTTTTAAATGTCCCTCTAAATATCCCTGCTAGACAACTATCCCCAAGCCACCAAAGTTACAATGTAACAATTCTAATTCAAGGTAATAATTTTTACCACATAAAACTAATTTCACTTACAAACTATTCAAATATTTCAGTTAAAACAGATTATAACTCCAGCTCTCTTTCCTCCCTGCCTGCTGCTTAAGCTCCCAAGTGAACAATGAAAGCCAAGTTAATTCCTGTTTAGAGACAAGGTAATTGCAGCTAATGTCCCTTCCCCCCAAACACCAGGCAAACAACACTTTTAAATTTCCCTCTAAATATCCCTGCTAGACAACTATCCCAAAGCCACCAAAGTTACAATGTAACAATTCTAATTCAAGGTAATAATTTTTACCACATAAAACTAATTTCACTTACAAACTATTCAAATATTTCAGTTAAAACAGATTATAACTCCAGCTCTCTTTCCTCCCTGCCTGCTGCTTAAGCTCCCAAGTGAACAATGGTTATATTAAATGCGCGAAGAAAATAGAAAATAAAGTTAAAAATCTATACTATAATAAGGGCGTTTCATTTTTAGATTATTTAAATTTCCTCTTTCTTCATGGTTGATTTGGGCTAGGCCAATAATGCAGGAACATAACTTTTGTTATGCTTTTCATTCCTTTTTTTAAAATTGCAGTGGTAATGTCACTGTATAAATGTTATAAAAGTTGAAATCTATAAAAATAAAATATAAAAGGAAAATGACCAGCAGGGCTGGTGAAGTAATACTGTCACTTTATAAGGCCTTGATCAGACTGCACTTTAAGTACCAATGCAGTTCTGAGCTCTTCAATATGCTAGAGATTGAGGGAGCATTCGCAGCCAATTGAAACACTCCTTTCTTCTGCACATGAGACACTCTTATTTTATGAAGAGTGTCTCACACAAAGCTGCCCTGGAAAAGAGCATGTTTGGGTAAGGTTTTCCTTTTTTTTAAATTAACAAATGATTGATCTAGCTTGATCAATAACATATTAATACCACCACTGAAACCACTCTTACAGTTGTAAGAGTGGTCTCCCTTACATTCTTAGGGTATCAAACCCGCTCACCTTCGGGTCATGGTTCTCATATCCTAAGAATGTTTGTGAATTCACTCATACAACTGTAGCATTGGTCTCAGTGGTGGTATTAACACACAAAAAAAATATTGAGGAGGTCCAGCATGAGCAATGCAGGACTACCAACATGATCAGGGATTTGGCCCTAATGTTCCCTTTGGAGGAAAAGGGCTAATAGGACACATGGGGGTCAATGCACAAACATTCAGAGAATGCCGCAAGCACCAGGTGTGCCGAACATATGGCTCACGGGGCTTGTGGCAGTCCCCTGCCAGTGATTGGGATTCTCAATTCCATGCACTGATTGCCACAAGCTCGACCAGCTTTTTCTGGTCTAGCTTGCCATAGTCTTGAGTACACTTTTTACAGGGCTTACACCAAATATTTGGTGCAAGCTGCCATAAATCAGGAAAAGTGTTGCAAATATGCCCAGTCTTCCTCAATTGGGTGCAGGTCGCAGCAAAGAGATTGGCGCAGCTATGCTGGCCACCGGGGTTGACACATGACTTGGTGCAAGCCCTGTGACACCCTTCATGAAACGAGACCATGATTTCAATCTGCTGCAAACTCTAGGGTAGTGACAAGACTGAACAGACAGTGGAGTTCTCCAGCAGGATGCATGAACACACCGAAGCTCAAAGGTGGTAAATTCAGGAATAATGGTGCAGGATCTTCTCCTAAATGGTGGTAAACTAATGGAACAGCCTACCAACAGAGACAGTGGACATGAAGACAGTGCTGTCTTTTCAATTAAGCCTGGACAAATGTCTTCTTGCCAAGGGACCCACTGGGTACCCAGGGTAGTATAATGGGATGGGGAATCCCTATAAATTAGTATGGGATTTCACAGCATGTTTACTCTCCCTTACTCATGAAGCTGGAGGGTAGGTATGATGGAAATCAAGTCCATTCCAATTATAAATTACAGTAACTATGTTTCTAATAATAATCTGTTGACAATGTTTTGACCAGGAGAAGCACAAAAGGCTTTGATAGCTTGTTTCCAGGTGGGTCCCTGGAGGGGGTTACATGGACCCGTTTTACTGACTAAGGGACTCAGTGAAAATAAATGCTGATCATATGGATAGCTTCATTTATTTAAATGGCACCCTATCATTCAGCTGCAGGGTGCCTTACATAGAAATAAACACAAAATAAAAAGATTTAAGGACAGTCCATACATTAGGAATTAAATAAGTGTATATAGCTCTAAGAATCTTTGATAATAATAGATATCAAACCAAGGTATACAGACCATGGGCCCAATGCTCAAATGTCCCAAGAATGCCATAAGCCCCAGGTGCACCTAACATGTGGCGCACAGGGCTTGCGATATTCTCCAGCCAGCAATTGTGATTCTCGATCTCGTGTGCCAATTGCTGCCAGTTAGACCAGCTTTTTTTGGTCTAGTTGTGGCAATCTTGGGTGCACTATTCATGGGGCTTGCACCAAATATTTGGCACAAGCTGCTATAAAGAGGGAAAATGGTCATAAATGCACCTGAGCTTTTTGAATTAGGTGCGGTCTGCAGCAGTGTTTTCAGAACAGCTGCTCCGACCACCAGGTTTGACGCAGGGCTTCATGCAAGCACTGCGCCGCCCTTCATGAATCCAGCCCCATGTCTCAAGCCAGGAGGTATAATGACACATTATTTTCGGGATAGGCCAGCCATAACACAAAAAACTTTTAATCCTTTTAAAAGCCTCCATTGAGGGGCCCTTTCTAAGAACATGGGACAGAAAGTTGTGCAAAGTCAGGGCTGCCACTTCAAATGCCTAGTCTCCAGATTTTTTCATTAGAAGAACGTGGAAGTCTCAGAAGCCTATTATTGGCAGACAAGAGGGGGGGAGCAGTTGAATACAAGATGAGTAGTTCCCTCAGGTAGTCTGAGCCCAGGCTATGTAGGGCTGTATAAGTGAGCAATATCACCTTGAAACTAATGTGTTGTCAACTCACTGGCAGCCATTGCATGTCCTGCAGTGATAATGTTATATAAATTGATCAGGTGGCCCTGGTGATTAGCCATGCTGCGTGTGGCGCATAAGCCACACTAATAGCCCAAGGTAAAGAGCATTACAGTAATGCAGTCTCAACATGGCAAAGTTATGCAGATGATAAAGCCACTTCCAACTACAGCTAACAACTGATGTTCTAGTGTCATCATGTGATCCAAAATGACATCCAGTTGTTTTACCCTATCAACAGCCTTGACCACGGAGCCACTGACTTTTAACCCGATCTCTCTGGGATCCATGGCAGAAGCCCTATGGAGACCCAGTTAAAACAGTAACATCTCCATCTTGTCCAGGTTGAGCCTTAACCAGCAGGAGCAGAGGAATAGCCAGTGCAGCCAGTGCCCTGGCACTGGGGCCTAGACCCTTGGCGGGCCCATGAAGAGATAAAGTAACCAAGTTAGCCAACAAGTTTATTATACAGCCTCTGTCCCCAAAGTGGCCAAGTAGCACATCTGAGCTGCCCATTCTGCCTGTGAAAACAGAGAGAGAGAGAGAGAGAGAGAGAGAGAGAGAGTAGTCACATAGTCAGACAGAGCCTGAGAGCCAAGCATTTAAATAGCAGCTGCACAGCACTTACTTCCTTGTTTGTGTTGTTGTGTTGGTCTGTTGCTGCAGGATAGTGCAAGCGCGTCTCTTGGTTGTCTTGTGTGCCATATGATCTGCTATTGGCTCTGTCTTTCCAGACTTGGGATGGTCATGGGATGAGTCAGGACTACTCGGGAGTGGTTCAGGTTACTGGCATCCAGTGGTGGCTCAGGGAATTTTTTTTTTTTCAAGTAAGCATAGAAAGGGCAACTCTATGGGTCCTTCGCAGAGCTGCACCACATGATGGGCTGGCTAACATCTGATTGGATCAGGAGGATGTTAGTCAGTCTGGGGTGGTGTGGCTCTGGCTGTGTGCACTGAGGAGCTTCACCCCTCCTACACACTTCACTCTGGCTGCAGCTGCACTCAGTAGTAGATTGGACCTGCCACTAATTTTGGCGGCTATCTTTATCTAACGGCTGCTGGGCCTTTCATTGTTTAACAAGAGTGCATTTGATTGTTTAAATTCAAGTGCGCTGTCTGTGTTGTGTGCTTCCAAATTGGTTTACCTATGCTGATGTGAAAACATTGTTGTCGACGTTCAGCATAGAGACATTCCAAATGTAGACAGGTGAAATTTTGAATGTCAGACATCAGTCTGTTTTTCTAATGGGGGGGCTTTGCCCCCGCGCCCCCTCTTCTAAAGATTGTTAACTCCGTGTCAGAGTTAACATGAAGGTGGTGGTGAAACACGGAGAAAGGGTGAAATTTCACTGCAGGTCCCCCACAGCAACATTTTTGAAACTTGTCGAAAATGTCGCTGTGGGGGATTTCACCAATGGGGTTTCACCTTTGCATCAGTACACCCTTCAAATCATCTCTCTGTTACACTTTTTGTTCAAATCATCTGTCTAGTGGTTGGAGGGTTTATTTTGGTGTGGTTTGTATCTTTGTGTGGGCTAAAAATTCTTGTTGGTGGGTGACACTGCCCCACAGCAGGGCCCAAACAAGAAGAAGATTAAGATTAAGAAATGAATTACTAATTTAGTGCATGTTAGTCAGTGGTGGTGTTTGTTTTGGTGATTAAAAAAAAAATAAAAGAAAACAATTGAATAGTGTGGTGTGGGTCCTGAGAGCACTGCAGTATTCAAATAAATTAATTCATTAGGCACACACAAACACACACACACACACACACATTCACCCACTGACTGATTGACTCAGACTAACCATCTAGGAAGGACTTGGTCTTGGAGGAGAGATGCCTCTCCCCTTCTCTTGATCTCTTCTCTTCTTAAGTTCTTGTTGACTTCAAATCAGTGTCAGACAGATAGAGATTGGAATTTGGAGAATCTACCAGAGATTCTTCTAATCTAATATCCAAATAAATCCTATTTCATCTCTGACTCTGAGAGGCAGAAAAGAACTTCAGATCAGAATCAGAGGCTGGCTTGATTCGCATTAAGCTGCAGAGCACAGGATTTTCTGGGCAATTTGTTTACCAACTGAATTATATTTTATTAATTTTACATAAGTGCTGCAGACAGCACAATGTTTCTGATCTAACACAGGGTGTGTTGTTGTCAATGTGTAATTTTTTTTAAACTGTAAAACTTGACAAAAAAAAACTTAACTTAAACCCAACCCAAGTGTCCAGTGACTCCTCCAGACCTCACTTGCCAACACCCCCGCAACACAAAAATACCAGTAGTGCACTGACTGTTTGGAACATAAATACATAATTAAAAGAAATGTGTTGCTGAAGTGAATAAGCCAAAAAAAGTTAAAAATCATTGGGCATTGGGGGAACTGAGCACAGAGCCTGGGGGGATAAAAAGTAAAGGAGCACCTCCTGACTGTTGCACCTGTCACTGTTTGCCATAACTCCCTGAAGTGAAGCAAGCAAACAGAAGCTAACGTAAATATAAACTTGAGTCCTCTTCAAAGGCAATTGTTGTGCGGACTAGTGTGGGCATTGGGGGGACTGAGCACTGAGCCTGGGGGTACAAATAATAAAGGAGCACCTTCTGACCTCTGCACCTCTCTCTGTTTGCCATAACTCCCTGAAGTGAAGCAAGCAAACAGAAAGTTAAGTGTGGTACCCCTATGGTGGTAAAATGGATGGAAATTATTAACACAGGTCCCAACGAGGTGGATGTTGGCTCCTGACAAAGGGAGGTGGCAGTCAGAAATAGATTCCAAATACTTGACAGGATTTTATTCACACAACCTGGGAAAGGGAACATGGTCACAGGGAACTCTTATCCCTTCTATCCTATATGAGAAGAACTCTACATCAAACAACTGTCACAGCTCCGCTTTAAGAGCACTCTATCCTCTATACTCTGTATGAGGGTGACTCTATGCACGCTTTCAATAATCAACTGTAACAGCTCCACTTTAAGAGCATTCTATCTACTGAGATCAGTGAATCATTATGTAATCTACAATTCTACCCTGAGGTGCACCTCTGCCTAGGGCCTATTGCCTGGAGTACTTCACTCTAAGGAACTCTATAACATGTCATTCAATACTGTACATATATCATAAAAGGCAGTTTATACATGGCTGAGCTTTCTCTGTTATCAAGAAGAAACTAGGATACAGGATATGAAATACAAGGGGAACAACTTGGCTGACTGACTGAAATGATTTAAGAACTAAGGGAATGCAGAGAGGATTTTGAACAGACCATGAGTTTTCAGCCACACCCCACCTCTCTAGGGTTGTTGGAATTTCAGAACAACACAAAGATTTCCTTGGCTCAAAACCCAGTGAGGGCCACCGGAATTGAGACATAACAGATCCGGCCACAGTCCACTTCTAGACTGCTGGAAGACAAGGTACAGAACACACAGCCACAGCCCACCTCTAGACTGCTGGAAAATGAAGAACATACAGATCACCCAGCCACAACCTGCTTCTGGACTGCTGGGACATGAAGAAGATGCAGAAGCTCCAGCCACAGCCCACTTCTGGACTGCTGGGAAATGAAGAAGATGCTGAACACCCAGCCATAGCCCTCCTCTGGATTGCCAGGAGACAAAGAAGATGCAGAACCTCCAGCCACAGCCCATTTCTGGACTGCCGGGAAATGAAAATATTGGGAAAAGGCAGTCTGTGGAATGTGAGAGAACAACAGAGTTCTAGGCACCGAGGCCAGACGAGCCAAGGACTGATGTAAAATAAGAAACAGGACGATGATGCAGGTTACTGAAACAGATCTGGACGGCACTTCGGTACAGACGACAAAACAAGAAAATGGACGGCAAACTTTGTACTGGGCCAGGCTGTACACTAGGAACTGGAGTGAGGAAAATAATAAACAGGACATTGCAACTGAGTCAATGGTGGCATGGTTCCTCAGGATGTTGCTGTTAGCTGCTTCGGAGATGCACTGTAGACGATTTCTGAAGAACTGAGGAAGAATGATCTGGATACACGTTGGTGGAGTGGCTCTGGAAACTTGCTGAAGACTGATTCAAATACTCTCTGAGGCTGAAAAGCTGGCAACAAAGCAATACTTTCTAGCACTGAAATGCTGGTACAAAGCAATACAAGGACAGTATGGCACTTTTACTGTTCATAGAAATAATAGCAATGCAATGAAAGTCTCAGTTCTTATTGCAGTGGTCAATTATACAGTCTGTGTCCAGACCACAGTAGATAGATGAGCACTTTACTATTCTGGGTGAACCCCAGCTTTAGTGCACCTAACTACCAGGGGTCCCTCTAGCTAGATCAGGTTCTCCTGTTACTGTGGTTCTGTGTGGCTAGGTAGACTCCCTTAACATCTGGGGTCACTAATGCAGCTGGGCCTCTATAACACCTGGGGTCTAAATGGCTAGCAGTGGGCCTAACTCACCCTGTTAGGTAACAGTGGGTCTGACTCACCTTGTTAGGTAGCAGTGGGCCTGACTGTCCCTGTGAAGTAGCAGTGGGCCTAACTCACCCCTTTAAGTAGCAGTGGGTCTGACTTGCCCCTTTAAATAGCAGTAGGCCTAACTCACCTTATGAAGTAGTAGTGGGCCAAACTTGCCCCTTTAAATAACAGTGGGCCTGACTCACCCTGTGAGGTAGCAGTGGGCCTAATTTGCCCCTTTAACACATGGGCCCTCTCTGTTGCTCTGGGTCCCTTTAACCAAACCCCTTTAAAACCATGGGCTTTTCTTGGCTAGGCCCCTTTAGGTCTTGGGCCACCCTCTTGCTATGGGTCCCTTTAAATAAACTGCTGCTGGGCCTTGCTGTTTGTTACTAGGCTGCCCCACCTCAGCTCTACCCCTTATTTAAATAATTCAACCCTTCCCCATAAGGCCTTTGCTCTAGGTCCCTCTGTATGGGTGTCACTATGTCCAGAATAAATTAATACTTATGAGCAACGCCCCTGGAATTCTGCGATTCGGCGGTTGCAGAATTTTCCATAGAATTTGCATCATGCCACAGAATATATATAGTGCCACAGAATTCATTATTTTTGGTGAGTTTTCATTCAAATATATTGTTTTTCCATAGTGTCAGGCTTTCTTTCCCATCTTGTTTATCCTAAAGCCCCTCTTCTATGCTAAGCATATGATGTCATCGATGACATAATATAATATTTAGCCAATGACAGGACTGCGTTCTGCCAGAGAAATAAATAAATCATGCCACAGAAATCAGAAAATGCTGCAGGAAGCCAAGGAGCCCTGCCACAAAAATCAGAAAGCTCTGCTACAGAGCACTAGGGGCTTTGCTTATGAGCCCTCAGGCCTTGGGCTGTCCCGCCTCTGCGATAGTGCCAGAGTGCTAAATACAATTCTTTTTTTTTTTTTAAAGAAAACAAAAGTCCTGGCAACCAGCATGCTTCCCTGTGCTGCCTCTCACTCACCACCATGGCCCGAGATGTAGCTGCTGTAGAAGGAAGGAGGGAGGGTTGCTGGAAGTGGAAGGAATTTTGGACAGGCACTAATCGAATGAGTGGGGACCTTGCGAGGCATCTTGTGCTGCTGAGTGGCTCTTTTCTGCACCGGAGGATGTGGCACTGCTAACGCCGCCTTCGGGGAAATGAAATCTTTTATTTAAAATTAAAAATGACAAAGGGGTCCTTTCGGGAAACAACAGGACGTCTCTTCTGGTGTCCAACAACACTGCAGACCAAACACACAACAAGGTAGGCTGCCTTCAGTGACTGGATGCAGAGGGGCACACAAGAAAGTCCTCAAGGACAGTTTCAGCCCTCCTGGCAAGCTCTTCTTGTCCCTCCAAACTTTTTGCATCCTCTCTCCTCCACAGTTACCACGATTCTCCACCAACTAATACATTTTTTTTTTAAACTTAACACTCTGGGTTCTGGTTCTGGAAGGCAGGGCAGGTGCCACACAGTGGGCATTCCATCTGCTCAGCCTGGCATTCTATATGCTCAGCATGACATTCCATCTGCTAAAGCTGGCATAAAGGATTAACTTTTTTATTATTTCCTTATCTATTTACAATACTTAGGATTTGGATCAGGTTTGGTGACTGCATCTGAAACTGGGCACCTGGGCATTTCCAAGGCACCTTTACAGGGTCAGCACATCTCTTTATTTTTTCTTTCTGTTATGCCCCCAACTCTGGGGCACTATATAAGTAAATATAAACTTGAGTCCCCTTCAAAGGCAATTGTTGTGAAGACTAGTGTGAGCATGGGGGGGGCTGAGCACTGAGCCTGGGGGAATTAAAAGTAAAGCAGCACCTCCTGGCTGCTGCACCTCTCCCTGTTTTCCATAACTCCTGAAGTGAAGCAATCAAACAGAAAGTTAAGTAAATATAAACTTGAATCCTCTTCAAAGGCAATTGTTGTGGAGACTAGTGTGGGTATTGGGCCTGGGGAGTTAAAAGTAAAGGAAAAGTGAGCACCTCTTCCTGTTTGCCATTACTCCCTGAAGCTAACCAATAAAACTAAACTAGTTAAAGTTTAGCAATTTAAATTCATTGGTGGTGCCAGTGGACTAGTGGCACTGGGCACAGCAGCAGGCAGGGATTGAAGAGTGAGGAGGGTAGATAAAAATAAAAGTGTACCTGCACCTCTCACTGTGCCATTACCGTGATCTGAAGAGGAACCAAAAAAACTAACTAATTCAGTAAATACATAGATAAAGTCCTGCAAAGGCAGTGCTGATCTCAAACCAACAGCTTCTAGAAGGCAACTGGTATTGGTGGGGTACTGAGGATATCGGGCATTGGAGGTGGTAGCTCAGTTTGGTTTTGCAATTGGAAAGACCCTGAGGTAGAAGTTCAAGTCTAATATGCGGTCAGTGGCGATGTAGTGAGGATAATTTTATCTCATGATTTACAATACTGTATATTGTGCATGCAATACTGTATTATAAATACAGTATATTATTGGATGTGAAAAGATGCCTCCAAAATACAAAAGAGGTGCACAAAAGCGTAAACAGAAGAAGGAAGAATTGATGTTGGCTGCAAAGCTTGCTAGAATCAATGCTTTTTCCCAGACTATGACTGGGCCTGACAAAGCAGCTGATAAGACTGAAAGTGACACAGACACAGAGAAAGACAGTGAACCTGGTACTGTGGCCGAGATGGCCTGTGCTGCTGCTGAAACTAACTGCTAAACAATCTGAAAAAGAACGGAACATGGAAAATCCATTAGAGAAAGAGCTCATCAAAACAAGTGCTGCCTTAAACAGCGAAAAAGAAGAACCTGCTTTTCCAAATTTTGATCCTGCTGACAAAACCCCCACAGACAGAGGCCATTTTCCTTTAGATATTAAAGACAGCCAAGTAAAAAGGCATTTCATATCGCAAGGTTCATGTAAACCCGACGGACCATTTCCATGAGACACAAATCAAGATGGGCACTGTTTCTCCAGAAGTGATTATCATATTATGACAAAGGCAGGAGTTACATTACCATGCACTTGGCTTTCTTACGCTCCCAAATTAGACTGTGCATATTGTGAGCCATGTTGGTTGTTTGCTGATCATATTGCACCTGCATATAATGTTGCATAGGTTAAAGGGGTTCGAGACTGGGGTTACCTTAGCAGCAAAACTGAATATCATGAAACATCAAAAATAAATTTAGAATCTTGCTTAGTATATGAGCAGTGGTGATTACATGGAACAACTGATGAAGATTTTGAAGCCTAAATACAAAAGGAGAAAAACTTCTGGAGACAGGTTTTGGAGAGTCTTATTATTGTGACTCTCTCATTAGCTTTGTGCAATTAAGCTTTCAGAGGGCACAGAGAGGTTTTAGGGCAAGTTAACAGTGGGAATTTTCTTTCGATCATGGAACTGTTAGCTAAGTAAGATCTTGTGTTGAAGCAACTTGTTTCCATGCCGAGTGGTTCGATTGGCTATCAGAGTCATACTACACAGGACAAACTCATTAAAGTTTTGTCAAAGTGTAATGAGTGAGATATTATTGAAGAAATAAAGGCTGCTCCATTTTTCTCTATAATAATGGATACCACCCAAGACATTGCGAAGATTGACCAACTGAGTCAAATTTTTCAGTATGTAACAATTGAAAGAGATGAAAGGGACGTGGCTACTGCAGTGAAAATCAATGAATCTTTCCTTGGTTTTCAGGAAATTAGTGATCAGTCCACCAGTGAACCTGAACAGATAATAATTGACTGTATTGAGCAGAAAGGTTTAGATTTATCTAAATGTCATGGTCAGGGGTATGATGGGGCTTCTAATATGAGTGGTGTATACTCTGGTGTGTAAGCAAGAATATCCCAAAAGAAAACAAATGCTGCATATGTTCATTGTGCTGCTCACAGCTTAAAGCTTACACTGAATGATTCTGTTGGAGAAACACTAAACATGAAGCATTTTATGATGTGGTTGAAAGACTATACATTTTTTTTGGCCGCAGCATAAAACGCTGGGCCATGTTATCTTCATTTGTTTCACTTCAGAGCCTTCCAGCAACATTATTTTGAAAAAGCTTTGCCCTACCAAATGGTCATCACAGTATGAATCCCTCATTGCTCTTAGGTTTCAGTATTTAGATGTTATGAAGGCACTCACAAAATAGTTCTTCAGAGCAAAAATGCTGATAAGCGCAATGAGGCTTCGGATTAAAGAATTTATTGGAAAATGTTAGTTTTGTTTTTCTTGTCATGTTCCAAACAAAGATTCTGGAAATGGCAAATGCTGTGTTAAAACTGTTACATCTAAAGACACAGACCTTTACAAGGCAACAAACTTACTTCACAAAGCCAATGACGTTCTAGTTACATTTCAAAATGAGTACAATAAAGCCAAAAAATCAGCAATTACATTATCGGAAAAATGGAATGCACAAATCAGTTTTGAAGAAAAGTGCTTGAGAAATGTAAAGCACCATTTTGATGAACTATCCAAAGATGAAAGACTTGCAGACTCAAAGTTTTTTCAAAATAAATGTGTTTTGCAGGTGCCTCGATAATATTAATGCTCAGCTTGCAAATCAATTTAAAAGCTTATAGGCAGTGGCTAATAGATTCAGCATAATTCAGCCAAGTACACTTATTTCTGCAAGTGATGATGATCTGTATAAAGGAGCTGAAAAACTGGCCCATCATTTAAACAAAGACATTTCTCTTGCTTTTCCTGGTCAGTTGCTTTCATTCAGATCTTGTTTGAAATCTGAAATCTTAAAACTATCATCAGTGAAAGATTTGGTGAAAGTGTTAATTGTTGACAATAGTGCTTTAGCATCCAGTTTTCCAGAAGTCTGTACTGTACTTATGTTGTTTCTCACCATCCCAGTAACAGTAGCCAGTGCTAAATGATCATTCTCAAGA
The DNA here is from genome assembly GCA_016271365.2 of Neoceratodus forsteri. Classification (NCBI taxonomy): domain Eukaryota; kingdom Metazoa; phylum Chordata; order Ceratodontiformes; family Ceratodontidae; genus Neoceratodus; species Neoceratodus forsteri. The sequence continues at coordinate 254,938,344 of CM028137.1, read as the reverse complement.
CTTGAACTTATAAATAACTACTTAAGGAGTAGTATGGGACAAGAGAGACTTCGCAGTTTGGGAATGTTATCCTTTGAAAATGAATGAGCAAGCAAAATTAACCTACAGCAGATCATTGATGAGTTTGCAGAATGAAAGGCATGCAAAAGGCAATTCAAATAGATGAGTAAAATATATAATATTACCATTATACGTTGTCATATGTTGTATATTGTTTCATGGTCCCAGTCTCTGGATGCTACCATTTTTATAATTAATAACTTTTATGAAGTACAGAACACTTGAATTGGCAATGCATGTTTTATGTGCAAATAGGTGTTATATTCCTTGATACTTGAGGGAGGGTGATGGGGGCAAGAACCGTAAACAGATACATTAAAAAAAATTCTCGAGGGAGGTCCCAAAATTGCAACCTGCACTGGGGCCCTTCTTTCTGTTCCTCTGCCACTGTTAACCAGTGACTCTAGAAGCCATTTAGTCATTTATTTTGCTAAAGAGCTGTTTGGCATGAAGGCAGCATTTCTCTCAACAAGAGAAAAAGACAGATGCAGTTGAGTATCATCTATATAGCAGTGTAACTCTATGTACACTGTGAACAATAAGGGGGAATTATTGATCCTTAAGGTGTTCCACAGCTGACCAGACTGGAGTAACTAATGGCTATCAAATGCCTCAAGATCAGCTTCCAGCTGCAATGGCACCACTTTCTCAAGCACGTTGCCCAAAAAGGGAAAATAAGAGTCGGGCTGCTATTACAAGGACATCAGGATCCAGTCATGGCTTTACCAGAAGGGGCCTCACCAAGACCTTCTTCAAAGCTGATGGGAAGGTACCCTTCTCAAGGAAGTACAGTACCTTATAACCCCCTGCCATTACTGGACCCAGGACCTCCCAGCAATCTTCTAACAGTCTGGTAGGTCCTGGGTCAAGTAAACAATAAGTGGGGCATAGGCAGCTATATGACTATCTGGACCACCTCTTCACTCAAAATGTACAATCTCTATTCCAACAGATGGAATGTTTGCATCTTTTCTAGGCTGGACACTGCTGGGTCATGACAACTTGGGAGATCCTAGACCTGATAGAGGACACCTATACAAGGAATAAGCTGCCAAACTCCACATACAGTGCCTTTCTTAGGTAATGGCTCCCCTTTGCTGAAAACAGTCTTGATGCAACAATCTGTTCCCAATGTACAAGAGCTGAATATGCCAATTCTTCCCAGCAATGATCACCCATAACATACTGCCTTTCTTACAGTGTTCACCCCCTGGTAATCATTATAACAAAAATGCAGAGTCAATTTGTCCTCCAAAGACCTTGATCTTCTCCAAGAGCATTCTAATCTCTGCTGCATGGCCTTCAGACAATGAAGTTGATCATTATACCATGACTAGCCCTCTGTGGGAGACCAATGGGCATGCACAGTTGGGTATCCAAATCAGCATCTAGTTTCATACTATAACATTTGATGGCTTTCTCGGTATCCCTGAATCAAGCCAACATTACGCTTGAGACATCAAGTGCTGTTATGAGCTTATCAGAGTCAATATTACTGTATGTTTGGAATGATGTGGAACAGTCATCATAGAGTGAGGATTTAACCAGGTAGGGGGCCCTGAATTTAAACCACACCCAGTGATGATCCAACAATCAAACTGGATTAACACTGACATCAAAGATGGGTGTGGCTAAGTTGGTGGGTGCATCAACAACAGCCTACGTGAGGCCTAGCAGGGTCATCTGTGAGAGGAATGTTTGACTAAATTATGAGGACTCATCATCAGCAAAGGCACTGAAATCCCCTGGAATCAAACATCTTTGAGTGTCCAATACAATGTCAGTGATTAAGTCCCCAAATTACAGCAGGAATTCCATATTTTGTCCCAAGGGCCAGTACATGAGAAGAATGCTGCACCCTACACCCACCTATCTCTCACTGCCATGCATTCAAATGTCTGAGCTTCATTCACTTGGAATACTATGAGGTTCAAATCAGACCTTAAGCAGATGGCCACCCCACCTCCTGTACAATCCATCTGCAGCAGTGCATCACTGGGTATCCAGCCAGGATAGATGCTTCCAGCACAGGATCATACTCATACCCATCCAGATCTTGGTGATACACATCAGGTCTGCCAGGGAACCTGCAATGAACTCCATCATCATGGGTTTATTCCCTAAATGATGGCACTGCAAAGAAGTGCCCAAAGAGGAGAAGAGATAACTTGCCCTACAGCCACCTGGTCAAAATAAACTCTCAGGATCAGAACCAAACATGTCAGGCCTCTCCAGGTTCCAGGGTTTCCCATGGCACCTCCTAATATTCCCTCATCTAATGATTCCCACCACAGTACTTGCCCTAGGACCAGAACTACTGGTCTGGCCTCACATGTTGTGGATTTCCACCTCTACAGAATGAGTGAGAGCCACTGCTGGGAGTGATGGATCCACAGATGAATGAAGCTGTTGAAGCTGCTCCAATGAGTAAGTATGCTGAGAGGATATTAAGACATAACACATGGCATGATCTGGCAACTCCAATTCCCACTATAGCCACAACCACAGTAAGATGTTCACTCACACAATGAAGTACAATACTACACTCCTCCCACAGCACCAGTTCAAAACCTCCAGCCTGCAACGTGACTATAACCTCTACAGAGCTCAGAGGAAGGCCTATAAAAAAAGTCTTCAAGCATGCAAAAAGCTCTTACTGCAAAGAATTGCTAACAAACTCTTATGGTGACTCCAGGAAATTCTGGTCCCATATCAAGTCTTTTCTGGGTTCTCACCAGCTCTCATCACCTAGTGACATGATTCTCGAAGGCATAAATTGTAACAACCCAGAGACCATTGCAAACTTTTTTAATCACAAATTCTCTGACCTTACACTTCTTACCTGCTCCCTCCCAGTGTTGCAGCTTCCTAATATTCCTCCTGCTAGGTCAGTTCTCCTCTTCTATTTCAGGTCAATTACATGTAAAGAGGTCTTTACCCTCCTACGGAAAATCTCAGAGACTACGGCTACTGGCTTGGACACCCTGGAACCCAGACTATTAAAACTGGCGGCACCTTTTATAGCTGCACCACTAGCGAGGATCTTCACTCTCTCCCTTAGTCAAAGTCAAGTACTTTATATCTGGAAGTCCACAAGGGGCACCCCTGTTTTTAGAAAAGGAGATCCCAAAGACCCCAAAAACTATAGACCCATTGCCATCCTACCTGTCCTTGGAAAGATCCTCGAAAAGCTTGTAGCAACCCAAACTATTGAATTCCTGCAGAAATATGACATTCTAACTGTGGCACAGCGTGGATTCCACAAAGGTCACAGCACAACTACTGCCCTCCTCAAACTCATGTCTGCTATGGATGCTGGTCTTCTCACAAGGGCAATCTTCATTGACATGACAAATGCCTTCGACCTGGTTGACCACCCTATCCTCCTCACTACTCTGCATTCACTGAACTTTGAACCTAATGTTGTAAATTGGTTTGATAGCTTCCTATCAAACAGAACTCAAATGGTCAAATACAACTCTGCCTTCTCATGCAAGACTGGACTAAATATTGGGGTGCCCCAAGGCTCCATCCTCGGCCCACTCCTTTTCTCCATTTTTATCAATGGCATCACATCTACCCTATTGGAGACTTCCTCACTTCTGTATGCTGATGATATAGTGTTCTACACCAGTGCCAAAGACATACATGTCATAAATCAGCAACTCTCAACTGACTTTCAAAGTGCACAATCATGGTTGGCAAACCACAGGCTGTTGTTAAATGATTCAAAGACCAAAGTTATGCTTTTTGAAACAAACCCTAAAATCAAGCACTCCCAAAGTAATTCAGAGTCACGCCTTGGATGGCTCCACCATAGGATCCGTGACTTCTTTTAAATACCTTGGTGTTACCCTCGACCAATCACTAAGCTTTGATCTCCATATACAAGATGCTTGCAAGACAGTGAACACGAAGCTGAGCATTGCCTACCGCATCAGCTATGTGTTAACCCCCTCTACCAGGCTAGCAATAGCACAAGGTATTTTACTCCCCTCGCTTACCTATGGTGTTGCCACCTATACTGCTGCAGCCATATCTAGTCTACACAAGTGGGATGTCACCTACAACAGCATCTGTTGCTATGCTTCCTCTGCCCACCGACTTAAACACCACTGTCTCCTCTACTTGGACCTCGGCTGGCTACCTCCAAAAGAGACTAGTCTCCACTCTCTCGGCACTACCATAAATAGGATCATATCTTCACAAACTCCTACGTCACTTGCTGAGTACTTTGTCGGGCAGCCCTCCCACTACGGATTGCGCTCGGTGGACAAACCCCTTGTCTGTATCCCTAGGGTCAGTTCCTCCAAGGGTGCAAGTGCCTTCGCCGTTCTAGCTCCCTAATATTGGAACTCCATCCCCCTAGCTGTTCGCCTTGCTCCCTGTCACAAGGCCTTTAAGACTGAGCTCCACAAGTATTTAGTCTCAACAAATGCTTACTTCTGCTTCAAACCCCCTTAGCACCCCCCAATACCATCACTGTCCTACACCTACACTTACACTCAGCTCTTTTCTCTAATTCCTTTTCTCTCTCTGACTCTATCTACACTATTCATGGCATTAACTATTGTTAAGGTTTATTGCTGTAATGTTTGATGTATTTTACCCATTTCACTTGACCTACTTGTTCTGTTTGATATTTACTCCCTAAAAGATGTTCCTGTAAACATTGTCATACCTTATTGTTCTGTTGTACTGTATCCTCCCGGGTGATGCCTGAAAATAGTCATGACCATGGCTAGTGCACCTACCCGGTAAACAAAAACTAAATAAACAAATAAATACACTGTAGATCTTTTAAAACAAACCTTCAAACCCCTCCCATTTCAGAACAAAATGTACAGACACTCCCAATCTCCAGTAACACTTTAAAATTATATTAAAGTGAGACCAAGTGTACCTCAATACACTTCAGTAAATCATTATTTAAAATATTAGCACAAAAATACAGAATAGGTGAGTGCAGCACCATTCTAGTCTGTCCACCAGTCCATTCCAGAAATACTTTACATAAAGATCAACCACCAACACAAATTATTAGATTGAAATGTCCAAATTATTAATTTGTGCAAAATGGGAGTCCTCACAATAGTCTGAAAGCCCACAAGGGCAACCATGTTGCACACCAAATGGCTCGAGGGAAATTATAGCTGAGTGTCTGAACATGGTAGCTTAAAAATGTCACATACCTGATGCCACCAGGGGATATTCAGATCTCTTACAAAGAATTGCTATTCAAATATGCAATCATTATAATTACCACTGGAGCAGAAAATCCATATTCACAGAACCAGTTGAGACTCCTCCCTTACCTTCTCTTATTGGGTAGCTGTTAGGTTTAAAGGAGCTGGTTCCTCACACCATGCTCTTAATGTAGCAATGGACATGTCTCAATATCTGCTCTCACTGTTAGTTTCCTGCTCTGGTCTCGAAGCACAGTTCCTCCAAACTCATCCTCAATAGTATACTTATTCCCCCCTACCCCCCCCCAAAAAAAACCCACAATGATTTACCTCACAACACACTGTTAAATGCTCACACATATGACAAAGTTTAGACCTGCACTGCACAAAGGACACTCAACTATGGGGATTCGGAAAGAACAATCTCCAAAGCAATACCCTGGTTCAGGAGCTGTGGTAAAGGTTTAACTCTGTTAATGGAGTAGCAACAACATTTTGGAACTAGTGGGAGTGGGACAAGAACTGGGAGACCAATACACAGGCCCATTTGTCTAGTCTCACCCCCTCAAGCACCCACTTTGAAATAAACCCAAAAAACTATTTTAACTAAGCTAAGGTTGCCCACTGAGAGCCCTAACCACAACATCCATATTACTTTACTACTACAAGCAATTTACAATACACTACTTTGTGAAAAACAGTCTAAAAGCAATAAAGTCTGAGCAGAGAAGCTCCTGACCTTGACAAACTATTGAGCACAGTGGCCATCTTTGCTTCTCCTCCTACAATATATACTGTATCTCTCGTATAATCTACGACTTTGTTTATGCTTTGATTTACATAACACTGAAAAGAGCACAACCGTATATTAAAAAGGCAGAAATGTGTTTAGAAGGTTATTATTTAGTAAAGTACTATACATAGTTAATTCCTCTAAATGTCACCATGAACAAGCATACAGTATTTTACATATCAATGACCACAGTCATATTCATAGGTGCCGGAACAATGGGGGGCCACTATGGCCATGGCCTTACCACTTTCATAAGTGGCCCTATCACTTTTTGCAATCATGTTAATGTATTTAATAGGGGAGAATTTATCTCTTACATCCTTGGCCCTACCACTTTTCAAACCGTTCCAGCACCAATGGTCATATTGGACATGGCACAACCTATTAAATTAAACATCTGTATTACTGGATTGCTAACACACTTAAAAAAATGCTTTTAACCCCTTATATACCCCCTGTATTACTGCACATTATTTAAACAAATATTTTTGTACCCCTCATCCCATAGGTACACCCCTGCCATCACATTTTCCTTGGTCCTACACCCCCAGTGCCTCTGTTGAGTGCTGCTCCTCTTGCCAACAATATTGCCCCTGCAGCTTAGTCGGTGGGACATTTGTGGGAAACAAAGACACCCTGAGTAAACAGCAAATCAACTACAGTTATCAGGAAGGTGGCAGGCTAGGCACTGACTGCCTACATGACTTACACCACTATCAAGGGTAGGGCACCTGGCAGGAAGGCTCTTTCATGCAAGACTCCCCCTCAGTATCCCTAGAGGTTAGTCACTTACAGAAGGTGCAGCAAATTCTTCCTGTTGGTATTGTGCCTCCTCAGGGGACTACTGTAGTCCCAGCCTCTGACAGTCAATTGGGACACAACCCCAGGTTCCCCACATGGAGAGTGAACAATCAGACCATCAAGCCAACCTTAAACAAATACATTTTAAAAGGAAAACAGCATACATACTGTAGATTTTAGTTAGTGCTAATAGAATTCCATTTCCTTTTAATTTTTAACAGACTTAATCCTTCCTTCTTTTATATCTCTTAGCTATAACCAGTTTGAAAAGACAGTGGGTTATTTCTTCAAAGCTTTAGCTCTGTGTAAAATGACTTTGCACCATGCAAGCTGAGGTTAACGCATTGAGCCTGGACTAAGCACAGATTTCCTATATTTGAATCATCACTTTACATGGTACAAATTTGGTTGTGCAATGGCACAAAATTAAGGATTGGGTACATGCAAATTAGTGGCGGGAGTCTGTATGCAGTGCACTAAGCCATATTCAAAGTACTGAGATGGTGCTAAGGGTTGCTTTGTACTGTGCAAATTGTTGCATTTCAAAGGCATATTTTAAGTTAGCAAGCAATATAGACACTTTCAAACAGCCCATATATGACTTCTGAGTCTTGCAATGTATGAAAAAGCACAGACGTAAACCAGCATGTGATAGTCCTTACTGCATGTAGGATATTTGTGTGACTGAGGGTTGGACAAATTATTTCCCATTTTTTGGTGTACAATTTATGGGGGGTGGCACCAGATCCTCAGTCATATGATATGTACTGACAAACATAAATGATTCAAAGCCATGAACTGCAATCCAATCACAGCACAAACATACTTACGATACAGACAGTGCTGTTAAGTACTGTGCTGTACTGCAACACCAATAGCCATTTGTTAACACTGAGCTCTGGTCCTGCTTTCCTGAAATCCAAGAAGCAAATTCCTGTTAATGAAATTGAAAATGGCTTCATAATGAGTTGGTAATGACCCCTTAACACATTGAATGGGGAATGGGCTAATTTGCATGGGACCTCTTGAATGTAGCATATCTGCACAACAGCGTCAAGTTGTCTGGAACCTGCTTGTTGATACCTTGTGCTTGGGCTCCTTGTTCTTTAGCCAGTGTCATTTCCTTCATTGGCCAACAGGGCATTGTTCTTTGTGACTACCCGAACATACTAGTGCCTTGCTTTGCACTGTGCTGTGAGGGTGTAGTCCTACAAGCTTTGCACACTCACTGTGTTCTCCCTTTGTACACACATACAGTATACCACTTTTAATGAATTGCACACAATAGCACTAACAGAAGGGAATTTGCAAAGCCCTAACCCCAACCTTCGAATATGGAGCCCAGTATCATTTCATGTGTGAAACATACATGTATAATAAAGTTTTTATGTGAGTGAAAGTAACAGTTTAGCAAACACTAAAAAAGTCTGTAGAGATTACAAAATAGTTACAATTCCTTGTGCAGCCACTCATTCTAGACACTGTCTAATACAAATATCATTTTAGCCTTTCAACTGCTACCTACAAAAAAATATTAAACCATTTTCAAGTGTTTGACAGGGTTAAGATTCTACACCCTACACATACTTTGTGTTTACTTTGAGTTAATATTAAACGTTCTTTAGAAGGCAAGTCTGACTGTATCCTGGCAAGGCAAGTGGGGAGGCCAGCATTTAATTTCTGGACCTGACTTTCAGTGGTGGGCTGGGAAGCTCAAAGCACATTATGAAGGTGACATGCTCCAGCTCTGCATAACCTTTGGTATCTGCCTGCTATACAATCACCTGCCAACAGTTGACTTAAAGAGAAGTGACAGTTGATGTGATGATGCCAGCACATCTGCACACCGGGTCTCATCAATGCATGAGAGTATCACTACAGTGGCAGATCCTGCAGTGGCAAATCTAGTAAAAAGGGGCACCCATGACCTCCTGTCCCTGCGTTGGATCAAGTTCCTCAACCATGGCACCAGTCAGGCCATACAGCTGGGGGCAGTGTGCGGGGTTGCAGGCAGAGCAGGAGATGGGAGTGCCCTGGTCTTATGGGTATGTAAGAATGAGGGTCAGAAAAAATGAAAGATTGGAATTATTTTAACAGGCTTCTAGGATTAGTAAATCTGTTAAAGCAGGTGTGCATGTTACGATGAAAAATGTTGACCTTTATCATTTTACTCTGTTTTAGAGTGCCTTTGTTCTTTTATTTTGTATATTACCCTTTTCCTTATTTTGAATCTGCTGTTGCATTTTTTTGACATTTTTTTATAAGGCTGTTCTGTGGTTTTCATCATTATTCTCACTTCTCTTTGAACACCCATAACATGTCTTCTCTTTTGACTGTGGTGAACTAGGATGCAACAGACACTTCTCACTAACCTTAAGGGACGATTAGTGCTCAGAAACAGCAGAGAGTAAATATGAAGACGTGGTGATGCCCTTATTAAAGTGAGCACTCCTTTTATTATTTGAACTGTAAAATCAAAGCACTTAGGCTCAAAACAGAAATAAAAAGGCACTGTAAAATAGAATACAAAGATATACAGTAGGTCAAATGTCACCATAACATGCCCTGCTACTTTAAATTAGAGAATGGAGCTGTTTCAGGTTTCAAAATGAGAAAACTCTATCTACAAATAGATTATGGGCTATTTACAGAAATATTTGCAACAGACTGAGCTTTCTCGCAAACATTAGTGATAAAGGCAGACTGCTGCTCTTAAACACTGTTTATTCAGGTGTTTTCTAATCAGTTTTCTCACACATTCAGAAAACATGTCCTTGAAAATGAAGGGCTGCTTCTGTTTAATAATTAATCTGCAATAACATTTTCAAAGCATAATTTCTCGAGAAAAGACATGCTGCAGGCTCAAACAATAGCTACATAGAATAAAATGTTGGGTGTAGTGTGTAAAGGTTTTTGACACACCCAAGGTGTGTTATGCCACTTAAACCATGAGACTGAAGCTCAAGTAATTCAACCAGGTATCACAAACCGAGGGTGCATAAAAAAAGCAACTTACCACACTACGCATGTTTCACTTTTTTATAATTACTTGTTCTAAAGGCAATATTGCGTGGTGGTTAAGGGCACAGAGCTGCAAACCTGGAGACATGGGTTTGAATCCCATCAGCCCCCACTTGCATACTGTGTGACCCTAAGCCAGTCACTTAACTTCCTTGTGCTCCCAGGTCGCACCTGGAAACAAGCTCCAGCTTAGTGTGCCTTTCCTGGTTAAACAAGTCCCCCTTTCCCTTAAATGTGGACAGAAGTGAGCCATAAAGTGGTGTGGAGGGTTGAGGCACTGCAAAGCGCCTTGCCTCCCACCACACAGTTACCCGGGTTTGGGAATGGACTCAGGTCATTGGAGTTGACTTGGAAAGGAGAGGATTGAGCCTTTGAGGGACTGCTCTCCTCTCCTGGGGAGGGGAGGCTTGTCATCCCAGCTTCGGCTGCACCCAGGTAGAGGCCTGGGGGTAGAGCAAGTCAGGGAGACAAAGTAAGGGAGGGCACTGTGGGGGCATGTAAGATGGGCTCACCTCCATGCCTGAGTCTTATACTTCTCAGAAAGGGTGGGACCAAAAACGCAGGAAAAAGGGTGATGGAGGGCTACATGAAGCCTGGCTCGGCCGTCACCATGCCTGTCCAACCACTTGATGAAAGCAACCTGGTCTGCTTCAGATTTGTGTATACTGGGGGTGGGAGCAGCCCTCCTCGCTCGGCCCTGCCAAGACAGGGGTATTAGTGGGGGAATCTTAGACCAAGGCACTCACAGGGAGAAAGAGAGAGCCAGCCTGGGGAAGGGGGCTGGGGATCAGGCTGAAGCAGCTGCCTTCTGGACATAAGGAGGATAAAAACTTAGATGAAAAAAAATGTGGACAGAAGTTACAGTATACAGCATTCCTTTTCAGACTGGTAAGTGAAGCGAGAACAGCAGCATTGTACAGAAGAAAACCAAAGTGTTTTCATTGATAGGCCACAGCTGTAATTTTCTTCATTATACAAAAGTGTGATTTGTATAACCATGAATTATAACCCAGTTTTTAGGCTGTAACAGACCCTCACAGCCAGCTCTCAGACTGCAACTTTCCCCCTGATGTGGGTCATCTGGGCCCCTGGCTAACCCCGTAGCAGACTTGATTTGCTCTGAAAGGCAACCAATGGAGAAAGAGGTCAGAGATAACACTCACGCAACACAGGGAAGGCAGAACTTCCTCTATTGGGAGCTCTCTACAATTGATCTCCCAAGTATCCTAATCTCTTCTCATACTAGGACTTTAGCCAGTAGCAGGGACCCATGAGCAGCCAAGTGCAAGCTTGGGCATACTTTCCAACCCAGTGCAGGTCTCAATGTGAACTATATTTACAGCAGACATCACACAGCCTGCCTTCATTGGCATCAAGGCTTCCTGCCTGAGAAAGAAGCCATGATATCCTGCCCACTTGACACCTTCACATGGGTCACCTGGGGAAGTCATGCAGTGGCAGAAACCATCTCCCTTCCTGAAAGAACAAGCATTCAAGACTAATGCATTCCTTACCTTGCCTTGGCCTGCCAGTGTGCAGTATCCTAGGTTCAAGACATGAACCAGAGTCATGGGCATGACAAGCGAATGTGTCTACAAATGTTAAAAACTATTAACAGAGGCCCATGATAGATATAACATTGCTACCTCTACTTTTTATTTTCTCAGTGGAGGATGAAAATGCTGCTCATTCTTTTTTAAGGTTTTGAAAACTATTACAAATACGGTAAATACTGGGAGTATCTTCTAAATATGCTGCTTCCCTTTGTCAAATTCTGTATGACTCCCTTCCCCACCTCCCAGTTTTCTGAGCTGCTGCTTTTTTACAATGGGCAAGTGTTCAATGAGAAAGCAGCTCAGTAAAGCAGAGCACTGCAGCCAGGGTTACAACAGGCTGTCTTAAAGACTGGGCTTGTCTCTCTCACTGCTTACAGAGTAGACACACCATGGTTCCACCAAGTCTTGTCAACAGCAAAGTTGTCGACGGACACTGCAGTGACACAAATTTGCCGATGGTGATTACATCGCTTAGCAATTGTGTCGACTGACAGTGGCACCCCATGCACTGGGGTACATTTCGATGTCATGGGGGCTTCACCCCCACTCCTGCAGGGGTTTCGTCCTCGCACCCCTCTGGATTTATAGATTATCAACTCTGGGGGGTGGTGCGGATTACTGGGGAGGGCGACCAACTCCGGAAGTTGCTGTATCCGTAAAGTGCTCCAAGAACCCACTAGACAATGTGGATGTCAAACAGGTTGTGTCCCTGTAATGGTTTCACCGTCTGGGTGTCATGGAAATAACATCATATCACACATCATGTAGGTACAGTCCATGTTCTGCATTTATTCTCCACTGGATGGTCTAACACCCATTATGAAACTGCATCCAATAGCAACACTTGGGGATGGCTTTACAGGAGGTCATTTGCACATACATATTTTAATTAAACTGTGCTGCAGATGATTAAACTCAAAAACTGTGGTGGTACAGTAGGGTAAATTAGGTGAACAGAATATGCAAAATTAAGGAAAGAGATTTAGTTTCATAGAGTGTCTTTTCTTTACAAACTGTATGTCAAAGTGCTTCACAATCTAGCCAAGACTGAGGGGAGAGAATGTTGCTGCGATTTTCAATGCACAGGGAGATTCCAAGAACACAGAGATAACAGTACTGAGAGATTGCAGAGAGACTGAGTGGCTTGCTCAGGTTCTCACAATAAATAGACTCTGTAATATTCAAACTCTGGTCTCTAGGTTCACAATTCTGCACTCTAACCTCTAATGTACTTTGCCCCAATGTTTGCACACCCATCTCCAAGCATTGAGTTGTGTGCCTCTCCTGTGACAGCCCTGTTGTGGGGGGAACAAATCATGCAGTTGAAGTTAGATAAGATATTATCACTGTTAAACACTGCTGTCGGTATTTGCAAATGCTAAGGACTACCTTGCAAGAATCTGCACTCTATAATTTATAAATTTCTGATGTAACAAGACTATAATATGTTGGTCAGCTCCATGGCTGTAGTAAGCATTTGGTTGCCTGGCACACTGGCAACCCAAGTTTGTTTTCTAAGCATGGGATGATAGGAGTGTTTGCTGGTAGGGTAGGCTATGAGCATCTGTCAGAAAACTTTTTTCCTTAGGTTTTTATGATACACTGCCATACCAGCAGCATCAGGGGCTGGGTTCACAGCACTGGCATTAAGGGTATGGGTGACCCCATTCTGCATGGCATCACCAGCCACAAGACTATCAGGCAGGGCTAAAAACAGTGTTGGAAGGTGGGTGGACAAGACTTAGAGACAACAATGCCTCACTTGTGGACATGAGATGGGCAGCAATCACCACCCATGCCCAATGCACTTGCAAGACCATCCAAATCCCTTTACTCCCCTTATGCTGGATCCAGTACTCCAAAGTATGTCATGGGATGAGGCATGAAAAGGGAGCCCTGCTATGGAAAGCAATCTGCAGTGTATTGAGAGGAGAGCACAAATTATTCATGTGAGTGACACAAGGCCAGTACTGGGGTTGTATACTCAGTAAATGGTTGACCCACAGAAGAAAGAGGTTGGAAAAATGCACCAGTGTGTAACATCAAAAGAGATGAAAAAAAAAAGAAGTTATTGAATGTACCCTGTCAAACTACTACAGATAAGTAATTATAAAGTTGTTGAAAGGCAATTTGAAACATGGGTTACATTTCAAGTGTCAGTTTACTACACTGTGGCTACAGTGAAACTACACTGTAACTGCATGGCAGTTGCAATGTATCTGCATGCAATGAACATGTTACTACAGCGTAATTACCCTATTGCATGCAATTAATGATTAGTTCCATTGAAATGGACACTTAAAGGGAATATAAATAGGGTTTTAACGTTTCCGACTCTAGCAGACACACAGCACTGTAGGTTAGAGTCTTAACTACAGTACATAATGATGTGCTCCATTTGCCTTGAAATGTGTGTTAATCCAGCATCATTATGCTTTAAACATTTCTGTAAGATGTGAACAAAGCAATGCTTCTTCTTCAAACATCACTCTTCAGTAGCTGCCTACAATGGTTGCTACTTGCTTGCGCGATGACATCAGTTGAGTGAGACTGCTCCATAGCGATAATACAATATCTGCATGGTGCAGGTGTGAAAAAGGTTCACACCTGCACAGTAAAGGATTTGGAGGAGAAGTGCTTTGCTAATCTTATTTCAATACTTTATTACTATGGTCCCCATGCAGACTGTATCATCACTAAGAAGCACTCTTGCTCAACTGACGTCATCATGTAAGCACATATCAGCCATTTTATTTATTTATTTATTTATTTATTAGAGCATTGGTTTAGAGACCTTTGAGTCATAGACTCATTTACAAAATATAAAAAAAATTTAGGCAGCTACTGAAGCATGATGTTTGAAGAAGAAGCATGCTTTGTTTAAATCTCATGGAAATGTTTAAAGCATAGTGGCAATGGAGTAACGCATATTTCAAGGCAAATGGAGCACATCGTTATGTAGGTAAGCCCGTAACCTACAGTGCTGTGGGTTTGTTTGCCTGAGTCTGAAACCCCTATTTATATTCCCTTTAAAGTGTAACTGAAATGTGTAATTGTCCGTCTTGATATTTATTGTATTTTAGTATGGCTCGATATATCTGTTTTGTTGCTTATGAGAGCCACTGTTTGACTGTTTTCACCAGGAAACCAGTATAATCCTGGGATTTGACTTCATGCTGATAAAAAATCCTGAATTTCACACTTTATAGCAGTGCAGAGCATCTTACATGCATTTTGCTGTTTATTTCCTGTATTATTGTATTGCTTTGTACTTTGCAGTACACAGTATATAATTTTTATTACACTTTTTATAATTATACAATTAAACATGCTTGATAGAGTAAGCCAAATAAAATCTGAAAATTAGCATTGCAATTTCCAGTAAAACTCGTACAATATCAAACCTTAAACATTGACGTTGACAACACTAATCACTAAGAATCAATATTCTTACGTGACCTTTCATCTCCAGGCAATATTTGGAAAACAAATATTTATTTTCTCAATGTACCATTGTTTGATAAAAATGTCTTATTAAATACATGAAATAAATAAGAGACACCACTGACTGAAGTTCATGTTTCAAAGCCTGGAACATCAGGAGTGGAGGCCTACCTCAAGCAGTATGAGCATTCACCAAGATGATAGCCTCCTGCATGAGGGTGGCTACAAAATGCCACTCCAATAACGACTGTTACGGTTCACCTGGGGAGGTGTTGTCAGTTGTGTGGGTCACAATATGTCACCAGATATCCATCCAAGGCTAATCACAGGTGTGCATGCTTCCTGAAGGTGGGGGGTGGGGGCATGGGAAATGAAAAGTTAAAATCCCACCTTCAGTGCGATGGGTCAGATCAATAGCTGCCCATATCCTCTGAGTACATGAACTGCTGTCCCCAACCCTGTTGTCATGGTGGCCTCTGTGATCTATTTTTTTCCCCTTAGTACACACTGGCCTGGCAGGAGAAAAGGATCCCTCTTGGGGGGCAAGCTGAGGTTACATGGTATAACATGGATGGCAGTAACTGTAGTACAGGTGGTTCCAGTCAGCTTAATAGTAGAGACTCTGGCTGGAATGCAGCAGAAGCACTGGAACCTGAGGTATGCACAGTGAAGAAAAAATATAACAATAAAAATGCATGTTTTTTGTTTTCATGTTTAAACCAATTAAGAATTCCCCATCACTTATATTCTGTCAATATGCTGTACTGTCTTTTCAATTTTACTGCAGTCATCCAGATAAATAAGAATAGAAAGTAAATCTGTTGCACTGACTAAATTATAACAGTACTATAATTGAGAAAATGTTCAAAATATCGCAAAAGAGATATAAAGCATTATACCAGTCTACCACGCAGTCCCTCTCTCTCTCTGCCATACCTTGCTTTACAATATATTTTGACTACAATACATATAATTTGTTTCATCAGTGAGAAATCTGGTTGTGTTTTACACTTTTGTTTAATATGCTTATATCTCAAATATATCTTCAATTCACCACCTGCTGACAAAGTACTGCTATCAGATGTATTTTTCTGCCATTACTTTTCAAAAACATGGAAGGAAGTTCAGCTACCATAAGGCATTATGAATGTGTTAGAAGTGCATACGCGAAGTGTCTACTGCACAATTTGTTTTATCAAGATGCAGAATGCAAACAGTAGTTTCTTTGTCTTGATAACAAAAGGCCATGCTATCTTGCACTACTTCATTGCAAAGGAAGAATATGTAATGTACAATTTTGCTGCCCCTATCCCTATGTAAATCTTTGCTAGTTTAAAGATTATGGATTGAAATCTTAGCTCAAGACACATGTGAAATTAATCTTTGGGCTTAGTTTCTTTTGGGCAGGATACCACAACATAAAACTATTGTACATACACTTAGGCATAACCCAGTGGCTGTCTTTTCTCATAGAGACCCAGAATAAAATGAGCATGAACATAGAATTGTGCTTGCACCCTGAAGAGGAGATTCATTAGCCCAGCACTGAGGAAGACCAAAGATCCCTGTGCAAGAAGGACATTTTAATTTAGTTTATTAGCTCTTTACTAGTATTTAGGAACTGTTGTTTAAATATGAACACTAGCAATAGCTGAGATGTATGATTGTTTCATTATGTAAGAATTGCTTTTAGACACTGTAGGTGTGAGGTCAGACTTTACAAATATGATTTATGTTACCCACTGAAGATAAATTATCTTACTTTAGAAGCATCATCAGCATTTATCTCCTCCTGGAAGGGTTACAAAGGAACCTTAACCAATGGAAGCGCAGCTGGCACAGTGCCGGATGACATCACAACAGCCTCTGCTGCACTTGGAGCAGTGGAATTGAACAAAAACAGTTATATCTTCATAAAAAGAATTAAAGAGCAGCCGACACCTTTGGAAAACATAATATTTAGACACAATTTAACTTGTATTTCATATACATGTATATATATTTTACAGACTTCTCCCCTCTATTACTTATTACTGAAGATAGTTCCACAAAAAAAGTTGCTATCCCTCAGAGAGTTTATCTGCTTCTGTAGCTTATTCCCTACTTGCAATTATAATGCCCTGTTGTGACATCATAGTCTGTTGTCATGGGAATAACTTTGATGTCACAAGCAGAGTACTGTGTTATGATATCAGGTCGGGAAGATACAGTAGGAGCTGATGAACCCTCAAGGAACAACTCTCCTGTTTTTATGCTTATGACCTCAGTCATAAATAATGGGGAAAAGAAATACAGAACAAATGAGAAATACAAGCTGTTTTGTGTCTAAATATTATATTTTCCAAAGTTCTTCTTGAGGCATTTGTGGCTCTTTAAAATCTTTACCATTTAAAAGATGTTTTGTGAATTAGGTACATAGGCCTATATTTAGGAACATTATCTGCAGTGGTAACACTACTTTGCATTAATAAACCTGATTCAGAAATCATCCAGCTCAGTAGTACATTGTTGATTGGGTTAGTTAAGGCAAAGTAAAGTGGTGGTAATTTTTTTTATTTTAGTCTTTGGTAACCGGGTAAGCCCCACTAGGCACAAGTGCCTGTTTTCAGGGGCTACCTGGGAGCACTGGGCAGTTAAGTGACTTGCTCAGACTTACACAGTATGCAGGTGAAGGTTGTGAGAATCAAACTCAGGTCTGGTCTGCTGGATGTATCAAGCATGTTCACACCTCATTCCTCTGACCTCTAGGCTATACTGCTGGAGGTAATTATTCTGATCATAATGTCCTGAATCAGAATATGACATTTGTCTCACTTGTGAAGGGGCTGGATTTTCATAACTTATCTGTGGAGTTATGGTCCTACCCCCTCACTTATGAAGATAAATGGCATATTCTGAGTCAGGCCATTGTGCATCACCTATGTACAGTATCAAATATTACTTTAATATATACTAGCAAGATGGTTCACTGCTGGTATTACATATGGTCATTGTAGATTTTCTTCATTTAATTTTGGTTAATATACTATATCCCTCTAGTTGATTTAAACAACCCATTGTTGCTTTTTGTCATTTTAACTGTTTCTGAATGTATTGTTTTTTTTCCCCCTTTCTTCTGTAATCCACATCCCCAAGACCACACCTGGAAACAAGGCTCTGCTCAGCGCACCTCTCCTGATTACCGATTTACAAATAAATACATAAACATATTTCCTGTCTACCCAGCATACTACTGTAAAGAGGCATCTGCTCAATGCTATTATTTAAAAATGTATTTGGGGGTGCCAATAAGCAGCTAGAAGAGCAGACATGGGTTCCCTGAGCCCCGTTTCCCCCAAGAGTTAATCTGATTTAATCCAGCTGTCATAGTACATCAGTCTGCTCAGTAGTAAGCCAATTTATTTCATCTACCATGATGGATGAATTATATTGAATGGAAACTCTAAATCACAGAGGATCACTACAAAAACTGGAAAGAAGCAACAGAGTTGGACACCCGCTGCAGGCCTAGAGATGATCACACTCTCAGCTACCAAAATGGCTGCATTAGGCAACACTGTTACAGATCAAGTTTTGGCTGCTTGTCTCCAAGCTAGATTCCCTCACAAAAGCCAGTCAAGCTCAGAAATTTGATGAAGCAAAACACTGTCTCTATAATCTTGAGGTGATCTCCCAGCTAAAGTTGCACACTTTACCAAGAAAATTATCATCGAAGATCTAATTCAGTGGCGTATAGGGGGAGGCAGTTGGGGCAGGCTGCCACCTCTGAGAAATCCAACTGGGACTTTTTTTCTCTCTCTGTTTTATTTTAATTTTTTTTCTCTCTCTCCTTCCTGGCCTAGGGGAATCAGGATGAGATCTTGGTGGGGGGTTGTGCTTTCCTTAAATTGTCCCAATTGGATGAGCCATGCATTTTTTTTTGGTAACATCTCAACTGGCAGCTCAGATCATGACACTCCAGTTGTCAGCCAATTGCAGTGGCCATACTTGACTCTCATGCGCATGTGACACAGGGAGCGTTGCTTGAAACGTGCCATAAAAAAGCACTTCTGCTCCATTTTCTTTTTAGGTTCAAGCATTTGAGAATCTCCCCTCGAGTAACTCACTCCTCACTTTAGTCATGCAGCGATTGTGTTGGAGTCAGCCCATGGCCCAGACCAGAGAGAGAGGAGTCGGACTAAATTTAAAATAATAAACTCACTCAGTCATCTGTAACTGACTAGACAGGGGTAACAGATGCATCCACTGCCTGGCTGCTCTACCACTCTCTTTGCTCCACCTCCACTATACTGGACAAAAAAAACCCCAGAAAAACACAGTTTCTGGGTGCTTTCTGCCCAAAACACACACTATTCCACCAGGGGGGCAGAGTTCCCACTTTAACTTCCTGGGGGGGCTTAACCTCTCCAGCCCCCCGTAGCTGGTGCCCATGCTAACCATAATGCCCATTGTTGCTGGGCTGGGCTGTTTTTAGATTTCTGCTTCTCAAGTTCCAATCTGGGGTGTTGCGTTCTGCCAGCCAGAAGGAAGGACAGGAGTGGAGTGGAAAGTGGACAGTAGTAAACCGAGATGAGTTTGACTCTGACAGGAATGTCGCTCTGGCTCCTGTCCTACCAATTCAGAAAAAGCCACATTATTGTTAGCAGGCTGCTGCTTTTAGTGTTTGTGTGTCACTGCTGCCCAATAAACGTTAGGTAGTAGTAGTACTAGTAGTATGTATGAACCTGGCTTGGTTCAGAAAACTTAAAATGCTTGGGCTTGTTTTCTTTCACATTTTTTTGATACAGAGGTTGTTTGGCTGTTTGTTGGCATTGCGACTGGCCCAGCCTCACTTTTTCTTTTGTAACCATCTCCTCCAATTGATCATCCGACCTCCTCCCAGTACTCACAGTGCAGATCAGAGCTGCCACACCACTGCAGCGTGGTCATGAGCATGGGGCCTGGGGTTGACCATGCTGGGAACTGACTGGAATAGGGGACTGGGGGAGTTCAACACAAATGTTAAGTTAATTTCTTGCTGCCTGACTATTTGTTGGCACTGCAACTGGCACTCACTGATTTTTTTTGTAACTATCACCTCCAGTCAATCATACGACCTCCTCCCAATCCTCATAGTGCAGATTGATGGAGCTGCCATGATACTGCTGAGGTCTGGTCATGAGTGAGGGGCCTGGGACTGGGGCTCGCCACGATGGGGACTCTCCAGATTTGGACTAGGGGTTGGGGGGGTTCAGCACAAAAGGTAAGTTAACTTCTTGGCACCAACTGTGGAAGGGATATTATCGTGAATGGCCAGAATGCACTGTGCTGTAGATGGATGGCTGCAATTGACTGACTACGGCCTGGGCATGGGCACCGGGTCTAGGCAGCAGGCTAACCATGATGCGCTGGTAAGGGATTCAGAATCGCAGGGGGGCCAGGGGGCCAAGGCAGTATCACAAATGTTGGTAACTTCTTGGCACCAACTGGAAGAGGTAGTATTATTTGGGAGCAACTGGCCGTGGACTGGTTCAAATCTAAATTCAATCTGTGTGGTGTAACTATTTATTTATTTGGTTACATTTTTTATTTAAAGAATCATAAAGTGTATCATTTGGTTCAGGCAACAAAAGTGACTTTAAAACTGCTTCAAGAGGTTCACTTCACACACATTATATAGCATAATGTGTTGGCAACCATACAAGACAAGGCTGTATTTCCATACAGGTGATAGAAACATCAGCATTGTGTTTAACAACTGTGTATTCTGTCCACATGGTCTGTCTGAGCATGGTTTTATCTGAAAATGATATGTGTTCAATTCATCAAGTAATATCTATGACACTCTTTACATGTTAATACTGCAGTTTTATGTTCTATAAATTCTCCCTCCTCTCCATCCCATACTTATACATTTGTATTCAGTCTAAAAATATGTTCCTATTTCTGTTTGTAGTTTCTGTAGTGATGGAGACACCGAAGACAAAAGGACCTTTTGCTCACAGAATAGGTAATTGAGTTGAATCTTCTGTCCTGTCCTGACACTTCACAAACATGGCAGCTTGGGGTTTCTCAGAGCCAGATTTGCTGGCTGGTAAAAAAATATTCAGACCCAGATCACTGCGTACAGTTTGTTTTGTATCCTAAGGCTTCTGGGGCCAAGGCGGAAGCCCCAGACCTCAGCCTCATGATTGTTTTGATACAAAAACAGGATTATTTTAGCACTTGCCCCCCGGTAAAAACTAGCTATACCCCTGGTCTAATTTATGGCTCCATAGCCTGCCAGAGGGTAAAGAGGGAGATAGTGTCCATAGATTTTGTGCTGAAATCCTCCCTAAATTGTTGGATCTGCAAACTAAGGGTTTGGGGCTTAAGATTGAAAGAGTGTCATTTGTGATGACTCCTGGAAAGGCCTTGTTGTAAATAACATGTACCCACGCCATAAACACGGGACCAATATTAAATGCCTTTAAAGCTGCTAGGAGGAATTTCCATTTGACCCTGTTGAAAGCCTTTTCGGCATCCAAAGACAGAAGTATTGATGAAATTTTGGCCTCTTTCAATCAATAAATCAATCAAAGTCTTTATTTAACCAGGTGATCACCATTGAGCAAGCTCATTTTTGAGGTGGACCTGGGTTTGTTAACAAGGAACAAGGGACAATATACATGGGATGCAACACACAAGAAAATAGTAAAAATACAAATAAAGTGAGATTCAATAATACAGTATATACAAAGCATCAGCAGGTAGCATTGACAGTAGTATATGTTTGGAATAGAAGATACAGTTAGTCTTGGGTTGGACACAATTTTTCATAAAAGTAAAGAAATATACATATCAGGTGCACCGAACACAAATAAAACCCAATATAAAAAGATATATAGTGATACGGTATGGAGAATTTAGAGCTGGGACCAGGGTCAAAGGAATGTGGAAGGGACAGATATGGGGGCAGAAAAAGGGGAGAGGGAAGAGTCGATTATAGATGTAATCAGTCTTTTAACAGTAGTAATCAGTGTGCTTGGACTTAAAGGAGTTACTATTTAGGGTAGACAGGCACAGGACCCCTTATTATGATGTAGATATAGAGATTTAAAAGCTGCTAGGCTGATGGGGCGAGTTAATTTCAAAGTTTTTTGCAGCTTGTTCCACAGTTGAGGGAGCACAAAGCTGATGGCTGCTCCGCCAATGCAAGATTTTGCTTTGTAAACATAAAGGTAGATATATGAGGTGCTTCTCAGGGCATACTTCTCCAGAGTGCACAAAGGTAAACAGACAGAGATATACTGGGGCAGTTTATTTGAGATAGGTAAACAGGGAGGAGAAGAAGCACTGTGGGTCAATTTGGAGGCAGGCAATGGCACCACAATCAGCACAGGGGTTGTATACAGACCCCCCTCTCAGGGGGAGGAAATGGACAAGGAAATGATAGAAAGTATACTTAGAATGGCAGATAAAGAGGAGATATTGCTGATGGGTGATCTGATATGCCAGATGTTAACTGGAGTGCAGTTGCAGCAGCCACTTCTAAGAGTGAGGTTATTCTAGATGCCCTACAGGGGCATGCCTTAGACAACTAGTATTGGAGCCCACACGAGAGGAGAAATCTTAGACCTGGTTCTCTAAATGGAGATGAAGAGAGGATCACAGATGGTAGCTGGCAGCCATCTGGGAACTAGCGACCACTCCAACAGAATGGTTCACAACAAACACAGCAATAGAGCTCCAAGCCACACAAAGACAAGGTACTAGATTTTAGGAGGGCTGACTTTGCTCAAATGGGTGAGTGCCTAAGGAATGCACTAGCAAATGGGCAGGAAGGAGGGTGGAAGAACAATGGGAATAATAAAAACTGCCATCACAGAGGTAACAAGCCTTGTGTAAAGCAAATAAACAAACGAAACGAGGTAAGAAACCACTATGGTTCTCAAAGGAAGTGGTAGTAAAGTCAAGAGAAAAGAAAGCATTCAGGAAGTACAAGTAATCACAGAAGGAACAGAACAGAGAACTGCATCAGTTAAAGCAAAAGGAAGCTGGAAAAGGCAGTCAGAACAGCAAAGGCCCAAACCGAGGAAAAGATAGCCAACTCCAGTTAAGAAGGGGATAAAACCTTTATAGGTACATCAGGAGCGAAGGAAGACCAAGAGAGGGATAGTGAGGCTTAATAAAGGGGAGGGAGGGTGGGCAGAGGGTGACTGTGAAAAGGCAGAGATACTAAACAAATATTTTTGCTCAGTATTAACAAAGGAAAAGGGGGAGGTACCAAAAACAAACAGTAGAAACACTTTGGATACAGAAGTTGATACCAGCCCATTTATAGAAGAAAGGGTTCTGAAAAAGCTCTTAAAACTGAAGGTGGACAAAGCAATGGGGCCTGATGGGATTCATCCCAGAATTCTAAAAGAACTAAGGGTAGAACTAGTGACTCCACTGACTACCCTCTTTAACAAATCATGGGAGGATGGGGTGGTACCTGAGGACTGGAGGAGGGCAGATGCGATTCCCCTTCACAAAAGTGGGAGCAAGGCAGAAGCAGGAAACTACAGACCTGTTAGTTTAACCTCAGTGGTAGGGAAAATGATGGAATCACTTCTGAAGGAAAGACTTGTTGAGTATCTAGAGGCCAGAGGGGCACAGGACCCAAGGCAGCATGGATTCACAGCGGGAAGGTCATGTCAGAAAAATCTGATAGATTTCTTTGACTGGGTGACCAAAGTAGTTGATCAGAGAGGGGCTGTGGACATGGCCTACCTAGACTTTAGCAAGGCATTTGACACAGTCCCACACAAAAGATTAATATACAAGTTAGCCAGCCTGGGAGTGGTCCCAAGATGACAGCCTGCAAAAGAATTGGCTGGAGAATAGGACACAGAGAATAATAGTAAATGGAGTCCACTCTGAAAAAAGGAGGTTAGTAGTGGGTACTGCAGGGTTCAGTATTAGGACTGGTCCTCTTCAATGTCTTTTATAGCTTACATTGCAGAGGGACTGGAAGGAAAGTATGTCTCTTTGCAGATGACACAAAGATCTGCAACAGAGTTGATGCACAAGGTGGGGTGGAAAGGATGAGAAGGGACTTGGCAAGGTTAGAGGAATGGTCAAATGTATGGCAGCTTAGATTCAATGCTAAGAAGTGCAAGGTAATGCACCTGGGAAACAAAACCCAGGGGAAGAGTCACAATGGGGGTGAGATACTAACAACAACAAAATGGAAAGGGACCTGGGGTAGGCATATCAGATGACCTAAAGGTGGGCAAGCAATGTGATAGGGCAGCAAGGAGGGTTGGGGAATACTGGGATGCATAGGAAAGGCATCACCAGTAGAAAACAAGAAGTTATTATCCCTCTGTACAGACAGCTGGTGAGACCACATCTGAGTATCATGCAGTTCTGGAGACCCAATCTCCACAAAGACATAGACAGGATGGAAGCTGTCCAGAGGAGGGAAACTAAAATGGTGCAGGGTCTGCACCGGAAGACATATGAAGAGAGACTTAAGGAGCTTAATATGTATAGCCTCGAGGAAAGGAGGGAGAGCGGGGACATGATAGAAACTTTCAAGTACCTCAAGGGAATCAACAAAGTCCAAGAGGGTAGCATCTTTCAAAAAAAGAGGTGTGCAAGAACAAGGGGGCACAATTTGAAGATAGAAGGGGGGCAGCTCAGAGGTAATTTAAGGAAGTATTTTTTCACAGAGAGGGTTGTGGATGTATGGAACGGCCTTCCAGAGGAGGTTGTGGAGTCAAAAACAGTGGTGGAATTCAAGCATGCATGGGACAGTCATAAGGCAATTCTAGGGGTTGGGGGTAGGAAGAAGTAGGCTGCTGGTTAACTAGGATCTGCAGCTTATCCATCAGGTAGGGAAATGGGCAGACTGGGTGGGCCAAGCGGTCCTTATCTGCCATCAAATTCTATGTTTCTATAGCTTTGTATGTCCAAACCGCAGCATTTCTTTGCCGTCTGTAAGCAAGGGATGACCATCCCACTGCCGTGTGCAATGCACAGCGGTGGGTTGAGTATGGAAGACCCGTGATAAATCTTATGGCTCTGTGATAAAGCGTATCGAGTTTGGCTAGGGTACCTGCAGGTCCCTGACTATATAGAAAATCTGCATAATCCAATAGAGAAAGAAAGGTAGTTTGAACCAGTTTCAGTTTAGCGTCTCTTGTGAGGAGATTATTAATCCTAAAGAACAGACCAAGTCTTTGTCTAAGTTTCTTTGCCAGTTCTTCTAAGTGATCTGTGAAAGTAAGTCTATGGTCTAACCAGAACCCCAGGTACTTGAACTTTGGTACTAGTCCAACTGCTCACCTAGAATGGTAGTGATCTGCGGGAGTGTCCCAGCAATTGCAGGATTTATTGCATTTTGAAGGGGTGAGAGGAACATCGCTTTTTTTTTTTTTTTGCATTTAAGAGCAGTTTCTGGTTTATAAGCTGATATTGCAGCAAATTAAATTCATTTTGAAGGGCTTTACAGGCTGCTTCAAGTGTGGGGCTACTAGCTACTCTGACCTTCCAGATTAAGTTTATCAGCCTCCTTGTGTTATCGGTGCCTCACCTACCTGGAACAAACCCCAAATGATCCCCTTCAATTAGCTTTACAATAAAGGTTTTCAGTCTAGTTGCTAATAGTTTAGCTAACACCTTACAGTCAGAAGGGATCAAGGAAATGGGCCTGTAACTATCACATAGCGCAGGATCTTTCCCAGGTTTAGGGAGCAAGGATATTCTAGCAGTCCACATGGATCCAGGTAGTTTCTACATGGTCTTGAACTCAACTAAGGCATCATATAGGGGTTCTACCAACACGTCTCTGAAAGCCTTGAGGAAATCAGCTGGCAGTCCATCTTCACCTGGCGCCTTCCCATTTGGCATTGATTTTAGATCTAGAACCATCTCTGCCTTTTCCACTAACCTATCCAACCACTGTAATTGTTCCTGTGAGGGTTGTGGCAGCTACAGTTTCTCCAGAAACTGCTGAATGTCTGTGTTGGATGGGTGTACCTCACTCGTGTACAGTTTCTCATAGAAGGCCTAAAATTCCCCATTGTTTTCTCCTTCATTCCTGGTCAGCTGCCCATCTCTCTTATTAATAGACAGAATCCATAACCTCTCCTGTCTCCTTTTTAATTGAAAGGCTAGAAGTCTTCCAGGTTTATCTCCAGATTCCCAGATTTGTCTAAGCTGGAACAGGGTACATTCCACCTTCTTGTGGTGGAAGGTATTAATTGTATATCTTAGGCCTATTATCTCAGCTAGTAGACCTTCTGAGGGAAGGGGAGCTATCCATAAACTTTTTTTTCCATCACTTTTAGCTTAGATAGGGAGTCTGCTAACTCTCTCTCATTGTTTTTTTATTCATATACCTGGAGTGTCTGATACACATGCCCCAGATATATGCCTTAAGGGCATCTCACCTAATACCAGCTGAGGTATCCCTCATCTTGTTCATTTTCAGGAAGGTTTCTATGTCCTCCTTCAGGTTTACACAGAAAGCCAGATCTTTCAGGGTAGAGACATTAAATCTCCAAGTCCCTCTTCTACTGTTCCCTCCCAATGATGGTCACCTGGTAAAGGTTACTGGTGCATGATCAGAGATTAATATTACCCCAGTCATGGCCTCTAGTATGTTTGTTGCCTAACTGCCTGGTGGCAGCCACATGTCGGTTCTGGAAAAGGATTGGTGGGGGTTGGAGAAGAAGGAATAATCCCTTTTGGTGGGCTGTATTTAACCTCCAGATATCCATCAGGCCCAGCTCTGTAGTGAAATAATGTAGGGCCCCTGTATCTGGCTGGGATAGACTTATTGGTGGTTTGCTTTTATCTAGGATTAGGTCCATCGGGCAGTTCATGTTCTCACCTACAATTAACTCTCCTGACTGAACTTCTACCAATTTTTGGGACAGTCTCTGAAGAAGGGGGCTCCTGCAGTATTAGGGCCATATACATTGGACAGGGTGATTTCTTGGTTCCAGAGGGAACCTACCACAATGACAAAATGCCCCTTCAGATCCTTAAATTCTTTTTTCAGAAGGAAAGGGGTGTCTCTTCTTATAAGAATGGCTACTACTCTGCTATTAGAGTTGGAGGAGGAGAAAAACACCTGTGATATCCTCCCCTGTCCAGCTTCAGGGCATATTTTCTGACTAAATGTGTTTCCTGAAGGAAGATCATTCCAGCTTCAAAGGGGCACCCAACAAGGATGCCTGCTCTCCCCATCACTGTTTATGTTAGCTCTAGAGCCACTGCTGCAGACTATCAGACAAGACAGGGAGATTAAGGGAGTGTGGTGGGGAGGGGAACATAAAATGCTGGTGTACGCAGATGACATCCTACCAATGATCACTGACCCAGTGAAATCTGCACCCTGCCCTCTAACCACCATTGACCATTACAGTCATCTATCTGGCTACAAACTAAAAACATCCAAATCCCAATTCCTAGCATCTCATGAAGTAGTGGGAAAATTGCATGGCTATCCCTGGGGTCTGCAGCCAATGCAGAAGACTTTGGAGTATCTGTGCATTAAATTCCAATGGGACGTTTCACACCTGGGGAAAATTAACCTGATCCCGGTGCTTGAGGAGATACACAGAGACTGTCAGAGATGGAGGCTGCCACACCTCTCTCATTGGGGGAGAGCAGAGGCTTTCAAGATGATGGCTGTGCCAAAAATACAATATTTCTTAGACAACCTCCACATTCACATTGACAAGAAGCTATGAGATCTGGTGCAAACCAAAATCAGGTCTTTCTTCTGGGACATAAGCCCCAAGAGGATTGCATTGGGGTAAACTAAAAGACCTCTGTAAAGGGAGCCTCAAACCTTTGGATTTTCATCTCCGTATCATGGTACACACCTTGGTGCAGCTGGCAGACACGGTGCCCTGGTCCAAGGTAATTAATCTCCTAAGTGGGCAGTTTGTGAAGCACAGGTAGCTGGCAGAGCCCTAGCAGAAGTGGTGCATTTTCCTTCCCCACTCAAGCACACAATCCTGCTACCACAAGCAAACACACATTTCAAGTCTGGCATAAAACTTCACAGCTCGTCAAATGGGAACCTGAGAAGGCTAAATACTTTCCCTTATGGGATAGCCCTGGCCTCTTGATAGTGGGGGAACAATAAAATGTAATTCCTGGAAGACAGCAGGGTATAGTCTTCTCTTGGATATCATACATAAGGCTACTATCTCCCTTATGAGCTTCCAACAGATAAAGGATAAATTTGGCATCCCCAATCAGCAGCACTGGAGATACTTAAAGCTTCGACATGCCATACAGGGACTATTAGGACAGAATCTGACTAGACACAAATCCAATCCATTAGACTCTCTCCTATGGCCCAAAGGGGACAAGCATGCCAGGAGCAGTGGCAGCTATGCCTACTTAGTGGACTCAGGCCCTGATGAGTCAGTTAGGACCAGGCACAAATGGTTAGAAGAACTCCAAACAGAAATCACCAGGGAGCAGTAGGATAGTGGGTGGAGGGAGCTACAAACATCAGTTAAGGAGACAAAAAACAGGTTTACCCAAATGAAAATAACGCATAGGTGGCACAGAACACCCACATAGCTGTCGGCATGGGGACTCATCCCTAGTGATGAGTGATGGACGTGTAAATTGAAGAGAGGGCATATTACCTACATACTGTGGCACTGTATGTGCATCAAAGGCTATTAGCAGGGGATAGAAACCATGTGCGGAGAACTCCTAGGTCATGAGATCAGTTTAACTCCCCCCTTGGTGATGCTAGGAATAGGCCAGAGTAACCCCAGTGGAGAATCTTTTCCATATCCCATAGATGCTGGCTTCTCGGGGTCCTGATAACAGCTAAGAGAATATTACTGAGACATTAGAGAATCCCTAATCCCCACCATCACACAAGAATGGCTAGAAGAAATGGGTAAAGTTGGCAGTTCTGAGAGGGTGATAGTCGGAGTTAAATTCATTTTTTGCAGCAGTTTCTTATATTTGTTCACATCTTTTCCTAACCAGTTTATATTCAGATCTCCCATTAAAATCAGATCCCTAATCTTATAACTTTCTAGTCACTCTACAAGTTCCTCAAGGCCCTGGATATTTGATTTAAGCGGATTACAGTATATATACAGCCTACCATCATTGTTTTAGTATTTTCCAATAACAATTCAAGAAATAGATGTTCACAACCTGAGCAAAGATCTTCTGTTTTTATATTTCTGTAAGTAAGTGACTCATTAATGTAAATCCCAATCTCTACCCCCTTTTTTATTCTGTCCTTCCTAATCAAATTATATCCTTCTGTATTAATTAAGTCATTATTAACTTTCAGTTTTAACCAGCTTTAACCAGGACTGAGTGATCATTACTATGTCTGGGTCATATGACCCAGTGCCCCTCCCCCCCCCCACTGGATTCTACCCTCACATCTTGGTATACCCAATGCTGCACTTTTCACTCTCTCCCCACCCTTCCTACATTCCTTCTCTCCCCATGACTCTGGCACTTCTTATCTGTTGTCTGTTTTCTCTGACAAATGCCGCTGGCTGCCTTGTTACAATGCTACCCTTAAATTGTATTAATCTGTACTCTGTTTGCAATGTCCACATTGTTGTAATGTCTGTCTTGATGTTCCCCATAATTTGTATTTCTCTGACATGGAACCTTTGTAAAAGAGCCAAGGCTCAAAGGTATTTGTAATCCTAGACCTTGATAAATAAAATAAATATGAGGAGATCCAAGCCTCTAGATCATGTTTTTTGGGAAGCAGGCTGCAGATGTTTAAATGCTGCAGGTCCCTTGACCACTCCAGAGATTAAATAAGCTGCCTGTAGCTTGGCTGGGGGAAAGCGGCGGGCCCAGATGGACTCCCTATTGAATTTTACAGATCCCTGGGAGACTCTGTGTGGGTCCACATGTTAAATATGCTTCAGGAGGCTGGGGAGGAGGGAGTTTTACCATCTACCTGTGGCTTGGCAACCATTATGCTTATACATTAAGAAGGAAAGGATCCCATGCTATGCTCTGCTTACAGGCTAATTTCCCATTTGAACAGCGATAATAAGGTATTGGCAAAGGTTCTGGCCAGGAGATTGGAGATTCTTCTACCATCCCTGGTATAAGATGACCAAACCAGTTTTGTCAAGGATAGACATTCCTCTCACAATGTATGGAGACTGCTAGGGTGGTAGAGATGGTGTCTCAGTGTCCGGGGGTAGCATGTGTGCTGTCCCTGGATGCCAAGAAAGCCTTTGATAGGATAGAATGGGATTATCTGTTTAGAGTTGTGGGTAAGTTTGGATTTGGAGAACAAGTTATTGAATATGTAAGGCTGCTATATAAAGACCCGAGAGACAATCTCTTGGTGAACAGAGTGATTACTCAAGAATTTAGGCTGGAGAAGGGCATTCATCAGGGTTGACCCCTGTCCCCCCTTCTCTTTGCCTTAGTAATTGAACCCCTGATGGCAGCGATTAGGGATGCTGAAGATATACAAGGGATCTGGGGTGCATGGGGAGTTCATCATAAAATTTTGCCCTATGCAGATGATATTCTGCTATATCTGACACAGCAGATGACATCATTGCCACCACTTATTGCTCTGATTGAGGAGTTTTACTCCTTCTCAGGCTATAGAATTAATTTTGATAAATCAGAGTTAATGAGTTTGGGACGGATGAACACTCGGGACCTAACTCGGTTCCCGTTTAGACTGGTGACTACCCATATTAAATATCTATGAATTAGAGTGGGCAAGACATTGGATTCCTTGTATAAGCTAAATTATATGCCTCTCCTCGAGAAAATACTAGGTGATATTTGTCAGTGGTAGGGCTTCCTGGTGTCTTGGCTTGGGAGAATCAATCTAATTAAAATGAATGTTTGGTCCAAGTTACAGAGCTATACCCCATTCAAATGCTTCTGGTTGGGCTTCATAACAGGGATCTTTGGTTGCCAGAAAAGGCTTATAATGCCTTTATTTGGCAACAGAAGAGCACTAGGATTAGCCTTTGTTGACTCAAAAACTTCACTCTTCAAGGGGGTCTGAATTTTCCTGATTTTAATCTCTACCATTTAGTGGTGCAGAGAAGGCTTCTTACAGAGTGGGTTAAAGGTCTGAGAGGAGCAGCATGGGTTTCATTGCATCAAGGGCAGAAGAGACATTGTATAACTGCCTATTTGGGGCAGATGGGATTACAGACCTGTTGTTTAAATGGTCCTAGAAGCCTTCTGGTGGAGAATCTCCTGGAGGCATGGGGTAGGGTCGGCAAATTATTAGGTGATACCTCAGGGGGCACTATCCTAACTCCAGTATTTTCCAGAAATTCTTCTGGGGCTGAAGGATCTAGTCTTTCGGAAGTGGGAGTCTGCCGGGGTTCACTGCTTAGGGGATCGGTATAGTGATCACTGGTTCCTGACCTATCCTGAACTGATGGAACATTTGGGACTACAGTCCTCTCATGTTTTTCTTTATTTACAGTTGAGAGAATAGGCTAGACACTTGGTATCCCGTAAAAATAGTGATTAAACAATCTAGCATCTCAATGGACCCAGGGGTGGCTGGACAACCATGCTCAGTCTGCCTTATCCGTTGAATTGTCCGTTTCATCAGAGACATAACAGGGAGACGCCCAGTGACAGCCTCATGTGCAGACATAGTGTAATGCACAAGTACCTGCATGGTGGACTCTACATTGGATCTTGCTCTTTCTCTAACGTCAGCCATAACCTTGCGTGCTCCCACATCACCAACATCAGGAACATGTGTGTGTTCCTTTACTTGTGCAGTCACCTGGTTCCCAGCAGTATGCATTCTGGCAATGCAGCTATACTTATGTGATTCAGCACAACATCAGTATACCTTATCTCCCTTTTCCTTATCTTTCCTGTAAGTATATCCACAGTACACAGCCAAGGACTTACCTTTCTGACTCGTAACCAAAGTGAACTCCATGATTATGCTATGCTGGCTGTTATCCTGAGTGTGGGTTTAAATGACCATTGGGATAGGGTGGGGATAGGGAACAATGCATTTTGGGTACCAGGAAGTAATTTAAAGTAAAAGATATATGAGGAAGAGTACGATGAACAAGCTGATTTCAACTGCCTTCTTTTTATAGTAAGTCACTGCTAAGTATTGCCAGGTGCTATTTTGATATTTTAGCTATATTTGAATCGCTGTTATGCATGGTCGCTAACTTGCTAGTCGCGGTTTTGTCAGGCGCTATTTTGCGGTTGCGATTCTAACATGGAACCAGATACTTAGACCATCTCCAGCCACAGAACTCTCCTCTTTATAAGCTGGAAAGGGGGTCTTGTAGTCTCAGGCTGAGCCTAAGTGGGCACTGGCTAGACATTACCACAGCATTAATGCAGGAATGTCTGACAGTTCCCTGAAGATCAGGACCCTTTAGGAGCATGATCTGAGAGAAAGGATCCCTGTTGAGGCATGGACAGAGTTATGTGTCTCCCATGCAGGTCTCAGTATCTGCAACCAATTTAAAGAAGCCCAGTTTAAATTCTTGTATAGATTATGCTTCCCACCAGTGATGGTAGCTAGGTTTTTCCCTGGTGACATGCCTTTCTGTGGTACATGTACTACAGCGAGGGGTACATACCTGGATTGCTTTTGGCAGTGCCCTGTTCTTAGCCAGTTTTGGTCTGAAATAGCTCTATCTACAGTATATCTCATGTGATGCAGACCAAAGTTTCAGTTGACCCATGTGTGCTACTATTTGGGGTGAAGACAGTAGATGAGGAAGGCTGAGAATTTTATCCTAGGTCTATCTGGCTTATGTTAGTGACGGCACAGAGATGTATTCAAAAGACTTGGGTGTCCCAGGCTTGCCCTATGGTACAAATGTGGAGAGACTCCTTACTCAACATGTTCCAGTTAGAATGTTTGACATATGAGTTGAAGGGCTGCTTTGATAAATTCGAACACCAGTGGGGATGATGTTTGGCTTCGTTGACTGCACTGGAATAAACAGTGGTTTGTCTGGGCTAGTGGGTGGATTGCATTGGGTATCTGTTGCAGAAAACCAGAAGTTGTTCTGCAGAAAACAGGAAGTTGTTATCCCTTGGTACAGACAGTTGTTGAGACCCCATCTGGAGTACTGCGTGCAGTGCTGGAGACCCCATCTAGGCAAGGACATAGGCAGGATAGAGGCAGTCCAGAGGAGGGCAACTAAAATGGTGCAGTGTCTGCACCAGAAGCCAAACAAAGAGAGACTAAAAGAGCTTAACATGTATACCCTCGAGGAAAGGAGGGAGAGGGGGGACATGATAGAAACTTTTAAGTACCTCAAGGGAATCAACAAAGCCCAAGAGGGTAGCATCTTTCAGAAAAAGAGATGTACAAGAACAAAAGGACACAATTTAAAGATAGAGGGGGGAACGGCTCAGGAGCAATGTGAGGAAGTATTTTTTCACAGAGAGGGTGGTGGATGCATGGAACAGCCTTCCTGAGGAGGTTGCAGGGTCTGAAACTGTGGGAGAATTCAAGAATGCATGGGGCAGACATACGGCAATTCTTATGGGGAGTAGGAAGAAGTAGGCTGTTGGTTAACTAGGATCTGCAGCTTATCCTGTAGGTAGAGAAATGGGCAGACTAGGTGGGCCAAGTGGTCCTTATCTACCATTAAAGTCTATGTTTCTATGAGCACTAGGCCCAAACCTGATCTCCTTCTGGAAGCAATGTCCAGACTGTAGTGCCTAACGAAAGTGTGGACCGAACTCCTAGTATTGTCTGCACATAGGTCTGCTGACAAGACATTCCTGAGGGACATGAAGGATGTTGTGACCCCTCTGGAGAAGTGGCCCTTGACCAGTCCCGATGTGGAGTGAGTTGGACCATGTGAACCACCGGATTGACAACGTGGAGCAGCAGTTGGAGTGTATGGAGGTGCACCAACTCCAAATTATGGGTATGCTTTAACTGCTGCTCTCACACTATAACATTGATCATTAGTTTTTGTTTGTCCTCGCACCCACCACCCTCTCCATGAAAAATAGTTCTGGACATTGCCCCTGATCTGTCCCCCCTCTATCTTCAGATTTTGCCCCCCTATTTGTGCACACCTCTTTTTCTGAAAGATGCTACCCTCTTGTACATTGTTGATTCCCTTTCGGTACTTGATAGTTTCTATCATGCCCTATTCCTCCTCCTTTCCTTGAGGTTATACATGTTAAGCTCCTTTAGTTTCTCTTCATCTGGCTTATGGTGCAGACCCTGCAACTTTTTAGTTGCCCTTCTTTGTGCAGCCTCCCTCCTGTCTATGTCCTTGCAGAGATATGCTCTCCAGAACTGCACGCTGTACTCCAGATGAGGTCCCGAAATTCTCAGTTTTCAAAATTCAAAATTCTCAATTATTTCCTGACGTTCTGCTTTATGCATACACCCACTCTGTATCAGTGTTCCCCAAGAAATGGCTGCTGTCAAAGTGTCCCAAAAATACCAGCCTCCAGATGAAGAGAAATATCATGATAAAATGTGCTGAAAATTCTCAATTCTTTCCTGACGCACTGCTTTATGCGTGCATCCACTCCCACAACAACTATGGCACCTGCTGCTGCTCATGTACTTCTATCTTCTGCTGCCTGCACTGACTGAGCTGATGCACAGTGTCTTGCTAAATGATGATAGCCACATAACCATTGTGTGAACAATGATGTGATGATGCTATGGTGAACCAATTGTCTGCTGTGCTGGCTGTAACATGATGCCCTATGTGTGTGTACTCATACTATCATTGGTAAGTTACTGCACCTTGCACGCTCATGTTTTTTCACAGAACCAGCTGTTTAATTTATATATATATATATATATCTATATATATATATATACAGTATATAATATGTATATGTAATCATTGCTGTTTTTTCTCTCACAGGTCATCCAGTCATACTTGGTTTGTGCACTTTTTGGCTTGCTGAGGATTTTTGCTGTAGGAAAACTGTCAAGCCAGGAAAGGTAAATAT
Organism: Neoceratodus forsteri; assembly: GCA_016271365.2. Lineage (NCBI taxonomy): Eukaryota > Metazoa > Chordata > Ceratodontiformes > Ceratodontidae > Neoceratodus > Neoceratodus forsteri. The sequence goes on along the minus strand of CM028137.1, from coordinate 254,903,542 downwards.
TTTTATTTGGGGGGGGGTATCATTTGGAAGCAAGTTTCATTAATGGTTTTGTTTTGACTTCTTTACAGGTTTTCTGTGTATCATCTGGATTCATACAAGTTTGAATGTGTTCTTATTTGAAAAAAGCACCGATGGCAGCACGCAGCACCGAAATGTTATCTGCAAACAGACAAAGAAGAAACAATTTGTACTTCATTGCGCTAACACATTCTGTTCTAAGTGTGGTTGTTAATGTCTGTTATATCCAGTTTAACAGATACCAAGCTATTAGTAAGCCTAAGACTAACTAACAAGTTTAATACATTTGACATGCATTGGCCCATTGTCTTAACTTAAGTTACATCACAAAATGTCTTGTCACGACCTGGATAAAACTTTGCTCAACCCCATAGCCTGCTGAAGTAAGCCAGCGACCGATGTGCATGAAAAATATATTATGTGCCATACATGTCACCTACTTTGTATGATTTACACTGGCTTGAAAAAATGAAATACCTAAAAGAAGTGACGAAATAAGATTGATATACTTACCTGAAAATGATATCCTATAGGTGGTTGTAGACAATACTGCAGTCCTCCAGTTCTGTTGCACTGTTTGAAACTGGAAACCTGTAAAAAATTAAAAAAGTTGCCTGTACATGTTTCTCAAGTGCATCTCTAAAATAGTAAAGGAAGCATTCACACAGCTCAAGAAAAATAGTATGACAAATTAGTACATACTCACTGTAAAACTACTGATAAGAAGCGTGGTGGCTGTGGCTGGATGCGGGTTACTTCTGACAGGGCATGGGCACAGGAACACATTCCTGCTCACTGTCGTACAGACTTGTGGCTTTAGCTGGCTGCAGGCTACTTCTGGTCATGGGCACAGGAACACATTCTCTCTCCCTATTCGACAGATTGGTGGAGTTGGCTGGATGTGGGTTATTTCTGGTCATGAGCACAGGAACACATTCCCACTCACTGTCGTACAGACTTGTGGCTTTGGCTGGCTGCGGGTTACTTCTTGTCATGGGCACAGGAACACATTCTCTCTCTCTGTTAGACAGACTGGTGGATTTGGCTGGATGTGTGTTACTTCTGGTCATGGGCACAGGAACACATTCTCTCTCTCCCAATTAGACAGACTGGTGGATTTCACTGGATGAGGGTTACTTCTGGTCAAGTGCACAGGAGCACATTCTTAGAGGTGCCATGTAGAAAAATCAAAGCAGCCAGTGGAGTAACAGTCCCTGTTTACTGGAGTAGTCACTTTCATGTTTCCAAGTGGCAACTCTAACTAGTACTAAAAGTAATTGAAAAATGGTGCAAATGCAGGTCAATGGAGTACTCACACATCTTTCTTTTTCTGTCATCACAAAAGGAGGCTGGGGGTACCTTCCTGGGGGTGTGTCAAGCACGGCTCAGTTTTTATGAATGTGCACATTCGGGGTGCTATAAAAACATTTTTTATGCCACAGTTTTTCTGCCTTGGTCGGAGCGGTCCTACTCGACCCCCAGCCACCGGCACCCACACCCCTGGAGTCAGTCAGGCATGCAAATCCATATGCCCCATGGCACTCATCAGGCCAAAGGCAGGATCCCCCCTCTATAGGGATCTGTGGCATGGAGCTGGTGAAAATGCCACATGACTCCAGAGGTGCAGTGCTGGCCATCAGCCACCGAGGTTGCCCCACTGATTTTCCACCATTTTTCTGCCTACTGAGGAGCTGGTTGTGCAATGACGTTGATGCACATACGTGCAGACATCTGCCGTGCTCCTCCCCTTGCATATGCCCACATCTATGGAGCACCCAGCCTCTGCTAGGTGTCACTACAGCACAGTACATGTCCCTCACCCACCCCAAAGGAAGAAGAGCAGTCACAGGATGCTCAATCCTTCCTTCCCCCTACCAGCCCCCAGCGGCCTGAGTCCATTCCCAAACCCAGGTCTCTGGCATGGCACAAGGTGTGGTGTCCAGTGCCTCAACCCTCAGTGCCACTGGGATGGCTGGGTGCTATAACTTTTTAACTGGAGGGAAGCACATGGAATTTTTAATACCCTTCAGTAATGGAGCAGGTCAGCTTTTACATATGTGTGAGGAGAGCTGTGTACCTGACAGTGGGTACCTGCTCATTAAGTGTAATCAGAAAATATACCAAGGGGAAGGTAAAATAGAATGATTATGATGGGTCATTATTTGTGCAAATCTGAATTATGAAACAAGACTGAGTCAAGAACGCTGATTTTATTTATGAAAACCAAAAAATGTACCATTAATAAAATGTGACAGCCTTTCAACCTGTTAACTTAAATACCAACAACATGCACCTCATCTTCATCAAACAGGAAGCTGGCCTCGCAGTCATCAAGGTCAGAATTGTGCCCACTAGGGAATTCTTTGTCCGTGATTGCATTGTCAGCCTCAATGATAGGATGTTTGATGCTGCCACCAGGATGGTCTGATTCCCCAACTTCATAAGCACAACCATTGTCATGACAGGGTACGAACACAGATGAGATAGTTCAAGTAAGGATGTGACCTTCATTAATTTTTATGAATGTCAGCATGCTGACATTTGTCGGAAAGAGGTTGGTTTGACGGTCATGAACTATTGCCCCTGAAGAACTGAATATCCTCTCCACACTTACACTGGAGGGTGGGCTGGTCAGGTAGTTCAGTGCCACTGAAGTCAGCTCTGGCCATTCACTCACCTTGCCACTTCAAGTAAAGCAGAGTATCATCAGTTACTGACAGATGCCTGTTTTCAGCCAAATATGAATCAACCATTCTCTGTGCTGCATGCAGTCCTGTTGTTGAAGCATCCTCCTGTTCACCAGATTCATCAATGCCACAGATTTCCCCTTAGGACAAGGCACCCCAAAGTGGGTTAATAGCAGCTGGTTTTGCTGACACCCCACCTGGACCCACAGCCACCTTACTGGATGTGTTTACTAATCCACAGTGACCTTCCACCTTGTTATGCTGTGGTTTTCTGAACTTGGCACGTGAATTCTGTGCCCCATGAACTAATCACACCAGTTGTCCTCTGAGATTTTTAACCTGTTCAGGCCCTCCCTCCAGTAAGGATGCAATTACACATTTGTGTCGTGGGTCCAGCATTGTTGCTATTCTGAATTCAGCACTTGCAGAATGCTCATGATGTGGCCATTGTGGTAGAATACTGTCAGCATGTGTGTAACTAACACTCTGCTTGAACATTCTCCAGACACATCAAGGCTACACTATAGATTCAACAAAGTCTGCCTCAGCACCTGCAGCAGTGGAATGGCTTGGCTCATGGAGGAAGTGTTGCCACTCACTGCCTGTGTGGCATGCTCCTCAAACTCTTCTCCTTTGACTTTGCCCAACCTGCCATAAATTAGTTCCACTCTTACTTCCAGAATAGACAGCAATCAGTACAAATAGGTGACACTCTCTCCTCCCCTCTTCCCATCCTGTCAGGCATTCCTCAAGGCTCTATCCTTGGCTCCATCCTCTTCTTCTTATTTATAAATGACCTCCCCTCTGTCTGTCTCTCCACTACGTGCACCTATACGCTGATGATGCGATCATATTTACCTCCGGCCTCTCCCACAACAGTGTAGTCCCAGATATTAAAAACGACTTCAGTAGAGTCCAGTTCTGGTTCCTAAAAAAACAGCTCACACCAAATGACAAAAAAACTGTTATCATGGTCTTCAGATCTAGACAAAAGCTTGCATCCCTACCTGCCCCCCCTGTAATCTCCACCCTGGATGGCTCTCCCCTTGAGTTTGTCCCAACTTTCAAATACCTGGGAGTCTGACTAGACAGCCACCTCAATTTCTCCACCCGCATAGAGGCAGTCTGCACCAAACTCCAGCCCAAACTTGCTATCTATCACCACAAAGCCTGCTGTCCCCTTCCCACCCACAGTGAACTAGTACGTAAAACAATCTTACCTGTTCTAAATTATGCTGATATCATATACAGTACAGCCCCTACCTCATCCCTCTCCAAACTTGACATCCTACTCAACTTGTTCTGTCATTTTGCCACTGCTTCACCCCCACTTACTCATCACTGCACCCTCTACACTACTCTCTCCCTGACCCCTCTCTCCCATAGGAGAACCATCCATAGTGCCTCTCTCATGGCTAAATACTGGTTGGGCTCCCTGACTCATACTATACCTCATGTCTCATACCAGCCAACTCCCTAGGCTACTCCATCCGCCACAGGGATGACCGCATCTTCAACCTCCCTCACCCACACACTGCATCTGGTCAAACCACCTTTTCATACCATCTCCTCCACCTATGGAATAACCTCCCACCCATCCTCCGCCAGGCCTCTTCCTTCCCAGGAGCTAAACTCCTCAAGCTCCTCCCATCCCCAAGATGCACCGTGGGACCCACCCAGCCACGGGACAAATCCCAATCTAGGAGGCCTCTGTTGATCAATACAGTATTAGTATAAGCTAATCTCTAACTGAAACAAACTCCTGCATCACTACTGTACAATTCCAGTACTTGATTATGCCATTCCGCAAGATAATAGTTGTATTGAAAGCTCTAGATGTGTATCAACTGTCTGTAACCAAAAAGTGTTGTATTTACTGTCTGTAAAATTGATCTTGTTGTTCTTTTCTAAGTGTTGTATATACTGTCTGTAACAATGATTTTGTTGTGCTTTCCTCAGCATAATTTCAGTGTACACCTTTGTACCCTGGTCCCACCTGGAAATGAGCCTCGGCTCAGTGTGCCTTTCCCAGTCACCAAATTTTAAATAAAATAAATAAATAAATGTTCAAATGGCCTCAAAATTGATATCATCCAATCCATGAGGCGCCACTGTTCTGTTGTCATAGATATCGAGGTCCTGGAAGTGTCACGGCTAGTGTGCATGACTAGGTATTCCAAGATGGCTTTGTACTGTTCATACAACCTCTCTGCCATGTAAAGAGATGAGTTCCAGTGCATGACAACTTCCAGTTTGAGGCAGCGCTGAGGGAGGCTGTTTTGAATCTGCAGCTGCTGAAGCTGGTCACGCCCTTTTCCAGAGTGTGAAAAGTGTGCACAGATGCAGTGTACAACTGTCAACATTTTCTTGATGTCAGGGTGCTACAGAAACTCCTGGACCATGAGATTTAAACAGTAGCCCTTGCATGGAACTCGAACAAAGCCACCATCAATGATACATTTCACCATGTTTGAGCCATTGTCACTGGCTATAAAGCCAGCTTTGAGGGACAGGAGATACAGCCACTCATCAGTTTCGGTCAGTAGTAAGTCAAGTATGTTTTCATCAGTGTGGGAACCGGCCACACTGCTCATTGCAAGTGGTGCATACTGTCAAATTCCCGGAAGTTTGCTACCATGACAGTCTACCTTACTACATTGATTTCCAATACCACCAGCACAGAAAGCCCCCGGTACCTTCGGCCAATGTGCAGTAATACACAAATATGAACTGTCTGCCGTTTTGCCACTTGTCCACATATCCATACTTAAATGGATGAATGGTGAGGAGGAATGTTGAAGGGCATGTCTTACAGACTCTGTTACAGTCTGGTATAACTCCAGAACAACATTGGTGGAAAAGTATGTCCTGGAAGAGACTTTCCATTTGGGACAGACGCCTGGCACAAAATACCAAAATCCAGAATTCTCCACAAAGGAGAAGGGCAAAAGGTCAATTGCTAGCATTTCCACTACCGCAGCATTCAGTTCACATAACACCACATGATTGGGTAGGTATTTCATGTTCTGGACAAAATGCCTCTGCAACGTGGGCTGAGTTGTTACCCATTTTGCATGTGGTGTGCCAAATGGCTCTGCTCTGAGAATGGCCATGGGTGGGGTGCTTTTGCCATGTGATGAAGAGAAGTGCACAGGTGACACTGAGAAGTCCACTAACAATGTTATATTCCCCATTTTAAGCACAAGGGTTGATGTTGGACTAGAAATACTGCTATATAGACCACCACCACTGCTGCTACTCTGACCACCACTTGACAACAATTCAAAATCATCATCCTCCTCATGCCTGTAGTAATCCTCAGCTGTTACTTCACCACTACTATAGACATGGCTACTTGAGCTACTTACAGTGATGGAAGGGGATACCATGCTTAATAAGGTGGATGAGGGTGAATGCTCCACTATGGCATTAGCTCCCCTCTGGTGCCAAGTCCACAGTGCCATGTGCCTGTTCTTCAAATGTGTATGCAAGTCCCCAGTGCCCAGATGACTACACTTTTCACCATGTCTGACATGCACTTGGCAAATCTGACAGATTGCCACTGCTTCATCACTTGGATCTTGCACAAAAAAATCCCAAACAAGGGATTTTGATCCCTACATTTAGTTTTCACAGGTCCCTGATGCTGCATATTGTACTCTAGTTTTTTAGACAATGACACGGGTGGTGTACTACATGATTTCTGTTGCTGGCCACACTTGGGATCCACCTGCCTATCACTATCTAGGATGACTACTACTTGTTTGTTTATTTTTTATTTATTTATTTAGGTCTAGGATTACAAATACCTTTGAGCTATGAGCTCTTTTACAAAGGTTCCACATCATGAGATAAACAATATAAACAGGACAATAAAGTAAACAAACCAAGACACACATGATAATCAGTCAGTTACAATAACATGATAATGCATACATTCAAATCAATATCAGACAGAAGGCATTGTCAGGACACACAGGGTATAGAGGGAGGAAGGGAGGGAAGAGGAAGTGGCAGAGAAGAGCATGGGAGGAGAGGTAGTATGGGAGGGAGGAGGAGAGAAGAGGTGGGGAAAGGGGGAGTGGTGATGGGAGGGTGGACGAGAAGAAGGGTAGAGAAGAGGAAGGGGAGACAATGGGAAGAAAGGGGGGAATAGTGGAAGACAGGAGAAGGGTTAATAGCACTGGGTCATCATCATCATCAACAGAAACCGGCACATCACAACTTTGACGAGGGGGTGATTTAACACCGACAGACTGAGACTGTTTACACACAGCCACCTTTAACTACTTTTTCTCTGGTTCCCAACTGGGGTCACTGAAATCATCATTATCATATTCCTCATCCACATCCACAATTTCAGCTTGGATGCTATCCTGTTTAGAACATGTACCAATCACTGCATCATTATGATCGTACAGTACTTTTTCTCCAACATTTGAAGGGTTGGATGAAACAGGCATGACCTCATCAGCAGTGTTCGAAACATGAAATTGTGATGAGTCATCATCTGCATGGGAATCATGTTCAACCAATGTGGGGATGGGGTCATCAGGGAGCGTGACATCTACTACACCCTGAATCACGGTCACAGCTTTAGACTCCACAATATTTTGTAAACTGGTTGACTTGTCACGAGTTGAACTTGGGGCAGTACTCATGCCATCAGCAACTTCGCTACCACCAATGGGGCAGCAGCATCTCCAACAATGATTGATGCTACTGATTGCTCTGTGAAAAACATAGTCAGAGAAATCTCTTTACTGGCATCAACTATGCACTTCTGCTGTGTGCTACCATGGCCACTCTCGCCACTGGCAGCAGTGCCATGGCCAGAGGTATCTTTGCATGCACATCTCTTTGCAGGCATTTTTTTTTGGATTACATAGAAAATTAACAACAAATTGAGATTTCTGAATTTTGGGGTGGATGGGAAGCCAAAAAACAACTGTGGCTTACAGATGCAGACTGAGCCCTAAACAGATGAAAATGCACAGACAGAGATTGCACACTATAAAGAGATGCAGCTGCACAGGCACAAAAACACCTTAACCAGTGGTCACACAAATCCAAAACTGGAAAAATAAATTATACCATTGGTGGGTTGGGGGTGTGGGGGGCTGCAGTAGCAGTCCGCTAGCTAGATTGAAGGAAGCAGTAAAAAATACCGCAGACAGATAACCAGTTCAGACTGCTGCTATTACTGTGTGGCACTGGCACAATAAAATGTGTCTGACTTGATGGTACACACACACACATTCGCACACTACTACAGGTAATGTGCAGAAAATGTAACGGTTCATTACACTATATAACCAAATCTTTTATACTGACTGAAAATATGCACTGCACCACAACAGCAAATAACTATCAAAAATTAATACATTTACTGTGTGTACATGAACACACAAATACTAACACATTACTACCCAACAGTTAGAAAGACTGCATTTCTCACTGTAAATTTCCCTCCCCCATGGATAAGCCCCTCCCCTGAAGTACATCAACAGTGTCTGTCACTACACAGACCGAATGTTCTAAATTAACATTCAAAATGCACACAACAACAATCAACACTTGATGATATAAGCACAGGAGAGTTTCCTACAATTTCTGTACTAAATTTTGACCAAAATAATTGGATCAAAAGTGATTTTTTAAAGCTTTTTTGATGGTTTGATTCTCAGAGCTCTGAAAGCAAACTGTCTCCGGCTTTCCACTACACACACTATACAGAACTGAGGCTTTGCAAGACAATCTAGAGCCCATGTGACCCGCCATCCAATGAATCAATGCAAAATACACCTCAAATAGCAATAAAAAGGTGAAGTAAAGTGAAGTCCATTCAAATCAATGGCACTTTGCGTTAAAATTGAGGGGAAGGCAGTAAAACAAAGTGAAGCAACGCGAAGTCCGCTGCAGTCAATGCACTCCGTGTTAAAATTAGAAGGCAGAGTAATACGTTTCGCGTTGTGGAGCACTACACAAATTCAGTGCTATTAGGTGAAGTGCTCTTCGTAGTGAAGTTTGGGAACTTCTCCCACCTCTACATACAACACAGTTCTTAAAACTCTGTTTTAGATATATTCCAGAGGTTTTAGTTAGGGTTACTCCCATAACTCCACCACATAATGTCACTGAGAATTTATTTTAGATATGAAAGCTCTTGAAGCAGTAGTAAGGTTATTTGCCCAGTAGTTTTTAACATATTTTCAATATATTTGATGACACATTTAAGATAAATGTCAGCTTGGTACAGAAGACTATGTTTTTTTTCCACTTTTGATTATCTGTAAAAATGACTTCCAAATTAGTATAGGAAGTAATCCTCTCCAAAGATTGACCATTTAAAGTCCATTTGAATTTTTTTTTTGTACAAATTATTCTTCATGCTCCCTTCTCTCTGCAGAGGCCTCCTTCACTGGATTATGTACAGTCCCACCATATAGCATCTCTAACAGTTACCTGCTCCTTGCCCCCCCCAGCTTACCCCCTGAGGCAGGGGGCCTAGACACAGCTGGGCAATATCACCTGCCCCTATTGGTCTGGAGGCAGGGGAAGCCCATGGTGGAGGGGAGGCTAGTAACAGGAGTCAGAACATGAGTGAATTTCAGGTCATCCTACAAGCACCAAGGTGTTTTATTTTCCTAGTTTTCTGGCTCCCACTTCCTTAGGACATTGGCATGTATGGAGCCCCAAGCATCACATACAAGCATGCTTTGTGGAGCTTGGCTGATGTCCTCCCACATATATGCTTTCCCCCAACTGTACTGTGTTCTCAAGTGACAGCATAGCATTAGGGATTGCATCCTTCCCTATCTTAAGGAAGAATGTATTCTCTGGGATGCTAAATCCACCTCCTCGATTGCCCAGATGTCTCAAACTCATTCCTAAACATGGGTCACCAGCATCACAATCACTAGCACTACAACTTTGCCAAGGTTCTGCCTGTTGCCTTTTCTTTTGTGAGAGACCATAACTTTAGATTTTTCTATATGTATTACCAGATTCCATTCTTTAGATAGCAAGGAAAGTTTTTTTCAGTTTCGTTTGAAAGCCAACATCAGACCCCAAAAAGAGAATTATATCTTCTGCATAATGCAAATTGCAGATCCTGTTTTCTAGAACCTTACGTGAATGAACATTTGGATCTTCAAAGGCATATATATTGTTATTTGCTGTACGTATTGAATAAATAATGTGGGAACTAAAATGTAACTCTGCCACACACTTTTGTTAGAGATTATTGTATTTATTTATTTATTTTATTTTTATTTTTATTTAGCTTTTGTTGACCGGATAAGTGCACTAGACAAATCCTGCCTATTTTCAGGCACGACCCGGGAGGGGGATACAGATGAATGCCAACTGACCTTGAACCAGATTAAGCTGTTGGTGGTATTTTTAGTGAATGAGGGAAATTTGGCCAGGACACCGGGGAAGTTCCCCTGCTCTGCTGCTGCATTGCTGCCAGCAGGGGGTCAGGCCGTTGTCAGGATGGCCACTCTGCAACTGACATCGAAGGAGGAGGTTGTTGGCTTGTTAGGAGCGTTAGCCTCTGCTCCCGCCGATAGCGCTATGGAGGCTGTTTCTCAATCAGATTTTGATTCCGATAATGACTTTCAGGATGCACCGCTAGTATGGGCAGATTCTGCTCCTCAGTCTGGCCACGATGAAACTGTTTTTCCTATTTTGGACTTACCTCAAGGATTTGTTGCTCTCAGTTTGAAATTTGCCGTTCCGACTGACCCTGTGGAAACAAACGGACAGTAGCAGGATTCTGTGGTATCCCTGGTTTGCAGCGCGGCTGCGTCTCCTAAGTTCCCTACAGATGTGACCTCTTCAGGTGATTCCGCTTTGAGCGGTAAGACTTTGTTAACTATTTCTACTTCTTCTGATCTTGCCCTTAAAGTTTTGTCTTCCCCTGTGGCGGCTTTGGCTGTACATACTGTGGACTGCTCTGAGAACAAACTGCCTTCGGCTCCTACAGAGATTGCTGGTATTGATACGGCCCAGTTTGTGGACAACACTATGTTAGTTAAAGTTTCTGTGGAGCCTGTCTTTGAAATGTGCTTGCAAGCGCGAAATTGTCCTGTCAGAATTCATTCTTTGCCTGTCAAGCTGCAGTCGGCTGTTTCCACCCTGGGAGCTCCCGAGGGGAGTGGTCGCATACCAGAGACTGTTTTGCTCACTCACAGTACTTCCAGCACAGCAGCAACACTACTCCAGGCTGGCAGTAAAGTCGTGAGTTGTAGCGAGTGCCTACAGCCTGAGGGAGTGCGTTCAGCTCCACGGAATGAGGCTTCTTGCTTGGATGTTGGGAGCAATATTGCCACAGTAGGGGTTGGCTCCTCTGCGTTTATCCAGAATGTTTCAGTTCCTTTGTCGAAAGCTGCTGGATTTGTTTTCAAAAATAATATTCATTCTATGGAAGCTCAGGGGAACTCTGATACTGTTTACCAATCATCGGCTACTTCTCAAACTGGGGTTACCGAATTTACTTTTGGGGCTTCTATCACTCAACAGCCTAAACAGGTCATTATGCATCCTAAGGCACCAGTCTCTGTTTCCCTTTCAGGTGATATTCTTCAGGAATCCTGGTCTCCGGATCAAGCTCTTTTGGGGGCTGGTTGGACACAGACTCCTACTGGGGTTTGGAAGCCTGACCCGGTTTGGGATTCTGAGTTTCCCCTTTCTCAACATTCTCCAGAATGGAAACCGATTCCTCAGCTTAAGGTTTCAGCTAGAAACAGGCATACTTTATCTTTAGGAACTGGACCCTTGCTCCCCTTGCTTCCCTTCCTCCGGTTTCAGTACCCCCCCCTTACAAATACTGATTTGCCACTTCAGGTGAAAAGTGCCCCCTCACAGGGCTCCTCCTTGTCCCAACTTTCTACGACAGCAGGATTGCCTCCTTTGGTGAATAATGCTCCGTCTCAGGACTTCTTCTTGCCCAAATCCTCATCCCAGAAACCCCTTATGTCTGATCTTTTCTCTTCTTCGAAAAGGGAAGAGGCACCCCAACAAAATGCAGTTTGTATATGATATAAGGGGGGCCTGCAAGACAGGCCTGACAGACATTATGTAGGAAAGACTCTACTGAAGGATTCTTTGCATTTTACTCCCCAAGATGTGTATGCCTTTATTAACATATCTGGTGAAGATAATTTTGATGTCAGTTTCTGCACTCCTCATGGCTTGGATTTGTTTTGGGACTGTTATGGTCAGGTAAAGTTTTCTCCCACATGGACCCCCTTTATGGTTATACCTCTTTCTAAACCTTTAATCAAATATGTTACGGTGATGTTTAGAAATGGGGGGTCCATGTGGAGGATATCACCTTTTGGTTGACACAGAAATGTGAGGTTTTAAGTAGCCCTGAACCTATTTTAGATTCTGAATGTTTTTGGACAGGGGGTTGGAAATATAAGGTCAAACTGAGGCAATCTGAGTCTGGGGTAGCTCATATTCCAAATTCCTTTATGCTAGGAAGAGATGGGGGGTCTGTTTTTACGGAGGTCAACCACATGCTTGTTATAAGTGTGGGTCTAGGACTCACCTCTCCAGTGTTTGTGATCGACCTCGTTGTGAAAATTGTGGGGAAGTAGGGCATGTTATTATGCAATTCATTAATATCTCTAAGTGTGACCTCTGTGACGAATCTGGTCATAGTTTTCGGGATTGTTCTTGGGCTGCCAGGAACAAGTTTACTTGTATTAGTTCTGATCTTCTCATTCAGAATGCCCAGGATGCCTTTGCCCCCCCATTCTTCCCCTACTCCTCCAATAAAATTCTCTTCAATCCCTCCCCCTCCTTCCCCTTCCCTTCCCTTTCAAGACTACCACCTCCTTCTTTAGATAAAAAACAAGAGGTGGTTACAGGTACAGAACTTTTCTCCCCTCTCTCTTCCAATGGTTTGATTGCAGGCTCTGATGAAGTGGTCTCTGTTCCATTGGTGGATAAAAAACCTTATATGGCTCCTCCCGTCTCCTTGGACTTTCCTCCTATGTGTTATTCAGAGGAGGTCTCCGGGGTTGCTGGGAAAGAATCTAAGATCTCAGCCCTTGGGCCATCTGTGCCCCAGCGCAGATCTTCTCAGAATTTGCATCCTAAATCTCCCCCTTCTGTTACTGGCCTCGAAATCAGTAACTCATATGCGGCTATTTTCACCTCTTGGGGGGACACGGAAATGGACTTGGGTGACTCAGGCTCCCAGAAATCCTCCTTGTCGCAGTCCATGGATAATTATAAAGAGAAGAAAAAAAAGAAGAGGAAAAAATAAGGAGTTTGTTTTTCTCTCCCACTTTGCCTATAAATGAGGTTTCTTTGGGGTTCTTTTAACACCCACAGCTTGCTGAATAAAGCTAAAAGACAGGCCCTTTTTCATCATATTCATAACCAGCATTTATCTGTCTGTTTCCTGCAGGAGACTTGGATGTTTTCTGTGGAACAGTTAGCCTCCTTTAAATGAGATTGGGTTTGGGGCCCTTCCTTTTGGTCCTTTGGCATGGATAGGGCTGATGGTATTCATATTTTGTTTAATTCTTTTTCATTCACTTTACATAATTTAATCGATCTCATGCTAGGCAGGGTTTTAATTCTAGACGGGAAACGGCAAGGTATTAGTTATCACTTTATTAATATCTATAGCCCCCAAATGAAAGCTGGTAGAGTGGCCTGTTTTAAATCCATTCAACCCTACTTGGTCACCTCTAAGATTCTGTGGGGTGGGGACTTTAACTGTACTATTCCTACATTGTCGAAAAAGGGTAGCAAACTTTATTGTGATTTTCATGCGCTGGCCAATATTGTTAAAATAGCTGGCTTAACTACTTGTTTTTGTTCTCCTTTACCATGGTTCTCAATTTTCTTTCCGTAAAGGAAAGATTTTTTCAGTTATTGATTATATGTTTGTCTCCCCTTGTATATTGGTTCATTCCTTTGTAATGACCCCTAGTGAATTTTCAGACCATTCTTTTTTATTATGTACATTTCAGGTACCCAGTTCCTTGGAGTATAGGCGAGTACGATGGAAACTTAACAGTTCTATTTTAGGGTTACCCTATGTACAGAATGGAGTAAAATGTATTTTGAAAGCAAGATTATCGGTAGCTTTTTATATTCGATTTAGGGAATGGTGGTTGGGGACTAAGGCTGATTTGCATGAGTTGGTTTAAAACCAAGGGGTTAAAATGAAAAATTCTAATTTTTTTTAAGTATTTGTCCCTTCGGCAACAGCTCCAAAGGCTTACTACAGTGGTGTACTCGTCACATTGGGATTATTCGGCACAAATAAGAAATGTACAAGAGCAAATGAGGGTTTATCAGTATGACCAAGCTAAAACCTTACAAGTCATTTTAACCAATGGTATACAAAAATCCCCCTTAGGAGACCCCTTTGAAGCCTGCAAGGTTTTGAGAGATTCCTCTAATATGGACTCACTTTTTAACCCTGATCTTACTATAGCAGATACTGTTCCACAGTTGAGAGAATTGATTATGTCCCATTTTCAGTCTTTGGAACCTTCTCTTCCAATTTCTGATGACTCCATGCATTTATATTTGAGTGGTTTCACTATTTCGTCAGAGGCATCTGAAACCTCATAATTATTAGAATCCATTTCTCAGGGGGAAATCTTGAAGGTCATACAGGCCTTAAAACCTAATATTTCGCCTGGTATGGATGGTTTGTCTAATTCTTTATATAAATTTTTTTCTGATGAATTGGTACCTTGTCTTTTTCTTTTATTTCAGTATTTTGTTAAGCATGCTGTGTTTTTTCCTACTTTTTCAGATAGTTTATTGGTTTATTTATTTAAATCTGGGGATAGACAGGACATTAGGAATTGGCAGCCTATAACTCTTTTGAACTCTGATTATAAAATTTTTACTAGTATTTTGAATAACCGATTAAAGAATTATGCTAGATTGGTGATTTCTCCCTTCCAATTCTGTGGGATTCCCGATAGGAAAATTCAATCAGCTTTAATGATGCTGCGGGATGTTATTGAGCACCTATCGGTGTCTGGCATTAGTAGTTGTCTGGTTGTAGCTGATTTGGAAAAGGCTTTTGACCGGGTTCATTTACCCTTTTTGTTTTTAACCCTGGAAAGTTATGGGGTTCCAGTACAACTGGTTGCCTTGTTTAGGAAGTTGTATCAGCATAATGTTGTTTTCCTTTTTTTAAGAGGGCATACGGCTGCCAGTTTTTCTTTGTCTACTGGAGTGCATCAAGGCTGTCCCCTTAGCCCCCTTCTTTGTGTTTTTTTCTTTAGATCCCCTTTTACAAACCTTGGTTCGGTTTCCACGCTGGACTGGAGTTTCGGGAACTTTATCCCGGGACCAGCATCTCTTGCTGCAGGCATATGCCGATGATTTAGTTTTGTATTTTTCTGATCAAACCGCTGTACATTTATTTTTGGAAGCCTTTGCTGATTTTTCTAGTATTTCAAATGCTAAGTTGAATTTGCAAAAAACAAAAGGGTCGATTGTCGGGGCTGCAGGCCCTGTTGAGGCCTTCCAGGAGGGAATCCATATTTCTAGAACCTCTCTTAAAATTTTGGGCGTTTTGTTTGGTTCTCAGAATTTGCCAGTAGATAATTGGGAAATGGCTCTTCAAGTTGTGGAACGCAAAGTAACTAGATGGAAGAAGTGGAAATTTTCTAAACTCAAGCATGTACAGGTGATTAAGCAGTTTCTTTTGCCAAGTCTACAATATATTGCAATGATTTTTCCTCTCCCGGTTAACCTGAAGACAAGGGTGTATTGCTTATTTTTCCAAATGTTGTGGGGTAACTGCTTAAACCCGATTAAGAGCATTTTTACTTATTTGAATATTAAATCAGGTGGCCTCGGGATGATTGACCCTGTTGTTTTTTTACATACATTATTTTTCATGTGTACAGTTAAGAGTGGCTTGGGTTTAGCTAAAGGAAATGTGGGAGTATGGTCTCCACAACCATTGGCAAAATATTTCCAGAATTGGCTCATTTTGGCCCCTAAAATTAATCCATGTGTCTGGTTTCCTTGTTATTTTAGGCCTGCTGCCCAGAAACTATATAAGTGGGGTATTACGAAAGAGATGATTTTGACATATAAGAATAAAGGCCTTTATCACTCCATCATGTTAAAATTATACCCTCAAGAGCCCTGTTTCAAGAATTGCCTTACGGCCTTAAACTCTATAGTTTTAGCCAATTTGAACAGTCTCAGATTGCCTCATCACCAATGGGAAATACAGTGGCTCATTTTTTATGGTCATTTAAATGTCCGAGGCAATGCTAAGTATAAGGCAATTGAAGAAAGGAATTGTCCTTATATTGAATGCATTAATGTAGTGGAGACTATGGAACATTTTTTTCTTCAGTGTTCTTATTCCACTGGTTTGTGGGCCTTTTTGGCTAACTTATGGGGTTTACCTTGGTTAACTTCACTTTCCTATGATATTTTGGTTTTAGGATGTTACCCGGTGGGTTTTTTTTGTTTTCATGATGGGACTTGGTCATTATTTTTTTGCTGTTTAAGGTTTTATTTATGGCAAGCTAGATGTCAATGGGTGTTGTACCAAAGAAAGATGCCTTATAATGTTTTTGGTATGTTAGTTGTGAATGAACTTTTGAAAATTTATTCTCAGGATGCAAAGCGATGAGCTCCTGACGCTCTTTTGAAGTGGTGGAAAGGGTTTCTTCATTTTATAAAGTTTAAATGATGTGTTGGTTTTCTTTATTTTATTTTTTTTGTTTTTTTTTCTTTCCTTTTGTTTTCTTTTTTTTCTGTTTTCTTTCCCCTTTCGCTGATTTGTATTATTGTAATTTGATTGGTTTATGAGCTTATTTGTGTTGTTTTCTATGTTTATTATTACAATAAAAACTCCCCTACTCTTTTCAATAAGTGCCATGGGATCTTTAACATCCACCTGAACTACCACCAATCCAGGCAGATGGGACCTCGATTTAACGTCTCATCCGAAAGACGGCACCTCAGAAATGCAGCACCCCTCTCATGCTGCATAACAGTGTCAGTACTGGGATATTAACCCAAGTGCCAGATGTGGGTTATCATTCCACTTTAGTTTCATTTGAATTTATATAATGTTTATTTATAGTATTCCATAATTAATTCCAATAGTTTGTGATCAATACCCATTTCTCCCCTCAGAGACCATCATTTTTCTCTTAAACTATATTGAAGGCTGACTTAAAATCAATAAAAGCCCCACAAAGATGGCCATGTTCTACTTTTGCATATTTATCAACATAATAACACATGATAAAGCATTTATCATGCTAACATCTGGTCTTAAACCAGGTGACTGTCTCCCAAGATTAGGTGCCCAATTTTCAAATTTAGGAAACATAGGCACATGTGGCAAGGTTCAGTGCTCAACATGGAGTCCTATTGTACTCACACAAGTTCCGCCACTTATGCACAATATTCATACAGGGTGTCTTTTTGTTACTCTGTTCCCAGTTTGTGGCAGCGTGTTCCATTTTTCTGGCACAAGTTATTCCTGGTATGACCAGGTATAGCATGTGCACAGACCCAGAAAGTGGAGCTCAAGTGGAAAAAACAGCTGAAAATAGCAATTTTTCTGCAGGTTGCTTGTGAAATGCTTTAATTCCTGCACTTGTGACTTTGCATAAGACTTGGTCAATGGGCCACTCCCTGCCCTCTGAATATCAAGCCCCTGATAGTCAGTTATCCAAATATTTAGTTTTTCAAGTGCAGTAATTGCCAGTCAAGTAGCTAAGCAAAGACATTAAGAGATACATGCTTCAGTAGCTGATGTATAATGTCCGGTACCCTTAGCTACCAGTGATCAGAATGTTTTCATATCCTTTAAGTTCATTGCTTAATCAAGTTTACTGTCCTACCCTGCTCCTCCATATTTCTTTCTTCTTTCTTACTCAATTTTGTCAAGTATCAGTGGCTCACTTAGTAAGGCACTCAGTTCTGAGCCAGGAAGATCCGATGGTCACTGGTTTAAGTCTCTCAGCAGGCATTTGAGTTAAAGCTCGACACTGACACTGCTGTGTTGCATTAGAGGGTATTGTACTGTTGTGGGTGCCAGATTCCACATGAGATGCTGAACAAAGGTCCCATCTACCAGTCTTTGGTGGTTGTTAAGATGAAAGATAAGGATCCCATGGTACTTTACAAAAGAAATGTGGGGTTATCCCAAGCATCCTGGAAAACATTCTCTCTGTCAATAAAACAGGTTTAATGCAATACGGTGGTGTGCGTGATATTAACCATCTTTGGTTGCTACATGTATATACTGTAACATACTATCCCACGTTACCACTGTCTCAGTACATGTTTATTGATCAACATAATTGTCATTACAATTTTAATAAACATTTAAGAAGATCATCAAGGATCAGGCCTAATTATCTGAATAATTTTTTAAAGACTATACCATTTTGATATATTCTTACAATCAAATACAGCAGCAAGTATGTATTTATAAAATTAGTTACAGCACACTTAATTTGATTTGATATCATGTTTTAAAAAAGGTAGCACCTCTTCTTATCATGTCATCATGTCCTCATCGGTTGGACTTAATACGGTTTCAGTAATTTCACTGATATCAATAGTATTTCTGTAAACTGTATTCAGCGAGCTAATGAAAATTTATTTTACAGTAACACTGACAACTTAACAAAACAGGTTTAGTCTGTTCTAACCTAATAGTCCACAATTACATCAAAGATTTTTTTTCAGCACAGTATCTTTACTGTATCTGTATTCTAGTATCTTAAATGGAAATTGGCCAAATCTATATATTGCAAAGATTCATCTTTCATACAATTTTTTTACTTGCATTAGGTAAAGTTTAAGCAAATGGGAGTTCTTTATCTAACTTTATCAAATACATAAAGTAGATGAACGTGGAATGGCTAAATCATCCTGTCTGCACATATCAATTAATTTCTGGTTTGATAAATTATGGGTATTTTCTACTAACATTAACACCTTGCTGATCATAGCACATATAAACCTGAAATTTGTAAAAATCTTATGATAGATGCCATGCACCTTGCAGAGTAACCTTTTTGATAGTGAAGATATTTTTTCTTTATAACATAGACTTGAAAGTCTCTTGTTACCTAATGAGGTAACATTTTCATAATATCCCAACATTTTAATATTGGCCATGGCCGAAATATTAAGCTGGCCTAATGCAGCTCTAACAAAGTGAGCAAGGGTTGACAGTGCCAGATGCAATAAGAATTTTTAGAAAAAGGGCCTAAGAATTTAACAGATCTGATTGGCTGGCAGGGGTACATTAACTTACAGTGAGAGCACCCTGGAAGTAAAAATTCCCAGCCATGCCAGCCCTGCCAGCCTCATTACTAATATCCTAGAGTCAACCCTGCTTGCTAATTGATCCAAACCTGCCAACTCAATTTAAAATCACCGCCATTTTTTTGTTTCACTAAGCGAGAAATAGAGCTCCCCATTGGTAGTACCAGACTGTGGAAGGGTAACTCATTCATC
Source organism: Neoceratodus forsteri (assembly GCA_016271365.2). Taxonomy (NCBI): domain Eukaryota; kingdom Metazoa; phylum Chordata; order Ceratodontiformes; family Ceratodontidae; genus Neoceratodus; species Neoceratodus forsteri. The sequence goes on along the minus strand of CM028137.1, from coordinate 254,884,334 downwards.
CATTTTGTCAACACCTCATCCTTCCTTCCAAGTGTAGCCTAATTTAACAGTTTTTTTTTGTAAATGTACTCCCTTTCTAAATGAAAGCCCTCCAGGAAACCATCTATGTGATCAGTTTCGCATAAATTGTTACCAGCAGTGCCCTTTTCATAAGGCAGCCGTGCACCTGTCTACAGTGTTGGGTGAGTTACTTATTCTATTATTTGTGATTATGTTTGAATTATGCTTGTTCCAGGAAGCTATGTGCAGTCACTAGCAAGGATGGAGAAGTACTAGAAAAAGTAATACACCTTACAATTATAGTTACTTATTTATTTTTATACAAAAACAATACAAAAATAATAAATAACTATAACAGATTACATTTTTTGAAAGTAATAGGTTAGTTACTAGTTACTTTCAAATAAATGTAATCAGTTACATTTACGTATTTCTTTTGTATAAAAAGATATAAGTAATTGTAACTGTAAGGTGTATTACACTTTCCAGTACTTCTCCATCCTTGCTAGTGACTGTACAAAGCTTTCTGGAACAAGTTTTCCAAAGTAATAGAAAAAGTAACTTACCCAACACTGCATATCTAATCCATTAACCCAAAAATGCAGCCTTCCCTCCCTGTTCAACAGTAGCAACTACTGGTGACAGTTCAATCAGCTCCATGACCAGTCTGCCCTTTTAATCCAAGTACCTTTTACTCCTGATTGCACAGTAGCTCTCCAGTCCCAAAAGGCACGCAGTGCTATTCTCACTACCAGCACCGTCAGCCCCAACATCTACACAGCCACTCCCTGCACAATCAATGTGGACATCTCTCCTTCAGAAATCTGATCACAAAATGTAACATCTGACACCAGTTATGTCTTAAACTTTACAAAAAAAAAGATTTAAACTGCTGGCATGTCACTTCACATTTATCTACTTAATGCATTTGCAAGGTCACATGCCTAACTGCCGCATCTCCTAACCACAATAAAAAAAACAGTCTCCAAGAAAGGCAGACAACTGTTATAAACTTAAAAATGGTGGCAAGAGACTGTTGCTGGGGGTGTAATAAAACTCCAGGTCTTTTGTTTTTGTGGAGATTCTTCGGGGGGCATAAATAAAACAGAATGGCTCTGTTTGGAGAGGTGGAACAGGATACAGAACATCACAAAACAGGGGACTGCTTTACAGCCCAGAGCTAAACTGCATTCCTAATGTTTTTTATATTTTTCTTCATGTTTTTAAATTACCATATAAAAAATTGCCACAGCCCATTTTCTAAGTGCAATAATACCCTCCAGGGTGGGCGGTATGGGCAACACCAGAGCTTCTAGTGGCTATAAGGCCCTCCACCTGTGTCATCGGGCCTCATTACACCCTTGGACAGTCTGGTATTGTCCAATACTGCCCACCCTGTTGGGTATTATTGCTTGCATAATACCCATTAATAGTTCTTTGTAAGGACAGTGGAAAGAGACAGACCCAGATTCCAGATGCATAAAGCAGGACAGATGAGAATTTTACTTCCACTGCAATTAGAACTGGTTCTAGAATGGCACCACAATGTTTAAAACTGAAGCCCGGTAGTGCTTGCCTGGCATTTCTGGTCCCTGAGATAGTTTTTGTTGCATGGCTTGTCCACTTATAGTTACTAGAACAAGTTACACCAAGGTCATTATATTACTTAACCTGATACATTTTCTATTACTTAACCATTTATTTTTAATTTTGTCAAATCCAAATACTAAGACTTTACTTTTTCATGATTACTGCTTATATACCTATTGGTGTAAGAGCCAATAGTGCTAAGTCATCTGTGTAAACCTGCCTGAACATTTTCTACTTATAACTGTTGGAGAGTGAAAACTAAGGTCCTCCATACTTTGCAAGATATTTTTAATAAGACAGGACCAGTGCAAGAGGACACCCTATTTAGCCCATTTATAAATCATGAATGGCTCCATTAAATATCCTTCTAAAGAGCATTGGATCTGGGTCCAATTGTTCTGATGAAGATTTCTGATTATTTTAATTATGCAGTTTTCTACTCTCCTTTCTTTAAGCCTTTCTCACAACATATGATGTGGTAAAGCATTAAAGCTTAGTTTTAAATCTATGAATGCTACAGTACATATAATCTGAGTTTTCCAAAAGTGACATATTTTTCAAAAATGTGCACACATGTATAACAATGGTTGGTCACCAAATAAGTTTTTCCAAAACCTGCTTGGAATTCAATTAAAATATTATGTTTATCAACCAGTAACTCTAATTGTGGTTGCAATGTTTTGAAAAAGATTTTTATTATACTGTTTAATAAAGTAATTGGGTGATAATGGGCAGTTAATGTATACTCTCTTTTTTATGTTTGCTTGCATGCCTGCACAAGCAAAATATATTGGTACTCCTCCAGCAAAGTAGGGGGTAAGGAGGCATTTGCACCATTAGAGAACTCTGCTGTCACCCCCCAAACAAATGTCTGGTGGTTGAGTGCCCAAGACCACCACTGGAGAAATCCTATCACCTCAACAGCATGTGACTCTGGAGTGTCTACCCCCCTGTGCTGCAAACCAACACTCCCGCAGTGGGGTGCCAAATCTCCATTATCAGTACCTTCAATAAAAAAGCATCACTTGTCATCCTCTTTGTTATTTTAAACCTGTAAAAAGGAAAACAGATCATTGACGTGTTCTGCTTCACCCAGACTCCCTGACTCTCTTCCCTTAGCATCCCCACCCCACATACCACACCTCTCACTTACCTATCTGGTCCTCTTCAAATGACTGCTGACCATCCTGCTGCTTCCAGTGCTTTCAGAATTTCACTTAAAAAAAAAGTTCAATGGGTACCTGATTGAGGCTGGGTGCCTTGTTTGTTTTAAAAGAATTACTCGTTATAACCACTTCCATACATAATTGGATTTTTATCTAACTGGAAGCTGGTTTTCCAAGTACTGCCCCTAATGTTTGTTTTGTTTATTTAAAATCTGGTAAGTCTATGGTTATGGGTGACCAGAACATATAGGGAAAGGGGAAATTGTTTAACTAGGAAAGGCAAACTAAGCTGAAGCTTGTTTCCAGGTGTGACCTGGGAGCACCAGGAAGTTAAAGAGCAGCTGACGCCTTCAGTATAACTTAAACAAAACATAATATTCAGACATAGTTCAGTTTATATTTCACATTTGTTCTTTGATCTGTGAGTAGATTTAAAAAAGTGCACAAACACACTGAAGCTACAGATCAAGTGATCGGAACCCTACCCGACTCAAGCAGTCAACATGACCAAGCAATCCTTTATTTGCAGGTGAGGGAAAGAGAGTTATAGACTAAGTTGGAGGATCAGGAAAATCGTACATGCCGCAACAATTTTTGGCTGTACAGGGTACCTGAAGATATGGAAAAGTCCCACTCCTCAGTGGAGGAATTCATGTTGCACATTCTCAAAACTGTACTTAAGATTCCCAAATCTTTTCTCCTCTCAATTGAAAGAGGACATTACTCATTAGCCCCAAAGCCAAAGGAACAACCTGCCAGACCTTGCTCTATCATAGAAACATAGAAACATAGATTTTGACGGCAGATAAGGACCGCTTGGCCCACCCAGTCTGCCCATTTCCCTACCTAATGGATAAGCTGCAGATCCTAGTTAACCAGCAGCCTACTTCTTCCTACCCCCACCCCTAGAATTGCCTTATGACTGTCCCATGCATGCTTGAATTCCACCACTGTTTTTGACTCCACAACCTCCTCTGGAAGGCTGTTCCATGCATCCACAACCTCTCTGTGAAAAAATACTCCTTAAATTACCTCTGAGCCGCCCCCTTCTATCTTCAAATTGTGCCCTTGTTCTTGCACACCTCTTTTTGAAAGATGCTACCCTCTTGGACTTTGTTGATTCCCTTGAGGTACTTGAACGTTTCTATCATGTCCTCCCTCTCTCCTTTCCTCGAGGCTACATATTTAGCTCCTTAAGTCTCTCTTCATATGTCTTCTGGTGCAGACCCTGCACCATTTTAGTTACCTCCTCTGGACAGCTTCCATCCTGTCTATGTCTTTGCAGAGATTGGGTCTCAGAACTGCATGCAGTACTCAGATGGGGTCTCACCAACTGTCTGTACAGAGGATAATAACTTCCTGTTTTCTACTGGTGACACCTCTCCCATGCATCCCAGTATCCCCCCAGCCCTCCTTGCTGCCCTCTCACATTGCTTGCCCACCTTTAGGTCATCTGATATGACTACCCCCAGGTCCCTTTCCATTTTTGTTGTTGTTGTTAGTATCTCACGCCCCATTGTGTACTCTTCCCTTGGGTTTTTGTTTCCCAGGTGCATTACCTTGCACTTCTTAGCACTGAATCTAAGCTGCCATACATTTGACCATTCCTCTAACCTTGCCAAGTCCCTTTTCATCCTTTCCACCCCACCTTGCGTATCAACCCTGTTGCAGATCTTTGTGTCATCTGCAAAGAGACATACTTTTCCTTCCAGTCCCTCTGCAATGTCGCTTATAAAGACATTGAAGAGGACCGGTCCTAATACTGAACCCTGCGGTACCCCACTAGTAACCCCCCTTTCTTTAGAGTGGACTCCCTTTGCTATTACTCTCTGTGTCCTATTCTCCAGCCAATTCTTTACCCAGACTGTCATCTTGGGACCCACTCCCAGGCTGGCTAACTTGTATATTAATCTTTTGAGTGGGACTGTGTCAAATGCCTTGCTAAAGTCTAGGTAGGCCATGTCCACAGCCCCTCTCTAATCTACTACTTTGGTCACCCAGTCAAAGAAATCTATCATATTTGTCTGGCATGACCTTCCCACTGGGAATCCATGTTGCCTTGGGTCCTGTGCCCCTCTGGCCTCTAGATACTCAACAATTCTATCCTTCAGAAGTGATTCCATCATTTTTCCTACCACTGAGGTTAAACTAACAGGTCTGTAGTTTCCTGCTTCTGCCTTGCTCCCACTTTTGTGAAGGGGAATCACATCTGCCCTCCTCCAGTCCTCGGGTACCACCCCATCCTCCCATGATTTGTTAAAGAGGGTAGTCAGTGGTGTCACTAGTTCTACCCTTAGTTCTTTTAGAAATCTATGATGAATCCCATCAGGCTCCATTGCTTTGTCCACCTTCAGTTTTAAGAGTTCTTTCAGAACCCTTTCTTCTATAAATGGGCTGGTATCAACTTCTGTATCCAGAGTGTTTCTACTGTTTGCTTTAGGTACCTCCCCCACTTCCTTTGTAAATACTGAAAAACAGCAAGACTGCTAAACTATCAAGAGTGGCAGCTTGTACTCCAAACTGCGTGGAAGCAGAGGAATATGCAGATAGATGGCCAGAGGATATTCTTTGACCAGGACGTTTCAGACCGATTAAATGAAAAATTACACCAGGTCAGAGAGGTAATTAAAAAAGCAAAAGAAAGCAACAGTAAAATTCAACTGTAATAACCAGCTAGACTGCGGATTCATATGGACAAGGGGCCAATCATGTTTGAATCACTGAAGGAGGCAGCTGATACCCTGCGACATCTAGGAATTTACTGCCCTGATTTTCAGGCCGACGATCTGGAGCACGAAATTGCATTAGCAGCATGGAGAAGAGCAAGCAAACCTAAAAGGGCACAATCAACAAGCATAGCATGGCCTTCCCACTTCAGCATGGATTTAAAAGCACTTTTAATGATGGAAACAAATGGACTTCAATACCACCCCCCCCGATTAGATATGCCCCGCTATGGAACAACCACCTTATCATGGTTGATCATAAACCACTCTTTTGGCCCCATTGGGCATCAAAGGGCATCCGAGTGCTAGGGGACCTGTTACTTCCAAACTCCTTGGTGCTAATGTCCTTTGAGCAGATCAAGGACAGATTTGGGGTAGAATCATCATACTTTTGGAGGTTCTGACAGTTGAGGAGTGCTCTCTCCTCTCTTATCAAGGTCTCTCCAGTATAAAACTCCTGGGGCTGTCTGGAAATTCTTCATTCACCCAGGAAGGGTCTGGGGCTAGTGAGTATTGCATATAAAACAATTAGAGATGCCCAACCAGACGTTACTCTAGTTAGTAAGACCACATGGGAGAAGGACCTCCTCCATCCAATATCCCCACAACAATGGTTGCTTTGCATTAGAGCAGCTCATACAGCCTATGAGGACTCTAAGAGTCAATTAATACAATTCAAGATACTTCTAAGGTGGTATAAAACCCCAGCAGTACTGCACAGGCTGAAGATTTTACCGCATGACAAGTGTTGGTGGTGTCAGTCCTCCCCTGCTCACTTGCTACATGTCCTCTGGACCTGTCCAACTTTGCAATCCTTCTGGACTCTAGTCCTAGGGGTCTGCTCCAGGATAATTCGTAAGTCAATTCAGATTCAAAATCACTCCCTCCTACTAGGAGATACCTCAGCACTAAACCCACTCTCCCCCTCCAGTGCAGCATGGGTCCTAGTGGCTTTGATGGAAGCTAAAAGGGCCGTTCTGATGTGTTGGAGGCAGCCTACTCCCCCAACAGTTCTACAGTGGTGCTCTGCCATGTCCAGGCTGGCTAACTTTGAGAGGCTCTCAGCAGCGGCCAAGGGTCAACTGGACAAGTACTACAAGAAATGGGGAGCCTACTTACATTCCCATATTTGCTCGGTGGCACCCCCACCATTCCAAATTCCCCCCTGAATATAGCTGATGGTATAGTCTGATTATAGCAATTTGGTCATCTGTGGCTGTATGGTCTTGTCTCTATTCTTAACTTAAATTGTCTTAATCTATATTGTTATGTACTTTTGGACCTTTTTATAGTTGTACTGACCCTGTCTGTTCAATTGGATGGGCAGCCTCATCTAAACTCATTTAAGGATCTCAGGGTGTAGCTGCTATCTGGTAGATGTTTACATCAGTAGATGGCAGATGATCATGCCTTGAAATCTCGATACCAGACTGCAGAAATTTGTTGGCCTAGGTAGAGGGTCTACGATTATTAGTTTCCTTACTGTGAGTCCCATCTCATGTAGTTTGAGAAGGTTTGTACTTTGCATCCTGTTTTAGGAGAACCTGCTTACAGAATATTATTGGCAGTGCATGTCTATGGATAGTCCATTATGTCCAGAAGAATAGATATGTATGTATTGAGCATGTATGACTATGTTGTATACATGATGTATGAAGGCCATTCTGTATGGCTCTGGATAATTAAAAAGTTCAATAAATTTTACATGATCAAAAAAAGGGACTTCAATGCAAAGATGAAATCCAGGAAGGAATCTAAGAGGAGGCTTTCACTTGAAAATATCAAAAGGTCTAGGCCAGGCTTATTGTCTATTAATGGTGGTGAAGGATTCTCCTATCATTCAGTTGGAGTAAGGTATATTTTGCCATAAACATTTCCAGAATACTTTGCACTGGAGTTTGAAACTTTGATTTAAACTGCCTGGATCCCACTGGCAAGTTGGATTTTTGCATTGTTCTACTATTTATGCACACTCCCTTGTTATGAAGGGGGTTCAGAGGGACATAAGTGCAGTTTCTGAGCAAAATGTGACTTTAAGAGGACCTTGGATCTTTGTAAGACCAGAATCTATCTAGTTCAAAAACAGTTCTTTTCGTGGATAAAAGTGGGTAGTAGTAATCGGTATGTTTCAGTGGAAACTGGTGGGAAAGTGTTTTCCTTTTCTTTCTTTATTGTAAACATCTCCACAGATAACTTCCTCAGCTAGAGGCAAATATTGTTTGACTGGTATTAGGGCAAAGGAAAAGATAATAATTTAATAGCAGCCCCTGGACCTTCCATGCATACCTCTCAACTGTCCCTGATTTTCAGGGACGTCCCTCATTTTGCCTCAAAATGTTTCTTTGTCCCGCCTAAAAATTGTGTTTCCCTGACCAAACAGTGGGGGTTGAAAGGACAAAATAATGTCAAACATTAAAGTTACAGACTTGTTCTTCCTTAGAAAATACATTTTACACTAAGCCCCTTATTCTGCCAGATTCCTGCGTGGATATCACCAATTTTGAAGATGTGTCCCTGATTGTGGTCCTTTGTCCCTAATTTTTTTAAGCCTTGTCCCTGATTTATGAGGCAGGAGGTTGAGAGGTATGCTTCCATGTGAGCGGGAAGCAACGGAAGCTTATTTTGTTGCTTAAAAAGCTTCACCTTCAGTGATAGTTTAAATTACTGACCCTATTGGTCAGGCCTGTGTATTTTGTGGGCACAGTAGTGAGAGCTACCACCCCCTACTGGAACACAGGGTGACATATTTTCTGTACCTTGGAAGCATAGAGTGTTATCAGTGTTTTAAAGTGAATGTTATCTATTTCTATGATGGTTGTTCAATTTATCTGTGTTTTTAAGTTTGCACCAGTTGTGCATAAAGTTATTACAATATGGCATGGCATCATGGTTATAAAAGAGAAAGAGAGGTATGCTGGATGGTTCACAGGATATGTTTGGTTGGGGAGGGTGGGGTGGGGGTCAAAGGTATGGGAGCTCACATGGTTGGGACCAGCTACTTATATTTTCACCTATGTAACAAATGGGGACCTTAAAAATTGTATCCTTTAATGTTCAGGGATTTAACTCACCCATTAAAAGAACAAATGTCCTACATTATCTTAAACAACTGAAAATGGATATTTGCTTTTTTGCAAGAGACAAGATTGTTGGCAGTAGAGCACTTAAAGCTCAGGAGGGCATGGCTTAGTACAGTAGTGGGGGCTTCACACACATCGAGGAAAAGGGCAGGTACAGCAACACTGTTCTGAAAGGATGTTCCCTTTGAAACTCTTAAAGAAGAAATGGAGGGAGGCAGAGGAATCATGGTCTCGAAGGAGTTGTTCTCTCAGAAGGCGCACCTGATCAACATTTATGCCCCTAACAATGCTGAACCCTCTTTTTACAATACTATTTTCAGGAAAACTTTGAGCTTAGAGGAGGGGTTCATATTGATGGGAGGAGACTTCAAATGCATTTTGAATCCCAGGATGGACCAGTCCTCACAAATTAGTACCACTAATAAAAAAATGGGCGGGGCAGTCAGGGGTGGTATGCAAGAGTTGATTCTCTCTGATGTGTGGAGAGAGCTTAATCACTCGATGAAGGAATATACTTTTTATTCTAATTCTAATGATTCATATTCAAGAATAGACTATTTTTTCTGCAGCAGCCCAGACCTCCATAGAATTAGAGACTGTACAATCCACCCTAAACTGGTCTCAGACCACTCTGTGGTGTCCCTAAGTTTACAGTTAGGAGACTGGAGTAGGTGCACTTTCTGAAGGATGAACTCTTCCCTGTTGGGATGACAGGATTTTCAAAATAAAATACAGAATGTAATCAAGGAATATCAAAAAAATAATAATATGGAAGGACCAGGGTCAAAATGTATTTGGGATGGGCTTAAAGCAGTAGTACAAGAGGAAATAATCTTGTATGCCTCCAGGTTAAAACACGACGTACAGAAAAACAGACAGCACTGGAACTAAAATTAAATCAGTTGGAAGCAGAACATAAACAGGGATGGAATAAGAAAATTGGAGAAGAGTTGAACAAAATTAGAAAGGAATCAGAATATTTTAGATCAACACATTGAAGGAATGCTTTGTTACGCTAATCCAATGTATTATGAATGGGGTAACAAGGCTAGTTGACTTCTGGCCTTCAGGCTTCAGAGACCACAGGCTGACAGGTATGTAAAAAATAAAAACAATGGAGAAGAAAGGAAATCTTACTCGCTACATCCCTAAGGAGATAGCTAAAGCTTTTAGAGAATATTATTCAGCCCTCGACACTGCAGAATTGAAAGGCACAGATGAATAAAAGGAGATACAGGATATCTTAGCTAAGATCTCTTTCCCTAAACTAACAGAAGAACTTAAATCAAATCTAGACACCCCTATTACGTCTTTAGAGGTTACACAAATTATGAAAAATATGAAAACAGGAAAATCTCCAGGACCTGACTGGAATTGAATTTTATTAGATATTTAACAAAAACTTAGCATCAATAATGGTCAAAATCTTTTACTCCTGTGAAGAGGAAGGAGAGTTCCCTCATTCATGAAAAGATGCCTTTATCACAGTGCTCTCAAAGCAGGGTAAATCCCTGGATTTATGCACGTCATATAGACTGATTTCTCTTCTTAATGTAGACTCAAAAAGTTTCACCAAAATACTGGCTACCAGAGTAAATTCAGTCTTACCTACTCTGGTCCATCCAGATCAGGCAGGGTTTATGACAAATGGATATTTAAAGGACAACACAAGGAGGTATCTTAACATTATACATCATGGGAGGATAGCCAAAGAACAACAGGTGGCTATAGCAATTGACACAGAAAAAACATTCAACCACTTAGAGTGGAACTTTTTATTGGAGGTTCTTGCTAAATTTGGTTTCAGAGACCAATTTTGAACCTGGATTAAGGCAGTCTATCATAAACCCCAAACAAGGATTAGAGTGAAAGGGATGGTTTCAGATCCTTAGGTATAGGAAGAGGGACAAGACAAGGATGTTCTCTGTCACCTATCTTATTTGCCCTTAGCATGGAGCCACTGGCTGAACTTATTAGAACACACCCTGGTATAGAGTGAATCAAGGTGGGAGGGGAGGAAAGTAGAATTTCACTTTGCATGGATGATGCAATGTTATATTTAAGAAATCCAAGTAGCACCTTCCCAATTCCACACCAATTTCTCACCTAACATGGACAAGTATCAGGGTTCAAAATAAATAATGATAAAGCAGAAGTAATTTCCAGCATTAGGTACTTGGGTATTCACATACTAATGGATTTGACGCCACTATATCAAGTAAATTATGAGAAATCAATAAAAGATGTATTTGCAGATCTCAAGAGATTGGAACTTTTGCCTTTGTCCCTCATGGGATGGATAGAGGGTTCTGAGCTGCAGGGAGGCAGTATAGCACAGTGGTTTAAGGCTCTGCGCTGCGAATCTGGAGTCCTGGGTTTGAATCTCACAGCCCCCACTTGCATACTATGTGATCCTGATCAAGTAACTTAACTTCCCTGTGCTCCCAGGTTGCACCTGTAAACAAGCTTTCAGCTTAGTGTTCCTCACCTGGTTAAACAATTGGAAAAAAAAACAGATTCCATCAGAATGAATATTTTGCCAAGTTTCTTGTTTCTGTTTGGATCCTTGCCTCTCTCTATCCCTGGCTCTAAATGGAAAAAAATCTCTAAGGCCCTTCATGCATTTGTATGGGGGAGCTGAAGAGCTAGAAAAGTTTGGGATACCCTACAGAAGGCAAAAACTCAGGAAGGTTTGGGACTGCCTAACCTAAAAACATATTATAAGATAGCCCAACTAACACCATGAACAGCATATCATAGAAAAGATTCAACAACCCCTGGGTTTCACAATAATCTGGACATTGTCCAGAAGTGGACACAGTGGTTGACGTCACAATTCCCCCTGATCATCTTTGTAAAGGGCCTATAGCCAGTCCCTGGTAAAAACAGATGTATAACGTATCGTGGGAGGTGAAAAAAGATTTGAGCTTGGGGTGTTCCCTTTCTAGTAGGACAGAAATTATAAAATGCTACTCCTTCTCCCCACTTAAGTTAGATCATGCATTTAACGGATGGAGATGACAAGGCTTAATATTTTTTTACACAGTTTATCCAACAAGTACAATTCAAGACATTTTTGGAAGTACAGAAGGAGTTCCAAATCCCTACCTCAAAATTTTTTATACAGTATACCTCCAAGCTGTTTCATTCTTCATAGCTGGGACCAACTTGGCAGATATACTGAAGGAGCCTTATCCCCTAGAACTAATAATCTTAGACACAGCAGTGGGACCTGGAGAATCCCATCTAATTTCTCAATTGGTGGAAAGTTATATGACTGCAGTAGACCAAACTCCTCAGAAGTGCCAAATAGAGTGGGACAGAGAGACAGGTTCATGATGGGATTTACAGTGTTGGCACCAAATATGGGAGGGGGTCTTTTGCACATCAGCTTCCAATAACTGAAAGTTTTGGTGGAAGGTAATAATGAGGTTCTTTAATACACCAACAAGAACTAAACATTATAATAATAATAAATCTGATAAATGGGGAAATTGTGCAGCAATATGGAGCCATTGCCATATTTTGGGGGAATGTCAGGTTCTGCAGCCCTTTTAAAGGGAGGTAGGAACATGCTTCTAGAAGACAACTGGTGCCCAAGAACCCCATAAGTTTGAATTAATGATACTAGGCACACTCCCTAAAGGAAGAAGGACAGGTGGGCAAAAATCATTTGTAGAACTCTTACTGGTGGCAACCAGTAAAGCAATAACTAGGCAATGGCTCAATCTGGATCCACCCACATTGGCTGAATGGGTGGACATAATAAAAGTTATGGGAAGGGTGGAAAGGATAATAGCTGAACTTTGACTAAAGGGGGATATATTTAATGGTATATGGCTGTCCTTTATGCATCTTATTGAAGAAAGGGAGGGACCCTTGCCCAACAGGCCTTTGCCCACTAGCCCACACCCTGTAGAGCCAAGTAAAACATATTATGAACAATATATATATACCCTTTTGCATAGAAATTACATAGACCAAACATACAATCTATAGATCCAGCCATGTCATAAGTTTACTGTAGATATAGGTTTTATTTTCTGTTTATTGCTTTTTTAATGATGATGCACTATTGTTATTTTTGTCATTATGACAATGAAGTTATGTGACACAAGTGTTATATTTAAAAACTAAAAACTGGATTCTGAGACAAATGGACTAGCTGCAATAGCTGGATGGAATCTCTTAATCTTGGCACAAGACAGAAGTTCCCTGAAAGATGGAAACCTAAAAAGAGTAAGAAGAAACATCAGTTCACAAATGAGAGACATTACCAGCGGCATAGTGAGTACAGGACTGATATTTTTTGTAACTTTTCCAGTCAAGATATGAAATAACTTTTTAAGTGTGTCTTTTATTTTTGAATAAAATTAGAAGTTAAAAAACAAAAAGATAATTGACAAGCTATTGATAAATTGACTGAAACAGAGTTAACATGATTTGTGAAGATTAAATGAAATGAAGTGGAAACACGACTCAAGGTCACCTTCTTAGAAAGAATCCCTATCTGAAACAGATACCTCTAGTCCAATGGAAGCCAGCCCATTTGACTGCAAAGTACACAGTGGTGGGTGTGACATGATAATTGTGCCACAAATCTTGTCAGCTGATTGTAGAGGGTCTTCACCCTGGACAGCAATTCCTCCCCAGCCAAATAGTGAAGCATAATGTCATTGTCAATTACCAGGAGAAGGAAGGTCTGTGACAGTAGTTTCCTTGCTGAAGGTGTGCATCATGTATTTAACCTATATAAAGCTCCCAGTCTTTGATTAACTGATTTTACCATGGAGTTGATGTGTGGTTCATAGGAGAGGTAATGGTTCAGGGTGAAGCCAAGCTATTTAAATTCCCTCACTTGCTCAATTGTTACTCCCTTTTGGGTAGTTAATGAAAGGGCTGGGTCAACAGCCTACCACTTTCTATGGCTGTAAAAATTAGTTACTTGTTTTTCTTCCAATCAAAATTTATTTACTTTGTAAAAAACAGTTCTGCAATTTTACAAAATCGGATTCCAATATTTTCCACAAGTCAGGTAGTCAAGACCCCCTTTTGAGGTTCACTGCATCATCAGCATAAAGAAGCAGTTTAGTATTAATACAGCTGAAGAGTAACATATTCAAAATATAAACTAAATAAAAAGGGACCCAGGACTGATCTCTGGGGAACATCAAGTGCAGCGGGGGACAGTGAAGAGAGATGATCCTAAGTTATTGTTCTTTGTGTTTGTCCTTGATGGTAACTCTGACACCAGCTCACCATGTCACCAAACCTGCCCAGTCTTTTGAGAGAAACCAATAACAAATCATGATTCACAAGGTCAAAGGCCTTAGTGTGGTCCATGAAGATGGCCACTTAAAATAAGCTTTTACCAAGGGCCTCGTGAATCAACTGTGTGAACCCCACCAAGGCCATCACCATGCTGTATCTGGGACAAAACCAATGCTGGGCTGTTCAGTGAATCAAACAAATATCATTAATATGGTAAAACCAATCTAGAGGGTTCAGTATGACAGTCAATATTTTTACAAAAATTATTAGCACCTCTAGCCACAAGCTGCCACTATCTATGCCATTGCACTGTAAAGTGTTTTGGGATATAACATGTATGAAAGGCATTATATAAAACCAAATGTTTTTCTATTCTGCTTTCAAGAACATGTAAGCATGTAACTCTTCTCCCCCCCCACCCCAGGAAAGACACACTAAGCTAAAAGCTTATTTACAGGTGAGACCTGGGAGTACAAGGAAGTTAAGTGACTTGTTCAGGGTCACACAGTATGCATGTGGGTTTTTCAGTTTACATGGTCATAGTGTCAGCAGGTCTATTGAATGTAATGACAGTACATGATCACAGTGTCAGTAGGTTTATTAAGTGGAATGGCAATATAAGAAAAACAATAAAAAATCTGCATTTTCTTGAGTCAATGTAATAAGAATAAGCAGTCTAATTAAGTAAATAAGTACCAAAATTCATTTATAGTGTGTGGGAGAACGTAGTTGCGTATAAAATTATGTGAGTGGAATAACCTTGTTGTGCTGCAGTAGTGACGTCAGAATGCTGTGCTGCACTAGCTATGTCGCTAATGCAGCACATCAAGATGGAAAGCCTCCGCAAGAATGCTTAGCTGTAATCATGCCCTAGGGGAAAAATGTTTTGCTTTTTTTTTTTTTTGACATTTGCACTGTCAAGCACATTTTTGTTCAGTTTCTGACAACACTAACAAGAATGGGACAGATGCTGGACAGTGAAATGCTTAAACATAAAAGTAAGACATTTTCTTTTTTTTTTTTCATTTGCCACAGAAACACATGGTTAGTTGGAGTGGTGCAGCTGACACAGAGGCAAAGAAACACAAACAGACTGCATCCATAATATGTCCTGGGTTATCTCTTTCGTTATTACCCTGGTATGCTTGCCCATACACTATAAAAGATTATGTACAAGACGTCATACACAGAGAAGGCTGTGACAATCTCGAGGTTTCCTTGGTAACAGAAGACCTCTCCAGTTGCACTTTCTAGGTCTCCTGTTAACAAGGAAACCTCTTGCTTCAATCAAAGCTTTGTTGTGTATGACTG
This sequence comes from Neoceratodus forsteri, assembly GCA_016271365.2. Lineage (NCBI taxonomy): Eukaryota > Metazoa > Chordata > Ceratodontiformes > Ceratodontidae > Neoceratodus > Neoceratodus forsteri. The sequence goes on along the minus strand of CM028137.1, from coordinate 254,869,190 downwards.
CTCATACATAATCCTCTGCACTGTATGTGCATAGAACAACTGATCCAGAAAAAAATTATTTGATACCTTTTATTGGACCAACATGGATGTTACAGAAAAGAACAAAGTGTTCTAGCTTTCGAACCAACCAGGTCCTTCTTCAGAAGTTGTGTGGCAGTTATTTCAAATATCCCATACTATTAACACCAGATTATATTGAAAAACCAGAAATAATTCTCATTGATTTAACATATACATTTAAAATGTAACAGAAGAGTGTGTCAGAGAAGCTAATTAACACCTTTATACCTTTAACTGAGGAGCCTCAGAAGGGCAGAGATTATCAAGAATTCTCTACAGCCAGAGAGTTCTTGTCACATAAATTTTAAAATGTCTCAGTATGCCAAGAAAGCATTCTAGTGATAAAAAAACCTTGGGGTGGCATTCTCTCTAATACATGTAAGATGAGCTTACAACTTACATTCCAATTGTCCTGGTATATTAAAGAACAGATAATGAGAGACAAAATCCTGAAATTAGGTATAACTGCAAGTTGAAAACAAGCCTCAGATTAACATACATACACATATATACATTATGCATGATAGTATCAGTTGTAAGTGTAAGTGCCAAATAAAAAAATACAAAAATACGTGTCAAGGACCCCCAAGAAAATGAGACCATGAGCCTGATAAGTGCAGATTTCAACACAGAGTCCATGTATAACAAAAATGCACAGAATCAGTCTAAGGAATCTAAATGAAAACCCAAAGGAATTACACCTTTTATGAACCCTCAAGTAAATGAGATATGCATCTTAATATGAGCAGATTTAAAAATGTGACAGTGTGTAATCCAACCACTGACAACTAGTAGAAGGAAGTAAATGTACACTATATGTGAAAACTCAGTGTCCTAGCCACATAACAATTGCCCCATGCCACGCTTCCCCCACACATGTGTGTACATCACCACACCACACCCCCCACACACACCCCTGCACACCCCACACAACCACAACACACAACAAATATAACAAACCCAATCCACACACACCACACCACACCGCAACAAACAAAACACACACACACACACAATACCCACAACACACAAAAACACAACCCTTACCAAACACACACAAAACACACACATACATGCATACATACATCAGTATACACACACACACACACTCAAACGCACTCACCACAGTGTTAAGGTGAGAAGTCAACATGTAGATAACCATAAACTTACAAAATCAAAGGCCTGCTGAAGAACTAAAGTATTTATGTCCATCTTTTAAAGTAAAGGTCTGTGTAAGTTCAAGTGGAATAATGTGTCATATAACCAACATCAATGTTCAGTCCATCCGCCACCATATTGAGAAGTAAAATAAGTCTAATTTCAGAAGTCTGTCTCTGTTGTGTACAGTTGAAATGTTCTTTTAAGACCACCACAGACATATCTGAGATTGAGTGGTCATCCTGGGAGAAGTGCTGGGCTACTGGTTTCTCAATCTTCTTGTGATTAATAGAATGTCTGTGTGAATTCATTCTAGTGCAGAGTTGTTGGCTTGTCTCCCCCACATAACCTGTGCGAGGACATTTCTTGCATTGGATAAAATAGACCACATTACTTGATGTACATGTATAATTCCCCTGTATCCTGAATAGTCTGTTTTGTGATGTAACCACACAGTCTGAAGTGGAAATGAGGTTACATGTCTTACATGTGCGTTGATGACAGGGTCGTGTACCATATGATGTCATGGTATTTTGTTCCGGTTCAAGTTGACTCCTAATAATCAGGTTGGCTAAATTAGGTGGTTGTTTAAAAGACAGTAGTGGTAGTTCTTGAAAAATACAATTAAGGGTTTCATGCCCACTAATTATTGGATGGAGAACCTTAATACTCTTACATAGGAGTTCAAGGTCAGGATGGTATGTGACTACTAAGGGTATTCTGTTGGTAGTCATCCGTTCCTTATATTGCAGTAGCTGTTCTCTTGGGACCTGTGTTGCACGTTCCACTGCTCTGTCAATTTCTTTGGACGAGTGTTCCTGCTCAATAAAGGTGTTTTTCAACATCGCCAGATGTGTGTCTCTGAATTCCTCATTTGAACAGAGGCGGTGATACCAAAGTGCTTGACTATATATGACAGATTTCTTTGTGTGGTTCGGGTGACTACTTTTCTTGTGTAAGTATCTCTGTCTGTCTGTTGGTTTCCTGTAAAGACAGGTCTGTAGGGTTCCATCCTTAATAGTGACAGTGGTATCCAGAAAATGTACACTGGTGACAGAATATTCCAGGGAAAGCTTTATAGTTGGGTGGAGGTTATTACGTTCCCGAAGAAAATCTTTAAGTGTGTCAGTGCCCTCTGTCCAAATTATAAACAAATCATGAATGTAACAGAAATAAGCAAGTGGTTTGTGTGTACAGTGCCTTAGAAAATCCTCCTCCAAATTCACCATAAAAAGATTAGCATACTGTGGAGCCATCCTGGTTCCCATTGCTGTTCCCATAGTTTGAACATAATGTTTCCCATTGAAGCTGAAGTTGTTATGTGTCAGAATGAATTCAGTGAGTTTACCCACAACCCCAGGGTCAGTGTTGGGGTCCAATTCTTTGTCATACAGGTATTTGAGGCATGTTGAAATGCCATCTGTGTGTGGAATATTAGTGTAGAGGGAGGTTACATCCATCGTGGCTCAAAGGGTATCAGGTGGTAAGTCCTTAAAACCAGAAAGTTTATGCAGGAAGAGAGTAGTGTCCTTGATGTAACTATCCCTTTGTATAACCAGCAGTTTGAAAATAGCTTCTACAAACCCTGATATCCCCTCTGTCAGAGTACCATTACCAGAGACTATGGGTCTACCAGGATTACCAGGCTTATGTATTTTATGAAGCATGTAGATTGTCCCTGGCTTAGGTTCACTGGGGATGAGGTCCTTTAGTTTGCCTTGGACATGCTTTGGAAATGTTTCAATTAACTCCTTTAGTTCTCTTTTATATTCTGTAGTTGTGTCACTTCCCAGTACTTTGTAGTAAGTAAGGTCACTTAGCTGCCTGTTGGCTTCCGTAATGTAATCTTCCCCGATTCAATATCACCACTGCTGAGCCTTTATCAGCTTTTTTTTATGACAATGTTATGGTTTGATTTTAGTGTTTGTATAGCCCTCTGTTCCAGTGGAGAGAGGTTGTAACGGGCCTGTTTCTGCCTATTAAGAATCTCACCAGTAACTCTCTGGCAAAAGCAATTAATGTATTTGTCCAGTTTCTTGTTATGGCCACTTGACGGGGTAGAACAACTGAGCATTTGTTTTAAAGAGGCTCAGGCTGAGGCATGTCACTCAACTTAAAATTATTAAAGAACATAGAGGCCAAAGATGAGTTAAGCCTCCCTTCTTGTTGGTGCTAGTGACAACAGAGCTCCCATTGCAGAGTATGGATTTGCACCCATTTTTTTTTTCTACTGCATATCTCTGTAGAAGAAAAGGAAAACATTCTTATGGCCAGCATTCTTAAAGTTACAGTGCAGCTCATGCCTACAGTGTGTACATTCACCCAGCACTAAATTAAAAGTAATACTATTGAATAGTCAGATTTTACTTTAAATATCAAAATAAAAAAATATGCTCACAACAACCTGTCTATAGCACCAGTGTGACTCTTTGATTAAGATAAATAAATGATGGGACAAACGTGCACTTCATTTATTTGTTAATTTATTTATTTATTTGTGTGTTTGTTTACCGGGTAGGTGCACTGATCCCATGGACCATTTTCAGGCATGACCCGGGCCATGAAGATGGCACATAAGAATACAAAACAAATACAAATTACAAACTTGAGAATGATGCAGGTGACTACACAAGCTAGAGATTCAGTGAAAAGCTTTGAACACAGAAACACACCAAAAAGGTACAAAATACATTGGAATGCAAGATACAAAATGAATACAAGTACTATACTGTGCTAGGAATGCTACTTCATGAAATGAGTACAATACAGTACAAGTAAGGAGCATGTGCAGTAAGAGCAAAGGTAAAAACAGAACAGCCTATGGCAATCCATAACAGAAGAAGAGGCGCAGAAGTTGGGGAGAGGACTGTCATCTGTAGCTTAGCCGGCTGAGCAGGAACATTTGGCTTCAGCCAGCAGCCAAGCTTTAAGATGAGTTTTAAAAGCAAGGTGCGAGTCAAGTGAGCGGAGGGAGGCAGACAGCTTGTTCCACAGTGTAGGAGCCACAAAGGATATGGCTTTACTACCCAGAGCATTGGAAAACCTGGGAACTGCCAAAGGTGGGACTAAGGATTCCCAGAGACATCTGGGAGTGAGTTTGTGTTTGAGCAGTGATGAGTGAAGTGACAGGTTAACACTTCTAAAGGTGTTATCTATGATGCAGCCAAGGACATAGTCATGATGTCCTTGTAGGGGGAGCCACCCTAAGGACTGGTATAAGGTGCAGTGATGTGTGGAGAAGGATGACAAAAGTGCAAAGCTACAGATACTGTTATAGATAGTGTTAAGTCTGGTGCAGAGGGAGGAGGAAATGAGAGCAAATTGGGGTGCGGTAATCTAATAGGGGGAGGAAGGTTACCTTGGGCTGTGGCAAGGCACACATCAGGAGTCAGATAGTGCTTGAGTCTAAAACCAGCCCCTAGTTTCTGGTTGACCCATCACACAGTGTCGTTGATACGCTCTGAAAAAAGTAAACCTCCTATTGATTTCCTAGATGAAAATAAAAATTGCTGCAGAATTCAATTCTCTCTAATAATAAAAAATGCAATACTGCTCACTGGGTCAATATTGATATGTCTGCAACAACCATAAGCGTATTCTATCGTAGCCTTGCATTTCATGTATATACTTATCAAATATGTCTTTATGATGCATGCCATTTTAAAAAGAGTAGCATTTGGCCAACTTGGTGGTCAAGCGGTCTTGCAACACACTGTCATGAAGGTGACACAGAGTCAGGAGTGAGCCTCTGTCTCTGCTTGTCTAACAGCCCAAGGGCTGGGTGTGCTGGATCATAGAGGGGTGCACTAGCATCATGCTCCTGAAGTGACCTGTGACAGCAATGAAGCATTTCAGAGATAGATGTCCCTGCCTTCTCCAGTGAGTTGCTATGGAGACAAGGCAAGTTGTGGTGCCACTGGGATGGTGGGTATGGAGGAAAGGGAAAATCTCACAGTCATTGGTTGTTGGCCCATGGTATTCTGTGGTCCCCTGATACAAGCTTACCACAGTGGACTGTGTGACTCCAGAAGGAGATGCCCCTAACAGGAATGCCATTGTGGGGTAAGCCATGGGGTATGCCCCCATGCCAATGTTTGTCAGGTCTGGGTGTTTGCTAAACACAGGGCATGATTCAAGGCTGGTCATGCAGATAAGGACTGATTGATTGAGTGATTGATTGATTGATTAATTGACTAGAGTGATTAATTGAAAACTGATAACCAGGAAACTTAGAATCATAGAATTTGTTGGCAGAAAAGGACTGGTAGGCCCATCTAGGCTGCCCTGTTCTCCCTGTCTATTACTATACCCTGGACCCTATTTGGTCACAGGTGTCCTTTCCTCCTCCCTTACCTCTATTTATTACACCTATATGCCTATCCCATGTATGTTTGAAGCTCCCCACTGTCTTTGCCCCACCACTGCTTCTAGCAGGCTGTTCCAGGCACCCACCACACTTTCTGTGAAGAAGTATTTCCTCACATTCCTCTTATCCTTCCCCCAAGCTTCATAGTATGCCCCCTGTATTCTGGTGCTCCTCTTCCTGTGAAAGAGACTCCACTGCTAAACCTTGTTCACCCCTATGAGGTACTTATTAATCTCAGTCATATCCTATCTCTCCCTCCCTTCCCCTCCTTCAGAGAGTACATGTTGAGTTCCTGCAGCCTCTCCTCATATGGTTTCTCGTAGAACCCCCTCACCATTTTGGTAGCTCTCCTCCAGGCCGCTTCCATCCTGACAATGTCCTGGTGGAGTTGCGGCCTCCAGAACTGGACAGAATACTCCAGGTGTGGTCTCACAAGTGAGCGATACAGAGGCAACACCACCTCCCTTTGTTTTCTGTTGCTAAGTGCTGCTTCAAGCAGGTCAGGCACACGGGCTGACAACACCCACCACATGACATGTTTTGGTCATGTGCCATGGCGCAGTTGTGTGCGCCTGATTTCCCATCTGCCCTCAATATAAAAGGGCTTCCAAAGTGCCAGCACACTGCCTTCCATATAGAGATCTAGGGGCCGTGCCACACTGATTGTGCAAATTAAGTAAGTGGATATTTGATTATTTAGTACCTCGGGAGAAGTAAAATCTGCATTGCACAAACATAATTTCAAAATATGATATGTGATATCTCTGATCATTACCAGATACTGCAAACAAAGAAAAAGAAGCTAACATAAGGTAAAAAATAAATCTGTGTAACATCACTAAATGAGCATATTAGACCCATACAGTCTGACGAAATAGCCTAAATGAAGTTATGAAAACACATTATTCAGAAGGTGATTTTACAAAGGTAGTTTAATTTTTAAGTCTAATGGGAAACACTTTATGTGTGCTTACAGAGTGCTACATGACAAATTTGATTTGTTTACTGTGGGGAAAAATGTGAACATCTGAAATATTTTATGTTTGTTTACAGAGTACTATATGGCAAGTCTGATTTGTTTACTGCAGGGCAAATGTGTATAACATTACTAAAGAAATATGATTTCAGAATGATAAGCTGTGACATAATCACACATGAGAAGTGAGTTCAGCTCTTAGAATGTCTTGTAAACTAGCAATAATTTTATTTTGCATTGTTGCATATTTAACATAAATTGAAATGCCTGTTTAACAGGTATAAACTGGACAGTGAGCAGAAAAGGTCATATATATATATATATATATATATATATATATATTAGAGGCAAAAACTCTGTTTAATGCATCAGTTAGGGTTGTTCCACAGTGACAAAAGCGGAAATTCGATGTTGGGTTGAAACCCCTTTGCACCTCCAGCCCACCCCTATGAATCAGGGAGCATGGGGAGTCATCAGCCCTAACTGTCACCCATCACATGTGGAAGAAGCTGAGGAATAGGAGAATGGGGTGACAGTTAGGACCGATGACCCCAATGCGCACCCCGATTCCAGTTGGGGGGTGGGCCGGAGGGGTGCAAAGGGGGTTTCAACCCTAACATCGAATTTCCTCACTTTTGTCGCTATGGAACAACCCTAACTGATGCACTAAACTGAGTTTTTTGCCCCTAATTTTCCTTCTTTTTTAGAATGATAATGAGAAATAGTGAACGTAATGCAGCGGTGGGAGAGCGGAGCCACCATGTGATGTCTTGTCACATAGTAACATTGTGTCCGCAAACGCAAATCGTAATGCGCATGGTGACACAAAGCAAAACAGAAAGAGAAACAGTACTGTAGACAGAAATGTTAAAAACAATGGAAAGCAGCAACTGCAAATGAAAAGCATAAAGGTATACTTGCATGGTGCGTAAGCGTGAACGGTAAGTGAAGCGAGAGTGCGGAACCATAAGCAGAAAGCGGTAATGGTAACAGTAATGTAAGTGCACAGGCTGGTTTTCCCCAAAAGCTGTATAGAGAAATACAGTGAGTAGAAAGAACGTATGCAAAATAATGACTTCAATGACTCTCGGAACACAAAAATCAGGAGTTGGAATAGTAAATTGCTTATATCTCAGTAACCGTACGACATAGAAAAAAAAATTAAAAGTCATGTGTATTATCACTTTCCTCGCTAGTTTTACATTTAGCCCCCAGAAGGGGGCTAAGACTTTTTCAACAAAAACTCCGTATCTTGCACCGTTTTCAAGATACGGGCCCTCAAAGGCGCGGCGAACGCCGTAATGTTATCCTATGGGAATAAAACAGAAGTTCGGAGTGCCATAACTTTGCCTCCCTGTAATATTTTTTCACCAAACCACTGAAAGGCACATCTGTGGGATGTTGGCTGTATCCCCTGCAAATTTCAGTCCAAAAGACCAAACCGATATTTTGCAGCAGGGCACCAAACGATTGCTGCAATGTGTCGGCTGCCGTAATGTTATCCTATGGGAAAAAGTGTCAACTTTGGAGTGCCATAACTTTTCCTCTGTGTAATATTTTTTTCAACACAGCACTGAAAGGCACATCTGTGAGATGTCAGCTGTGTTCCTTCCAAATATCAGCCCAAAACTCCAAACCATTCCTTTCCAGCGGGGTGCCAAAGAATTGCTGTCATTTCTCCACAGCCTAGAAAAGTACTGTCGCAATTTGCGAAAGCTTTTGCAAAAATTTGCAACACTTTCGTGAACACAAAAGTACTTTGTGAAAGTACTTTTTTCAGAAATTTGAAAAACATATTTCTGGGGTGTTTTACCCCAAAATAAAGACATGGCTAGCATCCTCAGGCTCCGACTAGGTGAATACAAAAATAATTAGGTTGCTAGAGAGTCTCAATTTTAAATGCCAAGCATTTTTCTGATCACTAACTGAAAACAAAATGGTGGATTTGCAAAAGTAAGAGGGGCCATTTACGAAAGTAAAAATGCATTTACGACACTGTTGAACTTTTTGTTAACTTTTCCCATTGACTTATAATGGGAAATTGTTTTTTGAATAACTTTTGAACCGTTTACTATTTTTTCACGAAACTTCAAAAGGCACATTGGGGACCCCGGCTGCACATTCCCTGAATATTTGGGCCAGTCACGCAAATCGTGCAACCTGTAGGCGCGACCGTAGAATTCCAGAAAAAGCGTAAACACACACACAGATCACGCTTAATAACTCTGCAGCTGTGTATCCGACTGGCATGAAACTTGGCAGATCCCAAGGTAACCCAAGAGGCACTCTGGGTTACCTTGGAGATAAGAGAATAACATCATAATCCGCACAGGTTGTATACAGATCCCCTGCCTCAAGGGAGGAAATGGACAAGAAATGATAGAGGACATTCTCAAAATGGCTGAAAAAGGGAGATACTGTTGATGGGGACCTGAATATGCCAGATGTTAACTGGAGGACATGTACTGCAGCCACATCCAAGAGCAGGGTCATTCTCGATGCCTGCAGGCAGACCTTAGACAGCTAGTGCTGGAACCCACTCAGGAGGGAGCAATACTAGACCTGGTACTCTCAAATGGAGAGAGGATCACAAATTTAGAAGTCAGTAGACATCTGGGAACAAGTGACCACTGCACAGTGTGCTTCACAATGAGCACAACCATGGAGATAAGCCATACAAAAACAAGGATACTGGACTATAGAAGGGCTGACTTTGGCAAAATGGGTGAACACCTGAAGAATGCACTAGCAAATGGCCAAATAGGAGGGGTGGAAGAACAATGGAGAAAAATCAAAACTGTCATCATAGAGGCAACAAGTCTTTGTGTAAAACAAATAAAGAAAACAAAGCGGAGTAAAAAACACTATGGTTCTCAAAAGAGGTGGCAGGGAAGGTTAAGGAGAAAAAGGCTGCATTCAAAAAGTATAAGGAATCACAGAGGGAGCACGACAGGGAACTGTATCAATTAAAGCAGAAAGAAGTGGGAAAGGCAGTCAGAATGGCAAAGGCACAAACCAAGGAAAAAATAGCCAACTCTGTCAAAAAGGGGGATAAAACCTTTTATAGGTACATTAGGGAGCATAGAAAGGTTAAGGGAGGGATAGTGAAGATTAATCAAGGAGAGGGGAGGTGGGCAGAGGGAGACAGTGAAAAGGCAGAGATACTGAATGAATACTTTTGCTCAGTATTCACAGAAGAAGATGAGGAGCAGTTACCTAAACCAGACAATAGAAGCACTCTGGGTAGGGGGGTTGATACCAGTCCATTCACAGAAGAAAGAGTCCTGAAAGAACTCCTAAAACTCAAGGTGGACAAAGCAATGGGGCCTGACGGGATTCACCCCAGAATCCTAAAAGAACTAAGGGGGGACCTAGTGACACCACTGACCACACTTTTTAACAAATCATGGCAGCATGGGGTGGTACCTGAGGACTGGAGGAGGGCAGATGTGATTCCCTTTACAAAAGTGGGAGCAAGGCAGAAGCAGGAAACTACAGACCTGTAAGTTTGACCTCAGTGGTAGGGAAATGATGGAATCACTTCTGAAAGAAAGAATTGTTGAGCACCTAGAGGCCAGCGGGGCACAGGACCCAAAGCAACATGGATTTACAGCAGGAAGGTCATGTCAGACTAATCTAATTGATTTCTTTGACTGGGTGACCAAAGTAATAGATCAGGGAGGGGCTGTGGATATGGCCTACCTAGACTTTAGCAAGGCATTTGACACAGTCCCGCACAAAAGATTAATAATCAAGTTAGCCAGCCTGGGAGTGGGTCCCAGGGTGGTAGCCTGGGTAGCAAACTGGCTGCATAACAGGACACAGAAGGTAATAGTGAATGGAACACATTCCAAAGAATGGGGGGTTACTAGTGGAGTACCTCAGGGCTCAGTACTGGGTCCAATCCTCTTTAACATCTTTATAAGTGACATTGCAGAGGGTCTGGAGGGAAAGGTATGCTTCTTTGCAGATGACACAAAGATCTGTAACAGAGTTGATACACAAGAGGGGGTAGAAAAGATGAGAAGGGACTTGGCAAGGTTGGAGGAATGGTCAGACATATGGCAACTTAGATTCAATGCAAAGAAGTGCAAAGTAATGCACCTGGGAAACAAAAATCCAGGAGAAGAGTACACAATAGCAGGGGAGGTACTAACAACAACAAAAATGGAAAGGGACCTGGGAGTAGTCATATCAGATGACCTAAAGGTGGGTAAGCAATGTGAGAAGTCAGTAAGGAGAGCCAGGGGGATACTGGGATGCATAGGAAGGGGCATCACAAGTAGAAAAAGGAAGTGATTATCCCTCTATACAGACAGTTGGTGAGACCCCATCTGGAGTACTGTGTGCAGTTTTGGAGACCTCATCTACACAAGGACATAGACAGGATGGAAGCAGTCCGAGGAGGCAACTAAAATGGTGCAGGGTCTACATCAGAAACCATATGAAGAGAGACTGAGAGAGCTTAATATGTATACCCTTGATGAAAGGAGGGACAGGGGGACATGATAGAAATGTTCAAGTACCTCAAGGGAATCAACAAAGTCCAGGAGGGTAGCATCTTTCAGAAAAAGAGATGTGTAAGAACAAGGGGGCACAGTTTAAAGATAGAGGGGGGATGGCTCAGGGGTAATGTGAGGAAATTCTTTTTCACGGAGAGAGTGGTGAATACATGGAACAGCCTTCCTGAGGAGGTCATTGGGTCTAAAACAGTGGGGGAATTCAAACATGCTTGGGACAGACACAAAGCAATTATAGTGCGGGGTTGCAGGAAGCAGGCTGTTGGTTAACTAGAATCTGCAGCTTATCCAGTAGGTAGGGAAATGGGCAGACTGGATGGGCCAAGTGGTCCTTTTCTGCCGTCAAATTCTATGTTTCTATGTTTCTATGTATGGGTCTTGATTGTGTATTCCAAATTTCAGGCAAATCCATCAAACAGTTGCAAAGTTATTAAGGTGAAACATTTTGGGTTTAACATGTAAATGGCTCCTCTACCCTAACTATGGTAGCACTAGCGTGCTACCATACTATATATATATATTGTGTATATATATATATATATATATATATAATATCAAATAATAGTGTGAGTATAAGAATTTCTGACAATTTCATAAAAACACCCTTTATTTAGGTGTATTATTATTATAAAAGTAAAAAATGAATACATTTAAATATCTATATAATTTATTTTTAGAGCAATTAACAGTGTATCCCTGATGGAACAATTTTTAATGTAGGAATTGGTCAGACTTACATCTGACCCAAGCATTGCTTTCTCTACAGAATAAAAAATCTATACCTATGCAATTTTTAGGTGAGTGGGTCTGTATTTTCCAATCTGTCCTGAGATAGCCTTGCCTACTGCCTTGTTGTACTGCTCTGCCAACTTGAGAAAATCAGATATGATCACCAGAAAGTCCTTTTCTTGCCTGGTAATTACCTCCCTCCCATCTTACATACAGTCACCAGATTTCACCACCCCAGGTGCATGACTTTGTACTTTTTTGGCATTGAAACCCAGATTCCGCTCCCTAGACCACTCCTCTAGTTTTCCCAGTTCCCTTTGTATTCTCTTTACCCCATCCTTTGTGTCCACTCTGTTGCAGATTTTTGTGTCATCCTAAAAGAGACATACCTTCCCCTCCAGTCCCTCAGCAATGTCACTTATGATGACATTGAAGGGGACAGGCCCACTAAGCCAGGACTCATTTCCAGGTACAACCCAGGGAACAGAGACTGGATATTAATATATATACAGCAAACATAAAGATGATAAACTTCTATATGAAAAAAAGATAAAAAGTTAAACAATGTTTTTTTGTTTTCCAGATAAACTGTGATTGGGGTATACTCTGCTCATCAATACCAGTGGAAGATCTAGCCTGAAGCTGAAGAAAGGGAAAAAATGCCAAACTACTCCACACAGAATGCTGTCAACTGCACCATTTCAGGAAGGCACCCCGTTGTATTCATCATGATTCCTGTGGTGTATACTGTCATCTTTATTGTAGGCATTCTTGGTAACATTTTAGTAGTGACTGTTATTTACTGCTACATGAAGCTAAAAACAGTTGCCAGTGTATTTTTGTTCAATCTGGCCCTAGCAGACATGACCTTTCTGATAACACTGCCACTATGGGCAGCCAACACTGCCATGGGTTATCAATGGCCTTTTGGTAATGCTTTGTGCAAGATATCAGCTGGAGTAGTTACCCTCAATTTGTATTCAAGTATATTCCTGCTCACATGTCTTAGTATTGATCGCTACCTGGCTATAGTTCATCCTATGACATCCCGTCAAAAGCGTACCTTACTTTTTGCCCGAATATCTTGTATTATCATCTGGGTGCTTGCTACAGCACTTAGTATACCAGTCATGTGTTACCGCAGAGTTATTTTTGTAGAAGAAGACAACATCACAGTTTGTGCCTTACCACATGAGAAAGCTGAAGCCTTAGTTGTAATGGGACTGGTAAAAAGCATTTTTGGTTTCCTTATTCCCTTTCTGATCATTCTAATCTGCTACAGTTTGATTGGGAAGACCCTGTTGGAGGCCTATCATATCCAGAAAAACAAGCCTAGAAGTGATGAAGTTCTGAAGATGCTTGGGGCAGTGGTAGCAGCATTTTTTCTTTGTTGGATTCCATACCAGGTTTTTAACTTTTTGTACATTCTGATTAATGTAAAGGTAATTCAGGACTGCCGTATTTTAGATATAGTGGACACAGCAATGCCCTTCACCATTTGCATTGCTTACTTCAACAGCTGCCTTAACCCTGTCCTCTATGGGTATGTAGGCAAAAATTTCAGAAGTTATGTCATTCGATTGCTGAAACGTACTCCTTCAAGAATCAAATCCCACCCAACTTTGACTACAAAAATGAGCTCTATTTCTTTGCGCACAACTGAGACTTTAATGTTAACAACTAAAAGCTAAAAGAAGAAATGACATTATCACATCAGTTTGCATGTCAGAGTTCCATACTTGTCAAATGGGAGAACAGTTTTGGCAATGCTTAATGACATCATAATGGCCTTTTGCTGCATTAGTACTTCATCAGCGGAAGTCAAACAAAAAGTGAAGTCTTCAGTGACTGACTTATTTGGAAGTTATGCCTTTTATAGTGTTGTATGAATAACACACACACGATGGGCAGTACATTGTGATATGCACATTTATGCCAACTAGTATAAAGATAAGACCTCACGTCACACTCATGGCATTGTCACTTGTGGCATATGGATCTGTGGGTCTTGTTTTTATGTGTGAATGTACAGTAAATATAATTATTATAGTGAAGCTTATTAAGAGACAGAGACAATAACACCAAATATATATAATAAAGCTCCCAAACAACACAAAAGATGAGCATTTACCAGACTCAAATGGGTCCCGATATGAGCTACAAACTGTTATGCAAAGTACTGTACAGTATATGAAAGAGATACAGTATTTGGTTTTAGCCTTCAAATTATCCAGCATAACAGCTGAAAAAAGATTGAGGCTACAATCTGGAATGTCCTGAAAGAAAATTTTAAACAATCAAAAATATGTAAACAGAAAAGAGTGTGTAAATCATGCCTGTGCATGATAAAAATAAAAAGTACAACACACCAAGAAATGTATGCAACAGAATAATTGTGACAGAGCTAAAGTCGGCATTCATTCAAAAAAATAACTCTATCCTTTAAATGCCATCCATTGTCCTGGATATCATCAGTGAAGATCACATGGTACTGCATCCCTATTTCAGTAATAGATTATTCCAGAAACATGCTCCATTTTAAAAATGTGTTGTCAAACAATTAATACTGTATGTACTGTATATTTTATTTAAAAAGTGTGATGCTAATTGTTGCTGCATGGTGTCAAATAACCAGAGGACCTCTTAAGTGCTATATGGTAATGGGACCAAATATGGTAAAGCCATTTAGCACCACCAGTGCAGTATTAGACTTGGAATTTTGACTTCAAGGACTTGACTTTAATAAAAATTCTAAACTTGCATATGATCTTAAATTCAGTCATCTATATTTTAAACCACTGTATATTATTAAATGATGCCTCTTTGCTGTATACAGGGGCACTAAAAGAATTAATTTTTTTTTAAATGTTAGTGGTATTTCCTGCAAACTTTGTGCGGCACTCTAACATACAGTATAAGCCCCAAATATGGTAAAGCCAATTAGCACCACCAGTGCAGTATTAGACTTGGAATTTTGACTTCAAGGACTTGACTTTAATAAAAATTTTAAACTTGCATATGATCTTAAATTCAGTCATCTATATTTTAAACCACTGTATATTATTAAATGATGCCTCTTTGCTGTCTACAGGGGCACTAAAAGAATTTAAATTTTTTTAAATGTTAATGGTATTTCCTGCAGACTTTGTGCAGCACTCTAACACACAGTATAAGCCCCATATTAATGGTGGAAGACCACTCTGAAGTTCTTTTAGAAATCAAGCCCTTTATACTGCATGTGATATTCAAGATATATGTCCATGATTAGAATAAGAGGTGAAGCAGAACATTAACAGATAATTATTTTGAATTTCATGAACCTATTTACGTTTTTTCTTTGCATTTGGCAGATATATCTGTGCAAAATTCCAATATGTTTTAATTCTGAAGGCAGCCTAAGGGGTTAAATGTAGTAAGTCAAATGTAGGTAAATGGTGTAATTAATAATGCATAGTGTGGAATTGTTTTACATATTTTCTGTGGATCACTGAAATGTATCTTTTATGTTAATGTTATTCCCATTCATCTTAGTACACATTTTATTTACTGAAATATTTAATATTCTATATCAATGTAGTCACAGTGTATAGTGTATCATAAATATTACAATGTTTTGGACAAAAATACTTTTATCTGCTGTATTTTCTTTTCTTTTTTTACTAGGAAAGCCTTAATATAGCTTTGATGTTTCTTGATATTTATTTATTTATATTTGTTGTTTAAAATATCCTGTATCTGTTCTGTAGTTGTTAAGAATCCCCACTGAATTACAAATAGAGGAATGAGTTGTACATATATGAGTGAGGTGATACACAGATGAAGACATAAATCATATCACCACTTAAGATCCCAAATAACACATAGAAACCAAGATACTAAAACTCCAATTAATGGCCTCAACACCATTTTGTCCCAAGAATGTTCCAATGCAAGCAATCCACAACAGAAAGCAAAATATTTCACCACCATAAATGACACAACACCAATACAAACTGCAAAAAGAGCTTAAAATATTAAGGCAGCCAGTGCTCTCTGTATGGCATGATGCACAACAGGTATGCAATCATACTCTAATACAGTGGAGCAAGGCAGGATGCAATGCAGTACTTTACAGTGATTGAAATGTCACAAAATACTACATGGCAAAAGGGCTTAATTGCTAATGCACTACATTGCTCCCGGCAGCATACTGAGAATACAATACTATAATCTCAAAAAGAAAGGAAATTCTTTGCAAAAAAACATTATTTATGCACAAGTTAGGGGTAGTATTGATGAATCAGTGCTGGGATCTTCCTTGGGGTTGTCATCCCTAATGCCCACCCTGTTACCTGAGTAAATGTCAGACATAATCTCTATTCTTCACACAGAGCCTGCAGCTACAACAGATTGTGTTGGCAACATGTGGTGAGACATAACTGTTTACCTTTGAAGAGTGTATCACTATAAGGCACTGGCTTGGAGCTGTACCTTGTGCTTTGGACAGGAGGCTATAGCTAGGGGAGCGGGGGGAGCATTAGGGTTGACAACTCCAATAAATAGCAAACCACTGAGTCATCAAGACTCTAGAGACCCACAGTCCTAATGTATTTTCCTTTTGCTGCTTGGAAGGTGGGGATGGGGAATTAGGGTTGGAAACCCTAGTGCTACATTTCCTTACTTTTGCGGCATTAACTGGAACCTTAACTGGTGCAATAACAACTTTTTTTTTTTTGCAAAGAATATATATTATAGCAAGGTGCCTTCAGTCACCTAAGAATGTACTGTCAATGAACTTTTAGCATAAGCCTTGATTCCATGCCTTTTGCATTGAGGTTCTTATCTTTTAAATTATTTTCCTCTTTTGGGCTCACCATGACCCAAACCTGTATGACAGTTTGTCCATCAACCCTGTGTCCAAGGCTAAGGCAACAGCTACAGTATACCACACTGAGTGATACCAATGATGAAACACATATCTGTAGTTTGCTGTATTCAGCCTTTGAAGATTGCTTGTGAAGCCTTCTGGCAGCTTATGATCCTGCTTAATGTCTGGCCAGTTGTACTCTCTTCATGGTGATTTTTGCAAATTCCCCATTATGCCTTGCATAAAGGGTGTATATGTAATTTTGTTTTTCTTCAAGAAATGCATATATTGGAATTGTAATTTTGTGATTTTCTTCATGAAATGCATTTATTTGAGTACAACCACACTGCATGTGTGGTATTCCACTTATTTTTTTTTATTAAGTTGTTTAACCAGGAGTAGCACACTAAGCTGAAAGCTTTTTTACAGGAGTGACCTGGGAGCACAGGGAAGTGAAATGACTTGCTCAGGGTCACACAGTATGCAAGTGAAAGCTGTGGGATTCAAACCCCAGTCTGGTCTTCTGGATGTCACCAGATTTGCAGCTCACAGCCTTAAGCCACTGCACTATAATGCCTCCCAATACACTTATAAAATGGTGTAAATTAAAACCAAAGATGAAACAAGGGCAGAAAAAATTAGCAGTGCAGTTATAAGAGATTGTATCATGCTGTTCAGGTCTCATTGGCCAGTCAAATCACTGGAGTCACTAACAATCTAGGACCCTTTTGATAAACATATTCAGACATGCAGATATAAATTGATACAGTGTACAATTTAGGTGTATCTTACAGACACATTGCTTATTTCTCTGAGCAGGAGACCTAAAATGATGATAAGTCATGTATCATCATTTTCAATGGGTCATACCCATTTATGATCACTTTAGCCTGGTCATAAAGGCAGTCTTATCCAATAGAAGAGTAGCTTGAACAATGCCCAATTAAATCACAATGACCTCTTCTGCACTCAATATAGAACAGTGAAAACAAACAGAAAGAGTTAGATCTTCATTAACAGAACTCATCTGAAAGCTCTGCAATTTAAAATTCTTTGCATAAATCGGACACACTATGGTCTTACTCAGAAAACATCATATTTCATCAGTTGTGAGGCGGACAGGACTTTCATAGCTCACTCGTGGATCTGCTACTTGTGAGTTATAGGCCTGCCCCCCTAACCTATAAGGACAAATGGCATATTCTGAGCCAAGCTACTGAGTATCCCATATATAAATAAGGTAGATAGATCTAGATTTTCAGAAGGAGAATCAGGGATGTACAACCCAGATGCATTCAGACTTGATGCAGCTAAGTAAGTTCTGGATGCCTTAAGTCTGCTTTCACAGGGCAACTGCATCTGTGACATTCAAATTTGCTTTTTGGAAGCCAGCGTCCAGATCTGGATGATAGTAAGCACTGTATAAATGTTATTAGTCAAATCATTTATAATTAATTCAGCTAACAGCATAAAGTTTACTTTTGAGAAGAGTATAATTCTCCGACCATAAAATAATGTACAAGATCTTTAAGAAATTACATGGCCAACATTTCTGATTTCATGGAATAACCTCCCTGCTGCATTCTTTGTTTAGATTTAATCAGAGGTTTGCAAGAACACAAGCAGGAAACAAAAGTGAAAACAAGACATTAAAAACTGAATTAAAACTCATTTCCACCAAAGTATTGAATGGAAGCACTGACCATACCATTAGGGAGAACTATCATGATGGTTGCTAAAACATTGAATGCATTATGTATTACATTACAGTAGCCTCAGAGTAAAGTTCTCCTTTTTATCTCATGTGCATCTGACAAGTTAGGATACTTAAGAAACATAACATTGTATAGCATTGTATGTACTGTATGAACTGTACTGGTGGTTACTAGAAACAATGAATATTATCCTACAGTGAAACAACTGATCCCTATTAGAAACTGGAGCATCATTGTTTACAAATTAACTACACAATTTATTGGGAATTTGAATACCACTGTTTATAAATTAGCTGCAAAATGTGTATGTGCATATATATATATAAATATATATATATATATATATACAGTGCAGCCCACTTTTATCGGACCCATCCATGCATACAGATTTTATGCAGTATAACCGAGTTCCAATGTATCCTTTTTGCAGTTTGGAAGCATTTTTTTTTGTGTGTGATTTTTGTATGCTTCAGTGAGACAGTAACATGGAGCTTGTGTTTGTGTTTGGTGCTTTTCACAGTGTGGGTGGGATTGGGGTTATTTATTCATGTGGAGATAGTCTGTTATTGTGGCTTGATGAGATTGAGTACGTGTGTACAGTGACCATTCTCTGGATGAGGTTCCATTCGGGGGGCAAGTCCACTCGCTGTTCCATCACTCTCCGTAGGGTAATCAAAGCATCCAGTACATCCTTTGTTGTAACTGACAGTTCTTCAGCTTGCTCACCTTCCTCCCCCTCAACTTCGTCCTCTGCTACTGCTTCGATAGATATGGTCGAGACTGCAGCTGCAATGTCATCTTCTTCTGTAAGAATCTCTGGACTGTTGCCAAGATGGCAGAGTTCTTCAAACTGATCAACGGTGAGTCCAGGTGGCTCCTTAATGTCACTAACCTCTTCCTCGATATTTTCAGTTTGTGGAGAAGGGGTAATAAACCCTCCTCTTACAAAGCAGCGCTTGATAGTCTCTGGGGTCACTGCATCCCAAGCGGTCTCCATCATGTGCACTGCATCAAGAATGGTAATTTTTTTTATGCAATCCACGGCAAACAAGTCAGTCAATGCTGTAGCTGACATTTCAAGAACTCGACTTCTCATAGCCCAAATGTAGTGCCTTTTAAAGGCATAAATGATTCCCTGATCAAGAGGTTGTATGAGGCAAGTCGTGTTTGCTGGCAGAAACATAAGTTTTATGTTCCTTAGGTTTTCTATGGGGGGATGACCAGAGACGTTGTTTAGCAGCAACAGAACTTTCCTCCTCCTAAGTTTTCTGTCCCACCGATTAGCCACTCAGTGAAAATTAATCCAGTCATCCAGGCAGAACTGTTGGAGCGGTAGATGACCGGGTAGATGTCTTACATCCCTAAAGCACCTTGGCTGGGCTGACTTACCGATCACAAGCAGATCAGTTTTGTCAACTCCAGTCATATTATAGCAACACAAAACACTTAAGTGCTCCTTTGCCTTTTTAGAACCTACATACAGTTCATTTTTAAAAGTTAGGGTCCCAGTACCAATGCACCTGAAGAAGAAGCCTGTTTCATCACAGTCGTAGATGTTACAGGGGTCATAGCCAGTTAGCAAGCCAAGAAGCACTTCAGCTAACCACTGCTCAGCGCCTGCAAAATCAGTGTTTTGCTTCTCGCCATGAGTATGGTGATACCCAATGTTGTTCCTAACCTTCCACCTGTGTAACCATCCCACAGAAGGCACAAAGTCAGTTTTGCCAAGAGCTGTAGCAATTTGACTTGCCTTCTCAATTAGAAAGGGGCCACTAATCAAGGCATCTCTACCACAAGCACTTGTGAACCAGCGAAGCAAAGCTTCTTCTATCTCACTGTCCTTTCCTGTTCTTTTGCGTTTCCTCTCAGGATTCTGGTTTGTATGCCACAACGCAAGCACTTTCTCTCTGTCACTCTGTAGGTCAGATAGGGTAGATTTTGCCATTCCAAAATGCAATGAAAGCTCCAAAAGAGTACGCCCAGGCATTGAGTCAATCTGTGTAAGGATTTCAACCTTACGAGCAAGGGAAAGCATGGTTCACTTAGGGGCCATGTGCGTGATCTGCTGAGCTGAGCACTATCTGATCTTTGGCAACAATTGCTTGTATATTAAGTGCAACTCCATGAAGGAATATAGTCACCACAGAGCAATGAGCTGCTAATTGGAGTTGCGAAAGTGCGAGTAAACTGAAGTTGTGAATGGGCGATAATTGGCGCTAATGTTCTACATGCATGGGAAGGACAACCGCTAAATACGGGCTGCTTAGTTCACTATAAATGAATTGAATTGCATTGCATTACATGCGAATGGGTTTTGGCAACAGTGAATGCTCCAGTAAAAACAAAATTCTGGGATAAATGGATCCGATATATATGTGGGTTGCACTATATATATATATATATATATATATATATATATATACATATATATGTAATAACAGACAACTGTGTGGGTTATGCTCTGATAAATGCACACCCAGGGGTGTAGTGAGGCAAAAGGCCATAGCCTGAGTGCCTTACTGCCCCCAAATATGAATTTATTAGAGCATAACCCACACCACAGAGTGTGTTGGTGTGCTTATAAAATTAGTGTATATTTAGAAATTGTGATATTTATTAAAAAATTGGTAGAATTAAAAAAAAAAGTTATTTAAAATATTCCCTCCACTTTCCCTAGGGGTACTGTTCCACTTGCTACTGTCAGTCGGGGCACTGTGTTGTGCTGCAGGTCACTGCCAGGGGTCACCAGCAATGCCACGATTTCCTGACTGTCTTGCTGGTAACACACTACCATCTGCAGTAATACTTTTACCAAAAGTCATACAAACATACAAAGAAGCCAACAGAAGAAGTCCATTTGATCTATCTAGTCTGCTCATATTGCAGGGTCCACAGCTTGAGCTACTGACCCTGCCTCCCTTCCCCACTCCTCCCATCCTTTCCATCCTCCCTACCCATGATCCTTACCTTTCCCATGCCTATCCCAGCCTCTCTTGAAGCTGCCCAATGTCTTCAATGAGACCACCTCTTCCAGCATCACTTTCCAAGTGTCTGCCACCCTCTCTGTGAAGAAGTTCTTCCTGACCACCCTCTTAAACCATCCCTCTACAGCATAAGACTATGCCCCCTCATGTAATGGTTTAGTCCCAGAAGTCTCTTTCTGCTTGTGGGTTGGGAGGGATTTCAAACACTCTTGGGGATGAAGAGAGGAAGTGAGTGGCTCAGGAGAGACAGGAGAAGGATTTGCAAACTAGAAACAATGCTTTTTTAAGTACTGTGAGTGTTTTTACTTATTTTTGTGGATTCTGGTTTTGCTTGATTTCCATGACCATGTCTGACTTTTTTGTAAGTGGAAAAACAAGATCACAGATTTCAAGTTGTAAAGGCAGAGTGGCACAAGGATATTTCTGGCAATTCAGTTGCAATCTTTGACACTTCTTATTTTAGTGTGATTGAAGCAAAACAAAAAACAGACATAGCTGGAAAGGGCTGGTAGCCAATCAGATTGCTTTACTTTCTCTGCTCATTGTGTAAGTCTCTCTCTCTCTCTCTCTCTCTCTCTCTCTCTCTCTCTCTCTCTATATATATATATATATATATATATATATATATATATATATATATATATATATATCTAGGGGCATGATTGTGCCCCTATAGTTAAATAGCTATAGCCCATTTAATGTTAAACCTTACATTTTGCACTTTAATAACTTTACAACCAATCAATGGTTTTACACAAAATTTGGTACGTGCAGTCATGTGGGGTAGATCTCTTGATGAGACAAGTTTCTTTCTTGTCGGATGTACAGATAATGAGATGTGGATAGTGCTAAAACCTTAAAAGTCTCTTTTTTGAAGTTTTTTCCTCATCGCCTTGCATCCACACAGTGTGGAATTTTGGTGTGATTTTTATGGTACAACCAGCTTGGGTAACAGAACTACCATGCTTAGTTTGGTGCAAAAATTATTAATCTGTTGCAAAGTTATTACATTTTTAAGTTTCCCATTGTTTTCAATGGGAAATCTCCTGTTGATTTTATAGTGAGAAAATGCAACCAAGGATTGACCTCGCAAAAAAGAAATCATTCTCTGGAGATCAATTCCTTTTCATGAGACTAAAATCCCTTTTCATGAAGGGAAAATCCTATTTCAAGAGCCGCCATCTTGTTTTCTGTTTTTCCAAAAAAAAAATCAAAACCAAAAAAATGATACCCTGGAGAGAGACTACCACACCTAGCTGATTGATCAGGACATCAGGACCCCATTAGGTGCAATCTGCCTAGTGGCATCCCCACCCTCTGATCACCTTCCCCATTGCTTTTGTCTATTCCCTGGTGTCTGGCACCCCCACACCCTCCTATCACTGTTATGAGTTGAGCAGTGTCCTGTGTCACTATGCTTACCCCACCCCTACTTCCTTCTGTAACTTATTTATACAGTCCAACACTGGGATGTCCACCCCTGGTGTCGGATGATCCCCCCGCCTTGCGATACGTTGTTTTGTTAGTGTGCAGACATCATGGGGCTAAATCCCTGTGTCAGTATTTAACCCCCCCAGCAGTGTGGGACATTGGGGAGCCCACCCCCAGTGTCCAGAAATATTTATTTTATTTCTTCACACCTGAAAAAAAGAAAACAGTCCCCAGATGTCTTTTTTATCTGAAAAAAAGAAAACAGTCCCTTGTCATCCCCGCCACTCCCTCCCCCATCCTGGCCCTCCCACTGAGCAACCCCCACCCCCACATCCCCACCTCTACTTACCACCATAGGTCATAAACTGTTATCTTCTGTGGACCGGGGACAAATTCTGCACTCTTCAAAGCTAAACCGTGAACTGAGGAATAAAGGTAAGTGCCATATCATGTACAGTATTTCAAAGTCATTTTACACTTATGTTAATATCTATGCCATTTTTTGGAATTTTTTCACCCAATTTTCAACATGGCCTTTTTGGGACCTCACCTCACTAACACTGCCACTGTTACTTCATTAATCAGTCCTGGAAGGTGATTTTCACAGTCACTGCATGAAATCACCACTCAGGACTGAATAACAAAATTTCACTGCCAGTGTTCATGAGGTGGGTCCCAAAAAGGCCATGTTGAAAATTTGGTGAAAACATTCCTAAAAATGGCTGAGTTGCACGTGATTGTCAAAATGTTTCTATGCATGTGTATAACTTTGGTAATTTTCAATATTTGTAGTCCAAATTTTCAGCAGAGCCATTTTTACACACCACCTGATGAAAAGTACAGCTGCCATTTTTTACATCCTGTCCATAACATGTTTTTGCACCTGTGGTGCAGAATAGCATTTTGGCATGGATTTGAACTTTTTCACCTAAGAGGTTTAGGAGGTGAGGTCATAAGAAAATTTGAGTCAAAATATGAAAACATGCCAAAGTTTTGACCATTTATTGCAATTTTACTATGCCCATTTGTAACTTTGAAAATGTTAAATATTTTTACCCCAGAGTTTCAACATAGCCTTCTTATTACCCCACCTAATATATGTCACAGCTGTCATGTTTCAGATCCTGGCCAAAATGTGTTTTGCATCCATGGCGCAGAATCATGTTGCAGTTGTGCAGAATTATGTTTTGGAGGGGATTCAAAAGTTTTCTGTACTGGGTACATGAGATGGTATAATAAGATGGCTATACTAACAATTTGGTCACTGTCATCCTATAAATGGAAGTGCAGGGCCCAATGGAAATGCATATACACATCTATCCCACAATTAAATAAGGATAATATTATACTATCTCAAAAAGTAAGGAAATAAGTAAAAAAAAAACCTTTGTTAATGCTCCAGTTAGGGTCAAAGTGACAACAGTTGGGAAATGAGGTGTTAGGGTTTCCCTAACACCCCACCCTCCCAAACCAGGCAGGAGAGCAGGTGCGTGGTGTATCTTAGGCTTCGCAAGCCTAATGATCCACCCATTCTCATATACAGTAGTTTACACATATTACCTTTTTTACAGATGGAATGGAGTGCGTTTTCAGCTTGAGGAGCCCAAGGCACACCCCACAACTGCTCCCCTGCCTGATTTGGTAATGTAGGGTGTTAGGGAAACTCTAACACCTCATTTCCCAACTTTTGTCACTTTTACCCTAACTGGAG
Organism: Neoceratodus forsteri; assembly: GCA_016271365.2. NCBI lineage: Eukaryota > Metazoa > Chordata > Ceratodontiformes > Ceratodontidae > Neoceratodus > Neoceratodus forsteri. The sequence goes on along the minus strand of CM028137.1, from coordinate 254,844,694 downwards.
CATTGACAAAGTTTTTTGCAAGATAGATAAGTGCTGTAGTTAGATAGATAGATAGATAGATAGATAGATAGATAGATAGATAGATAGATAGATACACACTATACCTCATGTATGTGGATGACCTTGCTCCCTACTGTTGTCCTCAGATCCCTTGACAACATTAACCAGCGGCTTAACTGTGACTTCCATCTTATACAGAATTGACTATTGGATAACAAATTAACCTAAATGCTAGCAAAAAAAAAACCCGGCCATTCTCTTTGGTTCCAATACCAAATTTAAGTCCTTCTTGTAGCCTATAGCTACCTCTTGTGGTCACTCCTTGCCTTAGCCACCAAATTCAAATATCTTTGATTCACACTTAACCCTGGCATGGACTATTCCCTCTACATGTCTTCTATTTGCTGGAGTATAAAGAACAAGCTTGGCACAACCTGCAGAATTTGATATATATTCACCCCAAGGCCAGACTTACCATCACTCAAAGGAACTAGGACAAAGTGTGCCATGAAACAGTGGATTTGGGTGCTCCCTAGCATAAGTCCATAATGAACATGCAACAAAGGAAGGGGCACTCACACACTAAGGTTGCATTTAAAAGTAGTCTTTGATTTCTCAAGCCCTACATTTGAATTGCTTAGCAGAAAGGTAACCAAACAAATGCATACCGTAATACAATGGAATCAGAAACAAAACACCCCAGTGCATTGAGGCATAACAGCCTCTTTAGTAGGGGACCATTGCTCAAAGCATTTTTGTTACCTGACTCATATTATGATCTGCTATCTTTTTGCCCATGCCACTAAATCTAAACTAGTTAAATGAGATGTGGCTTACAAAAATATTTGCTGATTTGCATCATCCTCCCCTGCCTCACTCATTACCACACAATCTACATTCTTCCCATTGATGGCTGTCCCCTTCTGTAGAGCATTCCTTTGCACTTGGTTGTTTTCGGAAAAAAATCTCTAAGATGCGCTGCCCCTGCCTGTATTGCTCAAATCCTCTGATCCCTCATTAGGGCTACCATCTTAGATCCGCTGATGAATTACTGCTCCATGTGCCCAAATGTGCCACCAGGATGGAGAAATAGGCCTTTTCCTCCTTTGCACCAGAATTCTGGTACTCATTCTAGGCTTTACATATCACTCCCTCCCACTCTTTCTTAAGAAGAAACCAGAAAAAAAGCATTTGTTGGCCAGCAGCTGTACTTGCAGTCATTGCATTATCTCTGTTTAGAAGTTACTTGATGCAAGCTTATTTTTGTTTAGCATCTTACTGTACTAAGCACTTGCTGAGCTGATTTAGTAATTTATGTCTTTACTTTCAGACTGCCTATTCAGATCTACGAGCTTTGTTTTGATGTGTTTAGTATTTAATATATTTCCACTTGTTACTGGTTGCAGTTACTGTAATGTTGTTTTGTAACTTCACAGTATTCTCATACTTTGCCTGGTAAATTCTTTATTGTTATAATGATGCTTTGTACTCTCCTGTGTCATAACTACAAATAAACATTCATCTGTCTAGTGCACCGCCAAGTTAATAAAAACAAAATAAAACTAGAAAGCAATGTGTTTGTTCTTAGACAGAATAACCACTACTATCTTCTTACCATTTACAAAAATATTTTTATGATATTTTATAATGCTGAAATTATATTTCAAAAGCTGTGACATTTGAACTGTTAGGTGACAAAATGCAAAGCAGCAGAATTTGTTAGTAACCATATATTTTTTTCAGCAGTAATATTTGCCTGGCAAAAATATCAAGATATACATTTTTATTATCACTCTCTTTAATTCCTGAACCAATACGCAGGATTTTGAAGCTTTTTAAAGTTTCCATCCCCATGCCATGCCTGCCATGAAAAAAAATAAATATCTTGGTACAGTGTTGTGTTGTTTATGACCAGAAACAAGCAATAGTACTGAACTAATACATCGTAGTGTGAATCTAATATGTATATTTAACAGATAATCTCAGCTAAAGAGATTTAAAAAAATTGCAACTGATGGCCATCTTTAATTATTTGGGTTGCGCTTGGAAATGAGCTTTGGCTCAGTGTGCCTTTCCCGGTTACCAAATTTTAAATAAGTAAATAAATTATGTGAATTACAAATTAGCTGTGAAAACTGTTTTAATAATATTGGAGAAAACTAAAAATGCACTGAGCATGAATCTTAGGATGTTAAAAATACATCTTTGCTAACAAACAATGAGGTGAAAAGTATTGTTAACTAACAAACACTGCTTCTTTAAGATTTTGTTTATAAATATGAGTTGGGAGGCTAAAAAACATAAATAGATCCTAAACAATATAGTTCTCATGTGTTATTACATATCTATATATGTTGATAAATTACATTATTAAAAATTACAAGACTTAATGGTTTTATATACTGATATGAAGTAGCTGAAGCAATATATCAATATCAGCTTAACTGACTCCAAGCTTTTATTTGAAAAACAAAATCCTAGTGCTAATGGTTCCAAAGTTATCCAACCTTAAATAAATAATCTTTTGAAAGGTCTAACTTTTGAACTGTTCAGACTAGAAACTTAATTCCTTTGTTAAATAAAATCTCTGAGTCCAGGCATTAAGAATTAGCTCTGTCAATACTGTTTATATGTGTCAATACTATAAATTACATGACAGTTTAAAGAAAACATGTTATTAAAAATATTTTCTCTTGTTTGTTACTTTTTCTGAATGTTGGCAATACTACACATTACTTAATTTGAAATTATGTACTTTACAATTTAATTGTCATTAATTCCAGGCCCTTAATCATGTTGCAAATATTTCAGTCTCCCCTATAGCAGTGCTTATTCTTTCTTGAAAGCATCAGAGATAACACAGTATGCATAGCATACAACTATACTTGTGAAGGCATTTCTAAGTTAAACCCTGATTTTTGCACTTTTAGCATGCAGTCGTCCCTGTACGGTGAAAACTGTAATTTGGCGCGTTCATTGTTGTCCCAGGTTCTCAAGACTCTGAAAACTTGGGAATGGTTGATTGGGTGATTTGAAAGTTCTAGAATATTGCAAATGTGTAACAATGGGGGGGGGGAGAGATGTTAAGACTTTTTTGCTCATAAAGAGCACAAAAACTGCTCAGACTTAAAACATGAAATTCTCAGGTTATGGCTTGGCCCCAGAATGTTTCTTTACTATATGGCCTACCTAAGAAATGTGTAGCTTTAAAATTATTAAGAAAAGTCAGCTCTGTTTTTGCTCATGCACAGTTCATATTTTTACATATTTTTCAAAAGGGGATTTGCACAAAATTGGGAAGTTCCATTTTTGTGACTCAAAATCCATTTTTGTGAAATGAGACTTCTGTTTTCATGGGTCTTAGCAGGTAGGTAAAAAAGAGAAAACTTTCCACATCAAAAACAAACAAGCATCTGTCAATGCTAGATGTTCGCCGTTGGTATTGGTGTCGTAAAGGTAGGGCTAGATTTTCTAGCAAAAGTTGTAACACAGTAGTGCTGCAGTATATCAGTGAATGTTCAATGAGAAAGTAGCCCAATGTAAGAATGACACCCCATGGGGGTGCCATGCGCAATGGCAGGCAGCCAATTGGACCACTTCATAGGGGGTTGGCAGGGATGGACAGTGACCTGGTCCAGGTGGGCACAGCCTGACACCTGCCCCATAGGTGCCATGATTCCAACCCTGTAGGTGGGAAGCAGTGACTGCAGGTCAAGGGCTGCCAGTGGTGGAGGAGAATGTTCTCAGGGCACTACAATAGTCCTGTGGAACCCAGTCCTCTGCATTGTAATTCCTAACTGCTTCCTGCCTACAGGATTGGGATTGTGTCACCTATGGGGGCAGGTGCCAGGGCTGTGCCCACATTGGTCCAGGCCAGGGTCCATCCCTGCTAACTCCCCACTAAGTGGTCCAATCTGATTGTGTGTCTGGCATTGCAAATGGAACCCCCACCTGGTGCCAAATCACCACCCTTACATTCCACCATTTCCTCAATGCCCCCTAGAGCACCCCTGTGCTCCTTCTACCACTTGCCCTCTCCTGGCAGGCATTATTCCCCCACCATCTTTGCAACCCCTCTAATGTTGAGATGGGTGGGGGAGGCTGGATCCCTGTGGCAAACACCACAGTTGCACCAAATGTTTGGTGCAGCCCATGGCTGTGGCAACTGCTGGGTCTTTGGTCAGTGACCACCTTTTTTATAAAATTGGGTACAAGGTCCCCAGTGCACCCACAGTTTGCTACAGTGTGGTAGACCTGTGTTCTACCTAAAGATATAAATGGGCAGAGGGACATCTCTTCTATATTCTTTTTCTTTACTAAAATCTGTTGCAACAGTATGATAAAAACCTACCCTGTTCTCCCTTCTGATGCTGAAGTAGGTTGGCCACCTACAGCAGTCTTTATCCGACTCTCCCTAAATCTCTTTCTTCCTTACTATATTTCTTTTTCACCCTTTCAGTCCCTCACTATAAAACCTTGATGCCTTGCTGTACGTGAATAAAAACAGCTGTGGCTATAATGGATTACAAAGGCAGCCTGTATGAAGGAGGGCTGGTACATGAAAAAAAATGTATTTGCATAGATGGAAAGAAAGCTGATAAAGTGTTCCAAGTGCTTTATAAAAACTGATGTTGTCTAAAACATTGTCAGGAAGTACTTTCAGAAATAAAGTGCTTACAGTACAGGTTAATATGTTGTAAAGTACAGAGTGCATAAACCAAAAATAATATAGCACCTGAGGAACTAGCTATAAGAATGCATGAAAAATACAAGTATATCAAGCTAAAACAAGAGGCCTGACAGAAGGAGTATCAGGCTGCAATATGGAGCAGCTGGACTTTTACTTTCAGCCCCTCCATGAGCAAATATTTACCTGTTTACCTCTATGTTTCAGAATTGATGAAAAAAGGATTATACTAAGAAGGGGAATGCTGGTTATACACTTAGTTATCTTTATATGTTTAGAGGACCATAAGTTATTGAAATATGGGATTTTGTTTTATAATATGGAGAACAGACACAGAACAAACTGGAGTATTACTTAAGGACAGAGTGAAACTCTGTCATGGAGCAGCTTCACTTTTCTTTTTATTGCAAAAGCTGCTCCATTATGGTATACAAAAGAACCCTAGCGCAAATGCCCTGAGGCACGGGTTATCCCAGAGGACATTGGCCTTACAGCCAAATTTTAAAGAAAACACAATTTCACATACTCCTAATAGTGTAAAGCATCATGGTAAACACATTCAAATCCCCATGAGAGAATTTGGACTAGCTCAACTTTAAGTAGAATTGCATGGTGCCAGAAGGCCTCACAGTGCAATCAGCAAAGGCTAAGAACAGCAGACACATACATGTGTTTCGTCCTCATTTGGACTCATCAGTGTGCCATATCTGTGTCTTGGCCCAGGGAGAGAGAGAGACCCAGCCACCCCTTAAGGGGGATGTTATTTGTTTGGGCCATGAGGAGCCCAAATTAGAGAAGGAAAAGAACTACAAAAGAACCCCAGAGCAAATGCCCTGAGGCATGGGTTATCCCGGAGGATATTGGCCTTTCAGCAATTATGTTTTCTTTAAAATTTGGCTCTGGGGTTCTTTTGTAGTTCTTTTCCTTCTCCATTTTGGGCTCCCCATGGCCCAAACAAATAACATCCCCCTTAAGGGGTGGTTGGCCCTCTCTCCCTGGGTTAAGACACCGATATGGCACACTAATGAATTCAAATGAAGACGAAACACGTGTATATGTCTGCTGTTCTTAGCCTTTGCTGATTGCACTGTGAGGCCTTCCAGCACCATGCAATTCTGCTTAAAGTTGAGCCAGTCCAAATTCTCTCATGGGGATTTGCATATTTTTCCCACTATGCTTTGCATTATTGGGGTATGTGCAATTGTGTTTTCTCCAATATGACATGCTCCACCAATTTGATATTTTACTGATTTAGTGCCAGAATTGTTGTGTTGGCATGCTTGAGAGTGTCACAATATCAGGGAAAAAACTACTAATAAATAAAAAGGAACAGAGTGGTTTTTTAAAGCTGAGAGAGACTAGTGGCTCTGTTGTATCTTGATCCAAGTATTGCTGAAAACAACAATGTGCTTGAAGCAGAGCTGCTACCTGCAAAAGTGTGCTTCTCTTCTTGTTTTTACTGGGAGGCAGATTTTCTAATATTAAATATCCCTATGAATGCCCATTTTTTGAGAGAGAGCTTAGTTCCTTGAAAAAAGGAAAGTACTCGCTCCTTACTCTTTTACATTGCATAGCACTACATATAATTTTAGTTTGGGGCAGACATCAGTTCACAAGTTTGCCAGACCATAATCGTTGCTGGGAGGAGACATTACACTGCACAACTGTAAAACAACACTCCACATTCGTCATTGCCATACATAGCCAGCCTCTACATGCAAATTAGTGTAAGGGAGGATACTGACAGATCTGCTGTCCTTGTCAGTGCTGTACATCACAGGAACTAGAGCACCACTGATTGGCTCAACTCTTTTCTTTCAAGTCCACGCACTTTCCTCAGACCAAGCAACAACATTGTCATGCTCAGCATGCCTCATTATTGGAATAAAACTCTCATGCCCCTTGTAGCCCACTCTGCATTGGACCATACTGCCACACCTCTCAAAAAGCACCCCTACTGCAAAACGTTTGCTGTGCACGCCCAGCAAACATAAAAATTGCTTGGAGCTGTGGTCTGAAACCAGTGTGTTCAGCTGAGTGGGATGTGAGATTAAGTCTTCAAGTGACTTTTTTCTAAATAAAAAAATAGTTTTTAAAATACTGATGAAATTAGGTTGTTGAGTGAAATCAAAACAGAGCCTATTTTGGTACATCGTAAACCTTTGTTTTATAACTTGTAAACCCATTTTCTGGAGCCTCGCAAGCCACAAAATCAATTAAAAGAAGAGAAAATTGTGTGCATCAAAAACCCCACCAATATTTATAGCATACAAGGAAATATGTTATCATCAAGTGCCTATAAGGTAGTTATCAATGAGTCTGAAGGGCAAGCGGCAGTAATCCCCTCATGAGCTCCCCTCAATGGTGTATTTCATGAGTATACTACAACTGCCTATTTTATTATATATAATACGCTTGGATAGTTTTGATCACAACTGCATATACAGGAGAGGGTATACTGGGTAATAACTGCTAACCACTTCTATGGGGAAAAGTCCAATCTATGTATTATATATGTATATTATGGGAGGGATGAATAACATAACCAAATAAAATGTTATTCTGCCCTGCTATTCACTGCCAGGTGATAATATGTTAACATGACAAAATGTTGCACATTAAAAACTGCATCTCTATACAGTATATATGTGTATATTATATATAAATGTAGTATTTGTTTCTCTTAAATGGTTCAGATGCTATCTCTCCGGAAGAATACAACTGGTAAAAAATGAAGGTGACCTATCTACCTCTAAACCACTCCTAAGAGGTGTACCGCAAGGTTCCATCCTGGGCCCCATCCTCTTTGCCATTTACATCAACAATATTGACTCCAATCTCTCACAATCTAATATTCACCTCTTTGCAGATGATACTGTACTATATGTCAGTAATCCCTCACCATCAAAAGCCTGTGAGCTTTTACAGTCTGAGTTCTCCCTCCTACAGCACAACTTACTAGAAAAGAAATTACTACTAAATGCCAAGAAAACGAAAGCTATGTTCTTTGCCACCAAGAGCTGCTCTTCCACTGTCCCGTCATTCACCCTCCCACAATTATCTACCATCCTTGGTGAAAATCTGGAATATGTGGATAAATTCAAATATCTTGAGTCTGGATTGACAATAAACTTGACTATGCTAGCCACATTGAAGAGCTCCTGAAAAGCTTAGACAAAGACTTGGCCTATTTTATAGGATCAAACACTACCTGACCAGAGATTCCAAACAAAGGCTAATCCTGGCATCATTCCTATCCCTCATTGACTACGCTGACTTCCTTTATGGTCACTGTTCCCTCTCCCATTTAAATAAATTAGACACCTTGTATCATAGAGCTATTAGATTCATTACAGATCTTCCCTCCAGCAACCATCATTGCTCTCTCTACAATGCAGTCAGTTGGACATCCCTTCAACATAGAAGAAACAAAAATGCTGCTGTCTGGATCTACAAAGCTCTGACAAACAAACTCCCTTCCTACATCTCAGATTGTTTCAACCGGATCACATCCAGGCCTTACACCCTAAGGATCAATAAACTCATCATGCTGAAGATTCCTATCACCTGCACCCGGTATGGAAGGGCTGCAATCAGCTATTCCCTAGCACTTATCTGGAATTCTCTTCAAAAGACCTTGAAATTGGATACCCTCATTCCTTTAACATCCTTCAAAAAACTGTACACTAGTCTTTTCCCAGAATCATGCAACTGCTTCCATAAGGCCTAGTCCTCTCACACCCCCTCCTTCCCCTACCCCTTTTTATACTACCCCCTATTTCTTTATTGTTCTTCTAGCTTGTTCTCCAACCTACTTCATACAAAAATGCCCCCCCAAGTCCCATTACCCTAGCTTTATCCCTACATTACTGTTTGTTTCTTTCCTTTTAATATGATCTAGGTCCAATGTCATTTTGCCTTGTATATATGTAAATATTTGTATATCTGTCTCATTCATAAATCTTTGTACTTGTGTTCATTCAGTACCATGTTTTTGTGTAAAATTTGTAACCTTATATTGTTATGACCACTCAGGTCCATCTTGTAAATGAGCTGTGCTCAATGATGTTCGCCTGAATAAATAAAGATTTTGATTGATTGATTGATTGATTGATTGATTTGCAAAAAATTGTGTTAATGCACCAGTTAGGGTTCAACATAACACCACAAAAGTAGGGAAATGTGGTGTTAGGGTTTCCAACACTGCCACATCACCGCAAGCAGCAAAAGGAAACAAGATTAGGGTTTTGAGCCTCTGGAGTATTGGCAAATCAGTGCTGGGATCTTCCTGGGGGTTGTAAACCCTAATGGTCACCCCTTCCCCAGCCTGTAGTCTCCTGTCCGTAGCACAAGATACAGCTCCAAGACAGTGCCTTATAGTGATACCTTCATCAAAGGTACAGAAGTATGTCTTACCACATGTTGCTAACAGAATCTGCTGTAGCTTTCATTACACAGGATTCAGAAGCCCTGCATGAAGAAAAGAGATCATGTCTAACTTTGTTTACTCAGAGGAGGGGGTGAGCATCAGAGTTGACAACCCTAAGGAAGATGCCACAACTGATTTGCCAACATTTCGGAGACATAAAACTTTATAATGTTTTTTTTTCCCCTTTTGCTGCTTGAGAGGTGGGGTTGGGGAGTTAGGATTGGAAACCCTAATGCCACATTTCATTACTTTTATTGTATTACATTGAACCCTAACTGGTGCATTAACTGAGTTTTTTTGTAAAGAATGTCCTTTCTTTTTGAGATTGTGTCACTGTATCCTCATTCACACATGTCCTTTGGGACCTGCATGAACAGATGCAGATGTGCAGGGCCCTCTGGTTTCTTTAGAAAGGGAAGTCTCCATCTACCTACAGCAGTCCCTACACTTCCATACGGCAGTGGATGTCAGGAATTCATGGGACTGCCTAGTGGACTGAAGAAGGGCAGGGCCCTCTGGATCCTGCACTTCCATGTGGCAGTAGACATAGATGTACAAGACAAAGAATCCATCTCTCAACCAAAGTACAGGAACCTCTGGAAACCATGTGTGCAGAGGTGCAGGGCCCTATGCCTACAGCAAAGTTCTCTTCACTAAATGTTACTTGGACCTGTATGGGCAACTCTGCATCTACCCTTCTTGGGCTGAAAGGTGGTGTCACTTGACAGTGCCTTCCCTCCAACCTCAGCCCATTCAGCTGCATCACTGAGCTCACCCCTGAACTCAGCTCACCCGCATGGGATTGCAAAGTGTACCTACTGGGGTAAAGACTGGTACAACATGCATTATTTCTAGATAATTGTTTTTTATTTTGATCCCAAATTTTCAAAATAACCATTTTATGGCTCACCCTCCTTTTAAATGCAACAAGTGGCATTTATAGAATACTGGCCAAAACCACATTTTGTACCACATGTACAAAAAATGAATCCCATCCAGAATTTTAAAAATGACACCTGTCACATTTATGAGGTGGTGTGATAAAAAAGCTATGTCAAAAGTTTGGTGTGGAAATATTGAAAATTAGCAGTTATTAGTGAACAGTGAAGTATTTCAATGTTCACCCATAACTTGGTCATTGTACCATATTATTTAACCAAATTTTCAACATTGTCTTCTTACGACCCTATGGCAAGAACAGGTAAGTAAACATTTTCAGCTCCTGCCTAAATTAAGATTTACACAGTAACTGCAAAACAACCTTTTGAGATGGATTTGAAAAATGTCACCTACCTTGTTCATGAGGTGGCATCCCACAAAGGCCATGTTGAAAGTTTGGTGGAAAAATATTGAAACTTAGTGAAGTTATGTGTGAACGTTAAAATATTACAATGTTCACTCTTAACATGGTAACTCTACCATATTTTTGCAAAAAATGTTCAACGTAGCCTTCTTATGCCTCCACCTCATGAACCCAGAGGGTGAACATTTTCAAATCCCACTTGAAAGGTGATTTAATGCAGCGATCGTGAAACCCCCTTTTGGGAAAGAACTGAACACTTTCACATATTTTGTTAATGCAGTAGGGTCCCAAAAAGAACACATTGAAAATTTGGTGTAAAACATGTTAAAAATTACCAAGTTATGAGCAAAAGTTCAAAACCAATTGAAATATATTTAACCTGACTATCTTAATTTTTCTTATCGTAGCTGCCAGTTCGAGCAGCAAGACGTATCTTTGATTAAAGAATGGATCAATATCATTACACATGTTCAGGTGACACAGGGAATGTGGGGGTGTGGGGGTGCTGAGTGGGGGTTGTGGTGGCTCAGAGTGGCAAGGGACCATTTTCTTTTTTACAGATAAATTAAGAAATATATAAAAAGACAAAGAAGGACTGTATTCTTTTTTCCAGGTTTAATATTCTACAGGATCTGACACTGGGGATTATGGCACCCTAGTACTGACTTTTAGTCTACAGTGGTACCAGGGGTGGATACCCTGGTGTCGCCATCTATGAATGGGGGAAGAGGTATGGGCAACATGGAGAGGAAGGGTTTGGGCATGCAATACCGTGGGTGGGTAACTTGGTCTGCTTTTGTTACTATATAACAAGTAAATATTGGGAAAGGACGGGGGAGGGCTCGCTGAGCTGGGAGGGAAAGAGAATTAAAAAAAGAAAAAGAAAATAAGAAGAGAGAGAGAGATGGATGGATAGATAGATAGATAGATAGATAGATAGATAGATAGATAGATAGATAGAGACAGACAGACAGACAGAGACAAGAGAAAGAGGGACTGAGTGATTGTTGGCTCACTGTTATATTAAAATACGAACATACAAAATGCTGGCAGAAAAAGGCCCATAGGTCTATTAAGTCTGCCCAAGTGTGCAGCTCACAGTCTACATTTACTGCAGCTCCCCCCATCAGTCCCTTCCCCTCAACCCTACCCCCAGATCCCCCATTCTTATCTGTACTTACCCTCCCTTTGACTCTATCCCACCCACTTTTAAAACTGTCCACTGTCTTCAATGTGATCAACTCCTCCAGCAGCTCATTCCACCCAGCCACCACACTCTTTGTGAAGTAATGCCTCCTCATCTCCCTTCTGAAACTACCCCCTTCTAGACTCAGACTATGCCCTTCCTGACCCTCACTCCATTTAAGTGGAACAGTCCTCCTGTATTTGAAGGTCTCTACCATGTCCTCTCCTCCCTCCTATCCTCCAGAGAATACATATTGAGCTCTCTCAGTCTTTCCTCATAGAGTTTATCCTCCAGATCTAGGATCGTCTTCATTGCCTTACACTGCACCACTTCCAGTAATTGTATGTCCTTTTTTTAGGTAAGGGCACCAGAATTGCACACAGTACTCAAAGTGCATCCTCATCAGTGATCTGTACAACGGCAGGATAGCCTCCTCTCTTCTTGAGATGATACCCCCGGCAATACACTCCAGCATTTGACTGACCCTGCTTCTGCCCTCTGGCACTGTGCTGATACCTTCAAGTTCCTTGTGACTAGTACCCTTAGGCCCTTCTCTTTCTCAGAAATAGATACCTGCACTCCCCCCAGCCAATAGCTGATTCTGAGGTTTCTGGATTCGAGGTGCATGACCTTGCACTCCCTTAGTATTAAAGCCAAACTTCCACACACCTGACCAATGCTTGAGTTTTGCTACAGTTTGTGAACTTTCAGAATGAAATAGACAGAGTTGAACGGTGGGTGGAGAAAAGTCAACTAAAGCAAAATCTTGAAAAATGTAAAATATTGCACATAGGTAAAGGTAATGCAAGTGCACTATACACTCTATATGGGTGCCCAATACCAGTCACAACTCAAAAAAATGGCCTTGGTTTTATAGTAACAAATAATCTTTCATCATCTGAGCACTGCAAATAGTTGCCAGTACTTGTAATAAAGTATTAGGAAATATGCCAATATTTTTTTTTTTCCAATTGTTTAACCAGGAGTAGCACACTAAGCTGAAAGCCTGTTTACAGGTGCAACCTGGGAGCACAGGGAAGTTAAGTGACTTGCTCAGGGTCACACAGTATGCAAGTGGGGGCTGTGGAATTCAAACCCAGGTCTCCAGATTTGCAGCGCAGAGCCTTAAACCACTGTGCCATACTGCCTCCCATATTAAGAGCAGAGACAGACAAGTAATTATCCCACTTTATAAGGCACTGGTCAGGCCACATGTGGAGTACTGAGTCCAGTTTTGGTCATCACTACTAAAGAGGGATATCACATTGCTGGAAAGGGCACAGACAAAAGCAACTATAACAGAATACAATGAACTAAGGAGATGATGTATTGCGCCAGACTCAGAGAGTTAAATCTACACTCCCTGCAGTATAGACGTCTAAGGGATGATCTTTGCTTCACTCACAGAGCCTTTAAGAACAGTGATATTTGAGAATGTGTGGGGCTATCACTCAGGGATAATGACAGGCAAAGCAGATTTCCTCAACTGCAACATAAAGGAGAAAATTACTGGTCTGATTGCAGGGCAAATTGGCTAAGTCAGAGGGTGAACAAGGTCTGGAACAGACTAATACAGGAGTAGTACTTGGTACTTCACTGGATATATTTAAGACTTCCTTAGACAAATACACTGTAGACAAAGTATTACATTTTCCTATCTTGAATAGTTGGATGAGTCACTATGGCCTTCTGGCTTCTGATTTGTAACAACCTATGAACCTATTTTCCCTGAGTTCCTGCCTCCATTCCTCAATGTCCACAGTTGCACATACTGTATGTTTGTGCCATCGGTGAACAGGCTGATCTTACTCTCGATCCCTTCTGTAATGTCCCCATAAAGATGTTGAATAAAATGGGACCTAGCACCAAGCCCTGTGGTAGCCCACAAGTCATGGGTTTTGGCTTGGATGTCTCACCACTTACAATTACCCTCTGCAGTCTGTACTGCAGCTAACTCCTAACCCACCCCACTAGTTGCTCCCTGGCCCCCAGGTTCCTTAGGTTACATAGTAATCTTCCATGAGGCATTGAGTCAAAGGCCTTGCTGAAATCCAGATACAGGACATCCACAGCATGGCCTCTATCAACCACCCTTGTGACACAATCAAAAAAGTCAATGAGGTTAGTCTGACATGATCTTCCTGAGACAAACCCATGCTGTCTTTCATCCTGCAGACCATTACTATTCAGGAGAATAATCAGTCTCTCCTTTAGAATTGTCTTTATTAACTTCCCCAAAATGTAAGTCAAGCTTACTGTTCTATAGTTGCCTAGTTTGTCCCTGGAACCACTTTTGTGGAGAGGCACCACATGAGCCATCCTCCAGTTCATGGGCATATTTCCTGTCTCCAGTGAGGTGTTCAACAGGTCTGCCAGTGGGCCTGCCAAGACCTCTGCCAACTCCTTTAGGACTCTTGGATGTACTTCATCAGCTTCCAGGGCCTTGTCCACCCATAAGGCTATGATGCCTTTTAGAACCCTATCCTCCTGGATGATCTCATCCATTACCTCTGCCCCTCCCCTACCCATCCATCCTTTCCTTTGTGGTATCAGCCCATCCTTTTCTTTAGTGAACACTGAGCAGAAGTACTTGATGAGTGCCTCCACCTGGTCTTCCCCTTTTTCTGCCCAACCCCCTTCCTCTTGATTTGGACAGTCCCATCCTTACAGCGCCTCTTCTCTCTCATGTACTTGAAGAAATCCTTTTCCCCCTCTCTGATCCCCTGAGCCAATCTTAGTTCCCTTGCAGCTTTACCTGCCTTTACTGTTCTACTCACTTCCCTGTATTTCTTTGAATACTCCTTCTTGTCCTCCCCAGCCCAGTCTTCTTGTATCTGTTGAAGGCCACTGTCTTCTCCCTCACTTTCCCTGTCACTTCCCTGCTGAGCCAGTTAGGTTTTATTAGACCTGGACTGCTTACTCTGTGTTTTGGCACACATGTTAGTGACCTCTGTCAGACCCCTCTTTATGATGGATCATTTCAATTCTGTATCCATCCCTGGGCAAATTGTAGCAAGATGGACTCCTAGGATGCTGCCTATCCTTGACAAATATGCCTTACTGAAGTCTGTCACTCTCGTCCTGGTCCTAGCTACCTCTTTGCCTGTGTGAAGGAAGAACCACACCGTGCAGTGATCGCTGCCTGCTAGAGGGTCCTGTACGACTACATCCTGGACCTGGTCCCCATTTGCTAATACCAGATCCAGTATGCTACCCTCTCTGGTGGGCTCTGTCACCCCCTACACTAGGTAGCTCTCTTGGATAGCCTACAGCAGTGCCTGTTCCTTGGCGTTCGAGGTAGTCATGGTTCTCCAGTCAAAACCCAGGCAGATTGAAGTCACCCATTTTGACAATACTCCCCCTGCTACTGATTTTTCTGGTTTGCTCTCCCAACTCCCTGTCATTTTCCTGATTCTGTGAGGGTAGCCTGTACACTACCCCCAGTCTAACCTTCCTACCCTTGGAGTTTTGAAGCTGTACCCATATGACTTCTGGCTTACCCTCCTCCCCTTCCCTGGTACATAGTATCCCATTTCTCACATAAATAGCTACCCTCTCCCTTCCCCCCTCTCTGTCTTTGTGGTACACCCTGTATCCAGGGATCATGAGATCCCAGCCATGGTATTGGGTGGCACATGTTTCTGTGATGGCTGCAATATCTACCTCCCCTTCTGCCATCATTGCCTGGAATTCTACTTCCTTGTTTGAAAAGCTCCTTGCATTCATGGATTCTACTTTACGCCATGTCCCCTACTCCTCCTTTCCCAATCCCTCACCCTTGCTTCCTCCCCGTGATAGATTCCCCTCCCTCTCTCCCCCTCTCTCCCCCCCTGCCTACCTAGGATGGAGGCCTTTCGGTCTCCCCTGATTGGTGACTTCAACTTGCAGTCCCTGTCTGGCTCCCCCCTTAGTCAGTTTAAAGTTGTTTTAGTTGTAATGTACTCTTCTAGTCTCTGTTTCAGGATCCTCATGCCCTCCTTGCTTAGGTGCAGCCTATCTGGTGCATGGCGCTCCTTCTTATCCCATGTTCCACCCCCCCCCACTACCCT
Source organism: Neoceratodus forsteri (assembly GCA_016271365.2). Lineage (NCBI taxonomy): Eukaryota > Metazoa > Chordata > Ceratodontiformes > Ceratodontidae > Neoceratodus > Neoceratodus forsteri. The sequence goes on along the minus strand of CM028137.1, from coordinate 254,829,040 downwards.
GTGCCCCATGGTTTTGCACCACCCACCCAGCCAATTTTTAAACTCCTTGATTCTTTGTTTCCTAGATGAACTTGTCCTAGGTACTGAAAGAACCTCTGAGAATGCCACCAATCTACCCATCTCCATGTAGATTCTTCCAACCTATCTAACTTTAACTCTGGGTTATACTCCATTATTGTGGATAAATTAGCTAATTACTGAGCCAGAGGCCATGGAAAATAAATTAAATTCCTATTTTGGATTTTGGAACCTCCTTGAGCCTATGTTGCCCCTCCTTCATTCTACTCCCTTCCAGGTCCTTTATACCTAGGTGTACCATGATATGAGGTTTATACCTTCCCTTCTCTACACACTTCTGAATGTACTGTTCCACCCTCCCTACCATCATACCTGGCATACACTCCACCCAATCATTGCTTTTCCTTGCTTCCTTATCCCTTCATCTCACCCCTTTAAGTATGGAATCACATTGAATGACTACCCTTTCTCCTATCACCTGCTTTACCCCCATGTTATGCCCTACCTCAAACCCCTGAAATAGAGTGTCCCCCTCCCTCATTCCCTGGCCCCCTCCTCTCCCTGTTTCTCCCCAGCTGTTCCTCCGCCTCTGATCTTTCCCGCCTACCCCTTTATGTTTCCTACCCAGCCCATCCCCTTCCCTTCCACTGTATTCACCCCTCCTCTCCACTCCATTCTTAAGTTGGTCTTAAGTTCCCCCTTTCCATTCCAACCTGTGTCTGCCCAGTTTAGTAATGGAAGGATCCCTCCTTATCTCCTTAGCCCCCCACTGCCCACCCTATCATTCCTACTTCCCATCCCCAGTGCCCATTGCAGCTTTCCTATTTCATGCCTAAGCTGGCTGATCTGACTACACACCAGACACCCCCTTCCCTCCAGAAAGTCACCAGAAATATGGCTGCCTCACATCCATTGCAGCTCACCACCCTCTCAGCCTTTCCTAATCTATTACTCCAATCATCCCAACCCCTCCACTCCCCCCAGCGCATCTGTCTGCCCTAGTTCCCTGATCTCCACATCTTCCCTGTACCCCCTTTCTGCTTCCACCTCTTACTTTGGGCCTGGCACAGCATGGCCTGTGGTCCTCCTTGCAGATGCCACCTAGTCAGATGCCCTACTCCTGCTTCGTGGCACTCATGCTTCAGGGATGCTCATGCAAGGGGTTGCTGGGCCCCATGGGTAATAAATACTGACCTTTATGGGCCTATTGGCCCAGCCTGGTTATGTGGTCTGTTCCTTCCCCTTCCCTATCCCTCCCTTTGCCTCACTTGGTCCACATCCTCCCACCACCCGTAGTCCCCACACTCAAAGCCCCAACCCCATGTACAGCCCCACACAGTTCTCAACCAGCAATTAAGAAGAATAATAACAAAAAACTGTGAATGTTCCTCCCCTTGCTTCTGTACCTATGCTTCATTCAGCAGCTGGCCTCTATCTGGAGGAATTACAAATATGGCGCTTATGTAAGTTCTAACCTCCGTGGCCTTAAAGACCTGGCATGGTCACATGGTCTGTTACCACCCTTTCCCTATCACTCTCTCAGCCTTCATCAGTCTGTATCTTCCCACCACCCATTATCCCCACATTCAAAGTCCCAACCCCATGTACTGCCCCACACAGTTCTCAATCAGCATTTAAGAAGAATAGTAACAAAAAAACCGTGAACTTTCCTCCCCTTGCTTCAACACCTCCACTCCATTAGGCTGCTGGCCTCCATCTGAAAGAACTGCAAATATAGTACTTAGATAAGCTGCAATCTCCATGGTGCAATTGGCCTCACCTGGTCACATGGCCTGTTCCTTCCCCTTCCCTATCCTGCCCTCAGCCTCCCTAGGTCTGCATCCTCCCATCACCTGTAGTCCACACACTCAAAGACTCAACTCCATGTACAGCCCCACTGCAGTCAGCAGCATGCCTCTATCTGCAGTTGCAGATGTCATGAAAGTTCCACTGTTCTTATAGAAGCACAGTAAATGAATGGCTCCTCTGTCTAAGCTGGGCATCCTGGATTTTGGGGTGCCCAGAAAAGGCTATATTTTTGAAAAACAGACACCAGAATCTAGCTAAATGGATCCTGTTTAGCTAGTTTCAGGTGTTTGCTTTTTAAAAATACATAATTTTTATGTTTGCTTGCACACATGTGCAAGAAACATAGTGCGACAATCCAAAATGCAGTGCCGTACAGTTGAAAGAGAGAGCACCGCTTGAGTGAGCAGCGCTCCCCCTCCCCACACACATGCACATTGCATGCTCATGCGCTACTACCTCCCCCACGCACACACTGTATGGCTGACAGAGGTGCCCAACCTCTCAGCTCTCACTGCCCCCGCAGTCTGTATTGCTGACAGGGTGTCCCATCTCGCCTCACCGTCCCCCAGACTATCGGTGCCACGCCAGAGCCCACCCAGAGTGGCAATAGGTCCTATGGCCAACGGGGGTGCCCAATCCCCCCATTGGCTCCACTACCCCCAACAGCCTTCCAGCTGCCATGCTGGGAGCCCACCCCATGTGGCAAGTGTCCCGCGTAGTCCAAATAAAAAGAAACCTGAAAGAAAAAAACCTTCCCTCACTGCTGTCTTCACCCCCCTCTCCCACCTGCGCCCACCCACTGTGCACCCTGCCTCCCCACACCCCCACCTCACCCAATACTTACCTCCAGAGCTTGGTGCGATGATCTTTGGTAGACCAGGAACATGTCTGCACTCTTCAAAGCCGACCGCGAACTGAGGAAATGACGGTAAGCTGTATAATGTAATGAATAGGGTTTTTCAACTTTGCTTGTATATCTCAGGCATTTTTTAATTTTGACATCAGTATTCAACATAGGGTTTTGGGACCCCTCCTCATGAATTCTGTCCACTGTCATGATGTTAATCAGTCTGGCGGGTGATTAAGAGTCACTGTGCGAATCACCTTTCGGGACTGATTAACAAACTGACAGTGCCAGTGTTCATAAGGTGGGCTCTCAAAAAGCCTATGTTGAAAATGTGGTGAAAAAATTCTTAAAAATGACTGTTTTATGAGCATGCGTTGCACTGTTCCTACGCACACTCATAGGTTCACGAATTTTCAATATTTTCACTCTGGATTTTCAACATTGCCATTTGACCACACCTCCTTATGAGCAGTATAGCTGTCATTTTTCACATCTCACCCAAAACATGTTTCCACCCATGTAGCGCACAATGGCGCAGTCGGTGTGCGAAATCAATGTATGGGACACATTAAGAAAATTACAGTGACACTGTTCATGAGCAGAGGTCTTAAATGCCTATTTTGAAAATTTGGTGAAAAAATTCCTAAAAATGACGGTGTTATTAGTGAGCATTGCACAGTTTCCACGCACCCTCGTAAGTTCATGAATTTGTAATATTTGCAGTCCAGATTTTCACCAGTGGCATATTTCCACACTTCCTTATGAACAGTATAGCTGTCATTTTTCACAACATGGCCAAAATGTGTTTTCACACTTTCAGCACAGAAATGTGTGGTCACTGTGGGAAATCATTGTTCGGGACAGATAAAGAAAATCACAGTGACACTGTTCATGACCGGAGGTCCCAAAATGCCTGTGTTGACAATCTGCTGTAAACAATTCCCAAACTAATTACATTACGGATGCACGTTGCACAGTTTCTATGCACGCTCGTGACTTCACCAATTTTTTTAAAATTTTCACTGCAGATTTTCAACATTGCCATTTTTTACACCTCTCCATGAACAGTACAGCTGTCATTTTTCACATCCTGTTCACAATGCGTTTTTGCACCTGTGGTGACAAATGCTGTAGTTGCTGTGCAAAAGCAGCTTTCGGCTAACAAACTGATATTGTCACTGTTCATGGGGGGGTCACAAAAAACCCATGTTGAAAATTTGGGGTGAAAATACCAATGAATGCCTGAGGCGTTAGGGTTTCCGACCATAACACCCCACCCTGTAGAGAATGACAGGCATCAGGGCTGTGACTTGGGATTGTCACCTGCAAAGCTCATACCATTCCACCCCCACCCACACCCTGCAGCCACTGAGAGGCAACGAGGTGTGCCTTGGACTCTTCGGCCCCAAAGTTCACCCCATTCTCCTATACTGCACCCATCTCACAATATTTCCTGATGGAATGGGGTGCACATAAGGGCCAAAGACCTCAAGGCACACCTTGACACTTGTCAGTGTCTGCACGGTAGGGTGCAGTGAAAATGCATGGCCATTATGCCTGATGACCCAAAGGCACTCCCCAATGCCTGTCACTATCTGTAGGGTGGTGATGGGGTTGGCTTCAGTTCAATACGTCACTGCCATTCCTATTATGCAGCTCTGTAACTCCTACACTACCAATGCCAATGCCAGCAAGCAAACATTCGGCATTGACAAATGCTTGCTAGGATTTGTCTTTGTTTTTTAATTCGGTCAAAAAAAACAGGATGATGGCTATCGAGACCCAAAAATTGTTTTTTGGGTTGTGAGAAGCAGCTGTCACAACCCCACATTTTTGGGGTTGTATCAGAAGGTTATTTATTTATTTAAATGTTTCACCAGGAATGGCACACTGAGCAACAAGCTGCTTATCTCACAGCGCATCCTGGGGGTTGTCCAAAAACCTTACTGAGCATGCTTAGAGAAAACATTTAAATCCTTAGAATTCTGGAACAGTTTGATATTTTTTCACAAAACCTCTGAATGGCACTACCTTGGCACAGGCTGCTTTTACTCTAAAAGTTTTGGGGAAAAAATTCCTTGCCATCTAGGCTGTAGGTCAGAGAGAAAAAAAATATGTATCATGTATAGGAAAAAATGTAGACATTAATGTAAAAACAACAGGCTGGCCCAGTGGCACTCAGGTCTGAGGCACTGGATGCCATACCTCACGCCATGCCGGTGACCTGGCTTTAGAAATGGACTCAGGCCACTGGGGGTCAGCAGTGGAGGAAAGGATTGAGTGTCCGATGGACTGCTCTCCTCTCCTGGGGTGGGATCCGGGGACATGTCACTCTGTAGTGGTCCCTGGAGGAAACTGGTGGTACTACCAGAGTAGAGCCAAAGCAAGGGATGGGATGCAGTGGACATCAGCACTATGTATGCACAGATGTCATTGCACATCAGTATTCCAGGGGAACGCTTCCAAGAAAAACCCACCAAAGCATGAAGGATGATGCCTCTGACAGGGGTCTGCCTGCCTGCTGCCCTCCAAACAAAGCTCATCTCAAGGGGCAGAGGCTGAAGGGTGATGCGGTGTCTCTCCCCTATCCCCCTCCTGGGGGCCCCCCATGGGGGCAAGCCACAGTCCTCCCTGCTTCAGCTGGGACCACGGCAGAGGCTGGTGGGGTTGGCAGAGCATGAGACACCACGTAACACTTGGGGGATGCACTGAAAAGGAACAGGAAATTACCAGCTTCTCCGCACAAAACAGGGTAGTTAGTGAGGTTAACACCAAGGTAGAGAGGTCAATAGGGGGGAGAGGAGGGGTAAATGGGGAAAAAGGCAAAGGCAGTAAGTACAGGTATAGGGCTAAAAGGAGTAAGACCACCAAAAAAAATGGAGGGCGATGAGTACCAATGTTCATAGTCTGGGTAACAAGCATCCTGAACTAGTGGCCTTAATGAAAGAGGGTCACCTGGATATTGTGGCAGTCACAGAAACCTGGTTCACAGACAACCAGGACTAGTATGTCAACATTTTGGTGTACACAATCTTTCGAAGGGACAGGGAGGATAAAAGAGGAGAAGGAGTAGCTCTCTACATAAGGGAAGGGATCAAAGCAATGGAACTAAAGGGTAAATGGTGAGGAGAGGAGGCACTGTGAATCATCTTCGAGACTGGAAATGGCACCACAATCCACACAGGGGTTGAATACAGACCCCCATCTCAGGGGGAGGAAATGGACTAGGAAATGATAGGAGGCATCCTTAGAATGGCAGAAAAAGGGGAGATATTGTTGATGGGGGACCTGAATATGCCAGATGTTAGCTGGAGCACATTTGCTGCAGCCACACCCAAGAGCAGAGTCATTCTCGATGCTCTACAGGGGGCATGCCTTAGGCAGCTAATGTTTGAACCCACTCAGGAGGGAGCAGGCTTAGGCCTGGTACTCTCAAATGAGGATGGAGAGAGGAAGTAGGATTTAGAAGTGGGTAGCCATCTGGGGACAAGTGATCACCAGACAGTGTAGTTCACAATAAACACAGCCATAGAGGCCATCAGAGGGCTGATTTTGGCAGAATGGGAGTGTGCCTAAGGAATGCACCAGCAAAAGGGAAGGAATGAGGGGTGGAGGAACAATGGGGGAAATCAAAACTGCCATCAAAGAGGCAACACACCTTTGTGTGCAGCAAATAAACAAAACAAAATGAAGGACAAAAACACTGTGGTTCTCAGAAGAAGTGGCTGGGAAGGTTAGGGAGAAAAAGATAGCATTCAGAAAGTATAAGGAATCACAGAAGGAGTAGGACAGAGATCTGTACCAGTTAAAGAAGAAGGAAGCGGGAAAGCAGTCAGAATATCAAAGGTCCAAACCAAGGAAAAGATAGCCAACTCAGTTAAGAAGGTAGATAATTTTTATAGGTACATTAGTAAGTGAAGAAAGAACAAGGGAGGGATAGTGAGGCTTAATAAAGTGGAGGGGGTGGGCAGAGGGAGGCAGTGAAAAGGCAGAGATACTGAATGAATACTTTTGTTCAGTACTCATGAAAGAAGAGTAGGGGAATGTACCTAAACCAAACAATAGAAGCACTTTGGATAAGGGGGCTGATACCAGTCCATTCACAGAAGAATGGGTCCTGAAAGGACTCCTAAAACTCAAGGTGGACAAGGCAATGGAGCCTGATGGGATTGACCCCAGAATTCTAAAAGAGACAAGGGGAGAACTAGTGAAATCACTGACTACCCTTTTTAACAGATCATGGGAGGAGGGTGGGTACCTGAGGACTGGAGGAGGGCAGATGTGATTCTCCTTCACAAAAGTGGGAGGAAGGCAGAGGCAGTAAACTATAGACCTGTTAGTTTGACCTCAGTGATAGGGAAAATGATGGAATCACTTCTGAAAGAAAGAATAGTTGAGTACATAGAGGTTTGTGGGGCACAGGACCCAAGGCAGCATGGATTCACAGCAGAAAGGTCATGTCAGATGAATCTAATAGATTTATTTGACTGGGTGACCAAAGTAGTAGACCAGGGAGGGGCTGTGGACATGACCTACCTAGACTTTAGCAGGGCATTTCTCACAGTACCACACAAAAGATTAATAAACAAGTTAGCCAGCCTTGGAGTGAGTCTCAGGTTTGTAGCCTGTGTAAAAAATTGGCTGGACAACAGGATGCAGAGGATAATAGTAAACAGAGTCCACACCAAAGAATGGGGGATTACTACTGTAGTGGGGCACTGCAGGATTCAGTAATGGGGCCAGTCCTCTTTAATGTCTTAATAAGTGACATTGCGAAGGGACTGGAAGGAAAAGTATGTCTCTTTGCAGATGACATGAAGATCTGCAACAGGGTTGATACACAAGAAGGTGTAGAAAGGATGAGAAGGGACTTGGCAAGGTTGGAGGAATGGTCAAAAGTACTGCAGCTTAGATTCAATGCAAAGAAGTGCAAAGTAATGCACCTGGGAAACAAAAACCCAAGGGAAGAGAACACAATGAGGGGGAGGTACTAACAACAACAGAAATGGAAAGAGACCTTGGGGTGGTCAAATCAGAAGACCTAAATGTAGGCAGGCAATGTGAGAAGGCAGTAAGGAGGGCTGGGGCGATACTGGGATGCACAGGGACAGGCATCACCAGTAGAAAACAGGAAATTGTTATCCCTCTGTACAGACAGTTGGTGAGCCCCCTACTGGAATACAGCATGCAGTTCTGGAGACCACATCTCAACAAGGACATAGACAGCATGGAAGCCATCCAGAGGAGGGCAACTAAAATGGTGCAGGGTTATCACCAGAAACCATACAAAGAGAGACTTAAGAAGCTTAATATAATAATACCCTCGAGAAAAGGAGGGAGAGGGGACATGATAGAAACTTTCAAGTGCCTCAAGGGAATCAGCAAAGTCCAAGAGGGTAGCATCTTTCAGAAAAAGAAATGTGCAAGAACAATGGGGCACAATTTGAAGAAGGGGGGACAGCTCAGGGGCAACGTGAGGAAGTATTTTTTTCACTAAGAGGGTAGTAGATACATGGAACAGCCTCCCTGAGGAGTTTGTGGGGTCAAAAACAGTGAGGGAATTCAAGAATACATGGGACAGACATAAGGAAATTATTGTGGGGGGGTAGGAGGAAGTAGGCTGTTGGTTAAAGGGGAACTGTCATCAGTGGGATTTCTTAATGTCTGAAAGCCCATTAAAAGCTAATTTGATTGAGCCATTGTGTTTTTCTGTTAGTCTTTGCAGTCCAGAGTTATTCATAAGTAAATCACCATGTAATTAAGGGCTAGTGGCAGCCATATGTTTTGGGCTCCTGACAGAAAATGACATCACCAAGGGTCTAGGTCCTCCTTTGACTATATTTAATCCTACAGGTTAAATAGGAAATCGACTGTTGTATTAAGTGTGCTATTATAACATTTTTCACATCTATAATAGTTGTTTTGTATGTGCTTTGAAACTAGTGAGTTTATTTATTTATTTATGTATTTATGTTTTTGGTAACTGGGTAGGCAAACTGATCCAAAGGACCATTGTCAGCTGCAACCCATGCCGTACAGTGGCACAGACAATAGGCACAAGTTACAAATTGTAGTTAACACATAATACATAAAGTGCAGTGGCGACTGACAACCGTGGCACACAAGACATCAGCATCATTAAGGTAATGAATTTAGGACATAAAAACAAGTTTATGACAGAGTAGCAATACATTCCTGCTTACAGAGACAATAAAAACATACGCTAACAGCAATTAAGACAGTATTCTGCAGTCAAAGGTTCCGTGGAAGAATTCAAAAGTAACTTGAAAACTTATCTCTGGCGAATGGCCTTCTTGGATGGTTGTTCGTAGTGTAATTGTTACTGTGTTGAGATCTTATTTCATATTTTATTAACTGATTTTAATGTTTGATGTTATTATGGCTATGATCTTATTTATATGTATTATTGGATTTGTATTTGATGCTATTGTTTTAATGTGTTCAGCACCTTGGTAATTTGAAAGGTGCTTTACAAATAAATTATTTATTATTATTATTAATACAGTATTTAAGAGATAACACTGTGGTGAACAACATATTCATAACCAGAGTCAAAAACATGTCAGTTTATTACTTGATAGCCAGTACATTGGAAGTAGGTTAAAATGGTTCACAGTACCCCTAAGGTGGATTTCTGGTGAGGGTGTTTCCAAGGAAGCAGGTACAGGTGGTCTGAGACATGAGCCAATCTCTTAGCTTTGATTTGAAGGACTGACGAGAGGGTAACATTCAGATGGCAGGAGTAAGTCTGTTCCAGAAAGAGGGGGCAGAGACAGAAAAAGCCTTACTACCTATGACAGAGAATACATGAGGAATGAACAGGGGCAGCAGGAAAGTCCCTGAGGCATCAAGTTGTCCACACTGCCAGTAAGAAGTGAGGAGTAAGGGGATGTTTGGGAGTTCATGAGGGAGCTGTCGACAAGACATCCCATGGTATATTCAAAATTATCCTGCAGGGAGAGCCAGCCTAAGGACTGGTATGGGGAGCAGTGATGAGTGGAGTAGGGAGCCTGAATGGCAAAGTGACAGATAGAGTTGTACGTAGTAGTTAGACATGCAAGAAGTGAAGAGGACATGGAGGAGAATATTGGGGAGCAGTAATCAAGTAGGGGAGAAGATTACCCTGGGCGATTGCAAGGCAAGCCTCTGGCATCAGGAGGTGGTTAACATGGTATGCTGCTCCTAGCCTCTGATGGACTCTCTTTATGGTGTGAGAAATGTGACCATTATAGGTGAGGGAGGGTTCTATGTGATAACAGTGACTACCAAAGGGTGATCACCATTACAGCAAAGTCATAGCCCCGCGAAAATCTAGTTTGGTGCGCTGACTCCCCAGCGCACAACAAAACAGCACTAGGGACTTGCATTTTTTTACATTAATGCAGGGGCTGTGCCCCTGCACCCCAACCTGCCCCACCCTACTTAAGAATTTTCAACTCCTAAGGGGTGCATGTCAGGGGTGGCAAAACATAAAAAAATAAAATGTGGGCCTGGCGCAATTAAAATGAACCTGCACCCAGACCTGAACCCAGCACCCTACACACCAAAGCCATGAGCCAACCCACTACACCATGGGGCCAGCTCAGTAGCCTACTGCAGCACCACCCCTCAAATCCCCTCCCACCTCTTGCCAAGTGTGGTCACTACCACACCCCTGGGCGTGTACCTGTAGTGACTTCCTGCCACTAGGGTCACCAACCCACCCAATCCAGTCACTGTAGCTGCTGGGTTGCTGCTGTGACATGCAGCATAATTGAGTCACCTTTTTTGGGGGTCGCTCAATCGCGCTCTCCCATGTCATGGTATACCATGAGGGAGGGATCAAAAGTCACTCCTAAGTATTTGAAGGAGTATACAATGTCAAGAGATGGACCTGCAGGGTTGACTATGTGCAAGGATGTTTCAGATTTGGAGACATTTGTAAGGTACAGCTTAGTGCCAAAGAACATTGCTTTCATTTTTTTTTTCTTGTTCACAAGAAGTTTTTTGGAGAAGACCCAGCTCTGAGTTGCTCCATAATTTGCAGAGAGGGTAGAAGATATGAATTCCAGAGACTTGGTGCTGTGGTAGATTATGAGGTCATCCACATAGAGGAGCACATTACAGTCAAATCATTCTGTGGGAGATCACTTATGATCATTGAGAAGAGTAGAGGCCCCAGTATGGAGCCCTGGGGAACTACAGTGTGGACAGGCAATGTGGCTGAGGTATCTTTGCCTATCAGAACAGACTGGGACCAGTTTACAAGGTAGCTGCTGAACCAGGCAGTGATATCTGGGGAGTAGCCAAGGTTTAGCAGGGTGGATTTGATGAGGAGGTGGTCAGCAAGGTCAAAGGCCTTGGATAAGTCCACAAATACCACACCTGTTGCCATACCCATGTCCATGTTTCTAAGGACATGGTTGGAGAAAAGGGCGATGGCTGAAGAGGAACTGTTTGCAGAAACCATGTTGGATGAGGATTAGGAGGTTGCACCTATCAAGATGTTTGGAAAGCTGATAATGAATGATTCATTCTAGTAACTTGTTTAGATGTGCAAGGAGGGAGATGGGATGGTAATTTTCAGGGGCAGCAGGCTCTACAGATTTGAAAATATGCACCATGCGAACGTGCTTCCATGACTCGGGCATAGAAGATGATGAGAGGGCAAGGTTAAATATGTGGTCAATGGCATTATAAGGGCAGAGGAGAGGATTATTAGAAAGGCAGGATACAGACCATCACTGCTTTGGCTGCCCCTGGTGGGTAGTGTCTTGAGGAGTTTGGCTGTGATGCTATGGCCAATGGCTCTGAAGTAAAAGATGGCTAGATTTTTGTGGGCAGCTTGGCTGTTTTTCTGGGCAGAGGGAGGCTGTGAAGGGAGTTTGCTGGTGTAGGACGTGAGGTCAGAGAACATCCTATTAAAGGTTTCGGCGATTTTGCTTGAGTCAGTGATGGGACCTGTGAGGGATTTTAGTTCTGTTATTTGTTTATTTGATTTTGGATTTAGGATGGAGTTTATTGAAGTCCAGAAATTGTGAGAGTTGCCAAGAGACACATGTTACCAACAAGAGGGATAATATGATTATAAAAACAATAAAATCACCAGGGTAAACAACTAGTTGAGGCAATTTTGTAAATTACAAAATATTGGCTATATGAACAATACTATTTCCTTTAAAAATAAGGCAGTTTTCGAACCACATGGTCTACACCTGAATAAAATTAGAATAAGAATGTTGGGTACAAAAATGAATGAAGTAATTAAGCTTCATTTAAACTGGGTAGAGAGAGTAGAGTTCCAAGGAATGTAGCCAAAAAAATCTGATCACATTGCTACATCCTATTACAACTGGAAAGGAATGTTAATTAATGCCAGAAGTCTGGGAAATAAAATGGACAAATTTAAATATGTACTGGACCATACAGAAATACATATAGCCATTATAACTGAAACCTGGTGGGAGGATGGTGACATAAATGGGAAGAATATACCTGGCTTCAACTTATATTCAAAATCCAGAAAATATAGAAGAGGAGTGGGTTTAGCTGTATATATTAAGGATACCATAGTTAGTGAAGAAGTTGTACATGATGAAAACCAAGTGGAAATGCTCTGGGTTAAACTTCTACCATCAAAAAAAGCTAAAATTAAAGACAGACAGGCAGACAACATAATACTTAAACATATCTCTAACTTGGACCCCTCAGAAAATAATATAATTTGGGGAGATTTTAATCTACCAGGTATAGACTTGGTAAACCTGGAAGGAGTTGCCAGCACAGACAAACAGTACCTAGAAGCGTTGGACAATGCTGGATTGGAGCAAAAAGTGCGCCAGGGTACCAAAGGAAGTAACATTCTGCATCTCATATTTATTAATATGGGAGATTGGTTGGGTGATATTGCAGTAAGTGCCCCTCTAGGTACCAGTGATCACTGTTCTGTGAATTTTTACATTAAGGAGACTACAGCAGAACTTACAAATACTAATTTTACTCAAATACTTAATTTTAGTCAAGCAGATTTTACAACCCTAAAAAATAATTTGAGCAATTGGATCTGGGAAACAGAGTTCAGAGATACTAATACTGAAGAAGCTTGGGGAATCCTAGTTAAAAAAAATAAATAAGGAAGTGGCTGTTCAAATTCCTAAAAAAAGGAAATATGGGAGTAAAAGGATCACACCAGAGTGGTTCAACAATAATATCAAAGCTATGGTTAAACAAAAGAATAAAGTGTTTAAAATTGTGCATCATACAAAGGACATTCAGGGTATGATGATATATAAGGACTTGATCAAATCAACCAAAAAAGCTATTCAAACAGCGAAAGTAGCTTATGAATTAGAATTGGCCAAGAAGGTTAAAGACAATTACAAGTTATTTTATGCACATATAAACAAAAGTAAGCAGGGGCAGAAGAGTATTGGACCATTTATGAGTAAGGACAGAAATATTTCAGACTGTGAAGAATTAGTAAACGTTCAAAATGATTACTTTTGTTCAGTGTTCAACTCTAGTATATTAGCTAAGATAGAAAAATAGCTAAATTAGTAGTAGGTGACATTCAAATTGATGCAGTAGAAGTTAGGGATAGGTTGAAAAATATGAAAAAAAAACACCTGGACCTAAAAACATGTATCCAAGAGTATTACAAAAAATTGCAGATGATATTGCACCCCCACTGACTTATATTTTTCAGCTAGCCGTTGTCAGGGGGAGGTGGTACAGGACTGGAAGGAGGCAGTGGTGATACCCATATTAAAAAAGGGATCAAGAACTAAACCCAAAAATTTTAGACCAGTGAGCCTCACATCAGTGTTGGGCAAAGTTTGGGAGGGTATATTAAAATATATTATAATTAAACACCTAGAGCAGAATAATCTTCAGGATAAGGCACAACACAGGTTCAGTAAATCAAAATCATGTCAAACAAACATGTTGGCCTTTTATGAACAAGTTAGCAGTATGGTTGACCTAGGAGACTCAGTAGACGTGGTTTATTTGGACTTTTCCAAAGCATTTGATAAACTCCCCCATGAAGAACTAATAAGTGTCCAGGAAGAAAACAACTTAAACATGAATATAATTAACTGGGTGAGAGAATGGCTGATGAATAGAAGACAACGGGTGGCAGTATATTGGGTCATGTCTGAATGGGTTGAGGTGACAAGTGGAGTTCCTTAGGGCTCTGTCTTAGGTCCTTGTTTATTCAACATATATGTGGCATCTCTGAAGTGCTCACATCCTAATGTCTGGATTACAAAATTTGCAGATGACTGCAGAATAGAGGCAGTTGTTAGCAGTGTTGGGGTTGGACAAATTCTGCACTCAGCACTTAATGAAATTTATAATTGCACAATCAAATACAAGTTGGCCCTGAATCTAGATAAATTTGCTATTATGCACATGGGGAGACATAACATAAACACAGTATACAGTTTGGGGAACAGAGTCCTGCCAGCTACAATAAAGGAAAGGAACCTGGGAAAAACTATAACACCAGACTTCCATTTTAGCAAACATTGCAACATGGAGGCAAGTAAGGCAAGTAGCAACTTAAATTGTATACTGAGGCACATAGGTAGTAGAGATAGTGAGGTTATGCTCCTGTTGTACGTTCATTGGTTAGGCCCCATTTGGAAACTGGGGTACAGGTATGGTCACCCTACAAAAAAAAAGATACAGTATTATGAAATTGGAAAGGGTTCAGAAGAGAGCTACAAAAGTTATATCAGGTTTAATGGGCTTACATACTCAGACAGACTAAGAAAACTAGGACTATACACTCTCCAACTTAGAAGGACACGAGGGGACAAGTGTATGGCTTACAAAGCACTTTAGAATGAATAAATGGAAAATAGTTATGGATTGTCACTTAAGCAAGGAATATATCCTAGCAGAGGTCATCCTTTACAACTAACATTGGAAAAATGGAATTTACTAAACAGAAGGCATTGGTTCAGCCTCAAGGTACCCCCTTTATGGAATAGCTTACCAACGGAGGTAGTAGAGAGTGGTACCATAACTCAGTTTAAAACTAGGTTTGATAATCGTATATTGAACAAATACAAAATTATATGAAATATTAAGTAAAGCAGAATATGGACAAAAGTCTAAATAAATGCTTGGAAGATCTATGCAATCTATATTGTTGGTTTGTGTAGAATTTATGCTTTAGCGACTTCACATCCTGCTTACAGGAATTTTGAAGTTGCCTGTATGAATTCCATGATTGGGGAAGGGGAATGCCTTGAAGGCTTGTCAGGTTTTGTCACTTACTTTCATTTGGGCCAGAAGTTCACTCGATAGCCAGCAGGTGTTGCCACCTTTCACTTGCCTGGTGGTGATAGGGAAGTGTGTATCCTGGAGGTTGTGAAGAGCATCAGTGAATAGCATCACCACTATGGAGACATCTTTGAGTTGGTAGAGTGAGGACCAGTTTATGACCCAGGTATCCCTTAGCACCAGGTCATAATCTGGACATATGAATTTCCTAAAAGAAAGCAATTTGTGGGGAGGACAAGATGATCTGGTGGATAGAGCGATATACGTAGGAGTTTGGTCACTGATAGGGTCAGCCATGGTGCCTACTTGGATGGCAAGATTTGCATAGTTTGTGGTAATCCAATCAAGGGTGGTGTGGTTTGGGGAGTGGGGGTTGTATCTAGTAGGGGAGGAGACAACTTGCTCAAGGTGATGTGTCTTTAGCAGGTGAGCATAAACAGGTACTGGGGATTCAGTCCAGTGCAGATTTAAATCCCAAGGTACAATGGTGTCCCTGGAGTAGGAGCAGATGCAAGACCATCCAGGAAGTTAGTTAGTCCCTGTATACAACCAGAGGGAGGATTGTAGCAGCAGCCTACAAACAGTTTTTTCGATGCACGCAGGACAATTTCAGCAACCAGCCATTCACTTACTGAGGAGGAGGTGGATGGAGCAGGCAATAGTGGTGGCAATGATAGGGTCTTGTACATATAGTGCAATGCCACTTCCCCTCTTTGTGCCAGGCTGATCAAAGCACAGCAGTAAGTAGTTGGGGAGTTGGCAGGAGGCATCACTATGGTAGGGCTTATGCCACATTGTGAATAGTCCCAAGACATGTGGCTTATAGAGGCATATCCAGGCTTCCAGTTCAGGGAACTTTGCTGGGAGGCTGCATACATTCAGGTGTGCAACCCTGAGGCTGCAACGTCCTGTCCAGATGGTATTGGCATGGTCAGTGTGAATGTTTGAGGGTCCAGGGTTGACTTTCACATCCCCTACAAGGAGGAGAATTGAGAGGAGATGGCAGGTAGGGGGGTGTCAATTGGGGGACTATATAGTAAGTGAGTGGATGAACAAACAAAGTAGGCGGCGCTCATGGTTAGTCAGGAGGGCCAGCAAACCAGAACCTGTCTGAGGGGGGTAGCTATTGTCTTTGTATGTAGGATTTTAAGTGGACCTGGTCAGCAACAACCACGGTAGTACATAAGTCAGTCTCTAGTAAAAGGCGGGTCATAGTGCATACAGTAAGGAATAGCACAGGGGAGTGCATTTTGATATTAGAAAAATGTATCAGCAAGAAATTCATACTTTGTATACCAGCGAGACTGCAGCTACAGGGAGAGTCCAGTGTAGTTACAGGATCTGAAATACTAAAGAAAGTCGGCTGCTGTGAGCTTAATGCAGACTAGTGTTAGGACAACAGGCTATGTCTGTATCTTTAAGGGGTGTTTCTAAGAATTGAGAGAGAAAGGGGATGGAGATTGCCCAGGGGTGGTACTGATCGGAGAGGGAGAGTATTTAATTAAGGCTGCAGGTGAGGGATGATTGCTGGGATGAAAATCCCAGTTAGAGAAGCTCAGCAGCGGGCTAACCTAGCAGGCAGCAGAGAAATTTTTAAAAATCCTGTTCTGGCACCCAAAAACAAGCTGAGCCAGAGTAGCATGCTCTGATAGGCCAAGAGGCCAGAAGGGATTCAACCAATGAGGAGCCAAGAGTCTGTGGTAGGCCGCCAATCAGAAATGTGGCTTAGAATTCCAGCAGAGAGGCCATACCTGAGACTTCTTGGGAGCAGGGCGGAGGGTTCAAGGCAGCTGGCTCACCTTCCAAGCCAGGCTGCTCACTGTGGTGCACCCTGAGGGGGTGGTTCTTTAAGTCCTGTGAGAGGGAAAGAAGAAACAGTAAATTTGGGTTATGCCAGTTATGGCAGGCTGAGTAGTGCTCAGGTGGGAGTGGATCAGTTTGAAACAAAGAGAAGGGAAGGGAGTGCAAAAAGGGGGAGGGCAGAGTAAGGAGTTTATGGGGCACCAAGGAAATGGCACTTGTCACCTTTAGATAGACTTGAGCAAACAAAAGAAATGAAAATGAGCAGGCTTTGAGTCAGGAAAGAATAGTCACAGAGCTGGGGGAGGGAATGATAGTGAGTTTCTGAGACAATACAGGTGGAGCTAAGAGGACAGGGGTAATTTAGCAGACAGCTCTGAAAGGTCAGAAACAGCAGCCAGAAATGTATGGGTCTGGGGCCGAGGAGGTAGGCAGTAGGCTGGTGAAAAGAAAGGTAGAGAAAAATGACAAAAAAAGTGGGGAGAGGAAAACCGCAAATTGGGACAAAAATCACTTGGGTCCAAGAGTTTTGAGAGACAGGGAATGGGGTATCACATGGGCAGCCAGACCAAATGAGTCAGACATCAGTTTTAGTACAAAATATAATACAGGTACAACTAAGACTGGTTATAGCAGAAAATAATTAAAATGAAGCAGCAGTTTCAGTGAGGACAAGGTTTAAAAATCATTTAAAAATCACCTAGATACAAGTTCGGCTAGTTCAAGCAGATATAATTCAAATGAAGCAGCAGTTGTAATGAAAACAAGATTTAAGACCACAGGATATAAGCAGCAGTTAGTTTAGTCAGCTTTTTTTTTCCTTTTTACCTTCTCAGGCTGGCACACAACAAAAGTACGGGTCTGCAGCAGTTAAACACATGAACAGTTTTACAGAAAAACCCAGTTAGAGAAGCTCAACAGTGGGCTAAACTGGAGTTATCACCTTTACATTTCAAACTGTTAGTAAAAATAATCCTTCTTCAGGATTGCTTTAACCTCTAGGCTCTGCTGCAAGCTGATTATCAAAAACTACACATCTCATGGTTGGCTCTGTGGTGTCAACAGGTACTGCGGCCCATATCAGGATTTCTAAACCCCGGCTGTGTTCATGTCAATACGGATTTCTGGGACTGCCACAACACCAACTTCTGTCTTTCTCCATTCCCTCTCTTGCTGCTTTTTCTCTTACAGGTTCAGGTGTGAACTCAGGTCTACAAAATGCAAATGTGGCTACATGCCTACTGGCCTGGCACCATGAGGCCAGCCTTGAAATGTGTAGCTTTTGATTATCAGCTGGCAGTACAGCTGTGAACAAGCTTTGTTCATCCAGCAGAATGGATTTTGAGCATGTGTTAAGATTCTGAAAATATTATACTCTTTCTACAGTATCTGGATTTGACTTGAAAAGAAAAAATAGGACACGATTACTTGTGTATTAATTGCAAAAACACATAGATGGACAACATTGTTAAAACATGCATAATCTGAAATGCATTATTAAAATATAAAATAATATATGGGTTGGTGTATGTTACTAGAATTTTGCATACACCCGAGGTATGGGATGCAACATAAACCCCGAGGAGTTATAAAAGCATTGCACACTGAGTGTGTGTGTAAAATTCTTTTTTTTACACACACACACATATATTATTTTATTTAATGAATGGTGATATTATTTTCCCTTTCAGCACAGTTCAGTTAGTGCAGCACTTCTGTCAGAGATAGACACACACACACACTTTTGTTTTTTTCTTCTCTGTTTTTTGACATTACAGTGGCAATGACATTCTGGAAAGTTGCGACCCATCAGCATTGCTACATAGCGTAAGACAAGCTAGAAGGGTATGAGCAGCAGGATTAACCTGATTAATTTTTTTTTCATTTTCAAGGCAGGATCAACTAGATAGATATTTAAAATGATTTAAAATCTTACTTGTCTTAACAGTGTGTGGCAAAGCTTGTGTGCTGGTATCAGTGCTCGGTAATTGAGCCATCATGTTGTGCAAGATGTTGAGCCTGCCCACAGTGAAACTATACACCAGCTTTCTGTGGTGATGCTTGATTGACAGGTGGTGATTACAACCTCCTGGTGCTTGCCTCACCTAATCAGAAATACTTGACACCACCAACAGCCTTGCCTTGTCACCCTCCCCATAGCACTTATCTTCTATTTTACCTCTGTACCCATGACCCCTCCCCTTCCTACCTCCCCCCCACCTATCCCCTCTCTCCAGCACTTCTCCCGGTGATGTCTGACAATGCCTTCAGCTGCTACTACTCCTATCTTGCCATCCCGTTCCTCCTCCATTGTTCTTTACCCCTCTCCTAGTTGATATTGTTCCGGGCCATTCTATGTACTGAGCTCTCTAATGTGTTGCCTCCTCCCTTAATTAATAACTGTATAATGTACTGTTTACCTGCAATGTTGTTATTTCTGTTGTAACCTCTGTATTGTACTTCAACTGACGCGGAACCTTTGTAAAAGAGCCTTGGCTCAAAGGTATTTGTAATCCTAGCACCAAATAAATAAATAAAACCACACATATCAACTGGGAGGTTGTAACTGGAGATAAAAGTGTCTTTACCTGTATGTAAAAAATGATCACCATTAATTAAAGAGTATTTTACTTCTTTTGATGAAGTTAAAAGTAGAGCAGTTTCCTATTGAAATACTTTGGATGGAATGGGATTT
Organism: Neoceratodus forsteri; assembly: GCA_016271365.2. Lineage (NCBI taxonomy): Eukaryota > Metazoa > Chordata > Ceratodontiformes > Ceratodontidae > Neoceratodus > Neoceratodus forsteri. Next base: position 254,809,580 of record CM028137.1, on the reverse strand, counting down.
TCTACTGTAACAATGCCAGAATTCTATTGGATTATTAGGAGGCAGTATAGTGCAATGATTAAGGGCACTTAGCTACAACATTGGAGACCTGGGTTTGAATCCCACAGCCCCCACTTGCATACTTAGTGACTCTAAGCAAGTCACTTAGCTTCCTTGTGTTCCCAGGTCACACCTGGAAACAAGTTTCAGCTTAGTGTGCCTTTCCTGGTTAAACAATTTCCATTTCCCTTATTTTTACTAACAGTTTGAAATGTAAAGGTAGTAACTCACTAGTTTCATTGCACATAAAAAACAAATATTATTAAAGTAGAAAGTGTTGCAATTACAAAATCCCATTCCGGCAAAAGTATTTCAGCAAGAAACTGTTCTACTTTTAACTTCATCAAAAGAAGTAAAATGCCCTTTTAATAATGCATTTCAGATTATACATGTTTTAACAATGTTGTCCATCTATAGTAACTGTGTTCTATTTTTTTTCTTTTCAAGTCAAATCTGGATAGAAAGAGCATCTTTTCAGAATCATAATACATGCTCAGATTGTTTTTACTGTCTTTGTCCAGGAAAGGCACACTGAGCAATAGCTTGTTCTTGCGTGCATTGTGGGAGCACAGGGAGGCTGTGATGCCAAGCCAGTAGGTATGTAGCCATACTTGTATCTTGTAAACCTGAGTTCACACACAAAATTGTAAGAGAAAAGGCAGTAAGACAGGGAATGGAAAAAGAGAGCAGGTGGTACAGTGGCAGCCCTAGAAATCTGTACAGACATGTTCAGCCTGCAGTACTGTATATCCTAGATGTTAAAGCAATCCTGAACATGAATTATTTTTACTAACAGTTTGAAATGTAAAGGTGATAACTCACTAGTTTCAATGCACATACAAAACAATTATTATAGATGTAGAAAGTGTTGTAATAACACCTTAAGACACACTTAATAAAACAGTTGTTTTCCTATTTAACCTGTTGGATTAAATACAGTCAAAGAAGGACCCAGACCCTCTGTGACATAATTTCCTGTCAGGAGCCCAAAACATATGACTGCCACCAGCCCTTAATTACAAGGTGATTTACATATGAATAACTATGGACTGCAAAGACTCACAGATAAACACAATGACTCAATCAAATTAGCTTTCTATGGGCTTTCAGACATTAAGAAGTCCTGTTGATGACAGTTTCCCTTTAACTAGGATCTGTAGATGATTATTCAATAGGTATGGGAATGGGCAGACTGGGTGGGCCAAGCAGACCTTATCTACTGTCAAAGTCTATGTTTCTATGTAACAGGGCTGATCTGGTGAGCTTCCCCGTCATGTCTTGGGGAGATAAAAGTGAATTTACAAAAGAAAAGAGTAAAAACAACATACGCAGATCTCACAAACAGCACAAGTTGCTGCCCCAAAACTTTCCACATATTAAGACCTTGCCTCCTCGACAATGCATGTCAAATGTGGGATAATTTTGTCAGCTCCTGCCAAACCTTTTAAGGTACAAAGTCAGGGGTTTAACACAGAAACTCTCAGTCAACCCTAACTATACTGGCACTATTACAAACCTAGTGTTTGGTTCAGCCTTTTGAGCTGCTAGGTGCTGGTTAACCTGCCTTTTTAAAGGCAGGTTATGTGCATGGTCTGTGTTATTTGGAGGTATCATGTGGGTCACCATAGTGATGGGTGACATCACAGAGAGAGCAACCATGTATTGTTCAGCTCTGCGAGTGTGTCTACATTCAGTAACTGAGTGTGTACTGAGGAAAGAAGGTCTGTGCATTTTAACTGACTGGTGATTGGAGCTATTAGCACTATCTGAAACAAGTGGCTCATTTGTGCCGATACTGCAGCGCTTCTTTAGATCCCTCATAGAGGTCCATGGAAGCAGACTGCACTAGGGCTCCCTAGTGTTTGGTTCAGCCTTTTGAGCTGCCAGGTGCTGGTTAATCTGCCTTTTTAAAGGCAGGTTATGTACATGGTCTGCCAGTATCGGGAGGTATCTTGTGGGTCACCACAGTGATGGGTGATGTCACAGAGAGAGTGACCATATATTGCTCAGCTCTAGTGAGCAGAGCTGAGCATGGAATGGAGGCAATGCAGGCAGAGGCCAGCGGCATCTGCAGGCATAAGCAGGGGAAGAAGGGGAAGGAGACTATACCACATATTTGTGAGAGGATAGCAAGTTGAGTAACCAATTACGAAGGTGATAACTAGTATAAGGAGTGTGTTGAGACAAGGGAATAGCATGTGCAATGTAGTAAACATATTTTAGAAAAGTTGCAAGTGTATAACTACATATTAGGAGTGGGGAAAGGAAGTATAAATATATAAGGGTACACAGTTAACATGGATACAAACATAGTGAGGTTAGAAGGGGTGAAATAGGGTTAAGATGTATATTATGTAATAAAATATCAACAGAGGTAGCAAATGAGGTATTGGTGTATACTTGCCAGGAGTGTACATTAATCAAAGAATTAAAACAAACAAACTTGGTGATGGAAATTTAATTAATTATAATTCAGCAACAAAATGTAATACAGTACAATCAAGAACATGGTAACAAGAATGTAATTAATAGTTTTGAACAGCAGAATAGTAGAAAAAGAGATAGAGAAATAGAGGAAGATGACTGGTGGTATAAACCAGAAAATATAAGAAAGGGAGAAGGGCCATGAGATTTACCCTGGAAACAAACAATAGATATGAACAGTTAATTGATTTGGAAGGCGATGAAAATCAAGTTGTAAGTGAAATGTTAGAAATAGGACAGAGTGTATGTTCTGGGGGCCATGGACAAATAGGAAATGACAGCAATATACAACAAAACATATATGAAGGAAATAATAAAGACATAGAGACAGGGAATAAAGAAAACGTTTAAAGAATGAGGGAAAGGGTTGAAAAGGAGAAAGTAGCTACCATTGAAGGTTTTTTCTGGGAACATCAGGAATGTCTCAAATATAGAGGAAAATTTGCAAGGCTTAGGAAATAATCAAACTGAAGGACAGAACTGACAAGAGGGAAGCAGTCAAAATGTAGAGATAGAAGAATGGGAAGTAGGAATTACAGGAATGGAAACACAAGGAGATGAAGAAAATAATGTAGGACAGACAGGTGCTGCTAATGCTTAGATTCTGGGAGATTCAATCCTAAAATATACAGCCAGGTACTGTACACATCAAGGGGGGATAAAGAATGTATAACAACTAGTTACTTCTCAGGTACAAAAGTGAGAGATATTCAGGAAATGTTGCCTGATATTATAAAAGCTACAACTGAGGAAATCATATTAGTTCTGCATCTGGGAGTAAATAACATCAAAAATGGAATATAAGTGATATTAAGCAAGAGTTTAGAAATGTAATAGATGAAGCAAGTTGACTTGGATGTAAAACATATTTTTCTGAAATTCTCCCAGTACCAAGAGAAAGTGAAGTTATCCATAAAAAAATAAAATATCTGAACAATTGGTTGAGAGAATGGACATTAAAAGAAGGGTTAGGCTGCTTAACATATTGGGAACAATTTGATAATGATCCAGGTTAATTTTTGTAAAGATGGATTGCATTTCAGCAAAAAAGAAAGTAGAAAGTTAGGAATAGAAATTTAAAAAGTGTTGGATAGTCATTTAAACAAATACAACAGGGGAGAGTGGTAGAAAAAGACAGGAGAAAGAGTTCTGGATTTATAAAATTAAACAGAAAACAAAATTATCAACAAAAGAAAAGAAAGAGAGAAGTAACAACAAGTATATGTAATGGGTTGAAAGTATGGTCTTTGAATGCTAGGAGTCTTAACATGACTAAGAAAGCTGAATTAGAAATTAGACTGAAGACAGAGTGTATAGATATCTGTAGTATAACAGAAACATGGTGGGAGACGGATGTTTGCTGGAATAGAGAAATAGAGGGATATGAATTATTATCAAAGGAAAGAAAGAATAGGAAAGGAGCGGGAATTGCAATATATATAAAACAAGGAATAAAGTGTGCAATATATAACAAATATGATCAACAGGAAGAGACAGAATCAATATGGGTCTCAGTACAAGATTCCCAAATTCAAAACAAAATATTGTTAGGTCTGTACTATTGGTCACCAAATTCTAGTAGTATACAAGATGAATATATAGATAAATAAATTAGACAAGTAGCTATGCAAGGTGATGTAGTCATTATGGGGGATTTTAATTTACCGGATATTAATTGGGATAAGAGAACTGCAAAAAATGCAACACACAGGAGATATTTACAAATGATGGAAGAGGTAGGAGTAACCCAATTGGTTTACAAACCAACAAGGAGAGAAAATATATTAGACTGGATAGTAACAAATTGTGATGATTCGATTACAAAGATTAGCATTATAGAAAACCTAAGTAATAACGATCATGGGGTAGTTCAATTTTTCATTAAAAGAAAATTAAGTATTCAAAAAGGGGTTACGGTTACTAGAAATTATAATGAAGCAGATTTTCATAATATTAGAATAAAACTGGCAGAATGGAACTGGAAGGGTTTATTTAAGAATAAAACAGTGGAGGAAATATGGAAAACATTTAAAGAAAAACTACAGAAATTGGAAGATAAATATGTTCCTAAAAAGAAGCTGTACACAAAAAAGGGAAAGAAACCAATGTGGTGCACAAATGAAATAATGAGGTTGTGTAAAGAAAAAAATGCATATGATAAAATGAAAATTTTAGGGATTACAGAGACTAATATGGAGTATAAAAAAATACTGAAGACATTAAAAAAAAATAAGAATAGAAAGAAAGAGATTGGAAATAAATTTAGTATTTAGAAAAGACAACGGTAAAGGGTTGTACTCCTATATAAATAATAATAAAAATATGTTAAATCAATTAGGACCCCTGCTTGTAAATGATAGTGAAGTGTCTGACTCACTAGAAATGGCAGAACATCTGAACCAGTACTTTTGTTCTGTATATGATGAGAAGGCAAAGGATAATATTATAGCTAAAGAGAATATCAAGAGAGAGTTGGAAAGAGAAGTCAGTACAGAGCATATAGAAACATTATTAAAAAGGTTAAAACCCCATAAATCCTCAGGGCCTGACTCCTTGCACCCTAGAATGTTGAAGGAAGTAAGTACATATATAGCAGCTCCATTAGCATTGGCCACAGCAGAGGTGCCGGTGGATTGGAAAAGTGCAGTAGTAATACCTACAGTATAATAAAAAAAGGGTTAAAAACCTCAATGACAAATTATAGGCCAGTTAGCATAACTGCTGTTTTGTGTAAGGTGATGGAATGTTTTCTGAAAGACAAGACAGAGGAAGATCTAGTGAGGTTAAAAGTAAATGATACTAAACAACACGGGTTCAAAAAATAGGTCATGTGTGACTAATCAACTCATATTTTATGAATACATAAAAATGTTTACGAAAATAAGCCTATGGATATCTTATTCCTTGACTTCCAAAAAGCATTCGATGAAGTACCACATAACCATCTTATTGCTAAAATGGAGAGAACAGGAATTGACAGTAGACTAACAAGGTGGGTGCAGAGTTGCTTGGGGAAAGGAAACAGACAGTAAGGATAAGAGGAGCTTTCTCAAGTCAAGTGGGAGTGACAAGTGGAGTGCCACAGGGGTCGGTGTTGGGCCCCACATTGTTTTCATTATATATAGGAGATATCCATCATGATATACAGAATTTTATGGTAAAATTCACAGATGACATAAAGTTGGGTGACCAGGTGGGTTCATTGGATAATATCCAACTAATGGAAGCTGACTTGAAACAACTGGAAGAAAGGGCGTGGGAGAATAGGATGCCATTCAGTACAAAAAAGTGTAGAGTGATGCATGTGGGGAGTAAGAATCCCAAACATGAATACTATTTAAACAATTGTAAAGTGGGAGACACGAGTAAGGAGAAAGACTGTGGAATAATAATAGATGAGGGTATGACTTTTAAGGAACAGAGCTCAGAGATTATTAAAAAAATGAATTACATGATATGAAATATAAAAAGAGGCTTCATAAATAGGTCTAAACAATGCCTAGTACCAGTATACAGGGTATATGTAAGGCCTTGTTTGGATTACGGATCACCGGTGTGGAGCCCTTGTTTTAAAGGGGAAATAAATAGAATATAAAGAGTGCAAAGAGCATATACAAAGATGAGTTGGTCAGAAAAAAATAATAGGTTTTATATTATTGCTGATGCTTGATTACTTTTCCTGTGTATTCATGGATAAAACTTGCATTAAAATAAACTTAATTGCAAAAAAAAGAAAAAAGAAAAAGTAATAGGTATGAGGACAGGTTGAAAAGGTTAAATATGTTTAAATTGGAGGATAGAAGAAAGAGGATTTATTACAGCTACTCAGGATTATGAAGGATCCTGAGCTGGTTGAAGAATTAGGTTTGGAAATGGTAAATAAACCAGAAGGGTTGAGAAGACATAAGCTTCAAATAGAAGTTAACATGGTTAAAACAAATGCAAGATACGTTCTTTTGTAAATAGAACAGCTAGAATATGGAATGCTTTACCAGAATACATTGTTCTTGGTAATTCATTGGATCAGTTTAAGAGAGAGATAGATAAATTAGTATGTATAAGGAACTGATTGAGCCTGCTATGCAGGGAATGGTATAATGAACTATGATGCCTTCTTCCATTCTATTGCAATATGAAACCCAGTAATATATATATATATATATATATATATATATATATATATATATATTCTATGCAAAAACCGCATTAATACATCATTTTGGGTTAAAACACAAAAAGTCGGAAATGAAAATCTTTAGGGTTGCCCTTCCCCGGACCCACCATCATCCCAAGATTGACAACTGGCGGGATGTGTCATTGGGAGTTATGAGTCCTAAATGTCACCCCATTCCATCTGGAAATTACATTCACAAGCCACAGTAAATACGAATGGGATGACATTTAGGGCTCTCACAACCCCAATGACACACCCTGTCAGCTGTCAATCTTGGGATGATACGTAAGTCTGGGGAGGGGCAACCCTAAAGATTTTTCATTTCCTGACTTTGTGTTTTAACCCTAAATGATGCATTAACACAGTTTTTTGTATAGAATTTCCTTACTTTTTGAGAAAGAATAAAAAACTAAAAACTTGCATAAGTTAGTAAGAGCACAGTCCCTTCGGGTCCTGCGCTCCCACTAACCTGCGGAAGGTGGTGGGAGCGTGGGTTCTTTGGTCTCTGTACTCCCACTGACTTGTAAATGTAACACCATAATTCACATCTACGGGACATACCAAGAGCACCTTCCAAATTTCAATGCAAAAGACCAAATCATGTCTGAGATATAACATGTTAAAGTTTGAAATTTTCATTTGTCAGAGCTGCAGAATTCTGCACCTGTTAACATTTTACAGGCACAACGACTGACTACTACATCCATGACACTATGGCTGGGTACCTTATCAATTTCCACCCATCAGTACAATGTAAAACACCGTCCGCAACACGTAAATTGTGTCACGCAATATCTCTGCAAAAAAAATTTCAAGTAAAAAGACCAAACCATTTCAGAGATATTTAAACTTAAAGATAGGTGAAATTGCCCTATCTAATGCATTATAAAATCTGGCCATCTTGTCCCTATCACGTGATCAAAGATGGTGATCAAAGAATCTCACGATCAAAGAATTTGCAGGCTTGCAATCAAAGAATTTGCAGGCTCACAATCAAAGAATAAAAAATGCTGTAAATGAAAAATTAGAATGAATTCTGGGAAACCACCACCATGGTTCGACAGAACGAAGCCCCCTGAGCAAGACCCACCCTCATGTGTCTTCCTAGGACACCCCTGGACCAAGAAATTTGATTTTTTTAATTTGGCTATCTCGCCCCTCAATCGCAATGCATGATCACGATCAAAGAATTTGCAGGCTCACGATCAAAGAATTTGCAGGCTCATGATCAAAGAATAAGAAATGCTGTAATTCAAAACTTACAAGGAATTGCAGTAAACCACCACCATGGGTCGACAGAATAAAGCCCCCTGAGCAAAACCCATCATCAGTTGACTTCCTAGGACACCCCTGGGCTGAGAAAATTTATTTTGTAATTTGGCCATCTCATCCCTTGCTCATGATTGCGATCAAAGAATCTCATGATGAAAGAATTTGCAGGCTCACTATCAAAGAAATTACACGCTCAAGGCCAAAGAATAAAAAATGGTGAAACATGATTTTTTTCACAGATTTAAATGAAACCAATGCCATGCCTCAATAGAACGAAGCCCCCTGAGCAAAACCCACCCTCATGTGTGTCCCAAATTCACCCCTGAGCTGAGATAATTGTGTTTTAAGCTCAAGATGCTAGAAAAAGCCTGTCATGCTAATGAAGCAGAAGCATACAGTCAGATTACATTAAATTAATTAATTTTTCTTTTGAGAATGTTACATAATCTGAGGGTGTGTGTGTACTGGCAGTTTATTACTATTATTACTGCATTCACAAAAGCTGTATGCATGTGTGATTGAGATCTTTACAGCTGTGCTACTTCTGATAAGGAATTATGAGCTATAGCATTATGGGTTCCTAAAAGTGGGACAAATCGAGTTTTAGTGAAATATGAATGCATTTGTGTGGCTCTTGAGCTGTGAATGTGTTGCAAAAAACTAAATACAGTTGAGATCGTATTTCAGGTATTCCAACATTTGATTTTATATTCCATTCAGTCCAGAACTTTTTTCACTTGTCATTTAGTGTCCCATCCCTCACTTAAATTCCCTGAAGTAAGGAACTGTCAGTTGACTGCTGACTTGTTTCTACTGAACCTACTTTCTGCCTAAGCCAACAAGTGCCTGATTGTAAGGTGATTTGGGTTCACTGAAGACCTACTGAATACTCTTCTGTCTGTTTGCTTTTGAGTGACTTGAGGAAACCTCCGTAATTCCATATTTTTTGGCAAGAGGCAACTAACACCAGGACTTCAACCCTATAACATGTCTGTGGGTTGATAGACTTTACCAAGTAATTCATTTATTAAGAGATGTTTTATCATCTTTAATCAACTTTTCATAGTCTTCCGGGGGTGCGTCTAAATGCAGGCACTTTCTCACACCTCAACCAAGGGAGCAATAAATAGTATGGGCAAAAAAGAAAAAAAAAAGATAAAAATAAAGATACTCTGCATACTGGATAAAAATTAGACTTTAAATAGGAAGACTGGATTTAAGACATCGGCAGCAGCTTGGAAACAGTTATGTGTTTCAGAGAACTTTTCCCCATGTCTAAAATTGTATCTGATATTGTCCCATCTACTATATGTACTGTATCTGTTCATCTACAGAGAGGTACCAATATCTGACATAATGGGATGGCGATGACTGGAGGCTGACAACTAAAGGAAATTAATTAAATCCTTAATTCACAGTAATTTTAATGCTAAGTTTTGTAAGATGCAGTGTATTTTACATATTATTTTAGTAGAGCCTGGAAGAGAAGCAGAAGTGGATTAAAACTTTTAAGGGGCAGTTTAAATACATGCACCAACTGTGTTCCAAATCCCCCCACCCCCAAAAAGAGTTAGTTTTAAAAGAAAGGTCTGTGCTAGTACTTGCAGAAAAAAAGGCAACATTCAATAGCTCTGTAAAGGCTAGCACTACTATGCCTAGTTTGTTTATTTATTTATTCCTGTTTGGCTTGGCTCGCAGTATGTTATGCACCATTTATACAAGGGAGACTACGCGTTTTAAACTGCAGTAATTATTACCTTTTATAGATTCCTATCCCTGTTCCTGATTCCTCTTGATTATATTAAGAAGTACAGTACATAGGCACATTGATTGAGATGGAAAAAATTGTACAGCAATTTTGGTAAGTTTTTGGGAACAACTGACAGGTCGGGAATGTGTGAAGATACAGAAATTTCTATTAGTGAAATAAAAATATTACTGAGTCAGTACAGATTGCATTGGTAGCATCCAAGTTGTTTAGGAAGACCTTGGCACAGCATTCAGGACCAATAAAAAACGTTCAAGATACTGAGATTGGTGGCAAATGTGCATTTCTCTGTGTTAGCAATGTGAATGACTCATTAAACACAGATAAAGTACACTAACGTTACTACACAGCATTTTGATTAACATTACAGACATTGGAAAAATGAACACCATCTGGTGCCAGATCTAGCTGGATCCTGAGATTGCTCTAAAGTCACTTTGACAACTGCAGTATTTGTAAAAGAATTGCCGTTTCAGAACTGCATTCCATTTAGTGATAGTAACTTTTGTGCACTCCCTGTTGAGCAGTGACTAGGACACACACATACGTTACAAAAATGTAATTCAAAAAAGGGCAAACTTTATCTACTCCAGACAGGTTTGATTGCCAGATTTAAAAGGACAGGAATTTAAATATTGTTAGATTAATCCACCACTGAAACCTGTCAGATTAGATGAAGTTTGCTCTTTTTTATATATGACATTTTTTGTGTGCTATACTGCTCAATCGGGAGTGCAGAAGGCTGATGTTACAGTTCTGAAACATCAGATCTTTAAAAATAGCTGTCAAAGATATTAATACAGTAGAGTTCCATTCATCAAATTCACCAGTCTTTTTTTGTTTTACCTTTTAGTTTTGTAATTAATATTGACAACTGTGCCTTACCGATGGTTTCTTGTTACAACCCTAAAATGCCAGAGCTGTTGTTAAACAGGGCAATGCTCTCATGCTGCCACTCAGCATGGTCGAGCGCAGTGCATTAAAAAAAATGTCTCTAAGGTCATAACCTGTATAACCACAGCAGTTTCGGCATGCAACTAGAGCTGGCAGCAGATGCACCCATTTTTACCAGCAGGATGTCTGTAATATAAGGCAAAATGCTCTGCATTAATGATAGTGTAAACAAAAGATACTGACACAACTGTTTATTTTACTTTATTTATATATTTTTTATGCCAAATTCATTTATTCTGCTAGCACACATACATACAGAAAGGTACATTTGCAATTGATCACTGAATCAGTGCCAGCAAGTCACAGTTCTATTCTAGGGAAGACATGAGGTGTTAAATAGCATTGCAATATGCTGGCATGATTATCACCACATCATGACTGTCACCGATATATGGAGTCAATAATAAAGATAACAATGTTTGCCAGTATTTTTGTCTGAATAACAAATGCTGTAATTCAAAAATTACAAGGCAAGGAATTGCAGCAAACCACCACCATGTTTTGAGAGAATGAAGCCCCCGGAGCAAAACCCACCCTTATATGACTTCCTAGGGCACCCCTGGGGTCAGAAAATTGATTTTTAAATTTGTCCATCTCGTCCCTCGCTCACGATGCACTGATCGTGGTCAAAGAATCTCATGATCAAAGAATTTGCAGGCTAGTGATCAAAGAATTTGCAAGCTCATGATCAAAGAATTAAAAATGCTGTGATTCAAAAATTACAATGAATTGCGGTAAACCACTGCCATGGTTCGACAGAACGAAGCCCCCTGAGCAAAGCTCACCCTCATTTGACTTCCTAGGGTACCCCTGGGCTCAGAAAATAGATATTTGAATTTGGCCATCTCATCCCTTGCTCGTGATGCATGATCGCGATCAAAGAATCTCACGGTCAAAGAATTTGAAGGCTCACGATCAAAGATCATTAGAGAGCCACGATCAAAGATTTTAAAACCTTATAACTCTATTTTTTTACCATTTTGGATGAAACCAAAGGCATGGCTCAATAGATCAGAGCCTCCCAAGTAAAACCCATCCAAGTTTTACTTCAGGAGTGACCCCTGAGCCGCGATACTTGTGTTTTTATGATCAGAAATCTAAAAACAAGATGGCAGACATCATGATCAAAGAATTCTCGGGGACAAAGATTCTTGAACAGCGAGGCTGCAAATTCTTTGACCGCCAGGTGGAACCAGATGGCCAGAACCCTATTCTTTGTTCACAAAACATACATATAAATTTTCCCATTGACTTCTAATGGGAAATTAAAAGTGGTATAACTTTTGAATGCTATAATATTTTTTCACAAAACTAAAAGTGGCATGTTCGGCCACAAAAGCTCTTTCAAACAAGCCATCTTGCACAGTGGCATGCTATACAGCAGCTGCACAGGGCCACATACAAAATCCCAAAAGCTGCCTCCAAGAATGGATAATTTTGTATTTTTCAGCATTCTGGTGCACAAAGACTATAAGTCCAACCGAAATGAAATTTGGCAAATCAAGAGATCTACTATGCCCACCACACATACCAAATTTCAGGCAAATCCATTGCATGGGTCCAAAGTTATTAACATGCAAAGTTTTGACTTTAACATAGAAGTGACATCTCAACCCCAAATATAGTGGCGCAACCTCGCCTCTATAATATAAATACTGTAGGTCTGTATTAGTCTATCTATCTATCTAGCTATCTATCTATTTACCTACCTATCTACATGTATGTATGTGTGTGTGTATGTATATTACGTATATATGTGTGTGTGTGTGTGTGTGTGTGTGTGTGTGTGTGTGTGTGTGTGTGTGTCTATGTATAGTGGTACAGTAGGACCACTAAAGTTAGGTTTGAGTGCAGACTTCTGTGTTAAAGCCAAATATTTGAACCTTAATAACTTTGCAATCATTTGACAGATTTGCATGAAAATTTGCAAGCATAATCTCTAGTGGCAGGTCTTTTGATATGATGAATCTTGTGTGACTCCATTGTTTGGTTTCTGAGATACAGAGTGTCACATATCCCTAAATGTTACATAGAAACATAGAAACATAGAATTTGATGGCAGATAAGGACCGCTTGGCCCACCCAGTCTGCCCATTTCCCTACCTACTGGATAAGCTGCAGATCCTAGTTAACCCGCAGCCTACTTCTTCCTACCCCCACCCCCCAGAACTGCCTTATGACTATCCCATGCATGCTTGAATTCCACCACTGATTTTGACTCCACAACCTCCTTCGGAAGGCCGTTCCATGCATCCACAACCCTCTCTGTAAAAATACTTCCTTAAATTACCTCTGAGTCACCCCCTCTATTTTCACCACCCCCTTACCCTATACTTACCTATGTAGGTTGTACACTGTCATCTTCTGTGGACTGGGGCACATCTGCACTCTTCAAAGCAGAACTGTGACCTGAGGAATCAAGGTACTGTAAGTGCTGTATAATGTATTCCAATGATGTTTTGAACTTATGTTCATAACTTTGTTATTTTAGGACTCTTTTCACTGAATTTTCAACATGGACTTTTTGGGACCCCACCTCATGAAAACTGCAACTGTCATTTCATTAATCAGGCTCAGAAGATGATTTATGTGAAATCACCCTTTGGGACTGAATAATGGCATTTTAGCACCTGTGTTCATGAGGTGGGGTCTCAAAGAGGCCATGTAGAAAATTTGCTGAACAAAATTTCTGAAACTGGCCAGGTTGTGAGTGATTGGTGAAATTTTTCTAGGCACATGCATAACTTTGGTAATTTTCAATATTTTGACTCCAAATTTTCAACATAGCCATTTTCACACACCGCTTCATGAACAGCACAACTGCCATTTTTCACATCCTGTCCAAGATATGTTTTTGCATCTGTGTCATGGAATGGTGTTTTGGAACAGATTTGAACATTTTCATCTATGGGGTTTATGAGGTGGTGTGATCAGAAGGCTATGTGGAAAAGTTGGAGTCAAAATATGGAAAAATGCCAAAGTTATGACCATTTGTTGCAATTTCACTACACCTGCTTGTAACTTCAGAAATGTTAAATATGTTTATCCCATATTTTCAACATAGCCTTCTTATTACCCCACCTCATGTATGTCACAGCTGTAATTTTTCACATCCTGGCCAAATTGTGTTTTTGCACCTGTAGCACAGAATGGCATTGCAGTTGTGCAGAATTACATTTTGGGGGGATATGAACATTTTTTGTGCTGTGTACATGAGGAGAGGTAATAAGAAGGCCATGCTGACAATTTGGTTACTGTTGTCTTATAAATGGAAGTGCAGGACCTGGAGGGCCCTGTGCTCACACTGGATATGATTACACTATCTGAAAAAGTAAGGAAATTAATTGCAAAAAACTTCATGAATGCATCAGTTATGGTTGTTACTAAAGCAACAAAAACAGGGAAATGTGGTGTTAGGGTTTCCAACCTTAACATCCCACTCCCACCCTGCAGACACTGAAAGGCATCGGGGGTGTCTTGGGTTCATCAGCCGTAACGCGCACCCCATTTTCCTATATTCTTCCCATCTCAGCTTATTTACTTATGGAACTACTGATGACCCCCTTCATCACATTGTTTACAAGTATCTCTCAAATGCCATAAAAACCCCAAAACTGGTTACTATGGCATTTGTCAAATTAAATTTTCAGTACCATTGCCCTTTAGCATTGCAAACACTTTCACTTTTCTCAGTAACTGACGCGTGACCAAGTGGTGTTCGTTTCAGTAAACAACATGCCACAGAATATTTAGAAACAGCAATGTTTTGTATAAAATCATATAATTTGTGGGGTATAAGGTTAGTTTTGTCAGTTTTCAATCACTGAGGTGGTTGAGTGTAGATCATGGAGAGCAAGTGATTTGGTGGCTTTAGAAGACTAGATACTACCATGAGCGAGTAATGGCAACATTGATTCAGACTTACGTCTAGTCTTCTGAAGCTGCAGAGTCACTCGCTCTCCTCAATCTACACTCAGCGGCCTCAGTGATTGAAAACTGAGAAAAACTAACCTTAAACCCCACAACTGAATATTCTGTGGCATATTTTTTACCAAAATGAACAGGTAGGACACACTTCACTGACAGATCACTGAGTTACTCATTCCCCTCCATCTACACTCAGTGGCTTCTCACCTGTAATTATAAAAAAAAGGATAGGCAAGTATGTTTTTATGGATTTTTTTAACCATCCTCGGTGTGTGATGACCTCATAAACCTCTCAAGCTTCACTCTCAAGGTCTATGTGTCATCACACACCTTGGGTGTGTAAAACAATCCATAACCACCACTTGCTGATCCATTATTCTCTCTCTCTCTCTCTCTCTCTCTCTCTCTATATATATATATATATATATATATTATATATACAGTAAAACCCCAATTATCTGAATGGTGGGAGGACATCCATTTGTTTTGGATAATCCGGTATTCGGATAATTGGGTAAAGACTATTTACCGTAGCGCTGAAGCAATATAATCTAGCAGCATCACTGTTTTATCCTAAAAACAACAACTGAACTTGAAAATTAACAATTTTATTGTATCAAAGCATAGTATCAAAAATTTAAATGTTTTAATAAAGTGCAGACAGACCATATAAAGTGCTAAAAGTGCAGCGACAGTACTGCACAGTACAGATGCCAACAAGTCATAAAAAATATGTAAAACACATTTAGAAGCAGCAGTAACAGCAGCAGTCACTTTTTGCAAGTTGATGAATGTTAAAAAATTATGTTATCGTAGAATATTTTTTTCTTTTATTCATTTTTTCAACTGCTTGCATTCACAAGTTACATAACAGTAAAGTGTGCAGGTAGTCTGTGTTTTCTTGGCTTTTGAGCTAGTGTAAACTTTGGTTAAAAGCTTCCACAGCTTCACCCGTAGTTGGTACCTGGACAGTAATAACTTGGGTTCCATCTTCTTTCTTGTCCTCAGTCTTCTCTATGCTCTCAGGTATGTTCTGTGCAATGTCCATTATGTCATGATCATTAAGTTCCCCATTGTCATCATTTTCATCGCACTGTGCCCACTCATGTACGGCATCTGGGGAAAACTCTGTTTGCAGGGCTATTAACTCCAGTGCAGTGTTTGAATTGATTTGTTGTTGAATCAAAACTGGCTCAGACTGTGGCTCATGCAGCACCTCAGATTTTGCCCAGCACCGTACAATTGTCTCCTGCCTAATCTCCAACCATGACAATGCCAAGAGGTAACGAGCATCCTTGATTGTTAGTTTTTTTATGGCATCTGTTAGGGAGAGCTGTTCATTTTCTTCTGCAAGCACAGTAGACATAAGTTTAGCATGGTATAACTTTTTAAGCGCCGCTAAAATCCCCTGGTCCATCGGTTGTAGCCTTAAAGTTGTGTTGGGTGGTAGAAAAAGACCCCAAACTCTGCCATCTCCTGAAATTAGCTTATCAGGATCAGGGTGGGCACCGGCATTGTCTAAAAGCAGTAAGGCACACTGAGGGAGGTTTTGTGATCATAAATGATTCCGGGCAAAAGGAACAAATTCAGAGTGGAACCAATCCTTAAATATTGTCACATTCATCCATGAATTACTCTGTGCTTTGTAACTGACAGGCAAGGTTTGCATATTGACATGCTTGAAACATCAGGGACACACAGATTTCCCAATCGCCAAAAGCTTAAGACGGTGGCTACCAGTGGCATTTGCGCAACCTAAAACAGTCAGCCTTTCTTTGTACATATTGGTGCCAACTTCTCCAACCAGCTGGCTAGTGTCTTTTCAGGCATTTTTTCCAGTATGCACCTGTTTCGTCTGCATTGTAAATTTGTGCTTTGGTCAGCCCCTCGGCAGACATCAGTTCATGCAGCTTTTTTCTGAATGGGGCTATGCTCTCATTAGAAGCTGACAGCAACTCACCAGCCACAGAAAACTGTCATATGCCATGGCATTTTTTGAATCTGCTCTACCATCCCTCACTTGCTCCAAAGCTGTCGTCCATGCCATTCAGATGTCTGTGAAATGTGACAACCTTTTGCATTAGTATAGGTCCAGAGATAGGATTCCTTTCACTCTGTGCTGGACTAACCACAGATAGAGTGCCTTGTTGAGTAGCTTCTGGTGAATATCAAGCACATGCCGTGTTTGTCTGGTATAGTTAAAGTACCAGGGCACTCCCCATTTTGCTGCATTAAAGAGTACAATTTTTTAGCATAACTCCAATGTTCTTACTTTTCATACATTTTGGAGGGGTTCTTGGTTCTCATTATCTAGCTGAATCATGATTAAGCCTGACCACTTTCGGCAAAGTGACCACCTCCATCGGTCAGATAAAAAACATCACATTTTAACTTGTCATAACAGAGCTGAGGTCTCCTTGCTTCCTCTATTTTTAATGAAGAGACAACTCTCCTGGCTTCATTTCTTATAGTGTGCTCTGACCAATGAAAGTCTCACAGGTGTTTAATGGAGAACTTAGCAATTAGAGGAAGGTCACAATTCTCCTACAGTCAAATCAGTACAAAAGATTTGCAAGTTTTCATTTGGTAGTCATCACAACACCACAGTCTGTTAACCTGTCTGCTTCTAATTTACAGCTTTTAAGCAGTGAGTTCTATTAGTTAACAAGTTACTAGCGGATTGCAATGAACAGCAAAACTGCAAAACAAGGGAGGACACGTAGTGGATTTGGATAATGCGGAGATTCGGTTAATCGTGTTTCGTTTAATCAAGAGTATACTGTATCTATATATAATAACTGGTCAGCAATTTTCTAAATGGTCTGAACCAGTTATAATTAGCCATTATAACCCGCGGGTTATAGCAGTGAGCATGCGCCCAGTCACTCAGAAACAGCTGTTTCCTCATTAGCTATTCAGCTCCTCCTGGGCAGGCTAATCGCTTTTTTCAAACATGGTGCTCCTTAACCCGAGTAGCAAGGAGCTGCCAGATGGAGAGTTTACATAGCTTCTCTTTTTCTTTAGATGAGCCCCATGGTCCAGAACTTAAAAAATTACAAATAAAAAAGGTGTCCGCTTGATTCTGCTATTCGGCAGCTGTAGGAGACAGGAACTGCCACCGAAACTGGGAAGGGCTTAGAATACGACTTGGCTGACTAGAGTAAGTGCTGATCATGATAATGATCGCAAACTAACGTTATACTGTTTAGCAAAAAAAAAGCTGAATTAAATAAACACCTCTACAAAAAAGAAAAGAAAAAAACCTGGAGGACAGAAAAAGAGATTCTGTGTGTGTGTGTGTGTGTGTGTGTGTGTGTGTGTGTGTGTGTGTGTGTCTCAGCATCGGTGAGACAGGGTCACAGTACAGAAAAATAGGAGAAAATTGCTGACCAGCAATTATAAATAATAAGGGATGGGGAAGTGTCCTAAATTTGAAATTAATGGTTGCCCTCGGTGTGGGATGCCTTAATAAACCCCTCGGGCTTCGCCTCGGGTTTATGTAGCATCCCACACCTCGGGCAACCATTAATTTCTCATTAAGCACACTTCCCCATCCATTATTGTATATATTATATGGGTAGAGGCATGCCCCTACATTTAAGGTTGAGTAGGGTATTTAATGTTAAACCTCAGTTATTGCACTTTAATCACTTCACAACTGTTCAACTGATTTGCACACAGTTTCGCATGTGCAGTTTTGTGGAGTAGCTCTCTTGACATTCAAAGTTTTGCTTTCATCAGATGTGCAGATTCCAAGATCTGGATACTGAAAAAAAACTGAATTTTGCTGAGTTTTTTGCTGTTTTTTTTCAGCCCCTAGCGCCTAGATGGTTTGGATCCTGCAAAGAATCCCATTCAATTGCGACAAACTCAGTACAAAAATAAAGTAAAAAAGTCTGCTGACCAGCAAATAAAATTGTGTTTTCACCTTCCCTCAGATCTCTTAATATTCATTTTGGCAAGCACCGTATGAATGAAAGCACATCCTCCAATAGTAGTAACACCTGATTGGCCAGTCAGATGTTACTATTCTAGGAGGACGTCTTTATCATTCATACTTTCATTTACTCTGAACAGAATGAGAAAATGACGACGAATGCAAGCATGAGAAATGAATAAAAAAAAACTGACTGCACAAGTGTGTTTCGAGGTACAGAACTGTAGGAATGTAGAAGAAATGAGAAAAGTCTGTCATGGACTGCTACACAAAACCGTCACTACAAGAGACATAAAGCGCATACTGTATATTCACATGTTATTTCTGGCTAACCATCAACGTGGCTATATTTTAGTTTAATAAGAGCCTTATTGCACTTTAGGAGTTGGGCTACACTGCTTGATCTAATCATAGGGAATATGGCCAGGCTGATATACTGATGTGGGGGTAAAAGCAGCAAGTAAATGGTGGCTGTGAAAAAAAAAGAAAAGAGTGCAAAGCAGCCATTTATTTTATGAACTGTCTATAAGGGACTCCCACTATCAGAACTCAAACTTGCTATGCCACTTCAGCTCTACCCACTTCAGGATGCATGCTAATGTTATGTTGCTATAAACCTCAGACAGCGACCACATTGGAGCGGATTAGTATCCGAACACTGTGCTGTTATTTTTTTAAACTTTTCGACACAGCAAAAAACAATTGGTCTGTTCAGATGGGTCAGCAAACTGGGATAATTGGTTAAACAAATGTGTCCCCTTCCTTTGCAGTGCTGCTCCCTATACTTACAGAACCAAAGACCAGACTGCCCCCCCAAAAAAAAATAAACACACACACACACACACACACAGTCATTATTGAAAGAAATCAGTTCTACAAACTGGACCAGTTTGAAATATAAATCAATAGATAATAGCTAGCTAGCAAGCTAGCTAGATAGATAAGTAGATAGATAAAGAGAGACTGTAGATAGAGTAAACTGATAAAATAAAATATCCACCATCCTTGCTTAAATAGAATTTGTATACATAAAGTATGAATGAAAAGACATCCTCCTACAGTAGTAACACCTGACTGGCCAAACACTTTAGCCAGTTAAGTGTTACTACTATAGTCAGATGTGTTTTCATTCATACTCGTAGGACCCAAAACATAAAAAATAAAATTCAAAAAAACTTAGTAATTAATTAAAATGTCTAAATAATTAAAAAAAACTGGCATAAGGGATTCATTTAGGCAAAATATGTTACCCTGGTGGTTTAGTCATTCCCCTGCCCACAAGCCCAAATCCCCAGTTTTCAAACTAAATATTTCCCTTTTTACATTTAGTGTATACCACAAGCCCCAATTCCCCTGTTTTGCAACATAATATTTTTTCCCCTGATGGTTTAGTGGACACCATCATCAAGCCCTGAACCACTCAGACTCCTCCTGCCCCTCATTATTCTCCCAGTAGTGTATATCATTGTATTTGATTTGATTTGACTTGTTCCAAAATGGGTATCTCTGGTATGATGCTCCAGACAGTCCACTATCAACTACAGGGATCTCATCCCTCCCCAATCCCACAAGGCAACTGGCCAGCCCTCTTTATCCACTCACCTCCAACCTCACTCACAGGCTGGCAGTACAGTACTTGTCTTTTATGTGTGTAAGCAAAGCTCCAGTTGAGTATGCCTGTTGCACCCAAATCAGAATTCTTCTGCTGTAATATTAAACTGCAAAATGAACATACAAAGAAGCCAGCAGAAGGCGGCCATTTGGTCTATCAAGTCTGCTCATGTTGCAGGGTCCACAGCTTGAGCTACTGTACCTGCCCCCTCTCCCCACTCCTCCCATCCTCCCTACCCATGACTCTTACCCTCCCCTATACCTGTCCCAGCCTCTCTTAAAGCTGCCCACTGACTTCAATGAGATTGCCTCTTCTGGCAGCGCATTCCAAGCGTCCACCACCCTCTCTGTGAAGAAGTGCTTCCTGACCTCCCTCCTAAACCTCCACCCGCTAGCTTAAGACTGTGCCCCCTCGTGTTATGGCTGCCACTCAGCTTAAAGAGACTCTCCTTATCAACCTTATTTATCCCTTTCAAGTACTTGACAGTCCCAATCATGGTCTCTTTCTCTCTCCTGTCTTCCAGGGAGTACATGTGCAGTGCCATCAACCTCTCCTCATATGCCTTATCCTGCTGACCAGCTATCATCTTTGTTGCCCTCCTCTGGACCTTCTCCAGCAGGTTAATGTCCTTTTTGAGGTGTGGGCACCAGTACTGAACTCCATACTCTGGATGTGGCCTTACCAGTGACCTGTACAAGGGCAATATAACCTCCTCTCTCCTACTACTGATCCCCCTAGATATATATCCCAGCATCTTGTTTGTCTTTGCTTCTGCTTTTTTGTACTGTGTGGAGTGCTTCAGGTCACTAGTTATCATCACTCCCAGGTCCTTCTCCTCCTCTGATGCAGATACTTGGACTCCACCCAGGTAGTACTCTGTCCTAGGATTCTTGTCTCCAATATACATAACTTTGCATTTCTTGGCATTGAAGCCAAGCTGCCAGATCCTGGACCACCGCCCTAGCTTTTCCAAATCTTCCTGTTGGTCCTGTATCCCTTCCCTGTGTCCACTCTCCCACAGAGCTTGGTGTCATCCATGAAAAGGCACATTTTGCCCTTAATGCCATCTCTAATGTCATTGATAAAGATATTGAACAGCACCAGCCCCAGCACTGAGCCCTGCAGGACCCCACTGGTTACCTGTCTTGTGCCAGATAACTCTCCCCCACAACCACCCCTCTGGGTTCTGTCCTTCAGCCAGTTTTCCACCCATCTGGCCATCTTTTCCCCAACCATGAGATCCACCAACTTCCTGACCAACCTTTTGTGGGGCACAGAGTCAAAGGCCTTGCTGAAATCAAGATAGAGGCTGTCTAGCACTTGGTCCCTGTCTACTGTCTTAGTGACACAGTCAAAGTAGTCAATCAGATTTGTTTGACACAATCCCCCCCCCCATGAACCCATGCTGCCTTGCAACTTGGAGACCATGCTCTTCTAGATATTCCACCAACCTTTCCTTTAATATGGTCTCCGTGAGCTTGCCCACAATGGAGGTCAGACTGACTGGTCTATAATTCCCTGGCTCATCCTTGGGGCCACTTTTGTGGAGCAGCACTACATGTGCTGTTCTCCAGTGCTGTGGTACTATGCCTGTCTCCAGTGTACTATTACATAAGTCTTCCAGTGGCCCAGCCAGCTTCTCAGCCAGTTCCTTTAGTACCCTTGGGATGTACTCCATCTGGGCCAAGTGATTTGTCCACCTTCAATGCCAGCAGCCCCTACCTCACTATATCCTCCTTTATCACTACATCTGTGTTCCCCTCCCCCGCTCCTCTTTTCCCTCCTGAAGGCACTAGTCCATCCTTCTCCTTGGTGAAGATGGAACAGAAGTATTCATTTAGTATCTCTGCTTTACCCCCATTATCCTTCACCCATTCCATCCCTTTCTTAAGCCTAACAATCCCTTCCTTCTTGTCCCTTTTCTCACTTGTATAGTAAAAGAAAGCCTTCTCCCCTTCTCAATTCCTTCAGCTATTTGCGGCTCCTTCTGTGCCTTTGCTCACCTGACTTTCTTATTTGTCTCACTAGCCAACCCTAAGTAATTTTCCCTATCTACCTCTCTCTCGGGCTTTTGAATTTTCTATAGGACAACCTCTTTTCACTTACTGCCTGGGCAACCGCAGAACTGAACCAGCTAGGTGCATAGGCACTTGTGTTCTTACCCCTGAGCCTAATGCATTCATCTGTGGCAACCAGTATTCCTTCCTTAATGATGATGGACCACCTTTGGTCCATCCCCATATCTGCTCTGATGCCCACCAGATGACTCCTTAGCACTTCATCCATTTTTCTGAAGTCTGCCCTCCCAAAATCCAAAATGTTGGTCTTAGTCAGGATACTTTCCTTGCCCATATCCAACTGAAACCACACTGTGCAATGGTCATTTCCTCCCAGTGGCTCTCTGACTATTATTTCCTGTACATGCTCCCCATTTGTGAGCACCAGATCAAGAATTGCCCCAGCTCTTGTTGGTTCAGTGATGCCCTTCTGTGTGCACCTCTCCACATACCCTTGTTATGTGTTCCTCACCCACTCCATCCTTTACTAACTGTGTTCTTGCCCCTTCCACCTCCTCCCTCCAGACCTCTTCCATCACTGTGGGGGGGAGGTTCACTGACCTCCTACCCTTGGAGTCTGTGGGCCTGCACACCCACTGTCCCCCCCTCAGTAGTTTAAATTAAATGTAGTGGTTATGTATTCCCCCAGTTTGTCCCCAAGTTCCCTCAAACCCTCCCTACCAAGATGTAGCGCATCTGGTGAAAAGAGTGCTTTGTTTGGCCAGGTCTTCTCCCTGTCCCCGATACAGAAGAACATCTCCTCCCTGCACCATTTCCTCTGCCAGTCATTGAAATCCTCTATTCTTCTTTTCCTGGCTGTGCTGGCCCTTGGTACTGGTATCACCTCTGAGAAGGCAAGTGAACTTCTTTCCTCCCTGCAGATCTTCAATTGGAGGGACCTGGGAGGACAGTAGTCTCTATGCCAAGGACAGACTACACTTGAGTGAGGAGGGAAAGAAAGTGTTGAAACAGAGGATGGAAGAGTACATAGAGGAAGTAGGGAATTTAAACTAGGAGCAGGGGGTGGCAAGTGGGCAAGAGACATGCAGAGACCACAGGTTGGGAAACCATATGAGCTAACCCCCCATAACAGTAACAAAGGACAAATGGCAAGTACTATTGGTGATGCTAGTAAAGGAGGGCAGGCTGGGAGGGGGGAAGGGAGGAAGGTGGTTACCCTTAATGCTAGGAGCCTTGGGAGGAAAACTGCAGAGTTACAGGTGCTCATGGCAGAGGGAGAGGCGGACATTGCAGCCATCACAGAAACATGGGCCACCCAATACAATGACTGGGACCTATCTGTACCAGGGTACAGGTTATTTTATAGGGACAGGGTGATTGGGAAAGGAGGGGGATGGCACTATATGTGAAGGAAGGACGGAAGTGCGTAAGGGAGGAAGGGGAGGAGGGTAGTACGGAGTCACTTTGGATGCAAATCCAGGATTGCAAGAATAGGATTCTCAGAATGGGAGTGGTATACAGGCCGCCATCTCAGACGGAGGAGTTAGACAGGGAACTAGCGGGACAGATCAGGAGGACCTGCGAGAAGGGTAGTGTGGTGACTGTGGGGGACTTCAACATGTCAGAAGTGGACTGGAGTACCCCCAACAACCAGGAACAGAAGGAAGCAGGTACTGCTGGATGCCTTCCAGGACAGCTTCCTGCTGCAAATGGTCAGTGAACCAACCAGGCTAGGGAATACCCTTGACCTTGTACTGGCAAATGGGGACTTTGTGAGAGAACTTACAGTGACAGAACCACTGTCAGGGAGTGACCACCACTCAGTATGGCTCACATTGGATATGGGCAAGGAAGGACTGGAATCTGGCACAAGAGTGCTGGACTTCAGGATGGCTGACTTTGGGAGGATAAGAGAAGTAGTAAAAGGGTACCTGGCCAGAATTCAACCTAGTATGGACACTAACCAGAGGTGGGAGCTCATAAAGCTGGGGATAGTGGAGGCAACCAAAACCTGTTGCAAGGCCCAGAGCAAGAAGGCTAGGGCTAAGAAACCGAGCTGATTGAGCAAGGAGGTCATGGAAAAGGTAAGAAGGAAAAGAGCTGCCTTTAGGAGGTACAAGAAAACAAGGAGGGGGGAGTACAGGGAGGAGTACTTGACAGAATTGAAGAAGATAACACGGGCAGTAAGGGGAGCCAAGGCATCTATGGAGCTCAGGCTGGCACAAGGCATTAAGAAGGGGGAGAAGGACTTCTTTATGTACATCAGGGAGAAAAGGAGCTGTAAGGACCACATAGTAAGGATTAGGAAAGATGGGGGTTGGGTGGAAGCAGGGTGTGATAAGGCAGAAGCACTAAATGATTACTTCTGCTCAGTATTTACTAAGGAGAAAAGGGGGTGATACCCAAGAGGGGAGGAATGGCAGAAACAGGGGGGAGGGGGTGACAGATGGGGAAATCATGAAGGGCAGAGTTTGGGAGGGTTTGAAGGCACTGAGTGTGGACAAGGCACCAGGCTCAGATGGCATTCACCCCAGGGTACTGAAGGAGCTGGCAGAGGTCCTTGCAGGACCTTTGGCAGACCTATTTAATGCCTCACTACACTCAGGGTGTGTACCTCAGGACTGGAGGATAGCTCATGTGGTTCCCCTTCACAAGAGTGGCCCCAAGGATGAACCGGGGAACTACAGACTGGTGAGCCTCACATCCATTATGGGTAAGCTAATGGAGACTATTCTGAAGGAGAGGCTGGTGGCCCTCCTAGAGGCCAAAGGAGTACAGGACAGCAGACAGCATGGCTTCATACATGGCAGATCCTGCCAAACTAACCTGGTGGAGTTCTATGACTGGGTAACTAGGCAATTGGACAGAGGACATGCAGTGGATGTCCTGTATCTGGACTTCAGTAAGGCATTTGACTCAGTGCTGCATGAGAGGCTGGGAAGTAAGTTAGAAAAATTACAGGGGCAGATGCAAAGCTGGTGAGATAGGTAGGGAACTGGCTTCAGGAAGGCAACAGAGGGTGATGGTGGGTGGGGAGCTCTCACACCCAAGGGTAGTAATGAGCGGTGTTCCACAGGGCTCGGTGTTGGGACCAGTGTTGTTTGGGATATTCATTGCAGACATATCATTGGACATCAAGAGCAAGATCAGTCTGTTTACTGATGATACCAAGATGGGAGTAGTTGTGGATGACCTAGGGGGATGGCAGGGGTTGCAGGGTGATCTGGCAAAGCTTGAAACCTGGTCAGACACCTGGCAACCGGGGTTTAATGCCAAAAAGTGCAAGGTGCTGCATTTTGGGATGAAGAACCCTAGGAGGAGTTTCCAGCTGGGTGGAGTGCAGCTAGTCCAGACAGATGAGGAGAAGGATCTGGGGGTGCTCATTACAGGTTCAATGAATAATTTGGCACAATGAAGGAAGGCAGCTGCAAAGGCCAACAAAATGTTGGGTTGCATTGCAAGGGGCATATCCTCGAGGAGGGAGAAGGTGATTCTGCCACTGTATAAGTCATTAGTTAGACCGCACCTGGAGTACTGCGTGCTGTACTGGCGCCCATATCTGAAGAGGGACATTAAGTTACTGGAGGGGGTGCAGCGCAGGGTGACAAAAATGATCAAGGGGCTGGGGGACTTATCATATGAGAGGAGGCTGAGGGAGCTGAACATGCACTCGCTGGAGGAGAGGAGGGACAGTGGGGACATGACTGAAACCTTTAAGTACATGAAAGGAATAAACAAGACAGGTACAGAGGGGCTGTTCAAAGTAAGGAAGGGGAGGGACACCAGAGCCATGATATGAGACTGGAGGGAAGAAGAAAGGTTCAGGAGGGAAATGAGGAGACACCTTTTTACAGAGAGGGTGGTAGCTGGGTGGAATGCATTACCTGCAGAAGTGGTATCCAGTAGAATGGTGGACTGCTTCAAAAGGGGATGGGACTGGACAAGGGGGAGGGTCAATGAAGGGGAAGGGTGGAAGGGAGGGGCAGCTGCAGAATAAGGTGTGCTAGCTGCACATTTGAGCAGACCTGATAGACCTCTAGGCCTTTATCTGCTGGCAAATTTCATATGTTTGTATGTCTGCAAGTCCCTGAGCCTACTTTGCACTACCTCCACCTCCTCCCCAGCTAGGTTGTTGGTTCCCAAATGTATAACTAAATTAGATTTGCCTCCAACCTCCCTTATTATTTCCCTTATTCTTGGGCCCACCTTCCCCACTGTCAACCCTGGCATACAAACCACCCTCCTACTTGCATTTGAAACATAGAAACATAGACTTTGACAGCAGATAAGGACCACTTGGCCCACCTAGTCTGTCCATTTCCCTACTTAGAGGATAAGCTGCAGATCCTATTTAACCAACAGCCTATTTCTTCCTACCACCCACAAAAATTGCCTTATGTCTGTCCCATACATTCTTGAATTCTCCCACAGTTTTAGACCCCACAACCTCCTCAGGAAGGCTGTTCCATGCATCCACCACCCTCTCTGTGAAAAATACTTCCTCACATTGCCCCTGAGCTCATCCCCTCTATCTTCAAATTGTGTCCCCTTGTTCTTGCACATCTCTTTTTCTGAAAGATGCTACCTCTTGGACTTTGTTGATTCCACTGAGGTACTTAAACATTTCTGTCATGTCTCCTCCCTCTTTCCTCAAGGGTATACATATTAAGCTCCTTTAGCCTCTCCTCAGTATGGCTTCTCTTGCAGACCCTGCATCATTTTAGTTGCCTCCTCTGAACTTCCTCCATCCTGTCTATGTCCTTGCAGAGATGGGGTCTCCAGAACTGGACGCAGTACTCAGATTGGGTCTCACCAACTGTCTGTATAGTGGGATAACAACTTCCTGTTTTCTGCTGGTGGTGCCTCTCCATACATCCCAGTATCCCCAGCCCTCCCTACCACCTTCTCACATTGCTTGCCAACCTTAAGGTCATCTGATATGATTACCCCCAGGTCCCTTTCCATTTTTGTTGTTGTTACTACCTCCCCATTGTGTAATCTTCCCTGGGTTTTTGTTTCCCAGGTGCATTACTTTGCACTTCTTTGCATTGAATCCAAGCTGCCATACTTCTGACCATTCCTCCAACCTTGCCAAGTCCCTTCTCATCCTTTCCATGCCTCCTTGTGTATCAACCCTGTTGCAGATCTTTGTGTCATCTGCAAAGAGGCATACTTTTCCTTCCAGTCCCTCTGCAATGTCACTTATAAAGACATTCAAAAGGACTGGACCCAGTACTGAACCCTCTGGTCCCCTTTCCTTAGACTTTGACTTTGACGGGAGATAAGGACCGCTTGGCCCACCTAGTCTGCCCATTTCCCTACCTACAGGATTGGCCACAGATCCTAGTTAACCAACAGCCTACTTCTTCCTACCCCCCCCACAAGAACTGCCTTATGTCTGTCCTATGCATTCTTGAATTCTCCCACAGTTTTAGACCCCACAAACTCCTCAGGAAGGCTGTTCCATGCATCCACTACCCTCTCAGTGAAAAAATACTTCCTCACATTACCCCAGAACCGCCCCCCTTCTATCTTTAAATTGTGTCCCCTTGTTCTTGCACGTCTCTTTTTCTGAAAGATGCTACCCTCTTGGACTTTGTTGATTCCACTGAGGTACTTAAAAGTTTCTATCATGTCCCCCCTCTCCCTTCTTTCCTCAAGGGTATACATATTAAGCTCCTCTAGTCTCTCCTCACACGGCTTCTCTTGCAGACCCTGCACCATTTTAGGTGCCTCCTCTGGACTGCCTCTATCCTGTCTATGTCCTTGGAGAGATGGGGTCTCCAGAACTGGAAGCACTACTCCAGATGGGGTCTCACCAACTGTTTGTACAGAGGGATAACTTCCTGTTTTCTGCTGGTGATGCCTCTCCCTATGCATCCCAGTATCCCCCCAGCCCTCCCTACTGCCTTCTCACATTGCTTGCTAACCTTAAGGTCATCTGATATGATTACCCCAGGTCCCTTTCCTTTTTTGTTGTTGTTACTACCTCCCCCCCATTGTGTAATCTTGCCCTGGGTTCTTGCTTCCCAGGTGCATTATTTTGCACTTCTTTGCATTGAATCCAAGCTGCCATATTTCTGACCATTCCTCCAACCTTGCCAAGTCCCTTCTCATCCTTTCCACGCCTCCTTGTGTATCAACCCTGTTGCAGATCTTTGTGTCATCTGCAAAGAGGCATACTTTTCCTTCCAGTCTCTCTGCAATGTCACTTATAAAGACTGGGGTATTCCCCAGTGAATACCCCTAATTATGGAGTCCCCTATGATTGCCACTCTTACATCCCCTGCATCTGTGCTCCCCATCCTTCCTTACTTATCTTTGGTACTAGCTGCTTCCCCACCTAACTGCTCCCTCATCACCCTGGTAAACTTATCTCCACATCCACAATTTATCCCCTTAACTGTTTTTCCATCTCCCAATCTACCCCTCCCCTTTTGACTATCTGTGTCTGCTTTCAGTTTTTCTTCCCCTCCCCTCTTCCTTTCCTTTTCTCTCCCTTCCCCCTTCCTCCACTCCATTTTGCCTGCCTCCTCTTCCCTGCCCAACCTGATTAGTTCTCTCCCCCTCCACTGTACTCCTACTCTCAACCCTGGCTCAACCTGACCTCCTACCTCACCTCCAACTGCCCCCTCCCTCCTTCTAGACAGTGGTGCAAATCCATTCAATAAAGGCACCCCTTTAGAATTTCCCACCCCAGATGCTACTCTCACATTCCCTTCCCTTCCCCTCACCACTTGCCATTCCTCCACCCTCGGCTCCCTATTCCTCTGTGTACTGGTGTTCCTCCCCACTCCCATTCCCTGCCTGATGCTGTCACTCCCCTGGGCATCACCCTTCTGCCTTTCCCTTCACTAATCTGATCCTCTGACTTCCCACACCATCCTTCCCAGCTCCCATCTGAGCAGCCTTATTTCGGCCCTTAGCAGTTCCAGGCTTTTACACACAGAACATCCCCCTTTACTCCACATCACCCCCAGAAAGACTGCTGCCCCACAGCTATTGCAGTTTACCAGTCTCCTGCTTCCCATACATGTACCTATTTCCCCACTTCTTCAAAGCCCATCTTCTCCTGTAGTACCCTCCAGTTATACAGTATGTAACCATAAAATAACTATAACATTCAAAAATATATGAATTTCTATCTCACTTTACTATCGAAAGGTAACAACCGTCACAAAAATCTACTGTACCTTCTATTAATACAGAGTTCTGCAGAACAGTTCACACTCACTTACATTTTCTCTAAATCTCTGATTTTAAGAAGCATGTTCATATGCAGTAAAGCCCTTTCAGATGTTCCCATCTACATTATTATGCTGTTCATTTTTGAGAAAAAAATATGCACCACATACTATATATTGTACAGATCTGTCAGTCAGATCTCTTGATCATTCTCAGGCTGTTATTCAGATGGCAGTGGCTCAGCTGCTTGTGAACATTTTTCTTTTTATATTAGAGATTAGAGAAACTAAAAGCAAATGTGAATTTCATACTATTGCAGTTTGATTTATTAAAACAGCAGCAAAGCAATTGGACTTGGGTGTAACAGGCATACTCAGCTGGAGCTTTGCTTACAGGGAATTTAGTCCAGTAGTACTATACTGCCATAACTGGCATTGTGCAGGTTTTATCTCTTCTTTTTCAGCACTTTTTTGAGAATGTCATTTCTGTATAGTCATAGATTAAATGAGAAAAATGCAGTGTTTTGCAATGCCCTAATAAACAACAGAACAAAGTATAACATTACTTATTTTTGTGTATAAATCCAAAATGTATTGTACATTTAAATGGTCAGAACATAAAAACAGAGATACTGTATGTGTTTTAAATGAGCATAACATTTCATGGAGAACTGTACCCACAACCTCCAATCATTCTGAAAATAGTTGTTTGTACTGTAGCTACATTTTATGACCAAGGCCAGGTTAAAGAAGTTTACTAAACATACAAAACATGGGGTTTTTGGAGGAGTGGCAGCTGGCTGGGTGCTATTCAATACAAGCCCCCTTCCCCCATATGCTCTTTAGTCAAAGGAATTTGAAGTCAAGGTTGGAGTCACTGAAGGGCAATCCCTCAGAAATTTACATAGATACATAGATACATAGACAGTGTCGGCAGATAAGGGCAGATAAGGGCCTATGGCCCACCTAGTCTGCCCATTTGTGTCATTAATTGCTTAAATGTGTGATCCCTTTTTTCACACCTTTGCAAGCTCTGCTGATTGTCCTCTAATTCAAGACACCCAGAAATGAAATACTTGCTGAAGAAGGAAGGCTTATAGAACTTGATAAAAAAAACTGCTGCTAGTGCTGTTGTTGGCATACAGGCGAACCTCTGGTGAGAGGTGTTCCATATGTAACATTGATTTTGATGTAACTATGCATTTTTTTAATTGAACTGTGCTGTTTCGTGAGTGTGTGACTTCCTGGGTATTATCTTGGAGAAGCAAGCAGTCACTGGCTCTGCAGTGCATTCTGGAAGCGTGGCAGTGTGTCCCAGAGCCCAGAACTTTCTGAAATGCCTGGGAGAGTAGTTTCTGGCAGCAACTACTTAAACTTCCACTTTTACAAGCACTACAGCATAACTTTGCTGTCCTATCCTGCTGATATAGCAGGTTTTTAATGTTTTTAACACTGTTAAATGGAATTTAAATACCAGTGCCAATACCGGATGTCAAAGTCTGCCTCGCTTCCAATTCAGTGGCTCAAAAGACTTGCATTAGCGAATGGGGTGAGTGTGCATGGGGCCACGCACAGAGACACACACACATCCTGCGTGTGTCTGCTGTGTCCGCTGGGGAAACGGGAACAGAAGGCAGTATTCATACTATTGTCTAGAAATACTGCATAGTGAGTACTTTGTTTACAAAACTATACTGTGTTTAGCTATGGATAACATGTTGTTTCAAAATTATTGCAGCTCCTGCCATATGTATGGCCAGGGTTGCCAAGTAACAGTTTTCATATGTGACATGTGTTTTTTAGTTCACACACTTCAAAAGGAAGTATTAAGGCTTTTAGACAGAGGAGCAGTGGGACAGGACATAGAAGTCCTTGAGAACTACATTGATCATATGGTTGACCAATTGGAGACACCAACAGTTCCCATTAATACCCAAGTAACCAATGATGTAACTACTGCCACTGGGGACACTAATACCCCTCCCCCAAACAATTGTGGATGACTGGGCTTTGGTCACTAAACACTCAAAAAACATAGAGAAGGCCAAATATATTACAGTGCCCCAGTACCATTCAAAATAAATATGAAGTATTAAACCATGATAATCAGGCACCCCCACTACTAGACAACTCATGCACACTATCCACTAATAATCAAGCACAAGTGATTACTAGCAGACCAGATAAAGCTGTGTTTAATAGGCCATTCAGTAGTAACATTAAAAAGTGTACAGTATGTTAAAAGAGATACTGGATCCAACCACTGGGAAAACTCTGCCCAGGTCTCCGCCTCTATCAAACAAGAAAGAGGTTTTATTTATAGGTGATTCCATTATCAAATATAGTGATAGGGTAGTTTGTAACCCAGATAAAGAATCTCATGCTTGTTCTAGTTTTAGGGGAGCTAAAATATCACAGTTAACCACAACGGCTAAAGACATACTTCTTAATGCAAGAGATAACCCATTAGTTATTATTCATGCTGGTACCAATGACATCAATCGAACACATCTTGACCAACTAAAACAAGACTTAACAATGTCCTTGTAGACAGAGAATGCACTGTGTGCTTCATAGAAATCCTACCAGTACCCAAGCATCCCATTCTATTTCAGTCAAAATCAAAGCATTGAATAAATGGCTATGTAAGTGGGGCATCAGACAAGCATCTCTTGTTTAACTCGTAGGGAAGATTTCAATGATAAACCTGCTGTCTTCTGCTGGGATGGTCTCCACCTTAATAGAAGAGGTGGCATTCTGCTGGGAAAAAGTATTACATCAGACATAAATGACCATTTAAACTAATTTCTGGGGGGGGGGGAGAATGAGGCTACACCCACATCACTAGAAATAGGAACCACTTTGTATAATAATGTGAGAACGTGCAACATCTTATCACTTAATGCAAGATCATTAGACTTATTAAAAATTGCTGAGCCTGAGGCTAAATGTGCTCTACATGACATCAGCATTATAGCTGTTATGCAAACCTGGTGGGACCCTTCATCTATATGGTCCAAAGAGATCTCTGGTTTTAAACTATACCATAAGGATAGAGTTAATCACTTGGGGCGGGGCCTTTTTGTTAAGGATGACATACGTCTCATGTATGTAACTACATAACAAATTCCAAAAGTATATGGGTCAATATTCCGTTTAGAGGTCAACCACTATTAACCATTGCTACATGCTACAGGCTCCCGTCTGCTGATTTTGAGTACATTACCACACTATCTAATGATATTTCTCATCTAGTCAACTTACACGATGTTATAATCTTGGGGGACTTTAATATGTCCAAAATTAACTGGGCTACAATTTCTGGCACTACTAACCATGAGAAATATTTTGTATCCTCACTAATTGATGCTGGACTTGAACAAATAATAGCAGTGCCTACCAGAGGTAACACTATTCTAGACCTTCTGGTTACTAACATCTCTCATAAAGTAGCTAAAGTCAGTATCTATGACCCACTTGGCAATAGTGACCACAATTCCATTTTACTTGAAATAACGCCTAAACATCATCCTCTTAAAAATCAAGCCATATTTAAGAACTATGACAAAGCAAACTATAAGTGCATCAATGATAGTTTAAACAACATTGACTGAAACACAATTCTCACTCCCTTATCATTTGATTATGTATGGAATTATCTCAAATCCATTATTCTACATCTCAAAAAGTTATTTGTCCCAGTCAAAACAAAATAGGATGTGAAAAATGACAGCTGTACAGTTCATAAAGAGGTGTAAAAAAATGGCAGTGGTAAAAATGTGGCATGTAAGTATTGCAAATATGCGAAGTTACAAGGGTGCATGGGAAATGCGCAAAGCACACTTGTAACACAGGCATTTTATGGAGTTTTGGCACCAGATTTTCAACATAGGCATTTTAGCACCTCTAATAATGTACAGTGTCACTGTTGTGTCCTCAAGCTGTCTCAAAAAGTGATTTCACACAGCGACCGTGCTATTCTTCACCGGACGTGCGAAAACACATTTCGGGCAGGATACGTAAAATGACAGCTTTACTGTTCATCAAGAGGTGTGGAAAAATGCCAATGGTGAAATCCAGTGTGAAAATATTACAAATGCACAACGTTCCAAGTGTGCGTGCAAACTGCACAACGTACGCTCATAACACAATCATTTTATGGAGTATCATCACCAAATTTTCAACATAGGCATTGCAGGACCTCTGCTAATGAACAGTGTCACTGTCAGTTTTGCAATCTGGCCCGAACACTGGTTTCCCACAGTGACCGCGGTATTATACGCTGGAAGTGTGGAAACACATTTTGGCTAGGATGTGAAAAATGACAGCTGTACTGTTCACAAGGAGGTGTAGAAAAATTACAATGTTGAAAATCTGGCATGAAAATATTGTGAATTCGCGAAGTTACAAGTTTGCGTAGCAACTGCACAATGCACGCTTGTAAAACAGCCATTTTTTGGATTTTTTCCACCAAATTTGCAACATAGGCTTTTTGAGAGCCCATCTCATGAACACTGCCACTGTCCTTGTGTTAATCAGTCCCAAAAGGTGATTTCCTGCAGTGACTGCGAAATCACCTTTCGGGACCAATTAACATCAAAACTGTGACAGAATTCAAGAGGAGGGGTCCCAAAACCCCCATGTTGAAAATCTGGTGCAGAAATTCCCAAAAATGCCCAAGATATGTAGCAAAGTTGAAAAACCCCTATTTAGTCCATTATATAGCTTACCGGCATTTCCTCAGTTTGCGGACGGCTTTGAAGAGTGCAGACGTGTTCCCAGTCCAGTGAAGATCATCACGCCAGACTCCAGAGGTAAGTATGGAGTGGGGAAGGGGGTGTGGGGAGGCAGGGTGTGCAGTGGGTGGGTGTGGGTGGTGGATAGGGAGACTACGAGGGACCATTTTCAGTTTACAGGTACCGAGGGGGAAAAAAAAAAAACAAGGACGGTTTCCTTTTTTACAGGTCATTTCTTTTGTTTTGGGGGGGCACAGTAGCTGATGGGGGATTGAGCACCCCTGTCAGCACAGAAGAAGGGGGACATGATGCCAACGAGGAGTGGGCACCCCCGTCGGCAAACAACAAGGTGGGGGCACATTCTGCCAACAGGGAGTGGGCTCCCCCATCAGCTCATACTTCACAGGGCAGGCAAGCTGACCGGGGGATTGGGCACCCCGAAGTCAGTGCTGTCGGCAGTGTAGGGCCACTGTGCCGCACTGCTACTAGCTGGCGAGCACATAGGAAGGGTCCGCTACATATGACAAGCTTTGCTCGGATTGAAAAGGACCTTTCCTTAGATGTGCTTACCAGCTTAGTATGCATGGTGTGGCATCAGCATGCAGGCTATTTAGGGAATGAGGGATGCATCTACTGGTACGTGCCCTGCATTCGCCCAACAGCAACCGTGCCCCCAAATCCCCACTGCCACAAGATGTTGGCTGCGCACAAGCACCAACATAACAAAAAGGGGAAAATCTCTGTCTGGTTTAACAAATCTATTAAAACTCAAATAAAAAAAGAGAAACTATCTTCACGCCTGAAAACAGAAGATAATAGTAAAAAAGGGAATACTTTGCTTAAATATAAATTAGCAGTTAAAAAACTCAAATAGTTAATTAAACACGATAAATGTAACCTAGAGTTTAAAATAGCTCACAATAAGGACTGTCATAAATCCTTATTTTCATACCTTAACAGCAAAAAAGGTAATGATAAACATATTGGCCCCCTTATCATGAATAACAGTACTATCACATCAGAGAACGATACTGCCAACACCTTTAATGGCTATTATTGCTCAGTGTTTTCCGCTAAAGAATCCCATCAACTCACAAATTCTCTTGTACACTCTGCTCCACATATAATTTGTTTAACAGATACCATCCAAGCCCTAAAAACTCTTAAAGCTAAATTAAGTCCAGGCCCTGATGATATTAGCCCAAGATTCCTTATAGAACCTTCCAAAGCTACAGCAACCCCACTGACAATTATTTTAGTTAATCCTTATAGCAAGGAGTGGTCCCACATGATTGTTTAAAAGCTACAGTCATTCCCATTTTTAAAAAGGGCTCCTTATCTAGTACCAGTAATTATTGACCAATTAGTTTAACTTCGGTCATTTGTAAGTTGATGGAAAAAATAATAGAACATTTATTAGATAAAGAAATTGGATTACTTGGCATTACAGATTTGCCCCAGCATGATTTTAAACAAGGTCACTCATGTACCTCTAATTTAATCACCTTTTATAATCATGTAAGCGAAGGCCTTAACTCACAAATTTCCATGGATGTTATCTTGTTGGATTATAGCAGAGTGTTTGATAAAGTCTCACATGGTAAACTTATCAATAAACTCAATTTGCAAGGCTTTTCATCTCACTTAGTGCATTGGATAAACAGTTGGCTAACAAATAGAACATAGCAGGTTAAATTCCATGGAATTCAGTCAGATATTTGTCTTGAGAGCAGTGGTGTCCCTCAGGGATTGGCCCTTGGCTCCACACTGTTCAACCTATTTATTGGTGACATGCAGATTGGCCATACAAATTTTTTATCAAAGTTTGCAGATGACACTAAGTTAGCGGGGAAGTGGACAATATTCAAAAC
This sequence comes from Neoceratodus forsteri, assembly GCA_016271365.2. NCBI lineage: Eukaryota > Metazoa > Chordata > Ceratodontiformes > Ceratodontidae > Neoceratodus > Neoceratodus forsteri. The sequence goes on along the minus strand of CM028137.1, from coordinate 254,773,604 downwards.
TTGAACATTCTAGCTGCAGACCTTCTAGTTATTGAAAAGTGGGCTCTTGTCAATGGCATGTTATTTAACATTGATAAATGCACTGTCCTACATTTTGGAAAACACAATCCTAGATCAATGTACACTTTAAACAATATCCCTCACAAGTATTCAGACTGTGAAAGAGACCTGGGCATTAACATTAATAATAAACTCTCCTTCTCTGAACATTTGTACTAAAATTGCCATACATTCAAACGGGTTATTAAAATCCATTAACTGCACTTTCATCTCAAAAACAGAAGAATGCATAATAATACCCTTATACAGATCTCACATCAGACCATTCTCCAACTTTGGTTCTCCTTTTTGGAGCCTCTATCTTAGTAAGGACATAGTTAGGTTGGAGTGCATTCAGAGACATGTAACAAGGATGGTCCCATATCTTGCTACAAAACATTACACGGAGAGACTGCAAGCCACAAACCTATACTCTCTACAACAAAGATGCTGTAGAGGAGATACTTTATTCCTTTTTAAATTATTAAAATCTCCTGATCTAGTACAACAGTGTGGGCTATCATATACAACTCATAAAATAGTGTCTAGACTGCATAATAAATAACTTGGAAGTATGCAAGTCTATGTCTAATAAAAGATTAAACTATTTTACAGTAAGGGCACCTAGATATTGGAACCAGCTTCTCCAAGAATGGATTGAGCTCAATATGGTTGGTTCATTAAAAAAGGGTTTGGATAACTGGCTCACAAATCACACCTGGGAATAATGTCCCACTTCATAGTGGGGGACAATCATGGTGGGCCTTGGCCTTCTTTTGTCCTACATTACAAAGTAACCAATTATGAAGTACACATTAGGCAGCACATTTATGGGAAAACAGCTGAACAGCATGAACTAAGTAGATTTTAATTGTTCGCTCTAATAGCATCAAAACTTAAGTTATGTATACTGTATGTTCTTACATTCATCTTCATCACTGACTGAATATCCAGGCTGTGAAAATAAATTTGCTACAAGTAAAGCACAAATGGTGATATATTGTTGCAATAGTTCTCCTTAATCTTTGAAACAGTACAACATTTATAGACAAATACAGTGTTGCAAAGTGAAATGTTTTTTTATATAATGTATCAAGCTTCAGTTGCGGCTACATAGTGGCTGCTACAAAATGATACACAATAAAAAAACTTGTAGCAACTCTGTTAGACTTTTGTCTTCTGAAAACAATAATGTAAAGTCTACAAAGATCATGTGGCCTTTAATCTTTTCCACTCATGTTTATAATTCTCAACTGTCCCAGACTTTGCCTCAAAAATGTCCTCTGCCCCTCCTACTGTAAATTTTGCATTTCTCTTTCAGAAGGGTATGGATTTGCAAACTAAACTAATGCCAGCTATTTTTTAGTGGTTATCAAATAATAAATGTTGCCAACATGCTCACTCAAGGAACAGAGTAACATGATTCCATAAACGTTGGGGGAAAATGTTTTCACACACAGGGATGTGAGAGTATGGACTATGCTGCCTGTCTAGGAACAAACAGATATTCAAGACTATATTACTGTAAAGCACTTTGTTTGCAGCCAGGCTAACGGATGTGAACTACCTCTTGCTATGTGGCTAACGCCAGATTTGAACTTGGAAGGGGTAGTGATGGGGTCTGCAGCCACTCAACCACCCTCAGCTAATGTACAGTATGTCAGACACTTGTTTTGCTAAAAAAAAATTATACAGAAACCATGCTTCACTAATTTGTCATTCAAGCTTCAGCATCGAATAAATTAACACTTAAATAAGCTAGGAACTACAACAATGTCTAGCTAGTGCCCTCTCAAAGAACAATTTGAAGTCAACATACTGTAGGTCCCTTCTCAAACCTAGGTTGCCATCAAGGCAGCGCAATGTACTTCATCTGAACTATTGAATGCTACACAATATGCAAAAGGTGTGACAGTATTTGAAACAACTTACACTACAGTATGTCTGCTTTACGATTTTTTTTTAATTGTGTGTGTAGGTTCAAATGTGCAAGGGTTGTATGATTCAGTGTACAGTGTGAGACAGTTGCCCATTGATTTAATATTTTATCTCCCACCCCACCCCCAAAACCACACCTGCTGGATTATAATGTGGAAACTTTGCCAGCTTCTGGATCTAAAAACATCCGTCTCCCAAGTTCCCTTTTCAAACAGAGAAATTACCACTCAGTTTTGCATAATGATGTGTCACTCTTTTGCTCTCTTTGCATTTCTCAGCATGATGTCTAACTTGATGATAGTCACCCCCATGTAAGGTAAAGCCTGTAGTTGAGTATCTCCACCAACAACCCAGCTCCACCCCCTCTGAACACAGACTCCTTTTGCAAAACCTCACTTGAGTAGAATCACTTTGGAGTGTTAGGAGTTGAGGTGGGGTGGGGGTGGAGATACACAAGTATAGGCTTTACTTTGAATGGGGATGACTATCAGCTAATTAGATATCAGGATGAGGCAGGTGCATAACATAAATCATCTCATACTTCAATTTAATTTTATTTTTTACCAGTAAACTACACCATTGAGATTCACATTTACAAGGTGGTCCTGGAGGGACACCACAAGATTATACAAAAACATATCAGACTACCATGAGATTCTGACAAAGTTAAGACAATTTGTGTTCTGCAGAAATCCATTAAAATCCCTGCAGCCAAAGTTAAGCTATCATAGTTTTTGAACTGAAGGAAAAAATCATATTCTTTATTTTAAAAGATGATGTCTATCTCAATCTCTCACAGTATAGCACCTCTGTGTGCCTCTATTGCAAGAAGTACTGTATATTGATGACTGTTGCACATTCCTAACTGGTTTAAAATAAACTAGATACTTAGAATTACTTGGAGCAATTTAAGAACCAAACTGTGCAACAGACATTAACATAGGTACAGTATTTTGGCACATTTTCCTATATTTCATATGCAGAAGAATTACCTCTGTCATTTCTAATCTGCAAGCCTCTATCAACTGTTGGAGACTGAATTGGGAGATTGGAGTCTTTTACCTCCTGACAACTGTAATTTTTAATTTCTTTCTCTTCACTGGTACTCAGTTTAGTGAGCTTTATTATTTGTGACAGAACCCTACAATTGCAGTAAGCAGTTAATTACTTTTCTTGATGTTACTGAAATAAAATAGATATGAAGCATTCAGCAGATACAAATAAAATGTCCTCAGCTGCCTGAGGGAAGTGAATTCACCAGCCCACACCAAGTGGATTCTCACACACTGGTCAGTAAGATATCACTCCTGCAATGAGGTCAGAAACTGTTAACAGCAGCCAGGATTCAGCAAACAATCACGGATCTAGCCAGGAACATTGTGTCTAAAAACAGTGTGGCACAAAATAAAGCAGGGAATACAATGCAGGCTTGCAAAATCATCGCCACTCCAAATCACACAGGCAGGTGGCAAGTAGTATAAGGTATGGACCTCTGGTGGCCTGTAGGTACCCCAGCCAACCTGCCACATCCCAGTCCCAGCAACAGTAGACCCATTAACGATCCCCAGTGCCACCTCCACCACCCAGCCATTGCTGATCACCGATCCACCCACCTGCACTAATGCCATAATAGGCATTACACTGCAAAATATCCCTGCTGCCTAGTGGACCACCCCAAGTAGTCCCCCACCACCCCACTCCTACCCCCACCCCTAGTGGGTGATCAGCATAGCCTTCCACTCTCCACCATGGCTGGCCTCCCCATTGAGCTACAATGAATGAGCATGTACCCTGTGTGTGGGTACATGCTCATTCATTGTAGCTCAGTGGTGCCAGCCATGGTGGGAGAGGGAGGAGGGCTGTTCCATGATCCACCCCTCGTGAAAAAATACTTCCTCACATTGCCCCTGAGCAGTCCCCCCCTCTATCTTCAAATTGTGTCCCCGTGTTCTTGCACATATCTTTTTCTGAAAGATGCTGCCCTCTTGGACTTTGTTGATTTCACTGAGGTACTTACTTGGTTGTGAACTATTCTGAAAGAAAACTTGTGCAGGTGTGGAATTCTGCAAAAATCCCCACAGTTGTGAAAATTCAGCATCTGTGGAAATTGAGCAAATGCTGAAAATCCCCAATTGTGGATCTGCAGCTATGGAAATGGCTTAGGAGGCACAGCAACAGTGAACCTAATTAGCTGGAGCAGCAGACTTTAACATTTCTGCCATAACATGAAGCTGAATGCACCCACAGAGAGACAAGCAACCAGTCCCTCAACTGGGACCACTGCAGCACCACAGGTACTAACAATACCATGGCACCACAGTGGCTCTCTGCCACTGCTGGTCATCCCTCCCTGGAGTGTTCCTGTTGCCTGTAGGAGTAACACTCATTGCAGGCTGTTCAGGCTCTACTGCCTGTGTGGCTCCTTCATGGGCTGCATCGGGTCTGGTAGGGGTTGTTTGTTGCCATTCAATGGCAATGTGTGCTAATGTTGCTGTAACTTCAGCTGCTGATACACCCACTGGGATGCTGTTACCTGTGCCTGACCTCAACTATAATTGTATTTCAGTTGTTGGGGTACTATTGCGGTTTGCTGAGGGAGTGTTATGCCTCACTCCAATGTGTGTAACATTTTTTCCGCAACTGCGGAAAAAACCTGACTGAGAATAGTCTTTGAGGGGCTGTGCCATACATATCAATTACCTTTCTCCCTCAGGAACTTCTGCAGCTGCACTTTTTTCCACAGTCCGTAGTGTATTTTTTCCATAGCTGTGGAGGTTTTTGTGAATAGCACTAAGAGGAATTTCCCCTTTATTTCCATAGCTACAGACGTTTTGGGGACTTAGGGAAGGTTTTGCACCTTCAGAAAGCTTTGTCAATACTGCCCACTGTCTTTAAAGTAACAGTGCCGATGGGTTCCTTATGTTTGTGTTTTTTTTGTTACAATAGCTCATCTATAAACAATGAATGTGAAATGGTTACGTAAATAAATGTTTGTTGCACAAAAATAAATTGTGTCGGTGTTTTTTTTTTTCAATATATTTCTCTTTTGTTCAAATCTCCATCCTGACTGAAGTGCTGCGGCCATATCTGAATGGACTTCCATGTTGTTGATAGTGTATTAAGCAGATATTAATGTCCCCCACAACATTTTAAGCAGTCCTGTCATTGTTTGTCTTTGGAACTGCTGAGAATTATGTGGTCAGTCCGTAGTTCCTCTCTGATGATCCTTGTCTGAGTTAAGTTTCACTGACAGTCCATCTTTACTGGAATGGTCAACATATGTTTACCATGCTACAACATTTTTTTTATGAACAGTTAAAACAGAATTCATTAGGGTTACTTGTTATGGAGCTCAGTTAATGGCTATTGATTTTCTTCTGAACCATTTTAGAAGTGATGCTGCTGGGTTGTAAATTATAGCTATGTAGCTTTAGTTTTAAACTTATTTCTACTCAACCCCGAATCCATCCTGATGTGAGTGTGTGTATGCATGTGTCTGGGTTGGGGGGCCATCTCATGCATATTCAGTTCCCAGAGTAATAGTCTTGCAAAGAACTAGCTTACACAAAACACACAGTGACACATTTTAATTCCTGTTTTTTGTTTACTTTATTACACTGACACTGGATGGAGTGTCCTGTACTGACAAACTGGTGTAAAGGTCAATACTGTAAAATTGTTATTATGTGATAAAGAGGAATGTAATCTACTTTTAAACAATCTGATTCTGTTACAAGTTCCACCTCTGCCACTTGCTATTTGTATGTTTAGACAAAAACCAAAAGTCACTCAACCTATTGATGTATTCTAAACCTCATGTAAGAGAATTCTTTTTCACAAAAAGAACTTTACAAAAAAAAAATAATGAGAAGACACAATGACAAGTACTTTTATTTGTTCAAATTGCAAGTGAGCAAGATTTTACTCTAACCATACTGTATGCCATAACCTCCTAGTTCTGCACTGCAGGACCTAACTGCAAACCAGATGTTTCTGGTATGATGTGTGCTGTAGGAAATCAGTTATAAAATTAAATAAAACATTTAAAATAACTGACACCTGGCATAAAAGATTGATAACCAATGTTCTGGAGTGCATCAGTTAACTGACAAAGTCGTTGCAAGTCAGAAGACAATGTAAACAGTAGCTGGCAAACATAAATACGGTGTTTTTTTTCCTGAAATGATTCTGGTTCTAACTGTAACTCAATTTCCTGTGCACCAAAAAAAAAAAAAGAAACAAAACTGAGGAGTAATACATATGTGTGTTGTTCAATTCTGAGAAAATCAGGAAGTGATGGAAAGACACTGATAGATTAGGAAAAAAACAAGAATGAGTGTATGGCTGTGTATTTTCCAAAACAACATTACCAGGGGACATAAATTTAATGTACTATCATGATTTTAAAAAGATGCTACTTTGCTCATACTCAGTACTCAGTGATTGTGTAGTGGAGTAGCCCCCCAAGGAAAGATCAATATTTCAGCAAGAAAAATGCAATAATAGACCATGTGGTAGCACACTCCCCACCCTGCCCCCACCATCCCCATCCCAACTCAGTAAAATAAATAAATAACATAAAAGAAAAAACACAAAACCTCCATGGTGGTGTAGTGGTACCAGACCCTCCCATACCTGTAAGGCATCTCACAACAACCTAGCTCCCTACCACTGTTCCCTACTCTAATCTGTATGAGAGAATGGGATGAGGGTAAGGAGTGATTGTACAATGCTGAAAGGGGATGCAGGGTTGGAGTACCACTAGTCCACCAGTGATTTATTATTTTTTTTTAGCATAAGAGATCTGTGATGAGGTATTTGGGGGGAGGGGTGTTGACTAATGCAGAGAGAATTAATGCATTATTCTCAGGGGAGTTAATGGATATCTGTTGGCGGCGCACTCAACTGCACCACCATGTGATATATGCAAACATCGGTTATTGGGGGGTCGGAGGTGTGGGAGGAGCAACACTACCAGGGGACATAAGTTTAATGTACCAACTGGATGTTAAGACATGAATTACTTTTCTGACATGGCAGCAGCACCCAGTCAGGTGCCAACATACTAAGGGTAATGTACAGGTGTGCTCCATCAACTCCACTACTCCTCCAGTGCCCTATGCCTATGCCCCACTCCTGTCACCATGTTTCTTTAAGCACCCACACAGTATCCCAGCATCACTTGTGGTTGTGTGTGGCAGGGGTTGGGGGGGTCATCTCCATCAACAAGGTCATCATACTGTATGTGCAAAATATTTTGCGCTCATGCACACTTGTGGCAAGACCAGTGACAGTGTTGCAGGGACCCTATTTTTTTTTCTGAATCTGGCACAGGGTCACTGGTGAATACAAAGCATGCAGCAACCTTTATCAAGATGCATCTTGTGTTGCTCTAATGGGTATTTTACAATCTGGCCCATTATTGTCATCTTGCTGTTAGGTCCCCCGTGCCCACCAACAAAACCCACAAACACACTTATATACTGTATATATTCTTGAATGCAAACATGTTCCTCTCATCCCCTTTTTGATCCCCCTTCTGTGAGTCTATGCTATAGCCAATCAGGTCTCTTATTTTTCATGGGGGTCATCCTCCCCACTGTTCATGCTTATCTCCCCAGTCTGTTGCAGGTGTGCTATACCTGCATTATGGGCAGCAAGTAGATATATCCCCCTCCCAGCATGCCCATTCCCAGTGCAGAACACAATCTTAGTAGTCTAAAAAGGTTGGTGGGGGGCACTCAGTCTGCTCAATTGCAGTCACACTTCAGGGGCTGAGCATTGGAATAGCTGACCAAGATCGCCCCGTGTGTGAATTTCATTTTTTAATTTACTGTATGTCATTTGGAAGCAGATACAAGAAATTAAATTAATTTTATTAACAGCACAGTTCTGTCTGTGATGGAGGCAGCAGTCAGGAATTTGCGTAGCTGACAGGCACACAAGTTGTGGTGGGGGAAAGGTGATGATAATTTCTGAAACTAGACTGAGTACTTGTGAAAAAAAAAAAATGAAAAGGGCTTCATAAATCTTCCAACAATTACTATACACCACCTGCTGGTGCACAGGTACATACAATGGAGAAATAACAAATCTGGCATTTCTGGGACTCAGATAAGATGCTGTCACCACCAAGTGGATTTACAATGTATTACACTAAGAGACTACATATACCCCACCCCAGAATTACAACAGGCACCACACTGAGTGGTACTGAGCAGCATGACAAGTGGTGCAGTGCAGTACTGGCTGGCAGAAATCAGTACCGTTCAACTTATCTGTAGCAGCCATTGTATTTCAATGGGGTTTTTAACTTTAATTCATACCTTTGTCAGTTTTGCATATTTTGACCCCACATTTTCAACATATCCTTTGTGGGACACCACAGTATGAATAATGGTAATGGAATTATGCAAATCTGACCCAAAAAGGTGATTTCATGGTCATTTGTCAAATCACCTTTTGGTTGGGATTTGGACATTTTAACCCCCTTGTTCATGAGGTGGGGTCACAAGAAGGCTATGTTGAAAGTCTGTGGTCAAAATATGTAAAACTGGCAAAGTTATATGCATCCATTGAAATGTTGTGATGCTGTCTTGCAACTTTGATAATTTAAAATATTTTTCCCCCAAATTTTCAACATAGTTATTTTTTACACCACCTCATGAATGTGACAGCTGTCATTTTTTAAATATTGGCTAAAATGTGCTTTCACATCTATGGCATGGAATCACATTTCAGTGTTGCAGAATGATGATTCAGCAAGGATGTGAAAAATCTTCAGTACCAGGTTGATGAGATGGGGTAATACGAAGGCTATGCTGACAATTTAGTTGCTGTTTTGCTACAAATGCATCTGGGCCCTGCACTTCCACAGCAACATGCATGTATACATTTATGGGGGAATCGGAGTGCAGGGCCTGGAGGGTACTGCACTCCCACAGGCAAATGAGGATGCAATTATATTATCTCAAAAAGTAAGGCAAAATTCTTTGCAAAAAACTGCATTAATGCAATATTTAGGGTTCTGCCTAAAATTACAAAAGTAGGGAAATGTGGTTATAAGGTTTCCAACCCTAAAACCCCACCTCCACCCCTGAAGCAAATCAGGGGTGGAATCTTCCTTGGCATTGTCAGTCCTAAAGCTCACCCCATTCTATATACTCCTAAAACATATATACCTGTGTCAATCACATCTTAGCTTTCTTGCTACCACAATGGGGTGAGCTTAGGGTTGAGACTGCCAAGGAAGACTACACCCCAATTCACTTCAGGAGCGGGGGCAGGGTTTTAGGGTTGAAAACTCTAAAACCACATTTCCCTACTTTTATCGCTTTTGGCAGCACCCTAAATGGTGCATTAATGCAGTTTTTTTTTGAAAAGAAGATAGATAGAGAGATAGATAGACAGACAGATTTAAAAAGACTGTGTCAATACACCAGTTAGGGTTCAACTTAACCCCACAAAAGCAGGAAATTGTGGTATTAGGGTACCCAACACTATCTCCCTAACCCAAGTACCAAAGGGATAAGACATGGAAGCAACCATAGACAGCAATCATCAAGTAAGACAAATATACAGCTGTTTCCACATGACACAAAATGCAGCAGCACTGATGTGCTGTCTTTGTGGGTCTGTATCTGTGGCTGAAGAAGTGCAGCTAGAAGTATGTGTGTGTGTGTGTGTGTGGGTGTGTGTGTGTGTGTTACAGCATATAGAAGCACCTGTGGCTGCAGAAGTGCTGGCCCCACAGGAGTGCATGCTTCTGCAGATAGAAGTAGTGTTGCAATCCAGGAATCATGGATTTCTATCTGTTGCTGCAGAAGTGCAGGCCTCTTGGGGTCTGCACTTCTGCATCTAGAAGTCAATGTGTGAGGCCTACACTTCAGCAGCTAGAAGCTGATGTGTATATCTTATAGTGTGCATGAGTACCTCAGGCTAAACACAGAGTAGACAGAGTAGTGTTGCAATTTGGATAGCATGGATCCTGCACTTATGCAGCCTGAGGCTGGTGTGTATGTCTTACATTTGCAGATGCAGAAGCACTGCCCCCCAGGGGCCTGCACATTTGCAGCCAGAAATGTGTGTATATTTTATAGTGTGCATGAGTACCTGTGGCTACAGAAGAACTGGCCCCATAGGGTCCTGCACTCCTGTAGACAAAGAAACTCTTGTAATTAGGATATTGTGGTTTTGTATCTGTGGTTGCAGAGGCCTATGCTTCTGGAGAGAAAAGTAATGTTGTGATTTGAGTATTGTGGATTTCTATCTGCAGCCAGAAGTGAGTGTGTATGTCTTGCAGTGCGCATGCCACAGATACAAATCCATGATGGTAGTGGATCATTGTTACTGCATTTGTATCATCTGGAAACAGTTGGATGTTGTTTATCTTACCTGATGATAGCTGCCTGTGGTTGCTTTTGTGGTCTTGTCATTTTGCAGCTTAAGGGGTGGGGGTTAGGTTTGGGAACCCTAGTGCCACATTTCCCTACTTTTGTGGCATTAAGTTAAACCCAAATGTTGCATTAATACAGTTTTCTGCAATAAATGTCCTTTATTTTTGAGATAGTGTAATTGGATTCTCATTCACACAGGTTGGAATGTCTGTAGATGCACAGTGCCCTCTGGATCCTGTGTTAAGGTAAGAGACCATCCATCTGCCTGTGGAAGTACAGTGTCCTCCAAGCCATGCACTTCCATGTGACTTTGGATGCAAAGAAATTGTGGAACTGTCGGGGGCTGCCGAAGCACAATGACCTCAGGGCCCTGTGCATCCATGAAGCTTCAGATCCAGAATTGCAGGGCCAAGAGTCCACCTGACTGTAGAAGTTCCATGCAACTATGGGTGCAGAGGTGCAGGGTCCTCTGTGCCCTATGCCAAGAGAAGACTTCTCTTCACAATATGGTTACTTGCAGCCAGCACTGCACCATCCTTTCCCAGGTTGGGGGTGGTGCCACATGGCAGTGTTATCCCTCAAGCATTGACCCATCCAGCTGGCTGAATAAGCTTGTCCTTGAACTCAGCTCACCTGAAGAGGCTCACAGAACACTACTTGCTCAGCCAAATGATGGTCCTGCACAAAATGTTTCTTTATAACTTTTTGCTTGATATGTTGACCCTGTATCAAGAAATTGGTAGCTAGAATGTGTTGAATCCCACCCTAAATGTGACTTTGCAAAGCAGCTGTGAAATCACCTTTTGATATTATTTGAAAATTCCCACCATCATCATTCATTAGGTAGGGTCATGTAAGCAGTTTGTTCAAAATTTGGGACTACAATATTGTAAAACGGCCAAGTTATGAGTAAAAGTATCTAAGACACACAAACAAAATCACATAGTATTATATTACTGAACTTAATGTGCAAACTAAAAATTCTTGGATCACACTTAAAAACTTGGTTCTATGTCACAATAGTGAACACAAAACGGCGATTGCTATTATAGCAAGTGTATATCGCCAAAAAAATAAATTGGTGATATACATTTGCAGATGACCCAACATCCAGCAAAAAAAATAAGTGTTTATGCAGGGGGGGCTGCACTCCACTGCACAAACCCTCATAGGGGGCTTTGCCCCTGCCCCATTATTTTAGATTCTTAATTCTAGGGGTTGCATGTCAGGAAGGGGGCACAGTCCTTATTTAAAAAAAAATTAAGTCCCATAGCTGCAAGCAGTGGCAAAATTCCTACCCTCCCAGTCCCCGCCCTGAACCCAGTACCTGCTGCATCAGAGCTAGCCTCCCTCACCACCACATCACACGGCTGGCTCAGCGGCAGCAGGCACACCACAGCACAATAACCCTCTTCCCTATTCTTCCCCATCCCCTTGCTATCCTCCCTTTCCAGTTGTCCTCCCCTACCCTCATGGTAGCAGTGCGTCACTACCCTTGTGGGTCACCCATGATAATAGCACCGAATATAAGTCGATATTTTGACAGTCACCCATATATGGTCGCTATTATCACAGGATACCTAAAAACATCAACCATTCAGAAAGAGACTTTTAAGTTTGCACAAAAACATCCTTGGGTCACAACCAAGGATTTCTTCATCCTCATATCAAAATCTCCATCCAGTTCCAAAACTTTTAGTTCACCCAAAAAATTCTTCAGTTGCACTTAACTCAAGAATTCTTCATGCACATGTCAAAATCTTCTCCTGGCCCAAAAACTGATTATTTTCAGTTTGCATAAAAAATTCTTGGGTTGAACTTAAATGTGCAACCAAAAAAGTAATCCAGTAGAAAAACAAGTATTTTTGGTGTGCACAAATAATTCTTGGGTCTCACTTAGATGTGCCACCAAATATTAATCCAGCAAAAGAGAAAGCATTTTTGGTATGCACAAATAAATTATTGAATAAAACTTACATGTGCAACCCAAGAATTCAATTTTTGGTATACACAAAAGATTTTTGGGTCACACTTAAATGTGCAACCCTTGAATTCCATTTTTGGTGTGCATGCAAAATTTTTGGCTTGCACTTAAATGTGCGACCCAAGAATTTGCATCTTGCATCACAAAAATCGGGCATGTTGCTTAGTTGATGGCCAGATAATTTTTTTTTTTAATTTTCACTACACGTCATGAACCTGGTTACTAGAGTCTGTTAACTCCTGCCCAAAAGATGCTTTTGCAGAGCAACTGCAAAATCACCTATCAACCTGTAATTGAAAATTGGTCATGTAAACAGTATATTCAAAATCTGAGAATAAATTCTGTAAAATAGCCAAGTTATAGACAAAAGTATGTGAGACACAAAAATGGGATTCTTGTGTTGCACATTTAAGTGTGACACAAGAATTTATCATGCACAACAAAAATAGAATTCTTGGGTCTCACTTTTAAAGTGCAAATCAAGAACTGCATGTTTGTGGTGCACAGAAAAAGTTAGTCTTGCAAATGTTAGTGTCACATGTTAATGTCACAGTTAATTGTGTGACACAAAAATTTGTGGCATGCAACACGCAAATCTTCCATTTTGGGAAACTGACCACCAAAGTCCTAAAAAGGTATTTGTGGCTAATTTTTTGAAAATAAACAACAGAATCTTATTTAGTATATCCCATTTAGCAAATGGCATGTGTCTTGTTTTTCAAATAACTAGTTATCATGTATTTTCAATTTTTTTGTCTAAAAAAATTGCTGTCATTGTGACATAAACATTTTTGCTTGCAACATGAAAACATTAATTTTGCAAAAGTGAAATGGCCAGAAACCAAATTTCAAAACCTTATAACTCTGGAATTAATTAATATTTTTTTCACAAAATGTTTTAAAGTCACAGCTATGGCTTTAGCCCCTTCAGCCATGAAAGTTTTGGATCAAATTCCATACTGTCTAGGCTGAAGGTAAGAGCAAAAGAAATGCTAAAATTGGCCAAAAGTGATGTTCTGTGTGTATTTGTGACATATCCAGATCTCAAAATTGGGATAAGGGTCTGTTACAACATTTTCCATGTCTCTAGAACTTTCCAAGCATGCCAAATCTGGGGCAATTTCATCAAACACCACCAAAGTTAGTAAGCTGCAAAGACTGGGTTAAACACTAAGACCTTCGCTCAACCATAATTATACTCACGCTATTGTGCAAGCTTAAAATATATGTAGTGGTAGTCACACAAAAGTTGACCAGGTACCATCTACTGTGTGGATAAATTTAACCATGGGGATCTAGGGTGAGGTTAAATGCAATATTCTCATTCTAGGTTTGACCACCCTTTGAATATCAAAAACATTTGACCACATTTTTTCTTGACATGCATTGCATAAATATGTATAGATAGATTCAATGGATTCCACCCAATACAGACACTGATAAATAGGCTTGCCAGGATTCAATAAATATCAGTAAAATGTGATAAATATCAGTTTTTAAAAAGACCCAAAATCGACAAAAAAAAGATTAACATCAATATTGATTGAATATTTAACAAAGGTTGCTTGTCAGTTTTGTGACTGTGTCCCACTGCGGCCACTCATGTCCAGGACCCTGCCCCACTGCTGCCACTCATGTTGTGCTGTCTGTGGCTTCAAGGATGTCTGTAATTTACTGTAAGTAGTTTGCCAAACACAGAAAGGTACAGTGAGTGGTTCCCATGCTCCAGGTATCTAGCTCTAGTGGGACTGGATCATTGTTTCAGGTAACTGTTTTTTTGTCCAGTAGACTGTGCACTGTGGATCATGTGTGCTATCACACACTATGGACTGTGTACCTTTTGCAAACATAGAAAGGTAAAATCCAAACCACCTGTGTTGCCCTTCAGAAGCCTTTGTTGGTACAGGGAGGGGTTCCCATGCTCAGGGTCTCTAGCTCTAGGATTGTGTGTGTTATTGCACTTTAAGAACTGTTGGTTTTGCTATGTTTCCTGACTCTGGATTAGTGTGTGGCTATAGCATGTCTTTTCTCCATTTTGTCACCATTATGAGTCTGATCAGTTATGACCCATTATGGTTAAACTGTGATAACAGCAAGAATATAATACAATCAAAAAAAGTCTAAAGATATGATTACAAAGCCAGAATTTCACGCATCTGTGACAGATTCGATTGAAAAAAATTGGAACAGAGGCAAAAAAATAACCATCCATATTTTCGGTCAAAAACTAAAAAAAATAAAAATCAGATCCTGGCAAGCCTCCTGATAAAGCAGTCAATCACTTTATATGGACAATTTCACCATGCCCAAACCTTCTCCATAAAGAGTAATTTAAAAATCAGTAGTTGTCAGCTGCTCTAAGCAGACAGCTGCTGGCACTCAGCATTTTGTTAATTCAGTGCTGAAGGTGTCAGAGGTGATAGCTGGAGGTGTTAAAAGCTTAATTGGCTGAATGGTCTCAAAGAAACAGAGTTTGAGTCACAGTGTCACCTAGGCGACCATGAGCAAGAGTCTGAAAGCACTCTGATGGATGACATTAAACATGCTGTAGAGCCTGATGAGGGAGATGATGCAGAGGATGAGGAAGAAAGGGAAACTCTTATTATGACCAGTGCAGATGTTCATGGTGCCAAGTGATGAGCAGAGAAATGATATCCAGTCTGATCTGAACCTGCTCAGAAACACAAAAAGGGCTGGGGCAAATATGTTGAAGCACACTCCAAACAAGGCAGAATTACTAGTTGTTTTTTTTAAAACTGATTAAGAGGATAAATAATAAAGAGAACCTGATTTTAACTCTCACAGAAATAAAGTGTTTTCCCCCACACAAGACCATGTCATCCCCAGAGTTCACACATGCATGTCCTCACTGATAACCCAAAGCAAAAGCATGAGTGCTTCCTCACCAAAAATCCAAAGAATAGGCAAAAAAAAAAAAGAAAGAAATGACCAAAATACAGTAATCACAAGGCAAAACTGTATAGCATAAAGTCAAAAAACATGATTCAGACAGATTTGAATAGCATTCAGTAACCGTGCTTACTATAATCAGTGATAGTGTTCAAACTGCATTCCCATTCTGGCCACATGCCCTGCCATCTAAGTCAGACATTGGATTTGGTGGACAGAACTGCTATGCACTAACAAGTCCACTATAAATGGTCTACACTCTATAGATATATAGATATATACATTTAAATATATATATATATATATATATATATATATATGTGTGTGTGTGTGTGTGTGTCTATACAAGAGGAGTGAGGGAAATATGACAAGAAAAAAATATCCTGGCTGACGACAACACTAACTTCAATATATGTAAAATATGTTGCTGAACATGTCATAGTTTATATCTTAATTAGTGTCAGTGGCACAGTAGCTAGTACACCTGACCCTGTGGCTGGAAGATCATAAGGTCATGGGTTCTAACCCAACACTAGGTACTTGGGGTATAACCCAAAAAACTGAAAATGCTGTGCAGTATGAGGGGGTTACTGAACCGTTGAGGTGCTGTCCTTCAGATGTGATGTTAAACCAAGGTCCTTTCTGCATTCTGCCCATCTCTGGTCTGTTTAGGTAGAAGTAAAAGATCCCATGGCAGTTATCAAAGAAGAGTAGGTGAATATTTATTAAAACAAAAACAGAAACCACTACAAATCAAAAAGGACTATATAATAAACTGTTGAAAACAGAACTAAATCTTACATAGACAGAAATAAAAACGATAAGTTACACAAAACACATTCCTATTGTTGGGAAAAGAAAAGGAAAATTAACAAAAATAAACCATTTGAAAACTGATGGCAAAACAAAATTCCACACAGTGGTCTAATGGTCCAAAATGAAATATGCTAACCATTTTGGAAGAATTCAAGACACATTCTTCCACAGTTTTTGCTAGGTATCTCTTGACTGCAAGCCCTGTTGCCTGTTGTATATACTCCATATGGAATCGGTATCAATACGCTCTAGTTCTGCTATGGGGTAATGTGCTGTTGTAAGGCGAATTGGCAGCATGCTTGCCAGATGAAAAAAATCAACACTGTGACAGTACGTCTGTGATATTTGGTCTGGTAATGTCTTAGAAAACCAATCACTACTCCATCATACCAAAGGGAGGAAAACAAGTGTTCTTGCCTGACTGAAGCAACTTGCTTCTAAAATTGCCTGATATAAGGACACTCCATAAAGAGGTGTTCCTGGGTTTCCAAGCAAATTTCACACCCTTGTTTTGGACAAATACATTTATCCAATCCCTGTTTCCTATTATTCTGAACTTCCAGCTTCTCATGGCAGTTTAACTATTAATTGTATTACATTCTAGCAGGGATCCTTTTTTTCTGTCAGCATACTCAAAGTGACCTGTAGGCTTGAAGCTGGACAAGTTCCTAAAGTGGAAAGGGCTCAACAAGATATTCAGTACATACTGTTGGGAGCTACAACCATTTCCTGATTGCAGATCTTATGCTAGGTAATATCAGCTTCCATTGTCTAATCTTTGTTGCTGAGTACCTTACATTTTCTGGATACCGAGACAAGTACACTATTCAGAGCCACCTATATTTCACCTGTTACCATCAGTCAAGAAAAAGAGTCATCCATTTTAATAACCATGGCCTCCAGTCTGCATGTGTTCCTCAAAAGCCCCCCAAAATTTGTGTGTAAGAAAATACTGTAAAAAAATACAGTTGGGTTTACCATATCTAAATCAACCTCTTTAACTGACTTCACTGGGTTGCACCTACTACCCTATACCTTTTGAAAAAACAGGCTATAGATATTGATTTCTAATGATAATGGTGAGGGGAAAAACAGGAATAATAAAGGATTTTATCTTATAGACTCTGTTTTTCTTTGATGAGTACTTTGATTTCCAGCAGTCTACTTTCCATTTACTGTCTTGTAGTCTATTATCCCAATTTAGCTTACCATCATCCCAACACCCATTTAGGATTTCTACAGTTTTGATGAGCTCCAAGGTAAAAGCCACCTCAGATACTGAGGTCAGCCTGGAAACTGAAGACTGATCAAGTATACTGTATGTCCCGTGCATTTGGTTTTATTTTTGACCCTGAAACACTAGAAGATTAATCTAAAATGGAAAAAGCCTTGCAACAAACAGACACATCTCTAGCTAGAAGGCACAAGTCATTACAGGCCAAAATTTTAGGTGCCATTAGTCTTCCAATTAACTCAATTTTCCTAATGTCCCCACTCTGGCTAAATTTCATAAGGAATAGGTCTATCCTGAGTACAGTAGCAGCCACAGACACTGCCAGCTATTTCTCGAAATGTCTGCGATATTTCCAGATATAGCTAATGCTTTCTCCATTTCTACAGTAGGGGCAGCAGAGAGAAACTCTTTAGAAATTTTGTGAAATATCTGAAAATAGCTGGCAATGTCTGTGGCTACTACTGTATATACAATAGGAGAATTATGTGGCACTCCTGTCTAACCCCACCCCACAATCCAGGAATCCATTTGCCCATCTATCCATTAACATTGGAATATATACCCACCTCTGAATAACACAATAGAATCCAGTTTATTAAAGTATTAGATAACTCATACTTTTTCATGATAATAACTTAATAAAGGAATAATGCATGACAGGGTGTGTGTCGTGCTGGGATAATACTACGCCTGGGGGGGGTTGGGCATGAGGCCGCAGGCCGAGTGTGTCCAATGCCCCAGGCATGGCGTTATCCCAAACGACACACACCCTGGAGTGCATTATTCCTATTATACAATGGCTTGTTTTTATATATAAAACAAAAAAATAATTTTAAAGAATGTTTTTGTTAGTGTGGAAAAATATTTTTGTTTCTCAAAGAAGATGTAAAAAAGAGATCATCATGGTGGTGGTCATCATCATCCATTTTGGTTCACAGTGCTGAGACTAGACCTGTGGCATCATGCTGGGATAATGCCACGGGTCCAGCCCCAAACTGACCAATCAGAGACCAGGATTCTTTCTTGCCATTGTATAATAATCATTTGACAGTCTGTAATAGTTTTTTCTGTTCTAAAGACAGTACAAACCCTGACAGAGTCCCCTTTCTTTTACGTGCAAGTAGGTTTTTATCAGTAATAATAATAAATAGTCCTGGATGCTTCTGCCAGGCACTGCACAAGTCTATGCAGAGTCAATAATTATTTCAAGAACTGAGCTCAGTTTGTTACCCATAATATTCATTAAAAATTTAAAGTCAACATTACAAAGTCTAATTTGTCTCCAATTTGGTATGTTTCCCCAATCCCCTTTCTTGAACAAAATAATAATTAATGCTTCCATTATACTGGTGGGGAGGGTGTCCTGCATTAGATAATTATTATAAAGGTCAGCCAAATCTGAATGCATCAGTTCTTGTATGGTTTTACACCATTTAACAGTCAGCCCATCAATTTATGGAGTTGTACCTGCATTTAAAGATTTCATTGTGGACTGTCCTTCCTCTGCCATAATTTTCTGAGTTAAGATTGTACCTAGGGAATTATCTAGGTTGGAACATTATACAGCTTCCCAAACTAGCTGATTCTCAATACAAAACCATCACATCTTTTTCCAAGGCTGCCTTGACATGTTTATGTAGCCTTTGCAGGATTCCTGTCTTGTATTGAAGGATACCTCCAATCTCATAATATCTGCTGCTTGTGCTGATGTCAAAGGGAGTGCTTGAAGGAGGTTTTTCCTGGGTGCCATACCTCTGCTCAGCTAAGAGGGAGTTGGCTCTGTTGTGCTGGAACCTTTTTATTTCATTTTTCACTTGGTTTATTCAGCAGATCAAACTAAACACATACTTGTGCATGAGAAATGTTTATAGAGTTGTTGTCTTAGGGTGAGATATTATACCTGTGATACACCTCCCTAGCAATATTTCTACCAGTATTTTGAAGAAAAGCACTTAAATCCTTCTTCATGTCTTCCCACCATATTATGCAAGAGTTGTAATTACATTTTACTTCACCACAATCTAAGTAAAAATTCCTAATGTATTCTCTTACCTTAGCACTTAACAAAATGTTATTATTAACCTTCCAAAGGCCTGTTCCTCCAACTATAGTATCCTCGGTACCCTACAGGCCACAATGGCATGGATCAAAGTTTTGGACATCACAGTTTCTGATTTATCTAAATGAAGAGTCTTAGAAACAAAGAAAAATCACAATGAGAAGATAGTGAACCTTTAAAATTGGTGTTTCTCCTAGACTTGTGCACATTTCTATACACATTCACTATCCTGGCTACCAACACTGCAGACCAATATCAGAAAAAAAAATCCATACAGGTTGGCAAAATTTAAACAGATCCAAAATAAATGCAAACAAGAAATCAGGAAAGCAAAAAAAGTAGCAGAGTTACAATTGGAGGCGGAAGCAAATAAAAAAACACAAAAAATGTTACAGTTATATAAACTCCTTAAGGAAACAGTCATGTAAAGTAGGTCCATTAACATTTGAAGATAATGTGATATCAGAACCAACAAAGATGGTCAATTTGCTAAATGATCATTTCTGTAACTCTTTTGATAACCCTTCATCAAATATCCATACCATGTAAAATATTATTCAGTCTGATATTATTATTTCTGAGGACGAAATTCTATCTAAAATTAAACTTATAAAACCTGGTTCTTCCCCAGGCCCAGATGGCATCTCCATAGATATGATCAAAATTATGCAAGGGCATCTGACTAAACCATTACAAGTTTTAATGAATCACAGCATTAAAACAGGAGAAGTAGCAGCAGACTGGAATAAAGCACATGTCATACCACTATGTAAAAAGGGAGATAGAGGGGATATGGATAGCTATATGCCTATTAGCCTTACCCCAGTTGTCTGTAAAAATATGGAAAGCATTCTTAAGGACAAAATAATAACTAATCAAAAATTGACTCAAAAGTTCGATCTTGTATTACAAACTTGTTATGCTTTTATGAATCAGTGAGTAAGCATCTTGATAGCAAGACACCATGTGATGTGGTATTTTTGGACTTCAAAATAAAGTTGACTATGTCCTTCATTGGACCTTACTAATAAAACTGAATCTCTATAACATACTGTAAACACTAGCATTACAAAATGGATAAAAAATTGCTTACTAAATTAGTCCCAAAGAATCTTAATAGATGGTCAAGCTTCAGAATGGAGACAGGTTTTTAGTGGGGGTACCCCAAGGATCAGTCTTTGTGCCCTTAATATTTCAACTGTTAATAACCAATTTATCTGATAATCTAGAAAATTACTGTATATTATAAAATATGCAGATGACTGCAAACTTGAAGGTCCTTGCAAGACACTGTCTGAATGAATTTCTATACAGAATGACTTAAATATATTGACTGAGTGGTCCAAAAAATGGGGTCTCAAATTTAACAATAATAAATGCAGTGTCATGGGCTTTGGAACTGAAAATTCTATCACACCCTACTCACTCAATAATTTACCCTTAAAAGTGGTGGAGTCTGAAAAAGGCTTGGGAATAACAATACAGAATACATTGATGTTCAATACTCAAGTAACTGAGAACAAAAATAAAGCAAACTGCATTTGGTGGAGTATAAGATGGAATATTAAATCAAAAGACGAATCAGTTATTTTTCCACTGTATAGATCATATGTGCACCCCATATGTGATTATGCTTCTCAATTATGGTGTCCATACAATAAGAAAGATATCTTAAGAACTGAAGAATTTCAAAGACAAAATACAAAAGATATAGATGGTGCACAGTCCTTAAATTACGAACAAAGACTGGACAAATTTGGATTAAAGTCTCTTGAAAAAAGAAGAATCAGGGGTGACCTTATGCTCACTAGAGATATTATAAATGACAAAAACTTAATGTTTGAAATTGTCATCGATTTCAAGCAGATACACATTAACACAAGAGGACATCCACTTCAAATAAAAAGATGTTTTAATACAAAACAAGAGGATATTTCTTATTTCAGAGAATTATAAATCCATGGAGATCACTCCCTACAGGTATTAGTAAGTAAGTAAGTAACATTTTATTTTTAAAATGCACCCTTCCATTGCTCAAATCACCTTTACAACAAAAGTGCAAACAATAATACACATCTTAAAATACATAACATAATCCCCTTAAAACAATGTACAAAATCAAGGCCTAGCAAGGCCTGTCATCAGTAAAACCAAGAATATCTTCAAAAAATACCTAGAGAATTACTTATTACATGACTATTTCCTTGGGTATTATGGGTGACTGATAGGAGTCTTCATGGGCTTTGACCGTATACTCCTTCCAACATTCTTAGTGAATCTTAGTGAACCACAATGGCATGGTTCAAGGTTTTGGATGTCACAGTTCCTGCTTAACCTATATGAAGTAGCAATAGTGGTAGTAGCGCTTTTTTTTATTCATGAGAATATAGGGAAACATTCAATTGAGCCAAAGTTAATTTTCAATGAAGTCCCAGTCAAAATTGCAATACATACAATATAACATAAAATATAAAATTTCAGTGTTCAGACATATAGCATAAACAAACATTACGTGTATCATAAAAACATATAGAGATAACACTGCAAAAACATATGAAGAGTCTTAGAAACAAAAAAGTCACTGTGGGAAGATAGTGAACCTTTAAAAATGGTGTTTCCCTTGGACTTGTGCATATTTCTATACACATTTACTAAACCTGATGTATGAACCATACTACTCATAAAATTTGAGTCATGGTAATTTTTCTTCACCAGACCTTTCCCATCCCCAGAGGATATTCGACAACTAAATCCTCACCTAGAATGGATTTCCGTGAGATGCATAGAAAGGGTGGCAAGATTTTAAAGAAGTCTATCATTTTAACTTGGCTTTGGGGTGGTTTAAATGTTAGTCTAAAGGATTTCCTAGATATAACAATACTAATGATTAACATTCTCCCTGTAACTATATCAATTAGTTTGAACATTGTACCCTCCAAAATTTTAAACATATACCTACACCCATATATGTCTCTTCACCTACTGACCCATTTCATCCAATTATCCCTTGGTGGCCACAAGGAATCATAGTCAGGCTTAAACTGTGGATACTGTTTCTTTGGCTTCAGACCTTCCTTATTTCCATGATACTGAAATAGAATCCTCTGGTTTATACTCCAAATCTGAAATCAATAATGGACCCATCAAATGTACTAATGATGTACTAAAGAGGACCCTCCAAGTTCATACTGCGAGATGTAGTGACCTGTTGTGAGACAAGAACAGTCTGCTGTGCTGTTATTTCTCCAGAGTTAAACTCTGTTCCACCTGAGTATTAAGTGCAGACTGTAACACGGTATAAGTGTTCAAAACTTGAGGAGTGACTTTAGGTTCTGTTTCTTGCAAAGCAGGATTCAGAGAGATGGGTTGAGTGTGAGTAGCACTAGTAGTGCCAGCCAAACATATATAAGAGACTCCATGCTGGCGTTTTGGTTTTCTGCCTCGCCCTGTGATAACGAGTCAGATAGCGCATGGGACTGAGACACTTGGAATAAGTCAGATAGTTCATGGGATGTGGACATTTGGAACAAGCATAACATAAATAACATAACTCGTACAGCTTTAAGCAAAAGATTGAATCAAAATATGCAGTTTATTGTCACTTGTGATGGTGCAGGACTTTCATAGGTTGGGTTGTAATGCAAAATCTAGAAAGTAGAGAAATGCAGTTAAGTTGAAAACAAAGTCCACTGACCCTTGGTGAGTCTGTGACGTGGTGCGCTTGGAGTTTGAACAATTGCATGACGCAGCATTGGCATTACCCTAACTTTTGCACTCCATTTCCTGGCACAGAAATATAGTCACATAGCAATGCTTAGAGAAAGGTTTGGGAAGTTAGGGTTAAGCCAATGCTGCATCATGCAATCATTCAAACCCTGTGGAAAAACATGCAACAGATTCACCAAGGGTCAGGGACTTTTTCTAACCTAACTTAACTTCATAGTTCCCTATTACTGAGGCTTTGTGTTTCAACCCTCTCTTTTGCCTAAATATATATTTTATTTCAGCTATATCACGCACTTCTTCCATTTACACTTGTACCAGTCTCTTATCTTTGAACACTGGGCTGCAAACATTGCTTCACTACTATAGCTTATGGATTGTTATATTGCTGTAACTGTTCTAACTGTATATACTCTATGGCCCAGATATTCAAGCTGCACCCAAAAAGTGTGCAATAGCAGGAGCAAGCACAAGTCTATTGCACCTATGCGCAAGAGATACGATATTCAAAAACAGAGCAGGCCAAATTGCACCTACAGCCGTCGACTGAATATCGCACCACCTGTGCCATAGCGCAACTAGGAAGGGGAAGCTGAGCAGATCTGATGCGCCATAGCGCAACAAGGGATGTTCAGCTGGGCAGTCCAGAGGTGCCATATCACAACCAGAGAGCCTCCCAGCAGCAGAGCAATGTAACTGCACAACCAGGGAGGTAGGGGCCTACCACCCATGCCTGAGATAGGCACAGGAACGCACAGCAGAACAGACATTGTTCCCCGGCACCCCAAGCACTGCACAACTGGGGGTGGGCTGGAATAACCACTGACCCATGGAGACAAGCAAACAACCCACAGCCAGGCCATGGTGCCCCCATCACACCTACCGGCAAGCTGTGACTGGCACACAAGGAGGGCAGACCACCCGTGCCGCACCATCCCCCAGTGCAGAGCACACCTGCACCATGACCCCCAGACACCCCCCCATGAGCAGTGACCACCACTGCAGGAAACCCCATGCATGCCACCACCCCCAATGTGACACTGCAACCCTGTGCACCACAGAACCATGCAAGCCAGCCCCACCACGAGCACCCATCAGCGGGTGGCAGCACATGGCAATGCAACAATGACAGACACAGTGCCACCATGCACAGTTTCCCTGAGGTACTGCTGAGAGACCAACCATACGTCGGCACAAGAGGTACCCCACCTGGGACAGGGCGTGCCCTTGACACCACCACCAGTGGTACAGCACCCTGCACAGTAGTCCAGTGACACATCCCAACCCACCACTGGCCACAACAGCCAGCACAGCCACCCACAGTGGTGCGTGGAAGCATGCACCACACCGGATGCCACACAGTGTATGGATAGACACCCACCCATACCCAAGGGCACACCAACACAGGGACGCAGTGGTGGAGCAACCAAGCCCCCATTGCGGGCCCGTGTAATCTGTGTACACACAACCCACAGTCTTCCATGGCACTGGAGTGCCAGCCACCCTGTGCAGGCACTGTGGACCCATACACCACCAACAGTCGCCCGGAGCACAAGTCACAGACAGTGGGACACATCCCCTGCAACACACACAAGGCACAGCATGGAGGTGGGACAACAACTGTGCTGCCCACAGTGCGACCCAAGCCAGGCATGCACCACACCAGTGACAGGGGCAACCCAGCAAAGTGACGGGTACAGTGGCCGCCCTGCAGGGACTGCCACCACTGACATGCCAGTAGACCGTGCAGGTCACAGACATGCATGTGTGTCAGCTGCACAGGCCATGGATGGGCCGATAGGTGTGCCATGGACACAGAGCACATGCCATGGACCACTGCACACAGTCATCCAGTGCACAGGGCACAACACACACACCACAGACACTGACTGATAGCTACCCCCACACTATAATCACCTCCACACAGACACACACACATACCCATGACTGCACCACCACTGACACCATGCACACCACTGCAGCTGAGCACCTATAGCCCACTGCAAATCAGAGACCACCACAGTATTAATATCAAAATTAAATGTATTGCACAAATATAAAATTCAATACAATATTACAAAAAACTATACAAGGTTGGAGGGCCACAAACAAGGTGGGGTGGGTAGGGAGTAGGGTGGACAAACGGGATGGGAAAGGAGGGGTGTGAGGGTGGGTCCAGGGGGATAGGGGAAAACAGGGACTGAGAGATCCCTAGCGGGAGCGCCGTTCCCCACTCTGACTCCTCTGGCCTATGTGCCTCCTCAGTACCCCGGTGCTATCTATCCACCTAAGGATGTCCAGTGATTCCCAGGCCAGCTGTAGCAGTTCCCTCAGAGCCTCCCTGATGTCCCGTAGATGGCGGGTACCTAGGACAAGGCAGCACAGTCAATAGGTGTGAATGCACAACCCCATACAGCCCACCCACTGTGCATGGCATACGGCCATGGGACATACCACTGTGATGATGTGTGACCACCTGCAGTGATCACATCCACAGGACCTGCCCACCCAGGTGCATACAGCCATGTGGAATGCTGCACACACCCACCGGCCAAGTCATTCACAGCACCACTGTGGCTGTTTAGTGACATGGCTATGTGGTGCAAAGGCAGTGGCACAACTGTGCA
Organism: Neoceratodus forsteri; assembly: GCA_016271365.2. Taxonomy (NCBI): domain Eukaryota; kingdom Metazoa; phylum Chordata; order Ceratodontiformes; family Ceratodontidae; genus Neoceratodus; species Neoceratodus forsteri. The sequence goes on along the minus strand of CM028137.1, from coordinate 254,747,878 downwards.
TCTGGTGCACGCATGGACCACCATTGACGCACTCCCAGACATGCATTGCCACTGGACAGTGTTGACTGTAACAAGTTGAGTGCATGGCAGTGGTGTAGATGAATGGTGGCCATGCCCCGCTGCCCATCCTGTCACACAGCATGCAATAGTAATCATGGATGTATGGCACTCACCCTCATCGGGCCGGTCAGGTGGGTGGTGATGGCCCTCGCCCTGCCTGGCTGCACCGTCCTCCTCCCTCCATCACTCCTCTCTCAAACAGCAAAATTCTTCTGGGCCTGTGGGGAAAACAAGGAGAGAAGAACATCAGTACAATCCCAAAGCAAAGTCCCCCTGCCCCAAGGTGTGTGCCCTCCCACCAGCCAGACCACCCACCCCACACCCTGTGAACACCACCACAGCCAACCCCAGACAGTCCCTCATCTATCTGCTGGACACATACAACACTGTTACCCATATAGACGATAAAAGTGTGTTGACGGAACCCCTACCTGGATGTGGCACTGTGCCCCTCTTGGCACGTGCCCGCACTCATGCCAGTAGCTCCGGCTCCCTCCTCCGCAGGTCACCGTAGCAGTGCCTGCACTGCTCCACACTCCTCCCCTGTCTGGTGGCCTCCTCCAGGGCAGTAGCCACCTCCTGCCACACCTGTGTCATGGCCCTGTTCAGGGGAGCCTCCCCGAAGAGAGGCCCATGGTGTGGCTCCACATTTGCCACCACATTTGCCAACTCAATCACAGACAACTGCACTGCCCGTCTGCGTGCCATCCTTCCAGTTATAGTAGGCAATATGGCGCTCTGCAGTGCGGCTTCCCATGTGCAGATGCTGCACGGTACAGCTCTGCCATTCCCTATCGCGCTGTTACCGAACAGTGCGATGAAGTGCACCATGCCTGGCGCGCATGGCGCCAGGGAGCAAGGTCGGCACAGGGTCAAGGGTCTCTGGCGCGCAGCCCGCGCGCGGTGCCATTGGAAGACAATGCATGTAAGCGTGATTGGCTGCCTGTGTGCCAGCGCCGCAGCGGACTACCAAGCAGTTGGGCCATTGCGCCTATGATGACCCAGTGCCATTGCGCGTATGTAGTGACCATCGCTATAGCACCACTGGCACAATGGTGGCCATGCCCTGCATTGCCTACCATGTACAAGCACGCTATCAGCAGCAGACGCCCGCGTCAGCAACCCGGCATGCGCAGTGAGGTGTACTACGCATGTCACAGAATTGGCGCTTATTGGCTCAGCACGTTTCAACACATCGCGCAAAGTGCAACAGCATGATATTCAGCCGTCATATGCAAATAATCTAATCAGCCATTCAATGGCGCAGAACTGCAATTTGCATCTACTTAAAGTTGCTCCTCGCCTCATTTGCATGGATTGCATTATAAAAGTGCGACAATGTGCTGCAGTGGCCATAGTCAGTTACTGCAGTCTGTTGGTGAGTTGCATGCTGTTTGGGAGTGTGGACTGTGGATTCAGGGACATGCATGGGACTGCACAGTCACAGGTAACAACTGCCATTCTTACAGGCTACATAATGACCGAGCAGGTTGTTGGAGAGGAGGAACACAGTGGTGGGAGGAGAGGGGAGGCCTAACTTTACAAAGGCCGAAGCCGAGGCCCTGTTTGAGGCCTACCTGGATCAGGAGCCACTTATCAGTGAGTGGTGGGGAACACCTCAAGCCTGTGCTGCTGCATGGGAGGAGGTGGCACGTGCTGTGAACCTGCATGGAAGCCACCAGCGCTCCATGCAGGAGTGTAAGAAAAAGATGGGCATGGACAGGAGGAGGATAAAGGAGAAGGTGGCTGCCATCAGGGCAGCATGTGCTGCAACAGCTGGGGGACAGCCGGAGGTGGTCCAGCTGACCTCACAGGAGGAAAGGCTTGCTGGAAGCATGCAGCGCAGTGCCATTGCGGGTGTTCTGGGTGGTGGCTTCCAGACGGGTGGTGGCCCATCACTGCATGGTAAGTCATGGTCTGTCTATGGTGGGGGTGCAGGGTAGGTCACACGCACTAACGCGGCTTTGCTTTCCCTTACAGATCCTGAGCATCTACATGGGTCAGCGGTGGTGGGCCTGTCCACTGCAGACAGCCAGCTGGAGTTGGAGGAGGGACCATCCACCTCCACAGGCATACATGGATCACTGCGACAGTGGGGCCACCTGGCTGTCCACACTGATGTCGTTGTAACAGGTGTGGAGGAAGCCCTGCCTGTGTCCCAGCATGCTGGCATCCACGGATGCCAGCATGCTGTGACTGTGGCCGGTGCAGAGTCTGTCACTAGTGATGATGACACGACCATCATGGGCAGTGACACGTGTGTGCTACGGGATGGCCACACAGCAGGGCAATTCGAGTCCATGGCTGTGGGTGGTGCCGCCATGGAGGCCTGTGTGTCAGCACAGTCCCAGGCTGTGCCTGTCAGCACCAGTGGGGCAGCACTGGTGTCTGTTCAGGACAGTGGGACTGTTGCAGCCACTGTGGTGGCATCACTGAGCCCTGCAGAGCGGCAGCCGGAGGGGCAGCATCAGCAGTCAGCCAATGGGCTTGGGGGTACAGGGTTCAGCAGCGGTGTCTGTGCACCACCTATGGACATGCCCAGAACTGGTCCTGGTGTGCAGCACCCACCCTCAAGGGGTGCTGATCATCGGGACCATGCACACCCTGAGGGACAGGATGCTGAGGAGGCTGATGACCTCTTGGATGAGCACACCCGCCTACTGCAAGCATTGGTCCAGCAGCAGATGCGGCTTGCGACGTCCATAGATGCACTGCGTGTGGCTCTGGAGTGGGCAGAGGAGCGTCGCAGCAGGGACACCACACTGATCCTGGCAGGGATGGACCATTTGTGGGAGATGTGACCACTGCCATTGACAGGCATGCACAGGCATTCATTGCTGTCATGGCCACAATGGGCACACAGTCAGGTGCCCATGCATCGTGGACACCACCCAGTGCACTATCCCCCCCCATTCCCAGCGTCATGTGACTCCCACCCTGTTGACACTGGGTTCAGCTGTGGGCATCCCGAGCACTCCTGGTGCAGGCATGTTCAGTGTACTGCAGACCCCTGTGTGAGCACAGTCACATTCACACAGTGGAACCCTTGGGGGACCATCGGTGCCACCGCATGAGGCCAGTGGTCAGCCTGTCAGTGCTGGCGGATCTCAGCGGGGCTGCCCATGCATCCATGGCAGCCATGGCACTGTGTCGCATGACTGACCTGTCTCCCAGCATGGCTACTGTCTGGTGCTGCCCTGTGTGCATTGTGTGTTTCAGTGGGCAGTGCATGGGTGGGTACCCAGCCCTGCACACGGACACACAGTCCACCTGCACACCATCCCAGCTGCTGTTCGCAGTTGCGTGTGCATGATGATGCCTGCATTGCACTGTACACCAATGTGCAATGGTGCTCAGCATCTGACACATGCACATGGACAGGCAGTGGGCGTGGTGGCCTGTGGACATGTACTGTATGTTGCTATGGTGTGTGCTCTGGGTCGGTGTGCCCCCTGCCTCTGTGCACATTTGTTGCATTGTATGTGAGCATGTGTGTGTGTGTCCATCCATGTGGCATGTTAATCCTCACCCATCCCTGGTTGTGTGTGTGCTTCTGTGCCCTGCCACTTCCCTTGATGGCATGCACCCCTGGTGTGTGTCCATGCGTGTCTGTGGGTTGTGCCTTAGCCACTGGTGGTTGCACATGGCCCCATGACTTACCTGGGTTGGCTGAAGTGCTCCTCTGTGATGGTGTCCTGGTGCAGCTGTGCCAGCCAGAGCAGTCGGGGGTCCTGTAGGCCAAGGTGGGGCTGCCCATCATCATCGTCACCGGCGTCCCCATCGCTGTCCCCCTCTTCAACCTGTATGGCTATCCCACATTCGTTGGCCATGTTGTGCAGGATGCAACAGGCCAGGAATAGCCCACAGGCCTTTGAGGGGCTGTACTGTAGGGCACCGCCAGAGGTGTCCGGGCAACAGAAACGTGCCTTCAGCATCCCAAACACCCACTCAATGACATTACGTGTGGTGGCGTGTGCCTCATTGTAGCGTTGCTGCGATGGGGTCGCAGGCCGCCGGTAGGGTGTGAGCAGCCAGGGACGGAGTGGGTATCCACTATCACCTATGTGTAGAGGATGGAGGTGAGTTTTGTGATCAGCATCACCCTGCCCCAGGCCACGTAGGCCACTACCCATGCCACCTCTAGCCATGCCCCCCCCAGACCCTATGATTGTCCATGTGGTTTGCATACTCACCCAGTAGATGTCCAGTGGGGATGTCCCCACTCTCGAATCTGTGGCACAGTGCCGACTGGTGCCAAATGAATGAATCATATGCTCCCCAAGGGTGTGTGGCACAGACATTGATTATGTGCCCCCTGGCATCGCACACCACCTGGCAGTTGATGCTGGCATAGCCCTTGCGATTTATGTATGCAGCCCCCTCAGGGCCAGGTGGTGTGTGTATGGCCACATGGGTGCAGTCTATTGCCCCTAGCACACCAGGCATATGTGCTACCCTGTGGAACTCCTGTATGTTTGCTGTGCACTCTGCCGCTGTGCTGGGGAAATGAGTGTACTCCGCAGCATGTGGCAGCAGTGCGTTGAGGAATTGGGTGAGGTGGTGTGATGTGGCCGATTGGGTTATGCCTGTGGTGTCCCCAGTTGGTCTCTGGAAGGTACCTGTGGTGAGCAAGCACATGCAGGCTGTTACCTTAGTCTCCACTGACAGGGCATGGCTCCATCATGTGGGTGCCTGCATCACATCACTGCACAGCTCACAGAGCCACCTCAGAATTGCCCTATTTAGGCGGTACCGGCCCACAAACTCAGTAGCCATGATCAGCTCAAAGCTGGTGCGGGCTCAGTACTGCCTGTTGAGGGCATACCGCCGATGGGCCCTTCCATGGCCATGCCCCCCTGCTGTCTGCCTTCTCACCCCCCCATAACAGCCTCCATTTGGAAGGTGGCACTGGCCATGTCCCTGGCTTGTGTTCACCCCCCTGGCAGCTGTTGCTGTATTCCCCCCGCTGTCCTGGCTTCTACTTCCCCTGCACCGGGTACACCTGCCTGTGCTGGCCTCTGTGCTGTGTGGCTCCCCACACCTTCCCTGTGCCTGGCTGTTAAGACTGCCCTTCCCCTGGCCTGCCCTGTTTGTGCCTCCTGCCTTGTCTGTCTGGCTAGAGTTTTGCCTCATGTGGCTTCCCTGTAGCGTTCTTGCACCTCTCCCTTGCTCCTTTTTATTTTGGCTCATTTCCGCTATGGCACAACTGCCGCTTGCTCCCCTATTGCGCATGGTGCAAGTCGTTGAATATCGCACTGTGCCATTTATGCATGGTTCCTCCCCCTTTGGTTGCTCATGCCTTCATTATCATTGCACTGTTGCTCAGCATGATTTCGGGGGTGCAACTGCCTCCTGCTAAATATCGCAGAATGGCGCAATTTCGGACTTGCACAGACGCAACCCTATTGTGCATGGCTAAACTCTTTTGAATATCTGGGCCTATGTATAGTACATATTTACTGTTGCATCTCCCCTTTACCCCCTTTCCCTGATCGCTGCAATTATGTTATATTTTACCTAATTGTGTATAGACCTACTGTATTTACCTGTATGTATATTTATTGCTTCCCCCCATCCCCCAGGTCACATCTGGAAATGAGCATCAGCTCAGTCTGCCCTCCTGGTGAAACACTTTTAAATAAATACATATACTGTACTATGTATATTAAAAGAGAGAGACACCAAGACAGAGAGATAATAAATGCTAGAAAAGTACACAATACAAGGTAATAATGCCAGTGAGGGGGACTAACAAGCTCATAAACCTTGAGCCCAAAGGGCAGGCAGATTTATGAGCTCTTTAGCCCCAACCCATAGATCAATTGTATATTTTAATTCAGGCCTTTGCATATTATATAGCTTTTTTGAATTAAAAAAATATTACTTGGATGCCATTGTAAATTAACCTAGCTCAATGACTTTTCAAATTTCTCTTTTGATTAAATGGAAGGAAGGAAGGAAGGAAGGACCAATGTAGGCACATGTGCAAATGAATAAAGTCGGACAAAACAATATATATGGAAAAACACAAGCCCTTTTTTTCATGTAAGAATGATAAACAGGACATCAGTCACAAATAAAAAAATATAAAAAGGCTTATGTGTTTTTGTCAGCCACTGGTCCTTCCCCCTGCATTTTCTAGCACCAGGTGCCCAGTCCCAGTGTCGGACCTCCCTGCCCATCGTCTGTGATACTGGCTGACTAATCCCGCTGTTGGTTGCATGGTTTGGGGGGAAGAAAGAGTTTTCCTGTGGCCATGAGAAGCCTAACTCCAGTAGCTTCCTACCCTCCACACCACTGATTCCAATACCAGGTCCCCAACTCCTGTATCAGACCCCCTGATGCTAGGACACCAGTACTGGTGACAGACTTAGAAATACTTTAAATCCCGTCTCCCCACTCCCCACTCACTGTGGAAGTACTCTCCTTACCTTTTTCTCTCCACCCAGACCATTGCTTTAAATGCACCCCCTCACCCACCATCTGTCACCAATATTACCCTCATCCAAACACCAGGTACATCCCAGTACATACATTTTTGTATATGGTCCTATTTTTAGTAACCAGCACAGCCCTCCCTCCACCTTGACCTTGACTGTTCACTGCCTTCTAGTTGATATATATAAAAAGGTTGAATTTGTTACCCTTGAAAGCACGTTGCAAGACCAAATTCAGCAGTGCAAATTTTGTAGTCATGGATGGGGTAATAGAAACCCTGTCATTCAAATTTGGAGAACAAAACATGAACTGGGCCTGCACTGGGACATAGTTTTTTTTTCTTAATTCAGAACTATTTTACACTTTAAAGATCCCCTGACAGCATTAGGAAAACTTTGAAAAAAGTAAGATTTATATTCAACTCTGTCCCATTTTTTTTTGTTACTTCATATTTTTGTTAATTAATTCCCCATTTTCTTAATTACTGAAAATAGTTGCATGAAAACAAGATCCCTGTTCCTTATACTATATCTGCTCTGGCTGCTTCCCTACACATAGCAACACAATTCCCTGTTTATGACATTGTAATTATATCCACAGCAACATATTTTGATGCCATAAACAGAATTTAGATGTCAGGAGTAGGCAGGTAGCCAGAGCTAAAAGGGAAGATATACTGTATTCATGTACATACCCTTAGTAATAAGAAAATAAGGGTGAGGATTTGTCTCAGCTGTGTAAGGAGCTCTTTAAGCTTACATTTTAGAGATGAACTACTTACCACCACCACCACCACAGCACATGACCACCCAAGTGGTAACTTTCAGGCCTGTATGATCGGTTTTCCATTTCAGGAAGGGCCCTGTATTAAGCATACTTTGTATCTAGTGCCCTTCCCTATGGGTCTGCTTCTTCATATAGTGAAGCAATCTATAAGTCCATTGCTATAGCCAACAGGTTTTTGAAATGCTTCCCATAGGCCCAGAAGAGTCATATGCAAAGCAAGCTACAAGCCTGGCCCCATGCTGAATTAATCTGCTGCTTCACATAGGACTCTCAGGATCCTGCACTCAGCAAGTTAAAGGTCTGGAGCTGTGCCCAACAGGTCTATTGCTTTGTGTAGGGCCCCATAAAGCTCTGCACAAAGAGAACTAGGTGTCTGGACAAGTGCCCAGTGGGTCTGATGCTTTATGTAGGGCCTGCAGGGCCTTGTTCAAAGCAAGACATTGCTCTAAGAACCACATTTGCTGCATCTGCTGCTTTACATGGGGCACACAGAGTCCTGCACAATAAAAGTTATAGGTGACTGTTGTTATATACCTTTTTTACAAAGTAAAGAAATTCATTGCAAAAAGGTGATTAATGTATCTGTTTAGGTTTGAGCATAAAACATGAAAGATAAAGAAATGAAGTTAGAAGAAAATGTCTCTGGAGCCTTGGTGAATATGTTGTGTGGTGATCCTCCGGGTATGAATGACCATGTGCTGCGGTGTTGGCATTACCCTAATTTCAGCACGCATATCCAAGCATTGCTGTGTGGATTTTATTTCTTCTGATGAGACAGAGCTGAACATAAGGTAATGCCAATGTTGCATTGCATGATTATATAACCCCAAGGAAGAAAACACCACTGACTGTTAAAGGCTAAAGGAACTTTTTCCCCTAACTTCTCATTTCCCTACTTTTCATATTATATTCTCAAACCCTAACAGATGCATTAGCATAGTTTTTTTGAGATAAATATATATATATATATATTATGATAGCACGGTAGTGCTACCATAGTTAGGGTTGAGTAGCACTTTTAAGGTTAAAAGGTCAAATTTTGCACCTTAATAACTTTGCCATCATTCAACAAATTTGCCTGAAATTTGGTATGAATGATTGGGCATAGTAGATCTTGGGATCTGCCGTGTTTCATACCAGTTGGATATACGGCTGCAGAGTTATTAAGTGACAATGAATTGTGCAATTACGCTTTTTTTGTGATTTCTTTGCTCTCATCTACAGGTTGCATGGTTTGTGCGACCAGTCTGAAAACTTCCAGGAACATGCAGCCAGGGTGCCTGATGTGCCTTTTGAAGATTTTGTGAAAAAATATTAAACGATTCAAAAGTTTTTCCAAAATCAAGTTCCCATTATAAGTCAAAGGGAAAAGTTAACAAAAAGTTTGAAAGTGTCGCAAATGCAGTTTTTACTTTCGCAAATGGCCCTTTTACTTTCGCAAATCTGCCATTTTGTTTTCAGTTGTGATCAGAAAATTGCTTGGCATTTAAATTTGGGACCCTCTAGCAACCTAATTCTTTTTGTATTCACCTAGTCGGACCCTGAGGATGCTAGGCATGTCTTTATTTTAGAGTAAAACACTCCAGAAATATGTTTTTCAAATTTCTGGAAAAGTACTTCAAAGCACTTTTGCACTTGACACTGTTCACCGAATTTGCTAAAGTCAGCAAAGTTCTACAGCATTTTCTAGACTATGGCAAAATGACAGCAATTGTTTGCCACCCTGCTGCAAAAGAACAGTTTGGTTTTTTGGGCTGACATTTGGAGGGAATGCAGCCAACATCTCAGAGATGTGCCTTCCACTGTTTTGGTGAAAAAATATTACACGGCAGCAAAGTTACGGCACTCCAAAGTTGACACTTATTCCCATAGACTAGCATTACAGCATCCGCCATATTACAGAAATCCTTTGCCGCCCTGCTGCAAAATAACAGCTTGGTCTTTTGGGCTGAAATGTGGAGGGAAGAAAGCCAACATCCCACTGATGTGCCTTTTTGGTGGTTTGGTGAAAAAATATTACAGTGCAACACAGTGACGGCACTCTGAAGTTGACGCTTTTTCCCATTGGATAACATTACGGCATCCGTCGCGCATTTCAGGGCACGTATCTCGGAAACGGTGCGAGATACAGACTTTTCATCACAAAAATGCTTAGCCCCCCCAAATGGGGGCTAACTACAAAACTAGCCAGGAAAGTCATAATTCATATGACATTTAAATGTTTTTCTATGTCTTACAGTTCCTGAGATATAATCAATTTAATATTCCAAGTCCTCATTTTCTGCTCTGAGGCACATTGTTATGTATACTTTCTCTGTTTTCACTGTGTTTTCCTATGCATTTTTGGGGAAAAGAAGGGTGTGCCCTTTCGTTACTGTGCCAGTTAGCATTTCCAGTTGCATTTCCGTTACTGTTTGTGTCACCGTTACCATCTACGCCACTGTGTGCGTTACAGTTTGTGTTTTTGCTTGCACTTGCATTTCTGTGTTGTATGATGTTATTGTTGCTGTTACCATTACTTGTTTCATTTGCAATTGCGGTACCATGCACGTGCATTACGGTTTGCATTTCCGTATGTGCTTACGTTTCAGTTTCGTTTCTGTTTCCTTTGGTGTTACTTTTGCTGTTACTGTTACCATTTGCATTTACAATTGCGGTACCATGACCATGCACGTAATGGTTTGCATTTCTGTATTCACTTGCATTTGCATTTGTCTTTCCTTTGGCATTATTTTTGCAGTTACCGTTACCATTTGCATTTACAATTGCGGTACTGTGCCCGTGTGCGCTTCGGTTTGCATTTCCATATGCGCTTCTTTTCCCATTTCTGTTTCTCTTTCCTTTGGTGTTATTCTTCATGTTAACTTTACCATTTGCATTTATAATTGCAGTACCATGCCTGTGCACGTTACGGTTTGTGTTTACATGTGCGCTTGCATTTGCGTTTCCATTTCTGTTCCCTTTCACGTTCTTTTTGTTGTGACACTTAACATTTCCATTTAAAATAGCACTGCCATCAACCTGTTCACATTACCAGTTGCATTTTTGTATGTGCTTCAATGTCTGTTTGCATCACTGTTCACTTTCGCATTACTTTGCACTTGCGTTTCTATTAACCTTTCCTTTACCATTTACGTTTCTGTTACCATGTGCGCCACTGTTGGCACTTCTGTTTGCGTTGCTGTTCCTGATACTATGTCACAAGACATCATGTGGCAGGAGCACACTCCCACCGCTGCATTACTTTCACTATTTGTCATCATCATTCTCAAAAAGAAGGAAAATTAGAGGCAAAAAACTCTGTTTAATGAATCAGTTAGGGTTGTTCCACAGTGACAAAAGTGTGGAAATTTGGTGTTAGGGTTGAGAACCCTAACTCCGCATTCACCCCAACCCCCCAGCACCACACACACATGCAAGTAGGGGGGAGGACCAAGGCAACACGACCAATCACAGACAACCAGCAGCAGGTGACAGAAATAAAATACAACTGTCAAAATATACTGCAACACATCCCCACCACCTCAGACCAGGTACTGCATACTCACTGTAGATCCACAGCAAAACTAAAGCCATGTACACCAATGGTATACATCCCTGACTACAGGTGCACACAAGTTACCACACTTAAGAGTTACATATGTTACCTAATAATGCCCCATGCCCTGACACTCCAGGTACTGCACCCTGAGTGGAGACCCACAGCTACACTAAGGCCATGCACATCTATGGTATATCTCCCTGACTGCAGGTACACACAAGTTAACATGGTTACGAATTGGAGGACCTCCACCAGCCAATACCCCCCCCAGAACAGGTACTGCATACTGAGTGGAGAGGCACAGCAACAATAAGGCCATACACATCAACAGTGCACCTCCCTGATTGCAGGTGCACAGAAGTTACCACACTTAGGAGTTGCACAGTGTCAACCAAGCAATGCACCTCCAGACCACTTACTGCATCCTGACTGGAGAGCCACTGAAAAACTGCAGGTATGGACATCAATGGTACACCTCATTGACTGCAAGCATGGCCTCAGACAGGCAATGCCTCCCCATTACAAGGTACTGCATCCTGAGTGCTGAGGCACAGCAAAACTGAGGCTATGGACATCAGTGGTACACCTCCCTAATTGCAGGTACACTCCATTTACCACAGTTAGGAGTTGCTTGGCTTCAGCCAGACAATGCGCCCCCCACACACACACACCATGTACTGCATCCTGAGTGTAGAGCCACAGCAAAACTAACTTCACACACATCAATGGTACACCTCCATCACTGAAGGTGCACACAACTTTGCACTGTTATCAGTTGCACATCCTTGACCAGGCAATACCCCCACACCAACACCCCCACATTAGGTACTTAATCCTGACTGGAGAGCCACAGCAAAACTATAGCCATACACATCAACTGTTCAAATGTTACGGTTGTTGGTTCATCATCATGGATATGTCTTGTACTACATTTACACAGTTGTATTTTATTTCTGTCACCTGCTGCTGGTTGTCTGTGATTGGTCGTGTTGCATTGGTCCTCCCCCCTGCATGCATGTGTGTGTGTGTCTGTGTGTGTGGTGCTGGGGGGTTGGGGGTGAATGTGGAGTTAGGGTTTTCAACCCTAACACCAAATTTCCTCACTTTTGTCGCTGGAACAACCCTAACTGATGCATTAAACAGAGTTTTTGCCTGTAAAATATATATATATATATATATATATATATATATATAACACACACACATGTTCAGTCTGCTTTTGGAGCAAATTTTCTTGGTGGGCTTCCTTTTTTTTAAGTTCTATAATTTGATGACCCATTACTTAAGAAAATAAGAATAGTAAGGGCTTATTACCTGTTGAAAAAACTGTGAAACCATGCCCTCTCACTTCTGCTAACCAGTGATACTGTACAGCTAATTATCTTTACACATACTTAACCTGAAATTTTAGAGGTTAACCTGTCCCTTGAAAATGCCTTGATAGTTATTTTCCCCACTCCCTTATTCACTTACTTGAAAATACATTTGCAGCTCTACATGTGATGCAGTGTTTCTAAAAAGGGGGAAACAATCAAATCCTGAAGGAACATGTTTCATAATTATGATTGGACATCTACTGTTGCAACAACTGTTGAACTAAAGGGTAGGGTGGACAAACTGGACAAAACTGAAGCACTTGGAAAATAAACTTGCAGATTTTGAAGCTAAATAATCTAGGTATGGTGGTAAAAGTGATCATGTAGAACATAACTTTGTATGTATGTGGGCCTGTGATGAGCCGTATGTCCATCACTCTCCTTACATCTGTCAACCTCATCACCCCCACAGTACAGGTTTTGGCTGGGGCTATAAGGGGATTTGAATCAAATCCCACCCCCCCTACCCACATTGTTTTAAAACTGGCCTTTTAAGACCTTAATGCCCTGCATGTTAAGGTTGTGGGTTGTCTTTCAGGGGAGAGGGGGAGTGTTAACAAGCAACATCTGGGGACACTAAAGAGAGGCAAGGTTGGGTGGGGAACAAGGAAAGAGGAGTGAGAAAGTGGGGGGGGGGTTTGGAGGTCTGAAGGGTGGAGAATTAATTGCTGGCTACAAAGAGTAAAAGCCTATGTCCGGATCTGGGATTTGCTTTTCATTTATTTTTATTGTAAACCTTTCAATCCCTTCATTTTAAATGCCAACACCTATGAGGTGGAGCTAGTTACAATCTTTTTACAAGATTAAGAGGATGGAATTCACCCCATCCTGTATTTATCTCAAAACAAAATTTCCCTGGAAACAGTGACACACTTGAAAAAGAGTGTTTGGCAGTAAAGTGGGCAGTGGTTGCCCTGCACTGTTGCCTTCTGGAAAGGATGTTTACCCACATAACTGATCACCCCCCCCACACACACACAAACACAGTGGTTGCCTGCCATGTGGGATGCCAATGCTCATGTTACCAGGTAGTATTTAGCTCCACAGTCATTTTCTTTTAACTAGCACACTGAGCAGGCACCCTGCATGGCAGATTTTATCTCTCAGAAGGGCAGATCTCTGGTGGCCCTTACTGGGCATGCCAAGGGAAAGGCTCTGAGGGGAAGGGTATAGGATAAAGTGTACAGTATCTCTGTTATTCTCCATACACCCATCAATTCCTCCCACTGCAGCACATAATTTAGCAGGGGCTTGGAAGAGATTTCAACCAAACCTCTTGTTTTAAAATGGGGTAACAGAAAGCTTTGCTTAAAACCATTCCTCTGTGCCTGGATAAAAAACAACCAAGACAAAAAGCAACTCCAGCACCAGAGGAATAAAGTGCATAAAGGGATGCTCACAGTAGCGAAACTGGTCTAGGGTTGTTTGTTGCTTGAGCTGTTGGCATTCATATTATTAAAGCCCTTTATGCACTTTATTTCTCTGGTGCCGGAGTTGCTTTTTGTCTTGTTTTGAAATGGGCCTTTTATTACCCTGCACTACATGCTCAGCTTGCTGGCTGTCCTTCGGGGGAGAGGAAGAATTAAACAACATCTGGGCCCAATAATGAGATTCCAGGGAGAGCAGTGAAAAAGGGGACGAGGAGAGAGAAAGCAGGAGGTGGGGAGCTGAAGGCTGGAAAACTAACTGCTGGCTGGAGCTGACAAACGTGAAAAAGCTTGTACCTGCATTTGGGATTTGAGCTTTATTTTATTCTGAATGTAAGCATTTTTTCCTATTTTATTTTGAAGTAAAGCACATTTTTGTTTATTTATATTTGTGTCCAGATGTTTTCTATCTGAGTAAGCCCCATACAGTGCCAGCAAGTTATCTTGTCACAGGGCCAATAGTATTGACTTTTACCGTGATAATATGCAACTTAAAAGTAAGATGACAATGTACTGAAATAACCTCCAAATGAGAAAGCTTCAAGTTTTGCATCACCTGTTAGAGTTAATGGGTAAAATCGAGAGGCCATTTTGAGGAAATTGTTGACACACACATGCACACACACACACACACACATAGAGTTGATAAAGCATATCATATTCCTTCCTTAAAACCTTCTCTGATAAGTTCACCTATGATTTCTAGTGGAGCAGAAGATACAAATGTAGACAGTGTTCGGACTGTGATAGGTTTGCCACCTCTTGCTCCAAGGCCTATGATTATTAAGACTTTCATAGTGGTTTCTGTGAAAGACAAATTATTAGCTTTGCAAAGAAAAAAGATTATATATTTTAACTCTACTAAGTGCAGTTCTTCACTATCATGAACTGGGTTTTAGAAGCAGTTGGAAAAAATTGCTAGCATTAAAAGACTGTTTTCAAGACATCAAAGCCCCATTATCTACTCTATTTTCAGCACTTATAAGGATTTATGGTGTGGGGAATTATTTTTATCAGAATGTAGATGAGGTAACAACAAGTTTCAGTAACTGTGCTCAACTTAAATACTGATTCAATGGAAGAATCTGCTAGTCTATAACAAAATGTGATACACTATCTTGTTTAGAAATGCCCTAGTTAGACATTAATGTATATGATTCTTGTAGAAGACAACTGTCAATGCCAAGGGTCTAGAATATGTGTTTAACTAAGATATGTGATGCAGTGTGGGGTAATAAAAAGGCCTGAAAATTAAACATGTGAGCAGATGTATATCTGCACAGAACTTGCTTTGATCATTATTTGACAATTATATAAATGTACTTATGCACTCCCACACCTTGGTATACTGATATGTTATTTGTTGTAGGAATGGTATGATGGTTTGAAGAATTCAGTGCTAGATATGATCTGAGTGGTTTAATAGTTTAGATATAATTGCTAGATGGTCCCCTTTTTCCCAGAGTCCGCTTCTTTTTACTTTTTTATATTATATGTGTGAAAAGTCTACTGTAACACACAGTATGTGCTGGTGTTTCAAATGCTGTAGCAAGAGGTGCTGGAACCTAAGGATATTAATTATGTTTAATTGAAAAGAAAATATAAATGGTCTGCCCACTGAATCAATAACTCATTATGTTCATGGCCCTAAAATGGATCAAAAGGATATCTGTAACAATAATATCGGTACTAAACAGTATGTAACATTGTATAATTAACATCAGAGGCTTAAACTAATGTCTCCCAGCTGGAGCTCTAAATTCTCAACTGAATTCCTGAAAATTAATTCTCAATATCAATAGAAAATAGTTATCATGTGCACAGTCAAAATCCACTTTACAGATCCTATTATTGGACCAGCACAGATATTGTGCATAGATGGTATAGTGCACTAGCTTTCAGGGATGCACTGGTCCCTTCAGGCATTGTCTTGACAGTCATCTGGTGCTTGGGCCACAGCTACCCTGAAACTTTGTATGCTATCACATCTGCAGTATGTGCAATAATTATGTTGGCCTATAAAAGTATTATTCAATCCAAGGTGTTTACTTTTCCAAGGACTAATATGGAAATTAATAAAATGCTTTCATCTTTTATATTCATAAATATTGATTTCTGCTTAAAAAAATACATCAGTCACCCCGGTAGGGTTGAAATAGTCAGTTTTTCTAAAATAAGTGGAATTACTTACTGTAGATAATGCTTTTTTTTAGATTTTTGCAGACATACAGGTATAAGAACTGAAATTTTATTCGCGTATTTACATTTTTATTTATTGAACAGGGTTGAACATTTCATTCATTTTGAGGTTTTCAGCATGAAAAGAGACATAATGCTTTTGTAGATACATACAGAAGGGAAGCAAGTTCCAAAGGGAGGGAAGGTGACAGGAGAAAGCTGACTGCCCAGCAGAGAAGTGAGGTGGAAGGGAGACGAGACGAAGATCCCTGGAGCAGAAGGAGTATGAGGCAGAGGGAATGGGGAGAGCAGTGAGGATAGATAAGAAGGCAGGGACCCAAACCAGTATTTAGAGATGAGGGTGGTGCAGTGTGACTGGCGATGCGAAGGTAGGGGGAGGATGGATACGGAGGACTTGAGGAAGCAGTGGTGAGTTCAAGTGGGGAGTTGGTAGCAAAGTGGCAAAAAGCAATCCAGAGGGTGTCCAGCCTGGCAAGGGAAAGAGGAAATTGTTTAACCAGGAAAGGCACACTAAGCCAAAGCTTGTTTCAGGTGTGACCAAGGAGCACACGAAAGTTAAGTCTGGTGCATTATCTGTCCCTCTCAAGTCCACCTCTGCAGGCCAGGCAGCCTTCTGCTATCATTTGCCTAAACTGTGGAATTCCCTTCCCTCTGCCATTCACTGCACCTCCTCCCCACGTTGCTTCAGCACCTTACTCAAAACCCACTTCAGCAACACATGCTCCCGTTTTTAACCTGCTGTTATCTCACTACCCTACCCCCCCCATTACCCTACCCCCTTTGGCAGACTCATTTCTTCAGACCCGTCTCTCTTCATGTCCTAACTCACTAATCAACTGTGTGAGTCTGGCCAACCCTACACGTTCTAACACTTGCTTATATGTTATGCTGATTCTCTGGCCTTCTTTATCCCCTATGTTGAAACCTGTAGAGTATACTTGTGCTTGTCAAAATTGCTGTAAATATTCTACTATTTTGTTTACTATTTTATCCACTATTGTATTTACTAAATGCATTGTCATTGTATGCATATGTACTATCTCCTTCTTCCTGCCCCTCCCCCCCCCCAATGCATCTGGAAATGAGCAGTTGTCTGCTCAGTATGTCTTCATGGTGAAACTTTTAAATATATAAATAAATAAAGTCACTTATCCAAGTGAATTTCTCAGGGTCACACAGTATGCAAGTGGAGGCTGTGGGATTCAAACCCAGGTCTCCCGATTTGAAGCTCAGTGCTCTTAACCACTACGCTATACTGCCTCCTTTAAAGGAAGAGGAGGGGACAGTACCATGGGCAACATCATGTAGTTGAAGACCAGGAGACCTATTTTGGTAAGAAGTTCCTGGTGGACCTAAGGAGTCAAGTTTTTGTTGTGATACCAGTCACAGAGTTTGGGGCAAAGCTTGGTATAGATGGCATCCAAGTGGGCAGAGAAGTCAAGCTTACTGGTATATGACTCAGTCCAACAAATGTGCTATTTGTAATCACTGTAAAGCATCTTAAAGATAGCTGTGAGATTTATATTATTGTTATTTGTCTATAATAATTAATGTGAGTGTTACTTGTTTATGATATATTGTTGCTGTGCGTATATGTGTAACTTGTGCACTTTACATGTCCTGGAACTTTATTGAAAATTAGTTTTACTCAATTGAATGCATTCCATTATTCTTATGAATAAAAAAGGATTTACTACTACTGTCTAGCCATACACCAAGATACTGGAAGGATGACATCACTTCAAGAGGGGAGACATCCAGAGTGGAGAAGACAGAAAGGGGGAAAAGCCTGGTCAATTTCTGGCTGGTGCCAAATGTCATGGACACTGTTTCTTTACTGTTGACCCTAAGTTGGCTGGAGTAGAACCAGTGCAGGATGTTGTTGAAGTATACAAGTTAGTTTTAACATCATGGGGTCAGATGAAAATTGGATAGTCAGTTAAATAGATAAGAAGCAATGTAATTTGAATCACAGCAAGGACAGGACAGTTTGGAATGGGAGGCAAAAGAGAAAAGGTACATTTTAGGTGAGATTTAAACAGCAAGGGCTCAGTAACAAAATGAAATGCCATAAAAGGAGAATAAAAAAGTGTACTACAAAAAGAAGAGTACAGTATCATTTAATTTAGTACTGTAAATAATAGTAAGTGCTTTACAATTAAAATACAGCTCAACCCTGAATATTCACCAAAGGGCCACCACCTCATGAGTTATTAACACAATTAACCACCCATTAAGTAAACAATAACCCAAGACAAATGGCAGATGTTGGTAGCCTTCATTAGCATAACTTTCACGGCGGAAGTCACCCAAGGTGCGCAAGATGTCTGCCTGAAGGTCTGTCGCCATGATGGAGCAAGCGGATAATTTTCATTAAAATTCCGGGGCACCAGGTAGTAAAAATGTTTTATTTAATGTTGAAAGCCTGAATCGGGAGTTTCTGCAGCCGCTGCTGCACTGAGGGACTCAAGCAGAGTTTCTCTTTAAGCACTGCAAAGGTAGAAAGTCTGTGCACAGCTTGCTGGTACATTAACTCTCATGGCACCCAAAACCCACACATACACACCAACACACATACACCTATGACAGAGAGACATAGACCAAAAACTGTAGCTACTACTCTCTCTGTCTGCCTCTGTCTCTCAGTAATAGGCACTGCAGTCCCACCGCAAGTGTTCCCACAGCAATTGTCACAAAAACCTGTTGCACTATACATTATGTGGGTTGCTGACAGAGAGAGACACAGCACCAATCAGACCACAATGACTCCCTAGCCTTAACACACAGAAGTACAGTGTATCCTTGGGGGGGGCAAATTTCCACTGTGGGTGCAGGGCAGCAAGAGGGCAATCTCGAACCTGCCAAGGTGCTGTTTGTCAGGAACTGTGAATTCCATCTCCCCATCCTGCCCTGTCTGTGTCACTCTGCTACATCTATGTGAGGGACAGTGTGACCTCAGGATCTTCAGGCCACTCGTGGGGATTGTGGAAATACTTTGTATCATCAGGGGAGGCTGCCAAGACACTCGGTGGCAATTAGTTGGGACAGCACTATGGACTGGGTCCCAGGAGGTCTGTGGGGCAGGTGGATGGGTAACCACACAGACTTGAGGCACCACTTGCACTGTCAATAGTGATAATGTGGGTTAGGACAGTACGAGGCTTAACAGAACTTAGTGGTACAGGGTGATCACTCGCTTAGTACTGCCACTTGCTTAGTAAGCATTGCAAATGGCTGCCACCCAAAAATTGTTTTCCACCACACTAGAAGTGCAGGTCTGCCCTGGGATCTCCCTCACAGATGCATCTCAACTACTGTGCTGAAAACATGGATTAATGCACAGTCATGTGGTACTGTTTGCCCATCACTTCTCAGCTTTTCTCTGCCCCGTGTTATAACATTACTTAAAAAGAGAGCTGATTACAGGGATGTGAAGCCATCTGAAATAAAGGAATGGCATGCTGGGACGTGCAAACTGTTGAGTGGAAAGTGTTGCATTGACTATGACCAGCAAAAAGCTAAACTTTACTTCTTGGTTGAATTGATAGTGCATCAAAAGAGACACACTTGAATATAAGATTATGGATTCAGTTGCCAGTTGAGGCTCCCTCATCCTTTAAATAAGAAGTGGTAATGGTTCTGGATACCATGAAAAAGTCTAGTTTTCTGCTGATAACAGGCATGCCTCTCAAGTGTTCTGCATTAGGAGGGACATACCTCATTTTTCCCCTACGAATTGCTTTATCATACATCTGTTCCACATGGAAAAGATGCTGTCCACGTAGAGACATTGCTGTAAGCTCTGACTTCAAAGCTAAAATTCCCAATGCTCATTAATGCCAGTGAACCAAAATTAAACCTTTCACAACACATGGCATCATCTCCACAGTGTTCTGGGCTTGTGTGCCTGTAAGGTTGAACGCAAAGGTATGATAACATGAGTAACAATGGAATCACAAGAGTAAACTTCTGACTGCCTGTGCTTTTCATCTTCATCGTATGTATATCATAGTGTGTGGCTAGTATTAATATTAACTTGTACTACTTACTGCTTAATGAAATAAACTACACCCCTTTGAGAAGCAAGAGTTGGCTATAGTCAAAGGGCTAGCATGGCCAGCATGTTACAAAAACAGACACATACACATAGACATGTACAGGAACATAAGCACAGACACACACAGACAGACATAAATGGACACACACACACACAAATCACTAAAGAAACAATATCAGTGAACAACTAGAAAAACTAATGTAGTTCTCTTGGACAGACTACTAGTATCATCCAGTATCTACTAGAATCATCCAATGTAGCAGCTAATATTATATGAAGTGTTGTCTAATATTATATTAATATTATATAAAGTGCTGTCTACCTCCATGGAGACACCTGGGGCTTGATTCTCATAGGGCACGCAAGCTGCACAAGTGACAGCTTGTGTCGTTTGCTGGTGCACCAGGGACCCTGTGCCCAATTTTATATTGAGTAGGATCCCAGCGGTGAAGTCCCACAGCTTGCAGCAAAGGTGGCCATGCGCCAAACAGATGTCATACCTGAGAGGTTTCCTGCAAGCTGCAGGTGTGGTTGGGTGGCACTCATGGCAGGTGAGAACTAAGTGGTAGGTTAATGCAAACACTACTGGACAATATGTGCAACAAGTAAAATATGTACATGTAAAATGTAAAGCAGTTCCTGGTGGCTAGTGGCCCCCCCACCCTATCCCCTTTTTTTGAAACGTAATCAAGTTCCTGGTGGTCTAACAGACCTCCCTCCCTATTATTCCTCTCCCCAATCTCCCCTTTAAATAAACATATGTCTTCCCCTGGTGGTCTAGCAGACCCCGTCCCTATCCCCAATCTCCCCTTGAAATAAAATATATTTTTCCTTGTGGGTCTAGTGGACCCACCGTCCTATCTATGATCAGCCCATATGATATAACATAGAGCTTTCCCTGATGGTCTAGC
The DNA here is from genome assembly GCA_016271365.2 of Neoceratodus forsteri. Taxonomy (NCBI): domain Eukaryota; kingdom Metazoa; phylum Chordata; order Ceratodontiformes; family Ceratodontidae; genus Neoceratodus; species Neoceratodus forsteri. Next base: position 254,727,083 of record CM028137.1, on the reverse strand, counting down.
AGAACCCCCCACCCTATCTTCAATCTCCCCTTGAAATAAACATATCTCTTGTCCTGGTGGTCTAGCAGACCTCCTCCCTATCCCTGATCTGCCCATATAATATGACATACAACTTTCTCTGGTGGTCTAGTGGACCCCACACCCTACACCCCGGTAGTAAGTGCCTCACCACTCTGCTCCCCCATCTTATCCCCAAGCTGGTGACTGGCACAGCCTTTCACTCTCCACCATGACCAGCCCCCAGCTGAGCTGTCAATGAGTGCTATGATGTTTGTAATAGAAATCAAGAAAGAGTGAAATTGCTCATGAATTCTGTGTGTGATTTGTCCAAATTCCAGATCACATGTTGGACCTTTTTCTTTGCAGGGAGATATTGGTACATAAACATGTGCCAATGGAATGGCAAAAGCCAGTCAGAATTAGGGACGCAGCGAAGTAAAATTCCGCCCGTCAAGTGGGTGTGAAGTGGGCACTTCACATTGCCACTCTGCAATGCGAAGTACCCATTTTAAAGCCTCACTCTGCGTTGTAATTATGACTTTGCGTTGTCACTCTACCTTAATTCGCTTTAAGGCAGAGTGAGAAGTCTATTGGCGGCCCCCACACATCACATGGCTTACACTAGTGTAAGTCACATGCTTCAGCCAGGCAAGCAGGAAGTGACTCATGCTACAGTAGGAAGAGAGTTTCACTTTCACCTTGCATAAGCAGAGAGAGGATGTTGTTGGAGAAGTTGGAGAGAAAGAGGAGAAAATTGCTTTTAAAAAACTAAATCTGTTTTTTTTTTTTGTTCTACGTGCTTTGGTTTGAGTATTTATTGTATGAATTTGTGTTTTTGCAGTATTTGTGTTTAGTAGTATTTGTTTTAGTGTGTCTGTGTGTGTGTGTTGAGTTTTTCTGATCCCACAGGCCACAATGGAGCTTGAGAGATACTCCGGTGCCGGGAGTTTGTTCGACGTGGCAATCGAGTGGGTGTTCGCATGCATGGGGGTCGGATTCATCTGGACCGGAGCAAGATCTCGATGCCCCACCCAGAAGCAAGAGATATGGGAGTTGGGGCTGCTGCTGCTGCCATGGAACCACCACCACCTCCTTTGGCACCACCTACCAGTGCCCCATCAATGCCAGCAGCAGGAGGAAGTGAGGGAGGAGGAGCCACAGCAGCAGAAGATGGAGCAGCAGGTGTCTGCACCCATGGAACCAACTGTAGAGCTGCAGCCCCTGGCTCCCAAACCATCTGGGCCCCCCCACCTGTGCCTAGTCCTCCTCGCACCTCCCTAGTTCAGGCTTTTTTTGATTAATTGTGGGGGGACAATAACGTAGTGAGGTGCAAGCTTTGTATTGTTGAGGTGCACCGTGGCCCCCAGAGAAGTCATCTGGGGACAGGGGATCAGCGCATCCACATGCAGAACCATCACCACCAAGAGTGGCAGGTTGCGGTCACAGAACAGGCCAGTACTGCACCTGTTGTCCCAGCTGTGGCAGAGGGGGAAGAATGGCAGCCACCTGTGCATGGTGTAAAGTGGGGGAGGGCCTCAACAGAACCTGCTCCTCCACCACCACCACCACAAGCTGCAGCACCTCCTGCTGAGGGTGGCAACCCTCTGGAACTGCTTTTCCCTCAGGACAATTTAGCAGTTCTGTGAAATGCGGTGGATGCTGCAAACCACTGGATCACCAATGTTGAGCAGCAGTTGGAGCACATCGAGCGCCACCAACTGCAAATAATGGAGATACTCCAACTGCTGCTCTCACACCAAAATATTGACCATTAGTTTTTTAGTTTGTCCTTGCTTGCACCCACCACCACCCTCTGTGATAAAAAATATGTCCCTATCTTGCCCCTGATCCTTCCACTCTCTATCTTGAAATTGTGTTCCATTTCTTATGTACATTTCTTGTTCTAGTCTTCTGTATGCATCTAACCTGTTGCTGCTGTTTTTGACAGACAACTTTGGTTTCAGAACAAGAGACAGCAGTCTAGAACAACAGATTTTTTACTGATAAATTACTTCTATCTCAGTAGGAGTTAGTACCTGCTTAAATTAAGCAATTAGATACTTTATTAGAAGAAGGGGGGTCTCATTTAAGTAAAAGAAGAAGAAAGTCACTGTGTGTTTCCCTGAGGAAGGGGCTGTATCAGCTTAATTTGCTGAGTCAGAGCAGAGAGTGAATCTAATTGGGGGAGTGGCTTAGCAGCTTAGCAGTACAAAAGCACGTGTCTCCAGTTACAGCTTCCTGCTGTTTTTGACAGAGAACACAACTGGAAGGGCAAGAGTTGTAAGGGCACATAGGCAGTAGGAAAGTAAGTGTAAAAATACATAGAGGAGGAGACAGTAAGCATACAAAGCAACAGGAGAGGCTACACACAAAATCAAGATGGAAGTGGTGCAGTGCAATGGCTGTGGGGCAGCAGTGTTCCGGGAAACATTCTGGAGGCTGCGATGCTGCCCTGTTTACAGGCACCTCTCTGGTCTGAGGGAGGAGGTTACCCATCTCCAGGTTGACCTGGCTAGGATTCATGAAACCTCTTCTCCCACCCAGGGACCACCAGGGCCACCACCATTTCCTCAGAGGTTGCCAAGAAAGAGGAGCAGTTGGACCAAGGTGGGCTCAGGGAGAGAGAGAGAGGGTGGTGGAACAAAGGTGCAGCCCTCCAGCTGTACCTCTCCACAATTCATATGCTGTTCTGGCAAAGAGTGGTTCCTCTATGGAGGTACCTGCAGTGGAGACCAAAGAGGATACTGGTAACTTCCACAAAGGAGACCCACAGGAGGGTGGCACGAGACCCCACAGGGGAAGGAAACAACTCCTGGTGGGGGACTTGATCATTAGGAGGGTAGAAGTGGGGAAGGAAGGGGATAGGGAGGTAAGGTGCCTGCCTGGTGCCACAGCTCAGAGGCACAGGAAGTGAATCCTCAGGATCACAGGAGCAGCTGCACAATGGAGGGAGCTGGATGTCATTGTCCACCTAGGAACAAATGACCTGGTTGTGAATGGGATCAGAGTGGTGCAAGAGGAGTTTGTTGAGTTGGGAAGGGGTCTTAGACAAGTAGCATGTATGGTAACCTTCTCAGAGGTGCTGCCTGTCTATGGCAAGGATGATGCTAGGGTATTCTGCACCATGGGATTCAATGAATGGTTGAAAAACTGGTGTGGAGCTCAGGGGGTTTGGCTTCATTGGGGACTGGGGAGCCACCTGGAGGGATGCAGGCTTATACTGGCATGATATCTGCATCTGACCGGGGGAACCAGGATCCTAGGTGACAGGTTTAAATGCTTCATTGGCAAGCAGGTAAACTAGCCAAGAAAGGAGGCACTGGACAGGAGCAGGGAAATCCCAGCCTCCCACCACAAAACACAGTAGTTAGAGTGGTAAACACCAAGGTAGAGAAGTCAGTAGGGAGCAGGACAGGGATAAATGCAGAAAAAGGAAGTAAAGACAGGGATGGGGCTAAAAGGGGTAAGGCAATAAAAAATAAATGGAAGGTGATGAGTACCAGTGCCCACAGTCTGTGCAACAAGCTCCCTGAACTAGTGGCCTTGATGGAAGAGGGATGCCTGGATATTGTGGCAGGCACTGAAACATGGTACACAGAGAACCATGACTGGGATGTCAGCATACTAGGATACACAGTCTACAGGAGGGACAGTGTGGGTAAAAGAGGAGGAGGAGTAGCTCTCTATATAAGGGAAGGGATTAAAGCAACAGAACTAAAGAGTAAACAGGAAGTTGGTGAGTCACTATGGATCACCCTGGAGACAGGAAAAGGCACCACAATCCGCATGGGGGTTGTGTGCAGACCCCCATCTCAGGCGGAGGAAATGGACAAGGAAATAATAGAAGGCATCCTTAAAATGGCAGAAAAAGGGGAGATGTTGTTGATGGGGGACCTGAATATGCCAGATGTTAACTGGAGTACCTTTGCTGCAGGCACATCCAAAAGCAGGGTCATTCTTGATGCCCTACAGGGGGCATGCTTCAGACAGCTAGTGTTAACCCACTCGGGAGGGAGCAGTCTTAGTCCTGATACTCTCAAATGGGGAAGGAGAAAGGATCTCAGATTTAAAATGCAGGGCACATAGGATGAAAAGTCACTGGCTATAAAGTTGCAGTTAATAAGTTGCGGTTTATAGGTCACCCGGAGCATACATTGCCAGAGTAAATGTCACTGAAAATGCTGCTGCTATGGCAAGCAGCGACGTAATTTACAATCTTTCACCAACATACTGCACAGTCTGCCACAGCAAACAGCAACATGTTTTAACTTCAATCTGCAGCTTTGAAATCAGCATTGAAATCAATGTAGCCGACCAGTAAGGATAAAGATCGAATTACTTAAGTTGCTACATTACACAACCAATCAATCAATCATTCTAATTTTATTTGCCTCACCTGTATCTGGTTTCAATTTAAGTTTTCAATCCACTATGTTGGTATATTTCATCGACATGGAGTTCATCCCAAGTCAGAAAGGCAAGCTAAAGCTTGCACTTGATAATTTCCTCCTCACAAAGGAAAAGGATGGTGCAGATAAAATTATTTGGCGCTGCGAGATGCGAAGCTGCCTTGCCCAGTTGCACACTGTTGGAGATGTAATTTCAAAGGTTCCGACGGAACACAACCATGCCCCTATACATGGCAAGGTTTCCGTAGAAGCGGCTAGAGCAAGCATCAAGCGCTATGCGAGAGAGACTGAGGAGCCAACACGCAACATTGTGCATCATGGATTGCAGGATGTGGATGTCCGCCATGCACATCTTCTACCTTCACAGGACACCTTGAGGAGAGATGTTTGTCACCAAAGGCAACAGTGCAGCACAAACAAGAACTGCGATATTCAGGAGTTTGCAAATACTGTTAACAATGAGCTGTTTTAAAGGGTGAACGAGGACATATTAATTTTTGCTAGTGATGATGACCTTAAATGCCTAGCAGAAAATGGTCATTGGTTTTGTGATGGTAGCTTTAGTGTTGCACCAAGGGGTGATGATCAGTTGTATACTGTGCACACTTTAGTTAGTGGGGTAAACCATCCATGTGTGTATGTCCTTTTCCCAGGACGTAATGAGGCTGTCTACCTTAAGTTTTTCGAGCACCTAGAGGCCTTATTGGCTGCAAAACTTGAAGCACAAAGTATAATGCTGGACTTTGAACTAGCCGCTATAAATGTCCTAAGAAAGATTGCTCCAAATGCAGACCTTAGTGGGTGCAATTTGCATCTAGAACAAGCTTTGTGGCACCACATTCAAAGTGCTGGTTTGCAACAGCAGTACATCAAAGAGGAGAAGTTTGCATTTAAAGTTAGCTGCATACTTGCGCTTGCTTTTGTGCCACAAGATTGTGTTGAGAGAGTCTTTGAAATGCTACAAGATGATGACAGCTTCTCAGATCTTGAAGTTATAATCGATTACTTTGAGAACACATATTGGAAGACCCTATAGAACAAGTAAAAGTAGATGCCAACCACAATGCCCAATAGCATTCTGGAATCAATATGACCATGCTATTAATGACCTTCCAAGAATCAATAATGCCCTCGAAGCATGGCACAGAGCATTCTCCAGAACAGTAACAATAGCCCATCTAACTCGTGCCAGACTGGCTAGAAAAATGAGGCAAGAACAGCACGCTGTTTCTCTTCAGCGAAGGCAATTGGAGCTTGGTCAGGATCCACAGAGGAAGAACAGTAAATACATTAGAGTAAACAAAATATACTAACACATCTGTGCAGATTTCTCTTGCAGAGCACCAAAGCAATACTTTGAAGACATTGCCAGTGTCCTAGAAATAAATGTAGTCCAGACAAGCTTTTAAAGCTTTAACATTTTTAACAATTAAAGTTTTTATGAGTTTTAACCCTTTCAACCCATTTCAAGCACAAGCACAGTCCCATTTCCCCAAGCACAAGCACTGTACCATCACGTGTGAGTACAAGCACAAGCATTGGGAGACATTTTGTCCGCTACCATATGTGATATGCGATGTTTTAATCAACTTTATTTTGTCCACTCGGCTTTTTGACCACGGTATCCTCTCCGTGACATCTTGTCCAGGGACAAATCATCCTCACTCGGGGTAGCCATCTGGGAACAAGTGACCACCAAACAGTGTGGTTCACAATAAACACAGCCATAGAGTCAAGCGATACAAAAAGAAGAGTATTGGACTTTAGGAAATTGAGAGAGTGCCTCAGAAAAGCACTAGCAAATGGCAAGAAAGATGGGTGGAGGAACAATGGGGAATAATCAAAACAGCCTTCACAGAGGCAACAAGCCTTTGTGTGAAGCAAATCATTTTTTGGTCTAGAGTGCTGGCTTTCTGGTTTAGACTGGCAGTGGCAGTTTTGCAGCTAGCTGCTCTATGCCAGCACATGACCTGGCCCAAATGTTAGCGCAGCGTGGTGGTAATGGACTGGACCTGTTATATTCCAACTTAATAATGTTTGTTCACCATGAAATATTGTGGGTGCCTCAGCAATATTTCATTTCTGTCAGGTAGGGTTTGTTGAAAAGCAGGAGTGAGCAGTGCTGTGATCTGCTAAACATCATGCGTGCACTGTGACTGAGGTGCACACTGCCCACCGAGCCCTGTGAAAACATATTATATGACTTTATCCACTGTTGATGATGGTACAAATAAAACATACATTATATATTCTTATCTTTATTCTTTATACCATAAACAGTGGAACAAGTCATCATATATATGTTTGCAAGAAGCTGGACAGTGTGTGCACATGACAGACAGTGCACTGCACACATGCTGTTTATCAGAGTATTATTGCACTGCTCATTCCTGCTCTTCCACACACGCACACTGCAAGACAGAAATAAAACATTACTGAGACCACTAAAATTATTATTTTTTTGGAAATAGACATTATGAAGTCAGAATATAACAAGGAAGGCAGTTAATTAAAGGTGCGATCAGTCAGGCATGCAGTGCTGATACACAGTCCCCAGAATTAATGTGCATCCCCAAAATGCTACTGTCTTGTGTCCAGAAAATTCGGCAGTCCAGACAAAGAGAAATGGGTGCTTAACATGGAATGAAAAGTCTCCACACTCCACACTCCGATAAGACCTAAGTGCCCTGCTGCTGCTGTTGGAATTACATGTAATGCTGCTGTTGACCTAACTGGGATGGGATGATGCACAGTGTCTTGCCAAATGGTGTGCTAGAAGGATAACCTAACCACTGAGTTAACTATCCAAGATGATGAGACTGAGAATGCTGTTGGTTGCCCAAAGTGTGCTGCACTGACCCCAACAGGAAGGATGCCCTTTGTCTGTACACTAATAGAACTCTTGGTAAGTTGATTAATGTCCCTGCCTGGCATCATCATTGTTTTCCACAGAACCTGCCCTTAACTGTGTGGTTTTTTTTTACATATATATATATAATTTATTTTCTAGATATATAATTTGTTTATATATATATATATATATATATATATATATATATATATATATCACACACACACACATATGTAATCATTGTTTTGTGTCACAGGTCACATAGTCACAGTTGGTGTGCATTTCTGTGCTTGATGAGGAATTGTGGCATTGGAATACTGTCAAGCCAGTGAAGGTAAGTATTTTTTTTTTTGGGGGGGGGGTCATTTTCAAGCAAGTTTCATTAATGGTTTATTGTTTGATTAATTCTTCACAGGTTTCATCTGCATCCTCTCCAGTCCAGTACTGATGGTCATGTCATGGATTCACACTACTTGCTGTGTGTTTGCCAGCCTGGGGGGGTATGATGATAAACTTGTTTTTTTGAGAAAACAACGACAGCACACAGCATCAGAAAGTTTCCTCCTAAAAGAGATGAAGAAGGAGTTAGTAGTACTTGATTGCAGTAACCCATTATGTTCGAAGTGTGGCTGTTCTATCCTGTCATATATGCTGATTAACGGATACCAAGCTGTCTCACTAAGCCGCATGAAGACCAAATCATCACTATCACAAATTTAGTACCTGTAACCCATACACTGTGTCAATGTCCCTATGTCTTAACTCAAGTTACATTGTAAAAACACTTCTTGTCAAGTCACAACCTGGATCAAACTTTGTTCAACACTAGCATGGCTGCTGCAACAATACAGTGTGTGATATGCATGACAAATGTATTATGTGACGTACATGTCACCTACTTTATATGACTCATCAGTTGGATTTGTACTCTTTTGGAAAAATGAAAAACAAGAAAGTACTGATGAAATAAAATTGATATACTTACTGGTCTGGAAATGGATATCCTGTAGGTTGCTATAGACAGTACTGCAGTACCACAGTCCTCAAGTGAAGGAGAGCAGTCTGTTAACCTGTAAAAAAAGAAAATAAGTTGACCGTATGTGTTTGACCACCGCATCTCATAAAATCAACAGGAAATATAACACAGCTAAAGGAAGTTCCATAGTATGAAACATTAGCACACATACTCACTTTAAAGTACTGATAGTAACTAAGGAGCCTTGTGGATGTGGCTGATGTATGTAGTCTCCTCTCTGACTCCATCTGCCATGGCATGAGCAGGACACCAAATGGAAAACATCAGCATACTGGTGGTGGTGGATGGTCATGGTCACATCATGATGATAGCCCCTCTCACATTTATCTGCATCTGGTGGCTTTGGCTAACAGAGGTTTTCTGGTGGTGGTTATGAGGGCACATGATGACATTCTCTCTCACATTTATCTGCAGCTGGTGGCTTTGGCTAACACTAGTTTTCTGGTGGTGGTCATGGGGGCAGATGATGACATTCTCTCTCACATTTATCTGCATCTGATGGCTTTGGCTAGCAGTGGTTTTCTGGTGGTGGTTATGGGGGCACATGATGACATTCCCTCTCACATTTATCTGCATCTTCTGGTGGCTTTGACTAACAGTGGTTTTCTGGTGGTGGTCATGGGGGAACAAATTGCAGCCTGCAACACATTCACTATCACTGTCAGACACACACAGGTGGGTGGCAGGCGGGATATAGTGTGCACTGTGTTACAAATGTGACATATGGAATTTGAGTCATTCTGAGAGGGACACTGCTTTAACTTTATGAAAAACAAAATAAGTACCATAGAAAAAAATGTGGCAGCCTTTTAACCACTTCACTTAAAACTTACCAACATCAACCTCATCATCGTCCTCATACAGAAAGCTGCCCTGGCAGTCATCAATGTCTGAATTCTGCCCACTAGGGAATTCTTTCTCCATCATGTCATTATCTACCTCACTGGTAGGCTGTTTCATGCTGCCAGTGCCACCAGGATGGTCCATTTCTACAACATCAGCACAACCATGACCATGGCAGGGTATGAAAACTGAGGTTGCAGTTTGAGCTGGTATGTGCCCCTCATTCATTTTTATGAATGTCAGCAAGCTGACATTTGCAGGACAGAGGTTTGTATGATGATCCTGAACTATTGCACTCACTGAACTGAATACCCTCTCAACACTTACACTGGAGGGTGGGCATGTCAGGTACTTCAGTGCCACTAAGGTCAGCTCTGGTCATTCACTGACCTTTCCACTCCAGTATAAAATAGGATCATCAGTTATTGACAGATGCCTGTTTTCAGCCATATATGAGTCAACCATTTGCTGTGCTGCATGAAGTCTGGTGGTTGATGCATCATCCTGTTCTCCAGAATCATTTATGTCACAAATCCTGACTTGGGACAAAGCACCCCAAAGTGGGTTAATGACAACTGGTTTTGATGACAGACCACCTGGAACTGCAGCCCCCTTACAGGATGTGCTTGATACTACTCCAAACTGACCTCCAGCCTGATCATGCTGCTGAGGTTTGCTGACCTTGGCATGTGACTTGTGTGCACCACGGACCAAGCTCACCAGTTGCACACTGACATTTTTTACCTGTTCAGGCCCTCCCTCCAGTAGTGAGGCAATTCCACGTTTGCATCATGTGGCCAGCATTGTTGCTATTGCAAAGTCGTCACTGTGCTGAATGCTCAAGATGTGCTGATTGCACTAGAATAGTGTCAGCATGTGTTTCAACAACACACTGCTAGCACAGTCTCCGGAACCATCAAGGCATGTTGTAGATTCAGCAATGTCTGCCTCAACACCTGCAGCAGTGAAATTGATTGGGTAATGGAGTCAAACTTGCCACTCACTGCCTGTGTGGTGTGTTCAAAAGGCCTCAAAATTGTTATTACAGAGTCCATGAGGTGTCACTGTTCAGTCGTGAGAGACATGGAGGCCCTGGAAATGTCACAGCTGGTGTGCATGACAAGATATTCGGAGATGGCTTTGTATTGTTCATACAACCTCTCCGCCATAAATAAAGTGGAGTTCCACCGGGTGACAACTTCCAGCTTGAGGCAGTGCTGTGGGAGGCTGTTTTGGATCTGCAACTGCCAAAGTTGGTCATGGGCCTTTGCAGAGTGTGAAAAGTGAGGACAGATATGGCGTGCAACTGTCAGAATTTCCTTTATATCAGGGTGCTGCAGAAACTCCTGCACCACAAGATTTAAACAGTGGGCCATGCATGGAACCCAAACAAAGCCACCATTCGTGATGCATTTAACAGCATTTGACCCATTGTCATTTGCTGTAAAACCATCTCTCAGGAACAAGGGGTTCCGCCACTCATCAAATTTAGTCAGTAGCAAGTCCAGCATGTTTTTATCAGTGTGTGTACAGGTCACACTGCGCATAACAAGCGTTGCATGCTGTCAAATTCCTGGATGATTGCTACCATGACAGTCCACCTTACTACACTGATTATTCACACTACCACCAGTAGAAACAACCCCCGGCACCTGCACCCAATGTGCAGTTATACACAAATATGAACTCCCCACTGTTTTGCCACTTATCCACATATCCATACTTAAATGGATGAATGGAGAAGATGAATGTTGAAGGGCATGTCTTACAGAGTTGGCCACAGTAGGGTATAACTCGGGGACAATATGGGTGGAAAAGTATGTCCTGGATGGGACTTTGCATTTCGGACAGGTGCGTGACTCAAACTGCCTGAATCTGGAATTCTCCATGAAGGAGAAGGGCAAAAGATCAATTGCCAGCATTTCAGCTACAGGAGCATCAAGTTCATAAGACACTGCATGATTGAGTGGGTACTTCAGGTTATAGGCAACAACACTCTGCAACATGGGCTGACTTACACATTTTGCACAGGGTGTGACAAATGGCTCTGCTCTGCGAATGGCTGGGGGTGGGGGTGTGGACATGTGATGAAGAGGGCTGCATAGGTGACAAATCCACAAATGAAGTTATTTTCCCAGATTTACGCACAGGGGTTGATGTACCACTTGCATTAGACATACTGCCTTGACCACCACCACCACCACTGCTACTCTCACTACCACTTGACAAGATTTCAAAATCATTATGCTCCACCTCATCATGCCTGTAGTAATCCCCTGCTGTTATTTCATGTCTACGCTAAACATTCCTACTTGGTCTTACAGCCATGGAAGGGGATAACATGCTAATCAAGGTTGATGACGAGTGTGAATGCCCAACTATGGCATTAGCTGCCATCTGGTGCTGGGTCCACAGTGCCTTGTGCCTATTCTTAAGATGTGTATGCTGCCCCAATATGCCCAGATGACTCGCCTTTTTACCTTGACTCACACACACATGGCAAAGCTGGCAGATTGCAACTGACAGATCATTTGCATCTTGTACAAAAAAATCCCAAACAAGGGATTGTGATCCCCTACTTTTAACATGTCCCTGATGCTGCTTATTGGACTCTGTTTTTAAGCCCTGAAATGGGGGGTGCTACATGATTTTCAGGCAGGACACACTTGGACTGCAACTGACCAACACGGCTACCTATCATTATTACTGGGTCAACATCAACATCAACTGGAATCGTTAAATCACAGCTTTTTCCAGAGGGGAGATTTAATGCCAACAGACCCAGACATAGCCACCTTGACTTTCTTTTTTCTCCAGTTCCCAACAGGGGTCACTGACATCATCATCATATTCATCAACATCATCTGCATCTACATTTTCTGCTTGGATGCTGTCATGTGGACTATATGTTGCAACCACAGCAACATCATCATCATCATCATCATCACCCAATGTTCTTAAACCATACTGTGAATCATTGCATGGCAAAGGCATGACCTCAACCGCGGTGGAAGAAATGTGACATTGTGCGTTATCATCGCCATGATCAGAATAATGTTCAACTACCATGGGGATGTTACTGGGGAGTATGACATCATCTACACTGTCACTCACTGCTTCAGACTCAATTATATTTTTTGACATGGTTAACTGGTCAGAAGTGGAACTTGAGGCAGCAATACTCATGAAAGCAGAAACTGCACTAACACCACCAGCTGGGACAACATCATCTCCTCCAACTATGAGTGAAGCTACAGATTGCACTGCAAAAAACATTGATGGCGAAAATCCCTTTCCTTGCATCAGCTATGCACTTCAGTGTACTACCATGCCCACAGACAGTCTTACCACTGGCAGCAGTGCCATGGCCAAAAACAGATTTGCCTGCATGTCTCTTTGCGAGCATTTTGCAGGATCACCGAGAAAATAGTAAACCAATTAGATTTTGAAACTTTCAGTCTGGCCCAGTGGATGTGAAGCCCAAAAAAACAACAACTGTAACTTGCAGATGTAGATTGTGAATTAAACAGATACAAAGACACAGACAGATTAGATTGCACTGTGCAATCAAGAAAAAAAGATGCAGATGCTGCAAACGCAAAGTCACAACAACACCTTAACCACTGCTGCTCACAACTGTCACAATCCAAATCCAATATGGAAAAGAATACCTTTTGCTGGTTGGGGGGGCAGTGCACTGCGGTAACAGTACAAAACCAATATACCACAATCCCAGCCACAAAGCAGTACAAAATTACTCAGCTGCAGTGGATAGCAGATTTACACTGCTGCAATTACTCTGTGGCACAATAAAAGGTGTCTGTGATTTGATGGCATGCATCACACACACATTCACACACACACACACACACACATACACACACACACACACACACTACAAGTAACGCATGGTAAATTGAAAACTTCAGTAATATAACCAAATATTTTCAACAAACTGAAATAATGCACTGCTACAACACAAAAATCAGCAAAAAAATTTCAAAAATTACTGAAAATATTACTGTGTGCACATTAACACAGTTATAAAACAAAAATATAACCAAAACAAAGAGACTACCTTTTTCTCCCAGTTAATCTACTACCTGCACCCCACAGATACACCCCTCCCCCAAAGCTCACTTCAAGTGTCTCTCAGTACACAAACTGAATGTTCAAAATTAACATTCAAAATCCACACACAAACAATAACCACTCAATGGTATGAGTACAGGAGGGTTTCCTACCATCAATGTACTATGTTTTGAGCCAAAAAAATGGCTCAAAATGGCTTTTTTAAGAGCTTTTATAGGGTTTGAATTGCAGAGCTCTGACAGCAAACTGTCTCTAGCTACCACTACACACACACTACACAGAACTGAGGATGTGCAGAACAATCTACAGCCCATGTGACCTGCAATCTCATGAATCAATGCAAAATTTGCCTTGGAGCCCATAAACAAGGTAAAGTGATGCGAAGTACATTGGAATCAATGTACTTCACCTAAAAATAGGCACAGAAGTGCTTGGGGGAAGGCTGAGTAACATGAAGTGCATTGAAATTAATGACTTTGAGATCCTCACTATGACGTGAAGTACTCCGCATCGCGTTGTGGAGTACTTTGTGGATTCCCCACTAGTCCGCGAATTGCTTCGCAGAGAGAATTTCAGTCACTTCACCCACCACTAGACAGAATACAGTATTTAACATGCCAATTTTCTAAATGCAATTTGAGTATGGACACATCCAAGTTTAGTAGCTGGAATGTCACCACTATTCATGCTTTGTAACCTCAGTGCCAGTACTCCTCAGGAATCTGTTAGTTTAGTCTTTCACTGACAACCTGAAGAGGGATGGTTTTCACAACCTCACTGGGTAGGCTATTTAAGCATTAAGGCACAGCAAGGGATTGGGTTTCTATCCATTTAATCTAACCCTAGGGGATCATGGGACATGAGGCATAGCTGAGTGTCTTATGTACCAGGAGTTAGATTAATAAAAGTAACTCAAACCCTGGAAGGCCACAGTGCTATTACTTAACTAAAATGCTTTAACTTTTTTTAAAACTGAATGTTTCAATAGTTAAAATTCAAATTATTTTATCATACACGAGGGTTTCCAGCAGTTAACATAATCTTTATAGAATGCTGTCAGCCAATTAGAATGCTCTATTTCCTGTCATTGTTTCATAATCAGCATTAACCACTTTATGAATGAAGTAATTTTTTTAATGTTTCTTATATCTTGCCATGTACCATCTTTTTGCCCTTTGGTCCTGCTTGCACTCACCAGCTTAAACACATGTATACCGTATATTCCACTTCTAGGATGAAAAATTTGAGTGTAAATAATCTCTCCTTGTATCTCATACTCCTAAGACACTGTTCTGTTTATTTGACCTGTGCTGAACCCTTTCAATATCTATAATGTCCTTTCTGCATGGCACTGACCAGAACTGGATGCCTTACTTCAGGTGTGGTTGAACAAGGCCTTTTTACAAAGAAAGGATCAACTCCCTTGACCTGCTCCTTGCATCCCCATCCCCATGCATCCTAGAACTGCATTTCTTTAGTGCTACCCATTTTACACCTACATTTTCTCTTGTTCACTGTCTGGAAGTTATTTTTTAACATAAAAATATGTAGAAATTAACATTATAAAAACATTCCTTAACACTAAGGTGCCCATTATTTTAAATCTTACTATTCTTTAAATTCTGAAGACGCTACATATTGTGGCAATGTGCTCTTTATTTTAATGCCAGGTGCTGTTATAAAGATGAGTGGTATATAACTGGGTTGCAAATTTAGCCTGGGCGGAAGTGGGCCCTTGCAACCATTTTGCACCGTAATTGTGACTGAGGCTGTTTTTTTATTTAAAAAGTCAAGTACCATAGTAACTTTCCACCAATAAATATTCATCCAGACTCCAGAGTTTGCGGCATGATACAAATCTGGTTCTGCTGTTTATCAAGAGTAATTTACTGAATTAACTTTGCCATTTCAAATGGACACCTCTCCTTTCAGGTTTGAATCACTCAAAGTGTTTCATTATACAGTAGGGTCTGGTGATCAGATACTGCTCTTTGAGGCTTGCCTCTGTATCAGCTCTATGACTAAATCTGCAAAATAATTATTTATCCCCTTTTTTGTCCATTGTTGCAGTCCAAATAAGCAGTCTTACTTGGAAATACAGTATATATGTTTGTCTTACTAGTCTTTCGCCCAGGTCCCTAATGTTCTTTTTCAACTGCATTAACAAGCTAGCAAAAGTATAAAAGTTCTTGCCTTTCCTGCTTTTACAAGAAGTCACTGATTATGCTGGGACAAAACCTGGATCTGGATCTGCTGGTTAGAGTCAAACTGTTTCATCTTCCTTTTGAAAAGGGAAAAAAAACACGCATGGCTGTACATCGGGATGTGGGTTGTACACCCAAGTAGAATGCAAAATATACATGTAGTGTCTGATGAATAAGACCTGCTGACTATATAATGTATTAAGGGAGAGCATTTAATATACTTTTGATGACAAAAAAAAAAAAAATTAATACACAATTTAGTTGTAAGTGGGGTCCCAGTGGGGATCATGCCCTTTAGCAGAGGAATGTTGGCCAGGGTTTTTACAGTCACAAAACTTTAACCCAAATGGGGATGTAAAACCTGCCACCTCAGGAGCCACATGGATACCACCTCTCCTTTGCCTTTACCACATTGAGGGAACCAGCCTGGGATTAACTGTGGTAGTTGCTTTTGAGCAACTGAGGTTTGTAGTAGATGTGGTACTGACCTTAATAAAGTACCTAGGCAACTATCTTACTTGTAATCTTGTAGTGGGACATTAGCAGTCCTTCTAATTTCCAGTCATGCTCAGTTCAAAGCCTTGTATTCTTTGTTCCTACTCAGTCAAAATAACAATGGCAGCCTGCTGGCATCTCCCTGAGTCAATGGCAGTTAGTACTTCATTTCAAGAATATGACAGTGACAACGAGGTAAAAGGAAGAATCTAAGAATGCAGAACCCCTACAGTTGGCCAGTAAGCCCTTTCCATTTTTGTTTTCTAAAGCAAAAGTTAAAAATACACACTGAGTTTGTTATGTCATCTCTAAATAGGGACACACCTAACCTGCTTACCATGTCTAACACTGCCTACTCTCCCAGTGGGCAGCTGGAATTGTTGTGGATCAACAAGAAAAAAAAAAAAGAGAAAGAAAAGAAAAAAGTGTAAAAGTTAAGTTGAGCCTTACAACTTAAAACTGCTGCAGTTTCCAGACCATAGTCGCTAGAAAAACATGGAGGGCTTGCTACTGCTGCTCAGTACTTCTCTCATTGACCAATGAAGTAAACAAAGCAGCAAATTAACTGTGTTGGCTAAACAGCTTCAAACTTTGACTCCAGACCATTATCCCTCGCTAAAAAGTAACCAGCAACAACAAGACAGCATGGACACAATATAAGAATTGAAACAGAGCCAGAGACCAAGCCTGCACTAAGCAGTAAACACAGACACAGAGACCCAGCCTGCACCAAGCAGCAAGAGATTTAGCCTACACCAAGCAGCCACAGCACCCTCTAGGAAGGAGGACTGAACTGCATCAGGACTGAAAAGTTATCATTCATCCTAAAGAGGTACTGTCATCGTCTCCTGGAGAAAACAGAGAACAGTACAGGAAAAAAAGGGTGGAGGGATTAATGCACCATCAGTGTGGAGTAAGACTGAACAACTCCATCAAATGCAATGTACTGCATTGCCTGGCAGAATGGCATTCTGGGGATGTGTACTAGAATTTCAAGAGTCTAACAAAATGTATGAAATACAACAAAAGGTTTGGGTACTGGGTTTCAGTGAATAAAATTATGAAGCAATATAATGAATGATGGGACCTGTTAACATAAAAACATAGAAACATAGAATTTGACTGCAGATAAGGACCTCTTGGCCCACCTAGTCTTCCCATTTCCCTACCTGATGAATAAGCTGCAGATTCTAGTTAATCAACAGCTTACTTCCTCCTACCACCCTCTAGAATTGCCTTATGCTTGTCCTATGCATTTTTGAATTCTCCCACTGTTCCTAACTCCACAACCTCCTCAGGAAGGCTGTTCCATGCATCCACAACCCTCTCTGTGAAAAATACTTTCTAACATTACCTCTGAGCCATCCCCCTCTATCTTCAAATTGTGCCCCCTTGTTCTTGGACATCTCTTCTTCTGAAAGATACCACCCTCTTGTACTTTGTTAATTCCCTTGAAATACGTGAACGTTTCTATCATGTCCCCCCTCCCTCCTTTCCTCAAGGGTATACATATTAAGCTGCTTCAGTCTTTCCTCATATGTCTTCTGGTGCAGACCCTGCACCATTTTGGTTGCCCTCCTCTGAACCGCCTCCACTCTGTCTATGTCTTTGTGGAGACGGGGTCTCCAGAATTGCACGCAGTACTCCAGATGGGGTCTCACTAACTGTCTGTACAGAGGGATAACAACTTCCTGTTTTCTACTGTTGATGCCTTTCCCTATGCATCCCAGTATCCCCCCAGCCCTCCTTACTGCCTTCTCACATTGCTTGCCCACCTTTAGGTCATCTGATATAATTACTCCTAGGTCTCTTTCAATTTTTGTTGTTGTTATTAACTCACCCCCCAGTGTGTACTCTTCCCCTGGGTTTTTGTTTCCCAGATGCATTACCTTGCACTTCTTTACATTGAATCTGAGCTGCCACATATTTGACCATTCCTCCAACTTTGCCAAGTCCCTTTTCAGTTTTTCCACCCCACCTTGTGTATCAACCCTGTTGCAGATCTTTGTGTCATCTGCAAAGAGACATACCTTTCCTTCCAGGTGCTCTCCAATGTCACTTATAAAGACATTAAAGAGGACCAGTCCCAGTACCGAACCCTGCGGTACCCCACTAGTTACCCTCCTTTCTTCACTGTGGACTCTGTTTACTATTACCCTTTGTGTCCTGTTGTCCAGCCAGTTTTTTATCCAGGCTACCACCTTGGGACCCACTTCAAGGCTGGCTAACTTGTATATTAATAGTCAATCCTTATCAGCACCAGTGTTCGCTTTGCTTAAGAGTTCAGTGGCACCAGATCTGTTGAGAAGGCACAACTATGACCAATTTAAGAGCACACTCTTACAGCTCAGCAAGCCAACACCCATTGTGATAGTGGAGTGCAGTTGATTCCACCACCACCTCCAATAGTAGGGAGAATCAACTTCAGACCTCATAATCACCCTGAAAAATTTGGAAAACTTGTGTGAATACAGAAAATTCCTTGATGATGCATTAAGGGACCAGTTTGTCTGTGGTCTTTGTGGGGACCACTACACAAAGTGCCATCTTAAAGAACCCAACCTGACTCTTGAGTCCATAGTGCATAAACAAGGAGGAGGTGTCTGTTGCTATGTCACTAATGAGCTATCATGTACTAATCTAATAATGAATATAGACTATAAAGTGGACATAGAAACACTATGGCTTACCTTAAAACTAGCCCATATGCCTAAATTAGTTCTAGGAATATGTTACAGACCCCAGAACAGTGGTAGTAACTACTGTATAACACAGTGTTACTTCATGAAATTGAGATGGCATCAGAACTTGGTGATATCCTTGTGCTGGGGGATTTTAATGCACCTGGTATAGATTGGAAGGACTTGACTGATAAAACACACTTTGAAAAAGAATTATTGGATACTGTAATATCTTGTGGCAGTGACCAATTCATTTTTAATCCAACTGGAGAGATTACTATTCCAGATTTAATGATAACAAACTGCTCAGATCAGTTGATAAATTAATTTGTTAGCACCCCCACTAGAATCCAGTGACCATAAAGTAACCCAGTGTACCCTACTTGCTAGAAGGATTAGAAATTATGATAACACAAAATACCTGATTATAAGAATACTGACTGCCCTAAGCTCCAGGAATTACTTGGAAAATTACATTGGAACAGGTTACTTGATGGGTTGGATGTGGAACAAATGCGGACCACATTTAAATATACTGTCCAAGATGCACTGGAACTATATGTTCCCATGCAAAACAAGTATAATAAGAAAGGTGTTATACTACTATGGTTTAATAAACAGATTAAAAATCAAATTAAGAAAAAATACAAGGCTAATAAAAAGTATAAAAAAATCCTTCACCAGAATTTAAATTAACATATAGAAGTCATTTAACTAAACTCAAAAAATTAATTTGCAAAGCCAAGTCAGATCTTGAAATTAAACTGGCCCCAATAAAAAGACAATAAAAGCTTTTATGCTTACATAAATAAAAAATAAATATACATCAAACAAGATTACTAGTATTACACATGAAGGGGTGGAAATTACAAATAATAAAGAAATTGCACAGTGTTTTAACAACTATTTTGTTTCAGTGTTTAACGATAAAGGTAATGCTGCATTTCTGCAATGTATAAATGACAGTCAACAAATATTGCTTGAAGAAGAACTGGTCTATAAGGAATTATCACAACTTAAAACATCAACCTCATCAGGTCCTAATCATCTCAATTTGATTGTGCTTAAAGAACTAACCAGAGTATTGTCTAACAGTTTGACAATTTTATTTAATAAATCCATTCAATCTGGGCAAGTTCCTACAGACTGGAGAAGGGTCACAGTTGTTCCAATCTTTAAAAAGGGGAGCAGGACTACTGTTACATACTATAGGCCAATCAGCCTCACTTCAGTTTGTGAGAAGCTTATGGAAAGACTACTAAAAAAAGAAATTGATAAAGAAATAAACAGACTTGGCCTAACCGACATCACCCAACATGGATTTCAAAAAGGGTTATCTTGCATTACAAATCACTTTTCATTTTATGAATCTGTAAGTGTAAATATAGATAAATCGACACCAGTTTACGTCATACTACTCGACAAAGGAAATGCCTTTGCTACCAACCCACATGATCTGCTAATAAATAAACTAACCAAAATGGGTATAAGCAATTACATTATCAACTGGATACTAAATTGGCTTACTAACCAAAAGCAATTAGTCTGAATAAATGTAACTTCCTCTGATGAGGGACCTGTGAGCAGCAGTGTCCCCCACGGGTCAGTTCTGGAGCCTCTGTTATTTGGCCTATTTAGAAGTGACATGGGCAAAGGATCTTGTAGTACTATATCAAAATTCACAGATGATACAAAGATTGGGGGAACAGTAAATTCCCAAGAACAGTATCAAACCTTGTGTAACAACTTAAAAGAAAGAGAGGAGTGGGGAATTGCAAATAATATGAAATTCAATGAGTCTAAATGCACTGTTATGCATTTTGGCAATACAAATCCTTGCTATAAATACACTTTGAATGGCTTGGTGTTAAAGTCTTCCACAAGGGAAAAAGATCTAGGGATTTATATTAATAAAAACCACTCTTCACTTGACCACTGTCATCAATTCACACTTACTGCTAGCAGATTAATAAGAATCATAAAAAAGGCCTTTGTCACTAAGAATAAGGAATGTTTGCTCAAGCTATACAAGACATGTATACTGTACATACAGTGGCGTGAAAAAGTATTTGCCCCCTTCCTGATTTTCTCTATTATTGCATATTTGTCACACTGGATGTTTTCAGGTCTTTAGACAAAATATAATATTAGATAAAGGGAACCTGAGTGAACAAATAACACTTTTTTTTTTACTTATTTCATTTATTTAATGAAAAAGTTAACCAACACCAACTGGCACTGTGTGAAAAGTAATTGCCCCTAGTTAAATCAACCCAATTAAAGGGATAATTAGAGTCAGCTGATTGAACACAGCCAGGATGGATTACAGCCAGCCCTGCTCCAATATAAACCTCACTTATTTTGGCCCTTACCATCAGAGTCATGTTGCCAGCATAAAGATTCAACAAGCACATTATGCCATGATCAAAGGAAGTTCCTGAAAGATCAGAAAAAATTTGTTGCCCTCTGTCAGTCTGGAAAGGGTTACAAAGCTATTTCTAAGGCTCTGGGACTCCATCCAGACCACAGTGAGAGCCATAATCTCCAAATGGAGAACACTTGGAACAGTGGTGAACCTTCCCAGGAGTGGGCGGCCTGCCAAAAATTACTCCAAGGGCACAGTGTAAAATCATCCAAGAAGTCTCAAAGGATCCTAAAACAACATCAAGAACTGCAGGCTACTCTTGCCTCAGCTAAGGTCAGTGTTCATGACTCCACAATCAGAAAGAGACTGGGCAAAATGGGCTTCATGTGAGAGTAGCAAGGCGGAAACCACTGCTAACCAAGATGAACATAAATGCTCACTCTCATTTGCCAAGAAGCACCTGGATGATCCACAAGCCTTTGGGAAAATGTTCTATGGACAGATGAGTCCAAAGTGGAACTTTTGGACAACATGGATCCCATAATGTCTCGCGTAGCAAACACAGCATTCCACAGTAAGAACACCATACCAACAGTCAAACATGGTGGTGGTAGTGCGATGGTGGGGATGCTTTGCTGCTAAGGACCTGGATGACTTGCCATAATTAAAGGAACCATGAATTCTGCTCTGTACCAGAAAATTCTTAAGGAGAATGTCCAGTCATCCTTCCGTCAGCTGAAGCTGAGCGTAGTTGGGTCATGCAGCAAGACAATGATCCAAAACACAAAAGCAAGTCCACATCAGAATGGCGAAAAAGAGTAAAATTAAAGTTTTGAGTGCCTAGTCAAAGTCAGACTGAAACCTAATAGAGATGCTGTGGCAGGACCTGGAACTGAGCAGTTCATGCTCGAAAACCTACCAAATGTTACTTAATTAAAGCAGTTCTACGAGGAAGAGTGGGTTAAAGTCCTCCACAGCGATGTGAAAGACTGATATTGAATTATAGGAAGTGTTTGGTTGCAGTCATTGCAGCTAAATGTATGCATAACCAGTTATTAAGTGTAAGGGCAATTACTTTTCACACAGTGCCAGTTGGTGTTGGTTAACTTTTTCATTAAATAAGTGAAATTAAAAAAAAAACAAGTATTCATTTGTTCACTCAGGTTCCTTTATCTAATATTACATTTTCTCTAAAAGACCTTGAAAACATCCAGTGTGACAAATATGCAATAATAGAGAAATCAGGAAGGGGCAAATTCTTTTCACGCCACTGTAGATACATAGATACATAGACAGTGTCAGCAGATAAGGGCCTATGGCCACCCAGTCTGCCATTTGAGCTTGTAAGTTCAGTTTATGTTTTCCTAGAAGTCTGTTGCCCCTTACCCCGACTTCCAGAATTCCTTTATGTCTATCCCATGCATTCTTAAATCCCATGATTGTTTCAGCCCCCACCACTTCCTCTGGCAGGGTGTTCCACTTGTCCACCACCCATTCTGTGAAGAAATTCCTCCTCACATTTCCTCTGAATCGTCCTCCCTCCAACTTCATCCCATGCCATCTAGTCCTGGAACATCTTTTTCACTTAAAAATAGTGTATTCCTGCACCTTGTTCCTTCCTGTAAGATACTTGTATGTCTCTATCATATCCCCTCTCTCCCTCCTCTCCTCCAGGGAGTACATGTTCAGTTCCTTCAACCTGTCCTCATACGACTTGTGATGCAATCCATGCACCATCTTTGTTGCTCTCCTCTGAACCTTCTACCTGTCTATGTCCTTACATAGGTAAGGTCTCCAGAACTGTACACTGTACTCCAGGTGGGGCCTCACTAGTGTCTTGTATAGTGGAATTATGACCTCCCTTTCCTGCTGGTGATGCCCCTGCCTGCATCCCAGCATCCTATTTGCTTTACCTGCTGCCTTGTCACACTGTTTCCCTACCTTGAGGTCATCAGAGATGATAACCCCAAGATCCCTTTCTTGCTTGGTGCATGCTATATCCTCACCCCCCAACTGATATATTGTGCCAGGGTTTTGTGCCCCATATGCATTATCTTGCACTTCTTTGCATTGAATTTCAACTGCCAAACCCCTGACCATTCTTCAAGTTTCTGCAGGTCCTTCTCATTCTGTCTACACCCTCTGGTGTGTCTACTCTGCTACAGAGCTTTGTGTCATCAGCTAACAGTGAAATTCTGCCTCTAGGTCCTGCACAATGTCACTGATGAAGATGTTGAATAGAACTGTCCCAGCACTGATCCCTGTGGTACCCCACTGGTCACTCTTCCCTCTGTGGAGTGACACATTTACCACCACCCTCTGTGTCCTGCCGCCCAGCCAGTTTCCTACCCACCACACTACTGTCCTGCCCACACCCCATATTCCCCAGTTTGTGTAATAGTCTTCTATGTGGCACAGTGTCAAAGGCCTTGCTGAAGTCCAGATAGACCATGTCCACTGCCTCCCTGATCCACCTCCCAGTCACCTAGTCAAAAATTCAATGAAGTTGGTCTGATATGACCTCCCCTGTGAAACCATGCTGCCTTGGTCCTGTAGTCCATTGACAACCAGATATTCCACCAATCTCTCTTCAATAGTGCTTCCATGATCTTCCCACTACCGAGGTGAGCCTGACTGGTCTGTAGTTCCCCTTCCTCTTTGTTCCACTTTTGTATAAGGGGACTACATCTGCTGTCCTCCAGTCTTTGGGTACCTCCCCTGTTTCCAGTGATCGGCTAAACAGGATAGCCAGAGGTTCATCCACCACCTCTCTTAGTTCTTTAAGGACCCTGGGGTGCACTCCATCTGGCCCCATTGCTTTATCAACTCTTATTACTTCCAGTTCCTTCAGGACCCTTTCTCGTGTAAAGGGATTTGTGTCCATTTCTGCATATACCATGAAAGGGATATTCTTCTCAAAGAAAAAACTCAAAGGAAACTTACAAAATCAATCAGAGGTATGAGAAGTTTGGCTTATGAAGAGCGTTTAACCAAACTTAAATTATACAAACTTGAAACAAGAAGAATAAGAGGTGATTTGCTCCTCCTCTACAAAATATTACAGAATCCTGTTTTAATGGATCAATGTGGCATTGTGTTTAATTCTAGAAATAAAAATCTTAGACCACATAAGAAACAGTTATGTGTGCCCAGGGTTAATACAGTAAAAAGATTACATTTTTACACAGTTAGAGCTGTTCAAACATGGAATGTGTTACCATCAAATATAGTACAAGCTACTGACTTTGAAATATTTAAAACTTCCTTGGATAAGTTATTGTTAACTGAAAACTTAAAAAAGTGAACCTACTGGTGTAGGAGACAATTAGATGGGCTTGTGCTTTCTGTATCTATCTCTACCACATAAGTAACCAAGTAAGTAGGTGATACTGTATCACATTAACACTTTAATTTGCCCATAAAGACACCAAGAAGCTCACAGGTCACACAAACCCAATGAGGGGTGCTGTCCACAAAGTCACACCAGTCCACATTTACAGGGATCAACCTCAACCACTGGTGGGCACTCAGTGTCATGCCCTCATGTGTGTGGTTTAATATAACAATGTGTGGGGAGCCAGAGAAATCAGTTACTCTGGTGGTAAACTTCACGGGGGGCAGACTTTGGGAGGAAGCAGGAAGTACTGAAAGGGAAACTGGAGGGCATAAGACAGGAGATGGATGTGGAGCAGAAATGGAATATTATTAACTGGGGGATCACAGAGGTAACAGAAGCCTGCACCAAGACACAGAGTACGAGGAGCAGAGCAAGAAAACCATGCTGGTTGAACAGCGAGGTAGTGGAGGTGGTGAGGGCAAAACGAGAGGAGAACTAGAGGTATAGTAGGACGGGGAAGGAAGTGGACAAGCAGGAGTATGCAAGATGGTCCAGGGAGGTTACCAGAAAAGTAAGAGAAGCCAAGGCTGAGATTAGCGTAGGAAATTAATGGGGGGGGAGAAAGACTTTTTCAAATACATCAAGGAGAAAAGAAAGTGCAAGAAGACAATAGTGAGAATAAAAAGTGGTGGGGAGTGGATGGAAAAGGGGGAGGAGTAGGCAGAAGCACTGAATGAATACTTTTGCTCAGTGTTCACAGAAGATAAGGGGGACTGCTACCACCATGGGCTGGAAGGGTGGGACGGGGGAGAGAGGCGACAAATGGAAGAATTGAGACAAGTAGAGTCTTAGAGGGACTGAGGGTGCTGAAGGTAGACGAGGCACCAGGACCAGATGGTATCCACCCCAGGGTGCAGAGGGAGATGGGAAGGGGTTAGTGGAGCTGCTGGCGGATCTATACAGCACCTCACTGAAGTCGGGATGTGTGCCACTAGACTGGAGCATGGCACATGTAGTACCATTACACAAGGGATGAACTGGGTAATTATCGTCCGGTAAGTCTCACCTCCATAGTGTGCAAACTCATGGAAACAATACTAAAGAAAAGACTGGTGTCATACCTGGAGGACAGTGGCCTCCAGGATGTGAGAGAGCATGGGTTCATTTTAGGGAAATCTTGTCAAATCAACCTGATACCATATTATGATTGGGTGACAGGTGAGCTGGATAAGGGTCATGTTTTGAATGTTCTTTACTTGGACTACAGCAAGGCCTTCGATTCAGTGCCTCATGGGTGGCTTGGAGGAAAGCTAACTGGTGTAGGGGTAAGGACAAAAATGATTAATTGGATTACAAGCTGGCTAAGTGGGAGGCTGCAATGGGTTGTGGTGAGACGAGACCTCTCGACTCCAAGGCTGATGATGAGTGGGGTACCACAGGGCTCTGTGCTGGAGCCAGTATTATCTGGGCTCTTCATATCAGACATTGCACATGGGGTGGGGAGCAAGGTAAGTCTGTTTGCTGATGACACCAAAATCAGAGCAATGGTGGATGGAAGGGTGGGATGGAAGCAGCTGCGAGGGGACTTAAGCAAGTTAGAGGAGTTGTCAGAGGTGGCAGCTGGGGTTCAATATAAAGAAGTGTAAGGTTATGCACTTCGGGGTGAAGAACCCAAGGAAAGAATACTGGCTGGGGGGGGGTTAACCTGGGGATCACTGAGGAGGAGGAGAAGGACCTAGGGGTAATGATAACAGGGACCATGAACAACACTGCCCAGTGCAGGAGAGCATCTGCAAAAGCGAACAAAATGCTGGGGTGCACAGCAAGAGGTTTTTCATCCAGGCAAAGTGAGGTAAACTTGCCCCTCTATAGGTCGCTGGTAAGGCTGCACTTTAAGTATTGTGTGCATACCTAATGCATTATATCAGGCTACTGGAGGGGGTGCAGAGGAGGGTAACAAAGATGATATGTGGAATGGAGGGGAGAGATTATGAGAGCAAGCTGGGAGACCTGAATATGTACACCCTGGATGATTGAAGGGACGGGGGGGACATGATAGAGACATTCAAGTATCTGAGGGGAATCAATAAGGATGGGGCAGGTGGGGTCTTTAAGCTAAGAAGGGGGAGGGACACCAGAGGGCACGGGCTAAGACTAGAGGGGGGATATTTAGGAGGGAAATGAGGGGACACTATTTCACAGAGAGGGTGGTAGCAAAATGGAATGCACTACCAGAATGGGTGGCATCATGTAAATCTGTGAACAGCTTCAAAAGGGCATGGGACAGGGGAACAGGGGTAAGTGAGGGTGGGAGAGCTGGGGGTGGCAGTGGGATGACAAAGGAGAGGGGGTAGGGCAGCTGCAAACTAGGGGTGCTAGCTGCACACTCAAGCAGACTTAGATAGACCGACTGGTCTGTCTCTGCTGGCACAGTCACATGTTCGTATGTTCATTACCAAGCTCCTCAGAAGCCACTACCACCAGTCAAGGCTAATCATGCTTGTTACTTCTACAGAGGAGATCATCAGCAAGAAACAGGTCATTTCTGCCAAGAAAAATGACACAACTGTGACAAAGGTGACATCTGGCATAGGTCTGCAGCAGCTCACCTCATACAGCACAGGCAAAGTACAGTATGTCACAGGCTTCTTTGTGCTCTATGAGTCACAAGGCCATGGAGTTGAAATCCTGCCTGAGTCTGGGGTCAGCTGTCATGCCCAGGAGCATTTCAGCTTAACACCAGAGCATCAGTATTGCTGGTAATAGAGCACATCTACCACGCCTCTCTCAACCAGCACCCACTGTGAGCATCCCATCTGGCTAACATCCTACACAGGTGATCAGATTCCCAAGTTGGGGAATACACAAATCCCAGTAAACTACAAGGGAGGAGAGTCGACTTTGCCTCTTGTGGTACAATGGAAGAAGTTCATGATAGATACAGCGCCATTGAGTAATTCAAGGCAAGGAGCTAAGTGCAAGAAGGTGCCACCCCCCATCTTTCACAAACCTCAGCCTGTGCCCAATGCATTGAAGGAGGTAGTCAAACAAGAGCTGGCTAGGCCGCAACAATACAGAGTCATGTCCAGTACTGAGATGAAAGATTGGGCTGTTCCAGTCATCAAAGTTCCAAAGCAGGACAGACAGTGTAGCTGTGTTGCGACTACAAGGTCACAGTAAACCAATGTGTGGTTCCAGACCAATTTCCCTTACCTAATACAGAGGACCTACTTGACACACCGGCAGATGTAAAAATTCATCAGTAAAACTGACCTCCCCTTTGCCTACCAACAGTTAAAACCTGACCCTGAATTAAAACCATCCCTAACAATCCAGGAACACAAAGGACTGTACCAGTATAGCCTACTGTCATATTATATATTAATGGCACCAGCACTTTTCCAATATACCATGGACCAGATTTTACATTCCCTTGACTGGGTCACTTGCTTCATGGGTAATATTCTGGTTACAATGCCTATGATGGAGGAACACTCACAAATCCCTGATCAGGTCATGTTCAGGCTACAAAAATATGGTGAGAGAGCCAAAACTGAGAAGTGACAATTCCTGCAGGACTGTATGGAGTGCCTAGGTTACCACATCACTACTCAAGGCCTGCATTTCACAGAGGAGAAAGCAGTTGCCATCTTCAGAAAGCCCACAACAATCAACATTAAAGAACTTTGCTCGTTTCTGGAACTGTTGAATTATCATGGCAGGTTCATGGCAAACCTACCCATGTTACTTCAGCCGCTGCATAACCTATTACAAAAGGATGCAAGGTGAAACTGGTCACCTTCATGTGAGGCAGCACTTCAAGCTTGTAAGAAATACATTATTGACAGCAAGTGCTTAGTCCATTATGATCCTTAAAGAGCTGGTGACATGTTGAGAAGAACTTTATCAAAACATAATATTTATGCACTGTCCAGCTTGTATTTCCTATTAGTTCTGTATTTCTCCTCCCCATTATTTAGTAGTGAGGTCATTTGCATGAAAACAGGATCTTTACTCCTGAAGAGTTCATCTATTCTTGCTGCTTTCTCCCTACCTGAAGTCATACAGCACTACTTGTAACCTCACAGTTACTCCCATGGCAACAGCTTGTGATGTCACAATAGAGGATTATGACTTGAGGTAGGGAGTAAGTTATAGAGGTAGATGAACTCAAAATGAACTGTAAGGGACAACAAGCATATATTTGTACACATATCTTTAGTAATAAATTATGGAAAGGAGAAATATATAAAATACAAAAAGAATGCAAGCAGAATTGTACTAATTATTATGTTTTTTAAAGTTTTCTTTGCAGCATCAGTAGCTCTTTAAAAGCTTCTAAGAATAGTATGTGATGCATCTCCATATGGAAGGGGTGCATTGCCATCAGGAGATAACCAACTGGTTACTTTCACTTCCAGAACCCTGTCTTTCAGCAAAGAAATTAAGCACAGAATGAAAAGGTAGCACTGAGCATAATTTTTGGCATCAAAAGGTTGTATAAATACTTATATAGCCACATGTTCATGCTCACCACAGACCACAAGCCCCTCCTGTCCATTCTAGGGCTGAGCGCACCACACCAATGTTCACTGCCCTCAGATGCAGTGCTGGTCCTTAATACTGTTGATCTATGAGCATGGTATAAAATATCAAAGATCTTAGGACCACACCAGTGTAGATGAACTGTCTAACCTGCCACAGAAAACCATTCTGGAGAAAGACAACGATGGGGAAATCATTCAAATCTCCTACCTCAAGGAGCTATTCATAACCTGCTGAGATGTGTTGAAAGAAACAAAACCAGATACAGTCCTTTCAGTATTTCTGGATCTCAACATAAACAGATTGCCTAGATTCACAAAGGATCTGTCCCTTCAACCCTTCTTCGACAAGAGGAATCAGCTGTCCACGGAAAAAGGCTGTGTTCTATGGGCTGCTAGAGTGGTGATTCTTCCTTTGTTCCAGAAGTGCCTGATGTATGATCTTCACAAGAACCATCCCAGAATTTCACAGATGAAGGTATTGACCCATTGTTACCTTGACGGACTAGGACAAGATTATGAAATTCAAGAGCTAGTCAGCTCAAGTACACCTTTGCAGCCATCCAGAATCAATCTGATACTGCACCCCTCCATCCATGATCCTGGGCAACAAAACCTTAGTGATGTAGACACATCAGTTACATGGAAATTAACAAGCAACATTTCCTCATCATAACTGAAGTTCACTCAAAATAGATTAATGTGTTCCCACGCAGGTGACCACTACACAGAAAACAATGAACCTGCTGCAACATCTGTTGCCTGCATATGGATTACATGTACCTAGAGGTGGTGTCAGCTAACAGTCCTCAGTTTTCATGTCAGGACTTCTCATATCAGGATGTGAAGCTCTTCTTGAAAAGGAATGGTGTCCATCACATCCTCTTTCCACCATCCTGCCCAGCCTTAAATGGAGCAGCATAATGGACAGTACAAACATTTAAGAAAGCCAGAACAAAACAAGTTACTCAAGGCACACACACAACAAACCAACAGTTGATTAACTTTTTTTTCGCATACCAGAACACGTCACATACAATTATGGACAGGGCACCAGTGGAATTGTTTTTAAAATGCCACCCACAGACTAGACAGTCTCTCTTATAACTGGACTTGCCCCATCAACTGCACAAGTACCAGCTGCAACAACAGAAGCAACATGACAGAGTATAGCAGGTGCCCTGCATTTTTTATCTGAGGAAGTGGATGATGGTCTGAGACATCCAGATCCAGAAATGTCTTTGGAGTCCAATGACGTTGCAAGAGACTCATGGGTCGTTAACTTATGGGTTTGTGTAGGTCAACGGACAATACATATCCATGCGGATCACCTCCTTCCATCACTTGTCCTCCCAGCAGTATCAGCAGAAGAACTCTTTCTAGAACAAGAGGATGACAAGGGTTTTGCTTCTGATCTGGCTCAAGTGCCCTCATAAGTTCTAACATTTGCTGTCCCCAAATTACCTGGTGAACACACAGCTGCTGCCCCAGACTGAAAATCTCCAAAGAGGCAGCACAAGGCATCACAGAGACCTGTTTTCGAATAAACTATTTGTGATGCCACTGAACTGCATTGTTGGCAGTTAAAGCAGGTTCTCACCAAAGGGGCAAAATAATCAACATAACTTGTCAGTGCCTGAACAGTCCTCTTTAGCCCTGCAGGTAGAGTATAAGGGCCAGATATTCAAAACTTTGCCCAGGGGCAAAATTAGCACTGCCCAGCGGGCAAACTGAGCCCGGAGCACAAAGCAAGCCATATTCAAACGGAATAGCCCAGGGCAAACAGCTTCTGAATATAGCATGGTAATGAGGCCATGCAAACTGGGCTGGGAGTGCAGGGCAAACATTGCCCTGGAATAAGACAGCACTGAATAAAACAACCAGGAAGTGCAACCCACAACAACAACACAGTACACAGCAACGTGAGGGCAGGTACAGACGAACTACGTGGCTAATGTGTGTGCAGCAAATGCATGGACTCAGTACAGTTGCAGGAAGCAGCAGATGAGAAAGAACAGTGATCAAAACTTTACAATATTCCCTTACCATTAGCGCCCGGCGCTAACACATTAGCGCGGAGCTATGCATGAATTACCCTGGAGCAAACACGCTTGCCCGGAGCTAAAATGTGCCATATTCAAAAGTGCTATGCAAATGAGCCTACTTAGGTAGTCTCTGGGCAAACAACCGGATTAGCATCTCATTATACCCTGATTTGCACACAGTTTGCTGAAGCGTTACTGCAGGGTCCCACAGAGCCACCTGTAGGTCAGTCTGAAGTACAGGGCAGACAAGGTCCAACCGCAGCTCCATCTGTAGGTCAGTCTGGCAGTGCACGATGATAGCTACAGGCTACAGGTAAACAGTACAGCATAGCATAGCATAGCATATTGTACCCCAGGGACAGGACAGCATAGGCACAGGTGGTGGTGGTGCTGCATGCAACTGTCACACTGTAGGGCATGCTACAGTGCACAGCAGACACTACAGTAGCAAGGGAGACAGTAGTGTGAGGGACGTGAGCACTGCCTATGGTGTGTAGGGCAAGTGATGCTGATTGCACTGTACACAGTGACAGGCCCAACCTGCAGGTGTTTACTGACAGTCACATTACTGTTACACTGTTGTGTGACCCACAGATGCTGTACCTGTGGCATGTGATGCCCACAGTGACATGTACATATCTGGCTTGTGTGTTGTGGCAGTTGTACCGCTGTGTGGTATGTGGCTGGGGGGCATATAGTATCGAAAGGCACACTAGTGTTGGGGTATTCCTAATACTGGCCTATGCTTGCATGCTGAGTCCCAACCTTGGCACAAGCCTGGCCACCCATACACACTCCTCAACATCCTCCATGCCCACAGTGCTGCATGTGTGTGCTGGCATCTGTTTTGTCCACAGATATGTGTGGTCAGCAGGTGTGTGCTGTATGGCTACACTGCCATGCTGTCCACTGGCGGCAGGGTCACCACTTACTGCCTGGCATGGCTGGGACTGGTGGCAGATGATGGCATCATTGTGATGCCATTGGTTGCTAGCAAGCTTCCACTATGTTTGGCTTTATCTATGTGTTATATTTATGTATTAGGGTCGCAAGACCCGCTAAACCAACAAATCGCGCCAGACAGCCATTTATGTTGCATAGAGCTGATTGCCCAGGATTAAGACCCAGCTTTTTCTGGGCGGTAATTCACACCAGGCTAACTGTCAAAGGGCTAGGTCGCCGCTTAAACCACTTAGCTGCCGCCAGCCACTGAATATGCATTGCGCTTGTATTCATGCTGCCTGCCCTTGCACACATTATACTTTTGCCTGGCGCTAATGCAGTTTGCCCGCGCTATTTGGCCTTTTGAATATGGCAGACCCGCGCTAATCCCGCGCTAAACCTGCGCAAATGATTTTTGCCCAGCGCAAAGTTTTGAATATCTGGCCCTAAGTGTTTTGAATCCTAGTTTTGTCTAAAAGGGAGGAGAGTAATAGATGAGGTACTAACCTTAGGGAAGTTTCTGGGTCGCCATCTTAACCCTTAGCCTGCCGACAAAATTAGAACATATAGGAATTTTGGACTGATATTAGTCCACTGCCAGGCAAGGGTTAATTGTGGTCCTGTAGTGGGAAATTAGTAGTCCCTGTAGTCTCCTGTCATGCTCAGTTTAAAGCCCTGTAGCTTTTATTTTTAGTCTGAATGAAGATGGCAACCTGCCAGCATCTTCATGAGACTGTGTCAGTCTGTTCTTCAACTCAAGAATTCTAAAGGGCTTCTTATGGTTGGCTGATGTTGTCCCTCCACTTGGGGTAGCTCTATAGGTGCAGGGGTAAAAGAACCTACTTGTGCCATTCTTCAGAAAGATACTTTAACGCTCCCCCACCATACAGTACCCCACCAGACAATGACTGTTGTCCTTTTAAGAAAAAGCAAGTGCACCCAGTATAAAATACAAAGACCAATAACATTTATTAGCATGGTGGGATAGGGAAAGAACGAGGGTACATGAAGGGAATATGGGAGAAAAATGGGAAGTTGCAATCAAATCAATTGTTAACAGTTGTATGCCCTCTGGGATCATCCCATCTGTCCTTCAGTTCTCCAGATTCAGTGCACCTGACTTTTACTTTTGAAGGCCTTAAGGGAAGAGCTCTCCTCTTGCTTATACAGTACCTCTCCTGGGAGGTCATTGGCTAGCAGGTGGTGTTGGGGCCTGATGGCACATAGCTGCAACTTCAAAAGCAAAGGAGAGACAATGGAGCCCCTATTTGTAATCCAAACAGATGGACTGGATGGCCAGTGCAGATCTTCTTCCTGGACTCAGAGTTTCTGTAAATTGGAAACACAAACGCAGTTCATATTGTAGGGGTGAAACCCCAACTAACTAAAAGTTCAGCAAAATTAAGTGCAGTTCCTCTAGACATGCAGTCAGGACATCTGTTGCTGCACTTTGAGCAGTTGATCAGCATCTGCTGGATTCTCCAGTAGCTGCACAGTTGGGCAGGTTTATTGGTGAGTCTGGATCACAGCTCCCCTCCGAACTAGATTAGCAGTCTCGCTGTGGATCAGGATCATCTACTGTATCATAGCTGGGTCTCTGATGGTTCAGATGGTCTGGCTGGCTGTGAGAAGGACCTCCTCTGCAAATCCACATCACAAATGCGTCATGGAGAGAACCCTTCTGTATCCAGGTGATGGCCTCTCAGGCTGGGCCAACTAAGTGTAAAGGCTTCTGACTGGAAAAATCCTTTAACAGCAAACTCTGTTGTTGTCTCCATCCCCACAAATGCCTATGCATGTCCTTCTTTGAAGATAACTGTGTCACTCAGTAGCAATATAAACAAAAGAAATAATAAAAGTGCACCTCTTAACTCACCAAGCTCACTCACACCCTTGAGGTATAGTCTCTAAAACCTCACAGAGCGGCCTGCAGATGCAGGGCGATATGACTGTACTGCACAGACTGACCCTCTCAGGCAGCCCTTCTTTTTATTGGGGCTCATACACTAAGTTTCATTACATGAAAGGAGAAATTGTTTAACCAGGAAAGGCACACTAAGCCAGCATTTGTTTCCAAGTGTGACCTGGCAGCACAAGGAAGTTAAGTAACTTGCTCAGGGTCACACAGTATGTAAGTGGGGCTGACAGGATTCCGGGTCTCCAGTTTTGCAGCTCAGTGTCCTTAACCACTACGCTATACTGCCTCACATTGATTGGCTGTATCCTGTTGACATTGTGGGATTGACTGCAGCTTCCCACTAATTCACTACGGTGCCTACTGACCCCTTACCAGCAGTCATAAAAACATAGAAACATAGAAGTTCATGACAGATAAGGACCGCAGGGCCCATCCTGTCTGCCCATTTATTTTTCTACCTTAAGAATGTGCCATCAGCCTTTGTTCTGTCAATGGCCTATCTATTCATACTCATCTGTATTGCTTCCTTTGCCTATCCCATGCCTGTTTGAAGCCCTGTACTGTATTTTTATCCACCACTTCCTGAGGTAGGTTTTTCCATGCATCCACCACCCTTTCTGTGAAAAAAGGACTTCCTCACATTACCCCTTAATTGGCCTCCCTCTAATCTCATGCTGTGTCCTCTTGTCCTGCTATTTTTCTTATATTGAAACATGTTACTCTTTCACCTTGTTAATGCCCTTAAGGTGTTTGACTGTTTCGATCATATCACCTCCTCTCTCTCTCTCTCTCTCTCTCTCTCTCTCTCTCTCTCTCTCTCTCTCTCTCTCTCTCTCTCTCTCTCCTCTTTGCTCTATGGTATACATATTGAGCTCCAGTAATCTGTCCTCATATGTTTTCGGATGCAGTCCCTGCACCATTTTGGTTGCCCTTCTCTGGAGTTCCTCAATTTGGTTAATGTCTTTGTGAAAGTGTGGCCTCCAGTACTTCACACAATATTCCAGATGGGGCCTAACCAGTGTCTTGTAAAGAGGGATTATTACCTCCCTCTTCCGACTTGTGATACCGCTACTAATACACCCCAACATCCCCATGCATTACCTACTGCTTTAGTGGTCTGCTTGGATGATTACAAGTCATCGGTGATGATGATGCCCAAGTCTCTTTCTTCCCTTGTGACTGCCAGCAACTCCCCTCCCAGCCTATAGGTGGCTTCAGGGTTTCTCTTCCCTATGTGCATGATCTTGCACATCTTTGCATTAAACCCCAGTTGCCACTCTTTTGGCCATTTTGCCAGTTTATCCAGATCTCTTCTCATTCTGCCCACCCCATCTGGATCATCTACTCTGTTGTAGATCTTGATGTCATCTGCAAAGAGACACATATTACCCTCCAGTCCATCTGCAATGTCAGTGATGAAGATATTAAAGAGGACTGGCCCCAGGACTGATCCCTGAGGTACCCCACTTGTGACTTGCACCTCTTCTGACTGTATACCATTTACCACCACTCTGTTTTCTGCCTGTCAACCAGTTTGCCACCCAGTTGACCAACTTCTGACCCACCCCGAGCCTACCTCGTTTATTAATCAATCTTCTATGTGGAACAGTATCGAAAGCTTTCCTGAAGTCAAAGTAGGTGACATCAACTGCTCCTCCTTGGTCCACCACTCTGGTTACCCAGTCAAAGAAATCTATGAAATTAGTTTGACATGACCTTCCTTTTGTAAACCCATGCTGTCTTGTATCCTGTTCTCCTATAGATTCCAGGTGTTTCACTATCCTTTCCTTGAGGACAGCCTCCATAATCTTGCCCACTACTGAGGTAAAACTGACTGATCTGTAGTTCCCTGCCTCCTCCCCGCTATCATTCTTGTGGAGCGGGATCACATGAGCCCTTCTCCAGTCTTCTGGGACCTCTCCTGTGCTCAGAGACTCACTAAACAGTTCTGATAATGGCTCTGCTAGTTCCCCCCTTAGCTCCTTTAGTACCCTGGGATGTATGCCATCAGGTCCCATTGCCTTGTCCACCCTGAGCTTATTGAGCTCTTGTATGACCCTTTCTTTTGTGAAGGGACTAGTGCACCCCCCCCCCGTGTCCATGGCGCTGAGCTGTGGGCCCAGCCCTACCTTCTCTTCAGTAAATACTGAGCAGAAGTATCTATTTAGGATAGATTCTTTTACATGGTCCTCCTCCTCCTCCTCACATGCCCCCTTATCCCCTTTGATCTTAGCAATACCTCCTCTGGACTTTCTCGTTTCACTAATGTATCTATAGAAAGTCTTGTCACCTTCTTTTACTGTTTGTGCTAGTGTTTCCTCAGTTTGGGTCTTTACCTGCCTTACTGCCTTCCCTGCTTTCCTTAGGGAAATTTGGTATGCCTCCCTGTCTTCATCCTGCTGTGTTCCCTTATATTTCCTGAAGGCCAGCCTTTTGGGTCTGGCCTTTTCTGCTAATGTTTTTGAGAACCAAAGTGGTTTCCTTCTTTTTCTTTTGCACTTCATTTTCTGTCTAACACAAGTTCTTGTGGGGCTAGGCTGACTCTAACACAAGTCCTTGTAGGGATAGACCTACCCAAACAAAAGGGAGACACAACTCAAGAGGTGCAGGGCCAGTGTAAATAATGAAGCCTGCTAGCCAGACACAAACACAAGCCCACAAGTTATTGCATTCAAGAGATACACAGACCAGGCCAGTAGCCAAAAGACATGCAAGAGGTGCTTATTTTATTGTAGAAACTTGCATGGATGCAGTGGTAAATTTCAAACAGCAACAAACACTTCAATGCAATCAATAATCCCCCTGATGAGTCAAAGAGCCAGTGCTGATGGGCGATAGGCTAGGTCTTTACTATGTAGCAGAGCTGACACTTTGGATTACCTGTGCATTTGGATTACTTTCTGCATTGAAGTATTTGTTGATGTTTGAAATTCACCACTACATCTTATTTACTTATTTAAAAGTTTCACATGGAAAGGTATACTGAGCTGAATAACTTTGTTTCCAGATGTGTCCTGGGGGAAGAAGAAAGTAATGTATACAATCATAGACAATAATCACATGGTAGGTAGAGGACTAAGCAAAAACACTAAGCTACAATCATATAAGGAATTATGCAATATTTGTGTGATTTTATATGCAATTTATACAAGGAGGTGCAACCTAGGGAGAATCAAGGAGGTAATCATAATGAGGAACAAATAAAGTTCAAAAATAAGGAAGATGCAGAGAGAGCAATTCATTGGGTTTCAAGGAAGAATGGATCCTCAGTGCCAGGTTAGTGGCGGGATAGCAGAAGCAGTGGCCAAGAGAAGATCAGGAGGAGAGGGATAAGTAGGTAGAAAGCAGAGGAACATGGATAGCTATCAGGTACAATTACAAGTGTGAGTTGAGAAGTCATGGAGTAGGGAGGAGAGTCATTGCAGGGGGGAGGCAGAGTGGATGTTTAGGGGGAGGGAATTCCATAGAATGCCATAGCTTGGGGAAATGGTAAGAGAAATCAGCCTGGTCGGCTGAAGATTTTTTTTTTTAATTTTTTTTTTTTATGGGAGGGAAAGGGAGCGAATGCCAGAGTTATGAAGGGTGTAAGAGGAGGGTGAGGGGTGGAAAGGAGAGAAGTAAGATAGAAAGGGAGGGAGCTCAGCTAGTGTTTAAATATAAAGTAGGTGCAATGAATGAGGCATCTTGCTTCAAGGGAGGGAACAGATAGGGAGGAATAGAGGGAGCAGTGGTGGATTCAGAGTGGACGTTCCAAGGCAAAACAGCAGAAGATGTGAAAGAAGCGGTCCAGCCTGGATAGGGTAGACTTGAGAATGGCACTGTAAGCAATGTCACCAAAGTTGAAAATAGGGAGAACCATTTTCTGGACAATAGCTTGGTGATCTGTGCCAATTCCTGCAATAACGTAAGCACCTCCTGCATATTTTTCTGCTATAGTTTGGTCTGTGTGTCTCCTGAGTGCAATAACTTGTGGAGGTAGGGGCTGCAGGCTGCATGACCATTACCATGTCAGTTTATATTTTAATGATGCAGGATGCTTGTTCTGAAACTTCCTGCAGCCTGTGTTAATGCCCCTACAGGCTTATCTTTTTTCTTCCCCATTCTGTCCGACCCCATACCCCAGGCACCCCAAGTCCTATCACCCTGATGTCCACCAGGACTTACCCTGCCAACTGTCTGCCCCCAGGGCTAACCCCCCTGGCAGGGTTGGTGGGGTTCCTTAACTCTTAATGATCAGGATCCGGTTCTGCTGGCCAGGGCCTGGCTTGTCAGGTGTAGGATCTGTGGGTGTGTGGTATCAACCTGCCACCGGTCAGTATTTTCCCATTTTCTCCCCAAGGGATGGCAGTGTACAGTGACATTATGATGCACAACATGCATTGCAATGTCTGCTATGCCCCTTCCCTGCTTTGGTGGTCCCAAGCTGCCTTCCCCAGTTTCCACTGAAGGTAAGGCATTCACTGGGTTCTGTGATTTCTGCCTCCCCAAAGTAAGTGAGCAGTCCTATGAACACTTGTTCTTCCTGCCCAAGCCAACCCTGTAATGCACTGAGTTCACTTACAAACCTAGATCACTGGCACCACAAGTGGTAGCACTTCCACTGCACCAGCAGGCTGGCCTCTAAGGGCTTACCTTGACATGTCCTGACTTTTCTGCCTGCGCTGGAGCCAGCACTAATGCTGAAATGGCAATGGCAACACCTGACTTACAGTTGGAGCACCAGTTTGGTTTTGTGCATTGTTCTGCATGTACGGCAATGAGCATGGTACTTTGCACTGGCAGTTCTTCTTGTGCCCAGCCCCACTGCCTGTCCTGGGATCAGCAAGCTATGACTTTGCATCCAATGGCACTCCTCCCCTAGGACTTCCCAATGGCGCTCCTTGCTGTGGCTGCCTGTTCCCATCAACAGGTGCATCACCACATTTGTGGTTTATGTCCTACGGTGCAAGTGTGACATGGTCTAAGTTGGTAGAACAATATGAAATCTAAATGTATGTATTCAAGAGCACAATTTCTTAACCAACCTGGTGGCACTAAGGGTTGAGGCGCTGGATGCCACATCTCGCACCATGCCAGCGACCTGGGTTTGGGAATGGACTCGGGGCACCAGGAATTAGCAGTGGAGGGAGAGAATTGAGCATCCAGTGGACTGCTCTCCTCTCCCAGGGTGGGTTTCAGGCCTTGCGGTGCTCCATAGTGGCCCCCAATGGAGATCGGTGACACTACAGAGAGTGATACCATAAAGGGAGTGGAGTGGCGGTGGAGCTGCAGTGGACATCAGCACGTATGTGTGCAGATGTCATTGCACATCCACACTCTAGGGGGACACTTAATAAGAAAAACCCTGTTCCCTGAGACATGCGACGGCAGCCTCCAGTACCCCACTGCCACACACCCAATGTCGGGTTTATCCCACCAGCTCTCCCAGTCCCTCACCATGCCTTGTGTCTGGTGCACTTGATTATAGATTGAGCTCCAGGGTTGGTTGGTGGCCCCACCTCAGGGGGTTCAGAGCTGGGGAATCCATCGGACCAAGGTAGGTGAGGAGTGTCTATCCCTGATTTCTTGGAGGGTGAGCATCAGGTGGGTGGTAGAGCAGTAGGGGGTGAGAGTGGCCTGCCTGAGAGAGTTCCCAGGCTGTCCAGTGAAAAAGAAAATCTACAACAACAAAAAAAAAAGAGAACAATTATTAAATAATCAACATGAGACTGGAAACTTCCATGGTAGTGCACATCTGGGAAGAACATGACTCTAACATTGCTCATGGGCCTAGAATGGGTCCTCACCTTCACCCCCCAAAGGGGAGGTTGAAACTAGACTTGTCTTAAACCCTCAGATCTAAATAATGAATTAGATCTTAGACCTTGTTTTATAGAGGTCAGGTCATTGAACTTTGTAGGTGATTTTAGTGATTAATGTTAACTATTTTCTCCTTTCCATGAAGTTATTGTGACGTGACTGGTTTTGTATGCTTTATCTTTTCTGCTCTCTCATTGACTACTAGCTACTGTATGTGGCTCCTGGTGGGCATGTAGATGCTGGATAGGTGAGAAGAAAGACAATCATGTGATTGTCTTGGATTGCTTTCTCTTTCAACCATCATCCATTTTTTATGTTGGTAGCTTATTCAAGCCCTTTCAAGCATTTCAGAATGTTTGTTTAGCAATATTCATCATATATGCATTATTGCAGTATGTATTAGATCAGGGGCCTGCTATTCAAAAGTTTGCACCGGCACTAACAAGTGTTTGCCTGTGAAACCATGTTTTGTGCTGGAGCCCAATATTCAAAAGGCTCAGCTGGCAACCAGGGTTTGTGCCCATGCAAACCAAAATGGGGGGTATGCAAATGCAGGAGAGGGGACAGGAATATCAGTGCAAGCTGATGTTCTGCAGATTTGCACCACACAAAAGGGTTTTACTTGGTCCTTTTGTGCTATGCAGATACCACCATATTACAGCCAGCTACCAAGATGGCCATTGGGGGAGTGCACCCACCTCCTGTGGTCCATGGCACCCACCCCCCAATCACCAGCCCATAGTGAATAAATCTCCCTGGTGCTAGTGGTCCCTCTCCTTCTGACTGCTACCCCATAGTATAACTTCAACCCCCCCCAGGTGTCCATTGGTCCCCCCAGCACAGATCCTTGGTACTTTCGGTTACATGTCTATAATCCCTGGTGTCCAGTAACCCCCCACTGTGGAACCAAGCACCCCCCTCCAAGTCACCGTACCAGTATCCTCAGTGCAATGGGTACATATACAGTGACTGACACAGCCCTCCTTACACCTCCTCAGCTGGCTGCCATATGTCTAGGCAGGGAGCGTGCATCATATTTATAGGAAAAGGCACATCATCCTGTCCTATAAATAAGTTGCACACTCCCTGCCAGGACATACGGTGGCCAGACAAGCAGGTGTGAGCCACTGGATGCCAGGGATTACAGATATGTGACCAGAGATTCCATGAATCAGTGCTGAGGGAGAATCACGGTATGCTGGAGGGGGGGTAAGTTATACAATGGGCTGGCGATCAGTGGTGAACTACTGGCACCGGGGAAATTTATTTACTATGGGCTGCTGATCTGAGGATGGGGACCACTAGCACCTGGGAGATTCATTCACTATGGACTGGTGATCAAAGGGGCAACCACTAGCACCAGAAAGATTTTTTTAGTATGGGCTGGTGATCAGAGGGAGGGGGACAACTAGCACCAGGGATATTTATTCACTATGTGCTGTTGATCACAGGAGACCACTAGCACCAAGGAGATATTTTTTATGTGGGCTGGTGATTGGAGAGAGGGGGGACCACTAGCACCAGGGAAGTTTAATTTCTTAATACAAGCTGGTAATCAAAAGGAGGGGGGACCACTAGTATCAGGGAGATTTATTCACTATGAGCTGGCAATTAGAAGTGGGACCACTAGCACCAGGGTTATTAATTCATTATGGGCTGGTGATCAGTGTGTGGTGGGACAACTAGCACCAAGGATAGCTGCATATGTCTTCAACTGGGGAAAGTGGTGGCAATGCTGTGCTAATCTACCACCACTACCCATGCAAATGGACCCATAATGGGCATGCAAATTGTCCCTTACCCCTTGAATGCCCAATGAGCTCCCTTGCATGGGTCCTTTTGAAAATTGAAGATAGTGCTCAGGTACTATCCACTCTTGTGACCCACTTCAAGACCCATGTCCAGGCAGCACTACTTGACTTAGCGCTGCACCAACATTGCCCTATATTCAGTCAGATAGTACTAGTTCACTATCCAACTGCATATAGCATCCTCGGAACCTTGTGCAATTGCAATGCGCAGGTCAGACATTTGTGCTTGACTTTGCACTTTACTGAATATCGAGTCCCAGATCTTTTCTTTCTTTCTTGTGTGGTAGTTGGTGATTCAGTGCCTGCTGGAGGT
The DNA here is from genome assembly GCA_016271365.2 of Neoceratodus forsteri. Classification (NCBI taxonomy): domain Eukaryota; kingdom Metazoa; phylum Chordata; order Ceratodontiformes; family Ceratodontidae; genus Neoceratodus; species Neoceratodus forsteri. The sequence continues at coordinate 254,685,398 of CM028137.1, read as the reverse complement.
TGAAGAAAGGTGGTAGGTGTCAGAGGGTGGTTTGAGGTGAAGGTAATTGTTTAATCGGGTCTTGCAGGAGGAGGAGGCAAGGTGTTGTTGGTCACTGATGGCAACACAACTGGGAGAATTCAATATATTGATTTGCTTATTCATGATAGGGTCTCAAGACAGGACCATAACCATACCGTACCATACTGCATTTGTTGGGATGGGGAGAGGGATGTGTGATGCTACATGAGGGTGCATTTCCTGGGTAACAGGTAGAGGAGGAGGATGGGCAGCATTGCCACATGGGTAGGGGAGATTAAAGACTTGTAAAGGTCTTTTTAGGGCTGTGGGTGGTGCCTACAGCCGTTCTGTCATCTGTAGCTCTAAAATGGCTTTTCTTAGAACTTCCATTTTAGACATTTGTATGTATTCCTCCACAGCTATAAAGTAGTGCAACCCTCTTTGATTTTTGCTATTTGTTGCTCTATGTTAAAGGTATCTGAAGGGGGAGGGTGATGCTACTGTATTATACCTCAGAACTTCTCAGGATATTAACAAAAAAAAACTTTTTAAACTGCTTGACCAGCTCAGTCTAACACCTAGGTGACTCATTTCTTTTTGGTTTTTGTGAAAAGGAAAGTCAGATTCAGTGTCAGATTACATACTGTGGAATGCATATTGCTAGCTGCCTGACATTCCTTTCTACAGCACAGATTGCAGGCAAGGAGTGGAAACAGAAGACTTGTTTTTCTCATTTTATTATATGACGTACTGAATGTGTGTTTAGTTGCAGGGTTAGGGCCTTGAAGAAAATAATAACATTTATGTAACTAATTCAAGATTCCATCAGGTGATCAGAAAAAAGTCTGGGAGTATTTGTGTAAAAACTAACAAATGAAAGATGCAAAAAAATAGCATGTAGACGGGCCTCTGAGACTGTAAGATCAGAAGGCTGTGGGTTCTATCTCCACACTAGGCATGTGGGTTAAAGAGCTTGTATACTACCTAAAACTAATATTGATTTTAAAAGCATTCAACCATTACCTTTTATATTTGAGGTACTTTATCTTTTCCCTTTGTTTAATTAGAAGATTGTTTACCTGATGTTAATATGTATGATGTGTGGAACAGCACTCTGTGTGGCATCTGACATAGCTAGCTATACTGCCCCTACTACATCGCCAGCATCGTGACCTCACTGACTGTGACATCACTGCTACTTAGGAACAGCAATTCAGTGACTGCCAGGTCATTCACATGTGATTTCACTGTCAGTGAAATCACAATGCTGATGATGTAGTGGGGTGCGGTAGAGCTAGATATGTCAGCTGCTATGTTAAGATCTGTTCCACACATCCACCACAACATTATGATATAGAAGACTCTCTGATGGGCAAAAGGTAAAAGAAAGGTACTTCAGAAATTAAATTTTATAACTGAGTACTTCTTAAAATTTATATTATTTTCCTGTCTGCTTGGCTTGGCTCCACTCACTCTTTAAATCCCAATACTGACACTGTAGTGCAGCGGGGGGGGTGCCCCTGTCTTTTCTGTCTGCCTGTTCAGGTGGATGTTAAAGATCCTATGGCACTTCTTAAAAAGAGTAGAGGACTTTCCATGGTATCCTGGCCAAATTTCCCCCATTCACTAAAAATACCACCCAACAGCTTAATCTGGTTCATGTAAGGATTTATGCCACGTTACAATTTCAGTGGTTACCATCTGTACCCCTCCACCCCAAGGGACTTCTAGTCTTAGTAGGCCTACCCAGTCAACAAAATTCAATGAATAAATAAATGCCCCTATCATGCCTTATGGATTCCATATCAATCCAAATCATTCAAAGGCCATCTTGACACATAATTTTAATACCTAACTGCAAATCAGAGCCCTTTTCCTGATAAAGGCTGCCAACATGTTACATTTAAATAAACAACAAAGTCACAAATAAGGAACTAGTGGATTATGGAAAAATCTACAGGGATTTATATAGGAATTTGATGCTGCCACTACAGGGAAAATACAGGAAAAATGAGGGCTTGTTACAGGAAAATGGTTATTTGGATCTGAGAGCACTGTGATGATTCTGACTAAACAACACTATATGGCACCAACAAGAAAATTACTTTGGTCATCTGGTAGCTCTTCGCATCCCTATCGACTCAGGCTAGAGTTTGTTTTTTTAATGGGATACTTTTGTACCAAATACAGCTGCCACATACAGCTGAATACAACTGATATTCGGAATTTGGGGCTAAATATATCAAATATTTGGTGTATTAAGCAATCAGTCTGGATTTGCTGCACACCCCCAGCCATAACCACCTTCTCAATAACCTTCCCCAAAAAGGGAAGTTTAAAATCAGGTCTGTATTTTACAAGACTGTTGGGGTCCAAGGTGGCTTCTTCAGGAGAAATCTCACCAATGCCTTTCTCAGATTGTAAGAAAGACCCCCTCCTTCAAGGAACACCCAACAATTTCTGGGATTCCCAGCAAACCGCAAGCAGCCATGTAGGCCAATGGTGCAAAAAACAACAGGTGGGGCACAGCCCAGAGACAACCCAGAGCACCTTCTGCTCCAAAACTGGAAGAAAACTCCAGCCAGGATGTCAGACCATGTAAGCCCATCAACGACTGGGCATTGCTGGCCCATGGCAGGCCACTTGAGGAGAACCCAGCCCAAACAGATCACGAGATCTCCCCTAAGTGCCTCTCATGAGAAGCGCCTTGCCCAAAGAGAGGACAATTTTTCAAGAAAGAATTGATTAGACTCTTTGCAATTTTTTATTGAAAAAAAAAACCCTCTTTTGTACTACAGAAGAGGTTAATCTACCTGTCAATAGTGCAAAAGAGTTTAGTCAACTGATTCTGCCCAGGAACACTTGTCTTTTTCAGGTAGATAGCCTGCTGAAATTCAATGCAGTACGTCCTCAGTGCCAATTTGTCTTCATCTGAATGGGGCCTTAACCAAGAATGCTCTAACTTCTATCCTTTGTATTTGACCAATTCAGCTCATCACATTACTTTGGTGAGATGTGGCAGGATGCAAAGGAATGGACACATTAAGGTGCCAGGGAGTTCAAGGTAGACACAAGAAACATGTTATAGCACGCCATGACTTTTTCTTTTATGCGGGAGGTTCAGATACTTTTTTCGACATATTAGTGAGGAACCTCTATGCCAGAGGTCCTGTCTTTCTGAAATAAGGAGTGTCATCATTACTCTTTTAAAAGTGTAACTAGGAGAGAGAAAAGAAGACTATATAAATAATTAAAGATCAGTAAAGTGAGGTTATAGATGGAGAACATTCAAAAAGAGACCCCAAAACACTTCAAACGTATTGATGTTGCCCAACATCCGATAATGGGTTCATTATAATTTGACTTCATCAATAACTAGACTTAAAAAGCATCATAGTTTGGGGGGCTGTTGATCTTTCAAGTGTTGCAATATTAACCTCTTGGAATTTATTAGCAACTGTTTTATTAGATCTATAGATAACCAAGTAAAATCTAAACAGCCAAATAAATAAAGTAGTATAATCCCTGGATCAAAACAGAAATCTAAATCTGTAGACTTGGAAATTAAAATTAAGATTGTATGCCATTAGTTTATTAATATGGGACAATGCACAAACATATGGAGACTTGAACCTTTATTGACGCCACAAGGAGGACAGTGATTTGAGATTGTATGATTATTTAGCTTTTATGGGGTGTAATAGAATTTATGCATCAGACTGAATTTAATTTGTTTTAATTTAGTGTTATGCATCACATTGAATCAGTTTGTTCTAACGTATTACTTTGTGACACATTGATGTGAGTTGTAATTATGCCAGCCCATTGCTGATTGATCAGTGTGGCAGGATCATTCTCTCAAGCCTTTCTAATAAAGAGTAGTTCAACTGAGGTGCGAGCCAAGATGTATGCCTATATTCTTCCTATTAACTTCTCTTCTGAGGTTGAAGCATTGAAAAAAGTGCTTCATAGGGATTAAAGGGGATATATAAAATACCTATGATTCTCTTTATAACTTCCCTAATATTTATTTATTTATGTATTTATTTATTTAAAAGTTGGTACCTGGGAGAGGCACACTGAACTGAGTCTTGTTTCTAGGTATGACCTGGGGAAGGGGGGAGAAGTGGAGTGCATACAGGGAATATTACACATTTTTACAACCATAATACAGTATACAATATACAGAATATTTACAGAAAATGTACACAGTCATAAGGCACAGAAAGGTTATTTAAAGAAAAAGAATAATACAGAAGGCATAGGTAAAAATAGATAGAACTAACTAGGTTAGAAAAGATGAGTGAGAGAGTGGAGATGACTAGGGTAAGCAGCACACAGTAAGCAAAGTTTTTGAGGAAGTATTGAAATGAGCACATAGAGGGATGAGGAGACACAATGTCAGAAGGTACAGCAGCAAAGAAGAAAATAGAAATCTGAAGGTGAGGTCAGATCACACACGCACAGGAGTCTGAAATCAGAGAATGTTGGGATAGGGCTCTTTATAGACACAAAATGGAAAGAGAGTGTCTAATGAAGTGTGAGAGAGTGTTCCAGAGAAAGTAGAGCCTATATGAAAAGGCAGCAGAGCCACAGGAAGATAGGGGGTGTTTGAGGGAGACAGTGCAAGTGTCTCTAGAACGGAGAGGATAGGGTCCCTCAAAAGCAGGAGATAGGAGAAAAGAGAGGTAGGAGAGTAGGGAACCAAACCAGAATTTGGAGACAAAAAAAGATGAATGTAGCATACAGTGACAGTGAAGAGAGGAAAGGGAGAGAGAAGAGTAGAGGGTGCAGTGATATGTGCAGGGAGGGGTGTTTACGGTGAATGAACAAAAGGCATTCTAGAGGGTGTCAAGCCTGGCTAGAGTGAAGGCAGAGGCAGTTCCATAGATAACATCAGCATAATCAAAAAAGGGTAGAATCATTTTGGTGAGCAGTGTATGATGAGCAGGCAGGAGGAGGAAGTCCTTATTTCTGTGTAGGGCTCCCAGTTTGGGACAAAGCTTAGAGTGAATATGCTCAATGTGTTTAGTGTAGCCCAGTCGGTGGTCAAGCCAGACACCCAGGTATTTGTGGTAGGGAACTTCTTCCAATAAGGAACCATTCAGGGTGTAGATTGAGAGAGGGGAGGAGAGGTTTGCCAATTTCTGAGGAGTACCAAAAGTCATAGACACTGTTTTCTTGACATTGACTTTGAGATGATTGTTCTGAAACCAGTCGAGGACTGAATGGAAATCAGCTTGAAACTGGGATACAACGACAGAAGCAGAAGGACCTGAGGCATAAAGAACAGTGTTATCAGCATAGATCTACATGCTGGCTACAGAACAGGCTCATGAGAGATCATTAAAAATATAGAGAAGAGTATCAGGCCCAAGATGGAGCCTTGGGGGACTCCAGCTTGAATGGGGAGGGGGCAGAGGGTACTCCTGACTAAGACTCATTGACAGCAGCCGGAGAGAGAAGATTTAAACCAATTTACAGATGAGGCAGAGAGTCCAGCAGCAGAACTAAGCTTGTTAAGTAAGAGTGGGTGAGAGATAGAATCAAAAGCCTTAGCTAGATTTATGAAGATGGCAGCAGTTATGTGTCCTTGGTCCATGTGGGAGAGGATAGAGTTAGTGACTCAAGAGAAAGAGGTGACTGTTGAGTGGTTGGCTCTAAAGCCAGATTGAAAGCAGAAAAGTCAGTGGAGTTTAGAAAATCAGTGAGGCATAAGAAGACAAGTGATTCCTGCAGTCTGGCCAGAGAGGGAAGGATGGATATGGGAAGATAGTTACTCGATGTGTGGGGGTCCCCACCTTTGTGGAGAGTTATGACATTTGCAATCTTCCAGGCCTGAGAGGCTGAACAAAGGATGAAAGAGTGGTTGAGGAGATGTGTAAGAGGGAGTGAGATAGCTGGTGCAGAGATGCATAGAAGAAAGGGGTCAAGGCTGTCCAGACTGGTCTTATTGGGATTGAGATAAAAGGGCTTGATAGACTTCAAGGTTGGAGATAGGAGGGAAGGTGTAGCTGTGAGAAGAGATGTGGGAGGAGAAAGAAGGAGGGGAGAGAGGGATTAATGGGGAGTGCACAAGTAGTGAAGAAGGAGTTTAGTTTGGAGGCCACAGAGGTCAGGTCAGAGACAGGTGTGCAGTCAATGATAAGTGTAGGGGTGGAGGATTGGTCTGATGGGTCGAGAAGAGAATAGAGTGTGCACCAAATATGTGCAGGTGAGTTTTGATTCTGGTGTAGCATAGAACAGAAGTAAGTGGCTTTGGCAGTCCTGATAGCTTTAATGCAGGCATTTCTTAGGGTCCTGTAGTACTGAAGGGCAGAGAGGGCACGGGAGGTTCTGTATCGGGCCCAGGTTAGGTCACAAGATTTACATAGCTGGACTATATCGGCATATGGACATTACTTTGCGTATTTTTTAGTCGTGGGCAATCCATTGTGGTCATAAAGCTGAATTTCATTATTGCCACCTGCATAGTGGTCCCGGGCAAAATGTAGATTCGTCGATGAAATGCTAGCGACATTTGATCAGTGACTTTTTGTCTAATAGCTCTGGAAAGCTCAGTTAAGCTCAGTATTATGAGTTACCTTATGAAGCATTTCTCTACATTCTCTTCATTCATCTATCTTCATTCAGCATAGTGTCCACATGTTGATGACAACATCAGAAGCACTGATAGTGTACTGTTCTTAAAGGCACATAGCAACAATTACCCCATGCAGTATGAAGCTGCTTGAACCAGTATACAGCTATACAAAAGGAGAATGGTACAGTAGTTACCCATTCGAGTTTTGTATGCCATGAGACATGGAGTGTGTGCAATCTCTGAAGGGGAAGCAGGAACTGTGCTTCCAGAACTACTTATATACAAAGAAAAGGACGGTAGTGCTGGCAAAACCATCTAGTGATGTGAGCTATGAACCTGCAGAGCCAGAATGCATATCATTATTGATGCTGTTGTGAAGGAGCCAACTGACCACAATCATGCACTGCAGCATGGTCGGGTGGAAGTAATCAATGCCAGGAGCAACATGAAGCATAAAGCATGTGAGTCAGAGGAATCTACTCACAATGTGGTGCATCAGGCACTTCAAGATGTTTTTATAGGCCATGTACACTTGTTGCCAACCCTGGAAACCCTAAGACAAGATGTCAGGAGACATAGGCAGGATGGGGGACCAAGTGACACTGATATGGAACAGTACACAAACACAGTCAGTAATGAACCATTTTTAAGAATAAACGAGGATGGCATTGTAATATTTGCAAGTGACAGTGACCTCAAAATACTAAGCTATCAGCCACATTGGTTTTGTGACCGAACATTTAGTGTTGCCCCAACTGAGGAAGATTAAATGTATACCGTACACACACCCTAGTACAGGGCATTAACAGGCCATGTGTTAATGCACTTTTACCAGGCCGCAGTGAGTGCATTTATAAGAAATTATTTTGCCACCTGAAAGAACTGCTGGGAGGCAAGATAAGCCTGGTCTCAATTATGACTTACTTTGAAATAGCTGCCATAGATGTATTGCGGAAGACGGTACCTTAAGCTGAGCTGGCAGGCTGTAATTTCCATCTTGGCCAAGCTATTTGGAGAGGGGTTCAACAGGAAGGGTTACAACAAAGATATGTGCTTGACGAAAAGTTTGCACATAAACTGAGATATCTGCTAGAATTGGCATTTGTGCCTGAAGATATGGTGGAGAACGATTTCAAAGTGCTGTAGTACAACGAAGAGTATGATGACCTACAATGTTTATTAGACTATTTCAAGGACACATACATTGGTAAACTGACAAGAAACAGAAAAAATGAAGACAACTTCGCTTTCCTATAGGATTTTGAAACCAGCATTCAAGGGTGATAAATGAACTGCCGAGGAGCAACAATGCCATAGATGCCTGGCATAGGGCTTTCTCATGCACCGTGTGCGTAAGCCATCCCACTTGAACTAAGCTTGCTAGAAAGCTTTGGCAGGAACAGCATGCAATTACAGAGATGACAGCTGGAGCTGGGGCAACAACCAGCTAGTAAGAAAAGTAAATATTGCAGGGTAAATAACGTTTTTAAAGCAATATGTCAGGATGTTGCAAACAGAGAACCAAAGCAATATCTGCTTGACATTGCCGCAGTTATCGAAATAAATGTTGCCTAATTCTGATCTGACATTTGCACACTGCGGTATTTGCCTATCCTTCTCTATAGCTGCCTTATATTACTTTGTTATACTCTACCCAAAATTTCGGTTTGCATCTCGGACAAAGGCCAGTTTCCCTCCTCTATCATCTACCAAGATATAGCCTCCCACATTAGACCATGGCATTCTACATCAGGGACTTCTCCTCTATGGTTATGCCCCTCCTCCCACCTGGCCATAACTATAGAACACATGCAATTCCCAAGGATGGTGTCGGCTCTATCAGTTCTCTATGTTTTATCCCTAGCAAATAGCAATCCTGCCCTTAATACAGCCACCGCTAAACCAATGTACGCTAGAAGGAGTAACAAAAGAATGTTTTTCAGGCTAAGACACCATCTTAAAAAACTACTACTGCTTCTCCTACTCTGTTCAGGAAATGTTGAATTAAACCCAGGTCCACCTATTTGTCTGGATGCCCCTGCAGACCTCCCTCAATATAAAGGGATTAGCTTTCTCCATATCAATGTCTGTAGTTTGCTAAAGAAGATTGACTCCATACAGACCTGGGCTCTACATGCATCTCCTTATTTCTTCATGATAACTGAATCCTGGCTCACACCCTCGACCCTGGAAAAATCTATCAACGTACCTGAATATATCATCTACCACTGTGATAGATTGACTAGAGGGGGAGGGGTTGCAATATATGTCAAAAGCAAATTCACAGTCACAGTCATTGACTGTACCTCAAAGGCTAAGGAATTTGAATGCCTTGCTCTAAAATGATCACTTTCCAGCGAGAAATCACTCCTTATGGCAGCATGCTACCGACCACCGTCTCATGGCTGGGCACTTCTGCCACACCTTCAAAACCTTCTTGACTCTGCTGATACTAATTGTATTCTAATGGGGGATTTCAATCTAAATTGGAATGATGACAGCTCTAAGAAATTGAAGGATCTATGCGATGTTAGTGGTCTGTTACAAATGGTGACTGCTATAACCAGACCAAACAGAAAAAACCCTGAGCGCAGCACCCTCCTGGACCTTATCCTAGTAAACAAACCTCACACTATCTTGCATACAGGAGTATTCTTCAACGATATAAGCGACCATTGTGCTACTGCCTGCATCAGACATCCTTCCCAAATAAAAACGGCCTCCAAATTCAAACTGAAAAGATGCCTGAAAAAGTTCTGCCAGTACACTTTCCTGAAAGATCTAAGCAACATTTGTTGGCAGGATTTCTACTTAGCCCCCACCTTTAACGAGGCATTTAACATCTTTCACAGCCTCTTACTGGAGCTAATAGACAAACACGCCACACTAAGACTGATCAAATCAAAAAATAAAACTCCTGGCTGGTTCTCTCCCATCCTGAAGAAAGCACTTAGGGATAGGGACTACTGGTGGAAAAAAGCGAGCAAATCCCACCTGGAGGCTGATTGGTTAGCATTCCGTACCACTAGGAATGCTTGTACCAAGCTAATTAGGTCAGAAAAAGCTAGGTACTTCCAAAAAGAACTAGAAGACAATAAAAACAACTCTGCCAAATTTTGGAACATCCTCAAAGAAGTTGAAGGTCAGTCCACTGCAACACCCCTTCCAAACAAAATTGTGTCTGACGGTACCACCTATACGGACAAAGCTGATATACTAGAAAAGCTTAATGATCACTTTGACACTGCAGGGCTTGCCTTTGACACCTCACCTATCAGCAAACTTAGCCCGGCAAGAGATTACACTGTTGGCTTCACTGATAATCACAACCATAACCAACTGCATCCCACCCCCTTCAGCTTCCTCACAATTATGTTCAAGCAAGTGGAGGACCTCCTCCTTTTTCTGGATACAAAAAAGAGTGTGGGTGCAGATAATATTGAACATTACTTCCTAAAACATGGCCATACCTATCTGACCGCCCCCATTACACACTTATTCAACACCTCTCTGATTCAAGGTGAGCTACCTGTCTTGTGGAAAACTGCCCACATCCTACCATTATTCAAGACTGGGGATCTGATTGATCTGAACAATTACCAGCCTATTTCTATACTATCCATCCTCTCTAAATTACTTGAAAAAATTGCCAACATCCAACTTAGAGAACATTTGGATTCACAAAAGTTGCTAAACCTGGCTCAGTCCGGCTTCAGAGCCAAACACAGTACAATATCGGCTCTTGCCAAAGTAACTACAGTCTGACAAATGGCCTTGGACGCTAAGAAGCATGCATTTGCCCTCTTCCTTGATCTAAGTAAGGCCTTCGATACTGTGGATCATACCATCATGCTTACTGCACTGAGTAACATCGGACTTGATAGTTCTGCCATTAAATGGTTCACCAGCTACCTAACCAATAGGTTACAACAAGTCAAAGCCATAGGAGATCTGTCCCCACAAAAATCCTTGTTACAAGGAGTCCCTCAAGGCTCCATCCTGGGCCCTATCCTCTTTGCAATACACATCAATAATCTGGACTCGCAGCTGGGCACAGCAAATGTGCACTTATTCGTAGATGATACTGTACTCTATACCACAAATTCATCCTTGGATCTGGCCCATGAGTACTTACAGAAAGACTTTGTCACCCTCCAATACAACCTTCTCACTCATAAGCTCCTCCTCAATGCCAAAAAGACTAAAGCAATGATTCTCTCACCAAAGTCTACTTCCAGAAACCACATATCACACAGATCCGAACACTCTTAGATGAACCCCTTGAAGTAGTTGATACCTTTAAATACCTAGGGTTCTGTCTGGATAGCAAGCTCAACTTTCTGTGCCACTTAAATGAAACCTTGCAGAAACTAAGACAGCGATTAGGTTTATTCTATCACATTAAACACCTACTCACGTTAGAAGCCAGAATGAGACTAGTACAAACTACATTCCTACCTATACTGGACTACGCTGACTTCCTTTACAGTCATTGCCCATCAATGATGCTAAACAAATTGGACATCCTTTACCACCGGGCTTTAAGATTTATCTTACATCTACCCTGTAGTACACATCACTGTTGTCTATACCAGGTTTTGGGATGGACCTAACTCTCAACTAGAAGAAAAAGGAATTCTGTCCTCTGGTTTTTTAGAGCATTATCTGATAACCTCCCTGCATACATCTCAAACGTCTTCAAACGGGCTAAAGGTTCCTATGGCCTGAGACGCTTCTCCTTAATCTGCTTCCAGATTCCTAGAGTGAAAACTACCCTTGGCTCAGCAGCGATCAGCTTCTTACTTCCATCACTTTGGAACACTATGCAAGACTCATTAAAATTATCCTCACTTCCAAGCATTTTCACGTTCAAAGCTCTAATATCGGATTATCTGAAGGAATCATGCAACTGTTTCAGATGCCGATCACCCCTAAGCCTCGGGTGCCACTCTCAAATCCTATGCCTAAGTATCTCATCCACCCCACATTCCTAACAACAGAAACCTAGGACCTACAAGCCTTGTTCCCTTAATCCAAGATGAACCTGCCTATTCTCTACCTTTTACCTATTCTGGCCTCCCTTTTGGCTGCCTACTCTTTCACCCCAATTTCTACCCTTTTCCTTAATACCTCCTTATTTTTTATCATTTAGGTATGAGCTCTTACTCAGCAGAGACTATATGGGATTGTTGTCTCTTCTCATTTCAGTAAAGCTTATCATTATGTACCTTTGCATGTTAATTATGTTGACCGGTATGTATAGGCCCATATTGACCGGCACCATCACAATGTTTTTTCTTTTTTTTTTTTTTTTTTGCACTGTTGTCCACCGTAATTGTAATCTTATGAAGTGTACTGTATTGTATTTATGCCCAGGACCACCTTGAAAATGAGCTTGCTCAATGGTGTTTATGCCTTGTTAAATGAAGTGATTGATTAATTGATTGATTGATTTGCACACTGCTGCTGTTAAATAATAAATATGTTACCTAATTCTGACCCCCATTTTGCACACTGTGATATTTGCACATTGCTGCTGTTAAATAAATAAATGTTTCCTAATTTGCACACTGCTGCTCATCCACTTTCCATACTGCTTACTCCCCTTACTTTAAGATTGCACAGTGGTTTTAAATTATTTAGTCGATGCTTTTAAATATCATTGTAATGTACTTTGAAATTATTATCAAAATAAATGTTGCCTAATTTTGAGCTCACATTTGCACACTGTGGTATTTGCACACTTAATATCTTTTTAATGTACTTTGAATGTTTTTTAAAAGCTGAATTTTTCAAAGTAGCATGTTTTTTATATTGTGAACAATAACGATTTTTGATAACTATCTGAATGTGTAACGTCATCGTTCATGGCCGTGTTTGGCAAGATAACTTGAAAGCTTTGGCGACCTCTTGTCTGGTAAGAAGACACGTTTTCAGTTTACTATCTGTCAACTACTAATACTGGCAACTTTATTTGTAACAATTTGATTGCGCGACAATCAGACTGCGATCCTGTGTCCACGACCATATGTCCAGGAACGTTAAGTCCGTACACGACTATATCTGCAGAGATCCATGGATGGTGGCAGTGCTTTACTGTATGCCTCCTAAGCAGGTCATGGTGATTCCAGACTTTAAGAAGGAGGTGAGTGAAGAGGGAGAAGGTAGAGTCAATATCGAGAGTGGAGTACATTAGTGACCAGTCTGTAGAGTGAAGGTCATGGAGAAATGTGTCTGAGTCAAGGGATCTGTAAAATCCAATCCACCGGTAAACAGGGGAATGGGGAGTGTGAATTTTGCATACACAAAAGGTAATAAGGTGGTCACTGAAAGTGTCAGGGAGGGTGCCAGCTGATGCAATCTGATGTGGTTGGCTGGAGAGTATCCAATCTAGGAGGGAGTGATTTTTCAAGAAAGGGTTAGGATCGGTAGGTTCTTTAATTAGCTGTGTGAAGTTTAGCAACTTGATATGTTCTGTAAATGGTTTTAGCAAGGAAGAGGTCCAATGTAGGTTAAAATCCCTAAAATGATTAATTCTGTAGATGCAGCCAGAGAGCTTACACCATTGCTTATATGACACCCTGACAGCAATACCATTACATCACCACGACCAGTTCGACATCCACAGTGTTGAACAGGTTGTCAGAGTGCTGTATGGATACAGCAACTGCTGAAGTTGGCCGTTCTCCCCAGTAATCCACCCCCCCTCCCCGGAGTTGATAATCTATAAGTCTTGGGGTTGTGGGGGTGAAGGCCCCTGCAAGCAGTCGAAATGTACTTCAGTGCATGGGACACCACCACAATCTGTCGACACATCTGCCAGGTGATGTAAGTGCCGTCAGCGAATTAGTGTGGCTGTAGTGTCCATTGACAACTTTGTTGTCAACGACACTTGGTGGAACCACCAAAGAGACAAGGGAGGTGATTATATTGATGAGAGAGGAAGGTGAGATTTGGAGGGAGGGGTGTAACACAAGAAAAGTAAGCAGAAGGGAGATGGGGAAGTTTTGGTGACTGAGAGATACTCATGGGATGAGAAATGAGACTCACTAAGGGCAATATAGCAGGGTAGGTTAAGCTAGGCATAGATGGCCACACTGCCTCCTCACTTGCCATGGTCTTGGCTGAATACACAGTAGTCTGTGAGTGATACCTGTGAATCAGGGGCCTGAGATAAGAGCCAGGTCTCAGTAATGCACAGGAGGTCAGGGGAGTATTGAGTGACCCTGATTCAGAGAGAGTCAAGATTGGGGAGAAGGCTCCTGATGTTGAAATAACAGACTCTAAGACCTTTTGGAAGGTCAGAGAGTGATGGAGAGAAAGGGCCAGGATTTGGATTGTTGTCACCTGATAGAATAAGGAGGAGGAAAGGAAGGAGAAAATGATGCTTAAACATAGGAGCTTTCATTTTCTGGGAAGGGTGGGAACTAGATAATGGTAATATGAAAGGTAAGTTAGAAAAGACCATGCTTGAAGGTTGCATTTTTAGTGTGTTCTTGATAAGAAATGAACTCCCCTTGATTGTATAAATCCTCTATCAACAGAAAATTGTCCTGCAGTCATGGTATGGGTAAATAAGAAAGGGGAACTTGTGAATTGTGCAACAGCACTGATAGCTAAGTAATTCTGCTCTCATTGCCTAATAACTTGTTTTCCCATTGCCAGGTTATTGAAACTTTATAGAATAAGAGGAACAGGATAAATAATGAATGGTCTTGTCAAAGTCCATTTCTAAAGCTGAGATTAAATTTTTACCCAAAGTAAGTGGAATTCTAGAGAAAGCCATGGCAAGGGAAGATCTGAGTCCTTCTCCCAAAAGGTTACAAGCTCATATTTTAATCCTGACCTCTTTCCTGCCCATAAAAATGTCCTCAGATGTTTCTCAACAGTTAAAAACCCTTCCTCTCAACCTTGATATGGAGGGATTGAAGCAAAAATAGAATACGGGTAAAGTGTTCATCTTTATGATATTGACCCTCCCCATCAAGGTCAAGGAAAGAGATACCAATCTGTTGAGGTCAGAATAATGTTTTTCCAGTAAAGGAATATAGTTTAGCTGAAACAAATTAAATTGTTAGACATATATAAACCACAGCTATTTAATTTGTCTTAAAATAGGCCTATACTGGACAGTGTAGTATGTTCCTTTGCATTTTGTGCTAAGGAGATTGCTTTGCTCTTCTTCCAGTTTATTTTGTAATAAAATATTGCTGAAAGAGTTTTGACATCCACAATCTTAGTTATCAAGTTTTGGGCATCTTTCATATAAAGCAAGATATCATAGGCATATGCTGTAGGGTGATAGTTTGGTAAGTATCATTGATCTTAATGCCTATGGATTCTTGAAGGTCCCTAATAGCAATTGCCAATGGTCCAATAAATATTGTGACTAGGAGAGGAGCTAGGGGGCAACCTTGTCTGGTACCTCTAAGTGATTTTATTGGATTTGAAAGTAACTGGTTTCTTTTAACTCTTGCAGATGGAATATTATATATCAAATTCATCCAAGTTAGAAATTTCATCTTTGAAGACAATTTTTTGTAAGGTCAACTTAAGAAATCCTCAATTCACCCTAACCAAAGCCTTTTCAACATCTAATGCTATCAGGGCTGTGAACGCTCATGCCGCTGGTTCATGGATGCTAAAGTGTTTGTCTTATATTAGTAGAACGTCTTCTACCTTTAAACCCCATTTGATAATCATGTATGATCTTATGCATTACCTTATTCAATCTCTGAGCTAGTATCTTTGTCAGAATTTTATAATTGGAGTTGAGCAATGAGATTAGACAGTTACAACTACACTGGGTGTTTATCCTGTTTACACATAAATGAAATTACTACTTCATTGAATGATGGGGATAGGATACAGCCTTGCTGCAATTCAGAAAACAGTGATAGAAGTTTGGTAGTAATATAGAAACATAGAAACATAAAATATGATGGCAGACAAGGGCTGCTAGGCCCATCTAGTCTGCCCATTTTTGTTAACTTTCATTTTTTTTGCTGCAAGCCCTACTTGATCTGTGGTGCAATCCCCCTCGTTCACTTTACCCCTTTGATTCTCTTGTGCTTGCCCCATACATTTTTGAACCCCACCACTGCTTTTGCCCCCACTACCTCTGTTGGAAGGTTGTTCCAGATATCAACCACTCTCTCTCTGTGAAGAAGTACTTCCTCACATCACTCCTGAATTTACCCCCTCCAGCTTCATATCATGTCCCCTTGTTCTAGAGCATCTTTTTCTCTGACAAGTACCCCCTCCTGTATCTTATTTACCCCTGTGAGGTATTTAGAGGTATCTTATATCCCCCTCTCCCTCCTCTCCTCCTGGGTGTACATATTTAGCTCCTTCAGCCTATCTTCATAGGGCTCTTGTTGCAGATCCTGCAATATTTTGGTAGCCCTCCTCTGGACTTCCTCCACTCTGTCTATATCCTTCCTGAGATGTGGTCTCCATAATAGGACACAGTACTCAAGGTGGGGTCTTACCAGCAATCTACACAGTGGCAGCACCACCTCCCTCTTCCTACTGGTGATACCCCTTCTTATGCGCCTCAGCATCGCACTAGCCCATTTGATTGCCTTGTCACACTGCATGGTCATCTTAAGGTAATCTTATATGATATCTCCAGATAACGTTTTATAAATTTCATTAATTAACTCATCAGGGCTAGGGGATTTACCATTAGTTAAGTCTCCTGTTTCTTATTTCTTCAGTAGAGATTTCCTTGTTCAGGAATTTAACATCTTCATCTGACAAGGAAGGTATCTGTAACCTTACACGAATGGATATTTTTCTGCTTCAGGTGCAATCTTCTAAGAAGACAACAGATTTTGGTAATGTTCCATTAAATGTTATTAATTTTAACAGGATCATAACTTATGTTGCCTTAATTATCTTTAATGCCGGATATACTGTTGTAACCCTGTTCACACTTGAGCTGGTAAGCCAAAAATGTATCTATCTTATCGTTAAAGAAATAATATTTGGATTTTGCTCTTGCCATGGCCCTCTCAGTCTACTTGTCTGCCTCCCCATTATACAGTTTGAAAACTTATACAGATTAAAGCACATCTTTCTCCTTGCCTGAGTCTATATACTTCACTTGAGCAATGCATAATCTATTCTCAAGATCAGTCAGTTTTCTATTATTTCTTTTTCTTTTTGTAAGAATTATACCCAATTAAGATCCTCTTATATAAGCTTTTAGGGAGTACCATACAATACCCAAGGGTATATCATCCTTCATGTTCTGATCCCCAAAAATGTCATCTTCTCTGTGAAGTTTGTCCATGAGGCATGAGTCTTTTAAGAGAAAAGGGTTTAATCACCACATGAAGTCTCTTCTACCAGTGCTCAACTCGAACTCTGTGAAAAATGGGTTGTGATCTTTAACTGAAATGTAGGAAATACTATTCAAAGTATGTAGAAAGGATTCTGAAATCAACGTGCAATCAATTCAAGAGTATTAGTTATGCACTATAGAAAATAATGAAAAGAGCATGAGGTCTGGAAAGAGAACATGGAAAGGGTCAGTTAAAACCAGTTCTTCCATGAACCCCCTTAATTAATGAAAGGTAAGATAAGGTAAAACTTATTTATATGGCACCCAATCTCAGAGGCTCTAGGTGACTTACAAAATCAAAAACAGGCAGGGTAAACAATAACGATAAATACACAAAACTGTAAATGGTTATACACATAAATTTAAAAATTCAAGCACAAATAAACATTTATAAATAATTAATAAATACACTCTTAAGCACAACTGTAGTTAGTCTGGAAAAGCCTGTTTAAAAAGATGAGCCTTCAGACCCCTCTTAAATGCCTCCACTGATGGGGCCTCCCTTACAGAGCTGGGAAGTGAGTTCCAGAGGGCCAGGAGAGCCACCTCAAATGCTCAGTCACTGGAGGTTTTCAGCCTGGTCCTTGGAACTGCAAGGAGACTCCTGGTGGGGGAATGGAGGGAGTGGACCAGAAAGGCAGTGGTAAGGAGATTGGTTGGGTAGTCTGGGCCCAATCTCTATAGGGCCTTACAGGTGAACAAGCCCACCTTGAAGATGATCCTCTGCCTGATAGATAACCAGTGCAGATCTTGCAGGACCAGGGTCACATGACATAACCTGAGCAGGCCATCAGTAACCTGGCTGCTGCACTCTACACCAGCTTCAGCCAGTAGATGGTCCCTCCACAGATCCCAAAGTACAGATATCGAAGAGGACTGGCCCCAACACCCACCCCTATGGCACCCCGCTCATCACCTCTTCCTCTCCCTCTCCCTCTCCAGAGTACTCCCTGTTTTCCACAATCCTATGACTCCTGCCATTCAGTCAGTTCTCCACCCACAGAACTATTTTAGGATCCACTCCTAGGCTGCATAGTTTGTTATTCAGCCTTCTGTGGGGGATGGTGTTGAATGCCTTTCTGAAGTCCAGATAGACCACATCCACCACACTTCCCTGGTCCACTACCTTAGTTACCTAGTCATGCTGTAGATTAGTAGAATGAGTTAGTGCAAAAAACAGTGCTTATCCTAAATACAGTAAAAGTTAGGGTTAGATGTATCAGTAAATAAATGTCATATAAGGCAGTGCATGTGTGTTAATATGCTCGTGTGTGTAGCAAAGCTCTGTGTGTAGACAGTGCACTGCTATGTTATACTGCAATATATATGCATATATGTATATATGCATTAGTCAGTGTGTGTGTGTGTGTGTAAGTCACAATAATTAGAAAGTGCAGTTAGATGGCTCAGTGGTTAGTGCAAAAAATTGTTAGTCTACTTTCCCCCACTATCAAGATCAGTTTCAGCCCTATGCATCTCACTGTTGATTTAAATGAGGTGTCTAGTGGCAACCCCACCACCCTCCAATGTCCCTCAGAGCCTGAAAAGAAGAAGATGGTCCCTCGATGTCTTTTTTTTATCTGTAAAAATGTGTGTAGACAGTGCACTGCTGTATTATACTACTGGAATATATATGTATATATGTATTAGTCAGTGTGTGTATCACAACAATTAAAAAGTACAGTTAGGTGGATCAGTGGTTAGTGCAAAAAGTGCTAGTCTACATGCCCTCGCTATTTAGGTCAGTTTCAGCCTTATACATATCATTGCTGAGTTAAATGAGGTATCTAGTGCCAACAACCCACCTTCTGATGTCCCTTGGAGCCTGAAAAAAAGAAAATGATCCCTCAGTTTTTTTAATCTGTAAGAATGTGTATAGAAAGTGCTCTGCTATATTACACTGGAATGTATATATGCATATATGTGTATATGTATCAGTGTGTGTGTGTGTGTGTGTGTGTGTGTGTGTGTGTGTGTGTGTGTGTATGTGTGTATCATAGTAATTAGAAGGTGCAGTTAGGTGGCTCAGTAGTTAGTGCAAAAATTGCTAGTTTGCACATTTCTCAGTGTTCACAGTACTATTATTGTGCAACCGTATTGGCACTTGCTAGAGTTTTTTTCACATTTGAGACTTCTGGAAAGGCAGCTCCTTTATTTGGATTATGTGAAAGGAGTCTAATAGTTCTTTCTTCCTCTCAAGATGGTAGGAACCTCGAAAGAAGACCTGCAGCTTTGCTGAAGGGAGAAGTGATAATTTTATGTGATGTTCTTTCAAAAGGTTTACATAGGAGTGAATGCTTTCCTGTTAGTTACAACTTCAGGGTCAAAATCTGGATACATTTGTAATGTTAAACCTCTAACTTGGAGACCTTTTTCAATTCTTGCCTTGTTGAGAATACGCTCCCTGTCTTTAAAGTGATGTAGTTTAACATATATAAACCATGGATGTTTTCCCCAATAATTGGGGTTTAGTGCTGCTCTGTGGGCTCTGTCCACCTCATGTCTCCTTGAGTCTGTAGATAATCCCATCAAGTCTGACAGGAGATCTTTGAAGAACTTAGGAGAGTTTGTTCC
Organism: Neoceratodus forsteri; assembly: GCA_016271365.2. Taxonomy (NCBI): domain Eukaryota; kingdom Metazoa; phylum Chordata; order Ceratodontiformes; family Ceratodontidae; genus Neoceratodus; species Neoceratodus forsteri. The sequence continues at coordinate 254,665,893 of CM028137.1, read as the reverse complement.
TCCATTCCTTCCAGGATACCTCTGATCTTAAGCTTGCCCCTCTTATTGCACATCTTCAAATTTTCCAGCTTGGCCTTTAGATCCACTTATTCCCTTGTTTGTTTCTCAACAAGGGAAATTATTGGTCTCAAGAGAGATTATTGGACTGGCAGTATAGCCTAGAGATTGGAGTAATGAGCTGTGAATGAGCTTGGTACATCCTGCAGACAAACATGGGTTTGATTCCCACAACCTCCACTTGCATACTGTGTGACTCTGAGTAGGTCAGTTAACCTCCCCAGTGCTCTCAGGTTACCCATGAAAACAGGAACCTGTGCCTAGTGGGCCTTACCTTGTTACCAAAGAATAATATAAAATAAAAAATTAAAAAATGTTGTTAGCTGTCTTTTTTTTTATTATTCTTTTGTAACTTGGTATTGTCCACTGAGCAAAAGTGCCTGTTTTCAGGGATGACCAAGGAGCACTGGGGAGGTTAAGTGACTTGCTCAGAGTCATACAGTATGCAACTGGAAGTTGTGGGAATCAAACCCAAATCTGCTTGATGTACCAAGCTCATTTACAGCTCATAACTCTAACCTCTAGGCTTTACTGCCAGACCCATCTCTATTTTCAACATCTCCAATCCACAAGGACATTGTTTCCACTTTGCCTGAGATCACAATGAAGGCCTCAGTAAAATAACTTAGAGAGTGATTTACCTGAGTGAAGCCAGCTTTCGTTTCTGCCATCAGTCAAAGTCAGGTATTCTACTCTAGGAGAGGGTTATGGTAACACCACATCTGTGGCTGCCAAGTCTCCCTCCCTATCCCTCAACTCTAAGCTGGATGCTTTTCCATCTGATTTTACTTTCCACCAGCCATTGTTATTTTAAATCTTTATGGAGACTCAGTTGAGTCACTCTTCAAGGCTAAAATAGTATTGTTATCTAAGCTACTGTGTGTAGCTAAAGAAGACTGAAGGCAGGTGGGGATTCCCCCTTAAAAACAAGTGCTTGTTTTATTATTCTGATGTGAAATGTCTCTTGTCATAGGTTTGCACAATTTATGACATTTAGCAACTTCACAAGGGAGCACAGAGGGAGCTTTGTGGCTCAGATGTAGTAGAAGTTGGGGGTAGTAAATCCAAGCAGGGTGGCCTATCCATAGACCTAGAGTGTTTTATTGGTGAAGTCAAAAAGACTACTATCTTAACACCCACCAGAGCAATTGTGGTGGTGTCTGCAACAAAACCTACCATTCAAGATAAAAAAATACTCACCCCGGTGTGACAGAAATGGGAACTAAGTAGTTAATTGTTCGGATTTGCTAAAATCTATTTTTCTGGTCTTCTGAATTTCACTAGAGGTTTTTCCTGGGCTTGCTAACAACAAATGGGAAAACCACTGGTATTCTATTTTTTTTATTTATTGAGATATCCAGAAAGACCTTTGAGTCAAAGACTCATTTACAAAGGTTCCACGTCATACATAGAGAGGTACAGGGATGACATTACTTACAGATTGAAAAGCATTACAACACGTCACAGAATAGGATACACAACTTGATACAGAAAGTGACTGAAATAGACATGGATCACATGAATACAATGTTGAAGCTCAGCCAATAACAAAGCAGAGAGGCTGTTTGTCAGCTTAGCAGTTCGAGGAATTAGGTCTGGAGACCGGCAAGGTGCTGGTCTAGGTCCTCAAGGGGGGGTCAGGGCAGTCACATAGGTTAGAGGCCTGGAGGTGTTTCCTTTAGCCTGGATTTAAAAGGATCTAGTCTTAATTCGTTGGTTATTAGCAAGGCCCCTGGAATTCTGCGGTTCTGCGGTTGCTGAATTTGCCACAGAATTTGCATCATGCTGCAGAATATATATAGTGTCGCAGAATTCATTGTTTTTGGTGAATTTTCATATAAATATGCTGTTTTTTCATAGTGTCAGGCTTTCTTTCTCACCTCGTTTATCCTGAAGCCCCTCCGCTGTGCTCAGCATATGATGTCATCGATGACATCACATCATATTTAGCCAATGACAGGATTGCATTCTGCCAGAGAAATGAATAAATCATGCCGCAGAAATCAGAAAATGCTGCCGCAGAAGTCAAGGAGTCCTACCGCAGAAATCAGAAAATTCTGCCGCAGAACACCAGGGGCCCTGGTTATTAGACTTGGGAGCACGTTTGTCGAGGAGGGGGCTTTGAAGTTGAAGGTTCTTTGGAAACGGGAGGTTCGGCAGCAGGGTACCCAAAGTAACTGATTGTTCATGTTACAAGTGGTTCTGACAGGTAATGCAGGGAAAATAATTTTGTTTAGGGCAGGGGGGGTGAGGCCTAGAGCTATCTTTTTCATCATTAGACAGGTGTGGCACTTGATTTTGCTGTCTAAGTTTAGCCAGTTTGTGGCACTGTAGAGGGAGCAGGTGTGGGTGAGGCGATCACATCCGAGGATGAGGTGGCAGACCTTGTTTAGAACGAGACACAGTCTATTGAAGGCAGAGATGGGAGCGGCACTGTAGATGAGGATGCCATAGTCCAGCAGTGAGAGGACAGAGGAGTTTATGGTGAGTTGTAGGGCCTCAGGGGTGAGGCAGTGTTTGTACCAATAAAGTACGCTTAGTCTGGAGTTAAGGGCAGTGGATAGGAGCAGAACATGTGGTTTATAGTTGAGGGCCAAGTCTAGAGTGATCCCTAGGTATTTGAAGGTGTCCACTTGTTCGAGGGGGGTTTGATTTACAGTTAGAAATTGGTGGCACAGGCTCTTTAGTGGGTTCTAGGGATGGGAGAAGATCATGACCTTAGTCTTATTGTAGTTAATTATTAGGCACTGGGTGGTAAGCCAGTGTTCAGTTTCACATAGAGAGTGCTGGTGTGATTGGTGGAGCTTAAGGGGGTCCAGATCTGAAGCGAACAGGACGGCATCATCCACATATAGGAGCAGGCTGCTGGGGCAGGCCAACGGGAGGGAGTTTAGGTAAAGGCAGAATAGCAGAGGCCCAAGAATGGAACTATGTGGGACCCCGGAGCAGATAGGGAGGCTAGGGGATAGGTCAGTGCCTACCTTGACCAGCTGTGTTCTATCAGAGAGATAGCTGGTGAACCAGTTTAAGGCATCATTTGAGAGGCCACTATATGCAAGTGTGTTCAATAAGAGTGCATGGTTGACAGTATCAAATGCCTTTGAGAGGTCCACGAAGATGGCTCCTGTGATGTGTCCATGATCCAAGGTGGAGTGGACATGAGAGGTAAGTTCAAGGAGGGTGGTGGTGGTACTATGTCCCTTATGGAATCCGTGTTGCTGGTTGCATAGGAGGTTATATTTAGTAAGGTGGTCAGTGAGTTGATCAGTGACTATGCGCTCTAATGCTTTAGATAAAGGGGGTAGAATGGAGATAGGGTGGTAGTTGTTAGGGGTGATGCAGTCCCCACTCTTATGAATGGGGGTGATGAAGGCTGATTTCCATCATGAGGGAAATTTCAACTGGTAGAGGGAGAGGTTGAGAATATGGGTGAGTGGGTAAGGACTTCCAGGAGGGTGAGGTGGAGAAGTCTCAGGTCAAGGGAATCACTACTAAAGCGTGAGTGGTTAAGGGCTTTGGCAAGGTAGGGTTTGGTAGTCTCTGGGGCAAAGATACATAAGTAGAAGGGTGGAGCATGGGGTGGAGGGGGATGTGTATGGGCAGGTGACGGGACAAAGAAGTTGGGGGGGAGGACATGGTTGAGATCAGTGAAGGCGGAGTTTAAGGCAGAGGCTATATTGAGGGGATCTGAGGAGAGGTTACCGTTGATTAGTATTTGGTCTGGGGGCAGATTAGTAGATTTGCCACAGAGTTCCTTAATATTGTTCCAAAATTTTCACCCGGAGCCCCAGGTGGAGGTTAAGGTTTCTTTGTAGTATTCTGCTTTGGTGGAGTGAATGGCCCATGTGCATTTGTTATGGGTCTCCCTGTGCCATTGTCTGTCCTTGGTCCATTGGGTTTCATTAGCTAGATTCCAGAGGGCATCACGGTGATGCAGCATGCCTGAGAGGTGGTCTGAGAACCAGGGGGCATGGTTGCCTTTGGACATCCTCTTGGTTAGGGGGGCGAACTTATCACAGGCTGTATTGAAAGTGTTGATTAATAGATCAAGCGCATGATCTGGGTCGAGGGTATTGGCTAAGGGTGTCCAGTCCCAGTCTCTGAGGTAGACCTTGAGTTGGGCTAGTTTACCAGGCCTAAGTTTATGTTGAGAGATAATTTTAGGGGGGGCTTTAAAAGCAGTGCTGGACCAGGTGAAAAGTACCGGAGAGTGGTCACTTAGTGCATCAGGGAGAACCAAGGTGTTGGTTATTCTGTGGGGGAGGTTAGTGAAGACTAGATCTAGGAGGGAGGATGTTCCCCTAAGGGAGTTTACCCGGGTGGGGGCAGTGACTACCTGTGTGAGATCGAGCCCTGCGGCTTCGTCGATGAACAGTACGGCTATCTTGGCCAGCCAATTTTTCTTGAAATCTCCCATAATTATTTTCTCATAATACATGGGGAAAGTAGACAGATGGGACAGAATGTCCTGGAAGGCTTGTTTCTGGTCCCGGGGAGGGATGTAGGCCAAGATGTGAATGAGAGGGGAAGTAGACTTGCCTAGGGTTAATTTTAGGGTAAGAGCCTGAGCCCTCGATGTTAGGTGTGGCTGAGGGAGTACTTGGTCTGGAAGTGAGTCCTTAAGGTAGAGAGCGCAACCACACCCTCGCTTACCCACCCTATTGGATCAAAAGAGGAGATACCCAGGGAGGTTTACTGCACAGTTTGGAACAGTGGGTGAGAGCCAGGTTTCACTTACAGCTATGATGTCAGGGTGGTGTTGGAGTACCCACCCTAGAAAGGAGTCCTATTTTTTTTGTAGGCTGCAGATACTGATAGAAGCAATGCAGAGCCCATGGACTGATGCTGGGTGGATCAGGGGAGCATTCTGAGGGCCCAGATTAGGGTGGATGTTGCCCGACAGGTGGAGAAGGAGGATGAGTGACCTGAGACGATTGTAGCCTAATTGGGTGTATAGGCAATGGTATGTTCGCTGAGGGTACCTCATGGTGGGAATCTGGAGTTTCAGGATATGGTGGGCTGATAGGAGGAAGAAGTGGGGAAAGGGGGGAAGGCACGGCAGTGGGGATACTGTCGGAGGTTGGCATGAGAAAGGGGTGCTCCATAGTGTAATTTGCCTAAGGATATGCCATTTGAGGGGGAGGGTGGAGATGGTGAGGTTAATATTTATATAATTGGGGCTGTGTGTGGGGGTGGGCAGCTGGGTGCTAGTCAGGGCTTGTAACCACATGCTGCTCAAGTGCAGGTTAGGGATGTTCAGAGAGAGTGGGGAGTTCCAGTTTGACTGGGGGTGGGGTGTTTTCGTAGTGATCCACTTTCCTAGATTAGGAGAGGGAGGATGAGATTTATGGAGGAGCGGGAGAGTGAGAGTAATAAGAGTGCACAGGAGCATGGTGGAGCTTGTGATAACTCCTGTTGTATTAGTAATTAAGAGCAGGGCAAAGTATGGAAAAGTGCTCCTAGTGGTGGGCAGGTATAACCTGCAGATGGGAAAACTGGGTGAGTGGTTAAAAAATTGCAAGGGCGAGGTTTACTGTTCTATATATGAGTGAGTCCACCAAGGGTGGTGGTGGGGGTAGTGGGGAGCTGATGCACTGCGTCGGCAGGGTAAAAAAATACAGAGATCCACCGAGCTGGGCTAAGCGTTGCATGTGGCATCTACCTGGTGCAGTCAGGACTTGATTGCGAGAACTCAGGGGCCGGGGGAGGGCTACTCCTTCAGGAGTCCCTCATGACCTCCGGCCTATGTCACTATGTCACTAGCTGGCCATCCATCCATCTGGGAAGTGTAATAGGTAATAAATCTCAGGAATGACCAATGGGGGTTGGACTCACTTACATACACACAGGTTTTGAAAGGACTGGACCATTCAAATACAAACTAGTTGTTAGATTGATTTTATTGGACATCTATAGGTTTTTAAGTTGATTGGGGCAAGAGAATGCAGACTTGTACAGAATTTAAAATGGTTAATCAATTCAAAGGGATGGCCCATCACAGAGTTTCAAATGCTAGCTATAAATTTAGAGAATTACTGTGGAACAGAGATTTTTGCCTGGGACCCTCCGTGATAAGCAGATGTCTGCCTTCAGCTAAGGATTGTGTAGGAGTCACAGACAGGTTTAGATATCAGTTTACCTTTGAGCTTAGCTAAGGCAAATACTTTTTATGTTAGGTTAAAGCAGTCTTTAGAGTTTTCATTTCTGATTTCTGTTATTTGAAACCATTTGTTTATTTTTCGAGTAAAAGTGTTTACCTCTCATTTATACTGTTGATATCCTGGAGTTGCACCCTGACTCTTAAAGTAAAATACTTTTATTTACATAGCATCATGACTGTGTCTTAATTGTAAGGTCATTGATTTATTTTCTCTGGCTAAGGGAAAACTCTGTTGACATACATCATCAGAAGAGCATACTACCAAAGTTAAACTGTGGTGGCCTTCCTAGCCTTGTGCAAGGAGAAATGAAGTCCTGGGAAACCATGCTGGTGGCAGCTGAAAAACAAGGAAAACAGACAACTCTCTAAAAGCAGTTACAGTCAAAAGGGAGATGTTGTCACTCCCAGTAGGAGAGACACAGATGCTATATGTGCCTGTAGAGCAGTGCCCACAGAATGAATTAAAAATTGCTCAGCAGAATTCCCTGTAGGATTTTGTAGCAATTCAGGACCAGCTGATCAAACACCACTGTATCTGCATTCTAAACTGTGACAATGATGGTGCCTCCCGACTGAGTTTAAACTGAAGGAGTTCTGCTTATTTCAAACTCCATTATCTTGGTTTGCTTAGCATATTTAACAGGTTAGCATCTGGGTGGTCTGTGAGAGGGGTTATCAAAACAATCATGAGCTCTCAACTCCCTAGCTTCAGCCAATCAATGAAAAGCTTTCTATATCGGTGGCAAGAAGGGAGGAAGTTACAGGACTAAAGCTGCCAGGAAATAAGTTACTGTTACTTAATAACTGCATGCCACAAAGCTCACAGAATGCTCTGGTCACCCAGATGACAAAACCAAACAAGACAGAAGGAAAGGTAAGGAAAACCAGATAGATTAATTTAGCTTAACTTGGCTCAGGATGCAGAATGCTCTCATCTTCCTATGGTCTAATGGCTGTGATTCTGAGCCTGGAATCAGAGAGGAAAAGAAGCAAAAGGCTTATGAGTGACTCCCCTCCAACTCAACTCCACTTACACACACCCCTCATGTCAGCCATCTTGGATTTAGGCTTTCTCTGCCCCATGAGCACAAGCTATCATCAAACTATTGGTCCAAAAAGTGAGATTCCGGCCCTGGGAAAAGGAGCTATCCAATACTGTGACCATAACCCTCTACATACACTGAAGTACCTAGGGATTACAATCCTAGGCAAACTGCTATTTCTCAGCAAAGAGAACTATATACCTCTCCTGTCAATAATGAAAAAATGATCATGAGAGAAAAGAGCATTGCCTAGCAGTTTTATTGGCAGAATCAACTCTCTAAAAATGTGTGTCCTATCTAAATGTCTCTGCCTCTTTCAGAATCTGCCAATCAATAGTCCAGAACATTTTCTACATAACTAAATAGCATGCTGAATAAATTCATGTGGGTCAGGTATATTATCCTTTGTGTTCTAATAAAAAAACACTTCTCTGTGAAATTCATCCATAAGGGATGAGTCTTTTAAGAGAGAAGGGTTTAATTACCACATGAAGTCTCTTCTACCAGTGCTCAACTCAAACCCAGGATGTCCAATATCATCAGGATCTTGCTAGTCTCCAGATTATGTTTTGGCAGTATCAGACCATCTCCACTGGGGGTTAATATTAAAGGCCCTAAGAGGAATAAGAAGGCATGAAGATCTGACCAAACAGATGGATCAGTGTTATCCTCATCCAGATCCAATGGGTATACCAAGTACAAGGCATGACCATGCATCTGAGTACTGCAGGAAGCAACCTGTGCAAGGCCCAGTGATGAATCAACTGGTGGAACTGTAGACCAGAAAATACTCTTTTGAACTGCAGGCAGGAGAGTGGAGGTTAACCAACCTGCCTACAGAGCAAAAAAGTGAGTCCTCAGCAAAATGTTGTCCTTCTCTGAATGGTACCTCCACCAAGAATGCTCTAAATTCCATCCTTTTGTCTTTGCTCACCTCAGCTCATCACAGTACCATGGTGAGCTGTGCCAGGATGTCAGGAGATGGACATAGTAAGGTGCCAGGGAGTCCAAGGCAATCACAATAGCTATGTTGTAGTGCTCCCTGGCTTTCTTGACACCATGAGCACAAACTGTTGTCAAACCCAGAATGTCCAACACTGCCAGCAGCTTGCTAGGTTCTAAATTATGTTTTGGGCAGTATGGGACATCTCCTCCCAGGGGCTCTGCAGACGAATAACATAATATAAAGATCTGACCAAACTGCTGTGTCAACCTTGACCTCACTAACGTCAAGACCCAATGAGAAGACCAAGTGCAAGGCATGACCATGCAGTTGGGTACTGGACAAAACAATCTATGCAAGGCCCAGTGATGGCATCAACTGGAGGAACTGCAGATCAAAGAGTGAGACATCTTCCTTGACCCAGGAATTGAAATCCCTGGCACAAGAAGTCTGGGGGTGCCCAATACCATGTTGACCATTTCCTGCAGGACTTCACTTCTATACTCTTGAGGCAAGTACATGAAAATGATCCTGCACCCAGTCCACCACTAGCAGCCATGCAGTCAAATGACCTGGTTGTTCCCATGGGGTACGCCATGAGTTACAATGCTGATCTAAAACAAATGCTTTCCCACTCTCAAGCATCAGGCAATGCAGCACAAAGTACCCAGACAGAACTGATGACAGAATTGCTACCCGGTCAGGTTTCTTTGATGCTTACAAGGTCAGAAGAGGAGCCCTGCACCAATCTGGTCACCCTTCTCTGGATTCTCTCCACCCTATCTATGTCACCTTATAAGTGAGGTCTCCAGAACTGTACCCCATACTCCAGGTGTGGTCTAACCATAGACCTGTACGGTGGCATGATCACCTCTCTTCTCCCACTTGTAATATCCCTCCTTATGCATGCCAGCATCTTGTTTGCCTTTCCAACCACCTTGTTACACTGGTTTGCCACCTTTTGGTTATCCGATATGTTAATCCCGAGATCCCTCTCTTGCTCCATTTCCAAAATACCCTTCCCTCCCAGTGTCTACATGGCCTTTGGATTTTGGTGCCTCATGTGCATTATTTTGCATTTCTTTGCATTATAGCACAATTGCCATCTCTCGTACCACCCCTCTAGCTTTATCAGATCTTCCTTCATTTTCTCTATGCCCCCTCATCCTGGTGTATACACCCTAATGCAGATCTTTGTGTCATCTGCAAATAGGCACACCTTCCCATTGAGACCCTCTGCTATATCCAAAATGTAAATGTTAAACAGTATCTGTCCCAATACTGACCCCTGGGGCACCCACATCACCCTTTCCTCTCTGGAGTGATCCCCATTTACAACCACCCTTTGGATTCTGCCTTCAAGCCTGTTTTCCACCCAGTTCTTTATTTTCCTCCCTACTCCTAAACTAACCAACTTGTTCACCAGCCTCCTGTGTGGGATGGTGTCAAAGTCTTTACTGAAGTCAAGATAGGCCAAGTCAACCACCCTTCCCTGATCGCAAATCTCCATCACTCAGTTGAAGAATTCAATCAGGTTTGTCTGGCATGACTTTCCTGCTATAAAACCAAGCTGGCTGTCATCCTGCATTCCCCCCCATCAAGTGCTATACTAGTCTTTCTTTTAGGACTGCACCCATAAGCTTACCTACCACTGAGGAAAGACTGACTGCAGAATAGTTACTCAGCTCCTCCTTACCTTTGCTCTTGTGCATTGGTACCATGTCTGCCTTTTTCCAGCCCCCAGGGACTTCCCCAGTGTCTAGAGATAGATTAATCAACCTCATGTGTGGTACCACTAGCTCCTTCCTACTGAGCACCTTGGGATGTAGTACATCTGGTCCCATTGCCTTGTCCACCCTTATTTTACCCAATTCCTCCAATACCCTAATCTCCATGGAAGGACTAGCATCCACTTCCCCATCCCCCATTCCTCTTTCCCACAGCACTGGTCCCTTTCCTTCATTTTCTATCATGAAAACTGAGCTGAAGTACTTGTTCAGTAAGTCTGCTTTTTCTTTGTCCCTCTCAATCAGAGCTTCCCATTCCCTCTTTAGTCTCATTATACCCAGCTTACTCTTTCTTCTCTCACTAATATATCTGAAGAACTTTTTGTCCCCCAGCTGGCCTCTCTCACTAACCTCTGTTCTGTACTATATCTACTTTTGCCCTCCTAACTGTCTGCCCTGCCACCCTAAGCTTTTCATTGTATACCTCCCTTTCCACTATTCTTTATGTATTTTTGTATGCCCTGAATGCATTTTGTTTTCCCTATTGCTCTAGCCACCTCCCTAGAGAACCAAAGTGGCCTCCTTGTAATTTTTTCTTGCCCACCTTCCTAATGCACTGATCTGTGGACCACAAAATTCTCCCTTTTATAGGCTCCCACAGTTCTTCCATGTCCCCCAGCTTTTCCTTGCCCTCCATTTCCCCCTTGAAAATATCCCTCATTTTATCAAAATCTGGCCTCTGAAGTCCATTACCTTGGTGGTGGTTCAACTCATTTCTGTCCCCATCATAAGACTAAACCTAACTATTTTGTGGTCACTTGCCCCCAGATTTTCCCCCACCTCTGCCTCTTCTACTGTGTCTCCATTTGTCATTATTAGGTCCAATGTGGCCTCACCCCTGGTCAGTTCCCTGACTAACTGATGTAAGAGCACCTCCTGTAAAGATTCCAGAATCTCCCTTCTCCTTTCTGATATTGCAGATGGAATCCCCCCAGTTCACATCGGGGAGATTAAAGTCCTCCACCAGTAGAAGTTCCCCCTTGCTTGCCATATTTTGTACCTCTTTCATTAACTCCATATCAGCTTCCTCCCCCGATTCAGCGGTCTGTACACCACTCCCTTTCATACTGCCTTCCCAGTCCTCTTGGTCAGTGTGACCCAGAGGACCTTTGCTGATCCCAGACTTTCCTGCCCTGCCATCACCTTTATCCAGTCTTTTATGTATAGTGCCACTGCTCCCCTTTCCCCTTCCTGTCCTTCCTAAAATGACTATACCCCAGTATTACCACTTGCCAGTCATGATTTTCTGTCCACCATGTCACAGTTAGAGCAACCAGGTCCAGACCCTCATCTGCCACTGTGGCCTCTAAATCTTCCATTTTATTTCCCAGACTCCTAGCATTTGGTAACATACTCTTCCACCTACCTTCCCTCTGCCCATTGTCCTTCTCACCTATCTCCCCTGCCCCCTTCTGTGGGGGAGTCCTAGCTAAGTAAGACCCTCCTCTGACCCTTCCCTACTTTCATACTCCCCCTCCTTCAGTTTAAAACCTTACCCAGAATCCCCTATATATATATGTATGTAACTTTCCCCTTAACACTTTTGCTCCCCACTCATTTATATGCAGTCTGTCCCTTGTGTATAGGTTCTTCCCTACCCAAGTGTCCCCCCCCACTCTCTTAAGCATGTGAAACCCTCCCTTTCACACCATTTCCTTAGCCAGTGGTTGAAATCCTTAATTCTCAGCTGTCTAGCACTACTTGCACAGTGAACAGGCAAGACCTCCGAGAATGCCAGAGAATTAACCTCCTCCCTACATCCCCTGGCTAGACCCCAGAACCTGTTCTGTACTTCTTCAACATCTTCTGCTACCAGATCATTTGTCCTTAGATATAGGACTAAGTGAGGTTTACCTCCCAGCAACCTAATAAACTACCTTATTCTTGGTAATGTCCTTCTTGCCTTCATCCCAGACACACAAAAGACTGACCTCCTTTCTCAGCCAGTGGACTCTCTTTATTATGGAGTCACCAAAGACCATCACCAAGTATGTGTTCTCCTTTCCTGTATGTGCCCCAATGCTCCTGTCCTGATTTCCCTTCCTTGTAATTCTTGTTCTCCTTTCCTGAACTCCCACTCCTAACCTGCCTACCTGCTCATGCACAGTCTCCTCCTTGTCTCCCTGTGCCCCCTGTTCTGCAATGCTTCTCCTAAGTGCTTGCTCCTTCTCCCACCCCCCATGCTATTCTCTTCTGTATTAAAATCCTTCCCCCTCCTTTCCACCCTGCACCTCTTGGTGTCTTCATTGCTTCCCCATCCCCCTTTGTCAATAACTGACCTCCCTCCCCTCTTTTTTTTCTCTGCCAGACACTCTGAGTCTCTCTTACTCTCAACCTCCCTTACTCTTGTTGCACTCTCTACCCCATCTCTCTATTTCTCTTAGATACCAGTTTCAAGTCTTCATTCTCATCCCTTTCATCTTGTTCCACCTTTTTCTGCATCATGGCTAAAGGTGAGAACCTGTTTGAACCCCTTGTATAGCCTTCTGTGTTTGAATTTCTGCACCCAGGTGCAATGCTCTTGCCATCTTTTCTTGCCCCTTCCCCCGATCCTCCCTCCCTTGTTCTCCTCACCACATTCCAGTTATTTCCTTCCCTTACTTCATTTTTGTCCCCCCTCCCTCCACTCATCTACCTTTCCTCTTTCCTACCAATATCTTTGTCTGTGGTGCTGCAATCCTTACCCTCTCTCTCTTCCCTCCTTTTCCCAACACTCGACTCCACCTACCTCCTTAGCCAATCTAATTCTGCCTCTAGACTCCCCATTTTCTGAAAAATTGAGCACCCTCCCATTTTCCATAGTGTGTGCACAAAAACAGCTGCCCCACATCCATTGCACCCCACAATTCTCACCCTCCTTATTGGTTTTCTATCCTCCTGTCCCCTGTACCCTTCCCCACTCCCATGCCACCACCCCATCCCATGGTACTTCATTCCTCTTCTCTGGTACCCTCTGTTTGCATGTAACATTACTCTCCTATATCTCTCTAAGGCTTAATAAGTTGTTGGCAGGGATCCTCAACAATAGTAACTTTTAAAAAATAACTACCAGCCTAACCTTGCTAAGGTCTGCCAAGCCTACCTGTATAAAATACATAAAACCTCATCACCTTTCTTATCTAGTTTCAAACATACTTGAATTTCAAGAACACTACAGATCATGTGTACATATCCACAATATTTTCAGCAGCTCCTTCTCCTGTTGATTTTATTTGCTCACATGCACCCCTGGGCAGAGCCAAGATGCTTCACCCTTCTAACTGAGACTTTAAAAGTGTGTGGAGGTGGGGGTGGGTGGGTAGGCAAAAATTCTCCCTTGGTGACTTAGCAGTAACTCCAGGAAACTCTGCAGTGCACTTTGCAATGCAGGGGGAGGAACGGAGAGTTCAGAAAATCAAAATCTATTTGGTCCTCCTACCCCTGTGTTCAGATGTGGCTGAAATTAATTGATCTGTAGCACCTCCATTCAGCTATCACTAGGCACAGCCATTTGAAAATGGTGCCCTAGACCTGAGAATCTTCCCGATTGGATCAGGCCCCACAAAATTGAAATTCTTCCTCAATGATTCGGCAGTAACTCCAGGAAGTTCTGCTTTTCACTTTGCGGTGCAAGGGGAGGACTGGGGAATTCAGAAAATCACAATCAATTTGGTCCTCCCACTCCTGTGTTCCTGATTGCTCCTGCATCTGAAAATCAAAAACAGATGCTTCACACCAAAGACTATTCCCAAGCAGTGAGACTACTGTTCAACATGAAGTAGAAAAGCAGAAACACAGACTTTGATGACAGATAAGGATTACTTGGCCTATCTAGTCTGTCCAGGTTTGTCCTGTTCTCTGCCTACTAATAAAGTCAGCAGAAGCCCTGTCATCAAGGTTGAGAATAAAAATTTTTTTAAGATACATGGCCCTTTCTCATCCCAGTGAAATATCCAGTTCAAGAAGGCTTTTCAAGAAATTATTCACCATCTGACCAGTTCACAATTTCTGGCATATCCAGATCCAGCAACTCCCTGCATTCAGCACACAAATGCCTGTCTTAGTGGACTCAGAGTAGTCCTATACCAAGCTCTTTTGGAAGGATAGAGGCTGGTCACCCTTACCACCAGGGGTTTGTGCACTTCAAAATGGAATTATCCAGTGCATGGGGTGGAGTTCCTGGCTCTCAGATGGGTCATTGTAGATCAGTTCCATTAATTTCTTTACTGAACACACATTACATTCAAGATGGGCAACACTTTGGCATACATAAAGACCAAAACAAAGCTGGACGCTGCTGGGCACAGATAGTTATTTGCATTGTCAGCCTGTGATCCAAGACTATTGTGTGGAGGACAGACCAGGGTTGAGCAACATGGATGTGGCTACACTGTCACTATGAACACACAGGAATAGATACACATTCTAGAGAATACAGTGAAAGGGCTGTGAAAGAAATTTAAGATCAATGCATATGCAAGATAATGCAATTATCAGTAAATTATCAGTGCAAGATAATGCATATGGGGCACAAAAACCCTGGCACAATATATCAGTTGGGGGGTGAGGATATAGCATGCACCAAGCAGGAAAGGGATCTTGGAGTTATCATCTCTGATGACCTCAAGGCAGGGAAACAGTGTGACAAGGCAGCAGGTAAAGCAAATAGGATGCTGGGATGCATAGGCAGGGACATCACCAGCAGGAAAGGGAGGTCATAATTCCACTATACAAGACACTAGTGAGGCCGCACCTGGAGTACACTGTGCAGTTCTGGAGACCTTACCTACGTAAGGACATAGACAGGGTAGAGAAAGGTTCAGAGGAGGGCAACAAAGATGGTGCATGGATTGCATCACAAGTCCTATGAGGACAGGTTGAAGGCACTGAACATGTACTCCCTGGAGGAGAGGAGGAGAGGGGATATGATAGGGACATACAAGTATCTTACAGGGAGGAACAGGGTGCAGGAATGCACTATTTTTAATGAAAAGATGTTCCAGGACTAGAGGGCATGGGATGAAGTTGGAGGGAGGACGATTCAGAGAGAAACGTGAGGAAGAATTTTCACAGAACGGGTGGTGGACAAGTGGAACACCCTGCCAGAGGAAGTGGTGGGGACTGAAACAATCACGGGATTTAAGAATGCATGGGATAGACATAAAGGAATTCTGGAGGTCAGGGGTAAGGGGCAACAGACTTCCTGGAAAACATAAACTGAACTTACAAACTTAAATGGGCAGACTGGGTGGGCCATAGGCCCTTATCTGCCAACACTGTCTATGTATCTATGTATAATGACAACCATCACCTGCCAATACTCATGGTCTTGTGGACAGACTTGGAGTTTCTGGTGAATTATTGCTATCAGTCTTTTACAGTTTCACAGCACTTGACCAAACCAAGATACTGCATCTAAGCCTTCAGGACCTTCAGAGACAGTAAAATCTGGACCCTGGCTTATGGGGCATTTGTATTGCCCTATAGAAGGGAGGGGATGCTACTTGAATGGTATTGAGAAATACTGACACTCAATTGCTACTTCAGAAGTAGGCCATTTTTAGGATCAAGGATAACTTGCTCTGTAGTAAGACCCAAGGACCACAGGAATTCCCCTGACAGCAACTGCTACTGCCAAAAAAAAAGTTCAGAAGTTTGTGCCGCATGCCTTGCATGATGAGATGGGATGGTTACAAAGTGAGAGAACATTAGATCATGCATGATTCTGTTGACCATGTATGGGAAGTGACATAGAGTAATACTACAAACAGTGTAACAGATGTGTGCAAAGGAAACCTCTGCCAAAGAGGGACTCCCCTCTAGTGAACATTGCGACAAGCACACCTATGGTGTTGATATGTATAGAATATTTCAGTCGGGTGCCTGATTCAGAAAACATAGCCAACATTCTTGTTGTCATAGACAAGTTCTCCAGACATGCATAGGTGTCTCCAACAAAGGATCATAAAGACACTACAGTCGCAAACCATCTTATGGGCAAATTCATTGTGCACTATGGTGCACCCAAGAGTATCCACTCAGATCTAAAGTGATATTTTGAAAGTTGTCTGGTAAATGAAATGCCCGCAATCTTGGCAACAAGACGGCAGAAATGCAAGCCTTCTTAGCAGCGGATAAGGTAGACATAGTGGCAGTTACTGAGACCTGGGCTATGGCACAGCACAACTGGGATCTCTCGATTCCAGGATACAAACTCTACAGAAAGAACAGAGAGATAGGCAAAGGGGGAAATGGCAGTATACATCAGGGAAGGAACAGCATGCATGAGGGAGGAGAATGAACGTGGAAAGGTGGAAACACTGTGGCTCCAACTAGAGACTAACAGGAGGAGGGAGGTCAGGATGGGGTGGCCTACAGACCACTCAACCAGGATGAAGAAAAGGACTGGAAACATTGTTCACAGTTGCTGATGGCAGTAGGAAAAGGGGAAGTAGTAGAGGCAGGGGATTTTAATCTGTCCAAAGTGGACTAGGATATACCACTCACATCCTGTGCCAGAAGTCAAAAGATTCTAAATGCGATAGAGGGAGGTTTCATGACCCAGGGTGTTACTGATCCCACCAGGAAGGGGGCAATCCTTGACCTAGTGCTCACCAATGGGGAGCATGTACAGGAGTAAGAAGTCAGAGAACTTCTAGGTGGTAGTGACCACAGCACGGTGTGTTTCAGTTTGGACATGGGCAGGGATAACATCCCCACCAAGACCAGAATGCTGGAATTCAAGAGGGTAAATTTTAAGAGGATGGGAGTGGTCTTAAGGAACTACCTAGTGGGCATTGAAGAGGACCTGGGGGTGGACCAAATATGGGCCATCATCAGAGAGGCAATTCTAATAACCACAAAGGATTATATTAAGTTGAGAGGAAAGAAATCGGGGTTCAGATCACTGAGCTGGTTTAACTATGAGGTGGCCAGAGTGGAGAGGGAAATGGACCCCTGCCTCCCTCAGTGCCACTGAAGTGCCACAGAAGGCTAGGAGGTGGTGGCAGGCTGTGAAATGCTGACTTCAAAAATAGTAAATTTCATTGCCAGATGTTGGCAACATGGCATCCCATAAGCAGGTCACCATGTCCCATAGTCCCCTACTCCCACAGAGCAGAAGATTAAGTAAGGGGCCAAGTCAGGACTTCTGAATGGAAACTCACAGTCAAGCCCATGTCTGTCCCCCTGGCTGACCCCTCCCCTTGCATAGATCTATGCAGCCACACTCAGGTCACCCAGGGAGTTGTGCATAGAAGCCCATTGCATCCCTCATGGTGTGGTTATGCAGAGTACAATTATGTGGCCAGGTATGCACCCCTACCAATACATACTGGGCTTCTTTGCGCAGAAGGCCCTCTAATTATTTATTTCACTCAGTAAACCTCTTTCCTAGGTCACACTTGGAAATAAGCTTCAGCTCAGTGGGTGTTTTATGGATCACATTTTAAATAAATAAATCAACCACATCAACGCCCCTATTTGAACAGTGATCTTAGTTTTTATTTCCATGAAACAATCATGGATGCTTTTGTTGCTTCCTTTATTAAGTCTTTCTACATAGCTTTTACATGCTTGGGTGATGAAACCTTGAAACGATAAAGTAAGATTCAAAGTATAAATCAGAGAGTAATGCACAGTAAGCACTTAGGGTTTTATTTCATCATAATATTCCAGTTTCAGCTAATTTATAGTTCATGCATGGCTGATTTCAAGGTCATGTCTTTTTGAAAGTGTTAAATGTTGATTAGCAGGTGCAAACCCATTAACCTGAAGAAAAAAAGACAAGTACAAAATTGTTTTAACTGCTCCAGCCTCCTTACTGCACCTGAGGCAAAGAGATTTTTCATATCAGCTGTGTTCACAGAAGTCTGAAAATGCTTTACTGTTGAATATGGGGATACAGTATTTCCTAAAAGTTCTTGTCTTTGTATCTATGAACATGTCATTTGATCAGCGGCAGCATGACAGTTTCTGTGCCATGACAAGGGTGGATTGGCAAGGTGAAATGTTAATAGTGTGCAAAACACATTTTAACACTCTTAAAGTCCTTGCTGTCTTTTAGAGCACTACACTTCATTGACCACATAATGTTAGTTATAAATGTAATTTCTTGCACCTCCTACCTAACTAAGAGACTTACCAAAAGCTAATAAGTAATTAAACTAAGTTTGTTTCTACATTTTATGTACAAAGTTAGTCTGGATAATTTTGTATTGTATGTCACATAGGGGGTGGAGCAGTAACATGGCCCCACTGTCCGGCCCGGTGGCGCTGAGGGTTGAGGTGCTGGACACCACACCTTGCGCTATGCCGGCAACCCGGGTTCGGGAGCGGACTCGGGTTGCCATGGGTCATCATGGGGAGGGAGGATCAAGCATCCCAGTGGATGCTCTCCTCGCTCAGGGGTGGGTTACCGGGGACGCAGTAGTGTCCAACACTCCCGTAGAGAGTGGCGGTGGAAGCACTGGCCCTTGAAGGGAATGGAGGCTTTGATATGCCAGAGTTGGGGAGGGGGAGGGGACATTGTATGGCACATGAGAGAATGACGTGCAGCTGCATGTCGTCTCTCTGGACGTAAGTCCTAAGACGCCGGCATCCTAAGGGGGCTGGGAACTAAGGGAGAAAATCAGGGAAAATGTAAAAACCCCAGCCCTATGTGGCAAGATGAGGCTAGGAGATGGGGCACCTTGGGGGATTGCCCTGGTGGACGAAGTAGGAGGAGGTATGAGGCCTCCTCTGAAAGTCGTAGGAGCCGGCAAGTATATAAAAAAAAACAGGGCCCCACTGCTGCTCCGCTCCACAACACGTCAAGCTGAGCAGGAGTACTTTGTTTAAGAGTTTCTTTTATTAAGCTTGCTGAGCTTTAGCTAGCAGATTTTGAATTAAACTGCTATTATTCTGATGTTGGAGTGCCTGCAGCGAGCTCAGCAACTGCTTTTATTTTTATACTTTGTCGCTCCATGCTCTGTATAATGCAGTTCAGCAGTTCGGCATCTGAGCATTTTGAGCATCTTTATTGAAGAAAGCCTCTAGTATTTATATAGTTTACAGTTTAAGTTTCAGTGAGTGAGACCCTATTTTATTTTGTTTTTAATTTTTTTGCCTTTTATTTGTCAAATGGGGCTTTTCGTTATAAAACGAAATGCCAGAGAACTTAGCTCATTACTGTTTGGCTGTTGTGGGCAGCCATTAAACTAGCAATTAATGACAGTGAGTTTTGAGGACCTAGATGAGTTGGGGAAACTTTGGGACAGCTGGCCTGCATTTTTGGTTAGCAGCCTTATTTTTTAACCCATTCATAGGGCCCTCATGGCTGTTCTGTTTAATGTACTGGCTGGATTTGAGAACCAGAGAGAGCTGTCCAAGGGAAACGAGGCAACTGCTGGTTGAAGGCTAGTCTGGCCTGGATCTCCATGTGAGTAATGGCCAGCAGCTGTACAGAAATGCCTGTGAGGTTGCAAGCAGGTGATGTCTGAGAAGAAGCTGAGCTATATAGTAGCACAGTATGTACTGGAATGTCTAAATACATACTAAAAAAGGTATGCCACCTTTGCCTAGGGGAGTATCAGTGTTACATTGGATGTATCAAAGTTACTGCACTCAGTGGAGCGACTTTTCTTTTGTCTTTTTTCTCTCTGCTAGGTGTGCACAACAGATATGGTCCAACTTTGAGAGAGGTGATTATAGAGAAGGCTTGCAATGTGTTAAGAAGCAATGAACTGAATGGAGGGACTCCCAGTTTATAAAAGGGGGAGCCTTGATTGCTTACTTATGTTCACTGACCTCCCATATATTTTATTCAAATACTCCCTCAGTGACATAAGAAGTGAACTAAAGGTGGGATGCCAGCTACAGGTAGGGGAAAGCAGGTGTGTGGAAACTGAGGTTCTGAGGCTGGCAGAAAAAAAATGATTAAAAGCCGATCATCCTGAGATGTAAGGGTACTTCAAATAAGGATGTAAACTGGGCGCTGAAGTTATGAATTGTCTGCATATTTTAACTATTTAAATCTCTGCAACAGCAGGTATTTTTTGACTGGCTTTGGACCGATATCTGCCGGCTTAGGAATGGGTGTTCCTTAGAAGGCAGAAGCTTCCCCTGAGGTTATTTTCTTCATTTTATTTTAGGGAAGATTGTTTAGCTTTACTCTCCATGACTAAATGTATACTAAATTTACAATTTAGAAAAACAATCCTTGTGGTTTAAGGGAGTCCTAGTAAAGGAGCTGATCACTATGATTGGTACTGGCTTGGCTTGGCATGAGATATTTTATCTGAGAATATTAGTGGAAAAGGGACTCCTGGCAATGGAGCTGATTATAGTGCCACAGGGACTGGATCCACCCAGTTTGGGCCAGAGATGAAATATTTATCTGAGACCCTCTATGGCAAAAAATAATGGATTATTCAAAATCAGTTAAATGCACCGAGGATGCTTTAAGCATGGACTATGCAAAGGACTCCCATCTATGTTTTTATGGAGCCTATATGCAGACTGGGGGTTGCTTCAAAATATGTTTCAAGCCATAGGAACTCCTGACCTCATTAAAAAAGGGGCAAAATATTTTATAGCTTTTTATTGTATGTTCATGATATGCAGTAATAGTGAATTATTTGATATATTTTTATATTTGTACCTTAGTACTAAAATATGGTCTACTCGCCAATACTTGCTAAAAAGTTTGTATCAAAGCCTTGATTCATCACTCAGATACTTTTTAGGGGTGGCATATGTGGTCCAAGGTTACACTATCATTTTGCTTAGAGTAAGGGAGATGGTTTTTGGTTAGGATTATATGATATTGCCATGTCGCTATGATTGTTTATTCCCTGAAATTGTGAGATTAAGAAATGTTTATAAAGGATGAAATGTAGATAACGGGACAGGGTTTTAATAACTCTATGCCTAGTTAGCCATTAGGCCCTCATGAGTTCTTTCCTGAATAGTGGTGATTTAGGATCTGGTAAGGATCAATGTCACCTAAGGAAATTACTGGACCTTGCAGAATTAACTCTATCAGCATTCCATGAGCCTCCTTATATACAGGAGACCAGGTATTGTACTCAGAATTCAGGTGATATATTGAGTCACAGAAGAATAACAGGAAAGTCGAATGCTAAAGGCAATATATGCATTTTGAGAAACAACCAAAAATATGAGGTGCTCACAGTTCACTCAAGTTCGAGAACACTTTGACCAGGTGCAAATACAGATTCAGAGAGGCAACTATCGGACCAACGCGTTGAAACAGATGCCAAACCGAATGCACTGACTAAAATAACAATAATAGATGAGATTTCCAAAGACACAGCTTACCGTATCTTCCAATTTTATTCTCAGTTCATTTTCACACAGCAAACAAAACGGGGTGCAGCGACTGATACCGGGTAACAAACTAAATAAAAAACTTTTTTTTTTAAAAAACTTAATAGCGCATGCAATACATGTACAAAGCTCTGAGGAAGGCTTTTGCCGAAACGTCAGCTGATTCCCGTGCGTCATCACGCAAGTGGGCTGGTCTGCTCGGCTGCTCCGGTCACTGAAATCAACATGTGCCGCTGTCGCCTGTTAATTCGTACCGATCGTACACCGTTGGTAAAATGAAACTCGTGGCTATCTATTATTCAATCAATGCGATGATTTAGCGTCTGTTCAACACGTTGATCGAATGTCTATGCATTTAACAGACCTTGACACCTGAAAGTTGGGCATTTTTTCTGTCATTTTTTGTTTCTTAACAGTTGCCACCTATTTGTAGGGCTGATGCTTACCCAAAGGCTTTGAGTTAATTATACAGAATGATCCTACTAGAACTAATATTGAATATGTTGATTTGGAATTTTGATTTATTGCTATAGAAGACAAGTTTTGCTTTGATGTATTCCTTGCACCACTTTACATTTGATGTTATATAGTGTGAAAAGTGTTTGTGAAGTTTTTAGCTGATGTTTTCAATTTGTAATGACTTATAGTTGAACAAATAAACCTGTTCATTCATTACAGTAATTGTATTGTAAGCATCAGATGGGAAGTTTCACAATGATACCTCTGACTGGCAAGCGGAATTCTTTGATTTCACCTTTGTTTCCATTATTTTTGTAATGTGTACTGACTAGGACTGGGCAGACTGTTCCACCCAAGATCTGAACCCCCAGATCAAACTCATAATCCATGGACCAGATAAATATGGATTTCACCGCAGAAGTCTGGTTCCATGTCTGTGAAGTGCCATTCAGTGTACTGTTGCCATGGGGATGCCAAAGGCAAGCTTGCTCCATGTACAGGCAGCCGGCGCCATCCAATCAGGCAAGAGAGCAGGATAGTCAAACATGTGATGCACTTTTGGTATATAACCATGGTGGGTGCTCAACGCAGGCCCAGATGAGTTGGAGGACAGTCATAGGAGCTTGTGCTGCAACAGAACCAGACACACTACAGTTGTGCACTGAAGAGAGAGCGAGAGAGAGAGAAAAGAAACATAAATACAAAAAAATATTTATTTTTGAAGCAGAGCTGGAGGGGAGAAAACAAAGAGAAGAGAGAGAAAAGAGACTTACTGGGGTGAAGGGGGGAGAAAGTTAATGCTGGAGGAGGGTGAGGATGGAGAGAATCCAAGGAAGGAATGGAAGAGAAATAGTGGCAGGTAGCTGCTGGGGGAGGCAAGGCAAATGAAAGGTAGTGTGGCAGTGTACTACAGGGCAAGGGCAGGCTGGCAAAATAGATTTTTGACTTGTGCCATCCAGAAATTGAATCCAGAAGATCCTCCAGATGAGAAAGCAAGTGAGAGACTACTGGGGGTCCTAGAGAAATTTCACAGTTATAGAAAATCTGAAATAAAAGTTTTTTCTTTTCTTGACCTCAGACAGGATCATAGAATCATTAAAACTTGCCAGCAGAAAAGGACCACACCGGTCCATCTAGTCTGCCCTTACCCCCTACTCTTCCCCCCACCCTTTCCCTACTATTCAGCCCAATATGTCTGTCCCATGCCTTCTTGAATCCCTCCACTGTTTCAGCCCCCACCACCTCTTCTGGCAGTCTGTTCCAGGCCTCCACCAACCTCTCCATGAAGAATCACCCCCTCACATTGCTTCTGTATTTATTTATTTATTTTATTTATCAAAATGTTTCACCAGGAGGGCACACTGAACAACAAGTTGCTCATCTCATGGTGCAACCTGGGGGGAAGGGGTTACATAGGGTTGTGAAGGATGAATAGTTACAACAGTATGTGGGTAGTACAAACAATACAACATTGTAAGATTGTGCAACAGTTGGAACACAAGGTATTGTACAATAAACAGTAGTGGAACATTGGGTAAATTACAGTACATGTCCAAAATCATATAAAAGAACATGTAAACATACAAAACAGTAATAATGCGATAGAACAATTTATAGTGCATGAGTGTACCAGGAGCAGGCTCAAGGTAGTACACAAGCAATGGGGCCTGATGGGATTTATCCCAGAATTCTAAAAGAACTAAGGGTAGAACTAGTGACACCATTGACTACCCTGTTTAATAGATCATGGGAGGATGGGGTGGTACCTGAAGACTGGAGGAGGGCAGATGTGATTCCACTTCACAAAAGTGGGAGCAGGACAGAAGCAGGAAACTATAGACCTGTTAGTTTAACCTCAGTGATTGGGAAAATGATGGAATCACTTCTTAAGGAAAGAATTGTTGAGTACCTAGATGCCAAAGGAGTGCAGAACCCAAGGCAGCATGGATTGACAGCGGGAAGGTCATGACAGACAAATCTAATAGATTTCTTTGCCTGGGTGACCAAAGTAGTAGATCAGGGAGGTGCTGTGGACGTGGCCTACCTAGACTTTAGTAAGGCATTTGACACAGTCACACACAAAAGATTAATATTTTATTTATTTAGTTTTTTTGTTGACCAGGTAAGTGCACTAGACAAATCCTGCCTATTGTCAGGCATGACCCGGGGAAAGGGGACACAGATGAATGCCAACTGATCTTGAACCAGACTAAGCTGTTGGCATGTTGGTATACAAGTTGGCAAGGCTGGGAGTGGGTCCCAAAATGGTAACCTGGGTAAAAGATTTGCTGAAGAACAGGACACAGAGAGTAATAGTAAACTGAGTCCTCGCTGAAGAAAGGGGAGTTACTAGTGGGGTACCGCAGGGTTCAGTACTAAGACCGGTCCTCTTTAATGTCTTTATAAATGACATTGCAGAGGGACTGGAAGGAAAAGTGTGTCTCTTTGCAGATGAAACAAAGATCTGCAACGGATTTGATACACAAGGTGGGGTGGAAAGGATGAGAAGGGACTTGGCAAGGTTGGAGGAATGGCCAAATGTATGGCAGCTTAAATTCAATGCTAAGAAGTGCAAAGTAATGCACCTGGGAAACAGAAACCCAGGGGAAGAGTACACAATGGGGGGTGAGATACTAACAACAACAAAAATGGAAAGGGACCTGGGGGTAGTCATATTAGATGACCTACTGGTGAACAAGCAATGTGAGAGGGCAGTAAGTAGGGCTGGTGGGATACTGGGATGCATAGGGAGAGGCATCACCAGTAGAAAACAGGAAGTTGTTATCCCTCTGTACAGACAGCTGGTGAGACCCCATCTGGAGTGCTGTGTGCAGTTCTGGAGACCCAATCTCCGCAAAGACATAGACAGGATGGAGGCTGTCCAGAGGAGGGCAACTAAAATGGTGCAGGGTCTGCACCAGAAGACATATCAAAAGAGACTTAAGGATCTTAATATGTATAGCCTCAAGGAGAGGAGGGAGAGGGAGGACATAATAGAAACTTTCAAATACCTCAAGGGAATCAACAAAGTCCTAGAGGGTAGCATCTTTCAGAAAAAGAGGTGTGCAAGAACAAGGGTGCACAATTTGAAGCTAGAGGGGGGACAACTCAGAGATAATGTGAGGAAGTATTTTTTTCATGGAGATGGTTGCGGATGCATGGAACAGCCTTCCTGAGGAGGTTGTGGAGTCAAAACCATGGTGGAATTCAAGAATGCATGGGACAGACATAAGGCAATTCTAGGGGGTGGAGGTTGGAAGAAGCAGGCTGTTGGTTAGCTAGGATCTGCAGCTTATCCATTAGGTAGGGAAATGGGCAGACTGGGTGGGCCAAGCGGTCCTTATCTGCCTTCAAATTCTATGTTTCTATGTAAGTGTTGTTGGAGTAAAAAGGATGGGGTTAGGTTGTGCACACTGGTGACCCAGAAGGGCAGGTGGAGAAGAGAGGGGGAGAGGCAAGAACTGACTATGAGGAGAAGGGGTAGCCATTTCCTGATTTCCCCATTCGGGATGTCGAGAACCCTGCTGGGGGGGGTCATGGTAGGAAGACAGAAACTGGGAATAGCTATAAAGGTGGGTTAAAGCAGGAACAGCTGAGGGAAAGGTAATAGTGTAGGGCAGAGGTAAGGGAGTAGTTGGAGGAGGAGTGTCGTATTTTAGGGGGGAGGGAATTCCAGATTTTAGGGAAATGATGGGCGAAACCAGTCTGACCAATGAGGGTGGTGCGGCGAGGGACCATCAAGGTGTGGGCTTCATTTGATCTGAGAGAGTGGGTGGGGAAAGTGGAGTGTAAAGAGAGGATGAGAGATAGAAGTAGAGCCCCCTGAGCCAGAATTTGGATTTGTATCTTCCTCCTTGTAGTCTGAGACCATGCCCTTAAGTTCTAGCCCCCTTCTTCTTTTTAAGTAAACACTCTTCCCTTACTTTGTTGATCCCCATCACGTACTTAAAAGCTTCAATCATGTCCCCTCTTTCCCTTCTGATCTCCAATGTGTACAGATCCATTTCCTCACACCTCTGCTCGTATGCCATCTCTTGCATACCCTGCACCATCTTGGTTGCCCTTCTCTGAACCCTCTCTATCCCATCTATGTCCTTGTGTAGGTGTGGTCTCCAAAACTGGACCCAGTACTCCAGGTGTGGCCTCACCATGGCTTTGTAAAGGAGCATTAGTACCTCCCTCTTTCTATTAGTATTGCCCCTGCCAGTGTATGCCAACATTCCATTGGCCTTCCCCCCCTGCCATGCTACATTAGTTACCTACCTTAAGTTTAGATGAAACTATAATTCCCAGATCCCTCTCCTGTTCTGTTACTTTGATCTCCTCCCCTCCTAGGGTGTATCCTGCTCATGGGTTCCTATGCCCCACGTGTATCACAGCATACTTTTTGGCATTAAATTTCAGTTGCCGTGTCTCTGGCCACTCCTTAAGTGTCTTCAGGTCTTGCCTCAAGTCCTCCTCCTCCCCTGGAGTGTCCACCCTACTGCAGACCATTGTATCATCAGCATATAGGTGCACCCTCCCCCTCAGTCCCTCCGCTATATCACTGATGACAGTGTGACTGTGTGTACACTGAGCAAGGGCAGGCTGGAAAAATCTTTGACTTGTGCCATTCCAGATCCAAAGAAGAGAGGGAGAGACTACTGAGGGCCCAAGAGGAATTTTGCAGGGCCAGAAATCCCAAATACATTTTTTTCTAGACCTCGGTATAGCTGTGTGTTGTACAGGGCACAGGCAGGCTGGCAAAATAAATATTTGACTTGTGCCATTCAATCACGATCACTTGTTAATGTTCATTCATGATTTCATGTATTAAAAAAAATGCTGTTCAGACAAATAACAGACAAGTTGATGCACCTGTGCTGCTGGCTGTGGGTGGTTCAGGAGATAATCTGACTTTGTGACTCTAGCAGTCTGTTTACCCTACAACACAAGTAAAGTACACACAAGTGTCATCATCATCATCATCACTCATTTCCCATTATTCCTCCTTATCATTAGTTTTATAGTATATCGCGTTACATTACGCATAAGCATTAATCAACCTCTGTGTGGGACTGTGCTGTATGTGGCCATGCACCAGATGTGTCTGCATCTCCAATTCACATTCTTAACAGTTGCTAAATTTAGTCACTGCACAATAACTGTAGGAGTCAATCAGGTAATCTTGGAAGGAAGTGATGGTGGACTGCTGTACTGTCGGTGCTATGTACAGTCACAAGTCATGACAATAAGTTTGTCCCTGGCCTGTGGGTGTGGGTGGGAGTCATCATCAGAAGGACATCACGCTAGTTAGAGGGATCTTTTTTTACAGGTTAGAATACTAAGAAAATATGGATCAAAGTACTAATGAGGCACATTCTATTTCTCAGGTAGTCAGTGGCACTGCAAAAGATAACAATCAGCCTGAAAAGGGAAAACAAAATCATACCCCCAAAAAGGCGATTTTTTTCATGTCTAAGGTTTTGTCTTCCAAGCGAATGCTTGAATCCAAAAAAGGTGCATCTTTCAGATCATTATCAGTCCCAAGTAAAAAAAAAGGTTATGAAGTTAAAACCAAAGGCTTGTCGGGTCCTGCTCGCAGAGGCACCCAAAGGTATGGAACAATTGTATACTATGCTACTAACAGTCCTTCATACAATTCTTTTGAGGTTGACCCCGACGAGGGTAATACTAATAATAAAGATGAAGAGAATGATCAGGCAGCACAAGGTTTACCGGAGGGGATGGAAATTGCAGATGAGGAAGAAACCGACATAAACGTTTGGATTGTGCGACCTGCCAGCACAATGGTAGTGCTGCTGCTTGCAATGACAGTGACCTGGGTTCACTTGAGAGCCAGCCAGGATTGAACGCTGATGGACTGCTCTTCTCCACAGAGGATGGGCTGCATATCCCATTTCTATACCACCACCAGGGTGACCACAGGTGGTTGTACATGTCAGGGTGGCAGAAACATATAGGGAGGGGTTAGACATTGGCCAAGATCTGGAGCAGTGGTACATCTCCGCATGCTGTCAACTCCTTGGACCTCCTAGCTTGTGGATGTCTTAAGGGATGGGACAGAACAAGAAAAAACAGTCTGAGTCTGTGCCAGGAGATGGGCCCCGGCATCCAGGAATTGATGAATGAGCCACCCAACAAGCTGGACTTTGGCTGGGGAGGATAAATTGGGGATTGCTCCCTACCCCTCCTGGGGGGAGTTATCCAAGGCTGGGGTGAGCTCCCATGCAGCCACTGGGATTGCCTTAGGGACTCAAGGAAAGGTGCAGACATGGAGAGAAGAAGGGGAGCATAAATAGCAAATAAAAGGAAAAAGAAAATGTTTTGGTTGTGGAGGGGGACAGTGGGGAATAAACCACAAGAGGAACAGGCAAGAAAAATCTGGTGGGGGGCCCTGAAAAGGTGACCTAAGTGCAGTGCCTTCCTGGAAAAAAACTACAAAAAATATCTTCAGGTCATACTTCTCCATTAGTGCTTCCAATGAGTTGGTGGCAACATGCGCTATTTATAAATGGCCAATCAATAAGTGTAAAAGGAAGGGAGCATTGGGAACTTCAGCACTGAAAAAGGCACATAGACAGATATCATAACATTACTGAGAACTCCAGCTGTAAGTCTCAAAGAGAAAGTGAAAGTGATAGCTCACTACACTCAGGGGTAATGCCCATAGTTGAAAGCAGTGGCAGCCCCCGCAGCACTACTGAAACACCTCCACCACCACTTCTTCCCATTTGAAGGACTCTTCCTACTGTTACTGAACTTGACCATTTGTTCAAAAGCCCTCCTCCTTCAAGGAGACAGCTTAAAATCTCAGAAACATGTGAGCGTAACGCCAAATATGCCTTGACTCACCCTATTGCTGTTACGATAACCCAAAAAATTTCAGAAATGATAGCTGTTGATTTGCTACCATGTAACATGGTTGAACATATAGGATTCAGGTAGCTGCTTGAGTACCTTGAACCTTAATATAGTATACCATTGCGGAAATACTTCTCAACAACAGGGATTCCAGATTTTTGTGATGTTGTATGTATAAAATTTAGACAAATCTTCTGCAATGCTGTTGGGAGGGTGGTGCATCTCACAACAGATATCTGGACAAGCTGTCAGCCTGAGCCCTTCATGTCTATCATGACACATTGGGCATGTTTCGATAATTCACGTGGGACTGGGGACAGTGAAACATAGCAGTTTGCTGTTCTAAGAATGTTTTATTTTCCATCTGAACATACCTCATACAACATCAGTGAAGAGCTCCAAAAACCAGTACAGCAATGCTTCATTTCACAGGGACTCTCAGCTGGCTTTATAGTTGCAGGTAATGGGTCCAACATAAGGAAGGCCTTGGAGGAGGGGGGCTTTGTCAACATCTGCCGCTTTGTGCATTGCTTAAATTTAATAGTTCATGGTTTTCTCAATGATGATAGGGAGATTAAGGCTGTCATTAGCACTGCTAAAAGAAGATGTACTCATTTCAGCCACTCAAGCAAAGTCCATCTGTTCTTTGAAAAAATACAGCAAGAGCACAGTTTACCTTTGCATAGGCTGATCCAAGACATTTCTACTCAATGGATTCAACCTTTTATATATTTCAAAGGCTGCTGGAACAAAGGAAAGCTAACAGGCAATACACCTTGGAAAATAAAATTGGTGATGCAGACATCTGTATTTCTCCACCACAGTAGGCCATGCTGGAGTTTCTCATTGTACTGCTCCAGCCATTTGAGGAAATCACCAGGGAGGTTAGTACAAACACAGCAACTCTCAGCCAAGTGATACCCCTAATAAAAATTTTAAAATTCTAATTGAATCTGATAAAGAAAAAGTTAGAGAAGCAAGACAGTTCCATGATCACACAGGCTGCCAGTGGTGCTACTGACATATGCAGGTTGCCCCCCAGAATACAATAAGATCTAACAAGACATATGATCAAAAAAGTTGAAGAAGATGACAAACTATTTAAAATGCTTCATTCTGAGTGCTACATTAAAGCAACAGTCTTGGACCCATGATACCAATCAAAGCAACTATTGAGTGATGATGATGATGACACTTGTTTCGAGATAAACAAGAAATAATTGATGAGGTGTGTGCTGTCATGCCACAGAGTACAACAGCAGCACCACATTCAGAATCTGTTTCACTACACAGCACAGCATCAGGTGGCCCATCCTGTGATGTTACTGCATTTTCTCTGTCTTCCTCCTCAGCTACTGCAGCAAAATCTTCTTCTTCATCACCAGCCAAACGTAGCACTGTTCCATAGTCACTTGGTTAAGTTTCATGTCTCTGGAGTCACTTACAAGATGTAATTGTAACATCTTTTTCATCTGCCTCTTGTAACACAGCCTCATCACAGACCATTGTAGAAATGTACCTGGCAGACCCCGATAGCAGCTGGAATGCTGATCCTTTGAAATACTGGAAATCCAAACAAAATATGTGGCCTGCTTTAGTAAACATTGCAATGAAGTACATGAATTGCCCTCTGACTAGCGTCTTTTCAGAACGATTGTTTCGTTCGGCTGGTGACATCATTACTGACGTACGATCCTGTTTGGCACCAGAAAATGCTGAGTGCCTGACATTTCTGAAAGTCAGTATTCTTCACTTTAATTTCAAATATGATACCTGAATAAAATGTATACTGACTGCTCTGAGCAGGCCCTATCCACAAAACACTTTCAAGAATTTGTGCCTGTGATGAAAATCTTTTGTGACTAGGGACTACTACATGAGGTAGCAATTAATTGCAGCAGATCAGGTCAGGATGAACTAGGCCTCGCCACTGTTTCTTGAATGATCACATAAGCAGCACAGAATGGAAAAAAAATAACAACATCAGTGGGTTCAGAGTCCAAATACAGCAAGCAACTGAACTGCATTTCATGTCACTAACTTACTTGGTGGTACCTGGTACCACTGTCTGATCTGGAAGGTAGGGTACTACTGTCTATTACTACTACTACTACTACTATCACTTTTTGTCCTTATGAGTCACAACAACTACTTGTCACTTTTTGTCCATACTCCAGTCTTTACTAATATTACTTATCCCTTTCTTTGCACTCAGCAACTGATCCTGACTGTACTGTTTTCATTTTCCTACAGTGTATGGCTTAGCAGATGCCTGAAATCCAGACACTGAATACTCTTTGTATAATATATTAATCATGTCCCCCATCTTTGGCTCCGATTACATCACAAAACAAAATGCTACTAAATTCACATAATTTCTTTATTGTTTGTGTGTGTGTGGTATGCTAGCCTGGTTACATCTCACTTACAGTAACTGGGCTGAGATTATTACTATATTTTATTTTTGATATTTAAATTACTTGGCAGTGGCTGGCAGCAATTGTGGAATTATTTGTTTATTTATTTATTTAAGTTCATAGGAATTACAACCCTTTGAGTCATAGACTCATTTTCAAAGGCTCCGCATCACAAAGATGCAATGGGATATCATACATGTGTTGTACAATTAGTAAGGTTCAGAACTTCAACAAAGCAGTCTAAGCTGTTCTGTGTAGACAGTCATGGTACATACAAATCAGACAAGGGTAAATAGCCTATACAGCTTAGCTAGGATTAGTTTACAGAATTGATACAAAGTTAGATACAGTTGCTACCTCAGAGAGGTATTGTCAGGTTTTTTAGATAGGTCTTGATAGCTTTTAGATTAAGCTAGTTGGACCTTCAACTGGTGACTCAGCAGTTCACATACGAGGGCAACTTCAGAAAGAAAAAATTACTCACCTTAGTAATTATGTTTCTTCTAACGGAGTCTTGCTGTATTCTGACTATTGCAGTTAGCCCCAGCTTTAAAACTGCCCTGGAGAACAAAGGGCTAAACTTTCTATGCAGAGCATAGAATGCTGAGCTCGAGCTTGGTTGAGGTCTCTGTCTGTTCCCCTTTGAAATCCAGCTGTCAGATTCTTACGAGCAAAAACTCACTAACTATCCTATGTGGAAATTGTAAAATTTTTCTAGCCAACTGACAACAAGAGTTTTAAATTCCCAGGAAGACTCAAACCAGGAAGCCCAAAACCAAAAAAAAAATCAAAATAATAATAATAATAATAAAACAAACACCAAAACAACAAAGGACAGTGTAAAAGAAGCACCCCTGAGGTGCAACACTGCACCTGCCCAGCCACTTCCCCAAAACAGGTTCTGAGAGGGGAGGCGGGGGGGGGAGAGATCAGAATACGGCAAGACTCCATTAGAAGAAACATAATTACTAAGATGAGTAATTTTTTCTTCAAACAACATGAAGTCTTGCTGTATTCTGAGTATTGCAGACTACCAAACAGTACCTCCATGGAGGAGGGACAGAACCTACTTTGGGAATAGGCTCTGAAGTACTGCTGTGCCAAACTGAGCATCACTCCTAGCCTGGATATCCAGAGAGTAATGCTTGGTAAAGATATGGACTGTTTTCCAGGTGGCTGCTTGACAAATTTCTAAAAGAGGAATATCCCTGGCAGCAGCCAGGGAAGTAGCTGTACCTCTGGTGGAGTGAGCCCTCAGGCCTGAGGGTGGAATCTTTCCTAGTTCTCATAGCAGAATTGTATACAAGACACAGTCCACCTGGCAATAGTTCTCTTGGTGGCAGGTTTGCCCTTTTCCACTTCTCCATAAATGAGGAACAACTGGAGGGAATCAAACATATGACCCTTGGTACACTCCATGTAGTAACTAAGGGCCTTTTAACATCTAAACTGTGTAGCCTTCTCTCTCCTGAAGAGGAATAATCAGTGAAGAAAACAGGAAGAGACATTGGCTGATTCAGGTGGAAATCTGAAACCACTTTGGGCAAGAACCTTCTATTGGTTCTAAGGACCACTTTATCCCTATTTATCCCTATGAAAGGAGATAAAATCAGGTTCCACTGACAGGGCTTGCAGTTCACTGATATGTCTGGCAGAGGTAATGGCTACTAAAAACACAGTTTTCCAAGTCAAGTACTTAAGCTCTGCTGAGGACATAGACTCAAAGGGAGGTTGCATCAATTGAGCAATGCAAATATTCAAGTCCCAGGCAGGGACAGGATCCCTAAATGGAGGATTGGTATGAAGCAATCCCTTGAAAAATTTACAGAACACAGGATGAGATGATAGTGAGGAAGACTTCCCCACTGACAGAAAAACAAAGACAGCTGACAAGTGTACCTTGACAGTAACTGGTCTGAGGCCTAGGCCATTAAGATGGACCATATAATCCAGAACTGTAGGCAATTCAGCAGTGTCTGGGGAAATATGTTGCTTAGAACACCAAATGCTGAATCTCTTCCATTTGGAGTTATAGGTCTTCCTAGAGGTGGGCTTTCGAGAGGTTTTGAGGATATCCAGAACCCCCTGAGACAGATGCAAATCTGCATACTCTAATTCTTCAAGAGCCATGTCTTGAGATTGAGAGACCGAAAATTGGGGTACCAAATCCTCCCCTGAGAGGAGGTTAACAGGTTGTAATTCCTGGGAAGAGACAGGGGAAGATGGACTGCTAGGGACAGCAGCAGGGGGTACCAAGGCTGTCTAGCCCAGTATGGAGCAATCAGAATCACTTTGCAAGGTTGTGACGTTATCTTGACTAAAACGTTGAACAGTAGAGGAAAGGGAGGCAAGGCATAAAGAAATTTCCCTTCCCAGTTCAAAATCAGAGCATCCAGAGGTACTGAGCCCAAGACTGGGGTCTGCAACAAAATAGAGGAAGTTGGTGATTGTCTGGGGCTGCAAAGAGATCTATCTCTGGAGTGCCCCACCTTGAAAAAATCACCTTAAAGACCAGAGGGTCCAGGGACCATTCGTGATGGCCCTGTGAGATCCTGCACAGTGCATCTGCTAGCACATTGTCCTTCCCTAGAAGGTGGACTGCTATCAGAGAGGTTTGCAGGGAATAAGCCAGGGACCACAATTTCATGGCTTCTGTGCACAAGGCCATAGACCGAGTGCCTCCCTGCTAGTTGATGTACCACATGATGGTGGTGTTGTCTGTTCTGACTTGAATCACCTTATTCTGCACTGACTGAGAGAAAGCTTGCAGTGCCAGAAAAACTACCCTGAGTTCTAGGAGATTGATATGGAGAAGGGATTCCTGAGGGAACCACAGTCCCTGGGCAGTGAGGGCCCCCAGATTGGCTCCCAAGCCCAGAAGGGAAACATCCATGGTAAGGACCACTGAATAAGACTGAGTGGCAAATGGGACCCCTTGCCTTAAATTGTCCTGATCCTGCCACCATTGAAGGGCTTGGATCAGGGTCTGAGTCACTGGAATCAGTTTGGTAAGGGAATCCTTCCTTTGGGACCGAAAGGCCCTCAGATGGAACTGAATGTCGCTCATCTGGAATCTTGCCCCTTGGACCACTGTTGTAGAAGCTGCCATGTGGCCCAAGAGTTGGAGGAAATGCCTTGCTGGTCGAGACACCTGAAGGCTGAAGGAAGAAGCCAGTTCTATAAGAACTCTTGCCCTTTCCAGGGGAAGAAAGGCTCTTGCTTTGACAGTATCCAGCTCTGCCCTTATAAAGGTAAGAAGCTGCACTGGCTTGAGAACTGACTTGGGAAGGCTGAGAAGAAATTCTAGAGAAGTGAGCAATGCAGGGTCACTTGCAGGTCTGACTTGACTTGGTCTGGAGACTGACCCACTATGAGCCAGTTGTCCAGATATGGAAAAATGAAAACTTTTGCCTTCTTAGAAAGGCAGCGACTACTGCCAGGCACTTTGTGAAAACCCTTGGGGCTGATGTTATACCAAAGGGCATTGCTTTGAACTGATAGTGGCCTGAGGGCAACTCGAACCTGAGGTACTTTCTGTGGGAGCACCTGATGGGAATGTGAAAATAGGCATCTTTGAAGTTCAGGGAGGCTAGCCAGTCCCCTGGTCTTAGAGAGGGAAGAATTATTCCCAGTGTTACCATCTTGAACTTTGGTTTTAAAAGATGTTTGTTCAGGTATCTTAGGTCTAGGATGGGTCACCACTCCCCTGTCATTTTTGGGGTAAGGAAATACCTGAGTACAGACCTTTGCCCTGTGTAAGGTAGGAACTCTCTATGGCTCTTAAGGCCAGAAGAGATGAAACTTCTTCCTCTAGGGCAAGGGTTTCTGAGACACCTGCAGGTGGAAAGATCTGGCTCTCATCCTTGGAAATTGTTTGAAGCTGAGAACCAGTCCCTGGCTTACTACTTCCAGGACCCACTTGTCTGAGGTAATAGACATCCAGTCCTGGACAAAGTAAGCCAGCCTGCCCCCTACTGGAATTGGAGATATGACCTGGGCAGACCCATCAGGGTGTCTGCTTGGCAGGGGCCTTAGGATGAGGAGTGGATGCAGCTCTGCTCATCCCCCGTTCCGCCTCTCCCTCTGAAGAATCCCTTCTGTGAAAGGGAGAAGAGGCCTGTGCTTGTAAAAGGCCTATGAAAAGGCCTGCCCCTGCCCCTAGACTGCTGCCTTGGAAGGAGTTGCCTGCCTCTCCTTGGCCTGAGCACTCCTATAAGTGGTCCTGTACTTGTCTATTTTCTTCATGTAATTCTCTGTCTGCTCCCCAAACAGAGAATTACCCAATACAGGAAAATCCATTGCCTTACCCTGGGTGTCCTGTGAGAAGCTAGTACATCTGAGCCAAGCCATTCTCCGAAGAGCCACAGATGTAGCCATGACTCTTGGTGACACATCACTGGAGTCCACAGCAGAAGAAGAAGAAGAATCAGCGTTTATATAGAGCTTTTCATACACAGTATCCCGAAGCGCTTTACAAGCAATGCTAGACTGGTAGTAAAGTGACTGAATGTGTGGTGGTGGCCATATCGCACATCATCACCCACACACAGCCTGGATAATTGCATGAACCAGTTTATGGGAATGGGAATGTTGGCCAGGACACCGGGAATGTTCTCAGCTCTTTACGAAGAGTATCCTGGGTTCTTTTACTTTCACCTGGACACCCACCAGGACAACACCAGGATGGGCAGAAGGGACCTCGGTTTAACGTCTCATCTGAAGGACAGCACACCCCAGCAGTACAGCACCCCCCAATACTGTACTCAGATGCCAGCAATTTTTAGGTGCAAGTCTATCCCAGTGTGGGACGAGAACCCACAACCTTCTGGTCCAGAGGCAGATGTGCTACCAACTAAGCCACACTGACACCCAGCAGCATGAAATTATACTTTTGATGCCTCAGTCCCATCAGCAGCCACCTCCTCCAGCTCCTTGGCTAGCTGGGGGGAGGCCTGTTTAGCCAGTGCCAGTACAGTGTCCCACCTGGACTTCTGGTACTTTGCTGTGTAGGCCATATAGTTCGCCTGCCTGAGTCCCAAAGAAGATGCCATGTACTGCTTTTTTGCCATGGCATCAATCTTCCTGGAGTCTTTGTCTGGGGGGGCGTGAAGCTAAGGGAATGTTTGCCTTGTCACAGGCAGCAGCCTACACTACCCCAACATGGCTGCATTGCTGGTTTAAAAACTCCATATCTGAGCGTAATAGTGTGTACCTCTTGTCCATCCTTCTGTCGACAGGGGCCTTTTTGTAGGAACCAACCCCTCAGGACCGGCTCTCCTCTTGCCTGAAGAAGTATCACCCTGGTCAGAGGGCACTCCTTCTGGTTCAGTTGGAACCGAACTGGGCTGGCCATCTGAGTCAGTGGACTTCTCGGCCTCCTTTTCCCTCAGTCTACCTAATCTCTTTTCAAGGGTAGATTTAGGAAATTTTTTGTAAATTTGGCAGTCTGTATCGAGGTGTTCAAACCCCAGACAATAAACACAGGTGGTGTGGGGGTCAGCCTTAGCAAAGACCTCCCCACACTCACTGCAGTGTTGAAACCCAGTAGGCCGTTTTTTTTCTTGGGTTTCTCAGACATGGCCAACCTAACCAAACTTACCCTTTTTATGGCAACCACCAGGCAAGACTCCCTTATCAGTTCATAACCGTGTCACGGGTGTTGGAAAAAAACATTCAAAACATGCTTTTTTTAGAACCGATAAGGACCGGTAACCACACTCTAAAATAAAACACAAGGATTCACTACAAATGATCGGTTCAGCTGAACCGATCTAACACTTTACAATTTCCACACAGAAAATCAGAACAAAACCTATCTAGTACTCACAGTACCACAAACAGAGACTGAACCGATTATGCAGAAATAAATTCGTTAAAAACCGACAACGTAACCAAGACTTTAACCGGCTTTCGAACCAAGCTGAAGTAGAAATCTCCGGAGCAACTGTTCAGTGAGGCGGAGTAAAGAATCTGACGGTTGGATTTCAAAGGGAAACAGACAGAGACCTTAACCGAGCTCAAGCTCAGCATTCTATGCTCTGCATAGAAAGTTTAACCCTTTGTTCTCCAGGGCAGTTTAAAGGCTGGGGCTAACTGCAATAGTCAGAATACAGCAAGACTTCATGTTGTTTGAAAGGCAAAGGTAGTGCCAGGTGGGCTCAAATGCTATGTGCTAAGTTGGAGGAGGTTAGTGGATACAATGACAGCTATGTGAGGCCAGAATATGCATTTTTAGCACTACCTTATAAGGACCAAGCTTGGTAATGGATGAGATAGTTTGGGGAGGGCGTTGTACCATGATGGGGCTCTGTACAAGAAGGATCTTTGCACTAGGGATGACCTGACCTTTGGCACCTTCAGATAGTTTTAGAGCAGCCCAAGTAGTAACAAGTAGAGTGGCTGACTGAAGGAGGCTGCAACACCTAACAGGGTTAGTCCAAGGTGAATTTTTTTTTGTAAGTAGGCAGGTCTGGTACTGTAGGTGCTCATCTAGCGATGGAATATTAGCAAGAGCATAGAGGCGCAGGTGTGTGTGAATTTGTCTGCACCCAAGATGAGTCAGCAGGCCTTGTTGATGGCCAGTTGGATTTGGTGAACCGCTGTGGGGTCAGCAGCTGAAAAGATTGTAAAGCCATAGTCAACTAGGGACATGACTGAGGAAGTTACTGCCAGGTATAGAGCTACGGGTGGGAGGCAGTCTTTGTGTCAGTATAGGAGGCCTATGCGGATGTTGATGGCTGAGGTGAGAGCTTTGATGTGCTCATGGAAGGTAAGTGAGGGCTCAGATGTTGGTGCTGTGTTCTTTTTGATTGCATGTCAGATGTAATTCCCAGGTACCTGTAGGTTGAGACCTGTTCCAGGGGGACATGTGAGTTGGACAGAGTGTTAATGGGGTGGTTTCTGGCTTTGTGCTGTCGGTGCACAAATAGCATAGATTTTGTTTTATTGATGTTGACAACCAGTCTGTGGGTTGTAAATCAGTTTTAAATCTGTTTGAAAGAGTCTTGTAGGGAGCTCTGAAGGGAAGAGGGGTCAGGGTGGGAGGCTATTAGTACTGCATCATCCACGTATAGGAGGATGTTTCCAGTGCAGGAGCCAGCCAGGGCATTTAGATATACATTGAAAAGGAAAGGACCTAGGATTGACCCTTGAGGTACCCCTGAGCATACCGGTAGTGTGGATGATAAGGTCTTGTTTATTTTGATGCACTGGGACCTATTAGTGAGATAGCTGGTGAACCAGTTGAGAGGACCTTGGCCAACTCCTAGATGTTGGAGTATGTCCAGGTTCCAGGAGAAGGAGGTGGGAGACCGTGTCAAAGGCCTTCGAGAGATCTATAAACACGGCCCCAGCAAGGTGTCCTTTATCCAGTGCAGAGTGTAGAGTATTGGAAAATTCTATAAGTGTTGTGGTAGTGCTATGATCCACTCTGAACCCATGCTGTTCTCTGCATTATATGTTATAGGTGAGCAGGTATTCAGTGAATTGGTCCACAATAACTTTTTCCAGGGCTTTGGAGAGTAGTGGCAGAATTAGGAAGGATGTAATTGTGTTGTGTGTCATCAGGTCTCCAAGAAGCAGTGACAAACTTTTTTTATGATTGCACTGCACTTGATCAATGAATTGTGTGACTGGCTGCCTGCCTGGATGGTGATCACTATGTCTTTCATTTTTCTTCTTTAAGGATTCAGCATGTTGATCAGATTCAGTAGAAGTAATCGTAGTACTAGAAAACATTGCCACCTCTTGGACCAGGTAGTATACCATATATCACAGTACTCAGGGCATGAGAAGCAGTTGCATCATTCACATGGGTTGGGTGGGTGGGCTCACTTAGTGCTGCTCATTTGATAATTCATATCCATTTATTTGGCCTGTTCGGCTCTGACTGGAACATCCATCAAAATAATACCCACACAGCACCATTAATAAAAAAAAAATCTTAGCTGCCTGGCAGTGCTTGGTGGTGCCATGATATAGGTATTTGCATTTGTCTCTCTTTCTCTCTCTCTCTCTCTTGCTCTGTCTCTCCCAGCACATTCATGTCATGGACCCGAGCAGAATATGCCACCATTACAGGCCAGCCATAAAGGAGATAGTAGTGAGTGATTGCTTTTTTATTTAGCAGTTTTACATAAAGTTTTAGACAAATAATCTATTAAATTATTTCCTTTGGGCCTCTGTGTCAAATGTGACCGACTTTGGCCACTTTTGTACAGTTTTTCAGATATTTGTCAATAAATCAGAACTAATCAGAACTAATCAGAAGAAATCAGAACTTCACCACGTTCCGGTTCTTATTAATTAAGGGTCAGAACTTCACCGAGTTCTCCCAGTCCTAGTACTGACACAGCTTGCGTAATTCGGTCTTTTTCCTGATAGTATTTTATTTGAAAAATCAAACTATAAAAAAGAAAATGCTGCCATCTATCTTAGGTAGATTTGTCCTTTGACTTTAGAACCTTTGGAACACAGGGATCATCTATTTTCCTTTGATGTGCTTCTGAATCCTGTTTAGGGCCCCTATATCAAGACCTACCTCTATGAGTGTTTTTTTTTAAATTTGACAATAACTTTTAACATGCTCCTAGTTCTATATATGGGTGCATTCTCAATTGCCTTTATCAGAAAACACTTTGTGATGTGAACTGTTCCTGCTTACTGCAAATTTCTTACAGATTTTTCAAGTCAGCAAAGACTCTACGTTTTTACATGGACAAATCAGTTTTGATAAGACTAATTCACATGCAACTGCCTCTGACGTGCACAATAGAAAATGGCATGTTATCAGGACTATGGAGTAAACAGTGAAGCTGCCATTGCTGTTTACTCATTTGATCTCCAGCCCTAGAAGCCTCCTCAGTGGGCTGGGGGCATTACATTACAGGTCACTGATTTCATGTAGAGTTACATCCTGCCATCCCCATGATCTACACTTTGCACAGGTAAAGATCCAGTTTTTTTTTTTATTTAGTTCATGACCTTTTGTTTTTAATGTTTGTTCATACTTTTTCTGTCAAGTTATTTTAAGACCCACTCTGGTGAATACTGTTCATGTCAACTTTCAAATTCCTTTGAAATGGGTGTCTGTGGTGGACACTGGCATACATCGCAAACACCTATTTCGGGGTTTATTTGAAAATTGACACCATAGTGTTCATCACAGTGGGGCTAGAAAAGACCTAGAAAGAAAAAAAGTATGAAACAACCTTACAAAACAAAAAAGTTATGACTTTAAGAACCCCCCTCCTTTGGAATGAATGGGCACACACTTCCTATGCATGTCAATTAATATTTTTCTTTAAGTCATACCTATTTTGTTTTTTAATATAATTATTTATTTTTTCTGTTGATGTATTTTTTTAGCTTCTCTCTGAAGAACACAATGGGTGACAATGTTCAACTCCACCCCCGAAACGAGTGTTTGTGGTGCATGCCAACATACTCTGCAAACACCTAGTTCAAGGGAATTTGAAAATTAAAATCCATAGGGTTTATCAAGGTTGGGCTAAAAAAGATATTGCTAGGAAAAAGTAAGCAAAAATATTGCAAACAAAAAAAGTTATTAACTAAAGAAAAAAACACTGAAATAAATAGGGTTGTTTGAAATGAATGGGCCCTGTTCATTTCAATGCAGTTGGCCATCCAAGAAGCAATGTTTCGAGGGACACTGAGGATGTGACATTAAGAGGAAAAGAGTCACTACAAAGGAAAGAGGTGGGCGCTACTGGAAGGGGGAGGTGGTTGGTAGGGTGCATAGAGGGTGTTAAAGTGTGTTTTTCCTTTGTTTATTTTAAAGTTTGGGGATAGGGATACTGAGACAGACTTTCTGAAGGTTAGTAATGTGTACCAGAAGGTGGATTAGCCACCCTGACCCCTGGGCTTGTGGGGCTGGTGATGGTGAATGTACAGAAAAGGGAGGGAGACATGTGCCTCTGCACCATATGCAAAATACACCAGTAGCCTATTGCATGTAGAGCTACTGACTTCTGTATCTTGTTACTGTGGAGTGGCAGCATTTGGTTGTAAGTCTGTCAGCTGTAAGTCTACAAAGAGAAGTTCCGTTAGTAAAGTGTAGGAAACTGATGTCGGCTGTAAGTCTACAAGGAAAGATTCAGTCAGTGAAGTGTAGGAATTCTATGTGAAGACCAAGCTGATATCAACTAACAAAGTAAAATCAGGCACCACAGGGGCAAATTTTAAACTAGTAATTTACATAAATCAGTTGCACAGAAAAAGCAGGCTGATAATGATGCCACTCAGCTGCTTACTGGGTAGTGTCATGCAAATGAAGCAAACCAGCCACTCTGTGATAGGAGCAGCTGGCTCCTGTCAACCACATAAAGTTTTCACCCAAAGACAGCAGAACACCATTATGATTAGCCTCGCTGATCATCCTGTCATTGTTGATCCACTTGCAGCCTGAGCTGCATTGGGTCCGACAGTGAAACACCTCTGACAGAACGTTTTGCAATAATATGTTTGCTTTGTGCATGCACACACAAGCAAATACAAAAGTTAGGTCTAGCACTACCAGTTCCAAAGCTATCACATTTTAAAGAAATGGGGCTCAATTCTCAAAGGCATTTGAATGCCACAAGCCACGGGTGCACCAAACACATGCTGCATGGGACTTGTGGCATTCCTGCCCAGCACTCAGATCCTCTATCCCATGCACTGCAAGCCCTGAGTTATATCAGCTTTGCTGGTCTAACTTTGGGGAACTTTTTATGGGGTTTGCACCACATTTGTGGCACAAGCCACCGTGAAGGGGTTAAGTGTTGAAAAAGCATGTGACCTATGTGAATAGGGTGCACAGTGCAGCAATGGGTTCGGGGCAGCACAGGGTTTGATGAAGGGCTTATGAAAGCCCTGTATCAACCTTCAAGAATCAAGCTCATTATCTTTTGAAAGGTCTAACTTTGTAACTGCTGATGTTAGAAACTTAAGTTGTTTTTTTTTAATGAAAGCTTGGAGTCTAGCTGTTAAAACAGTATTGTCCAAGCTAATTCTTATGTGGCAATACTATTCCAAATGCATTGATACTATTTGACCATGTATAAAAAAGGCTAATGCTTAGTGCTGATAATATTTTTTGTAACAATAGACTGCATCAAAC
This sequence comes from Neoceratodus forsteri, assembly GCA_016271365.2. NCBI lineage: Eukaryota > Metazoa > Chordata > Ceratodontiformes > Ceratodontidae > Neoceratodus > Neoceratodus forsteri. Next base: position 254,623,737 of record CM028137.1, on the reverse strand, counting down.
TGTTTTTTTATAGTGATATATAACATTATGTGATGATTTAAAAAAAGTGATTAAATATTTTAAAACTTTTTTATTAATTTTAGAGTTACTACACAATATTTAATTAGTAACTGTGTAGTTTTTAACTTAGGTTTCATTCATCTTATGACTTTAATCAGATAGCGAACATTTCAGTCTCCCCCAAGCAGTACCAAATTGTCCCTGTTTCTTCAGGTTAATAATAAAAACCCAGTCCACCCAGCCACACTCACAGCACACTCACACCTCTAAATAAATATTAACCACCCTGTTTTACACCCCAAACACTCAGAACAGGTCAAACAACTGACAAATCAGATAGATTAAACCACACCCAATAATGGCACTGTATGAAAAACTGTTTAAACACGTAGCAGTAATAAAGTCTAAATTAAGAGTTCAATGTAAAAACTTTCACTGCCACTGAGAGGTAGTTTTGACCTTAACCCAACAAGAAGCAGCTATTCTGTGCATAAAGACAGTCAATTTAGAAGCAAGCTCATCTTTCAAGAATAAAAGAAGGCCAGGGCCAGCTCTCACCAGGCCCAGCAAAAGATGAAGCAAAAAAAGAAGTTTTTAAAGCTAGACCGACAGGGGAAGATCACACTCTCACCATGATCTGACTTTAAATGTAGGCCACAAAGCTCTAGATCAAATCTAGAGGCCACATCATACTGCAGCCCACAGGAAACAAGAATGCACCACATTAGACCAAAGTAACCTGATGTATGTGATTTTCTTCTCCAACCACGTGTCAATCTCATCACTGGTCACCTGCAATTTTTTTGTACTGCAGCAGAAACTCCCAGTCCTCAGTTAAAATAAAACACCCACCTTACATGGAGATGAGAGGGTGAGAGGGAACCTCTCCATCAACATAGACATGCCAACAAGAAACCTAACCTTTCATCACTACTCTGTTGCCCCTGTACTGTAGCTCATCTCTGCACCACCTCCAACCTGTCCCTGTCCTTCCTCAAGTGTGGGCTCTAAAATTGCATGCAATACTTCATGTGAGGGTGAACCTAGATAGGAGACACATTTTGACACCAAAAACCATAATGATGACAACAAATGTGTCACTTCTGTCACAGGATTAAACTCAGTCACTCAGAAGGTAGACCAGGTTATCAAAAACAACTGGCACATACTTCTCTGTGATAAAGTTCTAGAATCAGAAATAGGAACCAGATCGACAGTTACTTACACAAAAGGAACATGCATTAGAGACCAACTGGTGCACAGTCAACTGCATACAGAAAATGTCCAGCTCCCCAGTTTGTAACTAATAAGACAATGAGATTTTCATAAGTGTGGTTACTGTGACATTTGCAAATGGACTATGCAGGGCAAGGAATTCAAGCACCCAGTACTGGAAATCAATATGAAAATGAGGGAGTTTATAAGCTGCACCACTAATTCTGTCATATGTGTTCTATGGTGTTCCCATGGACTAATGCAGATTAGTACAGCAATCAGAATCCTTTAAAAAATGCATCTAAGACTACATATGTTCTACATACAGTGAGAAAACTGAAGCTACAGTAGGTGCACACTTCCAAGAACATCATGCAGCAACATTTCTGACCTCTCATTCATGGGTTTCAAATTGGTGAAACCCCCAAAAATGGTGGGAAGAGACTACAGAGGGAGCATCACTGAATTTACCAATTGAAATCCTTGAGGCTGATAGGAGTAAAAGATATAGTAGATTGCAAACCTTTTATGTAACTCAGATTGAGATAGATTGCCCCCCAAGGGACCACCTCTGATGAAATTCAGTTGAATAGGAATTTCAGCACAAAGTCAATAAGAATGAACTAGTCATGAATGTATTTTTGGAACAAATTGGACTACTGAATGTTAATTGTATTTTTGATCTCTCTTTGGGGTCTCTCTCTCTCTCTCTCTCTCTCTCTTTCAATCGACTCTGCTGGATCTGACATGATGGATGGCAGGAGTATACTGTATTGTCTTTCTTTGGGCTAGAGATCCAGTTTGCTTATTAACTTCACGAATTTGGTATAATGATCAATGCATGTTGTTGAGAATTTGAAAAGAAATGAAAAGTATGAATTGGAACTTGTAAATTAATAACGTCTGCCTACCATTTAGGAACACAGTCTACCATTTATAAGAAAACAACAGACTCTTTCTTATTTAAACTAATTTTTTATTTATCTTATTTGACACTGGAGAAATCTTTGAGCACAGGTACTCTTTTACAAAAGTTTCACATCAGGAAACGTTGCAATAGTGGCAGAACAGGCAGATAACAATGAAACATTACAATGCGATATTGAAAGGTGCATAGCAGCTTACAATGAATCATTGCAGAGGTCAAAATGGTACAAATGCAAAATACAACTTAACATAGAACCAAGCTGTGCAAGGATATAACCTAAAGGCAAACTGATCAACAAGTACAAAGTGAGGTACAGGATCACATTAATTAGGTACAGAAACAATGAGCCTGTGTGCACAGTAAGCTTTTTAAATGGCTCAGCTTAGTCGCATTATGTAGCCTGCGGGAAAGATCATTTAGCCAGTGTATATAAAAAGCATATAAATCTGTATTAACAAACCACTGTTCTGATGGCTTACCTTAAGGAACCCCCCCCCCCAAGTTTTCTATTAGAATATTTTTCTATAAATTATTTTAATCAATGTTTGAATGATTGGTACCTTATTTGTACTAACACCTTGTTTTAATAGTCCCCCCCCCAAAAAAAAAATGTTTAAGTTTGCTTGCACATGCAGTGTGAAGCAAAGATCTTTTTACAATCAAGTAATTTTAGAAGTGCGTCACTGTCATGTCATGTCCAATGCAGCTCAAACTGCAACAAGCTCGGCAGTGACAGACCAATGACCAGGCACTCAGATCACTACACAAATCATTGCTTGCTCGGTGGAAACTTCTTGAAGTTGAAAGAACCGAAGCACTCCTATAAAAGAGTGCTTCAGTTCTTTTGACTACAAGAGGTTTCTGCCCAGTAGAGCTGAGCCAGCAACATGTTTGCATTAAATACTAAACCCCTTCCCTTTGTCTGTTAAGAAAGTAAAGGCTGTGGTCCTATTACTGTTCACAATCTGTAATGTTATAGCAGCATAATTTTTTTATTCCAAAAATGCAGAAGAGAGGGCATTCAACAATGTAGTTTTATTCACATCTGCCTCATTTTAGACCAGATAATGCTTATACAGATACACCTGATTAAACTGTTAAGATTCCATGCTAGCATTAAACAAAACAAGAAAATAGCAGAACTCATGCACAGCAAACCTACAGTGCTTATAAAATAAATAAACCTCTAGTGCAACACGTGCAGTATTTTGCATGCACAATTATAATTATAATTCAATAGTTTATTTTATGGTGTCAGCTGCTGGTCCCACATACCAAACATGCAGTGGTCTTATCTAAACTACTACATTTAAATGTTACTACATGTAATTTACTAAGTATAATGTAAGGCCTTGTAGTAAGTGGCAGTCCTACTGTACATAGCTCTGTTACTAATTGTCTTGTATACTGGATTCTCATGATGCTTAATTATTGTCAAATAAAAACCATGAAACAGAACTTGAAATCTTAGTTCACTATTCTTATTAATGCAGATGGGTAGCTGGATCACCTGTCATAACTCTGTATGGTTTGGTTATCTGTCTTTTGGTTCTGATGATGCACAATTGACTAACATGACGTACTATTTATTTTAATTATTTGCCCATGCAGGATAGGAAAGATGAGATACAACAGCTCATTTTCCCTAGTGTCCCACTGTAATTGTACTACTGCCTGGGAGACTGATGTACCAGTCTGGGAGATCAACTGGCATTACACAACTGGCAGTAGATGAATGGCATTCAAACCTGTGATCTCTGCATCTCTTGCTTCACAAAGTTGTGCTTCAACTAAGACTGCACAGCTATTCTTCCTTCAACGACAGCACACCGAGTTCATTAAAATAAAACTCTAAAATCTGGAAATTATTGTCTCTTGTATGATTCTGCAATTGATATCACTTCCCTGTATACTGTATGTTACTACATTATTGTGGTGTGAATGGGAAAGATAAAAGTATTGCATATTGGGTGACATAGCATCCAATATTTGAAAAAAAAGGTGTTCCTTTCCCATCCTAAATGGACCACAGCAAAAGTATCACATTGAAACATTACTGCTGAACAGTTACAACAAGAACTGTCATTTTGAGTTCAAGGTAAGTACCACTACCCTTAACAGCTTTTTTTTAAACCGTGTTTTCCCCATTCCTTTAACAAGTCTGCTTTTCAGAGAATTGCCCTACTGGTTATAGGAGATTTTTAAATTGAAAGGTCCACTCTGTTGTGGTGGCATGGCAGTACTTTTAATAGAGGAAAAAAAAAGAGCAGTGTGGCCACTCACCAGGATTCTATAAAAACATAAAGATCAGCATTAAAGCTGCTGCTTACAACAATTTATTTGTGCAGTATAGTGAAGACCGATGAGCACAACCCAAATGTTTGAAACAGCAGAGAGGCAGAAGAAACTTAGGTGCTCCAGTAAGTATGATGTGGATAAAACAGCTCAGTGCAGTAGTTACTGGTACCATCAACCTCCCCCCAACACACTTATACTTGTAAACATCCTAGCCTCAAAACATATAAATCAGGGAGCCTCTCTCGCTCGCTCTGTCTCCCTCCCTCTCTCTCTCTCTCTCTCTCTCTCTCCCCTCTCCCGCTTTCTTTCTCTCTCTCCCTCCCTCTCCCTCACTCTCTCACTTTGTGTCTATCTCTCTCTCTCTTTGAGTGTGTCTCTCTCTCTTTCTCTCTCGCTTTGTCTCTCTCTCTCTCTTTCTCTTTGAGGATCTTATTAATTGTGCATTACAAACATAAACAAGCATTTGTCAATACCGAATGTTGTCGCGCTGGCATTGGCATTGGCAGTGGCGGAGGTGGAGACACATAGTGTTGTGATTTTGTTAATGTGTTCCAAAAGGTGATTTTCCACAAAGAGTATGCCATTGTGCGGCAGAGCTGCAGAAACACGTTTTGGGCAGGCTGTGGAAAATGGCAGCTAGACTGTTGATAATGAGGTGTGCACAAATGCCAGTGGTGACAATGTGGCATGAAAATATTGTAGATTGATGAAGTTATAAGGGTGCATGGAAACTGCACAATGCACACTTGCAACACAGTCATTATATGGACTTTCAGCACCAAATTCTCAACATAGGCATTTTAGGACCTCTGCTGATGAATAGTGTCACCGTCATTTCCTCAAACTGTCCCAAAAAGTGATTTCGCACAGTGACTGTGCAATTCTGCACCAGACATGCAAAAACACATTTCAGCCAGCTGTACTGTTCATAAGGAGGTATGGAAAAATGGCAATGATGAACAGCTGGAGTGAAAGTATTACAAATTCACAAAGTCACGGCGTGCATGCAAACAGCACAATGCGCGCTCGTAAAACACTCATTTTATTGACTTTCATCCCCAAATTTTCAACGTAGGCATTTTAGGACACCTGCTAATGAACAGTGTCACTGTCATTTTCATAATGTGTCTTGAACATGGGCTTTCCACAGCGACGCGCTATTGTGCCGGAACTGCAAAAACAGATTTTGGTCAGGATATGAAAATGACAGCTATACTGTACATTAGAGGTGTAGAACAATGGCACTGTTGAAAATCTGGAGTGAAAATATTATAAGTTTGCTAATTTCATTATAGCCGCATGAATCCGCGAACACACGCTTGTAACACAGTCATTTTACGGAGTATTGTCACCAAATTTTCAACACAGGCATTTTAGGACCTCTGCTCATGAACAGTGTCACTGTCATTTTTGTACTGTATCCCAAACAGTGATTTTGCACAGCGACTGCGCTATTCTGCGCCAGAAGTGCGAAAACACATTTCAACCAGGATGTGAAAAATTGCAGCTGAACGGTTCGCAAGAAGGTGTGGTAAAATGCCAATGTTGAGAATCTGGTGTGAAAATAGTTTGATTTTGCTAACTTTTGAGCATGCGTAGCAACTGAGCAACGCATACTTGTAAAACAGTCATTTTTGGGATTTTCCCACCAAATTTGCAACATAGCCTTTTTGAGAGCCCCCCCTCATGAACAGTGGCACTGTCATATCTTTACTGAGCTCCAAGAGGTGATTCCATGCAGTGACTGCGAAAACACCTTTCGGGACCAAATAACACCATGACAATGCAAGAATTCATGAGGTGGGGTCCCAAAAACCCCATGTTGAAAATTTGGGGCCAAAATTCCCAAAAATGCCTGAGATATGCAGCAAAGTTGAAAAAACCCTATTTATTCTATTATACAGCTTACCGGCATTTCCTCGGTTAGCAGTCAGCTTTGAAGAGTGCAGTCATGTTCCTGATCCACCGATGATCATTGCGCCAGACTCCGGAGGTAAGTATGGGGTGTGGAGGGTGTGGGGAGGCAGGGTGTGCAGAGGGTGGATGCAGGTGGGGGCCAGGGAGACTACGAGGGGCTGTTTTCATTTTACAGGTGGGAAAAAAACCATTGCGGGACAGTTTTTGTATTTCAGGGGATTTGGCACACTGGGGTGGGCTCCCAGCATGCCACCTAAATGTTTGGGAGGGTCTGTAGCCAACGGGAGATTGGGCACCCTCATCAGTACACAACACGGGGGTGGAGGAAGTTATGCTGACCGGGATTGAGGACCCCATCGGCACACAAAGAAAGGGGGTGAGCCGAGGGGATTGGGCACCCCCTCGGCATTTAACAATGAGGGGGTTATCCCGACACTGAGTGGGCTCCCTCGTCAGCACACAAAGAAAGCAAGGGAGTAAACTGACAAGGGGATTGGGCATCCTCGAAGTCGGCAGTTAGTTGGCCACCTGCCCACCATGCTGATAATGTCAGCAAACACGTAGAAAGGGTCCGCTGCATCTGATGAGCTTTGCTCGGATTGCAGCAGACCTTTCTTAGATAATGCTCACCACATTATGTATGCATGGTGGCACTGGCATGCAGGCTGATTGGGGAATGAGAGGCTGGCACCTGCTTGTGGTGCCTACGTGCATGCCCAACAACGACCGGCGCCTCAAAGCTGCACTGTCCCAAGATGTTGGCTGCAAAAGTGTGCCAACATAAAAAGGGACACTTCATAGAGACATGGTGCCATGGCAATACTTTTTAGTACATGAAAAAAATGGAGAAATGTAGGCACTCACCAGGATACCATAACAAAACATACAGAACCACAGTAAACCTGCTGTTTACAATAATTTATTTGTGTAGCATAGTGAAGACCAGTGGGCACAATCCAAAATGTTTGAAACAGCAGAGAGGCAGAGGAAAATTAGATGCCCAGTAAGCATGATGTGGATAAAATAGCTAGGTACAGAAGTTATTGGGATCATGAACCCCCTCCAAAGTACTGTCTTGCCCCATCACTGTTACACTCATAAACATCATAACCTTGGAACATGTGAATCAATGTGCTTCTCTCACTTTCTCAGTGTCTCTCTTTGAGGGTCTTGTGAACTGCACATTACCAACATGAAAAGGACCGCTCTATAGAGACCAAGGGCCCAATTCCAAGAGAACCCTTACAGCAAGATGCAAAGTACACCCTGATGGAAAAATAAGCCTCAGAAACTGTGACATGCGACTTGCACCCAGTTCCAGAACACAGGCATATTACAACAGAAAATACTGGAATTACAGATGTCACAAGTTATGCCAGTGACAAATGATGCGAAACACAGAATGGACGGCAATAGTTATGCACATCGCAAACAAACGCCAGTAAAAAGGGTGCAAACTGCAAAGCTGGCACATATGGAAATGTAAACGGGTGGCAATGGCACAGAACAGTGCAGTGGCAGCACAGGCCACCAAACAAAGAAAACATAAAAAGAATTTTACAAATGAGGAGACAGATGCCCTCCCAGATGAGGTAGAGGCCCAGGTCAGACTGCTGCTGGGCAAGGGTGGGGAGAGGGAACTGCAGAAACAGTGGAAAGATGCCTAGAATGCAGTTGCCAGGAAGGTAAATGTGGTAGCCAATGCCAGGCACACTGTGACAGACCTCCAGAAATGGCTGAATGACTTAAAAAGGCATGACAAATAGAAGGAGGCACACAACAAGCACTGTGCATTGGCAACAAGTGGCAGGTCAAGTGAAGAAAGAACCCTCAGCGGCAACGAACAATGTGTGGTGGCATTCCTCAGCCAGCACAGTGTGCACGGAGAGACCAACCTGGATACAACAAGAATGCAGAGTGGCACAGGTAGGCATTACACAACCACAGTAACAGCAACAATCTGTGTGCCACTGCAGTGTGACTGTGCATGGCTGGGGGTGCCTAGCCCCGTGCAGCTGTGCAGGTGCATGGTGTGTTGCAGTATAGTAGTGGTGGTGGGGTGCTGGGGTGCCAATGAGATGCATGTAGTGATGTAGTGTATGTGGGCATGGGGTTCAAGAATGTTCTGTGGTGTTGCATGGTGTGTAGCACTGTAGGTGGGGGCAGGATGTTCAGTGCACATGCATGGTGTGTAGCACTGTATTGAGGTGGGGGGCTGGAGGTTATGTGCACTTGCATGGTGTGTAACACTGTATTGGGAGGACTGATGGTCCTCTGATGTTGCATGGTGTGTAGCACTGTATGGTGAGGGGGGTCTGGAGGTCCTATGCACTTGCATGGTGTGTAAAACTGTATAGTGGGGGGGACTGGAGGTCCTGTACTGTTGCATTGTGTGTAGCACTGTATGGTGGAGGGACTGGAGGTCCTGTGCACTTGCATGGTATGTTACACTGTATTAGGGGGGGCTGGAGGTCCTGTGCTGTTGCATGGTGTGTAGCACTGTAAGGTGAGGGGGCTGGAGGTCCTGTGCATGTGCATGGTGTGTAGCACTGTATAGTGGGGGCTGAAGGTCCTGTACTGTTGCATGGTGAGTAGCACTGCATGGTGGAGGGACTGGAGGTCCTGTGCATTTGCATAGTGTTTAACACTGTATTGGGGGCGGGGCTGGAGGTCCTGTGCTGTTGCATGGTGTGTTGCACTGTATGGTGGCGGAGCTGGAGTTCCTGTGCACTTGCATGGTGTGTAGAAATGTATGGTGGGGGTGGGCTGGAGGTCCTATGCTGTTGCATGGTGTGTAGCACTGTATGGTGGGGGGATGGCAATCCTGTGCACTTGCATAAGACGTGTAGCACTGTATTGTGGGGGCTGGAGGTCCTGTGCTGTTGCATGGTTTGTAGTACTGTATGATGGGGAGGCTGGAGGTCCTGTACTTTCATTGTGTGTAGCACTGTATGGTGGGGGGTGGTGGAGGTCCTGTACACTTGCATGGTGTGTAGCACCGTATGGTGGGGCTGCTGGTGGTTCTGTGCACTAGCATGGTATGTAACACTGTAATGGGAGGGCTGGAGATCCTGTGCTGTTGCATGGTGTGTAGCACTGTATGTTGGGGCTGGAGGTCATGTGCTGTTGCACAATTTATAGCAGTGTATGGTGGGGGGCTGGAGGTCCTGTGCACTTGCATGGTGTGTAGCACTGTATGGTGGGGGGTGGGGGCTGATGGTTCTGTGCACTTGCATGGTGAGTAACACTGTATTTGGGGGATGCTGGAGGTCCTGTGCTGTTGAAAGGTGTGTAGCACTATAAGGCGTGGGAGGCTGGAGGGATGTACCATTGCATGTTGTGAGACATTGAGTGGGGGTGGGTCCAGGTGGGCCACAGACAACAGACGGGACAGCCTTTGCTGTGTGTCAGCATTGTGATGGGGTGGTGGATGGCACGGTAGTGTGTGTGTGTACTGCTGGGGGTTGGACACTGGTGACTCACATGAGTAGCAGAGCTGTGCAGCCCTCTGCATAGGTGTCACACCACGCACACAAAGCAACAGGTGAATGTGCCACGCATCTGCAGGCACACATGTGCAGAACAGGAGACACTCTGTTGACTCTGGGACAGGACACATGTGTGCAGCACACTGCAGTAGGCCACAGTCAGGGATACAGCAGGCATACATGGAGTGCCATACCTGCCTGTATGTTTCACACAGCTGGCATACTGAGATTGACATACACTGTTGTAACCCCACATATACAGCAGGGGAACAAGCAGTGGAGGATGACACCAATGGCACATGCAATCACATGGAGGAGCCCAGCACCATCCCTACAGATACACAATACACCAACATATCACAGGAACAGAGCACAGAAGGCACCAGAGTGCTGCATAGTGAGGGCACAGCAGTTGAAGACGTTATGATGGGGGTGGCAGGGCCAGAGCTGGAGGACATAGTGGATGGCTGTGACATGTACATTGTCATTAACACAATGGCTAACATCGTGCAGGACCTAAGCCCCCCACAATGGAGGAGCTGGAGGCACAACTGGATGAGGCAGCATGGTCTCTGCAGGAGCAGACTGAAAGGTCCCCCACAGACTATGCCACCTTCTGCCAGTCATTGGTGGGACAGCAGGAGGAGCAAACAGAAATGCTGGGATGCATACGGCTGTGCCTCGACGCGCACCACAAGCACCTAGATGAACGGATGGGCAGCCTAGTGACAGCCATTGAGCATGGTACATGCCAATCACAGGCATCCATGAACAAGCTTGTGGAGGTCATACAGACCACACGGGCCTGTGACAAGGACCAGACACAGGCCATCACTAGGCTTACAATGGCTGTGGAGCAGTCCATTGAACAGCAGTGTAGGCAGACAGACAGCCTTGCTGCAGCCTTGCAGAGCATCATGGTGACACAGTTTATGAGGCAACATGTTGTGAGGGATGTAGCTACACAGGCACAGGACACTGTGAATCATGACAACAGAGTCCAGCACACAAGACACATAGATGCAGCTGTATAGACCACTGCAGTGCAGCAGCACACCATGCAACCAGCAGGCAAAATATTGACAGCAGGGCAACAGTCAAAACATGCTGCCACACAGATGCAGCCACCTGCACCGGATGCCCATAAAGCACAGGCCCATGATGCAGGACCATCCATCCCCATCACCAGAGGTAGGGCCCATAATGGCCGTGAAATGGCAGAGATGTCAGACGACGGTGCTGCCAACAGCAGCAGTGTTGTGCAGCACACAGAAACATAGAGGCAGGACATGTCTGTGGGTAGCAGGGTGCAGCTCACTGCTCAGACATCCGTGCCTGCTGTGGGACAGGCTGACCATGTCAAACAGGACACAAAGCATGGGAGTGTGGAATGCACATCAGCAAAGGTTGGTGTGAAGTGTGGATGGAAGCCAAAGTCACCTGCTGTGCAGGACACAACAACGTCTGGTGGGGAACAGCAGCGGTGTTTCCGGTCATGGTGGTGCAAGCACAGCATCAGGGACATGTTCCAATATGCCACAGGGAGAGACCCAGGAATTCCAGCCTGACAAGCGAAGGAGGACTGGGGAAAAGCATGTAAGGAAGGGATAGTGCCATAGTTGATGGATATGGGGATGGAATGGGGGTGTGTGGATGCTGTACATATTATGCATCCTGTGATGTGCACAGGGGGCTGCCTGTCTGACTGTCATGTATGTGTGTGTGGGGGAGCACATTGTGTGTGAAGGTGTTGTTTGTCTGACATCATAGTGTGTATGTGTGTTGTGTATGGGTCCACTGTGTGTGTGTGTGTGTGTGTGTGTGTGTGTGTGTGTGTGTGTGTGTGTGCAGGGTGTGTGTACACATGGGCTGTTTTAACACTGTCTCAACATCATGTATGCACAAATCATCATTAAACATACTTGTAATGGATATGTGTGTTGTGCAATCTCATCACCAAGGTCTACAATGTTACATGTAACTGGCATGTCTGGTGGTCTGTCACCCATTGTGGCCTGTGCAACATGTACATGGACACAGTGCTACATGTTATGGCTCTCTACCAGTGTGGGACAGTACACCACAACATCTAAGTGTTGCATGTCATGTGCTCCTGTGTGGACAGCATGCATGCTATTTATGGCTACCTGCCATGAGGTGTGTCGTGACACCCATGGAAGGTTAGCATGTGAGTGCAGTACCAGTGTCACATACCACTGCACCCGACAGTGCTATGCAACATAAACAAAAATACCATGCCACTGTCATGTGTGACACTGGACACATGGCACATGTCACACCTGGGGACATGGCTACTGCATCAATCAGCAGGTTAACCTGCCTACACCATACAAGTGTGACATGCAGGCTTAGCCACTGACAGAATATGTGTGGTGGCATGTGCGTGTGTACACAGTGGGCCCATGGGAATGGCCCACAGCAGCACAGTGCGTGAACAGATGACTGCACACTGGTAGGGGATGTATGGATGCTGATACATAGTACATGATGGTGCTATACCCCTACCATAGGGCATTTGAGGGACTTGTGGTACATACTGTGTTGGCGCATGCCATCCACTGGAGTATTGTTCACCAACATGTGACTGTGCCACATGTGTGGGTGTGGGATGGGGCAGACAGGCAAAACATCCATGGTTGGTATGCAGGTAGCTGTGTCACTGCACAATGTTAGTGTGTGTGGCACTGTAGTACTCATGGGTTTGTTTGGTGGGAATGCCATGTCACTGTGTTTGGGGGTGGGGCACTTGTGTCACTTGTTGTACCACTATTATTATGCCTGTGTGACCTTAGATTTGCTTGTGGTGATTGTTGTACATGCTGGCTGTGGCATTCTGTGGCCAGGGCTGCAGGCAGAAACTTGTACAACACAGTATATGCATGTGGACTCCATACATGTAGGCCACAGTTACGAGTTACAGTGACGCAACCATGTGTCATAACAGGACAGCATATCGCAGTATATGCATTATGTATGACATATATGCCACCGCATATGTTCCGCATTTGTGTCACAAATCGTTCGCATCAGCAACATATGGTATGCGGTAGGCTGCACGTGTGTCATGCATAAACACGTGCTGCCAAAACACAACGACACCACAATCGGTACAGGCAGCAAGCCAGGCTGTAGAGTGCTACAACAGTGCTACAACTGAACAAATAACCTGACAACATGAGCAGGAGGTTGACATTGAGTGGAAGGGCCCCTAATTTCACCCCAGAGGAGACTGCACAGCTTGCTAACCTGGTGCAGCAGTGGCACACTACACTGCTGCCACCTGGCTGCATGAACCACACAACAACAGCCAGAAACAAGGTCCAGACTGGCTGCAATTAGTGGGGTGAAGTGTATTGCATGCCAGTTGAAGCACAGGTGGCATGACATGTCCAGGGAGTGACCCTCACATCTTGACACACCTTATGGCTATGGCAGAAAGGCAGGATGTGGAGATCAGGGCAGAACAGCCAGCTGTTGCAGTTATGTATGCCACAAGGTAGGCACTGCAGGACACAGATGTGTACACACAGCATGTCCATGTCTTCATCACAGCTAACTATCTGTTACATGTCTACACAGGTCGCATTAACAGGGACAGGCCATGGCAGTGTTATGTGGACAGTGGACGGTGTGGTGGGGACCAGGGTGCTGTGCAGGAGCAGCACAGGTGTGGTAGGTGCAAACATGATGATGCATGGCTGTTGTTGTAGTACTCAGCATACCAGACAGTGCATATTGCATACAGGGCACCTGTGTGTCAACTGTTAGCAGGCAGTGGAACCCCTGTGACACCAGATCATGTCACTGTTGTGGGACTACCATCATAAAGTATGTCTCTGTGCCCACAGCCATGCCTCACTGTGCACTGTGCAAGTGGTATGTTTCTGTATGGCCAGACTGGGTGGGTGGGACCACTGTAACATTGTTCTGCATGTGGGTTATTGGATGCCACAAATGGCTGCAAACCCATCACGGAAATGGACTGTGGTCTGGGTGATGTGTGTTGTGTCTATACTACACACTGACATGCTGTATTCTGCTGTTGCAGGGGCACTCCCACAGATCACCCTCCATCACAGAGCACTGTTGCATGCCATGACCTAATGCAAGCATCGTGACTCCTGGGAGCACGTGCTCAGGACACTACACTGATGGAGGAGAGCCAGACCACTGCCACTAGAGTCTGATGATAAGGAGCAGCAGGTTTAGGTTGTGGTTGAGGGTGTGGTACAACAGCTGGAGGTGCACATGCCAGAGCGGAGTGATGAGCAGGGTGTGGAGGTCATGTCGCAGCATGCCATCAGTCCTGATCCTTGTCTGGAGCAGCATGATGATGGTGAGGCCACAGTGGCATCTGAGGATGGTCAGAGTGCAATGGGATTGCCAGTGGACTCTGTAGCAGCTGAGGAGGATGCCATTGGTGCTTCTGCAGAGGAGGATGTCACACTGGGGGGCACACAGCATGTACAACCTGTGCAGGAGATGCCCATTGGTGCAGGCACACCAGTGTGTTGCATAACCTTTGGCAGTACAGCAGCAGGAAGCCGTGATTGTACCTGTTGTGGTTGCTGCAGTCATGCCTCATGCAGATAATGGTATGCATGATGTTGACTGTGGGGCACCATAGGTTCCCACTGAGGAGGTGCAGTGCAGCAGTACCATGGGGCTGTTCAACAGCAGGTAGACAGGGACAGACTGCTCAGTGACCTGGTGGAGGTCATCATGGGCGATGTTGCCCACCTCCACGATTCTCTGAGGGCCCTGCTTGTGGCCCTGAGGAACAGATGAGTGGGAGATGGGGCATGGATGTGCAGATTCACATGATTTGTACATAGTAGTAGTAGTATTCTTTTATTGTTCACTCTAAAAAGATCTTTACAATCAAATATGAATAAACGAATAGACAATAACCATATAAATATAAAATGCATACTAACAATATTACACACAATTATGCTAAAGTGCTCAAATACAATATTTTAAAACATCATTCAGTTTATGATTGTCTTAACCCTCATTCTCCTTATCTGTTGTGCATTTATTAAAAAGTTCACCACTCTAGTTATTGTGAATTCTGTTGTTAACATTATATTTATTTTTGCATCATCATCACATGTGATGAAAGAAGAAAGAATGTATTTTAACCATTTTTTTCTAGCTCCATCATACCATGCACATCTCAGAATAACATGGTTAATATTTTCTACCTCTTGAGCCCCATAATAGCAATATGAATGTACCAGGTCTGTTGTTTTTTGGAATTTTGACTAAAGTACATTTTTGAATCAAAGAATTCAGTCCTAAATTTTGCTTACGTTTTTCTTTGTATTGGATCTTCTAATACTTCCAAATAATATTTATGTTTATGTGTAAAAACATTATTACTATACCATCTAGAGAATTGTGATAGTCTTATTCCCTCTATATCCTCCTGATTGTATTTCTTAAATAGTAACTTCTTTATGTATTTTTATAATGCACTGATATGGTAATGTTTTTAAATCTTAAGTACAGCAGATTTTCAAGTCCGATTGATCACAATTTTTCCCTAACTTTTGTCAGCCAATGAGATTTCCAATAGCCCTTAGCCATCCTATTTTTCTTTTCCTCTAGGCATTTTCTGGCCATTGTATTCTATGATTGCCCACCCAGTCAAATCCAGAAGCTTATTACCTTTGCCTCTGCTAATGCCCTCAAGTTTGTAAGGCCTGTTTCAGTTCCTACATACATAGCAGGAATTATAGGTGGAAAACCTAAAGGTTGCTCTTAAAAGACACAATATTATGGGTTTCTCCAATTAATGGACATACGTTCCCAAAATTGTCCCCATATAAGATTTGAGAATTATATTTAGCTTCCACCACTAATAGTAATGGTCCTATACAATGCCACCATAGCGTGAATTAAATCTTTTCAGGGCCAGAGCTGTATCCGTGACCTTGTTCAGAATTGAGGTACAATGAGATTTCCAACACAGGTTCTTAGAGAAGACAATGCCCAGATAAGTGTAATTTTGTACAATTTCTAATGGGTAAGATTTTATATACCACTTGCCTGTATATTTCTTATTTCCAAATAGTATGATATTAGATTTAGACTTATTTATTGCCAGGCTCATTTTATCCACAAAAGATGTCAGTATGTCCAATTTCTCCTGTAAACCCATAGCCATCAGTGAAAATAATACAAGATCATCTGCATACGCAAGACCTGGGCATATCTCCTTTTCAATTCCTGGTGAGTCTGTATTAGAATTCTATAGAATATCTAACAGGGGATCAATGTAGATTGAAAATAACGTGGGAGCTAAAATACAGCCTTGTCTTATACCCCTACTTGTTAGGAAGAGGGCAGACAAATTGACAGCCAGATCGAACCTAACTTGTGCCCAGGTAGACTATAAAAGTTTTATAATATTAATCATGATTGGGTCCATCCCTTTTTTTTCCCATTACTTCCCATAACAGACTGAACTCCTGTTGATGGTATCAAATGCAGGCAAGAAGTCAATATATGCTGTATAAAGTCTCTGTTTTCTCAATTTTATATATTTTTCAAACACATGGTGTAGAATAAACAATTATCCAAAGTCAAGTATGTTTGACGAAAACCTGCTTAGAATAGTGACAGACCCCCACTTTTATTTATGTCATTTATGATATGCCCCAGTAGTAATCTAGCAAAAATCTTCCCTATTATATTTAACAGACTTATGGCTCTATAATTTTTTGGTTCTTGTTTGTTACCCTTCTTATAAATGGGGATTATTACGTCTCCTCTCCAGGAATCAGGGATATAGTTGTCAAACATACATTTATTAAAAAAATGGCACAGAATTTGTATCCACTTCTGTATCTTACACTGAAATCATTCACATGGCATCATATCAGGCCCAGTGCCTTGTTATTTCTTAAATTTTGTATTGCATTCATCACCTCTAGTTCTGAGATTGGTAAAACAATTCAGCTTAATCATCACTTTATCTAATTCAAGCCATGACCTTTTCTCATGTTTATTTAGCATTACTTCCGAGAAATATTCAGCCCATTTTTCTGCAGAGATACCATTTTCTATTTCAATCATAAGGTCTTTGCAGCCATGTGTCACAAGGGTCCAGAACCTTTTATTATCTTTTGACTCAATAGCTTCCATCATACATTCCCACTCTTGAGAATAATATTCTTTCTTCTTTCTACTTAAAAGTTTCTATATTTTTTCCTTGTATTTTTCAAAGTATATTTTCCTTGTTGTGTACAGTTTTGTCTGTGATATCTTATACATTTCAGTAACTGTATTTTTATAGATTTACATTCATTATCAAACCAACTCATAGCTTCTTTCTTAGATTTTAAGCTGTCATTTTTATTTAGTTTATATTGTATCTGTCCAAAAAATCCTTAATGTTTCATAGATCATTTTAGAATCCCAGTTCTCTATTTTATCTAATATGTTTACTAGAAAATCCTCTAAATGTTCTTTAATATAAGGTTCAACCTTATTTGCCATATCAGTCTTTTCCTGCTATACCTGATTTCTGTTTGTTTAATATTGATGTTAGTTTTTACTAAGTCAACACTACCATCTATTAATATGGTATAAAGGACCACTGGGAGGTGATCACTATTTGTTCTGACTGGAACAAATAAATATTTCCACCAATCTATTGGTCCTCTCCAACATGTTAGATCCAACACTGTGCTTCCCTTATCTGATAGGAAAGTGGCTGCTCCTTCTCAATCACCCATTAACTTGCTGTTCAATATATATATAAACCATCATTTTTTAGAATTGTCTGTAGCTTTTTCCCATTATTGTTGAGCTTCCCATCCTTTGTATTTCTCTTTACATCCTCTGCTTCTGGATGAATCCAATTCATAACTGTATTGTCCAATATACCATCAAAACTTCCCATCCTGGCATTCATATCTCCTATCAAGAGTAAAAAGTCATCTGGATAATTGAGGGCAGCCTCAAAAGTCACCTTTTCCAGCAAATGTCGTACTTTATCATTATAATATCATGATTTAGCAGGAGGTATATAACAGGAAATCAGTATTAATTTTACCAGGGTTGTTCCCAGCCTGATGACCATAAAAAAATTCATTCTTACTTATTTCTTCTACAACAGTAAAATACCCTACCTTAACATGTGTTATTAGTCCTTCCACATTTCTTCCTTGCTTGGACCCCTTACTGCTAGCACACTGAAATGTTTGATATCCATTTCTATTAATTTCACTTTTAGGATCATGCCATGTTTCTTGGAGGCATGCTACTGTAGATTGCTTAATAAAATTCAAGAAATCTGTGTTACAAATTTTAGTTTTATATCCTGCTATATTCCATGTCAGAAAGCTTGTAATAGTAATCTCTTTTCCTATTCTAAACTGCATATCCTGCTCTGTAGGGGAATCTGTTGACAAGTCTCTACCTCTACTGTTAATTTCTATATTTGTTCAAGTCAATTCTTGTCTTCCAACACCTGGAATCTATTTAGCAAAATTATAGATTCATTTATATCACTAGTCTGTCTCTCATTGCTTTTTTCTCTTTTTCTTGTTCTATAGGGTTCTCCTCCATTATCTGGTATAAATCAACTATGTTGAAACCCATTCGGTCCAATTTCTCAAAACTATCCAGAATTCTACTAGCCACCAATTCATCTTTACACAGTATATCTACTTGGCTATCGCTTCACAAGCTTTAATGGCGATAGACTTCCTTTATACCCATTCTACCTAATCTAATCTTTAATATAGTAGTAAAAAGATTATAAATTGACCATAGTAATTTCCTTGGAGTCTCATTAAACATTCTCAGATATCCAAAAATTGTTAAAGTCACAGTTCTTCTTGTCTGGTTGTGTATATTCTCTTTCCATGATGTTATACTGGTATACTATGATGTGGGCATGTCGCAAGTGGGAGCCTATTGAAATGGCAACCCACTTAGGCATATATAAGCGGCGAGGAAGTAGGGAAGGTGACGGATCGGAGGGGTTGTAAATAGCAACAGGATGTCGCTACACATACATGCATGCTGAGAGGGGAGCAGAGCATGCTGAGCCGAGGTGGGAGGGTTTGTGAGGGGAGGCGGGTGCTGTGGTCAGCCGAGCTGGCTCCATGGCATGGCGGGGTGGGTGTTGGCCTGGGGTGGCTGGGATGCAGGGTTCGGGTCTGGGCACAGGTATGTTTTGTTGCGCCTGGCCCAAGAAGGTGACATTTCTTTTTGCACTGTTGCACCCCTCCTGACATGAACCCCCTGGAGTTGAGAATCGAAAAGTAGGGGGATGTGGGAGGCAAAGCCTTCTAATTTACTTCTTCTAGCTATCATTTGTTCCATAAGTATTAAATTTGCTGTATGCTGATTCTTCATTATGGCTATGATCTTGTCACTTATTGCTGTGGGAGTAATACATCTTTGAGCCTTCAAATTCATCCCTACTGCAGTCAATAGCTGCTTCTTGCCTTACATTACCTGCCAGACTCTGTATTCTTACCATCAGAGTGTCCAAACGATATAATTTTTGGCACTCATCCAATGATTTTAAACCTAGTATAGTATTCTGGTATTCTACTAAAATATTTTTCATCTCATTCTGTTTTACATTTGTGGCATTTATATCGTCAGTGACCATATTACCAGTCACTATTGTGGTATAAATAGTATCTTCTTTCAAATTGTTTTCTGGGGAGGCCCATCTATTATATCTAGGCAAATGTCTTTGCCATGCCCAGAATACTCACTAAACTTGGGTTTCCAGATATTTGTTTATTCTCCATTTTGGGTGTGAAGGTTGAGAAGCCACTCATACCTGTTGTTTCTCTGTTTATTTTCTCTTTACTTAGTCCTTCAATATACATTAAGTGGAGATTTACTTTTTCTCCCTCCTGCACTAATTTTTTAGCTATTGATTCCTATTTTATCAATAGTGGTGAGATTCTTGATTGTTTACTATCCCTTGTGTTTCTCTTATCACCTTTATTCCCTTTTTGTTTATTCATTTTGCATATATCCTTTTCATCTTTTCTGTTTTGCTTCTTTGATTTATTTGGGTTTTTCCCCTTTATTTTCCTCCTATCTCCAGTTTTCACATTCTTAACCATTACATTAGCAATGTATGTGTTTCTTCTATACCCCCTTGATCTATTGTTTTTGTGAAATTATTTCCATAAAGCCCAAATCTGACATATTTAATTGTACCACTAGTGACGTGTTAGAAATTACTGATTGGGCTCTCGTAGTTATCATATCTCACACCTGTAGCAACTTAGCCACTTAATCAATTATATATTTTAGTTGTGGTTTGCAATTATCCAATCAATCAGAAATCTTATCCTAACCAATCAGTGTGCAGTAGTCAGAAATGACAAATATATTTCCAAACTTAAAACAAAAAAAGAAACACAGTCCAGCCTGTGACTGATCATTACAAATCTCTTGTCACACTTCTAAGAATTTCCCACTTTAATGTTGAAGTTCAAAGAGAAAGTCCATATCCACTTTGACTTGCTTATCGGTGCATTGTCTTGTCCACAGTTTTTAATTTTGCCAAATAGTTCTTGATTGCAATTAGATCCAATAGTTCCTATAGTCAAGGTTCTAATTTTGCCAGAAGGGTGTCGATTAAGACTAAGTCCTGTAATTCCTATGGACCATTAATTTCCCTCCCTTAGATGTCTGAATGAATTCCAAAAATTCCCTCATGACTCAGTGCCAGGAGCAGCACTGCAGAATAATTCTTGTCCACCCCGTAACAAAACACATAGGGAATACTGTAAATACAGAGAATCAGAAAAGCAAGCTCATACTAAATGTTCAGGTACTAGGAGAATGATAAGCAATAATAGGCAGAATTTAGTTAATTTAATTAAGCCTTTTCCTTAACAGATTTGTTATAAAGAAAAGTAAATCTAAGAGGTAAAAGTATTAACTGTAGGCCTTATGTAGGCCTTGTGTAAGCCTTATATAAAATAAACACCGGATGCTGAAAAGTTCAGCTAAATCTTAATAAATGTAAGAACATGTTGTGATGTCACACTGACACAACAACAACAACAACATAGTAGAAGCACCTTAAGATGCTTTAAAATGCTTAAGACTTTACACTCCGTTTCTTCCAGTCAGTAGTTAATTACACATTTACTTTGTATATGGTATAGCAGAGAAAAGGAAGACTTATTCCAAAACTAAGTAAGTTACTTACATTCTTTAAGCAGAATACCAATTTAGGCAACAGGACTAGAACTCAGAACACCAAATCTCTTCAAGAGTCCTTTACTCAGGTGTTCTCTGCCACTAGGCCTCCAAAAGCAAATGAATGTTTAACGTTTCATTTTTAGCATTTACCGTTTAGCGTTATATGAGCTCGCTCCACCAGAAATTATTCACAGTTGCTAAGGTTCTAGTGTTAATCACCACAGTGATAACTTTTTTTGAAAGCACTGCAGTTTAAATAAAAAACAAAAACTAGCTACAAGATAGCATGCTCCAATTGAACCACTGACTAGCCAACCAGCTTAGAAAATACGGAGGTCATAACTGGTGCCAAAATACCTACACATGTGTATATAGCACAGCACCCTCTGAAAAGCATCTTGCATCAAACGCAGTCAGCTAAGAAATCAATTCTGATTTGCTCAGGAGTCTTTTCGTGTTTGCTTGCATGCATGTGCAAGAAACACATTGCATCAGCTTTCTTCACAAGGGGGTTCTGGAGGTGCGGCAGTGTTGTGCCAAATGGCAGTAGCCCATTCAGGGGCTAGTCTCTGCTGGGCCAATAGACAAGCATGCTCTGGATCACCACAGTTAAACAAGCAGGCCACAACATCAAAGGAATTGAACCGCTGCAATCAGGGAGCACCCCGTCAGTATGCAATCAGCTGTTCGGTATGCTCCCTGACTGCAGCAGCCAATTATAGAGCTGCAAGCTGCCCCCCTTTCGTGTGCCTTCCTGATGGAACACTTAGAGAAAATAAAAACTGATGGGGTAGCCCACTCCCTGTTGGCATAATCCTCTCCTTTACAAAATTGTCCTGTGCTGAGGGGGGTGCTCAATCCCCCTCAGCTGTTTCACCCGCACCTCTATGTACCAACAAGTGCCAATCCCCCTGTTGGCATGCTCCTTATTCATTATTTTGCCGCGCGGGGCTCACTCCCCTTGGCATAATAATCATGTCCCCAGTGTCTTGTCTGCTGAGAGGGTGCCCAATCTCCCTTGGCTGTTGTCTCCACCCACCTCCGATAGGTGCGGAAGGGCCCAATCCCCGTCGGCTGAAGCACCCCCAAACAGTCCAGATGGCACACTGGAGCCACCCAGCATGCCCAAACAAAATGTCCCTGTAAAAAGAAAACCTTCAACAATGTTTTTTTTTAATAAATCTATAAAAAGTAGAAAAGCAGTCCCTCGATTCTCCCCCAACCCGCCCACCTCCCTGCATGCCCCACCTCCCACCCCCTCACCCATACTTACCTGTGGAGTCTGGCGCGACAATCTTGGGTGGATCAGCAACATGTCTGCACTCTTCAAAGCCGACCGCAAACTGAGAAAATGCCAGTAAGCTGTATAATGGCATAAATAGGGTTTTTCAACTTTGATGCATATCTCAGGTATTTTTTGGAATTTTGGCACCAAATTTTCAACATGGGATTTTTGGGACCCTTCCTCATGAATTCTGCCACTGTCATGGTGTTAATCCACCCCAAAATGTGATTTCATGTTCACTGTGCAGAATCACCTTTCAGGACTGATTAATGAAATGACAGTGCCAGTGTTCGTAAGGTGGGCTCTCAAAAAGCCTATGTTGCAAATTTGGTGAGCATCAAAAATGACTTCTTCTAACATGCATTGCGCGGTTGCTATGCATGCGCGTAACTTCACGAATTTGCAATATCTTCATGCCACATTTTCAACATTGGTATTTTTCCACACCCCCTTGTGAACAGTACAGCTGTCATTTTTTACATCTTGCCTGAAATGTGTTTTCACACTTCTGGTTCAGAATAGCACGGTTGCTGTGGGAAATCAGTGTTCCGGACAGATTATGAGTGTACATTGCGCAGTTTGCATGCATGCTCGTACATTCACACATTTATAATATTTTCACGCCTGATTTTCAACATTGTCATTTTTATGCACCTCCTTATGAACAGTACAGCTTTCATTTTTCACATCCTGCCCAAAATGTGTTTTCGCAGTTCCAGCACAGAATAGCATGGTCACCGTAAGAAATCAGTGTTGCGGACACATTACAAAAATCACAGTGACACTATTCATTAGCAGAGGTCCTATAATGCCTATGTTGAAAATTAGGTGACAAAAGTCCGTGAAATGACTGCATTACGAGTGTGCATTGCGCAGTTTCCACACACGCTCATAACTTCGCATATTTGCAATATTTTCACTCCAGATTGTCAACATTACCATTTTTCCACAGCTCCTTATGAACAGTACATCTGTAATTTTTCACATCCTGGCCAAAATGTGTTTTCGCACTTCCGGCACAGAATAGTACGGTCGCTGTGGGAAATCTGTGTTCAGGACACATTACAAAAATCACAGTGACACTGTTCATTAGCAGAGATCCTAAAATGGCTATGTTTAACATTTGGTGACAAAAGTCCATGAAATGACTGCATTATGAGTGTGCATTGCTCAGTTTCCACATACGCTTGTAACTTCGCACATTTGCAATATTTTCACTCCAGATTGTCAACATTACCATTTTTCCACAGCTCCTTATGAACAGTACATCTGTAATTTTTCACATCCTGGCCAAAATGTGTTTTCGCACTTCTGGCACAGAATAGTACGGTCGCTGTGGGAAATCTGTGTTCAGGACACATTACAAAAATCACAGTGACACTGTTCATTAGCAGAGATCCTAAAATGGCTATGTTTAACATTTGGTGACAAAAGTCCATGAAATGATTGCATTACGAGAGTGCATTGCTCAGTTTCCACATACGCTTGTAACCTCGCACATTTGCAATATTTTCACTCCAGATTGCCAACATTACCATTTTTCTGCAGCTCCTTATGAACAGTACACCTGTCATTTTTCACATCCTATCCGAAATCTGTTTTTGCACTTTCAGCGCAGAATAGCATGGTCACTGTGGGAAATCTGTGTTCGAGACACATTATGAAAATGACAGTGACACTGTTCATTAGCAGAGGTGTTACAATGCCTATATTGAACATTTGGTGACAAAAGTCCATAAAATGACTGTGTTACGAGCATGCGTTGCACAGTTTACAAGCACGCTCATAACTTCGCACATCTGTAATTTTTTCACACCAGATTTTCAACATTCTCATTTTTTCACACCTTCTTATGAACTGAACAGCTGTCATTTTTCACATCCTGGCCAAAATGTGTTTTCGAACTTCCGGAGCGGAATAGCTCGGTCGCTGTGGGAAATCCACGTCTGGGACATATTACGAAAATCACAGTGACACTGTACATTAGCAGAGGTCCTTAAATGCCTATGTTGAAAATTTGGTGAGAAAAGTCCATGAAATGACTGTGCTATGGGCATGCATTGTGCAGTTTCCACGCATGCTCGTAACTTCACACATTTGCAATATTTTCACTCCACATTGTCAGCATTGCCATTTTTCCGCACCTCCTTATGAACAGTACAGCTGTCATTTTTCACATTTCACCCGATGAGTGTTTTCAGACATGTAGCATAAAATGGTGTGGTCGGTGTGCAAAATCAGTGTTCAGGACAGAGTAAACAAATCACAGTGACACTGTTCATGAGCAGAGGACTTAAACTAGCTATGTTGAAAATTTAGTGACAAAAGTCCATAAAATGATTGTGTTACGAGTGTACATTGTGCAGTTTCCATGCACCCTTGTACGTTCACAAATTCGTAACCTTTTCAGTCCAGAGTTCCAACATTGGCATTTTTCCACACCTCCTTATGAACAGTACAGCCCGTCATTTTTCACAACCTGGCTGAAATGTGTTTTCGCATTTCCGGCACAGAATGACATGGTCGTTAGGGAAAATCAGTGTTTGGGATAGATTAAGAAAATCACAGTGACACTGTTCATGAGCGGAGGTCCCAAAATACCTGTGTTGAAACTCTGCTGTAAAAAATCCCCAAACTAATTACATTACAGGTGTGCTTTGTGCAGTTTCTATGCACACTCATGACTTCACTTTTTGTTTTATGTCTTCATTCCAGATTTTCAGCATTGCCATTTTTTACACCTCCTCATGAACAGTGCAGCTGTCATTTTTTACATCCTGTTCGAAATGTGTTTTCACACCTGTGGCAGCAAATGCTGCAGTTGCTGTGCAAAATCACCTTTCAGCTAACAAACTGATAGTGTCTCTGTTCATGCAGTGGGATCACAAAAAGCCCATGCTGAAAACTTGGAGTAAAAATACCAAGAAATGACCAGGGTGTTTGGGTTTTCAGCCGTCAGGGATATTGATTTATTTATCAAATTTTGGTGACTGGGTAGGCCCACTGAGCCCCGAAGGTCCCTTTTTCAGGGGTGACCCGGGATAACATACAAGTTATGATACAGAACAAGGACATAAAAAGCTTATGAAAACATTTCCTGTTACATCATGAGGTAATTACAGGAGGACAGTGGATACAGGCATGGTTATCATCATGACACTGATTCAAATAGATATG
Source organism: Neoceratodus forsteri (assembly GCA_016271365.2). Classification (NCBI taxonomy): domain Eukaryota; kingdom Metazoa; phylum Chordata; order Ceratodontiformes; family Ceratodontidae; genus Neoceratodus; species Neoceratodus forsteri. The sequence continues at coordinate 254,598,209 of CM028137.1, read as the reverse complement.
ACTTGGGATTGTCAATAGTAATGCTCATGCCATTCCACCCCTCCTCCCACTCGCACCCTGCAGCCAGTGACAGGCTTTGAGGTGCGCCTTGGACTCTTTGGCCCAAGAATCCATCCCATTCTCCTATACTGCACTCATTTCAGCATATTTTCTTATGGAATGAGATGAGTAAAGCCCAAACACCCAAGGCACACCTCAACACTTGTCAGTGTCTGCAGGGTAGGGTGAGGGGAAATGTCATGACAGTTATGGGCAATGACTCAAAGGCACATCCCAGTGTCTGCCCATCTCTGCAGGGTGGGGGTGGGGTTGGAGTCAGTTCAGTACTTCACTGCCATTCTTATACTGCATGGGCACGATTCTCATAGGGGCCTGTGTCTGGCACAAGCTTGGCAAGCAGCATCTTGAACCAATGCCTGGTGCACCAGGGACCCTGCACCTGATTCAGGTATAGGAGGGGTCCCACTGGCTAAGTCCCTGTGCTAGCACTGACCAGAACCCTGTGAAAAACCCCTAGTGCACTGCACAGGTCCAGCGCAGGCCACCAGAAACTAACACAGGACCCTCTGTCCCACTAGGTAATGGGCATGTGAACCCAACCTGATGGGTCAATATCACCCCACCACGTTTGGTGCAACTGGCTCCTGGCTATAGAGGTGAGTGGTGGGATGTACTGGGAACTGGGGAGCAGTCTGCACTGGTGTAAGGGGGGTTAGGGCACCACCTGCTAGGGCATGGGTGTGCACTGTACCACCATATGTTGGTGCTGCAATAGCACCAGTAGGGCAGGCATCAGGGATCAGGAGAGCCACATCAGGATGGGGGTACCAACATGGTACATAGGTAGCATCGGGGAGCTGTGAAGGGTGCCACTGGACCACTAGGATGGGGGCCACACATGTGAGGCCACACTCTGGGGTGTATGATGGGTGGACCGTCACCCATGGTATGCCACACACAGGCATGTCACCCAGGGGAGAATGTCTAAGTCCCCCTACAGCTGTCCTGGCCTATCTAAGGACACTTTGAATTTCTCCCACAAGGTGATGCCTGTGAATCTCAGGATGCAGCTTGCATCGGCGGCAGTCCCCTACCATCATGCTGCAGTGCATTGCAGGTGCAAGCCCTGTTTGGGGCAGGTGGACTGCGGTCGGTGTGCGAAATCAATGTTTTGGACACATTACGAAGATCACAGTGACACTGTTCATGAGCAGTGGTGTTAAAATGGCTATGTTTAAAATTTGATGACAAAAGTCCATAAAATGACTCTTTTACGAGCATCCATTGTGCAATTTCCACACACCCTCATAAGTTCACGAACTTGTGAACAGTACAGCAGTCATTTTCACACCTGGCGAAATGTGTTTTCACACTTGGTAAAGAATAGCACAATTGCTAAAGAAATTAGTGTTTGTGACAGATTAAGAAAATCACAGTGACACTGCTCATGAGCGAAGGTCCCAAAGTGCCTATGTTGAAAATCTGCTGTAAAAAATCCCCAAACTAATTATATCATGGGTGTACATTGCACAATTTCTATGCATGCTTATGGCCTCACCAGTTTTTGTATATTTTCACTCCAGATTTTCAACAGTGCTATTTTCATACACCTCCTCATGAACAGTACACCTGTGACTTTTCACATCCTGTTCGAAATGTGTCTTCGCACCTGTGGTGCCAAATGGCACAGTCGCTGTGCAAAATCACCTTTAGCCTAAAGAACTGATAGTGTCACTGTTCATGCAATGAGGTCACAAAAAGTTCATGTGGAAAACTTGGAGTAAAAATACCAAGAAACGCCCAGGGCATTAGAGTTTTTGACCATAACGCCCTACCCTGTAGGGACTGACAGGCGTCAGGGGTGTGACTTAGGATTGTCGACAGTAATGCTCATGCCATTCCACCCCCACCCCCACTGTGCAGCCAGTGATAGGCATCGAGGTGCGCCTGGGACTCTTTGCTCCCAGAGTTCACCCCATTCTCCTATACTGCACCCATTTCAGTGTATTTCTTTATGGAATGAGGCGAATGTTAATCCCAAACACCCCAAGGCATATCTCGACACTTGCCAGTGTCTGAAGGGTAGAGTGAGGTGAAATGTCGTGACCATCCTGGGTGACAGCCCAGAGGCACACCCCAATGCCTGTCCATCTCTGCAGGATGAGGGTGGAGTTGGCATCAGTTCAGTACTTCAATGCCATTCCTATACTGCATCTATCTAACTCCTGCACTTCAACTGCTAATGCCAGCAAGCAAACATTCGGTATTGACAAATGCTTGTTTAAATTTCTTATGGTGTGTCTTGTTGCCATGATAAGGTAATTCTTCCAGTAAATCAATTAAGATGATTCAATCAATCAACTGCTGGCTAAATATCAAGCAAACCCATTAAAACATGGAGAAAACATAAGGTCAACAGCTGGGCTATATTGTCGTGCATGAGCAGCAGATGTGCAAAATACCAATAAAAAAATTCTAGGGAGCTCTCATTACAATTCTTCTATCAGATACAGGACCAAGGTGGCGGCTGTGTGTGAGCTGCCTGAGGTTTGTTTGTTTATTATTTTAATTTAATTTGCCTCCGTTTTTATTTTTATCTTGTTTTAGTTAGTGGTTTTAGCTTAGTTAGTGCTTTTTAGTTAGTTAATTTAGGGTTTGTAAGCATATCATCGGGTAAGTAGTTAGTTCGACTGTTCTCTCCTGTCATACAGGAGTTCTAGCTGTTTAATTGTTAGTGTCACAGCTGCCATTTTTGCAAGACTGAAACAGCCAAAAAAAGACACATAAATTTTTAATTACTTCCGCTCCCTTATTATGTGGGAGCTTTGACTGTTGATTTTGCTATGGTATGTCTGTTTTCAGTATAGCCGTGATAGACCTAAAACAAACTCTAAACCCCAAACCCAAATCAGTGGTGATTCGTGGAGTTGCTGCCAGGAGCTGATGTTTCAGTGTTTGAGTTGAAGGCCAGGGCTGATCTGAGTTTGTGCTGACTTATTTGGGAGAACCACTGCTTATTTGACTGGGAGGACTACTGCCGAATAATCACTCATTCTTGAGCAAGTACTGGTGCAGTGAGAGCACACTTATGACGCTTGTAATTCAAATGTCTGAGTGTAATTGCACTCTGTTGTGGGAAGTGTTTTGCATCAAGACAACAGGCTATGTGAGCTGAGAAGCCTTGGGAGAACTGAAAACTGTTGTTCCAATCCTTTTGGTGGAGATCTGTTTGCTGGAGTGGTGAGAGCATGTTCAGCGAATGGAGACTGAATGCAGTTCTGAGGAGTGTGCAGTTTGTGTTTTGACCACTTGTTTTGGAACAGCTGCTGTGGTGAGAGCATATTCAGTGACTGTATTCACCTTTCTACAGGTGGTTGTGGTGAGAACACATCCAGTGTCTATGTTTAATCCTTTGGGCCTTAGAATTTTCTCCTTTATTGCCCTGGGAGGGACATCTGACAGGTCTTGGGTTGTGTTGGGTATCTGGGGAGGACAATAGCAGGGGGTCTGGACTGGAGGGTTTAGTCTCAACTGCTGCTGTTAGGTAAGGGGGATTTCTGTGGCCGGTGTGTGGCTGAGTCACCAATACCCCTCTGATCATGTCCTTATTCAGCCTGTAGATTATTGTCGGTCTGTTGCTCCGAGGAAGGGGAAGGTGGCATTTTACCTCTGGGCTGTAGGACTGAACTGGGGATTATTACCTGGGCTAGCCTGTGACCAGAAGGGAACTCAGTGTGGTGCAGATTGGTGGATGGTGTCCCCCTGGGGATTCCTAGCTCTTTCTGTGGGGGGGGCCGTTAGACTCTCTCTTCAGGGACCCATATTTACTGGCCATGGCTTGCAGGGTTTAGCCTCTGGGGATGATATCTATGGTCTAAGGCTCTGAATGGTATTAAGAGGAGGAGAGTGGAAAAAGGAAACTAGACTTGGCCACCTGGCAACATGTTCTGGTGGCTTTTCCATTTTTACAGGAACTATATTATCTGACCATTGAGGTAGTGAGAGCATCTCAAACAGACTGAATTTCTCCACATACTTACTGGGTACTGTTGGTGAGAAAGGATAGTAACTTTGTTTTTTTTGTTTTTGGACTGGGAGAGGGTGAGAGCCTCCCCTGTCTAAAATCAATTATCTGAAGTGGGTTTGTTTTATATTTGGATACTGATCCTGTGTTGAAATATTTTGATATTTTAATTGCCCAACCTGTTTCTGGGGCTGGGATTTTCTGGATATATGTTGTGGGGTGGTTTATTAATTTGAGTATTTTGATAGTTTAATGTATTATCTAAATAATTTGAAGTTTATATAATTTGAGGTTTATTTTGGTAATATTGTAACGGTTAGAAAATGTGTTGGGAAGGCTTAACGATGGTCAGGCGTTATTCCCCCACCAGACTCAGGGAATTGCATCCTTTTGAATGCCCCTATCTACCTACTAAAATCTATAAAACATGTCAATCCCCTGGGATCATCAGTAAGTGTCAGAGAAGGGGGAGAACTGGGTCTGTTGGGAAAAGGGAAAGTGGAGGGCAAATTGGGGTAGTGGGGACCAGGAGACACCCTGGGGTGAAATGGGATCATGACAGGGGTATTACCTGTCTTGTTCCCATACCCAAGGCCCCAGCAGTTGCTGGGCATGTGTCGAGGTCCTCCTCAGTGTCTCATCCAACCCAGGCAGTGTTATGTAATGCCAGATCCATTAGGAACAAGGCAGCTATTATAGCTGATCTTGTTGCAACAGCAGATCTGGCATGCATCACCAAGACACGGCTGGATGAAAATGCAGGTCCTGCATTAGCCTCTGCTGTTCCAGCTGGGTTCTCAGTGATCCAATGCCTGAGGTTGGATCATAGGGGTGGGGGTGTAGCCATCTTTTTAAGACCTAACTGGGCCTTATGGATGTTACAGTGGGGTCCACCACATCTTTGAGCATATCATGGGAGAGGTGTAGGCTGTAGGATATTCCTCTTACTGTCCACCATGTGATGGTGGAGAATTCCTACAGGAGATAGCAGACTTCATCATTGACATGATACTGGTGTGCCCCAGATGGATTATTCTGGGGGACTTCAATGCCTGGGTCAACGATGAACTCTCGCAATGTGGTCAAAATCTCTTCCAGCAAATGATGATGCTGGGCCTTACACAGGTGGCTACCTCCTCTACCCATATTGGAAGTCACTCATTGGATCTGGTGTTCTTTCTGGGGATGGAGATCACGGACTTGGGGTGGAACCAGTCAGTTGGTCTGTCCATCACACCATAGGGTTCAGTTTTGGGGCTCCCCCCAATAGACCTGCCCCTACGGAGATGGTCCAGTACTGCCCTTTAAAGGGAGTTACCCCCAGATGGTCTGTCGGCAGTCCTGGACCTATCGGAATTGCTAGGTGAATGCATGAGTCTGGGGGATCTTGTGCTGGCCTATAACAAGGTGGTGGGAGATGCCCTGGACCTGATTGCTCCTGTTCACATTTGGCCACTAACTCTTTACCCAAGGTCCCCTTGGTTTGATGGTCTTTGAAGGAGTTGAGGCAAGTTGGTCAGATGATGGAATAAGCATGGCAGAAATCTGGTCTAGATGCTGACAGGCTTAAATTGATGGAACATTATAGGGACTACCAATCAGAAATCATCCGTAAGAAGGCAGAGTTCCTGTCCAGGGAGATTTCTGTGGTGCAGAATCGACAGGCTCAGCTCTTCTGAACTGTTGACATATTGTGCAATCTAGTCTGTCTCCAATCTGGAACAGCTTTTTCTCAGGTTAAGTGTGAGGAGCTCGCTCGATTCTTCGCAGATAAGGTTGCCAACATCAGGTCTGGTATCGGCCCGGCTCTTCCTACAAGGGATTGCGGAGGTCGATGGGAGGTGGTAAGCACTCGGTCTGTCTGGATGGATTTCAGCCAGACAGAATTCACAGACATTGTGAAGATCATCCAGGCTATGCGCCTAACCAGTTGTAGTTTGGATCTGGGCCCTACCCCCCTTTTAGTGGGATGTGGGTTGTTATCTGCCCAGTCCTAGCTGAAACTGTCTGGAGGTCCTTGGAGAGGGGGGGAGTCTTTCAGGATCCCCTCAAGGAGGCAGTCATACGGCCACTCCTTAAAAAGCCCTCCTTGGATCCTGACTGCTTACTACTAGCCTGTCTCTAACCTACTCTTTGTGTGTAAGGTTATTGAGAAGGTGGTTGCGCTGCAACTGGATGATCGCTTTGTAACCCACAATGTCTATGAAGCTCTCCAGTCTGGATTTAGGAAGAGACACAGCATGGAGACTGCCCTTGTCGGGGTATTAAATGATCTCCTAATGGTGAGAGATCGAAAGGCCTGTACCATTCTGGTCCTTCTTGATCTCTCAGCAGACTTTGACACTGTGGACCATGGTGTGCTTCTGGAGTCCTTGCGGGTTCTTTGTGGGCTGTTGGGTACAGTCCTAAACTGGTTTTGATCTTTCCTCATGGGCAGATCTCAGAGGGTGGTCATTGGGATTTATGCCTCTGATGTCCTCCCTCTGTCCTGCAGGGTCCCGCAGGGCCCCATATTGGCACCCGTGTTGTTCACAGTGTACAGTACAAGTCACATTAAACTGTTCCCTTAACTCACTGATGTAGCATTGTTCAATGAGTTTCCTAATCTGTGCAGGGTTTAATTCAATGACTTATTAAAAGTTTAATATTGGTTTGCATCTAGCTGTTATGTGCTATGAGCTTTATTTTCAACTGAGTGCATATGAGTTTCATTTCAGAAGGCAGACTAAACAACTCTTAAGGAATACTGTGATATTTATAAACAATGCTCATAAAGAATGCTGTGATATTTATAAATAATGCCATGAAAATGCAGCTACTGCCATTTCACTAAACAGTTACATGTGAGCTGAATAGGCAGTGAAGGATGGTTGGAAAAGAGTGGAAAGCTTCAGTAGTTTGAGTTGCCAATCTAGTAGCATCACAAAAAAACAATTCTACACCAGTGAGTTGATGGAACAGTTTAATATGACTTGTACTGTACATGCTGCCATTGGGGGACATCATTAGGCATTACAGCTTGAGTTTTCACTGCTATGCAAATGATACTCATCTGTATATGTCCTTTTACCCGGACAGGTTGATGCAGTTTCGATTGCTAAATAACTGTCTCACCAAAATCAAAGATTGGATGAGCACTAGCTGGCTGAGACTGAATCTGGACAAGACTGAAGTATTGGTGGTGGAGCCAGGTCGTCCAGGGGTGGGTTTGGGGGCTGGACAGGCGTTAGGCCTATGGCTTGATGGTGTTCAGCTCACTACCTCAGACTGGGTGCTTAATCTGGATGTAATTTCTGATGATGGCTTGACCCTGAAATATCAGGTGTCGGCCGTCATTAAATCCTCATTTTAACATTTTAGGAATATCGCCCGGGTGAAACACCTGGTTCCCCTGGATGACCTTCCAACATTGGTCCGGGTCCATGCCCTTATCACCACCCGTCTTGACTACTGCAATGCCCTCTACCTAGGGCTTTCTAAGGTTGACATCCATTGCTTGCAGCTGGTGCAAAATGCTGCGGCCAGGTTATTGACTGGTACATCAAGGACCAGTCATATCACACCTGTGCTGTGTGGACTGCACTGGCTTCCTGTTCAGTGGTGGATCACCTATAAGGTTGGCTTGCTAACCTTCAATGCCCTACATGAACAGGGACCTGACTACCTGAAAGATCTCCTGATTCCTTACCCCCCCCACCTAGTCCTCTCTGATCTGCCAATGAGGGGTTGCTAGAGATTCCCAGGGTTCACTTAAAGACTTCTGGTGCTCGAGTTTTTCCATTTGCAACACCAACCCTGTGGAATTCTCTACCTCGTCAGTTAAGAGAATGCCTGACCATCAACAGTTTTAAATCCATGTTGAAAACTTATTTATTTAACCTAGCTTTCCCTGATTGATTTTAATTTATCTATATTTACTGTTTTTATTGTTAATTTATGTTGTATATTTGTATTTTAAATCTGTTCAGGGCCTTGGTTTTGAAAGGCACTATAAAATTAAAGTTTACTTACTTACTTACTATTAAAGCACTAAGCAATCAATCAAAATCAACAAATTGGCATTTATGAACTGTTTATAAACTAGTGGAGTTTCTTAAAACTATTAAAATGGAAATAAAAGATTAAAGTAAAAATGTGTTGAACAGCTAAAATGTCGCTCACCAGCCAGTCACCAGTAAATACCAGCTTCTTTATAAAAATATAAAATGTGCATCTCAATAGAGCAGCTCCTTGTATAAGCACAATTTGAGCACTAGCATAAGCACAAACAGTAATCAGTAGGACAGAACTTTCTAACATGTTATCACTGAATATTGTTCTGAATTGCTTTAGACACTCCTCAGGAATGAGTTTTTTGGCTCGATGCCCTTTACTTCGGAGACTTGTTCTAAATTTCCTTCAAGAACCCCCACACAGGGTCCTCCACTGTAACCCACTCACTGGGCTAGCTCCGTTGGCCCTCAGGACTCCAGCACCTGAAAGTAAGAAAGCAGATGACAAGAAAAAAGAAACAATACTACGTGGCCAAAATAAGCTGATCTGGAAAGACTGCTAGACCTCTGTCCGCAGTGTTGTAGGCAACAGTGGCACACCTTATGCAGGACAAAGTAGTACATTCTAGCAGCCTGCTACAGCACTCCTCCACAGTGTCAACAGCATGCAAGGCCTCCTCCTTGTGTCTAGTGGTCCCCTTTGATTTGTACGTAGTTTTTAGACTGTTTATTATTCTTTGGGTGGTCATTGCTGTTCAACTGTTTATTTCCTTTATGATATATGTTGCTGCCACTTTCACTTGCCTTGTTTTTGCTTGTTCATTCTGTGTGTGTTACTATTATCTATTATTAGAGGGTGTTCCATAGTTCTTGTTCTGTACATATGTGTTAGTGAGGTGGGGTGGGGGTTGGTTGTGCATGGCTCATTCACTGTTTGTTTATTGTTGTGTGGCAGGGTGGTCTTACTGGTTTTTTTGGGAGGGTTCTGTATGTTATTCATGTCTGAACAATAAATGTGTGTTTGACATACCTCATGCCCTGTGTCTCTGCCTGTGTCATGCATGTTGTGTCATGTGTGTTGTGTGCATGTATGCCTGATAGTGTCCACACCCATACCATGGCCCTTGTGTGATGGCTGTACAGTACACGGCAGACTACACAACAAATGTTACCTGACAGCATGGTGCACTTCTCTTGCAGCAGTGCCCTGTGCTGTGCTGTGTATACACAACTCCCCACCCTTGTGGCCATGTCACTAGGGTATCGGTGGGCCTGTATGGCACCACACCACCAGAACACTGGGAAGAACACTTGAGCCTTATTCACTTACTTCAGTATTATAATATTTTTATTTTTTTATTTACTAGAGCACTTTTGAATGGCCTGAGAAAGGGACAGCATTGTTCAGAAAATGTTACCAAATGAAAATGTTTAAGAAAGTGAGAAGTGCCCTATCGATGTAACTTTAAAGTGAAACAGCTTGAGATACTTGTGAAGAAGATTGTCACATGAATATATTGTTATGAACTACATTGCAAAATAACAAAAAGGAATATAAGTAAAAGGAGAGTTATTCTGGATTTGATAAAGGGTTGAGAGTATTTTTTTTACTATTTACACATATGGTCTTTCACCGGTTTAAAGACACTCCCCTCTAACTTTGGATAACACTCAAGCGATAAAAGGGAACCAAGGGAAGACCAATATTACAACATAACTAGAAAACTCTAACTGGAGAAAAGTATTTTTTGGACTTGCCTAAATAAATTGGATTACAATACAATAATATTATTGGATAAATCTAAGTTAATATGGCTACCCTTTCAGAGCTGGGCAGCATGACGGAAGTATGCTCTACACCTGTCAGTATGAACCAAGATGATGCAAACAGAATAATGAACCTGGTTAAAAGTAAACATACAACTGAGAACACAGAAATACCAAAGGCATCAATTAACAAATTGGAAACATTAAAGAAAGAGAAATTAGAATTGACTGGCATGCAGTTATCCTGCTGTAATATATGAAACAAAAAGGATTCCCAATGGACTCAGGGTCTTAGTAGAATCCCACTTTCCACCAGAAGGTTTCCAAGATAAATGGGATGGCATTAAAGCAAAATGCTCTTCTGACTTTATGTTACCAGTAATAGAAACATTAACCATGGAACAAATTAAATTACAAGGGGAAATAAATACTTTGGAAAATGAGATTCATAGCAGCACAGAGTACTCAAATGAGAATACTGTTAGAACAAATTGAACAATCACTTAAAGACTATGGTAACCATACCAAAAGTATTAAACTGAATAAGTTCAAAAGAGACATCACAGATTGTAAAGAGGGTAGAATTTATACCTGGAAGAAAGCTAGTTATCAAACCACAGTATATGGTTTGGATGAATCAGAAATATCAGAGAACACTACAGACTCTGAGACCCAGGAATATAGAGACTACAGTGGCAAGACAGTCAGTAGGTATAAAAATAGACAAAGTACAAGACCATATGGAAATAGAACATACAATAGAAAACCATATAGAGACAGATACAACTGCAGAGGTACATATAGAGATTATTATGATCCATATAGACCACAGTGGGGATGTGGAGGCAGATATTATGACCAGGACTTTTCCACACCTGACACACCTCCAGAGCCATCAACATCTGGATTTACAAGAGAAAAAGACAGAGGTGGAAAAGAAAAAAAGAGACATAGGAAAGGTACATATAACCAGGTCCGAGAACAACACAAACTAGCAGTATTCAATTTATCTGATAGAGTACTTACAGAAACAGAAACTAACCTACTAACAAGGGATTACGTTTCTGTATTTCTGAAAAATTAAAACCATTTGAACTAACATTGGATTTAGAAAGATTTTATCATGAATTAAGATTATAAAATTATTTTGCCAATAATGAAGGTATAGAGACAGAAGGAAATGTACAGAATGAGGAAACTTATGACTTAAGACAAGCATTACAAGTCAAATCTTCCTTTGATCTAGTAACAATGCAACCTCCCAATATAACAGCCTTTATAGAGAACATGGACAGGGAGGTGGACAATATAATAAAAGAAAGTGAAAAACAGAAACCAAAGTTTAATTTGAACTTAGAGGAGAAACAAAGTTTAACCAGCCTAAAGAAGGACAAGAGCATCATTATTAAAGAAGAAGACTCCTGTATATTTATGATTTGGATATGTCTGATGTATTTATTATACATTACATCAAGTACTGTACATATGTCAATAAGAGATCAGCCATTTCTTCTGTTGCAACACATATCTAGAGTTTGAGGCTCTGACACAAGGTAGTAAAATGTCAAGCAGGCCTCCATTTACATGCACGAGTCACTTGTAATACAGCCCCTCCCATTCCTTGATGTCACTGCAGCAACAGTGCAGAACAAAACATAAGGGTATCAATGCTGTCTAGCCTGGTTTTAGTTTAAGTTTGCAATGGCTTAAGGCAGTTCTGTCATGCAACTCACACAGGGAGTAGTACTTGTAGCCTTAATACTGTATGTGTAGAGCAAATAATACATCTAATAGTATTTCATTCAGAGGAAACAAAATCTGTTTCTTTGTACTGCTCATTTCTCTCTGTTAGACAGTTGTAACACGTTGTGGAGAGCAGTAGACTGAATCAGTCAATGAACCAATCAACCAATCGAGCAATCAGTCACTCTGTATTGAACCAGGTGAACACCCTTGAGAAGAGTCATTACAAGGTGGGCCTGGGCAGTTTACCAAAAAAATCACACAAGACTGAATTACTGTATACACATCCCCTTTCAGCAGCCTGAAAGTGGAGAGCTAGTTCATTTACTTTATAAAGTGTATTGTTTTACATTTCAAATGATCCTTAAATCTGAGTTTCTGACTGGAAATACCAAGACATAAAATGCATATGACATGGGAGGAGTGAGCTAAGCAAACACAGAGCACTACAAACACTGATACTGATTAGTTTCTTTACCTACAACAGCTGAGGCGTAGCATCTGATTTGTGCGTGACATCCTACTTTAAATGCTGGCATTACAAAGTGGGGGGGGCTGCTAGAGCTTATCCTTAGTACATTGAAAGTGAAGTGCTGTAGCTCTCACATCACTGCTAATTATTTATAATGGGAATTGGGGCACTCACAGTTTCCAAGGAGGTTAGGGGAATTTCTTAAGGGTTAGCGAGTAAGGGACTCTAGTGGAATTTTAACCAGAGTCCCCCAGTGCTTGTGCCTCTGCTTTAACCACTAGATTACCATTCTTCCATATGCTGCAGCTGGTGCTTTCCTGGTAACCTATTCCTTGTTATAGCTGAATTCTTTATTGCCTTACAGCAGCCATCCAGTCACTGACTGCCTAGTTACAAAGGGAAAGGGGCATATTTGCAAGATTGTTTGTCACTGCTGGTGTCAATAAAAACAGAGAATGCTAACACACACACACAACATAATACAACAGCTGTATAATACCACTTAAAACTCTTGTTGTACCCAGAGTCATTTATTGGGTAAACTGTTTTTGCTAACAAAAACAGTAACACAACACATACAGGCACTTCCTTATATGAATACTGTATATACCTCAAATCAGTGCTGCATCACATTCACATGGTCCTAGTCCCTATTAGACCTGCACTTCAGGATGTGCACAACACTTAACGGGTTCCTCCATTTCTCAAGTGGAGAACCAAGCATAGTGGGTTTGGTTTACTGGTGGAACTGCATTTAGTGCAGCACCATTATCTGTTGCTCTAATGACATCATCCTCCAGCAACATTGATAGTAAAATGGAGGACAAACACATTGATAACTTTTGGGGGCTGTATATTTTTATTTATAATCTAGATTTGGACAGCAATAGGACTGCTGGCAACTGGAGGAGGCACACAACAGTTACATATAAGGAGTTGGGAAAATATTGGTGTGAAACTATGGGAGACTTCCCCTTTAAGGAAGTGGACAAGGGTGGGGCTATAGTGGTAATTAAGTATAAAGATTATCAAAAAGAATGTTTGAACCAACTACAAGATGAAAACACCATGAGCAGGATTCTCAAAGCACTTGTGCTCAGCACATATTGGATGCCTCGGCACAAATGAGATGCGCCAAGTGCCAACTGTGGTATTTACTGATGATGTGCTGGAGAATGCCCCCCAGCACATCCCCACTGTGAATACCACAGTTGCACCCAGCCATGGATGTGCCGGCGCAACCCCTGGTCAGGCTGGCAATACAATGGGACAGCGCATCTCCTGATACACTGTGTTGAAAGCTGCCATTCACAGCCACTAACATGCAAATGGGGCCATTAGACATGCATGCAATGGAGCCATGTGCATGTCATTATAGCGCCATTTGCATGAGTACTGCAGGGATGTGCCTGGCGGATTGTGCCAGGTGCCCTGCAGGGCTGTCAGTACAGCCACATCCCAACATCTCTGGTGGTATAGTGGTCCCCCTCCCTGCCTGTAGCACCAAACCCATGGAAATAGTCTCTGTTATGATCCATGGTGGTATAGTGGCCCCCCTTCCTGCCTGTAGCATCAAACCCATGGAAATAGTCACTGTTAAGATCCCTGGTGGTATAGTGGAACCCCCTCCATCCCCACCCCAACCACATTGCAGAGCTTGATGGTCTACATAATCCTGGTGTTCCCATGGTCCCCCCACTACCCCGCCCACTCAGGCACCCCCACCCCAGCCCACTTCCCTTCCCAGCATGTGTAGAGGGCCAGCAGGCAGCACAACCCACCCACACACCGTCACAGCTGCCCGCCGACTGTGCTGTCCATGAATGACAGCATACTGTACCACTGTAAGTGCACTGGCAAACCTTGTTGAACAATGGGCTTGCAGCATGTACTGTATGCTGTCATTCGAAACTTAGTGAATGACACAGTTGTGAATGACAGCATACAGTACACACTGCAAGCCCATTGGTCAACACAGTCTACCAATGTGCCTACAGTTGTACAGTATGCTGTCATTCACAGACAGCACAGTCAGTGGGCAGTGGTGGTGGTGGTATGTGGGTGGGTTATGCTGCCCCTGGCCTTCTACACATGCTTGGATGGAGAAATGGTCTTGGGTGGGGGTGCTTGAGTGGGTGGAGGTTGGGGGGACCATGGGAACACCAGGATTATGTAGACCATCAAGCTCCTCAATGTGGTCAGAGTGGGGATGGGGGGGTTCCACTATACCACCAGGGATCTTAATGGTGACTTTTCTATGGGTTCGGCGCTACGGGCAGAGAGGGGGACCACTATATCATCAGGGAACCCTACGGGGCTGTCTCAAACGGGATCACTGATACAGGCAGGGTGGGGGAGCTGGACTGTCAGGGTGGGCAAGCTGCCATGCTGCTGCCCATAGTGCAGTAGCCTACCTGTGGGTGGCTACCCACTTAAGTCTGCTTGAAGTAGACTGATCTTTGGGAAGCACATCTCCATACTTGACCCTGGGATGCACCTCCAAGTTGGACTGTGAATGGGGCTGTAGTCCATATGCACGGGCATGCCCCCTTCACAGCCCCTCCAGATGCACTGCATATCATTATGGGCAGTATGCGGCACATCTGCGATGTGTTGGCTCATTGGGGTTGCACCAGTGCAACAGTCCCCTTCCAGAATTTCACTACAGCGCAAGTCAGGGATGTGCCGGTGCATCTCAGATGCACTGGGCACATCCATAGAAACTTAGAAACATAGAAGTTGATGGCAGATAAAGACCGCAAGGCCCATCCAGTCTGCGCATTTCTTTTTCTACCTTATGAATGTGCCATGGGCCTTTGCTCTGTCAATAGTCTATCTATTCATACTCATCTGTATTGCTCCCTTATGCCTATCCTATGACTGTTTGAAGCCCTGCACTGTATTCATATCCACCAATTCCTGAGGTAGGTCATTCCATGAATCCACCACCCTTTCTGTGAAAAAGAACTTCCTCACATTACACCTTAATCAGCCTCCCTCTAATCTCATGCTGTGTCCTCTTGTCCTGCTATTTTTCTTGTATTGAAACATGTTAAACTCTTTCACCTTGTTAATGCCCTTAAGGTGTTTGAATGTTTCAATCATATCACCTCTTTTCCTCCTTTGCTCTAGGGTATACATATTGAGTTTAGTTAATCTGTCCTCATATGTTTTCTGATGCAGTCCCTGCACCATTTTGGTTGCCGTTCTCTGGACTGCCTCAATTTGGTTAATGTCCTTGTGAAGGTGTGGCATCCAGTACTGCACACAGTACTCCAGATGGAGCCTAACCAGTGTCTTGTAAAGAGGGATTAGTACATCCCTCTTTTGACTTGTGATACTGCCACTAATACACCCCAACATCCCTCTAGCCTTACCTACTGCTTTAGAGATCTGCTTGGATGATTTCTGGTCATCGGTGATGATGATGCCCAAGTCTCTTTCATCCCTTGTGACTGCCAGCAACTCCCCTCCTAGCCTATAGGTGACTTCAGGGTTTCTCTTCCCTATGTGCATGATTTTGCCCTTCTTTACATTAAACCCCAGTTGCCACTCTTATGACCATTTTGCTAGTTTATCCAGATCTCTTCTCATTCTGCCCACACCATCTGGATCATCTACTCTGTTGCAGATCTTGGTGTCATCTGCAAACAGACAAACCTTACCCTCCAGTCCATCTGCAATGTCACTGATGAAGATATTGAAGAGGACTGCCCCCAGAACTGATCCCTGAGGTACCCCACTTGTGACTTGCATATCTTCTGACTGTATACCATTTACCACCACTCTCTGTTTTCTGTCCATCAACCAGTTTGCCGCCCAGTTGAGAATTCTGCCCCTACACTTTAGTACAGAACATACCTTTGGAGAGGTTACAAACTGAAATATAATAAATAGTACAAAATGCTGAAGATCAAATTATATGCAAAAGTGGGTAGCAGAAGCATTGATCGTGAAACATTCCAGAATACCCCTGTTTTATTGCCTACCCAAAATTCATAAAAATTCATTACAGCCTCCAAGCAGACCAATCATTTCAGGGATAGACTGTATTACTGAGCCACTTTCAATTGACATTGACCATCATTGCAAAAAATTGACACCAACTTTTCTAGCATTTCTCAAAGATTCTAAACACTGCATACAGCTACTGGAGGAACTTAAGAGAGATTCATACAAACACCTGCATCTTAGTAACCTTTGATGTCTAAAGTCTGTATACAAGTATACCACACACAGTAGGCCTACAAGTCATGGAATACTTTTTGTCACAAAGGACTGAAAACACACCAAGCAAGGAATTTTTGATCAGCTTAGCAAAATTTATTTTAGAAAACAATTACTTTAAATATGAAGATAATAGTTACCTCCAAAATACTGGAACAACAATGGGAGCCACAATATCTCCCATGTATGCAACCATGTACATGGCATACTTTGAATCCTTACATATTTTCAATGAAGAGAATGAATACAAAAATTCCATCCTCATATACAAACATTTTATAGATGATATATTGATTATTTGGGAAGACACACAAGGAAAATTGCTAGACATATGTATATATATATATATATATATATATATATATATATATGAATTCATTATATCCCTATTTACAATTTACTTTAAACTATAACGAGTCATTGATACCATTTTTGGAACTGAACATAATCTTTGAGAATAATAAAATAGTCACAGATTTATATTGCAAACCCACAAATAAAATTACCACACTGCATGCCACTAGCTTCCACCCTCCAGCATTAAAAAAAAGCATTCCTTACAGTCAGATGCTATGGCTTTAAAGGAACAGTGGAAGTGAAGAGAGACTTCAGAGGAATGTGGGTAAACTTAAACAAAGATTCCCCACAAGGGGCTGTAACCAAAATACTTTAGAAAAGGCAGAAGCAAGAATCAGTCAACAACATTGAGTAGGTCTTTTGAGAGACAAACCAAAGGAAAATAATAAAGGGAAATTGGCCTTTTCAACACGGTATTAAGAACATTTCAAAAAGATAAAAAAAGTAATCATTAACAATTGGAATATTTTACAGAGTACAGACAGTGGACATATAGTTTTTCAACAGAAACCATGGATCACAGCAATAAAAACCAAGACAAAAAATGAATTAGTCAAAACTCAGCACTGGACTGCTAAAAAAAACACACACAACATGGCTAAGTAGAGATGTAAAATGATTTTATTCCTGTGGTAATTGCACTCTCTGCAATAATGCAATTAGAAGTAAAGAGATAAAAAGTACTTGTCAAGACAGAAGTTTGGTAATGAAAGATTTTATTACTTGTAACTCAGATCATGTTGTGTACTGTATAATCTGCTCATGCTCTTTGTATTATATAGGGGAAAGTACAAAACCATTGAAAATTAGAATTACTAAATACAAGAGCAACATCAGGAGAGGAGAGGAGATGAAAGATCCCAACTGGCTAGACACTTCATGACCTGTAACCATCAAATATCAAGCTTAAAGATTTTTGGGTTTGAAAAAGTACCCAAACCAGAAGGTGGAGGAGACTGGGAAACACAGCTACTGAAACGGGAAGCATGGTGGATATATACACTAAGGACTTACATCAGAAGATATGGACTTAATAAAAATTTGATTTGGACTTCTTTCCATTAATATTTTATGTTATATCCTCATGATTAACTGAAATGAACATGAAATTATTGAAAGCTGTTATGTATTTGGTACCATTTTAGTTATACACATACATAGAGATTAAAATTATATTTAACATTTATAGATAATACACATACATTTTCAACTTCCCCCTTCCCCACCCCCAAACTCCCCTTCCCTCCCCTTAGATAACTAGGATTATAATCCCAACATATAATTACATGAGAAATTCTTACCTATTTTATAAATCTGTAAATGAAATTATAACACCATATTTAAATATTGGTATAAAGGATACATTAGAATCTTTCCTATTTCTTCAATCTAAGAAATTAAATAAATTAGGGTCAGGAAGTGTCCCAGCCCTATAATGGATTAGAAATGTCCCTTTATTCAACCAGCCTTTTTTTATATACACAAAATATAATATCCCACAATATCTGTACCAATACCCACACAATTCCACTTTCCCTTTAGCGAGCTTCTCTCTTGCCCATCCTAAGGGCTGCAGCTTTCTTTACTTACTTTTTAAATTCTGACTTGTCTAAAATCGCTCTTTTATCTGCAACACCACTTTATTTTGGTTGTGCATGGCTAGACTCTGTCAAAGCTGTGGACAGCATAACAATCCATTGAGTGTAAAAAGAAAAAATGAAGTAAAGTTAAACTTTTTAGCCAGAAGACCTTTAGATATCAGAGCTGGAGGGAGACCGACACAATATTAAAAACATCAGTTTCCCAGTGGCTGGGCCACCCAGCATGTCATTCAGGTGACATAATCACGCCTCAATCTTGAGATGTGATAACAGATGGCCCAGCCCCTTCAGCTCCACACTCCAGAAGCAGAAGACAAGTGGTGTCCTCGATAATGGTGGCAGCAATTTTGAAAATGTTTTGAAAATCTAGCTCGGATATCTTTTCACTGATTAAGCCATATGGTAAACGGGACTTTTTCTTGTCAACCTAAGGATTTATTCTACCAATTGAGCTGCAAGCTACATCTATTAAAATATATGGTAAGAATTTTTTATTCGGTTCAGAAGTCAACCAGGACAAGCTAAAAGACCTTGAAAGATAGTTCTCATTTAATAAAAAAAAGTTTAAAACTCAGTGATACTCTAATATAGAAGAACATTTTTCATACTGCCTTTTTCTTCTCCATAACAGAGAGAGCCAAGAAAACAGAACTGAAGAACAAAAGAATTACATTCCGTTCACTTTGATAAAAACTTCAAGTTAATTAATTAGCAGAAAGTGTTTTATTTCATTGGAAGTTGCTTATTTTTAAGTAAAAGAATTACAAAAATAAAAATAGCAGGTTTTAATAATTTAGAAAATAAATAAGGGGATATGAATTCTAACTTTAAAAATATTTTTGTTTGTTTCATTAAGGCCATACTAGGACACCATCTGCATTACCAAACATAAATATACAAGAAAGCCTATTACAGGTGTGTTTCCCCTGCACTTAAAAACTTAAAAACCTAAACACTTTTCAATATTTATTATATTTGTAAAATATTGGAAGAACACTTGAGCCTTAGTCGCTTACTTCAGTAATATTATATTTTTAATTTTTTTATTTACTAGAGCACTTTTGAATGGTCTGAGGAAGGGGCAGGATTGTTCAGAAAGCGTTATCAAATGGAAAAGTTTAAGAAAGTGAAATGTGCCCCTTCGATGTAACTTTAAAGTGAAAAATCTTGAGATACTTGTGAAGAAGATTTGTCACATGAATATATTGTTATGAACTACATTGCAAAAAAACAAAAAGGAATATAAGTAAAAGGAGAATTATCCTGAATTTGGAAAAGGGTTGAGAGTATTTTTTTTTTACTATTACCACACCACCTGAGGGCAACTATGGTCCTGCAGGTTGCATCGGTTGCTTATGGACATGGTGGCCATGTCCAATGTCTGACAATGGTGATGTGCTGCCTGTTGCTGCGTACCTGTAGTGGGGACACTGTTACCTGTATCCAGTGGCCATGGGTGGTGCGTAGTGCCTGGTGGCAACTGCTACATGTTGTTGGGTCAATGTCCATGCTGATGCCAGCCCTGGGCAGTGTTGGGACTCTGTTCTTCCTGCCATTGTTGTGTTGTACTCATTGTGCTGTGTGTTGCATCTGGCATTGTACTGTGTACATTCTCCAGACTGCCAGGTGTGGTGTTGTGTGGCATGACAATGGTGGTTATCGTGCTGTCCTTGGATCCAATCAGGCACAACTGCAGGTAGAAGTGTGCTGACAGGTGTGTACACAAATGATGCAGGCCACCGCACATGGTTGTTGTGGGTGTTTCATGGATGCAGTGCCCCATCTGTGCCCATACAGCTGTGCAACTGTACTGCGCCATAGTGCCCTGGTCATATCCACCAAAGCATGGCATGGGTTTTGCTTCCTGTGGGTCTTGACTACTGTTCCATGCCCCCACGACTGTTTCAGATTCCAGAGTATGTCTCACTGGGCCTCTGCTGGTCACATGTACTGCTCTCTGCATGCCACTGTACAGTGAAGCATGGTGTTACACTGTGGTACTGTATCAGGCTTCATACCTGCACATGGACACATGTGGATGGGTCCCTGTGCAAAGTAGCACTGCAGTTGTTCCTCACAGTACCCTTATGCCCCCTCACCCCAATGCTTCCCACCATGCAGCTGGCACCCACTACAGATGTTGTACACATGCAAGTCCACAGTGTCAGGCTTACCTTTTTGCCTTGCACATTGTGTACTGTGTGTCTGCACATCTGCCCTTGGTACCTGTGCATTTCTGTGGCTGTGACATGGGCTTCACATAAGTGGACGCAAGGATGTCCAGATGCTGCACAATGCACATGGGCGCAGAACCAGCAGCTGTGCTGACACATGTGTAGCTTGGCACCTGGCAGTCAGTGTCCCGTCCTGTGTTGTCGAGTGGGAGGTATGTGCCTGGCTTTTTATTTGTGCCCACATTGGGATGTTCCACACTTCTGCCAGTGCCACAGTGGTGGTGTTGATGTTGTTATGCTTCAAAGTGTTGCTCTATCACCTCACACCTTGCACGGTGTCCTGCTGACACTCCCCCATGTCTCATGTCACTTGCCATGCTGTCAGGCTCCATGTCCCCATCCAGTGCCATGTCTTCCTCCTGTTCTGTCTTGGGCAGTGACACACACTGCTCAAGTGCAATGTTGTGTAGGATACAGCAGGCAACCACTATCCTGAATGCCATCTCAGGGCTGTACTACAATGCCCCACCAGAGCAGTCGAGGCATCAGAAGCTGGCCTTCAGGATCCCAAACATGCACTCGATGACAGATCCACTGCTGGATTGGGCCTCGTTGTAATGCTCTTCAGCTGTGGTCTGTGGGGATCTCACTGGTGTTATCAGCCATGGCAGCTGTGGGTATCAACTGTCACTTGTTGGGGTTTGGGTAGACATTGGGTTAGTTGCTCATTCATATATGCTGCACAACACACAGCTGTCATCTGTTGTGGCAGGTGCACACACAGTGTGGCCATGGGCATGCACAGTGTGCTGGTTGTGGTATCATACGTAAATCGCACATGCCTGCAGGGTTTGCACTGTGTGCAGGCCCCAGCCATGGTTGTTGGTCCTGTTTTCATCCCTTGTGTGGTGTTCCTGTCTTATGTCCTTGTACCATTTGGGTGGTTTGCATGCTGTTTGCATGCTGTTCTCAAGTTTCGCTGCACTGCGCATTCACACATGACCACACTACAGTGCCTACCGATCAGCCATCCGCCGGTGATCTCCCCTTTCTCAAAGGCCTCATATAGGCCATAGTGGTGGAATATGTGGGAATCATGGCAGGATCCAGGGTACTTGGCTACCACATCTAGCATGTGACAGTCACTGTCTCATACTACCTGAATATTCATTGAGTGACAGCCTTTCCAGTTGATGTATGCATCACCATCAGTGTGTGGTGCCCTGATGGCCACATGGGCGCAGTCTATTGCCCCCAGAACACAGGGGAATTATGCCACATGGTAGAAGGCCTGCTTAACCTGCAGCTGTTGTTGTGCATCCCTTGGATATTTGATGTACCTCATGGTATGCCGTAGCAGTGCTGTGAGGAACTTCCTGAGGCACTTTAACATAGCAGGCTGGGATATGCCCACTGTATCTCCTGTGGGAATTTGGAAGGTCCCTGTGGCTAGGAAGCTCAGCGCTGCTCTGACATGCACCTCCACAGGTAGTGGTTGTCCCCTGTTGGTGGCACTATGTAGGTCCTCCCACAGTTCCTGGCACAGCTGCCTTATTGTGCTCTAGTTCAGTCGAGAGCGAGTGATGCACTGCTCATCTGTGAGCTCCTCAAATGACTTTCTGGTGAAGGTTACATGTGGAGCAGTTCTCCTTGGTACCATCACTTGCACCTGTGGTTCACCATTCCCCTGATTCCTGCCATGACACCTGGCATGCCTGCGGTCCCATTGTTCGGCCATCATGATGCCCAGTAGGGCTTGTGCTGCTGACATTGTTGTTGCTGTGTGTCTCAACACACTGCTGCCTCAACTCTGGCTCTAGAATTGGGGGGGGGCTTATATATGCTGCTGTCTGCTTAGACCACCTCCACCCTGGTCTAAGTTGCACCTGATTGTTGGCCATTCTTGACTGCTCCAATTCTTCTGGAATACCATTTGTGTCATACATGTCATTTGCTCATGTCGCAAGTCGCATTATGCATTGACACATGGTTTGTTGAACGTAAGTCAATCGTAACTCATGTTTGGCATAGCAGTTGTGTCTTTGGGCGCAAGCTTCCTTCTGGAATAGCGTAAGTCGCAGATGTAACCTGCAGTTTGCACCATTTGTGGTGGATGTACTCCTTTTGTGTCTGTCGTATCCCTTCTGGAATCGGGCCCCTGTAGTCATTACAGTACTTCTTGGTACAGGAGAAAACAGCAGAATGTGGCTACTTACCAGGATTCTTAAAAACATACAAAAGAGCATCAAAGCTGCTGCTTACAATAATTTATTTGTGTAGCATAGTGAAGACAAGGGGGCACAATCACAAACATTATGAAGAGCAGAGAGGCAGAGGCAAATTAGGTGCTCCAGTAAGCATGATGTGGATAAAACAGCTCAGCGCAGTAGTTACTGGTACCATCATCACCCCCCTCCCATAGTACCATCAACCCTGACACCATGGCAGTGCATTTTAGCATCAGAGAAAATGGAGGAAAATGCTGGTACTCACCAGAATTCTGTTAAAAAAAACATACAAAACAGCATCAAAGTTGCTGCTTACAATAATTTATTTGTGTAACATAATGAAGACAGGGGAACACAGTCCCAAACATTTTAAACAGAAGATTGCAAAGGTAATTTAAACACTCTAGTAAGCACAAATCGGATAAAACAGCTCAGTAGAGAAGTTATCGGTACCATCAATCCCCAATACACTTACACTCGCAAACATCGTAGCCTAAGAACATGTAAATCAATGCCTCTCTCTCTCTCTCTCTCTCTCTCTCTCTCTCTGCCTCTTTCTCTCTCTTTCTATCTCACTCTTTGAGGGTCTTGTGAATTGTGCATTACAAACATGAAAAGGCCACTCTGCAAAGGCGTGGTGCCATGGCAGTACTTTTCAGCACAGGAGAAAACGAAGGAATGCAGGCAGTCACCAGAATTCCATAAAAAAGCATACAGAACAGCATTAAACCTGCTGCTTACAATAATATATTTGTGCAGCATAGTGAAGACCAGGGAGCACAATCCCAAAGGTTTTGCGCTATGTGCAGATCACTTTGTCAGGGGTCAAGATCTTGTTCATGTGGCCCCTATTTTATACACTTGAAGAAAAGAGGAACACACTGTGTAAAACAACAAAGATTCTTTAATGCTACAAAAGGAGTACAAATAAAGAATTTTAGTTTTCTGACTAGTACTGTGTTTGAGGTATGCTGGTTCTGTTTACAATAATTTACTTGTGCAACATAGTGAAGATCATGACATACATCAGTGAGCTCTCTCTTTCTCTCTCTCGCTCTCTCTCAATATACGCTATATAAAGGATACCTAAATACATTTTTATGGTTCTATGTGATAATAGCGAACATGAAATGGCAATCGCTATTATTGCATGTGAATATCACCAAAAAGCAAATCGATGATATACACTTGCCAGCGACCTGACATCCACAAATAAATGTTTTTGGGGGGCTGTAGCACTCGCCCCATATCACCCCTCATTTCTGCCCCCCCCTCCGGCACCACCCTGATTTTAGATTCCTGACTCCAGGGTGGTGCATGTTTTGGGAGGGGGCACAGTCTGCATGTAAAAAGAATTAAGTCCCGCAGTCGCAGGCAGAGGCAATATTCTCACCCTCCTGGTTCCAAGCCCCAAACCCAGTACCTGCTGTGCTGGAGCTAGCCTCCCTCACCACCACACCACATGGCTGGCTCAGCGGCAGTAGGCACACTACACCATAATAACCCTCTTCCCTTCCCCTCGTCATCCTCCCTTTCCAGTTGCCCTCCATACCCTCGTGGTAGCAGTGAGTCACTACCCTTGCGGGTTGCCCATGATAATATCACTGAATACAAGTCACCGTTTTGATGGTTGCCCATATTCAGTCACTATTATCACAGGATACCGTTTTTTATGCTCTATTCTCTGTCAAGGTTTAACTAATCTTACTGTTCCAGGTAAATTAAGCCCCATACTATGTGGAGTCCGAGTTTCTAAGCTGTTTCTTATTACTGCAGTGCCACTCATAATTTCTATTTTCTCTCTCTGTAGCTAAAACTGCAAAAGTTGTTTTTCTGTGCTACCTAGTATCTATGCATCTCCGTACGTCATGCATCAGTGTGGCATGATTACATCAAAGGAGCAACAGTTGGCATCTCAGCCTACTGTGCTGGATGTGTGACTCTCAGCATCTTATTAAAAAAAACATTTTGCCATTCATTAATGTTGATAAACATTCATTATTAATATTTTAGTAACTGAGAGGATTTTTACTTGCAGCATACCAGTTGAATGCCCTATAGCTATTTGCATAACATTTTATTACCTTGATTTCGATGGTCAGCCATGCATTAATAAAGTGTCCTATATGCAGAACAGACATGGTATATCATACTGCTGTTGCTGCAATCGGTTTCTAAAATGCAAATGTTTTAGCCATAGTGTTGCCTGACATACCTTAGTTTGCTTGACTTATTTATTTCCCTTTACTGAATATGTATCATAAATGAGTTTGAGGAATAGCATGTAACCCCCAACACACACACACTCCAAGTAAAGTCAGTGTATACATAGAACAGACTAAAAGCAAAACCTATGGATTATATCTTATAGTGGGGATGGGGTAGTTACTGTATTATAATTATGTTTAAAAGGTACATTTTCATATTTACAAGGCCATGAATTGTTTATACTCAGATGTCATGTGACCCTTACTTACCCTTCAACCACTCCCACCGTTGTTTGTATATTTGTATAAGCACAATGTGACAAGGCTTTTCCTGTCACAGAACCCAGCACACACACCGGACACTTGTCAATACATTATTATGTCAATGGCAACCTGCAAATCCATTCAGTAACCTCGAGGTACGTCTTACTCAACAATGTAAGATACAGATCTATTTTGTGGATAGGGTGTTGCTGATGGCGGAACACCACATGTAATTAGATACATTTTTATGGAACTTTAAATTTTCTTTTTGCTTTACTTGGTGGAGGTGGCAGTGTGGTTGACTTGGTGGATCAATTACCCAAATGGTGGTGGCCTCTAAGATACATTTTCAAGCCATAGGGGATGCTGTATGTTGAAGATGTGCCCAGTGGCTGTGCTGTGTTCCATGGTGTGGTGGGATATCACTATTACATGGGGTGAAAAAATTGTCTATATCTTAATTATGACTGCAAGCTGGTTCACTATGGCTTCACCCCATGAATTCCTCTCAATTCTAGCTGTGTCACCTGGGAAGGATGCCACTCAGAGGACACTGCAAAAGAGTTAAAAACTGTGGCAGCTGACAACTGTGTATGGTGGTATGAGGCTGGGTGGACACCAGCAGATAGGAAAGTATGGTGATGTGTACATGATCAGGGAGTATAGGCTTGACTGAAAAAACATTTTTTCACCATAACATGCGCAGCTGCTTTAAGCTTGCAAGTTATAGCATTACCTATCTGCAATCTCTGTGTCACTCACCACCAGAAAAAAACCAGCAGAGTTGTGCTCATCTTACCTTCTGGGTATTAGCTACTAAGTAGCTAATACCCAGAAGGTGAGATGAGTACAACACTACTTACAAAATGAAGTGTATAAGTGACACAGCCATGCCAATAAATCAGACCTCCTAAGCCACTGTAAATGGGATGAAACACAAATCAATCAGCCCCGCACCTCCCCCCAAAAAAGTTATAGGTCAACTGCTATAAAGTATTTGTATTACAAATAAGCACAATGTTCATCTAGCAGTTCCTCAATCCATTAACCGAACAGCTAGGAAATCTTTCTAAATGCTTATCAGGGCACAGTTCACAGTCTCAGGCAACACCATTCATGGCATTTTGTCTTCGCATCATCACATTGATCCCCAATGGTAATGTTCTCTTTGCACCTTTGGCCATTATTGTGACAATAACACAAACTGATTTAATTCCCAAACAGAAATGGGGAGACTTGAGATGGATAATGCAACAATGTCAAGGTGGTTGGCTGATATTGTTTGGTGTACAGTACTGGCAGAAGAGGTTTTACACACAGTAACACATCATGTAGGAATACTTCTGGTGCTGCCCATCACGTCTCCCACTGCACAGTGCTTCACCTTACACCCCACACCACATACAAAATAGAGTGCAGACTATATAAATGCGAAGGTGACAACATTTTTTTTCTAAATTTAAAAACTTTGGGTATTTCTAGCCGATGTCTGTTTATACTTTTACCTTTGGTGAGTATTTTTGGTACTGGTTTCACCGACAGATGTTTACTTTGCTTGTGCATATCAGTGCCCCACCTGCTGTGGTTACCTTAAGGATAGAGGACTGTCCATTGCTTGGAAGTAAAAGAAGATTCCTAGATGCAAAATGTGGAAAAAAAATCCACCCCTCCCCAAAACAAAAAAAACAGTGGTTACATAACAACCATGAAAAATGAAATTTACAACATTTCATACCTCCAACAAAAAAAAAAAACACTGTTGCAGATATACAGTATAATACAGTAATCCATGCATAAAAGTCCATTTTCGGCTGAATGATAAACATTCTAAAGACATATATTATAAAAACAAGAAGAAATATTCATGTCATTAAAAAATTGTTTACTATAAACAAATAATCATACATTGATACAGTATTAAATGCATGCATCATTTATTTAGTCAAAATGTGCAATACACAAGTCCCAGCACTACACTAAAGAATCTGAAACATACCTTGATGGGTGGAACAGCTCCCCCCAACACAGACTCACAAACCCATCTGTACTACAGTAAAAAAGTTAAATAGCTGCAGCAAGACAGAACAACAAAAATTATAAATTATATGTGTGCGTGGTATTAACTGGTATTGACTATATAAACTGCAAGCACTGTGATAGTTTCTCACTGAGATATAAAGGACAGGATTCAATTCACAACATGCTTTGGTAGATGCAGGCTCACGTACACTGTAAGAAAGCACTCACAGAATAAGAAAATTATGCATTTGCACTACAATGTTTCAGTCAGCATAGTAGAGCTTTTTCCAGAATAAGGCAAATAAGATGGTTTGTCATGTGCAAAAATAGCATTTATTCAACTGTAAAGCCAAGCAGGTCAGTAAGCCCTTGATGCGTTAATAAATGTCACTCCTCACTCGCTGCTATGATGCTATCTTCAGAGTGGCATGTGCAACTCAGGAACAGCAAGCAATAACAACATCACTGAGATGGCCACGAAGAAACGTCTTGGACTGGCATTTTATTAAAGCATTCCATTTATGTGTACAAGCACTTTTCTCCTGAAATAAAAGGTATGTGATTAGAAGAACAAATGGCCATAAGGGAAAAAGTATTTGTTTAGGTCTCCTTTAAACATGTCCCTAGACAAAAATGTTTATGAGTGTAAGTGTGTGGGGGAGTGAGTGATTGTACCGATAACTACTGCACCAAGTTGTTTTATCCACATCATGCATACTGGAACACTAAGTTGCCTCTGCCTCCCTACTGTTTAAATCTCTTACCTTTGTGGATTATTTATTTTCCTGCCAGTGGCACTGTCAGTTGATGGCAATTCGCTACACTCTTCTGACACAGACTATAGATGTCTGGCAAGTTCTTTTCTTTCTCTGCTGCTCTGTTTCCCTGAGCAAGAACAGATTCCTACAAACTGAAAAGTTTATTGGCTCTGAACTGTTTGTGTGTCCTTCTGTGGCTGGGAATGGGAACAGTGGTGTTACAAGCCCTTCTAAACAGAGAGTGTAGGATAGTTGTAGTTAAAGTGCCACTGCCCAGAAAATAAACACCACAAAGATAATCATCTTTCCTTTTCAGGTATTTGTCCTTTTTATGTTGGCTCGCACTTGTGCACCCGACATATTGCATTAGTAGAAGATTTGGAGGTGCTGTCACTGTGGGCGAATCCAGGGCATGCATCAGTAGGTGCGTCCCTCATTACTCAATAAGGCAAATGCAGGCGCTGACACCAGCAACACATAAACTAGCCACCAGATCAAAGAAAAGGTCCACTGCAATAAGAGCCAAGCTTCTCATGCAGCGGCATGCCTTTCCTGGTGAACCAGTTTACAAAACATGGCAGCATGCCACCACAGAGTGCCCCAATCCACTTAATTTGTCGACGGGGGAGCCCACTCCCTATTGGCATAATGCAACCCCCTCTCCCATCTAAAGTGTGTGCCGAGTGGGTGCCCAATCCCCCTCTGCATCATGTTCCCCTTCCCAGTTTAATTACCCAATGGGGGAGCACACTCCCCGTTGGCATAATGTCCCACCCCTATTTGTTGTGTGCCAGTGGGGGCGCCCAATCCCCCATCGGCTACAGAACCCCCCCAAAAAAACACTCAGGTAGCATGCTGGGAGCCCACCCCAGCAAATGCCGCTGTAAAAGAAAAACAGTCATGTAATTTTTTTTTTTAAACCTGCAAAGCAGAAAACGATCCCTCGTCGACTCTGGTGGCCCAGCCCCCAACCGGCACCAACCCTCTGTGCACCCTGCCTCCCCACACCCCATACTTACCTCTGGAGCACGGCTCAATGATCTTCAGTGGACCAGGAACACGTCTGCACTCTTCAAAGCCGACCATGAACTGAAGAAATGCCAGTAAGCTGTATAATGGCATAAATAGGTTTTTTTCAACTTTAGTGCATATCTCGGGCATTTTTGGCACCAAATTTTCAACATGGGGTTATTGGGACCCCTTCTTATGAATTCAGTCACTGTCATGGTAACATTCAGTCCCGAAAGGTGATTTTGCAGTCACTGCATGGAATTACCTTTTGGGACCGATTAACAAAATGACAGTGCCGCTGTTCATGAGGGAGGCTCTCAAAAAGCCTATGTTGCAAATTTGGTGGAAAAAAATCCAAAAATGACTGTTTTACGAGTGTGCATTGCACAGTTTCCACACACGCTTGTAACTTCATGAATTTGTAATAGTTTCACTCCAGATTTTCAAAATTGACATTTTTCCACACCCCCTTATGAACAGTACAGCTGTCATTTTACATATTCTGGCTGAAATGTGTTTTCGCATGTCCAGCACAGAATAGCGCAGCCACTGTGTGAAAATCCATTTTCAGGACTGTTTGAGAAAATGATGGTGACACTAATCATGAGCAGAGGTCCTAAAATGCCTAAGTTGAAAATTTGGTGATTAAAGTCCATAAAATGACTGTGTTACAAGGGTGCGTTGCGCAATTTCCACACACCCTTGTAACTTCACAAATTTGCAATATTTTCATGCCAGATTTTCAACACTGCCATTTTTCACATCTCCTTATGAACATTACAGCTGTCATTTTTCACATCCTGCCCAAAATGTGTTTTCACACCTGTGGCACACAATGGCATGGTCACTGTGGAAAATCAAATTTTGGGACAGAGTAACAAAATTATAGTGCCACTGTTCATAATGGGAGATCCCAAAATGCCTATGTTGAAAATGCGGTAAAAAAAATCCAAAAAATAATTGGGTTACGTACTTGTATTGTGCAGTTTCTAAGACTGCTCATGACCTCACCAATTTTTCATATTTTCACTCCAGATTTTCAGCGTTGCCATTTTTTTAAACCTCCTTATGAACATTACAGTTGTCATTCTTCACATCCTGCTCAAAATGTGTTTTCATGCCTGTGTCACCAAATGGCATAGTCGCTGTGCAAAACCACCCTTCGGCTAACAAACTGATAGTGCCACTCTTCATGAGCTGGGGTCACAAAAAGCCCATGTTGAAAATTTGGAGTGAAAATACCAATAAACCCCTATGGTGTTAGTTTTTCCAACTGTAACATCCCACCCTGTAGAGACTGACAGGTGTCGGGTGTGACTTGGGATCATTAGCTGTAATGCTCATGCCACTCCACCCCACTCCCACTCTGCAGCCACTGACAGGCATTGAGGTGTGCCATGTAGTGTTTGGCCCTAAAGTTTACCCCATTCTCCTATACTGCACCCATCTCAGCATATTTTCTTATGGAACGGGGTAAGTATAAGGCCCAAAGACCCCAAAGCACACCACAACACTTGTCAGTGTCTACAGGGTAGGGTGAGGTAAAATGGCATGAGCGTTATAGCTGATGACCCAGAGGCACACCCCAATGCCTATCAGTCTCTGCAGGGTGGGGTTGGGGTTGGTGTCAGTTAAATACTTCACTGCCAATCCTATTATGCATCTCTAACTCCTGCACTACCAATGCCAGCGAGACAACATTCAGCATTGACAAATGCTTGTTTTACTTACTGTGCTTTCAGTCACTCTTCTTTCATCATATAATAAATGTATACAGTGACAGCCATGTTGAAATTTGGTTTTGCCTTGATCCACAAGTTCCCCAGACCACGTTTCAGAAACTCACAATATGTCATGACCAGTTACCATACTAATATTTAATGTTTGGATAGCTATGATACCTGTATAGAAACTGAAACTGTGTGTTTTTTTGGAGGGGGGGGCATGCTAACAGGATGGTCCAAACATATAATTGACACATAGATGCATCTGAAAACAAGCTGTTTTAGCTCAGTATATCTTTCCTGGGAAAACATTGAAATTAATTAACTAATTAATTCATGAATTAATAATTGGCTTACGTTTTAATGTTTTAAAGTCATTTATTTACTGTCTGCCACTGCAGAAAAACATTTGATTTGATTGCAGTTTGTGTCAACTGCATTATAGTATATGGTTAGTGCTTATTGTGGATAAAAAGCAGTGGCTTTCGAAAAGTTGTTGTAGGGCAGTTCAAAGGTCAAGAAAAGCTGTTGTAGTAACGTTCTGATGTCACAACGATACTACAACAACTTTTCCCCTTTGAGCTGCTGCCTGATTGGCCAAAACAGCGCTGTGGTAAAAATGAACAGAGTAAAATGGCGGTGAAGGTTAGCGAGTGGTCTGGAGAGTGGTGGAATCGTGTAGTTTGGACACTGACTACCTTTGACTCTGTGTGTCCAAACTATCAGTGTGGCAGTTTTCTTTTACTTTTTTTAAACACCAGTGCTGTAGATTATCGCGGTCGAGAGCAGAGTGGCACTGCATCGAGAAACGCAATGTTGTCGGGAGAGCATAGCAGGACTTCACCGTGGACCTGGAGCAAGTGAACATGAACACAAGGTATGAATCCTTATGAAATTAAAGTTTTCTACAGTCTAGGAACCATATACTATACAAAATAGTGTATGGATGGCCATACACAACTAACGCTGTGTTTCTATCTCGGGGATGTGATGACGTCATTCAGACCTCTCGAGCTTCGCTCTCAAGGTCTGTATGCCATCATCACATCCCCTCAATAGAAACACAGCCTTGTTGTGTATGGCCACCCATACACTATTCTATATATTGTATTTTATTTGAAGTCAAGAGTATTTGATCCTAGCAATCTGGTTGCACTTCACATAATAATGGTAGACACAAAGAACCATGTGTACAACATAGAGGATAATGGCTGGGCGATAGTGTACAGCAATGCTGTGTTCACTTTGAGAGGTTCTCATGACAACCACGTAAACCTTGAGAGTGAAGCTCGAGAGGTTTACGGTTATCATGCAGATTCGAGAAGTGAACTCAGTGTGGTGTACTGTTGCCCATCCATTGTCTTTTACAGTTTATGGGCAGCAGTTAAACAATAACAAAGAGGATGGAGGTCGCGAGGGCCAGTGCTGGAAGCCATCCCTACTGGACAAGCAATCGCAAAGGTAATTTTACCTCGGAACTCACAGCAGTCACGACCGCAGGAGAGAAACTGCTTGCCTTCCTCTGATTTTGGTGCCTTTTTGAACAACGGCTGACTGCGCCCCTCCACACGGCCGAAAACTCACTGCAGTTTGGTGCTCAGGCGAGAACAGAATTCTATCCTGTAAAGGCTTCAGGTGCCCTTTAGTTAGCATTTGCAACAATTGATTTCTGTAGTAACTGTTGTTAAGTTTGTTAACTGCAGAGCCTGAGCTGAGTGAGGTCGGGGCAATTGTGTTGGACTGTGCTCACTGTAAAGGGACTACACTGGGGATAGAAATGCTAAGTTGTTAAGTTTATTCCTGCTAGCAGACTTAAAGTCAAACAGTTTACAAACTGACTCTGCATAGCCATTGGTTCTATTATAAAGCTTTAAACCACTAGACCTTTCGCCCGCCCCCCCGCCTGTGCCTACTCACTACTTGCTATTTAATCACCCCTGTCTCTCCCTCTTCTGCAGATCTCACCCCCCTCCCCCGAGGACGGAGGTTGCGAGGGCCAGTGCTGGAAGCCCTCCCTACTGGACAAGCAATCGCAAAGGTAATTTTACCTCAGAACTCACAGCAGTCATGACCGCAGGAAAGAAACTGCTTGCCTTCCTCTGATTTTGGTGCCTTTTCTAACAATGGCTGCCTGAGCCCCTCCACACGGCCGAAAACTGACTGCAGTTTGGTGCTCAGGCGAGGCCCCACCGAACGCTATGCGTTCGGCTCCCCAGAGCCCCCACCACCACCCTTGGTCGGCACTCGAATTTATAGGGAAGGGTAGTCAGGTGACGAGGTTAATAACCTATCAGCTCACTTTTCCAGCTGCAGGTTATGTTAGGTTACCACTAGAGGCCACTGAAATATAACTTTCTCTATCAACTTATATTATGTTATCACTCCTACTAACTGCCCTCCTGGCTTCCAGGATCCTACAATATGATCAGCTACCCCCTCTAGAGGCACCAAAGCCACACTACCACAACATTTCCATTTTTTACTTATTTACCTATAATGACAACAGACCCAATCTCAGCAACACTTCTCAAGCAAGCCAATCGGTTCTTGATGGCCTATACCCTCACGCTGTCTCTCTAACCCTCACACCCTCACATGCTACTCACTGCACCTTAGCACTCCACCACCTCCCAAGACCACAACCCCCCACCACCACGGCTAACACCTTAACTGCCCCCCACACCTCCCTAGCCCTTCTAGCCTGTGTCTTTCACAGTCTACCTGTCCCTACCTCCAGTGATAAAGGCCCCTCATCCTACCAATCCCAACGACACTCATCCAAACTCTGCAGGTTGGCCCTCCTACGGCACACCCTCCTACTTCTATTACTATCGGGCAATATCCACCCCAACCCAGGTCCACCCAGCACAAAGGCCTCCCCAAACCACTCTAGGGGCAGACTACTCCTTGCAACTCTAAATATTTGCAGCCTACCAAAAAAACTCACTCCTCTCCAAGGCTGGGTTGCCCAGCATACACCCGACATCCTAGCCCTCTCGGAGACCTGGCTTTCAGAGAAAATACCCAATAATGCGGTCCCCCTCCCTAATTAGTCTCGCTTCAGGACCGATAGGGCCAGCAAGAGAGGTGGCAGCTGTGCAATTTATGTTAAATCCCCACTCCAAGCCACTGAAGTTAACACCTCTGTTCCACAATGTGGCGCCCAGACACTAACAGTCAAACTCAGTCTGGGCACCAAAACACTATACATCATTTCTGCCTACATCCCCCCGAGAAACCAAAAACTCGCCTTTGATTCTATCCTCCACACTATCTCTAACCTACCCAATACTAGTGAACTCATCTTAATGGGAGACTTCAATGTCAACTGGCTAGCCCCCTCCTCGTCCAGCTTCAAGGATGCTGCTCTAGCATATTACCTAACCCAAATAGTCACCTCTCCTACCAGAAGGGACTACAGAACCGGGGCCTCCACCCTGTTAGACCTTATCTTCACAAATAGGCCGCGGAACCTCTCCCAAGCCTCGGTGCTTCCTGACTCAATTAGTGACCACTCCCCAGTGACCAGCTGGTGGTCTGGCAAACTGACCTCTACCCCCCCGCTAATCTCCATGCAGAGACGGCTAAAAAGAGGAGGCCTACGTAAACTCATAGCCCATCTAGCTACTTGCGATTGGCTCCCCATTTACACAATGCAGTCGGTAGACCTAGCTCTCACTCACTTTATATCCACCTTTAACAAGGCCTGCGACGTTTTGGCCCCCCTCACCAAACAAGTACTGAAAACCAGATCCACCCCTTGGTTCACACCCTCACTACTTCACCTGCTCCAATTGCGGGATAACCTTTGGCATAAGGCCCTTGAATCGCAAAACACACATGATAGACAACTATACTGAGCGGCTCGCAATAAATGTACATGGGCCATACGACAGGCTAAGGCTTCCTACTACCATCAAACACTTACCTCCACATGGGGAGACGGGAAGAAATTCTGCAGCAACTTAAAAGAACTAAATGGGAATTCCCACTCCCCATCCCCCTCCCAACTCTCTGTAAACGGAGAAGTTACACAAGACCCCTCCGCTATAGCAGAAGCCCTTAACTCCACCTTCTCGGACCTCTCCCGTATCCTCCCTCCTAAATTCTTCCACCCTGCCCCCCACCCTTCCCCTGACACTCCTGCTAGCTCGGATTCACTACCTTTCAGGCTGAGAGTTATCTCCAGCCGGGAAGCAAAACATTACATTTCCAATGCAATTTCCAATTCTCGGTACAGCAATGATTCACTCGATCTTAAACTCATTCGGCTGACACTGGATGTCATACTTCCCCACCTCACTAAAATTCTCAATCTCTCTCTCTGCCTCGGTCAGTTCCCCTCAACCTGGAAGAATGCATTAATCACTCCCATTCTGAAGAGTGGAGACCCCACTTTCCCAAGCAACCATAGACCTATCTCCATACTTCCTCCTCTCTCTAAAGCACTGGAAAAAATAGTCTCTGACCAATTTACAGAACACCTAACTAGATACAACCTTCTAAGCCATGCACAGCAAGGCTTCCGGACAGGCCATAGCACTGTCACCGCACTGTCATAGCTCACCTCGTTCATCCATGAGGCCCTAGACCAAGGAACTATTGCAGGTGCAATCTTTGTGGACCTTACCAAAGCATTTGACTCGGTCAGTCACGATCTTTTGCTTCATGTTATGCCACAGCTAAATGCGGTCCCTGAGGCGACTACCTGGTTCAAGGACTACCTATCAGGCTGGTCTCAGCAAGTCAGGTTAAATACCACCATCTCCTCTCATAAGCAGTGTGCTCTGGGGTCTTCAGGGGTCTATCCTCGGCCTCTTCTCTTTCCCTCTTGAAACTCACTTCAAGGCATGCAGTGGAAATATGCTTCTCTATGCCGATGATGCGATACTATACTGGAAACACCCTCAACCTAGCGCCCTGCAGCAAGCCCTACAGGGTTTCTTTGGGGAGCTAGAATCTTGGTTCAATGAGCACCACCTGATCATCAACTATATAAAAACTAAATCCATGATATTTGCGCACCGACAAAGCCCACACAGCCAATCAGCTCTACTAATTAAAAACACACAAGGCACCCCCCTTGAACAAGTCACTAACTTCAAATACGTGGGTATCACATTAGATACCTCCCTCTCCTACCATAGACACATTCAACTTCTTTCCACCACTGTTAACACAAGAGTGGGAATCCTCTATAGAGTTAAACACTGTTTACCCACACAGGCCTTGCATCTGGCAGTCTCCGCCTCAATCCTCTCCCTAATTGATTAAGGGATAGCGATATATGGATCAGCAGAACCCACAGCACTACACAGTATTAACACTGCCCTGAATAAAGCCTGCCGACTAGTCACCAGCAGCGACCGTCTAACTCATACATGTGACCTTTATGCCCTGACGGGTTGGCTAAACTTCCAACAAAGACTACAGTACCACACCTGCATCCTGGCAAAAAAAATACAACTTCAGATAGCCCCACTTGGCCTTCTCCCCATAATCAGGCCAGCCCCTCACAGGCGCAATACTCGACTCGCTACTAATCTCTCATTCCTGGTCCCCCACTGTAGGACATCTATGGTTCAAAAATCGCTTCGGTACTGTGCTCCTCTTTGGCTTAATGCGCTACCTCCTCGGCTCACACAGACACTCAGCATCTCTCTATTCAAAGCAGGCCTCAAAGCCCACCTAATTGAGTCCACTACCTGTGCCTGTGGCTAGCTCTGCCCACCTAAGTATGCTACCTAACCCCTTTAATAACAGACACAGGGTCTCCACAGACCCCAAGAATACACTTCCCCCCTTCTCTAACAAATGATACCCTGTATGCTGCCTACTACTGTCTCTGCTGAACTAAGATAAAGCCTGGACTGCACTGTCAGAACTGTTTGTGTAATACTTGAGTGTGTATGTTCTCCTGTATACTGCTTTACTATGTATGTATCCTTGTATTCCCTTCCCCGCCACCCCTGTAACCGACGTGG
The DNA here is from genome assembly GCA_016271365.2 of Neoceratodus forsteri. Classification (NCBI taxonomy): domain Eukaryota; kingdom Metazoa; phylum Chordata; order Ceratodontiformes; family Ceratodontidae; genus Neoceratodus; species Neoceratodus forsteri. The sequence continues at coordinate 254,561,657 of CM028137.1, read as the reverse complement.
AGCCTTTGAAAATGAGTCTGTGACTCAAAGGATTGTAATTCCGAATATATGCAATAAATAAAATAAATAAAATAATGGAGCACTTTGATCGAGTGCCACTCCATCCCCCACTCACACAGACACAGCTCTCCCGGTACTGCTATTTGAACAACAGCACTGCAATCGGAGGCACAGCAGCAACAGGTACCAGACTTCAATGTTGTTGTACCATCATAGTGACATATTCAAGAGGGTACAATAACCTCTTAATATCACAACAATAGTACAATAACACTTGGATTCTGCTGATTTCCATACAAAACAGCAGTCTTGTGTTTGTTTGTAGATGTAATATCTCTCCATTTGATTAATAAGAAAACATGTTTATTGTACTTAGCATTCTTTTAAATGTACTCTACATTTTTCTCAACTGTGGCATAGCATTCATAATGTATTACCACACTTGACAGTAGTATAGAGTCTAAGGGGAGCAACTCATTATGAAAGAAGCTACTGTATTTGTCGTTTTTTTATTTAACACAGTCAGTTCTGTGAGTCAAATTGTTTTTTTACTGACGGTTATTTCTTTGCCTTAACTACACATGAAGATAACTACCTCTGCCTGTTCCATTAGCACACACACAAACAAATCATCTTGGGTCATATTAATTCTGTATTTGTATGACATTGCTTAAAATGGCCAACATGAATACGTTTCAACAGTGTGTACTGTTTATATATTGCTAGACAATTCTTGCAAACTTATATGTGTGTGTGTGTCTGTGTGTGTGGTATCTCCAAGTGTAAGGCACCCAAAGTAATTACTCATGAATGGAACTTTGAATTTTGTTAGGGAGCACATTTTTTAAACCCTTATCACCTTGTGGTGATGAACTCAATCAAAACCAGCATCACCAGGGACTGGCACAGAGATAAGGTTAATTCTGTGCTCTCTGAAAGCATAATTCAAAGAATTTGTCCCTCACATCTCAGACACTCTCTCATAAGATATTAACAATGTATATGTGGAGTCATGGTGTGATTTTTATAACCTCTTATTAATTTTGCACATTTCAATAAAAATTAAACAGGCATATCTATATTAGTTGCAAAATCCATACTTTTTTGCATACATGTATAGAAGTTAAAAATATCTTATTCGAAAAATTAAACATCAGTACCTGCACATTGCACAGCTCGATGAGTGGACTAGATAGAGACAGAGGATAAAGCATACAGCATAATGCTACGCTTTCTCAAACGAAGGTAGTGGTGATGTTAGTTGTGGGAATGGGAGGTGGAAGGTTGGTGGTTGTAAATGTGCACATGACTGTTTTGCTTTTAACTCCAGTAAGAGACAGGAAGCTATGTGCCAGCATTAGTCCTTGGGCTTTAATTTAGCTCTTAGGCAGATTTTCTATGAAGTATTGTTCCAATTATTTTCTCTTAGGATAAAGAAAAAACAAAACAGACACAGAGAAAATGCTGTGTCATTACATTAGACTTTTCACTCATTTCTGTATTTCACACCTACTTGTTAAGTTAGTGGAAACTATCAAAGACATTGGGCCAGATTTTCAATGCCCCATTGCAAGCTGCGACAATGGCAACCTGCACGGAGTGTGGGTGTGTCTGGGACCCTGCACCCTATATTCTATTCCACATGGTCCCGGTGCCACAGTTTAGTGGCTTGTGGAAAAGGTGATGCTGCATCAAACTGATGGCATACCTACCTGGAATGCTGCAATGGCAGTGGGGTGTCTGCAGAACCCACAGACAGGCAAGATGTTGGTTAGAGCACCCCACCCCACCATGCCTCCCCCATCCCCTAACCATATTTGGCGCCTGGCACAGCCCTCCTCACCCCACCACAGCCACCACAGGAACTGTCAGTGCATGTACTATATACTGTGTACAGTATACACACTGAGAGCTCATTCAGTGGCCGGCCATGGTGGGGTGAGGAGGGCTGTGCCAGTCCCCGAATCTGGGGTATGGATGGGGGGGGTGTGGGGTTCTGGGCACTATGTGCTGAGTGGGGGGCACCAGGGGGAGCACATCCAGCACATGGACAGTCGGGGTGGGGAGGGGGGCCACTGGATCACCAGGGAGCACCCATCCTGGATTGATCGGGGCAGGCCATACAGTGGCATATACCAGACAACCCTCCCAGTAGATGTCTAAGTACCATTAGACCAGACCTTCACTGGTCTAATGGTACATGGCACTTAGTTCCTGGGGAGGTCTCTGAAAATTGGGATTAGAGGGCTGCGGCACTCTGGGTCTGCCGCAAGCCCCCTTGTGCCATGTTGCAGCCACTTTCATGGTGCAAGGCGGGCGCTAGCACATGTTGGTGCAGGCAGCCTGCTGGGTGAAGCAGGCTGCCTTTGAAATTAGCACTCGGCGTAGCCATTGGCACACGGTGCCTATTGTGTCAGACCTGTTCGATGCAGGCACCTTGCGTTGGTCTAAGGCCTTTGAAAATCCATCCCATTATGTTAAAAAATGGCTTGTAAGAAATGTCAGTTTACTGCTTCCTTTTAGAGACTTAGTACCTGTTCACACTGGCAAGTGAAAGTTAGTAATGGTTTCAAAACTGTTAGTGCACTTATCATGCTGCCACATCAACATTATATCAGAAATGTATTAAAACATGGGAGCTGCCTATCTGCACTTGCTGAAGTTTCAGAGTGCTGTGAACATGCCCATGCATAGCTCGTAATCATTGCTGTAGTGCAATCTCTCCCCATTCCCGTAGTAAATTATATCCAGAAGCAAATGATTTGATACCTTTTAATGGACCAACATAGATGTAACAAGAACAAAGTGCTCTAGCTTTCGGACCAACCAGTCCTTCTTCAGAAGCTCATGGCAGTCGTAGTAAATTATGTGACATACCTTTCAACACCAAAATACTACTATGCAAGAATGTATGCAAGAACCCATTTACAGTAATGAGGACTGAGTAGTCTACAGCTAAAATCAGCCACAGCTTCAAAATATTGTCCAATATTGAAATAAAAACAGTTGAATAAAACTGAGATTCATGTTCATAAGAACTAAACAAGGTGGTTTACTAAATGAATCGCCCCCCCCCCAATAGGCTGGATGATGGCTGCCGATCTCTGTCACCACAAAGCCCTGGATCACCCAGTCCAGCCCCCACAGCACCTGGGTCAATAGAGTTGCACCTATTAGTGCTTCTCCCTTGGAAGGGGGGGGATCCATCCAAAGAAGGGATACTTTAAGATTCCTGGCGGGGGCTGACAATGTAGGGGCAGTGAATGGCGACAGAGTAGAGTGGCAGCCAGTGCACTTAGGAGGCCTAAAGGAGAGGCCAGTTGGAAGAGGTGCTCGGGGATGAGCAACAAAAAAATGCAGCCCAGGATCACTGCCCAGTTGACTTAATCTGCCCTAGTTGCTTGTCTACACCTACAGTGGCAGCTATCCTAATCTTCCCTTTACCACAGTGTTACCACATCAAGGCTCTGCATAACAGCAATCACACAGCATTGCCACTTTGAAGTAATGCCCATAATAGATGAATCAATAAATTTGCATCAGCCTGACTAAGCAAAACAAGGTAATGATTTAGCCAATGTGGTACCATAAGGATGCTGTGGTAAGGAAAAAATGGTGTTATGCATTAACTTAACATGGTAACACGGTTCTGTGGTAAAAAGAAAGATTAAGATATATACCACTATGACATCAACAATGCTGTTTTATACATCACACATGTTTTAACAAGACCAGATTACGATTTTACATACACTTCTCAACTGCAATGAATTTCACATAGCACTATGATTTTTGCATTCAAATTTTCTCTTTGATGGTTTATTAATTTTCCTCATAATGGGGTCTATTCATGAATGGGTGGAATCTACATGCCAAAGGCATGTATTCCACCCACACAGTTCCACACCCTTGGGGGATCCATGTGCGGGTCGCATTCAGAAACACCAGCCCCCACCTAGCCCCCTTACATGGCCCCGCCCCCTGGCATGCAGGTTCATGGGGGGGCTGGCAAGTGTGGAGCAGTGTACCCGGGCAGGCAACTAATCAGCTGCCCGCCTGGGTCCCACAGTGGATGATCTGCACCTGTGGGGCACCATGCAGGCAGGTGGCAAACAGTGCACCAACGGCAATGTGGGGGGACCACAGTTGTCTGTCCCCAGCCCTCCCAGTGTTCCCCGATGGCTGAGGCTCCATATTGGGGGGGTGTATCCCCCCTGCCAATTCCACCACGGCCGGTGGCTGCATCCCCAGGTGGCGCATAACTGGCTGCTTGGGGTTGCACCTCCCCAAAGTTTATGTAGCCACCAGCCATCATGTACAGCACTCTGCAGTTTAATGAATCATGTAGAGTGCTGGCATGGCCCCCACCCTACCCCCATCCCACCTCAGTGCAGAACTGCATGATCTGGTGTGTAGGGGGGCATGTTTGGATAGTGAATCCTGTGTAGTGGGCACAGTTGGCATGGGCAGGTGCTGGCAGGTGCGGGGTGGGCTACGCAATGAATTTATGTGGCATGTATCCACTTCCCACCTTTGTGAATTACCCCAATGTTAAGTGTTATTTCTGGACACACAAAATACAGGTATTAAATATTTAACTAACTTGATAACATTCCTTAACACTAAACATATATGTCCCACTATTCTTTGGCATATTATTTTGAAAAATAAGAAAGTGTTACTCATTCCAGCCAGTTGCTCTGAATTTTGAAGGTCTATTCTATGTATTTTAATGCTATGAGACTGAGAAGTGTAATTTTAGAAGCAGAAGATTGTGGTAGCAGGTGTAGACAAAGAAACAGAGCAGATGGCATCTAGAAAGCAGTGATCTTATTTGCATGTTGAACCACAAAATTATGAAGAGACAATGGGAATCTACTCTAAATATGGAAAATACATGAAATATCAGCTGAAAGTTGTGTAAAAATAATGTGTTGTCAAAGTTTCCCCTAAAACAGCAAAAACTCTCTAGGTTTCATTTTTGTTGAGCCAACTGCCTCTCACCTTATGGTATTCTTCTGAGTTGCTGCAGCCACACTTGTGGGGCCCCTATACAGTTACAATTTAGTGGAACAAAGTAGTCTCAATGTTTGTTTTACTAAATGGTTCAAACATGTACCCTACTGTGTTAGACACATAGAGTTGTCAAGCCTTTTATTGTACCAGTACAATAAGGGTGTGTGGGCAAAGGGATATGGATGGAAGCCAGCATGCTAATGATGCACTGTGCTATGTAAAGGCACTTCCTGGCCCCCAAACAGCTGGCCACATGCCACAGTGCCTCCAGCACCTATGGAACTGTGAGAAGCAGTTCCAAAGAGATAGCACAGGCCTGCGATGCTGACTGAGAATTCAACAACAGACAGAGATCAGCGAAGGACCTGTAATACACAAGTTGTAAGTGGCAGAATGAGGCAAGGGAGGGGATTGCACTGAACACAAGGGGCTCACATTTTAAAGCCTGGAGAATGATGCAAGGTGTCTGCACCAAACATAAATGACACAAGTGGCACCATATGCAAAAAAATGCGGCACTTCCTATTTTCAAACACGGTCTGTATCAAAAAGGGGAGCTGCTGTGACAAAGTGGCACCCTGCCAGCCTTGCAACTCAAATCAGGGTGTGCCAAGTTGCAAGGGTGTTGCTCCATGGCAGGGCTGCAACATCCCCTTTTTTGTGATCTTGTAAGCCCTGCCATGGACGCGGCAAGCAGCACCACTTAAACTGGCCAGGAGGTGGTCTAAGGGATGTGCACCAGTGCCACGCACTGTGGTGAAGGGGGATGGGGTCTGAAACTGTGCTGCCAGGGGCATATGGGGCATGAGGTGTGCCATGGGGGGGTCAGAGAGACTGCAGGCATAGCACATTGTGATGTGGCACCCAGCGGAGGTGCTGTTTGCTGAGCCATACTGCCCACAGGATGGGATTGCTTGGGGGGGTTCCAGGATCAGACATTGACATGGCCTCAGGTGGGCACAGCCCTGGCAGCTGCCCAATAAAATAGCAAACTCACATATGCCTGTAAATGGTAAGCTGGAAGTACAGGGTGAGGGATGCCAGTGGTAGAGGTAATGTCTCTGTGCACCACCACAGTCCCCTCACATCCATCCAACCATGTTGTGTCAGGCTACCTCCCACTACAGGCTTATGTGAGATGGTACCTATAGGACAGCTGCCAGGGCTGTGCCCACCTGAGGCCATGTCTATGTCTGTCCCTGGACCCCCCAAGCAGTCCCATTCCATGGTTAGTATGGCTCAGCAAACAGTACCCCTGCTGGGTGCCACATCACAGCCTGCAGTGCCTGCACTCCCCCTGACACCCCATGGCACTCCCATGGCCCTTCTGCCCCCAGCCCTCTCCTAATATGCAAATTCACCACATCCCAACCATTCTTGACCATCTAGTGTTGCACTGGACTGAGAAGTTGGATCCCTGTGGCAATTCTTGCAGGTGTGCCATATGTTTGGCCCTAGCCAGTGGCTGTGGCAACTCCTAGGTTTTAGCACAGGGACCCCACATTATAAAATTGGGCTCAGGGTCCCTGATGCACCTGGAGTTTGCCACAACTCCAGTGCAACACTCTAAGGGCTTTTTGAAAATCAAATCCCATGAATAAAGTCACATGGATGGAACCACTTGGGGTCACTAGATCACCAAAGATGATTGTCAAGAAACATCATCATTAAGAAACTACTCTAACCACAAGCAAACCATAAGGTATAGGGTTGGAGTGGATAGGCATGTCTGAGGTAATAATACCTCATGCCATGACTTCTGACCATGGCAACTTGTCAAGCTACTAGCAGAGTGCCAAGCCCAGAATTCCGTGGTGGCCACAGTTTTAATGTCTGTGGATGAAAATTTCATTTATGACAACAAACATGGGGTGACCATCATTTGCACTGGGGCAGCCACTAGGTGAGACTCCTCCCCAGTGGCTAAGTCAGACCTTTGTGTGTAGAAATTTTTAGGGTGGTAGAATGAGGGATCTATTTGCATCCCTAAAATCTGGCACGCTTGACTGCGACTGTGTTTCAGGACCCTGACATCTGATCATAAGACTCTGAGTATCTAATGCAGCAGAACATACATGTTCTATAGTTTGATCTTCAAAAGGTGTGTAAAAGTCCTTCAAATGCATGTTACTTATCAGAAGCAAAGGGGTCTTGCAAATTATTCAACAGTAAATGTGTGAAAATTGATGTCTGAAAGTCACTAGTACTGTTGCATCATTAAATCCACACTATTAGGCAACACACACACAGCTGTAAATGCCTACATGGCTAAAGTCAATGCAGTCCTGCCTATCATTTCACTTGTGTTATCAGTTGTTACTTCTCTTCTGTTTTTGTACCTATATATAACTTTTTCATATGAGTTCATATTCATTTATATGAATAAGTGGCAGAACAAGGTCATGTTCCAAACATGGGGCTGCAGTCTTCAAAATGCTGTCCACTGTATAAATTTCTTCTGAACTGTAATCTCTGGGAATCATTTCACAGTGGAGGAAGGGACTAATGCTCTGCTAAATTATGCAAGCCAAATGACTGTACATTTGTACCCTGCAACACAATTTTCTGAAGGAAACTGAGAGACACTAAATATTTTCACTTCTGCCCCCACTGCTGGCTGTATCATACTTTTATCCCAGTTTTAAAAATGTTTCCTGTTTTATTTGTATCTTTTCAAATGGTATTTAGGCTGTCCTTTAACTAGCCACTGGTCCTCTGGTGTCCTAGGCAACCCTCTCTACATCTCCTGGGAGCAACTGTGGCTCTTCTCTAACCATCTGTGGGAATCATCCTCTCCATTCACCCCATGACGGGACTCTACCAGTCCCCAAACATCTGGCTGAGAATTTCCAGTTTCAGTAACAGAGGGTATAGAGCACAGAGATGACTGAAGCAGGGAAGATATGGTCTTATCATCCCCGCAGAACACATTCCATTCCTGTTTTATCATTTTTCTCCCAGGATAACACTTGTCCTCAGATTAAGTTAAAACCCTTGGTCAGTCCTTTAACATCAAAACACACTGTAGTTGTTACTCTCTGCACAGCCATCCTTGGAAAACTAAAAGGGAGGCAACAGTGTTGTAGAGGATCCCACCCACCCCACCCCAGGGGAGAGAACATCTTTGGGAAGTTCAGCCCTTCTCCTGCAAGTCAGACACATCATTTTGGGCTCCTGACGAGCCAAGAATTCTGACTTGTACCATGACTCCCCGAGCCACAGCACCAGTAACTCCATTTACTACCTCCTGTGGATTCCAGGCTTCTATCACATATACCCACTACTCTACTTCTGTCACAGAAAACCAATTTCATTACTTCCAGGAACCCCTCAACACCTCCTCTTATAAGCCTCCATGGACTCCCCACCCCACCCTAAAGGAGAGTTCTCTCACATTTTCTCTACAAATGGGAAGTTGTTTTGCAGTCACCAAAAAAAAACTAATCCAACAGGTTATATACCATCTCAGTGGAGAAGAAAATACAAAACACGGGCTTGATACAAACAAAAAAAAAAAAACAGTACAAGAGGATACCTTAAGCCTCTTCCAGCAGTTACCCCATTCAGAGAATAACATACCATTAATAGGTTTGAAGGACAGTTTTCAATCATTATCCCTGGGCAGCCACATGAAATTGATTAATTTTTAAAAAGTCCATAAGGATTCTGTAAGAAAAGTAATTATATGAGTTATAAATGTACAGTTCAAAGAAAGCTGGTAGCAGAATATAAGAGTTCAGTCAAATACTAAACATAATTAATATGCAAATTATAATCAGTAACTGCAGCTGTTGTGAATAACAAAGAAGCCTACAAATATGATTAGCCATGTACTGTATGTGTACAGGAAACCAGAATTTGCCTCTATTAAAGCTGCAACATTTTTTTTTTTCATTAATCAGCAAAAGAATTTAGCATATACTTTTTTAACAGTAATGTATTTCTCACATCCTTTAATTCATCATCAATGTATTTTAATTCCCTAAGATGTTTTTAAAGCAGCTGCTATTGCTATTCTATAGTTAATGACTAAACTGAGGCAAACCACACAAGGACAAGGGTCCTGGACTTTACGAGGGTGGATTTTGAAGAAATAGGAGACTGCCTCAGAGAGTGCTAAGTAGAGGAGATTGCTGGGAGAGGTGGAGGAACAGTAGGGGTAATAAAGTGAGAGCATAATTAAGGCAACCAGCCTCTGTATAAAACAAGCATTTGTGAATGCCGAATGTTGCTTGCTTGTATGTGCTGTTTAGGTATTTGGAAGTGATAGTTCCATGCCTTCCTCTCAAGACATCCACTGGGTCTTTCCGTTCAGTATTCAGAGATGAGTGGGAGGGGCAAGGGCCACAGCAGTACAGCAGTTGCCAAGGGGGTGAAGAGGTGGACAATAGTCCATTCAAAGACAAAAGAGTCCTGCAGGAGCTCACTAAATTGAAGGTGGACAAAGCGATGGAACCAGATGGCATATGCCCAAGGATATTAACAGAACTGCGAAGGGAGATAGCGGTACCTCTGGCAGCCATGTTCACTGAGTCATTCAACATGAATGAATTGGAGGAGGGCACATGTGGTCCCTCTACACAAGTCCAGCAGCAGGGAGGAGGCTGGGAACAATAGGCTGTTCAGCCTCACCTCAGTAGTGGGGAAGATCATGGAGACATTGCTTAAAGAAAGGATAGTGGGGCATCTAGATGCCATCAGAGCCCAGGACCATAGACAACATGGATTCACAGTGGGGACATCATGTCAGATAAATCTGGTTTATTTCTTTGACTGGGTGACAAAGGAAGTGAATCAGGGTGGGGCAGTGGACAATGCTTACCTTGATTTCAGCAAAGCCTTTGACGCCATCCCATATAGGAGGCTGATAAACTAGCTGAGCAGGCTGGGCACGGGGGAAAGGGTGGTAAACTGGGTTAGAAACTGGCTAACAGACAGGAGGCAGAGAGTGGTGGTAAATGGTGTGCAGTCTAGGGAGAAGGGACGACCAGTGGGGTGCTGCATGGATCAGTCCTGGGGCCAGTTCTGCTCAATGTCTTCATTAGTAATATTGCAGAACGTCTGAAGGGAATTTTTTCACCAAATTTTCAACATAGCCATTTTAAGACCTCTGCTCATGAACAGTGTCACTGTGATTTTTTTAAATCTGTCCCAAACATGGATTGCGCACACCGACTGTGCCATTGTGCGCTACATGCACGGAAACACATTTTGGGTGACATGTGAAAAATTACAGCTGTACTGCTCATAAGGAGGTGTAGTAAAATGGCAATGTTGAAAATCTGGAGTGCAAATATTAAAAATTCACAAACTTATGAGCGTATGTAGGAACTGCTCAACGCACGTTTGTAATACAGTCATTTTTAGGAATTTTTTCACCAAATTTTCAACAGCCATTTAAAGACCTCTGCTCATCAACAGTGTCACTGTGATTTTCTTAATGTGTCCCATACATTGATTTCACACACCAACTGCGCCATTGTGCGCTACATGGGCGGAAACACATTTTGGGTGAGATGTGAAAAATAACAGCTATACTGCTCAAAAGGAGGTGTGGTAAATTGGTAATGTTGAAAATCTCGAGTGAAAATATTGAAAATTCGCGAACTTACGAGCGTGTGTAGGAACTGCACAACGCACGCTCATAGAACAGTCATTTTAAGGAATTTTTTCACCAAATTTTCAACATAGACTTTTTGAGAGTCCATCTTATGAACACTGGCAGTGTCATTTCATTAATCAATCCCGAAAGGTGATTTCACGCAGTGACCGTGAAATCACCCTTCAGGCCCGATTAACGCCATGACAGTGCAAGAATTCATGAGGAGGGGTCCCAAAAACCCTGTGTTAAAAATTTGGGCCCAAAATTCCCAAAAATGCCTGAGTTATGCAACAAAGTTGAAAAAACCCTATCTATCCCATTATACGGCTTACCGGCATTTCCTCAGTTTGCGGTCGGCTTTGAAGAGTGCAGACGTGTTCCCGGTCCACTGAAGATCATCGCGCCAAGCTCCAGAGGTAAGTATGGGGTGAGGGGGGTGTGGGGAGGCAGGGTGTGCACTGGGTGGGTGCGGGTTGTGGGAAGAGGGAACGGAGAAGTGCAGAGGGACAGTTTTTGTATCTACAGGTTTGTTTGTTTTTTAATAAGACTATGAGGGACTAAAATGATGAGGATGTTTGCCATGCAGGGGTGGGCTCCCAGCGTGGCAGCTGGAAAACTGTTGGGGGGGCTGGAGCCGATGGGGATTGGGCTTTTTAATCGGCTATAACATCATTGCTGCGCTGGGGTGGGCTCCAGTGTGGCACCTGGATGCTTTGGGAGGGTGTGGAGCTGACGGGGATTAGGCACCCTGTTGGCTGTACAGTGTAGGGGAGGGGCGCATGAGCACGCATGTGCGTGCGTACGCGTGTGTGTGTGTGGAGGGGGGAGCTCTGCTCACTGAAGCGGAGCTCTCCCTTTCAACTGTATGACCACTGCATTTTCAACTGCTGTCATAGACAGCTGCAGCAGTGATTGGGGAACTGGGGCCGCACCTGCAAACACACTGACTGCATTAGAAGATGGGTGCCACACCTCCGAAAACTTGGATGATGGCACTATGTTTCTTGTACATGCGTGCAAGCAACATAAAAACAGTGAGTAAAAGCAGTAGGAAAAAGAGACTATTATGGTACTCCAGAAAAGTGGCTATGGTTGCAAAGAAAAAAAGGGTGGCATTCTGGAGGTATAAGGAAATGCATTGGGAGGAAGACTAGGAGATGTGCTAGGTAAAACAGAGGGAAGAAGGTAAAACACTGAGGAAGGCAAAGGCACAGCAGAGGAAAGGATAGCCAAAGGGGTAGCAAATGAGGATGACTTTCTTTAAGTATATAAATGAAAAGAGGAAGGCAAGGAGAGGGATTTTGAGAATAAGGAGGATGAAAGAAGGAACCTGTGCAGAATTTGATCAAGAAAAAGCAGATATCGTATACAGGTACTTCTGCTCAGTCTTCACAGTGAAGACGTGGCAGACCACTAGGAAGGAGCCAGAACAAGGAGGAGGGAGGTGGATGCAAGTCCATTTTCTGAAGAAAGAGTCCTGAAGGGACTTGCAGCTCTAAAAGTGGACAAGGCTGTGAGAACCAGACAGTATACTTCCCAGGGTAAACATAAAAACATAGAAACATAGAATTTGATGGCAGATAAGGCCCACCTAGTCTGCTTATTTCCCTACCTAATGGATAAGCTACAGATCCTAGTTAACCAACAGCCTACTTTCTCCTACCCCCACTAGAATTGCCTTATGTCTGTCCCATGCACTCTTGAATTCCCCCTCAGTTTTTGACTCTACGACCTTCTCAGGAAGGCCATTCCATGCATCTACAACCCTCTCTGTGAAGTAATACTTCCTCACATTATCTCTGAGCCATCCCCCCTCTATCTTCATATTGTGCCCCCTTGTTCTTGCACATTTCTTTTTCTGAAAGATGCTACCCTCTTGGTCTTTGTTGATTCCCCCGAGGTATTTGAAAGTTTCTATCATGTCCCCCTTCTCCCTCCTTTCCTCGAGTCTATACATCTTAAGCTCCTTTAGTCTTTCTCCATATGTCTTCTGGTGCAGACCCTGCACCATTTTTGCTGCCCTCCTCTGGACAGCCTCTGCCCTGTCTATGTCTTTGCGGAGATGGGGTCTCCAGAACTGTACACAGTACTCCAGATGTGGTCTTACCAACTGTCTGTACAGAGGGCCAACAACTTCCTGTTTTCTACTGGTGATACCTCTCCCTATGCATCTCAGTATCCCCCCGGCCCTCTTTACTGCCTTCTCACATTGCTAGCCCACCTTTAGGTGATATGATATGACTACCACCAGGTCCCTTTCCATTTTATTTGTTGTCAGTATCTCACCCCCATTGTGTACTCTTCCCCTGGGTTTTTGTTTCCCAGGAGCATTACTTTGCACTACTTTGCTTTGAATCTAAGCTGCCATACATTTGACCATTCCTCCAACCTTGCCAAGTCCCTTTTCATCCTGTCCACCTCACCATGCATATCAACTCTTTTGCAGATCTTTGTGTCATCTGCAAAGAGACATACTTTCCCTTCCAGTCTGTCTGCAATGTCACTTATAAAGACATTAAAAAGGATCGGCCCCTGCAGTACCCCACTAGTAACCCCCCTTCTTCACTGTGGACTCCATTTAGTATTACCCACTGTGTCCTGTTGTTCAGCCAATGTTTTACCCAGGCTACCACCCTGGGACCCACTCCCAGGCTGGCTAATTTGTTTTATTAATCTTTTGTGTGGGTACTAAAAGAACTCAGAGAGCTGCTCGTTGTCCCACTGATGGCCTTATTCAACAGCTCACTGGAACTGGGCATGGTTCTGGAGGATTAGAGGACAGAGGACGTGGTCCCTCTGTATAAGTGTGGCACCAGGGAAGAGGCTAGCAGCTATAGTCAAGTGAGCCTCACCTCAGTGGTGGGGACATTAATGGAAGCACTGTTAAAGGAAACGTTGGTACAGTATCTTGTATCCACTGGGCTGCAAGATTGTGGCAGCATGGATACATGGGGAGAGGTCATGCCAGACTAACCTGATTGATTTTTTGTGACTGGGTGACCCAGGAAATAGATCAGGGCAGGGCAGTGGACATGGCCTATCAAGACTTTACAAGGCCTTGGACACTGCATCTCACAGGAGACTGATTAAAAAACTGAGCAGCCTAGGGGTGGGATTCAAAGTCATGAATTGAGTTACAAACTGGGTAATGGGTAGGTGACAGAGGGTGGTGGTTAATGACTCTAAGTATGGAAGGGTGACCAGCAGGATGCTTCAGGGTTCAGTACTGAGACCAGTAATCTTCTGTGTCTTCATAAGTGACACTGCAGATAAACCGGAAGGGTGGGTATTCCTTTTTACAGATGATACCAAAATGTATAAGAGTAATCAGGAAGGTGTATAAAGAATGTGTAGGGACCTTGTGAAACTTGAAGAGTGGTCAAAAACATGACAGTTGGTGTTCAACACCAAAAAGGTGGGGTGACACAACAATGGGGAAACATCAAAACCACCATCACAGAGGCAACAAGTCTTTGTGTGAAGCAAATAAACAAATCAAAACAAAAGAAAAAAAACACTATGGTTCTCAAAAGAAGTGTTGGGGAAGGTAAGGGAAAAAAGATAGCATTCAGGAAGTATAAGGAAACACAGAAGGAGCAGGACAGAGAACTGTACCAGTTAAAGCAGCAGGAAGCAGGTAAGGCAGTCAGAATAGCAAAGGCCCAAACTGAGGAAAAGATAGCCAACTTGGTTAAGAAGGGGGATAAAACCTTTTATAGGTACATTAGGGAGCAAAGAAAGACTAAGGCAGGGATACTGAGGCTGAACAAAGTGGAAGGTGGTTGGGCAGAGAATGACAGTGAAAAAGCAGGGATACTGAATGAATACTTCTGCTCAGTATTCACAGTGGAAAAGCAGGGGAAAATACCTAATCAGGTCAATAGAAGCACTCTAGATAGGGGCATTGATATTAGTCCTTTCACAGAAGAAAGGGTCCTGCAAGAACTGTTACAACTGAAGGTGGATAAAGCAATGGGGCCTGATGGGATTCACCCCAGAATTCTAAAAGAACTAAGGGAAGAACTAGTAACACCACTGACTATGCTTTTTAATAAATCATGGGAGGATGGGGTGGTACCTGAGGAATGGAGGAGGGCGGATGTGATTCCCCTTCACAAAAGTGGGAGCAAGACAGAGGCAGGAAACTACAGACCTGTCGGTTTGACCTCAGTGGTAGGGAAAATCATAGAATCACTTCTGAAGGAAAGAACTGTTGAGTACCTAGAGGCCAGTGGGGCACAGGACCCAAGACAGCATGGATTCACAGCAAGAAGGTCATGTCAGACAAATCTAATTGATTTCTTTGACTGGGTGACCAAAGCAGTAGACCAAGGAGGGACTGTGAACATGGCCTACCTAGACTTTAGCAAGACATTTGACACAGTCCCGCAGAAAAGATTAATAAACAAATTAGCCAGCCTGGGAGTGGGTTCTAGGGTGGTAGCCTGGGTAAAACACTGATTGGACAACAGAACACAGTGGGTAATAGTAAATGGAGTCCACAGTGAAGAAAGGAGGGTTACTAGTGGGGTACCACAGGGTTTAGTACTGGGGTTGGTCCTTTTTAATGTCTTTATAAGTGATATTGCAGAGGGACTGGAAGGGAAAGTATGTCTCTTTGCAGATGACACAAAGATCTGCAACAGGGTTGATACACAAGGCGGGGTGGAAAAGATGAAAAGGGACTTGGCAAGGTTGGAGGAATGGTCAAATGTATGGCAGCTTAGATTCAATGCAAAGAAGTGCAAAGTAATGCACCTGGGAAACAAAAATCCAGGGGAAGAGTACACATTGGGGGGTGAGATACTGACAACAACAAAAATGGAAAGGGATCTGCGGGTAGTCATATCAGACAACCTAAAGGTGGGCCAGTATTGTGAGAAGGCAGTAAGGAGGACTGGGGGATACTGGGATGCACAGGGAGAGGCATCACCAGTAGAAAACAGGAAGTTGTTGGCCCTCTGTACAGACAGTTGGTAAGACCACATCTGGAGTACTGTGTACAGTTCTGGAGACCCCATCTCTGCAAAGACATAGACAGGGTGGAGGCTGTCCAGAGGAGGGCAACCAAAATGATACAGGGTCTGCATCAGAAGACATATGAAGAAAGACTAAAGGAGCTTAAGATGTATAGCCTCGAGGAAAGGAGGGAGGGGACATGATAGAAACTTTCAAATACCTCATGGGAATCAACAAAGTCCAAGAGGGTAGCATCTTTCAGAAAAAGAGATGTGCAAAAACAAGGGGGCACAATTTGAAGATAGAGGGGGAACGGCTCAGAGGTAACGTGAGGAAGTATTTCTTCACAGAGAGGGGTGCTTGGATACATGGAACAGCCTTCTTGAGGAGGTCGTAGAGTCAAAAACAGTGAGGCAATTCAAGAATGCATGGGACAGACATAAGGCAATTCTTGTGGGGGGGTAGGAGGAGGTAGGCTGTTGGTTAACTAGGATCTGCAGCTTATCCGTTAGGTAGGGAAATGGGCAGACTAGGTAGGCCAAGCGGTCCTTATCTGCCATCAAATTCTATGTTTCTATGTTAGTGCAAAATTATGCACGTTGGGTGTAGAAACATAGAAACTGCATAGCTGTAAGTGCCTGTTGTGGTCATTTGTACTCTTTGTTTGCATCTAGTCAAGTTCAAAGGTATAGTCAGTGTAAGTGATTCAGTTGCATGATGTTAGTGATACGGCTTTTAGGTCCTGGTGTAGGGTCTTGGAACAACACAAGCCTGAGTTTGATCTGTGTGAAACTTTTTGTAGTAGGACATAACTTGTTAGATGCCCTTGCCGATGTTAGTGATGGAGTGTGTCAGCAACATTTAGAGTTCTGTTTTGCTGATAACTTGAAAAGTTCCAGCTGAGACTTTCAGGTTTTAATGCAACTTAGGAAACTACTTCAAACTGACAGACTGGTGCATTACTAAAGTCACTGCAGTTAGGGAGAGGTCTCCACTCGATGTTGGATGTCATTTGTCACAGCATGCATTTCCTGTCAATGAGCTTTAGTACAATGTTAAAGTTACAGACTATCAAGCAATAGTGGGTAGGGGGCCTGGGTTCAATCCACGGTGAGGGACTGTTTTTTTTTTCTTACTCAGTTTCTGTAGAATGAGAGAAATTGTTTGATCAACAAGATATGAAGTTCTATATTGCTGATAACTTGAACATTCCAGCTGAGACTTGCAGGTTTAAATGCAACTTGGGAACATTACTTCAAGCTAACTAAAACTTTTCATTACTAAATCCACTGCATCTGTAAATGTATGTGGGGTGGGTGCTGCACCTAGTGCTGAATGTCCTTTGCCACAGCATGCATTTTCTGTTACAGAGCCTTTTTGCAGTGGTAGAGCTACAGAGTACCAAGCAGTAGTTGGTAGGGGGCCTGGGTTTGATCCCAAGTGTGGGATATTTTTTTCATTCTCACTACAATTTCTGTGGTACGATAGAAATTGTTAGATGTCCTTGCTGATGCTAGTGATAGAGTTCCAGCAAAGTATGACATTCTATATTGCTGATAATTTGAAAAGTTCCAGCTGAGACTTCCAGGTATGAATGCAGCTTGGAAAACATTACTTCAAATTGCCAGACTGGTAAATTACAAAATCCATTGCAGCTGTTGGGGAGTCTACACTCAGTGCTGGACGTCCTTTGCCATAGCATGACTTTCCTGTCATTGTGCTTTAATGCAGTGGTAGAGATACCAACTTCTAAGTAATAGTGGGTAGAAGACTTCAGTTTGATCCCCAGTGTGGGACCTTTTTTTGTACTCAGTTTCTGTACTACGTGAGAAATTGTTTTGATGTCATTGCTAATGTTAATGTTAGAGTTCAGCATGATGTGAAGTTCTATACTGCTGATAACTTACAAAACTCCAGTAGAGTCTTTGAGGTGTGAATGCAACTGGGGAACTTTTTTCATATTGACTGAGTGGCTCATTACTAAATCCTCTGCAGCTGTGTGTGTGAGTTGGGGGGCTGCACTCAGGGCTGAATGTCCTTTTGCTACAACCTGAATTTCCTGTCAAGAAGCCTTTGGACAATGGTAGAGATACAGACTTTCAAGCGGTAGTGTATGGGGGGGGGCTTGGGTTTAATCCTCAGTGTTGAATGTTTATTTCATTCCCACTGCAATTTCTGTAGTATGAGATAAATTGTTTGATGTGATTGCTGATGTTAGTAATAGAGTTTCAGCAGGTTCAAAGTTCTAGATTGTTGATAATATGAAAAGTTCCAGTTGAGACTTTGATGTTTGAATGCAACTTGGAAACATTACTTCAAACTGAGAAAAGATCATGTCAACTCTAGATGGCTTAGTGCAGAAACTGATCAGGTTAAAAGTTCTGAGTTTGTGAATTGCATGGACTATGCTTGGTTATTGCTCTAGGTGTATGTGTGTACTTGCATTCAAGTACATGTGTGTCTATAATGTATAGCATCTGCATGTACCTTGTTTAGCAAGTACAGTATATATATATATATATATATATATTATATATATATATATATATATATATATATATATATATATATATATATATATATGTATATATATATATGTATGTGTGCCTTTTACTATACAGAAATGATGGCTCCATACCTTGGCACCACTAAGTCCCATTGGTTCTTTGATTGACTTTGTGCTACTGTGCGGGATGCAAGTCAACTTGTGACTTTTCAGTTCTCCTCCCTAGGGCAGACATGCTGCAGTGGGACTCAGGGAAACAGTGATTCATTTTTTTTATTCAGTGTCTACCTCTTTGCTCTCTCAAACTGCTACTGCCACTAGTGTGCCCCTTGCCTTGATCAATGCTAGTTCAAACAGCAGAGTCTTACTTTGCTCTTTCCAGTAACACCTGATCTGCTGTATGTGATGCTAGCTGCTGACTCTGAATCTCGACTGGTGACAAACAAAATACTGCCTTGTTGAGTGCTGATTACACTTGATATGAACATGAAACTCACTGGTGCTCACTTGGACAGTCCCTGTCAGCTGTAAGGATAAGCACAAGTGATTTAAAACTACTACTATGAGCTCCCTCAGTTTCAAGTTTTACCATGCCACTGCCAATTTTGAATATGGTGCCGGCCATATCCCTTGGCTAAATCCATCAAGCAGAGACTGCATGGACCTGTTTGAAGCCAGCACACTCACTTGGTGCTGTTCCCCTTTCCTTCTCCCATACGTCACTGCCACCTAGCACATGGTCATGAAAAAGGAAAGAGTTAGGATAATTAACAAAACAATGAAAGGACTGTGTTTTTTCTCTATGATGGGCATCAGATTCCTTCTCCTTCCTCACCTCCCCATGGTTCCACACCAAGCTCAAGCCATCTCAGAATCAGGGAATAAAAGGTTGTTATCTATGGCTGTGCAGCACCTTTAAATAATGGCTCATCTGATGCTGTTATGTTGCCTTGTCCATAGTCCAACAGTATGCCTTGACATACATGGCATATTTGTTCCTACTCCCTTGCCCATTGCCAAATCCATCACCAGGGTGCCTAACCCCTGTGCCACCAAACACCAGCCCTCCACCACCACATCCACTTAGTAACATCCCCTCACTGCTGCCATGTCTGACACTAGGGTGTTCAACCCCATCATCTCCAAACAACACTTCCATTCTCCTGCTATGTCTGACACTGGGATACCCAACCCTTGTGTCACCAAACAACACCTCCCTGCTTCCACCTCCAACAGCAGGGTGCCAACCCCATCATTGCCAAACACCATCCCAGCCATTATGTCCAACACCAGTGTGCCTAACTCTAGCATTGCCAAACACTCCACCCTCACTGCTACATCTAATACTAGGGTGCCCAACACTCAGTGTCATACTCTGCAGCCATGTTTGATACCAGCTTGCCAAACTCCCAGTGACAACAACTCCACACCAACACTGAGTTGCCCAGTCCCCAGTATCAGCTCCTTAAAATAAAGAAACCCATCTATCATCATTTCCATTTTTTATGTTTGGTTGCCAGCAGTCTAGTGAACATATTACAATCAATCTAAGCTCTGAGAGGACTTTTAGGGGCACGGTCCTCCTCCACCTATCACAGTTTTTCAGACTACCCAACGTCCACCCATTCCACCCATTCCCCACCTGTCTCCACCCACTCACCTCTATTCTGCAGCTTTTTACTTTGAAGTGCTTGGTGACTCACAATGCTGCAAAATGTATTGTGGTAGTCAATTTTCTTGTGAAGCTTCTTCTTCTTACAGACCATCAACACTTTCTGTACAGTTTGTTCCTCTTCACTGCTGCTATACAGAGTTTTGTTTCCCTGTCATCCTGGGGAGAGCAGAGATGTTGCATAATGGCCACAGCTTCTACCTCTCTGTGTCCACCATGTCAACTATGCTGCTCAGTGGCATACCGGCACATCTACTGTCTTATGCCACCCCAAACTGGTACTTGCAATTCACTCATTCTGTCACTATACAGCAACTGCTCTCTCACCCCATCATCCTTGGTGGAAGGAGGAAGGAATATTATATTGCTATTCACAATTATTGATCTGATTCCTACCATTTCTTTTAAATACAAGGAGAATGGTAGCCTAATTCCATATTTTGAAACAGATTCAGCAGTGAGATAAATATTTAAAAGCTTACATTACACCAGTTAAGCTCTTCAGGTATGGGACATTAAATACTCCAACATGCGTCAAATGCAAGGGTGACACTGGCTCCCTTTATCATATGATATGGTTGTGCCCCCATGTACAGACCTTCTGGCAATCTGTTAATAATGCTTTAGAGCCTATCCTTGGCTTGAAGACCTTATTTACTCCTGAAGTCTGTTTAATAAATTATTTCCCAGGTGATATCCCCAAAGTTAGGAAAGCACATATGATACTTATCTCTGTGATAGCTAAGCTGATAATTATGAGACATTGGATAGAAGATAAGTCCCCTAATGTAATGGAGTGGTACAGAGAGATTGTTCAGGCATTACAATTGGAAAGACACATTGCATCCATGCAGACTAGATTAAAAGCTTACTCGTCTCTCTGGGGCAGCCTAGAGAACCTACTGATAGCCTGGAAACCATAATAATGATTAATTATATTTTAGGTGAGACATACTGAAGGTAATTAATAGTGTGTAGTCGGGGAGGTAGGGATTGGGTTTTAATTTGAGTTTTGTATTTAGCACCTATTACTTTGTTGTGATTATGTACTATCTAATGTACTTTGATTGGTGCTTAAAACTAATAAAACTTGTTAAATTAAAAAAAATAAAAGCTTACAAAGAGTGGCTGAGCAATTTAATGCAGTTGACAGAATTTACAACCAAGTTCCTATTGCCATGGTGATAATGTAAACACTGAAGGCCAGATATTGAAAAGGATCAGATGCTGACATGGCAGCATAATCTACCCGAACCTATGCCCAGCTACATGCACCCTAAGTTGAGAACCCGACTGTGAAAAATAAATATCCATTCATGACAATTAGCTGAAAGTCCCATCAAAAAATGTTGCAAATTGGGTTTGGAATAATTTTTTCATGCAAATTTGGCCATTTTTGATGCAACTGCACTGAGCCAACAGGTACTGTTAGACCATTTAAAAACTGGTGTAGCACAGTGGAAGGATGTCCGCTTTTGAATATACAGTCAGACAAATCTGAGACATACTTGTTTGAAAATCCTGCTCAGAAGACTAACAGGATTATAAACATTCAATGCTTAGATAACACCTTAAATCTTTCAGAGCTGATGTATGTCAGCACTGAGCATTTATGATGATGGCAATCATTGTATTTTATAACATAGTTAACATTCAACATATTATAGGGGCACAGAAGTGCCCCTATAGTTAGGGTTGGACTGGCATTTCTACATTAAACCCCAATTTTTGCACCTTAATAATAGTGTACTTTGACAAAATAGCACAAAATTTGGCATGTGCAGTTAGTTAGACTGTTAAGAGTCTCACAATGTGTTGGCATCATGTATGTTTTTTGAGATATGGAGTGAAAAAAAACAGAAAACAAAAACACTTTTCCCATATACTTAGCATGTTTTTTTTTTTGCTCTCATCTATAGCCCAGACAGTATGACATTTTTTCATGAAAGTTTCAGGGATGATGGGGTTTGTGCCAGTGGTTTGCCTTTTGGATGGCTTGGTGAAGAAATAGCATAGCATTTTTGAATGATAACTATTTTTGGGATAACTGCTAGACAGGCAGGTAAAAAGAAAAACAGCTCGATTGATAAAAACACATTTGCAAGTGCTAACATGTCTTAATTTACTGTTCAAATCCAGAGAAATACCAATCATGAAAGGTAAAAAAAAAACACATTGAGAGTGGTCATTTACATGATTTACTTGTCATGGGGGAAAAACACTCAAGATAGCTGCCATTTTATTTTTTACAGTTACAATTTTCTAACAGTAAAAGTACTAATTATGTATTAAAAAAAACACCTGAACCTAACTAAATGGTACCAATTCAGCTAGATTCTGCTGTTTGTTTTAAAAAAAACAGCTTTGCTAGAAATACATTATCTGGGCATCCAAAATCCAGGGTGCCCACCTTAGCAAGAGGAGCCATTCATCTGCATTCTCTGTACAAGAACAGTGAGACTTTCTTGAACTCGTGCTGCGGGCTGCAGGAAGAGCAATAATCTGCCATTTCCAAGGTGTCTAGTGCCCCCCATTGCCATCTCATTATGTACACTAATAATCCATATTTTAAATACTTTTTTTTTAATTTGAGTTCCACTTCCAATAGTATTCTACATAATTAGGTGACATTTCTGAAATTTCACAGAAGTCCATTTCAGTTTCTCATCATATGTTGCATTTTAGCATGTTACTTATTCTGTTTTATGCCTTAGGGTGGATTTTTTTTTATACGGGAGCAATCCCACTCTAGTTTACTCATGGAACTAAATCAGACTCTTAATTTTACTCCTGGCATGGAGTTCATCTGGCCCCCATCCCCTTTCAACAACTGGTGGTAGTTTGCAGTTACTTGATGCCAGCCCCCTGTCACTTTTTGGAGTAAACTAAAATCAGTGTGTGCCTCACATTGTTTTTTGTAACTATAACATATGAGTACTTCAGCATCTACTGACTCATAGCTGTTACACCAGAACCATGTTGATCACTAGATTACAATTACAACTACAGGGGAGCATGTGCCAGGTACAGAAGAATATTGAGGGATAGTATCTTAGCTCCATCAGCACCAACCATCTTTTTTATCCTGCTAGATGGTAAAACTTTCATTTCTGCTACCAAAAGTGATTTATTCAATAACATTAATAGAGGTAAGATGAAATATATAAAAATGTTATTAATTCCCTCCTCCTTTAGATGTTTTCTTTGCATTGAAATGGCACAACCTTAAGGAAGATCACAGCTGCCATTAAACCCCAGCATCACACAGACATTCCAACTCTCCTAGCCCCACACCAGCCAATTGGGATAAATCCCAATATTGACACTGTAGTGCATTATGAGGGGGAAACTGCACTCCTGAGGTGCTGTCTTTTGGATGAGACATTAAACCGAGATCCCGTCTGCCTGTTCTGGTGTTTGTTCAGGTGAACGTTAAAGATCCCATGCCACTTCTCAAAAAGAGTAGGGGAATTTTCTCCAGTGTCCTGGCCAAATTTCCTCCAGTCACTAAAAATACCACCAACAGCCTAATCTGGTTCAATTTCAGTTGGTTATCATCTGTATCCCCCCCCAACCCTGGGTCACCCATGAAAAAGGGACTTCTAGTCTCAGTGAGCTTACCCAGCCAACCAAATTCAATAAATAAATAAATAAACTCTGACAGAGGGAATAACAACAATAAAAATGATTTAATGGACATCAAAAGCATGTTGACATGTATTCAGCTACTGTAGATATTAAAGACTTAAAGGCAGCTATGAGAAAAATTGAGACTGACTCCACTGAGCTCAAAAGGAGAGTAGAGGTAACTAAAAATAGATTAGCCACACTTAAAGATTAATTTTATTTTCTTGAAGACATGGCAGAGTTTCATAAAAAAAACAAATGGACAAAGTTAAGGACCTAGAAAATTGTGGGAGATGAAATTATGTACATATTGTCAGGCTACCAGAAAGTGTGGAGGGCAGTAACATATTTGACTTTTTACAGCAATTTTTCCCAGAGTTACTACAGTTTCAGTGAAACTGGCCATTAGACATAGAAAGAGCATATCGCTCTCTTGCATCTCGACCTCCTCCACATAGCAGACCCAGACCTATAATTGTAAATTCTCTAAGGTTTACTACAAAGGAACAGATACTAAATTTAGCTGAAGAAAAAAGACAGTAATTTTGGAGGGGAACAAGTGTTTTTCTATTTCAAGACTTTACTTCAGAAACCATAAATAAGTGCAGGGAGTTTAATGAAGGATCACAGGTACTCCATAAAAAGGGATGCTCATATTTTGTGAAGTACCCGGCCTCACTTGCAATTTCCAAAAATGATGATACATTAACTATCTGTGACTCTATGGACAAGGTATGACATATTATTTTAACTGAGACAGATGGAAGGCATTAAATGAACCAATGATCTTCAAATTGCCCCCTGTCAGAACTCTCAGTGCAAACATGCCCCTCAAGCACAGTATAACCCTCACGCACATCAGTGCAGCCTACAGTGCAGTCTAATGATGTAAACATTTAATCCTTAAAAAACACAAGTTATGCTGAACCCTCAAGGAGTACAAGATCAAACACCCCTAAAAATGGTCCCCCTATTTCTCATGCAGCAGTGATGGTGTCCAAAAAGCAGGAACTCCAACACAACATGAATTATTTAAGGAGAGTCAAACTACCTCCTTCTCAAATAAACCACAGTTACCTTCTTAGAAAAGCTACAAATCCTAGGAAAAGATCTAGATGCTGAAGTAGAAAGGGAAGATTGACCTCCAGTCCAAAGAGATCTACAGCATCTCTTGCAATATTGTGTAATAAGGATGTAAATATGGAACTTATAGAATAAAGTCTGGTCTCTCTTCATTGGACTACACTGTCTCACTATTTCCTCCTGATCAGGAAAATAACTTGGATCATACCTGGTTATGTGTCAAATCACATGACCCAACACAACCTGACCTGGAACTTTTTTTCTTTACTGATTGTAGTTGGGGCACAGTTTTTATATGTTTCCCTTATTTGTTATGTTGCTGTAAGGGTTTTTTTTTTTTTGCAAATCAGTATCCTTTATTGATTGTAATCTGAAAAAAACATAACTACATCAATGTAATAACTACTGTATAAAAACAAAAGAAAAAATGTAACAATCAACAATGACAAACAACATACCCCATAACCCCACCCCAACCCACCCTCCCATGCCCACCTGTGCCTTCTTTGGATCCTAGTGCTGTATCTCATTGCCATTGGATACCCTGTAATCAGGAGCTGACTATAGAATATTTGGGACTTTTTGCAGGGTGCCGTTCAAGCAAGACATGACCGAAGGGGTGAGGAATCTCATTTTCCAATTAGAATTATAAAATCAGCCCAGCAAGTCTGGAGCTTGGCTAAGTTGCCATGGAAGTTGGCAATAGTTTTCTCTGCTTGGAAGCTACCTAGGCATTCCTGTACCCATTCTGGATAAGAGGGTGTCCAATCTCCCAACCAATGGCAGGTAATAATTAATTTGGTCACCAAGAAGATAAAAGCAATATAGCATTGATGCTTGAGAGTACTAATCTTCGAATAGTCTCCTACTAAACACATTTCTGGCATGAAGTAGTTGGCATTGTTGAAGAGTGAAGAGACCTTGCTCTGTACCATTGACCAAAGGGTCTTGGCTAAAGGGCATTGCCACAGTTTGTGGCATAATGTACCCCTTTCCCCTGGGCAATGGTCACAATTGGGTAGGAAGTGTTTTTTTTTTCATTTTGTATAGCTTATAAGGCATTAAGTATAGTTCAAGCAAAATGTTAAATTACAGTAGCTTAGGCAATGTTGCTTGATAAATTTAGAAATGTTATTTCACAGAGAGGTCCAGTTGAAACTAGATCAGTCCTTATCAAGGGGACTCTACCAGTAAAATGCTGTTGGCAGAACCTTGTTACAGGCTTGCTTGACCAATTCCTTGTAGTGCTATAAGGGTTTTGTTTAATATTTAAACATTTCTCCTCTATGCAATGCTCTAGGAATCTTAGAATGCTGATATTAAAATACCATGTTCTTACAACTTATGAAATGGTGAGACTATTTATCCAATGGTATGAAGGCCATGTTTTTCTCTTTTGAGCTAAACTATTTGAACATTTTAGGAATCTATTAATGAAATACTCTGTGTCTCCTCTGAAAATGATTTGGCATCTGTTCATCCTTTTTCTCCAGTTCTGCAAGCTGACTCTTAAAGGTATTTTCTAATAAGTAATGCTTTCTTCCTGGTACCTAATCCCCTCCATATACTTTTTTCCCATGAACATAAGTGCCCCCCATGAGTTGTTGGAGGACCCCCTTATTTAAACACATTTAATTCCAGTAAGGTGTAAGGATATTTAATACAAGATAGCCACAGGTTTTTGTTACATTGGTACAAACTATATATAGAAGGTATTGAGTAACTTGGTTACAGACTACTTAAATAATACTTTAAAACATTACACCTCTGCTAATACTACAAGCAACAGATAGACTACACCTCCCACTGCAATCTAGGCAGCCTCTGGGTGGCTGGTGAGAACCAGGATGTCATACAGAGCCTTGAATTATAATGAGCTGCTAACAGCACTTCTTTAGTATTTTGTTATTTTTTTTTACTGTGCTTTCTTTCGCACTGGCAGCCTGAACCCCTCAACCCCCTGCTTCTGCGTACAGACCCAGGATCCGTCACCATTAGTTCCCCCTTGATTACCCCCAGGGTGGAGCCACCAGAGCCCTTTGAAAAGGAATGAAATCTAAAAATAAAGATGTTAAACTCCAAACAAAGGAAAAACAAGTGTTGATTGAAGAAGTAATGAAACAACATTGAAATATGTTAATTTTGGAGGAAGGTGGTAAATTGAAGAAATATCAAATTATAGAGGCCAAAGCGACATCTCATGGCAAAAATGAGCAAGGGAAGGCAACGCTTACATACCAGCAAGCCCTCAAAAGTAGGACAATTAACCCAGAAAAGGATGAGGAGGAAAAGAACGAAGAAGGGTTAATTGAAAAATGACTGATTGTTCCAACAGTGTACCTGAAAGGAATCCCAAAAGCAAAAAAAGAAAAAAGTACAGTGCTTAAAATTGCAATATATAATATTTGTAAAGGAGTCCTAGGAGCTAAGTGTGCATCGGCCGATGTTAGTTATGTCAATAGGTATAGGCTAGGTAAAGAGAAGGAATGGGTATGTATGGTTATAAAATCTGGCAGTAAAAGACAAAAACTTTTAGAAGCTAAAAAACAATTTGCAGAACTACGGGTCCAGGTGGAAACAACCATCATGGTGGAAGAAAAACTCCACGAAGAGCTAGGACAAGAGACTCAGGAACCTCAATTGAAAAAACTGGGAAAATATCAAAAGAATATAGGTGTGGATTATCAAAAACATCAACAAAGAATCACCACATCTATGATACCTTCCAAGAAAAGCATTCATTACTATCAGATAATGATATACTACATCAGGAATCCCATAAGGTTATCCCAGGGACATTGCAAAAAGGGCACATGGTAAACAGTAGTATAATCTTAGAAAGCCTAGATGAATCTGCTCAAATGTCAAGGAAGGAAGAAACAAATCAAAGCTTAATGAACAGCTTATGCAACCAGGGAAACAACAGATGTTATATCTTGGGTGAACAAGTGCAGGAAGATTGACTAGGGAATGTTAATACAACAACTGCAATTTACACTCTTGAATTACTCAGTTGGAATATTGCAGGCATTGCAGGGAAGCTTAGAGATACTAGTTGTGTAATGTTTTTGTCTAAACACTCTATAGTTATGCTGCAAGAAACATTGGGTACTCATTTTACATTTGTTTTTGTTTGTTTGAATCAAGAATGGGTTTGCAATACTGCTTATCTATTTGAAGGTTGCCACTTTAAATCCAGAAAGATTGACATATTGCTGCATTTTTTTTTCCTGTGGACTGCTGGCTTGTTGTAGTTTGCTAGTATGTTGGTGACATTTTGCAACAAACATTTAAGTTTTCATCGGTGGCTGAGGATTTCTTTCCTAAGTATTGTAGTTCAGTGGAGTTGTTTGTGTATTCAACCCAGACAAAGCCTGAGGAGGTCCAGACTGTGTTGCTCTGATTGCCTTTCACAGAACAGACCAGGTGGATTGCCCAATCCTACCCACCCCATCACCACCCTCCCCGGCTCACCTAGCTTTATGGGGTAAGGCAGGAAGGTGTGACAATTTCCTGCTCAAACACAAAACAGGATGGGGTGTGCCACAGAAGGCAGCCAGGCAGTTCTGCATAAGCTGAGAGGATATCATCTTGAGATTCCTATTGTATAATTAAAAAAATGTGGTGGGTCCTGGTACATAGTCCCTAGGAAAATGGTTACAGTACCAAGGGGAAGTGAGGTTCCCCAACAGTGATTTGGGCAGACAGAAGCAGAAAAGGGAGGACTCATGTTGGGAGTGGTGCAGTGCAATGGATGTGGAGCAGCAGTCTTCAGAAGGACATTCTGGGAACTGCAGTGCTGCCCCATCTGTAGTCACCTCTCTGGGTTGAGGGCAGAGATTGCCAGCCTCCAGACTGAGTTGGCTAGGTTGCAGGGGATCTCCTCCCCCACCCAGTTGCCACCAGGTCTACACACACTACCTCAAAGGAGAATCAGCAAAATAAATGTGTGGACTACAGCAGGCTCAGGGAGGGTGAGGTGGGTGGATCAAAAGTGCATCCCCAACCCAGTGCAACTATGAAACTCCTTCACAGTTTTGGAGGCATGGGAGGATCCCACTGTGACACCTGAAATTGTAACCTTAGAGGACGAGCAGGTTCTACAGAAGAGAACCCCACAGGAGGGTGGAAGAGGACCCCAAATGAAGAAGAAGCTTCTCCTAGTGAGGGACTCAATAGTTCGGGGAGTGAAATTAGGGACAGGAACGGGGGAGGAAAGGGAGGTAAGGTGTCTACCAGAATGCACAGCTCAGAGGGACATGGAGAGGATCCAGGAAATTGCTAAAGCAGTAACAAGGCAGGGGAAGCTCTATTTCATTGTCCATCTGGGGACAAATGATCTGGCTGGAGACAAGACAGAGATAGCAAGGGTACAGGAGGAGTTCAGAAAGTTGGGGAGGAGCCTTGTGCAGGTAGCAAGCTCCGTGACCTTCTCGGGCATGCTGCCTGTCCATGACAAAGGAGAGGCTAGGAACCTCCACACCAAGGACTTCCATACTTGGCTGGAGAGCTTTTGCTGAGAAAAAGGCTTGGGGCTCATTGGAAAATGGGGACCCACCTGGAGGAACATGACCCTGTACAAGGGGGATGGGCTACACCTGTCCAGTGAGGGGGACTGCTGTACTAAGTGAACAGTTTAAATGCTTCATTGGCAAGCATTTAAACTAGCAAGGGGGGGGTGGCAGAAGGAGGCAAAGGGAACCAAACTGCCCACCCCCACAGGATAGGGAAGTCAACATGGGCCATGACATATGGTATTGCCAGAGGGAACTAAACCCACAGAATGGAGAACAGCGGAGGACAAAAGGAAGGGGGTTGAATATGGGAAGGACAAACAGAGGAGGCAAAAAGATAGCGGGGGGATGATAAAAGGACAAATGGCAGGACATGGAAGGCCATGTATACCAATGCCCACAGCCTAGGGAATAAAATCCCAAACCTGGCGGCCTTGATAACAGAGGCTGACCTGGACATTGTAGCTATTATTGAAATGTGGTATACTGGAAACCATGACTGGTATGTAGCAGTACCAGGTTATACTCTGTTTAGAAAAGATTGGGATAAAAAGGGAGGGGGCGCTCTTTATGTCAGGGAGTGTATTAGGGCAACTGAGGTATAGGGAATGCAGGGGGGAGCAGAGCTAATTTGATCACCCTTGAGACAGGCAGCAGCACTGATATTCACACAGGTGTGATATACAAACCTGCAGCGCAGGAGGAGGAGGTGGACAGGATTCTAGTGAAATCCATCCACATGATGTCAGCTAAAGGGGAGATGCTGCTGGTAGGTGATTTCAATCTGCCAGATGTTGATTGGAGCATCCCGGCTGCTGTCTCAGCCAGGAGCAGGGACATCCTGTACTCTGTACAAGGGGTAGGCCTCAGGCAGTTAGTGCTAGAGCCCACCAGGGAGGGTACAATTTTGGACCTGTTACTCACCAATAGGGACAGAATTGAGTAAGTCGGGGGGAGTGAACATCTGGGATCCAGTGATCATCGCACAGTGTGGTTTAGCATGAGTACAGTGGCAGAGTCAAGCCACACAAAAACAAGGGTTCTGGATTTCAGGAGGGTGGACTTTACTAAGATGAGGATATTTATTTTTTATTTATTTAGTTGTTTAACCAGGTATAGCACACTAAGCTGAAAGCTTTTTTACAGGAGCGACCTGGGAGCACAAGGAGGTTAAGTGACTTGCTCAGGGTCACACAGTATGTAAGTGGAAGCTGTGGGATTCAAACCCAGGTCTGGTCTGCTGGATGTCACCAGATTTGCAGCTCAGAGCCTTAGACCACTGCACTATACTGCCTCCATGTCTCAATATGTCTCAAGCATGCCCTGGCAGGGAGGGACAGAAGGGGGGGGGAGTGGAGAAGCAGTGGACCCATCTAAAAAAGGTGCCATAGTGGAGACTACTAACCTTTGCATTAGGCAAGTAAACAAGGGCAAGAGAAAGCCACTATGGTTCTCAAAGGTAGTGGCTGGGAAGGTAAGTGCAAAAAAGCTGGCTTTCAAGAAATACAAGGAAAGACAGTGGGAGAAGGACATGGTAGTATATCTGGAAAAACAGAGGGAGGCAGGAAAAGCAGTCAGGAGCACAAAGGCACAAACAGAGGAAAATATAGCACAGGAGGTAAAGAAAGGAGACAAGACTTTCTATAGGCATATTTGTGAAAGGAGAAAAACCAGGGGTGGGATAGTAAGGCTTAAAGTGGAAGAAGGAGAGTATGTGGAAGTGAACCTGGAAAAAGCATCAATACTGAACAAATATTTTTGTTCTGTATTGATAGAAGGAGGTGAGGGACCACCGTTAGGCAACATGAACAAATATGGGAGGGAGATGAACACCAGTCCATTTACAGAAGAGAGAGTCCTAAAGGAACTCACAAAACTGAAAGTGGACAAGGCAATGGGACCAGATGGGATACATCCTAGAATATTAAGGGAACAATGGGAGGTGCTGGTGGCACCACTGTCAGCACTGTTCAATGACTCACTCAATACAGGAGTGATTCTGGAGTACTGGAGGAGGGCAGATGTAGTCCATCTTCACAAAAATGGCAGTACGGAGGAGACTGGAAACTATAGACCTGTCAGCTGCACTTCAATAGTGGGAAAGATTATGGAATCACTACTTAAACAAAGGATCATGGAACATCTTGAAGCAAGCAGTGCACAGGATCAAAGACAGCATGGATTCACAGTGGGAAGGTCATGTCAACCAAATCTGTTTGATTTCTTTGACTGGGTGACAAAGGTCATGGATCGGGAGAGCAGTGCATGTCATCTACCTGGATTTCAGTAAGGCCTTTGATACTGTTCCACATAGAAGACTTATGAACAAGTTGGGCAACCTGGGAGTAGGTCACAAGGTGGTAAACTGGGTTAGGAACTGGTTGAGTGATAGAATACAGAGGGTTGTGGTAAATAGCGCTCAATCTGAGGAAAGGAGGGTGACCAGCGGTGTGCCACAGAGATCAGTCCTGGGCCCAGTCCTGTTTAATGTCTTCATAAGTGACATTGTGGAGGAGTTGGAGGGGAAGGTCTACCTCTTTGCGGATGACACTAAGATCTGCAACAAGGTGGACACTCCGGGAGGGGCGTAAAAAATGAGGAGGGACCTAGATAAATTTAAATAATGGTCCAGAGTGTGGCAGCAAGAGAGTTAATGTGAAAAAGTGCAAAGTCATTCATTTGGGGTGCAAGAACCCAGTGGAGGATTACATGATGGAGGGAAGAAACTGACAGTAACCAAACAGGAAGAACATTTGGGGAAATCATATCTGATGATTTAAAGGTGGCCAAACACTGTGCCAAGGCTGTGTGGAGAGCCATTCGGATGCTGGAGTGCACAGGGAGAGGTATCACCAGCAGAAGGAAGGAGGTGGTGATACCACGCTACAGATCATTAGAGAGGCCTCATTTGGAATATAGTGTCCAGTTCTGGAGGCTGCATCTACATAAAGACATAGACATGCTAGAGGCAGTTCAAAGAAGGGCAAGAAAGATGGTGCAGGGCCTGCACCAAAAGTCATAAGATGAGAGACTGGGACAGCTCAGTATGCATACCCTGGAGGAGAGAAAAGACAGGGAAGATATGATAGAAACCTACAACTATCTAAAAGGCATAAACAGGGTACTGGAGGGTAGCATCACATAGAAACATAGAAATTGGACTTAACCCTCAATACAGAAAAGATAAAAATAATGGTTTTGGGGCATGCCAATAAAATCTTACCCCTTTGAGCATAAATGGCACCACTTTTTCAGAAGTCATTGAATTTCAATATTTAGGGGTAACCTTTAATAGGAACCTTGACTGAAAAATGCATATTAAAAAATAAACTCTACTCTAGGTAGCTTTTCCCTCAGCATGCAAGAAACACCTGTGCTGTTACCATAGACACAAATGCAGAACTACATGAGAGGTCTCACTGCTGCTTGCAGCTAGCTCAGTTAGCATTACAAAACATACCTATTCCCCTCTCTAACTTTCAGTTCATTACTGTGATACTCTCAGCTTGACTGCAGCCAGAATTCTAAAGAGCACAGATTCACAGAACAGTTTGTTCCTCATTGCTGTCTGCAGCTAATTCAGTTACCACTGAAAAACACTCTCACTTGTTCCTCAAACTCTGACTGTCAGTTCATTAAAATTACTGCAATTCTCTCAGCTTGACTGCAGCCAGAATTCTAAGGAGCACAACTTCACAAAATAGTCTGTTTCTCACTCCTACCTAAAACTAATTGATTTAGCATTGCAAAACACACTCATCTGTCTTCCAGAGTTTGTAACACTGCCAGCCCATTCAGAAAAACTCACACACAAAATGAGCACATAAATAGGAACAGAACACAAGACAGCATAACAATACTTCTGAAACTCCTGGCCCTATTGTATAAATCGAATATGTGATGTGCAGATCATGTGCTATGGCAAATATTGTCACTCCTGCATCTTCAGCTCTGGATATCTCACTCTTGCCTTCGGCACTCATGAGAAATTCAGAGCTCACTCTGCAGGAGTGACAATATTTGTTATATCACACTCATGCCCATCATGTATCCTATATATATATATATATATAGATATATATATACTGTATATATATACATACATACCGTGGGGGTGAGATCAATTCCAGTGAAATAAACCATGTTATTTTCACTGGAGTGAAATAAATCTTGATGACATCAGCAGAGTTAAAATAAATACCATTTATACCTACTCTGCTGACATCACTCACCCGCATCTGAAAACACTAACAAACACCCCTGTAATTTGCTGAGTTCTAAAACAGGCTCTACACTGAAATTAATACAATTAAGATAGATAATGACAGTCAGCTGCAGCACTCCTTCTAAATGTAACAATCTCCAAATATCTTGTGCTGCATTTCCAAACCCGAGTTTAGTACATTACTGAATCCTGCATTGCCACATACTTACCTACAAAACAAACAACAAATAACCAGTATATTGCAAACATCCAGCTTGTCACAGAACAGAACCTCCCTCAGGCAACCAATTACCAAAACACAGCACACCCAATCAAGACCGACACACACACACAACAACTAACAACAGCTCACTACAACAACCCATTCATAAAACTTCAAACACACACACTACCACAGCACCATCATTTAAATCAACATGAACCTCATAACAACAAACATACCTCTCTCACTCGTGAAACATCCAGAGCTCACTCTGCAGGAGTGAGAATATTTTCCATATTCCACTCCTGCCCATCATGTATCCCTTAAATATACTATATATATATATATATATATATATATATATATATATATGATACATAATGGGCACGAGTGTGATATGGAAAATATTTTCACTCCTCTAGAGTGACTTCTGAATACTCACGAGTGGCGAAGCCACGAGTGGGGTTTCAGAGGTCACTGTACAGGACTGAACAAATTTCCCATATCACACGAGTGCACATCATGTATCCTATTTTTACAATGGGGGCCTCATTGTTGCAAAATGTACAATTTGCTTGGCTTTGAGTGGGTTTAGCGTGGGTTTCGGGTGTAATAAATGGCATTTATTTTAACTCTGCTGATGTCATCAGGTTTTATTTCACTGCAGTGAAAATAACTTGTTTTATCTCACTGGAATATGTCTCACCCCATTGTATAAACATATATATGTTATAGATATATATATATATATATATATATATATATATATATATATATATGTGTGTGTGTGTATGCATCTATCTATCTACCTATACATACATATTATAGTGGCACAGCAGTGCCACTACAGTTAGGGTTCAGACTTCACTTCTGTGTTTAAACTCCACATTTTGCACTTTAATAACTTTGCACCTGCTCAACTGATTCACCTGAAAGTTTGCATGCACCGTTGGGTACTAGATCTTTTGATTTGCCATGTTTTGTTCCAGTCGGATGTATGAGTGTGGAGCTCAAAATGTCAAAAAATTTGAAAAGTACCACTTTTTGGGCAATTTCTTTGTCATGACATTTCTTTGAAACTGCTTAGCAGTTTGGTCTGACATCTTTAGGGTATATGGGATCTGGGTCACAGATGTGCCTTTTGAAGGTTTGGTGAAAAAAATATTAATCATTTCAAAAATTATTAAAATTTCAAGTTTTTCTATTATTTCCCTGTGGGAAAAATTAGCTGTTCATGCAAAAGTGCCATTCCCTTTCACAAAAGTGACATTCTGTTTTGCAAATGGGGGGTAGTTCTTTCATGCTTTCATCATCTTGTTTTGAGTTAGTGATGCAGAAAAAAGGTATAATTCAAAAAATACTGGCCCTTGGTAAACATCAACAGTTGTGTTTACCTAATAGGGGCCCAAGAAACATGATTTTGTCATTAATTTTAAAAAATAATTACTAGAAATATTTTTTTTTCATTCAGCCACTTGGGTGCCACAAATGTGCAACACTACTTCTGCAAACTCAATCAATCAATTAATCAATCAAAATCTTTATTTTGCTAGGTGTAACATTGAGACAAGCTCATTTACAAGATGGACCTGGGGCAAAACAATTGTCAGTAGGCTTAAGACATCACAGATTGAGTGAACGTACATAACAATTACATAGTAATAATAACATAATAACATATAACTATCGCATGTCACAAGATACTTAAACCAGGTTTAGCAGGAGGTAGTGCCATTTAAATACATTTGCATGGGTACAGATATATGGATGTAAGGTAATGAATTAAAGTTTATACAGTAAACATCATTGGAGGAGTCATAGTGAGCAGGAGTGGCAGTTCCTCTAGTGTCAAAGTGCAAAGAAGATTGAGATGTAAGAGTCCTTTGATAAGTACTGTAGGCATGGCTTGGCAAGGGGGAAGGGGACAGGGGTATAGGGAGTGGGAAGGGAAGGTCAGCCGAGATTGGAGAGGATTGGAAATGATGGCCTAGGGAGGAATGACTGTTCGAAGGGAAAACATGACAGGTGCTACAAGCAAAAGTTGGGGCTTAATTCCAATAGTTGAAGCAAAGACAGATCATGATATTGGGGCCTTGATTTGGACAATGACAGAAGGGAGGACTCAAATGACATCTCAGGCAATGGTTGAGGTTTAAGTCCAGAATTTAAAGCAGTAACACACTGTGATGTTAAGACCTAGACTTGAAACAATGACAGACCTCAGAGAAGGTCCTCAGGAACAAGGATTTGATGAGGGAGAACGTGACGGGGTAGCAAGCTTTAAGGTTTTCTGGATCTTATTCCAGAGCGTAGGAAGAGTGAAGCTTATTGAGGCTCTACCAAAGTGCATTTTAACTTTAGGGATAGCTAGAGATAAGATGGTAAGGCTTCTGAGAGAATAGGCACTAGGGATGCAAGGAGTTAGGCAGCTTGTGAGGTACTGAGGTAATTTATGAGTGATTGCTTTATACGTCCATAGAATATCATTCTTTTGCCTCCTGAAGCTAAGGGAGCTCCAGCCAATGGAAGAATAGAGGATGCAGTGGTGCGTGTCATAAGGGACATCCGAAAAGAACCTAAGGGCTCTGTGGTATAGGGTATCAAGCTTGGAGAGAGCTGTGCTATAGTCATATAGGAAGTCCACATAGTCTAGGAGAGACAAGAAGATAGCTTGGACTAGGAGTTTTCTAGCCTCCTGGGTTAGTGAGTGCTTGATCCTGAAGTAAATACTGAGCCTTTGATGCAGTTTCTTAGGGAGTTCATCAATGTGATCAATGAAGGACAATTTGTAGTCAATCCAGACCCCCAGGTATTTTAATTTTTCAAAAAACCTTGGGGCTTCTCCCAAAAGGGTGCTTATGTGAGGAACCTTATCTGTTTGCTTTTTTTTGGAGATGAGGGGCCGGTGGAGAAAAAATCATGGCCTTAGTTTTTCTGGCATTGAGCAGGAGTTTCAAGTTGAGTAGATATTTTTGGAGGATGTCAAAATCATTCTGGAGGTCCAAAATGGCTTGTTCTGGAGTTGATCTGTCAATGTATAGCACTGTATCAGTAGTGAAGAGAGGGATACTAGATGACTTTAGGCCAGTGTCAATTTGATTAATATAAATGGCAAAGAGAAGTGGACCAAGTATGGATCCTTGGGGGACACCTCCAAGGAGTATTTTTTTTTGGCAATAGGTCTCCTTTAGCCTTGACATGCTGCTCTATGTCCACAAGACATTTTGCAAACCAACTTAGGGCCACCCCAACTTTTTTCAGGGTCACCAGGAGTAAATTGTGGTCCACCGTGTTGAAAGCCTTGCTAAGGTCCAGAAACAAGGCACATACGTATTGTTTATTATCAAGTGTGGACTGCAAGCCATTTATAACATTAGCAAGGGCAGTAGATGTACTATGCATGGGATGGAAACCAGACTGAATCAGATTTGGAAGATTAAAACTTTCCAGATGAGATCTGAGCTGTTCATTTACTACCTTCTCCAATAGTTTTGACAAGGCCGGGAGCAAGGAGATTGGGTGGCAATTATTTAGGTTGCAGGGTTCCCCTGATTTAAATAGAGGGATGACATGGGCCATTTTCCAGACCTTGGGGAGGGAGTCCTGATTGAGAGACAAATTGAAAAGGTGAGTAAAAGGGGATCCAAAATATAGCAGGCCAACTTAAGGAAAAAAGGCTCAATCATATCTGCACCCACACTTTTCTTAGTATCAAGTTGAAGAAGGAGATCCTCAACCTGTTTGACAGTGACCGGACAGAAGGAGAAAGAGCGGTAAGGGTCAATAGATTCAAGATCATGACAATCAGATGACTGACTAAGGAACTGTGCCCTGATGGCATTGCTGTGGAGGTATCAAAAACCATCCCTGCTGTGGCAAAGTGATTGTTAAGGAGGTCAAAGATCTCATTTTTATCTGTGGTGTGAGTACCACCAGTTGAAATTTTGTGAGGAAGCATGCCAGCACTGTTATGGCCTTCTATCTCCCTTAAAGGTTTCCAAAACTTAGTAGCAGAGTTAGTGAATGCATTAAGCTCAGAGCAGAAATAACTAAACTTTGCAGCTCTGATAGTTTTCATGCAGAAATTCCATGCGATTTGGAAAGCAGACCAGTCTGTGGCCAATTTAGACTTTCTGGCTGTTTTCCAAAGAGCATCCCTATGCCATAAGGCAGTTTTTAGGTTATCTGTGAACCAGGGACAAGATTTTCTTTTGGTTCTGCTTTTGGTAACTGGGGCATGGAGTCTAGGGTTCTGGTAAATATTTCATGAAGTACCTCATGTGCCTCTTCCACAGAAGATGTGAGGTAAAATTTTTGCCAGTTAGCATACTGGAGGTCATAGAGAAAAGCATCTAGGCAGAAGTTCCATTTACATCTCTTATGGCTGTATTTAGAGAAAGAGGAGGTTTGGAGTTGCGTTGACCTTATGCATGCAATGTACAGTGATCACTGATGTTATTAAAGAATACACCTGAGTGGGAGAAGAGATGAGGCTTGCTTACAAGGATTTGGTCAAGAAGGTAGCTACGCTCTGGGTTTTTGGCGTTTGAGCAGGTTGCTTCATTAATGATCTGGGTAAGTCCATGGGCATCGCAGAATTCTTTCAATGGTAAGGAGATTGAAGAGAGTCAGTCAAGGTTGAGGTCACCAATTTTGGATACTTCTGATGAGGTGGTAGCTAGTATGTCACTTAGGTTTTTGAGCAGAGAGAGGCCAGCTGAGGGGGACTATGGCACCCACTAATGCAGATAGAGGTTGATTTGGCTGGTTGAATTCTTAGCATGAGGCACTCAAACTCCTTAGGGACTGTAGTCGTGTCCACCATAGTTGTGGTAACTTTGTCACAGACATAGAGGGCTACCCCGGAATTTCCTATCAGTATGAAACAAGTTGTACAAAGGAATGTTAACCTCATAGTCCAGGGTGGTTGGTCTTAGCCAAGTTTCAGAGATTACAAGAACAGCAGGAGAGCAGTGGAGGGTCCAAGTTTTGATAGCATCAAGCTTTTTCAGAAGGCTGCGGGCATTCAAATGCAAAAATGATAACCCTTTTAGTAGAGGTAGGTCAGCTGGGACAGGAATGGAGAGGGGGGCCCAGGGTTTAATTCAACATTACCAGTACAGATGAGTAGTAGCAGAAGCTTTCTTTTATAGCATTAAGAAGTAGTTGGAATGGTCGAATGTTGCCTCTGAGGCATGGGCAGTTTCTCAAACTCTTATCCGAGGCCCAACAGTGAGGTGAGGGGTGATAGTAAGCATACAGAATAGCTTTAATTAAAAGAGCAAACCCATGAAAGAGAGGCAGTTGGTACCCGACATGAGTACAGCAGTGTATGGTACTGTATTATAGAGGCTAGGTCGGGTAAGTGGCTGTGGAAGGGGAAACATTTAGAAATTTGCATATAAGATTTAGGTAGTCTGTGACTATGCCTGGGTGTTGAAAATTTTGTGGGTTTAGAGACCATGGTATGTGATGGTTACACTAATAAGTAGAAATCCTATGCTGAACAGATGAAGCAGCATTTTTGCAGTTAAACTGTGGCACTACCTTTGCGAAAATGCCTCAGATTGCGGCACTATCTTTGCAACTGCGTGAAAGTAAGGGGGTGGTGTTGTGGCATTACTCCTTTTTTTTTTCCAACTCTTTTTCCTTGCCTTCCCAGCTGGAACTCTCTCAGGCTGCCTCTCTAGCCATGACCGCTCTACTGACTGCTGTGTTCCCACCATCTTCAAGTTAGTTATGACCCCCCAGAGGCTCGGAAGGGGGCTACAACCCCAAGGGAGACAGAGGGGGCAGTGGTGAGGAACCAGCATTGGTCATGTGGTGGCACTGGCACTGGAGGAGCCATTGACTATCCGGCAGGAGGGGTGTTTTCTTCCCTTAGTTACGCCCCCCAGACTTGGGACATGCAATGCTGTTCAGCCCATGACGTGAGCGCTCCCACTCATGTCTGGAAGATACTCACCTACGTCTTCCCCATTGTTTCCAAGCCCCTGTGCATTGCAGTGCTGCCGGTCTCCACTGGGGGCCACTGCTGCATTGGGCTACCCCTGGATCCCTCCCCGAGACAGGAGAGCAGTCCTCTGGATGCTTGATCCTCTCTCTCCCCTGCTGATCCCTGGCACTCCAGGCTTGTTCCCGAACCCGAGTTGCCAGCGTGGCATGAGGTGTGGCGTCCAGTGCCTCAACCCTCAACGCCACCGGGCCGGCTATTGTGGCATTACTTCTTAAAACTTAAATTTATATTTTAGGGGAAAACAGACCCTAGAATGTTGGTGTTTACCTAAATGAAGCCCTTTTCCCCTTTTACTGCCTCTAAGGGCAAGGGGACTGAGGAATGTTAATATAAAAAATATGTATCAACATCGGGGTGCCCAATCCTTGTGTCGGTAGTATAAGAGCCCCTTCCCCCCTGCCAGTGTGGGATACTGGGGAGCCCACTCCCAGTATCCCAAAATGTGTACTTAAAGCAGCAGTATTTGTTAGTCAGCAAAAAAACTAATCATATAGTTTTTTAGCAAAAAAAAGTATTGCTGACAACTGAAGATTCATGCTCAGTATATTTTTTGTTTTCTCAGATGTAAAGACTTTTTTATAGCTGATTTTGTAATTAATGACTTGCATAATTAAAGATGGCCACCATTCACCATTTTTGTTTTTAATTTTTTCCTATTTTTATTTCCCCCCTCTGGCCCTAGCACTGTCACCCGACTAACCACCACCCAGCAGGCTTGGAGGAACCCCGCCATCATGCCATGGCTTACCCCACATGCAGGGATGGAGTGGGAGTGGGCAGCCAGTGGCCTTAGCCACCCCTCCCAGTTCCAGTCCCTTCAATCCCATCAGTGTCCCTTCTCTAGCCATGCCGCACTGGTGGTGAGGGCCTATCCGACCCTCTTGTTGGTGTTGCACTGGGCCAGGTGTCTTTTTCTGGTGTATGCCCTCCTGGAGATATGACATGCAGTGATGCCAATGCGTTAGCCAGCATCCATCACGCACCAACCCTACATGTGGTGTGGGCATGCTGAGCTTCCAGCTGCCACTAGTGGTCAGTAATGCACCGGACCATGACTCCCCTTACCACCTGGAGGAGATGAGTGGTCACTGGGAGACTGAAGTCCCCCTCACCGGCCCTCCAACAATCTGAGCCCATTCCAAACCTCAGGTTACCAGCATCACGAGCAGTAGTGCTACCACTGCGCCGGCGGGCCTGCACCATTCATCATTTTTAAAAACCCTTTCCATGGTGTTACTTGTTGAATGTACATGCTTGATGCATGCTGTAGCTGTATTAGGATGATTCTTCTGCATGTTTCTGTTAGTAAACAGCACAAAATATTAAATGTATTCATGGTGGGCATGGCATGGGTGTGGCATGGGTGTGGGAACCTTTATAAACTTCAAGACCCCATATCTTGGTTCAGAAATGAAATAAAAGTAAAAGTAAAATGTATATCAGGATATTTTTGCCAGACAAACCTTATTACTGAAAAATGTGTATCATTACTAACAAATACTGCTGCTTTAAATGATTTGCTCACAGCGGGGTGCCCAATCCCCGTGTCGGCATTATAAGCCCCCCTGCCAGTGTGGGACACTGGGGAGCCCACTTCGAGCATCCCCAGATATTCCCTACCCTCAAGCAGTGTGGGACACTGGGGAGCCCACCCCAGTGTTGCATAATATTTTACTACTAGAACGTGTAAAAAAGAAAACAGTCCACCAAAGTCTTTTTTTCCTGAAAAAAGAAAATGGTCCCTCATCATCTCCCCCCATCCCCCTCCTCCATCCTGACCCTCCCACTGAGCACCCACCATTCCACACCCCCCTTGCCCTATATTTACCATTGGAGGTCATCCGCTGTTATCTTCTGTGGACTGGGACATGTCTGTACTTTTCAAAGCCGAACAGCGAACTAAAGAATCAAGGAAAATGCCATATAATGTATTGCGATGGCATTTTCAACTTACTTTGATATCTTTGTCATGTTTTGGTATTTTTTCACCAGATTTTCAACATGGCCTTTTTGGGACCCCACCTCTCAAACACTGTCACTGTCGCTTAGTTGATTTTGTCTGGAAGGTGATTTCACAGTCGCTGTGTGAAATCATCTCTTGGGATCAGTTAACAAAATGACAGTGCCAGTGTTCGTGAGGTGGGGTCCCAAAAAGGTCATGTTAAAACTTTGATGAAAAAATTACTAAAAATGCATGAGTTGCTTGCGTTCATTGACATTTTCTATGCACACGCATAACTTTGATAATTTTCAATATTCTGCCACCAAATTTTCAAAGTAACCATTTTTCCACACCACCTCATGAACAGTACAGCTGTCATTTTTCACATCCTGCCGAAAATTTGTTTTCACACCTGTGGTGCAGAATGGTATTTTTGGCAGAGACTTTAAGATTTTTCCTACTAGATTTATGAGATAGGGTCATAAGAAGACTATGTTGAAAAGCTGGGGTCAAAATATGAAAACATGCCAAATTTTTTTTGAAATTCAGTAAAGTTTATTAAATATATTCAGAACTGATAAAGTACAAGGAACAAGTGCAATCCTGATATTCAAGAAAACATGCCAGCCTTATAAACATATGAAAATGCCAGCAGAAACAGGCCTCACTGTCTATCGAGTCTGCTCAATTGTGCAGCTAGCCCCTCAGTTTGCAGCTGCCCCACCCACCCCTCTTATTTTTATAATTACCTCCCTCACTCTGTCCCATCCTCTCTTAAAACTATCTACCATGCTATAGGCTACTATCTCCTCAGGCAGAGCATTCCACTTATCCACCACACTCTCAGTGAAATAATGTCTTCTGACTTTACTCCTGATTCTTCCCCCTTCCTATCTCAGCTGCTGCCCCCTCGTGACCCTCCCCATTGTAATCTGGAAAATCTCTTTTGTACTAGTCTTGTTTATCCCTTTTAAGTATTTAAAAGTTTTGATCATGTCCCTCCTATCCCTTGTCTCCTCCAGGGAATAGATGTTCAGCTCACCCAGCCTCTTCTCATAGGAATATCCCTCTAATCCCTGAATCATCTTTTCTCACCTTCCACTGTACACACTCCAACAATCTGATGTCCTTCTTCTGGTAGGGGGCACCAGTACTGCACTCAGTATTCCAGGTGCAGCCTGACCAGTGACCTGTGGAGGGGCAGGATCACCTTCCTATTTCTGGAGGAGATTCCCCTCGCTATACACCCCAACATCCTGTTGACTGTTGCTGCCGCTTTCCTGCACTGAGCTAAGTTGTTCATACTCCCCGTTATAAGCTCCCCTAGATCCTTTTCCTCCTTGGTGCATTCCAGCTGCCCCCAGCTGATAGCTCCTCCCCTGGTTATTGGCCCCGAAGTGCAATACCTTACACTTTTTGGTGTTAAACCCCAACTGTCCTCCTGCAACCCTCTCCACCCATCGATGTTATCCACCACAGCTCCCATCTTTGTGTCATCTGCAAAGAGACTGATCTTACTCTGGACCCTGTGGGAGATATCACCTATGAATATCTGGAACAACACTGGTCCCAACAGAAAGAAAACCTATTATCATTTGTTGCA
This sequence comes from Neoceratodus forsteri, assembly GCA_016271365.2. Lineage (NCBI taxonomy): Eukaryota > Metazoa > Chordata > Ceratodontiformes > Ceratodontidae > Neoceratodus > Neoceratodus forsteri. The sequence continues at coordinate 254,518,690 of CM028137.1, read as the reverse complement.
ATTTTGCTATGCCTGCTTGTAACTTTGGAAATTTTAAATATTTTGACTACAGATTTTCAACATAGCCTTCTTATTAACCCACCTCATGTATGTCACAGCTGTCATTTTTCAAATCCTGCCTAAAATGTGTTTTCACACCTGTGGTGTGGAATGGTGTTGCAGTTGCACAGAATTACATTTTGGCATGGATTTGACAATTTCTCTGTAATGGGGTACATGAGGTGGGGTAATAGGATGGCCATGTTGACAATTTGGTCACTGTTGTTCTTTCTACACATGGAAGCACAGGGCTACATACATATGTGCATCTATGGAGGGATTGGGATGCATGGCCCACAGACACATAAGGTTATGATTATAATATCTGAAAAAGTAAGGAAATTCGTTGTAAAAACCTTTGATAATGCATCAGTTAGGGTTCATATTAAAGTGACAAAAGTATGGAAATGTGTTGTTAGAGTTCCCAGCCCTAACAACCCACCTCACCCTCCCACCCAACCCTACCACCCCAATCACCCCACCCTCCACACCCAACAGGTGTCAGGGTTGCCTTGGGGTCATTGGCCTAATGCTCACCCTATTCTCCTATACTTACCATCTCAGCTTCCTAACACATGGAATGGGGTGAGTGTTAGGGCCAATGACCCCAAGGAACACCCTAACACCTGTTGGTGTGTGGCAGTTTGGGGTGGGGTGGTAGGGTTGGGTGGGGGGTGAGGTGGGGTGTTATGTTGGGAATGCTAACACCACATTTCCATACTTTTGTTGGTTTAATATGAACCCTAACTGATGCAGTAACAAAGTTTTTTGCAAAGAAAATGCAGTGAAACCTACTTATAACGGACACACTTATAGCAGACACTTGCTTATAATGGACAGATCTGCCTTGTCAAAACCCAAAAGCTATGCCAGTAATGTTTAAAATCCAATTTATACCATACTCTACAACCCCAGTATAGCAGACACTGTGAGCTCTGTTGTATAGTGCAAATTGCCTGCTAATGTTCATCTAATTATTCAGTTGGTTTGTCTGGCACTATAAGGATATAACTCATCTCACTTTATGGCTTCTACCTGACACCTTACTCCAGGGTATTACTCCTGTACACTCCTGATCCCCCAATCAGCACAGGTTCTGAACAGCAAAATCTTTCCAGTTTTTTGTACTGCTCAGTTCCCAATCAGCTACAAACAGCAGTTCTCCATACTTCTGATTGGCAGAGGAGGAGGCATGTTCTCATTTTATCTCCTGTGTTTGAGCTGTGGATATATCAGACACCCCCTATAATGGACAAAAGCTGCTTGCACAAATGTGTACATTATAAAGGGTTCAATGCTATATATATATATATATATATATATATATTATATATATATATGTATATTCTATGCAAAAAACTTTGTTAATGCATCATTTAGGGTTCTTCTACAGCTACAAAAGTGAGGAAATTTGGCATTAGGGTTCCCACCCCCTTGCAACTCACACTGCCCCCACCAACAGGCATCAGGGTGTGTGTTGGGGTTGTCGGTCCTAACTCTCACCTCATCCCATGTGTAAACAAGCTGAGGTGGTGCAGTGTAGGAGAATGGGCTGAGAATAAGGACTGATGACCCCAACGCACACCCCGATGCCTGTTGGTGGGGGCAGGTTGGGGGTGGGAACCCTAATGTCAAATTTCCTCACTTTTGTCACTGTAGAAGAACCTTAGCTGATGCATTAACAAAGTTTTTTTTCATAGAATTTCCACACTTTTTAAGAAAGAATAGAAAAGTAGAAAGTTGCGCAAGTTGGTGGGAGCGCGATTCCCTTCAGGTCCCGCACTCCCACCACGTTATTTTGTGTGACTATAGTAACAGTAAGTGCAACAGAAATGCAAGCACAAAGGGTTATGCACATGGTGATGCAAATGTAAATGGCAACACAAAGAGTAATAGAAATGCTAGCACAAAGTGACACCAAATCGAACAGTTATGTAAATGGAGACATTAAACAGAAGTGCATACAGAACCCAACTGGTAACACACACATTCACGGTACCTCAATAGTAAACTCAAATGGTAACAGTAACAGCAACAATAATGCCAAAGTAAACAGAAATGCAAGCGCATATGGAAATGCAAACCGTAACACACACACTCACGGAACCACAATTGTAAACGCAAATGGTTATGTAAAAGCAACAATAAAGCCAACAGAAACAGAAACGCAAGCATGTATGGAAATGCAAACCATTACACGCAAGGTCATGGTATCACAATTGTAAACATCAATAGTAACGGTAACAGCAACAATAAAGCCAACAGAAACAGAAATGCAAGCGCGTACTAAAATGCAAACCGTAACGCACACAGGCATGGTACCACAATTACAATTGCAAATGCAAATGGTAACAGTAACAGCAACAATAACACAAAACAAAATGGAAACACAAGTGCAAATGAAAAAGCAAACTGTGACGCACACAGTGGCGTAGACAGGAATGGTGATGCGAACTGTAACAGAAGCGCAACTGGAAACGCTAACTGGCATAGTAACGAAAGGGCACACCCTTCTTTTCCCCAAAAACTGAATTGAAAAAACACATTGAAAACAAAGAATGTAAGCATAATAATTGACTTCGGAGCAGAAAATTACGACTTGGAATACTAAATTGCTTATATCTCAGGAATCGTACGACGTAGAAAAAAATAAAAAATTTTGTATGAATTATGACTTTCCTGGCTAGTTTTGTGCTTAGCTCCTGTTTGGGGGGCTACGCATTTTTGTGATGAAAAGTCCGTATCTCACACCATTTCCGAGATACGGGTCCTGAAAGACGCAATGGACACCATAATGTTATCCTATGGCAAAAAGTGTCAACTTTGGAGTGCCGTCACTTTGCTGCCCTGTAATATTATTTCACTAAACAATGAAAAGCCACATCTGTGGGATATTGACTTTCTTCCCTCCAAATTTCAGCCCAAACGACCAAACCGTTATTTTGCAGCAGGGCAGCAAAGAATTCCTGTAATGCGGCAAATGCCGTAATGTTATCCTATAGGAAAAACATCAACTTCGTAGTGCTGTAAATTTGCTGCCCTGTAATATTTCTTGACCAAAGCACCAAAAGCCACATCTGTGGGATATTGTCTTTCTTCCCTCCAAATTTCAAGTCAAAAGATCAAACCTTTTCCAAGATATTCAATATGAAAGATTACTAAAATTTCCCTATCTATTCCATTATAAAAAATCTGGCCATCTTGTCCCTCCCTCGCAATCAAAGATGGCAATCAAAGAATCTCACGATCAAAGAATTTGCAGGTTCACGATCAAAAAATTTGCTGGCCCATGAACAAAGATTTAAAAACCTTATGAATCAAATAATTGAAGGAATTGCGGTAAACCAGCACCATGGTTTGACAGAACGAAGCCCCCTGAGTAAAACCCACCCTCATTTGACTTCCTACGACACCCCAGGCTGAGAAAATTTATTTTTTAATTGGGACATCTCGTCCCTCGCTCACGATGCATGATTGCGATCAAAGAATCTTGCGATCAAAGAATTTGCAGGCTCGCGATCAAAGAATTTGCACGGTCACAATCAAAGAATTCAAAGTGTTCAAATTCAAAAAATAAACATAATTGCGGTAAATCACTACCATGGTTCATCAGAATGAAGCCCCCTGAGTGAAACCCACCCTCATTTCTCTTCATAGCACACCCCTAGACTGAGTAAATTGATTTTGTCATCTGGCCATCTCATCCCTCGCTCACAATGCACGATCGTGATCAAAGAATCTCGTGGTCAATGTATTTGCATGATCGCGATCAAAGAAATTGCTCGCTCATGAATAAAGAGTGAGGAACGAGATGGCCAGATTACTAAATCAATTTCTGTAGCCCAGGTGTGCCCTAGAGTGTTAAACTAAGGTGGGTTTTACTCAGGGGGCTTCGTTGTGCCCCATCTGCATACCCAAAATAATGTACTAACTATCCATGGTAGTGTAGTGGCCCCCCCATCACAATAAAATATATAATCTTATCTACTGCCCTGGTAGTCTAGTGCCCCCCCTGTATTTTTTAACATCCCTGGTAGTCTAGCGGCCCCCCAGCATAATGAAATAAATAATTATTTCTATTACCTAGTAGTCTAGTGGTCCCACACACCCCCACCCATCCATGCCAGCCCACCCATCACCCCCCACCCTTCGCCAGTGGGAGACTGGCACAGCCCTCTACCTCCATGGCCAGCTGCTGACTGTCTGCATTATGAGTGGTAATGCAAAGAGGTGCTCTGAAAATATTTCTGAGTGCCTCTCTGCATTACCGCTCATAATGCAGTCGGTGGCTGGCAGTGGAGGTGAGAGGTGGGCTGTGACAGTCATCGGCTGGCGAAGGTGGGGGGATGCTGGTGGCTGGCATGGATGGGTGGGGTAAATACTAGACTACCAAGTAATAGAAATAATTATTTATTTCATTATGCTGTGGGGAGCTAGACTGCCAGGGATATAAACATTTATAATAATATTATACAGCTCGGGGGTCACTTGACTACCAGGGATGTTACAAAATACAGGGGTTGGGGGGCCACTAGACTACCAGGGCAGTAGATAGAATTATGTATTTTATTGAGATAGGGAGCCACTAGACTACCAGGGAAACATAGAAACATAGACTTTGATGGCAGATAAGGACCGCTAGGCCCATCTAGTCTGCCCATTTCCCTACCTACAGGATAGGCCGCAGATCCTAGTTAACCAACAGCCTATTTCTTCCTACCCCCCACAAGAATTGCCTTATGTCTGTCCCATGCATTCTTGAATTCTCCCACAGTTTTAGACCCCACAACCTCCTCAGGAAGGCTGTTCCATGCATCCACTATCCTCTCTGTGAAATAATACTTCCTCACATTGCCCTGAACCGCCCTCCTTCTATCTTTAAATTGTGTCCCCTTGTTCTTGCAAGTCTCTTTTCTGAAAAATGCTACCTCTTGGACTTTGTTGATTCCACTGAGGTACTTAAAAGTTTCTATCATGCCCCCTTCTTTCCTCAAGGGTATACATATTAAGCTCCTTTAGTCTCTCCTCATACGGCTTCTCTTGCAGACCCTGCACCATTTTAGTTGCCCTCCTCTGGACTGCCTCTGTCCTGTCTATGTCCTTGCGGAGATGGGGTCTCCAGAACTGGACACAGTACTCCAGATGGGGTCTCACCAACTGTCTGTACAGAGGGATAACAACTTCCTGTTTTCTGCTGCTGGTGCCTCTCCCTATACATCCCAGTATACCCCCAGCCCTCCCTACTGCCTTCTCACATTGCTTGCTAACCTTAAGTTCATCTGATATGATTACCCCCAGGTCCCTTTCCTCTTTTGTTGTTGTTACTACCTCCCCACCCATTGTGTATTCTTCCCCTGGGTTGTTGTTTCCCAGGTGCATTATTTTGCACTTCTTTGCATTGAATCCTAGCTGCCATACTTCTGACCATTCCTCCAACCTTGCCAAGTCCCTTTTCATCCTTTCCACACCTCCTTGTGTATCAACCCTGTTGCAGATTTTGTATCATCTGCAAAAGACATACTTTTCCTTCTAGGCCCTCTGCAATGTCACTGATGAAGACATTAAAAGACTGGACCCAATACTGAACCCTCATGTATAGCACTAGTAACCCCTTTTCTTCAGAATGGACTCCATTTACAATTAACTTCTGTGTCCTGTTGTCCAGCCAATGTTTTACCCAGGCTACCACCCTGGGTCCCACTCCCAGGCTGTTTAATTTGACTATTAATCTTTATGTGGGACTGTGTCAAATGCCTTGCTAAAGTCTAGGTAGGCCATGTCCACAGCCCCTCCCTGGTCTACTACTTTGGTCACCCAGTCAAAGAAATCTATTAGATTCGTCTGACATGACCTTCCCACTGTGAACCCATGCTGCCTTGGGTCCTGTGCTCCACTGGCCTCTAGGTACTCGACTATTCTTTCCTTCAGAAGTGACTCCATCACTTTCCCTACCACAGAGGTCAGACTGACAGGTCTGTAGTTTCCTGCCTCTGTCTTGGACCCACTTTTGTGAAGGGGAATCACATCCGGCTTCCTCCAGTCCTCAGGTACCACACCATCCTCCCATGATTTATTAAAAAGAGTAGCCAGTGGTTTTACTAGTTCCTCTCTTAATTCTTTTAGAATTCTGGGGTGAATTCCATCAGGACCCATTGCTTTGTCCACCTTCAGTTTTAGGAGTTCTTGCAGAACCCTTTCTTCTGTGAAAGGACTGGGATCGACCCCCCTATCAAGAGTGCTTCTGTTAATTGGATTAGGCATTTCCCCCTCCTCTTTTGTGAATACTGAGCAGAAATATTCTTTCAGTATTCCTGCTTTTTCACTGTCCCCCTCTGCCCACCCACTGTTCATTCTATTCAGCCTCACTATCCCTCCCTTTGTCTTTCTACGCTCGCTGATGTACCTATAAAAGATTTTATCCCCCTTCTTAACTGAGTTGGCTATCTTTTCCTCAGTTTGGGCCTTTGCTATTCTGACATCCCTCCCTGCTTCCTTCTGCCTTAACTGGTACAGCTCTCTGTCCTGCTCCTTCTGTGTTTCCTTATACTTCCGAATGCTATCTTTTCTTCCTGACTTTCACAGCCACCTCTTTTGAGAACCATAGTGGCTTTTTCTTTCGTTTGATTTGTTCATTTGCTTCACACAAAGGCTTGTTGCCTGTGATGGCAGTTTGATAATTCCCATTGTTGCTCCACACCTCCTTCTAGCCTGTTTGCTAGTGCTTTCTGAGGCACTCTCCCATCTTGCCAAAGTCAGCCCTCCTAAAGTCCAGTACCCTCACTTTTGTATGGCTTGACCCTGTAGCTGAGTTTAACGTGAACCACACTGTTTGATGGTCACTTGTCCCCAGATGGCAACCCACTTCTAGATCTGAGATCCTCTCACTGCCCCCGTTTGAGAATACGAGGTCTAAGATTGCTCCCTCACGAGTGGGTTCCGAAACTAGCTATCTAATGCCTGCCACCTGTAGGGCATCAAGAATGGCCCTGCTCTTGGATGTGGCCTAGCAAATGTGCTCCAGTTAATATCTGGCATATTCAGGTCTCTCATCAACAGTATCTCCCTTTCTCTGCCATTCTAAGAATGCCTTCTATCATATCCTTGTCCATTTCTTCCCCTGACATGGGGTCTGTACATAACCCTGTGCGGATTGGTGCTCTTTCCAGTCTCCAAGGTGACCCACAGTGCCTCCTCTCTTCCTGTTTACTCTTTTGTTCAGTTGCTTTTATCCCTTCCTTTACATAGAGAGCTACTCCTCCCCTCTTCTCCCTGCCTGTCTCTCTGTAGGTTATGTACCCTGGTATGTTAACATTCCAGTCATGGTTCTCTGTGTACTATGTTTCTGTGACTGCTACGATATCCAGGCATCCCTCTTCTATTAAGGCCATCAGCTCAGGGAGCTTGTTGCCCAGACTACGGGCATTGGTACCCATTACCCTCCATTTCCTGATGGCCTTACTCCCTTTTGCCCCATCCCTGTCCTTCTTGCCTTTGTCACTTTCTCCATTTACCCCTGCCCTTCTCCCTATCGACACCTCTATGTTGGTGTTTGCCGCACTTACTACCGTGATTATTTTGGGGGCCTAGGATTTTCCTGCTCCTTTCCAGTGCCTCCCCCCTTGGCTAGTTTAAAAGCTTGCCAATGAAGCATTTAAACCTATCACCTAGGATCCTGGTTCCCCTCCCAGACAGATGCAGCCCATCATGCCAGTATAGGCTTGCATCACTCCAGGTGGACCCCCAGTCCCCAATGAAGCCAAATCCCTGAGCTCCACACCAGTTTTTCAACCACTGATTGAATCCCATGGTGCGGAACACCCTAGCCTCTCCTATGCCATAGATGGGTAGCACCTCCGAGAAGGTTACCGTGCGTGCTACTTGACTAAGGCCCTTCCCCAATTCCAAAAACTCTTCCTGCACTTCTCTAATCCCTTTCTTAGCCAGGTCATTTGTCCCTAGGTGTTTCCTAGGGGATCGTTAGTACAGTATGTTTGGTATGCAGATGGGGCACAATGAAGCCCACTGAGCAAAACCCACCCTAATTTAACACTCTAGGGCATGCCTGGGCAACAGAAATTGATTTAGAAATCAGACCATCTCGTCCCTCGCTCATGATGCGCGATCGCGATCATAGATTCTTGCGATCAAAGAATTTGTCGGCTCGCTATCAAAGATCGTTAGCAAGCTGTGAACGAAGAATTTAAAAGCTAATAACTCTATTTTTGGACCGATTTGGATGGAACAAAAGCCATGGCTTGATAGATCGGGGTCCCCTGAGTAAAACCCATCAAGGTTTAACTTAAGAACTGACCCCTGAGCCGAGATATTTGTGTTTGTGCGATCGGAAAACTGAAAACAAGATGGCGGACCTCGCAGTCAAAGAATTTGAAAAAGTCCTCAGAGCCAAAGATTCTTGAACCACGAGGCTGCAAATTCTTCGACCGCCAGGCAGGACGAGATGGCCAGAACCCCATTCTTTGATCGCAAAATATACATATAAATTTTTCCATTGACTCATAATGGGAACTTAAAAGTGCCATAACTTTTGAATGCCTTAATATTTTTTCACCAAACAAAAAGGGGCATTTTCAGCCACCAAAGCTCTTTCCAACAAGCCATCTCACAGAGCAGCATGCCACACAACAGCCGTGCAGGACCACATTACGAATGTCAAAAGGTGCATCCAAAAATGGATAATTTTGCATTTTTCAGTGCTTTCGTACACAAAGACTGGCACTCTGACTGAAATGCAATATGGCAAATTAAGAGATCTACCATGCCCCAATGAGTGTACCAAATTTCAGGCAAATTCATTGAACAGGTCCAAAGTTATTAATGACCACACTTTTGACTTTAGTATGTAAGTGACTGCTGAACCCTAACTATAGTGACGTGACCGTGCCACTATAATATATATACTGTATATATATATATATATATATATATATAATTTTGCCATTGTATGGATAGAAATTTATCGTCCTTTCAAATTTTGCACAGAATGTATGTGATATATTTATTGCTCTGTCTGTAAATTTTGAATTTGAATTTTAATGTATTTTTTATTCTGGAAAGTATGTGAGCAAAAATTCTAATTTTCACAAATGTCCAGTTGTATATATAATGATACAGAGAAAAAGGTAAAAACAGTATTTGCAATATTTACGATATTTACAGTAGGGAACAGTGTATATGACAGGATCATCTAGAGTAAACAAAAAACAAAACAAAAACAAAACAAAAAAAAAACAAATACAGAGCACACAACAATAGATCCCAGATACAGATACATATAAACTATAAGGTAACTCAAGGGGTTGGCGGACATTCAGGAGGTTGCCATTTTGTCATGGTTTTAGTGTTTGTATATGTAACAAAAAGATTTTTTCATACATATGTAATATCAATAAACCGAACTTGACAGGGTGTGTGTTAATGCTAAATTACCACATGGCTCATGTGGCTTGTGAAGCATGAGGCACAGCTGAGTGCCTTCAACCACCTGGGAAGTGCGGTATATGATTCCCATGGGATGACACTGTCAATTGTAAGTAAGCAATAACAAACAGCAGGGTGTGTGGCAATGTTAAATTGCTGCATGCCCCAGGTGGGTTGTGAGGTACGAGGCACAGCCAGCTGCCTTCAACCACCTGGAAGTGTGTTATATGATTCCCATAGAATCACATTATAAATTTTAAGTGAGCAATACCACATGGCAGGGTGTGCAGCCATGTTAAATTGCTGCATGCCCCAGGTAGGTTGTGAGGCATAAGGAACAGCCAGATACCTTTAACCACTTGAAAAGTGCAGTATATAATTCACATAAGATCACATTAAAATTTTAAGTGAGCAATACCACATGGCAGGGTGTGTGGCAATGTTAAATTACTTCATACCTGAGGTGGGTTGTGAGGCATGAGGTGCAGCCAAGGAACTTCAATCACCTGGTAAGTGCAATATGAAATTCACATATACAGACTGGAGAAAGATAGTAATATGTAATCCATATGCCCCTAATAAAAATCAAACTGAATTACATCTCCTTACAGTTAAGTATAGCCTAGAGGTTAGAATAATTAGCTGTGAATAAGCTTGGTACATCCAGCAGATCTGGGTTTGATTCTCACAACCTCTACTTGCATACTGTGTGACTCTGAACAAGTCACTTAACCACTCCAGTGCTCCCAGGTCACCTCTGAAAACAGGCCCTTGTGCCTTGTGGGCCTTACCCAGTTACCAAAAAAATAAAAATAAAATAAAATAAAATGAAAAATAGGATTACATTGTTTATTTTTATTTATTTATTTACTTGTGTCTAGGATTACAAAGTACCTTTGAGCCAAGGCTCTTTTACAAAGGTTCCACGTCATGCTGGTTACAGGGTAACAGACACTAAAACATAAAACAGTTACAGGTACATGGTTTTAGACAGTAAATTTGCTTGACAAAATCAGACTGATGGATGAGTAACTCAAGAAACAATAGGAGGAAGAGGGCAAGAAGGGGAGAGGACTGAGGGTAGGGGAAGGCATAGGCATTGGCATAGGCATAGAGGGTCAGCGTGAGGCAACCAAGGGGCCTTGTCAGGACAGACACAGGGCAAGTGCATTAGAAGTTGCATTGGACAGGTAAGTACAAGAAGAGAGGGCAGAAACTGACACCTGTAAGGTCAGAAGCAGTGTAGGGAATGACGATGTTATGGGGTGCAAGCACAGGTGAAGGTGCCAGTTATGGAGTGGCAGAGCTTTTTTTGAATGCTCCAAGCATTGCTTGTGGATGAGGTGTCACTAGAGAGCTCGTTCAGCCAACTCGGAGCCCTGTATACAAATGACCTTTGGCCTTGGGACGTGCGGCAGCGGGGGATTTGAAGGATTTGGGGCTTAGAGCTCCTGGTGTTGTGGTTGGTGATTTTGGGTTTGAGGGGGGTGTTGACTCCTGGTGGTACCTTTCCCATCATGATTTTCTTAGCAGTGATGCAGGTTTGGTATTTGATTCGGTTGCTCAGTTGCAGCCAGCCTGTTTTGGAGTCAAGGTCGCAGGTGTGGGTGAGACGGTGGGAACCAGTAATGAGTCAGCAGGCTTGACTGAAGGAAGTCAAAACACGCCTGAGAGATGAGGTTGTGGCAGATCCATAGATAATGAGACCGTAGTCAGTGATGCTGATGATGGAGCTCTGGACAGCTATGGACAGAGCTTCTGGGGTTAGATGTTTCCTGTGTCCGAATAGTAGGCCCATCCTGGTGTAGGTTACTTTTGCCACATTATTGATGTGTGGGACATAGGAGAGATTACAGTCAAGGGTGAGGCTGAGGTATTTGAAGGTATGAACTTGTTTGAGGGTGATTCCTTGCTTGGTTTTAACAGAGAGCTGATATTGTTTATATTTGTTCTGGGAGCTGCAGAAGATCATGGTCTTTGTTTTTTTGTGGTTAAGGATAAGTCTGTGTTTTGTGATTAAGTTTTCGACTGCAGAGAAGGCCTGTTGGAGGTTACCTTGTAGATAGACTGGATCATGGTGGGATGCCAGAATGACAGCATCATCTGTGTAGAGTAGGATCTGTTCAGGGCAGGATTCTGGCAGTGAGTTCATAAAAAGGCTGAAAAGGAGGGGGCCCAAGATTGAGCCCTGTGGGACACCAGACCGGACTGGTCTTTGGTCTGAGAGTGTGCCAGCAATTTTCACTCTTTGGGAGCAGTTGTCTAAGTAGCTTTTGAACCAGTTCACCGAGTTAGGTGAAAGCCCTGCTAGTCGAAGCTGGGCAAGTAGGAGATTGTGGTTGATGGTATCAAAGGCTTTAGTTAAGTTGATGAAGGTGGACCCAGTAAGATGACTGTTATCTAATGAGTGATGGATTGCACCAGTGAATTCAAGTAGCGCCATGGAGGTGCTATGACTTTTTCTAAAGCCATGTTGCTCCTTGCACAGGATGTTGTGATTGTCTAGGAAGTCAGTGAACTGGCCTGACACAATCCATTCTAGGGCCTTGGAGAGTGGAGGTAGTATGGAAATTAGATGGTAATTCTCAGTAGCTGTTTTGTCACCACTTTTATGAATTGGGGTTACCGTAGCAGATTTCCATAAGTCAGAGAACTGGCTGAGGCTGGGGAGAGGTTGAAAATCCTGGTCAGTGGTCAGAGTGCTTCTTCAAGTGTGAGTGATAGCAGTTTGAGGTTGAGGGAGTCACTGCTGGCTCTGGAGTTGCAAATGGCTTTGGTAACGTAGCTGCGGACTTGATGCATTTTTACTGCTTTAAAGTAAAAGGGAGAGTGCCTGGAGGTGACTGGGGGGGCAAGGGGAACCACCTCTTTGAAAAAATCCTGTGAGAGTACAGCACTGAGGTCCGTGAAGGTGTCATTGAATGTATCAGCAATGAGTTTCTGGTCAAGTGTAGTTTCACCATTTATGCTGAGTACTGATGGGGGTGATTTAGATTGCTTCCCGGTGACTTCTTTAATGTTTTTCCAGAAGTCTCTACCGTTGCCCCATGAGTTAGTGAGAGCATTATGGAAATAAGTGGTCTTCATATCCTGGATATATTTGGTGCAGTCATTTCATGCACATTTATAGTTAACAATATCTACTTGTCTCCCAGTGTTTCTGGCAATCTTCCAAAGGTGGTCTCGAGCTTTTAGCCATCTAAGTAGGTCTCTGGTGAGCCAGGGGTTACATAGGGCTTTGGCCTTGCACTTCTTGAGGGGTGCAAATATGTTGCATGCTTGGTTGAAGATCCTGATGAAGTGTTTGCGGTGTTCACATTGATTGCAATGAGAATTGGGGACCAATCCTGTTGATGAAGGAAGGTTTTGAGATGAGGTAGCTTGCCTCTAGGCAGAACTTGACTAGTAATGGTTTTGGGGGGAGCTTGATGAATTTATTGGACCAATAGCAGATGACGGGGGAGTGGTCACTAAGTGTGTCAGGGAGGACAGTGGTGTTTGTGATCCTGGTGGGGTGGCTGGTTAGGATCCAGAAGGGTGCTGGTACCTGTTTTATAGTTTGTGCTGGTTGGGGAGCTAACCATCTGAGAAAGGTTTGCTGCCGCTATCAAGTCCCTGTATGCCCCTGCCTCTGCAGCAGGCCAGTTAATATTAAAGTCACCAAGGAGGATGGTTTCTGAGTCAGGTGAGAGAGATTTGGTAAACTCCAGGATGCATTAAGCCCATTACCTTGCTCTCTCAGTGAAATGTAGACTGTGACAACTGTGATGGCTTTATTGTGCGCACCGAGATTGTAAACTGTAAGTAAGCAATAACACACAACAGGGTGTGTGGTAATGATACATTTCCACACACCCTAGGTGGGGTGTGAAGCATGAGACATAGCAAAGTGCCAGTAACTACCTGGGAAGTGTGACTGTGTTCACTCAGGTGCCAAAGGCACTTATGCTGTCATGGGCATGCAAGACCCTTTGGTACCCTGAGCTTCCGTGCCCCCATGGATGATTGCATGCAGGTGCCGAGTATCTTCTACCACCTGTGACATGTATCCATGACTACAGAAGCACTGGACCATGATGATGAATGTCTCTTGTGTGATGTGGAAAGAGTTGTAAGTTGCTTGTCTTACCTCATGATGGATGTCTGTGGTTGCTTGTGTTGCCTTTCCCCATTTGGCTACTTTGTGGGAATGTGGAGTTAGGGTTGAAAATCCTAATATTGCATTTCCATACTTTCATCGCTTTGATAGCAACCCTCACTGATGCATTAACTGAGTTTTTTGCAGCAAATTTCCTGACTTTTTGAGATAGTATAATCATATCCTCATTTGCCTGTGGGAATTCAACCATAGATATGGATCCTCATTTGCTCTTCTTGGATTATTTAAATTAGGGTCACACAGTGTATGATTTATATGTAGGTAGAGGTCGAGCAATTCATTGAAATCTCTATCACAGATGATTTCGGTGTCCTCATAGGTGCTAACTGTAAGGAGATGTCATTGAAAAAATCTGTTTGATTTTTATTAGGGGCATATAGATTACATATTACTATCTTTCTACAATTTAGGGATCCTCCCTGGAATTGGTATCATCCCTCAGGGTCAGCTATGTGGTTGCTTTTGAAAAAGGGGATTCCTTTTCTAATTAGTATTAAGAGACCCCTTTTTAGGACTGCAGTGGGCAGAGCCCTGCAGACCTCTTTCTGTGGAAAAAGCAGGCAGTGCATTCCTTGTGACTGAACAACTTGTTAGAGTTATAACACAGTCACCTCCATGACTGTGAAGCATTCTGCTCACTGTCTGCAATGACAGTTGCAGTGCACTATTTTTTTTGTCTGTGGGAGGTCAAGGTGGTACATGGCACACTCTGCTGTTTCCAAGATGGCTGCCAAACTGTTTTGCACATGCGTGATCACTGGCGTATGTGCAGTACTGTGTGGCCATCTTGGTCATGGCAGACTGTGCTATATTCCATCATGACCGCCGATTTCCTTTTTCTTAAATTATTCATATCCCCCACCTGACCCTCACTCTCAGCACACACCCCCGCAGCACCCCCAGAAACATTCCTCCAGTGTCACAATCATAGCCAGAAACATTACAATGACACTGGGGGTGCTCAATCCCCCAATATCATGATCATATTCCAGGTGACTTTTTACCTTTTTTCCCATCCCCCACCAGACCCTCCCTCTCAACACCCTCACAGAAACACAACAGTGACTCTGGGGGGTGAACAGTCCCGCCGTATTGCAATCAGGAATCATCTGTTATTTTTTCTTTGTTTTTTTTAACCTGCAAAAAGAAAACTGCCCACAGATGACTTTTGTGCCATTACTGTTCCCTCCATGCAACCCTACCCCTCAGCACCACCACCCCACAACCACCCAAGACTTTACAGATCCATCAGGAGTCCAATGCTGAAATCCTTTCTGGACCGCAGACATGTCTTCACTCTTCAAAGTTGGGACACGAACTGAAGAAACAGGTATGCCGTTCAATGTATTTCACTGGGGTTTTGAACTTAGTGGCATAACTTGGGCATGTTTGCATATTTTTGGCCAAAATTTTCAACATGCCTTTTTTGGAACCCTACCAAATGAACAGTTGAACTGTCATTAGGCAGATCTGTCCAGAAAGGTGATTTTGCAGTCCCTGTGTGAAATCACCTTTTGGGCAGGAGTAGAACATTTTCTCTGTCCTTGTTCATGAGGTGGGGTCATAATAAGGCTTTGTTGAAAATTTGGGTGTAAAAATATTTAAAAAAATCAAGGTTATGGGCCTACATTGAATTTTGTGAATGCAGGCTCATAACTGGTAATTTTCAATAATTTTCCCCCAAATTCACAACATAGCAATATCTTTATAGCACCTCATGAGTGTAACAGCTGTCATTTTACAAATCCTGGCCAAATTTTTATTTTTACATCCCAAAATGTAATGTTGCAGTCCGTGTGCGAAATCACCTTTTGGGCAGTAGTTGAAAATTTTCTCTAGCTTGTTCAGCAGGTGGGGTCATAAGAAGGTTATGTTGAAAATTTGGTGTTAAAATATTAAAAAACAATGAAGTTATGAGCTACGCATGTAACAAACAGAGATTAGCAAAAACCAGACTCAAGCTAACAAAAGCTACGGAAGGTAGCTTCAGCTTCCCTTCTCTCAACTACTTGGAGACTTAGCCCTCAGCCTTCTGACTGTGTCTTTGCTTCTGCTTCTTGACTTCATTTCTCTTTTCAATATGACACATGCAAAGGCAGTGAGTTGTTTCCACACCATTTGGTCCCCCCATGGGACTCAGTACTTCTCTTCTGCTTTTTGGAGGGATTCCCCACTGCCTGGACTCTGGCCCCTGAAGAACTCAGAAAAACAGAGCAGAGAAACATACCACTACCATTCTGGTGACATAAGGTGTACTGGAAAAAAACTGGGACTAACTGTACAAATTAAGCAACAGTAACATACCTTTCACAACTGAACAAAGCACCTTCCCAGTTTTCTGCTTTGCTTCCTTCTCCTCAGGAGACCAACGTGCAGTCACATTTCTCTCTCTATTTCCCCCCTGTCATGTGTTATTCCTTACTTACAATTTACAATGTGATCCTATGGGAATGTTTACCACACTTCTCAGATGGTATGCAAGTGTGCATGGGTATCTATGCATATAGAAGCACTGGACCATGATGATGGATGTCTCTTGTGTCAAGTGGAAAGAGCTGTATGTCGTTTGGCTTACCTGATGATGAATGTCTGTGGTTGTTTGTGTTGCCTTGCCCCCTTTGGTTGCTTGGGGGGAATGCAGAGTTAAGGTTGAAAACCCTAACTTCGCATTTCCATACTTTTGCCACCTTAGTAGCAACCCTAACTGATGCATTAACAGAGTTTTTTGCAAAGAATATTACTATATTATACATGCACAATATTGTATATTTGGGTTGAGCAGCGTTCAGTGTTAAACCCCAATATTTGTACCTTAATAAATTGCATGAAATGTGGCATGCGTTGTCCAGGTGGCAAGGTCTTGAGATGTGGGAAGTTTCATGATTGGTGATTAACCACATTTGAGATCCAGAAACATCAACAGTACATCCAAAGCACCATTTCTGGCCATTTTGTTGCTGTCACCTATAGGCAAGAGAGTGTGGAATTTTACTATGAACATTTCCGGGTTGAAGTGGCTTATGCCAAGGTTATGACTTTCACAAGTTTTATCCAAAAAATATTAATCAATTCCAGACTTGTAAGGTATTGAAATTTGGTTTCTGAGCATGTTTGTTAGTGTTAAGATAACCCTCTGATATGAAAGAATTATACTTTCACAAGCTGTTCTACTTTTGTTAAAATAATTTTTTACTGTCATAAGTTTGAGCTGTAATAACATTGGTGCCATTTGGCAAAATTGTATGGCAGTTTGCATGCACAGGCAAGGTGTCAGTTTCTTATGATCTGGCAAGTTTCATGACTGTCAATTGTCCAGATTCCAAAACCTAGAGAGTGTAAATATGCAAAAAAAATGCCCTTTTTGGGCAATTTTTTGCACTAGTCAAGAGCAAAAACAGCTTGGAATTTTGTTCTAACATTTTCAGGATAAAAGTAGCTAGGGCCAAGGAGGAGCCTTTCAAACATTTTGTGGAAAAATATTTATCGGTTCTGCAGTTATAAAGTTTTAAGAAATTAGCACATGAGCATGGATTGTCAGCACTTTATTGTTATACACCAATTTTTGCACCTTAATAACTTTGGCACCATTTGACAAAACTGCATGAAATGTTGCATGGATAGTAAGGGTGCCATCTTCTTGGGACTTGACAAGTTTTGTGATGGCTGCTTCCTCAAATTCTGAGATCCATGTAGTGTAAAAACATTTAAAAATGCACTTTTGGCCATTTTATTTGCTCACATCTACACCAAAAAAAGTTTGGACTTATGCTTTCAAATTTTCAGGGTTGAGGCAGATCATCCTAAGGATATGCTTTTTGAAGATTCTGTGAAAAAAATATTAATCGGTTCCTGAGTAATAAGGTTTCAAGAATGTGGCTTCTGAGCATGAGTTGAGACAGCACTTTAATATCACACCCCAATTTTTGCACCTTAACAACTGTGGTGCAGTTTGACAAAATAGCATGAAAATTTGCATGTGCGGTCAGGGTGTCAAGTTCTTAAGACTTGGGAAGTTTTGTAACGGCTGCTCATCTGGATTCTGAGATGCAGCAATTTAAGAAGCCTGTAAAATCTCATTTTTTGCCTTTTCTTTTTTTCCTCGCCTGTGGAGCAAAAATAGTTAGAAATATTCTACATGCATAATAGCACATTTATGTTAGGGTTGAGCAGAGTGTTCAATGTTAAACTCCAGTACTGGCACCTTAATAACTATGGTGCTGTTTAATGAAATTGTATGAAATTTGGCAAGCGTGGTCCAAGTAGCAAGTTCTTGAGACGCAGAAGGTTTCATGATGGATACTTAACTGGATTCTGAGATCCACAGACTTGACAAGTATATAAAATGCACTGCTTTGTGCCATCTTCCTGCTCTCACCTACAGTCAAGATGGTATGGAATTTTGTTACAAAACTTTCAAGGGTGAAGGAGCATGTGCCAAGGGTGTGCCTTTCATAGGTGTTGTGCAACAAATAATAATCGGTTCCAGAGTTATAAGATTTTGAAATTTGGCTTCTGAGCATGTTCCATAAGATTTTTGAAATAAACCTCTGATTAGGTGGTGGGAGCAAAAACTGTAATGGGATTTAAGAAGGCATGGGATAGGTATAAGAGATCCTTAGAGGTAAGGAAGGGGGGGTACAACTGGAGATCAAGTATAGTCTGTGGTGTGACTGTAGGTAGGGAAAATTGGCAGACTAGATGGGCCAAGTGGTTCTTATCTGCCATCAAACTCTATGTTACCATGTTTATGTTTCTATGAAGGAATAATTTTACTTTCACTAGCTGTTTTACTTTTACAAGAAAATGTGTTTTACTTTCATGAGAAAAAGGTTTACTGTCATGAATTTGAGCCTTACTAACTGTGGTGCTGTTTGACAAAATTGCATGAAAGTTTGCATGCATGGTCAGGGTGCCAGATTCTTACGATTTGTCAAGTTTTGTGACTGTCACTTGTCCCTATTCCAAGACTCAGGAAGTGTAAAAATAAAAAAAATCCTCTTTTTTTGGCCATTTTGTTTTGCTCGTATCTCAAGCAAAAACGGTTTGAAATTTTATTACACCATTTTCAGGGTATAAGTGACTTAACCCAAGGAGGTACCTTTCAAAGATTTTGTGAAGAAATACTTATCGGTTCTCGAGTTATAATATTTTAAAAATGTGGCTTCTGAGCTTGATTTGAGTTGACATCTTCAGGTTTAACACTGATTTTTGCACCTTAATAACACTGGCACTGTTTGACAAAATTGCATGAAATTTTGCATGCATTGTCAGGGTGCCAGGTTCTTCAGATCTGCCAAGATTTGCAATGGCTGCTTCACTAGACTCTGAGATCCAGGGAGTGTAAAAATTTTTAAGAATTGTACGTTTTGGCCATTTTTCTCTGTCCATCTAGACTACAAAAAGTTTGGGAACTGTGTTCAGAAAATGTTCAGGGTTGAGGGCAGCTCATCCCAAGGAAATTATTTTTAAAGATTTTGTGAACAAATATTAATCCATTTCTGAGTTATCAGGTTTTAAAAATGTTGCTTCTAAGCATGGGTTGAGTCATCAGTTTAATATTAAAACTCCAGTTTCTTTCACCTTAATTTCTTTGGCACTGTTCTGCATAATTGCATGAAATTTTGCAGACGCGTTCAAGGTGTCTAGTTCTTAAGACTTGGAAAGTTTGGTAATGGTTGCTCATCCATTTCTGAGATCCATACATTTTAAAATCCTGTAAAATCACACTATTATGCCATTTTTTATGAGCAGAAATGGTTAGGAATACTATACATGCAAGGAAGTGCATGTATATTAGGGTTGAGCAGAGTGTTCCATGTTAAATCTCAATATGTGCACCTTAATAAATATTGTGGAAATCTACAACATTGCATGGAATTTGGCTTGTGTGGTCTGGGTGGCAAGTTCTTGAAATGTGGGAAGTTTTGTAATGGGTGCTTAACTGGATTTTGAGGTCTGGAAATGTCAAAATTACAGAAAAAAAACACCACTGCTGACAATTTTGTTGCTCTCACCTATAGTCAACATGTTATGAAATTTTGTACTGATACTTTCAGAGCTGAAGGGGCTTGTGCCAAGTGTGCACCTTTTGAAGGTTTCACTAAATATTCATTGGTTCTAGAGTTAAAAGGGTTTGAAATATGGCTGCTGAGCATGCTCAGTAGGGTTGTTGTGATAACCCACTGATACGACCCAAATTGTTTTCTTTTGCCAGCATTTTTATGTCATGACTAGTTGTGTTTTTGTGCCGTAAGAAAATATGTTTAGGTTGTGATGGCTTCCATCTTGTTTTGTTTTTCTCTGGGCAAATAAAAAAATTGTGAAAATACATAAAAATTTATCATTTTAAAAAATATAAATCTTGCAAAATGGATCCAGTTAAGCTTCATTCTGGTGTTTGTTTGTTTTTGTTTCAAAAAATGGCCCAGAAATAAATTTTTTGGACTTCGTTAAGTTCTTTGGCTGTCAGCTTACCAAGATGGCTGATTCTTGCGTCACAAGCCACAAATTCTTGTGTTGAACACTAAAGTGCAACTCTAAAATGTTTCAAGCATTCCAAAAATAGAATTCTTCAGTTGCAGAGCCAGCCCCCTGGTGCAGCAGCATGGTGTCTGGTTATAGTGCTGACCTCCCTGGTTCAGAAACAGACTCAGGAGTCAAAGGCAGGCTGGGAGAGAAGAATTGAGCATCCCAGGGACTGCTTTCCTTCTCCGAGGGGGAAGGGGGAGAGTTTCTGGCACTCTGCAGACCTCTGGTGGAGGCTGGGGGTACTGCCACTGCTGGCACCTGACATATGGGGGCTGGGAGGACACTGGCCATCATTGCCCATCCCCACCCCCAGGATTCTCCACAGCAGCTACAAAAATCCATCCCCCATCCTTGTTGCCCTGACTGCCGCTGTTCCCACTGTGATCCATCTCCACCGGGGGTGTCCCACTCCTATGGCCCCACCCTGGGGGAAAGCCAGGGCTTGAGACCATTGTCCATGGAGAGGGGGTGCCCACTCGGTGGCCCTACCCAGGAGATAAGCCCGGGCATGGGGGAGCAGTGTGCTGTGCAGGAGCCAATCGCCTAAAGGGTAGGGAGTGGGGCCAAAAAATAAAAGAATTCTTCAGTTGCTCTTAAATGTGCAACCCAAGAATTCCAATTTTGGTGTGCACAAAAATATTTTTATGTCTCACACACTTTAACTTAGCTGTTCTACAATATCTTAGCTCCAAATTTTTAATATACTGTTTACATGACCATACCTCATGAACAAGGATAGTGAGAATTTTCAAATACAGGTGAAAAGGTGATTTTGCAGTTGCTTTGCAAACCCACATTTTGGGTGGGATTTAACACATTCTAGTGACCATGTTCATGATGTGGGGTAAAAATCTGAAAAAAGGTTATGAAGAAATTTTGTGTGCAGTGCCAGCCTTTGGCCCAGAAGGTAGTGCATTGTGATCTCGTATCTGTAAGCTGAGTTAAGGGGACAAGCCTAATGAGCAACCTGGATGGGCTGCAAATGGAGGGATGATGCTGCTGTGCAGTACCACACCCCACCTGGGGAGGATGTTGCAGTGTTGGCTACATGGGCAGCAAGTAACCAAGTACTGAAGAGAAGTCTTTTCTTGGCATAGGGCCAAAAGTCCCTGAACTTCTGCACCTGTAGCTGCACAAAAGTGCAGGGCCTCAATGGCCCTGTGCTTCTGCATTTAGAAGGACTCTTGGCCTTGTGCATCTACATCTGTAGTCACCCAAGGACCCAGCACTTTTGAGGCCCCCCAGACAGCCCCATGAATTGTTTGCATCAGTAGCCATATGAAACTGCAGAGCCCAGATAGACCTGTACTTGGGCAGCCAGACATATGTTTCCCTTGGCACAGGGCCCAAAAAGCCATGTGCATCTGCATCTGTAGCCACACAGAAGCACAGCACCCAGAAGGCCCAGTGCTTTTGCAGACAGACAGATGCTTTCCTTGGTGAAGGGCCCAGAGGGCCCTGTATGTCTGCATCTGTAGTCACACAGAAGCACAAGGCCCAGAGAGTCCTGCACATTTGCAGCTTCTGTATATGATTTCGCAGTCACAAAAAGAGGAAATTCATTGCAAAAACTGCATTGATGCAGAAATTAGGGTTCCCAAAATGTCAAAGTGCACAAAGTAGGGAAATGAATACATTAGAATTTGGCATCTCAGGAGTCTTGGTGACTCAGTGGTGTGGTGTTCATGCATGATCTCTTGCTTCATGCAGGGCCCACAGGACCCTGAATGAATAAAGTTATAACTGAGTCTGATGACCCCATTTAGCAAGCCATACTTCTCTACCTCCAAACAGTATATAACAATGAGACATGGGCTTGGACTTGTACCTTGTGCTCAGACAGGAGGTAGGGACTGGAGGCAGGGGGTGGTCATTAGGGTTGACAATCCCAAGGAACACCACACCACTGATTCACCAAGACTCCTGAAATTCCAAACCTTAATTCTTTAATTTCCTTACTTTGTGCACTTTGTCTTTTTGGAAACTCTAATCTCTACATTAAAGAGCTAATGTACTGGAATTAATAGTACTTTTCAGATGCAGTCCACTATCACTTCTTATATCCGAAGTATTTTTCCTTTTCTGTTGGCTAATTGGAATATTTTCCACCTGGCAGTACTGGGCTGATGTGTGAAGCAGCACTCTGTCTGGAGGCTAAAAAAGTCAGTTCTGTTCCTCCCACTACATCATCAGAAATGTGACTAGACACACTGAGGCACCACAACCCTTGCAGCCTGAGCAGTGACTTTCACAAGTTACCATTTAAATGCAGGAAAATTGTGACATCTCTAGTAACTAAAAAGAGCCAATTCCCATTGCTTCACATGAACTAGAATAATCTGGCAGTGAGAAATGGCTCTCCTTGGTTACTAATGATGTCACAGTCAGTGTGGTCTCAGTGTTCATGATGTAGTGGAAGGAACAGAACTGACTGTTTTTTTAGCCTCCAGAGTGCTGCTCCACACATCACACCAGTGCTGCCAGCTGGCAAATCTTCTACTTAGCAAACAGAAAAGAAACAATACTTCAGATATATGACATGATAGCTAACTACATCTGAAAGTTACTATTAATTCCAGGCTGTACACTAGCTCTTTATTTCAGTAGTTTGCAATGTGTGTGTGTGTGTGTGTGTGTGTATATATATATATATATATATATATATATGTATGACTAGCACAGTAGTGGTAATGTGTTTAATTCCACACCCCTGCTACCTTCTTTGACCCCTATAGCAGGGTGTTAAGGGACTTAAAATCACTCCTCTAAACATAGGAAGCCTTATCCCTATCCTGGATGAGCTGCACAGCCTGGGCAAATAATTTCAGTCCAGATATTCTCAGTATTTCTGAAACTTGGTTAAGGCCCAGTATACCTAATAACCTCTGCGCCTTTCCAGGTCACAGCTTGTTAAGGCGTAGCAAGATTTGCTAAAAAAAAAGTAGGAGGCACTGTAATTAATTATAAAGATCACTTAAATGTCTCTGCCCACAGCTCCCTCTCCCCTACTATATAACTGACTTAAACTTTGAGTTGTGTCATGCTACCCTCATGTTGGGTGACTCAAAGAAACTCCATCTTGTTTGTGTGTGTGTGTGTGTATATATATATATATATATATATATGTATATATTTATAAAATGGGTAAGGAAAATCACTGAAAATCCAGTATGCTTATTGGATGAAATATATCACATGATCTTGCATTATTCCACAATGACCACATGCCTCCCACTATGACCGCACACCTGAACTACTTTTTATCCTTCAAAACCTTCTCACCAGTAGTGAGATCATTCTACACCTACCACAGATAGGCAGCCACATACATACAAGTGGTACATTTAGACTGCTACCAACATAAATTACAGCTGCCCCTGGTAAATGAATTACTGCCAGAAGTTCAAAGTAAGACTGACTGTCTTGAAGAATTAAAAAAAAAGAGGTTTATATTTCTATTTATTTTCCTTTACTATTCTTAGAATAAAGTTGTCCTCTTTACAGGGAAGAAAACGAGTGGGGAGCACTTTCACTTTTATCAGTGATATGTACCATAAATGAGCGTGGTCAATAATGGTACATAATATGCAGGCAGACACTGAAATCAAGTTCCTCACTGTTAAAAAGACAAAGTAACTGTGTATTTTATGTTATTTTTGTGTAGAATGCTCTAAAAGAAGATGCCAGCTGAAGCGAGTGAAGATCGAGTAGACAGCACTTTCACTTTTATCAGTGACATGTAGCGTGACCGAGCCTGGTCAAACAAGTGAAAATAATCTGCAGCCAAACACTGAAACTAAGTCACTTTATATTAGAAAACCAAACAAACTATGCATTTCAGGTTATTTCGATTTAAAATCCTGTAAAAAAGCTCTGCCTGAAACAAGTGGAGAGCTAGCACAGAGCGAGTGTATCAGCAGCGCCAGAGAAGTAACGCAGGGCAGAGTGATTTGATTAATAAATCAGTTAATCAAATGTGGGAATTATTTAAAAACAAATTACTATATTTAGAAGGACTGTATGTTCCAGAAAAAAAGTGTATAACAAAAGAGGAAAAAAAACATTATGGTGCACCACCAAGGTGTTAAAATCTTGTAATAAAAAGAAGAAAGCATTTAAAAATATGAATAAATTAGGAACAGAGGAAGCCATAATATGTTATAAAAAATATCTAAAAATAGTTAAACAGAATATAAAAAAAGAAAGGAAAAAGATAGAGTCAAATTTGGCATATAGGAAAGATAATGGCAAAAGTTTTTTTTCGTATGTTAACCAGCAAAGTAGAGATAAACAGGGAGTGGGGCCATTACATATAGGTGGGAGAGATATCACTGCTATAAATGAAATGGCCAATACACTGAATTATTTTTTGGGTCGGTTTTTCAAAAAAGAAATGATGTAGAAAATATTATAATAAGGAAAAATTATCAAAATATAAAAATAGAAACTACAAAAGAAGAAGTGGAAAGATTGGTAAATAAAGTGAAAATACATAAATCAGCAGGACCAGATTTATTACATCCCCAATATATTAAAGAAGTGTTACCATGGATATCAGAAATCTTGACATATATATTTAATAGATCATACAAGGCAGGGGAAATTCCAGAAGACTGGAAAAAACCTTATGTGGTACCATTGTTTAAGAACGGCAAAAGGTCAGAAGTAACAAATTATAGGCCAGTGAGTCTAACTGCTATATTGGGAAAAATTGTTGAGAGTATATTAATAACTAATATAGAAAAAGGTCTTGAAATATTAGAATTCAAGGATGAGAAGCAGCATGGATTCAAAAAGAACAGAGCGTGCAGCACTAATCATTTGTGTTTCTATGAAAATATTAAAATTAACTTAAACAACAATGTACCCAAAGACATAATATTTTTGGACTTAAAAAAGCTTTTGACAAGGTACCACATGAAAAATTGATAAAGAAATTAATGAATATGGGATTGGATAGTCGAATTATATTATGGATTAAAAATTGGCTGAGTAATAGAACACAGCTAGCGAGATTAATAGGCGAATTGTCTAAATCGATCAAAGTGGATGGTGGAGTCCCACAGGGATCTGTGTCTATATATTAGTGATTTACATCAAGGAATAACAAATCAAATTATGAAATTTGCTGATGACATTAAGTTAGGAGGACAAGTAGAAACATTAGAACAACAGGAAGGACTAAACGAGGATTTAAAAAAAATTGAGAGATAGGCAGAACAAAATGGGATGAAGTTTAACACAGAAAAATCAGTGGTAATGCATTTAGGAAAAAGATAGAAAGAAAAACAGGTATCTACTAAATGATAAGGAAATCAAAGAAGTCAGTGAAGAAATAGATTGTGGGATAGTAATTGATAATAAATTAGATTTTATTAAACATTGAACAATGGCTATACAGAAAGCTAATAATATTGTGAGGAATATAAAAAGAAGCTTTATTAATTAATTCTTAGCATGTATGGTATCAGTATATAGGTCATATGTTAGGTCATACTTGGATTATGGGTCACAATTGTGGAACCCTTATAAGAAGATGGAAATAAAAAGAATTTAAGGAGTACAAAGAAGATATGCAAAGATGATTGGAAATTTGGGAAGATATGGGTATAAGGAGAGACTAAGACAAACGGGTCTGTGGAGTTTAGAGAAAAGGAGAGAAAGAGGAGATTTAATGATGTTATTTAAGATAATAAATGATGAAGAACTGAAAAGTGAGTTGAACTTAGAGTTACAAGAAAAAACAGATGGATTAAGAAGATGTATAAATCAGATTAAGTTGAGAATGATTAAAAAAATAGTGTATACTATTCTTTTATAAATAGAACTGGAAGATTATGGAATAAATTGCCAGTTGATATAGTAAAAAGTCAAGCATTGGCACAGTTTAAAAGAAAAATTGATGAATATATAATAGAAAGTAGAGTAAAGTGCTCCCACTGATGTGGGGAACAGTGTATATGGATTTTGAGTCTTCTACTGTTCCAAATACCTAGTATGAGATAGATAAATAGATAGATAGATAGACAGACAGACAGACAGACAGACAGACAGAAAGACAGACAGACAGACAGACAGACAGACAGACAGACAGATAGATAGATAGATAGATAGATAGATAGATAGATAGATAGATAGATAGATAGATCAATTGATCTATATACACCACCTGTTTCCAGTTGCCAGGCACTCCCATCCCTTATTGGGGCAGACGATCCCCTAGTTTATGGTAATGAGTTCAGCTTCTTTGGCGACTTTAATATTGATTACCTTAAATGCAGTAACAACTATATTGAGCCATCACTCAATAAACTATTGCTCACCCAAATTATTTCTGCCCCCATTAGGCTCTCCAATAATGAGTGGTGTGTTACCCTCAATGACTCGATTCTCGTGCCTAAGCCAGATAGAGAAATGTGCTTAGGTGTGTTCCCAGATGCAGACAGTGATCATTTCCAAATTTTCTGTGTATGGTGGGATAAGCCCCACAAGTTGCCCCCACATATAATTCATCTTCTTGATTTGACACTTTGACTCCATTCTGTTTAAACACAACATTGCTAACCAAGACTGGTCTAGTTTATAGGCTATCAATAACATCAACATAGCTCTCTCACATATCTGTAAATTATTTTCTGGTATCCAGGATAAATATCTCCTCTAATCTCTAGGTGGGTTTGAGGCCATATCACCAAATGGATCAACTGCCTCCTATTGTCCTTGTTGAAAAATAGGGACAAATGTTGGGCTGTCCTTAAGGCCACCAAATCTACCTATGATTGGAAATATTATAGAATGCTTAAAAAAGAATGTAAACAGGCCACACAGCAGAGTAAAAGTAACTACTGTAAAACCCTGTATGAATCACCCATTGAGAGCCTGTGCCATTTTTGGAAATGTACTAAGCAGACCATGAGTCAGGATGGTACTTTCACCACTACTGATATGGACATTGGTGGCACCAACTGTAATAAGACATCCACCATCTTGAATGTCTTCAATCATGTTTTCTTTGACCTCATAGCATATACTGGGACCCTTCCCAAACCTCCTGATTTCCAAGTATCCTTTCCTAGCACTGAATCAATTATATTTATTTATTTTGTTAAAATTTGGCAACTGGGAAAGGCATACTGAGCTGAAGCTCATTTCCAGGTGCAACCTGGGGACAGGAGGTACATATACAACAAAAAGGTTACTAAGTTTCAAAACATAGTAATAAACCATTTACAAAATATATTCACATTAAAACAGTTTGATTATAAAGTCATTATGCAGGAAAAAAGAATAATATCACTATCTGAGCATAAAGATAAGGTTCATTTAATTTTAGTGACTAGGAGGCAATGATAGGAGGCAAAAGGGGAGGGCAGGAGATTAGTCATGACTTAGGTCAGTGAACAGTTGTAGGATGTGACTGGGAGATGGTCTGAGCAGATGCTTAACATTTATTGGGACCCTTCCCAAATCACCTGATTTCCAAGTATCCTTTCCTTGCACTGAATCAATGCAACATCCCCCTTTCTATGTTAAAACCATCAGGGTCTCCAAGGTGTGCAGACTCTTGAAACAAATTCCTGAAGCTAAATCAGCTGACTAAGATGGGATTGAGCCCAGACATCTAAAGATTTCAGCCAACAAATTGGCTTCCCTGGTCACTAAAAGTGTCAACCTGTCCCTCTCAGGGGTGTAGCCAGAGATTTCCTTTTGCACACACACTCTCCAACTGCTGCCCCCCCCCATTTAGAAAATGTACACATCTTTTGCAACTGCTGCCCCCATTAAAACAAACTCTTGCCGGAGCTGACAGGGCTGTGAAGAGCTACCAAATGACTAAAGTTACAAATGTGCACAGAAATTATTCAATGTCTGGGTGTAACTTGCCATTTTTTGGAGGTATTGCATCAAATTTTCAACATAGCCTTTTTGGGACCCCTCCTCATGGAGAGTGCCAATGTCATTTTGTTCACTTGTCCTGAAAGGTGATTTCACAGAGTGAACACGCTATTTCTTAATATTCAGAAATTGGTAGCAAGCTTGATATGAGGTTGGGGAACTTTGCAAAGCTTCAGGAAGTCTGACATTCTCAATTTTTTACCAACATCACTGGCAAACTATACATTTACAATATCTATACCTCCAATATAAACATATTTCCTTTTTGAGTTTTTATTTTGAAAGAGATTATTTTTGTTGTTGTACATGACATGGTCATAACAACAAGTATAAACAGTATTTACGAGTTAAATATTTAAAATGCACACTACATATTGAAGCAATTTTATATGACTATTAAGAAGCAATGGTCAGATATGGAAAACATCTTTTATTAAAAATGTTTTCCATACTTTCACTCAAATATTATTTTGGATAAACATTTCAGAGAGCAATTTATTATTTTTCTTGTTGGCACTGTATAGTGCTGTTCAGTCACAATCATCAAAAACTGGCATGCTGCTAATTTAGTCCTCTTGAATTTATTTAGTCAGAGTACATGCTGCCCTGTGTGTGTGTGTGTGTGTGTGTGTGTGTGTGTGTGTTGGCGTGCATGTACGCATGCAACTTGTCACTGTACATAAACAAAATACTATAGTCCCCAGTTCTGGCAGTCTCTCACCATTCACTAGGACTAAATGCAGACAGTGTGGAAACCAAGCACTTACCCTGCCCCCACACTATAGCTGTCTCTGGATTATCCAAGGGTTTAAAGCCCAAGTGGTTTCAGTCCCTTATCTCTTACCAGCACTAAATCCATCACAGTATGGGTAAGTCTGCACTGAGCCTGCCCTATGTGGTACTGTACATGTGGATAAGCTAAGGGCTTTATCTACTTTTTACCAGCACTAAATTCATCACAGTGGATGAGTGTGGGGGGGGGGTTACACAGTACCTGTCCCTGTGGATAAACAAAGAGCTTTAGTTTATTATGTAGTGCAATCTCAACTGTACCTTGTATGAGCATTGAGAAGAAAAGTCAGCAGTGAACTTGATATTGTGGATAAACAGAGGTTTTGTAAGTCCCCACCTTTCACTAGCACTGGATAGCAAATATACAAAGACTGAATAGAAAAATATAAAAAAAAAGAGAAGAAAATGGTCTCAGATCCCAATAAATGCCCACAGGAACAAGGATAACAACTTAAGTTTGTCAGTAAGGGGTGAGAGAGCTAACAAAGCTGCATCTGGACTGTCTGTAATCTGACACTGTAGTCTGCCTGACTGTTTCCGAGCTTCAATAAATTTCAGTACAACAGATAATGAGTTAACTCCTAGGTTGTTGAAAGAAATAGAATATATCTATTAGACTGAGCTGGACAGATGCTCAATCTGTAGCCCTGCAAAGGTTCAATTGAGGGGCTAAAAACAGCAGCTTCAAAAGTTTTTTTTTGTTAATATCCTGAGAAGTTCGGAGGTACAATACAGTAGCATCCTCCTCCCTTCAGATGCCTTTAACATAGAGCAGCAAATAGCACAAATCAGAGGAGGAGTGCACTGTTTTGCAGCTGTGGATGAATACTTCCATATGTCCAAAAAGGGAGTTCCACAATCAACTGTTTTTAGAGCTACAATTTGATCCCAATAGGGCTGTAGGCTCTGCCCACAGCGATAAAAATCAGATTGTTGTCAGATGTCACATCTAATCTCTAAACAGGTTGTGTACAGATCTATGCCATAAGCAATATAAGTTTAATCAGATACAGACACTACTCAGTGGCCTACACTTACTCTAATACTCCAAACTGGAATGATAGTGGTAACAAAATGGCATATGGTTTGGCAGAGGTAGTCAAACAAACTGCACATAAATGTGCACAGTGAGTATGCCTGCCTACACCCTTGGTCCATCTCATCCTAAATTATTCCTGATCTCTGGAATATGTGTCACATCATACCTATTTACAAAAAACAAAATTGCAAAAATACATGCAACTATAAACCAGTTGCTATCCTGCCAGTAATTAATAAGGCAATCAAAAAAATTGTTGCCTCCCAATTCCTTGAGTGCTGTATCTCTCAGCCTATGACTTCCTTTCCCCAGCTCAACATAGCTTCCATCAGAATTCTAGCACTGCCATGGCCCTGCTTACACTCACAAATAGCACAGCCACTGCAATTGACAAGGGTGCGTTAATGGGCACTGTCTTTATAGATCTAATAAAGGCCTTTCACCTGGTTGATCACACCTTGTTTTGCAACAAACTAAAAGGCATGTGTGTATCTGACACTGCCCTTCCATGGTTAAAAAGGTACTTGCCTAACAGGCAACAATGAGTTAGGTTTTGACCCTCTCTCTCTCTCAGACTCTGTTTCTGTCACAGTTGGGATCCCATAAGGCTCAGTACTTGGGCCTCTCCTTTTCTCCCTACATATTAACTTGGTCCATCAGTGTCTGTTATATAGCATGCCTGGCCTTTACGCAGATGTAACAACACTCAGCTGGTAATGATGAGAAGTGGGAGCAGTGGTAACAAACATTGTCAACAACAAACAAAAGAAACCATGCCATACAAAAAAAGAGGAAAGCACTTAAACTAGTGCTACAGTGAGATTCTTTATTAAAAACAGAACACAAAAAAGCCCCAGCACTTCAACCCTCTACAGGGTTCTTTCTCAAGAGGAATGATGGTACATCCCTTGTCACTGTATGGTAGAACTACATTCGACTAGTCCGATAACCCTGGTGGAGGGATGCCTTTCCTGTCTTCTTCTTTTTCCTACTGTAATCTGTTGCATAACAGTACCTCCCTATGCTATACTTTACCCTTTTCTGCCCCTGACATAAGTTGGCAACCTACATCAGTCTTTTCTATTTCTTACTAAATCTTTTTTCCTACTGAATTTATTTCTAGTTTCTGTATATCCATCCCTCACCAAGAACTCCCCAAAATAATGCACCAGGCTAGGGTCAGCTGGCAGGGATGAAATAAGGTGCATTTATGGCATTAAATGCCAAAAGATATACAGTGCCTTTAAGTATATAAGGTGCTGGTTAAATAAAGTGCATAGAATAAGTAAAGTGCATAACGTGCATTTTATGACATATGAGTTACAAGCGCTGCAGTGCTTCATAAAGTTAATGCTTATGCAATTTTATGTATATGGTGCAAGGATGTTTAGAAATGGCACTTAAATACATAAAAATATCCACTTAGATAGGTGGATTATGAATACGAATGGAGTGGCATTATGCTTATGTTGTTTATTTTCTTTTGCTGCCTCTCCATTTTTATATTGGTGCCAAAGAAATCCTGCAATGAAGCAGGAACCGTTTAGACTGAATGGCAAACTTTTCTTTTACTTTTGCTGCAGCTCAGTATTCATGTAAATAATTACACCTGTCCCTGTGTTTATAAGACTCCTGGCTTCTTGCTTTGTCTAAAATTCTGGAAATATTAAAGCCAGCTATCCGTGGAGGAGTCTGTGGCATGTGTGCAGTCAGTCCAGGCTGCTAAAGAGGCAGGATTTCCACAAAGTGGCAAACTTTCACTTTTCACTTTGCCACCACTCTGTGGCTTTAAACTCAAGCCCCAGAAAAGGTATTAAATAGAGAAAAGACCGTGAGGGTTCTAAAAGGAGAGAGAGAGAGAGAGAGAGAGCTGTAATATTGTTGAAAGGAGGAGCACTCTCGCTCTTCAGTCAGGCTCTCTCTCTCTCGCGCTCTCACTGACCTGCTGTGTCACAGTTCAAAGCGGGATGGCATTTGCTTTCACTTTCAGCCACCCCACTTCCCTGAATGAATCTGTGCACTCTGAAAAGTGAGCACTTGGAAACTAAAAGTGGTGGTCTAAGGCTCTGAGCTGCAAATCTGGTGACATCCAGCAGACCAGACCTGGGTTTGAATCCCACAGCTTCCACTTGCATACTGTGTGATCCTGAGCAAGTCACTTAACCTCCTTGTGCTCCCAGGTCGCTCCTGTAAAAAAGCTTCCAGCTTAGTGTGCTATACCTGGTTAAACAACTAAATAAAAAAAATTAATAAATAAATAAAAGGGATTAGGCTGTCCCTAGACTGAAAAGCTTCAAACCAGCATACAAATAAATATAAAAGGGGCTTACCAAGTCTATGCAGAGGCCCATAGCAGAGCGGCTAGATAGTAATTATTTTGGCAGCCTGCCACTCTGCTGCAACATAGAAATCAACTGATTTAAAATGACAGGACTGTCCCTATGTATGGAAATGCTTTACATATACAGTAGTCATCAGAATAAGGAGAGGTCTGTAAAATAAACATAACACACTAAAGAAGAATGCAAATTAAAGAATAAAGAGACACTGCAGGTCTCTAAAGAAGCATCATAATGTTCCCTTCTCTATAGAGCCTTGAGATATATAGAGTTCATTACGATAACAATGCACCATGTGGTATAAAAGTTTACACTATTTGCACATAAAATAGGTGCTGACTTGTTAGCAAGATCACAGGAATGGACATCCTATAGTGGGACAGCAGCCCCTAGAGGGCTGTATTTATACTCTTTGAGCCAAAACCTCATTATGTAACAGAGGTGGAGTTTCCCTATTTAGGAACAATTAATGTTCCTAGCCTAATAAAAAGCATGTTGTGATATTTTGCTTCTAGGGAATGGTAGTTGATAAGGTACATAAAGGCTTAGATGTAACCCTTTTTCTTTTGTATAGGATGGGTTACGAGCCTTTAGGGACCATTCTAGAGCTAATTGGATGTTATGGGTGGGGTTTCCCATAAGTGAGAGGGCTATATAAGCCCTCCTCAAACACCTAGAGTCAGATTAGCTGCATCACCAGTCTCACTTACCTGAAGGAAGGTAAGCAGAAGGACCTGTGCCTGAAAAGGAATTTATCTCTAGCAGCAGGAAAAGTGATTAATTATTTCGAGATACCTGAAGTTCGGTGAAATAGCATTGAGCTATTGTTTATTTTCTTGTTCTGTTTGAACTGTTTTATTTATATTTATTAATTTTTTCTATTTTTTTATAAAATGAAACACACTGTGGGTATGTTGTACCCTATTACTGTGTCCAGTGTTATCTTTATACCCACATACCTGTGACACGTTGTCCCCTCCTTTAACTACTTAGATACTGTGTTAGATTATGCTTGACTCCTCCCTGGACTTCTCATTCCATGAGGCGTACATCTGTAATGCAGTTAATACCAGATTAGGGTTGTCCCACAGAGCTAGCCACAATCTGTCTCCTAGAGCACATTTTGCTATAGCCCAGGGCATTCTGCTACCTAAATCCAAGCAGACCACTAAAGTAGTAGATAAGGCTAGGGGGATATTAAGGTGTATTAGTAGGGGTATCACAAGTCAGAAGAGGGAGGTAATAATCCCTCTTTACAAGACACTGGTTAGGCCCCATCTGGAGTACTGCGTGCAGTACTGGAGGCCACACCTTCACAAGGACATTAACCAAACTGAGGCAGTCCAGAGAAGGGCAACCAAAATGGTGCAGGGACTGCATCAGAAAACATATGAGGACAGATTAACAGAGCTCAATATGTATACCCTAGAGCAAAGGAGGGAGAGAGGTGATACGATCAAAACATTTAAACACCTTAAGAGCATTAACAAGGTGAAAGAGTCTAACATGTTTTAATATAAGAAAAATAGCAGGACAAGAAGACACAGCATGAGATTAGAGGGAGGCCGATTAAGGAGTAATGTGAGGAAGTTATTTTTCACAGAAAGAGTAGTGGATGCATGGAACGGCCTACCTCAGGAATTTGTGGATATGAATACAGTGCAGGGCTTCAGACAGGCATGGGATAGACATAATGGAGCAATACAGATGAGTATGAATAGATACGCCATTGACAGAGCAAAGGTAGATAGCACATTTATAAGGTAGAAAAATAAATGGGCAGACTGGATGGGCCTTGCAGTCCTTATCTGCCGTCAACTTCTATGTTTCTATGTTTCTATGTAAATTCACCTATGGGTAATCTATCTTTTCAGCAGGCTTTCAAACCATATTACAAAAATGGGATATTGTATACAACAATATTTGTCATTTTTCATTGGCCATAAATTGACAAACCCACCATTGTACATTGTACTCAAAGCTCCCCCCATCTGCAATTCATGACCTCTTATTTATTTTTTTTTTCCATTCTCTTTCTCACTGTGCTACTGGCAGGGATATTCCATGATTCAGTGCCTCCTCACCCGACACCGGCATCCCCCAGCAACCACCTGGAACTAGGGCACAAGACTTGCTCCTTGTGGTGGAGATCCACAGGGGAGATCAAGATCAACCAGTTTCAGTCCTGGGGCTGGCTGCAGCATCATTTGGCATGGGGTTGGGGGACTTCATGGTGCACAGCCACACAAGGTTTTCCTTGGTGCACTGATCCCCAAGGTGTGGATGTGCAATGATGTCAGTGTGCAAACATATGTGTGCTCCCTTGCATGCCCTGCAGATGTCTGCCACTGCCTTCCCTCTGCTGTGTGATCCCAACTTGGTATACTCTCGGTCTCCACCGAGTGTCACCCAAGTGCTGGGCACCACCAACCCTCCCCTCAAAGGTGGAGAGCTGTCCCTGGGAAACTCATCCAACCTCCCCCAACCAGCCCTCTCACACTCTGGGCTCATTAATAAACCCAGATCGCCAGTGTCTCAAGCAGTAGTGCTACCACTGCACTGGTAGGTCAGCTCAAGACCTCTTATTGGGAGGAATCAGCTACAATACTGTGCAGAATCAGGTGCCCATTTCTTCTTTGAGATCCATGGACCTTGACCTCTTAGCCATATTAAGCACCAGAGTGAAATTAGGTAATACAGTATTCTCTGTTTCTGTCTTTATAGTATAAAACTCTATTCTCAGATCAGTCAATGTCTTACTGTTAAGACTTTTAAGCTATAATTCTCACCTGTACCAAATGGCTATATGTACCTGTTTCTGGCTGCTCAATTTTGAATTGGCTTTATTCACATTGCTGGTCACCTTTGTACTTATTACCATATTTATCTGTTATATAGAATGTATATTTTAATTTCCTTATCTCTCAGTGTTACGTGTTTTCACTGTAAGCTTGACATAGTTCCTTGGAAACAGTTGTGTAGAATCTGTAGAATGTACTGTATACCATAATTTCTCTATTTTCCCATTGTTAAGCTTTTTTTCTCACTGTAAGTTTGACTTTAATACATTGGAATCTGTCATGAATTAAATTTATCTCTCATTGTCACCAACTGTGTAGTCTTGTAATTCTCCCAGGTCATGCCTGAAAAATGGGCAAATGTTTGTCTAGTGCACCTTATCTGGTTAATAAAAACTAAACAAATAAACGTTAAACTCCAGTTTTTGCACCTTAATAACTTTGGTGGTGTTCGACACAATTACCTATAATTTGGCATGCATTGTCTTGGATGCAAGTTCTCAAGACTTGAGAAGTCTTGTGATGGCATCTTGTATGGTTTCCAAGATACAGAATGCTAATTTTTAATGAAAATAAATGTTTTTCCTATACTTATTACACATTTTTTGCTCTCACATACAGCCTAGATGGTGCAGAATTGTTTTTCAAATCTTTTAGGGTAGAAGCAGCCTGTGCCATGGTAGTGCCTTTCGAAGATTTCTTGAAAAAATACTAATCAATTCCAGAGTTATGTGAATTTTAATTTTTTTTCTCAGCATGCTCAGTAGTGTTTTAGGATAACCCTCTGGTACAAAAAGATAATTTTTTCCATAGATGTTTTTATTAATGTTTTGAAAGTTTTTATACAGAACATGCAGCATGGTGTAAACATCAGTATACACAACTAATTCCTATGTACACATAAAGGACTGTCTTAGCCGATGTGTCTCTCTTCTGTTCTCTGGTCCTGGGGAGTTCAGAGGAGGGATACTGGGTTCAGCAGATAAGTGAGGGACATAACCCAGAGATGTCAAAAGATGAGTACTTCATTTGGTTTTGCTAGCATGATTAAAAATGTAATACTTAAAATTTTGAAAATAAATTATACTACATGTGAAACTTATCAGTGTGGTCTTAGATTACTGTCACTTCCCCATGAGGGGAGAAAGTACCGCCATACCTAATTAATAAAAAGTTACAATGGCAGCCAGGGTATAGTGGTTGGTGCCTACTATCTGTCATCTGGTAAAGAGTAGAACAAGACAGTCATAACACAGTGGGTTCTATGAGCAGTCCTGAAAGTAGATGTTAACTGGTCCTTAAATCACCTTTATGGAAGGAGGACTGGGCTGGAGTCCTCCTAGAACCTAGAAATGGTCACCAAATGTTGTCATATTGGGTGAGTTTCCCCACTGCTGATTGAGCCACTCTGTCATATCTAACAACAGGACAATTTTCTCACTCCTGTTTATGTGGAGGTTCAGGATCCCTCCAGTGCCTAAGTAGCACATGCTTGGCAGCTGACAATACATTGTTCAACCAGAGAATCTGTGGAGGAGAGATCCTATGGTTTGGATGTAGAATACACAAGATGACCATCATCGGATCATGGACTGAGTCCGGGGGGGCAGATGACAATATTGACACCATACTTTGCCCCAGTAGGAGTTTATATGGCAAGGCAAGGCAACTTTTATTTAAAAGATGCCCAATCCCTGAGGCTCTGGGCACTGTACACAGATCAATAAACAATAACAGCTCAATGAAACCAACAATACAATAAAACACAATAATAATTAAATCTAATTTAGATCACACACTTACAGAATTTAAAAATAAGTCTGAAAAACAAAACTAGATACATAACTAAATAGGCAGCCTCAGACAAAGCTGGAAAAACAGAAGTCAGACCAGGGCAGAATTATAAGACAGCATCCGGGAAAACTTGATTATACAAGAAAGACTTGAGGTGGGCCTTGAATATCTCTACTGAAGGGGCCTCCCTTACAGCCGGAGGTAGCAAATTCCACATGATGGGGCCGGTGACACTAAAAGCTCTGTCACCGGCCATTTTTAACGTCATCCTGTGAATTGAAAGGAGGCTCCTAGAGAAAGAGTGGAGGGAGCAGACTGAGATAGCAGGTGTAGGAAGGTCTCGCAAGTAACCAGGGCCCAGACAATGTAAGGCCTTAAAGGTGAGCAAGCCCACATTAAAAAGGACCCTCTACCTGACCGTCAGCCAGTGCAGTTCACGCAGCACTGGGGTGATGTGGCAGTAATTAGACTGCCCCATCAGCAACTTGGCAGCTGCATTCTGCACCAGCTGCAGCTGGTGGAGGGAACCTCTAAAGACCCTGAAACAGAGAACATTACAGTAATCAAGCTTCGATGTCACAAAGGCATGCACCAAGGTGGGGAGATCCAGGGGTGGAACTAGGGGCTTTATCCTGGCAATATGAGGGCACAATCACAAGATATGAGTAAGGGTCCCTGGCTCTAAATTCCAGAAATCTGCCAACCAAATGCTGAGTAGTTGTGAGCCTTAGCAGGCAGTTCTCTGTTGACCCCAGTAGGGTGGGAACTTGTTGGGGGGACATCTAGGTCTGTAAGAGATCTCTCAACTGGAGGAACCTCCAGAAGTGTGTCATTGGGAAGAGGTATTCTTGCTGGAGTTCTTCAAATGATTTAAGGACTCTGGTTCAGGGGTGATATAGATCCCTTAAGGTGTGTATTCCCCAATGTTTCCATGGTGGCTAGTGTACAGGCTGGTCCCCAATGGAAAGTTGGGAGTTGTTCCAGACGGGCCTTAATCTTAAGATTGTGCAGGTCCAGCTCAGGTTTGTCATATGGATGCACCAAATGTTACTGGTGTGCTTCACATAAGGGGTGTTGGAGTGGTTTTCGGTTTGGCAAGACAAGTGCCTGCATGTGGTGGACTTCAGCTTAGATGAGCTCAATGTCTTCACACTTTGTAGGTGGGAATAGAAGGTTGGATCTACAATAGAGAATGGCTTGCCTAAGTACCACTCTGTCTTGCAGCAGCTTCTGATTTGGAAGCCCAAAAGCCACCTTGTTTCCAGTAGGGATGGGTGGGTCGGCTGTGACCCGGTTCTGATTCTGACTCTGATTTACAGTATTTCCAAAAGGTTCTGATTTACTCTGATGAATTGTAGACCTCTTTTTAGCCTATTTGATTATAAGAAATGCATTAGTATTATTCGTTTAGATCCCTCTGTTAAAAAAAAATCTAACTTAACTTTAAAAAAAAATTAGTATCTGTATTTTCGTGGCATTTAGGGTCAGCAAGCAGCCAACAGCAATAAAAAAATAAATTTATTGTTGTTCTTGTCAATCCTGTGTGCCAGCTACCACATGACATTAGCAGCAAAAGTGGGCTGAATTCACAAAACACTTGAAAATCCCATAACGGGGGGAAAAACTTGTCACGGGTGAGTTGCCACTTGTGGAATTGCAGTGTCTCCTGCAGCTACAGTATTCTCAAAAGTGGAGATGATTTATGACCTGCTCCACCGTTTACATCAGCTTGTGGGTGGTGTTGCTGTGGGAATCCCCACAGCTGCAGAAAAATGTTATGGCTTGTGGGATCAGCCATGACATCCTCTGCAGCTCATGCGGAAGTGAATAGCAGTCTCTGTAGCTGCAGAGATTTTGGTCCACAGCTGGAGTTGCATTGTGGGACTTAGTCCCCAAAACATTTGTGAATCTAGCAAAACTGTGTGCAGGTCATTTGAGGCTTTGGAGTGAAAGGAGGCAGTGTGTCAAACGTTAATCAGAAAGAGAACGAGAGAGAGAGAGAGACCAACAAATTCTACAGCAGAAAGACAATAGGCTAGCAGAGTGCATGCAGACCTTCACTGAGTCTGGCATGCTCTTTGATGGGAGACAGGCAGCATGAGCAGGATATGTGATGTTGCCCCAGCCATCCCTCCCACCCTTTTGACTTGAGATGTTACTTTTTTTATTTGTAATTATCTTGCTTTCCTACTTGGTGTTACAGCAAGCATCATGGGCCCAAAACAATCCCACACATTCTTGCCTGATTGGTCAATTATTTTTTTATCACTTTGGTTTTCTAACTTTTTTTTTAATCTGGTTGACCTTGCACCCCCCACCCCATCCAGCATTGACTTTTTTTTTTATAGCACTGTTTGGCCCCAACCACCACCTATACCTATCTGCACTGTCTGTATATCCATTTTGTAACCTTGTTAAACTTTGCACTGTCTGTATTATTCCCTGTAACCTCCCAGGTCATACCTGAAAACAGGCATATATTTGTCTAGTGTGTTTACCTGGTCAACAAAAGCTAAATAAATAAATAAATAAAATTAGGCCCATGTGCCAGTCCCCAGCCCCATTGCTACCCCCATCAAGCACAGACAATTAGCAATTAACTGCCTGTATTTTTAACATGCTAAATAAACAAATTACACTCCACCTGGGTTCCCAAATTGAAAAACACATACAGCAATACATATGATGTAATATACTTCATGACCGCATAAGAGTAATTTTTTTTTACTTGATCTTCCTGTTATGGTTGTTGACCTTGTCCTCTGAATGCAAAGAAATAAATCATTAAGTTAAATAATATCATCAAGAGTACATGAAATGTTATGTATAGTATGTTCATTTGCATAACTAACTTGCATATTTCTTGCAAATTTAAAAAGCACAGCTTATGGACTAATATAGTGATAGTTTCTATTGTTAAAATAGTTTTGTCTTGGCAGTATTAGTTTGCAGACTGTTAGGAAAGGTCCTGAGCACAAACCAGGTACTTGTAGGAACTCACCACAACTTTAACGAGAACCACTGAAATGGAGCTATATAAACCAATCTGAGCCTTTACAGCACTACTAAGAAGTGAGGAGTCAGAGTACATATAACTCAAAGTGGTGTGTTTGGGCCCAGAGAGCCTGAGCTCAGACTTTTACCAAGCTTTTCAAGCGGTGCTTGCACCACATTTTTCTGACAGGGGTGTCACCAGAGTTGTACAGTTGGGCAGCTAATGTCCCATAGTTGAAATCTTAATAAAGCTAGGGAAGTCCAGGGGCATGCCACCCCGGAAAAGTTTGAGATTTTTAGCTTAAAACAGTGGCTTTTCCTGCATTTTTATTGGCATTTTGCAGCTGACCAGGAGTTACTCTGGCCAACAAAGCTGACATTAAAATAAAATATTTTTTCTGAAATGCTCTACGCACAAACACCTCTGAACTGCCCCAGAGTAAGAGGGCCATGCTATATTTCACCTCTCAGAACTGCTCCTTTCCACATCCATAACATATGGAAAAGGTTCTACCCACACAGAGAAGGTGCTTCAAAGTCAAAGTAGAAATTCAGAATACTCTGCTGCTGATTTGCCAAACAATTATATTACACTTTGTACAAAATAAAAAAGGCACTAGTTTCCAATGTTTTGAGCTAGTCCATTTCTGATCACTGTCCCAAATATCAAGGGCCA
This sequence comes from Neoceratodus forsteri, assembly GCA_016271365.2. Lineage (NCBI taxonomy): Eukaryota > Metazoa > Chordata > Ceratodontiformes > Ceratodontidae > Neoceratodus > Neoceratodus forsteri. Next base: position 254,478,198 of record CM028137.1, on the reverse strand, counting down.
GTGATTGAGTTATTTGTTTAAGATGCCTTGAATAAAAGCCCGGCAGTGGAAAGAAAAACAACTGCAGATACCTTTATGAGTGAGGAAGGCCAGCGTTTCTCTTGCAGGCTGACATTTGGTGTGGGAATGAAGAAAACAGCATATGTACCTTAGTCTAGTTTACTCACACAGGAAAAACACAAGGCTGTACAATGTACCTCCTTTTCAGGGAGGTACATGTGTTTTTCCTGTGTAAGTAAACTTAACTAAGACATTTTGTAAAGCAAACTATGTACAGTAGGTGAGTGGATGAACAGTGTGTGGTGGCATGGGGGTTTTGGAAAGGTAGGGCCAGGAGTATTGTTTTTTTGTTAATAAAAAAATGCATAGTGTGGCTGCTCCTTAATTTTACTGCATTTAAAGCAGTAATAATATAAATTACAGTGCAACTGCTCCTTCTTAATATTCATTGTGTTTACAAGCAGCAAAAATTACATGGTGTGGCAGACTGCTCCTCCTTATTGTGTTTAAAGCAACAGTTACTGCTGCTTTAAACACACTGATCAGGAGCAGCCGCACAGTGTATTTTTTTTAATTTACAAAAATCAAAATATCCCCTGCCTTTCAAGCCCTCCACCTCACCACACACTGCTCATCCACACACCTACATAGTTTGATTTTGTTTTAATTACTTTGGTCATACCTTAATCTTTGCTACAAGAAAAAAAAAACACAAAGAGACTGGAGGTACATTTCTTTCTCTGTTATGTTCACATTGATTTACTTAAGTCTAGCTGTGTTAACTTTGTTTACACTTGGTTAGGCTATCGATCACCAACAACCCAGCAAGCAGCCTCACCGCAACAAACATGGTCAGGTGGCACACAAGAGACAGTTTTTAATCCCCATGAACAGCCGTAACATTATTTTGATCAGCAGCCATGTAACATTCATATTTAATCATTGTTAACCATGATCACAATGATGTTTTTCGCAGTTTGATCATGCTCTTTGAACATAATAGGAAATGATTGTTAATGATACTTCATTATTAAACTATCATCTATTCGGCTGGAACCACCCCTCACTCCTCCATACACACCTTCACTCACCTTAGCATCATCCCATGGTGCAGAATTACTCTCTGATTGAAATGACATACTCTTGCTGGAACCACAACTCCAATATGAGAAAGTAAAGTAAGTCCGCTTAATTTTTTTCAATGTATTTTGAACTTTTACTCATAAACTTGTCATTTTAAAGTATTTTTACACCAATTTTTTTATATGGCCTTTTCAAGTGTTCTTCCACCAGATTTTCAATATGATCTGTTTGGGACCCCACCTCATGAGCAAGGTGGGTGAAATTATTCATATCTGTCCCAAAAAATGATCTTGTGGTCGTTCCACAAAATCACCTTTCAGGCGGGATTTGAACATTTTTTTGAGGTGGGGTCATGAGAAGATTGTTGAAAAACTGGAAAATAAATGTGGTAAAATGACCAAGTTATGAGTGAATGTTGAAACATTTCAGCATTCACTCATAACTTTGTCAATTTTCCATATTTTTCCACATACAGTAACTTTCAACTTGGCCTTTTTGGGACCTCATGGTCATGAACAAGGCAGGTGAAATTTTTCAAATCCTGGCCTAAAGATGATTTCACTGTCACACCACAAAATCACATTTTGGTCAGGATTTGAAACTTTTCACCTTACCAAGTTCATGACAGGGGGTCATAAGAACACTTTTCAAAATGCGTATACCATCACCGCAGCGAATCCCCTACTGCAAAGACCACCACAGCACCAGAAATCTAGCAAAATCCACCCATTGCTGTGGTGGTCCATGCAGCAATCGGGATAGCCTCGCTGGGTGTCCCCACCCCCGGTCCAACTTCAACTTGGAGTTATAATCCTAGAGACTGGAGGGTGTGGGGGGCAGAGTCCCCCACATGAGGGGTTCGGGGGCACAGGCCCCCTATGAAAACATGGAGGCATCCCCAACATTGCATTGCTAACACTTGGCAATGCGGCTGTCGCTGTCGGGGATGTCTCCATAGCAGCTGTCACTGTGGCATGGTAAAACCTTCAAAATGTTGTATCAAACTATTAAAAAACAACAAAGTTATGAGAGTACATTGAATTGTTTCCATGTTCACTTGTAATTTTGGTAATTATCAAACTTTCAGCATAGCCATTTTTTCACAACTCCTCATAAACATGGCTGGTGTTGTTTTTCAAGTCTTAGATGAAATATGTTTTTGCACTTGTGGCATTAAATTTATTGATTGATTGATTTGAATTTTGATGACCGGATAGGCCCACTGAGATAATCATATCCCTTTTTTAGGGGACCATGAAATGGTGTTTCACCCATTATTCTGTAAATGCCATGGGGCATGTTTAGAGGGGGACTCCTAAATGACTATCCTGAAAATTTGTGGTAAAAATTAAAAAAAATAAATTATCAAGAAATGTGTGTACTGCCAGCCTTTACCCTGATTTGTAGTGCTTTGTGATCCCATACCCATCAGGGAGTGAGCTCAGTGAGCAAGCTAGAGTTACCACCACCCAGCCTGGGAAGGGAAGGTGCAGGGTTGCCCCCATGTGCCCAAGAAACATATAGTGAAGATAACTTTTCTCTTGGCATAGGGCCCTGCACCTCTGTACCTGGGGGTGCCACAAGGCTCTGTGCTTTGGCTGACATATGGACTCTTTGCTCTGCTCATCTGTATCTTTCACTACATAGAAGCACAGGGCCCATAGTCCTGCATTTCTACAGCCCACAACATAGACCCACAAATTCTTGACATCCATTGTCTTATACAGTGGGCCCTCCATCTTTGTAGGTGGGTGTCCTTTTCCCTTGGCACATGGCCCAAATGACCCTATGGCTCTGCATCTGTTCACTCAGGTCTCAAAAGAAACTGCATTAATAAGGATACAATTCCACTATTTCAAAAACAAAGAAAATTATTTGAAAAAATAACTACATTAATGCACCAGTTAGGGTTCAACTTAACATCACAAAAGTAGGGAAATGTGGCATTAGAGTTTCCAACCCTAATTCCCCACCCTCCCTACCCCAGTCAGCAAAAGGACAAGACCACACAAGAAACCACAGACAGACATCTTCAGGTAAGACAAATAACATACAACTGTTTCCAAATGACACAAATGCAGTGGCACTGATATGCTACCTTTGTGGATTTGTATCACCTGCAACTGTGTGTGTATCTCATACAGCATCCTTGAGTACCTCTGGCTGCAGGCATGCAGAAATATAGAAACTGTTGGCAGATAATGGGCACATGGCCCATCCAGTCTGCCCTTTTTTGTTGCATTGCTTATGCTGTAGACCCCTCCAGGTCTACGGCACTTTCTTTTCCACTCCTTACCTATCACCTATGATTCCCATGTGCTTATCCCAGGCTCCTTTGAATTCCACCACTGTTTTCACCCCACCAACTTCACTGGAAGACTGTTTCAGGCATCCACCACCCTTTCTGTAAAGAAGTATGTCCTCACATCTCTCCCGAACCTTCCCCCCTCTAGCTTTTTATCATGGCACATTGTTCTGGAGCACCCTTTCCTCCACAAAATACCTCCCACTTGTATGTTATTCACTCCCGTGAAGTATTTAAAGGTCTTGATCATATCCCCCTCCTCTCCTCCAGGGTGTACATGTTTAGTTCCTTTAGTCTCTCCTCATAGGATATTTGAGGTAGCCCCTGCACCATCTTGGTAGCCCTCCTTCAGATGGCATCCATCCTGTCTATATCTTCTTAAGATTTGGCCTCTAAAACTGGACACAATACTCCGGATGGGTTCTTACTAAAGAACTACATAGTGGCAACACCATTTTTCTCTTCCTGCTGATAATACCCCTGTCTAGATACCCCAGCATCCTACTAGCTCTCCCGATAACTTTGTTGCATTGACTGGCCACCTTCATGTCATCTAATATGATTACCCCCAGGTCCCTTTCCTGCTTGGTCATTGCTAGTATCTCTCCCTCCATTTTGTACTGTACTTTGAGGTTTCTGTGATCCAAGTGCTTTATTTTGTGCTTTTTTCCATTAAACCTTAGATGCCAAACTTTGAACCACTCCTCCAGTCATTTCAAGTCTCTTTACATCCTTTGCACGCCCTCCAGAGTGTCCACCCTGCTGCAGATCTTGGTGTCATCCAGAAAGAGGCAGATCTTCCTTTCTAGTTCCTCTGCTATGTTGCTAATGAAAGACATTAAAGAGACTGGCCCCAGTACTGACCCCTGCATTACCCCATTGGTCACTCTCCTCTCTTCAGAGTGAGCTCCGTTTACCACCACCCTCTACCTCCTATTCCCTGGCCACTTTCTTACTCAGGTTACCACCTTATTGCCACCCCCATGTTACCAGGGTTGGACTGGCCCACCTGGATACCTGGAAATTTCCAGGTGGGCCCCCCTCAGCTGGGTAAGTGGTTACCTTCTGAACTCTGAAAACTTTTGCATTTATCTTCTTTTTTCTAATTAAATGGGGTATCTGGGACACTGCTGATAAATGTAAGATGCAAACACAGAGCTAGTGTATCAGACTGAAGTGGAATATTGATACAAGTGTGTCAACCTGGGCCCTCCTCTATTGATTTTCCAGGTGGGCCCTTGTATCTTCTTTCCAGGTGGGCCCCTCTGTACCCCAGTCCGACACTGCATGTTACCCAACTTGTTTACCAGCCTCCTATGTGGAATAGTGTCAAAGGCCTTGCTAAAGTCCAAGTAGACCACATCCACTGCCCCTCCCTCATCCAACACCTTGGTCACCCAGTCAAAAAATTCTATTAGATTTGTTTGGCATGACATTCCCCTGTAAAGTCATGCTGCCTTGAGTCCTATAGTGCAATGGATTCCAGGTGTTCCATGATTCTTTCCTTTGGTAGTGTTCCCATCAATGTCCCCACTACAGGTGTCAGGCTGAAAGGCCTGTAATTTCCCGTCACCTCCTTGCTGCCACTTTTCTGAAGTGGGACTGCATCTGCCCTTTGTCAGTCCTCTTAGACCACTCCAGTCTCCAGTGAACTGTTGCACAAGTCTGTCAGGGGGTGCAGCTAGCCTTCTCTGAGCTCCTTTAATACTCATGGATGCACCCTGTCTGGCCACATGGCTTTTCCCACCCTCAGATTAGTGAGTGCTTTCCTGACCATCTTCTCAGAAAAGGAACTGTTGTCCACTTCCCCCCCCCAGTCTCTTGGTATTTATTCATGGTCCCTCACCTTCCCCCTCAACTTTGAACTCTGAGCAGAAGTATTTGTTTAAGGTGTTTGTCTTTTCATGGTCCTCCTCAGCATAGTCCCCTTCTTCCTTTATTAACCATGCAATCCCTCCCTTGGTCTTCCTTTTCTGGCTGAAATACCGGAAAAATTACTTGTCCCCCTTCAATACTGTCTGGGCTAATCTTTCCTTAGCTTGTGCTTTTGCACTCCTTACTGCCTTGCCTGCCTCCCTCCATTTTCCCAGATACAATTCTCTGTCTTCCTCTCTCTGGATCTCCTTATACCTTTTGAATGTCACTGTTTTTGCACTTACATTTTTCTGCCATTTCTATCAAGAATCATAATGGTCTCCTCCTCCTCCTCCTTCTGCTTTTGCTTATTTGCTTGACATACAAGTTTGTTGCCTTTACTATGATCTCTTTAATTCTGTCCCATTTTCCCTTCTCCCCCCTGACCTTCCCTCATTCCAAGTCCTCTCAGATGTATTCCCCATCATTGTAAAGTCAGACCTTCTGAAATCCAGGACCCGCGCTCTTGTGCAGCTGGATTCTTCTGTTGCTCTTATATTAAACCATACTGTACGATGGTCACTGGTCCCCAGATGACTTCCCAGTCTGACGTCCACCACACTATCGCTGTTCATAAGTACAAGGTCCAGTATTGCCCCCCCAAGTGGATTCACTGACCAGCTGTCTAAGGAATACCCTTTGCAGGGAGTCCAAGATGTCTCTGCTCCTAGCTGATGCTGCAGCAGGTAGGCTCCACTCTATATCTGGCAGATAAATGTCTACCACCAGCACCCTTCCCTTAGTCATTTTGCCTATGTCTTCTAAAATCTCTTTGTCTATGTCCTCTCCCTGAGTCAGAGGCCTATATACCACTGATGTGAATGGTGGTTCCTTTTCCAGACTTGAGGTAGACCCACAACACTTTGACTCCACCTGACTTCCTTGCACCTCCACCATTTTGATGTGTTCCTTTACATAAAGCACCACTCTCCACCTTTTCTTCCTACACTGTCCCTTCTAAACATTGTGCAGTCAGGTATGACCATTTCACAGCCATGGTTGCTTGTCTACCATATTTTCTTGATGGTCACAATATCCAGACCTTTCTCAGCCATGGTGGCCTCCAGGTCTGGTATCATATTTCCCAGACTTCTAGCATTTACACACATGGCTGTCCATATAACATTTAGACCTACTCTTGTCCCTTCTCATGTTGTCTAGTTGTTCCCTTTTCTTCTTCTTCTTCTTTTCAAACTGCCTACTTCTCTTCCCATTCCTCCCATGCTTATCCCTTACACCCTTGGTTATCCTTCATTTTGGTGGGGATCCTTTCCCTCAGAAATTCCCTACCCTCCATCATAGCCTAGGGCACAGATTCTGCCACCACTTTGCTTTCCACCTCCCCCTTGGCTAGTTTAAATGTCCATCAAAGTAACACTTAAACTGCCCACTGAGGACTGCTGTTCCCTTCCTGCATGACTACAGGACATCTCCCCAGTACAAGCTCTTATGCCTGCAGGTGGAGCCCCAGTCCCCAATGTAGCCATTCCCCTCCTCTCTGCACCATTTCTTCAACTATGAGTTGAAGGCCTTAGTGCGGAGCTCCTGCTCCTTACCCCTGTTGTAAACAGGCAGCACTTCCATTAAGGCTATAGCACATGCTGCCTGCCTAAGACCCTTCCCTAGCTCCCTAAACTGCTCCTACACTGCTCCTGCCCCTTCCAGAGCTAGGTCATTTGTCTCCAAATGGATAATGACATCAAGCTTCCCCTTCCTTCCTATAACCCTTGCGATCCACTGGATATGCTTGCTATCCCTCCAAGCTGATGCGCCAAGCAGGCACTTGATCTCCTTCTGTACCCCTTCTCTAAACTCTATCCCCCTGACTGTAGAGTCCCCCATTAGAAAATGTGTCCTCCTTTTCTGGGGTCTTCCATCCCCATGGGGTCTCTATTTGGTCGGTCCCCCACATCCTCCCTGTCCACCTCCTCGGGTGCCCTTTCATGGCAGTCTTGCTTTGCGAAAATGGCATAAGAGTTTCTTAGTGGCACTGAGTGAGGAGTGTGCCTGTTACCTGCTCTCCCCAACCTTCCCAATCCTACCACCCCTGCCCTCCTTGAGCCCACTTTAGTCCAACAGCTTCTTCCTTCTGTTAACCTTTGAGGCAGTGGTATCTGGTTAGGTGGTCACTGGGTGGGAGAGATGGTGCCCTGACTCCTTTCCCACATGACTTTGAGTCTCACAACATTGTCCTGACTCTTTGCAATTGCTGCCTGGAGCCTTGAGACCTGTAACTTCTACCCAAAGAGGCACACAGAGATGGGACAGCACTACAGCCTCCAGAAGTTCTCCCTGTAGACTGCCACCACACAACTACTGCATTGCACCAGTCCTCACATTACTGTTCCCTGTTCTTCTAGTCCTGTTTTTTTATTTTGTCCCAGACCCAGTAGGGCTATCCTACAACCACCCTTAAGTCCTAAAGCTCACTATTACCTAGCAGGCTTTTTTCAGCAAGTTCCCCTCACTCTACTATATCTAGAAACCATTTAACAGAGGGTCCATGATCTCTGAAACTTCCTAGCACCTAACAACATTTTTCCTACAATCCCTACTACCCAGAGACTCACTTATTCCTTATATCAGTTTAGAACAAACAACATAATGATAAATACAAACAAACAGCAAGCCCCTAAACCTATTGCCACACTTACCCCCAGCTGCTTGCTAGCCTCCCAAGTACAGCCACCCTGTAGTGCAGCCCCCAACAGGCTTATTTGGGTAGGGGTTCCCTTGGGTCGGCAAGGGAGCAGAGTGGCTGGTTGCTGGCTGTCTAGTTGTGCTTTCTTCAGTGGGCAGACTCTGACATTCTTTGTGTGTGTGTCCTTCATTCTGGGAGCCACAGCACTGGGGAGCTGCTTGATGGCCAAGTCTTTATAAAGCCCCCTGCTGCTTCCTGATCTCCCAGGCAGCTCCCATGATTGGCTGTTGACAGCAAGAGAAGTGCAGCTAAGCTGGGATTGGCTCTGTTCTAACAGCCTGTCAGAGCTCCCTAGCTCTGCTCCTATCCCAGTTCCCTGGTACTCTTCTCCTCCAACAGATGGGGGGCAGTCCATGCCACCATCCTGCCAGGAAGGCTGTGGCTGCTCTTTTTTTGTTGAAGGGCTATTTAAAGCCCCTGCTGCTTCCTGGTCTCCTAGACAGCTCCTGTGATTGGCTGCTGATGGTGAGGGAGGGACTGCAGAGCTGTGATTGGTTCTGTTCTAAGAGCAACTTGGAGCTCCCTAGCTCCATTCCAATTCTGGTCCCCCAGTGCTCCTCTCCTCCAACAGATGGGCATCAGTCTGTGCCCCATCCCACCAAAAAGACTGTGGCCCCACATGGGCCTGTGTTTCTGCAGACATAAATACTGTTGCAAAGTGGGTATCATGGTTTCAGCAACAGATAGACATCTTTCAAGGGGGAAGTAGTTTTGCCTAGGGAGTGGCATTTTCCACTGAAATAAAAAGATTGCCTTTTAAAGGTCAGATTAGGTTAAAACAGCTACTTTTTTCTGGCCTAAGAGAGTACCAGGAGATATCTCACTATATAGCTGGGTCTGCTAATGCATGGTTTTCTGTATGCAGCTGCATAAGTGAAGGTGCCACAGGGGCCTGCACTTCTGCTGCCAGTGGTTGGTGTGTATGTTTTACACCTACAACTGTAGAAGTGCAGGCCCCTCCGGGACCTGTGCTTCTGCAGACCTGTACTTCTGCAGATAGAACTGTATGCATGTCTTACAGTGTGGATGAATATCTGTGGTTACAGAAGCACTAGCCCCATAGGGGCCTACAGTTCTGCAGGCAAAAGAACTCTTGTAATTTGGGTATCATGGATTTGTATTTGTGGCTGTAGGTGCTTGCACTTTTGCACACAGAAGTGGTATTGTGATTTGACTATCATGGATTTTTATCTGCAGCCAAAAGTGAGTGAGTATGTGTTGTGGTATGTGTACCACAGATACAAATCCACAAAGGTAGCACAACAGTGTTACTATATTTTATCAAAACAGTTGTATGTTGCTTGTCTTACTTGATGATAGCTGTCTATGGTCACTTGTGTGGTCTTGTGTTTTTGCTGCTGGAGGGAGTGTTAGGGTTGGAAACTTTAACACAACATTTTCCTACCTTTTTGGTGTTAAGAAAAAACTTTGTTAATGCACCATTAGGGTTGTAGTGTCAAAAGTAGGGAAATACAACCTTAGGGTTCCCAAGCCTAAGACCCCACTCCCACTATGCATGCAGGAAAAGGCATGAGGGAAACTTCACATTCCCAGAACCTACACCCCACTCCCTCCCTCACCTTCCAACCCTAATACTCCACTCCCACCCTAGATGCAAGAACAGGTCTGGCGGGTGTGCCTTGGTGTTTCCAACCCTAATGCTCATCCCATTCCAGCATGAAGTAAGCTAAGATAGGTACAGAATAAGAGAATGGGGTGAGCATTAGGGTTGGAAATGCCAAGGCACACCCGTAAGACCTTTTCCTGCATGTAGGGTGGGAGTGGGGCATTAGGGTTGGACGGGAAGGGGGAGGGTGTGGTGTAGGTGTTGGGAACATTAAGTTCCCCTCATGCCTGTTCCTGCATGCACAGTGGGAGTTGGGTCTTAGTTCCCTACTTTTGACACTTCAGCCCTAATGGTGCATTAACAAAGTTGTTTGCAATGAATCTCCTTACTTTTTCGAATTGTTTATTTGTATCCTTATTGGGGCTGGGAGAAGTCGTTAAACTTCGGACACTTATTAAATAAGAACTGGAACATGGTGAAGTTCTGATTTGTCCTGATTTCTTCTGATTTATTGAAAAATATTTGAAGAAATGTGAAAAAATACATTAAAGTGGGCAAAATCAGCCCTGGACCCCTCATTGAGGGCCAAATAACTCTGGCAAGTCAGCATAGGCTTAGAGAAATCAGTTGAGGAATGGCAGGGGTGCTGGAAATTGACTCACCAGGCATGTTGCGATCAGAGGAGCAGACTTATACAAAATAGAATTCTTCAACAGAGGTACCGCTCTCCAGTACAATTAAAAATGATGCATTTACTATCACAAGACAACTGCTGGTGATGTAACACCACTGGTGCTGACCTATATCATATATTGTGGAGCTGCAAATTAATCCAGCCTTTCTGGACTAATGCCATACAATCCAGCAGAACTACAATGGGCAAAGACCCCAAACTAGGCTTTGAAGCCTTCATCTTAGACCTGTTCCCCATATACCTCCTAATTACACATCGAGAAAAGAAGTGGTTATTAATGGCCACAGCAGAAGAAAAAGATTGATCCTGAAGAGGTGGAGCTCCACCATGATTCCCACAGTACAAGAATGGACATCAGGTATGGATATATTAGGGGTCAATATGCAACTGTCCCTATCCAAGAAAAGGAAAGAGCAGGAATACCTAGAAATGTGGGGCCCATACATCAGCTTGATGCAGCCAAAGGCCCCATTACTACCTAGTGTTCATGCAAAAAACAGGGGCTAAAACCCCCATGAATAAACCTCTCTTCAGAAGGACAGGGGGGTGCAATATCTGTCTTTTGGATGAGACATTAAACTGAAGTCCCTAGAGCCCAGTGGGGCATAGGACCCAAGGTAGCATGGGTTCACAGTGGGATGGTCATGTCAGATGAATCTAATTGATTTCTTTGACTGGGTGACCAAAGTAGTAGACCAGGGAGGGGCTGTGGACATGGCCTACCTAGACTTTAGTAAGGCATTTGACACAGTCCCACACAAAAGATTAATAAACAAATTTACCAGCCTGGGAGTGGGTCCCAGGGTGGTAGCCTGGGTAAAACATTGGTTGGACAACAGGACACAGAAGGCAATTATAAGCAGAGTCCACTCTGAAGAAAGGGACTTACTAGTGGGGTACCGCAGGGTTCAGTACTGGGTCCAGCCCTTTTTAATGTCTTTATAAGTGACATTGCAGAGGGACTGGAAGGAAACGTATGCCTCTTTGCAGATGACACAAAGGTCTGCAACAGGGTTGATACACAAGGAGGCATGGAAAGGATGAGAAGGGACTTGGCAAGGTTGGAGGAATGGTCAGAAGTGTGGCAACTTGGATTCAATGCAAAGAAGTACAAAATAATGCACCTGAGAAACAAAAATCCAGGGGAAGATTACATAATGAGGGGGAGGTAGTAACAACAACAAAAATGGAAAGGGACCAGGGGGTAATCATATCAGATGACCTTAAGGTTAGCAAGCAATATGAGAGGGCAGGAGGGCTGGGGGATACTGGGATGTATAGGGAGAGGCATCACCAGCAGAAAACAGGAAGTTGTTATCCCTCTGTACAGACAGTTGGTGAGACCCCATCTGGAGTACTGCATCCAATTCTGGAGACCCCATCTCTGCAAGGACATAGACAGGATGGAGGCAGTCCAAAGGAGGGCAACTAAAATGGTGCAGGGTCTGCAAGAGAAGCCATACAAGGAGAGACTAAAGAAGCTCAAAATGTATACCCTTGAGGAAAGGAGGGGGAGGGACATGATAGAAACTTTTAAGTACCTCAGTGGAATCAACAAAGTCCAAGAGGGTAGCATCTTTCAGAAAAAGAGATGTGCAAGAACAAAAGGACACAATTTGAAGATGGGGGGGGATGGCTCAGGGGCAATGTGGGGAAGTATTTTTTGACAGAGAGGGTGGTGGACGCATGGAACAGCCTTCTCGAGGAGGTTGTGGGGTCTAAAACTGTGAGAGAATTCAAGAATGCATGGGACAAACATAAGACAATTCTTGTGGGGGGTAAGAAGAAATAGGCTGTTGGTTAACTAGGATCTGCAGCTTATCCTGTAGGTAGGGAAATGGGCAGACTAGGTGGACCAAGCAGTCCTTATCTGCCATCAAAGTTTACGTATCTATGTTTCTATGTCCCATCTGCCCATTCTGGTGGCAGTTCAGGTGGATGTTAAAGATCCCATGGTACTTCTCGAAAAGAGTAGGTGAATTTTTATTACAACTTCAAAATCAAATTATAAACAGTGTTAATTCACACCCAAATAATATACAAAACCAAAATGAAAGAAAATTCAATGAGTATTTTAGTCATACCCCTTTCAGGTTACCTCTAAATGAATATACCTACTATCCACTTCTGTCCCCATAAGAGTAGGAAATCTCCTGATTTGTCCCAATTCAAAAACCTTACAATCATGTTAAGCCATGTGAAAATGCTAAATAAAAGAGATTTGAAAAGGAAAGCAAATAAGTATTTCAGTCATACACCGTTATGTATCTTAGTATAGACATGTAACACAAATACAATTAAAAAAAATATAGAAAACCAACTGCATGCCCCCCCCCCACACTAAAAAGTAAGGGCATTCATCTGTAACCCCCTCCCCCGGGTCGTGCCTGAAAATAGGCAGGATTTGTCTAGTGCACTTACCCGCTCAACAAAAAGAAAACTAAACTAAAATTAAGACTGGTCATGCAAGCCAATCACAGTTTCTGCACCATATCTGGTACCATTTTACTAACACACTAAAATGCCAGCAGAATAGGCCTAACGGTCTTTCGTGTCTGCTTGTTTGGTCAGCCGCCACCCTGGGAGCTGACCTTGCGGCCCCCCTCTCCCTCTCTGGCTTCTCCCTTCTCAGTCCTGGATATTCTTGCTGCACTGGTTTTTGCTTCCAGAACCCTTCCCCTGTGCCTGTCCCACCCCGTCTAGAATGCCTCCACCGGTTCTGCCTCCACTAGCCCCTGGGCAGTGCATTCCATGGCTCCACCACCCTCTCAGTGAAGTAGCACCTCCTCCTTTCTCCCCTGAATCCCCCCCCCAGCTTCCACCCATGCCCCTAGTTGTCCGCCTCCTTCCTTCGGAGCACCCTGACTGCTCCTCCCCTATTTACCCCCTTCATGTACCTGAAGACCTCTATCATGTCCCCCCCGGTCCCTTCTCTCTTCCAATGTGTACATATTTAGCTCTTCGAGCCTCTCCCCATAGGTCCTATCTCCCAAGCCCCAAATCATTTTGGTTGCCCTCCTCTGGGCCCTCTCCAGGAGTTCAATGTCCCTCTTTAAATGTGGCTTCCAAAACTGCACGTAGTACTCAAGGTGCGGTCTTACCAAGCAGTTATACAGTAGGAGTATCACAACTCCCTCCTTCTGGAGGTGAGCCCCCTAGCGATGCATCCAAGCATCCTGTTGGCCTTTGCAGCTGCCCTCCTACAAGTTTCTGAGTTGTTCATCTTGACATCCACCACTACCCCAGGTCCCTCTCAGCCATCGAGACTTGTAGCATTCCCCCCCCCCCAGGGTGTACACTTGGCCCGGGTTTATGGCTCCCAGGTGCAGTACCTTGCATTTTCCTGCATTGAACCTCAGCTTCCGCTTTCTAGACCACCTTTCCAGAGCCTCCAGGTCCCCCTGTAGGGCCACCCTCCCCTCCTCCCCATCCACCACCACCCCCAGTTTTGAGTCATGTGCAAAGAGACTCATCTCACTCCTAATACCCTTCCTTATGTCAGAGACGTAGGCGTTGAACAGGAAGGGCCCAAGTACCGATCCCTGAGGGATTCCACTTATGACCTTCCTTGGAGATGAGACTATCACACCAACCACAGCCCTCTGGGTCCTGTTCTGGAGCCAATTTCCAATCCATCTGATCATCTGGTTCCCAACCCCCATTTCTCCCAGATTATCCAACAGACCCCTGTGAGGAACAGAGTGAAACGCCTTGATGAAGTCAAGAAAGAGGACACCTGCTGGTCTACCCAGGTCCAAGGCACTTGTCATGCAGTCATAGAACTCCACAAGGTTTATCTGACATAATTTCCCTGGGATGAAACCATACTGTCTATCATCCAGGCACCCCAACTTTTCCAGGTCCCCCCTTAGTCTCTTCTTGACAATGCCCTCCATCACCTTGCCTACCACCGATGTCAGGCTGATGGGCCTGTAGTTCCCTGCCACCTCCCTTGATCCCCCCTTGTGGATAGGCACTATATGCACCACCTTCCAGTCCTGGGGCACCCACCATGTCCTCAGAGAGATGCTGAAGAGCTCTGCCATGGGTTTCGCCAGGACATCCACCAGTTCCTTCAGCACTCTGGAATGTAATTTATCCGGCCCTGGTGCTTTCTCCATCTTAAGGGACCTGAGGGATTCCCTCACTCTCTCTGCCATAAATTTCCACATCCACTACCTCATCCCCTGCTTTGCCCCCCCACCTGCCAGTGATGCCCCCCTCCCCAGACCCGCCAATCGGTAAGGGTCCTCTGTACTTTATCTCACCTGTGCCTGGAAAGCCTTTATTGCTTACGTATACTCCAAAATAACTGTTCTGGTGGAATCAAAGTATTCTGTAGAGTCTATTTACATCTTTAAATCCAAAGATGATATTTAAAAAATAACAAGAACACCCACATGGTACTAGTATCATATTTATCCCATGCTCTTGGCAGAATGCCTAAAAAAAGAATGTCTGAATTCAAAAATAAAAACAGTGATGTATCCCATTTTTCAAATACAATCCCCCAAAAGGCCACAGTGAAGGGCATTGAAAAATACAAATGTTCCATAGTTACTGGTGTATCTGGACAAGAATCCACCATAGGACAGAATATTTCCTTCTTGTCTTTGTGTTTAAGATTACATTTAACATTTAACCTCCCATGCAGACACAGCCAAAGTACATCCCACATATACACTGGTGTACGTGACAGGGTCATCATTTTTCCAATGGCTGTCAAATCTTTTTGAGGCCTATCCCCAAAATGTGCCTGATCAAAGAAATATTGTGACATTATCACACCATAGAACTCTTTCCTAGATAGAGTGAGAAGTTGTTGCTTATGAATTGCCCAAAGTTTCAGTTTTCCAAGACAATGCTGGAAATAAACTGGTAGCCCAACAATAGCTTTTTGCTTCTGTATAGCTTTATTTAGTTCCCATGTTTCCAACCACGGTTGTAGTTGATCTGAATGCCATACCACCCAAGGTTTATGTATGGTTTGCCGAAGAGGTTTGATATTCGTATAAAGAAAGATGCAAAAGAAGAAGACAATAGGGTTAGCCATCCCCAAACCCCCTTTCTGAAGTGGTAAATACATAATACCCCATTTTATAGGGTTCAATCGACTTCCTCATATACACAGAAAAAAAGTACTGTAAATAATAGTCTCCAGCTGCTTCGGGGTGGGGGGGTACAAAACTAAGATGTGGAAACAAGCTGAGTAAAAAAGTTTTAATTACATATATACTTTTACATTTTTACATTCTCTAGGCATTCCAACGGACCACTTTTCCTTTAGTCTTCTGTAATAATCTATCCCAGTTATAAAATTCAATATCCCCCTTCCAAAAAAACTCCTAAAATTTTACGGAGTATCGAAGAGGTATACCCATAATTTCTTGCATTTCCACTATATGCCTCCCAATTGACATTGCCTACTTTTGTAAACTTTATTTCTTACCCTGTCCCTTTCGCAAAATCCAAAAGATGATACCCAGATGATAGATCCACCAATGGTAGATACACTGCATCTGTATAAGCAACATCCTTAATTTCTATATCATCACTGGTCACTGAGAACCATCTTATACTCTCCTCTTCATAAATTCTCCTAATTAAGGGCTTTAATGTAATAATATATAATAGGGGATTTAATGGACACCCTTGTCTTACCCCCCCGCCAACCTTACACTCCTTCCCCACCCATCCATTCACATAAGGTGCCACTACTGTTTTTTCATAACATGCTTTAGTCCCCTTAATCATTACCTCTGGAAAGCTGAGTCTTTCCAAATATTTCTGTAAATAAATATGTGCCACCCTGTCAAAGTCTGTAGCTTTGTCCAAACTTGTTAGAAATCCCATAATTTCTTCTGAATTCCCTTTTTCCATTAATTCTCTCAAAAGAATCAACCCATCCGAGATCTTCCTACCCAGGATACTACAAAACTGAGCTGGATGGATAACATCCTCTAAAACCATGGTTAAGTTATTACTAATAAGTTTTGTTAGAATTTTACAATCTGAATTTAGTAGTTATAGGCTGCCAGTTTGGAAGAAGTGTTTTATCTCACGATTTATATAGCAACATTACTAAGCCTTTGTTCATATGCGAAGTCATGTTGAAAAAAACAGTATTTAAAAACTTGAAGCAATTCAGTAGCTAACTCCTGAAACAAAAATGTATACAACTCGTTAGGTAAGCCATCCTGTCCTGGCATCTTCCCTGTGTGTAAGTTATTAATTACCCTATATAGTTCTTCCTCAGAAAAAGTATCACCTAGAGCTGGTATATGGTATTCTGGTAGTTTTGACAATACACCCGCTACCAGCCATTCATCCACCCTATCTTCCAGTATGTCCTCATCACCAGTAAATAACTGTGAAATATAGTTATCCACTTCACATCTAATATCCCACCCATCCCTGTAAAGTTTTCCATCCTTGTTAGTTAGCAGTGAGATTTATTTTTTCTTCCTTTGGTTCATATAACTATCAAAGGGGTTGGTCTGCGCCTGCCTCCCCTGCATCCCAAACCTTTGTTTTACCTCTAAGGTCTTCATCCTATTGTAGTGGAATTGGGTCATTTCCTCTTTTACAGCAGTTATTCATTCCATAACATCCTTATTCCCGGCATAATACCTTGATTGTAATGAATACAACAACTCCCTTAATTTACTATTTATTTATTTATTTTATTTATTTATTTAGTTTTTGTTGACTGGGTAAGTGCACTAGACAATATCTATCTCTATTGATGGTAGCATTAATTTTCCCCATTGTCTGAAAGTAGTCCCCAAAGTCCTTTTTACTATCATCCCACCATTCCATAACTGTATCATATAAGAAGAACACTGATTTCCGTGCTGCGATTGCATTCTGAAAACCTTCCCTAATGATTGACTTATCTAGTAAGGACAGGTTCAATTTCCAGTATCCTGGGCCCTTTGATTTGGCAGCAGTATAGGCCAAGGATACATTCAGTAGCCTGTGATCCGACGTGGCCACTGGGCAAACAATCGCCTTTCCAATTTCTAAAGTGGGAATTATAAACCAATAGTCGATTCTAGTCAACAAGGCTCCCAGAAACTGAGTGTGTGAGGTACTCTGAGTTTTCTCATAGAAAACATCTACCAATCCAGTTAGATCCGGAACCTGATTTAAAAATGAAATTATCACAATAAAGTTTGGAAGTTTTTAACCCTCTGTCCTCTTTAGCCCTACTGATATTGAAATCACCCCCAAACAAAATATTTCTTGCAGTATGTAAGTATGGTAACATTTATTTCAGCCAATCAATCCTATCTGTTTTCAGTTGAGGCACGTAAATGTTAATTAGTCTAAAATCCACATTATTAATTTTAACGTCCAATAATAAGGCTCTTCATGGTGAAATATCCACCCTAAGGATGACTTTAATGGATGGATCTGTGAAACATATCCCTACCCCCACAACAAACCACAGCCCCCATGGACCAGTAACTAGGCCCCCAAATCCAACCATCTGATGTGACCTATATTTCTTCCAGGGAATGTAGCCTGGTGTCCTGTAAAAACAATGTCATAACTGTAATTAGAAAACATGTCAAAAGTAGCCAAACGTTTCCTTTCTGATTTTATGCTTTTTGTGTTGAGACTAGCTGTAGCCAAGTCATACTGTTGAACCTCTGTAACATGAGTGATCAAGTACTGCAAGTCCTAGAGCTTTTTTAAACCAGCTCTCACACTCATTCTCTGTTTTTCCTTTTTTTGTTGTCCTTAGAAGGAACATCCTTTTTCTGTTCCTTATCAGACATCATATCCATCTGCAAGGAGACTAGTGAACCCGTATCTGAGTCACCTTCCTCTTCTGACTGTGTTAGTTGTAATATAGTGAATTTATTTCCTAGCAGGATAACTTCAGTCGGATCAACCAGTTGTGTGATAAGTTTGGCTTCTTTCCCCTTTTTGTGGAACCATTTGAATGTCATTAGGGTCTGGTTCTGGTGCCATTGGTAGGGTGGGGTGGGGGTGAAGGCATAGCTTGAGGAGCAGGGCCTTGCTCTAGCCCTGGCTCCAGAAGAGACACCTCCTTTGGCCCAATGCCAGAATTCAAAGAAAGTATGGTGGTATGTGCGTCTGCCCTGTGGCATTCTGGTGGCCTTAATGGGGCCCTGGGTCCATCAAAATCCACAGCAGTTCTAGCAGCTTTGTAAATGTAAAAGTCCTGTACCCCGTACTCAGCATCTTCTGTATTGTGCGATGCCCAGGGGCAATCAGTAAAAGAATGCCCTTCCATTTCACAAAGATTGCATTTCAGGGAATTTGTACAATGATACCCCACATGACCTAAATCACCACATTGAACACACTTTATAGCTCCACAGTTTGTATTGATATGTTGCGGTGAACCGCACTTATAAAAATGCCAGAGTCGTCCAGGGTAAAAGATGAAACCCTTGTTTGGCAAGTGTTTAAGATCCTTTTCATCCTGTCTCAACATTATCTTAATCCTCCACCCCCATTCCAAAATCCTTCCCCATCTAGAATTGGGTCAGTCGTTCCATTACTTCTCAAGCCAGTATAAAATATCTGTGATGTTAACCCCTTCATTCCAAAAAAGGACCGTGTTAATTCAGATGATTGCTTTGTTAATGGAATTACCTGAAAAGACACCCAGAGTGGATTCATTTTTAAAGCCATATGCCTATCTTAAAATCTTTCCAGTAGGGCAACTGTGCAAAAACTGATGACAAATGTTTGCTCTCCAGGTATATGAATGAGTGCATACACATCCACAGGGGAAAAGCTGAGGGATTGTTTAATCAGAGTTTTCCCCACATAGTGTCTATCTGGTGGTGACTTCAAACCTTCCAGGTGTTGGAGTCGAATTGCATTTCATCTTTTTGCTAGTTCAACCAGTTTCTGAAAGAGACTAGCATACAGTAAGTAGGAGCAGCAGTAGGTTCTGTATCTTTACCAGGCTCCTTCTCCCCCATGACTTTATGCTCCCTGATCCAGCCACAGTATCCAGAACCCCTGAATCTGTACCCTTCCCCAGCTGTACTTGTTCTGCCAATCCAGCAGCTGTGTGTAAAAATCCTGGTTGGGCATCGTAAAACACCTCGAGTGCAGTGTCTATAGGGGAAACAGAAATGGTACCTGTGTCTTCAGTGGCATCCACCCAATCCCTCGACTTGTCCTGATGTGTCCTTTCTGGAGTACTGGAGATGTTCTTGGCACTGTCACCACTTTTTGGGTTCTCTGCCTGCATTCCCGGAATCAGTATCTTCAGATTAGGGACTCACTGTCCTTTCTGGCTCTGAATTCACCCCGTTCATTGCAGAGCCTGCTCAGGAGACCAACTCTCTGTCCCAATTGGCACTTTCTTGGCCAACTCATCCTGCTCTGGGTCCTGCTGTAAATCCAGGTTACTACTCCCCAGGCCAAAAACAAAAACATTGGTAGTTACCAGCATGTATGAACCCAGTGAACGAGCTGGTTGTTTTTTCCTTGACTTCTCCACATCCAGTTTTGATTTAGCCTCTTGAAATTCCTGCTTCACTTGCTGCAACTGTTGCTGGCAAATGTATCTCTTCTTTTTAAGCACTTGTTGAAGAGTGTTTTCGGCTTCCATGAACTCCATGTCATCTTCGGTCGAACCTGGCTGTATTATGTCACTGATGTCGGGAACTGAAAAATGCTCCATAGTATGCATTGCCATTCTGTTTCTGTAGATGTATTGCCATTAAGCAGGTGCTGGTGCTGGTGCTCCATATGTCTGACTTCTTCCGCAATCAAATGGACACTGTTCTCCTCCATGGCTGTCACAGGTGGGACAGTGCCCCCTGCTGACAAGAGATGGGGAATTTCCCCATTATTCTGGCCAAATTTTCTCCATTCACTAAAAATAACACCAACAGCTTAATCTGGTTCAGTGTCAGTTGGCATCCATATGTATCACCCTCTCCCAGGACAAGGCTGAAAATAGGCAGAACTGCCTAGTCCTCCTTTCCCAGTCAACAAAAACTAACTAAATAAATAAATACCAACCAAAACTAGGCCTTCCCTGGTAACTGGATCATTTAGAGCATGCAGGCCATATATATTAGTTAGAAAGCAGTGTGATGCCTCCCTACCAACCCACCACCTAGAGTATATAGACCTCAGTAAAGAAACAAAGATCGGCAGATTAGACCCACCACATAGAATCAGAAAGTGTAACTACCACAGATAGGATGAAAATGTGCAGATCATGTGTTGAAATGTGTCCACTATTCAATAACAAATGAGAAGCTACAAGATTTGTATAAAAATGTATCAGATATGTAATACGCCCCACTGTACTTCTTTATATCGGATTATGTTTTGTATGTAAAATATGCTCTCTTGTCCTGTCTTTCAATAAAAAGATTAACTGCAAATGAAAGTGGGCTAAATCAGTCACATTTGATACAGAGGCCCAAAGGAAATAATGTAATGGATTATTTCTAAAAAAATGTATGTAAAGTGCTAAATAAGAAAGCAATCACTCACTACTAGCCCCTTCATGGCTAGCCTGTAATGGTGGGATATCCTGCTTAGGTCCGTGACATGAGTGTGCTGGGAGAGACTGACAGTGTAGCATAGCATGCCAGGAAAAAAAGAAACTTTTATTTGGGATTTCTGGGACTGTTAAATGTATCATGCCCCCCCACCCCATCTCTGTCTCTCTCTTTCTCTCTTTCTCCTCTGGATGGCACAAGTCAAATATGTATTTTGCCACCCTACCCTTGCCCTGTATCCACAGCCACATGAAAGGCAGGAAAAAAAATGTGTATTTAGAATTTCTGTGCAAAAACACATTTAGGGCAGGATGTGAAAAATGATAGATGTACTGTTCGTGAGGTGGTGTGATAAAATAACTATATTGAAAATTTGGGGTGAAAATATAGAAAATAACCAAAGTTATGTGCGTTCATAGAAAATTGTCAATGACCGTGCGTAACTCTGCCATTTTTAGGTGTTGAAAATTTTGTGGATTTAGAGAACATGGTATGTGACGGTTACACCAGTAAGTAGAAATCCTATGCTGAATGGATGAAGCATCATTTTTGTAGTTAAACTGCGGCACTACATTTGCAAAAATGCCTCGTATTGCGGCACTATCTTTGCAACTGCGCAAAAGTATGAGGGGGTGGTGTTATGGCATTACTTCTTTTTTTTTTTAACTCTTTTTCCTTGCCTTCCCAGCCTGAACTCTCTCGGCCGGCGTCTCTCACCGTGACCTGTCTACCGACCACTGTGCTCCCACCATCTTCAAGTTAGTTACCACCCCCCAGAGGCTCGGGAGGGGGCTACAACCCCCAGGGAGGTAGAGGGGGCAGTGGCGAGGAACCAGCGTTGGTTGTGTGGCTGCTTTGGCACTGGAGGAGCTGCCGCCGATCCGGCGGGAGGGGTGTTTTCTTCCCTTAGTTATGCCCCCCAGACTTGGGACATGCAATGCTGTTCAGCCCATGATGTGAGTGCTCCCACTCATGTCTGGAAGACAGCCACCCACGTCTTCCCCATTGTTTCCAAGCCCATGTGCATCGCAGTGCTGCTGATCTCCACCGGGGGCCACTGCTGCGCTGGGCTACCCCTGGATCCCTCCCCAAGAGAGGAGAGTAGTCCTCCAGATGATCGATCCTCTCTCTCCCCTGCTGACCTCCGGCACTCCAGGCTCATTCCCGAACCTGGGTTGCAGGAGTGGTGCTAGGTGTGGCATCCACCACTCAACCCTCAGTGCCACCGGGCTGGCTATTGTGGCATTACTGCTTAAAACTTAAATTTATATTTTAGGGGCAAACAGACCCTAGAATCCTATTCCTCGGCCCCCATTTAGGTAAACTTCTGTTGGTGTTTACCTAAATAAAGCCCTTTTCCCCTTTTACTGCCTCTAAGTGGAAGGGGACTGAGGAATCTTAATATAAAAATTATGTATCGACATCGGGGTGCCCAATCCTTGTGTCGGTAGTACAAGAGCCCCTTCCCCCCCTACCAGTGTGGGATACTGGGGAGCCCACTGCCAGTATCCCAAAATGTGTACTTAAAGCAGCAGTATTTGTTAGGCAGCAAAAAAATTAATCAGATAGTTTTTTTAGCAAAAAAAAGTATTGCTGACAACTGAAGATTCATGCTTAGTATATTTTTTGTTTTCTCAGATGTAAAGACTTTTTTATAGCTGATTTTGTAATTAATGGCTTGCATAATTAAAGATGGCCACCATTCACCATTTTGGTTTTTTATTTTTTCCTATTTTTTTAACCCCCTCTGGCCCTGCCACTGTCACCCGACTAACCACCACCCAGCAGGCTTGGAGGGACCCTCCCCATCATGCCATGGCTTACCCCACAGGCAGGGATGGAGTGGGAGTGGGCAGCCAGTGGCCTTAGCCACCCCTCCCAGTTCAAGTCCCTTCAATCCCATCAGTGTCCCTTCTCTAGCCATGCCACATTGGTGGTGAGGGCCTATCCGACCCTCTTGTTGATGTTGCACTGGGCCAGGTGTCTTTTTCTGGTGTATGCCCTCCTGGAGATATGACTTGCACTGATGCCAATGCGTTAGATGGTGTCCATCATGCTCCAACCCTACATGTGGTGTGGGCATGCTGAGCTTCCAGCTGCCATTAGTGGTCAGTAATGCACCGGACCATGACTCCCCCTACCACCTGGAGGAGATGAGTAGTCACTGGGAGACTGAAGCCCCCCCCACCAGCCCTCCAACAATCTGAGCCCATTCCAAACCTTGGGTTACTGGCATCATGAGCAGTAGTGCTACCACTGCACTGGTGGACTGGCATCGTTCATCATTTTTAAAAACCCTTTCCATGGTGTTACTTGTTGAATATACATGCTAGATACATGCTGTAGCTGTTTTAGGATGATTCTTCTGCATGTTTCTGTTAGTAAACAGCACAAAATATTAAATGTATTCATGGTGGGCATGGCATGGGTGTGGCATGAGTGTGGGA
Source organism: Neoceratodus forsteri (assembly GCA_016271365.2). Taxonomy (NCBI): domain Eukaryota; kingdom Metazoa; phylum Chordata; order Ceratodontiformes; family Ceratodontidae; genus Neoceratodus; species Neoceratodus forsteri. The sequence goes on along the minus strand of CM028137.1, from coordinate 254,454,976 downwards.
ACTTTTATAAACTTCAAGACCCCATATCTTGGTTCAGGAATGAAATTAAATGAAAATTAAAATGTGTATCAGGATATTTTTGCCAGACAAACCTTATTACTGAAAAATGTGTATCGTTACTAACAAATACTGCTGCTTTAAATGATTTGCTCACAGCGGGGCACCCAATCCCCGTGTCAGCATTATAAGCCCCCCTGCCAGTGTGGGACACTGGGGAGCCCACTTTGGGTGTCTCCAGATATGACCTACCCCCCCAAGCAATGTGGGACACTGGGGAGCCCACCCCAGTGTTGCATAATATTTTACTACTAGAACGTGTAAAAAAGAAAACAGTCCACCAAAGTCTTTTTTTCCTGAAAAAAGAAAATGGTCCCTCATCATCTCCCCCATCCCCCTCCTCCATCCTGACCCTCCCACTGAGCACCTACCATTCCACACCCCCCTTGCCCTATACTTACCATTGGAGGTCATCCGCTGTTATCTTCTGTGGACTAGGACATGTATGCACTTTTCAAAGTCGAACTACGAACTAAAGAATCAAGGTAAATGCCATATAATGTATTGCAATGGCATTTTCAACTTACTTTGATATCTTTGTCATTTTTTGGTATTTTTTCACCAAATTTTCAACATGGCCTTTTTGGCATCCCACCTGATGAACACTGCCACTGTCATTTTGTTTATTTGTCCTGAAAGGTGATTTCACACTGAGACTGCCCCATTCTGTGCCACAGGTGTGAAAACACATTTTGGGAAGGATGTTGAGAATGACAGCTGTACTGTTTATGAGGTGGCATGAAAAAATGACAATGTTGAAAATTTGGAGCGAAAATATTAAAAATTACCAAAGTTAACAGCGTACATAGTAAAATATCAACGATCGCACATAACTTTGGAATTTTTATTATTTTGCACCAGATTTTAATATGGTTTTTAGGATTCCCCACCACTGTCATTTCCTTCCTCAGTCCTGAATGGTGATTCTGCACAGCGACTAATAAATTAGCTTTCAGGACAGAGTAATGAAATGACAGTGCCAGTGTTCATGAGGTGGGGTCCCAAAAAGCACATGTTGAAAATTTGTTGGAAAAATTCCAAAACATGTCCAAGATATCAACATAAGTTAAAAACACCATTGCCAGCCATTATACAGTACTCCCTTACCTTGATTCTTCAGTTTGCGGTTCGGCTTTGAAGAGTGCAGATATGTACTGCTCCATAGAAGATTGCAGCCACCAACCTCCAGAGGTAAGTATGGGATGGGGGATGTGGGGAGGTGGGTGCACAGAGGAAGGGATCAGCAGGGATGAAGAGGGATGGTTTTATTTGTTTCAGGTTGCAAAAAATATATATATAAGACATCGCAGGACAGGGTTTTTTATAGGCAACCTATCCATTTGGAAATACTGGGAGTGGGCTCCCCATTGTCACAGGCTGGTTGGTGGGGGGTAAATAATTTGGTGACACCAGGAGTGGGCTCCCCGGTGTCCCACACTGCAGAGGGAGGGAAATATAATAACAATTTTGGGACACTGCGAGTAGGCTACCCAGTGTCCCACAGAGTTTAAGAGTGGGGCCATGGGGAATATAATATAATAAATATTTGAGAACACTGGGAGTGGGCTACCCAGTGTCCCACACATGGGCTGCATAACTGCCAACACAGGGATTGGGCAACCTAATGTTGGCAATTAGTACCGTCCAAGGATAAAATAACAAGGGCAACAGCGGGGGAAATGTAATAAATATTTGGGGACACTGGGAGTGGGCTACCCAGTGCCCCACACTGGTTTGGGTGGGCCTTGTAACTGCCGATATGAGGACCGGGCACCCAGATGTTGGCAATTAGTGCTACAACAGGGGTGTGGGAAGGGGGTCTGCTAGACCACCAGGGATATTTAAATAAATAAAAAAATTGAGCCAGGGTCCTGTGTGGTCTCGAACCCTGGACATGCCAGCCATGTGCTCTGTCCTCTGCACCACTAGAACAGCACAAGGAAGTCTGTGCTTTTTCAAGATATGGTATGTGAGAAAATAGGCATGGCCTATTTTCACATTTATCGTACTCGCAAAATCAACTTTGCTTTCATGCAGGACACAACTTTTCCCATAGAAAATAATAGGAAAATTCAAAGTTACATAACTTTTGAATGGATTAGCATTTTTTCACCAAATCTTCAAAAGGCTCATCTGTGACCCAAAGGCTTTCTACTCTGAAAATTTTAGACCAGTGCATAAAGCTGTTTTGGAGATATTCATAATGAACAAAACACAAATAAATGGTAAATTTAAGATGTATTGCCACTCTATGTCTCCAAAATGACAAAACAGATTCACATGAAATTTGGTATATCAATGGACCTTCCCCTGGAGATTACGCATGCCACATTTCATGCAATTCATTGAATAGTTTTAACATTATTAAGGTTCATAAATACAGGTTTAACATAGAAGTTTGCACTCAACCCTAATATACTGGTGCTACTGTGCCAGTATATATATATATATATATATATATATATATATATATATAGTGTGTATACATAAATATATACATATATATACATGTACATCCGTATAAGCTCCTTCAGACCTTTAATTACCTTTTGTGCATTTCTCCACATAACAGCCCTTCACATCTCCAGCAGCCCCCTATCCAGAAGAAGAAGTCATCCTAGGAATGTTTTGGCATCACAACAATGTAAACATAATCAAAAACTCACTCTGTCCACTTTTTGGTTTGAGGTCACCAGGGCTGGATGTGCAGGCAATTTTTAAAATAATGCCAAAGTGCCAGGAGGCTCATTCACACCACAGAATATCTGAGTTCAGCTTAAGGCATTTTGTAATAGAGGAAGGAAAACTGAACTCATGAAGGTGTAAACTAATTAAAAATGAGGCTTAAACTTGTATAAATCACGGTCTGAAAGCAGAACTGTGATACTAAGCATAAGCGTATGCAACTATATACTGGGCTGGCAGTATAGCCTAGAGGTTAGAGTAATGAGCTGTGAAAGAGCTTAGTACAACCAGCAAACCTGGGTTTGATTTCCACAATCTCCACTTGCATACTGTGTGACTCTGAACAAGTAACATAACCACCCCAATGGTCGCTGGTTGCCCCTGAAAACAGCCACTTGTGCCTAATGGGCCTTACCCAGTTACCAAAGAATAAAATAAATAAATATACATGTATGCCCAGTATCACAGCTCTACATTCAGACCATGATTTTTACAAGTTTAAGCACTCATTTGTAATTAATTTGCACTTTTTTGAGTTTGCTTTCTTTTCTCTATTACAAAATGCCTTAAGCTGAACTCAGGCATTTGGGGATGTGAACAAGTCTCCTGGTGCTTTGACATTATTTGAAAATGTCCCTGTGCTTATGGGGCTGACGCCTTCAACTCAAGTGGACTGGTTGAGTTTATGATTATGTTTACATTGCTCTGGTACCAAAACATTCCTAGAATCACTTCTGCTTCTGTGAAGGGTACAGTACTACTGGTGACATGGGGGGCTAGTATATACAGAACTGCACTTAAAGTATTTAAAGGTCTGACAGTCTCCTTTTGCAGAAATAAGCTCTGAAATGCCCCTCATACACACAGAGAAGCCATAACATAACACAGCCTGTTGTACAAATCAAATATGACATCGGTGAGAGTGAGGTAGTAGATATATCGCCACTCTCTGTCATTGCACTCTTGATAGCCCATTCGCAGCTTCGCCACTCATGGGATATCAAGAGTGCAATGACAGCTCATGGAGATATTTCTACTATCTCACTCTCACCCTTGTCACATCCCATAGAATATATATATATGTGTGTGTGTGTGTGTGTGTGTGTGTGTGTGTGTGTGTGTGTGTGTGTGTGTTGGTGTGTGTAGACAGTATTCGAGAGACAAAGTGTGACATTCATACACTCAAAAAAAGTTTTATAATTAGGCATGACTCAACCATAATTTTAATGTGTATATGTGGTAGTTGCAGAATAAAAAATATAAAGATAGCTCTGTATTTCTAAGTTTGGAAAAATGGCACAGTTATGTATGACATGTAAACTACTTTCGTGGGTAACTCGGTGTCCATTATGCATTATTTCCCATTTCTAGCAATAAATAACATTTTCAAATGCAGTGTCTCTGTCTTCTATTTAAGTGTATTCATTTGCAGCATCTAATGATTTAATGTTCTTCCATACCTATGTGTTGCTATCTATCTATCCTACAATGTAGACAGCACTAAAAATACAAACAGAAGGGTACCAAAGTTTCATTACTTCCTGCTTATACTGTTTATGTCCAGTCTACATGCCTTTTACACTTAAGCTGGGCATTGAGTAGAAAGATAAACATGAACAAATCACTTGGTTGTACTTGATTTATTAAGTGACCATCTCTGTTGCATAAAACTACTGTAGGTAATGCGGACACCACCGTAATAATGCAACATGTGAAATAAATGGCACAATTTTTATTAATGACTTAATATCAACCAAACATCCAATACACATTGATAAGTACCATGCCACATCAAGGTCCATTTTGACATCACTGTAGCTCCACAGAGCCAGACTGAGGAGAGGCCCAACCACAGTTAAGAACCAGAAAGCACCCAGACAAGCTGTTTGGTACTGATAACTATAGATGAGGGTGTCACATGATGCTCCCTGGCAACCCCATGCTGGTCTTTGAGGGGAAAATGATGCCAAAATATCACACAGGCCCACCCTAAGCTCACTACCATGTGCATCACAGGGATGCCGCTGCAGCAGGGTTCTTGTTCTGCACATGGAATGCCACATCCAAACTAATTTACAAGTCAAAGCAATGCACCAACATTCCCCATGAACAAGAAAAGGCAAGGCAAGAGACAGCTGGATGTTACACGATGGGCCAGAGCCATATTAGGGGTCATTTTGACATCACTGTACCTCCCCAGAGTCAAACTGAGGGCCGGGTCAACCACAGTTACCAACCAGAAAGCTCCCAGGCAAGCTGTTTGGTGTTGATAACTGTAGATGCAGGCACTGCATGGCATCCCCTGGCAACCCAGTGCCAGCTATTATGGAGAAAATGATGCCAAAATATCACACAAGCCTACCCTGTGCTCACCACCATGAGCATCACAGGGACACCGCTGCTGCAGGATTCTTGTACTGTACATGGAATGCCACATCCATACTGCTTGCGTCAGGCCCAGGTGGTGTATTTTTTGTGTTTTCAAACAGTTCCAAGATATTATGCCAACACTTGACATTTTATTTATAGGCAGTCTCATTATAAATAAATCTGCTAAATGTTGCCAGATGAATCCAAAGCATTGATGTTGCCTAGCAGGTACTAGTATACCCAGGCAATGACCAGATTCCAGTACTACACATGGTATGGTCATACCCCTGAATGTACTAAGCAATGCCATGAGCAGCCTTTCTGAGGTAAGCCCAAGTGCTGTATATTTTTATTTTTAAACAGTTCCAACATATTGTGCCATCTCTTGACATCAAATTTAGAAACAGTCTTATTATAAATAAATCAGGAAAATGTTTTTGCCAGATGAATCCAAAACAATGATGTTGCCCTACAGACACTAGTACACCCAAGCAATGACCCAGTTATTACACATGGTACCCCATCCCCATGCCATGAGCAGCCATTTTGAGGTAGGCCCAAGTGCTGTATTCTTTTATTTTTAAACAGTTCCAACATATTATGCCACCATTTGATGTGTAGTTTAGAAGCAGTCTTATTCCTACATGTGGTAACCCCCCATAACATCGAGTGAACTGACCAATGCCATAAGAAGCATTTTTGAGGTGGATCCCATTGCTGTAGTTTTTTTTATTTCAAACAGTTCCAATATATTATGCCACCACCCACACCTGATCCCCTAGTTCAGTATGCCAATACAATGATGCTCCTTTATAATCTTACATCGAGAAAGGCAACTTTATCATTTTAAAATACCACACACACACACCCCTACCTTAACCGGAGCCAGCATCACCCCTTCTTTCCAAAAATTACAAGCATCTCTCACAAACTGCATTTATTTTTCTTTAAAACATTTTAAGAGTGCAGCTTTTATATTCATTCCACATACACACTTCTAAAATAGAGCCATCATAACATCAACAGGTGCAGCATTCATTTGACAAATACACATTCTTAGAATTTACCAGCAGAAACATAGAAATATAGAAACATAGAATTTGATGGCAGATAAGGACCACTTGGCCCACTCAGTCTTCCCATTTTCCTACCTTACAGATAAGCTGCAGATCCTAGTTAACCAACAGCTTACTTCCTCCTACCCCCAACTAGGACTGCCTTATGTCTGTCCCATGCATTCTTGAATTCCCCCACTATTCTTGACTCCATGACCTCCTCAGGGAGGCTGTTCCATGCATCCACAACCCTCTCCATGAAAAAATACTTCCTTCCATTACATCTGAGCTGTCCCCCCCCCTCTATCTTCAAATTGTGCCCCCTTGTTCTTGCACATCTCTTTTTCTGAAAGATGCTACCCTCTTGGACTTTGTTGATTCCCTTGAGGTACTTGAAGTTTCTATCATGTCTCCTCTCTCCCTTCTTTCCTCAAGGGTATACATATTAAGCTCCTTTAGTCTTTCTTCATATGTCTTCTGGTGCAGACTCTGCACCATTTTGGTTGCCCTCCTCTGGACAGCCTCCACTCTATGTCTTTGCTGAGATGGGGTCTCCAGAACTGCACACAGTACTCCAGATGGGGTCTCACCAACTGTCTGTACAGAGGGATAACAACTTCCTGTTTTCTACTATTGATGCCTCTCCCTATGCATTCCAGTATCTCCCCAGCCTTCCTTACTGCCTTCTCACATTGCTTGCCCACCTTTAGGTCATCTGATATAATTACCCCCCAGGTCCCTTTCCATTTTTCGTGTTGTCAGTATCTCACCCCCATTGTGTACTCTTCCCCTGGGTTTTTGTTTCCCAGGTGCATTACCTTGCACTTCTTTCCATTGACTCTGAGCTGCCATACATTTGACCATTCCTCCAACCTTGCCAATTCCCTTATCATCCTTTCCACTCCACCTTGTGTATCAACCCTGTTGCAGATCTTTTTGTGTCATCTGCAAAGAGACATACTTTTCCTTCTAGTTCCTCTGCAATGTCACTTATAAATGTAACCCCCCTTTTACTCGGGATTACTAGAATCCCAAAAAGATCTAGTGGTAGGCAGGGAAGGCAGCTTGTGAAACTCCAGTTAAATGGAGTTCACACTGTCTCACTCTGTTCTCAGTCTCAGCTGAGACTGAGGGATGACATCATTTTAGAACTGTCGCAGCTGCATAAGCCACACTGGAATGTTGCAATTGAAGGTTAGAGTAGAACGTTGGGGATTTTGAAGTCAGTCTGTGTACAGTCTGAGAGAGAGACTGTAGTGCAGCAGAGTATGTGCAGGCTCTCAGAGCTTTAAGCTCTGTTTCAGAGCTACTTTTGTGTTAGGTGCATGTTTCTACCTGAAAAGGAACACAGGAACTGATACTTGAAGTGGTGCAGACCGCTCTCAATGCTTCAGATCCCCATCCCTGAGGGGATGGGGGAAGGTGTCTGCCTGTTTTCCAGGGGCAACCCCCGTGGGTCCAGCTAAGGGAAAGAAGCTGCCTGTTTGAGTTGTGCTGAGGCACCAGAAGCTCTGAAAGGAAGATTCCTTAAGGAGGAAATGTCTGTGGGGCACCTGCAACCAAAGGGTGAGTTCTCTCTGAAAAAGGGCCAAGTGTTTTTCACCTGAACAGAAGGAAACTAAAAGGACTGTTACTGTGGGGTCAGGAAAAGACAGCCAAGTACAGTTGGAAGATGTGGGGATTGGACTGCTTAACTCAGTGGGGGGTCTAGAGCAATGGACAAAGCTACTTATAAGCATGTTCAAGTCAAGCACAAATGGAAAGAAAGAATGTGGGGATTGGACTGCTTAAATCTGTGTGGGGTCTAGAGTAAAGGATAATGCCACTTATCTTAAGTATGTTCAAGTCCAGCACAAATGGGAAGCAAGACAAGTAGACTGAATGTGCAATACATTTAGCAAGAATCTACACAGCAAAGTGTTAAAGAATGAGGTGTTTAGAGTCCAGAGTAATGGCCAGGTATGAATTGTGGGAGCAAGAGGTGGGAGACCTCCCTTCAGTAGTAACCAAATTCACCTCTACAGATTTGCTCTGAGACATCTTTTACTTTCCCTCAGGTACTTGGCCAGTGCCTGAGGAAAGTACCCAGATGTGGGATTAAGAGGAAGATTCCCTGATGGAGCCAAGGTGCTCTTAGGTGGTTTAGGGAGCCACCAGAAAATGTTTCCATGAAGTATGGAAGGTGTCCAAGTGACTGGCAAGGGAACTGAGCCAGGGAAAACCCAGAGCAGTGTACAAGTTTGGGCTGTGTAACCTAAAGCAGTGTACAAGTCCGGGCTGTGTGCCCAGTGTGTGGTAGAGCCTGAGAGCTAAAGTGATGAGGATGTGTTCTGGTCTCTTTTAATCTGCATTACCAGGAGTGTAGCCCTTTGGGGGGTCCATCTATGCTTTGTTTATTCTGTTTGTATGTGAATAAAAGCCACAGTTTAGAATCCCACTTCTGGTATTGGACATTACAGTTATTGCTTCCTGTGTTCGGAGTTACTTGGGTGCCCCTGTGCAGACTAGCCAAACCTAGCCTTTGTGCTGAGTGGCCTATACCTCCCTGAACCCAGCCCACCTGGTAGAGCTGTCACATACAAATGGTATATCGAATAGGGGTTACAAAAATGGAGGCACCGCTGAGGATTTGGGTTTGGAATTTAGGGAGGAATGTAAGAAAGGTCGCTTGGGCAAAGGGCTAGCGTTTTGGTTATCTGGCAGTGGGTAGCCCAAAAAGCAAAGCAATGTTAACTAATGTGCCGCTGTGTGCTGTTGTCCATGTGCTGCTGTTAAAATGCCAACTGTTTACCAAGGAGCAGTAAAGCCTGAGAGTGTATGTCCTTGTCTTGCATCAAACTTACAGCCTTTACCAGCTTTTAAAATTGTTTGTGACAAAGAAAAGTGGGAAAACTGTGGGTAACAAAAGGAAAATTGTGCCCTAGACATTGGAAATACTTTCTTGTGACCTGAGAGACTTGTGTTAATGGCCATGAAAAATGGTTGAAATGGGCTCCCACCGTGGAGTCAGTTGAGAAAAAAAAAAGTGTGGTTTTGCAGTTTAAATTTGCCTGCTTGACGATCGCCATGAGGAGAAGAGCACTCGAGAGGAAAGAGGCGGCTCATTTGCATGGCGTTGAGTGATTGGTGAGACTGCAATCAGTCCCACCCCTAAGCCAGCTCTAAAGCAACTGCCCAGCATTCGAGAGGGAGAGTGAGTGGAGTGTGTGTATTGGCTTATCAGGAGGAGCGTCGCGGTGACTGAAAGCACTGTAAAAAGTTCAAAAAACTGACTTTTCTGTCTGAATTCAAGCTCAACCCACATCTCGATTGACTGGACTGTGAGTGTGATGTTCAGAGGGACAATCAGCAGGATTGCCAACCCACTTCTTTCCAGAGGCCTCCAAGACTGGCTGCTTGCCATTTTCCATCGCAGCAAACAGCTACTGATAACAACGAATACCAAAAGAAATAATTGCTCAAACGAAGTGATTTTGCGAAAAGCCAGCTGAATCTGTGTGAAGCAGAGTAGTTGCTTTGCAAACAAGGACTGTGTTAAGTTTTACCAGCAAAAGCAAGCATTTTAAGCCATCGACTGTGAGCATAATTATAGGTTCAGCGTCAGTATAAGTTTCAAAGCCATGAGAGAGACTGTGAGTTGTATCCAATATGCAGCAAGAGTTACAGGCAATCCTGTGCTATGAAATATTTAGGCTTTAAGGGACTGTAAGCTAGAGCAATGTCTTCAACAAGTGAAAAGTCTGTGGTAAATCATATAAATGTGCTAGAATAAAGAACAGTGCAAGTTTGTGCAGTTTGAGTAAAGTTATCAGTAGAGTGTGTAAATCGGATGCGCAGTGGCTTGACGTTGATGCGTAGGAGTGCTGCGGTCGCCATTACAGGGTGGGCATAGGTGCCGGAAGATGGTAAAAACTGAGGGGGCGGAGGATCAGAGGGGCACTTGTGAGTTGAAAAGGGCACTTTCGACACTAGTTTTTGCCATACAAAAATACAATAAATAATGTATGCACATCATAACGTAAAGAATGCAGTCCCATTTAGGAAGAATTATGTGACATACAAAGGTGCCAGCAAAAAGAGACCACCCAGTCCAAGTCTGCTCAAGTGTACAGCTATATTAAGAAAGCTGCTGTCGACCCATTCCCTCCAATAGCTCCACATGACGTTTGAACCACACATTCCTTAATCTATTACAGTGGTTGTCCAGGTGAAAGAGAGATGCCATAGTAATGTGCATCACCAGTCCCAAGCATGCAGTCTTCACACTAATGAGTTAGGAGTTTTGGTTCCACTAACTTCAGGATAGAAGTTAGTAGTTGCCCAACCACCAGCGACAAGGTAAACTCCTGAGGCTGGGGAAATAAAGACAGAGCCATTATGTTTGTTTACACAGCTTATTTATTAATGAGTCACAGTGTACATCGTAAAGTGTATTTATTAATGAATCATAGTATACAATGACAGTAAACAATATTGTACAACGACAGGGTATAAACAGATTTTTAGCAAAGTCTGGATGGATGGATGGATGGATGGAGGAGTGGGTTACATTTGCAAATGAGCCAATTTACCATCACATCTGTACTCCTGCCATGCTCTGGTCACCACTTCTGGATGGTAAGCCTGTGCAAGCCTCCACCAGGCCCTGGTGGCCACCAAATCATCCCATGAATGCTCTGGTCACCACTTCAGGCTGGTAAGCCTGTGCAAGCCTCCACCAGGCCCTGGTGGCCACCAAATTATCCCATGAATGCTCTGGTCACCACTTCAGGCTGGTAAGCCTTGCAAGCCTCCCTCAAGCCCTGGTGGCCACCAAATCATCCCATGAATGCTCTGGTCACCACTTCAGGCTGGTAAGCCTTGCAAGCCTCCACCAAGCCCTGGTGGCCACCAAATCATCTCATGAATGCTCTGGTCACCACTTCAGGCTGGTAAGCCTGCAAGCCTCCACCAGGCTCTGGTGGCCACCAAATCATCCCATGAATGCTCTGGTCACCACTTCAGGCTGGTAAGCCTGTGCAAGCCTCCACCAAGCCCTGGTGGCCACAAAAATCAACCAATTTACCATCACATCTATACTTCTGCCATGCATTAAGTTAGCAGTTAAGCCCAACCACCAGCGACAAGGTAATCACCTGAGGCTGGGGAAATAATGACAGAGCCATTAAGTTTACACAGCTTATTTATTAATGAATCAGTGTACAATGTAAAGTGTATTAATGAATCATAGTCTACAATGACAGTAAATATTGTACAACGACAGGGATATAAACAGATTTTTACAGCAAAGTCTGGATGGATGGAGGTAGGATACATTTGGAAATGGGCCACTGTTCCTAAGAATTCAATAGAGGAAAGACATCTGCTCATTCATTCCTATACTGTTGCTACTGCATGCCACAGACTCACCCAACCAACCAATTTACCATCACATCTATACTCCTGCCACGAATTAATCCTTGATGCTCTGGTCACCACTTCAGGCTGGTAAGCCTTGCAAGCCTCCACCAGGCCCTGGTGGCCACCAAATCATCCCATGAATGCTCTGGTCACCACTTCAGGCTGGTAAGCCTTGCAAGCCTCCACCAGGCCCTGGTGGCCACCAAAATCAACCAATTTACCATCACATCTACACTTCTTCCATGAAGTAATCCTTGATGCTCTGGTCACCACTTCAGGATGGTAAGCCTGTGCAAGCCTCCACCAAGGCCCTGGTGGCCACCAAATCATCCCATGAATGCTCTGGTCACCACTTCAGGCTGGTAAGCCTGTGCAAGCCTCCACTAGGCCCTGGTGGCCACCAAATCATCCCATGAATGCTCTGGTCACCACTTCAGGCTGGTAAGCCTGTGCAAGCCTGCACCAAGCCCTGGTGGCTACAAAAATCAACCAATTTACCATCGCATCTACACTTCTGCCACTGGCAATCCTTAATGCTCTGGTCACCACTTCAGGATGATAAACCTGTGCAAGCCTCCACCAAGCCCTGGTGGCCACCAAAATCAACCAATTTACCAGCATATGAATTTCTCTGTAAAGTACAGAATTTCTGTATCACATTTTTCCAAAAAAGTTAAGTCGTCTCTCATTTCGTTGCACAAACTCCCGAACAATTAGCGTCCGATCCAAGTTGTCTGTTCTCTCTTTGTGAATGTTCAACAGCATTAGGTGATTGTACCTTTTCTCTGTCATGGTGCTTCTTAAGTAAGACTTTATCCTCCGCTGTGTTGAAAAAGATCTCTCCCCAGTTGCTGTACTCATTGGGACGAGGAGGTAAATTTGAATGAGCTTCACTACTTCTGAATACAGTATCTGCTGCTGGCAGTCTTTTCCCACTAAGGCATCAATAATGGTGTTGATTGAGTTACTGCCCTCACGTCTGGCAAAACCTGCTGCACAAGTCCTGGGAGCAAGTTCAGTTGTGCTTTCAGAATGTCAATGTCCAAGTCCTTATCTCCATACAACTGTGTGTGATCTGAAGAGGAACTGAAAAGTCTTTGCATTGGCTGCTTGAAGCAACAAATTCTCCATGGAAGACAGCAAACTGTAGGTTTCTTGATCAAATCGTCGGTCTAGTTCAACAAGACAAGCATCAATGGCTTCATAGTACATCTGTCGATACCAGTCCTTAGCAGATTTGGGATGGTGATGCGGTGCACTACCATGTTGCAGCCTTGCTGGCACATAGTGCTGTCTGGGAAGTTTTGGCTCCTTCACTTTTCTCAGTAGTTAGCGCTCTCGCTGATGCCTTCATAGACCTGGTCAAAGTCATCACGCTGGCGTTGTAAATTCTTCTTCAGGAGTTTATGCTCATCATTGTAGTTTCTGCTGTCAGTGTTTTTGTTTGCAGGATTGAAGCCACTTGTTCTGATCGCTGAATATATTGTATGATACAACCAGTCCAAAATAGGTCCGAAACTTTTTCATCACTGACATCAGGCCTTTGACCTTAGTTTGTACATCTGTAGCTTTGTCTGTTTCAGCTCCTCTAAGGTGTCATAGAGTGCTCCATATTTTTGAGAACCGACTTGATACTCTTTGTTCTTGCTGTCCATCTTGTTGGACAAAGTAAGTGGCCTTCTATCATCATGTGAGGGTCCTCACTGTCATTCACGGCAATATTTTCATAAAGAGCCAGCCTCTGTGGGGATCCCCGAATCAACACACTTAAATTATGGACAAAACTGAGGGCATCGTCAATGGCATCACTCGTTTTGCCACAGTTTTGCAACACCAGGTCCAAGGAATGACTTGCACAATGGACATTCAATGCTAGTGGATTTTCTCTCTTAATTCTTGTTGCAGTTCCAGAAATGCATCCACTCATATTTGCTGCTCCATCATACGCCTGTCCCCTCAAGTTGTTGATTGGTAAGTTACATCTTACTAGAACATCCTTAATGGCACTGGTGATGGATTCTGCATCAGTCTTCTCCATTTCATACATCCCAATAAAATCTTCATGTATAACAAAATGGGGCAGGGAAACCCATCGTATACATATGGTCATCTGTTCATGTTGGCTAATATCCCGTGATTCATCTGCAATGATTGCATACAGCTTTGATTCATTGTATCTCTTCCAGAAGTTTTCAGCAGCTGATGTGCCATGATTTCATGACTTCATTCACAACATCTGAACTCTGGTACTTTCCTTCCTGGATCCATCCCTGTAGTTCGGGCATGTCAACTGCCCTACTCAGCATTCCCGCCTCAGGTTGCTTTCCTGTTCTTCGTGGCCATGAATTGCTAGTCCTTGCCGAACTAAAAGCCATATTGCATTTACCTGTTTCAGGAACCGGTCTCGGTTTCTTGCCTGTTCCTTTGCAAGATGCTGGCTGAGCTGAACACCAACATTCATCCTTGTGTTGTTGAATGCAGTATACTTCTCAACAGCTTCATGGTGGAATAATGATGTCTGATGTTTCTTGAATTTGTCAATTGCTTTCTTCCAATCACTAAATCCTGCTGAAATGAATGTAGTTTCACCACAACGACTGCCTGTGATTAGTTTTCTTTCCACTGCTGCCCACAGTAGTAGCAGAACACACATCCTTTTGAAACACAGTATGTTAGCCAGTTGAAAGATGAAACCACCGTGTTTGACAAGTTCTTGTTTCACTTCTCCCATTGGTGCAGAATGACTCGTTTGATGGAAGTGTCTATAACACTGCTTGGTTGAAAACACTGTTAATATTGTGGCAACAAACAGAAGAGCAGGAGGGAGAGACAAGAGACAGCAGATTCAGACACGGTTGGTTCAACTGCAGTTACCCAGGTTTTCTCAGAACAGGAGGGAGAGACAAAGAGACAGCAGATTCAGGCACGTTGGTTCAACTGCAGTTACCCAGGTTTTCTCAGAACAGGAGGGGAGAGACAAAGAGACAGCAGATTCAGGCATGGTTGGTTCAACTGCAGTTACCCAGGTTCTCTCAGAACAGGAGGGAGAGACAAAGAGACAGCAGATTCAGGCACTGGGTCAACTGCTGTGAGCTGGGTATTCTCAGAGACATGCATGATGTTGCCATCACTGTTGCTGTTCATGGGAACAGCTCTGCAGCTCTGTTTTCTGTATTGGAGAAAGAGCAGGCCATACCATCCAGGGGCACTGGAATAGCAGCTGCGGACAATCATCAGGCAAGGAACATGTTAGTTCTAGCACTGATGCAGCATTTGAAACAAACATGGCTGCATTTGACTCTATCGAAGCCATTGGCAGTACGGTATGCACAGTTACATTGGCACCATAATACCGGTACAGCTGACAGCTGCAGTGCTTGTGGCAGTGTCAATGGTATTTTGGCAGCGATGTCCTTGCATGCTCTGAAGCAGTTGGTATCTGGGCACTCCCAAACCAGTAATTTAGTTTTCTTGGCATCTTGGCAGCAATATCAGCCAGTTGTTTCTCCATCTGTCATTTTCGTCTCTCAGACCGTGGCATATTTGAATGCAGTGAGTCCGTGCAGGCTGAGAAAGAATTGCGTATACAGTTTAGTGAACCCATCCGATTACCATCTTCTGATAACGTACTGCAGCATGAACATTAAGCATGCAAGCAGTAAAATTTATATGGCAAACATTTTATATCTTGCCCTTCCTCATCCCCCCAATCTTTGTCAATTAGTTATCAATCCGCAACTACTGGGCCTATATTAGATATTCTTGGCTAGTGATCCATGCAGCAAAATGCTTGTGTACTGCACCACCAGTGTACAAGACAAGTGTCCAATAAAATTTATTAGGGGCTTTGGCTTGTAGACACTGGGGAATGGGACTGGGGCGCCCTCCTGAAGACAAGCCGGCAGTGCAGGAAGGGGAAAAAAGACGATTCTGCTTAATAAGGGAAATCTGGTCAGTAAAATGGGCAGTAAGACGAGAGGGAGTATAAAGTGTTGTACTTGTTACGCACATTCAAATAAGCTATACTCCTCAGAATGGACACATCTACCGGCTCTAATAAAAGGTATCAGAGGTCTGATTTCATGTCCAGCCACCAATCAACTGGATTCTCGTAGAGATCAAAACCCAATTTTTACTAACCAGGTTAACCTTTGGAACTAGGTGGACTCTGAGTGTGACGCTGGTACTGACAGTAAAATTTTTGTATGCCACCAACACTGTTGCTCAGCTGCCCAACTGTTACAATGGCAGGCTTTTGTTATGTCCATGACTTCGGTATTGTGAAAGCTTCCTCCCCTATGTCACATATCAGCCAACCTCACTCAGCAGCTGCAACTCAGAATTTTCAAATGCCCCCAACTTCCCAAACTCTTCCATGTCCGAGATGACCCAGCAGCAAGGGAGTAAGCAATCCCTATCACTGCCTGGCTCTTCAACCAAGGGTGGGAACAGAGAGGCTAGCTTTCAGTGCATGCATGCACTATATGCTATTCCACCCAACATTGAATTGTTTTTATACACGAATCACATCAAACCTCAGTTTTATAAACAGTGCCCATAGAGAAATTTGACAGTGGTTTTGCTTTTAACACTCCCTATACCACCCAGTGGTCTCAACCAAGTCATGAGAAGTGCCAACTTCATTCACCACCGCTAAACACACCAGTGCCATACTCCAATCCATTCCAACATGCAAGGCAGATTCCATGCCATGGTCTGCCAGTGCCACCACAAACAAGTGACACACTACGTAATAATGTAAAACATGCATCATTAATCATTCTAAGCACTCTTACAGCTGCCTCCTCCACACCCAGCTCACTTTACTGACACATTTGTATATCACTACTTTTTAATGCACATGCTCCCTAGATCTGAGATGTCAGTCCTGGAAATCCAAGCTATTATAACAATTACACAGTTACTTGCACAATTTCAGTACATGCTATGCTTTGTTTACATGGAGATTTTCATCAGTTTCAGCCATGCAAATATTTGTACACATCTGTACATAAACTGGCAGTATTTATAAGCTGCGTCAGCCAGCATGACCTGTTTGTCTATTTTGATGGCACACGTCAACAGGTCTTTAGCCTAGTGTGGCTGATCTGTTAACTAAATAAAAAATGGTGCTAAAAAGACTATACATGCCTCCGCCACCAAATATTTCCATTCCAGCTTATTTACTCAGACTACCTCAGCTTTATTACAACATTCCACTTCCAGTGGGCTCCTGCTTTAGTTCTACCCAAGATCATATCCCAGTCAGTGTCCATAGTGGGATTTGAACCTTTGATCTCTAGTTTCAAAATCTGGTGCTCTAATCAAATGGATAACAATCACGCTGTACGCCACAGTTGTGACTACTTTTCCTGAGCCCCAAGCATAAATACCCAATAACTGGGGAGTTTTTTCCCATAGGGAACCCCAGTTATAATTCACCATTATACACTGGGGTTCCCTCACTCTATGCATGCACCTCCCTCCACTTTCCCCTCATATAGCGCCACCAGACACCTGACCACCACCATTACTTGACGTCGTCGGTAAGTGCATTTTAATTTAGAAAAAAAACTAGCCACACAGCAGTCGACTTTTCCGCCTCAGTAAACAAGCAATAATTCATTAAAATAAAAAAAGCAAGAAAAGCATTCTGCAGCTGCTTAGCCACCAATCGCAGACAGGCTTCATCTGTACAATAATGCATTGCTGCCTTAGAGTCCCTCCATCTTCAAAATTGTGCCCCTTGTTCTTGCACACCTTTTTGAAAGATGCTACCCTGTTGGACTTTGTTGATTCCCTTGAGGTGCTTGACAAATCCTGCCTATTTTCAGGCATGACCCGGGGGGGGGGCACAGATGAATGCCAAATGACAGCCAGATGTTGGTGGTATTTCCTAGTGAATGATGGAAATTTGGCCAGGACACTGGAAATTCCCCTACTCTTTTCGATAAGTGCCATGGGATTTTAAACATCCACCTGAACCACCACCAATTCAGGCAGATGGGACCTCAGTTTAATGTCTCATCAGAAAGCTGGCACCTCAGAAGTGCAGCACTCTCTCATGCTGCACTACAGTGTTAGTACTGGGATATTAACCCAAGTACCAGATGTGGGAACTGAACCCACAGCCCTCCGATCTCCCGGCTTCAGAGGTGAATGCACTACCTACTGAGCCACTACACCACCCCATAGCCTAGCCTCTTCTCCAGCCATCCAGTCTCTCCCTGCATCTGGACCTGCATCTAACCTCATGTCATGCAACCTCCATGTAGCAGGATTACCCCAAGTTCCCAGACTGTTAGTGTTCTCCCTCCAGCAGACAACTGTCTCCAGCCGACATCCCAACCACACAAACTAGCACCCCTCTCGTCTACCCCTGTATCAACAGCTGGACCCATCCTAAGCCCTGTACCAGCTCCCTAGCCTGACCACCCACCCTGCATTTGGACCTCCCTTACATCCCCTGGACTTCCCTCCCCAGCAGCTGGAGTGCCCTTCCATGCTCCTCCCCAACAACCTCCAACAGACATCCCACCTTGACCTTCCCCCCACCCGACCATGGACCAGCCCTGCAAACCCCGAGCACCCTCCCAGGAGCATGACCATCCCTTCCACCTCCAGACCAGCCTCTCACCCTAGATGACCAACCTCCCTGGAGTTGAATACACCAAACTACCATTTCCAATTTCAATTATGAACTAGCCACACTTCCTGGCAGCAGTTGGACAATGTTACCAGTCCTTAGAGCAGCCTTCAATAAATCTCCTGCAGCTGGAACAATCCCCCACTCATTATTGGACCATCTTTCCAGAGCCAGTACCAGCCCTACCCAAACTGAGTACCCTTCCTGGCTGGAGCACCACCCCCATCTCCCACATACACCATCCCTGGCTAAAGCCTACCACCTCCTACTATTATGCCCATCTCCATCAATGGAACAGCCTCCCTACCCTACTGCTCACCATGCTGACTTTGCCTGGCGCTTGTCATTGGGTCCAGACAGATCCCCACTGCTTTTAAGTGAACAACCCACCCATTTCAGCTGGATGCCCCATGCCCCCACAGCTGGAGCACAACTGGAAAAAGACTACCCGTGTCACTGTGCTCCCAGCCTCTATCTGTAGTTCAGGATGGGGAATGGAATATACCTGATGTTTTCAGCAGCATTGTTGTACCAATGCTCACTGTCCCCATTCATAGTTCAAGGGGCCAGTGGAGCTTAACAATGGACTGAATACAGTTTTGAGGAGTTAAAGCAGTGTTAGAAACACCGAGCCAAAACTGCATACAAATTGGCAGCAGCACATTTTGCCCTCCAAAAGATGGTGGTGTGCTTTATGTGCCTCAGAAGGGGGTGTTGCCATTTTGCTCTTTTGAGTTCTGTGCCAATAATGGACACTGGTGCAGCACAAGGTGGGGGGTTTGTTACTGCTCTGCTGAGGAACTGTCATTTGACGAGACATTAAACTGAGATCAAGTCTGCCTATCTCTGGTCACTCTCAGTCTAGGTGGAAGTTAAATATCCCATTGTACTTATTAAAAAAAATAAGGGGATTTTATTGAAAAGAAATTCAAAAACATACATTGTTTACAGATGCATAACAGTGGGCGATTTATATTAGGGGATACATAGTGCCCTGGATCTGGAATTCTGCGATTATGGTACTTGTTCCTCCAAATGGCAGCAGTTAGCCACGCACCCTTTTCCAACGTCAGTTCTTCCTGCCCCCCAACACACCTCTTGCAGGCAGCCAACTCTGATATCTCCACGCCCATGTTACTGAACTGCACTGGCCCCCCCCCAAACAGGTATTACAACATCACAGCATGAGACTCAATTATTCTTACACTTATACTGACTTCTGAACATGAAGAATCGCTGGAAATACTGGTTTAACAACAAAATGTGACACTCGGACAACATTAGCGCTAACAAGATTATCTTCTAATATAAAGTGGGACAGTGATAGAGTGCTAATCAGAATATAACTAACACTCCCCACCTGTGTCCTCAAAGGTGAACAGAAATATAAATGAATTTCAGAACAGTCAAACTGCAAAGTAATGACATCAATCTTTGTACTGTGGTATGCTCGCCTCCCACACCACTGGTGTCCTCAACAGAACAAACAAACAAAGCTATCGCAAGTACTAAAGCCCAAACTACTATTTCATAAAGCCGGTGCTTCCCTTTGTTCCTGCTAGCAAATAATGTTCAGAAGTCCAGTATAAGAATAAGCGAGTTTCATTTTGTGGGCATTATGATATTTTTAACCATGTGATTTCGACAGAGATTATCATAATGATGTTACCTAGAGCAGTGCAATTCAGTAACACTTATAACCATGTAAATTAAATAAATAAATACAGGTATGGGCGGAGATATCCAATGCGGCTGCTTGCAAGAGGTGTGTTTGGGGTGGGGAGAACTGACGCTGGAAGAGAGCGTGGCTAACTGTCACCGCTCGATGAACAAGTACCGTAATCCTAAAATTACAGAACCAGGGCACTATGTGTCCCTAATATAAATAATCGCCCTACTCCTTACATAAGAAAAAAGGTCATTTTATGCCAATAGTTTCTGGCTGCTGAAGATGGAGCTGGTGGAAGAGATGGAATGACAAAGGAGAATGTGCTGGGGCAGAAATCAATGATGGTACCTTTTAAGACTGGCTTCTAGAGGGAGGAGGAGAGAGTCTGGGGAGACCTCAGCCTGGAGAGGAGGGGAGAGCCTGGAGAGGGAGGGGAGAGCCTCAGCCTGGAGAGGGAGAGCCTGGAGAAGGGAAAGCGGCGATTATTTATATTAGGGGCACATAGTGCCCTGGATCTGGAATTCTGCGGATTACAGTAGTCGCCCTTGAAACGGGCGGTACTAGCCATGCCCTTTTTAAATGCAGTCTCCACGCCCATGTTACTGTACTGTCCCACCCCCCACGAACAAATAGGTAACATCAAAGCATGAGACTCACTTATTCTTTCTGTTATGCCTTTTTTTATTAGGTTTAACACTGAAAGCAAGAATATACAACCGGCTTCATAAAACAACAAACATGGATTGTACTAGGAGCACTCACTTCCAAGGTGTGTCCCCTAAAGTAAATATATGCCGGGAAAACAGTACTGCTTTGGCCTGGAGAGGGAGAGCCTGGGGGAAGAGCCTCCCTGAAGAGGGAGAGCCTGGAGAGGAGGGGAGAGCCTCAGCCTGGCGAGGGAGAGCCTGAGAGGGAGAGCCTGAGAGGGAGGGAAGAGCCTCAGCCTGGAGAGAGAGAGCCTGGAGAAGGGAAAACAGTACTGCTTTGGCCTGAGAGGAGAGCCTGGGGAAGAGCCTCGGCCTGAAGAGGGAGAGCCTGGAGAAGGGAAAACAGTACTGCTTTGGCCTGGAGAGGAGAGCCTGGGGAAGCGCCTCGGCCTGAAGAGGAGAGCCTGGAGAGGGAGGGGGAGAGCCTCAGCCTGGAGAGGGAGGAGGAGAACCTCAGCCTGGTGAGGGAGAGCCTGGAGAGGGAGGGGGGAAGCCTCAGCCTGGAGAGGGAGGGGGGAAAGCCTCAGCCTGGAGAGGGAGGGGGGAAAGCCTCAGCCTGGAGAGGGAGAGGCTGGAGAGGGAGGGGAAGAGCCTCAGCCTGGGAGAGAGAGAGCCTGGAGAAGGGGAAAACAGTACTGCTTTGGCCTGGAGAGGGAGAGCCTGGAGAGGGAGGAGGAGAACCTCAGCCTGGAGAGGGAGAGCATGGAGAGGGAGGGGGGAGAGCCTCAGCCTGGAGAGGGGGAAGAGCCTGGAGAAGAGGAAAACAGTACTGCTTTGCTGGCTATCTACCTTCCAAATAAACAGCAGGCTGCAAGTCCAGCAAAACTTTGATTAGCAAGCCAAGATGACACAAACAACTAAAGACAACAGCACTGCAGCTTACCAGAAAGTCTCAGAGTCACAACGTGACCAGGATTGGGAAGTTCTTTAGGCTGGCAGCTGACTGCTCAGGCTCCAAGTTGAAGTTCAAAGCCAGACAGAGACAGAGACTAGTGGTACTGAGTCAAAGCTGCTGCCGCCTGCCCAACGTCCAACCGACTACTCTCCGTCCTCCAGAAGAAGTTAGAGGCGCTGCTCTGCTCAAGGCCGCTACCCACGAGCGCCTCAACCCGACGCCCGACTTAAGACCACCGCACACTGCACACACACCACTGCTGGGCTGGCTGCTATACCGCCACCACACGCCACACACCACGCCTCTCTGAGTCTGACTCGCTAACCGGCCGCCGCCGCCCACGCTTGACGCCGCCACGCCCGCTCCTTAGAAGCCGGCAGCTGCAGCACTCAGTCAAGGAAGGATTCCGATTCACCGATTCGATTGTTGCAACGGGAAATGGCCTGGGAATCCAAATGGAAAGAACAATTGCAGGAAAATCTTGGGCATTTAAAGAGCCCGTGCGACACGCCCCTAACTCTAGTCACGCCTCTAACTATAGTCACGCCTCTTAATTTGTTAAAGCGGACCTGATTGAGAGATGTGTTTTGCCATCTCAATCAGGTCCGCTGGCTGGGTGCGCGCGCGAAAACGAAAAAAAAAAAAAAATTTCAGATGCTGACATGCACGTCACGCCTGTCGATTCAGGGGCACAATCTCCACTGCAGAGAAAAGTGTGGGGCGGCCGCCCTCCCGCCCTGTTTCCGGCGCCCTGAGGGTGGGATAGTAATGTAAACACAGCAGCAGAGGAGCCATTTTTAAAGAGAGAGAGAATGTTTTCAGTAATGTGGGACTTGAAATAACAGTGAGCTTTGTTTGTTTTTTCTCTGCAGTCATGGCCTCAGGACCAGTCCGCTACCCAGATCATGCCCGGGCTGTGGTAGTAGTAGAAGTTGGCAAGTTAAGGGACATTGAGAGATGTTACTATGGAGGATGACTGCCTCCTCATGTGGCGATTCCTGGATATCCAATGCAAGTATGTTTGATGTGCTTAAATGCTGGAAGGGAAGTCTTCATGGTACATCACTGTTCTGGGTGCATAGAGAAATATGGTTTATTTAAAGTGCCCAAGATTCATTTGGCACCCACATGGACAAAAGTTAAAGATTCTGCAGTTGGAAGCACACAGCACCAGATTGAGCCTGTTGGAGAAGGCCCCTCAGGGGAGTGTGGCACAAAGCTAGAGGGTGCAGATTTACAGACAGAACAATGTGCTGATGTTTCAGATTCTGAGTTGCAGAGAGACATATCAGGAAGAGCATCAGTGGACCCATGGAGAGCGGGGCCTAGCCCAAGTCTCATAGGTGAAGATGAGATGAGGGAGGCTTTTGAATGGGAGGTTTCAACCTCCGCGCCCAGCAAAGAGTGGCAGTCTCAGGAGTGAGGATGACTGCTCACTCCTGGGCACAGATTCTCAGTGAGGAAGAAGAAGAAGGGGAACCTATGTGGCCTTGTGAAAAAGGAACTGGTACACAGCCTCACACTCTTGCCTCAGAGGAATGCATGGAAGAGAGTGGTGATTCCACTGCCCTGGCTGTGCAAGAAGAAGCCAAGGATCGATTTTTTTGTGTCTTTGAGAGTACGTAGCTGGCAGAACCAGGACTGGCCACCCCCAAGCCAGGCCAGAGGTCTCAGGCTGACCAAAGCTAGTAAAGAGGAAAGACTGGTTTGTAGGAAGGCAAATGAAATCTATGGGATGTCCTTTCCTACCTTTCCTCAGAGTCTGGGAGGAGATTGAACAAAATAGGAAGTCCTGAATTTGGGAAGAAGCAATGAAATGTGTGCATCCTAGTGCAAACAAGCATGTCAAGCACAGAATGTTTCCAGAAAAATACAGCCAGTGGAAAAGAGACAGGACACTGTTAATGGACACTGTTCAGATTGTGGATGGAGAGGGACATGAAAGCTTTAACAGTGTGAATTATGAGCTCCCAGACAGAGTAATAATTCAAGCACCTGACCCATTGTGCTATTAGCCACACTGTAAAGACCTCCCTGCGAATGTGCCCATTCCTACCAAATGGAATGCAGAGCAGTGGTAGCCAGTGATGCCACTCCAGCCATTGCAGTACCTATGTTGTTCCACCAGTATGGACGTCCAGGACTCAGGTGCCCCACATTTATCAGTTCTGCAGTGTTCTGGCCTCCCAGAATGCATCGACTGGCCCACCAGATGACTTCAGATCCAGAGAGGACACCAGCCCAGCTGTATTCCTGATTCATCGCCTGGTAATCTGATGACTTCAGATCAGCTGTTTTCCTTTTTGTTCCTGTTCCAAGGTTCCATCTCCAGACATGACATCAGCCCAGCATTTTCCAGATTTGCCCTCCTGCTGTTCCCGGAAGATGTCCGCCCAGCAGTTTTGGAAGAATGCTGCCAGGGAGAGTCTTCGGCTGAGACCAGGTTTGGTGTCCTTTTCATTCTACAAGGGACTGGTAAGTCCAGACTTTTCTATTCTTATGACATTGCAGTACACATCCTACACTAGCAGACTCCAGATGTTTGAACTGTCCTCAAAGACACTCCCATTCGGGACTTTGGCCTGCTAGAACTGTGCTTCACCGGGCTCCGGCCCAGGAGATACTCTTTAATGGACCTTCCTTCAGGCACTGTGGTCACTAGATGGGACTTCTAGGGCACTCCATCCCCCAAATATTGTGTATTGTAAATAATGTCATTGTTTTCTACTGTTTTCTAATGTTTATATGTTTATTTCTACTTTTCTAAAAAAAATCTTTTTGGGATTCTCCAGTGTTTTGATTGTAGGGGTTTAGATATACTATGTATGCAGATTAGGAGTGTGTGTTGTCTTTCTTTTTTCCTGCAGATGTTCCTGAAGAAGATAGAAGAGAAGACAAGAAGAGGAGGAGGGACTCACCGGAGTCCCTCATTAGTACTTTAGAGTGTAGTGTTTAAAGTACTGTTGTTATTGTTACTGAGTGTAACTTTTCCTTCCACAGGTATAGTTGTGGGGGAGTGTGGGAGTATTGCATAGTTGTGGTATTAGCTCCTGGTGTGTGGTTGCATGGTGTCCAGGGTCAGGGAGGTCCCCTGTTTGTTTTGTTTGGGGAAATTTGAGTTTCGAGGCAGACAGATTTTCCCTAGAGGGCTAGGGGGATAGACAGGCTGTGGCCCTGAATGGCCGTAGGGGCCGCAGTGCTGATCTATTAGGGCTATGCTCTGGACAGTTCCACCAGAGCCACTAGGTACCCATAGTTAGTGGGTAGAGTAGAGGCTGAGATGTCAGCCAAAGGTCTCTAGACCTTTAGTGTTGCCTGCCTGTGCTAGCACATGGTAGGGGAGAAGGTAACGCTACCTCCCCATAGTCAACACATGGGGTGAGATGGCCTAAGCCAGGTGATTAATGACTGCAGAAAGTCATTTTCCTGGCCCAGAGTGAGTGTAACCCCCCTGTTACCTGGGGTTACTAGAATCCCTGTAAGACCTAGTGGTAGGCAGGGAAGGCAGCTTGTGAAACTCCAGTTAAATGGATTTCACACTGTCTCACTCTGTTCTCAGTCTCAGCTGAGACTGAGGGATGACATCATTTTAGAACTGTTGCAGCTGCATAAGCCACACTGGAATGTTGCAGTTGAAAGTTAGAGTAGAACATTGGGGATTTTGAAGCCAGTCTGTGTGCAGTCTGAGAGAGAGACTGTAGTGCAGCACAGTGTGTGCAGGCTCTCAGAGCTTTAAGCTCTATTACAGAGCTACTTTTGTGTTAGGTGTGTGTTTCTCCTAAAGAGGAACACAGGGACTGATAATTTAAGTGGTGGAGACCTCTCTCAATGGTTCAGATCCCCATCCCTGAGAAGATGGGGGGAAGGTGTCTGCCTGTTTTCCAGGGGCAACCCACCCCCCGGGTCCGGCTAAGGGAAAGAAGCTGCCTGTTTGAGTTATGCTGAGGCACCAGAAGCTCTGAAAGGAAGATTTCTTGAGGAGGAAATGTCTTTGGGGCACCTGCAACCAAAGGTTGAGTTCTCTCTGAAAAAGGGCCAAGTGTTTTTCACCTGAACAGAAGGAAACTAAAGGGACTGTTACTGTGGGGTCAGGAAAAGACAGCCAAGTACAGTTGGAAGATGTGGGGATTGGACTGCTTAACTCTGTGGGGGGTCTAGAGTAATGGACAAAGCTACTTATAAGCATGTTCAAGTCCAGCACAAATGGAAAGAAAGAATGTGGGGATTCGACTACTTAACTCTGTGGGGGATCTAGAGTAATGGACAATGCCATTTATCTTAAGTATGTTCAAGTCCAGCACAAATGGGAAGCAAGACAAGTAGACTGAATGTGAAATACATTTAGCAAGAATCTACACAGCAAAGTGTTAAAGAATGAGGTGTTTACTGTCCAGAGAAATGGCCAGGTATGAACTGCGGGAGCGAGAGTTGGGAGACTCTCCCATCAGTAGTAACCAAATTCACCTCTACAGATTTGCTCTGAGACATCTTTTGCTTTCCCTCAGGTACTTGGCCAGTGCCTGAGGAAAGTACCCAGATGTGGGATTAAGAGGAAGATTCCCTGATGGAGCTGAGGTGCTCTTAGGTGGTTTAGAGAGCCACCAGAAAATGTTTCCATGAAGTATGGAAGGTGTCCAAGTGGCCGGCAAGGGAGACGAGCCAGGGAAAACCCAGAGCAGTGTTCAAGTTCGGGCTGTGTAATCCAAAGCAGTGTACAAGTCCAGGCTGTGTGCCCAGTGTGTGGTAGAGCCTGAGGGCTAAAGTGATGAGGATGTGTTCTGGTCTCTTTTAATCTGCATTACCAGGAGTGTAGCCCCATGGGGGTCCATCAATGCTTTGTTTATTCTGTTTGTATGTGAATAAAAGCCACACTTTAGAATCCCACTTCTGGTATTGGGCATTACAGTTATTGCTTCCTGTGTTTGGAGTTACTTGGTTGCCCCTGTGCAGAGTAGCCAAACCTAACCTTTGTGCCGAGTGGCCTGTACCTCCCAGAACCCAGCCCACCTGGTAGAGCTGTCAGATACAAAAGGCATACTTGGTAGGGGTTACATAAAGACATTGAAAAGGACTGGTCCCAGTACTGAACCCTGCGGTACCCTGCTAGTAACCATCCCTTCTTCATTGTGAACTCCATTCACTACTACCCTTTGTGTCCTGTTGTCTAGCCAATTTTTTATCCAGGCTAGCACCTTGGGACCCACTCCAATGCTGGCTAACTTGTGTATTAGTCTTTTGTGTGGGACTGTATCAAATGCCTTGCTAAAATCTATGTAGGCCATATACACAGCCCCTCCCTGGTCTACTACTTTGGTCACCCAGTCAAAGAAATCTATTAGATTCATCTGACATGACCTTCCCATCGTGAATCCATGCTGTCTTGGGTCCTCTGCCCCACTGGCCTCTAGGTACTCAACAATTCTTTCCTTCAGAAGTGATTCTATAATTTTCCTTACCACTGAGGTCAAACTAACTGGTCGGTAGTTTCTTGCCTCTGTCCTGCTCCCTCTTTTGTAAAGAGGAATCACATCCACCCTCCTCCAGTCCTCAGGTACCACCCCATCCTCCCATGATTTGTTAAAGAGAGTAGTCAGCAGTGTCACTAGTTCTACCCTAAGTTCTTTTAGAATTATTGGGTGTATCCCATCAGGCCCCATTGCTTTGTCCACCTTCAATTTTATTGGTTCTTTCAGAACCCTTTCTTCTGTAAATGGACTGGTATCGACCCCCGTCTTCAGAGTGTTTCTCTTGTTTGGTTTAGGTACCTCCTTCTCCCCTTCCTTTGTGAATACTAAGCAGAAATATTCATTCAGTATCCCTGCTTTTTCACTGTCACCCTCTGCCCACATTCCCTCCCCTTTATTAAGCCTCAGTATCCCTCCTTTGGTCTTTCTTCACCCCCTAATGTACCTATAAAAGGTTTTATAGTAGGAGCCCAACAGGTGTTGTTTTTTCCCCATTTAAACATGATTAAAGTCATCACCAGGGGAAAGTTCACCAATATTAGCAATATTCTTAAAAAATCAAATTAAACAATGAAAACCCGCTGGATGGATTGTAAACAAAAAACTATAAATCTCAAACAAAACTCTGTTTGACTAGACTGGCCACATATATGCACAGACCCATTTTGAAGAAGGGCTCTTCACAAACAGCTGGGTCATGAGAGAACATGCAAATTTAATTTTTCTGCCCCCAAAGATGATAGAACACAACTGCTGCACTATAGTCAGATAATATTTAATATGCCCTATTTAAACAGTGCCAGCACCAGAGGAAAGTTCAGCTGATATACTTCCCAAACAAAACTTTAAAATATACTATTTAATATGCCCCATTTAAACACTAACTGCACCAGAAGAAAGTTCTGCTGATATACTTCCCATAAACAACTTTAAACTATACTATTTAATATGCCCCATTTACACAGTGCTAGAATCAGAGGAAAGTTCTGCTGATATACTTCCCAAACAAAACTTTAAAATATACTCATTGTGCTACACAGCCCACTAATCCAATCATCCTCTATTTTGAAGAGGAGCCCTTCACGAGCAGTAGGACCATGAAGTCTTAAGATGAATACTTTACTTTTTCTGTCCCCAAAATGACACAGAATAACTGCTGCACTTTAGCCAGTCACTATTTAATATGCCTCCCAGAATTTTAACTTTCTGTTTTGTAGCAGAATGTTGAAGATCATGTTTTCAGTGACTGGAGACCTCTGAGATCTGTCCAAACTCCTGTGCAGCACACCAGATTTAAAATGGACGACACTTTATTCTACCTGTTTTTAAGAATGATAAATGGGAGAAGCAGCGGGAAGAGAACAGTTTTGCTTAGAGCTAGAGTACCAAAACTGAATGCCTGATGTCACCTTTGGGTCTCGGCTATCTGTACCAATACCATCATCATCATCATCATCCACATGGGTAACATGGACACTACAGCAAGAGCCACAGCTTTTGATGCTGCTGCTTCTAGCAGGCTCTATGTACCACCGCATTATGATTGCAGATTTGTGCAGGGGAAATACATTAAGCAACGTGAAATGACACTGAAAAAAACTCAAAGCATAAAGGTAGAATACACAAAAGAAATTATGCAGCTATATAAGACACCACAGTAATGCAAGAAAGTAATAAATTACATGTGTTGTCATGTAAATGTAATTACAGCTGCATAAAATCAATAATCACTGGGGGACAGTTACACATCCACTCTGTCCACTAAAAAAGAAAACTTTAGTATTGTGCTTTAAATACAGTAAATTTAATGGTCACCAAGATGTGTAGCACAGCCATGTCACAAAATGGCTGCCTTTTTTAAGGCTATTTTCATTATTAAAATGTTGCCACAATAAAATAAAAGCACATACACCCTTTTTTTTATGCACACTATCTCTTGACCATATTGGCAACAGTACAGAGTACAAATTCAGTATTTTTAACAAATTATGAGTAAAATACAGACCTTATTTTAAGTGCGCACCCAAGTCTCTCGAATACTGTCAACACACCAATATATATGTCTATATCTATATATATAGATATAGATATAGATATAGATATATAGATATATAGATATATAATAAATTATGGGTCAGTGTGTGTAATGAGAAGTTTATACACACATAAGGGGTTTA
Source organism: Neoceratodus forsteri (assembly GCA_016271365.2). Taxonomy (NCBI): domain Eukaryota; kingdom Metazoa; phylum Chordata; order Ceratodontiformes; family Ceratodontidae; genus Neoceratodus; species Neoceratodus forsteri. Next base: position 254,425,850 of record CM028137.1, on the reverse strand, counting down.
TGAATAGCATCTAAACCCGAGGGTGTGTGTAAACTTTGAGTTTACACACATCAACCCATATTTTATTTTATATAATTGCTGGGTTTCCCTTTTTCTCCTCAACAATTGTATAAAATAAAAAAAAAGTTTCTGAGTAACCATGGTCCGGTTACGTTATAGCGGGCGATCCACAGTCACATTTCAGTAATTATTTAAAAGTTGTTGTTTTTTTGTGGGCAGTCTATACTTCTTTGTTGTCCAGTTTTGTTTGTTTGACATTATTTGCCACCAAGTCCAAGTGGCAGTTCAGTGCAGTGAGAACTTATTTATTTAAGAGTTTTACCAGGAAGGCATACTGAGCAGTGTACCACTCGATTCCAGATGCACCCTGGGGGAATATGAGATGAGCAGGATACAGTAATAGTAGAATTTACACATGTACATGATTCAATACAATCATAATAGAGCAGGCAAAAGTCCTTATAAATAAATAGCGTTATACAGACAGGGTAGTAAAGGCATGGTAGCAACACGCACAGAACTACATGTTACAGAGCAACCCACGTCATAACAATAGGCAGGGTTGTCAACAGCAGGATAAAAATAACAAAGACAAATAAACAACTGACATCAAGGCTGCAAGGACTTCAGCGGGGCAGAATGCAATAGCAAGTAGTGGAGAATTGAGTCTTAAGTAGAGCATTGCGGTGCAGAGTGCTGGCGGCGTGTCTAATATCAGCCGACAGGGAATTCCATAATTTGGGCATCTGGAAGCTGAAAGCAGCCTGTCCAGACCTGGTGGACCTGTGGGGGATGTGAAGTAGCCGAGAGCCAATGTTCCTGAGTGAGTAGGCTGGAGGGGGAAGAACATTCAGGGTGGTCGCAAGGTAGGAGGGGAGGGACTGCGACCAGAATTTCACAGCGGTTCTAGTGCAGTGTACCAGTCTCTGATTGTGGAGAGATGGGAGATCTAAGGAGTGGTAGAGTTTGCAGTGATATGTACTGGGAGGGCAGTCCAGGGAGAAACAGCAGAAGGAGTTGAAGAGAGGGTCTAGTCTGGTCAGGGAGGATTTAGGGGCCACACAGTAGACTTCATCCCCATAGTCCATTATTGGGATGATTATCTTTTGAATGATAGCCAGGTGTTTGGGCAGTGGGATGCAACTTTTTTATGATATAATGCACCTAACAGGGGGTGTAGCTTCTTATGTATAACATCAATATGTGCAGAGAAGTCAAGATGCTGGTCTAACCAGACCCCGAGGTATCTGTAGGTTGTGCAACCCTCCAGGGGGGAGCCTTCTAATGTGTGGAAAGTTGGGGAGGCTGGGAGATGGGACAGTTTGGCCCGAGTGCCAAAAGTTAGGGAGACAGTTTTTTTAGGGTTTAGAAATAGCTGATTTGAATGGAACCAGCACTGGACGGAGTCAAAGTCCTGCTGCAGGCATGCTGCCATGGCAGTGGGGGATGATCCAGAGGCATATAGCACTGTGTTGTCTGCATACATGTGCAGAGATGTATGAGGGCAGGATGTAGGCAGATCATTGAGGAACATAGAGAATAACAAAGGGCCTAGGACCGATCCTTGGGGGACCCTGATAGTAACAGGGAGTGAGGTGGAGATGGCCGTGCCAATGTGGACTGACTGGGACCTGCCTACCAGGTATGACTGGAACCAATTGGTGGCAGGCTCAGTCAGTCCGGCTTGGGTGAGTCTGAACAGTAGCAGAGCATGAGAGACCGTGTTGAACACATGCACAGAGTGAGGGAAACTGTGAGCATGTTTGCCGTAATAAACACTCCTTTATTACAGCAAATTACACCATGGTTTCCCTACGAGAAAAAGGGAAACCCAGTTATTATATATATATATATATATATATATATAGATATATATATATATATAATTCATAGATAGAGCGAGAGCTAGATAGACAGACAGATAGATGCACAGACATACAGATAATGCAATATATATGTACATATACTGTATATATGTGATAGATAGATAGATAGATAGATAGATAGATAGATAGATAGATAGATAGATAGATAGGTAGATAGATAGATAGATAGATAGATAGATAGATAGATAGATAGATAGATAGATAGATAGATAGATGGATGGATGATAGGCAGACAGCTAGAACAAGTCTATCATTGCAGAGATTGCTTAACTTGTGAAACAAGAAAACAATTGCTCGATCATTTTTATTATCTATTGATTATGACATTCTGATTTATGCAGTTGCCTTGGTCAGTGCACTGTCAAGCAAGCAAACTCTTATGAATAAAATTCGGAGATTTGTATTAAATGTTGTTAATTGAACACATCACTGTGATATCTACACATCTTAAATTGGTTTATGTAATCTCAACATATCCAGTACTATCAAGGAAGCATGGTCTACAATTCCTTGCATGGCTTAACCCCTTCTGTTATTAGTAATATGTTTAAATACCAAATTAGAAATGGGATGACCATGGCAAATACCCATGCCAAGCTTCATATTCCTTTTAAAAGTACAACACATGTCCAAAATAGTGTTTTATTTCAGACTGTTCAGTTTTAAAACCTACTTAATCCATTATTTGTATCTGTAAGTGCCTTGCTTTGTTAAAAAAAAACACTTGAAGTGGTATTTGCTATATACGTGTGTGCTATTGCACCCAGGTCATCCCTGAAAAAGGACACTTGTGCTCATGTTTATCAAATAGATGAATAAATAAATAATACAAGGATCACAATACAATAATGAAACAGTGGCTGGAAATGGGGCATTCTGATTAACTGATATTTTGTCTTAGGAAAACAAACAGTGTGCTGTGTTAGCATGTGACCTGCAAAAGAAGCCAAACAGATTAAATGAAAGCTAAAAATGGAAAATAGAACTAGAATAAACAGTTCAACCAGAGGTCTTCTCCATGAATTATCTATAAAGAAAAATGTAAATTTAAGGAAGAGGTAGGAAGCATGCAGGGGTACATGCCTTAGATACGGAGATATACTAGATATATATATATATATATATATATATACAGTATGTATATGTAATAGATATACCACTCTGAGGTGTGCGGTCACACTCTGATATCTGCGCCTTGGTGTGCGTTATGCCGCGAGCCGCAAGGCGAGTCGTCGCACCGCCCAAGGCGTATCGATATAGAGGCCGACCGCACACCTCAGAGTGGTATATCTATCTTATAAAATGTCAAAATTGTTTTGGGGGTGGTAAAAGTGCAGGCATGCGGTCATGCTCTGATATATGCACGGTCATGTGATGGTGTTTGTCCAATGCTATGGATCACATGGATTTTTTTTTTCTTACCCATTTTATAAATATGTATATATATATATATATATATCTATAGCAAGAGAGAGAGAGAGAGAGAGAGAGATGGAGAGACTGAGATATGGATATGGATATGCATATGGTTATATACTGTAGATATACCATGCCTGACCCCAAGATTTTGGCATAAGATACAGTTTAAGGGGCTTGTTGGATCTGTCCTATGGGAAAAATTCTAAGGATGAAGTTCAGTCCAGTTTCAAGTTTATTTATTTGATCATGAAGTGTTCCATTAAGAAAGCTAATTTTCACAGAAGTCCTGGGATGAACTTCAGTCAGGGTTACAAACAATAATAGCTTACAAGGATTGCAAGGTTACAAAGAACTGTAATTTCCCCTTTTTCTAGGGTTACGTTTTTCTGGTAGACATAATGAAAGCTAGCTAACTACATTTAAAAGCAGCAAGGGTTTAATTCGACAGTGTTTTAAACTTGTTGTAACTATGATATAAAATGTAAGATGGCAATTGTTGATTCGAGTCATGAATGGTGCCTCCAACCAAGGAGGCTTCTGTGGTGTTTTTTTTTTTGTCAACTTTTTTTCTGCCTTTGCCCCTGGAACTCTCTTAAGCAGACCCCTCACACCACCAACCACCTACCATCCTGCCTGAAGCTGACCCTCCTGGCAAATCCAGAACAGACACTCCCCACCTACCTAGCCCAACAAGCCTTCCCCCTCTTGCCGGGACCAAGGCAGGCGGGGAAGGGGAGAGCCAGTGAATTGTGCCCAGCATTGGGTGTGTGGTGGTAGGGGACCAGGTTATTTTGCCTTGATGTTTCCCCTGGAGCACGGATGTGCAATGACATCAGCTCACCATCATGCAGATGTCCGCTGATGCTCCACCATTTGGTAAGGCATCTCGCTTGTCATGCCCCTGATCTCCATCGGGGGCCACCGCAGAGTAATACAAGCCCCTGCTACCCACCCCGGGAGAGGAGAACAGTCTCCTGGATGCTCAATCCTCTCCTTCCCCCACCATCCCCCAGTGACTCAAGTCTGTTCCCGTACCCAGGTCACCAGCATGGTACAAGGTGTGGTGTCCAGTGCCTCGACCCTAAACGCTACCAGGCCGTCAAGGCTTCTGTCTTAAGGTGGACCTAAATGTGCTTCCCTTTGTGAAAAGTACTGTAGAACAGCTGTTCTTAGTGTTGGCTGCCCTGAGTTCAAGAGTGGGGTATCTGGTGCAAGCTTGTGGCTGCAGTTACTAATATTGCTGGGCACTTTACACACTAGACACTACTGTTAAATGTACTTCATTAAACAAATATTCCCCACTTTACCCTTAAATCTTTAATGCATCCTTTATCCTTATTGACTCACTGTTCTTTGCATTAGGCAATTTGTAGAAGGGCACACAGACTTTAAGGTGCAGTGAAATAACACATTTATTCACAAGTTCATATACACAGACCTTCAATTTTGGTCACTAGTTGGGTATTATACAGATGACACAGGTGGTATTTTAGAGTAATTTCTCTCCTTCCTCTGCATGGAGCAAATAAAGTGACATTGGTCATTCATCACTGCACCTCAGTAACTACTACTCACAGCTTCAGTGACAAAAGCACCAGATGCCCATGGTGAGCTTAGAACATGAAATGCACTATCGGGAGCTCAATACCCCAGTTTTTGCATCAGGGATAGTAGCAGTTAAGTACAAGATCCTCATAGACATTCTCAACCTTCTCCTGCCTGGCACTGCTGTTGCACATTACTTTACCTCCCTTGGGCTGGCTTTTAAGCATAATGTTACCCCTTCTTAATATTCAGAAGAGCCTTTCATTGGTATGCATAGCACTTGATCACTTTATACCATCTTTCCAGGTCATTGGTTCTGTCTCTCAGTTGGGTACCTCCTGAACATGGTCTTTACCCTTGCAGCTTACCAAACAGTCCTCCCCCCACATACAGCAAGTAAGGTATTCAGTATAACAGTTTTATGGGTTGGTCCACTTGATTAAGCCTCTTTGCATCCCATCATACAGAGCATAAAACTGCAACAGAGAATCAGGCCCTGGCTGTTCTACAAAAGCAACTGAAATGTAAACAGTGCATCAGCAATAAGCCTCCTCTGCAGTTTGACAGATTTTATAAAATTGGGCACATGCATCCTGCACTGTTTGGTGTAGTGAAGTCACATGACCCTGCAGCAATTCTTTTTACTAAATGGCTATGGAAAAAAAATCTTTGTCTTAGCAATGCCCAAAGTAACTAGAAAAAAAAGACACTCTGGTTCTCCTTGACAGACTTGTAAGAAAGGCTTCGAGCACATACAACTCATAAGAGAAACACGTAGTATAAAAAGCTTGATTTTACAAGACTCTAACATGTTTAGGACTGCTCCCCAGTCCAAAAAAAGGGACACTGAACAAGGGGGGAGTTGTTAAACTCCCCCTTGTTCAGTGTCCCTTTTAGTTTTTGAGTTTTAGTTTTTTGTATCTTTACATTTTCACAATTTAGTTCTGGAAGAAGTAGTATAAGACTACATTGTCATATGCACTTTTGTTTTATTGTATTAGACATGAAGATGTTTAAAATATTTAATTTAATTGAATGACGGTCTCTCTGGAGGATTACAATTAGTTTGATGGTTTAGCTAAGTATTCATTGTTCTGATGGAATACACCTGAATCAATTGTGTGTTATATATGGTGTTCTCTGACACTTGGTTTTTTATTTCCTTTGATAAAGGACTGGGGGAGCAGTCCGAAACATGTTAGGAGTCTTGTAAAATAAAGCTTTTTATACTACGTGTTTCTCTTATGAGTTGTATGTGCTCGAAGCCTTTCTTACAAGTATTCCATTGTTGGTTTCTGGAGCACTACGTCCCAGTGCGCACTCAGTTGGTTTGTTCTCCTTGACAGACTACCACAAGTAATGTACTGTATCTTTGTATGTAGGGCCCAATATTATATCAAGCATCATTAACTTCCATTGAACAGTTTGGCACCTGATTTGATATGCATTTATTCATGAAAATTACATTGATCTGACACAGCCATGTTAACTTTAAAAACATATTCTGGTCAGAGCCAAAACAGCTGCTAATGCATCAACCTGATAAGAGATATAGACTTAAGATATGCCTTGGAATGTAATTGTGTTGTTTTATTAAGCCAGAGGCCATGCCAGGTAAAGGCTGTAAGTGACCGGTGGCCTTTATTGTGATCATGATTACATATTTATTATTGTGCCACCCAGATCTGACCATTACATCTGTGTGTGAATTGTGAAACTTTGTTTCTGGGATATTGAGCAAACAACAAATAAATCAAACCCACCCTATTTTCAGTGGTCCTTAAGTTCAATGTAAACACTAGTGTTCTTCAATAAAAACAAACATGTTGCTTGATGCAAATGTGTGTCTTCAATTTGGACACCTGGGTGAACCATTTCTTTGTGCTACTTGTGTCAGCAGTGTCCACCTTATTCCATCTGGAAGCAGGACGTTATACATGTTGCCACTACTTAGTTTTGCATAGTCCATTCACCTCTGTGGGCTTTCTTAGAGACCAAAGACAGGAGGTTGTACTGGTGTGACACAGAATGCTGAGACAGGGAAACATTATCAACCACATTATAGAAGATAGCGTTTAAATTATATATTCATTAAAAGAAAGTTAACACAGACAGTAGGGTTGAAGAATGCAGAGCACACAAAGTAGGAAAATGAAAAAAAATATTAGGGTTTTGGAACCCCGTAATCTTGGTGAATCAGTGGTGGGGTCTTCCTCGGGGGTTATCAACCCTAATGCCCACCCCCCTTCCCAGCCCATAGATGCCTGTCTGAAGCACAAGGTACATAGTGATGCACTCTTTAGAGGTAGAGAAATACAGCTTGCAACATGTTACTAACAGAATCAGTTGTAATTTTCTTTACGCAGTGCCCAAGAAACAAGATCACATCTGACCTTGTTTGTTATGGGGAGGGGGGGCATTAGGGCTGACAACCCCAAGAAAAACCCTACCACTGATTTGCCAAGACTACAAAGACCCCAAACCCTAATTATTTTCATTTCCTTACTTTGTGCACTTCGTGTTCTTCATATCTAATGTCTGCATGAATGTAGTTTTTTTACAATGAATTTCCACTCTTTTCCTGATGGTGGAAGCATATCCTCAGGACCATCGTGAAATGAAGTAAATAGAATAGCAGAGATAGTCCTGAAGCAGTGCATGGCCCTATCAGGGCTCCATATGAACGTCAGCATCTTGTGAGGGAAGGCTCCCCAGCCTGCCACAACCTGTCATCCGTGCCCAGAACACTGCTTTGTCCCTCCCTAGGCTGAAGCTGGTGTTGCAAACTGCAGCGCATTCCCCTCAGCCACGGCCCACTCAGCTAGCACTACATTCACACCCAGATTCAGGTTACTGGCATGGGAAGGCAACATGGTCCCCACTGGGACAATGGCTGTCCCTGCAAACATCATTTAATTAATTTTTTGGTTTGACATTTTGACCCATTTTCAACATACTGTAATCATTTTATGACCGCTCCCAAAAATATGACAGGTGTTATTTATGAAATACTGGATGAAAACGTCATTTCACAGCACTAGTGCAAAAATACATTTTGGCCAGATTTTTAAAAATGACACCCATTGTGTCCATGAGGTGGTGAGAAATATGGCTATGTTGAAATTTGCTATCAAAATAATGAAAATTGCCAAAGTTTTTATTTTTTTGCTGTTAATCTTTTTTTTCTGTGCCCTGGTCAGCATCCCATTGGGCTAGATCCCCCAGCCCCATTTCCTGCTCGCGGCTTACCTTTCCACTGTCTCCCATGGCTTGCCCCCCATGGTAATCTCTCAACCCACTGGAATAGATCTGGTGCGGAAGGTTACCACTACTCATGGGAGTGGGTTCTTCGGAGAACCGCCATCATCGTGCTGCGACCAGGCTATTTACCTGTTACCCCCCCTTAGGAGAGAGGGTGTGCAATGATGCCTAAGGCGGGAGTGTTCATGCTTCTGCACTCACTCCTCCAAGCATCTGCCTCCTCTCCTTCCTCTTCTCAGCATCAATGTGCTGTCCCCCAGCCTCCACTAGGGGGCAGGCAACACCAATCGCTAGTGACCCCCCCTCCCTGGAGAAGGAGAGCAGTCCTTCAGATGCTCAATCCTTCTCCTCCCCTGCTGACCCCCGGCGACCCATGCTCATTCCCGAACCTGGGTTGCTGACGTAGTATGAGGTAAGGTATCCAGCGACTCAGCTGGCAAAAATTTACTAAAGTTATAAATGAGCATTGAAAAATCACAACATACCTTCATAACTTTGTTATTTTCTAAAATTCTGACCCCAGATTTTCAACATAGTCTTCTTATAACCCCATCTCACAAACCCAGTAGGTGTAAATCTTCAAATGCTGGCTGAACCTTCATTTCATGCCACAAGCACGAAAATGTATTTTGGCCAGGATTTGAAAAACAACACCTGTCATGTTCATTAGGTAGTAGAATATTAAAACTTACAAGTTATAAGTGAGCATTGAAATATTTCAATGTACCTTTATATTGTAACTATGTTTTTTTTTTAATATGTTGACCCAAAATTATCAAAACAGTGTTCTTTTGATGCCACTTCATGAACCTGGTATGTAAACATTCTCAAATCCTACTCAAAAGGTGATTTCACAGAGCAACTGCAAAATTGCCTTTCAAGGTGGATTTGAAAATTTCCCCTACCTTGTTTATGAGGTTGGGTTCCAAAATGCCATGTTGAAAATTTGGGGAAAAATTATTTAAAAAATGACTAAGTTATGAGTAAAAGTTCAGAAAAGCATTGAAATACATTAAGCTGAAAATAGACAGCTTTGCTGTCTAGTGTGCCTACCCGGTCAACAAAAACTAAGTAAACCAAATAAAACCACAGTTACATGATTTCCTCAGTTCCTGGTCTAGCTTTGAAGAGTGAAGACATGTCTCTGGTGCAGACAGAATTATGGCAATGAACCCCCATAGGTAAGTATTGGGTAGGGGGCTGAGGGTTGGAGGGTGTAGAAAAGTATAGGGTATGGGGTGAGAGATGGAGGGTGCTGGGTGGGGGGTCAGGATGGAGTGTGTGTGGGTCCAGATGATGATTTAAGGGAATGAGGCACTGTTTTCTTGATTTCAGGTTTAATAAACAAAAAAGAAAATGACATCAAGGGATGTTTTTTTTATTGCAGGTACCTAGTGACACTCGGGATTGAGCACCCTAGTGTCAGTGTGATATTTTGGGGCACCCCTGTGTCCCCAACTATTGGGTCAGGGGTGATCTATGCCAACACTGGAGATTCGGCACCCCAGTGTTGGAACCTGGAAGTGGCGGGTGGTGGGGTGGCTCTCCTGCTTGGGTAGGGGAGCAAGTCGGAGTGCCACCAAGTGGCTCTTACTGCAGGAGGGGAGTAGAACAGAGTGCTGTTGGATGATCGCTGGCAGGGGTGGGAGAAGAGGGGAGAGAGAGAGATGGAGGAAGTGGATTGATAGGAATATGCCCGACAGCAGTGCTGGGATAATATCCCGCCTCGGTGGCTGGGCCCGAGGCCAGTGGGCTATGGGAAGCGCCCAATTGGTAGCGGGGATGTTATCCCAGCATAACATCCAATTCTGAGGGCATTATTCCTATTATACAATGACCCTTCAGTAAATGAAGTAAAAATATATATTAAGAATATGTTTAAAATGCTTTCTTTACTTATTTTTTTTACTGTGTAGGTATACATATTAAAAAAAATAGTGCTGCTCTATTGTTTGCCCAGTATGTCGTAGTGTTTTTTTTTCCTGTTTTACTACATAGAGTGGGCTATTCCCCCCCCATTGATTTTTCTTTGGTTGTGAACTGTTGCTGCCCCTATTGTGTTTAATTGACCAGGTGCTTTGCTCTTTCTTGGAACAGGTGAAGACGTGAGTACTTTTTTTTTTTTCTTTAAAGACTCCAAGCTGTGCTACAGGGACAACGCTCTAGGTCCACAGTTCTCATTTCCGGTTCAATCGGTGACTTGAAGACATGGTTTGCAGTCTTCAAAGTAATAAGAAAAATATACAGTCATCTTCACTGGATCCCAAGAAAGACAGAAGGACCTGTTCAATTAAACTCGATGGACAGCAACGTATGTTGAAAGATTTTTTTTAAAACACATAGCGTTTTCATACGGTTCTTGTAGGCAAACTGCAGAGCACCAACAGACGAACTGGCGCTGAGAGGTACAAAGCTGTTTCAGTGACATGTAAAAATAATAATTTAAACTTTGGGCTTGGGAAAGGGGAGATTCTACTTTTTTTCTGTGAGTCAGTTAGCGGGGCAGTGCCAATGTTGAGTGGCACACGCAGGGCTGGTCCCGAGCTTAGCGGGGACTGCTGAAGCTGCTAGGGATGATTGTGAAGTGATCTTTTTTCTACATTAGATGCGGTCATCTGTGTGGTGGGACTAGACTTGGGATGTTATGCTGGGATAACATCCTGGGTCCGGTCTCACTCTGACCAATCAGAGAACATGAATCCTTCTTGCCATTGTATAATCATGAATACTGTATGTGCTTCAATTGCACTGGGTGGAAAGCAAAGCAAACATTTGTGATTCATTCAGTATCTGTTCACCCTCCCCCCCCCCTTTTTATCTATCCTCCTCCTGTTTCCAATATGTCAGCCTAGCTCTTGCTATGCAGTGGTAAAAATTAAGTTCCTGGCCCATATGGTTCCAAAGTTAGCCTTTTTCAAAGAAAATATACTGTAGCACAGGTTATATTTGATGTGAAATAATTATAGCTATATTCACTTAAGTGATAATTGTGCTAAAATAAAATTATATTAATTGGCCAAAATGTCATATTTTCAATGGGCACAATTTAGGAACTTATTGCAGAGAGTGAAATTAAATTTGTGCTATTGTGGCTGATTAGTAACGTACTAAATATAACTTACACAATAATAAATGGTTCTACAATATTTAGAATGTGCTAACTTTGAAACTGTTAGGGCTACATTAGGAACTCTTTTCTTTGTGAAGGCTTGGTGTCATATCAACATGGCTATGGCATGTCAATACAGAATTTATGTTTTGATACACTCATTTTTTATGTCTGTGGGCAGAGCCTATAGCCATCCTGCTTTCTCTTGAAAAAAGGTGCTTCAATTGAATACATCTTTTATGAGTTTTCAAGTGTATCCTTCCATTCTGCAAATCTCCATGGCAGTTAAAGAAATACTCCCTTCTTTCTGTTTAATTAGAATGATGGACACTGAACTCCAAACTGCTTTTCTCTGAAAGCAAATGTGCACACCTTGCAAACAAATCTAAATATCTTTAAAACTATTCAAGGTGCACAAAAATAACCTGAGTGAAAGTTGTTCAGGGCAAACAGACCTTTCTCATGAGGGTAGTCACTAATCTGAATTCTTTATATTTTGTAAAATATTGTCTTCTAAACAACCTCATTTTTTTTCTCTGAGTGAACACAGTAGGAGTCATGCCAAACACATGTAAAAATCTTGGAAAGTATACAAGTTACCAATATACAACCAACATTAAAGTTGTTCAGGACAAAATGACCTTTCAAATGAGGGTAGTCACTAATCTGAATTAGATTTTTTAAAATATAGCCATCCGAAAGGTGAAAATTGTGATGAAAAATGAAAATTCAGGTAATCAAATAGCCATAGTTTAAAAAATATAATTTGTGTAACTTAATGAATAGGCTAATTCGTAAGGTCTTGATTGCCTAAACAACTTTCATAAGGCTTATTATCTGTAAGTTGTATACTTTTAGAGATATTTACATTTGTTTAGCACAACTCTTGATAACTCCTATTGTAGTCTAAACAGCCTCAGCTCTGCAAATTACTTCGCCAAGACAGGATTAGTTCCATCAAAAGAAACCTACCCCAAAGTCAAATTTCACTGACTTGAAAGTTCAGTCCTTGACACAAGCTATAAACCAATTGAAGTTTCATTTTAAAACCCTCTGTGTGTGTCTGTGCTAGCATTAAATGACAGTGATTAAAAACACAAGGAAAAATAAGCTTAAAGAGCAGCTGACACCTTCAAGAGAACTTTAACAAAACTTTTAAAGTTCAGCTTGTATTTCACATTAGTTCTTTATTCCTCCACCCCATTATTTATTGCTGAGGCCATTTGCATGAAAAAAGGTGCTTTGCTCCTGAAGAGTTCATCTATTTCTGTTGCTGCCTCCCTACCTGAGAGCATAATGCACTGTCTGTGACATCACAGTTACTCTCATGACAATAGATCATGATGTCACAACAGATCATTATGACTTGAAGTAGGGAGAAGCTATAGAGGCAGATTAACTTTAAAGTAACTGCAAGGGATACAAATCATGTATTCATGTACATTTCTCAGTAATAAATAATGGGGAGGAGAAATATAGAATATATATGGAATACAAGCAGAATTTTACCTAATTATTATGTTTTTCAAAGTTTTCTTTGAGGCATCAGTAGCTCTTTAAGCAATACTTAGCAAATAATGTTAAAAGTCATAAATATGAAAATATATGGGTGTTAAGTAAAACATAGGCTAGAAAACAACCTGCCTACTGTAAGCTAAGCATTCACTAGTTGTTTCACACAGTGGTGTCAATCACATTTTAAACACTGTACTGTTCAGATACATTTTTTTAAACTCTATGTACAATGGTCCAGATATTCAAAAGGGTTGCACCATGCGCAATAGGGTTGCACAAGTCCAAAAATGTGCCATTCTGCGATATTCAGCGGGAGGCAGATGTGCCCCCCAAATCACGCTGAGCAAGAGCACAATGATAATGAATGTATGCTCAACTGAACGGGAGGAACCATGCATAAATGGTGCAGTGCGATATTCAACAATATGTGCCATGCGCAATAGGGGAGCAAGCAGAAGTTGTGCGATAGCGGAAATGAGCCAAAATAAAAAGGAACAAGAGAGAGGCGCAAGAACGCTACAGGGAAGGCACATGAGGCTGAACTCTAGCAACTCAAACTGTGCAGGAGGGACACACAGGGCAGGCCAGGGAAAGGGCATCCTGAACAGAGAGGCACAGGGAAGGTGTGGGGAGCTACAGCCAGTGCAGAAGGAGGAAGTGCCACACAGCACAGAGGCCACCACAGGAAGGTGTACCCAGTGCAGGGGGAAGTAGCAGCCAGAACAGTGGGGGACACAGAAACAGCTGCCAGGGGTTGAACACAAGCCAGGGACATGGCCAGTGCCACCATCCAGATGGAGGCACTAGCCAGGGTGAGAAGGCAGGCAGCAGGGGGGGTGCAGCCGTGGAAGGGCCCGTCAGTGGTATGCCCCCAACAGGCAGTACCGAGCCTGCACCAGCTTTGAGCTGTACAGCGATACTGAGATTGTGGGCTGGTACCACCTGAATAGGGCAATTCTGAGGCAGCTCTGTGAGCTGTGCATTGTTGTGATGCAGGCACCCACATGACGGAGCCATGCTCTGTCAGAGGAGACTAAAGTGACAGCTTGCTTGCCACAGGTACCTTCTAGAGACCAACAGGGGACACCACAGGCATAACCCAGTTGGCCGCGTCACACCACCTCACCCAATTCCTCAGCGCACTGCTGCCACATGCTGCGGAGTACATCCATTTCCCCAGCACACTGGTGGAGTGCACAGCAAACACACAGGAGTTCCACAGGGTAGCACATATGCCTGGCATGCTAGGGGAAATAGACTGCACCCATGTGGCCATCCACACACCACCTGGCACCGAGGGGGCCGCATATATGAATCGGAAGGGCTATGCTAGCATCAACTGCCAGGTTGTGTGCGATGCCAGGGGTCGCATAATCAATGTCTGTGCCACACACCCTGGGGGAGCACACGATGCCTTCATCTGGCACCAGTTGGCACTGTGCCACAGATTCAAGAGTGGGGACATCCCCACTGGCCACTTAGTGGGTGAGTATGCAAACCACATGGACAAACATAGAGCTTGGGAGGGGCATGGTCAGAGGTGACATGGGTAGTGGCCTACATGGCCCAGGGCAGGGCGATGCTGATCACCAAACTAACCTCCACCCTCTACACACAGGTGACAGTGAATACCCACTCCATCCCTGGCTGCTCACTCCATACCAGCGGCCCACAACCCCATCTCAGCAATGCTACAATGAGGCACAAGCCACCACATGCAATGTCATTGTGCTTGTGTCAGATGCTGGGCACCATTGCACAGTGGTGTACAGTGCAATGCAGGCATCATCATGCACACACAACTGCGGACAGCAGCTGGGAGGGTGTGCAGATGGACTGGGTGTACGTGTGCAGGGCCGGGTACCCACCCGTGCATTGCCCGCTGAATGACACAATGCACACAGGGCAGCATCAGACAGTAGCTGTGCTGGGAGACAGGTCAGTCACACACCACAGTGCCATGGCCACCACGGATGCATGGGCAGCCTCACTGAGACCCACCAGTAGTGACAGGCTGACCACTGGCCTCATGGGGTGGCCCCGACAGTCCCCAAGGGGTTCCACTGCGTGAACATGACTGTGTTCGTGCAGGGGTCTGCAGCACACTGAACATGCCTGTGCCAGGCATGCTCGGGATGCCCACAGCTGAACCCGGTGTTGACAAGGATGGTGTCACACGACGCTGGGAATGGGGGTGGACATTGCACTGCGTGGTGTCTGTGACGCATGGGCAAATAACTGTGTGTCCATTGTGGCCATGACAGCAGTGAATGCCTGTGTCTGCCTGTCTATGGCAGTGGTCACATCCTCCTGCAACCAGTCCATCCCTGCCAGGAGCAGAGCGGTGTCTTTGCTGTGACGCTCCTCTGCCTGGTACAGAGCCACACTCAGTGCATCCACCGCCATCACAAGCTACATCTGCTGATTGACTGATGCTTGCAGTATGCGGGTGTGCTCATCCAAGAGGTCATCTGCCTGATCGGCATGCTGTCCCTCAGGGTGTTCACGGTCCTGATGCTCATCACCCCTTGAGGGTGGGTGCTGCACACCAGGGCCAGGCCTGGGCATGTCCACAGGTGGTGCACTGACGCCGCCCTCTGACACTGTACCCACATGGCCATTGGCCGACTGCTGATGCTGCTCCTCCGGCTGCCACTCCCCAGGGCTCAATGGTGCCACCACAGTGGCTGCAACAGTCCCACTGTCCTGTACACACACCAGTGCTGCCCCACTGGTGCTGACAGGCACAGGCTGGGACTGTGATGACACGCAGGCCTCCACGGTGGCACCACCCACAGCCATGGCCACGATGTCACTTGCTGTGTGGCTATCCTGTGGCACACACGTGTCACTGCCCATGACGTTAGCTCCATCATCATTGGTGATGGATCCGGCACCAGCCCAAATCTCAGCATGCTGGCATCCATGGACACTGGCACGCTGGGACACAGGCAGGGCCTTCTCCGCACCTGCTCCACCAACATCAGTCCGGATGTCCAGGTGGGCCCACTGTCACCCTGACCCCCCGTATTCCTGTGGAGGTGGATGGGTCCTCCTCCATCTCCATGTGACTGGCCTCAGTGGAGATGCCCACCACCGCTGACCCATGATGCTCAGGAGCTATAAGGGAAAAAATGTAGCATTACTGCATGTGACCTACTCTGTCCCCCCCAATAAACAGACCATGACCTACCATGCAGTGATGGGCTACCACCCATTTGGAATCCACCACCCAGAACACCCTCAATGGCATAATGCTGCATGCTGCAAGCAACCCACTCCTCCTGTGGGGTCAGGCGTAGCACCTCTGGCTGTCCCCCAACTGTCGCAGACCATGCTGCCCTGATGGCAGCCACCTTCTCTTTAATCCTCCGCCTGTCTGTGCCCATCTTTTTTTTGCACTCCTGCATGGAGTGCTGGTGGCTGCCATGCAGGTTTACAGCACACGCCACCTCCTCCCATGCAGCAGCATGGGCCTGTGGTGTTCCCTGGCCTCTGCTGAGAAGTGGCTCCTGGTCTAGGTAGGCCTTGAACAGGGTATCCGTCTCGGCCTTAGTGAAATTCGGCCTCCTCTTCCTCCCACGACTCTGTTCCTCCTCCACCACACGCTCGGTCATGATTTATCCTGTGAGAATGACAGGTGTTTCCAGTGACTGTGCAGTCCCATGCATGTCCCAAACACCACAGTCCACACTCCCAAACAGCATGCAACTCACCGCAATAGACTGCAGTAACCGACTATGGCCAGTGCAGCCCAATGTCGCACTTTTATAGCGCAACCCATGCAAATGAGACGAGGCGCATCTTTAAGTGGATGCAAATGCAGTGACTGCACCATTGAATGGCTGATTAGCTGATTTGCATATGCCAGCTGAATATTGCACTGTTGCACTTTGCGCAATTGTGTTGAACGTGCTGAGCCAAGGGCGCAGTTCTGTGACATGCACAGTACACACCTAACTGCTCATGCCTGGGTTAATGAAGCAGGCACCTGCTGTGCTGCTGATGTGCAGTGCATGAGAGGCAATGCAGGGCACGACCACCATTGTGCCAGTGGTGCTACATGCTGTTCACCTATATGGCGCTGTGGCACTGGGGCATCGTAGGCGCACTGGGACAACAGTGCGGTAGGCCACTACCGGAGGTGGCACACAGGTACCCAATCACGCTACATGCATTGGATTCCAATCACGCTGTGGCTGTCCGTGCGCCAGAGACCCTTGACCCTGTGCTCGACCTTTGCCCCCAGGTGCCATACGTCAGTCATGGGTGCACCACTATCGCGCTGTTCAGTGACAGCACAATAGGGAATGGCAGCGCTGTACTGTGCAGCATCTGCATGTGGCAGGACCATGCTGCAGAGGGCCATTTTGATTGAACTGAGCAGCAGAGATGGTGCGGAGGATTGCTGTGCAGTGGAGCCAGATTGAGCTGGCAAACCTTATGGCCATAGTCGAGCCACATGTTGGGGCTTTGTTTGGGGAGGCACCCCTGGACAGGGCCAGTAGTGAAGTATAGCAGGAGGTGGCCAACACCCTGGAGGAGGCCACCAGTATGGGGCGGACGGCAGAGCAGTGCCGCCACCATTATGGGGACCTGAGGCGCAGGGACCCGGACCTGCTTGCCCGCCTGTGGGCAAGTGCCAGGAGGGGCACGGTGCCACAGCCAGGTAGGTGCAACATCCATACACGTTTATCGTCCATATGGGTATCACGGGTGCATGTGTCCGGCACATGGGTGGGCTGTCCGGTGTTGGCCGTGGTGGTGGTGTCAGGGTGCGTGGTGGGTGGGTCTGGCTGTGTGGGATTGCACACACATGGGGGTGGGGGGACATTGATACCAGATTGTACTGATGTTCCTCTCCCCATGTTTGCACCTTAGGGCCAGAAGAACGGAGGCGCAACCGCAAGGGGAGGCACCGCATGTTGGAGGAGAGGAGGGATGAAGGTGGTCCATGGCACGTGGACCAGCCTGCTGATGGTGAGTGCCTTACATCCATGATTACTATTGCATGCTGTATAACTGGGTGGGCAGTTGGGCATGGCCACCATCCAGTAACACCACTGCCATGCATGCAACTTGTTACAGTCAGCACTGTCCAGTGGCACTGCATGTCTGGGAGTGCATCAATGGTGGTCCACGTGTGCACTGGGCACATGGCTGTGGCACTGCCTTCACACCGCATAGCCAAGTCACTGTACGGCCATGGTGGTGCTGTGCAGGAGGATGGGCAGTGGGTATGTGCAGTGGTCCACATGGCTGTGGCTGCCTGGGTGGGCAGGTCTTGTGGACATGGTCACTGTGGTTGGTCGCACACTATCACAGGGGCGTGTCACATGGCTGTATGCCATGCACAATAGGTGGGCTGAAGGGGGATGGACGGTCACACCTATTGACTCTGCTCCCTCATCCTAGGTGGCTGTACTCTCCGGCAGATCCAGCGGGACATCCAGGAGCTGCTGGGGGTTGGGAGGGAGACTTTGGAGCTCCTGAGTCACATCCAGTGCCATGGGGTGAGGAGGAGGAGGCAGAGATCCCATCGGCGCCAGGAGGAACAGGACCGGGGTGGCCAGTGACGTCCCCATGCCCCAAATACCACCTTCCCCCCTTTGACCCACCCTCACACCCCTTCTTCCCTCTCCCATATGTTCACCCCGCCCCTTACCCACCCCCACATGTTATGTGGCCCTTCCCCCACTATTGTATACAGTTTTGTATATAGTTTTACTGTACATAGTTTTAATATATATATTTTGTTATAACAACTGTGGTGGTCTGTGATTTGCAGTGGGCTACAGGTGCTCAGCTGCAGTGGTGTGCATGGCGTCAGAAGTGGTGCATGCATGGGCGTGTGTGCGTGTGCAGAGGTGAACCACCTATGGAGTGGACAGGGGGATCAGTCACTGTCTGTGGTTTGTGTGTTGTACTCTTTGCACTGCATGCCTAAGTGCAGTGGACCACGGGGCCTGCACTGTGTGCATGGCACCCCTGTCAGACTGTCCATGGCCTGTGCAGCTGACACCCTTGCATGTCTGTGATATGTACAGTCTACTGGTGTGTCAGTGGTGGCTGTCCATGCTGGATAACAACTGTACCCGGCACAATGCCAGGTTGACCTCCATCACCAGTATGGTGCATGTCTGCCTCTGGTGGCACTGTGGCCTCCGCTGTTGTTGTCCTCCATCCATGCTGTTGCTTGTGTCTGTTGCAGGGGATGTGATCCAGTGTCTGTCACTTGTGCTCCGGCAGCATGCTGGTGGCATACAGCTTCATGGTGCCTGCACAGGGTGGCTGGCACACCTGTGCAATGTAGGGGTGCTGGCTGTGTGTACACATCAGCCGTGGCCACACGCCAGTGGCTTGGTTGACCCGCTACGGTGTCCCTGTGTTGCTGTGCTCTTGGGTATGGGTGGGTGTTTGTCCATGCACTGTGTTGCATCCTGTGTGGTGCATGCCTCCATGCTACACTGTGCGTGTCTGTGCTGGCTGTTGTGGCCAGTGCTGGGATGGGGTGTGTCCTTGGGAGGGTGTGCAGGGTGCTGTACCACTGGAGGTGGGTTCGGGGGCATTCCCTGTCACATGTGGGGTACCTCGTGTGCTGACGCATGGTCGGTATCTCAGCTGTACCTCGGGGGGGGACATGCAGGGCGGCACTGTGTATGCATCTGTTGCATCACTGTCTGCTGCCGCCCACTGCAGGGTGCCCATGGTGGGACTGTCTTGCATGGCTCCATGGTGCACAGGGTTGCATTGTCACAGTGGGGGTGGTGGCATGCATGGGGTGTCCTGCACTGTTGGGTGCTGCTCCTGGGCAGGGTGTATGGGGATCATGGTGCAGGGTGTGCTCTGCATTGGTGGGATGGTGTGGTACAGGGTGGTCGGCCATCCTTGTGTGCCAGTCACAGCTTGCCAGGGGGTGTGATGGGGCACCATGGCCCGGCTGTGGGTTGGTTGCTGGTATCCATGGGCTGGTGGTTATTCCAGTTCTCCCCCGGTTGTGCAGTGCATGGGGTGTGGGGAGACGATGTCTGTTCTGCTGTGTGCTCCTCTGCCTGTCTGTGGCATGGGTGGTGGGCCCCTGCAACCCTGGTTGTGCTGTTGCATTGCTGCCCTGCTGCTGGGGGCATCTCTGGTTGCGCTATGGCACATCTGGACTGCTCAGTTGAACATCCCTTGTTATGCTATGGCACATCAGATATGCTCAGCTTCACCTCCCTAGTTGCGCTATGGCGCAGGTGGTGCGATATTCAGTTGTCAGCCGTAGGCGTATCTTGGCCTGCGCAGTTTTTGAATATCGCACTTCTTGCACATGGGCGCAGTGGAATTGCGCTTGCTCCTGCTGTTGCGCACTTTTTGGGTGCAGTTTGAATATCTGGGCCAATAAGTCTATATTTCTCATGAACAGTCAAACTTATACTATCTTAAACATGATATATCTGCAATTCTGTAACAAGTGACTAGTGTATGTGTACATTCAAAACCCAAACCTAACACAGACCCCCTTGTAATTAAGATACTGTTATCCTAATATGTCCATGTATAAACATGTGTCCATATGTACCTAATCTGCTGTTGTATTAAATAACAGTTCTATAAATCTAAAACCAAAACAAAACACAACTGACAGCTTCAGCTTTTATTCAGGCATAGTTAAAATAGGGATCCTTTAGAGGTATGAATATAATTTACAAAAACAGAGACATTTTAAACAGCTGCACATAAGTAATCAATTGCTGTCCCTTTTAACTCAAGGGATCATTTCTAAAATGTGCAGACTAGCATGGGGACCACTTTTTTTCAGAGCATGCCACCACTGGCAGCAACCACTTCAAGACTGCTACTACCTTCTCCTAATACAAACAGGGGAAAACCAGAAGTAGTCTACCAGCACTGTGATCAATATGGTTAAGGCACATTTACCAGAAATTACTGCTAGAAAAGAATGAGAAAGTGACTGTGATGACGAGCAAATCTGAGACCAGATCTCTAGTTTGTTAATAGTCTCCTACTGAGTCTGATTTTTACAGTTATGTGGGCCAAGCTCCACAAATACTATGTCATCATCAGATTTTTAAAAGAGCACTGCAGAAGCATGTAACCAGACCACTGTCTGATGTTCTGCCCCAGTGCTCAAGCATAGTTTCCAGTGATTCTGTTTATGGGGTTGCCTCCGTGATGACGACACCAACACAGCGAACTACCGCACTGTCGACAAAATCGACAGTTCGCCAACAGATCACTGTGTTGATGCACCTGAGATGGGACACTCTGTCTCCCAGTCCTGCACCCTCTCCCCAAATCAACTCCAATTCGGAGTTGATCATATTAAGTGGGGGGTGCATAGAATATAGGACTGGGAGACATTCAGGATTTATGTCGACCACAAATTGTGGTCGACATAAATCCCATTGCTGTGATGCCAGTTGATGAAAGTGTTGTTGAACTGGCATCATAGATCCCTGTTTATGCAACCCTTTCCCTCTGCAGCCTGCATAAACATACCCACTTCCTGGCACACTACTTTTCCTTTCCGCAAGTGTGGACATGATGGCCGCCATGTGCAACATGGTGGCACAGACTTAAAGTATGCATACATGAGTATCGTGCATATGCATGTATCTCCCACACCACCTTTGGCTAGCTGGCACCCTCCCTTAAAAGAACTACTGACATCTACATGGCATACAATTTTGCTTTGGCAAAGCTAATCTCATGGTACCACCCCTAGCATTGGA
The DNA here is from genome assembly GCA_016271365.2 of Neoceratodus forsteri. Taxonomy (NCBI): domain Eukaryota; kingdom Metazoa; phylum Chordata; order Ceratodontiformes; family Ceratodontidae; genus Neoceratodus; species Neoceratodus forsteri. Next base: position 254,404,380 of record CM028137.1, on the reverse strand, counting down.
GTGAATACTAATCTCATTATCCAGAGGACAGGGGTGGGGTACATACTAAAATGGACCTTTTTATTTTCATCCAGGTGCTGGGGAGAGGATGCTAGGCATATGCTAGACCTAACTGCTGAGGAGCCCCAATAACATTCACACTAGAAGCAATAAGCGGAATGTCCAAAGCAGTAACTGTGGTTTTGCAGTATGGCTTTATTTACAGATGTTAGTTAAAGCAAGGGTGGTCCCCCAAATGTTTATCATTGCAATACAGCCACTCTCTCTTTTGCAGGACACTTTGCTAGGCAGTAGTGATTTCCACAAGAAACATTTCTATCTCTCTTCCAAAGTGTATATTTGTGGGATGTGCCACACACTTTAAACATTTTCCACACATTTCCATTTCCAAGGTGTATATCTGTGGGATGTGCTACACATTTTGAAATCCTCCTGGTTCATGGTCATTGCCCAGGGAACACTGGTGCCCATCCATGAACCACTTAGCCCTGCCTGTAACTCCAGATGACGTTCCTCACCCTTTGCCCCAAACAGCCTCTGCCATTCCTTCAGGGTTACACCAAATGAGTCTCCAATCCCCAATAAATTGCTAAAGACTCCCAACTTTAACTTTTAATTTAGCACAGTTGTGTTGAAAGTGGTCCTGACCAGTGTGATCTAGCCTTATCTAGGGCACACACACACCTCAGACAGCTCCTTCAGAGAACAATCTCAAATTCTGTACTCATAGATTAGTTGTTCCTTCCTCCCAGTTATGGAAAGAACAAAAGGCATCTTTCTTTCTCTGGTAGTTGTCAGATTCTACTCATTGTTCTTCCTTAAGGCAGCTATGACCTTCAGGGGATTTCCCCTTGGATCCACAAGAACTGCATTCCCTCTTACTCCCCCTGCAGTGAAACTGAAGAGTCCTGTAGGCAAACTGAAGATTTTACCAAACGAGGGTGAGAAATACCAGGGCCCCTTTTCACAGAGCCCCAATGGCAGACCTCCTGCCAGTTTAACTGCCACACTTGAACTTACTGATGAACATTCTAAGCTCCCCAAGAGCAGCTTACTCTAAAATGGCTATGCTGCTGTGAGAGTTCTAAATGACATAATCATCCTTCTCTCAGGCTAGCTGAGTAAACAATGATGTCATTATGCAGAAAGCCCCTAATGACCTCCCCACCAGCTGCCTCTTCCTACCTGTCTAAGACTAGTACTAATGGGATTCTAGTAACCCAAGGGGACTAGGCTGTTATACATAGTTATGTCAGCACTGTGATGTTGTGCAAGGCTGACTCCAGGGCAAACTGCACATGCACGAGTATCACACATGTGGTATTATGGCTGACTCCTGTGCAGTGAGAGCACAGAATATTCTGTTCACTGCTCTTGCAGCTCCTAAAAGCTCTCCACAGCCATATTGTCTCTGACCAGAATTTGTTATATCAGTGCTGTGTCTTTATAGTGATAATGACAATGTATCTTTACAAGAAAATATCTTTTGCATTGCACCTTGTCATGTGGAACCTCATGTTCTGTACTATAGCATTAGCTCTGTTATGTACTCTTGCTAAGACATTGACCTCTAAGTTGCCATACATTGATGAAAAAAACAATAAGGTATGCAGATACTCAGTACATCGCTGTATAACACAGTAGATTTATAAAAGGGAGTTTGGTCTGTTCAGGTTCCTCATTAGTTAAGACCTCATTGCATGAGACTGCATTAACCTTGCATATACCCTGGTGTCAATGGTAGGGGTGCATAAATTGTGAGCACGACCTGCCAAGATCAAAAAGATCAATGTGCTAATTACATGCCATCATAGTCAAAAGGTAACAATGCAAATAAAAATAACCCAGTGGCATCAAAAACAAAGTTATGCAAATAAAAAAAAACACAAACATTATCAGCAGCCCTCACCCTGATGGCAACATTGCTCAAGAATCAAACACTGGAAAGGAAATCCATCCAAATACTTTGAAAAAAACATACTTCATACTCAAAAATCCAACCTCAAAGAGCCTCAGTGCTGCTCACACAAGAAACAAATCTTAAACACCTAAAGAAAACACAAAATATATTCCAAAACTTTGATTATACACAACAGCAGAAACATGTATACATGGAGAACTAAACCATCAACAAAACATCTACAAACATTGCTATGAAAGCTGTTATAATATCTAGTTACTTATCCGACATGTAGAAACAAACGCACGACAGTCCCAAACTCTCTGCTTCATCCTAATCATCAACAACACTGCAGTGAACCTGAGATAGAGCATGTGGCATCTCATCAACAGCCAGAGGCTTCTAGGTCAGACTCACAGATTACATTGAAAGTACTGGAAACTGAAACACAGGAATACCTATTTAAAGCAGGAGGAAAAACTATAACCATGCAACCATAACCTACTCCTTGCACCTGACTAGTGATGTGATCCAACTATAACCTAAACCCTGCTGCATATCTAATTTATTTATGATAATTCTGGGTGAGCGAATAAATGATTTCAAATATTTGGTTGCATATTCGTATTCAAGTCCCCAAACATTCAGAATTTGGTACTCATATTTATTATTCATGTTTCTGTGGAGGAAAAAACAGCCCACACCCTCCTCCACATCCCAACTGTTTAAAAATACATATCCTCCACCCACCCACCTCACCCTCACACCCCCTGTTATGGGGGCTGCATCCCCAGAACCCCCCCACTAAAGATTTTCAACTCCGGGGGGGGTTCAACTCGGGGAGAGCACAAATGTGCAAAAAATAAATGAATCTGGGATCAGGAATCAAACACAGTCCCAGACGCAGTGCCTGGGTTCTTGCTGCTGTGGCTCAGTCCAGTGAGCCACAGCAGCTGCTTGGCAGAACTCACTCCCAGCAGAGGTCATATCCTCTTACTGGGAAAGTGCTACTGGTGCAATACTGCATACAGCAGTATACGTGGTATTGCACCATTAGCGGTTACAGCCTACGCTCTAGCTGTTTAGCCATAATGTCATAAGCTATTAAGCATGTGACATTATGACCCAGTAGGTCACCCCAACACCACCCACAATTTAATGTTTAAAAAAGAATCCCACCATGAGCAACCAGCACAACCTGCCCACCTTCATGGCTGGCAGCAGTCTGTTGTAGTGCTTTTGTGCTTTTTTTAAGTTGGTCCTAGAAAGAAAGACATAATCCACCCAACTCCCCAGCAGCCACATCCAATTCCTAACCTCCTTCCCCCAGCACCCACATTTCCTTATTGAAGTCCCCCTGGTACAGGAATGCAACCAATGCAACCCACCCACCTTCACGGTCAGCTGCCTCCTTGTGATTGAAAGCACTCCCATGCTTGATCACTTAGATAAACAACTGATTATTCCCATGGTGGGATCAGTTTTTAAACATTAGCCTTTACATTGTAGGTGTTGGGGGTAGGGTGGAGAAATGGGGGGTTGTGTATCTTTGGGGGGTTATTTATTTCAGGACCTACTTAAGAAAAAGGGAAGCACTATGAAGAGATGGCCAGCCTTTGGAGGCATGGCTTGTGCTGGTCACCTATTGTGGGATTGTTTTTAAACATTAAATTGTGGGTGCTGTGGGGAGTGTTTTTCAGGCAACTAATCAGGGAGCACTCTTGTGATGAGGCAATATTGGACCTGGTGCTCACTAACAGGAACAGTATTTCACATGTCAAGGTGGGTGGCTACCTTGGGAACAGTGATCACTGTACAGTGTGGTTCAAGATAAAGACAGCAGTGAAATTGAACCACACAAGGATAAAGGTCCTGGACTTCAGGAGGGCAGATTTGTAAAAAATGGATGAATGCCTCAGAGATGACCTAGCGGGGGAGATGACCTGGGTGTTGTGCAGAAACAGTGGGCAAAGCTAAGGAAGGGCATAGTGAAGGCAACAAACCTCTGTGCAATTAACTTGCACAAATACAGGAGGAAAAAGAGAAGTGGCTGAAAAGGTAAAGGACAAAATGGTAGCATTCATGCTATATAGACGCAGAGGGAAAAGGAAAGGGAGGCGTAGCTGGAGAAACAGAGGGAGGCAGGGAAAGCAGTAAGGAGTGCAAAGATGCAAACTGAAGAGGAAATAGCTCAGAGTGTAAAGAAGGTGGACAAGACATATTTTTTCCATAAAAGTTTTTATCCACCATGGCAGGACAGGCAGCAACTCAGCCCTGTCTCCATACACTATAGCCATCCCTTACCACCTCCTCCTCCTCCTCCTAGTTAATGTCCTATCCCCTGTAGATTCCCCCTTTCAGCGGGTCCAGGGAGGGAGGGCCACCCTCTGCTAGATAAATATTCAGATCCACCTGGACCAGAGCAGCAGTGGGGGCTACAGCATGATGGGCAGGGCTTAACGGAGCCTGTCCTCCATGTTTTCCTCCTTCTTTTTCTCCCCTGGGCCCACAGATGTGCAATGAGCACAATGTGGGTGCTCCGCCTCCATGGAGATGCCAACAGCACTCTGAATGTGGGATCCCTTCCCACACAGCATGACTCACGCACTCTGTCACCTGGATCCTCCAGATAGCAGTCAACAGTGAGCCATGACAACCCGCCCCCCGAGGGATGAAAGCAGTCCTATGGAGGCTTAATCCTCCCACACCTGGCTGGCCCCTAAGCAATCCACGTTTGTTTCCAAAGCGGGGTCACTGGTGTGGTAGGAAGAAAGGCACTCAGCGCCTCAGCCCTCCACACCATTAGGCTGACCTTAAAGTGACTTACCAACTTCCCCTGATGTCATGTTTGCAGATCACCTTCCCTTCATTGAGTGATGCAAAGCTCAGCTGCCATGAATTTAAGTATTAAATATATTCAGATGCTCAGTTTTTTAACATTTTTGTGCCACAGTTGTCTCTGCATGTTTTTTTTCTTTGTTTGAAGGTCGCACATGAGCAGTGCATCCACATGCATGAGTGACATCAGCACAGGGAAGGTGTTCCCACTGCACCTTTCTCACTGCTCGTTCATTCATCTTTCTTGGACCCAGCCTTAGTGAGTGCAGATCCAAAACTGAACTGGGAAAAATTACAGCACTGATGACTGAAACTGTTTGTTATATTGGCAACTGAGGTGGATACTTGCTTTTGGGATTGCAGAAGTGGTAATTTCACCTGATTTTCAATTTTACTCATCTGACTAAGCTCTGTGTCCTAGGTCCATCGGTTCTAGGAACATCACAATCTACATTGCTTGAGTACAGTGTTACAGTTTTAATAAGTGCTGCAAGTACATAATTATAACAACAAGTCTGTATAAAAAATACATTTTTTTAACTGAGTGGCGCTGTAAACTGTAGCGTATTGGGACACAAAAGGACGACTTTTGAACTGGGCAGATCTATAAATTGCAGTAAGCTTTTCAGTATTGGTACATAGAGGTCTGTGTTAAATGGACAACTTTTTCAACAGTTCAGAATTGTAATGTGCGGTAAGAGTATAAGCACTGAGCTGCACAGTCCAATCCAAGGGGAACAGTGCAGTAAACTGTGTATTTTTGGCAAGTGCTGCTTCCAGTGTGATTGCTTCAGTAAACTGCCTTTGCTATTGCATTTGATTGTCACCATCATTATAGACAGTTTATATTTTTCCTGTGCTCCTGTGTTTTCTTGGGCTCATTTGGTGTTCTCATGCAAGCACCATAACACTGATCACCAAAGTATGCTTAGATGTGCATGAATAAAGGGACATGGTGCACTGAATTGTTTCTCCAGCTTGCCAGCTCCTCGCTAAGTTTATAAATGAATGCAATAAAATCCGTTATATACTGTACATAGTTATATTTTACATAGTTTACAGTGTATCTCAAAATTAAACACTTCGTTTTTTAACATTTTAACATACAGTCTTTATTTATAATTAGGATTATAGCACCATTGAATGTGCTGCGGAGCGTCAGCAAAAGAAGAGACTGCAGTTGCCATCCTCTCCCGATGCTGTGGTGCCAATGTATGGCTTCTATGGTGTTATATTGCAAAGTGTGCTAGTCAGTTCGGCATACTTAGGTAATAATGTCCAAACCAAAATATGGGCTACACAGCAATGAATGCAGGGAGTCTACACAATGCACTATGACTTCAGTAAGGCATGGGAGACAGTATACTGCAGCATCTGTTGTATTTGCTGTACACTTTACGCATGTGCATCAGAGATCCACTGTAATGGAAAAAATGGGAAAACACAAATGGCTTGACACAGACCGAAGTGGTAATGGTGACATAAGTGAGGAAGGGTGGTTCAAATACAGTCTAACACTTGAGTACCAACCACAAGGATATGTCCCTTTTTGTAGTGGACCAATCAAATGGTACTTAGGCTATCTAAGCATAAATACAGTCTCTTTCTCCATGAGAAGGGTATTGGCAGTGTCATTTTTAATCTTAGGGGTTGGGGGACGACCACCGACTGTACTGTGTATTTTTTGCTCAATTCATAATGCACCTGGAGGCACACATGTAGCGGCAATAAGCCAATGTCAGGATGGTATTACAGATGCTTATGCAGACACTAATGACAGCTGCAGTCTGTATTGTTCCTGAGCGCTTAGGGGTAACACAAAGCTGGTGCAATAATTTATACTTTTAAATTTATAACATTCTGTAAACAGGGGAATTGGTGACTTCAACAAATTACTCAATCACTGATACCTCTAAAGGGGAAAGTACAAGCAGGCCCCCAACCCCCAAACACACACATACAAAGAGAAGAAAGTTATAGCGTAGACCAATTGGCACTAGGGCAAAGACAGACCCAAACAGTATAAATAATTTACAGATAATAAAAGTTCTTTGCTGCAGCATTTTTCTAAGTGTATGTGTGCTGCTTGTAATTTCCACCCTGTGCTCCATCAGAGTGAGTGACTGATAAATCAATTGGCGGGAGGTCACTACTGACTAGTACCAGGTGAGGAATTTGGAGAAATTGGATTTGGACAAATTGTGAGCCATTTATCCTGCTCAAGCAATGCCACCAGATTGAGCCGTGCTCTCAGTGTCAAGCTGGAGAGTGGCCAACAACTCATTCGCATAGGGAAAGCAATCACCCCCCCTCAAAAATAGAAATATAAAAACCCAGGGTACTATCACTAGCATTTGTGTGGGCAGATCGATGCTGGGAGTAACAGAACACACACCATACCTCAATTTTGCACAGTAAAATGACAGCAATGACAGGAACCAAACCGTAGCACTAAGTAGCAAAATATAACATTAACAGTCTGTGTTGCTAAGTCTGCTCTCGCTGCTGTACTGGAATGGATCGGGACTACTGCTGTGACTGCCTGAGCTACTGCCCACATCATTCTCGCTGCTGTCATAGGGTCATCCCTATGGGGATCTACTATGCAGCGGCTGTCAAATTGTGGCACTATGTCAGTGTCCGAAGATCACTGTTAGTGCAGGACAACATAATGCTTTCATCATCGGACCCTGAAAATGAACTGTTTGACATTGCCATTGTCGTGCTGCATGCTGCGACCAAGAGCTCTGTTATCAAGACAGAATTGCTGCGACCAAGAACTAATTTTAATTGCAGAGCACAGATCTCCCTGTGGTGACATTGCAAAGGTAATGAGTGTCAAAGGTCACCAAATACAGGCTTCAATACACAAAATGATGCTTCCTGGTTTGTGAGGGTGTAAACCTGATTTAATTTGCTAAAATAGGCTATGCATCTATCAAAATACATTGCAAATCAGTTCTATATGCAGTCACCTTGCAGTATATGTGTTCATATATCCAAACTTGGTAAATCGCTTTAAGGACAAGATTTTTAGGTATGCTAGCAAAAAGAGGAAGACCAGGAAAGGGATTGTAATGTTAAGAAGGGAAGAGAGGATTGTGCAGAGGAGGATCAGGAAAAGGCAGATATCCTGAGCAAATGCTTTTGTTTGTATTCATAGAGGAGGGGGAAAGGAAGGGGCCACATAAAGGCAACAGGAGTACTGGAGGAGGGTGGCAGACTCTAATCCTTTTTCAAAGGAAAGAGTCCTGAAGACATTCGCTAATCTGACAGTGGACAAATGGGGTAAATCCAAGGGTATTGAGGGAGCACAGGGAAGTACTGGCTGCACCTCTGACAGTCCTATATTATGGCTTATTGGAAACAGGAGTGGTTCCAGAGGACTGGAGGAGGGCAGATGCAGTCTCACTTCACAAAAGTGGTAGCAGGCAGGAGGCTGGCAACTATAGACCAGTCAACCTGACATCAGTGGTGGGGAAGTTAATGGAGCCACTGCTAAAGAAAAGGATTGTGAAGTACATTGAATCAAGCATGTTACAAAATCTGAGGCGGCATGGAGTCACAGGGGGGAGGTCACGCCAAACAAATCTGATTGATTTCTTTGACTTAGTGACCAGTGAATTAGATCAGGGTGGGGCAGTGGACATGATCTACCTAGATTTCAGTAAGGCTTTTGAACACATTCCACATACAAGACTCATAAGGAAACTGAACAGTTAAGCAGTGTATCCTAAGGTGGTAAACTGGGAAGGAAACTGGTTAAGAGATAGGTGACAGAGGGTGGTGATAAAAGAAGTTCACTACGGAAAAAGGTGAGTAACCAGCAGGGTGCCAGAGAGCTCAGTACTGGGACCAGTCCTCTTTTAATGTCTTTTTAAGTGACATTGCATATGAGCTAGGAGGGCAGATCTGTGTATTTGGGGAAGACTCCAAAATCTGCAATAGGGTGGACATTCTGATGGGGGTGTAAACAATGTGCGGAGACCTGAGAAAACTCAAGGAGTGGTCAAGGGCATGGTAGCTGGCAAAATCATGCACTTACATATTTCTTTAGTTATACAGTGGATTTCACTTACGTGCACATTGGATAAGTGCACTTTCCTGATAAGTGCACACTTTTCCAGGTTCCTGATTTTTTTATTGTTCACATAGTACAAAAAAATCTGTTATGTGCACACTGGAAAAGTGCATATTTCAGCTAAATGCACAGTTTCACAGTTCCCCAACACATCTCTCCCTAGGTAGTTAACAATTCTTAAGTGCACAAGTGATTCTAAGCAGTTGTAAAGCAGCATTTAACACCCTATGTCACTCAGCTGGCACTGAAAAGTTGCAAACAGACTAAGTTAATTTCCTTTTTCGGGTCCACAAGCAATACAGATAATGGGGACAGATTTTTTTGCTTTGATCTTTTTTTTATAGCATTGTGTTTCATTAAGATATTTTTCAATGCTGCACAGTAGCACATTTTTATATTTTTTACATTTTTAGTATATTGCTATGACAAATAAATGCAAAATGTCGTTACAGTGTCACGCCGCTGTTATTTTCTTTATGTTGCATCAGTTCGGATAAATGCACATTTTACTTAAATGCAAATTTTCTTGCTGCAAAACAGAAGTTCATTTAAATAGATTCCACTGTATATCAATTGACTGATGTTATTTATTTATTTGATAACTGGATAGAACATTGGTCCAAAAGATTGTTTTCAGGTATGACCCGGACCAGAAACTCAGAAGCGGAGTACAGAAATCCACAGGTGGAGTACAAAATGGGAGAAGAGGTATTGACAGTCATTAAGCAGGAAAGGGTCCTGAGAGTAATCATATCTGATGACCCTAGTGTGCCATGCACTGCAACAAGGCAGTTGGTAGGGCTGGTGGGAAGCTGGGATGCATTAGGAGTGGTATCACCAGCAGAAGAAGGGAGATAATGTTGCTACAGCACTGATCACTGGTGAGGCCCCACCTAGAGTACTGTGTCCATTTCTGGAGACCACATCTCTGGAAGGACATGGACAGAATGGAAGCTGTCTAGAGGAGGGAAAATAAACTGATGCAGGGTCTGCATCAGAAGCCCTATAAGGAGAAACTAAAGGACTCGATATGTACGCCCTGTAAGACAGGAGGGAGAGAAGAGATATGATAGTGACCTATAAATACCTCATGGGGTAAATAAGGTACAGGAGGGGAGTATTTTGCAGAAAAAAAAGATGCAAGAGAACAAGGGGACATGCAGTGAAGCAGGAGTGGGGTAAATGCAGGAGAGATGTGAGGAACTACTTCTTCACCAAAAGAGTCATGAATGCCTGGAACAGTCTTTCAGCAGATGTGGTGGGGTGAAAACTGTGGTGGGATTCAAGAATGCATGGAAAAGGTGGAAGGGAATCTTATTAGAAACTGGGGGAGGGGAGCCAGAGATCAAGCAGGGTCTGCGGTGACACTTTAGGCAGTGGGAAAAATGAGCATACTGGGTGGGCCAAATGGTCCTTATCTGCCATCAAAGTTTATGTGTCTATGTAAAATACATTTTCAACATTTTCTGAATTTTGGTCTATACTGTTTACATGAAAAATAAACAGCAATGGCATAAATGTGGATATGAAAAAAGTATTTCCAAAGTAATCTTATTGCATTTCATTTTTCTTAAGTAACCCCATGTCTTCCTACATTTTGCAGACTATACCTACAAAAGTATCGGAAGATGATTTATTTGACTGGGTGACTACTGACCTGTGAAAGTATCAGAAGATAATAATCAATGAGTTTTATAGAAAATGTATCAGCATTACTTTCTGCCTCTGCACCCTGTATGTGCATTAATTAGCATAATGCACACCCTGTTGAGTGATATTGATTACTTATTGCACACCCTGTTGTGTGATTTTGTTTACAGCATTCCATGGAACTCTTTGATTATTAAGAAGTTTGTTTAGTGGAAAGGAAGGAGGTGGGTGAACAAGCTGTGGATTAGGCAGGGACTGATGTTATAGTGTTGATAGTGAGAAATGGGCAAATTGGATGGGTCAAGCAGTCCTTATCTGTTAAATTCTATGTTTCTGTTTACACAGCTACACAGTGAGCTGAATCGCTGCATTGTCATGTGATCGGATTCCACATCTCACTAGACAGGATTTTTCTGTTCCATTTTGTACCAGAGCATAACCTATAAATGCATTGTATCTACTTATTCAATAAAGCCTGAGTCTGAGGGCCTTTCTAGGAGGATAATGGTTAGTAGGAGGAGTTATGTCCTGAAGGAGAAACTCAAGGCTTTCAACCTCCCAACAGGCATTATCCACCTAGAAAGGTTTAACTACAAGGAAATTATTGCGGTTATAAACTTCTTTTTTTTAAATTGTAGAAAATGTTAAACTGCTTCAGATGTTACTAGTCTCTTTGTAGTGGCCATAGCTATCTGTAAAATTATGTTTATTGGTGCACTTTCTAGGCATTTATTAATGGATAATTCATGTTTGCTTGGCCAGTCAGCACACAGCTTTTATTAGATAACATCGACAAAAGGTTTATGATCTCTGATTAAACCCCCTGAGTGTATTTCAATACTTTTGCAAATTATTCATGGATTAGTTAAATGAACTCTATTGTTGAGACATACTATACAGTACAACCCAGATTCTGAGCCCTCATATGCCCCCTTCACACCATGAACAAGGCCCCTGGCAACTCTCTGCTAGTGCCTCCCCCCATTCCCCCAATCCTCAGTTAGGAGGGTAATAAAGACTCCCACATCTTCTTGGACCCCCCCAGTCCTTAGGTTCAGAGTGTGTGTGTGTGTGTGTGTGTGTGTGTGTGTGTGTGTGCATCTCTCAAAGATCATTAACAGGACTCTCCAGGTTAAGCCGTATCACCCCAGCACTGTGGGATCTGCACTTGCTGCTGATCAAATGGCACATTTCTTATACGATCAGGTTATTAACCTATAAGGTCCTGCATGGTCTGGATCGTGGTTACCTACATGATCTCTTGCATCTGTACTGCCCCACTCGCTCCCTCTGTTCTTCCAATGAAGGCCTCCTAGTGCTTCCCAAAACTTGATTAAAAACATCTGGGGACAGAGCCTTCAGGGTAGCTGGACCAATACTATGGAACTCACTACCGAGGGTTCTGAGGGATGCATCTTCAGTGGAAATATTTCAAAAAGATCTCAAAACCTACCTTTTTGCCCAGGCATTTGGCTCTACTGTGTATTTTAATTGATTTTAGTCAATGAACGTATTAGTGGTTTGTAAATTTACTTATGTCTATGTTGGGCTATGTACAGTAGTATGTGATCGTATGTTTATTACTTTATAATGGTGCCCTGGGCCTCCAAGGAAGGATGCCAGAAATAAAACTACTAGCACTACTACTAAACAAATATTACTGGCTATTCTGACAACATCAATCAAGACGCTGGTACTCTCAGAGCAACCAGTAATGTCTACCAGTGTCGAGACACTCACAAGCACACAGCGAGCCTAGGGACTGGGGCCAGGAGTCAAGATGCCACTGAACTAGCCAGAAGAGATGTCAGAGACCTTTGTTGTGACACACTCTAAGACTGAGGATTGTAGTCAGGTGGAGCACTAGCCAGGCGAGACATTGGAGACCTTATTTATAACACCCGCTGACTGAGGATTTATTGCATGGAGGATTCAATGCTTGGGCTATGTGCTCACAAAGGTTGAATACGTTGAGGTTGAGGTTAGGTGAAGGGGTTCTATAAAAATATGCTAGAGAAGGCAGCTACTTAAACTTGACTGGTGCCACAATGTACTAAGTGAAATCCAACTTCAAAACAAGTCTGTCAACACTGTCTACTGAAATAAGGACCTTAAGTGATAGGTATCATTAAAAAACATATCTATTATACAACACAGTTTAAAAATACTGTATACAGCAGCACCCTCCCCACTGAACATCAACATTTCACCTTAGCCAACGCTTAGTCAAGTCATGGCTAACAGGTATGGGGTGCTTGTTAAAAAGCATCTAGTTTAAGTGATACACTCTCATATTAAAGCAATCCTTCTTATGTAGCCACATATAACTCAAAACCCAATGAAGACGAATAATACACATATATTTATTTATTTAGTTTTTGTTGATAAGGTAAGTGCACTAGACAAATCCTGCCTATTTTCAGGCATGATCTGGGGAAGGGGGATACAGATGAACGCCAATTGACCTTGAACCAGATTAAGCTGTTGGTGGTATTTTTAGTAAATGAGAGAAATTTGGCCAGGACGCAGGGGAAATTACCCTACTCTTTTTCGATAAGTGCCATGGGATCTTTAACATCCACCTGGACTACCACCAATCCAGGCAGATGGCACCTCAGTTTAACGTCTCATCTGAAAGATGGCACCTCAGAAGTGCAGCACCCCTCTCATGCTTCACTACAGTGTCAGTACTAGGATATTAACCCAAGTACCAGATGTGGGAACTGAACCCACAGCCCTCTGATCTCCCGGCCTCAGAGGTGAGTGTGCTACCTACTGAGCCACTGACACTGATTAACACCACTATACCTATTAGCCAGACCTTGACAAAGTGCTGGATAATGTGAAACTTTGGCATTCAGTGGGGAGGGTGCTGCTGTATAGTTATTAACTGTGGTGTATAATAAATATGTTTTTTTAATACCTTTCACTTAAGGTCCTTATTTAGGTAGACCATGTTACCAGACTTATTTGAAATAATTACAATGTTGGGTGACAGCCAGCAGGTTGGATATAACATTTTATAACATTGAGACACAATATGAGCCAGCCAGGTACAGTAGCACAGTGGTAATACTTCCACTTGTTACTCTGGTGATCTAGGTTCGGGAATGGACTTGGGTAGCTGAGGGTTGGCCAGGGGAAGCACCAGTGAACATTCCACAGGACAGCTCTCCACCTTCCTGGAGGGGGATTACAGTCTCCACTTCTCTCCTGCAACCTGGCAGATCTGGGGTGGCAGCTCAGCAGAGACACACTAGGGTAGGGCCACCACCTGATACCAATAATGTGCCTATACACACAGTGGCAACCTTACAGGAGAAAACTTGTGGGGAAAAAACAGCCAGAAAGTTGGTGATCACCCCCTCTCGCAAACCTAGCACACTGACAAGGCACCCACCTCCTAACTGGATCCAGACCTTGTGGGGAAAGGGTATTCTCAAGGGACCCAGCCATGGTGGGCATAACATGAGGAACAAGGAGGCTATGGTAACCACCTAGAGAAGGTGGATGACAGGGCAGTGGGACTTCCCAGATTGGGGCTGGTTGGTACTGAAGCAGATAAAAATGGATGGAAAAGGCAAAAAGGCACTACATGAGCTGTTCATGTAGTGGGCATACAGTATGAAAAAGGTGCACCATATCAAAGGTTTTATCAACTAAACTGTATCTTTTGCAGTTAGGAGAAGAGCAATCAATACCTGGATTGTTTGCACCATGCTAAAAACTTGGTATCTGGGAGATCAGTTGATCCCAACAGATTAACCAAGCATTACCTTTCGCATGTCATAAATTTTGAAAATAAATCCCAGTATGCACAAAAACTCCATTATTTAGATCTGTAGCATTGCACTGTAATGTATCTTGTTCAGCATCTCAAGGGTGTAGACAATTCTAGTTTAAAAAATGTACACTAAGAAATAATACCCTCTGTTTACTTACTCACAGATCTTGGGCAAATCCCCTGAGGCAATCTGCTTTTCCAGCTCTCTTTCCCATGCTGCTCTTAAATACCAACAAAGCTCAGTAGGTTTTTGAGACAAATTTCATAGTCTAGTCTCATTTATTAGGGAATCCAGTTTTGAAAGGCCTGGAAAAACTGCACATACTGTCTGGATGTTATACTGTTCAATGGATAACCCGAAGAAACACAAAAACAACAAAATATGGCTATGGACCAGTCTGGTTTAGTACATAACCCTTCAATGGACTCTATTGTCCAGCTCTCAAACAAGTCTATACTCTAACTTTACCAGTCTCTGCCTACAGCTTGAACACTGGGACTGGGAAAGCTCAGGGTATCTGTCAGTTGCCCTCAATTGCTGTATAAAAAATAATTTTATTATGTCCCCACAATACCATGGACCTGTCCCCATATCCTGAGTAGCTGTTTCAAAATGGGCCTCATGGATACCACGTGCCTGACTCAGTACTCTTATTCAAGCAGGTCAGACCTAGTGAGTCTAATGATTTGGCCCCTCTCAACGATGATGTCCCCAAGACACATGATGGTTTTGCTACTGCCTCTGGATGTTATCTCCTAGCTCACATATTTAATATGACACTAACCCTAGGATTACTCCCCACTGAATGGAAGCAGGCTTTGATTACCCCAATCCACAACACTGGTGTGAAAAATCACCATCCAGTTTCCTTGCTCCCAGTGGTTGCAAAAATCCTGGAGAAGTTCATGGCCCCATGTGTAAATGTGTATATTGCTAAAAACTGGATCATAAACCCTTATGAGTCTGATTTCCATCCACACAATAGTGCCACAGTCCTTACGATGGTAACAAATGACATTCACACTGCCGTGGACAGGTGGCTTCTGCAGCTTCCATGTTCATCAACCTGTCCAAGGCATTCAGCTCTCTGGGCCATGCGCTTCTCCTAAACAAAATGAACACTATGGGCCTAAATAGTTCCATGATCAACTGGCTCACAAATGACCTCTCAGACAACAACATATTTTATCCTTTAACAGATGTCAAAATCAAAACCTGAGCCAATTGTTTCAGGCATCCACAAGGGCTCTGTATTGGGCCCAGTTCTGTTTTTGCTATACATTAATAGCCTAAACTGTGGATCTGTGGATGTTCACTTCCACTTTTGTTACCAGAAAATGCACAGTAAACTATGATATCCTGTTTTCAAGTGTGTCGTGGATCACTTATATGCAAATGATGCTGTCCTATAAACCCACAGGAGGGATATGTCAATAGTACAAATGTCTCTACCAAGGATTCAACAAGGTTCAATTCTTCACACAGCATAAGCTGATGCTTAATACAAACACAAAAAGACCCAACTAATGACAGTTCTTGGATCACAAGCAAAACTCAGGTGTGCAAACCAACAGCTGGTTATCTCTACCTTAGACCACCATGAGTCCCAAATTCTTACCACCTACAAATATCTTGGCATGTGGCCTGACCCTCATCTCAGCTGGAACCTGCATTTTGAAAATTAGATAAAAAATCTGACCCAAAAATTTGTTAACTGTTCAAGAATAAAGATTTCTTTCCAGCCCCCGTCTGTCTGCATATAGAGAATACAATGATAACTCCTTTACAGGACTGCATGAAATTCCTATATGATTGGGCAAATAAGCAAATTCTGAATAAGCTAATTGTTATTTGCATTAAATGCACACCGTGATACCCACTGTTGCACATGCAGTAGAAAACTGAACTATCTGTACCAAACTGATCGCAGGTGGCTTCATCTTCCACACTTCAGGTACAAATGCACTGCAAGAAAAGTGCCAGACTACATCTTGGTCTTGCTACAGCCTGGACAAGTCCTGGAGGGGCTTGGATCTGCAGTGGAACTTGAATATCATATCCCCTAGTGAATGCCAGAGCAGATACTAGCATCTTCTCTCATGCCAGCCCTCTAGTTTGGAATAGCCCTTCTACTAGCTTGTGTCCAGTCTCTGGCCTCTCTCCCACATTTGGCCCCATATACAGATGATACCATTTGCATTGCTCAAAATGTAGACCGTGCTATAGCTGAGTGGGTACATTGATGCCATGGGTCCTAGGCCATGGCCAGTGCTCATGATGTGCTTGACTTCCTGTTGTGCTGTGCTGAACTACATTGTATGGCTGTTATGTTGTAGTCCATCTCTTTATGTGAAGTGTTTATGGAATGTAACTGTGATGAAATTATGTCTTACGTGCTTAAGATATACTATGTAACTTACCTTCCAATTGAAATTAGGTCTTACCTTGCCTTTTATTTCTGCTGGAAACCATTGTAAAGGAGTCCTTGACTCAATGGTATATCCAAGTTTCACAACTAAAATTATTATTAATATTGGTGCCTATGAACGAATGGGCGGAAAGTATGCACCAGGGGCATGTACCCTGCCCAAGTAGCTTAGCGTCCACGGACATGTGTGAACATGCCGGTATGCACTAAAACCAGCCACCTGTTAGTGGCCCCACTCCCCCCCACATGCAGGTGCATGGAGGGTGGTCAGGGGGCAGAATATTGGACCCAGGCAGGCAGCCAATCGGTTACCCATCCTGGATCCCAGAGTAGATCCCTTGCAAGGGTAGGCTCGGGTCCTGATGCATTAATAGCTAACGAAGGCACCTGGGCCTATGCAGCCATACCCTGATGTCCAGTGGTTCCCCCCCTGCCTGATAACCACCCTGAGGCAAATCCTGGTACACAGCAGAAACTCTCAGCCCCAGCAGAGCACCCACCCTGTATGCCAGCCTTCCCCAATACAGAGCTGAGACCTGGCCCCTGTCAGTTTATTGAGTAGCACTCCCTCACACACACATATGTGCCCCATCCCCATCTGTGTGTGTAAAATCCCCACCACATATCAGAGTCTCATCCCCGTCTTTATGCATAAACCCCCCACCACGCATCAGATCCCCATCCCTGTAGTTGTTGTAAACCCCCCAACCAGATCCCCATCATGAAGGACCCATCCATGTACAACAAACCTCAACCACCCCCGACCACCGACACCAGCTCCTCAGCCTGCACATTGGTGGACAGTGGTACCCCACCCACGCCCCCACGGCACCAACAACACCACCCCATCCCCTTTTCCTGCATATCTGTACCGCAGCTATGGACAGCCAGCGGCACATTCCTCCACACACCTTCTCAGTCATCAGCTATACAACTGATGCTGGGAGTGTGCTGCTATAATAAGCATGTGTGCCAATGCACGGAGTCTTGAAAGCAATATTTCAGACCTGGAAGCCATCATAGTGGAGACTGACCAGGATTTAGTAGACATAACGGTGTTGTGGTGCACTAAGCACAAAGACTGTGACATGGCCATACTGGGCCACTCTCTGTTCAGGAGAAACAGGGCAGGGAGGAGGGGAGGGGGTTGTATTATATGTAAAGGAGGAAATAAAGGCCACAGAGGTACAGAGGCACCTGAAGGAAAGAGAGGCTGGAGTGTTGTGGGTCATCCTGAGGACAGGTTTTGGGGCCACTATCCATACCAGGGTAGTGTATAGACCTCCAGCACAGTTAGAGGAAGTGGATAAGGCACTTGGGAAGCCATCATCAGAATGACAAGTGAAGGGAAGGTGCTGCTAGTTGGAGACTTTAGGTCTACCAGATGTTGAAAGGAGTCTTCCAACTGTGGCTTTGACAATGACTCCCAACAAGGGGCTTTTCTCAGGCAGTTAGTCAAAAAACCCACTAGGGATAGGGCAGTGCTGGACAGGGTGTTTACAAATAAGGACAGCATTCAGATGTCTCAGTCAGCAGCCTGCTGGGTACCAGTGAGCACCACAGAGTATGGTTTAACATAGATAGGAATAGAGGCAAACCACCTGAGGACAAGGGTCCTGGACTTTAAGATGGAGAATTTTAAAGAAATGGGAAACTGCCTCATAGGGGGATAGCCAGGGAGTGATAGAGGCACAGTGGGGAAAAAATAAGGAAGGGCATAATTAAACCAACCAAACTGTGTGTGAAGGAAGTGAGTAGAAGCATAATGAAAAAAAAATTGCTATGGTTCTCTAAGGAAGTGGCCAAGGTGGTGAAGAAAAAAAGCAAGGCATTCAGGAGATATAGGAAAACAAAGAGGGAGGAAGTCAGGGAGGTATACTAAGTAAACCAGAGGGAAGCAGGAAAGGTGGTGATGGCAGCAAACACACAAACAAAGAGAAGAATAACCAAAGGGATCACTAAAGAGGGTAAGACTTGCTTCAGATACACAACTGAGAAGCATAAAGCAAGGGGAGGGATAGTGAGGATTAGAAGGGTGGAAAGGGGAAACTGCACAGAAGGGGACCAAGAAAAAGCCGCCATCCTGAAAAGGAATTTCTGCTCAGTTTTCACAGTGGAGGGGGAAAGAACAAACTACCACAAAGTAGCCGGAATGGGGGGTTGGCACAAGTCCTTTTTCAAAGAGTCCTGAAGGGACTTGCAGTTCTGAAGGTGGACAAGGCTATGGTACCAGACGGGATACATCCAAGTGTACTAAAAGAACTCAGGAAGGTACTAGCTGCCCCACTGGCAGCCTTATTCAACAGTGCACTGGAAACAGATATGGTGCCAGAGGACTGGAGAAGAGCTGACCTGATCCCTCGAAATAAGAGCTGCAGTAGGGAGGAGGCTAGCAACTATAGGCTTATCAGTCTTGCTTCATTGGTGGGTAAATTAATGGAAACCCCGCAAAAGGAAAGACTGGTAAAGTATTTTGAATCTAATGGGCTGCAAGACGCAGGCAGCATGGATTCATAGGGAGGGGGAAGTCATGCCAAATGAATGTGGTAGATTTCTTTGACTAGGTAACTGGGGAACTAGATCAGGGGAGGGCAGTGGATGTGGCCTATCTGCACTTTAAGGAGCACAAGCAGAAAGACAACACCAACCACCACACATATATTGCTTCAAAAATATTGTAATACAAAAAATACTCTTATATACAATGCCACACAGGAGACCAACAGTCACTCATTAACAGGCCAGATTGGTTTCATGCATGCGCACTTCATCAGGGAGGCCAGCCTGATCCGCCATCAAGCATTAGGTAAGGTAAGGTAAGGTAATTTTTATTTCCTGAGGGCCTTTAAGCTCATCAAGGCACTTTACAATAAAATCCAACAACAAAAATAACAACAAATCAATCATACAGAAAAAGCTTGTTAAAACAAATAGGTCTTGAAATCAGATTCAGATTAGATGGACATAAAAACTGCCAGTGAAAATTAATAAACATTGCATTGTGCAAATATATAACAAAAGAACCAGAAAGAAAAAGGTGTAATAAAAAAACAAATAAGGGGTCATTTTCTTTTAGCTGTTAGAGAACTATAGGTGCCATTATACATTTAAGAAATAAACAATGACAGGGTGTGAGTTATGCAGGGATTTACTCATGCCTGGTGTGGTTCGATCACGAGGCCACAGGCCGAGTGACCAAACCACACCAGAAGTGGGTAAATCCCAGCATAACCCACTCCCTGTAGTGGTTTATTGCGATTATACAATGTCCCCTTTTTTTGGTGACAAAAAAAAAATGAAGAAAAACAGGTTTTATTTGTATTTTAAATTATTTTTCTTGGTTTTAATGCTCCACCAGAAAAAAAAAATTTGGTGCTAGGAAGACGCTGCCTATCTTCCTCATTTTTCTGATCCTGCTGGTCTTTGTAATAGAAGTTAGAAGACAGGCTGTATTTGATATCTAGAAGATGTACAGCCCACTGATGCATTTTTTTTTCTTTTAAAGCAAGACCCTGTGAGTCATCAGGGTTTGTTTTAAGACAGAGTCTGTGAGAAACCGACTATCTTTTTAACTGAGTGTATGAGACAGTGTGGGGACACCGTGCCATGATCACCTTGTGGTTCCGGGATGAATGACAATTTTCTGGTTGGGAGGAAGTAGCCTTTCTTTCAGTCCCCAAAATTTCTTTACTTTTTTGCAAGGGGCAATATATTGTTTCAATACAAATAAGGCAGGAGGAGTCCGCAGTTGTTGGAGCTGTCATGGTTTTCAGAATGTGGGAATGGAGGCGATTGGTGGCCGAGAACTAAAAAAAAAAAGACGCTTGACATGTGAGCTGGTGGGAGCAGTTACGGGACTTCTAAAATAGTGGTTTGTCTCTGATGTGGGTATTCTAGTATTTGAAAGTTTTTGTATTTTATGTTGTGTGTTTCAGTGAGACTTCTCAGACAGCGCTGTTTAGTGGGGCTTCTAGATGGCAGTTTTACACTTTGATGTTTGAGGGGTTGGATTAATTTCATAGCATGGGCATTGCAGATGCGGCTGACTGGCACCTTTTGTATTAGTAATGCTAGGATTTACAATGCCTGAAAGGTGCCAGTCAATCAGGTTCCACCATTTTGGGACCCCATTGTATAATACTTGTTTAAATATTTATAAATAATTATAAATTCTTCATGAAACATTAGGCATTCTGTCAATCATGAATGTAAGAACTTGACAGTAGTGTATCAGCTCTGATGTGTCAAATCCAGTGTTGCTTCCCATATGCTGTTTCCACTACACAAAGCTGGAGCTAAAAATCAGAGCAAGAGGAGACATGAATATCTCATATTTGGGTAAAGCCTTATTTGCATCTGAAGAAAACTACAATACAGAGTCTAGAGCAGCATCTGAAGAAACAGATGAGAAGGTCAGAAAAGGATGGAGGGGGAGGGGGAAGGGACTGAAAAATGCAAACATTAGAACAGCACGAAGGAAAAAGAAAGAATACAGGTAGGAGTGAGGGGGGAATGAGAGGGCTTGGTGGTTGTTGTTGGGGTACCACTATGAAAGACTGAAACTTCAGTTACTGAGTGTTAGGATCCCAAGATGGATATCCCAAAACTCGAAATCCCAACACTCGGTATTTGCCCACGGTGGAGTTTGTTATATTAAGTAGGGATGTTAAGAGACACAGAAAAAACCTCTGCCATGGGCAAATACCGAGTGTCAAGATTTTGAGTTTCAGGATATCCATCTCGGGATCCTAACACTCAGTAATTTCAGTCTTTCATATCAAATCCCTGCTGGGGGAGGCTGGGCAAAGTGGGAGAAAAAGAGAAGAAAAATGCTTAAATAACAATGTGTTAATAATTTGCGCTGAATAAATTCTCAAGGCTTAGCAGTACCAATAATTCAAATCA
This sequence comes from Neoceratodus forsteri, assembly GCA_016271365.2. Classification (NCBI taxonomy): domain Eukaryota; kingdom Metazoa; phylum Chordata; order Ceratodontiformes; family Ceratodontidae; genus Neoceratodus; species Neoceratodus forsteri. The sequence continues at coordinate 254,382,793 of CM028137.1, read as the reverse complement.
GGCCACAAAACTCTTTTCAGAAATAGCACCACATCAAAATGGTCATTCAGCGCTGGCATTTGCAATACTCCCAGCTGAAACATACAGAAGGCCTCTCTGCAGAGGATTTTCATATCCAAATCGTCACCCCTGGGGCCCATTGACACCTCAACACCACTGAAGGTAAAGTGGTGATTAGTACCATCATTACTCTCCATGAGGTGTTGGGTCAAAGCATTATCAGCATTACCTCTTCTGATTTCACTGAGGTGCTCCCATTCTTCATTTAAACATCAGTTTGGTTTTGCTGACACAATATGCCTGGCAGCTACCAGTAGCCAAATAGATGACTTGAACACGAGAGCGATTTACAAACCATCTGATGCCATACCTTCTGTTATTGTTAACTGATGTGAAGATAGTGTCTTTGACCACAATATCTGCGGTGGACACACTGAAAACAGCCCTTCAGCTGTTCAGGTTATCACTGTCCTTGAGGTTTGGATATTGATTGAACTGTCTGATGTCATACGCTCTGTTAGTGTTAACTGATGTGAAGATAGTTTTGTTGACCACAATATCTGCAGTGGCCTTACTGAAAACAGCCCTTTGGCTGTTCAGGTAGTCACTGTTCTCGAGGTTTGCTTATTGGCTGAAGGGAATGCATCAAATGGTCAGGGAGGTTGTGATCTCTTTTCGATACTTTGTGTGGCAACTGGTTGACTTCACCTTCTAATAAGGTCTCAGTGGCCAGTATGTGCCAGGTCTTGGCCAATATATCAGTACAGCCATAGATTTGGGATTATAGGTGATAATTAGAGAATAATGGATGGGTAGGTGATTCTAACAAGGATTTAATAACTGGGTTCACCTTTTTCCCATATGGAAACCATGGTGTAATTTGTCATTATAAAGAAGCATTTATAACAGCAAACACTCGCACAGTTTTCCTTGCTCCGAGCATGCACCAGCCACAGCTCTTCCAGTCAGACTGCTGGCTGCTCACCACTCAGAGACTGAACTGCCACTTGGACTCGGTGGTAAGTGGTCTTAAAATACAAAATCTGCTGCCACCAGAGAAAAAAAAACTTTCAACTGCTGAATAAATAAAAAAAAGTTTCAATAAGTAAAGGCAATCACATGCTGAAAAGTAACCAAGCCGTGGCCGCACATGAACGTTTTTGTATTTTATGTAGTTGCTGTGGCTAAAAAGTCAAACCCAGCAATTATATAAAATAAAATATGGAGTGGTGTGTTTAAACTCAAAGTTTACACACACTCTCGGTGTTAGATGCTTGCACAAACCCCTCGAGCTTTGCTCTTGAGGTTTATGCAGCATCTGACACCTTGGGTGTGTGTAAACATCTCATTACACTCACCACCCCATGCTTTATTCTATATTTTACACACCCCGAGGTGTGGGATGCCACACAAACCTTGAGAGTGAAGCTTGAGGGTTTTTTTAAGGCATCGCACACTGAGGGTGTGTGCAAAATCTAAGTTTTGACCACCAACCCATCCTTTATTTTATGTAATTGCTGGAGATCAATTTTTTTCCACAGCAATTATATAAAATAAATGGATGTCTCTATGGAGTTGAGCCATGGACTGTTGTGGTTTTAGCATGGTCCGTAGCAGCTCCTGAACAAAAGCAGTGTTTACTTTTTTTTTTAATTTCATGTCCAAAATAAAAAAATGTTATGGTCAGTGATATTCTTGTTTAAAAAAAAAAGAAGAACTTACTGCTGATTCCTAGTGTCGGCAAACTGTACAGCACTGAGGAGTGGGGAAAGCCAGGGACGGCACAAGGAAGGGGAAGATCATGGCTGGTGCATGCCCCGAGCTAGGGAAACCTGACGCATGTTCGCCATTGCAACCAGCTGGTTATAATAGCAAAATTACAACCCTGTTTCCCTATGGCAAAAAATGAGACCAGTAATTATTGAAATTTAATATGTTATCCCTACCTGTTACTTTCTCTATATATCTTAAATAATCTGAACCTTTCTTCTGTCTTACTTGTTTTGTGGCCTCTAATAGAACACTATGGCTATACCCCATACCACTGATTTTATTCTCATTTCTTCTGCTCATTGCTGAAAATCTGAAGGGTCACTGCAGTTGTGCTTAAGTCTCATGAATTGAGACTTAGAGATGTTCCTGACGGTGTGGTGCGGATGGCAGCAAGAGGCATTAAAGACTGTTCTGAACAGTAGCACCTCCACATGTATAGCCAGTCAACATATGGATTTACATCTCAGTCATAAAAGACTTCCTTCTCCCACTGTCCCAAATAAAGGTTTGTGTAACTGGAGACAAACATAGCTCCCATCATTGAGCTTTTAAATTGGTGATAATATTTCCCTCAAAAGATGAAGGAATTACACTTCAAGACATATACTAACAAACCTATCAGAAATCCTTATGTGTGCCACCCAAATTTGTAGCTGTGTCCAACCAAACATGCATTGCCTATAAACCTCCATCATGTAGAATGTTCGTATATAGTGACTCAGTGTCCACTGAGACAAGGAGCCACTTCAGATCCAATTGGATATCCCCCAGGATGCATAATATCTTAGTGGTGTCCCTCACATATGAAGGCAAGATGGTAACTATATCTTTGATATAGGCATCCACGTACTGTGAAAGTGGTTCTGTGAGAGTCCCAATATCTGCCACAGTTGGGCATCCTGGGAGGGGTGTACCAAATTCTTATGTACCTTGGGCAACACATACATGGTGGCACACACAGGGTGGTCTACTTTAGGGAAATCAAAGTTTTTTTAGCAGATGCGCAGCATCCAAAAAGGTGTCAATACCCCTCTTGAAGTCTGGGACTGGATCACTTCTGACAAGTTCATTAAAGGGCTGTAACTGTCTCAAATTATAAGAACATTGAATTGGCACACACAGAAAATGCCTTCAGAGAAGCACTCTTTGCCAGTAGTGGGCATCCATCCCCTTTCTCAGTGATGATCCAAATGTGTCTGCCTCCACTTCTACTGCCCAGGCAAAACCATTAAATGCCATGTCAGACCTCAATAAAGCATTTCATGTTTTAGAGATATCCACTTTAAAGGCAAGGTGAAATTATTGGAATCATACTTCCCTTGAAGCGTATGTCCGAGTAGACTGTCCTCCCAGTGGACTGAAGGTTATTAAATGGGCTGGCTATGGCTTGGATAGGGAGCGTTTCATGAAGGATTGGAAGGATGTGATGTAACAATGTTCCATGCAGTTTGTAAACTGGATTATTTAAGCAATAAGGCATGACAAGGTGTGTGTCATCATGTAATAACGTCACTCCTGGGGTAGATTAAAGCACAAGGCAAAGCAGAGTGCTTCCACCACCCCAGGACTGACGTTATGACACAATAACATACACCTTGGAGTGCCTTATTGCAATTATGCAATGGCTCGATCTTATACAAATTAAAAAAAAAATTAAAAAAAAGGTTTTAGTACATTTTAAGTGTGGCAATATATCTTTGTTTCTGAAAAAAAATCAATATCCTAAAGCAAATACATACAGTGATGCTATTATGCAATAACATCACTGTCTCACGGACACACTGACCAATCAGAGTCCAGGAAATTTTTTTGCCATTGTATAATAAAGATTATACAATGGCAAGAAAATTTCCTGGACTCTGATTGGTCAGTGTGTTTGCCTGAGACAGAGATGATATTACACAATAACATCACTGTGTGGATTTTATGGAGCATGACCTTTTTTTTTCAGAAACAAAGATATATTGCCTCACTAAAAATCTACTAAAAACATTTTTAGTTTTATTTTTGTTTTCTATAACATTGAGCCATCATATAATTGCAATAAGGCACTCCAAGGTGTGTGCTATCATGTAATAATGTCACTCCTAGGGTGGTGGAAGCACTCGGCTTTGGTCATGCTTCAACCCACCCCAGGAGTGACGTAATTACATGATAACACACACCTTGTCGTGCCTTATTGCTTAATTATAAAGTCTGGCAAGAAAATCTGCAAGCAGAAGTGTGAAAGGGAGAAAGTTGTATTGCAAATTAAAGAACATTCTGACTTAAAAAAAATCTGAACAGACATTCAAGGAGTCTGTTGAAAACAGGACACCAACCTAACTAAAGACGTTTGAAAGGAACCATAGCAATTATTACCAAGACAGAGTTTTTACCTGGAAAAACTCCAACAAGAACAATTTAAACAGCAACAGAAGGAGGAGAGGTGGTGAAGCTGGCCCACGCCCAATTCTAAAGAATAACTCAAGTTTTCATACATCCACAAGTGAGTCCAGCACTGACTCTGAGAGTTTTTTAGAAGAGCTATCCCCCACCAACAAGCACAAATCCTGACATGCAGACCCTATCTGGTACAGTTCGCAGAAGGAGAACTTGTAGGGTGGTCACAAGTGGAAGAGGCAGATACAAATGGGGCAATTACTAGATGCAGGGTAAGGAGGGTGGCAGGGGGAGATAAATATCATTAACCTCTCCTCCATTACACTCACTAAAGACCGGAAGAGTGTTATGAATAAGGAACTATGTTTTGTTCCTGACATCAGTCCCAGGCCTTTTGACTTATTCCTGAAAATAAAAGATTCACAAGAAACTTAACCTAAGGGCATGTTTAACCAGGACAAACTGTGAAAAGGAACAGGTAACAGAATCTCAGATGATTCTGCTTGTAAAGCACTTTGGGATACAATGTGTATGAACAGTGCTATATTACTGCTGATTCATCTTCTCTGGGGAACATTTCAAACAGAGTCAGACGGATATTGGTTTCAAACTGTGTTATCCCACCCCAGAACCAGATTGTGCAAGTATTTGAGCGGGTGTGTTTGAATGATCTGGAGAAGCGGTGTGAGAACATCAGGGATAACTACTTTTTTAACATCACTGCAGCAGAAAGAACTGTGCTACAAGAGCTTAAAGGTAACACAAATATTACCATTAAGCTAGCAGATAAAGGTAGATCAGTTCTTGTCCGGGACACTGAAAAATACATTCAGGAAGTCCACAGACAACTTCAGGATCAGAAATGTTATAGAAAGCTAAAATAAGACCCTACAAATTAGTTCAAAATGGAAATAAATGAGTCCATTGACACAGCTTGTTGGGGGAGGTTATTTCTGATGATGTGGCTAACTTCTTGCATGTACAATACTCTGTTAGAAGTACAATTTACATCTTACTGAAAGTACACAAGTCACTGGTAGACCCCACTGGCCACCCAATAGTTGCCAGAATTGGTTCCATTACAGAACCACTGTCCCAGTGCATGGATGCCCACATCAAGGATATGGTTAAAACCTTGCCATCTTATATTATAGACACTACTAATGTTCTTAACATCCTTGATGATTTACAGTGAAACAGTGAATGGTTATTGGTAACAATGCACACTGAGCCCTTGTATACCAATATTCAACAGAATGAGGGCATATGTGCTTTGAGGGAATCGCACAACAGCATGAATCTATCATCAGAGAAGAAATCATTTTTGGTGGAATGTTCTAGATATGTTTTAATATACAGCTCTTTTGTGTTTCAGAACCAGTTTTACCATCAGGTGAAAGGGACCGCAATGGCAACATTGGCCCCCCAACTATGTCAATCTCTACCTCTGTGTCAGGAAAAGAGATGTAATTTGCTTCTAAGAGGTGAACCACTGCTATTCCAGGGCTGCCCACTGGAAGAGTTATATTGACGACATACTGGGAGGGAAATGTGGCAGAACTATTTGACTTTGTTGTTTTTTTGGAATCATCTGACTCCAACTTAAAATTCCAAATCGAATACAGTAAAACCAATGTGCATTTTTGGATTTAATGATCTCCAGAAACATGGATGGTACTAGCAGTATGGATCTGTACCATAAGGGCACAGACAGAAATACTCTACTGTTTCCCTCTAGCTGCATCCCATGGCACCTTGTGGACAACATAGCTAATATCCAGTTCTTTAGGGTATGTAGAAATTGTTCCACAGAACCAGCTTTTCCAAAAACATACAACAGAAATTTGTGACTATGAACAGAGTGTATAGGGCTGATATTGTGGAAAAAGTGAAACAAAATACAGAAAATACTGACAGGAGCAGCCTGTTGGTATATAATCAACGTGAGTTTACGAAAAATGCTGCTTTCAATTTTGCCACCACATACAACAGCCACTCTAACACGGTTAAAGATGTGATATTCTGGCATTTGAACATCCTGCAAACTGAGCTACTACTGTCTGACACAGTTGACTCTCTCCCTAGAATGGTGTACCAACGTGGGCCTAGCCTACAGTATGTGACATCCTACTACATAGCCTACAACTCACTCTGTTCCCCCAAGCAACATGGTTGCTTGATTCCCCCTAAGGGTTGTAATCAATGTGGCCATCGCCGGTATTGTGAGGTACTTCAGAAAACTAACACATTCAAGCCAGTGGACAACCAGAAAGAGTTTAAAATATGGCATTTCATCAATTGTTCATCCACATCTGTTATCATTCTTGTCACTGGCAGGTGTGGTGCATTCAACATGGGGAAGACTTCTAGAGTATTCAAAATCAGATTTGGTGAGCACCTGACCTGTATAGAAACAATGATACATCTAATGCCCCATGTAAGCATATTCTGGAAAGCAGGGACCCCCAAAAGCACTGCTTTACTTTCTGTGGTATCGCAAAAGTACTGTTGGGCAAGAGAGAAGGATATGCTTAGAATCTGATTTTATGAAGGGAGGCTCACTGAATGTATATACTTGAAGCACTGAGGTCCCCAGGCTTGAATGACATGTTTAATTAGACTCCATTTTTAGTAGTAAAGTAAATTATGAACCTGGAGCATAAACATTTTACTCCCTTCATGTTTTGTTGGACCACTATTTGATCTTGGGTTAGATATCTGATAAGCCGTTTTCAGTGCCCCCTCCCCACCACCTGCTAATTTCATGTAAATTCATGGTGAATTAACCTTGTCCACAGATATATGTAACTAATCCCACTCATATTTATTTTATTTATTTAATTGTTGTTTACCAGGTAATTGCAGTTGACAATAGCATTGACTATTTTCAGGCACAACCTGGTGGAGTTACAGACAAAAGAACAGCAACTACAGGTGGTACAGCAATACAAAACCTCAACAATGGTTTGACATAAAACAGTGCAAAGTACAAAGCATTTCAGAAGACAATTACAAATAAGTGCATAATTGATATGTGGAAGAGAGGTAAAGCCATGTGTATGTTAGATTAGTTACATGTGCACTTATCTGTGCACATAATGAATTTACAAAGTTCCTTCTTAAGAACCTGGTGTGACTGAGAGTGCCTTACAGATATTGGCAGGGGGTTCAAGAGCTTGACAGCAGATGCTGAGAAAGCATGCAACCCCATTTTTGTAGCACATTTTGGTACGTCTAGAACAGACCTGTCAGCAGACTTCAAGGGATAGGCCTGTGTGGTTTGTCCTAACGTGCTGGCCAGTGTTGCTAGTGTAGCAGTTCTAATGATATTATCTATAGTACAATAAGTGGTGTAGCAATGATAGGATGATGGGGAGAGCCAGCTGAGACTCAAGTAGAGAATACAGTGATGGATAAGTCTGGGTACACATAGGGTAAAATGGCAGATGCTGTTGTAACACATGTTCCATTTTTGTAAGACCCCTTTGTTGGCATCCAGGTATGTCATTAGTCTATAGGTAACACTTGGCCAATGGACTCCCTGGGCATCAGCCAGCCTAGTGGCTTTGATAAGAGTATTCCTTATTTAACATGCAAGCCTTAACTTCATGTTTACTGCCTACAGATAGATGACAGATGGAGATTAAAATTCAGTGTAGGGTCTAGGGTTACTCCAAGGTACTTAAAAGAGTCTACTACATCTAGAGGGGAGCCATCTGGACCGGGAATGGTCAGTTCAGAGGGACAGGCCTTGATTCGGGGAGCCGATCCAAATAGCATGGCAACTGTCTTTCTGGTATTCCCTAGGAGTTTGTTTTATTTTAACCAAGTTTGCAAGAGACCAAAATCTGCCTTCAGGTTCAAATTGATGTTTGCTATATCCATGGCACTAGTGTACAGAACCATGTCATCTTCATATAGTAGGGTTGGGCAAATTGTTGAGAAACAGACAGAAAAGTAATGTACCGAGTATGGATCCTTGAGGGACACCAACACTAGTGGGGGAGAGATTAGTTTTGATTTTATCTGTTTGCATGAATTGTTGTTGTCCAGTGAGGTAGCTGGCAAAGCAGGAAATGGTATCAGGAGAGAAACCCAGGGTAGACAGTTTAGATAACAGCAGGGGGTGGTCCACAAGGTCAAACGCCTTGGTTAGGTCGATGAAACCCACCCCTGTAAGCATACTGTTATCCATGGCCATCTTGATATCATAGTCATGGATGAGTGCAGTAGAAGTGCTATATGCTTGCTTGAAACCATGTTGTGCTGGGGATTGTAAGTTATACTGTTGTAGGTATTTACACTGTTTTGGAATTATCTTAGTATTTTGTGTCTATCTGGGTATATGAGCAGGTGTATTACCCCTAAATTTATGTATTATATTGGCTGTGGCACAATCTTTCATCTTTGTTTGCATTTCTGGTCACCTCTTATTTGAATTTGTAAGGTTTTTTGTTTTTATTTTCTAGACACATGAGCAGATCATGAGGACACTGACCTCCTTCACCTTCCAACGCAGTCTGTGTATTGACTATGAGAACTGGGCTGCTAAATGTGCAAATTTAAAGGAGCAATTCGATTTCTGTAAAACTTATATTTGTTTCCAAAACTTTACATGAAATGAGCACCCTACTTGACCTCCATCTATTATTTTTTTAAATCGATTACAAAAATACTTGAGGTCATAGCATTCATCTAGTTGCATTTCGCTGTACAGAAAATCATTCCATCAATGTGTATGTTTATATGAAAATAAGCATAGCCATATAAGGTTCCACTGTAATTCAGTCCTAAATCAGAAAACTTATTTCAAAGAAGAAAGGATTTTATAAAATCATGAATCACAACCCAAGTAATGGAAATGTTACAAGGTATAAGCCAGTAGCAAAAAAATGTAAGCATGAGATTAAAAGGGAAAAAAAAATCTAGAATCTAAATTAACGTTAGATAAATGGAACCCAAAATCTTTTTATAGTTATATAAATTCAGACAAAAAAAACAAGTCGGACTATTAGTGCATGATAAAACAACAGCAGATAAAACTGAAAAGGTGGAGATATTAAACAACTACTTCACTAGTGTACTCAGTGATAGAGATAACATTGAGAGTACAGTAGTTAATCTACTGGCAGACAACATCAAACTTGTTGTTAATCGTGAAAAGGTACAAAAAAAGTTTTAATTAATAAATGGATCAAAATCAGCAGGCCCTGATTGTCTAGCCCCAAAGCTGCTTAAGGGGATTGCAAATGAGATTGCAATGCCAGTTACTTACCTTTTCAACAAATCTCTCTCAGATGCAATAGTCCAAGAGTGTTGGTGAATGGCTGATGTAGTCCCAATTCACAAAAGTGGGACATGAAAAATGTTAGGCCAAAAAGTTTAATAAGCATATTGGGCAACATTTCGGAAAGTTGGGTTAAAGACTGAATCAATACTCAGGCAACAGAACTGGGGATACCAGAAGAGAAACAACAGTGATTTAAAAAAAGAGAGGCCATTCCTGCACTACCAATTTAATAAAGTTTCTATGAACCCATAAGCCACACACTAGATAACAACACCCCTCAGATGTAATATCCTTTAAAGAAATATTTATATAAAATGTTTTCATGTTGTGCACATACACCTACCCATGTGATATGTATGCTACAAGCATGATTTAAATGTTAAATTTGAACTGATTGCATGCATGTGGCATGTGTGCAGCAACTAAGTGTGGAAAGCATGCTTGTGTTAAATTGAAACAGACTGCATGCATACGACGTGCATGCAAAAAGCAAGTGATCACTGATAACTACACACATAAAAGTTAAGTGACTTGCTCAGGATCTCACAGTATACAAGTGGGGGCTGATGAGATTCAAACCCAGGTCTTTAGATTTTCAGGTCTCCTGGTTTGCAGTTTAGTGCATTTAACCACTAAGCTATACTGCCAGCATTCATATGGCTTGCTTGTACTTCAATACAAATCTTCATGCATCTGCACACATGCGGCATGCTTATAGCCACTGATTACTTTTTAGTATTCTTGTCCTACCTCATCTCAGCTGCACGGCTGAACTGTAGCACACGTACCAATGGAAACACATGCAGTTCTTCCCACCCCCAATATACACACTTTCCCACAAAACTACTTAGTTACTTTTGTCTGGCCTGTACTCCTACTATTTTCTCTTCATAGATTTGAATGCTTCCATGCAAACAAACTTTAAGGGGCAAACACAAAAAGTAGCAATAACTCGACACCAACCCACACAGCCTGTCCCCCCCATGCACACACACAGTAATGGGTGTGGCAACGCTGCTACAGACAACCCACCAACTATAGATATACAGTAAGTCGAAAGTTTCTTATCTGAGCACTAGGGAGCCAGAGGTAGGAGTCTTTAAGAGATGATGGCCATGGGTCAGAGTGCTAGGGCGTACCCCCTTGAAATGAATGGAGTTATTTTTTATTACTATTTTACACATTATGATGGTGAGTTGGAGAATAATGAAGGCAGCTGTTCTAAAAACAAGACCCTTGTTAGTTGAGCAGTGGCCTTCATGAATCACCAACTCTCCATCAATAATGTATAAAAAAAAAATAATATTCTCATTCATTTCAATGGTACAGTAGTAATAAAAAAAATACTGTCATTCATTTCAACAGGGCAATCCCCTGCAGTCTCCCTTGCCCTGTATCATAATGTGCCTGAGCATGGGGATGTGGATGTCAGCTTCACTGGGGGGGGGCATAAGCCTGTCTATAGAGGGGCTCCAATAGTCTGTACATTCCATACTACTTAACTGTCACTGAATACAAGGGGCAGCCTTCATTGTACGCCTGCTCTGCTCCTCATCCATCCCTCATGGAAAATATGCTGCTTACACAGAGGATGTTCTGTACATTTAGACTTTATGGCAGGGGCACCATTTCAGATTTCAGCAGGAGGGTGCCAACAAACAGTGGAGGCCAGGTGTGAGTTAGCCCCTAGGTGGCAAGCTCCAGAATGTCTGGAACATCTCTAAAAGGTAAAACTTATTTGTTGTAAATGAAAAGTGATATGCCAATCAGGAAAAATTCAAATGTATAAAATGTATCTCTCTCTACCCCAGAGCAGTACATCAGATTTGGGCTTAAATCCACACAGTTACTAACCATTTTGTTTCCTGGCTGAAGTTCTGAACCCCCTCCCCCCCAAAAAAACAAGTCACAATTTCTCTCCCCTACTCTATTCCATTCAATACCCATACCATATGGATCGTGAAGCTGCCCAAAGGTGCAGAAACATGAAAAGCATCAATATTTCAGTCATTTCGCCTTTCCCAATCCCTGTATAAAAAACATTATTTACTTTTACTTACCCTGGCCCAGTGTGCCACCAGCCCAGCTTTCAGTCTGCTCTTCCTCTGTCCATCTGTCAAAGGCTGGATGCTAGAACCAACCATCCCAGGTACCCAATGTGCTCTGAAACCAAGTCACCTCACCAACAGAACCCACCCAAGCTGTGTTGCTTGCTTCTTGCTTGGCTACTGCCAAGGCTGCTGCTGCACTGCACTGATCAAGGCCTTTGAAGGCTGCCCACACTGTTGTCACTGCTGCTGTGAGGGCTAGTTTGCTGCCACATGGGGCTCGCGCTGTTGTTTTTGTGAGGTGAGCCTAGTAGAGTAAATAAGTAGCCTAGTCTCGAGTTAGCTTCCAGCTCACCCCCAGTCCCTTCAGCAACCAAGGGAGATGGAGACTGAATAAGAGTAGACCAACACAAATATACTGCCACACAACACTGCTATTGAGAGTTCAGTGCTCACCGACTCCTTCAAGCTGTAGTGTACAGCCTGTCTACTCTGTGGTGGGAAAGACAGTGTCCCACTTGCATGACTCATGTGCTTTTGCTCGGCTGGAGCTCCTTCACATCACATGTGATGGCGATGCCACTAATAGGTGGAGAGAGTGGACGACACATTACAGACACAGTCAAGTCAGGAGTGCACCTGAAACATGAGTGCAACACTATTGTGCAAAAGTTTAAATCCAATTTAGTGCCATTATTGCCACACCATAAGAACAACCTAGGCACAAATATGGGGGGTGGCAACTGTCCCACTCTGCCCTATTTAAATGGCACCCCTGCTTTATGGTAGAAATTAATTCTCAGGGGCTAATGTTTCAAATAGAGAAATAAGATAAACTTACTGGGTGCAAACGTCAGAATGAAGCAGAAGCCCATATTCAAACTCTCTTGTGACAAAACAGTAGATGAAAGGCTGATGACATTCACTTCACTTTGTTCTTGACCTGCCTCTGGTTCCTGTGTGAGTCTACAAAAAAGACTGATTTAGTCAAAAAAGTAATACCGGTCAGAACACAGTCTTACATGCCTCTAGCTGTCATCCACATGACACCCTCAAAAACATTCCTAAGTCTCAGTTCATGAGATTTAAGCACAACTGCAGTGATCCTTCAAATTTTCAGCAATGAGCAGAAGAAATGAGAATAAAATCAAGTGTTGGGGGTATAACCATAGTGTCCTATTAGAGGCCACGAGACAAGTAAAACACATGGAACATTCAGATTTGTTAAGCTATAGAGAGAGTAACAGATAGGGATGACATATTAAATTTCATTACCATCTGTAATCCCAAATCTATGACTGTACATGATATGATGACCAATAATTAGCACATACTGGTCAAAGAGATCTTATTAGAAGGTGAGGTCAACCAGTTACAACACATGGTATACAAAAGGGACCAAAACCTCTCTGACCTTTTGGTGCATTCCCTTCAGCCAATACCCAAACCTCCAAGACAGTGGCTACTTGCACAGCTGAAGGACTGTTTTCAGTGTGGCCACTGTAGATATTGTGGTCAACTAAACTGTCTTCACATCAGTTAACACTAACTGAGCGTATGACATAAGACAGTTTGTAAATTGCTCTAGCACTGGAATCATCTATTTGGCTACCTGCAGATGCCAGGCATATTATTTTAGCAAAACTAAATGGATGTTTAAATGAAGAATGGGGGAGCACCTCAGTGAAATCAGATGAGGTAATGCAGATAATGCTTTGACCAAACACCTAATGGAGAGTAAATATGGTACTAATCATGACTTACCTTCTGTGGTATTGAGAAGGTGTAAATGGGCCCAAGTGGAGTGATTCTGGTATGAAAATCCTTCACAGAGAGGTCTTCTGGATCTATCACCTGGGGATACTGCAAATTCTAGGACTGAATGATCACTTTGATGTGGTGTCATTTCTTAAAGACATTTTGTGACCTGATTTGAATTATTATACCACTATGCCTTGAGAATTTGTGCAGTGTGAATTATTAACATATTGTTTTTTTAGGCATTTTTCTTCTTCCTTGTTCTCCCACTTTCCCCTGCCTCTCCCCAAAAACAAACCATCTCACCCCATCTGTATTCTTTCTTTTTCTTCATGCTGTTCTAAATTTTACATTTTTCAGTCCCTTCCCCTTTCCCTCCCTGTCTTTTTCTGACCCTCTAATTTGTTTTTCCATAAGCTGCTCTAGACTCTGTATTGCAATTTGCTTCAGATGTAAATAAGGCTTTACTTATACACGACATATTCATGTCTCCTCTTGCTCTGTTTTTTAGCTCCAGCTTTATGTGGTAGAAACAGTATACGGGAAGCAACACTGGATTCGACACATTGGAGCTGATATACTATTATCAAGTTCTCACATTCATGACTGACAGAACGCCTCATGTTTCATGATGAATGTATAATTATAAATATTTAAATAAGTAAAGTATGATGGCATCTGTAGTTCTCTAACAGCTAAAATAAATGTATTCCTTATTTGTTTTTTTATTAAACCTTTTTCAGTCTAGCACTTTTATTATATAGTTGCACAATACAATGTTTATTCATTTGCACTGGCCCTTTAAATATCTATCTATTTAATGCTTGATGGTGGGTCAGACTGGCTGAGTGACTGTTTGTCTTCTATGTGGCACTATATGTAGGTATATTTTTTACATCACAATAAATATTTTTGAAGCAATATGCACATGATAGATGGTGCCATCTTTTTGCTTGGGCTCCTGTCAGTGTTCTTAGAACTTAGCAAGGCCTTTGACACTGTACTCCACATGAGGCTGATAAAGAAATTGATCGGCCTATGGGTGGGACCTGAAGTGGTGAATTGGGTTAAAAAATGTTAACAGATAGGAGACAGAGGGTGGTGGTTAATAGCACTCATTCTAATGATAGGAGAGTGACCAGCAGTGTGACACAAAGCTTAGTACTGGGACCAGTCCTTTTCAATGTCTTCATAAGTGACAATGCAGAAGAACTAATATCTCCAAGGTCCCTTTTCTTCTTAGTGACTCAGTCCCTTCCCCCCCCCCATCTATACTTTGCTCCTGTGATCCTGTGCCATAGGTGCATGTTTTTTGCACTTTTTGGCACTGAATCCCAAATGCCATGTTGTTGACTACTTCTCAGGTTTCCCAAGATCCCTGCACATTCTGTCCACCCTTTCCTGAGTGTCCACCCTATTACATATCTCTGTGTCATCTACAAACAGGTATACCTTCACTTCCAGTTCTTCTACAATATGAAGACATTGAAGAGGATCAGTCCCAATACTGAGCCCTGCAGCATCCCACTGGTCACTCTTCCCTTATTAGTCTACATGCTGTTAACCACCACACTCTGTCACCTACCCATTAACCTGTTCCTTACCCAATTCACCACTTGGGATACCACCCCTAGGCTGCTCAATTTCTTTGTCAGTCTCCTGTGTGGCACAGTGTCAGAGGCCTTGCTGAAGTCCAGATACATCATGCCCACTGTCCTCTGCCAATCTGTTTCTCTGGTCACCCAGTCAATTTTTTGGATAATTCAATATTATATTGTTCTGCTAAAAGCCATTACAATACAAAAATAAAATGTTCATATTTACAACATTTTTCACACATGTGGAACATGTGATGGACAAGAAATACAATTCAAATACACATTTAAAAATCAAACAGCAGCATACAAAATAGTGTCTAATCATAACCACAAAATAATTATTGTATTGCAGCTCATAAATGAATTGTGTACAAGAACCTTATTAGTCTTTCCAAAACATTTTGATCCTCTGAGTTAAATAAATAATTTAACACATTATCAGGAGAGAGGACAAGACCAGCCATGATGTCACCAAGCCACTTTGTCCTTTAGGAGTTATAAAGTGGACAAATTAAAACTATGGCCCAGATATTCAAAGCAGTTGTGCATGGCACAACTGAGTTGCACTGGTGCAATTACGGACTTGAGCCAAGAAGCGATATTCAGCGGGAGTCATTACGCAGCACAAATCCCAGTTCCCCAATGCACAACTATAATGTATGCAGGTGCAAGTGCAGGGGGCATCTCCATGAATATCTGGTGCAGTGCGATATTCAACCATGGAACCATGGCGCAAGTGCAGAGCAAATCCAAGATGCACCGAGCAGACTTGAGCCTATAAATACAGGGTGCAAGCACACAGACAGCAATTGTGCCAGATGAGAGGGGGGGAGGGAGAGAGAGAGAGAGAGAGATAAAACAAAAGAAGGAAGGACAGACAGACAGACAGAAAGACAGACTGAGAGAGACAGAGTGAGTGAGAGACAGGCAGACAGAGGCAACCACAGAGGGAGAGGGATAGAGATGGCAGTGGAGAGGGAGACAGGGGCAGAGAGAGTGAGAGGGACAGGCTGGCACAGTGCCAGGCAATGCACCAGAATGGCACACAGCCCATAGCAGCTGACTGCCCATGGGGAAATAGGACATCAGGGGCCATGGATAGTGCACCCTTCCTGATGGAGGCCGTAATGAGGGGTGTGAGGGGGCAGAAGGAACAGCGATGTAGCCGAGGAAGGGCCCATCGGCGGTATGCTCAGAACAGGGGGTACCGTGCCCGCACCTCCTTTGAGAACTACTCTGACACAGAGATTGTGGGGTGGTACCACTTGAACAGGGCCCTTCTGAGGCAGCTCTGTGAGCTGTGCAGTGAGGAGATGCAGGCACCCACAAGACGGAGCCATGCAATGTCTATGGATACCAAAGTGACAGCTGTCATGTGCCTGTTCACCATGGGCATCTTCCAGAGACCAACATGGGACACCACAGGTATAACCCAGACAGCCATGTCATGCCTCCTCACACAATTCCTCAACACTCTGCTGCCATGTGCTTTGAAATACATCCATTTCCTCAGCACACAGGCGGAGCATACAGCAACCATGCAGAACTTCCACAGGGTAGCATGTATGCCTGGCATGCTTGGGGCCACTGACTGCACCCACATGGGCATCTGCATGCCACCTGGCCCCGAGGGTGTGGCCTACATTAATAGGAAGGGGTTCCCGAGCGTCAACTGCCAGGTGGTGTGTGATGCCACAGGGCACATCACCAATGTCTGTGCCACACACCCTGGGAGTGCACATGATGCCTTCATCTGGCACAGCTCTGCACTGTGCCACAGGTTTGAGTGTAAGGACATCCCCATGGGCCACTTAGTGGGTGAGTATGGGATGGGCATGGGGTGACGGGAAGAGCAGGCCATGGGATGGGAAGGGCAGGGTGGGCATGCTGTCGAGGGTGTCAGAGACAGGCAAGGGGCACAGCAAAGGATGGCAGAGGGCTAACCATGTCATAATCCACACAGGAGACAGTGCCTATCCACTGAGGCCCTGGCTGCTCATCCCTTACCGATGCCTGTCGTCCTCTGCAGAAGAATGCTACAATGAGGCACATACCAGCATGCACATCATTGAGCATGTATTCAGCATGCTGAAGGCACATTTCCATTGCCTAGACAGGTCTGGCGGTACCCTACAGTACAGCCCCTTGAAAGCCTGTGGCCTATTCCTGGCCTGCTGCATTCTGCACAACATGGCCATTGACCGTGGGATTGCTGTTGAAGCTGATGAAGGTGACAGTAGTGGGAATGATGGAGGCAATGGGCCAGAAGGTGGTGGACAGCTGTCCCGGGTGAAGGGAACCTCGGCTGCAATGGGTGACGCACCAGCATCGCGACACCATCACACAGGAGTGCTATGGTGCATGCAGGTAGGTGGCGTGAAACCCATGCATGAGCCACACACACAGGTACAGCACACAAGCAGCACAAGCAGGGGCATGCACACACAGAGGTGTGGTGCAGGGGTAGAGGAGTCAGTGGCACACAACCACACACAACTGCATCACACAGCAACTTACACATGCACTCACACATCCACACACCCAGTCACTGGCATGTGGTGGGGATCAGATGCAATGCACAGGTGCACAGGAGAAACTGGTGCTGAACTGCCCTCATCACGCCCATGCCACACGGTCCAGTGACTGGGCAAGCATGCACACAGGCAGTGTGCGCGTGACACACAGGCACCACACCAGTGGTATACACACACACGCCACCCATGCATGCACAGGGCAGCAGCTGCAGACTGCAGTCAGGGCAGCACGCACATCAGGGCCACCGCATGGAACCATGGCGACCCCAGCCATGGAGCCAGCTGTGCTGTGGTTGATCGGTGGCCACAGGTCACTCATTGGTGACAGGGGGTGTTTGCAACAGCCCCCCAAGGATTGAACTGTGGGACCATGACTGGGTCCATGCGAGGGTGTGTAGGTGCCCAAACAGACCTGCCCCAGGCATGCCTGGGATGCCAACATCAGAGCCTGGCATTGACAGTGTGGGTGTCGCCTGATGCCAGGATTGTGGGGTGGACAGTGCACTGCATGGGGTCCATGGTGGCCGGCCACACCCTGTGGCAGCCAGCAGTGCAAGGCCATCCATGATTGCATTGGCAATGCAATCCTGGAATGCAATCATGGCCTCCTACATGCACTGTATCACTGCCAGGAGCCACAGTGACCCTCTTGTGCTGCTCGGCTACCTGGCACACCTCCGCACGCAATGCATGCACCCCAGAGGCAAGCTGCACCTGTTGCTCCAAAAAGGCCCGCAGCAGAAGGGTGTGCTCAGCCAGTGGGTCAGTGTCCTGGAGATCCTCGGTAGGATGCTGACCCTCCTGTGGTTACTGGCCATGCTGCACAGCCACCCTCTCAGGTGGATGCTGCACAGTGGGGTCCTCATGGGGTATGTCCCTAGCTGGTATCCCGGTGGCAGATCCTGCGTCCGGCTGCCCTGTGGCAACTACAGCCTGCTGCCATTGCCTGTCCAGCTACTGAACACTGCCCAGTGCCTCTACAGCCACCCCACCACAACAACAGGGCACATCTGTGGCAGTGCACACAGCTGCACCTGCAGTGGCAGTAGGCAGCTATTCCCCTGCTGTCAGGTCACTAGGCACGCTGCCTGTGTTGGTGTCTGGTATGGGCATCTCCCCCACAACAGCACTCATGCAGTCCAGGATTAAGGTGATAGTGTCATCAGCGTAGGACCCCAGCCCGATCTGTGTCTCCATGCAGAGAACACCAAGACTGGCATCCTGTAGGAACACATCCAAGGTCTCATCCGATGCCATGCCCAGAACATCCGGCTGGACAGTGGTGGTGTTCTTCAGCCTATCAGGCCCCCGGATGCCCATGGAGGTGGATGGCTGGTCCTCCGGGGCTAGTCCTGCTACCATGGCTACTGCTGGCATCTCAGCCTCAGCAAGCAGGTGTGTCAGTGCTGAAAGAGAAGAAAGGTGTGTTTGTGAT
This sequence comes from Neoceratodus forsteri, assembly GCA_016271365.2. Classification (NCBI taxonomy): domain Eukaryota; kingdom Metazoa; phylum Chordata; order Ceratodontiformes; family Ceratodontidae; genus Neoceratodus; species Neoceratodus forsteri. The sequence goes on along the minus strand of CM028137.1, from coordinate 254,363,975 downwards.
GCAATGCCCACATGTCCCCCCCATACAGCCACTGCATGTGTCCAGCAGCATGGCATGTGCGTTGATATGCACACATGCACAGGACATGCATGGCAGCAGCATGCATGCCTGTATGCCCGTGTATGCACCCTCTGTGCCACCAGCTGTACATAGCCAACATACGTACCATGTAGTGATGGGCTGCTACCCATCTTTAATCCTCCTCCAGGCACACCCTCCGTGGTGCTGCAGCACATGGTGGCCGACACCAACTCCTCCTGCGCCATGAGCTGTGGCGCATCTGCAGGCTCCCCTCTGGTGCCATTCTGGGATGCATGGATGGCTGCCACCTTCTCCTTTATGTGCCTCTTGTCTGTGACCACCTTCTTGCAGCACTCCTGTGCTGATCACTGGTGGCTGCCCTGCTGGTTCACACAAGCCACCACCTCCTACCAGGCCCCAGGCCTGGCCTGTGGTGTGCCTGTGGCACCACTCAACAGCGGCTCCCAGTTGAGGTAGGCCTTGAAAAGGGCCATCTGACTATGCCTTAGTGAAGTTGAGCCTGGACTTGCAAGCAGGTCCACGCTCTTCACCCTCCTCTCATTCCAACATGTTGCTTCCTTTGGACATGGGCAGCACAGTGAATCAGTGTCAGCAGCACCCTATTCCATCCCCCCGCTGTGCTGGCTGAGCACAGTGTGCTCCAGCAGCATGTGCAACTTACTTCAAAAGGATGCAATACTGGTCCATGGCCTGTGCTGATCCGTTGTGCTTTTCTGGTGCATCACATGCAAATGAGCTTTGGCGCAATGGTAATGATGTGCTTATTTCCCCAGTGCACCATGCATTGGCTAATGGGCTCATTTGCATGTGGCAGCTAAATATAACGTGATTTTGCTCCGTGCGCAATGAGATTGCTCTGGAGCTAGTCGCAGCGCAATGCACACGCATGCACAGTTTGCAGAACAGCAGTACACATGCACCAGATGGTGTACTGTCACCTACTGCACACTGTGCACCAACTGCACGATAAGGGCCATGCCGCACGGTGCACCATGCCTGCTATTGCACACATGTGCACTGTGCAGCCGCCAACCCCTGACCCCTGCTGTGACCTCTGCCCCTGGGTGACCCCTGCACCCATGACCCTGTCTAGTCATGCCCATGCTGTGCATCTCCAAGACTGCATGATGGGTGGACACAACGCATATCACCTCGGCTCGTGCATCTGGTGCATGCTGTGGCAATGTACGCCTATCACTGCCATATTGCTCAGCAGCTCACACCTGAAATATGGCACAGCAGCGAGCAGGAAGAGCGGCCAACTGGATGCAGGTTGAGTTGGTGAACCTTGTTGCCTGCATCCAGCCCCACGTACCTCAACTGTTTGGGCAGGTGCCACTGCAGCAGCCCCAGGTGACTGTGTGGCAGACCATTGCTGTCTCACTGCAGCAGCGCACAGGGGTGTCCCAGATGGGAGAGAAGTGTCGCTACCGCTATGGGTAGGGGCTTGCCCTGTGCACAGGGTGGGGATGGCGGGCAGCTGCTGTGGTTGGTTATTGATGGTTACTGATGTGTACCTGTTTCTGTTCCATTCTCAGGGCCTGAGGACCAAAGAAGAGTGGCAATGGCAGGATGCCAGACCACAGTGACCCAGGGTGGTGGAGTGGCCCCCGCACTGGTGGGGCCACAGAGAGCAAGTAGGCACTGACATTGTCCATTGCACCATCCATGGGAGGTGGTGGGGGCATGGGTGCAGGCACAGCCGCCTGTGCTGTGTGCCATGGCAGCTGTGTGTGTTGCACTGTGCGCGGTGGCTGCCCTGTGGTGCATCCATTTGACACATGTGCCAACTGTTGGTTGGGTTGGTGTGAACCTGGCTGCCACTGTTGTTGCTGTGGTGCTGCCAGAGCACTGTGCCATGTGATTGCCATATTGCAGTCGGGTGGCCACTGTGCGGTGAAGACCACTGCTGTGCACTGTTGTAGTGTGCCGTATTGCTTGCAGGCTTTGGCCCACCACCCTGTGGGTGGCCTGTACGGGCCCTCAGGGGGTGTGTGGTCCCACTGCCCATTGCGTGCTGTGGATGGGCATGGTTCCTTGGGACGTTGCACTTACCGCCTGTCCTGTCCCTTCCCCTAGGTGTCCAGGAGGCCACTCTACTGCCGGCTCCTGCGACAGATTATCCTGATTATCTCGACAATGATGGAAGTGGTGCTACAGGTCCATCAGCTGCTGCTAGTAGACAGGAGACAGTGACATCTGCAGGGGGTGGCAGGCCATTGCTGCTGTTAATCTAGCCCTGATTTTCCAGGTTTCCACAGCTGTACCTCCTCCTCCAGTTCCCCTTACCACTGTACAGTCCCTGTTCCCCTCCTCTCACTTTCCTACCCTTTTCCACCCCTTGTTACTGTACATAGTTTTTTTCCAAAATATATTTTTTTTGACTTACCTGCCTGTGTCAGTGTCTGCTTTGCAGGTGGCATGAGGAGCCATGCTGCAGTGGACCAGTGCCTGTCTGTGTGGTGTTCATGTGTTGGGGTACATGTTGTGCTTCTGTGGATCACTGCTGTGTGCTGCAGAGTGTCCCACTGTGGTGGTGTCCCTCCCCTCGGTCAGTGGCTGTGCCTTGGGGTGCCCAAGGGGTGGCTGTCAGGGTGTGAGGTGGGTGTGTGTGCTTGCCTGTGTGGTCCTGGGTGTGGCCTGCCCTGGTCTGGCTGTGCAGGGGGAGCATGGCCTGCAGCCTGTGGGGAGCCCCCTTGGTGGCCCTCTGTACACCATTGGCACCCCCTGTTGCCTACTGTCTGTGCCACTGTTGTGTTCTGGGGTGGGGCATGGGTGCCTGTGTGTGCCCTGCTGTGCCCAGAAGGTGGTGGCCTCCTGTGTCCTGTCACTGTGCTTCCTTGGCTCTGTCCCTATGTCACCTCTCTGTGCCATGCCCCATTCCCCCTCTGTTGCTCTCTTGCTCTGTTCCCATGGTTGCCCTGGGGCTTCTCTGTCTGCCCATGGTGCACCTGTGGTTGTGTCATGACACACCTCTGGTTGCACCATGTTGCATCCACAGTTGTGCCTTGGTGCACCCAAGGTTGCGCCATGATGTAACTGTGCCATATTCAGCCGGGTTGTGCTGGCTCTGTGCAGCCAGCACAACCTCTGAATATGGTTTGCTGCACCACAGCGCAACAGATTTGCACTGCGCTGGACTTGCGCTGGCCTTCGGCACATTTCTGAATATCTGGGCCCATGTGTTATAGTTAGATCATATTATATTTTTTTCCCACATCTGCAATAGGGAGATGTAACTTCAGATCTTTGATGTCTATAGTATGTGTAATTTGCAACATAAGTTTCCATCCTATATTTGGTCAATGTTCGTCTGGCCTTAGGATTAGAGAGCTTAATTAAAAAAGGTTCTAACCTGTGTGCATGTTTTAATTGCTTGTACCATCTAAATAATTTGAAAAACCATTAAATTTACCAAACACATTTGCTATACCTAAATCCCTGAGTCTTGTTTTTACACAGAGAACTATATTTTTCCAGGGTCTTAAATAAATACCCACAGAATGTGTCCTAGGCCATAAGGGAAGAGGAAATTCCTAATTATTTTAAGGGTGGAGGAATGATATCCCAAAGAGGAATATTTTATCTCTTCCTCCAAACATTTAATTGGAAGCCTTTTTTCCTTTAATGGGAACAGCTTCAGGACTGAATGAATCTGTCTTTTGGCCACTAACATTGAAAGGGAATGCTGGCCTAATTCTCATTTAAGAATTGCTGCTGGTACAGACTGTGGGACCATAAGAATATATCTATTAATTTTGTTGAGAATAATTTCCAGTTTATCCAGCTCTGATAAGCCCCATATTTCTGCTGCATATAATGCAGCAGACTTAATTTTAGTGTTTAAGACATTTAGGATATCCTTAACTGAGCCCCCGGCCTAGTCTGGCATTGAATATCCTAAAAGCAATGAAAGCTGAATTTAATTTTGCCACAGTGAGATTAATATGATCTTTCCATAGACAATCCTGAGAACATTTTACCCCGAGATAGTCATAGCACTTAGCTTTCTCTTCCCATTCTTTATTAATCCAAAATTTGGAAGATTTTGTGTTTTGTTTGCCAAATATCATTACCTTAGTTTTGGACATATTGATGTTCGATTTATGTTCAATACAAAGCTTTGCAAAATATTCCAATTTTCTTTGTAGTCCTAATGCTGAGGTTGAAGTACGGACTAGATCAACAGTGTAAGCTAAACAGTCTACTCTGGTGGCTCCTATTTTTGGTGCATGAAATGCAGTATTACATAGACTCAGTATAATATCATTAATGTAAATGTTGAAAAGAGTAGGGGCCAGAAGGAACCTTGTCTTACCCCAAGGTTGGTACGCAATGTTGCTGTGGTATGCCCAAAGTTATCATATTGAACCAAGGCCCATGTATGATTATGCAATCTGATTAATACAGTATATGTAAGAGCTCTGGTGGGATACCGAGATTCTGTAACTTATTCCATATTATACAATGGCAAGGAAATTTCCTGTATTCTGATTGGTCAGTGGGTGCCTGAGACAGTGATGTTATTACACAATAACATCACTGTATTGCTTTTGGATGCTATGGATCAGGCACTTTCAGCTATGGAACAGGCACTTTCAGCTATGGATCATGACCATTTGGATTCCTTAAAATCATTTTTTTCTTTTTCTTTTTTTTTTTTATTTTGTATAACAACGAGCCATTGTATAATAGCAATAAGGCACTCGGGGATGTGTGTTTATCGTGTAATAACGTCACTCCCGGGTGGTGGAAGCACCCGCTCACTCATGCTTCAACCCACCCCAGGAGTGACGTTATTACACGATAACACACACCCTGTCGTGCCTTATTGCTTAAATAAGGCTCTACTTAATGCTATCAAAGGCTGATGAAAAATCAACAAAGCAACAAAATAACTTGAAATTCTTTACTTTTGTATATTTTCAAACTACGAAGTTCAGAACATAACAATGTTGAATTGTAGATCTGGCTTTCCTAAATCCATTTTGAGCTTCACTAATAACATTGTTTTGATATAATCAATGTTATGAGGTGGTCAAGGATAATTTGGTAAATATTTGTTGAGCTATTTATTATTATTTAGCTTTTGTTGACCAGTTAAATAAACTAGACATGTGCCTATTTTCAGGTACATCCTGGGAGAGTACAATGAGATACAGATACAGTGAGATGCAAGTTCATACAGAGGACAACATGACACAAGTTAGGCAGTATACAGAATCAAAATAGAATCATGTGAACATAACCAGTAGACAGTAAGCACAGTTAAGATATGTACAGGAATATATATACATAGAGACACCAAGGCTAAGAACAGCACTATTTTACAAGGTATACATGGTTCCGAGCCACAAACAGAGCCACAGTCTGCATATCTCCTGAAACAGAGAAAAAATACATTGTATGCATCATAGAGTCCAGTTAGACAGGCTGTGGCAGCAGAAGCTGCAAGAGGGGTGCCAGGAAAGACATGTGAATCCAGTGCAGGGGAAAAGAACTAGCTATGGAGGGCTAGGACACCCACATGCAGAGAATATCTATTAGACTGATGGGTCTGAACATTCGAGGATCATTTGGGTTTTCTTTCTTAAAAATAAGATATATTGCACTGCCCTTCCAACTGACAGGGAAGTCATATCCTTGAATAAAGATGTTAAATATTTTCTCAAAGGCAGGAGTCCACCAGTCAATATAGGTTTTATAGATGACATCAATTATCTTGTCTGGCCCAGGTGCTTTATTGGACTTAAGTTGACTAATAGCTAGGGCTATTTCATCTCTATTAATAAAAATGGGAAGGGGGTAGATCAAATGTTTAGTGTCTAACTTACTTCCTGCTGAATTATCTCTTCATCTACTGAAAAATAAAGATTCAAAAAGCATGTGACCGAAGTATCTGGTAAAATATGAGCTTCTACTGTAGTTAAATATTTATTATATCCTTAGCTAACCAAACCGCACGGCTTCAAACACTGTCTCACTCAAGACGCCCTTAGGGTCGCTGTCTCCTCTTCGGTCCTCTCCCTACTTGACTATGGCTTACTTATATATAGTGCAGCGAGCACTTCAGCCCTATCCAGACTACACCTTGCCCTTAATAAAGCATGCCTCCTTACCCTGGGTTGTGACCGTCTCACCCACACTTGCTCGCTATACATTCACACCAACTGGCTAAACCTTGAAAATAGAATCAGATACCATGCCTGCCTCATGACAAAAAAGGTTACCCCTGGCCTCACCCCCCCCAGGGCGCTCACCCCTCTAATCCAATAAGTCCCAGCACTTAAACACACCTGAAGCTCTATTAAGCAGCTCCTCACAGTACCCCAGTGCCATACCTCTCAAGGTCATTTAGCTACAGAGACCCCTCTTGGATGAATGATCTACCCACCTCCCTTGCTAATGAAAACTGAATTGGCACCTTCAAAACTCTGCTTAAGGAACACCTCCAGTCCTCTAATTACTGTGATTGCCACTGATTACCCTCTCTTCCCTTACTAAGGCCCCTGGCCCGCTTATTTCCCTCCCCCATTGAGTCTCCATCCTAAGTCTGTCAGTTTCAGCTGGATTTCTGAGTAGTATTAACGTATTGTTTAAGAACTGTGTTTATTATTCCAGGTATCAAACTGTTAGCCTTTTTCCCTGCTCTGTGTTTATTACTTACTTTGTGCCCTGGTGAAGGTGAATTGCCTTGTAATGTCTGTTTTGTATCTGATTTCTATGACATGGAACCTTTGTAAAGGAGTCTCTGACTCAAAGGTACTTTTCCGAAACCTCAATAAATAAAAATAAAAATAAATAAACTTCCAAAACTGTCTACTGTCCTTGTTGACTACAGACTTCCTAAGTTTTTTCCAAAGTTCCTTGGCATGAAATTCACATTCTTTTTCTAAAATTATTTTATATTTGTTCTCTCTTTATTTATGTTAATAATTTGTTTATGAATGTGTTTTTTATTTTGATTTAGATTTTTGGTTAGCTTATACCTTCTTATTTCTTTATTTAAGGCTTTCTTTGCTCTCCTACATCTAGAATTAAACCATGTTTTATCATTTCTGTTAGCAGGCCTTACACTGTTTATTGTACAGTGTGGTTTTATCAAAATATTCATGTCTGTCCAAAGAGTTGGAGTACTACTGAAATCTGTTTCCTGTATGATGGATGTACGTGTATCATTCAGTGGCCCGATATACAATAGGTAGTCATAAAATTTTGCAGTAGTAGTACTCCATTTAATCCTTTTTTGATTAATTATTTCAATAGCTTCATTTGCATGGATTACCATGTCAAGATATGCCAACTGTGTAAGGAATAATTTTAATTGCAAGGGGTTGTGTGTGGATTCAAGCCTTTCAATAATTTCTAAGTCCAATATTAGTTTAGATGCTTCAAGATTACGTAAAGCTAGGTGTATTACCGATGAGCCCATAGGGCTTAAATAAGTTAAGTTTACCAGGGAGTCTCAAGGGGGCAGCCATTAAATAAAATCATATTTCTTTCTGCCAGTACCTTGGTCAATACCCCCAGGATTACCTATCTAATCCTTGGTAGCTCTGTCTTTAGTTATTTTAGGATTTATTTCTGATACGTAGGAGAGAAATTCAGTATTATTTGAATTATTAGGAATTCTTGCATTGAAGTCCCCTAGAAGTATTAAAGGCCCTGAAAACTCAGAATTAATAATATTGTCCAAGACTTCACTAAGTTAAAGTACTGTAGTATCTTGATCCTTCTTGCCAGGGGGGAAATATATATTGATGATTGTCAACTTAAAATGAGTGTTAGTGCCCTCAAACAAGGACACAAGAATATCACTAGTACTATCTTGTTTAGTTGCTTTAAAATTCAGGGCAGTCCTAAAATAAGTCATAATACTGCTCTTATTTCTTCCATATCTTTTCCCCCAGTGGCAGAGTTGGAGATACTGATATACCCTAGAATTTCTGGGGCACAGTCTGCCATGCACCACATCTTCTGAAGACAGATTAAATCATGCTGTTACAGGAACTTTTTAACCTCAGGGTCTGCAATCTTCAAATGTGTCCCTTCAATATTCCGAGATAATATCTTTATTTCCTTGTTATTGTACAAAGGGAACACCAGAGTTTTAGTGGTGTAAGATTCTTTTATTCATTTAATATCATCTTGTCTTAACATGTCAAATTTGTTTTGTGTGAAAAACCTTTTCATGTTTCCTGGACCTTGTCTGTAATTCCCATCTACTTCTATTTTCTTATCCCTAGAAACCTCCTTGCCTTGGTCACTGCCCACCCAATCATGCCAGGGAGTCATATAAAGACCACATTCATCCACAATATGTGTGTTACTTAATAAAGCTTGCGCAAGCAAAGGACTTTTAAATGTGATATCTATTTGAGATGCATTATTAATATGCTTATAAATTTTAATATAATCAATTTAGTTCTTAGAAATGTTTACATAGGTAGCTCTGGTAAGGAAAGATGAAATTTTATGTTTAATGGTCCCTAAATGATCATATTTAGAAGTTTCCCATCCAAAAATGGTGAGCGATGGGCAGAACCATGCGCCTTGTTGTTTGGATTCATAATATCTGATTCTCCCGATAAATATTATCTATTTCCTTACAATTTCCTCTTCCCTCATGTCCCACTGTACTTCTCTTTTCAATATTACTGTGAGGTTTTATCTCTTGCCCATGTCTTCCTTCCCATTCAATATCTTTTTGTGGGACAGGGAACACCTGAGGACAACATAAAGTGACACTTATCAGTCTCAATATAGTTCCCTTCTCCCAAATAGCTTCAATCACTGTACCTAACTGTGAATACAACAGCACACAGTCTGGGTGTTGTCTGCTAGGTGGTCTAAAGATATGTATTTTCTCCCCCTCAACTTCTGAAAGGTGCAAGAGATGCACCATCCATTTCTTTAGTTTTTCTTGGGTTTCTGCTTGTAGTTTAGGTATTCCATAAAGTTCTAGCAAATATTCCATCTCTTTTTCTTCAAGATAAGCAAATTTATCAGAGATCACTAATTTCCTGCTACTGGTGTTATTTCCGTTTTTGGCTGAAGATGTTTTACTAGGTGGTGTTTCACTAGAAGGTGACATCATGGTGGTCTCGGCCTCCCTCCCTCCCTGTCTTGGATATACCTTTTTCTCTTTTGTCTTGATTGTCAGTTTCCATCCTGATATCTCTATTCTGGTTTAGTTTATTAATACAGATAAATGTATCCATTTTAGATAAATTTTCCCCTTTTGGAGTTTCTTTTCCAGATGTTTCTATCACAATCGAGGGGCCCTCATTTTGCCTTTGAAAAGTCTCAAGTTGTTTGGGCATACTTGGGGCCACAGTTACATTTTCTTTCTTTTTTCCCTCTGTATCTTCGGTATCTTTATATCTCTTTCCCTGAGACCTTGAATCAGACAAGAGTTCATTGAGTGTTCCTTTCTGAGACCACAAGGGACAGATTTTGGAATTAAATTGCTTTTTCCTTCTCTTAGCAGCTGAAGATAACCTCTCTCCTTGTCAGGAGGTTTTGTGTAACATTCACATATCTTATCTTTATCTCCACTTGTTTCACACTCTCATTCTACCTGCCAACTTAGCACTTGGTACCCCCTGGACTCTACCAGCCTTATCTAGCACTTTAAGGTGTACTCCATTACAGGGTCTACACCTTTCTTGTTACCAATTATATTGTTGTACCTACGGTATTGTACCCTGTGTGATTTACCTTAAAAATACCGTGGTTTTAGTCCTTCCTCCTTGTCCAAGCTTGTAATGTATTGAATGTATGCTACACTGTATTTATATTGCCTATCTTTGTTTTTATTGCTTCCCCACTTATGTAACCCCTACTCAGGATGCTTCTGGAAATTAGCTGTTTACAGCTCATGTTGTCTTTCCTGGTAAATCATTTTCAAATAAATTAATAAGGATATGGCAAATTCATTTGTATTGCTTATTTTCCCCTTGTACTTTCTCTTCCTCAGGTACATATGTTGCAGATGACTGATTCATAGGGTTTTCACCCTCAGCAATTTTATTGAGAATTACTCTATTGTGAAATAAGTCTGTCCTCATATTAGATATCTCATCCTTAATAATAGCTAAATTTTCTAGGATAACATTATTTGCAAAATATGGATTTTTAATAATCTCTAGCATTTGTCTGGATATAGAGGTACAGGAGGTAAATTCACCTTCCCCTGTGTAGAATTCTTTATTATAGTTGTAATTCTGCTGACCTGCAGGCAACAGAACGTCAGAAGGCATCTGAGTCATCCTGTACTTATAATCAGGGAATTTGTGTTTTCAAGGGGATCTACAGGTGCTAAATATCCCCTCACTCCTCCCCAATTTTTTTCAACCTTCAATAATCATAATTAGGTTTTGGGTTATTGATCTTATTTCAGTGTCTTCAACTGTGATATTCATTTCTGATAATTTCCTTGTCCTTCAGCATTAACCATGGAATTTTTTTTATTCTTATCAGTATCTTGGGGGATTATCATGTCTCCAGTCCATGACATATTAATTTGTGGACTGCTTACTGAAAAAGCCCCTGTGGAAAATCATCTCTACTATCACTACTGTATGGTTCATATGATTCAATTTAGGGTAAAAAAAAGAGTTAGTGTGTTTGTCTGAGTTGGCTGAAGTGAATTGCTATCTTTGCAGTTATCTAGGTCTTGGTCTGAGCTGTCTGAAGAGAACTGCTATCTGTGCGATTATCTAGGTGTAGAAGGACCTGTGAAATAGGGGGAGTGGCTTATCTAGAAGGAAGCCAGGTGTGTTGGATTTAAAAACTGACCTAGATAGCTTCTAGCAGAGAACAGGCAGAGAACAGCAAGAGGAAAGAGCTGCTGTTATAACTATACTTCTCTACTGAGACTAAAGAATTAGAAGTCTCCTACTGGGACCTTCAATTTAGGGTAAAAACAAATAAAAAAAAGAGTTAGTGTGTTTGTCTGAGTTGGCTGAAAAGTGATTTGTTAACTTTGCAGTTATCTAGGTGTTTGTCTGAGTTGACTGAAGAGAATTGTTATCTGTGCAATTATCTAGGTGTAGAAGGACCTGTAAAATAGGGGGAGTGGCTTATCTAGAAGGAAGCCAGTTGTGTTGGATTTAAAAACTGACCTAGATAGCTGCTAGCAGAGAACAGGCAGAGAACAAAAAGAGGAAGGAGATGCTGTTATAACTATACTTCTCTACTGATACTATATTTCCCTCCTCCCTCCCCTCCACCCCCCCCACACACACACACACTTAACTAGTTCTACTTTTATAGGCACAGGATTTGACTGACAACAGGAACTTCCTGTTTGGGAGCAGGAAGGGAGTGATCACAGAGCCACAAAAGAGTCACCATCCTAGCAGGAAAGAGTAGCTCTCACCCCACCCCCCCACCCCTGCTGCTGGAGGTCTGACTCTGAGCAAGTAAGGAGACTACTGAGAAATATAGGAACTTCTTGTCTCAAAACAGGAAGATCAGGAGCTTAAAGGGCATGGAGACAGTAAGTAAGTAGGGAGGAAAAGAAAATAAATAAACAGAGGAAAGAATAAGTATTCAAAACAACAGTTAAGGGGCCAGAAATAAGACATGATGGGAGTGGTGCAGTGCACTGGCTGTGGAGCAGCAGTCTTCCAGGAGACATTCTGGAGGATGTGGTGTTGTCCCATCTGCAGGCACCTCTCTGGGCTGAGGGAGGAGGTTGCTCATCTCCAGACTGAGTTGGCCAGGATTTGGGGGACCTCCTCTCCCACCCAGGGACCACCAGGGCCACCACCATTGCCTCAGAGGTTGCCAAGAAAGAGGAGCTATCTCCTCCACCACAGTTCTCTCTTGCTGTAAATCTGCTCACGTTCTCCCTATATTTAAATCGGGTGACCCATGTGACCTCAACAACTATAGGCCCATTTCAATTCTGCCCATCCTCTCAAATGTTATTGAAAAATTGATCTACAAACAACTAAAAAACCATATTGAATCCCATTCTCTTCTAAACCCTGCACAATCCAGTTTTCACCCTAATCACAGCACCATCACAGCTTTGGCCAAAGTTACTAACGACTGGTTCACTGCAATGGATTCTAAGCAAATAACGGGAGCAGTATTCTTAGATCTCAGTAAAGCTTTCAACACAGTAGATCATAACTTAGTAGTGAAAAGCCTTATTAAAATCAGTTCCACCCCTTCCACTACCCAGTGGTTCAATAGTTACTTATCCGGAAGGACCCAGAAAGTTAAAGCAGGAGGTTTGTTCTCATCCTCTCTGCCTATCACCAGGGGAGTTCTGCAAGGCTCCATCCTAGGTACCATTCTTTTCTCTCTATATATCAACAATCTTGACCACAAGATTACCAAGTCAAACCTGCATTTCTTTGCAGATGACACAGTTCTATATACCTCTGGCCCCACATTATCTGGACTCAGAGACCTCCTCCAAACTGATTTTATGCAGCTAGAAACTAACCTATTTAATGGCAAGTGGCTACTAAATGCCAAGAAAACTAAAGCCATGATTTTCTCTCCATACACCTCCCGCACTACTACTCTTGACACATTTAAAAACCGTATCATCAGCTCTTTAGGAGAGCCACTGGAAATAATTTCTAAACTCAAATATCTTGGCATCTGGTTTGATAACAAACTCTCCTTTAATGATCACCTCGAAGACCTGTCCAGGAGATTAAAAGTCAGGCTAGGTTTCTTTTTCTGCAATAGGTCTTTCTTTCCATTGGAGACCAGACTCAGACTTGTCCAAGCCACTTTCCTCCCCCTTCTGGACTACGGCGACATAATTTATAACACTTCAGCAATTACCAGCCTCCATAAATTAGACACCTTCTACCACTGTGCCCTGTGTTTTATCTCCAACTCCCTGTACCGAACTCACCACTGTGATTTGTACTTAGCAGTTGGGTGGACCTCGCTAACCATTAGGCGTGCACTCCATGCTGGCACCTGGACCCTAAACCTTCTTCTGAATAAACTCCCGAGCTACCTAACTTTTCTTGTCCATATTTCCCACAGTGTTTACTCACTCAGAAAGTCAGACTTTATCCTCCTAGATGTACCTAGGACTCAGACCTTCTTTGGTAAATACGCTATCTCATGTTCCCTTCCAACCATTTGGAATCACTTACAATCCTTGCTGAAATTATCCAGTACTGTCCCTGTTAACTTCTTCAAAAGGATAGCTATCAACAAATTAAAAGATATATGTAACTGCTTCTAATCTCCTTCTCCATCCTAGTATTCCTCACTTAGCAATCACCTACCCTCACCCCTTTTTTCTTCTCTTATTTGCTTTCTACTCTCTATCCCTCCTGTTCCTTATGCCTCCCTATAGGCTCATGCTCATTATTTTAAGAATGTTACTTTATGACCTGAACATAATGTACCACACTGAATCTTTACTGTATATTAATTACTGTTATGTCATTCTATATATGTATTGTGTACTTGTCTGTAAATCTGTAATCAGGACCTCCTTGTGAATGAGCTTGCTTAATGGAGTTTTCCTGCAATAAACTTGAACTTGAACTTGAGCAGTTGGATCACAGTGGGCTCAGGGAGGATGAGGGTGGTGAAACAGAGGTGCATTCCTCTAGTTGTACCTCTCCACAATTCATATGCCACTCTGGCAAAGTGTGGTTCCTCTATGGAGGTACTCGCAGTGAAGACCAAGGAGGATGCTGGGAACCTCCACTAAGGAGACCCACAGGAGGGTGGCATGGACCCCACAGGGGAAAGAAACAACTCCTGGTGGGGGACACCATTGTTAGGAGGGTAGAACTGGGGGAGGAAGGGGAGAGGGAGGTAAGGTGCCTGCCAGGCACTATGACTTGGAGGGACAGGGAGAAAATCCTCAGGATTGTGGGAGCAGCTGCATGGGGGAGGGAGCTGGATGTCGTTGTCCACATAGGGACAAATGACCTGGCTGAAAAAGGGATCAGAGCAGTGCAAAAAGAGTTTGTGGAGTTGGGGAAGGGCCTTAAAAAAGCAGCATGCACGGTAACCTTCTTGGAGGTGCTGCCTGTCTATGGCATAGGTGAGGCTAGGGTGCTCCACACCATGGAATTCAATCAGTGGTTGAAAAACTGGTGCAGAGCTCAGGGATTTGGCTTCATTGGGGATTGGGGATCCACATGGAGTGATGCGGGCCTATACTGGCATGATGGTCTGCATCTCTACAAGATGAGAACCAGGATCCTAGGTGATAGGTTTAAATGCTTCATTGGCAAGCATTTAAACTAGCCAAAGGGTGAGGCACTGGAAAGGAGCAGGGAATTCCTAGCCCCTCCAAAAAAATCGAGGTAGTTAGTGAGGTAAACAGCAAGATAGAGATGTTGATAGGGAGAAGGGCAGGGGTAAATGGAGGAAACAACAAAGGCAATAAGGACAGGGATGGGGCAAAAAGGGATAAGGTCATCAAGAAATGGAGGGTAATGAGTACCAATGCCCATAGTCTGGGCAACAAGCTCCCTGAACTGGTGGTCTTGATTGAAGAGGGATGCCTGGATATCACGGCAGTCACAGAAACATGGTACACGGAGAACCATGACTGGGATGTTAACATACCAGGGTACACAACCTACAGGAGGGACAATGAGGGTAGAAGAGTGGGAGGAGTTGCTTTTATGTAAGGGAAGGGATAAAAGCAATGGAACAAAAGAGTAAACAGGGAGGAGAGGAGACACTGTGGGTCACCTTAGAGACTGGAAATGGCACCACAGTCCACACAGGGGTTGTATACAGACCCACATGTCAGGGGGAAGGAATGGACAAGGATATGATAGAAGGCATCCTTAGGATGGCAGAGAAAGGGGAGATACTGTTGATGGGGGACCTTAATATGCCAGATGCTAACTGGAGCACCTTTGCTGCAGCCACATCCAAAAGCAGGGCTCAATGCTCTTCAGGTGGCATGCCTCAGACAGCTAGTTTTGGAACCCACTCATGAGGGAGCAATCTTAGATCTCGTACTCTCAAATGGGGACAGTGAGAGGATCTCAGATCTAGAAGTGGGTAGCCATCTGGGAACAAGTGACCACCAAACAGTGTGATTCATGATAAACTCAGCTACAGAGTCAAGCCATACAAAGGTGAGGGTGTTTGACTTCAAGAGGGTTGACTTTAGCAAGATGGGAGAGTGCCTTAGAAAAGCACTAGCAAACAGGCTAGAAGGAGGGATGGAGCAACAATGGGGAAACATCAAAACTGCCATCACAGAGGCAACAAGCCTTTGTGTGAAACAAATAAACAAAATCAAAATGAAAGAAAAAGCCATTATGGTTCTCAAAAGAGGTGGCAGTGAAGGTTAGGGAGAAAAATACAGCATTTTAGGAAGTACAAGGAAACACAGAAGGAGTAGGACAAAGTACTGTACCAGTTAAGGTAGAAGGAAGCAGGGAGGGTAGTCAGAATAGCAAAGGCCCAAACTGAGGAAAAGATAGCAACTCAGTTAAGAAGGTGGATAAAACCTTTTATAGGTAAATCAGGGAGCGTAGAAAGACAAAGGGAGGGATAGTGAGGCTGAATAGAATGGACGGTGGGTGGGCAGAGAGGGACAGTGAAAAAGCAAGGATACTGAACGAATATTTCTGTTTAGTATTTACAAAAGAGGAGAAGGGGGAGGTGCCTAATCCAATTAACAGAAGCACTCTGGATGGGGGGGGTTGGTCAATCCCAGTCCTTTCACAAAAGAAAGGGTTCTGAAAGAACTCCTGAAACTGAAGGTGGACAAAGCAATGGGGCCTGATGGAATTCACCCCAGAATTCTAAAAGAATTAAGGAGAGAACTAGTGACACCAATGACTACCCTTTTTAACAAATCATGGGAGGATGGTGTGGTACATGAGGACTGGAGGAAGGCAGATGTGATTCCCCTTCACAAATGTAGGAGCAAGACAGAGGCAGGAAACTACAGACCTGTCAGTTTGACCTCTGTGGTAGGGAAACTGATGGAATCACTTCTGAAAGAAAGAATTGTTGAGTACCTAGAGGCCAGTGGGGTACAGGACCCAAGGCAGCATGGGTTCACTGGGGAAGATTATGTCAGACAAAGCTAATTGATTTCTTTGACTGGGTGACCAAAGTAGTAGACCAGGGAGGGGCTGTGGACATGGCCCACCTAGACTTTAGCAAGGCATTTGACACAGTCCCACATAAAAGATTAATAGTCAAATTAACCAGCCTGGGAGTGGGTCCCAGAGTGGTAGCCTGGGTAAAACATTGGCTGGACAACAGGACACAGAAGGTAATTGTAAAGGGTTTAGTACTGGGTCCAGCCCTTTTTAACATCTTTTTTAAGTGACATTGCAGAGGGACTGGAAGGAAAAGTATGCCTCTTTGCAGGTGACACAAAGATTTGCAACAGGGTTAATACACAAGGAGGCATGAAAAGAATGAGAAGGGACCTGGCAAGGTTGGAGGAATGGTCAGAGGTATGGCAGCTTGGATTTTGTGCAAAGAACTGCAAAATAATGCACCTGGGAAACAAAACCCAGGGGAAGATTACACAATTGGGGGGGAGGTAGTAACAACAACAAAAATGGAAAGGGACCTGGGGATAATCATTTCAGATGACCTTAAGGTTAGTAAGCAATGTGAGAAGGCAGTAGGGAGGGCTGGGGGATATTAGGATGGATAGGGAGAGGCATCGCCAGCAAAAAACAGGAAGTTGTTATCCCTCTGTACAGACAGTTAGTGAGACCCCATCTGGAGTACTGAGTCCAGTTCTGGAGACCCCATCTCCACAAGGACATAGACAGGATGGAGGCAGTCCAGAGGAGGGCAACTACAATGGTGCAGGGTCTGCAAGAGAAGCCATACAAGGAGAGACTAAAGGAGCTTAATATGTATGCCCTTGAGGAAAGGAGGAGGAAACATGATAGAAACTTTTAAGTACCTCAGTGGAATCAACAAAGTCCAAGAGGGTGGTATCTTTCAGAAAAAGAGTTGTGTAAGAACAAGGGGGGTACAATTTGAAGATAGAGGGGGGACAGCTCAGGGGCAATGTGAGGAAGTATTTTTTCACAGAGAGGGTGGTGGATGCATGGAACAGCCTTCCTGAGGAGGTTGTGGTGTCTAAAACTATGGGAGAATTCAAGAATCCATGAGACAGACATAAGGCAATTTTTGTGGGGGGTTAGGAAGGAATAGGCTGTTGGTTAAATAGGATCTGCAGCTTATCCTGTAGGTAGGGAAATGGGCAGATTAGGTGGGCCAAGCTGTCCTTATCTTCTATCAAAGTCTATGTTTCTATGGGGCAGGAGCAGACAGACACAATAGGATGATCAGGGTTGTCTGTTTTGTGGATTTTGGGAAGGAGATAAAACATGGATGGAAGAAGGCAGTATTGCGCATTGGTTTGAGGCGTTGAGCTATAAACCTGGAGACATGGGGTTGAATCCCACAGACCCCACTTGCATACTGTGTGACCCTGAGCAAGTCACTTAATTTTCTTGTGCTCCCAGGTTGCACCTGTAGAGAAGCTTTCAGCTTAGTGTGTCTCTCCTGGTAACAATATTGTGGTTCAATGTACAGAGATGCTGAACTATGAGTCTCTTAGCAGAAGAAGGAAACTCTTTGTTTTCAATAGCAGAGGTGATGGTGGTGGTGACCTCGGTCTGATAGTCTGCAGTGGAGTCCCATGGAAGAGAAGAGTAAAACCTGGTGTCTGAGAGTTGCTGTGTAGCCTCAGTGATGTATAGTTCCTTTTGTCAGACCACAACAGCACCTCTCTTATCAGCTGGTTTAATAACAATGTCATTCCTCCCTTGCAGAGATCTGAGGGCTGTAAGCTCACCAGATGTTAGGTTGGAGTGGTTGTGCCTGCAATGAAAATTGAAGTCAGTTGTGTTTTGCATGCAAAATGTTATCAAATGTTAACAAAATAATCAACAGTAGCAAAATGTCCCGGAGGGGGTGTCCATGCACTTTGCTGGGAATTGATATCATTGATTGTTCTAGTGATACTATCATCATCTGCAGGAAGAGGAGCCTCATTAGAAAAATGAGCTGTAAGGCATACTCTACCATAGAAGTGCTGCAGATCAACTTGAACCTGGGATGTGTCAAGATATCTGGGTGTGGGTACAAAAGAGAGACCTTTCCTAAGGAGAGATTGCTCATCTTGTGTGAGGCGGAGGTCTGGAGGAATACAAAATACCAAATTGTTAAGCTGTGTTGGACTCAAGGGCTCACGTTGGTTGCTGATCTGCTGGGTGAGAGACTGGAGTTTGGCAGATTTGGTGTCCTTGAGGAACTGAAAGAGAGTGGAGTTAAGATGTTGGATGAAGTGTTTAATAAAAAAAAGGTTATGTGGAGCTGTTCGCTGCAGGAAATCCTTTTGCCTTTGGATGGTTTTGTCCACAGAGATCAGCTGTTTCTTACTAGAGAGAATGTTCGTGATCAGTTTCCTAGAGAAAGTTTTCAAAAGCTTATTAGTGGAGGAAACATGTATCTCGAACCAAATGAAAAAGGATGGAATTTCAAACAGAAACCTTTAGGAATAATATCCAGGTGGCAGCATTTGGAAAGAAACTGTAAGTGACTGCAGAGTTTAGTCTTAGAGCAAATGGCAGAAAATAATTCAAGGGGAAGACTTAGAAATATTAGAAGGGAGTGCAGACATAGATGAAATGAAGGTGCATTGCAGACAATTCAGAATAGATTTCAGAGTAGGCATAGTGGGTCGCAGCAAATGTAGCACACAAAATGTAAAACCAAAAACAAGATGCTGCGTCAGCATGTGGTCTGAAAGCAAATCAAAATGGTATGTTAAATGCATGCTGAAAACAGATTTAAAAATCTACGTCTCGACCTTAGGTCTTCTTCAGGAAATATCTAAAAGAGAAAAAAACAAAGTTAGTGTAGAGGGGAGGTAAAATGAGGGATATATATATGGGGAAAGAAAAAAGGTAAGGCTCAGGCAGAAGTGATAAATGGCAAGATTAAGAGAGAGTCTGTGAAACGAAAAAGGTAATGATGGGAAGGACAAGGCATAATAGGAGTGAATGAGCTAGAGAAGTCCCCAAGTGGGGACTAATTAACAGGGCATAGTAAGAAGGCTGAAAGGTGACAGATGTAGGGGAGGGAGACAGGGATGGAGACAACTGAGGGAATGAAAAAGAAATTAAATATGTACAGATACAAACAGACTTAGGGAAAACAAAGGGTGACTTAAATATGTTAGAAAATAAGTCTATCATTTAAACCAGAGGGCTGCTGGGAGCCAAGGCAGATGGTAAGCTTAGTTTCTATGTTTTTTCTATGGTCAGAATCCCAGAAGCCCTGCTGAAGTACACAAACATAACATTTAGACACAGTTTGGCTTGTATTTTACATTAGTTCTGTATTCTTCCTTCCATTATTTATTACTGATGTAATCTGTATGAAAACAGGATTTATGCTTCTGAAGAGTTCATATATTCCTGTTGCCTTCTCCCTACCTGAAGTCATAATGCACTGATTATGATATCACAGTTACTTCCATGGCAACAGATTGTAATGCCACAAAAGAGGACTATGACTTGAAGTAGGTAGTAAGCTATAGAGGCAGATGAATAGGGCCATTACTACTGCTCTGGATTATGTTGCTCCTGTCTGCGTTCATCCTCTCTCCCTCTGCCCTCGGTTCCCATGGTTTGACTGGACCTTGAGGGAGCTGCAGCGACTAGGAAGAAGGTTAGAGCATTGTTGGCAGAAATCTGCCCTGGAGGTTGACCATCTTAGACTGCTAGAGCATTATCGACTCTACCAGTCAGCAATCTCCCGTAAGAAGGCAGAGTTCCTGTCCGAGGAGATTGCTGCTGCTCAGAACTGACCAGCTCAGCTCTTCTGAACCATGGACAGGCTATGCAGCCCAACCTGTCTGCAGGTTCGGAGAGTCTTTTCACAATTGGAGTGTGTGGAGCTTGCTCTTTTTTTTGCTGATAAGGTGGCCGACATCAGGGAGGAGATTCAATCAGCACACTCTATGAGAGTTGTTGATGATCAGTGCTTGGCCACTGTCCCTCACTTCTCTTGGAGTACCTTCAACCAGCTGGAGATCGTGGATGTTATGTGGATTGTCCAGGGTATGCACCCTATGTGCTGTAGTTTAGATCCAGGCCCAACTTCCCTGATTATGGGTTGTTGTGATATTATCATCCCATTCTTGGTGCAGATAGTCTGGTGCTCCCTTGAGTCGGGTGAGTTTCCTAGCTCCCTGAAGGAGGCAGTGGTGACACCTCTTTTGAAGAAAGCTTCTCTGGACCCAGACTGTCTGGCAAACTACAGACCTATCTCTATCTCTATCCTCCCCCTTTTGGGGAAGGTAATTGAGAAAGTAGTGGCTGTACAGCTGGAGAACCATTTGACCATCCATAGCATCTACGAACCTCTACAATCTGTTTTTCGAAAGAGGCACAGTACTGACACTGCACTGGTTCAGGTGCTCAATGATCTCCTGATGGGGAGAGATAAAAAAAAATGGTCCATCTTGGTGTTTCTTGATCTCTCATCAGCTTTTGACACTGTGGATCACGGGTACTGCTCGAGCACCTGAGGTTCATTTGTGGTCTGACAGGTTCAGTTCTCAGATGGTTTAGATCTTTCCTCACTGGCAGAATTCAGAGGGTGGTGTTGGGGATTTATTCCTCTGACCCAGTTTCTCTGTCATTTGGGGTTCCTCAGGGCTCTGTGCTGTCCCCCATGTTATTTGCAGTGTATGTGCTGCCCCTCGGAGACATTGTAAGATGGTATGGGCTGAGGTTTCACTGCTATGCTGATGATACCCAGCTCTATCTGTCTTTTGCACCTTTCCAAGATGGAGCACTCTCGGTTTTTAATTACTGCCTCACTGAAATCCTGAATTGGATGAATTCCAGCTGGCTGAGGTTGAACCCATGGAAAACTGAGGTGATGCTTGTGGATTCAGGATGCCGGATGGGGGGGTCAGGGACAGGTCACCTCTTGGGGCTTTTCCTGGGGGGTTCTCAGCTCTCAAGCTCTGAGTGGGTGCAGGACCTAGGGGTGATACTTGATGACGAGCTGACACTGCATTCTCAGGTGTCAGTTGTCATTAAGTCTTCCTTTTACCACCTGAGGAACATCGCTAGGATCAAGCACCTTGTTCCCTCCGGTGATCTTCCTACACTGATCCATGCCTTTGTGACCTCATGCCTTGATTATTGCAACTCCCATTACTTTGGGCTTCCGGGGGTTGATATCCACCACTTACAGCTGGTGCAGAATGCTGTGGCCCGGTTGTTGAAGGGAACTCCTCGGACTTACCATATTACACTCGTGCTGCGTGAACTGCATTGGCTGCCAGTTCAGTGGCAGATCACCTTCAAAGTTGGATTACTGACTTGTAAAGCCCTACTCGGACTCAGCCCTGACTACCTGAAAGAGCTACTGTCCCCTTATCACCCTGAGCAATTGCTCCGCTCTGCAGACAATAAGTTGCTAGAGATTCCAAGGGTAGTTTTAAAATTGTCAGGGGCCTGTGCATTCGTGTACGCAGCCCCAGCCCTTTGGAATTCTCTATCCCATCTGATTCCAGAGTGCACGACCCTGGGGAGGTTCAAACAGGCATTGAAGACTTATTTGTGGAGCAAGGTATACCGTGATTAATTAGGTAATTACCTCTGAATTTTAATATGTATTTATTGTTGCTGTTTTTATCTGTTCTTTTATATTTTGTTATGCGTCTTGATATCTGAAAGGCGCAATATAAATAAAGATGATTATGATTAACTTTGAGGTATAAAGATCATGAATTCATGCAAATTTACTCAGTAATAAATAATGCTGAGGAAAAATCTATAGAACATATAACATAGAAACATAGAATTTGAAGGCAGATAAGGAGCATTTGGCACACCCAGTCTGCCCATTGCCCTACCTAATAGATTAGCTGCAGATCCTAGTTAACCAACAGCCTACTTCCTCCTACTCCCCCACTAGAATTGCCTTATGTTTGTCCCATGCATTCTTGAATTCCCCCACTGTTTTTCACTTCACAACCTCCTCGGGAAGGTTGTTCTATGCATCCACAACCCTCTCCGTGAAAAAATACTTCCTCACATTACTTCTGAGCCATCCCCTCTCTATATTCAAATTGTTCCCCATTGTTCTAGCACATCTCTTTTTCTGAAAGATGCCACCCTATGGAATGCAAGCTGAATTGTACCTAAATACTATGTTTTTCAAAGTTTTCTTTGGAGCGTCAGTAGCTCTTTAACAGTACCTAAATCAATTTTGATGTAAAAAAACATATTTTACAGTGTTTTATTTTTTGGGGGCAACATTCTGACCATTCTCTTTATGGAACCAGTAAATCGGAGGTTTTTTTTTTTGTTTTGTTTTGTTTTTTTATCTAGTATGTCTTCTCCTCTTGCCCAACCTGCCCATATCTGGAACAGTCCCCCCACCCTGTCACTCAACATCGCTGGGGCTTACCTTCACTCTGGGTGTCCTCTGCCACAGGACCTGGTTGGAGATGAATAGTGACCAGTGCAGGGCCTGTAAGGGTCCAGGCCATCATACAGCTATGGTCGGAGGTGTTCTTCCATTTTTTTCCCTGGGTCACATGCACGCAATGACACTATGTGTGTATTCCACATCTGCAGAGGTGCCTACAAGCATCTGTGTGAGGGGTCCCATCCCATGCAGTCCACTGAAGTGCAATTCATATTGCCACAGTCACTGCTGACCAGCAGGACACACTCAACCCTCACTAATGTAATAAGGTAATTTACAGTACTACCTTGACTCAGGTATCTATCTAGTCTATTTGTGAACTCCATTTTATTTTTGCCTTTTTCTTGAGTTACACCTTTTACCACAAATTTGTAATGGATACCCTCTGGTGTTATTTGCACTTTAAATTCAAAGTTCATTTCATGGAACAGATATTTGCCTTTTATTACATTGCGCATAAGTACCAAATCACCATGCAGACTTCGCTACTCCAAGGACATAAGATTTAATTTTGTCAGTATATCCTGATATCTCATCATAGTTAATTTATTGAAGCTTTTGGTGGCATGTCTCTGTATGTTTTTCCATTTCTTGATGTCTCTTTTTCATGCAGACACCAAAACTGTGTAGCATAGTCAATGTGAAGACGAACATACAGTATGCACGATATAATAGGAACGTCACTTTGATGCCTCGAGATTTTATATTTCTTCTTATTGCCCATAATATGCTGTTTGCTCTTGAGACTGCAATATTTCTTTGGCTTCTGCGTTCTAGATCCCATGACACAGTAACTCCTAAGCCTTTTTCATTAGTTGAGGTT
This sequence comes from Neoceratodus forsteri, assembly GCA_016271365.2. NCBI lineage: Eukaryota > Metazoa > Chordata > Ceratodontiformes > Ceratodontidae > Neoceratodus > Neoceratodus forsteri. Next base: position 254,340,646 of record CM028137.1, on the reverse strand, counting down.
GGTAATGTTATATTGCCAAGTTTATATAATTGGCATGGGTTATTTCTTCCTAAGTGCATAACCCTGCACTTATCAATATTGAATTGCATCTTCCAGCTTGTAGCTCAAAAATGTATATAGTCTAAGTCCTGTTGTAAGGAATCACACTGTTCCTTAGTTTTACATGGGCCACCAAGCTTTGTGTCATCCACATATTTTATTGACCAATTTTTTTTAGAGATGCCATTAGATTGCCAGTGAATATCTGAAGTATTATTGGGCCTGATACTGATCCCTGAGGGACTCTGCTACCTACTGACCCTGAGTCAGAATGGAAACCATTTAGCACTGCCCATTGAGTTCTGATACTTAGCCACTTGTTTGTCCAATTTATCAACCTGATGTCAATGTCCACATCCTTTAGTTTTTTTAACAATTGCCCCATGAGGCACCAAGTCAAATACCATTTTAATATCCAAATATATATCACATGCAATCCTTTCTTCTAGTAGTTTGCTAAACTTCTTATAAAAGCAAAGAAGGTTAGCCATGAACAATTTCCCTCAAAAAATCTGTGTCGTTCAGGATCCATGTTTAGGATGTACATATACATTTTGTCCTATATAATACCTTCTAGTATTTTTCCACATACAGATATAAAGCATATTAGCCTCTAGTTGCTGGGATTCGATTTGTCCCCTTTTTTGAAGACTGAGGATGACATTGGCTTCCTTCTAGTCTGCTGATATATTATCTGCATTAAAGGAGTTCTCATAAATGTATTTTAATGGGTTGCAATGTAATCAACCACCATCTTTAGAAATTTTCCTGAGATCTGGCCTTTCCTATCAGCTACTGCTCCCCTTGGCCACTCGGCTTATACCTTTTCCTTTCCTTTTCAAGCCTTTTTCTGTTTTCAGCTCCCTGCCTATGCTCGTCATTTACATTAGCTGCCGAAATTTAAACCTAAAAGTGGCACCTTCTCTAGCCCCTAACTTTTAGGCTACCGGCTGGCGCCTTACTAAACGACCCCCTCCCCAACTTTCTGACTTAATAACACCCCTCTAATTGGTTCTTTTGTCTTTGGATTCACACCCTAGACATACAAGTCAACTAAGTCCTTAACCTAAATGTTGTTTCCCCTGCCACTGATTTAGTGGCCTTTTGTACCTATTGTGCTCCCTCTTCTAAACTGTATTGTTTCTCTTTCTCTTTCTCTTTCTTTCTCTTTCTCTTTCTCTTTCTCTTTCTCTTTCTCTCTTTCTCTCTCTCTCTCTTTCCTTCCAGGCAAAGCCTTGATCAGTTTTCTGAAGTGCCCGCTTTGACCAGCTTCAAGAAGTGGCAGGAGCCACACCGTTGGCCAAAACTGTTGCTCCACAGTCCCGCTACGCTCGCCAACTTGGGCCACTCACTCTCCTTCCAGGTATGGCTGCACCTCTGGATTGAAGCCCGGAGTTACTATTGGCTACAGTCTTGCTGGCCCTTCACCGACTGGATACAGCTTCAGCCTTTGAATTCCAGCACTGTGGGGACCTCTTTCAGCTCTCAGCCTGTCCTGTGCTCTGTAGAGCACATAAAGAAAATTCCCTCCCACCCACTCCCACCCACCGTCCTTTTTAAATTCACCTTCTCCCCGTCCTTCTGTCAATAGAGGCTTCCTACTGGTTGTCTCTTGCTCCTGAACTACTCAGCCTCGTATGGCACCAGAACTTGCCCGTAAAAACTGAACATGATTTTCTACTCACCCTGTACTGCCAGCTTGCTAGCATGTACATTATTCTGCTCAGCTATGGCACTGTTCTCATACATATGCCTGAACCAGACTCTGCAGAGTGTGACATTGCCAGCTTCCCTCTCTTAAACTACTCTTGCAGATATGAGCCTCCTACTCTGAGCACACTACAGCTCTATGGGTGCACTACATACCACATCTGGCAGGATTTTTTACCAGTACCTCCAGCTCACCATATACAGCTTTCCCTTAACCTCAAGGCTGGGATAATCCTAATTGCTTCTTTAGGTCCCGTTGGACTCCTTCCTGGTGATTCTCCAAATCGCTCCTCTCTCAATCTTAAAAGGTGACGCTCTGGAACCTTGAGAATGCTCCTTGGTGCATTAAAAAAAAATGACTACTGATCTTTCTACTTGCTCAAGTGACATTGAACTGAATCCAGGTCCACTTGCTCACATAACTGCTCCTGCCAATCTAGCAAACATAAAGGGGATGAGACTGCTCCATGTGAATGCCCGCAGCAGCATTACAAAAAAATTTGATGCTATATATAACTGGCTAAACCACACCTCCCCTGATGTATTGGTGGTCACTGAAATGTGGCTAAAACCAACTGCCCAGGATTCTGAAATTAACATCCCTTGCTACAGAATTTTCAGAACAGACTGGCAGGCAAAAGGGGGAGAGGTAGCTATCTACCTCAAGGATAGATTCTTTGTGTTCATTGCCTGTGCCACCACTGAACCTAAGGAGTTTGAACGCCTTGCAATTAAGGTTCAGATCTTGCCATCGCAGTCCTTACTGGTACTAGGATGTTAAAGACCTCCTTTAGCCAGGCTCAGGCTCTTAAACCATCTGAGCAACATATTGGATACTCCTTAAGCCGAGACTATTATCCTGGGTGACCTAAACCTTGACTGGTTATCCCCCTGCTCTAAATCTCTTAAGGAATTTTGTGATGCCTTCGGACTCTCACAGCTAGTTACGGAACCTATCTGTCCCAACACCAAAAACCCAGCCTGTAGTACTCCGCATGATATCATATTAGTAAATAAACCCCACCTGTTTACCCACATGTTTTTTTTTCAACAACCTAAGCAACCACTGTACCATCATATATATCAGGTCCCTGCCGAAACCTGTTTCAGCATTTAGATTTATTTTCAAGAGGTGTCACCGCAACTTCGACCCTCATGCCTTCGCATCCAACTTACAGCACTCCTGCTGGCAAGATTTCTATCTTGCTCCTTCCATCCACGAAGTGTATGATCTGTTTCACAACATACTCCTAAGCGCTATAAATCGGCATGTACCCCTTGTGAAAATATGAATGAAGAAGATTTCGTGCCCTTGGTTTTCTTCCAGCCTTAAATCCAAGCTACTCCATAGGGCTTCTCTATGGAAAAAGGACAGGAAGATTAAATTACCTGCTGATTGGACAGCCTTCAGAGCTGATAGAAACTGGTGCACAAAACTTACAAGGGCCACAAAAATCAGCTACTATAACAATAAACTGGACACTTCCTCCAACTGCCCCTTCCCCAATTCTGGAAAATGCTAAGAGAGATACAGGAACATAAATAACCCAACTCTCTGCCTACAAATCTCACAACCAGATGTTCCACCCACACAGTCAAGCATGAGATTCTTTAATTATTTAATAACCACCTCGCTACCGTGGGACTGGCATTTGATACATCCTCAGCCAACAATTTGCGAAAGCAGTTGTGGGGATGGAAAATGCCTGCTGACACCCCTGCTAATACTGGACCCAAACCAGTACTTTCATTCAGCCCAATAACTCTGAAACAAGTTGAGGATCTACACCTCAAATTAGACACCAGGAAAAGTGCTGGAGCGGATCTCATAGACCCATACTTTTTAAAAGTTAGCCACCATGTTCTGGCTGTTCCGATTACCCATCTCTTTAACCTATCCCTCACCCAGGGTTCCCTTTCAAATATTTGAAAAACTGCCCATGTCATTCCCTTTTTTAAATCTGGTGATACCAGTGATGTGAACAACTACAGGCCTATTTTCCTGCTTCCTGTGCTCTCCAAGCTGCTAGAAAAACTTGTAAACACACAGATTAGGAACTATCAAGATTCTTACAACCTACTCTCCCCAGTACAATCAGGATTCAGACCTCACCACAGCATGAGCACAGTACTGGCTAAAGTATCCAATGGCTGGTTCAATACTTTGGATAATAAATGCTATGTGGGAGCCCTGTTTTTGAATCTAAGCAAGGCCTTCGACATGGTGGATCATGCCATACTCCTAGACCCAGTTCACAATTTTGGCCTTGAAGACACGGCCCTAAAATGGTTTAATAGCTACCTGATGGGCCAGACGCAACAGGTGAAAGCAGAAGGAGGCCTCTCCCCCTGAAAACACTGCCAAGAGGAGTTCTACAAGGCTCCATATTGGGCTCCCTCTTGTTTGCCATGTATATTAACAATATTCACACAGGAATAAAATCAGCGAATATTCACCTTTTCACCGATGACACTGTGTTGTGTGTTTCTAGGTCTATGCTCCGAAATACTTGCCTTGACCTGCAACAGGAATTTGACTGTCTCCAGAAAAATCTGCTTCATTTAAAGCTACTCCTAAATGTGAAAGAAACCAAAGCAATGTTCTTCGCATCGTATGCCACCAACCTGAACTCTGTACCCCAGATCTCCACCTTCCTTGGTGAACCTCTAAAAGTTGTGTCAAAATTTAAATACTTGGGAATCTGGATTGACAGCAAATTGTCATTCTCTAACCATATAGATGAACTGGAAAAAAAACTAAAGTGGAGACTTGACATATTCTTTTGGTTCAAGCATTTACTCTCGGTGAAAGCAAAGACCAGACTTGTTCAAACAACATTTCTCGCTCTTCTGGATTATATAGATCTCCTATATGGACAAAGCATCAGCTCTGCCTTAACTAAACTTGACACCTTATACCACCGGGCCCTAAGATTCTTCACACGGTCTCCTTATTCCACTCACCACTGTGACTTATACAGATTAGTAGGTTGGTCATTCTTTACCTACAGATGATAAAAAATGCAGCCCTTTGGACCTTCTGAGCCCTTTGTTACCTTCTGAGCCATCACTAAGAAACCTCCCCCTTATATCTCTGATTGTCTTCACATATGTTCTCCTGGAAGCTACACCTTGAGAAGTCTTACATACATATCTCTTGTTATTCCTAAAGCCAGAACTCGCTTTGGCAAATCAGCCTTCAGCCATTTCCTACCGTCCCTGTGGAACAAGCTGCAGAAAACCCTTAGAATAACCACTCTGATTAAACTGTCCACCATCAAGACATTGTTCACCCAGACCTTTTCTGAACCCTGCAACTGTAGGACCCAAGGCTTGGCGTATAGCACCCTGTTACCTGTCTCCCCCTGGCTCTCCTCCTTTCCATACAAACCTGTTGCCTGTCTTCTCTCTCTCCTCTCACACTTAATACTTCATGTTGTTACTACAATCCATATTATCATCTCTTTCTCCATATTTAGCCATGTTAAGTTGTTATATTATTATATTTTTGCCTTAAGTTCCTATATACCATGTGTATTGATGTTTGTATCCTATTAGACTCTTCCCTTAGTTGCCCCACTATTGTCATTGTACTTTATACATGCAGATCCATCTTGTAAATTAATTCTTCTCAACAATGTTTCACCTGGATAAATAAAGATTTTGATTGATTGATTGATTGAGTGATCTTATCAGGGCCTGGTGAGGAATTTTCTTTCAGTTTCTTTATTCTGTCTAGTATTTGTTCTTGTGAAATCTCTTGTTTCAGGACAGGAGTTACAGTTTGTACAGGGGGGATTTTGTTCTTTGGGGCATAGACTGAGCAAAACTATGAATTTAAGATATCTGCCATTTTGGTTGGAGAACTTGATGTGATGTTGTATTCAATTGTGCCAGTTTTGTTCTTGTTATTATTCTAATGAATTAGTGTAACTATATAGTTCTTTAGAGTTGTTTTTATTTGCATTTGCAGCCAACATAAGTTTTGCTTCCCTTTTAGCTTTTCTTATTGATAATTTACGTTTGTGTTGTTTTTATATAGCTTAAGGAAAATTAATTTTTTTATCATATACTTCTGATAGGTTTTATTTTTCCTGTTGATTAGTCTTTTAGTTGGCTTTGACAACCAGTTAGGTCTCAGTCCAAACTTATCACAACTAGATTGGATAACGTATTTAAATTCCATCCACATTTCATCAGCATTTTTTTTATTTTTGAATAGTGTTTTCCAGTTTATATCCTTCAGCACTGATTTCATTGCCCTTGTGTTAGCTGTATTGTAAAGAAACATTTTAGTTATCCCTTTTTATTTATTTAGCTTTTGTTAACCAGGTAAGCACACTAGACAAGCACAGATGCCGATTTTCAGGTGTGACCCAGGAGGTTACAAGGAAATAAGGAAACAAATTACAAAACAGGTTGTGCAGAGCTCAGCATACCTCTCAAGTGTCCCTGATTTTCAGGGACGTCCCTGATTTTGCCTCAAAATTTTACTCTGTCCCTCCTAAAATTTGTGTTTTTGTGGCTAAACAGTGGGGACTGTAAGCACAAAACAATGTCAAGCATTAAAGTTACAGACTTGTTCTTCTTTAGAAAATGCATTGTGCACTAAGCCCCATATTCTACCAGCTTTCTGGGTGGATATCTCTAATTTTGAAGATGTGTCCCTGATTTTGGTCCTTTGTCCCTGATTTTTTTAAGCCTTGTCCCTGATTTATGAGGCAAGAGGTTGAGAGGTATGGAGCTCAGGTAGACAAAATATACAGATATTTTGTTTAGTGTAAACCTGGAAAATATGTTGAAGCCCAGTGTGTTGTGGTTACTATTTGAAAAGGGGGTTTAACTCTACAGTTCCTTATGTAACTGTTTTCTGATGCCAATACAATGTATTATATTTTGTTTCCCCTTGTGGGATGACATACATGTTGTTTGAGAGGAAGTTGTTGTGATGTATTTATTAAACGTTTTCCTGCCATGCTGGATGCAGTTTGTTTAACCCAGTCAGTGTCCCCAAGATTCATGTCACCCACAAGCACTACTTTCCCTATTGCACAAGTATCTTCCAGTTCAGTGATGACCTCTTTGTTACTATCTGGTGAAGTATTAGATATGAAGCAAACACCTAGAATGATAAATGATTTCTTATCAGTGGTGTTAACCATGACCCACACAGTTTATGTTCAACTGTTTTTTTAGTTTACTTGATCATACCAGTGGCAGTAAGCTCTTAATGTACATAGCTATACCACATCCCATTCTATGGCTTCTGTCTTGACTGTAGAGTGCGCAACCTGACATTTCTTTCCCCCAGATGTTCTATTTACTCCACCATGTTTCTGAAATTGCTATAACAGAGTATTCCTTCATTGCTCTTATAGCTTTTAGTACGTCCATTTTATTTTGCAAACTTCTAGCATTGATTAGAATATACTTTGTGTCACTTGTCTGGACACTGTGTATTTCCTTTATATTGTGTGAAGTAATAATTGTGTTAGTAGCGGCCTCCACCTGACAGGTTAGATTAAACTTAGCTTAATGAGAGCATCATTTAATTTGTTCCTCAAAATGCTTGAGCTCAAGTTGTTTAAATGTAATTCATCAATTGAATATGCCCTGTGATTGTTGTAAAAATCAAACCAACAATTTATGAATGTGATATTTTCTTTGTGGCACCAGTTTTTTATCAAATATTTATATGTGATATAGTCAGTTGTTGTTTTTTTTTCATGGTGGGCCTTGGGAACCTGGAGGATGCCTAATATTGCCACACTACATTTCTTATTCTTAATCTTTCTCATCAATGTTAATAGCTCATGGCAAATGTCTTTCTCATGGCTTTCTTCCATGTCATTTGTTCTTGCGTATATGATTACAAAAGTAACAGGTCCCCTACTGGCAATAAATTTATTTATTCTTGAGTCTATAGGCCCAATTTTCAAAGAGCCACTAAATCAGTGCATGATGTACCAATCCCCAGACTTAGCAAACCCAGGTGCAGCATGGAACCTGCACCTGATTTCAGTACAAAGGGTGTCCCTGTGCCAAAGTCCCAAGAGTTGCCACAGAGTGTTTTGGCAAAGATGTGGCACACTGGAAGGGTTTGACCAAGGGTCCAGTCAAACTCCCCTTCCCCAGGGCGACACCAGTCCAGACCAGTGCAGTGGGGCATCAGCATGGCTCCACACAGTGGGCTGTTCAGCAGGGGATTGTTGTGATGCCTGGTGTATATCCCTGTCCACCATCTGCACCTAGCACCCTGCAGCCATTGCCTGCGGCCACATGTCAGGGACTGTGTAAGCTCCAGGACTGGTGCCAGCTGGGAATCTAGGACAGTGTCAGTGCTTGACCACTAGGGAATACCTGGTCCTAGCAGCTCTGTCCCACTGTCCAAGGCACATCTGCCTGGTGCCACCTGTGTACCCTGCCACAGCAGCCGTGCCCCTGCCACCCTCTATGGCATCCCCACAGGCCCTACTGCCCTGTCCCACATCCTCACAGACTCTCCACCATAACTTGGCCCCCTCCAGACCTCCAGCACAGGGCCGTTAGACCAGCTCATGGCTGGTCAAACCTCAGCTCCATCTTGCAGCCATTGGGGCTTCCAAAATCCTAAATAAGGGGATGATGCAGCCCCACCATGATGCAAGCCCTTCTACAACCTGGTGCACCAGCAGATCTTCTTCAAGGAAATCCCTTGTAGCAGGTCATAACATGTAGGAATGTCCAGTCACAGGCGTCATGTCCTCTAGATGATTTCTCAGCAGTCGACATGGGACCTCTCCTGATGGCATCACGTGTTGTATCCTGGCATGTATAAAAGGGGGAGGTCCCAGAAGCTCTTCAGTTCTTTTCCTATTGCGACCTGCATACTACACGTTCTCTAGCTAGAGTATAGCTTACAGTCGATGACGAAGAGCTCTACCGAACGTTTCTTAGCAGTGCAACCCAGTTTGTCACATTTATTCACTGATGTATTTGGCTCCTTTATTCCATAAGTGTTTTTGTGGCGAGCTAATCACAATTGAGGACCTCCACAAAGTTTGTATTTGGTGCCTAGGTCCTGAAAATGATGCCCATGTTTATGCCCTGTGTAACAGGTTCAACAAGGCCATAAATTGCTGAAGGCTTCAACAGCTTCAAGAATACTTGATGGAGCAAAATGTTGCCCTCCTGGAGCAGGAACAATGCTCAAAGTCCAGGGAGTCTTCTACATCTTCCTCTGGGTCTCACCATTCTATGGGTGGCCCCTCATCAATGACGACGCAGGATCCCTCTTAGAAACATACCAGTAAAACCAAACATGTTTCTCCTGCCTCCTCCATGTCGACAAAGGACTTGCCTTTCTCCTCCTATTAATGGGAGCAGGGACTCCTTAAGACCAAAGTAGTTATTGAGGCCCTTTCTGAAGCTGTGGCCAAATTGTCTTCTGTTCCATCGATGACCTCAGGCACTTCTGCTTCTTCATGCCCGTTGATGGCTCCTCCATCGACAACCTCCATGGGTGTGCTTAACTTGCAGCTTCCACCACTGCCACCCCCATCCTAGGTTCCACCCATTGTCTGTTGATGATGGCTTCGGGCCCGTCAACGGTGGTTTCTTCTAAACTTGGCCCTGATATTTTGAACCCTACTATGGCTCTCCTAGCAATGATTTGGGGGACTTTTGTTCACCCCTCATAGACGGATCGGTGTTTGGTGCCTTCACCATCTCCCATTTTGTCTGTTGTGCCCATTCACTTGGTCCATTCAGTCCCATCGATGACATCTTTATCACACCTTGCTATGGTGGATGTCCAGGCTTTGGTGCACACTATACTGGACCTTACTAAGTCTACCCCTCACTCTGAAGGAGGAGAGGCTGTGGTCCCTGTTTCTGCCCCCTCGAGATGTTACTCTGTCTCCAGGATGACCAGTTTCTCCCAGGCTTCCCTGGGTCCCCTACAGAGAGACATTGAAATGGATGACCCTTTTCTTCAGGAGTGGGATCTGGCAGATCAGGATGACAACTTGGATCAAGATCCTGAATCCCCTCTGTTGTTCTCATCTGCCTCCTCTGTACAAGAGGAGCTGACTCCTGACTTGCCTTGTTCCCCTCCAGATGACCCCAGTTTTTCTGACATTATGATTCATCTACAGAAAACGTTTAGCTTCCAAGAAATGGAGCAAAATGACTCCCACAGAAAATTAGCCAATTATTTAGGTCTGCTGGACTGTCCGTCCCTGGTCATCACTCCTTTGATGGAAGCATTTGAGAATGCTTTTGGGCAGCTTGGTAACAGCCATTTTCCATCCCTTCAGCCCCTCACAAAGCCAATTGGACCTATCAGGCCCCCATGGATCACCTTTATTTCACTTCTCCCCCTCAAGCTGACTCTGTAGTCATTAACACGGCTCAAGACCAGTCTACTAGGTCCATGCATCTGAGTGCCCAGCCCCTGGACAAGGAGTCCAAAAAGCTAGACGTAATGGGGAAAAGGCTGTAGTCATCATCCACCATGACGCTTCAAATTTTAAACTACATGGGTCATTTACTGAAAAACCAAGAAGAAATCCTGAAAGCTTCACAGTCCACTATCCAGTCTTCCTGCTGGAGCCCCTCAGGGGGATCTGGTGGCCAAACTGACCACAGCTTCAGCAGTCTGTCATCACTTGCTGAGAGCCACATATGATGCCATTGATTCTTTGACTAGGGCTTCCTTTGTCTTAGGAGGCATGCCTGACTCTGGGTCTCGGGATTTGCAACAGATGCCCAGCAGTCTCTACTTAACACTCCTTTCAAAGGTGACAAACTATTTGGACCTCAAACCCAGAATATATTTACCTCTTTACAGAACTCAGGTCCTACATTACAGTCTGTCCGTACTTCATACTGTACCCAGGCTAAAATTACTTACAGAGGTAACTTCCACAGGCCTGCCAAAAGGTAGAGGGCTGCACCTAGACAACAAAGAAATAACAAGAGAAAAGCCCAGATCTCCTTGCCTGGACCCTGTGCCACCTCTAAGGTGCCACGTTACATCCCTGCTGCCCCCCAGAAGGGTCAGCCCTTGTCCTGAGGGCAGCCCATGGCCATGGGTGTAGAAGCCTGTCCCACGGCCATAGAGGCAGGTTTTTCTTGCACCCTTAGGGTTGGCAGGTGATAACCAGGGCCACTGGAAAATTGCGGAACATTTTACCCAAAAATGCGGGGACTTTTTTGCAAAAATTGCTGAAAAATTGCGGGGGTTCACTGTACATCCCCACTGCCACCTAATAAATATTTTATTGTTTGCTGCAGCATGTACTGGTCACATATATTGTTTAGATAAATGTATTGCCTCTTGTAAATGCTTTTGATGGGAAGAAAGGTGTGTGTTTTTGAAATGCACTGCAAATTAATCATTATGTAGCATATCTTCTAAAAATCAAGCCATCTAAGTCATGCAGTGCTAACTAGATTTTATTCAATAATTTACAATTAGTCTATACTGAATGCATCCTGAAACAACATATTTTGCCAGTTTCTAGATGTTAAATAATGAAGCCTGTTTAAACTACTTGCTTTGGTGCAAGAAAAAAATAAACAGATAACCAGGGTGCCTAATAAAGGTCTAGCAAGAAAAATGTTTATTTTGTTAAAATAATTACTGTTCTTAATCAGCACTGTAAGTACATTTAAAAATCACAGGATAAATATCAAATCATAAGAGTAGCTTTTCATTACATCATACAATAGTTTTCAATACATGGTACTTTTGTTCTGCTCGGTTTGCAGTGATTTTACTTGGGTTGCAATTATTTTGTCTATTTGAAGGTAAATGTTTTGTACTTAACCTGTTCAGCATGTTTTCAGAAATGTTTGCTTTTTGTTGGCTTTGTATGTGAGTATGCAGTTGTGGCAGACTGACATGTAAGGAATCACTGTCACCAACCCTCTCAGAGGCACATTCAAGTTTATAATCAGCAAGGACATCCAAACTCCTGACACATTTGAATCAAAATCCTTTCAGATTGAAAGTATTTATACAAAGAAAATCTACCCTACTATTCAAAAACAAGCATTGTGGTCAATGCTTCATTTAGGTGAATGGGGCACTTTGCACCTCTTCTCACACCTATTGTTTCAGTTTCTGTGTCAGCAAAAAGTTCTCTAACAGTCTGCTTTCACACAGATTTTAAAAGTGCTCAAGTCTACATATGCAAGACCAGAGGATTTTGAAACCAAAGCAGGGAAGGGAATCAAATAAAAGCAGAGTCACATCTGACCCCTTCTCACCTCACACAATACTGTTTTGGTCAAATCCAAGTTTGTGTACTAAATTGTTAGCATATCTGAATAGATTTCCTTGAGAATTTAAATATTTTTATACAATTTTAGTCAAAAATTCCATAAATGTAAGAAATTGCGGATTTTGTGCGGAGAAGGGTGAAAATTGCTGAAATTGCGGAAAAATTGCACCCGCAATTTTCCAGTGGCCCTGGTGATAACCTCGGATATGTGGGTCCTCCAACTGATTCACTCAGGTCACACCCTGGATTTCCTGAAGGTTCCTCCTCATATGCTCCCATGGGCCTCTCATGAACCCCCCAACCAGGAATTTGTTCTGACAGAAGAAATACATGCTCTTCTAACCAAATGTGCCATAGAACCTGTTCCCCCTCCTCAGAGGGACCTGGGATTCTATTCCCATTTTTTTTCAGGTCCTTTCTGGTCCCCAAATGGATGGGAGACTTACGTCCCCTTTTGGATCTAAGACTCCTCAGTCTCTATATAGAGTACAGAAAGTTCAGAATAGTAATGCACCAGACCCTTCTGCTCTTTCTAAACAAAGGGGACTGGCTCTGTTCACTGGACATAAAGGATACCTATCTTCATATCCTGATGCATCCTGCTCACAGAAGATTCCTTCAATTTCATTTTCAGGGCCTTTATTACCAGTTCAGGGCCCTTCCATTCAGTTTGTCATTGGCCCCTTGAGTTTTCACGAAGCGTCTGGTGGTGGTGGTGGCTGCTGTCCACAGGGAAGACCTATATGTCTTTCCCTGGACAACTGGCTTCTCAAAGCTCCATCTAGTCCTCAGCTAGCCAATAATCTGGCCCGTACTTTTCAACTGTTTTCCTCAGTGAGGATCACGGTAACATCCAGCAAACCAAGATAGATCATTCCCAATGTCTCTAATATATTGGGGAGGTCCTCAATATGTCAGAAGGAAGAGCATATCTTCCCAGGAATTAGGTAGACAAACTGATCACTTTGGTATCTCAACTGAGCGCCACTCGATATTCTTCAGCTCGAGACTACCTTTGCCTCCTGGGTCACATGGTGGCGGCCATCTCCACAGTCCCTCATGTGCATTTGCACATGAAGATCTTCCAATGGACTCTAAGGGTCCAGTGTGACCAAAGAGAAAATGATTTCAAGGCTCCTGTTCTGGTGTCCTCTCTGGTTCTTTGGGAATTGCAGTGGTGAATGTCCCTGGGCAATCTGTTGTGGTGTGATATCCCTTTCCAGCTCCCCATCCCTTGTCTCAATCTGACAACGGATGCCTCCTCCCTCTGCTGGAGCACTCATCTGGCAGATGTTCATTCCCAGGGGACTTTGACAACCATAGAAGCCCACCTCCACATCAACCCTACCTATTCTTTTTCCCCATGTAGGGAATCAATGACAGCATGGTATTGGACGATCCAAAAAAGGATTCACCTCCTTACTGTTCATGTCCCAGGCATACACAGTACTCTGGAAGATGCCCTAAGCAGATCCATGTCTAAAAAACATGAATGGGAACTCCTCCAAGAGGTTCTAAAACTGTCTTTCTGTACTGGGACCACCCGGAGTTGGATCTCTTTGCACCTCTACTAAATGAAAAACTGCCTCACTATTGTTCTTTCGAGCCCAGTCCTGGAACTTTATAGCTGGATGCATTATTTCATTCCTGGACAGGAAGATTTCTTTATGCTTTCCCACCCTTCCCACTTATTCAGAGGGCTCTACTCAAACTTGTCAGCAACTGAGCGACAATTGTCCTTATCACGTCTCTGTGGCTGAGACAGGTTTGGTTCCCCTTGCTCCTACAATTAACGATACAGGATCCTCTCCCTCTACTAATTTACAGAGCTCTTATGTCCCAGGCCAGAGGTTCCTTACTTCATCCTGACCTTTGTTCCCTGCATCCACATGCCTGGCTCCTGAGGAAGTAGTCCTCTCCAGATTACGTGTCCCCCCACAAGTTGCGAAGGTCCTGCAGGCTGCCTGTAAGCATTCTGCATGGTCTTCTTATTCCATAAAGTGGAAAAGATTTTCCATATGGGCATCTAAGCATAATTTGGCCCCTACGATTGTCCCCCTCATAGCATTCTGGACTATTTGCTCTCCCTAACTGAAGGTGGTCTTACATATTCTTCAGTGAAAGTACACCTTTCGGCTATTTCAGCTTTTCATTTACCTGTGGCCAACAAACCATTGTCCCAGCTTACTGTTATGAGGACCTTCTTAAAAGGAATTCTTCATATTAATCCTTACATGACCCAGTCCCATCATGGTATTTGAATTTTGTGCTTGAAAAACTGATGTTAAGTCCTTTTTAGCCTGCAGCCTCATGCGAGTTGCATAATCTCTCCTGGAAAACTCTTTTTTTTGGTTGCCATTATGTTAGGTAGATGTATTTCAGAGTTACGATGTCCAAGGAACCTTACCTGCAATTCCAGAAGAATAGGGTCTCTTTATGTACCAATCCTAAATCTCTTCCAAAGGTGGTATCTGAATTTACTTTGAATCAAACCATACTCTTACTTGTGTATTACACAGAGCCAGCTAATCCAGGAGAATCTCTGCTCTGTACTTTAGATGTGCATAGACTCTTAAGATATTATTTTCTTTGCACCAAGACATTGTGCAAAGCTGAGCAACTTTTTGCCTCTTTTGCCCCAGACAAAGTGGGCATTCCTGTTTCTAAGCAGTACTTGTTCATGTGGTTGGCCAACTGCATTACTTTTTGTTATAAAAAGTACAATAAACCACTTCCTGGGGTGATCAGACCTCACTCCATAAGGGGTATGGCCACCTCAGTGGCATACTTTAGAGGTGTTTCAGCAATTGAGATCTGTGAAGCTGCTACTTGGTGAACTGTACATATCTTTACAAAGCATTACAGTCTGGACATTACTTCCAAAAAGCAAACCAATTTTAGACAGGTTGTCCTCCAAGGCTTATTGTCCTAAGTTACTATTTTCACTTCTTCCTCCCCCTGCATCCCAACTGCTGGGGACTCATTCCTACATGTTATGACCTGCTGCAAGAGATTTCCTTGAAGAAGATAGTACAGTTGCGTAAGAACTTACCGTAACAGTAGATCTTCAAGAGAATCTCTTGCAGCTGGTCATGCTGCCTGTTGGCCTTCCCCTTGCTTCAGAAGGGTTACTTGCTCCTATTATTTACCATGAAATATTAGGCTGCTCCCTTTTCATCCTCAGTTACCCTCAGAGGCCAGATAGATTAGATTCTCATTTCAGTCACAGAGATGGAAAAGAACCAAGGTGCTTCTGAGACCTTCCCCTTTTATACGTGCCAGGATACAACACATGGTGCCCTCGGTGGAGGTCCCAGGTTGACTGCTGAGAAATCATCCAGTGGAAATTACGCCAATGGCTGGACATTCCTACATGTTATGACCTGCTGTAAGAGATTCTGTCAAAGATCTACTGTAATGGTAAGTTCTTCCACAACTGTACTTTCTGGTGCAGAGTGGCACAAGGCTGCTTTGGTGCACAGCATCCTGATTTCAGTGCAGTCTGCATTCAAAATTGGGGTTACCACAACATTTGAAACAAGCTGCCACTTGCATCAAATCCATTTGGTGCAGGCACCTTGTACCAAATTCCACCCTTTGAAAATCAGGCCCTATATCTTTTTTTATTTGCTCCTGCTAAGCAGCATACTGTCTGTGTTTCTTTCTTTTGTTCACATATAATAGAATCAGTAAACTTGAGAATAGAGTCCCCTAGCACCAATTTATATTTCTTAAATAATTTGGTGGTGTTCGTTTCAGGGGGTGCATCAGAGACTGCTTCTAATGGACTAAATTAATTTGCCAATGTGACTAGATAAGAAGGGGTGAAGATGTCCTTTGTCATTTTCTTGTCATTTTTTGTCTGTTACTAGTCACCATTCACTGTTATCTGTTTCAATTTTAGAAGCTGCCATTAGATTGGCAAACCTGGGTGTGCCAGAGACCCAGTACCAGTTTTACAAAACTCAAGGTCCCAGTGCCAAACTTCCCAGGTTGTCGCAAGCCAACAACTGCACCAACAAAATGATGCACTGAAGATGAATGCCACAAGCTATGGGAGGACCTTGTGGCAGCAGTGACCAGTGATAGTGACCTACCAGCCAGTTGTCCTGGTAGCTGGTGGGTTGTCTAGGGCATGCCCTGGCTTGTGGGGGTGAGACAGATCAGGCTGGAAGACAGGGGAGATAACTGCCCCCCAACTGGGCAATGATAGGGACAGTGTGGGTCTGTGTGTGGGGCAGATGCACCAGCACCACCATGGGGAGTGGGCTCTGACCCACCTTAGACCACCGGCCTCTCCAACAGTGGTCTGGCAGGTGTTAGGGGCACACGGTCACCCTCCACCCAGGCTTGTCTAATGCCAGGGTCTGTGCACTCACTGGGTGGAGTCCCAAAATCCCAAAGTGGGGAAGATGGCAGCACCACCATGGCACAAGCCCCCTTCCACCATGGCATACCAGTGCAGCTATCACAAGGATGGTGCAAGCATGGCTGGCACAGGCAGTCCCCCCAGTTGTGCAGGCTGCCTTCAAAAATCCTGTTGTGTCATTTCTGCTTGTGAAAAGCCCCTTTTTCCAGTTGTGATCCTTTTAAAGTCAGGCCCAGTGTCTTCTCTACCTCTCTTGGAAACCCTGCCAGATTCATCATAACTCCTTTCCCTCGGTTATGTGCCTTGTTCTTTTTCTATTTGGACCCCCAATAGCATTCCCTTGCAAGTTCACAGAGGTGAGTTCTTTTACAAATGTCTAGATCTTATTTAGTTCCTGCATTTGAGCAAGTTCACACTTTATGCCTTCTAGTTTCATACTGAGCACTGAGAATGCTAGACATTAACCACAAATGAAAGTCCCAACTACTTCATAAGCTGATTTCAGTAAAGACATGATGCATTTATACATTGTATAATTTCACACTCTTTTGACAAGAAGTCTAGTATTTCTTTTGTAGTGCCCATTTTATTTTTATTTTTACAGCTGCGTGGGCAGAGTTCCTCAGATGTTATGTCATCACTGTAGGAGAACAGGGGGTCGGCTCCGGAACACAACCCTGTGTTCTCCTACAATGATGCGGCAACGTCAGGACAGTGCTGCTGCCATAGGCGCTGTCCTAAGCGATGGAGCTCCCCTGTGCAGCATGGTCACCCCCCTCCCCACGGTGCACTTCTTCATGAGTGACTTCCAGCATAACTGCACTTGCGCAAGTATCACATATGCACAGTTTCACCCCTGCTGCCATCTTGTGAGTGGCAAGTGCTGCTCCTCTGCAAACCACCGCTGCTCTACCAATGCTCTGTTGTCACTGCCACCACTCTGTGACCCACAGCTCTGACCAGAGTTTGTTTGTTATAGCACTAGATTCAAGAGGTCAAGCTCCAGCTAGGATACAATCCTTGACCAAGGGTGGAGAGATCCCTAATGAAAGGTGAGACTATTTTCTGTCTAGCAAAATTTGAATTACATATATTAGAAACAGAAAAAAATAAAAGATGTTGGCAGATAAGGACCTATTGGCGGATCTAGTTTGCTCTATTTTTCTCTACCTACAGCTACACCTCAGACCCTACTCAGTCTTCAGTCTTCACCTCCTGCCTTTCTTCCAAGCTCCCCCTGTATCTATCCCATGCACTCCCAAATCCTGTAACCTTTTAGTCTCCACCACCTCCACCGGGAGGCTGCTCCACACATCCACCATCCTCTTCATGAGGAAGCACCCCCACCACACACACCTCCTCCAAGCATCCCCCCTTCAAATGGTTTAATTCAACACACACTGGTGTAATCTCCTAAACTGTGCCAACATTATCTGACTTCAATTTCCAGAACTGAGTATGATTTTTTTTTCTTTTTGGGGGAAGGGGATCTGTTTGGCAACTAATCTAAATGCTGCTTATTTGATGTATTATGTCAAAAGAAACCCACTTGTTCCTGCTTCTCTAGGGATATGCATGGTTAGATAACGGAGACAAAATATACTGGGGCTTTAAATGCTCCAAGATGAAGTGCTTGTGCAACAATACAATAGAAATATTATTTCAGGTAAGTGGGGACACTTTACTTGATGGCTCTGACCCACTCTGTGTATCAGCATAGGGCTATAGTGCAGTCAGGTATAATTGCATTTGACTTTATATGGGTTATTAATACATCTTCTATGTTATTGCAAGAAAATATGTTACTTTTTTTAAATCCTTCTTTCTTTAATATATTGTGTTCATACAGAAAAATTGAGGCTGTCACATTCCTGTTTCAATTAAGTCTAAAGCTATGTCAGTAGTCTCACTGCTCTAAACACAAAATGTACACAAAACAGTCCCCAGAGAGTTGTGGGGGAGAGTAGTACTCCTTTCCCTACCTGAGCTTATAGAATACCACCACCTATCTGCCTATCCCGTCTGACACAGCAGACACTTGCCTCTGCCATGTCTGCCTCCACCCATGCTCACCAACACTTGCAGAGCATCCTTTTCTACAGTGTATGACCTGGTGCTGAAGCAAGGGTCATGCTGTCTTCAGCACCGATGAAAGTAATCTTTTTTTTTTAATCTACAAGCTTTCTGTTGTATGTGCAGACCTACACCTGGGTCTTATCAGTAATATTAAAATATGTCATCTAACAAAGGAAACTAAAAAGTGAACTCTGTAAGTTCAGTCCTATGTTCTGGTGCTGCCCCCATTTCTGTAGTCTACACTGCTCTAGCATGGACTACAACTCCCAGTGTCCAACTCAATCCCACTACAAGCCGCTGTTCTTGCATAGATAGTTGATACAGTAGGTAGGGAAACATTTTTTGTTTTGTTTTGCTTTGTTTTTTTTCCTTTTTGGTTCTTTGTGCTAAGATTTTAGCTAAGAGAGAGATAAAATATCCAACACTTATACAAAATGCACACCAGCCTCTGCCGTGCCTGCCTCCACCCGTGATCCATCTTCAGCAAGGAGAAAGTGAAGGAACTGAAAAGGGGTATGCCTTTAGAAAGATATGAGGGGTCATGGGAAGGGTGGAAATAACAGGGTGTTAAGCAGTGTGGTAAGATATAGCAGGAAACATAGATTATGCTCTGAAGGAGGGGATAGTACAGAAAATGGGGATGATTGGAAAATAGAGCAGGGGGTCACTATAAGAATAAAGGAAAAGGGGTTATGAAAAGTCACTGGACTAGCAGAATGAGGTGTCATATGATGGGGAATAGGTGTGAATAATGGAAGGAAATGGAATATTACCATTAGTTAATTAGTTAGTTAGGTCATTCATTCGTTCTTGTGCACTGGGAAAAAAGGATTAGCCTTGTCCCTGGAGAAAGGGGAGAAGATATAAATGCAGATATAGACAAATGACACACTGAATCAGTTTAAGCTTTTGGTGGTATTTGTAGTGAATGGGAGAAATTTGTCTGTTACACCAGGGAAGTTGCACTACTCTTTGCGGAAGCACCATGGGATCTATAACATCCACCAGAACAGGTAGATAGGCACCTCAAGGGTGCACTGCCCTCCCCATGCTGCACTACAGTGTCAGTATTGGGAAGTTTCTGTTGTGGGGCTAGAACCCAAAACCTTACAATCTTCTAGACTTAGATGCAAGTGTGCAACCTGTGAGCGACTAACACTGATATGAAGTCATGAAGTAGAGGATGGTAGGAAGGGGAGAGTAATGAATTGGATTATAGGGAGCAAATGAGCAAGGATATATGGAAAAGAGTAGGGCTGAGAGAGAAAGAGAGAGACAGGATGTGGTATGTGTTATGTGTTGGGGAGAGAATGGGGAAGCAGAGGATGTGGGAAAAGACAGGGATAGTGGAGAACAATGGGAAGGTAAAGAAGGGCTTGGGTATATGAGAACAATACCATATAGTGTAGGGAAATGATAGAAGAGAGATAGGGAGAGAGAGAGAAAACATATATGGTGTGAACTACAACAGAGGAAGAAGATTGTGCAACATAGGTAGAAGATTGTGAAAATGAGAAATAGAGTGACATATGTCAGTGTCAGTGGCTCAGCAGGTTGCACATTTGCCTTTGAAGTAGGAAGATTAGAAGGTTGTGGGTTCTAACTCCACACCAGCAACTTGAGGAAAAATCTCAATATATATTGACACTGTAGTGCAACATGAGGGGTGCTGTATCTTGAGGTGCCGTCTTTCAGATCAGATTTTAAACCAAGGTCCTGTCTGCCGGTTCCTGGGGTTATTTAGATGGATGTTAAAAGATCTCATGACATTTCTCAAAAAGAGCAGGGGAATTCCCCTGTGTCATGGCCAAATTCTTCCCTTCACTATAAACTCCACCAACAGCTTAATCTGGTTCAATTTCAGTTGGTTTCCACCTACATCCCCCCCCCCCCAGCATGAGACTGAAAATAGCATAACTGCCTAGTACTCCTTTCATTGGTCAACACACACTACATAAATGAAACAAATTATGAAGGGGGGGGCTGGAGGGGAGGTCGTGCTTCTTTACCTCTAAGAAAGTTGTTCATTAAGGCCACCTGGCTGGAGACCACCTGAGTTGTAAATTAGACATTTGTCAAAGCTTTTTTAGCATTTATTGGCTCCTGAAACTGGGGTCAGGCCACATGTCCATGGTAAAATTCTTAGTGGCATTGTGGTAAGAAAAGGCTATCCAAGATGACCATCAGTATAGCAATAGGATCACTGAGACCCTAAAACTAGCTTTATCCAAGCCTACAGGCTACACCCAGCGCATCCTCATATACCACCCAGCCAACATTTAGCTAGAGGAAATCATCATGCACAACTTTGATATTCTGAGGTGTGAGTCACCCACAGCTGCCATCTTTCTTGACCCTCTCTTCTGTGCCATGTACAAAATTTGTATGGGTCTCTAGTCCAGAGTACCATGAAGTTAACTGGCCCAAAAGCCCCAACACTTCTCCATGCTCCCATACAAGATACAGTTCTTCACTCACAAATGAATACAGTATCCTGGTGCACAGTGGCACCATCCCTGATGGCACCCATATGTATGTAAACAATAAGACCTGACAGGGTGTGGGGTATTGTCAGATACCTGCATGACCAGGGACATGATGACGCCCAGCACTGCAGACAAAGGGGCTTACACCCCTAAAAGTGTGGTTATCCACCAATACCCTACACTCTGAAGGGTCTTATTGTACTTAGAAAATGGATTGGGCAAATAAAAAAAAAGATGAAAAAAGACACAAAAAATACAATAAAATATTTCTTAGAAAATGTAAATAGTCCCTCCTCAGATGATTTATACCAGTCAGTAATCTGTCTTTCTACACACACCATAGAAGGTTTGTTTTTTTCCTGTGAAACATCAGAATTCAATATTCTTCAGTACTCCTTTAATAGAATGCTCCACCCCCCACCCCACAAGAAGCATGGCATGCTAACATGGAATGCATGAATTCAAAATTCTAAAAAATTCCTCGGGCATACACTCACACAGGCACACACAGGCCTTATACAGAGCAGAGGCTCATAGTTATCTGGGGCAGGTGTAGCAGCAGATATTTCTCTGTCAATCTGGTTAGGCTATGGGGTTATTTTTCATGGTCATCAAAGAAATACCAGAAATAAAAAATCTGAATAGTGCTTGATTTTTTTTAAATGTGTTTATGTGTATAATAAAAGGATTGTGAGTAGAAAGAACATGCAGT
This sequence comes from Neoceratodus forsteri, assembly GCA_016271365.2. Classification (NCBI taxonomy): domain Eukaryota; kingdom Metazoa; phylum Chordata; order Ceratodontiformes; family Ceratodontidae; genus Neoceratodus; species Neoceratodus forsteri. The sequence continues at coordinate 254,318,986 of CM028137.1, read as the reverse complement.
TATTTATGCATTTGTTTTTAATTTAAGGGAGTTTTACATTTAGGGCCAAGTTGAAGGTTTTTATATAAGAGTAAAGGTGGCAGCCATGTTTCTCATGCAAAGCAACATTGATTGAAGTGGCTCATGAATTCTTTATGTGATTTGTCCAAATTCCAGATCACATGTTGGATCTTTTTCATTACAGGGGGTACTGAGACAGAAACACATGCCAATGGAATGTTAACAGTCAATCATAATACAGTATTTAACACGCCCATTTTCTGACATGGGTTTACCTCTGCTTTCTCCAAACTAGTCAATTATATCACCTGCAAACACTGTGAAACATATAGTACTACATCACTGGAACAGATCACAATGTGGGAGACAAAGTCACAGAACACATCTATCGTGTGTGGGTAAAGGATAAATCAATGTCCCACAACATACACCATGTGATTACCACTACGTCCTCTAACCTGGTCTACCACATCACCTGCAAGCACTGTGAAGCTTACAGTACTACATCATCAGAATTGGTCACAAGCTGAGAGACAGGTTCACAGAGCATTTCCATGGTGTGTAGGTCAAGGATAAGCCAGGGTCCACCACAATACTGCCTCTAACCATTATATGATGGGAATGGCCATATGTGAACTACTGTAGTCCCAGTTTCAGGTGGCTGTAAATGCTTGTATAGATGGTTACTGTACAACTGTGAAACTCTCCAGTCCAGTTGTTATACTGTATGCAGGGTTTTTAGATAAGTCAGCACCAGCCCCAGGTGTGTCTGTACTTTCCATATCCTTCTCTGTTGTGTCTCATGCCTATACATCCCTTGTTTTATTTATTTTATTATTATTGCTTTTTTTATATCATGGGCCTGAAATTCAGTTGGTTTTGACCGACACAAGGAGGTTGCGGCAAAGGAGTTTGATGCAAGTGGTGAGTTGCGGCAACACTTGTGGCAAATGGGATTTTCCAAACTTGCCTGTGTCAGATCCAGGGACAGCTGCAGCAAAGCCCCCCTGCACCAGGGCTGCAGCCAAGACTCCAGTGCGCCTGGTCACAGGGGAGCTTATGCCATAGTGGGGCTGCCACATCCCCTTTATTGGCATATTGAAAGCCTCACCAAGGTCGCAGCAGGGGGCACCACTTAGGCCAGCCAGGAGGTGGTCTAAGTGGTTGCAGCAGTGGGACTCCAGAGCAGAGCAGGTAGTGGGATGCAGGATGGGCAGAGAGGAGGAGGGTGTCAGGGCATGGCTATCCATCACCTTGGAGGGCCTTTGCACCCAGTGGGGTGCCACCACAGTAAACCTAGTCAGGGAATCACAGATCCATTGGTAGTGAACTCCTCCCCATCCCAAGGCTGTCTGTAAGACCTGGTGCTATAGTGCCCCCACCCCTGAGATCCCCGATAACCACTGTGAGGACCAGAGGACATGTCCCTGTGGAATAGCAGTGTCCACCCACCCCCAATAAGCAATGTCCTGCAGGAGTAAACAAAATCCACTATAAAGTCCTGTCCCAGTCCATCCCTCTCCCATGCTGCCACCATGCCCATGTACAACTACAAAGGCAGTACCTGGTGGTCTAGTGGCCACCCATCCTCCCCACCCTGACAGACAGTGGTCAACCCCCCACCCTATCCCTGAGCCACTTCTGCAGCTGGCACTGCCCTCCTCACACCACCATAGTCAGCCACAGAATGCGTTATGTGCATATTATATACTGTTATACAGTATGCACATAAGGCATTCTGCAGCTGGCCATGGTGGTATGTGGAGAGACGTGCCTGTCACAGAAGTGGCTTGGAGACTTAGCAGAGCAGGGTGAGTGACCACTGCCTATTGGGGTAGGGAGGGTAGGGGGCCACTAGATCACCAGGTACTGACTTTGTGCTTGTGTGTGGGCACAGCAGCAGCACGCGGGTGGGATGGACTGGAACAGGGCTTTTTGTGTGCACTCAGGGAGAATATTGGAGCTATGTGGGAGTTGGGGGGGCCACTATAGCACCATTGCATTGAGAGGGAGTGAGGGGGTGGCACTAGCTGCCACAGCAAGCATTACATAATAGTGGCACATGAGTGCCCTAAGCCTCCTGGGACAGTGCCCTATGGGGACAGACCGCCCCATGCCAGAGCCTGGTGCTGGCTGCCACTTCTGTCCCAGTTCCAGGCTTGCTGCTGCTTGGGACACCTGGGGTGCCGCCTGCACACTAGTCTGGGGATGCATCCTCATCATCCTGGCCCTGCGCCAGGGTCTGTCACTACGTCACTCGTCTTGGTGCAGAGCCACATCTTGCGGCTATTCTCAAGGGCATGCCATCTTCTAAATTAGCACCTTTTCTGTTTGCCACAGCTGCATCAGGCACAGCCCTCTAACTTGCCACAAGTTGCATCTGACACAGGCAGCTTTGAAAATCTGTCCCTATGTCTTATTTTTAGCCATAACATTCCTGTGTCTCTTCTGTTGTGGTCACCTTCTAGCCCAAACATCACCCACCAAAACCCATCTTTCCCCATGATCCCCCCATGCTGGATATTCAGGGTTGGGTGCCCTCCATTGGAGTCACACAGTCTGGTTGTTGTGGCTGTTTCCATGGTGTTGAACCAAAGAGTGCCACTCTACCATCTTGATGGCATTGAGGATATTTCTTCACACTACAGTCTCACCATTTGTAATCAGCATGCACATGCAGAGGTTCCCTTTAAACCTCCTCTCTCAACACCTTTTGTGACCCTTTTGTGAGTCTTGCATGCCACAGCAAGTATGCTTGGCATCCCCTAATGAGGGAGCAGGCTACCCAGCTCACCACAAGAGGTCACTCGTAGTAGTAGTAAATAGCATATTCTTGCAATCAAGAAAATTATTTACCCAACTGAGCCATAGCTCATTTTCAATGAAGTCTACCATTCATACAATCAGTTACAATAGAAAAAATGTTAAAAGACAACAAAATACATGGGAAGCAATGCATACAGTATAATAACTTGGGCAAGAGAGGGTTATAGTGAAGACATATAGCAGTTCCGTTGCATAATGTTTATTTATAAAATGGGCAGGGAAATGCCTGCATTCTGATTGGTTTTTACCTGTGCATCAAATCTGTTTGATGCACAGGTAAAAACAAATACTGTAAAGGAAACCACAGTACAAAAACAAATCACTGTGCCATTAGAATACTGAGCTTTTAAAACGCCGCCATTTTACTCTCACTGTAACTGATGAAACCATCCATCCAAAAACATATTTGGCCATTTTGTTTTGTTTTTAATAATTCTTTTTAGCTCTATACGTATTAGAAAAAGTTAAATATAAAGAAATTTATGTATTTACTTTTTTTAATTTGAGCCATTGATCGTGCTACTGCTCCCACAGCGTGTATTCTCCCACTGTCTCCAGTGCTGACTGTGCTGCTGTCCCCACAATGTTTTTATTTTTAATGTTAAAATAAAGCCCACAACATTTCAGACTATCTGGTTAGTAACTGTGCTCCTGTCATCACAATCAGGAAAAAGTGCAAGGCACAGTCGATTGGAACTGACAGGCCGGCACAGTCTGACCCGGAAGATGCCTTTTGCAGACACAGTTTGACCCACAGGGTACATTATTTTTCTTGGCTAATACATCATTTGAGCAGACAGAGGGTTAATTAAGAAAGGGGAAGACCCTCTAAGCACTATGTCTGCATGTCTTTGAGGGGGTGCCACTTTTACAAACACTATAATTACAGATCTAACATTTCTCAGATTCACAATCTGTGCTGAAGTGCCACCCCATCCCCTGCATGCACAGGACTCTGTTTCACAGTCTACATTTCCCTTAGATATCATCCATACATGTAGACAAGTGAAATGGCAAGCAAACTGGGTAAAAAAATTAAAAACTGATTGGTTTCTTCTGACATTGTGATGCTACCTTTTCAAGTCCCCGCCTGTTCCTGACTGTAGTTTCTGCCCGCTCCTGGTGTGCTGCTATTCGTGTTGCCATCGGTTGCAGTTTAATTTAAAAAAAAGAAAGGAAATGAAAAATGTGACAGTTCTCACTCACTCCTCTCCTGTCTGTCCCAGCCCCCCCCCCAAAAAAAAACTCCACAGCAATACACAGGCATCACTTGTGTAGTGGACCATTATTACTGATGTTACTAAAGGACAAATTTCCTACAGTACGTGTACAATGAGATCACTATCAAGTTGGCGGAAGGATTATTATATCATAAATTCTCACAATCAGATATGTTTATTTTACATATAAACATGATTTTTTGACTATAATACATAAAAAATATGTAGCCCACTTTATAAGCACAATAAGACACTCCGGGGTGTGGGATGGACAGACATTACGGCAGTTTCAGGGGCTGAAGGCCTTACTACACCCCTAGGTGTCCAGTAATATCTGTTAAACACATACCTCATTGTGTTTTATTGCTTACATAATGCAATGAGAAACATTTCAATAGAATAATCTTAAAGCAGCAGGAAACTTGGTTTAAGTTGTTAGATAAAACTAAGCTATGGTTTCCTATTCGCTTTTCTCAAAAACAAGTATTGAGTTTTAATTAAAGCTCAGTTATGAGCATTCTAAAGGCCACTTAACTATTTTCTATATAAATAAAGCATCCCTTTGATAAGTTGGCCTTACACACGAACCATGATTTTCTACTGAACTACAAAAAAACTAAGACGATGTTCTTCACCTCCCCTTCATAATCGCCATAAGACTTATCCCATCCAAGTACACAAGTACACAATCATGGCAATGACTTTCTGGAATCAGTCAGCAATTTCAAAAACCTTGTGGTCACTCTTGACTGCTCTGTCTTGTAAGGGCTACATATTGACCATGTTGTGAAGGCAGCTAACACCAGATTAGGGCAACTTTATCATCACAGACAATGTCTCACTGAAAGCGCCATCAAACTAGCAGTAAACAGTTCAGTCCTGTCAGTCATAGACTATGGTCTTGTAGTATGTGGGGCTGCTACTGACACTGTGCTCAAGAAAATAAAAGTTGTCCTAAACAAAACCTGCAGGCTTGTTCTAGTGGCACACCACTTAACCCATACATGCAAGCTGTACTCTAACACCGATTGGTTCAATCTAAGCAACAGGATTCAAATTCAGGTATGCTTCCTTGCAAAAATAGCCACCCTTGGCCTTATATCCCTAGGTGCGCAAACTCTCCTCAGCCCTTCCGTCAATTCTAGACAAACCAGGGGCACAAGTACAGCAGCCTTCCATGTCCCATTTTATCTCATTACACAAGGGCAGCAGTCCTTCATGTATAGGGCCCCCCTCCAGCTAAATTCTCTTAGCACTGCCCTGATTTCTGAACCAAAGATTGGCCCTTTCAAGTCTTAACTGTGTGCTCATCTCATTTTGCGCAGCGTGTGTGACTGTGATCACACTTTCTAATGATGATAGGCAAATGTCCAGAACTACTCATTTGCTGCACTTATTTCCCATCCCCTCCTTGCACCCTGGTATTTCCCATGACTGCTGGCCTCTGCTTCCCTATACTTCATGATTCAAAACTCCCTAGGTCTGGTCATTAAAACACAATGGGCCAGCTGCTCTGCTTTTCCATTCTCTTCACCTACTAGGATCAACTCCTCTTTTACTGCACTGACAAAACCCTCTAAGTTGCTCCTCCTCTAACTTCTTACTGTCCTGTTACGTTGCTACCCTGGTACCCTGCCTTAGTTTGGCATTTTGCTCTATTTCGCAACATGCTAACTCTCCCATCAGTTCTCCACCACACCACCACTTCTCGTTCAATTCTGGTCAGGACAATTTTCCCAAGCTTCAATATACACTAACCTTTAGTCTATATCGTGTAACAATGTATCACTGTGCCAATGAAATTATCTTGTTAATTGTTTGACTGTCCTTATTCCTGTTACATAGCAATTTTTTACTTCTACTGTATGTTGTATGGAAATATATCATTTGTTTTTGTGCTTACTGTCTTGTAATCCTACGACATGGAACCTTTATAAAGGAGCAGTTTTGCTTAAAGATTGTTTAATCCGAGATTCAATAAATAAACTTAAAAAAAAATGTATTTTACTGAAAGTCATGAAACTTTTTCTTTGTGGATTATTTTTAAAAAATTATGGTAATCCTTTCTAGGCTCCTGGGCCCTGGCAATAATTTGAAACATTACTTCTAGTGGTTTTCAAGACTGGGACATTAAGTTCAATGTTGCCATCTGCCTGTAAACCAGTTTCTACAAAGTGTTTTTGAAATAGCTTGAATGAGTATGAAGGAATGTTTTGAGAAAACTTTGGTAGAGTAGATGAAGAACATATAAATTTCTGCACTCAGCTAAGCTTAGCCAACCCAAAAAATCTACAAAGCAGTGGTGAGTTTCCCAGGGAACATCCAGGATGTACTGGGTAAATCTGTTGCATACCACATCCAGTTTGTTCAGCATCTTCCTGGATGCCCCCCAATAAGTCATATCACCATAGCTGAAAACGGGGAAATACCATCACATTAACAATTTGTTTTCTAGCTTCCTTGAAATGCTTTTCCTATACCTGTAGCACCACTAACTTACATTCAGTTTCTTTATAAGACATTCTATTTGCACATCCCATTTACACTGGGAGGAGTCCAACCAGAGTCCCAGATACTTGTATGAATCTACTTGCTGCAGTATGCAATCATCTTTAGTTGTTATTCTAAATGCTTGTGTTGAACTGCTGTTTGTTACTAAAAGAGTAACCTATGGCTTTTTGTCACTGAAAATCAGCTTGTGTCCAGTAAAGTATATCTGTAATCTATCAAAGTAATTTTGTAATTTGGACTGAAAAAAAATAGTTTATTGAAGAAGATGCACTAACAGCAAGCCCTTGTCAATGCTGAATGTTCACTGCTGGTATTGCTGTTGTACTGGGTCTTGCTTGTACACATTTTTACTATATATTTACCCAGGATAGAGCAGATGAGATGTAATATCTCATTTTCACTAGTTTCCTGCTCTGACACATTGTTAAATTGTAATTACCCAAGATAGGGTAGCTGAGAAGCAATATCTACTTTTAAATGGGCTCCCACATTCTGACCTCAGATGTCCAACAGTCTTTTCATGACCTGAGGTTATTATCAAGACAGGTGGAATTGTAAAAATCCTATCTGAAAGGTGATTTTGCTGTGTGAATGTGGAAACAAGTTTCGGAGGGGAATTGAAAAATTACAACTGCTTTGTTCAGAAGGTAGGATAACACAAGGGATACATTGAACATCAGGGGCCAACATCTACAAAAAAATAAAGTTATGAGTAAATGTTGGAACAATTCATTTTCTTATAACTTAGTTGGGTTTTCACATGTTTACCCCAAATGTTCAACGTAATCTTTTTATGACCATGGCTTCTGTGCATTATAGGTGTAATTTATAAAACAATGGCTGAAACATCATTTTGCCCCACCAGTGTTAAAACACATTTTAGGTATGATCTGAGAAATGACAGCTGTGATATTCATGAGGTGGTGTGAAAAAAATGGCTATGTTGAAAAGTTGGGATCAAAATATTGAAAATTACAGCAGTTATGAGTGTGCATTGAAAAATTGCAATGTAGACTCATAACTTTGTTGTTTTCTCATATTTTTACTCTGAATGTTCAACATAGCCTTCTTATGACCCCACATAGCTTTCTTATGAGCCCACCTCATGAACAAGGGCAGAGAACATTTAATCCTGACTAAAAGGTGATTTCAAGCCACAAGTCTGAAAACACTTTTTGGCCAGGATTTGAAAAATGACAGCTGTCACATTCATGAGGTGCTGTGAAGAAATGTCTATCTTGAAAATCAGGGGTGAAAATATCGAAAATTGCCAAAGTTATGAGCCTGCATTTATACATTTGAACATAGGCTCATAACTTTGTTGTTTTTTAATATTTTTTACCCATAATTTTCAACATAGCCTTCTTATGGCCCCACCTCGTGAACAAGAGTGGCTAACTTTTCTAACTCCTGCCCAAAAGGTGATTTCATGCAGTGACTGCAAAATCATCTTTTGGGAATAATTTGCCTAATTTAACTGCCATTGTGCATGAGGCAAAGTCCCTTAAAAGACATGCTGAAAATTTGAGGCAAAAATATAAAAAAATGTTCAAGTTATGCCACTAAGTTCAAAACCCATTGAAATACACTGTACTGTGTACCTGATTTCCTCAGTTCGTGGTCCTGAGTTGAAGAGTGAAAACATGTCTGTGGTACAGAGAGGATTATGGTGTTGGACCCCTGGTAGGTAAGGGCTTAGGGGGTGCTGAGAGGGAGAGTCTGGTGGGGGAATAATGGTGGCAGCAGCAACAGACATTGATGAATGGTTTTCTTTTTTAAAGGGCATGCTTAAAAAACCTACTCGGGACAGTTTTCTTTATTTCAGGTGACAACACTGGGGGATTGGGTACCCCCAGTGTCAGTGATATGTTTATGGTGGGGTGGGTGGTACTGAATGGAAGGGTCAGGTGGGGGGCCTAATGGTGCCAGCAGCAACAGACATCAATGAGCAGTTTCCTTTTTTACAGGGTACATTTAATAAAAATAAAAAAATAGGGGCAGTTTTCTTTATTTCAGGTGGTGACACTGGTGAATTAGGCAGCCCCAGTGTTGTTGTTATGTTTGGGAGTGGTGCTGAGAAGGAGGGTTGGGTGCCGGAACAGTTACAGTGGAGGCTACAACAAACATTGATTGATGGTTTTCTTTGTTACAGGATATATATAAAAAAAAACTACAAGTTACAGTTATCTTTATTTCAGGTTTTGACACTGGGAGATAGGGCACCCCCGGTGCCTGAGTGTCAGTGTTATGTTTGTGGGGGGATGGGGTGGTGGGTGCTGAGTGGGAGAGTTGGGTGGAGGAACCGTAAGAACGATGGCCATTGGTCTCTGTATGAATAATGACAATGGAATTTGATTCTGCATCTTTAAGTATATTCTTAGTCATTGCTGTAATTGCAGCAATTTTTGCCCCGCTGAAGCTTGAGCTTGTTTGATTTATCTTGTCAGGGTTGTAGATGATTCAGTCTATATGCTTAGTAATTGAATCTCCTTATGCAAACACTTGAGGTGGAGATAGTGGGGTATTTAGTGACTGTTGATTGGGAGGGGAAGGTTAGTAGTTTTAAATGTTTTGTCATCAATTATATGATCGTCTTTTAATTAAACATAGATCAACACATGGACAAGATAATTTAAGATATCATAATTGGTTTTATAAAACTTGCCATGTCTAAAAAAAGCAGTTGACTAATCAAGTTTGGTATGTTAGAAAACATCCAACTCGAGTGAATATTATGAAGCTAAACAAAAGCAGGAAACTACTGTATACAGAGAGCATGTCCAAAAACAGAAACAAAACCATCAAACTGAGCTCTGGAAGAAAATGTTAGTTGCAATACAATAAAAAAATGAAGAGAATTCTGGAACTTAGTGGCTACTGAGACCAATAAGTACAAAAAGTCCTATGAGGTTTCCATTATGGTAACAAAGTGGGTTGATTATTATAGTAATTTCTTCCTTAAATCTAGCGAAACTTCTATCTGTCATATGCATTTAATAAATGATGAAAACATCTGGATCATGACTGAAGAAACTGTTTCTGCCATTAATAGTAGCAAGCCAAACAAATCACCAGGCCCAGATCAAATATCAATTGATTTCTATAAAGTTGCTCCTGAGTGGTGGGTGGATATTCTCACGGATTTGCTTAATAAATTTATTATGTATGGCTTCATTCCAGATTCTTGGTTGGGTAACTTTGTAATCCCTTTTTTAAGAAAGGAGATAAAGCAACCCTGTGAATTATCACCCAATAAGTTTAATAGACAATATGGCTAAAATTTACTCTAAAATTCTATTAAATTGATTAGAACAGTGGATTTTACAAAAAGGGCTAATATCTCCTTTACACGCAGGCTTTCAAAACTAAACAAATCTTTATACTTCTCCATGTTATTGAAAAGTATTGTAAACTGAAAAAAAGCAACCTCTGCTTATTGCTTTTATTGACTTCACGTCGGTTTGATTCCATTTCCAGAGATCTACTATGGGTTAGTATGGAGACATAGGGTATAGATTCAGACCTTATAAACTTAGTTAAAAGATTATATGATGAAACCTGGGTTATGATAAGATATAATAGTAATGGTGGCTTCTCAGATAAAATCTCCACGAATGTTGGAGTTCACCAAGGCTGTGAGTTGGCACTGACAAGTTTTAATCTTCATATTAATCACATTTTGATAGAGTTAACTAATTCTTCTCAACACGTGCCCAAAATTCTAGATTATTCAATTCTGGTTTTGGCTTATGCCGTTTGATCTTGCTCTTATTGCAGCATCAAGACTAGGATTACAAAGAAGTCTTCATAAACTTCAGAAACTCTGTCACACCATGAAAATAACAATTAACAGAACAACAATCAAAGTTATGGTTATACTGTAGATTCTAGAAAGAAGTACAGAAGTTTGTTTATATCCAACCAACCACTTGGATTTGTTTAACCAATAAACCACAACAGGGTGAGGGTTATGCTGGGATTTATCCATGCCTGGTGTGGTTTGGTCACGAGGTGCAGTCAAGTGACCAAATCTGCACCAGAAGTGGGTAAATCCCAGCATAACCCACACCTTGGAGTGGTTTATTGTGATTATACAACATTCCCCAATTTTTTTAGTACAAAAAAAAGTAAAAAAGAAAAGGTTTTCTGTATTTTAAATTGTTTTTAAACATTGTATTACTCCACTAGAAAAGATAGTCTTTTGTTGCTAGGGAGACAGCATGTCACTTCTAGTTGTAGCTCTGAACTGTTCTTCTTGATTACAATATACAGTACTTCTTTCATTGAAGTCTGAAAACTGCTCTATCCCTGCTGCCACCATAGAAATGTCTCACATTTGGCTGCTGCCTGTATAGCAAATAAATGCCTCTGCCTCATAATTAACTGTGGATATGAAAACACTTACTGAGCTGGATGGCAAACTGTGACAGTTTCAACTGAAGGCACGGAAGGCTCGTTCTCGCCCCCTTGGTCTCTGTTCAGCTAGTGACATATTTTAAGTGTCTGCTGAATGCAGAACTTAGAAAACTCTTTGTTTATTAAAAATGAGGGCTACAACTTCTAAAAATCTTGGCTGAAAAGCAGAGCGGTGATTCTGCGCATGCGCTCATGCATGAGCGCATGCACAGTATCATCGCTCTGCTTTTCGGCCATAACTTTAATAAGTTGTAGCCCTCGTTTTTAATAAACAAAGACTTTCCAAACCTCAGCATTCATCACACACTTAAAATATGTTACTAGGAGAACAGGGACCATATCGGCAAAAGCGAGCCTCCAGGGTTTTAGGCGGCTGCGCTTTTACCGGGGACTTACATGGTGGCATTTTCCTTTTTAATTTCAGGGTCAGATTGATTTTAGGCACATACAGCTGACAGTTACCTTTTTGCGTGAGTTATAACAGGATTTACTCACGTTTCACAGTACCAGTCAGCCAATCAGATGCATTAATTTTACTTTGCCATTGTATAATAGCCAATATACTTATTTAGAGGTTACAATATCAATTACCATTAAGTGGAACAAGCATATCAGTACTGTTGCAGCAAAAATGAGAATAATATTTTCTGCCCTTGGTATGGCTATAGAGCCAATGATCAGGGCAATAGATAGTAAACTAATAAACCAAGGGCTTTATGCTAATGAGAACTGGAGATTTTCTATTCTTCATAATCTTGAATCCATTATTAATACAGTATATAAGAAAACTTTAGGGCTATCCATTTCAGCCTCTAATACAGTGGCAAGGGCCCATCTTGGCCAAATTACATTTATGGCAAAAGCTCATATAAGAACAATCAACTTTTAGATTAATCTGCTGGCCACACCAGTAGCTCTTTAATCATGTCATGCTTAAGGGAAAAAACAACATATCTCAACTTGATAAGTGATGGGTGGTTGACGATTGTATATTCTCTACTTAAGAAATATGACCTTACCCATTTAAGATTTTGGACCAAACAAGTAATAAAAATTCACAAAATTATGCTAAATTAGTCTCTGTAGAGGTATCTATAAAGGCAAAGGAAACTGATTTACAAAAACTTAAAGATTTTAAAGTTTCCAATTGGCTAGTTAATAACATACAGGAGCACTCTTTAAAAGAGTATTTACTACTGATAGCTAATCTAATTCATAGACAAATTCTGATGCTTTATAGATCTGAGTTATTCCCTAGTAGTGCCATAACTGCCAGATACTCACATCAATCATCTACTTCTACAAATTGTTTGTTATTTAAAAGAACCTGAAGGTCTTCGTCACGTAGTAATGAGATGTCAATGGTGCGAAAAAATAAGAAAGAAATATTTGGCCAAACATTTATCTTCATACATTATTCCTTCATGCTTTTTCCTTGATCTTCTATTAAATTCAGAAAATTTACAAATTCTTATACATTTAGCTGAATTTTTTCTTGCTGCAAAAAGAATAAGACTAAAAATTGTTCAATGAAAGACTGTAACTAAGGGTCCCTAAATGATCCTCTAGTAGGATCTTCTTTCTCACTTTTCTGAGAATTGTGATTATGGTTTAAGTTGGAGGTGTAGGTGTCCAGATCTGAACCCATCTACTCTGTTTACACTCCTTTATCCTTGAATAAGCATTCAGGGATTTATGTGAAGATGGCAAATGTGGCAGCATGGACCCCAAAAGGGTGGGGGCATGTGCGAGAATGGCAGCTTGGTGCACAGGTTGGGAGGGTGAGTGTCAAAACAGTGACTCCGGGGGGTGCTGCTGAGCAGCCAAGAGGAAGCAGCACTTCACTGGTAGCTCCTCGAGAAAATATTAAAAATACATCTAAACTTTTGGTCTACAGCAATATAAATAGTACCAGTTAGTCCCAGAAGTGTACTAGACATTGAAGAACTACAATGGGCAAGATCAAGAGGGTTGGTGCGCCAGCTGGTAACTTTTTTGCTCTGAAGAAGTCCAGAGAAGAAAGGCCTACACAGCATGGTGGCACTGGAGAGTCCACTAATATTCAACCTAAGGAGGTCTCGCTGTCGGCCATCCTTGCAACGCTCAATCAACTTGTAAAATTGGTCCCAAGACCTGGACAAAAAGTTTGACACACTCACCTCATCGGTGTCAGCCTTGGAATCCTGAATGGATCATTGTGAATCAATAGTACAATGCTCCAATACCTCCATCCTTAAATCAGTGGACACAACTATTAAAATACCGAAAGAAAATGTGCATCTCCATCAAAGGCTGGAGACCATTGAAAATCAGACAAGAGAGCGGGATCTCCAAATCATTGGGCTGCCTGAAAATGCAGAGGGTGAGGACAGTTTGAGCATTGCAAAAATGTTTCTGCTTACATTGCTAAATATTAAAGAAACTGACACTGCTATCTCCTTGGAAAAGGCCTACAGGATTTCCCCTCAGCGAGCTGCTAAGGATGCCTTGACCCCGTGAACCATTCTAATTGTCTGCACCGGGGTTGGAGACAGGGACCGGGTCCTTGCAACTGCCAGATGCCACAGGGTCCTCAACTATGGTGAGGACCAGATCTTGATCTTCCCGGACTTATCATTCAGCACCCAACAATGTTGTAAGGCCTTCGATGGCCTGCAGGGCTGGCCGTGTCAGCTCAAAGTGCAGCACCAGCTGCTTCTTCCAGCTAAGTTACAGGTGATGTGGGTCAGTTAGCAATATTTGTTTAATGAGCCAGGTAATGCAAGTAAGTTAATCCAGAGGATTGAGCTTGAGACATCTGTGGGAGAAGAAGAAGCGGACCTCTCTGAGGAAGAGTGAGACTTTTTGGACATATCAATAATGTAAATACAGCGCACTGGGGCAAAGTGGATGTACTTCGTGGTCGGGACGGTTTTAGTTGCTGGTTTTGGTCCTACAGCATTATACAGCAAGTAACGATCGCTCATCTTTTTGAACTGTACTTTAAACATTACTACTGGTGATTTCAGTCTGTTTTTGGGACCCATATAGATGGCCCCATTGCACTTCTTTTAAGTTATGACTGTTCTGGGGACTCTTGCTTCATGTATAAATGTTTATCTTTATTTTATCCTGCCTGTGCTGTGGGATACTATACATAATTAGTATTGTAGCAATCATTTCGTAGTAACACTCATTTTCTCTACCTCTGGGAGCACTCGGAATCAATTAGGTAATCTCTATATGGCTTGCAGTGGGAGAATCACTTGACAATACTGTCATATTGGTAAAAAGGAATGTTTTTATATATGTCTTGTTCAGATTCCCCGTTAGCCTTCCAGGCTGCATGAGCTGGGTAAACTTTCTGTTATGTTACTCTTTAAAGATGGGAGATCCCCCCTATGAGGTACCTTAAGAGTGGGTGTCATGCATTGATCCTTTATAAGATTTCATCATCTGTATTGTATATGTCATATGCTATCCTTCTGTGTATTGCACCTTGTACATTTTGCTTACAATATCAATAAATAAATCTAATATAAAACAGTGACTCCAGTGGTTTAAAACCAAAAAAAAACACCACCACCACAACCAGGGGACACAGGATGGGGGGATGGGATGGGCACCCAGTACAAAGGGGAGAGGTGAAGGGGCTGTGTGGAGAACACGGCAGGATGGTGCCACAGATGGAGTGAATGCGGCACCACAGTGGCACAGGTGGCATGTGCATGAGGACAGGCAGCAGCCAGCAATGTGGTGCATGTGCATGATGGCTGTTCACAGCTGCCGCATGGAAGGACACACCGGGCTAGCACTGATGGGAGGGGGTTTGGACCAGGGAGGTACAGAGCAGGGTGCCATTGAGGGGCACAATGTCACAGGGGCAAGTGGCCAATGGGACATGGGATAACTGGCAGTGCATTGCAGGGCACACACCTGACTATACCTGCAGCTGGAAATTAAAGGCAAGGCCACGCAAGTAGTCAGGTGTGATGCATTTACCATACTCTGCCACAATGGACTCTATCCACTGGGTGAGGTCCCAGTATATCTGCTTCTGGACTGCAGAAGTTGCACTGGACTGCAGCTGCCCCATGTGGAGCTCGGTGAGGCGTTGTTCCTCCAACAGGCAGTCAAGGAACTGCCAGATGCTTGGGTGACTGGCACCTAGTCAGGAGAAGAAGCCATGGTGCCAGACCTCCACCGAGTTGTTGGTCCTGGACAGCCCATCAAGGGTCAGTTGGTACATGTTCCAGGCAGTAATGGGGAACAGAGGGCACCTGCATGCTGACCTGCCCACCAGCTGACCAACCCACATCACCTCTAAATATCTGAGGAGTGGTCACAGAGCTCTTCACTGGACTGGTAAAAGGGCTGTTCCAGGAGTTCACTGTACGCACCCTACACAGCGGGCACTGGTACAAATGCCAGGGCAGTGAGCATACGCAGGCTGAGGGTGAACTTCTCCTCACTGGGGTACTTGCCATGTACCTCAGGGGTCTGCTGTATCTTCCTCCATACAGCCTGACAGAAATGGAAGAAGCAGCCCCTGAAGGTGGTGGACTCAAAGATGGACCCAAAGGCATGCCAGGCCACCCATTCAAAATCAAGGAGAGCAGTCTTAGCTGCACCCCACCAACCAGCTTGCACAGTTCGGTGAACACATGAGCATATCGCCATTCTGTTCTCGATGGTATAAGAACATAAATCACTGGCAAAATGACCCACATAAGCATCCAATGCACGGTATAGAGTTGACCAAAAAGTGGTGGTGCACAGTGGAATGTCCCATCCATGAACCAGTCCTCACAGCAAGCCAAGTACTGCAGGGACCGCTGGGTGGCATACACAAGGATACGGTCCTCTGCAGGACCACTGTCATGCTGGAGGAAGAGTGCACCTTCCCCAGGAACTGCATATCCTGGGTGTATCCACAGGTTGGTTAGCATCATGGGCACAGCAGAGCACCCCCTACTGGCATGCCATACCCTCCGCACAGTGCGCTGCAGCAGGGGTAGTGCTGGTAGCCTACCAGTCACTGTGTCTGACACTCCTGTGGTACTGTGGATGAGCACCTGGCCGGTGCTCTCCAAAGTCATGCATGCCCAGTCACGCACTCTTGGCAGCACTTCATGGCCCCCCCCCACATCAGGCACATGGTTGTGTGGGCGGCCGATGTAAACAACATTGCCTGACATGGTGTGGACGCGTGCAGGACAGCTGTGTCTATGGTCCTGCATGCACCACCAGTACACCATGCCCTTAATCTCCTTGTCATGCTGATACAAGTAGCCCCGGTGTGTGAGGAGTGGCTTACTCTTCTGGCTCTCCAGAAAGCGTACATCGCTTAACTCCATTATCGCTGTTCCAGTGGAACACCTGCATTGCTGGCTGGTGCCCCTTTAAGGACCTGTGAGGGTCACATGTGTGTGTGTGTGTGTGTGTGTGTGTGTGTGTGTGTGTGTATGTGTGTGCAGGACCCACCATGCAGCCTGGTGGCATAAAAATGGGATCTCTGTGGTGTGCAACGCCATAGGTGTGGCATTCTGGGTGGCGGCAGTGTATGACTCTCGCTCTCAATGGTAATCACGATTATGATGCTCACCATTAATGGGCAGTCGAGCATACAGTAGTCACCCACATTTCCTCGCCATTCTGCCGGTAGCCCTAATGCAGTAGCCCTTGTCATGGGATACCAGCATTCAGGAGTTTGTTAGGGCCTTAGTTTGATATATCCCTCATGTCCAGTGTATTCATCCATGAAGTTAGCATTAGGGTGGACAAATTATGATATAGTATTGGATAACTAACCAACTCTTTGCTAGGACAAGGTCTAAAGAAACCAGTGGTATCTTGGTTTGATGTATTTCCTATGATCACAGCATTTTGATACTGAAATTATAAAAGCCTTATTTATTATGATGTCATACTATGATACTGTATTGTACAATAATTTAAGTTTTGTATATTTTCTACCTCACTACTTGTTTTAAAAAAAAACACAGCTGTACAAATGTTTTTATTATATTTGAAATTATATGTTTTTTAATTATTTGTATGTAATGACAATCTGTGTCGAACAATCAGTCAGTCAATAAATACACTAAGTTTGTGCCCATCAAGTCAGAACAGTGTTATGATCAGTCTGGCTGATGCTTGATGTGACTCTGATGAGCTCCTTGCAGACCACTCTGCACTGGACTGACAGTGCCAAACCACTCAAAAACCACTCTCCTAACAAAATGTTCGCTGCACATGCATGCATGACAAACATAAAAATAGTAAACAGAACATCATAACAGCAAGTAGTAGGTCATTACATATGATTTACAATCATCTTCTCATTTTTCTTTTTCCCCCATCATACCCCTTATTTGTATATCATTCGGTAATTGCAGAAAGAGACTACCTAAATCTAACAGAACAAAGTACAAAGTAAATCTAAGGTAAGTATAAACTATTAATACCATAAACCAAAGCACACAAACATGAGTAGCAAACATTAAGTAACTAGAAAAACACTCACATGAATTAGGAGGAACTAGGGTGCTCCTGTCTCCTACTTAGAAAAGAATCCCAAATGGAGTGTTATCTCCCCATGTTATTCTGTGCCAGGTGCAACAAGTGCTCATATTCTGCCAGTTTGCCCAAGGCCACTAGTCACTGCACTCTAGCTGGCAGGGGGTCAGGTCTCCATTTTAACTCATTGAGGCCTCATGAGCTCCTTGAGAGTTCCACCACTTGTGGCCTGTATTCTTATAACAGCACAACCTGGAGCTTTCTGAGCAAAATCAAGCCATAATTAGCATGACACAAACATGTGAATAACTCATGAACCATAAGTGCTACACACAAAGTACGAGTGGCAAAGTTGTTCAACACAAACTTACCTTTCCAATGGTACTATGCAATTAATTATAAGTAGTTCCTATTTTGTTCTATATTGCTTGAAATAGCAAAAAATGTTGTTTTTTTTTAAATAAAAAAGGCAATGGAAACAATTTTTTATGGGAAAATATTTAACATATCCACACCAAATTAAGCATCCATATATTACATGGAGGTACAAAACTGATTTTGTACTAAAAAGCAATTTTTCTAATATGATGCATGTATTTCTTTTCTGTTTTATTAAGGTGGCTAAGTGAAGCTTGAGAGACAAATGTCAGCCATTAACACCATACTATACAAAAATGTGAATATCTTCTAAAGTATACATAACAGACATAAAGTATCAGTGGCAAAGTTGTTCAGCAGAACATTACCTTTCCAACTGTGCTATACAGTCAATTCTACTCACTGTAGTTTGTGAACTATTTAAGTTTTAGGTAGTGATGTCCTCAGGTGTCAAAAGTCCTCAGTGGCACAAAGTGCAGGATGTCTGGAGGCGTTAAAGACCTCAGGAGTATGTTTACTGCTACCACCTACAGGTGTCTTGGGGCCTGAATGAGTTAAGCAACAGCTGTCTTTTTGCCTCTAATGCAGCTGGAAGAAGCCAACCTTGGACTGATTTATGGAGTTTATGAACCATAAGGGGTGCCCCTAGTAGCCACATCCTAAGGTCACGCAGAGGCATCTTGCCCAGAACTACCTCACAGAACTCAAAGATGCCTGCCCAGTAGCTCTAGATACTATGTCAGGATCACAACATAGGAGTGAGCGTGCCTTCTGATTGGTAACATCTCCAACAGAGGTATACTGACAACACTCCCATTTTACAGAGCACTGCTGGAGACCGGTACCATCTATGAAGAATCTTTTTCTGAATAAGTTGGTACCGCATATCCCTGAAACTGGTGTGGGCTCCCTTGAGCAAAGTTGACCACATATCTGTTGTGATCTGCATCTGAAGCTCCTTTGCCCAAACAGCTAGTTGCTTATGAAGCAGACGGCAGTAAGGTTCATGGAGGAAAGGTATATATTCTGCCTCTCAGCCTAGTGGGAAGTTTCAAACAAGCTGAGATGTGTTGGACTACAGCGTATAAAGTAGATGTAGGCCATGAAGATGACCATCTACCCAGGGCAGAGTGGAGCTGGAGGTATCTCCAAAGATGCGCTTGTGTTAGGCTATATCATGATTGGAGGTTTTGGAAGAATCCAGCATACTAGAGTTGAGGATATAATGGTCCCCTACTCAATAGATTACCTGGGATGCCCAGCAGTGTCACCATAAGCATCCTCCTGCTATGGGAATATGGGAATTGTACCATAATGGTTCCCATGGGCCCAGATGAAATGTGTCCCATTTTTTATGCTTTAGCAAAGTATCCCAGGTCTGCATTGCAAAGGTTGCTACAGGGAAGATTTCCTCTGAGGATTTAGTGTGGCGCCACCTTGTGCTGTAGTCCCATGGTGGCTACAGACCCAGACCCTGTTCGAGGGGCATTCAAACTGGAGAGTAATCAGATACAGGCAGCAACCAAAAGAGGTTTTGCCATATCTCTGCAGCTTGATATTATGCCCATATCCAAGGTAGAGCCCATCCCCTGCCTTTTGTCCAGGTGCCCTTAGTTTTTGCAAGCTGAATCTAGGGTTTGGCTCCCTCCCATAGGAATGTAAGAAATAAGTGCTCCAACTTTTGTAACTTACCCAGCCTGATTGGGACTGGTAGACTGTTGGGTAAAAAAGGAGTTTTGGAAACAGCATTATTTTTTAGGCTGCAATTTTACCCCAGAAGGATAACCGCAGCTTCTTCCATTTGGAGAGATCTGCCTCCATGGCTGGCATTTATGGATCAAGATTAAGGGTTACTAGTGAACCAAAACCAGGACCCCTTCCCCTTAAACTTAGGACTGTCACTAAAGCTGAGGTATTACACCTCTTGAAGACTATCCCAGCCTGTGGTAGTACTGGGCATGATTGTCTCAGGCCTAGGTTTCTCAAAATTGCTGCACCTCACTTGGCTGCTCTAGTCTCAATGCTACTTAACCTGTCACTTTCAACTGGGGTTATACCTAAGCTGTGGAAGGTTACCACAGTGGTGCTTATTCACAAAAAGGGAGACACCAAGTGTATAGCAGCAGGGCTGAAGGGAAAGGTCTGCCTGTTTGCAGATGACAACAACATTTGCAACAGGGTGGATACACCAGAAGGTGTAGAGAAAATAAGGAGAGACCCAATGAAACAGGAAAACTGGTCCGAGGAGTGGCAACTGAAGTTCAGTTCAAATAAGTGCAAGATAATTCATCTGGGATGCAGGAACCCAGGGCAAAGCTACAGGATGGGAGAGAGGTACTGACTGTCACCAAGGAGGAAAGGGATCTCAGGATTATCATTTCTGACAACCCAAATTCCCCATTTTGTGTGAGCAGGACTACGAGACTCTGTTTGCTGGTAAGATTGTGAGTGTTTGCAATTATCTAGGGCTGTACCTTAAGTGCAGGTATTACATTTCAGCAGGGGATTAGAGAGGTTTAAAATTCAAGTGTGTTCCTAACTGACATTCAGTGGGATTCCCCATTTTGTGTGAGCAGGACTAGGAGAATATGTTTGCTGGTAAGACTGTGTTTGCAATTGTCTAGGGCTGTACTTTAAGTGCAGGTATCTCATTTCAGCAGGGGATTAGAGATTTAAAATGCAAGTGTGTTCTTAACTGACATTCAGTGGGATTCCCCATTTTGTGAGATCAGGACTAGGAGAATCTGTTTGCTGGTAAATTAAACTTGAGCTGTGTTTTTGTGCTGTAGTTTACAGGAGAAAGTCTTTTTTTACCTGTTTTTTTTTAGACACTGAATACCAAAGGAACATAGGACATAGAAGAAATAACTGAAACCTGGTACATAGCTAATCATGAGTGGGAAACAAATGTACCAGGATATGTTCTATTCAGGAGGGATCAGGAGGGAAAAAAGGGAGGGGATGTAGCCCTGTATGTCAGAGAGGGTATAATGGCAACACAGGTATAGGGTAGGCAGGGGAGGCCGAGAGACTGTGGGTCACCCTTCAGCCTTGAAATGGCACAGCAATATGCACAGAAGTGATATACATGCCTCCAGGACAGGGAGAGGAACTGGGCAGAGAGCTAGTGGCGGAAATACACAAGATGGCAATGAAAGGTGAAATCCTACTGATGGGGGATTTCACTATGCCAGACGTGGATTGGAACACCAGTGTAGCTGCTTTACCCAGAAGCAGAGGCATTCTTGATTCACTCCAGGAGGCTGGCCTCTGGCAGCTTATGCTTGATCCCACCAGAGACAGGACAATTCTAGATCTAGTAATGACCAATGGGGATCGAATTGCAGATATCCAGGTAGAAGGGCAACTGGGATCCAGTGATCACAACACTGTGTGGTTCAGCATAGGGACAGAGACTCACTCTAGTCATACTAGAACAAAGGTTTTGGATTACAAAAATGCTGACTTTGCTAAAATGGGGAGGGGTATCAAAAGAGCCCTGGAGAGAACGGGGGCAGGAGGGGGAGTGGAAGAACAGTGGGAGCATCTAAAGGAAGCCTTACTGGAAGTAACAAACCAATGCATCAGATTGGTATCCAAAGGTAAGAGAAGGAGAAAGCCACTCTGGTTCTCGAGAGGGGTGGTGGAAAAGGTCAGGGCAAAAAGGAAAGGATTCAAGAAATATAAGGAGACTCAAAGGGAGGAGGTCAGGGAGGAGTGCCTAGATGTCTAAGAGAAGTGGGAAAGGCAGTAAGGAGAGCAAAGGCATGGACTGAGGAAGGTTTAGCACAGTCTATTAAGACAGGGGACAAGACATTCTTCAGGTACATCAGCAAAAGGAGGAAAAACAAGGGGGGGGTTGCTAGGCTTAAGGGAGAGGGAGGGGAATGCAAGAAGGGTGACATGGAAAAGGGAGAAATACTGAATAAATATCTCTGTTCAATATTCACAGAATAAGGGGAGATACAGGGGCCACAACAGTACAGCAGTTGCCAAGGGGGTGAAGAGGTGAACAATAGTCCATTCATGGGAAAGAATTATGCAGGAGCTCACTAAATTGAAGATGGACAAAGCGATGGGACCAGATGGCATACACCCAAGGATATTAAGATAACTGTGAAGGGAGATAGTAGAACCTCTGTCAACCATGTTCACTGAATCATTCAACACAGGGGTGGTACCAGAGGATTGGAGGAGGGCACGTGTAGTACCTTTACACAAATCCGGCAGCAGTGAGAAGGCGGGGAACTATAGCCCGACCAGCCTCACCTCAGTAGTGGGGAAGATCATGGAGATGTTGCTTAAAGAAAGGATTGTGGGGCATCTAGAAGCCATCAGAGCCCAGGACCATAGGCAACATGGATTCACAGTAGGGAGGTCATGTCAGACAAATTTGGTTGATTTCTTCAACTGTGTGACAAAGGAAATAAATCAGGGTGGGGCAGAGGACATTGCCTGCCTTGATTTCAGCAAAGCCTTTGACACCATCCCACATAGGAGGCTGATAAGCTGGGTAGGCTGGGCATGGGGGACAGGGTGGTAAACTGGGTTAGAAACTGGCCAACAGACAGGAGGCAGAGGGCAGTGGTAAATGGGGTGCAGTCTTGGGAGGGGGGGTGACCAGTTGGGTGCCTCAGGGATCCATCCTGGGGCCAGTCCTGTTTAGTGTCTTCATTAGCGACATTGCAGAGGGACTGGAGGGAAAGGTCTGCCTGTTTGCAGATGACACCAAGATTTGTAACAGAGTGGATACCCCAGAAGGGGTGGAGAAAATGAGGACGGACCTGGGGAAGCTTGAAAAATGATCTGAGGACTGGCAACTGAAGTTTAATTCAAAGAAGTACGAAATTTTGCACCTGGGACACAGAAACCCTGGAGAAAGCTACAGCATGGGGGAGGGGAGTTGCTGACAGTCAGAAAGGAGGAAAGGGACCTGGGAGTTATTATTTCACATTACCTGAAAATGTCAAAGCAGAGTACTAAGGCAACTGGGAGGGCCAGTGGCATGCTGAGGTGCATAGGCAGGGGTATCATCAGCAGAAGGAGGGAGGTAGTGATGCCATGATATAAAACCATGGTCAGGCCTCACGTGGAGTACTGCATGCAGTTCTGAAGGCTGTACCTTCGTAAGGACATTAACAGGCTGGAGATAGTCCAGAGAAGTGTGAGTAAGATGGTAGAGGTCTTGTAACTCAAGACTTATGAGGAGAGATTAAGGGACCTCACTATGTATTCCCTGGAAGAGAGGAGGAAAAGAGGGGACATGGTAGAAACATTCAGGTACCTAAAGGGTATAAACAAGGTGCAGAGGGGAGATATTTTCCATTACAGGAGGAGCACGGGAACTAGGGTGCATAACATGAAATTGGAAGGTGGGAGGTTAAGAGAGAATGTGAGGAAGTTCTTCTTCACAGAGAGGGTGGGGGACACTTGGAGAGGTGGTGGGAGTGAGCACTGTGGATGGATTCAAGCATGTTTGGGACAGGCATAGGGGAACCATAGAGGTACAGCTGTGGGTGGGTCAGAAGCAGTAATCCAGTACAAGGGCTTACGAGCAGACTAGATGGGCCAGGCTGTCCTTACTTGCCAACAATTTCTATGTTTCTATGTTTCTGAAGGTGTCACAGCAGAGTACAAAAGGTGCAGCAAAGGCCAATGGCATGCTGGGGTGCACAGGCAGAGGTGTCACTAGCAGAAGGAGGGAGATGGTGATTCCACTGTATAAAACACTAGTGAGGCTTCACCTGGAGTACTGTATGCAGTTCTGGAGGCCGCATCTTCAAAAGAACATTGACAGGGTGGAGGCAGTCCAGAGAAGGGCGACAAGAATGGTTCATGACTTGCACCAGAAAACATATGAGGATAGGGTGAAGGACCTCAGTATATACTCACTGGAGGAGAGGAAGGAGCAGTGAGACATGATAGGGACCTTCAAGTACCTTAAAGGCACAAACAAGGTGCAGGAAGGTGGCATCTTTCAATATCGGAGGAATTCATAAACAAGGGGTCATGATATGAGAATTGAGAAGGACAGGATAAGGGCAAATGGGAGGATGTTTTTTGTCACAGAAAGGGTGGTGGATTTTTGGAACAATTTGCCACATAAAGTGGTGAGCACAAACACAGTGGGGGCCTTTAAACAAGCATAGGACAGACATAAAGGGAACCTTGGGGTGGGAAGAAAAGGAGACAGCCACTGACCTGGTAGGGTCAAAGGCTAAAAGCAAGGATAGGCTTATGGACAGACTAGATAGGCCTGGCGGTCCTTATCTAATGACAATTTCTGTTTCTATGTATAGATAATTACCGCCCCATTGCTATCCTGTCTGTGCTAAAGCTTCTGGAGAAACTCGTGGCCTCACAAGTAATGGAACACCTCCAGCTGCATAATCTATTATCACCGACACAGCATGGTTTTAGGAAAACCCATAGTACATCCATTGCCCTCATCCCATTTACAAACTACATTAAAATGGCCACAGATAAGTGGATGCTCACTGGGGCTGTTTTCATTGACCTAACCAAGGTGTTTGACTTTGTGGGCCACACCTTTCTACTATCCCAACTATCTACCTTGGGTTTGTCATCTGCTGCTGCTTTCTGGTTTGTGAGCTACCTTAGTGAGTGGCAGCAGATTGTAGAAATTAATCAAGACAAATCCAACCTAACCCCCCTTAACACTGGTGTCCCTCAAGGATCCATATTCGGTCCTCTGCTATTCACTTTATTTATCAATAATCTTCCCACTACTGCTGCCTCCTGCTCTACTGTACTCTAGGCAGATGACATGGTCCTATACTCTAGTGCTGTGGATATACTGAATGTCAACTCAAGGCTAAATTCAGTTTTGGTTGTATTCAGAACTGGTTAACTCACAACAAACTCCTTATGAATACCAACGAAACACAAACTATGCTTTTCAGTTCTGCTCCCAGAACTACGGTCTGTCCCTCTACCCTTATCATCAACTGTTCTGATGGCTCCCCCCTAGTTGTAGCCGACTTCTTCAAATACCCTGGAGTCACTTAAGACCCTGCCCTTGACTTTAACTTGTACTTATTTACAACCTACAAGACAGTTAATACGAAGCTAGGTCTCTTTATAAAATCAGGAATACTCTAACCTCAGCCACTGGGTTGTCCATAACCCAAGGTGTCTTAAGAACTAGTCTCTGTCATGGGCTGGTACCCTACCTGAAGGAAAACAAAGGGGTCCTAAATAAATGTAACATCTGCTACAACAGCATTTGTCACTTTGCACTTTCTGTGCCCAGGCTGGCCCAGCACTGCACCCTTTACTGGAGTTTGGGTTGGCTCTCCCCATCATTTTACTGCCTTTTCACTACTGGCTGCACCATTGATAATATTATCCAAACAGGTACACCTGCTACCCTAGCTGACATGCCAAAGAGATCTACACAGGCTTACCCCTTATGGTCTAAAGATAGGTCACTTCTGGTTGTCCCAAAATAAACTTCCAAGATAGGTGAAGGGGGCTTCTTGGCATTTGCCCCCAAGCTCTGGAACTCTTTTCCTATGTCTCTAAGATGCTTTTAAGACTCACCTAGTTTTTAAAATGAACTTGCAAGTTTTTCCTAGCTAATAATAAATGTTTGTGTAAATGATTGATCCCTTTTAATGTATTTATCTCACGCCTAATCTATTAACTGCTTATTTTGCACTCCTGAAGTTGAATTTTTTCTGTTATTACATTGTGCTGAATATGACCATGTCACTCCTGTACTATTGGTGATGTTATTTATTTTTCCCAAAGTATTTCTTTTTGTCTTTGTAACTTGCTGTGTATTTATTTATTGTCTGTACCTCTCCAGGGTTGTGCCTGAAAATAGGCAATGTTTTTGTCTCATGCACCTACAGAGTCAACAAAAGTTAAATAAATACATAAAGTTGTCTGGGAGCTTAATGCACGGATAAGTTATGCATGTGGGGGACTGGTGGAGCCCTAAGTGTTTAATTGGGTCCATATTAGTGGACTTTGAAAGAGGCAGGACCTTCGTCTTGCTCCAGTTTATCCATAGGCCAAATAACCAGCTAAATTCAGTTAGCAGGGCTAATACCACCAGGACTGATGTAGCAGGTTTGTTTATTGCCACTAGCAAATCATCCACATGTGCTGGAGTAGCAAGTCGGGCAGACCCACATGTGATGCCCTCCATCTTTGAAAAGTACCACATTCTCCTTAGAAGAGGCTCCATAGCAATGAGGAACAAAAAAGGAGGCAGTGGAAAACCTTGTTGAATGCCCTGTCCAAGCTGAATTGAAGAAGAAATGGAGGAGTTAGTGAGGATACGCATGGAGGGGTCTGCATATAGCAACCGCACCTAGGCAGTGAATGCTGGACCAATTCCCATGGCTTGCATAGCTTGGAAGAGATAGGTCCACTCAACTGAATTAAATGCTTTTTCTGTATCCGCACTGACCAGCAAAGTGGGTACATCGCTCTTAGAGGCCTCCTAAATAACATTGATTGCCACTCAGATATTGTCTAATGCTAGTCTACCCTTTATAAAGCCTCCCTGTTGGTTGCCTATGAGAAAAGGTATGACTACTTGTGACCTGAGCACAAGGGCCTTTGCTATGATCTTAGCATCCACATTCAACAAGGAAATGAAATGGTAGTTGGAGACTCTCTGAGGGTGTTTGCCTGGTTTCAGCAGAAGGACTATAAGGGCTTCCTACACAGTGGGAGGCAAAGTTCCACAGACAAATGCTGTGGTTAAGGTAGCTAAGAGGTGTTGGCCTAGAACTGGAAAGAAGGTTTGGTACAGCTCAGAAGGAAGGCCATCTGGGCCAGGCATTTTCTGCTTCAGGAGGGGACAAATTGCAGTCTGAAGCTCCTGAAGAGAAAAAGACTTATCTAGGTCAGTCTTTTGAAAGTCAGATAGACAAGACAGAGGGGTATCCCTTAGGAAGTCAGACAGCTTTGATGGGTTCAGGTCCAACCTAGAGGTATAAAGCTCAGTACAGAACTTAGCAAAAGCACCATTTATTTAATCCAACTTGCTCCCATCTCTTGATCCTGACATCCTGGCAAATTACAGACCCATCTTTAACCTTCCCTTTTTGGCTAAGGTTATTTAGAAAATTGTAGTGCTGCAGCTCGAGGCCCACCTCACTGTTTTTCATATTTTTGAGCCCCTTCAGTCTGATTTTAGGTCAATGCATAGTACTGACACAGGCTAATGTGGGGTGCACAATGACTTCCTCAGGGCTAGAAATAGAGGAGAGCGGTCTGTTCTCATTCTCCTCGATCTCGCATCAGCTTTTGACACTGTAGACCATGGTGTGTTGCTTGATCTCCTTAGGGGACTCTGTGGTCTTACTGGTACTGTTTATTTATTTATTTTATTTATTTAAAATGTTGGTAACCAGGAAAGGCGTACTGAGCCGAGGCTTATTTCAAGGTGTGACCAGGGGCATCAACTGGTTTGAGTCCTTTCTCACTGACAGGATGCATAGGGTTGTGTTTGAGGAGGTTCTCCTCTTGCCTGAGGACACTGCCATGTGGATCCCCCCCAGGGTTCAATCCTCTCACCCATGTTGTTTGTAGTGTATATGCTGCCCCTGGGTGAGATCATTCAATGTTACAGCGTGGGTTTCCACTGTAATGCAGATGACATCCAGCTATATATGTCTTTTTCACCAGATACTGATGGCGCTGTGGAGGTACTAAATGCCTGTCTGACTGAGATCCAAGACTGGATGTTCTCCAGCTGTCTAAGACTCAACCCAGAGAAAACAGAGGTACTAGTGATTGAGCCTGGTTACCGGTGGCAGGTAGAAGCCATTGGGGATAGTCCTGCTTTGATGCTGGACTTGATCCCATTGATGGCTACCACGAGGGTAAAAAACCTGGGCATTATTTTCAATGACGGATTAAGGTTCAAGTGTCATCCATCATCCATAGTGCATTTTATTACTTTAGGAATATCGCCCAGATTAAAACTCTTATCCCACCTGAAGACCTTCCCTCACTGGTGCATGCATTTGTGATGTCTAGACTTGAATATTATAATGCTCTTTGCTGTATCTCAGGGTTAGTGGAGTCTGTGTCACCTGCAGCTGGCGCAGAACGCAGTGGCCAGGTTACTGACTGGCCTTCTGAGGTCATGTTATGTGACCCTGGTGCTGTGTGACCTGCACTGGCTGTCAGTGAGGTGGAGAATCTCCTTCAAGGTGGCTCTTCTCTCCTATAAAGTCCTATACAGTCTGGGCCTAAGCTCTCTGACTGATCTCGTGACTCTATACCACCCTCAATGCTCACTCCGCTCTTCCAAGGAAGGCTTCCTAGCAAATCCCAGGCTCAACTAGAAACATCTGGTGACTGTGCTTTTGCAGAGGCTGTGCCAGCCCTGTGGAATTTGCTTCCTAGGTCCTTGTGGGTGGCCTCCTTGTTGGAGGCCTTTAAGCAGGGCCTGAAAGCACATCTCTTTAAAGAAGCTTTTGGCAATTGTTTTGTACCATTGGATGATTTTAACTGACCCTTCTTATTGACGTTATTTAGCCTTCAGCTGTTATTCATTGTTATTTTATTGATATTTTTGCATATTGTTAAGCACCCTGAGCCTCAGGGATAGGGCATTTCATAAATAAAATATTACTTGCTTGCTCATTTACTTACTCGAAAGAGTCCCCCAAGGGGAGTTTGACAGAGGCAATATGTTTGGCAGCTTGCTGTATTCTTTTCCAGAAGGCCAGCAGCCAAGCCGTCTTCTCCCCGGATTCCCAATATTTATGTGTTGTCCTCAACACAGCCTTTTGTGCTGTGGACAAGAATAAGACATTGATCTGATACCTGAGCCACAGAATCTTCCAGTGGAGCTGTGGGTCGTGTACTGCCTGCCTGTTACAGTGATTCTCTTTGTCCTCAAACTGCTTTTCTAATTCATCTGAATCCTTCTGACACTGCTTCTTGAGATGAGATGCATAGCTAGTGATGCAGCCCCTCAAGTTAGTCTTTAGCATATCCCACAAAATGGTCCTCGAGGTTTCCAGGGAATCACTGATGTCTAGGAAGGAGGCAATCTCTGCAGTCAGCTACTGCCTAAATCCCTCTGGTGCAACAGGTAAATCCATGCACCACCTAGAGGGGGGATATGGGCTGGTGAACGAATTCTAAGCATTAAGGTGACACAGGAGTGATCTGAAATAATAATGGGTGCTATGGAGGTGCGCTGAACATCTTGCATAGAGTTGCTGGTAGCAGAAAGAAATCTAGTCTGCTAGAGCTTTGATGAGGAGAAGAGTAGAAAGTAAAGTCCCATCCTGTGGGGTTCTGAGCCCTCCAGGTGTCTACCAAATTAAACTCTGTGGCTAATGCCCAAAGGGCACTCTTGGATTTGTTGGGGTGGATATTAGAACATCAGAGCTTGTCTATGACCAGGTCCCAGACTTCATTAAAGTTAGTTTTTTGTCTGAGGATAGGAGCTGACAGATCAAGCAGCCATCTTCATCTGAGCCAAATATTTGGACTGAGTTTCTATTATAGTTTCCTTCTATGTAAGGACTGTGTCATCTGCATACAAATGGTGTCAGACCTCTGTCATAAGATGTCCGACACCATTCATATAAAGACTTGAACAAAACTGGGCCAAATACTGATCACTGGTGAACTCCAGATTTAAAATAATCCCAAACTGTGATCTGAAGTCTCACAGGGTTACCATTTGACTTCTTCCCAAGCTAGGCTATGTGCAAAGAAATGATGTGTACTATGCTGGGAATTGTACTTTGCTATACAAGGTCATCCACTCTGACTGCTAAGCAATAAGTATCTCATGAACTACAGCCCGCAGAATGGATTGCATTAATGTATTTATAGTACGAAGTCTTTTATTTTGATTGACAGATCTGTGACTGCAGCTGTTTTCCCCAGGGCCACAAGCGAAGAAGCCAGGAGCAACAAAAGTCATGCTGCTTCTGTTTATTTATCTGGTTTTCAGAGACCTTACGTTTTCAATTTAAAAAAAGAAAACTACATTTCCAGTCAGTTTTTTTTACTCTAGTTTTATGCCCTTTATTCTGGTTGCTTCCATTCCTGCTCCTTCTACTAGCTCACAGTCCCCTCAGCAGCCTCACAGATTGCTCTGGCCACAACCCACTACCCAATGGTGAAAGGGTTTTTGGCTCTGCAAGAGTCTGAACCTGTAATGTCCTAGTTCCCAGGCCATTGCTCTAACCCTTAGACTGCACTGCCACCTGTGAAACTCACATTAATTTAAAGAAAGGAGCCAAAACCAGGGAACTTGTTACTATATCAGAAACTGGCAACAGGAAGTCAGGGAGGGCCCCAGTGAATGAGGTGGGGGGTTAGAGAGGTAAGCTGTAAGAGATAAGGGAGCCTGTGGATTGTTGATGTAATACAGGGAAGAAAATGAGCAACAAGGCCAAATTATATAGAGATTGTCTACTGTGGCAATGTGTTATCAAGTGATATAATATTGTTCCTTCAGCATTTCTGAAATAGTGTAGCTATATTTCCTGGGTTTGGGGATTATCCAGTACTACACAAAACCTAGTGTAAGTGGAAAAGAGTTATTAGGTCTAGTGTTATCACTCCAGTGTGGTGATAATCAATGAAATCCAGGTCCACTGGCAACTGTTTTCAGACTCAAAGGTTTTTCTGTGGTTCATGCAACCTTTGACATGTTTAAGGGGCATGAACTGTATTTTGAACTGTATTTTGTACATTTAAAGAGAAGGTCTGGACAAAGCTTCTAGCATCAATAAATTCTTAATTTGGATCAGCATATTCCCCAATCAGCCAAATGCCAAAACTTAGACCTCCAAGTTACTTTTTTTAAAATGTTACAAGAAGGGTTGTCTTATTAAAAGACAGACCACTTTATTCTGTGCCCTGGAACAATGAACGAGGGCTCAGTGGTGGGGGGGTGATGGGGGGGAATATGGCATCACTAAAAGGGGCGAAGCAAAAGAAAGGAAGGGAACAATGGGATTGGCTAAAGAGGGGAGAGAGAGGGAGAAACAGAGAGGGGGAAAGTTAATGGGAGGAGCTTAGGGCTTTAAAAATGGTTGCAGAGCAATAGTTCCCCCTCACTTTTCTGCTAGCCAAATCTTTTCATTTGGTCAGCACATCAGTCAGAGTTTTTTTGTAAGATTCATTTTTTGGAATCAGGTCAGTCCTTTTTATTTAAAAAATGAGCAATTTCTTTGTTGTTTTGGGTGAGTTCTTTTTAAGCAAAAAAGCAGCTTATTATTCTTATTGGAAGTTAATCAGGTTTCAGCAAGCTGCCCTGGAATATAATGCAAAAAAAACTGCTGCACTGATAGGCTGGGAAACTATTCTTTTTCAGGTTTTAGGCAAAGTTTGTTTGTAGCCCCAGAGGCATACAAAAAAAGGATTTAGCTTGGAGCCTGCTTTTATTGCACAGAGTTCCTTTACATGGTTTTCTTTGGTGGCCTAAGATGTACATGGCAGCCTAGCTGTTTTGTCTTGTTGAATTCAGGTGTTGGGAAGAAGCGAGTGGGATGCCGGCATGGCTGCCGAGTCTGATTTAATTTAATGCAGTCTGATTTCCGGTTGAATTAATGCAGGCCGAAGGTCTGGTTGTTGATCTGATCAGACGTCGGATCAAGACACAAGGCGTCTGATTCGGTTTGCGACCGACCACATGGCCAAGAGGTCACGTGGGTAAGCCGGGGCATCTGGGTCCAATAGGCCTGCGCAGCAGGAGGATACGATTGGCCGTATTTAAATAGAGAACCATGGCTGGTTGGGGAGCAAACGGAAGTGAAGGTTTTTTCCTTTTAAAAAAAAAGGGGATTTTGATGGAGGCGACTTCCAGGCCTACTCATTTTGCTCTATGGGGTGGCAAGGTTTTGAGCAGCATCCCACAAGACAAGACATTGAGATGGGCCAATAGCTCTGGGGGGGCTGTTTTCATATAGAAGGCATTGCAAGGGCCATGCAGGCAGAGCTTGTGGTGTGGCTACCACAGCCGGAGGAATGTAAGGAATTGGCTTTTCCTCCTGGGGAGCGGATGAACCATAGAAAAACCATGGACACAATGATGGCATATGGGAAATTCCCTGTGAGGGACAGAGGGGGCAGCCATCACTTAAGAATTTTGGGTGGCTTTTCAGGGGTGAAGTGGACTGCATGGGCAGTCCTCAATCTTAGATAGGCTGTTGCAGCTGATAAAAGTGGACTGCATGGGCGGCCACCATTTTGGCATGATTTTTGGGTCGGGTGGGAAGCGGATTGCCAGATGCAGCCACCAGAAGGTGATGCTCCTGCATAGGGAGCAAACAGCCTGCATGGGCAGCCCCCAATTGAACCCAGTTTTGGGGTTTAGCGGGCGATGTGAACCACGATGCATGGCCACTGGGGAATTTGTTGTACACAGAGTAAAGGGTGGACCACCTGGGTGGACGCTATTTTCTGAGTAGGATGCGGACTGCGTGGTGCGTCCACCAATTTGGGGCATTTATGCAGCTGCGGTTAAGCAAAAGAGGTGGAAAGAACAAAGAATTTTCAGGGGAATAAGGCTTTGGATCAGAGGGCATATATTAAAAAAAAAAAACAAGTGGGAGCTCACTGATCTGTGCACGTGTTTTTGTAAACTTCAGAGTTGGCTAATAAGACGTACCAGTGCTGGCGGTATAGTAAAGCGGCTACAGTTTCCAAGCCCATCCAGGAGGGTGGATGGAATGGGGCATTTTGTTATGATGGGTGTGATTTTTTACATATGTATTTCTTTTTCAGAAGAATTTCTCAGTCATGATGAATACTAGAAGGAAGAGATTGATGAAAGAGGATGCTATGAAGCTCATTATGGACGTAGTGGGCAGGGCACACCAAGTGTTGGACACTGTAGAGGACATGGGGCCAGATGACATGGACCAGAAGGGGAGAGGAATGAAGAGGAAGAACAGGAAGGAGGCTATGAGAAAAGGCAAGAAGCAGCTTAAGGGTGGAGCCCTGAGGGCACCAACCCCCCCCCGAAGGCGCCTATGCCCGCACTCCCAATACCAGTGCCAATGCCAGAGCCTTTACCGGTTCCTTTGTCAATCCCAGCACTGTTACCCCAGCCTGCTCCAAACCCAGTTCCAGACCTGCTGCCACAGCCTTTGCCTGGTCCTACTCCAGAACCGAAACCCAACCTGGTCCCACAGCCTTACCCAATTCCGGTACCAGCCCTGCCACCTCTGCCAGCTCTACTACCTGTTCTGGCCCCAATGCCAGTACCACAGCTGTCACCTCAAGAGCCAGCAGGGCCATGCAATCCAGGACAGTAACTGGGATCATCAATTGTACCCCAACCCAACCCAGGTACAGGTGATATTTCTATTGAAAGTAGCATAAAAGAATATATGGAGCAATTGTTGGGGGGTATCAGGGTGACAGGATTGGAGGATTTAAAAAAAAGTAAAGGGGATGAGAAGGTGGGGGGAGTCATAAGGGGCAGATAAGGCACAGAGTTCAGAGCATGAGATAGGCACCACAGGGGTGCGCACTGGGGATCATGTGCCACTAGCAATAAAAGAAAAAATTTGGAGGGGGGAGTACGTCGACGTCTTCATTTTAGTAGACAAAAAGACAGCAGAAAAATATGATAAGAAAGAAAGTTTTGGTAAAAAAGACATGGCGGTTGTAGTTTTGATGGGGAAGGGAGAAGAACCAAAAAGGACAGGGAGGAAAGGCAAAATATGGGACGCATGGTCAGTGGGGTTTACGTATTATAGTGCTATACTACAGGAGAAAAATAATGGAGTTGGCTACGCCATTGTCAGCTTATTCATTGATTGTTAGGAGTGCTTATAAGATGGGAGGGATAACTGGATACAACATGATGAGATGTTTAGGCAACGGATGGTGACACATTCAGTGGCTATGTGCACTGGGATTCCAGGCACTCTGACATTTGGTTTGAAACGATGATGGTGCCTGGGGGTACAGAGTCCAAATGGGCTAAAGGAACAGGTGGACATCAGAAATGTTGCTGGGGATACGATGGGGCATATTGCTCATTCCCCAACTGTCACTTTAAGCACGCCTGTTCCAGGTGCGGTGGTATACACCCTGCATCAAAATGTAGAACATTTGGGGAGCATTACAATCGGGGAAATTATAGGGGGCAGTCCTTTCGTGAAGGGTACTATGGTCAGAGGAGGGGCTACTGGGAAAATGGGGGAGGGGAGGGGCTACTCAGGGGGCCATGGTTGTGGACAAGGAAGAAGATAAGGGGATAAAGGGAGGAGTTTTCAGCCTGGCAACAACCCCTATCAAAGCAGAAGTGGTAAGGGAATGGGTAAAGGGGTATTCAGATGTTTGAGCAGGAAACTGCTTATTGATGGTTTCAACCAAGATTTTAGTTTACAGTTTTGGGGGAGGAGGGAGAAGAAAATGGCAAAGAATTTGGTTGTGGTAAAAGATAGGGAAAGCATATTGGCAGACAAGATCAACAAGGAGACGGTAGCGGGCAGGATAGAGGGGACATTCCAGGAGCCCCCTATGGAGCACCTGCGGGTGTCTCCTTTGGGGCTGGTCCCCAAGAAACAGACTGGAGAATTTAGGGTAATCCATCACCTTTTCTACACCAAGGGAGATTCAGTTAATGATTACATCAGTGAGGAGGATAGTAAGGTTTCCTATGGAACCCTGGAGGATGTGGTACAAATGATCAGGGCAACAAAGGATGCCTGGCTAGCTAAGACTGATATAGAGTATGCTGTTAGATTATTACTGGTGCGATGGGAAGATTGGGAACTTTTGGGTTTTCAGATAAGTGGGATGTATTACTTTGACAAGATCATGCCAATGGGGTGTGGTCAGTGGTATGTGCAACATTTGAAGCTTCTAGCACATGGCTGCAATGAGTTTTTAAGGTAAAGTATGGTCATGGGGCAGTAATACACTACTTGGACAATTTCTTGTTAATAGGCGAGGGGAAGGAGGGAGTCAGTAAAATGCTTGAATATTTTCAGTCCATGTACAGGGAGTTGGGTGTCCCATTGGCAGAGGATAAGATGGAAGGGCCCAGGCGCTGCTTAGAGTTTTTAGGGATAGAAATCAACACACGTGAGGGTTTGTTCAGATTGCCAATGAATAAAATGGGTAAGTTAAATAGTTTACTGGAGGAGCTAAAGGGTAAAAGTAGGGTGCCATTGCAGGTGATTCAACTGGTGCTTGGCCATCTAAATTTTGCTTGTAGGGCCATTGCACCAGGGTGTGCATTTACACGCCACTTTGCTAGTGCAACTCAAGGGGCTAGACAGCCTCACCATTGGGTAGATATTACAAAAGCAGTGAGGGAAGATCTTGAGATTTGGGAACAATATTTGCAGTTTTACAATGGGGTGACTTTCTGGCAAGATGAGTGGCTTTTTAATACAGATATGGAGTTGTATACAGATGCAGCAAGGGGGTTGGGATTAGACACTTATTTCAAGGGGTGGTGGGTATCTGAGCCATGGTCAAAAGCATGGATAGACCGGAAGCCAACAAAGGACATCACTTTATTGAGATATTTCCAATATGAGTAGCTACTGTGGTATGGGGTGACGTGCTGCATAATCAAAGGGTGACTTTTAGTGTGACAATTGAGCGGTGGTTGATGTATTGAATGCGGGTATTAAGTTCAAGTTCAAGTTCAAGTTTATTGCAGGAAAACTCCATTGAGCAAGCTCATTCACAAGGAGGTCCTGTGACATAAACACTTAAAGTACAAACACAGATAGGTAATAACAGTATATACATGAAATGCATGTTACATGATACAGGCTGGATATACATACAAGGGTACCACACAGGTGACCGCAGGTGGTAAACATTGATATGAGACAGGGAAGCTGACTTACAGGTTGCATACTGATAAATGAAACATGATGACTGGTGTGCAATACATATACAATATTTTGGCAGCTAGAACAAACAACAGTCTACAACTGATATGGGGGAGGAGGATTTGATAGAGTAGCAGTGGAGCGTAAGCAAAGATAAAGCCAGGAGTAGAAGGGAAGGAAAGCAGTTAATATGACAAATCAATTATACCTTACCAGTGGATAAATATGGCACACATGGGGAAGGAAAGAGACTTAATGACAGTTATAGGTGTCTTTTATTTTGGCTGAACTTAGCGATTTGTAGAAGTTTATTGAAACTGTGCTAGTTAGTTTCAGTATGGTTTGTAATTGGTTCCAAATGGAGGGAAGGGCATATGCACTAGCACGTTTACCAAAGGAAGTCCGCGTCCTTGGTATGTCAAGCATAATAAAGTCAGATTTTCTTAATGAGTATGCACTATGTGAGATACTAATAAGGGAAGCGAGATAGCTTGGCAATTTCTGCAGGAGCAGTTTAAGAGTCCATAGCCCAGCATGGAGCAGGCGTCTAGTAGTAAGGGATGTCCAACCAACAGCTGCATATAAGTCACAGCGGTGCGAACAGTAAGGGGAGTTGGTAATGAACCGTAATGCATGGTGATAAAGGATGTCCAGTTTCTTAGATTTGCAAGAGTGGTGGAGGAATAGATTACATCGCCATAGTCGAGTAGGGGAGAAAAGTGGCCTGTACAAGCTTGTTTCGAGTTTCAAGGGAAAAGGGCCTATTTCTGTAGAAGAAACCTAACCTTGCTTTTAACCTTCTAGAGACATCTTGACGTGGTCAGTGAAAGATAATTTATTGTCGATCCAGATACCTAGATATTTAAATTTGGTTACAACTTCCAGAGGCTCGCTTTGCTGGTGACAATGAAGTCTTGGGCAAGGGTATTGGGGGCCTGAGACAGCACTGCGGGAGAATATCATCGCTTTAGTCTTCTTAGCATTGAGCAGAAGCTTTGCCTTTATAAGATTATGCTCGTTGTGCGAAGTCCGCTTGAAGCCACCCTTGACTTCAGATAACGATGGAGCCAGAAGTTATAACACAGTATCATCTGCAAAACAGTGCAGATTGGACGAGATATGTTAGCATCTAAGTCATTAATGTACAGAGAAAACAAGATAGGGCCTAAGATGGATCCTTGGGGACTCCTCTGCAACTGGCAAGGCAGCAGAAAAAAGCCTTCCGCTTTACTTTTGGAATCTTCCAGTTAGGTAGCTAGAGAACCACTGGGTGGTATGGTATATGGCACCCAACTTTGCAAGGCAATTGACTAATAGTTTGTGATCAACAGTATCAAAAGCTTTGCTGAGGTCCAAAAGACTGCACCAGTTACCTTCTTAGCATCTATGGCAGAGATCCAATCATTGGTTACTTTGCTAGTGCAGTGATTGTGCTATGATTAGCCCGGAAGCCAGATTGAGCTGGGTTAATGAGAGAGAAGGTTTCAAGTGAGATTTAACTGAATATGGATCAGTTTTCGAGAACTTTAGAAAGGATAGGCAATATGGAGATAGGCCTATAGTTGTTTACATCGCATGGGTCACCAGATTTAAATAGAGGGAGGATATGTGCTGATTTCCAGCAGGATGGCACAGTAGCAGATGTAATGGAAAGATTGAAGATGTGGAGAATTGGGGCAGTGAGATGGGCGTAGCCTGACCTTAGGAAAAAGGGTTCCAAGCCATCGTCCCCTGCGCTTTTTTTGGTGTCTAAGTTAAGAAGAGAATCTTCTACTTCTTTATAAGTTATCTCGCACAGTTGGAAGGGGCTGGGTGCAGGACTAGATGTGGCGGAAGGGGTATGCTGGCTCACCGCAGCACCAGCATAAGGTGACGAGTCAAAAGCTAATCCAGCTGTGGCAAAGTGGGAGTTAAATTCTCCAGGATTAGGGACTTGTTTTCCACAATCTTGCCACTTGCAACTATCTTTGTTGGGACAGAGGGGCCATGGGGCGTCCTTCTATAGCTTTTGATAGTCTTCCATATTTTATGAGGGTTACCTTTAGCTTGTTCGAGAGTAGAAATATAATAGTTAGCTTTAGCAGAGCGAAGTTTTTCACACAGTTATTCCTGGCTGTTCTAAAGGCCTGCCAATCCGAAGATTCTTTTGAATGTCTAGCTCTAGCCCAGAGCTTATCTCGAGCTATAAGGGCTGCCTTGAGATCCGAGGTGAACCAGGGGTTGGAATTGTTCCTGCACTTTACTTTGATGAAAGGGCATGCTTATTTATTATTGTAGTGAGTTTGTCATTAGGATGCAAGCTGCCTTGTTGACATCTTTGGCTAGGTAAAGATCTTGCCATCTGATCATGCTCAGGTCAGATAGGAAGTTTACTGCACTGAATTTGAAAGGATCTTTTGTTATAAAGATGGGTTGGGACGGGCCTTAATTTGAGATCTTATGCAAGCAACAATTCCATGATCGCTCATGTCATTGTGAAACACTGCCAAATGAGATATTTTGTGTGGATGGGTGGTTAGTACCACATCTAGAATGGAACTGTTGGGAGTATTTAGAGTGCTGTTCTAGTAGGTTCACTGACTAATTGCCCAAGACCTAGCTCGTCACAAAGAGATTTGAGGCCGTGTGATTTAGGTGACAGCCAGTCCATATTTAGATCTCCTAGAAATATTGTTTCAGTTTTTGCATCACTGAACATGGATTTCAAAGATTAAGGACTTCATCACCACCAGACGGGGTCTATAGCCACCTAGGATAG
This sequence comes from Neoceratodus forsteri, assembly GCA_016271365.2. Lineage (NCBI taxonomy): Eukaryota > Metazoa > Chordata > Ceratodontiformes > Ceratodontidae > Neoceratodus > Neoceratodus forsteri. Next base: position 254,280,554 of record CM028137.1, on the reverse strand, counting down.
TGATACATTCCGAGGAGGGAGATGAAGGCTCAGCGAAACTAACTCAAATTCCTTGGCTAGAGATTTGCAACTAATATTGGTGACCAAGTACTTAGATTTGGCGTAGATAACCACACCCCCACCTCTAGACTCTCTATCTGCTCTAAATAAATTGTAGCCCTGCAGTGATATTTGTTGATCGGTGTTCGTCTTTTTTAACCACGATGCAGTAATTATGATACGGTCTGGGTTAACGTGTGCAGCCCAGGCTTACAGCTGTACAAGTTTTTTAGGCAGGCTTAAAATGTTGACCATCATCATTTTGAGACCTGTGGCCTCAGCAAAATCGATAGGCGAGGTAAGTTGTAGTGGGGGGGCCAGGGTTGAGCTCCACATTTCCTGAGCAGAGAAGAAGCAGAAATATAACTTTCTTTAAGGAGCTTATAAGAATGGAAACTGCTTTTTTATTTCTTCAAGGTATCCATATACGTTGGCAGAAGAGGCGGCACCACTGTAATGGCAGTTGATCGTGGATCAATGTAAGTGCTTGGGTGGACATGGTGAGGACAGTAGCAAGGGGGTGTAGGCTAACCGGGGGAATAGGCTAAAGGGAGAGGAGAATGACATAGTGTCTGCACGGTAGACTGTTATAACATTAGGTATTGATAAGGTACATTGGAGAACTGAATTGCATTGAGGTACTTGAATTGCACTGTATTGTTGAAAACTCTGCACCTTAGGAGCAATAAAACACACAAGGAGAGCCATGGTCCCAGATTGAGTGGTCTCATGATTTGTATTAGTGCAATATTTTCTAGGCAAGAAATTTGCCACCTAGGTACTCACTAAAACCTAGATGAGAAAATACAGCAGAAAGGGGAACAAGGAGAGCAGGAGCAGCTTAGTTAGTGGCCATCCACCCTTCAGACTCAAGTTCCCTTGTAGCAGAACCGGGAAAGAAGTAGAATGATAATGCAGGCCATATTGCCCACGAATGAATACAGTGATTTATGTAGAAGACCAAGAATCCCTCTAGTGGCAGGTCTGTATAACCTGCTAATGGAAAACTAGCCACTTAAAAAAAAAAAAAAAAAAGGTAGTTAGACTTATCGGCACCAAGGCAGAGTGCTTGGATAGGGGGTGCTGCAGGAGAGCAGTCAGACAGAAGAGGTGTAAGCACTTTAAAACAGTAGTAGAAATTACAATCCGCTAATACAGTTGAAAACTCCAATAACACAGTTGAAATGTGCTTAGTTCTATCGAAAATCTAACAAAGTGCCAGGTGTCTATAGCAGGGGAAAACTCCTGCCAGTCAGAGTGGGTTTGCTGGAAGCACCGTGTTTCGATTAGCTCGTGTCCATTACCCCAAGGAGCTGCAGGTGAGTGTCCTGGTCTTGGTCGGTGGCTGGCTGGGTGCCGGCCGACTGTGGGTGAGCTGGAGCAGCCCTGTTCAGGGACAAGCAGCTTCCAAGGAGCTGCAGGCGGGTGTCCTGGTCTTGGTCGGTGGCTGGCTGAGTGCCGGCCGACCGTGGGTGAGCTGGAGCAGCTCTGTTCAGGGACAAGCAGCTTCCAAGGAGCTGCAGGCGGGTGTCCTGGTCTTGGTCTTGGTCGTGGCTGGCTGGGTGCCAGCACACCGTGGGTGAGCTGGAGCAGCCCTGTTCAGGGACAAGCAGCTTCCAAGGAGCTGCAGGCGGGTGTCCTGGTCTTGGTCTTGGTCTTGGCCGTGGCTGGCTGGGTGCCGGCTGACCGTGGGTGAGCTGGAGCAGCCCTGTTCAGGGACAAGGCAGCTAATACTCCAAGGTTTACCATTGAACATGAGCTTTAGGAAGAGATCACATGATACTTCAGCCTAGCTAGCAGCATCATATTTCAGCTCCTGCCTACTCCTGCTCTGAATTGTTTTTCCATGGATTATTCAGTCTATTTTATCATCAAACTCTTATAAGCCAATGAGGTAGATCTTAATACCTGCTTCTGTAGATGTAGATGTTCTGCTGCTTCTTCAACGCTATGGAGGCTGAAATGAAGCAGGCCTTGCCTCAGCACACTCCACCTACAACTCCAGAAAAAGTTCTAAATGATCCAAGGCCCAAGGACTAAAATAGGGCCGTCCGACCACTGCTATCCTGGCATCTATACCTCTTACCGAAGACAAATTTTTATAAGAGTGCCAACCGTTTAAAGACGCTCTGCAAGATTTTACTGCAGAGTTTAAATCTCTTTGGACCTATCTCGGGGATCTTGGCAGGTGAATGGGAGATGCTGAAAGCCATACCTTTTCTTTGGAACAATGGTGGAGCAAAACCAACCCGAAGATTGCACATTTAAGGCAACAGCTTACCCATCTGCAGGATAAAACTGAAGACCTGGAGGGATGGAGCCACCAGAATAATCTCCTTATTTTCAGGCTTCCTGAAGCAGCTGAAGGTTCTTCCCCTGTCCAGTTTATCCAGAAAATGCTACAGAAAATTGCTGGTCCCTCACCCTGCAACCCTTCATACCTCATACAGCTGGTGCACCATTCCCTCCGCCCCTGCCCAGCAGAAGGATCGCTTCCTTGTCTATTCATTTTAACATTTTTGAGCTATGTGGAAAAACAGTATGTGCTTCAAAAAGTCAGAGACCGCCACTCGATCTCTTGGGAGGGACACACTCTGTGCATTACCCAGGACTTGCCAGCCAAAACCTCAAAGAAACAAGCAGCATACCATCCCACAGTGGCTAAGCTAATTGCGGCCAGCGTTCGGTTTAAGATGGGCTACCCAGTGCACCTGCAAGTGATAATTCAAGATCAGTGGCATGCATTCGATACACTGAATCAAGCTTCCAAGGATTTACCTGCTCTGCTCCCTGAACTATTTAAAGTTCCATGAATTGTAGCAGGTTTGTCCAATGTAGGTACACAGCTAGCTGTGGGCTGAGTCTTGCAGCGATGCTGAAATCCCTGCTTAAATTCAATCTGGATGAGGAGTCTGAACCTCCCTCTGTGGTTATTTATGTTTTATGGGACTGCTGAAGTCTTTCTTTTTATGGGCAAGGGTTAACTTCGATGTACCCCAAGAAGGAAGGTATTATTTTCTCTTTACCTTAATGGGTGGACACTTCATTGTTTCCTGACGAGGTTACTTTGCGCTATTACACTGGGTCCTTTCAGCATTTTACAGAGGATCCCATAAATGTGCTACCCCAGCTGCAGGACTGATTTGGGCCCTCTGCTCTCTCTACATTGAGATGACAGTTGCTTTGGTTTTATGACAGTATTAGGGACCAGCTATATTTGTTTACCGCTCCCTCGTCTAGTTTTGATTGGCAGTTTGCAGCAAGTACCCTATTCCTCTTGCGGCTTTGGCTGTACTTCAGATATATCTAGATGACCACTGTAAAACCATATACTAGCATGGAGGGATCATGATGGCTTTGCTTCTCGTTTGTACAATCATGCGGGTCTGGCATCCTGATGCCTGAGTAATCACTGCTGCCCACATCTTAGGGTCCAAGACTTCCTTATAAAACTTGGGACTTTGTTGGTCAATTAATTTACTCAATTTTGGGGGCCTTTCCTGTGGGCCTTGGGGACCCTTGCTCATTTAAAGTTGAACAGTTCCTGAAATAATTATTGCTGTTACAGTTTAATTGTTCTATTCTTTTTTATCTCCCTTGTAAAAGCTGTAGTTACAGTTTAATACTTTTATAGCTTGTTACATGTTTATATGAAAGTTTATCAGGTTGATATGTTGGGGAGTTGGATTTATATTCTCTTAGGGCAGTTATAAGACATTAAGGGACAGGAGTGTAGGAGCTGGGTAGTGAGATTGGCAGCTGCCATGCTGGGGAAAATCATGTCCTGGATTGGGGGGGGGGTTGGGTCCTTAGTCCTTCAGAGGGTAAGACCCCTACTTGGGAATTTATATTTTTTTATACTCAATTTTATTTTGTACCCTCAGCATCATTCCTTAGTTTTTTTTGTTGGTATTGGGGGTTTCTTGTGGGGATGGATTTTACCCTTAGCATTTTCTTTTGGTGCTTGGCTTACTGGGGACCACTGAATGATGGTAGGTTCACTTATGCCTATAACTTGTATTTTTTCTTTGGCTACTGGACTGGACAGGGACTTGGGATGGGTGGAATACCGGTGCACTTTATAAATACTTCAGGGGGTCTGACTAGTTTTGGGGGTTGGTTTTGCATTTTTTGTTTTAGGATAATTGAGGGAAAGTGGGGGAGAGGGCTTTTCTAGGGGAGATGGGAGTATATTTATAGGATTAGGTGTCCTTTTTCATGATGGGGGTAAGTTCTAACCTATTTGTAACTGTTTGGTTGATATGCCTTCAGGCTTACCTCTTAATAGAGAGATGGGGTGGCCTTGAAGGGCTTTTGGGGGGAGCTGGGTGGGTTTCGGAGTGCTTCCAGGTGGAGTTTGGTATGGTTTGTTGAATAACGATCTTATGGATAATGGCTAATCCAATAACATATGCTTGCTGGAACATCAGAGGAGCAAGGTCCCAGATTAAACGACTTCAGATTCTCAAACACCTGTCTCATTTGCAATGTCAAGTAGTATTTCTTCAAGAAACTCACCTGTTGGCAACTGAAGAAAACTGGTTCCAGAGGTGAACAATAGGCCAAGTCTTTGCTGCGAGCGATAGCTTGACAAGCAGATGGATGGCCATTTTGGTTTCCAGAATTGTCAGTTTTCAATGCACGCAGTGTCTTTCAGACCCGCATGGTGGTTACATTTTTGTGAGAGGCCTTCTTGACCAGGCAGAGGTGGGATTGGATAGTGTTTATGGTCCTAATGCTGAGGACCCCTTCTTTTTTATGGAGCTCACTGGCCTTCTTGCCCCGTTTCTTTCAGCTCTTTTAATTATGGGTGGAGAATGGAACACCACTCTTACGCAGGATCTGGACTGGAAGGATCACCCATTGGCATCTTTGTCACCCTCTCAATGTGCTCTCTGGCACATGATTTAGTCGCTGAGCCTTTGTGGCCCTTAGCAGATCCTCCACCACCAGTCTAAAGAATTCTCTTTCTACTCTACTGTCCATGGCTCCTACTCTTGTATAGATTATGCTTTGTTTAGTCAAACAGAGATGAGGGGGGTCATGAATGGTGGAATTGCCCTGAGGGTTTTATCTGATCATGTATTGGTCCGGCTGACAGCTTTCCTAGTGACTAATACACAGACACATTCTGGAAATTAAATAACCAACTCCTGAAACATCAATATATTGTTTCTAGGCTTCAGGATCAGATTAAGATTTTTATGGATAACAGTGCTGGTTCAGTGTTAAGAGGGGATCATGAAAGGTGTATGTCAATGCTATGTGACCTGACACCTCCCCTCATCCCTCCCGCCCGAGTACATACCTCGTCCTACCCAAAGCTGGGAGCCCAAACCTTTCCTAACTGGGCTCTCCACTTAACAAATGCTCGTTGCGGGTAACCATAACCCTTGTGAGATGCTCTGGCTTTCTCTATCAATGTTTATAGTTGCTAATCACTGTAACCTGTTATGTAATATGTTATTGCTATGAGATAATCTGCACATGTTATGACCTACTCATTGTATTACTGATGTATATCCTATGGTCCTTGTAACTTCTGGGTTGCCCCTGAAAAAGGGACCTCCAGGTCCCAGTGGGCCTACTTGGTCACCAAAATTCAATAAATAAATAAATATAGATCAGGGGAGAAGACTGGGTGTGTAGCTATTGCGCCTCCAGCATTGTGAGGCCTCCAGATTGATCCTCGCTATTCTTTCTGATGATGGTGCAGTCAAAACCATTCCTAGAGATATAGCTAAATAATTTTAAGTTTATTATAAAGATCTTTATGGAGGCTGGAAGGCTATGTTCTTGGTGGAGGCCATCAAAACTTATCTGGACACTGTTCCTCTCCCCCAACTTTCGGATTATCAGCAATCCCTTTTATTACAGTCTATTTCTCCCCTGGAAATTACTTCTGCAATTAATGATTTAGCCTTAGATAAAGCCCCTGGCCGGATGGATTGACTTCAAATTTTTATAAGCTATTTGTTAAGGAGCTGACACCCTTGCTCCATCATTTTTTCCTTCATATTTATGATGCTGATAGATGATACCATGGATCCAACCATCCTAGAGGCCCTGATCATGCTTCTGTTACATCCAGGTAAGTCACCTAATCTGATCTCTAGTTATCGGCCTATCTCATTATTGAATTATGATGTCAAAATTTTGATGAAGATCCTGGCCTTGAGGATTGGTAAGGTGTGGTCCGGACTCCTTAGCCCAAAGCAGGTCAGTTTTGTTCCCGCTCACTCATTAGTGGATCACCTTCATAAATTGGAACATGTTTTCTCCATCCAGGATTTGGTCACCCACATGGCGCTTGTCTCCCTGGACATGAAGAAAGCTTTCAATCAGGTAGATTGGAACTTCCTGTTTATTACTTTGGAGAGGTGTGGCTTCCCCCCTACTTTCTTTTGCTAGATCAGGATGATATACTCTTCACCATCAGCAAAAATTTATTGTAATGGGTTTTTTTCCTCCAGGTTTTCTTTGTTTTCTGGTACCCGCCAGGGCTGTCCTTTCTCCCCACTTCTTTCAACTCATATTTGGAACCATTAATCTGGCAACTTAAGTTATGTCCAGGTTTATCAGGGATTCCAGGGGTTGGAAGGGTTTTGGCATTATCTGTTTATGCAGATGATATTCTATTATATCTCTCCCACCCAACAGTTTTGATCCCTGTGACCTTGGTGGTTATTAATGAGTTTGGTTCTTTTTCTAATTACAGACTTAATTTGGAGAATACAGAGGTACTGCCCCTTACCCCCACTGTCGTAAATTCAGATATTACCCCTTTAGGCATGCAATGGGCTCCCCAATGTATTAAATATTTAAGGCTTAATCTTTCTCAGGATGTTGCCCTGATGAAGAAGCATAACTTGGATGACCTATTACTTACGCTTCAACAAGATCTGTCACAATGGAAATCACTTCACCTATCCTTATAGGGCAGAATTAGTATAATCAAAATGAATTTCCTCCCAAGACTGTTTTATCCTTTAAATATGCTTAAAGATTGCCCCTTTCATTCTTCAGACATATTCACTCCTTTATTTCTGATTTTCTATGGGTAGATAAGACTCCCAGGAGGTCCAATAGGAAACTCTCAGTGTCTAGACTGCAAAGAGGACTTAGACTCCCTAATTTCATGATTTACTATGTAGCAAGTCATATCAATAAATGTTTTAAGTGGCTTTCACTGACCCTCATGGATCATGACTCAGGAGATGTCATGATATGGTTGGAGCTGGAGCGGGACTTGATAAGTAGGGCAGGTTTGTCTGTGCCATTTCTTTTTTTCACACCATGGAGGTCACTTTCTGCAACCCTAAAAGACTCTGTGGTTGGTACATTCTTATGAGTGTACTCCCAGTTTTGTACTTTACTTAAATACCAGCCATCGAAGGATATCTTCCAACCTATTTTGTGTAATAATAATTTTACAATTGGAGGGCGAGTGATACCTTCTACTTGGTTACCACAGTTTTCTGATGTTAAAGTTAGTGATCGTGTTTCTCAAGGTGTGCTGCTTACCTCAGCTGATATTATACATGGATTCCATATGGGGGTTTCTACTATCTTTAAGATTTATCAACTAAGACATGTTTTGATACAATGGTTTGGGTCTGGCCCCTGGCTGGTTGATCACTCAGAGCTTCTGTCTTCCATTAAGGACCTTGTCTCTAAGCCTCATGCAGTTGCTGGCTTATACTCTCTACTTCTTTCCTGCCTAGTCCCTGAGGTGGTAGGTAGCTCCCCCTACTGGGACTCCATCTTTCCCCTCTCACTCCCCAAATGGCAGCGTATTTGGAGGGACTTGTATACCTTTGTCTCCCAAGACAGGCTTAGAATTACTCAGTTTAATGTAGTGCATAATCTTTTTTATACTCCTGAAAAACTGGCCAAAATGAACCAGTTGATGATGGATACTTGCACTAGATGTGGGCAAGAGGTGGGCTTTCCTCCTGTATATCTTCTGGATGTGTTCCAAGGTTGCACCTTTATGGGTGCTAAAGCAGACCCTTTGCTGGGTTTGGATGGCATGTTTCAACCTGAAATTTGTATTTTGAGTGGTTATAGTACTGTCTAGGTGAGAGAGAGAAAATAATACATTGACTTAATTTCTCTTTCTCTGAAGAAGCTGGGTTTCAGGCATTGGCTGGATCAGACCCCTCTCTCTTATCAAGAGTGGTTGTAGGAGCTACTGTTCAACCTTAGAGCTGAGCGCATGATTGCCAGCTTACGCCACAAACCTGTTATGTGATAGGAAGTGGGGTAAGCTGAACACCCTTTACACATCTTAGTTTCATCTATAATCTTTTGTTTAATTCCTCGGCCTTACTATTGTTTTGTGTTGTATTTGGTGGCCGAAAATAAGTACCTTAGCACACAATGGTCTTGGTAATAAGAAAAACATGTCACACTGAAATCTAGGCCTTCTCTCTTTACTTCCATTCAGCAGATACAAGAATAAACTGACTTTAACACTCAGGCACAGTTACAGAAAGTACATTCTCTTAAAGCTGTACTGTCTCTAACATTTCTTAAAGCTGTACTACTCAAAACAATCCCTCCTGACTTAGCTAGAAAGTACGTAAGTCAATAATTCAGAAAATAATAGGAAGCTATTACAATCATTACTGCAATGTCCCTTTTAGTTAGTCTGTGTCATTAGGCTATATTTCTACAAGTTCATTCTCTCTGGTGGACGTCTTATACGTCCTGACCAATGTAATAAGACTCCAGGCTGTTGCACTGGAATCTGATTAGCCTCAGCCACATCTTGTCTCAAATGCTGTGGTTCCACTGTCTCTTCCTGCTCTTGTTCTGGAAGAAATAATGCCGTATAACTAACCCGACTCTGGTATCCTTTTTTTGTTCTGTCTCAATTCTAGTATATAACTGGCCCACATGTTTTTTCACTCTCATCTAGTTAGTCAGTCGAACACTTTAGACAACATTTCCAAATTTTTTTCCACAACTCCTTCTGTCCATCTCTTCGGGCCTGCATACATCCTGACCCACACAAGATCATTCAGTTTGAAGGATCTGGTCTTAGGAAGCATTTCAGTTACTGACCTATAGCCTAGAGGGCAAAGAAGTTCCAATCGAGTTTGAATCTGACATCCAAACAACAATTCTGCAGGGGATATTTCCATAACACAATGTGGTGTTGTTCAATACATCACAAGAAAATCCAAAAGGGCTATTTGCATTGCCGTCAGTGTAGTAGGATTAGCTTCATCCATACTCTTTTTAAAAGTCTGAACCAGGCGTTCCACTTTACCATTTGAACTTCGATGGTAGGGAGGTGAGAAATTATGGTGGATACCACATTGCTGGCAAAATGCTTGGAATTCAGCAGACATGAACTGTGGTCCATTATCCGAGACAATCACTTGTGGAAAACCATGGGTAGCAAAGATAGATTTCAACACTTTAATGGTGCTCCCAGTAGTTGTTGAAGACATTTGATGAATTTCTGGCCACTTACTATAAGCATCAGTTAAGTGTAACCACACGGAGTGTAAATAAGATCCTGTGAAATCAATATGCAACCTTTACTGGGGTTTTTCAGGTCATTCCCAATGGTGAACTGGAGCTCTTGCTGAATTTCCCATTGATACAGCACAACCTTCACATTGTTGCACAACCTGGGATACGTCTCTGTCAATGGAAGGCCACCATACATGAAGTCTGGTTAAGGATTTCATTTTAGCAATGCCTGGATGGCCCACATGCAAAACAGTCAGAACATTTGAGTGACAACATCGGGGTACTATGATATGCAATCCCCATAGAAGACACCCCTAAGCAATGGACAACTGCTGTCTCTTTGTATAGTAGGGTTGTAGTGCAGTTGAACAAGTAGTGCCTTGCGGCCAACCCTCAAGCATATACTGATACACTTGTTTCAAAATTACATCTTGACTAGTCACTTTTGCAATGTCCTTGGCTAGTACTGGAAGCTGATCTAACTGATGTAGCTCCAATGCACACACAACAGTAGAGTTCTCCATATCTTTGAATTGCATTAGAAACCTATCTGGGCCCTCCCAGCATACTAATGGCTCCTCTTTAAGTCCCACATTAAACTCCATTTCTCTGGATATTGGTGACCTCGATAAGGCATCCGCATTTCCATGCTGGTCCATTGGTTGGTATGTAACCTCAAAATTATAGGCAGACAAAATTGATTCCGATCATTGAAGTCTACTGGCAGCTGTCTCTGGACTTCCTTTTTCTGGACTGAAAATGTCACTAGTGGCTTGTGATCTGTCTTCAGATGAATCTTGTGACCTAGCAAGTATTGGTGAAATTTCTGGACTCTGAGCACAATTGCTAATGCCTTTCTCTGAATCTGGGCATAATTCATTTCAGCTGCAGTGAGTTTGCATGAAGCATGGGCTATCAGCTTCTCCACGCCTTCTGGATCTGTATGGAAAAGGAAAGCTCCTATACCCACAGGACTAGCATCACAGGCCAATGTGATAGGTAAGTTAGGGTCATAATGAGTTAAATTATTCACATCAGTTAGAGAGAGCTGATGGCTTGAACTGCCTTACTGTGGCCCTTGGTCCACTTCCATGGAGTACCCTTATGTAATAGTTCATTTAGGATACCACATTTAGTGGCTAAGCCAGGTATGAAATGGTCATAGTAGAGCACCATGCCCAAGAATAAGTGCAACTCTGAAACATTCTGTGGTTCAGGCATGTGCACAATGGCTTCCACCTTTTCATCATTTGGACAAATTCCATCTTTGTCAATAGTATGATCTAAGAACGTGACACTTGGTTGACAAAATTGGCATTTTTTCTCTCCTGAGTCTGAATCCACTCTGTTGCAATCTCTCTAAAGTCTTTTGTAAGTTAAGTAAATTTTCTATTCTGTTCTGTCTTGCCCATGACAATGATGTCATCCAAATAACAAGCAACACCTGGTATATCACCCACAGTTTTCTAAATCACTTTTTGAAAAATAGCAGGTGCAGAACTAAGGCCAAAACATAACCATTTGTACTTGTACAGTCCTTGGTGTGTATTAATCACTACCAATTTCTGAGAGTCTGTATCCAACTCCACTTGAAGGTATGCATCAGTGAGTTCCAGTTTAGAGAGCCTCACATCACCATTCAGTCTATTAAAAAGTTCCTCTGGTAAGGGTAAAGGAAATTTATCTGTGCTAAGTACTGGATTAAGTGTAACCTTAAAATCTCCACGTATCCGAACCTTACCACCTGGTTTAGATATCACCACAATTGGAGTTTCCCAATCTGAACTTGAAACCTTTTCCAGCACACCTGCTTTTTCCAGTCTGTCCAATTCTGCCCCAACTACTGGTTTAAAGGCAAAAGGGAGTTTCTATGGTTTACAAAACTTAGGGACTGTATTAGGCTTTGTAACTAGCCTGGCTTTAGCTGTTGTGCAACATCCCAGGCCTGTCCACAACTCTGGATACATGTCTAAAATCTCACCAAGCTTGGGTGGATTACTGCTTTGTGGTACCTGGACAGCAGCAAGTAGGCCACAATCTGCTGGATCAACATGAATGTTTAGAAGGTCTTGGGCATCTTCACCCAAAATGTTGACACCCTTTTTTAAAACCAGAAAAGTTAAAGGTGTACCAGTCTTAGAAGAATCAGTCCTGCATACAACTTGGTAAATGAGCCCAGCGGCTGAACTGGTTGCCCTTCAAATGCATGCAGCAACTTATTACAAGGAGACAATGGTGGCTTATCCAGCTCAGCCTATGTCTGATGGTTAACAAAAGTAACTGGGGAAGCAAAGTGTACCATTAAATGCAACTGACACCTCAGTTGTGGCAACTGAAGTAACACATAGAAAGGAGGAACATCCTTAGTCTGCATTTGTGGTGTAACCTCCCAGGTAGTCACTTCTGTTCTTCACACCTCTCTACTATCACCACCTCTGCCTGCCACCACCCTCCCCATATCTAACCCCTGCCCCATCTCTCTAGCCCAGGTCCACCACCTTCCTCTCTTACCCTCCTTCAATTCCATTCCTCTCTCCCTTTTCTAATCTGCTCACCCTACCCAGCATTGCACTTGTTCCCCGATCTTTGCCTCCCACTCACCTCTCCTTCTATCTCCCTCCCTCCCAGTTACCCTTCTATATACCCACTCTCTCTTCCACTTTCCTATGCTGCATGGCACAATTGGAAGCAACCCAGTTTTTTGGACTGTACCTTTCCCTTTGACAATGCCCTTCTGGCGGCTTTAATTCATGTAAATATTATTTGTTGTGACTCATCATTCTTAAATGTATGCCTGATTATGTTGTCCTAACTGTTATTTATATTACCTGTAGCTTTAGACCATGTATACCCTCTACTAAATTTTGTATTCAAACTGCTTGCCTGCTAATCTCACACAAACTGTACTTCTATTCTTTGTAAACTGACATGGAACCTTTGTAAAAGAGCCATTGGCTCAAAGGTATTTATCTGAAATTCTAATAAATAAAATAGAAACCAACTCATTGTCTGGGCTCACTAAACCGACTACCGTGGTTCTCCTGTTCCTGCAAACCTTAGAAATATGCCCCTGATGTTTATATGCATGACACTGAATTTCTCTGAATTTGCACTGGTCCCTGCTATGCTGAGATGACCCACATGATGCACATTTGTACTGGCCATGCAGTTTGGGTGGAGTGGTTGAAATGTTCTTTGAAACCAGTGGCTTAGACTTAGGTTTGAGCTGTTTCAATTTGGGGTTTACTGCAGCTACTTGTACCTCATTTTTAGTGTCCATCTTAGCATATGCATCATTTTCTGCAGCCTCATACATTTGTGCCAAATATAAAAGCTTCTCACTAGACTTCTTGACACTTACAGAAAGTAATTGCTGAATATGATTAAGCAATAATGCCCAACAGGGTGTGTGTCATGCTGGGATAACATCACACCTCAGGTAGTTGGGCACAAGGTCGCAGGCCGAGTGCGTCCAACAACTGAGGCATGGCGTTATCCCAAATGACACACACACACCCTGGAGTGCATTATTGCTATTATACAATGGCTCATTGTTATACAGAATAAAAAAATCATTTTAAAGATGTTTTTGTGTGGAAAAATATTTTTGTTTTTTAAGAGAAGATGAAACAATCAAAAAAATGCTCCATCAAAAAATGCTCCATAAAATGCTCCTCTACAGGTTCACAGTGAGGCTGAGACTAGACCCGTGATGTTGTACTGGGATAACATTACAGGTCCAGCCTAAGACTGACCAATCAGAGTCCAGGATTTTTTCTTGCCACTGTATAATGTTCATTATTCAACCCCATAACAAACTTATCAGCTAGATTAGATTCAAGATGCTCCCTGCTCCACTCACACATGAGAGATAAGCATTTGATCTCAGCCAAATAAGATTGTAATGACTGACCTGGTTTCTGGTGGTAACTGTAGAATTTATAATGTTCAGCCCTTGGAAAAGTTGTTAAACTGTATTTAAGCAATAATGCCCGACAGGGTGTGTGTCATGCTGGGATAACATCACACTTCAGGTGGTTGGGCAGCCGCAGGCCGAGTGCATCCAATGACTGAGGCTTGACGTTATCCCAAATGACACACACCCTGGAGGGCATTATTGCTATTATACAATGGCTCGTTGTTATACAGAATAAAAAAATAATTTTAAAGATGTTTTTGTGAGGAAAAATATTTTTACTTTTTAAGAGAAGATGAAACAATCAATCAAAAGCTTGATCAATAAAAGCTCATCTGCAAGTTCACAGTGAGGCTGAGACTAGACCCGTGATGTTGTATTGGGATAACATCACAGGTCCAGCCCAAGATTGACCAATCAGAGTCCAGGATTTTTTCTTGCCATTGTATAATATGCATTCAATTTAGCCTTTAGCTCTTGATATGACAAATCCTCCTGCCGGTCCGGTGCACACAGACTGCATAAAAGTTTGAAGGTTTCACTCCCCAAGAAAGTACAAAAAGCAGCTTGAATAAGCTTATCCTGTTACTCAACATTTGCAGCTTGTATGGCAGGATTAAGTAATAACCACTGATCAAACCATCTGGACCATGTATTCCAGTCCATTACCGTAAAAATTTCAAACTTGGCTGAAGTTGCCATGATATTGCACAGTTCCAGATTGCTTACTTGCTTCCAATGCAGAAAGTCACAAAATGGTAAATGTATTGCTTCTTCACACAGCAGTCCATGTGCGGAGCCACCCAGGCGTCCAGGAAAGGATGGAAAACCAGTAGAGGCAGTAGATCCAGGCATTCTCTGTAGATGTCTTCATCCAAATGCCCAATCGAGTGGACCAGTGCAAGCTTGTTGAACAAAGCTGTAGTGGGATCAAAATGTGGTAAAGAGACAGTAAAAGAAACAAACATGGTATCTGTTATGGAACACTTCTTCACAGCAAAACAAGGATCAATATTAGGGTGTCTGGTCACAAACCCCAAATTCCTAGCTGTAGAAAGAGGAATGGTTAAAGCTTGTTGCATACACATAGCAGTACAGCCAGGGGTTTTACATCGTGGACAATACCATTTGGAAATGCGTCTGTCACTTATAACGTATGGGATTCTTCCAGATTCTAGATCACGGAAGAGATTGTTGATGGTAGTGATGATGTAAGAGCCATAGCAGAGCAAAGTATTTCTCTAGCAATGTATTGTTTATCTGCTTCTTTATTGTTTTGTTGTATGAGTGCATTGTTCTTATCTCTTGAATCAGTGAATGCCTTAGCAATGTCATGCATGTTGTATGCAGTGTATCTTTCTTCCTAAGGCCATCCACACCATGCAATAATGGGGGTAGGATATCGTTAACCAAACCAGTGGAGAACTTGGCAGAATGAGATTTGATAGCAGCAATGTTTGCTTTATTCCAGATAGACATAGCTGTACCAAAAAGGCCTGTGTCAATACCTGTTGCACCTGTAACATCAGAACTGTCAACGTCACGTGTCTTTTGTTTATGAGTTAGATCATCAGGAGTGGGTTTTCTCCTGAAGTTGCCTCTATGTTCAGTAGAATGGACCCCGGCAATAGGGTCTTGAGTACGAATCTGAAATGCAGCTAAACTATCAAGCAATAATGAACTATAAAATGCTGAAGTGTTAGTATTGTGACACATACCAAATACTTTCATATTCCAATAAGTAAGATTAAACAAAACAGGTATATGCATAAACTGTAAGTTGTTGATCAATGAACCTGGGAGGCAGTGGCTGTTAGACCACTACGGGGACCAGGGGTGTGCTTTGGACATTCCAAAAGCTGTTTATCAGTAGGTGGTAACACAGAGAGGTACTGTACATGGCTACAGAAGCCATGTGGTATATAGCACAAAATTTCCAAGCAGAATCCCTAGACAAAGAATTACAGTATGAAGGAACAATTAAGGCAGTAATGTTGTACAAACCAGTATGTCTTAATGCAGTTTGTAACAAGTACAGAGAACCATTTTGGGATAATTTAGCATTGGGCCAATCCTGGAAAGTTCCTTTGGAGAGTTTGGCCACAGGGAGAATTTGTCCTTGTGATGTGGTTTGCCACTCAATTTGTAGGATTGATTTATCAGGAGCAACAACCGAGGCAGTGAGATAAGCATCAGAACCTTCCTGGACAGTGATCAGACTATCTGGTATACTGATGGATACTCCCTCTGGAGGAGGTGCTGGAGGATCGAGGTGTCATTGGAGGCTCGGTACCGTGCCTTGGATGCAGGGGATAACTCCTGAGATGAGGAGATAATGGAACAAGATAGCCATCTTGTCAGTGTATCTGAAAAGGAAGATCAAAGATTAGTATGTTAATACTATTCCACCCAGTGGGGTAAGGAAAAGTAGTTAAGCTCCTTTATACAGTTTCAGCTGGTTTGCATGTAACCATTTGTCAGTCAACTTATTGTTATGCAGGAGTCTAACCTGATAGACTGCCATACTGAGCTTTTTGACAATGGGGTATGGGCCTTCCCACTTATTGGAGAAGGAATGGGTGGGATGTGCAAATCGGAGTACCATTACCTGATCTCCAACCTGCCAATCCACTTCTTGTGCACGTTTGTCAAACTATATTTTGGATTGTTGCTCAGCCTTGCCCATGCAGTTGGCAGCATACAAGTGTGCATGTATGAGGTCTTTTCTGATTTTTTCCACATATTGGTCTACAGACACACAGTCTGCAGTGGGGATGTGCAGGTCAAACAACAGGTGTTCAGGTAATCTCATCTGTCTGCCAGTCATCACCTCAAAGGGTGTGAGCTGGGTGGTGGCTGAGGGTGTACCCCTAATTGCCATAAGGAGTAACGGCAGTAGGGAATCCCAGGTTTTGGGATTGTCCTCAAGGAATTTGGAAAGCATTTGCTTAATCCATCTGTTGGCTCTTTCTACTTGACCTGAGGATTGGGGGTGGTAAGGTAAGTGGAACTCCTATTGAACTCCAAGGAGTTCAAGGGATTCTTTCATCATCTCACCTGTAAAACTGGTTCCTTTGTCAGAGTCTACCTTGAGAGGTAGGCCCCACCTGGAGAAAATCTGTTCCACCAGAATTTTGGCAGTGGTCTTTGCCATACATGTCTTAGTGGGGAAAGCTTCAACCCACTTGGAGAAGAGGTCAGTTACCACAAGAGCGTACTTATTATTTCTGCTGGTGTTGGTCAGAGGGCCAATAAAATCAATCTGTATGGCATGCCAAGGGCCAGAGTGTCATTGTGGTAAGAGTTTGGCATTTCATTTGGTAGGGATGGGGTTGTTTTGTGCACAAATGAGACAATTGTCTACGTACTGTTTGATATCTTTGGCGGCACCAGGCCACCAGGCTGTGGTCTTAAGCCTTTGGAGGGTATTTTCCACTCCCTGATATTCACCAGTGGGTGTATTATGCACTTGGTGCAAGTGTTCAGATCCCAGATGTCTGGGAACCACCCACAACTTGGTGATAGAATCATCTGGTTGGTACCAGATGTGCTTGTCATCTGGTGACAAGTGTAACTTACCTTCATGCCTTTGGTAGGGGTTATGTGTGGGAAGTTTCTCTTCAGTGCCCTTGTCAAGGAATCTAAATACTTCTTTGAGTTCAGTATCAACATGTTGGGCTGCTGAGAGGTCCGGGGGGAGAAGGATTCGGGTTTCTTCCTGAGTGCTGCAATCTGTACTGCTGTATTGGCCTCTGGATGGTCCATCATCCAGGTATCCCCCCCTTGGGCCCCTTCCTTAGCAAGGGTGTCTGCTGTGTCATTGAAGGCATGGTAGGGGTCATGGAGAGAGTGAGCTTTGACTTTATGTACATAGAGTTTGTATGCAAATTTCTGTGCCAGTGAATGTATGTTTATTACCAATTCCTTGTACTTCACTGGGCTGCCATCAGAGGAGAGGAAGGAGTTCTTCTGCCAGAAAGGAAGGAATTCTGTAAGAGAACAACAAACCCAATTGGAGTCTGTAAAAATGATAGTGTCCTCGGTCCCATGCTGGATGAACTCGAGTGCACAGGCCACCGCTGCCATCTCTGCATATTGTGATGATACTACACCACAGCACTTAGATATTTTGACAGTGTTCCCATAAGGGTAAATCACTAGAATGCCCATCCTTTCGATTTGATCTCCCTGATAGTAGGATGCTGAACCATTAGTAAAGACGAGACACAAAGAGGTGTTATCAAGTATTTGTGGTGTGGCAGGGAGGAAAGGACCGGGATCCAGATGATCAGGTGACTGCAGTGTACAGTCATAGGGTTCTGCTTGGAAAAGGAGTCCATGAGCTAGCATAGATGGAATTTTTGTCAGTTGTACCTGTATGTCTCTATCCTGGAGAAGAAGTGATCAGTGTGTCAGTCTGGTGTTAGAGACTGACCCATCCTTCACTCTGTCTGAGAGTAGAAAGGTAGTTGGGGTGTGGTTGGTGTTGATGATCAGTGGTGAGTACCCAATAATATACAGGAAGTGCTTGACAGCCCAGTAGGTGGCCAGAAGGTTCCTTTCACAAAGGCTGTACTTCTGTTCCACTGGGGTCAAGAGCTGTGATGCATATGCAATGGGTCTCAGGGTGCCATGAACCTTCTGGGCCAGCACTATTGACATGGCAATGTCAGAGGTGGCACATTCCAGATGGAATGGTAGTGCTGGATTTGGATTAACCAGAGCTGGGGCGGACGCCAAGGCCTGCTTCAGTGATGTCACAGCCTGGGTGTGTATAGGGCCCCAAGTCCATGGGATGTCTTTCTTGAGTAATTCATTCAGAGGAGCAGCCTTCTGAGCAAACGCACAAATAAAATCTCTCAAATAATTCACTATACCTAGAAACCTTCGAAGGGTTGCCACGCTGGTGGGCAATGGCAAGTCTTGCAATCCCTGTTCCTTCTCCCAGGTAGGGCTTCAACCTTGGTCAGTTATTTTCAGACCTAGAAAGAGTACCTCTTTCTGACATTGCTGTGCTTTTGCTGGATTACATTTCAGGCCTGCTCTCTGGATGAGAGTCAGTAGTTTGTCCAAGAGATCCAAATGTTGTTCCTGTGTGGCTGTTGCTAGCAACAGGTCTTCCACATACTGCAAGAGACATTTCGGAGTAGAGAAACTCTCAAGGGTGCCCATCATGTGCAGATGGAACAGGGACAGACTATTATGGAATCCTTGTGGCAAGCAAGTCCATGTATACTGTCTTCCTTTAAAGGTGAAGGCAAACTTATATTGACTCTTAAGGGCCAATGGTAGTGACCAAACACCATTGGAAATGTCCAGGGCACTGAACCATTTCAGGTCAGGGGTCAAGAGTTGTAGCACGTCAGGTGCTGATGCCACAGTTGGGGAACAACTGGGGGTGACCTGATTCTGTTTCCTGTAGTTAATAGTAAGTCTCCAGGTGCCTGTGGCTTTTTTCACAGGCCACACTGGGGAGTTGGCAGTGGAAACACAAGTTCTGATTACTCCTTGCTTGAGGAGTGACTTGATTGTTTCTCTAAGGGAAGGCAAGGCCTCAGTTGGGAAAGGATATTGCCTTTGCCTCTCATGTGCTGGGCCTGGCACTTCGATGACAGTGTGCATCCTGCCACAGTCATGTTTGTTAATTGCAAATGCTTCCAAATGTCATTGCAAAATGGGGAGAAGCTTTGGGAAAAGTTCATGAGTCTTGAACAAATCTATGACATCATACTCCTTGTCATTGGCAGAGATTGTTGCCATGACGTGTGAATCAGGAATCAAAATGGTATGATATTGACCCTGAATCTGTATCAGTAGCATGTTAGCTAGGTCCACCACACAGCTATGTGGTGCGAGGAAGTCGATCCCTATGATACTAGGATGGTCATGCAATACCATTAGTTGGAAAGTGTGTGAGGCCTTTAGATGGCCTAGCTCTACTGGTAGGGGTAGAGAACGGTATGCAGGTAGCCTAGTACCATCAACTCCTGACATGTTGGTCCTCCATCCGGTGGACCAAGGGGATGTGTCTGGATGTTCATCATGTAACACAGACACAGCTGCACCTGTATCTAGCAAGACTACTAGTAGGCGGCCCCAACCTCGGCCTCAGTGCAGGGCCTTCCATTTGTATCCAAGACTAGCTTGTTTACAATCTGGACTGGGGCCTGTAATTGTCAATCAGTACTGCTGGGAGCATGGAGAGGTTGGATCTGACTCTTGTGAATCACTTCACCATACTGCACTGATGCTATATAGGGAGGAGCTTCTGGGTTCAGGCCTGTATGAGCCTGGGGGCCTGCACCACCAGTGTCCCCATGATCCATTGGGGTCTGGGTTGCCAGTCGTACCACCACAAGGGCCTGTGCAGGAACAGCATCCACTACAGAGTGCACTTGTCCCAGGAGCTCTCAGAATTTCTGATTCTCTTCAGCTATCTCCCTATATGAAGGGCCTGTTCTTTGATGTTGTGGTTTACCTTTACCCTTATGCTTTTTGTACTTATGCCAATTCTGGTTCCCACCCCATTGTTTTTGCTGTTGTGGTTGTTGTTGATGGGCCTGTTGGGGGTGTTGGTTATCAGTTGGAGGGGCTTGCTGATGTTGGGCCTGTTGGTGTTGGACCTGCCCTTCTACAGTGTAATGCATTGTGGCCTCTGGAGTAGGCTCCATGGTGGCTACTTTCTTGGAACCGCAGCCCAGATCACAGATATAGAGTTGGTAAACTCTCTCTCGGCTTTTCGAAGGATGTCTGCAAACCTATCCATATTGGGGTAGGTGGTTGGCTCTACCTTTTCTTGTACTGCTGGAATCATGTTCCTAAGGAACAGGGTCTTATATTCAATAAGATCTACATCCGCAGCTTCTTGTGCCAAGTGCTTTCCTGCTCGGTAGGCCATCCAAAGTCTCTGATGGTAAGTCACTGGCCTTTCCTTTGCATTCTGTTTTACAGGGTATGCAAGCATCACTCCTACTACACCTGGGCTGTGAGCAGAAATGAGCTCAGCTGCAACCTCATCAAAAGTGGCGTTCCCATCCTGGCGGACGACATCGGGGAGTTTGGCCCACAAAATAAGATTGATGGTTTGGCGTAGTATTTGGACCTGGTATTCTGCTGCGAGGCTAAGCATCTTGCATTTAGAAGCACCTTTTCCAAGTGACAGTTGAGATTGTCGGATGGGTTCATCTGACCGATGCTGTCAGCTATTTGCTGAACAGAATAGGCCATTTGTAGGGGGTTACTGGGTTGATCAGGCAGAGGTACATTGTCTTGAGCGCTGTCCAGGGCAGCCCGAGCTGCAGCCTCAGCTGCAGTGTGGATAATACCATCCTGAGTGCCATCCTCCTGCAGAAGCTGCCTAATCTGGGTTTTAATGGCCCGTTTACTTCTCTCAGGAAGAGGTACATTGCCTATCGCAGTTTCAATCATTGTTTCTATCTCATGCTTGTCTTCCACATTAATAACAGCTATCAGTGGTGCCATCAGGATCAGGACTGGGCCTACTCTGCTCCTATCATGAGGGCCGTCATGTTGGCGTCTCCAATGATGGGCGTCACAACGTCAATGACGTATGACATGGTGAGGGTGTAGTGGGGACCTGCCATGTTGTGGATGGCTGGGTGGGGTCTCTGGGCCATAGAAGGGGTGTGACTGAGTGTTGTATTGAGACATGTCATCATCTGACAACTCCCCTTCAGATGACATATGTAAGGCAGGGACTACGCCTCCCATTGCCTTAACATGGCCAGCCAGAACCTCCCGCTGATGGCGCAGTTTTGCCATCTTGGTTTGACATTCAATATGACTCAGACTTGCAACATCCATATCAACCTTATCTTGCTTTTGCTTTTGCAACACTCTATAAGCGGCACTCAGTTCGCAATCATCCCTAATAGCCACTTCTAAGTCATTACGTACCTGGTTCATCTCATTCTGTAGCTCACCCATCTCCTCACCCAACTGCGCATTTGCAGCACTTAGCAAATCATTCATTTGCAAAGTCTGTCCCTTATCCTGTTTCAAACTTTCACACTCCTGCTTCAACATACACAGTTCCTGTTCTCTAGCTTGAGCTGAATGATGCAAAAATGAATCCTTTTCATTCTGCAGAGTTTGGAGTTCAGACTCCAAGTTCTGCTGCAGTCTAACACATTCTGTTTCCTGCAAACCCATCTGTTGCTTAAGAGATGAAATTTGCAGATCAAGGGTTCGAAAACTCACTTTGGAGGCTTCCAGAGCAGCATAGAGGGCCGCGACCATCAACCCTTTAGCGTGACATTTCTTGGCTGATTGTCTCGTCTCCGTGTACTGGGTTGAAATCCCCAGTATGGGGTTTTTGGATTGACCTGCATCCGGCGCAAAGTCAGCCCATCCTCCATGGGAGGTAAGGAAGTTTGAGACATCGAGTCTCAGTTCTGCGCAGATATTTGATACGGTGGCTATTCTGTGGGAGGGAATGAAAAATCAAACTGTGAAAAAGGTGCCATGCTGTGTATCGATCCACAGCAGGAGCACTTTATACACAGCCAGGCTACTGTAAAAGTTGTAGACTTACAATTCAAAGCTGAAATGGAGTGAATCGAGTCGGCATCGAACACACCTGAAAGGATAACAGCCAGACTTTGTAAGTGACTACAAACTGGTTTAAAATGGGAGAGGTGATACGGGAATGTACACTTACTGTACCCATGGGAAAGGGAAAAAAGTTTCAACAACAAGTGAAAACTTACAAACACCAAATATTGCCTGCACACGGTCGCCAATTATTTAGGAGGTCTAAACCTCACTTTCAGGTTCTTGGCAATATTGGGAATGCAAGTAATCACAGACACATTGCATAAGAGTAATAAACAAGTTTATTACCACCAAAAGGATAAATCACAGTTGCCCTAAGCAGTTCTCATTAATACGAACTGGGAGCCAGTGCTAAGCGTTTCCTATACCTCGAGGTTTCTCTGTGTCTCCTGGGATCTCCAAGGTACAAAACTAGTGTATTACATTATATACCTATGATAATTACTATGGTTACTGTAAGATAGAAACATTTCTAGTTACAGAGATGAGCCCTATTGGCTAAATTAGAGGTGGCTCCATGGTCCAAGATAACATTATACAATTTTGTATAGTCATCAGTTTATGAACAAAAGAGTTCTTATACAGAGTCTTACATAACTCAGTGTAGTAGTATAAATCACCAAAAGATGGCAATGCCGACTTACATATCATAATTACTCCAAGGACACAGATGCCTTGGCATCTTACAAGTAAGAAATACACAGAAAATACATAGAAGAATATATGTATTACCAAGCAAAGTGTATTACAACAATATGCATTCATCTCCTGACATCTACTCTTGTAAGATAGATGCCATTATCCCTATATGTTAGTATAACATAAACCTAAGTGCTAGTTGTCTACAGTGTACCTCTGAGGGTACCAATTAGGGTGCAGAGGCCTCGTGTAACATTGTATACCCAGTTGCCAAGTGTGACAGTGAGGATGTCAACACCAGTAGCACTACTGGGTATTCTGCTAGCAGCAGAAAGGTGGCTTAGGCATTGCAGGCAATGGGATGGCAGGAACCAGGGGAACAGAATACCACAGGTGCAGCATATTGCTGCCAGGTCCCATGCACCATATGTGTACAGAGTGAGAACATCATACTTGGACCTCATGAAGGAGCAGTGCATAGCATGTTACCACCTGAACATGGCCAGCACTGGGGAACTATGCCAAGAGTTGCTGGCAGACCTGCAAAGTGCCACCCGAAGGGGGGCATGCCACACCTGTAGAGGTCAAGGTGAGTGCAGCACTTGCTTTCTAGCCACTGGGAGCTTCCAAACCCCCACCAGCGATACAGTGGGCATATCCCAGGCAGGCATATCCAAGTGCCTGAAACAGGTTCTTGATGCACTGCTGCACTGGGTGCACAGGTATATTGCGTTCCCACAGGAGACAACACAGTAGCATGCAGTGAAGCAGGCCTTCTACACTGTGGCACAGTTCCCCCATGTTCTAGGTGCCATTAACTGTACACACGTGGCCATCAGGGCACCAGCAGGAGAGAGGAAGGTGTATCTAAACCGCAAGGGCTTCCACTTCATGAGCATGCAGGTACTGCCTGACAGCCACTGCTGCATTCTGGATGTGGTAGCCCAGTACTCTGGATCCTGCCATGACTCCTACATCCTCTGCAATAATGGCCCGCATGAGGCCTTCAAAAGAGGAGACATAACAGGAGGATGTCTCATAGGTAGGTGACACTGGCACACAAAGTGCTCTTCTGGTATTGCAAGCACATAGTGCAGGGAGACATCCGTGCAGTCTCTGACCATGCAACATGTGGATTTGGTTAATATGTGTGCTACAGGAGGGACAGATGACATAGCATGACAGTGTGGACAGTGTAATGTCACACATGTGTCATACCAGCTATCTGGGGGTAACATGTCCTGCGCATAGTTACCATGGGACATGTCCAACAATGTCTCCAAAGGCATGGCCTTGGGGGGGGCACCAAGTAGCATGGCAGATGCTGGCACAACCAATGTTCCTGTGTGGAACCTGCAGCACTTGGGGTTGTAGTGAAGTGCAGTACCCTGACGGCATAAATCCATCATGAGTTCTCTCCACACTACAGGTGACAGTGGATATCCACAGCAGCCATGGGTTATGACACCACTATGACACCCACAGAATGAGGTGGAGGAGAGGTACCATGAGGCCCATGCATCCAAATGGTCTGTCATTGAGCAAACCTTTGGTGTTCTTATATCATGCTTCAGGTGCCCAGACCACTCAGGTGATGCCCTGAATTACAGCCCAGAGATGGCATGCAAGATCTTTGATGCTAAACAATCTAGCCCTGAGCAACCGTGTACCACTCCCAAAAATGGATGGATGTCCAGGAGGACAGAGATGGAGGTGACGACATACAGGATGCACACACAGGACACCTGCAGAGTTGTGCTGGAGTCAGTCATGCAGGATAACTGGCCAGAAAGGAACTCATCCAACAACACTTCACGTGGGGGACACCATCACCCAATAGTTGGGACCAGCAGCACTAGACAATGTGAACGGCAGACGTCAACACACAGTACTGTGGCTGACAGCAGCAGTGAGGCCATGTGTGTGCAAGGTGGATGTCATGCTGCCTGGAGACATCCACCAGCCAAGCCATCACTGTAATCCAGCCAGTGGCCATTGCTGGTGAGTGGCACCTGGTGGGCACATGAACCTGCAGAGATGTGACCTACAGGGATGGAGTGACAGCACATCTAATGCGGTGAGTAGGGAGTGACCCAAGGGGCAAACAGGTGGATTACCTGTGGTGTAACCTGCAGTGTTGGCCCTGAGGGATATGCATATGTATGGTGGCAGATGACAAGCTGATCCCCAGGATGCAAACACAGCCAACAGTGACTGCCCCACCACTTACTGACATTTGCGTACTGTAATAATGCATTCGCAATTGCCATGTGCAATTTGTGGTGGAAATATATGCATATTGCGATTTGCAGTGAAAAATATACACAATTGTGTATGGTGTCACTATGTCATGTCAGAACACAGAAGTGCGGTACCACGTGTAAGCTCAGCACAGGGCCCTGCAGGCGCGACATGCGGCAGCACGGGGTCAAAATGTTGCACGGCAGAATGTCGTGCGACTTAATTGCGTTGCGTGATTTCTTGTTTTATTTTGTTCTGTGGGGGGCTCTGCCACCCACACCCACTCTTACGGGGGGCTGCGACACCTGGACCCCCCCCCCACTAAAGATTCTAACTCCGGGGGGGTCCAACACAGAGAGCGCACAAGTCCGGGTTTCGCCATAATGCTGTACACTATTAAGCATATGACATTATGACCTGGTACAACATGCGGCACATAGGCAGGTCCGTAGAGGTAGCAGCAGAGCTGCAAGTGGCTACAAAGTTAACAATGACAGTCCAGGTGTTGCATCTAGGCCCAGGATAACTGCAAAATTACCACACTAAATGAAAGGGCCCCAAACTTCACACCTGAGGAAACATCCCTGTACATCAGCCAGGTATTTACTGCCATCAGGCTGTCACAGGCACACCCCCAGTGAGAGGGACCATGTCTGGTGCCAGTTAGGAGTCAGACTGGAGAGGCCATCAGGATTTAGGAGATCACCCTGCCAGCTGAAGTACAGATGGCAGAACATGTCCAGGAGGGACCCAACACTGTTGGAGCACCTGTCAGTGATGGCTCGGGACACCAATGTCGCTATGAGAACTGGCCAAACTGCTTCAGATGGTAGGTATTGGTGCTAGTAACATGTCAGGCAGTTACACTGGCTAGTCTGTATGTGTATGTCAGGGGCAGCATTCACACTGTGTGACATGCTTGTGTTCCCACAGGAGACTGTGATGAGGGAAGTGAAGGCAAGCATGCTGACAGAGAACACGGATGTGGCAGAGGTGGAATCCAGCCAGCAGTTACAGGTCACAGTGGTCAACGTAAGTGATGACCTCAACAGTAGCAATCATACAGTCAGGGGCATAGGATATTAGCAGCAGTGTGAGTGGCCACACACACCATACCAGTATGCCACATACATAAATATACACACGCAGTGCAACAGTAGACAGCATTGTGTGTGTCGCCACATGGTGGACACTGCTGTGATGTACACCATGGGTTGCACAGGTGCAGTGTCGCAACATGTAGGCCCACGGGTGGTGTGAATAGAAACATGACACATGGCAGATGCACAGCCTGATGCTGTAGCCATGTGTCAACTGGGAAGTGGGCCCCGGATGTACAGCACAGGATGGCACAGCTGCATGCAGCGCCCCCATAGACTAGTCAGTGCATATTCAGGCCATAGTATGCATACACAGGCTGTGGGCCATGGCAGGTACACAAGGTGTGCATGTAACACAGGCAAGGGCATATGCATATAATGGCTTGCATGCCATTGCACACAACCACATACCACCCGGTCAAGGCACATGGAAGCGACATGGGGTTAGGGCCATGGCAGGCAAAGGCACAATGCAGCAGCGGTGGACACCTGGGAAGCTGGTGGATGTATGGCCCGGACAGGGAGGTGCTACAGCAGTCTGCAGGGTTGGTACACCCTGCCATGGTGTGGTGTGGACCATTGTCCCATGGACAGATGGCATTAATGTGTGATGGGCAGGCCAACCATGCTGACATGGGTCATCCTTGTCACACATGTGTAAGGTGTGCACCACACCACCACATATGCATATGTTATACCATGGGGTGCTGTTGGCGGCCATGACATGCCATATACATGTGCTGACAGGTGGCATGTATACCACCCGTAACATGTATCACCACCGCTGATACACTTGGCTGTCACCACTAC
The DNA here is from genome assembly GCA_016271365.2 of Neoceratodus forsteri. Classification (NCBI taxonomy): domain Eukaryota; kingdom Metazoa; phylum Chordata; order Ceratodontiformes; family Ceratodontidae; genus Neoceratodus; species Neoceratodus forsteri. Next base: position 254,253,749 of record CM028137.1, on the reverse strand, counting down.
AGCACACAGTACCACTGGACAACATGGCAGTGGAACAACATATGGATAGTATGGCTCACAAGATATTGCATGGTGCTGGTACAAAGCCCCACCGGTGTCATGTGTGCAACTTGTGGTCCAGCTATACCCCTCCCCAGGATGATGGCTGGTGGGATACATGGACATATCAGCAAGGATGCTGTCATGTGACAGGGGAACATTGGGTCTACCTCATTGTAGCCACAGCCACAAGCTGCTCAGCACCTGATACATGCTCAGAGGCATGTCTGTTACCATGGTGCGGTCCACCTGGACACAGAACACTTAGCCGAGTAGCGGACCAGGACCTTTGATATCATACATGTGGGTGCATGTGGGCCTGTACCACACATCACCCAACCTGTACTTCATGGCCATCGCTGTCATGTGCCAACATCCCTAGGAAACCACCAGCTAACTGCATGATGCATTGTGCCTGGTGCCATATGTCCGGGACCTCCGGAGTACCATTGCATGCCTGCTGTACCCTTACTGTCAACCGTGTATGCCAAATGTGCAGTAGCTCACACATGATGGGCCCATCTCTAGACATTTGTGCATGTCCACCATAGTCAAATGCTGGAAATTGCAACAGGGCCACACACAGCCGACAACACACATGCTGTATGTGGATGAATCTGTACATAGTGTCATGAGTCTGTAACATGTGTGTTCCCTTCCACTACATGTGGCAAATGCTGGTGTCCATGTCACACCCAGGGCTAGGGCCATGGTCAGAGCCATGAGGCACCAGAAGTGGGAAGAGGCAAGGTCCTACAAAGAAAGGCCATGTCGGTGATGCAGGACAGAAAGACGACTCCCCACAAGTGATGAGGAGATGGAGGATGACCAGTGCTGCGATGTTCAGCATGAGGACACATGGTTGTCTGCTGCCCTGTTTAATAATGGAATGGCAATCAGAGAAAGGAGGAGGGACCACTAGACTATCAGAGAACTTCTTATTTAATAATGAGACAGTGATAAGAGAACAGGTGAGGGGGGAGCGACTGCTAGACTTCGAGGGAACCTCTTATTTAATAACGGCACAGCGATCAGAGAATGGGGGAGAGGGAGAGACCACTAGACTATCAGGGTATTTGATTTTTTATTCGGGGACAGTGATCAGCGATCAGGGAGAGACCACTGAACCACCAGGGTATTTATTTTTTTTATATGGGAATAGCGATTGAGGATGGAGGAGGAACCACTGGATTACCAGGGCATAATTTTTTATTACAAAGGCATGGTGATCAGCAAGGAGGGGGCGCAGTACACCTGCCAACCATTAGGGTTGCGTGGAGTTAAGAGGAAGTTTTCCTCAGCGGTATTTTCTCCATGCAAGGGAACCCCGCATAAGGTCCTTGTGAAGAGAAAATGCTTAGTGAATGGGGCTGCACTGACATGCAGGACCCATCCCGCTCATTTTCATTGTGGCCCCTTAAAACTTTGCCCCAGTGCAAACTGGCCTTTTATGAATACCACTTTGCCACAAAACCCAGTTTGCATGGTGCAAATTGGGTGTGCACTGTGGCAAAGTTTTGCGACTCAGGCCCAAGGTGTCATCCAGAGTTACTCTAAGGTGTTTGAAGGTCTCCACCTGTTCAAGGTTTTGACCTTGGCCATTTCAGATGACGAAAGGTAGAACCTTCCTGTTTTGTGGGAGGCTAGAGAAGAGGATGAGCTTTGTATTTTTGTAATCGAGGACCAGTTTGTATTTGGAGAACCAGCTTTCAGGTGATCTAAAGTTACTTTGGAGAGCAATGGCCAAATAGAATCCAGGTTGCAGTGTTAGGCTTGTGCTTGTGAGCTTGTGCAGCACTTTAAATATCTGGGGATCACAGCTGACAGTTCACTGTCGTATGCATCTCACATTGACAATATTGCCAGGGCCATCAACTCTCATATAGGGCTCCTTTACAGGCACAAATATTGTTTAACCACTGAAGCCCTTTGACTTGCTATTCATAGCTCTGTGGTCTCACTTATTGACTACAGGTTTGTTAACTATGGGTCAGCAGTAGTAACTGCCCATCACTGCATCACCACAGCACTTAACATAACCTGCCAGCTTCCTACTGGCTCTGCCCCATGGACCCATACCTGTGACCTATACACCCAGACTAACTGGCTCCATCTCAAAGGCAAAAGTACATGCCAAACTTGCTAAAAAAGTAAGCCTCAGACTGATGCCACCTGGAGTTCAGGAACTCCTCATCCCATATAACAACCCTCATCACACCAGAAGCACTGATAGCCATGTCTTCAAAATACCCTGCTGTCGCATGTCCCAAAGTCAAAGATACATCACCTGCTGGGCTTCACAGTGGTTTAACTCTCTCCACATCGATATCTCCACTGCACCTTCTATGGGCTTTATTAAACAAATGCCCAGACATCACCTTGTTGCAATGGCCAACTGTGACTGCTTCCACTAACTCTATCCCAACAGCTCTCCTGCATTTCCTTTGCTCCATGGGATATCCCAGTTGACTCTACATCCTCCTGCTCTTCTCCTACCTCCGCCCTACCCCCTCCCTCTCCCCGTACCCTCCCTGCATTGCACCCTCCATCATCTCCCCACCTTGCTTAGACTAGGCCTTCTGGGCTGCTTCTCTGCCTCTCCCTCCTTGGTCTACCCTGACAACTCTAGGTCCTCCCACTCTTCACCTACCTACTGCCCTCCCTCCCCCCTTACCCTCACTGCCTTGCACTATCCATCATCTCCCCACCTCGCTTGACTAGGTCTTAGGGTCTGCTTCTCTGTCTCTCCCCCCTGCCTTTCCCAGTCCTCTTATTCACCACCCTTATACCTTCACCTGTGACATTTCTCTCCCCTCTAATTTTTCTCTCTCCACCTGCCTTCTAAGGCCCTCCTTGACATAGCCATATTGGCTACACCTCTCCCTCCTCCTACCGCCTCCTCTGTCCTTGGCTCACCCAGTCTATAAATTGCATGCCTGTGGCACACATTGTGCAATGCCACTTGTTGTTAGATAGTTGCTCCAAATATGAATCCATTCCTAGACTTGCTTGTATTAGCCTCCTCATGTCATGTATGCTCTCATGTTCATTTTATTCTGACGTGGAACCTATGCAAAGAGCTTGCAGCTCAAAGGTGTTAATTCTGAAATTTATTAAATTAAATTAAATTAAATTAGGCAAGGAAAATAGGGCAGACTAGATGGGCCTACCAATCCTTTTCTGCCAACACATTCTATGTTTCTGTGTAAAATAGAGGGAGACTCCTACTGGGAAATAATAACCCCCTCAGTAATTACTGAAAGATTCAATATTATGAGTAAACAAGCTAGACCTTTTGGCCTTTTTCTGCTGGCATTTTTCATATGTTTGTATTATTGAAGAAGCTGAAATATTATTGAAGTTTATCCTGGTAGAATCCTTAATCAGTTATGACAAACCCTGCTTGAAAGTTAGATCCCATTAAATTTGTGAATTACGTAAAGAATTCCAGTTAACATTAAGATCTCCTAACATTATAATCTCGTTAGAATCTTTGCAGAGTACAAGATTTTAAAATATATAATTCAAAACAGTTAATTTAAAATTTGGTGGGTAGTATAACTCAGTCAATACTTGGTCTCTTGGTAGGTACAAACAAAAGGAGGCCAAGGGTCTATTGAGATTGTCTCCCACTATATAGTGGGTCAATTATTTGTGCCCCATTTGTATTGTAAATTTGTCTAATTCACATTTAAACTTGGTTTAGAATTTATTGCAGTAATCTCAAAAGGTAACCTCACAACTCTTGGGTATACCAGAATTGTCATAAGGGGTGGCCAATTCTTTTTGAAGCCTTGTAAATAATATACCCCACCCATGTACTGTAACTCACACCTACATAGTTGACATTCAAAGCCAAATTAGAGTCAGGGGTTCTACCATTTACCCAAGTTTTGGAGAGTACTATAAAACCTGGGATGTTTGACAATACCCATTCTCTAACAACTACACATTTCGGTGTATGTATTTTTTTTTAAAGAGAGAGTATGACCAAAAGTGCTTCACTGCAGAGTTAGAATCAGTATATCCTAATAAATCTCAAACCAAAAATGAGATCTCTAAGGTACTTCATTTAAAAGTTATGAGCCATTTTGTAACCCCTGATTTCAAAAAGCCAGTTTCAGTGAAGAGCTACTGATGATGTCATAACTAGAATTCAAAGGGGCCGATTCTCAAAGGAGCTGTAGAACAATGCAAAATACACCCAAATGCAAATTATGTCCAAAAATGGTGTGACTTGCACCATATTCCAAAAAAACTGCAACTTGTACAAAAAAATCATGGAATATATTTATACATGTTACATATATTTTTTATATATGTTACATGCATTTTTGTAAATACTTAGATTTGTCCCATGTGTACATTTGCATAACTAATTTGCATATTTCAAACACATAGTTTATCAGCCATGATAATTTCTGTTTTTACAATACTTTCAAATTTACAGATTGAAAAGAAAGGTGCAAGTTATAAAGCAAGTATATGTAAGATCTCACCCTGACCTAAAAGTAAAACAAAATGGGGTGGTATAAATATCAATCTGAGCCTTTAAAAAGCATGAGCTTGTGAGATAAGTTATATGTGTAAATATAATTGTATAGAATGTATGTTTGAGTTGGGGCCGGCCCACCAGCGCAGCAGTTGGACTTTTGTTTGCAACGCCAGTGACCCAGGTTCATGAACGGACCTGGGGAGCTGGAGGGCCGGCCAGAGGAGGATAGATTATCATCAGGGCTGCTCTCCTTCTCTGGGGGAGGGCAGGGGAAACTGCCCGGCACACATAGGACTCCTGGAGGAGGCTGGGAAGAATCGCTAGCACTAGTGTCATTAAGCCATAGAGGGGCAGGGTGGATGCAGGCCATCATTGCACATCCCCACCCCTGGGGAACTTAGCAGGAAAAACTTGTTAGCGGACACCTTATATGATGCCCGCTCCTGGCCCTGATTAGCTTCCAGGCAGGCTCTTTGATTCTGGTCCCACATTTGCGGCACTAAGACTGGGTGCCGCAAACCCACCCTGAATGGGAAAGCCGGGGGTATCAGGAGCTGAGGCCACTATGGAAGTGGGGGTTTCAGGGGTCTGTAACCAGGCAGATGCCTAGGCAGTCAGGGGTAGCAAAAAGAAAGAATTGAAAAAAAAAGATATGGTTGAGTTAAAACTGCACTGTAAAACAATAATTCAATGTAAATATCTCCATGATTAATAACAAGATGATCTTCAGTTGTACGGATAGAAGTATGAGTAAATCATGAATAATTTCTTTTGTTTTTGTCTGGGTAAGTTAATCATTATATTAGTATCTGTTACATAAATATATTATATACATTTGTAAATATCGGGAACAACATTTGAAATATAAAACAAAACACATTTATACATATATTGGCAATATACCAATAACATATATTTACCATCCTTATTTCAATATACTTAGAATGTTATCAATATATTTTGCAATATATAGAGTACTAAAGTGGCCATAATGTATTTATTTACAGTACATTGCAATATATTTCAAATTTTAAAATATATTGAAATATATTGATTTTCCAATACACTACAATATATTATAAAACAAGTAGACTTGAAATATAGAAACATAGAAACATAGACTTTGACGGCAGATAAGGACCGCTTGGCCCATCTAGTCTGCCCATTTCCCTACCTACAGGATAGGCCACAGATCCTAGTTAACCAACAGCCTATTTCTTCCTACCCCCCACAAGAATTGCCTTATGTCTGTCCCATGCATTCTTGAATTCTCCCACAGTTTTAGACCCCATAACCTCCTCAGGAAGGCTGTTCCATGCATCCACTACCCTCTCTGTGAAATAATACTTCCTCACATTGCCCCTGAACCGCCCCCCTTCTATCTTTAAATTGTGTCCCCTTGTTCTTGCACATCTCTTTTTCTGAAAGATGCTACCCTCTTGGACTTTGTTGATTCCACTGAGGTACTTAAAAGTTTCTATCATGTCCCCCTCTCCCTTCTTTCCTCAAGGGTATACATATTAAGCTCCTTTAGTCTCTCCTCATCGGCTTCTCTTGCAGACCCTGTACCATTTTAGTTGCCCTCCTCTGGACTGCCTCTATCCTGTCTATGTCCTTGCGGAGATGGGGTCTCCAGAACTGGACACAGTACTCAGATGGGGTCTCGCCAACTGTCTGTACAGAGGATAACAACTTCCTGTTTTCTGCTGCTGATGCCTCCCTATACATCCCAGTATACCCCCAGCCCCTACTGCCTTCTCACATTGCTTGCTAACCTTAAGGTCATCTGATATGATTACCCCAGGTCCCTTTCCTTTTTTGTTGTTGTTACTACCTCCCCACCCATTGTATATTCTTCCCCTGGGTTCTTGTTTCCCAGGTGCATTATTTTGCACTTCTTTGCATTGAATCCTAGCTGCCATACTTCTGACCATTCCTCCAACCTTGCCAAGTCCCTTTTCATCCTTTCCATGCCTCCTTTGGTATCAACCTTGTTGCAGATCTTTGTGTCATCTGCAAAAGGCATATTTTCCTTCCAGTCCTCTGCAATGTCACTGATGAAGACATTAAAAAGGACCGAACCTAGTACTGAACCCTGCGGTACCCCACTAGTAACCCTCTTTCTTCGGAGTGGACTCCATATACAATTACCTTCTGTGTCCTGTTGTGCAGCCAATGTTTTACCCAGGCTACCACCCTGGGACCCACTCCCAGGCTGGTTAATTTGACTATTAATCTTTTGTGTGGGACTGTGTCAAATGCCTTGCTAAAGTCTAGGTAGGCCATGTCCACAGCCCCTCCCTGGTCTACTTCACTATATGTAAATATATTTTAAAATATATTTCATTTTCGTAAGAGTGTGTGTCCAGGACACAGCAATCAGGACATGGCTGCTGTAGGCTGAGGAGGGTTGCAGCCTGTGTCACAAGGTAGACACACATGCTGTACACTGTCAGACACAATGAGGCCTGTGTCCCTGAAAGGAAGCCACACACAGGCAGGTGCAAAGTGTGTGCATGCCACTACAGAATGGCTGTTGAGAAGCTGTGGTGCATGTCGGTAGGGGGGCAAGGGGTGCACAGCGATGAGACATGTGGCCATGCAACACGGCATGGGACCTGTCTGCCAATGTATACTGAGAAAGACTGTGAGGCATCATGCCAACATGGAAAGAGACAGGCATGGCAGGTGTTATGTGACCATACCTGTGGGAAAGCACACTGGTGACCCCACTGGGAGCCAATATGTGCATGACCCACAGGCATGGCTGTACAACATTAATATGACATACGTGGTAGGGCACAGTCACTGGCAATGCCTGGTACTGGGCAGCAGACATGGAACACACAACACCCTAAAGCTGGTGTCTATGTGTGAGGCATCCATGGTGGGGCTGTACTCCAGGCTTGCAGCAGTATGCTGGACAGGACGTGGCATGAGTGGCCAGGCCATGGGCAGCCAAGTGGGGTAACCCTTGGAGGGCCCATGTGGTGTTGCAATGTGACAAAGCCCTGGGGGAACCAGGGGCCTCATGTGAGCCACCGCATTGTGGCATGCCAGTGGCAGCAGCCCTGCCAGTACAGGCAAATATCTCATTGCAGAGTGGCACAGTAGGACACTGTGCCAAAAAGACACACAAGGCGGACTACCAGCAGCATGGACATGTGTCACACAAGCATAGTGTCACCCCACATAACTGACAAAGCGCCCATCTTCTAATCATGGAGGTCAGGCATGCAAACACACGGTATCCCCCATTCAGCACTGCATAAGAAAGGCCAGCATGAGTGTGCTGTCACTACAGTGACACAAGTGTAACCCTAGGTGGAGTTATTCCAAGGGCTACTACCCCTGATTGCCTTCCTAACAGGTTGAGGAGCCTGGGTTCAAAACTGCCAGGGTGTCCCTACCCTCAGTAAACACATTAGTTTGGTGCCTCCAGCCAGAGTATAGTTTGCATGGGTTTCTATTTATACGGGTGCAGCCCTCTGGGAAGCTATTACCACTCACAACCCCACCTAGTGACCGATTACCTAGATATTGACAATGACCATTAACAGTAATCACTAAACAGTTTGTAATAGGCATTAACAATATGCTCCCAGTTGTCCCACTTAGCAGCAGTATCTCTGATTCTGGTATATGCCCTGCAAACCCTCCCTGTAAAGACAGTTTTGAAATACAGCATGCACTTTCAATACATTTAGAGAAGAGCTTATCACTTTAGATTAGGTAATAATATGCTCACAAGTTGGGTTCAAAGTAACACAGTAAATCAGGTTTATTAAAGGATTGTGAACAAAGATGGGGTAGCAAATCTGGGCAAATGATTACTGTTCAGGAAAACCAGGTTACTATACATAGTTAATTTAGTCCCTTATCTACTGGGTACCCAGGATCTATGCTGTCTGGTCAGAATCTGTGTCTGTGGTTGCAGATGTTGTTGGGGCCCTTGAAGGAAAAAATCACTTTAACTGTACAAAGCAAATTAAATTAGTTGTATCTGTGGCCGGTTGGCCTAGTCTATTGGAAACCCGTGAAATTAAGCTGAAAACAATTAGATGATATACCATAACAAATTAATATGTCTGTTGCAGGGAGCTACCCTGGATATACTCACTGTACCAGTCGATTTAGGATTACCTGGTGAAATGAAGACCTGCTGCTGGAAGCTGCTGCCCGTGGGGAAATGGGGCCACCATGACTCACCTCCACTTCACAGACTTTCCCTGTAGGTAGCCACAACCTGCGATGACTTGTTGCTCAGGGGCTGGCTCCCCAAAGCTGGTCTTTCACTAGTAAAACTGTAGCTGGTACAAGAACAGATGGCATGGGCTGGGACAGACACGGGCCCAAACTTTTTTTTTTTTTTATTTAGTTGCTTAACCAGGTATAGCACACTAAGCTGAAAGCTTTTTTACAGGAGCGACTTAACAGAGTGTCTCTGACAAAGTCCAGTTTATCCGTTGGTGACCCCTCCAACTGGCAGGCTGTTTGGTCACTGATAAAGGCAGGCTTTGTTCCAGCACTCAGGAGTCCCTGGACGGTAGGCCTGAACCCACAACAATCATTCAGCTCATTTATTTCTAGAAACATCAAACTCTTCTAATTCTCTTTTGATTCCTGCCCAGTTCACAATGTTAGCTGCTTTGATGAGCAAATCTCTTGATCCATAGTAAGGCTGTTCCTGGCAACTGATCTCCTTTTGGGACTGTCTGATGCACACCAGAGAAAACTAGGTGTCTCCTATGCCAGATCCCCGCAAAGCATACACGCTCTTTTTCCTACAAAGTCTCGGGATGAACCGCCGCACAAAAGCTCCTCTTAGTTCAAAAGCTCAAGCTGTGCTTCTCACTGTTTTAAAATATTCCTCAGACTTGTCCATCTTTCCTGCTATTAAGCAGTCTGATGCTGAAAAATAGTAACAGGGAGGCAAGACAAGCCTTTCCCCTGCCAGTTATCTTCAGCTCTTTTCCTGGAGCTGCTTCTCGATGGCTTGAGTTGCTTTCTCTCTCCACTCTACTAGCAACTGAACTCTTTTTTTCTACCAGTTCTCGGACAAGTCTGGTTTCTCTGGATTCCAGTTGGCTAGGGGAGCTGTCAATCAAGGTTCCAGTGCTCCCACTTGTCAGTTTAAGTGCCAACCCGAAAAACTACAAAAACTACAGCTTTTCCCATGAAGCACCTGCGCTAAGGAACCCTCGAGGTCCCCTGTGTCCTAATTGGTCCAATCGGGAAGTACTGGTCCAAAACATGATGGCTTCCATTGGAAAATGCATGCTGCAATAAAGGCAGGTTAAGCAACAATCTATATCTTAAAGACAACTATGAATTAGAAGCAAATTACTGCAGTACTATGTAGAGCTCCCTTTGCTATGTTAGTGACAGCACAGTGGAGCAAAGTGGGGTGATGCCTGGCTGGTCGCAAGCGTTGAAACACTTGGACCCAGCCCAGGCTATCTACAGCATTTACACTGACTGTGGCATTTAAAGAGACAGGCACAGAGATACATTGTGGCACTCCCACGCAGATCAATAAGAGGACACCAATCATTATGGATATACCATCTCTACAGGACATCTGCCTGGCAGTGGGCATTACTGGGAGCCCAAGGAGTTATTTAAGGTAAGCCCTCGATTTGAGGGTGGGTACACAAGGATGTACCAACCAGAACACACCACTGACTACGAAAAAGGGGGGTTGTTGAAGTCATCCCATGAGCATGTCAGGGTACATGGCAGGTGACGGATGACAATGGATGGGAATGGCGTATGTCGGCAGTGGCTGTCTGCATAGACAGACAGAGGACAAACAATGCAGCAGCTGTCCACTGTGACCTTGGCTGACAGGGTTGCAATGGTTCTGGTGCTAGGAGCCTTCCAGGCTGTACAATGTTTATTAGCAGATGGATGGGTAAGGTGAACTAGGAGGATGGGAGCAGCAACTCATGTGATTCCCCCCCCCCACAAAGACCACAGATGTGCCTGTTGACACAAGAACTGGTGTTGCATGTGGGAGAGGCAGCCAGCAAGCCAGCTAAGATGATGTGCTTAGTCAGGGGGACAGCAGCATGGCCAGTACTGCCAACATGCCGGCAGGACATGTGGGGGAGGAGGAGAAAGAAGAAGAGGAGGAGGAAGTGGAGGAGGAGGAGGAACAGACAACACAATGGGAGGCCATCAGAACTGAAGATGGCCACAGCTAGATATCAGCAACAGTGGACCTGCCAGATGAACAAACAACCACTGGGGACACAATGCACACCCCTAGTATACATGACAGTGTTGCTCAAGACCTAAGCCCAATAAGTGTGACAGAGTTGGAGGCCCACTTGGAGGAGGCTGCCTGAAGCCTCCAACAGCAGGACACAACACCCATGTACCTGGGCAACTATTGTGAATCTGTAGTGGTGAGGTCGGAGGAGCACATGAGCTTGCTGCAGTATGGAGGAGCCTGGAGGAACAACATCAATGCCTGGAGAGACAGCTGTCAGGCATTGCCAGTGCCATACAGGCAGGCATACAGAATACCAATGTAGTGCTGTCTGACATAATGGTGGTCCTGCAAGGGATGTGGATGTGTGCCCGGGGCAGATGGAGGCCCTGGAATGTTATACTGTGGCAATGGAGTGTTCAGCAGCACTGCAGCAAAGGCAGACTGAGGCCCTGACATCCATATTGCTGGCAATAGTGGATGCACTGCAGGAGAGGTCACAGTGCCCTCCCATGCTGCAAGGGATGCCACGCACACCCAACTAACCCAACTCCTGCAGAGTGGTGCAACCAGCACCCAGCAGTCACAAGTCCCAACACTGCTGATTGCCACAACACACACCAGCATGCTCCCACTAGGTGTTCCCACACAGCCATGGCGCACAGGTGTCAGACACAATGCCACCCAAATCCCTGTCACAGTACATGATGTGTTGGGTCCTACAGAACCAGCTGGCACAACCACCTCCATGACCACTACCCTCACCACCTCCCAAGGAATATGCCCAGTGCAATCACAAGAGCCCACTGCAAGTAGAAGCCAACAACATGCCAATGGCACATTACCAGTGCAGGGGCAGAGGACAGACATAGTCAGTCCATAGGGGACTTACAGATAGCATCAACAACTGTTCAACATTCCAAGAAAAGTGAGCAGAAAGCGACATAATAGGGGCGTGGAGGATGACAACACATATGTGCAAGACAGTACCAATAGGGTGACTGGGAGGGGCAACACCAGGCAAAGGGGCACAAGCATGCAGTGACAGCAGCCCCTGCCTGTTATATGTGCCATGGGCACATGTGGTCTAACCCGTCATGGAGGGGATGTCTACAATCCTGTAAGCTATAAGGGTGCAACAGGTGTTCAAATAGGACAACCACACCTGTGGGGTGAACAGTAGTTTGGTGACTACATTGGGTATATGTACAGGGTAGCGTGTACAGGGGATTAGGAAAGCACATGCATGTATAGACAAATGGGCACATCAAATCACAGTCTGTTCATAAGACTGTCAAATGTCACATGTTATTGCACACACCAAGCCACATAATAAATCATATAAAGCCAAACGTTATTGTTGTTCATTCATCAACAGACTAGTTAGACGACACCTGGCAGCAGTGTGCATAGTAAGGAGGTATGTCTGACATGGGGGGATTGGTGATAGGAACAGTGGTGGTTGGGTGTGACACAGCACAGTGACCTGACAATTCCCACAGTCAACCAGTCAGCAAAGCATACGTGCCCCTATGAGGCCAGTGGCCTGCACCATGGACCATGTATGCACGCTGCTGCATAGGCATCTTGACAGGCCTGCTCCCCACACACATAGCCACCCATGGCATGTGATGCTGGACCGCATACATGACCCAGCTGACCACACCATACACCCAGTGGATACGTCATGGACACAGGAAACATGGCCAAGAGTGCTGCACAGATGGATGGTGAAGCCACAACATGTCAGGGTACATGTAGTAGGGCCTAATGACACACACGGGATCGTGGCAGCAGTGAATAAGAAGTACAGCAAACAAAACCAGGCCACACACTGTGAAATACATTAAAACAAAGGTATTTATTGAACTGAAAGGATAGGGGTACATGGGGTATATGGGTGGACTAAGAATGCAGCATGAAAACCAACAGCAACAGCAACATGTGCAAATGACATTATAACATCAATCTCCAAATGGAGAAACAAAGCAGCAAACATGATAGGAACAATTATGAACAATAATAATGAGCAACTATCAATAAACAAACAGCGACAGACCACATAACTATGTACAAAGGACAGGCATATTACCAGCAAAATAACAGCCCCTCAGTTCTAAACACAGGTATAACGGCAGCGGGTGGACACTATCACCCCATTAACAATTGGGGTTCCTGTGGCCCAAGTATGGAAAACCCCCTACATGTCTGCCGTGTCCCGCATGCTCTGCTTGAGGGCACCAATGGAGCCCTGTATGCACCCCTGAAGAATGCACCTATGATACTGTCCATGCATTCAATGAACTCACACTGGCCCATCCGTGGCTAAGCCTCCTGGTCCTGTACCACATATGCCTCATGCTGACCACCATCATCCTGTGCATTCTCCTGTGGCTCCTCATTAGGACACTCCGGGTCAAGCACCTGTGCTGGGCTAACAACATCCTGCACACTGACAACAGTCGTGTCATCATCCCCCTGCTGGTCCACCTGACCACCAGCTGGCCTTCCATCGGCACCTGCATTGTTGGGGGTGCATCTGGCTGTGTCTATCTCAATACAAACTCATTCACAGTGATTGGTAAATCACTGTCAATCAGTGCATAATGTATACAGTTTGCACTCATTCACAACTCAGCTGGCAGCGAGCCGTGGAGGTCATAGGAGGGCTGTACTAATCGCTGGTTGGGAATCAGGTTGGGGGAGCGGGGTCATAGTCTGACAGGGTGGGGGTCCACTGGACCACCCGGGTGGTGGTTTTCCATATTATATGGAGCAGGGATTGGGGATGGGGAGGGACCACTAGACTGCCAGGGAACATTGGGAAAAAATACCATGAGGGCAATCTGTGATTGGAGAGGGGGGGAGAGACCACTGAACTGCCAGGGAACTTCTTATTTAATAACAGGATGGCGATTGGAGAACGGGGAGGGAGGAGGCACTGTGGCGGGATAATACTGTACCTTCTTGTTGTAGTCATGTTTCATATTTTATGTATGTAATGCATCAAGAAGGCCCGTATGGGTCAGTTTAACCAGCTAGGGATCATGGGTAAAAAGAAAATATGGCCACTAGAAGGATAATCCCTGTTACTAGGCAGAACTCATGCAGCTGCTGCATTCCCCAGAAATGGGTTTGAATAGAGCATTTAAGGGAAACAAAAGGCAAATTAAGTATAGCTGCAACTAGGGTGGCTGGGAGGGGAGACACCAGGCACTCATCAATGACCCCAAAGCCAGAGAGCAGCAGAATGGAGACAGGTTGTCTGGGTTCCCAAATGTAGCCAGCTATGCCCCATTGTCTTTTAAATTTCTGTACTGAGGTGATTATTGTCTAAGGAGCCAGCCATTAAGGAGGTGGGGAGAGGCTGTGCTAGCCCCAAGACTGGTTTAAACAGGTTTTATCTCTGGAGAGAAAAAAACTCCTTCAGCTCAAGACTGGACAGTTGGAATTTAAAATGAAATATTAAAATTCCTGACTGGTCATGACAGCCAACAACAGAAGCTAGCCAATTACAGGGGAGAATCCCAAACTCCTGCCTGGATACTGCCTTGCAAATCCTATAAAAACCCTGGAGAGACAGACTATATGAGCAGATTCTCAAAAACGTGCTAACCAGACAGGCTACTTTTGCACTTGGACCCTGTCCTGCTGAGAACAGAGACACTCTCTTCAAGAACTCTCCTGAACAACAAGAGGCATGAATTCAGCTACATTTTGAAGAACACTTTGCACTTCAAATACAGCAGCCAAGGATTTGGCAAGATAGAATGTTAACACCAGAATTTTACAGTATAGGTTTTTTTGTATATTTCCAAATTTCTTTTCATAGCCTGTAACCAATATTAAGAAAAGTATATAATTTTCTTGCATGTTATTTACAGTATTTTTTTACCAATTAGTAAAGCTATTGGCTGACTTTAACTAATTCTGCCAGTGTTTAGTGTGTCTTGGTTTTGAGAAAGGCTTTGTTCAGACTAATCTACTCCTGTCTAATGCTTAAGTGCCAGATGCTACTGAAATATAATCCAAAAAGGGACTCTGTGAACAAAAGGAGGTGGAATATAAAAGGTCTGTCAAAAGGGGTCTGTGGGGGGTTGAACTGGTCTCTGCATTTTGCTGGCAAAAGACATATATAGGGTGTATAGGGCATCCCCAAAGACCTATACACACCTGTGGCTTTTCTGGTTTGCTGCGAAGTGGCCAAGAGGGTTGTCTCCCATAAACACAGTCTTTTTTTTTCAACTATTTTTCTAGACTCTCCATCTCGGAACTCTTTCGGGCTACTGTGCTCGCCAGCTCACTCTACCGCCTGCTGTGTTCCTTACATCTTCAATTTTGTTGCAGTTCCCCAGGATGGGAGGAGGCAGCAACCCAGGGAGACTGCAGGGGCAGTGACGGGGAACCAGCATTGGGCGTGTGGTGAGGGCACTGATAGGGCTGTCGCCTATCCAAGGCGGAGGGTATTTTTTCTTGTTTACGCCCTCAACGCTGGACATGCAATGCCACCCGGCCCGCAATGTGAGTGCTCCCACCCATCGTCCGAAGGCAGCTGCCAGCGCTCACCCCACGCCAGGAGCCCATGGGTGTCGAGTGCTGCCGGTCTCCACCTGGGGCCTGCTACACCAGGCTTCCACGGATCCCTCCCTGAGAGAGGAGAGCAGTCCTATGGATGCTCAATCCTCTCTCTCCTCCGCCAACCTATGACGGCCCGGGCTTACTTCCGAACCCGGGCTGCCAGCGTGACACGAGGTGTGGCGTCCAGCGCCTTAACCCTCAGTGCCACCAGGCCGGCTTAACCATGAACACCGTCTTGAGACTGTATTTTCACTCCTCACACACAGAGAGGAAGCCCAAGGATTGCCTTGGTGGACATTCAGTTGTGAAATAGTGACTGTTCTATAAGGACAGGAAAGGGAGTATTCTTGACCTAGATCACAAGGGGATTCACTGTAGCATAAGAAAACCTGCCCCACTGGATTGGGATTTTGACAGGGACCACTAGACTACCAGGGAACTTTTTATTTAATAACGTCACGATGATATATACAGTCAAGGCAAGGGCATACAATTATAAAATTCAGAGTAAACAAGAACCATAACACAAGTAATCTTATAGCAGCACATAGCAATTTACAAAAAGTGGAAGACGTACATAGCAATATCTGGGAGGGGTAAAAAGGAGCACGGTTAAGTATAAAAAGTAGACTACAAAAAAATGTAGACGCGAACAGCACCTTATACCAATCAGGGCAACAAGGAAGGTCAGGGTAGGAAGGGGATACCAGAAGGCCTATAGTGAGGGAGGGAGGGAAGAAGGGGGGAATGAGGGAGAGGAGGGGGAGTAAGAAGTTCAGGGGGTAATTAAAGTGACCACAGAATGACACAGGAAGTGTGGGGGACAACAGGGATAAAGGGGACAGGTCTTAACTAATGGAGACAGAGGACTCCTATCATAGAACGGGAGAAAGGGAATAGATTATGATTTGGGTGAGTAGCAATAAAGGATAGCATTGCCAGAGGACAGGAGGTGATGCACAAGAAGAGAACTGGACAGATAATAGGTAGAGGAAGGCGAGGGCTAAGAATCAAGAGACCTAGATATCATATAAGGGGCCAGGCAAAATAAGGTATAGCAAACGCTGATGCTGACTAAGGACATTGGAAACAGTTGCACGGTTCCTTTATGGAGTGGGCATATAGAGTCTTGAAGGTAGTCAGGCTGACAGGGATGCTCAGTTTCAATGTTTTTTGCAGTTTATTCCAAAGAGAGGGCAGCATAAAGCTTATGGCCGCTCTACCAAAGCGTGATTTAACTTTGGGTACTTTCAGTGAAATAAAGGAGTAACTTCTCAATGCGTAATTACCTAATATGCTTAGTGGGAGACAGTCAGAAATATATTCTGGACATTTTTTGGAGATAGCTGTAAGTGTCCATAGTGCAGCATTTCTATCCCACCCTAACTGGAGAGACGTCCACCCCATGGCTGCATACAAAGAGCAATGATGTGTGTCGAAGTGAAGTCCTATTATAAACCTCAGGACTCTATGGTAGAGCATGTCCAATTTTACAAGAGAAGAGATAGGGCACTGACTATAAAGGAAGTCCACATAGTCGAATAGTAACAGAAACATTGTTTGGACAAACTGCAGCTTAGCATCTCTCATGAGGAAGTGGTTAATCCTAAAGAAAAGACCTAGTCTCTACCGTAATTTTTTTAGCAAATCCTCAATGTGCTCCGTGAAGGAGAGTCTGTGGTCGAGCCAAACTCCCAGGTACTTGAATTTCATGACAAATTCCAAATTTTCTCCCAGAATTGTGGAAATCTGAGGAACTGATTTATAGTGGTTGGGTTCACCGCATGGATAAAAGGAGAAAAAAACATTACTTTAGTGTTCTTGGCATTGAGTAATAGCTTTTCGTTTAGGAGCTGGATCTGCAGCAGATTAAATTCAGCTTGGAGGTCACCACATGCAGCTTCAAGCGTTGGGCTGCTTAGGTATAGTACCATGCCATCTGCAAACAGGTGAATATTGGCCTTGTTTATACCGTCATCAGTGTTATTGATATAGATTGCAAACAGTAAGGGACCTAGGATAGATCCCTGAGGCACACCTCTTTGTAGAGGTTTGAGAGGTGAGATCTCACCTTCAGCCTTAACCTGCTGGAGGCAGTTTGAGAGGTAGTCAGCAAACCATTGCAGTGATAATGAATCCAGAACTATAGTTCACAGAGATGGGAGGAACAGACTGTGATCGACAGTGTCAAACGCCTTACTTAAATCCAAAAACACAACACAGATGAAGATTCTGTTGTCTGAGTCTCTCTGCCAATTATTGGTCACTTTAGCAAGGGCCATAATAGTGTTGTGATTATTTCTGAAACCAGATTGCATCGGACTTAGTAGATTTAGAGTTTATAGGTATCTTCTCAGCTGCGTACTTACAATTTTTTCCAGTAATTTAGACAGGACAGGAAGAAGGGAGATTGGTCTGTAATTGTTGAGATCACAGGGGTTCCCTGATTTAAACAGAGGTACGACCTGTGCAGTTTTCCAGATGGGTGAGAGGATCCCTTGGGACAGTGATAAGTTGAACAAGTGAGTAATCCTTCATATCCCTTTTCTTCCTGATATATTGGAAGAAAGTCTGCTTCCCCTTTTTTCACACTGTCTGCCAGTTGCTGCTCCTTTCTAGCCTTGGCCAACTGGACTGCTCTGCCTGCCACCCTAGCTTTAACACTGTACTCCACCCTGCCTTCCTCCTTCTGGGTCCTTTTGCATTTCTTCAATGCCAGCCTTTTGTCTGTCACTGCCTGAGCTACCTGCCTATCAAAGCAGCTGGTCTTTTTGGCTTTAAACATTTTACTTTTCTTTTTTTTTTTTTACTATTTATCATTTATCCCCTCTGTACTGCCTGCTAGCCCCAACCTCTCAGGACATCGAATGAGTCATCGTCCTACCACACACACACCCAGACTCACCCCTCACTCCTCCATGGAGCTTTGGTTTTCCCCCCCGAGTGGGGACGAGGCGGGGACTTTCACCCTGTAATCCTTCATCTCATCAGGGTGAGGTGGTGGTCCTGGTGAGCGGGGCAAATCGGAGGCACGCTCTGGGAAGTCCATCTTCCTGGAGCCAGCAGAAGTTTTTCCTCTTTCTCCCCTCCTCCCTCCCTCCCTCCCCTACAGTGCGTAACCCCTGATGTCAAGATGACAAGCACCGACATCCACACTGTAAAAGCACTTACGTTCCCTGCCATTGGGGCTTGTAGTACTCCAAGCGGAGACAAGTGTGCGGGTAGTGGCCACAACCCTCCCCGGAGAAGGCGAGCTGTCGTCGGACGCTCAAGCCTATCTCCTCCCCGGCTGACCCACCAGTGATCTGAGTCCACTCCGGAACCTGGGTCACCAGCATGGAGCGAGGTGTGGCATCCAGCACCTCAAGCCTCAGTGCCACCAGGCCGGCGACATTTTACTTTTCAGTTTTGCACACTTGTTAGTTGCTGCCACCAGTTCCCCCCTTGATTATGGCCGATTTCTAGTCCACCCCCATCTCTTCCTTGATACCAGCAAGGAGACCCCTTAGAATCTCTCCCATCCTATTGTAGTCTGCCTTCCTAAAATATAATACTCTGGTTTTGGTGTTATTTTTCTCTTCATCTATGTTGAGATGCTTCCACGCTGTGTGGTGGTTGCTATCACGCAGAGGTTCCTCCACTCTCACCTCCTAAACATGTGCTCCATTTATCAGCACCAGGTCCAGGATGGTTCACTACCTGCTGGGCTCCAGAGCATATTGTGTCAAGACCCCACTCTGAAATACATCCAGCATCACCTGCAACCTGGTACAGGGGGTTGACAGGATTGTCCAAGCTACACTAGGCAGATTGAAGTCCCCCATGACCACCACCTCCCCATTGCTTGCCATCTCCACTGTTCTGGACCCCAAATTCCTGTACATCTACTCTTCCTCATTTGGCAGCCTGAACACTACCCCAAGCCTAAGTTTTCTCCCTTTTGTGAATTGTACCAGCTCCTACAACACCTTAATCTTCCCCCATCTCCTCCTTCCTTGTACAGATTAGTCCTCCCTTACATACAATGCACCACCCCATCTCTCACCACCCCTGTCTCTTCTATATAATCTGTACCTGGGGACAGCAAGATCCCAGTCATGATTCATTGTGTTCCAGGTCTCTGTGATGACTACCATGTCCACCTTCCCCTCAGACATCAGCACTTGTAACTCAGCCATTTTGTTCCCATTCCCAGGCTCTGTGCTTTCAGTGATACCGCTTTCCACCATGACTCCTTCCTGTCTCCTTCCCTGGTCTATCTGTCCCTACCCCTATATGTTCTCAGATACTCCACCAATCTTTCTATCTTACCCTCTGTCCTATCCCCTACACCCCCATCATCCTTCCTCTGTCCCCACTCTTCATCCCCCCATCTTCCTTCCCACCGGAAACTCTCCCCCCACCCCTACTATTAGTGCCCCTTCCAGCCTCATAAACCAATCTGTCTAAAACCTTCTCTGACTGGGGGGCCTATTGGCCCCCACCACCTGGTGAGTTAGGGTGCTGTGACCCTTGCTGCCCCCCCTTAGCAGTTTAAATTAAGGTTGCTACCTATATAATTCCCCATCTTTCCTTTCAGCACCCGGGTGCCCTCCCTACAAAGATGCAGCCTATCTAGTGCATAAAGAGCCTTATTTTCCCAGGTTCCCCTCCAACTTCCTATACAGCCATATCCCTTCTCCCTGCACCAGTCTCTTAGCCATACATTGAAGTCTGTAATCTTCCCTTTCCTGACAGTACTAGCCCAGAGAAGGCTACATATCTAGCTGCCTCCCTCAATATTTCCCTCCTCCTTAAATTTTTCTTTTTATTACTCCCACCTCACATCTGACAAGGTCATTGGCCCCTAACCACACTTGGGAGACTTCAGTACCTGGCTATATACTGTTCAGAAGAGACTGAGGTGCAAAGGGGGGGTGGAGTGGCCCTGTATGTCAATGAAAATATCAAAGCTACAGAAATTCAGAATACACATAAGGAGCCAGAAGAACTGTGGGTCACCCTGGAAACAGGAAATGGGACAGCCATAAGAACTGGAGTTGTCTACAGGCCCCCAGACCAGGGGGAGGACACAGACACATTACTGTTAGAAGATATACAAAACATGACAGCTAAAGGGGAGGTTCAGATAATGGGAGACTTCAACATGCCAGATACAGATTGGTCAATACCAGCATGAACATCTGCCAGAACTAGACACATGGTGGATTCCCTGCAGGGGGAGGGCCTCAAACAACTTGTACAATGTCCCACAAGAGACAGGGCTATCCTAGATCTAGTACTGACTAACAGGGAAGGGATCACAGATCTCCAGGTAGAAGGTCACCTGGGAGCCAGTGACCATCATGTGGTATGGTTCAATTTGGCCACTACATCTAAATCATCCCATTCCAAGGCAAAAATATGGGACTTCAGAGGAGCTGACTTTGATAAGATGGCCAACAGAGTTAAGCTAGCCTGGCAAAAAGAAACATAGGTGGAGGGGTACAGGCAAAGTGGGCAAGCATTAAGGATGCAATACTTGAAGCAACATCCCATTGTGTTAGACAGAAAAGGAAGTGCAAAAGAAGAAGGAAACCACTTTGGTTCACAAATATAGTAGCAGAAAAGGTCAGAGCCAAAAGGCTGGCCTTCAGGAAATATAAGGGAACACAGCGGGATGAAGATAGGAAGGCATACCAAACTGCCGTAAGGGAAGCAAGGAAGGCTGTAAGGCAGGCAAAGTCCCAAAATGAGGAAACACTAGCACGAACAGTAAAAGAAGGTGACAAGACTTTCTATAGATACATTAGTGAAAGGAGAAGGTCCAGAGGGGGTATTGCTAAGCTCAAAGGAGAAAAGAGGGCATGTGAGGAGGAGGACCCTGTAAAAGCAACTATCCTAAATAGATACTTTTGCTCAGTATTTACTGAAGAGAAGGTAGGGTAGGGCCCACAGCTCAGCACCATGGACACAGAGGAAGGGAGGTGAGCACTACTTCCTTCACAAAAGAAAGGGTCCTACGAGAGCTCGCTAAGCTCAGGGTGGACAAGGCAATGGGACCTGATGGCATACATCCCAGGGTACTTAAGGAGCTAAGGGTGGAACTAGCAGAGCCATTAGCAGAACTGTGTAGTGAGTCTCTGAGCACAGGAGAGGTCCCAGAAGACTGGAGAAGGGCTCATGTGAACCCGCTCCACAAGAGTGGTAGCAGGGAGGAGGCAGGGAACTACAGACCAGTCAGTCTTACCTCAGTAGTGGGCAAGATTATGGAGGCACTCCTTAAGGAAAGGATAGTGCAACACCTGGAATTCATAAGGGCACAGGATCCAAAACAGCATGGGTTTACAAAAGGAAGGTCCTGTCAAACTAATCTCATAGATTTCTTTGACTGGGTAACCAGAGTGGTGGACCAAGGGGGAGCAGTTGATGTCGCCTACCTTGACTTCAGCAAAGCTTTCAACACTGTTCCACATAGAAGATTGATAAATAAGCTGGGTAGGCTCGGGGGTGGGTCAGAAGTTGGTCAACTGGGTGGCAAACTGGTTGATGGCAGAAAACAGAGAGTGGTGGTAAATGGGTATACAGTCAGAAGAGATGCAAGTCACAAGTGGGGTACCTCGGGGATCAGTCCTGGGGCCAGTCCTCTTCAATATCTTCATTAGTGACATTGTAGATGGACTAGAAGGTAAGGCTTGTCTGTTTGCAGATGACACAAAGATCTGCAACAGAGTAGATTATCCAAATGGGGTGGGCAGAATGAGAAGAGATCTGAATAAACCAGCAAAATGGTCAGAAGAGTGGCAACTGGGATTTAATACAAAGAAGTGCAAGATCATGCACATAGGGAAGAGAAACTCTGAAGCCACATATAGGCTGGGAGGGGAGTTGCTGGCAGTCACAAGGGAAGAAAGAGACTTGGGCATCATCATCACCGATGACCTGAAATCATCCAAGCAGACCTCTAAAGCAGTAGGTAAGGCTAGGGGGATGTTAGGGTGTATTAGTACGGGTATCACAAGTCGTAAGAGGGAGGTAATAATCCCTCTTTACAAGACACTGGTTAGGCCCCATCTGGAGTACTGTGTGCAGTACTGGAGGCCACACCTTCACAAGGACATTAACCAAATTGAGGCAGTCCAGAGAAGGGCAACCAAAATGGTGCAGGGACTGCATCAGAAGACATATGAGGACAGATTAATGGAACTCAATATGTATACCCTTGAGCAAAGGAGGGAGAGAGGTGATATGATCGAAACATTCAAACTCCTTAAGGGCATTAACAAGGTGAAAGAATCTAACATGTTTAAATATAAGAAAAATAGCAGGACAAGAGGACACAGCATGAGATTAGAGGGAGGCCAATTAAGGGGGAATGTGAGGAAATTCTTTTTCACAGAAAGAGTGGTGGATGCATGGAACGGCCTACCTCAGGAAGTGGTGGCTATGAATACAGTGCAGGGCTTCAAACAGGCATGGGATAGGCATAAGGGAGCAATACAGATGAGTATGAATATATAGGCCACTGACAGAGCAAAGGGCAATGGCACATTTATAAGGTAGAAAAGGAAATGGGCAGACTGGATGGGCCTTGCAGTCCTTATCTGCCATCAACCTCTATGTTTCTATGTAAGTGGACATTTACATGAGGTTTTTCTCTCATTCCCTGTGTATACTTGCCTATCAGCAGGCCTACCCATTCTGCTGTCATCCCCAGCATACACACTACCTTCCTGCAGGTGACCTGATTCCCATTGATCCCCTAACTCACCCCTTTTACAATGGAGTCTCCCTAAATCACTACTCTCCCCCCTCACTGTCAGCTTCTCTTGTGCCTACTCATCCCCTCCAGGCATCTCTGCCCCTGCCCCCTCCCTTCCTTCCTTCCTTCCTTCCTTCCTTCCTTCCTTCCTTCCTTCCTTCCTCCCTCCCTCCCTCCTCTCCTCTCCTTTCCTCTCCTCACTATCTGTTCCTACTCCAGATCCACTTGACTCCAATCTCCCCTAAGCTACCCCTTGTATGACTTCTCATGCTCCCTTCCCCTCCCTTTCCTACTCTGCTACCTCTGTCCTCCCATCTCACCCCCATTTAACCATCCCTCCTCGTGTTATCTCCCTGCATTGGTTCCCTCATATGCTAAAATCCTCCATGGACTCTAATCAGTGGATGAAATCTATTCCACACCAGCGCCACTGGGGAAGCACCCACCTTATTCCTTTCCCTCCTTCCTCGCCCTTGTCCTCCAGCCATTGTCCACTCCCACTCCCTTGGCTTCCAATAATAAATAATAACAGATATGGTGTTCATTAATTGGTCAGAATACATTATGCAGTGCAGTGCAGTGTTTTGTAGGAAATATTTGGCTAAGATACAAAATACTTAATATTATCATATTTAATTTAATCAGAGCTAACACTCTTGAGTTTATTATTTTATTTATCTTTTCATGCCTCAACAAAATTATTCTGATTAAGGAAATCCTGTGCAAACATGCTAAGAGTCATGGATTAGAAGCTTCTTCAGGCTGGCTAATGGGTATTGAGGCTTAGAAAAAGAAATAGAGTAAGACAGGCAGAAACATGCCAGTGTAAAGAAGGAAGGAGTTAATGTAAAATGAGATTATTCTCAGAAATCATGGAAATACCAAATGTTAGCTCAAAAGACAGTCCACACACTCCACAGAAGGATATACCTCAAAGGTCAGATGACCTCCATAACTTAAAGAGGCCAACATTCACTTTTTGGAATGCTTTGTTGACTGAAAGTAACAAAGGTCAGTAAGACTGCTTTAAAGATATAGTCAAAATTCCAGTAAAGCGGTTCTGAACTTTTGATCAAATGACTGATTAATAGTGCATAAAGGGGGCTTGGTAAAGAGGTCCTGAATTTATTAAAAAACCTAATGAATAATGCATATAGTGGGGCTTGGCTCAGCACTTGAAAAGCTGAACCCACAAGCTTTTGGGGCTTTTTTTTCTAGAGAGAGAGAGAGAGAGAGAGAGAAGGCAATGGAGCCTGGGCACTTGTACTTTGTTTCCTGCCCTGGACACACAGCTCCCTTCTCGCCTTGAACACAGAGAAAAACTCTCTTTGCTTTTGCATTCAAACATGGACTCACATTGGCCTCTGAAATCTCTCCCTTCAGCAGCATGAGAGTGCTGTGAAAACACAGAAAAGGAATTTTAGACATTGTCATGCACAGCCAAAGCCTGTAACTCTGGAATTTTGAACTTGTGCTAAGATCCTGAAGAACTTGTACCGATACCTGATCCAAGCTAACAAGATGATGTTTTATGGAAAATATTCAGAACTGGATCGGTGACTTGAGAATTTACCAGCACAAAGATCTGCCTCCCTGCCAAGACTTCAGATAAAGATGTTGCATGCCAGCTCACAAATTTAAGTATTTATGTCATAACACTGTTGCTAAAAGGGCATGTTCTGGGATCAGCATAAGCATCTGGCAAATCTCATTTACAGTGCAATGTAATGGGTAAGCACTGGAGGCTATCATGTTAAATGAGGTCTGCTAAGAGATAAACAATGGTATTACCTTGAAAGAAATGTTTTATTTGCAAACTGAACCTAATGGCTCTCCCTGAGGTATTATGTGGTTTATATGCAATGAACTGTATGTATATGTAAACCCTAGTGAATTCTTAGATCTTTTGGAGTGTGTAGCTTAGTTAATAAATACAGTATATCACATTTATATCAAAAACTTGTTTTAATCTCTTCAATGTGATGAATGAATTATATAATACATATCAAAGAACCTTTTTAAAATATTGGCTGTGAATATATTATAGTGGTGCAGTAGCACCACTGTAGTTAGGGGTGAGTAGACATTTTAATGTTAAACCTCAATTTTTGCACTTTAGCATTTGTGCAACCATTCAACAGATACGCACAAAGTATTGCATGCTTGGGAACAGATTTTCAAAGCAGTTGGGCAGGGCGCAACCGAGTTGTGCCAGTGCAAGTCCAGAGTTGTGCCGCCGGGCGATATCGAAAGCGACCTGCTGCGCAGCGCAAATCCCATTGTGCCAATGTGCAACTGTAATGTATGCAGTGTAAGTACATGGGGGTATGCCCATAAATATATGTCGCAATGGCATATTCAATGAGAAAGCAAGGCACAAGTGTGGAGCAAACACCATGTTGTGCCACACACACTTGAGCATATAAAAACAGGCTCAAATACACGGACAGCAGATGCGCAACAGTGTGCACAGAGAGAGAGAGAGGGTGTGAGAGAGTGCAAGAGAGAAAGACAGACAGTGGTAGAGAGGCAGAAAGAGTGGGAGGGAGAGAGAGAGAGAGAGACAGACACACACAGACACAGACAGATGGACAGATGGAGGGACAGTGTGCCACAGGAAGCCAGGGACAGACACAGTAACTGAGAGATGGACAGTGTCCCATTCCTAATGGACACCATAATGAGGGGTGTGAGAAGGCAGGAGGAATACCAGCATGGCTGACGAAGAGCCCAGCGGCGGTATGCCTGACACAGGTGATACCATGCCAGGGTCACGTTTGAGAACTTCAGTGACATGTTGATAGTGAGTCGGTACCACCTAAACAGCACAGTGCTGAGGCAGCTATGTGAGCTGTGCAGTGAGGAGAAGCAGGCACCCACTAGATGTAATCATGCCATGTCAGCGGAGACCAAGGTGACTGCTGTGATGTGCTTGCTCACCACAGGCATCTTCCAAAGACCCACAGGGGACACCACAGGTATCACCCAGTTGGCCATGTCCCGCCTCCTCACCCAGTTCCTCAACACTCTGCTGCCACATGCGTCAGAGTACATTCAGCTCCCCAGCACACAGGGAGCCTGTACAGTAAACATGCAGGAGTTCTACTGGGTGGCATGCATGCTAGGTGTGATCAAGGCCATTGACTGCACCCGTGTAGAGATCTGCACACCACCTGGCCCAGAGGGCCTGGTGTACATAAACCGGAGGGGGTATCCTTCCATCAACTGCTAGGCGATGTGTAATGCCATGGTGTGCATCATCAATGTCTGCACCACACACCCCAGGAGTGCACATGATGCCTTCATATGGTACAGCTCCATGCTGTGCCATAGGTTTGAGCATGGAGGCATCCCCAGGTGCCACCTTGTCAGTGAATAGGACTTATGCCATTGTGTCTGAGCCACAGGGGGAATGGCAGGCAGGGAGGGAAGGCCATTGCCATGGCAAAGAGTGAGCATGGGGCAGCACGGCACTGGACTAACCAAATTTCATCTCCCACCCAGGCAACAGCACATACCACCTAAGGGCATGGCTGCTCACCCCCTACCAGTCACCATCACCCCCCGTGGAAGACAGATATAACAAGGCAAATGCCAGTAAGTGCAATATCATCGAGCGTGACTTTGGCATGCTTAAGTCACAATTCCATTGCCTAGACAGGTCAAGTGGTGCCCTACAATACAGCCCATCAAAACCCTGTGGCATATTCCTGGCCTGCTGCATCCTGCACAACATGGCCATTGACTGTGGAATAGTTGCTGAGGCTGAGGAGGGTGACAGTAGTGGGGACGATGGTGCTGAAGGGCCAGAGGGTGGTGGGCAGCTGCCCCCAGGAAGAAGGGAACCCAGAGCAGTGCAGGAGGTAAGATGGCACAGGGACACAATTGCAAGGGAGCATTTTGGTCAATGCAGGTGAGTGTACAAACACACTAGCATGAGCACCACAGGACAGCACTCCACACTGTGGCAGGGGTGTGCACAGTGGATGGCATGCAAACACCAGTGCACACTACACACAGTGGAGCCACTGACACACAGGTGCATGCCAACACACACACAGCATTGGCATGCACACAAGGAGACACACACACACACACACATATGCTGTGGGACATGGCATAGATCAGAAGCATGACACCAGTGCACAGGCAAGACCAGTGCTGAGCAGCCCTCATCACCTCCATGCCACACATCCCAGCAGCATGGTCCACACACACAGGGGTCATGTGGCACAACACACATGTGCGCCACCAAATGCATGCTGCACCAGCACCCGCCCGCGGTGCTGTTTTTTGCCATCACCTTGTGGCCACATGGTTTGAAATTTTGGTCTGAAATTCTCAAGGTAGAAAGGGCTAGCTCACAGATTTTTTTTTGTTGTTTTGGTGAAAAAAATGGCTCCATACCAAAGTTATTTATTGTTTTGGTGAAAAAATATCACTCTGTTCCACAGTTATTTAATTTTAAAAATTTAGGGTTAAGTGCATGCTCAGTAACCACTTTAAAATACGAGCAATCCTTTTTTGTGATAGCTTCTTCACTTGCCAGCCATCTTATCAATGATTCCCTGGTGTCTAGTGGTACCCCCCACCCTCCAATGCCATCCCTATATTTAATTTAAATTTCCTTGGTGTCTAGTGGCACCCCATCCTCCAAATGCCGTCCCCAAATTTAATTAAAAT
This sequence comes from Neoceratodus forsteri, assembly GCA_016271365.2. Lineage (NCBI taxonomy): Eukaryota > Metazoa > Chordata > Ceratodontiformes > Ceratodontidae > Neoceratodus > Neoceratodus forsteri. The sequence continues at coordinate 254,225,999 of CM028137.1, read as the reverse complement.
TTCCCTGGTATCTAGTTGCATCCCCCACCCTCTGATGCCATCCCCATATGTTCATTATATTTCCCTGGCATCTAGTGGCACCCTGCACCCTCCTATCACTGTTCCCTTATTTAATTTATACTTCCCTAGTGTCTAGTGGCAACTCCCACCTTCCAATCACTATCGTGATTTAAACTTTCTTCCCCTGGTATCTAGTAGAACCCCCTCCCACCTTCTGATCACTGTCCTCACTGTAATAATGAAAACAGTTCCTCAATGTCTTTATTTTTTAAAACCTGTAAAAAAGGAAATAGTCCCTCACTGATCCAACCCCCACTCCGACCTCCCACTGAGCACCCATCACCCTCCACACACCCTCACTTACCTGAACAGGTTACCATATTAAGATCCATTCTCCGATTGAAGACATGTCTTGCTGCTGAAACCACTGGCTGCTATCTGAGAAAGTAAGGTAAGTGAACTCCAATGTAGTTCAATGGGGTTTTCAACTTTGATGCACAACTTTACCATTTTTGCATATTTGTACACCAAATTTGCAACATTACCTTTCTGAGTCCCCACCTCATGAATAATTGTCAGTGGAGTTATGGAAATCTGGCCCAAAAGGTGATTTCACAGTCAGTTGGCAAAATCACCTTTCAGTCGGGATCTGAACATTTTCACTGCCCTTGTTCATGAGAAGCATATGTTGAACATCTGGGGTAAAAATATGTAAAAATGGGAAAGTTATTCATATCCATTGAGATTCTGCTACACTCACTCATAATTTCATTCATTTTAAATATTTTGACCAAAAATTTTCAACATAGCCATTTTTTACACCACATTATGAACATTGCAGGTGTCATTTTTCAAGTCCTGCCAAAACTGTCTTTTTGCACCTGTGGCATGGAACAACATTGCGGTAGTGAGGAATCACGTTTTGCCAGGATTTGGAAAGTTTCAGTATCGTGTACAGGAGGTGGGGTAATTTATTTATTTATTTATTTATTGAAGGTCTAGGAATTACAACCCTTTGAGTCACAGACTCATTTGCAAAGGCTCCACATCATACATAAATGAGGACAGGTACAGAGTATAACAGAATACAGAATACTGCTCTAATACAGAAATACAGCACTAGGTACAGAGGCAAAGATACATAATACATACGTATGGCAACACCAAAGGTGTGTATAGTTGAGGCATATATTGGAGACACAAAAACATAAACTGCAGTAAAAACTTTTAGATTTTTTAGAGAAGTTTATCTGCAGTCGCAGTGAAAGTTGGACATAATATGGCTCTGCAGCTCAGGTTTAAAAGGCCCTAGCCTGGGGATTGATATGAAAGAATCAGGGACTAAGTTCATCCAGAGTGGGTCCCTGTAGCAAAAGGACCTTTGGCCAGCAGTGGTCTTCACAAAAGGGACACGGAATGCTGTAGTGTCAGAAAGTCTACTGGTGCAAGCCAGCAAACTCTATTGGAGGAGCGGGAGACAGCCAGGAGGGGCTAGACCCAACTGGATTGTAATAAGAAGGCTATGATGACAATTTGGTTGCTGTTGTCCTACAAATGGAAGCACAGGGCCCGGAGGACCCTGCACCTCCACAGTAACATACATATACACATCTATGGAGGGATGGGAGTGCAGGTCCCAGAGGGACCTGTGCTTCCACTGGCAAATAAGAATATGATTATACTATCTCAATAAGTAAGGAAATTAATTGCAAAAAACATCATTGTTGTACCAGCTAGGGTTAAAGTGACAAAATTGGCTAAATGTGGCATTAGTTTCCAATTCTAACATCCCACCCCCACCCTGCAGGCAGCAACAGGCATGGGGTGTGCCTTGTGGTTGTCAGTCATAATTCTCACTCCATTCTGATTTGCTATATCCATCTCAGCTTATTTACTCATAGAATGGGATGCATGCTAGGGCTGAACAAAACTGTGCGCCAAGAACTAAAGCTAAGGCCAAAATGGTGTGGTGAAAAAGGTGGTTTATTCAAGAATCATACAAACAGTGAAAAGACAATATGAACCAAATGGTTCTACTTCAGGAGCAGAGTTGAGCCACACAGTCATGTAATTTATGTAAGTAGTAAGCAATGACAGGGTGTGCATTATAGGATTGTAATGCATGCCCCAGTGGTGTAGTAAGGCACAGGGCTGAAGGCCGAATGTCATTATGCCCTTGGGAAGTGCATTAAAATCCTGTAATGCACACCCTGGGAGGGCTTATAATACTTATAAAATTGCTGTAAGTAGTTTTTTTTGGGAGGAGAATGAGGTTCAGCACCTTACTGTGCATTCATAGAGATTTAATGCATGGTCAGGTGATGTCTCTCAGCCAATTAAATGTCTAATTTTTTTCTTGCCATTTTATAAACATATATTTTAAAGTGGCAACGACTCTGAGACACAGTAAACTGCCCCTCAGACAAATCAGTGCAAAATACAATAGTAGAGCAGATAGTGCCCCCAACTTCCACGTAAAGAAGTACATAGTGATCTTGTGGTACAAATTACAAAAACTTTCTAAAAATGTCACAGAATACAATACAATAGAACTAAATACTTGATTATAGAGCAGTTAAACATAATCAAAGTACTGTCAAAATATAGGCATTATTAAATACATCATATCAAAGAAAAAAATACAATAATAATAACTAAATTCCTAAGTATAAAGCTTCCTAAGGAATCAAGTTCATAAAAATATCATCTCTGAGGATGAACCTAAGGGAGAGGGAAACAAACAAAATAAAAAAAAGACTTGTGTTACTAAAATAAGGCACTGAGCCTGAGCAAATGTTCATAGTATGTTAAATACAAATGATATTGATAACAGTAAAGATTTGGAAAAGTAAGAAAAAAGAGAAAGGGGGTTATGTAGTGAAGAATGGGGTGTTAGGAGAAAGAAGAGATAGGATAAACTTAAAAACAAAAAATCCAAGAAAGAAAACACAGGAATGAGGAAACAGAGGGAAAAGCACAAAGGAAAAGATGGATGGTAAAACGGAAAGGAAAAAAATTATATGGTCTATCCCCATAAACCGTAGACTATAGAGTTTCAAATCTCCACTGTAGCATCTCACCCAGTGTTGGCCTATAGGAGTACTACATCTGTTGTTTGTGATTGAACATACAGTTTCCTGTATTCTTTCCTTCATGGGCCTAATTATTCTGTCTGTGTAAAAAGTTGGGCACGTACACCACAGTGCATAAACAACGGACTCTGTATGGCAAGTAAGGAGATGTCTTATTTATTTATTTATTTATTTATTTATTTAATTTTGGTAACCAGGTAGGCCCACTGGAACCATTACAGTCCCTTTTTAAGGGGTGACCCAGAAATAATTACAGATGGAGATTCACAAGACATTTTCATTGGCAGATTGATTTACAGGGCTTACAAAGTTTTGGCCTTGATTGACTAAGATGCAAATGTTACAATTTTCACAATGATGGAACCCAGTGGGGGCGGTAGGGAACCCAGTGGTGGTCTCTTTTCAGCCTGGTCTAGAAAATGGTTATAGGCAATAGTATTTGTTATGCTATTGTTTTTTAATCATAACCCCTAGCAGCACATTTGCACTTTGTAAGCTCCATCAATCAATCTGCCAATAAGATAAGACATCTCATCAATTGCCATACAGAGTATGTCATTTATGCACTGTGGTGTACTTGCCCAACACTTTACAAAGGCAGAACAATTAGGCCCATGAAGAACAGAATCCAGAAAAATGTATGTTCCATCATGAAAAACAGATGTGATACTCCTGTAGGCCAGCATTGGGAGAGATGTCATGATGGGGATCCCAAAACTCTATGTTTTATGGGGATAGAACATATCCCCATTAATGAGAGAATAGGCAATAGGTTAAAAAAAAAACTCTTCAGAAGAGAGTCCTCTAAAGCATATTATGAGAACACTTGCTCCTAAGAGGAAAAATGACAATTGGGATGTTTAATTATTTCCATTTTAACTTTGTAACTTACTGTACTTTTCCTGTTATTTATGTTGTGACATCCTTTTTTTCTGTGTTTTTCTCTGTTTCCTTTGTTTCATTTTTATTTGTTTTGTTTTTTGTCTTTGATTTAGCTTTCATTTTTTCTTCCTGTATTCCTATCCATCTTTTCCTTTTCCCTTGGTCCCCTCTTTCTTGTGTTTTCTTTCCCAGCTTCTGTATTTTTCTATTTATCCCTTCCCTTATCACTCCCCCACACCATTCTTCATTATATAACTGTTCTTTCTCTTTTTTCTTACTTTTCCATATCTTTACTGTTTTCAGTATCATTCCCAGGTCCACCTTGAAAATGAACTTGCTCAATGGTGTCCGCCTGGTTAAATAAAGATTTTGATTGATTGATTGTATTTTATATACTGTGCACATCTGATCAGGTTCAGTGCCTTATTTTGCTAACACAATTCTTTTATTACATTTGTTTCCCTCCCCCTTAGGTTCATCCTCAGAGATGGTCTAAATCAAGTAGTATTTTCTTTTGTATTCTGCACCACTTTTAGCTGGTTTGTGTAATTTTTACCACTAGATCATGATGCACTTCTTTAAGTGGAGATTAGCACTATCTGTTCTACTGTTGTATTTTGCACTGGTTTGTCCTGGTGGTGCTTTACTGCATCTCAGAGTCTTTGCTTCTTTCAGATCTATGTATAATTTATGTGACTGTGTGGCTCAACTCTGCCCCCTGAAGAAGAACCATTTTATCTGAAGTACCGGGGTGTTGTAGTACCATATGTTCATTGTTTATATGATTCTGGAATGAACCACCTTTTTCATTGGACCATTTTGGCCACAGCTTTTGTTCCTGGAGCAAGATTTTGTTCTGCTTCTGGTTCTGGTCAGTGTTTGTTACCACAGCTCCATTCCAGCAGACAAGTGCCGTCAGTGTTTTCTCATATAATAAATATACCAGACTGTCTATAAATGGCAATACTCCTGACATGGCTAATATATTTATGTACTTCTTTGCAAAAGCTAGTAACATTTTGTCTGAATCATGTGGACATTTTGATTATTCCAAATGAGGAGGCATAAATCTCTCTCCAGCCAATCTGCCCCAGCCAGGTATAAATAAATAGCTGAAACCAAAATCTGGAAAGTCAGAGGGCTGTGATGGTTTAAGCAACCAGTTATTAAAATAACAGCCCCAGTAATTTTCACCAGCTTAGGCTGTTTATTATGTCTTTGGAACAGGGTAAATTCCTTGACAGTTGGAAGATAGCACAGGTAATGCTGGTCTAAATAGGTTTTAGAAAATGGGCAAAGACAATTCTCTCTCCTGATTGGCTGAGACACTTATTTAGGTGGGCATCTATCAGACAATAGATGCCCAGCTAAAAGTAAGAGCCAGTCTAAGGGCCACTTCACTGAGCAGCATTCTCCAGTGGTGCCCAGCTTGCTTTGGAATTGGCTGGAAGTATCTCAGAAAATGTGAAATCCCCGCCATGTTTTTTTCTCTCGCTTAGTGAGAGCTACAAGCAACCCCCCATACACACTACTACCTTCAGTGATCACCGCCTGCCTGATTTTGCAGTTGGGAGAGTGAAGAAATTCTCAGCTGTATTTTTTACTATGGACCACTCTGTCAACTGCCGTCTCGCACTACCGCGCTAGACAAAAATTAAACGAAAGCCGTTGGTCCTATCGGCTTCATGGTGCAAAGCGCAGCTCACTTTAAAAACGGCCGCTACCACTGACTGTACTGCCCACACATTATGTCTCCTGATAGTCACAGGGGAACAGAACCACACCAGTAACCATATATTTAAAAAAAAAAAAGCCCAAGACAGATCGATCTGTTTCACATAACTGTCGGTAGCAGATCGCGCCTCTCCATGTAAACCCATAGTCTCCCCATTTCATTTAAGCTCAGAAGTAGTTCCTTACCACATCCTACTGGTATCAGAGTGTTCACATCTTCTAGCTGTCATGCCCGATCCCACCAAAAGCTGCAGCATGTTCGAGCCACACTTCAGTTCTCCTAATCTCCCCATCCAATAGCACTGCAAGATTAGACATTTCTGACATGCAGTTAAACATAAACTGACAGAAACACAGAACACCAGCCAGTGTGTTACTGAAGCGGTGGGGGGGTCGTGATCAACAAGCGATCGAGATGGGTAGGGTAAAATAGTAAAAAAAAAAAACGTGAACACATGAATAAAACTGAATGAATTAATTAATAAAGTAAGGAAAACATGAAAAGCACTGTAACTTAAACCCTGAACGTATCTGTGTGGTTGGGAGGGAGAACTATGGAGGCTCCATTGAGACACAAGTCACTAGGTGTAAAGAAACACAGTATTTTAATACAGGCAGAGGAACTATTTTATTACAAAATAAGCCAAACAGGTAAGAGTTTTAACATGTAAGTATAAAGATTTTTTTCTAAACATCTTCATTAAGTGGCCCATTTTCTAAGCGCAATAATAACCTCCAGGGTGGGCGGTATGGGCAATACCGGACCTTCCAGGGGCTATAAGGCCCTAGTTGGCCTCATTATGCCCCTGAACAGTCCGGTATTGCCCAATACTACCCACCCTGTCTGTTATTATTGCTTACGTGACCAATATCAGACAGCAACACACAGTATAGGCCAATATCCCTTCTGCCTGTTGTATGAACATTCATGAAAAGGTTGTTATCAATACAGCTGATGAAATAGTTGCTAGTAAAATGATCTTCTTAGCTCTGATCAGTCAGGATTTCACCTACTCCATGGCACTTTAAGTGCCACTACTCTAGCTATTAATGACATTTTAACCCATGTGTACAGTGGTTTACTTATAGGGCAGTTGCCTGGGCCTTTGATAGAGTCAGTAATGACCTATAGATGTACAAGCTACAGAAACTAGAAATCATATACTTTTTATCTGCCTTATTTGAAGTTGTTTAGAAAATAAATAGCAAGTTATAGAAATCAAAAAGGAGGAAGCTCATATTTTCCAGGTAAATACAAGCATTCCACAAGGACCACTGGTATTGTTAATACTGTAATAGCAATGAACTGGATACAAGTTTAAAGTATACAAAAATCCAAATGTATGCCAGTGACAGCATTGTTTACTAAATGCAAGAACATTGATAATATCCAGGCATGTTTACAAGTGGAGTTAACCATTGTGCATGGCTATCATCACTTAGCACTAACTTGAAAAAACACAAGCCATAATTTTTGGTTTACCTGGATTGTTAAAGTAGCAGTGTAGCAACACTCTGGTTTAACTCTCTCCCTGCCACCACCTCCAATGCCACCACAATCTCCAAATTCAAAACCAGCCTTCACAGCCAACTCCTCAACACTGGTAGCTGTTCCTGTCTCTGAATAAGGCCCTACCTCGACCACTCCACCCGTGACAATGCTCTCCGGGCAGCTCCCCACCTAGTCCAGCCCCATCCCTTACCAGCACTCCATTCCTAAGTATAACCTGGCCAGAGCATGCTGTCTCATGCCAGTTGATTGCAACAGCAATGAAACCAGTTGTGTCAGACCTATTTCTAGTACAAGTGTCCTGTAACTTAAAATGTATGTTGTTTAACCACAGTGTGACGTGGCGCCTCTAACAGGCGCCTACTTGAAGAAAACCTGTACTATGTAATCTAAATGCTATGTATGTCTCAATGTGACGAGGTACCTTCGGAAACGAGCCTCTGGCTCAAAGGTTGTAAACTGATTCTCAAAATTAAATAAAAAAATAAATAAAATATGTTTTTCCAGAAAGCTAGTTTCTAGCTTCCACCAACATATATATATATATATGTTTTTCTAGGTGATTACCACTCTGTTTGCAACATATTTTTAATTTTTTTATCCTAATCTTTAGTCAGTTTTACAGTGTTATTTCTAAGCCAAATGACACAGCCATCTTTTTATTGAGAGAAAAAAAGTAACTTAAAACATTTATAAAATACTCGAATTCTGGTAAAACCGGACAGTTTTACTAACAAATGAAACTGGAAGATGACCAGAATCTGCTGCAGTTAAAAAAGATACGGTAATATTTTTTGACCAACTTTGTTGTGCTGCTTCTGTAAACAAAACCTTTGCATTATTTATGTTGGTTACCTAAGCTAATGTCATTCTGGAAGAAGTTCCACACTACTAAAAATATTTAGTATTGTGAGTGAGTTCAAGTCTAAAATTGGAAGAGTGTATCTATCTATATAGCTGTCTATCTACTGTATCTATCTATTGCTTACTCAGTAAAATTTAACCTATTAGTTTTTCATCAAAAATAAGACTTGTAATAATGATTTTACCATCATTTGATTATGGAGACGTCCTGTATGGGCAGGCATCTAAATCTCTACTAAGCCAGCTGAATGTCCTCTACAATCAACTCATCCATCTGTACCAAGAAAAACTTATCATTGCAACTTATACTTCAAACTTGGATGTTTGTCCTTGAGTAACCAAAGACAGTTTCATCCCGCTACTTCTCATCTAAAAATTCATAAATGGAGCTGTCTCTGATTATCTTTTGACCATGTTAACAACCAGAAATAGCAGGGCTCAGCTACGCTCAACTGCCAGATCAGTTCTGTCCTATCCTGTAAGCCATCATTTCTTGTGGTCACCAGGCACTTTCTTAGCTTGGTCCCAAGATCTGTAATTTAATCCCAACTAACATTGTATGGGCCCTGCAGAAAGTATCATACCTTCTCTTCACAATATGTTAACATGGTTTCAAAATCTTAAATCAGTGCCCAAAAACTGATGCAGATAAACAACACTTGTTAAGTTACTGACAAGGCTACTGTATATTAATCTTATTAGGAGCTTTGAGCAGAAGTATATATGCAATACAGGATTGAGGTCTTGATATGCAATGTGTTACATTTTTTTGTAACAATTCTTATTAACATAATGTGAACTGTCGTGACTCAGGAACTTATGTGGGAACTGGTGGGTGCCATTTAAAATTAACTTTTGTTCCATGGTTGTGTTCTATAGTTTTAAATAAACATAACACAACCAACTTTCCAATTTTTGTGTTTAATTGTTACAGTTCACATGGCATTTCTGATTTGTAAAGTTAACTTGCCTCCCAGTCGCCCCTGTTGGGGTCACCGTGGTGCTCCCCATGGCTCCTTGGACCTCACCAGCCCACCTCAAAGCCAGCAAGGCTCCTAGTCGCCCCAGTTGGGGTCACTGCAGTGCTCCCCATGGCTCCTTGGACCTCACCAGCCCACCTCAAAGCCAGCAAGGCTCCTAGTCGCCCCAGTTGGGGTCACTGCAGTGCTCCCCATGGCTCCTTGGACCTCACCAGCCCACCTCAAAACCAGCAAGACTACTAGTCACCCCTGTTGAGGTCACCGCAGTGCTCCCTGTGGCTCCTTGAACCTCACCAGCCCACTTCAAAGCCAGCAAGGTACTGTAGCCAGCAGGTTCCATTTCAAGTCCTCAGGCAGCCTAGCGTTGAATTCTGGCACCTTTTCTAAGCAGTTGCCTGCCTTCCAAGCTGTGGCTGAATTTCTACCTCAACTTGTCTATGCACTATTGCAGACTAGAGGAGACCGCAAAAAACCCTGTGCAGACTGACTGACTTAAATGTCCTCTGTCCAGCCGAGCTGTAAACTGAATTTGTGCCTTGCATTGCAGCTCCCTGGTGTGTTTGGCATTTCTGTGTACACTGCAATCTTGGAGTTTATGGCACTTTTTCTAATTTAATTGTATGCTCCTAGCCTGTTTTTCTGTGAGAGACACTGAAGTCAAATGTTCTCCCTCCCCCACACCCCCTCCCACATGTCTTATTAAATGCTTGATCCTTGGGGGCAGATATTCTTTTTTCCATCAGTGATTGGATCATTTCTTCTGGTATGAGGATCTCAAGACAGCTAGCTAGTGAATTTCATTGTTGGATTGCCCCAGGAAGCTGGTGAATATGTCCACATTTAGCAAAAGCCTTAATAAGGTTTCTAGTTGCAGCTGTATATCTCTGCCTGCTGGATAGTTTCATCCTTGGACTTAGTTACTGTCTCACTCCTACAGTCAACTGCACATTTGCTTCTGTCCCCTCTCCAGGCCTGAATTCACTGCTTTCTCTCTTTTTCCCTAGTTCTACTTTTCCCTTTTTTCCTTACCAGTGTACACTATTGGGGTGATCTCACTTCACTGCAGCTTTGTAGGAGTATTTTCCTTTCTGCTAGCCCTCCAACTTTCAGTAGGTCTTCCCTGCCAGCCATCTACTGACTCTGGCTACTCAAATGTAGCTGAGGACTGGAGCTATTTTTTCTCAAACCTAATTATCAGGGGTAATACCTCTATCCCTGAAACTTGGCTCCTAAAGCTTATCCCATTTGCTAGTATAGCTGACTACCTAAGCCATTCCCCTTTTTATATGCCACTGGACGGCAAGCTCCAAACCTCACTCATTGAGACCTGGGTACCCCATGTCATCTCTCTCTCTCTCTCTCTCTCTCTCTCTCTCTCTCCAGTGATATTGAACGTAACCCGGGTCCTCCTGATGGCATCACTCCCAAGAACCCATCTTATAGGTTCACAGAAAAGGCACTTCGGCTTCCACATATGAACATTAGAAGTCTGTCAACTTATTTTGTGCAGCTTGAATCCTGGATTGCTCACAACTCCCCTGACGTCTTAGGTCTAACCGAGACTTGGTTAAAACCCCATATGCTAGATTCATTATGTTGGATCAATGGATATAAACTTCACAGATGTGATCGTCCAAATGCTAAAAAGGGTGGTGGTGTTTTGTTTTATACCAAACAGGACCTTGACATTATGGTCCTCCCGGTCAACACTACCTGTCTATGTGAAACTAATCCTATAGTTATTACCTTAGGTCTCACTAAGAAGCTAAATGTAGTGTGCATCTATAACCCTCCTAAAAATGGACTAACAGGCCTGACTAAGGTAATTGACCATCCTTCTTAGCTAAAGGGTAGACAAGAGTTCATTGTTATGGGGGACCTCAACCTGGATTGGCTAGGGAAAAACTCTAATTTCTGTGCTGCTAAACTCAGAAGGTTACACCTGTCTCAGTTGGTCAATTTCCCAACCAGACAGGCTAGTAACAGCAGTCTCCGGTCTCTTCTAGACTGGGTCATCTCCAACAGGCCTGAGAGAATCAGTGCTGTTGGAGTTTTACCAAACTTAATCAGTGACCACTCCCCAGTTTACTGTGTTTGGAAGGCTAGGGCTCCTAATTCACCCTCCCAGAGAAACTCTTTTCAGGGATTTTCCAAAAATGGATAAGAGAGTCCTAATCTTGGAGCTACAGAACATGGACTGGGCACCTCTATATAATACTTGTAATACAGAACGTGCTGCTCAATACCTCCTTACCACACTTTTGAACCTTCAAGACAAATATATCCCAGTAAAAAGGCGCCGTATCTAGGGATCTGCTAACCACTAGTTAAATTCTTCACTCCTGTCCTCTCTCAAAAAGAGGGATAAAGCCTGGAACAAAGCTAAGCTAACCCAGTCCCCATCGGATTGGGCAGAGTACAGAACACTTCAAAACCTATGTAAGATTTCCATCAGATCTGCTAAGGGCAATTACTACTATCAGCTCCTTAGTACCTCTCTCAGTGATTATTGTGGTTTTTGGAGTCATGTTAACACCATCATGGGGAAAAACAAGTGCAATACCATCTCTGATAGGGTCGTGGATGGTTGTAATTGCAATAACCTGCTCACTATTGCCGAGGTTCTTAACTCCAGATTCAATGACCTCTCCTCCAATACTGCACCACCTGGGCCTTTACCTGTCACTCCACAGGATAACCTTAAACCTTCCAAGCCATTTTTCACCCTTCGCCCAGTCTCTGAGAGTGAAATCTTATGCTTACTTAAGTCCATCTCTGTTGCTGGATCAGCTGGGGCAGATGGACTCTTATCAAAATTCCTAAGAACCATTGCACCATCTATAGTCTCTCCAGTGACTAGACTTTTCAACCTGTCTCTTCTTACAGGACATGTCCCTTCCTTCTGGAAGACTGCTCGAGTTGTACCAGTCCACAAAAAGGGGGACACCACTAACATGGATAACTACCACCCTATTGCCATCCTCTCCACCTTCTCTAAAATACTAGAGACAATTGTTGCTACCCAGGTCTCAGATTACCTCTACTCCTTCAAACTCATCACCCCTGACCAACATGATTTCTGACGTGGGCTCAGTACCTCCACTGCTCTCATACAGTTTACAAATGATGTCAAACTCACTGTGGACAAAGGCTGTCTCACTGGGGCTACTTTTGTTGATCTTACAAAAGCGTTTGATTTAGTTGACCACCCGCTACTCCTATCAAAGTTGTCATCCCTAGGCTTATCTACCTCTGTCATTGCCTGGTTCCAAAATGATCTTTCGAAGCATCAACCATTTGTCCAGATTGGAGAGGCTAAGTTCCCTCTTGCTCCTACTTGGATCAGAGTGCCCCTTGGTTCAATTCTTGGTCCTCTCCTGTTTACGGTCTTCATAAATGACATCCCACCACTCACTGGTGCTTGCTCAGCTCTGCTATATGCTGACAATCATGTTCTTTACTCATCCTCCTCAAACCTCTCAGATATCAACCTGAATCTCAACAGTAATTTCAGTACCTTTCATAGCTGGCTATTGCAAAACAAGCTTGTCTTACATAAAAATAAAATGGTGACTATGCTCTTCAGTTCAGGTTCAAAAATTCGGTCCTGCACCCAACCAATAAGTATCAGAGTGCTTGATGGCTCTCCTCTTAACATAGTTACCTCTTTTAAATACCTAGGAGTAACCCTTTATCCTGCCTTGGATTTTGACCTGCACCTAGCCTCAGTCATTAAATCCATCAATATTCAACTTGGGCTGGCATATAAGGTGAGACATAGCCTAACATCCACAGAGAGGATGGCCATTGCACAGGGGATCCTGAGACCCAAATTGGCATATGGGTTAATAGCCTTTTCAGCAAGTGAGAAAGTGAGATGTCTGCTACAACAGCATTTGCCATTTTGCTCTGTCTTTACCCAAACGTACTCACCGATGTGCACTATACTCCAGTCTGGGATGGTTTACCCCCTCAGCCTTCCATCAGTTTACTTCTTACTGTTTTTTATAAAGAATATAATCTCCTCCCAGATACCTGACAAATTGGCTCTATTATCTCAAACCTGTGACCTCTGCCTACCCACTGAGATCAGCTGACAAATCCCAACTTGTCCAACTGAGATGTAAAACCAAAATGGGTGAGAATGCTTTCTCTAGCTGGGCCCCTAAACTATGGAACTCCCTTCCACTGAGTCTAAGAATCTCCTCTTCTCCATGCAGCTTCAAACAGGAGCTTCATATGGCTCTTCTAAGCTCTGAACCTTGCTCCTGTTCTCTATCCACCCACTCCTGTACTGGTTCCTCCTAGTTGCCTACCGGCTCCAACCTCTACTACTCTCAAACCTGCCTGGAAATCTTGCTATTTCCTCTCCTCTCTTCTAGCACTTACTCACTAGTTGCATGATGTATGACTGTTGGTTATTTGCACTTATATTCCTGTTTTGTTACTTCATATAGATTCCTGCAAATGTACTGTCATTGCTGAAAATTTTGTACAAGTGTACTATGTCTGACTTCTACTTGTTCCCATGATGTTTTCTTGTATCTACTGTTGTCTACATACCCCTTGTTGTAATCTCCCAGATTGCACCTGAAAATAGGCAGCTACAGTATGCTGTCTAGTGTACTTACCTGGTTAACAAAACCTAAATAAACTAAATAAATAAAATACAAAAGGGGACTTAGCCACAGAGTGGTGAAGACTGCTGTAGTGTGCCAGGATAGATGGGATAAACAAGTGACCCTCTATCTTTTTATTGACATATAGAGGTCAGTCAGAGCATTAGGTATCTACTTTTGTAGTACAGTGATGCAAACTAGAAACACATCCTGTAGTAACTTTTGAGTATGCTTTGCCTCCTTTGTCAAGTGTGCTCAACCACATGCAACTGCTTTTCATGCAGTCATTCTTAATTTATCATTTTTTGTTATTACAGCAATAGCTGCCTCTGTATGGCAACTTACCCTGATAAAAACCTGTCTAGTAGGTTTATATAATTTTACTGTGCCATATTTTCAAGTGGGAAAGGATCATATTTTTGCCCTGAAGAGCAGTCCAGCTGATCATTTCCCTTCCAACCCTGCACTAGCGAACACTCTGGTGTATGCACAGGGAGGAGCTTGAGCAGGCACCCCATTATAGTCAATGTGATGACTTTTTAATAAATATGTCTGTATGGTAATTAGGAGTGGGAGGGTAATTAAAGCCAGCATTTGATTAATAGTGGACTTGTTAGTCAGGTGCTGGCCTTAATTACCCACCTGATGCCAGTACCATCAACAAAAATTAGAACATGGGGCCCAATTCTGAAAGAGCCATTGTATCACTGTACAGTTGAGTGGCTTGCTGTGTTCTGGTGCAGTATGATGCCCCATTCTGCTGCTGTACCACTGGGTGCTCCTTTATTATGTTTGCTTAGGGCTGGTACTGTACCTACTCTACGGGTACTATACACTGTACATAATAGTACAGTCCCTGGACATGCTGGCATTTACATATGTATTACACTGTAATCACACCCCGCCAGGTGCCACATCACACATCAGTAGTCACAGATCTCCTCCCTGTGCAGCCTCTGCCACCCCCCCTTTCCTTTGTGCCCTTGGCAGCCCAAATGACTACCCTGTCCCAGTGGTGCAAGTCATTTAGACCACCTCCTGGCTGGTCTAAGTGGTGCCATGTCCTGCAGCCACAGCAGAGCATCTAGAATCCAACAAAAGGGGATGTTGCAGCACCACCATGGCATAAGCCCCCTTGTTACCTGGTGCACCTGGTTGGTTGCCGCAAGCATGGCACAATGGGGCTTTGGCTCACCTGCATTGGATATTATGCATGCTGCCTTTTGGAATCACATTTGCCACAAGTTGTGATGCAAGTCACAACTTGCATCAAACTCCTGTGATGAAAGTCCCTTGAGTCATTGTAGCCCTTTTGAAAATCAGGCCTATGATCTCTAAAGAGCTAAGGTGGTACACTGCATGGAGGAGCAAGCTTGTGCTGCATTAGAAGCTTTAGAGCTTGTTTTCTTACTTTTGCAGCCAGTATTAGTCACCAAAAGTGATCTGCACTTAAAAGTTTCCTACTGTGCCAATCAGCTATTCAACATGGTGATTTGTGGTTTTGGAGCATGGCACTACAGGTTTGCAGTCCTTGCATGGGAAACTTGTGACACAGTTGAGATTGATGGGTATCAACCATTCTGGGTTCTTTTAATTTTGGAAAGAGTCAGGCTTGATTGGTTACAGCCAGACCACTGACTGAAGACATAGTAGCTATGGTTTAAAATCCATAGGACATTGGTGTTCATATGAACAAGCCATTCAATAGCACCACTCACTTAGATTTGGCACTCCTATTGGCTCACTGTTTGCTATATCCATGTAAATAAATTCTGGTCAGAGCCAATATAGCTGCAAAATGATGGTATTGATGTAGCCGTAAAAAGTGAGAGGACGCTTCAGACTCGAGGACAGCTGAAGATATCACTGATGCATGAACAGGTGCTGATGTGCAGGGACCTGTGGTCCAAGTGCTATGGGAAGACTCTGTCCACTTACAGAAGTGCAGAGCCTGGCACATTCAGGGCAGGATTCACTAACCACAGGGACAGTCCGCAGCTGTGGGAAAACCTCGGTGCAAGGGGGTTGCCACTTGCGAATCTGTAGGTTAACTGCAGCTGCGGGTATTCATGAAGGTGGAGCCGGATTATGACTGGCTTCATGTATTATGGCAGCAGTTGGGTGTTGTTTCCAGGGATAGCATCACAGCTGTGGGAGGCTGTTACGGAGAGTGGGACCCACTATAGCACCCTCCACAACTGCTGCAGCTGTGAATTGGGTGCTCCGCAGCTGCGGCAATTTTGGAGCACCACTGGGGTTGAGGTGTGGGACTTAATCCCAAACCACTTTGTGAAGCCTGCCCTCACTCTTTGCACATTCATTCTTCACACATTCACTCTTATGCATTCATTCTTTACACATTCACTCTGTACACTTTTACTTTTCTATTTTTTACCTTTATTCAATACTAGTCAAAGATACAAATGATCAGGGCATAGGTGAGTCGCAGATAACAGTTACACATAACTGCATAACAAAGCTTGACTAATACACATTCCATTTAAGTAGCTAAATATGAAATTTACTAGTCTCTGGAATGTAGAATGAGAAGAGATAGGAGGCTAAATGAAAAGCAAAGCAAGATAGTAGCTAATACTTTTCATTATCAAGTTATAGTATCCTTAAAGGGGGTCCAGATATTTTCCAAACTTCCAGTTGTGGATGGTATACAGGTGTGTAATGATTGTTTTCTATTTTTACCAGATCTGTCATTATGCAGAGCCATTGCATAAAGTTAGGTGATGTATTATCTTTCCATTTTAACAAAATGCATTTATTGGTTATAGTACTTAGTTGTACCATTTTTTGTAAAGCCATTTTTAGTCTGCAATTTTTGTAGTATCCTTATACAATTAATGAGGAGCAGGCTTTTAAATAAGTGCCAGTAACTTTCAATAGCATATGGAAAATGTTTTCCCAAAACGATGTCAACTCAGGGCATTTCTAAGCCAATCTTGATCAAGATTTAGTTGCTCAGCAAAATAATAAAGCTGGACGTTTGGGAGACCCAGTCTGCCTTCACATTTCGGTAACATCAATCTATTTAGAAATATTCTAGGTCTCTTGCTTTTCCAGATAAATTTAGCCAAGTCTCTATTAAGTGTCTTAAAAAAGCTATCTGGGACCATAACTAGTAAAGCTTGAAATAAAAAAAATGATTTTGAAAGTATAGCCATTTTAACAAGATTAATTCTACCAACAAATGTCCAGGGAAGTGAGACCATTTTTCTAAATCTTTAGATATTTCCTGAAGTAATGGAATATAGGTTAGATTATATATGTGTGTGTGTATATATATATATAT
The DNA here is from genome assembly GCA_016271365.2 of Neoceratodus forsteri. Taxonomy (NCBI): domain Eukaryota; kingdom Metazoa; phylum Chordata; order Ceratodontiformes; family Ceratodontidae; genus Neoceratodus; species Neoceratodus forsteri. The sequence continues at coordinate 254,209,014 of CM028137.1, read as the reverse complement.
ATATATATATATATATATATGTCAGGTATAGTACTGGCTAATTTAACACCTAGATATTTGATCACCAGGGATTCAATTTGGGCCAGGGTTTTTAACCTTGGTAATGGATTATTAATTAGTTCATATTCATAATAGCTTGGATTTCATTCCAATTAACTTCATATCCTGAGGCGAGACAAAATTATTCTACCACTGATAAGAGATGGCTCATTGAAGATTCAAGATGGATAATAGAATATCATCTGCATATTGACCGAGTTTATATTCAATATTATTAACAGTGATCCCTTTTATTTGTGGTTCAGATCTGATAGCAGTTGCTAGTGGTTCTATTGTCACCACAAAGAGAAGAAAAGACAAAGGGCACCCTTGTCTAGTGCCATGTGCCAATTGATTTTTTTTTATATATTATGATTGGTCATAACTTGTGCTGTAGGTTTTAAACAGAACATTCTAACCAGGTAAGGAATTTGGGACCAAAGCCCATTTTATATAAAACAGAGAAAATATAATCCCATTCTATTCAGTCAGATGCTTTTTCTGCATCTAATGTCAGGAATATAATATTGGATTGACTTGCATGTTCTTTACATTAGTAGTTCTACAAATATTTGAACTCATATGTTCTCCTTTAATAAATCCTGTTTAATCTGAGTGGATAATACAGGGGATGACTATTTCTAGTCTCTTAGCTTGGGGTTTCGTGAAAATCTTTAAATCAAATTCCGGAGTGATATGGGTCTGTATGAGGAGCACTGTTCAGGATCTTTGTCTTTTTGGGGAAATACGCTAATGACTGCATCATAAAAAGATTCTGGAAGAGCCTCTATCATGATAACCATATTGAATAGGGCTACCAGTCTAGGGGCTAACTGATTTTTAAATTTTGTATAAATTTCTATTGGAATCCCATCCAGTCCTGTGGCTTTGCCAGCAGATAAAGAATTAATAGCCACTTTAATTTCCACTAGACTAAATGGTGTTTCTAAATGTTAGCATTGATCCACTGTTAGATGTGGTAAGTCTACAGACAAACAAAAATTGTACAGTTCCCCCTGGTGAGATAACTATCCGAAGTGTACATCGGGAGTAAAACTCAAAGAAAACCTGATTTATTTCTTCGGGATTGGGTTACTTTAGTGCCTGTGAGACTATAAATTGAGCTAATTATTCAGTTAATTTGTTCTTGTTTTATTTGATATGCCATTAATTTTTCTAGCTTTATAAAAGGATCTAGATCTTAATAGCATGGATTCTGTTTTTTTAGTGGCAATGTTATTATATTCAATTTTTATCTGTGCAATTGACTGTAGTAATAAATCTGAGGAGTATAGTTCATATTGTTGATTAAGATATTTTAATTTTTGTTCCAGACTATCTAGTTGTGATGTAATGCCTTTATATTTTCTAGAAGTATAAGAAATAGCAATATCGCTTAACTAAGCTTTAAAGGAGTCCCATATTATTGAGTCATATATATCTGAAGAGGTGTTTAATTCAAAAAAGCTTGGGATTTCTTAGTTTAATACATTAGGAAATTCCTCCTCATTTATCATTGTAGGGTCAAGGTGCCAAATGACAGATCTACGATGCCGGTTTGACAACACTTTTGTCAACCTGCATCACAGCAACAGGATTTATGTGGACCGCAAGTTGTGATAGACATAAATCCCAAATGTCTCCCGTCCTGTTTTTTCATCAGGGGCAACCACCCATATGGGGGACAAAGCCCCCCATACTAAGGATTCTCACCTCCGAGTTGGAGTTGATTTTGGGAGGGGGTGCAGGACTGGGAGACAGCTTGCCCATGTCTCGGGTGCACCAACACAGTGACCAGTTCAGCAAACTGTTGATTTTATTGACAGTGACATAGGTCACTGTATTGGTGTCACTGTCAGAGGGCATACCCCAAAGGATCAAGATTTTCTTAATATTTAATGTTCTGTCTCTTCTCTTCAATTTTTTTTTTTACCAGGAGTGGCACATTAAGCTGAAAGCTTGTTTACAGATGTGACCTGGGAGCACAGGGAAGTTAAGTGACTTGCTCAGGATCACACAGTATGCAAGTGGAGGCTTTGGGATTCAAACCCAAGTCTTCAGATTTACGGCTCAGAGCCTTAAACCACTGTGCTATACTGCCTCACTATTTTTAGCTTTATTGTAATGGGATCATGGTCAGAGATTAAGATATCTTAATATTGAGACTGTGTAATGTTATGTAGTAAAGTGGTAGAAACCAGGAAAAAAATCTTTGTGAGAGTATGATTGATGTATTGGGGACAAAAATGAATATTTAATGGCCACAGGGTTGTAATATCTCCATGGATCTTCCAATTTCAAATCTTTCATAAAGTTTTTTTAATATCAGAAAAGCAGAGGGGGACCTATTAAATGGGCCTTTAGATCTATCTAAAATATTATTCAAAGTTAAGCTGAAGTTGCCCCCTATCAGATATGGTGCACTGAAAGTTACAGAGTTTAGAAAAAATCCATTAAATAAGCTGGGTCATTTTCATTGGGACCATAAGTATTCACTACAGTACATGATTGCCCTGAAGTGATAATTTCTTGTATGGCATATCTACCTTTAGTATCTGTAAGCACCCTGCCTAGTTTCAAAATACCATTTTTTCCAAATAAGAAAAGCTACACCTCTAGAAGAAGGGTTATAAAAGGAGGCCATTCCCAGGCCCCACTTTTTCTGTAAGAAATCAAATTCTCTTTGAAAAAAATGAGTCTCCTGCAATAATAGAACATCTGTTTTCTTTCTATTTACATAATTACCAATTTTATTCCATTTGACTGGGTCTCTTAGGCCTTAAACATTTAGCTCAACATACTTAAGATCAGTCATGAGTTTACACAAAATAACATTTTTGTGACTTTACCTTGATACATATCAAATGTACCTGTGGTTACCACATGCCCAAATATGACCATTAAATAATTTCTAAATTCCATAAATCTTGTCCTACCCCCTCCCACATACTTCCCAAGATATCCACTTAAACCCCTGTGAGTGCCATTTTCCCCTGCCTCTTTAAATGAGAACTCCAGATATACATTCCCTCCTCCACAAAAAACACCCTTGCCCGTACTGTATCCCATCCCTTCCCCCCATGTCCATATTAACAAGATGGCTGGAGAAAGAAACTGGACTACCAGTGAGAGTGAACATGCAACAATATAAAATAAATAGTACCATAGGTGCAGTGAAAGGCCCTCAGAATGGATTTAGCAGATTCCTTTTCCTTCTCTGTCTCATTAATTATTAAAGGGGAAATAGAGAAAAAGCAAAGATTAAGCATGCACATAGTGACCAAATTAGTAGAAATGTATTATGCATTCCCCTTTATACTCAGTAAAAAATAAATGAAGGAGTCACCAAAGATAGTGCAAATATCGTAGCTCATGCATACAGTCTATCTTTTCTTACACCAAATTTTCAGCATAACCTTCTTATTACCCCACCTCATGAACCCCATGGGTGAAAGTTTTCAAATCCTCGCCGAAATGTGATTTCATCCCACCAAACATCATTCCATACCACAGGTGCAAAAACATATTTTGGCCAGGATTTGAAAAAAATGACAACTGTCACATTCATGAGGTGGCATGAAAAAATGGCTATGCTGAAAATCTGGGGTAGAAATAAGTTATAAGTGATCCTAGAAAAATGTCAACGTATGCTTGTAACTTTGTTATTTTTACATATTTTAACCCAAATTTTCAACATAGTCTTCTTATGACCCCACCTCATGAACAATGGTGGTGCAAATGTTCAAATCCTGCCCAAAGAGTGATTTTGCCAAGTGACTGCAAAATTGCCTTTTTGGCCTGATTTGAATAATCCCACCACCACTGGTCATGAGGTGGGGACCTATAAAGGTCATGATGAAGATTGGAAGAGAAAATATGCAAAAATGACAGTTATGCCTCAAAGTTCAAACCTCCATTAAAATACATTGAACTGCACTTACCTTAGTTTCTCATATTGCAGTTGTTGGTTCCAGCAGCAACATGTCTTCGATCAGAGATTGGATCCACGCCACGGGACATGTTCAGGTGAGTGAGGGTGGGTGGGGATTGTAGTGGGGGTATGGGGTGGTGACTACTGAGTGGGAGGTCAGGGTGGCAAGTGTCAGATCAGCAAAGGATCATTTTCTTTTTACAGCTTGAAAGGAGGAAAAACACATTAAGGGATGGTTTTCTTTATTACAACTGACATCTGAATACAGGGACGTGATCAGAGGGTGGGGGTGCAACTAGACACCAGGAAAATATGTAAATATGGGATTGCAGTGGGGCTTCCGCATGACTGGAAAACAAGTGCTACCTTCGAACCCAGAAGTGAGCCGGAAGCGAATGTGAAGCAGGAAGTTAGTGCACTGGGGATGGAAGTAGCAGCTCTGTGGTCAGTGGAGAGGACTGCATGTGCTTCAACTCCACTGTGGAAGAACACAGTCTGGGTATCTAGTCATATGCTTCCAGAACCTCCCCCATGTAATAGCAAGACATCAGCATAGTATCGCTATGCAGCTGTAAAAATATGCACCTAGAGAGTAAGCTGCAGTTTCCCTTCAAGACTGCTTTTTCAACTTCTGTGACAAGATAATTTAAAGTGAATTTGTACTCTGTTTATTTTCCCTGAACTATGTTTGGAAATCTACCACTGCTTCTAGAATAAGCTACTATTTGAAGGAAAGTGTGTTTGCTGTTAATTCATTCCTGAAAATTACTTAAATTTTGAGAAGATCTGTCTGCACAAATTGTTATTTTGCACATAAATGGTTTAAGACTACTTGCACAAGAGATAGATCACTTTTCACAAATTGCTATGTTGCACATTAATACTTGTTTATTTATTTGTTTATTTATTTTGCACAAGAGGCAGAGCCACATAAAAACTGTGTTTAGGCTAGAAGTACTGAATGTATTGTGATATAGACAATAATATTACAAACAAGTGTATATATGCTGACCACTTTATTATTTTGACTTAAGATCATTCTGCTGTTGGGACATAACATTCTATTAAAAATTGAAGCTAACCTAAGCCACTTTGGTTGTGCTGATTCCACCACAGGGTTTAGGAGGATGGTAGTCATACTTTTCTTGCTGGTTGTCCCATAGGTGATAGGTGGTTTGCAGTTTGCTGGAGCTGGGACCACCCACCCCCACCACTGGCGTCTCCTTCAAGTACCAAAAGGTGTTAATTTTCAATATTAAATAAACAGATTCTGTTATTTTATTTTGTTTTTGTTGACCAGGAAAGAAGGAGTAGGAAAATATGCTTATTTTCAGCCTCAACCCGGGCGGGGGGAGATGCAGATGGAAACCAGCAGAAATTAAACATGATTAAGCTATTGGAGGTATTTTTAGAGAATGAAGGAAATTTGGCCAAGACACTGGGGAAATTCCCTTACTCTTTATTTCTTCCCCCCCCTTCCTTGTATATATGAGGAGTGTAAAATTGAACTTCTGTCTCCAGTTACTAAAGATGAAATTCAACAGCCAATGAGGGCCCTGAAAAGAGGCACATCACCTGATTTGGATGGTTTATCAAATGCATTTTATTTTACATTTAGACAAATTATCTGGAATGTTAGAAGTAATATTTAATCACAATTTAGAGACAGACAAAATTAATAAAGACTTTGGTAAAGCAATACTTATTTTATTACATAAGAAAGGCTCAAAACAAGACATAAAAAACTGGAGGCCAATCTGCATTTTGAATTCTGATTATAAAATGTTGTGTATACATTTACAGAAAGCAGCATAACAAGTAATAGACTCCTCACAAACAGGTTCCATACAGGGTAGAAATATAGTACATCATTTACAATTACTTAGAGAGATTTTTGAATACAGTATCCGGAATAAACTATCTGGCTTTTTGTTTTTATTAGATCAGGCCAATGCATTTGACAAAGTACATCATTCTTATTTATTTTCAGTTTTACAAACCTACGGTATTCCCCAAAAAAATGGTAAATTGAATTACTGGCCTTTATATAGAAGCATCTCTGATCCCATATGTAAACATTCAATTTGGGCTTACAATTCCCCTAAAAACTGGATTGCAACAAGGATGCCCACTGAGTCCATTATTATATACTTTTTTTTTGGACCTGTTGAACAGACATATTAAATGGGTTACTAGCATCAAAGGGGTATCCCCGAATATTCTCATCCCACCTCAAAAAATGATGGCATATGCAGACGATCTCTGCTTAATAATACAAGATAGGATCTTAGGGGAGCAGGCCATGGCCACAATACAGGATTTCTCCAAAATTTCAGGATCGCAAGTAAACTTATCAAAAAGCAAAGGTATACAGATACACCCAGGTCCTATTGAGTACCACCAGTTAGCAGGAATCCAAATATCTTCTCAATTACTTCAGATTCTTGGAATATGGTATGTCCATGAGGGTTTGCTTCTGTTAATCTGGGAAAAGAAATTAGTGATTGGAGAACAAAAAGTACAACAATGGAAAAACTGGAAATTTTCAAAGGCTAAGAGAGTATCCATAGTAAAAAAAAAAAATGATTCTACCTATTTTTACATACCTTAGTTTTATATATCCTCCCCCACTCTCTATTGAAACTAGACTTTATAGTTTATGTTTACAAATGATATGGGAAGTAGATTAAACCCTATAAAGAGATAATACACATATCTTTCCAGAAAATCAGGAGGACTCAATATGATTGATCCACTTATATTTTTCCATTCATTTTTTGTATCCTCTACTCTATGCATAGGTTTTAAAACCTCGCGTTTCAGTTTGGCAGATATGGATATTTTCACTTTTAGAACCCTATTTAAATAAATGGGTTTCATCTCCCCAAAAGCACTTTCCCCATCTCTCTCCCACCCCCCACCTACCATTCTACCCCTCTCACCTTCCACCTACCATTCCACCCCTTCTACCACTCCTCTCCTCCTGTCTCCCCCTCTCTATCACCCTATCTCTTGTTGCTCCACCCCAGACTACCTAGCACTTATCTTTCTGTTCTTGCACTTACTGTATGACAATGTCAAATCCTTGACTGCCTAACCTCCTTTTCCCCACCCCTCCACCTCTTATTCCCCACCCCTTGCTCCACTTATGTCACCCCTAGGATGGTTTTCATTTGTATCTGTGTCTTGCTATATAAACCTGTATTGTTAATTGTGCATTGTTTGCCACTGACTGTTTGCTACTGTGCTAGTCTATATACATGTACTGTCTTTTGCTACTAAGTTAACCTCCTGACCTGTATTGTATCTTACCTCTGCTTACTTCTATGTTAACCTTGTGACCTTGTTTTGTATCTTACCACTGTTTTGCTTGCACCCATTGCTGACACGGAACCTTTGTAAAAGAACCCTTAGTTCAAAGGAATTTGTAATCCTAGTAATAAATAAATACTATAAAAAATACTTTCCAACTTGGAGGTTCCAAAATATGCAATTTCTACTTGGAAAAAAATCAAAACAGTGGAATATTACAAATCAAGTTTTAGAAACATAACAAAGTAAACTGATATGTATATTCACATAATGACACATACACATGTCCAAGAAGTTAAATTCCCTAACTGTACCCCAGCAAAAAGAAAACATACCCTGAAGCAATTGAATGATCCCAGGATCCCTCAAAAGATGTGGGACATTCTTTGATTAAGTTCCTTTGGGAAATTAGGGCTTAGGGGAAACATGAAACACAAAGCCGTATCAGAGAGGCTTTTCCCAGAATAGAATGTCAAAACCTAGAAGAAACTCAGGAACATTTCTTTCTGCTATGTGACCATACAAAACGGTTCTGAGTTTTTTTGGCAACTCAATGGAATTGGCCATTTCTTACCAGACTTACATACGAGACACTCATATTAGGAGGTTATTTATTTATTATTTATTTATTTAGCTTTAAGTCAACCAGGTAAGTACACTAGACAAGACAAATTGTCTATTTTCAGGTACGACCTGGGAGAGTACAGGAAATAGCATACTTAGACACTTGGGACAACATGGTACAGAATTAGGTGCAGGTTACATAACATGAGACTACAAGGTAAGATTACAAATCACAATGATTAGGAACAGGTTTACATCATAAGATTAACATAGGATTATACACTTGGTTAGGCTCCGGTTACCCACCTTGAGACTAACAGGTAAGTTTACACCTGAGAGGCAGAACATAAACTGTGGAGAAGTATAGAATGCTACATCGTTAGCCGGAAGTAATGTATGGGTGCAAGTGCTATCATGTGTCACAGGAGTTTTTGACACCCACAGGCCAATGCCAATTTAAGATGGCTCCATAGTGAAGAGCGTAGGCTGCCCTGCAAGGGGGGCAGCATGAACCTGTGTTGGGAAAGCGTTCCAGAGTTTAGGGGCATATGCTGCAAAGTCCCTTTCACCCATTTGGGTTCTGGTCACAGGCACCTTGAGTGCCACTGACCCCTGTGACCTAAGGTGATATGATGAGGATTCAGGATGTGCCAGCAGGCAAGCCACCTGGGGGGGGTTCCTGTGTTGAGGACCTTGCCTGTGAAGCAGCCAAGCATGACATCAATGTGCTTTGCAGGCGAGAGCCAGTTTAACTTATTGTAAAGCTCACAGTGATGAGTGAGCCGGGGGCTGACAGGGCGAAGCAGCAGATATTATAGGCCATCGACCATTTGGAGAGATGGGTCTTAGTGGTGCCGGCAAACAGCAGCAGCCCATAACATAAAGAGGGGAGAAGCATCCCTCTACTTAAGAACAACCACAGCATACGCTAGTGAGTTGTTTAGCCCTGTATGCCAGACCCAGTTTACAGTTGACTGTTTTACATATCCTCTGGATATGCAGGCCGAGGTCAAGCTGTGGGTCCAGCGTTACTCCGAGGTATTTGAAATTATCCGTTATGGGGATCGGGACATTATCCTTCCCTGTCACACAGAACGGAGTACGGGCGGCCTTAATCTTGGCCCGGGACCCCATGAGCATGGCCTGAGTTTTTTTTAGGTTAATAACAAGCTTGTGGTTCAGAATCCATGCCTGAATGTTAGCTAGGTCTGCACTCAGGTGTAGATTCATGACTTCGACCTCACGGGAGCGGGACAATATAACCAGATCGTCTGCATAGAAAAGTGGTTTACAGTGCGCAATAGCTTCGGTGAGATTATTAATATAGATGGAGAAGAGCAGTGGTCCCAGAATGGATCCTTGGGGAACCCCCATTGCTACCGAGATGGGACTCAAAAGCTCCTTGCCAAATTTGACCCGCTGTGTTCTACCAGACAGGTAGTTGTTGAACCAGCCAAGAGCAGCAGTGGAGAGACCAATCGCTCTAAGTTGAGTCGACAGCATGGCATGGTCGACCAGGTCAAATGCCTTTGAGAGGTCGATGAAGAGTGCCCCCGAGAGTTTACCCTGGTCCATGGCCTCTCTAATCCATAATGTAACAGTAACTAGGGCTGTAGAGGTACCGTGCTCCTTCCTGAACCCATGTTGTACTGGAGTCATTAGGTTATACTCCTGTAAGTATTTCTGAGAGTTGCCCTGCAACAACTTTCTCCAGAATTTTGCTAACTGCTGACAGGATGGATATGGGGTGATAGTTCTCTATCAGCTTAGGGTTCCCTTGTTTTAAGATAGGGACTACCCTGGCAACCTTCCATATGTCCAGGACCACTCCTGTTGCCAGGGACAGATTAACAATGTGCACCACCAGTGGTGCCAGCCAGGGTGCACCGAGACTGAGGAGCTTAGGTTCTAAGCCATCTTGTCCGGCACTAGAGTAGGAGGAGAGTCCCTCTAGCAGTTTCTGTACCTCTTGAGCCATCACTGCCCTGAACCAAAAGGTTGGGTGGGGTGAGATGGCTGTTGAGGGGTGGTTGCCACTACCTCCTCCAATATTTGGGAACGACGTTGTGTACTCCGTCAGATCCGTAAAGTAATGGTTGAAGGAGTTGGCAATGGTTTCCAAGTTATTACAACTGGCACCATCAATTATCATGCCAGTGGACTCAGTTCTCTGTGCACCACTAGCAACTTGTTTAATGTTCCTCCAGAACTGTCTAGGATCCCTGGCCGAATTCAGTAAGGCGGATTTGCAAAATTCCCTCTTGGCGATCCTAATGTTCCTCTTGCACTCATTTCGGAGTTGCCTATACCTCAGGAGGATAGTGTGGTCAGCCGTGGCCTTGAATTTGGCCCAGTACTTATCTCTGGTGTTGAGGAGTGCCAGAAGGCTACCATGTAGCCATTTAGTGGCCATTCCCCTCACCCTCCACCTGATGAGGGGGGCATGTTTCTCCTGCAGTGCCTTTAGGGTGCTAATGAAGTGACTGACAGTGGTTGCAGGGTCACTGCTATTCCAAACTGCCACCCAGTCTGTGTACTTGATGTCATTTTGATAGGTCAGTTCAAACTTTGAGTAATCTCTGATCTGGATAATTTTATGGGGAATTTTTTGATGTGACACCCTCCAGACACAGTACACTGGGGAGTGATCCGAGATGGAGTCCGGAAGGATGCCCGACGAGCCTATCCTATCTGGTCTATTTGTCAGGATCCAGTCCAGGAGTGAGCCCTTGCCACCCCCACTTGGGCATCCGGTAGGCTCCTTGACAAGTTGAGTCAGCGAGAGACTGGCAAGTGATGGTTCAAAGGCCTTAATGTTACCACCCAGCCAATTTAGGTTGAGGTCACCCAGAATGATTAATTCATTTTGCCTTGTTACTGAGCCTATTGCTCCCAGGAGGCCAGTCAGTCCCTCTAGTCCCCCCTTAGGTGGATTGTATTTGTATACAATGTGAATCTTTTTTGTCGTACCCAGTAACAGTACCGTATGCAAGGCCTCACAGGAGGTCTTCAAGGGTTGTTGGTCAGGTAGTTCGGACAGATTAAGATGGTTCCTGTAGTAGACCAGAATACTACCACCTCTTTTACTTCCCAGTCGATCACACCGGATAAAGTCATAACCAGGGAGGGCACATGCTGAGCTGGGGGTGGTCGCCTTCAGCCAGGTTTCTGTAATTCCAAAGATGTCCAGACTGTATTGAGTTACCCAAACCCTAAGTTCCATTAGGTTTGGGAGCAGGCTTCTAATATTTAGATGGGCTACTTTCAGCCCTTTTACCACTGACCAGCCCCCTTGTGAGGGGGTGGTTTGGGATAAATGCCCAGGGTTTAGTTCGATGTCTCCTGCCAGCACAAGTGTCACCAGCATGAGCCAGAGTAGATGCCTTAATGGGGGAGGTCTCTCCTTGCACAGTGATCTACGATCAATGTGCCTACATTTATGAGAAGGTCTCAGCAGGCACCTTAGTTTGAGGCCACTGAGGACCACGGTCGGGGGAGAGCCATTTGCTATGGTGTTAGAGAAGGTAAAATCCAACTCTTCCGGTTGAACACATGTACACCATGGTGCTGTGTTTATGGGATCAGCTGTCCCATAGGTCCAGGAGATCCAGAAGACGGTAAAGCACACAGTGGCTATAGTGGGTAGTGAACCTAGGAATAGCCGGCACCAGACTCGCTTCAGTGGGAGCTCAGTGAGGCCCATGTCTCCTCCAGTACAGACGTCCCCCTGGGACAGAACCACCATGGGCCACCAAGGATACCCTACAATGCCCTTGTGCAGTTGCCTGACAAGTAACACCACACAGTGGCACAGGTGGTGTTGTTAGCAACATATAACTTAGGGTCGTGCTACCTTGTTGTGCAGCAAGCCCCTGCGACCATAGTAACTTACAGGGTGGCAGTCTAGAGTAACCCTCAAATTGGAATTACTATGTAGGTTGGTAGCATAGGAGACAACTATCTGAGACGCCTGTAGCGATATACCGGAGGTCTGGAGATTAACCCTACCACTTTTAACTTGCTGGGTTGGAAGTCTCTTACCTTGGTAGTCTAGTCTGCTGCTGGTAGAGGTCAGTCAAGGACAGAGTACAGCGGTTATACCCTAGATTCGCCCTCCAAGTTGTACTACTCAGTTGGACTGTAAGGATGCACAATTGGATAACAGCCTGGGCAATATACTGGCAGTCGAGCATTTACCCCTGCACTAAAGTTACCATACAGGCATGCAGGCTTAAGAGCAAATAAACTAGTAGGATACGGGCGTGCATCCTTAGCACAACTAAAATAAGTAAAATACAACTAAAATAAGTAAAATGCAAGGGTTAGGCATGAACAAGTTGCAAAAGCTATTTTCCAGAGTAGCAGACTGAGCAGCAAACACTTAGAAATATTGTAGCAGACTGTGCAGCAGACAATTAGAATACATGGGTTAGGCTTGACAAAGTGCAGAGGCTATTCATTTTGCAGCAGATTGTCTGTAGTGACAAAGTCAGGTAGGGGAATAGCAGTGGATCCAGAACCTAAACAATCCCCACAGCGCCTTACCACCCTACTCAGTCTGATTGGACAGAGTGACACTGGGAGCGTGGCTACTGCGTATTTAATGGGAGGAGGAATGGGTGACGGTGGTCAAATTCAAACAAAGAGATGAAGAGGGCCTGAGAATTTCCAGTGGCAGGCAGGGGAGGTCACCCGGCAGGTAAGCGACTCAATATATACCACAGGATCACAGCAGGCTAGTTTCTCAGTCCACCTTTCTAAGAATGGCTTCCCAGTTCCAACTCCCTCCACAACCCCTTCTGGATTCCACCGATGCTTCAGAAAAACTTGCGACTGGATTTCAGTCTGCAGGGGAGGTCCGACCAGTTTCCCGGTGCCTCAGCCCCGCGGCTTGCAGCTTCGTGGGGGGCAGGGGGCAAGAGCTGCCCGCTCCCAGCAAGGACAAGGACAGATAAGAGTTTAAGCAGCAGTTCATGCTGCTTTTTGTTCAGGGAGCAGCAGTTTGTGTTAGCCAATCGGCGCTTCTGCCAATCAGCTGTGCAGAAATGGCACCAAATTCAAACAAAGAGCTGCAGGGGGCTCGAGAATTTCAGCAGCAGGTAGAGAAGGTCGCTCGGCAGGTAAGCAACTCACATATACCACAGAATCACAGCAGGTTAGTTTCTCAAGTCCACCTTTCTCTAAAAATGGCTTCCCGGCTCCAACTCCCTCCACAACCCATTCTGGATTCCACCGATGCTTCAGAAAAACTTGCAACTGGATTTCGGTCTGCAGGGGAGGTCCGACCGGTTTCCTGGTGCCTCAACCCCGTGGCTTGTGGCTTCATGGGGGGAAGGGGGCAAGAGCCGCCAGCTCCCAGCAAGGACATGGTATCTTGACAATATTTCATCCTAGCACATTAAATGTGGTCTTTACTATTATAAACTTCTATCTCTGGCAAGCTAGGTGTCAATACGTCTTACAACAATTACAATCCACAAATCTTTCCATAGCTATCAAGATTGAACACCATACTGTACAGATCCATACCTGTGTAGTACAGTATAGTGTGCACGCCCATTCACCAACACTGTGGACCAATGGGCTTACAGATCATACTGTAAGCTGTCATTTGGTGAGTAGCAGGGTGGTATTAGGGTGGGGTGCAGCCACCCACCAATGACGGGTGGGAGAGCTTGGTGGCAGCGGTCCTCAGAGGGTGGTGGGAAGGGGAGTTCCACTGGCAATTGGAGATGGCGTTATCAGATGGATGCCTGTGATCAGGCAGAATGGGTAGGAGGGGGATGCCACTAGGCCACCTGGGTTCTATTCATGGCATTGTATGGAGATCATGGTTATGGGGGGAAGGGGGGATCCACTAGCCTACCAGGGAGTTTAATCCATACTTCTGTATGGTGATCATGGGATATGGGCAGGAAGGGGGATACCACTAGCCCACCAGGGATTCTACGGGTACCTTTTCCCACCATCGGGCAAACGGGGAGGGAGGGGGGGTCCACTAGACTACCAGGGCATAAAGGGTGCTTGTGCATGGTGTTCGGGGGGGTTGCCACCCATGGCAGGCAGCTGCTGTGTTGCACCATGCAATACAGCAGCCCGCCTGTGGGTGGCCTGGACTTGTGCCTTGTTTTTTCTGGCTCAACTTTGAGCCCCCCATGTGGCTCAATGCAGGGTTGTGCCAGCATATGCGCTGCACATCCCGGGCTGAATATTGGGATGTGCAAGGGCACGCCCCCTGCATTTACACCACATACATTACCAATGCACCCCGGTGCATCGGGAGTTCTGCATCGCAACTTGCCCCTTTGAATATCGCGCCAGGGTGCATTGGTGGGTTGTGCATGGCGCATCCCTATTGCGTCATGTGCAACCCCTTTGAATATCCAGGCCCCTGTGTACAAATGGCATGATGTAGTTTTGTTTGTTGATATTTCTTTGTATTTTGTAAAGCATTTATTTCAATAAAATTCCCTTTACTCTTCAAGAAATGTCATGGGATCTTTAATGTCCCCCTGAGCAACCACCAGAACAGGCAGATGGGACCACAGTTTAATGTCTCATAAACAAAACACCACCTTAGGAGTATAGCCCTTATGCCACACTACAGTGTCAGTACTGGGTGTTACCCCAAGTTCTTGGTGTGGGTCTATAACCCCTAGCCTTCTGATCTTATAGCCTTAGAGACAAGTGTGCAACCTGCTGAGCCACTGACACTGCTAATGAATAACTGTGCCAGGTAACCTCACTCCTGCTTTGTGTCAGATGCAGATTTTATTTTAAGTTTGGTAGTGTTCTCTCCAAAAGTGGAACATGGACTTGCCCAATAAAAATTGATTACTTATTCTTATTAAAACCTGTCAGTCAGGCTGGCCCGGTGGCACTGAGGTTTGCAGTACTAGATATCACACCTCGCTCCATGTCGGTGACCTGAGAGGATTAAGTGTCCAGAAGATTGCTCTCCTCTCCCAGGACTGCATGCTCCACCAAATGACTGCCACCAGAGGGAGGGAGGGAGGGAGGTCTGGTGGTAGTGTGGGACAGGTGCAGCAGAAGAAGGGAGGTGCTGCAAGCCCAACGTGGGGATGGGAGAAAATGGAGGACAAAAGGGAAGCTGGACAGGCATATATGAAACCTGCTCACTGATCCCTTACCCACCACATCACCAGGTCCCCAAGGCTGAAGACTGAATTTGTGCTTGGGGGGGTGAGATGGCCCTTCCCCTCCTGACCCCATTATGTGAGAGGAATCTGTGGGGCTATTCTGACCCTCAAATAAGTCCTAGGGAGAGGCAGGACAGTGGGGAGAAGCTGAAGGGAGCCCTGCCTATCCTGGCTCCAGGAGGATAAACAGAATATGGAAAAGAAAAAAAAACATCAATCATAAATGTATTATAGGGGCGCAGTAGCACCCTTATAGTTAGGGTTGAGCAACAGGTTATATGTTAAACCCTAATTTTGCACCTTAATAACGCTGGCAGCATTTAATGAAAGTAGGTAAAATTTTGCATGTGTTATCTAGGAGGCAAGGTCTAAATCAATGGAAAGTTTTGTGATGGCAGCTTGTGCAGTTTCTGAGATTCACGTATGTCATTTTACTGTAGATGTCGAATTTTTTTCCCTATACTTAACAGAGTGTTTGGGTTTGATCACATGTATAGCCTACACAGAATGGAATTTTTTTCTGAAACTTTTAGGGCAGAAGCATCTTTTTGCCAAGGTAGTGCCTTTCGAAGGTTTCGTGGTAAAATATTAAATGGGTCCAGAGTTATAAAGATCTAAAGTTTTGGTTTTCTTCTCTTCTGAGCATGTTCAGTCATTTTTTTGGTATAACGTTCTGATATGACACCAAAAATTCAGTCACAAGATCATTTTTGGCTTCTCACCACTTGCTTGCCACAACATGAAAAATCTTTTTTGTGCTGTGACAGCCGCCATCTTGTTTTTTCCCCTCAAACTAAAAAACATGGAAAATGCATAAAAATGATGTAATTTTAAAAATCAAACACCAGAACCTGCTAAACAGGACCCATTTAGCAATATTCTAATGCTTGTTTTTTTTAAATAATGTCCAGAAATATATTTTCTGGCAACTCAAAATCCAGGGTGCCCAGCTTAGTGAGAGGAGCTGTTCACCCACATTCTTTGTATGAAAATGGTGGGACTTTATTGAATGCTGAAGCCACAGCTGGAAGTTGTGCTGTCAGCTTCAGCCGAAGCAGTGAACCAGTGATCTGCTATTCCGTGTGTGTGTGTGTGTGTGTGTGTGTGTGTCTCTATCTACTGTATCTCTCTATTTAGATCTTAGCGGAATGGGGTGCCCACCCCCTGCACTGCTTCTTTCTTCCTCCTTTCCTACAGGTCACCTGCCCCCCCACTTCCCAAAGTTATCTGTTTTATTTATTAAATAAGTGGGCTAGGATGCCCACCCCCAGCACTGTTTCTTTCTCCCCCTCTCCTCCAGGTCGCCTGCCCTTCACTTCCCAAAGTTATGTCTTTTATTTATTAAATAAGCAGACCAGGGTGCCCACCCCTGGTATCACTTCTCATGACCCCTTCCCCTCCAGGTTGCCCAGCTCTGTTCCCATAATGTACCTGGTGGCATTGGGGTGATGCCCAATCCCCCGTGTCAGAATATCATCTGAAATAAAGAAAACTGTCCTCAATTTTTTTTACTCTGTACAAAAGGAAATGGTTCCTCACTGATCTGACTTCTCCCACATGCACAACCCTCCCACCCAACCCCAAAGTCCCACTCAGCAGCTTCTGCCTCACACCCTCCCTCACCCCCACACACAGTCACTCACCTGAACATGTCCCCAGTGGGGAAAGGTCAGCCCTGTGGTGGTCGGCCTGTAGGAGCATGAGCACTCCTAATGTCTGGGAGAAGTTTAGGCCAGTTGAGGTGGCAGAGGTTGTTGGGGTGATCTTGAAGCTGTGGCCCACTTTTTGTGAACTGGACCTGGACCTGTCCCCGACCCATCTCCTAGTGAAATGGGCCAAGACCATTGGTCCACTGTTCACCAGGATAATCTGGTCATTTTGGAGGGGATCTTCCCTGATGCCCTGAAGGAGGCACTGGTGAGGCCACTCCTGAAGAAACCATCACTCGACCCTGATATCCTGGCAAATTGTTGACCTATCTCCAATCTCCCATTTTTAGGGAAGGTTCATGAGAAAATAGTGGCACTGCAGCTCAAGGCATGCCTCATGGCCTATGACATCTTGGAGCCATTCCAGTCCAGTTTCAGGGCTAGGCATAGCACCGAGATGGCATTGGTCAGGGTGCAAATAACATCCTCAGGGCAAGAGATAGGGGAGACTGGTCAATTCTCATTCTCCTCAATCTCTCCTCAGCATTTGACACTGTAGACCACATTGTGCTTTTAGATCACCTAGAGAATACTGTAGACCCACTGGTACTGTCACCAATTGGTTTGAGTCCTATCTCTTAGGCAGGAAGCAATGGGTAGTGATGGGGAATTTCTCCTCCTCCCCAAAGCTCCTGTCATGTGGAGTTTATCAAGGGTCGATCCTCTCACCAATGTTGTTTGCTGTGTACATGCTACCCCTGGTAGAGTTCATTAGATGGTATATTCTGGATTTTCACTGTTATGCAGATGATACCCAGCTATCTATGTCTTTTGCCCCTGGAATAAATGATGCAATAGAAGTGCTAAATAATTACCTGGCTGAAATTCAGGACTAGATGGCCTCCAACTGGTTGAGGCTAAATCCCAACAAGACGGAGGTCATGGTGATTCAGCCTGGTTGTGGGCATGATGGGACTGCCTCCAAAGTGGCAACAGGATTAGTCTTGGAAACCACACTGTTGATGGCTTCTCCTAGGGTAAGAAGTCTGAGTGTCTTCTTGGATGACAGACTGACAATTGATGCTCAGGTATCTTCTGTTGTCCAAAGTGATTTCTATCACTTAAGGAATGTTACCCAGATTAAACCCCTAGTTCTGCCCGAGGACCTGCCATCACTGGTACACGCCTGTGTTACTTCCAGGCTTGACTACTGTAATGCTCTGTACTTTGGGGTCTGTGTAGGGACCCTCTGCTGGCTGCAGCTCATGCAGAAGGCAGTGGCCAGATTACTGATGGGCCTGTCTCGGTCATGTCACATGACCCCATTCCTGCAAGATCTGCACTGGCTGTCAGGTGGAGGATTATCTTCAAGGTGGTGTTGTTCACCTGCAAGGCCCTGTATGGATTGGGCCATGGTTACCTGATGGATCTCCCTTACCCTTGCCACTCCAGTCCATTCCCTCTGCTCCTTCACTAGGGGCCTCTTTGCAGTTCCAAGGGCCATGCTGAAAACTTTCAGTGATTGAGCATTCAATGTGGCCAGCCCAGCCCTCTGGAACTCACTTTCCAGCTCTGTAAGGAAGGACCCATCAGTGGAGGCATTCAAGAGGGGTCTAAAGACTCATCTTTTCAAACAGGCCTTTATGGACTAACCATAATGTTTTTAAGTCTGTATTTATTAGGTGGGATATTCAGACTCTGACAGGCAGGGGCGCAAGCCTGGGCGCAGCACAACTGGGCTGTGCCAGGGCATGGACCATGCGATATTCAATGGTGTTGTGCCATGGCTCAGCACCATTTAATATGGCACTGAGGACACATGAACTGAGCACAACCCAGTGGCACTGCACCAGTGCAAGTGGCAGAAGGGGGGCCGGGGATGCGCCAGCGCAAGTGCAGTTGCACTAGGTGCATCAACCACGATATTCAGCACTACGTATGCAAATGAGGCCATTATGCATGCAAGGCACAAATGGGGCCATTTGCATGTCATTATGGCCCCATTTGCATGCGGTGCACCGATCCCCGGTGACTTGCTCCTGGTACCCTGCCAGGCTGCTGCAATCGGGGACCGACACCCTGCTGCCCCCTCGGCAGGCTCTGCTCCCATCCGCCCAATCCCAGGCATGTGTAAATATAATCCCTGGTGGTCCAGTGGACCACTCCCTATCACCTGATTGTGGGCATATGTGTACATATCCCTGGTGGTCCAGTGGATCACTCACTATCACCCGATCATGGGCATATGTTTACATATCCATGGTGGTCCCATGAACCTATCCCCCTCCCTGGACTGCGGGCATATTATATATATCTCCCTGGTGGTCCAGTGGACTGCAGTCCAATGCCCAATCACAGGCAGAAGGGATTTCCATCCCTGGTGGCCCAGTGGACTGCTATCTAGTGCCCAATAGTGGGCAGTAGTGAACCCTATCCTTGGTGGTCCAGTGGTAGTGCCCCTCCCACCCACCCACTGGGGTCCCCACCACCCAGCACCCCCTCCTGTCAGTGGCAGGTGGCGGCACCCCACCTGCATGCCTCCTGGCTGCCCGCCAACTGACAGCATACAGTAGGGTCTGTACGCCTATTGGTCCACCGTGTGGACCAATGGGCATGCAGCCCATACTGTACTACACAGACCTGATTCATGAATGGGTTCATTTATGTTTTGGGACTGTGTAGTACAGTATGGTCTGCATGCCTATTGGGCCACGTTGTGGGCAAATAGGCGTACAGACCCTAATGTACGCTGTCAGTCAGCGGCTGGCCGGGCGGCTTGCAGGCGGGGTGCTTCCGCCCACTGCTGATGGGGGGTGCTGGGCAGCAGGGGCCTCAGTGGGCAGGTAGGGAGGGGAGTACCACTGGACCACCAGAGTTTTGCTACGGTGTTTCCACCCGCGATCAGGCACTGGGGGGTTCACTGGACCACCAGAGATATTTAGGGCAAATGCCTGTGTGACAGGGTTGGTCCCTGCCACTCAATAGATGTACTCATCCTTTATCTTTTCTCTGGTTGCAACCACTATTATCCCCTCTTCTAATGCTATCCCTGTATCTTTCTGTATGGAGGCAGGCCACCTCCTTAAACAGCCCCCCCCCAACTTCTTTCCCTCTCCTTGTTTTATTTTTTTTCTGTTATTCTATCTGGGTACATTTGTATAAAATTTTGGAGTTGACAAATACTTTGCCTGTAATTGGGAATTAATGCAGACTCTATTCCCATATAATATTGTGATTGTATCTGGTTTTGTCTGAGAATAGGAAACTGTACAATATCTGTGTTAGCCCTCCAAGTAAATATGGACTTCTGGGCATATGGTAATATTTGAGAGTTCTTCTGATAACAAAAAGAGAGTATTGTTTGTTGTTCCTGAAAAGACTCTTAAAAAAATAGCATGCTTTCTGTTAAAAACGCTCCCCCATTTCTAATGCTAGCTGAGTTTAGCCGCATGACCGTTCACACAAATGCGAAGGCTGTACGATCATGCGCATGATCATGTAGCGCATCTTAATTTTATAAATCTAAGGACTTGAGCCACATTTAGGCTCTCCTGGGAATGTGTCCTCCACAAAATTGCAATGCAGAACTGTCTAATGAAGGGGGAACAGCTCTCTAAGGAGTTCTCTGTTACTGGGAGAGAAAGAAAGCCGACGGCTTGAAATTTCAGCTGAAAGCTGTTCCCTGTGGTGTGGATTTTGTTGTAGTCCAGGCCTGCTGCTCTATAAATGGTGACCACTGTTTATAAAACTCTAGAGAATGTTTTTATTTTTATTTTGTCATTTTAAATAGATACAGGACAGGTCACAAATAAAATATAGCTTTCTGGAAAGTACAGACTACAGATAGGAATAAACATAGTATATTTTATTTCTGTACTCCTAATAAAACCCAAAGAGAGAATTATATGAAGCTTCACATTTTGTAGATGGTCGAATTATGTCCAAATAAGGAGGTTACCTGTGCTCATGTGTTGAAATGCTCCTGTAGATTAAAGGAAAGGTCTGCTTGCTAGCAGTCTCTGCAGCTAACTGAAAGCCTCTATAGGGAATCAGCGGTCCCTTGTGGACTATTTTTATATTAACATACCTGTCACTCAAAAAGCAGGAGATCAATCCTGAAAGTATAACATTTTAGGAAAGCATATTTTTGCAACTTAAGTATACCCACAGATTGTTTACATCTATTAGAGGTTTTTATGAGATGTAGATAATTGTTATAATAGCTAATAAAAGAGTTTTATGTGTTGATGATGCTGTGTCACCTGATTCAGGTAGGCAGGTACTTAAGTCCTACCTGAACTGGCACTAAGCAGATAGGATCAGTATCTGTTGACCTGTGGAGAGAGAGAAGGTTCCTGTGGAAGAATTTGCTTTGTATTACTTTATGTTATCAAAGTTGTTTTCTTTTGTTGTTATTTTCTTTGGACATTTCTGTTATCTAAATGGTGCAAGAAGAAAAAGTTTATGAAGATTAATAAACATCCCAAAGGCCAACGTGTGTTGCACCTTATCCTTTGTGTCCTGTGTCCATCTGTAGAACCCACACCGTAACAAGTGGTGTCAGAAGTGGGATTCTACTGCCTGCTTCTTCTTGCCAAGAAAGGGAGATGCAGCGGTGAGTATTTCCTGATGCCCGAGGTGAACATGGAGGTGGGTGGCCAGGTTCAAGGCACCCTCACAAGACATATGATGGCCCAGACAGGGGCCCAGTTGCTGACTGGTTTACCTGATGTTCGCCCAAAGGTCAAGAGGCAACCATCTGAAAAGTCAGAGTATGAATACAGTGAACCTGGAGATGGAATACCCTTAGAACAACCCTTGGAGACCGAGAACCTGGAAAAAGAGATAGATGCTTCTTATATGGAACAGGCTCCTATGGAAGATATTGGAGAGCTGTTGAAATGGCTTTGCATCTGGCAAGTTCAGCTGGATAAAGAACGAGAGATTGACCGAAGGAGACAAGACGTCAAGTGGGCAGACACCATGTGGGTGTTACAGGCCATATGAACTGAGCATGCAGAAAGACCACAAGGCCCAAGAGACATTAAATTAATCCACTTACATGACTGTGATGATATAGAGGCATGCCTCACGATGTTTGATAGGGTAGCTCAAATATGTGGGTGGCCCAAAGAACAGTGGGTAGTACATCTTGCCCTTCAGTTAACTGGGAGAGCACAAGTTGTGTATAGCCATTTGGTTATACAGGTTGCTGATGACTATGAACATGTTAAGAAAGAAATCCTAAGGAGATATGATATCAACACCGAGACCTACCGGCAACATTTTCAGTTTCTTAAGATGCAGTCCACTGATGCCCCGAGGGAAGTCTATGCTCACCTGAAGGATTTAAGCAATAAATGGCTACAGCCTGGTAGTAAGACAGTCCAGCAAATAATGGAAGCCATTATGACTGAACAATTTATTAAGATACTACCACAGGACGTACAACTGTGGGTTCAAGAACACAAGCCTGAAGGAGCAAAAAAAATGATTGCTCTGGCAGAGGACTTCCTGGCTGCAAGACCTGCTAGAGGGAGAAATCCTGGGGGATCTCATCTTCTCCTACCACAAATCTGGTAAGAAGTACTTTTCCTAATGATAACTTTAGACCAAAGAGAGAAGCAAAAAGTGAAAGGTGGGAGAGGTACCCATATCTGAAATAGTGTGCCATGAATGCCAGAAGAAGGAGCACCTAATAGAAAATTGTCCAGCAGTAAAATGAGACTTTGGACACTTGGCCTTAGCCAACTGGGCACCTTACATTGCTACAGTTAAAATGGGACCCCATAAGATACTAGGTTTTCTAGACTCAGGAAGCCATCAGACCCTGGTTTGAGCCGACCTGGTGGAAGATGTAGAAAAATCAGAAGGAGGGACCATGGTCACATGTATACATGGGGACACTCATTTTTATTCAACTACCATATTTGATTTAACGATAAATGGAAGTACTAAAGAGTTATCTGTTGGGATTGTTCCACATTTGCCTGTCCCAGTAATCATCGGACAGGATCATCCTGACTTTTCCACCCTGATGATGAAAAATGAGTTGTCATCTGTTCTGGCTGTAACAACCCAGTCACAAGCTAAACATACAGATGAGCAGTTGGAACAGGTATTTCCCTTTACAGAAGAACTGTTTGAATCCCCGGGTAAGCCATGAAAAGAAAAAGCAGAGAAACAAAAAGAAAAGAAAAGAAAGACTGGCAAAGCAAAAATATTATGGGACCTGTAAATCTTAAGCCAGAGACTATAGTCCATGACCAAAGACAAGATGTGTCTCTAACTAATTTTTTTTTCACAGGTTGGAAAAAGTGTTAATGATGGGTCACCTAGGTATCTTCTGTTGAAAAACATTCTGTATAGGGAGTGTACCAATCCCAGAAATGGGAATAAGATAATACAGTTGGTTGTTCCCCAGAAGTATCAAAAGGAAATAATACACTTAGCCCATGATATTCCTCTAGCGGGGCATTCTGGGAGAGATACCACTTTGAACAGGATTTTAGGTCAATTTCATTGGCCAGGTATCCACGAGCAGGTGGCAGAATATATTTAGAGTTGCCCCGAATGCCAGCAGGTAGCACAGATAGGGAAAAAGGATATGGTGCCCCTCCAAAGTATACCCTTAGTTAGCCAGCCTTTCGATAGGATCACCATGGATGTGGTAGAACCCCTTCAAACAAGTTCTAAAGGTAATAAGATTTATATTAGTCATTTGTGACTATGCTGCCAGGTATCTAGAGGTGATTCCTATGAGAACTGTAATAGCTCAGAGGGTAGCAGAAGAACTAGCTTAAGTATTTAGTAGAGTGGGCATCCCAAAGGTTATTTTAATGGACAGAGGTACCAATTTTACTTCGGTAATGTTAAGAGAGTTATACAGATTGCTGGGAATTTAAGTGGTAAGAACCTCCCCATACCATCCTCAAATGGATGGGTTGGTGGAAAGGTTTAACAAAACACTAAAACAAATGCTACAAAAATGTGTTAATGAGGAAGGAAATAACTGGGATATATTTTTACCCTACCTTCTGTTTCCTATAGAGAGGTACCGAAGCCTCAACTGGATTTTCCCCTTTTCCCTTTTATATGGTCGAAATCCCTGAGGATGTTGTCAAGGAATATTGCGAGGAGAATGCCCAAATAGGGAAACAGGGAGTATTGGAGTACATGACGGCTGTGAGGCAGCACCTTAAAAAGTATGTTACATTGGCCCATCGTGCATTACTAGACAAACAAGTCCAACAAAAGGTTGAGTATGATAAAGGGGTGGGGCATAAACAATTTGCCATAGGAGATCAGGTACTGCTCCTCCTATCTGCCAGTGAAAATAAACTACTGATAAAATGGCAAGACCCCTACAACATCATTAGACAGGTAGGGCCAGTAACATATGAAATACACATGCCTAACAGGAGGTGCAGTAAACAAATTTACCATGCCAATTTACTAAAATTGTGGCATGAGAGACTAGAATCTCCTAATTTGAGTGGTTATATTCAGACGGTATGTCAGGAGTCTGAGTTAGATGTGGCATATGAGAGATTGGAACACACTGGCCAGGTTAAGGAGGTACACATTAACTCTGCCCTAACTGCTCACCAGCACACCCAACTACAACAGTTGCTAACTACATTTGCAGACACCTTCACTAATGTCCCTGGTCGAGCTATAAGCATCGAGCATGACATTAGAATAACACAGAATACTCCCATACATCAAAAACCGTACCATCTACCCGTACATGTAAGAGATGAAGTGATCAAAGAAGTAAGGTCCATGGAAAAGCTGGGGATAATTCAGCCCTCCCATAGTGCCTGGTAATCCCCGATGGTAATTGTTCATAAAAAGAAAGGTGGTATTCACCTTTGCCAAGACTTTCAAAAAGTGAATGCCGCCTCCCTTCTAGACAGATATCTCATGCCAAGGATAGACGACATTATTGATCATCTGGGGAATGCTAGGTACATATCTACACTTGATCTCACGAAGGGGTACTGGCAGATACCTCTTACCCCTCAGTCCAGAGAAAAAAAAGCATTTAGTACCCCGTTGGATTGTTTGAGTTTATCACTATGCCCTTTGGCCTACATGGAGCGCCGGCTACATTCCAGCACTTCATGGACCAAATGCTTCAACAATATGCCTTGTTTTGCTCGGCATATTTAGATGATGTGGTGGTGTTTAGCCCTCATTGGGAGACCCATCTACATCATCTAGAGCAAGTTCTGGGGATGATCAAAAATGCGGGAGTTTCCATAAACCCCACAAAAATGTTGTATGGGACAGACTGAAACTAAATATCTTGGCTTTATTATCGGGAATGGGGTTATATGCCCAGAAATAAGCAAGGTAGAAGCAGTCTCTACATGTGGAATACCACAGACCAAGAAACAGGTCCGTGCCTTTTTAGGGTTAGCGGGGTATTATAGATGTTTTATTCCACGATTGTCAGCAATAGCAGACCCTCTGACTGAACTAACAAAAAAAATTATTTTACATCTATTAGAGCTTTTTATGAGATGCAGATAATTGTTATAATAGCTAATAAAAGAGTTGCATATGTTGATGATGCTGTGTCACCTGATTCAGGAAAGTGGGTACTTAAGCCTTACCTGAACAGGCACTAGGCAGATAGGATCAG
This sequence comes from Neoceratodus forsteri, assembly GCA_016271365.2. NCBI lineage: Eukaryota > Metazoa > Chordata > Ceratodontiformes > Ceratodontidae > Neoceratodus > Neoceratodus forsteri. Next base: position 254,183,709 of record CM028137.1, on the reverse strand, counting down.
TATCTGCTGACCAGTGGAGAGAGAAGGTTCCTGCTGAAGAATTTGCTTTGGATTACTTTATGTTGTCAAAGTTGTTTTCTTTTGTTATTATTTTCATTGGACATTTCTGTTATTTAAATGGTGCAAGAAGAAAAAGTTTATGAAGATTAATAAACTTTCCACAAGCCAACATGGGTTGCACCTTATCCTTTGTGTTCTGTGTCCATCTGTAGAACCCACACTGTAACAGCCTGCAATCAAGCTATAGAGAGCGGTCCACTGGACCACCAGGGATATTTAGGGCATATGCCCGTGATCAGGCTATAGAGAGCGGTCCACTGGACCACCAGGCATATTGAATTCATATGCCCATGATCAGAGATTGGTGAGCAGTCCACTGGACCACCAGAGAGATAATTTACTTATGCCTGCAATCGGGCTACGGGGTGGAGGGGCTCAACACTTCCTGGGCAGGGTCTTGGGACAGTGTTTTGGGAGGTCGGGTGGCCACCTATGGCAGGTGGCTGCTGTGTTGCACCTGCAATATGGCATCCCACCTGTGGGTGTCCCCGACTTGTACTCTGCTGAAACGGGCACAACTCTGTGCCTCCCTGAGCGGTGCAAGGTGGGGTTGTGCCTGCATATGTGCCAAACATCCCTGGCTGAATATCGGGATGTGCTGTATATGCATGGGCACACACCCCCGTACTTGCACCGCATACATTACTGGTACGCCCCGGCGCATCGGGGTTGGGCAGCACCCTCCTTGAGTATCGTGGTTAAGACATTGCGTCTGCATGGTGCAAACTCCTTTTAATACTCCCACCCTTATCTGTTATTTATTTATAATTGCTTATTTATGTCTGAATTTTAAACTTCTTGTATAACTTTTAACACTTTATTCGATTGCTATTGTTAGCCTGCCTGTTTCGATTTTGTAAAAATAAAATAAAACTCTATTTTTATGGCACCTTTCCAAAACCAAAGTGCCTCACAGTTTTAAAACATCGCAAATCAACAACTTAATTTAAATACAACAATACACAATTAAAATAAAACAAAAAACAAATAAATCAGACACCAAAAGGCAAATACCAAAGATAAGTTTTCAGACCTCTTTTAAATCCCTCCACAGTTGAACACTCTCGTAACTGGTGTAGAGAGTTCCAAAGGGAGTGGGCCACATGCATAAAAGCCCAGGCCCCAGATGATTTTAAACAAACTCTAGGAATCTCTAGCAACCCCTCACTCCTGGATTTCTATGAGGAAGTTATTAAAGACTGAGAGAGCTCTATCCTGGTCAGGTGCAAAAGAAAGGTAGAGCTGAGTATCATCAGCATAGCAGTGAAACCTCAGCCCATACCTCCTTACAATGTCTCTGAGGGGCAGAATGTACACTACAAACAACATGGGGGACAACACCAATCCCTGAGGGACCCCACATGATAGAGGGATTGGGCCTGAGGAATAAAGCCCTGACACAACCCTCTGAGTTCTTACAGTGAGGTAAGATGTAAACCACCTGAGGACTGTACCCAACAGGCCGCAGATGAACCTCAGATGATCGAGAAGAACCCCATGGTCCACAGTGTCAAACGCTGAAGAAAGATCCAGAAGAACCAAGATGGAATGTTTTTTACGATCTCTCGCCATCAGGAGATCATTGAGCACCCGAACCAGTGCTGTCTCAGTACTATGCCTCCTTCAAAAACTGGACTGAAGATGTTCATAGATGTCATGGATGGTTAACTGGTTCTCCAACTGAGCAGCTACCACCTTCTCAACCACCTTCGCTAGAAAGGGAAGGTTAGAGATTGGTCTGTAGCTTGCGTGCCAGTTCAGGTCCAAGGAAGCTTTCTTCAGGAGAGGCATTACCACCGCCTCCTTCAGGGAGCTAGGAAACTCACCAGTTTCCAAGGAGCACCAAACTATCTACCAAGGACTGTACTGATTGAATCAATGCAACCCAAAATAAGGGAAGTTGGTCCTGGGTCCAAACTACAGCATGTGGGATGCATGCTCTGGATAATTCTCATGACATCCATGAACTCCAGGTGGTCGAAGGCACTCCAGGAAAGCTGAAGGCCAGTGACCAAGCACGGATCAAAAGCAATGGCCAAAGAGTGTGCTGACTGGATAGCTGCCCTGATGTCGGCCACCTTAGTTACAAAGAATTGAGCAAGTTCTCTATTTGTGAAAACGCTTTCCAGACTTGCAGACAGGCTGGGTTGCACAGTCTGTCCACTGTCCAGAAAAGCTGAGCTGGTCGATTCTGAGTGGCTGCAATCTCCCCCAGACAGGAACTCTGCCTTCTTATGGATGACTGCAGATTGATAGGATTGATAATGATGGTGGTCAGTATCAATGGCAGATCTCCTCCAACAACACTCTCACCTTCGTCCTAATCACTGCATCTCCATCAAAGTCCCATCAAACCATGGGGACCGAGGGCGAAGGGAAAGAGGATGAACTCAGACAGGAGCAACAACATCCAGGGCCAATGATATGGCCATATTATAGGCCACCACAAGATCCTCTGGATTGCTATTTGCCTCTGGAATAATCGATAGGTCAAGTATCACCATTAGACCTTCAGAGCTGACATCTCATGAAGGGTGATACTTGACCATCTCCACAGGGGTCAGCCTACAAGGAGGGGCAACAAAAATTGAACCTCATGGTGTAGTGATCGGACCATCTGACTGGTTCCACCTCCAAATCTAAGGCTTTGATCCTCAGGAGGAAAACTAAGTCAAGAGAGTAACTATGTTTATAAGTAGCAGTAGTAACTATCTGTGTAAGGCCCAGAGATGACATTAACTGGAGGAAGTGTTGTCCAAATTGTGATAGTTCATCATCGACCCAGGCGTTAAAGTCACCCAAGACCATCAGCTTGGGGGACTCAAATGTCATGTTGATGATAAAATCTGCTACTTCCTGAAAGAACTGTTTCCCATACCTGAGTAGATGGTAGATGAGAACAATCCTACAACCTATGCCTGCTACCACAGTACACTCAAATGACTCAGTCTCCTCAACTGGTACACTCATGAGGCCCAATTTGTCTTAAAACAGACTGCAAACCCCCCCCCCGTGATCCAATCTCGAGCAGTGAATCAGTAACCGGCTGGAATTGCGGCCTGTAATATAGGGCCAGAGTTCTCATCCAGTCAGGTCTAGGTGATGCAAGCTAGATCCACTGAATTTACAAGATCAGCAATAATTGCAGTCTTGTTTTTAATGGATCTGGCATTGTATAACACCACTCGAGTTGGATGAACTTCCAGGGCTGCCCTGGCCACATGCCCACCTAAATCAGTGGTACCCTTGGGTATGGGAACCAGACAAGATGGACCATGGTCTGGATTCCATTTTGCCTCAGGGTGTCTTCTGGTCCTCACAACCCTGATGTGATGGCCCCACTCATTCAACCTCCGCTGTTTTCACCCCTCAAGCCCCCTCCTCCCCCAATGCACAATACCCAATGCGCTACAGTGCTGGTAAGTTGACAAATGTAATGGGGAGACAAAGGGGTGAAGAGAGCGAAGAGTGGAGGATGAATAGCACATGACCATGGGGGCAGGTCTCCAACACATTCCGGTGACTTAAAACCAAAAACATATAATAAACTACACAATAACCAATACTAATTCCCACATAAACAAATTATAATAGCAACAATAATTAAAATATAAAATCTCAGACTCAATCTAAATCCTAGTTCAGAGCCAAATCTCTCAATCCCTAGTAGCTCTCTTACTACAAAAAGAGACTGGTAACAGAATTTCACAGTCTCAAAATTCAAGAATAAGGCAAATCATAAACTAATAAATTAACTAGGGTGAGGATTAGAGCTGTATGATCCTATAGTGCTTTCAAAACCCACCCCATATACTAAAACAATGCAATACAACATAAAATAAAACTAGCTAAAAATCCAAGGAAACACAGAAGGACCGGCTGAGAACATAATAATGGAAACAGTTACTAAAGTCCAAGAAAAAGTCAACCACAGTATGCAATCTTCAGCCCCCCAAGGTCCTCTCACAGCCCGAGGGGCCAAATGAAGTCAGGGACTCTCACTCCCAATATGACCTTTTTGTAAGGTACCCAGAGCCTCTAGGATTGAGTGCCATATAAATAAATTTCACCTTACCTTACCTACCAATGCATAGAGCCACTCTCCAATCAGACATGCCTTGCTGCTGCAAATGGCAACAGCAATATGAAAAAATCAGGAAAGTGCAGTTTAATGTACAGTATTTCAATGAGGTTTTGAACTCCGATGTATGACTTTGCCATTTTTATATATTTTGACCCCAGATTTTCAACATGGCCTTTTTGGGACACCCATCTTGTGAGCAGTGGTGGTGGAAGTATGCAAATCTGACCCAAAAGGCAATTTTGCAGTCGCTTTGTTGAATCACCTTTCAGGCAGGATTTCAAAATGTTCACCACTCTTGTTCAAGAGGTGGGGGTCATAAGAAGGCTATGTTGAAATTTGGGGTCAAAAGGTCAAAAATTGCAAAAATTACAAAGTTATGAGTGTATGTTGAAACTTTTCTACACTTGCTCATAACTTTGGTAATTTTAAGTATTTCAACCACAAATTTTCAACATAGCCATTTTTTCACACCACCTCATGAACATGAGAGCTGTAATTTTTCAAATCCTGGCCAAAATGTGTTTTTGCATCTGTGGTATGGAATGAAGTTTTGCCAGGGATTTGAAAATGTTCACCTGCCTGGTTCATGAGGCAGGGTAATAAGAAGGCTATGCTGAAAATTTGGTGTACAACTACGGTAAAATACCCAGATTATGAGTGAACTTAGAATTATTTCAATGTTCACTCATAACTTCATTAATTTTCAATATTTTGACTCCAAACTTTAAAAACAGTTGTTTTTCCACACCTCCTCATGAAGTTGACAGGTGTTATTTTTTAAATCCTGGACGAGATGTGTTTTCGCACTTCTAATGTAAAATGGCATTTTGGCCACTATACTATAAATGCTATATGTTATGTTTATAGGGGTAGTCATAAAACTAACATCTTGAAAATTTGGGGTCAAAAATAAAAAAATATATATATAATTGTTAAGAAATTTTGTGTGCAGTGCCAGTCTTGTCCCCAGCAGGTATGCTTTGTGATCCTGTGCTGGTGAGTTGAGTTTGGAGGTGAGCTCAGTGACTAAACTGGATGGGCAAGGGCGAGGGTGAGGGTATGTCACTGTTATGCAACACACCCCAGCCAGGGAATGAAAGCTACAGGGTTGTCCGCACAGGCCTGGGTACCATATAAGGAAGACAACTGTCCTCTTTGCATAGGGCCCTGTACCTTTGCACCTGTGAGTGGGAGAGGGCCCTGTGCATTGGCTGACAGATGGACTGTTTGTCCTGTGAGTCTATATCTGTAGCCACAGGGAAGCACAGGTATGAGAGGACCCTGTACGTCTGCAGCTCACCAGACATCTCCATGAATTTTTGACATCAGTTCCAGCACTTCTGGAAGTGAATGGAGTCTTTCCTTTTGTGAAAGGGCCCAAAGGGCCCTGATCATCTCCATCTGTTCATGCAGGTCCCTTTGAGGATATGATTCCATTATCTCAAAAAGAAAGGAAATTCTTTGCAAAAAACTTTGTAAATGCAGCAGTTAAGGTTCAACTTAATGCCACAAAAGTAGGGAAATGTGGCATTAAGGTTTCCAACTCTAACTCCCCACCCCAACCCCCAAGTAGCAAAAGGAAAAAACATTAGGGTTTAGGGTCACCAGAGTCTTGGCGAATCAGTGGTGGGGTCTTCCTTGGGGTTGTCAACCCTAATACCCACCCCCTTCGCTGACCAAACAACATCAGACATGATCTCATTTCTTCATGCAAGGCCCACAGGGTCCTGCATGAAGAAAGGTACAACAGATTGTGTTGACAACATGTGGTGAGACATACTTCTCTATCTCTGAAAAGTGTATAACTATGAGGTACTGGCTTGGAGTTGTACCTTGTGCTTCTGATAGGAGGCTACAGACTGCAAGGTAGGGGTGAGCATTAGGGTTGACAACCCCAAGGAAGACCCCACTATTGATTCATTAAGATTTTAGAGACCCAAAACCCTAATGTTTTTTCCTTTTGCTGCTTAGGGGTGGGGTTGGGGAGTTAAAGTTGGAAACCCTAGTGCCATGTTTCCCTACTTTTGTGGCATTAACTTGAACCCTACGACAGAAACTTTAGAATAGGAACTTTATTTATATACTGTAGCACTCCCCATATGGTGCACTAACAAAATTTTTTGCAAAGAATATTAAATATAAAATATTTATATTAACACTAAAGTTACAAGATATACAGAAAACTAGAGAAAATACAAAAACACTAGGAAATTCAAAAATAAACTGTTTGAAACAGAAAGAATTAAAAGTAGAAAAGCCTCACTAACAAGCCCATCAGTCTAGATTTCCTACCTCATGAATCTTCTTAGGAAACAACAGACATTTGGACACGTAGTCCTGAGATGTAGAAGACTAGTAACTATCTTTTTGCTCAGTGGGCATCTGGTATTTTGTCTAGTTCCAAATCTGCCTGCTGAAGCTAAGACCCAGGTGGGTATACCCCTTAGGACCAGCCTGTCTGGCCACATCATGGACCTTAGCTCTTCCCTTCACCATGTCACATGAAAGTTCAGCCCATTTTCTTTCAGAGACTTCTTCATTACCATGCTTAGCCTGCCCCTATGTCTCTTTGGCTCCCTCCTCTCACCACTCTCAGTTTTTTCCAATGAGGGGTGCTCATTCACTTGCACTCCATGCCTGTTTCTGTTACTCCCCCTCCTGCCCTGACTCCAGCCACACTGGACATGGTCCCTCCTGCTGTTACTCCCACCTGCCTCCCAATTCTCCCAGCCACACTGAACAGTCCCTACATTTCTTGAAGGGGGGGATACCATTTGCGGGAGTGTGCATGTGGCCCAGTTGCAAGATCAGAGCTCTGGCTCCATTTAGATGCTGCCACACTTGACTGCAGAGCTTGTGTGGCCACCCTAGCCTCTTTCAGTTACCCAACCTGGCTGCCATCTCTGCAGCTGGGGAAACACTTTTTGTCACCAGATGGTATGGGGAATGCCTGGTCTCAACTACTATAGTAGTCTGGGGACCAATATCACTGGTGTTGCAGTGCAGCTCCTACCACAATGATTTTGACAGAAGCCCTGGCTCAACCCTAACAAAGGCTCTTGTTTGCATCTACTGCTGCCCTGCTGGTCCCCCATCAGCATTCCTGGGGAACCAGAGGGTGAACAGAAGGTAAGGGTATGAAGAAGGCAGATAATGGGGCTGTGACCCCTACAAAATGAACTTCAGAAATGGGGGGGCTTATACATGCTTCTTCCTCTTCCCAGTCCCAATCATGGTGCACCACCCTCCCCAGTTCCCATCATAATCTTACTTCACCCACTCCCTCTCCCTCCTCGGTTCCAATCACGGTGTCATTCAGTAAGTCAATGCTGACATCATCATAAGCATACTGCTGTCCTACACAACAGGCAGAGGAACAGTCATTGCCACAAAATGGGAGCACAGCTGGCACTGAGATGCAAGAACTGTTGCAGTCGGTACTGTGCGGTGTTAATGACTGTGTACTGTTGTGCAGGCACACAGGTAGAAATTACAAACAAAAAAGACAATACTTTCTGCTGATGGTGCGATATTTGTGGTCAGATATCTATTTATATATCTATCTATATACTATATATATATATATATATATATAGAGAGAGAGAGAGAGAGAAGAGAAATTGAGAAAGTGGTCAAGAAGGGCAGGTTATGGCAGCCATTTCAGTAACCAATCATGAAGCATGGTTTTCTTAGCTCATTTTATAATATCATATATTTAGTAGCAGTAGGACCTTGTGCTGATGCCGTCTGCTGCTGTTCATCCCACCCACCTCCTGATTTTGTCCCTGTGTCCCCATACCAGCAACAGCTCTCCCCACTGCTTGTGTGCATGCTGTCTACCTACCTACCTGTCATGTCCCTGGTGCCCCCAGTGTCCCCATTCCAGCAGCAGTATGTGCCATCCACTGCTGCCATATCCCCCACTCATCTCCCAGTAGTGTTCGCAGTGTCCCCTTTCCCAACAACTGAGTGCCCCATCCACTGCTACAATGCATCCCACCCATATCCAGATTGTGTTCCTGGTGTCCTCCATCCAGCAATAGCATGCCCTGCAAGCTGCCACCCTGCATCCCTCCCATCTCCTGATTGTGCTCCTGGTATCCTCAGTCCCAGCAACATGGTCACAGCCATGTCATAGGGGAACCCCAACTATCCACTGGTTTCCTGACCACTGAGCAAGCTTTGTGAATACCGCTCACAGCAGTTTGTGTCATGCCAGTGGAGTGGGCTTTGTGAATGCTGCACACGGTGGCTGGGTCCTACCCACCAAGTGGAGTTTGTGAATCCCATCTGTGGAACCTGGCGCTATGGTTGTTGAGTGACTTTTCTGAATGCAACCCACTGTAGCTGTAGTGCCCACTAAGCATGCATTGCAAATGCAACTAGTGGTGGCATATATTATAAAACTGTGTAAAAGCTCAATAACAATAATACAGAAAATACAAGCAAACAAACCTTCAGCATTGACAAATGCTTGATAGGAATTAGCACTACAGGACAGGCCCTGGGGCTTCTGGGCTACTCAGTAACTTGAAGAGCCAGCATCTCCTTAAGTTCCTCTTCCTGTATAATTATGTTAATCCCTCTGCAAACCTGGAGGGTGGCTGCCTCAGGAGGGCCTGATTAGGAATATTTCTCTGAATGATTGCAGTACCACACTCATCTCTGCTGCTTGAGCTGGAATGGCATCCATAGTGGATTTTTCCTGAACCTCACAAGGATCTGCCCTATTTGCCTCCTCTGAGAAGCTACATACTGCCAGAACAATTTCCGTTTTACCATCTCCCTGAGAATCACCATCAGCACTGGCTGTTAATTATCTCAGTTTCTATAGGAATGCACCAGCTTGTTGAGCTTAGATATGCTCCTCATGTTTAACTTGCCCAAATGTATAGTGGTAATTATACAAAAGTTGATGGGTATTGCTGTATAATGTAGTGCTTGTGGCAGCAAATTGTGACGTTTTCAGCAGCAAATACCTGTTACTCAAGCACTAATATAATACCGCACAGCTTTTGTGGCCACCTATACTGTGCATCATACCACAATACTGGTCAACTTTTGCATAATTACCACTGTACACCCTCCTTCAATAGAAGACCTGCTCACAGTTAGGGTCTCCTCATAGACTGTATCTGGGACTCAGAATTGCTGCTTCCAGCTATTCCCTCAGCCATTCTGGCTACTTTCTTGGCTGCGGAAGTAGAAGTTGCCTCTGGCTGCACTGCCCCTCTCTATACACAATAGCCTTCCTCTTTGCTTGGCTATATGTAGTAACACAGATATTTGTTCTGCGGTTGAAATCAGTGCTCATAATCACATCCATGGGGGGGGGTTCTGGTACTATTCCCACCTCCTGTATCCCCTGCCTGATTTTCCAGGTTAGGAAACTCTTGCCATAGGCACTGAGACCACAGGGCTGGTCACTCCCTGAATCCTGGAAAATTGACCTGGTAGAATCTGTTCCTCATCAGTTAAATTCTGCTTCAGCATGGAAAGGAACACACCTGTGTCTCTGAACCCTGTGTTGTTTTTCCATTAATAAAGACAAGGGGCCCGATTCTCAAAGGGATGGTGCAAGTCATGCCAAAGGCAACTTGCACAAAACACCATTGCACTGGGGACCCTGCACCTGATTCTGTATTGGGCAGGGTCCCCATGGCTAAGTCCCGTGACTTGTGCCAACCCGAGTGGTACGCTAGAGGGTGCACAAGCACAAGTTATTGTAAACCTGATGACATTGCATTGTGGTAGGCGCGTACCCCCAGCTTGGATCCCCAGTAATAAAAAAGTGAAAACCCACAGGGCTATCATCCCCCCCCCAGTCCTGCTTCCCAGTAATAATAATTGTAATAGCTATCATCCCCATAAGTCCCAATCCCCATGTATAATTAACTGTAATGCCCCACAGGGCTTTCAGCCCCCTAAGTCCTGATCTCCATGTACAGTATAATTAATTTTAATTCCCCACAAGGCTATCGGACCCCCCCATCCCCGTAACCCAAGTAATGAATAAGAAGTCCATATTTTTTTTTGTTTGTTTTTTTTTTTAACCAGGAGAGACACACTAAGCTAAAACTTGTTTACAGGTGTGACCTGGGAGCACAAGGAATTTAAGTGACTTGCTCAGGGTCATCCAGTCTGCAAGTTGGGGCTGTGGAATTCAAACACAGGTCTCCAGGTTTGTAGCTCAGAGCCTTAAACCACTGCACTATACTGCCTCCGTGTGGGCTAGCAGACCCCCCCAAGCCACAATCCCCAAAATATTCCCATTAGGGTGTGTTATATATGGAAAAATGTCCCACAGTGCCTGTAGCCCTGGTGGTCTAGTGGCCTGCCACCCAGCAGCACCCTACCACCCTGCTCCTCCCGACCCATGCCTAGCCCGTGACTGGCAAACCAATCTCTCACCACTGTGGCCAGCCACTGACTGAGCTCTGTATGAGCACGTACTATTGTAAATAGTATGTGCTCAGTGACCAAGGCTACGGGTACTACAGGACATTTTTCCTTACATAGCACACTCTGACGGGAATATTTTGGGGAATGGGGATCGTGGCTTGGGGGGTCCACTAGCCCACATGGGCTTCTTATTTGTTACTCAAGGTTTGGGGATGGGGGGTCCAATAGGCCTGTGGGGCATTAAAATTACAGTACTTATACATGGGGATCGGGACTTAGTGGGACGATAGCCCTGCAGAGCATTACAATTAAGTATACATGGGGATCAGGACTTAGGGGGATGATAGCTCTGAGGGGCTTTTCATTCATTACTACCGGGGAGTGGGACTGGGAGGGGGGACGATAGCCCAGCGGGCATTTAGATTACTATCACAGACAGCAGAACTTGGAGGCTGCCTCACCTCTGGGGACTGCTGTAAGGCACATTGGCACAGCCCCATTGGACACAAGTACACTTACACCAGCTTTAATTGGGCTGGTAAGTGTACTTGGCAGATGTCCTCCAGAGGTTGTTATAGAATTCTGACTTAGGGGAGTGGCAGCTGCCCTTCCAGAATAGGGGCACAACTGCTGCCGTAAAGTCCCCTAGTGCCGTGTCATGGTGGTTCCTGGCACAGCTGGTGGGCAGATCCACTCTGGGCACTAAGCAGCCTGCGACATGCCACAGGCTGCTTTACAGAATACCACTTGTCGCAACTGATGGCACAAAGTGCTACTTGCGCCATTCTTGTTGGTGCAAGTCACTGTGCGACATGCATAACGTTTTGAGAGTCAGGTCCAAGGTGCTTTTAAGAAGTTGTTTTGACAGGGACTGCATTCTCTGAACAGGCCAATAATTACTCCCCCCTAGGTCATTCCTTCTGTCTCTGCACTCTGTCCCTTATTCCTATACTTTGGACAATTGTGTTATAAATGCCTAAGTTTCTAGTATACTTAACACCTCTGCTTCCTTAGCTTCTTAGATTTGGAAGCATTATGGGCATCATTTGGGCTGCCAAGGGGAGGTTGGGGCATCATCTGCAGCTGCTGCAGAATGTTACATTCAGGTTGATCTCTGGAACATTGTATTCAGATCACATTCACCTGTACTGCACTATCTGCACTGACTGCCTATTAGCTGGTGCACCACTGTCGACATTGCATTAACGTTCAAAGCCCTACATGGTTTGGGCCCTGGCTACCTTAAAGGGAATCCATATGTTTCCTTATGAAATTATTGTAAAGGTTACTATGAGGATCCAGTATGTAAATTGCTGGGTTATAGTTAGAAAATGATTTCAGTAAGACAGAAAAATGCTTTTTAAATAGGGATGTGGAGGCATCTATTTTGTGGACAGGAAGGGTGTTGTGATTATGTCACTGCCTCACCATTGTTAACAGTGTGCAGTACAGCAGGTGAGAACAGTTTGACTGTGCTCTCAGGGATTCTATTGTATTCTGAGGAACACCCAGGATTTTATTTTTGACAGGGTGCAAGAAAAGAATCCAGTGCTTTTCTTCATGCTAGAGCAGGATCCTTGTCTGTAGGAGCAGTTTGTTTTAACCTGCTTAATTGTATACTGTTAGTGAGGCAGTGACATCATCACAGCACCCTTCCTGTCCTCAAAATGGATGCCTCCACATCACAATTTTAAGTGTATTTTTCTGTCTTGCTGATAACATTTTCTAAATATAACCTAGCAATTTACATCCTGAATCCTTATACTAACCTTCACAATAGTTTTATAAGGAAACGTATGGATTCCCTTTAAAGATCTTTTGGCTTGGCATAACCTCAGCTGCTCTAGCCTGCACTGAGGAGTTACTATTGGTCATCCAGAGCACTTGCCTAAAACAGTCTGGTGAAAGGTGGTTCTCAGTGGTGGCCTCGTCCATTTGGAACTCACTGCCTTACCATCTCAGGAGTTTTCTGTCAGGGGAGGCATTTAAGAAGGAACTAAAGTGCTGCCTTTTTATGCAGGCTTTCGCCATTGATTAGCCATTCATAAGTTTAAGAGGGACTTAAAAACCTATTTGTATCAGTCTGCCTTTTTGGATTATTGATTGTGTTGTATTATTGTGAGACTGAAGTTTTATCTGAGTTTTATCTGTGTTTTATTATGCTTGTACAGCGCCTTGGAAATTTGAAAGGTGCTTTAGAAATAAAATTTATTATTATTATTATTATTATAAGTTTTACCTCTGTAAGTTATAATTATTTGTTTATGTAGTTATTGTTTTATGATGATATTCTACATTGTAATTTCATTCCATTTTTGTGTTGTGCCTTAAGCACTAGGGATAGGGTACCCTATAAATAAAATTCTTTCCCCTTGCCATTATTTTGGCTTCTTGGGTGGGACCTCCCATACTAGTACTCACATTTTCAGGTGGTGCTTTCAGTTGCACAGTCTCCAACATGTTCACATTCTCTGTGACATGACTGAATAAGGCCCTGCCTCATTTGTTATGCAGAAGGAGTTTAAACACAATGGTCTGTTCTATCCTCTCCTTTTCTGTCTCATCTGTCTGGTTGCACAACCAAATTTTCTTGTGAGACTCCGATGGTTTCGTAATTCTCCGCTTCTCGCTATCTCTCTGCCTTCCCTTGCTATTTCTGTCTTTTTAACCCCCTTGCATATCTGCAGTTATAAAAAAATGGGAATCCTTTTGTTTAAAACTGTATATAGTTATACTGTTGAAATGATTGCGGAACGCTATTTGGAACTCAAGGGGTTAACCTGAGATGCAGTTTTTAAGTACTTTGCAGAGCTGTGAAACAGAGGTCAGTTCTGGGACACCATGTACTGTTTTGTTGCACCTGCAAGGAATGAAACGTACAAGAACATTCTGTAAACTCACAAGAACGTTCTGTGAGAAGCAGACTCACTTAATGAGTTCCCAGACAAAGGCTTATAAAAAGAGCAGCAATGCTTTTGCTAAAGAAACAAGGAGACTGAGAGGCTGAGAGACTGAAACTTGGAATTAAGAGATACTCTCTGAAAAAGGACTTAGTTTTCTCTGTTTGTACTGCCTTTGTAAATAGTTATACTGAATAAGTTTTATTTTGCTGTTATTGGGAAAAATGAAATGCTATTTGTGAATTTTGAAACTGCTCCTGGTTTTCCTATGCTTCCTCACCTGTGCCTCAATGACACACTCCTCTTGAATCTGAAGCTCATACTGGCATGAGCCCTCTTCTTCCTCTGCCTCCAGCTTGGTTTTTGCAACTCTACCTCCACTTTCTCCTTTTGCAGCCTAGCTTCTGCCTTTGCCATTATCAGAGTTAGTTGCAGTCCCCTCATCTTGATCTGATCTGGTCTGGTTGCTCAGCTACCCTGGTTCTGGGTTCAGGCTCACTCGCACTGATCTCAGTCTCATAACTCTGGTCAGCCTCATATGTGACCCCACTCTCACTATTGACAAGGACACTTGTCTAAAGGGTGTCTCTGAGCTCTGACTTTGTTTGCTACTCATAGGTGAGACCTCTCTGTTGGCACAAATCCTGGCAGTTGTGCCACAATAAACCTTTGATATATTCCAGGCATAGTGTATGAAACACACTAAGAAAATAATAAACCAAGCTGTGTGTAAAGAATCTCCTTTTGCATGTCTTGCTCTGTGGCTATAGTTAGACAGGTAATTTTTATTAGCAATCCATTTCTCTATGTGCTAGGTAACCATTTAAATTTTCCATGCATGCATACTATATTTCATGATGTCCCTCACCTCATACCCATTCAGGAAGGAGTAGACTATCCCAGTGCTCTTCCCCCAGCTTGTCACAACTCACCCAAGATGCCCTGGGTGGTGTTATTTGGGATTGACTCTTTACTGTGTCATGTTGCCACCTATCTGGGTACAGCTCTATTATGGATGCTTCTTTTATGTCCCACCCTAGTCTCCTGCTCATAGAGAATAAAGTCAGACACTTGCTCTCACAGAACAAGGTCTCTTGGACATAGGACCCCTCTTAGTCACTCAAGGTAACCTCGCCCCCTGCTCTGTATCAGATGCAGGTGTTACTTTTTAAGTTACAGAGTGGATTACCTCTGCTTATTAAAACACAGCAGGCACAGATTTATATTGAATATAAAATATTTATTTACACTAAAATGTTCAAGATACACAGAAAACTAAATACAACAACATTATGAAATTCAAAAGTAAACAGTTTGAACATAGCGAGTTACAAAAAGGAAAATTCTCAATAACACCCCCTTAAAGATCAACTCTATTATAACAAAAAACTTAAAAACACTAGATTCACACCAATTATGTTCTAACTTTATTGTTTTCCAGTTATTGGCTTGTTTGTTTTTTACTTTCCCCATCAGTTGGTCTACTAAACATTGTAGATCATGCAGAAATGATTTCATTGAGTCTTTCCAAATGTATCTGACTTTCCCCTGCAAACCACACAATTGCTGTTTATGACAACACAGTCTGTTGTCATGGTGAGCACTATGATGACATAAAGGCACTGTGAGGTTAACAGGGGAGAGGCAAATGTTTTCAAATGTTTTGTTTACATAATTTTCAGATGGACTACCAAGATGTGCTGTAAATCTTAGAAAGGAACACTGAAAATGAGAAAAATGTATTCTCTAGTAAATTGTAGCAGCTGAAACATCTTATTTGTGAAAGCACATGCTGAAGTGCAGAGTTGCTCTTTAGGTCTGGATTTCTTACCCATTGGATCTACTTAGGAAATGACAGATTGTTTGCCACCCAGGCCTGAAATGTAAAAGACCAGTAACTATCTTTTTAGCCTAATGGGTATCCAGTATTACAGTATGTCCAGCTTTAAATCTGTCTGCTGGATCTCAGATCCACTTGAATATACCCCTCAGGATTTGCCCATCCAGCTACATCACGGGCCTTATCCCATCTCATCACCATATCACTGGAAACATTCAGCCCATTTTCTTCTAGATACTTCTGCATGGAAGCATTTGTTTGATTTACAAGAGTCTGACCAATCTGGACTAGCTTAACTCTGTAGCTGTCCATGTTAATAAGGGGCTTTTCACCTAATTAACAACCCATTACCATAGCTACCTGCTATTGTGAGGGCTAACTACAGTAACAGTCAAGGTCCGCTGTGGACTTGCCTTCATGTAGACAGTTAGGATCTGTTCAATTTAATTTAATTTTACTTGAGTATTCCCAGAACCATTAATCAGCATTGCATTACACAATGACTATCCTGTTCTCCCACCACCACCAAGAGGTCTCCTTGCCCTAGGTGACTTTTAAATGAAGCATATATAGGAGACTGAGAAAAAAGTATGTAAAAAGACAAAGTAGACAATTTTCGTGTACAGTTTGTATAAATTAACAACTGCTACATACACCTGTCACCATGTCTGCTGACAAGAAAAAATACATTAGTTATTTTATAGTAACTAGCCCTGTGACAACAAGCTCCATAGCCAGCAGGGCACAATACCAGCTACACAACTGGCTGATATCTGGACTGGCAGGTTGAAACCCTTCTCCTAAAAACTTGCCTAGAAAAGGTTGTTGTTTTTGCCATCGAGGCACAGGTCAGGAAACATAGGATGATTAGGAGCAGTTGTAAAATTCACAATGTGTTTTATTATTAGTAATAACAGCAAAATAAAAAAATAAAAATTTGTTCAGTATAACTATTTACAAAGGCTGTATAACAGAGAAAACAAAGTCCTTCTCCTGAGTGTTTCTTCTCAATTTCAAGTTTCAGTCTCTCAGTCTCTCACTCTCCTTGTCTCTCTCTAGCAAAAACATTCCTTCTCTTTTTATAAGTCTCTGTCTGGGAACTCATCAAGAGAGCCTGCTTCTCAAAGAATGTTCTTGTAAGTTTACAGAATGTTCTCGTAAGTTTAATTCCTTGCAGGTGTAGCAAAACAATACATAGTGACCCAGAGCTGACCTCTTATTTACAGCTCCACAAAAGGTTTGAAAATTACATCTCAGGTTAACCCCTTGAGTTCCAAATAGCTTTTTGTAATCATTTCAACAGTATAACTATATACAGTTTTAAACAAAATGATTCCCAGTACCAGTGACATTTCCACATAAAGATTCACATATATTTTTAGACCCACAGATATGCAAGGGGGAAGAACAGAACACCAAGTGAAGGCAAAGAGATAATGAGAAGCAGAAAATTGCAAAACTATCGGAGTGATCAGTTCCTAGGTCTCACAAGAAAATTTAGTTGCACAACCAGATGGACAAGAGACAGAAAAGGAGAGGATAGAACAGACCCTTGCGTTTAAACTTTTTCTGCATAACAAATGGGGTAGGGCCTTATTCAACCCTGTCACAGTTTTCAATAATAACTACTGAACTGAGTTCTGGTTGTACAAAAAAAAATGACTTTGACTCTGAAAGGGATGCTAAAGATTTTATCTGGTTCCCCAAAAGTAGCTTTTTAATTAATTAATTAATTAATTTTTTTCTTACTTTATTTATTTGTTGATCTGATAAGGACTCTGGCTAAAGGGACCTTTTTCAGCAATGACCGGGGCCTAGGTAGGCAAGGAAAAGGGTCAAGATAAGAGATACATGGTTATAAACATGTTGGCAAATACATTTTCAAGAGTAACTGAAAGTACAGATAAAAACAAGTAAAAGCATTTGCATGCAGTTTCAGTAAAGTGGCATAAAAACCATACAATACTGGTGCTAATATATAGCATATAGCACATATAAACTGACATAATAGTAGCTAGTATCTTACACTACACAGCTACAGTAGGATGCACTTGATAGGTGACCCAGAAGTTTAAGAGAGAATGGGAGAGGGCAGATCTAATTCCCACTTGTAAACCCCTCCTCAGAAATGGGCTTACCTAACCATTGACTGCTGCACTCCTGAGGTCCATGGAGCTTTGTTCCTGATAATGGCTCCTTCCCCCATAACATTGTGTGTGACAGCAGGAGGCACAGAGAGAGAGAGAGAGAGAGAGACTGAGAGAGACAGCAGATGCTCAAGTGCTCTCGGCGCCTCCTGCAGCTTTCCTTTTGGCAGCTGCCACCATGCTGTTGTAATCCTTGTCCATTGATCTTGGCAGAAGGGACCAGGAATCAAATGAGTCAGTATTGCTTCAATACCTCCTGTGCTACTGATTGCCGCCAATGAAACTGAAAGAGAGAGAGAGAGAGAGTGCATGCTGCAAAAGACTCCTCCCCAGCACTCTCTCTCCTCCTGACCTCGCCACCAGACTTGCCACAACCACAGCCCCAGTTGACAAACTGGACAATAACCCAGAGAGCTACAACAACACCTTGGGACCAGCAGACTAGCTGAGGGTACATAAATGAATATAAAATAAAAAACTTGGAGCACAAAGCTCCTTCAGACACAGCCACAGACAGCTTGTTGACCAGTGACCTTGTTGCCCAACCAGTTAGAGGGTTAGAAAGCCCAGCAAGGGACTGAAAAGGATTGTCAGAGGATGAGTCAATCTGGGACCCTCCCACATGGACTGGAGGACAATGGGGGCCAAACAGAGGGCAGGACAGGGCAGAAGGAATATTAGACAGCCCTGCATGTCCAATGGGACAATGAAAGACATCAAAGGGTCAGAAATCTTTTATGTATATGGCAGCTAAAAACTGGAATACTTTAAATCCAAAAATTAGAACATTAAGTAAAATAAGTTATTTCAAAGCTGTTTACAAATCTCATTTGAAGTCTGTATTTTGTTGTAATGGTTTTTTGTAGAGTTACTTGATCTATAACTGAATGTGTTTGTTTTATGTGCATCACTCTGTTGCACCTTTGTTGTATCCTTCTCCCATGTATTGTTTTTAATAGTTGTTTGTATGTCCCAGGTCATGCCTATAAAAGGGCCACGTGGCTCAGTGTACTTACCCAGTTAACAAAACGTAAGCTAAATATTTAAATTTTAAAATTAGGAGAAAGCAGTTTCTGGGCTGTCGATGAGCTTGTGGCAGTCCGAGAGAGACATTGAAATATTCAGACCTGCTTCTGGTAAGACCATGTGAGTGGAATAGCCAGGCCAACAATCCTGCGAGCCTTCACCAGCATTTATTTTGCAAACTCACTATGTGCCTTATGTTGGGCTTGCCCTGTTCAGACTACACCAGGGAAAGGCATCTGTGTAGTGGAAGCTGTGAAGTTGTGCTAGACGAACACTTGTTGAAAGAAACTACTGAGGGCTGTGGGGCATTGCTGCATACTGAAGATGCTGAGCTGTACAAAGCAGAGAAGAGACTTGCCCAGGTTGCTTTGGAGCCAGGTAAGGGCAGAAGACAAAAATCGCCTGTTGCACCTGGGGTAGCAAATGTGCTATAGCTCCAAAACATCCAAAATAGAATAACTGAGTCTAATATTCAAAGGTTAGTGTCAGCATGGATGTGGTTAGTGCCAGCACTAACCTGGGTTTGCGGTGGCACTCTGGGAGGAGTCATATTCAGAGGCCTCCAGAGCACCACCAACCCAGCACAGCCAAAATGATGAAATACTGCTGCACCTAAGCAAATGAGAGGGGTCCCCTCCTGGTTACCTTCAGAGAGGAATTTTCAAAGATACGTGGTGGTAGTAAAGAGCCCCCTGAGCAGTGTTGTTTACCACTGCTGAAAAACACCTCTTATCTAGGCACTAAGCCTGGACTCCCCCCACTCCCTGAAGGCAGCTCGGCTCTACTGCGACCACCCGCCCCTGTGCAAAGCTGGCCCCAACCCCCTCAATTGCCCAGTAAATATGCCCCCCCCACACCCAGTCACCCAGTAAAGCTTCCTTTTACAAGTCCCTGATGGTCTAGTGGTTCCCCCACCCCTGATTGCCCAGTAGAGATGTATTATAGAAGTACCTGGTGGTCTAGAGATATTTCCTCCCCCCCAACTGATGGCCCAGTAGAGCATCCTTATAAAAGTCCCTAATGGTCCAGTGGTCCCCCACCCCCAATTGCCCAGTACAGCTTCTTTTTGCAAGTCCCTGTTGGTCCAGTAGTTCCCCTGACCTTCAGCACTAGAGGCAACAACTCTACCACTGTGCTACCATAGCACCCTCATTGTGTTCTGCCTCCTTGTGGCTTTTATCTGTCTCTGACGCCCTCTCTTACTAGCTGCTCCTGTTTTTATTTCATACAAGCTAAGCACTCTGTCTCTCAGCCTTACCATACTTGATCACCCTATGGCTTCCTTTTCCCTTTCCTTTCCCTCCCATGCCTCCCCTATGTGTACCCTGCATGCTCTCTCCTTCTCCCTCCTAGTCCTCCTTCTCCTTCCTCACTCTACCCCATCCTCCCCTACCACACCTAACTCATATCCTCTACCTTTTGCCCTTTTCTCACTCTGCAACCTATCTTCTCCTGACACAATCTCCTCTCACCCCCACACCTCCTGCCCTAATTTCCTTATACACCACGGGCTACTCAGCTATTCTCTCCTAACCACTGAAGCAATTCATCTACTTCGTCTTTGTTTACCCCCTCACAAGTCCTCACTCTAACCAGCTGTCTCAAGCATAAAGATTGTGTTACACACCTTTACCTCTTGGTCTTCTTATTGCTTCTTGCAGGGGTCATTGAATCTAACCCTGGCCCTACCTCCCCTCCCTCTGATCCTCAGCCAACTCTCCCAAAAGGCCTGTGAATTTTCCATACTAATGTAAGCAGCCTCCTCCCCAAACTGGATGAACTAAAAGTCTGGGCTACTCAACATTCCCCAAATATTCTATGCATAATAGAAACCTGGTTATCCTCCCGCATCCCTGACTCACAGCTGGCCCTGCTGACTTTAGCCTTCTCTGTTAAGACCGCAGCAAACATGGTGGAGGAGTGGCCATCTATTTTCGCAATTCCCTTAACTGCACCATCTTCCATTACCAAAGTCATCCCTCACTCCCATGAACTCCTCGTAATCAACCTCACCTTCCCATCTTCATCTCCCCACCTAGTAGGGGTCCTATACACCTCCCCAAAACTTCCCCCCTCATCTCTTGTGTCCTGCATCTCCACCGCCTCTGCCCTTGCAAATGCTGCCAAACTCATCCTTACAGGTTACTTCATCCTTGACTAGCTCTCCCCTTCTTCACTCAGTTCCTGCCAGCGTGTCGAGGGTATTGAACCTTACCCAACTTATCAAAGAACCTACCCGTCCAAACCCAAAAAGTCAGTCACACGCCCTCCTCAATTGGTACTTTCTTCCCACCCCCACTGCATCTGCTCTGCTGGTATCTTACCCAATGCACTCAGTGACCAGTGCCCCACCTTCTGCATCAGGAAGACCTGCCCTCCTCCCACCCCCCAAATATATCCAGTTCTGCCCCCCTCAAATATCTAGACATGTGCAAACTTCTACATGATCAGGCCCTGGCAGACTGATCCTCCGTCCTTTCCTCTCTCTCAGTTGACACTGCCCTTCCCCACTTCACTTCCATTTTCTTAAAGGTCTGGGATATCCACACACTACTCAAACCTACAAGGGTAAGACATGCCCACCTCCCCTGGGTTACCCGCTCCATCCTAGCCAAATGTAGAGCTCATGACTGTGCCTGGTGCTGTATAAATCCTCAGGTGACCAGCTCTCCTTCCAAGCCTATCGCTCTTTTCGCAACAGCTGCACCATCAGCATTCTTCGTGCAAAAGCTGATTTTTTTAGGTCACGTTTGAAACCTATCTAACAGTTCTCCTGCCTCTTTCTGGCAGGATTTCCAATCGCTCCTCCACCCTCGCTCTGACCCCCACCAATCCATGAGGGCGACTCACTTATCTCCAATCCCTCTCGCATTGCTGTAGCCCTAAATAAGTATTTTACATCCTGTGCAGTTCCATCTGGTCCCCCTCCTCCCCCCCTGCATCTCTCTTTCATCCCCTCCACTATCAGGCTTTTAACTGTCCCATATCCTGACAACCTAAGTCCTGAGAGCTCTTGCTGCACTGAACCCCTCCAAGTTCAGCCCAGATGGCCTCCACCCCAGGCTTCTCAAAATCTTAGCCCCCTCAATAGTTACCCCCTTAACCCACATCCTAAACCTGTCTTTCTCCTCAGCCACTGTTCCTATAGCCTGGAAATCAGCCACAGTCCCCTCTCTTTTCAAAGGTGGCAATCCCACTGCTCTGGGAACTACCACCCTATCTTTCTTCTCCCTGCCCTTGCAAAAATCCAAGAACCCCCTCATTCTTTCTAGGTTAAACAAATTGCTCATCAGCTCAAATACTCTCTCCCTTTTCCAGTCAGGGTTCAGTAAATCCCATGCAATCACCTCCTTCCTCCTTCGCCTCACCAGCTCCATCCACTCTGCCATGGATTTTGGCCACATTACCTCAGCTATCTTCATAGACCTAGCCAAGGCCTTTGACTCAGTTTCCCACCCTCTCTGCTTACATAAACTCAGCTCAATTGCTCTTTCCCCTGCTTTAGTGTCCTGATTCAGCTCCTACCAAACTGGTTGCTCCCGGTCAGTGTCTATATGAAATGTCTTATCCCCCTCCCTCTCTCCCTATCCTCACAGACGTGCCCCAGGGGTCTATCCTTGGGCATATTCTCTTTTCTCTCTTTATAAATGATCTTCCCTCAGTCTGCACACGTCAGCATACACATCTATGTGGATGACACCATCCTGTTCCTGTCCAGTCCATCCACCCTAGCAGTCCAAATCCCCCTTCAAAATTATTTTACTGCGGTAACTACCTGGTTTGACACTAATTCACTAAAACTAAACACCAATAAAACAGTAGCCATGACTTTTGGCTCCAAACAAAAGCTAGCCAAGCTTCTCTCCCTACCAGTCTTTTTCTCTACAGCTAATGCCCCTCTCGACAACGTCCCCTCATACAAGTATCTTGGCATCTGACTCGACCCCTTCCTTGACTTCTCCTCCCTCTTCAGCCACTACACACTAAACTGTGTCCTAAACTAAGTTTACTGTACCGACACAAGGCCAGCCTCTCCCTCGCAGTAAGATGTGACCTTGTTGTCAAGTGGATCCTCCCAGCACTCGACTATGCCAATATAGTCTACAGTGCTGACCCTGCCACTTCCCTCACCAAACTTGACATCCTCTTTCAAGCCTTCTGTAGGTTTGCCTTGAACTCCCCCCCTTAACTCATCATTGTGATCTTAACTCCTCCCTCTCCTTCCAGTCTCTTGCACAGAGAAGTTCCTCTCACTGTTCTACCTTCATTGCCAAATACTGGTTTGGATCTCTTCTGTCCTACCTTGCCTTTCTCCTCACTCCTGTCTCCCCTTTGTCCTACAACTTGATGTCAAACTGCACCCACACCGTTTCCCTTCCTCGAGTTTAAACCACAGCTGGTAAACTCTCCTTCTCTTACAGATTTCCTTCCCATGGGAACAGCCTCCCCTCTCTTACTTGCCTCTCCCCCTCCTTCCCTTCCCTTAAATGCTCGCTCAGACCCTCCCCTCTCATCTCCTGCTCCTGCTTCCCCTCCTAGTCCTAGCCCTCTTCAGTACTGCCTATCCCCCTCATTGCCAAGTTCCACTGTAAATACCCCTTTTGTAATCTGCTATTGTATCACTGTAAATATATTTTATTGTATGCTGTTTGCACTTAGTTTTTGAAACACTGTGTATATTATTTTGCACCATGTCCTCTCTTTTTTTTTGTACATTACTCCAGTGTTTCACCTTCTCTGTATACTGTATTACCATTGTTGTATTTCTGTTTTGACTCCTGTACCTATTCCCCCTGGTCACATCTGGAAATGAGCTTCAGTTCATTGATGCCTTTCTTGGTTATCAACTGTTAAATAAATAAATAAATAAACACATTCCCCACCTGCCTAACTCACAGAGGACCCTGCCATGCACCTACCCTCATCCTGAATGCCAGCCTGTAAAACTAGCAGCCAGTGCAGCCCCCTTCTCACCTCCTTGGCCAGCTGCCTTGTGACAGTCACAGAGCACAATCACATAAATCTTCACATGGCACAAGCCCAACCTCCTTACTATCTTCACATAGCAAAAGCCTTCCCCAAATCTTTACATTGCACGAGCATACCCCCAATCTTCACATGTCTCAAGCACCCCAATCTTCACACAGCACAAGCCCCCCCAGTGGTGACAAAGCATAAGCCCTCCCAAAATCTTCACATGGCACAAGCCCCAGTCTCACCATGTCATGCCCCCCAGATCTTTACATGGCACAAGCCATCTCCCCCTTTCTAGCTTTACATGGGAAAGCTCCCCCAATCATCACATGATGGTAACATGCTTGTTGCTGCTATACTGTGTGGTAGTGTTGAGAGTCTCTGCCTCCCTCCCTCCCTACTGTGTGTCTCAGGACAGCTCAGTTATTGTATGCCTGGACAGCAATGCAAGGTGCCTCATAGAAACATAGAAACATAGACTTTGATGGCAAATAAGGACCGCTTGGCCCACCAAGTCTGCCCATTTCCCTACTTATTGGATAAGCTGCAGATCCTAGTCAACTAGAAGCCTACTTCCTCCTTACCCCCTCTCCTATCTCCTTCTACCCCCCCACTATAATTGCCTTATGTTGGTCCCATGCATTCTTGAATTCCCCCACTGTTTTTGACCGCATGACCTCCTCAGCTCCTTCTCCATGTGGGATGAATGAGAGACAGTGAGATATATGTATGCATCTCCAGATTACTCGATTCAGCCCAGAAAGCATGCAGTTTGTCTCTCCAGCTCCTTTCAGGCAGGGATCAGACCAGGCTGCAACCTTTAACCCTTTCCACATACACACCATGACCACAATACTGAGCACATCTCCAGCACAGAACTGGAGCCAGGCTCCCCAACTGAACTAAGAGCCAAACATGAAGAGATTTGCCTGGCACTGCTGGGACTGCAGTATTTGCCATAAAGTGGGTCCCAGAGCCCTGTGCTGGGGGCAGGAACACAAGTTCTAGCTGCAGTTCCTAGGAGACCAGCCTCCCTCTCTCCCCATCACTCAGGCACTGATGCAGACCATGGGACATTACTACAGTCATGTTAGGTGTGTATGTGTGGTAGAGGTTGGAGTCACATCTCCACCAGGCTGGTGCTCAGTGTCCTCCTTTCATACTGGACTTGCAATGTCTTCACTCTCTCCATCAGCATAGTAGCAGCTTCTTGCCTCCTTTCCTGGGCAGCCACTGTGAGTGAAGTGAAACAGTGTGGGGGTAAAAGCCTAATCCCACCAGAAGAATGGGAAGGAGGACATCTTTATTGAAGAAGCCAAAGACTGAGAGATAGAAACACAAACAGGGGGAAAACAAGCAGGTGGCAGGAAAAAAATATCAACACAACTCAGGGAAGGGGAACAATCTGTTCATCCACTTTACTGTCACCCGGGAATTCCTGCCCACACCCTAACCTGACTGGCTAACCAGCACAGGGAGGTGAAAAAAGAACAATGGTATTGTGGAAGGGGTATTGTAGCCCCCCCCCCCATAATTTCATTCCTGTTTTGCTTTCTAGTGTTGTCTTATGGAATGAATGCCATCTATGTGTTTTTATGTGTTATGTTTGTTTGTGTATGGTTCTCTGGGTAAATAGTGGGTAACAGACTGGCCATCTATTACACACTATTATAATAAATAAATAACCATGTACTTGTCTTTATCTCTATTTTCTGTAAAGTCTATTGAGGGTAATTACGACATGAAATTTAATGTAAAATACCCCATAGCAGTAGAAGCTGGCTACAGTAAAGAAGAAGAATCAGTATTTATATAGCACTTTTCATACATCCCAAAGCACTTTACAAGCAATGCTAGACTGGTAGTGAAGTGACTGAATGTGTGGTGGCGGCCATACCGCACATCATCACCCACACACAGCCTGGATAATTGCATGAACCGGTTTATGGGAAGGGGAATGTTGGCCAGGACACCAAGAATGTTCCCTACTCTTTGCAAGGAGTGTCCTGGGTTCTTTGACTTCCACCTGGACACCCACCAGGACAACACCAGGATGGACAGAAGGGACCTCAGTTTAACATCTCATCCGAAGGATGGCACACCCAAGCAGTACAGCACCCACCAATACTGCACTTGGATGCCAGCGATTTTTAGGTGCAAGTCCAATCCCAGTGTGGGATGAGAACCCACGACCTTCTGGTCCAGAGGCGGATGTGCTACCAACTGAGCCATGCTGACACCTGCGTATAAATCCTATGTTGTTCAGAGCCTTATCTTCCCCCATAAATAAATAATAAAGCTAAGTATTAGTAGCGAGTAGGTGAGGAATATAGAATATACTTGTAACTTAGAAGTAGAATAATCAGACAAATTGTTTAGTTTCTGAGTAGTGAGAGCAAGCTATCCCCAGGAGTGGGGCAGTGCAACAGCGAAATACATTCGGGAAAAATTATTCACTGGTATTGCGCTCCGTTTAAGGCAAAGGAACACAAGACTTTTAGGACTTGTTTCAGTCCAAATGAATATCAGTTCTAACATAGGTGTTTCCAATAAAGTTGTCAAGTTTGCCCAGCTGTTAACTTGTTTAAAGTTTCTCTCAGCCTTTTTGAAGCAGCTGTCAGCATAAATGGCAATTCAGATGTTTTTCTTTTCCCTTTAGCTCCAGTTCTCTATGGAGCTTCTCGTACCTCTGGTTGCACTAATGCCCGATGAGAGCGGGCCAGTGTAGATTCCCTTTTGCCTGTTTTGGGTTTTGTTTTTCGTGTGTCCTAAAGAAAGAGCCACTTACCCAGGAGTTGTTTTCTTTTTGGCTCAATGTCTCGGTAAATCCCGATATCCTCTTGACAGTGCACACATTCGTGCTGCTGCACGTTCTGTTTTCGGGTCCTTTGTATACGGAGAAGGCAAACAAGATAAAATGGGCAGTTAAGCCCTTCGTTTCCTATATCTAAAAAAGGATTTTTGTTTTTAATCCTCTACAAGAGTACAACAGGGTTTTAACCCTGTCCAATTATATTAAATAAATACGTCTCTTTGCAGCGCTTTGAAACGCTGGAAACCCTCTCAGCTCTCCTGCTTCTTAAGAGCTGGCCGGCCCCTTCCTTCTTCATTTTATGCAGGAAAGCTGGGGAGGGGTCTGTTGGTGTTCCAAAACTGGATCCAGGTCTGAAATTAATCCAAGGGAAAGAAGTTAACAAAGGAAATTAATATGAATAAAATGATTAAGATGTTTTAGGAATAATAATATGTGCAAATGAATATTTTTTGTTTCAATGTTCAAAAAGTTATTTGATTGACTGCTGAAAGGACCAATCCTAGTTCTCTGCACCCTTTATATTCCAGGCCATTAAATGTAGTTTTTCAGATTTGACTTGGGTGCTGTGTTGGAAGCACCTCGGAGGCAGTAGAAAGGAAAGTACTACTCCAAAATAAGCCTGGAATAATGGAATGGAGCATACTACTTGACCTGCATTTATTTTATTTTGTATAAACGTTCAGTTCGTTTTTTTGTTTAATATTTTCTTTTGTGGTTCCTGCAAAAAAAAGTCTGACAAGATTTCATCTCTTCTGTCAAGCGTCCATTTGTTAACCCTTAGCCTTCCACAGGTACTGTTATTATTTGCAGGAATCTTGGTCAGGGATGGGGAGGAACACATAAAAAGTTGATGTGGCGTAGTTAGGCTACACTTTTATGAATTGGACTGTTGGCCTCTTTTTCTATCACCATCTGTTTTCTACCACCTTACATAAAAACTTCTGTTGCACAACAGTACTTCTAATCCCTATACTGTTATTCTGTTCTACTATCCTAGGTAGGCCACCTAGGATAGTACTATGCTATCTTCTTTACTTTTCCTACTATATCTTTTGCTGTTACTTATTCTTATTTTGTCCATTTAGTCCTTCTTTTCAGAGAATTAACAGAACCTTGGAAGGTGTCTTGGGAGCAGCTACAATTGAATGTAACTTATGCTGTCAGGCATAAAAATGTTATGAAAACCCCCCCTAAGAAAAATGGGGTTAGAATTGATACAGTATATGGTCATTATGCTGTCACTTAGTATTGTACATATTAAGGTGTAAGGGATTTGGTTAGTCAAACAGCTGTTGGCAATATAAACTGAATCCCCTGCTGCATGGCTGGTTCTTTATGGAAAAATTGTGCCTCAGTTTGAAAGTCACTCGAGGAGTGAATACAGTATAAAACAAGGAAAATCAAAGATAACGGTAATGGGAAATCATGTCTACACATATAACCCTGTTTCAGGCTTAGTGGACACTGACAGTCCCATAATTTACGGTACAGAAATGTCCCGGGGTGAGGCATCATTTGTCAATTCCAGCTACCCTCCTGAGACAGAAAAAGGAAAAAGCTTTTTCTTCAGTAACTCGCTCAGTTCACGTTGCAGAGCGAACCGAGCAAGATGAGGAGAGAAATTGTTTGTATCCTATTATTTTTCCCTTTGCAGATGCAGAGAGGCACTTTGCCTTGTGAAGGGGAGGAGATCTTGGATCTCAGGAGTGTCTCTGGGTGAGATGGCAGTTGTCAATTTCAGCAGCCCGCCTGAGACAAAAAGACAAAGTGACTGGTGGTTTTCTTGGTTCACTCTGCATGTGAACCAAGCATAAATAGGAAGGCACATAGCCCTTTCTACAGCAGTAGCCAGTCTGCTTTTTCATGGAGAAAAGGGGAGCATGTTAGCTCCATGAAAATGTTTCATGAGCCCATGCATAGCGAATCAGACAGGAGCATGTGGCTGAACTGCAAAGTTAGTAAATTTCAGCCGCTGCTGCAAGTGTTAGTGCTTCCCCTTTATTATAAATAAAAATATGAACTAAGGTGCTGTCCATAATTTATGGACAGAAGAAAATGTATAGCATGTTCTTTTTTCTTTTATTTTATGCACAGCTAAACCTTATAAATGAAATGGGTTAAAAGGTAATTCATTTAAAACTTTTTTTTTTGTGTTTTTTTGTTTAACACAGAGATGCCTTTCATTATTATAAGGACCTCTAACCCTTAGGAATAAATGAAGAGGTTAAGTACCACTTTAGCCAGGAGTAAAAATAAACAGGACCTTCTTGCTTACCTGGTCCACTGTGAATGAAACAGTTGCTTACTTAGGGGAGCAGCACCCTCTGCTCTCACTTTTTTATACTATGCTACCTGTCACTCCGAGTGTTACTACAGGGGATACATTAGTGTTACTAAGTAATTAACACTTCTTTTGGTTATAGCAATGTGGTATCAACCTTGTATTACAAACTAAGGACAGGAATGCGTAGACTATGATTTTATATATCTCAAGTGGGTCACGAATTAAAGCTAGCCTAATGCAGAGCTTTTATATTTTGTATATAGGGATAAGGGTCTAGTCAGGTGACCTCACCTAAAGAGTATATATGCCCTCCTCTGAGCATATGATGGCAGATGAACCTTGGATGTGGCAAAGGAAGGTCTACAGTGCTTGTAGACTCAGAAATACAGAAGATACCAGATGATAGCTATTCTGTGATCCCAGACTGTATATTTATTTGGCAAGAAACCACTGCCATAAAGTAGTTATGCTTAATGTATTTTCTTTCTTTTATCTTTGTTTTTTAAATAAATGTCACGAAATGTGTTTTAAATTCTGGCAACTTGCCTCATCTGATTTTATTTCCCACACACTGTGAAGGTTGGTGTTGGAAGTGGGATTTGGTACTGGTTGTCCAGAGAAATGAGGGGCAGACCAGAACTAGTCCCCAGCCCTGGTGTCTAGACCTAGAGGGCAAAAGGCAGGATGGCACACAAACTGGAGTCCATGAATGCCAAGGATCTGAAAGAAAAGGATGGTTTGATGGGGGTACAGACCAGAGCCCAGACACTGAAGACCAGAGAAATTCCCCTGCTGGGATTGGAGTTCAGAGGGACAAGGAAAAAGATCACCAAGGGTGCAGGACTCGAGGAGGATGAGGATGAAGATCCAGCATTTGAGGAACAACCACCTGAGGATCCACCATCAGAAGATATCAACAGTTTGTTGAGATGGTTGGTGGTAAAACAAGTGGAAATGGAGAGGTAATGAGAATGAGATACCCAAGAGAGAGAGGTGGAGAGGAGCTAGCAAGACCAGAGATTGGCAGACCCCTTATGAGCCCTACAGGTGATTGAACATGGACTATAGGGTACAGGAAATGCAGGTAACAACCCAGAAGATATAAAGTTAACTAAAATGGCACCTACCAATGACATTGAAGCATACCTAATGACGTTTGAAAGGGCGGCTCTAGTTTGTCGGTGGGACCAAAGACAATGGGTGATACGTCTAGCCCCATACCTTACTGGGAAGGCACACCTGACCTACAGTAATATGGATAGCAGATATGCTGAAGACTATGAGAGGGTTAAAAAGGAAATTCTAAAGAGATAGAATATTAACTCAGAGACTTATAGGCAGAGGTTTCGGTCTCTGAAGCATTACAAAAATGATGTACCAAGAGAAACCTTTACCCGGCTGAAGGAACTGTGCCTAAAATGGTTGCAGCCTGAAGGAAAAACTGTTGTTGATATTGTGGAGATCCTAGTAGTACAACAATACCTCCAAATCTTACCCCATGAAGTTCCAATGTGGGTAAGAGGACATAACCTGGAGATAGCTGAATTAGTGATCTCCTTGGCTGAGGACTTCCGAGCTGCTAGACAACCAATAAGGAAAGGTTACGGAACAGACCCCACTGTGCCTGCCCCCCAGGCAACAAAGACACCTGTTGTTCCTAGAGCCCCTGTTGAATACCCATGAAGAAATGAGCAGACCTAAGTAAATAGCTAGACCCTATAATCCAGACATCATTTACAGAAACTGTCAGGGTAAAGGACATATTGCTCGATTCTGTACCCGCCCTAGAGCAGATGCTTCACATCTGTCCTTGTTAACTGAGGGATATTTCTTACAGGAAATTACTATAAATCACCAGAAGGTGTTTGGTCTAGTAGACACTGGCAGTAAATGTACACTGATCCAACCTGAATTTGTGACAGACAGACAATCGGGGGACCTGAAATGAGTATTGTGTGTGTACATGGAGATACATGCCAATACCCCACAGCTACTATTAAGGTGGATGTTAATGGTCAGGAGCAGATGGTTATAGAAGGAATGGTACCCAACTTACCGGTACCCATGGTACTGGGGCATGACTTTCCAGAATTTCCTTCCTTAATGTCCAAACATGGAATAGTCACAGCTGTGACCACCAGAGCCCAAATGAGAAGAGAACAGTTGTTGGGGGACACTGTTCCTTCTGATAATGACATTGTAGAAGCTCCTGATAAAGATAAAAGAATGAAGAACCAGAAAAGGAAGAAACAAATAAGATGGAAACAAAATATGTATGGACTGCCTGACACACAAATGCCACCTGTATTTATTAATGTGGATATTGCATGAGA
This sequence comes from Neoceratodus forsteri, assembly GCA_016271365.2. Lineage (NCBI taxonomy): Eukaryota > Metazoa > Chordata > Ceratodontiformes > Ceratodontidae > Neoceratodus > Neoceratodus forsteri. The sequence goes on along the minus strand of CM028137.1, from coordinate 254,152,844 downwards.
ACAGAAAAATTATGGGACTTTGAAATCTTTTTATTCACAGGTGAGACAAGAGGTGGAAAAAGGGGACCCTAAAATTGTACTAAAGAATAAGATTTTGTATAGGGTGTGTACCGACCCAGTTCAGGAGAAAGTGTGGACCAGTTAGTACCAAAAAAGTATTGAATCCATTTTGTTTCTAGGCCATGATCTCTCATGGGCTAGCCATGCTGGTAGAGAACGTACCCTCAAATGTGTACTGTTAAGGTTCTACTGGCCAGGGGTACATGATTAATTAGCCCAATACTGTTGTGTCTGTTCTGAGTGCCAACAGGTGGCTTAGGTTGGAAAGAGGGATATGGTGCCCTTAATGCCATTGCCTTTAGTGATAAACCCCTTTGATAGAATTGGAATGGATATTGTAGGCCATTGATTAAAAGTTCCAAAGGAAACCAATTTATCTTGGTCATATTGGATTATGCTACTAAGTATCCAGAGACAATACCAATGCAAACTACTACAGCCCCCAGAATGGCGGAGGAGTTGGTGAAAGTTTTTAGCCATTTGAGTATTCCTAAGGAGATCATCACGGATAGAGGTACAAATTTTAATGCTTCTCTACTAAAAGAACTATACAAATTGTTAGGAATAATAGCCTTATGAGCATCCCCTTATCATCTGCAAACAGATGGGTTAACGGAATGATTTAACCAAACTTCAAAGAGAATGCTTTGTAATTCTGTGCACGAAGAAGGTAGAAGTTGGGATACCTATTTGCCATTCCTTTTATTTGCATACAGGTAGGTACCACAGGCCTCTACAGGTTACTCCCCTTTTTCAATGTTGTATAGCTGAAACCCAAGGGGGCCATTAGATGTGGTCAAAGAATGTTGGGAAGAGGGCACAGAAATGAAACACAGTAATACTGCTGAGTACATGGGACAATTACACAAGAGATTAGTAAAGTATACTAAGGCAGCCCACCAAAACTGTGTAGAGGCCCAAGTACAGCAAAAGAAACATTACGACAGCAAGGTGGAAGATAAAACCTTTACTCCAGGGGAGAAAAGTGTTATTATTGTTACTCTCCTCCCAGCAGAAGTTGCTAATGAAATGGCAGGGACCCTACGTGGTAATATGCCAGACAGGACCGATACCATATGAAGTAGAAACCCCAGATAAAAGGACAGGCAGGAAGATATATCATGCCAACTTATTAAAGTGATGGCATGATAGGGCAAATGAAGAGTCAATGACAAACCTGGGCATGATGGTAATGCCTGAGAGAGAGATGGTCCAAATTAGATGTGGCTTATGAAAGTCTATAAACGTTAGAGGAAACAAATTATATTAAAATCAATGCCAACCTGACTGATGCTCAGAGAAGAGAAGAGAAGTCAGGAGTTTGATTGACTCCTTCCCTGCCACCTTCACTAATACCCCTGGAAGAGCTACAGGGGTTAAACATTACATATGCACTGACTTGCCTCCTATTAGGCAGAATAATAATAATAAACTTTATTTATAATGTGCATTTCAAAATCAAGGTGCAGTACATAGTTAAAATAATTTCACAATACAACATCATTATAAAACAACCAAACTATTACAGTCTATCAACTTCAACACCATCACCATACGCCTTATTCCATAAGTACATTTTCAGTGCTTGTTTAAAGATCCCCACAGTCATGGACTCCCTAATCCAGTGGGGTAGAGAATTCCAGAGGGTCGGTGCCATGAACGTGAAAGTCCGGGCCCCAGAAGATTTTAAAAACACCCTCGGAATCTCCAGCAACCCCTCATTGGCAAAGCGGAGCGGTTGCTCTGGGAGGTAAGAAACCAGGAGCTCTTTCAGGTAGTCAGGGCCCAGTCTGTGTAGGGCTTTATAAGTCAGTAATCCGACTTTAAAGGTGATCCACCACTGAACAGGCAGCCAGTGCAGCTCCCGCAGCACCGAGGTAATGTGGGAGGATTGAGGAGTCCCCATCAACAACCAGGCTGTGGAATTCTGCACCAGCTGCAAGCAGCGGATATCAACCCTTGGAAGCCCAAAGTAAAGGGAGTTGCAGTAATCCAAACGCGAAGGTCACAAAGGCATGGATCAACGTAGGCAGGTCCCCGGATGGAACAAGGTGCTTGATCCTAGCGATATTCCTCAGATGGTAAAAGGATAACTTAACGACAGCCGACACCTGTAAATGTAATGTCAACCTATTGTCAAAAATCACCCCTAGGTCACGCACCTGTTCAGAGATAGGGAGCTCAACATCCCCAAGGAGTAAACCTATGGATTAATTTGCTCTCTACCCCACTATCTGGCGACCAGGATCCACAACCATCACCTCTGTCTTCCCAGGATTCAACTTCAGCCAGCTGGATCTCATCCAACCTTGGATCTCGCTTAGGCAGTTATTAAACACCGAGAATGCTCCATCCTGGTCTGGTGCAAAAGACAGGTAGAGCTTGGTATCATCGGCATAACAATGAAACTTCAGCCCATACCATCTTACAATGTCTCTGAGGGGAAGCATATACACCGCAAACAACATGGGAGACAGCACTGAGCCCTGAGGCACCCCACAAGACAGAGAGATGGGGTCAGAGGAAAAGACCCCCGATACTACCCTCTGAGTTCTACCAGTGAGGAATGAAGTAAACCATCTGTGGACCAAACCAGAAAGCCCACAGATGCATCTCAGGTGCTCAAGCAGAACCCCATGGTCAACGGTGTCAAATACTGATGACAGATCAAGCAGAACCAAAATGGACTGATTTATTTTGGTCTCTTGCCATTAGGAGATCATTGAGTACCCGAACCAGTGCAGTCTTGGTACTGTGCCTCTTTTGAAAACCAGATAGGAGAGGTTCATAGATGCTATGGATGGTCAGATGGTTGTCCAACTGAGCAGCCATTACTTTCTCAATCACCTTCCCCACAAAGGGAAGGTTAGAGATTGGCCTGTAGTTAGCGAGAGAGTCTGGGTCCAAAGAAGCCTTCTTCAACAATGGTGTCACCACTGCCTCCTTCAGGGAGCAGAGGTACTCACCAGAATCAAGGGAGCACCAGACTATCTGTGCCAGAACCGGGGCAATAACATCCCCACAGCCCATTATCAGGGCTGTAGGACCCGGATCTAAACTACAGCATGTAGTGCGCACACCCTGGACAATCCTCATAACATCCACGATTTCCGGCCGTTCGAAGGAACTCCAGGAAAAAAGAGGGATAGTGACCAAGTGCTGATCCACAGCAACTCCCATAGAGAGTGCTGCATGGGTCTCCACCCTGATGTCGGCCACCTTATCCACAAAGAACCGGGCAAGCTCATCACACTGTGATTGTGAAAAAGCTCTACGAACCTGTAGACAGGCTGGGTTGCACAGCCTGTCCACGGTTCGAAAGAGCTGAGCAGGTTGGTTCTGAGCAGCAGCAATTTCCCCAGACAGGAATACTGCCTTCTTACGGGAAATTGCTGACTGATAGAGTCGATGGTACTCTAGCAGTCTAAGATGGTCGGCATCTAAGCCGGATTTCCGCCAGCACCGCTCTAACCTGCATCCTAATTGCCGCAACTCCTTCAAGTCCCCGTCAAACCACAGAGACCGAGGGCAAAGGGAGAGAGGACGCACACAGACTGGAGCAATGGAATCCATTGCAGAGGTAATGGCCTTATTATATGCCAGAACCAAAACCTCCAGATCCAAGTTCGACACTGGAAATTCTGATAGATCCAGCACTGCAGTTAGACCATCGGGAGTCACATCCCGTAAAGGGCGGTACTTGACCATCTCCACAGGGGCTGGCCTATGAAGAGGGGTACAAAAATTGAATCACACAGTGTAATGGTCCAACCATCTGACAGGTTCCACCCCCACGTTGGAGGCGTCCATCCCCAGGAGGAAGACCAGGTCAAGGGAATGGCCATATTTATGAGTGGCAGAGGTAACCACCTATGAGAGGCCCAATGAGTTCATCAACTAGAGGAAGTGCTGTCCAAACTGCAAGAGTTCATCATCAATTCAGGCATTGAAGTCACCCAGGACCATCAGCCTGGGTGACTCAAACACCAGGTCAACCACGAAGTCCACCACTTCCTTAAGGAATAACTTCTCATCACCGGGTGGATGATAGACGAGATCCAACCTATAGCCCCCACCTGTCACAATGACACATTCAAATGATCTGGTCTCCTCAACTGGGACACTTGTGAGATCCAATTTGGTCTTGAAACAGACCGCAACCCCCCTTCCCCTGCGGTCCAATCTCGGTCAGTGTATCACCGAATACCCATCCGGAACTGCCGCCTCAAGTATGGGGCCAGCAGTATCATCCAGCCAGGTTTCGGTGATGCAAGCCAGATCCACTGTACCCACCAAGTCTGCAATAATAGCAGTCTTGTTCACAACAGATCTGGCATTGCATAACACCACCCGAGTTGGACAGAACTCCAGGGTTGCCCCGGCCACCTGCCCACCATTAATGGTGGTGCCCTTGGGTATGGAGACCAAACAAGGAGGCCCATATTCTAGACTCCATTTCACCCCAGGGCATCTTCTGGCTTTAACCACCCCGATGCGAACGCCCCTCTCTTCCACCCTCCGCTGTTCATACCCCCTACCCCACCCCACCCTTCTGCAGGAAATACCCAGAGCCCGACAGCGTTGATAGATAGAAAAAAGCAACAGTGGTGGAAAAAAGGGGCAGAGGGCATGAAGAGCAGGGGATGAATAGCGCATGACCTGGGAGGTGGGACAGTGATGCATATCCCAGACCTCAAACATGGCTCAAGAAGAGTCAATACACTTCTACTCTAGCTTGTAGTCACTGGTTTATAAAAACCAAATCCAAATAAATAATATAATAACTAAAACTAGAAAACTAGACAAAAAATTAAATCAAATCAAATTAAGTCACCATTAGAACATGCTTTCAGGGAAAAAGAAAAAACAAAACTACATCTACATAAATAAATATCCCTCCTCTCACAGGGTATTCCCATTAATATAACATAAAACAAAATAAAAATCACAATTTAAAAGATATAAAAATAAATAAATAAACAATACAAAATCATCCAACATAAACTAACCAAACAATATAAATTAGCTAGGCACACAGGTCCTCACACTACCTGAATGCCCAACCCAACGAGCACTCTCACTGCTTGGAAAACAGAAAATAAAAACTTCCAACATAAACTAAATAAACAGTACAGTTTGATGAGCAACCAGGTCCTCTCACTCCCAGGATGCCCTCAAAACCAGGCACTCTCACTACTTGGAGTACAACAAACAATAGTTTTGTTCCAGAAAACAGTTTCCAATGGTGAAAAATGACCAAAAATTTTCTTAAGAAACAATGTAGGACTCGGTAGCAGTCTAAGTCTGAATGCTGGATTCCTTAAGACCCTTTTGAGCAGCCCAGCCACCAAAAGAGTCAGCTCCACCACTTCAACCCCTTACCTACGCCAGCCCTCCAGCTAGCCAGCAAGGGGCCTGGGAGAAACCTGGGTCCCAACCGCCGACTCCCCGGCTTGACTGGGCCCAGCCTCCCGGGTAGATGCTGACTCCCGTGGCTGGCCGCCCACACTTCAGTCCCAGTCTAGCACGTTCTGTGTAGTCACACCAAACTTCCCAGCAAACAAAATGATGAATAATAAATAATAAAATTCATACAAATTCTGGAACCTCTAAGTACTCCAATCTTCGCGCTCTTCTTAGTGCTACAGATCCCCAAGATGCACACGCTGCCAACTCCTCAAATATTCCTGGAAAAACTCAAACAGCACTCGAGCAGTAAACTCCACAGGACCAGGGGCAGCAAAACCTCCCCCAAAAACTGCCGTAAAAAGCGACAGCCCAGACACTCTCCAGACAAACAAACCATTATCCAGCAGTCCTCACCCTCAGACAGGCTGTCCATAAATCCAGGGAACCAAAATCCTAAACCATGAGCCAGCCATCTACAATTCCATAGCATCACAGTTAGAGGCAGTATGAGACACGCTCGGGAGCTCCTACATAAAAACAAGTCAGATGCTCCCTCAACACACAAATTGCAGTTCCACACTCCTCAACCCACAGTCCAAGGGGAATAGCTGGAGCCGTCAAGGCAGTGCAGGATCCACTGCTCCACACCTGACAAACCCAACAAAAATGAACGACCGTACCTTGCAATGTTAAAAAAATTAAAACACAACGGATCAATAGATCCAAATACGTATAAATACGAATAAATATGAAATACAAAAATAAAAACATAGAACGAACCTAAATAAAATAAAATTAAAGCATAAAACCATGCTACAGCCAGTAGCCAGCCCAGCGTGGCCGCCATCTTGGATTACCTGAAAAAGTAAGGGTGGAGGTTAAAACAGAGATAGAGAAGTTACAGAAGTTGGGGATAATAAAACCATCTACCAGTACCTGGGAATCACCAGTTGTAGTAGTGTCAATTAAAGAGGGATGAATCCATCTTTGTTTAGATTTTCAGAGTTTGAATAACGCAGATCCCATACCCTGTATTAACGACATTATTAATCGCATAGGGAATACGGGGTACATTACGACATTAGACCTTACTAAAGGTTACTGGCAGATCCCCTTAGGCCAGCAAGCCAGAGAGAAAACTGCTTTTAGTACCCCGGTGGGGTTATCTGAATTTTTAACTATGCCATTTGGCCTACATGGAGCCCCAGCTATGTTTCAGTGATTTATCGATTATATACTGGCACCACATGCAGGATACTGTTCAGTGTACCTGGATGACATGGAGGTGTACAGCCCAGACTGGAGAGCACATATGACACATCTGTCCAAGGTGATTAAATCTATAAAAGCAGCAGGATTAACCATAAATCCCTAGAAATGAGCAGTAGCCATGAACGGAACCCGATATTTAGGCTTCCTGCTGGGTAACCAGAAATTGATAAACTTGAGGCAGAGGCCAAATGTCCCATCCCCCTCATGAGAAAACATGTGAGGTCATTTTTAGGATTTGCCAGATATTACTGGCATTTTATTCCCAATTTTTCATTTATTGCCACTCCCCTAACAAATCTAACTAAAAAGCATTGTGGCAATAAAGTTCAATAGGATATGAAGTGTGAAGAAGCTTTTCAAGCTATAAAAGCTGGATTGTGTTCTTCTCCTGTGTTAAAGGGCACTAATTTTGAACTAGCCTTCGAAGTACATACAGATGCCTCAGAGACAGGCATGGGGCAGTCTTAAGCCAAACAGTTGGTGGGGAAGAATATCCCATATTATATATCTCTCGTAAATTACATGAGAGGGAACAAAAGTACTCAACAGTAGAAAAAGAAGCTCTGGCAGCCAAATGGACCATAGAGGCTTTAAGATTCTATTGATGGGGTGTTAAGTTTATGTTGATAACCAACCACAATCCCCTGTGTTGGATTAACTCTATGAAAGACAAAAATAGTCACATAATGAGGTGGTACTTGGTCTTACAGCCATACAGTTTTGAAGTAAAGCATCGATCAGGTACCTCTCACAAAAATGCTGACTTTCTGTCTCAACATGGCACCATGCATGATAATGGGTAAAATGTTTCTAAAAAAAAAATGTTTCGTAGTAAATACTAGTAAGTGACTAGTATATTGCAGCCCCAGGGTATGTTTTAAAGAAGGATGTATATGTCTGATGTGTTATGATATGTTGATGTTATTTTATCATCCTTCAAAACCAAGTTTTTGAAAAGTGACCCTGGGGTGGAGCTTTCATAGTGGATGGGAGAAAGCTCCAACCAACCCCCCACTAACATGGTTGAGTAGAGCAACCAGGGGGTTGTCAAACCAGTCTTAGAAGAAACTGGTTTGTTCTTAAGGAGAGAGGTGTGTGGCGTAGTTAGGCTACACCTCTATGAATTGGACTATAGTGTATGGTGGAACGTCGTTCTCCACCGAAATCCATCGCTGTCGAAAAGTTGTTCTCTTACGCTAGTGACGTTCGCAGTGCAGCAGAATGATTTTTTGTTCTAATGCACTGCGCACGTCACACACTGTGTCCTCAAGCAACATTTGACAGTTAGGGCTCACTCCATAGACAGACACATAGCGAAAGCAGCAATGTCAGCGGCAGTACTAATGTTTAGCGTTAAAACGTCCAAAATGTAAAGTTCTTAAACAGTTAAAATGTCAAGCGTGAAGACGTTCAAAATGTAAAGTTCTTAAACAGTTAAAATGTCAAGTGTGAAAACGTTCAAAATGTAAAGTTCTTTTTTCCTTCTAGTAACCCAGTAAAAATATTTTGAAACAGAAACACGCTGTAGCGATCCCCCCCCCCAAAAAAATGACGTTCCACCATACACTATAAAGAAAAGTGCATGGGGAACAGTTGACTACAGGGCTAATCTTTCACGTTGTTGGCACTATGATGATGGATTACCTCTCAAGCTGCGCTCTCAAGGTAATCCGTCATCATGGTGACAACATGGTGAAAGAATAGCCCTGTTGTCAGCTGTTCCCCATGCACTATCCTATATGTTGGACACTTTTTCTATTGCCTTCTGTCTTCTTCCATCTAACATAAAACTTCTGCTGTGCAACAGTACCTCTAATCCCTATACTGTTATTCTGTTTTACTATCCTAGGTAGGCCACCTAGGATAGTACTATGCTATCTTCTTTACTTTTCCTACTATATCTTTTGCTGTTACTTATTCCTATTTCGTCCATTTAGTCCTTCTTTTCAGAGAATTAACAGAACTTTGGAAGGTGTCTTGGGAGCAGTTGCAACTGAATGTAACTTATGTCGTCAGGCATAAAAATGTTATGCACCCCTCCTTAAGAAAAATGGGGTTAGAACTGATATATGGTCATTATGCTTTCAGTTAGTATTGTACATATTAAGATGTAAGGGATTTGGTTAGTGAGACAGCTGTTGGCAGTATAAACTGAATCTCCTGTACTAGCCAATGAATGGCTGGTTCTTTTTGGAAAAATTGTGCCTCAGTTTGTAAGTCACTTGAGGAGTGAATACAGTATAAAATAAGAAAATCAAAGATAGAAGTCATGGGAAATCATGTCTACACATATAACCCTGTTTCAGGTTTAGTGGACAGTCCCATAATGTACGGTAGAGAAATGTCCCAGGGCGAGGAGACAATTGTCAATTCCAGCCATTAGCCCGAGACAGAAAAAGGAAAAAGGTTTTTCTTTAGTAACTCACTCAGTTCATGCTGCAGAGTGACCCGAGCAAGAATAGGAGAGAAATTGTTTTTATCCTATTATTGTTCCCTTTGCAGACGTAAAGAGGCACTTTGCCTTGTCAAGCGGAGGAGGAGGTCTCGAGAGTGTCTCGGGCGAGGCGGCAGTTGTCAATTTCAGCCTCCCGCCCGAGACAAAAAGACAAAGTGACTGGTGGTTTTCTTGGTTCACTATACATGTGAACCAAGCATAAATAGGCAGACACATAGCCGTTTCTACTGCAGTAGCCAGTCTGCTTTTTCATGGAGAAAAGGGGAGCATGTTAGCTCCATGAAAATATTTCCAGAGCTCTTGCTTAGCGAATTGGAGGTGAGCATGTGGCTGAACTGCAACGTTAGTCAATTTCAGCCGCTGCTCCACGCGCTCTTAGCACTCCTTGCTATCTAAGTGCTTCCCCCTTATTATAAATTAAAATAGGAACTAAGGTGCTGTCCATAATTTATGGAAAGAAGAAAATGTATAGCATGTTCTTTTTTCTTTTATTTCATGCACAGCTAAACCTTATAAATGAAATGGTTTAAAAGGTAATTAATTTAAAACCCTTGTTTTTTCTGTTTAATACAGAGATGCCTTTCATTATTATGAGGACCTCTAACCCTTAGGAATAAATGAAGAGGTTAAGTACTACTTTAGCCAGTAGCGTAGAAAGTTCCCAGAGGGCATGGGTGCAAGGCGATGTTACAGGGCCCCTCCTCAGTTTTGAATAAACATCAAAATGTTGATTTGGGCCCCTCAAACCTCGTGGGCCTGGGTGCCACTGCACCCCCTGCACCCTTGTAGCTACACCCCTGACTTTAGCCAGAAGTAAGAATAAACAGGACCTTCTTGCTTACCTGGTCCACTGTGAATGAAACAGTTGCTTACTTAGGGGAGCAGCGCCCTCTGCTCTCACTTTTTTATACTATGCTACCTGTCACTCAAAGTGTTACTAGGGAGGATACATTAGTGTTACTAAGTAATTAACACTTCATTTGGTTATAACAATGTGGTATCCACCTTGTATTGCAAACTAATGACAGGAATGCGTAGACTATGATTTTATATACTGTATCTCTGGTGGATCACGAATTAAAGCTAGCCTAATGCAGAGCTTTTATATTTTGTATATAGGGATAAGGGTTTAGACAGGTGACCTCACCTAAAGAGTATATAAGCCCACCTCCAAGCACATGAAGGCAGATGAGCCTTGGATATGGTAAAGGAAGGTCTACAGTGCTGGTAGACTCAGAAATACAGAAGATACTGGATCATAGCTATTCTATGATCCCAGACTGTATATTTGTTGTTTGGCAAGAAACCACTGATGTAAAGTGGTCATTCTTATTGCATTTTCTTTCTTTTATTTTTATGTTTTGTAAATAAACGTCATGAAGTGTGTTTTAAATCCTGACAACTTGCCTTGTCTGATTTTATTTCCCACACACTGTGACAGTCAGCAGGAGCTGGGACTGGGAATCGGGATAGATGGAGGGGGACTATAAATGATCAGCAGGAGCTGGGACTGGGAATTGGGATAGATGGAGGGGGACTACAAATGATCAGCAGGAGCTGGGACTGGGAATCGGGATAGATGGAGGGGGACTACATCCGGCATGCACCACAGTTAACCTGGGTAAGGCAGTCACTTGCCAGGGAAAGATTACACAATGGGAGGGGGTAGTAACAACAACAGAAATGGAAAGGGGTAATCATATCAGATGACCTCAAGGTCGGCAAGCAATGTAAGAAGGCAGTAGGAAGGGCTGGGGGTATACTGGGATGTACTGGGAGAGGCATCACCAGCAGAAAACAGGATGTTGTTATCCCTCTGTACAGACAGTTGGTGAGACCCCATATGGAGTACTGCGTCCAGTTCTAGAGACCCCATCTCTGCAAGGACATAGACAGGATGGAGGCAGTTCAGAGAAGGGCAACTAAAATGGTGCAGGGTCTGCAAGAGAAGCCATATGAGGAGAGACTAAAGGAGGTTAATATGTAAACCCTTGAGGAAGGGGGGGGGACATGATAGAAACTTTTAAGTAACTCAGTGGAATCAACAAAGTCCAAGAGAGTAGCATCTTTCAGAAAAAGAGATGTGCAAGATCAAGGGGCACAATTTAAAGATGGGGGGGCAGTTCAGGGACAATGTGAGGAAGTATTTTTTCACAGAGTGGGTGGTGGATGCACGGAACAACCTTCCTGAGGAGACTGTGGAGTTTAAAACTGTGGGAGAATTCAAGAATGCATGGGACAGACATAAGGCAATTCTTGTGGGAGGTAAGAAGAAATAGGCTGTTGGTTAACTAGGATCTGCAGCTTATCCTGTAGGTAGGGAAATGGGCAGACTAGGTGGGCCAAGTGGTTCTTCTCTGCCGTCAAAGTCTATGTTTCTATGTTTCAACAAATGTTGTCTCTGGGGCAGCCCTGTGCTTTCCTCTAGAGACATCAGGTCCTGGACCCCAGCACTACCCTTAGTAAATAAGCCTTGGAAAGTGAGCATTTAATTCCTGTATTTTAATTGCTTTCATGACTCCCTATTTATTAAACATAGACCAAACAGATAAAGCCAGAGAAAACTGGAGATAAAAATTGGAGAAAAGCTCTGTGTCCACACAAAGTGTAAACTGCAGAGATCTCAGAGACTTTTTCTCTGTTTTCTCTTGACATTCTCAGTACCCCATCCCCTGGGCCTAGCCCATACCCCAGATTGGTTCCAGGGGGGTACTTAATACATTTTTTTACCAGCCCTGGTTACTAGGCATAGGAGAATCGAAAGTGCACAAAAACGATTAGCTAGATTAGATTATTTTTATTTTACTTATGTTTGCACGATTTAATATTTTGGATCCTGCATCATTCTAGGTCCTGGTATAAGTTCTTTGTACATTAATTTGTCTCTGTACCTTTAATTCATTTACTTATATTCCTGTACTTTACCGGTGATCCACGCCCCCCACCCCCAACAGCTAATCTGCATAGGTTTGAAGCACCAAGGAATTTGTGCTGTCCTTGATTTTATAATAAACACCCCTAGTTAGTGGCATTTGCTGCCTCATGCTAATCTTTTGTGCACTTTAGTTTTGTCCTTGCACTGGCATTTTTTTCTTAGTGCTGCAGCTGCTCTGTGCACCTCGATACCCTTTTGTTGAAATGGAGAATCTACCTTGCAAGGCTGGGCCCAGGCTCAGGACTGAAACCCCAGGCCTACCACAAGAACCATGGACCCCCACTGGACCCAGTCTTACCAAGGTAGCTGCCCAGACCTAGTAGCATGGTTGGTGGCTTGACTGATGGTGGGGTTGATGGCCATCAATCCTATTGTCCAGGCCCACAACCAGGTGAATTTCCTCTAGAGTGTCCTCTCTAGACTTGTCATTGATATGGGTGTTGATCCCAGTGTAGATTCCCGGTCAGTCAGTGGTTGATCCCATGGTTGATTGGGTCAACCCTTGCCTCAGATCCTTGCACTCCAGGCCCATTCCTCGGGCCTCCTTCATACCCACAGTTCAGTGCCCACTGTTAGAGGCATAACAGGAGGCATGTGTTCTTTTGCCTGTACCCTGGACCCATACTTTCAGCCAGGATCTTTGAGCATAGTTTTCATCGACTCCCAGTGAAGACCACTATGAAAGATGTGGAGGGAAGCACGGGTACTTTTGCCCATAATTTTGTAGCCCAGTTTTGTCATCTGTTCGGCAGCTGGTCACGTAGCTATGGAGTAGCTGGTGCACACTGCAGTGAAGAAGTTTGTGTTAATCTTATAAAGCACAGGCACTGAGAAGGGGATGGATGTTGGGAGAGCTCTTTTTTTTATTCTTTGGTAACTGGGTAAGGCCCACTAGGTATAAAGCCTGTTTTCAGGGGTGACCAGGAGCACTGGGGAGGTTAAGTGACTTGCTCAATGTCACAGAGTATGCAAGTGATAGTTGTGGAATTCAGATCAGTTCTGCTGGGGCTAAAAGCTAGAAAGAGCTAAAAGTTGTGCTAATGGGCTGTAGAGTAGTTTATGCAAAAATGGGTTGCATGCATGTGATGCAATCCTGGGGTGCCCAAAGCCATAAATCAGAGTAAATGTGGGTCAGTCTTTGTTTCATTTGGAAGCGATGCAAGGGAAATTCAGATCGGAGTGTGTGACACAGACATGGAGAGGCTCAGTCCCAAAATGGCGTGCAGTGTACCTTTTTCTTTTCACATTACATGAATGCATATTTTATTGAACACCAGGCTTGAGTTGTCACGGTATGATGGTTTCATGATATACCGCAGTATGGGAAATCATAGAATTGATACTGTGGACAATTTCTGATACTGTGATAACCATGAATCACGGTATGCTACGTTTTTCATACCATGATAGCCCTACACCAGAAATTGTCTGGGTTCCCCACCCACCAAAAAATTGAGACACATTTTTGGGTATACAAACTATTTAAAAAAATAACTTGAAAAAAACATTCCTTAAAACTAAACAGGCTATATGTTTTTTTAAAATAAATGAACTGCATACTCCAGCTATTTGTTTGCATTTTAGATGCCATGCTACACATTTTAATACTGAGAGGTATTCTGAAAAGTTTGCCAAGCTGTTCCATACAGTGTATGGGTTGATGTTGTTGTTGTATATGGAAATCCATATACTCAAAAATGTTATTCTGCTGCAGTAGTGATGTAACTACTACAGCGGAATGATTTTTCATCCTGCTGTAGTAGTTATATTACATTACGATCATCCCAGTCACCAGTTCTGCATTCATTCTTTTAATCTCACACACTATATACAATAATGTATAGTAAACCACACATGCCAAGGCCATTTTCCAACCTTATGGTAACTAAGATGACAGACCTCTTGATCTTCACTCTCAAGGTCACTCTGCCATCATGGTAAGCACTTAGTGGGAAAACAGCCTTGTTGTGTATGATTTACTATACATTATTCTATATGTATTGCAACACACTACTCACCAATGCCAATGCTGGGTAAGCAGCATTCTACTAGACAGTAGCATCACACTGTGACATCATCTGTTGAAACACTCACGGGCCTCTCTACACCCCTTCCCCCAGCTGTTGCCTATCAATCACTGGTTTATGTGCCGCCAATGAGCCAGTAAATGCAGCATTACTGGTATACCCTATTGGTAAATTGTTCACTGAAAAACACTGGTTTCAGGGAAACTGTGCCATTTACATGCAGGTTTTGTTATCAGGACATACCTGAACAAATTTCAGTTTCTCTGTAACCAAAACTGCATGTAAACCCAGTTTCCTGGGTAAGCAGCATTTTCCAGTGCATGACAGAGCCATGCATTCCTGGACACCAGTGCAACACAGAGGCAGCCTGGGACTGGAGTAACAATAGATTATTCAACAGCCAGTGCATCTGAGTGCCCACTTCTTGGTCAGTAATGTACTCCCAGGTACAACTGCTATACATCAATACCTGCTGGACAAAATAGAACTGGGGCAGACAGAAATGTCTGCACAGATAGTGTCTGTTAAGTGTTCCCTTATTGGTCAGCAGCAACCACCCAGCTTGCAACTGTCTTCAAAGAGGGAGGCAAATGTTGATTGTAAACAGGAAGGGAAAATCCCCAGCTAGCCATTGGAAGCAGGCACTGGGCAAGCTGGACCTGGAACTAATACTCCAGTCCCCACCACCAAGTGAACAGTCACCACAAGCAACTGAGACAGACACCCTGTTGAGACAATTGGGGTTATAACTGTGGGGCAAAGCAGAGGATTATAGCTGCTCTCCCCAGAATGAGCATGGTATAATGTAATGCATATTGTACAAACTTACTAATCCATGATGGGAAAATCAGAACATCCACGGTAAATATGCACTATTTTTCTTTTATAATATAGTAAATAGAGAGCTTTCTCTAGTCTAAGTGTCTCCTTAAGGGGCTTAACTTTTCAGTTTGTGAAACAATCATGTTGAAAGTGTGGTGATAGTGGAAAATATCAGACCACTTACAGGCCTACGCTATTAGCGTGAGCTCAAGATACCTACTTTCTCAAGTTGGCCTTTGGTTATTTTTAACAGTTTTTTGGGGTTGGGGATTTGCCCACACCCCCCCTTTAAAAATACAATGGGGGCGGGGGGTGAAGCTCCTCAACTAAAAAAACTGAAAAAAAAAAACAAAATTAACAACAAGCACAAGCATGTGCTGTACTCACTACAGCTTTATGTACACTACTTGCGGTGGTCTGATGTTCTCCACTATCACCGTGAGTGTACTTTTACACTATTTTGCTAACATGGGCTTTAACAAGGCTCTGTGAGCAAAAAAACACCTTCAGCTTTGTTTAGGAAAAGAGTTGCAACTTCATCCCTGCAAGTCTTGGAAGAGGCTCTGTGGGGAGAAGGGTGAGTTCAGTGCACATTTGGTGGCAGTGAGGAGGGGAGAGTTGTAAGAAGTGCGAGCCTTGGGCCAGGCAGTGTATGTGGATGTAACCTAACAGACTGGCCCTATAGGAAAAAACAGAATAAAAGTCTCAACTTGTTTCCACTACAAACAGAACACACAAAGAGAATCCTTTAAATAGGCAGCCAGGCACCACAAACTCTCTTAATGTGCAGATTGATTTTCAAAAGCTGCTAATTATATTTCTCTGAGAATGAGATCAAATCTTTCACTCTCTGCCCTTCAGTATTTTGTCACTCACTCTACTCCAGTCTCTGCTGCTCATGTTTCATCTTCATACAGTCACAAATACACTTGTTCTCCAGACTGCTCCCCCAACCAAGCATGTGTGGCAGAGTACCGTTATATATAAAAAGTTGACAAAATTAAAATTAAAAAAATTCAAAAGCCTGGAACTGAAGCAGGGCATGGTGATGGTACCAGTACAACTTGTTTCAGCAAGATGCAGAATGATTGCTCAGGTTGGGATGGGGTGGGGGCAGAGTGATCACTCAGGATGAGAAGGGGAAAAAGAGTGATCACTCGGATCGAGAAAGGGGCAGGGTGATCACTTGGGTTGGGAGAGGTGCCAGTGTGATCACCCTGGTTGGAGAAGCAGAGGCAGTCACCCAGGTTGGAGCAGGGGGGCAGAGTGATCAATTGAGATGGCAGAGCAGAGTGATCAGTGGAGTTGAGATGGGGGCAGATTTATTAGTGAGGGTAGGAGCCAGAATGATCATGTGGGACAGGAGGCAGAAGTAACAACTATTCACTTCTTGCATCCCCACCCAGCTAAAGCCAGAGATGGCAGTTATGAATGTTGGAGGAGGACATGGGCACAGAGCAGGACTGACACTGCTTAATTATGCTTTGCAAACCAGAGACAACCTTCTTTTTTTTTTTTTTTTTTTTGTGTATTTTCTTTATGCTCCCCCATCACTGGCCACCTGGACTCTCTCCATTGTGGTCTCATGGCTCAGCCTCTCCCACCTCACCTGAAGTCCCCAGCCTCACCTTCAGTTTTGGGTCTGTCTCCAC
The DNA here is from genome assembly GCA_016271365.2 of Neoceratodus forsteri. Taxonomy (NCBI): domain Eukaryota; kingdom Metazoa; phylum Chordata; order Ceratodontiformes; family Ceratodontidae; genus Neoceratodus; species Neoceratodus forsteri. The sequence goes on along the minus strand of CM028137.1, from coordinate 254,136,212 downwards.
TACTTGCTCCTCTGATCACCCAAACCCCTGGCTCTCAGCCCCAAGGGTGGGACCTCCAACTCCTACTGGTGCTCTATCTATAATCTAGTGGCGTGACCAGGGAGCAGAGTGAGAACCAGATGCAGGCTGGAAGAACCCGGCTATGAGCATGGGGCCATCCACTGGACCCAAATCCACCTACCAGGAAGCCAGGGCCTTTCTTTTTTCATTCCTCCCATCCTTTGGCTCAGATATGCAATGCATTCCAGTGTATGCATGCACATTCCTGCACACAGGAATGCCGCCACAATCAATCTCCTGCCAGAGATCCTGAAAGGCTGCCACACCCCCAGTCACCACTGGGGGTCACCAAAGCCCGGCATCTGTTACCCCACTCCTTCCCAGGAGAGGAGAGCAGTCCTCCAGATGCTCAATCCTCTCCTCCCCTGCCAACCCTCAACAACTCAAGTCCGCTCCCGAACCTGGGTCACCAGCGTGGCATCCAGCGCCTCAACCCTCATCACCACTGGGCTGGCTTGAGACCACCTTCTTAAGCAGCATGATTTCCAAGGGTACCGTCACCCTGTTCTGTAGACAGAGGAAAACAACCATACAGTATGAGATAAGGCTAGGCTGACTCTCATTTTAGCATTTTTGAAATTTTCAAGTGATCACTGCAGGTGGATAAGCAGCTGCTGGTGAGCGAGATTACACAGCAACCAGAAAATCGGCTGCTGCTGAGCAGGGATGGGGGGATTGGTTTACACTTTCTGGTGAGTGGCTGTTGGTGTGCAGGGGAGGACCTTAAATGTCTCAGTCTACATACCATTGCTAGAGCTCTGTCCTGATCACCCACTCCCATGAAGATCACCAGTAAATGCAGTCAGCAATTCCACTGGATGATGGTGATGCTGGGATCTACTGAGGGGAGCAATTGTTGCAGACAAAAGCCACTCAGCTGCTTGCGAGCTGACTTCATGTAAATGAAAGGACCAAAGCACTTTCTCATAGGATCACTTTGGTCCTTTCAGCTATGTGAAGTTTCTGCCCAGCAAACAGTGAACAGTGTCATAATCAGCTTCCCTAGTCATTGGTCTGTCACTGCCAAGCATAATGCAGTGCAAGCTACATTGGACACAACAGTGACACACCTCTGAAATGTTATTCATTGTAATAAAATGTTTGCTGTGCATGCATGCTCAAGCAAACGTAAAAAATAGGACAGCACATAGAACTGGTGTAAATAAAATGGCTGGCCAGTAGCACTGGTGCACCAAAGGCCAGATATTCAAATAAGTGTAAAACAGAGCGCAAACATTTGCAGTTCATCTTGCAATAGCGCTGGTGGGCAAAAATACTGTATTCAGAGGAACAGTGCAGGGTGCTATTCATCTGTTTATAGGTCCATTTCTGCCCAGTGCTAAGCCACTTAGCCCTGCCCTGCAGTGCCCCCAAAATAGGGCCCCCACAATGGCTAGTGTTGTGGCAAAATTTGCAATATTCAAAAGTCCCCATTCAAATGAGTCCATTAGGCATGCAAGGTGCTACATACGTAAGCCTCCCCACCCCAATTTGCCACAACACACACACACACACACACACACACACACACACACACACACACACACACACACCCAGCCTGCCACAGCTGTGAGCCTCCGTTGTCAAGTAGACCCCCCAACAACAAAACTCCAGCCCCATTTTGATTATATAGTGGTGCCAGCAGCCCCCAGAAGTAGTAGTGGTCACCCCCAACCACCCTGTGGTGCTGATGACCCACCCCAGTCCCCACCCACCGTAACTTGGTGCCATGTGTGGTGGCTGACAGTCCACCACTACCCTCCACGGCTACCCCATCTGACAGTGGCAGTGCAGGGGCGTGCTGTTTATTTAAAGGGTGATGCATCCTATAAATGAAAAGTGTGCTCCCTGATACTGTCAGACGGTGGCCGAGGAGGCGTGTGGTGGAGCTGTGTCACCCACCTTCATTTTGGCATGACACCAACTTATGGTAAGGGGGACTGGGGGGTGGGTTGTCAGTGCCAAGGGTGGGTGAGAATGACCACTACCACAAGTGGGGGTTGGCTGGGGCTGCGGGCACTACTATATAATGGAAATGGGGCTGGGGCTTTGTTGTTGGGAGAGCTACTTGAAAATGGAGGTTCACGGTCGTGATGGGCCACCGATGACCGTATGGGGAGAATTGTGACACACCAGAGTAGGGGGCTTATGTATGTATGAGGATGGGGATCCAGTGGGGGGAGGGACCACTGGTCACCGGGAATTAATTTAACATTATGGGAACAGGTGTTGGGGGGACCACTGGACACAAGGGAAGTATTTTAACATTATAGGGATGGGTCTGGGAGTTAGGAGAGACCACTGGACACCAGGGGTGTATTTTACCAACACAGGAATGGGTGTCAGGAGGAGGGGGAGGAATCACTGGACACCATGGACGTATGTTACCGATATGGAGATAGGTATCGGGAGGGGGTTTGGAACACTGGATACCAGGAATGCATTTTACTGCTACAGGGATGGATCTCAGGTGGTGGGAGGGAACACTGGACACCAGGAATGTTAGTAACCAATATGGGGATAGGTGTTGGGTGGTGGGAGGGACCACTGGACACTAAAGATGTATTTTATCAATACAGGGATGAGTGTTGAGTGGTGGGAGGGACCACTGGATACTAGGGGTATATGTTACCGATACAGGGGTGGGTGTTGGGTGGTGGGAGGGACCACTGGACACCAGGGATGTATTACACCACTATGGGGATTGGTGTCAGGTGGGGGGAGGGATCACTGGATACTAGGTATGTATTTTGCCAATATGGGGACAGGTTTTAGTTGTGAGGAGCCACTGGACACTAGGGATGAATTTTACCAATATGGGGACGGGTGCTGGAGGGGGACCACTGGACACCAGGGATGTATTTTACCAATATGGGGATGGGTGTTTAGTGGGAGGGAAGGGACCAGTGGGCACCAGGGATGTATTTTACTGATATGGGGATGGGTGTCGGGTGGGAGGAGGGATGACTGGACACTGGGGATGTATTTTGCTGGTACAGGAACTGGTGTTGGGGAGAGGGGGACCACTGGACACCAGAGATGTATTTTACCAATACAGGGATGGGCGTAAGGAGTGGGGAGGGACCACTGGACACCAGGGCTTATTATTACAGTACAAGGATCGGGATTGGAGGGCAGGTGGCGCCGCTATACAACAAGGAGTACTGTGCTTAGCTGGGGGGGATGCCAATGCACTACCTGTGGCAAATGCTAGGGTTGCACTTGATTAAGAGTTGGTTTTCACTGGCAGTATTTTCTCCACACAAGGGGACAACGCAAAGTGCCCTTGAACATGGCAAATACTCTGAATATCAGACTAGGCCTATATTCAGGTCCCTGTACCCAAGATTTCCATAGTTTTGCCTTGCGCATCCCTCCTCTGATTGACCCAGTGCAATCCCACCATGCCCACACAAACCAGGCTTTTGAATAGAAATATAGAAGTTGACGGCAGATAAGGACCGCAAGGCCCATCCAGTCTGCTAATTTTTTCTGCCTTATGAATGTTCCATAGACCTTTACCATTGTCAATGTCAATATCTATTCATACTCATCTGTACTGCTCCCTTATGCCTATCCCAAGCCTGTCTGAAGCCCTGCACTGTGTTTATATCCACCACTTCCTGAGGTAGACCATTCCATGCATCTATCACCCTTTCTGTGAAAAAAGAACTTCCTCACATTACCCTTTAATCAGCCTCCCTCTAATCTCATGCTGTGTCCTCTTGTCCTGCTATTTTTCTTTTATTGAAACATGTTTGACTCTTTCACGTTGTTAATGCCCTTAAGATGTTTGAATGTTTCGATTGTATCACCTCTCTCCCTCCTTTGCTTTAGGGTTTATATGTTGAGCTCCATTAATCTGTCCTCATATGTTTTCTGATGCAGTCCCTGCACCATTTTGGTTGCCCTTCTCTGGACTGTCTCCATTTTGTTAATGTCATTGTGCAGGTGTGGCCTCCAGTACTGCACACAGTTCTCCAGATGGGGCCTAACCAGTGTCTTGTAAAGAGGGATTATTACCTCCCTCTTACGACTTGTGATTCCCCTACTAATATACTCCAACATCCCTCTAGCCTTACCTACAGCTTTAGTGGACTGTTTGGATGATTTCAGATAATCTGGGATGATGATGCCCAAGTCTGTTTCTCCCCTTATGATTGCCAGCACCTCGCCTCCCAACCTAGGTGGCTTCAGAGTTTCTCTTCCCTGTGTGCATGATCTTGCACTTCTTTGCGTTAAACCCCAGTTGCCACTCTTTCAACCATTTTGCCAGTTTATCCAGATCTCTTCTCATTCTGCCCACCCCATCTGGATCACCTACACTGTTGCAGATCTTGGTGTCATCTGCAAACAGACAAACCTTACCTTCCAGTCCATCTGCAATGTCACTGATGAAGATATTGAAGAGGACTGGCCCCAGGACTGATCCCTGAGGTACCCCACTTGTGACTTGCAACTCTTCTGATTGTATACCATTTATCACCACTCTGTTTTCTGCCCGTCAACCAGTTTGCCACCCAGTTGACCAACTTCTGACCCACCTGAGCCTACCTAGCTTATTAATCAATCTTCTATGTGGAACAGTATCAGAAGTTTTGCTGAAGTCAAGGTAAGCAACATCAACTGCACCCCCTTGGTCCACCAATCTGGTTACCCAGTCAAAGAAATCTAAGAGATTAGTTTGCTAAGACCTTCCTGTTGTAAACCCATGCTTTCTTGGATCCTGTGCGCCTGTGGATTCCAGGTGTTGCACTATCCTTTCCAGAAGGAGTGCCTCCATAATCTTGCCCACTATTGAGGTAAGACTGACTGGTCTGTAGTTCCCTGCCTACTCCGTGCAACCACTCTTGTGGATCAGGATGACATGAGCCCTTCTCCAGTCTTCTGGGACCTCTCCTGTGCTCAGAGACTCACTAAACAGTTCTGATAATGGCTCTGCTAGTTCCACCTTTAGCTCCTTTAGTACCCTGGAATGTATGCCATCAGGTCCTATTGTCTTGTCCACCCTGAGCTTAGCAAGCTCTTGTAGGACCCTTTCTTTTGTGAAGGGACTTGTGCACACCTCCCTCTCCCTGTGTCCATGGTGATGAGCTATGGCCCCTGCCCTACCTTCTCCTCAGTAAATACTGAGCAGAAGTATCTATTTAGGGTAGCTGCTTGTCCTTTGGTCCTCCCCCACACATTCCCCCCATCCCCCTTGATCTTTGCAATACCCCCTCTGGACTTTCTCCTTTCACTAATGTATCTATACAGAGTCTTGTCCCCTTCTTTTACTGTTTGTGCTAGTGTTTCCTCGGTTTGGGCCTTTGCCTGCCTTACTGCCTTCCCTGCTTCCCTTAGGGAAGTTTGGTATGCCTCCCTATCTTCATCCCACTGAGTTTCCTTATATTTCCTGAAGGCCAACCTTTTAGCTCTGACCTTTTCTGCTACTGTTTTTGAGAACCAAAGTGGTTTCATCCTTCTTTTGCTCTTGCTTTTCTCCAGTTGCTTCAAGTATTGCATCCTTAATGCTTGCCCACTTTGTCTGTACCCCCTCACTTGTATTTCTTCTTGCCATATGGGACTTCTGCACAAAACCCAGTTTGCACGGGCTATCTGGGTTTTGTGTGGGGGCAAACTTTTGAATATCTGTCCCCAAGTATTTTAATTCAGGTAGCCATATATTTTTATGTCTCATACTGTCATCATGACTATAGTTTATGTCCTAACACTACAAGGGAGGTAGGCAGGGTGATACTTTGTAACCCCTAGGTGGCACTGTCCCAAGGGATACTACCCCTGCCTGCATGACTAAGTGCTGGTTGAGGGGCCTGAGTTCTGTGAATGGGTGCCTCCGCCCAGAGGGTAGGTTTAAGGGTAGTTTATCTGCTCTGGGAACAGCCCTCTGGGACACTGATACCCCTCTGTAACCTATCTAGTGGCCTGTACTGGTCAGCAATAAGACAATGGTGATTACCACAGAAATGCAATGTCGACCCCACACTACACACACTTACCACCAGGGCTGGATCAGATGCAATGGCTACAGAGACCCCCTGTAAAATAAGGCTGGCAACAGATAAAGGCAGCAATACAGTATTCCCCACACAGAGGTACACCACAGCCAGTTTAGATGCTAAAAGATTTAGCTCTGACTTATTAGGGGGATGTGAACAAGGGAGGGACAGTAATCTAGTGATTGATTTTAAATCTAAATGATTCAGGTTATAAGGCATGCACTCAAAGGTCCCTGTAACACAGTCACACACACACTCTGGGTATCCAGTTGTAACTACAGGCTAGCCTGAAGCATTGCCTGGGGTAGGCCAACGTTGCAGCTGTTGTTGTGGCCCTTTGGAAGGAAGAAAACACAACATGCACTTTAACACTTAATTTGTAATCCAGAACCACATGGCTCAGTCCGAAATGATTAGCAACAACAATTAAATCAGTTGACACATTTTGATTTGAGCTTTGTTGCAGGGAGCTACCCTGGTGTTTACTTATGCTACCCAGTTCAGGATGCAAAATGAATGAAATGGAGACATCAGGATGAAGTGCTGGTTTGCCAGCAGAAGCAGGGCCCACATGATGCACTGAGGTGTCGTTCCTGTTTGTTGGTGCTGAGCAGGGAGCCGAATCCCAGGCATGTCTCTCATCAGATGTAACTCTGTGGTGTGAGTGGTAATCTAGGCCGAGATGGTGAGGCCCAGACCAGATGAATGAATCTGATACAGTCCAGTAAGGTTGCTAGATGCAGCCTCCAGCTCGCATGACACAATCAGCAAGGTGGGGAACCAAATCACGACCCACACTCCACATTCAGCACACTTATAGTAAAAGCAGATAAATACCACAGTTCTGATGACAGTCCATTTGCTATTCACAGTATCTCTGCACAAACAGTATATTCTGGAGAAGGTTTCAAGTCCTGACAGGCGGATCGCACCGAGGCAACTCTTTGGTCCACTTCAGGCGAATTTCACTTTGTCACGTTCAGGTTCCAATCGTAAAAGCTGCAATTTCAAATGAAGTCTGATCTCAAAGCTCAAGGTCTCATCACTTGAGAAGATGGTAGCAGGCAGGCCAGACACAGCCTTCCCGCCAATTTCCCCCACGCACTACACAGGAGCAGCTGCTCGAAATACTCAAGCTGTGCACTCTCTCAACTCCAGTCTCACTCTGACTCTCTGCTGCAGGCAGCTCAGGACTTTCCCAGTGATCCAAAAGGTTTGATTTGTGATCCAACTGTCTGTCACAGCAAAGGCTCCCCCTCCAGGTCCATTTAGGCGCCAAAGGGGAAAATTACAATACCTACAAAAATTCACTCCCACAAGACCCCTGGGGACAGTCTCCATTTTAGAGTCCCCAAAGGTACTGATTGGTCCAAACTGGCAGTCCAGAACCACAATGGTGGTACAATACAGAAATGTCCATGTTGCAAAGGAAGGCAGGTTAGACAAACTATGATATTATAATTATTAATGCAGATAATCAGCAAACAATCACAGATCCTAATAAAGCTCCCTCTGCACAATTAGCAATGGCAGAATGGAGCAATTATATAGCAGTCCAGGTTGGACTTGAGCTTAGGAACACTCAGCCCCCACACAGATTAATTATGACTATGATACAGGCAGGCACGGAGACTAACATGGCACTCACAGGCAGACACTTTCAGATCTGTTGGGACACAGAACACCAGCCTGACAGTGGGCATTTAGGCAAGCCCAGGAAGACATTTAGGAACCCCCATTTGTAGGGGGTTACACCCTTCCCTGCCTGGAAAAAATGTGGCATCTGCGTCAAGTCTATACTTACAATAATGCTACAGGAAGACATTATACTATACAAGACAAAATAAACTGATGCATCAGTAAACATAAACTTATCACATTACTATACTCATCTAAAACATCCTATACATATAAATAAATATATATATGTGTATATATATAAATATATATATATATATATATATATATGTATGTCATGACAACAGTTATGCATTTTTCGTACATTCAATAATGACTTTACTATGATTCACACAATAATATTACTGTAGTTATTCATGTTATAGTTTCCTGCATTCTAAACAGTACAGATGAAGGCCCATCCCTATCAGCTAACTTGGGGCTAGATGGGTCGGGGCACCATGTTAATCCTTCAGAATATTTAAAAGGGAATGAAAAAGGATCTTTGGGCTCTGCCACAGAACCTCAGGGAACCAGATCTGAGCACCCTGGTGGTGGAGAATGTTTGCAGAAAAGATCTTTGTAGTCCAGTTAGATGACCCTTTACTCTGTCCTTGTCTTCTGGGTAGTGGCACCAGCCCTGGACATGCCCTTCCCTCCCACAATGGTAACAAAGCATTACGTCTATTGTAGTGGTCTTCTTTTTCTTGGTACAACCACTGTCTCACTGATAGGCTTTACACATGGCCATTACTATGTCACATAGATTGTCAAACCTCTCCTCAATCTTTTGGAACTTTTCCTCCCACTCTAGGGTTTTGGCCACCTCCTCTTTCTCAGCTTCAGACAGCTCCAGGTGGGTAAATGGTTCTTCGGTAGCGACACCTTCAGAGGTGGCAGTAGACTCTTTTACACTTTCTCTTCCAGCCTGGTGTTCAGCTCTTCTCATAATGTGCATTAATTCCACAAAAGATGAAGCACCCTCCAGACAATGCTGAGTGTGTAATCTGAGCACGACAAAACTAGGATCTTCGACCGAGGTTAATACATAATCCATCTGAACCCAGTCTAGGTCTTCGGGGTCTGACCCCCCCGATTGAATATCTTCATTAACACTTGTTCAATGCGGAGAAGATAAGCAGAAAGCAGTTCTTCTTTTTTCTGCTTCATGCCTTTGAATTCCCACAACAGGTGGCTTACATCCTCGTAGGAGTCAAACACACATCAGCCAATGCCTGTAGAATCTGCTGTGCAGTCACAGTGGGGTCTGGGAACTGAACTCCCCTAACCATATCTAGTGCAGACCCCTCAATGTCATTAACAATTGCATCCTCTTCTGGCTCTCCATGTCAGGCCACTGGCTTGTCATCCAATTTGTATGCATTCTCCAGGTTTCCCAATTTTTTCTCCACTTGGGGTGGCGATAACTCCAGAGAACATGCCCTCCATGATTTGTGGCGATGGCAGGAGCCCAGTTGGCACCACATTTTGGGGTAAAGTCAGGCATTGATTGCTCAGGCTACTAGGGGGTTCTAATCCCAGTGGTGCCTCCAAGATGTAACCCCTGAGTGGTGCTATCCCAAGGGGTACTACCCCTGCCTGCATGACTAAACACAGGTTGAGGGGCCTGAGATCTGTGAATGGGTGCCTCCACCTGGAGGGTAGGTTTAAGGGTAGCATAGCTGCTCTGGGTACAGCCCTCTGGCACACTGATTCTCCCCCATAACCCGTCTAGTGGCTTGTACTGGTCAGCTATAAGACAATGGTGATTACCACAGAAATGCAATGTCAACCCCAAACTACACACACTTAACACCAGGATTGGATCAGCTGCAATGGCCCCGGAGACCCCTGCAAAATAAGGCCTGCAACAGATAAAGGCATCAACACAGTATTCCCCACACAGAGGTACACCACAACCAGTTTAGATGCTAAAAGATTCAGCTCTGATTTATTAGGGGGATGTGAACAAGAAAGAGGCAGTAATCTAGAGATTGATTTTAGATCTGAATGATTCAGGTTATAAGGCATGCACTCAAAGGTCCCTGTAACATAGTCACACACTCTGGGTATCCAGCTGTAACTACAGGCTAGCCTGAAGCATTGCCCAGAGAAGGCCGGCATTGCAGCTGTTGTTGTGGCCCTTTGGAAGGAAGAAAACACAACATGCACTTTAACCCTTAATTTGTAATCCAGAGCCACATGGCTCACTCTGAAATGATTAGCAACATCAATTACATCTGATGACACACTTTAATTTGAGCTTCATTGCAGGGAGCTACCATGGTGTTTACTCACACTACCCAGTTCAGGATGCAAGATGGATGAAATGGAGACATCAGGATGAAGTGCTGGTTTGCCAGGAGAAGCAGGGCCCACACGATGCACCAAGGTGTCATTCCTGTTCATTGATGTTGAGCAGGGAGCCAAATGCCCAGGCAGGTCTCTCGTCAGATGTAACTCTGTGGCCTGAGTGGCAATCTAGGCCAAGATGGTGAGGCCCAGACCAGATGAATGAATTAGATACAGTCTGGTAAGGTTGCTGGATGCAGCCTCCAGCTAGCATGACACAATTAGCGAGGTGGGGAACCAGATAGCTGACCCACACGCCACATTCAGCACACTTATAGTAAAAGCAGGTAAATACCACAGTTCAGATGACAGTCCGTTTGCTATTCACAGTGTCTCTGCACAAACCGTACATTCTGCAGGAGGTTTCAAGTCCTGTCAGGCAGATCATACCGCAGCAACTCTTCGGGCCACTTCAGGCAAATTTCACTTTGTCGTGTTCAGGTTTCGGTCGCAAAAGCTGCAATTTTGGATGAAGTCCGATCTCAGAGATCAAGCTTTCTTCACCTGGGAAGATGGTAGCAGGCAGGCCAGACATAGCCTTCCTGCCAATTTCCCCTGCGCACTATACAGGAGCGCTGCTCGAAATACTCAAGCTGTTCACTCTCTCTACTCCAATTTCACTCTGACTCTCTGTTGCAAGCAGCTCAGGACTTTCCCAGTGATCCAAAAGGTTTGATTCATTGATCCATCTGTCTGTCACAGCAAGGGCTCTCCCTCCACGTCCATTTAGGTGCCAAAGGGGAAAACTGCAATTCCTACAGAAATTCACTCCCACAAGACCCCTGGGGACAGTCTCTATTTTAGAGTCCCCAAAGGTACTGATTGGTCCAAACTTGCAGTCCAGAACCACAATGGTGGTACAATACAGAAATGTCAATGCTGAAAAGGAAGGCAGGTTAGACAAACTACAATATTATTAGTATTAATGCAGATAATCAGCAAACAATCACAGATCCTAATAAAGCTACATCTGTGCAATTAGCAATGGCAGAATGGAGCAATTATATGGCAGCCCAGGCTGCACTTGAGCTTAGAAATACTCGGCCCCCCCCACAGATTAATTAAGACTATGAGATACAGTAGGCAGCTCTTAAAGAGACAGGCATGGGGGCTAACATGGCACTCACAGGCAGGCACTTTCAAATCTGCTGGGACACAGAACACCAGCCTGGCAGTGGGCATTTAGGCAAGCCCAGGAAGACATTTAGGAACCCCCATTTGTAGGGGGGGTTACACATCTTTAAATTAGTTTGCTGCTAAAACCCATTTTCTTTAATTATTCATTCACCCAAGTGGACTGGTAACAAAAAGCAGATTGCTAAATAAACCTGCTGTACACTACTGCCATGCACTAGTGAGTCCACTTCAAAACCACAAGCTCATTAATATTTCAGCATCAGCATAGGACAATGTCTTAATTATTTTGCTAAAGTATAACTCTCTCTCTCTCTCTCTCTCTCCCCCCCCTCCCTCTCCATCTCCCTCTCTCTCTCTCTCTCCCCCACTCCCTCGCATGGTACCAAGCCTGTTGATTAATGTGGCTGAGCAGAAAGGGGGACCTGAGATGGAAGTCAGAGGTTCTGGCAGCTCCCATATACTCCTTTTTCCTTTGCAGAAGAGCAATAGTGTCATTTTGTGTCATTTCTAGACTGGAATTGGGTCAGTCCGGCAAAGGTTTGATTCAGTGTGCCTTGATCAAACCAGACAAAAACCAATCAACCAGATTCTCTGGCCTGGCCTAATGTGCACCACTAGTGTTCCATAATACTGGTATAATGACATGTTTGTGCAGTTTGAGATACAAGATGAAGTCAAGTGCCTTTATTGATTCCACAAAATACCCTTATGCCTGCACTGCAGACACACTAGAGCAGTGGCAGGCAACCTAATACACCCTGAAGACCACATGTGCGGCTCTCAAACCCCCTTAAGGGTCACATGACCATGCAAGACTGCTACAGACCCCTTTCACCTTGAAATTAAGCAAAAGTGATGGATTTGAAAGCAAAAAAACGTTATTTAATGGACTAGTAACATCATTAAACATCATTAAAAGTTTAAAACAGAATAAAGACAAACACAGTTATACAAGTCAGAGTATAAAATACAGTACTAAATTTCAATGTGACACAAGCTTTCTAAAGTTTGGAGAAAAGTGGGTGCAGGCACATCTCAACTCTGCTGATAGGTTACCATCTCTAAGTCTGTTTCTTTTATTGTTTTGTATATGTTCCATGGCACTGCAGCAAATGGACCTTAAATAGGAGTACAGCTCATGGACTGAAGATTTTAAAAAATACAACAATCAGCAAACACTGAGCTCTTGATCGTTACCTTTGTTTATTGTGCAGTTTCACTTTGCTTCTCACTTAGTTCTACAGCTCTGCTCAATTCAACTTCTGCTCTCCAACACAATTTGAGTGCTTGTCTCAGAGTCAAACGCAACTTGAGTTTTTTGAATTTACCAAGTACACCTAATTAACACACTACTGTAAGTGTACTGGTGATCAGAGATCCTGTGATGTTGTGTTAATGATAGTTAATTACAACAGTCTGTGGCAAGAGATGTGGAATGGCTGATTTGAAGGTACCACTTATATTTTTTTAAGCATATTTTTAAATGAAAGGGAGAAATGCTCTTGGGGGCCACAGCTTAACCTGCCGAGGGCCGCATGCAGGCTGTAGGTTGCCCACCACTGCGCTCAACCTTCTTATTATAATTATAAAATGGGTATGTTCACATCTACAGCTTTAACAGTTTATATTTTGATGCTACTTATTCAATATTAATCCACCTACAAAGTAATTCCTAAAAATTACTCATACGGCTCTACTCGGTTTGACTTCTGCTCTCCAACACAATTCGAGTGCTTGTCTCAGTGTCAAACACAAATCAAGTTCTTTGAATTTGCCAAGTTCACCTGATTAACACACTACTGTCAGTGGACTGGTGATCAGAGATCTTGTGATAATGTGTTAATGATAGTTAATTATGGCAGTCTGTGGCAAGAGACGCAAAACAGACTATTTAAAGGTACCACATATATTTTTTTATGTATTTTTTTTAAATGAAAGGGAGAAATGTTCTTGGGGGCCACAGCTTAACCTGCTGAGGGCCACATGTGGGCCGCAGCTAGCCCACCACTGCGCTAGAGCATCTTTTTCAATATCAATCCACCTACAAAGTAATTCCTAAAAATGACCCATAACAAAAGAGAACAAAAAGCTTAAGAAAGATTAGTTATTCTTTCATTAAAGAGAGTGCAGTACCAGAGATCAAACTTTAAAGAGCCAGAGAATATTTTTGGGGGGTGGGGTTAATCTGCAGTGATAGACAGGAGAGCATTTTGGGAAAAAAAGTATATCCTGTATTATGGGGGTGAAGCATTATTTTGGACCGTTTTAGGCTTCAAGCCCCAAGAAGAATTGTGTTAGGCCCAGTCCCATCCTGATGAGAGACAGAGAACACTGTTTTGGACCATTTACTCAACATACTGTATTTGTTGTAGATGTATCATCTGTTTTACTGTGCAGTCTGGATTCTGTGTCATTTTGGAACTGGAGGGACTCAAATGACTTACTCAGCATTTTTAAAAACTAGAAATGGGGCTAGCTTGATGTTATGTAAACAGTACATTGTGCTGTCATGTGGGAGGAGGAGGAGGAGGAGGAGGCACAGGTTTGTATCTTCAGCCTAGTACTCCTACACCTGAGCTGGTGAGGCTGAAAGCACTGCTAAGACAGTGCTGATTGACTAAAGGTGATGGAGGGCACTAGTAGTGGCACATTAAGTGGAGGTGCAGCTGAGGAAGGTACCACGTGCATTGGGTCTGGTGGTGGGATGGACTTACTGGTAGTGCTGGAAACAAATAGGCCTGCCAAGGTGTCAGAATGTTGATTTCAGACTCCACACTGCCTAGCCTAGCTGCCTGCATACCCCATTGAGAATGTGACAAACTTGATCAGGGAGATTAAGCAGTCCCGCCATTGCACGTCCATGACACCACATGTCGAGGTCTAGAAGTTGTGTAGGGAACCAAACTCCAGGTGCCAGTCATGGAAGTTCAATTCCACCTCACTGGCAAGAGAGAGTTTTTACATTGAGGGTACATTCAAAAATGTTAACTTTTAAATATGTAACACCTCATAAGACTGTACATTACTGCATATTGTAGGCCTGGTCATGTGATCATTCACCCCACAAACACACTGAAATTCCATCAGTGTGAAAGAATGTGTATGCTTCCTTGCTTTTTATTCCAAAGTCAAATGAGTAGATATATATTGCCAAGGATAATGCACATGAACATTTGAACTGTATATGATATTCGCCAGCTGAAAAAGGCCATACGGTCTACCAAGTCTGCTCGGTTGTGCAGCTAGCAGCCCCTATTTTGCAGCTGCCCCTCCCTACTTTCTCCTCTCCCTCACTCTGTCCCATACCCTCTTGAAGCTACCCACTGTTCTACTGAATACCACCTCCTCTGGCAATGCATTCCACCTGACCACCACACTCTCCGTAAAAAAGAATCTTCTCATCTGCTTCCTGAACCTTCCCCCCTCAAGCTTCATATCATGGCCTTAGGTGTCCCTACCCTCCCTTAGTTTAAATAGCTCCTCCTTACTAGACTTGTTTGTCCCTGTCATGTACCTGAAGGTCTCAATCATATCTCCCCTCTCCCTCCTCTCCTCCAGTGAGTACATATTCAGTTCCTTCAGTCTACAGTCATAAGGCAAGTCCCCTAGACCTTTGATCATCTTTATCACCCTGTGTTGCACCCCCTGCAGTAGCTTAATGTCCCTCTTCAGGTATGGGTGCCAGAACTACATGCAGTACTCCAAGTGAGGCCTAACCAGTGATCTGTACAGTGGCAGAATCACCTCACTCCCTCCTCCTTGAGGAGATACCCCTAGCAATACAACACAGCATCCTGTTGGTCTTTGCAACCACCTTTCTACATTGTGCAGAGTTGTTCATTTGCCCCATAATTAGCACCCCCAGATCCTTCTCTTCTGTCGCTGCCAACTGTTTGCCTCCCAGATGGTACAGTAGTTGTTACAGAGAAGTTGCTCGGTAACTCAGTATACCACGGCAGGCACGGTACACTGACCGTTACTGAGGATTACCTTGTTACCACTCTTTAATGCGGTACTGGGGTACTGAGTTATGTGCTTAATTAATTGAATTATCCTTGTAAACTGCTTAAATATGCCAGGTGGTGCTGTTCATGGTTAAATTTATCTGACAAGGCTGTAATGATCTGCCAGGTGTCCCCATAGTCCACATACAGTAATGACAGGTTCTTCTCTCAGTGTAAATAAATGCCTGTGGTATAAGTGAGCAATGTGGTTTAAGGAGTTTGGTAGTGCAACTTAGTGGTTACAGCTGGGGTCTGTCCTTTTCAAGGAATCTGAGATAAAGAATGAATGAAATTAAAAGTGATATTTTTTTCCAGTTTGCTCTGTGTGCCATCCACCTCCCCCCAGCATTCATGTTGTATGGTTGAGGTCTGGTGTAAGGAGAGGCTTAAAGAACTGTGCACAGTCTTTCTATATGCTGAGAGTGTTGCAATGGATCAACACTTTGTGGGGACTTTGTATCTTTTTTTTTTACGAAAATGTATTTTGGACTTATGTGGTTTTCTTTGAGAGCTGTTGGATAGTTCTGCAATGTGAATATCCATTTTTTTAAATGACTACCCATTTTAGTATCTTGTTTCTCATCAAAACCATGAGGGTGTTTTTTTTTTTTTTTTACTAACTGTAATGTGGTACACGTATAAGTCTTCCAGCTGATACCCATACTCTGGGTAATTCTTGGATGTTCCTCGTTGTTTTTTGTATAAACTTTTTTTGCTGCTAGTAAAATCCCCATGTTTGTCTATACAGTATGTCCCGGTTTGGGTCTAAAAGCTCTGCCTGCCCTTTCAATCACAGATGTGATCAAGTGTGGTGTGGACCCATTAGTGAAATTGATATATTATTGGTGCATTATTGATGATCTGCATGCTATATTTCCCTTCAATGCTTTTGGATTTTTCCCACTCAGACTGAGTTTGTCAGTCATCTGAGCTCCTGTCAAATCCTGTGAGAAGGCTTGCTTTCTTTACAGTAACTATCAGTCCTGCAGGAGTCGCACCCCCACGCCAGCATCCCCCCAATATGGCCACCCTACTTCTGTGCCCAGGCAGCATGTTTCAGTGGTGTGTCCCTGTTATAGTACATAGCTGCTTCACAGTGCAGCTGAGAGAGAGAGAGAGAGAGTGCACTGTGGGAAGGGACAGGGGAAGAAAGTGATAGGGAGCCAGTAATGGAAGAGACAGTTCTTTTATTTTGCCTGTGATCAGACTCTGATGTGGCACAGTGAATGGCAGTGTGGCACAGAGCAACAGAGAGAGAGAGAGTGCACCATGGGCAGGAGAGATGGAGAAGTGTCAGTCAGCCGGTAACCCAAAGGAGAATTCCTTCAGACTGTGTGTGCGAGCAAGAGAGAGAGCGTGAATGAGTAGTATCAGTCAGGAGATGCAGTCTCTCTGTTTCTCTGTCACAGAGCAACAGATAGTGGCCCCAGTCAGTGCACACATTTCACAGTCAACTACTAAAAAGAAGTGTGTGTCTCCATCTCTCTCTGTCACTTTGCTCCATTTATTTTGCAGTGCAACAGTACATGCAGAGAGGAGACACAGAGACAGAACCTTGCTGTGTGAGAGTGTCAGGATGCCCCCCCTTCATATGAAGCTGTGCAGTGAGAGTGAGACAGCTGGATCTGTGATATGTGTTCCCCGCCTTGCAGTTGTCAGAGCCATGTCTGTGACAGCAGTGTTTTTTTTCTGTGGGGTAATGGTGGTGCGACGTGTTGTGGTGAGAGAGAGGGATGTTTGGAGTGGAACAGTGACACAGAAAGACAGAATGACAGAGGAAAAACAGCACATGCATGACCCTGGGAAAAATAAGTTGCATAGCAATCTGGACTCATTGAGGCTCTCCTAGTCGTCAGTCTTGCAGCTTGTGCTAATTAAGTCAGATAAACAGGGACATTCAAAGCTCCGATTGCTTCTCCCCCCCTCCCCATGAGTGGTGCAATGTGCAGCAGGTGAGAGGGAGAGAGAGTCACACAGGTAGTGGATTGGCAACAATGGTGCTGCACACAAGATGACCCACAATGAGACACAGAAAGAGTGACAAAGGGAGAATGGAGCACACGTGACCCTGCCAAGAGCAACCTGCATAACAATCTTGTCTCAGTGTGACCCTCCCAGTTGGCAGTGTTGCATCTTCTGCTGATAAAGTCAGACAGAGACATGCAAAGCTCTGATAGCTGCCCCCATCCCCCCGTGAGGCATGCGGACAGGGAGAGAGAAAGAGAGGGAAGGTGAACAATACACATTGAAGGAACTATAAGGAAGGATGGTATGCACAAGAAATGTCACAAATCATCTCAGTACTATATTTGTGACATTTCTATGTGCATAACATCAATCACATACAGTATCTTCAGTTCGGCTGATCACTTTATGCAGCTCTACTTACTGTAGTTCTGCTCCCCTTACCTAACATGGAAACATGGAAGTTATTGGCAGATAGTGGTCACTTGGCTTATGTATATGTCCATTTTCCCCTGCCTACAGTGTCTCTGAAAACCCAACCTGATCTCCCATTCTTTTCCACTTCTTTCTCCTACTCCTTTCCAGTAATAGTCCCTTATGTGTATCCCATGCATCCTCGAACCCCACCACTGTTCTTTCCCTTATCAAATTGGCTGGTATGTTGATCCTGGAATCCACAGGGGAGTGAAAACTGCTTATGACAGGTACAATGGCATGAACATTTCAAATCAGACAAAGAAATACATTATATAAGTGCAGTCACAGAAATAGCTGTCAAAATCAAATCACTGTGCACATATAACACAAAAGTAAATAACTCACCTAATGCATACTATGCCTTTTTGCAGAGGACTGAATTCACAGCAGATATGACAATATATAAAAAAAACTTCAAAAAACAAGATTGCTTTGTTTGCCTGGTAAAAGGCTAGAAAGCTCAGGTTCAAACTACACTATAAGGAAAGGTCCTACATGCTTGCTGCAGCTGTGTAAATGCATAGTCGGTCCTTAAATTGCTTGCTATCATGGACACCTCATGTATTAATAATGTGTGTGTGTGTGTGATATCTCTTCCATGTTAGATGAGTGATGGTATAAAAAACTAAGTAGGTATTGTAGTGATAAAAAATTGTCCAGATGTACAGTAGCTTGGAAATTATGATTTTTTTTTTACTAAAATCCCCAATGTGCTTTGTTTTACAATGTTGTTTAAAGCAGGACCACTCCCAATAATAGGAACATTCCTACATGCTTTCTGCAGCTCCATAAATGCATAGTCCTTAAATTGCTTGCTATCATGTGCACCCCATCTACTAATAAGGGGAGGAATATCTCGTCTGATGTTAGACAAGTGATGGTACAGTAAACTAAGTTGATATTTTAGTAAAAAATGGAGTGACGCTAAGAAATAAAGATTGCATGAATGCAAATACAGTTTACAAAGAGGATCCTAGAATTTAATTTAATGGTAGGGTAACAGAGGCACTCCCCAGGTCTCTGATTCTGCAAAGCACTAACAAAGCACTAACAGTAGAGTTTGTTATGCAATGAACTTGTCTGTGTGGCATTGTTCTTTAGAGGGTGAGGTGAGATGTCATTTGAATGGTAATGGGGTGGGCTGAAGGGTTTGACATTCACCAGAGGTTCATTCAGCAGAATGTGAATGTGCATTGATTAGAACAATTAGATGCTAGTGATGTGATGCCAGAAAAGAAGCATCTGAATTTTACAGCAAATCTGATTAGGTGACCATGGACTGCATGCGGTTTATTACCTGCAACACAGAAAGTATAAATTCATATCAGAATAAGATATGTTGTAGTTATATGCAGATTGCTTTCATGTTTATTTGGCAATCAGATTATTTGCATTTCTTGCCATATGTGACTATGTAGTATAAAACACATTTTTGAAAATGTTGCCATCTTCTTATTGTTTAGATGTCTGTTCATCTTCAGCATTTTCATAAGGCAGCCATGCTATAAAAGGAGAAAATGATAAAAATTACAGACTTGGCCAGCACAGTAGTCTGATGCAGTAATGTGCTGTCATTCTGCATCCATATCTTTGACATGGTCTGAGGTGTGGCATCTTAGGTTCAACTCAATAAGTACAAAATAATGCAGTGGGACAGATGAACCTGGAGACAACTACAGTGTGCATGTGTGTGTGTGTCGTGGGGGGTGGGAGTTGCTGACAGTCACCAAAGAGGAAAGAAACCTGGGAGTTATTATTTTTCAGATGACCTTAAGATGTCTAAGCAGAGCACAAAGGCTACAGGGAGGGACAAAGGCATGATGGGGTGCATAGGCAGAGGTATCACTAACAGAAGGTTGCAAGTTGTGATTCCATTGAATAGAACACAGGTGAGGCCTCACCTAGAGTGCTGTGTGCAGTTCTGGAGGAGAGGAGGGATTGGGGGTGAGGGGCATGATATAAACATTCCAGTACCTTAAAGGGATAAACACGGTGCAGGGGGAGACATCTTTCAATGCAGGAGGAGTACAAGAACAGGGGAACATAATATGACATTGAAAGGTGGCAGATTGAGGGAAATGTGAGGAAGTGTTTCTTCATGGAGATGTGGTGGACACATGGAATAGTCAACCACAGGAGGTGGTGGGAGTGAGCACAGTGGAGGGATTTACCCATGCCTGGGTCAGGCATAAGGGAACTTTAAAGGTGGGGAGGAGAGGGGAAAAGCCACTGACCAGATAGGGTCTGAGGCCACTAATGAGTATAGGGCTTACGGGCACAATGGATGGGCAGGAATAATGAAGAGTGTAACTACTAAAATGCAATCATTGAAAGATGGTGGGCTTCAAAGTTTAGTAAAGAATGGCAAATGAAAAGCACACTAATGCAGGCCTGTCAATCAGAGTATTATGTATTTTAATACTGCCAACTTCAATGCCAAGTACTGTATATTTAACGGGTATTGTATGTCTCTCTCAGACTTTAACACCTCCCCAATTAACTTTACTTTTACACACTGCCTTTTTATTATGATCTTTAAACTGACTTTTCTGTATGTGTTTGAAACAAAGTTCTAAATTCTATCAAAATGTTGCAACAAGTATAAAATATACACTATGTTGTAAAGTGCTGTCTTTCAAGGTTGGAAAGTATGTTGCAAATCTTATGTAGCACAATGTAACATAAAATGGGCTTTAGAAACCCAAGTCTCTGATTGGCTACTACATCATCTGAGCCGTGTACTTATCAGATGATATAGTAGCCAACCGGGACTACTGCCCCCCAAGATGCCCCACGACAACAACAAATCAGTGAGTTCTGCCAAGTGTAAACAGAAACGCTGCCTGGCAGAGCTCACTGAAGCAGCAGCAGTCTAACAGAATGACACTTGTGGCAGCACAGTAACAGGACACTGGCATTCACATCCACATCCAGAAGCCTAAATCACAAAATAAAAGTGCTTTTTCTTTAAAACTGCAACCTGATCTGTATTTCTTCCTTGCTGTACTTCCAAGCTGCGAGTAAAAGACCAACCAGCTAGTCCCACAACTAGAAACCCACTCATTCATATGCCCTCACATCAACAAATCATACCTGTTCCTACACCATTATATATCCAAACTGCAAAAATTAAAAAAAATTAAAATTCCTCAATGACAGACCACCTGATGGTTAGAAATGTAGTGTGTGATGCATGAGCGAAAGCAGACTACAGTGGCTGCAGCAGTGAGACACACCGCTTCCTCACTGAAACCTAACGTTTTCTGTAAGACAAAATGGGCACATTTCACTATTTTAAAGTAAAAACAAATGACACATGCCAGGCTTCAGTTAAGATGAAAACTTCCACATTTACAAACAAAAACATTGTGTGTGTCTCTGACTGCGTGTGTCGTGGGGGGGGGTCACATCAGACAGCACTTCTAAGCTCACGGTCATCTTTTTTAGCTGCCTCTGAAACAAACGCTCTCTCTCCATGTACCAAAGACAAACTGAATAAAAGTGAATGTGTGCCCATCGGGAATACAGCGTATGGTGACATGAAGGAGCAATCTGTCCACTACCTGGGTGTTTCTGGGGTGGGGTGAGCAGTACCCTGTACTGGCCATCAGAAATCATCAATGGGGGACTATTTTTTACTGTTTCACTATTTTGCTTAAATTTTTACGTTTTTTGCTGTGTTTTTTCTTCTTTTTTTTTAAATTCTTAAATACTTACTTAGAGGCCCATTTTATAAGCACAATAACACACTCCAAAGTGTGATTTATCACCTGATAAAAGCACAACCAGTGGCATAAGGCACTCAGCACAAGCACCTTGTGCCTTAGTACACCCCTGGGTGTGCTCTTATCAGGCAATAAACCACACCTCATCATGTGTTATTGCTTGCTTATGTGTTATCTTTGAGAGTTATATCAGTGGCATCTTGTTTTGGAAAAAAATTCTGCTTAGGAAATCTTGTACAGAAGCAGAATGTTTGTAGTTCTTTCATACTCACACCTACACCTGTCTGTATCTAAGCCCCCCCCCCCATTCTGTAAAATAGGGATACTGCAAGACCCTGGACTACAGAGTTTTCTGAATCAATTGAATTAACACCCCTACCATCACCCATCAAGTTCCTTTTCACAAGGCGATAGAACACCTACCTGCATTTCCATGCTTTGAATGAAAGTGTAAATTGCTCAGAACGTGAATGACCTCCCTTGCTGTGAGCTAGCCTTCTTGACTTGCCCAGAGTAATATGTGAGTCAAGGAGGAGGAGAGAAAGGAAGCCAGTGACTGAGTCAATGTGCTGTTGATGTGACACAGCTTCAGGAATCCCTTAACTCTGCTCAATCCTGTAAGCCCTAGGGACTGTCTGATGGTTGGTGGTGGGTGCTGGTGAGAATGCAGACATATGGCTGACATACTTGAAATATGGTATCTGCCATTCATGTGATCCTGGGATTAAGTTTTTAAGTACTGTAGCTGCAAAGACAACTATCAAAACTAACATATTCAGTTGAATGCAATGCTACAAATACTCTGAAACTGCCCATGTGTTTTAAACTGTGAAAAAATTATTAGCATCTAATCTGAGAGTCTCTTTATCTAGTATATTTTACTACCCAATCAGAAATCACTTTCAATGGAGTATGACAGAAATCTGTTACAGTTCTCATAGTCAAACAGAAGAAAAGTGTTGTCATTTTTCTTTCTGTCAGACCTACAGAATGTAACCAAAATTTCTGTTCCCAGTTCTGTAAGGTGTGTGATAAAGTGATATTATGCCTGTGATGGTACAGTATCATCTTGACCTAACAATTATTCTTAGTAATAATTATGATCTAAAATGAGTTTGTTTTTCTTTTTGTTAACTAATCAGGTTTTGAGCTTCCTGTCAATGATTACATAAAAACATAGAAATTGTTGGCAGATAAGGACCACTAGGTCCATCCAGTCTGACCGTAAGCTCTATTACTTGCATGTGGCTTCTGACCCTATCTGGTCAGTGGTTTGTCACCAGCCCCTCCCACCACAAGGATGCATTGTTCCTGTCCCAGGCATATTGAAAACCCCCTGCATTGCTTGTTCCCACCACCTCACATTTTCTCTTAATCTACCTCCCTCATTTCATAGCATTTCCCCTCATTCTTGTGCTCCTACATTGAAGATGTCTCCGCCATGCACCTTGTTTATGCCCTAGATGTACTTGTAAGTTTCTATTATGTCCCCCTGTTCCCTTCATCCCTACAGTGAGTACATATTGAGGTATTTTAGTCTTTCCTCACATGTTTTGTGGTGCAAGCCATGTACCATCTTGCTTGCCCTTCTCTGGACCACCTCCACCTTGCCAGTGTCTTTGTGCAGGTGTGGCCTCCAGAACTGCACACATAACTCAAGGTGAGGCCTCACCAGAGTTTTATACATTGGCATCACCACCTCCTGCCTTCTGCTAGTGATACCTGTGCCTACTGTATGTGCCCCAGCATGCCACTGATCTTTCCTGCCATATTTGTGCTCTGCTTTGGCAACTTTAGGTCATCAGAAATGATAATCCCCAGGTCCCTTTCCTGTTTGGCAATTGTCAGCTCCTCACCCCCCCATCCTGTATCTCTTCCCAGGGTCCCCCTTCCTAGGTGCATTATTTTGCACTTCTTTGCATTGAGCCTCAGTTGCCACATCTCTGACTTTTTTTCAGTCTTTATAACAAGAATAATAAATAAAACAGAATTTCATTTATAAATGAAATAAGTGTGTGTGTGTGTGTGTGTGTGTGTTCTGTTTCCAGTTCTGTAAGATGTGCACTAAAGAGACATTATGCTTGTAATAGTATCCTATTTATTTATTAATTTATTTATTTATTGAGTTTTTGTTTACTGGGTAAGTGCACTAGACAGCAGCCTACCTATTTCCTGTCAATGATTAATAGGAATAATAAAACAAACTGAGGGATTGAAACCTAGGTTTATTAATTTTAGATGACTTTCAAAGATATTGATGAAGTAACATATCTGATCATAGCAGTAGACAAACACATTCATATTTATTCTGTAAACTCAAGTTTTCCAGAACAAACCGTTTTTAGCTCATCAAGTGGAAACATTCTATTATACACCCTTTTACCGTTATGGTACAAAAAAATACATAAAAAACAACTTTGCAATTTTCAACAGAAGTTGGCATGGTCAGCCAGAACACTGTTAATTTTTAATACATCGTTAATAATTAATTAATATTGCCCCTGTAATGTAAGGCTCCACCAACCCCATTCCCTAACAATCATTACAACATTTTAAAAATAGACAGAGGATGAAATCACTTTCATCTTCTATTTTTATGTACAATACTTAAAAACTCAAAAGAAGCAGGCATTCTTTAGTACTTGAGGCATGGTTTTGTGATTTGAGAATTTTAAACAGTTACACTGCACATAGATAGTAACAGAACTAGAGATTTACCACCGACTGTGTATGAGTGTATATTGATTTGGTACTTCTTGATATACAAGACGTCAAATGATTTTTTTTTTTTTATCACAGCCATACCCGCTAATCAGGGTTACTATCCCACATTTAATACACAATTGCCTGGAAGATGTCATGAGATATTCTCCACAGCTGATTTACAGTTTCAGCTCATGTTATAACCCAACACCCCCCCCCAACTGCAGCTGTTTAAGCCGTCTGGAGGCACATCTATGAGCCCACTATGACCCGTGGGAAATACTGAGCAAGAACCATTGTATTTCTAATATACTGACACCATGAAAATCTATTTTTTTCCATCACAGCCATGCCCACTAATTCAGTGTAAGTATGAATTAAAGTATGAATGAAAAGACGTCCTCCTAGTAGTAATGTCTGACTGGCCAACATTCAGCCAGTCAGGTGTTACTACTATAGGAGGACCGGTTTTCATTCGAACTTGTTAAAATGAAGAAGAGTGTACATTATCTTAGTATAGTGTATATTGTGTAGTGTGGATAAATGTAGCTGATCGTCCTCCATAACCCTGATGCTCTGAAGTCCTGATTATATTTTATACAGTTCCAATTTCCTCAGATTTTTCTGCTGCTTGGCACTTGAGACCTGTGATAGAAGCCCCCACACACACACACACATACACACACATGCTTGATCATCTTAAACTGACAACAATTTTGGCAACATTTTTCAGTTTAGCCATAATCATTTCTAATTAATATATTTTTTGTTTTTGTGATTTCTACAACCTGTAAACTCAGTTCTACAGTATGTCAATATGAAAAACTGAGTGTGGGAGGAGTGAGAAACAAGCAGCCTGTGTTACATACTGTACTCTTGTGCTTTAAATCTGAATTAGGAATAAGACAAGAGGTACAATATTTTCAACCTATTTTGACCCAACAGATAAATTCTGAAGGTACTGTCTTTTAAAAAGTGCAGTGTGGAGCACATGTCAGATGATCATGCTGGGTGGATGGCTTTTCCAGGTTTCAGTGGGCAGCCATAATAAACAGTCAGCACGGTAGCAAAAACCAAAGCCTCTGTAACAAGTTCCTTGGGCCGGCTATGGCTGTATTCATTTGGACAAGCCTTCCCGTGGCAACAACCTCCCCCCTAGCTGCTCTTTAGAAGCATTTGTGTAACATTTTTTAGACATGAACTGCAATATGTAATACAGGCTGCCTCCTGTACATGCCCCCCCCCACACACACACACTCCCAATTTCTAACAGTGAAGTAGAATTGAGGTCAGAGGATTTTAAATGGAATTTTAGGAAGGCCATTCTGCCAAATAAAATTATAACAAATTAATTAAAATTGATGATGCCTTAACTCACAAACGATGCCAAATTTGTGTCTATTTATGTGGAGAGAGAGAGCAAACATCTGATGATGGGTGGTAATCACAGATCTCAACTGTCAGACAGCAGAAAAATGTTCAACCATTACGTATTAATATTTGTGTAACACTACAGTAGTGTGTTATTCCTTTTAAATAACCAATCGTCTACCCACATCTGTTCTGATCACATAATATGGTCTTGTTCTGCATTAATTTTGCAGAAAACAAACTAATCACCAGGATACAGTAACTTGTTGAATCCCCTCCCCCCAAAAAATGATATTATAGAGAAAATTCTTAAAATGTTGCAGTGGCTGATTCTCCTTCACAGTGTTATTAATATGATTCATTTGTTACAGATGAGGATTAATGCTGTTTATGTGGTGGTGTTATTTATTTTACAAATAATATTTGCGACCACAGCACTAGCGATTTGAAGTTTAGGAGAAAGACTGTATTCATAATGTAGAAACTGAGAGAAATGTGTTTCTACAGCAATGACAGGCATTTTATTTCAGTTAGATAAGAAAACATTACAAATAAAGTAAGCTCGGATCTGATCCCTGCCACTTGATATTACCTTCAGTATAGTGAAGACATATCTATTTTCAGACTGCTATTTTTGCTTGTACTGTACATAGTTTATTGCAATTTTTAACATATTTACACATAAGAAGTAAGATCAGCATTTTCAGTGAAGGATAGGAGTTTTAGTGTCAACATTTATTTTATTCTTTAGCTGGGTAATGCCCACTGGACACAAAATCACTTTACTGGGGCGATATGGGAGCAGTGAAAAGGTTAACTGACTTACTCAGGGTCACACAGTATGCAAGCAGAGAATGTGGGAATTACACCTTGGTCTGTATAATGTATATTTCTGCCATTTATTACTGCCAGAAACAGCATAGATTTAGTGCATGAGTGATATTTTTTTAATATGCATTGTTTCCCAAGGCTTTTTCATTTTGGGTTACAGCATGGGTGTACCTAGCACACTGAACAAAATCTGCTTACCAGGGTGACATGGAGCATAATACCTTTCTGTCATTATTATTTCCAGAAACAGAATTGAATGAATAGGCAACACAATAAACCAGATGGATAGATGTCATGTGGGAACATATAGTGAACAGTAGCACAACTATTGAATCATCCAAGTCAGCACTGCAGCAGAACTTGGGTACTATGAGGGACCATGCAGTGAGTGGCATGACTAAGCCCGCAGTGCAATACCAATGCAGGGACTATGTGGAGAATTAGGAAGCAGTAGCACATAATGAAGCCTGCTCTCCAGTGATCTCAACATTGCAATCGCATGCTGCTGTGAGCAAAACAAGCAGACACTAATCATTAATATAGGTATATAATGATTTATCAAAAATTCAGCACCAGACATCATCAGCCCTCCACTAGAGAACAGTGGTACAGTGAACAACAAAAAGAGGGGAAAAGAGGACTTTATTAGAAGGAGGTGGAAATTAGGTTATTCGGGCTCACACAAAAGAGACAAGTCTGGAGTAATTAATTGCAATTTATGAAACTAAGTAAAGTTTTTATTGTGAAAAAAATTAATGCATCCAGTATATTCAAAATATTTTGTGCACTGATACAGAGCCACAGCCATATTATTTAACTTGGATTTGAAATTGGATCTCACAATTGAGATATATATATAGATATATATATATATATATATATATATATATATATATATATATATATATGTTTTTCCTTAATTTGACCACTGCTTATTGGTATCAATCTAACAGCCATGACCACTGCTTATTGGTATCAGTCTAAAAGCTGAGCAAGCTGCATTATCATCACACTTACTCATATCATGGTCATGATTAGGATAAATAGGTTGATTACACTGCAAACAGATGCCATCTCCTGGTAAATTCTGGGGGAGGAAATATGTAACAATTCTGTCCCACAGTGCTGCAGTGATAGCTCCTGACAGCCATCCAGTGGATTTGTGAGGAATTGCATTTTAACCACGTAAATAATCGGGTGTCAAATGCTGTAGCAATGCCTTGCAAACTCTCCACCACACTGCAAAGAGAGGTACCGAGTGACTTACCAGGTTACCGTGCACATTATCTGTAACAATCACTGCAGCTCCTCCTCTGGTTGTTCGCCCCAAACTGTAGCATCTTGCATTTTTTGGCAATGAATCCCAGCTGCCAGGTGTTTGACCAGGACTCCAGCTTAGCCAGATCCTCCTGCAGTCCTTGCCACCCCCTTATATCATCTACCACCACCTTATCCATACATGTTTTGCATCCCTAGCAATAATTTTTAACCCTATGTCTCAGTATTTATTCTCCAGCATAAACCAATTTGGCTTTTCTCTCTTTCTCAGTTTTGCTCATCTGGAAGACATCCATAGTATGTGTGTACATTTAGTCTAAAACTTGGCACAACTGGTATTATTTAATGTAACTATCTTAAAGACAGAAACTAATAGGGAAGGTAAGCATTCATTTCTCTGAATGATAAGGAATATTTTTGTATAAACTGTAGCAGTTTCCAGTGATCCCAAATTAAGGACTGTAAAAGGGGACAGTTCCCCTTTAAACCAGACAGCAGGCATTAAGAAGACATGTATTTTGGAAGCTACATGCTATGGGATAAGCTTCAGTTGAAATTCAAGGATGGAAACACAATTAATCACAAAATAAGTCAAACAGAAAGGACTGGAAAATTGTTATCAGTCTAATTATGGAAGATACAGGGTATAAAACCAAAAGAGAAGGACTTGAATTTCTGAATCAACAACATGAAGGTGATTCTAATTCTTGGGCTTATTGCAGCTGCTGCAGCTGGACCATCCCCCCGTCAATTTAGTGGGTAAGGAGAAATTTGTGCTAAGCTATGTATTTTGATGCTTTTATGCACCACAGAATTTTCAAAACATAATGCAAAAGATATACTGTATTTTATGTATGTATTTAACATTGGTAACCGGGAGAGGCACACTGAGCCGATGCTTGTTTTCAGGTGTGACCTGGGGAATGGAAAGAGAAGAAGCACAATTACAAACAATATACAGTCAGTAAGTTGATGTGGTTAAATGAGTATAAACATAAAGGGCATAAGCTCAGTGTAGTGTAGACAGAATAGCAAAACATTGCATATGGAGGACAAAAGAATTAGTATACAAATCATCCATGCAGCTTGGACAAACTCAAAGTGCATAGTGCCATAGTGAAGGGAGGCTGAGCCTATGCTGAAAGTAGCAGTCAGAACAGGTTGATAAACTTCAACTGGATTGCCAGGTCTATGAAGTTAAGGGAAGGGGAAGGAAAGGGTGGTCAAAAGTCAGGCAAGGTAGGGTTCAGGAAGAAGGTTGACAGGAGCTGGGGGGAGTTTTAGCTGGCATCCAATGGAGGGAAGGGATGGGGAGGGATGGATGTAGATGGGTAGCTGTTTCCAGAGGGAAGGAAGGTGCTATGAGAAAGCCAATTTCCCAGCTGAGGAATGTGGGTGGGGAAGGGAGAATATGCATGGGTCTCTTGAGCACAGGGAGGAGAGGAGGAGGGAGGTGGGGATGTGATGGGATAGGTATGAGGAGGCGGGACCAGGTTCCACACATTCAGAGCACCAGCGTTAGTGCACCTGGTCATCAGGGTGCTAAGTCGGGATTTCACTGGCCCCTGTATTTGTGAGGGCTGTGCCACTGTCCCCACCTTCCCTTTATTATTATTCTAACTCCGAGGGGAGAAGACCTCTGGGAGGTGGAATCCAAAATCAGTGCCCTGATGTGTCAGCGTACTAATGTTGGTGATCTAATAGCCGGAAAGAAGGGACCAGTATTTAGAGATGAGGGAAGCACAGTGGAATTGGCAAAGTGAGTGAAGAGGGATGATTGATAGGGAGGAGTAAAGGAAGCAGTGGTTAGTATGATAGGGTGAGTTGGTAGCAAAGCAGCAGAAGGTATTCCGGAGGGTGTCCAGTCTGGCAAGGGAGGTAGAGGGGGTGGTGCCATAAACCACATCCGTATAGTCAAAAACTGGGAGAACCATTTTGGTGATCAGCTCCCAGTGGATCTGGGGAGAAAGGCAGTCCTTATTGGGGTACAGGGCACCAAGTGTAGGACAGAGTTTGGCATGGATGGCATCAGTGTAGGCAGAGAAGTCAAGTCTGCTATCTAGCTACACACCAAGGTACCTAGAGCCTCTTCAAGCAGCATGCCATCCAGCATAGAGAAGACCAGAAGTGGGGGGAGTGAGCCAGACCAGCTTCTGGCTGGTACCAAAGGTCATAGACATCATTTTTGCTTTTATTTTCTTGTATTGACCCAAAGTTGGTTGGACTGGAACCAGTGTGTGGAACATTGTGAAAGTCTTCCTGAAGTGAGACTTCCAGAGATGCAGTTGAGGGATTGGAGGTGTAGAAAACTGTGTCATCTGCATACATGTGAATATGTGAGTTGACGCAGGCAGAAGGGAGGTCATTTAGGAAGATAGAGAACAAAACTGGTCCCATAATGGAGCCCTGGGCATCCCAGCCAGATAGGGAGGATTAGGGAGACATCACCTGCTACCTGTACCAACTGTTGATGGTTCGAGAGGTAGGAACAGAACCAACTGAACAGTGGAGTCTGAGAGGCCAGTAGAGATCAGCTTATCCAGGAGAAGAGTGGGACAACAAATCAAAGGCTTTGGCCAGGTCAATGAAAATGGTGGTTGTGACATTCCCCTGATCCATCACTTAGAGGACATCGCCAGTGACCCTAAGTAAGGAGGAGATGGTGGAATTATCCTTCCTAAAGCCAGACTGGAAGTGAAAGAGGAAGCTGGAGGAGTGGATGAAGTCTGCAAGCCATGAGTTGAACAGTTTCTACTGCTGCTTCAAAAGAGAAGGGAGGAGGGAGATAGGGCAGAAGTTGCCAGGAGTGAAGGGATCACCCCCTTTGTGTAAAGGGAGAAGCTTAACAATCTTCCAAGACTGAGAGACAGTGCAAAGGGTGAAGGAGAGATTTAAGATATAAGTACTGTATGTGGGGAGGCAATGGCAGAAGCTGACAGATGGAGAATTTTAGGGTCCAAGTCATCTGGGCTAGATTTGGAAGGGTTGAGAGAGGAAATGGAAAATGAGGTCTCCTGGAGAGTGACAGGGAAGAATCAAACCCCAGAGAGGGATGAGTTAAGTAGGAGGAAGGAGAAGGTGGGAGAGAAGTGAAGCCATGAGGTGGGAGAGAGGGGAGGGCACAAGTGGTAAAAAAAACTAATTGAAGTAAGAAGTAACAGAGGAAGGGTCAGACACTGGTGAGCCATTAACTATGAGGATGGGGGAGAGGACTGGGATGGGGGTTAAAAAAGAGAATGAATCATCTTCCAGAATTTGACTGGGGAATTAAGATTATTTTGAGGTTGTCCTTGAAGTAGAAGGACTTGGCAGTATGAACAGCCTTAGTGCAAGAGTTCTTACATATGCTGTAGGAGAGGAGGTCCACCAGGTAGCAGGAGAATTTATACCTGGCCCAGGCTTGGTCTCAGGTCTTGCATAAGTGGATGAGATCGTAGGTGATCTGGGGTGGTGAGAGGCTTTAAACCTGGATTTCCTGATGAAGGCATGATTGTCCCAGACAGAAGTAAATACTGAGTGGAAGATGGAGAGGGCCATATTAATGTCTGGAGTAGCGAGCATGGGGGACTAGTCAGATGCAGCCAGGTAGCTCAGTAGAGCTTCTTTGTTCTGAGAACAAAGGGACCTGGGCCAGATGTACTTTGGGGAGGAGGGAAGGAGCTGGAGTTTTCCTGACACAAAACATCATGCAGTGGTCAGTGAAGGCATCCAACAGCATACCTGCTAAAACAATGCAGTGCAGGTAGGAGGTGAGAACCCAGTCCAGGAAGATATAGTTTGACGAGTGGGGACTGAGTCGGTGGGTGCTGTGATGAGCTGTGAAAGACTGAGGGACTCAATCCTGTGGGTGGTAGTTCTGGAGGTCAGAAAAAGCCAATTAATGTTGGACTTGCCCAGTAGGTTGACCTCACCAGCAGAGGAGTGTGAGGATAGAGTGCAGTGTGAGTCCATCAGAGACAAGGGGAAAAGTCTCATGAAGCATAGAAAACACCAATAAAAATGGGTAGTGAGTGAGGAGGGGAAAGGAGAGTTTAGCTAGCAGAAACTTGTGGGAGGAAGGTGCAGCCTCCCTGAGAGTGATGGTGCAGGAGAGACTCTGGAAGGCATATAGTGCAACCCCACCCCCTCATTTACCCCTGTCCTGCATAAAGAGGTGGTAGTTTGGAATGGCCAAGCTAGAATCAGGAATCCTGGAAGAGAGCCAGGATTCAGTGATACAGAGGAGGTCTGGAGAGTGACTAGAGACCCATACAATGAGGAGATCCAGTTTAGTGAGGAGGCTTCTGGTACTGAGGTGGAAAACACTAAGACCTCAAGGCCTAATACTATATTATGAAATGAGTTTAAAGAGTGCTGAATCTTGATTGACTGAGAGGTACTTTCAGCCGGGTACAACAGCTTAGCTGAAAGTAGCCCTCACACATAAAGATACTCAGCACTATCATCATACTAATCAGCCTCTTGTCCAGGCAACATGACACACAACACTTGCAGGTAGCAGTCCAGATTAGAATGAGGCACATTAAGATGGTCTGCTGTCTTCAAAAATGTTTTAAAAAAAAAAAACATTTTCTTTACCTTAGCCACCGAACACGATTAAAACTAAAGTCTCCAGTTCTCACTTGGCTCCTGCTGCACTCTACTATAAAGATCTTGCTAGTTGAAGTAGCCACTACCCTCGCTCTCCTTTTGTCTATACTTGCTGCAGATGTGCAGCACTGGTGACACCTATTGGCCAGCTGTCAACATCACAATCTACAGGCACTACTTTTTGTTTTTTTGATTGTTTTTGTAAATGCTGTTGGGACCCATTTCATGATAGCAAAAAGGCACTCAAGATGGTGCATCATGGTGGGATACTGGGCCTTTGCGGTTGGTGGAAGAACTCAGCTTCGCCTCTTGCTTCAACCTACCCAAGATGGGCCACTGGCCCACCATAATGCACTCCTTGCCATGCTTTATTGCTTAATTCATATAATAATAACTGGGGAGCATTTTTTCCCCTAAGAAAATCCAGCTTGTAATTTGCAGTTATAAAGGAGTGTTTATAATGGCAAACATGCACCAGCTGTCTGTCTTACCAGTCTCCATCCTGCTGAACAATGCACCACCCTTCACTCTAGTATTGGCAGTAAGAAAATCTTTCAAAACAAACAGACTGGGCTGTTACATTTAACACTTTTTTGAGCTCGCTCTGTAATTTAAAACTGCTTACTTGAATTTTAAAGACAAAAGGAAGGAGAAGTTTCAACAGCTATGGACCACAGTCTGCACTGACAGCAGACTGCACTATGGCTGAACAGTGAAGTACTTGTATTTTAATATAACTGCAATGGCGAAAAAATGCTCCCCAGCAATTATAACAAATAAAACATTGGGTGATGTGTGTGACGAGAATTTGACACATACCCTTGGTGTTGGATGCTTTAGTAAACCCCTCAAACTTCGCTCTCAGAGTTTATGTAGCATCCAACAACCTCTGGTGTGTGTAAAATTCTCATTACACACATCACCCCATGCTTTATTCTATATTTAATGTATACATGTACAGTAATTTGTATTTACTGTACACATCCTCTGGAGTTTACTGACACTAAATGGAGGCATGTTGAGAGGACAATATCCAGAGGTTACTTAACATTATTTCTGCCCACAGACACAGTAAATCTTTCCAATTGGCCATCAGTATGGATGCCGAGAAGGCGTTTGATAGATTAGACTGGTCTTTTATGCAAATGATGTTGCAGAGGTTTGGACTGGGAGAAAAATTTACTGCAGCAGTGGGGTCTTTATATTCCACTCTGGAAGCTCGGGTTAAAGTGAATGGTGTTTTGTCTGACCGCTTCCCATTAAAGAGGGGAACTCCTCAGGGCTGCACCCTCTCCCCCCTTGCTTTTCGCCCTCTCGCTGAAGCCTTTAGTGGCCTCTATCAGAGGAAATGATTGCATCAGAGGTGTGCTGGTAGGGAGTCAAGAACAAAAATTGGCCCTATATGCCAACAATTCCCTTTTTTTGTTGTGGATCTAGCCACTTCTCTACCCCATCTCCTGAATTCATTGCAAGAGTATGTTTCCCTGGCAGGATATAAGATTAATTTGCAGAAGTCAGAGATGTTGATCCTTAGCGGCACTCCTTCCTCTGAATTTAAGAGATCATTCCCATTTACATGGACAAGGAAAAATACCTTCAGGTACTTGGGCATGAAAGTCTCTGTAGATGTTTTACAACTTTTTAAGAATAACTATATGTCACTCTT
This sequence comes from Neoceratodus forsteri, assembly GCA_016271365.2. Classification (NCBI taxonomy): domain Eukaryota; kingdom Metazoa; phylum Chordata; order Ceratodontiformes; family Ceratodontidae; genus Neoceratodus; species Neoceratodus forsteri. Next base: position 254,102,377 of record CM028137.1, on the reverse strand, counting down.
CCAGGACATTCAAGTGGACATATCAAGGTGGAATTCGCTGCCATTTACATTATATGGCAGAGTGCAAGCATTAAAGATGAATATACTACCTTGCCTGCTTTTTTGTTTCAGACTCTACCAATTTCAATACCTCAGTCTTTTTGGAATTAGCTCCATAGAGAGATTCATGGGTTTGTATGGTCCCACTCCTGCCCCCATCTGGCAATACTCTACTCCAGGCACCCAGTAGTGAGGGTTGGCTTGGCCTTTCCAAATTTCCACCACTAGTACATGGCAGCACAGGAAGCTCAGTTATATATATGGACCAAAAGACGTATGAACTCAGGATGGTATCAAATAGAGGAGGGATGGGTACTTTGGCCTCTCCCAACAAACAGTATCCCAACTCAGATACAGCGAGATTTGGACAACCCATGGGTTAAACACTCATTACACATTTTAATCAAACTTCATAAGTAGACCAATACCATGAATGGCATAGGATCCCTTTCTCTCTCTCTCTCTCTCTCATCTGCTATGAGCCTTCTTTTTGTCCCCCAGACTAGATTGAGGTTATACTTATTGGGCCCATAAAAAGTTGACAATGTTTGCACATTGTATTGATGATAATGGCTGCCTTCCTCTCGCTAGTCTGCAAGAGAAATACTCCCTCCAGAGGGAAGACCATTTTAGGTTTTTACAAATTCATCACTTCTTGTCAGAACCAGGTATTATCCCACAAATTCTCAATGCATGCACAGACTTAGAATCCTTCTATTATCATGCCTCCATAATAAGAGATAATTTCTGCTACCTTTCCCAACTCTACAAGATACTGACTAGTTCTACAGCTCCCCCTCTGGAAGAACACAGGAGGAGATGGGAACAGGAAACAGGTATTCATATAGACCCGGAGCAATGGGCTAAGAGAGTAAAACTGGGCTGGCAGACAACTGCTTCTCCCACATGGAGGGAGTTTATTTGGAAGGTGTTAGATATTTTTACCCACCAGCCATAACGAAACATTTTAACTGTACATGCAGTGAATTATTTATTTTATTTTTATTTATGACTCTAATTACAATACCTTTGAGCGCATAACAGCTCTTTTACAAATGTTCCACATCAGTGTGAAGGGTGACAGACATATAACAGATGATATTACATAAAAGTTTGAAAGAAAGTATTTAAAATGACATTAACATTGCAACTAAAATTAAAACTATGGCTCGGTAGGAAATCAAAAATAACCTAACAAAAGGAGGCAGCCCAAGGTGCTTTGTCAAATAGGTATAGGTAGATTTGGGTGAGCAAAAGTTCAGGTAAGTGAAGATAAACAGTGGAAAGAAGGTGGAGGACAAGAGGGGTGAGGTGAAAGAAGGATCAGGGAAGGAGGCAGGAAATAGGGCAGAGCAGTTAGGGTGAAAGTGGTCATTCACAGAGAAAGGGGGAGAAGTAGGTACACAATGATGTGTCAACACTGCTGAGGTATACCATGTCAGTTGAAACAGTCACAGGAACCGTTGGCTGTAAGATGCTGATGAAGAGTGCCTTTAAATGGTCCCAATTTTGGTAAGGAAGAGATACCTCTGGGCAGCACCTTAAACCATAGTGGTGCTCTATATGCAAATGATCATTGCCCTTGTGTAGTCCGGCATCTTAGTAAAGAGCAGAGTTGGTTGACTGAGCTATGCATGTGCTAGGAGCTTCAAGAGGGGTTGAGTAAGTTTGTAACACCAGAAGGCAGCAGCCCAAGAAGTACCTTTTTAGTTAGGAAGCAGGTTTGATAGTGAATCCTCCCATTTAGTGGAAGCCAACCTGTTTGCACATACAGTGCAAGTAAGAAGTCGGCATGCTTTATTGAGTGCCACAGATATTCTGCAGAGGGTAGTGGTAGAAGCTGAGCCATAGCTAACCAGACTATAGTCAACAGTGGATACTATGTAGCTTTAGATAGCTAGTCTATGAACTTCAAGTGTTAGACTGTGTTTATGTCTATGAAGTAACCCTATCTTGATATTGGCAGACCTGGCAACATTCCCAACATGCTGGGCATATGATAGTGAGCTATTCACAGTTACCCCTAGATACTTGAAATGTTAAATTTCTTCAAGTGGGACACCAGAGGAGTTCCTGATGGTTACGGCACTGGATCATATGTTGGAGGAATTGCAGGGGTGTAGGGACTATTATATGTTTTGGGTCTGCCCTAAATTATCCAGGTTTTGGCAATCAGTGCATCTACTGTAGAAATACAACGTCTGATAGGTCTCAACATCCCGTTTTCATTTACAGACCTGGTGTTAGAATCCCATATTATACTCTCTGGTTCCTCCAAGGTTAGAAAATTGGGTCAAATTCTCCGTATGGCAGCCCTCAAATGTATCATCTCTAGATGGCTCTCCTCTACCTCACCCTCTCTGGAGCGCTGGCATGTCCAAGTAACAGAGTTGGACAGGATGGAAGATATTATAAGCAAATTAAGGCTGCAAGTAGGCACATTTTTGGAGACCTGGCACCCCCGGCATCTGACTTTATTACAAAGAGATTCAGAAAGTGAGTGACTATACGAGCTGCGGTGGGGCCTTGGGTGGGAGGTGGAGGAACATGCGGACTCAACGTTTGCTGTTTTTACTATGATTGTAATATCTAACAGCGGTATCCATGAACACAACCAACACAGGTTGGTAATATCCAGTAAATTGGTCATTCACTTTTCCTAGGTATTCTTTTTGCTTTTCAGGTTGTTAATCTCATTGAATACTTCTTAACGGACAAAGCCCTTAGTTGGTGTATTCTGTTCCCTTTAAAAGATGCTTTTTAAGAACTGAAGGACTGAACTTTGTCACACCCAAAGAGACCTGTTTTGATGGGATTTATAGTTCTCAAGGAAAGCCTAAGGGCTTTGGGACTGTTGGAGATTCTAATTCCCTTCTTTCCTTTTCTTATTTAAGATTAACCCTCGGGAACATATGGATATATGTTATATTCATAGTGTACATATTGTTGTTATATTATCACAACCTGTACCTAGTAACTTGTACTCTGTAGTAACTGTTGGTTTGTGATTGATATTTTGAACATTTTCAATAAAAGGAAACTGAAGATAAAAAAGAACGATAGCATGGTACTATGAGCACACAAGTTGTTCAGCACAAAATGAGTGGTGTTTCCTTTATAGATACCATTTAGTTGTTTTTTTTATAATCAGCAAAGAATGGCAGAAAATTCAATTGTTTCACTTTTTCAATGAACAAATGCCCCCCCCCCCAAAAGCAAAAACAAAAGAATTGTACATCAGACTTTTTTCATTATACATAGGCTATAACATAAATCTTGTGTTTCTTAAGTTTTGGGGTGATGTGACTTGTTTTACCATGGTAAAAATATTTCACGAGTGGTGAAGGGCTTTTTTTCTAAAAAAGAAACACAAAGTTTAAACAGTACATTTAAATGAAAATCTGAGCCTGTTGTTTAAATCACACATCCCATAGCTTGAGTAAAGATATCATATTTATCTTCTCTCGTGGCTTCACCACTCATGAGGATAAGGATAACAAAGACCTCTAGCGAAGATAAATATTGTATTTTCACTCACATCCTATGTGATATCCCCCATATTGTATATACATTCAAAATCAATGTATGTCCCAATTATTCCATACCAGATTAGTTGAATACAACAGTCTCTATTTAAGTTCAACTGTTGAAGTTAGAAAGCATTACAGAACGATTTATCAGTATTTTTGACCACCTCTGCTATACTTCTGTGTTTGCTTTCTTTCTCTTAATTATGTCCTTACTTCTTTCTATCCTGTTGTTATATATAGCCCTGTTGGTCTCATTCTGGTCCTTGTAAAGTCTTAAAGGTTTCCTTTTGTCATTAACTGTCTCCCTTACTTACTTGTCTAGCAAAATGGTTCTGTTCATTGGTTCTACTAACATATTTTATGCTATTTTGTCTGGCTCCTGATATCACCCCTTTAATTGCAACCCACTTATTCCCCCACCCCTCCATTTGTGTAGGTCTTTCAGCTAATCTTCATTTACTTTTATATTGCCAAAGTCAGCCTTTCTAAAGTTAGGGATCACAGTACTGGATTTCAATTGTTGAGAATTCAGAACAGTGTTTAATTTAATGGTCTTATAATTACCAAGGAGCATTCTTTCCCCACAGGGAAACCCAGTTATAATTTGCCATTATAACCAGCTGGTTATAATGGTAACACATGCGCTGGGTTTCCTTCACTCCATGCATGTGCCAGACAGCTGACTTTCTGCTGAACACTGCACTGCCACCCCAACCAGCACTCACTCTCGGTGGTAGGTAAGTCTCTCAAAACAAAAAAAGAAATGGGACTGTAATGATTAAATTTCTTTTCTCTTTTTTTTTTATTTTAAACGTTACTTGAACTTTAAGAAAAACTGAAAGGTTTCAGGAGTCACAGACCGTACCACACCCAGGCGGGACTGCGGCTGAAGAGGAATTGTTTTTTATTTTATATTATTGCTGTGGTGAAAAAACACTCCCCATCAATTATATAAAATAAAGGCTGGGTAGGGGGTGATTATTCAAATTTTACACACACCCCTCAGTGTGGAATGCCTTTATAAACCCCTCAAGCTTCACTCTTGGGGTTTATGTGGCATTCCACATCTTGTGGTATGTGTAAAATTCATGTTATAACCCCCCTACTCAGTCATTATTCTCTATATAATCACTGTGTTGGATTGATCCTCAATCAAAATATCCCTGATAATGAGCTGGTTGGACATTACCAATGACAAAAATCGCTCTTCTCAGTAAGTTCTTGCATTCATCACTTAAGAAAGCTGTACTTTGTTGCCACAATAAACTTCTCACTTTTTTGGCTTTTGGTGAACAGATTGTCAAAGTCTAAGTCAAGGAAATTGAAGTCTCTGTGAGTATAATCCTGGCCTGGCAGTATAGCCTAGAGGTTAGAGTAACAAGTTGAGAATGAGCTTGGCACATCCAGCAGACCTGGGTTTGATTCCCACAACCTCCACTTGCATACTGTGTGACTCTGAACAAGTTACTTAACCACCCAGTACTCTCGGGTAACTCCTTAAAATAGGCACTTGTGCCTAGTGGGCCTTGCCTGGTTACCAAAGGATAAAATAAAATGAATAATTTTTCCTTGTCCAGCTGCCTAATTTCCTTTTCTGTTTCATCTTCCTTGTCCACTTCCTGGTTTGGCAGCCTACAGATTACTCCTCACCTTTATTGTTTCCCCATATCAGTTAGTTGAAGTCATTGTGACTAAACACCCTCCTCCCCGGGACAGAGTTGTCCTCTGAAGACTTATGACTTCTTATACATACAACGCAAACCCCCTCCCTCACAGGCACCTTCCTTGTCACTCTCAGAGTGTAGAGACATTTACACTAGGTCCTAGCTACTGTTCTGATATGCCCATGTTGCCTTTATTGCTTCCACGTCCACATGTTCTGCATGCATTACCGCTTGCAGTTCAACTATTTTATTACCTAAACATCTCACATTTGTATGCCTTACTCTCCATTTGCCCTATCACCTCTTGTCCTCTTAACCTTTTTCCTTTCCTACAGTGTATGTAATACTAACAAATAGGGATAGGAGAAAAGTTTAGAACTACCCAGGACCTATGCTGTTTTCTGTAACAGAACTTTATCAGAACATTGATTTTAGGGCTTAACATTCAGTGCAGTACTCCCCCAAAAGGTCATTCTCTAGGGAGCAGGCTGGTGGTGGTGGTAGAAAGATCCAAACGGAAGCTGTTGGTATTGCAATTCTACTCCAGATTGTTTAATATTCCTTTTCCTTTGCTTATAATAGCTTAAAGAGCTAGTGTACTGCCTAGAATTAATAGTAATTTTCAGATGCAGTCAGCTATCACTTCCTATATCTGAAGTATTTTATTATTTTCTGTTTGGTAATTTGAGGATTTTCCTCTTGGCAGTACTGGGCTGATGTGTGGAGCAGCACTCTGGAGGTTGAAAAAAAAGTCAGTTCTGTTCCTCCCACTACATCATCAGAAATGTGACCAAACGCTGTGAAGAACCACAATCCTTGCAGCCTGAGCAGTGAATTTCATAAGTTACCAATCAAAATGCAGGAAATTGAGATATCACCAGTAACCTGGGAGAGCCAGTCCCTGCTGCTTCATGTGAAAGAGAATAATCTGGCAGTGAGAAATGATTTTCATTGGTTACCAGTGATGTCATAACTAGTGTGGTCTCAGCATTGATGTAGCGGGAGGAACGAAACTGACATTTTTTTAGCTTCAAGACAGAATGCTGCTCCACACATCACCCTAGTACTGCCAGGTGGAAAAGCTTCTTATTAGCAAACAGAAAAGAAAAATACTTGAAATATAAGAAATGATAGCTGACTACATCTGAAACTCACAATTAATTCCAGGCAGTTTCCAGGCAGTGCACTAGCTCTTTAAGTGTGGACGATGATGGTTAAAACAGTTTGTACTTTAAGACCTACACCTCTTGAATGTGCATTGTCATAAACTGTATTTAAACTGATATTTATGGACAGTAAGACATTTTAAATTGAAGTTGAGTTTTGTAAGACTTTTATTAAATAGTTTTTGCAATACGTTTTTATGTGCAGCACTTTGATATTGGAATTGCACTATATAAATAAAAATATTATTATTATTACTATTATTATTAAACTTCAACCTGCTAAAAGAGCTCTATAATGAGCCATTGGTTTAATCAGTGTTTTGTTTTTTCTTCAAGGGACAAGATCTTTCGTGTGCAGCCTCAGAATGACCAACAAGTGCAAATTATCACCAACTTGGCCAACACTATGCGGGTAGGTGTTCTTAGAAATTGGTCAAGTGCTAGCATGAACTGTATAAAACAATGTCTCTTTGATATTTGCTTAATGTCTTTCTGTTATGAGAAAGTAAATACCTTTACTTAGCACACACATTTGATGTTGATTTTATGACACAGGGAGAGTGCCTAAATTACACTTACCCAAAGTCTAAAGCTTGCAGTTTTCTGTAATTTATAAATCACCTCTACAATATACATTTTTTTCTTAAAAATTTGAGGCAGATTAGTGGTTACAGCACAAATATAGTAACCAGGGGCCCAATTTTCTACACTTCTCCATGTGTCTTAACAAAGACCTAGCTGGAGCAAAGCACTGGGGTAAGTCAGCTGACATCTGGGTGGCAGGTTATAGATTCATAGGTTTATTATGAGCTAGAAGAACAATTTGTCCATTGATGTTCAAACCACTTTAATATACACAACCCTGTATGTTGTTTTAATGGCAGTTGTTATCAAGTTTTATTTTAAACTCATTGACTGATTTGCTACTTAGTATTGCCAATGGCAGCCTATTCAACACAGAAACCACTCTCTCAGAGAACCATGATGCCCTCCTGTTGGTACAATTTAAACTACCTTTCAACTGGAGCGCATGTGCTCTCGTAGTGTGCTGCCAGTAATTTAATTCCAAGTCCACATAATCCCAAAGATCATCACTATTACAGGCATAGTATACCAGGCACAGATCCCCCTCAAGCTACAGTATTCTAATGTGTACAGGTTTAAGCATCTAAGCCTACTTTCACAACACAGACCTTGCATACCAGTTATAGATTTGGACATTCTGCACTGTACACCTTCTAGTTTGTGGATATGTGTTTTAGTTGTTGGTGTCCAGAATCTTGCACAATAATCAAAGTGTGGTCTGATGAGAGCATTCTAAAGTGGCAAAACCACCCCTCTATCCCTGCTAGCTATGTGCTTCTTTACGCAACCAAGTATCCAGTAGGCCGTTCTTGTGACATGGTCACAATGTCTGTTGTTCTTCCTGACATGTGAGACAATGATTTCTAGATCACTCATTTCTGAAGTAGATTTTAAAATTTGCTCTTCAAACGTATACTGTGCTCTGCTGTTCTTCACATTGAAGTGCATTATAGCACATTTCTCGATGTTAAAATCTAGCCCATATTTATGACCCCACTGCTTAAGCCTACATAGCTTGTGCTGAAGATTTGTCATCTCTTTATCATTGCTGACAATTGAACCCAACTTGGTGTCACCAGCAAACTTTATTAACCACACTTTCTCACTTCCCTGTAATGTGGCTATGTAGATACCAAATAAGCACGGTCCTAGGACTGAGCTCTGTGGCACCCCACTACTCACAGCTATCCAGCCTGATGCCACTCCTCTCAATACCACCTGCTGTGTCCCATCTGATAACCATGATTTAATCCATGATATCAACCTTGGATTTAAACCTGTATCAACTAGCCTCATTACCAGTTCTTTGTGAGGGACTCTGTCAAATGCATTGCTTAGGACCAAATAAACCACAACAGCCTGCTTTCTCTGGTCAAGTGCCCTGCCCACCATATCAAAGAAAGTTAGTAAATTGGTCTGACAGGACCGACCCTTTACAAAGTAGAGTTGTGATTGACCCACCATATTGTCTGTTATGATATACTGTAGTTTTCAACTTCCTCCCTAATAATATTTTTTTACTCAACACAGAGGTTAAACAAATCGGTCTGTAATGTAGCCCGATATGTGTTTTTGCACTCTGTTTGCACAGTATATACAATTTTTGTTAGCAGCCCAACTGGACGTTAGGCATAGCACTTTACCTTATTTTGTTAAGGAACACTGATGTGGCAGATATTTGTGCAATACAATTTGAAGCGACTAACTTACTGGAAGCTTGGAGAATTCATCAAAGTGTGGCCACTAGCCCTCCTGAATGAAGTGCATGATGCTGTCTACAGTACTTTTTACTAGCTTTAAGCACAGCTTTCGAGTGCTCTCTCAATCTGTGGATCAGAGTGCCCAATTGTCTACCCCCCCATCATGCACATGTGGCAGAAATAGTTGAATATTGGGCAATCCCATTGTGCAGCCACAATCCCTGCTCTACACACACAATTTTTAAAACTAGTGCTATTTATGGCAGCTTGCACCTGTATTTTCTGCACACTTGCTACACCTGGTATAACCCATTGCAGTGTGTGCACAGAAAGTGAAATGTGTGCCCCTACAGAGAAAGGGATGAAACCAGCAGTTCTTCTGCATGTTACAAGCTGGGGTTATTTCCCCCCACAACAGCCAGTCATACCTCTCAACCTTTTGTCCCCCAAATGTGGAACATTGCCTTTCAAAATGTGGAACAAATGAGCAAAATGTGGAACACTTAATTAAATCTTTAATTAGGAGGCTGAGAACACGTTAACAGGTTTGCATTCATGTTCAGAAAGTCTGTTATTAATTGAATAATATATTTTTTACATCATATACTTTAGATTTTTGCTTTAAAATGTTAATACTGAATGTGGAACAAGTCCTCACAATGTGGAACAGGGAGCTTTTGTGAAGTAAAATGAGGAACGTTCCTCGTAATGTGGTATAGTTGAGAGGTATGCAGCCAGTTGTGTTGAAACTTAGTCCTAAACCCCATCCTAAACCTCATCCTGGACCTCTGAAAACTGGTCCACAGGACAGCACAGGTTCAAGTTTCACCAGAGTCAAATACTCCTTTTGTGAACTTGAGTAAGTCATTTAACCTCCCAGTTTCCAGTCCACCCAGCTGTGGAAAAGGGCTGAAGAAGAATCTCCACAGAGAACACAATAATGCAGTTCAGTTGGGCTACCCTGAGTAAATAGAGAAAATAAATAGTAAAAACACAAAACTATCATAGGTTAAAAGATGGCCACCACAAATACAACTCTCTAACTGAGCAAAACAGGTCACATGCCATACCTGTTACTGACAATGAATACAAACAACTAGATCTCTCACTTCCCAAGGCAGTGCAAAGCAGATTTGTTTCTATATATAAGTACACCGTCACCTACCCAAGTAGAATTTTTAATATCTGTTCAGCTACTAACAAAGCCTTCTCCTGCCCAAAACAAACATCGAACAGATCAGGGCGAACAGTAAAGTCAATCTGCCCCCCCCAAAAAAAATCTGAAGTAACAAAGGAAGCTCTATCACTTTACAAAAAAAAACCCACAACCAATACTTTGTCTTCCAAAACAATTATTTAAAACAGAAAAGCCGTAAAGTTCTTTCACTCGGTCCTGTAACAAGTCAGTCAATCCCCTCAAGCTGAAGTAAAAATTGATAAGCTCAGCTCAGTACCATGGGCGAGCATTAGACCCTGTCCACACTACACCTCTGTAACGTTACAGAGGGAGCAAACCATTACCGCAACAGTTTGCATTTACACCTGTAACGTTACAGAAGACATTTTCATAACCGTTGTTGAAACCACATATGAGGTGGTTTCAACAATGGTTATGAAACCGGTTACACCTTGGCAACTTTACTGGCCATAGTGTGGACACGTGGTACTGGTCCCCTAGCACAGCGTGAGCTGCATTGTGGGATTGGGTGCCACCCTAATGGTCGCCCGACTCCCGCAGTGTGGACAGGCAGTACCAGTCCCATAACAGACACCACTGCAGTGTGGAAACACTGCACTGCTCCCCGGCCATAATGTTTTTCATCCGTTACCGGGCCTGAGCAGTGTAGTGTGGATGGTAGTCATGAGGACAGTAATGAGTTTAAAATAGCTGTAGTATCCTTTGCAGTGTCCATTTCTACTAACCACACCATTATAGAGGTTCCTGTAGTTGACTTTTATCAGGACATGCAGGGGTTACAGATTGTTTATATCAGACCTTATTCAAGTTTTACTCTACTGCCTACTATAAGGAATAGTCATGCATGCTCACTGCAGAGTGTGTTGAGAGGAGCAGCAGCATGTGCATTGTGTGACTGTACAATACTGTAGCTGTAACAAACATTAGAAATGTATATTATTGATGGACCCTGCACACTTATACCGCAGTATGTGTCATTTGTATATTGAGGACCACAAAGTGCACATTGTGCACTTAAAGCCATAGTGGCTGTCAGATATACGTCCATGCTTTCACCAGGTGGTAAAGTAAGGATGTAATCAAAGGGGCCAAAATGTGTGTAGTGAGCGATTGCACATAGCAAAGACAGCACAGTAATTTGGGGCAGTAGGAGGGTTGTATATGTTTTTAAAAAATGTATTTAGGGGTACTAGTACCAATAGCTTTTCCCCATGTAGGGCTAGATTGGCTGGTAAAGGACACATATTTCGGAAGTGACCCTGAATGATACAGATGTATCATACATAAGTCATAAGGTCAACAATATATTTTCATAAGGGATAAGTCTTCATTAAATATGTCATTGCAGGTAAAGCAGTAGTCAACAAGGCTAATTCAAAATGATGGGTATACTGCAGTGCAGTGTTACAAGCACAGCTCAGCTACATGGTATCCATCTTATGAAGACACACTCATTGTGCAGCAGGATAAAACTTTGTTTTATCTGAAAATTAAAAAAACAATAAAAGCAGCAGTGTTCTGTCACAAACACACCCTCCAAATGTGGTCAAATGTTTCTGCCCAAATCTCGGACTTTGTCAAGGCTACACATGTTACAGGTAGAGATCCTTAAATAGGGGAATCTTAAAGAGATATCCTCCTAAATATATAACATTATGCACTGCATTTATATTAGGGTTGCCACCTCTCAGTTTTTTTAACCTGATAATCTGGTCTTCAGGGTCCCTATCTGGTAATCCAGTTTTGCTCAGTGTTGGTCAGGTGTTTGAGCCATTTTGAGTGCTCACGGTACTTTTGAAACAGATTTTGTCACATCATTCATTGTTTCAGCAGCATGTTGAGATTACAGACAAGTTCTATTGTCACTACAGCCCTTTCTTTGCGAAAGCAGTCAACCTGGGAGGTATAAAGTATGGCCATTAAAACTATTAGGAGTTGCTTAGCCTAATCTTTTCCACTCTACATCTTAAAGTGGCATAGCAGCAAAACTGGGCAAAAATAAACACCCTCACCTTTTTGTAACAGTAAAGATCCAGTTGTCTTCCACTTTCATTTGCTGGTAAACTTTTTAATCTCTAACAGAATTTAGGCATTTTAAATGTTTAAAATTATTTTTTTTCTCAAGAAAAAAGTATGGTCACTTATTTGGCTTTGAAATAGTATTGTGGCCATGTGAACATGAAAAGGAATGGAGCCAGAAAAAGATACAAAGTACACATTACAGGACACAAACAATTTCTTTTATTATATATCATTATATACCATGTATACTATCATATGCTGTTTACAGTATTTCCCTTGTCTCCCCATAAATCATATCTGTAAATGAGATTTCTTTTATCTCTGTATGTTTATCTGGTAAACCAATGTCAATAAATAAAATAAATAAATAACTAGGAAGAACCCAGTAAAGTAACTTTTACATTATTTTAAAATTTTTGTTGAACTGCTGCTTTAAGTGTTGTTTTTTGCTGACATAAGAAATGGCTTTGGAGGAGGAGCAACACACAAACAGTCATGAAAAGGGATGTTTCTAGGGGTGGAGTTTTAGATCTGTTTTTTGCTTCATCCAAAGGTGGCAACCATAATTTCTACAGACCTCGGGTGCACTTACATCAAAAGGCACCATACATACAATAAAAACACATATTCAAATGTTAAATTCTTACAGTTCCCCTATAAATTCATCACCATAATAAAGTCTATAAACCTAGATATCTAAAAGAGGACTATGAATAAGACTCTTTTAACACCACATGTGAAGCCCATAGTATCTAGTATTGGCTCACTAATGGAATTATTAGCAAAGTTCATTGATGGCCACATAAAGACAGTCACACAAAGCACTAGATCTTACCTAAAAGACACCACTCAGTTGTTAAATATCTTACAGGAAGTTTATGTAGAGTGGAGTTGACATTTAGTTACTCTTGATGTCAATTCACTCTACCCAAATTTTCCACATTAGGATAGCCTCAAAGCTTCCTGAGATACTTTGCACGAGGACACCAAACCCCTCACTCCCATTTATTGAATTTTTGATTAACATTACTGAAAAGGTACTGACATGTAGTTCATTTTTATTTGAGGACCAGATGTATTTGCAGACATGGGGCACTGAAATGTGGGCCACAATTGCCCCTAATTACATTAACATCCATATGGCCCAATGGGAGAATAAGGCCATCTACAGTGATGAAAATCCATTTTTGGATAAAAATTGATCTATATAAAAGATATATAGATGACCTCTTCCTCATTTGGAAGGGATCAGAGGTGAAACTATACTAGTTTGTGCATCATCTAGGATGGTCCAATCAGACTTTGAGATTTGCACTTACTCATAACTTCCAGTATGTGCACTTTCTGGACCTTTTGCTAAGTAAAGAAGATCATGAAAGTATCAACACTAATTTGTTCATAAATGCAACAGACAAAAACTCAATTCATCGCCTCATGAGTCATCACCCATATCATGTGACCAATAACATACATACTGGACAATTTATGAGAACTAAGCGAAACTGCTCTGATGTAAAGAATTGTGAGGAACAGGCAAACATATTAACTAGTAGATTTGGCAAGAGGGGTGGCCGGCCCACTGGCACAGGGACAGGGCACCTACCTGCGATGCCAGCAACCCAGGTTCAGAAATGGACCTGGGATGTTGAAGGGCTGGCCGGGGGAAAAGGATTGAGCATCTGATGACTGCTGTCCTTCTCCAGAGGGGAGGGGAGTAGAGTGTTCAATGCAATGCAGACACCTAGCAGAGGCTGGGTGTACTGCACACACTGACACCAAGCCAGCTCAGGGGTGGGGCAGATGCTGGATGTCATTGCAAGTCCCTGCCTCTTCACACCAGGAAAAAAAAACAATGCTGCTGGTTGACCTAGATGAAGGCTGCCCTCAGCTTCAATCAGTCTCCAGGAAGGCCATTCAACCTATCCTGTCATCTGAGGCACTTTGAGGGGGTCAGTGCCACAACCCCACCCTGGGGGGGTAAGCCAGAGGGTATCAAAGTGGTGCATCTAATATGGAGATGGGAGTGAGTCTCCATCACCAAGCTAAGGTACTGGGTGGCTGGTGGCAGCAAAACATGTATTAAATTAAAAAAAAATATTTTCCAAGAGGGATTATGACACACAGATTGTGAGTAATGATAAAAACCATGTAGATAACATATCAAGGGAAATCCTATTACAGAAAAATAGGGAATGTGGAAATAACAGGTTTACAAGTATGAGCACCCTGAACTGCACTACAGCTTTCAGTCCACAGGTCCGTTACCTGCAAGATATCTTTAACAAACATTGTACCTTCTTGGCACAGACAGAAAATTAAATGATTTATCAAAAGCTGTGCCAAGAATGGTTTTCTAGAGAGGTACGAATCTGGCTAATAGATTAGTAAACACAGTTGATGGGAAAAAACAAAGTTCAGAAAGAAGCATGATTAGACACCTCCCATCAGCAATGCATAAATGTGGTTTCTGTTCTTTTTGTAAATTCATTAGGGAATGTGCAGAAATCATTCATCCAATTACTAAAAAGGTTTTCCAAATCAGAAATGTTATGATCTGGAATACCTGCAATATGATTTGTTATGTTACATGTAAACAATGTCCTGCATTCTATGTGAGGAAAAACAGAAATTGAAAGAACACATGGGTCAACACATTAGAAGCATGGATAAAAAAGATGGAATTAGTGCACTGTCCCAACATTTAAAAATGTATGGGACTGGACATTCATTTCAATTTCAGATTATTGAGCATGTATATGAAAAAATATGGGAAAGGGACTTAAACATGGCTCTCTTACAGAAAGAAACCTTTTGGCAGTACAGTCTGAGATCATATCCCCCCCCCCCCAGGAATTAATGATCTTGACTATTTGCAACTGTCCCCTTTCCTGTAAATAATCTATATACATTTCTTACATAAAGAAACATGAACTCATCCTTGATTAACTTATTTATATTAGATACAATGGGTGTAAGCATAGTTAATGTTCACTCATTAATCTTTTTATCTCTATTTGTATCATAGAGGATTTGTAGTGATTACATTAGTTTCCATATTAGCTTTCTGTCTTTCTCGTATCTCCCCGTCCCCCACCATGTTACTTTAATCCTGTTTTGTCCTTTCCCGTGCCCTTATTTCCCTCCCCTTTTCTCCCTGTGCAACCCCCTTTCCCTGTTCCCCTTCACTTCCCCGTTTCTCTTATTCATAGTCCCCTTTTAGGTATCTAGGTTTATACACTGTATTGTGGTGATGTATTTATATGGGCACTGTAAGAATTTAGTGTTTTTATTGTATGTATGGTGCTTTTTATGTAAGTGTACCCAAGGTCTGTAAAAATATAGTGCATAATGTTATATATTTAGGAGGATATCTCTTCAAGATTCCCCTATTTGAGGGTCTTTACCTGTAACACCTGTAGCCTTGACAATGCTTGAGAGCTGGGCAAAAACATTTGGCCACATTTGGTGGGTGCGTTTGTGACAGAACACTGCTGGTTTTATTGTTTTTTTTAAATAAAACAATATTTTATCATGCAACACAATGAGTGTGTCTTCATAAGATGGATACCATGTAGCTGAGCTGTGCTTGTAATATTGAACCCTGTTGTGCTTAAGGCTTTGGTCGCTGCTGTCTGAGAGCTGCCTTTGTGTGTCTTTCAATACTGTAGTTTTGTACTAAAACTGGTGGACACAGACTACTATGCCACTACCACCTTTGTGCTCTAAACAATTGAAAATAGAATGGCAAAGAACTTTTAAAGGAAAATGAAATGACGATAACATTAAGGCTTTAACAAAGAATAAAATCTAAAACTTCTGTGTTTACTTTAAAAATTTTATGCAATGTTATAAAATACTTAGTGACTATCCAGTAGCCTAATTGGATAATAGGTGTACAAAAATATGATAGTTTTCTTTGGGTGATGAGGGTATTGAATAGGGGCCAAGCCATGGATTTACTATACTTCAACTTTGAGAAAGGCTTTTGACTCAGTTCCTCACAGAAGACTGCTGAAGAAGATGGAGGATCTGTGTGTGGCAATGGGCATAGTAAGATGGGTGGGACATTGGTTGAAGGAGAGGCAGAAGAGGACTGTGACTAATAGGAGTCAAATTAGTAGAGAGGGAGATCATGAGGGCTACATGACAAGTCATGTTGGTCATGTCACTGCACAACACCTCACCCCAGACCCTTAGTTCTGGCATGAGTAGGCACCCTGGATAATTCACCCCAGTGCAAATATTATAAAGCAATCTCATTGGGGGAAAAACTGTGCAGTGTGGTGACTCCCACCAGAGTTAAGAATCTGGGGCAAGGTATGACACAGGGACTTGGCCAGTATGGCTTGATGTGTCCCTGGTCATGAGTGGGGTGCCACAAAGATCCACCTTAGGTTCTGTCCTCTTCAACATGTTCTCCGGTGACACTGGAGAAGGAATCTGGGATAAGTTGTGTCTCTTCATAGATGACACTAAGTTCTGTGGGATAGTAGATTGTGATGAGGGAATTAGGGAAATGCAGAGTGACTTGCAAAGACTAAAGAGGTGGCCTAAGGTTTGGCAGTTAAAATTCAACACGAAAAGGTGCAAGGTGATGCACCTAGGGAACAAGAACCTCAAGACAGTGTACTAGATGGGAGGAGTAAAGCTGAGCACTACAGTTTAGGAAAGGGACCTAGAAGTCATCATTAGTGACTCCCTTAAACAATCAAGTTAGTGCAACAAGGCCTGTAGATGCTAGGATGCATCAGAAGGTGTATTGACAGTAGAAGAAAAGAGGTGTTATCACAGCCTTACAGATCATTGGTGAGGCTGCATCTGAAGCCAGTTCTGGTGTTCTCCTCAGGATAGATAAACATAGGCAAGCGAAGGTGCAATGAAGGGTGACCAGAATGATTCAGAAGAGCAGATCTTAGGAGGATTGGGTCAAGGCACTAAACATGTACTCACTGGAGACCAGACAAGAGATGGTTGATATCACTGATCTTCAAGTTCCTGCAAGGAATAAACAAGGTGAACTGTGAGGAACTATTTAGTGTTAACAGTTCAAGGACATGGGGGCATGAGTGGAAACTAAAGGGAGAGAGGTTCAAGAGGGATATGAAAATATTTTATTTTACAGAAACGGTGGTGGAATCATGGAACCATCAGCCAAACAAGATGGTGGGCATCAAAATGATAAATGGTTTGAAGCATTGCTGGGACAGAGTAAAGGGTATAGTGTTTACTCAGGGCAGTAGCAGTAGTAGTAGTAGTAGTACAGAGGGGAAGGGGTGGATAGTGAGGGCTGGCATCCTGTATGGACAGTAAGTCTTGGATTTTAATAAGGAACCACAGGCAAACTGGATGGACCATTGGTCTTTTTCTGCCATGATTATCTATGTTTCTATGTTTCTGTTTCCCATGATCACATAGTTAAAAGTACAAGCAGCTTACACCTCATCATGACTCATCTCTCTGTATCATTACTGTATTTCAATAAAGGATCTTACACTCCAGTGACACCCAGTGGCCAAACATGAAGCTGCACACTTTCAAGGAACTTTTTTCTTTTTATTATTTATTTATTCATTATGTTTTCTTGCACGCATGTGCAAGAAACATAGTGCCATCATCCGAGTTTTTGGAGGTGTGGCAGTCCTCTTCCAATTCAGTCAGTGCATTTGCAGGCGTGGCCACAGTTCTCCAATGGCTGCTGGAGCTGTCTATGACAGCAGTCAAAAATGCAGTGTAGTACAGTTGAAAGGGGGAGCTACGCTCAGTGAGCAGCGAGCAGATACCTGCTCATGCACGCCTCCCCCACACACATACACACACGCACGCATACCGTGTGCTCGCCCCCACACACACACACACACACTGTACAGCCAACAGGGTGCCCAATCCCCATCGGTTGTGCTGCGCTCCAAACAGAGCTTCACATGCCATGCTGGGTGCCCACCCCAGCATGGCTACACATCATATAGCTGACAGGTGCCTAATCCCCGTCAGCTCCACTGTCCCCCCCAGAGTACAGGGTGCCACGCTGGGAGCCCACCCCAGCGTGGCAATAGATGCTATCACCGACGGGGTGCCCAATCCCCGCCAGCTCCACGCCCAAACAGTTGATCCTTGTGCCGCCGCCAGAGCCCACCCAGGTGTGCAAACGTCCCGTCAAGCTCCTTTTAAAAACCCTGAAACAGAAAATGGTCCGTCGCTGTCTCTGCCACCACCCACACCCACCCACTGTGCACCCTGCCTCCCAACACCCCCCTCACCCTGTACTTACCTCCGGACTCTGGCGCGATGATCTTTGGTGGACTGGGAACACGTCTGCACTATTCAAAGCCAACCGTGAACTGAGGAAATACCGCTACGTTGTATAATGGGATAGATAGGGTTTTTTTCAATTTTGCTGCATATCTCAGGCATTTTTTGGAATTTTTGCACCAAATCTTCAACATGGGGTTTTTGGGACCCCTTCTCATGAATGCTCTCACTGTCATGGCGTTAATCAGGCCTGAAGGGTGATTTTGCAGTCACTGCGTGAAATCACCTTTTGGGACTGAGTAATGAAATGACACTGCCACTGTTCATAAGGTGGGCTCTCAAAAAGCCTATGTTGAAAATTTGGTGAAAAATTCTAAAAATTACTGTTTTATGCTGCTGCATTGCGCGCTTCCTACGCATGCTCTAGAAGTTCATGAACTTTGTAATATTTTCAGTCCAGATTTTCACCAGTGACATTTTTCCACACTTCCTTATGAACAGTACAGCTGTCATTTTTCACAACTTGGCGAAATGTGTTTTCACACTTTCAGCACAGAGATGCGTAGTCGCTGTGGGAAATCATTGTTCGGGACAGATAAAGAAAATCACAGTGACACTGTTCATGATCGGAGGTCTCAAAATGTCTGTGTTGACAATCTGCTGTAAAACATCCCAAAACTAAGTACATTATGGGTGTGCATTGCACAGTTTCTATACACGCTCATGACCACCAGTTTTTTTAATATTTTTACTGCAGACTTGCAACATTGCTATTTTATTACACTTCCATATGAGCAGTACAGCTGTCATTTTTCATATCTTGCCCAAAACGTGTTTCAGCCCACGTAGTGCACAATGGCGAAGTCGGTGTGCGAAATCAATGTATGGGACACATTAAGAAAATCACTGTGACACTGTTCATAAGCAGAGGTCTTAAATGGCTATGTTGAAAATTCAGTGAAAAATTCTAAAATGACTGTTTACAAGCATGCATTCGAGTTCCTACTCACCTTCAATAGTTTGCAAATTTCAATATTTTCACTCCAGATTTTCAACATAGGCATTTTATTACACTTCCTTATGAACAGTATAGCTGCCGTTTTTCACATGTCGCCCAAAATGTGTTTCCACACATGTAGCGCACAATGTGCAGTCGGTGTGTGAAAACAATGTTTGGAACAGATTAAGAAAATCACAGTTACACTGTTCATGAGCAGAGGTCTTAAAATGGCTATGTTGAAAATTTGGTGACAAAAGTCCATAAAGTGACTGTGTTACGAGTGAGCATTGCGCAGTTTCCACGCACCCTCGTACTGTAAGTTCATGCCTTTGTAATATTTTCAGTCCAGATTTTCACCAGCAGCATTTTTCCACACTTTCTTATGAACAGTACAGCTGTCATTTTTCACAACATGGCCAAAATGTTTTTTCACACTTTCAGCACAGAGATGCATGGTCGCTGTGGGAAATCATTATTCGGGACAGATAAAGAAAATCACAGTGACACTGTTCATTATCGGAGGTCCCAAAATGCCTGTGTTGACAATCTGCTGTATAAAATCCCCAAACTAATTACATTACGAGTGTACATTGCACAGTTTCTATGCAAGCTTGTGACTTCACCAGTTTTTTAAATATTTTTACTGCAGATTTGCAACATTGCCATTTTTTACACCTCCCCATGAACAGTACAACTGTCATTTTTCACATCCTGTTCGGAATGTATTTTTGCACCTGCTGTGCTAAATGCCATAGTCACTGTGCATAAGCAGCTTTCGGCTAACAAACTGATATTGCCACTGTTCATGAGGTAGGGGTCACAAAAAAAAACATGTTGAAAATTTGGAGTGAAAATACCAACGAATGCCTGAGGTGTTAGGGTTTCCACTCATAACGCCCCACCCTGTAGAGAATGACAGGCATCAGGGGTGTGACTTGGGATTCTTGCCTGTAATGCTCATACCATTCCACACCCTGCAGCCAGAGAGAAGCATTGAGGTATGCCTTTGACTCTTCGGCCCCAAAGTTCACCCCATTCTCCTATGCTGCTCCCATCTCACCATATTTCCTGATGGAATGGGGTACGCATAAGGACCAAAGACCCCAAGGCACACTGTGACACTTGTCAGTGTCTGCAGGGTAGGGTGTGGTGAAATGGCATGGCCATTATGCCTGATGACCCAAAGGCACACCCCAATGCCTGTCACTCTCTGCAGGGTGGTGGTGGGGTTAGCTTCAGTTCAATACTTCACTGCCATTCCTATTATGCAGCTCTGTAACTTCTACACTACCAATGCCAATGCCAGCAAGCAAACGTTTGGCATTGACAAATCTTGTTTGTTTTATTTGTTTGCTTTGATAACAAGGTAAGTGCACTAGACAAAAGCTGCCTATTTTCAGGCACAACTGGGGAGAGTACATTACAGGCAACAAAAACGTTACAGTAACCAGGATTACAGAAGATATGATGTTGGTACATTGCAGGGAGTTACAGTGGTAAAGATCAGTGATGGCAGGGATTAAAACAGTAGTACAGCAACAGCATTACAATAAACAGAATTACAAAAGTATGATTTTGGTACATTACAGGCAGTTTAGGTATTGTACAATAAGTGAAGGCAGAGATTAAAAAAGAGTGCATCAACAGTCATTACAGATTATAAGGATTACCAAAATGATGACTACAATACAATAGAGGCTGCTACAATAATTACAAGATCAGTAGTGGCTAAGATCAGGACATTAGTGTATAATGTGCATAAGATTACAACCGCTAACAGGGACAAGGTTATGAAAACAAGTACAGGTTTTAAGTACAGGTGTAATATGCGAGTGGCTTGGAACTAACAAAGAGAAACAGAGAAAGACTAGGAAACATACGAAGGAGTAAAAAAACTATTACACAATAGGCCAAGTCAAATCAAAAATATACTATAGATAAGGATGGAGAGTAGGTGCTAAGTGCTTCAAGTTCCAACTTTGGGTTAGAGCAGAAATGTTTGTAGAGAAGCCATGTTAAACAGCAGAAGGGAACAGTGCAAGGTAAGATGGAATGAGGTAAAGGTCATGAGCAACAGCAATTGTCTAAGGGTTTCAGATGAGAACATAACTATTTGTTAAATATGGTGTGGGACCTAGTGACCATAAGGTGATAAGGTAGAGAGTTCCATGTTTTGGGGGCAAAGTGGGAAAATGGCTGTTCTCCCATCTTGGGTGAGCAATTGGGAACTACAAGGAGGGCCTGGTTAGAGGACCGAAGTTGGTGAGAATGCTCAACAGGAGCAAACATCGAGGCCAATGAAGCTGGTTGAGAGGATCAAATGATATTATCAGTTAGGCTATGCTCCTTGTCTCCACTACAGCCTCCTCTGGCTGCTACACCCAGCCCCATGTGCCAACTTCTCTAACCCTTATGGCCCACCTTCCAACCCCCTGGCTTGACCCTTGAGGTGGGGCCCACCAGGACTGGCCACAATACCCTGAGGTGTTGGACCTTATATTGTAAGAATCTCCAGAGTGGAAGGGAGGCTAGTCATTATGGCCAGGGCATGAACAAGCCTCCATCATCCTGCTAGTACAGGAGTTTCCCTTTGTCCTATTTAATATCCCAGCCCTTGTGGACACCTGCATGCAAAGGTCTCCAAGTATGCGTCCATGCAAGCATGCCACACAGAATCTGTTAGACTGAAGACTAGAGGCTACCATTGCACTACCACCTTTGGGCACCCAGGTGGCAGTGTGACAGTGAGGCCTGCAGCCAACCCTCGGTGGAGGAAAACAGAGTTCTCTGGGATGCTCGAGCCCTCTCCCCACAGACGGACCCCAATGACTCATGATCTCTTCCGAACCCCAGTAACTGATGTTGCAAGTAGTAGTGTTACAGCTGCCCTGATGGACCAGCTTTATCCTCTAGTTTTTTTATTGTTAAATAAAAAAATGGTCTCTGCTTTTTACCTGGAGCCATTTTATAAGAGCAATAGCACATACCAGGTTTAAACCCCACTACAGCAAAATATTCATGGTGTGACCATTGGCAAGTCACGTAACCTCTCAGTGATCCAGTCCACTCAGCTGCACAATTGGGTAAAAGCAGACCCAAACTGGAAATTAAATGTTGCATCTCAGCTGAGCTATCCTGGACAAATACATTCTTAAAGAAAATAAAAAGTGTTAGCAATAAACTATGGACTGAGGAAAAAAATACAGGCATATTGTATAAACTTTTAAGACACACATATTCTCTTCTTTAGCTATTGAACTGTATATAAAAAGACCAGTTTATAAATGTATTAATTTATTTTAGACATTTCCATCTAGGGAACAACATGCTGAGATGCAAGCAGCTCATCATCAGGTCTGTGTCCGGGGTGGGGGGGGGTGTACATAGGAGAGGTACAGTCAACGTTCAATAAATACAATTAATATGGGAATAGCAGTAAATGCACACAACAGGGGGTTCAGAAAGAGAAAGTAACAGAAGGTGTGTTATGATTTATGTACAATTTGATGATCTGGAAACTTGCATTGAGCCAAGGCTCATTTCCAGGTATAACCAGATAAAGGGGGTTACAGTAGCAGAATACAGTAAAAAAATAAATAATTAAATCGAGGGTAATGTTTTCATTCAGTCAGGGTTCTTCTCCCTGCTGGCTGCATGTCGGGGCCCTGTCTCCATCCCAAATGTAGGGTAAATTTAAGGTAAAATGTTTTAGTACTGTTCTGGATTTGTGTCCTTCAGGAGAAGCATGGAAGAGTCCAGAAAACCTGGAGAGAGATAATTTAAAGTTGAATAGCTAATGAAGAAAAAGAAGAATATGGCACTTTTCATGCACATTGTATTCCAGAGCGTTTTACAAGCAATGAGAGACTGGTAGTGAAGTGACTGTAAATGTGTAGTGGCAGCCATATCACACATCAAGACCCATATGTAGCCTTGGAAAACTGCATAAACCAGTTTTATATGAAAGGAACTGTTGGCCAGTATACCAGGGAAAATACACTACTCTTGTGAAAATTGTCTTGAGTTCTTTTACTTCCACCAGGGTACCCACCAAGACAGCTCCAGAGATGGGCAGAAGGGACCTTGGTTTAATGTCTCAACCAAAGGATGGTGCACCCTAACAGTACAGCACCCTCCAAGTGCTGCACTTGGGTGTCAGCATTTATGATATGAGCCAAATCCCGATGTCAGACTAGAACCCCTAACCATCTGGTCCAGAGATGGATGTGCTATTAAGTGAGTCATGCTGACACAATGAAACAATCCAGATAGATATAACATATTAATATTTATCGGACAAAGATCAATAGTAGTACATTATCATAATTTAAGGTCAGAGACAATGCTGAGGGCACTTATACTGGTTATACTGGTTTAACTGGACAAAAGAAGGCTATTACAGCCCATTGAGATTGTCCCCCACAACAGTAGGTCAGTCATCTTCCTCATTTGTTAACCAATTATCCAAATTGTTTTTAAAGGTTTCAGATGTTTTTGAATTTACTATAAATTCAGGAAGCTGATTCCACTTCTGTGGTACCCTAACATTGAAGAAATTATCTCTTTTATTAGTATTAACCCTTTCAATAATTAATTGTTTATGTAGTCTGCTGACTATACTTTTTTTGCATATGTTAATCCACAAAGTGTGATTAATACTCTGTCCTTAATTGCTAGATAATGCACCACTATGGAGGACCTTATGGCTGTTATAATCTCCCAGTCTCATTAGCACTAAAATTAGTGTTTTTATGCTTATATTTTTGGCTCTTGGATGCTGCCAGCAGGGGAGATCTACCCTTCCCCGTATCGGCCAGGTCCCTTCAATGCCAGGATCCAGGCATCATGGGGCTCGCACCGAAGGTTTTTTCCCTCATGCATCCCCCCTCCATACCTGTCTGAAGCAGGGCCAATCATGCAATGACCTAGGTGCACAATCAGGTGTGCTCCTGCACCCGACGTGCAGAGATCTGCCGGTCCCCATCCTGAGTGGATCCCAGTATGGACCCAGACTGACACACCACCCTGCCAATGCTAGAGGTCAGTAGGTGCCAGGTTCCAAGTTCTCTCCCTCCCAGGAGAAGGTGTCAGTCCCTGGGACACTCTGCTTCTTTCCCTTGGCTGACCCTCTGATATCCAAGGTTCGCTCCTGAATGCCAGTGATCAGCAACACAGACAGAAGCACTTCCACTGCACCGGCAGGCTGGCAGGGTAGTGTTATTTTTAATTAAACCTTGCAGGGAACATAAATTCATTTATACAAGACAAATAAGAAAACTTGATCCAATCAAGTTAAATAACGCTGTCCTGGCCATAGACTGGTCCTTCACTAAATCCATTCTAAACATCAGTTCTGCCCTTGAAATGTTCAGCAACAAATTCCCTGCTCTTTGTGACTCCCTTATCTCACTGAAAAAAATTAGGGTTAAAGGTAACAGTCACAAATGGATCTCCTCTGACCTACCGAAACTCATTAAAGAAAGAGATTGGGCTTGGTCTAAACACAGGAGGCTGAACCCCTTCCCCACCTCCTTCTTCAGTACAAAACCCCTCAAAACAGATGTAAATCTGCGGTCCAGTCTGCAAAAAAGACAAGCAAATTTGTCTCTCCTCCGAAAGAAGGACTATCACCGACCCCCTGGAAATTTCTTCTATCTTTAATCACATTTTCAGTGATTTGGACAAGTACAGGCAAAACCAACCCCATGTTCCATGTCCTCCCTCCCCCTCTCCCCAAACCTCACCCCTCCTTCTCCCCCTCCAAAGTGGTTAAACCCATTAAAACCAATGACCCCAGGCTACACTTCGGACCTGACAACATCAACTTTAGGGTCCTCAAACAGGTATGCAAATCCTTGGCAGTTCCTCTCACCAACATTTTAAACCATTCTCTCTGCACAGGCTCTTTTCCTCTTAAATGGAAATGCACCATTATCAAACCTCTACATACATCTGGACCACCCAATGACATCACCAACTACAAGCCCATCTGCCTCCTCACTCCCCTTTCCAAAATAATTGAAAAAGTTATCCATAAGCAAACCACTGACTTTCTCTCTATACATAACCTTCAAACTGAGACCCAACATGGTTTCAGGGTCGGCCATAACACAGAAACTGCCCTTATTAAATTTACAAACTACATCCAAAAAGCCTGTGATGAGGGCCTTTACACTGGTGGTTTTAATTTTTTTAGATCTCATTAAAGCATTCAATCTCATAGACCACAATGTCCTACTCTTCACCTTAAAAGGTCTCCATTTCTCTTCTGACATTCTTATCTGGTTTTGAAACTACCTTTGCCTCAGGTCACATCAGACCATTATTAATGGTGCCATCTCAAACCCTTCCCCCATAAAATGTGGAGTACCACAGGGGTCCATCCTTGGTCCACTTCTTTTTTCCCTTGTGGTTAACTCACTGCCCCAGATATGCTCCCCTACTGAGCTAATTTTTTACGCCAACTATGCTGCCCTCTTCTGTAAAGAAAAAACACCTTGTCCCTGCTAAACAAGCTTCAAATTGACTTCCAGAGTCTCCACTCCTGGTTCTCATCCAAGGGACTCGAACTCAACTTTAAAAATATAAAGGCAATAGTTTTCTCCAGCCCCGGAAACCCCTTGCCTTCGATTTCTCCTTGCAAGACAATGACGGTAACCTGACTGAGAGTGAATGAATTCAAATACCATGGATTGCTCTTTGACTGCCATCTTAACTTTGAAGCACACATTAATCTTACAATTAAGAAAGCCCACCAAAGGCTTGGTATGGTCTACATGGTTAAACCCTTCCATACCAAGGAATCTCAAACCCTCCCAGCCTGCAGCTTCTAGCTGCCACTAATTGGCTATGGAGCTCTGGTATATTTCCCACCACTTTCCTAGAAATTTTCAACAGACTTCAGAGCACCTACCACAGCATCCTTCATTTTATCTCCAACCTCCCTAGACTTACCCACCACTGTGACCTCTACAGACTCTGCCAATTGCCCTCTCTTGAGTATCGACTCAATGGTAAAATTGTCACCTTGTTTCACAGACTTTCTTTTGGATTCCTAACAGACAGCATTAGATCCCTTTTCCCATTGACAGCCCCCTCCAGGACCACTAGATCATCCTCCATCCAATCCTTCTCCATCCCTTTCTGCTGCTCCACACAAGGCCAAAACACCATTTCTTACAAAGCCACCAAACTTTTCAACAATCTCCTCCCTGCTCTCATCCAGTGTCCTTTTACCCCTTCCTTTAAATTTAACCTCAAAAGGCACCTGTCTCTAGCCTCCACATGTAGGTGTCCCCAGCCCTGATTGTCCCTCTCTGGGTACTCTCTCCATCCCTCATTCTTATCGGGCAGTATCCAACCTCTGCACTTGATTCTCACTATTAGACCTGATGTTTTACTTTGTGTTATTGTTCCTACAATTGTATTTGTCTTTAACCTATTGCTGTACTGTATGTATGACATCCTTTTGTATTGTACTTATTTTCATTGCAAATCAGATGCTCTTTTGTCCTAAACTGGATGCTTGTAAAAATGGGCAATTTTTGCTCACATGCCTTTCCAGTATAATAAATAAACTAAAACTGAAATCTCATCGGAAAGGTGTGCAGAGAATGTTCTGTTTCTATAAGCAGTCTTTATCCTAGAAATAAGGGCTACTAGTTGGAATACTTATTTTATTATTGCAATGTGAGCAACTGTGCAGTGCAGTGGTTTATAAACGCCTTGCTTTTATTCCCTGCAGATCGACTTCTGGATTCCAGATAGTGAAACCCAGATTTCCTCAAAGATGAATGTAGATTTCCATGCTACAGGTGATCAGGTTGCTCACATAGAGGCATATCTGGAGGAGAATGGCATGGAATATGAGTATGTTCATTTTAACTACTGGCCTTTTAATTATACTGATGTCTATTTATAACTTACTTCATCTGGATTGGAATCATGAATATGACTTATTGGCTGGATTGTTAGAAACTGTAAATTGAAAGAAATATACTTAAATGTGAGGTGTTGTACATGGATGAATGTGAACTAGTCTCTTTCATGAACTGCAAGTAGAGTGTGTTATTTTCTTTATGTACTGCATGAACATTTAGAGCTCAAAGGCAAACTGTAAGGTACAAAATTCATATATCCAAGTAAGCAGTAAGACATAACATAGTTATGGTTAGTTATCCCAATCCCGTAGCCCCATTTTCATATGGTCAATGATGGCACAACAGTACAGGCACAAACCCACTGGTTTTATGCTGCCCCAGCTGAGGCTTGTAATCAGGCCACATTTTTCTCTCTTTTCTTTTCAATTCAATTTTTTCCTCCTTACCACAGGGCCTCAGTGCTTCTTCATTTCATTCAGTAGGTTCTTTGCTGTCTCTCTAGAGGACTGAACTCAGCCCAGTCCTGGTCAGTTTCACAGTGCATGACTCTCCCATGAAATCCCTGATGTTTTCCATCTCCAGCAATGTCCCTCTGTCCTGTATCAAAAAAGGAGGAAATCTAGTAGGAAAGGAAACAGTTGCAGAGGTAAGAAGACTCTTACAACTTGATAGCCCTTCCCCTTATTCCCCTTTCTTTGCCACACCCACACCCTTTACTGAGCCAAGTTATGGTCCCTGCCTACCCATAATACCTAACTGTGCCTCAGCTCTGTCGGTGCGTGTTTTCCTTTGCCACTAGGGGCAGTGCAGCAGTGCAGGTTTTCTACCTTCCCAACCTGTAGGACAGTCACTTCTGCTCCTCACACAGAGACACAGTGGTGAACTGGATTAAGGACACAAACCCAGATTGGAAGGCAGTTACCCAGCTGCTGCACAATCAGGTCAGCCCGATAATCAGATATTTTTGAAACACCCAACAAAAATAAGTAATAGTATCTACCAAAAGTGGGACAAAGTCAGAGATCTTGAAAACATTTATTGTTGTTAATGTAAAAGCAATAGTGGATTTGAAGACACATGCACCATAATTGTTTTCTGATTTAAACTATTCTAGAGTATTCATCCAGGACCTGCAACAAGCAATAGATGAACAGTTTGATAGTGGCAGCCTGCACGCTAGGCACAGCTATGAGAAATACAATCCTTGGGATGAGGTATGCTAATTTTTTGCCTTTAAAGAGCAAGTGTTTAGTAAGGATGCTTATTTTAAAGAATGAAGGTTTGGGGCCTTTAGATGCCTCAGTAGTAATTTTATTTGCTTTTATTTCTCTCTCTTTAATTACCTTTTTTTCATTTTATTTGCATATTGCTAACTGCTAGCAAAAAAAATCCAAAGGCATTCTCATTTTTTGATGTCAGTAAAGTTTTACTGGCAAGGCTGATAGTATATCTGAATGGGAAACTGCAAACCTGTTTTCAGATTTTTACTGAGAAATAACAATCAAATACTATATAATTAATATAAATACGTGATTTTTGATACCCTGTGATCCTTTGTTATAATTTAGCCGGTGACATTTCTTCATAACGAGATTTGACTTAGAAAGAAGAAAACAGAAGCCAATTATTGTTTTAAAACTTGCAAAATCCTATAAACAGACCACAGCAGTGCAAACATATAAAAGTCAAAGTTTATTGCTGAAAGAAGTATCTATTTATTTTGAAAAAGATAGAAAAATATATCTGATTTCTCACTGAAATACACTGGACTGCTAAGCACTGTAGCTGGCAATTTCTGACATCGCAGTACCAGAATTCCATTGAATTCTTTTTTACCAGCAGTATGAAAAGCAAACGTAAAAACCCATTTGTTTCGTTACTCAAGCAAATATTTTATTATAGAAATATAAAGTAATTACTAACATATCAAAATACAATAAATAAAATAATCAGTTGTCTTTTGTTAAAAGTAAACACCTGCTCTTTAATTCTTGATCGGTTCACAGATATATAGATTTAAAAATGCTATGAATCCATCAAGTCTGCCTTCATTTTCCAACATTGCTTTAGTCTATGAGCAGCCATATAGCCACCGGAAAAATAGTCACGGTCATAAAGGAGCAGAGAAATGGTAGTGGCGACTTTAACATGCTGGACAAGACGTCGCAATTCAGAAAAGGCGCTATTACAGAAAGTCATGGTTAAAATGTAGAAACTCGGACATAAAGTCACAAATATTAGTAACAAAATTTTATTCAATTAGAGTGTAAAATCAAATCTAAAATCAGTACAGTGCATCTAGTCTGAAAGCAGTATTCCAACAGTTCATTGTTAATAACAGCATTACTGTTCAAACAGCAAAGTAAGATGTGCAAACAGCAGAAAATATCATAAGGCTTAGTAAGACATGAAATAAGGCTTAGTGAAATGTGCAAAGGTGCAAATGTTCGAAGTGCAAACAGCAAATATGCAAATGTATGATTATATCATTAGTGTTCACATCTCCAAATTATCGTGCCCTGTGCTCCATCTTTCTCCTTTGTATAGAGGTAATTGTCTAACTCAAGCTTCTGCTTGCCTTTCTGAGTAGGAACAAACTCCATGACAAACAGTGGCAGAATGGAAAGAAATGCTCTACCAACTAATATATAGTGTTCTGTAATTGTTCACAATAAGTACCAGCTAATACTGGATAATTGTTCCAGCACATACAGGATAAAGCACAATGATTGCTGTTTCTTTAAATTTATGTGGATGTGGGGGGTGAAATCACAGATGCACAGAATGGGAACGAAGGAAGTGCAGGAATTGAAGGAAATGAAGAGAGTGCAGTGGTGAGTAGTCACTAAGGCAAAAATGATTAGGCTGAAAATCGTTGCAGCATGTTGGCTGTAACATAGAATTGAAGAGGCTGGCACATGAGATTGTCATCGTGGGATGATTCATTATATTGGTGACAGGTTGTCCATGACTTAAAAACCAGTGACGGCCTGTCTTCTCGACTTACAGACCGCTCTGATTTCACTGCAACCATTTATACCGCAACATTTTGACTGTATACCCTTTAGTCTGCCCTTTCACAGCTCTTCGAACCTCTGCATCACATTTGTTTTCAATTACCCAGTTAAAAATGTCCCATCAGGTTTTAAACCACTTGATACTCCCAGCATTGATCATACTGCTGGGTAGAGTAGTTCACCTATCCACCACCCACTCTGTGAAGAAACATTTTCTGGCCAGCCCAGTGGCATGGAGGGCTGAGGGATTCAATGCCATACCTTCTGCCACTCTGGTGACCCAAGTTCAGGAAGAGCCTAGGTTGCCAGGGGCTGATGGGGAGGGAGAGGATCAAGAGTCCAACGGACTGATCTCCTCTCCCATGGTAGGAAGACATGCTGTATTACTCCTTTTTTTAAACTTTTTTATTTGGGTTCAGAATCCTACTTAATCTTATTATAGCCTGGGATTAATCCCATGTCTATTCAGAGAACAGGTTTTCATCCTTACCCAGGCTAAATGCATGACCAGAATTTGAGAAAACAAAGCTGTGGAAGGAAGAAAACATGACTAGCATCTATACAAAATGATTTTCCAATACCTCTGTGAATGGAGCCTAGAGCAACTCAAATTTACTTATTTCACCAGATCTTGCATAATACGGCCTTTCCAGTTTGGCACTGTCTATCATGAGATTTAATAATTCATTATAGGATGGGGGTTAACATCTTTCCAATATTATAGTACAACCTTTTTAGCATTTATTAAGATTAATTTAGCCAGGTCTATCTGTTGGTTAGACAACACTATTCCCTCAAAAAGATAAAGGATAATACCTGGGCCAAATGGAGTGTCCACCCCTAAGACATGTTGCAATACAGTAGTCCAAGGATCTTCTGCCAGTAATTTGTAAGTTCTGGGCAAACAATAAACATACTGTACATGCTGGTGTGCCTTCATTTTTTACACCTTTGACATATATCAGATATATTACCGTTGAATGTGTTCAATTTCTTAGGAGTGTAATATGTTCTGTGAAATATATTAAACTGAATATGTCTCATAGTATTCTGAAAAACTGTAATGTGGGAAGATTTAATGTCGACCCACTGACTTAAAGTAATTGATTTTGTCAAATCCCTCTCCATTTGTTTTTTAGAGGTTCCAAGCCTTCTTTGTATTTTATTAATAAGAATGCATATATCTTTCTTATCATTTTTACTCCTGAGTCACAAGATGTAAACAATTCCTGCACTGGAGAAACCACTGGGAGCTCCAAGTTTCCAATACATTTTTTCAAAATTTCTTTAATATGCAGATATGTAAGAAAGGCTCCTGGCTGTAAATTGAGTTTCACTGTTAACTCCTCAAAGGTTAGAAGTGTAGAAGTTGAGGGGGAGAACATATCTTTAAGAAACAAAAAATCATTTTGAATCCACTTTTAAGGGAGGTGGGAAAGAGGCAAGGATGCATTACAGAATAATAGAGAGAGCTGAGTGATCTTATTTCTAAATCCCAGTAAACTATTTGCCTTTTGCCAAGCTTCAGCTGTGGTCTGAGTATTAACTGTAAGAAGAACATTGTCTAAACTCAGGTCTTTACTGTTCCCAGATGTCGCACCACCTTAGGTCAGAGATCTTTTGCTTACAGAGCCCCTCTCTGGCTCAATTCCCTTGGTAGGGGCATCTCTGCTGAGTCAAAACTTGGCCCTTTCAAACTCAAACTCCGACAGCATCTATTAGGAAACAATATATGTGACTGCTGCTCTTAGCAGCCTTCTGCTTAGTTTATCATTGTACTTATACCTTTCAGCACTTTTAACTCTTGGCACTTCATTTCGGTCCTACCCTCGAGCCTTTTCCCCTCCACCCCTCACCCCTGCTTCTTCTCTGCTCATGCACCTTCAAGTACTTCCTTTGCTCCTCCTCATCTTCCCTCTTCCACCCTCCACCCATTCTCTTATCTCATGCCACCTATTTTGCAACTTCTTCCCCTCATTCTCCCTATGTTTCTCTCTCTTATCTCTCTCCCACACATATTACTCTCTCTCTCTTGGGTTTCGACAAGCCCTGCTAAATCCCCCTCTTCTGACTAAACACCACCTCTCTTCTCCTTATACTATAAATTTGTCTTCTTCCCTTCCTCTCACTTCACCAGCACCCCTTCTCTCTGCACTCACCCAATTTCCCTCCTTCCACTGCCCCATCCTCTCATCTCTCCATCCCCATTACCTCCTTTGCAACTCTGCTCCTTCCATCTCCACCTCTTGTGCAGCTCATCTCCTTCTCCCTCATGTTTCTTCCATCAACCACCTTATACCCCATTACTTTCTCTCCTAGATTTTGACAAGGCCTCCCAGGTTGCCCTCTCTTCTAGCCCACTTTACTGTTATACTGAACAACATTCAGTGCTATGTTGATTACTTTTGATGTATTAATGTTTTTAAAGTATATTCTTGAAATCTGCTATTTACTTATATTGTTTACCTTTTTTTTTTTTGTACTACTGACATGAAATCTTTGTAAATGAGTTGCAGTGCTCAAAGGTGTTGTAATCCAAGACTCAATAAATAAATACATTTAGGTCCAATGCCATTTTTATTTCTTCCCTGGTAACCTATGGGCTTCCATTTTTAACCATACGAACATATGAATACATGAAGAAGCCAGCAGAAGAAGGCCATTGGGTCTATCAAGGCTACTCATATTGCAGAGTCCACAGCTTGAGTTAATGTCCCTGCCTTCCCTCCCCACGCTTCTCATCCTCCCATCCCATTATCCTTACCTTCCCCCATGCCTATCCCAGCCCCTCTTAAAGCTGCCCACTGACTTCAATGAGATGATCTCTTTTTGCAGCACATTTCAAGTTTCTACCATTCTCTCTGTGAAGAAGTGCTTCCTGACCTCCTCTCCTAAACCTCCCACCCTCCAGCTTAAGACTGTGCTCCCTCATGTTATGGCTGCCACTGAGCTAAAAGATACGCTCCTTATCAACCTCATTTATCCTCTTCAAGTACTTGAAGGTCCCAGTCATGCCCTCTCTCCCCCTCTCTCTCTCTCTCTCCCCCCTGTCTTCCAGGGAGTACATTTTCAGTGCCCTCAACCTCTCCTCATATGCCTTGCCCTGCTGACAAGCTATCATATTTGTAGCCCTCCTCTGGACCTTCTCCAGCAGGTTATTGCCCTTTTTGAGGTGTGGGCACCAGTACGGAACTTCATACCCTAGATGTGGCCTTACCTGTGACCTGTATAAGTGCAGTATAACCTCCTCTCTCTCCTACTACTGATCCCCCTAGATATGTATCCCAGCATCTTGTTTGCCTTTGCTGCTGCTTTCTTGCACTGCATGGAGTGCTTCAGGTCACTAGCAATCATCACTCCCAGGTCCTTCTCCTCTTCTGATATATGCATAACTTTGCATTTCTTGGCATTGAAGCTAAGCTGCCAGATCCTGGACAATATCCTCCCCAGCTTTTCTAGATCTTCCTGTAGTATGTGTGTATATATATATATATATATATATATATATATATATATATATATATATATATACACACACACACACATATATATATATATATATATACACACACACACATATATATATACATATATCTATATATATATTATATATACTGTATATAGTACATGTAGCATAGCCCTTCTGAGCTGTGCCCAGTACTTTTTCACATCCCCCACGTAATATTTGCTAGACTCTCTTTAAGACCCTTCTTCATTTTTGTGAAGTTTGCCTATCTAAAGTCCACGACTTTAGTTTTAGAGTGCTTTGTATCTGTTTTTGTCTTGGCTTGGAAGTACACCATACTGTGGTTACTGGGCACCAGGTGACTACAAACTTCTACCTCTGTCACATGTTCCCATTTGTTGTTAAAAGGTCAATGACCCCCCCCCCCCAATTGGGTCCTTTATAAGCTGTTTCAGGCCTGATATATGCAGATCCTCCAAAAAGTCTTTGCTTCAGGTTGAACTTTCTGTATGGGTACCCCAATTTACATCAGGTAAATTGAAGTCTCCCATCACTATCACTTCCCCTTTATCACTCATTTTTTGCATGGTTTGCAGTATTCCCTTGTTCCCCTAAACACCTGTCACTGGGGGTCAGTAGAAGACTCCTACCCAAGTTGCTGCTTGATTGTATGCCTCCAGAGTGACCCAAAGAGGTGAGTCATTTTCAGTATTGTTATTTTGGGTCATGTCCACTTTTATTCCCTCTATTAGATACATAGCTACCCCACCACCACCACCAGTTCTGTCCTTCCAACATAGACAGTATTCTGGTATAGTCGTGTCCCAGTCATGGTTATTGTTGAACCAGGTTTCAGTGATGGCAACCCAATCCAGATCAGCTTCGGCGATGATGATGGTGAGGTCAACTATTTTATTTGTCATACTTCTTGAGTTTGTGAACTTAGTTTTCCAAATGTGCTCCCCCCCCCTCCTTTTTTGGTGTACTGTTCTATGTTATAATTATTTGTGCCGAAATCTGTTTCATTGTCAAATTGGATTATTTCCTTTTTTGTATTTGCACCCCTGATTTGTTGGGGTTTTGGGGAAGATGGGTGATTTCCTTTTTTGTATTTGCACCCCTGATTTGTTGGGGTTTTGGGGGGAGAGGTAGATGATCCATTTGCTGCTGCTGTCCTCTCACCAGTGCCTAGTTTACCATGGTGGATTGTTTTCCGAGGTTCTAAACCACAATATTACCATTTAGAACTGTTCAGCCAGATAGTATAGGAACATGTTTGGCAAGCCAAAGCCTCCTTCTTCGGCTGGTAAATACAGTTTTTCAGACATAAGTCTGGCGTTCTTATTAGCCCATACAAACTTTCTTATATATTTTCTAGCTCCCTGAAAACACCTCTACCCATCTTTACTGGTAATGCTTGAAATAGAAATAGCAAGCATGGTAGAATATTCATTTTTATTACATTAGATTTTCCCATAATGGAAAGAGGCAACAATGCCCATCTGTCCAGGTCTGAGTATATTCTTTGTAGCAGAGGTAGATAATTTATCTCCCAACGTTTTTTAAGATTTTTATGCAAGTAAGTCCCTAAATACTTAATGCTTTCTTTACATACTCCTATTCAATTTAGGTTTGTTTGTTGAATACAGTTTGAATTCAATAGTAACAATTCAGATTTCTGTGCATTAACCCTACACCTGGAAATCTTACTAAAAGTATCTAATAATTGTATTATATTCTGGGTAGATTTGTGAATATTCTGTAAATATAATATAACATTGTCCAAATAAAGTGATATCACATGCCAGATTTCATCTATTTTTATGCCTACTGTATTTCACCATTTAGAAGCTGCGGCTTCTATTGCATTTTTCTCTTTTGAGCCATGGCTTCTAAACAGGGGTGACTATTAATTGAGGGTGGCTTCAATTAGTAAGCCACAACCAGTGTTCCCAAACATAAAAACAACTCTGCACATCTGAATTGATGATATCTAAAAAATGTCTAAAAGTGGTGCACATTACAGCTAACTATAAAATTAATATATTAAAAAAAATTAGTTAAAATAACACTGTAGGTATATTGTTGATGACCTGTTCTTGATGTGACCCCTCAAGTCAAAATGCTGAAATAAAATGCTTGACCACTCTTAACTCCCAGCCTTTAACAGTTTTTCAGTTTCAATCAAATTGACAGCCACTCAGAGAGCACCAACTGTGAGAACTTTTTCTTACCAACTTTCCAAACAGGTATGACTATATTTTTCATCCCTGCACATTTTCTGTGGCATGGCATGCTGTATATTCAACAGAGGGAAAGACAGGAATATGTGGGTAAAATCAGAATAATTGTGGAGGGCAATGAACATTAGCAATCTGTTGCTGATTGCTGGATAAAGACTTTTCTATGGTCACAGAGCTACTTAAGAAAATTAAAACTGCAGCTTCAAACAGGGACAACATTTCTAAGCCACCTTTAGAAGCCATGGCTACAAATTGATTTTATTTATTTAGTTTTTTGTTTACTGGGTGGGTGCCATAGCCACAAAGCGACTATTTTCAGGCACAACCTGGGAGTATCACAAACATAAAAGGAATCAACATATAGTAAAATACAATCAGGCAGGATTTACATCAGGTAAGGAGACATCATTTTTAGTGAACAAGAGAAAAACACAAAATACAAGTAAGTAGTAAGGATGAGAAAAAACATACAGTCAGTGAAGAGTGCCATCAATTTGCTAATACAGTAGTCAATGCAACATTAGATCATGGGATTGCAAAGGGAATGCCAATATACAGTCAAATGGAAGTGCCAAGGTGGGAAAAGGCTTAATCATTAAGAGGCAGCAAGGGAGAAAATTGCAGACCTAGGGAGGGTAAAAGCAAGTGAATTGGTTACGATTTGTGATATAGGTATGATGTAGTCTTTTGAAGGCAGCATGTGTGGGTGCAGAGTGAACTTCAACTGGAAGAGAGTTCCAGTATCTTGGAGCAAAGCTAGAGAAGGCAAGGGTTCCTTTCTGTGTTTTACACCTCAGGGTATAAAGGAGTGACAGCTCTTTAGAGCGGAGGCCATAGTGGAAGGACTGTGGCACCACCATGGAAGCCAGGGAGGAGGGTAGGTTGGATCTGATAATGTTGTCAAGCAAAGACCCATAGGCAATATGCCTGTAGGCTGACAGAGAGGGCCAGTTCAGGTCAATGTATAGTGAACAGTGGTGCTTTAGTCGAGGGGAGACCAAAGCATATCTGCAAATATTATTGTATGTGGTGTCCCATTTTCTTAAGGTGTTTTTTGAGGCAGTTGTATAAGTGACTGCACCATACACCAGAGAGGGAAGGAGGATGCCCAGCTATGGCCAGCCTGGCTGAGAAAGTGAGCATACGATTGGTCCTATAAGCGGCACCAAGTTTCATATTTACTGCCTTACATGTGGCCATAATGTGGTCATCAAAGGTGAAAGCTTCATCAAGAAGAACACCGAGGTACCTGAATGAGGTGGCAGTCATAAGGGATGAGCCATCAGTGCATGTGACATCATATAGGTTGCGGTTTGTATTGAGTTTGGCTGGGGACCCAAAGAGCATACCTTGTGTTTTGCCCATGTTTAGGACAAGCTTTTGTTTGTTTAACCAGTCTTGGATGGTGATAAATGAAGAGGTAAGATCACAGTTTATAGCTTGTATATCTGCTGATGAGGTATATAGGACAAGATCATCAGCATATTGAATTGAACGGCATAATGGCAAGTTTTCAGTAATATTGTTTATAAAGACAGAGAAGAGAACTGGTCCCAAAATAGATCCCTGTGGTACACCAACATTTATGAGGGCTGGGTCAGATATGGTAAAACTGAAGTATACCTGTTGGCTTCTGTTTGCAAGGTAGCTGTGAAACCAACTTAAAGACTGATGAGAGAAACCTAGAGATGATAGGCAGGCCAACAGAAGATGGTGATTCACCAGATCAAATGCCTTGGAGAGGTCAATAAATGCTGTCCCAGTCATGAGTCCTTGGTCCATAGAAGTAAGGATGTCATTTGTGAGTTTTAGTAGTACAGTGGAAGTGCTGTGACCTTTCCGGAAACCATGCTGAGAAGGGGATAACAGTTTGTGTTTTGAGAGATACTCCATGACCGTGGTGGCCACCATTTTCTCCAGGATTTTAATTAGCACTGCCAGGATAGCTATAGCTCTATAATTTGCAGGGTCCTTTTTGTCTCCCTTCTTAAAAACAGGGCTGACTTTGGCAATTTTCCAGATTACTGGGACATGTCCATGACAGACAGACATGGTAAAGATTTTGGCTAGTGGCGCAGCAATAAGAGGTGCAGCCAACTTCAGAAGTTTTGGGGAAAGGTAATCGAAGGCAACACTGGTATTGTCTGAGATTGAACTGAGATGTTTTAGGATTGTAGCCTTAGATATGCCCTTAAAGTAGAAAGAGGATGTTGTGGTGCAGTTGTTTCAGAGAAAGGTGGTGAGCTTGGGTTAGGAGGAAACGAGGTTGTGTATTTCGACAGATTTGTAAAGAGCTTGTTAAAGTGGTTTGCATTGGTTTGAGGTTCATTACAGTGGACCCCATCCAGGATCATATCATTTTTAAGGGGAGGTTTGCTAGTTTCCAGAAAGAGTTTTACATGCTTCCAGAATTTGTTTGGGTCACCAGCAGCTTTATTTAGCAGGCCTTTGCAATATGAACTCTTTGCCTGATGTACCTGTTTCTTACCTAAGTTTCGCCGTGCTCTGTAGGTATCACAATCAACTTGATCCCCTGATTTTTTAAAGAGTTGCCAGCTCTTGTCACATAGTCTTAAGGATGAGAGGAGGTCCTTGTGTAGCCACCTGGTTCATTATGCCCAAACCCGCCTGGTACGTATAGGTGTATGTGTATCCTGGAGTGACAGGAAAGTGGAAATAAAACAATCAAGGGCAATTTCAACATCAGGAGCAAGGAAGACAGGGTCACAATTTGTGGCAGACAAGTCTATTAAGAAGTTCATAGGATCAAGATCTGCAAAATCTCAGAAAGTGATGTAGTGTGGCGAGGGGGTCATGGTGACTGAGGAGCCCCAGATGCAGAAGACCAGGGAGTGATCGGTAACTCAGTAACTGAATCAGGTAGAATGCCCAAGGCTATAATCTTGCCAGGTCAGTTTGACAGTATCGAATCAATCAGTGTACCCTTTGCCATGTTCTGAGCCCCCCAGTAGGATCAGTTATCATCTGGTGCATATTGTAGCTATCCACTAGTGATATTATAGAGTTTTTATCTTTCCCTAGCCAGTTTAGATTAGGTCACCAAGAATCATCATTTCATTTTGTCCAGCAGCCAATGTGGCATATTCCAGCATGTCACTACAGCCCAACAGGCCTCCTTTGGGGGGTTGTACACACATATAATGTGCAATTTCTTTGTGCCAAGGAGAATAAGGGCATGAAGGAATTCACAGCTGGAATGTACTGTATGTTTCACAAGAGACATTTTAGGTTGCATTTGAAGTACAGTGCAACTCCTCCCCCTCGCTTCCCAGACAACCTGTCAACTCTGAGTAACGTATAGTTGGGAATGTGGCACAATGAGTCAGGGGTAGAGAATTTTAACCAGGTTTCTGTCAGGCACAAGATATCCAGATTATGTGTGCTGATCCATGCTTCTAGCTCCACTATGTTACAAATGAGGCTTCTGATATTTAGATGAGCAATGTGGAGACCCTTTGCACTTTGCCAGTCCATGTTCTGATCAATATGAGGGACACGGGGGCCAGGATTTGCCTCAGTATCCCCTGATAGGAGTAGGACCAGTAGGACCAGGTACCATATTTTTCTTGGGAGAAATGGAGGTACAAGTAGCATAGTTATCCTATGGTGTGTTGTAGCGTAGTCAACAGCCATATTTTTGAAGAAGTAGAGGAGATGCATCACAGTGTTTATGATATGTGACTAGTAGGTTGGAGAAAGTAAAGTCATCCAGTACATAATTCTTACGGGTATCATGCTCAGCACACTGGATTTTAGTGATAGAAGCAGGAAGAGAAAGCACCAACCCAATTATAAGCAGTGGTAGTGTCCCTTGAACCATTTCTAAGGTATTGAAAAAATTCCAACAGGGGGAAGCAGCTCTCAAAAGGGGACTAAATTTATGAGCAGAGATTGTAAGACCCGGTGGACAGGTAGGGGCAGGTAGACAAGAAATAGAGGGCTAGCAGACAGTGTGTAGCTTAGTTTTAGGTTTATAAGCAGACAGTGTATAGCTTAGTTTTAGACTTAGCAGCCACTAGCGGGGAAACTGATAGGTTGCAGATGAAGAAGAGGGCTGATAGGTTCTTGCAGTCACATAACTTTTCACTATAAAGTGAATTGCTCACCAAGGGTGGTGGTGGGGGTGGTGGGGTAGCTGCGGCAGCGGGGCTAAAAAGTTCTTTCCCAAGTTGTCCACTCTACAAGGATCCTGTACCTGCTCGTTTTGCTGCTGGTGGGGTTTTTGACTGGGACAGCGCTGAAGGGGGACCTCACAACCTCGGGGGTCCCACAGCTGGAAGGGGAACTTGCTCCTGAGCTGGAAGAAGAAAGACAGAGGGGAGGTGAGATTTTTAAATCAGTCCCTCGGGAAACCTGATACTCTGTTTAGCTGAGCCAATTGCAGGAGACTGTGTTTAAGCATTTTACCATGGGTGGGCTGGTAAACGTGAGCACCAAAGGTATGAGTATAGATCAGCTTTAAAATTAACCATCTACAAGAGAGAGACAGCATTTCTAGAAATAGTAAACAAAAAATACATACAACTTGCTAAACAGAGGTAACAGCGTTCCCTTTACTACTGCTGCATTATATCTGCTTCCCTCCAAAATAACTCCTTAAAGCAACCAAAAAATAAACAGTTTCATATTAAGGGGGGTGTAGTTAAAACTTGGTAGACAGTTGTGATTAAATCATCAGCAGCAGTCACTTTTAAAAGGGTTGGTTTTGCATATAAATTGTAGGAAAAACCTAACACACAAAAACTATCTCCATCTGTGTGCCAACATATTATTTCAATTGTCTGTGGCAGTCAAGTTTTAAAGTAGCAGTAGCCTAGAAAATTTAAAAGTCTTGGTGCCAAAAAAGTTATTTCCTGAGTTGTCCATGCTACAAGGATCCTGTACCTGCTCATTTTGCTGCTGGTGGGGGTTTTGATTGGGAGAGCACCATCGGGGGACCTCATGACCTAGGGGGTCCCACAGCTGGAAGGGAGCTTGTTCCTGCTCATTTTGCTGCTGGTGGGGGCTTTGACTGGGCGAGTGCTATCAGGGGCCCTCACGACCTTGGGGCTCCTGCAGCTGGAAGGGGAGCTTGCTCCTGAGCTGTTTGTTTTGCTGCTGGTGAGGGTTTTGATTGGGAGAGCACTGTTGGGGGCCCTCATGACCTTCGGGGGTCCTGCAGCTGGAAGGGGAGCTTGCTCCTGAGCTGCTCATTTTGCTGCTGGTGGGGGTTTTGACTTGGAGAGCACCATCAGGGGCCCTCGCAACCTTGGGGGTCCAGCAGCTGGAAGGGGAGCTTGCTCCTGCCTGTTTTGCTGCTGGTGGGGGTTTTGACTTGGAGAGCACCATCATGGGCCCTCACGACCTCGGGAGTCCAACAGCTGGAAGGGGAGCTTGCTTCTGAGCTGGAAATCTATTAATAAACTTGTTTTTAGGTGCGACTTCAATTCTTGTGGGGCAGCTTCAAAATGGTGAAATACGGTATCTCAGGTGCTAGGTTCCTAGCTGTGATAGCTAATGGTTCAAGGAAAATTGAAAACAACAACGGGGATAAAGGACATCCCTGTCTTGTACCTCTTAAAATATGTATTGATTTAGAAAAAATCTAGTTGGTTTTTACTTTTGCACAGGGCATATCATAAATATAATCTATCCATGGTAAGAACTGCCCTTTAATCCCAAATTCCCCCAGGGTTTTCTTCAAAAAATTCCAGCTGACCTTGTCAAATGCCATTTCTGCATCCGCGCAAGCAGAACCACACCCTCCCCAGTCACCTGCTCCATTACGTTAATTGTGCATCTGACATTGATAGAAAGCTTTCTTCCTTTTATAAATCCTGTCTGCTCTTCATGTATTATTTTATGTATAGCCCTGCTTAATGTATTTGTTACTATTTTTGTAAATATTTTATAATCTGAGTTTAATAATGAAATTGGTCTGTAAGACCCACATTTTTCAGGATCTATGTCTTTTTTAATCAATAAGGTTATCATTACCTCACTGAAGGAACTGGGGAGGGCACGGCTCTGCCCGAGCTGGGTGAAAACTTCACATAGAATTGGGGCCAGTTCTGCTGCATATTGTTTAAACAATTCATTCACAAAGCCATCCAGCCCTGGAGATTTACCATTTGGTAGTTCTAAGATTGTTTTTCTAATCTCCTCCACTGAAATAGATGAATTCAAAATATTCAAATCCTCTTCTTTTAATACAGGATAATGTAAAGATCCTAAAAAAAGCTCCATGTTTTCCTCTAAGATTTTTTCTTCTGGGGTGTACAGTGTTTCATAAAACTCCTGAAAGACAGAATTATTTTTTTTTTCTGGTTCCTTACTAAATTTCCCTGCACATCTCCAATACTGTGTATGCTGTTTTGTTCTTGTTCACATTTTAGTTGGTATGCTAATAGTTTATCTGGTTTATCACTAAAGAAATAATACTACAGTAGCAAGAGTTTGTTCCACTTTTTCATTCTCCTCTTTATTATGCATCTTCCTTAACCTAAGGGCCTCATGTAAGTCCTCCTCTAAGCCAAAAATTGTGTGTTTCAACTGTGCTGCATTTAGTTTATTCTCAAGATCCTGTAGCTTGATCCTAGCTTTCTTTTTTTATAACTATTTTAACTGATCAACCATCCTTTTAAGTAGGCCTTTAAGAAATCCCACATTATATTTAAGGGGATCTCCTCTCTGGTACTTAAGTCCCAAAAGAGACTAATTTTCTCTGCCAACTTTACCTCAAATTAATTGTCCTTCAAGATATATGGATTTAGATGCCATAAGATTTATTTCTGCCCCTTATGAACACAAGCTTCCTGTCCAAGGGAGCAAGATCCAATATCTTTATTTGTCCTTATTTAATATTAGAAACTGAATATAGCAGAAATTTCGATATAATCATATAATAGATTCTTGAACAAGAGTTGAATACCTTGGAGTAAAAAGAAAAACTTCTCAGTCCAGGATACAGTTCTCTGAATGTATCTGCTAAATCTGTTTCTTCCATGAACCCTTTAACAAAAGCTACTGATCTAGTTTTTTTTTCTTCACACTATGAAGCCTATCCTCTCCAGCTAGTGCAAGGGTAAAATCCCCATCAATTATCATAGAAGATGTATAATTTGCTATCCTTAAGAATAATTCTGCAAATAAATCAGTATTTTCTTCATTTGGAGCATATTTGCTAGATACAGTAATGTCTACTCTGCTTTACATAGCTGAACTATGGTATATCTGCCATTGCTATCAATGTAGGAGTCAGAGTTGTAACTGGAGACTTTTTTTTCCACAAGATAGCAACTCCCCGGTCAGATTTGTGTAAGGAGTTGTAACTCCAATACTTTTAATCAGGTTTGCTAAATATTTAAAATCTTAGTTATTAAAGTGAGTCTCTTGCAAGAGCAAGCAGTCAAACACAATATTAGTGATATAACCCAACACCTAACAAACATACAACTAACAATCCTATTCCAACATTTATCCCCTTTACCACTAAGGCTGTTAGCCAGCCTGCAAGCTGGCACCGTGGTACGGGTATCCACCCTAAATTACCATAAAATGGCTGTGGTTCCCAAATTGGAACCCGCCGCTCATAAGTGAAAACTGTAAAGAAAGGGAGACCACGTATGCAGAGCTTACAGGGAGGAAAACCTATATAGATTTGTTTTTCTTCCTTTTCTTCTCCTTTTTTTCTCTTTTCTTCCTCTTCTTCTCCCCTTCCCTTTCTCTTTGATTTAGTTAGTTTTGATCTTCAGGTCATTAGCAGTAATAGCTCGAAGTTGAAGGGATGTTTCTTTTATTCTTATTTACATCTGACGAAGGGGGTGGATATGTTCCATTCACATTCTTTTTCACTTTCTCTATTCCTTGAGCCTCTTGATTTTTACCTTCATTGTGATCTTTGTTTATTGAAGCTGAAGCTGAAGCTGAAGGGCTTGCCCTATGGGCTGAGCCTTTATCTGCAATTAATTTTCTAACATGTTTCTCTGCTTCTCGAGGTGAATAAAAAGTAGAGTTCCCTCCATTATAGAAGACATGTAGCTTTGCTAAGGGGGATCATAGAGTATCTAATTTGATGCTCTTGTAATAGAGATACCACAGAAGCAAAAGCTGTTCTCTTTGATAAGACTTTGGGCCCACAGTCTGGAAACACTTGCAGAAAAAGGCCTCTTATATGAATACCCTTCTCCACCCCAGCTTTTTGTAAAATACGTTCTCTGTCTTGGTATCTGTGGGGTCTTATATAGACAAATTTGGCTGTCTGCCCTTATAATTTGGGTTTGCCATGGATCAATCAGCTCTATTCAGTTCTATCTTTGAGTTCTCATACTGAGGGAGTATTACTTCTGTCAGCAGGTCTTCAAAAAATTGTAAGTGCATCTGCAGCTTTAAGGCCTTCTGGAACTCCACCTATTTTTAAATGTCCTCTCCTGCTTCATGTGTCCAACTCTTCAACTTTTATTTTGAAGCTTTCCAGCTCCTTCTGTTGTTTTCCAATTGAGTGGCCATAGGTCATAATTTATCTTTTTACTGGCTTACCTTATTTTCTAACTCATCTGTTC
This sequence comes from Neoceratodus forsteri, assembly GCA_016271365.2. NCBI lineage: Eukaryota > Metazoa > Chordata > Ceratodontiformes > Ceratodontidae > Neoceratodus > Neoceratodus forsteri. Next base: position 254,058,057 of record CM028137.1, on the reverse strand, counting down.
TCACAGTCATATGTGCTACTTTATTTGCCAAGACATTCAAAGCTTCTGTAAACCCCTTCAAAAAGTTATTCATTTGTGAAAATCCAGTTCTCATTTTGGCTAGCATAGTATGCTCAGTTTCCCCTTCTTTAGAGGTTTCTTCTTTCTCTATCTGCTCCTCCATTACTGTTTCTTTTTCTTTAGCTTCTTGAACTTGACTTTAAATGTCAGATTTATTTTTGTGTTTTTCCACTGACACGCTGTCTGAAGTAAAGGGTTTTTCTATATTTTCTAAAGCTTTCAGAAACTTTTAGGGTTGTGAACTCTCTGCCTTAACTCCAAGCTTATTTTTCTTTTCTGTATAATCTGTAATCTTTATCTGCTTTTCAGTTCCTTCTTTTGCTGACCCAATTTCCTTTTCTCCTCACCCCTAATTTTGAGCAAATACTTTTTTTTTTCTTTTACTATGGGGGGGGTAACTCTATAAGATTTCCATCTGCAAGCAGATCTGCTTTGTCTTCTTGCATTTTTTGTCTTTTTGTTTAGCTCGAGTTTGAGCCAGCATGTGTCTAGCTCTCTTAACTATATGGAATTGTTTTGACATCAAGTGACTGGCTTACATTTAAAGTAAAACAAATTTATTTATTCTGTCCTTTTCTTGTACTCCAGAAGCAGCTTCCTCCATGGGGGGATGGGCACTGTAGCTAGGCCCAAAGCAGAAGAGGCAAACCACTGTTCTACCTATCTATGTAATCAGCAATATCTTCAAAGGTATTGGGAATAAGTTAAGGCAAGCCCTACGGTCTTATTTTGCAATATCCCTCTTATAGCCTGTTGGTAATTTCTCTAACATTTTTTCCCTTTTTTTTTTTCTCAATTTACCAATGACTTGGGCCCTTATTTTTCACTATGCCCTTCTCTTCTCTTGTCTTCTTCCCCATCACTTACTGAAATAATTTATTGACAATTTATAAGCAAGAAAGCACATCAGAATATAAAAGTTCTTATTCCTTTGCTGTTTAATGTCTTTAAACAATCTAACCAAAGGAAACAAACACAGTGGGAAATGTCAGGTATTTTATTGATTCTCTTCAAATAGCACAACTCTTCCCCACATTTACTTTGCTTTCGATTAGAAGACTGGAGTGTTTATCTGGCATCCTTGCCATCTAATATTCTTTCTTCCCTCTGGCATTTCCCGTCAAGCAGTCACCGAGTACCCAGCATCTCTTACTCATTTATTCAGCATTACTTAAACCACCAAAGAAAAAATCAGAAGCTGCTAACTGGGATTAAAAAAGCTAAAAAAGAAACCTGGCAAACAACAAGGGAGCACATTTTTCTTTAAAAAGCAGGTCCTTAGTAAGGGTGCATATCTTAAATAATGACGGTTTGGGGCCTTTAGATGCCTCTACAATCATTCAGTTTGCTTTTGTTTATTTCTTTACTTACTTTTTCATCATTTTATTTATATTTTGCCAGCTGATAGTGAAAAAAATAATCCAACGGAATCCCTGTATGGTGATGTCATAAAATCTTTACTGGTTAGGCTGACCAGTGTATTTCAATGGGAAACTACAAATCTGTTTTCAGATTTTTATAGAGAAATTACACTTCCTGCCACCAAAATATAATATATTTAATAGAAATATGTAATTTTTGATAACATGTGATCTTTTGTTATAATTTTGCAAGTGACATTTTCTTCATAACCAGATTTTACTTGAAAAGAAGTAAAGAGAAGCTAATTATTGTATTCAAAAATGTGAATTCATACAGATGGAGAACTATAGTGCAAACATATAAAAGGCAAAGTTTGTTGATGAAATAAGTATCAATTTCTTTTGAAAAAGATAGAAAAATATATTTGGTTTCTCATTAAAATACACTGGGCTCTTAATAAGCAGGTGTTTACTTCTAATAAACATAGAAACATAGAATTTGATGGCAGATAAGGACCGCTTGGCCCACCCAGTCTGCCCATTTCCCTACCTAATGGATAAGCTGCAGATCCTAGTTAACCAGCAGCCTACTTCTTTCTACCCCAACCCCCTAGAATTGCCTTATGACTGTCCCATGCATGCTTGAATTCAACCACTATTTTTGACTCCACAACCTCCTCTGGAAGGCCGTTCCATGCATCCACAACCCTCTCTGTGAAAAAATACTTCCTTACATTACCTCTGAGCTGCCCCTCATCTTCAAATGTGCCTTTGTTTGCACTTCTTTTTGAAAGATGCTACCCTCTTGGACTTTGTTGATTCCTTGAAGTACTTGAACATTTCTATCATGTCCCCCTCCTTTCCTCGAGGCTATACATATTAAGCTCCTTTAGTCTCTCTTCATATGTCTTCTGGTGCAGACCCTGCACCATTTTAGTTGCCCTCCTCTGGACAGTTTCCATCTTGTCTATGTCCTTGCGGAGATTGGGTCTCCAGAACTGCACACAGTACTCCAGATGGGGTCTCACCAGCTGTCTGTACAGAGGGATAACAACTTCCTGTTTTCTATTAAAAACAGACTATTTTATTTATTGTATTTTTATGTGTTAGCAATTGCTTTCTACTTTTATAATAAAAATATTGTTAGTGCAGTGAAATAAGTGGGTTTTCACCTTTGCTTTTCATATTACTAGTAGAAAATAATTCAGTAGAATGCTGATATTGTGATCTCAGAAACTGCCAGATACTTAAGATCCCAGTGTATGTCAATGAGAAACTAAATACATTGTTTCCCTGTATACTGCATTGCATTGGGAAGAGGCTTAACAATTGCCTATATGTGCCTTTTTTATTTATTTTTATTTATTTGTAAGATATCAGAATTACAATCCTTTGAGTCATGGCCTAATTTCCAAAGGCTCCACGTCATATAACACAATACATAACATACAGCATAGCAATACATAACATGTAACACAGTAGGATAGGCAGTTACAGATATTTATAATACGGTACCACAGTTTCTGGGGTGTGACAGACTCACTGCCACTGATTATACAGCATATAACAATTTTCCTCCTTTTCTCCTTTCAGTGTGCTGCCATCACCCCATTAATATAACACTCCATTTGAGGACTTTTGTTCACGATGTGCATCACTTTACATTTTTGGGCATTGAGTTTCTATTGCCAAAATCTGAACCACTGCTACAGCTTTTCGATGATCATTTTCATGCTTCAAATCCCTTATCACCATTCACTCTCCTGTATAGTTTTGTGTCATCTGAAAACAGACTCAGGTTACCCTATAAACCCCATCCTGATATCATTTAAACACATGTCAAATAGTATCTGCCCCATGACAGAGTCTTTTGGCACACAACTTGTTGCGCCTGTCACATCAGAGAATTTGCTGTTCAGAACCACTCTGAATCCAATCTGTTAGTCAGTGCCTAATACACCAAGTTAGCCCTTCCCCTGCCCCTTAACCTGTATCTGTTGTCAGAGGGTTGTGATGGCTCTGTGAGCTTCCCACTGATGTGTCCTATCAATGTCAGTAAAGCTCCTGCACTGGTTTGTAATTGCAAAAGCCCTGAGATGGCCCTGCTGGGGATAGTGATGAAGGGGTGTGCACAATACAAGGACAGATTACACTGAGTGGTATATAAGTAATACATTGTGCTTTCTGAATACTGTCTAATGAAAAGCAAGAACTTTAAATTCAATACTAACTTAAGTACATGTTAAAATGTGATACAAATGAATGCTAAAACAAGTAAAAAATATATATATTTATATATATGTAACCCCTAGGTGGCACTATCCCAAGGGCTACTACCCCTGCCTGCTTGGCTAGTAGCAGGTTAAGGGGCTTGAGTTCTGAAATGGGTGCCTCCACCCGGAGGTCAGGGTTGGTAGTGATCAAGCTAACCTGGGCACAGCCCTCCAGGACACTGTAACCCCCCCTCTTTCCTTACTAGTGGCCAGAACAATACACAATAATCACATTCACAACACCCCTGATACACCACACAAGTACCCACACTGTTTGCACTTACCACCAGGGCTTTCCTCTGGCCCGGCCCTGGGGACCCCCTGTAAAACAAGGTTATACACAGCAAATAACAGCAGTATAGTACTCTTGCACAAACTGGAACCAGAGTCAGGGTAAATGCAAAAAAGAGTTAGATCTGATTTATTTAAGGAGCTTGAACAAGGGAGGGACATAATCAGGTTAATTTGCTTAAAAGTTCTATCAATCAAACAGTTATGCATGCACTTCAGGGTCCATAAACAGTCACACAGTCTGGGTACCCAGATGGAGAATGGTGGGCTAGCCAGAAATGTTGCAGCTGGCTGGAGCCCTGTGATGGAAGAAAACAATATGCACAATACACACTATTTGTAATCCGGAGCCGGAGGGCTCAGTTCGTGAAAAGAAAACAACAAGACAATCAGATGACACACTTTTAGATTAGGCTGTTGTTGCACGGAGCTTCCCTAATGATCACTCACGATACCAAAGACTGGACACAGGCTGGACAAAAATCGAGACAGCAGGTGGTTAATCTGGAGTGCCAGGAGAAGCAGGGCCCACACAATTCACCGAGGCGTCGTTCCTGTTCAAGTGTGGAGCAGGGGACTGATCCCCAGGCAGGTCTCATTGGTGGCTTTCTCTGTGCAGTGGGGTAGTCTAGCAGGGCCAGCGTAGCATGGCCCAGGCTGAATGGAGATGAATGTGGATTCAGTCCAATTAGGCTGGATAAAGCATCCAGCAAGCAGAACACAGTTCACACAGTGGGGAACCAAATCACGACCCACTTTCAATACACAGCACATTTACATGTAAAGGATTCTACAGTAACAGCAAGCAGAACACAGTTCACACAGTGGGGAACCAAATCATGACCCACTTTCAATACACAGCACATTTACACGTAAGGAAAGTCTACTGTACCAGGCAAACTGCTCTCCGATCATGATCACAAAGTCTCTGCACAAACCAGGGATTCAAAAGCAGCTAGAAATCCTGACAGGCCATTCACATTCAGTAAATCTTTGGTCTTCTTCAGGTTAAAGCCTGGTCACAGTCCAGTGGCTTAAATAGTCCTCACAACTCGGATTCAGTCCAAATAAACTCTATTTTCTCTCTCAGGGACAGCAGGCAGGCCAAAACTCAGCCCTTTCGCAGTTCTCCCATGAAAAACTACACAGAACTGCTGCTCAAAATCATTTGAGCTGTTATTTCTTCACTTCTCAGCTCAAAAACTGAAACTAGCTGCAGCAGCAGCCTGGGACCTTCCCCAAGATCCAAAAGGTTTGGTTGGCTGATCTGTCTGTCAGTCACAACAAAGGCTCCTTCTCCAGGTGCAAAAAGGCTCCAAAAGCCCAAAACTACAATTCCTACAGATTCTAACTCCAGACAGCTCCTGTAGTCCAGCTCCATGTTAGGTCCCACCAGTTCTGATTGGTCCAGTTCGGCAGTCCAGGACCAAGATAGTGGAGATGAACAGAACAGTCCTTCCTGCAAAGAAGGCAGGTTAGACAAACTACATTATCATTATCACTATAAATGATTTTCAGCAAATAGTTACATCTTTCAACAGAGCTCCCTCTCAGATTACTTATGACTGCAATCCAGGCAACTCTTAAAGAGACAGTGCACAGAGGCTATACAGACACTCTCTGGCAATCACATTTAAACTGCTAAAATGCAGGACACCAGCCTGGCAGTGAGCATTTAAGAAGCTCAAGGAAGACTTTTTGGGAACCCCCATTTGTAAGTAGGTTATATATATGTATATATATATAGAGAGAAATATAGATATAAAATATAGAGATAGATATAGATATATAACAGGAATATTCTATATATGGCATAAAGATAGTTTAAAATAGAGTTTCCCTAGTGTGAGCAACTTTCATGCATTGGGTGTAACAAATGTTTTGATGTGCTGTGATTTTACTGAATATGTTACCATATGAGTTGTATTTTCATGTTATTGTGTTTTGTTGTTATATGCCTTTGCGTGTTGTGTCATTTTGTTAGATGTGGCTGAAAAAGGGCACGTGCCAGCCCACTTTCTGCTTGGAAACAAAGCAAAGACATGAATCCATCTGCAGTCACCTGGGTTAGGTCAATTCATAGGTAGTCACCAACACTTAAACACTAGAGCCCTGAAACTTCTCAATACAGGTCAGCATCAGTGCAGCAGCAGCACTAACAGCTGGAAAATCAGAGCTCATGTGAGGCCCCCAGAATCCTATGCTGGAAACAACAGGAGGTCAGGCACATTGTTTCAGATAGCTGCTGGACTCTGAAAGACAGTGGGAGCAGGGTGCCCAACATTCGCCCACCCACGGCCTGCCAACCAAGGAGAAGCATTGGTGTAGCATGTGACGAGATCTGCTTGACTGCCCTCTCATCCAAATGTGCAGTAATGGAAACCCTAGCATTGGGAAGGGAGACAGGGGAACCAAGAGGCATGAAATTAATACAAAGAATAATAAGAAAACAAAGTGGACCTGGGGATAGCAATCAAAAGCAACCTGAAACCTTCAATGCAATGCAAAAAGGCAACAGGAAAGTGAACAGGATGCTTGGTTGCATATCAAGGGGTTCACCAGCAGAAGAAAGGTGGTAATTTTGCCCCTGTACAATTCCATGGCATAACTGCATCTGGAGTACCGTGTACAGTACTGGAACACTTACCTCATGAAGGACATAAATCAGATGGAGGCAATACTGAGAAAGGCTACTGTGATGATCAAAGAGCAGTAGGATGACCCCTATGAAAAGAGACTGGTGAACTTTAATTTGTACTCACTAGAGGAGAGAACAGAGAGAAGTGATATAATGATGACCTTCAAATACCTTAAAGGTGTTAATAAGATTGATCTAGAGGATCCCTTTCACAGAACTGAAAACAAAAAAAACCTTGGACACACCTACAAATTAGCAAGGGGGGTTATAAAGAGGAGGCCAGGAGGCACTTCTTCACTGAAAGGGTGGTGGCAGGATGGATTGCACTGCCACAAAGGGTAGCAAATCACAATTCAGTTGGGAGATGGGTATGGTACATTTAAGGGTAGGTTAAGGTGGTGGGGGAGTGCAGAGCAACATGCAACAAATGTGCATTTGCTCCACAACCAGCAGACTCAACAGACCTTTACACCTTCCTCTGCTGCATTTCCATATGTTTGTAAGTGTGAAGCATAGCAAAAACTTAAATGCTGAATAGGTCAATGAGATTTTCTCTCCCAAGTGTTGCTTTTCCCTGTGTTTTCCAAAGCAAACTGCAAGTCATAGAAATCACCTCATACACAGTTCCCATGTAACATGCACACATTTTAACAGCATTAAAGACAACAGTCGTTGCACAATAAGTCAAGAAATGTCATATTTTTCTGAGTTAGAAAATATCTTACAATGGCCAACAATTCAGCTTAACAGCTCAAAGTTCAACTCATATTCTTGCAAAAAATCCCAGAACAACAAAAATGAGCAACATTTGTTATGCTCCCAGCAGATTCCTCATGACTATGGGGAAGCTGCAAAGGTGGCTGAGAACCGTTTCTTCTTTTGCTTATTAAAGATCTGTGTGAGAGTATGGTCTGGGTTATATGCTGTTAAACTGAATTTACTGCTGTTGTGGGTAAGATGCCTCTTTCCCCAGAAATGATAAGGTGGCCTGACTTCTTGTGTTGCTGTCTGCTCTCCTTGATGCTACTACAATGTGTGCACTTGGCATGGTGGGGTGAGGGTAGACTTCTGTGGCTGACAAATTGAGTGGTGTAAACGGTATCTGGAAACTAAACATTGCTTTGTTTTCATCTACCAGAATGTAAAACATTGTTGGGATTCCAACTATGATCTTCAGTGCTGTAGGGCCACTACCCAGCACTAGCATGTTGAGTAACTAACCCATAGGGATGTGTACTAAATCACATAGTGAATAGGAATAGCACAAATACTGCCACTGACATTCAGGCCAAATACTTATATTCAGTTAGCTGTCCAGCTTCCCCATCCCAAATCTCCCTATAACAGTCAGGTCTGACCTCCTTATATCCCTCCTTAACCCACCACCACCTCTTCCCCATACCTTAAGGGAAAGCCCAGAGCTTGTCTTGAAGGTCTTTTTACCCACTTTCATCCTCAGTCCAAGGAGGGAGGGGCAGTGTCTATCATCTAGGTGAGTATTTAGGTCCATATAATCTCAGCTGTACCCTTTGCATGCTCCCATATGGTGGGCAGAGCAGCTGTCATTGTCACATCACTGTTATGCTGGTAGACAGAACCCACCACACAGACCGTGGTCATTGGACACACCCTGACTGAGGATGGAGAGTTGCAAGATGAGTTCTGAGGCAGGCTTCCGGCTTTACCTGAAGGTAAAGGGTGGGTGTATGATGTAGGGAGGTGTGATAGGATAAAAAGACATTGATGGATGGGATGGGCTCTTTGTTTAATCTCCATTAGCAGCTGGAGCAGGCAGGACTGGTGACTGTGAGACCAAACTAAAACACATTAAGTCTGTACAACAATAATGCAAATATCAGACTGCCCAAATAAGAATGTCTGCAAACCCCTACAAAGCCAGCTAGAAGCATAACACTTAAGAATTTTTACTTTGATTCACAAGCACTTACAAAGAAAAATTAACAGTGCAATTTCTTTACTTTTTTAAGATTGCTGACTGGACTTCTCAGATAGCTGCTGCATACCCTTCTCTGATCACACGTAGCACAATTGGAAATACCTATGAAGCACGCCCCATGTATCTTCTCAAGGTATTTAGGAAATTGCTTTGCTTGCACAGTCTATTTAAAATTTTTGCTTTGTTTCTCTTTATAAGTTTCCATAACTCAATGCAGAAAAGTGTGCCTGTTGAGTGCTTATGCACGCTATAAAAAATATATGTATTTTAATATTTGCTGTTTGTAATAACAAATTTAGAAGTCTTTAAAATATGTATGTCAATACCTTTTAATCCTTGCTGTGCTACCAGCATATGTACACATCCTGAAAACCTACACGTTCTAAATCTTCTGGCAGTCTAAGGGTTAAAACAGTTCAACAGCAACATTTTTTAAAATTCTTGTTAATATCCCTTTCTCTGGCATGGCCAGCATCTGCCTCCTAACAACCACACAGCCCCGTCACCCCAATCAGTGGCTTCTCCTTTCACCATTTGGGCCCTGCATTCACCTCCAGAGCTGTCACAGTGAAGCTGACAGGGGTTTGTGTGGGGATAGAGGGGGCCGGGCATCAAGCTACTGTGAACCAAGGCATGTTTTCCATTTTAATGGCCCTAGCCTGGAGATGCAACTTGTGGCTCAAGGTGTGATCATGCGACTGGCTTGGTGTCGCTGAGGGTTGAGGTACTGGATGCCACATCTCGCGCTACACCGGTGACCCAGGTTCGGGAACGAGCCCGGTCCGCTGAGGTTTGGCAGGGGAGAGAGAGGATTGATCATCCATAGGACTACTCTCTTCTCTCAGGGAGGAATCCAGAGGTAGCCTGGTGCGGCAGCGGCCCCAGGTGGAGACCGGCAGCACTGCTATACACATGGGCTTGCTGGCAAGTGAAGGGGTAGATGTCAGGGGGCTGTCTTCTGGATGTGGGTGGGAGCACCCACGTCTTGTGCTAGGACGGCATTGCACATCCCACATCGGGGGCGTAAACACTACAGAAAAACCCTTCTGGTCTGGATAGGCAATGGCCTTCCCTGAGCCACGCCACCACACGCCCAACACTGGAGCTCTTCCACCACTTCTTTGATCTCCTCGGGCCCTATGTCCCCGGGGGGGCTCGGGGAGAAACAGTAACATCCTTGAGGATGGTGGGGCTCACAGTGGGCGGTAGAGTGGTACTGGCCAGGGGTGAGGCCTGAGAGAGTTCCGGCTCAGGGGAGATAAAGGAACTAAAAAAAAAAAAAGATGTGCTCATGCTGTGCATGGCATGGTAATAACTATCACAGCACCCAGCCCCCGCTGGTGTCTCCCACCTGCATTGCCACCTGTGGTCACTCAGGTTGCAGAAGTGCTACTGTGCAAGACAGCCACCCTCCCTGAAGGAGGGGAACATCCTATGGGAAAGTGGGGATTACCCTCGGGGGGGACTCAATCCTCCTTCCCTGGTGCCAGACCTCTGACAGGGTAGATTCAGTTCTGAATCTGGACTTTCAGCATCAGGAGCAGCAGCACTTCTATTGTACGTGTTTGCCATGTTCTGAATCTAACTGTTCCAGTAAATGGAATTGTGCCTTGGGAGATGCTAGTCTAACTACATCTTTGCTTTGGAGCCCAAACACATCATAACATATTTGAATAAAACATATTTTAGCCCGACATTTCAGGCTTATGAAAATGATGATTTCACATGATCCATTAACAGCACAATGAAAGTGTTTTGTATTACACAAGCTTTTTAAGTTATAACTGTTTTTCATACTCATTCCAAAAATGTGCCCTTATTTCCTTAGAACATCTGTTCAGGTGATGTAATGTATTTTATGTAACATTAGTTTGAGCACTGACTGAACTATCTGTTACAGTTAGGCAAAAGTGGTACTGGGAAGAAGGCCGTCTTCATTGACTGTGGTTTTCATGCACGTGAATGGATATCCCCTGCATTCTGCCAGTGGTTTGTAAAAGAGGTCAGTAAATGCATATGTTAGTTAGTTAGTTATAACAGATAAGCCCACTGAGATACAATCCCTTTTACAAGAGTGACCCAGAACACAGGTGCAGAACCTAGATACATAAATGTTTACTTTTTACATACAATCAACAACTAATGTACAGCCAGATAGTAAATAGTTTACATTACATTTATATATATTCAGGTAAAACATTTACAGTCAGCATTCAAAAGTGGGTATTTTTTAAGTATTACAGTAAAAAACTAAAGTGGGAAGTGTGTCCATTCTGAGAGTATGACTTACAGTATGAAATACGAACACATATACACACGCTACTGGACAGCTGGTAGAGAAAGCATTAATGTTTACTGCTAGAGAGGTGCATTAACTTTTGTCTCATGTTCAATATGTATCAGGTTTGGGCAACTTGAGGCAGAGATAGGCAAGCTAAGGGCAGAAATGGAGAGGAAGTGGAAAGACGGAAGGGGATACAACTGTAACAACAGGGAGATGCAGAGGGCTGCTGTAATGGAAAAAGAAAGGGAAGGTGCTGGCTGGGGACATAGAGCAAAGGGAATGACGGGGGGGTGAGGGAGAAAAGGCTCCCAGAAACAGTGGTGGGGGGAGAAATGACTGGCTGGAAGTAAGGGGAAAGGGGACTATGAGGGCTCAAGGAAAGGAACATTCCTCAATAGCAGGGGGAAACACATGAGGAGGGGATTACTGCGTCTAACAGGTACAAACCTCTGGCAGACAAAATGGAGGAGGGAGTTCTGAAAGGATCAGGGGAATAGAGAGTGTAGATCAGGGGCCAGGGATGAGCAGCAGGGAAGGGAGAGATGGAAGCAGTGGTAGGGTAGGAAGGAGGACAAGGGGAAGGGGGTGGAAGAGGGACGAATGAAGGGAAGGATAATAAGCATAGTGAAGGGAGCAGGGGGAATGAAAAAGGAGAGGAATCAGAAGATACAGGAGAGGGAGATGGGAGGCAAGGAAGGAGAGGAAAGGGGTGAGGTTGTAGCGGAGAGGAAGTCAGGAGGCAAGAAAGGGGCACAGGAAATCAGGGAAGGTGAAGAGGATAGAGTTATGGGTCCAAAGCGAGGACTGGGCATGAATGGGATAGTATCTATCACTAGAGAGGGAGCAGCGGGGAGAACCGGGGGGAAATCAGGAAGGTTGTGTAGGCAGTTCAAGGCAGGGAGACGTGATTAGGAGTAAAAGCATACGGAGGAGGGTCCTGCCAGGAGCAAGACAAGATCCATTCGCTATGTAGGTGGAAATGTCATGGTTTTGGGGGACTCCATGATTAAAGGGACACATTGGATTAGGAGGGTTCCTACCTAGAGGCAGAGGTCATTTTTTTATGAACCAGGAATGGCAGCGGGGAGAGCAATGCAAAAAATCAGGAAGAAGACTCAGTTGGTGAGGAAACCACACCTTATCATTCATCTGTGAACAAATGATTTGGCAAGTTATGAAGTAGAGGAGGTCCAGAAGAGGTTCAGAGCACTGGCATGGGGATGCCTGGAGGAGGCTAAATCCTTGGGTTTTTCAGAGGTCTTGCCAGTCACCTGTGCCAGCACTATTAGACAGAGAAGAATCAGAGAAGTCAATGAATGGCTCCGGGAATGGTGTGAAGAGGAAGGGTCTGCATGTATTGGAGTGTGGGAGGACATTTGGGAGGATGAGGACTTGTACTGGAAGGATGAGCTGCATGTGAGTGAGTGAGTGAGTGAGTGAGTGGAGTGAGTGAATGAGTGTCAAGAGTACTGAAGGGGGTCTACAAGGATACATTGATAAGGTCCTGGGGAGGTTTAAACTGGTATGAGGGGAGTACAAGGCTAGGATGGGTGAAGGATCAACAAGAGGAGAAAAAGGACTAGCTAGCACTCCCCCGCAAAAAGGAGAAGGGAACAGACCAGACATAGTAGGGAGGGAGGGAGGGAGAGTGCGGAGAAGGGAGGTATATGGTGGAAAGGAGTTTCCGTTAATGCTCGAAGCCTGGGGAACAAGACGGCAGACTGAGAAGCTGTAATGGAGGGGGAGGACCTGGACTTTGTGGCCATAACAGAGACCTGGTGGTCAGAGCACCAGGCCTGGGAAGTAGGGGTACCGGGGTACAGGTTATTCAGGAAGGATAGGGCTGGCAGGAAGGGAGGAGATTGTGCTGTACTTAAAAGAGGGCATAAAGGCATCAGAAGAGCAGGAGGAGAAAGGGGATGTAGAAATCTTATGGGTCGCACTAGAGAGAGAGAGAGAGAGATGGGCTGGGACAGCTATAAGGCTGGGGGTGGTGTACAGACCTCCAATGCAGAGCGAAGAAATGGACATGCAAATGCTGCGAGCAGTTCAAAGGATGGCACTAAAAGGGGAGATTCTGCTGGTGGGCAAAATTAACCTCCCAGACATTGACTGGGATATCCCAGCAGCTGTGACATCCGGGAGTAGGGAGAGCCTCAAGTCCCTAAAGGAAGCCTTCCTGCAGCAGCTGGTAAAAGAACCATCTTGGGGGGCAATATACTCAGCGTGGTCCTCAATAATGCGGATAGTGTGGAGGGTGGAGAGTTGAGGGTCAGCCTAGGAGCAAGCGACCACAACACAGTAGGGTTCAGTGTTAGAGTGGGGTATAAAGCAAATCAAACCATCACAAAGGTCCTAGACTTCAGGCAGGCAGATTTTCCCAAAATGAGGGAGATAGTCCAAAATGAAATGGAAGGGATGGCATGAGATGGGGGGTTGAGGAACTATGGAATAGGATCAAGGGGGAGGGGGGGATACAAAAAGCCAGAGAAAGCTGTATAAGAAAGGTTAGGAATTGCAGAAAAAGGAGGTTACCACTATAGTTCAACAGGGAAGTGAGAGGCAGTAGGGGAGAGAAAAAGGGGGTTCAGAGAATATAAGAGGACACAGGGTAAGGATGCAAGGGAAATATACAGGGAGAAGTTGAGGGTGGTGGGGCAGAGGATCAGGAAAGTGAAAGCAGAAACAGGAGAGAATTGCTAGGCAGGCTAAAAGGGGTGATAAGACTTTCTTTTGGTACATAGGGGAAAAAAGGAAAGCCAGGTAGGGGACAGATAAGATAAGAGGAGAGGGGGAGTGCAAATGGAAGGGGACTTCAAGAAAGTGAAGGTGCTAAATAGACACTTTGGCTCGGTCATCACGATAGAGGGAGAAGGGAGAGGACCAGACTAAGAGGGGAAGAAAAGGGGGGCTGTGGGGGTGGATCCTAGCCCAATCAGTGAGGACTATGTCAGGGAAGAACTGGGTATGTTGAGGATAGACAAGGCTATAGGTAGGGATGCCCTGCATCCTAGGGTGCTACGGGAGATTAGGGAGGAGTTGGTGGCACCACTAGTGAGGTTATTTAACTTGTCTTTAGATACAGAAGGTTCCTGAGGACTGGAAGAGGGCAGATGTGGTGCCACTTCATAAAAGTGGCAGCAGGGAGGAGGCTGCAAATTATCACCCAATCAGCCTCACATCAGTGGTCGGTAAGGTAATGGACTTGATCATGAAGGAAAGAGTGGTTAGGTACTTAGAGGATAGCAGGCTGCAGGACATCCATCAGCATGGCTTCACATGGGGGAGGTCATGTCAGATGAACCTGATTGAGTTCTTTGAAGGGGTGATGAGGGTAATCCATTGGGGGGGCAGTGGGCATGGCCTATCTGGACTTCATTAAGGCCTTTGACACTGTGCCCCATAGAAGGCTGGTAAGCAAACTGGAGAACTTGGAGGTGGGACAAAAAATAAGATGGATGGAGAACTGGCTGATGGGTAGAAGCCAGAGGGTGGTAGTAAATGGGGTACATTCAGGGGAGGTGGGGGTGATGCGTGGGGTCCCCAAGGGGTTGGTGCTGGGGTCCATCATGTTCAATATCTATGTCAGTGATATAGCAGAGGGACTACAGGGGAAGGTCTGCCTGTTTGCAAGCGATATACAAAAATCTGCAACAGGGTTGATACCCCCAGAGGGAGTGGAGACTATGAGGGAGGATCTAAGGTTGCTGGAGGGGTGGTTGGAAATATGGCAACTAAAATTCAATGCCACAAAATGCACAGTGATGCAGATAGGGAGAAATAATCCACATGTGAAATACACACTGGGAGGGGAGGAAATAAAGCATTTGGAACAGGAAAAGGACCTAGGAATCATAATCACAGACAACCTTAAGGTAGGGACCCAATGTAGCAAGGCAGTGGGCAAAGTGAACAGAATGCTGGCATGCATAGCAAGAGGGATAAACAGTAGAAGACGGGAGGTGCTGATGCCACTCTACAGTTCCATTGTGAGGTCCCACCTGGAGTATGGGGTTCAGTTCTGGAGACCTCACCTATGCAAAGACTTAGATGCCACAGAAAGAGTTCAGAGAAGGGCCACGAAGATGGGGCATGGGTAAGTGAGAAGCCATACGAACAGAGGTTGAGGGTGTTGGATTTGTACCCACTGGAAACCAGAAGGGAGAGCAGGGATATGATAGAAACATTCAAGTATGTGAGGGGGAACAATAAATTGCAGGGGGGCTTATTCACAGGGAAGGCAGGCACTAAAACTAGAGGGCATGGACTGAGGGTGGAGGAGGAGGGGGTAGATTTAAGGGGACTGTGAGAGGACATTACTTTGTTGAGAGTGTTGTGGCACCCTGGAACAGTCTGCCAGTGGAGGTGGGGGAGGCAGGAATGCTGGAAGGATTCAAGAAGGCTTGGGACAACGACTAGGGGCTGTCTAGAAGACGGATGCAGAACTCTAAGGGGGAAGGGGCATGTAAAAAGGGCAGACTCGATGGGCCAAAAAGGTCCTTTTCTGTCAGCACGTCTATGAATCTATAAGCAGAATGAATTTGATTAACCCTCTTTAGTTCCTCAAGGAGCTTGGACTGCTATGGCAGACACCCTATCACCCGTCATTCTTTACTATACCACAATACATAAATTGAGACAACAAACTTGCACTCATAAAGAAAATGCAGCTTGAAGCAGCATGATGGTGCATTTTACCAAAGAAAGGCAGTACTTCCAAGTTACTTAGTTGGTTAGTTAGTACAGTACTGATGTTTGCTAGCAGAAAGATGTGGGAGATCCTCCACTGCACCAACTGGTTCTGTTTGGAGTGCTCTACAGGCAAAGAAACAAAATACAACATACAATAAAATAAAAATATGCACTGTACACCACAAACAGTTGGAGCAGCTTGTGTATTGGTCAATTAAAAAGCAAGCAAAAAGGCCTGGCAAAACAAGATTTTCAAGTACTTCTTGTTTCTCGTTGTTTGTTCTGTTTCAACTGAGGACCAGGGGGCATACAGTGAAGCTGGAGGGGGGATTTAAGAGTTATGTAAGGAAATATTTCTTCACTGAAAGAGTGGTAGATGCTTGTGTAGGGTGTTTTGTCATCCGGTCCTGAATGCCGACTCCAGGGCTCTTGTGATAGCTACAGGGTGTTGGCCTGGGTCCTTGCGCGACTGGACCGTAACAACTAAAGTTTCAATAGTGCGGTGCCCCTACCTGGGTACTCAGGCAAAATAACCAATGACCTTCCCCGTCCCCCAGGAAGAATATTTCCACCTCCCAAGCCCCTCCAGACAATTCCCAACAATACACAGTACCCAGAAACAGTCATGGAGACAGTAATTGCCATAAGCACTGCAAGTATTTATTACTGGAGGGAGTAGGACTGGTAACTTTGGCTGCAAGAAAATGAAATTAAGTTAGGCACTTATACAATACTCTCCAACTCAGAGATTATACTCATAATACCATTAGTAACACCAAATGCAACTTCCCCCAATGCTCCCACCCATCTGGTACCAGACCTGTCCCAATTTCTTTTGGGGTACCCCACTACGGTGGCAAGTCTGCGATGCCATGGGTTGGTCGACGTTGGGGCCCTAGATGAAGAACTAACACAAGGCAAAGCAACTTGGAACAACACCAACCATTTGAAATCCCCCTGGTGGTGAAATTGTACTAATCTGACACCGAGCAGATGAGAAAGATGTCCTTGGCTCCTTTCTACTCCAGTGGAACCCTCTGAAGCACGTGACAGGTGGCAGCTAGGGAAGGAGCTTCTCAGCTAGGACAAACTGCAGCTCTGTCACTCTGGCAGGGACAGTTCAATGAAGGCCCCGATTTCACTGGAGTCTCAGGGAACACACCCTGGCATGTAATATCTTCAAGCAGCAATCAGGCCGGCCCAGTGGCATAGGGGGTTGGGGCGCTGGCGCCTTACCGCTTCCAACGGGAACAGACTTGGGTCATCGGGGGCTGGCAGGGGGAGGATAGGATTGAGCATCCGATGGACTGCTCTCCTATCCTGGGGAGGGTTAGGGATTGCCTTGCTCATGTAGCAGCTCCCAGTGGAGACCAGGAGCACTACAGGAAGCAGTGCACTAAAAATCCACACCGGAAGTCTAGCCGGATGATGGCTGCTGGCCCCAGGCATCCCCGAAGACTCCCCAAGCAGCCACAGAATGCCTCAGCAGCTCCCAGGACCGCAAGAAAGAAATAGTGTGCTGGTGCCTCCTCCCCGCCGGTGCCTTCCTCGGAGGAGGAGCGGGAACCCACCCGGCGAAGGGTTACACCAGGGCTACTCCGTGGATGGCTGCATATATGAGGTAGGTGGCTGAAGGGGGTATAGTAGGGAGAATGCCTGTGGACCTAGGAAGCCTGAAGGAGAGGCAGCTCGGGCGCACATAGGGGCAAGAAAAAAAAAAGATTACTCAAAAAAAAAAAAAAAAGCAGCAATCAGGCAAGTCTTTTGTAAATCCAAAAGTGAGGTCCACTGAGCTAAAGGCGAGCTCCAAACCCTCAAATGTCTAATCCAGAATCTTCACCACCCTTTGGTGAACTTAAGCAGCTTTTGTAGCAAGCAGTTTAGCTTCTGTAGCCAACAAGTTAACTTCTTGTAGCAAACAGTTTGGAAAAACACAGACTGACCTGGCAGCAATCCACTTGGGATCTTTGCAAGGACTTCCAGTTTCTCTTTTGAGTCTTCAGTCCCAGCACTGTAGCTCAGTGCCTGCAGGAGTCTCGACCAGCCAACACCATTTGGGGCTTCAGCCCTGAGTGCAGTCTCTCCCCTGCTCTCTCTTCTCCTGGAGACTGAGTTTTTGGCAGGTTCCTGGGGCTGTTAATAGCCTCCCCAAGCTCCCTGCTGATTGGTTCAACTGTTCCTGGGCAAAACAGTCTTGCCTGTTTTTTTCTCTTCTTCCTTCCTCCTGCAGTATTGCTGTCCGCCTTTGTTTTTGTTCCCCCAGTACCCCACAACCAGAATTAAAAGGGCCAGGGGGAAAGTCTTTTTATCCAGACCAGTCTTCTTAAAGCCACACAGGGGTGTGATGGCTCACACTTGGAATAGACCTGCAGCAGAAGTGTTGAAGGCTAGAACAGTGATGGGCTTCAAGCATGCATGGGATAGACATAGTGCTATATCAGATAAGAGGCAGCAAGATGGGTGTGTCTGGGGTGACCAAATAGGGTCTGCAGAGACAGAATAGGCAGGGAACATCTGGGCAGACTGAGTGGGTCAAGCAGTCCTTTTCTGCCACAAAATTCTTTGTTACTAAGTTACTTTTAAAAGTTCTACTGAGCCTTAGTTCAATACTGACGGTGAAAGGGAGTTCCAGAGTGTAAGGACTGTTGTGGCTGATACCTTATCAGCCATCATTCTCAATCAGGAGTGTGGAACACTCAGAAGATTTGCATCAGTCAGACACAGAGTGTGAACGGGATATGGTGCCAGGTTAGGCACTTATACAGCAGACACCCACACCATGAATGGCTTTAAAAGTAAGCAGGCAGATTTTGAAGAAGACATGAGATGTGCCATCTATTTGGCAACCAGTGCAATTCACACAGCTCAGGAGAGACATGGTCATGAACAGGCACTTGTAGAAGCTACCAGCTTAGCTGCAGCATCTGCACTATCTCCTGGTGGCACACCAAACTGCTGGAGAACCATAGATGTAAAGTATAACAGTAGCCTAAGTGGTTGTCACAAAAGCATTTACCAGTGTAACCAGGTCCTGTTTGACTGATATCTACCCTGCCTAACAAGTTGCTGTAAGCCCTCCCATATTATGTACAAACATTATAAGTATTACATATTACCATGTTACCTTTTATTCCCCAGACCATGGGGTAAGTTGAAGGGTGAGGGGAGAAAATAGCCTACAGCATACAGTATTTACCAAGTAAGATATAATGCAAAGGAACGTGTCAAGATGAAGATACAAGAAGGTACAAGAAGACACATAATGCAGTAACCCTCTCATGGTACTGAACACTATTTTAAATTTACATACCATATTTTTTATCTGCAGGCTGCTGGTGCCTATGGCTCTGATAGTGCTATTACACGTGTCCTAGATAACCTGGACATCTATGTTCTACCAGTCTTCAACATTGATGGCTACGTCTACTCCTGGACTAATGTACGTATACACTTCCTTCAGTGTAATGAATGGACCCTTGCTATGGTATAATACTATTCTTGAAAGACAAGCACTTAACCTGTTAACTCGCGCAATCCTATGGCACATATAGGAGTCAAAACGTTCTATGTTTATCCTATTAAGTCAAAGGATGTGGAGATGAGCAAATCTGGGGTGGATTTAAATTGTGTAAAGAATCTCACCCCATCCTACCAAAACTTAAGATCTGAATTTGCTTCACAAGCGAAGGTAAGTTTCTGTGCTTCCTGTTTGTACAAGAAGAAAAGAAGCAGACTCCATAATTGCCATCTATGTGCATGTGTTTATTATTCATTCTGTCAGGGGATATACCTTTTTTAACCTCGTCAACCTCACTGCCAGTAATGCCATAGGAATGCAAAATCAGAAACATTGAAAAGTTACCAATGTGTGCTCATTTTTCGGTGTGACTGCAACAGGAACTTAAAACTACTTTAGTTTTTATTTCATTTCCATTTTTCTTCCTCTGAACTTAGTAGGCGATCACCTAAGGACCTCCTTTAAGCCATCACAATTCCCAAACTAGCTGGCCCTTTCCTGGTCCACTACCAATCCTCCATCCCCTCAGATTTCCCCCATAGCTTTCCAGCTTCAGTGAGGCTCAGCAGGGTGGCCACACTCATGTATCTCTCCCATGTATGCTTGAATCCAGCCACTAATTTCACACAGACCCCCTCTTTTAGGAGCTTGCTCAACCTGTCCCACTGTTTCTGAGAAAAAATATTTTCTGGTATCTCTCTTAAATTTTTCTCCTGCCAGCTTTGTGAAGTTACCACTAGTGCTTGTGGTCCTACTCAGTTTGCACAAGCCTCCCACAAGCCACCTTGTGTACCCTGTACAGGTATTTGTATACCTCAGTCTTGTCCCTCTCTCCCTACTCTCCTACAGTGTGTACATGTCCACATCCCTCAAACTCTCCTCATAACTCATTCCTTCTGTCCCTGAATCATTTTGGTTGCCCTCCTACATATTGCTTCCACTCTGCCTCTGCCCGTCATCAAATGCATTCTCTTAAACTTCACACAGTATTCCAAGTGAGGACAAATGACCTATACAATGGTAGAAACACCTTTCTTCTCCAGCTGTTGTTCCCCCTAGCTACAGTACATACCCCAACATCCTAGTTTCTCCTCCCACTGCCCTTTTGAGCTGCACTGTTGTCTTCAGACTGTGCTTTCCACAATGACCTCCCCCATTCTATATTTTGTTTTCAGATTCTTTACCCTTACGTGCATCACTTTGCACATTTTTTAACTTTCATGCCTTTGACTCCACTACTCTACTGAGGTCTTCTTTCATAAGTTTGACCCAATCCTCCCTATCTACATAGCCACAGCTCTTATTATCATCAGCAAAGATGCATATCTTGCCCTGTATCCCTTTCCCAGTGTTGCAGATGCAAATATTGAAGAGAACCTGTCTCAAGACCAGTCCCTGTGGCACAGCACTAATGACCCCCTTTCCCACAATGAATTTCTCATAACTTACCACCAACTGGGTCTGCCACTGACCCAGTTTCCTATCCATCCTGTGATTCGCTCCCCTCCCACCCATCCCACCCCAGTTGTGTATCTCCATTATCAGCTCTCCTTGTGGGATGGAGTCATGAAGTGCAGGTGTAGTACGTCTTCCACCAGCCCTTTGTCCTCAGCCTTAATCCCCCAATCAAACAAATTGATCAGATTTGTCTGACACACCTACACTTCCATGAAAGCTTCCTGTCTTTTATTCCAAAGTCTGTTTTCCTACAGAAAACCTACCATCCTCTCCCTTATTATACTCTCTAGCAGCTTGCTCACTATGTACATTGAACTGACAGGTTTGCAGCTCACAGGTCCTTCCCTGCCCCCTCACTTAAGCAGTGAAACTACATTTAATTGAAAACCACTGGTCATGTACTAAGGTGGTCCCAGATTCCCACATTACAATTTAAATTTAAATTAAATTTGCTGTTCTCTGGTCCATGGATATTATCCTGGTCTCTAGTGAGCTGCTGAAGAGCTCAGCCATTGGCTTAGTTAGGACCTGCCTCATTTCCTTAAACCCACACAGATGTAGCCAGTCTGGGCCCATAGCTTTAACCACCATCAGTGCGTTGAAGCTATCTGGGACCCATTGTCACCGAAATTGGATCCTTGTTGACACCCTCCCCTTTTGCACTGATTGCGGTCAGGCAACAGCCCCTTTTCCTCTACTGTGAACGCTTGTTTGATCTTTTTTAAATGTCTTTTTCTTTGCCCTCATAGCTGCTCCCCACCTTTCTTGTGACAAAAATGGTTTCTTACTCCTCTTATTCATCCTTATTGTCCTTACATATTGAGTTGTATCTTCTGGTGCACAATCATTTGATCCAGGATGTAATGGCAGTGTTGGAGTGGAACCACTATGTGTACTTTATGAATCACTGTGGATCCTTTTTGTATCGAACAGAAGTCCTCAGCCTGCTCATGTATCAGTGCTGGAAAATGACATCATCTTGCAAAGTGTCCCAGCCATTCTCAGTGCCATCATGCATTTTACAGTACTGCACAAACAGGATTTCTTGTTTTATGTTATCCTGCTCTACAGATGCAACAGCAGGAATGCATAGTTTGTCCTGTACAAGGTTGGTGTTTAATTCCAAATCTATGTAGTCCTTCTGGGGGTAAGCTGGTGTCCTCTGGGAATGCTTTAGTAAATGTCATTATTTTTTGCTTGTGTGAGCTGAATAAAACTGAATATGATCTGCCTGTCTAAATGTGCCTTTTTGTGTTTTGTGCTCCTACTTGATTGTGCCCTCTAAACCTGTCCTAGTGCATCATGTCAACTGCCTGACCTTTGGCAGCCACCCTAGTCACCCAATCAAAGAACTATTAGGTTCTTCTGGCGTCACCTCCTCTTGGTGAAACCATGCTGCCTGTCATCCTGTAACCCTTTCACTTTGAGAAATTCTGCCAGTCTTTCCCTCAGTATGGCCTCAATTAACTTACCCACAATAGATGTCAGACGGATCTATACTTCACTCATTCTTCCTTCTGCATTTGAACAGAGGGATCACATTGACTGTCCCCCAGTTCCTGGGGACCACCCCAGTGTCAAGAGAGCAGTTGAAAATATATGTGAGTGGAGCTGCTGATACCTCTGCCACTTCCTTGAGTATTCTAGGGTGCAGTTCATCTGGCCTCCATTGATTTGTCTATCCTGAACCCTTTTATCCCCTCCAGCACTCTGACTTCCATGATTCTTCGTAGACTGTTAGAAGGGAACTAACATAAACTGTCTACTAGTCTTCCCAGCAATACATGGAATCACAGGGGACATGCCAAAAACACATACTACTTAGAAACCATTGTCTGCTAATATGTGTGTGTGAGTGTGTATATAAATATATATGTATCTACTGTAGCGTCACTTTTTTTCCATAAGAACGCTGCATATAACCATGATAACAGGATCTCTATACTCATGAATTCATCTGCTCTGGCTGCCTGCCTACTCTTGACATTACAATCCTTGATTTATGACATCACAGTCATTTCCATGTTGACAAATTTGTGATGCCACAAGCATGGATTGTGATGTCTGGTGTAGACATTCAGCCAGAGTAGATGAAGTATAGGGAAACAGTGATCCTGTTTTTCTAGTAATCACCATTGACACATACTGTATATTAAAAAGGGGATTCTAAATACAGAAAACATGACATATAACCTGAAATGTGCCCAAACTGTATGTTTCCCAGAAGTGTCCCTTATGGCATCATTCACAACAAGTATGAATGACACAGAGTTTCATGTAACTAGGGGCCCAGCTGCAGGAGGCTTGCCTAGCATTCAAGGTAAACATAAAACAGAAAGCCCTGTTGTGACGGTTCATCACATGACTGGCTTGGCAGCAAGTTCAAAATATTTGTTTATTTATGTTCCAGGACCGAATGTGGAGAAAGACCCGTTCAAGAAACTCAGGCTCCAGCTGCATTGGGACTGATCCTAACAGGAACTTTAATGCTGGATGGTGCAGTAGGTAGCATTTTGTTGTTTGAAACCACTGAACATAGTTGACGACATTTCAATCACTATTTAGTATTAGTGTAGTAACATTTTTATTAAGTGACTTTCCAGGGCTCAGCACTCTGTACATCAGTTGATCAGAAGCAAGAATGAACAGAACTCAGTAGAGAAGATAATCCCAGTTTGAATAAATCCGATGTTATCCAGAAAGGCAATCTTTAAAAAGTATCACTGCTCTTCATATTTAAACATACCAGTAATGGGGGAGAGACAGATATCCAGAGGCATGGAATTCCAAAGGCTGAGGCTACCACCACAAATTCCCTATCTCCAGTGGATCTCATCTTGATAGAGACACAGCCAGGAGATACTGTCCAATGAACCTAGTTACCCTTGAGGGTGTGCAGGAGGTCAGAAGATTATGAATGTACTGCAGGCCCAGCTTGTTAAGGATTTTATAGGTGATCAAAGAAACCCTGCATTCTTATAATTTACACATTAGGGCCCAACACACAAAGCCAATCACATTCATATGTTGGAGCATAGGGGAAACATGAGGGATGCATGGAGGCCCCTGTTCATAGGTGTAGAGGCCTCCAGCAATCAAATGCAAACACTCTGCCACTTGCAGATGAGGCTGCAGGGGGGATGGTCACATTATGATGCACAATCTAAGTGCCATGTGTGATGTGGACAGCCAGTTCTGAGTGCTGTATCATTTTTTTTGTATAAAATGTATTACTGACTGTCTCTGCTGAGAAATCTGGTACTCTTGGAAATGACCTCATTCACCCCCCCCCAGGTTTCAGCTGAAATATGAAAGCCATGAGAAAATGCTGAAACAGCATGTGAGATCACACACACACACATGGATGGCCTGAAGCTAATTACAAGGTGGAAGAAGCTTGAGTTGAGCATATCCATTTTATGACATTTCCAGAGGAAGAAAAGCAGGTTGTGAGATATTAGTGTGAAATCATAAAGATGTTTTCATGTCCTGGAAGGGGGGAGCTCATGAGATCAAAGAAATGCCATTTGAAGGACATGACTCATGCTGAGGATTGCAGAATTTAATTCTTGAAAAAGACATCCTGTTTTTTTTTTATTAGATATATTTTTTTATATATTCTGACAGAGGAGGAGCTAGATGATCTCACACAAAAAGGGGTTGGCAAATACAGTTTGCTTAAGAAATATTCTGTTTTACTTCAGAGACACTTTTATCTAGACTTTGACAATGAAACATTTGTGAGCACTTTAAACAGGTATTTAGAAAGAGAGATAAATCTAAATAATGTTGTAGGAATTTGCACTGTTTAAACCTTGTTCTTTTAAAAGATTTGTATGTCTTGTGATATAAGAATTCTGTATTTTGTGTTTTACATATTTTTATCTATTTTAGTAAAATTCTTTTTAGAGCATACTTGGTCTGTCTTTGATTTCTTTTATTTGTAAGAAAGTATATATGGTTATAGCAGACACTAGGATAAGCTTGAATGGTGGTACCAAACTGGAAAGAGAAGCATTTTAAATCTGAGGCCTTTATAAAAGTTTTTAAGGGTTCATCTCTATATACCTGGTTAGGTGCCCATAGGCAAATATATCTGGCTCCCCAAAGACAGAAATATCTGAGCCTGTGCATTGGGTACACTAGCAAGAGGTTCACAGTTTGAATCCCTCCAAGACTTGAGACCAAAGGTTGATCTGAACTCACAAAATAGACAAGAGGGTTACCTTGTTCTGTTAAACTGTTCACAAGACTGCGCTCGGAGGTTGGCACTTTGGGAGTAGAAGGCCTGACCTGCTGAGTGGGTTTGTGACACCATGCACCCAAACTATAGTAGGAGGACCCCTGCCATAAGACTTACATGCTTCCTGGCCACACCACTCCTGAGTGGCACCCCCTAGCTGTTGCCCAAGCCATCCAACACAACACGAAGTGGTGAGAGACATTGTAGTGGGTGTCATTTATGAGAAAAGGCAGTCTATGCAAAGTAGTGCCATCTAGTAGTGAAAACAATTAACAGTATAAAAGCAGTGCTGAGTAACTGTTACAGTGAAAATAAACCTCTAAGGCTGTTCTATAGTACAGCAAGTATAATGGTCAAAGAGGCTCTCGAACCTTCCCAACTAGTGGATTTACCATTAGTTGAATAGTTAGAGTTACTGCTTTGGTACTCAGGGTCCCAGTTTGATTCCCGGCATTAGCTAGAAATGAATCTGCCCAAGTAAAGGGGAACAACCATAGCAGTGGTGATGAGGATATGGGATGCTTCACCCTTAAAAAAGTAGTGCAGTATATGAAAAAAAGGCAGTATGTGAAAGCAGTGCTATCTGGTAGTAAAAACTGAAAGCAGTCAAAGCAATGCTGAGTAATCATGATGGTAAAATGAGACCTGCTGAGGTGGTCTATGGGCTAGAAAGCATGACAGTCAAAGTAGCCTCTTAACCTCCAGCTAGAGGGAATTTGTTTTTATCTGAATGGTTAGAGCTGCTCTTCCTGCCTTCGGGGTCCCGACATCCCAGGATGGGCAGGAGGGGCATCTAGTCAAGTAGAGGTGACAGACATAATAGTAGGTGTTTTGTACAAATAAAATGTAATTTCTTACAAAGGGGATGACACAGTCCAGTAGTAGTAGTAGTAGTATTAGCTGTAATGTTTAATGTAATAAAGTGCCCTTTCATGGGCTCAGCACACCAAAATATATTCTTTACAGAAAGGTAGGTAAACTTCAATGAAATAATCAGCAAAAAAACATATTACAATAGGTGGATGCACTTACACTCTTAGGGTACCAGAACAATTCACCTTCAAGTACCAGTTCTCTTACCCTAAGAATACATTTGAGACTATCTTTACAACTGTAAGACTGATCCCTACAGCAGTACTGAAATATGTTATACTAAAAAAAAAATGTTCTTAGCCAATCAGAATGCAGAATTACTATCTGGTTATTCTGCGAGAACCGAACAGTAGACTGAATAATGGAACAGTGGCTCTGCATTCTGATTGGCTAAGAGCAGTAATGGGACAGTGTTTCTGCATTCTGATTGGCTGCTACATGTATAAGCAACCCATCAGAGAACAAGCTCAGTCTGTCCTCTCACCTCAACACACATCAGCCAGTTACAGATCTTTAGGAATGCTATAGTGCATTTGTGAGAAACAGTTCTTACTTTCTCACAGATGCACTGTAGCACAACAGATTTTATCAGTTTTTTAATAAAAAAATGTTTCAGTTTAATAGCAATAATGCCATTAGACTGGTCTGAGTTTCCTCAGTAGTAATCAGACGGGGGGGGGGGTTAATTCACACCTCAGCCTTTGGCTTTGGTGTTTGTTACCCATAATCCAGTTATTACCTCATAAACCTAGATTACTATAGTGTTATCACTGTAATATATGCCTCCAGTGGGTCTTTGTCCTGAAAAACAGTACGAGTGTGAAAGAAGGCCACGAAAGTACCCAGTGAGGCAGATCTAACTAAATAAATAAGGAATACACAATGGCCTACTCAAAATATGCAATTTATCTCCACGTATAAGGGCACAAGACCATAACTTGTGAGTCACAAACCCATGAGTGAGTTATGAAAGTCTTATCCCCTCACAAGTGGAAATAAATTGTGTATTTTGAGTCAAGCCATTGAATATTTGATTAATACAATATAAGTTTAACATTTATAACTTTTTAAAATCACCTTTTTGTGTGACGATGTTTCTGTTTTTCTAATTTAAACTGTTGGCTTCAGTGCTGCTTAGGCCTGTTATGATTTAATCATCACTGTTATAGCTGTTCTACTGCAGACTGGTGAGACTATGGGGCCTCAGGATTTCCCCACACTCACATGTCTCTGCTGTTCCATCTCTGATATCTCATATTCTATTTTTCCATTGGTTACTGTTTCTATTCTGATCTTTCTCTTTCATCTCTCTCTGCTGTAGGGTCTGCTGACCCTGGCCAAAGTTAACTTTTCTCCTCACCCCATAGGGTGGGGTAAAAGCCACTGCTTTACTGATGTTTCTCTCTCTCACTCTCTCTCTCTCTCGCTTGCTCTTTCTGGCAAGTACTCTGCAGTCCTCTCCAAGCTTAAGCTTCAGAACTAAAACATATGCTCTGCTCTCTCCACATATAGGCATGGGTATGGGCAAGCAGCAACCTATATTAGCATAGCCACTGAGAACACATGCAACCATGCATATTAACTCAAAAGTCAAAGCTACTTTCTCTGGAGGAGCCTGGAGGGGTCCAAGACTCAGGCATTTCTAATTCACGCCATTAACTCTTTAGTAACAGAACTCTACCCAGAAAGATGAGATACTGGTTAAGCAGTGTTTTATTTTTTTGTCCAGTGATACTAGCAGGGTTTTCCAGAATGCTGAAGGACTGACAATCCAGTCAAATGTAGCTGTGGTAGCACACAACACTACCATGTGGTGGCAGACCCAGGTCCTACTTTAATATTCTGGGCCAGAGCTGCTTGGAGCACACAGTGAAGGCAGCACATTGAGATGGGGGGGTATCATTAGCCCTGCTTCTTGACCCCTTTTGTTGAGGATGGTGGGGCAGCCTTGGCATTTTGGGAGACCAGATGAAGTCCCTCCTGCCCTCACAGATTAGAACTTAACTTGAGCAGCATAACTCTTATGGAGGTGAGTAAAGTTAAGCATTGAAAACCACTGGTCATGTATGAAGGAGGTCCCAGATTCCCACATTACAAGGCCCAGCACCATCCATGTCTCCTTTGACGACCACAATCCAAACAGGCAATCCTAGGAATAGGCCTCTTTTATTGCTGGAACCAGGCTTGATTGTTGGGGAGTTCCCATGAGGTGCATGGCATGGGGCAGTGGCTCAGATGGAGCTAGCTGGGTGTGGGGATGATGCCCAGACAGGAGACAGCAAGTGCTATAAAAGAAAAGAAAAAATAAAGATTTGATCAATATCACCAGAGTGCAGAATGATATCAGCCATTCTCTCTTCTAGACCAAAACTGAAACAGCATTTTCAATAAGAGCACCTTAGCTCTATTACACCACCCTGTAGCAATTATTCTGCATTTATTACTTAATCAAATTAGTTACACGTTAACGGTCACTTAACTACACTGTAGTAACAGTGTAATTACACTGCCTTGTTGTATGTAATTAATTAGTTACATTGAAACAGATGTTTAAAGTGTAACCATCAAATTTTGAACATGATGGTTATGCAGTTGCTAAGGAACTATTATTACAAAAATACCCCACACATACAGCATTTAATGTCCTTACTAAACTATCAGACAGTCACCTAAGTGCATACTCTGTAATACTGAGCAAGTCATTTAACTTCCTTGTGCTCCCAGATTGCATCTGGAAACAAGCTTTGGCTCAGTGTGCTACTCCTGGTTAACCAATGTTCCCTTTACAATTGATAAGTGTATTTGCTGAAAGCGTATATGGGTACACTGAGCCGGAAAATTCGTGCATCTGGTGGAAGAGTCAGTGGTGAGCATCTGTTCTGAATACCTACAGCCCCAGGGAGGGTGGGTGGGTAACTCCTGACAATGCACAACTGACCTCTGGTTTCCCAGTAGTAAGTCACTTAGGTAAGAATATGCATTCCTATGTTGCTGTTGAGAGGAAAATCCAGCTTCTGGCACAACAAAGGACAACGTTGACATTGCACAGCAGTATCATGTGTCCAGCATTAACAGTACCAACAGGAGTGTGGAGGGTTGAACTGGTCCCAGACCACTTCTGAATGGTGAATGTGTCCCCACTCTCAATGAGGGGTGGGACTGAGATAATAAAATCAGATTCTGAGCAAAACTAAGTGGTACATAGGCAACTGATGTCACCATGCTTCCCTCTCCGCTGCCTACTTGTGGTGCCCAGATGTCTTGGTCCCAAGTCTTTCACACTATGAATGGCAAAAGTTCTGGCCAGTATTAGCTCACAGATGGACAGCTCCATCCAGAGGAATGAGACCAGGGCATAAAAAGGACTGGCTGTGGTCAGTATCAACTCCTCCAGATAGTAATGAAATACAGGCTTGTGACTGGGCCTGGGAAGAGCCTGATCCATGAGGATAGGAGATGGGGTGAAAATAGTAAGTAAAAAAATGTCCTAAATATAATTTTGCCAGGATATGCTAAGAGGGAAAGGCAGGGAGAGAACTGAGAAAAGAACAGACATGGAAATTACAGTTCCCACTAACAAATATTTATCTTTTTTGTAGCTGTTGGTGCATCATCTAGCCCATGTTCTGAAACCTACTGTGGATCTGCTCCAGAGTCTGAGATTGAGTCTCAGAATCTTGCTAATTTCATTCGTAAGAACATCTCTAGCATCAAGGCCTATTTAACTATCCATTCTTACTCTCAGATGCTGTTGTTCCCTTATTCTTACAAATATGGTCTTACAGCCCACAACACTGAGCTGGTATGTATTAATATGAAAATCTTTGCTAACTACTTTATTTCATGAATTACAAAGTAAACAATTAAACATTGTAGAGCATGCTTAATGTTAAGATTTGTACATGCCTTGTGTATTTTATGAGGCACAAAGTGCTTACAACCAACCAATGTGTAGCTAAAACTCACAGTTATACACATCCTAAAGTGCACAATGAGGCAATAATACACAATCAACAATAATAATGATCCCCCACCACCAAAAATCCTTCCAACATAAAATGTGGCTCCTGAGCAGCAGCATTTTAAAGCAAGTGAAAACAAAAACAAGCACTTACTGCAGGTGTAGGTGTACATTTTTAAGGGGGTGTAGATTTTAGGAGGGGTTGTGATAGAGATTTAGGAGTGCTGTTGGGATGAACATTTTGGGAGGGTTGCATAGTGCAACATTTTCAAGTAGGCAGGCACATCATTAGGGGACATGATGATGTAAATTGGTGGAAGAGTGTAGGGCAGAAATCGCTTGGAAGGCTTTAGAGGTAAAACATTTAGGAGTTGTACAGAGATGCACATCTCAATATGGGTGCAGAGGTGGAACTGTCAGGGGGTTGTAGGTTACATATAGGTGGAGAAGACAAGGACAGAAACTGCAAAACAGTGAGGGTACACATTTCATATGGGTTGTCACTGAGCAAATTCTGAAGTGTATAAATTCTGAAAAGAATGCAAGGGTGAAAATTTCAGGAGAGCAGTGATGCAAGATAAGGAAAGGTTGAGGTATAAATTTTGAAAGTGGTGTGGAGAGTACACTGTTATAGGAAAGGTGGGGGTGTAATCTGGAACCTGTCCTTGTTGTATTGTTATTGTCCCAACCCAAAAAAAGAGGTAAATGTGGCAAGCATTTGGGTCATGTTAAACCCTAAGAATTAAATTATTACAAAAACTACAGTGCAAAACTGCAAAGATGTGCGGAATAAAGATTGACATACAGCTTTTTGACAAACAATTGACATATAGCTCTTTGACAAAACAGTTTTATAAGCCATAAAGCACAATCATTATAATCAGCAAATCTGAAACTGTAAAAGATAATCATAAGTGAAAGAAGACCAAGAAAAGAGCACTTGAAAAGCAACCCACTGAATTCACTAGGTGTGCCTTTTTAAGTCTGATTTACACTTACCTCTCTGTTGGCAGCAGATCTGTGTGGATGGTTAGCAGAGGTGCTCCACTGCAGGGGTTTTCATTCGCTGTGGTGTTGGGGAACAGAAATGCTGCAGGCATTTTGCATCCATTCTTGGACAGCTCCCCCAAAGTGTAGCAATGCAGCTGCCCCATCCATGTCATGGTCAGGGGATTTAGGGAAGGTACCCTTGTAGGGAGAGGCAAGAGTGGGAGGAGGTTTCTTTAAGTACTGTAATTAAAAAAGGATGACACCAGGATCTTGGGTCAGTAACTGGAAAGATGGAGAAAACACTTAAAGGGAACAGAGGTGGTATTTTCTTTTTTTCTTTTAAAACAAAGATGGCACCAGGAGAATGGAAAACAGAGAAGGAGAGAGTTCAACATCTCACTTGAGGACTGCCTCACCATAAAGATGGTCCGCCTCACCCAGGTCAGATTGTTTACCTAGCAAGTATTTTTTAAAGACACATCAGAGAAGGGAGTCAAGCCATGCACATCTCGTTCTACAGCACCAATATGTAGACATGGTGGAAACAGATGCAAAGCTGTGCTCTGCATATGGAAGCCATGCTTCTCCCTCAGCATAGTGGTGGGTTTAACAGGCATTTAGTTTTTATACAGCTAAGCTATACTCTTGCAAAATTATGAACCACTGTATTTTGTGAGGAGCCACTCATTTGCTTAAATGCACATCACATGGAGAATGTAAACTCCTGAACCTCTAATCCAAATCCAACATTCAAATCAGTAAGAACTATTGAGCCTGAGCAGACCATTCGGCACAGTGGTTGGACTCCTGCTCTCAAAGCCAGTGACCTGGGTTCTGGAATGAGTCTGGGTCATTGGGGTCCAGCTGGAGGGAGGAGAACTGAGTGTCCTAGAGGATCATTTTCCCGGGGGGGAGGAAAAGTCACTATCCTCACTGCAATAGTGTCCCCCCAGGTGAATAGGGAATTGGACCTAGGAAATTCAGTTGATGTGGTATATTTGGACTCTGCGAAGGCACTCAATAAATTGCCTCACATAGAATTATTAAAACTGTTGGAGAAGATCAACTTGAATCTCAGCATTTGTAACTGGGTGTCAGCATGGTTGCAAGGGAGACAACAAAGGGTATCCATTAAGGGAATATTTTCAAATTGGTCTACTATTACTGATGGTGTACCTCAGGATTGCGTTTTGGGACCTTGTTTATTTAACATATATATAGCCTCCCTACAATCAAATAATCCTGGGGTATGGTTATATAAGTTTGCTGATGATTGTAGGCTGGGGGCAGTTGTGAACACTTATGAAGAAGTGATGGAATTGCAGAGCACCATAGATAGCATTTCTGATCGGACCATTACTAATAAGTTGGTTTTGAATACCACTAAATGTAAGGTGTATCCTTTTTATAAGGTAGTATATCACAGCAGCAGCATTTGCAGTGATAAAAGAGAATTATCATCTAATGTGTAAGAAAAGGTGGTCAGGAGATATGTACAGAAACTAAACAATCAGTAATTAAAGGTGAAAGACTGTATCTAGGCTATAGTGTGGCTTCTCGTTACTTCCAAAAGACATATAACCATTACAGTTAGAAGATGTGCATTTGAGGACTGTTCCAGTATTAAGGAAAGGAAAGCATGTGAGCCAGTAGCAACCTCTAAGCCCTGAGATTTAATATGTTCCCTATAGGTACAGGTACAGTATACCAAACAACCCCCTCCCAAAAACTGTGCTTATAGTTCCACTGCATAATTTAAGTATAAAGTCAAATCACTGCATTTGCATGAGCTTTCATTGTAGCAGCACAATTATAAAACAAATCCCTTTGTGTTACAGTTATGCAAAGCAGTCTTTCCATATTTGGCATTTGTTGACTTATTCCATATATTTCAGCTGCACTAACTGTAAAAGTTAATGTAAGGATATTCCAGGTTGTTATGTCTGTCAGTGATCTTGCAATTTATTATGATAAGTAAAACCAAACTGAAGAATTGATATCTCCACAGGGGCATCCTTCATGCCCTTGATAGGTGGAGCATATGCTTTGTGGACATCAAAGATTCAATGTCACTTGTCAGAATAAACTACAGTACTTACAGTATTTATCCTGTTGCACTAACCAGTTTTCTCAAAAAACTACACTTTCCCCTACCAAACATGAGGTCAGGTAATTTCTCGAATAATCTAATATGCTCAAAGGATTACCTTGTGTAAATAGTTTCAGCACCATTCATTCAGTTTTATTTCTTTCCTACAGAATAATCTTGCCAGTGCTGCCGTTGCACAGCTGACCAGTCTATATGGCACAAGCTACACTTATGGCCCTGGAGCAGTAACAATTTGTAAGTTTCTCAATTTAAACATTGTGACAGCTTGCAATGTATTTTGTTTGCGCGTGTGTTTTTTTATTGTTATTATCTATGCCTCTATAAAGTATTTCAGCTAAGGTGGGTGGTCTCATGGAAACTGAAAATTACATTCCTCTGTATGCTGTGCCTCAGGGCATTTAGCCAGGAGTGGCCTTTGATTAAGCTGTCCTTTTCCTGTCCTGTAAAGGCCCTTTATTTTGGGTAAACTTCAAAAGACTGAGTCCCTTCCATAGAAAAAAGAGACATGTTTTGAATGCAGACAGGTCTAAGGCACAGTAAAACATTTCCAGCTGTGCTTGATAGCCAGGATAACAATACAAGCCAAGGCAAACACACAAATGCAGCTTGGACCAGTCTGGGAAAAAGGTGGTCCACAGAGATCAAAAGGAGAGACAGGGTGTGTCACAGAGGCCTGTCCAGTGATGAAGGGATACTGGGCCCGGCCAGCCAAAGATATTTATTTTGTATGTTTGTAATGAGAATGCAGTTATTCTGGGATTTTATACTAGTAACATTGCCAAGTTTGCCATAACTCACCAGTTCCCAAGTGTAAGCACCTTCTACTCCGCTTAGAATTTAGAAAGCTTTGAGTTAGGGTTTTCCTGTGTGATCTATCTCTTCCGTAAATATGCTTATTTTTATCTCTGTAGAAATACAGTCCTGTATTCCCCATAGTTTTAGTGTGTATTATCCTGTAATATATGTAAATATATGGGGGTACTAAATGTTATTTTTATATACTTCATGCTTTATGTGACTAAGTCATTAGATAACCAGGTGTACAGTAAATTGGCAAAGTCTGTGATCCATTTCTGAAGAGACAGGCTACAAAGTTACCATACAGTATCTAAAGCAAAGTGTTCTCAGCTGTGACAAAAGGGGTGGGTTGTTTGTCCTTTGGGAAAGAGCCCTGTACTGTGTGAGCAGTTGCTCTAGTGGGATTCAAGCCTAGAGATACCCCAAGTGATAGCCATATAGAGTGTTGATGGCTTAACAAGGACAACTTTTCAGACATCTGAAGGGTTGTGAAAACTGGTAGCAGTGCAAACTGAGTTCTGAGAGAAAGCCCAGCTTTGACATACATAATACTTTTATTTTTTGTAAGCTTTCTTTATGCTCCATCTCTGGCCACTTAGACTGTCTCCAGTTTGGTCACTCAGCACAATCCATCCCACCTGCTTGAAGTCTCCAGCCTTACCTTACCAGTGGGGGGACCTCCATTCCAATCTATCAACCCCCGGATCAAAGCCCCCCCAGGGTGGGACTGTTGACTCCTCTGGTGACCTTTCTGAAATGAATTGATGACCAGGGATTGTGCAGAGCACTGGAGGCAGGTTGGAGGACCTGGTGATGGGTGTGGGGGGTTGGCCACTGGACTCACCTTCACCTACCGAGGGCCAGGGCCATTTTTCCTTGTTCCGTTCCTTGGCTCGGACATGCAATGTGTCCAGCACCTGCATGCATGCTCCTGCACATGCACACAGGTTGCTGTCGCAGCCAATCCCCTTACAGAGGATCCCAAGGACTGTCATACCACCAGTCACCACTGGGAGTCACTGAAACCTGGGATCTAAGATCCCCCCTCCCTCCCAGGAGAGAAGAGCAGTCCTACAGATGCTCAATCCTCTCCTCCCCTGCCAACCCCCAACAACCAGAGGTCACTTCCGAACCCGGGCCACCAGCATAGCATGAGGTGTGGCATCCAGCAGTGCCTCAACCCTCAGCACCACCGGGCTGGCCGATACACATACTACTGATCTAAAAAAACAAATACTAGTATATAATCTAACCAAATTTTGACACACATAATAATACTGATCTAAGAAAATAAATATATATTCTCTAAAGCATTTAGTTTTAAACTATTATTTACAGTGTTTTTATGTCCTACAATTCAAGGAGAGATTCATCTAAATTCATATTAAAATACTAAAAGCAAAGATCACTATTTTGCTCATTGGTCATTTACTGACCAGTAAAAGAACAGATCAGAAGTCATTATTAGTATTATAATTAAAACACAGAAACATAGGAAATAGAATACAAGACCATGGGTTCACTCTGTTAGTCTACAACCATCCATTCAGAGGCAACAGTCAGTATTATGTGACATAGTTGTGGTAATTGATTAATGGAATGCATTACCAGTATAATTAATAGACTTTGGACCTAACCTGCAAAAGATCAAGGAGGTCCTATACACCAGTGTAAGGGTGCAAAGTGTAGATTGTGATGCAGAGAATTTCTGCTCCACAGATCCACAGTTCTAAATGTGTCCCCTCTTCTACACCTGATTCCAAGCTGTATGAACATCTATGCAGATGGCAGAGTCGCATACGGGCACAAGGATAGAGGTGTGCAAGCCTGTGATTTTGAAAATGATTCACAAGCTTTTAGGGGCGGTCACACAAGTGCCAGAGGTGTTATGCAACTTGGGTCTGTCATAATGCTGGCTGGCCCAGTGTTCAAGTTCCCTGTGGTACTGGTGAGGCCATTCTTGGACTTTCTGAGCCCCAGCACCAGTTGTACCAGCCCTCCAGGCTGGCATGGAGGGTTAGGAAACATTTCCATATTTTCTATTATTTTTTGATGAAACTCTCTCTTTAGTATATGGCAGTCCTTGGAAGATGCCATATGCCACAATTCCCCGCTCTGGACAGAGTGGGGGATCCATGCAAGTGGCAGATCAGGTATCAAATTGGATGCCTTCCATCCATCCCCACTCCAAGCCCCCCATGTTCCTCTGACCCCTCTGCACTACTGTCCACACAGGGGAGGAAAAAGAACCAAGAGTTGGTGACCGGGGTCGATGGATCTCACTTCTGGCATGTCCATCTGTCAGCAAGGAGTTCTGTAGCCTAGATACACACATTTGACCTGTATACTGTCGACCTTTGTGCACTGGGCCCTCTGACACTATGAAGAGGAAAACAACCACTGACTGAAATATGTGAGCACCTGAGACTAGGTGATCTCCCCTTTCCTCCCAGACATACTAATTCTGCAATGAGGTATATGCCTTGTGACCCTCCCCTTCTTTCCCCAGTAAATTAAATGCACTGCCAACTTATGTTATTCTCCATGTGGACATGCTCCAACTTGAATTTAAAAGATTCACCACACTCCACTTCCACCTTTTCCTTTGGAAGACTGTTATATTCAGCAGGTTTACTACTCTCTGGGTGAAAAGAATGCTTGTTTACATTACCGCTAATGCTATCTCCCATTCACACCGTAATTCAAAACCTTGGAGTGTCTTATTGCTCTTATAAAATGGCCCTTCATTTTTAGAAGAAGTTTTTTTTTTTTTGGAAACACATTTTTAAATAAGTAAAAATGTAAACGAAAGTGTGGTTTTAACATAAAATCGTCCTCCACCTACTGGTACTAGATTAGTGATTAATGTACTAATAGTATTAACAATAATAATTATAGGATATTGATTACTGTGATTCAGTAGTTGTGGTTTTATTTTATTTAGTTAATGTTATACAGTGTGTGCCTTCGTGCCTACTCTAGCAGCTTGTTGATGCCCTACTACTGTCCCATCAAATGTCCAGCCAGCAGTACACTTGGAAGACAGTTGCTGCACACTTCTATTGCCTTTAATGTACAATACAAACAGGACAGCATCCCCAGAGACTCTGACTCTGTGCAGAGCAAGCTGCCCAAAGAGATCAGACATACAGAATACCTTCTAATATACTGATCTGATATTCTAATTTCTTGCTAATAGTCTACGGCAGCTGTGACACTTTGGCATGCATCAGATGGCCCTGAGATGTGGACAACTTATCTGTAACCAAAGAATATTTATACTTTGTCTGCAAGTGACACCTGTGCCCTTCCTCATGCTGCAAATAGCGGTCATTAGGCAAACCTTCATCTAAGAGACTCAGAAAGACTAATGGACTAACTCACCAATCGCCGTGGAAAAGCTCCTCAGTGCAGCTCACAGACTATAAGCAGCTCTTTGGGCAACACTTCTTTCTGCAGCAAGGACAAGCTCATGAAGTTCTGTGTACAGCTAGGGTTTCTAGGAAAGACACCACAGGAGGAGAATGACAAGTGATGGGGAAGAGCACTCACGAACCAGGAAGCCAGTACAGTGGAAGAGAACATGAACTGTGCTTGCTGCCATAGAACACAAGGTAGTGGTTTGAAAATTGTGGAGCACAAAAATGCTCTTTACGTTGGCTGCTAAAGGACACACTCGCTGCAAGAGTAATGGGCTACTGGCTGCAACTTAGGCAAAAAAAAAAAAACACTTTATTTTGTTTGTGCTTCTTCAGTGGGGGTCACTGTTACAAAAATATAAACAGTAGAGTACTGTCCTTGCCTGGGGGAAACAATGGCAGTGGCAAACTTCTGAAACATTCTGAATAGAATCTTTAAAATTAAGTAATGAGCCACCAGGTTCTGTTCTCCAGCTGTTTTCCCAGGACTAGTTATTTATAGTGCAATATTGTCCCATATTGCACTATAAATGACCAATCAGATTAGTCCATTGGGCTCTGCCATTTTATAAGTAAGCAATAAGACACAATGGGGTGTGCATTACAGTGTGACAACCACAATCCTATGGGCATAGTTAGGCACGAGGCAGGAGGCCAAATGCCGGTCAAACTAGGAGTGCCGCTATCATACCACAATGCACAACTCCAGAGTGTTTTATTGAGCTTATAAAATGGCCCTTTATTTTTTTATTTGGGAACACATTTATAAATAAATAAAAATGTAAATGAAAGTGTGTTTTTTAACATAAAATAGCCCTTCTGCCTAATGGTGCTAAATTAGTGATTACATTATTAATAGTAATAACAATAATAATTATAGTAATACTGATTATATTTTCTGTGATTCAGTAGTTGTGGTTTTAGTTTACTTAGTTAATGTTATACAGTGTGTGCCTTCCTGCCCACTCTAGCATCTTGTCAATGCCCTACTACTGTCCCATCAAATGTCCAGCCAGAAGTACACTTGAAAGGCAGTTGCTGGCACACTGCTATTGCATTTATTGTACAATACAAACAGGACAGCATCCCTGGAGTCTCTGACTGTGTGCAGAGCAATCTTCCCAAAGAGATCAGCCATACAGAATACCTTCTGATATACTGATCTGATATTCTCATTGCTTGCTAATAGTCTACGGCAGCTGTGGCACTTTGACATGCATTAGATGACCCTGAGATGCAGACAACTTATCTGTAACCAAAGACACCTGTGCCGTACCTCATGCTGCAGACAGCGGTCTCAAGGTAAACCTTCATATGCGAGACTCGGAGAGACTAACGGACCCACTCACTGATCACTGTGGAAAAGCTCCTCAATGCAGCTCACAGACTACAAGCAGCTGTTTGGACACTTCCTACTGCCACAAGGACAAGCATGTGAAGTTCTGAGTACAAGCTAGGGTTTCAAGGGAAATCACAACAGGAGGAGGAGGAAAAGAAATGAGAAAGAGTACACATGAACCAGGAAACCAGTACAGTGGAAGGAAACATGAAGTGTGGTTGCTGCCATAGAGCACAAGGTAGTGGTTTGAAAATTGCAGAGCACAAAAATGCTCTTTATGGTCACCGCTAAAGGATATGCTCACTCCAAGAGTAGTGGGCTACTGGCTGCAACTTACGTAAAAAAATAAACCACTGTATTTTTTTCATGCTTCTTTGGGGGAGGGGTCACTATTACAAAAATATGAAAAGCAGAGTACTATCACTTCCCTGCCTGCCTGCCTGCCACAGTAATATATTAAACTATTTTAGTTGATATGTTACCAGGGAAAAAAACAATGGTGGCAGTAGACGTCTGAAATATTTTGAGTAGAATCTTTACAATTAATTAATGAGCCACCAGGTTTTGTTCTCCAGCTGTTTTCCTGGGACTAGTTATTTATAGTGCAATATTGTCCCATATTGCACTATAAATAACCAATCAGATAAGTCCATTGGGCTTTGCCATTTTATAAGTATAGAATATGCACTGTAGTTCTACTACTCACTATTTTAAAAGGTTAAATCCTATTATTAGCCTACTTTTTCTAGGCAAAACATATCTAGTGTAGATAAACATTCCTGTCACTTAACCTCTCCATTCACTTAAAGTTGTTCTGTGCTGCTGCCTAGGGTTGGCCTTAGGGGTATCCCGTGACATTGGCGACCATGATTCGGCACTTTCAAAAAGGTCAACTCAATCACAGCTCCTATTGACAGGGCTACCAAAGACAGAGGGCGACCGGATGGGAGGGTCCATGAATATAGTGACAGGATGTCACTATAAGTATATGCACACAGGGGGGAGTGAGCATGATGAGCAACGAGCAGAAGGGAAGGGAGGGTTTGTGTGGCATGGTGGGCTGCAGAGCTGATCCAATGGTGTGGTGGGTGGGTGGCAGGCTAAGGTTGCAAGGGTGCCGGGTTCAGGTCCCAGTGCATGTACATTTTGTTGCTCCCAGCCCAAAATTTTCCTTTTCCCTGTTTAACACCCCCCCCATGCACTCCCCTGGAGTTGAAGAATGCTTTAATAGGGGGGTGCTGGGGCAAGGCCCCCTGCATAAACAAGAAAAGCCTAAGTCCCCGGCTCCCTTTTGCTGTGCACCAGGAGTGTGCATTGTCGAAATTAATTTTCGGTGATGTGCATTCGCCCTAACACCGATCACCTTTCCGCGATCGCCATTATGACATGGAACTGACCTTAGGTCCTAAGGGACACAGCAGAATAGCAGTGGACAGGGCCAGGAGGTTGCTAGCTAGTACAAAGTGCCTGAGGACTGGGAGGACCAGTAAAAGTTGAAAAACAGCAAGAATGAAAAAAACTATTTAGAAAAAAGCAACTATTGTAGCAGCATGCACCTGTATATTTATACTAGTTGCCCATTCCAGCCAGTGTAGCCAATCAAATCCTATCATAGCTCATAAGTGGCTGAAAAACAGGGGTCTCTAATTAGTAACACTTTCTGCACAACTGATGTGCTTCTTTCCCTGCGGAGAATAATGGGGATATGTAACCTGGAAATTATATGTGAAGTGTCCCTGGCTGGACAGCAAAAATGTTATGCTACTGATGAGGTTTAAACAATCATCCACACATTTTTCCTTTTTTCTTTTCCCATAAT
The DNA here is from genome assembly GCA_016271365.2 of Neoceratodus forsteri. Classification (NCBI taxonomy): domain Eukaryota; kingdom Metazoa; phylum Chordata; order Ceratodontiformes; family Ceratodontidae; genus Neoceratodus; species Neoceratodus forsteri. The sequence goes on along the minus strand of CM028137.1, from coordinate 254,017,974 downwards.
TTTCACCTGATTCCTCTGTCCCCCAGCCTAATGTTTGGGCTACTGTAGCAACAGTAACTCCCCGCCTTTAGCCCGGAGGGAAACAAGCTGCTGCTGCTGCTTTCACAACCAATACCAATGCCTTTCTATAATTAGTTAGTAGAGGGCTGTGACATTTCCAGCTGGATCATATCTTCCTTCCCTCTCATAAGCCAAACATCTCACATCAATGATGCAGCCATTGCCCAGCAAGCTCCAGCATATCCCACTCATTAAATAAGTTGTAAGCAAGCCTCACTCCTGTCCCACAAGACGAGTGGCTACATCCTGCAATTTCTGACTGAGGCATGGGTCTTTAAACCTCTGGGGCAAGGGTCCTGGATTTGGGGGTTGTTAGATGGGAAATTAGTGATGCAGTACATCCACACAGAGAAGTCCCTTAAGATACCAGATAGCACTTAGGACATTACCCCCAGAAAACAGTACAGTTCACAATCACACACGCCCCACCCCACAGTGATATAACAGTACAGTTTAATATGGCAAGGTACAAAAGGTAACATGCAAAATAAGGAAGAGGTTTATTAAAAGAAGGGGGAACAAGGTACAGAGAAAAGAAAGGATGAGGGTTAAGTAGATTACGCAGATTACATAGAAACTTGACAGCAGAAAAGGACTGCAGGACTGCACCGGTCCATCTTGTCTGCCCTTTACATCCTCCGCTGCTCCCCACCACCATTATACTAATTCCAGATCTTCACCTTACAGACCATGCAGTAAATACTGTGCAGTGACAACCCCTCACATGCTTCCCCCATACGTCTCACAGTGTCTCCTAACTGGTGACCAGATTTAACCTTCAGTCTCTAAGGAACTCTTTTCACAATTACTGTGCCACCACTTAGTTGAATTGATGCAAACTCCATGAGATGAAGTTGACGGGGGCAGTTGCATTAAGTCACTAAACATACAGAAATATATAATCTGTGGCTTCTAATATCTTACAGGCCATAGGCAAACAAATGCTGCATGGTCAAATCCCTGAGTCACACTCACAGTTTCCTGTGCCAGCAGGTATGCATGTACTGGACATTTGGCATGCTGACAAAACAATGTCCATAGAATATCTGGGATCCCATCATGGGAACATGGCTGCACTGGGACCCAGGCTCTGCACAGCCCAACCCACCAGTCCCAGCATAGTAGTTGGCTCTGTACAGTCTCAACGGTTTCTAGCTAGCAACAAATAAATCTCTGTAGTATCCATGGTGTTTCTGTGAGACAGTGGCTGCATGGGGATCCAAGCACTCAGTCTCCTATATCATCAGTTCCAGCAAGGCAAATTCCCTCTTAAGTTGGATGGAAGCACCACTTGTGGTCGACAGTAAATTTGCTGACCTCCCGCTCAGCGACAGCACAATACCGACATCGATATCATCTCATCACAAAAGGAAGTGTTTTTTGCGGGGGGCTACACTCTGCCCCCCGCACCCCCTGCATTTCAATATAATCAACTCCAGGTCTGAGTTGTTCCAGGAAGGGAGCAGAACACTGGGAGAAAAGCATCAGTGAAAAAAGACCATTACAGCAGCTTTCGCTCTAATGGTCCGTTTTTGGACTTCGCTGTCAGGGTGTCGCTCTAGAGTGGCCACCGAAGCTGGAAATGGCAGGAACTGTTACCTAGCCAGCTGCTCAGCCACACAGGACTCACTGGTCACTCACATGGCTCTCTCTTCTTCTGATCATCAAAGATCATTCAAATGGTTGGACTTCAGGTAGACATCCACCTCAGCCTCTTCTCCACGTGGTTGCCTGGCAAGCTGTCTGCCTCGCTCTTGCTGCTGTGGCCATGTGAGTCATCTTTCTCTCTCTCTCAGACTCTGCTTACACACTCTTTTAAACAGTCAAATGGGCTTAGGGCTATTCAAACCTCTAAAGTTAGACCATGCAAATTTTGACTGTTGAACCATGTAAAGTTCGCCAGAGTTCTGGCAGATTAATTCACATTGGTTCAACTATTGAAAACCATTAGAAAATGGAATTAAATGAAATAACAGAATGCACTGGGCTGATGAAGCTCCCAAAACAACAGGATGATGCAGTGGGCCACAGTGAGGGGTACCGGTCCCCAAAATTGTGTCCATTCAGTTAGTACCAAATGTGGGCAATCCTAGTAGTAATAAACAAGAGTCTGTCGCTAACAATGCCCAATATAGCATGACGGTAACTATAAGGCTCATGTATGCCCACAAAATATTAGTACAGAATCCCACAGCATAGGCTACTGGTTCCAAAAATTGTGTGCCCATTGGAACAGTGCCACATATGGACACTGGACAAGGCTTGCCATTATGTCATGGATAAGTGTTACACACACTGGTTTCCAGAAAGTATTTATTTAGCCTGTGTAGCCCTTCCAAAAATTCACAAAACATTAATCTGAAGAAGGCTGAGTGAAGACAACAGTGCAGTATCCCAAAGTGTGGAATACTGATTCCAAAACTGTGTACTCATTAGGATAGTGCCACACATGGAAACGTCTTCCACAATGCCGTGGATAAGCACTGAACACACTGGTTTCATGGGGAACATTGCCCCAAACATTATGAACATAAAGACTCAGAGTTTCAGTTTGAAAAGTGCCACAAAAAGAAAAACTGAATTACAAAATAATTTTATTGGATGCCACCAAGGAGCCGACTACCAGGGGCCAGGCAGTGGCATGCTGCTAACTGGCTCACACTTGATGCCCTGCCCACTGTCCAGATCACACTGCAAAAAGCTGCCTCAGGACTCAGTAGGAGAAAAGTAACTACTGCAAGCAAGCCTGCAACTTGGGGGGAATGTAAATTGTAAAGTGTTTTTGAAACTGCCACAAAAAAAACCTTAAATTGTGAACGCGAAAAAAAAAACTATTTGAATTCTTTTATGAGATGCCATCAAGGTGCCAACATACCACCATCCTGCTGCCCGCTGGCACACTTCTAAGTAAAATTGGTAAATGAAAAGTAAATCCAAAAATCACATCTCAAGCTTCTGCCAGGGGCTTCAGTAAAAATCTGTTTGCATTTGTAATGCCCTGCTAAAATGCTAGTTCTGCAACAGAAAAAAAAAAATGTGATGTGCTGCTGAAATTAGGAAACAGGTGGGCATTGGCAGACAGTCACCTCATGCACCATCTACCCACTGTCCAGCCCCAACCACAGTCCTCCTCTTCCAGAGTCTCGTCTAGCCCCTCTCAGGCAAGCCCCTGGTTCCAGAGGCCTTCTGCAACACTGCTGCTCAGCCTGCCGTTTCGGAGGGGTTCTACTTTTTCATCCTCAAATATACCCCTTCAGTAGCCCTGCTGTTGTAGAACTAGTATAGGTCAAAAGATGCTTGGCTTTTTGAAAAAAAAATGTCCTAGCTACTCCAACTAGAAATGAGTCACAGCCCTGCCTGAGCTACCTAACAGTCCATCGACAAGCTCGCGAGTGAGATTTAATGCTGGCTCACGTTGTCAAGCTGAGTTTAGCTCCACCTCCAAACTGTGACTCACACTGTGCCCTAATTAACTATTTCAGGTGTGAGTTCTAGTTCACGGTTCAACTAGTTTGCCTGGTGCACACTATTCAGACCAGGGCAAACCAGTCAATCCAAAAGTTCACCTATTTCCCCTGAAAGTTCACCACAGTCTGAAAGAATCAACACCATAAGTTTGAGGTGTTCGATTGTTTTATAAAACCAGACTAGTTCCATCTGGAAACACACAAACTCTCTGCAGATAGTTGCCCCATGAACTCTTTCTATTGGGACACTTCTTTTGCATGCAGGGACCAAACACTGTGAGGTGGCTGTCCATGATCTCCAGAAGACTTGCTGGCCTAATGAATACATATCCCTAAAAGGGCATGCAACTCCTTCATTTTCCTGAGTGATGGTTGTATCTCTTCAGACACTCTGCAGCAGCTACACTTGCAGTGTCAGTGGCTATTGGCTGAGACTTTGCAAATGGGAGGTTCATTGCAAAGGAACCCTCTGATTGGCCAGCTGATTCACGTTACTTGCTTCTCTTGCCCACACTTCCAAGAAGTCTTCAATGTGGCTTCACTTTCCTGAACAGTTTCTTTGGTTAGCTGGATCTGTCACTTAAGGACTTGCTGGCCTCCTATAGGTTTGCTGTTTTTCCAGAACTGGAGACTGACCTTGGGCCCTACCACAGTTCAAAAAGACCAGAGGGTCCAAAATGGTAGTGCCCATGGCCTCTGCACATATTTTATTATTTATTTTACATTTTATCCCTCATTGCAGCTTCTGGACAATTCTGTGGTGCCACTGGCACAAAAACAGAGTGGCTATTCTGATGCCCAACTCCCCACATGCCATCCATCAGAACTGGGCAAATAGAGTGTCCTTGAGCACTGCATGCACTCTGTGGCTCCCTGTTGGTGCCTGTGTAAGACAGCAAAGAATGTTTGTGGTCCATGCAGCATCAAAGAAAAACACTGGCAGTCTCAGCCCCCTCTACAGTCATGAGAGCACAAGACAAAAAAGTATCTGTCTACTGCTCCCTGTGCTGCCAGCTCTTGCGCTGAAGTTCCATAGGCACCAGGAGCATGTCATGCAGCCCCAGCCACAATTTCAAGCTGTGGGTGGCTAAGCACCTCTGAGGAAGGAGACAGGCAACAAGATAACATTCTGAGGTTTATAATACAGACAACAAACGGAGGAAGGAAATAGATACAGATATTCACCTCAAACCTCCCCCGAAAAATCATACGGCTCCAGTCCTTTAAATCCTTAGACCTTACCCCACTCAGCTCTGCACTTGCTTCCACCGACTGGGCCCCCCTCTCCACTGCCATTTCTGTCGACCAAGCCCTTGACTATTTCAAGGATAAATTCATTGCCACCTGGAATGCCTTTGCTCCTTTCAGAAGGACCAGAGTCCATGGGCTTCACCTCCCCTGGATCACCCCCGAACTACTGGCCTGCTTCAGGGATCATGACCAGGCCTGGAGAACACACAAATCTACTAAACATACAAATGACTATGCCAAGTATAGACTGCTACGCAATTCATTTACTAAAGCTACTAGACTGGCTAAGACCAATTATTTAAACTCCTCATTCCTGACTAACATTAACTCTCCATCTAAATTCTGGAGGCTAGTTCATGACCTATTCTCTCCCCACTCGCACCCTCCCCATCCAGTTCTCAAAATAAATAACTCCCTAGTTTCCGACCCTGGCTCCATGTCCAATTAATTTAATGCCTACTACACCTCGTGCGCCACATCTCTTCTAAATTCCCTCTCCCCCTTGCCACCTACTAACTTCAGCCCTTCATCTCAGCCAGTGCCTACCCTTCCCCCTTTTTCCTTTTCTACTATCTCCTCTGACAAAGCTCTTAGGGCCCTCCTATCCCTCAACCCCTTTAAAGGCTTCTCACCAGATGAGCTCTATCCTAAACTTCTCTACCTTTCTGCTCTTGCAATTGCTTATCCTATCTCCCTAATCCTTAACCTCTCCTTTATTTCTGCCCAAGTACCCTCATCCTGGAAACACGCTATAGTCCTTCCTCTCCCCAAGGGTGGTGACACATCCACGCCTGGCAACTATCACCCCATCTCCCTCCTTCCTACCCTTGCCAGACTTCAAGAACACTTGGTTCTCTCTCAGCTATCACCCTTCCTCTCTGATTCCACCTTCTTCACCCCCTTGCAATCTGATTTTCAGAAGAACCACTCAACAACCACCTCCCTCCTCAGACTTACTGACTCCATCCTTTCAGGGATGGATGATGGCCTGATCACTTTGGCCATCTTTGTAGACCTAGCCAAAGCTTTTGACACTGTTTCCCATCCCCTGCTTCTTGATTCCCTCTCCTCAGCTGACCTTGCTCCGTCAGCCACCAACTGGTTTAAATCCTACCTCATTGGCAGGACCCAATCAGCGAGAATCCTTGATTTCATCTAGCATTTCCCATGTTCCAGACAAAAACATTACATGCTTCCATCAAACCAGGCCTGAGTCTTCATCTTCTTCTGCGTTATCTAGCTTAGAATATTTTGGATAGTAGCTTAATCTGCTTAAAAGAGTATCCTTGGATCTTTTTAGATCTGCCACAAGGTCATCCTTTTTGGAAAGATTAGGTCAGACACCATGTATCCAATGACCTATTAGTGCCACTCTTCCTTTAAAGCAGCAGTGCAACGTAAACAAATTATGCACTTTTTCAACAGTATTATCTGTTCTCTGTGAGCATTTCTCTGGTACTCTTTCCGCCAACAATGTAATATTGCCAAGTAATTTGCTCGTTTTCCTTTGCTTTTGTTTACATTTCTGCCACCCTGCATGTTGCACTGGAACCCCTTTCTGCTGCCAACTACACATGTGTATGACTGGCAATACTACACAGGGCCATCAGGACAGTTCAGCAGAGGGTCCCACTGAAGTAACCAAAAGACTTGATGCAACAGAATGGGTGAGCGCAGCTCAAATTTAGACAGCCACCATATTTATTGTAGCACTACAACAAATCAAGTAAATTGTAAACATGTGAAAAAGTGAAGATGGCCTAAAAAAAAATATTCACAGCTCTAGAAACTGGAACTATGGCCTCATGCTTACAGTCAAAAAGCAGAATTTTGATAAATCACTTCCTGATTTGGTAGTACTGCTGCTTTAAATTAAAGGACAACAAAACCCTTTTTACGTTCGCTTGCGCGCATGTGCAAGGAACGTCTTGGGAGAATGGGACACTTTGGAGGTGTGCCCCTCCTCTGCAATCCCCTGCTCCATTGAGCAGGCGTGGCAATCTTACCTAATCGAGACAGCAGTGCTGTGTATGACATGATGGTCTTCTCTTCAAAAACCACATGTGTATTGCTTACCGTCATACGTACCAAATCTTTACTGCCACGCTAGGAGCCCACTGCAGCGTGGGAAACATCCCAGCGTCGTCTGCGATGGGGGTTCCCAATCCCGCCGGCTCCACGGCCCAGCCATCTTTCTGCCACGCTGAGGCCACCCCAGCGTGGCAAACGTCCCCATCATCTTTTTTTAAAACCTGTAAATTAAAACGGTCCCATGGCGCTTCTCCCAGCCCCCCTCCCACAACCGCACCCACCCTCGCACCCTGCCTCCCACACCCCCTCACCCCATACTTACCTCCGGAGCTTGGCGCGATCATCACTGGACAGAACACGTCTGCACTCTTCAAAGCCGACCGTGAACTGAGGAAATGCCGGTATACTGTATAATGGGCTAGATGAGGTTTTCAACTGTTGTCATATCTCAGGCATTTTTGGAATTTTGCACAAATTTTCAACATGGGGTTTTGGGACCCCTTCTCATGAATGATGTCACTGTCATGGCGTTATTAGGCCGAAGGGTGATTTACTCACTGAATCACCCTTCGAGCCAGCAGATAATCACCATGACATGATTTTGAAAAGATCCCAAAAACATGTTAACTAATGATAAATAAAAAAATGACTGTTCTGATGCAGTTTGCAGTTCCTTACGTAGGCTCGTAAGTTCGAGAATTTTAATATTTTCACTCCAGATTTTCAACATTGCCATTTTACCACACCTCCTTATGAGAAGTACAGCTGTCATTTTTCACATCCTGCCCAAAACGTGTTTCCGCCCATGTAGCACACAATGGCACAGTCGGTGTGCGAAATCAATGTATGGGACACATTAAGAAAATCACCATGACACTGTTCGTTAGCAGAGGTCTTAAAATGGGTATGTTGAAAATTTGCTGAAAAAATTCCTAGAAATGACTGTTTTACGAGTGTGCATTGCACAGTTCCTACGCACGCTCGTAGGTTTGTGAATTTTCAATATTTCCACTCCAGATTTTCAACATTTTCATTTTACCACACCTTCTTATGAGCAGTACAGCTTTCATTTTTCACATCTCACCCAAAATGTGTTTCCCCCCATGTAGCGCACAATGGCGCAGTCGCTGCGCAAAATCAATGTATGGGACACATTAAGAAAATCACAGTGACACTGTTCATGAGCAGAGGTCTTAAAATGGCTATGTTGAAAATTTGGTGAAAAAATTCCTAAAAATGACTGTGTTACGAGTGTGCGTTGTGCAGTTCCTACGCACGCTCGTGCGTTTTCGAATTTTCAATATTTTCACTCCAGATTTTCAACATTGCCATTTTACCACACCTTCTCATGAGCAGTACAGCTGTCATTTTTCACATCCTGCCCAAAACGTGTTTCCACCCATGTAGCACACAATGGCGCAGTCGGTGTGCAAAATCAATGTATGGGACACATTAAGAAAATCACAGTGACATTGTTCATTAGCAGAGGTCTTAAAATGGCTATGTTGAAAATTTGGTGAAAAAATTCCTAAAATGACTGTTTCTGGCGGCGCGTGCGCCAGTTCCTCTGCTGCCTTCGTGGATTTGGCCAATTTCAATATTTTCACTCCAGATTTTCAACAAGGCCATTTTACCACCTCCTTATGAGCAGTACAGCTGTCATTTTTCACATCCTGCCCAAAATGTGTTTCCTCCCATGTAGCGCACAATGGCGCAGTCAGTGTGCGAAATCAATGTATGGGACACATTAAGAAAATCACAGTGATACTGTTCATGAGCAGAGGTCTTAAAATGGCTATGTTGAAAATTTGGTGAAAAAATTCCTAAAAATGACTGTTTTACAAAGCGTGTGTTCGCAGTTCTGCATATGCTTTAAGTAAGTTCGCAAATTTTCAATATTTGCACTCCAATGACTTCCAAATACCTAAACAGCACATAGAAGCAAGCAACATTCGACACTGACAAATGCTTGTACTTCTTTGTCACTGATTTTTTTAAGCCATGTCCAAGTGCCAAATACCACTGCAAATACCTGCAAGCGAACGTTCAGCATTGACAAATGCTTGTCTTCCTGGGGTCACTGTAAAAAATTCAAAATTGTACAGAGGTAGAGCAGGAGCTGACATTTTACGCTTCAGTGCTCTTTACCTTGTTGGTGGCGATTTTATGTGTTTTCATCATGTTTAAAATAAATGTAAACAAACTTCCCCTTGCAGTTAAAAACCGGTGCCATGAGCCAGCTATAAGACAGCACCAACGTAAGACATGATGGCATCACTGCAGTGAGATTGCTACTAAAGAACCACAGAAGCCCTATGTGCTGGCCTGTTTTTGATTATAATGTATAACTTCTAAAGCACACCAACATGCTAACTGGCACTTACCACATGCATCAAGTGCCAATAAGCATGTTGGTGTGCTTTAGAAGTTACACAGTAGAATCAGAAATGGGCTAGCACATAGGGCTTCTATGGCTATGTATTCCAGTGACATCATCATATCTCACATTGGTGTCATTTTATGGCTTGATCGCACCAATTTTAAAAGCAGAGGGATGTTGGTTTACATTTTTAGGGCAGTGGGCAGAGCCTACAGCCCTTCTGTCATCGATCAGATTGTAGCTCTAAAACGGCTGATCATGGAACTCCCTTTTTGGACATTTGAAAGTATTCCTCGACAGCTGCAATATACTGCACTCCCCTCTGATTTTTGCTATTTGCTGCTCCATGTTAAAGGCATCTGAAGGGAGGGGGGAATGCTACTGTAGCGTACCTCAGAACTTCTCTGGATATTAACAAAAAACACTTTTTAAACTGCTGTTTCTATCATCTGTCCGGCCCAGTCTAACAGATTTGTTCTATTTCTTTCAGCAGCCTAAGGGTTAACTCATTTTGTCTGGCTTTTGTGAAACTGAAAGTCAGACTCAGTGTCAGATTACAGACAGTGCAATTGCAGTCTGTTAGCTGTCATTCCTACGGCAGGACAGGTTGCATGCAAACACACACACACACACACAGCAGCAGCAGCATTTACTCTGACTAATAACATTCAAGAGGACTGATTTAGCAGCATTGTAGTTTTTGATGATTATGACTAAACAGCACTATATGACACTAACAAGAAAATAACTTTGGTCATTTGGTAGCTCTTCACAGCCCTATCGGCTTTGGCTAGAATTTGTTTAAAGAGCCACCGATGCCTCAAGAAGAACTTTGGGAAACAGTATTGTTGGACACAAAGCAGCTTATATTTCTTTTTAGTTCTGTATTTCTTATCCCCATTATTTATTGCTGAGGTCATATGCATGAAAACAGGATAACTGTTCCTTGAGAGTTCATTAGCTCTTATTGCTTCTTCCCAAGCTGATGTCATAACACTGTGCTTGTGACATCACAGTTATTCCCATGGCAACAGACTGTGATATCATAACAGAGCATTATGCTTTCAAGTATGGAGTAAGCTATAGAGATGGTTGAACTCATAGGGATAAAGATCTTGTTTTTATGGGAATTTCTTCAGTAATAAATAATGGGGAGCAGAAATGTATAGACTATACTGTATATGAAATAGAAGCTGTGTTGTGTCCAACTATTATGTTTTCCAAAGCTTTCCCTAAGGCGTCAGCTGCTCTTTAAACATGACAAAAACACATAAAATCACCACCGACAAGGTAAGGAGCACGGAGTGTAAAATGTCAGCTCCTGCTCTACCTCTGTACAATTTCAAATTTTTTACATAGTGACCCCAGAAAAAAAGGATTTAGTTGTCTTTTCATTTAAAGAAACAGAAACCTCCCTCCTTTTGAAAAACGTTCCCTGATTTATTTTTCTCTGTGGTCTGACCTAACAATAGATCTTAATGCCCTCATCATTAGATCATCAGCGGGATAGTTGTCACTCCGGTGGCCAGTAATGTATCCCCCATGCTCTAAAAGCCTCCTGCAAACACTTTTTCTGCCAATTAAGCCTCACTTATATATACCTTTTTAGAAAAGTCTTCAGAAGGTGCCCCCCATTTTCATCCCAACTCCGTTGGATCTGCCAGTGACCCAGCAATGGGACCATTTGTTCTCTCTAACCCACTTTCCTCCAATAATCCATGGGATTTTTGAAGTTTGGCCCAGAAAATCCATTAGAGAAGATTATGCACTTGCTGCCCAAGCTTAATCAAAACTGTAAGTTCAAAGGGAAGCTGTCATTTGCAGGGGTTCCCGTCCCTGCAAAAGTCACCCTCTTGTTAAGCTTTTTGCTGAAAAGCGCATTTTTTATGCCCAGCAAAGTAGTTTAATTTAAGCTAGCAAAGTCCGCTACCCGGAAGTATGGCGGACTATCGGGTGGCACCATTAACTGTAATGGTGCTGCACCACAACCTGCGCTTCAATGCATTTGCAAAGCATAAAAAAATGCACTTTTCAGCAAAAAGCTTAACTGGAGGGTGATGTTTAACTACAGCCTTTCCTTTAAAGTAAGAACTGAAGACAGTACAGCTAGTGACCAATACTCTTTAGTCAGAAACATTCCTAAAAATTCAGCTTATTTTGTGCATTTATTTAACTTTAATCTTGGAATTTTAACATTTAGACCTTTATCATGAATTGCATATGTAGTTTGTACACTGCAGCTTTTGCTCAAGACTTCAGTAATTTCTTCAAAGTTAATATATCAAACATTACAAACAAGGTCACCCCAGCAGGGCACAGTGATCTGGTCTTCTCTCATTAGTATTATTTTTTGCTCCAAATCATGTTGAATAACTTACAGTCCATGTTACCCTGATACTACTTTATCTAAACTATAGTGGTCTCTCTATATAAAGATCTCATTCACAAGGCTACTTCTGATACAATAGTGCTGCAGTACCTTGGCTCTTACATCCATTGATGTCCAATGTATTTACACTTAGTATAATAAACTTCACTATAATGGCCCCAATAGCTTGACTCCCAGGAATAGCTTTAGATGGAGGATTTGATGCAGTTAAAGACTGGATAGTGTCTAGTTCCATCAAATGAACCATAAGCTGTGGCTGGGATTTGATAAGTGGGACTAAATTGCCCTCTTGGGGTATGAACTGCATGAGGCAAAATGAAGTGCTGTCATCCTGGGAGGAAGATTTATGTACAGTAGGTAACCTAACCCTTGGAGTGTCTCATTGCAATTATTTAACAAAGAAAATGTTTGCTGTATGTCTCGTGTTTAAAAAAAACAACAGCACATTCGGCAATGTGGCATTTTGCTTGAGGGTTTTCAGTGGCTAATGTAATTGGAATGAGGGCAGCCAATCAGATTTTTGCATTGCTGTTCAACAGTTTTTTTTTTGTGTATAGTATTTACAGTGGGTTTGTTGTGTGGGTTCTATTTGTAGCACTGACATTTTAACCATAGTACAGCATTTTGTCCAGACAAAAAACTTGATTAGTGTGTCATGGAAGACATGTGTGACCCTGAGCAAGTCACATAACCTCCCAGTGCTCCTGGGATGCACCTGGAAATGAGCTTCAGCTCATTGTACCTTTCCTGGCCATAAACTGTAAAATAAAAAAACAATTTTAAAATAATGTAGCCCAGGCACCATCTGCCAGTGGGCTACTACCCCTGCCTGTTGGCTACTACACAGGTTAAGGGGCCTGGGCTCTGTTCTGATGGTAGTTGGGGTTATTTCACAAGATAGAAATAAAATAGCACAGTGCCTCCACCCAGAGTGAAATAATAGTGGGCCGGGTGTTTTAGCAGTACTACCCCCCGGGATACTGTACCTACCCACCTCCCCATCTAGCCACCCCACCCACAAAATACCACACTGTTTAGCAATACACTAAAACACATATAATTAAAGGCTGTAACTAATAATATGCTCACAACCACTTTGAACATCAACAACCATAAAGCATTTATTGGAGGGAAAGGGGAAGGGGATAGCAGAGAAGTAATTGTCCCTTAAATGCAAACTGACTTCCACAACAGTGCCCACCTCCCCACAACACATCAGCCCACCTCCCCCACTGGTACCAGTGCCACCCTCAGTCTGTTAGGGTACCCAAACCAGTGCAGGCCTTCAAGTTGCCGCTGACTGGCCAGCGTTGGGGCTTAGGCGCATTTTAAAATAAACATTATTGAGGCTTCTTATGCACCTCCTCCATGTGTCTGACCCCCATTTTACTGATCCTAGGAGTTGAAACCACCAGACAGGCATTTGGATGGCTACAGGAGTGGCATGCAAACAGTGCTGCGCCTCTGCACATGCGCGGGCCACTGATCTTTGCTCTGCCAGCCCCAGCTAACTACAAATACACTGTGGGGCCAGACGGAGGTGCAGGGCACTACAGAACCCCAAGACTGGTGCTAGAGAGCAACGGAAGGTTGGGACAGTGGCCCGGGGGCAATAGGTAAGCTCCGCTCTATGGGGGGCTACAATGGTGTCCACAAAAGAACTGGCATACTAATATTTGTAAGGTGGACAAAATGGGTCCAAGTCATTGTCACAAATTCATGTAGCAAAGTGTTCAAAATGACCACTTTCAGCCACAGTTTGACTTTGCTCATATTGTGCTGTGCACAAAGGGGTCACAGGCCTTTCCCTGCCCAGTCGCTCAAGGCACTGTGGCCACAAGAGGAAAGGCATTGGGGCAGCTATGTTAATGTGAGCACTGGTATGCAAATTGAGTGTTGAGGTTTACTCAGTCTCATGTCACAGTGCCAGCCAGGCTGTAGAACTGCTTGAAGTAGTTGAAAAGGGGAGACGCAGAGACGTTTCTTTGGGGGACATAGCTCTGCAAAGAATCTTAACTAAAAATGGATGGCATAGGGAACTGGTGACCCATCAAGAGCAGCAAAAGCAAAATGGCATGGTCAAAAACTGTGCTGTCATAACAGTGTGCATGGTTTGGGAGTTTGTTTATCTAATCTAGTGCAGTTTGGGACCACACAGTTATGGACTGACCACTAGGGAAACTGGGCCTGGGAGGGAGATTCACTGGGTAGCAGGGAGTACCAATGGATGGGGGTTTCTGAGGGGACCACTAGGCAACCTGGGATTCCTGCAGACCTACAGGAAAAACTGAAACACTCAGTGGCACAGAGTCAGCTGTACAAGTAAGGGTTAGGTGGGTTGGAGATAGAATACAGTAATTCTTTGTATGGCATAGCGCTATATAACTGGTGCTATGCCATGCACAGTCCTGAGTGTGTTCTGCTGACAGATGTGCTCAGTGGAGAAAACATTTGCATTGTGCTTAAGTAAGCGGGGAGACTCTTCCACCACTGAATAAAGCAACCTTATGTGTATGACAGATTTGGGGTGTTCGCAACAGGGAAGCATATTTACACTCCAGAACTGCACCACCAGCAATTGTGATTGTGTATCAGGCCCAATGATTTTTTATCATTTCTGTCTTTGTTGCTAGACCGATTCGAGCGAAACTATTCTGTTGACAAAAATGTGATGAAATGCATTTTGTCAGCACAGTGAAGTAAGACAAGTGCATTGAACCATACCTCTGAAATGTCCCAGTCTGGAATCACAAATGTCCTCTGTACTTCATGAAACTAATGTATGTTTCTACCACTGTTAAGAAAGGATTTGAAAATCTTGAAGTTACTGGGGGCACACAAGCTTCCATGCTGGTGACCAGGCTCCAGGAGCATACTCAGGGAGCCAGGTTTTGAACAACCAGGGCTGTGGAATGCTATGAACCATAGCACAAGTCAGTCTGGGGAAAGGGGACACAAGGTTGTGGCAGCACAGTGGTCATTCGCATTGTGAGCCATAGAGCCTACTCCCTCATGACGGATGGCACTGGAGCACAAGTGTGCTGTGTCAACCACATCGACAGAGGTTTCAGCCTGATTTCTGGGTGGCGGGAATAACTGGAATAAGGACGAAGAAGACCCCTCCCCCAGTGCAATCAGAATGACAGTTTGAATACACTTAGGCCCTTTGTCATGGATACTGTCACCCTTAGAACTGTGGAGATAGTGGGCTAGTTGTCCACAGGGTTGAGTGGTTGCCCCTGGTCAAAGGTGGGTAACACTAGGATCGGGGGGAAAAAGTATATGGAAATAAAAGTTACAATTTAGTTTTTCAGAGAATGTTTTCTCTAAGATCTTATTGTAACAGTTTTAATTCTTTTTTCCTCCTTTGTCCCCCCTGGCTTTGGGGACCCACTAGTCTGGTCCCTTGGTTCACATTCCAGCCCCACTGCCCCACCATTTCCCAGGGATTACCTTCCTGATTGTGACTATCTTAGCTTACCCCCAAGGCAGGACATTCAAGGCAGCCCTAAACCCCTCTGCATATTTTGAGCTCTAGTACATACAGACTGCCTAGGTCAGTGGGTATGGGGCCAGCAGGAGAGGAGCAGAGCTTCCTTGTGCTGCAGGGGAGGATTAATATCTTTTTCTTTCCCTTCCCCGAGAACAATGTCAAATGACCCCATTAGATGCACTTCTGCACTAAGACATGCTGTTGTTCTCCCCTTCCCTACATGCATACTCAGCTTGTATCTCCCCCTGTGGTCACCCAGGGTACAGAGTAACATCAAGTATGCACACCTTCCCCCTGGAAGGTAAGGAGCATCCACTAAGATGCTCAACTTTCCTTTCTCGGTTGGCCCTCCGACCATCTAAGCTGGTTCTCCTAACTCGGGTTGCTGGCATTGTGAGCTATTACCCTCCCGCTGTGCCAACAGGCTGCCTATTCCAACAGTTTGTTTAGCTTATAGTACTATTTTTTAAGATGTAAGCCTGATTTTGGTCATATGTCCTTCATTTTAAGATGTGTCCCTGATCTGTGTCTCATGAAGTTGAGAGGTGTGTGTCTGGCAAAATGCATTCTCTCCACAGACTTAAGTTAAGGCTTTTACAAATGCATTTTGTCCACAGTATTAATTGCTTTGACAAAGTGCATTTTGTAAAAAAAAAAAAAAAAAAAAAATTAAGAGGTTTTGAAAATATGTATTTGGGTTGGGATGAGTACTTGGGTGCTAAGATCATATTTATCATGGGATAACTGAGAAATTAAAATTTGAAGACTAGGCCACAGAGCCAGTTTTCTCTGGAGACAGGCAGAAAAAACTAATCAGTATTCTGTTGGTTAGCTGAAAGGGTACACTGAGTAACGAAACACTTACCAAGAGGAACTTTTGTTAAACCTTTGATACCTAACAGAGAAGTTCCAAACTGACAAGCATCTCTGACAGAAACAGATAACATGAATTTTAGACAAGTGAAAGTAGTAAGGACTCCTGATTGACTTAAACTTATGCAATTACCGAAGTTGCTGCTTTGCATATTGTTCCTTGTTTTCAGTTGTAACTGTCAATTTTATTGTTATTCTTTGGTAACAGGGTAGAGCCCACTGACCACAAAGCACATTTCCAGGGGCGACCTGGGAGAGATGGGAATGTTAAGGGACCTGCTTAGGGTCACTTTGTATGCAAGTGGAGTTTGTGACAATTAAACCCAGGTCTGTTGGCTGTACTAAGCTTGTTTACAGCCTGTTGCTCTAACCTCTCAGCTATACTGCCAGCCCAGTTGGGATCACATTACCCTGTTCTATTGTTTTCTATTTTCATATGCCTAGTGTACCTACATGCCAAAAAAGAAATAAAATACACAAAATGGATCACGTCCCATACTATATATCATCAAATGTTGACTGAAGCAGTCACGCATATGGGGGGTCAGTTGGATGTTTCTGAGAGAGACAGTTAACTTTTTTCATTGGTGGGTGACCTGGTTTAGTGCTAAACTCCAGTTCTCCACTCTGATGCCTCCATTTGGCCCTCAGTACTCCTTTTTTTGATGCCCCTTGATCATCCATATAGCTTTAACTCAACCCTTCCCCCTGGCAGCTGACCTTAATGTTCTTTTCAGGATACAATGTGGGCAAATAGTCTCTGGAGCCATCTGTAGGTCTTTGGTACATGAAGAGGACTATTATCATCCTTGCAGGCACTGCCATGTTTTCCCCTCTACGCCCTCCCACCTCCTTATTCTTGATGCCCCACTTGCTATGCCAGCCTTCTGGGTGAGGCCTGATATTGCATGATCAGTCATAACATCCATGCTGCACCATATCCCCAGTGAAGGAGGCACTCATGGCAGCAGGGCTAGCAATCTCAGTACACTGGCTGTGCAGGGCATCCTAGACTGCAGTGGCCTGGGGTGGGGAGTTGGGCTCAGGATCAGAACCCAGACCTCCTGCGTAGCAGTGGGATGCATTCCCCCCCAGTACCCTCGAGCAAGGCTTCTTGGGAGGAGTTTTTATATTAAATTAAGACAAATATAAATCTGTGTGACTATAAAATATGAAATAAAATTCAGGGGGCAGCCACCTCCCAGCTGGAAAAAGCAAATGTTGGTGCATATAATTGTAACATTATGAGAAATCCACCCCCTCTCCTCCAAGTGCTTTATCATGTTTAGTTGAGCAAAGTATGAGACTCAAATGACAACTAAAACCTAATGTGGATAGAATGCATTTTTATCAAAGTCTTTACTTCATTCTTTGGACAAATGTATTTTGTGAGGCTCTTCGTTTGGTGGATATACTGTGTCCTGCTCTGCCCTGTTGTAATCACTGATGCCATGTGATCACTGTGACCACTGAACAACAGTTAGGACCTCAGCAGGGTTCACAGTCCTTCCCTGAATTGCCAGTAAAGTGTTTGGAACTATGGTGGGAAGGGACTGACATGCAAAGGGCCCACAGCTCTATTCACAGACTATGGTGTCCCTTGCAATCACTGTCCCAGCCTCCTGTGATCTCACCTCTCTAGGCAGGTGGTATAGGGGCACAATGTTGCAACTGGAACCAGAAAGGAAGTAGGGAAGGTAGTTTGGTGGGCAAGATGGTGGTTGACCTACTTTCTGTTTGGATTGGGGCAAGGGAAATACCACTGGAAGCCAGGCAGAGCTTGAGTATATAAGAATCCAATGGATTACCAAGGTGGGATCCATTAGGTCTTGAAGATGCAAAACCTACTGCCCAATAGGGGCCTAAAAAGGCAAGGCTGTATTAGGGTGGGGGAGGCTTTCAGGCAGCATAACCATTCACTAATAATTCACAACATAGCATAGCACTATGAGACTGGCACTTTGCTATGCTTTGACTCTGTCTGTGGTGCTTACCTGTAAATTAGTGAGGGCAAGCACTATTTGCATCCACTAATATCCCGACAATAAATTTGCATTGCGACTTAGTCACAGAGGGACACATTCCTTTGTGGCCGAATGTGAATTTTCTGCATGGTGCAAAAAGTTGCTGACACAACTGGACAATAGATTGCTACTTGTTTTATACTGCCACCCTTTGGGGATTAGAGAACTAACTCGAACCACCATGTATTTGCTTGGCCACAAACTTCATTATGTAGACATATGTATTTTATTAAACTCCTTTCGTCATTGCATCAACAAAATGCGTTTAATCACATATTTGTTTACAGAATGTAATTTTGCTCAAAACATTCTCTCAGCAAAAAGGAACATCCCAAAATTACTTTGTCAAAAAAACAAATTGCATGTTATTTTTTGCGGGAAAAATGAAAATTTTAAAACTTCTGTGAACCTAGTGTAAACTAAGTTCATTTTGTAGACAGGAGCTATTACGTGTATAAAATGTTATTGTTGCAAATGGCACCCCATACAGACCTTTACTGTAAGAAAATAAATTACTAGAAGAGTTTAGTACAATTAAAAGAAATTACAGATCGAGGCAGCACTCCTAACCAATTGGAGCACTCCTTTTTTCTGTGCGTGACATACTCTTATTCCGTGACTCACGTGCAGATGCCCTGGAAATGAGCATGTTTCTGGACATTTTTTAAATAATGTATTATTGATTGAGTCGATCAATAAATATAATAATATGTCCCCCGTTGCCATCATTGCTGTGTAAGAGTGGTTTTACTTGCATTCAGATTACGCCAGAACAGCTCAGTTGCACTTTGCTGTTCTCACTCCAGCCAAATGTGCATGAAACCACTCTTATGCAGCAACGAGTGGCTCCAGGAGACATATTAACATATGCCAAACTAATTCTGCATTGCTACATTGACAACAGTGATGTGCTGCCACATTTTTAAGAACAGTCTCTCGTGATTTTACAAGTAGATCTCTTCCCTTCTGTCCATTTCATTTTCATAATGGAGGACATAAAATAACAACCACCTCTACAGAGAATGTGAGAGCCCCTCCAGCACATCGCTGATTGACAATAAACTGTTGCTCATGAAGTGAAATTGGAAATTGTTAGAAGCTGAATTAGAACTGATGAAATTAAGACGCTCTCTCAGTAGAGAATACTGGATGGGTAACCATGCAGAATGAGTGTGTTCTGCCACAGAAGGGTCTGATTCCCTTTTACCTCAAGAGTGAAGCTCAAGAGGTCCTTGGAAATCAGACCCCGAGGTGGCAGAATACATGTTTCTGCATGGTGTTACCCATTCAGTATTTTTTATAGTGTATGGTGTCTCTTGAATTATTTTTTCGCCATTATAAATGCATTTTAGTCCTACAGAAAGAAACTGTCTCCGAGCACTAGGAAATGGAGTTGTGTGGTTGCTAGGGACTGGGCATCCCTAAGCTAGCAGTGCACACTCCCATTGGTTGCCTCTCTACTGTAGGAGGGATTTAGAAAAAAACATGGTGGCTGGGGCAACTCACTTAGTGAGTCAAGAAACAGTCCAGAGGCCAAAATTTGTAAGTAAATATTTTTTTACATCTCGAATATGGTTGATCTAGCGTTTACCTTCGAGTATAATTTACTGCTGTCATATCTGAAAACCGCCATGACAGTTTTCACTGTGTTTTAACTAACATTGCCCCCTAGCGGTATTCTTTTTTTTATTAAATCTACTCCTTTTTCGACTAAATGTAAGCTGCTAATAGCAGTTTGAATAAATGTTTTCCCCTGAATGAACAATGTACTCTCAATCTCATCTGTGCAAGGTAAGATAAACAACACTGTATTTTTGTTAATCGACAGACTCTGCTGCCTATGATGCCCATACACTATAAAAGACAATGTATGGGCATCGATGAACAACAGCACTGTGTGAGCTTCGACTGGTTCCCTTGACAACCCATGTAAACCTCGAGAGCGCAGCTCGAGAGGTTTACAAGTGCTAAAGGATCACGAAGCTTATGATGTTGTTGTTCAATCGATATGCATTGTCTTTAGTGTGTGTTTGTCATGCTCGAACAGGCTCGTTAACAAAGCCAGTGTTGCTACAGGCTGGTGTGCTCAGCGCTGATGCTGCTATTAACTGCTAGTCGAAAAATAGGAATAAAAAAAAAAGAACATCTATTGAATACACACTAAAGCATTGAAAGAAGACGGAAACAGAGATCAGGGTCAAATGTCATGTAACATCCAGACGGGCTTGCTGTAAAGTGGCTGAAAAAGGTAATGCTGTGAATAGCTGACGTTTGCGGGACTGACCGGTGCTTTGGCAATCAAACCTACGAAGAACTGGGAGCTAAATAAAATGAGAGAAAACATTTTTAGATTTTCTGATTTTTCTGAATTGTGGATGTGCTACAGGGGTTACTAGATGGACACGGGTTGGGAGGGAGAAGAAAAAAATAACGTAAAACTAACTGAATTAGGACTGCGCGGCAAACAGTGCTACCTTGGAAACAGAAGCGTGTCAGTTCTTTTTTGTTAACCCATTGATGTGATGCACCATCGATGGGTTAACAACTAAACCACGTCACATCGATGGCATAACAATGTGGGGAAAAGATAAATTTCACTACATAACAACGTTCTACCATACACTATAATGTGATAACTAACACTCATATTAAAAAGTCTAAATTTAGAACTATTTTTACTGAACTTGATTATTTTAAAACAATCTCCTAATATATTGTAATACATATAGAACCTGTAGTGCTCCCAGACTGATTTTGGCCTTTTACGTGCAACTCCAGGGAAATTTTCCTGGGTTGTCCTGTAGATTACTCTGATTCCAGTGAAAGCTAAATTGCTCCATTTTCCTGTATAAGCAGTGCAAGTCTATGGGAACAATTTCCCTGTAGATAGCTCCATTTTCATGTAAAATATAGGCGTTTCCACAGGTCTGGGAGCCCTGTACCCTACTTCTCATATTCATAAGGCTACCAGTGTTTGGCTCTCTTGGGCAGCTACTGTATATGAAAAACTATCAGCAGCCACATTATTGTCAAGATTGTTCTGGAGCCAGTCAATATTATTGGATGTCACATTTTTATTTATAATGACATTTCATATATTCTTCTTAATACTGTACTTCTTTATTTAGATCCTGCAGCTGGTGGTTCGGATGACTGGGCTTATGATACAGGCATCAGGTACTCATACACCTTTGAACTCCGTGACACAGGCAGATATGGCTTCCTGCTGCCAGAGTCTCAGATCAAGCCAACCTGTGAAGAAACATATTTGGCAGTCAAATACATTCTTGAGTATGTTCTTGACCATCCATATTAAAATGTAAATCCGAAAAGTATTAAAAGCAAGCTTGGCTATTATATGAAATGAGTTGGGATTTTTTTACCTTGAAAGATACACAATTGTTTAACTTGCAGAAGAGGACTGTAGCTGACCCCAGCTGTTGGGTACTACAGTATGAGACACCCCATCATAAGAAGGGGGCCAACCAGGGTTCCTACAATTCATTTGTGGGGCTGCAGATACAAGGGAAGAATGGGCACCATAGAGAAATTATTGACTAGCAACACAATAATTCATTGTTCACACTTAAACATTCTCACTCAGGGCAAGGGGTTTATTCAGTACAGATGGTGTGACACACACTACAACAATATCATCATAGGCACTACACCACTAAGGAGGACCTCAGTTAATCAACAATTTTATTTTGATTTTATACTTTCTTGGTAACACATTAATCATATGGAATCTAACTTCAGTAATCATTTGCATTAGCTTCATTTATAGTATACAAGGAGATATTGCCCAAGCATAGGTCACTAGTTTCCACTCGGGAGGAACCCACTTCCTGGGGACAGATCTACAATTAAGAAGTTCAGTGTACAGTTCATTTATCCATCCGTCTGGCTGCTTATTTGCTACATTTAGAAACCCTTTCTCTTGGTAGCACTCTCTGATCACTAACCATCCAGGCTGCTAGCTGCAAGCTTCATAAATAGCACACTGATGGATATTTATTTATTTATTTGAGTTTTGGTAACTGGGTAAGTCATCTGAGACAAACACAATCTCTTTTTCAGGGTTGACCCAGGGTTGCAACAAGCAATACAGAACAGTGCAATAAAACAGAAAAAACAAATTAAGACAGCAACAAAATGACATACAGTATTAAATAAGGTACAAAATATGGTACATAATATACAGAACATAAAAAATGGTATATACACTTCAATAAAGTCATAAGTACAAGACTTAGTCAATTGAGACTACAGGCTACAGAACTAATAACGGAAAGATAAATTATGGTTGTGGGGGTCAGACAATGAGCAGGTAGTACATGAAGGTAAGGACAGGAGACAGGGAAAGGGGCAAAGTTCAAGGGTTAGGTAGGAGGAGGGAAAAGGAATAGAGTGTTTTAAGAATACATAAGGCATCACCGGAAGCAGGAGCATGATACAGAGTCTGAGAGAAAGACATGCAAATTAGACTGGAACTTGGGGAGGGTGGAACAAGGATGGAGGGAAGAAGGGAGTTCCAGTCACACACTGCTACAAAAGAGAATGACTTGCAGGTGATAGTCACAATTTCGGCTTCATGAGAAGGGGGGCAGATCTGGGGGCGTGAGAAGCTTGTCTAAGGCATATAGTCTCACTGAGGCAAGGAGGTGAGAATTTATAGACAAGCTTATACATGAAGCTCAGGGTGGTATTCCTCAGTTTAGATTTGTAATGCAACCAACCTAATAAGGAGAGGACGTTACAGTGGTGGAGGTGGGCATTATCCCCCAAGGCAAACCTTCCTACTCTATGGTAAGCCTGGGTGAGTAGAGACAGGGTTGTGGTATTAGTTGAGAGCAGTAAAGAAGCACCATAGATTAGGAGAGGAAGAAGGGATGATGAAGCAATCTTAAGGCATGAGGCAGAAGTTAGGAATGGACGGATACGATACAGGAGGCCTAGTTTTTGGTTCAGAGATTTAGTGATGTTGGAGACGTGTATTAAGAGAGAGCGAGGTGTCCAAGGTGATGCCCAAGTATTTAAAGGAATGGACAAACTCAAGGGTATCACCATTGAGAGAGGTAATGCTAAGAGGTGAAAGAGTACGCATGGAAGTGGGTAGGTGGGTAAATAGCATGCTTTTAGTTTTTTTCGTATTAAGAATAAGATGACCGTGCCTAAAGCAACCCTCACGGGAAGCAAAGTCAGAAGCAAGTTCTCTATTTATCAGATCAATATAAGAAGAGGAGTGATAGATCATTGCATCATCTGCATAGAAGTGCATGGAAGTCCCTCCACAAAAGCTGGGTAAGTCATTAACAAATAGTGAGAACAACACTGAACCTAAAATGGAGCCCTGCAGAACACCATGAGTTATGGGTCTAAGATCCGAGACATAAACAGCCCACTTGACCCTTTGAGAATGGCAGGACAGATAACTTTGGACCCAGTCCAGTGCACTGGTATCCAGACCAAGAACTTGAAGCTGATGGAGCAGAAGACAGTGATTCACCAGGTCGAATGCTTTTGTAAGGTCGACGAAGATGGCACCAGTGGCAGAGCTTTGGTCCATTGCTTGAAATATGTCTGAGGTCACTTTTATCAAGGCAGTAAGGGTACTGTGATTCCTTCTGAAACCATGTTGATAGGGTAGGATAGTAGATTGTGATGTTCCAGGTAGTTCTGAAGGTGGTTGCATATTATTCGGGCTTGAATTTTAGCCAATGGGCAGAGGATGGATACGGGTCTAAAGTTTTTGACAACAGTACTGGGTCCCCTCTTATGCACAGGAATGACTATCGCCACCTTCCATTTGTCTAGAACAGTGCTAGATAAGAGAACCGGTTGAATAAATCACAGATAGGGCAAGTAAGGGCCAGAGCACCCAGCTTAAGAAATCTGGGCTCTAGGGAGTCATGGCCAGGAGACTGCTCAGCTTTTAAATTAGCACAAAGCCTCTGAACCACTTTGAGTAAGACCAGTTTCAAATGGAAAGCAGGTGGAGCCCCAAGGATACTCGAGGGGGGGATGGGGAAGTTGAAGGAGAAGATGAGTTACGGAAGAGCGAGGTGTATTTGTGGAAATCAGTAAAGAATTAAATCCAGAGGTGATAGATGGGGGGGTCTGTAAGGATGATGCCATGGGCAGAGATGGAGCTTGGGATTTCAGCAACCTTCCCTTTGACCAAAGAATTAACCTGTTTCCAGAATTCCTTAGGGTTACAAAGGTGTTTGGTTTATAGAGATTTGTAGTGATGCAGTTTGGCTTTGTGGAGGGAAATGTTACATTTGTTTCTGAATTGCCTGTAGACTTGCCAGTCTTCTGAAGGCAGTCCACTTTTTTATAGGTCCATCAAGCCTTGTCACAATGGGACATAAGCATCCTAATTTCCTTAGTGAGCCAAGGAGCCTTGACATCCTTGGACCTACATTTTTTCAGAGGGTCATGGTTATCAACAATTTGAATGAAGGTGGATATTAAGAAATTAAAGGCTTGATTTTTATCAGGGAGAGTCTTAATAGAGCTCCAGTCAGTGTTATTGACAGAGGTAATGAAGCTGCTAACATTGAACCTTGACATGTCCCAAACCAGTGAGATCTTGGGATGGGGGTTGGGACAATTATTCTGCCAAACACAGAAAGTAGGGGAATGGTCGCTTATACAGATCGAGAAGACACTCACAGCTTTGATCTTTAGAGAGCAGTTAGCGACCATCCAATCAAGCAGAGTGTTTTCCAGACTTAGTACTGATATGCGTTGTTTCCTGTATGAGTAATGCTAGGTTGGAGTCTGTGAATGTTGTACACACTTTGTCAGCATCAGGGTGAAGCCAGTCAATATTGAAGTCACCACAGAGTACAAGGTCATGGTGGGGAGATTGGCTAGGGAGGTTAGGAAGGGGAGAGACCTAGGGAAGCCTTGTTGGGGGCAAATATGCACACCTAATGATAAGTTTCTTGGCATTACCAAGAGTTAGGTAGATGAATAGGGATTCAGTGTCAGGCTCAGGGAGTTCAGTGACATCCAAATCAGACCGTGAGTAGATGACACCTCCACCCCTTTTCCCACCCTTTCCTTTCTGAAATAGTTATAACCAGGAAGTTCCATCTCATGCTGCTTAATAGCTGGCTTAAGCCAAGATTCAGATATGCATAAAATGCATAGTATGGGCCCAGCAACAAACTGTGGTGGACCCAGTTTTGGCATGACTCCCAATAAAGTGTGTCTACATAGAAAAGTAAGCATAGCATTTGATGTCAGAAAAGGACTGTTTAGCACACCTAACCTGCTGAGATGTTCCTTACCTCTTCTGTCTCGACAGATACTATCTGGTCTTCGTCAGCCTCCCAGCATCCTATCAAATATGCCGTTATGTCTATCCCATGCATTCTTGAAGCCCCCAGTATTCTGGCCTCCACCACTTCTGCTGGCAATTTATTCCAGGCATCCATCTCTCTTGCAGTGAAGAAATATTTCCTCACATCACTCTTGAATTTTCCCCCAAACTACATTACATGCCCCTGACCTTGGTGTGTGTTCTCATTTGAAAGGGATTCCATACCTGAACCCTATTCCCCCTTTGGGGTACTTGTAGATTTTTATAATATCACCCCCCACACACACACACACACGCGTGCACTTTCTTTCTTCCAGGGTGTACACGCTTAGATCCCACAATTTATCTTCATAGGGCATCTCATGCAAACCATGCACCATTTTAGTTTCCCTCCTCTGGACTGCCCTTACTCTGTCTAAGTCCTTCCTTAGGTGCGGTCTCCAAAACTGATCACAGTACTGTAGGTGTGGTTGTATCTGTATCTATGAGTGATATAATGGCAACACCACCTCCCTCCTCCTGCTGGAGATACCCCATCCCATGCAACCCAGCATTCCACTAGCCCTTCCCTTACCTTGTCACACTGCCCTGTCACCCTGAGGTCCTCATCTATGATTTCCTAAGGTCACTTTCCTGGCTAGTGAATGTTAATATTTCCCTTCCCCCATCATATACTCAGCACTGGGGTTTCTATGTTCTAGGTGCATTATTTTGTCCATTTTGACATTGAACCAGTTGAACCCCAACTGCCATGTTTCTGACCATTCCTTGAGTTGATTCCCAAGATCTCTGACATTTTTTTCATCCCTTCCCAATGTCTACCTTATTGTACATTTTGGTATTCTCTGCAAAAAGGCATTCCTTTCCTTCCAGATATTCAACAATGTCCTCTATAAAGATATTGAAGAAGACTGGTCCCAGTACTCAGACATGTGGTACCCCACTTGCCACACATCACTCTTTAGTATAAGTGTTGTTAACCATCACCCTCTGTCTCCTATCTTAACTCAGTTTACCACTTGGGATCCCACTCCTAGGTTGATCAACTTCCTAATCAGCCTTCTATGTGGCAGTCTTTGAAATGCCTTGCTAAAGTCTAAATAGGACACATCCACTGCTCTCCCCTACTTGGTCACCCAAATAAATGTAGTAGATTTGTTTGGCATGACCCCCCCCCCCCCATATTGTCTGTGGTCTTGCAGTTCACTGGATTTAAGATACTCTGTTATCCTTTCTTTTAGTTTGTTGTCATCAATTTCCCCACCACTGAAATGAAACTGACTGTCTTACAGCTGCTAGCCTCCCCCTACTGCTATTTTTATGTAGAGAGACTACATCAGCCCTTCTCCAGTCCTCTGGAATCCCTCCACTGAAAATGTGTAGCTATATTTCATGGGTTTGGGAAATATCCAGTACTACACAAAACCTAATGTAGATGTAAAAGAGTTATTAGATCTATTGTTATCACGGGTCACTTCACTGTGGTATTTTGTACATTTTAAAGAGGGGGTCTGGTCAAAGTTTCGAGCACCAGTAAATTCTTAATTTGGATCAGCATATCCCCAATCAGCCAAATGCCAAATATGAGATCTCTCAGTTATTTTTTATGTTGTCTTGCACGTGCAGTGCAGACAACATATTGGGGTTGCTTGAAGTGGAAGAGCAGGTTTTGGAGGCACGGTTGTGTTGTGGCTAGTGGCGCCACTGCTTTTTCAGGGCTTGGCTATGTGGCATGAATGAGACTGCATGCTGTCTATGACAGCAGTTGCAAAGTGTGCCACCAACTTGAAACATTTTAGCCACTGCAATGAGGGAGCTCCACCTCATTGCAGAGCGTGCCTTCCCTGGTGTAACATTTCAATGAGACATGGCAGCGGCTATGCTGTCCGCCAGTCACAGTTCCCAGACAAGCCAACATCGGGGTTACCCAATCCCTCTGTCGGCATCATCATCATACCCCCTTCCCCAGTTCATTTGCTGATGGGGGAGTCCAATCCCTGTCGGCATCATGTCCCATGCCAGTTGTTTGTGAGGGGGGTGCCCAATCCCCCTCAGCATCATCCCCTTCCCTGCCAAACACCCTATTTTATTTGCTGATGGGTGCCCAATCCCCATCGGCTACAGTCCCTCCACCCCAAAACATGGAGGTGGCATGCTGGGAGCCCACCCCAGTGTGCCAAATGTACCTGTCAAAGGAAAAAACCTTCCCGTAAGGTTTAATTTTATTTTTAACCTGTAAAGTACAAAACAGTCCCATGCTGTCTGCGACCCCTCCCCAACCCAAGCCCAGCCAATGCGTACCCTACCTACCCACACCCCTCCCTCACCCCATATTTACCTCCAGAGCCCGGCACAATGATCTTCGGTGGACTGGGAACATGTCTGCACTCATCAAAGCCAACCACGAACTGAAGAAATGCCGGTAAGCTGTACAATGGCATAAATAGGGCTTTTTCAACTTTGGTGCATGATTCGGGCATTTTGGGGAATTTTGGCACCAAATTTTCAACATGGGTTATTGGGACGCCTCCTCATGAATTCAGTCACAATCACGGCATTATTCAGTCCCAAAAATGATTTCGTGGTCACTGCGCAGAATCACATTTTGGGACTGATTAACGAAACGACAGTGCCACTGTTCATGAGGTGGGCTCTCAAAAAGCCTATGTTGAAAAGTTGGTGAAAAAATTCCCCAAAATGTCTGTTTTTCGAATGTGAGTTGTGCAGTTTCCATGCACGCTCGGAACTTCATGAATCTGTAATATTTCCACTCCAGATTTTCAACATTGCTATTTTTCCACACCTCCTTATGAACAGTATAGCTGTCATTTTTCACATCCTGGCAAAAATGTGTTTTCCACTTCCGACGCAGAATAGCATGGTCACTGTGGGAAATCAGTGTTCGGGACAGATTAAGAAAATCACAGTGACTCCTTTCATGAGCAGAGGTCCTAAAATGCCTGTGTTGAAAATTTGGTGATTAAAATCCATTAAATGACTGCTACGAGCATGCATTGTGCAGTTTCCATGCATGCTCATAACTTCGCAAATGTGTAATATTTTCACTCCAGATTTTCAACATTGGCATTTTTTCACACCTCCTTATGAACAGTACGGCTGTCATTTTCCACATCCTACCCAAAATGTGTTATCGCACATCCGGCACTCAGTGGCACAGTTGCTGTAGGAAAACAATGTTCGGAACAGGAGTAAGAAAACCACACTAATACTGTTCATGAGCAGAAGTCCCAAAATGCCTATGTTGAAAATTTTGTGAAAAAATTCCATAAAATGACTATGTTACAAGTGTGCATTGCACAGTGTCCACGCACAGTCGTAACTTTGAGAATTTGTAATATTTTCATTCCAGATTTTCAACATTGTCATTTTTGCACACCTTCTTATGAACAATACAGCTTTCATTTGTCACATCCTGCCCAAAATATAGGTTCTGGTGCACAATCGCACAGTCTCTGTGGGAAATCTACATTCGGGGCAGATTAAGATAATCATAGTGCCACTGTTCATGAGCAGAGGTCCCAAAATGACTATGTTAAAAATATGGAGAAATAATTGCATTAAATGATGGTTTTACTAGCATGTGATGCACAGTTTTCACACACGCTCATAACTTTGAGAATGTTTAATATTTTCACTCCAGATTTTTAACATTGCCATCTCTTCACACCTCCTTATCAATAGTGAAGCTGACATTTTAATGTGGTGCAGAATGGCACAGTCACTATGGGAAATCAATGTTCGAGACAGATTAATAAAATCACAGGGACACTGTTCATGAGCAGAGATCCCAAATGCTTTAATGAGGTGAGATCACAAAAAGACCATGTTTTAAAATGTGGAGTGCAAATATCAACAAATGCCCAGGGCATTAAGGGTTTCTAACCATTACATCCCACCCTGTACAGACTAACAGGCATCAGGGGTGTGTCTTTGGATTGCCTGCTGTAGTGCTCATGCCACTGGTCCTCCACCCCCACCCTTCAGCAACTGACAGGCATCAAGGTGTGCCTTGGACTCTTCAGCCCCAAAGTTCAACCCATTCTTCTATGCTGCACCCATCTCAATGTACTTCCTTATGAAATGGGGTGAGCATAAGGCCCGATGACCCCAAGACACAATGCGACACTTGTCAGACTTTGCAGGGTAGGGTGAGGTGAAATGGCATGAGCGTTATGGCCAGTGACCCAAATGCACATCCCAATGCTTGTCACTCTCTGAAGGGTAGGGTGGGGTGGGGTTGACGTGTTCTGTACTTCACTGCTATTCCTATTATAGGTCTCTCTAACTCCTGCAGTACCAATGTCAACAACAGCAAGACAACATTCAGCATTGACAAATGTTTGTTTAAAATATTACAAGTCATTTTGTAACCCAAATTTAAGTGCATGTGGAAAAAAGATGGTTTCAGGGAAGAGCTACAGCACTGATGTTGTCATAACCAGAACTCACAGTCTAGTCATACCTGCAAGCTACCTTATAGGACTTATTTCTCCCACATCGCCTGGTACCCCACCCCTTGTCTCGCTTTCCCAAAAAGGCATGGGCACCAATACTTGGAGGAAATGGCCGCAGCCATGTGTTTATTGAAATTCATACACCATCTTGAACATGGGCACTGCTGGAAAGAAGTGCCCTTACTTCCTGGGGGAAGTCATATTGCCAAGGCTGGCAACCGCCATCTGGCACCACCCACTGTCCTTGCAGTGTCTCTCGATGAGGCTGAACTGCGACCCCCACCTAGAAACATACACTTTTTTTTTTTTACTTTCTTTATCCTCCTGGGGCAGGATCACCATCGCCGTCCACCTACCTACCGCTCTCGGGGACCTTCAGGGGCTTGTAGCACCTTGCACGCCCGGCAGATCCCCAGAGCCAGTCCAAAGGCATCATCCTTGGTGGGCCTCCACTTTTTCCTTTGTTTTTCTCCCATGAGCATGGTTACTCGTGAGACCCCCGGAAGTGATAGCACATGTTCGTGGTGGCCCACATGGCATAACAGCTCCAGACGGAGTCTCCTCCTCCCTCCCCAGTCGGCCTAGCACCGAAGGTCCTCGGAGTGACGCGGCTTCTCTGGCCTCCACCAGGGGACAGCCAAGCTTCAAGGCACCATCCAATCCAACCCGAGGTAGAGAGGCTGCCAGCTGGTGGCATACTCTAGTCCTCATCCCCTTCCCCGGCTGACCTCCGATGACCAAGGCTCATTCCCGAACCCGGGTGACCGGTGTGGCATAAGGTGTGGCGTCCAGCGCCTCAACCCTCAGTGCCACCAGGCCAGCCATAGAAACATAGACTTTGATGGCAGAGAAGGACCACTTGGCCCACCAAGTCTGCCCATTTCCTACCTACAGGATAAGCTGCAGATCCTAGTTAACCAACAGCCTATTTCTTCCTACCCCTCACAAGAATTGCCTTATGTCTGTCCCATGCATTCTTGAATTGTCCCTCAATTTTAGACCCCACAGCCTCCTCAGAAAGGCTGTTCCATGCGTCCACCACCCACTCTGTGAAAAAACACTTCCTCACATTGCCCCTGAGCCATCCCACCATCTTCAAATTGTGTCCCCTTGTTCTTGCACATCTCTTTTTCTGAAAGGTGCTACCCTCTCGGACTTTGTTGATTCCACTGAGGTACTTAAAAGTTTATATCATGTCCCCCCCCTTCTTTCCTCAAGGGTATACATATTAAGCTCCATTAGTCTCTCATCATATGGCTTCTCTTGCAGACCTTGCACCATTTTAGTTGCCCTCTTCTGGACTGCCTCCATCCTGTCTGTGTCCTTGTAGAGATGGGGTCTCCAGAACTGGATGCAGTACTCCAGATGGGGTCTCACCAACTGTCTGTACTGAGGGATAACAACTTCCTGTTTTCTGCTGGTGATGCCTCTCCCTATACATCCCAGTGTCCCCCAGCCCTCCCTACTGCCTTCTCACATTGCTTGCTAACCTTAAGGTCATCTGATATGATTACCCCCAGTTCCCTTTCCTTTTTTGTTGTTGTTACTACCTCCCCCCACATTGTACCACACCTGGGTCATAATCTAGTACTCCCCTGGCCTCATGCCCACCAGAGACAAGTCCTTCATGAGAATTGGGCTCATCCCCCATGTTGCCCAAATACCTTTAGTCTGCGCTCCTCCCAAGCCGACTTACATGACTGTGACAGTTCTGTTAAGAAAAAACTACCTATTCCAGACAATTTACCAATGTTTACATAGAGTACCTAGGTTAACACCCCTTTGGAGAAGGCAAAAAAACAGGAAAACCTTTTTTAACTGGGAAAAAATTGGGAAAGCCACTCCCGACCCCTAGTGCAGTCACCCATAATGGGTCAAAGGGGGCCCTACCTCCCTGGCCCCTTACCCTGCTTTTCGAGGGCAGGTGAATGGGGATCCACTGGAAGGAGGAGAGAGAGAGAAGGAGATCTGCTATGGTAGTAGGACTAAATATCTCCCCGTCTCCTCCCACCAGCTATGCCATCCCTCCCTGAGGGCAGCCTGTTGGGGACCTCCTCCTGGGCATTGCCAGGCCCTGTGTTCCTCCCATGCAGGGGTCCCCCTATCCTGACCAGCTCCAGGGAGTGGGGACAGGCAAATGGCCAGCTGCTGCACCAGGCAGGCAGCCTGTCTATTGCCTGATATTGTTATTTTGGGAAAGGGAGACATGGAGGGGGGGCCCATGTCTCCCTTTCCCAAAAAGACACAAACACCAATACTTGGAGGAAATGGACGCAGCCTATGTTTACTGAAATACATACACCATACACCATCATGAGCATAGCAACTGCTGGAAGGACATGCAATTACTTCCTGGGGGAGGTCATATGGCCTATGCCAGTGGCCACTCCGTCCGGCGTCACTCGCTGTCCTTGCAGTGTCACATGATGAGGCTGGACCGTGATCCCCAACTGGGTCATAATCTAGCAGTCCTGTGGCCTCATGCCAACCAGGGACAATGAGTCCTTCATGAGAGCTGGGCTTGTCCTCCATGTTCCACCGACACCTTTAGTCTGCGCTCCTCCCAAGCTGCCACAGGCCTGACCATGTCCAACCATAACCAACTCACTCAAGATGTTCCTCCAAGACCACTAGTGACTAACAGCATGCTATCCAAATCCACCACCTGCAGCTGTGTCCCCTCCCCCACTAAAATGGGCCTGCGGGAGGCCTAATGTCCCTATGTCTCAAAAGTGCACCCCCTACAGAAGCCTAAATGACTCCTAATCCCTGTTCACCATGTCCATGCCTGATCTTGCACCTTTGAACTCTGGCATGCTTTGAATTGATCAGTGCCACAGGTGCAACCAGATGAGAGCTGCATGGGGCCCCAATCTCAAAAGGCTCACCAATCTTCCTTCTTTACTGACAGGAGGGTCACTGTCATCCGGAGACCCAGGTCTTCCCCTCCCTAGTAGATTGGCAGAAATCTGGACTGTCTCACTGGCCAACCTCCTCTCTCAACTCTAGGAGCAATGCCCCCCAGCACGTTTCCTTGTTGAGCCAAAAGACCTACGCTGCCTGCTTCGAATTGCCAAGGTTGCTCCCCCCACTCAGTTGGCCGGTATCCACTCTGCCACCCAGTACATGAAGGTGCACCCTATCAGCCATACATTCCTGGGGTCTTCTGATGGTCCTGCAACAGGAACTAAAGGGAAGATTGTTGCAGGTGAGGATGATCCTAACCCCAGAATGCCTGGGCCTCCAGCACCCCAGCAGCTGGATGCATTGACTAACCACCCTTGGCCTGAGCATTGGTGCTACTCCAATCCAACATGCAGGAGAGCTAAACCGCTGCTCAGATAGTGTCATGCATTGAATTGATAAGATGTCACCAGCTACCCATTGTAATAATGGAGGAAAGCCTTCCCCCATACCTTGCAGGCCAGTACATGCCCCGAACCTTACCATCATGGCCACGACATTCCAGGGGGAAACCTTTACTTGTACCAGCATTCTGGCCCCATCCGTTCTGCCTTAAACTTCTGCAGACAGTCACAGATGCCTGTTACCAAAATCACCACAACCCTTGCCTAACAGCCAGGCAACCCCAAGACTGCATCCACTGGGTCAATTCTACCACCAGTGGCTGGTACATCATGGTCTCTGACAATCCTGCCTCACAGGCACTCTCATATGTAAAAGGCTAAGGCTCCTGCTGTGCATCTGGGCCACTCTAGGAACTGGCCACCTGTCCCTGCCCTGATCCTACACAACCTTCTACGTCCTTCCTACAGCTTACCCACCTAAGGAGCTCTGGTATTGTCAGCCATGCTACAAACCCTTAGTCCCTCCAAAAGGGACTGCTAATGATGCCCCTGTAACCTGGTGACTGACCACCTGTTGAACCCATCCAAGAATCAGAGTTGGTCCCTCAGGTGAGACCTGGCATCTGGCCACTCAGCGTTGACATAAGCAACTATGAGTTCCCCTGGGAATCAGCCTCTGACCCTTTGCTTGACAGGAGAGGACACCCCAATGTCCCACCAGAGGCTCCCCTCCTGTGTTCAAGGAATGCTCCACTCCCCAACATATGTGGTCCCTGTCCCAAGGATGGGGAACTAAATGTCGAGGAAGTCCACTGCTGGGTCACACCTTAGCCTCTTTGGACCACATCCGAGGAGAGAAGCCTCCCCCTCTACTGAAATACGATTATGAGTGGGGATTCCAAGGACCTGAGTTGAGGCACCGAACAACCTATCGATCTACCTGTCTCAGAGGTGAGGATGCACCCGTTATGGCCGAATACTGCCCGCTGAGCACTGGACAATGCATCTGCAATTTCACCGTCCCCCTAAGGTACCTGCACTACCTGAATTTTAACCTTCAGCACCAAATGGATATCAACTGAATATAAAGATCTCCCTGGACCATGGACAGGCATCCACTAGTGATGGGCTAAGCTGGACCATCCACCTACTCCCCACCATAAAGACATCTGCCAAAGGATGCGAGAAGGGTCTCCCAACCCAGAGGGCCTCTTGAAGTTGGCTTTGCCAAACCACATGCAACCCAAAGATTTGGGCTCCAGACGTGCTGTCCTCTGGCTCTCACTTAGGATTCCACCCCCAGAAGACAATGCATTCCTAGCTGAACTAAAGGGAGGTGCAAACAGATCTGGCCCGGTCCCCAGAGCCCCAGCCTGCTACTCAGCCCTGAGACACAGGCCTGCATGCTGTTTGCACCCTCTTAGTGGGCCTCCAGATATGAATAGCTCTGCCCACAATATGGGCACCCCCCAAATACTGAATGCTGAAGTAGGCCCTAGGCCACCCCCACCCACGGTGCAACCCTTATGACTTCAACTAATGACTGGCCTCCTGCACTGCTACTGAACATTGTTACAAGCCTAGCCCTGATGACCGTGGATGGCAGGTCAAACCTCCCCAAGGCCGGGGGGGAACGTGTTGACATAGTCCTAAGACCCACTGGCATAGCCAGTCCCACAAAAGTCGACCGGGCGTGGCAGGGCCTGCGATCGCTCTGGCCCATGGATGCAGTGTCACTGCTGCCACCACCATCAACCAGGAGCCAACTGGAGCCCTTTGCCCCAAGTCCCCAGTCCTATCCACTATTCCTCTGAATTGCCTTTGGTAACCTCCAGCCTCCCGGACCGTATGGACCCTTACCTGTGGCCCATCCAAGCTCTCCATACCAGTAGACTGAATCTCCGGACTTAGATGGACCATCGTCCAGTCACACTGCAAGAACGCTGACACGCCTGATTCTCGAAGTTGTCTGCCTCACACCCAAGGGGTCTCCATACGGGAAGCCGACAGAACCATGTATGGATACAAACTTTCAACCTCTAGTTTATCAGGCCATAGAGCGTTCCACTACACCACAAAGCCATTTTAATATATATATATATTTTTTTCCTTTTGGAGGGTGGAGAGTGAATTCACAAATCCCACTGGACCAGCAATTGGGGAAAATGATCGGGCCCACCCTTCAGAGAAATAGGAAGGCTGGAGTTAAGCCTTGAACCATTGCACCAACCTAGAGCTCAGCCATGCTTCATAGGCCAGGATCAACTGAACCTATGCCCCGTACACTCTCATAGCAACCAGGGTGCCATGCTCAAGATAACTCCTACAGTGGGGTTCCCTAGCATGCAAAAGCACCACATGTTATGGAAAGGAGTAACCCTCAACTGATGCCAATGTGTCAATGCTCCTGGAGGGATTTGCCTCATCCTGTAACCCCAGGGAAATTCTTGTATCCTGCGGAACCCATTGCCTCATAGCAAACAAAGCCATGGCAGTACTATCCTCCTGGTGGCTCCCAGTCCCTGAGAAATACAGAATTCTCCACAGTTCAGAGTGCCCTAACCTGGGAAGAACTCAAAGGGGGTAGCATTAGTTGCCAGATACCACCCATGCGAGGCAGGCCAGGGGTCAGGTGACCCCCAAACCACTAACCTCTGATATTACAATCCTAACACTGGTCTACAAAAGTCCTAGCCAAAGGCCAAAATGTGCAGCACTTCTGCTAAACTAAAATGAATACCAGGATACCGGGAACAGCACCCTGGACACCTGGTTACCCTGGTCACCAGGACTATTCCCTGCCCCATATAGTAAGCAATTGGGAATGTCTCTCTCAACTTAGTACAGTGATTCAATTATCTGTACCTCCACAAATAACCTCTAACTAATAAGAGCATCAGTAAAACCCATGAAGAGCACAGGTAACAAATTGAGGAAATTGTATCGCTATGTGAAAATCTCCACAGTTGAGAGATGGGAGAACCCCTCACCATGATGCAGAAGGTACTTCCCTTTTTTGGGGGGGGATACTGCTAGATGAGGTAGCACGAGACTGCTGGTTTGTGCTGCAAGTAGCTGATGCCAGCCTGCAAACCATGCTGGATGGTATCTCCCTGAGCAGTGGCACTGTAGCCCTGACTGCTGTCCACAGGCCCAAATTGTGCCCCTGACCACCCGGAGGGAAGCTTCTGTGGCAGGACAGAACCATGCGCTTCAGCCAGAGGCAGCATCCCACCCCTGCCTACAGCAGAACCCCATCACCACACTGCTAGCGGCTCCCAGCCACAATGCGACCACTCCCCCCAAGGGGCAAATTCTGCCACTTGCTGCCTAACTATCCACTTTGTGTCATACAGCATGCCAGCAGTGACTGAGGTAAAGCCCCAGTTGTGATCCATACAGATACTCACTGCATGTTCTACTCCTAAACCATGCCCCTTGCATAGCTAAATGGAGGACCTACTCTGGTCCAGGCCCCCTGAATGTCCCAGCCTACAGCATGTGACCTAGCCAGGACCTGGACCCCTGATATATCAGTCCGCTGCCGCGTAGCAACAACTCCACACCAGGAGACAAGCTCTGCAGCTGCTGAACTACCTGCAAGGACAAGCAGCATGCAGGGAGTGACTGGAAGTCCCCCAGTCTGCTGTCTAGCAACCAATTATGTGGGTAATTTCCAGAAAAAGGGTTACCAAAGTGTGACATGAGGGTGAATTTTTCAAATCATCAGTAGATCAATTTTAATAAGCTTGTCAAGACACTGTGACTGAAGAATTAAAAAGGAACCAGATTATGAGATAACTCCCTAGCAGGGATTTGAGAAAAATCACCTGCAGTGTTGCAAGTGCAACGGGGACACCAACTGTTGCACGTGCAACAGTGAACACAACCAGTGTTTAACTTGAAAAAAAAATGCTACTTTTCTTTTTATTTTATTTTACTAAGCATTTCAAGATCCTATGACCCAAGACTGAAAAAGGGAATATGTTGTGGGGTAACTCCATATCATACTTGAGAGAAAAGCACCTTCGGTGTTGCACGTGCAACAGGGACACCAAACATTGCACGTGCAAGAGTGGACACAGCAGGGTTCAACTTGAAAAGAAAAATGTTACTTTAATTTTTTTTTATTTTACCAAGCATTTCAAGACACTATGACCCAATTGGGAAAAGGGACTAGGTTGTGGGATAACTCTATATCAGATGTGAAAGAAAAGCAATTTCAGTGTTGCACATGCAACGGGAACACAAAGCATTGCACGTGCAACAGTGGACACCACACAACTGTTTACGTTAAAAAAAAGCATTGCCTTCACCCATCTTTCACCAATGCCCTCAGTACTTTTAAGACCCAACCCCAAAAGAAAATCACCCACCCAAAAAAAGCTGGATGCTTTTGCTGAAAACTTGGGAGCATGTAAAAAAATAAAATTTGCTTGGACATCACAGTTGTATGTGCCACACAAAACTTGAGTGAACCAGAAATTTTATTTGCATTGAAAAACTAGGGTGAAAATGTTTTCATTAACAAAATACAACACCCAAGGCAGTTTTTAACATAAATTTACTGAAGCACAACTAAAATAAAATCTTCATAGAAGCAATGGAATGTACTGTGGTTTTGCATGTCACATTTTGCTAGGGAAAATCTGTAACATTTTGGAGCTGGACATGGAATAAAAATAAAATGGGTGCACCTAGGTTTCTCAAAATATGAAATGTATCTGTACTTGTGGCTACCTTTTAAATGTACTTATCATGACTGCAGTGGCGGTTGTTAATTTTTTTTAAATCAACATACAAAGTATTAGCCAGCCCGGTGGCACTGAGGGCTGAGCTGCTGGTCACCTTACCTCGTGCTATGCCGGTGACCTGTATTTAGGAACAAGCACGGGCTGCCGGCAGTTGGCAGGGGAGGAGAAGGATTGAGCATCTGAGGGACTGCTCTCCCTCTCCGGGTAGGGGGATTCCAGTGGTAGGTGCGCTTCTGACCCCTGGCGGCAGCTGGGGGGCAGAACACCAATGTAGTAAGAAGGGACTGAGTGGGGCAGGAGCTGGGAGGAGCACATGTGAACACATGCATGCTCCCTCCACTGGCATCATTGCATGCCCCATTCATGAGGAGGAAACAAGAAAATGGTCCCGGTCATGCTAGATGAGGCAGTCACCCGCCGCAGGCCCCGACCCTGAAAGGCTGCTCCCTGAACTGGATCCTGGTAGAGGTGAATTGAGCTTGGGGGACTCCTCACCACCCCACCATGGGGGGGAGTAATCCATGGGGGAAGAGGGGCTGCTGTCTGATGTCGGGGTATGGGGCTGAACAGGTGGCTGGGATGGTTGCCAACCTGTTACCCGTGGAGAAATAGAATAGCAAAAAAAATGAAAAAAAACATACAAAGTATTGGCCACATTGGTACCCCTATTTCATGAACTTACCCATGTATTGCCTCAGAACAAAAGAAGGGCAAGGCACTAACCCTATAGTTAATTTTTATGTTTGCTTGCGCACAAGAGCAAGAAACATTATGTGTCAGCTTAGGAGAGAAGTGGATTTCGGAGGTGTGGCACTGTGTCGGCCAATGCCACCACTGCATTTTTGGACTTGGCCCTCTCTACCCAATGTGGTGGCACACTGCTGCAGACACTAGCTCAGCAAGCATGCCACCAACTTGAAATGAATTAGTTGCGCTATGAGGGAGCGGCTCGTCATTGCAGGGCAGTGCCTTGCCTGGTGTAACATTTCAATAAACATGACGGTGACCTTTGCCGTCCACCTCTCACAGTCTCCATGAAAGCCTTTGGGGGTGCCCAATCTCCCCGTTGGCATGCCCCCTCCCTAGTTCATTTGCCAACATGGGAGCCCAATCCTCGTCAGCATAATGTCCCCCCCCTCGTAGTGTGCCGAGGGGGTACCTAATCCCCCTCGGCTCATGCACCCCCCCAAACACAGACATTTTGTATGTGTTGATGGGGTGCCCAATCCCCATTGGTTCCAGGTCCTCACCCCCCAACAAACACCCAGGTGGCATGCTGGGAGCCCACCCCAGTGTGCCCATTGTCCCTGTAAATGGAAAAACCATCTCAATGTCTTTTTTTTTTACCTGTAAAAAACAGAAAACCATCCCTTGTTGGCTCCAGTGCCCCCTCTGCCAACCCGCACCCACCCTCTGCACACCCAACATCCCACACCCCCCACCCTATACACTTACCTCTGGAGCCCAGCGTGACAATCTTCGGTGGAGCAGGAACATGTCTACACTCTTCAAAGCCGACCACGACCTGAAGAAATGCCTGTAAGCTGTAAGCTGTATAATGGTATAAATGTGGGTTTTTTCAATTTAGGTGGATATCTCATCCATTTTTGTGAATATTGGCACCACATTTTTAACATGAGGTTCTTGAGACCCCACTTCATGAATTCAGTCACTGTCATCTAGTTATTTGGTCTCGAAAGATGATTTCGCGGTCACTGTGTAGAATCACCTTTTGGACCGATTAATGAAATAACAGTGTCACTGTTCATGAGGTGGGCTCCCGAGAAGCTTATGTTGCAAATTTGGTGAAAATATTCCAAAAAAATGACTGTGTTATGAGCTTGCATTATGCAGTTTCCACACACACTGGTAACTTTGAGAATTTGTAGTATTTTCACTCCAGATTTTCAACATTGGCATTTTTCCACACCTCCTTATGAACAGTGCAGCTGTCATTTTTCACATCCTAGCCAAAATGTGTTTTCACACATCCAGCACACAGTGGCGTGGTCGCTGTGGGAAATCAATGTTCAGGACAGATTAGCAAAATCACAGTGACACTGTTCATGAGCAGAGGTCCCAAAATGCCTATGTTGAAAATTTGGTGACAAAAGTCCACAAAATAACTATGTTACGAGCGTGCATTGCGCAGTTTCCAGCACACTCATAACTTTGAGAAGTTGTAATATTTTCACTCCAGATTTATAACATTGCCATTTTTGAAAACCTCCTTATGAACAGTAACGCTGTCTGTCATTTTTCACATCCTGCCCGAAATGTGTTTTCACACATCTGGCACATAATGGCATGGTTGCTGTGGCAAATCAACGTTCGGGACAGATTAAGAAAATCATAGTGACACTGTTCATGAGCAGAGGTCACAAAAGACCTATATTGAAAATTTGGTGAAATAATTCCATTAAATTAATGTGTTGTGAGCGTGCATTGCACAGTTTCCACATACGCTCATAAGTTTGAGAATTGTTAATATTTCCACTCCAGATTTTTAACATTGTCATCTCTTCACACCTCCCTATGAATGCTATAGCTGTCATTTTTCACATCCTGCCTGAACTGTGTTTTTGCACATCTGGCGCAGAATGGCGCGGTCGCTGTGGGAAATCAACATTTGGGACAGATTAACAAAATCACAGTGCCACTGTTCATGAGCAGAGGTCCCAAATGCTTTCATGAGGTGGGGATCACAAAAAGGCCATGCTG
This sequence comes from Neoceratodus forsteri, assembly GCA_016271365.2. Taxonomy (NCBI): domain Eukaryota; kingdom Metazoa; phylum Chordata; order Ceratodontiformes; family Ceratodontidae; genus Neoceratodus; species Neoceratodus forsteri. Next base: position 253,977,415 of record CM028137.1, on the reverse strand, counting down.
AAAATTTGTAGTGCAAATACCAACAAACGTCTGGGGCATTAGGATTTCTAACCATAATGTCCCACCCTGTACAGACTGACAGGTGTCAGGGATGTGCCTTTGGATTACTGGCTGTAATGCTCATGCCCAGGGTGGGACAAATCACTTTTTGACCTGGTGGCCAGTTTGGCCACCATACCTCAAAATCTGGTGGCCAAATTTTTTTTTTTGGTGTCAAATTTTTTTACACCCACTGCAGATGATGGGACCAGCAGAGAAACACTGTGACCAGACTGGATCCACCTCCTCCACCCCCAGTCAGCAGGTCGTCACCTGCTTTAAATTTAAACTGTCTCGTTTGAAAATACCCAGATCAGGACTGAAAAAACAGTGTAGTAAGTGTCACGCTGTAGCTGTTATTCACTGAGCCCTTAAAAGGGCTTTTGATGCAGTGCCAGTGACTATTCGATTGCTAATTCAGCCCCCCACCACACACACACACACATATATGAAAGCAAAGTTACGCTCTCACTGAGCTCACTGCCATCTCCCTCTCTCACTGCCTGAAATCAGAATGGCGCATGGTGGTCTTTCCTAGTGATAATCAAGTCCCACCACCCAGGTGAGCACCCAATTGCTCACCTCATGATTCCTCCTTGGTGTCCTCCTCTGCACAGACTCGCTGGTGGGTGATGCGCTGGACTGTTGGATCTCTTCATCCTCCTCCCAGGCACGTAGACAAATGGAGGCAATTCCATTCACACAACCACGCTGTCTCTCACTCATGGCCATGCATTTCTAAAGGAGTCTCGATCCAGGGCAGCCGATAGAAATTTCTGGTCCTGGGACACACCTTTAGGTCTGGGCCCCCCTCACCCTCCCATCCCCTTGCAAGACATATACAAATCAATAAATAAGTACATTTATATTTAAATAAATAATGCACCGCCACACCACTCAATGAATGAAAGCTATTAAACTCATATAACCAAAAGAATTAGTACTTTACTTGTACTCAGTTAAGTTACATAATGAAATTAGGCCAATTCGACGTACACCCTTCCTCTAAATTCAATCTTAAGTCCCTCTTCATGAACCCCTTACCTATTCATCTTTCTGACCCATTATCCCTCTGCCTCCTCTTGTACTCTCCCTGAGAACTGAGCAGTTTACCTCAGCAGGTTCCATCTCCTCACAAGGCATTTTTTTTTTATTCTTTTGGTAATGGTGTGTTTAAGCTGGGGTGGCCCAGGAGCACTGGGGAAGTTAAGTAACATGTTCAGAGTCACATAGTATGCAAGTAAAGGTTGTGGGAATCAAACCCAGGTCTGCTGGATGTCCAAAGCTCATTTGCAGCTCATTACTCTAAGTGGGCCTAACCTCTACGCTATACAGCCAGACAGTCCCCCGGCCCCCACCCCCAGTAACAATCAATGCCTCCAAGTCTAGCTCTACAGTGGCTTATGCTCTGTGTCTCTCCCACCCTGGGAATGCTGCCTCTTATATGGCTTCCCTTAGTTATGTCTCAATTTTGTCTCTTCTTTACAATTACTTATATTGTAGTCTGCTGTTTGTTCATACCCTCTTCCTACATTTCAGAAGACAATTAACATGACTACCACCATCACTCATTTTATTTTTTAAAGTTGAAAACATTTCAATCCTAATTGCTTTTGTTTTTTCACTGTCTCCTTGTCTCTGTAGCTGGGAAGTTGCAAGCACCACATATGAAGCACTGAAGGCAAACTTGCATCATGTCCTACCTACCTTTAACTTCACGGCAACAGCTCCAATCCTCTCTCACTCTCTCTCTGGCTTTTGCAGACTTGTGGAGTGGTGGGTGGACTGGCCTCCACTCCTCCTCTAGTCTTCGACTTCAGCAACACCAGCATGCAAGCACCACAATCCACAACCGTGGTGGTCGTCGTCGGTACAAATCGATCTCCGCTGGTCCGCCCTCCCTGCCCACTCCTACGCTGTCTCCAGCCCGAGCCCACTCTCCTCAGTCACAACTTGCAAACAATTTAAACAAACACTGCTGCGGCTATCCGGATAAAATAAATTGTGTACGTGATGGAGACAAATCCAATGGGGCCCTGCTCGGATGCTCCCCCAGCCTCCCTGAAGAAGCAAGCAACAACAAAATGTTGACTACTCCTCGAGTCAATGAGATAGACGACGATGAGCACGAGGTCCTCTCTCTGTCTGGACTGCCATGCATGGTATCACTGCGTGGAGGAGGAGCTGCCATGCATGCCGTGTCACTGAACCATGCCATGACAGGTAGCCACCACCACCAATCAACACCTAGCATCTACCAACCCCATGGCCCAATTGTCCCACCCCTCCATCCCAATGACCTGCAGAGCTGCTGCCAGCCTGCCAGCAAGCCAAGCAAGGTTGAGAGAGCACAGCCTAGGGCCAGGACGCACAGCTAACTCAACTAGGAGGGGAGACTGTGGAGTTCCAGGACTGTGGGGCAGAAGGAGCGCGGGGGAGCCCGGGGGAGTTCTGCTGCCAGTGCCAATTGTTAACTGACAGTGACGGGGGTGGATGCTGCTCGGGCCCCTCTGACCCACCGGGCCCGGGACAGTTGCCCCAGCTGTTCCCCCTGTTGGCGGCCCTGTCTTGATCCTGCACATGCATGATTCTGGCAGCTCAGCTCAAAATTCATTGACAAGGCTGCTGAGCCACCGTGCACACCCTCCAAAGGTGCGGTTTACTACTCACCAGAATGGCAAGTCCTTACAGAAATCTGGTGGCCAGAATGATTGGCCAGGTAGCATTTGGTGACCTGGCGACCCTATTTGTCCCACCCTGCTCATGCCATTCCACCCCCACCCTGCAGCCAGTGACAGGCATTGAGGTGTGCCTTGGACTGTTCGGCCCCAGAGTTCCCCCCATTCTCCTATACTGCATCCATTTCAGCATATGTCCTTATAGAATGGGATGACTGTAAAGCCAAACACCCCTAGGCACACCTCAACACTTGTCAGTGTCTGCAGGATAGGGTGAGGTGAAATGGCATGAGCATTAAGGGCAACGTCCCAAAGGCACACCCCAATGCCTGTCCATCTCTGCAGGGTGGAGGTGGGGTTGGCGTGAAGGTCAATACTTCACTGCCATTCCTATTCTGCATCTAACTCCTGCACTTCCAATGCTAATACCAGCAAGCAAACATTTGGCATTGACAAATGCTTGTTTTGTTTTATTTTACAGATCCTCTAAATGTCCTGGCCTACAGCAGGATGTGCATATTCTAGTTGGGATGCAGAACTCTCATTGCCCACCCCACCCCCTAAGAATCAGAGGGGAATGTGAGATTAAAACCCAGGACTACAGTGGCGTAGCCTGGAGCTACACCACTATGCTGCATAGCCTTCTACCCAGAAACATCCACTGCAGTTTTCCTGCTGCTGTTTACCTGTTCAGGGACAAGCTGCCTGCAGGTGGCTGGGACCGAACCCAGGCCTGCTGCCTCCAAACGTTTCTGTTTTTTTTCTTTTTGAAAAGCACGTACCAGAAAGTGAAAGCAACAGCATGGGCAAGGCCAGCCCCAGACCCAGAGCCCAACTGGTCTGCTTCTAGTACCTGCACATTACTCCAGCATGCTATTAAGCCTCATGCTGCACTGTTCCCTTATGCTAGAAGATGAGGGGGGAGCGCTACCCCGCACACTCTGCGGGCTCACCATGGACAAAAGTTCCATGAATAGGTATGAAACCCTGCACCATCAACACCAAGACTGATGCACAGTCCACCAAGCCACTAGCTTTGCCTTGCAAGGCTGCAGGAGAAACTCCCTAACAATTAAGGGTCCGTCATCCATATGCCATTCACAAGATGGCCGATGAGAAGTCCATGACCACCGGGAACACCCAGCTCGCGAAGACTAGTGAGAGTTGGAAGGAATGCTGGGGAAGTGTTCAGAAAAACATGCTGCAACTCCCCCACATGTTGACCAAACAGGAAACAATCCTCCACTGTGGTCTGCACTGCCTGTGTCCCGACTGGCAGACCGAGAATAATTGGAAGGATTACCCTCAATACCACCCCAGCTTCCATACTGACAAGGGGCTCTCACTACCCCAGAACTGCATGGATCCCACTGCCGGCCGCTCCCATCAGCCAGCACTGCCAGAACACCACTAGGGAGAGGAGGTGAGTAACAGAGGCAGGAAGGGGGAAACACCTCCTAGAGGTTGGCCGATCGAGGAGCCGACTGCCACTCCAGTGGCAAGCCACTGAGAGGACAATCCACTAGCTGGGCTGGGCCAAGAAATGAGAGGGGAAAGCCCCTCCACCCTCTCCAGGGAGGGGAAAAAGCCCTAGAGCTCCCAACAGGGAGAAAGGAGTCAGAGGTGCCCGGCTCCCTGCAGGCAATTACTGCTGCTCCAGGAGGTGGATAAGTCACACAGTATGCATATGGAGCTTGTGGGCTTGAATCAAGCTCAATCACAGCTTGTTACTCTAACCTCTAAGCTATAACGTGCTAGCAGCAACACAAAAGGATCACAATCCCAGAGGCAAGCCCTGAAAGCTAGCACCTTTCCTCAAAGACAAAAGGCTGACTAGGCCCTTACCTTAAACTGAAGGTGTTGGCTGTGACCAGTGTGGATCCACTGGAGGAGAGAGAGAGAGATCTGCCATGGGAGCAGGACTAATTATCTCCCCTGTCTCTTCCCACCAGCTATGCCATCCCTCCCTGAGGGCGGCCTATTGGGGACCTCCTCCTTGGTGTTGCTAGGCCCTGTGTTCCTCCCATGGAGGGTCCCCCTATCCTGACCAGATCCAGGGAGGGAGGGGGCCAAGGCAAATGGCCAGCTTCTTCGACAGGCTGGCAGCATCTCTATTACATCAAACTTAAGCTGTAGAACACATTTGAAAAAGGAAAGCTGACACTGGGTGGGTACAGAGCATGTATTTCCATGATGGGCAGATGCAAGGTGCTTAAGAATATGACTGGGCTTGGAATGCAGTGGACAACATGGCTTTACAATGCCAAAGTTGTAAGCAAGTTTTAGAATACTGCAGGGATCAGATTTCAGAATGCCACCAGCGTGTGACTGCTGAATGCATCAATGACACAATCTCAGAAAGTAGCTGGGATATACTGTACGGTTTTGAAATGTGCCAGGGACCCTGAAATTTAGAATGTGGCAGTATCATAAGTTCTTAGAATGTGGCTGAAATAGACAATTTCAAAATGCAAAAGACTCATAGTAGTGGACTGTGGCAGGGATATGTAATTTCTTAATGTGTTACAGATGTGTAATTGCAGCATGTGGTGGCAGTGGACAATTTTGGAATGTGGTGGCGATGTTTGATTTCAGATTGTTGTGGCAACGTGCAATTTCACAATGTGGTGTGGTTACAGAATGTCAGAATGCAGCAGTGTCATTCAGCTTTAGAATGTAGTGGCACATGCAATTTCAGAATTTAGCAGGAATTCCCATTTCTGGAATGTGGTGGGATGCATAATTTTGGAGTATGACAGGGACATACATGTTTGAAATGTGATAGGTGCGCACAATTTTGGATTGTGGAACAGGTGCACAATTTCAGAATGTGACTTGGACATGCAATTTCAGAATTTGGCAGGGACAATCATATTCAGAATGTGGTAGGGATGCTCAATTTTGTAATATGATGGGAATGTGCGCTTTTAGAAAGTGATGGAGAGAGACAATTTTAGAGTGAGGTAGTGACACAAAATTTTGGAATGTGGTAGGAAAGCACAGTTTAAGAATGTGGCTTGGACACACAGTTTTAGAATGCAGTGGGGATGCCCAGTTTAGGAAGATGACTGGAAAACACAATTTCAGAATGTGATAGAAATTACAACATTTTGAAATGTAGTGTGGATGAGCATTTTCAGAATGTTACGGAGATGCAATATTTTGGAATGCAGTGTTGACACAATTTTAGAATATGTCGGATATGCACAATTTCTGAATGTGGACAGGACATGCAATTTCAGAATGTGCAACGGTGTAGACAATTTTGGAATGTGGTGGTGCGACAATTTTGGAATGTCGTGGTGCCACAATTTCAGAATGTAGTGGGAATGGGCAATGTTGGAATGTGGCAGGGTTGTGCACTTTTGAAATGTGGCAGGAACACACAATGTCACAATGAGGCGGAGATGCACAATGTTGGAATATGGTGGAGATGTGGTATACAATTTTGAAATGTGGTGCGTGTCTACAGTTCTGAAATGTGGTAGGGACAAGCAATTTCAGAACAAAATAATGTATTCTGTCACATTCCAACAGTGTGCATACCCACTAGGTTCCGAAATTGTCAGTGCCTCCTAAATTCCTAGGTGTGCTTCCCTGTCACATTCAGAGACTGAGTGCCCCACCACATTTCAAGAATGTACATTTCTATCACATTCCAAGACTGCCTGCCTCCCCAACACTCTGACACTGTGGACACCTTGACCTTCAATAGTGTTGTCCAATGCTGCATTCCAAATCAACCTCCTGACACATTCTATAGTACAGTACTATACATCTGAACTTTCTGGAAATGCATATAGTGCACCCAACCCTGTCATTTGTTTTCCAAATGATTTCTACAACTACAATTTTTTAATCTTTGGAGAAATAAGTGGTTTAAAGTTGCTGACATGAAGGTCTAGACTGTGAGTTCTAGTTATGACATCATCAGTAGCTGAAACTGGCTTTTTTGAACAGGGTGTGAAATCAGGGTTACAAAATGGCTCATAACATTTAAACGAAGTACCTTAGAGATTTCATTTTTGGTATTAGGCTTGTTGGGGATATACTGTACTGATTCCAACACTGCAGTGTGTAGTACTTTTGGCCAGACTCACTCTTTAACCCAGAAAGCCATACCTTAAAATATGATGTTGTTAGAGAATGGGTATCCTCACACCCTTCAGATTTTATAGTACTCTCCAAAACGTGGTTAAATGGTAGAACCCCTGACTCTAATTTGGCTTTAACTATCAACAGTGGAGGTGTGAGTTACATGGTGGGGTGTATTATTAGAAGGCTTCCCCTTATGATAATTCTGGTATACCCAAGAGTTGTGAGTCTATCCTTTGAGATTACTACAACAAATTCTAAATCAATGTTATTGTTTGAGTCATACTGCCCACCAAATTTTAACTGTTTTGAATTATATATTTTAAAATCATGGTGGCGCTGAGGGTTGAGGCGCTGGATGCCACACCTCATGCCATGCCAGTGACCCGGTTCGGGAACGAGCAAAGGCCGCCGGGGGTCAGCAGGGGAGAGTGAGGATCGAGTGTCCAGAGGACAGCCTCCTCTCTCTGGGGGGGGGGATTCAGGCTTGCCCAGCACTGCAGTGGCCCCCGGTGGAGACTGGAGGTACTGCACACGCTAGGGTGCAACACATAGCAGGTCGAGAGCTGCGTCAGATGACCTGACGCCATTGCAAATCTAAGGTCTCGGGGGGGGGATTGAGGGCATAACCACTACAAGCTGCCAGAAAAAAAACTGCCTCCTGATAGGTGATGGAGAGTCCAGGGGTGCCAGCCTACCACGCTCAATGTCGGGCTCCTCCTCTCACTTCCTCTGCTCTCCTCCATCCCGGGGCCGCCCAACTGGATTCTAGATAGAGCACCAGGAGGTGTAATCTAGCAGTCCCACCTTGGGAGATTCAGAGCCAAGGGGCTGGGGGGCAGTAAGGAGTCAATGGAGAGACCAGCCACAGAGGAGCGAGAGGGAGCTTCAGGTGGGTGGGATCAAGTCGGACAACTTGTGACCACTCCTGAAAGAGTTCAGGAAGGTAACAGTGATAAATAAAGTTCTAAAACAAAATAATCTTGTATTCTGCAAAGGTTCTAATGAGATTATAATCTTAGGAGATCTCAATGTTAACTGGAATTCTTTAACTAATTGACAGATTTTAATGGGATCTAACTATCAAGCTGGGGTTGTCATAGCTGACTAAGGATTCTACCAGGATAAACTTCAATAATAGTCCAGCTTCTTCAATAATAAAAACGTGAAAAATTCCAGGAGAAAAAAATCCAAAGGGTCTACCTTGTTTGCTCATAATACGGATCTTTCAGTAATTACTAAGGGGTCCTCCCCTTCCCCATAAGGAGTTACTACTCCCCAGTAGGAGCCCTGCCATTTTACATAGAAACATAGAATGTGTTGGCAGAAAAGGACGGGTAGGCCCACCTAGTCTGCCCTATTTTACCTGCCTAACACTACACCCTGGACTCTATTCGGCGGGTGCTCTCCAAAGTAACTTTAGGTCACTTGAAAGCTGGTCCTCCAACCACAAACTGATCCACAATTACAAAGACCATCCTCTTCTCTAGCCTTTGGTATCTGAAATGGCCAAGGTCAAAACCTTGAACAGGTGGACACCTTCAAATACCCAAGAGTAACTCTGAGTGACACCTTATCTTTTGCACCCCATGTTGACAACCTGGTGGCCACAGTTAACAGAAGACTTGGTGCATTGTACCATAACAGGAACAATCTCACTGGGGACGCTAGACACCTTATTGTGGCCAGCTCCATTCTGTCCCTTACAGATTATGGGCTCCCTGTCTACACTGCTGCCTGTGACACGGTGCTAAACAGAGTAAAGCTGATCGGTGATAAGGTGTGGGTCTTTGTATTTGGTGCAGATAGCTGCACTCATAGCTATACCCTTTACACACTCACTAAATGACTACCATTACCCAGCAGAACAAAGCTCCAAACCTGTTTGCTAGCCAAAAAAGCCTTTGGGGGCCTAACACACCTTGCTTTAACAAACTGCTTCTACACCATCTCTAACCGATACAACACCAGGAGCATAGAAACACAGAAACAAAGAATTTGACGACAGATAAGGACCACTTGGCCCACCTAGTCTACCCATTTTCCTACCTAACAGATAAGCTTAAGATCCTGGTTAACCAACAGCCTACTTCATCCTAGCCCCCACTAGGACTGCCTTATGTCTGCCCTATGCATTCTTGAATTCTCCCACTGTTCTTGACTCCACAACCAGGCCAGGAATGACCTTGAATCTACTTTCCAGAGTAGTCAGCTGGGAAAGAGGTAATTTGCTGTCAGGGCCTCTAACTGGAAACTACTTGCCTGACACACTGCTGAATCTCCCGAAGTTTAATCAGTTTAAGATTTCTTTGTAGTCTGTGTTTGCAGTCCAGTGCAACTGTAACTGTTAAAACAGTTTAATTTGGTTTCTCAGTACATAACCTGTGGCTTTTTATACAACAATCTGCATTGGTTTTTTATTCAAACCTGTATGTAATTGGTCTATCTTAGGTGCTTTGAGTCTGACTCAACTGCATTTCCTGTGGAACTTCTTATTGTACTTATGTTTTTTGTGACTAGGTACTTGATGTTGAACCTTTGTAAATAAGCACTTGTGCTCAATGGTAATCTCCAAAGTTTTCAATAAATCAATAAATAAATAAGGTGTCCCTCCCTCCTTCCTTACCTCTATATATTATACCCATGTGCCTATCCCACACACAATTGAAACTCTCCACTGTCTTCTCCGCTACCATTTCTTCTGGCATGTTCTTCCTGTCATGCACCACCCTTTACCTGAAGATGTATTTCCTCACATGCCTCTTAACCCCACCTTGAGCTTCACAGCATGCCCCCATATTCTGGTGCTCTTCCTCATGTGAAAAAGACTCCCCTCCAGCACCTTGTTCACCCCCCCCCCGTGAGGCACTTATATGTCTCAGTCATGTCTCCTCTCCCTCTCTTCTCCTCCAGGGAGTACACATCGAGTTCCTACAGCTTCTCCTTGTATGGTTTCTCATGCAAACCCAACACTATTTTAGTAGCCCTCCACTGGACCGCTTCCACCCTGCCAATGTCCTTGTGGAGGGGTTGCCTCCAGAACTGGACACAGTATCCCAGGTGGGGTTTCACAGATGAGCGATACAGAGGCAATACCACCTCCCATCTCTTGCTAGAGATCCACCACCCTATGCACCCTAACATCCAGCTCGTCTTGCCTACTACCCAATCGCACTGCCCTGCCACCTTGAGATCTTCAGACATGATCACCCCAAGATCCCTCTCTTGCTTGGTAACTGTTAGTACCTCCTCCAGTTTTGTAGTCAACCCTCAGCTTTCCCCTCCCTAGGTATATCACTTTGCACTTTTTGGCACTGAAACCAAGTTGTCACTCCCTAGGCTATTTCTCTAGTTTCCCCTATGTTTGTGTGCACCTAAGATGTTACTGAACTCAGAATGCTTTGTTAATGTAAATGTCTGTACTCTCCCGAGTCGTGCCTGAAAATAGGTCATTGTTTTTTCAGTACACCTTACCCAGAAAACAAAAACTAAATAAATATCCCTTTGCATTCTCTCCACTCTCTCCTGGGTGTCCACCGTTGCAGATTGTTGTGTCACCCACAGAGACAAACCTTCCCCTCCAGGTCCTCGGCAATGTCACTTATGAAGACACTGAAGAGGACAGAGTCCAGTACTGATCCCTGTGGTACTCCACTGGTCACTCTCCCATTCTCCAAATGACTGCCGTTTACCACCACCCTCTGCCACCTGTCTTTCAACCAGTTTGTTGCTCAGCTTACCACCTTCTCCCCACTCCTAGGCTGCTAAGTTTCATCATCAGCCTCTTGTGTGGAATGGTGTCAGAGGTCTTACTAAAGTCCAGATAGACCACATCCATTGCCCTCCATCCCCTGATCCACCTCCTTAGTTACCCAGTCAAAAAAAACCTATGAGATTTGTTTGACATGATCTTCCCCCAGTGAAGCTGCACTGCCGGTGATCCTGCAGCCCATATGTTTCCAGCTACTCCATCAGTTTCTTCTTCAGCAGGAACTCTGTTAACTTCCTCACCACTGGTGTGAAACTGACTGGTCTGTAATTTCTGGCCTCCTCCCTGCTGTCACTCTTGTGCAGAGGGATCGCATCATCCCTCTCCAATCCTCTGGAACCACCAACCCCATCTCCAATGACATGCTAAAAACTCATTCCACTTAGTCACCACCCTCTCAGTGAAAAAGTACCTCCCCAAATTCCTCTTGAATCATCCTCCCACCAGCTTAAGGCAGTGTACTCTAGTAGCTTTGTTACTGCTAAGGCTGAAGAGATCCTCAGACTTCACCTTGTTATTACCACTGGGTATGTAATTGCTTCAATCATGTCTCCCTCCTGTCCTCCAGGGTGTACATGTTGAGGTCTTCGAGTCTCTCTTTGTACATCCTACCCTACTGACTCTGGATCATTTTAGTTGCCCTCCTCTTGACAATTTCCAGAACATTGATGTCTTTCCTTAGGTACGGGCACCAGTGATGCAAACTGTACCCCAGGTGTGAACACACCAGGGATCTGTACAGTGGCTGAATAACCTCTGCCTTTCTGCTAGTTATTCCTCTGGCTATGCAGTCCAGCATTCTGTTTGGTCTGGCTGTTGCCTGCCTGCAATGCTCAGAGTGTTCTGGGTCACTTGTGAAGATCACCCACAAATCTTTCTCCTCTTCTGACTTGGTATCCTGCACACCACCCAAACAACGTTCGATCTTTGGGTTCTGAGCCCCAAGTGTAAGTCTCCGCACTTCTTGGTGTTGAACCCCAGTTGCCAAATAACCAACCACCTCTCAAGCCTGGCTAGATCTTCCATGGGATCGTTTTCCCTCCTCTGGGTCCACTCTCCTACAGAGTTTGGTGTCATTTACATACATGCAGATCTTACCCTTTACTCTATCTGCTGTATCACTAATAAAATTAAACAGCACTGGACTCAGCACCAAACCCTGTGGGACCCTGCTAATGACTGCTCTAGCCCCCAAGAATTTCTCCCCAATCACTACCCTCTGATTCCTTTCCAGCAACCACTTTTTTACCCAGGTTGTTAGCTTTACTTATACCCCAAGATCCCCCCAGCTTCCTCATTAATCTCTTATGGGGAATGGAGTCAAGGTTCTTACTAAAATCCAGATACAGGATGTCTACCACCTATCTCTTATCCCGTTTTGGTCACCCAATCAACAACATCAATCAGGTTTGTTTGGCAGGATCATACTACTACAAAGCCATATTGCCTCTTATCCTGGAGCCCATTATCCTCCAGAAAGCACACCAGTCATTCCTTCAGTATGGTCTCCATAAATGTTTCTACTGTGGAAGTCAGACTGACCAGTCTGTAATTGCCAGGGTCATCCCTCAGCTCATTTTTATGTTGGCGCTCATGCACAGCCAGCATCTTGCGGCAGTGGGGATTTGGAGGTGCGGTCGCTGTTGGGAGAATGCAGGGCACACACCAGTAGGTGCGTCCCTCATTCCCCAATCAGCGACACCACACCATGCATACTAAGCTGGCGAGCACATCTAAGGAAAGGCCCGCTGCAATCTGAGCAAAGCTCGTCACACGTAGAGGGCCCTTCCTGCATGCTCACCAGCTAGTAGCATGGCGGCACAGTGGCCGCTACTCTGCCGACAGCGCTGACTTCGGGGTGCCCAATCCCCCGGTCAGCTTCCCTGCCCCTTGAAGTATGTGCCCCCCAATCATTGTTTGCCGACAGGGGTGCCTAATCCCATCGGCATCCGCCCTTCCCATTGTATCAGGCCGTGGGGGAGCCCACCCCATCGGGCATCATGTCTCCCTTCTTCTCTTGTGTGCTGATGGGGTGCCCAATCCCCATCAGCTACTGTACCCCCAAACAATATTTTACAACGGGGTTCCTAATCCCCATCAGCTACTGTACCTCTCAAACAAAAGAAATGACCTGTAAAAAGAAAACGTCTGTGGTTTTTTTTCCCTGGTCCCTGTAAACTGAAAATGGTCCCTCGTAGTCTCCCTATCCACCACCCGCACCCACCCACTGCGCACTCTGCCTCCCCACACCCCCCACCCCACCCCATACTTACCTCCGAGTCCGTGCGACGATCTTTGCTGGACCGGGAACACATCTGCACTCTTCAAAGCCGACTGTGAACTGAGGAAATGCCGGTAAGCTATATAGTGGAATGAATAGGGTTTTTTTCAACTTTGTTCCATATCTTGGGCATTTTTTGGAATTTGTGCACCAAATTTTCAACATGGGGTTTTTGGGGCCCTTCCTCATGAATTCTGTCACAGTTTTGACGTTAATAGGTCCCGAAAGGTGATTTCGCCTTCACTGTGCGAAATCACCTTTTGGGACTGATTAACACAAGAACAGTGGCAATGTTCATGAGGTGGGCTCTCAAAAAGCCTATGTTGCAAATTAGGTGGAAAAATCAAAAATGGCTGTTGACGATGACAGCAGTTGCTACTAAGTCATAACTTCTCGCAATCACAATATTTTTCATGCCAGATTTTCAACATTGTCATTTTTCTATACCTCCTTGTGAACAGTACAGCTGTCATTTTTCACATCTTGGCCGAAATGTGTTTCCGCACTTCTGGCGCACAATACCGTGGTCACTGTGGGAAATCAGTGTTCTAGCCAGATTGCAAAAATGACAGTGACACTGTTCATGAGCAGAGGTCCTACAATGCCTATGTTGAAAATTTGGTGATGATACTCCTTAAAATGATTGTGTTATGAGCGTACATTCGCAGTTTGCACGCATCGCCTAACGCCAGCATTTGTAATGTTTCACCTGGATTTTCACCATTGCATTTTTCCACACCCTTTGATGAACAGTAAAGCTGTCATTTTACATATCCTGTCTGAAATGTGTTTTCGCACGTCCGGTGAAGAATAGCATGGTCACTGTGCGAAATCACTTTTTGAGACAGCTTGAGGACATGACAGTGACACTGTACATGAGTAGAGGTGCTAAAATGCCTATGTTGAAAATTTGGTGCCAAAACTCCGTAAAATGCCTGTGTTACAAGTGTGCGTTGAGCATTTCCCACGCACCCTTGTAACTTCGCATATTTGCAATACTTACATGCCACATTTTTACACCGCCAGCACGACAACATTCGGCATTTACAAATGCCTTGTTGTAGAATGGCACTATGTGCACCATTCAGCAGTCTTAGAATACCTCTCCTGACACCAGTGAGCTGTTAATCAGGTCTATCAGGGAACCCACTAGCACATCTGCCAATCCTGCAGCACCTTCAGATGTACACCATCTGGGCCCAAGGATGTGTCCACTTTCAGGGCCCGCAAACCCTTCCTTACCCTATCATTACCAATTTCCCTGTCAGTGTCACTTCCTTTCCCATTGTTTCCTTGAGGCATCAGACCATCCTTCTCCCTGGCGAAGACTGAGCAAAAATACTTATCTAGTACTTCTGCTTTCTCTTCACTACCTTATGCCCACCCCTTCTCCCTTTTTAGCTTGACAATCCCATCCTTCATATCCCTTTTCTCCCTGATATATTGGAAGAAAGCCTGCTTCACCTTTTTCACCCCCTCTGCCAGTTGTTGCTGCTTTCTAGCCTTGGCCAACTGGACTGCTCTGCCTGCCATCCTAGCCTTAACAGTGTACTCTGCCCTGCCTTCCTCCTTCTGGATCCTTTTGAATTTCTTGAAGGCCGACCTTTTGTCCCTCACTGCCTGAGCTGCCTGCCTGTCAAACCAGCTGGGCTTTTTGGCCTTAGACATTTTACTTTTCAGTTTTGCACACTTGTTACTTTCTGCCACCTACTCCCTCCTTGATTAAGACTCATTTCTGGTCAACCACATCTCTTCCTTGATATCAGTAAGGTGCCCACTTAGAATCTCTCCCACCCTATTAAAGTCTGCCTTCCTAAAATCTAATACTCTTGTTTTGGTGCTGTTTTTCTCCTTACCTATGTCCAGATGCATCCACACTCTGTGGTGGTTGCTGCCACCCTGAGGTTCCTCCACTCTCATCTCCTGAACATGTGCTCCATTTGTCAGCACCAGGTCCAGGATGGCTCTTTCCCTGGTAGGCTATAAAACACACTGTGTCAGGAACCCACTCTGAAATACATCCAGCAGCACCTGCAACCTGGCACAGGAAGTAGCCAGGATTGTCCAAGCCACACTAGGCAGATTAAAGTCCCCTATGATCACCACCTCCCTCTTGCTAATCATCTCCACTGTTTCGGATCCCAACTCTCTGTCCATCTTCTCTTCCTCGTTAGGCAGCCCGGACACCACCCCCAGCCTAAGTTTTCTCCCTTTTGTGGACTGTACCTGCACCTACAACACCTCAGTCTTGCCCCTATCTCCTCCTTCCTTGTACAGGCTAGTATCTTCGTGACGTGCAATGCAACACCCCCACCTCCCTGTACCTTCTATATAGTCTGTACCCGGGGACAGTGAGTTCCCAGTCATGGTTCAATGTGCCCTAGGTCTCTGTGATGACTGTCATGTCCACCTCCCCCTCAGCACTTGTAACTCAGCCATTTTGTTTCTGTTCCCCAGGCTCTGTGCCTTTAGGGATACCACTTTCCACCATGAGTCCTTACTCTCTCCTTCTCTGGTCTGTCTGTTCCTACCTCTACCTCCACCTCTCCTCAGATACTCCGCTGCTCTTCCTATCTTACCCTCTGGCCTATCGCCTACAACTCCCATCATCCTTCCTCTATCCCCACTCTTCATCCCCCCCTTCCTTCCCACCTGAAACTCTCCCCAACCCCTACTATTAGTGCCCCTCCTGGCCCCATAGACTGATCCCTCTAAAACCTTCCCTGACTAGGAGACCTATTGGCCTCCACTTCATGGTGACTTGGGGTGCTGTGACCATTGCTGCTCCCCCCTTATCATTTTAAATTAAGATCACTACCTATACAATCCCTTGTCTTTCCTTTCAGCACCTGGGTGCCTTCCCTACTAAGATACAACCTATCTGGTGCATACAGAGCCTTATTTTCCCAGGTTCCCTTCCAACTTCCTATTCAGACATATCCCTCCTCCCCACACCACTCTCTTAGCCATACATTGAAATCTGAAATCTTCCTTTTCCTGGCAGTACTAGCCCAGAGAAGGCCACGTATTTAGCTACCTCCATGCATATTTCCCCGCCTCCTTAATCCTTTCTTGTACTACCCCGACCTCACATACAGCAAGGTCATTTACCTCTAAGTGGACATGTATGTGATAGGGAATGGGAGAAAACTGTGTATGCTTGCATATCAGCAGGCCTACCCGTTACGCTGTCATCTCTAGCATACATATTACCTTCCCGCAGGTGACCTGATTCTCATCAATCCCCTAACTCACCCGGTTACAATGGAGTCTCCCAAAATTACTACTCTCCCCTCACTGTCAGCTTCTGTTGTGCCTACTCCACCCCTCCCAGGTGTCTCTGCCCCTGCCTCCCTCTGTGTCCTGCCCCTCTCTCCCTTCCTTTCTGCCTTCTCCCAAGACTTCTTCCACCTCCCTCCCTTCCTTCCTTCTCTCCTCTCCTCTCCACTCCAGCTGTTCACCCTCCTGATCCACTTGACTCCAACCTCCCCTAACCTCCCCCTTGCATGACCTGTTATGCTCCCTTCCCCTCCCTCTTCTACTCTGCCACATCTTTCCTCCCATCTCATCCCCCCCAAACCATCCTTTCTCAAGTTATCTCACTGCATTGGCTCCCCCTACACTGGAATCCTCCACATTGTCCCTAGTCAGTGGGAGAAATCTGTTCCACACCAGCACCACTGGGGATGTTACCTTATTCCTTTCTTTCCTGCCTCACCCTCAACCATTGTCCACTCCCACTCTCTTGGCTTCCAATAATCAACAATAACAGATCTGGTGTTCATTAATTAACCAGATTACATTGTGCAGTGCAGTGTTCTGTAGGAAAAAATAGGCTGAGATACAAAATACTTAATATTATCATATTTAATTTAATTAGAGCTAACACTCTGAGTTTAATATTTTATTTTACGATATCTTTTCATGCCTTAACAAAAGTATTCTGATTAAGGAAATCCTGCGCAAATGTGCCAAGGGTCATGGACTAGAAGCTTACTCAGGCTGGCTAATGGGTACTGATGCTTGGAAAAAGAAATAGTGCAAGACATGCAAAAACATGCCTGTGTGAGGAAGGAAGGAAGGAGTTAATGTAAAATGAGGTTATTCTCAGAAATCATGCAAATACCAAATATTAGCTCAAAAAACAGTCCACACATTCCACAGATGAATGTACCTCAAAGGTCAGATGACCTCCATAACTTAAAGGAGAATAGAAATGTTTTTCTGCTGTTATTAACAGTTAAATAAGCTATAAATAACAGTGGAGTGTGTGTGTGTGTTTTGTATTTTAAATGTTTGGAGTTCACATTTACATACAGTATGTGCTCATTATGTTGGTGACCACAGGCTTGCCACTGTGTGTTTTTGTATCAGGAGTCAGCGTGTGGCAAGCTTTGAAATGCCCAATGTCACAGACTGTGAAACAACTTTCAGTTAATCTGCGGCATTAACATCACACTGTACTCCACAACTGCTTTAACACTGAGCACTGCTGCTATACTGGCACTTTTTAATAGTGGGGCTCAGTAGCACCAGTAGCCATGGAATAAATATTGGCCTGCAATAACTTTGCCCACCCTAACAAAGCAGCGCATCAAATTTACTAGTGCTGCTATGCTACTGTGAGCCAGCAGATTTCTCCTGTGTCCCAAAAGAAAGGATTTCAGGGATTCAGTGGCTGCTGGTGCTGATGTGCCCCACAGGGCATGAAGGGTAAACTAAGGTGCTTCCTAGTGATGAGAGGGGTTGCAGGATCACAGAAAAGGGTTGGACACACCCAACACCAGGGAGGGAATAGGTAACATTGTTTTCTATACAAGTTAACTGTTTAAATAACTACTGTTTTTTTATGATATGTATGGTGATCAGATGAGCATGAGGTTGGGGGGGCACTGTTAGAGTAGCCAAATAATAAGGCAGTTTTAGTAGAGAGTGATTTTAAGATATGAGGAGTAAACTATAGCCCAGGCTCCACTAAAACTGTATGTGCCTGGTTGCACTCAATCAAACTTACATCAGCCAAAAGAACCAGCACTGAAACTCTTGAGAAAGTTTTGAGCAACACTGGTCGAGTCAGGGGACACTAGTTCTTGCACTTTCAGTTTGTGTAATACATTGCCTTAGTGAAATATCTCTTTAAGTGTGCTTTTTATCTTTTTAAGAAATAAAGAGCTAGGTAGTTTCTTAAGCCCCTTACTCAGAGCCGGTTCTTTTGGTTAGTGCCCTATTAAAAAGTGCCAGTAGAGCAGCAGTCTTCAGTGTTGAAGCAGTTGTGGAGTACAGTGTGAAGTGAATCCCACAAGTTAACTGAATGCTGTATCGAAAGTCAGTGACATGGGCATTTCAAAGCTTGCCACATGCTGACTCCTGATTCAAAAACACAATGGGGCAAACCTGTGGTTGTCAATATAATGAGCATATACATAAATGTAAATTCCAAACATTTAAAATACAAAACACACAGGCCGGCCCAGTGTGCTGAGGAGTGAGGCGTGGGATGCCACACCTTGTGCCATGTCAGCTACCCAGGTTCAAAAGTGAACCAGGGCCATTGGGGTCAATAGTGGTTGAGTGTCCAGAGGACTGCTCTCCTTGCCTCTCCTGGAGGAGGGTGGGTACATTTGCTGCAGAATTAGCAGCTTCTGGTTGTAGCCAGGGGTGGCACAACATGCAGCATGCTCTTCCGGGTT
This sequence comes from Neoceratodus forsteri, assembly GCA_016271365.2. NCBI lineage: Eukaryota > Metazoa > Chordata > Ceratodontiformes > Ceratodontidae > Neoceratodus > Neoceratodus forsteri. Next base: position 253,958,863 of record CM028137.1, on the reverse strand, counting down.
AGGGGTGATGGCGGACTCCCTATGCACAGGTGCAGGAGCACTCCTGTCGCATGCAGGGCATCACTGCACATCTGCACCCCAGGAGATCCATAAAGTGGAAAATACCCTGGCACCCAGACAGGCAATGGTGGGCTCAGTGGACTGCCCCCACAACTGATGCTGGGTCCATCCTGATTGGTTGCTGTCTCTCTCCCCCTCTCCCTGGCAGCCCTTCTAGATTATACATAGAGTGCCAGAGGAATATGGCGGTCCCACCCAAGGGGGCAGGATTGTCAGAGGAGCTGGTGGGGGAGTCCCAGGCAGCAGTGACCAGATCCAGGAGGACTTCAGACAGGGTGGGATACAGCAGCTCTGAGAGACCTCACCAGAGAGCAGTCTAAGGGGACAGAGAAAGGTGGATAAAGGCAGTTAAAAAAAATACAAAACACACGCACACACACACACACACAAAGGCCACTGTTTGTTATTTATAGCTGATTTATATATGGATAGGTCATTTTAATAGTATTGAAAAGCATACAAAAATGCTACAGTAATATCATTATTCCCAATGCAGTAATAGCACAGTTCACAACTGATAATACTATCGTTCTGGTGCCATAATAGTATCGCTCAGCACCTGAATGATAGTATTATCAGTAAAACTCAACAGCACAACCACAAGTCTGCCACGTGACATCTTCCAAAGCTTGCCTTCTGATTGACTGCTTTTCCTTTGTGGGCGGGCAGAACAACTTTCAAAACATGGCATCTCTCTCTAGCTTAGCGAGAAATATCCATTGGCGCTAACAGCAGCGGTATTTTTCTTTTATTTATTTTTTACCATTTTAACTATCTGGTTGATCTTGCTTTCACTCTTCTTGCCACTGAACTGAAGTCACCATTCTTGTTAATAGTGAGAGTAAGCGGCTTATCAGTGCAGAGCAGTACAGTGTTCCTGTCTCCAGCAAGCAGTGCGCATACTAGATGTCAGGCGCTCATAACGAAGTGAAGTAGTTGGGCACCTGTTTTTAATCCGAGGAAATTGGATCCATATATTAAAAAAATAATGGATAGATTTGTGTGCATTACCAGGGAGTCTTACCATCTTGAGGTTCTGGACACATTGGAACCTCTTGAGCTTCGCTCTTGAGGTTCCTGTGTCCAAAACCTCTCAATGGTATTACTCCCTGGTAATGCACACAAACCTGTCCATTATTCTATTTTTTATAACTGTTAATTACAGCAGAAAAATGTTTCCCATCTACTTTAAAGTGGCCTACATTGACTTTCTGGAATGGTTTTATGACTGAAATCCACAAATGTCAATAAGATTGCTATAATGATACAGACAAAATTCCAGTAAAGCGGTTTTGAACTTTTGATCAAAGGACTGATAATGCAAAATGGGTTCCTGGTAACAAGGTCTTGAATTTTTTATTAAAAGACCTAATGAATATTGCATATAGGAGGGGCTTGGCTCAGCACATGAAAAAGCTGAACCCACATGCTTTTGGGGCTTTTTTTTCTAGAGAGATAGATAAGGCAAAGGAACCTGGGCACTTGTCTTTTGTTTCCTAACTTGGACACACAGCTCTCTTATTGTTTTGAACATAAGAAAGTGCTGGTAAAAGGGGACCGTGCAATCCATCTAGTCCTAGGTTTCTGCAATGCATGTCCCATGCTAGCTAGCTAGCATGGGACAGGCACTGCAGAAACACAGAGTAAAACTATCTCTTTGCTTTTGCATTTAATCCTGGACTCTCAGTCTCCTATGAAATCTCGCCCTTCAGCAGCATGTGCGTGCTGAGAAGAGGCCCAGTCAAAGCCTGTAGCTCTGGACTCTTGAAGTTTTGCTAAGATCCTGAAAGAACATGTACTGATACCTGATCCAAGCAAACAAGACAATGCTTTATGGAAAAGAACCAGAACTGGATCAGTGACTTCCGAATCTACCAGCACAAAGAGCTCCTGCATCACAGCCAAGACTTCAGATAAAGATGTTCCATGGCAGCCGACAAATTTAAGTATTTATTTAATAATACTGTTGCTAAAAGGGCATGTTCTGGGATCAGAGTAAGCGTGTGTTGGGGGCAATCTGATATACAATGCAATCTAATGGGTATGCACCAGACGCTCTCATGTTGAATAAGGTCTGCTAAGAGATAAACAGTAGTATTACCTTGAAAGAAATGTTTTGTTTGAAAACTGACCCTAATGACTCTCCCTGAAGTATTTTATTTATTGAAGTATCAGAATTACAACCCTTTGAGTCAGAGACTCTTTTACAAAGACTCCACATCAGAAAAAAAAAACAATACAGTACAGGCAGTTACAACAAATTGGTTACAATCAGGTAAAAAGTAAAACATGAAGACAGATTGTCTTAAGCAAGGAAATGAAGTGCGGTCATATTCAGGACAGGGCATAAATACAAAGCAGTCCATTAGTTGAGAGATAAAAGAAGGCAGGCTGGACAACAAAATAAATAAGCACTGAGGCCTAGAGCTGGGAGTTATGCAAGCTGGACAACAAAACTAAATAGGCATTGTATCCTAGAGACCAGAGTTAAGCAGCAGTAACCAACAGGACAGGCGAAGTTTAGAGCACAAGAGGAGCAGCAGTGCAGAGGGATAGAGAGACCCAGGGCCTAGAAAGGAGAAGGGACAAGGAGACTGACCAAATAGTGTCAGAGGGAGATATTGGAAAGGCAGATGGTATGGTTGAAAGGAGTGTCTGAGGAGAGTATCAGAGAAGAGAAGAGAAGAGCAGAGATGGGGGCGAGGGGTGACAGGCAATGGAGAAGAAAAAGAAAAGAAAGAGCAGAGAAGGGGGTGGGGGAGTAAAAGGTTTTTACGCAATGAACATATGTGTAAACCCTAATGATTTATTAGATCTTTTGGAGTGTGTAGCTTAGTTAATAAATATAAATAGAATAAAGTATGGGGTGGTGTGTGTAACAAGAAGTTTACACACAGCCATGGGATTAGATGCTACATAAACCCTGAGAGCAAAGCTCGAGGGGTTTGTGCAAAGCATCTAACCCCAAGAGTGCGTGTAAACTTCAGTTTTACACACACATTACCCCATATTTTATTTTATATAATTGCTGGGTCTTCCTTTTTGGCCATAGCAATTACATAAAATAAAAAAGGGGGTGCTTTACTGATTCTGTTCTGCGTGGCCACGGTCTGCTTTGGACCAAGTGCACAGCATGTGCTGTGATTTTTATTTTATTTTTTAAAACTTTATTTTCCTGCCAGCAAGTGAAGGTTTTAATGTTTTCTTTCCTTTTTTGGTGCCTAAAAGACTTACCACCGATGGAGCAGAGTCCGTTCAACTGGCGGTTCCATCTGTGTGTCTCGAAGAAGAGCTGGGATGGATGCATGCGCAGACTGAGGAAAAACCATGTGCGTGTTTGCCGTAATTAACACTTCTTTATTACAGCAAATAATGCCATGTTTTTTCTTAGGTAAAAAGGAAGACCCATTAATTATATCACATTAATATCACACTCAGGTTATACATGATGGGTGGGATATTCAAAAGGGTTGCGCCATGCGCAATAGGGTTGCACCTGCGCAAGTCCGAAATTGCGCCATTCTGCGATATTCAGCAGGAGGCAGTTGCGCCACTGAAAACATGCTGAGCAACAGCGCAATGCAAATGAATGCATGCTGAACTGGAGGGGAAGGAACCATGCATAAACTGCACAGCCCGATATTCAGCGGGCTGTGCAGAGTTGTGCAGGCACAACCCCCAACCTGCGCCTGCACAAATTTGAGCCAAAAAAAAAAGGAGTAAGTCGAGGCCACCACAGGTGAGCTGCCGCATTGCAGGCGCAGCAGCAGCTGCCACCTGTGCCCCCACAGCCAATCGCGGGCAAAGTGCAAAAATCTCCCCACCCCCGACTGGCCGATGCGTGGGCAACGCTTAAATAACCCCCACCAGCCCGATCGTGAACAGCAAAGTGTCCCCAGAACATATCCCTGGTGGTCCAGTGGACAGCTAAGCCCGATCGCAGGCTGAAGAAGTTTAAATCCCCATCCCCGAATATATCCCTGGTGGTCCAGTGGACCGCTAAGCCCGATCGCAGGCTGCATAATGTGGCAACACCCCCCAAGACCACATCCCTGGTGATCTAGTGTCCCCTCACCCACGAAGCCCACCACCCTGCTCCCCGGCAGCGGGGCGGCAGCATCCCACCGCGCCGCCGCCCGCCCACCACGACTGACTGCTCCGTAGTCAGGCGCGGGTGGCAGGCGGGTGGATGCTGCCTCACCGGCTGCTGGGGAGAGCGGGTGGTGGGGGGCTGGATGGGTGGGTGGGGACACTAGATCACCAGAGATGTGGTCTTGGGGGTCACCACATTATGCAGCCCGCGATCGGGCTTAGCGGTCCACTGGACCACCAGGGATATGTTCGGGTTTTGAACTTCTTCAGCCCGCGATCGGGCTTAGCGGTCCACTGGACCACCAGGGATATGTTCTGGGGCACTTTGCTGCCCGCGATCGGGCTGGTGGGGGTTATTTAGCCGCTTGCCCGCGATCGGGCCAGTCGGGGAGGGGGAACTTTTATGCTTTTGCCCGCGATCGGGCCAGTCGAGGTGGGGATTTTACACTTTGCCTGCGATTGGCTGCAGGGCATCGGTCCCCAACGGCTGCTGCCTGGCAGGCGCCAGGCGCAAGTCCTCGGGATCGGCGCACTTGCATGCTAATGGCATGCAATGGAAGAGCAATAGATGCAACAATTTCGCTACCATGCATGAATTTTACCCCCATTTGCATGTCACCTTTTTGAATATCAGAAATTTGTGCATGGCGAATGGTACTTTGTGCCACTGCAACTTGAATGCTCCACTCTGACCACTTGCGGTGGCGCAAGTTCCACTGGGCCGTGCACAGTGGCTGTGGCCAGAGGGTGATATTCAAAGGAGTTGCTCAATAGCGCAACTCCTTTGAATATCGCCCCAGCCACACCCCTGCGCAACTATTTTGTGCAGCGCAAGGGCTTGCGCCACAAAATAGCGCAGTTTGAATATCCAGCCCGATATGTGTATCTTTTTTACTGCTGATCGATCTTCTGTTTTATTGCTTTGCTTATGACCTTCCACATTTTGTTTTCCCCAGGATGCATCTGGAAAAGAGCTGTTATTAACTCAGTATGTCCTTCCTGGTGAAACTTCTTGAAATAAATAACTAACTAACTAAATAATAAAATATCAGAAACTTGTTTCAGTCTCTTCTGGGTGATGTCATACATATCAAAGAACCTTTAAAAATATTGTCTGTCAATATATATATATAATAGATAAACCACTCTGAGGTGTGCGGTTATGCTCTGATATATGCACGCCTTGGTGTGCATTGCTATGTATGAGGCCGCAGGCCGAGTGCGTCAACCACCCAAGGCATGCATATATCAGAGCACGACCGCACACCTCAGAGTGGTTTATCTACATAGAAACATAGAATTTGATGGCAGATAAGGACCGCTTGGCCCACCTAGTCTGCCCATTTTCCTACCTAACAGATAAGCTGCAGAGCCTAGTTAACCAACAGCTTACTTCCTCCTACCCCCCACTAGGACTGCCTTATGCCTGTCCCATGCATTCTTGAAGTCTCCCACTGTTCTTGACTCCACGACCTCCTCAGGGAGACTGTTCCATGCATCCACAACCCTCTCAATGAAAAAATACTTCCTCACATTACCACTGAGCCGTCCCCCCTCTATCTTCAAATTGTGCCCCCTTGTTCTTGCACATCTCTTTTTCTGGAAGATGCTACCTCTTGACTTTGTTAATTTCTTGAGGTACTTGAAAGTTTCTATCATGTCCCTCTCCCTTCTTTCCTCAAGGGTATACATATTAGCTCCTTTAGTCTTTCTTCAGATGTCTTCTGGTGCAGACCCTGCACCATTTTGCTGCCCTCCTCTGGACAGCCTCCACTTGTCAATGTCTTTGTGGAGACGGGTCTCCAGAACTGCACACAGTACTCCAGATGGGGTCTCACCAACTGTACAGAGGGATAACAACTTCCTGTTTTCTACTACTGATGCCTCTTCCTATGCATCCCAGTATCCCCCCAGCCTTCCTTACTGCCTTCTCACATTGCTTGCCTACCTTTAGGTCATCTGATATAATTACCCCAGTTCCCTTTCTATTTTTACTGTTGTCAGTATCTCACCCCCCATTGGGTATGCTTCCCCTGGATTTTTGTTTCCCATGTGCATTACCTTGCACTGAATCTGAGCTGCCATACATTTGACCATTCCTTCAACCTTGCCAAGTCCCTTCTCATCCTTTCCACTCCATCTTGTGCATCAACCCTGTTGCAGATCTTTGTGGCATCTGCAAAGCATACTTTTCCTTCCAGTTCCTCTGCAATGTCACTTATAAAGACATTAAAAAGGACCGGTCCCAGTACTGAACCCTGCGGTACCCCGCTAGTAACCCTTCTTTCTTCACTGTGTACTCCATTTACTACTACCCTTTGCGTCCTGTTGTCTAGCCAATTTTTTATCCAGACTACCACCTTGGGACCCACTCCAAGGCTGGCTATCTTGTGTATTAATCTTTTGTAATGGACTGTATCAAATGCCTTGCTAAAATCTAGGTAGACCATGTCCACAGCCCCTCCCTGGTCTACTACTTGCAAAATCTATCTTGCAAAATGTCAAAATTGTTTTGGAGGGGGCTAACAGTGGAGGTGTATGGTCGCGCTCTTAGATACGCATGGTCACGTGATGTGTTTTATACAATTAGAAATTTGGATTTGGAGGATATCATCATCTCCATTTTATAAATATATATATATTATAGTAGCACGGCAGAGTCACTATAGTTAAGGTTGAGCAAGCACTTTAATGTTAAATCTCAAAATTTGCACATTAATAATTTTGCAACCATTCAACAGATTTGCATGAAATTTTTCAAGTTCTGTGTTGCGGGGTAGCTCATTTGACATGCCAAGTTTTATTTCTGTTGGATTTGTGATTTTTGAGCTGGGCATACTGTAGTTAAAAAGTGTGACATTCGCCTTTTTTTTGCAGTTTTTTTTTTGACATTGTGCTGCAGCCAAATGATTAGGAATGTTGGTCTGAAATTTTCAGGTTGGAAAGGGCATCCCAAAAATACAAAACATCCAAGGAAAATCACTGCGCAATAAACTGAGACAATAATCCAAATCCAGATGGTTAGGTAAATGCGGAGTGCAGAATTTATTGGTGCAAGGTGGAGGGCCATGGGTGACACAGAACGAGAAAACTGCCATGGTGCTTTGAATCACTTAGACTCTTGCTCAGGGGGGCAATGTTGTCAAGTCATGGGTGGCCTTAAATAGGTCAACAAAAAAACCCTGACATTTTATTAAGTACTATTTAAGTATTTTTTCAGAGTTACTGCACATCCTTGTTGTGGTGGTGTTCTGTCGGTTTGGTATTTAAAGACTCTTACTTCTTCTGTATTTCTGTTACCTCATGTTACTTAATTCGTGTTTTTGTAATTGAAAAAATAAAATGGTGTTTTAACACTCGAACAGGCTACAGTAGCAGTTGTAGGTAGTTGTACGGACTACAGTGCTGCTACCTGTTCTGATTTCTGTTTGCCCTTTGCAGACAGTACTGCAGGTATTAAATCACACTTACTCAATAGAAATACATAATTATATACTTCCGGAGGAAGGCAAACTGAACAAGCATATAAATATGCCTGCCAAGAGAGGTTCCAGTTCAGGGAAAGGTGCCTGGGTGAAAGGTGGCTCAAAGAAGTCTGTTGGAAAAAGTAGAAATCCAGTTCCAGCAGTAAGCAAACCTATTTCTGAATCAGTGCCCTTTGGGGGCTCCGGTTCTATGGCAGCCATTGCCAGCAAAATTGAAGTTAGAAGTGGCTTCAAGTCTGTTACTCATTTTTGTGCTGCCCAGTCTGTAGCTAGCATGCTTGTTGGGGATCATACTGGGAATAAGGGAGGCATTCACACCAGTAGAGGCAGAGAAATCCAGGAGGAGGTAGAAAAAGTTGTTGATGTGACTGTTGTTTCTGCTCAAGGAGGAGCTAATGGTGGTGAGGGTGATACTGTCCACCTAAAGTCTATTTCTCCTGGAGAAGGAGATAAGGAAAGTAACCAACCCCCACAGTGAGGAGATGCCAGAGAACGGAAAAGTTTTTCTGGAAGTAGACAGTGATAGGGAGGAGGATATAATATGTTTTGGTACAGATGATGGCAAGGTGTTGGTCCCCAGTGGGAGCCAGAAGTGAAAAAGCTGAAGGGTGATGAAGATGTAGCCCACTTAGATGCCAAGCCTGAGGGTGAGCAAGCAAGCCTACAACAAGCAGTCCAATAAGCCCCCCCCCAAACGTGGCATGGTGGAAGTCATGCAAGTGGCCCAAAAAAGCAAAAACTTCCATACCTTTGGCTCCACTGTCCCAGTACCATGTCAAATCTAGAGGTGCAAAGTCCCTAGTTTGGGATGCTTGATGCAGCTGATAACACCATGGCGATATGTCAGCTGTGTCAAGCACGTGTCAGTCATTGAAAAAAGGGCAGCCACACAGGCAAAAGGTGGCCAGCATGCCCACTTGAAAAACAAGCACCCACTGCACTGGCACCAACTCCAGAAAGATACCAGAGCTGTTGGTGGGACTTCCCTTATCAAGCTTAATGTTATTGACAGCAGTGCAATAGAGCAGGAGGAAGGGCCGAGTGGATCAGTGGAGGATGAGTGTGAGGAATCCTTTTCTCTCTCGAGCAGTGGGCATAGCAGCAGTGGAGTTGCCACTCCCCAGTGTTATAAAAGTACACCACTAGACACCAAATCCACCAAAATGACCAGTTTCATACATGCTGCACATCCAAGGCCCCAAGACTCACATGGTACCCCAGCAAGAACAACATTGGTGACACAAGTAAAGCATTTTTGTCTACCTGCCCCCCCAAGAAGCAGCCCACACTGAAGAGTGTGTGAGTGACACTCAAAGTACCCCCTCCAATCATGCTGCTGCTCATGAGCTGAACGCTGCCACCACTGAAATGCTTGCCATCGACCTGTTGCCCTTCTCCTTTGTGGAGAATCCAGGATTCTGCCATTTGATGGCCCGTGCCTGTGCCAAATGGCAGGTGCCATCATGAACATATTTCTCAAAACGTGCCATTCCTGAACTTTACAGCAGAGTTTTACAGTCTGTCCTGCACACAATGAAGTATTCTGCCTCCAAATATATCCACCTTAGCGTGGATATGTGGACAAGTGGACAAACAGTGGGCAGCGCATATCTGTGCATAACAGCACACTGGGCACAGGTGCCTGGGGTGGTTGTTGATTTGTGGCCTGGCAAAAGCTGCTTAAAGCAAACTTGTGGTGGTAGCAACACACTTGGTATTCATCAGCATGCCACCATCACTATGCAAAGTGTTACCATGTCTCACACTGGTGAGAAAATGCTGAATGTGCTGCTAAATCAGATTGATGAGTGACTGAACGCACACTCACTTACAGCAGGGTTTATTGCCAGTGACAATGGCTCCAATGTGGTGAACTGCATTACTGAAGGTGTTTTTTCAGAGTGCCCTGCCTGGCACACTGCCTTAATCTGGTTGTGTAGCAATTTCTGAATGATGATGAAATCAAGGAAACTGTGTCTGTCGCCTGACACATTTGAGTGCACTTCACCCATTCTGCAAAGGCCCGTGACCATCTAAGTGAGTTGCAGCACACTAACCATCTGCCTCAGCACCGTCTGAAACTTGATGTTGTTACCAGGTGGAACTCCACACTGTACATGCCTGACCAGCTGTATGAGCAGTATAAGGCAGTTGGAGATTACCTACTGCTGCACACCACCCAGAACAGTGCTGGAGAGTCCATCACTCTAACAATGGAGCAGTGGTGACAAATGGATGGATAATATGCATTCTGCATCCAATTGAGCATGCAACACAGGCTGCCGGTATAAATTAGTCAATACCCCTTATACACGTGCTGAGGCAGACACTGGTGAATGTCCTTCACCAGATGGAGGCAAGTGATGATCACAGTGCTGTTCATGTAATGGGTCACATGCTCTGCATACTGGACAGCAATACATATATCTCTGGCATTATGCAGTCAAATGAGTTTGCTATTGCTACCATGCTGGATCCACAGAACAAACGTGGCTTGCCTGCCATGATTAAAGGTGGTCATGCATGACTGGAAATATTGACCAATTACTTTGTCAGTCGGGTACATGATGCACAGATGAAAAACACAGACACACAAAGGGCACATATACCAGGTGTTGCTACCATCACAGGCCACTAAATCTGAGAAAATGTCCAAGTTGCAGCAGAACACGGCAGTTAATCCCATTTGGGATGCTCTGTACAAGGTGGGCGTGGAAGAAATTGAAGACAAGGAGGAGGAGGAGCCTGATTAGGCAGCAGGACTCAGGACAGCACAACATATGGTGGATGTCTACATGGGAGACACCAAGCATCTTGACATCACTGATGAGCCATTGGTGTACTGGAGCAGCAAAGTGAGTGATTGGCCTGCACTGGCATCAGTTGCTTTTAAATACCTCAGCTGCCCACCATCCAGTGTCAGTGTGGAATGGGTGTTCAGTTCTGCTGAGGGCATTGTGCATGACCAGAGGACAAATCTGTCATCGAAGAATGTGTCCATCCTAACATTTATAAAAATGAATGAGGCTCATATTCCACATAACACAGTTATTTCAATGGTGTTGCCACACCAACTATGTCTCGAAGACGATGATGACAACAAAGATGTCCACACTGGTAACGCCTCTACTAGCAGGGAGGTAGATGAAGCAATAATGACTGAATTTCCACCTGGTGATGATGCCAGGCTTGAAGACTGTGAGGGCTGCTTCATGGATGATTGTAATAGTGTGGGTTCAAATGACAGACCAACAGACAGAAATACAGTGCATAAAAAACGCAAGGCCTGCATTTATCATTTTATTCAAAAAAGGTCCAAATCAAAACAAAAGAAAACTACAATAGTTACAGAAAGAAGAGTAGGTGTTAATCCTTCACACCAATGAAAAACATCAGGATATCATTTTTCTTCAGAAAAAAAAATAGCCATAAAATAATTCCTGAAACTTCCTTTATTTAGTGTGAAACCTTGCACACTCAGCTCCTACTTACTGCAAGGTCAGAAGGCTACTGACCACCTATCTGTCTTAGCCCTCTGGTGGAATGCTTTTTATAGCAGCCTAGGATGACATCAGAGGTCATGTGATAAACTAATTAACAGAACCAAGCCCTTTATAGCTTCTCTGTTTATTACAGAAATGTTTTAGCACATTTAGCACCATGCTATCCTCTATGTCAACCATCTAGGATACTTTTCAGAATATAAACTGAATTAAAAGTGAGCTAAAAGCCTTAATTATGAGGGTATGACATCGCAGCTGGACTTTAGCTCCTCCCACTGTGTGACATCATTCCCTCAGTGTATCATATAATCAGGCATTTCAGGGGCTGCCAGCCCTATAGCAGGATCTCCTCTTACTCCATACATTGACTGGTATTTATCTTTTTTCTTTCATATTAAATACCATTAAATAGAGAATAATATATGGGGTGGTGTGTTTAATGAGATTTTACACACACCCAAGTTGTGGGATGCTACACAAAACCCAAGGGCAAAGCCTGAGGGGTTTATAAAAAGCATCCCACAATGAGGGTGTGTGTAAAATCAAGTTTTAAATATTATTCACTTATATTTTTATTTTATACTGCAGGAGTGTGCTTTCTTGTGTCAGCAATTATAAAATAAAATAAGCTAACAGATTAGTGTTCAGGAAGCTGCGGACCAGTCTGGATTTTGTACAGTCTGCTGTCTTCCTAGTTATACTGCTGCACTTGTTGAAGGAAAAGGAAGCGTATATTTTATTAAAAATATGTGTAGAAACTTTGATTTTTGTTTGAATATAAACTTACCACCAAGCGGCGGTTGCAGCGTCCTTCCGGGCTTCGAGAGGCAGGGGCAGTCTGTGGCATGGACTTGGCTGCAATGTTCGGCGCAGGGTTTTCTTTTATTTTGCTTCTGTTTTCAAGTGGTTTACTTCAGAAAAAGAGTTCTTATTTTTTAATAAAAAGTACATTACCGCTGAATATGAGGGACCATGAAGTGTGCTGTGCCATGGGATTGCTTCACGGAATGTGAACATCAGAGAACAGCGACTGAGGGATGGCTGTTCTAAGGGAAACCTGGTGCATGTTTGCAAATTATAACTGGGTTTCCCTATGGAAAAAAGCGCTACCCAGTAATTATACCACAACTAATGTGACCATTATTTAGAGGTATCGCTGGCCTTGGAAGACATAAACAGATAAGGGCACTATCCTTATATACTTATTCTTACAAGCCCTAGGAACCTCCTTTGTTGAGAGGAACAACCATTTTTAATAAAACAGACAAAAACATTTCCTGGGCATGAAGTAAGTAATAATACCCGACAGGGTGGGCGTTATTGGGATATAACGGACCGCCCAGGGGCGTAATGAGGCCCGGCGCCGGAGGGCCTTATAGCCCCTGGAAGGTCCGTTATATCCCATAACGCCCACACTGGAGGGTATTATTACACTTAGATAATGGGTTAGAGATAGCATTTTTGGGAAGAATATATAAGAAAAAAATTTATATATAAAAAAATAATTAAGAACTAAGTAGAAGTAATGTTTGTTGTAAAATAGTTCCTACAGTGTGAAGTGCTGGAATCACCACAGGAGGTCGCTGCTGCGTATTTTTTTATGCTATTTCGAATTAGCATGCCCTCCTGCTTTGTGTTTCTCTCACAGACTGACCCTGATTGAAAACAGTTGTCTGAGAACAGGAGACATGTACAGTGGTCAGTTTTTGGTTTTTTTTTAACACGTACTTTAGCTTTCATTTGATATGGGTTACAAGTTGGCACGAGTCTGTAGATGGGTTTAAAACTGAGCAGAGGTTTCACAGGGAGCGCAACAGTGAAGGGAAACAGAACACGGAAGACTGGTATGTTTACCTTACGAGAGGTCGAGCGAGCTGGCAATGTAAGCAGTTAATCACTGTTTTTTTTTTTTCTGGTGCTGAGGAGGAATACAGTGAGTTTAGAAGGCGGTATCGGGCTGTCGCTGGCATTTTACTTAAGTAGTATGGTGCGGTTCGGGTTGCGACTGCTGTCTCAGTCACTGGAGAATACAATGGTGGCTGGCAAATTTCTGTTGCAAATGATCGAGCTGGCACTTTTTCTGAGTGGGCCATTATTTCTTAACAACGGCCCGGGTGCCAGGCTCTTTCAGCCGATCAGGAAGCGAGTTTGAATTTACCCATTATCTAATTAATTCTACTATCTTCTGCAACCACTTCTTGTAGTTAAATGCATTTATTTCAACATGGATAAAAAATACCCATTCCTTTTATGTTTTAATTTAGCCCCCTACAAGACTGATGTCTGAAATCTTTCAGCCGTCAGCTGAACTTTTTCACTTCTGCCCCATATTTGGTCCAATAGTCAGCACATCTCTCTGAACTGAACTATACACCTTTATACCAAAATATGGGCAACACAGGATTAAGGACATTTTCCCCATTTCCTTCTCTCACTAGTCTGGTTAATTTTTCTTTATTTTACTTTACTGTGGCTGCACTACCTAGACCCTTCATTTAGGCTCCAGCACTTGTGTGCTAAACATGAGCGCCGAACCACACCAGCTTAAAGTGGTACTATTTCAAGCTACAAGGCTCATTTCCCTTCTAGGAGCCATTCTGTGCAACTGAAAACACACAACTGGCGGTTTTAAATTCTTTTATTTCCTGCATGACCATGCGCACATTGACTGCGCAATTGTGTGCACACTATTATGTGCGAATGTGCGATCGTGCGCATATCGCTATAGGCTTTCATTCAGAATGCTGCCCTTTTAGTCTTCCATGCTTATTTTTATCTAAATGAACACCAGGGAATTATGTCTGTCACAGTACATCAAGATAACCCCTCAAGTGCTTTCTCTGAATGGTTGGGGGGGGGGATTACAGGGGTTTTAAAAGAAAATCAACAGGGATAACGAAGGAAAAGAGAGAAGAAATATCAGGTTGGCCACCCTGATATGAAAAGGATAATCAGAAAAAAAAAATCGAAAGAGGATAGGAGAGAGTGAGTAGAAAAACCAAACAACACCTGCAGGGTTATTATCATTCTGGCACAATGATGTGGCACTGGAAGAAGGCTAAAGTTGTTATGCCCTGCCCCCCAGCATCCCCCACCCATTTCTTTGGAGTATGCTCTTTTAGGTTATTATTATACATTTTTAATGTTATTTTGATGGTTGTTCTGTGTTACGCATCCTGTTAATCCATTTAATTTGATTACCCTACCTAGTAATGTTTACTTCAGTTCATTTTTGAATTCCTCACCCCTGCTATGCTAACTGGAATGTATGGGGCCATTGTGTATTGCTGACATCGAGCGACAACTACTGAACAACATCTTCCCCATTTCCACATATACCTCTTCCCTGAGACCATGAATGTGTGTCTAGTCTGCCACCACTGTGTATTCAATGTAACAACTTTGTCCGACAGTGCACAGCCAGTACTAGGTTAATCAGAAATGCACACATGCTCCATCCCCATGTATACAATTCACCGGCATGTAATCCGCCTCCTTGGCATCCATCTTGATGTGTACAACACAGACTTCAGCAGTGTGGGCCATCACTCTCATACTGCCAAGAAATACAGCTGAAAAGATATGAAGCCGACAGACGTATGCTCCAGCATAAACAGCAGTCACAGACTAGTACATCAATGCTGCCTCTGAGTCCAGCTAAATTACTCCTCCTCCTCCTCCAGCAGACTTCCACCAAGAAGAACCACTCACCCATAATGACAGCATTGCCAGCCCATTTTGGGTCAGTACATCAACCAGCACGATGCAGCACTTTCATCCCAGCAAGTACACTTGGTGTGTTTTCCCTCCAGTCGACCACCCATGATGGCAACACTGCCACCATAATTTGGGCCAGTACGTCAACCAGCATGATGCAGTACTTTCATGCCAGCAAGCTCACTGGGTGTTTTCCCTCCAACTGACCAAACAGCCACTCAGAAAGCGACACAGATCATCATCAAGCCAGAAATATATATGTTCTTCCTTCGTGGCCTGTCTTCTGGTCAAGTGATTCATGGTAATTAGATTTCATTAGTTGTCATCTTATTACTGATACCTCTATTGTGCTGTTCTGCATGCCTTTGTTGCCATAGGATGTCAAGTATGCATCAAGGAAGCCCACCTTAATGTATAAGTTATCTAATGTATTTCCATTTCACTCTATACAGTGTTTGCCATGATCATGCCATGTGAGGCCAGGAATAAGGCTGATGCATCCACATGGCACCTTCTGAGACTAGTCAATCCACATTGCAAGCATCATTATGTACAGGTCAGTACTGTAATGTTTTTCACTTGGTAGATTCTGTGTATTCCATTCCAGGTAATGTACGTCCCAGTAGGTTTCACCATAGGCTCATAATTGAAATCATTTCAGCAGTGGAAAATGTTTTGAGACGTCACCAACATCGATGGTAAGTATCAGCACAGGTAAGTATCAATACTAATATTTTTTTCCTTTCGTAATTTTTTTCTCCACCTTTTCACAGATGTCATTGGTTCAAACATCTGTCTTGAGTCATGACTGGCAAATGCAATTTTCTGTTGAAAGGGAATTAATTCTTTAATATTGGTAAGAGTGTTAGTTCAGGTAGCATCATAGTGCAGGTGATGAATGGTTACACCGCCATTTACAGTGTCACTTGCGCATTCTTAAATAAAAGAAATATAACCCCTAGGCGGCACTATTCTAAGGGCTACTACCCCTGCCTGTATGACTATACACAGGTTAAGGGGCCTGAGTTCAGTAACAAGGTGCCTCCACCCAGAGAAATGACATTGGGGTTGCTTATCCGCTCTGGTATAGCCCTCTGGGAAGCTATAACCACTCACCAACCCTCCTAGTGGCCTAGTAGCTAACATAATGGTAACGTCATAGTCAATAGGCAACAGTAATGATATGTTCACACTCTTCTCACTTTCCACCAGGGCTGGACCATCAACAATTTTCCTGGAGACCTCCTGTAAGGTAAAGTTAGCAGTACAAGTTTTTTATTTTTGTTTATTGTGAAATATTCAGAAAGACCTTTGAGTCAGAGACTTATTTACAAAGGTTTCACGTCATACATCAAGGTACAATACAAACATCTGGGCACAATACAGGCAATTGAATAAAAAAAATGAAAAAAAAAAACAGAGTGGCAGTACAGGATTAGTAGATAACTAGAATTACATTACAGTTCAAAACATGAGATACAGAGTAGATCAGAATAGTAGAAGGGTCCCAGTCAAGCCCAGCCAAACAGTTGCAGAAAGGTCTGTACCTGGCTGTTTGTCGATAGCAGGTTTGGAAGAGTTAGCACTGGGAGCAGGGATAATTATGGGGAATGGTCAGGTGTAGTCACATGCATTAGCGTTTTGGAGGAATTCCCTCAGTCTAGTTTTGAAAGGGCCTATACTTGTTTCGTTAGCTATTTGGATAGGGAGGGAGTTAGTCAGAGCAGGGGCTTGGTAGCTGAAAGTACTTTGAAGTTGGGAGGTATGTGGATGTGGAACCCGTAGAAGCTGCCTGTTCGAGTTTCTCATGGATCTGGTTGGATCAGCTGGGTGGATAACAGAGGAGAGAGAGGGAGGGGCAAGTCCAAGGAGAATCTTCTTAGTTATAAGGCATGAATAATACCAGATTCTGTTATCAAGGTTTAGCCAATTAAAGGAGTTGTAAAGTGTGCAGGTGTGGATGTGGGTGCTGGTGCAGCGATCACAGCCTTGTATGAGACGGCAGGCTTTGTTGAGAACAAAGCGGAGACTGGTTAGAGCTGAGTTAGGGGCAGCACAGTAAATGGTAATACCATAGTCAAGGAGGACAAGGACAGAGAAGCTGACGGTGAGCCGTAGGGCTTCCAGGATGAGGCAATGTTTGTGTCTATAAAGCACACCTAATCTCGAGTTTAGGGCCGAGGCAAGGAGGAGAATATGTTGCTTATAGTTGAGGGCTGGGTCCAGAGTGATCCCTAAGTATTTAAAGTACTGTAGGTAACTTGCTCATGGGTGGTGTGGTTAATGGTGAGAAAAGGGGGGCAGTGATGCTTGCGAGGGTTCTGCGGGTGGGGGAAGATCATGACTTTAGTTTTCTTGTAGTTGATAGTAAGCTGCTGGGTGGAGAACCATTGTTCTGCTTCATTGAAGCTATGTTGGGAGTGTTTGATGGAGATTACATGGGTCAGAGTCAGAGGCGTAAAGTACTGAGTCATCCACATAGAGGAGCAGGTTACTGGGGACAGCCGCCGGGAGGGAGTTTAGGAATAGGCTGAAAAGTAAAGGGCCAAGAATTGACCCCTGCGGTACAGCAGAGTGGACAGGGAGGCAAGGGGACAGGACAGTGCCTACCTTTACTTGTTGTGTTCTGTCAGACAGGTAGTTGGTGAACCATTTTAAAGTATCACTGGAGAAACCACTGGAGGCGAGAGTGTTTAGGAGAAGGGCGTGGTTGACTGTGTCAAAGGCTTTAGAGAGATTCACGAAGATGGCACCTGTGAGGTGACTGTGATCCAAGGCAGAGTGGACATGCGAGATGAAAGTGAGTAGGGCAGTGGTAGTACTGTGACCCTTACGGAAGCCATGTTGTTGGTTGCAGTGGAGTTTGTATTTAGTCAAGTGGTCAGTGATTTGGTTGGCGATGATTCATTCTAGGGCTTTAGAGAGGGGGGAGAATGGAGATTGGATGGTAGTTGTTGGTGGAGGTGCGGTCTCCACTCTTAAAGATAGGGGTGATGTTAGCCAGTTTCCACTGGGAGGGAAATTTCTTTTGACAGAGGGAGCAATTTAGGATATGAGTGAGAGGGAGGAGAACTACCTGGAGAGTAAGACGGAGAAGCTTCAGGTCCAGGGGGCCACTGAGGTTTGTAGAGTGGTTAAGGGCTTTATTTAGGTAAGGTTTGGTATCAAACCTGGAGTACTGCGTGCAGTTCTGGCGTCCGTATCTGAAGAGGGACATTGAGTTACTGGAGGGAGTGCAGCGCAGGGCAACAAAGATGATCAAGGGTCTGGGGGACTTATCATATGAGAGGAGGTTGAAGGAGTTGAACATGTACTCACTGGAGGAGAGGAGAGACAGGGGGGACATGATTGAAACCTTTAAATACATGAAAGGAATAAACAAGACAGGTACAGAGGGGCTGTTCAAAGTAAGGAAGGGGAGGGCCACCAGGGGCCATGATATGAGACTGGAGCGAGGAAGGTTCAGGAGGGAGATGAGGAGACACTTTTTTTACAGAGAGGGTGGTGGCTTGGTGGAATGTGTTACCTGCAGAAGTGGTAGGCAGTAGAACAGTGGACTGCTTCAAACGAGGATGGGACAGGATAGGGGGAGGGTTAATGAAGGGGAAGGGTGGAAGGAAGGGGCAGCTGCAGAATAAGGGGTGCTAGCTGCACATTCGAGCAGACTTGATAGACCTCTAGGCCTTTATCTGCTGGCAAATTTCGTTATGTTCGTATCAGCAGGAGACAGGATGTGAAGGCGAAAGGGAGGGGCAGGGGGAGGAGGGTTTATCCAGGTAGGCGGTGGATCGAAGAAGTTAGGGGGAGAATATGGTTGCAATTTGTGAAAGAGGAGTTTAGGGCTGAGTCTATGAGGTGGGGATCATTGGCGATGACTCTGTCTATTTCTAATTGGTCTGGGGGCTGGTTTGGGGGTTTGCCACAGAGTTCCTTAATATTGTTCCAGAATTTCCAACCATCTCCCCAGGTAGAGGTTAAGGACGCTTTGTAATAGTCCACTTTGGCAGTACGTAGGGACCACGTGCATTTGTTACGAACCTCCCTAAAGCATTGCATGTCAGCTGGTCCATTTGTTTCATTAGCAATATGCCAAAGGGAGTCACGCAGTTTCATTAGGTCCAGGAGATGATCAGAGAACCAGGGGACCTGGTAGCCTTTGGACAATTTCTTGGTAAGTACACACTAAGAGTGCAATGACCCAACAAATAACATGCACACTAGCCAGGTTAAACATGAAAAAGACAATCAGGTTTATTAAGGGGGCACGAACAAGGACGGGGTGTGAATCTAGTCATATGATTTGTATTCTGATTTAAATCAGGGTTTTCAGGCATGCACTTTAAGTCCAAAATGTACAGTTCAACAACACTGAGTACCCAGAATGTTATGCGGGTTAGCCTGAACCATTGCCAGTAGGTGGTCGGCGTTGCAGCTGATGTTGGTGCCCTTGGGGGGAAAGAAAGGCAGTTAAACATGCAATCAATGCAATTATTTGTAATCCAAGTCGGTTGGCTCTATCCTTTGAAAACTCAAGAAAAATTAAACAATTAGATGGTACCACAGATGATTTAAACCCTTGTTGCAGGGTGCTATCCTGATTGTACTCATGCTATCAGGAATTTGATGCAATGTAGGCAATATGTAGACTTCATGGTGATGATCAAGGGACAGGGGAAAGCTGGGCCAACACAACATACCTCCAGATGGTCACAACCTGCGCAATGTTGTGCAGGGGGCCAAATCCCTGAGCCGGTCTATTGCCAAAATGGTCTCTGGTGCAGGAATAGTGGCCTAGGCTAAAATGTCATGGCCCCAGCAGGGTGAACAGTTCTGGCAAAGTTTGTGATCTTCTGCTGGTGAAAACTTCAGCTGGCTTAACGTGTTCCTTCATGGGGAACCAAATCTCAACCCATGAAACACATTCAGCACATTTATATCAATAACTACTTCTGAAAACAGTTCAGATTCAGTCCGGTTGCAAATTAACGGCTTCACTGTGCAAGCCTTTCAATCCAAGATTGATCCACACACAAGCTGGGCTGATTGCTTCAGGAGCAAGTGTTTGATCCAAATCACAAGTCACACTAACACTTCTTCCCTCTACCGCAGTTCCAGGCTGGAATCAGACAAGTCCGACTTCTGCAATACGGCAGTCCAATACAGGAGAAAATGGCAGGAGTACAGGTCAGGCCTCTTCCCAACGATTCCCCTACACTCCTTCTGGGAGCAGCTGCTCGAAGGCTCGAGCTGCTCCCACTTCAACCTCCAACTCTAACTCATCCACTGTCTGTTGGCACCCAGGGCATTCCCCTTGTCAATTCAAAGGTTTGGTTAGCTAAAGAAGCTGTCAATCACAGTTTGGGCTTCCCCTCCAGGTCCATTTAGGCACCAACAGTAAAAACTACAAAAAGTACAGTTTTCCTTCCCACAAGACCCTTGGGGACAGGATCCATTTTAGGTTCTCAGTGGTTCTATTTATCCAATTACTGGAAGTCCAGGACCTAACATGGTGGCTCCCATCTAAATGTTTGAGCTGCAATCAAAGCAGGTTACATAATCTTCTCTATTTTTTTTATTTTTTTTTATTTATTGAAATATTCAGAAAGACCTTTGAGTCAGCGACTCATTTACAAAGGTTCTACATCATACATAAAATGATACATGGACAGAACTTGGAAAAACAGATTACAGTACAATTACAAGTAACAGTCAGTGAGGTTACATAGTTGTGCAGTTGTTGAAATAACAGCAGGTTTCGTTTCTTAGTACAGCCATAATAGTTACAGAGGTTCTGTACAGGCTGATGGTCATAGGGTTTCATAGTTACAGTCTGGTACGGGGAGTCTGACAATAGTTAGTTTGATAGCTGCATATGTCAATCTGGTTAAAAGGGCAGTCACATTGGCTAGAGGCATGAACGTATTTCCATAGCTTGGATTTATAAAGGGCCAAGCCTTAATTTGTTTGTTATATGACTTGGGAGGGCGTTAGTCCAGGAAGGGGGCCCTGTAAGTGAAGGTTCGCTGGAATTGGGAAATCCGGCCACGGGGTACCCTTAGCAGTTGCTTGTTTGAGCTGTGGTTGTTTTGACCGGGGGAGTTGGGCAGATGATTTGGTTTCGGGTAGGTAAGGTGAGGCCTAGTACTACCTTTTTGGTAATAGGCAGGTGTGGTACCTGATTCTGCTATCTAGGTTTAGCCAGTTTGTGCTGCTGTAAAGACAGCAGGAGTGTGTGAAACGATCACATCCAAGGATGAGATGGCAGGCTTTGTTTAAAACGAGTCAGAGTCTGTTTAGGGTGGTGGATGGAGCGGCACTGTAGATTAGGATGCCGTAGTCTAGCAGGGAGAGAATCAAGGAGTTTATGTTAAGTTGTAATGCTTCAGGGGTGAGGCAGTGTTTGTACAGGTATAGTACCCCTAGTCTGGAGCTAAGGACTGTTGATAGGCGTAGGATATGTTGATTAAAGCTGAGGGCGAGGTCTAGAGTGATCCCTAAGTAGTTAAAGCTGCTTACTTGTTCTAATGGGATTTGATTGGCAGTGAGGAATTGGGGGCAGAGGTTCTTGAGTGGGTTCTGGGGGTGGGCAAAGAGCATGACTTTTGTCTTATTGTAGTTAAGATGTTGGGTGGTGAGCCAGTCTTTGACTTCACAGAACGAGTGTTGGAGAGTTTGGTAGAGCTTGGGGGGTGATGGGTCAGAGGCGAACAAGACCACATCATCTGCGTATAGGAGTAGATTTCCAGGGCATGACGCTTGGAGGAAGTTTAGGTATAGGCTGAAAAGTAGGGAGCCATGTATGGGGCCCTGTGGGACACCGGAGCGGATAGGGAGGCAGGGGGAGAGGACAGGGCCTACCTTGACTATCTGCATTCTATCAGAGAGATAGCTGGTGAACCAGTTTAGGGTGTCATTGGAGAAACCCATGAAAGTCAGGGTGTTAAGCAACAGGGCATGGTTTACGGTATCGAATGCCTTAGATAGGTCCACGAAGATGGCGCCTGTGAGGCAAATTCAAGGAAGGCGGTGGTGGTACTGTGGCCCTTACGCAAACCATGCTGCTGTCCGGATAGAAGGTTATATTTGTTAAGGTGGTCAGTAAGTTGGTCGGCGACTATGCATTCTAGTGCCTTAAACGGAGGGGTAGGATAGAGATGGGGCGGTAGTTGTTTGTGGATGTGCGGTCACCACTTTTATGGATGGGTGTGATGTAGGCCGATTTCCAGTGGGTAGGGAATTTCCCTTGACAGAGGGAGCAGTTTAAAATGTGGGTGAGTGGGGCTAGGACTTCCTGGAGGGTGAGACATAGAAGTCTGAGGTCCAGGGAGTCATGACTATAGTCTAATTGATTTCTTTGACTGGATGAACAAAGTAATAGACCAGGGAGGGGCTGTGGATATGACCTACCTAGACTTTAGCAAGGCATTTGACACAGTCCCGCACAAAAGATTAATAATCAAGTTAGCCAGCCTGGGAGTGGGTCCCAGGGTGGTAGCCTGGGTAGCAAACTGGCTGCACAACAAGACACAGAAGGTAATAGTGAATGGAACACATTCCAAAGAAAGGGGGGTTACTAGTGGAGTACCTCAGGGCTCAGTACTGGGTCCAGTCCTCTAACATCTTTATAGGTGACATTGCAGAGGGTCTGGAGGGAAGGGTATGCCTCTTTGCAGATGACACAAAGATCTGTAACAGAGTTGATACACAGGAGGGGGTAGAAAAGATGAGAAGGGACTTGGCAAAGTTGGAGGAATGGTCAGACATATGGCAACTTAGATTCAATGCAAAGAAGTGCACCTGGGAAACAAAAACCCAGGAGAAGAGTACACAATAGCAGGGGCGGTACTAACAACAACAAAAATGGAAAGGGACCTGGGGGTAGTCATATCAGATGACCTAAAGGTGGGTAAGCAATGTGAGAAGGCAGTAAGGAGAGCCAGGGGGATATTGGGTTGCATAGGAAGGGGCATCACAAGTAGAAAAAGGGAAGTGGTTATCCCTCTATACAGACAGTTGGTGAGAACCCATCTGGAGTACTGTGTGCAGTTTTGGAGACCTAATCTATGCAAGAACATAGACAGGATGGAAGCAGACCAGAGGAGGGCAACTAAAATGGTGCAGGGTCTGCAGCAGAAACCATATGAAGAGAGACTGAGAGAGCTTAATATGTATACTCTTGATGAAAGGAGGGACAGGGGGACATGATAGAAACTTTCAAGTACCTCAAGGGAATCAACAAAGCCCAGGAGAGTATCATCTTTCAGAAAAAGAGAAGTGTAAGAACAAGGGGGCACAATTTAAAGATAGAGGGGGGACGGCTCAGAGGTAATGTGAGGAAATTTTTTTCACGGAGAGAGTGGTGGATACATGGAACCGCCTTCCTGAAGAGGTCGTTGGGTCTATAACAGTGGGGGAATTCAAACATGCATGGGACAGACATAAGGCAATTATAGTGAGGGTTGCAGGAAGTAGGCTGTTGGTTAATTAGAATCTGCAGCTTATCCAGTAGGTAGGGAAATGGGCAGACTGGGTGGACCAAGTGGTCCTTATCTGCCGTCAAAGTCAAATTCTATTTTGGCTGATAGCTTTGGTAGTCTCTGGGGTAAGGACTCACAGGTAGAAGGGTGGAGCAAGGGGAGGATGCGGGGCGTTATGGGCAGGTGGGGGATTGAAGAAATTAGGGGGCAGCACATGGGAGAGATCAGTGAAAGCAGTGTTAAGGGTTGAGGCTATTCTGAGGGGGTCGGAGGAGAGGCAGCCATCTATTAGAATTTGGTCAGGTGGCAGGTTTGGGGCTTTGCCACAGAGTTCCTTAATGTTTTCCCAGAACTTGCAACCAGAGCCCCAGGTGGAGGTTAAGGTGGCTTTATAATAGTTCACTTTAATGGTGCATATGGCCCAGGTGCACTTGTTTTGGGACTCCCGATAATATTGCCTGTCCAGAGGCCGTTGGGTCTCATTGGCAAGGTGCCATAGTGTGTCACGCTGAAGTAGGCCTTGGAGGTGGTCCGAGAACCATGGAGCATGATTCCCTTTGGTCATTGTTTTGGTGAGGGGGGAAACTTGCCACAGGCTGCACTAAAGGTGTTGGTAAATACTTCAAGGGCGTGGTCCGGGGTCAAGGGTGTTAGGGGTGTCCAGTCCCATTCTCTGAGGTGGGCCTTGAGTAGGGCTAGTTTACCAGGCCCTAGTTTACGTTTTGCAATAATTTTAGGCGAGGTTTTGGGGGGGTACCAGACCAGTTGCAGAGAACTGGAGAGTGGTCACATAGGGTATCGGGGAGGACTTGGGTGCTGGTTATTTTGTGGGGGCGGTTTGTGAAAACTAGGTCTAGTAGGGAGGAAGACCACGTATGGGTGTGTAGCCGGGTGGGGGTTTTGATGACCCAAGTGAGATCAAGGGCTGACGCCTCGTTGATGTATGGGGCGGCTGTTTTGGCCAGCCAATTTATGGTGAAATCCCCTAGTAGTATTTTTTCATGCTTTGGGGGTAGGGTGGCGAGGTAGGACATGATGGCTTGGAAGGCTGGCTTCTGGTCCTTGGGAGGGACATAGGCCATGGTGAGGAGAAGCAGGGATGTTGACTTACCTAGGGTTAATTTTAGGGTGAGGGCCTGAGTCCTGGGCGTTAGTATGGGCAGAGGGAGTAGGTGGCCAGAGAGCGAGTCCATGAGGTAGACAGCACAGCCACCCCTTCTCTTGCCCACTCGGTCGGCATGGTAGAGGTGGTAACCAGGGAGGTTGACTGCCGAGTCAGGAACAGATGGGGACAGCCAGGTTTCAGTCAGAGCAATGATATCAGGGTGATTCAGGAGTACCCAACCCTGAAAGGAGTCCCATTTTTTTTGAAGACTGCAAATGTTTAGTGAAGCGATGCGCAGGCCATTTCCAGGAGATGAGTGGGATGGTGGGGAATTTAGAGGGCCAGGATTGGGGTGGACACTGCCTGTCAGAAGAAGGAGGAGAATGAGTGACCTGAGGCAGTTTCTGTTTGCTTGAGTAGTAGGTCTTTGGCATTTATGCTGTGCGTGGCAGAGTTTCAGGGTAAGGGGGGGCAGATAGAAGCAGTAAGTGGGGAAAGCAGGGGATTTGTTGTGTTGCAAATGTGGAAAGAGGTTGGCCAGGGACGGGGGGGCTCCAGTGGGTTACTTGGCCTGGGAGATGGTATCCGTGGGGGGTGGAGGTGTCTATGTATGTGTTGTAGAGGGAAGGGGATGTAGATGATGGTTTATCAGTCTGGATTAGTAAAGGCTGGTGGTTCACGTGCAGTGGGGGTGGGCTGCGGGGCTGGGAGTGCTAGGCTGCGTTCTGACAAGAGGTTTCATTTTTGCATTGTGAGTGGTTGGCAAGAGTGCCTGAGGAAATTGCAGGAGGAGAGTGATGAGGGTAAGTGGGAGCATGGTAGGATAGAGTTAGACAGTGAGTGAAAGGACTCAAGAAAGAAAAAAAAGGCAAGGGGGCCTCTAGTGGTAGGAAAAGATAAGCTGCAAGTGGGAAAGTGGACTGATAGGTTAGTTTGTGTCATGTGACTAGAAATCAAGCTATATATTTGAATGCTGACCAAGGGTGGTGGTGATGGGGAGCCGAACGTGATAGCGCTCATGGGCAAAGTCAGTGCTCCAACAAACAGTCGCAATCAGGCGACAGCTCCCTAGTACCTGGGGCACCATAACCTGGTCCTGGTTTCAGAGTGGAGGAGAGCTCAGCTGAGCAGTCCTCTCCCACCGCCGCATGTTGGAGCAATCTTTAACTCTGGCTCCATTTTCAGAGTGGGGGAGAGCTTAGCCGAGCTGCCCTCTCGACCGCCGGTATGCTGTAACTTTAATATAACAGCAGATAAACAGTAAATAATCACAGTTCCTATATAGGCTCCCTCTGGCAAGTAGCGACAGCAGAATGGAGCAAAACAGATCACTGTCTGGCCAGTCACAAGCCCTAAATCACTTGGACCCAACACAGACCAATAACTAAACACAGATTAGCTATTTTCTTAAAGGGACAGGTGCAGAGGCTCAATATGGCACTCTCACACAAAGACACAGAACTACTTAAGAAAGGACACCAGCCTGACAACGGGCATTAAGGAGCCCAGGAAGACATTATAGTAAACCCCAATTTGTAGGGTGGTTACAGCAATATATCCTTCATCTTAACAGTGGTTCAAGGCAATGGCCAAACACATGTGGATACAATCCAAGGTCACAATTTTCAACTTAGCTAAGCAATATTAAGAATGTTTCTTTTCCTTCACAGATGTCCGTTGATGATGATGATGATGATGATGTATGTGTTTACTTGTCAGCAGTGGCCCACACCTCACAGCTGCAGCACCTCAATCCAACGTCCACACCAGGATGCAGGACTTGTATTTAGTCACCAATGCCGTACAGATATGGGATTCATTGCCAAATGACCACCAGAAAACTAACCAACCATTCCAAGTGAAGTACTTCGTACCTGGCAATAAGAAACAACGAAGAAGATATTTTGAGCATTGTTACAATTTAGTGCCCCACCACCACCACCACCGCCATGACAAATGAAGAAATACTTACCTCAGGGAATGGCTGTTAAACTGGAACCCTTCGATGTGAACGGACTATGTCTGATGATCACAACCAGCAGCCAGATTGGGAGGTACCACACACACCCCAGCAGCAGAATTCCTGAATACTGACAGAGGCATGTAGAACATGGTTACTGTCAAAGTCAGACATCTCTGGACTGCAGAACCACACAAAAAAGCAATGAAAAAGGTAATACTTACGCACCTCCACCAACCCCACACCACCCCTCACCCAGCACCCACCTGCCCACCGAAGACCACCACAAATTAAGAAATACTTACTGCTAATTAATGAATTGCACACATGTTGAGCAGCAGCAGCAGTGCTCCTTAGCCATGGTTAGAAGGAGGGCATCCCCCTGCCCTCAGGAGCAGCTACTCCCCCCACTTAGAGGACCCACCCGCAAGCCACAGCTAGAAGGAGGGCACCCCCCTGCCCTCAGGAGCAGCTACTCCCCCCACAGAGAGGACCCACCCGCAAGGTACTAATTTTGAGACGACCTCTTGGACTGTGCCACAGACTCTGCTTGATTTCAGTTTTGGCGCCTTTTTTCCTCCATGCTTGGAGCTAGGGCAAAAGCTGTTTAAACAATTTTCCTCTATGAGCCTGATCTCCTCGGGCATCTCGAGTCTCACACTGTGCTGAAAGGGTAAATTAACCCACCCTGATGTAACCCCCCTGCAAATGGGGGTTCCCAAAAGACTTCTAGGAGCTTGCTTGAATGCTCCAAGCCTGAATGGTGTTTGGCATTTAAGCCATTTATCAGTGAGTGTTTTTAGAGCCTCTGGTACTGTCTCTTTAAGAGCTGTCTGCTTGCAGACATAATTAGTTTGTATGGCGGGACTGTGTGCTTCTCTGAGTACCACTCGAGCTGCTGCCAATTCACTTCATTTTTGCAGTCACTAGGAGTGCAAAGGGAACCTATCTGAAAGATGTAACTGTTTGCCAGAAATTATTTAGAGTAATAATGAAATTACAGTTTGTCTAACCTGCTTTCTTTGCAGTCAGAACTGTGTCTGCTAGTTCCCCATTCTAGTTTTGAACTGCTGAACTGGACCAATCAGTGTGGGTAGTAGCTCTAAAATGGTGCCTTGGACGAATCAGAACTTGGACTCATAATCTGAGCCAGCCACAAGAGGATTGTATGGGCAGTGACTCTGGGAGATGTAGTTTAGACTTCAGTGCCTTTTTGGACCAACAGCAGCAGTCTATTGTGAGTGACAGCCAATCCAGTCAAGAACTGGGAGGAACTCAAAGGAAGTGCCCGGTTTTGTCGGTTGGAGTTTCAGTTGAGCTTTGGCAGTGAAGAAGGAAGGAGCCCTGTGCTTTTCAGTGTGCAGTTTTAGTCAAAAGCGTGTGTAAGGCCCAGAGTTCCGGTCTGCAGCTTGTGTAACAGCTTGTTAGGACTGAATCAGTCCTGTGAAAAGAATCAAAGGATCTCTGAAGAGTAGAAACCAGGCTCACCCTGTAGAAGACTGGAGGAATTGCTGAAAATTGCAATTGCACTCGGTCTGTCAGGAACTGAATCTGCTGTGTGTTCTCCCGGTATTGTGCAGTAATTGCGATCGGGATACAGATGCAGCCTGCCTGGTATAGTGCTTTCTTTTATATGGATGTGTGAAGAGGTTTGTGTACCTCAAGTGAGCCCTGCTGACATTGAAGGACCCTATCTTATTTGGAGGTCGTGAGTACTAATTCAGGGTCGCTCCCTGTTGAATTGCCATATTAAATCCAAATGGAATTACTGTACTGCTGACTGTTTAATTCTCCTTTTCTCTGTGTGAAAGGGCCCCTGCCAGCTGCCACGGTTTGAACTAGCCACTAGGGCTTGGGTACCCAGGGACAGTAACTGATAGGGATAGGCCTGTGCACAGAGCCATAGGTAGATTATTAGAGTGATAAGCTAATTAACCTGATTTCCCCCTGTCCTTGTTATATCCCCCTAAATAAATCAGAGCTGCTTGTTTCAGCAAAGTTATACTGCCTGAGGTATTTGTCTATGTTAAAGTATTGTACTGTGATTGTTGCACTGTATCTCATTTCACAGGAGGTCCCAGTGCCGGAACCAGACCTGGGGGTAAGTGTATACTGTGAAGGTAATTCTGATATATTGTGTGGGCCACTAGTGGGAAGAAAGGGGGGTTGCAGTGTCCCAGAGGGCTGTGACCAAGTTAGTTTAACTATTGCAAACCCTGACCTCTGGGTGGAGGCACCCGCCATTGGATCCAGGCCCCTCAACCTGTTAGTGGCAAATCAGGCAGGGGTAGTAGCCCCTGGGATAGCGCCATCTAGGGGTTACACTGAGCACTGCTAAATGCACTAAAACTGCCCAGTGCAAAATGTCATTTATTTTCATTTATTTCTGATGTGCCGAGTACTCCGGCGCTCTGGGGCTTTTGTGTCTCCAGCTAAAGTTAATTAACCCGATTCCTGAGATCTGAAACCGGAGGGTATTTCTAAGCTTCACCGGAGCCTACATTTTATAGAAATAGACAATCAGGGCTTACCACAGAGCCAAAGAGCAGCCTCCTAAACAGACCCTGTGCTGCAGCGTAATCCAGTCAGCTGTCTGCTGTGTACAATGTAAATTGCTTAGGGCAAATTGCTATAAAACTGTTTAGGACTTGTAACTTGCTTTTGCTTCTGTTTTTAGTCCTGAGCTGCAGTGGAATTAAGTCCTCTTTGCAGTGAAATATATTATTTTAAACTGTTTAAGGGCAACTTATTAGAATCTGGTGAATTTGTAGCAAGTTTTATTTTGTCTTTTGCATGGCAATCACTGTTTGATGCTCCAGTTTAAAATTGTGTCTAAGTTTTCCATCTTACCTTAACCCTAACTCTACTAATTTTCTCTTTTCTTCTCTGCTTTCTCTCCCCTTCTCTGCCCCTCCCTCTCCACTCCCCCTACTGTTATCTTCCTATTGCAGTAACTAGTTCCCAAACACTATTTAATCAACTTGCAGATCCTCTTCCCTCTCTCCTTAGCCATGGCCAAAAGGAGGGCATCCCCCTACCCTCAGGAGCAGCTACTCCCCCCGCCAAGAGGACCCACCCCCAAGGTACTAATTTTGAGACGCCCTCTT
The DNA here is from genome assembly GCA_016271365.2 of Neoceratodus forsteri. Lineage (NCBI taxonomy): Eukaryota > Metazoa > Chordata > Ceratodontiformes > Ceratodontidae > Neoceratodus > Neoceratodus forsteri. The sequence goes on along the minus strand of CM028137.1, from coordinate 253,929,357 downwards.
GGACTGCGCCACAATCTCTGCTTGATTTCAATGTTGGTGCCTTTTTATCTTCCACGTTTGGAGCTAGGGCAAAAGTTGTTTAAACAATTTTCCTCCATGAGCCTGATCTCCTTGGGGATCTCAGGTCTCACACTGTGCTGAAAGGGTAAATTAACCTGCCCTGAGCACTGCTAAATGCACTAAAACTACCCAGTGCAAAATTTCATTTGTCTTCATTTATTTCTAACGTGCCCAGTACTCCGGAGCTCCAGGGCTTTTGTCTCACCAGCTGAAATTAATTAACCCGATTCCTGAGACCTGAAACTGGAGGGTATTTCTAAGCTTCACCAGAGCCTACATTTTATAGAAACAGACAATCAGGGCTTACCGCAGATCCAAAGAGCAGCCTTCTAAAAGGACCCTGTACTGCAGTGTAATTCCAGTCAGCTCTCTGCTCTTCCCACAGCTGCTATGCGGCTGCTCCCCACCCACCGACCACCACTCCCACCCTTAGCTTTCCTGTCTTATACAGCGGTAGTCATGTGACTTACTCCCCACTTTACCATTAGCAGCCTATACACACATGCCGATAGAGGGTGCCTGATATTAGTTCAAACTCTCGAATTAGTTGCAGTTTTTGAAACATATTTTACTACAGCTAAGCCCTCACTCTGCTTCTTTTGACTAGCCATTTGTTGAAACGTTACTAAAGAGTGCCTTATCCCCTATCCTTGCCTGCTTATCCTTTCACTCTCTCACTAGCACACTACCACTCATATGGCTCCCAAATTACAAACATTATTGCTGCCAGGCCTCATTCTAGGTGTCCTCCTATGGCTCCCTCTGGTCTAGTACCCTCTACCCCCATCTGAGGATTTCACTACAGATTACAATAACTTTATATTCTCTAATATGCTAATACACCTGGTGTAACCCCTAGATGGCACTATCCCAGGGGCTACTACCCCTGCCTGATTTGCCACTAACAGGTTGAGGGGCCTGGATCCGATGGCGGGTGCCTCCACCCGGAGGTCAGGGTCTGCAATAGTTAAACTAACTTGGTCACAGCCCTCTGGGACACTGCAACCCCCCTTTCTTCCCACTAGTGGCCCACACAGTATATCAGAATTACCTTCACAGTATACACTTACCCCCAGGACTGGTTCAGGCTTTGGGACCCCCTGTAAAATAAGCAGATACAGTGCAACAATCACAGTACAATACTTTAACATAGACAAATACCTCAGGCAGTATAACTTTGCTGAAACAAGCAGCTCTGATTTATTTAGGGGGATATAACAAGGACAGGGGGAAATCAGGTTAATTAGCTTATTACTTTACTCATCTACCTATGGCTCTGTGCACAGGCCTATCCCTACCAGTTACTGTCCCTGGGTACCCAAGCCCTAGTGGCTAGTCCAAACCGTGGCAGCTGGTAGGGGCCCTTTCACACAGAGAAAATAAAAATTAGTTAAGCAGTCAGCAGTACAGTAATTCCATTTGGATTCAATGTGGCAATTCAACAGGGAGCGACCCTGAATTAGTACTCACGACCTCCAAACAAGATAGGGTCCTTCAACATCAGCAGGGCTGCTCTTGAGCTCCACGAGACTCCTCACACATTTATATGACCAACAGTAACAGGCAAAAGTCCTTTAATGGCAGCAGGATTCACTTGAGCTACACAAGCCTCCTCACACATTTATATGGTAAAAAGAAAGTACTATACCAGGCAGGCTGCTTCTCTATCCCGATCGCAATTACTGCACAATACCCGGAAGAACACACAGCAGATTCAGTTCCTGACAGACAGAGTGCAATTCAGCAATTTCTCCAGTCTTCTACAGGGTGAGCCTGGTTTCTACTCTTCAGATATCCTTTGATTCTCTTCACACGACGGATTCAGTCCTAACAAGCAGTTACACAAGCTGCAGACCGGAACTTGGGCCTTACACACGCTTCCCAGTAAAACTGCACACCCAAAAAGCACAGGGCTCTTCCTCTTCACTGCCAGAGCTCAACTGAAACTCCAGCAGACAAACTGGGCACTTCTTTGAGTTCCTCCCAGTTCTTGGCTGGATTGGCTGTCACTCACAATAGACTGCCCTGTTGGTCCAAAAAGGCGCTGAAGTCCAAACTACATCTCCCAGAGTCACTGCCCATACAATCCTCTTGTGGCTGGCTCAGATTACGAGTCCAAGTTCTGATTCGTCCAAGGCACCATTTTAGAGCTACCTTAACCCACACTGATTGGTCCAGTTCAGCAGTTCAAAACTAGAATGGGGAACTAGGCAAACACAGTTCTGACTGCAAAGAAAGCAGGTTAGACAAACTGTATTTTCATTATTACTCTAAATGATTTCTGGCAAACAGTTACATCTTTCAGATAGGTTCCCTTTGCACTCTAGTGACTGCAAAAATGGAGTGAATTGGCATCAGCTCGAGTGGTACTCAAGCAGAGAAGCCCACAGTCCCCCCATACAAACTAATTATGTCTGCAAGCAGACAGCTCTTAAAGAGACAGTACCAGAGGCTCTAAAAACACTCACTGATAAATGGCTTAAACGCCAAACACCATTCAAGGCTTGGAGCATTCAAGCAAGCTCCTGGAAGTCTTTTGGGAACCCCCATTTGCAGGGGGGGTTACACCCTTCCTGGCATGGGAAAGCTTGACGTCTGCGTCAAGCAAGTACCCCCATAAGTTTTAACTGCAACCATATACATTTGCAATAGGCTCACACATGTAATCATCAGTCAATATATCATTTTATCAAGAACACATTTCTGAAACATTGCAGTACGTCACTCTTTACACAGTATTACACACACATTGTACCATAACTCAAGTTATTACCTCTTGTACATGAAACCTGAAGAGAGGGGGCCCTTCCCTATCAGTTACCTTGGGGCTGGACGGGGCAAGGGCACCATACTTAGAGGGCAACACAAGTAACTTGGAGTTAGCACTGACACTCAGTTTGGGCAATGAGCTCGGGGACACATACTCCTTTATGGACAACACTGAGAGGCAAGTCCACAGGCCTCCCAAGGGAATCATAACGAGGGCACCACAGGCTTTACAGCTCGACCAGTCTTTCTAGGGGAACTGTTACAGTCTCTGCACTCTGAGCCTCATTTTCAGCATTGTCCTCACTTGTCAGGGGAGTCTCCATGGGGGTAGAGAGGCTAGAACTTGGGGCACTTTCAGCTCCAGGAGTTACAGTTTCTGAGTCCACAACATTTGGCTCGCATGGAGAGCTTTCGGACACTGGCAGTGGACTGTCAGGGCACTCAAAATACTCTTCTTGTTCTAGTGTATCACCAGTCTGTCCCAATCCATCATTTTCCTCCCCTGAACGCTCAAACAGTTCAACCTTGCACAATGATTCCATTTCATCTGATCTGATGCTTTGCACTTCACTTTCTGGGAGCATTGGCTCCAGGGACGAAGCTGGGGGCTTAGACAGTCCAGAAGGCCCAGCTTCGTCTCCAGTATTGACTAGGGGATTGCCCCGAAACAATTGACTCAGTTCGTAAGAAGGATAGTATTCAAAGTCACTCTCACTTTCTTCTGATATGGACTGACAGTCATGCTCAACTGGGACTTGTGGAGGGGAACACTAACTCTGCTTCTGTAGGTGCAGACTTTCTTGATCTTTTCTTAGCAGCAGCTCTAGTCACTGGTCCAGAGGGGGCATCTTCTGGGGGCTCAGACTCAATCAAGATTTGTCCAATGGGCAGTAAATGATTTCTATGCATTGTTTTTACATCTTTTGAATTATTCTCAGGCCTTACTTTGTACACTGGCAGATCATTTAGTTTGCCCACTACAATGTGAGGGAGATGGTGCAATCTGTCAGCAATCTTGTGTTTGCCATGCAGTCCCAGATTTCTTAGCAATACCGATCTCCCTCCTGGAGTTCCTGTGCTTCACCTTTTATCATACCTTTCTTTGTTGGCCAGATTTCTTTTGGCAGCCATGGTTTGAGCCAGTTGGTACGCATGAGTTAGCTGGGCCTTTAACTTTTGCACATACTGTAAATAGTTGTCAGCTTGAACCCCATCAGGAGAGTCCCCAAACACACATCTACCAGTAGTCGAGCTTCTCTTCCAAACATCAGGCGGTAGGGGAGAATCCAGTGGCATCACTTTTGGTGCAGTTATAAGCATGTACCAGGGTGCTAATTTGTTGGCTCCATCTAGGCTTGTCCTTTGGGTGCAGGGTGCCTAGCATATCTAGCAAAGTGCGGTTGAAACGTTCAGGCTGTGGGTCCCCCTAGAGGTGGCAAGGAGTGGTTCTGGACTTTCGCACTCCCCACAGAAAAAGCATCTCTTTGATCAGACGACTCTCAAAGTCTCTCCCTTGATCAGAATGGATTCTTTGTGGAGCCCATAGTGAACAAAAAGTTTTCTACAAGTACTTTGGCCACAGTGGATGCTTTCTGGTCTTTGGTGGGGAAAGCTTGGGCATATCTCGTGAAATGGTCAGTGACCACCAGCACATTACTGATATTTCTTTGATCCGACTCCAAACTCAGAAAATCAATACAGACCAGCTCCATGGGTGCACTGGTGGTGATGTTAACAAGGGGCAGCCCTCTGAGGCAAAGCTTTCCTCTGTAAGCAGCGACTACAAGTTTGAATGTGTTGCTCCACATCAGCCCCCATCTTAGGCCAATAGAATCTGGATCTCACCAAGTCAAGTGTTCTGTCTATACCAAGGTGCCCCATGTGGTTGTGCAAGGACCTCAGTACTGAGTCTCGAAAGGCAGTGGGCAGCACTAGTTGTTGTTTGTCTACTTGTTTCCCTCTGTCTACTGTTTCTCTGTATAACAGTTTATTGATCAATTTCAACTTAGGACCTTCTTTGTATAACAGTGCAGTTCTCAAATCAGTGGAGCATAATTTTGACATATCTTTTCCTGCATAAAGGGCTTCTAAAGCTGATTTGATCATGGGATCGCGGGACTGAGCCCACCGAATACTGTCATTGTCCAGCTGAGGCAGTGCACCAATGTCTATTGCAGAAAAGTGGCAATAAGCAGCAGGTATGCAATTCTCAGAGGGTCCCAAGCAATCCACCATGCAGTCCACTGCATCCATGGACATTTGTTCCTCCCTGTCAAACTTCCGGCAGAGTGCCCGAATGTCAGGTTCTGCCAATTTGACCCAATCATTCTGGGGAACAGGCCTCCGGGAGACAGCATCAGCATCTATGCGGTTCAGACCTGCTCGGTATTCGAGAGCATAGTCGTATGTAGATAATGCAGAAAGCCACCTATGGCCAGTGGCATCCAACTTAGCTGAGGTCTGCACATAGGTCAAAGGATTATTGTCAGTTTTACTAGTATTTTAGCCCCATACAAGTACTCATGGAATTGGTCAACAATAGCCCACTTCAAAGCTAGAACTCTAACTTATGTACAGGATAGTTCTTTTCGGATGGGGTCAGGCTTCTACTGGCAAAGGCCACTGGTCTCAGGCCATTCTGTGCTCTTGGTACAACACAGCCCCCAACCCTTGCAAGCTAGCATCAGTGTGCAGGACGTAAGGTTTTCTTGGATCGGCATAGGCCAGCACTGGAGCATGGGTAAGTTGATATATGATCTCATGAAAAGCAGTCTCACAATCAGGAGTCCAGCGGCCCCAAATACTTCACTGGATGAAAATACACTCTTCGGTCTTGAGGATGCTGACTTTTGGTATTTTTTGTGGGTTGGGGGATACCCTTGAGTAAGGTTAAGTAAAGGGTGGATCACTCTTGAATAGTCCTTGATGAAACGCCGATAATAACCACAGAATCCCAGGAATCTTTGCAGTTCTTTTATAGATTTTTGGGCTGTGGTCAGGTGGTCAAGGCCTCAACTTTACTTGGGTCGGTCTCTATTCCCTCGGTGGATACTATGTGTCCCACATACTTTACTGATGTTTGAAAGAATTGACACTTATCAATGGACAGTTTAAGGCCAAAGTCCTCCAGTCGGTCCAATACCTTAAATAATCTGCTCTCATGTTCCTCCAGTGAGCTGCCAAACACAATAACATCATCTAGGTATACCAGGCACTCTAGTAAGTTCATGTCCCCACTGCACGCTCCATCAATCGTGAAAAGTGGCTGGGGCACCTGAAATCCCTTGAGGCATCCTCATGAATTCATAGAATAGCGGACAGATAAAGGCTGTCTTCTCACGGTCCTCTGGGGCCATCGGATCTAGTAGTACCCACTGCGGAGATCAACACAGAGACCCTTGCTCCCGTTTAGGCAGTCCAAAGCATCCTGAATGCGGGGCATTGTGTACTGATCAGGGATAGTCCATGGTTTAAGGTGCAATAATCACGCACATCCTTACTGTCCCATTCTTTTCCTCACTACCACAATGGGGAAGCATAAGGGCTTCTGGATTCTTGTATTACACCAGCAGCTAACATCTCTTGCAGATGCTGTCTCCATCATCTCATGTCAGCAGGTGTCAGGCGTCGAGACCTCTCACGAAATGGTCTTTCGTCATGCAGCGGATATTGTGCTCAGCTCCTTGCACGCATCCTACGTCCCATTCCTTTAAAGAAAACACCTGGTCTCTCTGGGCAAGCTTCTCACTGATCCTCACTTTCCATTCAGCTGGCAACGGGAGTCCCGAATCAAACAAGTCAGGTGCATTACTCTGTCATTCTTCCTCGACTCTTGCTGCTGGGTAGCACTGCAGTGTCTGCACAATGCACATTAGCCAGGATGCAACCTCTATTTACTCGAATGTCTCTTTCAGACACATTATGAACTTGGACCATTACCCTTCTGGCATAAGCATGGGCTCTAGCGGCAAAATACTAGGCTTGACCAGCAGTCCCTCTGGCAATTTTCCATCACCTGCATCCAACATTAATATTTTATTCTTAACATCCTTTCTGATACGGACCTCTCCCTGTAAGGTACACTGGGCATTTGGCGCCAGGATCAGAGACTCAGGATCCTTCTTCCATACAATTCCACCGTTCCTCTGGTTCTATTTTTCAGCATCTCTCTTGCCTCATAGGCCTTCTAATTAAAGCCGAACTCTTAAAGCTCTACTAGTCTTTGACCCTGTTTTTCATAACACAACTGTGCCAGCCTTCCGAACATATGAGCATTTGTTCCAATCAACAAAGGGACACCATCATACAGTCCAGTGGGGGACACACTAAGGCTAGGGTCTCTACTTGTTCGGCCACTCCAGCCACAGAGGTGGGAAAGACAGCCAAATTTGATATACCGGAATAGGGTGGGCCTTCTCACTTAACCCCATACATGCAGTCCTTCTAATGGTTGTAAGGGTACATCTGACAAATGCTTCTGATACCAATCCTGGAACATAATTGTCACTTGGGAGCCACTGTCTAATACAGCTCTTGTAGACACTCCATTCACCTTTACAGTGGTCTCCATGGAGGGACCCACTATTCTGGACCAGTCTGGAGAGGCGTGGTGGGGGCCTGGGCAACTGACCTTGCCACAAAGGGCGTGAGTTAGCATTTTGGTGCCCTCACTGGGATCATTTCGTACCTCTTAACCACTGATTTGTTCTCCAAGCTCTCCTTGTAGCCTATATGCAACTTTGTCAGTGTCTTTTGGGGACCGGCATTCCCTTTTCATGTGCCCATCTTTCCCACAATTATAGCAAAACATACTTTCTGGAGTTTGAGCTGGCCGAGGCACCACACTGGGAGCCAGGGCGGGGGTATTACTAACTGGAAACCTGGTGCCATCTCTGTCTGCGACGTGATAAGCATTTAGAGACATCTCGTCAGTTTCTCCACTTCCATGGTCAAGGAATTGAGTTTGGAGCTGTTATCAGCAGGAGATACATGGGTGTGTACCCCAACCCCCATAGCAGATGCAGTCGGATATAAGTCGGGGCCCGTACTTGCAGGCATGGCCTTCATAAAGGGACTGTTTTTGAATTCCCGGATCTCTCTCAACAGTTCGCCCCATTGTGGCATATCTTTTTCCTTGTCAGGGCACTCATTGACTGCCAACCTCTGCCCCTAAACTTCACTTGATGGGTCATCCTCAGTCACTCGGGTCGTAGCCGCAGCTATTGGTGCAGGTCCCTCCCGAGGTCGCCTTTTCTCAACTCCTCGAATTTCTCTCATTAACTCATCATAGGAGGGTGGGGATTCCAGTCGATTTGCCAGGCATAACTGAAGCAACAGCAGTTCTGAGAAGGGGGCAGACTTAAGGATCCTGTCCAGCCTGGTTCGGTCCAGTTCAATCGCTGGCAAACTACCCTTTCTGAGGCATTCTTGCAACAATTTTTCCAGCCGATACATACACAGACAACAACTCCTTGGTACTGTTGTGCATTTCTTACTCTCCACCATAGGTCCTCATCAGAATCTGGGCTCCCATACACATTCTCCAAGGCCTCAAGATAGGCCTGTGCAGTCACTTCAGGGTTACTGGCTCATTCAGCATGGATGGTAGCCAGGGCAGGACCTCGGAGGCTCTCACTAATCCTTTTTCGCTTTTCGGCTTCCGAGCATTGCCATTCTAGCACTTGGGGGGCAACATAGTCTATCCAGGTCTCCCAGTCATCCTCCCCTTGGGGGGTGGGGAGGGTGCCAGAGAAGATCCTCAACCTTCGGTAAGAGTCGTGACTAATGGCAGGTGCAGAAATAGGAGTCTGCATTGGTTCAGCCACCATTACGGGTACTGGAGCGGGAGAGGGTGTTGGGAGAGGAACACCTCCAGGTGGCAAGAATAGTTTCTTCAAGTCCTCCACAGTTTTCCCTTCCCCCAGCAACCATTTAGCAAATTTCTCCTCAAAAGTTTCAGATAGTGGTGGGGGCTCATTCCCCCCCGGGTCTTTACTGTCCTTAGTTATCACTCTCCAAGCAGTGAGGGCTCCCTCTGGGGTAATGGTCTGTGGCACTTTGGAGCCATCTATGGGATCCTTAAACTCTACTAGGGCCAGGAAAGTGTGGGTGAGCAGATTAAAATGCCGACCCACCACCACAGGGTTTTGTAAACCTTCCACCTTGGAAAGTACTCCCTGTACAGTGTCCGTATTGATACCCAGGGGGATGTCCAGGATAAGCATAGCATTTTGGGGGTCGATCTCCTCCCCAGTACACCACTCCACCAGCCGGTGCACAGCCACTTCTGCCGGGGTACCCATTTATTTATTTTTCTTAACAGTGGTTTGTAAATATGGCCACTAGAGGACACACAATCCCAGCGGTGAGCCTCCAAGATGTAACCCCTAGATGGCGCTATCCCAGGGGCTACTACCCCTGCCTGATTTGCCACTAACAGGTTGAGGGGCCTGGATCCGATGGCGGGTGCCTCCACCCAGAGGTCAGGGTTTGCAATAGTTAAACTAACTTGGTCACAGCCCTCTGGGACACTGCAACCCCCCTTTCTTCCCACTAGTGGCCCACACAGTATATCAGAATTACCTTCACAGTATACACTTACCCCCAGGACTGGTTCAGGCTTTGGGACCCCCTGTAAAATAAGCAGATACAGTGCAACAATCACAGTACAATACTTTAACATAGACAAATACCTCAGGCAGTATAACTTTGCTGAAACAAGCAGCTCTGATTTATTTAGGGGGATATAACAAGGACAGGGGGAAATCAGGTTAATTAGCTTATCACTTTACTCATCTACCTATGGCTCTGTGCACAGGCCTATCCCTACCAGTTACTGTCCCTGGGTACCCAAGCCCTAGTGGCTAGTCCAAACCGTGGCAGCTGGTAGGGGCCCTTCACACAGAGAAAATAAAAATTAGTTAAACAGTCAGCAGTACAGTAATTCCATTTGGATTCAATGTGGCAATTCAACAGGAGCGACCCTGAATTAGTACTCACGACCTCCAAACAAGATAGGGTCCTTCAATGTCAGCAGGGCTACTCTTGAGCTCCACGAGACTCCCCATACATTTATATGGCAAACTGCAACAGGCAAAAGTCCTTAATGGCAGCAGGATTCACTTGAGCTACAATGCCTCCTCACACATTTATATGGTAAAAGAAAGTACTATACCAGGCAGGCTGCTTCTCTATCCCGATCGCAATTACTGCACAATACCCAGGAGAACACACAGCAGATTCAGTTCCTGACAGACCGAGTGCAATTCAGCAATTTCTCCAGTCTTCTACAGGGTGAGCCTGGTTTCTACTCTTCAGATATCCTTTGATTCTCTTCACACGACGGATTCAGTCCTAACAAGCAGTTACACAAGCTGCAGACCGGAACTCTGGGCCTTACACACGTTTCCCGACTAAAACTGCACACCAAAAAAAACACAGGGCTCCTTCCCTCTTCACTGCCAGAGCTCAACTGAAACTCCAGCAGACAAAACCGGGCACTTCCTTTGAGTTCCTCCCAGTTCTTGGCTGGATTGGCTGTCACTCACAATAGACTGCCCTGTTGGTCCAAAAAGGCGCCGAAGTCTAAACTACATCTCCCAGAGTCACTGCCCATACAATCCTCTTGTGGCTGGCTCAGATTATGAGTCCAAGTTCTGATTCGTCCAAGGCACCATTTTAGAGCTACCTTAACCACACTGATTGGTCCAGTTCAGCAGTTCAAAACTAGAATGGGGAATTAGGCAAACACAGTTCTGACTGCAAAGAAAGCAGGTTAGACAAACTGTAATTTCATTATTACTCTAAATGATTTCTGGCAAACAGTTACATCTTTCAGATAGGTTCCCTTGCACTCCTAGTGACTGCAAAATGGAGTGAATTGGCATCAGCTCGAGTGGTACTCAAGCAGAGAAGCCCACAGTCCCCCCATACAAACTAATTATGTCTGCAAGCAGACAGCTCTTAAAGAGACAGTACCAGAGGCTCTAAAAACACTCACTGATAAATGGCTTAAACGCCAAACACCATTCAGGCTTGGAGCATTCAAGCAAGCTCCTGGAAGTCTTTTGGGAACCCCCATTTTCAGGGGGATTACATAAGCAAGATCTACTGTTAACCCCACTAAAAACAGTCACCAGCAGCTGAAGGATGGACAGAGTTTAACACTAACAGCACAAGACACTGCCTCTGAGTGTCTCACATTACACTAACGCACAGTGGTGGTTCACTGTGTTGCCCCATACCCAGAGATCCACAGGGTAGGTGCATGGGAACCCCATGTAGTGGTTCGGGGAAAGGAGCAATTCATCACACCACAGAGTAAGGGAGATAGGAGATACAGTCACAGGTCACAGTGCCGCTTGCTGTGTTACCGTTTTCAGACGATCCGCGGTCAGGCTGGGACTGGACGGGTTTTACTGTGCTGTTGCTCAGGACTTTGGCACAGGAGGACAGAAAATACACTTTTCAGGTTTTCCTTAATGAAGTGAGATGGTTATGTGGCACTTCACGTGAGTGGTGTCATGTTTTTGTTTGCTTCAACAGAAGTCGGCACGCATCTTAAATTCTTAGAAAGTTGTAATCAGAGAAAGAAACTGCAATGATTCACCAGCATGTTTAGCAAGACAGTATTTGCATCAATAGCATTCATTTGCACCAGCGATTTTTTTCTGTTGTGTGTGGGCCTGTAATGTGCATGGCCAGAGTTAAAGCCAGAGAAAGAAATGAAGCACTCCCATTGGAGCGGTTCATTTCTTTCAAGTGGAGGACATGCCACGTCAGCAGAGCTGAAAATGAGTCATGATCAGAGAGGCTGGTCATTGGTGTGCACTGGCAAAACCATTGCAGTTTCAGTTGTAATTGGCTTGGCTGTGACACATCTCTCATTTCCCCTCCTGTCCCAAGACGTTTCTTGCGCAAGCGAATGCAAAAATGAAAACAAAAAAGACAAATTAATTTGTGCTGACAGTTTAACTGCCAGTGGGGCTGCCTTGCAGTTCAGACAGGATGCCCATGATTTTGTCGACATCACTCTGGAGTTTAGCAATCTTCCCCCCGGGCATCACTAAATTCCTGTATGAAATCATTTAACTCCTGTCGAAGATGGTGGACTTCAGACAGGATAGCTGATACGTCCACATGTGTCACTGGCACTGCTGGTGGGGCATGGAGCTGCTAGTGCTGCTGCTATCTCGTTACAGGGGGGCCCTGGCGGGGTGTCACTGGCAGTGCTGGTGGGGTGGGGTCTGCCTGTGCTGCTGCTGCTGGCTCTGGACGGGGGGTGTCCCTGGCAGGGCCTTGATGCTACTGACTGCTGCTGTTGTCTGCTATGGCGAGCCTGGTGAGGATGATTAACTGGTCCAGCCATGCCTCCCTCCTGCTTACCCCTTCAGTGCTCACACCTGCACTACTCCCCACAGCTGCAATTGATGCTGCCGCCACCTCCTGCAGTTTAACGTTCCATTGGAGCAGGTGGTGATGCAACATGTGGCTACCCTGGCTAGTTGTCCCAAAGTGGGAAACACTCTTTCTGCGACTCACTTCCTGCTCGAATAGATTGCAGATGGCCACTGGGTCACCTATTGATACTGTATTAAAAAAACCCAGACAGGAGAACTTTGGGGATGACGGGGCCATGAGGGGGGCCACAGATGATGCCCCAGGCACTGACTCCTCCTGCTGCTCAGGAGAAGGTATGGCCTCCTCCTCCTGCTGCTGGGGTAGAGGAACAGAATCCTGGTGCTGTGGAGGGGGTAACTGCTGCTGCTGCTGCGGTGGAGGGGCCATGGTCACCTCCTGCTGCTAGGGAGGGGGCACAGTTTGCTGCTGGGTTCTGGGTGCTGGGGCCAAAAGCCTCCTGCTGCTGTGCTATTTCATTCTTAATGGTTAGCTGAAATGCGCGTACAGGTGCCCCACTGGTAGGTAGGTAGATTTTATTGTTCAACTACAAATCTTTACAATGGTGCCCCACTGCCTCTACCTTTCTCCATTATGCCCACAAACACCACCAAGTCAAACGAAACCAAAAACCAAAAAACTGAGATAGAGGTAGAAACTCATGTCAGAGAGAAAGAGAGACAGAGAGAGAGGGACGGTGGGGAGAATGAAACACACACACACACACACAGACACACACACACACACATAATCCACAGGTACTAAAATATGAAATAGGACAAAGACAAACAAGTACAAGTTAGAAAGAAATAGCACAAATTAAGTAATTTGTACACAAAAGTGCACTCCGCAGTCACAGGGAGTATAGAGGCTGCCTGCTTCCTCGCAATATGTAGCACAGGAAATGAACAACTCATTTTCTGCCTGTTTAGACTCAACCAAGTGACCACCAGCAGCAAAAAGCCCAGTTTTGCCTAATTTTGCCTCATAGAAGTGCAAGGCAAAATTCATAGCAAAATTTCGCCAAAAGGCCATAATTATGCGAAATGTTTAACTTGGCAAAATTGGAAATTTCACCGGCGAAGTAAAATTTCACTGCATCTCTAATCCTGGCAAGCTCCACTGTATAGATGTCTAAAAATGTTCGTCATCTTTCATGTTAGATCAGACGGGGGCCCATTTGAAATGCTAGTCGCTGATACCCTCTGTCAACGAGGCATGGGATTTCTTTGTGTAAGAATTCATAGCCATTTGTAACAGATATGCACTTTAAAGCTATTACCAGCTCAGTAGTCATTCCTAGTAAAACTTTTAAAATGGATAAATTAAGGACCAGAACAATCAAGCTATGCCATGCACCCAAATATTCTCCCCACCTCAGTAAAATGCAAACAATCTGAAACAGAGAATGGGTAGGGTTTGAACCAGTGACAATGCTGAGGGTTTTAAAACATGGGCTGACGTGGACCCACTGGTGTAAAAAAATGTGGGTCTAAAGAAAAACCTAGTGGATCAAAACATTATCAGTGGCAGATTCTGAACATTTCACGTTCCCTTCCTTTACTTGTTGTTATAGATTAGGTACATCAATTTGAACTCACTGGCAGAGAAAAGAGGGGTCATCTATGGGCAGGATGAAACTTTTGCCCTTTTGATGCATCTTAGTGCTGTCCCTGGTTGGAACCCTGAGCAGAAAGGGCACTTGGATAAATGCCTAACATTTATTTATTTAAAAGTTTTACCAGGAAAGGCATACTGAGCAAACAGCTGCTCAATTCCAGATGCATCCGGGGAGACAAGAAGACAGTACAAATAATATACAGTAACAGTAAAGGAAACAGGACATTTTAAACAGAGATACAACAGATATTATGATACAATGCAACAGGAAATTACTTGTGCTATAATACAATCTTAGGTGAGTTCAGCGAGTCCAAATAAACACAGTCAGAAGTTTCAATCAGATCGCAGGAATTGTCATCCTTGCCAGACAGGTTTATAAGTGCTCAGGCCTAAGTAAGTGAAAAGGGAGGGTTAGGTGCATGCATATGTTGAGCAGAAGTGGGCCCTGCGGAGGGGGTTGAGGTAGTGTGTGGAGAAGGCGTGACAAATCGCCAAAGGGAGTGAATTTCACAATTTAGGCATGCGGAATGAGAAGGCTGCTTGGCCTGCTGTGGTGGACTTACATGGGTTAGTGAAGGAGCGAGAGTTATAATGCCTGAGGGAGTGCGAGGGAAGGAGGTGAGAATAGGGCTGTGGAGAGGTACGGGGGCAGGACTGGGTTCAGAACTTGGCTAAAAGCCTAGCACAGTGGGACAGTCTTCTATCCTGAAGAGAGGGGAGGCACAGGGTTTGGTAGAGGATACAGTGGTGGGTATTGGGATGGAAGTCAAGGGAGAAATAGCAGAAAAAGAGTGGAAGAGGGTATCCAGTCTGGTTAGGGAAGTTTTGGGAGTGTCACTGTAGACTATGTTGTTGTAGTCAAAAATTGGGAGAATCATTTTCTGTACAATTGCACAGTGAGCCTGCAGTGAGATACATCCATGGTTGTGATACAGGGCACCCAGCTTGTGGATGGACTTGATATATACGGAAAAGTCAAGGTGCTGGTCAAGCCAGACCCCAAGCTATCTAAAGGAGGTGCAGTCCTCCAGCTTAGTCCCATCCAGGGTGTGGAAGGTGGGGAGGAAGGGGAGCCAAGAGAGTCTCTGCCTTGTGCCGAAGGTCATGGAGGCAGTTTCCTTGGCATTTAGGAAGAGTTGGACATCACTGAAGTTGCACTGAACTCTGGATGCCACATCAGAGGTGGGGGGGGGCAGATGCATACAGGACAGTGTTGTCCACATACATGTGAATGGATGTGTGTGGGCAGGCAGAGAGCAGATCATTGAGGAAGATGGAGAACAGTAGCGGGCAAAAGACCTAGCCTTGGGGGACACTAGTCGAGATGGGGAGTGAGGTAGAGATGGAGTTTCCAGTCCTGACAGACTGTGTCCTACCTATGAAATAGGAGTGGAACCAACTGGTGGCCTCCCTAGAGAGCCCAGTGAGGGAAAGCTTGGAGAGAAGGAGAAGATGAGATACAGTGTTGAAAACCTTTGTGAAGTTAAAAAAGATGGCAGAGGTGATGTGGCTTTGATCCATACTGGTGAGGATGGAGTTGGTGAGCCTCAGGAGGGAAGTGGTGGTGGAGTGGAACTTAATAAACTCAGACTGGTAAGGTGTGAAGAAAAAGGTAGAATCGAGAAAGGAGGAGAGCTGGGAGAGGACTAAGTGTTCCTGGAGTTTGACTAGGATGGGGAGGAGGGAGAGATGGTGGTAATTTCCAGGGGAGGAGGGGTCACTAGCTTTCAGCAGCAGGATGACTGTGGCAAGTTTCCACTCAGCTGGGACGGAAGCAAGAGAGAAGAAGGACAGGTTGAAAAGTGAGGCTGGAGGAGGCAATAGCAGGGGCTGCCAGGAAAAGTAATTTGGAGTCCAACCCAGTGGGGCATATGACCTTGGAAGGATTTAGGGCCAGTAGCAGATTGTAAACATTGGCCAGGGTCACATGGAGGAAGGAGAAAGCAGGGGAGGAGGCTTGGGCCGGGTGTGGTGTGGTAGGAAGGGCTGTTGAGGCAGGTGGGTTAGAGGACAGGAGTGATGAAGTAAGAGGAGGAGTTAAACTCGGTATCCACTGCGAGCAGTTTCATTACTGTGGAACTGCTTGCATGTAAGACGGGGTGGGAGCTGGGATGGGGGGAAAGAGGAGCAATTGTACCACCTTCCAGAATTTAGAGGAGTGTTTAATGTTGGAGTTTAAGGTGGATTTCAAGTAGTAAGCTTTTGCCTGGCGTATTTGTCTTGTGCAAGCATTACGAAGAGTACAGTACTTCTAGTAAGCCGAGGTGGAGCCGGTATTTTTCTGAGCTTTCCAAGCCTGGTCCCTGGCCCTGAGGCTGGCCATGATATCAACAGAGATCCAGGCAGGTGAAAGCCCCACACCCGAGTTCAGTTGAGTGGGGCATAGGTGTCCCAGACTGAGAGCGACTTTGACTTGAAATAGTCCAGGGCTGAATCGATAGAGATGGCATGAGGGATGAATGACCAATCAACATTAGCCAGGTCATTTAGGAGGGAAGTTTGATCCAAGGATTTGAAGGACCAAACCAGTATGGTTTTGGGAGGGGGATGCCTTGGGACGATGGACTTTTCTCACTGAATAGATTAGATGATGGTCACTTAGGGAGTCAGGTAAGAGACCTGCTGTTATTATCCGATGTGCATGAGAGGTGAGTGGCCAATCTAGTAGAGCATGATTATGGGTTCTTGAGTTTAGGTGAGTGGGTTCAGTAGTCAGATGGGACAGATTTAGTGTGGCTATGTCATTACAAATTTTAGAGCTAGAGGTGGAGAGAAAGTTTACGTTGAAGTCACCAAGGACAATGGAGCTCCCCACCTGATGCATAGGAATTTATTGCAGCTAGGAGGCCCATGATAGCAGACACAGGGGAGTCAGGGGGGCAGAAAGAGACAGCTACAGACATGGGGACAGAGTGGGGGAGGGTGATTTTTATCATCATGAAATCAATGATCTGCGTGTGTGGTAGTGAAAGCGGTACGGTGGTGAACAGGAGGGAGGAGTCGATGTACATGGTGATGCCACCACCCCTTTTGTTGCTGGGCTGATCTTGCCGGATGTCTGTATAACCCAGGATTGAGATGCAAGTATCCTGGGTGTGTGGTTTTAGCTATGAAATCAGTACGTCCAGTTTTAGTGATAAAGCACTTTGCTGGAGCTGTACGATATTTGTGATAAAGCTCCTAATATTAAAGTGGGCTAGCTTTAGGCCATGTGGGAGTTGGAGAGGAGGGACTGGACTGGAGTTGGGCTCAATGTCCCCGGTCATCAGAAGCAGGATTGTTACCAGGGTTCTGGATAGAGCTAACAGAGACTTACAGAGTGGGGAAGGGGACTGATGAGGCAATGCAGGGGTTGCCTCTGGGGGGAACTTTAGTGCAAGCAGACCAGCATGGAAACTGGGGGGGTAGGATGGAAGGACCAGTTTTCCAGGTGTTGGGGTGTTTAATGCGGGGCAGAGTGAAGAAGGAGGTAGTCGAGGGGTATGAAAAGGGAAGCATTGGATGGCTTAGTGTGTAACAGGTAATTGTCTCAGGGTAGGATGCAGGTGGAAGGAACACTAAGGGCACAAAGAGAGTGCCGAGACCGAGTGAAATGAGGAGCATGATAATAGAGGCAAGAGTATGGCAGGGTGCCAACAGGTAGCCTGCACCAGTAGTCAAGGTCAATTTGGGAGAGGTAGATGTATAGATGTATTTCTCGTCTGAAATACCAGCGATGCATCTAGTGGTGACCTGCGATAAGCTGCAGAGGGGAAAGTAGGCTGATAGATTTGTGCTGTCATGTGTGGTGGGTGGGCTGTTGTAAAGCTATATAAAAAGAAGCTCACCAAAGGTGGTGTTGGGGCGGTGGGGTAGTCAACACGCAGTGTCGGCAGGGCAAAATCTCTTAGACGCCAAATGTGCCTCGGAGCAAGCCTATGTCGTACCTGGATTGCAGCAACTTGGGGAGGGCAGGATCAGGAATTCAGTAGCTGCAGGTGCCCTCATGACCACACCGGGCAGCTGTGGAGAAAGGGACCACAATATAAGTAGGTAGGTAGCAAGAGAGGTGGGACATACAAGGGGAGGGCAGAGAAAAAGAATCACATAACCGGAATGAGCTTTTTTTTTCCCCCAACAGAAGTGGAGTGATTATTCCTGCAATTGTCAAAGCTTCAGCAAGCTAACTGAATATTTATAAAGTTTAACAGAATTTAAATTGACTAAGCTACCTGTCAAAAATACATGCACTTTAAATGTGCTTTAATTTACTGCTTGGCACTGCTTCAAATTGAATTCCAAAATGCATAAACTGAACCTAGTACTCCTACTGGAAACAACAGAGGAGCTCCACTACCCACAAAATAAGCACTGCAATTAAGGTACTGCTTAAAACAAAATAAAGAAAATTCTAAGGAGAACAGAATGCAGAAAACTATCAGAGCTCCTCTGCCGAATAACAGTGGCAGAGAGACCACTAAAGTCTCAAAATCTCTCAGACGCCAAATGTACCTCAGAGCAAACCTGTGTCATACCTGGATTGCAACAGCTTGGGGGAGGGCAGGAGCAGGAATTCAGTGGCTTCAGGTGCCCTCACGACCACATGGGGCAGCTGGATTGCAGCAGCTTGGGGGAGGGCAGAAGCAGGAATTCGGAGGCTTTGGGTGCCCTCACAACCACACTGGGCAGCTGGATTGCAGCAGCTTGGGGGAGGGCAGATGCAGGAATTCAGTGGCTTTGGGTGCCCTCACAACCACACCAGGCAGCTGGATTGCAGCAGCTCAGGGAAAGCAGAAGAAGGAATTCAGTGACTTTGGATGCCCTCATGACCACATTGGGCAGCTGGATGGCAGCAGCTCAGGGGAGGGCAGGAGCAGGGATTTGGAGGATTCGGGTGCCCTCACACCTACACCGGGCAGCTGGATTGTAGCAGCTCGGGGGAGGGCAGGAGCAGAAATTCAGTGGCTTCGACTTCATTGTGAGCTGATAAAATTTAGTGCGTCATTAAGCTGTGTGATAGGAATTTACCATTGCACCCATTCCACTCTTTCTCAAGTTTTCTTTTTGTTTTTTTGTTTTTTTTTTTACATTCAATCATAAATAAAGCTTGGTAAAAAAAAAAAATAAGCTACTAATCTGTCTAGTGACTGGCAGTTGCATAAAAAGATGCTTAATGATTACCTCAAAGAAATGAGGCTAGCGAAAAATAGAGTTCATAAAGACAGTATCTCAGAACATAATAAAGCAAATCCCAACCCTTTAGGAATCTTGTGAGCGGCCTTAGTAACAAGAATAATAAATATGGCTAAATGCACGAAATGGGGTTACCAATGCTGGTCGCAGTTAAAGTTCACACAGACCAAAGGCAGGGAAAACAAAGACAGCCCAGAGGGAAGTGAAGTGTTCAAACAGTCACTATATGGTGTTATTTCAGTGTTACAGTAGCAGTGTACACTTCCTGCACACTTCTTTTCATAATGCAGCCCATCAGTGCTTAATCAGTGCATCTTCAGGTCTCTTTTGGTGTACATGCAGTGCTGATACAGCGTGTGCGAATTATGTTAATTAGCACTGTAATCACACTGCAAAAGTACTGCAGTTAGCAGTGTTTTCAACACTGCCTGAAGCAGTGTTCTGTCAGCAATACTGCCTGAAGCAGTGTTGCATTGCTTTTTCAGTGTGTGCGAATTATGTTAATTAGCACTGCATCAACACCCGTAGTGCACTTCAGTGTGCAGTGTGATCTTGCAGCACTCCTGTCAGCAGCAGTGTTGTAGCTCTGTTTCAGTGTATTAGGCTGCATTAAAGATGGCGTCGCATAAATTCAACAAAACAAAACAGTATTCATCTACAAGTATCTGCAACCTCAGCAGAGGAAGCTTTGTTTAAGGGTTCCTGAGTGAGAAAGTCGCCTGTGAATTCCAAAGAAGATGGAGATCTTGGGGCTATGTCTATAGGAGGTACTAAAGTCTGTTACCCATGCTTGACTCACAGTCACAAGGAAGGGGGTGGTCATTTAGGTAAAGGAATGACCAACAATCATTCTGGTTTGCAGAAAATGGTATGGGAGCCTTCCTGATATGCAGGTCCTCACCAGTATTTCCAGGTTTATCTTCAAAAGGAGAAGAGAGCCTCTTCGGACTGGGAGCACATGCACGGTGTGGAAAATTATTTTCGGTATCAAGGGGCTGTTCGAGTGAAGGTGTATGTGTATGTATGTATGTGTGTGTGTGTGTGTGTGTGTAGATTCTCTCTCTCTATATATATATATATATATATATATATATATATATATATATATATATATATATATATATATATACACACACACACACACACACACACACACACACACACACACACACACACACACACACACACACAACTATATATCTCTATAATGGGATTATCAAATCAGATTGGACAACACCATTAGGTGATCAGCGATATCAGAGCAACCACACACCTGCACTTTTACTCCCTCCAAAACAATTTTGCTATTTTAAAGATAGATAACCCACTGTGTGTGTGTGGAAGCGCAGTGATATACACACGGCTTGGGTGGTTGATGCACTCGGCCTGCAGCCTCATGTGCAACAACACACACCAAGGTGTGCATATATCAGAGCGTGACTGCACACCCTACAGTGGGTTATTACACACACACACACACACACACACACACACACACACACACACACACACAGTACTTGCTGCAAAACAAAAACACTACATTAATGCAGGCATTAGAATGCAAAGCACACAAAGCAAGAAAATGAAAAACAGGGTTTGAGCCTCACGAGTCTTGGCAAATTGATTATGTGGTGTTCCCTGGAGTTCCCAACCTTGATGCCCATCCCATACCCCCCACCAGCCCATAGTCTCCTTCTAAAGCACAAGGTACTGCCAACCCAGTGCCTCCCACAGCAGCCATTCGCACCTGTAAAACAAGAACACAATGGCCCACAAAGAATCTGCAGCTAGTTATGAACTATTATATGAAACAAATGTAGGTAAACAAAAAACAATACTTATCTGATACATATGGTCAGTGTCCTCCATTCTCAGTCAATGTCCTGTCAGACCTGTAGATATAAAAGGGAAAATGGGTTATGAAAATAAAAATACTGATCAGCTCGGTCAGTTGGGAAGGCTAGTGTGAGGTTAAAAATACAAAAAAAAAAAAAAGTGGTTGGGGGAATCAGACCTGTACCATACCATCAACCTGGCTTAGAATGGACTCGTCACTCAGGGATGTCATGGTTGGGGAGGAGGAGGAGGAGGACTCCTTCCGTGCCCCTAGAACTGATCTTTTGGGGTAGGTCGTCATGTTGCACCACACATCAACCAACACAGGGTAGGATAACGACACCAAGGAACAGATATTCAAGGCACAATGAATGCTTCCTGGTGGTGTAGTGGATCCCCTCCCTTTCCCAATCTGCCTGTAGAATACACAGGAACACAGGTATGTGATGGCAGAAAGGGACCGTAGCCCACCTAGTCTGCCCAGTCCTCGCTTAGATATCCACTAGGCCTTTTCTGTAGTCCCCCTGCGTTGCGTTGCCCTCTGTGCTTATCCCATGCCCTCGTGAACCCTTCCACCATTTCTCTCAGCAGCCCATTTCAGTTGTCCACCACCCTCTCAGTGAAGAAGTACTTTCTAATCCTTCCTCTAAGTCCCCCCCAACCGATTTGGAATTTCCAACTACCATCCATTGCAGTATAGCACACCGCAGCAGGCCAACTGTGACCATCTCTAGGCAGATATACGCAGACACAACCAGTCCCAGAACTCCCTGCAGCTGGCAACAGGCAATAGAAGTTCCAATAGCCTGCAGTGCACATTTGAGCCTACACAATCTCCTATCAGATGTTTTACACTTCTGCTCTTCTCCAAAGGATAAGTCAGTCTGTGACAGAACTTAGCTCAGGGAGTTCAGTGGGGCCAGTAAACCAAAGCTGAGAGCCTATATAAACTCTTAACATGCACTGTAGGACAATTCCCACTGCAAAGAACTCCAGGATCTGCTGTAAATGAAGCTGTCAGTGCAGAATCCAGCAAAACCAGTCATCATAATCCACTACACTACAGCACACAGCAGGCAAACCAAAAATGTTTCCACATGCAAAGTGCACATTGGCACCAGACCCACATTTATGTGGGACCCTTGACACAAGCCAGCCAGTGGATATTGTGGTAAGGGGGGACAAAACTTTTACATGCAGGTACATCAGGGAGAAAAGGAAAGCAAGGGGAGATATTGAGTGTCTGAAAAGGGTGGATGGAGGGAGGGTAAAAGATGACCTCCAAAAAGCAGAAATATTGAACAAATACTTCTGTTCGGTTTTTACAAAGGAAGGGGCAGGAAATGGGCCAGCATTAATAAGGATGAAGAGATCATAGAAAAGGACACAGCTCCCTTTGCAAAAGAAAGGATCCTCATGGAACTGGCAGCACTAAGGCTATGGGCCAGACAGATGCATCCCTGGACACTGAGGGAGCCAAGGGAGGTGTTAGTAGGGCCACCGACTACCCTGTTCACCCTATCTTTGTAAACTGGTGACATGCCCAGGGATTGGAGAAGCGCTGATTTGGTCCCACTATACAAAAGTGTTAACAGGGAGGATGCAGGAACGACATACGGGTCAGCCTGACCACAACAGTGGGAAAAGTAAGGGAAATACTGCTGGAGGAAAGAATACTGGAGCACCTGGTTGTCAATGGTCTATAGTGGAAGTGGGGGAAGGGAACATTGTTTAACCAGGAGTAGCACACTAATCTGAAGCTTATTTCCAGATGCAACCTGGAGCACAAAGAAGTTAAGTAACTTGCACAGAATCACACAGTATGCACTTAGACGGCTGTTGGATTCAAACCCAGGTCTCCAGATCTGTAGCTCAGAGCTTTTACCCAATGTGCTATACTGCCTCCAGGACCCAAGGCAGTTTGGTTTTATGGGAAACAGGTTGTGCCCGACAAACTTAACTGAGTTTTTTGACTGGGTAACAAGGAAGGTGGATGGAGGAGGATGTGGCCTACCCAGATTTCAGCAATGCCTTTGACACTTTGCCACATAGAAGGCTGGTAAATGAGCTGGAAGGCTTAGGGGAGGAACAGAAAATAACAAGGTGGTGGAAATCTGGTTCAAAGACTGAAACCAGAGGGTGGTGGTAAGGCAAATGGGGTGCATTCCAGGGTGGCAGTGGTGTGCCCCAGGGGTTGGTGCTGGAACCCATCCTTTTTTAATATCTATAGCAACGATTAGCCCAGTTCCAATCAGGGGAGGAGAGCTGTTCTTTCCAGACCGGGGCTTGTCGCTGGAAGTGGTCTGGGCAGGCATTCTGGGGCTACATCGGCAGTGGGAGAAGATGGGATCACATTGGTGATCAACAAGGAAGTTCTTTCTGGTGGGAGACAGGCAATGCATACCAGGTCCACATCAGCCACAACTCAGCAAGCCGGCGACTCAGGAAGGAGCGGCCAATCAGTGAATAGGGCGTGAACCTTTGACTGTGTGACTGGGCCATAAAAGGCAAATAGTCCAGTCGCAATCAGAGGAGGAGAGCTGTTCTTTGTTCCACACCACCTACCCTAGCCCTGACCTCTATTAAATGGTTGGTGAGGGCGGAGCCTTGGAGGAGGACAAGTCTAGATTGGGCAAACTGGAACACTAGGAAGCTGGATTGTTACTGATTGGGGGAAAATTGTCCTGTACACTGTGCTGCTTGGGCAACACTGACTACTACCAGGAAGGGGCATAATGAAGCAGACTGTGTATGCCAGCTACATCTGAGGGAGTAGGCAAACTGTGTGAATCGATTACTGCTAGGGTCTCTGAGCTGGCTAGTGTTGTGATGGGCTAATTTTGCTTGTAAACCGTCTACTGCTAGGGCTAGAAAACTGGCTACTGTCAAGAAAGAAGGAAAATTGCTATAATCGAAGGGGGCAAACTGCTTGGGTTTAGTGCAACACTGACTGAATTATTTCTGTTAGAGGGCCGCACTGCTCACCTAAAATGAGGGTAGACTTGGGGGTAGCCAAAGTGGGCACCTTCGGTAGAGCGATTGGGTGTAGAGTGTGCGGGGGGCAATAATATTAAATTGGGCAAGGAGGTTCAGAGGGTGCCCAGCGTGTTTTCAGTTGGCAGGTCTTAGGGAGGAAGTAGAGGGGATCAGAAGGCAGCTGGAAGGTGGGAGAGGTGGGGAGGAAAGATGTGGAAAGGACCTCATGAGAGTACATGAGGCCAATATGGCATAGACCCAGGGAACAGGTAGACAAGGACCATATAGTTACTCATGAGGGGTGGGGCACGAAACAAGCAATGTTTGGAAATCACTTCGTAGGGAGGTGACTGACCAGAAGGAGGGGGGACAGGAGAGAGCAGGTCGGGGGCAAGCATCACACTTACTAATCTATTCGCCTTGCTGTATATGGGAGATGAGGTGGAGAGGCTGGTGGGAAAGAGGGGAGCAGGCAGACAGAGAGGGTTTGATCAGTAAGCTGGGGGAGATGGGGCAGGAGAGAAAGCCAGATCCACAGAAGGGGAGGGAGGGAGAGACATTAGCCTAGGTGGGAGGGAGGTGGGGAGGAAGAGGGAGTGCAGAGTGAAGCCAGGGTGGGAGGAGGGAGGACTAGGGTAGGGCAAGCATCCAGGTCAGGGAAGTCAACCAAAGATAAGGTATACTCTAGATAGGCCAGCTTCAGGGCAAGAGAAGTTAGATGAGTTGGAGAAGGGGGGGGGACGGGGGGTAGGGAGAAACACAACAGATGGGGTGAAGGATGCAGAACTTGGAGGAGGGGAGGCAAGGAGGGAAGCAGTAGAAGGGAGCCTGGGTGGGGGATCTGGGGATACCAGCCCAGAAAGAGTCCACGGAGATCTGGGTGGGGTGCAATCTGTGCCACCCAGGAGGTTGGGGAGGCAAAGAGCAAGCTGAAAGCTACAGGTAGAAGAATGAGCATGGTAGGGCAAGCACAGGCTTGTGATCCCTAGGCTGAGGGGGACAAGAGAAGTAAGCTGGGGGTTGATGACAGAAAGAAGAGCCTGGATGGAATCTAACAGGCCAGTAAAGTGGGGTGGGGTGGAGAAGGTGATCCTGCTGGTGACTCCATGACCTGGGGCATCCAGTGGGAGGGGCTGGGAGGGAAAAGTAATCCAGTCAAGGCTAAATATATCCCAGGCCTAGCCATACACAAGGCCAAATTCCAGCTATACTCAATAGCATTGCAATGCGGGTAACCCCCAGACGAAACATCTGGGAACAAATGACTTACAGGGGAACAGTGAACTAGAAATCCAGGCAAGATTCCGAGAACTGGCCAGGGTTTACCACTCTATAGAAGCGCAATCTCCTTCTTTGAGATTCTGCCAATACCTAGGGTGTCCAGGGAGATCAAACATAAACTTAAGAGGTGTGAACCAGTGGCTCAGGGACTGGCGCAGGGCAGAAGGGTATGGGCTGGTGAGGGACTGGGGGATACATGGGAGGAAAAGGGGTTATATGCCAGGGATAGGCTACACCTCAACTTGGAGAGGAGGGGAGATCTTGAAACTAAATCTTGCTGGATTCATAGTCGAGAGGTGGAGTTTAAACTTGTAAAGGGAGGGTTAAGTAAAAGAGTGGCTCCAGGAGGACTGCTCGAGGGTCCAGGTCCAGGGCATGAAAAGAAGGCAGGTAACTGCGATCTAAATCCATCCAGAGCTGTGCAAGAAAGAGCATCTAGGGACTGCTCAGGGTTGAGATGACTGGAGAAGGGAGAGGGGTTAGGGTGGAGGACAGCCCTGATCAATGCTAGGAGCATGGGCAACAAAACGCCCAAGCTCCAGGTGATGTTGGTTGAGGGATCAGTGGATCGCAGCATTACTGAGACATGGGCCACTCAGAAAAATGACTGGGACCTAAATTTGGTGGGCTACAAAATATTCAGGAAGGATAGAGGAGAGGAAGAGGAGGAGGTAGCGCTGATAGTCAAATACATGAGCGACGTTAGTGGAGTGGAGGAGGCTGTAGGGGAGGTGAAGGAGATCTGGGTAACCTTCAAAAGAGGGAGGTAAAGATTGAAAATAGGGGTGGTGTACAGAACCCCAACGATGGAAGAGGCCCTGAGGACAAACTAGTTGAGAACATCAAGGGCACTGTGACCGTGGAAAGGGAATGATGGTGATCAGGGTGACCTTAATATGCTGGGGACAGATCGGACACTATGGCGCCCTCTGTGGCCATAGGAACAGAGACTGATGGATATGTTCCAATATGCCTTCCTAGTCCAGCAGGTGGGGGAACCTACTAGGGAGGAGCGGATACTGGATTGTGTACTAGCAGACAGTGACCAGATAAAGGGCCTGGAGGTGTGCAGCCTGCTGGCAGGTGGTGATCACACTACAGTCTGGTTACTGCTGTATCTGGTGGGGGGGGATAACCATTCTAGTACAGTAGTAGTGGACTTCAGAGGAACAGACTTTGTGGGCATGGGCAGGATTCTACAGGGGAGCTTGGACAAGATTAGGCCGGACATGGATGCTGGCAGCTTGTGGGAGGCCATTAAGAAGGGGGTGCAGGAGACTACTAACTCCTGTACAAAGGTGAGGCATAAGCATGGTAGAGCCAACAAGCTGTGTTGGTGGACCAGGGAGGTGCAGGAGGCAGTGAGGGATAAAAAGGCTGCCTATGCATGTTTTAAGTGCTCTAGGGGGGATAGGGAGAGGGGTACGAGTTGATGGCTGGAAGTGTCACCACAGTGGTGAGGGGAGCCAAGGTGAGGAGGGAGCAAAACCTGGCTAGGGATATCTGAAGGAGGAAAAAGGGATTCTATAGATACTCGAGGGAGAAGAGAAAAGGGAGGGTACGGATCAGCATGATTAGGACTGAGGGGGGGTGGACTCAGGAGGCAGGGGAAATCAGGCAGAGGTGCTAAATGAGTACTTTGCCTTGATATTTACAGGGGGAGGCAGGGGATCCCTCCAGCCCAATGAGAAGGAAGAGGAGCCAGCAGAGTCGAGAGGTCAGATGGAGTTGAGAGGACTGAAAGAAGTTGGGGTACAGGCTGGGCCAAGTCTAGAAGGGATGGGTGGTTAAATGAGGGTGGGCTGGGAGGGAGGGAAAATCACAGTGGAAAGGGAGAAGGAGGCCCTTGGACACTAAAAACTGATAAGGCACCGGGGCCAGATTGGTTGCATCCGAGGTTATGAAGAAATTGGCGATGAGCTAGCAGCACCCCTGGCAGCACTCCTAACACCTCTCTGCTGACAGGATGGGTGCTTCAAGACTGAGGGTGGCTCATTGGTGCCTATCCACCAATGGGGCCTAGAGAGGAGATGGGGAATTGTAGGCTTGTCAGCCTCACGCCTGTGGTGACCAAAGTAATGGAGGGCATTATCAGATAGGCTCAGGAGGCAGCTGGAAAGGTTGGGGCAACTGAATGACAAACATTATGGTTTCATCCCGGGAGATCGTGGTTAGACCAACCCATAGATTTTTATGACTGGGACTCTGGACCGCATAGACCGGAGGACGCCCTATACCTGGATTTCAGTAAGGCATTTGATTCGTACCCCAAATGGGCTGCTATTAAAGCTGGGGTGGGAGGACTGTTGCTCAGATTGGGGGGTGGGATGAGAAGACAGTTGCTCAGATGGGTAGAAAATTGGCTAACAGGGCAAATACAGAGGGTAGTAGGTAGTCTCCTCCTCCTCTACGAAGTTTACCAGTGGGGTCCCCCAAGGTTTGGTACTGGGGCCACTCCTGTTCAATGCCTATGTCTTCGATATGGGGAGGTGGTTAAGAGTAGGATGAGTCTCTTTGCGGATTACTTAAATCTGGGAGCATTGGCGGATGGAGACGAAGCGAGAGAGACAGTCCAGAGGGACCTGGATACCCTGGAGGGGTGGTCAAGGAGGTGGGGACTGAGGTTTAATGCAGGGAAATGTTGGGTGCTGCATCCGAGGGTCAGAAACCTGGGCCATGTATACACCCGGGGGTGTCATACTGCAAGCCACAACGTGTAAGCGGGATCTAGGGGTGGTGGTAGACGTCAAAATGAACAACACTAAAAATTGCAGAAGAACTGTGGCCAAAGCAAACCGGATACTGCATAGCCAGGGGGATTACATCCAGGAAGAGGGAGGTGATCCTCCCTCTGTATAATGCCTTGGTCAGACCACATCTCGAGTACTGCATGCAGTTCTGGAGACCTCACCTCAAGGATGACGCAACACTGCTGGAGAGTGTCCAGAGGAGGGCAACCAGGATGCTTCAGAGCATGGGAGGAAGGGCCAGAGGAGGAAAGAGGCTGGAAGAGCTTGGGCTGTACTCGCTGGAGAGAGGAGAGTGGGGACATGATCGAGTCTTCAACTATGTAAAAGGAATAAACAGGGGAAGTGCAAAGAGATGTTCAGACTAAAGAAGGTGGGAAACAACCAGGTGACATGAGGGAAGCTAGAGGAGGGAAATTACAGGGGATGCAGGAGACCTTATCATTGAGAGGGTGGTGGAGCCCTGAATGCACTGTCCAGGAGTCTGGTGGAGAAGGGCACAGTGGAGGCTTGAAGAGGAGTGGGACAGGTTCAAGGGTAAATTGAAGAAGAGGATGACCCTCTCTGGGACTGGGTGGGAAAGAAAGAACCCATTAGGAGGCTGGCTACCGAGGAGAGACAACAGACGATCCGGCCTATTCTGATGGCTTTTAGTATGTTAGATATAGCGGAGGAACTTCAGGGGAAGGTGTGCCTATTTGTAGATGATATGAAGATCTGCAATAGGGTAGTCACCCTGGTAGGGGAGGTGGAGGCAGTGAGGGAGGGCCTAAAGATTCTGGAGAGGTGGTAGGAAACTTGGCAGCTGAAAAGTGCACAGTAATGCACATGGGTGTAATAACCTGCAAACCATTTACACACGGGGGGTGGTAAGGAAACTCAGCATGACAGAGATCTGGGGATTATAATTTCAGATAACCTGAAGGCGGAGAACCAGTGCAGCAGAGTGGTGGGCAAAGTGAATAGAATGCTGTGTGCATACGGAGGGGTATAAAACAGAAAAAGGGAGGTGCTAATGCGCCTTTAAAAATCCATGGTGAGGCATCACCTTGAGTATGGGGTTTAATTCTGGAGGCCTCACCTACACAAGGATATAAGACAGGATTGAAAGGGTTCAGACAAGGGCAACCAAGATGGTGCACTCCATGCATAGGCAGCCCTATGAGGAGAGGTGTGAGGAATCTGATCTGTACCACTGAGACTAGTAAGTTTATTTGCAAGGAAAATAAGTGTTAGAACTAGGGATCATAAACTAAGATCAGAAGAAGGAATGTTTAGGGCAATGAGGGGCATTGCATCACTGAGAAGGTGGTGAAGTCCAGGAGCTGACTACCAGAAGAGGTGGTGTACAAAATGGTGAAAGGATTTCAAGGGGGATGGGACAGACACCAGGAGCTGACCAGTGGGCAGAGTGGGGTGTCTTTGACAAAGATGATGATTGGGGTGGGGTAAGGGCAGACTGACTGGCCAAAATGGTCCTTTTTCTGTCATCAGATTTCTATGATTCTAAGGCAGTTAATAATTAGGACTCACCTGTTCCATCAGGAGTAGGGGAGTCCACAGTTGGGGTGTCCTTGGTTTGGGGTACTTGGTAGTCCTGAAAGGGAAGAACAGAGAAGGTTGAAGGACACAAAGGTTCTGGAGGTGCTAGAGGAGAGAGATTAGAGTGGTAGAATTAAACAAAGATACTTATCTGATTGGTATGTTTGGCCAGACCGAGAAATAAAGGGAAAAATAGATCAGTATGGGGAAGTATAGTAGCAAAAGTAGAGAGATACAAAATGGTATATAGCACAGGAGTAAAGGAAGAGAAGTTTCAGAGGAAAAGACAAACTAGGCCAAAGTAAGGAAACTAGAGATGGAATAAAATGCAGACAGCTAAGAACAGAGAATAAAGTGGTATTTGGGACTCGGCAAACCCCCCTTAGCACCCCTAGGTGACCTACAGGTAGCCAATAAATTTAAGTAGTAGTCCAGATGGGCAGGTGGGAATGCATTTGGGCTAGTGGCCCCTATATTATTTAAAAAAGGGGACACTGGTGGTTCAGGAGTCTTGAGTTGTCCCAGGAGGCCAGTGGTTTGAAAGGCATAGCCTGGTGATATAATGGGTCACCCTCCATGGACAGTGGCAATTTTTTTTATATTATCTTCCCTGAACCTAATGTAGGGGGAGGGGTGATGTCCTGGGCCCAGACTGTATGTATAGGCAGGAGGCATTGTTCAGAAAACTGCTGACCAGAAATGCTGCGCGTTGATAGGCAGACAGTTTAGTGCTGGAATCATAGTGACAGTAATGGCAGGTGCAATTTCAACTGCCAATCCAGAGGAGGTCAACTGTGGCCAGCGTATGGTCTGCACCAGAAGCCATACAAAGAGAGACGAGCTGAATATGTAAAATGCCCTTGAGGAAAAGGTTGCTAGGAGACAGGACAGAAAATTTCCTCAAGCACCTCTAGGAATCAACAAAGTCCAAAAGAGTAGCATATTTCAGAAAAAGAGATGTAAGAACAAGGGCCAAATTTGAAGATAGAGGAGACGGCCTCAGGGCAACTATGGAAGTATTTTTTCACAGAGAGGGTGGTGAAACATGAATGGCCTTGCTAAGGAGGTTGTGGGGTCAAAATAGGGAACTTCAAGAATACATGGGACAGACATGAACCAATTCTACTGGTGGGTAGGAGGAAGTCAGCTGTTGGATAACTAGGATCTGCAGCTTATCCACTAGGTAGGGAAATGGGCCGACTGGAGCGGGCCATGTTCCTATCTTCCATCAAGGTCTATGTGTCTATGATTCAGCCCACAGAGCTCAGGCTGTAACCTGCTCCATGTGTGTGGGAATGAAGATGGGATATTTTGGGAGGGGAAGACCAGAGCAAATATGTCTCCTCTACTCCATCAGCCACAAAGTGGCATTTGAAGAGCCCCCACGGAAGAGGGTCTGGAGGGTGGCAGCCAGCAGCAGGTGGCAGGAGCCTTTGAGCTGTTTCTATGGTGGCAGACTGTAGGTGCCCTGAGGGCCTGGTAGAAAGGGACTGGGAGAGCAAATGCACAAGATAGGGACCACAAAGGAAAATCCATCAGCAGCTGAAGGGCAATGCCTGAACTTGACTTAAAAGTAGCTGTGGGTGGGAGGCAAACGGGAAATCCGTGTGCTCCCTGACAGGACCATGAAAGCAGCAAGCAATGCATACAATAGAGTCGCACAGCAGCTAATGTCAAAGTACCAGGGCTAACAAAAGGATTTGGGGGAGGAAAGAAAAACAACATAAGGTCCAGGACAGCTCACAATTAAAAACACAGAGCACTAAAGAGAAAGAGCCCTGATGGGTTATAAATATTAAGTAAATTTATGCAATGGGAGTGGACATAAATGGAGTGTGATAACTCCATTTTATCCGAGCATGAACGTGTATACATGCAGAATCATACATTTACACATATATTTATTACGTCATCCTTGATTAATGTGCATGGTGGACTGTGTCACACATCCCCATCCCTCACCCC
This sequence comes from Neoceratodus forsteri, assembly GCA_016271365.2. NCBI lineage: Eukaryota > Metazoa > Chordata > Ceratodontiformes > Ceratodontidae > Neoceratodus > Neoceratodus forsteri. Next base: position 253,897,990 of record CM028137.1, on the reverse strand, counting down.
CGTTGTTTGACACTGCTTACTGGTATCTTGCTTTTAGTTTTGTTTCTTCCAGGTTGACCGTCCCTCAGCCACGCCCCCTGCCATTTAGTCATACTTCTCCCCATTCTTCCCGCTATCACACAGTGATCGTTTGTTTCTGTTTAACAGCTTTTTTTTTTTGCTTTCCTACCAAACCTTTTTCAACTGGCGGCTCCAAGCTGTCGCACTCCTCTGCATTCTGTTGCCGTGTCCTCGCCACACACCTCGATATAAAAACCAGAATTTTTTTTTTTTTTAAACACTGCTTCCTCAAGAACTGATAAGCCCTCACTCTTACTCTTCCACTCTGGTTTCCCCACCTCGCTACAACTGCCACCAGAGCTCCCCCAGCACATAGAAACTGTCAGATTGTTTTTCCTTAAACTGCATGCTCGCAAACCCCACTGCTGGGGAGCCCTCACCTAGGTCACACTTGCTGGGTTTCCAGACCTGCTACAACTGCAAACTAGAGGCTCCTGTGAAGTCCTTCTGTAAACTCTAAATGGTCTCTTTGTGTCTTATGGGCCTCCTTCTTCCTCGCTTATTTACTGAGATTTCCTATGTCTATATACCACACATGTTTTAAGCCTCCCCATTTCACTCCTGACCTCCAACACTATAATGCTGTCAGTCTGTTCAGGTGTCTACTACCCTTTCAGTGAAGTAGTAATTCTCACATCCATCTTACCCCTACCATAAGCTTCATCGTGTCCTCATGGTCCTTTTTTCCTATTTGAAGGAGCCCCCAGCACCCTGTTCATCCTTAGGTACTTATGGGTCTCCATCATGTCCTCTCTTTCAGGGTTTATATGTTGAGATCCTAGTCTCCTCACAGGGCTTTTGACACAGCCCATGTACTTTAGTTGCCCTTTATACTGCCTCCACGCCCCCTATGGCCTTCTATGGTGCAGCCCAAACTCTAGACAAGTGGACTCTTAGGCCCCGTCCACACTACCCTCTGTAATGTTACACAGCCCAAACCGCTACCGCAATGGTTTACGCTATACCCGTAACGCTACAGAAGGAGTTTAGAACGCTGTTGAAACCTACATGAGGTGGTTTCAACAACGGATATGAAACCGGGTTACGCCGGGTAACGCTACTGGGTGTAGTGTGGACGTGGCACTGGTCCCCTAGTGCAGCACCGAGCTGTGATTCTGGATCGGTGCCACGGTAACGTCACCCAAGCCCGCAGGTGAGCAGTGGTGCCGGTCCCGAATGGACACTGCGAGTGTGACACCTGCACACCCACTGTTGTAACGTTTCACCCGTTACGGGTCTGAGGCAGTGGATGGGGGCCTTAGTTGGATCTCACTAATATGGGATTACTTGCAACACCACTCACCTCCCTCCTCCTGCTGAAGACACCCTCCCTATGCAGCCCCAGCATCCATCTAGCTCTACCCACTGCTTTGTCACGCGAGCCCAACAACTTAAAGAGACTTACTAAGGTAAGGTAACTGAAGTCGGCCTGGTACCCATATCCATCGGTGCCTTGCGTTAGAGGACCCTCAATGAAGTTACGTGTCCCCAAATCTCTTAAGCTGTTAAAAGTTCCGTCCTTCGGGAAAATATACAAACCAGGTCCCAAGAACTTCCCAGTTGGCTGCTGCCCCAGCTCCGCCACACTACTCTCTAGTAGGATGATGAGATGGGTGACCGCGCTGGGTGCTCGTTTTGTTCTGTAATGGCAGCAGCTTTTCTATTGATTTTAAATGATTTAGCTGAATACCTGGTAATGAAACGGGCATCAGTCAAGTAACAAGGCCCTTGTTAGTGGAACAGTGCCCACATTTTATTGCCAGGTAGCCACTATATAGTTTAAAAATCAATAGAAATGCTGCCGCCATTACATATATCGGAGTGCGCCCCACCGCCTACTGGTATCTCGTCATTCTGCTAGTAAGCATGGGGTAGAGCAGCTAGCAGAAAACAAACAAAACAAAACAGGAAGTCCTGGGACCCAGTTTGTATATTTTATGAGGACAGAACTTAATGGCTTATAAATTTAGGGACATATTAACTTCCTTGGGGTCTTCTAGCTGCAAGGCACTGATGGGTATGGTAGGGCAGTATCTGGCAAGTCTCTTTAAGATCATAACCCAAGGTCCCCTCACTTAGTGATAATCAGTACTAACTCTATAGCAGCTCCTGGTTTCCAATGCCCTAGGTGAGCAACCCCACTTTGTCATTGAACCCAACTGCCCCAATCTTGACCTCTTTTCGAAGTTTCCCAAGAGGCATGTATGCCTCTGCTCCTCTTAATGCCCACCCTACAAATTTTGGTATTGTCTGCAAAAGGCATTCCTTTCTTTGCCAGTTTTTCTGTAATGTCACTATGAAGACACTAAAGAGGATCTGCGCCAGTACTGAGCTGAGCTGCTCACTGTCCCGTCACTGTAATAAGTGCCATTAACCATCACCCCAACACCTTAACTCCCCCACCCCAACTACTCCGCTTAACCTGCATTTCTGGTCGCCCCTTCGGTTCAGCTACCACAACACCATCACTCTGGCATCTGCAGGACCTTGTTCCACCACAGAATGACCTCAAATATGTGAGCAGCTGCTAGGTAGTCAGGATATATTACATGTTCTTCCATTCCCTAGGAGATAAGCTGCAGGGTACACAACACATGCACAGGCATGTGTGGCACAGCACCAGTCAAGGTCTTCCCACCCATGGGCTGCTCCCACCTGCACTACCACTTGTGGTCACTCAGTTGGAAGTACTACAGCTGAGCTGGCTGTCCTCCTTCCCCAGAAGAGAACCTCTTGTATAACAGTTGATCCTCCTCTTCTCCCCAGAGAGCCCCTGACGCAAGCTCATTCCTGAACTAAGGTCACCTCCGCAGGTCATAGTGCTACTGGTAAGCTGAAGGGCACACATGTTAACCAGTTTCTAATTAATTTTACCACTCTGGATCCCTCTTAGGCTGATCAATCTCTTTAGCCTCGCCCCCCACCCAAAATAGTCAACCACCCTCCTCTCTGCTAGGTCACCCTTCCAGGCACCAGACTATCCTCCATGCAGCTGGATAACCCTTCTAACCCCAGCCTTTCACATAATGAGCAGTAAATAGAGCACCACACAGGCCCGGGTCAGCCACTTACCCAGCCAGCCACCTCCTACATTCCGGACCATTCTCCAACCACATTCTATACAACTCCATGTAGCTGAGCACCACCCCAAACCTCCACTCTAAACAGACCACATATCTAAAGCTGTCCCTCCAAGCCCTGGACCAGCAGTCCCCCACCCAACCACTCAACCTACAGCTAGATCCACTAGAAGCCCCATACCAGCCTCACCATCCAACCACCCACCCTGCAGCTAGACCTCACTTCCAACCTTGAACTAGCCCCACCACCACCACCACCAGCTACCCTCCCTGCTGCTGGATCACTCTTTCATGCCCTGGACTAGCCTCCCCCAGCAGACAATCCTCCCTGCAGCTAGACCCCTGGGTTCATTCCCACCCACAGACCAACCTCTCTCCCCTCTGCAGGTTGAGTAACTTCCCCAGAGCTGGACACCCTTTCCAAAAGCTGGACACATCCACCATCCACAGCAGAACCTCCCTACACCTAGACCCCCCCACAATCACCCTTCCTCAACCATGGACCCCATACTACAATGTAGTATTTAAAAAAAAAAAAACTAACATATTGCATTTGAAGTGTCAGTAGTTCAGCAGGTAGCACACTTGCCTCAGAGGCTGAGGGATCAGAAGGCAGTGGGTTCTATTCCCATACCAGGCACTTATGTTAATATCCCAATACTGATGCTGTAGTGCAGCATGAGGGGATGGCTGCACTCCTGAGGCACTGTCTTTCAGATGAGACGTTAAACTGAAGGTCCTATTCTGGTGGTAGTTCAGGTGGATGTTAAAGATCCCATGGCACTTCTCGAAAAAAGCAGGGAAATTTTCTCCAGTGCCCTGGCCATATTCCACCCCCCAATTCACTAAAAATATCACCAACAGCTTAATCTGGTTCAAGGTCAGTTGGCTTCATCTGAATTCCTCTCCCTCTGGGTCGTGCCTGAAAATAGGCAAGAATCTGTCTAGTGCACTTAGCCGGTCAACAAAAACAAAATAAACATAAAATATAAATTAATGCAGTCTTTAGCAAAATAAGAAAAAAATGCACTGATCCCCAGATTACAAAATGGATTAACACATGCAACTGTTAAAGACAAATATTAAACACAAAAAACCAGTTCCCCCATAAACACACTCAAATATCTGCAGTAAATAATTCTTCCTTTAGGGTAACTCCAGATTTTCTCAAATTAAAAAAGTTGTAATCTTTTCTCTATGCATTCTGAATTTGCTCAGTTATACAATCCTCCTGCCGTTCTCCTGCCCCCACCAACACTACTTTAAAGTAACTAAATCAGCAAAATTTCCACAAATAACAAGTAATCTAGAGGCACAATACATCCTAAACACTTTAAGGGGCTGACTGAAAATAAAATGTGTATTTCAAAGTTTAGCCAAGAGCTCAGAGAAGAGAAAATGTTTTCAAGACAAAACACTGAAAGTGAAACTTGCACAGCATTTCATTTTGGAAAAAAAATAAAAACAACTGAGTGATCATTCCTTTACTGTAGTTAACATTTTAGGGAGTTAAAAAGATGTACTTTTTAAACATAAGCTCTTACCTTAACATGTAAATCTTAGCTGTAGGAAACCTCAGATGTTCAAAAATGGAGACCACAGAGCACTTGTGCAGTTTCATCAGACTGAACACAGACAGGAAGAGAGCTGGGAAATGTAGGCCTCTGACTGAGTAGACTTATGGGAAAAGTAGTTTAGAATAGACTTTTAATAAAGAGACACTGCCAACTTGTTTTGCACCATATTATTTCCAGGTAAAAACCCACATTTTATGATTGCTTACCTTCTCTAAAATTCATTAGTGTTGCTGGTTGTTTTATCTGTCTCCTTGCTTAGTAGAACTGTAATGCACAGTAATATACCCAGCCTTGATTGCCTAATTTAAATCGTAAAACTACTCTGCTGACTTCTTCATTTATGATTCAGTTGTATTTAAAAAAATGTACTTTTAAGAGCATTACAGATCTATTTCTAAACCTCATTTAGCAATAACTTACTCTTGAACAACTAGTCTGCTGAAATACTTCTTAGAATTTAGTATTCTTATTGGTTGTATTTTTGAATGATGATTAAAGATTATTAAAAATTACTAAAATTAGTCTTTGAAGGCAAATTAATGAATGCTTTAATACTAAATTTAGTATTTGACTTCAGTGAGGGTTCTCAAGTACAGCCCTTTGGCCTGTACCTCCCATGACCACTCACATCTTGAACACCCCCTGCCCAGATGACCACCCAGCTGGACAACCATATCAACATCCCAATAGACCTCTGCCAAGTTGTGTACCTTGCCTGCAGCTAGTCCACCCTACAAGCCCCAAACCAGCCTCTTCCCATCAATTATCACCCATCCTGTAGTTGGCTGCTCCAGGCCATCCTTCCTACCATCAGACACGATCCCCCTGCAGATGGAACCCTCCAGGCCTGCCTCCCCACCTCAGTAGACCGCCTCCCTGCAGCTGGACCAACCTCCCAGTCTCACCAAACAAAGCACCCTCCTTAGAGCTGGACCAGCACCCTCTAGATAACAACTCTTTCTGCATCTGGACCCACCCACACTACCCATCTTGCCCAGATACCAGTTGCCCATCGCACCACTGACCACTCTGTTTGCACATAGAAAACCCTGCCCTGCTAGGTACCCTTTTATAATCCCAACGCTTATTAGTCTGACATGCTGCATCCCACACACAACAACCCAATAGCCCCAGCAGCCCAACACACAGTGGCCTGACCTAGGACAGCGCCTGACACACTGTCAGGCCAGAGGAGGTTGGGATGCTATGCGGCTGTTGAGTGGATTTTCCTCAAACACACGAAGCACCCGATCCAAACCTATGCCTCCCATCCCAGGACCTGAGACACTACTGAACAGCATGGACATTGTGAAAACAGCCACCCCCTATGTGGTGCACCCTCCAAGGACACACTGACCTGATCACGGACCCCCTGGTAAGGATGACTGTCACACCATCCGTGAGATAGGGATGAAACAAATAGCCGTGCATGCCCCAGTGTGTTGACCAGCCATCCCAGGCAGCATGGCAGATTGTCCGTGCATCCCTGCATGCATAATTATGTCAGCTGACAGCCAGCCAGCTGGGCATGCATGAAGGAATTGGAATACCATGCCTGTTGGTCGGTGCATGCATGACACTGCAGGCACACAGCAGAGTGGCACAGCGAGAGCATGGATAGCTACACCAGGAAATTGTCCACAGCAACACCACATGTGGATGCCAGGACACAGAGCAGCATGCCATTGCACCAACTGTGCAATGTGCGCATGTGGCCGTGTCATGCTAGCCCACTGTGGGCCTGCAGTAACCACACAGAAAAAAGTCTGGAGGTGTTTGGGGGGGGCCTGTGCCACAGGAGCCCACTGTGGCATGAAGGCAGCCAGGTGTGTTGTGGGGGGTTCCACAAGGGCCCACTGTGGGAATGCTGTTACCACACAGTTGCACAGCTGGAAGGAATGGTGGGCACTCACACAGCTTCAGATCTGTGCGACATGCGACACACAGTGCAGATGTGGCAGTGTGCAGTGGGCTGCTTGGCGATACCCAGCAGTGTTGTGATGAGACATCACCACCAGGTTGGGGTGCATGTTAAATGTGGGGGTGAAACTTTATTCAACAGTAGGGGGCCACAGTGGCAACCTGGTGGCTGTGCATGATGTGTACTGTGAATGCACAACTGTCAGGTGCCAAGTCACCATGGAAACCCTACAGGGTGGTGTTGGGTGCCATGCCACAGTGGAACTTCAGCAGCTTGCCCCTGTCCTTGGATGCTAGTACCATCCTTATCCACTCCTCATAGCTTTTTTTGGGTGGTGTCCATGGCAGTCCACAACAAATGCCTTCCCTGGTGACATAGATCCATTGCTGTTTCCTGTGGAGTTCTGCCAGCATTGTCATGACCCTTACATGCACCTTCCCGAGCAGGGCATGGAGATGGCAGTGCCAGGTCTCGACATTGCTTTGGGTCCATGGCATACTTCGCTTGTTGAGATCTGCAACCAATCACAGCTGAGTGGGAACATGGGGCCATATCTCGTGGGCACCTTGGCCACCCTACTGTACAGCCATATCCTGCCCAGCACATGTGTCTGCTTGAAACAATAGAAGAGTGTGGTGGCATTGGGCAGAATGGTTGACTTCAGGAGGCTGAATGCTGCTGGAATGTCCTGTGCCAGGAGATGGGCGAGGGCCACGAGTTCATGGATCTTCAGGCTGAAGTCTGGGTCACTTCTGTATTGTGGTGCAAGGCCAAAGCTCTGGACCTTCTGCCACACAATCTGCCCAAAGTGGAACAGGTGTCCCTTGTTTAAGGTTTGTGGAAATTCCATCTTACAGGCATTGATCACAGCCTATTCAAAGTCAGTGATGATCGTAGGTGGTTTGAGGGTGCAGGACTGTATACTGGCATATTTATTCAGCTCCTGGAACAAGGTGCAGTAACATTGTAGTCTCTTTGTCGTCATCAGTGTATACACCAATGACATAATGAGGTTGTTAGGGCCCATCCCCATGGGTGCATGGATGGTGTACAATGAGTGAACAGGTGTGGCACAGTCTTGAATGTACCATCCATCATCCAGAAGGGTGCCCGTGCTAGGTCCCTGATGTTGTCTTCTGTGGTGAGTAGAAGGACCTGGTGGGTGGTGCTGCCGGTGATCCTGCTGTACCATGGCCATCCAGTCATCGTCTGCAGCTGCTTGAGGATAGTGAGGTCAGCCAGAGTCACTGGTTCTGGTTAGAGGTCCTTGCGGCGGGTCCTGTTCACAATCTGCAGCAGGACCCTCTTGCTTGGCAACTGTTGCCACAGCTCAGTGGTCATTGCAGTTGCTTCACTCTGCAGTAGCTATGCGGGGCTAGCCACGGTGCTGTGTGCCTTCTACTTGATGCTTGCTAACACCTGTGCTGGTAGAGCATCTGTCACCTCCAGAGCATGACTGTGCTCATTCTTTTTCTTTAGGTGGTGCTGGCCATCCTGGAGCAGTGTGATGGCCTGGCCGAGACAGGACTTGGACTTATGGTGCTGGCAGCACTGTTACACTGTCTCATGCCATCCCAGTGGTGCTGAAGGTTGGGTGCTGGATGCCATACATTGTAACATGCCAGTGACCCAGGTTCAGGATTGAGCCTGGGCCATCTGGGGTCGGCAGGGGAGGACTGGGATCGAACATCCACAGACTGCTTTCCCAGTCCTGGGGTGGGCTGGGGAATTTTGCTGTGCTGTAGCAGCCCCCTGGGGATGCTCAGGGGCACTATTAATGTCAGTGACACTAAATGGAGAGCATGGCAGATGTTGGTATGTTGCTCCTGGACGTCATTGCACATCCGTGCTACTGGGGCCAATGGAAGGAAAATGGCTGGGCATGACCTTTCAGCTTGATGGCTGTATTCTGAGCCACCTGGAGGACTTTGGTGGAGTCCTGTTGAGGAGGGTCTGGGGCTGTCCTGGCTGGTAGAGGCAGAAGGGGAGCTCTCCAGCAAGATGGCATGATGGTCGTCCCTGATCCTCCTGGGTGCAGTTTGAGCTACCCAGCTCTCCAGGTGGGTGGAGCTGGTTGCTGGATGCCCCAAGCCGGAGTGTGTGGCGCAGCAGGTGAAAAATATGATATGTTAAAAAAACAGTACATTGTCTCATTACAGGTCCATTCATGGACCAGGAGGAAGCCAGTCACATTTAGCTTGGACTTTCCCTTCCTGGATGGTACCACCTCACAGATTGTCCATGTTGTTGGGGTTGCAGTTGAGCACCCTGGCCCCTCCATGGCTTCCACGCTGTCCTCCATTATGCCAGAGGACTGTGCAACATGACCGGCTTTGGTTCCAGCTCAGGCATGTAGGTGTGATTGCACTTCGTTTGCACATCACACTCCATGGGCCACACCTGTGGCAGTTGCTACCTGTGTGTGGGTGGTTTGTACCAGTACTGTAGTGCCACTGTCTGCCCACAGTCCCAGTGCTTCAAGGCTGTGCTGCGCACCATGGTCACATTCAAGTTCTGTGTCCACAGTGTCCTGTGCCCCTATCAGCTACTGTGCTGCAGTGGGGCTATGCTCCATGGTACACTTCCCTGCTGTCCAGCATGCAGGGTTGCAGGGGTCCCTGTGTGTTGTGCACTCTGTCTACAGGTCAATGTCCACCTACCTAAGCTGGCCTTAGCACCCCCCAGCATTGGCATCCGTAGTTCCCATGCATGCCTTCATAAGTCCATGTCTGTCCGCTGCCCCATGCATCATTTTCTGATGCTTACCTGTTCTCTATGTTCTCTTCAGCTGTAGTTCCCTGACCTGAGACTTCTCTGGTAGATGATCTATTGTAGCCTCACTGTGCTCTTTCCTATGGGGCTTGCATTTTCTGCCTCTGTGCCGGTTTATTTGTCAGAGTTTCAGTTCACCTGCTTTGTTTACTAACCACTCTCCCTGCATCTGAAATGGGCCCTACCCAGCCAACCACTCTCCCTGCAGCTGAACCACCCTTTCGGCCCCTGGAGAAACCTTCCCCAAGGAAAGCACTGTACATTGACCATTTCACAGTTACAAGGAGGGAGGAAGAGGCCCTCAGCTGAGTAGGAAGCAACTGCTGGTGGCGGACTTAATTAGGGGGATAGACTTGCAAACAGGGTGGGGTAAAGGAGAGGGAGGGAGGTGAAATACCTGAGAGATACTTTGGCTTGGAGGGATGAAAGCAGCTACAGTGGATCATTAGGCAGCAGGAGATGAGAGGGAGCTAGATGTCATTGTCCACCTGGGGACAAATGACCTAGCAAGGGACGGGGTAGGGGTAGTGCAGGGAAATTTCAGGGATAGTGGGAGGGTCCTCAAGCATGCATGGTGGCTTTTGCCAAAAGGTTGCGTATATACATCTTGGGAGAAGATAGGACTCTCCACACGGCTTTCAACAGTTGGTTAAAGGCATGGTGCAGTGTGGGGCTCAGTACTAGGAGTGGGCCTCTTCAGTGTCTTCGTAAGTGAAATTGCAGAAGAACTGAATGGGAAGGTATGTCATTTTGCAGATGCCACCAAAACCTGTTATAGGGTTGACACTCAGGATGGTGTGGAGAAAGGGTTCACCCATGTTGGTGTGACAGCCATGTTGCTGATGCCGATTACAGCACAGGCCACATTACAGCACCAGGCAAAACGTATCCTGGGAGTTACACCACCAAAGAGCCCTCCTGGGAAACAGTCTCCACTGGGCCCCCTCACCTAATTATCCCACAGGTCCAGGTTCTTAATTTACCTGTTCTCCAGTCCTACCCCATCCTACAATCACCCCACAGGTATACAGTAGATTGTTACTATCCCTGATGTTCAGTGGTTTCCATTTATTCATTTACTCATTCATTTGTTTACCGAGTAGGTGCACTGGTCTGAGAACCATTTTCAGGCATGACCTGGGCCATAGAGGATGGCACAGGAATAAAAGCAAGTACAAAGGAGGCTGGAACAAGGCATACAATAGATAGTAATAAAAATATACAGGATATTTATATGTAGATATATAAACTTGCAGCACAATGGATAAATAACATTTATGACAATAGCAGGTACAGTAGTAGCCAAATTGTAATACAAATTAGGCATGATCTGAGATGAGTAAAGGAAAAAGTGCATCATGGCAGTGTAGGTATGGACCAAGAAGGAAAAAGACGGATGAGGAGGCATGATAATAAGTTGGGAGGGCAGGAGCAAGTAGTGGAGGACAGAAGGTGAGATCCAAGGAGAGAGTGGAAGAGTCCTGCAGAGTCAGTGGTGCTTAAGTGGAGAGGGCAGGTTATTCCAAAGGAAAGGGGCTGCAGATGAGAATGCACATTTACCCATATGGTGGAGACTAGGGGGCACTCAAGCATGGGGCCAGCAGTGAGGCAGAGCTCTAGAACAAACACTTTTGGCCAAAGAAGGTGGGATTGCGGAGAGGTAGCTTGGTTTTGAATGGCCTTATTGACTGTGCTGGCCAGGAGATAGGTCTGTTGGGCTGATGGGGGAAACCAGCCCAGGGCCTGATAGAGTGAGCAGTGGTGTGTTGAGTGAAAGTCCTTGCCCCCTGTATATCCAAAGTCCCCACCATGACCCAGTTAGTTCTTACAGCAAATACTACCCTCTGGTCCCCAGCCTTACTATATATTTGACACCCTTCCACATTTGGCACAGACCATCCTCTCAGCTCCTTGATCAGGCACAAAATGGATGATAGTTCACAATCATGTGCTAACTATACACAGCTGTTCATACAATTGGCACATGACAGCAAAACTGGTGTTCTGTCCTCAGTTGGTCACAGAGGTTAGCAGAGTGCCGGTGCCAATTGCCACTGTGGGTAGAGTCCGTAAACATAGGGTGGGGGCCATGAATGGTGCGAGCGGTGGTACTGGGTGAGCAGGTAGTTATTGGCAGTTTCCAGTGTATGGAATGGACAGCAGCACCACTGAACACCAAGGGAAGTGTGATATTACTGATGGTGGGAGCTCAAAGGGGCAGTGGTAGGAGGCAGAGGTGTTACTACCTGGTTTAGGGAGGCAACAGCTTTTAGAGCCATTTACCAGCTGGTCAGAGACTCACTAATTATGCTATTCAAGATATCATTTTGTGATCCTACCCTGTTTTTGGGGTGCAAAGTGTTGTTTGAGAGTCACTTACCCATTTAGCGATCGCAAATGCTCTTTTAATGTTCTGGTCTATGTGAACAATAACAGTCCATTACCAGTAAGATAAAGACAAGTGAACAAATACAAATATGGAATTGAGAGCTGTTCTCCATGAGGTTGATAATGTAATTCATCTTAACAATGTGTTAGAGTAGAGTATGATGAGATTAATACTGGTACCACTGTGCTATCACATGAGTCTAGGGTTGCTGTGAGAGGTACCAAATACTGAAATGTCAAAATAATGCAGTACCATTGTGCTACCAGTGTACCAGTATTTGTGGTAGCTGACAAAAATCTCAAAATTTCGTGATACCATTGTATTACCAGTGTATGTGTGAGAGACAGAGAAAATGGTAAAAAATGCCATAGGGATACCATTCTGCCAGTGCACTACCAATGCGCAGAGGAAAATCTATATATCACCTACCACTGTGATACCAGAGTACCACTGGGTAGTACTATTTTGGATTTTTCAGCTGACCACAGTATTGCCATTACTATACCACTGTAATGCCATTGTGACAAATTCAGTAAGGGTAACCAGATTGCTGAGACAATGCAGTGCTAAAGAAGTGTGATAAAATTATAAAGTGTTGCCAGTGCTACTGCAATGTGCAGCAAAAAGTTGTGAAGGAAATACAGTGCTAAAGAAGTGTGCATGAAAATCTAATAATTATTTGCAGTGCTCTTACAGTCTGCATCAAAAAATAAGAAAGATTGAGCAGTGCTACTGCAGTGTGCAGCAAAAATTAGTGAAGGAAATACAATGTTAAAGAAGTGTGCATGAAAATCTGATAATTATTTGCAGTGCTCTTACAGTGTACATCAAAACATGAGAAAGATTGAGCAGTGTTACAACAGTGTAGCAGAAAGTCAGTGCAGTGTATTAACAGTGCACTGATGAAAAGCAGTGCTTTGTCAGTCTGGACTGAAATAACACTGAAATAAGACTGAAGATGGAAGTGTACACTCCACTTCCCTCTGGGAGTGTTAACTATTGCATCTATAATAAACCTTATCAGGAGATAATATAGATAAAATTAATGACATCCTATGCTCCTTTTTATAAAAATTTGAATGTCTTCTGTGGAAACTCCTGCTGTAAGATGGCCAGTTTTGTGACATTTGTACCCAAGGCTGCAGTTTGTCATGTAATTTTAATGATAGACTTTGTTGTACCCCATAAACTGTTTGCACCACTTGTGTTAGTGCTTTTTCATGTTCTGGCTATTTCGGCCACTTGTCTGACCCTCCCACCCCACATCAGATCCCCCTGAAGTTTGGCTCTTGAACATAACTTCTCTGGTCCCCTGCAGTTACATTCATACGTCTTTGCAAAAACAGAGTTTTAAAATATTTTTTTTTTATGTTTTAAGCACTGTGCTCCAGCGTTGCAATGTACTGGAGCAACAGTGCTTTTGTTGACCTTCCTTCTGGGTATTAGAGCCCCACTCTCACTTGTGAGATCACCTGTGACCTCTTCATGTCTTGCTCCTGGACGTTCATCACGAGACGTCGTGGGATTCTGCTTAAGGGCGAGAACGGGTACTGGAGTGGTAACGTTGCTCCATGGTGGGTTGGCTTTTGGGGGGGTTTAAATTTCAGCATCCCGAAGAGTTAGCCCCCTTAACAGCACCAGGAGTTGTAAAGAAATGCTTTCTGTCCCCACCGGACACACGCCGAGATGCCATGAGAGCCATCTGATCCTGTAGGTAAGGGCCATTGCTTGCTACACTAGGTTGCATCTGCCTGGGGAGCCTGTTCAGAGCACATTGGAGTTCTGCCATGGTGTGGGAGACATTACTTTATTTTGCCTCATGAAATTGCTTGCTACTCTCAATGGCTGCATCTGCCTGGGGAGCCTGTTTGGAGTGAATTGGAGTCCATGGTGTGGGAGAAATTATTTTTCCACCAGAAATTGGATGCTGAAAGCAGTAAATTTACTTTTACGGGCCCACAACCTGAACCTGAATGCAGCATCTACCAAACAGGTAACCTGAAATGAATTTATGTGTGGACTGGCTTTCTAAAACAGGTAATGGATAATTTTTACAATCCAGGTTTGCTATGTTCCTAATGAAATGCTGCATGGTGCTTTTTAGAGGGTGAAATGGTGATGTTTCTTTGGATTGCAAGGGGTCTAAAAGAGTGTTATATTTGGTATGCTGCATTCTTGGGGGTTGTGGGGGGGGACTAACATGGTCTGGGCCTTCCGAATGAGCGAGGCCTAATTTTTTGTTGAATTGGAAAGCAGCATATTTTGTTAGTCTGGGTGGGCAAATACTGCATTGTGTGGGTCAGTGTTTGGAAGCCTGCTGTGGTGTGTAGGCCTCATTCGTACTATTTGGAAACCAAAAGGAGATTTTTGGGTTCCGAATGGTCAGAGCGAGGCTTCCAAACGCTGGCCCACACAACGCTGCACTGTTTTTTTATTTGGGAGGGTCAGGTTAGAAGCTCGTTGAAAGCGTAGGCTCGCTTCCTCACATTCGGAACCCAAAAGTGACTCCTTTTGGTTTCCAAATAGTCTGATCGAGGCCTACACACCACAGCAGGCTTCCAAACACAGGCCCACACCATGCAGCATGATGATTTTGTTTTCTGGGTGTGGGGGTCTCTGTCTGCAATGTTTAAAATGTGATTAACACTAATTTGTTGTTGCATTGGAATTTGACTGAGAATGCTGCATTGTGTTTTTTTTTTGGGGGGGGGCTAACATACCACATGGTCTGGAGCCTGTGTTTGGAAGCCTGCTGCAATTCAATGTAGGCCTCAATCAGACTATTTGGAAACCAAAAGGAGTCACTTCTGGGTTCCAAATGGTCGGAGCCAGGCCTACGCACCACAGCAGGCTTCCAACACTGGCCCGCACATCTGTTGTAATTGTCTGCAAAATAATGCCCATTTACTAATCAAAGTCCTTTCTGTTTTGTACCAGGTTGTGATGTGTGTGCCTATGTCTCCTTGTTTGCAGGCTGAATAATATGGGCCTCCATTTTCTTTGAAGACGGGAGGATGCAGGCCTCCATTTTGTTTGCAGGCAGGTGGAAGCAGGCCTCCATTTTGTTTGCAAGCAGTCGGAAGCGGGCCTCCATTTTGTTTGCAGGCAGATGGAAGTGGGCCTCCATTTTGTTTGCAGGCAGGTGGAAGCGGGCCTCCATTTTGTTTGCAGGCGGGTGGAAGCGAGCCTCCATTTTGTTTGCAGGCAGGTGGAAGTGGGCCTCCATTTTGTTTGCAGGCAGGTGGAAGCAGGCCTCTGTTTTGTTTTGCGATTCTTTTCTTTGGTCTACTTTTTTGGGCATCTCTTCTTCTGGCGACTTTTTGTGTATTACCTCCTCTTCCACCGATGTTTTGTGAATAATCACCTCTTTCGTCGACTTCGTTTTGTGAAGAATCACCTTCCGTCGACTTTGTTTTGTGTGCATTACCGCCTCTTCCATTGATGTTTTGTGAATAATCACCTCTTCCATCGACTTCGTTTTGTGAATAATCACCTCTTCCATCGACTTCGTTTTGTGAATAATCACCTCTTCCAACGACTTCATTTTGTGAAGAATCACCTTCCGTCGACTTCGTTTTGTGTGCATTACCTCCTTTTCCATCAATGTTTTGTGAAGAATCACCTTCCATCGACTTCGTTTTGTGTGCATTACCTCCTCTTCCATCGATGTTTTGTGAATAATCACCTCTTCTGTCGACTTCGTTTTGTGAATAATCACCTCTTCCGTCGACTTTGTTTTGTGAAGAATCACCTTTCGTCAACTTCATTTTGTGAAGAATCACCTTTAAGCCATGAGTATATCTAACAACATAATCACAGTTTAAAACAAGTTCTGGCAACACCTTTCCTTCAGCAGTGCATACTGCTCCGCTTGTACCTCAATTTGCAGAGTGGAAAAGGCTACCTCGCACCAAACTCCTGCACAGCCTGTATATGACCCTGCTGCAAACTGCAATGATGCCAGTGGCAACATATACAAAAAAAAACTGCAATTGTCTCTTCACAACATGCTGGTCACAGCTAAGTTTGGGAACGTCTCTTCACAACACCACTCCCTGTTCAGAATAAGCTCATGTGGTGTTGTTACAGACCAGAGTGTGCTTCATGGGAAGCATTTTTTAAAACCTTCTGAAACAGATTTTAAACTGTCACACCCTCGCCTCCCCACGTACACAAAGTGGATTGCCTATATGGTCTCAATCTGATCATCCGGTCTGATCAGCTTGGCAACTGCTGCACTGCCAGCCCTGCCTCACTCTCCCAGACTAAGCACATGCATCTGGCTTCACTTACCAAAGCTGCCTTCCACTACTGCCTCAAGCATTCATACCTCTTCTCCCCCTACACAGCCGGCTAGACGGAGAAAATATTAATTCATTAAACAAGCTTCTCTGAACCACGGCTGACACACATGTTCAGGTGGGCGAAAGTAGGGCAGTTATGCAGGCGCATGCAGCAGTTAGAGAGACACAAAGAGGTTACAGGGTTATGAATGGTGTGTACAGTGTAACAGTACCACCTAGTGAAGGCAACTCATACAGAACTATTTTCTGAAGCTGAATTACTACTCTACCCCTTCTAAATAATTTTTCACATATTACAAAGGTTTTTCCTTATTTTTTTACAATTTCAATCCAGTTCATAATGGCAATAATGCACAACAGGGTGTGGTATATCATGGGATATCTTCACTTCACAATGCACCCGAGGCATGACAGTATCCCATGATATATCACACCCTGTCATGCATTATTGCTTAATTAAGATATTGGTGGGTTTTTTTTTCAGCTAAATGCTTTTTCCTACCTGGCGTCCAGGTCAGCTACCTCGTCCATGCTTCTCCCTGGTTCCAGCCACAATCTGGATCCTGGCTCACACAGGACCCTCGCCGGCGAACTCCCATAGCTTGCCCTCCACAGCAGGGTGGTGGGAGCACCTCCTCACTCACCACCAAGTCCAGATTCAGTTCTGGTGATTTCCCCAAAGCTGGGGCACCTGTCAGATGGCCATCAAGCAGTGGTGACCTGGGACACCATCTTTTTTCATTTTTTCTTCCCCAGAGAGAGGGGCATGCAATGACACCAGTGGGGAGAGCACGCACATGTCCTCACATGCTCCCTCCGGTGCGTGCCCTCTCTCACCTCTTATGTACAGTGGCGGTGTAACACCCCCAGCCTCTGCTAGGGACCAGCAGCACACCGACACTGGAGACCCCCTCTCCCAGAGAGGGAGAGCTGTCTGACGGATGCTCAATCCCTCTCCTGCCCCGCTGACCCACGGTGACCCGAGTCCATTCCCGAACCTGGGTCACCGGCGTGGAGCAAGGTGTGGTGACCAGTGCCTCAACCCTCAGTGCCACAGGGCCGGCTATTGGTGGTATTTTTAGTGTGTAGCCCTACATACCTAGTAACCCTAATGGAGACTGTGATCAGTTCAAAGTATAAGGGACCATAGCATTATGATGTAGTGTTTTATTTGTGGTCTTAGTGTGCCACCTACTGACATTAGCTAATATGCAAAGCTTAGCACAACTTTCTGAAAAGCTCTATTGTTACCCAAAAGTACTGCTAGTCAGCAATACTGCTTATCAATGTGTGTGTGAGAAAAGTTATAATTTTGAGTGCCAGATGTCCCCCTTATCTACCAATGAGAGCTTTGCACTGCTTGGCAGATGAGCCGTTACTTAGGTAATGGACTTTCTTACCTATGCTACATAACATGATGTGAGTTCTTTGTTCACTGAATTTTCTGCATGATCACTCAGGTGTTCGGAGAGGTGTCAAATTCCCAGCTTTTCTAGGTAAGCTGTTTTGTATGTGTACCAGTTAATAAACATAATAGACTGTAACACCTGCCTCTGAGTATTGTCTGCCATCAGGTCAGAATAGTTTGCAAAAACCAAGCTAATGAGTGAGTGAAGGAAATTACTTTACTCTTTTCAAGAAATGCCATGGGATCCTTAACATCCCCCGAACAACCACCAGAACAGGCAGACGGGACCTTGGTTTAATGTCTGATAAACAAGATGGAACCTGAGGAGTGTAGACCTTTAAGCTGCACTACAGTGTCAGTAGTGGGTGTTACTCCAATTTTCTGATGTGGGTCTATAGCCCACAGCCTTCTGATCTTACGGCCTCAGAGGTGAGTGTGCAACCTGCTTAGCCACTGAGATTGCTAATGAATAATTGCTCCAGGTAACCTCACACCTGCTCTGTATCAGATGAAGGTTTTATTTTTAAGTTGGTAGTGTTTGCTCCAAAACTGGAACATGAAATTGCCCAATAAAAATGGATTACTTGTGCATATTAAAATGCATCAGTCAGGCTGGCCCAGTGGCACTGAGAGCTGCTGTGCTAGAAGTCACACCTCTCTCCATGTCGGCAACCTGGGAGGACCAAGTGTCCTGAGGACTGCTCTCCTCTCCCAAGGAAGAAGGACTGCATATTCTACTGAATTACTGCTGCCAGATGGAGGTCTGGTGATAGTGCAGGTTGTGATCAGCAGAAGAAGGGTGGTGCTGTGGGATCCAATGTGGGAATGGGAGAAAAAAGGTGGCTAGACAGGCGTATATGAAGCCTATTCACTGATCCCTCACCTACCACATCACCAGGACCCAGAGGTTACAGACTGAATTTGTGCTCCGGAGAGGGAAGAAGATGTCCCTCCCACTCCTGACCCCATCATGTGGAGGGAAATCCTTGGTGTATTCTGAGTCTCAGGTAAGTCCTGGGGAGATGCAGAACAGTGGGGATCTGCAGGGAAGAGTGGAAGGGTACCCAGCCTATCCTGTCCACAAGAGGATAAACAGAATATGGAAAAGAAAAAAACACATCTGTTACAAATGTATTATAGGGGCACAGCAACACTACCATAATTAAGGTTGAGCAAGAGGTTCTATGTCAAACCCCTAATTGTGCACATTAATAGCTTTGGCAGCATTTGATGAAATTAGGTAAAATTTTGCATGTGTAGTCTAAGAGGACAGGTCTAAATCTGTCAAAAGTTTCATGATGGCGGCACGTGCAGTTACTGAGAGATCCACATATGTCATTTTACTGTAGACATCGACTTTTTTTCCCCTAAACTTAATAGACTTAACAGAGTATTTGGGTTTGCTCTTATGTGCAGCCTACACAGCATGGATTTTTCCAAAACTTTCAGGGTAGAAGCATCGTGTACCAAGGTAGTGCCCTTTGAAGATTTTGTGAAAAAATATTAAATGAGCCAAGAGTTGTAAAGATTTAAAGTGGGTTTTTTTTTCTGTTCTGAACATGCTCAGTAGGTTTTTTGGTATAACATTTTGATATGACACTAACAATTATGTGTCACAAGATAATTTTTGGTTTCTCACCACTTGTTTGTCATAGCATGAACATTTTTTTATTTATTTAATTATTATTTTTTTTTTTTCTGTGAGAGCTGCCATCTTGGTTTTGTACCCTCAAACTTAAAAAAACATAGAAAATGAATAAAAAATATGTAATGAAAAACAACAACACCTGAACCTAGCTAAAAGACACCCTTTTAGCTAGATTCCGAAGCTCGCATTTTTTAAAATAATGTCCAAAAATACCTTTTGCTGGGCCCCCCAAAATCAAGGGTGCCAACTTAGTGTAAGGAGCAGCTGAAGCAGTGATCTGGTGATCCTCTGTTTCCAGTGCATGTGGTGTGTGTGTGTGTGTGTGTGTGTGTGTGTACTGCATCTATCTATTTTGAACTTAGTGGAATGGGGTGCCCACCTCCCCACTGTTTCTTTCTCCCTCTCCCCTTAAGGTCCCCTGCCCCCCACTTGCCAACTTTATCACTTTTATTTATTAAATAAGTGGATGGGGGCGCCCACCACAGCATCGCTTCTTTCTCCCCCCTTCCCTCCAGGTTTCCTGCGCTCCAACTTCCAAAGTTATAGTTTTTATTTATTAACTAAGCAAACCAGGGTGCCTGCCCTGGTATCACTTCTCATGACTCCCTCCCTTCCCCTCCAAGTTGCCTGCCCCTGTTTCCGCAATGTACATGGTGGCATCAGTGTGCCCACCCCCAAGTGTTGCTGAACAGTAGCCTGACACTGGGTGCACAATCCGCAGAGTCAAAATAATATCTAAAATAAAGAAAACTGTTCCTCATTTTTTTTACCCTTTGCAAAAAGAAATGGTCCCTCGCTGATCTAATGCCTCCCACACACACACACCCCACCCACCCTGACATCCTACTCTACACCTACCACCCCACACCCTCCCACACACCCTCACTCACCTGAATATGTCTCAAGGCATAGAGCCACTCTTCAATCAAAGACATGTCTTGCTGCTGCAACCAGAAACAACATACGAATGTGCCAGCAGAAACAGACCTTCTGGTCTATCTACACTAAGTTGCTCGAATGTGCAGCTAGCACCCCTAGTTTACAGCTGCCACCCCCTCCCTAATGTATTTCAATGAGGTTTTGAACTTTGTTTTATAACTTTGCCATTTTTGCATATTTTGACCCTAAAATTTTCAACATGGCCATTTTGGGACTCCCACCTCATGAGCAGTGGTGGTGGAATTATGCAAATCAGACCCAAAAGGTGATTTCTTGGTCACTTCATGAAATTGCCTTTTGGGCATGATTTGAACATGTTCACCACTCTTGTTAATGAGGTGGGGTCATAAGAAGACTATAATGCAAAATGATGAGGGATAAATTCCAATATTAGTAAAATCTTCTAAATTTATTAAAGATTTCTCCACACATAAATCTGGCAATGTTTTGTAGCCTAGCCACTTCCTCAGGCCCACAATGTTGTTCTGTTAATAAATATTTACAAGAACGTGTTATTTTATATTCCTTTAACCAGTCTCAATTTATATTCTCAATTTACCCTAGTGCTAACTCCCATAACAGATCTCACCTTAGGTTCTAAATAGTTCGTAGTTTGGACTTGTTTTTCACAATCAAATCTGGTTTCCCCATCTTAAATTCCATGTACTACCCCTTCCCATAAAATGGCAGGTGTATCATGCCTTGTACCCATTTTTTCATTTCTAATCATGATAATTTTAATTTTTTTATTTTTATTTTCAATATAAATGAAAACAAAGATTTTTTTTTATAGTAACAAATCCTTTTACAGGTACTTAAAGGTATTTGTCTAGTAAGTAACTTCATATTTGAAGAGTCTAAAAAATCCAAGAAAATATTTCTTACTAAGATTTTTGAAATTATACTCCATGCCACTGAATATTGTAAACCGACCCTCTTATGGGTCTAAAATACTATACTACTCTCACCTTTATGTATTCTAGTAGGCAGATCTCTTCTGTTTCTATTATAAAGGGCTTTCCCCTTTAAAATTTCCCTGTAATGGTAAAAATATCTCATAAGACTTCTGTTCATTCCAATATATGTGTCCCCCAATTCTGTGTCCTGAAACATAACATTTGTTTTCTGAAATCTCTTCTATTTGTTTCCATTAATGGCTCTCTCACCACTATAGTCTCATATAATAATATGTAGTGTTTCATGCCCCTTGAAAAAGTGAGAGAATGCAACCTGCCTGGTGGTGCTGAGGGTTGAGGTGCTGGACTCCACAGCTCATGCCATGCTGGTGACCTGGATTCAGGAATGAGCCCAAGCCACCAGGGGTTACAGGGGAGAGAGAGGATTGAGCATCCAGAGGACTGTTCTTCTTTCTCAGTTAGGGAGGGATTGCTGTCCCGCTCATCAGTCTCCCTCTAGCGGTGGCTGGAGGGGGGTATGGGCCGGCAGAAACATAGCTGATAAAGGAATAATGCCTGACAGGGTGGGTGTTATGCTGGAATAACATCCCACATCAGGTGGTTGAGCCCATGGCCAGCGGCTGAGGGCATTCTACACACGAGAAGAGATGTTATCCCAGCATAACACCCACACTGGAGGGCATTATTCCTATTATACAATGGCTCATTGTTATATATAAAAAAATAATTAAAAAAAATGTTTTTATTAGAGTGGAAAAATATTTTTGTTTCTTAAAAGGAGATGCAGAAAAAGAGAGCAGCCATCATGATGGCAGTAGACCTGTGAACAACAGGGATGTTATGCCAGGATAACACCCCTGCTGTGATGGCTAACTGACCATTCAAAGCCCAGGATTCTTTCTTGCCATTGTATAATGTACGTCATTGGTGGGGAGGGGAAGAGGAAAAAATGGAGGAAAATGGAGCTGGCCGACTCCATAACGACCTTCCAGCTCCCCGAACATCTTGATTTTTGTCCGGGGGTGGTGAAAAGCTGGTGCCCCTTCGCCTCGGCCCTGTCACAGAGGGAAACCCATGGACAATTATAGAGGATATCAGGTGGGGGAATGGGGAGTTGGAGATTGAGTCTCTTAGAAGAAGAGACCAGAGCTGCCTGCCAGGCTCCAGGAGTGATAAAAAGATAATAGAAAAAAAAGGAAAAAGTGAGAGGGAACTTTTTAAGTAGTTAGTTGATATAAACTTCATTCAAATTTTCCACCTTTGTTGCCAGCTGTTAGAGTAAAATGCATACCTCTGCCTTGGGGTTGGGCTGGGGACCATCAGATGACTCTCTCTCTCTCTCTCAGAATCTGAGAGCCACTGATGCCCACACATGTATGGTTTAGATACGGCATTGTGGTGGGAGGATAACCACCATCACTGGTGACGTCACCACTGTCTCCGCCCTAGATTGGAGCAGGTAGGCTGTGTTTCCATGGTCAAGGAGGCAGCCCTGGTAGCCTGGAGGGTACCATGGCCTGTGGAGCTCCTCCTGACTAGAGCTGCCTTCCTACAATGGTTCATACCCCCACCCATGGCTGAAGCCACATTTTTTTCATATTTTATTACACTAATCTCATTTGCTTTAAATAATATTGTTTTCCTTTTTGTGCTGCAAATACAGCTATAAAATTAATGTAACAGTTTTACCTCTTCTGCGTTTTGTGCTATGTACTACTGAAGACACTTTTGAAATGGGGAATCAGCAGAAAAGTATATCGGGGGCTGGGGGAAGGTAGAGGGTTTTCCGAAAGATAACCTAAAAAACTTTTTCATCACTAACTTAGCATTTTGTTCTTTATGTTAACCAAACCCATTTTTAACCACTTCAATCCATGAAATCAATACAGTCCTAAATTATTTCCATATAGTACAGTACATATGTTCCTTGTATTGCACCCGAATTGTAGACTATAATGTCCGAAGTATCACCGATAAAGTGACAAGTCACACTCCTCATTTAATTCACAAACCAGATTAACTGTAGCTAGGGTATAACTCCAAAAGACCTCCCTTTTTATTATGAGATCATCCCAGTCTACTCCCAGTTTCTCTAGTTTTGGTACTTTTTCCAGTCCCCAGAACCTCAAAGATGTAATTGAATGTCCTGATGCATTAAAATGCTGTGCCATTGAAGAGTTCTTGTCTTGCAGTCTGACATATCACAGTTATGCTTCCCAACACGTGTTTTTAGTTCTCTTTTTATTTTTCCTACATGTAGTCTGTCACAAGGGCACCTGATGACATAGATTACTTGGTCCATGATACAGGTAATGTGTTGCTTAATGGGAACATTTTTGTTATTCCATGGATGTTCAAAAAAACACCTTCTTATTTGTATTTCCACATTGATAACATTTTCCATAAGGAAAGCTGCCATTTGTCAGTGGTCCCAGGAGCAGTTGTTTCTGCTCTACTGTTTCTTGTCTATAATGAATGTTGTGTACTAATTTGTCTTTTAGTGTCTGGTTTCTCTTGGAGGTGATCAATGGAGGATTTCTAAAACAAGTAGTGGGGTTGTTGCCTGCCTGTAGTATATTCCATTTTTTGGTGATTATGTTTTTAGTTTTTCCACTCAAATGACTGTACACTGTGGAAAACACAATTCTCTCACTCACCTCCCTGTTCTCTCTCTCTCTCTCTCTCTCTGTCTGCCTAAGATATTCCTCCCTAGGTACCCTGGATACCCCTTCTGTAGCTTCCTCAACCAGTTGTGAAGAATAACCTCTTATTTTATTTATTTATTTGTCTTTGATGACCGGGTAAGTAAACTGATCCAGAAGACCCTTTTCAGTTATGACCCAGGTCACAAAGGTGGCAGGTAGTACACAGCAGTAAAATAACAATATAATCCATGGTTCAAAACAAAAATGTGTTTGCATACAGGTACACATGAGAAAGCATCAACAGCAGCAACTAACAATATAGTCCATAGATTAAAATATAAAATTTGATTGCATACAGACACACGTGAGAGAGCATCAAGAACACACAAATACAAAATAGTAATGACATGCTGTATACAGTAGTTAATATACAATGCAATAGTAGGACGGTATTATATACAGAATACAATCAGCGTCTGTGGAGTTTCATAAGTAAATTCACTATTAGAAAGGGAAAAAACAGTAAATACTGAAAATCTGGAGCGAAAGACAGGAGTGAGAGGGTGTAAGTCAATTGTCAATTTAAAGTACAGTGATTTAGATGATAGGACAGGTAGTTGCTAGACAACTGGGCATGCAAGGGAGGGAAATGGCTATAAAGGAGGACACCACTGACTAGGTGTGGGGTGGGCAAGAGGCAAGCTGGGGGGGGGGTTATGGCCCTGGTGAATTGTTGAGGATCAGTAGCAGTTGCATGTGGCCTCAGTCAGGAGCCAGGCTTGGAGGTTAGATTTAAAGGACAGATGAGAGGGGGATAGCCTGACTGAGGGAGGGAGGGAGTCAGTTCCAGAGAGAAGCTGCAGAGACAGAGAAGGCTTTACTACCCATGGCTGTTGAGATAAGAGGAATTTCTAGTTGGGGAATGGAGGAATCCCGTAGGCATCTGGGAACCACTCTATCAGCCAAGAGGGTGAAGTAGGGTGATTTCTGAAAGTTCCTGAGTGAGCAATCTACTAAATTACCCATGGTGAGGTCGAAGCGACCTTGCAGTGGGTGCCAGCCTGGGGACTGATAGAGTGAGCAGTGGTGAGAAGAGAAAGGGGCTAGGAGGACAAAGCAACAAATGGCATTGTAAGTTGGGACTAGGTGAGCGAATAATGATGAGGACATGGAGGCATAAATGGGGGAGCAATAGTCGAGGAGGGGTAGCAGGTTGTCTTTAGCAATGGCCAGACAGGCCTCAGTAGTTAGGAATTGACTGTGGCGATAGGCTGTGCCCAATTTTTGGTGGAGTTTCTTCGCAATGGTGCTAGTGTGCTCACTGAAAGTAAGGGATGGGTCAAGCATCACACCTAGACATTTAAAGGTAGGTACAGTTTCTGGGGGGGGGGGCCAGCAGGAGTAGAAATCAAAAAGTAAGTTTTTAATTTTGTGACTTTAGCTAAGAATGGCCTGGAACCAAAGAGCTTTGCTTTAGTTTTTTTCTCATTTATGAGAAGTTTCTTTGAGAGGAACCAATTCTGGGTGGCTCCATAGTTTGTTGTGAGGGTGGCAGATAAGGGTTTTAGGGATTTGTTGCTATTAAAAATGTTGAGATCTTCAGCATAGAGGAGTGCCTTGCAGTTTATGCTATCTGCGGGGAGGTCATTTATAAACATAGAATATAGCATTGGTCCAAGTATTGAGCCCTGTGGTACACCTGCCATGTGAATGGGCAAGGCTGCAGAGGAGTTATTTCCTATCAGCACAGACTGGGACCAGTTAGAGAGGTAGCTGTGGAATCATGTAACAGTATCTGATGAGCAGCCAAAGTTCAGCAGAGCTGAGTAGAGGAAATGGTGATCAATGAGGTCAAAGGCCTTCAATAGGTCCACAAACACTGCACCCGTGGGGTTGTCCTTGTCCATGTTTCTGAGGATGTGATTGGTGAAAAGGGCCAGGGCAGAGGAAGTGCTGTGGAGTTTACGAAAGCTATGCTGAAGGGGACTGAGGAAGTGGTATTTTTCTAGGTGATTGGCCAGCTAATGGTGAATGATTTTCTCAAGTAGTTTACTCAGGTGAGGGAGGAGAGAGATGAGTCTATAGTTCTCAAGGGCATGGGGATCTCCAACCTTATAAATGGGTACAACATTGGCATGCTTCCAGGAGTCAGGTACTGCTGACGTTGAAAGGGTGAGGTTGAAGATATGGGTTAGGGGTTGAACAATAGCTGGGGAGAGAAGTGTCAGGAAAGCAGGTTAAAGCCCATCACCGCCTGGGCTACCTCTTGCTGGTAACGTCTTCAGGAGTTTTGCAGTGACATTTAGACCAATCACCCTGAACTAGAAAGGGGGGGGTGAGGTTGCATTGGGGGACTGCTGGGAGCCATGAGGTAAGCTGCTCTTGCCTGAGCAGGGAGTTTACTAGTGAAGGGAGTGAGATCTGTGAACATTGTGTTGAAAGTGTCCGCGATTTCACCTTGGTTGGTGATGGGGCCAGTGGGGGAGTTGGGCTGAGTTATCTGCTTGTTAGACTTTGGGTTTAGGAGGAACCCTAAGGAAGTCCAGAATGTAAGTGGGTTGCCAAGAGAGTCTGATTGCAGGTTTGTGTAGTATTAGCACTTAAGCTACTTTATGGCTTGCCTTCCGGAGTTATGCAGTTACCTATATGCATTCCATAGCTGGTTAGATGGGGATGCCTCTTAGGCTTTCCACGCCTTGTCTCAGAGTTTCATTTGGGTCAGTAGCTCCTTGGATATACAGCAGGCAATGCCACCCCTGACCCTTCTTGTGGTGATGGAGAAATGATTGTCCTGAAATGTGACAAGGACATTGGTAAAGAGAGTGACCGCAGTGGAGACGTCTTTACAAGAGTAGAGCTCTGACCAGTTTAAATTGCAGGCATCCTCAGGGATGGTTGTAGGGTCCTGGCACTTACATTTTCTGAAGGACAAAAGCTTAGGCAGAGTGTGGATATATTTGGAGGAGAGGATGATGTAAGTTGGGGAGTGGCCACTGATTGAGTTGGCTATTGTACCTGCCTGAAGGACCAGGTCTGATCGGTTGGTAATAATCCAGTCTAAGGTGGCATGGTTGTGTGAATGGGTGTTAAATCTAGTAGTGAAGGAGGTTACTTGTTCCAGATGGTATGTTTTTAGGAGATGCATATAGTGGGGTGCTGGGGATTCGGTCCAATTGAGGTTGAAATCCCCAAGTAGAACAGTGTCTCTTGAGGGGGAGGTGCACACAAGACCATCTAGAAAGTTAGGCCTCGGACCCCACCCGTGGAGGGGTTATAACAACAACCTATGTAAAGCTTTTTTGTGGCTTCTTGGATGCTTTCAGCAATAATCCACTCACTAGTCGAGGTGGGGGTAGAGCAGGAGATGGCAGTGGCCATAATGTGATCAAGTGTGTACAGCGCAATGCCTCCACCCCTCTTTCTCCCTAGTCTGTCCTGGTGTAGTAAAGATTAGCCAGGGAGTATACAGGAAGCATCAGCAATGGACGCTTCAGCCAGGTCTCAGATAGGCCTAGGATGTGAGGTTTATATAGGGACACCGTGCCTCTAGCTCAGAGAACTTGGATGATAAGCTGCATACATTTAGATGTGCAACATGAAGGTGATTATGTCCTGACCAGGTAACATCTGAGGGATCAATATGTGTGTTTGGCGGTCCTGGGTTGCCCTCCACATCATCTGCAATGAGAAGGAGAGATAGGAGATGAACATAGTAGGGGGGCAAGCAGGGTGACCAGAGGGTAAAGGAGTGGACAAACAGGCCAAGCAGCCAGCACTCGAGGTTTGATACTAAGGCCAGCATGGCATAGGTCATAGAACGCAACTCGGGTAACTTGGGTCTGAAAGTTGAGGGTGGGGGTATGGGGTAGTGTGTGACACAGTGCATTTATGTAGATGTAATTGATCCCGCAGCTAGTAAGGTGGCACAAGCATCTGTTGCTCAGAGCATTCCATACAGGGATCCAAGCTAAAGGAGGAGCAGGGCAGATATTCATATTGCTTGGGGTAGGTACCAGTAGTCAAAAAATGCAGGGTGGAAATAGTTTTGAAAAAAAAAGTAAGAAATGTTATTTAGGGAGTATAGTGCCCCTTTAAGAGTTGAGAAAGAAACAAGGATATGGTGCTACTTTAAGAGGAGTGGTAACAGCATTGCTGGTAGAGGGCGAAGAGAGGGACCTGTGTGGGGGAGGGTAAGTATTTAATTAATGTCAGGGTGGGGGAGGGCAAGTGGGCCAAATTGGTCCCAACAGCTAGCAGCTTACTCCGTCACCAAAGTTTAAAACTTGCTGAAAGTGTGACCCGATCGAGCTGCAGGCAGAAAAGGCACTTCAAGTTTGAAAAAGCAGCCGGATGCATGGATTGGCCAAGCTGCAGCACTCCCTAGCCAATCAGTGTGCCAGAAGTGAAGCTGCAAGAGCGCTTGATATTAAGTTACCTTGTGGCCTGGAGAAGGTTCAGGAGGTGGGGAAGGATAGCAGCCGCGTCGGGAAGATAGAGAGCCACACCACCCTTTGCGAGGTGGAGCTCCCTGTCAGGGCTTTTCCTGCAGAATCTGGAGAGAAAGGGAAAGAAAGGCAGGTTAGTTAAATTCAGAGAAACAAAAGGTGGTAGGGGGAGAGTACAAGGACAAAGGCCAGAAGGGGGTAGGAGCCAAGGGTGATTAGCAACCTAAGAGCTGGTAAACAGTGGGCGTGGAGAGTCTGGTATGTGGGAAGATTGCAAGAACAAAGAGGTAGGGTAAGACAGAATTAAGGCAGGAAGGAGGTAAGCAACAGAAGACAGAGATTACAAACTGGCTGGCTCAGACATTTTTATCTAGAAGTTTAAACAGTCCAGAGAAAATCCCTGTGGAAAACTCCTTACGAAACAACAACTCTCCCCAGCAGTGGATAGTTAATGACGCTTTCCCACCCAGAAAATTCACAGCCCCAGTAACACACTATGCAAGTGGTAACACAGATATCCCCACCCAAAATAGTCCAGTCCCTGCAGTCAAAGTTTATTCATTTATTTTACTGTTTGTTTACCAGATGGGTGCACTAGCCCAAAAAATGACTATTTTCAGGCACAACCTGGGAGACTACAATGACAAAATACAGCATTATAACAATAAACAATGTCAAGGCAAAGAGACAATTTGAAACAGTTACATAAACGTGAATAGACCAATTTAGTAGTCCAAGCACTAGTCCTGCCCCAACACTGTAAACAGAGTTTCAATTTCCCCAAACTGGTCCCAACAGCTAGCAGCCTAGTCTGTCAGCAAAGTTTAAAACTTGCTGAAAGTGTGACCCAATCGAGCTGCAGGCAGAAAAGACACTCTGAGTTTCAAAAAGCAGCTGGGTGCAAGGATTTGCCAAGCTGCATCACTCCCTAGCCAATCGGTGTGCCGGCAGTGAAGCCACAGTAGGGAGTGATGTTCAGTTACCTTGTGGCTGGGAGAGTGTTCCAGGAGGTGGGGAGGGATAGCAGCAATGGCCACTGCAGAAAGATAGAGAGCAACGATCACCTCAGCGAGGTGGAGCTCCCTGTCAGGGTGCTTCCTGTAGAATATTGTGGCCTGGAGAGGGTTCCAAGAGGCAGGGAGGGATAACAGCAGTGGCCATGGTGGGAATAAAGAGAGCCACACCACCCTTGGCAAGGTGGAGCTCCCTGTCAGGGTACTTCCTGTAGAATCTTGTGGCCAGGAGAGGGTTCCAGGAGATGGGGAGGGATAGCAGCGGTGGCCGTGGTGGGAAATTAGAGAGCCACACTGCCCTGATTGAGGTGGAGCTCCCTCTCAGGCTGCTTCCTGCAGAATCTTGTAGCCTGGAGAGGGCTCAAGGAGGTGGGAAAGGATAGCATCGGTGGCCACAGCAGGAAGATAGAGAGCTGCACTGCCCTCATCGAGGTAAAGCTCCCCTGTCAGGGCACTTCCTGCAGAATATTGTGGTGGGGAGAGGGTTCCAGGAGGTGGGGAGGTATAGCAGCAGCAGCCATGGCTGGAAGATAGAAAGCCCACCGCCCTCGGCGAGGTGGCGCTCCCTGTCAGGGTGCTTTCTGCAGAATATTTTGGACTAGAGAGGGTTCAAGGAGGTGAGGAAGGACAGCAGCAGTGGCCACAGTGGGAATACAGAGAGCTGCACCACCCTTGTCAAGGTGTAGCTCCCTGTCAGGGCGCTTCCTGCAGAATCTTGTGGCTGTGGAAGTGTTCCAAGAGGTGGAGAGGGATGGCAGCAGCAGCCATGGCAGGAAGATAGAGAGCCGCGCCACCTTCGTTGAGGTGGAGCTCCCTGTCAGGGCACTTCCTGCAGAATCTTGTGGCCAGGAGAGGGTTCCAGGAGATGGGGAAGGAGAGCAGCGGTGGCCACAGTGGGAGGATAGAGAGCCATGCCACCCTTGTCGAGGTGGAGCTCCCTGTCAGGGCACTTCCTGCAGAATATTGTGGTGGGAAGAGGGTTCCAGGAGGTGGGGAGGGATAGCAGCGGTGGCCGTGGTGGGAAGATAGAGAGCCACGATGCCCTCAGCGAGGTGCAGCTCCCTGTCAGGGGGCTTCCTGCAGAATCTTGTGGCCAGGAGAGGATTCCAGGAGGTGGAGAGGGATAATAGCAGTGGCCACAGTGGGGCGATAGAGAGCTGCACCACCCTTGGCAAGGTGGAGCTCCCTGTCAGGGTGCTTCCTGTAGAATCTTGTAGCCGGGAGAGGGTTCCAGGAGGCGGGGGGGATAGCAGCGGCGGCCGCAGCAGGAAGATGGAAAGCCACGCCACCCTCGGCAAGGTGGAGCTCCCTGTCAGGGCACTTCTTGCAGAACCTATTGCCCAGAACCTGGTGTACAGGTCCTTGGAAACCCTAGAGAATACTTGTGGTTCATTGCAGTTATGCCTCAGCCGAATTATCTGTGCCTTGAGTATACTATCTTTTAATTGGGGGTCATGGTAAATTGTAATGTAGGGATGAATTTCTGTCTGTGTCCTGTCTGAACAGAGTGACTTCTATGCCCAAACTCCCTTTATAGATCAAAAGGTCTAAAATAACTATCCTTTGGCTGCCTGCTGTCATAATAAATGATAGGTTCTGATTCCTGGAGTTTAAGTAGTATGCAAACCTTTCCAAATCTGTCACTGTTCAGTTCCAGATGATAAATACATCATTAATAACTCTTTTCCAAAACATTGTATGCTCAAAAAATAGATACTTTGCAGGGTCTAAAATGTGGGTCTTTTCAAAGTCCCACATATATCGATTGGCATAAGAGGGAGCCATAGTGCTTCCCATTGCTGTTCCCATGATTTGCAGAAAATATCTATCCTGAAATAGAAAATAGTTTTTTGTTAAAACTAGTTCTGCCATTTGGTACAGGAACTCATTTGATGGGTGTTGACCCACTTTGACACGTAGGGCTTTCAAAACTGAATTCAAAACTTCCTCGTGTTGAATACTTGTACACAGATCTTTTACATCAAACCTTGCTAGAATGGTTCCTTCTAGATCCATCTCTGTAGATCCATCCCTGTCCTCTTAAGCTCAATACTTAGATCAATGATGTGGCCCAAAATCTCTAGTGTATGTATTCATTTTTAATACCTCAAGCTGTATAAAGTAGTCCATATATTTTGACAATGGTTCAGGAATAGAGTCAATGCCAGAAACTACTGGTCTATCCGGAGGTTTTATGCGGTCCTTATGTATCTTTGGAAGAATATAAATAAACAAATAAGTACAAGGTATGAGACTGGTTAAAGAAATGTAAAATAACACTTTTTTTGTAAATATTTATTAGCAGCACATCACTGTGGGCCTGAGGAAGAGGCTGGGCCATGAAACGTTGCCAGATTCATATGTGTGTGGAGTAATCTTTAATACATTTTGAAGACTTTACTAATATTGGAGTTCATCCCTCATCATTTTGCATTGTTGTGGACAGTCATGGTGTGGATGACCCAAGACCAAATAATTTTCATCTCTGCAGAGAGTGGGCAACCTGAACCCAGAATGGAGTGTCATAAGAAGACTATGTTGAAAATGTGAGGTCAAAATATGTAAAAATTACACAAAGTTATGAGTGTATGTTGAAATGTTTCTATGCTCCCTTATAACTTTGGTAATTTTAAATATTGCGACCCCAAATTTTCAGCATTCTCATTATTTCACACCACCTCATGAACATGAGAGCTGTCATTTTTCAAATCCTGGTCAAAATGCGTTTTTACACCTGTGGCATGGAATGATGTTTTGGAAGGGATTTGAACATTTTCACCTACCTGGTTCATGAAGTGGGGTAATAAGAAGGCTATGCTGAAAATTTGGTGTATAAATAAGGTAAAATGCCTAGGTTACGAGTGAGCTTTGCAGTATTTCAATACTCACTCATAACTTCGTTAACTTTCAATATTTTGACTCCAAACTTTCAAAATACCCATTTTCCCACACCTCATCATTAACTTGACAGGTGTTATTTTTTAAATCCTAGACAAGATGTGTTTTTACACTTCTGGTGCAAAATGAAATTGTGGCCAGTATACTATAAATGCTGCATGTCATATTTATAGGTATAGTCGTAAAATGACCATCTTGAAAATTTGGGGTCAAAATTTAAAAAAATATATAATTGTTAAGAAACTTTGTGTGTAGTGCCTGTCTTGACCCCAGCAGGTATGCTTTGTAATCATGTGCCAGTCAGCTGAGTTTGGGAGTGAGCTCAGTGACTAAGCTGGATGGGGTAAGGGTGAGGGTATGATGCTGTTATGCAGCACACCCCCAGCTAGGAAATGAAAGCTGCAGGGTTGTCCACACAGGTCTAGGCACCATAAAGTGAAGACAACTGTTCTCTTGGCATAGGGCCCTGTACCTCTGCACCTGTGGGTGGGAGAGGGCCCTGTGCATTGGCTGTCAGATAGACTCTTTGTCTTGTGAGTCTGTATCCACAGCCACATGGAAGTGCAGATATGGGAGGGCCCTGCACTTCTGAAGCCTGCCAGACATCCCCATGAATTCTTGGCATCTCTTGCTGCACTTCTGTAGGCAAATGGAGTCTTCCCTTGGTGCAGGGCCCAAAGGGCCCTGTGCATATGCATCTATTTGAGGATACAATTCCACTGTCTCAGAAAGAAAGGAAATTCTTCACAAAGAAACTTTGTTAATGCAGCAGTTAGGGTTAAAACTTAATGCCACAAAAGTAGGGAAATGTGGTGTTAGTGTTTCCAACCCTAACTCTCCAGCCCCATGCCACAAGTAGCAAAAGGAAAAAATCTTAGGGTTTGGGGTCTTCAGAGTCTTGGCAATTCAGTGGAGAGGTCTTCCTTGGGGTTATCACCTGCCTCATGGATCTTCTTAGGAAACAACAGACATTTGGACACTTAGTCCTTGGATTTAGAAGACCAGTAACTACCTTTTTTGCTCAGTGGGCATCTGGTATTTTGTCTAGTTCCAAATCTTCCTACTGGAACTAAGACCCAAGTGAGTATACCTATTAGGACCAGCCTGTCTAGCCACATCATGGACCTTAGCCCATCCCTTCACTATGTCAAACAAATGTTCGTCCCACTTTCTTCGAGCGACTTCTTCATTACCATGCTCAGACTGCTCCTTGTCTCTTTGACTCCCTCCCCTCACCAGTCTCAGTTTTTGCTGATGAGGGGTGCTTGTTCACTTGAGCTCCATGCCGTTTCTGTTTCTTCCCCTCCTGCCCTGACCCCAGCCACACTGGACACAGTTCTTCCTGCTGCTAATCCCACCCACCTCCCAATTCCCCCAGGCACACTGAACAGCCCCTTCACCTGCTGATCCCACTGACCTCCTGATTCCCCCAAGCACATGGAACAGTCCCTACCTTTCATGGAGGGGGTACCCTTTGTGGGAGCATGCCTGTGGCCACATTGCAAGATCAGAGCTCTGGCTCCATTTAGATGCTGCCCCGCTTGGCTGCAGAGTTTGCTGTGGCCACCCTGGCCTCTTTTGGTTTCCTGATCCTGCTGCCTTCTCTGGAGCTGGGGAAACACTTGTTGGCACTGATGATATGGGGATGCCTGGTCTCAGTTACAATAGTAATCTGAGGGCTGAGATCACTGGTGTTGAAGTGCAACTCCTGCCACAATGATTTTGACAGAAGCACTGGCTTGGTCCCCACCAAGACTTTTGAATGCATCTACTGCTGCCCTGCCAGTCCCCCAATTGGCATTTCTTGGGGACCAGACAGTGAACAGAAGGTAAGGGTATGAAGAAGGCAGACAAAGGGGCTATGACCCCTGCAAAATAAGCTTCAGAAATGGGGGTGCTTACACATGCTTCTTCCTCTTCCTGATCCCAATCATGGTGTTCCCCCCTCCCCATTCCCCATTGTGGTGTCTTACTTCACCCCTCCCTCTCCCTCCTCAGTTTTGATTGTAACCCCTTTGTTACCCGGGGTTACTAGAATTCCAGTAAGACCTAGTGGTAGGCAGGGAAGGCAGCTTGTGAAACTCCAGTTAAATGGGTTTCACACTGTCTCACTCTGTCCTCAGTCACAGCTGAGACTTGAGAGATGACATCATAATAGAACTGTCACAGCTGCATGAGCCATTTGGAATCTTCAGCTCAGAGTAAGTTTAAACCTTGAGAATTCAAAGTCAGTCTTCAGTTTGTCCTTAAGCAAACAAGAAGGACACCAGTAGTGTCTGTTTACCCCCCTCCCTCTGGGGGGGGTGAGGAAAAGTTCTTTATGGGTTCCAGGGGCAATCCCCTTCTCCCACCCTGGGAAGGAAGCTGCCTGTTTTAATTTAAGTTCAGTCTGTTCATGTATAACAGCAAAGGGTACAGTTTTTCGCCTGTGGGGCACCTGTAACGAATGGGTGAGTGTTTGGCCCCATTGGAAGGGGCAAACAACTTCTTTTCTTCAGTTGGATTTCAAGTAAATGTGGACTGCTATTTGGGAGGACTATGTCAACTAGGACAAACAAATAGAGCAGTCATCTGTTTAAAGTGTTAATGGATTTAAAGTTCTCTGTAGAGGGTGCTTCAGGTCATCCACCGTCCAATCTACATTTAAAGTCTAAAGTTCTGTGTGTCCAGAGAAATGGCCAGGTATGGGCTGTGGGAGCTGGAGGTGGGAAAACCCCCCATCTTTAGTAACCAGGTCCACCTCTACGGATTTCTTCTGTGTTTTTGCTACTTGCCTCATGCACTTGGCCAGTGATGGGGTGGGTACCCAGACGTGGGTCGCAACTTGAAAATCTCTCTAGGAGTCACAGACTTCAAGTGGTGTGGGGAGCCACAGGATGGGAAAATTACTCCTTGTTGGATGGGAGTCTTCTTGTATGATGGGAGTTTCGATTTGGAAGTACGAAAACAAATCTCTCTAGGAGTCGCAGACTTCAAGTGGTGTGGAGAGCCACAGTTTGGGAGCCTCCTTGTTTGATGGGATGTCTTTCCAAGTAGAGTATGGGTCCATTCACCAAGTGGACCGTCAGTCGAGTGGCTGGCAGAGGAGCCGGGCCAGTCGGGCTGTGTATCCAATGCGCATGCAAAGTCTGGGCTGAGTGCCTGGTGGGTCCAAAGCTAGACAACTGTTGTATTGTGTTCATTCCTCAAATGGACCGCTGTGTTTAACCTCTAATCTGCAATACAGTTACGTAACCCTGTGGGGGACCATGCAGTGCTTTGTTTATGTTCAGTGAGTTAATAAATAAAGATACACTGAAAAATCCCAATTCTGGTTCTGGACATTACAGTTATTGCTTCCTGTAGTTGGATTTACTTGGGTGCCCATGTGCAGAGTAGCCAAACCTAGGTCTCTTGTGTCAGGTAACCTCATCCTTCCCCGAACCCGTAGATAGCATATGTATATCCACCTTACAAAAATGGAGCATATGCCTTACAACAATGGAGGCACCGCTTTGGATTTGTTTGGGAAGGAAGGTGCTTGGGCAAGTAAGCTAGCGTTTTGGCTATCTGGCAGTCGGTAGCCCAAAAAAGTTGAAGCAATTTCCCTAGTGTGTGTGCTGTGTGCTGTGAATCTTGTGCTGCTGTTTAAAAAATGCCAACTGTTTACCAAGGAGCTGTAAAGCCAAAGTGTGTGTCCTTGTCCTGCATCAACATAGTTTACAGCGTTTATCAGTTTAAAATAAAGTTCTGTGAAGGAAAGTGTGGAAAACTAGGGGTAGCAACAGAGAAATTATGCCCTGGATGTTGGAAATGCTTTCTGTGCAATACTAGAGACTGCAGAGTTAATGGCAATGTTACATGGTTAAAATGGGCTCCCGCCATGGAGTCAGTTGGAAAAAAAAAAAAGTGCATCTTTTCAGTTTAAATTTGCCTGCTGTCGATACGATGAGAGGGAGGCCCTCGTGAGGAAGAAGAGGCTCATTTGCATGGCGTCGTGTGGTTGGTCAGTTTGCCATTAGTCCCGCCTCAGCCAGCTCTTATGTGTCTGCTTCAGCATTCAAGAGGAGACAGAGAGTAGTGCGTGTACTGGCAGTGGAGGAGCGTCCGCAGTGTTCAGCTGTAAACAGTAGAAAAGGACTTTCCAGTTAAAAATCGGGCTCAACCCACTTATTCGATCATGGGATCAGTGAATGTGTGGTTAATACTACGATCGCAGAGACTGCCGCCCGCTTGCAATCTGAGGCCTTCAAAATCTGGCTGCAGGCCGTTTTACCCCATCGCAGCAATCTGCTTCAATAACAGTGAGTAAACAATTTAAAACTGCTCAAATCAGTGATTTTCAGAGAATGCCATATAAAATGTGTGTGCAGCTGTGTAGTCGCTTTGCAAGTAGTGATTGTGTGATGTCCTGCTGGCAAGTGCAAGTCTGTAAAGCCATTAAATGTGTGCATAGCAATGAAAGTAGCCTCAGTTTAAAGTTTGCAGCCAGAGAGAGACTGTGGTTGTAAAATAAGTGCAACACTAGTAAAAGCAGGCAATCCTGTGCTGAAACCTGAAGTTTTAAAAGGGACTGTAATTAAATGAATGTTGCCAGCAAGTGAAAAGTCCAAGGAAAATCCTGTAAATGTGTGAACAGCCAGAACAGAGCAAGTTGTGCAGTCTGAAATAAAAGTTATTAGTAGCTGATGTAAATCGGGTGCGCAGTGGCTTGACCCAGAGTCTGAATGTTGATGCACAGGAGTGCTGCCACCACCATTACAGGGTGGAGTAGTAAAGTAAACACAGCAGCAGAGGAGCCATTTTAAAGCTACAGAGTGTGTTCATTTAAAGTGGGACTTTCAGTTACAGTGAACTTTTGTTTGTTTTTCTGCAGTTATGGCCTCGGGACCAGCTCGTTACCCGGATCATGCCCGGGTTGTGAACAGCAGCAGTAAATAGACTGAGAGATATTGAAAATTGGTGCTATAGAGGGCAATTCCTCCCTGATGTGGCAATTCCTAATTATCCAGTGCATGTATGCCAGATGTGCTTGAGTGCTGGAAGGGATGTCTTCATAATTCCTCACTGTGCTGGTTGTCTACAAAAATATGGCCTGTATAAAGTGCCTCAAATTCGTTTGGCTCTCACATGGACACAACTTCAAGAATCTGCAGTTGGCAGCACACAGCATCAGGTGGAGCCTGTGGAGGAAGGTCCCCCGGGGGAGTGTGGCACAAAGTTAGAGAATGCAGAATTAGAGACTGAATCTGAAATTGAAGTGTTGGATGCTGGATCTCAGAAAGCAAGTTCAGATAAAGCATCAATAGTCCCCTGGGTGGGGGGGCCTAGCCCAAGTCTCGAAGGTGAAGATGAGATGGGGGAGGCCTTTGAATGGGAGGTGTCGACCTCCGCTCCCAGTGATGAATGGATAGTCTCGGGTGAGAACTACTGCTCACCCTGGGCTCAGATCCTCAGTGAAGAGGGAAGATGAGGGGAACCTATGTGGCCTTGTGAGAAAGGAACGGTACACAGTCTCAAGATCTTGCCTTGGAGGAATGTGTTCAAGAAGGTGGTTATGCCACTGCCCTGGCTTCACCAGAAGAAGAAGAAGTCAGGGATCTGTTTTTAATTTCATTGAGGATGCGAAGCTGGCAGAACCATGACTGGCCACCCCCAAGCCAGGTCAGCGGTCTCAGATTGACCAAAGCAAGTAAAGAGGAGAGACTGGTTCGTAGAAAGGCCAATGAAATCTTTGGTATGACCTTTCCTACCTTTCCTCGGAGAGTCTGGGAGGAGATTGAGAACTGCAGGAAATCCTGGATCTGGGATGAAGCAATGAAACATGTGCATCCTGGGGCTAACCAGCATGTAAAGAATAGACTGTTCCACGAAAAGTATACACAGTGGAAGAGAGGTAGGACACTGTTTATGAACAGAGTGAGAATAATGGACGGAGAGGGACGCGAAGTCTCCCACTGTGTGAATTATGTGCATCCAGATGGAGTAATAATTCAAGCCCCTGACCCCCTCTACTATTGGCCTCAGTGCAAGGACCTCCCAGTAATTAAGCCTGTGCCTACAAAATGGAGAGCCGAGCAGTGGTAGTCAATACTGCCACATCTACACTGTGAAGTAACCTTATTGAACTGCCAATATGAATAAACAAAAAATCAGGTGCTCCACATTCATCAGTCCACAGTGTACTGCCCTATTCAGCAACCATCTACTGGTACCACCAGATGACTTCAGATCCAGAGAGGACACCAGCCCAGCTGTTTTCCTGTTCATCGCCTGGTAATCGGATGATGCCGGACCAGCTGTTTCTCATTTTTGTTCCTGTTCTAAGGTTCCTTCTCCAGTTATGACATCAGCCCAGCTGTTTCCAGATGTGCACTCCTGTGGGTTCCCAGAAGATGTCCGCCCAGCTGTATCAGAAGAAATGCTGCCAGGGAGAGTCTTCAGCAGGGACCAGGTTTGTGACATTCGAATGCTTCAAGAGGCTGGTGAGTCAGAAAAATTCTTTTTAATTTTTCTTTATGACATTGCAATACACACCTTACACTACAGACTTCAAACAATGTGTGAACTGTCCGCAAAGACTCTCCCCTTCGGGGTTATAGCCTCAA
Organism: Neoceratodus forsteri; assembly: GCA_016271365.2. Taxonomy (NCBI): domain Eukaryota; kingdom Metazoa; phylum Chordata; order Ceratodontiformes; family Ceratodontidae; genus Neoceratodus; species Neoceratodus forsteri. The sequence continues at coordinate 253,859,387 of CM028137.1, read as the reverse complement.
AGAACTATGCTTCAGGGGCTCCGGCCCAGAAGAGACTCTTTAATGGAGTGGCCTTCGGGCCTTGTAGTCACTAGTGGGACATTTAGGGCATTCCATCCCCCCCCAAAGGTGTATTGCTACCAATGTCATTGTACTTTAATGTAAATACTCTGTTTTCTACCTTTTTTTCTAAAAAAAAAAAAAAAATCTTTTTCTTTTTTGGGATTGTTCAGTGCTTTTTCTGTGTGGTAAGGGTTGTTGTTGTTGTCATTGTTGTTGTTTAGATAGACCGTACATGCAGATTAGGATGTGTTTTTTTTTTGTTTTTGTCTTTTCTTACAGGTGTTCCTGGAAGACAGAAGAGAAGACAAGAAGAGGAGGAGGGGCTCGTCGGAGTCCCTCGTCAGTGCTTATGGTGTAAAATTTAAATGTACTGTGTTATTATTGCTAAAGGTTGTAGTTGCAGGCTGCCCAAGGTCGGGGAGGTCCCCGGGTTTTGTTTTTATTTGGGAATATTATGTTAGAGGCAGATAAGTTTTCCCTAGAGGGTTAGGGGGGATAGACAGGCTGTGATCCTGAGCGGCCATAGGGATTGCAGTGCTGATCTATCAGGGCTATGCTCTGGATGGTTCTACCAGAGCCACTAGGTGTCCATAGTACGTGGATAGAGTAGAGGCTGATATGTCAGCTATAGGCCTCTAGGCCCTTAGTGTTGCCTACCTGTGCTTGCACATGGTAGGAGGGGGCCTGATCACCCCCCTCCGCAGGTAGCACATAGGGTGGGATGGCCTAAGGCCGGGTGCATAATGACTGGGGACAGTCATTTTCCTGGTCAAGGGCGAGTGTAACCCCTTTGTTACCCGGGGTTACTAGAATCCCAGTAAGACCTAGTGGTAGGCAGGGAAGGCAGCTTGTGAAACTCCAGTTAAATGGGTTTCACACTGTCTCACTCTGTCCTCAGTCACAGCTGAGACTTGAGAGATGACATCATAATAGAACTGTCACAGCTGCATGAGCCACATTTGGAATCTTCAGCACAAAGTAAGTTTAGAACCTTGGGAATTCAAAGTCAGTCTTCAGTTTGTCCTTAAGCAAACAAGAAGGACACCAAGTAGTGTCTGTTTACCCCCTCCCTCTGGGGGTGAGAAAAGATTCTTTGTGGGTTCCGGGGCAATCCCTTCTCCCACCCTGGGAAGGAAGCTGCCTGTTTTAATTTAGTTCAGTCTGTTCATGTATAACAACAAAGGTTACAGTTTTCTACCTGTGGGGCACCTGCAACGAATGGGTGAGTGTTTGGCCCCATTGGAAGGGGCAAACAACTTCTTTTCTTCAGTTGGATTTCAAGTAAATGTGGACTGCTATTTGGGAGGACTATGTCAACTAGGACAAACAAATAGAGCAGTCATCTGTTTAAAATGTTAATGGATTTAAAGTTCTCTGTAGAGGGGGTGCTTCAGGTCATCCACCGTCAATCTTCATTTTAAAGTCTAAAGTTCTGTGTGTCCAGAGAAATGGCCAGGTATGGGCTGTGGGAGCTGGAGGTGGGAAAACCCCCCATCTTTAGTAACCAGGTCCACCTCTACGGATTTCTTCTGTGTTTTTGCTACTTGCCTCATGCGCTTGGCCACTGATGGGGTGGGTACCCAGACGTGGGTCGCAACTTGAAAATCTCTCTAGGAGTCACAGACTTCAAGTGGTGTGGGGAGACACAGGATGGGAAAATTACTCCTTGTTGGATGGGAGTCTCCTTGTATGATGGGAGTTTCGATTTGGATGTACGAAAACAAATCTCTCTAGGAGTCGCAGACTTCAAGTGGTGTGCGGAGCCACAGTTTGGGAGCCTCCTTGTTTGATGGGATGTCTTTCCAAGTAGAGTATGGGTCCATTCGCCAAGTGGACTGTTAGTTGAGTGGCCGGCAGAGGAGCCAGGCCAGTCGGGCTGTGTATCCAATGCGCATGCAAAGTCCAGGCTGAGTGCCTGGTGGGTCCAAAGCTAGACAACTGTTGTATTGTGTTCATTCCTCAAATGGACCGCTGTGTTTAACCTCTAATCTGCATTACAGTTACGTAGCCCTGTGGGGGACTATGCAGTGCTTTGTTTATGTTCAGTGAGTTAATAAATAAAGACACACTGAAAAATCCCAATTCTGGTTCTGGACATTACAGTTATTGCTTCCTGTAGTTGGATTTACTTGGGTGCCCCTGTGCAGAGTAGCCAAACCTAGGTCTCTTGTGCCAGGTAACCTCATCCTTCTCCGAACCCATAGATAGCATATGTATATCCACCTTACAAAAATGGAGCATATGCCTTACATGATCATGGTGTCATTCGGTCAGTCAATGTTGGCATCATCATAAGCATACCGCTGTCCTACTCAACAGGCTCAGGAACAGTCATTGCTATGAAATGGGAGTGCAGTTGGCACTGAGATGTGCAAGAAATGTTGCAGTCAACGTTATGAGGTGTTGAGGACTATGTACTGTTATGGAGGCACATTGGTAGAAATTACAAAACCAAAAAAGGCTAAAATGCTTTCTGCTGATGGTGCGATGTCTTTGGTCAGATACAGAGAAAGAGAGATTGAGAAAGTGGTCAAGAAGGGCCAGTTATGGCAGCCATTTTAGTAACCAAGCACGATGCAATGTTTTCCTTATTTTATAATATCATACGTTTAATAGCAGTAGGACCTTGTTGTGAAGATGCTGTCTGCTGCTGTGCATCCCACCCACCTCCTGATTTTGTCCCTCATGTCACCCATACCAGCAACAGCTTTCCCCACTGCTGTTGCGCATGCTGCCTACCTAGCTATCATGCCCCCAGTGTCCCCATTCCAACAACAGTATGCAACGTCTGCTACTGCCATGTCCCCCCACCCATATCCCAGTAGTGTTCTCAGTGTCCTCTTTCCCAGCAACTGGGTGCCCCATCCACTGCTGCCATGCATTCTACACATATCCCAACTGTGTTCTTGGTGTCCCCATCCTAGTAACAGCATGCCCTGGAAGCTGCCACCCTGCATCCCTCCAATCTCCTGATTGTGACCCCAGTGTTCTCAGTCCTAACAACACAGTCACAGTCATGTCATAGGGGAGCCCCAACTATCCATTGGTTTCCTGACCACCGAGCGTGCTTTGCAAATGCTGCTCACTGGAGTTTTCACATGTCAGTGGAGTGGGCTGTGTGAATGCTGCACACAGTGGCTGGTGTCCTTCCCAACAAGCAGACTTTGTGAATTGTTCCTGTGGAAGCTGGTGTGGTGGTTGTTGAGTGGCTTTTCTGAATGCAACCTACTGTGGCTATAGTGCCCACTGAGCATGCATTGCAAATGCAACCAGTGGAAGCATGAATTGTAAAAGTTCAATAACTACACACAAAATACAAGCAAGCAAACATTAAGCATTGACAAATGCTTGATAGGAATTAGCACTACATGCCAGGCCCTGGAGATTCTGGACTACTCAATAACTTGAAGAGCCAGCATCTCATCTTCCTGTATAGCTGCTTTACTCACTCTGGAGCCCTGGAGGGTGGCTGCCTCAGTATGGCCTGGTCAAGAATATTTCTCTGAATGATTGTAGCACTGCACTCTTCTCTCCTGCTTGGGCTGGGATGGCATCCACAGAGGATTCTCCTAGAACCTCGCATGGATCTGCTTCATTTGCCTCTGGGAAGCTACACACTGCCAGAACAATTTCATTTTAACCTTCTCCCTGAGAATCACCATCAGCACTGGCTGTCAGTTCTCTCAGTTTCTATGGGAATGCACCAGCTTCTTCAGCCCAGATACACTCCTCGGGCCCGATTCTAGAAGGGTGGCGCACGTCGTCACCAAACGTAACTTGCGCCACCCGCAACTGTGACATTGACCCTGCGCCCTATTCTAGAAGGGGCAGGGTGTCTGCAGCTAAGTCCTGTGACTTGCTATATGTGGCCAGGTACACCGAACTGTGGGTGCACCTGGTGAGCATGGTGCAAGCTGCAACGCAGGTTGTAAGTGCCCCCTCCATGCCCAGCGAGCCATAGGCACCCTACAGGGCTACGTACACCCCCAGCCCCCTCCCGAGTCCTACATTAACAGCCCCACAGGGCTGGCCACACCAGTTGCCCCTGATCCCTACATTAATTGCCCCACAGGGCTGACCACACCAACTGCCTCCCAAATCCATCCTAGTTATGCCCCACAGGGCAGTGCAGTCAACCTCCCCACCCATGCCCCGACCCCGAGTCACCAGCCGCAAATACAGCATATACCCAGTGAAGCAGTCAGATAGAGCCCCGGAGGCTGCCCAAACCCCCATTCCCGAATCCCCCTGTGCAAAGTGCCCCACAGGGTGGTGCAGCCAGCCCCCCCACCTGTGCCCCGACCCTGAGTCACCAGCTGTAAGCGAAGCCCTGGTAATCTAGTGGCCCCCCAACCAGCCATGCCATTTCACCCAGCACCCCCTCACCCATCCCCAGCCAGTGACTGGCACAGCCCACCTTTCACCTCCACAGCCAGCCACTGACTGAGTGCCATAGCAGTGCTACTGCAAAGACTACATTTCTGAGCGCATCTTTACAGTAAGCACTCCTACAGAACTCAGTCGGCGGTTGGCCGTGAAGGTGAGAGGAGGGCGGTGCCAGTCGCCGGCTGGGGACGGGTACGGGGGTGCTGCGTGGATTGGCACGGCTGATGGGGGGGCTGGGGGGCCACTAGACTACCAGGGAAAAGGGAGTTATATATTTAATATACATTATTCATGGAATGAGGAGGGGTTCCACTAGACTACCAGGGAAAAGGGAGTTCTATAATTATTACACAATGATCGTGGATTGAAGAGGGGTCCACTAGACTACCAGGGAAATGGGGGTGATACTTATGTATTTTACAATGATCAGGGGGGCACTAGACTACCAGGGCTTCACTGGGTATCTGCCACATTTGCGGCTGGCGACTCGGGTCGGGGCATGGGTGGGGTTGACTGCTGCCCTGTGGGGCATAACTAGGATGGATTTGGGGTGAAGTTGGTGGGCTGACTCGCGGGACTGTTAATGTAGAACTCGGAGGGGGCAGGTGTGGGCAGCCCTGAGGGGCACCGACAGGGATATTCTGGGCATTGGGGGGGAGGGATACTGTGCAATGACTGCTGGACAGCTGACGGGTCTACAGGACCCCTGGGGGGGGGGCATCCATATGTTATACCAGCTAAAAGCTGGTGTAACTTATGTTGTCAGTTCTCCTCTGGGGGTTCTTGTAGAATCCCAACATTGGGGACTTTGTTGCTGCCCTTCTGGAATGAGGCGCAACTGCTGCCGTAAACCCCCTAGCGCCATGTCACAGGGGGTTTATAGCGCAACTGCCAATGTAACTGCTGTTTGGCGCAAGTGGCCTGCACCATGTCGCAGGCCACTTTGTAGAATGTCGCAACTGCTAGCGTAAGTTGCTTCATGTGCCATTCTACTTGGCGCAAGTGCTGTTACACCAGACATAACTGTACTATAATCGGGCCCCTCATGCTTAACCTTCCCTAAGGTACAGTGGTAATTATAGAAATATTAATGGGTTTTGTGGTATAACATAGTGTTGTGGTGGCAAATTGCGCTGTTTGCAGCAGCAAATACCTGCTATTCAAGCACTAATACAATACCACACAGCTTTTGTGGCTACCAATACTGTGCATACAATATTAATCAACTTTTGTATAATTACCAATGTACACCTTCCTTTAATAGGAGATCTGCTCACAGTTAGGGCCTCCATAGTCTGTAGCTGGGACTTAGAACTGTTGCTTCTAGCTAGTCTCTCAGAAAGTGAGCTTCCCCATCTTGTTTGGGCAGGATTAGGGGATTCAATTTGCTGATAAGTTTGTGACTGTTTGTAATTGGCTAAGTCCGTACCTTAAGTATGGGTGTCACATTTCAGGGGATTAGTGTGGTTTGAAATTCAAGTGTGTTTCTAATTGCCATTCAGAGTGCGCTTACCTATTTTGTTTGGGAAGGACTAGGGGATTCAGTTTGCTGGTAAGTTTGTGACTGTTTGCAATTGGCCGAGTCCGTACTTTAAGTACAGGCATCACATTTCAGGGGATTGGTGTAGTTTGAAATTCAAGTGTTTTCCTACCTGCCATTCAGTAGGCTTCCGCATTTTGTTTGGGCTGGACTAGGGGATTCAGTTTGCTGGTAAGTTTGTGACTGTTTGTAATTGGCTGTTGCTGTACCTTAAGTACAGGCATCACATTTCAGGGGATTAGTGTGATTTGAAATTCAAGTGTTTTCCTAACTGATAGTCAGCAGAAAGAGGAGCTGATTGTTTCTGGACACTGCCAGGAGTAATTCCACCCACCCCTTATATAGGGCATGGGACCACAGGGGAGTACACCAATCAGTACATAGCTACCCAGGAAGGGGAGGAGCTAGTAGTTAAAGGCTAAACAGGGGAACACCACAACAAACATGATGGGATTGGTGCAGTGCAGTAGTTGTGGAGTGGCTGTCTTCAGGGAGACGTTCTGGAGGCTGCAATGCTGCCCTATCTACAGGCACCTCTCTGGGTTGAGGGAGGAAGTCACCTGTCTCTGAGCCGAGCTTGCCAGGTCATAGGGGGCTTTCATCCCTCCCATAGGCCACTGAATCCATAACCAATACCTCAAAGGATGCCCAGGAGGAGGAGTGGTTGGATCACAGTGGGCTCAGAGAGGATGTGGGAGAGGGGTCTGAGGCCCATCCCTCAATTGGTCCAGCTAACTAACTTCTATGCTGTTTTGGAGGAGTGGAATAGCCCCACAGGTACACCCACAGCTCAGATTATGGAGGATGAGTGGGTCCTCCATAATGGAACCCAAGAGAAGGGGGTTAGAGAACCCCAGAGGAGGAGGAGGAGGAAACTTCTACTAGTGAGGGACTCAATTGCCCAGGGAGTTATTTTAGGGGAACGTAGCAGGAAGGACAGGGAGGTCAAGTGCATCCCAGGAAGCACAGCATGGAGGGATGGGAAGTGGATCAATAGGATCACAAGGGCAATAGCAAGGAGGGAGGAATTGAATGTCATCATCCACCTGGGGATTAATCATGTGGCAGGAGACAGGGTGAAGTTAGTCCAAATACAGGAAGATTTTAGGAAGCTGGGGGGGGGAGCCTGAAGCAAGTAGCACACTACGTCTCCTTCTCAGAGGCTCTACCTGTCCATGGCAGGGGGGAGGCTAGGACATTCTGCATCCAGAACTTCAACTTCTGGTTGAAGGAGTGGTGTGAAATGGAGGGGTTTGGCTTCATGGTGGACTGGGGCCCAACCTGGATTGATGCGAGCCTGTATAAGGATGATGGCTTGCATCCATCCAAGAAGGGGACCTCGATCCTGAGTGACAAGTTTACATGCATCTGCAGCGAGCATTTAAGCTGGCCAAGGGGGTAGAGACAAGAGGGTCAGGAGGCTTAGTAACAACCCCCAAAGGGCACATGCAGAAAAATAATTTGATGGCAAGTACAACTGAAGTTGTCAGAGGGGAGGCCAAAGTGGTGGAATCAGGACCACACAAGAAAGGTAACTGGGGCCGGGGAAGGAGGCAGGAGAGCAGTAAAAGGGGCAGAGTGAGAAATCTAAAATGCACAATGTGGAAGGCCATGGTAACTCAAAGTCAAAGTCAAAAGGTTTTATTGATCGGCAATAAAGCTATTATAGTATACTAAAACTAAAACAAGTTCAAAACAGGCCAAACAAATGCACAGCATAAGTCAATATTAAGTATCACAATTACACACATTTTATATACATATAATCAGATACCAACAGACATAGACAAGAATTATATTTTGGATCTCTTACTTACATCTATTAAAAATATGAAAAGTACAACACTTCCTGTGAGCACACTGAATAGGAACAATTACATCGATCAGTATATCTAATGAACTGCTTATTAAATTCCAATACCTACTTATCCAGAGGGATTTCACACCAACATAAGTATAAAAGAGAAAAAAGGAAAAATGTGAGCTTTTTCTTGGGCTCAGCAATTCTGCTTAGCTGCATTACCACAAAGAACAACAGGTTTTTCACTACTAAAATAACACTACCAATATTTATAATAATCAGTGAGTTTGGTTTAGTGCAATGGGCCCTTAAATCTTTCATAGTTTTAAACTACAGTTCTTCAAGAATAATTATGGGCTAGAGGCTCTTAAAGCATTCATATGGTTCACATGGTTCAGTTTTTAACCCTAAAAGGGACCCCATATTCACTTGTCCATATACATAAAACTTAAGGCCCTGATTTATCAGGCCCAACCTAAAACAGTGCACATAAATCCACTGCAAACAAGCAGTGAACAAAGAAGAGGCTCCTATTTTACTCCAGTCCATCTTTTGTATGGTATTGATTTCCTTATCACTTAGAGGGTCCATAGAAAGAGCAGCACAGGTATCCCAGAGTTCACTTTCTGAATATACCTTTAGAAACATAGAAACATATACTTTGACGGCAGATAAGGACCGCTTGGCCCATCTAGTCTGCCCATTTCCCTAGCTACAGGATAGGCCGCAGATCCTAGTTACCAACAGCCTATTTTTTCCTACCCCCCACAAGAATTGCCTTATGACTGTCCCATGCATTCTTGAATTCTCCCACAGTTTTAGACCCCACAACCTCCTCAGGAAGGCTGTTCCATGCATCCACTACCCTCTCAGTGAAAAATACTTCCTCACATTGCCCCTGAACCGCCCCCTCTATCTTTAAATTGTGTCCCCTTGTTCTTGCACGTCTCTTTTTCTGAAAGATGCTACCCTCTTGGACTTTGCTGATTCCACTGAGGTACTTAAAAGTTTCTATCATGTCCCCCCTCTTTCTTCTTTCCTCAAGGGTATACATATTAAGCTCCTCAAGTCTCTCCTCGTATGGCTTCTCTTGCAGAACCTGCACCATTTTAGTTGCCCTTCTCTGGACTGCCTCTATCCTGTCTATGTCCTTGCGGAGATGGAGTCTCCAGAACTGGACGCAGTACTCCAGATGGGGTCTCACCAACTGTCTATACAGCAGGATAACAGCTTCCTGTTTTCTGCTGCTGATGCCTCTCCCTATGCATCCCAGTATACCCCAGCCCTCCCTACTGCCTTCTCACATTGCTTGCTAACCTTAAGGTCATCTGATATGATTACCCCCAGGTCTCTTTCCTTTTTTGTTGTTGTTACTACCTCCCCCCATTGTGTATTCTTCCCCTGGGTTCTTGTTTCCCAGGTGCATTATTTTGGACTTCTTTGCACTGAATCCCAGCTGCCATACTTCTGACCATTCCTCCAACCTTGCCAAGTCCTTTCACATCCTTTCCATGCCTCCTTGTGTATCAACCCTGTTGCAGATCTTTGTGTCATCTGCAAAGAGGCATACTTTTCCTTCCAGTCCCTCTGCAATGTCACTTATAAAGACATTAAAAAGGACTGGACCCAGCACTGAACCCTGGGGTACCTCACTAGTAACAGCTCTTTCTTCAAAGTGGACTCCATTTACAATTACCTTCTGTGTCCTGTTGTCCAACCAATGTTTTACCCAGGCTACCACCCTGGGACCCACTCCCAGGCTGGTTAATTTGACTATTAATCTTTTGTGTGGGACTGTGTTAAATGCCTTGCTAAAGTCTAGGTAGGCCATGTCCACAGTCCCTTCCTGGTCCACTACTTTGGTCATTCAGTCAAAGAAATCTATTAGATTTGTCTGATATAACCTTCCCGCTCTGAACCCATGCTACCTTGGGTCCTATGCCCCACTGGCTTCTAGGTGCTCAACAATTCTTTCCTTCAGAAGTGACTCCATCACTTTCCCTACCACAGAGGTCAAACTGACAGGTCTGTAGTTTCCTGCCTCTGTCTTGATCCCACTTTTGTGAAGAGGAATCACATCTGCCTTCCTCCAGTCCTCGGGTACCACACCATCCTCCCATGATTTATTAAAAAGAGTAGCCAGTGGTTTCACTAGTTCCCCCTTAATTCTTTTAGAATTCTGGGGTGAATTCCATCAGGCCCCATTGCTTTGTCCACCTTCAGTTTTAGGAGTTCTTGCAGAACTCTTTCTTCTGTGAAAGGACTGGGATCGACCCCTTATCAAGAGTGCTTCTGTTAATTGGATTAGGCACTTCCTCCTCTTTGTGAATACTGAGCAGAAATATTCGTTCAGTATCCCTGTTTTTCACTGTCCCCTGCCCACCCAATTGCTCATTCTATTCAGCCTCACTATCCCTCCCTTGTCTTTCTATGCTGATGTACCTATAAAAGGTTTTATCCCCTTCTTAACTGAGTTGGGTATCTTTTCCTCAGTTTGGGCCTTTGCTATTCTGACTTCCTTCCCTGCTTCCTTCTGCCTTAACTGGTACAGCTCTCTGTCCTGCTCCTTCTGGGTTTCCTTATACTTCTGGAATGCTATCTTTTTCTCCCTGACTTTCCCAGCCACCTCTTTTGAGAACCATAGTGGCTTTTTCTTTCATTTTGATTTGTTTATTTGCTTCACACAAAGGTTTGTTGCCTCTGTGATGGCAGTTTTGATGATTCCCCATTGTTGCTTCACCCCTCTTACTAGTCTGTTTGATAGTGCTTTTCTGAGGCACTCTCCCATCTTGCCAAAATCAGCCCTCCTGAAGTCCAGTGCCCTCACTTTTGTATGGCTTGACTCTGTAGCTGAGTTTAACATGAACCACACTGTTTGACGGTCACTTGTTCCCAGATGGCAACCCACTTCTAGATCTGAGATCCTCTCACTGCCCCCATTTGAGAGTACCAGGTCTAAGATTGCTCCCTTATGAGTGGGTTCCAAAACTAGCTGTCTGAGGCCTGCCACCTGTAGGGCGTCGAGAATGGCCCTGCTCTTGGATGTAGCTGCAGCAAATGTGCTCCAGTTAACATCTGGCATATTCAGGTCTCCCATCAATAGTATCTCCCCTTTCTCTGCCATCCTAAGAATGCTTTCTATCATATCCTTGTCCATTCCCTCCCCCTGATATGGGAGTCTGTACACAACCCCTGTGCAGATTGTGGTGCCCTTTCCAATCTCCAAGGTGACCCACAGTGCCTCTTCTCCTCCCTGTTTACTCTTTTGTTCAGTTGCTTTTATCCCTTCCTTTACATAGAGAGCTACTCCTCCCCCTCTTCTCCCCTGCCTGTCTCTCCTGTAGGTTATGTACCCTGGTATGTTAACATCCCAGTCATGGTTCTCTGTGTACCATGTTTCTGTGACTGCTACTTTATCTAGGCATCCCTCTTCCATCGAGGCCACTGGCTCAGGGAGCTTGTTGCCCAGACTACGGGCATTGGTACTCATTACCCTCCATTTCCTGATGGCCTTACTCCTTTTTGCCCCAGCCCTGTCCTTCTTGCCTAAGTCACTTTCCCCATTTACCCCGCCCTTCTACCTATTGACACCTCTATGTTGGTGTTTACCGCACTTACTACCATGATTTTTGTGGGGGGCTAGGATTTCCCTGCTCCTTTCCAGTGCCTCCCCCCTTGGCTAGTTTAAATGCTTGCTAATGAAGCATTTAAACCTGTCACCTAGGATCCTGGTTCCCCTCCTGGACAGATGCAGCCCATCATGCCAGTATAGGCTTGCATCACTCCAGGTGGACCTCCAGTCCCCAATGAAGCCAAATCCCTGCACTCTGCAACAGTTTTTCAAGCACTGATTGAGTACCATGATGTGGAACACCCTAGCATCTCCTACGCCATAGATGGGCAGCACCTCCAAGAAGGTTACCATGCGTGCTACTTGTCTAAGGCCCCTCTCCAATTCCACAAACTCTTCCTGCACTTCTCTAATCCCTTTAGGTGGACAATGACATCCAGCTCCCTCCCCTGTGCAGCTGCTCCGGCAATCTTGAGGATTCGCTCCCTGTCCCTCCAAGCCATGGTCCCAGGCAGGCACCTTACCTCCCTCTCCCCTTCCTCCCCCAGTTCTACCTTCCTAACAATGGAGTTCCCCACCAGGAGTTGTTTTCTTCCCCTGTGGGGTCCCATGCCACCCTCCTGTGGGTCTCCTTTGTGGAGGTTCCCAGCATCCTCCTTGGTCTCCACTGCGGGTGCCTCCATAGAGGAACCACACTTTGCCAGAATGGCATAGGGATTGTGGAGAGGTACAACTGGAGGGATGCACCTCTGTTCCACCACCCTCACCCTCCCTGAGCCAAACTGTTGTCCAACCGCTCCTCTTTCTTGGCAACCTCTGAGGCAACGACAGTGACACTGGTGGTCCCTGGATGGAAGAGGAGGTCCCACAAATCCTGGCCAACTCAGCCTGGAGGTGAACAACCTCCTCCCTCCGCCCAGAGAGGTGTCTGCAGATGGGACAACACCACATCCTCCAGAACATCTCCCGGAAGACTGCTGCTCCGCAGCCACTGCACTGCACCACTCCCATCATGTCTTATTTCTGGCCCCTTAACTGTTTGGAATCCTTACTCTTTCCTCTGTTTTTTTTTTCTCTTCTCCCTCTACTTACTTTCTGCCTGTGTGCCCTTTAAGTTCCTGATTGTCCTGTTCTGAGACAAGAATATCCTATATTTCTCAGTAGACCCCTTACTTGCTCAGAGGCAGACCTCCAGCAGCTAGAGGGGACTGGAGAGCTACTCTTGCCCTTCTAGGATGGTGGGTCTTTGGTGTCTCTGTGATCACTCACTTTCTGCTCCCAAACAGGAAGTTCCTGTTGTCAGTCAAATCTTGTGCCTTTAAAAGTAGAACTAGCTTTGGGTGGGAGGGAAGGAGGGCAATATAGTCCCACTAGAGAAGTCCAGTCACAGTGCAGTCCTTCCTCCTGGTGTCTTCTGCCAAGCTACTAGTAGAATCTTTCTAAGGCAGTCTTTAAATTTAGCTTCCTTCTAGCTAAGCCACTCCCCCTACTTACTAGATCTTTCTACGAGTAATTTAAACTGCACAGCTATCAAGTCCTTTCAATCACCTGAGATTTACACCTAGATAACTGTTCAGATAACCATTCAGTTCAGTTATCTCAGACAAACACTTTTTTTTTGTTTTGTTTGTTAGTTTGTTTTTTACCCTAAATTAAAGGTCCAAGTACAAGAGTTCTACTTCTTTAGTCCCAGTACAGAAGTCCAGTCACACAGCAGCCCTTCCTCCTGGTGTCTTCTGCCAATGTCAGCAATACACTCCTCAGACAATAAGGTCCAGCTGAAACACATTAAAAATGCTAATAGGTATGAAATGGCACCACAAGTTTCCTTTTGTATGAGTTGCAACAAATTCTAAACAATAAAATTAAAGTTCATTTAAAATACTGGAGTTCATGCTCCGTAGCAATACTTCTCTTAAGAGCTTCATATAATCTGCTGAATTTTAAATCAAGAGTCTCATAGAGCATCCTATTATAGAGAATTTGCCATGTAAAAGAGCATCAGTGTTACTGTTTAAGCACATTTCAAAAGCAAAATAAGTATTAATTGCCATTTTCAAATATTCGGGAGCCAGGCCATTTAAACAATTTTGCCATGTGGCTTCTTAGGCTAGGAGTCCTATCAAGGCAGTCAAGACAGTAATTATCTTTCATTATAAATCTTGATTCATTATCCAATCAGAAAAAGGCTGTGAGAAACATCGAGGGCAATGGGTTTTTCAATGTTTCTGCCCATTGTTTCAAGCATCTATAAGCATTAAAGGCAGTCCGCCTATACATTGATTTCCCAACCAGGTGAGTTGCCATTTTTCTTCGCCAATAAGCATAAATAAATTTCCCTGCTTACCATTCATATAAGTGACTGGATTCCTAACTAAATTTTCCCTTGATGTCTATTTGGTAAAATACTCTTTGACCTCTTAAGGACACACTGGCTCCCTTTTTGCAGATATCTATAGATTTAGATAGTTCCACTCAAACTTGGACTTGTAACATTGCCACCTTCTGTCTCCCTTCTCCCATCTTGATCATTCCACGGCCACACATGCAAATTAAACAGAAGAGAAATGCTCCACTGAGCATAATAACATCAGGGTGGGCAAGATAAAAGCAGTAACAATCCTCCCCCCCGGGTAATATTGGCATACCTCTAGCAGGCCAAAATCAGGCATGTCAGCATAGAATGCTATTCCACTCCTCTTGTTCTCTCCTCTCGGGGCCTCTCGGGTCACATCACCATAGAAGGACTCCGAAAAATCCATTCATTCAGTTTTTCATTCCTGCAGTCAGGAACTGCCAATTAAAATAACTCCAGTTTCATTCATAAGATTCCTAAAATTTCAGCCCCAGCTCTTACAGCTAGAATGAGGCAAAAACCCTCTCGCTCCGTAAGCGTTTCTAACTTCCTGAACACCAGACACCAAAATCTGTAGACTTACAGACTCTGGTTGCCTGTATTGTTTAGCAGACTCTCTATAAAAATATTACTAATATCATTTACTGAAGGAGAGAAGAGTTTCATTACTTACTGCTCTGCACTCCTAATATTGACCGGAGGATCAGCGAGAGAAGTGGCTAAACCGTCAAACATTAACCAAACGATATTATTCAGCAACAGAAGCTGTTTCTAAAATCCCCACTTTATTTCTAATTAAGAAATAACACTAGTTTCATTCATAGGTTATTGAGGCAGTGTTGAGAAAATAATATAAGAGACAAAGATCTTTGGTTTAGTTAGGAGCACTTGGATACCGTGGCATGGTGTTGAGCGGAGCAGCAGCGCAGCCATCTTGCTGCTCTGCCCACCCAGCCCAGTCTCCTTATTTTCCAGTCTCCACTCTTCAAAGACCAACTGGAAAATAATGCCCACAGCTGGGGAAATAAACTCCCAGACCTGGAGACTTGACAGTAGAAGCAGACCGGGACATAGTAGCAATGAATGAAACCTGGTACACAGCAAATCAGTATGCTGACCGTACGGCAAAACCTGCACTATGTAATCCCCCAAAGTAACAATCTCGACAGGTTTAGAAATTGTCGCTGTGAGGGACCCAAGGGTGACAGTTTGCTCTTTCACCATGTATTGCCCTCACCCTCAGAATTAGTGGCGGCGCTGCACCGGGACACACCAGAGCATGTGCCCTGGTCAAAAAATGCTGTGCCCAGTTCGTGCCCTGGAGCTCCAACTGAACCGCCCATAATTTTTTTTTGCTAGCCTCTGTCCTTCTTGGTAAGCTGGAGAGTGGAGAAGGACCGACGTCACGTCAGAAAACAAAAGTCAAGGGGCCTTTTCCGGGTTGCAGGAGGGGAGAAGGAGGGCATAGCCGCTGATATACCTTTCAATTTTGCAGGCTTTTCCCATGCTTAAGTCACCTTTGTTTGGGTGGAGGGAGGCTTCACTGCTTAGTTTGCAGACATTTGGAATTAAGTCCTTTATTAGGTCTGCCAGAAGGATGGCTAGGATTGGCTGCAACATTCAGGCTGTGAGGGCATGGCTAGTCCTGACGGCGTGTTTCAATAATGAGGAGCCAAGTACAATGCCACAAGTATTGAAAATGTCCCTGTTCCTGTGCCAAGAGGGAGAAGAAGCATGCCCTGAAAGTGCAGTAATTCACTTCAGTTTAGTATGCCGGAGGTCTGGATGAGTACATTCTGTGATTGACACATATTGTCTACTATGGCGGAGGGTAAAAGCAGAACAAGCCGCCGTAGTGAGACAGCTGACTGAGGTTGGGACTGGACCAGTTGTGGGTACAAGGCAAGGCAGGTGGACTGATCACTGAGCGAGGAGTCGATGATAACTGGATATACAGAGTAGACTGTCCGTTATCACCTGCTTTTTTTCACTGATCACCTAGGATGTGTTGGTGCTTCTCCTTGTAGCAGCTGCCTGCAGCACCACTGGGAGAGCCACTGAGCAGACAGAGGAGCCTGCCTTGCCACAGTTGTAATTATTTTTTGAATACTCCAGGTCGGAAGGGAGTTGGATGATTGGCGAGATGGCAATGGACTGAATTTTGGCCTGTTGCCACTGCCTTCGTTTAAGCCAGCCCCGCTGAGCCACCACCCACCACAAACTGCACTGCAGACTCAGGTATGTTAAAAAGTAAATGTGTAAATCTTGGTGCTGTAACAACAAACTGAAGCTGCTTGTTGAGTTCAGTTTGCTAGCTGTCTGTTCTTTCCAGTTTCCACTGCTCAAAGTTTTAACCATTTCAGAGATTTTATTAACTTAATGATGCACTGTTTCAGAACAGAATTAATCTATCATGGCAGTCTGGCACAGGAGGTAGTGGGTTGTTTGTTTTTTGTTTCCTTCACAGAGACACAGGCTTGTCAATCAGACAAGTTTTTTTTTTTCACACTAGGAGGTTCTGTGTAAATTTCCTTGCAAGTCACTGGTCTGCAGTAGTTCTAACGTATTGTGTTCTGGGGCCATGTAATGTGGCTATAGTGGGTGTCAGGGCTGCACTGGGACTGGTTAGGCTAAGGAAGCAGTTGGGACCATGAGTCTGGGAGATGGTAATGTGGCTACTGCGGGGCCAAGGGCTGCACTGGGACCATTTGGGATGAGGAGGCAGCTGGGACCATGATATGGATACTGTGGCAGCCAAGGCTACACTGGGACTGGTTCAGATGAGAAAGTAGCTGGGACCATGAGTCTTGGCGATGGCAATGTGTCTACTGTGGGAGCCAAGGCTGTACTGTGTCCTTGGAGGGGGAGATGGTGACATGCCTATTGTGGGAGCCAGGGCTGCACTGGGACTGGTTTGGATGAGAAGGCAGGTGGGACCATGATATGGCTACTGTAATGTCCAAAGATGCACTGGGATGGTTGGAATGAGGAAGTAGCTGGGACCATGAATCTGGGGGGGTGGTACTGTAATGGGGGCTGCACAACATTATCTACTAACATGTACACTGGGACCACATTGCACATATAAGGAATAATTTGTCATGTGTTTAATGGTCCCCACAATAGCCACATCATACTCCCGGTTTCTATAGGTGCCCTGGCTGCCAACTTTGGTACCCACCCAGTGCCCTGGTAACCAACAGAAGCTGGAGCCGCCACTGCTCAGAATCAACTACAATTCAGAGTTGATAATCATTAGTAGGGGGGGCATGGGGGACACAGCTCCCCCGAGAGAAACACACTGATGTTGAAAAGATGAAAGTTTGTCTGTTAGCACTGGGGATAGTGCTATGCCAAATGTCGACAACAGTATTGTTGACTCAGCATAGGTAAATCCTGAAAATCATGGGTGAGAAATCAATGTACTGGGTTATGCTCCATTCAGGAGGGATCAGATAGGTAAAAATGGGGGGGAGTCACCCTGTATGTCAGGAAGGGTATAAAGGCAACACAGGTATATGGTAAGCGGGGGAGACTGAAGCACTGTGGGTCACTCTTGAATATGGAAATGGCACAGCAATATGCACAGGGGTGATATACAGGCCTCCAGGACAGGGGGAGGAAGTGGACAGGAGCTAGTTGATGAAATGCACGAAATGGCAATGAAAGGTGAAATTCTGCTGATGGGGAATTTCAATATGCCAGACATGGATTGGACCACTCAGGCAGCTGCTTCAGCCAGAAGCAGAGGCATCCAAGATTCCCTACGGGAGGCAGGACCCAGGCAGCTTGTGCTTGATCCCACCAGGGACAGGGCAATTCTGGATCTAGTGATGACCAATGGGGATAGAATCACAAATGTCTGGGTAGAAGGGCAACTGGAATCCAGTGACCACTGGGATCCAGCGATCACCACATAGTGTGGTTCACCATGCGGACAGGGACTCAGTAAAGTCACACTAGGTCAAAGGTTTTGGATTTCAAAACGGCAGACTTTGCTGAAATGGGGAGGAGTATCAAAATAGCACTGGAGAAAAGGAGGAAGGGGGTGAAAGAGTAGTGAGAGCACTTAAAAGGAGCCATAGTGGAAGTGACAAACCAATGCATCAGATTGGTATCAAAAGGCAAGAGAAGGAGAAAGCCACTATGGTTATTGAAAGAGGTGGCAGACAAAGTAAGGGCTAAACCACTCTTCGCAACCACCTCTTCAATATCCACTCCTGCAACTGCTTCTAATTCTTTCACTCTCTTACCCACTCTGATCCAATATTCTCTGACAAAGTCCATTATGGACTGCACCCCCATCTTTAACACCAATCCCATGATTAGGTCTGACTACTATGTTTAGATGCCTTCTCAAGCTTATAATGCCTCACTGCTGTTATGTTGTAAATATTGTCATCCAAAGGTTATAAATAATGTCAGAAAATACCTACTTCCAAATCTTGTAAATACTGTCTGTGACAAATGTCTGTAACACATGCTTAATGTAACTACTGTTATACCATGTATCTCATGTTTAATGTAATTGTCTTTATACCTACTCTATGTTTCCATCTGTCTTACATGTGACGAGGTACCTTTGCAAATGAGCCTCTGGCTCAAAGGTTGTAAACCGATATATCAAATAAATAAATAAAAATAAATAAATAAAAGGGCAAGATTTTAGGAAATATAAGGAGACCCAAAGGAAGGAGGACAGGGAGGTGTACCTAGAGTGTGTAAAAGAAGCAGGGAGGGCAGTAAGGAGAGAAAAGGTGTAGACTGAGGAAGAATTAGCACAGACAGTAAAGAAAGGGGGCAAGACATTCTACAGGTAAATCAGCGAAAGAAGGAAAACTGGGCGGGGGGTGTTAGGATCAAAGGGGAGGAAGGGGAGTGTAAGGAGGGAGACATGGATAAGGCAGATATACTGAATAAATACTTCTGTTCAGTATTCACAGAAGAGGGGGAGGGACAGGGACCACAGCTGAGCAACAGATGCCAAGGGAGGGGGAGGTGGATTGCAATCCATTCACAGGAGAGTCCTGCAGAAGCTCACTAAATTGAAGGTGAACAAAGCAATGGGGCACAGACGGCATACACCTGAGGATATTAAGGGAGCTGTGAAGAGAGCTAGCAGAACCTCTGGCAGCCTTGTTTACCGAGTCACTCAACACTGGAGTGGTGCCAGAGGATTGGAGCAGGGCACATTGCCTGTACACATATATGACAGTAGAGAGGAGACAGGGAACTACAGGCCAGTTAGCCTCACCTCAGTAGAGGGGAAGATCATGGAGACACTGCTGAAAGAAAGGATAGGGGGACATCTGAAAGCTATCGGTGCCCAGGACCCTAGGCAGCATGGTTTCACAGTGGAAGGTCATGTCAAACAAATCAGATAGATTTGTCTGACTGGGTGACGAAGCAAGTAAATTGGGGGGGCAGTGGACATCACCTTACTCGATTTCAGCAAAGCCTTCAACCCTCTCCAACATAAGAGGCTGGTTAGTAAGATGGGTAGTCTGGGAATGGGAGACAAGGTGGTAAACTGGGCTAGGAACTGGCTAACAGATAGGAGGCAGAGGGTGGTAGTAAATGGGGTACAATCTGGGGAGAGGGTTGACCAGCGGGGTGCCTCTGGGATTGGTCCTTGTGCCAGCCCTGATCAACTTCTTCATTAATGACATTGTAGAGGGGCTGGAAGAAAAGGTCTGCCTGTTGAAGATGACACCAAGATCTGTAACAGGGTGGATATTCCAGAAGAGATAGAGAAAATGAGAAAGGACATGGATAAGCTTGATAAACTATCTCAGAAGTGGCAACTGAGGTTTAATTCAAAGAGGTGCAAAATGATGCACTTGGGGTATAGAAACCCTGGAGAGAGTTACAGGATGGGGGGTTGCTGAGAGTCGCTAAGGAAGAAAGGAACCTGGGGATTATTATTTCAGATGACCTAAAAATGTCAAAGCAGAGTACAAAAGCAGCAGCGAAGGCCACTTGCATGCTGGGGTGCATAGGCAGGGGTATCACCAGCAGAAGACGGGAAGTAGTGATGTTATATAAAACCCTTGTTAGGCCTCACATGGAGTACTGTGTGCAGTTCTGGAGGCCACATCGTTGAAAGGACATTAATAGGCAGAAGACAGTCCACAAAAGAGTGACTAAGATGGTACAGGGCTTGCACCACAAAACTTATGAGGAGAGATTAAGGGACCTCAATATGTACTCGCTAGAGGAGAGGAGGGAGAGAGGGAACATGATAAAAACATTCAAGTACCTCAAGGGCATAAACAGGGTGCAGGGGGAGACATCTTCCAATATAAGAGGAGTACAAAAATGAGGGGGCATGACATGAAATTGGAAGGTGGCAGGTTAAGAGAGAATGTGAGGAAGTTCTTCAAACAGTGGGTGATGGACGCATGGAATGGTCTGCCACAGGAGGTGGTGGGAGCAAGCACTGTGGTTGTGTTTAGATGTCCACCACTGCTGGCCAAGCAGCCTTCTCTTTCCATATGCCTAAATTGTGGAATTCACTCCCCTCGGACATTCGCCATGCCTCCTCAGCACACGACCTCAGCTCCCTCCTCAAAGCTTACTTCTGCTCCACATGCGAATGCATCTAACCATCCCTTCTCCCTGTCTCAAGCTTGAGCACTTATTAACCTGGTTGCAAGGTTGGCAGTTCATGCTGCTGCACTGAAACTCTGACTGTGTTATACTTGGACCCGCCGTAATATTCTGAGATCTGGGATTTTTACTATAGCATAGAAATTTTCCTACTGCTTGTAACACTATATCTGTTGTATCTCTGTTTATAATAGTGTACTGTGCAACACAATATCTTGTGGTATCTCTGTTTAAAATAATGTATTGTGTCCTTTGTACTGTCCCCCTCCCCCGGATGCATCTGGAATCGAGCAATCATCTGCTCAGTATGCCTTCCTGGTAAAACTTTTAAATAAATAAAATTTAAACATGCATGGGACAGGCATAGGGGAACCATAGAGGTAAAACAGAGGGAGGGTCAAAAAGTGTAATCAAGTATAGGGCTTACGGGCAGACTAGATGAGCCTAATGGTCCTTATCTGCTGACAATATCTATGTTTCTATATTTCATGCTGGATACTTCCTTGGCTGCTAAAGTAGAAATTGCCTCTGGCTGCACTGCCCCCTCTCTATACTCAGTAGCCTGCCTCTTTGCTTGACTATATATAGTAATATAGATATTTGTTCTGCTATTGAAATCAATGCTCATAATCACATCCATGGGGGGGTCTGGTACTACTCCCACCTCCTGTATACCTTGCCCGATTTCCCAGCTTAGGAAGACTCTTGCCAAAAGCACTGAGACCACAGGGCTGATCATTCCCTGAATCGTGGAAAATTGGCTTGGCAGAATCTGTTCCACCTCAGTTAAATTCTGCTTCACCATGGAGAGGGACACACCTGTGTCTCTGAACCCCGTGTTATTTTTCCATTAATAAAGACTAGGTGCTGATAAGAAGTTGCATTAACAGAGACTACATTCTCTGCACAGGCCCATAATTACTCCCTTCTAGGTTATATACATATGTATATGTATATATATATATATATCAATTCTGTACCTTATTCCTATGCTTTGGACAACTGTATCTCAGTGGATGATGGAACGCAATTGTGCATGGAGAGCCATATACTGTAGAAAGTCATTCTGCTGCAGTAGTGACATTCTTACTAATGCAGAATGACTTTTCATTCAGAGTTAGTAAGGACATCACAATACAAGTGCTCAGGGCATTGACAAGAGTGGGTTGTGAGTATGTGGTTCCTGAGGGTGATTTTGAATGCACCAATTTTAGGGAGGCTGGTGACACTCACAGGAAGGGAGTTGAACCAGGATGGGGTCTTGTAAGAGAAGGTCCTTTGTGTAAGGGAGGTTCTTACCCATGGGACTGCTAGGGAGGGCTTATCGGTGCTGTGGGTGAGGATGGTGGAGGTCAAACAGCGGAGAGAGGATGCAGCACCTGGTGGCGTTAGTCAGATGAGGGTCTTTTGGGCCATATGGCAGGACTGGTGTAGTAGCCTTCCCTCAAAGCTGAGTATTTGAGTGAGGGAGAAGAGGGTGCAGGAGTGGATTAGCCGGTCTGCACTGGACAGGAGCCTGTAGGCTTTGTTGATAGACACTTTTATTTTACTGAGGGTGGTGGTGTCTGCAGCTGCATAGATCACTAGACTGTAATCAATTAAGGATAGTACTGATGAGGTGATGGCTAGTCAGAGGGTTTCGGGGGGTAGACAGTCTTTGTGGTGGTACAGTAGGCCAATGTGTATGTTGGTCACAGATGTGAGAGCATCAATGTGAGTGTAGAAGGTGAGGGCTGGGTCAAAAGTTATGCCTAGGTATTTATAGGAGGTGACCTGCTCAATGGGTTGGAGGGAGCTGGAGAGTATCTGCAGTGGGGAGTTTCATGGCCTTGGTCTTTTTCGGGTTCAGGATAAGTCTAGAGTCCACAAACCAGCGTTCGGTCAGGTTAAAAGAGTGCTGGAAGGAGGTCTGCAGACTGGTGGGGTTGGCGTGGGACTCACAGAGGATGTGTTATCTGCATAGAGTAGGATCTTGCCATCACATTAGTTTGGTAGTGCATTGAGGAACAAACTGAAAATTATCGGACCCAGGATGGACCCCGGTGGGACCCCTGAGTGGATGGTGCGGGTACTGGAGAATGTTGTATCGATCTTAACGAGTTGTGTTCTAGAGGATAGGTAGCTTGTGAACCAAGCTAGGGGGCCCAGTGAGAAACCTCACTTGCTGGAGGGAGTCAAGGAGGAGGGGGTGACTGACCTTATCCAAAGCCTTGGAGAAGTCTATGAACATGACTCCTGTTAGCTGGCCTTTGTCGAGCGCGTCATGGAGGAAATTAGAGAATTCGAGGAGCGCCATGGTGGTGCTATGGCCTGCATTTTATTAATGTCCTGTATGATTATTACATGATTTCCCTGTTATTTTTATTTGCATAGCACTTTATTTTATCTTTTATTTCTGTCATGCAATTGTTCTGTGGATTGAGTCACCTGTAATTCACTGTAATTGCTTTTATGTGTTGCACCTACCATTGTTGTCTATATGTATATTGGTATGTCCCTGTTTGTATGTAATGAGGGCCTACTTGTGAATGAGCCTGCTCAATGGAGCTTTTCCTGTGATAGACTTGAATTGAATTAAGCACCCGGGATAGGGCATCCTAAAAATAAAATTGTCTCACCTTACCATTATTTTGGCTTTTTGGGTGAGATCTCCATACTAGTACTCACATTTTCAGGTGGTACTTTCTGTTGCACAATCTCCATCACTTTCTCATGTTCATGTTCTCTTGCTCTCTCTTGGTGCTCTTTATCTTACTCCTCATAAATCTGAAGCTCATGATGGCATGGGCCCGCTTCTTCCTTTGCCTGCAGCTTTGTTTTCTGCAGCTCTACCTCCACATTCTCCTTTTGCAGCTTAGCTTCTGCCTTTTTACATTATCAGAGTTAGTTCCAGTCTCCTCATCTTGGTCTGTTATGGTTGCTCAGGGATACTCGCACTGATCTCGGTCTCATGGCTCTGTTCAGCCTCCTATGTGACCCCAGTTTCATTATTGACAAGGTCACTTTTCTAAAGCATCTCTCTGAGATCTGACTTTGTTTGCTACTCACAGGGGACACCCCACTGTTGGCACAAATCCTGGCATCTTGGTAGTTCATCCGAAAAGTATGTATACAAAACAATTGAAAACACTGGCCTCTTTCCTGTTAACCTCACAGTGCCTTTATGACATCATAGTGGTCACCATGACAACAAACTATGATGTTACAAACAGCAATTGTGTGGTTAACAGTGGACAGTCAGATACATTTTGAAAGACTCAGTGAAATAATTTCTGTATTATCTACAATATTTAGTAGACCAACTGATGGGGAAAGTAAAAAACAAAATAACAAATAACTGGAAAACAAGTTAAAAGACTCTAGCTTTTTTAAGCTTTCTTATTACAATACAGTTGCTCTTCAAGGAAGTGTTCAGTAGGCTTTTCCTATTTGTAATTCATTATGTTTCGAACTGTTTATTTCTGAATTTCTTAATGTTGTATTTAGTTTTCTGTGTATCTTGAACATTTTAGTGTAAATACATATTTTATATTCAATATAAATCTGTGTCTGCTGTGTTTTAATAAGCACTGGTAATCTAGTTTTATTGGGCAATGCCATGTTCCACTTCTGGAGAGAACACTGAAACTTAAAAAGTGACACCTGCATCTGATGACTAAGGGGGTTCCTATTGTCCAAGAGACCTTGTGCTGTGAGAGCAAGAGTCTGACTTTGTGCTCTATGAGCAGAAGTCTGTGGTGGGATATAAAAGAAGCATCCATGATTCAACTGTACCCAGACAGGTGACAACATGACACAGTAAATGAGCTGGTCCCAAATAACACCACCCAGGGCATCTTGGGTGAGTTGTGACAAGCTGGAGGAAGAGCACAGGGATAGTGCACTCCTTCTTGAATGGGTGCCAAGTGAGGGGCATCATGAAGTATAAACTATACTGGAATTCTTTGATTTTGCAGTTGTGGAATTTTCCACAGAATTTGCATCATGCCACAGAACATATATATACATAGTGCCACAGAATTCATTGTTCTTGGTGAATTTTCATTCAAATATACTGTTTTTATGTTGGCACATTTGCGCAGCCAACATCTTGGGGTAGTGCAGATTTGAAGGCATGGTTACTGTTGGGCGAATGCAGGGCATGCACCAGTAGGGGTGTCCCTCATTCCCCAATCAGCCTGCATGCCGGTGCCACACCACCCGGGTGAGCACATTAAGGAAAGGTCTGATGCAATGCCAGCAAAGCTCATCACACACAGTGGACCCTTCCTATGTGCTTGCCAGCTGGAAACATGGCGGCACAGTGGCCGCTAAAGAGAGTGCCCAATCCCCGGTTGGCTTACCCTGCCCATGTATGTGCTGAGGGAGGAGCCCACTCCCCATTGGCAGAATGTGTCCCCCCCGCTTTGTTGTTTGCCAACGGGTGCCCAATCCCCATCGGCACCCGTCCCCCCCTTCCCGGTGTAATGTGCCGACGGGGGAGCCCACTTCTCATCTGCATGATGTCCCCCCCTTCTTCTGTGCCGACAGGGATGCCCAATCCCCCATTGGCTACTGTACCCCTCCCAAAAGGAAACCACCTGTAAAAAAGAAAACCATCCACAGTGTGTTTTTTTAGTACCTGTAAGCAGAAAACGGTCCCTAGTAGTCTCCCTACCCACTATCCGCATCCACCCACTTCGCACCCTGCCTCCCCACACCCCCCCTCTCCCCATACTTACCTCTGGAGCATGGCACAACGATCTTCGGTGGACCGGGAACATGTCTTCACTCTTCAAAGCCCACCGCGAACTGAGGAAATGCTAGTAAACTGTATAATGGAATAAATAGGGTTTTTTCAACATTGATGCATATCGCATGCATTTTTTTGAATTTTTGCACCAAATTTTCAACATGGGGTTTTTGGGACCCATCCTCATGAATTCTGTCACAGTTATGATGTTAATCAGTCCCGAAAGGTGATTTTGCAGTCACTGCACTGTGGCAGTGTTCATGAGGTGGGCTCTCTAGAAGCCTGTGTTGAAAATTTGGTGGAAAAAATCCAATAAATGGCTGTTTTACGAGCGTGCGTTGCACAGTTTCTACACATGCTCGTAACTTCAAGAATTCACAATATTTTCATGCCAGATTTTCAGCATTGTCATTTTTCTACACCTCCTTGTGAACAGTACAGCTGTCATTTTTCACATCCTGGCTGAAATGTGTTTCTGCACTTCCGGCACACAATACCGCGGTTGCTGTGGGAAATCAGTGTTCGGGGTAGATTACGAAAATTATAGTGACACTGCACATGAGCAGAGGTCTTAAAATGGCTATGTTGAAAATTTGGTGATGATACTCCATAAAATGACTGTTACGAGCGTGCTTTGTGCAGTTTGCATGCACGCTCGTAACATTGTACATTTGTAATATTTTCACTCTGAATTTTCACCGTTGGCATTTTTCCACACCTCTTGATGAACAGTACAGCTGTCATTTTACATATCCTGCCCAAAATGTGTTTTCGCACGTCCGGCGCAAAATTACGCAGTCGCTATGCAAAATCACTTTTTGGGATAGTTTGAGGAAATGACAGTGATGCTGTGCATGAGCAGTGGTGCTAAAATGCCTATGTTGAAAATTCGGTGCCGGAACTCCATAAAATGACTGGGTTACAAGTGTGCATTACGCATTTCCCACGCACCCTTGTAACTTCGCAAATTTGCAATACTTACATGCCACATTTTCACCACTGCCATTTTTTACACCTCCTTATGAACAGTACAGCTGTCATTTTTCACATCCTGCTAAAAATATGTTTCCGCACTGCACCACCAACGCCAATGCCAGCACGACAACATTCAGCATTGACAAATGCTTGTTTTCATAGTGTCAGGCTTTCTTTCCATCTCGTTTATCCTAAAGCCCCTCCTCTATGCTCAGCATATGATGTCATCGATGACATCACATCATATTTAGCCAATGGAAGGACTGTGTTCTGCCAGAGAAATGAATAAATCATGCCGCTGAAATCAGAAAATGCTGCTGCAGAAGCCAAGGGTCCCTGCTGCAGAAATCAGAAAATTTTGCCGCAGAGCACTAGGGGCCCTACAGTATGCAAGCATGGAATTTTTTTTTTTAAACTCAGCATTTTATTGATGGAACAGTTCACATACATATATTTCTTCTTCCTTTGTTCAGTCAACATTCCTGGGCAGAGAATATCATACAATACAGGTCAAAGTACATTTTTTACTCTTATGTTCTCTTTGTGCTACTCAGTCACCTCCATTTAACGTTATACCACTTTCTTGCATTTCCTATATAAACTGTTTTGCCCCTCCACCTTTACTTGTCTTTGTTATGTGTACTTATCTTTCTCCCTTTGCATGTTCAGGCAGGAGGGTAGACCATCCGTATAGGAGAGCAGACCGTGAATTTGAAGAGCAAATTTCCTCCTGGATAGTTGCCTATGTATTCTTAATTTGAACTTTCTACTGTTTACTTTTTGTGTAGTAAGCTGTTTCCATCATACCATACTATTTCCCAAAATGCTGTTACATCAGCTGATGTATAGATTCAATCTGTTTTTGTGAACACAAATAAAAAGAACAAGAACCAAAACTGTATGCATTTTGTGTGCGCCTGTGTCTTCTTTTTTGGTGTTTTTATTGGGGAGGTTTTAAGGTCTGTGGAGGGAGAGAATGAGAAAGAAAGGGGCGGGGGGGGAAGTCAACCTCTTTCCCCGTGTTTGGGCTGCCCTTCCCTCCTCCCCTCAGTCCGGGCCTCCTTGTGGTGTTGCCACCTTCTCCAGCACTTCATAAACCTGTCCACTGTTAGTCCGAGCTTGGCTGTTAGGAACTCCATGTTATGTTTTTGAGATGCTGTCTATTTCCACTCCCTCATCTCCGGTGGGGCTGGATTCAGCCAGTGGGCAGTGATTGTCTTGACTGCTGCCAGTACCATGCATTTAAATGTCTCTTTATGTTTTCTACCAGATATGCCTGGTGGGTAACCTCCGAGTAGGTATATATATACCCAGAGTCTGGCAGGTCCACTCCCCATATCTTTTGTAATTCTTTCCTGACATCCCCCTAGTATTGGTGTATTACTGGGAACACCCACAATATGTGGTAGTGGATCCCTCTGTCCCCTCAGTTTCGCCAGCATCAATCTGTGTTTGTTGTGCCAAAATGTTTTGTTGTTACTGGGACGTAGAAGTGCCTATGCATCACCTTCCATCTGTAGTCCCTCCAGTTCTATGATGCTGACACTCTCCATCCTCCGTTACTTTCTGACCACAGCTGGTCAGGGATTCACTCTTCCCCCTCCCCCTCCCATTTTTGCCTTATCTTTATCAATGTTGTTCCCCTGTCCTGCTTGAGTATCATGTACATTAGATATATGTATTTTAGTCTATCCTTAATAATAGTTGCCCCATAGAGAAAGCTTTCCCATGTTGTCCTGTCCCTGGTAATATGATGCTCCCTCTCTTCCCCCTGCAAATAACTCCTTACTTGTATAAAGCGGTAGAAGTCAGGCCTACCCAGATTGTGTCTCTTTTTTTAAAGAGCCACTGATGCCAAAAGTGCTACATTGCAGAATCCAAATAAGCATACTCCCAGTAAATCTATACCAAAAACTAGATTTTTATGTTACTTTCTTTTAAAGTTATTAGCCATTCAAACAACATGAAGTCTTGCTATATTATGACAATTGCAGTATGACCGCAGGTTAGAACTGCTTCGGAGGTGAAATAGTTAACTTTCCATGCAGGCATGGAACTTAGAGCGCGAGCTTGGTTGAAAACTCTGTCTGTTGTTCTTCAAACGCAAACTGTCAGATTCTTTACTCTGCCTCACTGAACAGTCGCTCTGGAGATTTCTCCTTCTGCTCGGTTCATTTTGTCGGTTTAAAAGTATTATTTTTCAGTTTTTAGCCAAAATTAAACCACAACCAGTCAGTTCAAGCTCTGTCTGTGGTAATGTAAGTAATAGATAGGTTTTACATTTATTTTTTCTGTGTGGAACTTGTAATTCTTTATCGGTTCGGTTTGAACCGATCAGGTTGTATTTAAAATCTACTAGTCCTTTTTTAGAGTGCAGTTCCCAGTTCTTATCGGTTCTAAAAAAACGGATTTCATTACGGTTTTTTCTACGACCCGTGACACGGTTGGGAACCGATAAGGGTGTCTTGCTTGGTGGATTGCCATAAACGGGCAAATTGGTTAGGCTGGCATTATGTCTGAGAAACCCAAAAGAAAACCGACCCACTGGGTTTCAACACTGTAGTGTTTGTGGGAAGCTTTGCTAAGGCTGACCCACACCACATGTGTCTATTGTCTGAGGTTTGACCACCTCAATTCAGACTGCCAGATTTGTCACAATTTCCTGCTGCCACCATAGATAAGAGAGTTGGTAGGCTCAGGAAAGGGAGGCCAAAAGTCGCTGACCCGGATGGCCAGCCCGGTTCGGTGCCAACCGAACGGAGGGAGTGCCCTCTGACCAGGCGATACTTCCTTGGGCAAGCGAAGAGCCAGTTCTGAGGGGCGGTTCCAGCAAAAGGACTAGAAAAGTCAGCTAGTGTAGAGCCAAAGCTCTCCCCCAACTGCGGAGGGAAATAGCTAAAGCAAAAATTGTCCAGTCTCTCTCTCCGTTCCGACCGAACTGACACCTTCAGGTAAGCTGCTCGTCTGGCTGTTCCACCGGGTTCAAGATTATGATTTTGAGGATTTTATGAACTGGGAGGGGAAGAGGAATATGAGGAGAGTGAATATGGTTTTGAAGATCTGATGTGCCCATTGATCCGAAAATCTCTCCAGATAGAGCTCTAGGGTTTCTCCTCCAAGGCTTTCTGAGTCCCCTCTCATTTCATGTTTTATAAAAAAGTTGCTGAAACTCTCCAGCTCCCTGTTGAGGAAGCTGTTGATGACCAAGAGGAGCCAGACTATGTAGAAATGATGGATATTCCAGAGTCTAGGAGACTGTATATTCCTTTGCATAAATCTTTTCGAAACAGACAGTAAAGTTTTAAAACTCCTCACACTATACCTCCTGTGGATAAAAGGATGAACAAGAGGTATACCTTATCAGGCTCTGACACTGATTTCCTCACTCAACAATGCAGCCATGTGGGGTAGTGCAGGCTGCAGCCTGTGACTAAGGCTAATATTCCCTAGCTTCACACCCCTGAGAAGGACTCCAGGAAGATTGATGCTATGGCAAGAAACAGTACATGGCAGCATCTTTGGGACTCAGACAAGCAAATTATATGGCTTATGCTGCTAGGTACCAGAAATCCAGATGGGATACTGTGCTGGCTCCTAGCGAAGCAAGTCCCTGACCAGCTTGCCAGGAGCTGGAACAGGTGGCTATGGATGGTATTGAGGCATCCAAGGTGCAATTTCATGCTGCAGTGGACTCTAATGATGTTTCATCAAGAGTCATGGCTACATCTGTGGCACTTCGCGGATGGCTTGGCTCAGATGTACTACCCTGTCTCAGGATACCCAGTCTAAGGTCATGGATTTTCCTGTTAGGGAAATTTCTATTTGGGGAGCAAACAGAGAATTACATGAAGAAAATGGATGAATATAGGACCACCTATAGGAGTGCACAGGCCAAGAAAAGGCAGGCCACCTCAAAAGCAGCTTCCTAGAGGCAGGGCAGGCCTTTTCATAGGCCTTTACCAAGCCCAAGCTCCTCCTCTGTCTATGCTCAGAGGGGTTCTTTAGAGGAGAGGCAGACGGGCACAAGCAGGTCTGCTTCCACCCCTCAGCCCAAAGCCCCTGCCACAGGCACCCTGATGGGATTGCCAGATTGATTCTCCTCACCTGTAGGGGCAGGCTGGCTTACTTTGTCCAGGACTGGAAGTCTTTAACATCAGACAAGTGGGTCCTGGAAGTAGTAAGCCAGGGACTGGTTCTCAGCTTCAAAAATTTCCAAAGCTGAGAACCAGATCTTTCCACCTGCAACTCCATCAGAGGCACTTGCCCTAGAGGCAGAGGTCTCTACCCTCCTGGCTCTCAGAGCTGTGGAAAGGGTTCCTCCCCTACACCAGGGCAAAGGTTTGTACTCCAGGTACTTCCTTACCCCAAAAAAGACAGGAGAATGGCGGCCCATCCTGGATCTCAGATATTTAAACAAGCACCTTTTAAAGCCAAAGTTCAAAATGGTGACTCTGGGAATTATCCTACCCTCTCTAAGGCCAGGGGACTGGCTAGCTTCCCTGGACCTCAAGGATGCCTACTCCATATTCCCATCAGAAGCTCCCATCGAAAGTACCTCAGGTTCGAGCTGCCCTCAGGCCACTACCAGTTCAGAGCAATGCCCTTCGGCCTCACTTCTGCCCTAAGGGTATTCACCAAATGCCTGGCTGTAGCAGTTGCCTACCTAAGAAGGCAAAAGATTGCCATCTTTCCTTACCTGGACGATTGGATCTTAGTAGGCCAGTCCCCAGAC
The DNA here is from genome assembly GCA_016271365.2 of Neoceratodus forsteri. Taxonomy (NCBI): domain Eukaryota; kingdom Metazoa; phylum Chordata; order Ceratodontiformes; family Ceratodontidae; genus Neoceratodus; species Neoceratodus forsteri. Next base: position 253,828,643 of record CM028137.1, on the reverse strand, counting down.
CAGGTCAATTTATACCTTCAGATAACGCAGCAACTGCTTACCTCTCTAGGTTTCCTTCTGAATCTCTCAAAGTCAGTTCTAGAGCTGGTCCAGCTTCTACCTTCATAGGCGCAGAACTGAACATACAGAAAGCCAGGGCCTTCCTCCCCCTGGACAGGGCAAAGACCCTAGTCTCCCTGGCCTCCTCATTTACCCTGCAGGTCTCCTGGCCAGCAAGGCATTTTCTGCAGCTCCTAGAACACATGGCTGCTTCCACAGCAGTTGTGCAATGAGCAAGATTTCAGATGAGGGACATCCAGTTCCATTTGAGAGCTTTTTGGTCTCAAAGAAAGGATCCTCTTACCAAGCTGATCCCAGTAACTCGAACCCTGATCCAAGCCCTACAAGTGGTGGCAGGATCAGAGCAACCCGAGACAAGGGGTTCCTTTGTCACTCAGTCTCATTCTCTAATCCTTACTACAGATGCATCCCTCTTGGGCTGGGGAGCTCACATGGGCGACCTCACCACCCAGGGTCTGTGGTCTCCCCAGGAATCTCTGCTCCACATCAACCAGTTGGAGCTCAAAGCAGTTTTCTAGCACTTCAAGCTTTTTCCAGATCTGTTCAGAACAAGAGTATTCAGGTCAGAACAGACAACACCACTACAATGTGGTACATCAACAAGCAAGGGGGCACTCGGTCTATGGCCTTGTGCACCGAAGCGATGAAGTTGTGGTCTCTGGCTTACTCACTGAACACCTCCCTTACAGCAGTTCACCTCCCAGGCAAGGACAATGTCCTGGCAGATGCTCTCAGCAGGATTTCCCAGGGCCACCACGAATAGTCACTGGATCCCCTGGTCTTGGGAGTAGTATTTGCCAGATGAGGCACCCCGCAGATAGATCTTTTTGCAGTCCCAGACAATCACCAACTTCCTCTTTTTTGCTGCAGGCCCCCAGTGTTGGGCTCACTCCCACTGGATGCCTTAGCCCTCAGTTGGGAGGGGAAGTTTCTCTATGCCTTCCCTCCCTTTCCTCTCCTGTTCAAAGTGCTAGTCAAAATCAGATCCCAATCATGCAAAGTCATTCTGATAGCTTCAGATTGGGCCAGACAGCCCTGGCATCCACTCCTGCTGTACTTAGCAGTCCATCCTCCCCTGTCCCTTCCCAGGAATCACAATCTGTTAACCTGTGCCCAGGGAAGGGTCTGGTACCTGAATCTCAAATCTCTCAATCTCAAGTCTTGGTTCTTGAAGAGTTAGAGTTTGCTGATTTACACCTTTACCAAGGTGTAATGGATATATTGAAGGCCGCAAGGAAGCCTTCCACCAGGGCTACTTACAATTCCAAATGGAAAAGGTTTTCCATATGGTGCTCGGAAAAGCATATTTCCCCAGTCTCTGCTGATCTACCCACAGTCCTGGATTATATGGTCCACCTGATTTCTTTGGGGCTGAGACCAGCTACCCTGAAGGTGCACTTGGCAGCTGTGTCTGCTTTTTATTTCAGCAGGTAAATCCTCTTCCTTTCAGCTCATCCTGTATTTTCCAGTGTTTTTTTAAGGGGTTGTTTCACACCAACCTCCATTCAGGGATCCTGCCCTGCCTGGGATCTTAATGTTTGCATTGCTCAGCTTATGCAACCCCCTTTGAGCCCTTGTCTTCAGCTGAGCTCAAGTACTTGACTTGGAAAACTGTGTTTTTGGTAGCCATCACCTCTGCCAGACACATAAATGAATTACAAGCGTTGTCAGTGGAGCAGGAGTTTATCTCTTTTCACAGAGATAAGGTGGTCCTTCAGACTAACAGAAAGTTCATGCCTAAGGTGGTTTCAGATTCCCACCTTATTTATTTATTTATTTATTTAAACATCAGTTTAATAACCTTTGAGCCAGAGGCTCATTTACAAAGGTACCTCGTCACATAGAGGACAACAGACAGCAGAACAATTAACAACAGTTAATACAGATTCAAGCAAGTTACAATTCAGGGTTACAGTAGGCAAAATACATATGTTAGTGAGGTGAGAATAGGAGGGGATGGTAAGAGGGAGAAGGGATGTGGAGGAGAGAGGAGAGGGAAGGAGGATGTTAAAGGGGGGAGGAAAGCAGTAGGGGGGAGTGCTGCTCAGCGAGCATTGTCAGAACCTTTTTTTTATCTTAATCAATCTATTTCACTTCCAGTGTACTTCACTGACCACTCCTCCTCTGGGGAGAGGATGCTGCACAGCCTAGATGTGAAGAGAGCCCTTAGTTACTACGTAGAGCGTACCAAGGGTCATAGGTTTGACTCCCTTCAACTGTTCCTCACCTATGGTGAAACTGGTAAAGGGAAGCCAGCCACTAAAAGATCCATTGCCAGGTGGATTGTCTCTTGTATCCAATTCTGCTATGAGAAGTTGGGTAAAGTTCCCCCCTCAGGCCTAAGGGCTCACTCTACCAGAGGTATAGCTGCTTCTCTGGCTGCTGCCAGAGACATTCCTATTCTAGAAATATGTCAACCAGCTACCTGGAAAACAGTTCACACTTTTACCAAGCATTACTCCCTGGACATCCAGGCTAGGAGTGATGCTCGGTTTGGCACAGCCGTGTTTCAGAGCCTATTTCCTAGGTAGGTTCTGTCCCTCCTCCATGGGGGTACTGCTGTGTAGTCTGCAATTGTCATAATATAGCAAGACTTCATGTTGTTTGAAGAAAAAATTACTCACCTTAGTAATGTTGTTTCTTCTAATGGAGTCTTGCTATATTATGACCTCCTTCCCTGCCTGCCCCTCTCAGAACCTCTGTTTTGGGGATGTGGGTGGGCAGTACAGGGTTGGCACTTTTTTTTTGATACCTACCTTTTTGGGTGAATTGGTGTTGTGTTTTTGCATTTTTGGGTCTCCTGACTTGAGTCTTTGTTTTAGGCCAAAAATGAGTGTTTATGTTAGTAGCCAATTGGCTAGTGTAGGTTTACAGCTTCCACACAGAACCTTAGTGAGTTTTAGCTCATAAAGATCTGACAGTTTGCGTTTGAAGCACAACAGACAGAGTTTTCAACCAAGCTCACACTCTAAGTTCCATGCTTGCATGGAAAGTTAACTATTTCACCTCCAGAGCAGTTCTAACCTGCGGTCATACTGCAATTGTCATAATATAGCAAGACTCCATTAGAAGAAACAACATTACTAAGGTGAGTAATTTTTTCTTTTGTAACTTTGAATGCACTACCTGTTCAATAAAAGCAGGTGTCAGTAAAGAGCTGCTGATGATGTCATGTAGGGAGCTCAAAGTCTAGTAATGACTGTCAGCAAGCTTATAAGATCCATTTCTCCAAAGCTGTAAAGATCATGTGCAATGGTTTTAACAAGTAAAACAGACAGTACCAGTCAGTAAACATTGCTATAACTCTATAACTACTATATATCTTCCAGGTTTTGTAACAAAGTTGATAAAATTGCATTATTTAATGCGGTTTTTGCGTGGTCCATTTCATCATTCTACTTTTCGGATGAACTACCAAGATGTGCTGTAAAGGAACGCTGAAAATGAAAAAAAAATGTCTCTAGTAAATTGTAACAGCTGAAACCTCTTATTTATGAAAGAACATGCTGAAGTGCAGAGTTGCTCTTTTAGTCCGGATTTCTTACCCCCTACTGAGGAAACAACAGATCTTTTGCCACCCACGACTGAAATGTAGAAGACCAGTAACTACCCTTTTAGCCCAGTGTGTATCCAGTATTACAGTTTGTCCAGCTTTAAATCTGTCTGCTGGATCTCAGATCCATTTGAATATATGCCTCAGGACTTGCCCATCCAGCTACATCACAGGACTTAGCCCATCCCTTCACTGTATCACTTGAAAACATTAAGCCCATTTTCTTCTAGATACTTCTACATGGAAACATTGATTAATTTGATTTACAAGAGTCTGACCAGTTTGGACCAGCATGACTCTGTAGCTAGCCATGTTAAGGGGCTTTCACCTAATCAACCACCCATTGCCTTAGCTATGGACTTGCCTTCACGTAGACAGTTTGGAAGGGACCTGTCTAATTTAATTGCATTTTTAATTGAGCGATCCCTGAACCATTAATCAACATTTCATTATACAATGACTATCCTGTTCTCCCACCACCACCAAGAAGTCTCCTTGCCCTAGGTGACTTTTAAATGAAACATATGTAGGAAATGGAAAAACAGAATGCAAAAAAGACAATGTTAACTATTTCTTTATGGTTTGTATAAATTGACAACTGTTACATACACCTGTCACCATGTCTGATGATAAGAAAAAATACACTAGTTCCTTTACAGTAACTAGCCCTAAAACAATGAGCTCCATAGCCAGCAGGGCAGAATACTAGTTACACAACTGGCTAACATATGGACTGGCAGGATAAAGCCATTCTGCCCAAAACTGGCCTAGAAAGGGATATTGTGTTCAACAATAAATACTGAATTGAGTTCTGGCTGTACAAAAAAAAAATTAGTCTGACTCTGAAAGGGTTGCTAAAGGTTTTATTTGGTTCCCAAAAAGTAGCTTTATTTATTAATTTATCTATTTAATGATCTGGTAAGAATACTCGTTAAATGGACCTTTTCCAGGAATGATCCAGGCCTAGGTAGGCAAAGGAAAGGGCAAAGAAAAGAGATACAGTACATGGCTATAAACAAGTTGGGAAATACATTTTCAAGAGGAGCTGAAAGTACAGATAAAAACAAGTAATAACATTTGCATGCAGTTTTAGTAAAGTGGCATAAAAACACAAATGAATCAGTTTTGTAACAGTGCAGTACTGGTGCTAATATACAGCACAGTGAGCACAAGAGATGATGACATAACACATACATACTGACATAACAGTAGCTAGTATCTTACGCTACACAGTTGCAGTAGGATGCACTTGATAGGTGACCCAAAAGCTTAAGAGAGGTTGGGGGGGGGCAGATCGAATTCCCACTTGTAACCCCAACCTCAAATGTGGACTTACCTAACTGCTGACTGCTGCCCTTCTGAGGTTCATGGTGCTCTGTTCCTTCTAACAGCTCCCTCCCCATCAACAGTGTGTGTGGCAGTGGGAGATTTAGAGAGAGAGTGAGAGAGAGCAGCTGCTAGAGCGCTCTTGGCACCTCCTGCTACGTTCTTTTTGGCAGCTGTGACTGTGCTGTTGTAATCCCTGTCCCTCAATCTTGGCAGAAGGGACCAGGAATCACATGGGTCACCACTGCTTCAGTACCTCCTATGTCACTGACTGCCACCAATCAAATTGAAAGGGAAAGAGACTGCATGCTCCAAAGGAATCCTCCCCAGCTCTCTCTCTCTCTCTCTCTCTCTCTCTCTTCTCTCTCTCTCTGTCTCTCTCTGTCTCTCTCTCTCTCTCTCTCCCTTCTGACCCCAATACCAAACTTGCCACACCCACAGCCCCAGTCAACAACTGAACAATAACCCAGAGGGATACAACACCTTGGGACCAGCACGCTAGCTGAAGGTACATAAACAAATATAAAATAAAAAACTTGGAGTACAAAGCTCCTTCAAACATGGCAGTGGATATCTTGTTGACAACCAGTAATGCTGCTGCCCAACCAATGAGAGGGCTAGAAAGCCCAGCAGGGGACTTAAAAAGATTGTGGGAGGATGATGCAGTCTGGGACCCTCCCACAGAGACTGACGGACTATGAGGGCCACACAGAGGGCAGAACAGGGCAAAAGGACTAACAGACATCCCTTCATGTCCAATGGGACACTTAAAGACTTCAAAGGGTCAGAAATCTTGTATATATGTGGCAGCTAAAAACTGGAATACTTTAAATTCGGAAATCAGAACATTAAGTAAAATAAAGTAATTTCAAAGCTGTATACAATCTCATTTGAAGTCAGTATTTTGTTGTAATTGTTTTTTGCAGAGCTACTTAATTTATAACTAATTGTGTTTGTTCTATGTGTATCACTCTGTTGTACTTTTGTTGTATTCCTACTCCCATGTATTGTTTTTAATAGTTATTTGTATGTCCCGGGTCATGCCTCCAAAAGGGCCATGTGGCTCAGTGTACTTACCCAGTCAACAAACAAAATTTAAAATTTTAAGATTAGGAGAAAGCAGTTTCTGGGCTGTCAATGAGCTTGTGGCAGTCCGAGAGAGACACTGAAGTGTTCAGACCTGCTGCTGGTGAGACCAAGTGAGAGGCCTGGCCAGGCCTACAATCCTGTGAGCCTTCACCAGCATTTATTTTGCAAACTCACTGTGAGTCTTATGCTGGGCTTACCCTGTTCAGAGGTTGCACCAGGGAAAGGCATCTATGTAGTGAAAGCTGTTAAATTGTGCCAAACGAGCACTTGTTGAAAGAAACTACTGAGAGTTGTGGGGCATTGCTGCATACCGAAGATGCTGAGCTGTACAGAGCAGAGAAAGAGGCTTGCATCATACCCAGGTTGCTTTGGAGCCAGGTAAGGGCAGGAGACAAAAAGTGTCCAGTGCACCTGAGGTAGAAAATGGGCTATGGCCCAAAACACCCAAATTAGAACAGCTGGGTCTAATATTCAAAGGTTAGTGTCAGCATGAATGTGGTTAGTGCCAGCACTAACCTGGGTTTGTGGTGGCACTCTGGGAGGAGTCATAGTCAGAGACCTCCAGAGCGCCCCACCCCCCAAACCCGGCAGAGCCAAGATGATAAAATACTGCTGCACCTAGGCAAATGAGAGGGTTCCCTTCATGTATTCCTGCACAGAGGCATTTTCAAAGGTTTGTGCTGGTAGTAAAGAGCCCCCTGAGCAGTCCTGTTTACCATTGTCAAAACTACCTCTCATCTAGGCTCTAAGCCTTTTTCTGTCCCACCCTCCCAAAGGCAAATTGACTGTACTGCAACCTGCTGTCCCTGTGCCAAGCTGTCCACTTCAAAATCACCCAGTGCATATGTCTTATACAAGTCCCTGGTGGTGCAGTGCTCCTCCCACCCCCAATCACCCAGTAGAAGTTCCTTTTACAAGTCCCTTATGGTCCAGTGGTTCTCCCACCCCCCGATCACCCAGCAGAGATATATTATAGAAGTACCTGGTGGTCTAGAGATATCTCCCCCCCGATAGCCCAGTATAGCATCTTATACAAGCCTTTGTTGGTCCAGTGGTCCCCCTACCCCCAATTGCTCAGTACAGCTTCCTTTTACAAGTCCCTGTTGGTCCAGTATTTCCCCTGACTGTCTACACATCCCTCACCTACCTAACTCACATAGATCCCCGCCATGCACTCAACCTCATCCTGAATGCCAGCCTGCAAAATTAGCAACCAGCATAGCCCTCTTCTCACCTCCTCGGCCAGCTGCCTTGTGACAGTCACATAGCACAATCACATAAATCTTCACATGGCACAAGCCCAACCTCCTTACTATCTTCACATGGCACAAGCCTTCCCCAAATCTTCACATTGCACAAGCCCTCCAATCTTCAAATGGCACAAGCTCCCTCCCCCCAGTGTTCACATGGCACAAGCCTACCCCCTTAATCTTCACATGGTATAATCCCCCAATTTTAACATGGCACAAGCACCCCCAATCTTCACACAGCACAAGCCCCCAATCTTGACAAAGTACAAGCCCTGCCCCCACAATCTTAACATGGCACAAGCACCCCAATCTTCACACAGCACAAGCCCCATCTTGACAAAGTACAAGCCCCCACAATCTTTCACATGGCACAAGCCCCATTCTCATCATGTCATGCCCTCCAGATCTTTACATGGTACAAGCCCTTCCCCCTTTCTATCTTTATGTGGGAAAGCACCCCCACTGTTCACATGATGGTAACATGCTTTTCGCTGCTATATTGTGAGGTAGTGTTGAGTGTCTCTGCCTCCCTCCCTACTGTGTGTCTCTGGACAGCTCGGCTATGCCCAGACAACAATGCAGAGGGCCTCTCGAGCTCCTTTTCCATGTGGGATGAATAAGAGACAGTGAGATACTTGTATGCATCTTAGAATTGCTCAGTTCAGCCCAGAAAGCATGCAATTTGTCTCTACAGCTCCTTTCAGACAGGGATCAGACCAGGCTACAACCTTTAACCCTTTCCACAAACACACCATGACCACAACACTGAGCACATATCCAGCACAGAACTGGAACCAGGCTCTCCAACTGAACTAACAGCCAAACATGAAGAGGTTTGCCTGGTACTGCTGGGGCTGGTGCATTTGCCATAAAGTGGCTCCCAGAGCAATGTGCTGGGGCAGGAGTACAAGTTGTAGCTGCACTTCCTAGGAGAACAGCCTCCCTCTCTTCCCACCACTCAGACACTGGTGCAGACCGTAGAACATTACTGCGGCCCTGTTAGGTGTGTATGTGTGGTAGAGGTTGGAGTCAATCACATCTCCACCAGGCTGGCACTCAGTGTCCTCCTCTAACACTGGACTTGCAGTGCCTTCACTCACTCCTTCAGCGCAGTAGCAGCTTCTTGCCTCCTTTCCTGGGCAGCCCTGGTGAGTGAAGTGAAACAGTGTGGGGGTAAAAGCTGAATCTCACCAGAAGAATGGGAAGGAGGACATCTTTAATGAAGAAGCCAAAGACTGAGAGATAGAAACACAAACAGGAGGAAAAAACAGGTGGCAGGAAAACAATATCAACACAACTCAGGAAGGGGAAACAATCTGTTCATCCACTTTACTGTCACCCGGGAAATCCTGCCCACACCCTAACCTGATTAGCTAACCAGCACAGATAGGTGGAAAAAGAGTAAGGTTGGAGGAATGGTCAGAAATATGGCAGCTAGGATTCAATGCAAAGAAGTGCAAAATAATGCACCTGGGAAACAAGAACCCAGGGGAAGAATACACAATGGGTAGAGAGGTAGTAACAACAACAAAAAAGGAAAGGGACCTGGGGGTAATCATATCAGATGACCTTAAGGTTAGCAAGCAATGTGAGAAGGCAGTAGGGAGGGCTTGGGTATACTGGGATGTATAGGGAGAGGCATCATCAGCAGAAAACAGGAAGTTGTTATCCCTCTGTACAGACAGTTGGTGAGACCCCATCTGGAGTACTGTGTCCAGTTCTGGAGACCCCATCTCCGCAAGGACATAGACAGGATAGAGGCAGTCCAGAGGAGGGCAACTAAAATGGTGCAGGGTCTGCAAGAGAAGCCAGATGAGGAGAGACTAAAGGAGCTTAATATGTATACCCTTGAGGAAAGAGGGGAGAGGGGGACATGATAGAAACTTTTAAGTACCTCAGTGGAATCAACAAAGTCCAAGAGGGTAGCATCTTTCAGAAAAGAGATGTGCAAGAACAAGGGGACACAATTTAAAGATAGAAGGAGGGCGGTTCAGGGGCAATGTGAGGAAGTATTATTTCACAGAGAGGGTAGTGGATGCATGGAACAGCCTTCCTGAGGAGGTTGTGGGGTCTAAAACTGTGGGAGAATTCAAGAATGCATGGGACAGACATAAGGCAATTCTTGTGGGGGGTAGGAAGAAATAGGCTGTTGGTTAACTAGGATCTGCGGCCTATCCTGTAGGTAGGGAAATGGGCAGACTAGATGGGCCTAGCGGTCCTTATCTGCCGTCAAAGTCTATGTTTCTATGTAATGGTATTGGCAGTATAGCCTAGAGGTTAGAGTAATGAGCTGTGAATGAATTTGGTAATTTCAGATCTGAATTTGATTCCCACAACCTCCACTTGCATACTTTGTGACTCTGAGCAAGTCACTTAACCAGCCCAAAGCTCCCAGATTGCCCCTGTAAACAGGCACTTGTGCCTAGTGGGCCGTACCCGGTTAACAAAGACTAAAAAAAAAAATTGCTGGCAGGAATCTTGGTCAGGGATGGGAGGGGGGCACATAAATGGTCAGCAGGAGCTGGGACTGGGAATCGGGATAGATGGAGGGGGACTACAAATGATCAGCAGGAGCTGGGACTGGGAATCGGGATAGATGGAGGGGGACTACAAATGATCAGCAGGAGCTGGGACTGGGAATCGGGATAGATGGAGGGGACTACAAATGATCAGCAGGAGCTGGGACTGGGAATCGGGATAGATGGAGGGGGACTACAAATGGTCAGCAGGAGCTGGGACTGGGAATCGGGATAGATGGAGGGGGACTACAAATGATCAGCAGGAGCTGGGACTGGGAATCGGGATAGATGGAGGGACTACAAATGGTCAGCAGGAGCTGGGACTGGGAATCGGGATAGATGGAGGGGGACTACAAATGGTCAGCAGGAGCTGGGACTGGGAATCGGGATAGATGGAGGGGGACTACAAATGCTCAGCAGGATCCAGCATGCACCACAGTTAACCTCAGTAAGGCAGTCACTTGCCAGGGGAAGATTCTTTCAACAACAGTTGTCTCCAGGGCAGCCCTGTGCTTTCCTCTAGAGACATCGGGTCCAAACCCAGAACTACCCTTAGTAATTAAGGCTTGGAAAGTGAGCATTTAATTCCTGTATTTTAATTGCTTTCATGACTCCCTATTTATTAAACATAGACCAAATTGATAAAGCCAGAGAAAACTGGAGAAAAGCTCTGTATCCACACAAAGTATAAACTACAGAGATCTCAGAGACTTCCTCTCCCTCTTTTCTTAGTACCCCAGCCTCTGGGCCTGGCCCATACCCCAAACTGCAGTGTGCAATCATCATGTTCCAGTTCATAAGAGAAAGGTGAAGGTTAATAGTGCTGTTTGGTATACTGGGGCCTGGAAAGTACATTGAAAACACAGAGATAAAGCATGGAAATTGGCAAAACAAAATCACATACAAAAGCAGCATAGGAAAAATACCGCTATCTAAGGAATAACTACCTTAAAGAGATTAAAAAGGCTAAACGTAGTCATTTTAATAAACTTTTTGGGGAAGAAAACACAAATGATTGATGATGTTTTTGGATAGTACATGCTAAATTAAATGGGCAGAAAATGCATGAACCACCAGGAACTTTTTCTATTGATGGTAAAAACATACCCACTTCTGGTTATGTGGCAGATGTTATTAATCGTTTTTCATAAATTTTGGGGCTACAGCAAGAGAGACTGAGGAAAATAATAAAGGAAAGGGACATTCAATGGGGAACCTAGATGCAGATAACAAAGAGGAGATACTGAGGAACAAAGGAGGTTAAGAAGAGAACATTAAGATGAAACCAGCAGGCCCAAATTTTATACTTCATAAAATTTGTACTGGAGGCGCTTTGGGTGAGCTATTAAAATTAGATGAAAAAAAGCAATAGGTTTGGATGGTACACCTACATTACTTCTAAAATATGCAGCCCCTGTTATAGCCTCAATAATTACAGACATTTTTAATCTATCTATAACCACTGGCATATATCCAAAAGCTTGGAAAGTAGCAAACGTAATTCCTGTATACAAATCTGGATCAAAACAAGAAATACAGAACTATAGACCAATATCCCTTCTCCCAGTGATTTCAAGACTTTTTGAAAAATTGATAGGTAAACAGTTACAGGTGTTACACGAGGTCCCTGCACCCTAATTGGGGAGTATGAAAGTTTGAGACAGGATAAGGGAGAGGCTTTGCAAATGAATAACTTGTTAAGTAGAACGAATGATCAGATGCATGAGGAGTTGGGAGAGTTACACGATGAGATAAAGCAGGCACATGATGACTTAGTAGTAGCTATTAGGGACAATCACGAACTGAGTGCCACATATAGAGTGTTACAGAAGCAGATACAGGATGATGTGGAACAGAGTGTTGCAAAAGTGAGTCATGAGAATTGTGAATACAAAATGGTGAAACTGTGCCATCAGCTAGAGGTGTTGGCTGGTCATGTCAAGGCAATGGGAGGCATAGCCCCTGCCTTGTTGACGTCATCTGAGGAGGAGGAGTCAGATGAGGAAGAGGAGTCAGATGACGACATCTCCCAATACAATTCCCAGTCACACCCCTACTATGGCCCAGAAACCCTTCCCCGCCATCCACAACATGGCGGACCCCCGTCACATGACACCAAGTCCCTAAGTCATCAACATCATGATGCTTATCATGGGCGATGCCAACATGGTGACCCCCACGATGGGGGGAGCAGATCCAGGCCTGGACCCAATGGCACCACTGATCACTGTTATTAATGTGGACGATAGGCAGGAGGTATAGAAAATGATTGAGACCACCTTAAGCGATGTGACCATCCCCGAGAGAAATAAATGGATCCTCCAGACCCACATTAAGCAGCTTCTACAAGAGGCGGGTAATAAGGAGGGAATGGTCTGTATTGTGGCTAAAGCTGCAGCACAGGCAGCCCTGCAGGGCACCTGAGGTAATCTACCTCCACTTGATCATCCCAATAATCCCCTACAAATGGCCCACTCTGTTCAGCAAATAGCTGACAGCATTGGTCAGATGATCCTGTCCGACAACCTCAGTCGCCACTTGGAAACAGTGCATGCTAAATGTGAAATGCTTAGTCTCGCTGCAGACTACCAGGTCCAGATCCTACACCAGACCATCAATCCTGGCCTATGGGTTAAATTATCTGATGCTGTCCACCAGGACGGCCACGACACCTTTGACGACGTAGCATCTGAACTCATCACTGCACACAACCCAGGTGTGGTAAGAGTGATGCTCGCATACCCTGTGAAACAGAATGCAAAGAAAAGTCCAGCAACCTTCCACCAGAGGCTCTGGATGGTCTACCGGGGAGGGAAGCACCTTGCAGGAGAAGCTGCAGATGTGGACCTCATTGAATACAAAACCCTGTTCCTTTGGAACATGATCCCTGCAATGCGAGAAAAGGTAGAGCCAACCACTTACCCCAGTATGGAAAGATTTGTCGAAATTCTTCGGAAGACAGAGAGAGAGAGAGTTTATCAACTCTACATCTGTGACTCAGGCTCCAGTTCCAAGAAGATAGCCATTGTGGAAGCCATTCCGGAGGCCATGACGCACTACATGGTAGAGGTGCAGGCCCAAGAGAAACAGCCCCTCCCTACAGAAAACCAACACCCTCAGCAGACCCAACAACAACAACAATCCTGAGGTGGGAACCGGAACTACTATAAGAATAAAAAAACACCACAAGAATAATAAGGGTAAACAACAGAGACCAGGCTCTTCATATAGGGAAATAGCCGATGAGAACCAGAATCTCCGAGACCTCCTTGGGAAAGTGCGCTCCATAGCGGATGCTGTTCCAGTATAGGCCCTTGCTGCAATACAACCAGGAGAGCAGGCCTCCACAGGCTGTGGGGATATGGGAAGTCCAGGCTCTCAGGCCCCTACAGGCCTGAACCGAGAAGCAGCTCCCTATATAGCATCAGTACAGCACAGTGAGATAGTTCACAGGAACCAGGTCCAGACTGTCTTTCAAGAGCTTTCCCATGCTTCCATTGGTACAGATTGACAATTACAGGCCCCAGTCCACGTTGTAAACAAGCTGGTCTTAGATACAAATGGAAGGCCCTGCACAGAGGCTGAGGTCAGGGGTCACCTACTCACAGTATTGCTGGATACAGGTGCGGCTCTGTCTGTATTACAGGATGACAACCCAGACGCATCACTTTGGTTTACTGGATGGAGGACCAATATGTCTGGTGTAGATGGAACTAGGCTACCTGCATACCACTCACTGCTATTACCTGTGGCACTGGGACACCTGAAGACATGTCACACCTTTGAGCTGATGGTGCTGCATGATCACTGTAGTATAATCAGATTTGATTTCTTGGCACCACATGGCTGTGTAGTGGACCTCGCCAACGTGTTACTGATACAGATACAGGGACAATATGTTACTGATACAGATACAGGGAACTATGACTGGGATGTCAACATACCAGGGTACACAATCTACAGGAGGGACAGGGAGGGAGAAGGAGTAGCTCTCTATGTAAGGGAAGGGATCAAAGCAACAGAGCTAAAGGGTAAACAGGGAGGATAGGAGACACTATGGGTCACCCTGGAGACTGGAAATGGCTCCACAATCCACACAGGGGTTGTATACAGACCCCCGTCTCAGGGGGAGGAAATGGACAAGGAAATGATAGAAGGCATCCTTGGGATGGCAGAGAAAGGGGAGATATTGCAGATGGGGGACCTGAATATGCCAGATGTTGACTGAAGCACCTTTGCTGCAGCCACATCCAAGAGCAGGGCCATTCTCAATGGCCTACAGGGGGCATGATTTAGACAGTTAGTTTTGGAACCCAATCAGGAGAGAGCAATCTTAGATCTGGTACTCTCAAATGGGGACGGAGACAGGATCTCTGATCTTGAAGTGGGTAGCCATCTGGGAACAAGCGATCACCAAACAGTGTGGTTCACGATAAACTTAGCTGTAGAGTCAAGCCACACAAAAGTGAAGGTACTGGACTTCAGGAGGGCTGATTTTGTCAAAATGGGAGAATGCCTCAGAAAAGCACTGGCAAACAAGCAAGAAGGTGGGGTGGAGCAACAATGGGGAAACATCAAAACCACCATCACAGAGGAGCCTTTGTGTGAAGCAAATAAACAAATCAAAATGAAAGAAAAAAACACTATGGTTCTCAAAAGAAGTTGTGGGGAAGGTAAGGGAGAAAAAGATAGCATTCAGGAAGTATAAGGAAACACAGAAGGAACAGGACAGAGAACTGTACCAGTTAAAACAGAAGGAGGTGGGTAAGGCAGTCAGAATAGAAAAGGCCCAAACCAAGGAAAAGAAAGCCAACTCGGTTCAGAAAGGGAATAAAACCTTTTATAGGTATATTAGGGAGCAAAGAAAGACTAAGGCAGGGATACTGAGGCCGAACAAAGAGGAAGGTGGTTGGGCAGAGAGCAACAGTGAAAAAGCAGGAATACTGAACAAATACTTCTGCTCAGTATTCACAATGGAAAAGCAGGGGGAAATACCTAATCCAGTCAATAGAAGCACTCTGGATAGGGGGATTGATATTAGTCCTTTCACAGAAGAAAGGGTTCTGAAATAACTCTTAAAACTGAATATGGATAAAGCAATGGGGCATGATAAGATTCACCTCAGAATTCTAAAAGAACTAAGGGAAGAACTAGTAACACCACTGACTACCCTTTTTAATAAATCATGGGAGGATGGTGTGGTACCTGAGGACTGGAGGAGGGCGGATATGATTCCCCTTCACAAAAGTGGGAGCAAGACAGAGGCAGGAAACTACAAACCTGTCAGTTTGACCTCAGTGGTAGGGAAAATGATGGAATCACTTTTGAATGAAAGAATTGTTGAGTACCTAGAAGCCAGTGGGCACAGGACCCAAGACAGCATGGATTCATGCAGGAAGGTCATGTCAGACAAATCTAATTGAATTCTTGACTGGGTGACCAAAGCAGTAGACCAGGGAGGGGCTATGGACATGGCATACCTAGACTTTAGCAAAGCATTTGACACAGTCCCACACAAAAGATTAATAAACAAATTAGCCAGCCTGGGAGTGGGTCCCAGGGTGGTAGCCAGGGTAAAACACTGGTTGAACAACAGGACACAGTGGGTAATAAATAAATGGAGTCCACAGTGAAGAAAGGAGGGTTACTAGTGGGGTACCGCAGGATTCAGTACTGGGGCTGGTCCTTTTTAATGTCTTTATAAGTGACATTGCAGAGGGACTGGAAGGGAAAGTATGTCTCTTTGCAAAGGACACAAAGATCTGCAACAGGGTTGATACACAAGGTGGGGTAGAAAGGATGAAAAGGGACTTGGCAAGGTTGGAGGAATGGTCAAATGTATGGCAGCTTAGATTCAATGCAAAGAAGTGCAAAGTAATGCAGCTGGGAAACAAAAACCCAGGGGAAGAGTACACAATGGGGAGTGATGTTAATATCATACCATCATGATCCCTGTCTCACATGTGGTTATGACAATTGCTGCAAACAAGAAACAGTATGACATCATAGATTTGTTCAAGAACCCTGAGCTTTTCCCAAAGCTTCTTCCCATCCTACAAAGGCATCTGGAGGCATTTGCCTCTAACAAGCATGACTGTGGCAGGATGCACACCATCATTGAAGTGACAGATCCAGCACACGGGAGGCAACGGCAATACCCCTTTCCACCTGAGGCCTTGCCTTCTTTTAAGGAAACACTTAAATCACTTCTCAAGCAAGATGTGATCAGGACATGTGTTTCCACTGCAAATTCCCCAGTGTGGCCTGTGAAAAACTCCACGGGTGCCTGGAGACTTACTATTGACTACAGGAGACTAAACCAGGTCACCCCCAGTTATGCCTGAACTGTGGCATCAGCACCAGATGTGCTATGACTACTGACCCCTGACCAACAAAGGTTTAGTGCCCTGGACATCTCCAATGGTTTTTGATCACTGCTAATGGCCCCCCAAAAGTCAATATAAGTTCACCTTCACCTTTGAGGGTAGGCAGTACATGTGGACCTGCTTACCACAGGGGTTCCATAACAGCCCCTCCCTGTTCCATCTGCACATGATGGATGTCCTTGAGGGTTTCTGTACACCCCAGTGTCTTTTGGAGTATATGGATGACCTGTTGTTTGCCACAGCCACACAGGAATAATATCTGGATCTCTTGAACAAACTACTGACCCTCATCCAGAGTGTAGGCCTCAAATGTACCCAGCAAAAGCACAACTATGTCAGAAAAAGGTACTCTTTCTGGGCCTAAGGATAACAGATCAAGGCCAAAGCCCTACCTGGAAGAAGATACAGAGATTGTAAGATCTGCCACTGCCCACCAGGTTGGCCACCCTTAGAAGGTTTCTAGGTGATTTTGCTCAGAAGGCCATCCCTCTGCATGAACTACTGAAAAAGGATGTCCCCTGGACTTGGGGCTCCATTCATACCCAAGCTGTGACATGACTGAAGCAAGCCTTGGCCTTAGCCCCAGCTTTGGTTAACCCTAATCCAGCCCTGTCATTCAATCTGGAATATGCCACCTCTGACATGGCCATGTCTGCAATGCTGAACCAGAAGGTCCATGGCACCCTGGGACCCACTGCATATGCATCACAGCTCTTGACCCCAGTGGAGCAGAAGTACAGCCTTTGTGAAAAGAACCTTCTGGCCACCTACTGGGCTTTCAAGCACTTTTTGTATATCATTGGGTACTCCCCCTTAATCATTAATACAAACCACACCCCAACAACCTTTTTGCTATCAGATAGAGTGAAAGATGGGTCAGTCTACAATACCAGACTGACACACTGGTCCCTCCTTCTCCAGGACAGAGATATCAAGGTTCACCCAGCTAAAATGCCATCCATGCTGGTGCATGGCCCCCTTTTCCAAGGAGAACCCCATGACTGTACACTGCAGCCACCTGATCTACCAGATCCAGGTCCTTTCCTTCCTGCTACGCCACAACTACTTAAGAACACCTCATTGTGTTGTGTCTTTACAGACAGATCAGTTTCCTATTATCAGGCAGAACAGATATCAGGAATGGGCATATTAGTAATTTATCCTTTTGGTAACACTGTTAAGATTTCTAAACATTGTAGTGTGACATCATCACAGTATGCGGAAATGGCAGCAGTGGCCTGTGCCCTCAAGTTCATCCAGCATGGAACTGAGGATGCCATCATTTTCACAGACTCTAACTGGGTTTGTTGCTCTCTTACACAATTCCTTCCTTTACCTCTTCTGATGGCACCCCGGTAAAACACAAGGAACTGGTAATATACATTCATTCACTAGCACAGCAATTTTTACACAAACTTTATGTACACAAGGTTAAGGCCCACTCTATTCATGATCCCTATCATGCCTTTAATGATACTGCTAACACCCTTGCAAAGTAAGGGGCCCGAAGGGAGAACATCTGGATGATGGACCATCCAGAGGCCAGAGCAGCTGTGCACATCGCAGCAGTCAGAAAGAAACCTGAACCCTTCTCCTCCTTGGTTTTTCAGAAGCCCAACATGCTGACTCTGAACTCAAAAATGTATTCAGATTCCTGGACAAAGGTACTGAGAAAAAATTGCCTACTCATAACCCCTACTAAGGCATGAAGCTAAGCTACACTTATCCCCAGATGACAAGCTCATTTGGTATCATCCAGATGACTCCCCCCCCAAAATTGTGGGTGGTCCCTCATCACCTCAGATCTGAATTTTTGCACCAAGTGCATGACACCCCCACTGGTGGACACCAGGGAGTGAAAAACATACTCCAGAGACTCAAGACCACTGCCTGGTGACCTGGTGTCACCAAGGATGTTAAACAGTACATTGACAGTTGTCTTGTTTGTGCACAAAACAACCCCATCCCCACCAAATGAAATGCCAAACTACTGCCACAATGGCCCTTGGCATGACATACAGATTGATTTTATTGATTCCCTAACCAATACCAGCAGAAACAACAAATACGTCCGTGTGATAACTGATCTCTTCTCAAAGTGGGTTGAAGCTTTTCCCACTAAAACATGCACTGCAAAAACCACTGCCAAAATCCTGATGGAACAGATTTTCTCCAGGTTGGGCCTACCTCTTAAGGCAGACTTTGATAAAGGAACCAGTTTTACAGGTGAGTTGATGAAAGAAGCCCTTGAACTCCTTGGCATTCATCAGAAGTTCCACATACCATACCACCCCCAGTCATTAAGTCAAGTAGAAAGGGCCAACAGTCAAATTAAGCAAATGCTTTCCAAATTCATTGAGGACAATCCAAAGGATTGGGATTCCCTATTGCCATTACTCCTTATGGCAATTAGGGGCACGGCCTCAGCCACCACCCAGTTGACAACCTTTGAGGTGATGACTGGTAGACATATGAGATTACCTGAATACCTGTTTTTTGACCTGCACACCCCGACTGCAGACCATGTCTCAGTAGACCAATATGTGGAAAAACTCTGAAAAAAACTCATACACTCTCATTTGTGCACTGCAAACTGCATGGGCAAGGCCCAGCAACAGTCCAGAAATCAGTCTGACAAACACGCACAAGAAGTGGATTGGCAAGTTGGAGATCAGGTAATGGTTCTC
The DNA here is from genome assembly GCA_016271365.2 of Neoceratodus forsteri. Classification (NCBI taxonomy): domain Eukaryota; kingdom Metazoa; phylum Chordata; order Ceratodontiformes; family Ceratodontidae; genus Neoceratodus; species Neoceratodus forsteri. The sequence goes on along the minus strand of CM028137.1, from coordinate 253,809,773 downwards.
AGATTTGTGCATCCAACACATTCCTTCTCTAACAGATGGGAAGGACCCTACCCAATTGTCAACAAGCTCAGTCTAGCAGTCTATCAGGTTAGACTCATGCAAAACAACAAACTGACTGACAAATGGTTACATACAAACCAGTTGTAACTGTATAAAAGAGTATAATTATTTTTCCTCACTGCATTGGGTGGAATAGTACTAATTTGCTAATGTTTGAGCTTCCTTTTCAGATACACTGACAAGATGGCTATCTTGTTCCATTTTCTCCACATCTCTGGAATTATCCCCTGCATCCAATGCACGGTAAAGCACCTACTTCTTCACCTTGATCCACCTGCAACTACCCCAGAGAGAGTCTCCATCAATATTCCTGACAATTTGATTACTGCCAGGAAGGTTCAGATGCCTACCTCACTGCCTCGGTTGTTGCTCCTGATAAATCTACCCTACAAATTGAATGGCAAACCAAGTCTCAAGGACAAATACTCCCCATGGCCAAACTCTCCAAGGGAACTTTCCATGGATGGCCCAACACAAAATTATCCCCAAATGGTACTTTGTTCTTGCACCAAACCTTTCTTAGACATTCTGGTTTATACAATATCACTGCCTTAATTTACCCCTCATATTGTGATTCATTGTCTAAAGATTCTGCCAGAAAATTGTGTGCTGTACACAACATGGCAACAGCTGCCCTGAATGCCCAAAACAAACCCCTGATCCTCGTAATGGTCTCACAGCCACTGTCTTACCTGGCTCATTGATTAACAACTTACAATATATGCATATACCTCTTTTGTTTAACTTCACTTACTGGAATACGAAAAAATTTGGTATGTGTCATACTACTAACACATCATTGTTTTACAGTACTTTACTTGATAGCTTAGCAGCTTTTCAGATTCATAACCACGACCCTATTGCTGGGGTACACACCACCGAGCATAGAGGCAATTTTAGGAGAAAACACAAGACAGATGATCAAAATCATAAAAGAAATACACATGACACACCTGATGTCACTGGTGCAACAGGTACCCTAACTGGTGTCTTTGGTTCTGCAGTGTCTATCTGGAATAAAGTGGACATTGCCATTATCAAAGCACATTCACAGAAATTTGAAACTGGTATGATCAATTACATCATACCCCCATTATTGCATGGTGTGGATAGCCTTAGTCAGGAAGAAAGATACGCTGTATATAATATGCACGACATTGCTAAGGCATTTACAGATTGTTAAGATAAGATTAACACCCTTATTGCCCAGAACAATAAGGAAGCAGATAAGCAATACATTGCCCATGAAATATTGTGCTCCGCTTATGGATCATATATTATCACTGCCATCAACAATCTCTTCCATGATCTGGAATCCAGAAGAATCCCTGATATCATACATAATAGACACATCTCTAAATGGTATTGTCCTCAATGCAAATCCCCTAACTGTGTTGCCATGTGTATGTTACAGTCTCCCACTATTCCTATTGCTACTGCTAGGAATTTAGGTTTTGTGACCAGGCATCCTAATACTGGCCCTTGCTTTACTTCTGAGAAATGTTCCATTAAGGATACCATGTTTGTGTCTTTGACTGTCTCTTTACCACGTTTTGATCCACTATAGCTATATTTGATAAACTAGCATCCATTCACTCCATTGGGCACCTTGATGATGACATCTACAGAGAACACCTTGATTTGCCTCCTCTACTGGTTTTCCATTCTCTTCTAGATGCTTGGGTCGCTCTGCACACAGACTGCTGTGCAAAGAAGGGATATATTTGTTAGTGTCCATGTGATGTATTTGATGTTATTAAACCTGTATGTGGCTATTCCCCAGACAGTATCGATTGGTCCTTTTCCATGGATGATGACATCACCACCAATGGTACAGAATACCAGGACTCAACATCTGCTCCAGACGATTCTTGATTGTACCAGTCTTATCGGAAGGAGGTTCATTGCCTATCAACATGGATTTCCAAACAGACTTATACATGCCCAGTACAGCTACAAAAATGGAGACTATCTACTGTTAAAATGCAATGTAATTCAGATGGTGAATTTTGTGTGGTAACTAATTTTAGACAGTTCACATACGGAGAGAAGACATGTTATATTAATGATTCTAATTTTTGCTTTATACCACACCAGACTACTATTATTGGGCACACAGTTATTACCTCTGTCCCTATTATGGACCCTGATATCATTGATGGTAACCCTGATTATCTGCTTTCTCTTTCAGGGTACCCACCCTATTTTAATGTGCACATTGATCCTTTAACTTTGACATTGAAATCACTTTTAGACAGAAAGGATACTCATCTCATCCACATCAGTAATAATATTTCCAAAGCTGACAAAGCAGTTTATGACCTTATTAATGATGATAATTTGAATAGTTCACTTACTAACACTTGGTTAGGATTACCTTTAAAGGTTTTATTATTATACAAGCATTTTTGGTATGTTTTCTTATTATTATGCTTTGCTGCCTATGGTGTACATTATGCCAACACCGTGAGCAGCTGGAGTTCCTTTACAAGGCTCATGCCTCAGGTCTGTAAATGGCCTCTGCTCTCTCTCTCTCCACTTCCTTACTCTTGCTTGTGTTGCCCCTTTTGAGGCAACAAGGGAGAATGTCACACAAGGTCCCTGCACCCTAATTGGTACCCCCTGAGGTACACTGTAGACAGCTAGCATTTAGGTATATGTTATACTATCATATAGGGCTAAAGGCATCTACCATATAAGAGTAGATGTCAAGATATGTATGCATATAATTGCTATACACTTTGCTTTCCAATATACACATGTATTTCTTGCTTACAAGATGTTAGGACACCTGTGTCCTTGTAATGATTACGATATATAAGTCAGCATTGCCATCTTCTGATGATTTGTATTACTACATGGTTATGTACAAACTGTACCTCTTTGTTTCCACAAAGTGATGACTATAACAAAATTGTATAATGTTATCCTGGACTGAGGAGCCACCTCTAATTTAGCCAACAGGGCTCATCTCTGTAACTAGAAATGTTTCTATCTTACAGTAACCATGGTGATCATCTTAGGTATATAATGTAAAACATGACGTCTTCTACCTCGGAGACCCCAGGAGACACGGAGATTCCTTGAGGTATAGGGAACGCTTAGCATTGGCTTCCAGTTGGTAATGGTAAGAACTGCTTAGGGCAACTGTGATTTTCCTTTTGGAAGTAATAAACAAGCTTTATTACTCTCATTCAATGTGTCTGTGATTCCTTGTATGCCCATTATTGCCAAGAATCTGAAAGTGAGGTTTAGACCTCCTGACACAGGACTGTTTGGAGCATAATAAACTATATAACCCATTCCAATCTGGATTTCGCTGTAGCCATAGTTCAATGACAGCACTGATAAAGGTTACTACAGATATACAGATGTTAATGGACAGGGGCCTCCAGGTTGGGGCCATATTCATAGACTTGTCCAAAGCATTCGATACTTTGAACCATCTGATGCTGTTGGACACATTGAAGAATACTGGCCTTGACCAGGCAACCCTGAACTGGTTTAAAGAATATTTACTGGGTAGAACACAACAAGTTTCTTTAGGATCTCACACATCGAGGTTAGAACATATTAAGACTGGAGTCCCTCAAGGGTCAATGTTGGGGCCGATACTATTTAATCTGTATACAAATGGTGCTGAACCCCTTATTAAGGGAGCCAGGCATCATTTGTATGCAGATGATGTGATCCTGTATGCAGAAGGAACATCAACATCCCTGAAATTCAGACTATTTCTTCAAACAGATTTTGATGTTTTAAGGATTATTTCAGATCACATAAATAAATATTAAATACTAGGAGGTCTCAGGTTATGATTTTTGGGAATAAACAGGTTGATATCCCCCAAAGACTTCAAATTACAACCTCCTCAGATGATGTATTAGAACAAGTAAATTATTATAAATATTTAGGAGTATGGTTAGACACACAAATGAAATGGGGTAAACACATAGATAGTCTAATCAAAAAATTAAACACTAGCTTAGGGGCTTTGCACAGATTGAAATATTGCGTTCCAATACTGTCCAGAAAACGTATAGTTCACAGCATCATAGTTCCACTATTTGACTGTGCAGATGTGGTCTATGGGGGGCCAGGGCAGAATTAGATTGGCTTGACATAGCCTTAAACAGGTTTGCCAAGTTTGCCCTGGAAGCCCCCAGGTGGACACGTCACTGTCTAATGTATTGGGCCCTAAACTGGATAGACCTAGTGGAATGTAGGCATTTACAAGTAATACAGTTCCTTTATCAGAATATGAAGAAAAAGACTCCACTCTGTTTAGACACTATATTAGAAATTCAAATCATAAGGTCAGCTCTACAGTCAGCTCAAAACCTAGAACTTAATATCCCCATGATGAGAACAACTAAGGGCAACTCTACTATAGCTGTTCAAGGTCCAAAAGCTTGGAATAAGCTTCCCCCCTACTTATGGTCTAAGGAAGTAGCTCCATAGAATAGAATTAAGGCTGGCTGCTTCAAACTTTTGCACAACCAAAAAGATGCTGCTAACAGTAAATGTTAAAGCCTATGTATGTATTTCTACTATGTACCTCACATGTATTTTTATATGAAAATAGGAATAGGATATTCTATGTATTTATATTTTTTGAAATTACTGGGTTTTATATTATATGAAAGTGGGACGCCATTGGAAATTAGCATTTTTGCTCAATTGGGCAATCCTATTCCTCTAGAAGTTCTTTCTTTTAGCAATAATATATTAGCAATAATAATTAGGAATTCTGATTTTGAAAGCAGCACAAGGGAAGTCACAGAGTTTGGAATTCTGATTTTGAAAGCAGCACAATGGAAATCATAGAGTTTGGAACTGTTTGATTTTGAAAGCAGCACATGAGAAGTCAAAGAGTTTGGAACTCTGATTTTGAAAGCAGCACAAGGGAAATCACAGAGTTTGGAACTGTCTGATTTTGAAAGCCAGCACAAGGGAAATCACAGAGTTTGGAACTCAGTGCTTTAGCTTCTCAGAAGGAACTAGAAGGGGGTCAAGATCAGATCTACAGTACAGTAGCTTCTTGTTGTTTTACATTGTTTCTTGTGGATTCTACTTGGTAGAAGGTTATTTCTTTTCTTTCTTACTACTAAGGGGCTAGCAGGGTATTGTTTGGGGCTGCTGGAATTTTGAAACCTGTTTTGGTAGCTATAAGTGGGCTCATTTGTTTGATTCACTATGTGGCAGGCTGCATTTGTAGAGGCCTATTTCTTCTGTTTTAAAACATAATTGGTGTGATTTAACTGGGTCTGTTTCTTTGAATTGGAGACATATATCTTCTAATTCCAAGCCTATTTTGATGTGTTGTTGGTGAAGCTGTTTGAATTGGAGTCCTGTTTCTTTGTGTAGCAAACCTATTTTGGGGGCTTTGAGTAGAATTGTGATTCATTGTTGCTGGCTTCACTAGCTGCAAAGTTTGAGTGCAGAGTGGGGGAAGGGTGCTAATGGTCTGACCAGAGGCATCAGCTACCTGATTGTTTCTGGAAGACTTGGGCTGGTCCCACCCTTGGTCCATTATTTCCTTTATACCAGGGGTTCAGACATCATTTCCTCAAACAGGCAAAGGATATGCACCTGTCATAGCAAAAGCAGACATCCAGGAAAGGAACAGCAGCAAGTGAAGAGGTGACTGCTCTCTCAGTGGAAGGGAAGTAAATGCAAATCTAGGAGCTTTCGTTATTACTTCTTTGCATTGATATTGCACTGGGGAAAGGAGGAGTAGGAGTTTGAGGAAGGTTGTGCAATGACTACTTAAAGTCTGTTTTTGAGTGTGGATAGGAAGGATAGGAATATAAAAAGCAGTTGCTCAATATATCTAAACATGTGCAACAAAGGAGGTAAGGAAATAAAGAAATTGTTTTGCACTGATAGAGGAGAGAGAGGAGACTTGGGAAGTGTTTGGTATCCTGCATCTGAAGGGTGGGGGTCACTGATGGCAATGACAGCAATGGGTAGGGTGGTAGGCTACAACAATCGTGTGCACCAATCTTTCTAAAAATTGCCTGGAGTGTGGAGGATGTTTAGTGTGCAACCACATAGAAAACTTAGAAAGGAGATTGAGGGTCTGCAGGAGGAACTAAGACAGGCAAGGCAGATTGGGGTGGGTTTAGCCCAGTACTGGAGGGAGGAAGAAGGGGAGATGAGGGAGGCGATTTAAGCCAACAGTGGTGAGGAGAGGGTCAGAAGAGGAAGCAGAGACAAAGGGGCCCAGGCCAGGAAGAACAATTGCCGGAAACCAGGTCAGGCGACAAAGACAAATGGAAGGAGGAGATAGGGACTTGTGAGGGAGGTGAAGAAGTGGCAAAGTCATGGAGTGGAAAGGAGAGAACAGGTTACTATGAAGAGAGAGGGAGCAGGCATTTGTGAAGGGCCTACAGAAAATAGTTGTGCACTGCTAGAGAGGAAGAAGGTGGAGGAGGGAAATTATGAAATTAGAGGAGTAATTGATAAATGCCTGGACCAAACTGGAGCGGGGGGAAGTTCTGCTGGGAGAATTCCAACAGGAGTAAAAGGGGGAAATAATATGCAGGTGGAAGAAGAGGAGCTGGAAATGAGAGAGGGAGATGAATGGAAGCAAGCAGGGAGTTAAAGGGGTGGAATCTTAGTGCTGGGGGACTCAATACTAAGAGGAGTTAGGTGGGGTAGCAAGGGGGAGAGGCATAGTCACATTTGGGTGGAGGCCATGCCAGGAATGACAGCGGAAAGGGTGGGACAGTCTGTTCTGAAATATGCTAGAAGGGGTAGGGACAAGCCTCATTTAATTATACATCCTGGGACAAACGACCTGGCTGACAAGACAGTAGATACAGTCCAGAGGAGGTTTGAGGAACTAGCACAATTATGTGAGGGGGCAGGAAGATCAATAACTTTTTCAGAGATACTTCCCATGCCAAAGGCAAGCACAACAAGAAAGCTGAGAACAGAGGAATTTAACGGATGGCTAAGAACCTGGTGTTGTGCTAAAGGGTATGGGCTGTTGGGGATGGGAGGGACCTGGGAGGACAGTAGTCTCTATGCAAGGACAGACTACACTTGAGTGAGGAGGAAAGAAAGTGTTGAAACAGAGGATGGAGGAGTACATAGAGGAAGTTGGGAATTTAAACTAGGAGTGGGGGTGGCAGTTGGGGAAGAGATATGCAGAGACCACAGGTTGGGAAACCATATGAGCTTACCCCCATAACAGTGACAAAGAAACAAATGGCAAGTACTGTTGGTGATGCAAGGAAAGGAGGGCAGGATGGGAGGGGGAGGGTGGAAGGTGGTTACCCTTAATGCTAGGAGCCTTGGGAAAAAAACTGCAGAGTTACAGGTTCTCATGGCAGAGGGAGAGGTGGACATTGCAGCCATCACGGAAACATGGGCCACCCAATACAATGACTGGGGCCTGTCTGTACCAGGGTACAGGTTATTTCGTAGGGACAGGGTGATTGGGAAAGGAGGGGGGGTGGCACTATATGTGAAGGAAGGACTGAAGTGTGTAAGGGAGGAAGAGGAGGAGGGTAGTACGGAGTCACTTTGGATGCAAATCCAGAATTCCAAGAATAGGATTCTTAGAATGTGAGTGGTGTACAGGCCACCATCTCAGACGGAGGAGTTAGACAGGGAACTAGTGGGACAGATCAGGAGGACCTGCGAGAAGGGTAGTGTGGTGATTGTGGGGCACTTCAACATGCCAGGAGTGGACTGGAGCACCCCAACAACCAGGAACAGAAGGGAGCAGGTACTGCTGGATGCCTTCCAGGACAGCTTTCTGCTGCAAATGGTCAGTGAACCAACCAGGTTAGGAAATACCCTTGACCTTGTGTTGGCAAATGGGACTTTGTGAGAGAACTTACAGTGGAGGAACCACTGTCAGGGAGTGACCACGACTCAGTATGGCTCACATTGGATATGGGCAAGGAAGGAGTGGAATCTGGCACAATAGTGCTGGATTTCAGGAGGGCCGATTTTGGGAGGATGGGGGAAGTGGTAAAAGGGTACCTGGCCAGAATTCAATCTAGTATGGACACTAACCAGAGGTGGGAGCTCATAAAGCTGGGGATAGTGGAGGCAACCAAAACCTGCTGCAAAGCCCAGAGCAAGAAGGCTAGGGCTAAGAAACCAATCTGGTTGAGCAAGGAGGTCATGGAAAAGGTAAGGAGGAAAAGAGCTGCCTTTAGGAAGTACAAGAAAATAGGGAGGGGGGAGGACAAAGAGGAGTACTTGACAGAATCAAGGAGGTGACAAGGACAGTAAGGGAGCCAAAGCATCTACTGGAACTCAGGCTGGCACAAGGCATTAAGAAGGGGAGAAAGACTTTAAGTACATCAGGGAAAAGGAGCTGTAAGGACAACATAGTAAGGATTAGGAAGGAGGGGTTGGGTGGAAGCAGGGTGCGATAAGGCGGAAGTACTAAATGAGTACTTCTGATCAGTATTTACTAAAGAGAAGAGGGGGGTGACACCCAAGGTGGGAGAAATGGCAGAAGCAGGGAGGGAAGTGGTGACAGATGGGGAAATCATAGAGAGCAGAGTTTGAGAGGGTTTGAAGGCAATGAGGGTGGACAAGGCGCCAGGCCCAGATGGCATCCACCCCAGGGTACTGAAAGAGCAGGCAGAGGTCCTTGCAGGACCTTTGGCAGACCTATTTAATGCCTCACTACATTCGGGGTGTATACCTCAGGACTGGAGGATGGCTCATGTGGTGCCCCTCCACAAGAGTGGCCCCAAGGATGAACCGGGAAACTACAGACCAGTGAGCCTCACATCCATCGTGGGTAAGCTAATGGAGACTATCCTGAAGGAGAGGCTGGTGACCTCCCAGAGGCCAAAGGACTACAGGACAGCAGACAGCATGACTTCAACATGGCAGATCCTGCCAAACCAACCTGGTCGGGTTCTTGACTGGGTAACTAGGCAACTGGACAGGGGCCATGCAGTGGATGCCCTGTTCTGGACTTCAGTAAGGCATTGACTCAGTGCCACATGGAAGGCTGGGAAGGAAGTTAGTAGGCACAGTGGCGGGTGCAAAGCTGGTGAGATGGGTAGGAAACTGGCTGCAGGAAGGCAACAGAGGGTGGTGTGGTGGGGAGCTCTCACCCAAGGGCAGTGATGAGCGGTGTTCCACAGGGCTCAGTGTTGGGACCAGTGTTGTTTGGGATATTCATTGCAGACATATCATGGGACATCAAGAGCAAGATCAGTCTGTTTGCTGATGATACCAAGGTAGGCGCGGTGGTGGATGACCTAGGGGAATGGCAGGGGTTGCAGGATGATCTGGCAAAGCTTGAAATCTGGTCAGACACCTGGCAACTGGGCTTTAATGCCAAAAAGTGCAAGGTGCTGCATTTTGGGATGAAGAACCCAAGGAGGAGTTACCAGCTAGGGGGAGTGCAGCTATCCCAGACAGAGGAGGAGAAGGATCTGGGTGTGCTCATTACAGGGTCAATGAACAACTCGGCACAATGTAGGAAGGCAGCTGCAAAGGCCAACAAAATGCTGGGTTGCATTGCAAGGGGTATATCCTCGAGAAGGGAGGAGGTGATTCTGCCACTGTATAGGTCATTAGTTAGACCACACCTGGAGTACTGCGTGCAGTACTGGCATCATATCTGAAGAGGGACATTAAGTTACTGGAGGGAGTGCAGCGCAGAGCGACAAAGTTGATCAAGGGGCTGGGGGACTTAGCATATGAGAGGAGGTTGAAGGAGTTGAACATGTACTCACTGGAGGAGAGAAGAGACAGGGGTGACATGATTGAAACCTTTAAATACATGAAAGGAATAAACAAGACAGGTACAGAGGGGCTGTTCAAAGTAAGGGAGGGAAGGGCCACCAGGGCCATGATATGAGACTGGGCGAGGAAGGTTCAGGAGGAGATGAGGAGACACTTTTTACAGAGAGGGTGGTGGCTGAGTGGAATGCGTTACCTGCTGAAGTGGTATGCAGTAGAACAGTGGACTGCTTCAAACGAGGATGGGACAGGACAAGGGGGAGGGTTAATGAAGGGGAAGGGTGGAAGGGAGGGGCAGCTGCAGAATAAGGGGTGCTAGCTGCACATTCGAGCAGACTTGATAGACCTCTAGGACTTTATCTGCTGGCAAATTTCATATGTTCGTATGTTCGTAATAAACTTTTACAATACCTCAGATTGGTTCCAGGCTTTGTTGTGGGGGGGAGGATTAATACTTTTCTTTACCAGCCCTGGTTACCAAGCATAGGAGAATATAAAGTACACAAAAATGATTAGCTAGATTAGATTAGGTTTGTTATTTCACTTTTGTTTGCCCTATTTAATATTTTGGAACCTACATTATTCTAGTTCCTGGTATAAGTACTTTGTACATTAATTTGATTCTGTACCTTTAAATCATTCACTTATATGCCTGTGCTTTCCTGGTGACCCTCCCCCCTTGACAAATAACCTGCATAGGTTCACAGCACCAAGGAATGTCTACTGTCCTTGAATTCATAATAAACATACCAATTTAGTGGCATTTGCTGCCTCATGCTAATCTTTTTTGTGTACTTTAGTTTTGTCCTTGCATTGGAATTTTTCCTTAGTGCTGCAGCTGCTCTTTGTACCTCGATACCCTTTTGTTGAATTGGAGAATCTACCTTGCATGTCTGGGCCCAGACTCAGGACTGCAACCTCAAACTTAAACCCCAGGCCTACCACAAGAACCCTAGACCCCCACTGGACCCAGACCTACCAAGGGAGCTGCCCAGACCCATTAGCATGGTTGGTGGCTTAACTGATGGTGGGGTTGATGGCCATCAATCCTATTGTCCAGGCCCATAACCAGGTGAGTTTCCTCCAGAGTGTCCTCTCTGGCCTTGTCATTGATCCGGGCATTGATCCCAGCATAGATATCCGGTTGGTCAGTGGTTGATCCCATGGTTAATTGGGTAGATCCTTGCCTCGGATCCTTGCACTCCAGACCCATTCCCCAGGCCTCCTTCATATCCACAGTTTAGTGCCCACTGTTAAAGGCATAACAGGAGACATGTGTTGTTATGCCTGTACTCTGGGCCTGTACTTTCAGCAAGGGACTTTGGTCATAGTTTTCATTGACTCCCAGTGAAGACCAATGTGAAAGATGTGGAGGGAGGAACAGGTACTTTTGCCCATAATTTTGTAGCCTAGTTTTGTCACTGGGACAGTAGCTGGTAATGTTGCTATGGAGTAGCTGGTGCACACTGCAGTGAGGAAGTTGGTGTTAATCTTATAAAGCACAGGTGCTGAGAAGGGGATGGATGTTGGGAGAGCTCTTTTTTTTATTCTTTGGTAACTGGGTAAGGCCCACTAGGTACAAGGCCTGCTTTAAGGGATGACCGGGAGCACTGGGGAGATTTAGTGACTTGCTCAAGGTCACATAGTATGCAAGTGATAGTTCTGGAATTCATACCAGTTCTACTGGAGATAAAAGCTAAAATGAGCTAAAAGTTGTACTAATGGGCTGTAGAGTAGTTTATGCAAAAATGGGTTGTGTGCATGTGATGCAATGTTGGGGTGCCCAAGGCCTTAAATCAGAGTAAATGTGTGGTCAGTCTTTGTTTCAATTGGAAGCAATGCAAAGGAAATTCAGATCGGAGTGTGTGACACAGACATGGAGGGGCTCGGACCCAAAATGGAGTGCAGTGTACCTTTTTCTTTTTACATTACATAAATGCATATTTTATTGAACACCAGGCTTGAGTTGTTACAGTATGATGGTATCATGGTATACCACAGTGTAAGAGAGCATAGAATTGATACTATGGACAATTTCTGATACTGTGATGACTGTGGTTCACAGCATATTGCGGTTTACATACACCATCCTATACCAGAAACTATCTTAGTTCCCCACCAAAAAAATAGAGACACATTTCTGAGCATACAAACTATTTAAAAAAAATAACTTGAAAAAAACATTCCTTAAAACTAAACAGGCTATATGTTCTTTAAAATAAATGAACTACATACTCCAGCTATTTTAGATGCCATGCTGCACATTTTAATGCTGAGAGGTATTCTGAAAAGTTTGCCCAGTTGTTCCATACAGTGTATGGGTTGATGTTGTTGTATAAGGAAATCCATACACTCAAAAATGTTGTTCTGCTGCAGTACTGAAGTAACCACTACAGCAGAATGATTTTTCATCCTGCTGTAGTAGTTATATCACATTATAATCATCCCAGTCACCAGTTCTGCATTCATTCTTTTAATCTCATACACTATATACAATAATGTATAGTAAACCACACACTCCAAGGCCATTTTCCCACCTTGTGGTAACCAAAACAACAGAGACCACTGGAGCTTCACTCTCAAGGTCACTCTGCCATGATGGTAACCACTCAGTGGGAAAAAAGCCTTGTAGTGTATTATTTACTATACATTATTCTATATGTATTGCAACACACACACTAAAATACAACCAATAATATCAAATTGTGAAACAATCACAGGCATTCCCTCAACTCAGCTACTACCCACCAGTGCCAATCCTGGGTAAGCAGCATTCTATTAGACATTAGCATCACAGCGTGACACCATCTGTTGAAACACTCACAGGCCTCTCTACACCCCTTCCCCCAGCTGTTGCCTATCAATCACTGGTTTACATGCCCACATTTAGCCAGTAAATGCAGCATTACTGATATTTCCCATTGGTAAATTGTTCACTGAAAAACACTGGTTTCATGGAAACTGCGCCATTTACATGCAGGTTTTGTTACCAGGACACACCTGAAAAAATGTCAGTTTTTCAGTAACCAAAACTGCATGTAAACCCAGTTTCCTGGGTAAGCAACATTTTCCGGTGCCTGACAGAGCCATGCATTCCTGGACACCAATGCAACACAGAGGCAGCCTGGGACTGGAGTAACAATAGATTATTCAACAGCCAGTGCATCTGAGTGCACACTTCTTGGTCAGTAATGTACTACAGTACCAGGCACAACTGCTATACAGCAATACCTGCTGGACAAAATTGAACTGGGGCAGACGGAAATGTCTGCACAGGTAGTGTCTGTGTTCCCTTATTGGTCAGCAGCAAACACCCAGCTTGCAACAGTCTTTAAAGAGGGAGGCAAATGTTGATTGTACACAGGAAGGGAAAATCCCTAGCTAGCCATTGGGAGCAGGCACTGGGCAGGCTGGACCTGGAACTAATACTCCAGTACCCATCGCCAAGTGAATAGTCACCTCAAGCAACTGAGACAGAGACCGTGTAGAGACAATTGGGGTTATAACTGTGTGGGCAAAGCAGAGGATTATAGCTGCTCTCCCCAGATTGAGCATGGTATAACGCAATGTGTATTGTATACACTTGCTAATCCATGATCGGAAAATCAGAACATCCTTGGTAAACATGCACGATTGTTCTTTTTTATAATATAGTAAATAATGGGGTTTCTCTAGTCTAAGTGGTTCCTTGAGGGGGGTTTACTTTTCAATTAGTGGAAGAATTATGTTGAAAGTGTAGTGATAGTGGAGAATATTGGACCACTGATGGACCTACGCTATTGGCGTAGAGCTCAGGTTACGCTACTTTCTCAAATCAGCCTTTCATTTTTTTTTTAATATAGTTTTTTGTAGTTGGGGAGGATTTGCACCCCACACCTCTGTTTAGAAAATAAGGGGGGGTGGGAGTAGCCAGCCTGGTGGTGTGGAGGGTTGAGGCACTGGAAGCCACACCTCGCGCTACACCGGTGACTCGGGTTTGGAAACAAGCCCGGGTCATCGGAGGTCAGCAGGGATGGGAGAGGATCGAGCATCCAATGGACAGCTCTCCTCTCCCAGGAGGGGGGGAGGGGCTTTGCTCAGTGCTTGCCTGGCCTCTAGCGGAAGCTGGAGGCACAGCAAGTATTGTAGCTGACTCAGGGGTTAGGGAGTGGCGATACTGGTGGTGATGCTATGACGTCCGGTGTATGCCACTTCCCCAAAACACCAGAAGAACCAGTGCCTGGTCTCCTAGATACAAGGATTCGGGTTGGGTGGGGGGAGGGACCAATGTATTTTACCAATATGGAGATGGGTGTAAGGAGGGGGTAGGGAGCACCGAATGCCAGGGCATATAATTACACAACAAGGATTGGGATCAGAGGGCAGGGGGCACTGCTATACACCAAACAGTACTGTGCTGGGGTGGGGGTGCCAATGTACTACCTCCAGCAAATGCTAGCGTTGTGCTGAATTAAGAGTTGGTTTTGGCCAACAGTATTTTCTCCATGCAAGAGGAATGCGCAAAGTGCTCTTGCACATGGCAAATACTCTGAATATCAGTCTACACTGATATTCAGGTCCCTGCCCCAGGATTTCCATAATTTTGCCTTGTGCACCCCTCCACTGGTTGCCCCAGCACAATCCTAACAAGCCCACACAAACCGGGCTTTTCAATATGGGACTTCTGCACAAAACCTAGTTTGCGCATGCTATCTGGGTTTTCTGCAGGGGCAAACATTTAAATATCTGGCCCCAAGTATTTTAATTCAGGTAGCCATATATTTTCATGTCTCATACTGTCATCAATGACTACAGTTTATATCCTTACACATAAAGGGTGGGAGGCAGGGTGGTTCATCTATAAATTAGTTTGCTGCAGATACCCATTTCCTTTCATTCTGATTCACCTAAGTGGGCAATCTCTCTCTCTCTCTCTCTCTCTCTCTCTCCCCCCCCCAACCTGTTGATTAATGTGGCTGGGCAGAAGGGGGACCTAAAATGGAAGTCAGGGCTCCTGGCAGGTGGCATATACTCCTTTTTCCTTTGCAGAAGAGCTATAGTGTCATTTTGTGTAATTTCTAGGCTGGAATTGGGTCAGACTGGCAAAGGTTTGCTTCAGTGTGCCTTGATCAGACCAGGCAAATCCAATCAACCAGATCCTCTGGCCTGGCCTACTGCACACCACTAGTGTCCCATAATACTGGTATAATGACATATTTGTGCAGTTTGAAATACAAGGTAAAGTCAAGTGTCTTTACTGATTCCACAAAATATCAATATGCCTACTCTGCAGACACGCTAGAGCAGTGGTGGAAACCTAAAATACCCTGAAGGCCACATGTGCGGCCCTCGAACCCCTCAAGGGTCACTTGACCATGCACGACTACTACAAGAACCTTTCACCATGAAATTAAGCAAAAGTGACAGATCTGAATGCAAACAACATTTATTTAATGGACTAGTAGCATCATTTAAACATCATTAAATGTTTAAAACAGTATTAAGACAAACACAATTATACACTGCATTCATCAATACATGCTGCTTTACTGTCTTTTTCTTCTTTAGGGCACAACGAAGTTGTACATACTGTACATTTACTCCATTGTGTTTTCAACTGTTGCTTAACTGTATATTCGATTATATTTCTATTTGTATCTCTACTGTATTTCTCCCACTCCCCTCCACCCCACCCTCAGGGCGCATCTGGAATCGAGCAGTACACTGCTCAGTATGCCTGCCTGGTAAAACTCTTAAATAAATAAATAAATCAGAGTATAAAATGCTGTACTAAATTTCAATGTGACGTTTGGGTGACCATATTTTCCACAAGCTTTCTAAAGTTTGGAGAAAAGTGGGTGCATGCACATCTGAACTCTGCTGATAGGATACCATCTTTAAGTCTGTTTCTTTTATTGTTTTTATATGTCCCATGGCATTGCAGCAAATGGACTGTAAATAGGAGTACAGCTCACAGACTGAAGATTTTAAAAAATATAGCAATCAGCAAACACTGAGCTCTTGATCGTTACCTTTGTTTATTGTGCAGTTTCGCTTTGCTTCTCACTTACTTCTATGGCTCTGCTCAGTTCGACTTCTGCTCTCCAACACCATTTGAGTGCTTGTCTCAGAGTCAAATGCAACTTGAGTTCTTTGAATTCGCCAAGTACACCTAATTAACACACTACTGTAGGTGTACTGGTGAACGGAGATCCTGTGATGTTGTGTTAATGATAGTTAATTACAACAGTCTATAGCAGTCTGTGGCAAAAGATGTGGAATGGCTGATTTGAAGGTACTGCGTATAGTTTTTTAAGCATATTTTTAAATGAATGGGAGAAATGTTCTTGGGGGCCACAGCTTAACCTGCTGAGGGCTGCATGCAGGCTGTAGGTTGCCCACCACTGCGCTCAAGCTTCTTACTATAATTATAAAATGGCCTCTGAATATTGCATGGGTGTGTTCATATCTACAGCTTTAACAGTTTATATTTTGATGATACTTATTCAATGTCAATCCACCTACAAAGTAATTCCTAAAAATTACCTATAACAAACAGAGAACAAAAAACTTAAGAAAGATTAGTTACTCTCTCGTTAAAGAATAGTACCAGAGATTAAACTTAAAGAGCCAGATAACTTTTTTTTATTTTTTTTTGGGGGGGGGGGGAGGTTGATCTGCAGTGGTAGACTGGAGAGCATATTGAAAAAAGCATATCCTGTATCATGGGGTGGAGCATTATTTTGGACCCTGTCAGGCCTCATGCTTCCGGAGCCCCCAGAAGCACAGTGTAGGGCCCAGTCCCATCCTGATGAGAGACAAAGAACACTGTTTCAGCCCACTTACGCAACATACTGTATTTATTTTAGATGCACCATCTGTTTTACTGTGCAGTCTAGAGTCTGTGCCATTTTAGAACTGGAGGAACTCACATGACTTACTCAGCATTTTTAAAAACTGGAGATGGGGCTAGCTTGATGTTATGTGAACAGCATGTTGTGCTGTCATGTGGGAGGAATAGGAGGTGGCTCAGGTTTGTATCCTCAGCCTGACACTCCCACACCTGAGCTGGTGAGGCTGAAAGCACTGCTAAGACAGAGCTTACTCACTAACAGTAATGCACAGCACTAGTAGTGGCCCACTAGGTGGAGTGGCAGCTGAGGAAGGTACCACATGCATCAGGTCTGATGGAGGGATGGGCTTACTGGTAGTACTGGAAACAAATAGGCCCACCAAGGTGTCTGAATGTTGATTTCAGACTCCACACTGCCTAGGCTAGATGCCTGCATATCCCATTGAGAATGTGGCAAGCCTGATCAGGGAGATCAAGCAGTCCCACCACTGCATGTCCATGATGCCACATGTCCAGGTCTAGGAACTGTGTAGGGAACCAAACCCCAGGTGTCCATCATGGCAGTTCAGTTCCATCTCACTGGGCAAGACAGAGTTTTTACATTGAGGGTACATTCAAAAATATAAACTTTTAAATATGTAACGCTTCATAAGACTGTACATTACAGCATATTGTAGGCCTGGTCATGTGTTCATTCACCTCACAAACACTGAAATTCCCTGTCAGTGTGAAAGATTTTCACTCTTTCTCAGTTTTGCTCATCTGGAAGACATCCATAGTATGCGTGTATATTTAGTGTAAAACTTGGCACAACTGGGATTATTTAATGTAACTATCTTAAAGATAGAAACCAATAGGGAAGGTAAGCACTCATTTCTCTGAATGCTAGGGTATATTTTTGTCTAAACTGTAGCAGTTTCCAGTGATCCCAAATTAAAGACTGAAAAAGGGGACAGTTCCCCTTTAAACTAGACAGTATGCATTAAGAAGATATGTATTTTGTAAGCTACATGCTATAGAATAAGCTTCAGTTGAAATTCAAGGACGGAAACACAATTAATCACAAAATAAGTCAAACAGAACGGACTGGAAAATTGTTATCAGTCTAATTAGGGAGGAAACAAGGTATAAAAACAGAAGAGAAGGACTAGAATTGCTGAATTGACAACATGAAGGTGATTCTAATTCTTGGGCTTATTGCAGCTGCTGCAGCCGGACCATCCCCCCGTCTATTTAATGGGTAAGGATAAATTTGTGCTAAGCTGTGTATTTTGATGCTTTCGTGCACCACAGTATTTTCCAAACATAAGACAAAATACACTATATTTTACGTATTTATTTAAAATTGGTAACCAGAAGAGGCATACTGAGCTGAGGCTCATTTCCAGGTGCAACCCTGGGGAATGGAAAGAGAAGAAGCGCAATTACAAACAATATACAGTCAGTCAGCTGATGTGGTTACAATGAGTATAAACATAAAGAGCATAAGCTCAGTGCAGTGTAGACAGAATAGCAAAACACTGCATATGGAGGACAAAAGAATTATCATACAAATCATCCATGCAGCTTGGACAAACTCAAAGTGCTTAGCGCCAGAGTGAAGGGAGGCTGAGCTAGTGCTGAAAGTAGGAGTCAAAACAGGTTGATAAACTTCAACTGGGTTGTCAGGACTATGAGGTTAAGGAGGAGAGGAAGTAAGGGGTGACCAAAAGCCAGGCAAGGTAGGGCTCAGGAAGAATTTTGGCAGGAGTGGGAAGGGGAGTTTTAGCTGGTATCTAATGGACGGAAGGGAAGGGGCAAGACAGATGTAGGAGGGTAGCTGGTTCCAGAGGAAGGGAAGGTGGTATGAGAAAGTCGATTTCCCAGCTGAGGAATGTGGGTGGGGGAGTGAGAATATGCATGGGTCTCTTGAGCACAGGGTGTAGGAGGAGGAGGGGATGGAGGAGATGTGATGGGATAGGTATGAGGAGCGGGACCCAGGTTCCACACATTCAGAGCACCAGCGTTAGTGCACCTGGTCATCAGGGTGCTAAGTTGGGATTTCACTGACCCCTGTATTTCCGAAGGGCTGCACCACACTGTGCCCCCACACCTTCCCTTTATTATTATTCTAACTCCGAGGAGAAGCAGGCCTCAGGGAGGAGGCGTGAATCCCAAAATCAGTACCCTGATGTGCCGGCGCACTAATGCCAGAACTCTAATCGCCAGAAAGGAGGGCCCCAAAACACTATTTAGAGATGAGGGAAGCACAGTGGGATTGGCAACATGAGGGAAGAGGGAGGATGGATAGGGAGGAGTAAAGGGAGCAGTGGTTTGTACGAGAGGGTGAGTTGGTAGCAAAGTGGCAGAAGGTATTCCAGAGGGTGTCCAGTCTAGCAAGGGAGGCAGAGGGTGTGGTGCTATAAACCACATCTGTATAGTCAAAAGCTGGGAGAACCATTTTGGTGACCAGCTCCCAGTGGACCTGTGGAGAAAGGCAATCCTTATTGGGGTACAGGGCACAAGTGTAGGACAGAGTTTGGCATGGATGGCATCAGTGTAGCAGAGAAGTCACACCTGCTGTCTAGCTACACACTGAGATACCTAGGGTCTCTTCAAGCAGTATGCCATCGGCGTACAGAAGACCAGAAGGGGGGTGGGGGAGTGAGCCAGGCCAGCTTCTTGCTGGCACCAAAGATCATAGACACCATTTTTTTTTGTTGATCCAAACTTGGACTGGAACTAGTGTGGAACATTGTAAAAGTCTTCCTGAAGCAAGACTTCCAGAGATGCAGTTGAGGGACTGGGGGTGTAGAGAACTGTGTCATCTGCCTACATATGAATATGTGAGTTGGCACAGGCAGAGGGGAGTTCATTTAGAAAAATGGAGAACAGGACTGCACCCAGAATAGAGCCCTCTGGCACCCCAGCCAGATAGGGAGGCGTGGGGAGACAGCACCTGCTACCTGTACCAACTGTTGATGGTTCCAGAGGTAGGAACAGAACCAATTGAACAGCGGAGTCTGAGAGGCCAGTAGAGCTCAGTTTATCCAGGGGAAGTGAGTGGGACTTTGGCCAGATCAATGAAAATGGTGGTTGTAATGTTCCCGTGATCCATCACTGAGAGGATAGACTCAGTGACCCTAAGTAGGGAGGAGATGGTGGAATGATCCTTCCTAAAGCCAGACTGGAAGAGGAAGAGGAAGTTGGAGGAGTGGAGGAAGTCTGCAAGCAGTAAGTAGGCTAGTTTCTACTGCCGCTTCACAAGAGAAGGGAGGAGGGCGATAGGGTGGAAGTTGCCAGGAGTGGAGGGATCACCGCCTTTGTGTAGAGGGAGAAGCTTGCAATCTTCCAAGGCTGAGGGACAGTGCAAAGGGTGAAGGAGAGATTTAAGAGGTGAGTACAATGGAGGTGATGGCAGAAGCTGACAGATGGAGAATTTTACGGTCCAAGTCATCTGGGCTAGATTTGGAAGGGTTGAGAGAAGAAAGGGCAAACAGGGTCTCCTGGGGAGTGACAGGGAAGAATCAAACCCCAGAGGGGGATGAGTTAAGGGGGAGGAAGGAGAAGGTGGGAGAGGAGTGGAGCCATGAGGTGGGACAGAGGGGATGGCACAAGTGGTAAAAAACTAATTGAAGTAAGAAGTAACAGAGGGAGGGTCAGACACTGGTGAGCCATTAACCATAAGGACAGGGGGAGAGGACTGGGCTGGCTGACCAAAACAGGAACGAATCCCTTTCCAGAATTTGGCTGGGGAATTAAGATTATTCTGGAGGTTGTCCTTAAAGTAGAAGGGCTTGGAAATATTAGTGGCCTTAGTGCAAGAGTTCTTAAGCACCCTGTAGGAGAGGAAGTCTGCCAGGTAGCAGGAGAATTTATACTTGGTCCAGGCTTGGTCTCAGGTCTTGCATAAGCGGATGAGATTGTAGGTGATCCAGGGGTGGTGAGATGCTTTAACCCTGGATTTCCTGATGGTGGTGTGATTGTCCCAGGCAGAAGTAAATATTGAGTGGAAGAGGGAGAGGGCCATATTAATGTTTGGCGCAGTGAGCATGGGGGACCAGTCAGATGCAGCCAGGTAGCTCTGTAGAGCTTCTTTGTTCAGAGACCAAAGGGACCTGGGCCAGATGTACTTTGGGGAGGAGGGAAGGAGCTGGACTTTCCTGGCAAAAAACATCATGCAGTGGTCACTGAAGGCATCCAACAGTACACCTGCTGCAACAATGCAGTGGGGGTGGGAGGCAAGAACCCAGTCCAGAAGGGTATAGTTTGATGAGTGAGGATTGAGTCGGGTGGGACTCAGTCCTGTGGGTGGTAGTTCTGGAGTTCAGAGAAAGACAACTAATGTTGGACTTGCCCAGTAGGATGTCCTCATCAGCAAAGCGGTGTGAGGATAGAGTGCAGAGGAAGTCCATCAGAGACAAGGAGAAATTCTCAAGAAGCATAGAAAACACCAATAAAAATGGGTAGTGAGGAGGGGAAAGGAGAGTTTAGCTAGCAGAAACTTGTGGGAGGAAGGTGCAGCCTCCCTGAGAGTGATGGTGCAGGAGAGACTCTGGAAGGCATATAGTGCAACCCCACCCCCTCATTTACCCCTGTCCTGCATAAAGAGGTGGTAGTTTGGAATGGCCAAGCTGGAATCAGGAATCCTGGAAGAGAGCCAGGATTCAGTGATACAGAGGAGGTCTGGAGAGTGACTAGAGACCCATACAATGAGGAGATCCAGTTTAGTGAGGAGGCTTCTGGTACTGAGGCGGAAAACACTAAGCCCTCAAGGCCTAATACTATATTATGAAATGGGTTTAAAGAGTGCTGAATCCTGATTGACTGAGAGGTAGTTTCAGATGGGCACAACAGCTTGGCTGAAAGTAGTCCTCACACAAGAAGTTACTTTGTGTTATCATCATACTAATCAGCCACTTGTCCGGGCAAAATAGCCTCAAGTAACATGACACACGACACTTGCAGGTAGCAGTCCAGATTAGAATGGGGCACATTAAGATGGTCTGCTGTCTTCAAAAATGTTTAAAAAAAAATGTTCTTTACCTTAGCCACTGAACATGACTAAAACTAAAGTCTCCAGCTCTCACTTGGCTCCAGCTGCACTCTGCTATAAAGGCCATGTTATTTGAAGCAGCCACTACCCTCACTCTAACTGTTGCCCATACTTGCTGCACATGTGCAACACTGGTGACACCTATTGGCCAGCTGTCAACATCACAATCTGTAGGCACTACTTTTTGACTGTTTTTTGTAAATACTATTGGGACCCATTTCATGATTGCAAAAAAGCACTCCAGGTGGTGTATTGTGGTGGGATACTGGGCCTTTGCGGGTGGTGGAAGAACTCAGCTTTGCCTCTTGCTTCAAACCACCCAAGATGGGCCACTGGCCCACCATAATGCACCCCTTGCCATGCCTTATTGCTTAATTCATATAATAATAAATGGGGAGCATTTTCTTCCCTAAAGAAACCCGATTTGTAATTTGCGATTATAAAGGAGTGTTTATAATGACAAACATGTGCCGGGTTTCCATCGCTCCACCCATGCGCCAGCTGTCTGTCTTCCCGTTCTCCGTCCCACTGAACAATGCACCGCCACTCACTCTAGTATCAGTGGTAGGTAAATCTTTTAAAAACAAACAGACTGGGCAGTTACATTTGACACTTTTTTGAGCCCTCTCCTGCTTACTTGAATTTTAAAAACAAAAGAAAGGAAGGCGAGGTTTCAACAACCCTGGAACACAGACTGGACAATGGCTTAACAGCAAAATACTGTTATTTTGTATAGCTGCTGTGGTAAAAAAAATGCTCCCCAGCAATTATACAAAATAAAACATGGGGTGGTGTGTGCAAGCTTTTACACACACCCTCAGTGTTGGATGCTTAAATAAACCCCTCGCATCCAGTGTATGTAAAATTCTTGTTGCACATACCACCCCATGCTTTATTCTATACTTGATGTATACATGTACTGTAATTTATATAAACTGTACACATCTTCTGGAGTTTGCTGACACTAAATGGAGACATGTTGAGAGTTCGAGTAACATCTAGAACAACATAATAAATGCAATGGTTTGCCTTGTTGATGTATGTACTTTAACCTCGGTTTTACTTGCTAAATAAGTGGAATACTGTGTCTAGTTCCATTCTATTTTGATAAGGCCAAAGGCAAAAAATTGCTAGTACTTAACTGTAACGCACAAACATCTCTCTCCCCTATATACAGTGTATATATATATATATATATATATATATATAAATCACTCATGCCCACACAATGCAAAGCATCATGGGCTGCATATGCAAATCACCACAGAATGTTATGCTGGTCCAACTGAAATGGACTATGTCTATGTCTATGTCTATGTCTTCTGTTAGCACCCTTTGCAAACTGTGTGAGAGGCCTTTCGGCACCATGCAATTCTGCTTAAAGTTGGACCAGCATAACATTCTGTGGTGATTTGCATATGCAGCCCATGATGCTTTACATTGTGTGGGCATGTGTGATTTTGTATTTTCTTGAAACTTGGCTTCCCAGTCAAATGCCCTTTGGGGTAACCCTTGCCTCAGTGTTTGCGCACAGAGGTTCTTTGTCTTATATATATATATACGAATATATAGTTTGTTTTTGTTTACCAGAAAAGTGCACTAGACTAACAATGCCTATTTTTAGGCGTGACCTCCTGGGAAGATGAGTCAGAATCACATATGAAAAATAATAAAAAAACATTATATTGCTCAATAATAGTACATAAAGTAGACAGAATAACACATTTGTAAGGAATACAAGAATACATTAACATTTGAGATAATCAAACATGGTAATAAACACAGCATAGCAATAACTATCTAAACACATTCCAATAGAGAGATCACAAACTAGTGATTAAGTACAGGCAAAAATGTTAGATGCATTCAGAAATGTATACAATTTCTATTTAAAATGCAAGTGAGACCAGGAGTGATAGTGGAACACCAGAAAGGAGTTCCAAAATTTGGGACCAAAGAAGATTTGTTCTCCCATATTAGTGGGGCATTTAGAGACAAATAGTAGAGACTGGTCACCAGACCTGAGAGGATAGGCTTGCAAGGGATGCTTCAAGAAGGCAAACAGGGAAGCAAGGTACAGTAGAAAACCTGAGGTTCTCATCAGTGAAACAACCCAGCTCATAGGAGTATTTCACTGCTACAGATAGCCAGCCCAGGCACTAGTAGAGCAAGCAAAGATGAGCAATAAAAGTTGCAGCCAAAGAGAAATGACAAATATTATTATCTGTAATGTTCCATTTGTCCATACTGAACTTAGAAGTAGAGATGCAGCGAAGTTAAATTCCACTCATGAAGTAGCGCAATTCACGTTATTTTCAGGCTACGCAAAGTGTCCATTGAAAACCTCTACTTCACCTTGTGATAATGCTGATAATGCCTTTGTGTTGCTCACTTCACCTTACTTTGTTTTAAAGGCGGAGTAAGAATTTACAGGCAGCTTACACACATCACGTGGCTTACACAGTCTAGGTCATCCCCAGCCCCAATTGTGCAGCAGCAGCAACCTCTAGCTCCAACAACAGCTGGTGCACCCCCACCTCTGCCTGGTCCTCCCCACACCTCCTTAGTGTGGGAGTTCTTTACTACACTGCCTGGGGACAGCTGTGTAGTAAAATGTAATCTGTGTGGTGCGGAGGTGTGCAGTGGCCCCAAAGGAACTCACCTTGGCACAGATGGTCAGTGCACCCACCTGTACAACCACCACCATATACAGTGGCAGGCCAAGGTTGCAGAACAGGGCACTAATGCACCTGTTAGCCCTGCTGGGGAAGGGGGGCAGCATGCTGTCTACCTGCATGTGGTGGTGTGAAGTGGGGGAGGGCCATGGATCAACCGACTGCTCCACCACCACAACCTGGCTGCAGCAGGTGATGGTGGCAAGCCTGTCCAACTACCTGCCACACAGGCCAATTTGAGCCTGATGTGGAGTGAGTTAGAGGCTGTTAACCACCATCTTGACAACTCTGAGTAGCAGTTGGAGCGAATTGAGGGGCACCAGCTACAAATTATGGGGATGTTTTAACTGGTGCTGTTCCATCAGATCGTTGATCATTAGTTTGTCCTTGCACCCACCACCCTCTGTGTGAAAAAAATAGTTCCTGATGTTGCCCATGATCCACTCCCCCCCCCCCCATCTTCAAATTTGGGGCCCTTCCTTATGCACATCTTTTTCTGGATGATGCTACCTTCTTGTACGTTGTTGATTCTCTTTCAGTACTTGATAGTTTCTATCAGGCCCCCCTCCCGCTTTCCTTGCGTTTATATTTAATGTCCTTTAGTGTGTCTTCGTCTGTCTTTGCTGTGGTGCATACTCTTCAGCATTTTAGTTGCCCTTCTTTGTACAGCCTCCATACTGTGTATATCCTTGCAGAGATATGCTCTCATCACTGCACACTGTACCTAAGATGAGGTCTTACCAAATATATGTACATAGGGATAAGAACATCCATTTCTGGACTTCATTTTAATGTGATGGCTCCCAGTGCATCCCAGTATACCCCCCAGCCCTCCTTACTGCCTTCTTGCATTTCTTGCATGCCTTTAGGTCATCTGACGCAGGTCATTGTCCATTTTTGTTGTTAGTCTCCCCATTTTGCATTCTTATGTGTATAATGTTAAATGTGTGTTCCATCTTTCTTTTGTGTAACCTTGTTTTCCTCTCAAAAATGGTAAGAACCATGCCCAAAAACAGCTGAAATAAAATAAAGTAAAAAAGTGGTGCACTTGCCCTCATCATATTCTTACTTAACAAAACCAGAAAGCCATCACTCCAGATGAATAAATACCAAGAAAAAACATTCACTGCTAGTGCAAATTTATTGATGGCAAAACAAGTCACACAAATGACCCTGCACTTCAGCAGTTAGGCATTCATTAGGGGGCCCCTCTACAGTGGTTGACTAGTCAGAAGTGGAACTTGGGGCAGCAATACTCATGCCAGGAGCAACTGCACTAACACCACCAGTGGGGACAACATTATCTCCTCCAACTATCAGTGAAGCAGCAGATTGCACTGTAAAAACATTGATGGAGAAATCCCTTTACTGACATCAGCTATGCACTTTTGCGTACTACCATGCCCATGGTCAATCTTGCCACTGGCAGCAGTGCCATGGCCAGAAACAGCATAGCTTGCACTTCTCTTTGCAGTCATTTTTGGGAATACCCAAGAAAATTCTAAACAAAGTTAGATTATGAACTTTAATCTGGGCCGGTGGATGGGAAGCCAAAAGGCAACAACTGTGGTTTGCAGATGGAGATTGGGCACTGAAAAGATGCAAACACACAGACAAATTAAGATTGTGCAGTGCACTCAAGAAATGCAGGCGTAAAGGCACAACAGCACCTTAACCAGTGCTCACACAAGTCACAAATCCAAATCTGGAAAAGAATACCTTTTGCCGGTTGGGAGGGGGGCAGTGCACTGCAGTAACAGTCTACTACCAAGATACCACAAAACAGTACAAAATAACGTAGACGGATAGCAGGTTCACAGTGCTGTAATTACTGTGTGGCACAATAAAATCTGTCTGATTTGATGGCACTCATCGCACACACACACACACATTACAGGTAATGTGAAGCAAATTGAAAACTTCAGTAATATAACTAAATCTTTTAAACAAACTGAAATTATGCACTGCACCTCAACAATCAGCAAAAAAATGTCACAAATTACTGAAATATTACTGTGTGAACATGAACAGTTATACAAGAAAAATATAACCAAAACAGAAAGACTGCCTTTCTCCCAGTTAATCTACCTCAGTAGTATAGAGTTCATATAACTCATCAAATGTGAAATGTTAGCCAATCAGCGTGTGCCTCGTCATTCGACAGCTGGTTACCATAGCAATGCCCGGCCCCCTTTCTGTCACCAGAAGTCCTGCCCTCTGAGCAGGACGTTCCTCCTCAAACCCAGGAAGTGATGAATGAAATGCAGGAAATGATGTATAAATGCAGGAAACGACATATTCTTGAACCCGTAATTTACACAGTATCCCTATTCTACACCCCTACGTCCTTCCTCCTCCATCCCCCTCGAACCTCCACAACACCATCCTAGCTTGAACTCACCTCCCTCCTTTCTCCATCCCCTACAGCCTCTGTGACACCATCCTAGCTCAAACCAGAGTCCCTCCTCCATCCACTTGAACCCATGTGACATTAGCCTGGTTTGAACCTGAGTCCCTCCTCCATCCCATTGAACCTTGTGACACCACCCTAGCTCGAACCTGAGTCCCTCCTCCATCCTCTACAGCCTCTGTGACACCATTCTAGCTCAAACTGGAGTCCCTGCTCCATACACTCGAACCCGTGCAACACTGTCCTGACTCGAACCTCTCCCACTCCATCCTAGCTTGAAACCAAGTCCCTCCTCCATCCCCACAAACCAGTATGACACTGTCCTGGCTCAAACTCAAGTCCATCCCTCCTGAACCTCTATCATCCTGTCTTAGCTTGAACGCAAGTCTCTCACCTCCTCCCACATTGTCCCACCACCTACCTTGTACCCCATTACCTAGCTTGAACCAGAGTCCCTCTCCCCTCCCCTCTTCTCACCATGCCCCACCATCAGTCTACCTTGCACTCCCTCAACCTCCCCTTTGTCAGTCTGTGGGATAACTGCAGGGTACCTTTTTTACTCAGGAGATTTTTTTTTTTTTTGTGAAATGTGCTTTAAAGGTCAGAGGATTGTAAGAACATTTAATCTTTATTACGTAAGAAAATGTTAATATAATGCATTTAAATGTAAATGTTTGTAAAAAGCAGAGACCTAGCTCGAACCCGAGTCTCTCCTCTCCTCTCTCCATGCCCCACCACTTACCTCGCACTCATTACCTACCTCTAACATGTGTATCTCCCCTCCTCCTCCTTGCCCTACCATCACCTACCTTTCACCCAGTCACCTACCTTGAACCCAAGTCTCTCCTCTCCTCTCCCACATCGTCTAACTTGCACCCATCACCAACCTCGAACCCGAGTCTTCCCTACTCTCTCCTTGCCACACCATTTCCTACCTTGCACCCCATCACCTACCACAAACTCAAGTCTCTCCCCCCTCCTCTATACTTGCCCCACCATCACCTAACTTGCACCCCATCACCTACCTCAAACCCGAGTCTCTCCCCTCCTCTCACCTTGCCCCACCATTACCTACCTGGCATTCCATCAACCTCCCCTATCGATCTGTGGTATGACTGCTGGGTGCCTTTTTATTCAGGGGATTTTTTTTGTGAAATGTGCTTTGAAGCTTAAAGGACTGTAAGAACATTTATCTCTACTGTGTAAGGAAGTTCTTTTAACACAATGCATTTTAGGTATTTATGAAAAAACAGTGATTTATTTTTTAATGTGAAAAGGAAAATGAGTTCTAACTTTAAAAACAGAGATAGAAACAGTGTGTAGTGTGCGTGTGTGTGTGTGTGTGTGTCTGTGTGTCTGTGTGTCTGTGTGCAGCGCTAGAACTGATTTTATAAGGCTTTCTAGTCTAAGTAGAATTCTTCAAATCCTAAGGCCTGATTAAAAAACAGACATCCTTTCTACATACCTTTTTCTTTAAGTTTAAAACAGAATGTATCAGAATTCTAGTATTTTGATGTCAGAAACTAAATATATTTTTCTATTTCCTTTGAAAAAGATAATTTACAAGATAACTGGTTATCAAAAGCACATATTTCTATTAAATATACACTTATGGTACTGGTGAAAGTCTTCAAAATGGTTCTAATCTCCAGAAAGCAAAGAAGCATGCTCTGCAGTACCCATTTAAAAATGAAAAACCTGTTCAATTGTTTTCTGAACTCATTTACACTCTTTGAGAAACCTAACGATTTGCCCTGCCCAGCATTACACTATAAGAAAATCATATGCTACTTATTCTATGTATCATAAGACAGAATAGCAGCTATTGAATGTATCATAAGAGACTATAGGGCCCTCTTTTACAAAGCATGAGCTCATCCCATCTGATAGTCACATAGCCAGAATTCATACAGCATAGACTCATTCAGTTAGCCAATAGACCAGAAGTTCACAGAAGTTTTGAGAACTTTATTAATATTATTATGACCAGCTGGAGTGATTCTGAAGATTTGATGGGTCATCTATCTGACAGAGGCATGGTGGAAGCTGTTGTAACAATACCATCACCACAAGGTACTTATTTCAGCCAAAAATTGTTAAAATTTACTGACTTAGATACTTTTCAGTGTAAATAAAAGGTAGCCAGCTTGTGTCTGATTTGTAGTGTGTTTGTTAGATAAAATACAATGTTATGAATCTATTAGTGTTATTGGACTTACTGCATGTTGTTGACTGAAATGGTGTGGGGCATCTTTCGTTGTGGAGGGTGCAAGGACATATTTTTAGCTTGTGTTTTGGTGGGGAGGTGGGGCTTGCTAGGGTTGCATGTCCTGTCCTCCACATATATTTTCATCCTGGCATTTGTGCATCTGGGAAAAATGATGTGTGTGTGTGTGTGCGCTTTCACACATGGCATATGTGTGTTTTTGTGAGTGCATCTCCATTGAGCACTTGGCTGTGATAATGTGTTTCCTGATTTGCTCAGCACCCCAAGAATGACAGTCTGTGAGTGGAAGTTGTAAAGTTACAAACAATAAAGTGAAATAGAAAAGTAAAATTGTTTGATTAGTCTAGATACACTTTGAGTATTTTTTCCATTTTATTTTATTTTGGAGTTGCTTATTCATTATATTGGCAAAGGTTCAAGCACTCCTCCCTACAAGGTGACCTCGCGACATACAAAACCCTCAGGAACAAATGCAAATTGGCCATAAAAAAAGTAAAAAAAAGAGTACATGATGTGCCTTCAGAAAAATAACCGAGGGAACCCCAGACTTTTCTGGGCACACATCAACGATTTGCTGAAGGGGAATGGGAAGTCCGAACCTGGCCCCATTGAGGTCAACGGACAATTAATTCATGAGGACACCCCCTAATTGCCACCTCCGTAAACAACCATTTCACTAACCTAGATCCGAACAAGGCTGGCTTACCCCCTCACCACAGACCCCACCACAAGGGTTCCCCTGGATCTCGACCATCCATCATTCCACGTACGGCTAGTCAAGACCAAAGAGGTTCTATCTCAACTTAAAACCCTAAAAACCTCTGGGGGACCCGACAGGATATACCCCAAGATGCTGAAGGATGGGGCCCCGGCCCTGGCCAGACCCGTATCCTGGCTCATCAACTGCTCTATGACGGACAGCACCATCCCCACACAATGGAAACAGGCCCATGTGGTCCCGGTCCACAAGGGTGGCTGCCGGGAGTCTATTGGCAACTGTAGACCAATCTCCCTACACTGCATCCTGTCAAAAATCCAGGAAAAGCTGATCTATGGACAACTCTGTGACTATTTGGAGATCCATAAAATCCTAGCACCCTCCCAACATGGCTTCAGAACTGTACATGGGACTAACACAGCACTGACCAAATTTGCAACAGATGTACTCCAAGACATGGACAAGGGCACCCCTATGGGTGCTGTCTTCATTGACCTTTCCAAGGCCTTCGATCTGGTCCACCATGATCTCCTACTCACTATGCTGAGCAACACAGGCCTTGACAGCCATGCTCTAAAGTGGTTCAAGAGTTACTTGACCGGCCGCACACAGAGGGTTAAGTGGAAGGACGCCATTTCTGGGCCACTCCCACTAAAAGAGGGGATACCTCAAGGGTCGATACTCTGCCCCCTCCTTTTCTCCCTGTTCACTAATGAGCTAGTAGACCACTGTGGAGGGAGCTCTGTCATCCAGTACACAGATGGCACAGTCATCTACCGGTCCGCCGCCAATCTGGAAAGTCTTAGCCCTGTACTCCAAGATGACCTCCAGACACTGGAGCACTGGTTCACTGAGAACGGAAATGTCCTCAACACGTTCAAAACAAAGGTAATGCTGTTTGACCCCAGATCCCTTGGTCAGTACAGGACACAGCACCTACAACTCACCACTGCATCTGGCAACAGCCTAGAAGTAGTGCCCTCCCTGAAATACCTTGGCCTAACCATGGACCAGGGTCTCACCCTGAAGGACCACGTGGATTCAGTCACCAAAACCTTACACAGAAAACTGAGCATCCTTTATCGGCTAAAAGACCAGCTCATGCCTGAAGCCAGAATCACAATCACCACCAGCGTCCTCCTCCCGACAATCACATATGCCGCCCCAGTCATGCAAGGGTTGGGAAAGCTGGAGAAGTGCAGACTTCAGGTGCTTTACAACAAGGTGGCTCACTTCGTGTCCCAGGCCAACCCTAGGGATCACCACTGTGACTCCCTATCCTTCCTAAACTGGCCCTCACTGGATGCGTGCCTCCAGTACCCCCTGCTCTGCCTAGCGTACAAGTTAGTCGGCCCTACCCCTCCCAGTCTCTCTGGCCTCGTTGCTCTAAAGGCCAATCACCGACACCTCCACACATCTGGCCAAACTCTCCTAGATGTCCCCAGGGTCAGAACCAAAGTGGGCGGTATGTCATTTGCCCTTACCACTCCCAATCTGTGGAACCAGCTCCTGCCTGGGTTGCAGGAAGCTCCTACAATCAAAACCCTCCGCACTAGGCTTAAGGCCCACCTTGCGGTCACCGGCTCCTGTCACTGCACCAGCTCCTGATAGGAACCCAGAGATAAATGACAAACCAGGTTCCTATCCTCCACCACTGCCCTAACTATATCGCAAACTGTTAATATTTTCACAATGTTATTACTGTTGAACAACCTATGTATTACATTTGTATTGCTATACTTCTGCTGTACATCCCAACTGTGTTGTTGTGACTCCTGCAACCCGAACTAACACTGAAATGTGCCTCTTGTCTTACGTAACTCCCAGGTCACCCCTGAAAAAGGGACCTCCAGGGTTCAGTGGGCTAACCCGGTCACCAAAATTGAATAAATAAATAAATACATATTCCTAGGCGAGTAGGTGGGAAAGTCTGGTGGTTCATTGATGAGTTGTGATATTCTTGTGCTTCATAGATGATAAGTTTTGTAACATAGTACTGCTGCGTTATGGTTCAGTGCCCCCCCCCCCAATCTGTTGATATCAAGTATGGGGATCTTAGGAGAGATCACTTAAGTTACAGAAGGCACTGATATGAGGTAACATGATGACATAGTAACCTAGTATTTGATGGCAGATAAGAACCACTAGGCCCTATCCAGTCTGTCCTTATTCCCTGCCTGCTTCAGTGGTCACTGACCCTACCTGGTCATTGGCTTTAGCCCTTACTACCCACCTCTAGGGTTCCCTTGTGCCTATCCCATTCATGTTTGAATCCCTCCACTGTGCGGGCTCCCACTACTTCCTGGTGTAGATTTTGATCTTGCCAGAGTTCCAGAGGACCACTACAAAATTAACTTTTCTTTACGTCTTTCCTATCTCTATCTTTATGCATATGTTTGTCACTGTTGCAGGTATAGAGGTTGGCAACAGTAGTCCACTGGCCAATTGCAGTCCAAGATTGTATTGGGTCAGTAAAATGTTCATCTAATTAGCCCTGTATCCTAGTGCTGGAGGAGGAAGCATTTCAGCAAGTACAGAAGTTGAGCCATTGGATTTTCTCAATTGGTGGCCCTGCTGGGAAGTTGCTGTAAAACTTAGTTTTGACCCCTGCTGTTGGCAGATCTAAGCTTTTTCAGTGATATCCCCAGAACACTATTTGATAGCAAAGAAACAACTTGCTGAAAAAAACAATTTTATTCCTGTTGCAGGTAAAAGGTTAACCGTTCAAAGAATTTCAGGGCCCATAAAAGATAAAAGCTATTTGTAAGCAGAGTGGTCTACAAAGTAGCCAGAAGAACAGGAAAGAAATCAATGCAAGCATTCCAGTCATCACCATTACCATAGTTTTTGATCAAAATCTAGAGACAAAGCAGTCCTGTAGTTAGGGGGCAGTGTTTTGAATCTGGAAAACCAGGTTTGAATCCCACACCTGCCACTTTGCTTTGCACAACCCTGAGCAAGCCACGCAACCTCTCTGTGCTTAAGCTCTTGGTAAACACACTCTGTATCTAAACCATTAGATCTCAGACTTTGTCACAGTCAACCTCCTCCAAGCCATGGAAACTATCTTGAGCCTACACCAAATGATGAAATTATCTTGCGCTTCCCCATAGAAAAATGGCACACTTTACCATAAAGAGGCGCGCTGAGGTTCTTTGTCCTTTAGCTTGTTTTTTGTTTTTATTGGGTTCACCACAACATAACCCAGCTAGACCATTCTAGGGTAGCTGGTTCATTTCACCGGGGTGTCATACAGATGAGGCATACTGATGAGTCCTGGTAGGACGAAACATGTGTATGTGTCTTCTGTTAGCACCCTTTGCAGACTGTGTGAGAGACCTTCTGGTACCATGCACGTCTGCTTAAAGGTGAACCAGCATAATATTCTGTGGTGATTTGCATTATGGGGGTATGTGTTATTTCTCATTTTGAGTAGTTCACTCTCATTTTATTCAACTTATTTTACCCCAACTAGTTTCCTCCCCATCCCAGGTCAACCTAGTTGCTCCACTATTTGGAATTTCAAATTGTTGTTACACCTTGCTGCAATACCTTCTTGGGTTGGACTACTTTCTCTGTCCATTCCCACTATCTGAAATAACCTTACTACCTAAATATGCATCTCCCTCTCTTACTCTGGTCTTAAGCAACTTCTAAGGTATTCTTTTGGTCCCTCCTGCTATTGCTCATAGTATTGTACCCATCTGCTTAACCCTTATGTTTGAACTGTTCTGCCACACATCTAATTGGTCAGTTGCACATCTCATTATTAGTTCATTGTTCCCTTTTTCTTTGCACTTTTGTTCATTTTGAATTGCTTGACTGTTTTGCAGTAACTTTTTGATTTGTAGTCACTCCCTACCATCCCCTGGGTACTCCTGAAATGAGCCTTGGCTCAGTGTACCTGTCCTGGTCACCGATTTGTAAGTAAATACATATATTCACCTACTATTATCCTCTTTTAGTTTGCCTCATCCCTTCACACAAAAAATGTGTAACTGAAAAGCTAAATACAGTACTTTTTCAGACTTGCTTGAGCCTCCCCTGGAACAGGTTGGGGCTGCACCATCTGAGAAAACCAGATCTAAACTGCTTTAATTTCCCTTTGAATGTGAAATAGCAGTGACATTCTGTTGTGTGTCTCTGATTGTAAATCACTTTGGAACACTGTGTGTATGAAATACACTACTTTAAATTTCATTGCTTTCCTATACTATACCTACCTCTCCTTCATTATTCCTCTCTGTCCTTTCTTCTGTTCTGTTTTCCACTGCTTTATCCCCTTCTAACCCTCCCTAGGCATGCCTATAGCACTAGCTGGGTTCATCAAGTAGTGTTCATACCCTTGGGATTCTGCTCCTTTGGATAAGGCTTGCTTCCCCCTCCCCCACTACCTCTTCTCTCCTCTTCAGTTTTTTCCTTTCACAATTTCATACCACCCCCCACTTACCCCCTCTCTTCCCAAACTCCATTCACCCTTTCTCAACTAGTATTCCACCTTTCATCTACTTGTATTTCTGTCCACCAAACTATCTCCCCTTTTACCCTGCCAATCACTTTATGCAGTGCGCATCCCAGAGGGTGAAGGCTCATTCTGACTGTCATCCCAGCCCACCCACCTCCCCCTATTCCTACAAAGTCCTCACATCCAAACTCCAAGTTTATTAAAAGCAAAATGTATTTGTGTAAGTGTTTTGCGTGTCTGTATATGTTTATGAGTATTGAAGTAAAGGTGTGTGTGTATATGAATATATATATGTGTGTGAGAGTGTGTGTGTGTGTGTGTATGTGTATGTGTGAGTGTGTGTGAGAGTGAGTGTGTGTGTGTATGTGTATGTGTGAGTGTGTGTGAGAGTGAGAGTGTGTGTGTATGTGTATGTGTGAGTGTGTGTGAGAGTGAGAGAGTGTGTGTGTGTGTGTAGGTGTATGTGTGAGTGAGTGTGTGTGTGTGTGAGTGTGTGTGAGTGAGTGTGTGTGTGCATGTGTGTGTGTGTGTGTGTGAGAGTGAGTGAGTAGTATGTGTGTGTATGTGTATGTGTGGGTGTGTGTGAGAGTGAGAGTGAGAGTGTGCGTGTGTATGTGTATGTGTGAGTGTGTGTGAGTGAGTGTGTGTGTGTATGTATGTGTGAGTGTGTGTGAGAGTGTGTGTGTGTGTGTATGTGTGTGTAGTATGTGTAGAGTGAGATAGTGTGTGTGTGTGTATGTATGTGTGTGTGAGTGAGTGAGTGTGTGTATGTGTATGTGTGAGTGTGAGTGAGTGTGTGTGTATGTATGTGTATGTGTATGTGTATGTGTATGTGTATGTGTGAGTGTGTGTGAGAGTGAGAGTGTGTGTGTGTAAAATGGTTATATGCATAGGACTATATCTGATATCAAGTGCTGCCTGCCTATTACTCTAAATGTTTGGTATAGCCTTAATGTAATATGTTTTATATTCAGACTTAGCCTTTTGCATATTTGTAGACTAAGCCTTTTTTTATATTTGAATTTTGCATCTTTATTCTATAGTGTATCTCCTTTTCTCCTTTTCCCCTCCCCCCAGGACACATCTGGAAATGAGCTATTGCAGCACAGTCTGCTTTTTTTGGTGAAACTTCTCAAATAAATAAATAATCTTACTTCCCTAACAGAGTTTCATAGTAAGCATGATGCATTAAAAGCAGAATCAACTTTCTTTCTCAATTTATGTTTTCTTTTATTGTTTGTAACTTTCCAACTCTCACTAAAAGACTCAGTCTTGGGGCTGCAGAGCAAATTGTAAACTACATCAGCACAATAAGCACACACACACACACTCACCATCTGATTTTTTTTCTTCATCTTTTATGAGCTCTGAAATTCTTTGAACAGTGAACTGTTTCCTTGGTACTGGAACCCAAAGGTTTTTTAAGTTAATTGTTTTGCTCAGCAGTAGTAGAACTGCAGAGAGAGGTGAGGTGGAAACTGTATCCTCCACTCCATGACTCAACAACCACTCCCTCTACACACAAATCAACATTTAATATCCTACTCCCCACATCCCTTTGCCGAAATACAGAAACTCTTTGGGAGGGGTACAGGGTTGCCCTTCTTCAAACATGTTACATGTTTTCACTTTATTCAGTGCATATTTACCCATTTGAGGATGAGGTGCATTTTCACACTTTGGTCTCCTTGTGCATTTCTCCCCCACATCACAACTGGAGCAGTAATTACATTTTAAATTACATCTCATGAATAACACACACACACACACACACACACACACACACACACACACACACACACACACCATGAAAAGGCAAGCCTCTCTGTCCAGTACTCATCAGGCTTGCACTATAAAACCTTACACTGGTATTACAGAGAAAGAAAGTTGATTCTGCTTTTAATGCATCATGCTTACTATGAAACTCTGTTAGGGAAGGAAGATTATTTATTTATTTGAAAAGTTTCACCAGAAAAGGCAGACTGTGCTGAAATAGTTCATTTCCAGATGTATCCTGGGGGAAAGGGGAAAGGAGATACAATATAGAATACAAATACAAAATAAAAATATAAAAAAGGCTTTCACTGGGTGCCTCCAGGAGCTTTTTTCCAGTGATCTGGAGATGTCTGCCCTTATGCTTGGGAGTAAGCCCAGGTTTTGGTACATGGTTTTGGTTATTTGATCCACATGGGGATTCAGGGAGAAGTCTTGGTCCAGCATAAGTCCCAAGTGCTTGAAGGATGTCACTACATCTATTGGTGTTCAAGAGGAGGCAACTTGAGGGAGCAGGGGACTTCTGTCAGTGCCCAGGGTCCTGGACCCAAACAAAAGGGCTTTTGTTTTTTGGCATTAAGTACCAGCCTGTTGTCTAAGAGCCACCTTTCAAGGGTTGTGAAGTCTAGTTGTAGTTGGGGTCCCAAGTCACCCATGCTCTTCGACATTCTGTATATTACAGCATCATCTGCATACTGGACCACGGAGCTGCTTCCACAATGATTGTTTAGATCATTGGCAAACAGTGAGAACATGAGGGGGCCCAGTATAGAGCCCTGTGGTACCCACTTGGTGACAGGGAGAGATTCAGATGTGACACCTCTCCATTTGACCTGTTGGGAGTGGTTGGTCAAGTAACTGCTGAACCAAGTTAGGGAGTGCTGATCAAGGCCGAATTGACATGGCTTGTTTACCAGACGTTTGTGGTCCACTAAGTCAAAGACCTTGGTCAGGTCTATGAAGATAGCACTGGTTGGGGTGTCATTGTCAAGGGCAGTAACGATATCAGAGGAGAACCTGATTAGGGCTGTATCAGTCCCATGGTTTTGTCTGAATCTATGCTGGGTGCTAACCAGTAAGCGGTTTGTCTCCAAGTAGTCTCAGAGTTGGCAGTATACGAGCCGCTCTTGTGGTTTAGCTAGGATGCATAGGAGAAAGATAGGCCTTTATAATCAGCAAAAAATAGCAGAAAATGCATTTGTTTTCCTTTTTCAATGAACAAATGTGAATAACTTTAAAACAAAAAAACAATAGCATGGTACTGGGAGCACGAAAGTTGTTGAGCACAAAATTATCTACAGAATTAGTGGTGTTTCATTTATAGACAGATATTTTTTAATCGGCAAAATGACAGAACATTTACATGTTTTAACATTTTTGATGAACAAATGTGAATAACTTTAAAATAAAAAATGATAGCATGGTACTATGAGAACAAAAGTTGTTCAGTAGAAAATGAGTGGTGTTTCATTTATAGATACCATTTAGTTTTTTTTTATAATCAGAAAAGAATGGCAGAACATTCAGTTGTTTTCACTTTTTCAATGAACAAATGCCCCCCAAAAAAGCAAAAACAAAAGAATTCTACATCAAACTTTTCATTATATACAGGCCGTAACATAAATCTTGTGTTTCTCAAGTTTTGGGATGAAGAGACTTGTTTTACCATGGTAAAAATATCTCACGAGTGGTGAAGTGCCTTTTTTCTGAAGAAAAGAACCACAAAGTTTAAACAGTACATTTAAATGAGAACATGAACCTGTTGTTTAAATCACACATCCCGTAGGTTGAGTATAGATATATTTATTTTCACTCGTGGCTTCACCACTCTTGTGGATAAGGATAACAAAGACCTCTAGTGAAGATAAATTCTGCGTTTTCACTCGCATCTTATGTGATATGCATTCAAAATCATTGTTTGTCCTGTCCATTCCATACCAGATTAGTTGAATACAACAGTCTATATTTAAGTTCAATTGGTAAAGTTAGAAAGCATTACAGAAAGATTTATCAGTATTTTTGACCACCTATGCTAGATTTCTGTGTTCGCTTTCTTCCTCTTAATGATGTCCTTACTTTTTTCTAGCCTGTTGTTATATATAGCCCTGCTGGTCTCATTCTGGTCCTAGTAAAGTCTTAAAGCTTTCCTTTGTCATTAACTGCCTCCTTTACTTGCTTGTCTAGCAAAGTGGCTCTATTCATTGGTTCTACTAACATATTTTATACTATTTTGTCTAGCTCCTGATATCGCCCCTTTAATTGCAAATCACTTATTCCTCCACCCCTCCATCTTGTGCAGGTCTTTCAGCTAATCTTCAGTTACTTTTGTATTGCCAAAGTCAGCCTTTCTAAAGTTAGGGATCACAGTACTGGATTTCAGTTGTTGAGAGTTCAGTACAATGTTTAATTTAATGGTGCTATAATTACTGGGGAGTGTTTTTTCCCATAGGGAAACCCAGTTATAATTTGCCGTTATAGCCAGCTGGTTATAATGGCAAACACTCAGTGGGTTTTCCTCGCTCCATGCATGTGCCACTCACCTGACTTCCCGCTGAACACTGCGCTGCTACCCCAACCGGCACTCGCTCTTGGCGGTAAGTAAGTCTCTCAAAACAAATAAGAAAGAGGACTGTAATGATTAAACTTCTTTTTTGTTTGCTTGTTTTAAACTTTACTTGAACTTTAAAAAAAATCTGAAAGGTTTCAGGAGCGGCAAACTGTGCCACACCCAGGCAGAACCATGGCTGAAGAGGAATGTGCTTTTATTTTATATAATTGCCGTGGTGAAAAAATGCTCCCCAGCAATTAAATAAAATAAAGGCTGGATAGGGGGTGATAACTCAAATTTTACACATATCCCTCAGTCTGGGATGTCTTTATAAACTGTTTAAACTTTGCATTATATCCCCCTACCCAGCCATTATTCTCTATATAATAACTGTGTTGGATAGGTCCTCAATCGAAATATCCCTGATAATGTGCTGATTGGATATTACCAATGTCAAAAATTGCTCCCCCCAGTAAGTTCTTGCATTCATCATGTAAGAAAGCTATACTTTGTTGCCACTATAAACTTCTGACTTTTTTGGCTTCCGGTGAACAGATTGTCAAAGTCTATGGCAAGGAAATTGAAGTCCCAGTGAGTATAATTCTTGGCTGGCAGTATAGCCTAGAGGTTAGAGTAACAAGCTGAGAATGAGCTTGGTACATCCAGCAGACCTGGATTTGATTCCCACAGCCTTCACTTGCATACTGTGCGACTCTGAGCAAGTCGCTTAACCACCCAGTGCTCCTGGGTTGCCCCTGAAAACAAGCACTTGTGCCTAGTGAGCCTGACTCGGTTACCAAAGAATGACATAAATAATTCTGCCTTGTCCAGCTGCCTAATTTCATTTTCTGTTTCATCTTCCTTGTCCAC
Source organism: Neoceratodus forsteri (assembly GCA_016271365.2). Lineage (NCBI taxonomy): Eukaryota > Metazoa > Chordata > Ceratodontiformes > Ceratodontidae > Neoceratodus > Neoceratodus forsteri. Next base: position 253,770,431 of record CM028137.1, on the reverse strand, counting down.
TTCCTGGTTTGGCAGCCTACAGATTACTCCTCACCTTTAATGTTTCCCCTTATCAGTTAGTTGAAGTCATTGTGACTAAACACCCTCCTCCCCTGAGACAGAGTTGTCCTCTGAGAACTTATGACTTCTTATACATACGATGCTAACCCCCTCCCTCACAGGCACCTTCCTTGTCACTCTCAGAGTGAGTGTAGAGATATTTACACTAGGTCCTAGCTACTGTTTTGATTTGCCCATGTTGCCTTTATTGCTACCACACCCAAATGTTCTGCATGCATTCCAGCTTGCAGTTCAGCTATTTTATTACCTAAGCATCTCACATTTGTATGCATTACTATCCATTTGCCCTGACAATCACCTCTTGTTCTCTTAACCTTTTTTTCTTTCCTGCAATGTATGTAATACTAACAAATAAGGATGGGAGAAAACTTCATAACTATTCAGGACCTATGCTGTTTTATGTATCAGAATCTTATCAGAACGTTGATTTTAGGGTTTAACATACAGTATACAGTAGTACTCCACCAGCAGGTCATTCTCTAGGGAGAAGGCTGGTGGTGGTGGTGGTAGAAAGATCCAAAAGGAGGCTTTTGGTATTGTAATACCACTCCAAATTATTTAAATATTCTTTTTCCTTTGCTTATAATAACGTAAGTGTGGACAGTGATGGTTACAACAGTTTGTACTTTAAACTAAAAGGTTCATAAAGTTCTGATGAGTTCTTAAAGTTCTGGTCAGTTAACTATAGAAACATAGAAACATAGAAGTTGACGGCAGATAAGGACCGCAAGGCCCATCCAGTCTGCCCATTTCTTTTTCTACCTTATAAATGTGCCATCGGCCTTTGCTCTGTCAGTGGCCTATCTATTCATAGTCATTTGTATTGCTCCCTTATGCCTATCCCATGCCTGTTTGAAGCCCTGCACTGTATTCATAGCCACCACTTCTTGTGGTGATTATCCATGCATCCACCACTTTCTGTGAAAAAGAATTTCCTCACATTCCCCCTTAATCGGCCTCCCTCTAATCTCATGCTGTGTCCTCTTGTCCTGCTATTTTTCTTATATTTAAACATGTTAGACTCTTTCACCTTGTTTATGCCCTTAAGGTGTTTGAATGCCTCGATCATATCACCTCTCTCCCTCCTTTGCTCAAGGGTATACATATTGAGCTCTGTTAATCTGTCCTCATATGTCTTCTGATGCAGTCCCTGCACCATTTTGGTTGCCCTTCTCTGGACTGCCTCAATTTGCTAATGTCCTTGTGAAGGTGTGGCTCCAATACTACGCGCAGTACTCCAGATGGGGCCTAACCAGTGTCTTGTACAGAGGATTATTACCTCCTCTCTTGACTTGTGATACCCCTACTAATACACCCTAACACCCCCTAGCCTACCTACTGCTTTAGAGGTCTGCTTGGATGATTTTAGGTCAAGTGATGATGATGCCAAGTCTCTTTCTTCCTTTGTGACTGCTAGCAACTCCCTCCCAGCCTATAGGTGGCTTCAGGGTTTCTCTTCCCTATGTGCATGATTTTGCACTTCTTTGCATTAAATCCCAGTTGCCACTCTTCTGACCATTCTGCTAGTTTATCCAGATCTCTTCTCATTCTGCCCACCCCATCTGGATCATCTACTCTGTTGCAGATCTTGGTGTCATCTGCAAACAGACAAGCCTTACCCTCTAGTCCATCTGCAAGGTCACTAATGAAGAGTTGAAGAGGACTGGCCCCAGGACTGATCCCGAGGTACCTCCACTTGTGACTTGCATCTCTTCTGACTGTATACCATTTACCACCACTCTCTTGTTTTCTGCCCGTCAACCAGTTTGCCCCCAGTTGACCAACTTGACCCACCCGAGCCTACCCAGCTTATTTATCAATCATCTATGTGGAACAGTGTCCAAAAGCTTTGCTGAGTCAAGGTGGCGACATCAACTGCTCCTCTTGGTCCACCACTCTGGTTACCCAGTCAAAGAAATCTAGAGATTAGTTTGACAGGACCTTCCTTTGTAAACCCATGCTGTCTTGGATCCTGTGCCCTGTGGATTCCAGGTGTTGCACTATCCTTTCCTTAAGAGTGCCTCCATAATCTTGCCCACTACGAGGTAAGACTGACCGGGTCTGTAGTTCCCTCCTCCTCCTGCTACCACTCTTGTGGAGGCGGGATCACATGAACCCTTCTCCAGTCTTCTGGGACCTCTCCTGTGCTCAGAGACTCACTAAACAATTCTGTAATGGCTTTGCTAGTTCCTCCTTTAGCTCCTTAAAGTACCCTGGGATGTAGCCATCAGGTCCCATTGCCTTATCCACCCTGAGTTTAGCAAGCTCTTGTAGGACCCTTTCTTTTGTGAAGGGAGTAGTGCTCACCTCCCTCCCCCTGTGTCCATGATGCTGAGCTGTGGCCCTGCCCTACCTTCTCTTCAGTAAATACTGAGCAAAGTATCTATTTAGGATAGATGCCTTTACAGGGTCCTCCTCCTCCCATGCTCCCTTTTTCTCCATTAAACTTAGCAATACCCCTCTGGACTTTCTCCCTTTCACTAATGTATCTATAGAAAGTCTTGTCACCTTCTTTTACTGTTCATGCTAGTGTTTCCTCAGTTTGGGACTTTGCCTGCCTTACTGCCTTACCTGCTTCCCTTAGGGCAGTTTGGTATGCCTCCCTATCTTCATCCGCTGTGTTCCCTTATATTTCCTGAAGGCCAGCCTTTTGGCTCTGACCTTTTCTGCTACTGTATTTGAGAACCAAAGTGGTTTCCTTCTTCTTTTGCACTTCCTTTTCTGTCTAACACAATGGGATGTTGCTTCAAGTATTGCGTCCTTAATGTTTGCCCACTTGCTGTACCCCCTCACCTGTGTTTCTTTTGCCAGGGCTAGCTTAACTCTGTTGGCCATCTTATCAAAGTCAGCTCCTCTGAAGTCCCATATTTTGCCTTGGAATGGGATGATTAGATGTAGTAGCCAAATTGAACCATACCATGTGATGGTCACTGGCCCCAGGTGACCTTCTACCTGGAGATCTGTGATCCTTCTTTGTTAGTCAGTACTAAATCTAGGATGGCCCTGTCTCTTGTGGGTTGCTGTACCAGTTGTTTGAGGCCCTCCCCCTGCAGGGAATCCACTATGAGTCTAGTTCTGGCAGATGTTCCTGCTGGTATTGACCAATCTGTATCCGGCATGTTGGAAGTCTCCCATTATCAGAACCTCCCCTTTAGCTGTCATGTTTTGTATATCTTCTAACAGTAATGTGTCTATGTCCTCCCTCTGGTCTGGGGGCCTGTAGACCACCCAGTTCTTATGGCTGTCCCATTTCCTGTTTCCAGGGTGACCCACAGTTCTTCTGGCTCCTTATGTGTATTCTGAATTTCTGTAGCTTTGATATTTTCATTGACATACAGGACCCTCCTCCCCCCCTTTTACCTCGGTCTCTTCTAGACAATACATAGCCAGGTACTGAAGTCTCCCAAGTGTGGTTACTGGTAAACCACGTCTCACTAATTGCTACTATGTCCAGTTTAGCCTCTGACATTATTGCCTGCAGGTCTGGGATCTTATTTCCCAGGCTGTGAGCATTTATGTACATGATTTTCCATTGGCCAGATTTGGGTGTGTTAGTTGTTGGGTGAAGTTTGGCATTACCCTGTGCATCATGTGGGGAGACAAACCTTTTTCTTACCTGGTGATGCAAATGAGCGACAGAACACGTAAGATTCTGTTTCGACCACTAAAAGCTGGGGGAGGTGTTCTTCATTACGACGTATGGGTGCTGCACCCCTCTCCCATTTGCTAGTTTAAATATTCTGCAAAGACGTCAAACTTCTACCCCAATGCACTGACTCCTCTTAGTCAGATGCAGTCCATCAAATTTAAAGAACTTTCACTCCCAGAACTGTTGCCAGTTCCCTACAAATCTGTGTCCTTTTTCCTGGCACCAGCCCTTGAGCCACGTGTTTAGCTCCCCATCTCCCCTTCTCTGATCTTCCATCCATCTGCTCCCCTCTCCCAGACTGGCAGGATCTCACAGAAGGAGATGCCGGATGAAATAGATGATAGTTTGTCACCCAGCCTAGTCAGGTGTTCCTGGGTCTCCACAACTGACTGGCTGGCGAGATCATTAGTCCCTATGTGTACTAGGACATCAATGTTTTCTCCTGCTTTGTGAACAATTTTAGCAATGCGGTCAGTGTCTCTCCATGCTGATGTACCTGGGAGACATCTGACCATCACCCCTGGCTGGAGAAGGGTATCAACTCCCCGAATCATGGAGTCTCCTATGATCAGAAGTTTTTTGGATTTCCTTTGTGCTTGTTTTGTTTTGGTTCCTGATTTGGGTGAGTTTTGTTGTGCTAGCTCCTGTGCCGCAGTGTCCTGCTCTGCAGTGTCTTCTATCAGAATCAAAACTATCAGAATCTTTCATGACTTAGAACCTTTTAGAACCTCAGAACATCTTGAGGTTCTCCTATCTGTCGTAACAATGCATGCTCTTTACTAATCATATACATCTTATAAAATGGCTTCAGAAATTGATGCAATTTGATTTGTCAATGTAAATTTAAAGATGTGTAATTATTCTAATATAATATGACTCCTCGACTCCCCGTGACCTAATTACTGGCTTTTCTTACCACCATTGTGGTTACAAAAACCATTTTATAAATTATATAGCATACAGCAGAATTATGTTCATCACAGAATATATGGATGGACTTCTCTGGTAGTTGAAGTCATGCAGCTTTCCCCCTGCCTTGCAAACTACCCAAGGCATCCATATATCCCACGATTTTGGTACCCCATCATGTGTTATTGCTTACAGAGCAACAGAGAGACCAAAGGAGCAATAGAAGAGGTTTCCTTTCTGTTAACATTTATTTATTTATTTATGAGTTTTACCAGAAAAGCATACTGAACAGACTGCTGCTTGATTCCAGATGCATCCTGGGGGGAAGAAGTGCACCATTCTATGAGCTGATTACAGGAAAAACATCAACATCAGAAACAAAAGTAAGGTTGGGTAGCTAACCAAATTGCAGGAATTCATTTAGCATTAGTATTACCTTAATTACAAGCATTTATACCCACTGGTATAATGGGATGCAATGGAATAGAACTTTTATTTAACTGGGACAGCCTGGCTGAGATGTAACATCCAATTGTCAGTAGAGTTGTGCTCTTACTCATTTATAACCACTGTAGGTAGGTTGAAAGCTAAGTGACTTGATCAAGATCACATAGTGAGTGAAAATGCTCTAGTGGGATTTGAACCTGATTTTCTGGTTCTGAAGCAAGTACTCCAACCATTATGCTACAGTGGCTGATATTTAGTACAATGAGGGGATTAAGACCTACACCTCTTGAATGTGCATTGTCATAAACTGTATTTAAACTTCAACCTGCTAAAAGAGCTCTGTAACGAGCCATTGGTTTAAGCAGTGTTTTTTTTTTCTTCCAGGGACAAGGTTTTTCGTGTGAAGCCTCAGAATGAACAACAAGTGCAAATTATCACCAACTTGGCCAACACTATGCAGGTAGGTGTTCTTATAAATTGGTCAAGTGCTAGCAAGAACTGTAGGGAAACAGTCTCTTTGCTGTTTGCTTAATGTCTTTCTCTTATGAAAAAATAAATACCTTCACTTAGCAAACAAATATAATGTTGATATGTTGATTTTACGATACAGGGAGAGTGCCTAAATGGTATACCATCATAACAGTGACTGAAAGTGAGCGACTCAAACATGAGTGACTTGCTTTCAGCACCTGTTATGTGGGCTACCTTGCAAGGGTAGTGACGGGCAAAGAAGAGGGCGACTTGAAGAATAGGAGGGAGACTGGAAGAGGAGGGAGGGTATGTAAGGGGTAATGAGGCATGAGGCTGCTGAGCTGGTGCCATGGTAGAGTGACTAGGGTGGCTAGCTACAGTGGAGAGGCTGCAGGGTTAAGGGCTGGAGATGGATACAGTATTTTGGTTTTGGTTTGCTCTGTAATTTTTTTTTCAAAGTTTCTCCCCCGCCCTGACATGCACCCCCTTGGAGTTAGTAATCCTTAGTAAGTGGGGGTGTAGGTGGGTGCAGAGGACACAGCCCCCTGCAGAACAACATTTTCCATGTTCGCGGTGTTCCCTCACTGGGAGTGTACATCTCCTTTTGGTTTTTTCAGTGATGTACACTAGCCGTAACTGCGATCGCTATTTCATGATCACCGTTATGGCATGGAACCTGCCTAAATTCCATTTACCCAATGTCTAAAGCTTGTAATTCTTTGTAATTTATAAATCAGCGTTACAATATACATTTTGTTTCTTAAAAATGTGAGGCAGATTAGTGGTTAGAGCACAAACGTAGTAATCAGGGGCCCAAATTTTGGAAGAATATCTCAGACCTAAAAAATCCAGCAAAGTCCAAAAATTCTATTAATCTAGTATTGGGAGAAAAGTTGATAGATAACCCTTTAGAGGTAGCCGACATGCTAAATCACTATTTTAAGGACTTACCAGATTTGGAAATACCAAAATTAGGAATGGCTGATTTTAAATACATACACTCTGTTACTTCTACAGTTAATAATAAGGGATTCAAGCTAAAAAATATTGATGTACAGGACATAGCTAAAGAATTAAAAAATCTGAAAATATCAAAGAGAGCAAGGATAGATGGTATTGACCCCAGATTTTTGAAGTCAGGATTTGACATAATAGCCCCAATAATTACATATTTCTATAATTGGAGTAAACAATCTTCCTCTGTTCCTGAACAGTGGAAAATGGGAGAAATTGTTCCCATACATAACAGTGGAGATCATACAGCTCCCTCTAACTACAGACCAATTACCTTGCTCCCAATTTTATCAAAGATTTTGGAAAAGCTGATAAATTATCAGCTTGGACATTATCTTGATCAAGAAGGGATATTAACTAAGTACCAATATGGGTTCAGAGAAGGTAAGCCCTACTTGATTTTGGTGATTTGGTGGCAACATCATTAAATCAAGGTAAATACACTGGGGTGGTGTTTGTGGACCTAAGTAAAGCCTTCGATTTGGTACATCATGAAACCCTTCTGTATAGATTGTTGGATATTGGGGTGCAACAGGAATCCCTGCAATGGTTTATATCTTATTTATCTAACCGTAGACAAAGGGTGGTCTGTGGTGCTGCTGTCTCAGGTCTCCTGGACCTACATCGAGGTGCACCTCAGGGCTTTATTTTGGGCCCTGTGTTATTTAACATCTATATAAATAGTCTTGTAACACAAATAACTAGTACTGATATCAGACTTTATGCAGATGATATTGTACTAGTTGCATCTTCAGACGATCCCGGAGACCTGAGACAGCAGCTCCAAACAGACTTCCTTAATACTGAGACTTGAATGAGAAACTCAGGTCTCTTAATGAGCATTGGAAAGATGCAGACTATGATCTTTTCTGTTTTATCACATGTAAAAAAGGATTTTACAGACTTACAGATTAAGTTCCTAGATGGGACCAAGGTTCAGATGGTATCTAGTTATAAATATCTGGGGGTTCTTGTTGATTACCAGTTTTCCTTTTCTGAACATATTTTACTACAGACAAAAAAGGTGAATCAAAGATTGGGAGCCTTAAGAAGAATGTCAGGATGCCTGACCAGGGAAATTAAAACTAGACTAGTAAAACAACTATTGTTGCCTGTACTCAGCTATGGATTTCCACTATATATGCACTCCTATCAGAAGTCTTTGGACAAAATAGATCAGATTTACTATAGAATGGGGAATTACATATTACAGATTAAATACCGGGCTCATCGATGTTTGGTTTATCAAGAACTCGACTGGTTACATCCGATAGCACGTAGAAAGTATTTATGGTCAGTGGTATGCCATGGTTTAAATTTATACTAAGAACAAAAAATTACATCCATTAAGTCACTTAATATGTTTGAACTTAAATTTGACATATTCGGATAGGTTAAGGAAAACATCTAGGAAATTGCCTATGAATCGAATTATAAACCGGATGGGGGATATAATTCTCCAGAATAGTCTAGCAAAGACTTGGAATGAATTACCGTTTCAAATAACTGTGATTTCTGATTTGCACATATTTCAAACTTAAATTGCAAGATTAGCTGAATGTTCATTGTAACTGTTTTTAGAGTATATGTAACTTTTGCTTAGTATGTACTTACAGTATTATTTTATTTGTTGCTACTGTAATTACGTGCCACAGGAATTTGTTGTAAATGGGGATTTAATTCTCAAAAAAATTAACCTGTATAAAAATAAACTTTTAAACAAACAAACAATTGTCTACACTTCTCCCATGCCCCTTGACGAAGCCCCTGTTGGAGCAAAGCACTGGAGTAGGTGAACTGACATCTGGGTGGGAGGTTATATATTCATAGGTTTGTTATGAGCTAGAAGAACAATTTGTCCATTGATGTTCAAAACATGTTAATATACATAACCTTGTATGTTGTTTTTATGGCAGTAGTTATCAAGTTTTATTTTAAACTCGTTGACTGATCTGCTACCTATAATTGCCAGTGGCAGCCTATTACACACAGAAACCACTCTCTCAGAGAATCATGATGCCATTCTTTTGGTACTATTTTCACTACCTTTCAACTGGAGCTCATGTGATCTCACAGTGTGCTGGCAGTAATTTAATCCCAAGCCCACACAATCCCAAAGATCATCACTATTATGGGCACAGTATACCAGGCACAGATCCCCCTCAATCTATGGTATTCTAAGGTATGCAGGTTTAAGCGTCTGCGCCTGTCTTCATAACACAGACCTTGCATACCAGTTATAGATTTGGAAATTCTGCATTGTACACTTTCTAGTTTGTGGATATGTGTTTTAGTGGTTGGTGCCCAGAATCTTGCACAGTAATCAAAGTGTGGTCTGATGAGACCATTCTAAAGTGGCAAAACCACCCCTCTATCCCTGCTAGCTATGTGCTTCTTTATGCAACTAAGTATCCAGTAGGCCTTTCTTGTGACATGGTCACAATATTTGTTATTCTTCATGTCACCTGAGACAATTTCTAGATCACTCATTTCTGAAGTAGATTTTAAAATTTGCTCTCCCAAAAGTATACTCTGCTCTGCTGTTATTCACATTGAAGTGCATTGTAGCACATTTCTCGATGTTAAAATCTAGCCAATATGTGTGACCCCACTGCTCAATCCTACATAGCTCATACTGAAGATTTTTTACCTCTTTATCGTTGCTGACAATTGAAACCAACTTGGTGTCATCTCAGCAAACTGTGTTAACCACACTTTCGCACTTCCCTGTAATGTGGCTATGTAGAATAGATATCAAATAAGCACATCCCAGGATCGAGCCCTGTGGTGCCCCACTACTCATAGCTATCCAGCCCGATGCCACTACTCTCAAGTACCACCTGCTGTGTCCTATCTGATAACCATGATCTAATCCATGATATCAACCTTGGATTTAAACCTGTATCAACTAACCTCATTACCAGTTCTTTCTGAGGGACTCTGTCAAATGCCTTGCTTAGGACCAAATAAACCACATCAACCTGCTTTCTCTGGTCAAGTGCCCTGCCCACCGTATCAAAGAAAGTTAGTAAATTGGTCTGACAGGACCAACCCCTTACAAAGCCGAGTTGTGATTGACCCGCCATATTTTTTATTATGATATGCTGATGTTTTTTGATTTCCTCCTTTATAATATTTTCCAGTATTTTACACAACACAGAATTTGAACAAATGGGTCTGTAATGTAGCCCGATATGTGTTTCTGCACTCTATTTGCACAGTATGTACAATGTTTGTTAGCAGCCCAACTGGACGTTAGGCATAGCACTTTACCTTATTTTGTTAAGGAACAGTGACGTGGTAGACATTTGTGCAATAAAATTTGAAGTGACTAACTTTGGGTACCCAGGTGGCAGTGTGACAGTGAGGCCTGCAGCCAACCCTCACTGGAGGAAAACAGAGTTCTCTGGGATGCTCGAGCCCTCTCCCTACAGACAGACCCCAATGACTCATGCTCTCTTCCAAACCCCAGTAACTGATGTTGCAAGCAGTAGTGCTACAGCTGCCCTGATGGGCCAGCTTTATCCTCTACATTTTATCTTATTGTTAAATTCAAAATTGGACTTTGTTTTTCACATGAAGCTATTTTATAAGAGCCATAGCACATACCAGGTTTAAACCCCACTAGAGCAAAATACTCACCGTGTGACCTTTGTCAAGTGATGCAACCTCTCAGTGCTCCAGTCCACTCAGCTGCAAAATTGGGTAGAAGCAGAACCAGCTGGAAATTAGAGGTTGCATCTCAGCTGAGCTATCCTGGATAAATCAATTCTAAAATAAAATAAAAAGTGTTAGTAATACACTATAGACTGAGGAAAAAATACGGGCATCCCTTGGTCCAGCAGCTCATCTCCCCTGCCCCTACCCCTCATTCTACTTAGGAGCTCTGATAAGGCCCTATAACTAGTCCCTTTCTCTAAGACATCCCTAGGGCAGTGAGCATTCTTCCACAGGGCCCCTTTCCTGCTCAATGGCCTGCCTCTTCTGGTTTCCTCTATAGTTAAATTGGGCCCCTTTAAAACTAAACTTCACCAGCACCTACTTTCTGTGAACAGTTGTGACTGCTCCTATCCTTTACCGGTCAATCTGCGACTGCTCATGGTTTGTCTCTCAAATTTTCCCTACTCCTCCCCACCTTATTTTGGTCAAATTTCTGCCTCCCCACTCTGTTCCCCTCCTGCCCTTTACTCATCTTACCTGCACTCTTTCCTATTCCTCCTTCTCTACACCTTACACCCATCTACTCAACTTTTCTCCCTACCTCCCCTTCCCCCTGCCGTCTCACAACTCTCCTTAACTGACTTCTTTCTGATCTCCCTTTCCTTATTTTAATTTCCTATCTGTTTACTCAGTTAGCTAGCACTGCCTGTACCATGTCTATTTCATTATCATGTGGTCTGCCCTCAGTTATGATGCACTTATGTATAATACACTGCATTATTTGTATACACTTATCCTATGTATTATGTACTGTATTAATTTCCTGTAATGTTTTGTATCCTGTTATAAATCTACTCACCATGTTTGTTTCTTTGCCATGCACTCCACTCTTTTACGATGCACATATGTATAATGTACTATACTACTAGTATAATAGTATCCTCTGTATAATGCACCGTATTACTCTTCTGTAATTTTTTTGTAACCTATTTATAAATCTGATGTGGAGCCTTTGCAAAAGAGTTTTGGACTCAAAGGGTTGTAATTCCAAGACTTCAATAAATAAATAAAATAAACTTTAAAGACCCACATATTCTCTTCTTTAGTTATCAGACTGTATACTAAAAGTCCAGTTTATTAATATATTTGAGACATTTCAATCTAGGGAAGAACATGCTGAGATGCAAGCAGCTCATCGCCAAGAGTGTGTCCAGGGGTGGGGGGGTGTACATAGGAGAGGTACAGTCAACAGATTCAATAAATACAATTAATATGGGCATAGAAGTAAATGTACGCACCATAAGGAGTTCAGAAAGAGAAAGTAACAGAAGGTGTGTTATGATTTATTTACAATTTGATGATCTGGAAACGTGCACTGAGCCGAAGAGTATTTCCAGGTATAACCAGATAAAGGGGGTTACAGTGGCAGAATACAGTAAAAAAATATATAATTAAATTTAGGGTAATGTTTTCAATCAGTCAGGGTTCTTCTCCCTGCTGGCTGCATGTCAGGGCCCCATCTCCATCCCAAATTTATGGCAAATTTAAGGTAAAATGTTTTAGTACTGTTCTGGATTTTGTGTCCTTCAGGAGAAGCATGGAAGAGTCCCCCAAACTTGGAAATTCAATAGCTAATGAAGAAAAAGAAGAATTAGCATGTATATAGCACTTTTCATACACATTGTTTCCCAAAGTGCTTTACAAGCAATGAAAGACTGGTAGTGAAGTGACTGTAAATGTGTAGTGGCAGCCATATTGCACATCAAGACCCATACACAGCCTTGGAAAATTGCATAAACCAGTTTTATGTGAAAGGGACAGTTGGCCAGGACACTGGGAAAAATGCATTATTCTTGTGAAAAGTGCCTTGAGTTCTTTTACTTTCACCAGGGTACCCACCAGGACAGCTCCAGAAATGGAGAGAAGGAACTTTGATTTAATGTCTCAACCAAAGGATGGCCACCCCCAAAAGTACAGCACCCTCCAAGTACTGCGTTTGGGTGCCAGCGTTTATCATATGAGCCAAATTCTGTTGTGAGACTAGAACACCTAACCATCTGACTCAGAGGTGGATGTGCTTTTAAGTGAGTCATGCTGACACAATGAAACAATCCAGATTGATATAACATATTAGTATTTATCGGACAAAGATCAACAGTGGTACATTATCATAATTAAAGGTCAGAGACAATACTGAGGGCACTTGATGATTATTACCCTGTCTTTAATTGCTAGGTAATGCACCACTAAGGAGGACCTTATGGCTACTATAATCCCCCAATCTCATTAGCACTAAAATTAGTGTTTTTATGCTTGTATTTTTGGCTCTTGGATGCTGCCGGGGGGAGGAGATCTACCCCCCGTATTGGCTCGGTCCCAGCCATGCCAGGATCCAGGTGGTATGGGGCTCGCATTGAGGGTTTTTTCCCTCATGTGTCCCCCCCCCACACCTGTCTGAAGCAGGGCCAATTGATCATTGACCTCAGAACACAATCAGGTGCACTCCTGTACCTGACGTGCAGAGATCTGCCAGTCCCCATCCTGACAGAATCCCAGTATGGTCCCAAACTGACTCACCTCCCTGCCAATGCTAGGGATCAGTAGGCATCGTGTTCCAAGTTCTCACCCTCCCTGGAGAAGGTGGGCAGTCCCTGGGATGCTCAGCCTCCTTCATCTGAACCCGCCCCCCCCGGCTGACCCTCTGACATCCAATGTTCGCTCCTGAACCCCGGTGGTCAGCGCCACAGACAGAAGCACTTCCGCTGCACCGGCAGGCTGGCAGATTAGTGTTGTTTTTAATTAAACCTTGCAGGGAACATAAATTCATTCATAAAAGACAAATAACAAAACTTGATCCACTCGAGTTAAATAATGCTGTACTGGCCACAGACTGGTTCTTCACTGAATCCATTCTAGACATCGATTCTGCCCTTGAAATGTTCAGCAACAAATTCCCTGCTCTTTGTGACTCCCTTATCCCCCTGAAATAAATTAGGGTTAAAGGTAACAGTCACGAGTGGATCTCCTCTGACCTACTGAAACTCATGAAAAAAGCAATTGGGCTTGGTCTAAATACAGGAAGCTGAAACTCCCCCACCTCCTTCTTCAGTACAAAACCCTTCAAAACAGATGTAAATCTGTGGTCTGCAAAAATGTCCTCCCTCTTGGAAAAACAATGTAGCTCCTTGGGTAACCCTAAATACACCTGGAAAATCCTTAATAACCTAATTGGTAGAGGGAAAAAAGATGAGCAAATTTGTCTCTCCTCCGAAGGAAGGACTATCATTGACCCCCAGGAAATTTATTTTATCTTTAATCACATTTTTTCAGTGATTTGGACACATACAAGCCAAGCCAGCCCCATGTCCCCTGTCCTCCCTCTCCACCCAACCCCACCCCCCTTCTATTTTTGGTACCTCTCCCCTTCTGAAGTGGTTAAACTCATTAAAACCAATGACCCCAGGCTGTACATCAGGCCAGACAACATCAACTTCGGAGTCCTCAAACAGGTATGTGAATCTCTAGCAGTTCCTCTCACCAACATTTTAAACCAGTCTCTCTGCACAGGCTGTTTGCCTCTTAAATGGAAATGTGCCATTATCAAACCTCTCCATAAATCTGGACAACCAATGATGTCACCTACTACTGACCCATTTCCCTCCTCATTCCCCTTTCCAAAATAATTGAAAAAAGTCATCCATAAGCAAACCATTGACTTTCCCTCTAAACATAACCTTCAAACTGAGGATCAACACGGTTTCAGAGCTGACCATAACACTGAAACTGCCCTTATTAAATTTACAAACTTCATCCATAAAGCATGCGATAAAGGCCTTTACACTGGTGTGGTTATTGTAGATCTCACTAAAGCGTTCGATGTTGAAGACCACAATGTCCTACTCTCCACCTTAGAAGATCTCCATTTCTCTTCTGATATCCTTATTTGGTTTTGAAACTACCTTTGCCTCAGGTCACATCAGACCATTATTAATGGTGCCATCTCAAACCCCTACCCCATAAAATGTGGAGTACCACAGGGGTCCATCCTTGGTCCACTTCTTTTTTCCCTTGTGGTTAACTAGCTGCCACAGATATGCTTCCCTACTGTGCTCATTCTTTATGCCAATGATGATGCCCTCTTTTTTAAAGACAAAAACCTCCTGTCCCTGCTAAACAAACTTCAACTTGACTTCCAGAGTCTCCACTCCTGGTTGTCATCCAAAGGACTTGTACTCAATCCTAAAAAAACAAAGACAATGGTTTTCTCCAGTTCCCGGAAACCCCTTGCTTTCGATTTCTCTTTGCAAGACAATGACGGTAACCTGATTGAAAGAGTTAACTAATTTAAATACCTTGTCCTGTGCCTCGACTGCCATTTTTACCTCAAAGCACACATCAGTCTTACAATTAAGAAAGCCCACCAAAGGCTTCGTATGCTCTACAGGGTTAAACCCTTCCATACCAAGGAATCCAAAACCCTCCTAGCCTGCAACTTCTTGCTGCCACTAATTGGCTATGGAGCTCTGGTATATTTCCCACCATTTTCCCAGAAAACTTTCAACAGACTTCAGAGCACCTGCCACAGCATTCTTCATTTTATATCCAACCTCCCTAGACTTACCCACCACTGTGACCTCTACAGACTTTCCCAAACACCCTCTCTTAAGGACCGACTCAATGGTAAAATCGTCACCTTCTTTCACAAATGTTCTTTAGGACTCCTACTGGACAGCATTAGATCCCTTTTCACATTGACAGCCCCCTCCAGGACCACTACACAGTCCTTCATCCTCTCCTTCTCCATCCCTTTCTGCCGCTTCACACAAGGCCAAAACACCCTGTCTTACAAAGGCACCAAACTTTTCAACACTCTCCCCCCTGATCTCATCCAGTGTCCCTCTACCTCTTCCTTTAAATTGAACCTCAAGAGGCACCTGTCTCTATCCTCTACATGTAGGTGTCCCCAGCCCTGACTGTCCCTCCCTGGGTACTCTCACTGTCCCTCCCTGGGTACTCTCTCTATCCCTCATCCTTATCGAGCAGTATCCAACCTTTGCACTTGACTCTCACTATTAGACCTTATGTTTTACTTTGTGTTATTGTTCCTATAATTGTATTTGTTTTTAACCTATTGCTGTACTGTATGTACAACATCCTTATGTATTGTACTCTTGTTTTTTTCATTGTAAATCAGATGCTCTTTTGTCCTAAACTGGACACTTGTGAAAATGGGCAATTGTTGCTCATATGCCTTTCCAGTATAATAAATAAACTGAAAGTGAAACCTTATCGGAAAGTTTGCACAGAATGTTCTGTTTATATAGGCAATCTTTATCCAAGCGATAAGGTCTGCTAGTTGGAATACTTATTCTGTTATTGCAATGTGAGCAACTGTGCTGTGCAGTGGTTTATAAACTCCTTGCTTTTATTCCCTGCAGATCGACTTCTGGGCTCCAGACTCTGAGACCCAGATTTCCCCAAAGATGAATGTAGATTTCCATGCTACAGGTGATCAGGTTGCTAGCGTAGAGGCATATCTGGAGCAAAATGACATGGAATACGAGTATGTTCATTTTAACTACTGTCCTTTTTATTATACCCTTGTCCATTTTTAACTGACTTAATCTGGACTGGAATCTTGAATGTTACTTATTGGTTGCTGTGACAGGGTGACCCCTGTCAAGGATGGGTGCCCTGGTAGAAAGGCGAGACTTCCTTGCACTCCCCCCATATAAAGTGCCTGAGTATAATGAAGAGATTTAAAGTGCCAAGTGCATGCAATATTTAAAGTGCAGAATGCCCAATGCAATGCCAAGCTTGCTTGCTGAATGATAAAGTGCTTCTAGTGCTTTGGAGACGGAATAAAATACATTATATAAAAGGAAGGCAGCTAGTTATGCACTTGGCACTTTAAATCTCTTTATTATACTCAGGCACTTTATATTGAGGGGGGTGGGGGAGCGCAAGGAAGCCTCACCTTTCTACCAGGGCACCCATCCTTGACAGGGGTCACCCTGTCACAGCTGGATTGTTAGAAATTGTAAATGGAGAGATATAGACTCAAACATGGGACGTTGTAGATGGGTGAATGTGCACTCTGTTTCATGAACTGTAAGAAGAGTGTGTATTTTCGTTGTGTACTGCATCAACATTTAAATGTCAAAGGCAAACCGTAAGGTACAAAATTCATACAGTGTATCCAAGTAAGCAGTAAGACATAACATAGTTATGGTTAGTTATCCAACCCCCGTTGCCCCATTTTCATATGGTCATTGGTGGCACAACTGTGCAAGCACAAACCCACTGGTTTTATGGTGCCCCAGCTCTGGCTTGCAATCGGGACACATTTTTCACTTTTTTTTTTTTACCGTTTTTAACTCCTTACCACAGGGCCCCAGTGCTTCTTCATTTCATTCACTAGGTTCTTTGCTGTCTCTCAAGAGGAATGAACTCAGTCCAATCCTGGTCAGTCTCACAGTGCACAACTCTCCCCTGAAATTCCTGATGTTTACCACCTCCAACAATGTCCCTCTGTCCTATATCAAGAAAGGAGGAAATCTGGTAGGGAAGGAAAGAGTTGCAGAGGTAAGGAGACTCCAACAATTTGATAGTCCTTCCTCTTACTCCCCTTTCTTTCCCACACCCACACCCTTTACTGAGTCGAGTTATGGTCCCGGACTACCCATAATCCCTAACTGTGCCTGAGCTCTGTTACTGCTTGTTTTCCATTGACAATAGAGGCAGTACAGCAGTGCAGACTTTCTACCTGCCCAACCTGTAGGACATCTCAGTTCTCCTCCTCCTCACACAGACCCAATGGTGAACTGGATTAAGTGCCCAAACCCAGATTGCAAAGCAGTGACCCAGCTGCTGCACAATCAGGCCAGCCCAACAATCAGATATTTTGGAAACACCCAACAAAAATAAGCAATAGCGTCTACCAAAAAGTGGGACAAAGTCAGAAAACTTGAAAACATAATATTGTTAATGTAAAAACAACTGTGGATTTGGGGACACATGCAACATAATTGTTTTCTGTTCCAGAGTATTCATCCAGGACCTGCAACAAGCAATAGAAGAACAGTTTGATAGTGGCAGTCCACGCACTAGACATAGCTATGAGAAATACAATTCTTGGGATGAGGTATGCTAATTTTTCCTTTTTAAAGAGCGAGTGCTTAGTAAGGATGCTTATGATAATTGTGTTGGCTTTTATTTGTTTCTTTAATTACCTTTTAATCATTTTATTTGTATATTGCTAACTACTAGCAAAAAGAGAATCCAATAGAATTCTTATTTTATGATGTCAGAAAAGTTTTACTGGTAAGGCTGACAATATATTTGAATAGGAAACTGCAAACCTGTTTTCAGATTTTTACTGAGAAATAACACACTTTTTTTCCCACCAAAATGCTACCTATTTAATATAAATATGTGATTTTTGATACCCTGTCATCCACTGTTATAATTTAGCAGGGGGCATTTCTGCATAACCAGATCTGACTTGAAAAGATGAAAGGAGAAGCCAATTATTGTTTTAAAAATTGCAAAATCATATAAATGGACTGCAGTAGTGCAAACATATAAAAGTCAAAGTTTGTTGGTGAAAGAAGTATCTATTTCTTTTGAAAAAGATTGAAAAATATATGTAGTTTCTCACTGAAATACATTGGGCTGCTAAGCACTATAGCTGGCAATTTCTGACATCACAATTCCAAAATACCACTGAATTCTTTTTTACTAGCAGTGTGAAAAGCAAAGGTAAAAACCCACTTGTTTCACTACCCTAACAAATATTTTATTATAGAAATATAAATTAATTACTAAAACATCAAAATACAATAAATAAAATAATCAGTTGTCTTTTTGTTAGAAGTAAAAACCTGCTCTTTAATTCTAGATCTGTTCATAGACACATAGATATTAAAATACTGAGCCCAAGTCTGTCCTGATTTTCCAGCATTGTTTTACTTTGCCTTTTCAGAGCCCTGCCCACCTCTGCATCACATTTGTTTTCAATTACCCCATTAAAAATGTCCAATCAGGTTTTGAACTCCTTGATATTCCCAACATTGATCACATTACTGAGCAGAATGGTCCACCTATCCACCACCCACTCTATGAAGAAATACTTTTTGGCCAGCCGAGTGGCATGGAGGGCTGAAACATTCAATGCCTTACCTTTTGCCAATCCGGTGACCCACGTTTGGAAATGAGCCTACGCTGCTGGGGGTTGGTGGGGAGGGAGAGGATCAAGTGTCCAACTGACTGCTCTCCTCTCCTCTCCTAGGGTAGAAGGACATGCTGCATTGCTTCTTTTTTTTGGGGGGGTCAGAATCCTGTTTCATCTTATTGTAGCCTGATATTAATCCCATATCTATTCAGAGAACAGGTTTTCATCCTTATCCAGGTCTCTTCTCATTCTTCCAACCCCATCTGGATCATCTACTCTGTTGCAGATCTTGGTGTCATCTGCAAACAGACAAACCTTACCCTCCAGTCCATCTGCAATGACACTGATGAAGATATTGAAGACGACTGGCCCCAGGACTGATCCCTGAGGTACTCCACTTGTGACTTGCATCTCTTCTGACTGTATACCATTTACCACCACTCTCAGTTTTCTGCCCATCAACCAGTTTGCCACCCACTTAACCACCTTCTGACCCACCCTGAGCCTACCCAGCTTATTAATTAATCTTCTATGTGGAACAGTGTCAAAAACTTTGCTGAAGTCAAGGCAGGCGACATCAACTTACCCCCCTTGGTGCACCAGTCTGGTTACGCCGTCAAAGAAATCTATGAGATTAGTTTACAGGACCTTCCTTTTGTAAACCTGTGCTCTCTTGGATCCTGTGATCCTATGGATTCCAAGTGTTGCACTATCCTTTCCATGAGGAATGCCTCCATAATCTTGCCCACTACTGAGGTAAGACTGACTGGTTGTAGTTCCCTGCCTCCTCCCTGCTACCACTCTTGTGGAGCGGGATCACATGAGCCCTTCTCCAGTCTTCTGGGACTGCTCCTGTGCTCAGAGACTCATTAAACAGTTCTGATAATGGCTCTACTAGTTCCACCCTTAGCTCCTTTAGTACCCTGGGATGTATGCCATCAGGTCCTGTTGCCTTGTCCACCCTGAGCTTATTGAGCTCTTGTAGGACCCTTTCTTTTGTGAAGGGACTAGTGCATACCTCCCTCCCCCATTTGTCCATGGTGCTGAGCTGTGGGCCCTGCCCTACCATCTCTTTAGTAAATACTGAGCAGCAGTATCTATTTAGGACAGATGCTTTTACATGGTCCTCTTCTCACATGCCCCCTTATCCCCTTTCATCTTAGCAATACCCCTTCGGGACTGTCTCCTTTCACTAATGTATCTATAGAAAGTCTTATCACCTTCTTTTACTGTTTGTGCTAGTGTTTCCTTGGTTTGGGCCTTTGCCTGCCTTGCTACCTTCCCTGCTTCCCCTAGGAAAGTTTGGTATGCCTCCCTATCTTCATCCCACTGCATTCCCTTACATTTCCTGAAGGCCAGCCTTTTGACTCTGACCTTTTCTGCTACTGTTTTTGAGAACCAAAGTGGTTTCCTTCTTCTTTTGCACTTCCTTCTCTCTCTAACACGATGGGATGTTGCTTCAAGTATTGCATCCTTAATGCTTGCCCACTTTGCCTGTACCCCCTCACCTGTATTTCTTTTTGCCAGGGCTAGCTTAACTCTGTTGGCCATCTTATCAAAGTCAGCTCCTCTGAAGTCCCATATTTTTGCATTGAAATGGGATGATTTAGTCCTAGTGGCCAAATTAAACCATACCATGTGATGGTTACTGGCCCCCAGATGACCTTCTACCTGGAGATCTGTGATCCTTTCCCGGTTAGTCAGTACTAGATCTAGGATAGCCCTGTCTCTTATGGGTTCTTGTACCAGTTGTTTGAGGCCCTCCCCCTGCAGGGAATCCTCCATGTGTCTAGTTCTGGCAGATGTCCCTGCTGGTATTGACCAATCTGTATCTGGCATGCTGAAGTCTCCCATTATCAGAACCTCCACTTTAGCTGTCTTGTTTTGTATATCTTCTAACAGTAATGTGTCTACGTCCTCCCTGGTCTGGAGGCCTGTACACAACCCCAGTTCGTATAGCTGTCCCATTTCCTGTTTCCAGGGTGACCCACAGTTCTTCCGGCTGCATATGTGTATTCTGAATTTCTGTAGCTTTGATATTTTCATTCACATAAAGGGCCACTCTACCCCCCCCCACCCTTTTTGCACCTCGGTCTCTTCTGAACAGTACATAGCCAGATACTGAAGTCTCCCAAGTGTGGTTACTGATAAACCATGTCTAGCTAATGGCTACTAAGTCCAGTTTAGCCTCTGTCATTATTGCCTGCAGGTCTGGGATCTTGTTTCCCATACTGCAAGCATTTGAGTACATGATTTTCCATTGGCTAGATTTCAGTGTGTTAGTTGTTGGGTGAGGTCTGATGTTTCCCCTGTGCATCGTATGGGGAGCTGGACCTTTTTCTTTACCTGGTGATGCAAATGAACTACAAACATGCTGAACTCCTGTTTGACCATTAGCTGGGGGGGAAGGGGTGTTCTTCCCATTCGACATATGGGATGCTGCACTCCTCTCCCCATTTGCTAATTTAAATATTCTGCAAAGATGTCAAACTTCTGCCCCAATGCACTGACTACCTCCTTAGTCAGATGTAGTCCATCAAATTTAAAGAACTTTCACTCCCAAAACTGTTGCCAGTTCCCTACAAATTTGTGTCCTTTTTCCTGGCACCAGCCTTTGATCCACATGTTTAGCACCCCTATCTCCCCTTCTCTGACCTTCTGTCCATCTGCCCCCCTCTCTCAGACTGTCAGGATCTCAGAGAAGGAGATGCCGGATGAAATGGATGATAGTTTGTCACCCAACCTGGTCAGGTGTTCCTTGGTCTCCACAACTGACTGGCTGGTGAGATCATTGGTCCCTATGTGAACAAGGATGTCAATGTTTTCTCCTGCTTCCTGAACAATTTTAGCAATACAGTCAGTGTCTCTCCATGCTGATGTACCTGGGAGACATCTGGCCATTACCCCTGGCTGGAGATAGGTATCAACTCCCCAAATCATGTAGTCTCCTATGATCAGAAGTTTTTTGGATTTCCTTTTTACTTTTTTTGTTTTGGTTCCTGTTTTGGGCAAGTTTTGTTGTGCTAGCTCCTGTGCCGCAGTGTCCTGCTCTACAGTGTCCTCTGCCCCTTTGTTTGATTTCGGAGGTAGAGGCAGATATCTGTTTGTAGTTTTTGTATGGTTTGTGGGGTGATATGTTGGATAACACTGAGTGATGGGGCACCCGATTTGCCCCTCCTAACCACCTGACAACCTCCCGGACCAACTACCCTCTGTGGTTGAGGTGCTTCTGTTGGATGTTGGGGAAATGGTGGGTGGTTCTTATAATATATTTCCTCTTGAATATGCAATTTGAGGTGCACAGTCTCTGTCCATGCTGCCTGGAGCTGAGCGCTTAGATCTCCAATGGCCCAGCATGTAAGACAGTGTCCTAAATCCTATAAAACTGCCCTTCTGGAAAGTGTTCCACAGTACCTGCAGTTAATGATATCCATTCAAGATAAGTTGCTGGGTTTATAACCTGGTCAGAGTAATTAGAAAGAAGAAAATGAAGGCAAAAGTTTGATTTTGTGTTTTGTTTGTTTGTTTTTGTATAACTTGTTATAACAAGTTAAATTACTAGTGCCCCTGTAAATGAGGTCACTGTGTGGATACCCCTGTGATCTGCCTCTTCCTGCTTTGCTACAGGAATTGACAAGACTATGCTACCCTATAAAAGGAGTGTAGTGTGGGGTGGTTGGGGACGGGGTGGGTGACTGGGCCCTTCCCCTGCCGAAAAAGAAGAACCGTGGACAAAAGAAACAAGGACATAAGAGCAGAAACAATCAGCCAGCAACAAATGCAGTAGCCCTGAAAGCTTATCCTAATGACAGATAAAACTATAAAACCTGTAAAGCACCACCTGTAATAATTTTACAGAAGATATACCCTGTAAGAAACACTTCGCTACACAGAAAAATAAAGCAGTAACAGAAGATATACCTTGCAAAAGACTATTTGAATCAGAAGATTACAGCAGTAATCTGTAAGCACACATCTGTAGGCACACCCTGTAATAATGCAGCAGAATGTATACCCAGCAACAATTTGAATCAAAGAAAAATAAAGCAATAACATGATAGCAACAAACAGTAACAATCCCTGTGAGCACAAAATAAAAATAACAACACACAGTAAATCTGCCTAGCCAAAAGATGCCTTAATCCTTTTCCTTGCTCTGGTAAGGTTCTTTGCTCTGTCCTTTCATGCAACCTAGAAGAAAAGAGCTCAGGTGAAGCTAGGTGCCTTGGCCAGCAAACCTAGTCTTCCACCTTCCAGTCAATGCCATTTCTTTGTGCTTCATTAATAATTATACGTGTTTTATTTTTACTATAGGCACCCTTCATATTCCAGTCATACAGTGTAGGTCCCACATAAGAAAAACAAGTAGAACTTGTATGTGCTTAAAGAGTTCACCCCCAAAAATTCTATTCAGGCCATTTATGTAACAATTTATAGCCAAATAAACAGTTTTACTAAACCTTTTTTTTTCCTCCACCAACTGTGAAACAAAACAAACATACCACACAAACACAACATTAGCAATATAACCCACAACCTAACAAACATACAACTAGCAATCTTAACACAGCATTTACCCCTTTACCACTAAGGCGATTAGCCAGCCCACAAGCTGGCACCATTGTATGGGTACCCATCCTAATATACCGTAAGACAGCTGTGGTTCTCAAATTGGAGCCCACCCATGCAAGTCAATCAGTCAATCAATTAAAATCTTTATTTTACCAGGTGGAACATCATTGTGCATGAACTAATTTACAAGATGGACCTGGAAGAGATACATATCAACAATTGATACAGTCAAAATTACATTGGCAGACAGTATACAAGTATGCACAATTAATATGACATGCCGTTTCATGTAAAGTGATAGTACATACACAATAATGGCAAGCAGAAGATACAAACACAAGAGCATATGCTGACAGAATACAATTAAATGCAATTTATGAACAAGGTAGTTGCATATACAGCAATGATAGGACACCCTTGTACCCAGGGGTTACAAGAATCCCATTTAGAAACAGTGGTAGGCAGGGAAGGCAGCTAGTGATTTGCCAGTAAATGGATTTCACTCTGTCCCTCTCTCTCTCTCTCTCTGTTTTCTGGTCTCAGCTGGGTGCTGGAGAGGTGATGTCATCTTAGAACTCTCACAGCAGCATAAGCCACAGCAATTGTTGTGAATGAAGAATTTAGAATTCTGAGTCAGTCTTATTCCAGAGCTCAATGTGAGCAGTAATTTGTAGTAGTAGCTCTGATAAAGAACTGCAGTGTTCCAGTTTTTCTCACCCTAGTGGAGTTCAGCACTTTCCAGCTTTGCCTAAGTGGTGGAAATGTCTCCAGGGATTTCCTTTTCTTCATCCCAGGTGGGATGGATCAGGCTGCCAAGATGTTAGGGACAATGCCTTGATTCTACCAGGACATTGTGAAGCTGCCTTGTGTGACAACTTCTTGTGAGTACTTTTGTTTTGTCCAAGTCTGCCCAGGAGTACCTGCATTTGAGGTGTGAATTTCTCAGACAAAGGGACCCTGTCACTATGGAAATTTAAAAGTTGGCTGACCACGGTGGAGTCCAGTCTGTGACTGTCCATGTGAGCAGAACTTTACCTTTTGACACCACTGTGGTGTTCTGTGAGGATGTTAAATGTGAAAAGCATTTCTAGAATGCATCTACAGTAACTTTTGGTATAATGTGAGGTGTTGTGCTGGAGGGATGGCTGAGTATGAACTTGGAAATAAAAGGTGGGAGACCCCCCCCATTTGGAGTGACCAGTTTAGCACTCTGGATTCTGAAGGGTACCTGGGTTTTTCTGTCAGTGCATGGAGCCAATGCCTGAAGAAACTTCTATGCCAGTGAGTGGGTTTTTCTCCAAGTTGAGCCTTTAGTGCTCCAACGTGGTCAGTGTGCCACAATTAATCCTATGCTATGTGGGAAGTGTTCAAATGCTGGCCATGTGTGCCAAGTCCAGAAGAATTGGTGTGTTTACCTGTGGCTAGTTCACATTTTCTACAGTAATCCTATGCCATATGGGACTTCCAAGTACTGGCCATGTGTGCCTAGTCAAGGGAATTTGCTTGGTGTGTTTTACCAGTGGCTAGTTCCACAGTTTCTATAGTCATCCTGTGCTATATTGGAAATTTGGAATTCTGTACCTCAGATGTCTGCATTTGCCATGTGTGTAAACCCTTGGGATCCATCTTTGCTTTGTGTGTTCCTACTTTGTTATGGAATAAAGCCATACTCTAGAATACCAGCCTGGTATGGACATTTATGTTACTGCTTCCGTGTGGAGTTATTTGGGTACCCCTGGCCAGAAATGCAAACCTAGCATAGCTCTGAGCAAATGTTTTCTCCCCAGGACCTGGGTTGTGGCCATGGTATTGGTCCCACCAGGTGTGTGCCTAGTAGTCACACTTGGTTTGTGTCTATAATGTCTACGCCATCTGCATATCCCACCTTGTCTATGGTGGCACTATGTAACCCCCACCTCTCTCTGTTCTGCTAGACTGCAAGAGGTGTGCCTACTCATTAAATAAGTGGCCGGTGGAGGGTTACACAGGAATGCACAGTAAATACACAGAGTGTGACAATGTGAAAAGAAGAATAAACAAAAGTAATTAGGGAAGAGGTGGCACTCGGGGGGAGGAAGAGGTGATAGCAACTAAGTTCAGTGGCACAGTTAAACTACACAGGCAGGCAAGTGAAAGCTGTAAAGAAAGGGAGACCAGGTATGCAGAGGTTACAGGGAGGAAACCATATATAGATGTTTTTTATTGTTTTTGTGGGGTGGTCTTTTTTTCTTCCTTTTCTTCTCCTTTTTTCTCTGTTCTCTTTTCTTCCTCTTCTTCTCTCCTTCCCTTTCTGTTTTCTTTGGGTAGTGTTGATCTTCAGGCCATTAGCAATATTAGCTTGAAGCTGAATGCATGTTTCTTTTATTCTTGTTTGCATCTGGTGAAGGGGGTGGAGATGTTCCATTCACATTCTTTTTGTCTTTCTCTTTTCCTTGTGCCTCTTGATTTTTACCTTCATCATGATTTTTGTTTTTTGAAGCTGAAGCTGAAGAGCATGCCCTAGAGGTTGAGCCTTTATCTGCAATTAATCTTCTAACATGTTTCTCCACTTCTCGAGGTGAATAGAAAATAGAGTCCCCTCCATTATAGAAGATATGTAGCTTTGTTGGGAGGATCATACAATATCAAATTTGATGCTCTTGTAATAAAGATACCACAGAAGGAAAAGCTTTTCTCTTTGATAAGATTTCAGGCCCAAAATCTGGAAACACTTGCAGATTAAGGCCTCTTACATGAATACCCTTTTCCACCCTAGCTTTTTTGTAAGATACATTCTCTATCTTGGTACAGTACCTGTGGGGTCTTATACAGACACATTTTGGCTGTCTGCCCTTGTAATTTGGATTTGCCATGACTCAATGAGCTCTATCTGGGCACAGGGCACAGGACCCAAGGCAGCATGGATTCACAGCGGGAAGGTCATGCCAGACAAATCTGATAGATTTCCTTGACTGGGTGACCAAAGTAGTAGATCAGGGAGGGGCTGTGGACATGGCCTACCTAGACTTTTGCAAGGCATTTGACACAGTCCCACACAAAAGATTAATATACAAGTTAGCTAGCCTGGGAGTGGGTCCCAAGATGACAGCCTGGGTAAAACATTGGCTGGAAAATAGGATACAGAGAGTAATAGTAAATGGAGTCCACTCTGATGAAAGCGGGGTTACTAGTGGGGTACCACAGGGTTCAGTATTAGGACCAGTCCTCTTCAATGTCTTTATAAGTGACATTGCAGAGGGACTGGAAGGAAAAGTATGTCTCTTTGCAGATGACACAATGATCTGCAACAGAGTTGATGCACAAGGTGGGGTGAAAAGGATGAGAAGGGACTTGGCAAGGTTAGAAGAATGGTCAAATGTATGGCAGCTTAGATTCAATGCTAAGAAGTGCAAGGTAATGCACCTGGGAAACAAAAACCCAGGGGAAGAGTACACAATGGGGGGTGAGATACTAACGACAACAAAAATGGAAAGGGACCTGGGGGTAGTCATATCAGATGACCTAAAGGTGGGCAAGCAATGTGAGATGGCAGCAATGAGGGCTGGGGGGATATTGGGATGCATAGGGAGAGGCATCACCAGTAGAAAACAGGAAGTTATTATCCCTCTGTACAGACATCTGGTCAGACCCCATCTGGAGTACTGCGTGCAGTTCTGGAGACCAAGTCTTCGCAAAGACACAGACAGGATGGAAGCTGTCCAGAGGAGGGCAACTAAAATGGTGCAGGGTCTGCACCGGAAGACATATGAAGAGAAACTAAAGGAGCTTAATATGTATAGCCTCGAGGAAAGGAGGGAGAGGGGGACATGATAGAAACTTTCAAGTACCTCAAGGGAATCAACAAAGTCCAAGAGGGTAGCATCTTTCAAAAAGAGGTGTGCAAGAACAAGGGGGCACAATTTGAAGATGGGGGGTGGCTCAGAGGTAATTTAAGGAAGTATTTTTTCACAGAGAGGGTTGTGGATGCATGGAACGACCTTCCGGAGGAGGTCGTGGAGTCAAAAACAGTGGTGGAATTCAAGCATGCATGGGACAGTCATAAGGCAATTCTAGGGAATGGGGGTAGGAAGAAGTAGGCTGCTGGTTAACTAGGATCTGCAGCTTATCCAGTAGGCAGGGAAATGGGCAGACTGGGTGGGCCAAGCGGTCCTTATCTGCCGTCAAATTCTATGTTTCTATATGTTTCTATCTAGTTCTAACTTTGAGTTCCCTTCGGGGGGGGTATTGCTTCCGTCAGCAGGTCTTCAAAAAATGTAAGTGCATCAGCACCTTCAAGGCCTTCTGGAACTCCTCCTATTTTTAAATTTCCTCTCCTGCTTCATGTTTTCAACTCTTCAACTGTTATTTTGAAGCTTTCCTACTCTTTCTGTTGTTTTTCCAATTGATTGGCCATAGGTCATAATTTATCCTTTTGCTGGCTTACCCTATTTTCTATCTCGTCTGTTCTTACATTCATATGCTCTACTTTATTTGCCTTAGCATTCAAAGCTTCTGCAAACCCCTTCAAAGAGCTATTTATTTGTGAAAATCCAGCTCTCATTTCCGCTAGCATATTATGTTCAGTTTCCCCTTTTTTAGATGTTTCTTCTTTCTCTGTTTGCTCCTCCATTACTGTTTCTTTTTCTTTAGCTTCTTGAGCTTGACTTTTAACATCAGATCTATTTTTATGTTTTCCTCCTGACATGCTGTCCAAACTGGAGGGGTTTTCTATATTTTATACAGCTTTCAGAAACTTTTGGGGTTGTACTCTGCCTTAGCTTCAAGCTTATTTTTCTGTTCTGTATAATCAGTAATTTTTATTTGCTTTTCAGTTTCTTCTTTTACCGACTCCCTCTCCTTTTCCCCTCTCTCCCCTTTTTAAGCAAATACCATTTTTCCTTTTACTGCAAGGGGTAACTATAAGATTTCTATTTGCAAGCAAATCAATTTTGTCTTCTTGCTTTTGTTGTCTTTTTTTTTTTTGTATATGCTCAAGTATGAGCCAGCATATGTCCAGCTTTCTTAACTCTATGGAATTGTTTTGATATCATCATCTTACATTAAAAGGAAAATATTTTTTATTTATTCTCTCCTTTTCTTATACTCTAGAAGTAGCTTCCACCACGAGGAGGGAGAGACTGTAGCTAGGCCCAAAGCAGAATAGAGCAACCATGTTCTACCTATTTATGTATTCAACAAAATATTCAAAGGTATTGAGAATAACTTAAGGCAAGCCCTTTGATCTTGATTTCTTGCAATACCCCTCATATAGCCTGTTGGTAATTTCTCCAACATTTTTCCCCTTTCTTTTTCTCAATTTACCAATGACTTGGGCCCTTATTTTTCACTATGCACTTCTCTTCTTTTCCCATCACTCATTGAAATAATTTATTGAAAATTTATAAGTAAAGCAAGAAGGCACATCAGAATGTAAAAGTTCTTATTCCTTTGCCATTTTATGTCTTTAAACAACCTGACCAAAGGAAACAAACAGAGTGGGAAACATTGGTATTTTATTGATTCTCTTGAAGTAGCATAACCCTTCCCCACATTTACTTAGCTTTAGATTAGAAGACTGGAGTGTTGATCTGGCATCCTTGCCCTCTAATATTTTTTCTTCCCTCTAGCATTTCCACTTAAGCAGTCACGAGTACAAAGTGCATCTCTTACTCATTTATTCAGCATTACTTAAAGCACCGAGGAAAAATCAGAAGCTGCTAACCAGGATTAACAAAGTCAAAAAAGAAACCTGGCGAAAAACAAGGGAGCACATTTTTCTTAAAGATCAGGTGCTTAGTAAGGATGCATATCTTAAAGAATGAAGGTTTGGGGCCTTTAGATGCCTCTGCAATCATTCAGTTTGCTTTTATTTATTTCTTTACTTACTTTTTCATCATTTTATTTGTGTTTTGCCAACTGATAGTGAAAAAAGAATCCAACAGAATCCCTGTATGATGATGTCAGAAAATCTTTACTGGCAAGGCTGCCAGTGTATTTCAAAGAGAAACTACAAATCTGTTTTAAGATTTTTTATGGATAAATTACACTTATGGCCACCACAATATTATATATTTAATAGAAATATGTGATTTTTGATAACATGTGATCTTTTGTTATAATTTTGCAGTTGACATTTTCTTCATAATCAGATTTTACTTGGAAACAAGTAAAGAGAAGTTAATTATTGCATTCACAAATGTGAAATCATACAGATGGAGCACTATAGTGCAAACAAAAGGCAAAGTTTGTTGAAATAAGTATCAATTTCTTTTGAAAAAGATAGAAAAATATATTTAGTGTCTCATTGAAATACACTGGACTCTTAATGAGCAGGTGTTTATTTCTAACAAATCAAAAACTATTTTATTTATTGTATTTTGATGTGTTAGTTATTGTATTTTGATGTATTAGTCCTTACTTTCTACTTTTATAATAAAATATTTGCAGTGAAATTGCAAGTGAAACAAGTGGATTTTCACCTTTGCTTTTCATACTACTAGTAAAAAAGAATTCAGTAGAATGCTAGTATTGTGATCTCAGAAACTGCCACATACCTAAGAGCCCAGTGTATTTCAATGAGAAACTGAATACATTTTTTTCTCCATATGCTGCACTGTGCTGCATTGGGAAGAGGCTTGACAACTGCCTATATGTGCCTTTTCTCCTTTCAGTGTGCTGCCATCACCCCATTGATATAACACTCCATTTGAGGACTTTTGTTCCTGATGTGCATCACTTCACATTTTTTGGCATTGAGTTTCTATTGCCAAAATCTGAACCACTGCTCCAGCTTTTCAATGATCATTTTCATGCTTCAAATCCCTTATCACCATTCACTCTCCTGTATAGTTTTGTGTCATCTGAAAACAGACTCACATTACCCTATAGCCCCCATGCTGATGTCATTTAAACACATGTCAAATACTGTGGTATCTGCCCCATGACAGTGTCTTTTGGTACATAACTTGTGCCTGTGACAGAGAATTTGCCATTCAGAACCACTCTGAGTCCAGTCTGTCAGTCAGTTTCCAATACACCTAATTTGCCCTTCCCCTGTCCCTTAACCTTTGCCTGTTGTCAGTAGGGTTGTGATGGCTCTGTGAACTTCCCACTGATGTGCCCTATCAGTGTTAGTAAAGCTCTTGTACTGGTTTCTAATTGCCAAACCTCTGAGATGGCCCTGCTGGGGATGGCGATGAAGGGGTATCCACTATACAAGGAGATACTATGTGCACAATACAAGGAGAGACTACCCTGAGTGATATATAATGTAATAAATTGTTTATTGTTTGACATATAAGGTCTTTACAAAATTTAAAATGTTAAAATTCCATAATTTTCATTGTTAAACACATATAGCTTATGACAAAGGTTAAAATTCTACACTTTTTATAAATTATGCTTGTGTGTGTGTGTGTATATATATATATACATATATAATCACTGTTGTATATCAGCAATGACAGAAACAGTACATATACACACATTTATTATAAAGTGCTCAATTCTATATTCCTCTGAGGTCCTATCTCTAGTATGTATAGCATATATTAATGGTAGTTTTCTTTCTGTATTAAATATATATGTTCTGTTTATTCTAAAGGAGGCAACCCCTCCGCACCGGGTAATTACAGCCCTACCTCCCTGCTCCCTATTCTAGCCAAAGTTCAGGAACAATTTGTTCTCTCCCAACTATCCACCTTCCTCGACTCCTCCTCCTTCCTCTCACATTACCAGTCTGACTTCCAGAAATTGCACTCTACTACCACCTCCCTACTAAGGCTAACAAATGACATCTTCACTGGCTTGGATAAAGGGCATGTCACCTCAGCTATCTTCATCGACCTAGCTAAGGCCTTCGACACAGTCTCCCACTCACTCCTGTTATCCGAACTTGCCCTTACTGGCCTCTCAGGGGTGGCCACCAGCTGGTTTCACTCATACCTGGTAGGGAGGCAACAAACAGTTAGAACTGGATCACACTCCTCTGTCCCCCTACCTGTTACAATAGGTGTTCCCCAAGGCTCAGTCCTTGGCCTCTACTCTTCTCTATATTTCTAAATGACCTGCCCTCAGTGTGCCCTCTCTCATCCATACACATGTATGCAGATGACACTGTACTTTATGCCACTAGTCCCTCCCCTGCAGAAGTGTCTTCCAGACTCCAGCAGGATTTAAATGCAATTCAACTCTGGTTCCACTCTAACAAGCTGTTTCTCAACCCAAAGAAAACTGTCTCACTCACCTTCAGGTCTAGGCAAAGGCTTTCCTGGGTCCTCACCTCCCTAACCTTCCACACTTTAGATGGGACTCTTTTGGAGACCTGCACCTTGTTTAGATACCTCAGGGTCTGGCTCGATCAGCACCTCAACTTCTCAGTCCATATTGATGTGATCCACAAAAAAACTCCCCCGAAACTGGGCGCCCTATATCGGAACAGAGGATGCATTCCACTGCCAACCCACAAAGCAATTGTTCAGAAAATGATTCTCCCACTATTTGATTATGGGGATGCAGTTTATAGCATGGCCCCCAAGTCCTCCCTTGCCAGGCTTGACCCTCTCTTCCATTCTTTCTGCTGTTTTGTCCTGGACTTCCCACCCACAGCTCACCACTGTGATCTCTAGAGATCCCTAGACCTGCCTTCTTTACAGGATCAGAGAATGGCACACTGCGCTAGGATGATATCAAAATACTGGACCCAGTCCCTCCCCCTTTACCTTGCAGCTACCCTAGCTACCCAAACTCCTTCAACTTACTCCATCCAGAACACTGACTCCAGGCTCCTCCAACTTCCACATATGAACTCCACTAAAGGTCAGCATGCCTTCAAGTACCGTATGCCTTATGTATGGCACTCCATCCCAGCTGAGCTCAGACACCCCACCTCCACACAGCAGCTCAACCTTCTCCTCAAGCAGCATTTCATCACTGCCTGCTCATGCAGCTAGCCCCCATGGCAGCCAAATGGTTTAAATGTATGTATGCTGACTGCTTGTTTGTTTCACACAGTTAACAATCCTCTACTGTTGTGGCATTTGGCCCTTGTTAGCTCCAACACCATCGTTTGCACTAATATCTCTTCCCCTGCCATGAGGCAGGTATATCTTGTACACTGTGATTATCTCATCAGTGTAATGTGCTACTGCATGTAAAGTACTCTCCTAATCCCCCCTCCCCCAGGACACATCTGGAATCGAGCGTTGCATCGCTCAGTATGCCTACCTGATAAAACGTTTAAATAAATAAATAAAATTCTATTGACAGATTATGTTGCACCCTAAAACCAGGCTTTTATATGAGATAAAAAATTTATTTCTAGTTTTAACTGACTTCCTCCTTATTTTCTGACAAACAGATTTAGTTTAGTTGCTGTATTGGTCCTTGTAAAAACAGATCCAGAAGCAAATGTGGTATACCTTTTATTGGACCAACTTGGATGTTACAAAAAGAACAAAGTACCTAAGCTTTCAGACCAACCAAGTCCTTCCTTTAGAAGCTTATGACAGTTATTTAGAAAATCCCATACTATTCACACCCAGATCATACATAAAAACCAGAACTCATTTAAACCATAACAGCAGTTTAACTCAGAGGACTTACACTTCACCAGTTTGTTTTAAAGTAAAGAGCCTTTGAAGGTCAAATGTCTCCAAAATGAGATAAGGACTCTTCAAGCAGAAAGCTTCACTAACATAAATTATGAATGTCTCAGTGTGCTTTGTAAATACTGTCTAATTAAAAGCAAGAACTTTAGATTCAAAACTAACTTAAGTACATATTAAAATGTGATATAAATGTATGCTAAAACAAGCAAAACAATAGATAGAGAGAGAGATAGATAGATAGATAGATAGATAGATAGATAAACAGGAATAGTCTATATCTATATATGGCATAAAGAGGGTTTAGAGTTTCCCTAGTGTGAGTAATTGTTTCACACATTCATACAATATACAACCTATATGGAGACATTTTCCCAATTATACACTCAACTAGTTATGCTTAGTTAAGCTTAGGCACTTTGCTCATTTTGTAACATCTAAGCTAGTCCAGTGAAAAAGTCTCACACCACTTGCCTCTGGATCTGTCCTTATTTTCTGAATTTGCCACAAATATGGAGCTACTCTCAGGATTGCCCATTCGTCCTGAGTTGTCAGTAGCAAATTAATCATAAATGGTCTGTATATAAAATTAATAATTTTATTCATGAGGAACTGATACATCATTGAGTCAGGGACTCAATAATAATTTTTAATATCAGCAAGATCTGGTTACAGCTCAAAGAAAGTACAGTCTATACACTAAAACTTGCATACAAACAGAGATTTTCAGCAGAATTTCAACAATGTTTAATATATCACATGCCCCTCACATGTGGAGTGGCACAGTGTTACACAGTAACAGATTGCAGTTACCTTCCATGCATGTCTCACATGGACAGATGAACCCAATCACATCAAGCAAAACAACATAGGTCAGTACAGTATAATCACCCATACCGTGAGGTCTTTGAACTTGCTTAGGTACAGCATAGCTTACTGTAGGTTGAGAGCAGGGCAGATTGTGTCATCTGCATCTAGGGCCAAGTGTGGCAGTGGTGGAGGGGGCCATGGACCAGGTACAGACCAATAGGTAGGTTGTTTCAAGCCAGAGGGCCAGCATATGTTAATCAACTGGAACCTATTCTGATGTTTCATGTGGGGGAGCATATATATTCCAGTCCTGCTACAGATCTAAGCCCTTCCTGGACTGGTTTGGGCTCTGCTAGGGTCAAGGTGTAGTGTGGCACCATGAGCAGACTCAAGTGCTGCGCATCAATGGTAAAGGACGGGTGCAGAGATAGGCTGCCGCCTCAGTAAACTTAAGAACACAAAGGTAAATCTGCACTCCACGGGAACTGCGAACATTTAGGTCCCTTAAAGAAAAAAATCAATAGGCCATTTGAAGTTTCCAATGGTATAGAAATCTTATTTTATTTCACTTTTCCCTCAAAATACTGTGACCAACACCGTAACTCCTGTGCTTCACTCTTTTGAGCTTCCTTAGGGAGTACCACATACAAAGCATTCAAGGCTTTTATACAAATCAAAATGATGTGACATCATCAATTACATCACATATTATCAATTAATTAATTTCTTCTTGCTCTGATTAACCATTGCAATCCTCTTTGAATGCTGTATGTTTCTATCAAAGGGTTCATAAATAAGTGTATAAAGGAATCCAACAAAAAATAATTAAAAAAATAAAAATTTCAAAATATTAGTCTAAACTGTTTATAGTTTCATTTTTCATTTTGTCACACACTACACCATAAACATATAAATAAAGATTAAAGTTAAATACAGAAAGAATAATTGGCTTTGATGAAAGGAAAAGAGGAAATCTTTATATCAGAAATATATTTATAAACAGTCTTATGAACTTTAATTACAAATACAATTCCCACATTTTTGTGAGTAATATTATGTTGCCTTATACAAAGTAATTAGCATTTATAAAATAATGGTCACATTTAGGCAATATCATTTTTTATTTTTAATAAGTAGATTTTAATTTTTAATTGTCTAAGCTGTAGTCCACTGCTAGGAATGAAAAATAAATACATTTAACTATTTAGTAGTACATTATTTTCAAGGCAGTTTTAAGTTCATGTAGTGTGACACCATACCTGTGTCACTTTCGTGCATTGGGTGTAACAAATGGTTTGATGTGCTGTGATTTTCCTGAATATGTTAACATATGAGATGTATTTTCATGTTCTTGTGTTTTGTTGTTATATGCTTTTGTGTGTTGTATCATTTTGTTAGACATGACCAAAAAAGGGCATGTGCCAGTTCACTTTATGGTTGGAAACAAAGCAAGGACATGAATTCATCTGCAGTCACCTGGGTTAGGCACATTCATAGGTAGTCATCAACACTAGAACCCTGAAACTTCTCAACACAGGTCAACATCAGAGGTGCTGCAGCAGCAGTAACAACTGGGAAAACAGAGCTCATGTGTGGTCCCCAGAATCCTATGTTGGAAACAGCAGGGGGTCAGGCACATTGTGTCAGAGAGCTGCTTGGCTCGGAAGACAGTGGGAGCAGGATTCGCCCACCACGGCCTGCCACACCAAGGAGAAGCATTGGTGTAGCATGTGACGAGATCTGCTTGACCACCCTCTCATCCAAATGTGCAGTAATGGTGACCCTAGCATGGGGATGGGAGACAGAGGAACCAAGAGGCATGAAATTAATACAAAGAATAATAAGAAAACAAAGTGGACCTGGGGATAGCAATAAAAAGCAACCTGAAACCTTCAATGCAATGCAAAAAGGCAATGGGGAAGGTGAACAGGATGCTAGGTTGCATATCAAGAGGTTCACCAGCAGGAGAAAAGTGGTCATTCTGCCCCTGTACAATTCCATGGCATGTCTGCATCGGGAGTGCTGTGTGCAGTACTGGAACACTTAACTCATGAATGACATAAATCAGATGGAGGCAGTGCTAAGAATGGCTACTGATATGATCAAAGAGCAGCAGGACGACCCCATGAACAGAGACTGGTGAACTTGAATGTGTACTCACTAGAGAATAGAACAGAAGGATGTGATATGATGATGACCTTCAAATACCTTAAAGGCATTAATAAGGTTGATCTAAAGGATCTTTTTTGCAGAAGTGAAAACAAAACCCCCCTTGAACTCACCTACAAATTAGCAAAGAGGGGTTATAAGAAGGAGGCTAGGAGGCACTTCTTCACTTAAAGGGTGGTGGCAGGATGGATTGCACTGCCACAGAGGAAAGTAAATCACAATTCAGTTGGGAGACGGGTGTGGTACATTTAAGGGAAGGTTAAGGTGGCGGGGGGGGTGCCAAGCAACATCCAACAAATGTTCATGAGCTCCGCAACCATCAGACTTGAAAAACCTTTGGATCTTCCTCTGCTGCATTTCCATATTTTGTAAGTGAGAGCACAGCAAAACCTAAATGCTGAATAGGTCAATGAGTTTTCTCCCAAGTGTTGCTTTTCCTGTGTTTTCCAAAGCAAACTGCAAGTCATAGAAATCACCTCATACACAGTTCCCATGTAACATGCACACATTTTAACAGCATTAAAGACAACA
This sequence comes from Neoceratodus forsteri, assembly GCA_016271365.2. Classification (NCBI taxonomy): domain Eukaryota; kingdom Metazoa; phylum Chordata; order Ceratodontiformes; family Ceratodontidae; genus Neoceratodus; species Neoceratodus forsteri. The sequence continues at coordinate 253,734,382 of CM028137.1, read as the reverse complement.
GTCGTTGCACAATAAGTCAAGAAATGTCATATTTTTCTGAGTTAGAAAATATCTTACAATGGCCAACAATTCAGCTTAACAGCTCAAAGTTCAATTCATATTCTTGCAAAAAATCCCAGAACAACAAAAATGAGCAACATTTGTTATGCTCCCAGCAGATTCCTCATGACTATGGGGAAGCTGCAAAGGTGGCTGAAAACTGTTTCCTGTTCTGTTTATCAGAGATTTGCGTGAGAGTATGGTCTAGGCTACAGGCTGTTAAACTGAATTTACTGCTGTTGTAGGTAAGGTGCCTCTTTCCCCAGAAATGATAAGGTGGCCTGACTTCTTGTGTTGCTGTCTGCTCTCCTTGATGCACTTGGCATGGTGGGGTGAGGATAGACTTCTTTGGCTGTCAAATTGGGTGGTGTAACAGTATCTGGGAACTAAACATTGCTTTGTTTTTATCTATTAGCATGTAAAACATTGGTGGGATTCCAATTATGATCTTCAATGCTGTAGGGAAACTAACTAGCACTAGCATGTTGAGCAACTAAACTATAGGGATATGTATTAAATCACATCATGAATACGAAGATCGTAAATACTGCCATTGACATTCAGGCCAAATATTTATATTCAGTTGGCTGTCCGGCTTCCCCATCCCAAATATCCCTATTATAGTCAGGTCTGACCTCTCTATATCTTTATAATCAGTCTCCCTCCTTAATCCACCACCACCTCTTCCCCGTACCTCAAGGGAAAGCCCGGAGTTTGTCTTGAAGGTCTTTTTGCCCACTCCCAACCTCAGTCCAAGGGGGAGGGGCCGTGGTCATCATCTAGGTGAGTATTTAGATCCAGATCATCTCAACAGTATCCTTTGCATGCTCCCAAGTGGTGGACAGAGTAGCTGACATTGTCACATCACTATAATGCTGGTAGACAGTACCCACCACCCAGACCATGGCCACTGGCCACACCCTGATTGAGGACAGGGAGTTGCAAGATGATTTCTGAGGCAGGCTTCAGCTTTACCTGAAGGTAAAGGGTGTGTGTGTGAGGTAGGGAGGTGTGATAGGATAAAAAGACATTGCTGGATGGGATGGGCTCTTTGTTTACCAATCTCCATTAGCAGCAGTTGTTGGGGCAGGCAGGACTGGTGACTGTGAGACCAAACTAAAACACATTAAGTCTGTACATCAATAATGCAAATATCAGGCTGCCCAAATAAGAATGTTTGCCAATCCAAATGTTGAACTAGTGCAAACTCCTACAAAGTCAGACAGAAGCATAACACTTAAGAATTTTACTTTGATCCATAAGCACTTATAAAGGAAAACTAACTTAGTGCAATTTCTTTACTTTTTTAAGATTGCTGCCTGGACTTCTCAGATAGCTGCTGAAAACCCTTCTCTGATCACACGCAGCTCAATTGGAAATACCTATGAAGGACGCCCCATGTATCTACTCAAGGTATTTAGGAAATTGCTTTGCTTGCATAGCCTGTTTTGAATTTTTGCTTTGTTACTCTTTATAAGTTTCCATAACTCAATGCAGAAAAGTATGCCTGTTGAGTGCTTATGCATGCTATAAAAAATATATATATTTTAATATTTGCTGTTTTTAATAACACATTTAGAAGTCTTTAAAATATGTATGTATGCTTTTCTGCAGCCAAACCTCTGTGTCTCGGTACTGCAAAACCTAAAAAGGGTGCATGAGATTGTTCGGTGGAGCAAGACAAAACCTGAGTGCTTTATAAACCAAACTACATGTTATTGACATGTGTTATTGACTGGGACTGTATTACAGACTGTACTAGAAAGCAGGAAGGAGCTTGGTGCTGTAGTCCATTGATGCCTGCTGTGGACTACAGGGCACTAACAAAGCTGAAATTACAGTACTGTGTTTTGGGACTTGCAAACAGTAAATACCTAAAGGACATGCATTGGTTATAGCCCAAATCCAATAATTAAATAAATTTAAACACTTTGACCAGGGGGACTTCACGAGGCAGGAGTGACATCATGTCCGGTCCTCAGGATATTTAAACAGACTCCAGAGCAAGCAATGCACTTTTCTGCAGCCAAAGCTCTATGTTTCAGTTCTACAAAACCTAAAAAGGGTGCATGGGCCTGTTTGGTGGGGCAAAACAAAACCTGAGTGCTTTATAAACCAAACTACGTGTTATTGCCTGGGTCTGTATTACAGACTGTACTAGGAAGGAGGAAGAAGCTAGGTGCTGTATTCCACTGATGCCTGTTGTGGACTACAGGGCACTAACAAAGCTGAAATTACTGTGTTTTAGGGCTTGCAAACAATAAATACCTAAAGGACAAGCAGGGGTTATAGCCCAAATCTGATAATTAAATGAATTTAAACACTTTGACTAGGGGGACTTCATGAGGCAAGAGCGACATCACTTCTGGTCCTCAGGATATTTAAACAGATTCCAGAGTGAGCAACATGAGCATGGGCAAGCACGCGGAGCAGCACACAGAGGCACATGTATCTTAGCATGTGTGTCAGGCATATCTGGTGGGGACCAGGGGACACACAACAGCCATACTCAGTAAGGTGTGAAATCTGTCACTACTTACAGTTGTACCTTTCTATAAACTAGGTGGTAAAATATACACAATATAAAATACAGAGTGTAGATGTAACTGAGGGACTGCTGAGGGTGTTAACTACAAAACAGGGCTATTACCAAATGTTGTGAGTGTCAGGTGTACACTAACCTAACAGAAACAACACTGGAGGAGCAATTTACCTGTAAAAAATGTAAGGAACTAGTGGCATTGAAGGAGATAAATGCCCTCAGAAATAAAATAACCCAGCTGGAAGGGGAATTAACCCTTAGACTGCTGACAGAATTAGAACATATTGGAGTTCTGGACTGCTATATCAGTCTGCGGCCCTGCAAGGGTTAAAACAAATACCATTACCCCACCCATGGACCACTAAAACTCTGGTTTGTAGCCAGATGGCCTCGGGGCCCAGGGGAGCTGAAGAAATGGAAATTGAAGACACTAGTTGGGCCACTATGGCACAATTCTCCAAAAACAAAAGAAGGCATACACTAGGAAGCAGCAACATTTCTCTTCACAATAAATATACCCTTTTGGGCACTGAGGAAAATTACTCACTGTTTGTTATAGGCCAAAGGGATGTTACCCTATCTAGCTCTTTACCTACTATTATTGAAAAGAACAGAAAAATGTACTGGTTATTGGAGACTCAATAGTAAGGAAAACTGACTCCATTATTTGCAAACATAACAAAGCAGACACCGTACTAAATTGTTTACCAGGTGCAAGGGTAAAGGATATCAAAGAAAGACTCCCTAAATTATTAAATACAAAAGTAACAGTCAAATTGTCATTATTTATGTAGGAATAAATAATGTGGGAAGAAACCATGAGAAAGATGTAGTCAAGGAAGTAATTAAATGTACAGACATCATCAAATAAGCTGGTCAAACCCCTATAGTTTCTGGACTGCTCCCTAAATTAAGTGTTGATACAGAACAAAAACATCCCATCCAAAGGATAAATGACCAGTTAATAAACAAATGTGCAGCAGCAGAAATACATTTTCTACACACCCTGGATGCCTTTTTTCAAAATAAAAGATTGTATGCAAAGGACGGTTTACATCTTAGCCCCCTTGGAACATCAACCCTAGCCACTCAAATAGCAAATGAAGTGCAGAAACATTTAAGCTAACTTGGAGGGGGGAGGGTGGAACATAAATTGTCAATCCACTCCAAGTAAACAGGCTAAATCTAAATGCAGATGGAACAAGACAAATGACAAAAGCAATCTAAAATGCTTACTAGCTAATATAAGAAGTCTGAGGGAAAAGAAGGATGAATTGGAAGCTGTAATGTGTAACAAGCTGGATGTGGTGGGTCTAACCAAAACTTGGTGGACACCTCAAGACACATGGGGGAGAGAAATTTCTGGTTACACATTGTATTACTTGGACAAAAGGGAGAAAAAAGGTGGGGGGGTAGCAGCATATATATCAAACTCAATCAAATCAGTAGATGTCTCAGGAAAAATTAAACACGTGGCAAAAGAAGCAGAAACTACATGGATAAGGCTGGAAAGAGGGATAAATACCTTTATAATTGTAGTAGTTTGTTATTGACTCCCAGGACTAAGCCATGAAGACAGTACTCCCATCTATAATGAAATCAAAAGAGCCTGCGCCTTGGGAGAAGTAGTACGGATGGGTGATTTTAACTTAGGTGACATAAATTGGGAAAAATTGAAAGAAAATAAAGTAACTAGTAAAATATTACTGCATATAATAACCCAAATAGGCATAACCCAATACGTAAGGCACCCAACAAGAGGAGATAATATGCTGGATCTGGTGATGACAACCAAAGAAATCAGGGTCACTGACTGAAAGGTCAGCTCATCCCTAAGAAACAGTGACCATAACTGGGTCCTCTTTAATATAAATAAATATATTCCTCTCACTAAAGGATGTAAAGAAATGTATCTCCTTAACACAGCAAATAAAGAACTCGTAGGTAATGAGTTGAAGAAGATACAGTGGGAAATTATTTTTAAAAATACATCAATAAATGAGATGTGGAAAAGTTTTAAACAACACATAACTGCACTATGTGACAAATACATCAAAAAAGAAGCAAATTATAACAGAGAAATAAAATCCAAATGGCTCACAAATAAAATAAAAAAATAATTAAAAAGAATACAGAAACTATACGAATCACATAAAAAAGTAAAATCACAGGTTGCATGGGAGAAACTTAAAACACCACAAAGACAGTGCAAAAACCTAATCAAAAAAGTAAACAAAATATGTAAATAAAAAAGCTTGTTAGAGGGGCAAATAAGGACAACATGCAACAGTTCTATAGCTATGTAAATTTACTTAGAAAAACAAATAAGGGCCTATGCACTCTTGCTGTAGAAGGAAAAATGGTAAATGATCCTACAAAAATGGTGGAAATTTTTCATTCAAATTTTGGGCCTGTTTTCTTGCAAAAAACTGTAACAAATCATCAGATAAGGACAAATACCTCACCCCCTATACAGGTAACAGAAAGTGCCATAAATGAAAATATATCTGACCATCACACCATAAGGTTCAGTTTCAGGGCTCCCCCTAATAGGTCTGTCCCCATGGAGAAGGTTCATTACTGCTCTTTAAGGGGTATTAACCCCAGTGACCTAACGGCGGTACTGGATCTATCGTACTGGATCTATCGGGCTTGTTGAGTGAATGCATGAGTCCAGATGATCTCGTACTAGCCTATAATAAGGCTGTGGGAGATGCTCTGGACAAGATTGCTCCTGTTCGTGTTTGGCCTCTCACCCTTCGTTCAAGGAGCCCTTGGTTTGATGGCTGCTTGAAGGAGTTAAGGTGAGTTGGCCAAAGGTTGGAGAGAGCCTGGCAGAAGTCCGGCCAGGATGCTGACAGGCTTAGGTTGATGGCACATTATCATGGCTATCAATCAGAAATCACCCGTAAGAAGGCAGAATTCCTGTCCAGGGAGATTTCTGCTGCACAGAATCTACCGGCTCAGCTTTTCCGGACTGTTGACAGATTGTGCAATCCAATCTGTCTCCAGCACAGAGAAGCTTTTTCTCAGCTGAGATGCGAGGAGTTCGCTCGGTTTTTTGCAGATAAGGTTGCCAGCATCAGGTCTGGCATCGGTCCGACCTCCCCTATGAGGGATTGCAGTGGTCAACAGGAAGTGGCATGCACTTGGTCTGTCTGGTCAGATTTTCACCAGCAGGAGTTCACTGACATTGTGAAGATCATCCAAACATTACGACCAACCAGTTATAGTTTGGATCCGGGTCCTACACCCCTTCTAGTGGGATGTGTAGAAGTTATCTGCCAGATCCTTGCTGACATTGTCTGGAAGTCTTTAGAGAGGGGGGTCTTTTCTGACCCCCTCAAGGAGGCAGTCATTCGACCACTCCTTAAAAAACCCTCCTTAGATCCAGATTGTCTAGCTAACTACCGGCCTATCTCTATCTTGCCATTTGTTGGTAAGGTTATTGAAAAGGCAGTTGCGTTGCAATTGGATGATCATCTTACAACTCACAATGTCTATGATACTCTCCAGTCTGGTTTATAATGGCCAGAGATTGAAAGGCACATACCATTCTGATCCTTCTCGATCTCTCTGCTGCCTTTGATGCTGTAGACCATGGTGTGCTGTTGGAGCGCCTGCTGTTCTTTTGTGAGCTGTCTGGTACAGTCCTCAAATGGTTCCATTCTTACCTCATGGACAGATCACAGAGTGTTGCTACTGGAATTTGTTCCTGTGGTGCTCATTCCCTGCCTTGTGGGGTACTGCAGGGTTCCATTCTAGCCCCCATGTTGTTTGCAGTGTATATGCTGCCACTGGGAGATATCATCAGGTGATACAGTCTTGGTTTTCACTGCTATGCAGATGATACTCAGCTGTACTTGTCCTTTCTGCCTGGACAAGATGATGCACTCTCCATGCTAAATAACTGCCTCGCCGAGATCAGACTTTGGATGAGTTCCAGCTGGCTGAGACTGAATCTAGATAAGACCGAGGTGCTGGTAGTGGACCCAGGTCATCCAGGGGCGGGTTTGGGGGCTGGACAACCATCAGGTTTATTACTTAGTGGTATGTCGCTCACTACCTCCAATCAGGTGCGTAATCTGGGCGTTATTTTTGATGATGGTTTGACCCTAAAATCTCAGGTGTCAGCTGTCATCAAATCCTCTTTTTACCATCTGAGGAATATTGCCCAGGTGAAACACCTGGTTCCTCCGGGTGATCTTCCAACATTGGTCCATGCCTTTGTCACTACCCATCTTGATTACTGCAAATCCCTCTACCTAGGGCTATCCGGGGTTGATATCTGCCACCTGCAGCTGGTGCAGAACGCGGCAGCCAGGCTTTTGACTGGGACTTCTAGAACCAGTCATATCATGGTGCCCTGCGAACTGCACTGGCTGCCTATGATGGCCGATCGCTAAGGTTGGCTTGCTAACCTTTAAAGCCCTACATGATCAGGGACCCAGTTACCTGCAAGATCTCCTGGTACCCTACCGCCCCCTCCGTCCTTTCCGTTCCGCCATCGAGGGATTGCTGGAGATTCCCAGGGTATGATTGAAGACATCAGGATCTCATGCCTTCACTTTCTCAGTGCCTACCCTGTGGAATTCTCTACCTCGTTGGTTGAGAGAATGCCCAACTGTCGATAGATTTAAAACAGAGTTAAAAACTTATTTATTTAGTTTAGTTTTCCCTAGCTATGGATGATTTGTTTTAATGTTTGTGTTTTAAAATTTTATCTTTATGTATATGGTTTTTATGTACAGCGCTTTGGTTTTGAAAGGTGCTATAAAAATAAAGATGATTTGATTTTGATTTGATAAATAAACTCAAAAATGCATTCTCTGCCGGGCCAGATAGTATGTCAAATGCCACGTTAAAGTTGCTATCCCCAGAAGTTGCTAAACCTCTTAGACTTATAGTTTTAAAATCCTTACAGAAAAATGAGGCTCCACAGGATTAGCTAGCTGCGAACATGGTGCCTATCCATAATAAGGGTGACAGGGTGAATTATGCAAACTACTGCCCAATCTGTACGACATCGGTTCCAGGAAAACTGTTAGAAGTTATAATAAAAGATGAAATAAACTCTCATCTTGAAAGAAGCGATCAGTCTGACTATGAGCAGCACAGCTTTTAGGTGGGAAAGTCATGCATTGCAAACTTGTGTTTTTATGAAAATATATTTTTTGCTTTGGATAATGGGAAACATTGCAAATATCTGGATTTTGCTAAGGCCTTTGACAAAGTACCCCGCTGTGAAATCATCAATAGCTTAATAGATATCAGACTGGATATAGGGATAGTGGGATGGATTGGTGCATGGTTGATGGGTAGGACTCAGAGGGTATGTATAAATGGACACTACTCCCCTTCCATGCCTGTGACAAGTGGGGTGCTACAGGGGTCAGTTCTGGGTTCAGTGTTGTTAGGGTGTTTATATTAAGCATGGGGAGAGACACAATGAATTGGCTAAGTAAGTTTGCAGATGATACTAAACTTGCAGGAGTCACACCAGATGGTGAGGGCATTGCTTCTATACAAAAAGATCTGGATAAAATACATAACTGGGCTACTAAAAAGGCTATGAGCTTTAATACAGATAAGTGCTGTGTTATACATTTGGACAAACATAATAAAAAATGACAGACTACTCCCGAAATACACAAACCCCAAGGCATTCAGTTGAAGAAAAAGACCTGGGCATAGTTATAGATGATAACTTGACATGCAAGACGCAGTACATAAACTAAATTAATAAAGCAAATAACTTACAGTGAGCTATAAAAAGAAACTTTAGAAGTAGAAGCCGAGAAGTGATTATGCCACTTTATAGAGCATATGTGAAACCTTTGCTGGACTATGCTAGCCCATTGTGGGGCCCAATATTGAGAGGTGGTGTGGACAGGCTGGACGGGCTACAGAGTGTGCAGAGGTGGGCTACAAGGATGATATATGATTTAAGGGAAAAATCAAACAGGGAAACACTCCTCGACTTGAACTTTATGACCTTGGAGACAAGAGGGATCTGGGGAGACCTTTTGATGTGTTATTACAGCATGGAGGACACCTACTTAATAAATGAACTACAGTTAGAATTAAAAAATATACTGGTACATACATGGGGACACCAGCAGCAGATCCAATCCAGAAAATTTAACACAAATAAAAGAAAAGCTTTTTTCACACAGAGAGTGGTGTCACTCTGGAATGGGTTACTCCTAGAAGTTATCATAAGTATTAGTAAGCAACAGTTCAAGCACTGGTTAGATAGGTATATATTGGACGGTAACATTGTACAGTATTATGGGTGAACGGATCGGAACTTTTAAAAGGCTTACCACCTCCTTGGCTCCTAAATACCTTAGTATGAACCTTAGTAGTATATCAATGTCTTTTAACCCTTGCTGTGCTGCCAGTGTGTGTACACATCCTAAACACCCAGACGTTCTAAATCTTCTGGCAGTCTAAGAGTTAAAACAACTCAACAGCAAAAAAATGTTTAAATTCTTGTTAATATCTCTTTTTCTGGCATGGCCAGATCTGCCACCTAGCAACCACACAGCCTCGTCACCCCAATCAGTGGCTTCTCCTTTCACCATTGTGGCCCTGCATTCACCTCCAGAGCTGTCACAGTGAAGCTGACAGGAGTTTGTATGGGGATGGAGGGGGCCAGGCATTAAGCTACTGTAAGTCAAGGCTTGTTTTCCATTTTTATGGCCCTAGCCTGGAGATGTAACTTGTGGCTCAAGATGTGCTCATGCTGTGCATGGCACGGTAATACCTGTCACAGCACCCCCCCCCCCAGCTGGTTGTCCCACCTGCATTGCCACCTGTGATCACTCAGGTTGTAGAAGTGCAACTGTGCCAAACAGCCATCCTCCCTGAAGGAGGGGAACATCCTATGGGAAAGTGGGGTCCCTCAGGGTGCTCAATCCTCCTTACCTGGTGCCAGCCCTCTGACAGCCTAGGTTCAGTCCCGAATCTGGATTGTCAGCGTCAGGAGAAGCAGCACTTCTATTGTACGTGTTTGCCTTGTTCTGAATCTAACTGTTCCAGTAAATGGAATTGTGCTTTGGGAGATGCTAGTCTAATTACGTCTTTGCTTTGGAGCCCCAAACACATCATAACATATATGAATAAAACATACTTTAGCCTGACATTTCAGGCTTATGAAAATGATGATTTCACATGATCCATTAACAGCACAATGAAAGTGTTTTACATTATACAAGCTTTTCAAGTTATAACTGTTTTTCATATTTATTCCAAAAATGTGTCCTTATTTCCTTAGAACATCTGTTTAGGTGATGTAATGTATTTTATGTAACATTAGTTTGAGCACTGACTGAACTATCTGTTACAGTTAAGCACAGGTGGTGCTGGGAAGAAGGCCGCCTTTATTGACTGTGGTATTCATGCACGTGAATGGATATCCCATGCATTCTGCCAGTGGTTTGTAAAAGAGGTCAGTAAATCCATATGTTAGTTACTTGGTTGCTTAGTTAGTTAGTTAGTTATAACCAGATAAGCCCACTGAGACACAATCCCTTTTTCAAGAGTGACACAGAACATAGGTGCAGAACCTACATATACAAATATTTATTTTTTACATACAATCAACAAGTAATGTATAGCCAGACAGTAAATAGTTTACATTACATTTATATATATAATATACATTTACGGTCAGCATTCAAAAGTGGGTATTTTTTAAGTATTCCAGTAAAAAGCTAAAGTGAGAAGTGTGTCCAGTCTGACAGCATGACTTGATATATGAGACACGCACACATATACACGTGCTACTGGGCAGCTGGTAGAGAAAGCACTAACCTTTACTGCTAGAGAGGTGCATTAACTTTTTGGCTCATGTCCAATATGTATCAGGTTGGAGCAACTTGAGGCAGAGATAGGCAAGCTAAGGTGGGAATGGAGAGGAAGTAGAAAGACATGGGGGAAGAAATATAACTGTAATGACAACAACAGAGAGATGCAGGGGGCTGCCGTAATAGAAAGAGAAAGGGAAGGGGCCGGCTGGGGACACGGATCAAAGGGGCTGACCAGAGGGTCAGGAGAAAAGGCTCCCAGAAATAGCAGTGAGGGAGAAATGGCTGGCTGGAAATGAGAAAGGGACTATGAGGGCTCAAGAAAGACACATTCCTCAACAGCAGGGAAACACATGAGGAGGGGATTACAGCGTCTATCAGGTACAAAACTCTGGCAGATGAAATGGAGGAGGAAGTTCTGAAAGGATCAGGGGGTACAGAGAGTGTAGATCAGGGGCTGGGGATGAGCAGCAGGGAAGGGAGAGATGGAAGCAGTGGTAGGGTAGGAGGAGGACAAGGGGAAGGGGTGGAAGGGTTAGGGATGAAGGGAAGGATAACAAGCATAGTGAAGGGAGTGGATGGGGAAATGAAAAAGGATGGGAATCAGAAGATACAGGAGAGGGAGATGGGAGGCAAGGAAGGGGAGGAAAGTGGTGAGGCAGTAATGAAAGGGAAGTCAGGAGGCAAGAAAGCGGCACAGGAAATCAGAGAAGGCAAAAAGGATAGAGTTATGGGTCCGGAGAGAGAATTGGTAGTGAATGGGATGGTATCTATTACTAGGGAGGGAGCAGAAGGGGAACTGGGGGAGAAATCAGGAAGGTCATGTAGGCAGTTCAGGGCAGGGGATGTGGTTAGGAGGAAAAGCATACGGAGCAGGGTCCTGCCAGGAGCAAGATCAGATCCATTAGCTGTTGAGGTGGAAAATGTTATGGTTTTCAGGGACTCCATGATTAAGGGGATACATTGGATTAGGAGGGTTCCTACCTACAGGCAGAGGTAATTTTTTATGAACCAGGAATAGAGGCAGGGAAGGCATTACAAAAAATCAGGGAGAGCGCTCAGTTGGTGTGGAAACCACACCTTATCATTCATCTGGGAACAAATGATCTGGCAAGTTATGAAGTAGAGGAGGTCCAGAAGAGGTTCAGGGCACTGGCAAAGGGATGATTGGAGGAGGCTAAATCCTTTGCTTTTTCAGAGGTCTTACCAGTCACCTGTGCCAGCACTGTTAGACAGAGAAGAATCAGGGAATTCAATGAATGGCTCCGGGAATGGTGTGAAGAGGAAGGGTTTGCATGTATAAGAAGGTGGGGGGACATTTGGGAGGATGCGGACTTGTTATAGAAGGATAGACTACATCTGAGTGAGAGATGGGCAAGAGTACTGAGAGGAGGTCTACATGGATACATTGATAAGGTCCTGGGGGGTTTAAACTGGTAAGAGGGGAGTACAAGGCTAGGATGGGTGAAGGATCAACAAGAGGAGAAAAAGGACTAGCTAGTACTCCCCCGCAAAAAGGAGATGGGAACAGTCCAGACACAGTAGGGAGAGAGGCTGGGGAGAAGGGAGGTATATGGTGGAAAGGACTTTCCGCTAATGCTCGAAGCCTGGGGAACAAGATGGCAGACTGAGAAGCTATAATGGAGGGGGAGGGCCTGGACATTGTGGCCATAACAGAGACCTGGTGATCAGAGCACCAGGCATGGGAAGTAGGGGTACCAGGGTACAGGTTATTCAGGAGGGATAGGGCTGGCAGGAAGGGGGGAGATTGCACTGTACATAAAAGAGGCCATAAAGGAATAAGAAGGGCAGAAGGAGCAAGGCGAAGTAGAAATCTTATGGATCACACTAGAGAGAGAGATGGGCTGGGACAGCTATAAGGCTGGGGGTGGTGTACAGACCTCCAATGCAGAGTGAAGAAATGGACATGCAGATGCTGTGAGCGGTTCAAAGGATGGCACTAAAAGGGAAGATTCTGCTGGTGGGCAACCTTAACCTCCCAGACATTGACTGGGATATCCCAGCAGCTGGGTTGTCCAGGAGTAGGGAGATCCTTGTGTCCTTCCAGGGAGCCTTCCTGCAGCAGCAGCTGGTAAAAGAACCAAGGGGGGGGCAATATACTTGATGTAGTCCTCAACAATGTGGATAGTGTGGAGGGTGGAGTGGTGAGGGTCAACCTAGGAGCAAGCAACCACAACACAGTGGGGTTCAGGGTTAGAGTGGGGTAGAATGCAAATCAAACCATCACAAATGTCCCAGACTTCTGGCTGGAAGATTTTCCCAAAATGAGGGAAGTAGTCCAAAATGAAATGGAAGGGATGGAGGGTATGGGGGTTGAGGAACTATGGAATAGGATCAAGGGGGGATGTAAAAGGCCACAGAAAGCTGTATAAGAAAGGTTAGGGAGAGCAGAAAAAGGAGGTGACCACTAATGTTCAACAGGGAAGGGGGGGCAATAGGGGTGAGAAAAAGGGTGTTCAGAGAATATAAGAGGACACAGGGTAAGGAGGCCAGGGAAATATACAGGGGGAAGCTGAGGGTGGTGGGGCAGATGATTAGGAAAGCGAAAGCAGAAGCAGAGGAGAGAATTGCTAGGCTGGTCAAAAGGGGTGATAAGACTTTCTTTCGGTACATGGGGAAAAAAGGAAAGTCAAGCAGGGGATAGATAAGATAAGAGGAGAGGGGGGAGTGCAAATGGAAGGGGACTTCAAGAAGGCAGAGGTGCTCAATAGACACTTTGGCTTGGTCTTTGTGATAAAAGGAGAAGGCAGAGGACCAAACTTAGAGGGTAAGGGAAGGGGGGACGTGGGGGTGGATCCTAGCCCAATCAGTGAGGACAGGGTCAGAGAAGAACGGGGTACATTGAGGATAGATAAGGCTGTAAGTAGGGACGTCCTGCATCCTAGGGTGTTTCGAGAGCTTAGGGAGGAGTTGGTGGCACCACTAGCGAGGTTATTTAACTTGTCTTTACACAGAAGGTTCCTGAGGACTGGAAGAGAACAGACGTGGTGCCACTTCATAAAAGTGGCAGCAGGGAGAAGGTTGCCAATTATCACCCAGTCAGCCTCACATCAGTGGTGGGTAAGGTGATGGAGTCGATCTTGAAGGAAAGGGTGGTTAGGTACTTAGAGGATAGTGGGCTGTAGGACATCCATCAGCATGGCTTCACATGGGGGAGGTTATGTCAGATGTACTTGATTGAGTTCTTCGATGGGGTGACGAGGGTAATCCATGGTGGGGGTAGTGGACGTGGTCTATCTGGACTTCAGGAAGGCCTTTGACACTGTGACCCACAGAAGGCTGGTAAACAAACTGGAGAACTTGGGGGTGGGACAGAAAATAAGAAGGTGGGTGGAGAACTGGTTAATGGGTAGAAGCCAGAAGGTGGTGGTAAATGGGGTGCACTCAGGGGAGGTGGGGGTGATGAGCGGAGTCCCCAAGGGGTCGGTGCTGGGGCCCATCATGTTCAATATCTATGTCAGTGATACAGCAGAGGGACTACAGGGGAAGGTCTGTCTGTTTGCAGGCGATATGAAAATCTGCAACAGGGTCGATACCTCCAGAGGGAGTGGGGGCTATGGAGGAGGATCTAAGGTTGCTGGAGGGGTGGTTGGAAATATGGCAACTAAAATTCAACACCAGGAAATCCACAGTGATACAGATAGGGAGAAATAATCCACATGCGAAATACATACTGGGAGGGGAGTAAATAAAGCATTCTGAACAGGAAAAGGGCCTAGGAATCATAATCACAGACAACTTTAAGGTAGGGACCCTATGCAGCAAGGTGGTGGGTAAAGTGAACAGAATGCTGGCATGCATAGCATGAGGGATAACCAGTAGAAGATGGGAGGTGCTGATGCCACTCTAGAGTTCCATGGTGAGGTCCCACCTGGAGTATGGGGTTCAGTTCTGGAGACTTCATCTACGCAAAGACATAGATGACATAGAGTTCAGAGAAGGACCTCAAAGATGGTGCATGGGTAAGTGAGAAGCCATATGAAGAGAGGTTAAGGGTGTTGGATTTGTACCCAGTGGAAACCAAAAGGGAGAGGGGATATGATAGAAACATTCAAATATGTGAAGGGGATCAATAAATTGATGTGGAGGGGGACTTATACACAGGGAAAGTAAGCACTAAAACTAGAGGGCATGGACTGAGGGTGGAGGTGGAGGGGGGTAGGTTTAAGTGAACTGTGAGGGGGCATTACTTTACTGAGAGGGTCGTGGCACCCTGGAACAGTCTGCCATTGGAGGTGGTGGAGGCAGGACTACTGGAGAGATTCTAGAGGGCTTGGGACAACCACAAGGGGCTTTCTAGGAAACAGAGGGGGACTCTAAAGAGGAGGGGGGCATGTAAAAAGGGCAGATTCAACGGGCCAAGAAGATTATTTTCTGCCAGCACATGTTTATGAATCCATGGAATCTATAAACAGAATGAATTTGATTAACCCTCTTTACTTCCTCAAGGAGCTTGGACTGCCACGGCAGATACCGTATCACCCGTCATTCTTTACTGTACCACAGTACATAAACTGAGACAATAAATAGGCACTAATCAAGAAAATACAGCTTGAAGTAGCATGATGGTGCATTTTACCAAAGAGAAGCAGTGCTTCCAAGTTACTTAATTGGTTAGTAAGTACAGTACTGATGTTTGCTAGCAGAAAGGTGTGGGGGATACTCCACTGCACAAAGCTGTTCTGTTTGGAGTGCTCTACAGGCAAAGAAACAAGATACAATACGCAAGAAAATAAAAATATAAACTGTACACCACAAACAGTTGGTGCAACTTGTGTATTGGTCAATTAAAAAGCAAGCAAAAAGGTCTAGCAAAACAAGATTTCAAGTACTTCTTGTTTCTCATTGCTTGTTTTCTTTCAAATGAGGACCGGGGGCATACATTAAGCTGGAGGGGGGATTTAAGAGTTATGTAAGTAAATATTTATTCATTGAAAGAGTGGTAGATGCTTGTGTAGGGTGTTTTGTTGACAGGTCCTGAATGCTGACTCCGGGGCTCTCATGATAGCTCAAGGGGGTCGGCCTGGGTCTTTGTGTGACAGGACTGTAACTACTAAACTTTCGGTAGTGTGCTGCCTCCACCTGCAACTCGAGGAATAATAACCAATGACTTTTCCCCGTTCTCCAGGAACAATATTTCCACCTCACAAAGCCCCTCCAGACAATTCCCAACAATACATAGTACCCAAAACAGTCGTGGAGACAGTAATTACCATAACCACTGCAAGTATTTATTTTTGGAGGGAGTAGGACTGGCAACTTTGGCTGCAAGAAAATGAGGTTAGGTTAGGCACTTATACAATACTCTCCAACTCAGAGATTATACCTGTAATAAAATTAGCAACACCAAATGCAACTTCCCCCAATGCTCCCACCCATCTGGTACCAGACCTGTCCCAAAGTCTTTTGGGGAACCCCACTACGGTGGCAGGCCTGCGATGCCATGCGTTGGTTGACATTGGGGCCCTAGATTAAGAACTAACACAAGGCAAAGCAACTTGGAACAAGAGCAAACATTTGAAATCTCCCTGGTGGTGAAATAGTATTTATCTGACACCATGCAGGTAAAAAGACATCCTTGGCTTCTTTCTACTCCGGCGGAACCCTCTGGAGTACTTGACAGGTGGCAGCTTGGGAAGGAGATTCTTGGCTAAAGATGAACTGCAGCTCCATCACTCTGGCAGGGACAGTTCAATGAAGGCCCCGATTTCACTGGGGTCTCAGGGAACACACCCTGGGATGTAATATCTTCAAACAGCAATCAGGCAAAAGTCTTTTGTAAATCCAAAAGTGAGGTCCTCTGAGCTAAAGACAAGCTCCAGACCCTCAAATGTCTTATCCAGAATCTTCACCACCCTTTCTTACGCAACTTTTGTAGCAAGCAGTTTAGCTTCTGTAGCCAACAAGTTAGCTTCTTGTAGCAAATGGAAAAACACAGCCCGACCTAGCAGCAATCCACTTGGGCTCTTTGCAAACACTTCCAGTTTCTCTTTTGAGTCTTCAGTCCCAGCACTGTGGCTCAGTGTCTGCAGGAGTCTCAAACAGCCAACACCATTTGGGGTTTCAGCCCTGAGTGCAGTCTCTACCCTGGTCTCTCTTCTCCCTGGGGACTGAGTTTTTGGCGGGCTCCTGGGGTTGTTTATAGCCATCCCAAGCTCCCTGCTAATTGGTTCAACTGTTCCCGGGCAAAAGACAGTCTTGCCTGTTTTTTTCTCTTCTTCCTTTCTGCTGCAGCAGTGCTGTCTGTCTTTGTTTTTGTTCCCCCTGGACCGTGCCACCAGAATTAAAAGGGCCAGGGGGAAACTCTTTATAGCTGGACCCAGTCTTCTTAAAGCCACACAGGGGTATGGGGGCTTGCGCTTGGAATAGACTGCCAGCAGAAGTATTGAAGGCTAGAACAGTGATGGGCTTCAAGCATGCATGGGATAGACATAGTGCTACAGTATATCAGATAAGAGGCAGCGAGATGGTTGGGTCTGGGGTGACCAAATAGGGTCTGCAGAGACAGAATAGGCAGGGAACATCTGGGCAGACTGAGTGGGTCAAGCAGTCGTTTTCTGCCACAAAATTCTTTGTTACTGTTACCTTTAAAAGTTCTACTGAGCCTTAGTTCAATACTGAAGGTGAAAGGCAGTTCCAGAGTGTAAGGACTGCTATGGCAGACACCTTATCAGCCATCATTCTCAATCAGGAGTGTGGAACAGTCAGAAGATTTGTATCAGTCAGACACAGAGTGTGAAGGGATATGGTGCCGGATTAGGTACTTATACAGCAGACACCCACACCATGAATGGCTTTAAAAGTAAGTAGGCATATTTTGAAGGAGATAAGAGATGTGCCATCTATTTAACATCTAGTGCAGTTCACACAGCTCAGGAGAAACATGGTCAGGACCAGGCACTTGTAGGAGCTACCAGCCTAGCTGCAGCATCTGCACTATCTCTTGGTGGCACACCAAACCACTGGAAAACCATAGATGTAAAGTGTAACAGTAGCCTAAGTGGTTGTCACAAAAACATGTACCAGTGTAACCAGGTCCTGTTTGATTGATATCTACCCTGCCTAACAAGTTACTGTAAGCCCTCCCATAGTATGTACAAACATTATAAGTATTACATATTACCATGTTACCTTTTGTTCCCCGGACCATGGGGTAAGTTGAAAGGTGAGGGGAGAAAATAGCCTACAGCATACAATATTTATCAAGTAAGATATGATGAGAAGGAGGGTGTCAAGATGAAGATACTAGAAGGTACAAGAAGACACATAATGCAGTAACGTCTCATGGTACTGAATGCTATTTTAAATCTTTATACCATATTTTTTTATCCGCAGGCTGTTCGTACCTATGGCACTGATGGTGCTATTACACATGTCCTTGATAACCTGGACATCTATGTTCTACCAGTCTTCAACATTGATGGCTACGTCTACTCCTGGACTAACGTACGTATACACTCCCTTCAGTGTAATGCATGGACCCTTGCTACGGTATAATACTATTCTTGAAAGACAAGCACTTAACTTGTTACCTCACGCAATCCTATAGCATGTGTAGGAGTCAAAATGTTCTATGTTTAACCTTGTAAGTCAAAGGATGTAGAGATGAGCAAATCTGAGGTGGGTTTAAATTGTCAAAACAATCTCACCCCATCCTACTCCCATTTAAGATCCAAATTTGCTTCACAAGCACAGGTAAGTTTCTGTACTTCCTGCTGGTACAAGAAGAAAAGAAGTAGATTCCATAATTGCATTGTGTACATGTGTTGATTATTCATTCTGTCAGGGGATTTTGACATACCTTTCTTAACCTCATCAACCTCACTGCCAGTAATGCCATGGAATGCAGAATCGGAAATATTGAAAAGTTAGCAATATGTGCCCATTTTTTTGGTGTCACTGCAATAGGAACTTACAACTACTTTAGTTTTTATTTCATTTCCATTTTTCTTCTTCTGAACTTAGTAGGTAATCACCTCAGGACCTCCTTTGAGCCATCACACTTCCCAAACTAGCTGGCCCTTGCCTGATCCACCACTAACCCTCCCCATAGATTGTCCCCACAGCTTTCCATCTGCAGTGAGGCCCAGCAGGGTGGCCACACCCATGTCTCTCTCCCATCTATGCTTGAATCCCCCCACTAATTTCACACAGACCACCTCTTTTAAAAGCTTATTCAAACCCTCCCACTGTTTCTCAGAAAAAATACTTTCTGGTATCTCTCTTAAATTTTCTCCTGCCAGCTTCATGAAGTTACCACTGGTGCTTGTGGTCCTACTCAGTTTGCTCAAGTCTCCAGCAAGCCACCTTGTGTACCCTGTAGAGGTATTTGTATACCTCAGTCTTGTCCCTCTCTCCCTACTCTCCTACAGTGTGTACATGTCCACGTCCCTCAGACTCTCCTCATAACTCATTCCTTCTGTCCCTGAATCATTTTGGTTGCCCTCCTCCATACTGCTTTCACTCTGTCCCTGTCCTTCATTAAATGCTGTCTCTAAAACTGCACACAGTATTCCAGGTGAGGACAAATGACCTATACAGTGGTAGAAACACCTATCTTCTCCAGCTGTTGTTCCTCCCTAGCTACATACCCCAACATCCTATTTTCTCCTCCCATTCCCCTTTTGAATTGCGCTGTTGTCTTCAGACTGTCCAAAATAATTACCCCCAAGTCCTGCTCCTCTAATGTGCTTTGCACAATGACCTCCCCCATTCTGTATTTAGTTTGCAGATTCTTTATCCTTACATGCATCACTTTGCACTTCTTGAGTTACATTTTTTTTTTGCTAGCCAGATCTCTTCTGAACCCTCTAACCCACCGATTGCTCCTCTGGTGCCTCCAGGCTTCCCCCCATGGACAGGGCTGGGCAGGAGAACCCTCTATGGGAACACGGGTCACGAAGCCTTGGCTTGCCCCCAAGACAGGGTCATGTGAGCGAGACCCCCCCGGTGGACTATGGTCAGGCAAGGAGTGGCAGGGCAGGGGCCATCATTCAGCAGCCGTCATTTTTCTGTGTTTTTCCTACTAGGGGTGGGGATGTGCAATGATGCCTACGTCCACCCAGCCCCCAGAAATATGAGGTGTCGGCCATGCGGGATCCCCAGCCTCCACCAGGGGTCCTCAATGCACTGAACACTCTACCCCCTTCCCCCCAGAGAGGGACAGCAGTCCATGGGATGCTCAATCCCTCTCTCCTCATCTGGCCCTCCGATGACCCGGATCCATTCCCAAACCTTGGGTCACCAGCACCGCAGGTCGGCACCCTGCGCTGCGTCAGCGGGCCTCTTGGGTTACATTTTACCTTTCATACCTTTGACTCCTTCTGTACTCTACCCAGGTCTTCTTTCATAAGTTTGACCCCATCCTCACTATTTACATAGCCACAGCTCTTATCATCATCAGCTAAGATGCATATCTTGCTCTGTATCCCTTTCCCAATGTTGCAGATGAAAATACTGAAGGGGACCTGTCTCAAGACCAATTCCTGTGACACAGCACTAGTGACCCCCTTTCCCCAAATGAATTCCTCATAACTTACCACCAGCTGGGTCTGCCATTGAACCAATTTCCCATGCATCCTGTGATTCTGTCCCCACCCCACCCTGGTTGTGTATCTCCTTTATCAGCTCCTCTGTGGGATGGAGTCATGAAGTGCAGGTACAGTATGTCTTCCACCAGCCCTTTCTCTTCAACCTTAATCCCCCAATCAAATAAATTAATCAGGTTTGTCTGACACACCCACCCTTCTGTGAAATCTTCCTGTCTTTTATCCTGAAGTCGGGTTTCCTACAGGAAACCTACCATCCTCTCCCTTATTATAGTCTCTAGCAGCTTGCTCACTATGTACATTAAATGGACAGGTTTGCAGCTCGCAGGTCCATCCCTGCCCCCTCACTTAAGCAGTGGAACTACATTTAAATTTAAATTTAAATTAAATTTGCTGTTCTCTGGTCCCTGAATATTATCCTGGTCTCTAGTGAGCTGCTGAAGAGCTCAGCCATTGGCTCAGTTAGGACCTGCCTCATTTCCTTAAACCCACAGAGCTGTAGCCAGTCTGCGCCCACAGCTTTAACCACCATCAGTGCGTTAACGCTATCTAGCACCCATTGTCACTGAAACTGGATCCTTGTTGACACCCTCCTCCTTTGCACTGATTGCACAGTCTGACAAGAGCCCCTTTTCCTCTACTGTGAATGCTTGTTTCATCTTTTTTAAATGCCTTTTTCTTTGTCCTCATAGCTGTTCCCCACCTTTCTTATGAAAAGAATGGTTTCTTACCCCTCTTATTCTTCCTTATTGCCCTTATATATTGAGTTGTATCTTCTGATGTACAACCATTTGATCCAGGATGCAATGGCAGTGCTTGAATGGACCCACTATGTGTACTTTATGAATTACTGTGGATCCTTTTTCTATCAAACGGAAGTCCTCAGCCTGCTCATGTGTCAGTGCTGGAAAATGACGTCATCTTGCAAAGTGTCCCAGCCATTCTCAGTGCCGGCATGCATTTTACAGTACTGCACAAACAGGATTTCTTGTTTTGTGTTGTCCTGCTCTGCAGATGCAACAGCAGGAATGCATGGTTTGTCCTTAATTCCAAATTTATGTGGTCCTGCTGGTGTCCTCTGGGAATGCTTTTGTAAATGTCACTGTTTTTTGCTTGTGTGGGCTGAATAAAACTGGAGGTGATATGCTTGTCTAAATAAGTCTTATTGTGTTTTGTGCTCCTACTTGGTTGTGCCCTTTAAACCTGTCCTAGTTCATCATGTCAACTACCCATCCTTTGTCAGCCACCCTAGTCACCCAATCAAAGAACTGTTAGGTTCTTCTTGTGTGACCTCCTCTTGGTGAACTCATGCTGCCTGTCATCCTGTAACCCTTTCACTTTAAGAAAGTCTGTCAGTATTTCTTTCAGTATGGCCTCAATTAACTTGCCCACAATAGATGTCAGACAGATGGGTCTATAGCTGGCTCATTCTTCCTTCTCTATTTGAACAGAGGGATCATGTCAGCTGTCCTGTAGTTGCTGGGGACCACCCCAGTGTCTAGAGAGCAGTTGAAAATATCTTTGAATGTGGCTGCTGATACCTCTGCCACTTCCTTGAGTATTTTAGGGTGCAGTTCATCTGGCCCCCATTGATTTCTCTAACCTGAACCCTTTTAGCCCCTCCAGCACTCTGACTGCCATGATTCTTCGTAGACTGTTAGAAGGGAACTAACATAAACTGTCTACTAGTCTTCACAGCAATACATGGAATCACAGGGGACATGCTGAAAACACATACTACTTAGAGACCAATGTCTGCTTATATGTATGTGTGTATATATATATATATATATATATATATATATATATATATATATATATTAGAGGCAAAAAACTCCATTTAATGCATCAGTTAGGGTTGTTCCATAGTGACAAAAGTGTGGAAATTCGCTGTTAGGGTTGAAACCCCCCTTGCACCCCTCCAGCCCACCCCCCAACCACATCACAGTGCGCATTGTGGTTGTCATCCCATCCCTTCTGCTGCCATCCCAGTCTGTATCTCACATCGTTTCCCAGATACGGGCACCAAAAAGCGCTGTGGGTGCTGCATTGTTATCCTATGGCAAAAATCTCAACTTTGTAATGGCATATCTGTGGAACTGATAACATTTTTTTATACCTAAGCAGCATAAGTCACACCTCTGGGACACCCCTTAATACCCTGAAAATTTCAAGCCAAAAAAACAAACCGTTTATTTACAGTGTAATGTAACTGGTAACTGGTATATGTCTGTGGAAGCATGGGCCCTTCAGGTCCCACACTCCCACCAAACTGCCCATTTGTGCATAATGATATGCATCTGTGGGAGTGCAGGCCCTCTGGGCCCTGTGCTCCCACTTACACATAACAATGAAGCCATATAATACCCCCATAGGCCTGTAAGGGAACCCTTGTAACACTAATTTGCCAATATCTCAGTAACCGTACAACCTAGGAAAAAAGTTCCAGTGCAGGTATAATCTATGACTTTTAAACTTTATTGTATGCTTATGGTAGCAAAAAATCCATATCTTGCTTCATTTTTGAGATAAAGGTGCCGAAAGGCACCACAGGCATCACAATGTTATGAGAAATTTCTCAACTTCGTAACACTGTAACTATGTTTTATGTTCTATGTTTTGGGACCAAATCACCAAAAGGCACATTTGTGGGACCAGTGCTTGCCACCCTGCAAATTTCAGCCCAAAAGCATAATCCCTCTTGGCACAATGACGTGACAAAGAAAACAACACATGGGACAATGTTGTGGAGTAGTGTTGTCGAGGCCACAAAAATGCTTTCACACATGAAAAAATGTTGTGCACGAAAAAATGTTGTGCTAAAAAAAATTGAATTCACTCAAATGCATTCTTCAGTCCATTGTGGCTTACCGAAAAAATGCACAAAAGTTGATGATTTTTCACATTTTGAGCACCCAACGGTTCCGCAACTGTACATCCAACCAGAGTGAAACTTTCCAGATCCAGAGATATATGGCTGGTAGTTGCGCATGTGAAATCTCAAGCAAATCAAATAAATGGTTGCAAAGTTATTACAGTGTAAACTTTGAGGTTTAACATAGAAGTGACCATGCAATCCTAACTATAGTGGCCTACCGGGCCAGTATAATATATATCTATAAATATATATTGGCATCTACTGTAGCTTCACCTTTTTCCATAAGAACTCTGCACATCACCGTGATAACAGGACCCATGAATTCATCTGCTCTGGCTGCACTTGACATTACAATCCTTGATTTATGGCATCACAGTCATTTCCATGTTGACAAATCTGTGATGCCACAAGCATGGATTCTGATGTCTAGTGTAGACATTCAGCCAGAGCAGATGAAGTATAGGGAAACAGTGATCCTGTTTTTCTAGTAATCACCATTGACACATACTGTATATTACAAAGGGGACTCTAAATACAGAAAACATGACATATAACCTGAAATGTGTCCAAACTGTATGTTTCCCAGAAGTGTCCCTTATGGCATCATTCACAACAAGTATGAATGATACAGAGTTTCATGTAACTAGGGGCCCAGCTGCAGGAGGCTTGCCTAGCATTCAAGGTAAACATAAAACAGAAAGTCTTGTTGTGACGGTTCATCACATGACTGGCTTGGCAGACATGCTCAAAATATTTGTTTATTTATGTTCCAGGACCGATCATGGAGAAAGACCCGTTCAAGAAACTCAGGCTCCAGCTGCATTGGGACTGATCTTAACAGGAACTTTAATGCTGGATGGTGCAGTAGGTAGCATTTTGTTGTTTGAAACCACTGAACGAAGTTGACGACATTTCAATCACTATTTAGTGTTAGTAGTAGTAACATTTTTATTAAGTGAATTTCCAGGGCTCAGCACTCTGTACATCAGTTGATCAGCTGCAAGAATGTACAGAGCTCAGAAGTGTAGATCAGCCCAGTTTGAATAAATCAGATGTTATCCCGAAAGGCAATCTTTAAAAAGTGTCAGTGCTCTTCATATTTAAACATACCAGTAATGGGGGAAGAGATAGATATCCAGAGGCATGGAATTCCAAAGGCTGAGGCTGCCACCACAAATTCCCTATCTCCAGAGGATCTCATCTTGATAGAGACACGGCCAGGAGATACTGTCCAATGTACCTAGTTCCTCTTGAGGGAATGCAGGAGGTCAGAAGATTATGAATGTACTGAGGGCCCAGCTTGTCAAGGGTTTTATAGGTGATTAAAGGAACCCTGTAGTCTTATAATTTACACATTCAAGCCCAACACACAAAGCTCTATACATTCATATGTTGGAGCATAGGACAACCAGGAGGGACGCATGGAGGCCCCTATCCATAGGTGTAGAGGCCTCCATGAATCCACTGCAAACACTGCAACTTGCAGATGAGGCAGCGGGGGGGGGTAACATTACAATGCACAATGTATGTGCCATGCACCCAAACTATACTAGGAGGACCCCTACCATAAGACTTGCATGCTACCTGGCCACACCACTCCTGAGCAGCACCCCCTAGCTGTTTCCCAAGCCATCCAACAAAACATGAAATGGTGAGAGACATTGTAGTGGGTGTTGTTTATGAGAAAAGGCAGTCCATGCAAAGTAGTGCCATCTAGTAGTGAAAATGATTAATAGCATCAAAGCAGTGCTGAGTAACTGTAACAGTGGAAACAGACCTCTAAGGCTTTTCTACAATACAGCAAGCATAATAGTCAAAGAAGCTCTCAAACCTTCCAAACTAGTGGATTTACCTTTAATTGAATAGTTAGAGTTACTGCTTCGGTATTCAGGGTCCCAGTTTGATTCCCAGTATGAGCTGGAAGTGAATCTGCCCAAGTAAAGAGGAACAGCCCTAGCAGTGACGACGAGGATATAGGATGCTTCACCCCTCTGGTCAGAGATGATATGACAGTGGAGAGCTTTTGGGATGTTTTTACTCATTATTTCTAATGAATCTGCACAATGCAGATCTGTAGAGAGGCAGTTTCAATGTGGTCTTCCTTTTACATATTTTTGCAATGTGTTTTCTTAGAATATGCCTGCTGATTGCTATATATTTAGCCTGGATAGGTCACAGAAGAAATGTCATCTTATTTTCAGTGGGGCTCTACATTTACACAATATTATGCTGCATTGTGTAAAATCAGAATGCACTGAAAACAATATTTTACATCTAGGGTGACATATTAAGTGCCGGAGCAATGCACAAGCAAAAAAATACATTGTACAAAGACGTGCGCCGGTCGGCACTGATAAATATTCAAAGAGAATGCACCACCGGTACAAGGTGTGCAAACATTGAAGCCCACCAGGATGAAGTGCAGCACTGCAGAATTCTGCAGTAGGGTTACTGCAGCAAACAATGCAATTTCAATGGGTGTTAATCCCCTTTCTGATGCAGTAAACCTGTGATACTGCACTTCTTCCTGGTGGGCTTCATTGTACCTGTTGGAAATATGACCCTGGACGGGAGTCACAGTGCAGGCAGTTGCCAAGTCAGGTGCACCCACGGTGACCCCAACTGAATACCTACCAGGGGGAATGCGTGGCATATACCAGTATACACTGCAGCCTCCATGGGTGATATTCAGCCCAGGAATGCAAATGCACTAATTGAACATGCAGGGTGCAAAGGGACCTTATGCATGCTCATTATTGGCCCATTTGCATGTTGACATGGAGATGAATGCACCGGAGCAGATCTCATCCCCAAGCCCCGACCCTGACCCCCCTGACATGGTATGCATAAGGTATAATGGAGGACTATATGAAATAACAAATATCACACTCATTATTTCATGAACTATACTTACAAGTCAGACAATTTTTCAAAAGTAACTAGTTATGCCTGTAAACAAATATATGTATATATACATACAAATGCTATTTTTGCATCTTACAATTGTTAGTTTTCAGACAAATTCTCATAGACTTTTTTCTGTCCACTTGATGGAATCTTAAATGAGTTTAGTAAATTTTATTATTTTCTTCCAGCAACTCAGTAAATACACACTCAGTACATCATATCATAAAATTACAAAAAAAAAAACAGTCTTCGGTTTCCAGTTATTTGATCAGGAATTTTATAAATGGTATAGCAAATTACCCAGGAAGATCTCTGACACTTCAGGAATAATATCAAGCCTACACGAAACCTCCAAAACATATAATAATAATAATAATAATAATAATATAGAAAAACATATAAGAAACTTACAAGCTCAAATGGGCAAACTGGGTGGGCCATAGACCTTTATCTGCTGACAGTTTCTGTGTATCTATGTATCTAAACAATAATTTTCCTGCTAATAAATGGCATGATCTCTTTCATTCTCAAAAATAGCACATTATATATCAAGTCAATATCGCCTCCATCTTGGCATCAAATAAGATCTTGGCTTGTAAAAAGTGTTGAAATGCCTATGGTTTGCTGTAATTAACTGAAAAACATCTACACGTCTGTCATGTACAGTACTGTGTCTTTTGATACAGGTTGTATATTGGATTTGCTATGTTTGTATTTATGTACATATTCTGTGTAACTGTTTGTTTATTTTATACATCGGGACCCCATTGAAAATGAGCCTCGGCTCAATTGGGTTATCCTTTTCTGAACTTTCATAATAAAATATTTACTACTGCTACTACTACTACTACTACATGTTGTGAGAGATCAAAGCAAATTAACACATACCCTGGCTACATTATTATCAGACCTCAAATTTATTTATAGAAGTTATGCACGATTACAGTACTAATAGTGCAAATTAAAATATTACTATTCAGACATTCTTACTGTTTAGATTGCTCATTCCAACCACAAACAATACATTTATGTTCTACAGCCTAGAGTTGGAGGTTTAAAACACAAAATAAAAACTCAACTGCTGTCCCCTACAAATTTCTTTCTCAGTTGTTGTGACTAACTTTTTACAACTCTATACGGGAACATAAGAAATCACATAATTATACCGAAGAATTTCTCACTCGTGGTTTGTCAGCAGTCAATTCATTAGATGAGGTCTCCCTAGCCAGGAGTTGACTATTTATCACCAATCCCCCAAATACCATATACTTAACCCTTTCTATAGTTAATATGTTCCCACATCTCGTGATGCCTGTACTCATAGCCTTAATGATCCCACATCTGGCTCTTCCACCCACTCCTGAGGAAGTTCAGCAATACGGTGGCACTACTGCAAACCACCCTATATGCTCTTGCTCAATAAACTGGTGGGACCACATTATGCTCACCCATATCCCTCCCCACTCCATGCTACACCACCTTACTTGCACATACCTCCTCCCTGCACTAATAACCAATCCCTACATCCACAACTCTTGCTGTACTGCTACTCTGTTACCCCTCTGGGTACAGCCCCCTGCTCTCCCTGCTAGCAACCATCTTGGTTCCGCTCTTCTAATTACCCTGATAACCCACCTCATCCACACCCTCCCAGTCCCTATTACACACAATAAAAATCCCACAAATTTCCAATCTAAATGTGCTTCACTAAAAATGCTCAGACTAGCACTGCTATGACATGCTCTCCTCCTACTGCTGTTATCAGGAAATATACACCCTAACCCAGGGCCACCTCCCCCCACTGTCTCTTCAAATGGCAAAAATGGAAGCCTTCTGCTGGCCACACTTAATATCTGCAGCCTTCAAAAAAAGTTCACCCCCCTCCAGGGCTGCATTGCCCAGCACTCACCTGATGTCTTAGCTCTATCTGAGACCTGGCTGTCTGATAAAATACCTAATGGAGCTGTCAACCTCAGTGACTACATCTTCTATCGAGCTGACGAGTATAGTAAGAGGGGAGGTGGCTGTGCCATCTACGTAAGATCCTCCCTTCACTCCCTGGAGGTCCACAACCCACCACCATCACACAGAGCCCAGACCCTAACAGTCAAGCTCAGCCTTGGCAAGCCTGGTAAAACATTCTACATTATGGCATTCTACATTCCCCCTTGCAACCAAAAGCTCACTTTCGATTCAGTACTGGACAGTATCTCCCGCCTCCCACCTAGGAGTGAAATCATCTTACTGGGAGATTTCAATGTCAATTGGTTATTGACTGCCCCATCCCCCTGCAAAGACTCACCCCTAGCTTGTGACCTCACCCAGGTCATCAAATCCCCTACCAGGCAGGACACTAGAATGGGGACCTTTACCCTTATCGACTTAATCCTCACCAACAAGCCTTATAACATCTCCCAAGTCACAGTGCACCCTGACTCGATAAGCAACCATTCCCCGGTGACCTGCCAGTGGTCACTTAAAATCACCCCAGCCCCCCAAAGGTCACTGTACATAGATGCCTCAAAAAAAGAACCCTAGCTCAGTTCAAGTCTCACCTTGCCTCCTGCGACTGGTCCCCTATCCACGCTGCCCAGACCATGGACGCTGCCCTCTCCTACTTTATTGCCACCTTCAATAAGGCCTGTGACATATTCACACCCTTCTCCAAACAAGTAATAAAGCAAAGAAACACCCCTTGGATCTCCCAAGTGCTACTTGACCAAATGCTCCGGAGGGATAACCTATGGCATAAGGCCCTTGACTCGCAGCTCCTGCGGGACAGGCAACTGTACAGAGAGGCCAGAAACAGATGCATCTGGGCAATCCTGCAAGCCAAAGCTGCACTCTATAAACAATCTCTCACCTCCTCTTGGGGCACAGGGAAAAATTTCTGGAGCAATATCAAGGAACTCTGAGGGAAACTGTTTCCCCCTACCCCAGTCCAGCTTATAGTTGATGGGGTTATCTCCCAGGACCCTATTACTATCTCAGATGCCCTCAGTACCTCCTTCTCTGATCTCTCTCATATTCTCCCATCTAACTTCTTTGACACTACCATCCTCCCCCCACCGACACCTCGGCCATCACCTACCCCCTTCAGGCTAAGAGTCATCTCTTGTAATGAGGCAAAACGCTATCTCACCAAAGCCTTGGCAAACTCTTGTTATAGCAGTGACTCCCTGGATCTCAAACTCATTCGCCTTACTCTGGATGTGACACTATCTCATCTCACCAAAATCATCAACCTGTCCTTATGCCTTAGCCAATTCCCATGGTTTGGAAGAGAGAAATAGTAACCCCTATCCTGAAGAATGACTACCCCACCTCCACAGGTAATTATAGACCTATTTCTATCCTGCCCCCCCCAGGTCCTCAAAAAATTAATATTTGATCAACTAATTGACTACCTATCCAAACACGACCTGCTCTGCCACGAGCAACACGGTTTCTGGAGGGGCCACAGCACCTCCACCACCCTCATTGAACTCACTACTTTTATTCATGAGGCACTAGAGCAAGGCTCCTTGGCCGGGGCTCTCTACATGGATCTGACCAAGGCGTTTGGTACTGTCAGCCACAAGCTACTACTCTATACCCTCCCAGTCCTTAATCTTGACTCAGAGGTCACCGCCTGGTTCAAAGATTATCTCTCGGGCCAGACACAACAAGTCAAAGTAAATACAACTATCTCCACTAGCAAACCAGTTCTAACTGGTGTCCCACAAGGGTCAATACTTGGCATCTTACTCTTCACCCTCTTCCAGAACCCCATCCCAAAAGCCTGCAGTGGTCAGATGCTGCTTTATGCTGACGATGCGGTAGTCTTTTGGAAACTACCTCATCCAAATTCTCTTCAAACTGCTCTTCAGGGCTTCTTTAGGGAGATAGAAGCCTGATTTTCTGAACACCATCTTATAATCAACTCCAAGAAAACTAAGTCCATAATCTTTGCCCACCACCAACAAAGCCCCCATTGTCACACTCCACTAGTTGTTATGGACACACATGGCTCAACTCTGGAGCAGGTCTCATGCTTCAAATACCTTGGAGTCACCTTAGACACCTCCCTCTCCTACCACCCTCACATACATAATGCCTCCTCCTCTATTAACACTAGATTGAAGATTCTTTACAGGCATAAGCACTACCTACCCCCCCCAGGCCATGCATCTCACTATGTCCTCATCTATCCTGTCCTTGGTGGACTATTGAATAGATATTTACAGGTCAGCTGACCAAACTACACTACGCAGCATCAACCTCGCCCTCAACAAAGCTTGATGACTAGTCACAGGATGTGACAGGTTAACTCACACATGCAAGCTTTATAAACTTACTGACTGGCTAAATTTCCAAGGCAGGCTTAAGTATAACACCTGCCTCCTAGCCAAAAAGATACAACTTAAGCAAGCCCCAATCGGCCTCCACCCGTTTATTCACAGCCCCCATAGGAGGACACAGTGGCACTCAACTAACCACACTCTTCTAGTCCCACACCGTAGAACATCTCTTGGACAAAGATCCTTCCGCTATTGTGCTGCACTGTGGCTAAACATCCTCCCATCCCCCATCTCCTTGGCCCAAAGTCTCAACCAGTTTAAATCTGGTCTCAAAACCCTACTCCTAGACTCAGCGACTTGTGACTGTATTTAAATCCCTGCACACATTCATCCCACCCTCTCTGAACCTCATAATGGGACTTATTATACCCAGGAGCCTAACCTATGGACCCCCTTCATTCTCAATCCCCCTGGCTAGATTCTATGACTCTGAGTCCCTCAAGATCCTACAAAACTGGATCCTGTCTAATCTCTGACCCGGGACCTTACTTATACTCCCAGCTGATGTAACCCACAAACTACACTTAAGTCAGGACTGTATGACCTTGTATTATTTCATTATTATTGAATGTGTAATTTTCATTATTATTGAATGTATATCTTTCTTTCTGTGTTTTCTTTGTACTTTTTACTTTTGCTTGACATGGGGCCTTTGCAAAAGAGTCTATGACTCAAAGGATTGTAATTCTGATTTTATTCAATAAATAAAATAAACACATGCGTGCGCACACACATACGCGCACACACACACACACACACACACACACACATACACACTTACTATAAGAGATCTCAGTGGCTCTTATCTGTTACATTTGGGAAGCAGGCACATACCTTGCTGTCAAAAATACTATTTAGTCTGGGTAATTCACAGAATACCAGGCATTTTATCAGATAGGTCTTAAGAGGTTAAAAACAGTGTAAATCTTTATAAATTTGCTGGGAAAGGGTAACATTTCTGAGGTATGAATCTTTCTTGAAAGATATTCATGCCCAACTGAAGTTAGTAGCAAAAATGTTTTAAATACTAGGCATTTAAATGTGCAAGTTTTTGTACTTCTATGGGGGTAAGCAAATCTCCAGTTTAATAGGCAACCAATATTTAATAAGCTGTTTCAGTTTCATAATGGCCATCTGATAAGTAGCTTGGAGTTATGTCTCCAACATTCTAAACAGAAAGAAGGGAGTAATTTATTTTAGTTGTCATAGTGATTTGTAGATGTGGAAGGATACTTTGAAAAGTCCAATAAATATGTTCTTCAATACTCCATTTTCAAGCTACAGATAGCAGGATGGCTGTAGGCTCCAATCACAGCCATAAAAAAGAGTGGTGCTGTATATGAAAAAGGCAGTATGTGAAAGCAGTGCTATCTGGTAGTAAAAACTGAATAGCAGTCAAAGCAATGCTGAGTAATCATGATGGTAAAATGAGACATGTAGAGGTGGTCCATGGGCTAGAAAGCATGACAGTCAAAGTAGCCTCTTAACCTCCAGCTAGTGGGAATTTGCTTTTATTTGAATGGTTAGAGCTGCTCTTCCTGCTTTCTGGGCTCCAACATTACAGGATAGGCAGGAGGGGCATCTAGTCAAGTAGAGGTAAAAGGCATAACAGCTGGTGTTTTGTACAAATAAAATGCAATTTCTTACAAAGGAGATAACGCAGTCCAGTAGTAGTAGCTGCAATGTTTAATGTAATAATGTGCCCTTTCAGGGCTCAGCACACCAAAATATATTCTTTACAGAAAGGTAGGTAAACTTCAATGAAATAATCAGCAAAAAAACATTACAATGGGAGAATGCACTTATACTCTCAGGGTACCAGAACAATTTGCCTTCAAGTACCAATTCTCATACCCTAAGAATACATTTGAGACCACCCTTACAACTGTAAGACTGGTCTCCACAGCAGTATTTGCATATATTATACTGAAAAAAAAATTGTTCTTAGCCAATCAGAATGCACAATTACTATCTGGTTATTCTGCAAGAACCGAACAGTAGACTGAATAATGGAACAGTGGCTCTGCATTCTTATTGGCTAAGAGCAGTAATGGGACAGTGTTTCTGCATTCTGACTGGCTGCTACATGTGTAAGCAACCCATCAGAGAACAAACCTAGTTTGTCCTCTCACTTCAACACACTGCAGCCAGTTATAGATCTCTAGGAATGCTATAGTGCATTTGTGAGAAACGGATCTTACTTTCTCACAGACGCACTGTAGCGCAATGGATTTTGGCAGTTTTTAATTATTTAAAACATGTTTCAGTTTAACAGCAATAATGCCAATAGACTGGTCTGGGTTTCTTTGGTAATAATCCGATCGGGGGAGGAGGTTAATTCACACCTCAGCCTTTGGTGTTTATTACCCATACTACAGTTATTACCTCGTAAACCTAGATTACTATGGGTTTATCACTGTAATATATGCCTCCAATAGGTCTTTGTCCAGAAAAAACAGTACAAGTGTGAAAGAATGCCTGAAAGTTCCCAGTGGGGCAGATCTAAATTAAGGAGTTATGCTCACAAGGAGATTAAACAAGGACTACAAAGTAACTAGATAAATAAGGGAATACACAATGGCCTACTCAAAATATGCAATTTATCTCCACATATGAGGGAACAAGACCACAAGACCATAACTTGTGAGTCACAAATCCACAAGTGAGTTATGAAAGTCTTGTCTCCGCACAAGTGGAGATAAATTATGTAATTTGAGTCAAGCCATTGAGTATTTGATAAATACAATATAAGCTTAACAGTTATAACTTTTTAAATCACCTTTTTATGTGAAGATGTTTCTGTTTTTCTAATTTGAACTGCTGGCTTCAGGCCTGTTATAATGACATCATCACTGTTATAGTGGTTTACTCCAGACTGGTGAGACTGTGTGGCCTCAGGATTCCCTCACACTCACATTTCTCTGCTGTTCCATCTCTGATGTGTTATATTCTATAGTTCCATTGGTTATTCATTCTACTCTGATCTTTCTCTTTCATCTCTATCTGCTTTAGGGTCTGCTGCCCCTGGCCAACGTTAACCTTTCTCCTCAACCCATAGCGTGGGGTAAAAGCCACTGCTTTATTGATGTTTCTTTCTCTCTCTCTCTCTCTCTCTCTCTGCCAAGTACTCTGTATTCCTCTCCAAGCTTAAGATTCAGAACTAAAACATATGCTCTGCTCTCTCCATGTATACGCATGAGTAGGGGCAAGCAGCAACCTATATTAGCATAGCCACTGAGAACACATGCGAGCATGCATATTAACTCAACAGTCAAAGCTTCTTTCTCTGGTGGAGCCTGGAGGGGTCCAAGACTCAGGCATTTCTAATTCACACCATGAACTCTAGTAATATAACTCAACCCAGAAAGATGAGATGCTGGTTATACAATGTTTGGTTTTTTTTGTCCAGTGATAATAGCAAGTTTTTCCAGAATGCTGAAGGACTGATAAGCCCAGCCAGATGTAGCTGGGGTAGCACACAACACTACCATGTGGTGGTAGACCCAGGTCCTACTTTAATATTCTGGGCCAGAGCTGCTTGGGGCACACAGTGAAGGCAGCACATTGAGATGGGGGGGTATCATTAGCCCTGCTGCT
Organism: Neoceratodus forsteri; assembly: GCA_016271365.2. NCBI lineage: Eukaryota > Metazoa > Chordata > Ceratodontiformes > Ceratodontidae > Neoceratodus > Neoceratodus forsteri. The sequence goes on along the minus strand of CM028137.1, from coordinate 253,700,699 downwards.
TGACCCCTTTTGTTGAGGATGGTGGGGCAGCCTTGGCATTTTGGAGAACAGATGAAGTCCCTCCTGCCCTCACAGATTAGGACTTAACATGAGCAGCATAACCCTTAGGGAGGTAAGTAAAGTTAAGCATGGAAAACCACTGGTCATATATGAAGATAGTCCCAGATTCCCACATTACAAGGCCTAGCACCATCCATGGCTCCCTTGACCACCACAATCCAAACAGGAGGTCCTAGGAATAGGCCTCTTTTATTGCAGGAGCCAGGCTTGATTGTTGGGGAGTTACCATGAGGTGCATGGCATGCGGCAATGGCTCAGATGGAGCAAACTGTGTGTGGGGATGATGCCCAGACAGGAGACAGCAAGTGCTATAAAAGAAAAGAAAAAAATAAAGATTTGATCAATATCACCAGAGTGCAGAATGATATCAGCCATTCTCTCATCTAGACCAAAACTGAAACAGCATTTTCAATAAGAGCACCTTAGCTCTATTACACTGCCCCGTAGCAGTTATTGTGCATTTATTACTTAATCAAATTGGTTACACTTCACGGGTCACTTAATTACACTGTAGTAGCAATGTAATTACACTGCCTTATTATACATAGATACATAGACAGTGTTGGCAGATAAGGGCCTATGGCCCACCCAGTCTGCCCATTTAAGTTTGTAAGTTCAGTTTATGTTTTCCAGAAAGTCTGTTGCCCCTTACCCCTGACCTCCAGAATTCATTTATGTCTATCCCATGCATTCTTAAATCCCGTGATTGTTTCAGCCCCCACCACTTCCTCTGGCAGGGTGTTCCACTTGTCCACCACCCGTTCTGTGAAGAAATTCTTCCACGTTTCCTCTGAATCATCCTCCTCCAACTTCATCTCATGCCCTCTAGTCCTGGAACATCTTTTAGCTTAAAAATAGTGCATTCCTGCACCCTGTTCCTCCCTGTAAATACTTGTATGTCTCTATCATATCCCCTCTCTCCCTCCTCTCCTCCAGGGAGTAAATGTTCAGTGCCTTCAACCTGTCCTCATAGGACTTGTGATGCAATCCATGCACCATCTTTGTTGCCCTCCTCTGAACCTTCTCTACCCTGTCTATGTCCTTACGTAGGTATTGTATGTAATTAATTAGTTACATTGAAACAGATACTTAAAATAAAGTGTAACCATCAAATTTTGAACACTATGGTCATGCAGTTGCTAACATAGAAACATAGAAACATAGACTTTGACGGCAGATAAGGACCGCTTGGCCAATCTAGTCTGCCATTTCCCTACCTACAGGATAGGCCGCAGATCCTAGTTAACCAACAGCCTATTTCTTCCTACCCCCCACAAGAATTGCCTTATGTCTGTCCCGTGCATTCTTGAATTCTCCCACAGTTTTAGACCCCACAACCTCCTCAGGAAGGCTGTTCTATGCATCCACTACCCTCTCTGTGAAATAATACTTCCTCACATTGCCCCTGAACCACCCCCCTTCTATCTTTAAAGGAGCTAAGGAACTATTATTACAAAAATACCCCACACATACAGTGTTTAATGTCCTTACTAAACTATTTGATGGCTAATTGGTAAGCATATTTGCTGAAAGCATATATGGGTACCCTGAGCCTGAAAATTCATGCTTCTGATGGAAGAGTCAGTGGTGAGCATCTGTTCTGAATACCTACTGCCCCAGGGAGGGTGGGTATGTGACTCCTGACAATACATGAGTGACCCCTGATTTCCCAGGAGTAAGTCACATAGGTAAGAATATGCATTTCTGTGTTGATGATGAGAGGGAAAAATCCAGCTTCTGCACAACAAAGGACAATGTTGATGTTGCGCAGCAGTATCATGTGTCCAGCATGTGACAACAGTACCAACAGGAGTGTGGAGGGTTGAAATGGTCCCAGCCCACTTCTGAATAGTGTGCATGCATCCACTCTCAATGAGAGGTGAGACTGTGCTATAAAATCAGATCCTTAGCAAAACTAAGTGGTACGTAGGCAACTGGTATCAATGTGCTTCCCTCTCCCCTGCCCACTTGTGGTGCCCAGATGTCTTGATCCCATGTCTTCACACTATGAATGGCAAAAGTTCTGAGGTTCAGGCTTCCCTCAGGTCATTACCAATTCACAGCCATGCCCTTCGGCCTAACATCTGCACCAAGGGTGTTTACCAAATTTCTGGCTGTCGTGGCAGCACATCTCTGGGAAACAAGGGATGTCGGTGTATCTCTACCTAGATGATTGGTTGATAGTAGGGGGGATCCCCAGCTCAGGTCCAGGAGATCCTGTCAGTCACAAAAAGCACCTTGCTCTCTCGGGGTTCTTTCATAAATCTAAAGAAATCCCACGTAGAATCAACCCAGCTCCTAACATTTATAGGGGCACAGTTGGACACAAAGCAGAGCAGGGCATTTCTGCCTCCAGAGAGAATTTAACATTTCCTAACAGTAGCAAACTCCTTTGTCCTGGGCCAGCTGAAGTTAGCCAGACACTTCCTAAGACTTCTGGGACACATGGCATCCATGATTACAGTAGTCCCAGGGGTCAGGTACAGGATGAGAGACATGCAGTTTGATTTACGCTCCCATTGGTCTCAAAAGAGCAATGCTCTGTCAAAACTAATACCAGTAATACAGATTTTATTTTTCAGGCTTTGCACTGGTGGAAGGACACTGCCAAACCTGTCAGTAGGTGTCCCCTTCCAGATCTCCCTTCCTACAAAAATCATCACTACAGATGCTTTCCTGCTAGGATGGGGGGCTCACCTGGATAATTCCTCTGTCAGTGACCCCTGGACCCTAAAGGAGTCATGGTCACACATCAGTCTTCTGGAACTCAGGGCCATTTATCTGGCACTAAAGTCATTTGCTCCTCTAATTTCAGGCCACTCAGTGCAGGTCCGGACGGACAACACCACAGCCATGTTTTACATAAACAGGGTGGCACAAGTTCAAGAGTCCTCTGCACAGAGGCCATGAGGATTTGCACCTTGGCATATTCTCTAGAGGTGTCTTTCTCAGCAATTAACCTCCCTGGAAAGGACAATACCCTGGTGGATGCCCTCAGCCGCATACATCAGGGACACAGTGAGTAGTACCTCAACAAGCAGGTGCTAGCCACAGTGATCAGGAGATGGGGGACCCCAAAATAGATCTATTTGCCTCCCCCCTCAATCACCAGCTTCCCTGCTTCTGCTGCAGGCCACCAGTCCTGTGCACTGTTTCAGCAGAGGCACTGCTACTAGATTGGACAAGGAAGTTCCTATATGCCTTCTCTCCATTTCCTCTCATTTTCAGGATTCTCCTGAAACTCAGGCTCCAACCAGCACTAATGATTCTGATGGTGCCAGATTGTCAGAAACAGGTTTGGTACCCCCTGCTGCTAACACTTTTGCACAGCAGGCCCATTCGCCTTCCCCTCAGCCACTCACTCCTGACTGTTCCCAACTCAGAGGTGACTTACCCAGACCTGTAGTCTCTTCACCTCAAGGTGTGGCTCTTGAAGAGTAAGAGTACCCTGTTTCTCAGTACTCGGAACAGGTTCTTAAGGTTTTAAGGATGGCAAAAAAAAAAAAAGAACTATGCAGCCAAATGAAAGAGATTCTCTCTATTTGGTGTAAGGGCAAAGGGATTAGTCCCTTCTCTGCCACTGGGAAATAAATGCAACAGCAAATATACAGCTCCCATATCAAAGAAGAATGATAAGGTGAGTAAACATACTAATACTAGAGACTAGGGTGCAGTCTGCAGGGCCCTCAAGAAATGGGATGTCAGCTCCTGCTAATAGGGAGGTATGAGAGCAGAGTGTTATAGGAGCAGAAAGATCTTTAGCTTAGCACAGATGGCAGTGGTGCAATAGGGGGAAAAGGAGGAGAGTTGAAGTAGGAATAGGAGACTAGAAATAGGAGACCAGGAGAATAACTGACTTACTGGACAGGAGAAAACAGGAGTCTGGACCAAAAGAGGGAGAGAGCAGCTGACTGAAACAAGCCACCAAAAAAAGTTGTTTCAGATACTTTAAAGATCATGTGCAACGGTTTTTGCATATTTTTAATAAAAGCTTTAAAAGCGGAAATTCCAGTCCTTGTGTCATGATTAGTGTTTCCTGAAAATTTCATTCTGATTGATTTTGTGGTTTTCTTTAAATCAGCATTTGTTAACTTGCTCTACAGTGGCTGAAAACAGTGGAGTTATTTCTGTCCTCTCAGTCAAACTTAGAATGCAATGACATCATTTTGGAGTAGCTTACTGTTTCAGATTCCCAATCAGAGCAGCACTCTGTAGAGTTTATGGTTTGCTGAGCTCTCCAGGTTCCTTACAAACCCAGTCTCTGGTTTGTGTATAGAAAGATCAGCTTAAAATATATCATTCTCTTCCTTTAAAAAGGTGTTCAGTTTCAATGCTGAATTTGAAGTAGTGGAAATCTTTTTCTGTGAGAAATCAGCTTGTCTGTATCACAGCTCTGTTCTTTTTAATATCAAACCTATTTTTATTTTTCTAACTATAAAACACAGGGCTGTTCAATCAATATAAAATAAATCTAAATGTTGTTCATTTACAGAAACAGTTTGTCTTTGATGTTGCCTTCATAAATACAATCATGTAAGGACATTTTTTTTCATGTCAGATTGACAAACAGGTGCTTGTCACACTCTGCTACAGTATTTCAAGCACATGTGCTGTCAGAACTCTCAAATGTAAGCTCTTTGGTGGTTTCTGTGTGAAAATACATCATGTACATGTACAACTAGAAGCACTATGTGGCATCCTGATGCACTGTGTCTCTGCCCCACAGTTGAGGCAGCTGCAGTCTACTGCCACCAGTCCCCTGCCCCACAAGCCCCTTATCTTCTGCACTACATCTGAGGCTGCTGCACCCTGCTGCCCACTATCTTCTCCCTCAGTCATGGATTGTGCACTCTGCTGCCTCCATCCCCTGCCTAAAGAATCAGGACTACTACACACTGCTGCTCCCTGCCCAAACAATTGGGGTTGCTGCACCCTGCTTCCCTATCTCCCCCACCCTCTCAGTTAGCGAAGCTGCACCTATTACCCCCTGTTCCTGTCTCCACAGTCAAGGTTGCTGTGCTGTGCTGTGCTAGGCCCTAAAGTGCCATGCTTTCTGCCTCCATGGGCAGGGCTGCTGCACCACATGTACCCCATCTCACAGTCAGGGCTGCTGTACCCTGATGCCCTATGTGTCCTGCCCCACAGTGAAGGCTTCTGCACCATGCTGTCTTCTATCCTGTCACTACTGACAGGGCTGCTGCACCCTGCTCCTTTCTACACAGTTGTGGTTGCTGTGGCCTGCTGTGCCCTAGAGCCCCATGCCTCTGCAGTTAAGGCTGCTGCACCATGCTGCCACTTGCCACATGATTCAGGGCATTAGCTGCACCCCTTTTCCATGCCTCCACAGTTGAGGCAGTTGCGCCCTGCTGTCCCACTGCCACCAGAGTCAGATCCTTTGCTACACTCTGCTGAAACAGGAGCAGGGGGCAACATGTGCAGTGTTCCTGACCATGAGGGTGAGAGAGAGATGTTAGCAGGATGCAGCAACCCCACCTGTTTGGAAAGGGTGCAGCACAAGAGTAAGGGCATTTGCTGCACCCTGTCCCCCTGTCTGTGGAGGCAAGGGGCTGTGTGGTGCAGCAGGACACAACAGGTGGCAGGGGACAAAGGACAGCTTGGTGCAGAAGCCTTGACTGTGGGGCAGGACACAGGTGGGCATCAGGATACAGCAGCCTTGACAGAGGTACAGGGAGTATATTGTGCAGCAGCCCAGCCCATTTGGGGCAATGGAAATGTGTAGCAGGGCTCAGCAGCCCCAAATGTGGATGCAGGCAGCATGATACTCTAGGGTGTAGCACAGCACAGCAGCCCTGACTATGGAGACAGGAACAGGGGGAAACAGGGTGCCGTGACCCTGACAGTGAGTGTGGGGACAGAGGGCAGCAGGGTGCAGCAGCCCTGAATGTTCTGGCAGAAGAGAGGGGTGGCATCAAGATACAGCAGCCCAAACTGTGGGACAGGGTGCAGCAGCCATGCCTGTCTGGGATGAGGGATGTGGGCAGCAGGGTATAGCAAAGGATCTGACTCTTGTGGCAGGGGAACAGCAGGGTGCAGCTGCCTCAACTGTGGAGGCATGCAACAGGGCACAGCAAATGCCCTGCATCTTGTGGCAAGTGGCAGCATGGTGCAGCAGCCCAAACTGCAGCCGCACGGGGAACTAGAGCACAACAGGCCATGGCAACCCCAAATGTGTAGAAAGGAGCAGGGTGCAGCAGCCCTGTCACTGGTGACAAGGGATAGAGGACAGCATGATGCAGAAGTCTCAATTGTGGTGCAGAACACAGGGGGCATCAGCCCTGACTATGAGATGGGGAACTGATGGTGCATCAGCCCTGCCCATTTGGGGCAATGGAAGTGGGTAGCAGGGTGTAGCAAAAGCCCCACCGCTGGTGGCTAGGGCAGCATGGTACAGCAACGCCAGCTGTGGAGACAGGGGACCTGGCACACTAGGGCTTAACACAGCACAGCAGTCCTGACTGTGGAGACAGGAACAGGGGTTAACAGGTGCAGCATCCTTAACTATGAGGGTGAGGGAGAAAGGGCAGCAGGGTGTGTCATCCCCAATTGTTTGGGCAGGGGGTGGCAGGGTGCAGCAGCTCTGATTCTTTAGGCAGGGCAAGGAAGCAGCAGGGTGCACAAATTCCTGACTGTGTGGGAGAAGACAGTGGGAAGCAGGATGCAGCAGTCTCGCATGTGGAGCAGAAGGCAGGGGGCTTGTGGGGCAGGGACAGGTGGTAGTAGACTGCAGCTGCCTCAACTGTGGGGCAGAGACATGGTGCATCGGGATGCCACATAGTGTTTCTAGTTGTACACATACATGATATATTTTCACACAGAAACCACCAAAGAACTGAAATTTCTGAGTTCAGACAGGTGTCTGTCATACTCTGCTACAGTATTTCAAGCACACGTACTCTTTGTCAATCTGACATAAAAAAATGTTCTTACATGAACATATTTATGAAGGCTACATCAAAGACAAACTGTTTCTGTGAATTAACAAAATTTAGATTTGTTTTATAATCATTAACAGTCCTGTGCTATATAGTTAGAAAAAAATAAGATTTTTGATTAGAAATAACTGAAAGCTGTGATACAGACAAGGTGATTTCTCACAGAGAAAGATTTCCACTACATCAATTCAGCATTGAAACTGAAATGATCAGCTCTTTATCAGAAGATAATGATATGTTTTAAGTTGATCTATCTAAACACAAACCAGAGACTGGGTTTGTAAGAAACTTGGAGAGCTCAGCAAACCATTAACTCTACAAAGTACTGCTCTGATTGGGAATCTGAAACAGTAAGCTACTCCAAAATGATGTTATCGCACTCTAAGTTTGACTGAGAGGACAGAAATAACTCCCCTGTTTTCAGCCACTGTAGAGCAAGTTAACAAATGCTGATTTAAAGAAAACCACAAAATCAATCAGCATGAAATTTTCAGGAAACACTAATCATGACACAGGGACTTGAATGTCAGTGTTTAAAGCTTTTATAAAAAATATGTAAAAACCGTTGCACATGATCTTTAAGAGGAAGGTTGTGTCGGTCCCTTTAGGGGAGGAGCCAGAGGCTGTCTCCAGTCACCGGCAAAAGGAGGCAGAGTATGGAGGGGAGGAAGGGTATTTAATAGAGGCAGGGGTTGGGTTGGGCAGCTGGGGTTGGGGTGGGCAGGCAGGACAAAATACAGTTACAGGAATAACAGTTACAGGAATAAAAAGCGCGCAGTCTAAGGAAGGTAAATACAAGGCAGAAAAGGGCACCTCCATGGTTCAGATTAGCAAAAAAGCCACCGAATGAGACAGTCCAATGGCAAGCAGGCAGAAGGAGGATGCAGCCAATAGCAGGCCTGCTTCAGGCTAGCAGAGCCAGTCAAATCTGCCGCATACAAGTCGCAGCTCCTCGGAGAATGAGCATACCTTTAAAAGCTGGGCAGGTGGGCAGTAAGCGGCCACTGGGGTTCCAAGGTGGTGCTACCCATTTGGGCAGCAGTCTGGAAGAGAGGGAGAGAAAAAAAAACCAAGTTAGGTAAGGGCTAAGGTCAATGCTACCACTTATTCGGTGGGAGGTCCTGGGGCTGTGAACAAAAGCTTGGGGGCAGGTAGTGACAAAAGTGGGCATAAGAGAGAAAGTAGCAATTCAGGGGGGAACAGAAATCCAGGGGATGAGCACACAATGGGGGGAGGCACTAACAACAACAAAAATGGAAAGGGACCTGGGGGTAGTCATTTCAGATGACCTAAAGGTAAGCAACCGATGTGAGAAGGCAGTAAGGAGGGCTGGGGTGATACTAGGATGTATAGAGAGAGGCATCACCAGTATAAAACAGGAAGATGTTAGCCCTCTGTACAGACCGTTGGTGAAACCCCATCTGGAGTATTGCTTGCAGTTCTGGAGACCCCATCTCCGCAAGGACATAGATAGGATGGAGGCAGTCCAGAGGAGGGTGACAAAAATGGTGCAGGGTCTGCACCAGAAGCCATATCAAGAGAGACTAAAGGAGCTTAATATGTATACCCTCGAGGAAAGGAGGGAGGGGGGGACATGACAGAAACTTTCAAGTACCTCAAGGGACTCAACAAAATCCAAGATGGTAGCATCTTTCAGAAAAAGAGATGTGCAAGAACAAGGGGGCACAATCTGAAGATGGGGGGGATGGCTCAGGGGCAACATGAGGAAGTATTTTTTTCACAAAGAGGGTGGTAGATGCATGGAACAGCCTTCCTGAGGAGATTGTGGGGTCAAAAACAGTGGGGGAATTCAAGAATACATGGGACAGACATACAGCAATTCTGGTGGGGGTTAGGAAGAAGTATGCTGTTGGTTAACTAGGATCTGCAGCTTATCCAATAGGTAGGGAAATGGGCAGACTGGGTGGGCCAAGCGGTCCTTATCTGCCATCAAAGTCTATGTTTCTATGTTTCTAAACAGTATTAGTTCCCAGATGGACAGCTCCTCCTGGAGGAATGAGACCAGTACATGAAAGGGATTGGCTGTGGTCAGTATTAACTCCTTCAGATAGTAATGAAATACAGGCTTGTGACTGGGCCTGAGAAGAGCTTGATCCATGAGAACAGAAGATGGGGTGAAAATAGTAATTAAAAAAAATTTACTAAATAGAATTTTGCCAGGATAGCCTAACAGGGAAAGGCAGAGAGAGAACTGAGAATAAAACAACAATAGAAATACATTTAATAGAACCTACAGTTCCCACTAACAAATATTTATCTTTTTTTTTGTAGCTCTTGGTGCATCATCTAGCCCATGTTCTGACGCCTACTGTGGATCTGCTCCAGAGTCTGAGATTGAGTCTCAGAATGTTGCTAATTTCATTCGCAAAAACCTCTCTAGCATCAAGGCCTATATAACTATCCATTCCTTCTCTCAGATGCTGTTGTTCCCTTATTCTTACAAATATGGTCTTACAGCCCACCACACTGAGCTGGTATGTATTAATATGAAAATCTTTGCTAACTACTTTATTTCATGAATTACGAAGTAAACAATTAAACATTGCAGAGTGTGCTTAATGGTAAGATTTGTACATGCCTTGTGTATTTTGTGAGGCACAAAGTGCTTACAACTAGCCAAGGTGTAGCTAAAACTCACTGTTATGCACATCCTAAAGTGCACAATGAGGCAATAATACACAACCAACAATAATAATGATCCCCCTACCACCAAAAATCCTTCCAACATAAAATGTGGCTCCTGAGCAGCAGCATTTTAAAACCAAGTGAAAACAAAAACAAGCACTTAATGCAGGTGTAGGTGTACATTTTTTAAGGGGGTGTAGATTTTAGGAGGGGTTGTGGTAGAGATTTAGGAGTGCTGTTGGGATGAACATTTTGGGAGGGCTGCATAGTTTAACATTTTGAAGTAGGCAGGCACATCATTACGGGATATGATGATGTAAATTGGTGGAAGAGTGTAGGGCACAAATTGCTTGGAGGGCTTTGGAGGTAAAATATTTAGGAGTTGTACAGAGATGCGCATCTCAATATAAGTGCAGAGGTGGAAATGTCAGGGGGGTGTAGGTTTCATGCAGGTGGAGAAGACAAGAACAGAAACTGCAAGACGATGAGGGTGCACATTTCATATGGGTTGTCACTGAGCAAATTTTGAGGTGTGCAAATTCTGAAAAGAATGCAAGGGTGCAAATTTCAGGAGAGGAGTGATGCAAGTTAGGGAAAGGTTGAGGTATAAATTTTGAAAGTGGTGTGGGGAGTATACTGTTATAGAAAAGGTGGGGATGTAATACGGAACTTGTCTATGTTATATTGTTATTGCCCCAACCCAGAAAAAGAGGTAAATGTGGCAAGCATTTGGATCATGTTAAACCCTAAGAATTAAATTGTTAGAAAAACTAAAGTGCAAAGGTTTGCGGACTAAAGATTGACATACAGCTTTCTGACGAACAATTGACATGTAGCTATTTAACAAAAAGGTTTTATAAACCATAGATACATAGACAGTGTCGGCAGGTAAGGGCCTATGGCCCACCCAGTCTGCCCATTTGAGCTTGTAAGTTCAGTTTGTTTTCCTAGAAGTCTGTTGCCCCTTACCCCTGACCTCCAGAATTCCTTTATGTCTATCCCATGCATTCTTAAATCCTGTGATTGTTTCAGCCCCCACCACTTCCTCTGGCAGGGGTGTTCCACTTGTCCACCACCGTTCTGTGAAGAAATTCTTTCTCATGTTTCCTCTGAATCGTCCTCCCTCCAACTTCATCTCATGCCTCTTGTCCTGGAACATCTTTTCCCTTAAAAATAGTGTTTTCCTGCACCCTGTTCCTCCTGTAAGATACTTGTATGTCTCTATCATATCCCTCTCCCTCCTCTCCTCCAGGAGTACATGTTCAGTTCCTTCAACCTGTCTTCATAGGACTTGAGATGCAATCCATGCACCATCTTTGTTGCCTCCTCTGAACCTTCTCTACCCTGTCTATGTCCCTTACGTAGGTATGGTCTCCAGAACTGTACACTGTACTCCACGTGGGGCCTCACTAGTGTCTTGTATAGCGGAATATGACCTCCGTTTTCCTGCTGGTGATGCCCCTGCCTATACATCCCAGCAGCCTATTTGCTTTACCTGCTGCCTTGTCACACTGTTTCCTACCTTGAGGTCATCAGAGATGACAACCCCAAGATCCCTTTCCTGCTTGGTGAATGCTATTTCCTCACCCCCCAACTGATATATTGTGCCAGGGTTTTTGTGCCCCATATGCATTATCTTGCATTTCTTTGCATTGAATTTCAGCTGCCAAACCCCTGACCATTCTTCAAGTTTCTGCAGGTAGCTTCTCATTCTGTTTACACCCTCTGGTGTGTCTACTCTGTTACAGAGCTTTGTGTCATCAGCGAACAGTGAAATTCTGCCTTCTAGGTCCTGTGCAATGTCACTGATGAAGATGTTGAATAGGACTGGTCCCAGCACTGATCCCTGTGGTACCCCACTGGCCACTCTTCCCTCTGTGGAGTGACAGCCATTTACCACCACCATCTGTGTCCTGCCACCCAGCCAGTTACCTACCCACCACACTACTGTCCTGCCCACACCCATATTCCCCAGTTTGTGTAATAGTCTTCTGTGTGGCACAGTGTCAATGGCCTTGCTGAAGTCCAGATAGGCCATGTCCACTGCCCTCCCCTGATCCACCTCCCTAGTCACCCAGTCAAAAAATTCAACGAGGTTGGTCTGACATGACCTCCCCCTGGTGAAACCATGCTGCCTTGGGTCCTGTAGTCCATTGACAACCAGATATTCCACCAATCTCTCCTTCAGTAGAGCACATATATTATAATCAACAAATTTGAACCTGTAAAAGATAATCCTAAGTAAAAGAAGACCAAGAAAAGAGCATTTGAAAAGCAACCCATTGAAATCACTGGGTGTGCCCTTTTAAGTCTCATTTACACTTACCTCTCTGTTGGCAGCAGATCATTGTGGATGGTTAGCAGAGGTGCTCCATTGCAGGTGTTTTCATTCACTGTGGTGTTGGGGAACAGAAATGCTACAGACATTTTCCATCCATGCTTGGACAGCTCCCTCAAAGTGCAGCATTGCAGCTGCCCCATCCAGGTCATGGTCGGGGGATTTAGGGAAGATACCCTTGTAGGGAGAGGCAAGAGTGGGAGGAGGTTTCTTTAAAGTACTGTAATTAAAAAAGGATGATACCAGGAACTCAGGTCAGTAAGTGGAAGGACAGTGCAAACACTCAAAGGGAACATAGGTGGTATTTTTTTCATTTTAAATAAAGATAGCACCAGGAGAATGGAAAGCACAGAAGGAGAGAGTTCAACATCTCACTTGAGGACTGCCTCACCATACAGGTGTTCCACCTCACACAGGTCAGGTTGTTTACCTATCAAGTATTTTTTAAAGACACATCAGAGAAGGGAGTCAAGCCATGCACCTTTCTCCCTACGGCACCAATATGCTGACATGGTAGAAATAGCTGCGAAGCTGTGCTCCGCACATGGAAGCCACGCCTCTCCCTCAGCATAGTGGTGGTTTTAACAGACATTTAGTTTCTATACAGCTAAGCTATACTCTTGCAAAATTATGAATTGCTGTATTTGGTGAGGAACCACTAATTTGCTTAAATGCACATCATATGGAGAATGTAAACTCCTGAACCACCAATCTAAATCCACCATTCAAATCAGTAAGAACTATTGAGCTCGAGCCAGCCATTCAGCACAGTGGTTGGACTGCTGCTCTCAAAGCCAGTGACCTGGGTTCAATAATGAGTCTGGGTCATTTGGGTCCAGCTGGAGGGAGGAGGACTGAGTGTCCTAGAGAATTATTTTCCCAGGAGAGGAAGAGTCACTATCCTCACTGCAATACTGCCCCCCCAGGTGACCACAGGTGGCAATGTAGTTGAGATCACTGAATGGAAGGGGGGAAGACATGGGCTGTGGACCTGCACTGTGCAGGCAATGTATACACATGTTCATTGGCCCCCCTTGTGCTGATGTCTTCCACGTACCAAGGTGAATGCACACCAGAATGCAGAAAAGCAGCCCTGGTGTTGGCTTCTTGGGACCCTGGTATACCCGGGCCACTCCCCACTGCCTCATCTGGTGCCCAATGCTGGACATGTTCAAGAGTAAATCTACCCCACCTTCTACCCTGTCCAGGGGGTAAACCAAGGCTACATGGAGGCTGATGGATGTAGGGTAGGTGGGGACTGGGGAGGTGCCAGAGGATTCTGGTGAGAGCCAGGGCCCATGTAAAGTGGCATAAAATATGAATTTAAAAAAGGTCTGTTGAGCCAAGTGTTGCTGGGACTGGAGAGATACACTACCATACCACTACTTTAGTGCCTCTTTTAGTTGAGACTGGAATGGCATTGACTCATGATGTAACCACAAGATGTCAGTTCTCTACCCCCAAAGGTCAGGCATGGCTGCACCACAATATGTTATGGCAGCAGAGTAGGACTCTACTAAAGGAAAAAGAATTGGGACAAACACAGCAATGTGGCCCTACCAGTCCCCTTCACACCAACAGCCAGTTGACTTCTCCAGTAGTCCCCACCCCTCAACTGATCCAAGAGAGAGGTCAGGCTTCGCAGTAGAAAAGAATCTATGTGGATGTTAAGGGTCAGTATTAGTAAGAAAATCAGCCGGCCCCTTGGCGCAGCAGTTGGATTTCCACTTGCGATGCCAGTGACCCAGATTCAGGAACGGATCCGGGATGCTGGAGGGCCGGCTGGGGAGGAAAGGCTCGAGCATCCAATGACTACTCGCCTTCTCTCAGGGGGAGGGAGAGGGGCTGACCCAACGCTTGTTGACTCCTGACAGAGGCTGGGGGTACAGCATCAGGTGCTGGGGTCACGCTAAGAAGGAGCGTGGTATACGTCGGTGAATGCCTGATGTTGGTGACACACCACACCTCGGAGAGAAACACAGAAACAGCGCTCCATGGTTGACCACATGTTGGTCACCAGCTCCCACTGCCATGAGACCCTGGACAGCCTAATGGCCACCCCATCAGCACCTGGACCTAATCAGAGTGTGCTGGCCTCCCCCACTGGTGCCCTTCCCCCCGGAGGAAGGGGGACACACCCAGCAAAGTGTTTTACACTGGGACACCTGGGGGGCTGCAGATATGGGGTGGTGAATGCTGGGTCAGGGCAGTATGGCAAGTGAGGAGCACAGGCAGACCTGAAGGAAAGGCCATCCAGGAGCCAGGAGGGTGCAAAAAAAAAAAGAAAGAAAATCAAAGAGGAAGGAGCTATTGTTGGGGTGGTAGTCAGACTGGGAGGCAGAGGTATGCAATTCCCCAGTGATAAAAAGGCTAGAAAAGAAATGATTAAGTACTAGTAAAGGCACATCTTGTGCATGGCAAACTTACGCATACTGTACATTCACACTTTATCAGGCCTTGCACATCAAGCCCTTAGTCTCTGTCACACAACCACCCACAATTCCTGGGTGGTCAACTGGATGGGCTTGCTTTCTTTATCAACAGTGCCACCAACCTGACTATGACTCACTCAGGGCTGCTCCTTTCTTGTCCCACCACAGACTCCCATTCTCACAGTTTGGGGCCTCTGAAATGTCGAAAACCCCTTAGTCAATCCAGGTACACTTTGCCCTTAAAATAAATCCAAAAAATGCCATGAAAATCAACAGAATGGAGTCAGCTATGCAGCTCCACGGACTGGCGGCTATCCCAAACACTTAACAAATCCAGGCAGGTAGTGGAGGGCAAATTCCTTGTTCACCAATAATTTAAAGTTACGTATTTAGTATGGAAGAAAGACACAGCCCACAGTAGGTAATGCAGTTGCAGTGACTGGATTGCTATTTATTCTTACAAACTTTCATAAAAAGGTGAGCACAGCAGGACCTTCTGCAAAACAATGAAAAACCCCTAGCGCCTTTATTTATTTATTTATTTAGTTTTTGTTGACCGGGTAAGTGCACTAGACAAATCCTGCCTATTTTCAGGCACGACCCGGGGGAGCCTTGACTCTCACGAGTCTTCAAAGGGGGAGTAACATACAAGCATTAGAATAAATTTAAATTACAGGTTCATCAATATTAATGGGCTAGTTGTACCAGCATTTAAAGTGCCTGTAGGCAAATGCACATCACATCAAATTGAAATGTAGTCACATTGTCATAAGCACCATATAAAAAAATGAGAAGAGAGCCCTTGCTCTGTATCAGAAGAATGTTTACTTTCAAGTTAATAGTGATCTAGAGATGGAGTAATTCAATAGCCAATAAAACAGATTATCTCTACAAATTAAACTGCCAAAGTCACAGATGTACATTTAATATAAACCATTTAATATGTGCATAAAATGTGCAAAGTATACAGCAAACATATAGGGAGAGAAAAGCTAGGAAATTCAAAATAAATAGGTTTTACATGCAATAGTACAAATAAGAAAAATACTAACTGAACTGACTTAAATTCTAAGTTCTTACTCTAAGCCCTTACAAAAGTGTTGTCTTTGCACACAGCAGCAAACAACTGACTTCTCTCTTAAGGTATACAGCCACCTTAGTTTGTAATCCTGTCTCTCTACCTCTGGGGAGAAAAAGACATGTACCCTATTAAAACATGTGCATAGAACTCCCAAGAGACAATAGACTTTTGTCTTATCCCACTTCTTGTTATCTGAGATGACTTAATCCTGCTCTTTCAGAACTCAAGGGAGGAAGGTGTAATATCACCAAAGATAAGTTTGTTAATCTGTTTGAACAGTTCCCGTCAGACCCCTCAAACAGTTTTAACCAGTTCTGGAACTAAATGGGGTTTACCTTCAATAACTACAATTGTTTTCCTCTATGGCAGATTTCTGTTCAACCATTGAATAACAAGTCATGTGTTGTCATTAACAACATAAGGTGTTGACTGTGGGAAGGTGCTGCAGAACAAGCTAAGAGGGGAAAATGAACCTGAAGTGGCGGGAAACTACTGTAATCCCCTCCCGACCTAGGGGTATCCTTCTTGACTTGTTCCACTGGGAGGGAGCCCACAAAAATAACAACTTGAATTATCTGGCCTCCAGGGCCAGAGACAGCCTCCTAGGCACAGAGATATACTGTATTGGCCACTGAGTGCTGAAAAATCAGCTGGTTAGCAGGTAAACTCTTGGTAACTAAGAAGAGAATGTCCACATCCCAGATAAAGTCTAACGGTATCCATTTTAATAACATTAACAGTTCAAAGGTATATTATTAGAAGGGGGAAACTCAAAAGTCACAGACAGGAGGGTTTCAGGTACTTTTTCCTACAGTGTGAGCTGCACTTTCAGGAACTACAATGTCCTACCCCAGGAGGTACCTTGTCAGAGTACAGTCCATCTACTAGGAATATTCATTTCTTCTGAGGTTATGGACAACTCTGGGCACTTAGGACTTTAACTGTCGCAAGGAGTTTCATAACCAAATTATTTGAGAGCATGAGGTAGACCTAACTCAAACACCAGGTTGGGGGTTCAAAGCACCAGCAATGAAACAGAATGTGACTAAGGGGCATGCCACTCAGAGGCTACCCGGGGATTCCGTCCTTCCAACCTCCCTTAGACTCAGTACCCACTTCACTGCTCACACCAAATGAGGATCTATAGTAACCAAATTTAAGTTGCCTGCATGTCCACCTCCCAGGAACTGCACAGTCACCTGTGAGACCCTGGATCCTACATAATACCCACCAATTTTATGCTTCGGTCCCAGTTAATCCAGGACCTGTGTGGCTTATCACACAATTTAGAGAGGGCTAAAGAGGAGCACTCTCACTGGGTGAACTGTAGCTGCCATGAGACTTGTATCCCCACCCTCTATTCCATCCAGACAGCCCCAATGGAGCAACGGATCCAAAACTAAATGGTAACACCACCCCATTACAGCATATCCCTTCTACTACCCAGTGTGGGGAAGGGGGGAGGAACTGAAGTACCTTAGTGCATTTCTTCTTTTCAATGTCCAGAACAAGCACATTTTACTTCAGAGGCTGCAAATTTAACTATGTGTAAAGACATAACTTCACTTGAGGATCTGCATTCTGTGGGATGTCAACACCATTGAGGACTTCATGGTAGATGGCTGCTGCCATGTTCCCAAGGCTTGAGTGGGTTTCACTTCCAGCAAGGACTTTTAGCTTCTCTAGCTGCAGACACCGGCTCCTCTTAGCTCCTTTCCTGGAACCGAACTAAACTTGGCTGAGTAAACAATCACACCAGATGACTCATCAGTCACCAGGAGTGAGTCACATGCCATGGAATCTCCCAGCCAATCCAGCTAGCAGAGCATCTCCAGGCTGGCTAGAGTTAACCCTTTGAGGTCTGTGAACCTACTGATTGGCCAGGGCCAGTCGAGAGTTACACATTTCCCCATTTGAAATAAATGGTGTCATCGCTGACACCATGGGCTAGCCTTCACCCCTGGTGCTGGTAAAGGAGGTCAAACTCTACATTACCCATCAGTGCACAAGGAGGGGGGCATAGCTAGAAATTACAGGCACTACAAATAGTGCTAGTGAACTCATAATACAACAAGAAAAGTGATCCCTAAGCCTCCTGGGGGGTCCTATGCCCAGGCACCCCTTCCCCCAATTATTTTTAATCATGAGCAAACAATGGGCATAAAACAAATATTCAGTGTTTCTCTACAAAAAGAAGACATATAATAACTGTGAGAATGGATAGCAAACAATGTGGGCTAACTACATTAACTAAACCAAATCTTTATTAATAAGCCTAAAAGACAAACTACCAGGTTGGGGAAACATTCCCATGCCACTATGAGAAGTACAGGTTCTTAAAATGTTAGCGATACTTTATTTATCCTACATACTTCAAATGTTCATCATTAAGGTGCTGATAAGTTGGGTCAAAAAATGTAATGCTATGTTCAGAAGTTATTTATGGAATAATAAACACCCCAGTAATTCTTGGTATAAAACGTGCCTTGGTAAAGATTAAATAGCCCCTGACACTGTTGGGAAAACTTGGAAAAATATAAGATTTAGACACAATTCAGATTATGTTTTATATATTTTCTGTAATTCATTACCTTTTCATCTTTATTACTGAGGACAGCTGCAGGAAAACAAGATCACTGCCCCCTAGAGTTTATCTGCTCTGACTGCTTGCCTACACCTAACATCACAGTCACCCGTTTATGACATCATAAATATCTCCACAGCAACAGACTGTGATGCCAGTTGTAGGCAAGCAGCCAGAGCAGATAGGGCCAACCCTGTTTTCATGCAATTTTCCTTAGTAATAAAGAAATGCAGGTGAGAACTGCAGTACAAATATGAAATATAAGCTAAATTATGTCTAAATATTACTTTATTCCAAAGTTTCTCACTGAGGTCAAGGTCTTTTTAAGGAGGATGTGCTGGCCCAGACATGAGATCCTACCATATGACTTATTTAGTAAAACAACTCACACTTTGGGCAAAAAAATGGATACATTTAACTTAAAAGTTAAAAATGTGATTTTAGGTTCATTTCAGAAGGAGTGTGTGTCTATGAAAAATATTGGTACGCACCTTCTAAATTTATAAATGTCAGTAGTTATATAAGTAAGAATATCAGTTAAGTGAATAAAAGTTACCTAACTAAAATGGGGTGGTCAAACAATATTTCACCATCCAACATTATTTAGAAAAACCCGACTTTAAATTAGATGAGAAACTGTATATAACAAAGTATGGCTAGAAAGAGGAATTTGTAGATGGCAGGATCCACAGGAAAACAACAAACTTATGGAGTGGACAACATGTAGAGAAAAGCATAATTTGGAGCCATCATTATTTTTTTTTTCATCAACTCATTAGTTTATTCAGAAAGAATTTCAAGTGCTATGAAAGAGCACCCAATCTTAGAACATTAGACAAAGACTTGGACACCATCCTGTTAGCAAAACAAAAGCCATTTTTTCATGGCTTAATAGTCAATTAAATCTATTTTTGGACAAAGTTTACAAAGATATATTAAAAAATGGAATTCTGAATTTGGTATAACTATATCAACTCAACAATGACAATTTGCATGTAAAATTGTTAGTGACTATGACTTTTCAAGAGATAAATCAATACTCTTTAAAATGATTAATTGGATATACTGTATTATACCCATGGGCCGGATATTCAAAGGGGCAGGCTGCACGGTGCAACCCCCAATGCACTGAGGCACATTGATAATGTATGCGGTGCAGATGCAGGGGGTGTGCCCATGCATATGCGGCATATCCCGATATTCAGCCCGGGATGTGTGGCACATATGCTGGCACAACCCCTACATGCGCCGCACACTAGTGCACAAAGTTGAGCCGGAAACAAATGGCTCAAATGCCAGCCACCCACATGTGGGTGGCTGTTGTGCATGGTGCAACACAACAGCTGCCAGCTGTGGATGGCCACCCAGCCAGCAGGTACACCATCCACAGGCACCCTGCCCTGGAAGACATGTGCCCCCTCACCCCGTCACCCGATCGCAGGCATATGTATGATACAGCCCCCCCCAGTGGTCTAGTGGGAATCCTCCCTTTGCCCGATCATGGGCATATGTACTGAACAGACTCCCTGGTGCTCTAGTGGGAATCCCCCCTTCGACCGATCGTGGGCTTATGCATTAAAGTGTATGAAGAATGGAACTGGACTGTATTAAAAGATAACATTATAATTAAGAGATTGATTTTAAAACATTGAAAGTGTTTTAATGGTATTATGACTTTTCCAGTTCATGGATGGAAACAGCTTTTTTCAAAGTGGCCATTTATAAAGCCAATTATTTTTTTCAAAATGATGATAGATTTTGGAGGCTATATAACAAAATTACAGATATCTGGTCCAAGGAAGATTTTTTTGGTGAAAGAGGGTAGAAGGCAAAATACTTCTAGCCCATTGTGTCATACACAGTAATGTAATGGATGTCAACAATTAGATATTGTTAACTAAAAGGTTTTATTATTGACTAGATCATAATCAACAATTCAGTTTATTTAATAACATGTTGCTGAGGGCAGTGCAGTGTTGTTTTGTAATACAGGAATTTTTTCATATCTGTGCTTTTTATACATTATAAAAGACCAACACTTTTTCATATATATATATATATATATATATATATATATATATATATTTATTTATACAATAGAGGTGGACATGTAACATTAAGAATAAAAATACATATTCTCACTGCAGTAGAATAACTCTCTGATGACATAGATACTGTGGGTTTATTTTAATTTATTTCTACAGTGTCTACATCAGCACATGATAAACCAACAGTGGTGATGTCACACTCCACAAATCTAACCTACGCTATACCAGCACTAGTTTCCTAAACACTCACAAATGCACAAATTTAAAAACAGCCCTTATGTAAGTCCTTTTCTAAACACGCCTTCTCACAATATCTTTTTTTTTCTCCAGGCAACCTGTACAGGAAGCAACCACAAAAATGAGTTGCTGTTGTGGAAACCGAGATCGGCTCTAACTGACTACCAACAAAGCCTTGCATCCTTTTTATTCAATAAACATTGCTATACCATTTACTAACAATAAAAGAAAGTCATTGTACTGTTATCCCGTAGAAAAGGATATTGAACCAGTTGAAGTTAACCACGCTTCACAACACCACAGAAAAGAAAAGCAAACAGTATTTCAAACAATGTTACAAAGTGAACATATTACAAACAGGGTCAGTAAATGTTCCTGAAAAGAAATTAAACATAGATAAAACTTCCATTACCTTCACAACATCCAATAAAGTCAGTGAAATACTGCCAAATAATTTAAAAAAACTAACATTCCTACAAAGTAAAACATTAAACAACTCCACGCATCTGCATTCTATCTGAAACTACGCCCACCAAAACATTATCACCAATCAGAAGACACGCATCTCAGCAAGCAAACACACAGAACCTATCACAATACATTCAATCCAGAACAACCAATCATTAGATACATCTTTCCCATTCACAACCTACCCATACAAAACCCATTCAGACAAACTTGCTAAGGCAAAATAACCCACGGCTGCACACATGTATATAAAATAAATCCTTCAGACATGAAATGTAACAGAAAACACTTTGTAAAATATGGAAAAAAATAAGTCAGAGCCCTATGGTATAAATCGCACACATGATGTGCTACTTGTGGAATATGGCAAATATTAACACTCGTGCAGAGTGCCCTGAGATAATATCACTAGTGTCTTCGGCACTCGTGATATTATCACAGGGCACTCTGCACTCATGCTAATATTTGTCATATTCCACAGTCGCCTGTCATGTATCCCCTATAGATATACTGTAGATGTAGATATAGATATAGCTAGATATACTGTAGATAGATAGATACAGATATAGATATATATATATATAATAATAATAATTTTATTTATATAGCGCCTTTCAAAATATCAAAGCGCTGAACAGATTAATAACATAAATTCAGAAATCCATACAAACATAAAAACATATAAAAACACATCATAAAATACATCATAAAAACATAATAAATTACAGCAAAATCCAGTCAAATTCCAATTAACTTAATTCTCCAAAAAGGCCATTTTCCATAGAAAAGTTTTTAATTCTTTCTTAAATATCTCCACGGAGGTGCACTCCCGTAACCGGCCTGGTAGAGAATTCCAAAGAGTGGGAGCAGCATGAGAAAATGCTCTGCTCTATATATATATTATATATATATATATCTATATATGTGTGTGCATATGTGTGTGTGTGTGTGTGTGTGTGTGTGTGTGTGTGTGTGTGTGTGTGTGTATAGGGGATATAACATGACCTGAGTGAAGATATCATATTTATCTTCACAAGAGGTCAATGATATCATGATATCTCATGAGTGGTGAAGTCACAAGTGAGATATCTTGATGTCATTGGCCTCGAGTGAAGATAAATATGATATCTTCACTCAGGTCATGTCATGTTCTGTTTATACAAACATATGTTTGGGGCCACATGCAACACAGTTCCCTATATATGCCCCACCAAACATATGAGATGTTACTTGAAAACAAAATACGTGGTTTATCCTGCCAGTATAAAGTTTTTTTATAGATCTTTATTGTTATATTGTTGATCTTGCCATTATTTATTAAATAAATAAAAATTTTAAAGCAAATCTGGTTGATACTGCCACTCTTTGTCCAATAAATCAAAATAGTACTTTCACTTTCACTTTCATCCTTGAAATGTAGCGTGACCGAGTGTATAAACTTAAGAGAGAGAATGAACTCACAGACATTTACAGCAGAGCAGTCAATGTTTCAAAAGTACTGCAAACTGTCTTTTTCCCCTAAAATTTCCTTCACTGTTATCGAAGAAGTTGCCAACCATACAGAGGCGAGGAGAGTGGCGGTCGGCAGCTTCAGAGACAGCAGAAGAGGAAATGGAACTGAACATTGCTATGTGGCAGCTCGGTCCATTTCCTTCTGCCGTTCTGCATGCTGACTCATTCACTTTCCTCCTCTCGATGCTGTCGGCAGCTTCTTCAATAAGAATGAAGGAATTTAAGGAAAAAACAGTTTGCAGTACTACTGACACTGACTGCTCTACTGTAAATATCTGATTCGCTCTCTCTCTTAAGTTATCACGCCGATCACCTTCATTCAAGGAACATAGATGTACTATTTTGATTTACCAGATACAGAGTGGTAGGATCAACAAATATCTTTAAAATGTTATGTATTAAAAAAATTAATGGAAGGATCAACTAGATGTTAGGGGTGTGTGCACGCGTGTGTGGGGGAAACGGCACTAAGGTTTACAGAGGTTGCACTACAATGAAAAGTGAAATAGTTTCACTTTTGTTTGGATGATGTATAGGAACATAAAGATATCTCCATGACATATAGGAACATGGAGATATCACTATGTACAGGAACACGGAGATAACAGTGATATCTTCACTGCCTGCCTAAGATACAAGTTTTTATCTGTATATTTATCTCCAAACATTTGTTGTATAAATAGATAGATAGATAGACAGATAGATAGATAGATAGACAGACAGACAGATAGATAGATAGATAGATAGATAGATAGATAGATAGATAGATAGATAGATAGACAGACAGACAGACAGATAGATAGATATAGCTATATATATATATAGTATATATATATTTTTTCCATATAGCAATAACATTCATAACGTTTTATGAACCATGGTTTCTTTTGTTGACCTAATAACATTTCAACTGCAAAGAAAGCACCACCCACTACAGGGTACCCCCCCCCCCGGCTACCAAGGATGGGGCAGGCACTGGGGTACCTTAACACATTTCTTCTTTTCTATGTCCAGAACAATCACATTTTGCCTCAGAGGCAGCAAACTTAACTGCATGTAAAGAAGTAACTTTCCCTGAGGATCTGCATACTGTGGGATTTTCACCCCACAGGGGCTCTATGGTAGATGGCCACCGCCAAGATCCCAAGGTTTGGCTGGGTTCAACTTCCAGCAAGGCCTTTAGCTCCTTCAGCTGGAGACAGCAGCTCCTCTCAGCTCCTTTTCTTTAACCGAACTGAACTGAACTGGGTGAACTGGGCTGAGTAAGCAACCACATATGAAGACTCATAAAGTCACCAGGAGTGAGCCACTACCCCTGAAATCTCCCAGCCAATCCAGTCTCTAGGCTGGCTAAAGTTAACCCCTTTGAGATGCATGAACCTACTGATTGGCTAGAGTCAATAGGAAGTTACACTAGTATTTTAAAAATGAAAGTCCTCAAAATCCTTCATTCTGTGGCAACACATACATTCTGCAATCTGTTCTGCAGCTCCTGAACTTCAAAACTCCAGGGGCCATATATTTAAGCAATAAGGCATGACAGGGTGTGCTTTGTGCTGGAATAACAACACCCTTAGGAGGGTTAAAGCATGAGACCAAAGGCCAAGTACTTCCCCTAATTGAGAGGTGCCATTATCACAGCACAAAGCACACCATAGAGTGTGGGTCCATTAGAATTGATAAAGAAATAATTGTCTAAAAAATCTTTAATTTAAATAACTAAAAATTTAAAAAAGGTAAAAATGGAGAAAAAGAAAAAGTAGTTATATTGAGCCATTGTAATTTTGCTGTTTGGGCAGCAGATGGCACAGAAACATAGAAATTGATGGCAGATAAGGACCATCGGGCCCATCCAGTCTGCCCGTAGGCCCTATACATTGTATGTGGCCACTGACCCTATGTGATCAATGGCTTTTCATCACTCCCTCTCCTCTCAAGCTTCCCTTGACCCTGTCCCAGGCATGCTTAAATCACTCCACTGTGCTTGCCCCCACTACCTCCTGTGGCAGGCTATTCCAAATGTCAACTACCCTTTCTGTGTAGAAAAACTTCCTCACATTACTTCTTAGTCTACTCCCTCCAAGTTCATGTTGTGCCCCATTGTTCTAGCACTTTTTCTACTTTGGAAATTGTCCCCCACCTGCACCTTGTTTATGCCATTAAGGCACTTGAAAGTTTCAATCATGTTCCCCACTCTCTCTTCTCCTCCAGTGAGTATATATTGAGATCCCTTACTCTCTCCTTATATGTTTTGTGGTGCCAGCCCTGCACCATCTTTGTCACCCTTTTCTGGATAGTCTCCACCTTGTTTATGTCCTTGTACAGCTGTGACCCCCAGAACTGCATGCAGTACTCCAGGTGAGGCCTTACCAATGTTTTATACAATGGCATCACCACCTCCCACCTCCTGCTAGTGATACCCCTGCCCATGCACCCCAGCATGCCACTGGCCCTCCCTGCCACCTTTGTGCACTGCTTTCTTTCCTCCTTGAAGATAGTCAGCTCCTCTGCCCCAACCTGTAGCTCTCTTCGGGGTTCCCTCTACCCAGATGCATTATTTTGCATGGCATACTAGATGGCATTTACTACATTAGTTTTTACATACAAGTAAGTGGATTGAGGTATACTGATACAGCAGAGCCTGCTTAATGTAAACAGGTCAGTGAGGTCACATCTTTTTTCATGTGCTTTTGTGCTGGGATTTCAGCACTGACTTCCAAGCTCCACAGCCAATCAGTTTTCTGGATTTTTATATCCTTTTTATAAGGTAGTATATCATGGCAGCAGTATTTGCAGTGATAAAAGAGAATTATCATCTAATGTGTAAGAAAAGGTGGTTTGAAGATGTGCACAGAAACCAAACAATCAGTAATTAAAGGTGAAAGGCTGTATCTGGGCTACAGTGTGGCTTATCGTTACTTCCAAAAGACATATAACCCTTACAGTTGGAAGATGAGCATTCAGATGCTGTCCAGTATTAAGGTATTAAAGAAAGCACGTGAGCCAGTAGCAGCCTCTAAGCAATGAGATTTAACATGTTCCCTATAGGTACAGGTACAGTATACTAAACAACCCCTTCCCAGAAACTGGGTTTATAGTTCCACTGCATAATTTAAGTATAAAGTCAAATCACTGCATTTGCTCAAGTTTTCATCATAGCAACACAATTATAAAATAAATCCAATTGTGTTACAGTTGTGCAAGGCAGTCTAGCCATATTTGGCATTTGTTGTACTACTCCATATACCTCAACTGCACTAACTGTATAGGTTAATGTATATGGGCATTCTATGTGTCAGTGACCTTGCAATGTATGGGATGAAGTTGGAGGTAGGACGATTCAGAGGAAACATGAGAAAGAATTTCTTCACAGAACGGGTGGTGGACAAGTGGAACACCCTGCCAGAGGAAGTGGTGGGGGCTGAAACAATCACGGGATTTAAGAATGCATGGGATAGGCATAAAGGAATTCTAGAGGTCAGGGGTAAGGGGAAACAGACTTCTAGGAAAACAAACTGAACTTACAAGTTCAAATAGGCAGACTGGGTGGGCCATAGGCCCTTATCTGCCGACACTGTCTATGTATCTATGTATCTATGTATTAAGATAAGTAAAACCAAACTGAAGAATGGATATCTCCACAGGGGTATCCTTCATACCCTTGATAGGTAAAACATATGCTTTGTGGACATCAAAGATTCTATGTCACTTGTCAGAATAAACTACAGTATTTACAGTATTTATCCTGTTGCACTAGCCAGTTTCCTTAAAAAAACATGCACTTTCCCCTACCAAACATGAGGTCAGGTAATTTCTCAAAAAATCAAATATGCTCAAAGGATTACCCTGTGTAAATAGTTTAGCACCACTCATTCAGTTTTATTTCTTTCCTACAGAATAATCTTGCCAGTGCAGCCGTTGCACGACTGACCAGTCTATATGGCACAAGCTACACTTATGGCCCTGGAGCAACAACAATTTGTAAGTTTCTCAATTTAATCATTGAGACAGCTCGCAATGTATTTTATTTGTGTGTGTGTGTTGTGTTTTTTTTTAGTGTTATTATATATGCTTCTATAAAGTATTTCAGCTAAGGTGGATGGTCTCATGGAAACTGAAAATTACACTCCTCTGTGTGCTATGCTTCAGGGAACTTAGTTAGGAGTCGCCTTTGATTAAACTGTCCTTTTCCTGTCCTGTAAATACCCTTTATTTTGGGTAAACTTCAAATAACTGAGTCCTTTCCATAGGAAAGAGACATGTTTTCAATGCAAACAGGCCTAAGGCACAGTAAAACTTTTCCAGCTGTGCTAGATGGCCAGGATAACAATGCAAACCAAGGCGAACACACAAATACAGCTTGGACCAGTCTGAGAAAAAGGCAGTCCCCAGAGATCAAAAGCAGAGACAGGGTGTGTCACAGAGGCCTGTCCAGTGATGCAGGGATACTGGGCTGGCCAGACAAAGGTATTTCTTTTGTATGTTTGTAATGAGAATGCAGTTATTCTGGGATTTTAAACTAGTAACATCACTGTGTTTGCCATAACTCACCAGTTCCCAGGGTTAAGTTTCTTCTGCTCTATTTAAAATTTAGACAGCTTTGAGTTAGGTTTTTCCCTGTGTGATCTATATCTTCTGTAAATTAGAAATACTGTATTCCCCATAGTCTTTAGTGTGTATTATCCTGGAATATATGTAAATATTATGGAGTATTAAATGTTATTTTTATATACTTCATGCTTTTTGTGACTAAGTCATTAGATAACCAGGTGTAAATTGGCAAGTCTATGATCTATTAGTGAAAAGACATGCTACAAAGTTACCATACAGTATCTAAAGCAAAGTGTTCTCAGCTGTGACAAAAGGGGTGAGTCTTTCGGCCTTTGGAAAGAGCCCTTTACTGTGTGAGCAGTTGCTCTAGTGGGATTTGGACCTAGAGATATTCTGAGTGACAGCCATACTGAGTGTTGATGGCTTAACAAAGTAAACTTTTCAGGCATCTGAAGGGTTGTGAAAACTGGGAGCAATGCAAACTAAGTTCTGGGAGAGAATCCAGCTTTGACATACACATAATCCTTGTTTTTTTTTGTAAGCTTTCTTTGTGCTCCATCTCTGGCCACTTGGACTCTCTACAGTGTGGTCACTTGGCACAACTCATCCCACCTGTCCGAAGTCCCCAGCTCCACCTTACCTGTGGGAGGACCTCGATTCTGCTTCTCCGATCCACCCCCCCCAGATCAAAGCCCGGGGGCAGAACCACTGACTCCTCTGGTGACCTTTCTGAAATTTAGTTGGTGACCAGGGAATGTGAGGAGCACTGGAGGCAGGTTGGAGGACCCAGCAATGGGCATGGGGGTTGGCCACTGGACCCACCTTCGCCTATCGAGGGCCAGGACCAATTTTCCTAGTTCCATTAATTGGCTCAGATGTGCAATGCATCCAGCACATGCATTCATGTTTCCCCACACACACACAGATCACAGCTACAGCCAATCCCCTTACAGAGGATCCCAAGAGCTGTTGCATCCCCAGTCACCACCAGGAGTCACCCAAGGCCTGAGATCTGAGGCCCCCCTTCCCATTCCTCCCAGGAGAGGAGAACATTCCTACGGACGCTCAATCCTCTCCTCCACTGCCAACCCCCAACAACCAGAGTTCACTCCGAACCCGGATCGCTGGCATAGCGTGAGGTGTGGTGTCCAGCACCTCAACCCTCAGCACTACCAGGCTGTCTGACACACATAATGCTGTTCTAAAAAAATAAATACCGGTATACAATCTCTCCTAGTTTTGACACACAATACTGATCAAAAAAATCAAATACATACTGTATTCTCTGAAGCAATTAGTTTTAAACTATTACTTACAGTGTTTTTATGTCCTACAATTCAAGGATAGATTCATCTAAATTCATATCAAAAGACTAGAAGCAAAGATCACTATTTTGCTCATTGGTCATTTACTGACCAGTAAAAGAACAGATCAGAAGTTATTACTAATATTATAATCAAAACACAGAAACATAGGAAATAGAATACAAGATCAACGGTTCATTCTTTTAGTCTACAACCATCCATTCAGAGGCAACAGTCAGTATTATGTAATATAGTTGCTGTCATTGATTAATGAAATGCGTTACCGGTATAATTAATGGATTTTGGACCTAATCTGAAAAAGGACAAAGAGGTCCTACACACCCATGTAAGGGTGCAAAGTGTAGACTGTGGTGCAGAGAATTTCTGCTCCACACATCCAAAGTTCTAAATGCGTCCCTTCTCAACACCTGACCCTAAGCTGTATGAACATCTATGCTGATGGAGTCACAGATGGGCACAGGGACAGGGATGCACAAGCCCGTGATTTTGAAAATTATTCACATGCTTTTAAGGGTGGTCACACAAGGGCTAGAGGTGTTATGCAACTTGGGGCTGACATGATACTGGCTGGCCCAGTGTTCAAGTTCCCTGTGGTACTGGTGAGGCCATTCTGGGATCTGCTGAGCCCCAGCATAAATTGTACCAGCCCTTCCGTCCTACATGGAGAGTTAGGAAAACACCATATTTTTATAAATTATACTTTTGATGAAACTGTCTCTTTAGTATATGGCAGTCCTTGGAAGATGCCATATCCCACAATTCCCTGCTCTGGACAGAGTGAGGGAATCCATGCAAGTGGCAGGTCAGGTATTAAATTGGTTACGTGACCTCCATCTCCTCTCCAGGCCACCCATGTTCTTCTGGCCCCTCTGCACTAGTGTCCACACAAGGGAGGGGAAGAACCAAGAACTGGTGGCCGGGGACTATGGATCTCACTTCTGGAGGGTCCATCCTTGAGTAAGGAGTTCTGCAGCCCAGATACACACCTTTGGCCTGTATACTGGCCACCTTTGTGCATTGGGCCCTCTGGCACTATGAAGAGGAAAGCCACCACTGGCAGAAATCTGTGGGCACCTGAAATTAGGTGATCATCCCTTTCCTCCCAGACATACTAATACTGCTATGAGGTATACACCTTGTGACCCTCCCTTCTTTCCCCAATAATTAAATGCACTGCCAAATTATGTTATTTTCCATGTGGATCTGATCCAACTTGAGTTTAAAACATTCAACACACCC
Source organism: Neoceratodus forsteri (assembly GCA_016271365.2). NCBI lineage: Eukaryota > Metazoa > Chordata > Ceratodontiformes > Ceratodontidae > Neoceratodus > Neoceratodus forsteri. The sequence goes on along the minus strand of CM028137.1, from coordinate 253,671,225 downwards.
CACTTGCACCTCTTCCTTTGGGAGACTGTTATATTCAGCAGGTTTACCACTCTTTGGGTGAAAAGAATGCTTGTTCACATTACCTCTAATGTCATCCCCCTTAAGTAAGCATTAAGACATGATAGGGTGTGCATTACATTATGATAACCACACTCCTAGAAGGCGTAGTTAGGCATGAGGCTGAAGGATGAGTGCTGGTCGCCCTAGGAAAGCGGTTATCACACCATATTGCACAACCCTGGAGTGTCTTATTGCACTTATAAAATTGCTCTTTGTTTTTAGAAGCAGTTTTTTTATTTGGAAACACATTTTTAAATAAGCAAAGATGTAAATGAAAGCATGGTTTTAACATAAAATAGTCCTTCCACCTAATGGTGCTAGATTAGTTATTAAATTACTAATAGTAATAACAATAGTAATTATAGCAATACTGATTACATTTACTGTGACTCAGAAGTTGCAGTTTTAGTTTACTTAATTAATGTTATATAGTGTGTACCTTCCTGCCCACTCTAGCAGCTTGTTGAAGCCCTACTACTGTCCCATCAAATGTCCAGCCAGCAGTACACTTGAAAGGCTGTTGTTGGCACACTGCTATTGCCTTTAATGTACAATACAAACAGGACAGTATCACCAGAGACTTTGACTCTGTGCAGAGCAAGCTTCCCAAAGAGATTAGCCATACAGAATACCTTCTAATATACTGATCTGATATTCTCATTGCTTGCTAATAGTCTATGGCAGCTGTGGCACTTTGGCATGCATCAGGTGGCCCTGAGATGCAGACAACTTATCTGTAACCATAGAATATTTATACTTTGTCTGCAAGTGACACCTGTGCCCTTCCTTGTGCTGCAGACAGTGGTCATTAGGCAAACCTTCATCTGTGAGACTCAGAGAGACTAATGGACTCACTCACCGATCGCCATGGAAAAGCTCCTCAATGCAGCTCACAGACTGCAAGCAACTCTTTGGACAACACTTTTTATCACCACAAGGACAAGCTTTTGAAGTTCTGTGTACAAGCTAGGGTTTCCAGGGAAGACGCCACAGGAAGAGGAGGAAAAGAGATGGGGAAGTGCACACATGAACCAGGAAGCCAGTACAGTGGAAGGGAACATGAAGTGTGGTTGCCACCATAGAGCACAAGGTAGTGGTTTGAAAATTGCGGAGAACAAAAATGCTCTTTACGGTGGCCGCTAAAGGACATGCTTGCTCTGAGAATAGTGGGCTACTGGCTGCAACTTAGGTGAAAAAAAAAACACTGTATTTTTTCATGCTTTTTCAGGGGGGTCACTATTACAAAAATATGAAAAGTAGAGTACTGTTACTTGCCTGCCTGCCACAGTAATACATGAAACTATTTAAGTTGGTACATTAATGGGGGAAAACAATGGCGGCGGCAAACTTCTGAAACATTCTGAACAGAATCTTTAAAATTAATTAATGAGCCACCAGTTTCTGTTCTCCGGCTGTTTTCCTGGGGCTAGTTATTTATAGTGCGATATTGTCCCATATTGTGCTATAAATAACCAATCAGATTGGTCCATTGGGTGCTGCCATTTTATAAGTAAGCAATAAGATATGATGAGGTGTGCATTTAGGGTGTGATAACTACACTCCCTACTGGCGTAGTTATGGCCGAGTGCCAGTCAACCTAGGAGTGCGGCTATCACACCATAATGCACAACCCTGGAGTGTCTTATTGTGCTTATAAAATGGGCCTTTATTTTTAGAAGTTATTTTATTTGGAAACACATTTTTAAATAAGTAAAAATGTAAATGAAAGTGTGGTTTTAACAGAAAATAGTCATTCCACCTACTGGTGCTAGATCAGTGATTAAATTACTAATAGTAATAACAATAACATTTGTAGTAATACTGATTATATTTACTTTGATTCGGTAGTTGCATTTTATTTTACTTAGTTATTGTTTTAGAGTGTGTGCTTTTCTGCCCACTCTAGCAGCTTGTTGATGCCCTACTACTGTCCCATCAAATTTCTAGCCAGCAGTACACTTGAAAGGCCGTTGTTGGCACACTGCTATTGCCTTTAAAGTACAATACAAACAGGACAGCATCCCCAGAGACTCTGACTCTGTGCAGAGCAAGCTGTCCAAAGAGATCATCCATACAGAATACCTTCTAGTATACTGATTTGATATTCTCATTGCTTGCTAATAGTCTCCGGCAGCTGTGGCACTTTTTTGCATGCATCAGCTGGCCCTGAGATGCGGACAATCTATCTGTAACCATAGAATAATTACACTTTGTCTGCAAGTGACACATGTGCCCTTCCTTGTGCTGCAAACAGTGGTCATTAGGCAAACCTTCATCTGTGGGACTCAGAGAGACTAATGGACCCACTCACCGATCGCCATGGAAAAGCTCCTCAATGCGGCTCACAGGCTACAAGCAACTCTTTGGACAACACTTCCTACCACCACAAGGACAATCTTTTGAAGTTCTGTGTACAAGCTAGGGTTTCCAGGGAAGACTCCACAGGAGGAGGAGGAAAAGAAATGAGGAAGAGTACACATGAACCAGGAAGTCAGTACAGTGGAAGGGAACATGAAGTGTGGTTGCCGCCATAGAACACAAGATAGTGGTTTGAAAATTGTGGTGCACAAAAATGCTTTTTATGGTGGCCACTAAGGGATATGCTCACTCAGAGAGTAGTGGGCTAGTGGCTGCAAATTAAGTTAAAAAAAAAACATTGTATTTTTTTCGTGCTTCTTTGGGGGGTCACTATTACAAAAATATGAAGAATAGAGTACTGTCACTTGCCTGCCTGCAACAGTAATACATTAAACTATTTTAGTTGATACGTTACCGCGGGAAAACAGTGGCGGTGGCAAACTTCTGAAACATTCTAAACAGATTCTTTAAAATGAATTAATGAGCCCCCAGGTTCTGTTCTCCTGCTGTTCTCCTGGGACTAGTTATTTATAGTACAATATTGTCCCATATTGCACTATAAATGACCAATCGAATTAGTCCATTGGGCTCTGCCATTTTATAAGCGTAGGATATGCACTGTAATTCTACTGCTCATTATTTTAAAAAGTTAAATCCTTTTACTTATTAGCCTACTTTTTCTAGGAAAAACATGCATAGTCTAGCTAAACATTCCTGCCACTTAAAAACCTCTTTAAAGTTGTTCGGTGCTGCTGCTGCCCAGGGATGTCCTTAGGTCCTAAGGGACACAGCACAATAGCAATGGACTTGGCCAGGAGGTTACTAGCTGGTAGAAAGTGCCTGAGGACTGGTAGGACCAGCAGAAGTTGAAAAACAGCAAGAATAAAAAAAAAATATTTAAAAAAATAGCAACTACTGCCAGCAGCATGCACCTGTATATTTATACTAGTGGCCCATTCCAGCCAGTGTACCCAATCAAATCGTATCATAGCTCATAAGTGGGCTGAAAAAACAGGGGTCTCTAATTAGTAACACTTTCTGCACAACTGATGTGCTTCTTTCCCTACGGAGAATAATGGGGACATGTAACCTGGAAATTATATGTGAAGTGTCCCTGGTTAGACAGCAAAAATGTTATGCTACTGATGAGGTTTAAACAATCATCCGCACATTACTGTTTCCTTTTTATGTTGGCTTGTGCGTGCTCACCAGCCACCATCTTGCAGTAGGAGCAGATTTGTAGGTGTGGTCACTGTGGGCTTATGCAGGGCACGCATCAGTAGGTGCATCCCTCATTCCCCAATAAGCCAGCATGCAGGCGCTGACACCAGCAATACGTAAAGTGGCCACCAGATCTAACAAAGGTGCAGCTGCCATGAGAGGCAGGCTCATCATGCAGTGGCACAATAACATGTCTCCCGATGTGCCTTTACTGGTGAAGTTTTTCACTAAACATGGTGGCACTGACTGACGCTGCCTACTTCAGGGGTGCCCAATCCCCCTGTCGGCATGCCCCGACCCACTTCATTTGCCGACGGGGCAGCCCACTCCCTGTCGGCATAATGCCCTCCTCCCATTTCAAATGTATGCTGAGGGGGTGCCCAGTCCTCCTCAGCATCATCGCCCCTCAACAGCCTTTCTTTGCCCAGCAGGGGGCCCAATCTCTATCAGCTTCAGTCTTCCCTTCCCAGTTCAATTTGCCAGCAGGAGACTATTCCCATCGACATAATGTCCCCCATTTGTTGTGTGCGGGGTGCCCAATCCCTCGGCTCTTGCCCCCTGTGGTATGTGCCAACAGAGGGTGCCCAATCCCCCATCAGGTACAGCCCCCTCCCAACACACTTGGGTGGCATGCTGGGAGCCCACTCCAGCATGCCAAAATGTCCCTGTAAAAAAAAAATGTCCCGCAATGTTCTTTTTTTTGTAAACCTGTAAACCAGAAAACAGTCCCTCACGGTCTCTCCTGCCCCTTCCCCCAACCCACATCCACCCTCTGTGTACCCTCCCCACACCCTCCTCACCCAATATTTACCTCCAGAACCCGGCGCAATTATCATCGGTGGACCAGGAACATGTCTGCTCTCTTCAAAACCAACCGCAAACTGAAGAAATGCTGGTAAGCTGTATAATGGCATAAATAGGGTTTTTTCAACTTTGGTGCATATCTCGGGCATTTCTGGGAATTTTGGACACCAAATTTTCAACATGGGGTTATTGAGACCCCTCCTCATGAATTCATTCACGGTCATGGCGTTATTCGGTCCTGAAAGGTGATTTCGCATTCACTGCATGGAATCACCTTTTGGGACCAATTAATGAAATGACAGTGACACTGTTCATGAGGTGGACTCTCAAAAAGCATATGTTGCAAATTTGGTGAAACAAAATCTAAAAAATGACTTTTACAAGTGTGCATTGCACAGTTTCCATGCAAGCTCATAACTTCATGAATTTGTAATATTTTCACTCCAGATTTTCAACATTGCCATTTTTCCACATCTTCTTATGAACAGTACAGCTGTCATTTTACATATCCTGGCCGAAATGTGTTTTCGCACTTCCAGCGCAGAATAGCATGGTCACTGTGGGAAATCATTGTTCGGGACAGATTGAGAAAATGACTGTGACACTGTTCATTAGCAGAGGTCCTAAAATGCCTACATTGAAAATTTGGTGACAAAAGTCCATAAAAAGACTGTGTTACAAGCATGTGTTGCGCAGTTTCCACTCACCCTTACAACTTTACAAATTTGCAATATTTTCATGCCACATTTTCAACACTGGCATTTTTTTACACCTCCTTATGAACAGTACAGCTGTCATTTTTCACATCCTGCCTGAAATGTGTTGTCGCACCTGTGGTGTACAATGGTGTGGTTGCTATGTTGAAAATGTGGTTAAAACAATCCGAAAAATAATTGGGCTACGGACGACGTGCGTTGAGCAGTTTCTATGCATACTCATTATTTCAATTTTTCATATTTTCACTCCAGATTTTCAATGTTGCCATTTTTTACACCTCCTCAAGAACAATACAGTTGTCATTTTTCACATCCTGCCCAAAATGTGTTTCCTTACCTGTGGCGCCAAATGGCTCAGTCACTGTGCAAAATCACCTTCCGGCTAACAAACTGATAGTGCCGCTCTTCATGAGGTGGGGTCACAAAAAGCCCATGTTGATAATTTGGAGTGAAAATACCAACACATGCCTATGGCATTAGAGTTTGCAACTGTAACACCCCACCCTGTAGAAACTGACAGGCATCAGGGGTGTGACTTAGGATCATCAGCTGTAATGCTCATGCCATTCCAACCCCACCCCCACCCTGCAGCCAGTGACAGGCTTCCAGGTGTGCCTTGGAGTGCTCAGCCCCAAAGTTCACCCCATTCTCCTATACTGCACCCACCTCATCGTATTTTCTTATGGAATGGGGTAAGTATAAGGCCCAAAGACCCAAAGCACACACAACACTTGTCAGTGTCTACAGGGTAGGGTGAGGTAAAATGGCATGGGGTTACGCCAGTGGCCAGGCACCCAATGCCCTATCCAGTATCTGCAGGGGGGGGGTGGAGTTGACATCAATTCAATACTTCACTGCCCTTCCTATTATGCATCTCTAACTCCTGCACTACCAATGCCAATGCCAGTGAGTCAACATTCAGCATTGACAAATGGTTGTTTCTTTTCCCATAATTTTCCCCTGATTCCCCTATCCCCTAGCCTAATTTTTGGGCTACTGTAGTAACAGTAACACCCCACCTTTAGCCCACCTTTAGCCCAGAGGGCAAATTAGCTGCTGCCATTCACAGCCTTCACAGCCAATACCAATGCCTTTCTGTAATCAGCTAGTAGAAGGATATAACATTTACAGGTGGATCATATCTTCCTTCCCTCTCCATAAGCCAAACATCTCACGGCAATGATGTAGCCATTGCCCAGCAAGCTCCAGCATATCCTACTCTTTAAAATAAGTTGTAAGCAAGCCTCACTCCTGTCCCACAAGGCAAGTGGCTGCATACTGCAATTTCTGGACGGACAGATGACACTGGGGGATTGGGCACCCCCGTGTCTGCATACTGTTTGGGGGGTTACACAGAGCACAACAATGGACAGACAGATGAGGACAATGGGGGATTGGGCACTCCCAGTGTCTGTATACTGTGTAGGGAAGGGGGGGCTACACAGGGGACAATGATGGACAGTTTTCTTTTTTGGGGGGGGGATAAAAAAACAAGCATTTGTCAATCTCAAACATTTGATGTATTGAAAGATGTCCACCTCTGCACCTTGTTTATGCCCTTCAGGTACTTGAATGTATCTGTCATGTCTCCCACACCCTCCTTTCCTCCAAAAAGTACATGTTGAGGTCCTTTTAATCTCTCCTGATATGTTCTGTGTTGCAAGCCATGTACCATCTTGGTTGCCTTTCTGTGGGCTGCCTCCACCACTGGCTGTCAATGGCCTTGTGCATTTCTGGCCTCCAGATTTGCACATAGTACTGTAGGTGAGGCCTCACTAGTGCATGATACAATGGCATCACCACCTCATGCCTTTTTCTAGTGATACCTCTGCCTATGCATCCCAGCATGCCACTGGCTGTCCTTGCAACATGTGTGCTCTACTTTGACAGCTTTTGGTCATCAGAACTGATAACTCCTAGGTCCCTTTCTTCCTTGGTGATCATCAGGACCTCCACCCCATCCTGTAACTCTCCACAGGTTTCCCTCTTCTCAGGTGCATTAATAGGGCTTCTTTGCATTGAACCTCATTTGCCACTCCTCAGGCCATTTTTTAAACCTCTTCATGTCCCTTCTCATTTTCTCCACCCCTTCTGGAGTATTCACTCTGTTACAGATGTTGGTGCCATTTGCAAACAGGTAGACAGACCTTTGCTTCTAGCCCTTCTGTAATGTCTGTAATGAAGACATTGAACAGGACTGGTCCCATGATTTATCCCTGAGGTACCCCACTGGCCACTCCCTCTCCCTGGATTGGATCCCATTACCACCACCCTCTGTCTCCTGTCCATCAGCCAGTTTCTAACCCAGTTTATCAGCTTGTGCACCATTGCCAGACTACTCATCTTGTTAATAAGCCTTCTATGTTGGGCGTTGTCGAAGGCTTTGCTGAAATCAAGGTACTGTAGGTGACATCAAACGTCCCTCCCTGTTTTACTTACTTAATGAGGCATTAAGATTTCTAACCCTAATGCCCCACCCCCACCCTGCAGAAACTGAAAGGCATTGCAGGTGTCCCTTTGGGTCATCGGCTATAATGCTCATGCCATTCCACCCTAACTCTGCAGACACTGAAGTCATTGCAGTGTGCCTTGAGGTCTTCAGGGCCCTCACTTCATTCCATAATGAAATAAGCTGAGATGGGTGCTTTATAGGAGAATGGGGTGAACGTTTGGGTCAAAGACTCCAAGGCACTCGCAAATGCCTGTCACTGGCTGCAGTGTGGGGGTGGAATGGTGTGACATTATGGCCTACAACCCCCGCCTGGCAGTCTCTACAGGGTGAGGGGGAGGTGTTACAATCGGAAACCCTAATACCCCAGATGTGTGTTGGTATTTTCACTCCAAATTTTCAACAGGACTGTTTTGGGTCACCGCCTCATGAACAGTGGCAATATAATTTCTTTACTCAATCCCAAAAGGTGATTTTGCACAGTGACTGTGTTATTCAGCGTCACAGGTGCTAAAACACATTTTGGTCAGGATGTGAAAAATGACAGTTGTACTGTTCATGAGGCGGTGTGAAAAAATGGCAATGTTGAAAATCTTGAGTGAAAATATGAGAAATTGGCAAAGTTACAAGTGTGCATAGAAAGTGTGCAACTCACGCCCATAACGTGGCAATTTTTTGTAATTTTTTCACCAAATTTTCAACATGGTCTTTTTGGGACCTATCCTCATGAACAGTGACCCTGTGATTTTGTTACTCAATCCTGAAAGTGGATTTCGCACTACAACCGTGCCATTCTGTGCGACTGGTGTGAAAACACATTTTAGGCAGGATGTGAAAAATGACAGCTATACTGTTCATAAGGAGGTGTGAAATAATGGCAATGTTGAACATCTGGAGTTAAAATATTAAAACTGGCAAAGTTAGAGCATGCGAGCAAATGCTCAACATTACATCAGAACGCAGCTGCCTTTTGAATTTTTCACCATATTTGCAACATGGGCTTTTTGAGACTCCACCTCATGACCAGTGGCACTGTCATTTCATTAATCAGTCCCGAAAGGTAATTCTGCACAGTGACCATGAAATCACCTTTTGGGACCAAGTAACAAAATCACAGTGACAATGTTCAGGAGGTATTGTCTCAAGAACCCCATGTTGAAAATTTGGGCCAGAAATTCCTAAAACTGGCTGAGTTATCAACCTAAGTTGACCCCCATTGATTCCCATTATACAGCTTACCTTGAAATCTTCCTTTGCCTGTCGGCTTTGTGAGTGCAGGCGTGTCCAGTCCACAGAAGATTGTTGCTCCCAACCTTCAGAGGTAAGGAAGTATGGGTAAGAGAGGTGGGGAGAGTGGAGTGCACAGTGGGAGGATTGGGATGGGGAGGGGACGGGAAGACAACGATGGACCGTTTGTTTTCAGGTTTATAGAAATAAGACACTGGGAACAATTTTCTTTTTTTTTTATATAGGGAAAGGATGTGAGCATTTCTGGACACTGGGAGTGTACTCCCCAGTGTCTGGGGGACAAGGAATGGAAGGTGCAATGAGGACAGCAGCAGTGGGAGGGAGAGAGAGAGGGATTTGCTGTGTTGTGTGTTTGTGTGTGTGGACTCAAACAGAATGTGGGTGTGGGGAGGATAGCAGCAGTGGGAGGAAGCGGGCAGGAGTGATTTGCTGGCAGCCGGGGGCCTCCAACTGAACGCCGGTGTGGGGAGGATAGCAGCAGTGGAAGGAAGTGGGAGGGAGTGATCTGCTGGTGGGGGGGCTTGAATGGGAACACAAGGAATACAGGAGCAGTGGGCAGGCTCAGCATGTTCACACTGTAAGCGGTACGGCAGTGAGAACGTGCAACCAGGAAGTCAATGTAATGCAGGGCTTTACAAATCAAAGGACAGAGCTGAGCCACAATTGGTGCAGCTCTGTCCTTTGAAAAGTTGGCCAACTTCACCCCAACAACAGAAACTGAATCACCGCCAGCCTGCCAACCCACTGGCCTGCCACTTGCTACGGAGCTCTCCACTGGTGACACCCCCTCACACCCCGGTATAGCACCTCTCATATCAATGAGATTGTTTGCACCTGCGCAGCATGACAAACTCAAAAATGAATACAAAAAATTTTATGGGATGCCACCAAGAAGCCAACTACCAGGGGCCAGGCACTGGCATGCTGCTTGCTGGCTCACACTTGATGCTCTGTCCACTGCCCAGATCACACTACAAAAAGATGATTCAGAACTCAGTAGGAGGAAGAAGTAACTACTGCAAGCAAGCCTGCAACTCAGGGGAATATAATGTAGTGTGTTTGAAACCACCACAAAAAGAAACCTGAAGTCGTGAACGTGAAAAAAAAAATATTTGAATTCTTTTATAGGATGCCATCAAGGTGCCAGCTACGACCGTCCTGCTGCCAGCTGGCACACACTTACTTCCCAGTAAAATTAGTAAATGAAAAGTAAGTACAAAAATCACATCTCAAGCTTCTTCCAGGGGCTTCAGTAAAAATCTGTTTGTATTTGTAATGCCCACTGCCCAGCCCCAACCACAGTCCTCCTCTTCCAGAGTCTAGTCTAGCCCCTTTCAGGTTCCAGAGGCCTTTTGCAACACTGCTGCTCAACCTGCCTTTTCTAGGGGAGGGGGAGTTCTATATTTTCCTTCTAAAATATACCCCTTCAGCAGCCCTGCTGTTGCAGAACTAGTATACCTGTAGGTCAAATGTTTGAAGATTCTTGGCTTTTTGAAGAGAATTCCCTAACTAATCTGACTAGAAATGAATCACAGCCCTGCGTGAGCTACCTAGCAGTCCATCGATGAGCGCGTGAGTGAGCATTCATGCTGGCTCACTTTGTCGAGCTGAGTCTAACTCCACCTCCAAACTGTGACTCACGCTGTACCCTAGTTAACTGTTTCAGGTGCAAACTCTAGTTTGCGGTTCAACAAGTTTGCCTGGTGCACACCATTCAGACCAGGGCAAACCAATCAAACCAAAAAGTTCACCTATTTCCCCAGAAAGTTCACCGCAGTCTCAAAGAATCAACACCTTAAGTCAGAGGTGTTCTATTGTTTTGTAGAACCAGATTTGCATGGGTTCCAATTGTAAACCCACAAACTCTCTGCAGGTGGTTGCCTGGTGAACTCTTTCTACTGGGACACTTCTTTCCCATGCAGGGGCTGAACACTGTGAGGTGGCTGTCCATGATCCCCAGCAGACTTGCTGGCCTAATGAACTCACAGCCCTAAAAGGGTATGCAACTCCTTTATTTCCCTGAATGAATGCTGTATCTCCTCAGACACTCTGCAGCAGTTACACTCACAGTGTCAGTGGCTATTGGCTGAGGCTTTGCAAATGGGAGGTTCATTGCAAATGAATCCTCTGATTGGCCAGCTGATTCATGCTACTTTCTTCTCTTACCCACACTTCCAAAAAGTTTTCAATGTGGCTTCACTTTCCTGAACAGTCCCTGTGATTAGCTGGATCTGTTACCTAAGGCCTTTCTGGCTTCCTATAGGTTTGCTGTTTTTCCAGAACTGGAGATTGACCTTGGGCCCTACCACAGTTCAAAAAGACCAGAGGGTCCAAAATGGTAGTGCCCATGGCCTCTGCACATATTTTATTATTTATTTTACATTTTATCCCTCATTGCAGCTTCTGGACGATACTGTGGTGCCACTGGCACCAACACAAAGTGGCTATTCTGGTGCCTGACCCTCCGTGCTATTCATCAGAACTGAGCAAATAGTGAGAGTGTCCTTGAGCACTGTATGCACTCTGTGGCTCCCTGTTGGCTCCTGTGTAAGACAGCAAAGAATATTTGTGGTCCATGCAGCATCAAAGAAAAACACTGGCAGTCCCAGCCCCCTCTACAGTCATGAGAGCACAAGACAAAAAAGTGTCTGTCTACTGCTCCCTGCGCTGCCAGCTCTTGCACTGAAGTTCCATAGGGACAAGGAGCACGTCATACATCCCCAGCAAAAATGTCAAGCTGTGGGTGGCTAAGCACCTCTGAGGAAGGAGACAGGCAGCAACATTGCATTCTGAGGTTTATAATACAGCCAACAAACTGTGAGGAAGAAACTAGATACAGATAAATCAATAGATGTAAATCCCTTAAATGGGAGGAATTTAGGAACAAAATGGTGGATCACTTGGCCTCGAGTTCATGAGGTGTATACAGCTTGCAGCTGGTCTCTCAGTTGTGCTAATGTCCATAAACTGTACTGGTATTACTTCCCATATAACAATAGCTACAGGCATTTCAAATGATATTGAATGCTGCAGCTGTCTGGATGTCAGGAGATGGACATATTGAATCTATGTTTTTTTTTCATCTAGCATTTCCAATGTTCCAGACAAAAACATTGCATGCTTCCATCAAACCAGACCTGAGCCTTCGTCTTTTTCTGGGTTATCTAGTTTAGAATACTTTGGATAGTAGCTTAATCCATTTAAAAGGATATCCTTGGATCTTTTTGGATCTGTCACAAGGTCATCCTTTTTGGAAAGATCAGGTCAGACACCATGTATTCAATAACCTATTGGTGAAACTGTTCCTTTAAATTAAAGGACAACTAAACCCTTTTTTTCCCTGGGGTCACTATGTAAAAAATTGAAAAAACACATAAAATCGCCACCAACAAGATAAGGAGCACTGTAGTGTAAAATGTCAGCTCCTGCTCTACCTCTGTACAATTTTGAAATTTTTACATAGTGACCCCAGAAAAAGAGTTATCCTTTAATGTAAACAAACAGAAACCTCCCTCCTTTTGAAGAGGAGCTAGGACCAATATGTGAGAAGGCAGGAAGATCCTAAGCTTTCTCAGAAGTACTTCCAGTGCCCAGGGCAGGCACTGCAAGGAAACTGAGGGTAGAGCAATTTAACAAAGGGCGAAGAACCTTGTGCCAATCCAAAGATTATGGGCTGGTGGGTGAGTGGGGAGGGACCTGGGAGGACAGTGATCTCTGTGGTAAGGATAGACTTCACCTAAGTGAGGAGGGTAAGAAGATATTGAACCAGTGGATGGGGATTACATAACAAAAGAAGGGCATTTAAACTAGGAGTGGGGGGGCAAGTGGGCAGTAGGCATGCAGAATCCACTGGAAGGGAAGCCGAATGAGCTTACCTCCCATGCTAGAAGCACTGGAAAAAAGGGAGTACTAGAGGGGATGCTAGGAAGTGAGAGCAGGAGGGGGGAGGGAGGGAGGAAGGAAAAAGGGTGGAGGGTAGTCACCTTGAATGCTAGGAGCCTGGGGAACAAAAGAGTAGAGCTACAGGCTTTCATGGCAGAAGGGGAGGTGGACATGGCAGCCATCACCGAAACATGGGCCACCCATTACCAGGACTGGGACCTGGCAGTTCCAGGGTATAAGATATTGCACAGAGATAGGGTAAATGGGAAGGGTGGGGGTGGAACTGTATGTGAGAGAAGGACTGAAGTGTATTTGTGAGGAGGGGGAGAAGGACAGTACAGAGTCGTTATGGATGCCAATACAGGTGTAACCCCCTAGGTGGCGCTATCCCAAGGGTTACTACCCCTGTCTGCTTGGCTAGTAGCAGGTTAAGGGGTCTGGGTAATGACGGGTGCCTCCACCCGGAGGTCAGGGTTGTTAGTGGTCAAGCTAACCTGGGCACAGCCCTCTGGGACACTGTAACCCCCCTCTTTCCCTTCTAGTGGCCTGAACAATATACAATAATTACTTTCACAATGACCCTTATTCACCAGGCAATTACCCACACTGTTTGCACTTACCACCAGGGCTGGTTCCTCTAGCTTGACCCTGGGGACCGCTGTAAAACAAGATTAAGCACAGAAAATTACCACAGTACAAAACTCTTGGCACAAACTGGAACCCCAGTCAGGTTAAATGCAAACAAAGTTAAATCTGATTTATTCAGGGGACTTGAACAAGGGAGGGGCGTAATCAGGTTGATTTGCTTAAAAGCTATATTAATCAGACAGTTATGCATGCAGTTCAGAGTCCCTACACAGTCACACACTCTGGGTACCCAGGTAGGGAAAACGGTGGGCTAGCCAGGAACTTTGTAGCTGGTTGGGGCCCTGTGATGGAAGAAAGCAACATGCACAACACACACTATTTGTAATCCGGAGCCAAAGGGGTCAGTTCGTGAAAGAAAAGACAACAAGACAATCAGATGACAACACTTTTAGATTTAGCTGTTGTTGCAGGGAGCTACCCTGATGTTTACTCATGATACCCAATACTGGACACAGGCAGGACGAAATTGAGACTGCAGGCATTTGAGCTGGAGTGCCCGGAGAAGCAGGGCCCACACGAATCACCGAGATGTCATTCCTGTTCCAGGCATTGAGCAAGGGGCTGATGCCCAGGCCGGTCTCTCGTCGATGACTTCTCTGTGTACCAGGTATTCTGGCTGGGCCAGTGTAGCAGGGCCCAGGCAAATGGAAATGGATACAGATTCAGTCCGTGGAGCTGGATACAGCCTCCAGCAAGCAAAACACGGTTCAGACACACAGTGAGGAGCTAAATCACTACCCACTATAAGCACACAGAACATTCACATGTAAGGAAATTCCACTGTACCAGGCAAATGGCTCTCTGGTCGCAATTACAGAGTCTCTGCACAATCCAGGCGTTCAGAGGTAGTTGGAAGTCCTGACAGGCCGATCGCATTCAGCAAATCTTCGGTCTTCTTCAGGTTAAAGCCTGGTCACTATTCAATGGCTTAATTTGCTCTCCAAATTCTGATTCAGTCCGAAAAAAAGCACAGATTCCCTCTCAGGAACAGCAGGCAGGCATGCAGGCCAAACTCATGCCTTTCCACAGTTCTCCCGCATGAATCCACTATGGATTGCCGCTCGAACTGTCTCAAGCTGTTACTTCTTCACTCCCCAACTCAGATCTAACTGAAACTTCAAGCAGTGTGAGACTTTCCCCAAGATCCAAAGGTTTGGTTGGCTGATCTGTCTGTCAGTCACAACAAGGGCTCCCCTCCAGGTTATTTTAGGCTCCAAAAGCCCAAAACTACAATTCCTACAAGTTTTGGCCCAACCAAGCCCATACAGGCAGGCTCCATTTTAGAGTCCCAAATGTACTGATTGGCCCATTCTGCAGTCCAGGACCAAGATGATATAAATAAACAGAACTGTCCATGCTGCAAAGAAGGCAGGTTAGAACAAACTGCAATATTATTACTACTCTAACAAATGATCAGCAGACAAGTACATCTTCTAACAGAGCTCCCTCTCAGATTAATTATGACTGCAATCCAGGCAGCTCTTAAAAGAGACAGTACACAGAGGCTATGCTGGCACTCTCTGGCAATACATTTAAACTGCTAAAACGCAGAACACCAGCCTGGCAGTGAGCATTTAGGCAAGCTCAAAGAAGACTTTTCTGGAACCCCCATTTGTAGGGGGGTTACACAGGATTCCAAGAATAGGACTCTCAGGATGGGAGTAGTGTACTGGCCACTATCTCAGACAGAGGAATTAGACGGAACTAGTGGGACAGATCAGAAGGGCCTGCGGAAAAGGTAGCACGGTGATTGTGGGGGACTTCAACCTGCCAGGAGTGGATTGGAGTACCCCAGCCACCACAAATAGAAAGGAGCAGATACTTCTGGATGCATTCCAGGATAACTTCCTAATGCAAATGACCAATGAGCCAACCAGGTTAGGGAATACCCTAGACCTCATGTTGGCAAATGGGGAGTTTGTGAGGGAGCTGCAGGTGGAAGAACCGCTGGCAGGGAGCAGCCACCACTCAGTGTGGTTCACGTTGAAAATGGGTAAGGAGGGAGTAGAAACAGGTACAAGAGTGTTGGACTTCAGGAAGGCCAACTTAGAGGATAGGGGAGGTAGTGAAAGGGTATCTAGCCCTTGGCAGACCTGTTCAATGCCTCCCTTGCCTCAGGAAGTGTACCTGAGGATTGGAGAATGGCTCACATGGTACCCCCTCCATAAGAACGGTCCCAAAGACGAACTGGGAAACTACAGGCCAGTAAGCCTCACACCCATCATGGGAAAACTGATAAAGACAATCCTGAAGGAGATGCTGGTGTCCCTTCTGTAGACCAGTGGGCTGTAGGACGTTAGGCAGAATGGGTTTGTCATGGGCAGATCCTGTCAGACCAACCTGGTGGATTACTATGACTGGATAACTAGACAGTTGGACAAGGACCTTGCAGCAGATGTCCAGTTTCTGGACTTCAGTAAGGCATTCCACTCGGTGACACATGGGAGGCTGGGTAGTAAGCTGGCAGGTACAGGTGCAGGGGCAAAAATGGAGAAATGGGTAGTAAACTGGTTACAGGGAAGGCAGCAGAGGGTGGTGGTGGGAGAGTTGCTCTCATTTCCGTGGGCAGTGACAAGTGAAGTACCACAGGGCTCAGTGCTGGGACCAGTGTTGATTGGGTTGTTCATATCAGACATCTCAATGGGCATCAAGAGCAAGATCAGTTTGTTTGCAGATGACTCCAAGATGGGAGCAGTAGTAGATGACCTAGGAGGATGGCATGGGCTGCAGGATGATCGGTCAAAATTGGAGACCTGGTCAGACACCTGGCAGTTGGGGATTCAATGCCAAAAAGTGCAAGATGCTATATTTCTGGGCAAAAAAACAAGAAGGAGCTACCAGCTGGGGGGGGGGGTCATCAAGCCATGACAGAGGAAAAGAAGGATCTGGGAGTGACTATAACGGGCTCAATGAACAACTCAGCACAATGCAGGAAGACAGCTGCAAAGGCCAACAAAATGCTGGGTTGTATTGCCAGGGGCATATCTTCAAGGAGAGGGGAAGTAAGCCTGCCGTGGTATAGGTCACTGATTAGGCCACACCTGGAGTACCTCATGCAGTACTGGTGCCCATACCTAAAGAGGGACATTAAGTTACTGGAGGGGGTGCAGTGCAGGGCAACAAAGATGATCCAAGGACTAGGGGACATACCCTACATGAGCAGGCTAAGATAGTTGAACATGTACTCACTGGAGGAAAGGAAAGACGGGGGGGATATGACTGAAACCTTCAAGTACATGAAGGGAATAAACAAGACAGGCACAGAGGGACTAGTCAAGTTAAGGAGGGTAGGGACACTCAAGGTCATGATCTCAGATTGGGAGGGGAATGTTCAGGAGGAAAATGAGAAGACACTTTTTTATGGAGAGAGTGGTGTCTGGGTGGAATGCATTGCCTACAGAAGTGGTATCCTGGAGA
Organism: Neoceratodus forsteri; assembly: GCA_016271365.2. NCBI lineage: Eukaryota > Metazoa > Chordata > Ceratodontiformes > Ceratodontidae > Neoceratodus > Neoceratodus forsteri. The sequence goes on along the minus strand of CM028137.1, from coordinate 253,654,422 downwards.
ACAGTGAACTGCTTCAAAGAGGATGGGATAGGGCAAGAGAGGAGGGAGGGAGGGTCAGGGAGAAGAAGGGGGGAAGCTGCAGTATAAGGGGTTGCTAAGCTGCCTTTCCGAACAGACTCGCTAGACCATAAGGCCTTTATCTGCTGGCAAATTCGTATGTTCGTATGTAATATATTAAACATTACAAACACGGTCACCCTAGCAGGGCACAGTGATCTGGTCATCTCTCATTAGTATTATTTTTTGTTTCAAATCATATTGGATAACTTACAGTTCATGTTACCCTGATATTACTTTATATAAACTATAGTGGTCTCTCTATATAAAGGTCCCTGTCACAAGGCTACAGTACTTCTGATACAATGGTGTAGCAGTACCTTGGCTCTTACATCCATTTATGTCCAATGTATTTACCCTTAGTATAATAAACTTCATTATAATGCCCCCAATAGCTTGACTCCCAGGAATAGCTTTACATGGAGGATTTGATATAGTTAAAGACTAGATAGTGTCTAGTTCCATCAAATAAACAATAAACTGCGACTGGGATTTGATTACTGGGACTAAATTGCACTCCTGGGGTATGAACTGCATGAGCAAAATCAAGTGCTGTTATCCTGGGAGGAAGATTTATGTACAAAGAAAATGTTTGCTGTATGTCTCGTGTTTTAAAAAAAAACAACAGCAGCATATTAGGCAACTTGGCATTTTTTTCAGTGGTTAATGTAATTGGAATGAGGGCAGCCAACCAGATTTTTGGATTGCTGTTCAACATTTTTTTTCATGTATAGTATTTACAATGGGCCTGTTATGCTGGTGCTGTTTGTAGGATTTACATTTTAACCGCAGCACAGCATTTTGTACAGACAAAAAACTTGATTAGTTTGTCATGGAAGACATGTGTGACTCTGAGCAAGTCACTTAACCTCCCTGTGATCCCGGATGCACCTGAAAATTAACTTCAGCTCAATGTACCTTTCCAGGCCATAAATTGTAAAACAAAATGCAATTTTAAAATTATATAGCCCAGGTGCCGTCTGCCAGTGGGCCACTGCCCCTGCCTGTTGGCTACTACACAGGTTAAGGGGCCTGGGCTCTGTTCTGATGGTAGTTGGGGGTTCTTTCACAAGATAAAAATAAAATAGCATAGTGCCTCCACCCAGAGTGAAATAATAGTGGGCCGGGTGTTTTAGCAGTACTACCCCCGGGATACTGTACCTACCCACCTCCCCGTTAAGCCACCCCACCCACAGAATATCACACTGTTTAGCAATACATTAAAACACATATAATTAAAGGTTGTAATGAATAATATGCTCACAACCACTTTTAACATCAACAACCATAAAGCTTTTATTGGAGGGAAAGGGAAAGGGGATAGCAGAGAAGTAATTGTACTTTAAATGCAAACTGACTTCCACAACAGTGCCCACCTCCCCACAACACATCAGCCCACCTCCCCCACTGGTACCAGTGCCCCTCTGAGTCTCTTAGGGTACCCAAACTGGTGCAGACCTGTACGTTGCCACTGGTTGGCCGGCGTTGGGGCCCTTGGAACACAAGGGTAGCTTGTAAAAGTTAAACAGCTTTACACTTGCAGACAACTTTAATCCAGACCCCCTGGTCAGAGCAAGCCCTGAGTTACTCACAGTTCTGTAGACATTGGATCTCAGGTTCTGCACAGTGAGCTTGAGGGAGGAAACAATGCTGCCATGGGGCAGTGGAGCCAATGGACAACAAAAATGCTGGATGAAGTAGCAGGATCTGGCAGCTTTCCACTTTTTGGCTTGCTTGCAGAATGTAGCAGCTTGGCACCTTCGACCTGTAAGCAGGTTGGAGAATGGGAGCTCAATGCAAGGCTTTGTGGACCACAAGTTAGCCCAAACCCAGGAGTGATCCCACGGTCTGTCTCCCCAGATAGGTCCAGATTACCATAGTACTCAGACACATGCCCATGGCAACCTGCAACCCAATCTGCCTAATTGATAAGGGTTCGCTGTTCCCCTATCTGGCTCCAAATTGTGGCTGTGCAGCTTGCAGTCTGTCTTTTACTTGGGCTGGAACTATTAGCTCCATGGTGCAGCAATGGTTCCTTGGAACTCCACCTGGCCAGTGGCTTTTGGCTAGCAGCATGCAGTCCCTGGAGTAGCACTCCACCTTTTCACAGTCAGATTTCAGCAATACAGGCAGGTACATGAGCACTGGATACCTGCAGGCCTTTTCTACAATTTCCTGCAGCTTCAGACCAAATTGCCAGCTTCAAAACCTGGCACACATACAGTTTCAAAACCTTTTTTTCCACAGCTCAGGATTCCTCAACAGCTACAAAATCACTGCAAACACTGGTTCTTCAAACACAGAAGAACACCCTTTTCCAAATTGCTCAGACGTTCAACTGTAAAACCTCAGGCCAAGCTCCAAACTTTTTTCCGGCACAGAGAATGAGCCCTCTTGGCTCAAGGAGAGCCCAAGCCAGACTGCCCCAAACTGCAAATGTCCCTGGGGTTTCACACAGAAAATCCCAGTCTCTGATTGGTTGAATCCTGCTGTCCTTCAAAGAAATTATTAAACTTAAGCCAACTTTGATTATGGATTGGTTATTTGTTTTAGTCACCTAGAATAGAGTTCACACCTCTCCCAGTAGTCATTTCAACTGTCTTAGGGCACCTAGGTCATTCATTGGCTGGCACTGGGGTCAAAGAAACAAAGATGGCTGCTTAGTACACAGCCCCATACAGTGATTATATCAGTCTCATCTTTTAAGAGTTTATGCAGCCAAAGTATGCAGTACCCATAAACGGTTGCACCACAGTCTTGTAGCGGCCTTTGCCCACTATCATCCAACTGCAGAGTTATGTTTAAAGATATTACAGTTTTTCCATCACTGCTGCCATTTAATACAATCCCCCCCCCCAAGCAGGCAGGCAGCTCATTAATACTAATGCAGCATTCATTAATATTCATAATCCCCAATTCTGTAGCTCTATAGGCACATTTTAAATAAACTCTATTGAGGCTTCTTAGGTACCTCTTCCATGTGTTTGACCCCTGTTTTACTGATCCTAGGGGTTGAGACCAACAGAAAGGCATTTGGGCTAGCACAGGAGTGGCAAGTAAACAATGCTGCACCTCTGCACATGCTCAGGCCACCGATCTTTGCTCCACCAGCCCCAACTAACTGCAAATTCACCATGGGGATGGACAAAGGTGCAGGGCACTACAGGACCCCAAAACTGGTGCTGGAGGGCAATGGGAGGTCAGCACAGTGCCCCAGAGGCAGTATGTAAGCCCCACCTCATGGGGGGGGCTACAATTATGTCCACTAAAGAACTGTCATACTAATATTTGTAAGGTGAACAAAATGGGTCCAAGTCATTGTCACAAATTTGTGTAGCAAAGTGTTCAAAATGACCCCCTTTCTGCCACAGTTGGACTTTCTCATATTGTGCTGTGCACAAAGGGGTCACAGGTCTTTCCTTGCCTAGTTGCTCAAGGTGCTGTGTCCGCAAGAGGAAAGGCATAGGGGAAACTATGTTAATGAGAGCACTTGTATGCAAATTGAGTGTTGCGGTTTACTCAGTCCCATGTCACAGTGCCAGCCAGGCTGTAGAACTACTTGAAGTAGTTGAAAAGGGGGGACACATAGACATTTCTTTGGGGGACATAGCTCTGCAAAGAACCTTAGCTAAAAATGGATGGCAGAGGGAAATGTCCCATTAAGATGGCAAAAGCAAAACGGCATGGTCAAAAACTGTGCTGTCATAACACCGTGCGTGGTTTGGAAGTTTGTTTTTCTAATCTAGCGCAGTTTGGGACCACACTGTTTTGGACTGACTGCTAGGGAAACTGGGCCTGGGAGGGAGATTCACTGGGTAGCAGGGAGTACCAATGGATGGGGCTTACTGTGGGGATCACTAGACCACCAGGGATTCCTGCAGACCTGCAGAAAAACTGAAACACTCAGTGGCACAGAGTCAGACGTACAAGTAAGGGTTAGGCGGGTTGGAGATAGAATACAGTAATTCTCTGTTTGGCATAGCGCTATATAACTGGTGCTATGCCATGCACAGTCCTGAGTGTGTTCTGCTGACAGGTGTGCTCAGTGGAGAAAACATTTACATTGTGCTTAAGTCAGCGGGGAGACTCTTCCACCACTGAATAAAGCAACCTTATGTGTATGACAGATTTGGGGTGTTCGCAACAGGGAAGCATACTTACACTCCAGAATTGCACCACCAGCAATTGTGATTGTGTATCAGGCCCAATGATTTTTTATCATTTCTGCCTTTGTTGACAGACCGATTCGAGCAAAACTATTCTGTTGACAAAAATGTGATTAAATGCATTTTGTTAACACAGTGAAGTAAGACACATGCATTGGACCATATCTCTGAAATGTCCCAGTTTGGAATCATTCATTTCTTCTGTACCTCATAAAACTAATGTATGTTTCTACCACTATTAAGAAAGGATTTAAAAAAAATTGAAGTTACTGGGGGGCACACAAACTTCTATGCTGTTGACCAGGGTCCAGGAACATGTCACAACCCCACTCAGCAGGGCAGGCCCTCTGCTCCCACAGTGCCAACCTCCGAGCGCAGTATTGTGAACCGGTAACAGAACAGGGTAACCCTCCTGCCTGTTTGTGTGTCCGAATCACCTTTGGTCTCAAGTTCTAGGGGGATTCAAACTGTGAACCTTATGCTAGCATACCCAAATGTACAGGCTCAGATAATTTTGCGCTTCGGGGAATGCCAGATATCTTTCGCCTAAGGGTGCCTAACCAGGTATCCAAAATGAACCCTTAAAACTCTATGACAGACCTTAGGTAAATTCTTACCTTTTTTCAGTTCAGTAACACCATTAAGCTTATGAACAGTTATCAACTTTAACCATCTATACTTCATATGCAAAAGAAATAACTTTAAAGGCACACCAGGCAGTCTCTTTAAAATAAGAGGTTTACTTAGAAAATTAATAAAAATATGTCAAATATAAACACAGAACAATATATCACATGGCATACAATCACTTACTGTAAAAGAAAACAAGGAAAAAGTACAAACATAAACTCCTACCACAATACAATTAGACTTTCCTATCTAATGTATATCCTTCTTACAGTGCTTATAGTAGATGTTGTTTCTAAGAGCCCACCAAGAAAAAGTGTGATAAATGATTAGCCACAGAATAGTTTAAACTGACTCTCAAACACACCTCTTCCATGATGTCACCCAGCTCCTCCCTGTTAAATGTAAAAAAATAATACACACAGGATGTCCTATCGGGAGGTATATTAAATAAGGTGACATCAGTAAAAACTAATTTCCCAATATGACTCTTTGATCTATATTCCCTCTTTGATCTCTGAGCAGTTCCTGTTCCCAGCCCATATGCAAAGACCTTTACAACTCTGCAGTTTTCTCACCTAGATGTCATATAGCTTCTTAACCCAGTTGATATTAACTGTTCTTCCTCTAAGACATCATAAAATGTATATTTTAAGTTTCCAGCTTCAAAGAAGCACAGGTCAATCAACAAGGCCATAAAATGCAACTTCTTGGAAGTTAATCACATTACAGAGCTCTGCTGTTTAACATATATCCTGTCATTTTAACTGAAACCTGGAGAGGGGTCATCCCACAGACTGTCTCAGGAGAGACACTCAATAACACATTCTATATACAAATATCATAGAGCAATCATAACCAGCTGGCCAAGCATCACAGAGCATACTCAGGGAGCCAGGTTTTGAGCAGCCAGGGCTGTGGAATGCTATGAACCACAGCTCAAGCCAGTCTGGGGAAAGGGGACACAAGGTTGTGGCAGCACAGTGGTCACTCACATTGTGAGCCATAGAGCCTACTCCCTCATGATGGATGGTACTGGAGCACGAGTGTGCTGTGTCAATCATGTCAACAGAGGTTTCAGCCTGATTTCTGGGTGTCAGGAATAACTGGAATAAGGAAGCTGAAGACCCTGCGGTGCAGTCAAACTGACTGCTTGAATACACTTAGGCCCTTTGTCATGGATACTGTCATCCTTAGAACTGTGCTGATAGTGGGCTAGTGGTCCACAGGGTTGAGTGGTTGTCCAGGCCCAAGGTGGGTAACTAACACCAGGATCAGGGAAAAAGTATATGGAAATAAAAATCAAGTTACAATCTAGTTTTTCAAAAAATGCTTTCTCTAAGATCTTTATTCTAACAGTTTTTTTTTTAATAATTTTTTCTTCCTATGGTCCCCCCTGGCTTTGGGGACCCACTAGTCTGGTCCCTTGGTTCACACCCCAGCCTCACTGCTCCACCATCTCCCAGGGATTACCTTCCTGATTTTGGCTACCATGGCTTACCCCCCAAGGCAGGACATTCAAGGTAGCCCTAAACTCCTCCACATATTTTAAGCTCCAGTACATATAGACTGCCTCAGTCGATGGATGTGAAGCCTGCAGGAGTGGAGTGGATTTTTCTTGTGCTGCAGGGGAGGATTACTATCTTTTTCTTTCCCTTCCCCAAGAACAATGTCAAATGACCCCATTAGATGCACTTCTGCACTAAGACAAGCTGTTGTTCTCCCTTCCCCTACATGCATACTCAGCTTGTATCTCCCTCTGAGGTCACCCTGGGTGTAGAGTAACATCAAGGATGCATGCCTCCCCTCCTGGAAGGTAAGGAGCATCCACTAAGATGCTCAGCTGTCCTTCTCCAGTTGGCCCTCCGACCAGCTAAGCCAGTTCCCCAAACTCGGGTTGCTGGTATTGTGAGCTATTACCCTCCCACTGTGCTAACAGCCTGCCTATTCCAACAGTTTCTTGAGGTAATAGTACCATTTTTTAATATGTAAGCCTGATTTTGGTAATACATCCTTCATTTTAAGATGTATCCCTGATTTGTCCACAGAGTTAAGGCTTTTACAAATGCATTTTGTCCACAGTATTAATTGCTTTGACAAAGTGCATTTTGTGAAAAAAAAAAGAGGTTTTGAAAATATGCATTTGGGCCGGGATGAGTACCTGGATGTTAAGATCATATTTATCATGGGATAACTCAGAAACTAAAATTTGCAGACTAGGCCACAGAGCCAGTTTTTTCTGGAGAGAGGCACAAAAAAACTGATCAGTATTCTGTTGGTTAGCTGAAAGGGTACACTGAGAAACGAAACACTTACCAAGAGGAACTTTTGTTAAACCTTTGATACCTAACAGAGAAGTTCCAAACTGACACGCATCTCTGACAAAAACAGATAACATGAATTTTAGACAAGTGAAAGGAGTAAGGACTTCTGATTGGCTTAAACGTATGCCATTGGCCCAAGTTGCTGCTTTGCATATTGTTCCCTGTTTTCAGTTGTAACTGTCAATTTTATTGTTATTCTTTGGTAACAGGGTAGATCCCACTAACCACAAGGCACATTTCCAGGGGCAACTTGGGACCAATGAGAATGTTAAGGGATCTGCTCAGGGTCACACAGTATGCAAGTGGAGTTTGTGACAATCAAACCCAGGTCTGTTGGCTGTATTAAGCTTGTTTACAGCCTGTTGCTCTAACCTCTCAGCTATACTGCCAGCCCAGTTGGGATCACATTACCCTGTTCTGTTGTTTTCTATTTTCATATGCCTAGTGTACCTACATGCCAAAAAATAATAAATAAAATACACAAAATGGATCATGTCCCATACTATATATCATCAAATGTTGACTGAAGCAGTCACACATATGGAGGGTCAGTTGGATGTTTTTGAGTGAGATAGTTAACTTTTTTCAATGGTGGGTGACCTGGCTTAGTTCTAAACTCCAGTTCTCCACTCTGATGCCTCCATGTGTCCCTCAGTCCTCCTTTTTTTTGATGCCCCTGATCGTCCATATAACTTTAACTCAACCCCTCCCTCGGGCAGCTGACCTTAATGTTCTTTTCAGGATACAATGTGGGGCAGATAGTCTTTGGGGCCATCTGTAGGTCTTTGGTGCATGAAGAGGACTATTATCATCCTTGCAGGCACTGCCATGTTTTCCCCTCTAGGCCCTCCCACCTCCCTATTCTTGATGCCCCACTTGCTATGCCAGCCTTCTGGGTGAGGCCTGGTATTGCATGATCAGTCATAACATCCATGCTACACCATATCCCCAGTGAAGGAGGCACTCATGGCAGCAGGGCTAGCAATACCCTGTCCTGAAGTCTCAGTAACACTGGCTGTGCAGTTCATCCTACACTGCAGTGGCCCAGGATGGGGAGTTGGGCTCAGGATCAGAACTCAGACCTCCTGCATGGTAGTGGGATGCACTCCCCCAATATCCTTGGGCAAGGCTTCTTGGGAGGAGTTTTTATATTAAATTAAGATAACCATAAATCCATGTGACTATAAAAAATGAATTCAGTGGGCAGCCACCACCCCCCCCAGCTGGAAAAAGCAAAAGTTGGTGCATATAATTGTAACATGATGATAAATCCACCCCTCTCCTCCAAGTGCTTTATCATGTTTAGTTGAGCAAAATATGAGAATCAAATGACAACTAAAACCTAATGTGGACAGAATGCATTTTTATCAAACCCTTAACTTAATTCTTTGGACAAATGTATTTTGTGAAGCTCTTTGTTTGGTGGATATACTGTGTCCTGCTCTGCTCTGTTGTAATCACTGATGCCACGTGATCGCTGTGACCACTTAGCAACAGTTAAGACCTCATCAGGGTTCACAGTCCTTCCCTGAATTGCCAGAAAAGTGTTTGGGACTATGGTGGGAAGGGATTGACATGCAAAGGGCCTGCAGCTCTATTCACAGACCATGGTGTCCCTTGCGATCACTGTCAGCGTTCTGTGACCTCCCCTCTATAGGCAGGTGGTATAGGGGCACAGTGTTGCAACTGGAACCAGACAAGAAGTAGGGAAGGTAGTTTGGTGGGCAAAATGGTGGTTGACCTGCTTTCTGTTTGGATTGGGGCAAGGGAAATAGCAATGGAAACCAGGCAGAGCTTGAGTATATAGGAATCCAATGGATTACCAAGGTGGGATCCATTGGGCCTTGAAGATTCAAAACCTACTACCCCAATAGGGGTCTAAAAAGGCAAGGCTGTATTAGGGTGGGGGAGGCTTCTAGGCAGCATAACCATTCACTAAAAATTCACAACATAGCATAGCACCGTGAGACCAGCACTTCTGTCTGCTTTGACTCTGTCTGTGGTGCTTACCTGTAAATTAATGAGAGTAAGCACTATTTGCATCCACTAACACCCTGACAATCAATTTGCATTGGGACTTAGTCACAGAGGAACATTTTCCTTTGTGATGAAATATGAGTTTTGTTTATGGTGTAAAAAGTTGCTCAGACAACTGGACAATAGTTTGCTCCTTGCTTTGTGCTGCCAACCTTTAGGGCATAGAGCATTAACTCTAACCACCATGTATTTGCTAGGCCACTAACTTCATTATGTAGACACAAGTATTTTATTAAACACCGTTCTTTATTGTGTCAACAAAATACATTTCATCACATACTTGTTCATAGAATGTAATTTTGCTCAAAGCATTCTGTCAGCTAAAAGGAACATCCTAAAATTACTTTGTCAAAAAAACAAACAAATTGCATGCTATTTTTTGTGGGAAAAATGGAAATTTTAAAACTTCTTCCATGAACCCAGTGAAGACTAAGTTCATTTTGTAGACAATGGCTATTATATAAATAAAATGTTACTGTTGCAAATGGCACTCCATGCAGACCTTTACTGTAAGAAAAGAAGTTACTGGAAGAGTTTAGTACAGTAAAAGAAATTATAGATTGAGGGAGCACTCCCAACCAGTCGGAGCACTCCTTTCTTCTGTGCGTGACATACTCTTATTCCGTGATCAATAATATAATAGCATGTCCCCCATTGCCATCATTGCTGTATAAGAGTGGTTTCACTTGCGTTCAGCTTAAGCCAGAACAGCTCAGCTTCATTTCGCTGTTTTCACTCCAGCCGAACGTGCATGAAGCCACTATTATACAGCAATGAGGGGCTCCAGGGGACATATTAACATACTGTATAACAAACTAATTCTGCATTGCTACATTGACAACAGTGATGTGCTGCCACATTTTTAATAACAGTCTCTCATGATTTTATGAGTAGATCTCTTACCCTTCTGTCCATTTCATTTTCATAATGGAGGACATAAATTAACAACCACCTCTACAGAGTGTGTGAGAGCCCCTCCAGCACATCGCTGATAGACAATAAACTGTTGCTCATGAAGTGAAATTGGAAATTGTTAGAAGCTGAATCAGAACTGATTAAATTAAGACACTGTCTCAGTAGAGAATACTGGATGGGTAACCATGCAGAACGAGTGTGTTCTGCCACAGAGGGGTCTGAATCCCTTTCACCTCAAGAGTGAAGCTAGAAGGGTCCTTGAGAATCAGACCCCGAGGTGGCAGATACATGGTTCTGCATGGGGTGGCCCATTCAGTATCTTTTTGCAGTGTATGGTGTCCCTCAAATAATTTTTTTGCCTTTATAAATGCATTTTATTCCTACAGAAAGAAAGTGTCTCTGAGCACTAGGAAACAGAGTTGTGTGGTTGCTAGGGACTGGGTGTCCCTAAATCAGCAGTGCACACACCCATTGGTTGCCTCCCTACTGTGGGAGAGATTAAAAAAAAACATGGCGGCCAGATGACTCACTTAGCGAGTCAAGAAACAGTCCCAAGGCCAAAATTTGTAAGTAAATATTTTTTTACATCTCAAATATGGTTGATCTAGCATTTACCTTTGAATATAATTTACTGCTCTCGTGTCTGAAAACTTCCACGGCAGTTTTCACTGTGTTTTAACTAACATTGCCACCTGGTGTTTTTTTGTTGCTGATTTAAATATACAGCACGAGTTTCTCACTCTAAATGAATGAAATGCTGTTCTGCACATACAGTCAGTACAGCATTCCATTTATTCATGTGTGTGCGGATGAACAAAGTTTCAGTATGGTAGAATTTTAAGTTAGTATAATGTTCCACCATACACTATAATGTAATAACTAACACTCATATTACAAAGTCTAAATTTAGAATTATTTTTACTGAACTTGATTATTTTAAAACAATCTCCAAATATATCATAATACGTATAGAACATGTAGTGCTCCCAGACTGATTTTGGCCTTTTCAGTGTACTGTAACTCCAAGCAATTTTCCTGGGTTGTCCTGTAGATTGCTCTGATTCCAGTGAAAGCTAAATTGCTCCATTTTCCTGTATAAGCAATGCAAGTCTATGGGAACAATTTCCATGTAGATAGCTCCATTTTCATGTAAAATACAGGCGTTTCCACAGGTCTGGGAGCCCTGTACCCTACTTCTCATATTCATAAGGCTACCAGTGTTTGGCTCTCTTGGGCAGCTACTGTATATGAAAAACTATTAGCAGCCACATTATTGTCAAGATTGTTCTGGAGTCAGTCAATATTATTGGATGTCACATTTTTATTTATAACGACATTTCACATTTACTTGTTAATACCATATTTCTTTATTTAGATCCTGCAGCTGGTGGTTCGGATGATTGGGCTTATGATGCAGGCATCAAGTACTCATTTACTTTTGAACTCCGTGACAAAGGCAGATACGGCTTCCTGCTGCCAGAGTCTCAGATCAAGCCAACCTGTGAAGAAACACATTTGGCGGTCAAATACATTCTTGAGTATGTTCTTGACCATCCATATTAAAACGTAAATTGAAAGCATTAAAAGCAAGCTTGGCTATTACATGAAATGACTTGGGATTTTTTTTTTAACTTGAATGACACACGATTGTTTAACTTGTACAAGAGGACTGTAGCTGACCCCAGCTGTTGGGTACTGTGAGACACCCCATCATAAGAAGAGGGCCAACCAGGGTTCCTACAATTCATTTGTGGGGCTGCAGACACAAGGGGAGAATGACCACCATAAGGAAATTATTGACTAGCAACACAATAATTCATTCTTCACACTTAAACATTCTCACTCAAGTCAAGAGGTTTATTCAGTACAGCTGGTAACATAAACTACAACAATATCATCATAGGCACTACACCACTAAGGAGGACCTCAGTTAATTAGCAAACAATGTTATTTTGATTTTATGCTTTCTTAGTAACACATTAATCATATGGAATCTAACTTCACTAATCATTTGCATTAGCTTCATCTATAGTACACAAGGAGATATTGCCCAAGCATAGGGCATTAGTTTCCACTCGGGAGGAACCCACTTCTTGGGGACAGAGCTGCAATTAAGAAGTTCAGTGTACAGTTCATTTATCCATCCATCTGGCTGCTTGTTTGCTACATTCTAAAACCCTTTCTCTAGGTAGCACTCTGTGATCACTAACCATCCAGGCTGCTAGCTGCAAACTTCATAAATAGCACTCTGATGGGTTTTTATTTATTTATTTGAGGTTTAGTAACTGGGTAAGTCCACTGAGACAATTACAGTCCCATTTTCAGGGTCGACCCAGGGTTGCAACAAGCAATACAGAACAGTGCAATAAAACAGAAAAAAAAATTAAGATAGCAAAAAAATGACATACAGCATTAAAGAAGGTATAAAAATATGATACATAATATACAGAGAATAAAAAAGGGTTTATACACTTCAATAAAGTCATAAGTACAAGGCTTAGTCAATTGAGACTACAGGCTACAGAACTATTAATGGAAAGATAAATTATGATTATGGGGGAGGTCAGACAATGAGCAGGTAGTACACAAAGGTAAGGACAGGGGGCAGGGAAAGGGGCAAAGTTCAAGGGTTAGGTAGGAGGAGGAGAAAGGAATAGAGTGTTGTAAGAATATATAAGGCATCATTGGAAGCAGGAGCATGATATAGAGTCTGAGAGAGACCTGCGGATTAGATTGGAACTTGGGGAGAGTGGAACAAGACAGGATAGAGGGAGGAAGGGAATTCCAGTCAGACACTGCCGCAAAAGAGAATGACTTGCGGGCAATAGCTAGTCGCAATTTAGACTTTATGAGAAGGTGAGGGAAAGGCAGATCTGAGGGTGTGAGGAGCTTGTCTAAGGCATATAGTCTCACGGAGGCAAGGAGGTGTGAATTTATGGACAAGCTTATACATGAAGCTCAGGTAGGTATACCTCAGTTTAGATTCGCAATGCAACCAACCTAATAAGGAGAGGACGTTACAGTGGTGGAGGTGGGCATTATCCCCAAGGCAAACCTTCCTACTCTATGGTAAGCCTGGGTGAGTAGAGACAGGGTTGTGGTATTAGTTGAGAGCAATAAAGGAGCACCATAGGTTAGGAGAGGAAGAAGGGATGATGAAGCAATCTTAAGGCAGAAGGAAGAAGTGAGGAAGGGACGGATCCGATAGAGGAGGCCTAGTTTTTGGTTTAGAGATTTAGTGACAGAGACATGTGTATTAAGGGAGAGCGAGGTGTCCAAGGTGATACCCAGGTATTTAAAGGAATGGACAAACTCAAGGGTATCACCACTGAGAGAGGTAATGCTAAGAGGTGAGAGAGTACGCATGGAGAAGGGTAGGTGGGTAAATAGCATTCTTTTAGTTTTTTTCATATTAAGAACAAGATGATTGTGCCTAAACTAACCCCCACGGGAAGCAAAGCCAGAAGCAAATTCTCTATTTATCAGATCAATATCAGGAGAGGAGTGATAGATGATTGCATCATCTGCATAGAGGTGTACGGAAGCCCCTCCACAGAAGCTGGGTAAGTAATTAATGAATAGTGAGAACAACATTGGACCTAAAATGGAGCCCTGTGGAACACCATGAGTTATGGGTCTAAGATCAGAGATGGAACCAGCCCACTTGACCTTTTGAGAATGGCAGGACAGATAGCTTTGGTCCCAGTCCAGTGCACTGGTATCCAGACCAAGAACTTGAAGCTGATGGAGCAAAAGACCGTGAGTCACCAGGTTGAACACTTTTGTAAGGTCGATGAAGATGGCACCAAGGGCAGAACCTTGGTCCATTGTCTGGAATATGTCTAAGGTCACTTCTATCAAGGCAGTAATGGTACTGTGATTCCTTCCAAAACCATGTTGATAGGGGGAATGGTAGATTGTGATGTTCCAGGTAGTTCTGAATGTGGTTGTATACTATTCGCACTTGAATTTTAGTCAATGGGCAGAGGATGGATATGGGTGTAAAGTTTTCGACAACAGTGTTGGGTCCCCTCTTATGCACAAGAACAACTACCACCACCTTCCATTTGTCTGGAACAGTGCTAGATAGGAAGGACCAGTTGAATAAATCACAGACAGGGCAAGTAAGGGCTGGAGCACCCAGCTTAAGAAATTTGGGCTCAAGGGAGTCATGACCAGGAGAGCGCTCAGCTTTTAAATTAGCAAGAAGCCTCTAGACCTCTTTGAGGAAGGTCAGTTTCAAATGGAAAGCAGATCAAGCCTGAAGGGTGGTCAGGAGGGATGGGGCAGTGAGGAGAGAAGACAAGTTATGGAAGAGTGAGGTGTATTTACGGAGATCAGTAAAGAATTAATTAAATCCAGAGGGGATAGACTGTAAGGGTGAAGCCATGAGCAGAGATGGAGCTCAGGATTTCAGCAGCCTTCCCTTTGACCAAAGAATTAACCTGTTTCCAGAATTCCTTAGGGTTACAAAGGTGCTCAGTTTGTAGAGATTTGTAGTGGTGGTATTTGGCTTTGTGGAGGGAATTTTTACATTTGTTTCTGAATTGTCTGTAGACTTGGTAGTCTGAAGGCAGTCCACTTTTTTTATAGGTCCGTCAAGCTCTGTCATGGTGGGACATAAGCATCCTAATTTCTTTAGTGAGCCAAGGAGCCTTGACACCCTTGGACTTACATTTTTTCAGAGGGGCATGGTTATCGACAATTTGAGTGAAGGTGGATATTAAGAAATCCAAGGCTTGATTTTTAGTAGGGAGAGTCTTAATAGGGCTCCAGTCAGTGTTATTGATAAAGGTAATGAAGATGCTAACATCAAACCTTGACATGCCCCGAACCAGGGAGATCTTGGTAGGGGAGTTGGGACAATTATTCCTCCAAACACAGAAAGTAGGGGAATGGTTGCTTATACAGTTCAAGAGGACACCCACAGCTTTGATCTTCAGGGGGCAGTTAGTGACCATCCAATCAAGCAGAGAGTGTTTTCCAAACTTGGCATTGATACGTGTTGATTCCTGTATGAGCTGTGTTAGGTTGGAGTCTGCAAATGTTGTACACACTTTGTCAGCATCAGGGTGAAGTCAGTCAATACTGAAGTCACCAGAGTATAAGATCATGGTGGAGAAGATTGGCTAGGGAGGTTAGGAAGGGGGGGAGACTCAGGGAAGCCTTGTTGGGGGGCAGATATGCACACTCAATGATAAGTTTCTTGACATTACCAAGAGTTAGGGAGATGAATAGGGATTCTACAGAGGGGGAGCCAGTGTCAGGATCAGGGAGTCTGATGACGTCCAAATCAGACTGTGAGTAGATAAGAACACCACCACCCCTTTTTCCCACCCTGTCCTTTCTGAAACAGTTATAACCAGGAAGTGCCACCTCGTGCTGCTTAATAGCTGGCTTAAGCCAAGATTCAGATATGCATAAAATGCATAGTATGGGCCCAGCTACAAATTGGCATCATCTTGAGGAAGACCCAGCTTGGGCATGACACCCAATAAAGTGTGTCTACATAGAAACATAAACGTAAAATTTGATGTCAGAAAAGGACTGTTTAGCCCACCTAGTCTGCCCAGATGTTCCCTACCGCTTCTGTCTCAACAGACACTATCTGGTCTTCGTCAACCTCCCTGCATCCTGTCTAATATACCGCTGTGTCTATCCCATGCTTGAAGCCCCCAGTGTTCTGGCCTCCACCACTTCTGCTGGCAATTTATTCCAGGCATCAGTCTCTCTTGCAGTGAAGAAATATTTCCTCACATCACTCCTGAATTTCCCCCCCAAACTTCATTGCATGCCCCCTGGTCCTGTTGCTTGTTTTCATATGAAAGGGATTCCCACCTGAACCCTATTCCCCTCTTTGGGGTACTTGTAGGTTTCAATAATATCCCCCCCCCTCTTCTTTCTTCCAGAGTGTACATGCTTAGATCCCACAGTTTCTCTTCGTAGGGCTTCTCATGCAAATCATGCACCATTTTAGCTGCCCTCCTCTGGACTGCCTCTACTCTGTCAATGTCCTTCCTGAGGTGCGGTCTACAAAACTGAACACAGTACTGTAGGTGTGGCTGTATCTGTGAGTGATATAATGGCAACACCACTTCCTCCTCCTGCTGGAGATACCCCACCCCATGCAACCCAGTATTTCACTAGCCCATCCCTTACCTTGTCACACGGCCCTGCCACCTTGAGGTCCTTATCTATGATTTCCTAAGGTCACTTCCCTGGCTAGTGAATGTTAATATTTCCCTCCCCCATTATATACTCAGCATTGGGGTTTCTATGTCCTAAGTACATTATTTTGCCCATTTTGGCATTGAACTAGTTTAACCCCAGCTGCCATGTTTCTGATCATTCCTTGATTTGATTCCCAAGATCCCTGACATTTTTTCCATCTCTTTCCGAATGTCTACCCTATTGTACATTTTGGTATTATCTGCAAAAAAGGTGTTCCTTTCCTTCCAGATATTCTACAGTGTTCCCTATAGAGATATTGAAGAACACTGGTCCTAGCACTGGGTCTTGTGGTACCCCACTTGCCACACACCACTCTTTTGTATAGGTGTTGTTAACCACCACCCTCTGTCTTCTAGCCTAACCCAGTTTACCACTTGGGATCCCACTCCTAGGTTAATCACCTTCCTAATTAGCCTTCTATGTGGCAGTCTTTCAAATGCCTTGCTAAAGTCTAAATAGGCCATATCCACTGCTCTCCCCTGCTTGATCTGCTTGGTCACCCAAAGAAATGTACTAGAGTTGTTTGGCATGACCCCTTCCCCCAAGAATCCGTATTGTCTGTGGTCTTGCAGCTCATTGGATTTAAGATACTCTGTCATCATTTCTTTCAGTAGCATTGCCATCAATTTTCCCACCACTGAAATGAGACTGACTGTCTTATAGTTGCTAGCCTCCCCCTACTGCTATTTTTACGGCTGCATGGGCAGAGCCCTGCAGATGTTTTGCAGGTAGAAAAGGGTGACGTCATGTTTTCCATCAGTGGAACTGTTTTTCCTCCGCCTGATCCTCCCCCCAAGAAGCAATCTGCCCATGTTGTCCCTATGGACTGCAGCACTGCACTGTATCACAGTGGGTGTTTTTTTTTTTTGTGGGCGTAGCTACCGATACGTCTGGCACGCCATGCCATGCAGCACACCAGTCACTAGATAGACAGACACAGGGATAAACAGAACCCAGAAACCTGGCAATATAAACAGAACCCAAAAACCTGGCAATACAGTGCTAACTTGTCAAACAACAATGTAAACTGTGCTAGAAACTTTCCATTTAACTACATAATGTGTACATACTGTGCACGTCCACACTGTAAAAACTTGTCAGTAATGTTTGCCCACAGAAGGCGAGCGAAACCTAAACAGACAATAAAGCTACCAATATGAGCTCCATAAAACTCCTCTCCCAACAGTGTAGTCAAGTCGAAACCGTGCAGGCACAGTCACTGGCTTTCCAAACCGATCCTGAACTCCTATTGAAATAATCACCACGCTTACATATTGATTACCTTTTCGTGCAGTGGTCTGTCCATTTAACGTCAGCTCACCTTATGCTGGCCTCATTTCACGGTGGGTCTCCTTCTGGGTCAGCAAGAGGCACATCCAAGGACATAGCTACTGATACGCCTGGCATGTCATGGCATGCTGCAGACCAGCATGGGGGGTAGCAGGAGCCGGCTGGCATGTCTGTGTCCATAAATCCTTTGTCTTCTTTTTTTTTTCGCATGCTTTTCCTGGTCGTATACCAGTTGCAAAGTTTAGGTAAGGAGGGGATGGTCTCACCAACGACATGCACGCCTGCGCCCAGTTGACCTGATTGAGACATATATGCTTCGTTCTCAATCAGGTCCACTTGTGAGAAAAAGGAGGCATGGCTAATAAGGGGTGGGACAGGTGGGCTCTTTAAATTCCCTGGAAACTAGTGCTTGTTCTGAGTGTTCAAATTGGAACAGAAGAACTGTGGAGTAGTTGTCTGGATTCAAGAGATTGTGCCTCAGAGATCTTTTAGAGTGAGCTACCATAGTCTGGAAGCCGTAAATTCAAGCTGGGAAAGGAACCAGGTGACTGACTGACTTAAGGAATGGAGGAGCCACTGCAGCCTAGGACCATCTGGGGGAGAGATTGGAGCGAGGAGTTGGGGAAGCCAGGGAACGAAGGAGCTGAACGGGAGTAGACACTAGAGCCAGAGGAGACTGCTTTGCTGCTGCCTGCTTGCCTACTTTTGGTGCAGTCGGGATGGAGAGACTTGCAGAGAGCTGAGCTGCTGATCCAGCAAAGGGAGCCTTAAACAGAGCCAACCAGTGTGTTTATTGTTGCCTACTGTTACTTGTTGTAGTGCTGTCTACTGCTCTCGGCCGCCTGAGCTGTCGTCTCTTCTCCAACTTTCTGTGTCCGACTCCCTGGAATTTATTTCCTGGCTGCTTGCCTTCAATAAGTACACTTTGTTGCTTGATGTCGCCTACTAGCCGGTGCTGGTGACGTCCGCCGTTGGTCACAAACTCAGTCTTGTAGTTGGACACTGCTAAAGTGCGTTTTGCTGCATCTGCCTGTACTGTTTAGTCTGCCCTGCACTAGCCAGAAGGAGGACCATCCTCATCTGCTCACCAACAGTTACATTTTTGGAGGGTTATTTTGTGGCAGTGGTCTGTGTGTGTGTGTGTGTGTGTGTCTTCATTTCTTACAGAATAACCCAGCCTGAGATGCCCTGCTTGAACCAAGCTATTTAATGAACTGAAAGTTGTTACTTGCTCAGGGTCACATAGTAAGCAGTGGTGGTCCTGGTGGGATTTGAACATCTGTCTTTTTCCTCAAGACTGGGCTCTAAGCACTATACCACAAATTTCTGTTTTAGTTTGAACAGAACAAGCTTGATGCAGCTTTAAACTGATTTTAATAGCATAAGCTGTGTAATTAACTATTCCTGCCTAATGTGATGCATCATTAAACTAATTTACCCTAATTCCACCAAAAAAAGCTATAATGTCACAGTGGCGAATCTAGAGTGGCAAAGGGGGCAGCTGTATATCCCCCTCATTGTTGCTCACTTAGTGTTGCTGCATTTCACTGTAACAAATCTTATTTTCACACCTTGCCTCACAGCACACCGGCGACCCAGGTTCAGGAACAAGCTCGGGTCAGCGGAGCTGGATAGAACTGCCAACAGGCAGGCTGTCCTCTCCAGGAAGGGGATGCGGCACTCCTCGGCCAATGGTGACCCCTAGTGGAGGCTAGGAGTGGCACGGGCACAGAGGGGGCCAGGCGTTAGGCCATGGGGTGGGGGAAAGGAGCCATCACCGGGGCCGTAGGTTGCATGCGCACCTTCACACCGTGTGCTGCTACTCCTGGGGCTCCTGGGTGATAACCAGAGGCAGAAAACTCTGGCAGCAGCAAGATGATGACCGACTCCCCACAGGCTCCGCTCCCAGGCCGGGTTCAAGGTAACGCCAGCTATTCCGGGGATGGAGCGGGGGGGGGGACAGTTGGAATGGGGCTGAGGTGGAAAAATAGAGTTGTGAAAAAATAAATAAATAAATCTTATTTTCACCAATAAAGGATTTAAAAAAATGCATATCAGGTATGCATGCCACCACAGCATTCTCGTGGACCCCCACTGTAAAGCCATCAGTTACACTGTGTGTGTGTGTGTGTGTGTGTGTGTAACTGCTGTCTGCTAACATATTTAAATTCTCTGCTTGTAATTATTTTCTTGTAAACAGCTAAATTTAGAGGTAGAGCTCTGCATTGTAACAAGAATAAACAGGGGCCAGTCAATGGAGTCTGTCACTTGGTGATATCAGTTGGTGCTTGACTAGAAGAACAACTGAAAATCACAGCTCCATGGCAGAACAAATAGCAGCACTCAACCAACCAAAAATTAGCCAAGAAATGTGCTTTAATTTTGGCAGATTTACTTGTTCCACTAAGGTAACGTGCAGAATTGGTCAAGGATTAGTCAAGATTCAGGGTGGCTTTATTTCACTCCAACCAGTCCAGAGTTCCTCTGGTCGGCCACGCCTAGTGTGCAAGTTTTACATACTGACATTTCTGTGTGTGTGTGTGTGTGTGTGTGTGTGTGTGTGTGTGTGTCTGTCTGTCTGTCTATAAGGCAGCATGGTAAACAACCTTGGGGCTCCATAAGCTGATCAGAACCACAGGGTGGCCATGAACTCAGAGGGCTATAAATTATACGTTTGTAACTTTAAATGCAGTTCCCAACCACACATTTCTGCTGAATACATTTTAAACATTGCCCAATGACTTATATTAATTATAGCCTGCAATTAATACAAGGCTCAGCAGAAATGTGTGCTTTGGGAAACCTAGAAGTTGACGGCGGATAAGGAATGCCAGGCCCATCCAGTCTGCTCATTTTTGTACCTTATGAATGTGCCATAGGCCTTTACTTTGTCAATGGCCCATCTATTCATACTCATCTGTATTGCTCCCTTATCCCTATCCTATGCCTGTTTGAATTCCTGCACTGTATTCATATCCACCACTTCCTGAGGTAGGCCCGTTCCACGCATCCACCACCCTTTCAGTGAAAAAGAACTTCCTCACATTACACCTTAATTGGCCTCCTTCTAATCTCATGCTGTGTCCTCTTGTCCTGCTATTTTTCTTATATTGAAACATGTTAGACTTTTTCACCTTATTAATGCCTGAATGTTTCAATCAGATCACCTTTCTCCCTCCTTCGCTCTGGGGTATACATATTGAGCTCCTTTAATCTGTCATTTGTTTTCTGATGCAGTCCCTGCACCATGTTGGGTGCCCTTCTTTGGACTACCTCCATTTTGTTAATGTCCTTGTGCAAGTGTGGCCTCCAGTACTGCATACAGTACTCTACTCCAGATGGGGCCTAATCAGTAACTTGTAAAGAGAGATGGCGATAGTGGAGGGTCCCTTTTTAGGGCAGACAGTCAAGACAGAAGGAAGGGGGGAATCTGTATTTAGAGATTAAGAGAAGCACTTAAATGGCTGAGACAACCACTTACCCTCCACCTCTGTCTGGGCAGGAAGGGCTCTGGAGACAGTTGATGGAGAGGCTGGTTTAAAGCCCTTTTCAGGGTTGATAAGTAGGGGGAGACTTTTTAGTGTCTGAGCTATACACAGAACAGGGGAAGCTGACTGGTTTGTCAGGGCAGAGCAGAAAGGATATATTTAGGGCCCTTGTCAGTGCTACTACTGAACAGGAGGGGGAAGTAAATAAAAAGCCCTTATCAGGACAGTGAAATTGGGGCACATTTGTGAAGTCCTTGTCAGGGCCATGTAGCAGCCAATGGATAATATTTAATAGCAATTTTTACAATGAACACCATCAGTTAAGCCCATTGCAGGGCACTGTATGAACCATGGGGGCACATTAGTTAGCTTGTATGAAGAAACAGAAATGTAATAGTAGTAAGGAACCCTGTCCCTGCACCTTAAAGCCACTGAATGGACTTCTTATTGATTACGTTGCTCCTTTTTCCACTTGGCTCTGGTAAGGTGATCCTCACATCAAGAAATTGCAACATATCTCATTACAATTACAATCCAAAACCATTGGCCTGCGAAATAGCCAGATCATTGCAGCATTAAAGGAATTTGGATTTTGCAGTGTAGTAGCCAAGGTTTTTATATATATCCTCATAAATTTAGCAAGGCGAGGTGGCAATTATTTAGATTAGGGGATTTATAGTGCCCCTGTTCCCTCTTTCTGTGGATTACGGTATTGTGACTCCTCACCGACGTAATGAGCACTGACTCAGCGGATACACCCCCCTTCTATAGTTGCCTAGTAGCATAGAAATATTGCGTTTCAGACATAACACATTATAAAAGTAACCACTCTCAGCCTCATACTGTCCCCTAAAGTAAATAAAAGGCAAATATGCAGTTTGATGGGGTCTGTACTTCTCCTGCACAGCTAGAAAGCATACAGCTAGAAATACTGCATTGCACAACAACGAACCAAAATAAGAAATTAATCAAATAACAAAAACCGGTGACTCGGACTACATTAAAAATCCGAATGCAGCATCAGTTTAGCATAAGTGAGTGATAACAGGATTAGCAGCGCTAACAAGATTAATCTGAAACATATGAAGTGGGACAGTAATCGAATGCTAAACTGAATAGAAATCTTTGAAACCGCAGTGGTGCAAATCGCTCCTTATGTGTGGAATATAATTACTCCTTTCTTCTGTAGGGGGCACTCCACTCTGCAGCTGTGTGCAGAAATATAGAAATTCGCTCCATATAAACATACAATTTGACATTAGGCAAGGACCACAGGGGCCATCCTAGTCTGCCCATTTTCTTCATAAACTTCATTATGCAGTTGTGGTGGATCTGACAAGAATTTATGTAGAGAGACTACATCAGCCCTTCTCCAGTCCTCTGGAATCCTTCCTGTTTATAGTGAGTTGCTGGACATGGCTGTCAGTGGAGCACCTAAAACCTCCCTAAGTTCTTTTAGTACCCTGGGGTGGATCCTCTCCAATCCTTTATCCTTATTCACTTGTCCTTTCAGCACCCTTTTCTTTGAAAATGGACCTGTATTCACTCCTCCTCCCTACCCTATCCTGCTTTTCTCTGGTGGTCCATCCCCTCCACCCTCCACTATGAAGACTGAGCAGATGGACCTGTTGAAGATATCAGCTTTTTCTTGGCCTCCTTCTGCACAATACCCCCTTCTGTCCTTCTAATTAATTTAATTTCCCCACTCTCACCCATTGCATGTGTCTACCTTTCCTGCCCAATTCTCTCTTCTCCTGGCACTCGCCAAAATCCCCCCTCCTCGTCTATTGATCCTCGCCCCTTGCAGAGTTCTAAACATCCTGGAGGGGTCCTTGAGCTTGGCTCCCACTCACCCCCCCTCCATTCTTCCTGTTGCACTAGATACTGTACCTACTTGCCCAATCCCCCCCCTCTCTGCTTGGCACTTTCATAATCACTGATACCACATGCGCTTGCTAATGCTTTTTCACCTTTCTGCAACTGTCCCCTTGCTGTATCTGTTCTATCTATACCAAAGTAACCCCTACTACTAGTATTCATTTTCAGTATGAGGTACATGCCTGCACTGTTCTCTTGTTCCCCTCCTCATACACTAAATTGTGTACTGTAAATTGCCAACTGTATGTTCGATGTATGTAACTGTTTGTCTTATGCACCTTGAATGTATTTCTCTTCAGTTGTCAACTGTATGATCATTGTATGTAACTGTTGTCTTATGCACCTTGAATGTATTTCTGTTCATCCTCTGTACCCCTTCCCCCCAGGTCGCACTGGGAGATGAGTAATTTGTTGTTCAGTGTACTTTCCTAGTGAAACATTTCAATAAATTAAATAAATAAATAACTCTACCCCTGCTTTTGTTTTCCTCTTCTTGCTTACAGTATGTACCTGATGAAAGTCTTATCTCCTGTAGTGACTCCTTTGGTAATCCTTTCCTCTGTCTATGCCTTTGCTCCCCTCACTGCCTTACTTGCTTCTTTCTGCTTTTCTAGGTATATATCTCTCTATCCTCCTCCTTCTGTGTTTCCTTACACTTCTTGAATGCAGCCATTTTTTTGTTTTATAGCACTTGCTGCTTCCTGGGTGAACCATAATGGTCTCCTTTGCCTTCTGCCTTTACTTACTTCTTTCAAGCTTTGGTTGGTTGCTTTAGATATGCCCTCCCTTATTCTTCCCCACTGTGTCTCTACCCTTCCCTGGCAATCGTTCACCCCTCTTAGGCAGTTTCTGAGGCATTCACTCAGTTTTTTAAAAGAATCTGCCTTCTCAAAGTCCAGAATTCTTGTCCTCATGTAGTTCACCTGTGCTCCTGTCTTTATGTTGAACCACACTATATGGAGATCACTAGTACCACAGGGACTTCCCACTGTGATGACTTCAAAGCTGTTCCTATTTCTAAGCACCTGGTCCAGCACTGTCCCATCTCTAGTGGGTTCTTTGACTAACTGCTTGAGAAAAGCCCCTTGCAGGGAGTCAAGGATGGCCCTGCTCTTTGCCAGAGCTGCAGTTGGAAGACTCCAATCCACATTTGGCAAATTGAAGTCATCAACTAGCGGCACCTCCCCCGTACTTGCCATTCTAATGATGGATTTCCTAAGTGCCTTATTCATGTCCTCATCAAGTGTTGGAGGTCTGTAGACTACTCCAGTACAGGTAGTGGACCAATTGTCAGCTTCCAGGTTTACCCATAGTAATTCCAGACCCTCGTTTTCCTCCTTTTCCCCCGTACCTCTGTTGGCTTGATACCTCCTCACATCAGTATAATATAACCCCTCCTCTTTTCTTCCCTGCTTTCTCTCCTGAACAGAGTGTAGTCTGGTATGCTCTTTCTAGAGCCCAACTGGCCCTGACTCTCTTCCTATCCTAGGAGAAGCTGATGTGTGTTGCGAGAGTGCAGTGGCCATGCTTAAAAGACGCCCATTCTATGTAGGCCCCTTCCACAAGCAGTCCTGGCTCTCAATTGGAGAAAAAGGTCTAGGAGCAGATCTTGCAAACATGAAGTGTTGCTCCCAGCAGAAGACAGCTACCAAATTTTCAGGTACAGTCCAAAGTCATTAAGCACTGTTGTATCTAGAGCCTAACTTATTCCAACTCTCTTACAATCCCAGCAACAGCTGATGTGTGTTGTCAGAATGTTGTGGCTATGTTGAAAAGCTGCCCATTATATGTAGGTATCTCCCACAAGCAGTTACAGCTCCTGACTGGTGCAAAAGGTCTAGCTCCTTCAGTATCCCTTTCTTCAGAACTCCTAATGGGGGACCCAATTTTTTGCCTTGTACCTCAATTTCCTGGTGGCCTTTTGACTCTGCTGCTAACAGCATTGCACCCCTCTTCCTTTGTTTACCTTGACACAGACACAGTTGCAGGGTACACCCAGCTGGTTGATCTACTCTGTAGCTCCCTGTTGGGCTACATTTCTCTGGCCTGTACTATTTCTGCACCAGAACTGCAAATGCTCAACTTCAGGATTAGGAAATCTAATGCAGAGCCTGGGGCTGCCAGACATCTGTTGTACTCACCCTGCTGCTTGCACACTCTGTCTCCAGAACACAGAACTCTTCTAAAATGTCCCCCAACCCCCTCACCCCCATACTGCTGAGGGCCTCCGAGGCCCAGATAGCATACAAAGCTCAGTACAAACACTTCATTAACCCTATAAGTGAAGACTGATGGCAATAGCAGGATACAGCCCTCTTTTGAAACAGGAGTTACAGGATAAAATATCAGACTGTCTTGTGTAGTCGTCAAAGAGTAGTGCATTAACAGCTAGCTATTAACTTCCAGACATAATTTAAAACAAGCATTTGTCAATGCCAGATGTTGGTCTCTGGTATTGATGTTGTACTAGGTCTAGTAGCAGATCCCCGTGCCAGAAGACAAATATGGGTTGGGCTTGGGATGGACTGGGCATTGGGGGGTTACAGTTATGATGGGGCAACAGCAGACTCTCATTTAAATCAGAAATGACAAGCATAAGGCTGAAACTGATCTAGATAGCAGGGGAAAGCAGACTAGCAATTTTTGCACTAACCACTGAACCACTTAACTTCATTTTCTAATTACTGTGATACACACACGCTGACTAATACATATACAGTACACATATATGCATATATATTCCAGTGAGTATAACATAGTAGTGCACCATCTACACACATGTTTACAGATTAAAAGAAAAGACAGTAAGGGACTGTTTTCTTCTTTTCAAGATCTGAGGGACATCAGAGGGTGGGGAGTTGCCACTAGACACCTCAGTTAAATAAGCAATGACATGCAGAAGGCTCAAACTGATCTAGATAGTGGGAAAATGTAGACTAGCACTTTTTGCACTAACCAAAGAGCCGCCTAACTGCACTTTCTAATTATTGTGATACACACACGCTGCCTAATACAAATACACATATATGCATATATATTACAGTATAACATAGCAATGCACTGTTTGCACACATAGAGCATTGCCACACACACACACACACACACACACACACACACAAAATGCACATACGCTGCCTTGTATGGGTTATACCCTTCAAACATCGAAGTTTCAACATCGACTCCCCGGCATCAAAACCCCAACAGACTTTGCATCGACGGGGGTATTTTTCATTGATAGGAGTAAGCACCTAATGCTACTGTCTGTGTGATGTGGAGTTAGATATTTAAAGTAGGGGAATACGGGGGGAACAGCCCTCACATGGGGGGTAGGGGGTGCAGCCCCCCACATGATACAGTTAAGTATGGCAGTTGGTGTCAGCATGTTGTGGGTCATTGTTGGGATCGGTCAGCGACATCAGCAGGATTGCGTCAATGTGAAGGATTGCAGTGAAATTTCCATCATTGTAGCTTGGCGGAACCATTATATGGCATTTATTTATCTAAGCTAAGCCTAACCTTTACTGTATTATGGATGAGCACTGCATTTTGCACTAACTCATTGTACTAATCGACTGCATGACTGGGTAACTAAGGTAGGACCAGGGAGGTGCAGTGGATGTGGCCTATCTGGACTTCATAGAAGGCTGATTAACAAACTGCACAGCATGAGGTGGCTCAAAATGGTTCTGTGGGTGGAGAACTGGCTGAATGTCAGAAGTCAGAGGGTTGTGGTAAACAGGGAGTACTCTGGAGAGGGAGAGATGATGAGCAGGGTGCTGCAGGGGTTAGTGTTGGGGCCGGTCCTCTTTAATGACTTTGTTGGAGACATTGCAGAGGGACTAGAGGGGAAGACATTTCTCTTGGCAGAGGATACAAAGGTATGCAATAGGGTGGACATGCCTAGGGGGTGTTGAAAGGATGATGGAAGACCTTAAAAAACTGGAGAACCAGCCAGGTGGTGCTGAAGGTTGAGCCACTGGATGCCACACTCCATGCTACTCTGGGACCTGGATTCAGGAGCGAGCCCGAGCCATCGAGGCTAACTGGGAGGGAGGGGCAGGATTGAGCATCCACAAGGCAGCTTTCCTCCCAGGGAGGGACCTTGGTGCCCCCCGCAGTCCAACTGCCCCCATGTAGAGGCCTGAGGGTAACACAGGCAGGTAGGTGGCAAGCAGAGGAAGGGCGCTGTGGAACCACAGCATGCGCATGCTTCCACAGGTGCACGCATGACCATGGCACAAGGAGTCAGGCAAAAACAGGGAAAAACACGGGGGCATACACACAATAAAAAAACTGGAAAAATGATCTGAAGAATGGCAGCTGAGGATATTGCATCTAATCTGGGACATCCTGATTAAATACAGTGCAAACATGTGTAAAATGAAGACCCCTATGAGAATGAGATGTAGCATATCCAGGATACAAAATGTAGAATAAGAAATATTTAAAGGAAATCTACTGTAACCTGACCTTCACTGTGTTCCACATAACCAAGACTGACATACACAAATGGGTTCTTTATTGTTTTATAACATACTAGACTGGAGTTTTTATTTTGAATGTTGTGGCCATGAGGATGGTGGGCACAGTGCGCGTGTGTGTGTGTGTGTGTGTGTGTGTTTGCTGTAGCTCAATATAAATATTTTTTTCCCAAAAAGCATAGTAAAAGGAGTAACAAATGATACCATCCCTTACTTGTCTTAGGGGTTAAAGTAGCAGCAGTCTTCTGCTATACTAACATGCATTCTAGATACTGCTGGTTGTGCTATGCACTTAGATTTGAAACCAGAAAGGTGGCTGTTTTCACTGCTAAAAATTTCATAATGTGTTTGCCATCTAAAGTGCAATAGAAGTATTTTGTTTTCAAAAAGCACAGTAAAATTAGTAACAAAAGATAACAGTTCTTTACACATGTCTTCTGCTATAGTAAACTATGTCTGATATAGTACTTATCAGATAGTGTCTCAAGAGGTTAAAAAACAGTGTAAATCTTTTTAGGAGACTCCTTGCTGGGAAAGGGTGACATTTATGAGGTATGAATCTTTCTTGAAAGAGACTTGCCCAACTGAAGATAGTACCAAGAAAATGTTTAAATGCTAAGTATTTAAATGTGCAAGTTGTAGCATTTTGAAGGGGGGGTAAACTAATCTCCAGTTTAATAGGCAACCAACATTTAACAAGCTGTTTCAGTTTCCATTGCTGTAATGCTGAGGAGGAAGGGAGCAGGCAGGTTAGGAGCACATGCTGAGATCAGCTGTGTTTGCTGAAAGAGCTGATTTATGAATGTGTATGTCGGCACATTGTTTTGAAGTCCATGCACTTTCATGCCTGAACAGTGCCATGATCAGGCTTGTTGATAATTGGTCGAGCCCCTTGTAGAGTCTCCTGCATTGGATCACCGTGACACACCTCTCAAAACCCTGTACATAGTAAAATGTTTGACTTGCACTAGTGCGCACGGCAAACATAAAAAGAAGAGTTCTATCTCTTCTAGCTAAAATTGTACTTACAAGTGTGGGCTTGTAGCTTTAGGGAAGTTCATATAACTTAAGTTTTAATCACCTAAATGTGGTACCGTTGTGAGGAAAAAGAGACATAGTTTGGGAAAAATAGTTATTTTATGGATATAGAAGCTCACAATAGACTGGGAATAAATGTTTTCAGACACAGAAGTACCGAAACATAGAAGTTGATGGCCACAAAAGGTTTTATGGTCCATCCAGTCTGTCTAGCCCTACTTAAGGTTGGGTGTGATGGCCCCAGTAGTAGCCATTCACTCCTGCATCCCCTCATTCAATCCTGCTGCCTTTACCAGTCCCATGTGCCTGTTCTACCTGGGTTTAAAAATCTTCTGCTTATTTAGCACAGACAACTTCCTTTGGAAGTTTGTTCCACCTATCTATCATCATTTCCATGAAGAGATTATGCCCTGATGTACATCTAACATGGCTATTGCCAGCTTCATTGAGTTTCCATAGTGCGTGTGTTTCCAGTTAGTGTGAACAATTACCCACTGGCCACATTGATTCTTCTATGAAGGTACATGTAAGTCTCTATCATAATCCCCTCATCTCTTCTTGCCTTCAGGGTGTACATGTTGAGGTCTTCTAATCTGTCCAGGTAGAACTTCCCTTGTTGTTTCTGGATTATTGTGGTTGTCCTCCACTGCACTGCCTCCATCCTGTGCCTGTCTTTCCTCAATTGTGAGCTCCAGAACTGCAGAGAGTACTACAAGTGTTGTCAAACCAGGGATTTGTAGAGGGGCAGACTTATTTCAATACTCCCACTGCTGATCCCCCTTACTATGCATCTCAGTACTCCATTTGCTCTTACCATTACTCTGTTGCACTGGGCCAATATTTTAAAGTTGTCCATAATTATTACGTGCAAGTCCCTTTCCTCCATTGTTTTCTCAGCCTCTACTTCTCCCATTCTATACTCTACTCTTGAGGTTTTGGCACCTATGTGTGTTGCATTGCACTTCTTTGAAATCAGTGTTAACTACCAAACCCTAGATAATTTCTATAGTCTCTTTCCAGAGCCTTCCCATGGCACTAACACCCTCCTTGCTGTCCACTCTTCCACAAATCGTTGTGTTGTCTGTGAAGAGGCAGTTTTTCCTCTGAATCCCTACCTCAGTGTCACAGATGAAGATAATAAAGTGGCCAGTCCCTAGACTGATACCTGTGGCACCCCACTGGTGACTTCCCTGACTTTTGAGTAATCTCTTTTGAGGACAGCCCTCTATGTTCTCCAACTCAGCAAGTCCCTTACCTATCTTGTAAACCTATTCTCTACTCTGATGCCATGCAGTTTTTTGACCAGCCATCTATGTGGGAAAGAACTGAAGGCTTTACTGAAGTTCATGTACAGTATATCAACTTCCCAACTGATGTCTACTACCTTAATCACTCAATCAAAGAAATCAATCAGGTTAATCTGACATGGCATTCTCCTGTGAAACAGGATAGATCAGTTGATAGGGAGAAGGGCCAGGGTAAATGGAGAAAAAGACAAAGGCAGGAAGGACAGGGATGGGGCAAAAAGAAATAAAGCTAGAAAAAAATGTAGGTTAATGAGTACCAATGCCCGTAGTCTAGGTAAAAAAGCTCCCAGAAATGGTGGCCTCGATGGAAGAGGGATGCCTGGATATCATGGCAATCACAGAAACATGGTACACAGAGAACCATGACTAGGATGTCAGCATACCAGGGTACACAATCTACAGGACAGACAGGAAGGGAAGAAGAGAAGGAGGAGTAGCTTTCTATGTAAAGGAAAGGATCAACGCAACAGAACTAAAGGGTAAACAGGGAGGAGAGGAGGCACTGTGGGTCACCCTGGAGACTGAAAATGGCACCACAATCCACAGAGGTTGTATACAGAGCCCCTGTCTCAGGGGAGGAAATGGACAAGGAATGATAGAAGGCATCCTTAGGATGGCAGAGAAAGGAATATTACTGATGGGGATCTGAATATGCAGATGTTAACTGGAGCACCTTTGCTGCAACCACATCCATGAGCAGGGCCATTCTCAATGCCCTACAGGGGGCATGCCTCAAACAGCTAGTTTTGGAACCCTCTTCAGAGGGAGCAGTCTTAGATCTGGTACTCTCAAATGGGGATGGAGAGAGGATCTCCAATCTTGAAGTGGGTAGCCATCTGCGAACAAGCGACCACCAAACAGTGTGGTTCACGATAAACTTAGCTGTACAGTCAAGCCATGCAAAAGTGAAAGTACTGGACTTCAGGAGGGCTGATTTTGTCACAATGGGAGAGTGCCTCAGAAAAGCACTAGCAAACAGACAAGAGGTGGGGTGGAGCAACAATGGGGTAACATCAAAACCGCTATCACAGAGGTAACAAGAAACATAGAAACATAGACTTTGATGGCAGATAAGGACCACTTGGCCCACCCAGTCTGCCCATTTCCCCTTCCTATTGGATAAGCTGCAGATTCTAGTTAACCAACAGCCTACTTCCCGCAACCCCCCACTACAATTGCCTTATGTCTGTCCCATGCATGTTTGAATTCCCCCACTGTTTAAGACCCAACAACCTCCCCAGGAAGGCGGTTCCATGCATCCACCACTCTCTCCATGAAAAAAAATTTCCTCTCATTACCCCTGAGCCACCCCCCCATCTTTAAAGTGTGTCCCCTTGTCCTTACACATCTCTTTTTCTGAAAGATGCTACCCTCCTGGACTTTTTTGATTCCCTTGAGGTACTTAAAAGTTTCTATCATATCCCCCCATCCCTCCTTTTGTAAAGGGTATACATATTAAGCTCTCTCAGTCTCTCTTCATATGGTTTCTGATGCAGACCCTGCACCATTTTAGTTGCCCTCCTCTGGACTGCTTCCATCCTGTGTATGTCCTTGCGTAGATGGGGTCTCCAAAACTGCACACAGTATTCAGATGGGGTCTCACCAACTGTCTGTACAGAGGATAACCACTTCCTTTTTCTACTTGTGATGCCCTTCCTATGCATCCCAGTATCCCCCTGGCTCTCCTTACTGACTTCTCACATTGCTTACCCACCTTTAGGTCATCTGATATGACTACCCCCAAGTCCCTTTCCATTTTTGTTGTTGTTAGTACCTCCTCTGCTATTGTGTACTCTTCTCCTGGGTTTTTGTTTCCCAGGTGCATTACTTTGCACTTCTTTGCATTGAATCTAAGTTGCCATATGTCTGACCATTCCTCCAACCTTGCCAAGTCCCTTCTCATCCTTTCTACCCCCCCTTGTGTATCAACTCTGTTACAGATCTTTGTGTCATCTGCAAAGAGGCATACCTTTCCCTCCAGACCCTCTGCAATGTCACCTATAAAGATGTTAAAGAGGACTGGACCCAGTACTGAGCCTTGAGGTACTCCACTAGTAACCCACCTTTCTTCGGAATGTGTTCCATTCACTATTACCTTCTGTGTCCTGTTGTGCAGCCAGTTTTCTACCCAGGCTACCACCCTGGAGTCCACTCCCAGGCTGGCTAACTCGATTATTAGTCTTTTGTGCATGACTGTGTCAAATGCCTTGCTAAAGTCTAGGTAGACCATATTCACAGCCCCTCCCTGGTCTATTACTTTGGTCACCCAGTCAAAGAAATCAATTAGATTTGCCTGACATGACCTTCCCACTGTAAATTCATGCTGCTTTGGGTCCTGTGCCCCGCTGGCCTCTAGGTACTCAACAATTCTTTCTTTCAGAAGTGATTCCATCATTTTCCCTACCACTGAGGTCAAACTTACAGGTCTGTAGTTTCCTGCTTCTGCCTTGCTCCCACTTTTGTGAAGGGGAATCACATCTGCCCTCCTCCTGTCCTCAGGTATCACCTCATCCTCCCATGATTTGTTAAAAAGTGTGGTCAGTGGTGTCACTAGGTCCTCACTTAGTTCTTTTAGGATTCTGGGATGAATCCCGTCAGGCCCCATTGCTTTGTCTACCTTGAGTTTTAGGAGTTCTTTCAGGACTCTTTCTTCTGTTAATGGACTGGTGTCAACCTCCCTACCCAGAGTGCTTCTATTGTCTGGTTTAGGTAACTCCTCCTCATCTACTTTTGTGAAGACTGAGCAAAAGAATTCATTCAGTATCTCTGCCTTTTCACTGTCTCCCTCTGCCCACCTCCCATCTCCTTTATTAATCTTCACTATTCCTCCCTTAACCTTTCTATGCTCCCTAATGTACCCCTTCTTAACTGAGTTGGCTATGTTTTCCTCAGTTTGGGCCTTTGCTATTCTGACTGCCTTCCCCCACTTCTTTCTGCTTTAATTGATACAGTTCCCTGTCATGCTCCTTCTGTGATTCCTTATACTTTTTGAATGCAGCCTTTTTCTCCTTAACCTTCCCTGCCACCTCTTTTGAGAACCATAGTAGTTTTTTACTCTGCTTTGTTTTCTTTATTTGTTTCACACAAAGGCTTGTTGCCTCTATGATAGCAGTTTTGATTTTTCTCCATTGTTCTTCCATGCCTCCTTTTTGGCCATTTGCTAGTGCATTCCTCAGGTATTCACCCATTTTGCCAAAGTCGGCTCTTCTAAAGTCCAGTATCCTTGTTTTTGTATGGCTTGTCTCCATGGTTGTGCTTTTGTGAAGCACACTGTGCAGTAGGTTACTTGTTCCCAGATGTCTACTGACTTCTAAATTTGTGATCCTCTCTCCATTTGGGAGTACCAGGTCTAATATTGCTCCCTCCCGAGTGGTTCCAACATTAGCTGTAAGGCCTGCTCTGCAGGGCATCGAGAATGACTCTGCTCTTGGATGTGGCTGCAGTACATGTCATCCTGTTAACATCTGGCATATTCAGGTCCCCCAACAGCAGTATCTCCCCTTTTTCAGCCATTTTGAGAATGTCTTCTATCATTTTCTTGTTCATTTCCTCCCCTTGAGATGGAGGTCTGTATACAACCCCTATGCATATTGTGATGCCATTCCCTGTCTCCAAGGTGACCCAGAGTGCCTCTTGTCCTCTCCCTTTACTTTTTAGTTCTGTAGCTTTGATCCCTTCCCTTATGTATAGAGCTACTCCACCTCCTCTTTTACCCTCCCTGTCCCTTCTGTAGACTGTGTACCCTGGTATGTTGACATTCCAGTCATGGTTCTCCTTTTACCATGTTTCCGTGACTGCCGCAATATCCAATTTTTCATCTTCCATCAGGGCTACTAGCTCAGGAAGCTTGTTTCCCAGACTACAGGCATTGGTACTAATTGCCCTCCATTTAATGTTGGCTTTATCCTTTTGGCCCCCATCCCTGCTCTTATTGCCCTTGTCTGTTTTTCCATTTACCCCTGTCCTGCCCTCTGTAGAGCTCTGTACCTCAGTGTTTACCTTACTACCTGCCATGTTTTGTGGAGGGAGGCTTGAAATTTCCTGCCTCTTATCAGCACCTCCCCCCTTGGCTAGTTTAAAAGCTTGCCAAGGAAGCATTTAAACCTGTCACTTAGGAGCTTGGTTCCCTTTGTGAACAGATGCAGACCATTGTGCCAGTATAGACCGTCATCTCTCCAGGTGTACCCCCAGTCCACCAAAGCCCTGTGCTCTGCACCAGTTTGCAACCATTCATTAAACTGCATGGTGCGTGGTACCCTAGCCTCGCCCCTGCCATGGACTGGCAGAACCTCTGAGAAGGTAACCATGCTTGCTACCTGTCTGAGGCCCCTCCCCAACTCCACAAATTCATCCTGCACTGCACTGATTCCATGCCTAGCTAGGTCATTAGTCCCAAGGTGGACAATGATATCTAGTTCCCTGTCCTGTGATGCTGCTTCTGCAATTGTGAGGATTCGCTTCTTGTCTCTCCAAGCCATGGCACCAGGTGGGCATCTTACTTCCCTCTCCTCTCCCTTCCCCAGTTCTACCCCCCTAACAACTGAGTCCTCTATCAGAAGCTGTTTCCTTCCCCTGTGGTGTCCCTTGCCACCCTTTTGTGAGTCTCCCTTGTGGATGTCCTCAGCATTCTTCTTGGTCTCCACTGAAGGTGCCATCATAGAGGAACCTTGCTTTGCCAGACTGGCGTATGATTTGTGTAGAGGTACAACTAGGGGGCTTCACCTCTGTTCCACCACCCGCACTCTCCCAGAAGCCACTGTGGTCCAACTGCTCTTCATACTTGGCAACCTCTGAGGCAGTGGTTGTGGCAGTGGTGTTCTTTGGGTGGGGGCGGCCTCCTTAGTCCTCACCAGTTCAGCCTGGAGGTGGGAAATCTCCTCCCTCAGAGCTGACAGTTGCCTGTAAATAGGACATCAACACAGTTTCCAGAATGTCTCCCAGAAAACTGCTGCCCCACAGCCAGTGCATTGCACCACTCCCCACATGTCCCTCTCCCTTATAATATACAATATGTAATATATATAATTTTTTTTTATTTATTTTTTTGGTGGTGTGTACTTGCCCTTTATGCACTGTGATGGGTTATTAAGAATATGACAGCTCTGCCCCAAGACCTGTTGAGGAAGTGATGTCAGAACTTTGGTTATAAAGGAAATGCCATGCCTGGGGGGGGGTGTGGGGAAGGGGGGTGGGTAGTCCACAACCACAGGTGACTGTTAGAAACAATCAAATACACCACTGCTCCACCACCCTGGTGAGTACTGCCCTTTACAGTAATTCAACTAACCTCCAGTAACTTATTTAAAAATAGTTCAACTATCACAAAATCCTACACACCAGTAAATTATTTAAAAATAATTTCTGTCCCAAAATCCTAGTAGTCAATCCAGCTACCCCCAAGGGACAACCACAATGCAGTATTCAAACCCTTGTGAAGTTACTTCCAAGATAAGCAGAGTTTGCAAGCTCCTTTTTCAACTCCTCAGCCACCTGTAAATTATTTAAAAAAAAGTGTAACTGTCAGAAAATCCTAGTAGACAATCTAGCTACCTCCAAGGGTCTACCCAAATGCAGTATTTAAATCCTTCTGAAGTTACTCACAAGATAAACAGAGTTTGCAAGCCCCTTCTTGGTTAAACACTAAATAAATATGTAAATAAAAAGCAATTACCAAGGGTAGTTAGTTTCATCTCCCACAGAATTGAGCAAAAGTGCATGTTGTTGCAGATATCAATTGCAATATAGAATTTCCCACACAGTTCACAGCTGAATAAAGAAGTAGTGTCCTTCTGGGTCAAGAAGATGTGCTTTGTGTCTCTAAATATTGCTGCCACCAGTAACTTATAGTAATCTGATCAAGTCTGGATATCTCCACCCAGGGCTATTTGTTGACAATGGTTATGATGCAACCTTTCCTGATCCAATACAACACTTTGTGGTCTGAAAACAATGAGGTAAACAATTTTCTGCACCTGAGGCTGTCTGTGTTTCAATTCACACTGCAGGTTTTGCTATGACAACTCCTTAACCACCGTAACTTATTTAAAAATAGTTTAACTATCACAAAATCCTACGCACCAGCAAATTATTTAAAAATAGTTTCTGTCCCAAAATCCTAGTAGTCAATCCAGCTACCCCCAAGGGACAACCAAAATGCAGTATTCAAACCCTTGTGAAGTTACTTCCAAGATAAGCAGAGTTTGCAAGCTCCTTTTTCAGCTCCTCAGCCACCTGTAAATTATTTAAAAAAGCCTTTGTGTGATGCAAATAAACAAATCAAAATGAAAGAAAAAAACACTATGGTTCTCAAAAGAAGTGGCGGGAATGTTAGGGAGAAAAAGATAGCCTTCAGGAAGTATAAGGAAATGTAGAAGGAGCAGGACAGAGAACTGTACCAGTTAAAGCAGAAGGAATAGGGGAAGGCAGTCAGAATAGCAAAGGCCCAAACTGAGGAAAAGATAGCCAACTCAGTTACAAAGGGGGATAAAACCTTTTATAGGTACATTAGGGAACAAAGAAAGAATAAGGCAGGGATACTGAGGCTGAATAAAGAGGAAGGTGGTTGGGCAGAGAGCGACAGTGAAAAAGCAAGGATACTGAATGAATACCTCTGCTCAGTATTCACAATGGAAGAGCAGGGGAGATACCTAATCCAGTCAATAGAAGCACTCTGGATAGGGGGGTTGATAGTAGTCCTTTCACAGAAGAAAGGGTTCTGAAAGAACTCTTAAAACTGAAGGTGGATAAAGCAATGGGGCCTGATGGGATTCACCCCAGAATTCTAAAAGAACTAAGGGAAGAACTAGTAACACCACTGACTACCCTTTTTAATAAATCATGGGAGGATGGTGTGGTACCTGAGGACTAGATGAGGGTGGATGTGATTCCCCTTCACAAAAGTGGGAGCAAGACAGAGGCAGAAAACCACAGACCTGTCAGTTTGACCTCTGTGGTAGGGAAAATGATGGAATCACTTCTGCAGGAAAGAATTGTTGACTACCTAGAGACCAGTGGGGCACAGGACCCAAGGCAGCATGGATTCACAAGCAATAAGGTCACGTCAGACAAATCTAATTGATTTGTTTGACTGGGTGACCAAAGTAGTAGACCAGGGAGGGGCTGTGGATATGGCCTATCTAGACTTTAGCAAGGCATTTAACACAGTCCCGCATAAGATTAATAAACAAATTAGCCAGCCTGGGGTGGGTCCCAGGGTGGTAGCCTAATAAAACACTGGATGGACAACAGGACACAGAGGGTAATAGTAAATGGAGTCCACAGTGAAGAAAGGGGGGTTACTAGTGGGGTATCGCAGGGTTCAGTACTGGGGCCGGTCCTTTTTAATGTTTTTATAAGTGACATTGCAGAGGGACTGGAAGGAAAAGTATGTCTCTTTGCAAATGACACAAACATCTGCAACAGGCTTAATACACAAGGTGAGGTGGAAAGGATGAAAAGGGACTTCACAAGGTTGGAGGAATGGTCAAATGTATGTAGCTTACAGTAGTAGCCACAGACATTGCCAGCTATTTCCAGATATTTTACGAAAGAGTTTCTCTCTGCTGTGCCTACTGTGGAAATGCAGAAAGCAGGAGATTTCTCTAGAAATATCACAGAAATTTTGGGAAATAGCTGGCAATGTCTGTGGCTACTACTATAGATTCACAGCAAAGAAGTGGAAAGTAATGCACCTGGGAAACAAAAACCCAGGGGAGGAGTATACAATGGGGGATGAGATACTGATAACAACAAAAATGGAAAGGGACCTGGAGTTAGTCATATCAGATGACCTAAAGATGGGCCAGCAATGTGAGAAGGCAGTAAGGAGGGTTTGGGGGGATACTGGGATGCATAGGGAGAGGCATCACCAGTAGAAAACAGGAAGTTGTTAGCCCTCTGTACAGATAGTTGGTAAGACCACATCTGGAGTACTGTGAAAGGTTTTGGAGACCCCATCTCTGCAAAGACATAGACAGGGTGGAGGCTGTCCAGAGGAGGGCAACCAAAATGGTGCAGGGTCTGCACCAGAAGACATACGAAGAAAGACTAAAGGAGCTTAAGATGTATAGCCCCTAGGAAAGGAGGGAGAGGGGGGACATGATAGAAACTTTCAAGTACCTCAAGGGAATCAACAAAGTCCAAGAGGGTAGCACCTTTCTGAAAAAGAGATGCGCAAGAACAAGGGGGCACAATTTGAAGATGGGGGGGGTGGCTCAGAGGTAATGTGAGGAAGTATTTCTTCACAGAGAGGGTGAAGCATGGAACAGCCTTCCTGAGGAGGTCATAGAGTCAAAAACAATGGGGGAATTCAAGAATGCATGGGACAGACATGAGGCAATTCAAGTGATGGGTAGGAGGAAGTAGGCTGTTGGTTAACTAGGATCTGCAGCTTATCCATTAGGTAGGGAAATGGGCAGACTAGGTGGGCCAAGCGGTCCTTATCTGCCATCAGATTCTATGTTTCTATGACCCCAAGCTGCCCTGTGTCCTGAAGATCATTTGCCTCTAAGATCTCCACCAGCCTCTTTTATTATGGCCTACAGTAACTTCACCAGTATAGATGTTAGACTTACCAATCTATATTTTCCTAGCTCATTCCTGCATCTGCTCTTGTGCAGGGGCACCACATATTCTGTGTCCTCAAGTCCCTTGGTACCATCCATGTTTCCAAGAGGTAAGTAAAAAGATCTGCCAATGGTGCAGTCAGAACTTGTGCCATTTGATGCAGTACCTCTGCATGAAGCCCATCCAAGCCCATTCATTTATTCACCCTTAAATTGTTTAGTCCATTTAATATCTTCCCCTCTGATATTGGTTCCCATTGATGGTCTCCTCCATTTCCTCCCTGGCTTTGATGATACATTCAGACAGCAGCTTCTTATCTTCCACTATAAATACCAAGCAAAATTACTGGATCAGTATCTCCACATTTCTTTTGTCGACCTCTTTCCACCACACTCCCTTCCTTAGTCAGACTATCCCCACACACATCTTTTTTCTTATAGAGCTGCTTGGCCTTTCCAACAAGCCACCTTACACAAGCCTTGGGCATCCTGCCATACCCCCAGTCCCATCATCCTGGTGGGATCAACATGTGGTAGGACCTGAGGGCACTGGCACTGTTATTTAATTGCAGATGCTATTAGTGACCACTCCCCTGTTTTCTGAATCTGGAGGGGTCGAGCACCCTCCTGCCCTCCTAAAGAAATCTGCCTCCAGGATTTCTCTGTGCTTCACTCAGCTGCCTTATTTGCCGACCTGTCAAGCATGAACCGGTCACCACTTTACTATACCATTGCTGTTATTGAGGCCCTAAATTATTTTGTCACCTGCATTAGTGACCTCCAAGACCATCATACCCCTTTGCTAAGGCACAGGATCAGAGATTCGCCCACCAGGTACCTGCACAAGGACCTTCTTGCTTTACTGAGAGATTTGGCCACGAGCTGGGCCAGGTTTAAATCTTCTAGTCTCCTATCTGATTGGGTTGCGTACAGGACTAAGAGGAATGCTTGCAGAAAGGCCATATATGTCACCCAGAACACCCACTGGAAGGACTTGTTGCTTGATGCTGCTGGGGACTCTTGAAACTTCTAGAACAACATGAAGGGCATTATGGGGGTAGCTCCACCCATTTCATGAATGATACTGTGCTTAATGGCATTAATTGTAATAACCCTGTTACTATTGCCAATACCTTCAACCATTATTTCTCAGATTTATCCAAATACAATTGTCCCACCCCAGTACCGCTTGCTCCCACCTCACTCACCCCATGGATGCTTCTTTGGTCTCATCCCTTCCGCTACCCTTTCTAACTGCTTGCTGTCACAATCCTGGAGGTGCATCGACTACTGGACTCCATCTCTGTCTGTAGTAGTACTGGTTCCGATAGCCTTGAGCCTAGGTTGCTCAAGACTGCCTCCTCTTACTTGGGTCCCCTACTAGCCAGAATCTACAGTCTATCCTTGTGCTCTGGGACTGTACAGGAGATCTAGAAAGTAGCCAGAATTGTCCCTGTTTTCAAGAAAGGTGACCCCAAATGTATTACAAATTATTGTCCAGTTGTCATACTCTCTGTTCTGAGAAAAACCTTAGAGAAACTTGTTGCGGTTCAGACTATCAATTTTCTCCATGAACAAATACTATTTCATCATTTACTTAGGTACAAATGACCTGGTGTATAATGAAGTAGAAGAGGTACAGTATAGGTTCAGAGAGCTCGCAAAGGGCTGCAGGGAGGAGGGAAGCACACTGGCCTTCTTGGAAGTCTTGCCAGTCCCATGTGCCAGTACCATTAGACAGCAGCAAACTGTAGAATTCAATCAATGGCTTGGACACTAGTGCAAGATGAAATCCATATAGGCCATAATATGGTCCACAGCCTCCAGCAACAACCAAGCCTCCCGATTCTCCTTGATAATGTCTAGAGACCCATGTTTTTCTTAAATAAGAAATAACAAGAATTCAAGGTATAAAAAGAAATAACAAGAAATTCAAGGTATAACAAGAAATAACTAGAAATTCAACATATAAAAAGAATGAAACAAAACACATGAATAAAGTGAAAAAATTGCTTTTTGGGGGGCAAAAACTAAATAAATGCTTGCAGCAGTTGTTGTTTAGACTCCATTGTTACCACAGAGACAGTCCACAAGAAAGTGACAGTGGAATTGTTTCATTCACAAAACCTTTCAAGACCATAGCATAATGTTGCTTGATACAATGTAGTATACTTGAAATGTGATTTCTGATGTGTATAAGGTCATTTTGAGGTAGTTTATGAATTCAGATCTAATAACAAGAAGTAAAACAAAATTTTCAATGAATAAAAAGAAATAACAAGAAATTCCAGAAAACCAAAAAGAAAAATTCTAAAAAATAAAAAGAATTTCACAGGTCCCTTTATTAATGTCCCAGATCTTCTCTGACAGGTAGGGGTACTCAGCGCCAGGGTACTCCTTCTGAATGCGCTTCCTTAACTAGGTTTCCACACTAGACCACTTTATCAGGCAGGATACATTGGCTCCTGCAGCAGTACCTTTCTACAGCCAACTCTCCACAGTATAGCGGACCACCCTTGGGTCCATACAGCTTAAGACCACCATCTTGATCTGACAAATTTTACACAGTTTAGACATGGGAATTGGAGCCAATGACCAACTAGCAGATGGAATATAGTACAGCTTAGGAATGTCCCCTGCAATACAGTGGTCCTCGAACTTCAGTGACTTGGGGCTAGATTCCTAGGCATGTGCCACGGCTTCCTCCTCTGAACTAGAAGTGCACATCTTTAATGAATCTGCCACCTCCGCATAAGGGGGGGTCCTGTTGTGGGGTAGTAACCACGGATGACTCCAGATCTGCTGCATTTAACTCCGACTCCACTGCTAAGGAGGGGCTGCCAGGGTGAGCTAACCCTGGGCTTACCGGTAGCTGCTTCCCTCCAAGGCCTCACCCGCTGCCACTGGGAGTGGTGGAATCAGCAGGTGGGGACAGGCTGGGCAGACATCTAGCATTTCCCTCCCAAAGGGTTACCAACAAACTCCCCCAAAGCTCATCTCATCTCCCCCAGGCCTCTGTACTGGCTAATGTCTTTTTGCTGTTCACATGAGTGAGGGCTCCATGCCAGCTCCAGCTCTCCACACAGGGCAACAAGGAATCATTTGAATATGGCACCACTCCATTGGCACATCCAATACAAATTGGCAGCTGAATGGCTAGTTCTTCAATAGAGTGGCACACCACACATGCATCCATGGTGGTACTCTTCTCTATCATATCCCCAAGTCCATGCTAACAGGGATACTGTGATGTTCACCATGCATTCTGTCAGTGCCCCTTGCAGATCTTTTAAATGGCTTACACCCACAATCTGATTGCCTTCCATGAGCTGTTTCTCAAAATGGTGCCTGCTCCAGGCTGCAAAATCTCATACACCAGTACCTCACTCGCTTCTGGCCAATCAGAACAGAGCATTTGCATATCAGTGGCTCTGATGCCTGCATGT
The DNA here is from genome assembly GCA_016271365.2 of Neoceratodus forsteri. Lineage (NCBI taxonomy): Eukaryota > Metazoa > Chordata > Ceratodontiformes > Ceratodontidae > Neoceratodus > Neoceratodus forsteri. The sequence goes on along the minus strand of CM028137.1, from coordinate 253,612,573 downwards.
CTACATGCAATCACCAAACGGAGCTAGGCAGCAGTCTCATAAAATGGTGGCACTCTTCTGGCAATCAGGGCTCTGTAAAACCTGCCATTTAATTCAGCAGTTCCCCCTGCAGCTTACAAACTTTAGTCCAGGCACAAAACATGCTCCCCAATTATTTTTCAGATCCTGGACAAGCCCCCATATTTGTAAGACCCCCACTCCTGCTGTCTAGGGGTATCCAGATGGTAAAAGTTGGGAGGGGTTGCTGTACAAGCCAGAAAACACAGTCCATGGAAAACAGAAATATGCTCATTACCTGGTTCTTCTGATGGTTGTGAGATGGCTTTGCTAAATGAGGAGCAGGTGCAGATTTCTTTATAATGGAACCACTGAAGGGGGCAATGTTCGTTAAACAAGCACCAAATGCACTATTCAAATTGATAAAACTCAATGTCCACTCCAGAATCAAAAGTGCAAAACTGATTTAATATGCAACAAGAACTTGATAAACCACTCCATGGAGCGTGGGGGTAACAATTCACAGAAGAGTTACTTTTCAGGATGGCACCTGACATGTGTTCTGCAACAGTCTCTTTTGCCAACCGACCAATTCACTTGCAGACATTCCCTCGAGCCAGAAAGGCTATACTCCTGACAGCAGCATTAAATGTGGGCCGAAGCAAGCCCCACGTAGAGGTAGTTCAAACTCAGCAGCACTCTCATTTCCTAGTCCTTTATTTTATTCTGTCTTAAACCAGGCACTTACTTACTTTTCTGTTTCTCTAGATCTCAGCCACTTAAACTGATGCAGCAACTGTGACAGCACAAGACATGTCTACTGTCCCAATCCATTCCTTACATTGCCTTGCTTTACCCTTCTACCCTGGTGGGGGATGTCTTTCAACGTAAGAAGCCATCACATTACTATGCAGTCTTACACACTCACAATGGTTTTCTTTTATCAAGAACCGAACCACAGAAGACCTTCCTGATACCCAATCACTGATAACATGCACCAATCTGTTCTCCCCAAGGAGTTCCAAACAATTCCCGGAATCCCGGACCTACAGAAACTGTGGTCTCTCCAAGGAATCTGGCACACTCCTGGACCTACAGAGACTCAGAGGCACTATCCACTCATGCAGTGATTCCAATTACTGGACCGCCATTACCCAGAGTACTGCCGACATGGAGCACCCAGATGGTCTGCCAACCCACAGGGGTCCCAACCTTTTCCTGCCTCCATAGGCTGCACCTTCTGAAAACTCAACCACTGTAGTAGCCTCTGGCCAGGGGAAAAGGGGGTAGAGCTGCACCTCTGCACCCTCAACAGTCCTGGCTGCCACCTCTGAACTGCACCACAGGCCCAGTGTGCCATAGTTGGCTCGCCCACAGAATACTCACTGGCTCCCAGAGTGCATTCACCCATGGGTGAAATTACTCAAAATACAGGGCCCCCATTGGTGCTTACCCTACCATGGTACCGAGTCATAACAGCGCACCATGAAGAGCGCTGCTACAGCTGCACTGTGCAAAGCGTGAAAGGCTTTAGAACAACAGCGGAATAACAGTGATATGAAAGTATCGCTACCCCCTGATGCTTTCCACAAAAGTGGAAGTGCATGTAAGCACTGCCAATCAGGTGCTCAGTCGAGCCAGTCCCATGGTGGAGTAGCTACAGCACCCAACCCTGCAGTGAGTGGGTTGGGAGGATGAGGGTTTGCTTCCCTTCTAGGGAATCTTTTTATTTTATGATTTTAAGTGTGCCGTGGACAAGTGCGGATAGGGCTTTTCCTCTGCCCCTGTGTCCACACCTCCTCAGAGTTAGTTATTATAGTTCCAGGTGGTGTGGGAAGGGTGAATCCCCCCCCCCCCGCAAAACAAAAAAGATGTTTTGAGTGTGCAGCAATCATGTTGTGGTCAGCATTAAGTACCGCTGCTGTGTTATCACAACCATTGTTAGTGCATGGTCTTGATGTGCACGGTTTCATCTGCGACATTATGAGCCCGTGCCCCCTACTATGGTGCCAGAGATCACATGGCGGGCTTCCAATCTTCAGCTTGTCATGGGCTCCATCTCCCAAGTGCACCAATAGGACCAGGCTGATGCTCCATTGTTCCCCTTCACCTACTACCCGAACCACCGTTCTCCTCCATATGCAGGTTTTTGAGGGTGGAGGGCTGGGGTGGAAAATGGCCCACACTGGCCCCATCACTGCCCACCAGCTGAACTAGCAGGCCCAAACCCCCCACCTTTTCTTCTCTTCTCTTTCTCTGAGCCTCTCTCCCTGAATGGCACCAAAACCCTTCCTTTCATACCCCTAAGGATGGGGCACCCTATCGACAGCAAGCAGGCCCGACATCCCCAGACCTACTGGCACCATAGATCTGTCTCTCTTGTGCTCTCTCTCTCTCTGCCTAGCTACAGAAATTTAACAAGCAAGCTCCCAGAGGTTGCTTATATCATTTTAGAAAGAACAGGATGGGTAGGCAGGGGGGTTGCACTTTACGTAAAGGATGGTATAAGGGCGACAGAATGGCAGGAATAACAAGGGGGGTGGAGGCCCTTTGGCCAAACTGCAAAAGCAGTCAGGAGCAATCCTACTCATAGGTGTGATCTATATGCCTCCTGCACAGGGGAAGACATGGACAGGGAATTAATACAAATGGTGCAATGGATGTCCCACAAGGGGGAACTTTTACTGGTGAAGACTTTAATCTACCTGATGTGGACCGGAGGATCCCAGTGGTGACATCAGCAAGGAGTAAGGAGTTGCTGGACTACCTGCAGGGAGCATTACTTCAGCAGCTGGTTCTAGAATCTAACCAAGGTGGGGTGACACTGAACTTAGTACTGACAATTGGGGAGAGTGTGTCTGATGTTTTGAAGTGAGACAGTTTTGGGACCAGCAACCACCAAGCTATAAGGTTCAGGATTAGGACGGGGGCAGAAATGAGTCGAACTAGCACAAGAGTACTGGACTTCAGGAGTGTGGACTTCAATAAATTGATGGAGATCTTCAAGGAGGCTATGGAGGACAAGGAGGAATGAGGGGACATTGAGGAGCTGTGGGGTATAATAAAGGGGACAATCTTAAGAGCCATGGAGCATTGTATAAGGAAGGTCAGCAAAAGCAAAAGAAGATGGAGGCCTCACTCTCTTCAGCATTTGTTGGGCCCCCAGCCCTGGGATCTTTGGAATTTGCAAGTCCTTACTCTCCTTCTGTCATTACTTCCCTAGCGCCATATAATTTCACAGATATATAAGATTTTCCAGTCTCAAGACCCAAATGCCCTATCCGGAATCTGTTACTATTGGCAGCAGGCTCTAACTCTCCCTGATGAGTCTACTAAATGGAAAATGGTATGGTGCCGATTATAGAAATATATAAAACAAGATAGAATGCGTATTATGCAGCACCAAATCATACATAACTTATACAGCTCTCCTGCTAAATTATTTAAAATAGGCAGGGCTCCCTCTGCAGTGTTTGCACTGTGAACAAGTGCAGGGCTCCTTAAAGCACATGCTATCAGAGTGCCCAGTTACACTTTCCTTTTTGGGATAGTATTAAATGCTCACTCGAGCCCTTATTGGGCCTAGAGAAGTTATTTACTCCAACCATTTGCCTTGTAGGCATCTACCCACCTGGCTTACCCAAAGTACGGCAAATGCACATGGCGATGATTAGCATCATTGCGAAAGTAATTATACTTAGGCACTGGAGTGATACCTCCACTCCGCACCTCAAGGAATGGCACCAGGAGATCCTGTCCACCTTAACGGTTGAAAAAACAAATTGCACTACTGCAACGCAGTGAGACCCACTACCGAAGGTATTAGGAACCTTTATTTATGCTACTGTCTCTGTCCTCATAATGGCTGTTACATGACAGGTTTCAAGCTTCATCAACCTTAATTATGGGAAGGCTGCGTCTCAGGATTGTAGATATATTAACTTCAGCCGATACCTGTGATAGGATTAAGATGAACGGGCAAGCAGTTTTGGGTAGATAGTAGAGGATATTTGGGGATGGGTGGGGGGTTCTTCTTTTTCTTTTATTCTTGTGTTGTTACTGTTTATACCATCATTGAATTTTAATGGTATTTGTGTGTTTTATATTATTGTTTTTTAACGTTTGTATTTGTACAAGCGTTTGATCTTTTGGAATTGTGCTTTTTTAAAAAATAAAGATTGATTAATAGATTGATTATAACTGTTAATGTTTTTTACAAAATGTTCTTGTTAATGTTGTAGATGTTTTGTTCATCTTTTCTTTAAAAAGTTTAATAAAATTTGCTAGATTATAAAAAAAAAGGAGGCCACTCTGATTCTCCAGGGAGGTTGGGAGGGCAGTGAGAGAAAGGAAACAAGCATTCAGGAGGTATAAAAGAACACAGAGAGAGGAAGATAGAGAGATATATAGAGAGAAACTAAGGGTGACAGGGCAGACAATTAGGAAGGTGAAGGCAGATACAGAGTAGAGGATAGCCATGGAGGTCTGGAAGGGAGATAAAATGTTCTACAGGTATGTCAGAGAAAAAAGGAGATCTAAGCAGGGGCTAGTGAGACTTAAAGGAGAGTGGGGGTGTTTCAGTAGAGGGGGATTTATAGAAGGTGGACTTACTGAACAGGTACTTCTGTTCAGTTTTCATGGTGGAAAGGGAGAGTAAGGGGCCAGAGTTGCGCAGGAGGGGCAAGGAGGTGGACTCTAGACCATTCAAGGTAGGAAGAGTACTTGAGGAACTAAGCAAGCTGAGGGTGGACAAGGCAATGAGTCTGGGTGCCCTACAACCTAGAGTACTGTGGAAGCTAAGGGAAGAACTGGCAGCACCACTGACAAAACTGTTCAATCTGTCGCTAGACACAGGGAGGGTTCTGGGTGACTGGAGGAGAGCGGATGTGGTACCACTCCATAAGGGTTGCAGCAGGGAAAAGGCAGGCAATTATTGTCCTGTCAGCCTTACCTCAGTTGCAGGGAAGATTGTGGAGTCACTCCTGAAGGTGAGAATTGTCAATTATCTTGCAGCCAGTGGTCTCCAGGACAACAGACAGCATGGGCTCACTGAGGGGAGGTTATGCCAGATGAACCTGATCAAGTTTTTCGACTGGGTGATGAGGGTGGTTGAATGGGGAGGGGAGGTAGACGTGGCCTATCTGGACTTCAGCAAGGCCTTCAACACTGTACCTCATAGGAGGCTGGTGAACAAGCTAAGCAGCTTAGGAGTAGGGCTGAAAATAACTGCATGGGTGGAGGGTTGGCTTAGTAGTAGATGTCAGAGGGTGGTGGTTAATGGGATTTATCCGGGGAAGGAAAATGTGATGAGTGGGGTGCCCCAGGTGTCAGTGTTGGGGCCCATTCTCTTTAATGTATACTGTACATCAGTGATATTGCAGAGGGACTGAATGGGAGGGTGTGACTATTTGCAGACGATACAAAGATATATAACAGGGTGGACACACTAGGAGACATGGAAACAATGAAGGAGGACCTGAGAAATTTGGAGGGGTGGTCAGTAATTTGACAATTGAGAGTTAATGCAAAGAAGTGTACAACAAAGCACACTAGGCACAGAAACCCACAGGCCATATAAATGCTGAGAGGAGAAGAAGTTATGGTAATGGAACAGAAATGGGATCTAGGGATAATCGTTTCAGATGACCTAAAGGTATGTAACCAGTGCAACAGAGTGGTAGGTAAGGCAATTTGCATACTGGCATGCATAGGGAGAGGTATAACTAGCAGGAAGAGGGAGGAGTTATTGCCCCTTTACGGGTCTCTGGTGAGACCCCACTTTGAGTATGGGGTCCAGTTCTGGAGACCTCACTTCCGAAAGGATATTGATAGAGTGGAGAGAGTGCAGAGGAGGGCGATCAGAATGGTGCAAGACATGCATCGGAAGCCCTTTGAGGAGAGGCTGGAAGAACTGGAACTGTATCCCTTGGAAATAAGGAGGGAGAGGGGACATGATTGAGACTTTTAATTGCGTGAAGGGGATTAACAAGGTGCAGGGAGGCAGCATCTTTCGGAGGTAAACAAGTCCAAAAACTAGCGGGCACAATTTGAAGTTGGAGGGAGGAACGTTCAGAGGGAACAGGAGAGGGTACTGCTTCACCGAGAGGGTGGTGGACCCCTGGAACAGACGGCCGGTGGAGGTGGTGGGGACAAAATGGTAGGTGAATTTAAGAGGGCATGGGATATACACATAGCAATAACCAAAAGTGGGAAGGGGAGGAACAGGGAAAAGGAACAGGGGCTGGAGTCTTCATCGAAGTGGGCAAACTAGGGGTAAGAGCAAAGTGGGGAGGGTAGTCAAATAGGGTCTAGGGTGGTCTATTCGGCAGGGTATACTGGGCAGACTGGATGAGCCTGGAGGTCTTTTTCTGCTGTCAAGTTTCTATGTTTCTATAATCTATCCTCTGATGCCCAGCATGGCTTCAGAAGAGGCCACAGTGACTTCCGGTGATGTCACCTTAGGGGATGCATAGCTGAAACAAGGGCTCCAACAATCAAGTCCCTCAAAGCTCCTAAATTTCACTTTTTCTACCGAAAAACATGATTACTTGATTGCTAGGATCCTTCACAGCTGATGGGAGGCTGAAAAAAGAAAAATCAACAAGCGCAGACAGTGGATTTCCTTGGATCCTCCACAGACCGCTGGTCAGCCCTCACCCTGCACAACATGGTGGAGACCCTGGCCTCTCTGGCCCATCCTAGCAACATGAATATCCTTGCAGAACTCCAGGATTTCAATATGGAGGTCTGCACATTTCATTCAGAATTAACAGCCGAGCTGTCTAAAATTGAAAATAAAATAGCAGACCTGGAAGGCTTGGAAGCCCATCATACCAAGCTGGACTCCCGAAGAGACTGCCTTAAGCAGGTCATCATCCATCTTGTAAAGTAACACCGGGACTTACTTAATGAATGGGATGATCTAGAAACTGATCATGCAGAAACAACATCCAGATATATGGCATACCTGAGGATATGGGGGCCTTTCTAGATGGCCTACTTCTGGACCTCTTACGACCTGACTCCAACTTCCCATTGGACATGGAAAGGGCCCATAGAACACTTACCACAAAGCCCTAGAGCAGAGACAAATGACTGCACTTTATAGTTCTCAAATTTCTAAGCTACTCCACAAAGAAGAAGATTCTCTTATGAGCTTGGCACCTTAAACTCTAAGAACACTCGTATTTTCTTGGGTAATGATTACTTACCTCAGGTTGTGGAGCATCGCAGAGCCTATGCCCCCATACCGTATAATCTCAAGGTCTAGCAACTAAAATTTCAGATGCCGTATCCAGCACACTTCATTGTCATGTTTCCTGATGGCCCTCAGGGTTTCGCCATGCCAGAGGACGCCATCCGTGTGCTCAAAGCCATGGGCATAGATATGCCCTCTCCTCGTCAAGTGCCACCATCCATGAAAGAGCAAACCTTTCAGGATTCAGCTTGGGAGACTGCTGCAGCAAAACAGACCTGGGAACAGCAGGGACTGTCCGTGCTCCAGGACATTAAAGAACTCTTGCAAAGCTTTCAGTGTTCTACCCTAGAATTAGGTATTTTAGCCATGGATGTTGGAACTTGCATCATATTACTTACACCTGGCCCATTGCAGGGTTCTGACTGATATGTGGGTCGGGGGGGGGGTGACAGCCCACGCACCATAAGTGCTTTTTTAACTAGAGTTTAATACATTGTGCTTAGGGATTGCTATGTTTCTTTGGAAGAGGACCCAGAGGCTAATAAATTATCCACTATGCCTCTAGCACAAAAGGAGAGCTCTCCTTTATTAGCATCCATTATATCTGTTACCTGTTTTGTACCCCCGCCCCATGCTGTGGTTGATATGGGGAAGGGAAACTATTACTAGCCCTATCAAAAAAAAAAAAAAAGATTATACCTTGGAGGGCTGCAGATGGTGCAGACAACCTATTTGCCATATGATGGGGCTCAAGGGGGAGGCGCCCTCATGCGGTCGGATCCCGTACTTACCTGGGGGGCCTCTCTGCTGGTGCTCCCAAAACTAGCTTGGCAGATGCGTAGCTTCCTAACTGAGCATCTTTTTTTCAAGGAGACATGACTCTCCACCCTGGATTTACCATGGCTTCACCTCAGCCGCTTCCCTTATTCAGCCTGCCTATACTCAGATATGTGCTTCCCAACTGCTTAGCTTCACTGAAGTTGCTCTCTTCGCCTTGACTATTCCCTTTCCGGGGATCACCACTATCTGCCCTTTTTTAACTTGAGGCAACCAGGTGAGCGAGCAAGAGCCAATGATAGATGTCTCCTCTTGTGGGGGAGGGTTATCGGACCCTATCTCTTCATGTGGAAGTATCAGCCATCAAGCACAGCCTTCTTCTCCCAAAATGCTGCCTTTCCTGTAACTTTCTGCTACCACCTGCTGCAATGTTTTATTGGCCATGAAAGCTCTGCTTCTTCCAGCAACTGGCTGTCGCACGTTATGCTAGATGGGTTGGGTTACTGTGGAGGTGTGTGTCTCCCCTGGAAAGGGGGGGGCCAGGTTATGTGGGAGCACCAAAACCTTCTCTCATGTCTATCAACCCCCTCCTCTACCCTGACTGGGTATCATCTTGCCTCCAGGTTTTTGGTAATCTAGTTCCATTCCTGTTCTCCTGCTGCCTGGGTTCTCACCTGAGTCCCCTGACCTCTGTTTGGGGCCGGTTACTCTCCTCCCTCATTTTACACTGGGATATCTTTCTGGTTCTCCCCACCTCCAGACAGCTTACCTCTCCATGGAACCCTTCTCCCACTGATTCAGACTGCAGGAGTCATTGCCATGCCTTCTATTTAGTTCTGTTACCCTAGTTTCAGAGTGGGAGGGGATTTACCTTTAGCCAGAGTTTTATCACCTTTTTCCCCAAGATTTGACATTGTTTGGAGGCTAGGTGAAAGATTACTTAGCACTTTAGGTGCTAAGGGGCTCACAGTACACCTGTACTTCCCCCCCCCCACAGAGAGTGTCGATCAACTCCCCACATAGGAGAGTAACTTGTTCTCTCCCTTCCTTGAAAGCTCCACTGAGGGATTTTTCCTTCACTCTCATACTGGGACCTGGTGCACTAACCGTGTCCAGGTTCCTGGTACAACATATTATGACAGTTACCCTGTTTGTCCTGTTGGCACCTGGTTGGAACTTATGTTGCTGTTACATATACTTGGCTCTTTGCCAAAGTGCTTATTACCCCTCTGTGTACCTGCACTTACTCTTCCTCATCTCCTTCTCTTCTGTATTCTTGCTTTACCCTTGCCCCCCTCACTCCCATGTCCTCCACTGTTATCTCATTTACTATAAATGGGATTCATAGTCCGGTTAAGAGATATTGTCTGAGCTAAAGCACACAAAGTTCACCTCTCTGGGCTACCAAACAATTGTGGCTTCCTAATGACAATTTTAAGCCATAGGGGTGTTTCTTTCACCCTTCAAGACCAGATTATGCACTCTAAGGGACAATATGTCATTGCGACAAGCCAACTCTACAATTTCCCCATTACTTTTGTTTCCCTATACCTACCCTTGGGTTTCACAAAAGTCACCACCTGACAATTCTTTAATAAACTATTACCAATTCTCTGAGGCTGCTTAATCATGGGGGGGGGACACTTAAATGTCATGTTATCCCCTATTTTGGATACAGCTGGCCCTGCCATTCATCGTGCCTCACCCCTTCAGAAGTACCTCAAACATACCCACACTTATCTAGGATTTATAGATCTCTGGAGACACTTTTTCCAGGTGGATGAGTTCACCCACTATGCTCCTCAGAAGGGCATCTTGTTCTTATCTAGACTGCATTTTCATTATGGTGGAGAATTTGGATTCAGCCTATGACCTTAGATATGGTACATCGCTACTACCAGACCACTCTCCTGCTTTATGACACTTTTAACCTGGGTAAATCTCTTTGGGCAGGTCACTGGCGGTTGAATCTTATGCTCCTCCGTGATCTGGACTTCAAAGAACTGGTCAAGGACACTATCTCCCGGATCTAAAGTGATAATAATACCCCAACAACTACCTCAACCATATTCTGGGACACCATTAAAGTTGCCCTCCAAGGAGAAATTATCTCCTGCTCAACTCAGAAAAAAAGAGCGAGGGAGGCTTGCCTACAGGAACTCCAGACTACACAGCAAACCCTTCAAAGTTTCTTACACCAGGGAAATCACTCGATTTCTCAACTCCACCTTACAAAACACAAGTGTCAAAAATTGTTAGATCAAAATATAGAACAACAGGTGCTATACTTGAAACACCATCACTAGGAAGGAGGTCCTAAAGGAGCCCACAATATAACTTGTAAACTTTGTGCATTCTGTGCCCAGGCTTGCATTTCTCAACTTTATGATCCAGATACAGGCTGTCTGTTATACCATCCAATGGATATCCAGGCAGCCCTGACTAACTACTACCAGCAGCTCTACATGGAAGGTGCCCCACCCTCCCCCAATCAAATAGAGGCATACCTTCGAAACCTTTCACTACCTAAGTTGTCGGAGGCACAAACCCAAGGTTTGCTTGCCCCCATCACCACATCTGAAATTGAAGCTGTCCTTTAAGACTAAAACCTAAAAGTCTCCTGGTCCAGCCAGCTACTGCATTGAATTCTACAAAATATTCAAAGAGCCCCTTATCCCTCTAGTGCTTTCTGGTATCAGGAGGTCCAAGAAGGAGAGCCTCATCCTCTTTCCTGGAAATATGCAATCATCTCAGCGATCATAAAACCCTAGAAAGACTCCCATTATTCTACTTCATCCAGACCTATTTCCATGTTCAACTGTGACTACAAACTCTATATGTCTGTCATGGCACATTGACCTAATTACCTCCTCCCCTATTTAATAGATCCCTACCAAGTCTATTTCATCTGGCAATGGCAGGGACATGACAGTGTCAGATGCAACCTTCTATTAATAGATTACACTGTCACCCTTCAAATTCCACTTACGGTGTTAAGTGTTGATGCTGAAAAAGCATTTGACATGGTGGCCTGGCCATATCTCTGGGCCACCCTGTCCTATTTTGGAATTCTGGATGAGTCTGTGTGCATGCAGCAAACCATCTATGATTCCTCCCAAGTTTACCTTAAGTTAGAGGGCTGCATATCACAACTTTTTCCCTTAACCAAGGGCACCCGTCAGGGCTGTCCACTGTCCCTGCTCCTTTTCGCTCTATACCTACAGTCATTGGCAACCGCCATTCAAACCAGTCCTGGAGTGGAGGGGATCCACCCAGGGGGTAGACAATACAATATTTTGCTTTTTGCAGATGATATGCTACTCACTTTAACCTCCCTGGAGGAATATATCCCAGCAGTTTGGGACCTCCTCCATGAATTTGGTGTGTTAGCAGGCTATAAATTAAACACCCTTAAGAAGGAAGTGCTCCTCTATAATTGTGACCCTCTATACAGCAAACATGTAAATTTCCCTTCAAATGCAAAAACTGGCCATTCATTATCTCAGAGTTAAAATTACCAAACATTTGGAATTACTCAGTTATGAGCCCCTAATCCTGCAAGTTTTTGTAGACCTCTTCTGCTGGACGCACTTCACTCGAAGATTTTTTAACCACACAGCAGACAAAAACATGTGCACCCACTGCAAAGCAGAGACCACACAATAAATCAAATGTTTATCATTTATTAAGAATAAAGTGCAGAGAGCATCTCATAAAAAACAGGAGTGGAAAAAAATGCTGAACATAGAAACATAGACTTTGACGGCAGATAAGGACTGCTTGGCCCACCTAGTCTGCCCATTTCCCTACCTACAGGATAAGCTGCAGATCCTAGTTAACCAACAGCCTATTTCTTCCTACTCCCCACAAAAATTGCCTTATGTCTGTCCCATGTATTCTTGAATTCTCCCACAGTTTTAGACCCCACAACCTCCTCAGGAAGGCAGTTCCATGCAACCACCACCCTCTCTGTGAAAAAATACTTCTCACATTGCCCCAGTACTGCCCACCTCACCCCCATCTTCAAATTGTGTCCCCTTGTTCTTGCACATCTCTTTTCTGAAAGATGCTACCTCTTGGACTTTGTTGATTCCACTGAGGTACTTAAATGTTTCTATCATGTCCCCCCCCCCCCGTTCCTCAAGGGTATACATATTAAGCTCCTTTAGTCTCTCCTTGTATGGCTTCTCTTGCAGACCCTGCACCATTTTAGTTGCCCTCCTCTGGACTGCCTCTATCCTGTCTATGTCCTTGCAGAGATGGGGTCTCCAGAACTGGATGTAATATTCCAGACGGGGTCTCACCAACTGTCTGTACAGAGGGATAACAACTTCCTGTTTTCTGCTGGTGATGCCTCTCCCTATACATCCCAGTATCCCCCCAGCCCTGCCTACCACCTTCTCACACTGCTTGCCAACCTTAAGGTCATCTGATATGATTACCCCCAGGTCCCTATCCATTTTTGTTGTTGTTACTACCTCCCCCCATTGTGTAATCTTTCCCTGGGTTTTTGTTTCCCATGTGCGTTATATTGCACTTCTTTGCACTGAATCCAAGCTGCCATACTTGACCATTCCTCCAATCTTGCCAAGTCTCTTCTCATCCTTTCCATGCCTCCATGTGTATCAACCCTGTTGCAGATCTTTGTGCATCTGCAAAGAGGCATCTTTCTGTTCCAGTCCTCTGCAATGTCACTTATAAAGACATTAAAAAGGACTGGACCCAGTACTGAACTCTGTGGTACCCCACTAGTAACCACTCTTTCTTCAGAGTGGACTCCATTTACAATTACCTTCTGTGTCCTGTTGTCCAGCCAATGTTTTACCTAGGCTACCACCCTGGGATCCACTCCCAGGCTGGTTAATTTGACTATTAATCTTTTGTGTGGGACTGTGTCAAATGAACCAGCAAAACAGGAGAAATAAAAACTGACATTTCGCAAGGGTGTGCCCCAAGCTTCCTCAGAGTGGCCAGTTAGTGCAGAGTCAGAAATATTTGTACTGGCACCCATTAACAATATCATTAATCATTTCACAACTGCATATAATTAAAAACAAACATGGTAACAAGATGTAATTACATCAAATACATTTGCAACATACTGTAACAATCTTGTTACCAAGCACTAAAACTTTGAGATTAATTAATCCCGTTGGGAGTGACTGCCTAATCATAGCACACTTATTACTTAACAGCTTACATTTAATACAAACTTTCAATCAGCAGAATACCCTTCATTGTCTGTGATATAATGTACTTTGACTAAGTCTTTTGTATGTTTGAAGTTTTATTTCATGGCTTGCAGGAGCACCTTGTAAATAGGAATTTGTCATAATGGTGTAAAAGATATTCTTTCCTGACTGAAAATAAAGATTTTACTACTACTACTAAAACATTTCATAATTTATGCAAGAAAGCTGAGAGATCAATATTCTCATTTAGCCCCTTATCACTCCTGGCACCCAAATGATACAGTATATCCAGAAACGTTCACGCTGATCTAATCTTTTTTCCAGGTCACCCCCCACCCATGCCCAAACTCACTTTTTCTGTACCCACAAAATGTATGTTGTGTTGTATGTGCGGATTGCTCTTTATATGTTTTACCACTGCATAACTATCATCACCATGTTGTATAGCATGGGCATGCTCATCGATTCTGATTTTAAACTGCCTGGTTGTACAACCCCCATAGTAATGGCCACAATTGCAGTTCAGGAGAGAAACCACTCCCATCATGCTGTACATAATAAATTGTTCAATGTTAACATTATGCCACGTCACAGGATTAATAAATGTTTTACACTGTGCAACACAGGCACAGTATATGCAATTTCTGCATTTGAAAGTATATTGATCCATCTTTTTGTTTCTGTGGGAGTGCACTCGGGGATACTGCTGCAACATAATCTATGGTGCTGCTCCCAAATCCTCCCTGACCAGACTGGACACTCTCTTTAACTCCTTCTGTCACTTTTCCCTCAGTGCTCCATCCTGAACATATAATTGCAACCTCTACCATGCCCTGTCCTTTCCCCCGCTTGCAAACAGACGCCTCACCCACTGTGCAAAACTCACTTCTAAATATTGGCTTGGTGAACCCCCCACACCTCTCTAGCTCCCTCTCTTTCCCTCCGCCTCCCTCCCACTTCCCCAGATCCATGGACACATGCACCTTGCTGGTCCCCCACTAATTGGCCTTCATCGGTCAGTCTGGTTTTGCCATCACTTCCAGAAACTCTGGAACCCTCCCCCGCCCAAATCCAACACTCCTTCTCCACTTACTCCCTTGTCTCTGACTTACATAACCATCTCTCCTCTAGCTGCTCCTGTTTTCATCCTCTTTAACTACTTCCCTTGCACCTTCTCCCCTAAACAACACCCTATCTGCCACCCAAAGCCCTCCCCTTGCCAAATTCTCTGCCCTATCCAATGACCCCCTCTAGCTTCTATAACCAAAGTCCTTGCCTAGTTCTGCCCCCTTGCAGGGTTCTCCACATCCTGGAGGGGTTAGTTCTAAGTATGACTTTTCCTTCCCTCGACCCCTTTTTTTACCTTTCTTCCCAATCCCCTGTCTTCTGTCATACACTCAAACCCCACCCCCTATCTTCTCACCCCTACTGTCCAAGCCCTCCCCTTGTCTAATTACTCTGCCCTGTCCTGTCCCACCTCTATTTTCTATAACCAATGTCCTTGCCTGTCTTCTGTAATACACTCCCACCCATTATCTTCTCACCCCTATTGTCCAAGCCTTCCCCTTGCCTAATTAATGTGCCCTATACCTGTCCACCATCTAGCTTCTCTAACCTATGTCCTTGCCAGGTTCTGCCCCCTTACAGAGTTCTCAGCATCCTGGAGGGGCTAGTTCTAAGAATGACTCTTCCTTCCCTCATCCCCTTTTCTACCTATCTTCCCAACCCCCGTCTTCTGTCATACACTCCCACCCCACCCATTATCTTCTCTCCCCTATTGTCATCACCCAGTTCTGCCCCCTGCAAGGTTCCCTACACCCTGCAATGGCTCAGTTCTAGGCAAGACTTGCCCATTCCCTATCCAACCTCCTCCTTCCCCTCCACTTCTGATTCCTCCATTATACCCCTGGCACTTCATTAGGTAGCTCTACTACCTACATGCACTGTTTTAAATCACTCTATGTCCCTATACTCTTTGCACTGTCTGAGCTATTTACTTCAGCTCGCCCCAGTCCAGTGTCAATCTTTTTACTCATCCAGGCCTTGCATCTGCCTTTACTGTAATGTCCTGGCTCCTCTGGCTTACTGCTTCTCCCTCCCCCAGCTGGGCTCCATTGTCTCACCTACTCTTCTTCCCATAACACTTTCATTGTTTAATATTTTTTAATCTGCACTGCTTACTTGTATTAATTTTAACACAAATCCATCAGTGGTTTGGTGATTATGTTGTTCAAACTGCTGTAGTCTGTACCCAACTACCTTCATATATGTAAACCGTAATTATATGGATAATCTCTGTTTGTATCCTTAAGTACCCACCTCCCCCCAGGTCGCACCACAAGATGAGCAACTTGTTGTTCAGTGTGCCTTCCTGGTGAAACATTTCAATAAATAAAAAAAATAAATAATAAATCCCTAATATTTTTCGGCCTCCTAATCACTACAGCAGGACCTATATCTACCATATTTTGGAGTTTAGGTTCTAATTTCAGAATATCCCAATTATTATAAATGATATTTTTTACTTCCTCAGACTGCACCGAATAAGTAGTAACAAAAGGGCACTGTTGTGCTTTCTCTCACATTTTATTTTTGGGCACCAGAGTTTGTTCCCTATTCATATCTGTAACTGTAGTCAGGGCTTTTACAATACAGGAGTCACTATACCCCCTATGCTTGAATCAGTGTTGCTTTTCTTTCTTTTTCTCAAACTCCTGTGATTCAGGAGTTTAAGAAAGAAGAGCAGGTACACAGATTTAAGTAGAGGATAGTGACTCTTCTATTGTATAAACATCACTTTGAGAATTCCTGTAACCACACAGATCAAGGAACATCATCTCCTGGGGATGAATAGTACTTTTAAATTTCAAGCACCCACTAGTGCTTTCCAGCCAGGACACAAATCCAGTGAACTGATCTAACATGTCCCTCCAGATTCCTAGCACATCATCTATATACTTCTAGTTAATCACCTCCTTTGGGCATAATGGGGCACGAGGTGCATCAGAGTGCCTCTTGCCACAGGGGAGTGATTATTAGCACAACCCCTGGGAGTACTTTATTGCTATTATTAAAATAGGTTTTAGTCAAAAAAGCTGTACATTTCTGTTTTATAAAACTTTTTATTAATTTTTACTAATTTTGTAATAGAATTGTCCTTATGCAGTAGTTTGTGAGCTTGAGTGCAGTCATGCTGTGTGTGCATGAGAAAGAGCCAGTTAATTATGTACCTGCCCATTTTCAAACCAGCATCTCTGGCTTACATCTCAAGCTGCACCATGGCTGTTAATGGAACACCCCGGCCCCGCACTCAAAACACAATGCTGGCTCTGTTGTTAGGCTGCACCGAGATTGTTAATTTAAAACCCCACCCACCCACTTGCAAATCGGCAATGCTGGCATGGTTGTTGAGGCACAGCATGGCTGTGAATTTAAAAGCCTTCCCCATTTCCAAACTGGGACTGTTGTTGAGCTTCACCATGGCTGTGGATTTTAAACCCCACCAGCCAACTCACAAACCAGCAATGGTGGCACTGTTATTGAGTTGCACCACAGCTGTGACTGTACAAGCCCTGCCCCCTTGCTAGTTAACTGGCACTGCTGTTAAGTTGCAGTTAAGGCTCAACATGAACAGTGAGTGTGAATTTTAAAGCCCCGCCTGCCCATTCACAAATCGGCAATGCCAACATTGTTGCTGAGCTGTACCACAGCTGTGAATATACAGTATGTACCTGTCTGCCCCCTAGTTAACTGACACTGCTGTTAAGCAGCAGTTAAGACTCAATATGAGCAGTGAAGGAGAAGGTGACAATGTTAACAGTGTCAGTGGGTTGGCAGGTTGTACACTAATACGCCAGCTGACAAATTTAAATATTTGGAACAGAAATGTGGCTCCATGAAGACACAAGCTATAAAGCAAACACAATGCTATCAATATCAAAAAAGCTTCAGCTTTCAAAGTGTCCTATACGACACACACAAATAAATTGTTGTAAAAATAAAAATAACTTAAAGCAGCAGTGCAACGAAAAAAGTTATTCCAAAAGGCTAATTTTGCTATGGTTATGAAAAATATTGGCAGAACTGTTAATTTGGGTTTTCTGGGTGCTTCCAAGGCTGTGTACTGTACATCTGAGTTTTTGTCTGGACTCTAGCCCTTCTTGGGGCCTCAGTATTATTTCTATGCAAACATTAGGCAGCCATCTTTTTTTCTCGAGAAATAATTATTTTGAAACATTCATAAAATTCTTAAATGATAATGAAAACTGAACATATTATCACCAAAATAAACTGGAAGAGATATGGCATCAATTAGGAATTAAAAAAGGTGGGGTCAAATTTTAACCCATTTTCGTTGCACTGCTGCTTTAAATAAGCTTACTTTGTTATACATAAAATAGCAAAAAGATGAGGAATAGACTCAGTTCAATTCAATTCAAAACTTTTATTAATTGACTTTTCAGTCATTACAAATCTTTAAAACACCAGTATTTTTAAAACATGGTATCATTCTAAACAATAATGAATAATAATATATGTCAGTTATACTATCGTACATCAATTTTTAAAACAGTATATCTTCCTGGAGAATGGTGGATGATAATAAAGCAATAAGGCATGACAGAGTGTGTGTTATTGTGTAATAAAGTCAGGCCTCAGGTGTCTGAAGCATAAGGCTGCAGGCCAAGTGCGTTCAACACCCGAGAAGTGACGTTATTACACAATAACACACATCCCTGGAGTGCTTTATTGCTATAATTAATGGTACATTTGTACAGAAGGAAAGAAAGTAAAAAATATATATATATAATATAATTTATTTGATTTTTCAGTGTGGAAGTACACCTATATATAAAAAAGTTCCTGTTCTCAGTTTACCCACTAGATGGTGCTGTCCTGTATCTGCAGTTTTCTTTGCTCCACTGCCTTTTACAATATGGCTTTCATTGTGTGCCCTCTTGTCAATTCCCCCACTACTACTAGTTCCACTTAGGTATGCAACATGTTGTTCTCCCAGTACTGTCTGCTTCATTTTTCTGTTTGTACTTGGAGAAAGTTTATAGTGTGGAGTTTGCTGCTTATGGACATACTGATGAAATGCACACAGGATAACAGCACAGCTGCCAACATAAAGCTGGTCAGTGTCATGGCTTTCAGTGTAATGGATTCTGTGTTTTTGGGTGCTGTACATAGGTTCTCCCAGAACAGTTTGTAGAATTTTTACTTTGTACCAGGAGAAAAGGACAAGAGGAGAGAGTGAGGGACAGCAGAAATGAGTGAGTGAGTTGAGGCAGGTCAGGGATTGCAGGATGTGCACACACTGGGAAATTAAGTAAAGGAACTTGTTGTGGCACTTTGTTGCCACAGTTTGAGTTAAAAACAACAACAAAAACTGCTCAGTGCCCTTAGAAAATAAAATGAAGCACTCATGTCGGCTTCCCATGGCTTGGCAGCATGATTGTGTTTCAGTAGTGCCGCACTTAACCTACAAACTGCTCAGCTCCCATGTGGCCAATCATTTGAGGGCTGAGAGGTTTTTGAAGAGAGTGTGGCACTACTGAACTACAATCATGCTGTCAAGTGAGGGGAAGCCCAGGAGAATCACGGCTACATCTTAATTTCTTTTTAAGTCTTTTTATGTTGATTGTGTGCATGCGCAAGAAACATATTGTGGAAGCTTGCTGCAGAAGCAGGTTGTGAAGGTGCAGCACTGTTGCGGCCAATGCCCCCACAGCCTTTGGAGACTTGGCCCTCTTTCACCAATGGGGTGGCACACTGCTGCTGACACTAGTTCAGCCAGTGTGCCACAACCTTGTAAGGTTTCAGCCACTGCAATCAGGGGCCACCTCGTCATTGCAGCATAAGCCATTCCACTGCAATGAGGGAGTGACCCATCATTGCTGGGTGGAACCTTGGTACTGTGATATTGTTTGTGAACATGGCGGTGGCTTGCCACCGTGTTCACAAACAATAGGAGTCCGCCATGTTCACAAACAATAGGAGTGAGCCCCCCTGTGCCGAGGGGTGCCCAATCCCCCTCGGCAGCATGTGCCCCTCCACCACAGTGTTTGTGTGCTGATGGGGGGCCCCAATCCTTGTCAGCTTCGGTGGCCATAACCATAATGTTCATGTTGCCGACGGGGGAGCCCACTCCCCGTCGGCATTATGTCCCCCCCGCAAAATATCATTTGCCGAGGGGGGCCCCAATCCTCGTCAGCTTCAGTGGTGGTTGCTGACGGGGGATCCCACCGCCGTTGGCATTATGTCCTCCCCACAAAGTATTATTTGCCCCCCAAAACACTCACTGCAGTTGTGCCAAGGGGGTGCCCAATCCCCCTCGGCTCTTGCACCCTCCTTTTGTGCTGATGGGGGTGCCAAATTCCCCATCAGCTAGAGCTGCCCCCCAACAAAACACTGTGTTGGCAAGCTGGGAGCCCACCCCAGCGTGCCAAAGGGTCCTGTGAAAAAAAAAAATCCTGCAATTTTTTTTTGTTTGTAGTACCTGTGAAAAAGGAAAACGGTCCCTTGCCATCTCCCTGCCCCCTCCCACAACCCACGCCCACCCTCTGCGCACCCTGCCTCCCCAATTCCCCATACTTACCTGCAGAGTCCGCATGATGATCTTCGTGGACCGGAACACATCTGCACTCTTCAAAGCCAACCATGAACTAAGGAAATGCTGGTAAGCTGTATAATGGCATAAATATGTTTTTTTCAAATTTGATGCATATCTCAGGCATTGTTTGGAATTTTGGCACCAAATTTTCAACATCGGTTTTGGGACCCCTCCTCATGAATTCAGGCACTGTCATGAGTAGAGTCGGCCCCGAAGGTGATTTTGCAGTCACTGCGTGGAATCACCTTTCAGGACCAATTAAGGAAATGACAGTGCCAGTGTTCATGAGGTGGGCTCTCAAAAAGGCTATGTTCCAAATTTGGTGTAAAAAATCCAAGAAATGACTGTTTTACAAGCGTGCATTGTGCAGTTGCTACGCATGCTCGTAACTAGCAAATTTGCAATATTTTCACTCTAGATTTTCAACATTGCCATTTTCCCACACCTCTTTATGAACATTACAGCTGTCATTTCTTACATCCTGGCCGAAATGTGTTTTCACACTTGTGGCGAAGAATAGCACAATCGCTGTGGGAAATCAGTGTTTGGGACACATTATGAAAATCACAGTGACACTGTTCATTAGCAGAGGTCCTAAAATGCCTGTGTTGAAAATTTGGTGATGAAAGTCCATAAAATGACTGTGCTATGAGCATGCATTGTGCAGCTTCCATGCTCACTTGTAACTTCGCCAATTTGCAATATTTTTACTCCAGATTTTCAACATTGCCATTGTTCCACACCTCCTTATGAACAGTGCAGCTGTCATTTTTCACATCCTGGCCGAAATTTGTTTTCACACTTCCGACGCAGAATAGCGTGGGTGCTGTGGGAAATCAGTGTTTTGGATGCATTACAAAAATCACAGTGACACTGTTTAGGAGCAGAGATGCTACAATGCCTATGTTGAAAATTTTGTGATGAAACTCCATAAAATAGCTGTGTTACGAGCGTGTGTTGTGCAGTTTCCACGCACCCTTGCAACTTCACAAATTAGTAATATTTTCATGCCAGATTTTCAACACTGGCATTTTTTCACACCTCCTTATGAACAGTACAACTGTCATTTTTCACATCCTGCCCAAAATGAGTTTTCACATTTCCAGCGCAGAATACCGCAGTCGCTTTTGGAAATCAGTGTTTGGGACAGATTAAGATTGAGTGAGTGAGAGGGGGGAGTGACCAAGTTCAACTGAGCTCTGTCGGGACTGCTGTGGATTTCTTTCTGGGCAGACACAGGTGCCAATGCATGCAGGAGCCCAGTACAAAAGGGGAGAAACAGAACAAGTGGGTGAGAGAGGGGAACTGAGCAAGCTCAATGGAGCAAAGCAATCAACATTTGGCATTGACAAAATGCTTGTTTTGTTCTGGTTTGTTATAAATGTTGGGGCAGCGAGAACGTGTTATGGCTGGTATGTCTGGCCAGAAGATTAATGGGGGGGCATTGGTTGCTGACAGGCAAGTGGGGAGTAGTTCTAAAATGCCCTCCTCATGTGAAAAGGTCATGTGGGTGCCTGGGCTTCATACAGTGATGTTATTGTGAAATAACATCACTGTTCCAGGCTCACACTGATCAGTCAGACTAGAGAAAATTTCCTTGCCATTGTATAATTAAGCAATAAGGCACGACGGGGTGTGGTATATCATGGGATATCGTCGCCTCGGGTGGTTGGGCACGAGGCCGCGGGCCGGTCACTCAACAGTCCCGAAGTGACGATATCCCATGATATACCACACCCTGGAGTGCCTTATTGCTATTATGAACTGGATTAATTGATATTTTATGCCTTTAATGCAAAAAAATAAAGTTTTTAAATATTTAAATACTGTTTTTATATGAGTGTAGGTGGACATTAAAAAAAAAAGTTCGTGTAGGTCATGTTTTGGCCAGTAGGTGGTGCTGTTGCAGGAGGATTTTGTTATAGTCTTCATTGTTGTGGTATTGACCCCCCCCCCGCCCGGAAGTTTAGTTTACTCACGCACGGTTAATATTGTTTTTTTTCTTTGTTGAGGAGGTGAAGATGAGGTTGTGCCGTACTTCTGAGGAAAACAAGAAGGTAAGGGTAAAGCCTGAGGAGCGGGTTGTACGTTTTGCCATTTGGCGCGAGGCAGCGTGGCAGTGAGGCGAGCAGTACTTGGCGCTCTGCAGTGAAGCAGTTGCGAGAATGAAAGGGAGAAGTTTTTTCTTTTCTGTTTTTATGTAGCAGCGTCTGCTGTTGCTGACGACGTATGGGGGCAATTGTGAGGATGTGGGTTTTTTGCCTGTTAGTGTTAGTGGAGGTCGGTGGAGAACATTGTGCTGGCAGTGAGTAGGCTGGTGGCCGGAGGTTTTCCAAAGCCGTGATGATGTAGTCCGATATCATCACGGCTTTGAAGACCTCTCGGCCAATCAGCTTGCTCCATTTACGATCGCCGGTTCATAATGAACATTATACAATAGCAAGAAAAAATCTACGAAGCTGATTGGCTGGTCAGCCCTTGAGACAGTGATGTTATTAGACAATAACATCACTGTGTCTAGGGCAGGCACACACAAGACTGGATGACAACCTCAGGAATCACTCCACACAGAATGAATTGTTACTGAACAGTCACGGCTTCACCCCCCCCACAACAATTTTGTCTCTTGCTCCTCCAGTTACAACATAGAACATATTTGAAGCATAAAATATAACTTTCACCCTCAATTTCCTAAAATTAAGTGCATCAACCTTTCTTTTTTAATTTGAAGGAAAACGTGGCACAGAGCGACATCTCCTCACTGAAACATGGGCTAGGACTTTACAATGAACTGCCGCTAACTGCGCAGCTTCAGTGAACCATGAAGACTGTCACTGAAGCGGATCAGTTTGGAGAAAAAAAAAAACATTAAAATAAAATTTATATTCTATGCTCACATTAACCAGTGCAATGGGATGTGACCTACATTACTGGCTTCCTCCTCAACTTACTGCTGAAGTGTGAGAACCAAAACCTGTGACACTCTCCCCCCCCCCGTCACCAAAATCACATTACCACATTCTGTAAATTCATTTAGCAGCTTGATGACCACATGCAAAAACAGTAAACATTTAAAATACAGCATAGTTTAACCATTCTGAGAAGGGTGGCTGGGGGTTGACATCAAATGCCGAAGCAGCAGAGCACTGAAAGAAAGAAAAACCTTAGCAACCTGGGCAGGCAGCATTAGTAACTTAGCAGTTCCACCTACTGGTGGACTTTTTTTTTTTAAAAGGTATACCTCCATACAGTAAAATCAAAGAAAAAAAAGGAAAAAGGGTTTTTTTTTCTTTTTTCTTGTTTATTCAAAAATGAGCCATTGTATAATAGCAATAAAGCACTCCAAGGTGTGTGTTATTGTGTAATAACATCACTCCTCGGGTGATAGAAGCACTCGGCTTTGCCTTGTGCTTCAAACCACCCAAGGCGTGACATTATTACACAATAACACACACCCTGTTGTGCCTTATTGCTTAATTAATCATTCAATAGTCCATAGAAGATATCAAAATATTGCACAATCTTAGTAACTCACATTGTACTTTAAAACCTCAAAGTATAAACTTTGCTCAATTAATTTTCTTCAACATTAACGTGTAACTTTTTTGTTTCAATAATTTGAAGGAAAGCTGACAATGCTTCTAAAATACTTCTTTCATTTGATCCCAGTAATTCATTTACTATATTCTCTTGTTCTACTTCAATTTTTTCAAATTTCCTCCTATTATTCTTTTTCTTTCCTTGTCATATAATTGGCAGTCTAATAGTAAATGTTTTAAACTATCTTCTTTTTTGTAATTACAAGTTGTTGTCCCTTTCTTATTTCTTTTATAACAATTTATCAGTTTTTTGTGTGTATGATACTCAAATCTAAACTGAGTAATCATTTTTCTTCTTTGTGGGTTTTTTATAATGTATAAATAAGGTTCCATTTTATGGATTGTTTTATTTTTTTAGAAAGCTATTCACACCTTTTATAATCGGCACACAGGTTTAACTCTTTTTGAATATGGATAGTTTTTATTCTCTCTTTGATTTGGATATAATTAATTCTTTTGGATATATAACTGTATCAATCAATAAGTGCAACAGTCCCACAGGTTTTATAAATTGATCTATTATTTGTGTGCTTTGAAATGTTATTCTTTTATCTGTATACTTATTGCTTCATCCAGACACTGCCTTGGTAATCTATACCTTTCCATTGATATATTTTAAACAAATATATAATAACTCATTCTTGAATTGTATGTTCACGCGGCATCTGACCTATTTCTGTTCTGACTAGTGCCGATTGGGCTCCCTGTGGTAAACCCAACAATAATCTATAAAATGTATTCAGTAATACCTCTAATTGAGTCAGTAACTGTAATCTCCACAATTCTACCCCATATAATATTTGATTTTTTATTTTAGCAATGATGTCTTTTAGACATATCCTCTGATTGAGTGACCACCATATTTGTAAGTTAAACTTCTTATACTACCCCTTCCATTTCCTGGAGATTTTTTTTTCAAGATAAATTGTTTGTAATCAATAATCTCAAATATCAAAAATTGTTTACTGTTTACTGTTTCAATTGTTTGTTTGTTTTTGTTCATTTTAAATGTGTTTTCTTTCTTTTTCCCTCCTATTATCATAGCACTGGTTTTTATTATATTAATTTGTAAATCTAAATGTTTACATTATTTTTCAAAATTAAAGTAGTCAACCCAAAACTTGCAAAAAACATATGTTGTGCAGAGTGTTTTGAATTGCATGTCAAGTTCTAGTGTGTCCTTCCCTCTGTCTGCTATTAAGACTTTTTCCTAAATTAGCCTGCTAGCTTTGTGGTAGTTTTACAACCCCTGGAGATCTCCATCTGAGACATTTTAATTGTATTCCTTTGTCCTACAATGCACCCTGTCTCATGTGACAATGATGTAGCACAGACCATAAATCCAACAGAAAGCACTGTTTAAATCAGTTCACAACAGTAGAGATGGCTACATTTTAAAATCTATAGAGTTCAGCTTAGGGACTCCCCTCATTGTAAAGGTCTTACTGTCCTGAAGAACTTTGCTGCCAATAATTTTTGTGTGACTTGTAAAGTTTCCAAGATATTTAGTTTGTTTGGCATGTGTGTGCTGACTGTTGGGTTTCTGCTACATCACTCTCACATGAGGCAGGATGTATTGTGGGAACAAGGAATACAATTAAGCTGTCCCAGATGGAGATCCCCAGTGGTCGTAAAACTACCATAAAGCTAGCAGGCTAATTTAGGAAAAATTCCTAATAGCAGACAGAGGAAAGGACACAATAGAACTTCACATTGAAAATCAAATCACTCTGCACAACATATGTGTTTTGCAAGTTTTAGGTGGACTTCTCCTTTAAGTAGCAACATTATTTTCATTCCCAAAAAGCTTGTAGATAATAATACTGTATCATCGACGAAAGCCAAATACGAGCAGTTTCTATTACCTATTTTTGGAAGATGAAATTCGTCTTTGTATAACGTGACTAAAATGCAATTCACAAAAATATTAAACAATATGGTGGATAGGCTATACCCTTGTTTGCTCCCTTGTGTGTCAAGAATCCTTTGCTTAATTTGTCTTTAATGTTATATCATATTTGGGTTATATTGTTCTGATATAATCTTACTATTATTTCTATTAATCCTTGCTCTATTCCAATTTGTTCATGGGTGTAATATAATTGGACTCTATTCACAATGTCGAAGGCTGCCTTCAAGTCAACAAAAAAGCAATATTTTTTTTGTTTTTTAACTATTCTATATTTATGAAAAATATGTGTTAGTATAAAACATTGGTCTATAGTAGAGTGATTATTTCTGAAGCCTGCTTGTGCTTCATCAATTATCTGTTGCTTCTCTATCCATGTCATTAACCTATTGTTCAATATCCTTGTGAATATTTTTTTGTGTACTATCAAGTAAGCTTATGGGATGATAGCATCTCGGTTCAATTCTATCATTCTTTTTAAAAATTGGAACAATAATATATTGTATTTCCATGACTCTGGTATGTTACCTGTCTTTAATATATGATTATATAATTTATGTAATACTGGAATCCATATTTCTTCTAATTTTTATTTATATCAACTGGCATTCTGTCTGGTCCTGGTGATTTATGATTTTTAAAAGAATGTAAAGCTAATCTTATCTCATCAGCAGTGATCTTTTCTACTACTGCATTCCATGGTTTATTTTCCCTTTTTTAAGAGCCTTTATGTATCCATTATCTGTTTGAAAAAGAAGCTTGCTATAATACTCAATTCATTTCGATGGTTCTATATTTGATTCTTGTGGAGAATAAACAGTCCCTCCAGCTATTATCCTCCAGAATTTTTTTGTATCTTTCATTATTATTGCATTTTCTAGGGTCTTCCATAATTTTAATCTGTATTTGCTCCTATTATCTGCTATCATTTTATTATATTCTGTTCTCATTTTATTTAATTGCATTTTATTATTTCTAGCTCACTTTGTTCTTTGCCTACAAAGTGTCCACCACCAGGACTGAGATATCCCCCAGCACCACTCATGGAGCATGCAGGGGACAGCCTGAGACCTACAGATGCACTCCTCCTGTCTGGGATGAGTTTGACCCAGTTGGGGTGGAGGAGGTGGTTGTGATCGTCCTTAGGTTAAGGCCTACCTATTGTGATTTAGATCCAGGTCCCACCTGACAGTTAATTGGATGTGTGGACCTGATTGGACCTGTGATTATGGAGATTGTTATGGTTTCCTTGAGGAGTGGGGTCTTCTAGGATTCTCTGATGCAGGCACTGGTGAGATCCCTTTTGAAAAAGCCTTCATTGGACCTTGACAATCTAACTACAGACCAGTTTTGAATCTCCCATTTTTAAGGAAGATTCTGGAGAAAGTGGTGGCCATTCAACTCAAGGCCCATCTCACCTCCAACTCCGCCTATTAGTGCTTCCAATCTGGGTTCCGGGCTGGGCATAGTATGGAGACTGCCTTGGTGAAGGTGTTAAATGACCTCCTTATGGCAAGAGATTGCAGTGAACATACGATCCTTGTTCTCTTAGATCTCTCAGCAGAGTTTGACTGAACCAGTTGTGGAGCTGGTGTGGACTTACCGGTATAGTCATCAACTGATTTAGGTCATATCTCACAGGAAGAGTTCATAGGGTTTCAGTGGGATTATCCTCACCTGGATCAATGATTCTGCACTGTGGAGTTCCACAGAGTTTGGAATTATCACCTCTGTTGTTCACGGTGTACATGCCTCAACATTCTCCTTCGAACCAATATCCTTAAAAGAAGTAGAAGATCTCCTATCCAATTTAGACACATCTAAGAGTGCAGGTGCAGACTCCCTGGATCCCTACTTTCTTAAAATAGCACTGCACGCCTTAGCTGCCCCCCTCACTCACCTCTTCAATCTTTCCCTAGCTACTGGTTCCATCCCCTCTATATGGAAGACAGCTCAAGTAGTTCCACTACTTAAATCAGGTGATCCCATGGACCTTAACAATTAGAGGCCCATTTCCATCTTACCGGTACTGTCCAAGATGCTTGAAAAATTTGTAAACTCACAGTTAAGGGCCTATCTGGACACCAACAACCTCCTAAATCCAGCACAATCTGGGTTTAGATCAATGCATAGCACCATCTCTGCCCTAGCCAAAGTCACTAATGATTGGCAGACTGCCTTGGATAAAAAGAATAGTACCTGTGCTGTGTCCCTGGATTTGAGTAAAGCATTTGATACAGTGGATCATGACTCATTAATATCCTCTCTTAGCTCCGTAGGCCTTGATTCACTCTCTCTCAATTGGTTTAGGTGCTATCTCTCTGGAAGGTTACAACTGGTAAAAAATGAAAATTACCTATCTACCTCTAAACCACTGCTAAGAGGTGTACCGCAAGGCTCTATCCTGGGCCCCATCCTCTTTGCCATTTATATTAATAACATTGACTCCAACCTCTCTCAATCTAACATTCACCTGTTTGTTGACGATACTGTACTATATGTCAGCAATCCCTCACCATCAAAAGCCTGTGAACTGTTACAGTCAGAATTCTCCATCCTACAACACAACCTATTGGAAAAAAAACTACTTCTAAATGCCAAAAAAAAGCTATGTTCTTGCCACCAAGAGTTGCTCTTCCATTACCCCATCATTCACCACCCCACAATTATCCACCTTATTTGGAGAAAATCTGGAATTTGTGGATAAATTCAAATATCTTGGAGTCTGGATTGACAATAAGCTTGACTACTCTGTCCACGTTGAAGAGCTACTAAAAAAGTTGAGACAAAGACTTGGCCTATTTTACAGAATAAAACACTACCTTACCAGAGACTCCAAACAAAGATTAATCCAGGCATCATTCCTATCCCTCATTGACTATGCTGATTTCCTCTACGGCCATTGCTCCCTCTCCCTCTTAAATAAGCTGGACACCCTGTATCATAGAGCCATTAGATTTATTACAGACCTTCCCTCCAGCACCCATCATTGCTCTCTTTACATGGCAGTCAATTGACATCCTACAGCACAGAAGAAAAAGAATGCTGCAATCTGGATCTTTAAAGCTTTATCAGACAAACTCCCTCCTATATCTCAGACTGTTTCACCCGAATCACATCCAGGCCATACACCTTAAGGATCAATAAGCTCATTATGCTAAAGATTCCAATACCTGCACCCGGTTTGGGAGGGCTGCTATCAGCTATTCCTAGCATTTATCTGGAACTCACTCCAAAATCTATGAATCTGAATACCTCTTACCCTTATCATCCTTCAAAAATTATACACCACCCTATTCCCAGAACTGTGCAACTGCTTCCATAAGGCCTACTCTCCCACCCAACCTCCACCCCTCCCTTCTGTAATCCACTATGTTTAGTTTCCATTCTTCTACCCAGTCAGTTATCACACTTCGTATAAAAAGCCCATAGAAGCCCTACTATCTGAATATTATCCCTTCTATATCGAATGTCCTCTTCATTTTTACAGGTTTAAGTTATTGTTACTGTGCCTTGTATATCTGTATATTTTGTATATATCTCTCATCTAATTGATTGTATTAATGTTATGTTATTCTCATGTCTTTGTACAAAACTTGTATCCTTCTTTGTATGACCACTCAGGTCCATCTTGTAAATGAGCTACGCTCAATGATGTTCGCCTGAATAAATAAAGATTTTGATTGATTGATTGATATGCTGCCTTTAGGAGATGTCATTAGGTGGTATGGGCTGAGCCTCCATTGCTATGCAGACAATACTTAGCTGTACCTGTCTTATACACTGGGAAATCAGATGGTGGTCTCTACATTTAATGCCTGCCTAATGGAAATCCAGAACTGGATGACTCAAAACTGGCTCTGACTAAATCCAGACAAGACAGAAGTACAGTCACAGCCAAAGATATGGCCAGATATTTCCTGAAATATCTGTGATATTTCTAGAGAAATCTCCTGCTTTCTCCATTTCCATAGTAGGGGCAGCAAAAACTCTTTAGAAATTTTGTGAAATATCTGGAAATAGCTGACCATGTCTGTGGCTACTACTGTACTACTGGTGGACCCGGGTCACCTTCGGAATGGTGGTGGGTAGGAGGATACTCCTGACCTTGTGCTGGGAGATGTCACTTTAACCCAATCATCCCAGGTCAAGGTTCGAGGCATTGTTCTTGACAACAGCTTGACGCTGGATGCCCAGGTGTCAACTGTTGTCCAGAGTAGTTATTACTATCTAAAGGACATTGCTCGGATCTGTGCTCTGTTGCCACCAAAGGACCTATCCAAACAGGTACATGCATTTGTTATGAATAGGTTGGATTACTGCAATGCTGTCTACCTAGGGCTATCTGGAGGCAACTTCCACCATCTGCTGCTGTCCAGAATGTGTTGGCCAGGCTATTGACTGCAACTAGTAGATTCAATCATATTATGCCTATGTTCCATGATCTGCACTGGCTGACAATTAGTTGGAGGATTGTCTTCAAGGATGGATTACTGACCTGTAAAGTCCTACACAGTCTGGGGCCAGAATACCTGCAAGACCTCCTAGTTCCTCACTGCTTGTCTTGCTCCCTTTGCTCTGCCGGGGGTGAACTCCTAGTGGTCCCGAGGGCTAGGTTGCAGCAATCAGGAAATAAAGCATTCTCGGTTATCGCACCAGCCCTTTGGAATTTATTACCTAGTCATCTGAGAGAGACACCCTCAGTAGAAGTGTTTAAGAAGGGACTGAAAACTCTTCTATTTTTACAAGCTTTTGAATTTTAAATTGATTTAAACTAGTTATCTGCAATGTTGGACTGCTTGTTTTAAATTATGTTTTTAACCTATTTATGGATATATTGATTTTTTGCATACTGTTTGTTATGAATATTGTGTATTGTTTTAAAATTGTACAGTGCTCATAGCTCTAGGAATGGGCGCTATATAAGCAATAAAATTAATCAATCAATCAAGGTGTACTTTCTGCTCTGTTTTCAACTGTTTAATTGTGACACTGTGACAATAAGTTCATCTTTATCCATATATAATCAATAACCAATTAGCCTTGTGTTTCATGGTATGTATAGTTACCAGTGGCATGTGATTTTGTTCTCCCATTTAATGCTATAGAGTTGTGTGTTGTTAAGAAATAATGTACTATTTTCCCTTTATTAGTACTTGTATGGTCTTTGCATTTCCTCAATAGATTTATATTCTCCCAACCATTAAATCGTATTATGTCCGATATTTCTTTAGATGTTTTATTGGTTGTGCCAAATCATTTATTGAAATCCTCCACCAAAATTATTCCTATTTCTGGATTAATACTTAAAATTTAAGCAGTTATTTTTCCAATCTCCATCATGATAATTTCTTGATAATAATAGCTATTTTGCAGTGGTAAATAAAAATTGATTAGTGCCTTCTGTCTTTTATCCTCCGATATTATTACACATTGAGCATTCATACTATCAATTTTCCTTTCTCTTGATGTTCTTCTTTGATTATGTTTACACAATATCATCAAATCTCCTACGTGTCTTCTAAACCTTTTATTCTTTACAGCTTTTTTTGTATATATTTCAAACCCTTCAATGGCTATATCTATGTTCAACCATGTTTCCTGAAAACAAACATAATGGAAGCTCTGAATATATTCTATACATTCTGGATCATTTAATTTACTTTTTAAATCTGATATATATTCCATAAGACTATTCTCTCTAGTTCCATGGTATATAAGTTGGTTATCATCCCCTTTTGTATCTGTCAATCTGCTACAGTACCATCACTTAGAATACCAAATCAGTTTGAAGTCTGAATCATAATCTCCCAGCTATCAGACTGAGTTATTATTTTTTCTGTTGTTTTATAGAATCTTCCATAGTCTGTTGTTCATATAAAAATATACTTAATTTGTCCAGGTCCTGTAATTTGTCCATCAAGTTTTTGTATGCTTGTCCAGTAGTCATTTCTATTACTATTGCCCCATCTCTTTCCGGTCTTGTAGCTCTTTTTGTCTCATTGAAGATGCTAGTATCTTTTATCAGAGTTCTTAACATCCCATATATCTTTGATCTTAAATTTCTTTTAGTCTCTCCCCACATCTGGTTCATACCAAATATAGTGACTTCCTTTAGAACTTCCATGATGCTTTTATTATTATATAGCTCAGGAAATAATTCCTGTAGCGTCTTGATTTCTTCCATTTCAACTCCTAAATTATTAAATTCTCTATTCTTATTAGTCATTAACCTCAATATATAATATTGGTCAGTAACTAACAAAACCATTTCTTTCTCCAATATAGATAGGCCTGACCACACTCAGACACTTGGTCATTTCCTTCCCTATTAATACATTCTGTATCAGTTTTTTTTTTTACTTCTTTATTGAGATTTTCTTCTGTCTCTTCAGGCATAACTGCTAATCCATATAATGGTAACACAAAATCAGTGCCCAAGGTTCTTGAGAGAAAGCTAGAAAAATGTTCATAGTTTATATCTATGGATGTTTCCTCAACCGTCTTCTCTATTTCCTCTTTTTTTCTATGACTAGTACCTCCTTATCTTCTATTGGTCCTTTAATTACGTCTTTCTCTAAGTAAGTCGTATTGTCTTCTTTTGGTTTCTTCTTGGCTTGTTTAGTTTTCAGGTTTTTTTTTTTTTTTAATTTTCAATTCCCTCCTTCATTATTCCTTTTTTTCCTTTCTTGAGATGTTTCTTTTTTTTTTTACTTCTTCTATTATATTACCCTTTCTTTAACTTTGTTTTCTTTGCCAACCTCTTTATTGGCTGTAATTTGTAATTGTGCCTTGTATTATTCTTTATTCTGTGATATTTTTTGTCCTATTCCTTTGTCCTACATGTCTTTGTTTTTCTCCACTATTTCTATACATATGCTATCCTCCCAGTAGTCATCTGGAGTGAGCACAATCAGTTCAGGTTCCCTTTCTTTTTCTATTATATGGGAATCACATTTTCTGAAATTATATTTATGCCCTTTTCTTGTTTCATATTTAACAATATCTTCCTATTTTCAAGACACACCCCTTTAATAATTACCTCCTGACTTAATATCACTAGCTGTTTGTATAATAAAATGTTTGCTAATTTTGGATCCCACAATACTATCACTATATTCTTCACTATCCCTTCTATACCTATGCTGTCTTGTTCTGCTGGACTCCTTATTCCTATATATTCAGAGTCCCAATCACTTTCACTTTGTAAAGTGTTTTCATTCATACTTGAATAGATAATGCTATTTTCTCTTTCATTGTCCATGCTATTAATTTTGCTATTCCCAGTAATGTTATTTTTTTTTCCATTAGTAGGTTTTACCCCATCTTCCTTGTTCTGCATTATATGTTGTTCTTCCTTGGCTAACTCTTGTCTAATAGAATGTCTCATGTTTCTAACTGTCAACTTGAAATTCCCTATTGTTTCAAATATTTCCATATACTCATCTTTATTATTTATTTTATGTTTCAACTTTTCCTTCTTTTCTTGATCTTAGTTAATACAAGTACCCCCCATGTTATGTTCAAGTTTCTGTTTTCCATTCTTCATTAGAGGAAAAAATACTCTTTGATATATATTGTAGGAGTTGAGGTTTTCAGTTTAACCTTCTGCTTCTTAATTTTACTTGCATTTTTTGTTTCCTTTTGTAATTCAGTTACTACTTTATTTTCTTTTTCCTTATCAGTTCTAACATTGTCTTGATGTTCTAAAAGTCTATAATGTTCTAAAAATGAAACATTATCTAATTCTACTATGTTTCCTGGGTCTAAATCTGGACTTAGTTGATCATTATTTTTATTACTTCTTGTTGTAGCTGTCATCTTGTACACTCCCATGATGTGCAAATATTATACAGATATAATACAAAATATTATGCAACAGTACTTAATGTAATAATAGTCTAATAATCTTTTTTTTTCAATTCAAAGTTTATTAAGTTTTCCATTACAGAGAAAGGTTCCATAACATACATGTATTCCAGACAATGTACACAGGATAATACTAACAATACCTTTCTCCCTCCCATCCCTCACTATCCCTCCCCACCCTCCTTCCCATTTCCTCCCTGGCACAGAGCAGTCAACTATTGTAAAAATAAAAGTATTGATTTAATGTAATAAGGCACCATAATCATCAGCATGAGGAGTAAAGAGCATATGGGGTCCCCAAATTTTTGTAAATCTCTTTAGTCTATTGTGAAGGCTTGCTATTACTTTCTCCATCCTGAGGTTTGCCAAGAGCTCATTTAACCATTCGACATACGAGATGTCCTCCTGATCTTTCCAATGTCTCAATACCAATTTTTTAAGGGACATTGATATTAAATACATGTAATATTTACGGTTAAGTACTGAAATCCCAGAAAAGTCCCCTAGAAGACAAATATCTGTTGTAAACAGATCATTCAGTCCCAGAAGGGGATCTGCTTCTTGCTTAATGAGAGCCCATAGGGGGGCAATTTTAGGACAAGACCAGAAGATATGGAGTAATGAGCCCTCCTCTAACTTGCATTTTGTACATGTATAGGAGGATATCAAACCTAGCTTGGCTAGTCTATGTGGGCAATAATACAGGTTGTGCAAGATTTGAAATTGCATTAACTGGAGCCTATCTTGGGTAACGAATTTATGACAGTTGTGCCACAAGACAGACCAGTTTATGGTTAAGTTTGGAAAATAAGTGGACCAGAAACCAGTGGGACCAAAACAATCTGGGTAAACCAAATCATATAGATATCCAAACATCTTGAATACTGCATGTGGAAATCCTGCTATTGGGAACAGATTTTCACTGAAAGAAATCTTTGCTGAATGTGGTGGGGCTGTCCCTAAAACTTTCAGCAGGAGATGCCTGAATTGAAACACTTTAAAGACCATGAAATTTGGGATATTGAATTTTCTTATGATTTCTGCTAAGGAAAGCCAAGTCCCATATCCCTTTATGAATTGAGTTATTAAACAGCCCTCTAATTCAGGTAGCCATTGAGGAGAAAGTGTTTTACCATCTATCTTAAAGTTGGGATTTCCCCATACCATTTGCGCCAGATCTCTCATAAGATCATATTTAAGAAATGAGCACAGTTGAGAGTGTACCCTTATAGAGATGACTATAGGGGAAATCTTTAGGTGCAAAGGGAGAAGTTTTAATTTTGTATGCAAAAGAGCAGACACAGAGAGGCCATGAGCTTTTATTTGGGCTATCTCGATTTTGAGCCAGATTGGTGGGAATAGGGAGGTGGTTTATGTGTTCTCCTCAGAAATCCACTGAAAATATTTGTTGGCCTGACTCGCCCAGTAGTACAAACCAAGATGTGGGAGGCGTAGGCCCCCTTTAACCTTCGGGGCAGCTAGTTTATGAAAGGCTATTCTTGGCCTCTTACGTGACCAAATAAAATCTAGAATTATACCGTGAATTTTCTTGAATCAGGAAAGGGGAAGCCAAATGTTCAATAAATTGTGTGGATAAAAGATATGAGGAAAGACGTTCATCTTGATTAAATTGATTTTCCCCCATAAGGAAAGTGGGAAATGGGACCATCATTTCAAATCTTGGGTAATCATGTGTATTAAAGAGTCTAAGTTCAGCTTCTGAAGATGTATTGAATTTTTTTGTGAGCTCTATTCCTAGATATTCAAGGGAATCAGATTTCCAGGAAAGACCCAAGGCTGTTACTTCATTTTTAAGAATGTTATGATTAAGGGGGAACACAACTGTTTTATTCGTGTTTAGTTTATAGTTAGACTTTTTACTAAATTCTCCAATGATAACTAACATGGGGGAATGGAGGTGGTTGGATGTATTGTTTGAAGGAGAAGGTCATCAGCGTAAGCAGAGACCTTAATTTCATAACTCTGGATTGATATACCTTGAATCCTCTGACAGTCATTAGCCTTTGTATCAGAGGTTCCAGGTAGAGGTTAAAAAGCAGTGGAGAGAGGGGACAACCCTGCCTCATACCAGATTGTAGTGGAAACATTCAGAAACAGTTCCATTTCCTGATACCTTGGCAGACGGGTATTTATATAAGGTGGATATTCATTTCTGAAAGTTTGATGAGAAGTTGAAAGCTTTAAGGGTACAAAACAAAAAGTTCCAGTTAACTCTGTCGAATGCCATCCAGAAAAAGTAAAGCTGCTGGAAAGCCTGCATCTCTGGACACCGAGAAGATGTGAAACAGTGTACATAGATGATCTGTAGAGGCTCTACCTTTCATTAATCCCACTTGTTTGTTCTGGGCCTACTAGATCAGGGAGAACTATATTAATATGGTTGGCTAATAATTTAGCCAAAATTTTAATATCTTGATTAAGAAGTGAAATTGGCCGGTAACTTATTACTAATTCAGGATTTTTATCAGGCTTTGGCAAAAGAACAATTAAGGCTTCAAACAGAGATTTATCAGCTTCTGCCCCTGATAAAATATGTTGGTATAATGGTAAAAGCAAGGGGATAAGCTGGTCAGCAAACTTTTTATAGAAGTTGGGTAGAACCCGTCCGGTCCTGGGGTTTTATCTGAAGGGAGATCTTTAATTATTTTTGTCAATTCTGTTTTTGATAAAGGTGATAAGAGAGAATGTTGTTTTCCTTCTGAAAGGGAGGGAAGATGGGAGTCTTGTAGGTATCTATCTAGTTCTGGATCTGAGGGAGGGTTTGGCATTGGACTATACAGTTGTTTGTAATAAAGAATAAATTCTGTGACAATTTCCATTAGGAAGGTTTTTAATGTACCATCAGTTTGTGAGCAAAGTGCCATTATCAGTCATGAAGATTCCTGTTGTTTAATACGGACTGCAAGCAAGCACCCAGCTTTTTCTCCTTGGTCTGTGTAAGATGTTTTAGCTTTTAAAACTGCATACTCAGCTTGTTCTCCAAGAAGTTCTAAGTATGAATTTGTAAGTTTGGCCAAATCCTGTCTAATTTAATCTGATGAGTGATGAGAAAGTTTGTTTTCTATATTTCTTATTTGAGAGAGGGTGGTCGACAGCTGTTTTTCTTTTTTTTCTTTTTCTTTGATACTATACCAATTAGGAGACCTCTTAAGTATGCTTTCAATGTGCACCATTCAATAGCGGGCCTATTAGTAGAATTTTGATTAATACTAGTGAACTGTTCTATTTGGTTAGAGATATATTTGTTTACTTCAGGATCCTTTAACATTTGATTATTAACTTTCCAAAGTCCCCCAGCTTTGGGGAGAGAGGAAAACAAAATCTGACAAGCCACCAGGGAATGGTCTGAAGGAGGGTCTGGGTGAATGGTAGAGTCCAATACCCCTGGGAGCAGGGATTGAGAAATCAGTAGGTAATCAATATAGGATGACATTCCATGCACTTTCGAAGTGAAGGTGTAACTCCTATCCAAAGGATGCAGGACTCACCAAACATCGCACAGGCCCACCTGATCCATTAGTTCTCTAAGTGCCCTTTGGGCCAGAGAAAGTCCCCTCCGATAAGGTCCAGATTGATCAATAGTTGGATCAAGAGTCAACTTTAAGTCCCCCCCAATAATTATCGGGATAGAAAGGAAAGGCATTAGGATAGTAATCAGATGTGTAAAGAACCCTGGAGTATCCATATTTGGGCCATACACACTTCCCAGTAATATCTCAGTAGTATGTATTTTACCCTTAACCAACACAAATCTACCATGAGATTCCTTGATGATTTGAACGGGGGAAAATGGAACTGTTCTTGCTATCAATATCATGACACCACAACTCTGGGTAGTCCCTTCTGCAGAAAAAATCTGTCCTATCTGTTGTCTCCTCATCTGTATAGCCTCTGAATCTAATAAGTGAGACTCTTGAATGAATATGATCTCCACTTTTAATAAACTGAGGTGTTTCAATATTTTATGTTGCTTAATTTTTCTTTCTAGCCCCTTTGATATTCCATGATACCAAAGACAGATCCCTAGCCATATTTCCAAGCCCTGTCAAATGTGAAGTCATCAGATCTTGTAGGTTGAAGGTATATTTCACATGCCCTGTTCGGTGCTCTCTCTGTGCCAATCACCCACCTTTCCTTAATCCCAACTAAAACCCCATATTTACCCTCATGACCCAAATACACATGTGCTATGTACCTAAAGTTCCCAAGCTCCAGATATTCCCTACCCATCCCACCTCCCTTATTGTTACACACTGCACTTTGCAGAGCTCCTTTTCACCGCTCCCTCTCTCCAGCCACCCAAACTTAATCCCCTCGTACATGAACTAACAGGAATATATCTGGAGGGGAAGGGGTCAGATGCAAGGAACAAATAAAAATACCCTTGCGACAGCCTTCCTCCTGAAACTTATTCTTTGTAATAAACACAGCAACCTCTATTACCCTATTAACTATTGTAAACTATTAAACTTTTGCTAAAGAAACAATCTGCTGTGAAAATACTTGTAGGTATATATAAATCATGTAGCCTTGCATTAGACATTGTTTCCTTGGTAACGCGTCTTTAGGCTATTAATATTACTTTTTAGGTATAAAGACAAGTACAGAATTACCCACAATAAAGTATATTCATGCTCTGAAAAAATCCAGCCACGATCTTAACTTTGATCTGAGAGTGGCATTATTGAGTCTACTCCCCAACCTGAACAACTGGAGAACAGATAGAAATACAAGCCATTAAACTAATTGGTATTTCTTAATAGTCATACCCAGTCCAGTGTATCTGGAAAATAAAGAAAACGTCAGGCTGACACAGCTGCGAGATAACCATCTGAGCAAAGGAAAGAGTGACAAAATCACATTCAACTAAATTCAGCTAATGAGCGTTGTTGTGATCGATTTGCACCTTCTAGTGGTCAATTTGCATTATAGCATTGCGAAATTGTAAATCTTGTACACTTGATCACATTATCACAAAAACACTCATTAAGTAGTAACAGTTTGATTTAAACTAGGGGGACATAGATAACAGGCTTATTATTTACTCTTTTGTGCTATTCAGAACTACATCGACATTCATCTCAGCAGACATTAACCATAGTCTAAGTCTCCATTAGCCCAATATATGGCGTTTTTAGGAGGTTGTACATTGGCCATATCCAAAGTCCTGAAAAAGTCAAACAAAACCAGGATGAGCTTTATCAGGATTTCCTCTGGTTCTTCACAATCTGGTGTAAACTGAAGATTTGGATCAACCGAAACCTGCTAGTATCAGAATGCATTAGGCAAGAACACGGTATATTCCTTATTTATTATTCATCTCTCATAACAAATAAAGTCAGCATGCACTTAGTACAGATAGTAGATAGATAGGTGTTCTATGTCCCGAACTTAGGGCAGTACTACGGAATGAAATAGTACAGTTTCACCCTTACCAGCTTTTCTGAGGGAACAAATCAGCAGAGATCCCGGGCCATTTCAAGTGTCCGAAAAAGATTAGGAAGGGTTAATTTGAGGCTAGTCAGGGCCATCTCAGGGTCTTCATAGGACACCCAGGAGCCGGCAACGTGCACCTGAAGCCTCGCCGGGTAGTTCATATGGAATTTGATTCCTGCAGCTATGATTTTTGAAACTAGGGGGTGGAAGGCTGTTCTTCTGAGCCTAATTGATGCTGGAAGATCCTGCGCCACTTGTATTTTGACCCCTTTCCAGCAGACTTCCTTCAATTCCCTTACTTTCATGAGAAAGTGCTGGCATTCAAGATAATTAAGGAAATGGAAGATTAGTGGTCTAGGCTGGGCTCCCATTGGTGAGATAGGGTGCAGAGCCCGGTGTGCTCTCTCTATTACATATTTAAGCCTGAAAGGAGAGGGGCCTGTGATCTTCTCTACCAGTTTCTAAACAAAAAGTATCATCCAATCCCTCTTTATTTTCCTGCAGACCTATGAGGACCACATTATTCCTATGGCTGCGGCCCTCAAGGTCTTCAATCTTTAGTTCCATTTTGAATATCTTCTGCCGGGTGGCAATCAGCTCAGGGTCTACTTTTTCAACTTTTTTTTTCCAGCGAACTTATGCAGGCTTCACTGTCTGAGGTTCTTATTGAAATGTCCTCCATAGCTTGTGCCAGAGATTTAAGTTTTGATGAGGTGGAGCGCATCTCCTCTCAAAAAGGTTTAAGTTCCTCTAGGAATCTGGTGAGGGTAAGCGGTTCTTGTTCCTGCGATGTAGTACCCAAACCGTGTGGATTCGTGGCACTAGCAGCCCTGGGCTTTTCTGGGACCTTCTCCGGCATAACTGGAGGAGTGTGCTGAGGGTAAACTTTCCTCATTTCTGCCTCCATAAGGTGAAGAGAATACTCTTGGAAATAGGCAGCAAGATGTTGAGTCTTCCGGTCAGGTTTCTTTGTAAGTTGCTGATTTTTCTGTTAACGAGAAATTAACTTATAGTGAACGGGTGGCTGGAGCGATGAGACAGAGCTGTTACCAGTCGCACTGCATCATGTGGTTCTAGTAGTCTAATAATCTAATAATCTGGTGACCAAATAGGCTGATGAGTTAATAAAGTTAATGAACTACTAAGCAAATAGGCTACTAAGCCAATAAGCTAATACAGTATGTTATTATGCTAATATCCACTAATAACCACTAATACCACTATTTTCCACATAGAACAAAAAATAAAACAATAACAAATATATAGGTTACTATATATATAAATCACCATATATTGTACTCTGGTATAACACACTCTGTCAGAAGAATATTAAAAATTATTCAATTCAATTCAATTCAATTCAGAGGTTAACAGACTCCTGCAATTAATTGTGCTCTCTATTAAAATTCAAGGTAATAATAAGTTAAACTAAATATCCCAACAATGTGACTCCTAGATAATTCCTTGTGTAGCTTATGTGTACATTTCTTCTCTTATTATAATTGTGTTGGCCTTTCAGTTTTCTTCCTCACTGCTTTGCGTATTCCCGTGGGTAGCAGTACACAGTCCTCATGTCTTCCACCACGTCTGCAGTCTCTCTTTGATCTTGGTTTCTTTTTCGGATGCCACACTGATCTGCTCTTTGTTTCTTATTTCTATGAAATCCAACAATCCAATTATTCAGCTCAGCAGGATACTTACATAAAACTAAAATATGTAAAACTAAGTTCTAATTTTCCATTTTTATTTAAAATGGTTTAAAATAGTTTCAAAATGAGGCCGGCCCGCTGGTGCAGTGGTTTGTCTACTGCTAGCAGTGCCAGTGACCCGGGTTCGGGAACGGACTCGGGCAGCTGGAGGGCCAGCTGGGGGGAGGAGGATTGAGCGCCCAGAGGCTGCTCTCCTCCTCCGGTTGGGGGAGGATGCTGGTCCCGCTGTGATACCACACCTGGGTGACCATGGGTGGAGGTGCAGCTAAAAGGAAAGCATGTAGTAGGGAGGGAGGACGTCTGCCGGGAGTCGGAGCGTCGGCACGTTGCAACGTACATTGCTCCTAGTCTCTCCATGCGTGCAGATGTCCTGCGGGCTGGGCAAAACAGGAAAAAGACCCCACGATGCTCCTGTAGATGGAGCTTCAGGCCCCGATCCCAGGGCCCCTGTCAGTGCAGGTAACGGATCCCTGATGAAACACAGACGCTCGGGGCAGAGGAAGGGGAGCCCCACTTCATACCCGCCTGAGGGTTAAACCAAGGCAGCATGGGGGGATGACTGCACCTGAAACTGGCGGATGAGCAGGGATGCATAAAGGCCATAGGAGACTCCTGAAGGTAAGGAAGCACAGTGGAGAGAGAAGGGGGCATAAAAAATAAAATATAAAAAAAAATAGTTTCAAAACCAACTTCAATTAATGCTAATTACCATTGGTTACTACTACTTAAAATCCACTGTAACTTTGTTTCACTTTACTATTACTCACATTTTACCTTGCTTTCTTTACACTTTAAAGGGACACTGTCAACCCTCTTAGGCCTCAAAGTGTCTATAACATTTTATGATTGTTCACATTCTATAGAGACATTGATGCAGTTTGTAGTTTGAGTCAGATTTCTATTTTTTTTTTTAAAGTGAAAAACAGACTGCCCACCTTACTGGTGTTACCACACCAAAACATGTGTGTTTACATTTCTTGCCCAGCTCCCAGTACATCTTTCCTGGGCTCAGGAACACCCCAACACAATCTAGCCACTCATTTTGCAGTGGGATTAGAGGAGACTATTGTATCATGAGTGACTTCACTGTTTGAAGGTGTTTTTTTAATGTTCAGGAAGTGTGCACTAAGAGTAATTCAATGATCTGAATCAAAACAATGCAGGCATACAGTAGTTATACATTACCATGCATTTCAGTTCAAATACGCAAGGAGACAGATGAAACAACCAGCAACATCAATGAATTTTAGAGAACGTAAGCAAACATAAAATGCGTTTTTTAACTAAAAATAATATGATGCAAACAAGGTTGACAGTGTCCCTTTAACCACACAATAACTTATATGCTAGTTCCACTATAGTTTCACCTACCTCACCTTTTCTCATTCTGTTTTATACCCTTTTGTAACCCCCTTATCTAACATGTTGCTATAACTACAGTATAATTATAAACAGGATGTAGTACTTTTTAATTAAGAAGGCTTATTACTTTCAGTCCTCTTACCTCCATTTTTTCTGTATTATCTTTTCCACAAAGTAAGTCAGTACCTCAGGGATTTCCCTAATCAAGAAATGCTCTTGGCTCTTTTGGCATTCTCAAACCTTAAAGTTCTATGCCCATGTGGTGATTAAATAGTTTCTGAAAAAAAATTGTAATCTTGTTTAGTCATAGCTAAAGTTAAAGAATTAAGATGTTATAGGGAAAATAATATAGGTTTTTAAGCAGCTTTATTGTCTGTCACTATGCTACTATTCTCACTTTTGCTTTTATTTAGATTTTTTAAAATTCCTTCTTACCAGAGTTATACGTCACTTGCCAGTCTACTTCGGCAGCCAATGCAATTTGGAGTGTGGGATCTAAGAATGCCAGCACCTGGGCTCTACCTATACTCCTCTACCATGTGACTTTTGTCCACTGGGAATTTAAAAGTTTTAAGAACCTAATACAAATTGATCATATTATTTACTATATTATGTTTTGTGCTATATTATGTTGTTTCTTACTTTCAATATCCCTGAATCAAGCTCTTCTGCCTCAATCCCTAGTAGAATAGAGGTGAAATAAAACTATACTTAAACTTAAAATCCTAGATTATCAATAAATCCTGTTGCCCTGAAAGTCAAACCCTTTGAAGGCATCTGAACCTCTATTTGTTG
Organism: Neoceratodus forsteri; assembly: GCA_016271365.2. Lineage (NCBI taxonomy): Eukaryota > Metazoa > Chordata > Ceratodontiformes > Ceratodontidae > Neoceratodus > Neoceratodus forsteri. Next base: position 253,570,093 of record CM028137.1, on the reverse strand, counting down.
ATTATTTTTTTAGTTACTGACTAACAGAGTGTAACACAAAGGTGCAAAAAGAACAAAGAGCTCTTTTATAATTATATCTCTCTCTGCTCCCTTTTGATTCTTCTGGCTTCTGACTTCTTGGAAAGCTCTTTTGATTTGTCTGGTTGCTTTAAACAATCTCTACACCGGTCGATTTCTCTGGCTCCAACTTTCCTGCTTTCCAGTTGCCTCTATCTTTTATTCTTCTTTTCTCCATTTTTTTCAAGTCCTCAGTCTCTCAATTTCATCTCTCGCTCTCTTCTTGCAGTGCAGCCTTTTTGATGGGCATTACTCATTCCTGGCATCCCGACCTGCCACCTTCCAGCTCCTTCCTACTGCTGGGGGAAGAGCACACTCGCAGTAGAATTTATGTTTTGGTGGATGCACAAACATAGTCTGGTAAGATTTAATACTTAGGCAATGGTGGTTTACCCGTTGTTATTTGCAAACTGGCTTTTATTAAATCCTGCTTTCACAGATCATCGGCAACTGCGCAGCATCCTGCATCCAACCACCTCTCACCCAGTGATAGATACATTGCTTCTGTTTTCTGCTAGTGAGGAAGACTATATTATTGCTGAACTGCCAGAACTCACACTAACATGGAACCACAATTCTACAATACAGAGTAATTGAGACAAAGCCCTGATACCACTGCTGGCTACACCCCTAAAGCATCATGTTCTTTCCTGCCACCCTGGTTGTAAATGGTACACCACCAGTTTCTCGAGGAATAGACTCAGTGTTTCACACTGAAAAATGCTTTTGCAAGAGTTTGACTGTAGAAGCCACTTTCCCTTTCAGGAACTACCCTCCTTTCTTGCAGGGAGATCTCTCTTGCCTTGCTTCTGTGTCCACTGGTGGTACCTGTGTCTCCATCCTCTGAGTGCCTGGATGGCCTTCTCTCCATTGTCCCTGGGGTCAACCCACCATCAGGATGCCCACAATCATCACTGAGGCAACCTGCCTCAGGTCAGAAGGCCATCAGGAGATTTCTCCCAAAGAGATACTCCCTTGCAATTTCCCATACCCTCTCAGTGATCCCTCTGAACTGTCCAAGCTATGTGCAAACCCAGGATGTCATATATATTAGTCTTTGTCGGATGTGGAGTGTTCCAGGAGACCAAAGTCCTCCCTGGCAACAGACAGGTGTCCCAATGACTACTGGATGTACCAAACTCATTTACAGTTCATTACACTAATCTGTCGGCTACACTGCTAGTCCAAAATGATTTGTTAAAATCCTGAAAGAATTTGAACTGATAACCAATGCCAGCTAACAGGTAATGCTTCCTGAAAAACCAAATCACAATTTAAACTGTGGACCAGAATTCTACCAATGAAAGACCTTCAGCCTCCCATCCAAGATGCAGATAAAGATGTTTCATGCCAGCTGACATATTTAAGTATTTGGAACCAGAAAGGTGGCTCTGTGAGGACAGGAGTTCTGAGGCAAACACAACACTATCAATACAAACAAAAGCCTCAGCTATCAAAGTATCCTAAAAAACACACATACAAGAAGGTGTACAAATACAAATAGCTCAATAAAGTAAGCTAAAAAGAGTCTAACTCTTGATAGAGCACTTTTCAGTATTAAATGTGGATCAATGAGAGGAGCCACGATCAGCATCTTGGTGAGAGAGGGGTTCGTATATCCTCTGCCAGCACCAGAAGGCAGCAGCATTCACCAGGGAAGTGGAGAGGAAATGGGCTTGGAAGCTCCTTGAAGGAGCCAATCACAGCCAAGCCATGCCTCCCTCCCCTATCATGTGCCAATCCCGGGTGCTGCCTGTGTATACAAGAAGCAAGTAGGGGCATTAAATAGCCCTTTCTGCAAAAAAAGGAGCCACAATCAGCATCTTGATGAGAGGGGAGCTCACACCACCTCTACCAGCACCAGAATGCAGCAATGTTCACCAGGGAGTGGAGAGAAAGTGGACTTGAAAGTTTCGTGAAGGAGTCAATCACAGCGAAGCTGTGCCTCCCTCCCTGGTCACCAGCCAATCCCGGCCACTGGTTGGGAATACAGCAAGCAGGCAGGGGTCTTCTTAAGGACTAATCCATCAAGCACCCCTCCCTCCATGCTGATCCCCCCCCTCCCAATGCGAAGGAAAAACACGCAAAGGATGTCAGAGTCTGTCCACTGGAGTCAGCCCAACTAAGCAGCCAGCAGCTAGACATTCTGCTCCCCTGCCAACCCAAGGGAACCCCTCTCCAGGTAAGCTTTTTAGGGGCTATGTTATAGGGTGGTTGTACTTGGAAGGCTAGCTAAGCATCTGGGGGCAAGTGTGACAGTGGGCTTAGGGGCTTGCTGTTGTTTTCCTTTGTCTTCAGTATGGTGTTGTTTGTTCTTAACTGATACAAGGTTTTTAGTGTGTTTCTGAGTAGTGGGGATCGTAGATCAAATGTTACTAGGTGCTAGGGCATTTCAGAGATCTGAGGCCTACTGTTAAATAGTTGCTGGATATAGTAGGGTGTAGTGACCTACCATAAAATATCCTGCTAGGTATTTGTAAGCTTCAAGGTTTAAGGTTATATAGTTACTGGGTGGTAGTAGGATAGTCCGACTGGGTCTGGGCCAAAAAAAAGGGGGAAGAACTAGAACAACAGGGGAATAAATGTAGGGAGTGGTGCAATGCAGTGGTTGTGGGGCAGCAGTCTACAGGGAGACCTTCTGGAGGCTACAGTGCTGTCCCATCTGCATGTGCCTAACTAGGTGGAGGGAAGGAACAGGTCTCAAGATTCCAAGCAGCACTGGCAGAGAGTCAGAAGAATGTCATGAGACTTAAAGTCACATTGGTAAGGAGTCAGGGTACCATCTCTCCTGCCCAGGGACCACCTAGCCAGACACTGCTATATCAAAGGGTGCCAGAAGGAAGGAGCGGATGGACTAAGGTGGACTCAAGGAGGGCAGGGGTGATAGGATCTGGAAGGCTGGGAGGAGCAGGTAACAGACTTACTCCCCATCCAGTGCCACTAAAAAACTTCTATGCCATTCTGGCAGAGCGGGACTGCCATGAAAGGGCACCTAAGGTGGTAGATGGAGAGGATGTGGGGGACTGCCAAAATGGAGTCTCTGAGGGGAAAGAAGACCCCCAGAGAAGGAGGAAAGAAATTTCTAGTGGGGTATTTCATAGTCAGGGGGATAGAGTGAGGTGAAGAAAAGAGTATAGAGAGGGAGGTTAAGTGCCTACCTGATGCATCAGCTCAGAGGGATGGAAAGCCTATCCAGTAGATCATGAGGACTATAGGAAGGAAGGGGGAGCTGGACATCTTTGTCCACCTGGCAACAAATGACCCAGCTCTGGAAAGGACAGGGGCAGTGCAGGAGCAGTTTAGGGAGCTGGGGAAGGGTCTAAGGCAGTTAGCATGCACTATAACCTTTACAAAAGTGCTGCCTGTCTACAACAGGGAAAGAAAAGGAAACTCAGCACTATGGCCTTCAACTCATGGTTGAAGGAATGGTGCAGAGAGGAGAGGTATGGCTACATTGGGAGTTGGGGCTCCACCTGGAGGGATCAGGGCTTCTACCAAGGGAAAGCCTACATCCTTCCAGGAAGGGAGTGAAAGTCCTCAGTAAATGGCTTAAGTGTTACTATGATGGGCATTTAAACTAGCCAAGGGGGTGGCAGAAGGCAAAGGGGGGGCAGAAACTGCTCCTCCAGGCTGTGATGGAGCTTAGAGAATTTCTGGGGGAAAGAAGTCACACCAAAATGAAGGACTTCCAAGTGTGCAAGCACCTTAGCAAACTACTCAAGAAGGCTATCCACCATCAGCTTGCTGAGCACAATGGCAAATACAATGTCTTGTATAGCCAACAGCATGGCTTCCACAAGAACCATTCCACCACTACTGCCCTCGCACTACTGACCAACCACATCTTCATAAACATGGACCATGGTAACGCCACTGGCGCAGTCTTCGTAGACCTATCCCAAGCCTTCAACATGGTCAACCATACCCTCCTTCTCTCCAAACTACATCACCTTGGCAGTTCCCAGGAGGTTACTTCCTGTTTCAGGAGCTACCTCGCTGATTGTTCCCAATTTGTGAGTATTGGCCCTGCCTGCCCCCCCACGCTGCCCATCTCAACAGGTGTCCCCCAGGGCTCCATTCTTGGGCCCCTTCTATTCTCTTTATTTATTAGCTCCCTTCCCTCAGAGAGTCTCAGATGCCACTCTCTCCTCTATGCTGATGACCTTGTACTTTTCTACAGTGATAAATCCCCTGCCCGCATTTCCTCTGTTCTAACTCAAAACTATGCTGCAGTCCATAATTGGTTTGCTGATAACCTCCTAATGGTTAATGCTAAAAAAACAAAATCTATGCTGTTCAGATCCAAGCCTTTCCTGTCCAAATCCAAAACTCTCCCCCTCTCAACATCATCTCCCCTGATGGCCAAGCCCTTGAAGATGTCAATACTTTCAGATACCTAGGTGTTTTACTCGACCCATCCATCTCTTTCTCTGAGCACATCAACTCATTACTTTAAAGGTTTCACCAAAAATTAGGTGCTGCCTAAAGATTCTGACAATACCTGACCCCAGACGCCCGACTTGCCATCGTCCAGGGGAGTCTACTCCCAATCTTTTACTACTGCTCCCCAATCTATGCTAGGATATCCACAACCCTTATGGCCAAGCTCTCTTCTACCTACAACAGTGCCTGTCATTTCACCTTGCTGGCCCCTTTCACTACACACCACTGCATCCTTTACAATTCACTAGGATGGCTTCTGCTGCAAGGCTGCTTTGACCTTGCCCTTTGCTGCATGGTGGATTCCGCCATCTGTACTGGCCAGGAATCTCCCCTTGCAGCTCTCCCGAAGGTCCAAACTTTACACCGGAGCCTGCGCTCAAACAGCATTCCTCCTCTGAATGTTCCCAGAGTATCCACCAATATAGGCAGTAGATCCTTGTCAGTGACAGCCCCTATGCTGTGGAATAAACTGCCTGCTGAGCTCCTCTCCATTCACACCCACTGCCAGTTCAAATGTTGCCTCAAAGATTGGCTCCTGGAGACTTCCCGCTGCCACTGCTTTCCTGAGTAGTTCTTCATTTCCCGCCTGCCCTTACCACAAGAGTTTCTTGCCTATGCAACTCCCTTTGTAAATCCTCCAATTCCCCTTCCTCTCACACCCCTTCCCCTCTCTTTCCCTCTACTAGCCCCACTTTATCCGTTTCATGCTACTCCTGAGGACCATTGATTATCTTCTATGCAACTTGCTGTATATCAATTTCATGTATTTATTTATTTCTCTTTATGTATATGCACATCGGATTTATGTTCTATATCATCTTGTATCATGTGGATTTATGTATTTTGCTACCTTATATCTTGTGTACCATTGCAACCTTTTATTATTTGTCAGACTGTCTACTGTTCTATGCATTGTTGTTTGTGTTTTACTCTGTGCCACCGTATGTGGCCTGGGTCATGCCGGAAAATGGCCCCTGGGATCAGTGCACCTACCCAATTACCAAAGTCATAAATAAAATAAACAAAATCAGCATGGGAAGAAGAAGGGAAGGGAAGAGAAGCACGCAGTATGCAAGGGAGAAGAAGGGGACACAAGCAGACAACATGCAAAGGGACAAGTGTAGGCCTAACAAAATCTGGGCAGTCATGTGTGCCACTGCTAGAAGTCTGGGAAATAAGATACCATACCTGGAGGCCACCATGGCTGAGGCAGGCCTGGATTTTGTGGCCATCACCGAAACATGCTGCACAAACAACCATGACTTGGAAATGATCATACCTGGCTACCCGATGTTTAGAAGGGACAAGGTAGGAAGGAAAGGTGGAGGGTGGTACTTTATGTTAAGGAAAACATCAAAGTGACAGAGGTAAAGGGAGGACAGGGGGTTGAGGTGTTGTGGGTCAACCTTGAATCTAAAAATGGAGCCACTGTTTGCATGGGAGTGGTATGCAGGCCCCCGACACAGGGAGAGGATGTAGGCAAAGTGATGTTGTAAGACATAGGCAAAATGGTCAAGAAGGGGGAGGTGGTGCTGTGGGGGACTTTAATCTGCCGATGTAGAGTGGAGCCTACCTGCTGCATCATCAGCTAGGAGCAGAGACATCTTGACCTCCCTGCAAGGGGAATTTCCTCAGGGGATGGACAGTGAATCCATTCAGGGTGGGGCAATACTGGACATGTTACTTACCAGTGGTGACAGTGTGGTGGACATCAGAGTGGGAAGTCATCTGGGGACCAGTGACCATCACACAGTAAGGTTTAATATAAGAACAACAGTGGAATACAGAGGCATAAGGGTGAAGGTCCTGGATTTCAAGAGGGCTTATTTTACAAAGATGGGGGAATGCATCCTAGAAGACCTGGCATGAGGAGATTTCGGGGGGGAGGGGAAAAAGGGCAGAATGAAAGAGAGCATAATGAAAGCTACAAACGTGTATGTCAGGCAAATAAGCAAATGCAGAAGGAGGAGGGGACCACTATGGTTCTTGAGGAGAGGGGCAGAAAAGGTAAGGGCAAAAACAGTGGCATTCAGAAGGTATACAGAGACCCAGAAAGAGGAGGGCAGAGAAGTGTACCTGGGGGAATAGAAGGAGACAGGCAAGGCAGTAAGAAGCGCAAAAGTGCAAGCCGAGGAAAGAGTAGCCCAGACAGTATCAAAGGGGAACAAGATATTTTTCAAATATATCAGCAAGAAAAGAAAGACCAAGAAAGGGATTGCACAGTTAATAAAGGACACAGGGGGCTATACTGAGGAGGACCAAGAGAAGGCAAACATAGCATGGGTGTGGGAAATTAGGTGGTAAACTGGGTAAGAAACTAGTCAGGGGATAGGAGCCAGAGGGTGATGGTAAATGGAGTTCACTCTGAGGAGGGGAGAGTGACCAACAAGGTACCGCAGGGGTCAGTACTGGGATCAGTCCTCTTTAATACCTTTATTAGTGACATAGCAGAGGAACTGGAAGGGACGTTCTGCCTCTTTGTGGATGACACCAAGATCTGCAACAGGGTGGACACTCTGGAGGGGGTGCAAAGGATGGAAAGAGACTTGAAATGACTGGAGGAGTGGTCAGAAGTTTGGCAGCTAAGGTTTATTGTAAAAAAGTGCAAAATAATGCACTTAGATCACAGAAACCCAGAAGGGCAGTAAGAAATGGAGGAGAGACAGTGGGTGTGACCAAGCAGGAAATAGACCTGGGGGTAATCATATCACATGACCTGGAGGTGGCCAGGCAATGCAACAAAGGGATTGGGAGAGCTAGTGGGATGCTGGGTTATGTACTGTAGGTAAGGATATTACCCGCAGGAAGAGGGAAGTGGTGTTGCCACAATATAGGTGTAAACAGCACCATGACTCACCTGGGCTTTCCTGAGGCCCTCAGGTCCCTCCTGGACACTCCCCTGAGGGGGCTGGCCTGGATTCACTGGGTGACAGGGTAGACAGGACATGAATTGCATGGTGCCTCCACCTGGGGTAGTGATATGGGATACCTGTTTGATAAATTGCAGGTTACCACCCCCCAGGAAAATATAAGAACTGCCCCACAGGCACAACCCTACAAAATAACACTCCCCACTTTGCAGTAATCCATAATGACTAAATATAATATGAACCAATAACAATATTCATTTGGGGGGGAGGGGAGAATAGCACAACACAGCAACATAAACCAGGTTACTACAAATGACTGTACCCTACTTTCTCCCACACCTCCCACCTGCTGGGTGCACCCTTTCTCCCTTTTGTAATTGGACAGTTTGTTGCACTGGGTACCTCACTGAGGTGATGTTCCTGAAGGCTGGGATGTGGTGGCTTTAAACAGTCTGGAAAATTGAATGAAACACTTGCATTAGGGCCCAATAACTTTAAACAGTAGGAAACAACAACTTGGAAATTCAGGCCTGGGCGTAGCTTAACTGGCAGAGTTCTGCCCAGGACCTAATCCTCTGTTCCTAACTAGCTATCTAGCTAAATAAGATCTCCTCTGTGCCAGAGTCCAGAGGTACCTACAGTTTGTTCAGGGGCATTCAGTTGGCTAATTTTGGATGATACGTGTAGGTATCAGTGGTTGCACCTCAGCAGCAGGATGCCGGATTGCAGGAGCTAGAAGGAGGGCTGAAGAATGCTGGGATTCACATGCCTGGCTTTTCCAAATTTTGCTTCTTAGGCTTTTGTGGACAGTGTTCACCAGGCAGGCCTCTCGATGTCTTCCTGTCTGGTTTTCCTTGCCGTTGATCTGGCGAGCAGGGCAGGTTGGATTTCCCCTATACCTGTCGCTTGCACACATTTTCCAAACACACTGGCATATGGGCTTTGGCTTAGTCTCTAGCCCAGCACATGAAATTACTCTGGCTGGCAGCAAAACAGTAGTCTCTGAATATGTGGCCCCTTCATGGGGGAATACACTGGCTAGTCTCTTTATTCTCTGTGTCAAATATTTCAATTTCAGAGCTGCTAAACTCACAGTCTGTGCTCTCTTGCTGCCAACTCAAAATACTCTTTTCCACAGGCTGAAAAACTTCCAATTCTCTCTTTTTGCTGCAAAACTTTTAAAGTCTGTCTCTCCAGCAGTCCTGGCTCTCTCAGGCACTCTGCCTATTATTATTAAGTTGGGGTTGAACAGGTCATGGGGTCCTGGATGCAGGCCTTGGGCTAGGTAGCCACAGCGGTCTCTCTTGCACGCTGCTCTTTTGGCAGGCTTGCAGACCCTTATGTAGTTTTTTCAGAGTCCCCTTTCAATCAGCTGCATTCTTCCCAGGCTCACAAACTGCTCCCTGACATTACCCATTTGTCTCCTTGCTTTCCAGAATCTATGGGGGCCACCATATTGTTACATTTAGTCCCAACAATGCAGTCCCTAAATATTTAATTATTTTGCCCTCGCTGGGCCAGAAAGCCACTTTCCCCCGTGCCTGGAGGCATTATTGTACTGATCTCTGGCTCTGCTGCTTGCCCTGAAGCCAGGGATAATATAAAATTTTGGCAGCATGGCCAAGTTCACTTTGGGAGCCACAGCCCCTTTAAACTTTGTCCCCTGACAGCCATGCATCAACAGCAAGGCACATGATGGCCATCATTTTTATTTACATTTCACTGGTCCGGGTTTCTATTGCTCCCTGGGAGCAGCAGGAGGTTTCCCACATGCCCAGAGGCACAACGTCCATTTTTAACATCTGCACCCTTCTCCAATGGGGCCAAGAAGTGGAGGAAAGTTGGCAGCTGCAGCCATATACCCCCGGAGCTACTAATCAGCTCTCCGGTTCCAATCCATGTGCCAATGGGGACTGGAGGCAGAACAATGACAGCAGGACACCACGGGGTTGGAGCCTCAATAGAGGTAAGCCACAAATGGGAGGGCTTACACAGGTCTTTAGCAAGTCCCCATCTGGAGTATTGTGTCCAGTTTTGGAGCACACATCTCAGGAAGGACATAGAAAGGATAGGGGTCATCTAGAGGAAGGCTACCAAGATAAGGGTCTACATCAAATGTCCTATGAGGCTAAAGGAAGTAAACATGTACACCCTGGAGGAGAGAAGGGAGATGGGGGATATGATCGAGGCCTTTAAATGCTTCACGGGGGTGAATAAGGTACAAGTGAGAGGTATTTTTCAGAGGAAAGGGTGCTCCAGAACAAGGGTCATGATATGAAGCTGGAGGGGGGTAGGCTTAGGAGAGATGAGAGGAAATATTTCTTCACAGAAAGAGTGGTGGATGCCTGGAACAGCCTTCCAGTGGAGGTTGTGGGGCCAAAAACAGCAGTGGGGCTCAAAAAAGTCTGCAATAAGCAGAAGGGATTCATAAGGGATAGGTAATGGGGTGGCAGAGAAAGTGCCATCAACTTGGAGAGGTCTACAGTGCAAGCAATGCAACAGAAAATGGCAGAATGGATGGGCCACGTGGCCCTAATCTGCCATCAGCATCTGTGTTTCTATGTTTCCTTGTGTGTGCTTTGTAGGATGCTTTGAGAGCTGAGGATTTTTTGTTATTGATATGTAACCCCTAGGTGGCACTATCCCAAAGGCTACTACCCCTGCCTGCTTGGCTAGTAGCAGGTTAAGGGGCCTGAGTTCTGAAATGGGTGCCTCCACCCAGAGGTCAGGTTTGGTAGTCGTCACGCTAACCTGGGCATAGCCCTCCGGGATACTGTAACCCCTCCTCTTTCCCCTCTAGTGGCCTGAACACTGTACAATAATCACTTTCATAATACCCCTGGTACACCAAACAAGTACCCACACTGTTTGCACTTACCACCAGGGCTGGTTCCTCTGGCTCGACCCTGGGGACCCCCTGTAAAACAAGGTTAAGCACAGCAAATAGCAACAGTACAGTACTTTGAGCACAAACTGGAACCACAGTCAGATTACATGCAGAAAAATTTAGATCTGATTTATTCAGGGGACTTGAACAAGGGAGGTGCAAAATCAGGTTAATTAGCGTAAGGTTATATCAATCAGCAGTTATGCATGCGCTTTGAGTTCCCCCCCACACAGTCCACCTCTGGGTACCCAGGTGGAGAAGAGATGGGCTAGCCAGAACAGTTGCCCGGGGATGCAGCTGGTTGGGGCCCTGTGATGGAAAACACGACATGCACATACACAATATTTGTAATCCGGAGCCAGAGGACTCAGTTCATAAAGAAAACGAAACAAGACAATCAGATGACACACTCAGATTAAGCTGTTGGTGCAGGGAGCTACCTTGGTATTTACTCACGATACCCAAGACTGGACACAGGCTGGACGAAAATCGAGACCGCAGGTGGTTGTTCTGGAATGCCAGGAGAAGCAGGGCCTACACAAGTCGCAGAGGCATCATTCCTGTTCAAGCATGGAACAGGGGGGCTGATCCCCAGGCAGGTCTCTCGTCGATGGCTTCTCTGTGCAGTGGGTAGTCTGGCTGGGCCAGTCTAGCAAAGCCCAAACCACATGGAGACAAGTTCGGATGCAGTCCGTTTTGGGCTGGATACAGCTTCCAGCAAGCAGAACACAGTTCACACAGTGGGGAGCTAACTCACAACCCACCAGCAGCTCATAGCACATTTATATGTACGGGAATTCTACTGTACCAGGCAAAGTGCTCCCCGGTCACAATCGCAAAGCCTCTGCACAAACCGGGAGCCTAGGGGTAGCTGGAACTCCTGACAGGCCGATCGCATTCAGCAAAAATATTCGGTCTTCTTCAGGTTGAGCCTGGCCCACTTCAGTAACTTACTTTAGTCACACAAACTTGGATTTAGTCCAAAATAGTTCTCTTCTCTCCCTCTCATGGAGCAGCAGCAGACATGCAGCCAAAAACTCAGCTCTTTCACAGTTTTCCGTTGCAAATTCACTCAGGATTTTTGCCCAAAATTACTTCAGCTCCTTCTTCTTGAGCTTCCAGCACAGAACTAAACTGAAAACTGCAAGCAGCCCGGGACTTCCCCAAGATCCAAAAGATTTGGTTGGCTGATTTGGCTGTCAGTCAAAGCAAGAGCTCCCCCTTCAGCTGCAAAAAAGGCGCAAAAACTTAAACCACAGTTCCTATAGATTTTGAATTCAGACAGCTCCTGTAATCTGGCTACATTTTAGGTCCCACCAGAACTGATTGGTCCAATTTGCAGTCCAGGACCAAGATAGTGGAGACAAACAAAACAGTCCTTGCTACAAAGAAAGCAGGCCAGACAAACCACACCATCATCATCACTCCAAATGGCCCCCAGCAAATAGCCACATCTTTCAACAGAGCTCCAGCTCAGATTACTTATGCTGCAATCAAGCAGCTCTCAAAGAGACAGTACACAGAGGCCACACAAGCTCTGGTAATCACATTTAAACTGTTAAAATGCAGAACACCAGCCTGGCAGTGAGCATTTAGGCAAGCTCAAGGAAGACTTTTTAGGAACCCCCATTTGTAGGGGGGTTACAGATAAATTTAAGTGTTTACCTAATAATATTTTTGCTCAAAGGCATGTTCTGGAATTATCACTGGGGGTGGGGGAATGGTCTGGTTTTCAATGCAATCTAATGGGGCTACACTATAGCCTTACATATCTAATCATGTCGGTCAAGACATAAAGTATGGTGGTACCTTGAAAGAAATGTGTTTGTTTGCAAACTGAACCTAATGACCCCTGCTGAAGCATCAGGTGGTCTATCCACTACAATGCAATGTATGTTTGTGTAAACCCTAGTGAATTCTTAGATCTTCTGTAGTAAGTAGCTTAGTTAGTAAATACACCATAGTTATATAGAAATATCTTGTTTAGATCTCTTCTGGGTGACAAATGCATGATTTCATACACATCAAAGAACCTTTTCAGACTTTGGCTGTGAACACGCATGAGCCACAAAAATAAAAATAATATACTACTAATCAAGGAAAAATATTTTGATTGCAGGTTCCAGTCCAGAGTTGTGATATCCCCTTACTGTAAGGATGGGACTGTTACAATATAGCTTATTTCTGAGTCTGAAGCTTATAGTACACTACAATGTAAGTTTCTCTTTATTTAAGCAAAAATGAATCATACCTCTTTACTTCTTGTAGACACTAAAGTTTGGTGTGGATTTCAGCATGTTTTATTTGTGCCTGTATTATTTCCCTGCTACCTTAACTGCCACCTACTCACATTCACTGTGTAACTATCACACCTGTTCCTTCCCTCTCCATCCCCTACCCCCGAACCCCTCTTCTAGACAGGCTGCAGTCTCTTTCAGGCTTCCCAGGCTATGGTCCGACCTTCCCACTCCCTTCACATCATTATCTCCCCAACTACTCTAAAAGTTTTCTTCTGTGATTATAGACCTCATGTCTGTATCGGTTTTTATTACACATAGCTTCTTCTCCACTGTCATCACACATCTAGTCCTCTGGCCTGGGGGCATACCCCCATCTGGTGGTACTTTCAGGCCTATGCACTGCTAGCCCCTCTGATCCCACCAGTGATGATCCATGCATCACTGAGCCTGATGGAATGCCAGCCTTTATTTTATTGATGATGGGGATTTACTCGTTTTTTTCCCTCTGTCCCTCCTATCTCTCCTGATTTTGGACACTGCCTTTGAAGGCCTCAGTCCTTGCAGCATGCTTGGGCTCACATTACCCCACAGGATGTAGCAGGCTTCCCAGCCCACCACAAGGAGCCACTGTGATGCCAGAGCCCTGAATTCTCCCTCCCCAGTCTTGCTCACGCTACACTCAGCAGCACTTCCTAGTTCAGGCCACCTTGATTCCCACCTCCTGAGCTTGCTCACTAACCTTGGTCACTGGCATAGAAACACAGTGCTCTTATACTAGGTCATTTGGCAGCCCTGTCTATACTAGACTTTAACCTACTGTGCCACAGTTTCATTTGCTGTTACCCACCCAGCTTATTTCCCTCTTGAGGCCACCCAGCTCCTTTCCTGTGTTGAGATGTTACCTTTAAGCTAACTACATCTGAACTAATCTAAATTGTACTACTGCTGCATTTGCACTCTTTGCACACCATGCATTATTATATATAGAATAGTGTATGGACAACCATATATAGCAAGGCTGCTTCCACTGAGGCTTGAGATGACCCAGTAGGGACCTTAGGAGCAAAGATCGAGAGGTCCCTGATGTCCTCTCAGTCCCAAGACAGAAACACATACTGAGCTGTGTATGGTTGCCCATATTCTATTTGTTATAGTATATGGTCTGTCTTCTGTACTGAAAAGATACCCTTACATGTTCACCACTGCCACCCAACAGAGTTAGCATGCTGCAGAAACTTACACTATTGCTTTTGTTTCATTTGGAATATGCACAACACTTTTGAATGTTCACAACCATTAGGAATGTGCACAACAAGGATTTTGAATGGTCCAATTTTGTTGCACAAGGGATAAATATATATTCTTTATTGTACTGATTACTATTATACTGTAGTTGCATTATTTAACAACTTTTTCCATTGTATTTTCCCCCTTGGACACCCCTGGAAACCAGCTGTTTTCAGATGAATAGAACGTTTCTTTGTAAAACCTTTTAAATAAATAAAAACATGAATGATTGTGGTCGATATAAATTTGTCTGACTTCTTTTTAAATATTTGCTATATATTACAACAAACTGTGATGAAAAATAAAACTGAAAAAAATTGTAAATTTAAAGACCATAAAAGTCAGAAGTGAGCCCCAAATCATAACTCTTCAGATACAAGTTTTATAAAACAGAAATTCAGCAACCTCTGACAAATCTGTAAATAGCTGACCATTACCGCTCAATTGCCTGTAATTATAAGGGGCATCACTTATTTTACCACAAAATAATACCCTAAAACAGAAATTCAACTTTATGCTGCTCAGTGAACATCACACTTAATGAACATTATTAAAAGACACAGTATAACTGGTTGTCATCATTCTGAGAGCCCTACTTTAATCTTTAATTAATATGCTTGTACGGGCTGATTACCCAAGTGTTGCTTTTTCAGGTCCTACATTTTTTATTTCAGCATTCCAAATTTGGAACTCAGTGTCGCCATTAAAGCTGCCGCTAGACCTAATATGCCTCAACAGTTATTGAAAAAATCCTTACCCACTGGCTATAAGTTTAGTTAGTTACTTTTTGTTGACAGGAGGACTAGGCAATTATGTTTATTTTCAACCTCATTGCGGGGGGGGGAAGGGGTTTATAGAGGGAAGCCATTGAACCAGATTAAGCTGTTGGCGGTATTTTTCATGAATGGGGAGAATTTGGCCAGGACATGGGGGAAATTCCTCTACTCTTTGGGTTGGAGAGCTGCTGCTCATCTTGCAGGTGGTCAGCAAAGTTGACCGACATGGAGTTGGAGGAGGAGGAGGAGGAGGAGGAGGAGGAAGGAGGAGGCTTGCATTTTTCTCGAATTTTTGGTTCGATTCCAACCGCTGCGGAATCTATGGAGGTGGAACCAACTGAAAACAACAATGGAAAGTAGTAGTAAAGTAGTTAAATCTTTATTTTTATACAAGAAAAGGCTAGTAACATCACGCCATTAAAGGAGAGGACCTGGAGAGGCTGTGATGCCCTCCCTCAAATACACAGGAGGAAGCAAAGGAAATCCCTTGTATTGTTTCTCAACCTTCGGATTTGTCACAAATGAAAACTACAACAGCTGACCCACAAGCAGTGAATGTGCACTCACCTGAAACAGAGTTAACTGACAATGCTGAAACGGTGCTCAGACATGTGCCTGAACAGAAAAAAAACAGCTGTTTAAACATATCGCCAATGAAGAGGAGAAGTTTAAAAAGGTTACAGAACTGTTACTCGGGCCAAAAGAATCAACAATCCCAGCTGCAATTGCAAAAACTACTTGTTTAAAGACACATATCCAGGAGCAGGAAAGTCCAAAACCAAGATGCTCATTCAGAGCGAGAAAGGCTGGTACTACTGTTTCCACTGTCTATACCATAGAAAATCAGACCCACACAGGACATTCTATCATAACTACTCCAGAAAATACTTCAGAAGCACTGTGGTCAGTTTCAGGTATGCTACAAGGGGCTGGTTAGATTCAAACTGCAGAAGTGACATGGATTCCTTACTTGTTAGACCCAGTGATCTACAAATATCAGGACTGTAAAATAGTACCTGATTAAGACACTGCTGTACCTTCACCTTTGGCAGTGGAGTCATTACAAACTACAGGGAAGCAAATACAGACTGAATCAACCCAGATAAAAAAGAAAACTGTGAGTACACCTGTTACCATATCCCAACCTGTTACAAATGCTGGTGTGATTGTGGACATAACTGAACAACTGAATTCTGTTGCTTTGGAGAACCTTGATTCTCCCCTGGAAGGTACTTCTTAGGAAACCACAGTGCAGTTGAAAGTACCATAGAAGAAAATATGACTGTTGGGTTGAGTGAAAAAACTCTAACTGATCTGACAAAAGAGCCTTCTTGAAGCCTTTGTTTAGATTATCTGATCTATTCAAAAACAAAGGAGAACCAGCACCACGAAAAAATGCCATAAGATTCTTATCTAAAAGTGGACTGGAACACCCCCTGACTGGGTGTACATAGCTAGAACATTACTTAAAAACTCTTTAAAATTATATTCCTGTTCGTTTCAATACACACATATGAATATAATTATGACATTAGTGTTAAAACTATTACTAGTCTTGATTGGTTCAGGACTAAATATAATGTCCTGAAAGATATTTGCCTCTGGACCAGCTGTCTGTACCATTACAGTATATTTTTAAATGAAAAGGTGAATGTAGCAGATATTATTTTTCGGTTGGAAAAAAAGGTGTGAAATTCTGGAGAAACCTACACCTATCATTGATTTAGAACAGATTTGGACAAGGGTATGGAGAATTAAAGTCAAGCTAATTGTGTCCAGTTATGGTATTGTCCATCTTCCTAATTGCTTCTTTTTAGGGAGAGATACAGGTTCCCTATTTTACCCAGGGCAGCCTAAATTGTGCCACAAATGTGACTCCCATGTGCATTTGAGCAATGCATGTGACACACCAAGATGCACACATTGCCTTGGCTTAGGACATCGAACTGCAGCTTGTGTTAACCTTTTCAGATGCAATTTGTGTGAGGAAAAGGGGCATTCATATGTCAGATATCCCTGGGCCTCCCATAATAACAAGGAAAGAACATCACAGGAACCATAATCATACAAGCTCAGAAAGCAGGAGCAGCACAAGTTTCTGAAGTTAGACTTGCCACATTAAGAAAGGAACCCGCTGCTCAAGAGGCTGACCCCTCTACAGTTGTGACTCCCCCTGACACTGAAAATATTGAACTCCCTCAGTCCTAGTCTGATGGTGCAGCAAATTTGTCACAGACTGCAACAAACAGTCAAGAACAGGATATGATGCCACCCCCCCCCCCACCTCCTATCATCCCTCAGAAGAAATCCCATTTAAAGTGATGGAACACAAGAAAAGACCAAGGAACAAACTAGGTAAAGGAAAGGAACCCAAACAGAAAGAGAGAGAGAAAAGTACACAAAAAACTACTACCTTACCCACAGAAAATAGATATGATGTCTTGAGAAATAAAAAACAGTGGGGAGATTGCTGCATCCACAAAGGAATTGTCCTCAGGACATGAAGATATAGGGGGTAGAGATACAGTAAAGAAACAAGCATTTGCCAATGCTGAATGTTGGCTTGCTGGCACTGGCATTGGTAGTGCAGAAGTTAGAGTGATGCACAATAGGACTGGCATTGAAGTAGTGAACTGACACCGACCCCAGCCCTACCATGCAAAGAGTGACAGGCACTGGGGTGTGCCTTTGGGTCATTGGCCATAACGCTCATGCCATTTCACCTCACCCTACCCTGCAGAGACCTACAAGTGCAGCGATTTGCCTTGGGGTCTTCGGGCCTTACGCTCACCCCATTCCATAAGGGAATATACTGACATGGGTGCAGTGTAGGAGAAGGGAGTGAACATTGTGGCAGAAGAGTCTAAGGCACATCTCGACACCTGTCACTGGCTGCAGGGTGGGGGGGTGGAGTGGCTTGAGCATTGCAGCAGACAATGCCAACTCACACCCCTGATGCCTGTCAGTCTGTACAGCGTGGGGCATTGCAGTTGGAAACCCTAATGCTGAGGGCATTTTTTGGTATTTTCACTCCAAATTTTCAACATAGGCCATTTGTGACCCCACCTCATGAACAGTGGTACTATGAGTTTGTTTGCCAAAAGGTGATTTTGTACAGCAACTGTGCATTTTGGCGACACAGGTGCAAAAACACATTTTGGGCAGGATGTGAAAAATGACAGCTGCACTGTTCATGAGGAGGTGTAAAAAATAGCATTGTTGAAAATCTGGGTGAAAATATGAAAAATTGGTGACATCACAAGCATGCGTAGAAACTGCACAATGCACGGCCATAATGCAATTATTTGGGGTATTTGTTTAACCAAATTTTCCACATAGGCATTTTGGGAACTCTTGTCATGAACAGTGTCATTGTGATTTTGTTAATGTTTATTTTATTTATTTTTATTTTAGTCTTTGGTAACCGGGTAAGGCCCACTAGGCACAAGTGCCTGTTTTCAGGGGCGACCTGGCAGCACTGGGCAGTTAAGTGACTTGCTCAGAGACACACAGTATGCAAATAGAGATCATGAGAATCAAACTCAAGTCTGGTCTGCTGGATGTATCAAGCTCATTCACACCTCGTTCCTCTAACCTCTAGGCTATACTGCCAGTTCAAATGTGGCCCGAACATTGATTTTCCACAGCAACCACGCCAATGTGTGACACGTACAAAAACACATTTTGGGTAGGATGTGAAAAATGACAGCTGTACTGTTCATAAGGAGGTGTACAAAAATGACAGTGGTGAAAATCTGGAGTGAAAATATGAAAGATTGGTGACGTCTCAAGCGTGCATAGAAACTGCGCAGTGCATGCCCATAATGCAATTATTTTGGGTGTTTATTTTACCAGATTTTCAACATAGGCATTTTAGGTCCTCCACTCATGAACAGTCTCACTGTGATTTTGTTAATGTGTCCAGAACATTGATTTCGTACAGTGACCATGCCATTGTGCGCCACATGCGCAGAAACACATTTTGGGCAGGATGTGAAAAATGACAGTTGTACTCTTCATAAGGAGATGTGAAAAAAGGGCAATGTTGAAAATCTGGTGTGAAAATATTAAAAATTGTCAAAGTTACAAGTGTGCTTTGAAACTGCGCAATGCATGCTTGTAACATGGTCAATTTTGGGAATTTTTCCACCAAATTTGCAAAATAGGGTTTTTGGGACCCCACCTCATGAACAGTGGCATTATCATTTTGTTAATTGGTCCTGAAAAGTGATTTCATGCAGTGACCGTGAAATTACCTTTTGGAGCCAAGTAATGAGATGACAGTGCATGTGTTCTTGAGGTGGGGTCCCAAGCACCCCATGCTGAAAATTTGAAGACAAAATCCAAATAATGGCTGAGATATCCACCTAAGTTGAAAAAACGCTATTTATGCCATTATACAACTTACCGGCATTTCTTCAGTTTGCGGTCGGCTTTGAAGAGTGCAGACGTTTTCCTGGTCCACCGAAGATCATTACACTGGGCTCCAGAGGTAAGTATGGGGTGACGGGGGTGTGGGAAGGTGGGTTGCACAGAGGGTGGCTGCAGGTTGGGAGAGGGGACCCCAGAGTGAGGGGCCATTTTCCTTCTTTTAGGTACTTGGAAAAAAAAAAAACAACAACGAGGACAGTTTTCTTTTTCCACAGGTGTATAAAAAGTGTTCTGCACACTGGGGTGGGCTCCCAGTGTGTGTGCCATGACTTTGGGGGGTGATGTTGCCACACTGGGTTGGGCTCCCAGTGTGGCAGAAAATAGGGGTGGGGCCTCAACATGCTGACAATGGTTAGCTTTCATCATGGGGAGGCACACTGGGGTAGGCTCCCAGTGTGCCACACAATCTTGGGGGGGGTTATTTAGTATGTCGACAGGGAGATTGGGCACCCCTGAAGTCAGCACTGTGTGGAAGGCAGCAGTGGCAGCAGCAGCCACTGCTGCCATGTTTATAAATATTTCACCAGGAAGGGCACATTGGGAGGCATGTTATTGTGGTGCTGCATGATGAGCTTGCCTCTCATTGCAGCAGCACTTTTCTTAGAAGTTTTGACCACTTTAAATATTGCTGATGTCAGCACCTGTGTGCTGGCTTATTGGGGGAATGAGGGAGATGCAGGTATTGATGGGTGCCTTGCATTCGCCCACACTGACCGCACTGCCGAAATCTGCTACTACTGCAAGATGTTGGCTGGCACTCAAGCCCGAGCCAAAATAAAAATGGGATACCAGAGCTAAGATCACTTGATGAATGTTTTTTTTTTTATCCAGTATAGCTGATGTCCCTAAAGGTGGTATCCATAAATGTTACTAGCTTAAAGAGTGGTAAGAAAAGGCTAACAGCTTTAACAAAACTACAGCAACTTAACTGTGATATTATTTGTCTGCAAGACACTAGATTGAAGTCTTTATATGAAGCATCACACGCCACTGAACAATGGTATACTGGTGCCACCTTCTGGTCACAGGGAAATGACGTGATGGTGTGGGGATTCTGTTTAAAAATTATAATCAGAAGGTATCAAGGCTAGTGGAAAATGATCTTCAGTATGGCATGACAAGGATACGATTAATTACTACGCATGCCCGACAAACTAAAGCACAGAGAGTTGATTTGTTTAAAGCAATGCAGCCATATTTATATACATCCAGAATGTTAATATAAGGAGGGGACTTTAATTGTGGACTCCATCAGTCTGACCGTGGTCTAAGATAAAAATACCTTACTAGACATTACATGAACTGCCCACCTATGGATGCCTACAGAGAATGCCACTTCACAGGTGGAAATAAATACTTTTGGGGGATCTATGCCACCAGAATAGATTTTATGTTTGTCACCAAAACTATAACTGTCAAAACTGCCCAAACTGTACCAGTGTCTTTTTTAGACCATATGTATTCCAAATAGAATTTACTTGGGGAACTGTAGCTAGCTGTAAGCAAGGAACTTGATGTATAAATTCCAATTTGTTAAGAGAGTAAAGATGTACCATTCCAATGGAGGAAATTATTGATGGCTAGACAATCTACCCTATGTACATATGACACTGTTTTGGAATGGTGGGAGGATTCCAAAAAGCATTTTAAGAATTTGTTTCAAAAGACTGCTGGAAAAAAAGGCAAATGATACTTACTTACAGTATTTAAAACTAAAGAAACACTTGCACTACTTACTGTAATTTTAAAAGCTGAAACTACAAAGGCAGACTATAGTTTACAGATACAAAACATTAACAAATAAATGTTTAATCTACAATACCAATAGGGAAAAAACACTTGTACAAGAATTGAGACACAAAATAAAAACAAACTTTCAACCCTATTAAAGACTGCAAACAAAGGACAAGACAAATTTGGTACAACCAAGAACACTGTAAGTGAGATGATTACCATAGCGGATGACTTTGTAACTCAAACTTTTGGTACAAAGTTACCCACAGCACTAATGACCAGTAGTTTGATAACTTGCATATACCTCAGTTAAGTGATTTTGAACAAGAACAACTAATACAAAATATCATTGAACATGAAGTAATTACTGCAGTAAAATCCTTACATAATGATATTTCACCTGGGTCTGACAGTTTAAAATCAGAGTTTTACAAAACATTCCTATCTGAACTGACACCTTGTTTAACTAAATTATTTAATGACATTCTAGAAATGAATTCTTTACCATCTTCAATGTCATTAGCACATCTGATATACTTATATAAAAAGGTGTAAACCTGACCTGAAAAACTGGAGCACAATCAGTATCTTAAATACTGATTTTAGGATATTAGGAAACAATTTAGCAAATAGACTGGCTAAAGTTTCAGATGTCGTTATATGTAATGCTTAAGTCTGTCCTATTCCTAACAGACCAATTCAAGAAAATCTAATATTATTGAGAGAATTATTTTTGAGAAGACTAGGAAAAAGCTTTTCACGTGACTATCTCTTTTTTTCTTTGAAAAAATATGGTCTTCCAGGAAAATGTATACAATAGATTAAAAGTTTATATGGTCAACTAAAAGTGCAGCCACTAAATGATGGATGGAATGGACATAAAATAAATATACAGCAAGGAGTGAGGCAGGGATGTCCCCTAAGCCCACTACTGTATGTTTATAGTATTGACCCTTTTCTAAGGAACATCATTAAAGAACAAAATATTATAGGACTTACCCTAACTGCTATGGTTCCACCTTTAAAGGTGCTAGCTTATGTGAATGATGTGGTGTTAACTTTGCATAAGGATACAACTGGAACTTGTCACTGGGCATGGGTTTAGAATAACATAGTGTCAGGTAGACCACAAGTCAGGTGCATAAAAAAACACATAGTTGGGTTTATCATTTTATTTTCATCAAGTAAAATATACAGAAAGGAAAATGGTAAGTCAGACAACTGCTTAGCTTCAGCAGTTTCTAAAGCTTTTCTTCAGCCTAGCATGAATCAAACAGTGTGAAAGCACACACTACAAGGAGGTCTTTCACCTTCCTATCTGTCACTCTCAGCACTGAGGTAGGGCTTTTTATAAGCTCTCTAGAAGTTGCAAAAACAGTTTCCACTGTATTTTTATTAACAGCAGATATAACATAAAATTAGCTACTAGAGGCCACTGTTGCTCCATAGAGAACAGTTATTTGGCAGCCACCTGGAGCAACACATTACATAACTTGTTTACAACTTTGTTAAAGTTCATAGCCAAGATCAGAACATTCTTTGCTCTCTTAAAAATCCATGCAGGGTCCTAGTACCTCATGCTATCTGCTGCAAAATATATCTTAGAAGAGGGCTGCTAACATCTAGAAAAAGCAGACACAAAGTTTTGTTATTCTTCTATTAAGACAGCCCTTTCATTTTGTAACTGTACTCTTAGTTTTGTTTTTAGGTTAATATGAACAGAAAGCTCTATAAGCTCTTCAGCATGTAATTTATAACCAGCCAACCAGCATGTTGGACATTATGCGAAACATATAAACTACTTGGGGAAGGGGTTTTCATTTATCCTATGGATGTCCACTATAGTAGGGTTCACCTTGTCATACATCCCCCCACCCGCCCACATAAGAGGGCAACCATCCTTCGATTGTCCACATTGCAACTAACACCCTGGAAGGATGTGGAGCTTTGGCTCACCCTCACCAGAAGCTCCGTCTCAAGGTCCCGTTCAAAAAAAACACTTGTAGAGTATCCTGTTCATAACAATACAAATATCTTGAGACATTTTACAAGTTTACTACATTAGTAAACTACAAAACATTACATATACCAGGAGAAAGAACTATCAACAGTAGTTTTATGCCATCTTCTGACTTTCCCTGTCCAGATACATTTGAACATTTGAATGGCTGGACTGTTCAGCACCCAGTATAACTGCGTTCAGGGGGAGAAGTACCTTGCTCCATCCCCATATAAACATTTAAAGGTAGGCTAGTAACATACCATGCTGTATGCCTAAAAACCTGTCCCTAACCCCTGGGTTTATGTATCAAATCTTATACACTACTAGTGGTGTTGGCTAACACCTAGTCTCTTCTGTTCTATGTGGGAGTCTCCCCCTCCTCCAAGGGTGCCATCTCTTGTTTTTCACCCTCTGGGTTACTCCTCCCACATCACTATCAGGAGCCACTATCTGTCTGCCCCTATAATAGCACTTATAGTATGCTGCCACCTACCTGTACATGCTTGGCCAATAGAAATATGGGGTGAGTTTAGCCAATACCTTCCCATGGCTTAGATGCCCCAAGTGACTGGAATATGCATCCTCCATCACCTTTTTCCTATATGCCACGGGCAACACTACCTGAGCATCCACTTGCTTTGTCCAGGAGTTGGGCCTCATTTGATAGAGAACTTCCTTCCTAAGTTCAAACCACCATAACCTGTCCCCCATACCACCATTAACCTGTCTCCCATCAATGATTTTTACATACTCCCTTAACTGGGTTACTTCAGGATCCCTCACCTGCAACTTTCCCCACTCAACATCAGGAGAACAATACTTTTTTATGGGAGGAGGCTCAAAACATGCAAAAGTCCCTTCAGCCAAAATGGCTTCTTCCATCTTGCTTGATGTCTTCTCCCCCAGTATCACATTGCCAGTCAAGGTCTTACCTGGGGTCTCCTTTTCTCATTCACCTTCCCCCACCAAGTAGCAGCCTGGAAAAATGGGCAACAACAGAATCTCCACAAACATTGGTCACAAATGCTCTGTCAGGGGGTTCTCTTCCTCCAGAGCCCATGGATCCTGCTCCACCGATTTTTCTTCGACATCCTCTGAGTGGGATCTCTCATCTTGTCATTTCACAATCCCCCCTCCCAGAAATCCACCATATATGGCATAATTTTTGTTCTTCAGTTCTCCCTCCCATGCAGCCACCCCTTCTTATGGCACCACAGTAATGCCTCCTACCATCCTAGTATTACATTATGCTGTGCGTATGCCATGGCTCCTCAACTGGGATATGTATATACTGTATTTATTAGTATAACTTTCCTATAATCCACATTATCATGTGAATCTTACTGTGCATCACTGTGTTTATAAGTGGGTTTTTTTCCTGTATGTATAACTGTATATATAAGTGTATTGATGTATCTGTTGTGTATCAACTGCTGAACCTTGACCTTATCAGGTCCATCTTGTAAATGAGCCTTGCTCAATGATGCTCGCCTGAATAAAGATTTGATTGATTGATTGATTGAAGTAACTCCTGGCATCTGCGCTCTGCCTCTCTCCAGTGTCGATCAGCCTCCAGTCATCTCCCACTCATCCAGTTCAGAATTCATATCAGGGTCTCCTTTTGGCCATCAGGTATGTCTTGTCCCAGCCATGGTGCCTTGCACAGGTCATCATCTCCATCAGATGCTGTCTTTTTCATCTCCGGTGCCATGCACCTCTGCCATGTATCCTAGGTACCAGGTCTGGTACCACTGATTGAACTCCCCCTTGTTACTTCAGACATTCAGTCAGATCCCACTTCGGACACCATATGTCACCAGGCATAGGTTTAGGATAACACTATTTCAGGCAGACCACAAGTCAGGTGCATAAAAAATGCATGGTTGTGTTTATCATTTTATTTTCATCAAGTAACATATACAGAAATCAAAATGGTAAGTCAGACTACTGCTTAGCTTCAGCAGTTTCTAAGGCTATTCTTCAGCCTAGCATGAATCAAACAGTGTGAAAGCACACAATACAAGGAGGTCTTTCACCTTTCTATCTATCTCTCTCAGCACTGAGGTAGGGCTTTTTATAAGCTCACTAAAAGCTGGAAAAACAGTTTTCACAGACTTTTGATTAACAGCAGACAAAACATAAAATTAGGTACTAGGAGCCACTGTTGCTCCATAGAGAACAGTTATTTGGCAGCCACATGGAGCACATTATATAACTTGTTTACAACATTGTTAAAGTTCATAGCTGAGGTCACAACATTCTATGCTCTCTTAAACTCTCATGCAGAGTCCTATTGCCACATGCTATCTGCTATGAAATATATCTTAGATGGGGACTGTTAACATCTAGAAAAAGCAGACACAAATTTTTGTTATTCTTAAACTAAGACAGCCCTTTCATTTTGTAGCTGTACTCTTAGTTTTGTTTTTAGTGTTACATGCACAGAAAGCTTTATACGCACTTCAGCACTTAATTTATAACCAGCCAACCAGCATGTTGGACATTATACAAAATGTATAAACTGCTTGGGAAAGGGGTTTCAATTTATCCCATGGGCATCCACTATGACAGGGGTCACCTTGTCACATAGCTACTGTAACTGACCATTTTAACAAGTTTTCATCTGTCTCAGGTTCAACAATAAATTTTGTAAAAAGTATGTTTTCCCATAGGAGATACAACACCCAGGGTACCTAAAGCATTTGCTAATATACCTTTTACAGAAAATATAGTCACAATGAAAAATGTACTCACCACAGTAATCTTCTTTCTTCCAAGGGGTCCTTTAGCATCAGTAACTTTTTGGCACTTAGCTGACTAGGTGCAACTGCCCCAGAGGTGTGCCTTTAAGAGATATTTAAATGAGTGTAGGGCCAAGCCAATCAAAAGACAGGAGGGGGGTGTATGCTGAATAAGAGCTGTTGAATGCTTCAGAATTTTTTCAAGGAAAAAACGAGGGCAAATGCCCTGAAAAAGAATCAACTGGATTCAAAAAATATGCAAATGTTCACAAAAGTGGAAATAGAAACAACAGCAACACGAGCTAAAAACTCATCAATAAGAAACTCCAAATTTGGTAAAAGGTGACATAACAGCCCTTCTCTGACAGGTGAACCAGGGAGGAAGGGTGGGAGCTTATGGATGCTAAAGGACACCTTGGAAGAAAGAAGATTACTGCGGTGAGTAATTTCTTCTTCTTACCCCAGGAGACCTTTAGCATCAGTTACTTTTTTGCAGACTACCCAGCAGTACCAAGTGGGAGGTGGGCAGAGAACCTAGTTAGGAAACAGGCTCTGCAGAACCGCCCTGCAAAATGTGCCATTAGATCTGGTCCACACATCCAAACTGTAGTGTTTCACAAAGGTGTGCACAGATTTCCAGGTAGCTGCTTTGCAGACATTCAGTAGGGGAATGTCCCTTGCTGTTGCAAGTGAGGCTGCAGTGCTTCTGGTGGAGTGGGCCCTGAGCACCACTGGAGGTTGTTGACCAGCTTTCTTATAGCAGAATCTAATACATGAGACTAACCAATGAGAAATAGTTCTCTTGGTAGCTGGTCTTCCTCTGCCTACATCCCCATAGGTGAGGAGCAACTGAGTGGAAGAGCATCTGGACTGTCTAGTATGCTCTAGGTAGTGAAAGATGGCTCTTTTGACATCCAAGCTGTGGAGCTTTTGATTGCCAGGAGAGGATGGCTCAGTAAAGAAGGCAGGCAGAGTAATGGACTGGTTTAAGTGAAAGTATGAAATCACCTTTGGCAGGAATGTCCTATTTGTCCTGAGCTCAACTTTATCGTTGTGAGATATGATGCAATTCGGCTCAGTGCACAGGGCCTGTAGCTCTGAAATCCTCCTGGCAGATGTAATGGCTACCAGGAAGATGGTCTTCCAAGTTACAAACTTGATGTGGGCCGTGGACATAGGCTCAAAAGGTGGATTCATGACCTCATCTATGCAAAGGCTCAGGCTCCAAGGAGGAACAGACTCCCTGGTTGGAGGCTGGAGGTGCAAGAGGCCTTTGAAAAACTGTTTAAAAATGTAATGGGAAAAAAATGATTTCTTCTTTCCCACCGAAAGGTAGGACGAAATTTCTGCCAGGCCTAGATTGAGTGAAGATGGTTTCAAGCCTGACACCTGTAGGTGTACCAGGTAGTCTAGCAGCTGAGGGTCTGAAGCTGATAGGGGTTCAACCTTTTCGCTCTTTCACCAGAGGGAAAACATTTTCCATTTGGCTACATAAGTCTTCTTAGTGTTCATTTTTTTAGCCATCCTCAGTATTTTAAGGACCTGTTCAGTGTACTGTGAGGATGGAAACTCTAAGTCCTCAAGAACCAGGCCTTGTGGTGAAGAGGGTGTATGTCTGGGTACTGCACTCCCTTCTGAGGAAGGGTCAGCAGGGAACGAGTTGGAGGCAGGTGAATGGGCCTGTTGCAGGACATTGAGAGAAGGAGAGGGTACCAGACTTGCCTGGGCCAGTCCGGAGCCACCAGGATCATCGATGCAGGCTGCTGTCTGAGTTATAGCAAAACCCTGAGCATCAGGTGAAAGGGAGGAAATGCATATAGGAGCCTCCCTCACCAGTCTAGGATCAGAGCATCCAGAGGAATTGTTCCTGAAACTGGGGGCCTGCAACAGTACTGAGGAAGCTGAAAATTGAGAGGAGAGGCAAATAGATCCATGTCTGGTGTGTCCCACTGCCTGAACACTGTGGCTTACTTGCTTATTCAGTGTCCATTCGCTGTGACCTTGACTGATGCAGCTTAGAGCATCCGCCAGAGTATTGAATTTGCCTGGAAGGTTAATAGCTGAGAGGCTGACTCCCAGGGAGAATGCTAGAGACCAGAGCTTCCAAACAGAGCATTCATGATCTGGTACCGCCCTGCTTGTTTATGTAAAACATTGCAGAGGTGTTGTCCATTCAAATTTTAACTACCTGCCCTTCTATACTGGCAGTGAAAGCTTTGAGAGCAAGGAAGACTGCTCTGAGTTCCAAATGATTTATGTGCAACTGTGACTCTTCAAGAGTCCAGTTGCCACTTACTGAGGCACTGTCTAAGTGAGCTCCCCAGCCCAAAAGGGAGGCATCTGTGGTGATCACCTTTGTGGGAAGAGGAACTTGAAAGGGAACCCCTGTCTGCAAATTTGCAGGGTTCTTCCACCAAACCAAGTCTTGGAGGAACTGCTCCAACACAGGTATTAACTTTGAAAATGTGTTGCTTCTCTGAGACCAGCAAGCTCTGAGATAGGCTTGCAGGAGTCTCATCCTGTACCTGACCCCTAGGACTACTGCAGTCATAGAGGCCATATGTCCCAGAAGTTTGAGGAAATGTCTGGCTGGCCTTGGCTGTCCCTGGGTGAAAGAATCTGCCACTGAAAGAAAACTCTGAATACTTTCATGTGGGAGGAAAGCATATCCCTTCTGAGTGTCCAGCTGGGCCCCTATGAAGGTGAGCAGCTGGGTGGGTTCCAGGTGAGATTTCTTTAGATTTACCAGGAAACCCAGAAACTCCAGAGTGCATTCTGTAAGGGAAAGATTTCTTGACCTGGCAAGGAGACGTTGCTACTATGAGCCAATCGTCCAGATAGGGGTAGAGAATGACACCCAGTCTCCTGAGATGTGCTGCTACCACTGTGAGACACTTGGCAAAGACTCTTGGTGCCAAAGACAGACCGAAGGACATTGCAGTGAACTGATAGTGACCTGAAGGAAGTTTGAACCCGAAAAGCTTCCTGTGAGATCTCCTTATGGGTATGTGGAAGTAGGCATCCTTTAAGTCTAGGGAAGCTAGCCAGTCTCCCTGCTGTAAGGACCGAATGACCAGTGACACAGTGACCATTTTGAATTTGTTTCTTTTCAGATGTTTGTTTAAATATCTGAGATCTAAGATAGGTCACCACTACCCAGTTTTCTTTTATGTCTGAAAATACCTGGAGTAGAGGCCCTTGCCCTTCTCGTGGGTGAGGACCTTCTCCACTGCTCGTAAAGCCAGAATGTTTTGTACCTCCATTTCCAACAGTGGTATCTGTGTTGGGGACAGAGGTCTTGACTCCTAGCTATGCTTGAGGTCTGGTAGCTGCTTGAACTGTAATGACAGACCCTTCTCCATTATCTCCAGCACCCACTTGTCCGATGTGATGAGGGACCAGTGCTGAAGATAGTGAGAGAGTCTGCCTCCAATCAGAAATGGGGAGGTGACCTGGACACTCACATCAGGACTTAGACTGAGAGGCAGATGGCTGGGTAGAGGTGGTTCTTCTTTGGCCCCTTCTGCCCCTGCCTCTGAAAGACCCCCTGTACTGGCTAAAGTCAGATTAGGGATAGGGATTGTAAGGCCTGGGAACAAAACTTCTGCCCCTACCGCCCCTGGGACAGGATCTCTGAGGGGTGGCAGGTTTAAGCTTGGATGAGTGGCTCTGTCAGGAGGCCTTGTACTCATCAACTTTTTTCATGTAGTCAGTGGTTCTGTAATCAAACAACATATTTTGATTACAGGGAAAATCCATGGCCTTGTTCTGAGTGTCTGTGATCAGTCTGGCTGTTCTAAGCCAGGTGAAGCATCTTAGAGAGATGGCATGGGCCATTGCCCTAGAGGCTGCATCATTGTTGTCATCTGCCATGTGGAATTGGAACATAGTAGCTTCCATAGCAGTTTTTGATGTATCCACCAGCTCCTGCACCATAGAATCTGATCTGTTGTGGGCGATAGCCTGGACAGATTTCCAAAGGGCTTTCTGATATTTGGCTGTGAATGCCATGTAAGAAGAAAGCCTTAGAAGCAGGGAAGCTGTGGCATGCATTTTCTTTGCTATAAAGTCAATTTTCTTAGAATCCTTGTGAGGGGGAGAGGCCGAGAAGGAGACTCCAGCTTTCTCACAAGCTGCCTGCTGCACTATACTTTCATGGCTAGGGTATGCAGACAGAAACTTGGCACCATTTTTAGACAATTTATATTTTCTCTCAAGCCGCTTATCAACTCCTGATACTAAAGTGGAGTGTTGAAGCATCTTCGTGGTATTTTTTCTAAATGCATTATAGATAGGGACAACCAGGGTCTTTGAGGATAAAAGACCCTTCATCTCCCTTTAATCTTCATCTTCATCGACATCCTGGTTGGGCTCCTGCATAGGGAGGTCCAGGGTAGCCAGCATATTTTGTATAGATGTAAACATAGAGGAAGGATCCTCGTGGTCACCCAGGAGATCCCCAAGGTGAGGGTCCGGGGACTCATGGGGCTCAAGGCCCTCAAAATCCATGTCAGGGGCATCATAAAATTGATCATCATCTGTGTCACCCTCACAGTCTACAGAAGAGAGAACTGTGGAAGAGTACTTGCCAGCCCCAGTAAATCAAGAACCCATCTTTTGAAGGGTCTGAAACAGCTGCCATGCTTTTTCCATATCTTGCACTGACGGAAGAACCTGCACAGTTTGTAAGTGTTTTATTTTTTGTATTGTTTAAGCTGCCTGTTGTCTCTCTATTGGCTTTCCCAGGAGCAACAGGAGCATATCCATCTTGACAGAGTTTCTTTTTAGCCACTTCATCAGAGGCTTGATCAAGCTTCCTTTTTTCATCACTCTTATTATTTTTCAATTTGTGAGGAACTTCATCTTTGGAAGCTTTATTTGTTGGCTGGGATCTGGAGGATTCCCCAGCACCTTTGCATTTGGTATTAGTACTTTTGAATGGTCCCTCATCGGAAACCTTCGATTTATCCTCAGCCATAATAATCAAAGGTGTGTCTGCTATGTTTGCCAGTTTAAGCAAAGCAAACCAGTTCTGGACCGATTAACTGAGTGCAGGTTTCTGTGAAAATGCCACCGGCCAGTCCTGCCCCAGTTAATAAACTCTGTCTATTACTAGTGCCTTTTTTTTGGTTGTAAAACTGGGATCTATACCAGTGCCAATCTTAACAGAAACCCAGTAATACTCAACTGTGCACAGGTGGCTGCTGGACCCTTACGGACAGTCCTGACACAGATGATACCAAGGTCCAGAAATATAACAAAAAATGTTTCCTTGTAATTGCCAATCTAGAGAAAAAAAAAACAGGCACTGTTTAAATTTGAAATCTACTGCAGGTGCCTTGCGATAAACCCCACGAGGTCTGAGGTAAAAAACAAGGCAGCTGTCCCTAGTTCGATGGTTCCCAGAAGAATTTGCCTCAAAAATGAAGGAAACCATTGAAAATAAGCACCCACAATAAAATTAGGCTTTAAACTAAATAGTCGCAGTAAAAATAGAGTCAAAATAGCGCAGTCACGCTAAAAATAAAAAAAATTGTGCAGCGCTAATGAAAAAGTAAAACTTTCACTCAGTACACTAAATGAAATAATTTATGAGGAAAACTTTACCCAGATAAGCACTAGGAGGCTGTCACAAGGAAAGTTGGGAGACACCTCAGAGGCAATATTGTTCAGTCCAGTGGAGAAAAAATGCTGAAGCATTCAACAGCTCTCACTCAGCTCACACCCCCTCCTATCTTTTGATTGGCTTGTCCCTACACTCATTTAAATATCTCTTAAAGGCACACCTCCAGGGCAGTTGCACCTAGCCAGCTAAGTGCAAAAAAGTTACTAATGCTAAAGGACTCCTGGGGTAAGAAATTAGGGATTCATTTCTGAACAGGAAGTTGAGCCCTTCTCAACTGAGAAATCAATTTTCAAAATGCAGAGAAAATTATTGGGAAATGGAAAGCCAAACACATTTTAAAATGGAAAAGAATAATGCTGATAAAATCCTTGTTAATTCCAGTATTTCTGTACATCAGTTATGTATTTTGATCACCTATACAATTAGAGACCAGACTATATAGCATATTTTTTTCAGGCACTTTGAGGTAGTCGCTTTAACCCTGTGAAAAGAGACATAACTTACAGGAGGATAAGGGTGGAGGCTTAAATATGATTAATCCCTAAGTTTTTTAATTACAGCATATTTTTTATGCTAATATAGCCACTAATAGAACTTCACAAAATCAGATATGGAAAATTGTAATATCTGAATGGATAGATTTATGTAGACATGTTTGGCTTCATTACAAACACAGATTATTATCCACTTCCTAAATAGTACCACACTTTGTAAAACCCATATTTAAAAAATTGATCAAATGTAAGATTCGTTGTGCCATACTTCTAAGTTCGAAAAAACATATTTATAACACTATAATGGCATATGCATTTGAGACTGAATTGATCTTCTTATATTGTCCTCTAAATGACAATCCAGTAGCATTAACATAATTAACAAATGAAAGAATCCCAAAATTTACGTAGGATGTGATGTGTCTCAGTGTCCATGGAAAATTAGGAATCGGAAATAACAACAAATACAAGCAGCTCTCAGAAAGATGCTGTCTGAGACCTGAGTGCAACATGATCCTAGAAACACAAGAACACCTGTTAATGGAATATAATTATGCAACTAGCTTTTGGACACACCTTAACTCTTTCTGGTGTACAAACATATTCTCAGGAAAGAACTGGAAGGGGAAAGGATCAGTTGCATTCCAGGACAGTAGCTGCTGCTGTTGTTTTCACAGGGTTCTTGTGGATTTTACTTGGTAGGTTAGTTCTTTTCTTTCTTACTTCTAAGGGGCTAGCAGGGTATTGTTTTGGGGGGCTGCTGGATGTTTGTAAACTGATTTGGTGGCTGTAAGTGGGGCTCATTTTGTGGATGTTTCACTGTGTAACAGGCTGCGCTGGTAGAGGCCTGTTTCTTCTGATTTAAAACCTATTTGGTGGGATTTGCTTGGGCCTGGTTCTTTGGCTGCTGGGCTTGGAGGGAGACACAGGGCTGATACACTCTCGCTCGCTCTCTCGAGTCAGGTGTCTGCTCAGGATCACGCCTCCCCCACCCTCCCTCCCCAGAAGTCTCGCGATTTATGGGGAACACCTGCCTGCAATTGGAGGAAAAGGCTGCAGGTGCAGCTCATGTAGTCTAGCCACTGGGGTTGGATTTAAAGCTGGGAGAGAGGAGCTTAGGAGTTGTTCATTTCTCTTATAAGTTTAATGTGTTGTACTGCACCTAGTAACAGGGTTACTGGTGACAAGTGGACTGTCTCTAAGATTAGTGGGTGACCTGATTAGGCAGTAGGGGTATCTTGGACTGGGGGAACCTGGTGGCTCACCCAAGGAAACCTATTTGGAAGGGATGGAACCACACATCATTAGGGCCGGCATCTTTGGGAGGGTGGTGGGTGCACAGGGTGTGGAGCAGCCATGATACTGGACTGGGCTTGGAAGTTCAGTGGTTGCCCAATGTGCCACCAGCTAGCACAGCTTAGGGAGGAGGTTGCGGGGATTAGGAGAAAGCTGGGGGAAGGGGTGGTATGGTTGGGGAAGGGGCTGGGAATCTCTCACAGGGTTGCACCAAGCACTGGGGTGGGGGCATAGGAAAGGAGTGCAGGAGAATACTAGGGTCACATAGGGATGTTGGCAGAGGGGTCCAAAAGGACACTACCAAGGAAGCAGGCAGGTAACTGGGGACCCTCACAAAGGGGGACGGAGGGACAACATTCTCAGGGAAGTAGGCAGATGGCCAGGGCTGGACAGAAGGAAGCAAGGGAGGTGGATCAGACCTACACTCAGTAACCGCTAATTCTCTTCTTCTGCTCAAGGATGAGGGGGGTGATGTAGCCACGACAGAGGTGGTTAGAGACGGAAAGGAGTGGGAGTGGGAGGCAGGAGGCAGGGGCCAGATAGCAGGAAGAACAGGGGGGGACCTGGAATGCAGGAGAATGGGGGGAGCAGTGAATCAGAGCAGGAGGGGCAGGGAGAAGAGGGAGGAAAGCGCAAGGAGAAGGACCAGTTGGGAGGAAAGGTAAAGGAGAAGGACCAGAAGTACAAGGAGGATTCAGTAAAGGGAGCTGAGGGTTTAGGCCAGGGGAGCACGACGAGCAAGGAGGAACTAAATGGAGACAGGAAGGAAGGGAGGATGAGCCAGGCTAGTTTAGCAGATGGGGGAGAAGGACCAGTTGTGAGCAGTGAGGGGGGAATTGCAAGGTGCAGAAGGATACTCAGGAGGAGGAGAGGCATAGGACTGGAGGAGGGGTGGCCATGGTAAATATGGAGGGGTGGCATGGCACCCAGATAGGGGAGGAACAAGGAGCCAGCTGGGTGGAGGGCCTGTAGAAAGGATGAGGGACATGGAAGGGGGAATGGGGGAAAGGAGTGGTCAGAGTGCTCCTGCTGGGGATTCTATGATCAGGGTATCAAATGGGATAGGAGGAGAAGCCTGGCCAGTTAGAACAAGATGCTTCCCTGGACTAACGGTGCACAGGGCTAAGCACAGGTATATCAGCTGGCAAAGGATTGTGGGGTTCCCAGACATACTGGTCCACCTGGGTACAAATGACATTGAGGGAAATAGCGAGCTAGAGATACAGGCAAGATTCAGGAGCCTCGCCAGGGTCTGTCATGACATAGGATGCACAGTTTCCTTCTCAGAAATCCTGCCAGTGCCAAGGGCTAGTGGGGAACACAAAAGGAAAATTAGGGAGATAAACCAGTGGCTCAGGGAGTGGTGTGAGGTCAGAGGGTATGTGTTGATGGGGGATTGGGGGGAGACCTGGGAGGATTAGGAGCTGTATGCTAGAGATAGACTACATCTCAATTTGGAGGGGAGGGGAATCCTTAAGTTGAAAATAGAGGGGTTCATTGGTGAAAAGTGGGGTTTAAACTTGTGAAGGGGGGAGGGATGGGAGAAAAGGCTGTCAAGGGGGTGCCAATAAAGGAGGGACTCTGTCTCCACCCCCCTGGGGAGCTGGAGGATTGCAGGAAAAGGCCAACTGGCAAAGTGCAGACCAGGGGAAAACAGAATCCCCATGGGAACACGAGCAGGGGAAATGGAACTATAGGGAAAGGGTGGAAGGTAGTCCTGCTAAATGCCAGGAGCTTGGGCAATAAATGCCTGAGCTCCAGGCGATGCTAACTGAGGGAGCAGTGGATTGGCAGCAGTCACTGAGACTTGGGCCACTGCAAGACATGACTGGGACCTGAACCTGGAGGGTTACACTATGTTCAGGAAGGACAGGGGGGAGGGAAGGGGAGGAGGGGTAGCAATGATAGTCAAAAACTGCATTGGCATAGGGGGAGTAGAGGAGGCGGAGGGAACCGTGGAGGCGATTTGGGTCACCTTGATAACAAGGGGGCAAGAGAGTAAAAATAGGAGTGGTGTATAGACCCCCTGCCCTGGTGGAGGAGCTGGAGGACAGTCTGGTGGCAGATGTTAGGAGACACTGCAGACTGGGCAGAGGAACGGTGGTGGTGTTGGGGGGCTTAAACATGCCAGGAACAGACTGGGAGACTATGACATCCTCTGTGACCAGGGAACAGAGGTTGTTGGATGTCTTTCAAGACGCATTCCTAACTCAGCAGGTGAGGGAACCGACCAGGGAGGCACGGGTACTGAATGTGGTCCTGGCAGACAGTGACCAGATTGGGGCCTGAGGTAGGGACCCATTGGTGGGAGTGACCATGCCACGGTCTGGTTCTGCCTGGACCCTAGGAGGGGTGAGAAGGCTGCACAAAGGCGGAAGTAACTGACTTCAGGGGGCGGATTTTAAGGAAATGGGAAGGATCCTTAAGGAGCATTTGGATGGGATTGGGTCAGACATGGACGCTGATAGTAGGTGGGAAATCATCAGGAGGGTGCAGGATGCTACCTGCCTGTGCGAGAGTAAGGCGAAATGCGGTGAGGGCTAAAACCCTGTTGGTGACCAGGGAGGTCCAGGAGGTGGTGCGGGAAAGAAAGCAGCCTATAAGCAATTCAAGTGCTCAAGGAGGAAAGGGATCGAGGGAGTCGAGCTGATGGCTAGAAGGGCCACTAGGAGTGGTGAGGGCGGTTAAGGCAAGGAAGGAGCAGAACCTGGCCAGGGAAATTAGGAGAGGAACAAGGGTTCTTTAGATACATTGGGGAAAGACGAAGGGTGAAGGAGCAGATTAGCAGGATTAAATCAGGGAGAGATGGGCACAAGACCCGGGGAGCAGGCTGAGGTATTAAATGAGTACTTCACCTCAGTTTTCACCAGGGAAAATGGGGGTGCTGCATCATACATGGGAGGAGACAGAGATACTGAGGAGGGGGGGACCCTTACCGATCGGCAGGTCTGGGGAGAGGGGGAGGCATCACTGGCAGGTGGGGGGAGGGCTAAGCAGGGAGAAGAGGTACCGGAAGTGGAAATCACAGCAGAGAGAGTGAGGGAAGCCCTCAGCTCCCTTAAGACGGAGAAAGCACCGGGGCCGGATAAATTACATCCCAGAGTGCTGAAGGAACTTGCAGATGTCCTGGCGAAACCCCTGGCAGAGCTTTTCACCATCTCTCTGAGGACAGGGTGGGTGCCCCAAGACTGGAAGGTGGCGCATATAGTGCCTATCCACAAGGGGGGATCAAGGAAGGTGGCAGGAAACTACAGGCCTGTCAGCCTGACATCGGTGGTGGGCAAGGTGATGGAGGGCATTGTCAAGGAGAGGCTACGGGGGGACCTGGATTAGTCAGGGTGCCTGGACGATAGACAGCATGGATTAATCCCAGGAAATCGTGGTCAGACAAACCTGGTGGAGTTCTATGACTGGGTGACAAGTGCCTTGGACCTGGGCAGACCAGTGGATGTCCTCTTCTAGACTTCAGCAAGACATTTGACTCTGTTCTCACGTGGGCCTGTTGTATAAGCTGGGAGAAATGGGTGGGAACCAGATGATCAGATGGATGAGGCAATTGGCTCCAGGACCCGGACCCAGAGGGTCGAGTTGGTGGATAGTCTCATCCCAAGGAGGGTCATTAGTGAGGTCCCACAGGATCAGTCCTTGGGCCCTTCTGTTCAATGCCCACGATCTGACATAAGGACAGGAATCAGGAGTGAGATGAGTCTCTTTGCAGATGACTCGAAACTGGGGGCGGTGGTGGATGGGGAGGGAGGAGGGTGGCCCTACAGGGGACCTGGAGGCTCTGGAAAGATGGTCTAGAAAGTGGAAGCTGAGGTTCAATGCAGAAATGCAGGTACTCCACCTGGGCCAGAAACCGGGCCAAGTGTACACCCTGGGGAAATGCTACAGTCTCAATGGCTGAGAGGACCTGGGGTGGTGGTGGATGTCAAGATGAACAACTCTGAGACTTGTAGGAGGGCAGCAGCCAAGGCCAACAGGATGCTGGAATGCATCGCTGGGGATCACCTCCAGAAGGAGGAAGTGATACTCCTCTGTATAACTGCTTGAGTGAGACCGCACCTTGAGTACTGCATGCAGTTTTGGAGGCCACACTTAAAGAGGGACATTAACCTCCTGGAGAGGGTCCAGAGGAGGGCAACCAAAATGATTTGGAGCTTGGGGACAGGACCTATGAGGAGAGGCTCGAAGAGCTAAATATGTACACATTGGAAGAGAGAAGGGGCCGGGGGGACATGATAGAGGTCTTCAGGTACATGAAGAGGGTAAATAGGGGAGGAACAGTCAGGGTGCTTCGAAGGAAGGAGGAAGAGGCCACTAGAGGGCATGGGTGGAAGCTGGAGGGGGGAAGATTCAGGAGAAAGGAGGAGGTGCTACTTCACTGAGAGGGTGGTGGAGCCATGGAATGCACTGCCTAGGGGCTGGTGGAGGCAGAGACAGTGGAGGGGTTCAAGAGGGGTGGGCAGGTACAGGGAAGGGTTCTGGAAGCAAAATCCAATGCAGCAAGAATATCCAGAACTGGGAAGGGAGAAGCCAGAGAAGAGCGAGGGATAGCAAGGTCAATACCCAGGGTGGGGGATGACCAAACGGGCATATTACCTAAAGACCGTTAGGCCTATTCTGCTGACATTTTAGTATGTTAGTATGAATACATCATGAGACATTAATTTTGGGAATCTTCAAGAATCAATGGAAGCAATTTCATAATGAAACCTTACAGGTCATCATGACAATATTAAAATATTATTTGTGCCCGGCCTGATGTAAATGAATCTTAAAATGGCAACTAGTTACCCCTGCAGTTCTTACAAAAACTGGCACTTTATCTCAGAGAATTATTTATGAGTTAGACAGAAAAAGATTCTCTATTATAAAAGTGAGCATTCTTTGGCAAAACTGTCATACCTTTTTAGATGTATGACTATACAGTATACTGTGAAAGAGGAGAGACAAAATGTATTTAGTAGTATATGTGAATATATGAAGAATGTAACCATTATTTGTATATAGCATGTAATATGGATATTGTCTTCCTGTATAAGTATTGTTTTGTTTTTGAATTTTCCTTTCCTTCCCCCCCCATAAAATTCCCCTATGCTTGTCAGTAGGTGGAACTCTTGGCCATCTGCCAAGACCAGTGAGGAGGAAAAGATGGATGTAGAGGGACCAGGGGTGACAGCCTCCTCCCCTGTGTTTTTTAACATAAAATAGTTTATTAAAATTAGAACCAGTAAACACATATAACAATACCGAGTAGAAGGAACCAGTTATATAAAGGAACTGCTTATCAATCAGCTATATACAATGTATTATAGCTTAAAGATTGTGTGCACTGGGAAAATATCATAGAAACTCCTCCCCTGTTTCAACTTCTCCAGAGTCTACAACAATACATGATACCAGCTCTGATGTGGAAATGGATATTGTAGTTATGGAAATGAAACCTTGGGAACAACCAGAATCTGGTAAACAAACTGAATGAAAAATGTGGCATGAACTGACTCTGCAGGAAGAAGAAGCCCAGTTAAAAATGTCTATGGAGGACAGAAAAAAATCAATTGTTGCAGCTGGTAGCTGAAGAAGAATTAAAACACACTCAAGAAAAAAGAAGCAGCTATTTGAATGTTGGAGGAAACAAACTGCCTTGGGGAGAGCTGACTCCTCAACAGAATGGGATGCTGACATGCCGGTACAGCTGACACTGATAAGTGTGGATTATGTATTAGCATCAAAGGGTTCCAAATCAGCCTCCCGTATACCTGACAGTGACAAACAGCTACTGTCTCCTGTATTACTGAATACCTCTATGATTAACTTGGAAGGGGATGGTAAAGAGCTGCAGGACTCAATTCTTTCCCCTTTGTTACAACTAGTGGCATAGTCTCTTAATACTCCCCTGAAAGCTATTCACACTGTACCCATGCATGTAACTTACCAAATTAAAACAGAGATATAGACAGCGAAGCTCCTCCTCAGTGACTCTTTGGTCCAACCTGCTCCACCTTCCATGCAGTTGACTGCACAAAATGTGCAAAATGAGGTACCTCCAGAAGAATCCCCTGAGACAGTTTTACCCAGGAAAATATTTTCTAATGGTACACAGCAATCTACTGTATCTGATACAGGTGCTAAAGCTCCTTAGTCCACATCATTGATCCAGAGCAATCGAGTGGCAGTGCAATACACAGACCTGCACCTGCACCTCCAAGGGAGCCAGTATATCTGGAATGACACACACGGGTCAGAGGCTCAGCCTAAGATGTGGCCCCACAGCTACAGTACATGAAAAACCTTAGAACAATGGTCTGTGGAAGCTTATTTAATGGCAACAAGATGGAAGAGTGATGAGGATATTGTGTCCTGGGAACTTCTTGACAAGGACTGCTATAGCACAGCAAAGATATGCTCAAGGGACAGTGATCCATCTACTGCAGGGGAGTCTGCCAAGGAAAGGTAGCTTCTCAAGAACATTGCTGTGCTGGGTGCGTTACCTATACAAGGCTCAGTGCCTCAGCCGACTGAGGTAGCCAAACTATTGAATACCACAACACATGAAACAGACAAGGTACCCCTCCCAGTTAAAGATGTCCATGACCAGGAAGATTACTCTGGCTATGAGGATGATTCCACAAAACCAGCACAACTAGAGACTAACCCAGATTTGGGTTCGAACTTTAGAACATTTCAAATGTTGGACTTGTTTTCTGCACTTGGGGAACCAGCTTCCAGGTGCAATGCTGTGCACCTTGAATACCAAGGTGCCTTAGATACTCTACCAGACAGGATATATGCTAACAGAAAAATGTTGAAAGATTCTATGAGTCCTGTCTCAACAGATGTATGTGCTGTGTTACATGTTTCAGGAGAGGGCATACATGATGTTAGTTTTTGTACTTTAAAAGCCCTAGAGAGATTTTGGATTAAATATAACCAGCTTATAGATACTGCTCTATGGTCCTCTTTTTTCAGTAATAACCCTGTTTAAGTTCACCATAAAAACCACCACAATATTGTTTAGAAATGAAGGGGTCCACATCTCAAATATTTGCTACTGGTTAAAGCAATGTTGTGACATTTTAGAAAAATCTACCCCTATCATTGATTGCGAGCAAGTGTGGACCAGACGGTGGAAATTTCTGGTTAAACTACAAACTAATACTGGCATTTGTCATTTGCTAAGTAGTTTCTTATTAGGGTGTGACAGGGACACATGTTTTTATTTGCATCAGTCTTGATCCTGCCATAAGTGTGGCTCGAAAACCCACCTTGGCTCCGCATGTGATACTGAAAGATATAATAACTGTTTGGAGTACAGTCATGTTAGCAAAAGCTGTACCAACTCATTCAGGTGTAATTTATGTGATGAACAAGGACATTCATTCAGAAGGTGCCCCTGGGCTACACAACAAAGGGGAAGGCTGGAACCAAGATGATTTCATTGCAAAGGGTAGGCTATCGGAGCAGCAGCTGCATGTGCAAAGACATGTTCTACTCCGCAGCCTGCAAACAGATTATGCAGATAAGCCCATAAACTCAGCATCAGCTACAAGAACCTCCAGTTCTTCCCCACCCCCATTATAACCACAGTGATAGCTTCAGGTCTTGCTAGTATGGCTGCTGTGCCTACAGAGCCAGCACTGAACATGTTGCCCATGACTGAGTCCTCCCAGCAGGAAGACACCGTTAGAGACCACTTAGGCAGGTATTTCTGCCATGGCCCCTCCCACACAAAATAAGAACATGACTTTAGTTCAGAACAGTAGAAGAGAGAGACAAGGAAAAGCCAAGAGTAAATTATCAAAGATGGAAGTTATGGAGATAGAAAATAGGTATGCCACATTATCCACCACATCTTAGTGGGGGAATACAGACGACGAGGAGGACGATTCTGAAATATCCTCAGTAACATCCTCAGTACAGGATCAGGTCTCGGACTAGGAAGATCATTCTTCTGAGACAGTATTTAAGCGCTGTAGGACCAGATCCAAAACCAGGAAGTTACTTGACCCCCTTTGCTAATAGATTTTCATGTGTTTAGAGCACACATTTTCATCTTTGTTGCTTAATGTTAATAGTATAAAAACATAAAAAAGGGCTGGCTACTGTGTCTGTGTTAACTACATTTTCTGGCAATGTGTTGCTCTTGCAAGATACTAGATTGAAGTCTACACGAAATTTTGGCCACCAAAAATTAAGTTTAGAAGGTCCTTCCTTTTGGTCCCAGGGCTCCAAATGACGTGACAGTGTAGGCATACTGTTAAGAAGTTTTTCCTTTCAGGTTCAGTGCTTAGTGGAGATTGTACCTGTCCAAGCCTTATTATTAGATGTACAGCACAGAGCTATCTCACTACGGTTGCTCAATGTTTATGCACGTAAAACAAAAGTAGTAAGTATAGCTCTATTCAAGGAGGTTAGACCCTGTTTACATACTAATAGGGTAGTCATTTTTGGTGGTGATTTTTACTATGGAATGCATCATACTGATCATGGAAGGGAAGCCTCTAAAACATTCTGTGACACTGCATTTCTAAAAGAAATTATAGCAGTGGCTGATCGTGTGGATAGTGCATCCTTACACCAACTTGGTAGAGCAACCTTTATTAAATGCACTTTAGCTACACACATAGACATTTTATCTGCATCTAAAAAATCATCAGTTACTGGAACTCGAACCATTCCAGTAGAAACATCAGACCATCAGGTTGCCTTATGTCATTGCCTAGTGGAACCTCAATATATAGCTACCCAGATATCATGGAAATTAAATACAAACATGTTGGAAGATCTGCAAATGGTGTAGGGACAGTGTGATGGGGGTAACAGTGGGGGAGCACCTGGGGAACAGTGACCACCAGTCATTGTGGTTTGAAATCACAGAAAGAGCAGAACCAAACCACACAAAAACACGTATCCTGGATTTTAGGGGGGGCAGACTTTGGGAAAATGGGGAGATACTTGAAAAAGGCATTAAGGGGAATGGGGCAGGAATCAGGGGTTGAGGAACAGTGGGCAGTATTTTCATGGGGATTACAAGAGCAACAGAATTATGCATTAAGCAGGTTAGCAAGAGGAAAAGGAAGAGGAGACCATTATGGTTTTCCAAAGAGGTAGCAAAGAAAGTGAAAGCCAAAAAGATTGCATTAAGGCAATACAAAAAGACACAGGCAGAAAGGGATAGGGAGAAGTACCAGGAGAAGCAAAGGGATGCAGGGAGGTCAGTAAGGGAAGCCAAAGCTCAAACAGAAGAACACATTGCAAAATCAGTGGATAGAGGGGACAAAACCTTTTACAGGTACATAAGTGAAAAAAGAAAGGCAAAGGGAGGGATAGTGAGACTGAAGGGGGAGGATGGGAGCCACGTGGAGGATGACAACAGTAAAGCTGACATATTGAACAGGTATTTCTGCTCAGTCTTTACTGAGGAAGAGGAGGGTAATGGGTCTGAAGGGAGTACAAGGGGTGAGAATGGTGCAGAAATGGACACAAGTCCCTTTACACGAGAAAGGGTCCTGAAGGAACTGGAAGCACATAAGAGTTGATAAAGCAATGGGGCCAGATGGGGTGCACCCCAGGGTCCTTAAAGAACTAAGAGAGGTGGTGGCTGAACCTCTGGCTATCCTGTTTAGCCGATCACTGGAAACAGAGGAGTTACCCAAAGACTGGAGGACAGCAGATGTAGTCCCTAATACAAAAGTGGGAACAAAGAGGCGGGGAACTACAGACCAGTCAGCCTCACCTCGGTAGTGGGGAAGATCATGGAAGCACTACTGAAGTAGAGATTGGTGGAACATCTGGTTGTCAGTGGACTACAGGACCCAAGGCAGCATAGTTTCACCAGGGGGAGGTCATGTCAGACCAACCTCGTTTAATTTTTTGACTGGGTGACTAGGGAGGTGAATCAGGGGAGGGCAGTGGACATGGCCTATCTGGACTTCGGCAAGGCCTTTGACACTGTGCCACATAAAAGACTATTACACAAACTGGGGATTATGGGTGTGGGCAGTACAGTAGTGTGGTGGGTAGGTAGCTGGCTGGGCGGCAGGACACAGAGGGTGGTGGTGGATGGCTGTCGCTCCACAGGGGGAGGAGTGACCAGTGGGGTACCACAGGGATCAGTGCTGGGACTGGTCCTGTTCAACATCTTCATCTGTGACATTGCGCAGGACCTGGAAGGCAGGGTTTGACTGTTCACTGGTGACACGGAGCTCTGTGGCAAAGTGGACACACCAGAGGGTGTAGACAGAGTGAGAAGGGACCTGCAGAAACTTGGGGAATGGTCAGGGGTTTGGCAGTTTTAATTCAATGCAGAGAACTGCAAAATAATGCATATGGGGCACAAAAACCCTGGCACAATATATCAGTTGGGGGGTGAGGATATAGCATGCACCAAGTAGAAAAGGGATCTTGGGGTTATCATCTCTGATGACCTCAAGGTAGGGAAACAGTGTGACAAGGCCACAAGTAAAGCAAATAGGATGCTGGGATGCATAGGCAGAGGCATCACCAGCAGGAAAAGGGAGGTCATAATTCCACTATACAAGACACTAGTGAGGCCCCGCCTGGAGTACAGTGTACAGTTCTGGAGACCTTACCTACGTGGGGACGTGGATGGGGTGGAGAAGGTTCAGAGGAGGGTAACGGGGATGGTGCTTGGATTGCGTCACAGGTCCTATGAGGACAGGTTGAAGGAACTGAATGTGTACTCCTTGGAGGAGAGGAGGGAGAGAGGAGATATGATAGAGACATGCAAGTATCTTACAGGGAGGAACAGGGTGCAGGAATACACTATTTTTAAGTGAAAAAGATGTTCCAGGACTAGAGGGCATGGGATAAAGTTGGAGGGAGGACGATTCAGAGGAAACTTGAGGAAGAATTTCTCTACAGAATGGGTGGTGGACAAGTGGAACACCCTGCCAGAGGAAGTGGTGGGGGCTGAAAATCACGGGATTTAAGAATGCATGGGATAGATATAAAGGAATTCTGGAGGTCAGGGGTAAGGGGCAACAGACTTCTAGGAAAACATAAACTGAACTTACAAGCTCAAATGGGTAGACTGGGTGGGCCATAGGCCCTTATCTGCCGACACTGTCTATGTACAGTATCTATGTATCT
This sequence comes from Neoceratodus forsteri, assembly GCA_016271365.2. Classification (NCBI taxonomy): domain Eukaryota; kingdom Metazoa; phylum Chordata; order Ceratodontiformes; family Ceratodontidae; genus Neoceratodus; species Neoceratodus forsteri. The sequence goes on along the minus strand of CM028137.1, from coordinate 253,526,094 downwards.
ATGTATAAATGGAAGCAGTTATTTAGAGCTAGATCATCAGTATTTGGGGCATACAATAATGTCCTGCTATGGTGGGAAGAATCTGAAGCTGATTTTAAACACCCCTTTAAAAATGTGCATCCAGAAGGAAGACAGATAGATATTTCAATTACTTACTTCAAAAGGCTCAGTAACATAAATAAATTTTGAATACATACACAGCTGGGGAAGATTTATTCGATCAAATTAACAGAATACAAATAGAAATGAAACTGCATCAATATGACAGAGCCACCACGTTGGCTCAAGAGATGAAATTTGGTACCTAAGGTAAAAGACAGTCCTTGGATAGATTTAAAGTATACCAGCAGAGACAAAAAAACTAGATATATGGAAAGCTTAAGACAAACTGATGTAGGTCTTGCAGCAACAGATAGAGATGATACTATGCATATTATAAATGATTTGTCAAATAAAACTTCCGTAACCCTTGCATGATACCTGACCCTTATAACCTTTTGAAATTCCTGGGATTCCTAGCATTCCAGATAATGCATTAGCTGAGCTAACTAAACCTATACAACTCATGGAGGTGGACACAGCTATATTCAATCTGCATAATAATATAGCACTTGGCTCTTATAGCCTTCCCTCAGAATTTTACAAAACATTTAAAGACAATGTGAGCCCTATGTTACAGTTTTTGTACAACCACTATTCATATGCACCCTCAATGTTATGGAAAGTTGTAATTGTTATTCATAGAAAGGGAGGTAATACAGTAGGGCTGATTTTCAAAAGGCTTGCAAATGCCGCAAGCCCCGGTACACCAAACATATGGCATAGGTGGCTTGCAGCATTCTTTTGGTGCCAATCACAATTTTCATTCAGTGCGCCAAATGTCGCACGTTAGACCAGCTCCCCCCAGTCTAACATGTACCATTTAGAGGACCATTTTTACGTGGTTTGGGCCAAAGCTTTGGTGCAAGCTGCCATAAATTGTGGAAAATGTTGCAACTGTGCCAAATGTACAACAAATTCTGGTCAGAGCCAGTATTGCTGTGGACAGCTTTTAGGAGTGACAAGAGTGGTGAAAAGAACATGCGGTGCTCTCGCTGCACTGGAGTCAGCCGTAATACTGCAGCGATTACAGTACAGCGGATGCGTGATACTCACATATGTGCAGTTTGCTCTGGAATCAGCCTTGCGCAACATGGCGATGCTGACATAAATGGATGGCTTTATCCTGAAATTCAATGGGGAAGGGGAATTGCTCCTCCCACATCCCATATTTAAACTTTAGGCTTCTGCTCGCTCTGCTTTGAGTGTTTCAAATGCAACCGCTCTGCGCTGCATGGCTGGTGGGATTCAGTCCTCCTTCTTCTCCTCCTTGTTCCTCCCTGGTGCCAGCCCTCCTCCATTCCTTTCTTTTCCTTCTACTTTTCCCTGTTGCCTTTGGTCTCTGCCTCTCTCCTCCCCTTCCCCCCATTTGTTTCTGCCTGCCCTGATTCATTTTCTCCCTGCTCCTTCCCTTCCCTTCTCTGTTCTGGCCTGTGCCTCTTTCCTTCATTGCTCTTCTGTTCTCTTTTTGGGGTTCTGCTTCCTCCCTCACCAGCTACCACATTGTTCCATGCTCTTGTCTGCAACCAGACCACAGCTGCATTGCCCTCTCAATGTCTCGGTTTACAGTTCATACTGCACTGTTGCTCAAGGTCAGGATTTCTGCCTGCTAGCCTCCCAGCTACCCATTCGTCCTCTACTGCACCAAGCCACCTCTTTGGGTGTGATGTCTCACTCTGTGTCTGGCTCTTCCTCACTACTGACTCTTCCGGCATGACTTCAGCTGGATACGTTCTATTTTGCAAAGCTGGCGACTCTCTCCAAGTCCCTTACACTGATGTATCTGCTTGCCATTCCCTACCGACTTAAGACTTCCCATTCAGCAGGACTCCCTTTCAAGCCCACTGCCATCGAACTAATATTTCTCTTTAGTTTGGCTTTATAATTTCATGTCTTTGCACCCTTCATTATCCATGTCAACATTTCCACCCCGCCTTCGAGATGTATATATGTAAACATGTTTATTAGTTGGATACTTTTGCACTTGAGATGTATGTATGGAAATCTGTTCATTATTTGGATATTTGTAGCACTTGAGAAGTCTGTATGTATACCTGTTTGTTGGTTAGCTGGACACGCTGTCTTAAAAATCATATTTTGGGGCAAGGGCTGACTTTCTACAACTTTACAGCAACTGAACACACTTTTACCAAATCTTCAGAGATCAGAGAACCTCACCAACATATGATTCCTGACAAGTTTCAGGCCCATGGACAGCCGAGTTAGAAGTGGCCACAAATTCAGGTTTAACATGAAAGTGTTTATTCAGTTGTAACTCTAGTGGTGCTACAGAAGCTCACCACTATAATAAAGTACTGTACACAGTACGCCAGCAAAGCTTCACAGCACTTTTTGACCTTGGTCCTCTACCTAGTAGCCGGCATTATTGAAAAAAATTGTTGTTTAAACAGATGTCTAGTAAGGGGGGGCCTACAAGCACCAATGGCCCCTTCCCTTAAACTATCCATTTCTCTAGCCATGATGGACCCACGTGGGGGGTCCTGTCATCCCTAACTACCCTCTAATGGGTGTTATTCTTGCATATCTTCACAGCAGATCCACACCAGGGTCTCGTCATCTTTACCTCTGACCATCCATTGACTCAGTGATGATGGTCTGTGGGAGGTCCTGCCATCCTTACCCCAGACAGTGCAATACTATGGCAATGGTGGACCACATGGGGATTTGCCATTCCAAACATATTCTACATCATACCATGGTGATGGCGGACCATGTGGAGTCCCACCACCCCATTCATGCTCTACTCTGTGATATGGCGATGGCAGACCACGTGGGGTCCCACCATCCCTATCACACACTACTCATTGGAACATGCTGTGGTGACCAAATAGGGTCTGCCATCCCAATTCCATTCTATTCAGTGATACAGTGATGGCAGACCACATCTCTGTCACACACTGCTAAATGCAACATGTGATGGTGACCACATGAGGTCACCATCCCAACCAACTGTCCCCCCGTTGGGACATCTACTCTTTGCTCAAACCTTGTTTACATTCCTACAGGTGACTTCATTTGGAATCTCATCCTCCTCATTGAACTATGTGCTAATACTGCAGTGGTGGACCGTGAGGGGTCCTGCCATCCTTATCTCAGCCTGTGCAATACTGTGATGATGGCAGACCACGTGTGGTCCTACCATCCTAAGGCAGTCCTGAGAAGCATACAACAGGATCTTTCCCTCCTTACCTTGGACTATTCCAATGATATGCGAGATGGTGGACCATGTAGAGTCCCGCCATCCCTATAGCTGTACCAAGTAACATACCTGTCCACTAGGAGACCTCATTCATTGCTCTAATGGATTTCCATGTCATTACAGGCAGGCTCACATTAGATTCTCATCCTCCCTACCTTGGACTATTCAAGTCTCGGTGATGGCAGATCATGTGGGGTCCCACCATCCCAACAATGGTCTCACCATTCTTTCCATGAATTATGTCATCATACAGCAATGGCAGACTTGTGGGAAGGTCCTATCATTCCAATACAGACATGCCCACGTGGGCATTACTTCTTGCTCAAACCTATTTCTTATCATGAACAGGAAATCTCGGGTGGGGTTTCACCTCCTTACCTTGGATCATACCATACTTGGCGATGGTGAACCCACATGAAATCATCCCAAGGCAAAAATATGGGACTTCAGAGGAGCTGACTGTGATAAGATGGCCAACAGAGTTAAGCTAGCCCTGGCAAAAAGAAATACAGGTGAGGGGGTACAGGCAAAGTAGGCCAGCATTAAGGATACAATACTTGAAGCAACATCCCATTGTGTTAGAGAGAAAAGGAAGTGCAAGAGAAGAAGGAAACCACTTTGGTTCTCAAACACTGTAGCAGAAAAGGTCAGAGCCAAAAGGCTGGCCTTCAGGAAATATAAGGGAACGAAGTGGGATGAGGATAGGGAGGCATACCAAACTTCCCTAAGGGAAGCATGGAAGACAGTAAGGTAGGCAAAGGCCCAAACCGAGGAAACACTAGCACAAACAGTAAAAGAAGGTGGCAAGACTTTCTATAGATACATTAGTGAAAGGAGAAAGTCCAGATGGGGTATTGCTAAGATGAAATGGGGTAAGGGGGCATGTGAGGAGGAGGAGGACCACGTAAAAGCATCTATCCTAAATAGATACTTCTGCTCAGAATTTACTGAAGAGAAGGTAGGGCAGGGCCCACAGCTCAGCACCATGGGCACAGGGGGGAGGGAAGTGTGCACTAGTCCCTTCACAAAAGAAAATGTCCTACAAGAGCTCGATAAGCTCAGGGTGGACAAGGCAATGGGACCTGATGGCATACATCCCAGGGTACTAAAGGAGCTAAGGGTGGAACTAGCAGAGCCATTATCAGAACTGTTTAGTGAGTCTCTGAGCACAGGAGAGGTCCCAGAAGACTGGAGAAGGGCTCATGTGGTCCCACTCCACAAGAGTGGTAGCAGGGAGGAGGCAGGAAACTACAGACCAGTCAGTCTTACCTCAGTAGTGGGCAAGATTATGGAGGTACTCCTAAAGGAAAGGATAGTGCAACACCTGGAATCCATTGAAGCACAGGATCCAAGACAGCATGGGTTTACAAAAGGAAGGCCTGTCAAACTAATCTCATAGATTTCTTTGACTGGGTAACCAGAGTGGTGGACCAAGGGGGAGCAGTTGATGTCGCCTACCTTGACTTCAGCAAAGCTTTCGATACTGTTCCACATAGAAGATTGATTAATAAGCTGGGTAGGCTCAGGGTGGGTCAGAAGTTGATCAACTGGGTGGCAAACTTGTTGACGGGCAGAAAACAGAGAGTGGTGGTAAATGGTATACAGTCAGAAGAGATGCAAGTCACAAGTGGGTACCTCAGGGATCAGTCCTGGGGCCAGTCCTCTTCAATATCTTCATCAGTGACATTGCAGATGGACTGGAGGGTAAGGTCTGTCTGTTTGCAGATGACACCAAGATCTGCAACAGAGTAGATGATCCAGATGGGGTGTTCAGAATGAGAAGAGATCTGGATAAACTAGCAAATGGTCAGAAGAGTGACAACTAGGGTTTAATGTAAAGAAGTGCAAAATCATGCACATAGGGAAGAGAAACCCTGAAGCCACCTATAGGCTGGGGGGGGAGTTGCTGGCAGTCACAAGGGAAGAAAGAGACTTGGGCATTATCATCACCAATGACCTGAAATCATCCAAGCAGACCACTAGGGGGATGTCGGGGTGTATTAGTAGGGGTATCACAAGTCGGAAGAGGGAGGTAATAATCCCTCTTTACAAGACACTGGTTAGGCCCCATCTGGAGTACTGCATGCAGTACTGGAGGCCACACCTTCACAAGGACATTAACCAAATTGAGTCAGTCCAGAGAAGGGCAACCAAAATGGTGCAGGGACTGCATCAGAAAACATGAGGACAGATTGATGGAGCTTAATATGTATACCCTAAAGCAAAGGAGGGAGAGAGGTGATATGATCGAAACATTCAAATACCTTAAGGACATTAACAAAGTGAAAGAGTCTAACATGTTTTCATATAAGAAAAATAACAGGACAAGAGGACACAGCATGAGATTAGAGGGAGGCTGATTGAGGGGTAATGTGAGAAAGTTCTTTTTCACAGAAAGGGTGGTGGATGCATGGAATGGCCTATCTTTGGAAGTGGTGGCTATGAATACAGTGCAGGGCTTCAAATAGGCATGAGATAGGCATAAGGGAGCAATACAGATGAGTATGAATAGATAGGCCATTGACAGAGCAAAGGCCGATGACACATTTATAAGGTAAAAAATTAAACGGGCAGACTGGATGGGCCTTGCGGTCCTTATCTGCCATCAACTTCTATGTTTCTATGAGGGTCCCTCCATCCCATATCTATCAGGCCCCATGAGGGGGGGCATTTCTCAGTACTCCAATGCATTTTCATCTTTACTACGGCAGTTTTACGTGGGAGTCGCCCTCATTAGTCTAACCACCTGAGACCTACTCTATTGCCCAAGCAATGAACATTGCATACACGGACCTACAAGAGAGTCCATGCTACAGCCAGCCCACATCTGGTCCTACCTTACCTTATCAAGTCATTCACTTCTGCTACTGCAACCCAAAATCCTTCTGTTTCAGTTCCAACCTAGTCCCTATGCCAGAGATCTCCGGGAGAGCACACCTCAAATCCTTGGATGTCCTAGGACAATTATCCTTTCTAACAAGGTACTCAATTGTACCCTAATGTTATAATGGATGTACTACAGCCATGCAAGTCTCCCAGATTTGCATAGACTCATGCTTCATCATCATTCCCAGCTGGGCTACACTCCTACTTTATCTTCATTCCCAACCATGTACTGCTCCCGACCACTTCTTCATCTATGATCTACATCCTTCAAATTGCAATTTGGCATGCACTCCCAGCCATGCTAACTGTATAGTACACTTTACATTTTCTTCACTTACAGCTACCTAGGACATGGATTAACCATTGTCTTATTGGAACATCGCTCTAATTTGGACCTCTTTCATCATCCAGAACCTTCGTCTTCAGTGTTGACCTTCCTGCTCATCGTCGGTCTTGGAAACTGGTCTCTTCAACCAGCAAGATTCAGACTTAATTCCTGGACATACCACAACTAAAACTTCAGCCCACATTTAAGATTATTCTCCTCTTAGTATGCTCAGAGGATGGGCAGGTCAGTAGCCATGGGTCCTCAGAGGTTTCCCCCAGTGGGGTTTTTCCTCGCCTGCATGCTACTGGCCACAATCTCCTGAGTTGGAGGAAAATCACCATGCAATTTCTCTTTTTGGGCCTAAAATCTAACACCTATCCAGTATCCTACAGAGGGCTGGATACAGAGAAATGCCAAAGCTCAAGTTATAAACATCAAGCATTTACCATTCTGATCACAAGTATACACAAGCGCTGAGCTATGTACCACACATTGAAATGGAAGGCTTTAGCCTAAAGTTCAATGGGGGGGGCAATAGCTCCTCCCACATCCTCTATTTAAACTTCAGGCTTCCACTCGCTCTGCTTCAAGTGTTTCGAAAGCACCCTCCATCCTCCTCTGCCTCCTCCTCCTCCTTCTTTGGCACTCTAGTCTCACCCCCTCCACTGGGCTTTAAATCTAACATGTACACAGTATCCTACAGAGGGTTGGATACACAGTAACAGCAAAGCTCATATTGTAAACATTAAGCATTTACCATTCTGCTCACAAGTATACACAAGCAGTGAACTATGTACCACACATCAAACTACATGCAACAATCCAGTCCCCTTGGGTTACTAGAATCCCATTAGTACTAGTCTTAGGCAGGCATGAAAAGGCAGCTGGTGGGGAACTCATTAGGGGCTTTCTACAAAATTACATCATTGTTTACTCAGCTAGCCTGAGAGAAGGATGATTATGTCATTTAGAACTCTCACAGCAGCATAACCATTTTAGAGTCAGCTGCTCTTGGGGAGCTTATAATGTTCATCAGTAAGTTCAAGTGTGGCAGTTAGAGTGGAAGGAGGTCTGCCATTGGGAATCTGTCAAAGGGAGCCCTGGTATTTCTCACCCTAGTTTGGTAAAATCTTCAGTTTGTTCGTGGATGTGCACCACTGTTCCCTGGGCAAAGACCATGCACTAAGAGGATTTTAAAGTGTTTGGCACATCCCACAGATATACACTTTGGAAGAGAGATAGAGATGTCTTTGTGGAAAACAGTACTGCCTAGCAAAGTGTCCTGCAAAAGAGACTGTGCCTGTATTGCAATGACAAACCTTTGGGGGACCATCCTTGCTTTAAGTAACATCTGTAAATAAAGCCATTCTGTAAAATCCCAGTTACTGCTTTGAACATTCCACTTGTTGCTTCTAGTGTGAATGTTATTGGGGCCCCTCAGCAGCTCTATCTAGCATATGCCTAGCATCCTCTCCCCTGGACCTGGTTGTAAATAAAAAGGTTCATTTTAGTATGTACCCCTACCCGTGTCTTCTAGATAATGAGCCGGGTATAAGCTGTCCTGGTGGCACTGAAGGTTGAGGTGCTGAACGCCACACCTCACACCATGCCAGTGACCCGGGTTCGGGAACAAGTCCAGGCCATCTGGGGTCAGCAGGGAAGGGAAGGGATTGAGCATTAAGAGGACTGCTCTCCCTTCCAAGTGCGGGATATGGGGATAGCGCCGCTCTTGGGCAGCCACTAATGTTGATTGGGGGCAGCACAGGAAGAAGGCAGTGCTCACAGAGTGTGGGGCAGAACTGCAGCAGACATCATCACTCTGTGCCACCTGATGTCATTGCACATCCCAGTTCCACAGGGGGAAACAACCACATGGAAAATCCTCCCACAGAACAAGGAGGCAACGGGGGCTCCAGTGGTCAGCCCCCCACATCCACAATGCCACTCCATCTCCCTGATAGCATGGCCAACCCCCCCACCAGGCAGACCCTCTAATCCCAGACAGGCCACCAGGTAGGAGAGGTGGGCCCTACCCTGTGGGGTGATATGGGGGGATGGAATGTCCAGGTGAGGTGGGGGCTAAGCAGGAGAGGTTTCAGACATGATGTAGAGGAGCCAAGCTGAGAGGGCACCTCTGAGAGATGTCTGGCTGGCAGGTGCCAGAAAATAGAACTGATTAAAAAAATGAGCCTGGTATACACTCCAGTGCTAGGGGTGCTACAATTAGTGTAGTTCCGTCAGAAGAAAATTGTATGCCATGTAACTGGCGGTAGTTCTTTTAAGGAGGGTGCCAGCTAGCCAAAGGAAGGGTGGGGGTTGCATACGTATGCACGATACTCATGCATGACACTTTAAGTCAGTGCCACAATGTTGCACACAGCGGGTGTCACTTCCACAGCTGCATAAAGGAAAAGTGGTGCACCAGGAAGTGGGTATGTTTATGCGGCCTGCAGAAGGGAAGGGCTGCATAAACAAACACTGGAAACTATGCTGGAGCACTGTGGCAGAACATCAGACAGCGGTCTAGTTACACGCTTCCACAGTGTTCTTCTACAAATCTGATGCTGGCATAATGTCTGTGGAGCTTGGCCCACACAGCCGTAAAAATCAGACTTAGGAGGAGATTATTAACAAACTAGAGATCTGGTCTGGGATTTGCACTTCATCACAGTCACTTTCTCATCCTTTTCTAAGCAGTAATTTCTGGTAAATGTGCATTAACCATATTGATCGCAGTGCTGGTAGACTACTTCTGGTTTTCCCCTGATTGTATTAGGTGGGGATAGTAGCAATCTTGAAGTGGTAGCTGCCGGTGGTGGCATGCTCTGGAAAAAAGTGGTCCCCATGCTTGTCTGTACATTTTAGAAATGACCCCTTTCTTTGTTTCTGCTGTGAAAAAAATGAACAATTTAACACAAAAACAAGGAGTCAGTTACGGCCTCCACTCTCACCCCTTTTTGCTTCAAGTGCAGAACGTAATTATGGGTTTGCATCAGATGTACAGTGGCAGCCATAGATGCATAATATTGTTAAACAGTAATCAACTGTATGCAAAAGTTTTTTTTTTTTTTAATGTACGCCTTTTTAATGTTGTCAATATCACTCCACCCATTTTGTACTCTGCCCCTGGATTTCTGTTCCCCAAGTGCATTATTTTATATTTTTGTGTTCAGGGCAAAAAGGCTTTTCAAATGAGAGTAGTCACTAATCTAAATTCTTTATAGTTTTTTTTTTCAATTGCCATCAGAAATGTGAATTTTGTAAAACCAAAAATGAAAATACAGGTAATAAGATGACAATATTTTACAAAATATAAGGAATTCAGATTAGTGACTACTCTCATTTGAAAGATCTTTTTGTCCTGTACAACTTTCAGACTGGTTGTTTTTGTGCAGCTGAAATAGTTTTAAAGATGTTTAGATTTGTTTGGAATGTGTGCACATTTGCTAAGAATTCTGCACAGTGCCTTAGGGAGATTCTCTACAAAAAACAGTTTGGAGTTTTGTCTCCAATGTTCGAAACACACAGTGGGTCTGAATGAGTTAAAGGGGACAGGAATCGATTACTTATGTGCAGGTGTTTGAAATGTCTCTATTTTCATAAAGTATATTCATACCTCTAAAGGAACCCTATTTAACTGTGATTGAATAAAAACTGAAGCTGTCAGTTGTGTTTTGTTTTTGTTTTATATTTATAGAACTGTTATTTAATACAACAGCAGATTAGGTACATAAGGACACATGTTGATACATGGACATATTAGGATAATAGTATCTCAATTACAAGGGGGTCTGTGTTAAGTTTTGGTTTTGAATATACACATACACTAGTCACTTGTTACATAATTGCAGATATATCATGTTTAAGACAGCATACATTTGACTATTCATGAGTAATATGGACTTATTGTACACACAGTTTAAGAAAAATGTATCGAACAGTACACTGTGTAAAATTTGATTGACACTGCTGTGTGAAACAGCTGGTAAATGCTTAATTTACACTAGGGCAGGTTGTCTTTTAACCTATTTTTTACTTAACACATAGATATTTTCCTGTGTATAAGACTTTCAACATTATTTACTATGTATTGCTGAAAGAGCTACTGATGCCTGAAAGAAAACTTTGAAAAACATAATAAGTAGGTAAAAGTCTGCTTGTATTCCATTTATATTCTAGATTTCTCCTCCCCATTATTTATTATTGAGGAAGTGTGCATGAATACATGATTTTTATCCCTTACAGTTACTTTAAAGTTAATCTGCCTCTATAGCTTACTCCCTACTTCAAGTCATAATACACTGTTGTGATATCACAATCTGTTGCCATGAGACTAATGTCACAAGCAGTGCATTATGACCTCAGATAGGGAGACAGCAACAGAAACAGATGAACTCTTCAGGAGCAAAAATCCTGTTTTCATGCAATTGACCTCAACGATAAGTAATAGGGAGGAGTAAATAACTAATGTGAAATACAAGCTGAACTTTATGTAAATATTATGTTTTGTTAAAGTTCTCCTGAAGTTGTCAGCTGCTATTATGCTTATTTTTCCTTGTGGTTTTTAATCATTGTAATTTACTAATGCTAGCACAGATGAACACAAAGGGTTTTAAAATAAAACTTTAGTTGATTTATAATAATAATAATAATAATAACTATGGCCATCTCATTACCTCAATTTTCATTTTTCATAGGAGTTATGCCAAATAGATGTAAATATATCTAAAAGTATACATGTTACACATAAACCAGCAGTATAAAAGTTGTTCAGGACAAAAAAATACCTTTCCAATGATGCTATTCATTAAGCTGTGCTAATTATATCTTCTTAACTATGGCTATCTGATTACCTCAATTTTCATTTTTCTTCACAATTTTCATCTTTCAGATGGCTATATTTACAAAAATCTAATGAATTCAGATTAGTGAGTACCCTCATTTGAAAGGTAATTTTGTCCTGAACAACTTTCATGTTGGTTGTATGTTGGTAACTTGTATACTTTCCGAGATATTTACATTTGTTTGGCATGACTCCTACTGTGTTCACTCAGAGAGAAAAAAATGAGTTTGTTTGGAATACCATATTTTACAAAATATGAAGAATTCAGATTAGCCACTACCCTCTTGTGAAAGGTCTTTTTGACATGAACAGCCTTCATGCTGGTTGTTTTTGTGCAGCTTGAACAGTTTTAAAGATATTGAGATTTGCTTGCAAGGTGTACACATTTGCTCTCAGAGAAAAGCAGCTTGGAGTTCTGTGTTCATCATTCTAAAAAAAGAAAGAAGGGAGTATTTTTTAACTGCCATGGGGATTTGCAGTGTTATGGAAGGATATACTGAAAACTACTAAAAAATGTGTTCCATGGAAACCCCTTTTCAAGCTAAAGTGATATGGCTGTAGGCTTCACCCACAGCCCAAAAACTTGGGTACAACTGCATCAACCTTTAAAAATCGGGCCTATCGACTCATAACTTTGTTGTTTTCTCATATTTTTATTCCAAATTTTCAACATAGGTTTCTTATGACCCCACATAGCCCTCTTATGAGCCCACCTCATGAACAAGGGCATAGAAAATTTTTAAATCCTGCTCAAAAGGTCATTTTGCACCACAAGTGCAAAAACACGTTTTGGCTCAGATTTGAAAAATGAAAGTTATCTAATTCATGAAGTACTGTGAAGAACTGTCTATGCTGAAAATTTGGGGTCAAAATATTGAACATTAAGGCCTGAACAGTGGCAATGATGGTTGAGGCACTGGACACCACACCTCGTGCCATGCTGGTGACCTGCTCTCGTGACCAAGCTTGGGTTACCAGGGTCGATAGGGGAGGGAGAGGATTGAACATCCAATGGACAGCTCTCCTCTCCAGGGATGGAGGGAATGTTGTCCTGTTCCTTGGCTGCCTCCTGGTGGAGGTTAGGTGGCAGCACTGGGGTTAGGGAGACAAGAACGTGGCATGTGCCTGCTCATGACCGCTAAAGAGGAGGGACAAAAATGGGAAAAAGGGCAACTGTAGGCTCAATGAAACCCTGCCTGCCAACTGGCATCCCACTCCATTGCCAGATCACCAGAAAGCCCAGATCTGGATTGTGAGTCCTGGATGGGGGAAGAAGGCCCTCCCCTTCCTCGCCCCACCATGGGGGGAAGTCTTTGGGGAACATGGGGCTCAGTGATACCAGGGGGAGCAGTGGATGGACATTGGTGGCAGGGCAGGATGGAACTAACTGCCTACAGTGTGCTTTGAAGTGGAGAAAATGTATGTAAAAAATTATATATATTGAAAATTACCAAAGTTATGAGCCTACATTTACAGATTTCAACATTGGCTCATAACTTTGTTGTTTTTCAATATTTTTACACTGAATTTTCAAAATAGCCTTCATATGACCCCACCTTATGAACAAGGACAGAAAACATTTTCAGCTCCTGCTCATAGGTGATTTTGCACAGCAATCGTGAAATCACCTTTTTGGAACAGAAGTGCCTAATTTCATTGCCATTGTTCATGAGGTGGTGTCCCAAAAAGGCAGGTTGAGAACTTGGTGCAAAAATATTCAATAATGGTTAAGTAATGACAATAAGTTCAAACCACCATTGAAATACATTGAGCTACATACCTGATTTCATCAGTTCGTGGTATGGCTTTGAAGAGTGAAGACATATCTGTGGACCAGAGAGGATTATGGTGTTGGACCCCCAGTGGGTAAGTAAGGGCTTGGGAGGCATGAGGTGGGGGGTGCTGAGTGGGAGGGTCAGGTGAGGGGACAGTAACAGCAGCAACAGACATCGACTGTTGATTTCTTTTTACAGGGTTTCAAAAAATGATGAGGGACAGTTTTCTTTATTTCAGGTGGCTACACTGGGGGATTGGGCACCCCCAGTGTCGGTGTTATGTTTGTGGGAGGGTGGGGGAATGGTACTGACAGGGAGGGTCGGGTGGGGGGACAGTTACTGTGACACCCAGATGAGCCAAATGTGAAATACAAATCTAGGCAACACTTAAGACATATAGTCTTAATGCCATTCACACCTCTTCCCCTACTGCATCTGTAAAATACAGAAAGCTGACAGAACATTTTTTATGTTTGAGCTTATTATGGAGGGACATAACATTTAACATTATAGTTTTCATCTTTATTCCCCAAACATTTTTACACCGTGATACACATGTACACATGGTTTAAAGAGAATGAGAAAGCTGAGGGGATCCATCTTTTTATGTTTGCTTGTGTGCACGCGCAAGAAATGTTTTGTTACACTAAAAGGGGATTTCGGGGGGTCACTGCTGAGCCCATTGCAGTTAAAACTGGAAGGGGCTTGGAAGTCTAGGTCAATGACCATGTACTGTGGTCGTGACACCACTTTCTGCTTGCTGGGTGGAAACTTCCTGTACTTGAAAGGACTGAGCTGCTACAATCAGAGAGGGCTCAGTCCTTTTATTTGCATGAAGCCAGTTAACAAGTAACTGATCGGCTTTCAGCACCAGGAGCCTGTCACTTGTGGAGACCAAACTTAAGAAAAAGAGTTGCAGCCAAGCATCTGGCAATTGGCTGTTCAAGGGAGAGGAGACATGACTTGAGCTAGGAGGGCTGCTGATCTGCTGGAAGCTCCTAGCTCAGAGAATTAGGAAGTGTCTTGAAGCTGTGCAAGTTTGATCAGCTGGCAGTGGCAGAGTCAGCCATTCAAGGGGAGGCACGACAGATGAACTGGCCCTCGATCCAAGCATGTGTGGGAAACCCTCAGCAGCAGTAAGAGTGAAGTACAGTGACTTTGAGGTAGCAGAGCTGATATTTAATGTGAAAAAATCCTATTCACATGCAGTACTGCAGGTAGGCATCCAGCGATTGGTTATTCTAGGGAGATGTGGTGTGGCTTGAGCTGGGATTGGAGGGCTGCTGAACTGCTGGAAACTCCTAGCTCAGAGAAACAAGAAGTGCCTTGAAGCTGAGAAGAGTCAGTTGGCTGGTGGTTGTAAAGTCAACAATATGGTGCTGGGGGGCTCCTACTGCTTCTTTATCCCTCTCTACTCCAGGTTGCTCACCTGCCCACCTGCCCTTCCCATCTTTATAATTTTTTTTTTAAATGTAAGAAGAACGGGATGCCCATCCCTGCTACTGCTTCTGTCTCCCCGTTCCCTCCAGGAAGCTTGCACGCCTGCCCATCCCATCTTTACAAATATATGTAATTTTTTTTTTACTTTAACCTTCCTTGGTACAATTTATCTTGACCCTGCCCCCAGGTCACGTGTCCCTGTTCCCCAACAAGCCTGACACTTGGGTGCCCGATCCCAGTATTGGAATGTATCTTAAATAAAGAAGACTGCCTCTCAGGTTGTTTTTTTATCCCTGTAAAAAAGAAAACCATCCATTGATGTCTGTTGTACCATTACTTCCCTCACCTGCTCCTCCCACTTAGTACCCACCCCCTCAAACCCCGCAAGTCCTTACTTAACTACTGGGGGTTCAACACCGTAATCCTCTCTGGACTGCAGACATGTCTTTGCTCTTTAAGGCCAGACCATGAACTGAGGAAACCAGGTATGCAGTTCAATGTATTTCAATGGATATCCCATGATTTCAATGAGTGAATTACAGCAACTCAATTTAGGTGACGTTACAACAGTGAGTGTGAAATAGGCTACAGTATTTTAACAGCCCATGTTACGGTTAACACTTTCATTTTGGCAGGAGAGCCATACAGGTGGTTTGTGGCTGAAGCATGTAAGCAGTTTTTTGTCAGGCCAATTTTGAGCTGGCCATATAGTGTAGAGGATACAGTCACTACATGTGGGGCTGGCAGACCCAGGTTCGAAACAGGCTGTGAGAAGTTTGTTTGTTTTTTTGTCTGTTTTGTGTTTCTTTGTTTAATTCTCATTCCACCCACTCACTCTCCTGACTTTGCTACCCTTCATCCACAATGGGGAATTATTTCATTGCACCCCAACCTTCCTTCCCCCCTACTTGTGTCCCCCTGTTCTGTATCCCCCCTCCTGAGTTTCTCCCTATGCCTGAATTTCACCTCCATCCCCAAGGTAGTTAATTTAATTTTGGGTGGTGTGGGGGGCAAAGCCCCCTGCAATGGGGAGTGCGAGGGGGTGGAGCCCCAGGTAGAAAAAGCAGGTACATTTGTGCACTCAGTTTGAAGCAAGCTATAGTGCTCTTTTCCATATTGCTTGCTGTGATTTTTGCTTCACTGTTCTTGTCAGCACTCTTTTGTAGTCACTGTTATCATATAGAACTATTTCAATGGAGTTTTGAACTTAGTGACATAACGTGGCCATTTTTTTATGTTTTTGCCCCAAGTTTTCAACATACCTTTTTTTGGGACACCACCTTCTGAACAATGGCGGTGAAATTAGGCAAATCTGTCCCAAAGGTGATTTCACAGTCGCTACACAAAATCACCTTTCAGTCAGGAGCTGGGGTTGTAAGAAGGCTTTGTTGGAAATTTGGCATAAAAAATATTAAAAAGCAACAAAGTCATGAGCCTACATTGAAATTTTTGAATGCAGGCCTGTAACTTTGGTAATTTTCAGTATTTTGACCCCAAATGTTCAACACATTTCTTCACAGCACCCCATGAATGTGACAGCTGTCATTTTTCAAATCCTGGCCAAAATGTGCTTTCGTACCTGGGCACAGAATTACATTTCAGTGGTGCAGAATGACATTTTGACAGGGATTTGAAACTTTTCACCTTCCGGGTTAATTAGGTGGGGGTAATACATAGAATTTGATGGCAGATAAGGACCGCTTGGACCACCCAGTCTGCCCATTTCCCTACCTGATGGATAAGCTGCAGATCCTAGTTAACCAGCAGCCTACTTCTTCCTACCCCAACCCCCTAGAATTGCCTTATGACTGTCCCATGCATGCTTGAATTCCACCACTGTTTTTTACTCCACAACCTCCTCTGGAAGGCCATTCCATACATCCATAACCCTCTCTGTGAAAAAATACTTCCTTAAATTACCTCTGAGCCACCCCCCTTCTATCTTCAAATTGTGCCCCCTTGTTCTTGCACACCTCTTATTTTGAAAGATGCTACCCTCTGCCCAATGCTAATAAGAAGGCTATTTTCAAAATTTGATTTACAAATATGGTAAAATAGCAATGTCAGTGGCTCAGTAAGTAGCACACTCGCCTCTCAGGCTGGGAGATCAGAGGGATGTGGGTTCAGTTCCCACATCTGGCACTTGGGTTAATATCCCAGTACTGACACTGTAGTGCAGCATGAGAGGGGTGCTGCACTTCTGAGGTGCCATCTTTTGGATGAGATGTTAAACCGAGGTCCTATCTGCCTGGATTGGTGGTAGTTCAGGTGGATGTTAAAGATCCCATGACACTTATCGAAAAGAGTAGAGGAAAATGTTATTGCGAGAAACTAAACAAAACACATATAAGAAATTCATCATACAATAATAACATATAGTCATCATATACATACAAAAATTAGGGGACATAAAAAATGAACAGGAAATTCATCCAGTTTTGTCCTTCATAAAAGGAACATCATGCCATCGTAGTACCCATGCATTGTGAAACATATGTTGCTTTTCGAACATGCATTGTTTGTATAATTCTTGATCAATAACACATGTAACTGTCTTAGAATCCTGGTACACCTGTTGTAAAACAAACTTACAGCGAGATTGCCAGAATATAAATTTTATAAATGAAAAAATCAACCGTACCAAACTCCCATCCAACCCTAATCTCCCCAAACTGAAACCACCAATCACCTCTGCATAAGTTATTTTCTTCCAATGCAGATTATCCCATGTTTGTGCCAATGTTATCCAAAATTCACATACAAAGGGACACTGGATAAGAAAATGAAACATGGTTTCTTCTTGTGCAACACAACTCAGTCTGGGACATATACGTTCTTCTATACTATTGTGTTTAGCATTTCCCTTAACAAATAGCTGGCCGTGGAAGCATAACCACATAACATCCCATACCCTTGGAAGAATGTATGGATCCTTCAAAGACTCTAGCACTCGAACTTGATAGCTTGGTGCAACATCTTTAAACACAACTGATGAGACGCATACCTGATTTTGTATGAAATCATAAACTAATTTACTGGAGTGTAACTGTATAATTTGAGTCGTCAACTTCCATTTCTTTAATTTCCCAAGGGCTGGGCTGAAAAATACACATTTCTTCTTAACCTGGACTGACAATACCCCCTGATCATGCCACATTTGATAGAAGGGCCTAATCCAGTGTCTTGCATATAAGATCCAAAGTGCTAAACTAGGTCTTGTAAGGTCCATTAATTTGGTATGAAAGAAAATACTATAAAAAAATACCACAGGATTTATCAAATTTAACCCGTTTTCCCACAGGTAAATACAAGACCTCTCTCTTAATGGGATTTAACCAATTTCTCCAAATCATCTGAAAAACCAAACTTAAAGGAGTAGTTTCCAAAGATTGTGGCAGGGGATATATAGCACTAAGAAACAGAAATATCAGAAGCAGAAACATTTTAACTACTGCAACCTTTTTCTTTTTAGTTTGTTGCCAGTCTTCCATACTGCAACTTTTGAGGAAGCGATTTCTATTGTAGCCTTCCAGTTTAAACTCCCATTGTTCCCTCTCCCAAACCACCCCCCTAAAAATCAAAAAGGGGCCATTGACACTTGTATCCCATCCCAAGCATTCACTGGAGAAACAACGCCATTTAATGGATAAACAACACTTTTCCCTTTATTGAGTTTAGCTCCTGTTGATTTGGAGTATTTATCAATTATTTCCAAAACCTGTATCCCTGACTCCTGGTCTGCTACCATTACACAAACATCATCTGCATATGCTATTACCTGAACATCCATACCCCACCCCCCATAGGCTTAATTCCTCTGATACAGGTATCCTGTTGAAATAACCTTAACAAAGGGTCTAAACAAAAGACATAAAGCAGAGGGCTTAGAGGGCAACCTTGTCATACTCCACATGAAATATTAATATATGTCCCTAACTGCCCATTAACCAAAGGTATCGCACTTGCATTCTCATATAACAGATCTATCCATGTCACAAAGGCAGGTGGAATACAATAGTGTTGCAGTACACAAGAGATAAAATGATGTGGAACTCTGTCAAAGGCTTTTTCTTGATCCAATGACGTAATATAACCACTCAGTGCTTCCTCTTTACCTTGTTCAACTAATTCTCATACTAATAATAAGTTGTGCTAAATTAGACACTCTGGCACTGTACAAGTTTGGGCCATGGAAATTAGTGCGGAAGCTGTATTTACTAGTCTATTATGAAGTGTTTTCAATAAGATTTTATAGTCAGTATTCAGCAAACTTAGTGACCTCCAGTTATTTAGATCAGTTCTCGCTCCATGTTTAAAAACAAAAATTTGTACTGCGACACAAAAATGAAAGTCTATTTTCAAACTGCCCAACACCCAGTTGAAAACTACAACCAAAATGTCTCTCAATAAATCCTTAAATGTTTTACAGAATTCTGAAGGCAATCTATCAATACCTGGTGCAGTGTTTCCTTTTAGTTTACTGAGTACTAACCCAATTTCTTCCATGGTGATAGGTTTGATAAGGTCCATTACATATACCTTTTGGTAAGCTAGAAACATCTATTGTAGAAAATAAATCCATCACTACTGGCTCCTCAAGAAAGAGGGCTGTATACATTCCTGTTCAGTAGCTAGTTACTGTTTTCAAAATTGCTGGGCCATCAGATACCAGAATATCACCCTCAGTCCTAACTGATGCCATGAACCTATCTGATGCTCATTGTGAACAACTTTTAAAGGTGTCTCCAAACCCAGTTTTACCAGGGGAGCAGATTCTTTGCTCATTTAACATGGAGGTTGCCCTAGAGTATTGCAATCCTGCCATTTCAGCTTTTAAATGTGACACCTGAGTAGTTCAATTTATGTGATGTGTTTTAATTATAGAATACACTTTAGCCAATTGAGAACGAAGTTTAACGTATGATTTATACTGAGTGGTTTGACACTGTGTGGAGTAGGTCTGAAACAATGACCTTCGTCCCTGTTTGGTAACCTCCAACCAGAAACTAAGATTTTTTTCTAAAACTGCCACTGACATTCTTGCTTTTAAAAATTCAGATACATGCTTAACCAATTTATTTTCCTTTAATACAGCTATGTTCAATTTCCAATAACCTCGGCCATAGTGGGGACCTATTACCCTTCCTAATATAACATGGAGAATTACATGATCCGATATCTCTAAAGGGATCATATCTGCCTTACGTATATGTAAATTTTTCTGGGTAAATAAAAAGTCTATTCTAGTGAACAAAACTCCCCTATGGTATGTGTGACCTCCTTTCAAATGCGATTTTCTAAAGGAATCTTGCAAATTGCACTGATCAGTTATGACATTTAAGCAATTAGAGTCACAAAACAATTTCTTTATGACAGCACCTCTATCATGCCTATCAACCACACAGTTGAAATCGTCTCCCCAAATAATGTACTTGGTTGTAAGCAAGAAAGGTTTAATCTTGTTAAAGAGATTCACCCTGTCCTTTTTCGTAAGGGGAGCATAGATAGTATTTAATCTCCAACACTCCCCTTTATATATAAAGTCCAACAACAATGTCCTTCCTAATGAGATGTCTACCAATCTTGAAATCTTAAACCCATCACCTCTGAATAAGATCCCAAGACCATCACAGACCTCAGTGCCAAATGAAAAAAAAGATGGACCCCAACACCACAATTTCTGGGCTGCTCTAACCAAGGAATCAGTGTTTAACCTAGTGTCCTGCAGCAGACAAATATCACACCCCAGATCTTTTAGTACAGCAAACGTAATCAATCTTTGTCTTGCATTTCAAATACTGTTTACATTAACTGTAGCAAGACTGATAGTTAAGTGAGGCTCTTGGGAAAAAGAAGGGAGCTTTATTCTAAGGTGTTTTTTTTCAACCTCTAACTTCTCCTTACTCTTGCACCTATTTTTTTTCTCCTATCCTCATTTACCCTCTGTTCCTTCAGGTCCCCTTCTGATTCTGAGGAATGAGGAGCTAAAGAAGAGGCTTCAGAATCCGCCCCCCCCCCCCGTTCAGATTCCTTTGAACCTCTAGTCAGAATCTCATATTTATTTGTCAGAAGAATCCCATCATCTTCAGATACATAGGCCTTAGTGACTTTAGATCTAGGCCTAGACTGTCTAATACTTCTTTTCTTAGCCAAACTTTTAACAGCCGGGGGGGGAGGGCATTTCTACATGTTCTTTTTCTTCCTCAGGGTCAACTATGGGTGCACTCACTATAATATCAGCCACAGGAGGAACAACCGGTTCTTCAGGTACTGTGTTACTATCCATCTCAGCTACCACAATCGCTTCAGGGGCTGAGGAAGGTGGAGGGGGCATGGTAGTGGAGTTTGTTTGGTTAGGTTGGGGACTATCTACAAAGTTATTCTTTTTAGCCATGTCTTTCTTCTGTGCTTCCCTTGTAATAGTATCCTGACTCACACGGTCTGTGCAATTGTGCATAGCCCAAGGACAAGATCTGTACGTATGGCCAGTTTCCACACACAGATTGCACTTTAAATCTTCCTGACAGTCTGAACTATGGTGGCCAAAGGACAAACAGAGATTACATTTTAACCTTTCGCAAGCAGAACCTAAATGTGTATAGGCCCCACACTAGAAACAGGCATTTGGTTACCCAGGATAAAAACAATGACCCCTCTCGCTCTCCAAGAACAGACTGTTTGGTAAATGAACAGGGCCTAAGCTATTGTTTCTCAATCGTACTTTATATTTCCACCCACCAGTCCATAAATGTTCTTTGTCAAATATTGGTTACGGGAGATCAATTACATCACATTTTTATTGCATCCAATGAGTAATATCATGGACAGATGCAGATTCATTCCTAAACAAAATTCTAATGTGTTTGATAGAAAGTTTGGTCAAAGGGATAGCCCTAAATGGTAACCATACTTCTGTATATTTTAAACAGTCATATTTGGACCAAAAACAATCCAAACCTCGTGGAGTGTTAAAACTAACACCATACAGATTTGCACCTGAAACATGTATCAATGCATGGATTTCACTGGAAGAAAATCCTAATGAGACTTTTAACAAATTTCTACTCACATACAATCGATCTGGTAAAAGTTCCAGCTCCCCCTAAATATTCTAATTGCATAGCATTACGCCTTTGTGGGGGGGGGAGCCAGTAAAAGGATCCCTTCATCTAAACTGTTCTCATGCAGTTTTAGATTGTTCAGTAAAGTCATTAGCCTTTCATGAAGAATTCTGTCCAGTTTTCATTCTATCTCCCCACCCTGCAGGCCTGATCTCAGAACCTTCAGACTCAGATGATGTAGATGCCAAAAAATTAGGCAGATCAGTCTCTAATGCATCCTATAAAGCCTCATTACAATCCTCATGACCCTTTGTATCAGTTTCCACCTTATTTCTGTTCAACTCACTACTATCAGGCACTGATTCATCCTGAAAAGTAGTTTGTCCTGGTACTGGGCTGTGAGCAGGATCAGGGATCCAAATTCCAGCTTCTCCCCGCTTCCACCCTGCGTTTAGCAGTGAGCATTCTAAGGAAGTCGGAGAGTTCCTGCATTGCATATGATTTTGTGGCTTGCTGTCTCTGCCTTTCTGTAAGCCGAGACCAGGAATTTCAAAACTGTCACTCGTCGAAACAGAAAGAGAGTTGATACTCACAGAGCCGTCTTCCTTTCTCAGGTCAGGGTGGGTTTCTTCCTGTATTGAAGACCGAGCAGCGGCTGTCACTCTCTCCCCTGCCGACTCTGACCCAGGCAGGAGGAATATGTTAACTGCAGGTACGTCACTGGGCTTAGTCACAGAGCTCTCAGCTGTAGTTCTGTCTGCACAGGGTTGTTCAGCTAGTTCCTTCACTGCCAATGCAGCTTCTCTCATAACACTAGGATCTAATAGTTCAAGCTGGTCACCAGACATTTTCGCCTCCGTAGCGTCTGTTGCAATATTGTGACCTAAGCCTCCATATCTCCATAATTTATATGAACCTCTCCAATTGGGTTTTCGTAAGAGGCACAGTACTGAGACTATTATGGTTTGGGTGCTCAATGATCTCATGATGGTGAGAGATCGGAGAAACCGATCCATCTTGGTACTCCTTGATTTATCTTCAGCTTTTGATACTGTGGACCATGGGGTCCTGCTCGAGTGCCTGAGGTCCATCTGTGGGCTGTCTGGTACAGTGCTCAGATAGTTTTCATCTTTCCTCACCGATAGAACTCAGAGAGTTGTCTTGGGATTATTTTCTTCTGAGTCTTTCTCTCTCCCTTGTCGGGTGCCCCAAGGCTCAGTGCTGTCTCCGATGTTTTTTGCAGTGTACATGCTGCCCTTCAGAGACATTGTAAGATGGTATGGGCTGAGGTTTCACTGCTATGCTGATGATACCCAGTTCTACCTGTCTTTCGCCCCCGACCAGGTTAGTGCTATCGCGGTATTTAACTGCTGCCTCATTGAAATCCAGGATTGGATGAGCTCTAGCAGGTTAAAGTTGAATGCAGGAAAGACTGAGGTTTTGGTGGTGGACCGGGTCGCAGGACAGAGCAGTTGAGGACTGATCTGCCCTCTGGTTTGGTCTTCAGGGGTGCTCAGATCCTTACCTCTGAATGGGTACATGACCTGGGATTGATACTTGACGATGGGCTGACCCTTCATCATCAGGTGTTGGCAGTCATCAAGTTAGCCTTTTACCATCTTAGGCACATTACTAGGATCAAGCATCTCGTTCTGTCCAGTGACCTGCCTGTTTTGGTCCATGCCTTTGTGACCTCGCGCCTTGACTACTGTAACTCCCTTTACTTAGGGCTTCCTGGGGTTGATATCCACTGCTTGCAGCTAGTTCAGAATGCTGCAGCAAGTTTATTGACTGGGGTATCTAGGAGAGCTCACATTACCCCAGTGCTGCACGATCTGCACTGGCTACTGGTTCAGTGGTGGATTACCTTTAAGGTAGGTTTATCAACCTACAAACCCTACAAGGACTTGGTCCTGACTACTTGAAAGAGCTTCTGGTTCCTTACACCCCTGTGTGACAGCTCCGCTCGGCTGATGAGGGGTTGCTGGAGATTCCGAGAGTTAGTTTAAATTCATCTGGGGCTCGCACTTTTGGGTTTGCTGCCCCTACCCTCTGGAATTCTCTGCCTTGACAGCTACGGGAGTGCAGGACAGTGGGGAGTTTTAAGCAGGCACTGAAGACTTTCTTATGGGGCAAAGCTTTTCCTGAATTTTTGTGATTTTATTGATATTTATTGAACTTTTTGAATTTTTATGTATTTGTGAAGTGCCTTGATAGTATGAAAGGCGCTCTATTAAATAAAGTTTATTATTATTATTATCTTAAAGATTTATTTTGCTGCAAAATACGTGTCAGTCAAACCTCATCAGAAGCAAAAAGTCCCCTAGGTGTACTCGCAGTGCCGTTTGCAATAGTAGACACCTCTTTCTCAATTTCCATCACAGAATCAACAATTGTTTTGGTCTCCTGAGCTGGACCTGCAGGTTGGGAGACCTGCACACTCACAGGTACACCAGCAGAATGAACTTTCAAAGCGTCCTCCTCCATGGTAGCAGCGCCCCCACAGAAAGAGTAGGGGAAGATTTTATTCAGAAAATCATACAAACCATACAGGGAAAAGAAACAGAAGTCAAAACAGCAATATGGAAACTAAACAATATTCAAGTAATAGGGACATCACTATCTGCGATCCGAGGTAAGTTCCTCCAGGATTGCAGATCCACAAACAAATGATTTGATACCTTTTATTGGACCAACATGGCCGTTACACAAAAGAACAAAGTGTTCTAGCTTTTGAACCAACCAGGTCCTTCTTCAGAAGCTTTTTGGCAGTTATTTTGAGACTCCCATACTATTAACACCAGACAATGTTGAAAAAAGAGAAATAATTCTCATTGGTTTAACATATACATTTAAAACATAACAGAAGATTACGTCAGAGAAGCTAATTAACACCAGTATGCTTTTAACTGAGATGCCTCAGAAGGGCAAAGGTTATCAAGAATTATCAACAACCAGAGAGTTCTTCTCACATAAATTGAAAAATGTCTCAGTATGCTTAGAAAGCATTCTAGTGATAACAAAATATTGGGATAGCATTCTCTCTAATATGTGTAAGATGAGCTTACAACTTACATTCCAAGTGTCCTGCTGGATTAAAGAACAGCTAATGAGAGACAAAATCCTGAAATTAGGTATAACTGCAAGTTGAAAACAAGCCCCAAATTAAACATACACACATATACATGATGCATGATGGTATCACTTGTAAGTATAAGTGCCAAATAAAAATACTTGTCAAGGACCCCCAAGAAAATAAGACCATGCACCTGATAAGTGCAGATTTCAACACAGAGTCAGTGTGCAACAAAAATGCACAGAATCAATCTAAGGAATCTAAATGAAAACTTTCAAGGATGAAATCCTCCAGGGTCCCTCCTTTTTTTTTTTTCTCCCTCTCCCTCTCTCTCTCCTTGGGAAAGATACTGTAACTAGTAGGAATGAGGTATGCTGTATGTACAATAGTCATAATACAGCATCATTCACACCAACATTAATATTTACCCAAAGGAATTACACCTTTTATGAACCCCCAAGTAAATGAGATATGCATCTTAATATGAGCAGATTTAAAAATGTGACAGTGTGTAATCCAACCACTGACAACTAGTAGAAGGAAGTAAATGTACACTATTTGTAAAAACTAAGTGTCCTAGCCACATAACAGTTTCCCCATGCCATGCTCCCCTCACACATACATGTGTACATACACCACACCACACCACACACACACACACACACCAGCACACCCCACACAACCACAACACACAACAAATATAACAAACACAACCTACACACACCACACCACACTGCACACACACAAAGCACACACGCACATCATACCCACAACACACAAAAACACAACACATGCAAAACACACACAAACACACACATACATACATCAATACGCACACACACACTCACATGCACACACACTCACCACAGTGTTAAGGTGAGAAGTCAACATGTAGATAACCATAAACTTACAAAATCAAAGGCCCGCTGAAGAACCAAAGTATTTATGTCCATCTTTTAAAGTAAAGGTCTGTGTAAGTTTAAGTGGAATAATGTGTCATATAACCAATGTCAATGTTCATTCCATCCACCACCATACTAAGAAGTAAAATAAGTCTAATTTCAGAAGCCTGTCTCTGTTGTGTACTGTTGAAATGTCCTTTTAAGACCATAACAGACATATCTGAGATTGAGTGGCCATCCTGGGAGAAGTGCTGGGTGACTGTTTTTTTGGTCTTCTTGTTATTAATAGAATGTCTGTGTGAATTCATTCCAGGATTGCAGTAATGCAGTACGTTGTAGAGTCCACAATTCCTGAAAATAAAGCTGTTGTAATTCATACAATATTTTACCAAAAAGTGCTTCATAAGAAACATCCAATTGCTGCAAAGTAAAAAGACATTGGGTATTCCAGATATACCATTTGATAATTATAAACATAACATTCAAAATACTCCTGTCCCAGCAAGTCCACAGAAGTGGATAATCCCCATAAAGTAACCTGGGATAGGTAACGATCCAAAATATAGGCATACCAGTTTTGACAAACAAAAAGTTCCAAAATGGCAAGATATAGGAACCGGAAAAAAAACAAATGATCAAGGGTTTCAGGTATTGAAGGGCAAAGTGGATGAGCACAAAGCTGTTCATCTATCTTTTTATGTTTTTGGTTAGCCTTTACATTCAATTGCTCATGGCAAGTCAACCAGTGGACATCATGCATCTTGATAGGAATTCTACCCTCAGTAATACAATATTGCATAGCAATACAGGAAGCAGGTGGACATTTAGGAAAAGGATTCACTTCATGGAAATGGTTCGAAAGAACAAGGGAATACAGTCTTTTCTTTGAATTGGAGAGCAACAAGGCGGGAGTAAGGCCCCATAGTTTAAGTTTAAAAAATACAGCACAAAAGTGTGCCAGTGCTGGACAGGAAGTCCTAAGTTGGTGTTGATGACCAGACTGCTAATCGGCAAACCATGGCGATAAAGAATGTAGTAGACTAGAACACCAATACTTAGTAGAAGAAAATAACAGGGGCCTTAAATTTGCATATATAAACTGGCAGAAAAAAAAAGAAGTGGGTTCACCATATCTTGACCCCCCTCCCGAATAGATAAATAAAGAACATTGCGACTTATGGGGTTCAACCTACCACCCCAGAAGGACTGAAAAAAAAGACTGTAAAGCTTAGTCTCCCCGGATTTGGGCACAGGGAAGATCACACTAAGAAACAGAAAAATAGGGACAAGATGTGTCTTAATCAAATAAACTTTTTTACGAAAAGACATCTTCTGTCTTGACCAAGAAGTCATTAAATTCATACACACAGACACTTTCTTATCCCAGTTCAGAACATCCATTTGGACACCTCCCAAAAAAATACCCACGATTCGGAGGACCTCCTGAGAAATCTGAATCCTTAACACAGTAGTAGGAGAAGTGTCAGGGGCCCCTAGGAAGATCCCTTGGCTCTTTGAGACATTTAAACAAGAGCCAGAAAAAGACCCAAATTCTGTGCAACGATGAACCACTGTTTCAGAGGAGGTAAGGTCTCTAGTCAAAATAACTAGGTCATCAGCATATGCCAGGGCAACAAAAGGAACAACCTGGCCAGGCAAACAAATTGGAGAAATGTCAGAAGCAGAATTAAAAAGTCGCAAAAAAGGATCAATGCTGAAGACATATAACAACGGACTAAGAGGACAGCCCTGATGAATACCCTTATGAATAAGAACATAAGGACCCAGATGACCATTAACACAAGCCTTCACCATTGCAGTCTTATAGTGAAGCCGCAGCCAGTCGATAAAGATGTCAGGGATTCCATAACGATGCAAGGTAAACCATAAAAAAGAGTGATTAACATTATCAAATGCCTGTGTTTGGTCTAGAGAGAGAATTAAACTGTCTATTGAAGAAGCTGCATGACAATCAAAAATTTCATGAAGGAGAATGAGAGGATCAGTAATAGAACTGCCTGGGATTGTACAAGATTGGGCCGGAGAGATCAAACTGTGGGCCACTGCCAGAAGTCTATTATTAAGAAGTTTAGCAAGTAACTTGAAGTCAGTGTTTAACAAACTGATTGGTCGCCAATTAGAAATATTTAATTTGTCACGTTTTTATAAAGAAATATGAGCACTCCAGTAGCCATCTCCAAAGGGATTGAATGATGCTGCAACAGACTGTTAAACACCGCTGTCAGTTCAAAAGAAAGTTCTTGACCCAGGATGGCATACAGGTCTGCAGTTAAGCCATCAGGGCCTGGAGATTTATGAGAAGCAAGAGATTTGATAGTAGCCTGAACCTCATAGACCGTAAAGGGAGAAATCAGAGGTGGAAGAGAAGCAGGAGGTAAAGAAGAAATCAGAAATTGTTGAAAGAGAGCTTCAAAATCAGACCTGTTGGAAGACTGTGTACTAAGCAAAGAAGTAGCGTGCTCTGACACTATCTGAAGGAGCTCAGAAATAGAAGTATAAATAGTCCCCCCCTGGTTTCGCAAAGCCTTAAAAACCTTCCTTGTTAGGTGATCTTGGTTAGCAAGCAAGGGGCAAGCCATAGAAAAAGAGCCAACCGTACAGTGTCACTGTTTAAAGTGAAGGCCAGCTTGCTGGGAAGTATGATATTGCAACATAGACTGCTTTATCTAAGAAATTTGGGCCGTAAAATTATGGGTAGTGGAAATGGAAAGGGAATACAAATGCTGTAATTGTTTACAATTCTTTAAATAAGCCACATATTCATTAGAAAGAACAAATCTTCCAGCTGTCAAGATGAGGGAACGAAGCTCAAATTTGGTGTCCATTCACCATGCTACTGGGGTGTCATAAAGATCAAAAAGAGACTTTCTACAGACCAAAAAATGAACAATCTGTTGGATAACACTGCTACGGTTCAGGAGGGTGGAATTCAGTTTCCAATAACCCGTACCAAGGGGAGCTACAGGTTCCCCCAAATGGAGACTCAGTGCACAATGATCTGAGTATTCCACGGGCCGAACCGACACACTACAAATGAGCAGGGATTGAGAAATAAATATAAAATCTATTCTGGTAGACAAGGGTCCATTATAGAAAGTTCTCTTTCTTTTACCAGAAAAGTCAAAAAATGCATTCCGAAGAGCAGCCAAGCGAACAACCAAACAAAGAGCACACATATCTCCAAAAATCTTGTTGGTGGAAGTACAGGACCCCTGTCAAGCCTACTAATACCATAATTAAATTGCCACCCCAGAGGATGTAATGGGCAACATGTAAATAAGGACTCAGAAGGTGAAACAGTGAGGTTCGCTCAGCCTTTGTTTGGGGAGCACATATAGAGAGAACACAAAAAGGAACATTATGGAGCCAAACATCCAACAGGAACACTCTGCCAGGAATGATATCCAATAACTTAGTCACTGTAAGTTGAAGATGGTGAAAAAGGATACCAACCCCAGAGCAGCAGTCAGGACCCAGGGACCAATGAGAGACTCCAGAAATCCATTCTGAGGTAACCTTAGAAACTACAGAGACCAAGTGAATCCTGGTGTCCTGTAAAGGAAAAACACCAGGGGGATAAGAACGGAGGTGGTGAAACACCACACCATGTCTCCAATCATTCTTAATACTGTTGATGTTAGAAATCAAAAAGAAGAAAGAGGGGAGTAAAGAAAGAGCAAGTAAAAGAAACATTAGCTGCATTTTTTTCTTTTTAATGCAGCCTTTTCGGGAAACAGATTTCTGTCCAGTGTCAAAAACCTCAGAGGGTAATATCTCATTGGCCAAATCCTGGGAGTGAGAATCAACCGATGAAGCCAAGGAATCAGCTTCAGAAACCGTATCATCTACCAAAGCCAAAAATCTATTAGAAGTGGGAAGGGCAGGATTAGGGTCTGCAGCAGAGGGCTGGAACCAAGCCTGCCACTTCCTAGTAACCATTCTTCCCCCAGTGGAGTCCTCAACACTCAGGGGAGGTGGTATGACAGGGTGTACAGCACTGACTGGCACAGAAGGGGGAATCCCGAAACTATGATGGACTCAACATCAACAGGGTCAGGAGACACCTGTGGGGGCAGGGTAGTAGAAACAGATGATGGGGCAGCAGAAATAGACTGTGGTAGCTGCGCCGTGGATGGAGCTATGGACAAAGAAACCCCCCCCATCCCTCCAGGTTGTGAGTGGGTTTGAGAAGGGGCCTCAATCAATTTCCATTTAGTAAATTCCCATTGGGCATTAGCAATCAACAATCTTTGTTCCTCAGGATCAGCAGGAGAATGTTTCCTATGTGCTGCCTCAGGACAGGATGCATAAGCATGACCTAGAGCCCCACATAAGTTACACCGTACAGAGTTTTGACATTGTGCACTAGTATGGCCCATTGCTTGACAAAAAGGACATTTGCTAAAACTACAGGCATTACTAACATGTCCCATTTGCCCACACCAATAACAGGTTTTTGGTTGGCCGGGGTAAAAGAGCACCCCTTGGTCCCGTCCTAAAAAAAAGCAATTAGGAAGATATTGAAAACCAGCGTCATCCGATCTAAGGATAACCCATATCCTCCAACCCCCTGTCCAGATTCCCTCAGAGTCAAAGATAGCTTTGGGATGCCCAGCAACAGTGCCCCTCTGTTTCAACCAATAAACAAGATCAGTTACACTAACTCCCTCATTACGGAATAGAACAGTGATAGTTTTGTGCGCAGGATGGGATAAGGGAACAGTCTCAAAAGGGGCCCATAAAGCTGTATTCTTTTTCTGAAGGTACCTAGCCCAAAATTTATCTAATCCACTCCCCAACTTAAAACTAATATCAAATGTGGATTCACCAGACACATGTATTAAAGCATACAACTCCGTCACAGTAAATTGTAAACTGACTTTTAACAAAGTCTTCCCCACATAGACACGGTCAGGAAAAGTGTCCAGACCACCCTTATAGAGAAGTTGGACTGCATTATGTATCTTAGTGGGATAACTGGTCTGCTGAAAAAAAGAAGCATAAGTTTTTGGGTCCGGAGGTGGGGCCTGAGGGGGAGGAAGGGGGTTAGCAGGAGGAGGTCCATTCCTGATCTCAGCAGGAATATGGTGAGGAATGTCAGTACAAGTAGAAATGTCACTCATGCCATCTTCAGGAATGTCACAACTAGAATCCAAAGTCGTAGCAGGTGGAATAGTATGTGAAACAGGGTGCTGGGTAAGTTCCAGGTCTGCAGGCAAATGCAGGGGGAAGAAACAGATTGGGCCACAGGGTTAGAAACCTGGGCTGAAAAATCCTGTGGGGCCACCAAATCAGGAGAAGTGTGAACTGAAGAAGCAGAGAGAGGTACAGTACTCACTGTGACGGGAGGGTGTGAAAAAAACAGGGAATCTCCCAGAATTTTGATTGGAGCGAACCCAGAAATCCAGCGTTGAGAGTCAGGGGAGTGGACCCAGCCCACCACCTGAAGAGAATGTTCCACAGACCACTGGCCAACCTCTGGCAATGGAGTGTCAGCCCAACTAAGTTTGCTTGGAGTTCCTGTCTTAATAATCCTGACAGGCAAAGGCGTAGCAGCCCGAAATGAAAAAACAGTAGCAGTGTCCTGGGTCGTACCATCAGAAAAGATGGTCTGAGGTGTATGTTGAGAAAGCATAGGAGTAGTAGCCATGGGAACAGCAGATACAGGCGATGCAGGAAGTGGAGACACAGCGGCAAAACCAGGCCTCTTCACAGCTACTGAAACAGGTGAGAAAAGATGGCACTTCAAGTCTGGAGCCCTCTGTTGATGGTCAGCATCGTCATGAAGCAGAAGTCGGTCCGAAACACAAGGAGACATAGCTGAAACAGGAGGGGTAGAGTCAGATGAGAAACGTAGATACAGAGTCTGAGTACAAACCATACTGGAAGCTGATAAAGTGAGATCCATGTCCTGAGCAGAGTGCGAGACTGTAGATGAGTCCAAGAGGTCTTCCAACGTTAGCAAATCTGGAGCCAGGGAGGAGACAGAGACCACAACCTGCTGTCCCTCCTGATCCATGCTCAGCAGCACATCGATTGAGTCAGCCATTCGCAGGATTTGTCTAGTGCACTTACCCAGTCAATAAAAACTAAATAAATAAAAATGCCTAGGTTATGACTGAACATTACTTTATTTCATTCATAACTTCACTCATTTTTAATATTTTGACTCCAAACTTTCAACAGAGCCATTTTTCCATACCACCTCATAAACATGACCTGTGTCAATTTTCAAATCCTGAACAAGATTTGTTTTTGCACCTCTGCTGCAAAATGACATTTCAGCCAATATACTATAAATGGAACATGTCGTGTTTGAAAGGCAAGTCCTAAAACAAGTATCTTCAGAAGTTGGGGTCAAAATAAAAAAAAAATAAAAAATTAACAACCTTTGTGTGTAGAGCCCATCAGTACCAAACATCTGCAGAACACATACCTGCAAGCAAATGCTCGGCGATGACAAATGTTTGATTAGGTAAGTAAAGTAAGTCCAACAGCAGACAGCAAAAAGCTGGTGATTATTGTAAAACTAATGGGGAAATTGGTAAAGGGAAGCCTGGTGCATGTCATCGTAATGCGGTTAATTGCTGCTGGAGTACACAAATTGAATAATGGTAGGGAACTAAACTAGGCAATGTGTGTGACCTTAATTTAGAGATGGGAGGGCAGGCAAAAGGAAATAGTATCAAATAATGGTACCAGTCCACATCTCCCTTCCAGCCCCCCCATCCTGATAGGTAAGGCTGTGCCTTCTACTCTGGATTGCAATGTCCCATTAACACACAAAGCAAAAACACACATCTTGCCATCTTCTTACCATGAATATTCCATATGGGGGCTCACACACACACACAGTGAACATGCACTCCCCGCTCCTATACAGACACACATTACCACCAATCTGACAGTCAGAAGTCACTGCTCTTGTTGTCTCCTTATCTCAGACTTGACAAATGTGCCAGACTGCTAGATGTAAAATCCACACTTACACACTCTAAACTCCAGACACGTGCAGCACATGGTAATCCATCCTAAGAAAATCTTGTAAGCCACTGATCAACACTAGTCCAGGCACACAATATTACTCGACATTACCTTGACATTACCTCCAGCCTCTCATGATCTCCTCTGGATAAGACACTAGAGCCCCGGTGGGTGCTTGTTAGAGACTTAAAATACCAAGAGGCTGTTGGTGTGAATGTCCCATTTCAATAGCTGTTGGACAGCTACAAGACACCAATAGTATTGTTGGGTAATCTATAACTAAAGAAGCGGGGGGCGTGCATATACAAGCATCCTGGTATATATTTTCCCAGTGTTGCAGTCTCTCTCGGTTCTTACAGGACTTCATTGCATGTTCCCTTCCCTCACTAGTAACTTGTACCAAGAGCCTGGGATGTTATGATGAACTGAATGGACTGTGCTTTTGTGTAATTTCCCCTGGGTTGCTGTTGTTGCTGCATCAGGGAATCCAATATGTTTTCACCATTTTGGGGAAATGTGCAGTGATACAGTACAAAGCATCAGCTCAGCAAAGGAGAAGCCTGTTGCATTGCTGCAGGTCATTAATATATGATTAAACCATATTATGGATTTTTTTCATCATCTCAGCATACAAAAGAGGCAGAAACTAGGAAGATGTGCAGAGTAGTAATAATAATACTGCACTACGTGGCAGCATTGAACTGACATCCACCTGTTTGTTCCAGGAGGGGTTATCTGCATTTGAAAGAAACATATTTTGACTCTTTCTGCTGCCTCAACTCTCTGCAGACAGGCAAATCCCTCAAGTTGGTTTTTCCGTTGGTGTGGTATGGAGTGGAGAAGGATCCCTCCCACTCCACATTCAATTGTGTAAGCAAGGAAATGATTGCTTTCATAAATAATTGTACTGCTCCCCTTTGAACTGAAGGGGCAAGTTCAGATCTGGTTACCCGCATTGGGACAGGAAAGAAGAGGTGTGAGAGTGCATGTGTATGTGTGTATAAGACATCAGTGGATGATTTTCTTTGTTACAGGGTATAATTCCTCAGCAGACTGATCAAAACAGATCAGCTGTGCTTACTGGGCAGCGTAGATCAAAGGAAACAGCCGCCCTATGATTGGGTCAGCTCTTTCCTTTGAAATACCCAAAGTTTCTGCCCAGCAAGCCAGCATACTGTCATGATCGGCCTGGCTGATGATTGGTGTGACACTGTCAAGCTACTTGCAGACCACTCTGCATTGGACTGACAGTGTTACACCCTTCAAAAGCCACGCTCTTAATAAAATGTTTGCTGCACGTGTGCACACAGTAAATATAAAATATGGTTGCTTTCAAGAAGTATAAGAAAACACAGAGGGAGGAGGATACAGAGGTGTACTAGAAAAGAAGAATGAAGCAGGTAAGGTGGTGTGGGGAGCAAAGACACAGACAGAGGAAAGGATTGCCAAATAAGTTGCTACAGGAGATCAGACTTTCTTCAGGTTCACAAGTGAGAAGAGGAAAGCAAAAGCAGGGATAGTAAGAATTAGAAAAAAATTATTTATTTTATTTAAAAGTTGTTAGCTGGAAAAGGCATGCTGAGCTGAGTTGTTAGCTGGGAAATGCACGCTGATCTGAGGCTCATTTCCAGGTGTGACCTGGGGAAGGGAATGTAGGGGGGAACAACTTATAAAATGGATGCAGCTGACATTACAAAATACGGATTAAAGCGGAGACTGTGCAGAAGGAGACCAAGAAAAAGCTGACATATTTAGCAGGTGCTTTTGCTCAGTCTTCAGAGGAAGGTGTACTGAAAGGACTTGCAGCCCTGAAGGTGGATAAGGTTATGGGACAGGATGGGATTCACCCCAGGGTACTAAAAGAACTTAGGAAGGTTTTGGTTGCTCCACTAACAGCATTGTTCTTCAACTCGCTAGAAACAAGAGTAATTCCAGAGGATTGGAGAAGGGCTGATGTAATCCCTCTACATAAGAATGGCAACAGGGGGGAGGCTAGCAGCTATAGGCCCATCAGTCTCACTTCAGTGGTGGGGAAATTGATGGCAACACTAATGAAGGAAAGGATGATAGAGTGTCTTGAATTCAATGAGATGCAAGACCACAGACAATACAGATTCAGGGGGGTGGGAGGTAATGCCAAATGAATCTAGTAGATTTCTTTGGGTGACCAAGGAACATGATCAGGGAGAGAAGTGGATGTGGCCTATTTAGATTTTAGCAAGGTCTTTGACAACTGCCACATAGAAGGTTGATTAGAAAGTTGACCAAACTAGGAGTGGGATCCATAGTGGTAAACTGGGTTAGGACAGGAGACAGAGGGTGGTGGTTAATGACACTTATTCTAAAGCATGGTATGTAGCAAGTCGGGTACCAAAGATTCAGTATTGGTACCAGTCCTCTTCAATATCTTTATAGGGAACATTATAGAACAGCTGGAAGGAAAGATAAGCCTTTTTGCAGATAATTCCAAAATCTGAAATAGGGTGGACTCTCAGGAAGGAGTGGAAAAAATGGCAGGGATCTTGGGATCTCAAGGAATGGTCAGAATCATGGCAGTTTGGGTTCAATGCCAAATAGTGCAAAATAATGCATCTAGACATGGAAATCCCAGTGCTGAGTACGTGATTAGGGTGAGGTGAGGAGGAGAGAAGTGCCAACAGTCACTAGGAAGGAAAGTGACCTCAGGTTATCATAGCTGAGGACCTCAAGGTGGCAGGACAGTGTGACAAAGTAGTGGGTAAGGCTAGTGGAATGCTGGGTTGCACAGGGAAGAGTATGTCCAGCAGCAGGAGGGAGGTTATGGTGCCATTATGTCACTCACAGATACAGCCACATCTAGAGTTATTTGTTCAGTTTTGGAGACCACACCTCAGGAAGGACCTAGACAAAGTAGAGGCAGTCCAGAGGAAGGCAACTAAAATGGTGCATGGGTCGCATGAGAAGGCCTATGAAGATAAATTGTGGGATCTGAATATGTATACCCTGGAAGAAAGAAAGGGGAGGATATTATCAAGACCTACGAGTACCTCAAAGCAGTGAATAGGGTACAGGAGGCAAGTCTCTTTCAAATGAGAACTAGCATCAGGACTTGGGACAGTGTGGCAGAAATGTAAGAGTGATGTGGGGAAATATTTCTGAACCAAAATGGTGGTGGATTCCTGAAATAGACTGCCAGTAGAACTAATGGAGGCTAGAACACTGGGGACTTCAAGCATGCATGGAATAGACAAAGACATTTAGTAGGCTTTTAGTGAGGTGAGAAGGTCGGCGGATACCAGATAGTGTTTGCAGAGACAAAATAGGTAGGGGAACATCTGGGCAGACTAGATGGGCCAAACAGACCTTTTCTGACATCAAATTTTATGTTTCTATGTAGGAACAGTTTATTGTGGGTCATCCTAATGTGGTGGATATTGGTTGGAAGTCAGAAGGATCACCACATTTGCTTATTGTGATCTTTCAGATTTGATGTGGTTAATTTTAATACTATGGTTTAAACCATTTCTGTAAGTGCCTTTGGAGATGTCTGATATTGAGGGCCTAAGTGTCATTTGTGGGTATTCTGTCTGTTTTAGTAGGTACTTTATTTATCTCTGTTAAACAACTGAGTATACTTATTGCCTAATACTTTACAGTACATTATATCTTTTTTGTGCTGTCTTTGATGTTTTCTTCTTTCTCCAATCTTTTAGAGCTGTTTAGTTACTGTGGCAGCCTATCAGTGGTGTGGTACTATGTTCTTACTTGTAGTTTGAGGCGCATTTTGGGCTTCTAAGTTCTACTGTTTTAAAAGATTAAATTAGTTTTCTAATTTTAAAAAGCTACATCAGCTAGGTATGTTGTCACCTGTTTGTGGTTTAAGCAATAAGGCATGACAGGGTGTGCGTCGTTGCTAAATAACATCACACCTAGGGTGGGTCAAAGCACAGAGCCACAGGCCGAGTGCTTCCGCCACCCTAGGTGTGACGTTATTCAGGGACAATGCATACCCTGGAGTGCCTTATTGCAATTATAATATGACTGTAAAAAAATCTGACACGTTTTTAATGATAAAGCAATAAACATAAGAAACACATCACACATTATAACATTATTATAATTAATTTAGACATAAAATAGAGATAAAATAGTCCCTTTGAGAGCTTTACTGCATCCCTCCATACTGCTTACACTGTCTTTTTTACAGCCAATTTTATTACTTTGAGCTTAGCAATATTTTTATACTCCTGCTTTTATCTAATTTTTGTCTTTGCAGAATTGAACACTTTAGTATTAACAGTCCCATTTAATGTCCCTATAGAGATCAATTCTGCTGTGACAGAGGCATCCATATGGTTATTTTCTGTTATTCCAACTTTTTTTAACAGGAGTGAAGACTGTCCTAACAAACAGAAAAAAACCATTAAACAAAAAGACATGACAGGGTATACATTGTGGTTGGATAGTGACATCATGAGGGCATCAACGACTCCCTTCACTTCAACCTCTCGAGAAGTGCTGTTACCCCACCACAGTGTATACCCTGGAGTGTCTTACTGTAATTATAAAATGTGTCCAAGATATTTTTTTTGGGGCTGAAGAAATGCACCAAATCAAAAAAGAAACATTTTATGACTTTTTAAAACAGTCCCAGCACATCCCAGCAGTGACATGCCATCTCAGGTTTAAATATTATGTACAGCAAAATTCATGTATTTTTAATTAGCTCTTAAACCCTCTAGTTTCCCCCAACCCACCCCCTTTTACCCATTTCCTCACCT
The DNA here is from genome assembly GCA_016271365.2 of Neoceratodus forsteri. Classification (NCBI taxonomy): domain Eukaryota; kingdom Metazoa; phylum Chordata; order Ceratodontiformes; family Ceratodontidae; genus Neoceratodus; species Neoceratodus forsteri. The sequence goes on along the minus strand of CM028137.1, from coordinate 253,488,699 downwards.
TTCTTTCTTCTTCTTCTTTATAATATTCCCTCTCTTTTCTCTGGCTTGTTTATTTTCTGTCTTGCCAACATTCAAGAGATGGAATGTTTACTACAGATAGAATGCAAGAATTCAAACCTCTGCTCAGTTCTGCTAGCAGAATGTTTACTCCTACTATCACACAACAGAAGGCCTTAGATGGAACCAGGGCTTTTGCGTCATCTGTAACAGCCTAAACAACACAGATTTCCCTCACAAGCAGGTGAGGATATGAGGGGGATTTTTCATGGTCAGCAAAGAAACACCATAAATTACAATTCTAAGCACTGTGGTACTTAATTTTTTAAGTCATGTGTAACCCCCCTGTTGCACAGGGTTACTAGAATCCCAGTTAGACCTAGTGGCAGGCAGGGAAGGCAACTTGTGAAATTCCAGTTAAATGGATTTCACACTGTCTCACCCTGTTCTCAGTCTCAGCTGAGACTGAGGGATGACATCATTTTAGAACTGTCACAGCTGCATAAGCCACATTGGAATGTTGCAGCTAGGGAAGTTAAGATAGAATGTTGAGGAATTTGAAGTCAGTCTGTAGTAGTTCAGTAGTGGGCTCAGTGGAGTGAAGAGGTGTGTTGCAGCTGCAGGCCCTCAGAGCCCTTAGCCCTGTCAGAGAGCTACCTGTCCTTTAGGGTGTGTGTTCTCACCAGAAGAGGAACACCCAAAGTGTTAGGCTGAAGTGGTAGAAGCTGCTTCCAGTGGTTTAGGGTCCCATCCCTGTGGGGATGTGGGGAAAGAAACCAGCCTGCTTCCAGGGGCAATCCCCTGGCCTGGCTAAAGAGAAAAGAAGCTGCCTAAGGAAGATTTGTGCTGAGGCACTCAGAAGTTTGTGTGTTTTTCCAGAGAAGAAAAGGAAAAAGCCTGTGGGGCATCTGCAACCAAGGGTGAGACTGCTCTTACAAAGGGTCTATGTTTTCACCAGAGACTGTGTGAGTTTTAAGAATTGTTACTGTGGGTCAGGAAAGGACAGCCAAGTACCTTTCTTAGAAGCTTGTGGTATTTGGACTTTTTTAACCGTGGGGGTCTAGAGAAATGAACACAGCCTCTTAATAAACCAGCTTCAAGTAAGCACATTAGAAGTTAAAAGCTAGTAGATTAAATGTGAAATACATTTATGGATAATCTACATGGAAAAGTGTTTTCAGAGCTGAGGTGTTAAAGTCCAGAGGAATGGCCGGGTATAAATTATGGGAGCAAGAGGTGGGAGACCCCCCCCATCTGATGTAACCAGATTCACCTCCACGGGTTCGCTTTGGGACACCTGTTGCTTTCCCTCGAGTACTTGGCCAGTGCTCAAGGAAAGTACCCAGACGTGGGATTGTTGAAGAAGATTCCCTGATGGAGCCAGAAGTGCTCAGGGTTGGCAAGGGAGCCACCAGTAAATCTCCATGATAAATGGATAAGTAGTCCAAGGGCTGGCAAGGGAGCTGAGCCAAGGAAAGAAGGTAGTCCAAGGGCTGGCAAGGGAGCCGAGCCAAGGAAAGAAGGTAATCCAAGGGCTGGCAAGGGAGCTGAGCCCGGGAAACCATAGAAGAGTAAAACTAGGGCAGTGTGCCCCGTGTGTTGCTAAACCCGAGGGTTTAAGATTTAAGAAGATGTGTGTCTGTCAAGGAAAATCTGTATTACCAGGAGTGTAGCCCCGTGGGGGTCCATCTATGCTTTATTGTTCTTTTTTGTTGTGAATAAAAGCCACACTTTAGAATCCCAACTCCTTGTATGGTCAGTCAGTTATTGTTTCCTGTGTTCGGAATACTTGGGTGCCCCTGTGCAGAGTAGCCAAACCTAGCCAACATGCCCAGTGACAGTTTTCTCCCCGAGCCCAGGTCCCAGGTAGGGGATTACATAATGGAGGCACTGCAGAGCGCTAATAACACAAAAAATACCACCAACCCGATCCCCGTACACTCCCACCTGGTAGTTGTGTCGAAGCCCGGGTTACATATGTATGTGTGTGTAACAAGAGTATTATGAGGGCAAATAACATTTAATTCTTATGTTTATAAATGTAATACAATTTTAGTTTTAGGGCCTAGTTTAAGGTTTTTATTGAGTAAAGGTAACAGCCACTTTTGTGGCGGCAGTCAGGAATGGCTAGTACTATTGATTTTATTGTGAAGAGGCTACTGGACCTTCTTCCAGTGCTGTCATCATGGGATATTAACACTGGGTTCCGAGCTCCTCAACCAGTCAGATTATTGGACTTTTTATAGCCATATTATAATGCTAAGTAGTTAGGGGAGTAAGGGAAGTGCAGGAAGTACACCATATATTTTATTTTCAGTGGTGATAAATTATTTCCCTCAGCTGATTTCGATAGAACACTGGAAGTAGTAGCCTACTGAGTTCTAGATTACTGAGATTGTTGTTACATTTTGATGGTTAAGTGAGATAGAAATTTATATATTTTTGAATTTTATTTATTTTATAGTTATGTATAACTGGAGGCTAGGGGAAGCTGAGCTGGGAGTATGTGGGGGAATATGTACATGAATGGGAAGCAGGAAAGTGGTAAACTGCAATAGCTGTGGGGTAGCAGTCTTTCTGGAGATTATGGGGAATAAAGGGGGATGTCCTGTGTGTAAGAGCCTAGTGCAGCTAAGGGCTGAAATAAGGCTGCTTAGATGCGAGCTGGGGAGGATGGTGTGGCAAGTCAGAGGAGTTCAGCAGTGGAGGGAAAGGCAGAGGGGTGTTGCCCAGGGGAGTGCTGGCATCAGGCAGGGGATGGGGGTGGTTAGGAGCACCCAGTATACTGGAGTATCGCTTCCTCAGGGGACAAGGGAACCCAGGGTGAAGGAATGGCAAGTGGTACAGTAAGGGGAAAGGGTGGTAATGTGAGAGTATCATCAGGGTGGGAAATTCCAAAGGGGTGCCTTTACTGAACAGATTTGCACCACTGTCTGGAAGGAGTGAGAGGGCAGCAGGAGGTGAGGTAGGAGGTCAGGTTAAGCCAGGGTTGAGAGTAGGAATACAGGGAAGGGGGGAGGGAACTAATGAAGGTGGGCAGAGAAGAGGATACAGGCAAATGGAGTGGAGGATGAGGAGGAGGTGGAAGAGAAAAGGAAAGGAAAAAGGGAGGGATAACTGAAAGCAGATACAGCTAGTCAAAAGGTGAGGGGCAGATTGGGAGATGGAAAAAGAGTTAAGGGGATAAATTGTGGATGTAGAGATAAGTTTACCAGGGTGCAGAGGGGAGAAGTTAGGTGGGGAAGCAGCTAGTACCGAAGGTAAGAAAGGAAGGACGGGGAGCACAGATGCAGGGGATGGAAGGGTGGCAATCATGGAGGATTCCATAATTAGGGGTATTCACTGGGGAAGGAAAGGGGACCCAAATGTAAGCAGGAAGGTAGTTTGTATGCCAGGAATGACAGTAAGGAAGGTGGACAAAAGAATAAGGGAAATAGTAAGGGAGGTTGGAGGAAAACCTAATTTAGTTATACATTTGGGAACCAATGACCTAGCTGGGGAGGAGGCTGAGGTAGTGCAAAGTAGGTTCAGGGAGTTAGGGAAGACCTGCAGGGAGGCAGGAAGGGAGTTTGTTGGCCTTCTCAGAGGTGATACCAGTACCTAGGGCCAGCATAACCAAGAAAAGAAGAATAGAGGATTTTAATGACTGACTGAGGAAATGGTGCAGGGAGGAGATGTTCATCTGCATTGGGGACTGGGAGGAGACCTGGTCAAACAAAGCACTCTTTTCACCAGACAGGCTACAACTCAATAGGGAGGGTTTGAGGGTACTCAGGGACAAATTGGGGGAATACATAACCACTACACTTAATTTAAACTACTGGTGGGCAGTGGGCATGCAGGCCCACAGACTCTGACAGGAGGAGGTCAGTGTTGGTGAACCTCTCACCCTCACAGTGACAGAAGAGGTCTGGAGGGAGGAGCTGGAAGGGGTGAGAACACAGTTAGCAAAGGGTGGAGGGTTGGGAACACATAACAAGAGTACATGGAGTGGTGCACACAGAGGGGATACATGTAAATTGTAGAATAGAGGGAAGAGAAGAAAGGTCAGATTCAAGGTGGAGGGTGGTATCTCTGAATGAGCGGAGTCTTGGAAACAAGATAGATGACTTACAGGCACTATTAGCAGAAAGGAGGGTGGACATAGCTGCAGTAACCAAGACTTGGGCAACATCACACCATGACTGGGACCTTGCGATCCCTGGATATAAACTAGGAAAGGGTAGTCAGGAAGGGGGGAGGGGTGGCAGTTTATATCAGAGAGGGAATAACTTGCACAAGGGGGGAGTCAGAGAAAGGGGAGGTGGTGGCATTATGGGTTCAGTTAAGGTCCAATAGAGGGAAAAAAGGTGATGTTGGGGGTGGTTTACAGACCACCCAGTCAGGATGAGGAGAGAAACAGGGAACTAAGCTCACAAATATTGGAAGTCACAGGGGAAAGGAGAGGTGGTAATTGTGGGGGACTTCAACCTGCCCAAAGTGGATTGGAGCATACCATCCACAACATGTGCTAGGAGTCAGCCGATCCTGGAAGGACTGCAGAGTGGTTTCCTGACTTAGGGCATCACTGAACCAACAAGAGCTGAGGCAAGTCTTGATCTGGTGCTCACAAATAGGGAGCATGTACAGGAAATAATGGTCAGTGAGCCACTTGGTGGAAGTGATCATTGCACAGTGTGGTTCCAGTTGGATATGGGCAGGGAAAGCATCCCGACTAAGACCAAAATCTTGGATTTCAGGAGGGCATACTTCAGGAAAACGGGCGAAGTGCTAAGAAGCCATCTGGCAGTCATCTGAGCAGATATGGGGATGGACCAAAGGTGGTCCATCATTAGGTAAGGAATACTGGTTGCCACAGATGAGTGCATTAGTCTCAGGGGAAGAATACAAGGGCCAAAGAGCCCAGCTGGTTTGGTTCTGGGGTTGCTCAGGCAGAAAGGGAAAAGAGGTTGGCCTATAGAAAATTTAGAAAGGCCAAGAGAGAGGTGGATAGGGAAAATTAACTAAGGTTGGCTACTGAGGCAAGTAAGAAAGTCCGGCGAGCAAAGGCACAGAAAGAGCTGCAGATAGCTGAAGGGATTAAGAAGTGGAGAAGGCTTTCTTTTGCTATATAAGTGAGAAAAGGGACAAGAAGGAAGGGATTGTTGGACTTAAGAAAGGGATGGAGTGGGTGGAGGATAATGGTGAAAAGCAGAGATACTAAATGAATACTTCTGTTCTGTCTTCACCAGGGAGCAGGATAGACCAGTGCCTTCAGGAGGGAAAAGAGGAGAAGGGGGGAGGGGAACACAGATGTAGTGATAGAGGAGGATAGAGTGAGGGAGGGGGCTGCTGGCATTGAAGGTGGACAAATCACCAGGCCCAGACAGAGTACATCCAAGGGTACTAAAGGAACTGGCTGAGGAGCTGGCAGGGCCACTGACAGACCTGTTTAATAGTTCACTAGAGTCAGAGATGGTACTGCAGGACTGGAGAACAGCACAGGTAGTGCCCCTCCACAAAAGTGGTCCCAAGTATGACCCAGGGAATTACAGACCAGTCAGTCTGACCTCCATTGTGGGCAAGCTCATGTAGACCATACTAAAATAAAGGTTGTTTGGCTATCTAGAGGGGCATTGTCTCCAGGATGTGAGGCAGCATGGCTTCCTGGGGGAGAGATCATGTCAAATTAATCTGACTGACTTCTTTGACTGTGTCACCAAGACAGCAGACAGGGGCCAAGCGGTAGACATCCTTTATCTTGATTTCAGCAAGGCCTTTGACTTTGTGCCCCACAAAAGGTTGATCAGAAAGTTGGTGGATCTTGGGGTTGGTGAAAAGATGGCCAAATGGGTGGAAAACTGGCTGAGGAACAGAACCCAGAGGGTGGTTGTGGGGGGAGAGTTATCTGGCACCAGGGAGGTAACCAGTGGAGTCCCACAGGGCTCGGTGCTGGGGCCAGTTTACTTGGTTTACTTGGTTAGAGGGACAAAAGAAGGCCGAAGCCCATAAGGATTGTCCTCCACTTATGTGGATCATTATTGAGAAACCTATCTAGTTAACCATTCATCAAGTTTGAGTTTAAAAGTCGTAATGGAGATTGCGTCTACAATATCTTGGGGGAGGGTATTCCATAGTCATGGGGTTCTTATGGAAAAGAAGTTTTGTCTTTTATTGGTATTACATTTAGCTATATCCAGTTGTTTGTTATTTAACCTAGGTCCAATTTTTCTGGTTGCAAGTGAAATGCCACATTGCCTCATCAAAATAGGGGATTTAGCAATCTTAAAAAGTTGGAGTAAATCCCCTCTTATTCTTCTCATTTTAAGTGAGTGTAATCCTGTCTTGTGTAGTCTGGATTCATAATCCACATGTTCAAAATGGGTAATGATTTTAGTGGCTCTTCTCTGAATCCTCTCAATTCTATCTACGTCCCTGCTGAGGTATGGACTCCAAAACGGGGAACCATAGTCGAGATATGGTCTAATGTGAGATCTGTACAAAGCAATTATGCACTGCTCGGTTTTAGAAACAAAAGTATAGTTAATCCTTCGAAAAAGTGCGTTTGTTTGGTTAGCAATTTTGTTACAATGGGAAACAGGAGTCAGTTAATTATTAGCTAGAATCCCAAGATCTTTTTCCAAACAGGAAACCTTAATGATGGTGTTATTCAGTGTGTATACTTGTTTGGGGTTGTTTTTCCCATGCAGAACAGCACATTTAGATATGTTGAACTCCATTTTATTAATGAGGGACCAGTATTCAATTGATGAAAGATCTTTAAGTAGTGTTTGTCTGTTGGCAGCGTTGTTTACAGCACCACCCAACTTGGTGTCATCAGCAAACTTCGTGAGAATATTTGATGAATGAATTTTCATGTCACTAATAAAGATATTGAACAGGGTGGGTCCCAGGACAGAGCCCTGGGGGACACCGCTTGTCACTCTGCCCAAGCCTGATAGAATGCCATTAACCCGAACGCTTTGAGATTGATCTGTCAACCAGCTTTTAATCCATAACACAAGTGACGCTGAAAAACCTAGGTGAATAAGTTTGGTGATGAGAATGCTGTGTGACACTTTGTCAAAAGCCTTACTATAGTCCAACAAAATAACATCAGAGGGGATATTTAGGTCTAGGTTTAAACTAATGGAGTTATAGAAAGTCAACAAGTTTGTAGTGCAGGATAGGCCAGTTCTGAATCCATGTTGAGAAATGTCAGTAAGGTTTAAATATACTATTTCTTTATCCAAGAGTACTTTGATAACTTTTTCAAGTAATTTGCAGGGAATAGAAGTTAAACTGATGGGACGGTAATTATTGACTAATGAATGGGAGCCTTGCTTAAAGATGGGGGTAACTATTGCTGTTAGCCAATCTGGTGGAACCATAGATTCTTGTAGTGATTTGTTAAAGATAATTGTGAGTGGTAAGGTAATTGTATCTTTAGCTCCCAGGAGAAATTTTGAACATATATCATCCGGACCAGGACTAGTAGATTTTTTTAAGGCTAATAGTAAATTATGAATGTCTTTCTGCTGGACCATTTTTTCAGTAGTGCTAATAGGTGATATGGCTATTGTGGATGGTAATGGATCTTGGGTAAATACTGATAAAAAATAATTATTTAGTGTAGAATCAGCAACAAAGTCAGAGGATATTATTTTGTTGTTTACCTTGAGGGGACCGATTGATTTGTTATTTCCCTTTTTGCTATTCAGATAAGCATAAAGTGATTTGTGTGTATCCTTAGTATGCTCAATATGGAATTCAAGATTTCTTTTTGCTACTAGTATTGATTTTTTAAGTAATCTTACTGATTCTCTGTATTGAATAATTAAATCGTCATTGGTACTTGTGGGGGAATTTTTTTGACGTATAAATAACTTGCATTTACGTCGAATTGGTTTCTTAATGGATGGATTAAACCATGGCGAAATTTTGCATTTGCTGTTGTGTGTACATTTATCAGGGACGTATTGATATTCTAGTAAGGATATTTGAGTTTTTAAGAAGTCCCATGCCTCGATGGTATTAAGGGAAGATAAGGTGTTTGTCCAGTCAATATTACTTAAATGTTTATTTATCTTTTGGAAATCTGCCCTTTCATAATGTTTGATTGTTTTCTTATTTAGTACAGGACGTTGAGATACGGTAATGGTAAAGAATATTGACTAATGGTCACTGTTGCCAAGCGGTTCAGATATTTGCAGATTGTTCACAGGAACGTCTAAGCTAGTTATAACAAGGTCCAGGATGTTATTACCTCATGTGGGTTCCTTGACTAGTTGGTACAAACCCAGGTCAATGATGGTAGTGAGAAAGTTGTTGTCGTAATTATTAAAGCCCATTAATGTGTCCCAGTTAATGGTTGGGAGGTTAAAGTCTCCTAAAATTAGGACAGAACCCTTACTAGCGAGCTGGGAAATATCTTCTGTCAATTTTAAACTTTGAGTACTATCTAATGAGGGGGAGCAGTAACAAGTTCCAACCAAGATTTGAGGGAGGCCTTTGGGTTGAATGTTCACCCATACACTCTCAGAATTTACTTCAATTGGAGACTGATATGAGGGGATGCTATCTTTAACATATAGACTAACCCCGCCTCCCGTTTTAGTGTCTGGCCTGTTTTTAAAATAGTGTTTGTAGCCTGGTATTTCAGATGACCAATTTCTATAGGAATTACCCCAGGTTTCTGTAACAGCAATCAAGGAAAGATCTAGGAAGTGGGCTTTGAGTTCCAGCTCAGCATGTTTAACAATATTTAGGGATCGAGCGTTGAGAGATAGTATATTTAAATGGAGACTTGAAAACCATGTCCCAATGTCAAGAGTTTTGGTAGATGTTCCAAACTCCCCCTTAGTAGTTAGTTTAAATGGGAATTGATAAAGGTAACAGTTTTTTTCCCAAGTATAGCACTGCCTCTTCTGCTAAGGTGCAAACCATCCCAACAAAAGAGGGAAGGGTTAAGGTGGAATTCCTCCCAATGGGTTAGACAAGGGATACCTTGTTTAAGGAACCATTTCCTCAGCTATTCATTTATGGATTTTATCTTAGAGTTAATAACGTCACTTGCTCTTGGGACGGGTAATATTTCCGAGAGACAGATGTCACAGCCCCTGTCAACCAAGAAGTTGCATAGGGAAACAAAATCCTGCTTAATACTTTGCAGGGGTTGCTTAACAATGTCATTTGTTCTCACGTGGACAACTACCAGCGGGTTTTCCCCCGCAGGCTTCAAGATTGATTTAAGCATTGCTGTAATGTCGGAGATCCTGGCCCCTTGGTAACTAGAGCTGGTGCGATGTTCCTTGTCTGGGTTACAGACTGTACGGCCTATGTATTTTGTAATAGAGTCTCCGAGTATGTAAACTTCTTTGTGATTAGCTATTATCTCTGTGGTGCTTGGAGCATGTAAAGGGGCTTCATCAGATGGGTTACTAGAGGGTTTGTAATGAGTTGTGTTGTTACCAGTAATTTTACTAAGTTTGGGACTGATTGATACAGTTTCATCAATTAAATTTGACAAATGCTCAAATTAATTATGCGTAGGAATTACATATGGGGCAGGGGGAGGTAGGTTATTAGTAGCTGACTTAAATTTGGAATAGGGTTTTGTAGACCAAATGTTGGTTTTATCAGCTTTAAGCTGTTGACAGGTTATGGTCAAGGGAGTTGAGGTATTAGTAGGTTGGTCTAATATTGGGACGTGGGTAACATTTTGGTGGGACTTCTGAGTGATGTCCTCATCCACCATTGCTGTGGCTGAGACATTAGCCTCCACCAGGATAGACATCTGGTCAATGTAATCCTCTAAGGCTTTAATCTCAGAATTTACATACATCTTGGGCTGAAGTCTGTCGATTTCGTTTTGTAAATCGCTAACTAAAATACACTTATCACACATGTAGTTGGCTGTTTTTTTGCCCAGGGCATACATTTTACAGGTAGTGCAGTATTTATTTGCCTTTTTCATTGTCTGATTTGGATGGTAAGCACAATTAGTTAAGTAATCAAATATGGAGTCCTGTAGTTACTAACAAAGCTTGAATAATGTTACCTTATTGTCCCCTCATCCACGATGGACACGATAGACACGCGCTAAGATGCGTGTGTCTCTGCGCGCGTCTCCGCATGTGGCCCCGCGCACGCTCACCCCACTCTCTAGAGCGGCTGTTTATAAAAGCCGAAACCGAAAGTGCAAGTTCGCACTACTTCCGGTTTCGCGTTTCAACTAAAGTTCTATCTAAATAGCTGTAAAGCCTTTAAAAAGGCTGTCCCAGATGTTATTTAGGGTATATTTTTATAAAATGCTCAGAATCTGCAGAAAATCACAGTATTTGGTCGGTTACTGGGGGGGAGGACAGATGGCAGACAGCACATACCACCAGTACCCCACAATCCCTTGCAGAACAACCAAAGACAAGCTGCTGCACAGAGAGAGTACCCCCTTTTCACAGAATGTATCAGACAGCAAGTTATATTGCAAACAATAAAGTATATTTGATACAACAGTCAAGAACCTCTCTCCAGAAGTGGGCTATGTATTCCTTCAGGTCTATGTTGTTGTATGGTCAGTGTTGTTCAATTTTTTTTTCAGTGACATTGGGGATGGCATTAAGGGCAAAATGTGTCTATTTGTGGATGACACCAAGCTGTGCTGGAGAGTGGACACAGCTGAAAGGATACAGGACCTACAGGAAGATCTGGAAAAGCTGGGGAGGTGGTCCAGGATCTGGCAGATTGGCTTTAATGCCAAGAAATGCAATGTTATGCATATTGGAGCCAAGAATCTCAGGACAGAGTACCACCTGGGTGGAGTCTGAGTATCTGCTTCAGAGGAGGAGGAGAAGGACCTGGGAGTGATGATCACTAGTGACCTGAAACACTCTATGCAGTACAAGAAAGCAGCAGCAAAGGCAAAAAAGATGCTGAGATGTATATCTAGGGGGATCAGTAGTAGGAGAAAGGAGGTTATACTGCCCTTGTACAGGTCACTGTTAAGGCTGCATCTAGAGTATGGAGTTCAGTACTGGTGCCCACACCTCAAAAAGGACATTAACCTGCCAGAGAAGGTCCAGAGGAGGGCTACAAAGATGATAGCTGGTCAGCAGGGTAAGACATATGAGGAGAGGTTGAGAGCACTGAACATCTACTCCCTAGAACACGGGAGAGAGAGAGGGAACATGATTGGGACCTTCAGGTACTTGAAAGGGCTACATAAGGTTGATAAGGAGACTCTCTCTTTAAGCTGAGTGACAACCATATTATGAGGGGGCACAGTCTTAAGCTGGATAGTGGGAGGTTTAGGAGGGAGGTCAGGAAGCACTTCTTCACAGAGATGGTGGTGGACACTAGGAATGCACTGCTGGAAGAGGTGATCTCGTTGAAGACAGTGGGCTGCATTAAGAGAGGCTGGGATAGGCATAGTGGGAAGTTAAGGATCATGGGTAGGGAGGATGGGAGGAGTGGGGAGAGAGGACAGGGACATTAGTTCAAGCTGTGGACCCTGCAGTATGAGCAGACTTGATAAACAAAATGGCCTTCTTCTGCTGGCTTCTTCATATGTTTGTATGTTTGTATCCTTGAACTGGGACTGTTCCAAGTGGAACCCATTAGGTTCGACCTGGGAAAACATACCCATCAGTGTGCTATTAATAGAGCTTGTAGTTAGCAGTCTGGATGGTTTGTGATCAGAGGGTGCTACTAAGAAAAAGAGTTTCTAAATGTAACAAATGAGGAGCCATCTAGATGGATGAATGGATGGTGCTCTGAACTGCTTAACTGTGGCTCTGTCCCCAGAAGTGGGTTCCTCCTATGTGGAGACTACTGGACTATGCTTGGGCAATATCTCATTGTGAACCGCAGATGAAGCTAATGCAAGCAGCTAGTAAAGTTAAGTTAGATTCCATATGACTAACATGTTATTAAGAAAGTGTAAAATCAAAATAACATTGTTTGCAAATTAACTGAGGTCCCTCTTACTGGTGTAGTGTTTATAATGATATTGTTGTTGTTTGTGTAACCAGCTGTACTGAATAAACTCCTTGACTTGACTGAGCATGCTTAAGTGTGAAAAATGAATTATTGTGTCACTAGTAACTAACTTCCTTAGGGTGCCCATTCTCCCCTTGTGTCTCTGGCTCCACCAGTGTGTTTTAGGAACTCTCATTGGTTTCTTTCTTATGATTGGGGGTCCCATAGTACCCAACACCCGGGAATCAGCTACAGTCCTGTTATATAAATTAAACAATCATGTATCTTTCAAGGTCAGAAAAAAAAATCCCAAGTCATTTCATGTAATAGCCAAGCTTGCTTTTAATACTTTTCAAGTTACATTTTAATATGGATGGTCAAGAACATACTCAAGAATGTATTTGACTGCCAATAGTGTTTCTTCACAGGTTGGCTTGATCTGAGACTCTGGCAGCAGGAAGCCGTATCTGCCCGTGTCACGGAGTTCAAAGGTGTATGAGTACTTGATGCCCACATCATAAGCCCAGTCATCTGAACAACCAGCTGAAAGATCTAAATAAAAAGTGCAGCATTAATAAAAAGATATGACATGCCATTACAAATAAAAATGTGAAATCCAATAATACTGACTGACTCTGGAACATATATATTTATAAAATGGGTAGAAAAAATTATCTCTGCAGGTTGGTTAAAACACATCACATGACCATGCGTATATCAGAGCATGACCACACACCTGCACATTCACACCCCACAAAAACAATTTTGCCATTTTATAAGATAGATAACCCACTCTAGGGTGTGCAGTCATGCTCTGATATAGGCACGCCTTAGGTGGTTGACACTCTCAGCCTGTGACCTTGTGCGTAACAATGCACACCAAGGTGTGCATATATCAGAGCATGACTGCACACCTTAAAATGGGTTATCAATTACATAGTAATGTGGTTTATTGTTTTTTTATATACAGTAGCTCCCCAGAAGAGCCAAATATTTGTTGCATGAAGAGCATGGGAAGTAAAGTACAAAGATATATAGAATTCCCAGGAGACTGAGGCAGGAGAACAGAGAGGAGGAGGTGCAGTGAGAGGGAGGGTGGGAATGCATGGTAGGTGAGCCACAGTATGGGGGAAGGGGACTGGTGTCTGTGACCGGGTATGAAGACAAACAAGGTACAGGGTGCCTAGAAATCAGAGGCAGCCTAAGGGAGTGGAGCAGCGATTATAGAATTCCCTCACAGAATGATAATAAAGGATCTTGAGGTGACTCCAGAGTAATGGGGATGCATGGAGACAGCAGTTACTAAAGTATATTCTGCTTGGAGCTGAAAGCTGAGTACCTAGGATTCAGGGCAGGTTATGGACGAGGGAAGCAATTACAAGGTTCCCTCATAGTCTGAGCATATAAGGTCTTGAAGGAGTCCAAACTGATGGGGATGTTCAATTTCAACAACTTTTGCAGTTTAATCCACAAGAATGGCAACACAAAGTTAATTGTTGCTCTGCCAAAGGGGGAAGAAACCTTGGGAATACACAATGTGATAAATGAGGAACTTCTTAGGGCATATATACCTGGCGTGTTTAATGGGAGACAGTCAATAATGTATTGAGGAAGCTTTTTTGTGACAGCTCTGAAGGTTCAAAGAACCACATTTCTATTACGCCTAAACAATAATCTAGGATTACTGCAGGTTCTGTATGTATTATGATGGATTCAGAGTTTGCTTTAAAATAATCAAGTTCAGTAAAAATAGTTCTAAATTTAGACTTTGTAATATAGATGTTAACATCACATTTTATTGAGTGTCTTAATATCAGTTCTGATTCAGCTTCCAACAATTTTCTTGTCGATCAGCAATGAGCTGGAGCTGCTCTCATACACATTGTAGAGAAGGCTGTAAATTTATGACCCCTTTTGAAAAGAATGGGACAGGAAGGAAAGAGATCTACAGTAGTTGTAAAATCACATGAGACTTGTTAAGAATTTGGAAGCACAACACTGTTGTCTACGTAACAATGCAGATTAGTTTGGTTTCTTTTATTGTACTAGACTCTTTCATTAATTTCTTTTCTTACGGTAAAGGTCTGTGTGGGGTGCCATTTGCAACAATAACATTTTATCCTCATCATAGCTTTTGTCTACAAAATGAACTTGATCAATCTTCATGGTGTTCATGAAAGAATTTTTAAAATGTCAATTTTTCTACCAAAAAAATAACATGAGTGATGCAAGTCCCACACCAGGGACTTCCAGTTCACTGTCATCACATGGTTTTTTACCAACAGGGCCCAGGAAACCTGTTTCTGACATCCTCCTTTGCACAAGGTAAGGAAGGGCAACACAATAACTGTGGGTAGAGTGCTCTCTTGGAGACAGACTGCAACAGAGTCCAGCAGAACTAGAATTACTCTTTCAAATAACACGCAAGCAGTCACTGATTCTATGAAAATATACTGTTTGCTAAAATACTACAAGTATTTACAACAGGATATATTAACAGGAAACAAAAGAGTTGCACATTTACTAAGAAGCAGAAAATAAAATCACATTAAACAGATAGGTATTATACAGCAGAAGTCTAAGCTATCCTTCCCTACAAATCCTTCACCTCCCAAACTAAAGAAGCACTTTTCCATCACTGTGCTATCTTACCTCAGCCAGTCCTTGTAATGGCAGGGGTTCTGGTCTTTTGATGTTTCAGTCCAAGACAGTGAGCTGGTTATAAGCCCCTCAATAAATTGCCCTGCTCCAAGTGGGGAAGGTTCCTCTTCTCTGAATGACAGGCCCATGTTGTCCCGCCCTCTTTGACAGTGTGTGTATATGTTTCCCCCCACACACACACACTTCAGCCCTCCTTGCTGCCATAATGATGCTGTGATGCTCTGCCTATCTACTTGTTATTACATCGTATCATGTTTGTGACATAAATATGTATTTCCTTGGAAATTCTGCTTGGAAAATGTGGCAGCCAGCAAGGCACCCTGGGATATTAGGTTTTTGAAAATGTACTGGCCTGCTGGTTACCTCTGGCTTGAAAAAGAGAAACTGACTTCCTGGGACTATAAGGACACCAGGTTATAACACATTGTAAATCATCAATTTACTTTGAAGTCCAGGAAGCCATAGAAGACTGCATTTTTGATGACATCTTAGGAAGCAACAATTTCTAACAGATACCTGTTACATTTAACACCACTAGGAGAAAATTTCTGTTAGGATGTGTTTCTGAAGATCAAAGGAAATGCTCTGATAGGAAATAGACAGTTATAACTTAATATTGCTAACTTTGCAGATTTCAAGCAAGCAGTAAAATGACACCCTTTGGGATATACTTGGTCATGTTACAAATTAATTACATTACTAACAGTGATCTCATGAGCTGTGACCTCATAGGATGGGAGGGACATTTTGGCCCATATTATCAATCTGACTGAAAGGAGTAGATTCTTCTATCTCTGGACTCCTAAGAGAACACACACTGTGTTCTGGACTGAAAGGCACTTCTGTTAAGAATAGGTGACTCACAACTGAAAACTGAGTTAGAACTAGAAATTCAAGTACAAGGCATCTTGCTTCTGTAATTTCCATTTCTTTTGGACTGTAAATATTTATGCATATGTGTTCTGTGTTTTGTATTTATTTACAATTTATTTTTTTAACTTTAGTAAACATTTGGGTTTCCTAAATTCTGCCTGAGTCTTTTCTCATTCTGCAAGTGAGTGCTGGGATAGTGTCATTAATGCTGACAGGATTGCTAAAGGTTAAAAGTGTGTTACCATCTTGCTCTAAGGTAAGAAAAATACCTAAGTCTCAACTGAGTCAAAAAGAGGAATTGAGAATGAGGCTGGGTGCCTCCTGGGTCAAGTATTGCACTGCATTTCCCCGAAGAGGATGTGATATTTGTTCCTGTTAACCGGGCATGCTAGCAAAAATAATTCATATTTGAACTCTGGACTCAAGATTAGTAGGTGTTTCTGACCCAAAACAGACAGGAGGTTTACTCTGTTTGTCTCCTGTTCACATATTGTGCTTCAAGGTTTGGCACTGTAGGAGCAGAGGGCCTGACCTGTGGAGTGCGTTTGTGACAATGCCCACCTGGTTCCTTTTGTTCAACATGGAAACCTCTCCAGGAAGGATACCCCCACTGGGTTTATGGGTTTACTGCTTTCCTTGCCTGGCTTTTCCTGTTAACTTTCTCATGAGAACCATCAGACCTGTAATTTAACTTTTCCACATACACTTCTCATGTGATCTGGCAACCATCTTGTCTGAAGAAGATGCATATTCAAAAAGAATAACTTAATCAAAAGAATACATAGTTCTGGTCCCCTTTCCCTTCACATCCCTTCCCCTCCAGAAATGAAGGTGTTTCTCTTTTGGGCAACCCCCAAGAGACACTTCCATTCATGTAAAGCCTGGGGAGTTCCTAATGGAATATGCCATGCACCTAGCCCTGCTTTGACAGTCCATCTGCACTGGTATTCTGTGCCCCACTTCGGTGCTGAATGATCATATTATATGACTGTAGTACCAAATTCCAGTACAATAACTTTGTGTTTTGCCCACTAGTCCTATAGAGCCATGTCAATGGGTTATGATCCGTGACCACAATGAACAACTTCCCATACAGATATAGCTGCAGCTTCTGAAGGGCCAACGCTATCCCCAGACATTCCATCTCCACTGTGGCATATGGCTCTTCCCTGGGCAACAGCTTCTGACTCAGGTACACTACGTGGTGCTCCTCCCCCTGTGGTGTAATCTGGCCAGGACTAAACCCAGTCCATGGTCCAAGGCATCCACATGTACTACAAGCTTTACATCATAATTGGGGCTAGCCAGCACAGGTGACCCACATAATGCCTCCTTCAACCGTTAGAAGGCAGACTCGCAGTCCTCTGTGCAGAGAACTTTTTCAGGCATTCTCTTTTTTGCAGGTCTGTCAGGGGTTTGGCCACATCACTGTAGTGAGGGACAAACCTCCTGTAGTACCTCTCTGGTCCCAGAAATGCCCTTACCTGTTTCTTTGTGGCTGGGATGGGCCATGCCTGGATGGCATCAACCTTCACTGGTTCTAGATGGATGCATCCAATGCCTACCCGGTGCCCAAGGTAGGACACTTCATCCATGCCCACATGGCACTTTTCCACCTTAACTGTCAACCCTGCAGCCTTCAGTCTGCAGAACACCTCCCTCATGTGCCTGACATGATCCTCCCACATCTGGCTGTAAATGGTGATGTCATCCATGTAAGCCAATGCATATTCACCTGCCCCTGCCAGGATGCAATCCACAAGCCTCTGGAAGGTTATGGGTGCATTCTTCATCCCAAATGGCATTACTTTGAATTTGAATAAGCCATATGGGGTAATAAAAGCAGACCTCTCCCTGGCTGTGGGGGTTAACAGCACCTGCCAGTGGCCCTTCATCAGGTCTACTGTGGTCAGGAACCGGGCACCCCTCAGCCGTTCCATGGTCTCATCTGTTCTGGGCATGGGGTAGGCATCAGATTCCATACAGCTGTTGTGCCTCTGCTAGTCAACACAGAACCGTGTGGTACCGTCCTTCTTGGGGATCAGGACCACAGGCAAAGCCCAGTGACTACTGGACTCCTGGATCACTCCCAGGGCCAGCATCTCCCTGAGATCCTCCAGCATGGTCTTCTTATCCCCCTCAGGTACCCTGTAGGGGGACTGCCTCAGCAGAACTTGGGCCCCTGTGTCTACATGGTGTTCAGCCATTGTGGTGTAACCAGGATTCACTGTGAACATGTCCCGAAAGTCATGCAGCATCCCCCTCATCTCCTTGGCCTGAGCCGGTGTCAGCTGCCCTGAGAGGGTGAAATTATTCATGGAGGATCCCTACCAGGCTTCACCAAGAAGGTCCACGAGGGGATCAGCCTTGTTCCCCATCTCTGGTGATCTGCACACAGCAAGGATCATTCCCTCCCTATCATAGTAGGGCTTAATCATGTTCACATGATATAACCTCTGCCTGCACCTTTGGTCAGGCAGCCCTACTACGTAGTTAACATCCCTCAGCTTCCAGATTATGGAGAATGGGCCCTCCCTTGCCACCTGCAGTTTATTGTGTCAGACTGGGATGAGTACTATCACTCACTGTCCAGCTTCGTACTCCCAGGCTCTGGCCCCACTGTCATACCAGGCTTTCTGTTGCTGTTGTGCTGTGTCTAAGTGCTCCTGGGAAAGCGGCAAGCCCCATGAGCTCCTTAAGCCTGGCCCTGAAATTTAGGACATAGTCCACAACAGACTCCCCTTGGGTGGCATGATTACCTTCCCATTCATCCCTGACTAAATCTAGGGGCCGCTTCACATGTGACCAAACAGGAGCTCAAAGTGTGAAAACCCTGTGGAACTTACCTGTATACAGACAGAAGGTGGGGCAAATATTTGTTCCACTCCCTTTTGTGCTGGTCTGCAAATGCCCTGAACATAGTTTTAAGGGTCCTGTTGAACCGCTCAACCAGGCCATTTGTCTCGGGGTGATAGGGCGAAGCACGGAGCTGTTTCACCCCGGACGTCTCCCACAAACTGGTCATTAAGGATGACATGAAATTCATCCCCTGATATGACAAAATTTCCTGAGGGAAATCCCACTCAGCTAAAGATTCCGAGGAGCTCATCAGCCACCTTTTTTGTCTCAATGGAGGACAGTGCCAGTGCCTCGGGGTACCTGGTTGCATAATCCACCACAACCAGTATGTATTGTTTGCCTGTACAACTTAGGGTACTTGGGGGCTCACTATGTCCATGGTTACTCTCTTGAAGGGTTCATTGATAATAGGCAGGGACACCAAAGCTGCCTTAGCTTTGAGCCCAACCTTCCCAACCCGTTGGCACTGTGGACAAGTCCAACAGTAATTTGTCATGTCTGTGTACAGGCTTGGCCAAAAGAAGTTGTTGACAAGCTGCTTTTTTGTGTGGGTAATACTCAGGTGACCTGAAAGAGAATGTCGTGGGCCAGGGCCAGAAACTGCTTTCAGTAGTCCCGGGGGACTATCAGCTGCTGGAGTACCTCTACCTCTAGCCCCCTCTGTGGTGTACACTCCCTATACAACAGCTAATTTTCCCACTAAACTGACTTTTTACCCCTTGGCCTCACCACTATCTGCTGTCTCTCTCAGTTTTTGGATGGTAGAATCAGCTTGCTGTGCCCTGCCCAGCTCCTGACATCTGACCTTCCCTAGTCTCCCCCCTTCAGAAGGAAAGCTGCCCCTGGTGGCAACCACCTCTGCTTGCAGCTGGGGCTCAGGGCTGCTGTTCCTAGCTAGCCCTTCACCCATACTAGCTACTTCCTTGTAACACATACTAGGTTTTCCCTGTGGTCAAAATTGTTCCCCGTAATAACATCCACAGGGAGATCAGGTACCACTCCCACCTCCTGTACCCCATGGCCACCGTCCAGGCTCAGGAAGACCCGAGCCATTGGCACTTGGACCATTGAACCCATGAATCTCCAAACCTTGGAGAACTGTTCTGGCAGAATCTACTTCATCCAGATAATCTCCTGCCTTACCATGGAGATGGAGGCACCAGTATCCCTCAATCCCTGTGTTACTGTGCCATTGACTAGAATAGGGTGCATGAGCTTGGTGGAGTTTGGTGGCACTACAGTGTGTGCACAGTTTACCAACTGCAGTGTACTGTCTTGGTCACCCCTTCCCCCAGGCATTTGCCCTTTACCCCTATTTTTGGAGCAGTCATAGGATAGATGCCTCACTTTCTGGCAAATCCAACATGACTTTGCCCCTGGCTCCTTGTTTCCCCTTGAACCAATGGGTTCTGTTTTGGGCTTGGGTGCAGGCTGGTTTCCTTTAGGCTGCCTTCCTTGGGTCCCCTTAAAACCATGAGCTGCCCCAGCCCCATAGTTCTTGTGCTGCAAATGTGGTCTGCTGGCCATATACAAATCAGCACTTTCTGCTGCCTCTTTTGTGGAGTTGCATGCCTGGTCCAGCAGCCATATACGCAGGTCATCAGGTATAATTTTAAGAAGCTGTTCCCTTACAATTAAATTTTTAACCTGCTCTACAGTCCTTGCCTTAGCCCCATCCACCCAGTAGTCTAAATGAGCACACATTTGGACATGCAGGTCTACATAGTTGTCTCCTGGGCCTTTTCTTAACTCTCTAAATTTCCATCTATAAGCCTCAGGAGTCAATTAAAAACATTTTAATAACATTCTTTTAACTTTATCATAATCCATACAATCATTGTCATCCATTCGAGCAAATGCATGCAAGGCACAACCAGTAAGTAATGGGGTCAGATGGTTCATCCACAAAACCTTATCTAATTTAAATTGCCCACAGGCCCTTTCAAATGATTTTAGAAACAAATCCAAATAATCTCCCTCTTGGTATTGCGAAAACATTTTAGAATTAATCATGGCTTCATGGATTGAACCACCTTTGCCATTACTTACGGTTTGTTGCATTGTTTGTTGGTGCAGTTTCTCCAATTCTATCTCATGTTGTTGTTCCTTCCCTTTCCTCTCACATCACTCATGCTGGGGAATCTTCTTCCTTTCCTCTTGCATCAGGATATCGTGCTGCCAAATCTTCTCCCTTTCCTCTGCCTCCAGCCTTGCTCTATCCTCCTGCATCTGGATTTCATGCTGTCGGGCTCTCTCTCTCTCTATCCTCAGCCTCCAGTCATGTTCTCCCCTTTCAGACTTCCTTGGAACAAGCTCTGCCTTCAGGGTCTCCAGCCGAGGCTGAGTGAGCTGCACAACTCCCCCAGTTTGTGCTACAAGGTGCCCCCCTTGATCCACCACTGTGATCTCAGTCTTGCTACCTGGGTCACTGTCCTCTGTGACTGCCTGCTGATCAGGTATTGGGCCCTGCTTATCAGAACCTGTCTGTCCCTCCTGCAGCTATTACTGTGCTCCCAGGGCTTCTATGAGTGCATTCTTTGTCATCCCCTCATAGGCAATCCCCCTTGCTGTGCACAGCTCACAAAGCTACTGTACATGAAATTTTACATAGCTTGAGGAGCTCATCTTCTCTGGCTATGCTGCACTAAACTATCTAGAAATAAATAAAACAGTAGTTAAAAATGCAACCTTTTGAAATCCTGTTTCAGGACTGTTAAAAGGTATATTTCTGCTAGCACCGTGGCACCAGTGTGTTCTCTCTCTCTCTCTCTCTCTCTGTCTCCCTCTCCTCTCTCTCTCCTCTCTCTCTCTCTCTCTCCCTCCCCAAGACAAAACTGGCTTTGTGACCTATCTCTTGCCTGGAAATTTTAATTTTTGAATTATCCCATGATAAACATAATCTTAGCATCCAATTACTCCTCTCAACCTACGCATATTTTTAAAACTTCTTACTTAATTTTTTTTACGAAATGCATTTTGTCAAAGCACTTTGTGGACAGAATGCATTTTGTCAGACACATACCTCTCAACTTCATGACATACAAATCAGGGACACATCTTAAAATGAGAGACATATGGCCAAAATCAGGGTTGCGGCTTAAAAACTGTCAAAAAAAATGTCTGTTGCTGTATTGGTCCTTGTACAGTAAGATGCACAAAATAGGTGATTTAATACCTTTTATTGGACCAACAGAATTTTGCAGAATAAAACTAGGCTTTTAAATTACACATAGTTCTTCATCAGAAAGAATAAGACCGGTTTCAAAACAGCTCTGTTTTAAATACCCAAAGCTTAAGCATTTTACACGTGAATGTGACTGATTAATGAATTAGATAAGAACACAACCAGTGATGAGAAAACATTCTTTTTTTTTATTTAACCAGGAGAGACACACTAAGCTGAAAGCTTGTTTACAGGTGCGACCTGGGAGCACAAGGAAGTCAAATGACTTGCTCAGGATCACAAAGTATGCAAGTGGGGGTCTGTGGGATTCAAACCAAGGTCTCTAGGTTTGCAGCTCAGAGCCTTAAACCACTGCACCATACTGCCTCCTAAACTCCAGTTCTGGATAGGTCAAATGCCACAGAAGGAATGTTATTTTTTATTGTTTAATGTCTTATCAGAGCCAAACTTAAGACTATGTGTGTGTGCGTGTGTGTATATGTGTGTGTGTGTGTGTGTATGTGTGTGTGTCTGTTTGTGTGTGGCGCTGATAGAATTAGAGACACATTATAATTACATTTTCAATACTGGCACTGGGTAAAGATGTTTGTGTCTGTAACTAGGTGTTCATTTGTCAATATCATTAGTGAACATTAAAGCTGTAACCTGAAACAAGACCACCTAGTGGTGTCAGTGTACTAACATATGTCTGTGTAAAAACAACATGTTCTACTACTACTAATAACAGATCTGCATGTGTAAATTTCAAACCCATGAGATCTCCACTCACCAGTTAAAAGTTAAAAGCACATCTATACATACACAATATATAGACTAGGTAGAACCATTCAGTGTCATGTAATGTCAGTGGCTCAGGAGGTAGCACACTTGCCTCCGAGACCCAAAGATTGGAAGGTAGTGGATTCTATCCCCACACTGGAATTGTGGGATAAACCCGAGTACTGACACTATAGTGCATCAAGGTGGGAGTGCTGCACTCCTGAGGTGCCATCTTTCAGATGAGACATTAAACTGAGATCCCATCTGCCTGTTCTGGTGGTTGCTCAGGTGGATGTTAAAGATCCCATGACACTTCTCGATAAGAGTAGGGGAAGTTTTTATTGTAGAAATTGCACTATACATGAGGACAAAGGAAAAATCACAACATACATATGAAAAGAACTTATAAGAATTCTACACAAAATTTCCTGA
Organism: Neoceratodus forsteri; assembly: GCA_016271365.2. Classification (NCBI taxonomy): domain Eukaryota; kingdom Metazoa; phylum Chordata; order Ceratodontiformes; family Ceratodontidae; genus Neoceratodus; species Neoceratodus forsteri. The sequence continues at coordinate 253,465,979 of CM028137.1, read as the reverse complement.
ACATTTCAAAGGAAAAAAAAGTAAAGGCATAAGCAGAATTACTAATAAGAAAAAATGTAAACAACACTTGATGGCATAATAATTCAAATTCTAAAATCATACTAACCATTCCTTCCAGTTTTTCCATAATACATTGAAATGCTGCACATTCAATATCTGCTTTTCATTTATATAAATTATTTTTACTTATATCATGATGTATTGAATAACTTCGTTTTGAGTCAAATATTTCTGCTGCAAAATTAATTGGCATCTAGCCTGCCATATATTACATTTTATAATGCCACATATGACCCTCAGGGTACTTGGGTGGTATTTTCTACAGACCCCCTTAAATATACATAAAATCAAAACTTCATATTGCATGGATTTAAATTCCAAGTTAGAGACTGCATGGGCCAATAAAGCCCAAAAATGTCTAATATAAGGACATTCAATAAAAAGATGTTCTTGTGTTTCCAACAGCATGTTACATATATCTCTAGGTCAATATCTTTCTGTTATTGGTTTATGTTTATGATTTTCTCTTACTCCAATTTTCCCATGACTGCTCAACCATATGATGTCCCATAAATGTTTTGGTACTCGAATATCTGTTAGTTATTTGATAGTATCTTGAGTTGTCTGACCTATACTTTTAGGAAATTATAATACTTCTGTAAAGTATGTTGATAAAACCCAATCGTTCAGTGTATGTCTTGTATCTAATTCTAATTTATATGTTTTAATTGTCCAGATCCTAATCTTAATCATGGATGTCACTATATATTGAGGAATCAAATTTTTCCATAATTTAAAATTCTAGTTATTAGTTCGCCATATTGGGATCAGGGCTGTTAACTATTTTCTACGCCACCTTAAATAATACCTCTTTGTCTTGAAAGAGAGGGATGAAGTTAACTACCCAAAAAATAGTGTGAAAAAAACTAAGGGATTTACCATTCCCAGACCTTCTTTATTGATGGGCAGATATGTAATATTTCTCTTAACTGGGTTTAGCCTACTACCCCAAATAACCCTAAAGAAAACAGCTTAGGTATTAAGAAAGTCTTAACTAGGTGCACCCTTTTTTTTCCCATTAATTTTATACTTGTTAGCATGATGAGCATATCTGCCCGTTTTCATATGCGACAAGTCTTTTAAGTTTTGAAATTTGTATATTTTTTCATCTAAGAATTTCATCCTCATATTCTGTTTGTTTCCTTTCCCATTTCCTCTTATCCAGATCAAAAGATTGGAGGCAGTATAGCGCAGTGGTTTAAGGCTCTGAGCTGCAAATCTGGTGACATCTAGCAGACCAGACCTGGGTTTGAATCCCCAGCTTCCACTTGCATACTGTGTGACCCTGAGCAAGTCACTTAACTTCCCTGTGCTCCCAGGTTGCGCCTGTAAAAAAGCTTTCAGCTTAGTGTGTCTCACCTGGTTAAATAACTAAAAACAAAAGACCCAAATATGATTCCTAAAATGAAATTTCAGTCACTATGGGGATCGCACAACTTTGTGTAACCTCCTGATGTTGTGTATCTCCAATACCAATTCATTTGTTTTTATGGACATTTATTATAGCTCCTGCTATGTCTGAGTAGTTCCATATTACAGTATATTCATTGCTACTTGACATGTTTTCTCATTTTCTAGGAATAGCAGAGATCATCTGCATATGCCATTATTTTTAAAGCTGGACTATTCTGTGTCAGCTGCAGTCCCTGAATAGTGGAGGTCTGTATTATTTTTCTTATTAAAATATTGATACTATATCTATATATCTATATATATATATATATATATATATATATATATATATATAATAATGGGCTCATAGGGCAACCTCTTCGATCTCTAGCTATTGATATTTTCCTCCCTATAATCCCATTTATAAGACAGTGAAAGTGAGTTTTTGAATATAGTAGTCTTAACCACTTTTATAAAAGTCTCCAGTATTCCAAAAACGTGCAATGTACTAAACAAAAAATTATGCAGTACTAAATCAAAAGCTTTTTGTTGATCCAAGGATAGTACAAAACCATGGAACATATTCAAATTGCCTCTAGAAAAAAATCCTTAATACACATTACATTGTCTCTAATACTTCTGCCTGGTATAGCACATGTTTGGTATTGTGTGATTAGCTTGCATGCAATTTTACTTAATCTGCGACATAAAATAGAGGTAAGTAATTTAATATCAGCATTCATCAAGGAGATACAGTAGACCTCCAATTTTTTATTTCTAGCCTGTCTCCTCTTTTATGTAATAAGATTAGAAAAAGTTTTTACCATGTCATCTGCTATTTGTAAATGTTCCAAAATATCATTAAAGGTTTCCATTAATATAGGAGCCAAAAGATTAATGAATGTTTTGTAATAATTTGAACTGATTCCATCTGGTCCAGGGGCTTTATTTGGTTTAGATTTATTTATAGCCTCTTGAAGTTCAAAAAGATTTAAATGCTTAGTTAATTCAATCTATTCTGTTTTAGTCTCCTGTTTCCTGGGTTAAAAAGATGTCAATAGGACTTAAATTTTCTTTAGCTATTCCAAAATTTGAGTGTAAAGTATCAAAAAAGATATCCATAATTTCATAAAATTCAGTATATATTTGGCCTTGAGTATCTTTTACAGCTGAACAAATTTTATTATTTACCCTTTCTTGGCATCCCTTGACTATATATAGGCTTGGCAGTTTGTGATTAATATCGATTTCCGTCGATTTACATCGAGACGTGCTATTTTGTCAATTTCAAGAAAAATCTATTTTCATTGATTTCTACCAAAATGCTATTATTTAGTGCATCACTTGAAAACATTCTGATTAAAATTATAATTGCCTGGTGATTTCGATCGTAAACTGCCCTGTCTCTCATAACTTTACTTTAGCTTGTGATTCCCTATTCCGAATAAAGTAAAGTACTGAGAGACAGGGCAGTTTATGATCTCCAATTAAAAACTTTAGCACAATGTTTTCACTTGCAAATACTTAGACGTAAGGCTGAATCCCCATCTAAAGCACTAGGCAATGATGTATTCTATTCCATTAACACCTAATTACTAGATGCTGCATAGTTCTGTGGTTTCCCGTGCCCTCTGAGCTGATAATAAAAGAAGTAGTGTTTTAATCAGACCTCAGATTTCAGATCAAGCAACACATCCAAACAGCATGGGTCGAAAAAGAAAATGTGCAGATGAGTATTGCTCTGAATTCCCTGAATTGGAATTAAAAACTGTCAAAAAGACTGGTGATGGGGAAAGTATTGACATTTTACGATGCAAGATTTGTAAAACCTAAGTATGTGGTCAGGCAAATCGCATTTCTGAGCATTTTAACAGCACGACACACCTGAATTTTTAGCTATAGAACGAAACAAACGTTGGATTTCCACTTTCATATCCTGCCACCAAAGTAATGGATTCGAATACAGGTCAACAAGTGAAATCCTGGCTTCCATAAGCTCTTGTAATGCCAACCCTGACAAGGAGTCTGCTAATAAAGATGTATTTAATCTCCACCAATTGTGGGTTATCGGTTTATTCTGTGAGAACCCAAGATGGGTCACAATCATAGTGATCTGAAGTCTCTACTGGTAAAATCTCATATTTCACACAAGGCAATCATCTGGACAAGACTAAAAAGTCTATGCTGGTAGACAAAGTACCCTTGTGAAAGGTATGGTCTGGTGGAATCCTCCCTGACAGATCCCCATCCACTGCACGGGCAGATGCAACCATTTCATTCAGGAAGTTGGAATCACTAAACCATTTCACTGTGGCCCCTCTCTTGTCTGTTAAGGACAATACACAATCCCCCCCCACCCCCGATCACAGATCTACAGTAGTAGTATAAAGATAAGGCCGTATGCTGTTGATAAACAACGTTCAAAATTAAAGCCTGACCAGGGATTAAGTCAACCAATCATGACACAGAGAACCTCTTAGCATTAAACAAGATACCTACCTCAGTGCACATTTCCTCCCCCAGCAACCAAAAGGATGCCCAACCAAACCATTTCCGAGATGCAACAGCAACTTCATACAAGGTATGCAACCTAGTGTCTTGCAAAAAATAAACTGATTTCTGCAGGTTGCGTAAAACAGAAAAGGTGGCAAGCCATTTCCTGTGCAATTTTATGCTATTCATATTTAACAAACCACAGGTTAAGGCAAACGACAGCATGGGTTAGACAGGTAGACAAGAAACCATACACTTATGTCTGGGGAGGTTTAACCTTTGTTTGCTTCCTGCTAGAGTAGCAAGAGTCACTCGACATGCCTTCAGTATCTGTCATTGCCTCTGGCTATCAGGACGCCACCAAAGAAGCATCCAAGTCCTCCTCTGACTCAAGTGGCTGCTTCCGCTTAATCAGAACCGCAAACTTATTCCTGGTACTAACCCGGGTAGGTAATGTCTGGTGCCCTCCCTGTGACACCCAGGACCCAGTGCCCCTTTTGGGAGTGTCTGCCCCTCTTTTGTTCCCATGCAGGTTCAGTTGGAGGAGGCATCTCAGAACTTTGTGGTGTATCAATCACCTGTACCGGTACATCAGAAGTGTCTCTGTCCACTGGACCTGCATATCGTCCACAGTGGATGTCGGTTCCATCAGATCCCCATGGGTAGAAACCTTGCCTGGAGTATTAGTCTGAATATTTGGACCAGAAGAAGGAAGATCATAGTCCTGGGACTGCAGGCTCAAAACCTCCTGGTCTCCTGCAGCCTGAGCATTGGACCCCGGGACCAAATGTGGAGGGGCTGCTGTACGAAGCACAAGTTGTTTAGTGGCTGCCTGTTGTTGAGCCCTAGTAACCACTTCATTCTGAGCCTCACCATCCTTAGCAGGAGAGTTATGCATGGCCCAGGGGCAATTGGCATACATATGTAGCGTGTCTTCACACAAATTGCAAAAGGTACAATAGGATTGGGAAAGAAGATGCCAGTATGACCAATACCCCCACACAGGAAACACTTCAGTTTATCACATGCATTATTCAAGTGTGTATATGCCCCACAACAAAAACATGTTTTGGGTTGTCCTGCATAAAACAGGAGACCCCTGTCCCTTCCCAGAAAAAAACAACCAGGAAGGCATTGAACAGAGTCATTATTGAGAGGGAGGCACACCCGAATATGCCAACCTCCAGTCCAAACACGCAGAGAATCAATAATAGGGTCAGGAGTCCCCAGAACAGTACATTTAGAATACAGCCAATACAGAATATCCCCACTAGCCACCCCCTCATTCTTAAACAGAACAGTTATTGTCCGATATGCCGGCTTGGACAAGGGGATAGCTACAAACGGGGACCATAGCTCAGTATGCCTCACCTGGTATTTTTGCCAGAAGGTTTACAACCCATTAGGCATCTTAAAACTTCAAAAATTGGGTCCCCTGCCAGCCCGGTGGTGCTGAGGGTTAAGGTGCTAGATGCCACACCTCACTGCAGGCCGGCAACCCAGGTACGGTGATGGACTCAGGCCACCAGGCGTCAGTAGGGGGAGAGTGGGATTGAGCATCCAATGGCAGCTCTCCCTCTTTGGGGAGGTTTGTGCGCCAGACCCGCTGCTATGCTGCCATCTCCCAGGTGAACCTAGGATTGGAAGTGCAGTCAGGACAAGCGATGGGGGGGGGCAGATGTTGGCCAAGAGTCCTTGCAGGAGTTGCTTCTTGACACATGCCTCCTAATTTGTTCTCCTTGAGCGCCAGTGACTGTGGGGTATGAGCTCACACAGAACACGGAAAATGGACCCCATCACTTCTAGGTGACAACCCCTCCAGAGCCGAAGCATGTCCTCCAGTCGACAACAGGGGCAGACTCCGCTGTGCACCGCCCACTCAACCGAAGGTAAAGGGAAGGTAAGGGGGACCTCTCCTCACCCCACCCAGGGGGTTATCCGGGCACCAAGTGTCTAATTGGGTGAGTGGTTGCACTCTAGGAGCAGACTCCTGAGGTGCTACAGGAGGGCAATGCGAGGCTTGGGGGGATCTAATTGAGTGGAGAGAGATGGGGAGTAAGGTGGAAAAAGAGGGAGTAAAAAAAAAATTGGTCCTCTGAGGTATTAATCAGGGTATACAATTCCATGTCAGAGAATCCCATATTGCCTAAAATAAGGGTGCTCCCCACATACAATCTATCTGGGTAAGTCTCCATGCCTCCCCAATACCTAATTGGGACAGCATTAATTCATTTTGCAAACTCAGGCAGAGTATGAAAGAGGCCTGCATAAGTCCTGGCATGTGGCCCGGCCTGAGCCAAAGCCGGCGGGGGTTTACGTCCAGTGTGACCCGAGCTCAGGTCTGGTCATCACTCAGGGGGGTGGAAAAAGGGCATGTGGACCTTGGGCTCTAGTCTCTAGAGTGCCCGTGTCTCTCCTCCTCTTTACAGGGGGTGCTATGAATAACCCCAGCATCCACAACCACACTACGTGGTAAAATAAGTACAGGGTATTGTGTGAGTTGCAACACAGGAGGTAAAGACAAAGGGTCATGTATGCCCTCCATATCAGATTGTACAACACAAGAATTTTGCAGAGGTGAGATCCATGGCTGGTTCCCCTGAGGCCTGACTCAGCCTGCATTATGTAGAGCATCTGCAATGGTAACTCCTGTACAAGATAAATTACCATCATAATCAGAGGGGGGGCCAGAATGTTCAGATCCCACCCCAGATCCCTGTGAACAGTAGAACATGGACTCGGAACCCCCATCGTAGAGGGCATGGCCTCTGCACACAGTTCTGTAGGCAGCATCACTCTCGTACCCTCATTGTCAATCTCCTCGCCTGTGCTAGGGATCTCCACAGTAAAACAAGAGGCAAAAATATTACCTGATTTTAGAGGTGTCCTAGCCTCAAGCACCATACCAGATGATGTGTCGCCCTCCACATTCGTCATCATGGAACCTGGTTCCGCCAGCTGTGTGGAACACTGATCCACCACAAACTGTTCCATCTGCACCAACACACCATCTTCTGATTTCTGGCTTCCTCCTCCATTCCATCTCACTCTCCCAGCCAACATCGCAGATTGTTCCGCTATAACTCCCTGCAACTGGCGTTTGCATTCCAGATTAGGAAACATATCATCCTTCGCATCCTCCGGGGATTGTCGTGCAGTTAAAGAACCATCCACTATACCAATGTTAGAATTCTCACAAGCCCTTGCCATCTTGCAAGCAACAGCTCCTAGGGTTCCTGAAGCAGGAGGGGAAGCAAATCTTCCTGCTTCCTCCACAGCCATCTCCACTCTGACACCATCAACAGCCATCCCCATGGACAGCAGCGCCCCCTACCGAAGAGTGAGGACATTTCCCCAGTGTGCTGGCCAAATTCCCCCATTCGCTAAAAATACCACCAAACAGATTACTCTGGTTCTGTAAGTCAGTTTACATCTGCACTGTACAAATATTCCCCTTCCCTTGCCCCCGGGTCACACGTGGAAATGAGCCATGGCTCAGTGTGCATCTCCCAGTCATACACTTTCAAATAAATAAATAAATTCTCTATAAAAGCACAATAGAAACACATGAAAACAAATAACTGTCCATGTATTGCATCAAAAACAAAAACAAAAAATATTTTTAAACAATCTAATGTGTCATAAAGCTCATGTCCTGATTCATCCCAACCTCCACCAAATTCAAAAGAAAAATGAACCTAACCTCACATGCTTGCCTTTGTAGTGTATTTTTGAAATGCACTTTGAGAATCAGTACAGAGACATCAGAAATAGAATGATCAGACTGGGAGAAATGTTTTCCCACTGGTTTTTCAATCTTTTTCATTTTAATATCATGCCTGTGTGAGTTCATACATGTCGGAAGAGGTTGTCTGGTCTCCTCCATGTAACCTGTATGTGGACATTTCTTGCACTGAATATAATAAACAACTTTCTGAGATGCACATATGTAATTACCCTGTATCATGGATTGCCTGTTTTGGGGTGTGTTGATGAAATTTGAAGTGGAAATGTGCTCACATGTCTTACATCTAGGACTATTGTAGGGTCTTGTGCCACACAGTTCTCTGTTGTTTTAGTCAGGTGTAAGTTTGCTCCTGACAATGAGATTGGATAAATTAGGCAGTTGTTTAAAAGATAGTAGAGGTAGTTCTTGGAAAATACATTTCAAGGTGTCATCTTCCCTAAATATTGATTGGAGGTCCTTAATAACTTTATGTAGTGGCTCCAGACCTGGGTTATAAGTCACATCCAAGGGTATCTGGTTGGTGATAGTCTTTTCTTTGTATTGTAGCAGTTGTTCTCTTGGTATCTGCATAGCACATTTCACATGGTCGTAGCAGGCTTAAAAATGGTAATATTTGCTCAAGAAACTGTTAGAATAGGCAGCCTGTCAGCACAGTGGGAGGGTAACGGCTCACAATGCCAGCAACCCAAGTTCAGGGAAGCGGCTTAGATCATCGGAGGACCAACTGGGGAAGGAAAGTTGAACATCTTAATGGATGTTCCTTACCTTCCGGGGGGAAGGGGTGCATCCTCAATGTTACTGTGCACCCTGGGTGACCACAGGGGGAGACACAAGCTGAGTATACCTGTAGGGGAGGACAACAGCATGTCTTAGTGCACAAGTGCATCTTATAGGGTCATTTAACATTGTTCTCAAGGAAGGGAAAGAAAAGGAGATTAATCCTTCCCTGCAGCACAAGGAAGATCTGCTCCTCTCCCGCAGGTCCCATACCCATTGACTTAGACAGCATGTAGGCACTGGAGCTTAAAACATCCAGAGGGGTTTAGAGCTCCTTGAATGCCTTGCATGGGGGGGCAAGCCATGGTCGCCACAATCAGGAAAGTAATCCCTGGAAGATGATGGGGCACTGGGGCTGAGGTGTGAACCAAGGTATTAGACTAGTGGGCCCTAAAGTCTGGGGGGGGAGGAGGAACAAAGAATAAAAAAACTGTTAGAATAAAGATCTTAGAGAAATATTTTTTGAAGAACTGGATTGTAATTTGCATTTTATTTCCATATACCTTTTTCCCTGACCCTAGTGTTAGTTACCCACTTTGGGCTGAGGGCAACCATTCAGCCCTATAAGCCATATGCTATACAGTACTATGTGGTCATTGGGAGCTCAGTCGGTGGCCAGCCACGGTGGTGAGTGTGGCCTGTGCTGGTCGTCAGCTGTGGGTCAGGCTGGGGGGAAGCGGGGTGGTCAGATGGTTACTGGATGGGGGGGCCACTAGACTGCCAGGGATTTCCTCTGTTGAACAGTTTGGGGATCGGGGAATGGGGTGGGGGGTGGGACCACTTCACTGAAAACCATATTTGTCGGTGATCAGGGAGGGAGGAGAGCCACTACATGATGGGAACATATGTTAGCACTCTCGGGTGGGTGACTGGGGACTGGAGTAGGCCACTACACTATGGAAACATGTGTTAGTACTCTCAGGTGGGTGATCGGAGACTGGGATGGGCCACTACACTATGAAAAGAGGGGATATTGTATGGTGTATGACATCAGGGATCGGGGCTGGGAGGGGGGTCCACTGCACTGTGGAAAAGGGGACATGTGTGCTTATTTCTTTCATTGGGGATTGGGGCTGGGAGGGGGATCTTGTGATTGACCCTGGCAATTGCATGGGGCACCACCCTGCTTGGCCCAAACTGAAGGCTGGGTTGTGGAAACCTAACTCTGTGCCAGCTCATCCAGTGGTGTCTTCACCAGGGCGTGTTTGAATATTGCAATGAGGGGAAGATGCATGACAGATCCCCTCATTTGCATGCCCTCATTGCAATATTCTGCGGGGTACTGCAATTGGGTATGCGGGGTGCATCGGAGGCTTCTGAATATTGCCACGACCCAGATGGCCCTCACAAGTTGGGGTTGCATGAGTGCATCTAGGGATGCGGTGCGCATCCCTTTTAAAAATGGTGGCCTAAGTCAATAAGTGGGTGACCTGTAAATATGTGTATTGTTGCTTTGAATGTTGAAGTCTGCTTTGTGTATGTTTTTGTCTGCCACAGTGGGACTTAGTGCTGCAATGCTAGTGGCAGTATCATCACCCATTCTACAACTGGATAATAGTACACAGCTGCAGCTATCAGATAAGAGGATATTTGTGTGTTAGAACAGTTTCCTTTGCTTGCAGCAGGATCGCAAAGTTTCAGTTATAATAAACTGTTTACATGAACACCATATTTGTGACCCCTGACCCTCTACTGCCCAATCAGTGATCGAGGAGCATGAAGACCCACAGCTATGGCTCCTGGGCAGAGGGTGTGGATGTTGTTCTTGGCACCTTTAGTACTATCCAATCAGTTGACAAGAAAAGCCTAATACATAGTAATTTCTGTGAAGGACAGCTGTAGTGACCAATAATGAGTTGAGGTTTTCCCTTAAGGATTTGGGGAAGAAAGCTGCTTGTCGTGAGTTGGTGTCAGGGGCTCTCTGAGAGCAGAGGGGAGTCAGGTGTGAGTGAGAGAAACTGTTGTGAAGTCAGCCCACGGCTTCAGTTCGCGACTACCAAGAGACTTGCTGAAGTCCTCCACATTCTGGGTGAGCCAGAATCCCAGGCTCCTCCGATAGAAGGCAATTTGGCACTCTACAGAATAGCCCCTTGCCATTACGAGGACTGGGATTGTGTTTCCACTGGGACTGTGTTTACAGAGCTTGGAGTGTGCTTCCAGCATCAGAAATCAGCATCGGGAGGAGCCCACTGAGTTTCTACAGCCTGGAGAGCCAAAATGTGATAAAGGTTACTGCCAAAGAGTGTGCAGTTCTGCCTAGAGACTGTAAGCCCTGGTTGCCAGAAAGTGTGTTAAATCTACCATGAAACTGTGACTGTTGCCACCAAAAGTTAAAGACTGTTTGCTGTTCAGCCTGGAGCAGCCCAGAGCCACCAGCAGAAGTGTTTGTACTCAGGTGCACACAAGCCACAGAGACTATGTGATAGGAGTCTCCTTCAGAGGGACAGACTGGGGAGTCAACTGGGTGATGCTAGAGCTAGATATCACCTGGTGTTTGCCTTGGAAGAGGGGTGACTGGACATGGATGAGTGAATGTGTGGTCCTGGTCTTCAGTTCTGGCCCACTCTAGCAGTAAGAAGGTGATAAACTGCTAGACTCTGCGGTCAAGCCAGAAGGTGACAAGCTGCTTAACACTAAACTCTGCAGCTCTTCTAAGCAAGTCTAGATTCTGTCCATTGTCTACTGTGCTGAGCAAACTCTACAGAACCATGAGTACAGCAGGCAGGTGTTGCCCTATCTGGGAAATAACCAGTTTTGCCATTGCCTTAATTCAACTTTCAAGGGCCCCAATGCCGGCCAATCTATGGCAACATTTACAGGACCTGCACCTTTCCTTATCTGGGTACCCAGACAAGCTTCAAGGGACACTGATTGGGGAGGGAATTGTCCGGCTGAAAAGCAGGGAAGGAGGGTGCATGAAGGATGATGTACTCAAGGCAGAAGTACTGAATGATTATTTCTGTTCAATATTCACTGATGACGGAGAAGGGAACTGCCCATCTTTAAAGGTGAGGGACACAAAGGGTAGGGAGGTGGACTGTAGTCCATTCTCAGAGGAAAGGATCCTCAGGAAACTAACAACAATTAAAATAGATATGGCAATGGGTCCAGATGGAGTGCACCCAAGGATGCTGAGGGAGGTGTTGGTGGCACCACTGGCAGCTTTGTTCAGTCTATCATTGGAGACAGGGGAGGTGCCAGAGGACTGGAGGAGGGCTGATGTGGTTCCACTACATAAGAGTAGTAGCAAGGAGGAGGCAGTAAACTACAGGCCAAAAAGTCTAACCTTGGTGGCATGTAAAATAATGGACAAACTGCTGAAGAAAAGGATAGCAGACCACCTGACAGCAAATGGTCTCCAAGATCCAAAACAATATGGTTTCACTGAGGGCAAGTCATGCCAAAGGAATCTTACAGAATTCTTCAACTGGGTAACCAGGGAGGTGGACCAGGGCAGGGCAGTGGATGTGGCAGATCTGGATTTTAGCAAGGCTTTTGATACAGTACCACACAGAAGGCTGCCGAGAAAACTAGGGAGCCTGGGGGTAGGATGCAAGATACTGAGATGGGTGGGGAACTGGCTAACCAACAGAACTCAGAGGGTGGCAGTAAATGGTGCATGTTCTGCAGAGGGAAGGATGACAAGTGGAGTACTACAGAGATCAATGTTGGGCCTAGTCCTCTTCAATGTCGTCATCAGTGACATTGCTGAGGGGCTGGAAATGAAGGTTTGCCTGTTTGCAGATGACACAAAAATCTGCAACAGGGTGGACACTCCGGATGTGGTGGATAAAATGCAAAGGTACCTAAAAAGACTGGATGGCTGATCTACACCCACGTTTAATTAAGGCATTGGCAAAAGAACTAAGTGGCCCAATTAGGTTCTTATTTGAAAGATCAATAAATGAGGGTGTAGTCCCTGAGGAATGGAGATGGGCTACAGTGACACCAATCCACAAGGGGGGTACTAGGTCTGATGTGGGTAACTACAGGCCTATCAGCCTGACTAGTGTCTTATGTAAGATTATGGACAGTTGTATTAAAGAACATCTGGACAAACATGTAATATCTAAGGGTTACTCAGACGTTAATCAGCATGAATTTACTTTAGGAAGGTCTTGTCAAACCAACTTGCTAAGTTTTTTTGAAATGGTGAGCAATGCTTTGGAAGATGCTTTACCAGTGGATGTACTGTACTTCAATTTTTCAAAAGCCTTTGATTTATTGCCCCACGATGGTCTTATTAACAGTTTATATGCATTGGAAGTAGAATCCCATGTTGTCAAATGGGCAGACGATTGGCTTAAAAACAGAAGGCAAAGAGTATGCATTAGGGGATACTATTCTGACTGGAAAGAGGTGACCAGTGGGGTCCCTCAGGGCTCGGTCCTGGGTCCGATATTATTCAACATCCTTGTTACATCACCTCAGACATCTAATGGAATGTGGATATCAAAGTTTGCTGACGACAGTAAAATAGGGGCTGTCGTAAGATCTGAAACTGATGCTAAGAACTTATAGCTCGAATTAAACAAAATAAGCTCCTGGACAAACACCAGCAAAATGAAACTCAATAAGAACAAACATAGTGTCAAGCACTAGGGCCATAATAATCCCAAATTTCATTATAATCTGACTGGACATATACTAAATAAAGTAAACTGTGAGAAAGATCTGGGCATTTGGGTCGCTAATGACCTTTCTTTTAGACAACACGCCACTAAAGTAGCCAATAGAGCTAACAGAATGATGCACTGTATGCTGCACAATATCAAAAGCAGAGACAGATCGATCCTGCTACCATTGTACAGCACTCTGGTGAGGCCACTTGTGGAGTACGGTGCTCAGTTCTGAAGCCTATACTATAAAATGGATATTAAAAATATTGAGAGAGTACAGAGGAGAGCGACTAAGAGGATTACTGATTTGCAGAATCTCCCATTGAATCTCCCACAGCGATTGAGGGATCTAGGACTATACACACTAGAGTATAGGTGACTGAGGGGTGATTTGTGTTTGGTATACTCTGCTTTTCGAAACCATGACTTATGGAATGTGTGGGACTGGAAATAAAGACTAGAACTAAAACTACCAGAACACGTGAACATCAACTCAAAGGCCAGTTATACAAATCTAACAGAAGCGGTCACTGGTTTAATCAAAGGGTAGTGTCCCCTTGGAATAAACTCCCATCTGAAATAATTAATAACACTACTACTTCCATTAAGAAGAAACTGGATGAATTCTTTATAAGCACAAGGACATGGGAATCACCAAAGAGACTTCTTGGTGCAAGTTATTGTCTCTTACTAAACTTCTGAAACTTAGGGCGTGGCAGCTGGGGTTCAATGCTAAAAAATGCAAGATTATGCTTATGGGTAACAATAACCCAGGGCCAGTGTACAACCTAGGGGGAGAGCACATTTCAGGTTCCTAACAGGAGCGGGATCTGGATGTCATCATCTCAGATTACCTGAAAAAGGCCAAACAATGTGTCAAGGCAGTAGCAAGAGCCGGCAAGATGCTGGGTTGCATAGGTAGGGGTATAACCAGCAGAAGGAGGGAGGTTATACTCCCACTGTATAGATGATTGCTGAGGCCTCACCTTGAGTATTGCATCCAGTTCTGGAAACCCCATCTTCAGGGAGTCATAAACAGAGTGGAGGCTGTACAGAAAAGAACAAAGATGGTGGGAGGCCTACACACTAAACCCTATGGAGACAGGTTGAGGGAGTTAAACATGTACTCTTTGCAAGAGAGGGAAGGGGGGCCATGACAAAAACATACAAATACCTCACAGGAAGAAACAGAGAGCAAGTGGATGAAATTTTCCAAAGAAAAAAGTGCTCAAGAACTAGAAGCCACAACATGAAACTGGGGAGAGGGGCTCAGAGGAAACATGAGGAATTACTTTTACACAGACAGGGTGGTAGATAGATGGAACAGTCTGCTGGCTGAGATGGTGGAGGCAGAAATGGCTACAGGCTTCAAGAAGGCATGGACAGGCACATAGGAAGCCTGAGGGCACTAAGGGAGTAACCATTAGGCTAATCTAGGATTCACTAGATACAAAGCAGGACAGACACGGTGGGATTGTGGCCTTTATCTGCCATCAGCTTCTATGTTTTTATGTTTCTATGCCAGTGGGGAGGTGGTTTCATGGTTGCTGTTGCTGTTGGGGGTGGACACTGTTACAATTCTTGCTGTTTTTATTGCATGTATAATTGGCAGTTGTTCTTACACCCCTATTCCCCTTTCCCTATAATAAACAGTTATTATTGTTGCCATTTAAATCTGTGAGCATATTATTAGCAATAACTAGTAATTGCATACTATATACAGAGTTAAGCTGGTTTATGGTATCCTGTGTGGGAAGTGACTGGAAGGGTAGGTAGGTGGGTAGGTACAGTATCCCAGGGGATTGTACCATACAAACATCAGGCCTGCTATATTTACTCTGGGTGGAAGCACCATGCAGTACTTATTTCTAATTCAATTCAATTCAATTCAAGCTTTATTTTTATAGAGTCTTTCCAAACCAAGGCGCTGTACATAAAACCAAGTGCAATGATATACATAAGATTAAAAGAACAATAAAACAAATTATCAATAGTTTGGGAAGGCTAAATCAAACAAATAAGTTTGTAAATCAGTTTTAAACCTATCAACGGTCAGGCATTTCTCTCAACCAACGAGGTAGAGAATTCCACAGGGTTGGAGCTGAGAAAGAAAAAGCTCGAGAACCAGAAGTCTTCAGTCATACCCTGGGAATCTCCAGCAATCCCTCATTGAAGGAACAGAGAGGGTGGAGGGGGCAGTAGGGTACAAGGAGATCTTGCAGGTAGCCGGGTCCCTGGTCATGTAGAGCTTTGAAGGTTAGCAAACCAACCTTAAAGTTGATCCGCCACTGAACAGGCAGCCAGTGCAGTTCACGGAGCTCAGGCGTAATATGACTGATCCTTGAAGTCCCAATCAGTAGCCTGGCTGCCACGTTCTGCACCAGCTGCAAGCGGTGGACATCAACCCCTGGTAGCCCTAGGTAGAGGGAGTTGCAGTAATCAAGACAGGTGGTGACAAAGGCATGGACCAATGTTGGAAGATCATCTGGAGGAACCAGGTGTTTCACCCAGGCGATATTCTTAAGATGATAAAAAGGTGATTTGACGACTGCTGAAACCTGAGGCTTTAGAGTCAAACCATCATCGAAAATAATGCCCAGGTTTCGCACGTGGTCTGAGGTAGTGAGCTGTATACCACCAAGCAACATACCTGATGGTTGTCCAGCCCCCAAACCTGTCCCCAGATGACCTGGGTCCACTATCAGTACTTCAGTCTTATCTAGATTCAGTCTCAACCAACTGGAACTCATCCAAGTTCTGATTTCAGCAAGGCAATTATTTAGCATGGAAAGTGCATCATTCTGTCTGGGCAGAAAAGACATATACAGCTGAGTATCATCTGAGAACCCCCAGTTGCTATCAGAACAGAGCCCAGGCCCCTCAACCTGTGTTGGGGTCATCAGGCAGGGACAGTAGCCCGCTGGTACATGGCGCTTGGGTTACATGTATCATCCTTAATCATCATAAATCATCTTCCCAGGGCACAGCACTTGATTTTTCCTCATGCAGTTCATACCCCAGGAGGGCAACTTAGTCCCAGTAATCAAACCCCAGGGTATGCTGTAATGTTTAATTGATGGAACTAGACACCATCTAGTCTTTAACTGCATCAGATTGTCCATGTAGGCCTATTCCTGACATTATAGTGAAGTTTATCATACTAAGGGTAAACACATTGGACATCAGTGGATGTAAGAGCCAAGGTACTGCAGCATTATTACTGTATCAGAAATAGCCTTGTGACAGGGACCTTTATATAGAGAGAACAGTATAGTTTATATAAAGTAGTGTCAGGGTGATATGAACTCTAGGTTATCCAACATGATTTGGAACAAAAAATAATACTAATGAGAGATGACCAGATCATTGTGCCCTGCTAGCGTGACCTTGTTTGTGACATTTGCTATATTAACTTTGAATACATTACTGAAGTCTTGAGAAGACCTGCAGTGTACAAACTACATATAAAATTCCATGATATGGGTCTAAATGTTAAACTTCAAAGACAAAAGTTAAATAAATGTACAAAATTAACTAAATGTTTGGGAATGTTTCTAAGGAGTATTTTAGCAACTACAGTAGGTCACTAGCTGTACTGTCTTCAGTTCTTACTTTAAAGCTATGGTTTTGATTAAGCTTCGGCAGAGAGTACATAATCTTCTATAATGGATTATCTGGGTCAAACTTCAAAAATCTCATGGACTACCATGGGAAGGGGGGACTAGAGAGAATTAATGGTCCCATTGCTGGGTCACCAGTGGATCCAATGGAGGTGGAATGAACAGGGGGGCACCTCCTGAAGACTTTTCTAAAAATATATACACAAGGGAGGGCTTAACTGGCAGGAAAAGTGTCTGCAGGAGGATGGTAGAGCATGGGGGGATACTTTACTGGCCACGGAAGTGTCGCCAGTCCCCCCGATGATCTAATGATGAGGGCATTTGATCTATTGTTAAATCTATTGTTAAGTCAGACCATGGGAAAAAAATATGGAATTTTTCTCAAAAGGAGGAAGGTTTCAGTTTCTTTTAATTTAATTTAGAGGAACAGTGGCGCTAACAGGACTGGGTACATGGTGTCTGATCTGATCTTTCCACAAAGATTGACCTTGTGGCAGATCCAAAAAGACAGAAACATAGAAACACACGCTATGATGGCAGATAAGGACCACTTGGCCCACCCAGTCTGCCTATTTTCCTACCTACTGGATAAGCTGCAGATCCTAGTTAACCAATAGCCTACTTCCTCTTACCCCTTCTAGAATTGCTTTATGTCTGCCTCATGCATTCTTGAACTCCTCCACTGTTTTTGACCCCATGACCTCCTCAGGAAGGCCGTTCCATGCATCCACCACCCTCTCCATGAAAAAATACTTCTCATGTTGCCCCTGAGCCGCCCCCTCTATCTTCAAATTGTGCCCCCTTGTTGTTGCACATCTCTCTTTCTCTGAAAGATGTTACCCTCTTGGACTTTGTTGATTCCCTTGAGGTATTTAAATGTTTCTATCATATCCCCCCTCTCCCTCCTTTCCTCGAGGGTATACATATTAAGCTCCTTTAGTCTCCCTTCATATGGCTTCTGGTGCAGACCCTGCACCATTTTAGTTGCCCTCCTCTCCAAGATCCAAGGCTATCCTTTTTTATTTATATTTATTGCATTTTTAGTAAAACACAAAGTAATACAGCACATGTCAGACATCTATATCAAGATGCTGGAGACATTCAATGGATAACAGGATCAGCAGCCTAAACAATCTGACTTACGGATAGGGAGGTATACCAAACAGTTGATAGTAATAAGAAATTTGATAGTCCATTAAGCTATATGTTGCAAGTGTGAGAAAGCTACTGTATCTAGATATATAAAAGACTAACCAAACCTTTTTTTAGATTCCTGTATGCCAACTGGGACATGCTGTCAGCCCAAACATGTTAATAACCCCAACTCAGGAAGCAACAGCCCCACCTCTCATGCTCCTAAGAGTGAATCCAAACCCAAATAAGCCAGTGACCTAAAACACAGTGCTATTATATGTCAAGGCACTATAAACACATTTATAGAAACATTACTGTTATCCAGAAAAAGGCTAATTTACTAGAACCTTAAGCGATGGAAATCATAAGTGCCCTTATGTCCATGACAGAAGTCAATCCAGCTAAAAAACAATACAAAATCAAGTCCTTGAGGTGAGAGTAGCTGACTGCAGTGGATCATACCTACCACGAGGTGGGTTCCATTTTAACTGCATAGTATTTAATAGTCCCAAATATAAAATAAGGAACTCCCAAAAGTCAGCACCCCATCAGGCTGGGAATGGAGTAGGATATGCATGCTGAACATTATAGAAGCTACGTTAGAGAATACAGTAGCTCTACCCTCCAGTTCCATGTCAAAATGGCTATCACCAAATGGCAATTACTGTTTAGGCGAGTGTACATCGCCAAAAATAAATGATGGCAATGTACACTCACAGCAGCTCCAAAGGCAGCAACAGGACTTTAACGTATATGGTGGGGCTGGCCACCGCACCACCCTAACTAAAGATTCTCATCTCCAGGGGTGTGCGTCAGGTGCGTAAACCAAAAAAGAATCGGCCCAACACAAAAAGCGATGCTCGCCCCAGAAGCAAAACTGTCACCCTCCCAAACCCAGCTGGCCACCCTCACCACCACACCACACAGCCAGCTCAGCAGCCGACTGCCATACTACTTCCCACATACCTGCACTCTCCTTCTGCCCCTCACACAGTGTGATCCCTTATCCCCCCGAGTGTGTACTTCCTACCACCCTCCGTCCACTGTGGTATCTTTTTTCTATCCTGCCAGGTAGCCCAGAACACAGGTGCCATGACTGAGTCACCGTTTTTACAGTCGTTCAATCGCAGTTGCCATCCTCACAGGATACCTACCCCCTTGAAGTAATCATTATAAAATACTCAGTAAATTAAATTTAGATGCTGAGATATAGAAAACAAGACACATGTAGTAGTTTACAATGGGAAAACAACTCAGCTGCAGTCTAAAATTCATGTTTCATCGTCTTCATCTGAATTTGCGGCTTCTTCAGCTCTTGCTGTCTTGAATTCTTGATGAATATGTTCCCACTCGCTTACCAGCTTCCTCTGGATCCGTAAACAGATAGGTATTTCCAGCATAGAAAATACGAAGGCATGCAGGTAAAAGGAGAGAGTGTGTAATCCCCAAACTATTTAGTTAAGCCCGTACAGCATCAAACATTTTCCTCTGAGAGCAAGTCACATATGACAGATTGGAGAATAGGTGCAGGGCAGTGCCATTAAAGTTAAAATTCTGAGCATCCCTACAAGCATTTTGCAGGGTGTTCTGCACCACTTTTGAGGCTGTTGCCAACAGTACTGTTCTCGGTTTGTCCCCTTGCTGATCTGCAGAATGGGGGAAAATCTGGTATGCTTTGATGAAACTGGGTGCTAAAGTGTCTGTCTAGTCCCAAAGCCCCTGGTAGCCAAGATTTTAAAAACTGAAGAATGTGCTCACCCTCAATCCCCTCTGGGAGCCCGACCAGTCTCACATTGGCTGCCCTATTAGAATTCTCAAGGGCCTCCAACCGGTAGTGCTGCAGGGCATTTTCTTGTGCCATTTTACTGGTCTCTTCCAATGCTTGTATGGCCAAGGATTCTATGGAAGTGGTTGTTTAGGTGGCAGTTTCAATTTTAGCATCCTGTTATCCCGTTCTCTTCAGGATGGTTTCAAATTTTCCATCTATCACCTGCATGGAAGTCACTGAAGATTTCCAAAGCAGTTCCACTCCTGAACTGAATTGTGCTGTGCAGGACTTGGCCTGCTGCATAGGCTGCTGATGAGAGTTTTTCAGTCCTCCTCACATTCCTTTAGGGCACGCAGACAGTGGCACAATTTGCATAAACCTCAAGAACTCAAGGCCAAGTGATCTGTCATTTTGTTCCCAAATTCCTTCCATTTAAGGGATTTACATCTAATGATTTATCTGTATCTGTTTTCTTCCTCACAGTTTGTTGGCTGTATTATAAACCTCTGAATGCAATCTTGCTGCCTGTCTCCATCCTCAGAGGTGCTTACCCACCCACAGCTTTAAATGGTGACTAGGGCTACATGAAGTGCTCCTGCTCTCTATGGAACTCCAGTGCAAGACTGGGCAGCACAGGGAGCAGTAGGCAGACAGTTTTTTGTACTGTGCTCCCAGGGCTGCAGAGGGGACTGGGACTGCCAGTGTTTTTCTGTTGTGTAGCATGGATCACAAACATTTGTTGCTCTCTGACACAGGAGCCAACAAGGAGCTACAGGGTATATGTGGTGCTCAAGGAAACTCCCACTATTTGCCCATTTCTGATTGATGGCACACAGGGTTGGGCACCAAACAGAGTGGCCACTCTCTTTTGGTGTCAGTAGCACCATAGAATAGTCCAAAAGCTGCAATAAGGGATAAAATGCAAAATAAATAATAAAATATGCCCAGAGGTCATGGGCACTACCGTTTTGGACCCTCTGGCATTTTAGAACTGTGGAAGGGCCCAAGGTCAATCTCGAGTTCTGGGAGAACAGCAGATCTATAAGAGGCCAGCAAGGCCTTAGGTGACAAACCCAGCTAACCCAAAAGACTGTTCAGGAAAGTGTAGCCACATTGAAGACTTCTTAAAAGTGTGGGAAGAAGAAGAAAGTAGTGTGAATAGGCACTGACACTGCGATTGTAACTGCTGCAGAGTGTCTGAGGAGATACAGCCTTCATGCAAGAGAATAAAGGAATTGTATCCCCTGTTAGAGCTGTGTGTTCATTAGGCCAGCAAGTCTGCTGGGGATCATGGACAGCCACCCAACAGCATTGAGCCCCTGCATAGGAAAGAAATGTCCTGTAGAAGGAAAGGGTAGAGAAAGTTCATGAGGCAGCCATCTGGTGAGAGTTTGTGGTTTTCCAGTTGGAGCCCACTTAAGGCTGCAAGCTCAGTTCTACAAAAGAACCTCAAACTTCGGATGTTCAGTTTTTTCAGACCATGGCATACTTTTAGGCGGAAATAAGTGGACATTTGGTTCAATTAGCTTCCCTAGTCTGAATAGTGCAGACCAGGCAAACCAATGGAACTGCAAAATGCAGTTTGCACCTGAAACGATTAACTAGGGCACAGTGTGAGTCATAGTCTGGAGGTGGAGCTAGACTCAGCTCCATGAGCCAGTATGAGCCAACGTGAGCCAGTGTGAAAGTTCACTTGTACACCCATCACCAGGCTGTTAAGTAACTCAGGCAGGGCTTTGATTCACTTCTAGTTAGGTTAGCTAGGAAATTCAGCCTCTCGCCCAAGACCCTCCCAAGACCCTGCTCCCATCACTGTGTTCTTCCCCAATTGAGATCTCAGTCAGAATCCACAATCAATTAGGCACCTTCCTAAAATATGATAATTCACATGACTTTAGTCAACCCTTAGCAGGCAACCCCAACCTCAAAATAGGTGGCAGACATATCCCCTCTCATTATGAACCCGGACTATCCACATTAGATATAAAACAACTGATGAACAGTGACGGTACCTGGCTCACCTCACCTCACCAGAGATAATACAAAAGTACAACCTTAAGAATAGCCCAATTTTTTAAATATTTCAGATCCGTCATATTTTGGTGGAGTTCTCCAGATCCCCTCTGCCGCAGACCGCTATGTATAACTTCCAGTCAGAAATAGAACCTCTAGTCACAGCACCCCATGCAGTGTCTAAGATATACCAGACCTTATATGGGCTGGCGGTATAGCCTAGAGGTTAGAGGAATGAGGTGTGAATGAGCTTGATACATCCAGCAGACCAGACCTGATTTTGATTCTCACAACCTCCACTTGCATACTGTGTGACTCTGAGCAAGTCACTTAACCGCCCAGTGCTCCCAGGTCACCCCTGAAAACAGGCACTTGTGCATAGTGGGCCTTACCCGGTTACCAAAGACTAAAATAAAAAAAATATATATATACGACAGGGCCTTCTGCACAGTTAACAGATCTGTCACACACTGGCTCTCCCAATTACCTAATACATCTTTCAACTGAAAAGCTCTGTGGAGAAACTGCCATAAATTCATTACCCAAGATAGGCTGTGGTTAATGCAATTTCAGACATTGCACGACATGTATATGACTCCAGTCAAACTGGCTAAATTTAATAGCTGGCCACAACTCAGGCCAGTTCCAGTTCTCCCACGCTAAACTACTCAGATGGCTGCTTGACCGTCTCAAGCTGTTGCTTCTTCAGCTCCCAATTTAGATCTGACTCAACTGCCAGCAAGCCTGGGACTTTCCCCAGAATCCAAAAGGTCTGGTTGGCTGATCTGTCTGTCAGTCACAACAAAAGCTCCCTCTTCAGGTGCAAAAAGGTGACAAAAGCCCAAAACTACAATTCGTACGGATTTTGACTCCAGACAGCTCCTGTAATCCGGTTCCATTTTAGGTCCCACCAGTACTGATTGGTCCAATTCGCCAGTCCAGGACCAAGATAGTGGAGATAAACAAAACAGTTCTCGCTGCAAAGAAGGCAGGTTAGACAAACTACATTATCATTATCACTCTGAATGATTTTCAGCAAATAGTTACATCTTTCAACAGCGCTCCCTCTCAGATTACTTATGACTGCAATCCAGGCAGCTCTTAAAGAGACAGTACACAGAGGCTATACAGGCACTCTCTGGCAATCACATTTAAACTACTAAAATGCAGGACACCAGCCTAGCAGTGAGCATTTGGGCAAGCTCAAGGAAGTCTTTTCAGGAACCCCCATTTGTAGGGGGGTTACACCCGTCCCAGCTTGGAGAAAACTTGGCATCCGTGTCAAGTCTGTACCATCACAATATTGCAAATGCAAACTATACTAAACATTTATACCATTAGCGTGTTATGCAAGTGATATCTGATGCATGTCAACGTAAACTTATACCTTTACTATACATATTCTCTACACTTCACAATACTATATCCATTCTGACAATACATCATGCATATTTCACACAGGTAATTTACACATTACTATGCAGAATCATGTAATAACTTCTTGTACATTGAACAATGTAAGAGGGGGCCCTTCCCTATCAGCTAACTTGGGGCTAGATGGGGCAGGGGCACCATACCTAGAAGGCAGAACAATCAACCTGAAATTGGCACTTAGGCTCAGTTTAGGTAGTGAGCTCTGAGAAACATATGCCCCTTTGTGGACTACATTGAGAGGCAAATCCACTAGCCTCCCAGGAGAATCATAACTGAAGTGTACTACTGGCTTGACAGCTCGGCCACTCTTTCTGAGGGGGACAACTACGGTCTCTGTACTCTCAGCACTGGTCTGGGGACTCTCGTCACTTATGAGGGGTGCCTCTGCCTGGACGGAAACGTCCAAACTTGGGACACTGTCGGCTCCTTGCTCTGCAGGCTCTGTTTCTACAACACTTGACTCATTTTGCAAAGGCTCAGGCACAATCAAACCTTGAGGCACTTAGGGGGGGTTGTCAGCACTCTCATGGTGTTCTTCAATTCTGGTATGTCACCAGAAAGTCTTAAACCATCAGCCCCTTCTTCAGGCAAATCATATAGTTCCACAATGCACAGAGACTCAGCATCTTCAGATGTGATACTTTGCACTTCACTTTCTGGGAGCATTGGCTCCAAGAACGAAGCTGGGGGGTAAGGCAGTCCAGAAGGCCCAGCTTCATCCCCACAATTAGTCATAGGGTTACCTCGAAACAGCTGACTCGGTTCATAAGAGAGGTAATAAGCATTGTCACATTCACTTTCATTTGAGGTGGACTGACAGTCACTATCATTCTGAACCTGCTGCGGGGAAACCTTGAACGTGTAACCACTGGGGTAGGTCAACTCTGTCTCTTTCTTGCAGCAGCATGAGTCACTGGCCCTGGGGAATCAATCTCTGAAGGTTTAGCCTCAGTTATGACTTGGCCGCCATTTTGGGCCAGTAGAAGTGAGATCGTACCAGGTCAAGGGTTCTGGCAATACCGAGGTACCCCATGTGATTGTGGAGGGACCTCAGTACCAAATTTTTAAAAGCCGTGGGCAGTACCAATTGTTGTTTGTCTACTTTGCCACTACAATCTACTGTCTCTCTATACAACAACTGATTGAGTAACTTCAATCTGGGGCCTTCTTTAAACAATAAAGCAGTTCTCAAGTCAGTTGAACATAACTTAGACACGTCCTTCCCCGCACGCAGGGCAGCAAGTGCTGACTGAATCATAGGATCTTGGGATTGAGCCCACTGAACGCTGTCATTGTCAAATTGAGGTAGTACACTAAAATCTAGAGCATAGAAGTGGCAATAAGCAGCCAGTATGCAGGTGTCAGAAGGGCCCAAGCAATCTACTAAACAGTCCACTGTGTCCACAGACATCTGTTCATCTCTATCAAACTTTTGGCACAATGCTCAGATGTGAGGTTCAGACAGCCTGCCTCAATCACTCTTGGAAGTGGGCCTTCATGATAGGGCGTCAGCATCAATATGGTTCAGGCCCGGTCTGTATTCAATAGCATACTCATAGATTGATAATGCAGAAAGCCACCGGTGCCCAGTGGTATCTAACTTAGCTGAAGTCTGTACATAGGTCAATGGGTTATTGTCAGTCTTCACCAATATCTGTGCCCCATAGAGGTATTCATGAAACTGGTCAATAATGGCCCATTTTAGCGCAAGGAACTCCAACTTATGTACAGGGTAGTTTCGCTCTGATGGGGTCAGTTCCTACTGGTGAAAGCCACTGGTCTCAAACTATCCTCATGGTCTTGATACAGCACAACTCCTAGACCCTGCAGACTAGTGTCAGTATACAGCACTTAGGGTTTGGTGGGGTCAGCATAGGCGAGGATGGGGGTGTGGGTGAGCTGGTGTATGATTTAGTGGAAGGCTGCTTCACAGTTGGGCATCCAGTGGGGCCCGAAGAGTTCACCTGGGTGGAAGTATACTTTTTCTGGCTCTTTGACAGCCCCTTTCTTACATTTATGATTGGTAGGAGAGTAACCCTGGGTAAAATTCAATAGTGGGCAAATCACCTTGGAAGAGTCATTTATGAACCTGCAGTGGTAGCCACAGAACCCCAGGAAACGTTGTAGTTCTTTCAAATTATGGGGCTGGGGCCAAGTAGTTGGGGCTTCAACCTTACTGGGATCAGTCTCTATCCCTTCTGTAGATACTATGTGCCCCACATACTTCACGGAGGTTTGGAAAAATTGGCACTTGTCAATGGACAGCTTGAGGCCGAAGTCTTCCAGTCGGTCTAGGACTTTTAACAATCAGTTCTCATGCTCCTCTAGGGTGCTCCCAAACACAATGACATCATCCAAGTACATCAGGCATTCCATCAAATTCATATCTCCCACCGCACATTCCACCAGTCGCTGAAAGGTGTCCGGGGTGCCTGACATCCCCTGTGGCATTCTCAGAAATTCATAGAACCCCAAAGGACAGGTGAAGGCTGTTCTCTCATGGTTTTCCAGGGCCATTGGAATCTGGAAATATCCGATGCGAAGATCCAAACTAAGAACTATTAGCTCCCATTCAAGCAGTCCAGGGCATCTTGTATACAAGGCACAGTGTATTGGTCTGGGATGGTCTGCTGGGTCAGGGTTCAATAATCAACACACATCCTCACAGACCCATTCTTCTTATGCACAACACAATGGGAGAGGCGTATGGGCTCCTGGATTCTTGTATCATGCCAGCAGCGAGCATTTCCTGCAGGTGTCTTCTCACATCATCTATGTCTGCTGGGGCTTGGCATCAGGACCTCTTTCAAAATGGCCGTTCATCATGCAGGCATATGTGATGCTCTGCACCCTGGACACATCCCACGTCCCATTCCTTCAATGAAAATACTTGGTCTCTCTGGGCAAATTTCTTGCTAATTCTAGCCTTCCATTCAGCTGGCAACGGGGAGTCACCAAAGTCAAACAAGTCTGGGGTCACTCTCTACTTCTCACCAGGGCACTTGATGCTGGGCAATATTGCAGTGTCTGCACAGTGTACCATAGCTAGGGTGCACCCTCTGTTCACCTGGAGCTCCGGATCTGACACATTGTGAATCTGGACCATCACTCGTCGTGCATAGACATGGGCATGAGCAGGCAAGATGCTCGGCTTGACCAATAATCCTTCTGGCAATTTTCCATTGCCTGACACATCCAACATCAGTATTTTGTTCTTGACATCTTTCTGAAGGCAGTCTTCCCCTTGAATAGTACACTGGGCATTATTGGCTAGTATCATTGATTCAGGATCCTTCTTCAAGACAATCCCCTCCAGTTCATCTGGGTCCAACTCATCGGGTCTCTGTTGCCAGTCATAAGCTCTTTTTACTAAGGCTGGAATTCTTAGGGCCCATCCAGTCAGCTGCCCTTGTTTCTCATGGCAGAGTTGTGCTAGTCTCCCAAACATGTGGGCATTTGTTCCAATTTACAGGGGAACCCCATCATACAGTCCGGTGGGGGGACACACTAGGGCCAGTGTTTCTACTTGCTCCTCTACGCCAGTGACAGTTGCAGGAAAAGACAACCAGAGGTGGGCATATCCTAGATATGGAGAAGAATTGTCGCTCAGCCCCCACACATGTAGGCCTTCCAGGGATTGTAAGGGCACATGAGATAAGTGTTTGTCATACTTGCACTTCTCCTTCTGAATCTGGCCATGATTCCTGGACTTACCACTTGCCTAGGGCACCCCCCCCTTTTCTGCAGGCACCTTCCATTATCTCTGTTCCCACTGTTCACCACCGAGATTTATCCTGCCTGTCCCATCCTACTCTAAATACCATGCCAACCTTGTTCTAGAGTCAGCCTTGAACTGCCTGTTATTTTAGTTATGTTTCTTGTCTCCTCAATCGTACATGTATGAATTTTGTGCCAACTTTGCCCTAGAGCTAGCCCTGTAACTGCCTGTGTATTTCTTATACACTCTTCTCTGTTCCTCAACTGCTCGATGTATACCTACCTTGCTTTAGAGCCAGCACTAGTACCTGTTATCTTTCTATGTATTCCTTATGCTCCCTCTGTTGTTTATGTTCGAAGTATTTACTTGTAACTACCTTCCTATGTATTCCTAATGCTTCCTCAATTGTTCCTGTATGAAGTTTTACCTGTAACTCTCCCGGGTCGCACCTGAAAATAGGCACATGGCTGTCTAGTGTGCCTACCCGGTTAACAAAAGCAAATAAATAAATACCAATCCTGAAACACAATGGTCACTTGCGACCCACTATCAAGCACAGCCCCAGTAGGAATACCATTCACAGCCACATTAGTCTCCATTGAAGGGCCCACTATCTTGGACCATTCTGGAGGGACAACAGCAGGAGCCAGTACAGACGATTTAGCCACAGAGGGGTTTGAGTTAGGATGGCCGAAGTCTTTACTGCGGTCATTTCGTGCACCCCTTGACCACTGACTCATTTTCCAAAGCGCTCCTTGAAGCTGATCACTATTTTGTCTAAGTCCTTCTAAGACTGGCATTCCCTCTTCATATGGCCATCCTTGCTGCAATTGCGACAAATGGCACACTCTCGGGGCATCCTTGGGGAAGACACAGCAGGGGATGCTGGAGCATTGACGGGAGATTGTGATCTGACTTCTGCAGGTAGTGTACAATGTCTCAAAAGTTCCTTTAGGGTGGCAGTCAATTCCTTGATCTCAGCTGAGAAGCCATTCTCAGTAGAGGATGCCTGAGGGTGCACCCCAACCCCCATAACAGTCACGTCCCGACAGGGACCAGGGTCTCTGTCAGCAGGGGATACCTCAGCGAATGCACCTGGTTGTACTTTTCAGACTTCCTTCAGCAACTCCTCCCCCCACCATTTAGCCCACGGCGGGACACTCTTAGTGGTCTCCATTTCGGAAGAGCCTTCTGGTGCCATGATTACTTAGGCTGCACTCACCCCATAATTACAATCTCCCTCTTCACCTTCTAGCTCCTGGAGTTCTTTTATCAAGTCACAGTAGTCAGGTGGGTTAGCTCTCCTATCCTGGAGCCTTAACTGGATGATCTGCAGTTTAGAATGCTTGGCATGTTGCAGTATGTGCCCCAATCTCACAAGGTTCAAATCACTAGCGGCTACCCCACCTTTCCAGTAAGCTTTCTGCAGAGCTCTTTCTAGGCGAGTAACATAAGCAAACAAACTTTCCCCTTCCATTGTTTGGTACCTTAGAATTTATACATCAAAGTCTCCCCTGACTCAATGCTCCCAAAATTGCCTTCAAGTACAGATAGGTACTTCTGAGCAGATGCATCAGGGTTCATGGACCTCAAAAATTTAATGGCTTCAAGGGCGGAACCCCTCAAACTTTCTATGATTCTTTTCCACTTCTCAGCCTCCGCACACTGCCACTCGGGTACCAATGCGGCAACATAATCGATCCAGGTCTCCCAGTCATCTTCCCCCTGGGGGGGGTGGTGCCCGAGAAGATTCTCAGCCTTCGGTAGGAGTCGTGACTAATGGCGAGTACAGATATAGGGGTCAGTATTGACACAGGCACAGAAGGTGGGGTAGTAACAGGTGCTGGAGTGGGAGGGGGTGTTGGGGAAAGAACACCCCCAGTTGGCAGGAATAGTTTCTTAAAGTCCTCTACGGTTTTCCCTTCCTCCAGCAACAACTTAGCAAATTTCTCCTTGAAAGTCTGAGATAATGGTGGGAGCTCATCCTTCCAGTGGTGCAAGTGGTAGACAAGAAGTACAGGAACTCACTCATTAGCAACTACGAAATGCAGGATGAAGATCCTCAATCTAAAGGATAGCGGTGTCAAGACACACCTATCTAATTCGACACTCGTAGATTCAATTAGAGATACTGAAGTATTTTTAGGAAAATAGCATTGCTGTACAAGTCAAATGTTGTTATGGAAACCCTAATTGCAGATTACAGGCCCAGAAACTGTCACTATGTTGCTGGTTTAAGAATTTCAGTTTCAATACCAGCGGGAAGAAGTACAGGAACTCAGTTTCTGCTGCAAAAAAGGTACAGGAACTGAGTTCCTGTGCATTCCTGTTCACTTTCAGCAGCTCTTAAAGAGACAGTACACAGAGCCTATACAGGCACTCTCTGGCAATCACATTTAAACTGCTAAAACGCAGGACACCAGCCTGGCAGTGAACATTTAGGCAAGCTCAAGGAAGACTTTGGAACCTTCATTTGTAGGGGGTTACACCTGTAGCTTGGATGCCATGGGGTTAGGTTGGAGGAATGGGGGGGATAGGGAGGTGGGGGGGGAGTGATCTTCTATGTAAACATTGTTACTGTAGATTCTGATTAACTTTTGTAGGTCATGTGTGTGAAAATCAATAAACTTTAAATTAAAAAAAAAAGTTTAGCTAGGAAATTAACTTCAAAAGCTAAAACACTTCAAAAGTTTGACCTACACTAGTCCTGCAACAGAGGGCTGCTAAAGTGATACATTTTAGAAGGAAAAAAAAGGGGGTAAAAAAGGAAAGGCAGGCTGAGCAGAAGTGTTGCAGCAGGCCTCTGAAACCAGGGGCTTGCTTGAGGGGGAAGAGACTGGACTCTGGAGGAGGAGGTGATGTATGCTTAGAGCTGGGCAGTGGGCAGATGGGGCATATGGTGGCAGTCTGCCAGTGCTCACTTGTTGCCTAATCTCAGCAGTGCAGCTCACATTTTTTCTTTCATTACAGAACTAGCATTTAGCAGGGTACTACAAATACAAACATATTTTGACTGAAACTTTGACAAAAGCATGAGAAGTGATTTCTTTTTTGGAGTTATATTTCATTTTCTAATTTTACTGGGAAATAAGTGTGTGCAGCTGGCAGCAGGACAGTGCCTGGCTACTGTTAGTTGGCACCTTGATGGAATCCCATAAAAAATTGTAATAATTTTTCTTTATTCATGTTCATGATTTCAGGTTTCATTATGGTGTCAGTTTCACTTTACAATTTACATTCCCTCAAGTTGCAGGCTTGCTTGCAGCAGTTACTTCTTCTTCCTCCTCCTCTTGAGTCCTGAAGGAACTTTTTGCAGTGTGACCTGGGCAGTGGACCAGGCATCAATTGTGAGTCAGCTAGCAGCATGCTGGTGCCCGGCCCCTGGTAGTTGGCCCTTGGTGGCATCCCATAACATTTTTTTTAATTAATTTTTTCTTTTTGTTGCACTTTTCGAATTTAAATTCTTAGTCTTCACGTTCATAATTTTTGGGGCAATGTTGCTCATGAAACCATTGCATATGACACTTATCCATGGCATAACAGGAAGACTTGTCCATGTGTGACACTGTCCCAATGGGCACACAATTTCTGGAACCAGTTGTCCACACTTTGGGATGCTGCACTGTCGTCTTCACTCACTCTTCTTCAGATTAATGTTTGTGCATTTTTGGCAGGTCTACACAGGTCGAAGAAATAATTTGGAGGGCAATGTTGCTCATGAAACCAGTGCATTCAACACTCATCCATGGCATAACGGGAAGCCATGTCCAAGTGTGCCACTGTCCCAATGGGCACACAATTTTTGAACCAGTAGCCTATGCTGTGGGATTCTGTACTGATATTTTGCACCTGTTTTCCTTTTCTAGTGGCACTTTGGCATCACCAGGAGGCATCTGGAAGCCTATGCAGTCTAAGAGGGGAATGTTCATGGGTCTCCAGGATCATCAGAACCTTTCAGATGTTGCCCTGGGATGCTCAGAGCTGCACTGGCTTAAAATTGAGGGACTTGGCATTTTCTGTGGGGACCGTGCTTGCTGTTTAGCAGAGACCATCCAAGTGGGAGCTCCAGACTCAAACCACCAGCGCTGGGAAATACCGCTCAATTTCTCAGAGTTTATCCTGTAGCTGTGAGTGCAGTATGCACCAGTGTGTGTGTTGCACTGAGAGAGGAAAAGAAAGCAAGCTTGTGTAGGAGAGATCTTGGGAGACAAGAACCTGTGAGGCCTGGTTTTCAGCCATTACTGTTGCTGTTGCCAGGACTAGAGGAGCCAGATTGGCCCTGAGGGAGAACTGCAGTGTAGGAGCTTTTGGGAGATGAAAGTTTGCTGCCGACTGTATTGGCCAGCTTGCCCTAAAGGTTACCCCCCACATGATTTGCATCCCACGCATCATGTACAGACTTGATCAAATTTACGCAAATAAATCATTTTTCTTCTTCTTTAAACTTGGAGTGGACAATGGACTTTATTTATGGCATTGTGTGATCGTACTAAGTTTGCCCCCAAAGCTGCTGTCACCCATCGCTGCTAAGTATGGCCGGCACCCCTTTGAAAACATCTACTAGGTACCCAGGGAATGAGGTTAGTTTTCTGGGACTGTGTTTCTGGTAGCAAGTGCTCCCTCCCCCTAAGTTACCGTCTGGCATACACCTGGACACAGGGAAGGGGGCTTACATATATTTCTGTGTTTAGTGACTTAATGCTCTCCCTCATCAACTGCATTTCAACGGGTTTGAAACAATTCAAATGAGTGGTGCCACAGTAAATGTAAAATGAGCTCCTTAGAGACTGAAGGCTAAATCTGATCATTTGTGGGACTTATGGGAGAGACATGTGAGAAGTTGTCACTGCACAGTACTTACCGCATCAAATCAAATCAATTTTATTTGTAAAAAAGGCGCATTTCCAAGCCTGTTCAATGTGCTTGTATAATGGTTATAAAACAAACAAATATTACAATATTATTTAAAACTACATTTAAATATCAGAACATGAATACTTAGAATCCTTATCATATCCTGATAATTTATACCAACAATGTTCAGTATCCTATCAGCAATCAAGAAAGGCCAAGCTGAATAAATATGTTTTCAACACAATCTTAAAACTCTCGACGATCAGGCACTCCCTCACCCGATGAGGTAGAGAGTTCCACAGGGTAAGGGCAACAAAAGCAAAAGAGCAGGCCCCTGATGTTTTAAGTCGAACCACGGGAACCTCTAACAACCCCTCATTGGAGGACCAGAGTGAGCAGTTGGGGTGGTAGGGGCAAAGGAGATCTTGCAAGTAAAGAGGTCCCTGCCCATGTAGGGGCTTTATAGGTCAGTAAACCAACCTTGAAGGTGGTCTGCCACTGTACCGGCAGTGAGTGCAGTCTGCAGAGCACAGGCATGATATAGCTAGATCTTGAACAGCCAGTCAACAGCCTGGCCACCTGCATTCTGCACCAGCTGCAAGTGGCAGATATCAACCCCTGGAAGCCCTAGGTAAAGAGCATTACAGTAGTCAAGGTGGGAGATCAAGAAGGTGTGGACCAAAGTTGGAAGATTGTCGAGCAGAACCAGGAGCTTTATCCAGGTGATATTCCTGTGCTGATAAAAAGAGGGCTTGACAATGGCCAATATCTGAGATTTAAGCATCAGGCCATCATCAAGAATAACACCCAGATTTCGCACCTAACCAGTGGTCGTCAGCTGAACACCCCCGAGCCAGAGCTCGGAGGGCTGTCCAGCCAGCAGCCCTCACCATGATGACCTGGGTCTACCACCAACATCTCAGTTTTAGCTAGGTTCAACCACAGCCAGCTAGCGCTCATCCAGTCCTGGATCTCGGAATGGCAGTTTTTAAAGACTGAGAGGACTCCATCCTGTTCGAGCACAAAGGACATGTATAGATGAGTATCATCTACACAGCAGTGGAAACTCAGACCATACTGCCAAATAATGTCTCCCAATGGCAGCATGTACACTGCGAACAACATGGGTGACAGAATGGAGCCCTGAGGTAGCCCACGGGATAGATGGAGAGGGGCTGAGGAATAAATCCCTGACACCACTCTCTGAGTCCTACTCTCGAGGAACGATCAAAACCAACTGCGGACTATACCAGACAATCCACAGATGAATGGCAGATGCTCCAACAATACACCATGGTCCACAGTGTTGAACACAGCAGAGAGATGAAGAAGGACTGAGACTGAACAAGTCCTCTGATCTCTCGCTATTAGGAGATCATTAAGTTCCCAAACAAGTGCCGTCTTGGTACTATGCCTTTTCATAAATCTGGACTGGAGAGGATCATAGATGTCGTGGATGGACAAATGATGATCCAACTGCAACGCAACCACCTTCTCAATAACCTTACCCATAAAGGGCAGGTTAGAGACCAATCTGTAGTTAGCCAGACAGTCTGGGTCAAGGGAGGTCTTTTTAAGGAGCAGTCTTACGATCGCTTCCTTTAGGGGTTCAGGACCCTCCCCAATGGCCTGCAGACTATCTGAGCCATGACCGGACCAATCTCCTCATTGCATTACACAAGGAGGTGCATTGAGCCTGGGTCCAGACTACAGCCGGTTGGCAGCAAAGTCTGGCTCATCCTCATGATGTCAGTGATCGCCAGCTGGATGAACTCAGACCAGGCAAACTGGGTACTTGCAGCCTCTCACCGACCTCCGCAACACCTAATAGAGGGGGCTAAACAGATCCCATATCTGATGGTGGCAACCTTATCTGCAAAAAACTGAGCAAACTCATCACACTTATCCTGTGAAAAAGCACCTCCAGACTGAAGACAGATTCGATTGCACAGTCTGTCCACAGTCCAGCAGAGTTGAGCTGGTTGATTTTGTACAGTGACAATCTCCCTGGACAGAACTCTGCCTTCTTGTGTGTGATTACTGATTAAGAGACTGTATAATAATCCATCAATCTAAGTTTGTCAGCAGCCAGACCCATTTTCTGCCAGTGCCTCTCCAACCTTTGCCCCACTCTCCTCAACTCCTTCAAGGTCCCAACAAACCATAGGAATCTTGGGTGAAGAGTGAGGTGGTGAACATGGACAGGAGCTAAGGAATCCAGGGCCTCCATCACTGCCTTATTATAGGCCCGTACTAGATCCCCTGGATCCAAGCATTTCCTCAGTATACCCGATAGGTCAAGTACTGTCATTAAGCCATCTGGGGTCACACCCCTTAAAGGGTGGTACCAGACCATCTCCATAGGGGCAGACCTATTGGGGGAGCCGTGAAACTGAAAGCTATGGAGTGATGGTCAGATCACCCAACTGGTTCCACCATCAGGTCAGAGATCTCTATCCCCAAGAGGAATACCAGGTCCAAAAAGTGGCCATGAATGTGGGTCACAGAGGTAATTACCTGTGTGAGGACCAACAAATTCATTAATTGGAGGAAGTCTTGACCAAATTACGAGAGTTCATTGTCAACCCAGGCATTGAAATCCCCCAGAATTAACCATCTGAGGGATTCTAATACCATATCAATGATGAAATCCATGACTTCCTGCAGGAACTCCTATGGGGAATTCAGGGGAAAATTATGGGAAAAGGAAAATGATCTACTTAACCTTCATTCTTCCTCTCCCTCCCTCCCTGCCCCCCCACCAACCTCCAACGACCCAGGCTCGTTCCTGAACCCGGGTGACCAGTGTGGCATGAGGTACCACACCATATTCCCATGATTTATTAAAAAGGGTTGCCAGTGGTGTTACTAGTTCTCCCCTTGGTTCTTTTGTAATTCTGGGGTGAATTCCATCAGGCCCTATTGCTTTATCCATCTTCAGTTTTAAGAGTTCTTTCAGAACCCTTTCTTCTGTGAAAGGACTAATATCAACCCCCCTATCCAGAGTGCTTCTATTGACTGAATTAGGTATCTCCCCCTGCTTTTCCATTGTGAATACTGAGCAGAGGTATTCATTCAGTAGCCCTGCTTTTTCACTGTCACTCTCTGCCCAACCACCTTCCTCTTTATTCAGCCAAGGTATCCCTGCCTTAGTCTTCCTTTGCTCCCTAATGTACCTATAAAAGGTTTTATCCCCCTTCTTAACCGAGTTGGCAATCTTTTCCTCGGTTTGGGCCTTTTCTATTCTGACTGCCTTCCCCACTTCCTTCTGCTTTAACTGGTACAGTTCTCTGTCCTGCTCCTTCTGTGTTTCCTTATACTTCCTGAATGCTATCTTTTTCTCCCTTACCTTCCCCGCCACTTCTTTTGAGAACCATAGTGTTTTTTTTCTTTTGTTTTAATTTGTTTATTTGCTTCACACAAAGGCTTGTTGCCTCTGTGATGGAGGTTTTTATATTTCCTCATTGTTGCTCCACCCCAGCTTCTTGCCTGTTTGCTAGTGCTTTTCTGAGGCACTTTCCCATTTTGACAAAATCATTCTTCCTGAAGCCCAGTACCTTCACTTTTGTATGGCTTGACTCTATAGCTAAGTTTATCTTGAAACACACTGTTTGGTGATTGCTTGTTCCCAGATGGCTACCCACTTCAAGATCGGAGATCCTCTGTCCATCCCCATTTGAGAGTACCAGGTCTAAGACTGCTCCCTCCCAAGTGTGTTCCAAAACTAGCTGCCTGAGACATGCCCCCTGTAGGGCATCGAGAATGGCCCTGCTCTTAGATATGGCTGCAGCAAAGGTGCTCCAGTTAACATCTGGCATATTCAGGTCCCCCATCAGCAATACCTCCCCTTTCTCTGCCATCCCAAGGATGCCTTCTATCATTTTCTTGTCCATTTCTGCCCCCTGAGATGGGGGTCTGTACATAACCCCTGTGCACATTGTGGTGCCATTTCCAGTCTCCAGGGTGACCCACAGTGCCTCCTCTCCTCTCTGTTTACCCTTTAGTTCTGTTGCTTTGATCCCTTCCCTGACATAGAGAGCTACTCCTCCTCCTCCTCCTCTTCTTCCCTCCCTGTCCCTCCTGTAGATTGTGTACCCTGGTATGTTAGCATCCCAGTCATGGTTCTCTGTGTACCATGTTTCTGTGACTGCCACAATATCCAGGCATCCCTCTTTCATCAAGGCCACCATTTTGGGGAGCTTTTTACCTAGACTACGGACATTGGTACTCATTACCCTCCATTTTTTTATGGCTTTATTTCTTTTTGCCCCATCCCTGTCCTTACTGCCTTTGCCTTTTTCTCCATTTACCCCTGCCCTTCTCCCTATTGACTGCTCTATCTTGGTGTTTGCCTCACTAACTACCCTGATTTTTTGGAGGGCCTAGGATTTCCCTTCTCCTTTTTGGTGCCTCCCTCCTTGGCTAGTTTAAATGCTTGCCAATGAAGCATTTAAACCTATCACCTAGGATCCTGGTTTCTCCTCCTGGATAGATGCAGACCATCGTGCCCTGGATAGATGCAGACCATCATGCCTGTATAGGCCTGCATCCCTCTACATGGAGCCCCAGTCCCCAATGAAGCCAAATCCCTGAGATCTGCACCAGTTTTTCAACCAGCCATTGAATCCCATGGTGCAGAGTACCCTAGCATCATCCATTCCATAGAGAGGTAGCACTTCCAAGAAAGTTACCATGTGTGCTACTTGTCTAAGGCCCCTCCCCAACTCCACAAACTCCTGTTGCACTGCTCTGATCAGTAATACTTTAAAGTTAAATGCTTCAGATAGCATACTTTTTGTTTAGGTTTTTTTTTTTTAGATAAGTATTATTATATGTGTCAAAGCTTGGTGAGACGATATGTTTTTTTTAACAGTATTATTATGTGTGTCAAAGCTTGGTTTTCTCTCAGAATTCAGTCTGCACTGCTACTAGTTTTCATAACCCATCAGATGCCTGAAAAGATTACCCTGCTATGCACCAACACTCAGTGTGACTGTCACTCGGGGTAGCTCTAGGTCTAAATCCCACTAGAGCAACTGCTCACACAGTACGGGGCTCTTTCCCAAAGGACAAATTATAACACTTTTCTTTAGATACTGTATGGTAAATTTGTAGTCTGTCTCTTCAAAAGTGGAT
The DNA here is from genome assembly GCA_016271365.2 of Neoceratodus forsteri. NCBI lineage: Eukaryota > Metazoa > Chordata > Ceratodontiformes > Ceratodontidae > Neoceratodus > Neoceratodus forsteri. The sequence continues at coordinate 253,429,213 of CM028137.1, read as the reverse complement.
CACAAGCTTGCCAATTTACCCCTGCTTATCCAGTGACTCAGTCACAGAAAGCACAGAGTGCATAAAAATAACATTTAATACTCCATAATATTTATGTATGTTCCAGGATAATACAAACTAAAGGCTATGGAGAATACAGTATTTCTATAGAGATAATAAATGAACTAATTTACAGAAGATATGGTTCACACAGGGAAAACCTACCTTAAAGTTATCTAAATTCTACCTCAAAGCTATCTAAATTCTCAGTAGAGTAGAAGAAGTTTACCTCCCATCTAGGAACTGCAGAGTTATGGCAGACTTGAACCTGTGATGTTACTAATTTATAAAGTCTTGTACCGCGGGGGGGGGTGTACCATTGGTCCCTTCTGAGCAGGTAAAGAATCAGGGTGTGATCCTTAATGGTGGCTTGACATTTGATTCTCATGTGTCGGTTGTCATTAAGAGTGGATTTTACCATCTGAGGAACATTGCCCCGGATCCGGTACCTCCTATCACCTGATGACCTGTCCACACTGGTACATACCTTTGTCAAGTGCAGGCTAGATTACTGTAATGTCCTGTACCTAGGGCTTTCTGGAGGTAACCTTCACTGGCTGCAGCTTGAGCAGAATGCAGCAGCCTTATTACTTACAGGTGTAAGAAGAAGTGATCATGTTACATCGGTCCTCTGTGAGCTGAACTGGCTGCCAGTTAGGTGGAGGATTATCTTCAAGGTAGGTCTTCTGACCTACAAGGCCCTGCACAATAGGGGGACCAGTTTATCTGCAAGATCTCCTCATGTTCCACTGCCCAAGCTGGGCTCTCCATTCTGCCAAGGGTTGCCTCCTTGATGTTTCTAGGGTGAGGCTGTGACACTCGGGTGTTCAAGTATTTTCTATGGTCACACCCACCCTATGGAACTCTCTTCCTAAACAGCTATGGGAGTCTACCTCGAAAGAACCCTAAAAAAGGATTTAAAAACATTTCTATTTAACTGGCTTTTAATGGATTTTAATTTTGAATCAGTGATAGGTATTTTATGTATACTATTGCTGCTTCATCTGAAGTGTTTGTTTAACTATGATGCTGTTACTGCATTGTGTCTGTTTTTAATTGTTCAGCACTCTGAGTCCCTGAAAGTGGACGCTTTTTAAATAAAATTATCTATCTATCTAAAATCCCAGGCATAACTGAATTTTTATTAAAAACATAAAAAAGAAATACCTTTGGTTGTCCGGGCCAGTATCCCTGCATCACTGGTGACACGCCTATCTCTGAGTTTGCTCTCTGGGAAATACTTTTTTCCCAGACTGGTCCAAACTGCATTTCTGTATTTGCTTCAGCCTGCATTGTTGTCCTAGCCAAAAGTCTTATTATGCCTTGGCCCTGTTTACATTCAAATAGGTTGGGGGTAAGGCCGGACATCGATTAGTGTCTACAACAGTACAGTAGGTAGGGATTTTAGGGCAGGCTTCATGGGCAAGGAGACCCTTTTCTGCCAACAACTTCTATGTTTCTTTTTTTCCTATGAAAGGTACTTAGCCCTCTGAAGTTCACCCAAAGTGAAGGACCTTTACTGGATAGGAAAAGGACAGCTTAAACAAAGGCCACTCCTAATTAAGTGGCCCATGGCATGGGACACTGCGGAATGTAGTTTTTCGGTTTCCATCAGACCTCACACCTTAGCTGAAATACTTTCTAAAGGTATAGATAATAAAAATAAAACACATGCACACACACACACACACACACACACACACACGCACACAGGCACACACACAAAATACATTGAAAGTTGTCACAATACTTCAAATGAGACACTTACAAATTGTTGATGCGCCAGGACCATAAGTGTAGCGTGTGCCATATAGACTGGTCAGCTGTGACACAGCTGCACTGGCAAGATTATTCTGTAGGAAAGAAAGAAATAAAACTGAGTGAGTGGTGCTGTAACTATTTACATAGGGTAATCCTTTGAGCATATTTATTTTTTCTAGAAATTAACTAACCTCATGTTTGGTTGGGGAAAGGGCAGTTGTTTAAGGAAACTGGCTAGTGCAACTCAATAAATATTATAGTTTATTCTGACAAGTGACATAGAATCTTTGATGTCCACAAAGCATATGCTCCACGTATCAAGGGTATGATTGAATACCCATATGGAGATACCCATTCTTCAGCTTGATTTTACTTACCTTAATGCACTGCAAGTTTACTGACAGACATAACAACCTGGAATATCCTAATACATTGACCTAACCAGTTAGTCAGCTGAGGTATATGGAATAGTTCAACACATGACAAATATGGCAGGACTGCATTGCATAAATGTAAGATGGCTTGATTTGGTTTATAATTATATTGCTATGATGAAAGCTTGTGCAAATGCTCTGATTTGACTTTATACTTAAATTATGCAATGGAACTATAAACCCAGTTTCTCAGAGGGGGTTGTTTGGTATACCTCTTCTTACAGGGAAAATGTTATATCTCTGTGCTTAGAAGGTGCTACTGACTCACGTGCTGTCCTTTCCTTAATACTGGTACAGCATCCAAATGCACATCTTCTAACTGTAAGGGTTATAGGTTTTTTGGATGTAATGAGAAGCCACCATGTAGCCCAAGTACAGTCTTTCACTTTTAATTACTGATTGTTTGGTTGCTGTGCATATCTCCAAACCACCTTTTCTTGCGTATATTAAATGAATTCTCTTTTATCACTGCAAATGTTGCTGCTGTGATATACTACCTTATTAAAAAGGATATAAAACTCCAGAAAACTGATTGGCTGAGATGCTTGGAACCCTATGCTGATATCCCAGCATAATATGGCATGGAAGAAGATCTGTGACCTCACTGACCTGTTTACATTATTAAGTCACCACTGTATCAATATACCTCAATTCACTTACTTGTATGTAAAAATGAATGTAGCATCTGCCATTTGCTGGCCAAACAGCAAAATTACAATGGCTCAATAGGATTACTTTTTCTTTTTCTCCATTTTTATATCATTTCAACTTTTTACATATTTAAATTAAACATTTTTTTGGACAATTATTTATTTACTAATTCTAATGGACCAATTTCTTAATTGTAATAAGCCATGGTAGGGGATGCTTTGTGTTGCGATAATGGCGCTTCTTAGCTAGGGGAAGCACTTGGCCTTTGATCTCATGCTTTAACCCACCTAAGGGTGTTATTATTCCCACACAAAGCACACCCTGTTATGCCTTATCACTTAAATATATGGTCCCAGGAGTGTTGAAGTTCAGCCGCTGCAAAACAGACTGCAGCATGCATGTGTTGCCACAGAATGCTTGATTTTGAAGACTCATTTTAAAAATAATAGTGTAACTTCCTATTGGCTCTAGCTGATCAGTAGGTTCATGCACCTCAAAGGGGTTAACTGTAGCCAGCCAAGAGACTGGATTAGCTGGGACTTTTCAGGGGGAGTAGCTCACTTCTAGTGACTGATGAGTCTTCAGGCATGATTGCTTACTCAGCCCAGTTCAGTTCAGTTCAAGGAAAACAGCCGGAAGGAGCTGCTGTCTGCAGGTGAAGGGGCTGAAAGCCTTGAAGAAGCTGAACCATCCAAGTGTTGGGATCTTGGCTGTGGCCATTTATCATGGAGCCCCTGTGGAGTGGAAACCCCACAGTGTGCAAAACCTCTAGAGAAGTTATTTCTTTACATGCAGTTAAGTTAACAGCCTCTTAGGTAAAACATGATTGTTCTGAACATTGAAATGAAGAAATGTGTTAAGGTACCTCAGTGCTTGCCCCATGCTTGGTAGCAGGGGGGATACCCTGTAATGGGTGATGCCTTCTTGCAATTGAAATGTTATTAGGTGAACAAAAGAAATCATGGTCCATGCTGCATGGAAAATATATATCTATCTATATATATACACACACAGTATATAAAGTTGCAAAAAAACATTAACAATACAGTTAGGGTCAAAGCGACAAAAGTTGGGAAATGAGTCATTAGGGTTTTCAAGTTTAACACCCCATCCTCCCCAACCAGACAGAAGAGCAGGTGTGGGATGTGCCTTGGGCTTCTCAAGTCTAACGCTCACCTCATTCCATCTGTAAATAAGGTTAGATGTGTAGACTTTACGAGAATGGGGTGAGCGTTAGGCTTGAGAAGAACAATCACATTTTACCTCAGAGGCTGCTAGCTTAACTGCATGTAAAGAAATAACTTCTCTTGAGAATTCTCATACTGTGAGGTTTCCACCGCACAGGGCTCCATGGTATATGGCAGAAATGCCTAATGCCTCATTTCCCAACATTTGACGCTTTGACCCTAATTGAAGCATTAACAAAGTTTTTTGCAACCTATTTCCTTATTTTTTGAGATAGTATAATAGTATCCTTATTTTACTATGAGAGCGCAGGGTGCTTTGAACCCTGCACTACCATCCCTCTATAGATGCTTCTATTTATAGGACAACAGTGGCCAAACTGTCAACATAGCCATCTTATTAACCCAGATCATGTACCCAGCACAGAAAATGTTTAAAACCCCACCAAACCATAATTCTGCACAACTGCAATGCCATTCTGTCCCACAGGTGTGAAAACACATTTTGGGCAGTATTTGACTAATGGTAGCTATGACATACAATATATGAGATGGGGTAATAAGAAGGCTATGTGGAAAACCCGGTGGCCAAAATATTTAAAATTTCCAAAGTTACAAGCATGCATAGGGAAATTTCAATGAATGGTCATAACTTTGGCATTTATTTTTTTCATATTTTGACCCCAAATTTTCAACATAGTCTTCCTATAACCCCACCTCATAAACCCTATAGATGAACATTTTCAAATTCATGCCAAAACGCCATTCTATGCTACAGGTGTGAAAACATGTTTCAGACAGAATGTGAAAAAGGACAGCTGTATTGTTCATGAGGTGGTGTGAAAAAATGGCTATGTTTGAAAATCTGGAGTCAAAATATAAAAAGTTACCAAAGTTACACATGTGCGTAGAAAAATTTCAATGAACATGGGTAACTCAGCCATTTTTAGGCATGTTTTCACATGGGCTTTTTGGGACCCTGCCTCTGAACACTGGCACTGTCATTTCGTTAATCGGTCCCTAAAGGTGATTTCACGCAGCCACTGTGAAATCACCTTCCAGACCCAACTAATTAAAAAACAGTGACACTGTGCATGAGGTTAGGTCCCAAAATGCCTGTGTTGAAAATTTGATGAAAAAATACCTAAAAATGTCAAAGATATCAACGTAACTTCAAAACACCATTGAAATACATTATACAGCATTTACCTTGATTCCTCAATTTGCAGTTTGGCTTTGAAGAGTGCAGACATGTCCCAGTCCAAAGAAGATTACAGCAGATGACCTCCAAAGGTAAGTATAGAGTAAGGAGGGTGTGGGGTGGTGGGTGCTCAGTTTTAGGGTGGGGATGTGGGAGTGGGATGGCAGGGATGATGAGGGATCATTTTCGTTTTTTCAGGTTTACAAAAAGAAAGACATCTGGGGATTTATTTTCTTTTCAGGAAATTAATAAAAATATATTGGGACACTGAGGATGGGCTCCTCAGTGATCCACACTGCTGGGGGAAGAGGCTGTTAATACCCTGATGTCAACAAAGAAATAAAACAATGGGCTGTGGCTGGGAGCTGGCTGGCATCCGACATCAGGATGCACAGAAAGAAAGAGATGGCAATCAGAGGATGGGGGTGCCACTAGACACCAGGGAAACATTGTGGACAGCAATTGGAGGATGGAGGGTGCCATTAGACACCAGGGAAATGAATTACTTTAGGGCAGGGCAATTGGAGGGTAGGGGGTGCTACTAGACACCAGGGAAATTACTAATATTACAGGGACAGAAATCAAAGGGTGGGGTGCCACTGGGCACAAGGGAAACATAGGGGCAGGAGTAGAGGAGGGTGGGGGGCTACTAGGTACCAGGGAAAAACATTAAATACTGGGGAGGGCAGTGGAAGGGGCAAGCAAGGATTCTTGAGCATTGAGAAAGGATCCTTTGTTGTGACTCGTGATACAAAAAAGGATTTTTTTTTTCATATCACGCTTTCACAAAAAAATATTTATTATATGAAAAAAACACATTTATGGGGCATATTTCTAACTCTGAAGTACAGATTGCATCTAACGGGGGCCAGGTGAGACAGTTAGGTGTGGTGGTGTCTCTCCAGGATGTTATTTTTTTGACTTTTGAAAACAATAATTAAGAAAAAACTGAAACAAGATAGCCACTTATGAAAAAGGATGTGTATCTCTAAAAAAGGATCGTATTCTTGCAGAAAAGGAATGAGTCTCATGAGAGTGAATGCTTTTTCATAAGAACAAATCCTCGCCAATTTTTCTCCCTCTATCTTGAAAAGAGATCTTCCCATTGAAAACAATGGGAAATGAAAAATGTAATATCTTTACAACAGAGTAATATTTTTTTCACAAAACTAAGCATACCTGTTCTGTTAACCAAGCTGGTTCTACCACACAAAAATCACACCAAAATTCTACACTGCCTGGACATGTACAGGAGAGGTGAGAAAAAAAAATGCAAAAAGTGGTGACTTCATGACTTTTTGCACTGTCTGGATCTCAGAATCCACACATCCAACCAGAATGAAACTTGCCACATCAACAGATCTATCCCATGAGACAATGCATACCAATTTTTGAGCAAATCCATTAATCCATTGAAAAGTTATTAAAGTGCAACATTTGAGTTTTAAATATTAAACATGTTATTCAACCCCCAACTATGCACATATAAAATTTATATATCTTTGTTAATGCACTAGTTAGGGGTGAAGCAACAAAAGTAGAAAAAATGTGATGTTAGGGTTTCCAACCTTAACCACCCCACCCCACCCACCAGACAGCAACAGGAAAAATCTTTACTGTTTCACCTCTCCTGTGTCTTTGCTAATCAGGCATTGGGTGTGCCTTGGAGTTGTCAGCCCTAATGCTCACCCCATTCGATTATGAAAGAAGCTGAGCTGTGTAGAGTATATGAGAATATTAATGCACTCTGGAGTCTGCAATCCATATGATGTGCATTTAAGCAAATTGGTGGTTCCTCACCAAATACAGCAGTTCATAATTTTGCAAGGGTAGCTGTACAGAAATAAAATGCTTGTTAGAACCTCCACTGTACTGAGGGAGAAGCATGGCTTCCATGTGCGAAGCACAGTTCTTCAGCTGTTTCCACCATGTCCACATATTGGAGCTGTAGAGAGATGTGCATGGCTTGACTCCTTTCTCTGATCTGTCTCTAAAAAGTACTTATTAGGTAAACAGTCTGACCTGTGTGAGGATCAGCTTTTGGGTGAGGCAGTCCCCAAGTGAGGTGTAGAATTCTCTCATTCTGTGCTTTCAATTCTCCTGGTGCCATCTTTGTTTTAAATGAAAGAAAAATCCTGTTTCCCTTGAGTGTTTGCTCCCTCCTTCCAATTACTGACTCAAGTCCTGGTGTCATTCTTTTTTAATTATAGTACTTAAAGAAAACTCCTCCCACTCCTGCCTCTCCTTACAAGGGTACCCTGTCTAAAACCCCTGACCATGACCTGGATGGGGCAACTGCATTGCTGCAGGTGGTGGGGAGCTGTCCATTGATTGATGGAGAATGCCTGCAGCATTTCTGTTCCCCAATCCCACAGTGAATGAAAACACCTACAGTGGAGCACCTCTGTGAACCATTCACACTGATCTGCTGCCAACAGACAGGTAAGTGTAAATGAGACTTAAAAGGGCACACCCAGTGATTTCAATGGATTGCTTTTCAAGTTCCCTGTTTTTGGTCATCTTCTACATAAGAATATCTTTTTCAGCTTCAAATTTGCTGAGCAATTTTAATGTACGTGCTTTATGGATTGTAGAGTTTTTTTGTCGAAAAGCTGTATGTCAGTCTTTAGTCCCCAAACCTTTGCACTGTAGTTTTTCTAATACTTTAATTCTTTGGGTTTAACATGACCCAGCTGGTTGACACATTTACCCCTTTCTCTGGGTTGGGGCAATAACAATACAACACAGACGAGTTCCATATTAACCCCCACTTTTCCTGTAACAATGTACTCCCCACACCACTTTCAAAACGTATACCTCAGTCTTTCCCTAATTTGCATCACTCCTCTCCCAAAATCTGCACCCTTGCATTCTTTTCAAAATTACACACCTCTCAAAATTTGCTCAGTGACAACCTGTATGAAAGGTATACCCTCACTGTCTTGTGATTTCTGTTCTTGTCTTCTCTCCTATGTGCAACCTACAACACCTGATATTTGCCCCTCTGCACCCATATTGAGATGTGCGTCTCTGTACAACTCCTTAATGTTTTACCCCAAAACCTTCCAAACAATTTGTGCCCTACACTCTTCCACCAGTTTACACCCTCATATTCCCCTAATAATGTGCCTGCCCACTTCAAAATGTTGCACTCTGTACCTCCCAAAACATTCATCACACAGCACTCCTAAATTTCTACCATATCCCCTCCTAAAATCTACACCCCTTTAAAAAAGTAACCTACACCTACAGTAAGTGACTGTATTTGTTTTCACTTGTTTTAAAGTGCTGTTGTTCAGGAACCACATTCTATGCTGAAAGGATTTTTGTTGGTGGAGGAGATCATTATTACTGTTGACAACTTTTAAATAAATAAATATTTGCACACTCCAGGATGTGCATAATAGTAAATTTTATCTACTCCTTGATTGCCTGCAAGCATTTTGTGCCTTACAAAAAAACCCAAGGCATGTATAAATCTTACAATTAAAAACACTCTGTAATGTTTAATTGTTTAACATCTAATTAACGAAATGAAGTAGTTAGTTAAGATGTTCATATTAATACTTACCAGCTCAGTGTGGTGGGCTGCAAGACCAGATGTGTAAGAATAAGGGAACAACAGCATCTGAGAGTAAGAATGGATGGTTAAGTAAGCCTTGATGCTAAAGATGTTCTTACGAATGAAATTAGCAAGATTCTGAGACTCAATCTCAGACTCTGGAGCAGATCCACAGTAGGTGTCAGAACATGGGCTAGATGATGCACCAACAGCTACAAAAAAAGATAAATATTTATTAGTGGGAACTATAGGTTCTATTTAATTTATATCCATTGCTGTTTTATTCTCAGTTCTCTATCCACCTTTCCCTGTCGGTTTATTACTGCACATTTTTACTAAGGACATTTTTTTAATTACTATTTTCACCCCTTCTCCTACCCTGATGGATCAAGCTCTGTTCTGGGCCAGCCACAAGCCCATATTTCAATACTATCTGGAGGCATTGCCACTGATCTCCAGCTACTTACTGACCACAGTCAATACCTTTTATGTCCTGGTCTCATTCCTCTGGGTGGAGCTGTCTATCTGGGAACTAAAGCTGGCAAGAATGTTTCCCATACGTAGTGTGAAGGCTATGGAACCAGGATATCTGGGCACCATGACTGGGCAGAGGAGAGGGAAGTGCAGTGACATCAGTTGCCTATATACCACCTTGTTTTGCCCTGCATCTGATTTTGCTAGCACAGTCGCACCCCTCATTGGGAGTGGGGGCACACTCACCATTCAGAAGTGGGCTGGGACCCATTCAGCCCTCCATACTGCTGTTGATACGTCTATCACATGCTGGACACTTGATGCTGCTGCTCAATGTGTCAGCATTGTCCCTTGTTGTGCCAGAGGCTGGATTTTTCCTCCCAACATAGGGATGCCTATTCCTACTTCCATGACTTGCCTCTGCCACCAGAGATCAATCGTGTATTGTCAGGAGTCACCCACCCTCTCTGGGGCAGTAGGTATTCAGAACAGATGCTCACCACTGCTTCGTCCTCTGGCTGCTTGAATCTGCAGCCTAAGGGTGCCCACATATGCCTTCAACAAACATGCTTCCCAATTGGCCATCAGATTGTTTAGTGAAGACAATAAATGCTGTATGTGTGGGGTATTTTTGTAACAATAGTTCCTAAGCAATTGCATGAACATAATGTTTAAAATCTGATTAAGTAAAATAAGTACAATAACTGCTACTGGACGGTGTAATAGAGCTAGGTTGCTCTAATTATAAACACTGTTTCAGTTTTGGCCTAGAAGAAAGAATAACTGATATCATTCTGAACTCTGGTGATAGTGATCAAACCTTTATTTTTTCTTTTCTTTTACAGCACTTGCTCTTTCCTGTCTCATGTCAGGGCATCATCCCCACTCCCAGCCAGCTCTGTCTATGCCCCTGCCTCATGCCATGCACCCCATGGGAACTCCCCTGCAGTGAAGCCTGGCTTCAGCAATACAACAGGCCCATTCCCAAGGGTTCTATGTCATAACGGCGACCACCAAAGGGCAATTGCCATTACGGCAAAGTCAGAGTGCCAAAAATCAATTTCGGCACTCTGACTCCCCGGCTCTTAACAAAATGGCACCGGCGACTTGTGTTTTTTGATGTTTATGCAGGGGTATTCGGCCCCCGCACCCCCCTACTAGAGGATTCTCAACTCCAGGGGGGTGCATGTTGGGGGCGGGCAAAAAGGAAAAAAATAAAATTCGGGCGAACCTGCGCCTGGACCTGAACCCAGCACCCTAGCTACCAAGGCCACAAGCCAACCTGCTACACCATGGGGCCAGCTCAGCAGCCTACCACAGTGCCACCCTCAAATCCCTCCTGCCATGCTTGCTCACTCCCACCCACCCCCGTGCACGTACCTGTGGCAACTTCTTGTCGCTACAGTCACCCACCCCCCCATCCGGTCTCAGTCCCTCACCGGTAACCCCTGTGATGAGCACCACAATTGAGTCGCCCTTTCGCAGGTCACTCAATTGTGGTTACCCACATCTCGAGCTACCATTCCCAAGATTTCCTGTTTTTATGGTGGGGGTCTAGAAAGCCATGGATGGCACTAGGCTTTGTAATGTGGGCATCTGGGACTACCTTTGTATATGGATAGAGATTTTTCCATGCTTAACTTTACTCACCTCCCTAAGGTCTATGCTGCCCATGCTAGGTCCTGATCTGTGCAGGCAGGAGGGATTTCATCTGGTCACCCAAGATGGCAAGGCTGTCCCATCATCCTCAACAAAAGGTGTCAAGCAGCAGGACGAATGACAGTCCCTCCCCCCCAGTATCAATGTGCTGTCTTCACTGTGTGCCCCAAGCACCTCTGACCCAGAGTACTGAAGTAGAACCTGCCTCCACATGGTAGTGTGATATGCTACCCCAGCTACATTTGGCTGGGCTGATCAATCTTCCAGCAGTTTGGGAAAACTTGGTTGTATTACTGTACAAAATTAGAACAAGAAAATATTCTGTAACCAGCATCTCATCCTCCTGGTTTGAGTTCTGTTACTAAAAGGTTAGTGGTGTAAATTAAAAATGCCTGAGTTGGTCCTTAGAGGATACGGTAAGGATCCACATACTTAACATGTTCCAGGAGGCCAGGGAGAGTTGCCGCCTACTTGTGGCCTGGCCGCTTTTAACCTTATATATAAGGAAGGGAAGGATACCTGGCTATGTTCAGTTTATAAGCCAATCTACCTCTTGAACAGTGATATCAAGGTACTGGCGAAGGCGCTAGTGAAGTGACTTGAGGCGATCTTGCCATCCCTGGTAAGGGAGGACCAAACAGGGTTTGTCAAAGAGAGGCATTCGTATCATAATGTGAAGCAGCTGTTGGGGGTAGTGGAGGTGGCATCTCGGCACCCGGGGAAGGGGCCTGTGTGCACCTTCTGGATGATGAAAAAGCTTTTGGCAGGGTGGAGTGGTGCCACCTGTTTAAGGTATTAGGGAGGTCTGAGCTTGGTAACTAATGCATGTGTATGTTAAACTGGTAAATGGAGAGGTTACTGAGGAGTTCAGATTGGCATGGGGCACTCAGCAGGGGTGCCCACTCTCTCCTCTCCTATTCGCCCTAGTGATTGAACTCCTTGCGGTAGTGATTAGGGAGGAGGAGGACCGTATTCAGAGGGTCTAGGATGTCCAACATAAAATTTCACCTTTATGCGGCCAATATTTTGCTATACTTGTCCCAGCTGAAGGAATCTATTCCACTGCTGACAGCTCTGATTGAAGAATTTTCCTCCATTTGGGATGTAGAATAAATTTTGAAAAGTCAGAGTTGATGTGTCTGGGTAACGTGCACACTCAGGTCTGAGTTGTTTCCAGTTTAGGAATGTGGCCTCCCACATTTAGTACCTAGGCATTTGTGAGGTGAAACATCAGATTCTCTTTAAAAACTCAGTTACACACCCCTCTTTGAGAAAATCCTGGGTGAGCCCCATAGGTGGCAGAGCCTCTCAATGTCCTGGCTTGGTAGCATACATATAGTTAAAATTAATATTTTGCCAAGATTGTTATAGCCAATCTGCATGCTTCTGGTTGAGTTACGCAATACAATACCTCCAATCCTTGGAAAAGGCCTATGCAGGTTTCATTTGGCAATGGAAAAGGCCTAGCATTAGTCTTCAGTGACTAAAGAATTCTCCCCCTAATGGTGGCATAAAGAGTTGGTGCACTGCCTAAAAATAATATTAGTTTTTAAAAGTAGTCAAGTCAACCATTACTTTTTATATCTGAGGTACTTTTTCTTTTTCTTCTTGTTAATTAGAATATTGTTTTCCTGGTGTTAGGTATGCTGTGTAGAACAACACTCTGCCTGGCAGCTGACATATCTACCTCTATCCCTCCCCAACTACATCAGCAGCATTGTGACCTCACTAACTGTGACATCACTACCAATCAGGAACAGCCACTCAGTAGCTGCAGGTCAGTCATCTGTGATGTCATTGTCAGTGAGTCAGTGAGATCACAGTGTTGATGATGTAGTATGGGGGCTAGAGCTAGATATGTCAGTTGCCAGGCTAAAAGCTGTTTCACACTTCCAGCACAATATTATCACATAGAAAACTTTCTAATAAGCAAAGGGAGAAAGAAAATACTTAAGAAATAAAAAGTTACAGCTGACTACTTCTTACAATGTGTATCATTTTTAGGATGGGAGCCAACATCATATTACAGCTTATCTGGACCAAGGTGGGATGTGGGTGTATAACTTGAGGAACCACAGTAATCCTTCAGTGAAACATTTACTAAAGGCATGGGGGAGGATTCAGAACTTCTTGGGAGATGCATCATCCTCCCAGGACTTGAAGATTGGGACTTTCAGAGATGGGAGGCCATAGGGGTTCACTGCCTGGGGGATTTGTATGGTAGTCAGGTGTTTATAACTTGTCAAGAACTTCTGGAAAAGTTAGGGATACAGTCTTCTCAGATCTTTCATAATATGTAAATTAGGGACTGGGTTAGATGCATGGACCATCTAAAACCTCAGACTTCCCCTCAGTATAATCTGGAAAGGGGCGTTTTACAAGCCAGGGTTGATCAAAAGGGAGCCATGTCTAAGCACTATTACAATATCAAACCAGGGATGCATGATACCTCCCTGAAGGCCAGAACCCAATGGGAACAAGATTTGGAAGGTCCAATAACAGATGAGGCATGGAAGGAGCATTGTGAGTCTGATGTAGGCCTTAGTATTTGTGATCGCTATAAGGAAGTCCAATTAAATTTCTGCACAGGTTGTACTTCCCGCCAGTGCAGTAAGCAAATTCTTTCCCAGTGTTCCACCCTTGTGCGGGAGGTGTGACACCATGAGAGATATGTATCTGCATTGTTTTTCTCAGAGTCTGGACCTTCTTCAGTATTGGAGTGAGGTGGCCCGCTGCATTTCACAGATAATGTAGATTACAATTCCATTGAACCCTTGGAACGTGCTCTTTGGCATGGAGGCAAGAGGGGCAGAGAACTCATTTGCATTCTTTCTTTCACTCCTAATGGAATGAGATGTTTTTAATATGGTAGATAGAACATTATAAGGCTGGGTCCAGGAGCTGTGGTCAACGTTGTAGTGTTTTAAATTGAATTATGGATGCTATCTGTTTTTACTGGCTGTCTGTGTTGTCAGGTATTGAATGTTTGTTGTTTGTATGTTCTGTTATTCTATTATCAGAGATGTGAAGCACCCCTGTATTAATTAGGCTATCTTTTGTGAGTGCTCTTTTTTAAGCAGAAAAGGGGTTGGCATGGCTGACTCCCATTGCTAGTTGTGTTGTGCTGATACAATGTTGTATTGTTATAGTTTTTAATGGAAAAAATGAATAAACAGAATTTACAAAAAAAAAAAAAGAGAAAGAAATGTTTGAGTCTTTTCTCGCCTGATTTGTATAAGCTCCCTGTCCTCCATGATTCCCTTTACCTGCTTTTGCTTAGGATTTTTCATTTAATTCAGAGAGGTGAAGACCCTCCCCATCTTGTAACTATGGAGTGATAACAGTGCTCCTTAAACTGGATAAGGATCCCACTAAACCAGAGCCCTACCACCCAATCTCTCTCTTTAATACAGATTAAAGCTTTTAATGTCTATTTTAGCATCTCACTTAGAGGGCCTTCTTCCCCCTTGCTGGATTGGGACCAGGCGAGATTTGTCCATAGGCAACAGGCCCACTATAATGTGCACCATACCTTTTTGTTGTTAGAGTACACTCGCCAGTGCATAGTCCCCTTGGTCCTGGCCAGCTTGGATGCAAAGAAGGCCTTTGACCATGTTTCTTGGTTCTTCCTTTGGTCTACTTTATATGCTTTTGGTTTTCTACAGTCATTTATTACAATGTTGCAGTTATTATGTAGAAACCCCATTGCCTATGTTACGGTCAATGGCCTACTTTCTTCAGTGTTGTCATTAGAAAGGAGCACTCGACAGGGATGTCCCCTCTCTCCTCTTTTGTTTACGCTTTATGTTGAACTGTTGGTTTCCCTTATTCATCAGTCTACCAAGATTGCAGGTCTACCCCTTGGTGGTCAGGACTACCATATTGCTCTATTTTGAAGATGACATTCTCTTAACATTAACGAATCATACCTCTCACTGTTAGACATTTTTTGTATCTTAGCAATATTCAAGCAACTAGCTGGGTTTCATCTTAATAAGACCCAAATGGATTTATTAACCTTATCTCATCCCCCCTCCCTTAAGAAATTCAGAGTTTACTACCAGTCCACTGGAACAGAAATTATATAAAATATCTGGAGATTTCAATTACTACACTTCTAGATTATTTAGATGTTATGAATTATAAACCCTTGACCCAGACAATTATAGATGACCTTCAACGATGGTCCCCTCTACTGCTATCTTTTTTCCACCCTCTAGAAATTATTTGTTTAAATATTCTACCTAAAATTCTATTTTTTCTTCAAACGCTTCCTCTTTCACCTCTCTTGTATTATATTCATAAGTGGCAACATGTAACCCTGCATTTCCTTTGGAAAGGTATTAAATCAAGAGTTTGGGCTGCTGTTTTGTATCTACCACCATCAAAAGGTGATATCAGCTTTCCTCATTTTAAATGGTACATCAAGGCTTTGTCATTTTCATATTTTCTGCCTGTGATCCAACCCATTTTATTGTTCTCACTGGAAGGACATTGAGTTTGCTATGGGTGACTTACATGATCTGGGAATCATCTTATATGCCTCCCCTCCCAACTGTCTTCCTTTATCATCTTTTCCTTGATTTACTAGAGAGGTATTTCGCATCTCGAATACTCTTCAGAGGTGCCATTTAAAGCAGGAACAAATTTATTTTACCACCCTCACATGGGATCAATAGATTCCTCTCAATAAAATGGATAACTTTCTCCATAGATGGGAGCGACTGGAACTTACATATTGTCACCAGATCTTAAACTCCAGTGACCTTTGTACATTTGCTGATCTTCAAAGGAAATATGGTCAACCATCTGCAGATCTGTACAGATATTTGCAGTTACGTTCTTATATACAAACTTGGCCAACCCAATCCTAGATGATAACACCTTCCATTTCTCCTTTGGTTACCTTATTAATTTCTGTTCAAAAGGGGGGATCCCCTGGAGTATATGATTGGTGCTCTTTACTCCATTTTTCATTCCTTGTCGATGGAATCAACAGAGTCTATTTTAACCAAACAGGTTCCACCATGTCCTGGCAAAAAATATTTTGCTGATGTTGATTTCGGTGCCAGAAAAATGACATCTAGCATTACAGGACCAGGCATTTCTCTCCAGGTAGGTACAGCACCAAAACATCCTCCCAGGAAACAGTTATTTTTTGAGGGTGGCTTTGCCCCCCTCACTCCCTGGACTTTAAATAATAAACTCCTGGGGTTGGGGAATGACTGGGGGGAAAAAACCAACACTGAATGTGGGCAAACAGAAATCATAGTCACCCCATCAGTGTTGCCAGTCAGGAGTTGCTCTAATTGCAGTGGCAAGCTTATGTCACCCTCATAATGGGAGAGCAAACAAATGGACCACAGAACTGAATATATTATGTAACCCAGAGGACTGGGAAAAATATGCTATGGCTACCTCTACCTTATCCACTGTTCTATTTGTCAAAGAATTCACATGGCAGTGTAGATTGTGCTTTTTTTTTTTTTTTATTCCAGCATGTGCAGCACACTATCAGGGTCACCTAGCCGGGAGATGTTGCAGTCTGTGACGTGAGAGTATGGCAGATCAATCCCATATTTTCTAGGCCTGTCCCCACATACAATCATTCTGGTCCTCAGTTTCTCAAGTTATTGCTCAGTTTTTTTATTCCAATTTCTTACTCAATCATTCATTGACACTATTACATATACCACCAGCTACCCTGGCCCTTTGTCCCTGTCAATTGAAGTTGCTACCGATTTTAGTGGTCAGCATCAAGAAAGCCCTTACTCAACTTTGGCTTAAGTCACAGTCCCCAACATTATAGCACTGGATAAAAATTGTTGATTTTATCTATGATTTGGAAAAAAGGTACATACTAGCATTTGCAGCATACTCAAATTTTTGAGGAAATCTGGGGCCTCGGGTTACCTATAAGCTTCAAACCGAACCAAGTTTTGTCCTTTAGCTTTAGTATTTTGCTTGATAAGGCTACTGTTTCCCAGAAATTACGCTGGGGTCTACCTTAACCAAAGTTGTTTTTTTACCAAACTTTACAAGCGGTAAGCCTAGTGCTTTGTTGTTTGCTTGATTTCTTTTTATCTCATTTACTTTTATATGTGCTCAGTTGTGTGACTTATTTGTTTATAGTAGCGATAAATTAGTATATTAGCTTCTTAAGGATGTACTCGTTTTGTCTTCTCTTCTTTTGTTTCTCAGTTATTGCTATGCCAGTTAATAGTGATGGACTATGTATTATGTTTCCTACATGTGCTTGTTGATTATTAATAACATTTAATTATAAAAACATTATATAGTCATATTATATGATAGTAGTTACTTTACTATTACATTACAGGTGTACCATTTTGGGATTTCAGTGTGTAAGTCTTTAAGACTGCTTGTAAATATGTATGATGTGGCTTCAGTCACCCCTCCCCCTGATGAAGAACCTGCAGGAGTTTGAAGCACTGGGGCTTTTTAAAATAAAAGAAATGCCTGAGTCTTGAACCCCTCAAGGCTCCTCCAGAGGAAGTAGCTTTGACTGTTGAGCTAATATGCATGCTTGCAAATGTGTTCAGTGACTATGCTAATATGGGTGCTTCTTGCTGCTACCCTTGCCTGTACAATGGAGACAGCTGAGCACATGTTTTAGTTCTGAAACCTAAGCTTAGAAAGGAATACACAGTTCCTGGCATAGAGAGAGAGGGAGGGAGAGAGAGACAGTAAGAAAGCAATGACTTTTACCTCGCCCTATAGAGCGAGGAGAAAACTGATCTTCGACCAGAGGCAGCAGACCCTAAACCAGAAAGAGATGAAAGAGAAAGAGAAAGATCAGAGCAGAAAGAAAAACCAATGGAAAAATAGAATATGAGACATCAGAGACTGAACAGCAGAGAAATGTGAGTGTGAGAGAATCCTGAGGCCACACAGCCTCACCAGTCCAGAGTAGAGTGCAAAGAAGATGTTGGGGGTCTCCACTCAAGGGATTCACACAAGGTCTATGAGGACCTGCTCCAGGTTTCATGGTAGTGGAGGAGACATCCTAAGCCATAGGACAGAGCCACAGGAAAGTTAAGAAAAAATACCTGCATATCTATTGATGCTGTATGCTCCAGCAGAGGTCACACATATATGCAGAACATACTGTAGCTTGTCAGATATGTGTCTGTGCCCCAAGAGGCACAAAGAACATTCACCCTCTGTGAGCTAGAGCTGAGGGTAGGATATAACAGAGCCAGGGAGAGGTACCCAATAAAATCAGGCCTCCCATGAGGAAGGGTAATATCAAGCCCCCACAGTGATGGTGGGTGTTATAATGCTATAGCTCCATGCCCACCCTCCAAATCTGGCAGTATAGCCTAGAGGTTAGAGGAACGAGGTGTGAATGAGCTTGATACATCCAGCAGACCGGACCTGAGTTTGATTCTCACAACCTCCACTTACATACTGTGTGACTCTGAGCAAGTCACTTAACCGACCAGTGCTCCCATGTCTCCCCTGAAAATAGGCACTTGTGCCTAGTGGGCCTTACCCGGTTACCAAAAGACTAAAAAAAAAAAAATCTGTTATGATGTTGAGTGCAAAGTAGGAGAATCTAGAAAAGTACCATAGAGGGAGATATGGGCAAGAATAAATGCTGTTCAGGGATCCATGCTACTCAGGGACCCTATGTCATGCACAGAAACATGTCTAAGTGTGTGTGTGTGTGTGTGTGTGTGTGTGTGTGTGTGTGTGTGTGTGTGTGTGTGTGTGTAATGTGTCCCCCTCGGGGGACTGTGTTTATGATTTGTGTGGAGTTCAATAAATTTAGGTTATGCTTGACTCTATTTATCCAAGTGGAAAATGGCCTTTGTGTTAGAAATATATGTTGCACTGTTTAGCAGCCCTAAGGGACCCCACTCTAACCACCCATACCTCAACACTTAAATCCTGACCAGAACTGTGCCCTGAGGGGTGGGGTCCTTAGTACCCAATGTCTGATGGACTGATTACAACTGTAAAATAACAACTATAATAAAAAATAAACAACACAGTTCCCGACTGAGGTCATACAGTAAATCTCAATTTGTGACATCACAATCATCTTGAAACTAAGCAAGGAAGAACCTCAAAAGTTTTTGTTTGTTCGTTTTTTTGGTTTTTGTTTAGAAAAGCTCTGAAAAGCCACAAAAAGTTCTGACTGCTTTCTGGATCTTATCAAAACTTTCAGAACATCTTAGTTTTTTGTTGAGTTAAAATACAAAACACAATTTAAATTTTATTTGTACCCATAAACTACTGTGTGATTAAAGGGAAATTACAGTAAAAGTAACTTCTAGATGTACTAAATGTACTGAGTTTTATACAACACCAGCAGCAATACAAGGCATAAATTAGTGTCAGAGACTTGATTAGCAGCCTTCACCAATCAAAATAAAAAATCATTAGCAATTGGCCGAAGTTCATTAGCAATTACCAAATATTGCTTAAAACCCCATAAAATGTATTTATATTGCTCTGTATTGATAAGATACACATTTATACAAGTTTCTGAGACTGCTATCTGTTTCATTTAGCCATTTCCAGAAATACAGCAATGTGCAGCAGCACACATACATTTTAAGAGCCGAGATGTCTGCCAAAGCAGATCGCAAATTCAGTTCATGAGCATGAGAATGAGTCGTGACTAATTAAACATAATGAACCCCTGCCCCACCATAAAAGCTCTGGCACCTGGGACCGTGATCGATCACACAGTTACCAACAAGGATTGGCTGCGATCTATTTTGCTACTGTTCTCCACCAGGCATGTAGCCCGGTAATTCTACCCTGTTTTGCGGGGAGGGACCTGGGGGTGGACCACCATCCTCAGCTGCCAAATCACCAGGATGTCTTGGTTTAGCACTAAAAAATATGTCTACGGCCCTGTCTGGGTTGAATTCAGCTGGAGGGGGCCCCTGCTTTTTAATGCGAATCAATGTTTTTACAGTATCCTCTGCCAGACTTGCTCTCCAGTCAGTTTTTACCTTGTTCATAATTGAAACACACCTTTCTACAATTGCATTAGACACAGGAAATACTCTCAACACATTGACAAGCTTCAACAGCTTTGGATAAGAATTTTGGAAATCATATGTCAGCTTTGACCAGATAGCTGAGACAGAAAGATTGATGAAATTGGTTTGAGCAAAAATCTTAAACCTCTTTTGCCATTCTGCAAGTAGCAGAGTACTGTCACACAGGGGTGTAGCCAGGAATTTCTGAGCTGCACACCAAGTAGACTTATCACCACTACCCGGCCCCCCCCTTTAGGGTGAGCTACCCCTCCCCTGTGGAACACCACTTGTCACTGCCCTTGGGTGTGAGAGCTCCCCACCCACCACCACCCTCTGTTGCCTTCCCTGCAGCCAGTTTCCTACCCACCTCACCAGCTTTGCACCCGCCCCTGTGCCTACTAACTTTCTTCCCAGCCTTCCATGTGGCACCAAGTCGAATACCTTACTGAAGTCCAGATACAGGACATCCACTGCATGGCCCCTGTCCAGTTGCCTAGTTACCCAGTCATAGAACTCAACCAGGTTGGTTTGGCAGGATCTGCCATGTATGAAGCCATGCTGTCTGCTGTCCTGTAGTCCTTTGGCCTCTGGAGGCCACCAGCCTCTCCTTCAGGATAGTCTCTATTAGCTTACCCACGATGGATGTGAGGCTCACTGGTCTGTAGTTTCCCGTTCATCCTTGGGGCCACTCTTGTGGAGGGGCACCATGAGCCATCCTCCAGTCCTGAGGTACACACCCGAATGTAGTAAGGCATTAAATGGTCTGCCAAGGTCCTGCAAGGACCTCTGCCAGCTCCTTCAGTACCCTGGGGTGGATGCCATCTGGGCCTGGCATCTTGTCCACCCTCAGTGCCTTCAAACCCTCTCGAACTCTGCTGTCCATGATTTCCCATCTGTCACCACTTCCCACCCTGCTTCTGCCATTTCTTTCACCCTGGGTGTCACCCCCTCTTTCTCTTTAGTAAATACTGAGCAGAAGTACTCATTTAGTGCTTCCTTATAGCACCTGCTTCCACCCAACCCCCCTCCTTCCTAATCCTTACTATGTGGTCCTTACAGCTCCTTTTCTCCTGATGTATGTAAAAATCCTTCTCCTCCTTCTTAATGCCTTGTGCCAGCCTGAGTTCCGTAGATGCTTTGGCTCCCCTTACTGCCCTTGTCACCTCCTTCGATTCTGTCAAGTACTCCTCCCTGTTCTCCCCCCTCCCTGTTTTCTTGTACTTCCTAAAGGCAGCTCTTTTCCTCCTTACCTTTTCCATGACCTCCTTGCTCGACCAGCTCAGTTTCTTAGCCCTAGCCTTCTTGCTCTGGGCTTTGCAGCAGGTTTTGGTTGCCTCCACTATCCCCAGCTTTATGAGCTCCCACCTCTGGTTAGTGTCCATTCTAGATTGAATTCTGGCCAGGTACCCTTTTACCACTTCTCCTATCCTCCCAAAGTCGGCCCTCCTGAAGTCCAGCACTATTGTGCCAGATTCCACTCCTTCCTTGCCCATATCCAATGTGAGCCATACTGAGTGGTGGTCACTCCCTGACAACAGTTTCTCCACTATAAGTTCTCTCACAAAGTCCCCATTTGCCAGCACAAGGTCAAGGGCAGTCCCCTGTTGTTCTCCATGTTTCTGCCTACCTCATCCCATTTAGTAACTACTGTACCCTTAGCTCTGTCTCAGCTGTACTTGAAGCTAATTATGGTTCCTTCCCCCCAACTCCCTACCAGCAGACCATTTAGTGGCTCAAACACTCTTTCTGTAAAATAATACTTCCTCACATCCTTTGAAATCTTTCCTACACTACCATCCACTTGCCACCCACACACACACCCACACACCCACAAAGTGTCTACCCTATTGCAGATCTTAGTGTCATCAGCAAAAAGGCACATCTTCCCTTCTAGCCCCTCTGCAATGTCACTGATAAAGACAGAGGACCAGTCCTAGTACTGATCTCTGTGGCACCCCCTGGTCACCCTTTCATTCCTTGGAATGAACTCCACTTACCACCACCCTCTGTCACCTGTTCCCCAATTAATTTCTTACCTGGTGCCTTTGGACCCACTCCCAGGCTGCCCAGCTTTTTTTACTAGTCTCCTATGTGGAATGGTGTCGAAGGACTTACTGAAATCTAGGTAGGCCACATCCACAGCTGCACCCTGATCTAGTTCTTTGGTCACCCAGTCGAAGAAATCTATCAGATTTGTTTGACACAATTGCCCTGCTGTGAATCCATGTTGCCTTGGATCTTGTAAGCCACCCATGGATTCGAGATATTCACCAATCCTTTCCTTAAGTAGTAATTCCATTAGTTTCCCCACCACCAAAGTCAGGCTGACTGGCCAATAATTGCCAGCCTCCTCCCCGCTCCGACAAATGATGACCTGTCAGGCTCTACATGCCAGTACTAAATTTGTACAGCACCAACTCAGTAAATATATTACAAATAACAAACACAAAGAAAACACTGTGACAAATGGAGAGCCCCTAAGACACAAAGGTAGCATGACCCAGTGCCATGGGACCTACACAGCATGCTGTGAGCAGGCTTAAGAAATGGACTCAAACTCTGGGAGAGCAGAAGTTTAGAGTGCACCTCACAGGTGAGATGATCAGTCTTCAGAGGAGGCAGTGTCAACTACACCACACTGCAGTAACTACCCTTCCTGACTGAACCATTGAGCATAACTGATGTCAACAAAAGACTCTCCTTGCCTGTCCTCCTGGTTAAGATAACATGTTGGTGGGTACAGTTGTAGGGTTACCAGGCCAGCTCACTTTGTTTGTTGGTATGGGGAAAGGTTGCCAGAGGTGCTATCAGCTAGCATGCCAAGCACCATTCGTTTTTCGGGCCCCGCCCATCACCAGCATACCCACTGTACGGTGTCCTAGGGGGTAGAAATGCTAAGCAGTGCGTGATCACACACACATCACCAAGAGCACCTTTGCAACACCACCATCTGGAGCCAGACAAGTGGAGATGCACCAGCCAGGAGGGATGCATTTGAATGGATGTCATGAATCCCTTCCTGCTGGCATCTGCTCCTGACATCCCAGGCTTGGAGCTGGGGCACAAACCTGGGTACACAGGGTGTCAGAGTAATGTCCCAACACTATGCAGCCAGCTGTACTGATATCCTTTTTAATATTTCTAAAAGTTATATGAATAAGTGGGAAGCCACTTAAAATAACAGTGGTCGCTATGCCCTTGGAACTAATTGTCTCACTCAGGACTACCTTTCATCCTTTGGGTTGAGTCGGCTTTCCCCTGCTGGCAGAGTGCTGTTTGGCCCTTGGTTTCTTTCTGAAAAACTAAGATCACAAGTACCTGCTTCCTTGGCTGATGTACTTTGTTTCCCTAGAGTACGTACCCTCTTGAATCCAGTAAAATCAATGAAAATGAGCCTTATTTTCAGTTTTCTACTTGAGGGTACACTTGTTCTTTAAAACCACTAGAGGCTGCTATAAACATTACAATGTAATTTGATCACTTTAAATTTGATCTTGTATCATTTTATTTATTTATTTGAAAATTGGTGAGTGGGATGCATCATTCATAGTGTGTGTGTGTGTGTGTGTGTGTGTGTGTGTGTGTGTGTGCACATCTGTGTATTCAACAGTGTGAGACAGAATCTGAATAAAAAAGTCAGTTTCCTGCTAATTATTGAGTCTGGATTTGACAAATTCTTCAAGTGAGTGGGAGGACATACCATTTCCAGTTAATAATACTCATTGGTTATTAATCTTCAATTCAAGCAGCCAGCAGAAGCAGATGGACTGTACCAACATGATGTCATTACAAAAGCTGTTACAGACAAACTCAAATCCTGTACAGTGCTATATACCTGTCATTTGTTGTGACATCCTATGCTTCATCACTTTGCGACCATAGGCTCCTGCTACACAGTGTCACTAACCCCAGCCCTGGCATTACTCACCCCACACCAAAAGCGGTTAGGAGAATCATCTGGCTGTTCTAAGCAGCCAGCAAAGGGCAGCTGAGAAACACAGATCAAGAAAATGTACTTTGGGAGAAGCAGCAAGCAGACCAGCCAATTTTCATTCATTTGGAGGAAACCCCCCTGATTTGGGGTATACTATCTCTTTACCTTTGCTAGGATGGTAAGGAATTGTTGGTGCTAAACATTTAAAATCAATTAACCAAGGCACTTTATTGCAACACTACACTACTGATGATCACAGCCAGCTGAAATTTATACAGTGTACAAAACAAGATGCTTGTTTGGCACATGGGTACAGAGGCATCTCAAAGCACTCAACAGTTTACAAAAAAAAAAAGCGAACAATCGCGGATTCCCTCAGTCAGTGACTAAAATACCTGAAGATTGGCCGGGGATGGGAGCGATGGAGGTGTCTCAGTGCCAGGACAGGAGTGTCATCTGTCTCCTCAGCTCTAGATTTGCTGCCCAACATGCCAACCGCCAAGTCCCTCTCGATCTCGAGTCTCGCTGTCTAAAGTCCGCGTACAGCCAGATTCCGCACTCTGTCTCGCCCGACTCGTCGAAATTGAGTAAGTACTACTCAGCCAGCCACATGGTGGACCTTAGAAGGCAGCAGCGCCAGGCAGCCAGCAACTCCGTCCTTCTTCTTCTAGTTCCCAGTCAGAATTTGGAAAATTTGAGTCCCGTAGTGCATGGGCGGCTCCCGATACAAAGCAAGCAATAGTTTGTCGTCTCTTCGGTATTTTCTCGCTCTTGCTCTCTCTCACTCTCACTCTCTCCAACAAAGTCCCAACGATGCAAGGCTGGAAGCAACAAGTAAAACAGAGCGCACTGCTTTTTTTACAAGGGCATTTAAAAAGCCCGCCTGACACACCCCTTATGCACTACCACACCTCCTTTCTTGGCAGCGGACCTGATTGAGAGCCCCCCCCTTCCTTAAAATGTTTGGACAAAGAGCTACCAGGAAAGACCACTAAAAGGAAAAAATTAACACAGGAGTGCAGAGAGACCAGCTCACTCTCCTGCTACCCCTGCTGATTGCTGCAACACGCCATGGCGTGTCGGGCATATCGGTAGCTACGCCCTTGCTGTCACAGTCAGGTTTCAAAAGTACTGAAAAGTGGTCAGCTACTGCAGTAATGTCACTGTTACCATACAGCTCCAGTTCCTTTCTGTCTGCAGCTGGCCAAAGTCTGGTATCTAACACTTTTGCACTGTTATAGATATTACTTTCATCAGTCAAACTGAACCTTTGTTCACAACAGTTCTCAATGTTTGTAATGTATATCTTAGTTTGCTGTTTAAAAGTTTTAACAACATGGCCACTAAAATGTATTAATTTCACACCCTTGTATGTGACTTGAGCACATGCTTCTGAAAGAACATCAGACCCATTTTTATGTTGTCTTGTGCATGCGCAAGAAACATATTGCGGTAACTTGGAATAGCAGGTTTTGGAGGTGTGGTCCTTTAGTGGCGAGTGGCACCACTGCTTTTTGGTCTGGGCTCTGTGGCATGAATTAGACTGCACGCTGTCTATGACAGCAGTGCAAAAGCATGCCACCAACTTGAAAGGATTTAGCCGCTGCAATGAGGGAGCACCCCCCCATTGCAGGGCTTACCTTCCCAGGTGTAACATTTCAATAAACACAGTCCCCATAGCAGCCAACATCAGGGGTGCCCCATCCCCTGTCACCATTTGCCTTCGCCACTTCATTTGCTGACAGGGTAGCCCAATCCCCATTGGCATGATGTCCCCACCAAAAAAAATTAGTTGTATGCCCGAGGGGGTGCCCAATCTCCCTCAGCTCATGCTGTCCCCCCCCCAAAAGCACACCATGTGGCTGATGGGGGTGCCCAATCCCCATCGGCTCCAGCTCTGTCCCAAACAAAAAGCCAGGTGGCACGCTGGGAGCCCACCACAGTGTGCACATGCCCCCCCAGCACACTGTATGGCCAACAGGGTGCTCAATCCCTGTCAGCATAAGCCCCCAAAGAAACACCCAGGTATGCGGCATGCTGGGAGCTCACCCAGCATGCCCAAAGTGTCCCACATTGCTGTTTTTTTTCCCTGTAAAACAGAAAACAGTCCCTCGTAGTCCCTCATGCCCCCCAACCCACACCACCATCTATGCACCCACCTCCCCAGACCCCCTTACCCTGTACTTACCTCCAGAGGCCAGCGCAATGATCTTCGGTGGACCAGGGACACGTCTGCACTCTTCAAAGCCGACCACAAACTGAAGAAATGCTGGTAAGCTGTATAATGGCATAAATATGGTTTTTTCAACTTTGGTGGATATCGCAGCCATTTTTGGAAATTTTTTCACCAAATTTTCAACATGGGGTTTTTGGGGACCCTACCTCATGAACTCAGTCACTGTCATTTTGTTATTCAGTCCTGAAAGGTGATTTTGTTGTCACTGTGCAGAACCACCTTTTGGGACTGCTTAACAAAATGACAGTATCACAGTTCATGAGGTAGACTCCCAAAAACTCTATGTTGCAAATTTGGTGAAAAATTTCCCCAAAATGACTGCGTTATGAGCATGTGTTGCGCTGTTCCTACACACACATGTAACTTCGAGAATTTTTAATATTTTTACTCCAGATTTTCAACATTGTTATTTTACCACATCTCCTTATGAACAGTATAGCTAACATTTTTCACATCTCACCCATAATGTGTTTTCACACATGTGGCACACAATGGTGCAGTTGGTGTGTGAAATCAATGTTCTGGACAGATTAAGAAAATCACAGTGACACTGTCCATGAGCAGAGGTCCCAAAATGCATGTGCTGAAAATTTGATGACAAAATTCCACAAAATGCCTATTTTATGAGCGTGTGTTGCGCAGTTTCCATGCACACTCGTAAGTTTGAGAATTGTTAATATTTTCACTCCAGATTTTCAACATTGCCATTTTTGCACACCTCTTTAAGAACAGTACAGTTGTTATTTTTCACATGCTGCGCAAAATCTGGTTTTGCACATGCGGTGCACTATGGCATGGTTGCTGTAGGAAATCAATGTGCAGGACAGATTAAGAAAATCACTGTGACAGTGTTCATGAGTGGAGGTCCCAAAATGCCTATATTGATAATTTGGTGAGAAAATTCCACAGAATGACTATGTTATGAGCATGCATTGGGCACTTTCAATGCACACTCATAACTTAGAGAATTTTTAATATTTTCACTCCAGATTTTCCACATAGTCATTTTTGCACACCTCCTTAAGAACAGTACAGTTGTCATGTCTCACATCTTGCCCAAAAAGTGGTTTTGGGTGACTGGTGCAGAATGGCGCAATCACTGTGGGACATCAACATTCAGGACAGATTAACAAAATCACAGTGTCACTGTTCATGATCAGAGGTCCCAAATGCTTTCATGAGGTGAGGTGAGAAAAATCCCATGTTGAAAATTTGGAGTGCAAATACCAACAAATGCCAGGGGCATTAGGGTTTCTAACTATAACATCCCAACCTGTAGAGACTAACTGGCGTCAGGGGTGTGACTTTAGATTGTCGGTTCTAATGCTCACGCCATTTCACCCCCACCCTGCAACCACTGACAGTCATCGAACTGTGCCTTGCACTCTTCAGCCCAAAAGTTCACCCCATTCTCCTATACTGCACCCATCTCAATGTATTTCCATATGGAATGGGGTGAGCGTAAGACCCGAGGACCCCAAGGCAGCACGCAATACTTGTCAGACTCTGCAGGGTAGGGTGAGGTGAAATCGCATGAGCATTATGGCTGACACCCAAAGGCACATCTCAATGCCTGTCAGTCTCTTCAGGGTGGTGTGGGGCTGGTATCACTTCCATACTTCACTGCCATCCCTTTTATGCATCTGTCTAACTTCTGCACTACCAATGCCAATGTCAGCAAGACAACATTCAGCATTGACAAATTCTTATTTAAGAGAATGTCAAGTTCATTGCCACCTATGGGATCACTCTGCTTAGCATGGTTAAGAGTGTTTCTCAAAGTTTCAACAGAGCTAAGTAGCTCTGACATTTCAACTACTTATTTTCAAAGTGCTAATGAGAACCTGGCAAGTGGCTGAAGCAGTTGTTCAAAAAACAAAAGGTGTGCCACCATTTGGAATTTAGTCATAATTTGCAACACTCCCTTGGCTTTGGCCTGGTCATGAGCTGGGTCTGCGGCCATAGATTCTAAATGGGCATAAATTACAGGGAATGATTTGGTAACAGCAGGGGGGGACAAAAGATGTTCATGCTGCACCCAACATGTGCCATGGGCCTTCTTGGGCTTTTCAACTGACATTTCCATGGCCTGGGCAAGGCATCGTAACTCTCTGAGTCTCTTAGGACTTTTCTGATAGAGATAAAACAGTTGGGTCAGAAAGTTTGAAACATCATTGAAATAGGTGTTATCCAAAGCATCTTTTATGGATAATTCTAATCTGTGTGAGAAACAATGAACACCAACTAACCTCGGTATGTCTTCCCTCAAAAGAGCAGCAAGACCCCGTCTTACACCCATGTTGACAGGTGCCCCATCAGCCCAAAATCCAACCACATTTTTATTTCAAGGTCAGACTCTGTAAAAATGTCTAAAAGGAGATTTTTCAGTCCCTCACTTGTGCCATCTGATGCAGTTTTCATTCATAAAAACATAGTCTCCACTTGACCAATGATGGGATTTACATAAATTATGGAAACCAGTTCCTTTTCAATTACACCACTGTCAGTACCGTCCATAAGCACTGAAAAATAATTTGCATTTTTGACAGTTGTTAGCAGGTTTTCTTCTAGGTTCTTGCCAATACACATTGTGAGTCCTTTCCTACTAACAGCATTAATGTATTTATTGCCCAAATGAACTCCATGGCATTTCTCTTGTTCTGCTATCGCTTCAAACCTTTTAATAGGGATGTCCTCATTGGCCATCATATACAGAATCTCCATCAGCCTGCCTAGAATCATTCTATGCTGTTCCTCTGCATTACAGAAGGCTCTCCCTGCAAATAAATTAAATAAGTTTTAAGTCTCAGTCCAAACCCCTAACCCCTTCCCCATTTTAAACTTACCAATTGTGATATGGCGATATATATCAAGTAATGACCTTGTTCTGCCAAATTTGAAAATGTTAAAGCTTTCTTGTGCTCCTCTGTCAGAAGATGTTTCCAGTTGGTGTTAGCTTCTAGTTGGGGGCCTGTAATCCCTGCAATTAATGCCTCACTGAAGTTCCTCAACCCACGTAGCTTATCTCTGTATACTCACAGCACAATTTTCAAATACCATGCACTGCACAGTCTCCCTCACTGGTAACCTGTAGCCAATTTTTTTCTGGATCATATTTTTGGTACCATCCCTCTGCAGTTGCTAATTTAACTCCAGCCATGTCAGAATGCAATTAAAAAGTTTGAAGTTAGCAAAACAAGACTCTGTCAAGTTGTGAATTAACACATCAAGTTATTGTAATCTGGTTAACTCTCTGTAAACAAGCATTTGCCAATGCCAAGTGTTGCTTGCTGGCATTAGTAGCGGAAGTGCAGGAGTTAGACAGATGTAGTATAGAAATGGCAGTGATATATTGAACTGACGCCAACTCCACCCCCACCGTGCAGAGATGGACAGGCATTGGGGTGTGCCTTTGGGTCATCGCCCATAACGGTCACGACATTTCACCTCACCCTACCCTGCAGACATTGACAAGTGTCAAGGTGTGCCTTGGGGTGTTTGGGCTTTACACTCACCTCATTCCATTAGGAAATATGCTGAAATGGGTGCAGTATAGGAGAATGGTGTGAACTCTGGGGCCAAAGAGTCCAAGATGCACCTCGATGCCTGTCACTGGCTGCAGGGTGGGGGTGGGGGTGGAATGGCGTGAGCATCAATTCTTGTGGTGATTTTTTGTACCCGATTTTCAATATAGGCATTTTGGGATCTCTGGTCATGAACAGTGTTACTGTGATTTTCTTAATCTGACCCAAACACTGATTTCCCACAGCAAGCACGATGTTCTGTGTCGGAAGTGCAGAAACACATTTTGGCCAGGATGTGAAAAATGACAGCTGTAATGTTCATAAGATCATGTGGAAAAATGACAATGTTGAAAATCTGGAGTGAAAATAATACAAATTTGTGAAGTTAGAAGGGTGCATAGAAACTGCGCAGTGCACGCTTGTAATGCAATCATTTTATGGACTTTTGTCACCAAATTTTCAACATAGGAATTTTAGGACCTCTGGTCATGAAGAGCGTCACTGTGATTTTCTTAATCTGTCCCAAACACTGATTTCCCACAGCGACCGCGCTATTCTGCACTGGAAATGCGAAAACACACTTTGGCCAGGATGTAAAAAACGACAGCTGTATAATTCATAAGGAGGTATGGAAAAATGCCAATGTTGAAAATCTGGAGTGAAAATGTTACAAATTCATGAACTTGCAAGTGTGCGTGGAAACTGAGCAACACATGCTCGCAACACAGTCGTTTTGGGGAAGTTTTTTCACCAAATTTGCAACATAGGCTTTTTCAGAGATCACCTCATGAACAGTAACACTGTCATTTCATTAATCAGTCCTGAAAGGTGACAGCAAAATCACCTTTTTTTTTTCATTTAAATCTTGGATTACAAATACCTTTGAGCTTAGAGCTCTTTTACAAAGGTTCCATGTCAGCAGCATAATACAAAAGGTTAACAGAACAAAAAGTATGGCAAAACAGCATATACAGAGAAAGGAGATCAACAGGTTTACAGACTAAACAGGGTATGGTAAAATAATTGTAAATAAGAAAAGAAAGCAATAGTTGACATTCACAGTGAATTAAAGAATAGAGATGATTAACACTAAGCAGTTTCATGCACAGGAATGCATACAGTAAATTGAAAATGAGCCAAAACAAGCTTTGTCAGTTACTGGTAAAATCATAAGGTAAGTTGAAATCAGCCAACAGGCCTAGTCAGGACAGGTGGGGGTGGGGGCATTAGGTAGAGAGGAAAAGTGAAGAGGGTAGAGTAACGGGGGGGGGGGATGTCAAGGATGATGCTAAGGAGATTTAACAGTAATTAAGTACTACGGTTTTAGATTGCCAAACAGGGTTTCGCGGGACCAAATAACCAGTTGACAGTGACTGAATTCATGAGATGGAGTCCAAAGAACCCCACGTTGAAAGTTTGGTGCAAATATTCATAAAAATGATCGAGATATGAACCAAAGTTGAAAAAACCCTATTTATGCCATTATACAGCTTACCGGCATTTCTTCAGTTCGCAGTCGGCTTTGAAGAGTGTAGATGTGTTCCCAGTCCACCGAAAATCATCGCACTGGGCTCCAGAGGTAAGTATGGGGTGAGGGGTGGTGTGGGGAGGGGGGATGCGCAGATGGTGGTGCAGGTTGGGGAAGGGGGCACGAGAAACTGCAAGGAACCATTTTTTTTTTCACAGGGTTATTTTTTAAAAAGACGATGTGGAACTTTTGCCATGCTGGACTGGGCTCCCAGCGTGGCACCTGGAAGTTTGTTTAGGGGGGCAGTGGAGCCAATGGGGATTGGGCACCTCATCGGATACACAGCATGCTTGGGGGGTGCATGTGCCAAGGGGGATTGGGCACCCCCTCAGCACACAATAAATGGGGGGGGCATCATACAGTAGTGGCATACAGTTGACTGATAAGGTGGTGATGTGTAGGCAGTTTGTTATTGCTCATGGCACTGCAGTATGCAAATAGCCTACACATTACCATTGCTGATTGTAGTGGTCATTTGCTTTCAACTGTACACCACTGCATCTAAACTGCTGTCATAGATAGCTCAGACTGTCATTGGTGCGGTGAAGGAACAAGAGTTTCATAATTCACTTGTGGCTTCGCCACTTGTTAGTTATGATCTTGCATTCTCATACGTGGAGGAGGAGATAAATTACATATTTTGAGTAAGGCCATTGTGTATCCCCCATTTATCTGTCTACTTTGTTCTCCTTGTTTTAACTCCCTGTGAGCATGACCTCTTAATTTAGATCTGCCTCATGGGGTGCTTTCTTGGTCTTCTTTCACACTCGTACTGTCTTTCTGGACAAAGACCCACTGGAAGAATATATTACAGTGATACTGTAATACCATAGTAATTTAAGTTTCTGAGGATATAACCAGAGCAGGGTTGTGCATTAAGCCCATTAGTCCAGTTATTACCGAGGAAACACAGATCACTGTTGGTATTACTGCTAATATAATGAAAAATAAAATAAAAATGGGCAAAATCTGTCACACAACAGTGTGTCTGTGAGAAAGCAGGCACCATTTTTCACAAACATGCTGTAGTATTGTTAGAGGTCTCTAATTTGCTGCTGTGTGTTGAAGTGGGAGGGCAAACTGGGCTTGCTCTCTGGTTGGCTAAGTACAAGTGCAGCAGCCAATCAGAATGTCGAACCACTGTCCCATTACTACTCTTAGCCAATCAGAATGCAGAGGTCTCAAATTGACAGCTGTGTGTTGAAGTGAGAGGGCAAACTGGATTTGCTCTCTGGTTGGCTAAGTACACACGCAGTAGCCAATCTGAATGCAGAACCACCATCCTACTATTGCTCTTAGCTAACCAGAATGCAGATGTCTCTAAATGGCTGCTGTGTGTTGAACTGAAGGGCAAACTGGGCTTGTTCTCTGGTTGACTAAGAACATATGCAGTAAGCAATCAGAATGCAGAACCACTGTCCCATTATTCAGTCTATTGTCCAATTATCACAGAATAACCAAACAGTAATTCTGCATTCTGGCTGGCTAAGAACATTTTTTTTCAGTATAATACATGCTAATACTGCTGTGGAGACAAGTCTAACAGTTGTAAGAGTGGTCTCATATGCATTCTTAGGGTATGAGAACTGGTACTTGAAGGTGAATTGTTCTAATACCCTAAGAATATAAGAGAGCCCTCCCATTGTACCATTTTGTTATGTTTATTATTTCACTGAAGTCTTCCCACCTTTTTGTAAAGAATATATTTCAGGGTGCTGAGCCCAAGAAGAGTACTTTAATACATTAAATATTACAACTACAATTACTGTTACTACTACAACTACTGCTGGGCTGCTGTTTCCTCCTTGTAAAAAAATTACATTTTATTTGTACAAAGCACCTGGTGTTATGTCTGTCACCTCTACTTGGCCAGATGCCCCTCCAGCCCATCCTGTGATGTCGGGACCCAGAAGGCAGGAAGAGCAGCTCTAACCATTCAGATAAAAACAAATTCCCACTAGCTGGAGATTAAGGGGCTACTCTGACTGTCATGTTTTCTAGCCCATGGACCACCTGTAGAGGTATATTGCTGCTGTCATAAATACTCAACACTGCTTTGACTGTATTCACAGTTTTTACTGCCAGATAGCACTGCTTTCACATAGTGCCTTTTCTCATATAGAGTACTACTCTTTTTTTTAAGGGGTGAAGCAACCCATATCCTCATCACCACTGCTATAGCTGTTCTGTTTTACTTGGGCAGATTCACTTCCAGCTCATCCTGGGAATCAAACTGGGACCCTGAATACTGAAGAAGTAACTCTAACTATTCAATTAAAGGCACATTCCCACTAGATGTGCAGGTTAGAGAGCCCCTTTGACTATCATACCTGCTGTATCATAGTCATAGACCATCTCTAGAGGTCTCTTTTTGTTGTTGCAGTTACTCTGCTTTGATGCTATTTATAGTTTTCCCTACTAGATGGCACTGCTTTGCATGGACTTCCTTTTCTCATAAACAACACCCACTACAATGTCACTCCCCACTTTATGTAATGTTGGATGGTTTGGGTAACAGCTAGGGAAACCACTCAGGAGTGGTGCGGCCAGGAAGCATCTAATTCTTATGGCAGGGGTCCTCCTGCTATAATTTGGATGCTTTTCTAGAGGCTTGCATGGCACATAAATTGCACATCATAGTGTGTCCATGCCCCCCCAAGTCCTCATCTACAAATCACAGTGTTTGCCGTGGATGCATAGAAGCCTCTACACTTGTGGATAGGGGCCTCTATGCATCCCTTCTGGCTATCATATGCTCCAACATATGAATATGAAGGGCTTTGAGTGTTGGGCCCTATTGTGTAAATTGTAAGACTACAAGGTTCTTTGTTCACCTATAAAACCCTTAACAAGCTGGGCCCTCAGTACATTCATAATCTTCTGACCTCCTGCACTCCCTCAAGAGTAACCAGGTCCATTGGGCAGTATCTTCTGGCTGTGCCTCTATCAAGCTGAGATCCGCTGGGTATAAGGCCTTTGTGGTGGCAGCTCCAGCCTTTGGTATTCCATGCCTCTGGTTATCTGTCTCTCTCCCATTGTTGGTGTGCTTACATCCAAAGTGCACAAACACTTTTTAAATATTGCCTTCCTGGATAACATCTAATTTATTGAAACTGAGTTGATTTACTCTACTGAGTTCTTCACATTCTTGCTGATCAATTGATGTACAGTGCATCAAGCCCTGCAAATTCACTTAATTAAAAACTCTCCGACTACTAATACTAAATAGTGATTAAATGGTAAGAGCTTTGCTCAGTGGTTTAAAACAACAAAATGCTACCTACTGCACCATGCAGCATTAAAGTTCCTGTTAGGATCAGTTCCAATGCAGCTGGAGCCACTGTTTCTTGAACGAGTCTTTCTCCACATCCGGTTCTGAAACACAAATGATCAAATATTCTGAACATGTCTGCCAAGCCAGTCAAGCAAAGAACTATCACTACAAGGCTTTCTGTTACAAGTTTACCCTCAGTGCTGTGTAAGCCTCCTGCAGCTGGGCCTCTAGTTACAAGAATCTCTGTTTCATTCATTCATTCACCCCTTTTTATAGCTGTGGACAGAGCCTCACAGCCGTCTTACTTTAGCTGGAAAAATGGAATACCGAAGCACACCTTTTTTGGAGTTTTTAGAGTATCCATCCACAAATGCAAATCAATACGCCAGTTGAATGAAATACTGCCTTCTCTCTGTTGAATAGACCATTTCCAACACTATTTTTTCAGCTTGTTTGGCTCCCTCAACAATAATTTCCAACAGAGGACACAGCAAGCTTCTAGAGGAACTCCAGAGGAGTTGCAAATTACTTTTTTTATGGCTGACAAGAAGATGCATACAAGTATACTGGAATCCCCTTACTGAAGCTCTGAAACTCTTAGTGTGCATACTGAGGTGTAAGGAGCAAAGGAGACTGTAAGCCCATTTGGTTGAAAAGAAGAAGCATACAAGTATACTGGAATTCCCTTATTGAAGCTCTGAAACTCTTAGTGTGCATACTAATGTATAAGGAGCAAAGGAGGCTGAAAGCCCATATGTGCTCCTGCTCATTAGGCAGACTACAATGCCAAATTATAGACAGTCTAGCTATACAGCTTTACCCCTGTAATTAAAAACCAAGACTCTCAGTACTGTGGAGGAATGTTGTGTATTTTTTATATTGTAATAAAAAAGAATGCTTTTGCACCCTGGAAACTTATTGCAGTATAAAAGAAATTTGTACAAACTGACATTAAAGAGTGCGTGTGTGTGTGTGTGTGTGTGTGTGTGTGTGTGTGTGTGCGTGTGCGCGTGCACCAAGCTAGCCATTCATACCCACTCACACAAACATACACCCCTGAAGCAGCAAAAAACACCCCTAAGGCACACACACCACATTCACTCAATCCATACAAACACTATACAGATCCCCAATCAAACCACCCAATACCAGCAGCAACAATACCATCCACCACTTAACCAAAAAGGAAAAAAAATATATAAATACAAAAATCAACAGGGGAGAAGACAGCAGTAAATAAGGGCTGCAGCAGTTCCAAATTTAAAGCAGAAAAGTCCCAGATAACAGGAATTAGCTGTCCGGTTCAAAAACTATGCACAAGGCTGGTAAGTGTACAGGGTGCAGTTCAGAACAAAATGGAGGTCTCGCCACCAGTGTTCAGCAGATTTTAGTAAAGCACAACCAGTAAAATAGAGGTTTTCCATCTAACAGAGTCCAATTCAAAACACTTTGAAGAAAAACAGTTGCAACTCTCACTTGGGCAGTTCCAAAGTTCTCAAAAATGTTGGCACTCTCCCCCGACAGCATGAAGAAGATCCTGGAATTCCCAAAGTTCAGCTTTCACCAAGACAGTGGAAAATCTTTTACTCCCATGTCAGCAGAATCGGAAAGAGACCAACGGGCAGGCACCCGCACAGCAGGCTAGAATAGAGTAGCAGACGGACTGAGTACTGTCCTATGGGAAATAGTCCTCTTCTCCTGTGGCAAAGCTCAAACAGGCCACCTCTCAAGGCTCAGGATCCAAATGCAAGCAACTTCAGACAGGCAGGAGTCAGGCAGGGTTCTCCCGGCAGGCAGCGGAACTCCCACCTCCTACCCTACCAGTTACCCCCATCGCTCGACTGTCGTCTGCCCCAAAAAGGATCCAAGAAATGCCTCTGAGGTGGCCACCAACAGTGAACACCTTAACCCGGGCAAAGGTGGCAGTCCCACCAGCCAGCGACTCCAACCAACAGCTGCACCAGTTCCTGAAACATAGTTTTCAGGTGAGTGCCCAAAGACTCCTGGAAACACTGAAATATTAAAACTGCAGCACAAATTCTCAACAATCTCGGAGAAAAATCTTAATCTAAAAAGAAAGCATATGCTCCTTAAAATAACTCACTGAAAAAGACCTGCCTTTCGTAAGAAGCCCTAATATAAAAAATGAATAAAAACAATCAAAATAAAAACAGGCGTTCTCCCTGGCGACCTGGCAACTTCTTATCCCAAATTAAATTCTGCAAAAGTTAATACCAAAGCAAGATGTTAGAGATAACGCTGACAAAGAAATTCAGCTCGGGCAGTCAGAGTCCAAGCAGACGACATCCCAGCATGGCTACCATCTTCTCTATATCCCAGTACACTAGCTCCTTAAGAGATATACCAGAAAGTAGTTTTTCCCAGAAACTGTGGGAGGGGTTGAATAAGCTCCTAAAAGAAGTGGTCTGTGTGAAATTAGTGGGGGGATTCCAACATGGATGGAGAGATACATGGGCTTGATAAAGACATCATCAAAAAGGGGGAGGGAGGAGTGGAAAATCACTAGGGCTGTCACGATCTACATTAAATAGGTTAGACTGGGAAGACATGGTGGGCCATGGGGCCTTTTTCTGCCAGCAACTTCTGTTTCTATGTTTCTCTAATGGTGGATACAGGGTCAAAAGTGTTCATCAATACACATACAGTTGTGGCCAGTGATAAGCAGCACTGTATACTGAGTTTTATCACAGGGAAAATCATTGAAAGACAATGGGAATGAATGGGGAATTCACAGTATTGTATTTAGATACACTGCATCTTTTTCCTGACTTCTGCTCTATCTTTCAGAGATTTTTTTTTTACAACATTTAGGCAGGAAAGATACAGTAAGCTGGAATTTGTTTCTAGTTGCATCCTAGGAGCACAGGGAGGTTAACAAGTGGTGGCTGTAGGATTTAGAACTAGTTCTCCAGGTTTGCAGCTCAGTGCTCTTCACCAGTATGCTATACTGCCACCACACAGACAGCTACAGGACACAAGTTCAGTTGGCATGCAATAATTATTCTAGTAGTTGCTATGTTAAGTATAATGTACCTCGACTTTCAGTATAAGGAAAGTCACTAAAGGCTTTTCCATTAATGAGAGAACCCACAGGGGTAAATTTATTAGGACTGGACCTGTTCCAGGCATTGAAGTTTTCATGGTGGATCACCAACAATGTAGCTGATCTTGTGACCATGTCTCAGTATCAGACATTTCCTTTGCTGTATTATGTTGGGATATGATAAGGATTTCACACATGAACCTCAAAGAGATCTGACAGTCTCTCCAGTACTGCTAGTTATGCTCAGAAACTATCCTAATAAGTCAGATAGTGCTGTATAGTACCCCAAAACTTGGATCTCAGATGGCAACAAATAGTGTTGACATCCTAAAATGGATCTACTTTGGTTGGATCCATTGTAAGGATCTGATCAGATGGTTCCATGTCAAAACGGCAGCTTTTCAATGATGACCCATGAAGAGGGCGCAAATCCCGCAGCACGGCAGATGACAACAAAGTTGTTTTCTTATGGGGGCTTCTCCCCCCATGTCCCCCTTTTATACTAACTCCAGGGATGGCATACCTCAGAGATGGGAAGAACCTCTGCTTGCCTAAAAGTGTCAGCACTGTGGTTCGGTCACCCTCTTCATGGGTCATCATTGTTTTGATGTGCTACTGATTGGACTTGATCTGACTGGCAGCCTTCCCATTTGGAGTTCCAGTCCTTGAAGCATATTGTGCTCGGAGCAATTGTGAGCATTTTGCCTTTAATTCTACAATTTACTGGATATATGTTACAAAGTGCTACTATAAACAGAATATATTTCCAGCTCCTAATATACTATGCTTGAAATGTAAACACTGAGACTCCTGATGCTACTTTTTTAATTTGTATATTCTGTTTTTCACACTTGCACTGTCACTATCACTTTAAATATCCTACTATAAAAGTAATACTGACACAGACCATCCTCCCTGAGAAAGCACGCATGCACGTTTCTGATGTTCACTGCAAAAAGCATGAGAATTGTTACTTGTAACATGATCATGGTCAGTTAGATAGAGATTCTGGACCAAAACAAATATCGGGAGTTCTAAGGTTGCTGTAAAGACTGGACTTAAACACTTGAAAGCTAGGAGCATTGCTCAGCTGTAGAAGGAATTTGTTTCTGGTATCTGGTGCTGTAAATGTAAGCCAAGTTATATATGAACAGCTGGCTTAGAGACAGAAAGCAGAAGGTGGTAACAAAGAATGCAGGGATGATTCAGGGTTACTAGAAGTGTATCTAGTATAGAAGATTGCCATGGGAACCTTGTTTTTTTAATCTTGTCAGGATGATGCTTGCACACATTTCTGATGGTAGGCAGCACAAATAATGTACCAACATGCTTAGTTTAACCATGGTAGGTGTGGAAAGGGGGCTGAAGCTTTGATAAACCTTAGAATCACATATCTCCCTTGTTATGACACTGTGTAGGCATGTGGATACCGAATTATATGTGGAACTCTGTGTAGAACCAAGGGGTAGATTCCTGCTATAAGGCAATGCTAATAAAAGGCAATGCCATGCTAATGATTCACAATGAGATGGTAATGAGAGCTCAGGGCAATGCAAAGTGTTTTTTGCACTATCGCAATCTGTGAATTCATTTACGTTATTTGCTATGTGTATATCTCAAACATGGCTTCATGTGCAAACAGACACCTGGTTCTATGGGCACTTTACATCAGCTAGCAGCCTGCTTTTGTGACACGTTGTTCATTACATACACATTCTTGTTTGAATTTTGTGTGTTTAGCATTCCAGTGGCAAGGTCATTTGTTTCTATGCATAATTGCCACTTTGCACATTGCAACTATGTATTGGGCCCTTTATGCACATTTTACAGTTTGCTTTAAAATTGACAAAGCTCTGAACTTTGGGGATGGGGCTTGAGATGTATCAAGTTCAAATCAAGCACAGACAAAAAAAGCTTGGAGTGTCTTCTAATATCATGATAAGGTATTTCCAATTGCATGCACTTTAGTGACCTGCCCTCACTGTCCAGTCACACGGAAACCACATTTGCAAAGTGGTGACAGTGACAGCAAATGCAAAATTGGAGGGCTCTATTTTTAGAGCTCAGAATGGTCAACTACCCCCCAACTCAGTAGGCCAGGGGATCGCAAGGGGAAGAAAGGGGAGGGGTAAAATAAGGAGAGGAATATGAATAAAAAGAAAACATGAGCAGGTCAGGCTCATGTTGCAAATCAAGGGTTTGAGAGAGAGCACAAAAAGAAAATAAACTATGGAAAATATGAATAAAGACAAAATATAGTATGTCTTACCTATCTGGGTTCTTGGCAGGCTAGTTCAACAGCTAGTGGTGAAAGAGAAGAAGAAGGTGTGCACAAGCAAAATATATTTATCAGCTTTTTGGCCCTTGAGCCATCACCCACTCTTCCTACATTCCCCTGCCAGTCCCCAGCCCTGTGCTCTGGTCCCCTCACTGTCACACTGGTGGGGATCTACACAGTGCAGAGTCTGAGGAACTGGCAGCCATCATTCAGACAGCCTGAGGCACATACTCTTGTGAAGTTTTCATTTGTTTCCAGTCCCTTTCACCTCCCCTGATGTTGAACAATGCCCTGGTAGCCTCTGTCACAGCAGCGCAAGCTGGACAGATGCAACTCCCAGTGAGGGAGCAGGCTCCCCAGCTTGTTATTAGGGGTTGCTACTACACTGCAGTTCAGTCCAGACTCCTCCATCTCTAGGTTGGTACACACACTCCTCAAAGCTCTTCCCAGCCCTAGAAGCACTGATCCTGGCTTCCTAGGCTTGCTTTTGAATCCAGATTGCTAGCACAGAAGTGGGATGCACTTCTGATGAGCCATTGATCAACCCTCATGTTTGATTTTAAAGAGAGAAAATAGTTTAGTACCCAATTGGTCTGGCTAGGCCCCTAAAAGGAGTGAGGCACACTAATCAAAAATTAAATCATTTTTTAAGAGAATCACTAAACTCCTTTTCTAGCCGAGTCCCATGAGCAGATTAGACCCAAATAGCAGACAGAGTTAAAGTACTGTGGAGGAGAGGTTAAAAAGTGTGGAAAAACTGCAATACATCCTAGCACAGAACCTATAAATTCAAATTAGCAGAGGAGAGCTTGAGTGTGCCACCTTGGATTAGGGAAAAGGGGAAAGTGGGGAAGGGGCAAAAGAAAAAACTGCATACAGGTCCATTACTTTTGGTACTAAAGTGAAACCATCTCTATGAGCCTGTTCTGTCCAAAGTGACACATTCTGCCTCCTACGTCCCCAGCTACCTGATTAAAAACTGCTGTCATTAGTAAGAATCAATACAGTGGCAGTGGGCTCTAGTGGTTAGAACACTGGCTTGGGAACTGGGAGACTGCAGATTTAACATTATAGAGCATTTTGGGATTGTGAAGGAAACTAGCCACACCTTAGCCAGGGGAAAAGCCTCCATGCAGTGTCTGGGGAGGTGATCAGCCATGAAATAGACTGGTGGATGGCTTCTAGCCCCAAGCAAGGGGATTCAGGCAGTCAGGGCTACTGTTTCAGGGAGTTTTTAAAGGTTTTTAAACTGAAATGCTAGGTTCACTGAAACAGAAGTCCCACCCCACAGCACTTCCAGTTTTCCAGTACTAAACCATGCTCACTTTAACTGGGAGCAATCTGTGTTTTGTGACTGAGATTAACCAGTATGTTTTGAACACTTTGGAAAAAGAACAAGAAATGAAAATGTCCTGACTGGTGTCTGTTCTGTGTTAGTGCTCAGCTGTCATTATATATCATTCTGGGATTGTGGAGGGAACTAGGAAGTTCTCCACACCTTAGCCAGGGGAAAAGCCTCAACAAAGTGTCCTGGAAAGTGATCAGCCACTAAACTGGCTACTAAACCACAATTGTTTGCAAGCTTGCATGTCTGCCAGGACTGATGGGACTAAGGGCACAGCATTCTGTTTTTGAAGTAGGTGAATTTTTAAACATGGAGAACATTTTAACATAGTGTGTAACTTGTAAATTGTACAAAAAGGATGCAGTGGTCACTGAATTTACCTGTGGCAAATGTGTGTGTATATATATATATATATATATATATATATATATATATATATAAAAGTTCCTAGCTGAAATCAGGGAACTCAAAAATCAACTAGAAGTCCAAAATGAGATGCATAAAATAAAGGAATGTATTCATAAAACAGGATAAATGTTACAAGACAATGAATTATTTATGGAGGGATTATAAAATTCATCAACAAAGGAGCATGGGAGGAATGTGGGAGATAAAAGAAAGAATTCCTTTCTGGTGCTAAAATCAAAGATATTAAAAATAATAATTGCCACTTTCTGAAAGGTACAATCAACCCCTAAATTGTGTTGCATGTAGGGACAAATGATGTTGGAAAAAGAAAGCAGCTGGACATACGAAGAGATTTTGAAGAGGTAGGCAGGATTAGAAAGGACAATGGGAGCAAGATGATCATGTCCGAAATCCTTCCAGTTCCAAGAGCAGGTAAGAAAAAATTCAGGAGATTAATATCCTGAATGGATGGCTAAGAGGGTGGTGTGTAAGTGAGGGCTTCAAGTTTCAAAGAAATTGAGACAGATTCATCAGAGGCCCAGAACTATATGGACGTGATTGGACTGCATTTGAGCAGACAGGGTTCCTGGGTATTAGAAAATAAATTCAATGAAAATATTAAGAAATGTTTAAACTGAAAGGAGAGGGGAAGAGGATGCATTAATAATGCATAAGGCCCATACCGCAAACAAAACAGCAAATAGCAAAAACGTATTAAAGGACTGGATAGTGCTGCTTACCAATGCCAGAAGTCTAACAAGGAAAAAGGATGAACTGGAACAAATTCTGGTAGAGGAGGGAATACAGTTGTGTGCCACCACTGAAACATGGTGAAAAGAGATCATTTGGGGTAGAGAGACTTCAGGCTACGCACTGCATAGTAAGGAAAGGAAGGAGAAGGGGGTAGCAGTATATGTATCAAATGATGTAGTAGCCAAAATAATAAATCTGGATACTGAAAATAATTATGATTTGGGAGATATTTGGCTGAAATTAATACTCCAAAATGGTACAGAAAACATTGTGGGTATTATATATAGACTAAATGCATTATGTATGGAGCTGAATAAGAAAATGTTTGAGAGAGTGGCTAGATTGAATCCAGATGAGAGGATACTACTACTTGGGGATTTAAACTTGCCAGGAATTGCTTGGGATACTAGAGAAGGCAGAATGACAATTGAGAAAGATTTTATGGAAATTATAAACAGGCTTAACTTACAGTAACATGCCTTATTTAGCACAAGAGGTAATAATATACTAGATGTTGTTTTAAGCAGCCTGGGAGATCAGATAAAACATAGCAGGTTGCATGAGCCTCTGTGTGGTAGTGATCATAATACAGTGATGTTTGAAGTAAAGGAGATAAATTGTAGGGTTAATGGTCATACAACAATAAAATGTTTTAACAGAGCAGATTTCCAGGGCATGAAGGCTGAGGTAAGGAAAAGGATGTGGAATAATGAATTAGAAAATAAGGATCATAATGAGTTGTGGAACACTTTAATGACAAAATTAAATAACCTGATAGATACATTTATTTATTTATTTATTTATTTATTTATTTAGGGAATCGGAATTACAACCCTTTGAGTCATAGACTCGTTTCCAAAGGCTCCACATCAGAATAAAACACAGACATTCATACAGTACATACATAGAATAAATGTGGGTGAACAATCATACAGAGTATAAATACAATAAGCACGGGTTAATGCCTATACATTTGGTAGCTAAAACAAAGCAGAGCTATCAACATATTTGCCTAATGAGTGGTTAAGATCTACACAATTGGTAGCTAAAGCAATGCATGATATGAGTTGGTAGTAAGCCACCTCAGGGAGGCCTTGTCTTATACAAAATATAATGCATTCATAGTCCAGTGCAACTATATGGTAACCAAGGGAGGTGAGGAGCCTGTGGGCTAGAAATAGTGAGGGCTGTCCACTGCCTGGCCAAGGGCGGGTGCGTGGCCTAGTGACATGGTGCAGTATCCACAGGTTACCGGTTACACTGGTACTGATGTGAGGAGAAGATATGGGCCCTTAAGGCAGCTTTAAAAGGATCTAGATTGATGATTGATGCGACAGCTGGTGGGAGGGCATTGTACCAGGATGGAGCTCTAAGGAGGAAGGCTCACTGGACCAGGGTGGTCCTGACCCTAGGCACCTTCCAGATAGTTTTTGGGGCAGCCTGTGTGGATGCTGAGATGGTGGCTGCCTGAAGAGAAGCCATGACACCTATTGGGGCTAAACCGAGGTGTATTGTTTTGGTGAAGAGACAGGTCTGGTATAATAGTCCTTCCTCAAGGGAGAGGATATTGGTGAGTGTGTATAGAGTGCAGGTATGTGTATTTCTGTCAGCACCAGAGAGGAGCCTGCAGGCCTTATTGATGACTACATTTATTTGATGAAGTGTCGTAGGGTAGGAGGTAGCATAGATTGTGAGGCCATAGTCCATCAGCAATAAGACTGAGGAGGTGATGGCTAGGTGAAGTGCTTCAGGTGGCAGGCAGTCTTTATGTCTGTAAAGGAGATCAATGCGGGTGTTGGTGGTGGAGGTGAGGATTTTTATATGTTCGTGGAATGAGAGGGAAGAGTCAAATGTAATACTGAGATACTTATACTTTTGGACTTGTTCCAGTGGGATGAAAGAGGCGGAGAGTATTTCCAGGAGGAAATCCTTTGATCTGTTTTGGTGGTGGGCATAGAGCATCGTCTTAGTTTTTTTAATGTTGACTACCAATCTGTGTTCAGCAAACCAGTGTTCAATCTGAGAGAAGGAGTTTTGTAAGGTACGCTGCAGAGAGAGAGGATCAGGATGTGCAGCATAAAGAACAGTGTCGTCCACATAGAGGAGAAGGTTGCCAGAGCAGGATTTAGGCAGGGCATTGAGGTAGATACTGAATAGCAGGGGACCCAGGATAGATCCCTGGGGAACTTCTGAGCACATAGGCAGCATAGTAGATATGGTACTATTAATTTTAACACATTGGGTTCTAGATGAACGATAGCTGGAGAACCATGAGAGTAGACAATGAAAGACCCCAATTTGTTGTAATGTGTTAAGAAGGAGGGGATACATATGTACCAGTAATACAAAAGTATAACAAAAGAGGGAGTATTCTGGGGTGGTTGAGAAAGACAGTTAAAAATAATATCAGGAGGAGGAGGAAAACCTATAAAAGGGCTAGGAAATTGAATACTTTAGAAGCCTGGGAGAAATACAAGAAGTGTAAAATGAATTGTAAAAGGGAA
This sequence comes from Neoceratodus forsteri, assembly GCA_016271365.2. Lineage (NCBI taxonomy): Eukaryota > Metazoa > Chordata > Ceratodontiformes > Ceratodontidae > Neoceratodus > Neoceratodus forsteri. The sequence goes on along the minus strand of CM028137.1, from coordinate 253,384,380 downwards.
ATCAGGAAAGAAAAGAGAAAACATGAACTCAGATTGGCTACAGAAGTTAAAGATAACTATAAGACATTTTATAATACTTAATTATCAGACAATAGAACCACACGAGTGGGACCTTAGGCAGATGGCAGTGGAAAACTAGTTGTTGAAACACAAATGGTTGAGATGTTAAATAGTTATTTTGGCAGTGTATTTAACAAAAAAGAAAAATGGCAAGGGTTGGACAACAGTTGTTAAATGCTCCTAGTATTAAAATCAGTGAAAACAATGTACTCACCTGGTTGCAAAAACTAGATCAGAATAAAGCCTCTGGACCTGACAACCTACACCCTAGAATTACTAAGGAATTAGCAGATGAACTAGCAGGACCTGTAACTGGGATTTTCCAGATATCCCTGGACAGCGGACAAGCAGTACAGTGCTGGAGGAGGACAAAAGTTATCCCCATATGCAAAAAAGGGGATAAAGCACAAAGTAAAAATTACAGATCTGTTAGTCTTGCGTCTATTTTGGGTAAAATCATTGAAGGGATTATTAAGGAGAGGGTAGAGAAATTTTTAGTCTCGAATGATCTGGAGATTATACACAACATGGCTTTACCAATTGGGAAGATCATGCCAGACAAATTTGATATCATTCTTTGAGGGTGTTAGTAAAGCTCTGGAGGACAGAAACCGATTCGGTCCCACATGATGGCATAATTAATAGCTTGTGCAGTTTGGGGCTGAACGACAGATTAATCGCTTGGATAGAGTTCTGGCTGTCCAAGAGGGAACAAGACGTTACTTTACAAGGTATGCAATCTGGCTGTATGCCAGCCACTAGTGGGGTAATTCAGGGATTAGTACTGGGGCCCCGTTTGTTTAACATCTACATTCCTTCAATGAGATGTACTGAAGGAATATGGTTGGCAAAGTTTTGTCAAGGATACTAAGTTAGGGTCTGTGGTTAACAACATTCTGAAATAGGCAAATTGCAGAGGGAACTAACCAGACTTCATATCTGGGCCCAGACTCATAAACTAAACTTCAGTGTAGATAAATGTGCAGTGATGCAACTGTGGAAAAAGAATCAGTTCACGGGAGATTCTGTTGGAAGGCAGGTACTAAATGTGGTTACTAAAGAAAAGGACCTGGGGATTAACTTAACTGATTACCTAAATTTTAAGAAACATTGCCAGTTGGTTATTAAAAAGGTAAACGGTATCTTGACCTGTATATGCAGGCATGTAACCAGTAGAGATAAAAGGGTAATCCTGCTACTGTATACCTTGTTGGTAAGACAACACTTAGAATACTGCACACAGTTCTGAGCACCCTAAAATAAGACTTTAGTTAGAGCATTGGAAGGGGTTCAGTGAATAGCAACAAAAATGATAACTGATATTAGAAGCCTGGAAAATAAGGGGAGATACTTGTAACATGGCAAAAATGAGAGCAGTGGAAAGAAGGAATCCAATTGGCACAATCGCGTCAGGTGGCACAAGAGCAACATGGCATTATTCTATGATCGATGCCATGTTGCCATCGGAAGCATGCAGAGAAAAACAATAGAGCACTCTTTGTGCTGTGCATGAGCCTGAGAAACGTGGACCGTGCCAGTGAAAAAGTCATCACGGTATATATTGCCGCAAGTTTCACCAATAGGTGACGCTAGCAAGAGAGAGTGTAAAATGCAAATGCAAGAGGCAGCGCCAAAACAGGCAGTAGAGCGGTCTGTTCCCTGCTGCTGCAACTGTAATCCTCCAAAGACAGCAAAGAATGGCAAAGTATGTTTGTTTCCACCCACCCACCCAGCCAGTTGAGAGTGCAGCAGTCGCACTACAGTGAAACACAGCAGTCGGCGCCACAAGCAAGTAACAGAGGAGATAGAAAGTAAGCAGAAGTGTGCTCCTTTATTAAAAGAGCCACCTATTGGTCAGAAATGCAGTGTGTGGGGCACTTGTACAATTCTGTTGGAATCTGGATAACAATCAGCAGCAAACAATATATGTTTGCAACATGAAAGTGTGCTGATTGCAGTGAACGAAGCCACCCGATGCAGACAGCAATAGTCAGAGCAGAATGGCATGGCAAAAGTACAACCTCATCAAACACATCGGTCACAAACACAGCAGAAGTGTTCTGCTGTTCTAAAAGTGCCACCTGTTGGTCAAAAACCTCAGCGCAGCGCTGCACACTCAGGTCAGAGAAGTGCTGTCACTCACTCTTCGGGCATAGTAAAGTATGCAGCCAATACATTGTTCTAACAATGCAGCACGGCACGAATATGATTAACAAAGGGACGCAGATGAGTACAACAGCTGATTACAAGTGCCACGTTTTTAACTGTCAGCATTATGTTATGTGTATGTTCCTACGTAAAGGAAAGTCGTAACATGTGAGAAGTTGGTACACACTATGTAACTCAATGTCAGCACTGCAATGTGCACATGCATGCTGGCAGTTAGAGAGAGCCTTATAAAGTATGAGATGTAAACCGTAATTCAGTAAGATAAACAATTCCTGCTGCTGATGTGTGTCTCATAAGAAGTAAAACAAAATGTAGATAATACTTGCATTGCAGAAGCCATGTTACAAGCGCATTAAGCCACTCTGAAGGTGGCATCTAATGGGGAATTAATGCATGGTTGGGCTGTTGTAAGCACTCGGTCTGTGGCCTCGGGTCCCAGTGGTCCCAACCATGCATTAATTCCCCATTAGATGCCACCTTTGTTGTGGCTTAATGCTTACTTGAGTTGTACTGTTTGGGGTACTGCAGGTTAAGAGGAGATTTGTGTCTGGTATATGGGACATTTAACAACCATGATCTATGGGATTGTCTGGGATTTTAATTAAGAGATACACAAAGAGAAACAAGATCTCACATACCACAGCTAAAAGGGGAACTTAACCGCACAAAAAAAGAAAGCGATGTGGTTCTTACAACGGGTAGTGTCCATATGGAACAGCCTTCCAATTGAAGTGGTGGGATGCAAGAACATGAAAGATTTTAAGATTAAATTTCCATAACTACTGCCTCAGTACCAAATTGGAAGGTTATAATCTTTGAGAGAAGGGACGAGCAAAAATGGGCAGTATTGCCTACCTATGCCTGTACACAACCTATGAAACCTATAAAACTACCAATAAGGCCAAACATGCACTGTGTGGCCTTGGGTGAGCCACTTAACTTCTTACTGCTCCAGACCACCCAGCTGAGGAAATGGGTAGAAGCAGGATTCTACTGGAAAAGAGATGATGCATCTCTTGTGGGTTATCCTGGGTAAATAAATAACCAAAAATAAATAAAGGCAAATTTGATTACCTCAAGGACATTAATAATAAAAAAAAGTTCATTATGAGATGGCTATCTATGGCACCCGCTACAAAATAATTTGGGTTGTAGAATTACCATACTTTAATTTTAGTTTATCTGTAATCATTCAGGGCACTGAGTCTTCTTCAGTTTCTGACTAGCTCCTGTGGTCAGGTATCCAGCAATCTGGTAAGTTGGGTGGGCGAGGAGACGTCATTTATGCCTGGAACAACCCATTGATCTGTGGGGGAAATTGGGACAGCATCTGTTACTCCCCTGAGCATCTTCTACTGCTTTGTCCTGTATCCTCTTACCACCTTAGGCAATGACTAGTATTATACACTAGACTAGAGTGATGCCCTAGTACTCACTGATGATAGAATCACTTCCACTTTGTTATTAATCCTTCAAGGCTACTAGAGGCAGTCAAAGTGTGGTGTGATTTCCCCCACCCTCCATGGAGGGGAGAGCATTCTATGATAGTTAAAGTACTTTTACTATTAAAAAAAAAAAAATTAAAGAAGTCAATTTACTCAGTGGCACAAGCCAGCTTCCTTGCATGCTGTTCACCTTTATTCACATTCTAAGTCCAGTAGCAGACTGGGAGCAGAAGGAGGAGGAGAAGGGAACCAAGGACATAGATAGGATGGAGGCTGTCCAGAGGAGGGCACCTAAAATAGTGCAGGGTCTGCACTAGAAGACATATGAAAAGAGATTAAAGGAGCTTAATATGTATACCCTCGAGAAAAGGGGGGACATGATAGAAACTTTCCACACCGGGTCATAATGTAGTACGCTTAATGGCATATGGCATTATGGCGAATCCCGGACCTGCGCGCACTCCAGGTTGGACCGCCCCAGAGTTAGAATCCTTAGTGGGGGGATCCGGGGGGTGCAGCTCCCCGAAAGGGAGATGTGGGGGCAGAGCCCCCCCAGAACAAAAGAAACCAAGGAATCGTGCAATACAATTGTGCTGCACTGCATCCTGCTGTGCCACATATTGACCCCATGCCGAAACTTTCAAGTACCTCAAGGGAATCAACAAAGTCCAGGGGGGTAGCATCTTTCAGGAAAAGAGATGTGCAAGAACAAGAGGGCACAATTTGAAGCTAGAGGAGGGATGGCTCAGAGGTAATGTGAGGAAGTATTTTTCCACAGAGAGGGTTGTGGATACATGGAACTGCCTTCCTGAGGAGGTACTGGAGTCAAAAACAGTGGGGGAATTCAAGAATGCATGGGACAGACATAAAGTAATTTTAGCGGGGGGTAGGAGGAAGTAGACTGTTGGTTAACTGGGATCTGCAGCTTATCCATTAAGTATGGAAATTGGCAAACTAGGTGGCCAACCAGTCCTATCTGCCATCAAATTCTGTTTCTATCCCCCCAGATGCTTGTATACCCTGGGGAGGAAGAGTCACTTATCCCACTGCTTGACTGTCACCTGGTGGCACAGCAGTTCCAAAGAGTCAGCACAAGGTAGGGTTGTGCATTGGGAGGGGTTGTATTGAGGCACCTTGACTACAAGATTGATATCCTTGGGTACATTCGCTTGGTGAGATAGTGTTGGAAGGTGGGTGTTTGAGGCATCATTGGGCAGATAACAGCTCCCTCCCCCCATATTCCTATAGGACCATGTAAGTTCCCTACCTTGGCCTTGATCCTTTCTCTCCAAGACTGGTTGCAGTCTCCTAGAAGGCTTGGCAACCCTGCTGGGCCTCTCTGCAATGGAAAGCTGCAGGGACCATCTGAGGGGAGGTTTGGTGGTGAACCAGGGAAGAACAAGTTAGCTCAGGTATTGTGGTAGCTCAAAAGATGTCCCAGGGTGATGGCCTACTAAGGCTAGAGGAAGGAAAATTGAAACAAAATAAAAACTGAAGTAATTGTAAGTTCCAGTTGCAGTGACACCAAAAATGGGCACACATTGTCAAACTTTTCAATGTTCCCGATTCTGCATTCCCTTGGCATTACTGGCAGTGAGGTTCATGAGGTTAAGAAAGGTATGTCAAAATCCCCTGACAGAAAGAATGAACAAAACACTTATACTGTACATAGAGTGAAATTATGGTATCTAATTTTTATGGCTGTGGGCGGAGCCTACAACCATCTTGCTATCTGTAGCTGGAAAATGGAGTATCGTGGAACACATGTTTTAGACTTTTCAATGTATCCTTCCATGCCAACTGCGCAGAATCGACCATCTCAGGTTTTCCGAACTGTTGACATATTGTACAATCCAATCTGTCTGCAGTCTGGAAGAGCTTTTTCACAAATTAAGTGTGATGAACTAGCTAGCTTGGTTCTTCACAGATAAGATTGCCAACATCAGGGCCAGAATCAGCCTGGCTCTGTCTATGAGGGGGTTGCAGAGGTAGGTGGGAGGTAGAGAGCACCCGGTCTGTCTGGATGGATTTCAGGTGACCGGAATTCATGGACATTGTGAAGATTGTCCAAACTCTGCGCCCAGCCTGTTGTAGTTTGGATCCATGCCCTAACCCCCGTTAGTGGGGTTTGTAGATGTTATCTGTCCAATCCTAGCGGAAATTGTATGGAGATCCTTGGAGAGGGGAGTTTTCCAGAACCCCTAAAGGAGGCAGTCATTCGACCACTCCTTAAAAAACCCTTCTTGGATCCCGATGATCCAGCTAACTACCAACCTGTCTCTAACCTTACCTTTGTGGGGAAGGTTATTGAGAAGGTGATTGCATTGCAACTGGACAATTACCTTGTCACTCACAATATCTATGAAGCTCTTCAGTCTGGTTTCAGGAAAAGGCATAGCACGGAGACTGCCTTTGTTTGGGTACTCAACGATCTCCTAATGGTGAGAGATCAAAAGGCTCGTACCATCTTGGTCCTTCTTGAGCTCTCAGCAGCCTTTGACACTGTGGACCATGGAGTGCTTTTGGAGACCCTGCGGTTCCTTTGTGGACTGTCGGGTACAGTCCTCAAATGGTTTCGATCATTCCTCGTAGACAGGTTTCAGAGGGTGGTCACTGGAATTTATTCATCTGAAGCCCTCCACCTGTCTTGTGGAGTGCCACAGGGCTCCATATTGGCACCCATGTTGTTCGCAGTGTATATTCTGCCATTGGGAGATATCATTAGGCAATATGGCTTCAATTTTCACTGCTATGTAGGTGATACTCAGCTGTATATGTCCTTTGTGCCAGGACAGGTTGATGCAATCTCTATGCTAAATAGCTGCCTCTCTGAGATCAAAGACTGGATGAGCTCGAGTTGGCTGAGACTGAATCCAGATAAGATGGAGGTGTTGGTTGTGGACCCGGGTCACGCAGGGGCAAGTTTGAGGGCTGGGCACATGTCAGGCCTATGGCTTGATGGTGTCCAGCTCACTACCTCAGATCGGGTGCATAACCTGGGCGTTATTTTTGATGACAGCTTGACCCTGAAATCTCAGGTGTCAGTTGTGGTTAAATCCTCATTCTACCATCTATGGAATATCACTGGGGTGAAACACCTGATTCCACCAGGTGACCTTCTAACATTGGTCCATGTCTTCATTACTACCATCTTAACTACTGCAATGCCCTCTACCTAGGGTTGTCTGGGGTCGATATCTGCCGCTTGCAGTTAGTGCAGAATGCTGTGGCCCAGCTGTTGACTGGTACTTCTGGGACCAGTCACATTACACCTGTGCTGCGCGAGCTGCACTGGCTGCCAGTTCAGAGGCGGATCACCTACAAGGTAGGCTTGCTTACCTTTAAAGCCCTACATGAACGGGGACCCAACTACCTGAAAGATCTCCTGACTCCCTACTCCCCCAATCGTCCTCTCTGATCTGCCGATGAGGGATTGCTAGAGATTCCCAGGGTTCATTTAAAAATTTCTGGAGCTCGCGCTTTTTCATTTGCAGCACCAACCCTGTGGAATTCTCTACCTTGTCAGTTAAGAGAATGCCTTGCTGTCAGTAGTTTTAAAACTATGCTAAAAACTTATTTCTTTTTTCTGACTTTTCCAGACTAATTTTAAATAATTTTATTCTACTGCTTGTTTTTAATTTGTGCCTATGTTGTGTACAGCGCCTTGCTCTCGAAAGGCGCTTTATAAATAAAGCATTGACTGATTGATTGATTGATTGATTGATTGAAATAAAATACTCCCTTCTTTCTGTTAAGAATGTTGGAGACATAACTCCAAGCTGCTTATCAGATGCCATTAGGAATCTGAAACAGCTTGTTAAATATTTGTTAAATATTGGTTGCCTATTAAACTGGAGATTTGTTTACCCCCTTCAGAATGCAACAACTTGCACATTTAAATACTTAGCATTTAAACAGCTTCTTACTAGTAGTTTCACTTGGGAATGTATTGTCTTTCAAGAAAGATTCATACCTCATAAATGTCATCCCTTTACCAGCAAATCTATAATTGGCACTGTTTTTTTAACCTCTAAAGACACTATTTGATAAGAACTGTTTTTAGACATATGCCAGGTCTTCAGTGAACTACCCAGACTAAAACTGTTGCTATCAGCAGGCATTTTCTACTATGCTTTTTGGGAAAAAAATATACTTGAACTACAGCACACACACACACACACACACACACACACACTCACTCTGTACACACCATCCTCATGGCCACAATATTCAAAATAAATACTGCATTCTAATATGTTATGAAACAATAAATAAACTGTTTGTTTATGTCAGTGAACACAGTGAAGTTCATTTTAGAGTAGATTTCCTTTACATATTTTTTATCCTTCATTTTGTATCCTGGCTAGTGCAGGGGAGATGCTACATCTCATTATCATAGGGATCTTCATTTATACTGTACATTTTTGCACTGTATTTACTCAGTCTGTCCCAGATTGGATGCAATATCTTATTTTCAGTGGGGTCATGATTTTACCATTTTGATAACGTATTTCTTCAGGGTAGCCTAGTCCAGGGACCCTATATCCAAGGGAGATGCACTGTGTATCCCGGCAGAAAAGGGAGATATGCCATGCAATTCCAACAATGCGCCACAGCATGATATTCAAACGTGCGGGATGTGCTGGCCACAAGGAAATGGGCCAGGGTGCACACAAATAGTATACCATGCAAGTTGAGGGTGCATTCTCATGCATATGCTGCGCTGTGGCATACTCGGTGAGAATGTGCCCCTCGCAGTCCAGAGCAGCACGGCCCACAGTTAGGCCATGAATAGCTGGCCTAACCCAGCCAACCTCCCACAGGTGGGCTGCAGAAGTTCACCCAGGTGCACAGCAGCCTGACAGCCCTGGTGGACTAGAGGTACCCTCTCCCCTCCCATCCCCGATCGATCCAACTCCATCCCGGAAGAGCTCCATAGTGTAGGGCCCCCCTGGACCCAATCGCACCAGAGGAAATCATGGTCCATATCCATAGCCTAGAGAACCCCCACCCACTGCCTTGGTACATAGACACCCCCACTCCCCCTCATACCCAACCTGTTGCAGAGACTGGCACTGCCCTCCACATTTTGCCATGGCCAGTAGCTGACTGCACTGGACCCAGGCCAGAGACCTGCACTCCAGAATAACCCAAGTGGTTGTACCATGCCTTGGGGCACTATGCAAGCTGCAGACCGACCAGTGTATGCAGCCGTGTGGATGTCCCTGGCAAACCATAAGAGGGAATTGACATACCTCCAGTGCATGTCTTGTCAATGCTGTATCTTCCTGCTGTCATACACCACTGCAGGCCCACACTCTCCCCCATTCCCCTGTGTACCATGCCACCCTCCAGACTGCTGAGGTATCTTGGGTGCTATGGGGTGTGGTATCCTGCAATGCCATTTGCAATGTATGTTCCAGGCTATGGATAGTACATCCGCTGTTCCCTGATTGTACAAGCAAATGGGAGGTTGGCTGTAACATGCCTGTTCCGGGACCTGTGTGAGTGGGTACAGCATTGGCTGTCACCCACACTGAGCAGTGTAAAGGCATCGGGATGATGGATCTGCATGCGAGCACCTGAGGTGTATGGCCACTGGGCGTTATCACCCGCACACAGCTCGTGCCTATGTATGGCATATTCCAGCATCCTACTGTCAGTGCTCTGCCACAAGAAAATAAGATGCCATTTCTTCTGTGAACTAGCCAGGCTAAATATATAGCAATCAGCAGGCATATTCTAGGAAAATACATTGTAAAAATGTGTAAAAGGAAGACCACATTGAAACTGCCTCTCTGCAGATCAGCACTGTGCAAATTCATTAGAAATAATGGGTACAAGTATCCAAAAAGCTCTTTTCCACAGCCATATCAGCTCTGACCAGAGTTTGTTTCTTCTTGTAGCAGCAGAAAGTACAAGAACTCACCTTCACATATTAATCATATCTAAATCTGAGATGGGCTGGGACAAAGTGAGATAGTTTTGTCAATTTAAATCCACCCCAGATTTGCTCATCTCTGCATCCTTTGACTTAACAAGTTAAGTGCTTGTCTTTCAAGACTAGTATTTTACTGTAGCAAGGGTCCATAATGTTACACTAAAGGAAATATATACGTACACTAGTCCAGGAGTACACATAACCATCAATGTTGAAGACTGGCAGAACATAGATGTCGAGGTTATCAAGGACACGTGTAATACCACTATCAGTGCCATAGGTACGAACAACCTGCAGATAAAAATTTTATTTGTAGATTTAAGATAGAATACAGTACCATGAGACTGTAACTGCATAGAATGCAGCTTGCATGTTCTTGTACTTTCTCATATCTTTGTCTTGACATATTCCTCCCCAGTCTATCTTACTTAGTAAATATGCTAAAGTCTATTTTCTCCCCTCACCCGTCAACTTTTCCCATGGTGTGGGAAAGAAAAGGTAACATGGGGTATGTAACACTTCTAACATTTGTACATAACATGGGAGGGCTTATGGCAATTTGTTAGGTGGGGTAGATATAAATCAAAGAGGACCTGGATACACTGGTATGTTTTTGTTGCAATCTGTTGGGACTACTGTTACACTCTACTTCTATGGCTTTCCAGGGGTTTGGTGTGCCAAATGGAGCTGGTACAGAATATTGCAGCTAGGTTTGATAGCTTCTCCAAGTGCCTGGTTGTAACTGTGTCTCGCTTGTGCTGTGTGAACAGGACGGGTTGCTAGAAAGATGGCACATCTCCTTCATTATCTGCATACTTACTTTTAAAGCCATTCATGGTTTGGGTGATAGCTACTTAAGGACCCCCCCCCCCAGCACCATATCCCCTTTACCCTCTGTTTGACTGATGCACATTTTCAGACTGTTCCACACTCCTGATTGAGAATGATGGGTTATAGGGTGTCTGCCATAGCAGTCTCTACACTTTGGAACTGTCTTTCACCTTCAGTATTTAAATTAAGCTCAGTAGAAACATGTTTTTAAAAAGTAACATAGAAACATAGCATTTGTTGGCAGAAAAGGACTTCTTGGACCACCCAGTCTGCCCAGATGTTTCCTGCCTATTCTGTCTCTGCAAACCCTATCTGGTCACCTTCCACCCTCCCAACTCACTGTCTCCTATCTAATATACCTCTATGTCTATCCCATGCATGCTTAAATCCCCACACTGTTGTAGCCTTCAACACATCCGCTGGCTGTCTATTCCAGGCATCTACCACCCTTTCAATGAAGAAATATTTTCTCACAACTCTTAACTGTCAACCCCACCCCCCACCCCTGCCTCGCAGCTTCATTGCATGCCCCCTGGTCCTGATCCTGGTGCTTATTTCTCATTTGAAAGAGAACAAGCACCAAGCTACAAGAAGCACTTGAATATCTTGTTTTGCCAGGCCTTCTTGCTTGGTTCTTAATTGACTGATACATGAGTTGCCCCAATTGTTTTATAGTATTGCAGTGTCTATTGTATACTTGGAAGGCTCTGCCCTTGGTTTGATGGACAAGCAGCCAGCCACTCCCACTTTCTGAACTATATAAGTAGTTCCCCTCAGCCTCCTCCTGAAGCACTTTTTTCTTTGCCGGGCTCGAGGCTCTGTCCATTTGTTCTCTGCAGCTGGATGGGGCCTGCCCCGCCCCCACCCCCCACATTGCTGCTTCTTTCTGCTGGACTCTGCCTTCTGTTCTTCTGCTTCTGGTTTGTATTTTACCTCCAGCTGTGTGCTTCCTTTTGTTCCTTCCCTGTTTATTCTGTATTTGAGTCTTAGTTTTGTTTTGTTTTTGCTTTCTTTTTTGGGGGGGGTTGTTTCTCAACTCCTATCATTTGCTTGATCCTACTATTTGGCTCTTTTGCAGCTCCAGCTACTTGCTTTTAGTTACTCCCATTGCCATTGTAACCACTACCTGTGTTTTTTAACACAACTAAAGCTGCTTCCCATGCTATCAAGCCTAATTGTTTTCACCTGATTCAAGCTCTCTCTAAACCCAGGCTCCCTCTGAACCCTTGCTGTGCAGCTCAATCATGTTTTCCCTGTTTATCTACCTCCCCTGTGGTCATAGCTGTTTTCACAGCATTGTGCTTCCCTCCTACCATTCTTATAGAATACTATTACTCATAGCTGATGCTATTCCCTGTTTTGTTCACTTCTGTTCTACTCTGAGGTAAGCTTAGCTACTGCTAATTGCTGTAAACTAGTTTTAATATCTGCATGTGGTTCTTGACCCTTCCAATACTTTCTTGTTTTTTCTACGGTAGGGACTGGGAAGTGTTTGGGGAGTCATGGCCCCATGTGTTTAATTCTTCTGTTCTATTCCTGCCTCCACTGCTGAAAATCCTGAGAGTATTTGTCACCTTAATTTTGCTTTGTGAATGCCTGGCTGGCTTGCCCCACCATCATGCTGCTACCCCACTTATGTTCATGCCCCATCAATGTTACCATGCTTTGCAGACCTACTGTACATGCCAGTCTGACTATTCCTACTGCTTGCAGACCTACGTGCTGGTCCAACTATTGTTACTCTGCTCCACTGCATTAACCTGCCTTACTGAACTATGTCCAGATCCACTGTTGTTCAGGCCAGCTTTGTTCAGTGCTCCCTGCCATTTGCCCTGCAAGTTCTCAGTACTCACACCCATTCAGCCCCTCATCAGTCCCTGGGGCTTGCCAGTCATTCCATTCTGGTGCAAGTTTTCCCATGCAGCCAACGGTCTCGCTTTGCACCTGAGTCCACAGCTTGAGCATGCAAAGCTTGGGGTGGGGTCCTTCTCACCTGGCCCATAGCTGGGAATGACCTCACTCCAAGTGAACCTTCAGTCATCAACCGTACTGATGGCACCATAAGTTGTAGAAGTCAAGACTCAGCTTTGAAGGGCTGGGGTTGCTTATGGGGGTCCCTTTAGCTCACAGCAAGGAAGCACCCTTCAAGCTAGTCTCCCCATAACTTCCTCTAGTTCACCTGGTTTGAGGGTAGATCAGTAGGCCAGGTGAGTGCCTCAGCAGTCATTGCTCTCCTCTTCCTGCCTTGGTGGTGGTTGGTTGCAGAGCGCAGTGACTCGCAACCCTCCATGGTGTTCCTGTTAGAAGGATAGAGCGAGAGTTTTCATCCAAATTGGAATATTTTCCACTTTCTTTTGATTGGGTTTCTAAATTGCAGCAGCAGAGCCATCACTAAATAAAATATCCCAGGCCTGGAGGGAAGGCAACCTAGGCCTTGGATCTCCAGAGATTTCCTCCTCAAAGGGTTTATTTCTCTCCTCTATGTCTCCGGTCATAACTGTTAGTTAGCATAGTGTTCCCTAGTTTTCGTAGGCAGGATCTGCTGTTGGATGGAGGGGGATGGTGTCCCTACTGCTGTTCCCTCTCTCCTTAGGAAGTCCCCAATCCCCTTTTGCAACCCATTGTTGCCCTGAACATCCCATTACATTATCAAGTTGCCTCATGTTTATCTATTACCATGTCTCACAACTTCCGATTACTTTTAAGCTTCATACTACTTCCTTTTTTGGGGATCCTTCCTGAGGTACCTTTAGCCAAGGGAATCGTCCCACGGCACCTCTAGGGGTGGAACCCTCTAGAGGGTTCTTTGCCTTTGGTACCTCTACAGGGTGGTAATTTCTCCAGAATAGTGAGTGCAACCAAAACCTAAGTAACACAGTTGTACAAGCATAACACATTAATGGCTGCATAGGCCATTGAACTGGAAGGCTCCACCTTTGGTTTGATGGACAAGCAGCCAGCTACTCCCACTTCCTGAACTATATAAGCAGTACCCCTCAGCCTCCTCCTGAAGCACTTTTTCCTTTGCCCCGCCATCCTCCCCTCCTCCTCCAGTGGCAGTGCTTCTTTCCTGGGGATCCTTCCTAAGGTACCTTTAACCAAGGGAATTGTCCTGTGGCTCTTTAAGGGGAGGAACCCTCTAGAGGGTTCCTTGTCTTTGGTACCCCTACAGGGTGGTAAATCCTCTGGAATAGACAGTGCAAACGGCGATAATTAAGTAATACATCTGCACAAGCATAACACGTTACTGGCTGCGTAGGCCATTGAAATTTATTTATTTTTATTTTATTTTTGTGTTTTATCTTGTCTCTCACTTTGCCTGTAGAGCACTCCAAAAAGTATGGGTGGGTGCAGTGGAGGATCCTCCATACCTCTCTGCTAGCAAGCATCAGTAGTGTACTTACTAACTAACTAACCTACTAACTTGGAAGTACTGTCTCTCTTTGGTAAAATCCACTTCATGCTAATTCACAATTCATTTTCTTATGAGTGACTATTTGTCTCAGTTTGTGTACTGTGGTATTGTACAGAATGACGGGTGATATGGTGTCCCCCATAGTAGTCCAAGCTCCATGAGGAAGTAAACAGAGTTAATCATATTTATTCTGCTCATGGCTTGAGCCAAAATTAATGCACCTCTTTAGCTGTAAAGGTTAGTGCTTTCTCTACCAGCTGCCCAGTAGCATGAGTGTGTATGTATTTATTTAACTGTTTCACCAGGAAGGCACACTGAGCAACAAGTCACTCATCTCCCAGTGCAATCTGGGGGGAAGGGGTATAATTGGAATAAGACTTTAAGCAATCAAGTTACAAGATCAACATTAACATACAATTGTAAGGCAGATGTTACAAGCAGTGCTACAACAGTGTTGTACATAACATATAGAAAGAGTGGACGATAATAAGTGCCGAGTAAATGAGTAAACAAGTGCTTACATGGAAGAAAAGGAGAAAAGGGAGGGGGTGAGGTGGGGAAGGGAAGAGTTGTGACTCTGAAGATTCCCTCAGGATGCAAGGAACCCTGCAAGGCAACTGGGAGGACCAGAGAGAAGGGGATAAGGCAGCTTCCCAAAGAGACCCCTTTAGGATGGTAGGGGAAGTGAGTACATGAGAGACACAAGCCCCTTGGGGGTAGGAGAGGGACCCATGGAGAGCATTTGGGGTCCTTTACATTCTGTGAGAGATCAAAGTAGACCAAGGTATATGTGCATGTGTGATATTTTAAGTCATACTGTCAGACTGGACACACTTCCCACTTCACATTGTTACTATAATATTTAAAAAATACCCACTTTCAAATGCTAACTGTAAATGTTTAATCTGAATTGATAAATATAATATAAACTATTTACTGTATGGCTGCACATTATTTGTTGATTATAGGTACAAAAATAAGCATGTGTATGTTGGTTCTGCATCTGTGTTCTGGGTCACTCTTGTAAAAGGGATTGTGAAAGGGATTGTGTCCCAATGGGCTTACCTGATTATGTATAACTAACTTAATAAGTAACTAAATTAATAGCTAAATAAAATATGCATTTACTTACCTCTTTTACAAACCACTGGCAGAATGCAGGGGAAATCCATTCCCGTGCATGAAAACCACAGTCAATGAAGACAGCATTCTTCCCAGCACCACCATTGCCTAACTGTAACAGATAGTTCAGTCAGTGCTTAAACTAATGTTACATAAAGCAAATAACACCCCCAAAACAGATGTTCTAAGGAAATAAGAACACATTTTGGGAATAAGTATGAAAAACAGTTATAACTCAAAAAGCTTGTATAATATAAAATACTTCTCATTGTGGTGTTAACGGATCATGTGACATCATCATTTTCATAAGCCTGAAAAGTCAGGCTAAAGTATTTCTTATAATAGAACACCCAGTTCAGCCAACCTCAGTAAAAACAAAACATATGACTTTAAGGGAGTAGCTCACTATCAATTAAGGCTGCATAAACTGACTAAATAAATCGGTGCAAAGAGAGCCCACTCACCCCTTTAAATAAATAATGTATTTATTATATCAATTGTCAAGTAATCATAACCAGATACAGCATCTGTAATAATTCTCAAATGTTTCGGACAACCGTCCTTCATTAGTGAGACATACTGTATCATTTTCATTCTTAATCAAGCATATCCATTCAGGTGTTTCTTATAAATCAGTTTTCTCTGATTTTCCTGTGTATTCTAATTGAATTCACTGCGCACTGTCCCTTCTCTCATGTTTTTTATTTCTTACTGTGTTTTAAACAACATTTCTCAAAATATAGCTCAGGGACGTGCTCCTTGCCTCCACTCTCTCTGGCTATTAAAGTATGCTTTATTCATACATGTTATAAGGTTTTTGGGGATCCAAAGCAAAGATGTAATTAGACTAGCATCTTCCAAAGCACAATTTTATTTTTTTCCCGTAAGTACTTTCGGCTTTTTCCCCCTTTAAATCCCACTCCTGCACATCCCCGATGTGATGCACGCGTGTGGAGGCACACATATGCATGCCTTGCAGGATGCCCCCCACCCTACCAGTCACACTGTTGCCATCTACACCTTTCACCAGGCCTCCATCCGGTGATGGCAGGACTATGGATGGACAACTCCCCCTTCCCAGGAGAGGAGATCCATCACTCGATCCTGCTCCCACCCTCCCCCCATGCTGTTACCCCAGTGACCCGAGGTCATTCGCAAACCTGGGTTGCCACCGCAGTGCGAGGTAAGGCGTCCAGTGCCTCAGCCCTCAGTGCCACCAGGGCAGCCCAGCACAATTTTATTTACTGGAACAGTTGGATTCAGAACATGGCAAACATGTCAGTGCAGTAGAAGTGCTGCTGCTCCTGATGCTGGCTATCCAGATTTGTGACTGAACCTAGGCTGTCAGTGGGCTGGCACCAAGGAAGAAGGATTGCGCACCCCCGAGGGTGCCGCCCACTTTCCCATAGGATGTTGCCCTCCTTCAGGCAGGGTGACTGACTGGCACCATTGCACTTCTGCCACCTGGCTGGGTGACCACAGATGGCAATGCAGGTAGGAGACACCATTTGGGGGGGAGGGCTTTGATACATTATTTATTTATTTATTTAGCTTTTGTTGACCAGGTAAGTGCACTAGACAAATCCTGCCTATTTTCAGGCACGACCCGGGGGAGGGGGATACAGATGAATGCCAACTGACCTTGAACCAGATTAAGCTGTTGGTGGTATTTTTAGTGAATGAGGGAAATTTGGCCAGGACACCGGGGAAATTCCCCTACTCTTTTCGATAAGTGCCATGGGATCTTTAACATCCACCTGAACTACCACCAATCCAGGTAGATGGGACCTCGGCTTAACGTCTCATCCGAAAGACGGCACCTCAGAAGTGCAGCACCCCTCTCATGCTGCACTACAGTGTCAGTACTGGGATATTAACCCAAGTGCCAGATGTGGGAACTGAACCCACAGCCCTCTGATCTCCCGGCCTCAGAGGCGAGTGTGCTACCTACTGAGCCACTGACACTGATTATTACATGCTAGTATGCCATGTACAGCATGAGCACATTTGGTGGCACAAGTTACATCTCCAGGCTAGGGCCAGAAAAATGGAAAATAAGACTTGACTCATAGTAGCTTGATGCCTGCTCCCTCCGGCCCCACACAGACTCCTGTCTGCCTCACTGTGACAACTCTAGAGGTGAATGCAGGGGCCACAAGGATAAAAGAAGAAGCTATTGATTGGGGTGATGGAGTTGTGGGGATGCTAGGAGGCAGATGAAGGAAGTTCCAGAGAAAGGGATATTAACAAGAAGTTTACAAAAATTGCTGTTGAACTGTTTTAAAAGACGTTGACATAAATATTTTAGAGATTTTTCAAAATGTGTTAAAATCAGTAAATATTAAAAATACATATTTTTATATATTTCATAATGTTAAGAAGTGCAAGAACTGCACTTCAGAGCCAGAAACGCAAAGTACAGTTACCATTTGAGTGGGGAGTGGGTATCTGTCTCTTGGAAGGAAAAGGATCTGGGGGTGGTGGTCACAGAGAATATGAATCACTCAACACAGTGTAGAAAAGAAGCAGCCAAGGCCAACAAAATGCTGGGGTACATTGCTAGGGGATCACCTCTAGGAGGGAGGAAGTAATCCTTCTGCTCTACAAATCATTGGTGAGGCCTCACTTGGAATACTGTGTGCAATTCTGGCACCCTTATTTAAAGAAGAACATCATGCTTTTGGAGGAGGTCCAGAGGTGGGTGACCAAGAAGATCAGAGGGATGGGAGAGAAATCCTTTGAGGATAGGTTGAGGGAGCTCATCATGTACTCCCTGGAGGATAGAAGGGACAGAGGTGATCTGACTGAGACCTTTAAGTACTTGAAGGGCATAAACAGACTTAGTACTGAGGGTATGTTTCGAATGAAGAGGGAGAGGATCACAAGAGGGCATAATGTGAAACTGGAGCGAGGCAGGTTCAGGAGGAGGAGGAGGAGGTAGTACTTCACAGAGGGGGTGGTGGCAGCATGGAATGCACTGCCAGAGGAGCTGATCTCTCTGAAATCAGTAGGGAGTTTTAAAAGGGTGTAGGATAGGGTCAAAGGCTGAATACAAGTCAAGGAGGGAGTTGACCAGAGTGGGAAACTCAGTTTGGAGAAACAATATGGATAGAGATGCATTGGGTGGGGGGAGCAGCAGTTGTCTAAACTGTGAGAGGCACAACCAAGCAGATGCAATGGACCATGAGGCCTGTATATGCTGGCAATTTCAGATGTTCGTATGTATGTTTGAAAACTTATAAAGGAAAACAAAGTAACATTTTAAACAGATTGTGCAAGCAAAGCAATTTCCTAAATACCTTGAGAAGATACATAGGGCGTCCTTCATAGGTATTTCCAATCGAGCTGCGAGTTATCAGAGATGGGTTTTCATCAGCTATCTGAGAAGTCCAGGCAGCAATCTTAGAAAAGTAAAGAGATTACACTGAGTCCATTTTTCTTTACAAGTGTTTATGAAGCAAAGTAAAATTCTGCTTAAATATTGTGCTTATAGTTGGTTTTGTACAGGGTTGCACAGGCTTCAAAATCTGGTTCTGCTTTCTCCAGATTTCATTCTGTTTGTATCACCGTTGCCTGTGTAAGGGTTTTTGCTGTTTATTGAAAAACAATAAAGTTGATTAAATTTAAAAAAAAAAATCTGGTTCGGCAAATATTCTTATTCAGGCACTCTGATATTCACATTATTGTTGTACTCAGTTTTACTTTGGATACAAATTGAGTTTTGCAGAAAATGTGCTGCAAAACAGTTTATAGTCCTTGGACCCTGTGTACAGGCTTAGTGTTTCTTTTTTTTTTCACCCACCCTTTACCTTCAAGTAAAGCCGGAAGCCTGCCTCAGATGTCATCTTGCAACTCTCCACCCTCATCAGGGTATGGGCAGTAGCCATGGTCTGGGTGGTGGGTACTGTCTGCCAGCATAACAGTGATATGACAATGACAGCTGCTCTGTCCACCACTTGGGAGCATGCAAAGGGTACCACTGAGATTATCTTGATTTAGATACTCACCTAGATGATGGTCACCGCCCCTCCCCCCTTGGACTGAGGATGGGAGTGGGTAAAAAGACCTTCAAGACAAGCTCTGGGCTTTCCCTTGAGGTATGGGGAAGAGGTGGGGGGGGCGTTTAAAATGATGTTGGGAGGCCAGACCTGATAATGGCCATGACAGGGAGAGTTGGGATTAGGGAAGCTGGAAATGTTTTTTCTTTCTTCACTTTTTTATCTAACCAAGTTGAATAGCTAATTGAATATGAGCACTATCCCAGCTCATACATGAACCCACAAGGGTCTCACGTGGGGGCAACTGTACCACCCTCCTTGACTGGATACTTACTAACAGGACAGAATATGTTGCCTCAGCCGGTGTGCTACCTGACACAATTAGTGACCACTATCCTATCTATTGTGTCTGGAACACTGTCATTCCTCCCTTCCCTCCTAAAACTGTAACCTTTCCTAATCTCTCCCGCCTAAGTCATGAGGGCTTCTTAACTGACCTTAACCAGGTTGACTGGTCCCCTCTCTACCAAACAGAGGACATTAACATAGCCACAGAATATTTCAACTCCGTCCTCCTCTCTCTTCCAAAACCTTCATCCGGTCACCACCGCTTGGGATGGCAGAAAGTAACCAAGTGGCTAACACGCCCCTGCTTCAACTTCTCAAATCTAGGGACAAACTTTGGTCCAGGTGGAAGATCTCCCACCTCCGTGCAGACTTTGAAGACTATCGTGCATTACGTAACAAGTGCAAAAGACAAATTCGTATTGCCAAAAGCACCTACTATAGGAACCTACTAATAACATCCTCTACAAATCCGCGCAGGTACTGGTCCAAAATTAAGGACATTCTCAGCAACGATAAGCCACAGAATCCAGCTGACATGAACATTCAAGGTGTTCACTGCACCAACCATGACACCATTGCCAACGCCTTCAATGCCCTTTTTTCTTCTCCACCAGTTGCTACTCTAACTAGCCCTCAACTGACTGTCCCTCTTCTCTCCCTCGCCCTCCCACCTCCCTTTCATTCTGGCTCCAACCACATACCTTGAAGTTCGCAGCTACTTAACTCCCTTCCGCGCGCGGGGTCAAGGGCCTGAAGGCATCCATCCTTGCATACTTAAGCAGTATGCACCTTGGCTGACCAGACCTATCACCTGCTTTTAACCTCTCGATTAGTACGTCTACTGTCCCATCCACCTGGAAAACTGCCAGAACCATCCCTATACACAAAAAGGGCGATGTCAAACTCATGTCCAACTACTGCCCTATAACTCTTCTGCCCAGTCTCAGTAAGCTGCTTGAAAAAATAGTCCACCACCAGCTTGCTGCTCACCTTGACATGTTTAATCTTCAAACCCCGTGCCAACATGGTTTCCGGCCTGGTCACAGTACCACCTCTGCACTTACACAACTTACAAATGACATCAGAAATAATATGGACCGTGGTCTACTCACTGGGGCCGTCTTTATCGACCTGTCTAAAGCCTTGACATGGTACACCATCCTCTCATGCTAAAAGCTCCAATCCATTGGAGCATCTGATAACCCTCTCTGGTTCCAGCTATCTTGACAATTGGACTCAGGCAGTAGCATTCCTGGGCCCTTTCCTCCCTAAACATCTCCTGTGGAGTTCCCCAGGGATCCACTCTTGGACCTCTACTCTTCTCCCTCTTCCTAAATGATATTCCCACCATGTCCCGCATAGCTGCACTCTATATACACAGATGACCTTGTTCTCTACTCTGGGTCAAAATCGGTTGCTGCCATCAACTCCACTCTCACTAATGACTTCCAATTCCTGCAGACCTGGCTGTCTAGCAACCACCAAGTCCTGAACCTAGAAAAAACCTGTGCTATGCTATTCGGATCCTCTAGAAACTGTCTGCCCCTGAACAGGCTCCGGGTTCAATGCCTTGATGGCTCCCTCATCTCAAACACTGAGTCCTTCAAGTACCTTGGGGTCACTTTGGATCCCACTTGACCTGTCTCAACATGTCAATATGGTGTGCCGTGCCGTCAATGCTAAAATTGGCGGAGCTTATCACGTCGCCACTCCCTCACTCCTTCTGCTAGACTTTCTGTTGCGAGAGGTATTCTCTTACCCCAGCTCCAGTATGCTCTGCCCCTCCTCTTTGCTGCAAACTCTGCTACACTCCACAAATGGGACACTGTCTACAACAACATCTGTAGATTCGCCTTAACTGCCTCACGTCTTACCCATCATTGTCTCCTTTACGCCGGCTTAAATTGGCTGTCACCTAAGGATATTTGAGCCTACTCCCTGGGCTGCTTTATTGACTCCCTGTCTAGACCTCCCTGCCCTGTCTATCTTGCCAACCTCCTGACTCCTGCCTCACACACCCGTACCATCAGGTCTTCCTCTGTCGCCATGCTCTCCACTAGACCTTGCATGACAAAAATGGGTGAACAGGCATTTGACCATTTTGCTCCCAAATTCTGGAACTCACTCCCCCTTATGGTGAAAACGTCATCCTCCCATCGAGAATTCAAAAACTTGCTGTTCACCCACCTCCTAGCCTCTGGCCAATGCAAATGCTCTTAATTTGCTTTGTCCCACTGCAGGCTGTCGGGTCTGACCCTGAGTACTACACTAATGTTCTCCCATGCAATACGTTTGTCTAGGTGGCTATGAACCTTGATGTCTTTACTGTCCTCAGCTGTCTTATGGTTACCCTAATTGCTTTATTTTACATCCTTATTATGATCTATACCTAAAATGTACCCTTATGTAACTGTTACTGTGCTACCCAATGTATATCTTGTTTTGCTCCTGTACACCTATATTATGTCTGTGCATTTCTGCATATTGTAACCAATGTCCTGTGCTCTCCCGGGTCGTGCCTGAAAATAGGCAGGTCTGTTGCCTAGCGCATTTACCCGGTTACCAAAAGCTAATAAATAAATAAATAAATCCAGTATTTGGCCTGAATGTCAGTGGCATTATTTGTGATATTCATATTCTGTGTGATTTAGTACACATCCTTATGGGTTAGTTGCTCAACAGGCAAGTGCTAGTTGGTTGCCCTACAGCAGTGAAGAACATAGTTGGGATCCCAGCATTGTTTTACGTGCTGGTAAATGAAAAGCAATCAAAGTAATGTTTAGTTCCTAGATGCTGATTACACTACCCAATGTGTCAGCCACACAAGTTGGCAATAGTGGAGAATACTGGACCACCGCTACTGTTTGTGAATACAGTACAGGCTTGTGCTTGTTGTTAATTTTGTATTAGTTTACAGTATATGAGTTGGGGGCGTCTCCCCCACACACCCATTTTTTTCTTTTTTATGGGGGGTGTGAGGGGCGAAGCCCCTCCCACTCAAATGAACTAAAACAAAAATAACTAATATGTAGTTTTAAGAGGGTAGCATAACTTGAACTCTACGCTAAAAGCATAGGTCCAGCATGGTCCGGTGTTCTCCCCTATCGTCATAAGTCTGTCTTCACACACTCCCAATGCCAAGTGCACACATTGTAGCAGCATCAAGGTTGGCAGGCAGCAGCACCAGAAGTCAGGCACCTTTATCCTTTCTGGGGAAAATGGTTCCTTATTTAAAACAGTGGTACATTCAGTTTAACAGCACATAGCCCAGACCACACTCTCACTCAAAATCCCTGAAGAACTGAACAGCAAACAGTTTTCAGCCACTCTAGCAGCTTCCCCATAGTCATGAGGAATCTGCTGGGGCATAACAAACGTTGCTTGTTTCTGTTGTTCTGGGATTTTGTTCAAGAATATGAGTTGAGCTTCAAGCTGTTAAGCTGAATTTGTGGCTGTTGTAAGATACCTTCTTATTGAGAATAAGATGACTTGCTTGATTTATGGTGCAGCAGCTGTTGTCTTTCATACTGTTACAATATGTGCGTTACATGGTGAATGTGTGTGAGGAGACGTCTGTGACCTGCAGTTTGTTTTGAAAAACTCAGAGAAGCTACAGTACAAGTCATATTAAACTGTCCCACCAATGAGTTGGTTTAGAATTGTTTTTTATAGTTGGCAATGCAGTGGCAACTTAAGTTGCATTGTTTTACAATGCTTAACCAGCTCAAGAGCAATGTTAATAAAATGTTTTTGCAACTTGCATCTGCAGTCCAGTCAAAATGCAATGCTAAACTGACCTGTAACTTTCTGCAGTAGTGATATTAAACTGTGAGGATTATATCAATGAAGCTAAGAGACAATTAACAGAACACTCCTACTACAGAGAACTGGCTATTGACCCCACTGCACAATACACCAAGGAACTATAGAACATAATCAGATCATTTCCTAAGCATGAACAAGACAGAATAACTGATCTAATTTCTTTTTTTCACTTTATCTTTTTATTGAAATTCGAGTATATAAGAAAGCACACATCTAATGCAATAGAAGACTATCCTCCATGTAAGGTATAAGATATCACTTAACAAAACACAGTATTTAGGATAAACATATTGGAGAAGCCTTATATACATGTATTGTTAATAAAACACAAACCTAGACTGGATGTAAGTGGCGAGCAGAAGGGTTACAATCAATAGGATATTATAAGCCCAAGCTCTCACTCTAAACTTAACTCTAGGCAACTCTACCTCCCATCTTCTCCTCACTACTGCCTACATCCCTCCCCGGGAACAGAAGTTAGCCTTCCAAGACATCCTGTCCCATATCTCCACTTTTGCCCCCTCACCATGAAAAAATAATTATGGATGATTTCAACATAAATTGGCTGGGCAAGACAGCCGCCCCGTTAATTGATGAGGCCACATCGCTCGATCTCACGCAGGTAGTCACTGCCCCCACCCGGGTTAACTCCCGTACAGGGACATCCTCCCTCCTAGATCTAGTCTTCACTAACCGCCCCCACAGAATAACCAACACCTTGGTTCTCCCTGATGCACTAAGTGACCACTCCCTGGTACTCTTCACCTGGTCCTGCACTGCCCTCAAAACCCCCCCTAAAATTACCTATCAACTCAAACTTGGGCCTGGTAGACTAACCCAACTCAAGACCTACCTCAGCGACTGGGACTGGACACCCCTAACAAACACCCTCGACCCAGATCATGCGCTTGAGCTATTTATCACCACTTTCAATACTGCCTGTGATAAGTTCACCCCCCTAACCAAGAGTATTTCCAAAGGCAACCATGCCCCCTGGTTCTCGGACCACCTCTTGGGCCTGCTGCATCACTGTGATGCCCTCTGGCATCTAGCTAATGAGACCCAATGGCCTAAGGACAGGCAACGGTATAGAGAGTCCCACAAGTGCACATGGGCCATTTGTACCGCCAAAGCAGAGTACTACAAAGCCTCCTTAACTTCCACCTAGTGCTCTTGGTGCAAATTTTGGAATAATATTAAAGAACTCTGCAGTAAAACTACAAATCTGCCCCCTAGACCAAATGTTAATCAATGGAAACCTCTAATCGGATCCCCTCAGTATAGCTTCGGCCCTAAACTCCTCCTTCACTGATCTCAACCAAGTCCTCCCCCAAAATTTTTTCAACCCACCACCTGCCAGGACACACCCCCCTCCACCCCATGCTCCACCCTTCTATCTACACATCCTTACCCCAGAGACAGCCAAACCCTGCCTTGCCAAAGCCCTGAACCACTCTCTCTTTAGTAGTGATTGCCTCGACCTAAGACTTCGCCGCCTCACCTTCCCGGAAGTCCTTACACCACTCACCCATATTCTCAACCACTCCCTCTGCATGGCAAAATGTCCCTCACGCTGGAAATCAGCCTCCATCACCCCCATACATAAGAGACTGCACCTCCACAAACAACTACTGCCCCATCTCCATTCTACCCCCCCCCATCTAAAGCATTGGAGCGCATAGTCGCTGATCGACTTACTGACCACCTTACTAAATATAACCTTCTATGCAGCCAGCAACATGGCTTCCATAAGGGACACAGTACCACCACCGCCCTCCTTGAACTTACCTCTCAAGTCCACTCTGCCTTGGATCAGGGCCACATCACAAGAGCTATCTTCGTGAACCTCTCTAAGGCATTTGATACTGTCAACCATGCTCACTTACTGAACACACTCGCCTACACTGGCCTCTCTAATGATGCATTAAAATGGTTCACCAGCTATCTCTCTGATAAAACATAGCTGGTCAAATTAGGCTCTGTCCTGTCCCCTAGCCTACCAATCCACCTCAGTGTCCCACAGGGCTCCATTCTTGGCCCTCTGCTATTCTGTCTTTACCTAAACTCCCTTCCATCGGCCTGCCCCAGCAGCCTGCTCCTATACGCAGATGATGTCTTTCTGTTCGCCTCTGATCCGGACCCCCTTAAACTCCACCAAACACTCCAACACACTCTCCATGAAACTGAACATTGGCTCACCACCCAACGTCTAATAATTAACTACAATAAGGCAAAAGTCATGATATTCTCCCATCATCAGAACCCACTTAAGAGCCTCTGCCCCCAATTTCTTACTGTAAATCAAACCCCCCTCGAACAAGTGGACTCCTTTAAGTACTTAGGGATCACACTAGACCCAGCCCTCAGCTTTAATCAACATATTCTGCTCCTATCCACTGCCCTTAGCTCTAGACTAGGTGTACTTTATTGTTACAAACACTGCCTCATCCCTGAGGCTCTACAACTTACCATAAACTCCTCTGTCCTCTCTCTGCTGGACTATGGCACACTCATCTACAGTGCAGCTTCCACCTCTGCCCTCAATAGACTCTGGCTTGTTCTCAACAAGGCCTGCCATCTCATCCTCTGATGTGATCACTTCACACACACCTGTTCCCTCTATAGTACTGCAAACTGGCTAAACCTAGGCAACAGAATCAAGTACCACACCTGCTTAATGACTAAAAAGATAACTTTAGGCCTCACCCCCCCACCCTGGACAACATTATTCACCCAACATCTCCTGTCAGAACCACCCGTAACTGAAACAAACCATTACTATGGGTACCCCGATGCTGGACTTCCCAATTCCAAAGAACCTTCAGTTACAATGCCCCCTCCTGAACAAATGCACTCCCAAGTCTTATAACCAATGAAATAAGATTAGGCCCTTTTAAATCCAGGCTAAGGAAACACCTTCAGACCTCCAGCCTATGTGACTGCCCCTGCCCCTTCCCCTCGATGACCTAGACCAGCTTCCTGCTGGTTCTAGACCTAACTCCAACGAACTTACTACCCTGACAAGCAGCCTCTCTGCTACACTTTGGCTGTGCTAAAACATTGTAATCCATGTTATCCTTCTCATTTCAGTCACTTAATGTATCCAGTGTGTATCCTATACTGTGATGTAAAGCAATGCACCACAATCTGTACGTAATGTTATCTCTGTATCACTCTATGTATGATGAGAAACCTTTGTAAATGAGTCTTTGACTCAAAGATCTTTCTGAATAGCCCAATAAATAAATAAAAATAAATAGGATCAGAAATAGCAACCATGTACGAAATACATGCTAGGGCAGGCTATGGCAAGGCATTCAGGCCCAGATATTCAAAAGGGCTGGGCATGATGCAACAGTGTTGCACCATGCACAGCCCACTGATGCGCCTCAGTGCAATATTTAAAGAGGAAAAGTGTGTCGCATAAATCCCGATAATACAGGCAGCAGCAATAATGTATGCGAGCACAGGTATGAGTGTGCCATGCATAACCTGCACAGCCCGATATTCAGCCCGGGTGGGACAGAGCCATGCATGCGCAACCCCTACCTACACCTGCACAAAGTTACGCCCCCCCAAAAAAGGAACAAGTGATGGCCACCCACAGGTGAGCTACCGCATTGCAGGGTGCAACACAACAACTGCCACCTGTGGGTGGCCATCACTTGTTCCTGCTGCACCTGGCAGTTCCCCCCATGCCCCAATCACGGGCATCACTGAATTCCTTCCCCAAGTCCGATATCCCTGGTGGTCCAGTGGACCGCTCTGAGCCTGATCGCGGGCATCATTCATCACCCCAAGTCCGATATCCCTGGTGATCTAGTGTACTCCCCACCCACCCACCCACTGGGCCCCCACCACTCCTCCCCATCAGCTGGCGGTGGCAGCACCTCACCCGCCTGCCGCCCCATTGCCCACCGACTGACAGCTCAGTAGGGCTGCACACCCATTGGTTCAGGCATGAGCCAATGGCGTGCAACTTCCGAGCTGTCGGTCAGTGATGAGGCAGCGGGTAGGTTCTGCCGCCACCGGCTGATGGGGAGCAGCAGGAAGGTGGGGGCTCAGTGGCGGTGGGGTGGGGTACACTAGATCACCATGGATATCGGACTTGGAGTGATGAAGATGCCCGCGATCAGGCTCAGCGTGGTTCACTGGACCACCAGGGATATCAGACTTGGGGGGGAGTACAGTGATGCCCGAGATCGGGCTCAGTGCGGTCCACTGGACCACCAGGGATATCGGACTTGGGGGGGGAATTCAGTGATGCTTGCAATTGGGGCACATAGGGGTCCACTGGACCACCAGGGATATTGGCCATTTTTTTTCACTTACGGGACTTCCCACAGTCTGGCTGCAGGGGGCATCGGTCCCCAATGGCTGCTGCCTGGCAGGGCGCCAGGCACAAGTCAGCAGAGATCAGTGCACCTGCATGCTAATAGCATGCAAATGGGGCTGTAATGAGAGGCAAATGGCCCCCTGTGTGCCTTGCATAAATTATGGCCCCATTTGCATGTCCCCGTTTGAATATCACAGGTGCTGTGCATGACGCAATGGCACTTGCACCACCGCATCTCCATGCTCCACTCTGACCACTTGCGCTGGCACAGTGCCACTGCACCATGCACAGTGGGGGTGGCCAGAGTGCGATATTCAAAGCAGTTGCACCATAGCGCAGCTCCACTGAATATCGCCCTGGCCACACCCGTGCACAACAAAGTTGAGCTGTGCCCAGGCTTACGCCACAGCCTGGCTCAGTTTGAATATCCAGGCCTCAGTAAATTGCAAAAAGTGAAAAATGTGGTAATATGAACACTGTTCAGTAATGGAGATGTGAAGATAAGAGAAAAGTGTGCAAGGAAAGAAAGAAGAGAGAAAAAGGCAAGGAAGAAGAGAGGGAGAAAACAGGGAAGAAGGGAAAAAAGAGGAGAAATCTGTGCACAAAAGTTTCAAGAAAACCTAATCTGAGAGCAAAATAAGAAGGAGGGCTAAATATCCCTAAGAATTAGGGACTAGAAGAACTAGGTTCAATGTACTTGAAATAATCCTGCCAACATCTGTCATATACAGTGAGTCGGTAAATGAGTAACATGAGATAATTGGTCTAGGGAGGCATACTGAGAGAGGCTTTGAAGAACATCTGAAAGAGAAGGCACCAGAGTTGATTTCCATTTCATAAGAATTAGATGTTTGACCAGAAGAGAACGTATGTTTAGCCATCTAAAATGTGTATGTGAGAGGAGAGAGCTACTGGGGATAAGGATGCCTAGAAAGAATAACTTGGGGTCAAAAGGTAGTTTTTGTCCTGTTACTCTGGAGGCAAGAAAACAAACTTTAAGCCAGAGCTTATTAATGGGAACACAAGACCACAAGATATGAAGTAAATCCCCGTTGGCCAAATTACAGCACCAGCAATTATTATTATTTAATAGGCACATTCATTGAAGCACAGAGGGGGTTCTATACCAAAGATGTAGGATTTTAGTTTGTATTAAAGAACTACGGGCATCTTTAAAGGTATTATGTGCAATACACCAATTACTCCATTGTGCATCTGACATATTGTAGTTAAGAAGAGTACTCCATTTATTTTTGGCCTGTATAGACTGATCAGGTAGATTATCAATAATGTCTTTGTAAATGGAGCTATTTAATTTTACTGATAAATTAGTCCAGTGCGAGATGTATGGGTTTAGAAGAGTATGCCTATACACTAAACTAAAGAGATAGAGTTATAAGCTGCCCGAATTTGTAAAAACTTCCAGAAGTCCTGTTTAGGAAGTTTCCATGTGACCTGCAAGTCTGAGAATGATCCAAGAGTGAGTGAATTCTGGTCCAAGATATCTCCGAGAAAGAAAATGCCTTTGTTCCTTCATGTACGACAGAAAATTGGGTGATCTTCTAGAGTGAACAGTGGATTGCCCCATAAGGGGGCATAAAACCAGGGTGTTGGATTGGATTTCTGGAATTTGTGGGTTGATTTCCAATAAAGAACAGAGGATGATATAGTTGGGTGAGATTTTAGTTTAGAGGAAATGGGATTAAAAATGAAGGAAGTGGGAACTCCTCCCGGGCACAATGCGGATTCCAATGCAACCCATAGTGGTGAGTGAGAGGAGGGTTTCTGAAACCATTTAATGGTTTGGGCCATTCAGAAAGCCCAGAGGTAGCCTTTGAACCAGGGGAGTCCAAATCCCCCTTTTTTCCAATGTGATCGAAGTTTGTTCTGGTTAAATCTTGGTGGTTTCCCATCCCAGATAAAGTTACCTACTAATTTATCAATTTTAGCAAAAAAAGAGGATGGTAAGACTAAAGGAATATTGGCAAAGAGGTAAAGAATCTTGGGAGAAATGGACATCTTAATGGCTGCAATTTTCCCCATGAAAGAGAGATTAAGAAGCTTCCATCTGTCCAGAATTGTTTTGATGTTATCAAATAAGGGGTTAAAGTTAATGTCCCATATCTTCCCTAAGTTACTAGTAATTTTGATTCCTAGATATGTTATACCCTGTGGTGACCAGCGCAATCCAAGTGGTATGTTCATAAATGCTTTACAGTGGTCGTTAAGGGGCATAGTTTGTGATTTGCCATAATTCAAAGCAAGGCCAGAAATTTTAGTAAAATTATTGAGCAAATCAACCAACAGGAGCCCAGCCTCATTCAGGTGTTTGAGTAAGATTAAGAGGTCATCCACGTAGGAGAGAGAAACATATCTTGAATTGCTCACAGGTATGCCCATAATGCCAGAAGATTGACGTAAACAAGCAGTCAGGGGTTCCATGGCTAAAATAAACAGGGAAGGTGACAGGGGACAGCCTTGTCTAGTTCCCTTTGCTAGATGAAAGTAAGAGGAAAGGGTGGAATTAGTAAGTTCTCTAGCAACAGGGGAGTTATATAATAGCTTGATCCAGGGGCAAAAGGTATGAGAAAGACCGAAATAAGATAAAACTTGATGAAGGTAGTTCCAGTTTAAGGAATCAAAGGCCTTCTCAAAATCAATAGCTATGGCTGCAGCTGGTGTCTTGAGGGATTTGGCTTTGTGAATTAAATTAAATAAGGAATGTAGGTGATCAGAACCAGATCTATGTTTAATAAAACCAGCTTGCAAACAATGAGTTAGCTTGGGAATCAAGGATTCAAGTCAGAAGTTAGTAGTTTAGCAAATATCTTCCCATCCATGTTTAATAAAGAGATGGGACTGTAACTTGCGGGGGTGAGTAGGGTCTTTTTCTTTCTTAGGGATTAGGGTTATGATTGCTTCGATGCAAAATGGGGGAAGCTTGCCAGTATTGGAAGCTTCTTGATAAACATTAAGAAGGGGACATAAGGTGTCGGAAAACATTTTATAGAAATGGACAGGGAATCCGTCACCCCCAGGGGTTTTGCCGGATTTCAAGGAAGACAAAGCTTTCTGGATATCCTGAAGCGAGAAGGGTTCATCTAAAGAATTTATTTCAAGAGTAGAAAGATGAGAAAGATGTAACCATTTAAGGAACTGTTGAATTTGTAAAGTAAATGGAGGAAAGGTTTTCATGATACAATTTACAGAGGGGTTGTTGGAGTGAATCGTACCCTGTTCATCTTTTAGGCTTAGGATGTGTTGTTCCATTTGTTGTGCTTTGAGCTAGTAAGAGAGAAGTTTCCCATTTTTACCGCCGTGTTCCCAAAACTTATATTTAAGTTTAAACAAGGCCAGTTTGGTTTTATGAGAAATTAATTTGTTAATTTTAACTCTAAGTTGAAGAATTTCAAGATGAAGTTGAGAATCAGGGTAGTGCTTATTAGAAGAAAAGTATCAATTCTCTTTAGCCTTAAGAGATTTTTTCAAGTCAGTCAGCTGTTGTTCCCTTATACTTTTCCTATGTGCAGCATAACTGATAATTTTCCCTCGAATTATAGCTTTAAGAGCTTCCCATACAGAGAACATAGAAGATTCGGTTGGGGTATTGTGAAAGAGGAAGTCCTGAATTTGTGCTTTGATCATGGATAAGAAATTGGGATCCTTGAGAAGGAGAGGGTCCAACTGCCAGTAAGAAGATTTAGGTGCTAATGGGGACCACAAAAGTTGCAATTTGACAGGGGAATGGTCAAGATTATGATGGGAGAGATGGATAAATCAATAATTTTTTCCATTATAACAGGAGCGACTAACCAGTAGTCAGTTTTACTGTATGTCTTATGTAGAGAGGTGTAAAAAGTAAATTCTCGATCACGGGGGTGAAGGAGGTGCCATACATCAGCTAATACAACATCTTGCATTAGTAATGAGAGGGCTTTAATACTTCTAGGGTGGGCCTCTGTAGTGGGGCTACTTCTGTCAATGGTGGCTTCTAAAGCTAAGTTAAGATCCCCTCCAAGAATAACTGGTGTATTATCAGTGTTAAAGGATAGAATCTGTTGAGCTAAATTATGAAAAAACTCCAGGGAATCGGAGTTGGGTGCATAGACATTAACAAGCAGAAGAGGACCAGAGTTGGTATTCAGTTTGACCATCAACCATCTGCCGTCAGTATCGGAAAAGGAGTTTATAAGGGACCATTTGAGTCTGTTATGAATAAGAATAGCAACTCCTCTTTTTTTTGAGGTATAGGATGATTCGTAGATCTGACCGACCCAATCTTTTTTAAGTCTATGAACATCCTCTGCTAATAATTTTGTTTCTTGAAGGAAAGCAATTTGTGTTTTATGTTTTTTGAGATGTGAAAGAATTTGCTTCCGCTTACAAGGAGAATTAAGTCCCTTCACATTCCATGTATATAAAATTATGTCACTCATATTGTTAGTGTTAAAGAAAGAGAATAATCGCTGGAGTGTGAAGGGAGAAAAATAAATGAGGCAGAGGATGATTAGAATACAATATAGAGAGCTTACATATATGCAGAGAGTGGCAGGAACATTCAAACCAAAAAAGTGACATGTATGATACATGAGTAGCACAGATATCTTATTAAAGTAATTAACAACAACAACAATACTAGTAAGCTAAATAACAAAGAAAACATTTTATGGGTGTGAGGAGATATGAGTCAGCCAACTGGCTAAGAGACTCTCTCACCACACTCTGGGGCGTCGATGTAGGGAGGAGACTAGGGAGGACTGGTTATAAATATCGGCCCAAACCTATGTCTGATCCCAGTAATATAATAAGGTAAGTATTCCTGATAAGCTAAACTGAAAAGGGAATAATACCAAGAGAGGCAGAGGACTGTAATAACCTCAGCTTAATTCTAAGCTAACAGGACAAGGTATAAGGATAAAGCTAAACACCAGAACTTATTTATAAACAGTAGTAATAGTACAAGATATACCAACTCAAAATAACAGAAAATTAAAGAACCATATACGAGATGCCAGTACAGCCTAGACATAGAGCAAGGAATTCAGGGAGCCAGGTGGAATGTAAATGAACAAATATAAAAGGAAAAAATAGATCATTACCACATTAGAGTGACTCTGAGTATACTTTGCAGTGCAACAGAATAAGTACATAATAAATACAATATTGAGGGGGAAAGAAGAAAGGGGAGGTCAATTTAAGCCCTTATGCCCTGAGCCAAATGCAAATCGGGATTATGTGGAGAGGTATAGGCTTCGGAGATACCTGTAGACAGAAGAAATATTCATAGTAAAGATCAGCTCTGATTACTCGAAATTCACCTAAATACAGTAGGTGTTATATGGGGTGACTAGGCCCAGTATGCCCCAAAACAGGAGGGACCACACAGCAGTGGATTCCTATAATATCTATAGACTTCAAGTAAAATAAGGAGCATAAGGAAGATGTAGATTGACGATCCTTTGCAACAGTACACTAAACATAGCCCACCTCTTTGAGTGCTAATGATAGTTCCATATTATAAACAGGAGGTAGTAAGAATAATGGAGTGTAGAGAAGGAAATAGATTAAATGTAGTTGTCCAATAATACTTAAGAACCTTTTATCAGGAGAGGGAAGGGGTAAGTTGCCTTGTAATATATAATAATTCACATATGAAAAAAGAAATGGCAATAATTAGGATGCAAACCGATTGAAGATATGCAACTGAGCAGCCAAAAGACTATAAACCTGATGCACTGCTAAACTGGAGAGTAAAAGGCTAGATACAGACAGTCTGTTTAGTGAGGTAATGTATAAGATCTAACACTAAAATAATGGGTTAGAAAAGCACTGCTGATATACCAAAGTTCCCTTGAAGACCTTTAAGCTGCTCGTTTAAACACTGCAACAAAAAGTAAATTGATCGCACTGCGATGTACAGCCTTTGCTTTCTGCACCCGCTGGGAGTGAAAGCAACCAAGTAGCATAGACTGTAGAGCAGGCCGCTAGGCAGAAAAAGTGAACTGGCACTCCCTTTAAGTATCCTGGAAGCAAAACCTACCAAGATATAGCAACTGTGACCATATTACTGACCATATAAGCTCATGACACCTTAGATTTATTAGCAGGATTGTGACTATCGATGTTCATGCTTTTGGTCTTTACCCTACATTTCTTTTGGGGTGGCTCTAAAGATTTGAGTGGGGAACTTGCAACAACTTCTGCCCATGAAGTATCAGCAGAAATACATCCCTGAGGCACAGGGCCCAAATTAGAGGGACGTTCATCTGAAATTTGCTGGGAAAGATCCTCCTGTGAGGAGTGCATGTCATCCTCCAAGAGAGCAAACTTATTGCTCAAGAGAATAGAGGGGTTGATTTGAAAGTGACAGGCTGCAGCTTGGGATGTTTGGGGCTAAACCTTGCTAGAACAGCATGAAAGTCTTGAAGAATAATGCCCCAACAGAAGCTTCTCTTGCAGCCGTGTTGATTGCCTTGGGGTCAAATCAGTTGTGGCATTGCTGCTTGGGGCTACGAGTTCTGCAACACTTTCCCCACGTTCCTGTACCTCGTCGTCCACCCTCCGTGTGGATACTAGAGCTCTGTTCAGGTTGCCAATTGCTGCTGAACCTCCCAGGGTAAGATTGCAGAGAGAGGCCACCAGATAGTTGGCTAAGGTGTCAGAGGTTTCAAAATCCTTGAAGGAAGAGTCTGAGAAAAGGCGCAGTGTTGCAGGGTAACGTAGAGCAAATTTAATGCTTCTTTGGTGGAGGATTTGTTTAAGTGGATTGTAGGCCTTCCTTCTGATGGTTAAATCTTTTGAAAAGTCTCTGTAGATGAAAATATTAAACTCTTGCCACTGAAGTTTCCCAATTTCTCTGGCTCATTTCAGTATTGATTCTGCGTGGGAATAGTTCAAGAAGCGAGCAATGATAGGCCTTGGTCGCTGGTCTGATGTTGGCCTGGGACCCAGAGTGCGGTGAGACCATTCAATGATTAACTTTAGGTCAGGAGGCAGTTTAAGCATTACAGGCAGCACATGTACTAAAAGAGCAGTAGTGTCTCCTAATTCTACACCTTCAGGGAAACCAAAAAAATTGTAAATTGTTGCAATGATTACGATTTTCAATATCGTCAGTTTTTGCTTGTAGGGATTTAATAGTTCGATCTTGATTGTGGACAGTAGCCTGGAGGTCATGAATAGTAGTGGTGTTACAGGTCTTTGCTTTCTCATTAAATGCAATTTTCTGGCTAAAAGTTTCAAGAATGGTCCAATTCTGTTGGGTGGAGGTTTTTAGATCATTAATCTCAGCCATCAGTTTAGAAAACGTTACTTCCACTTTAGCAAGTGAGCTTTTCTTTACTTGGAGATCTGCCATAATGCTGAAGGATGAGGCCTAGTATGCTGCAGTACGGTGTAGAATAATTGAATATAAGTAGATGATGGATCAAAAATGACTTACAAACTGTGTCAGGCAGTAAGATTACAGGATGGTCACAGGAGTTGGTACCAAAGAAACGTCTGGTGAAGGCTGGATGAGGTTAGGTTACAGTCATTGCTGCAGAGATTTTGAACTATGCTGCCATCTTCTGCCTGGTCAGGCCACGCCCCACTGATCTCATTTCTGATGAACCAAGGCCAGGAACATTCTACATATTGCCCAAGATCCATAAACCTGGGAATGCAGGAAGATCTATAGTATCTGGGAATGGTAGCCTGATAGAGGGGATCTCTGGTTTTATACATTAGAGACCATTTTAAAAACACGTCAATGTTTGGGGAACAGCAATGGGGTATATAGTGCTTGTGTAACCTGTAGTGCTTTTTGTGGCTTAACTCTATTCCCACCCTTGAGTAGTAGGTATGTAGGTAGTAATTTGTAGGGAATAGAAGGCCCAGGAACAAGGGTGAGAAGAGTGCTGGAGAAGGAGGAGGAGGGGATGGAGGTGGACGAAAAAACACTCCCTCAGCCAGGAAAGTGCGTTTAGAGAAGGACTTATATAGGTGCTGTAGGAGGAGCGATTCCCCACATTGAACCATGGGCAAAGCCCTCCCATTCAATGTTTGGAGAACAGCAATGGGGTATATAGTGTTTGTGTAACTTGTAGTACTTTTTGTGGCTTAACTCTATTCCCACCCTTAAGTAGTAGGTATGTAGGTAGTAATTTGTAAGGAATAGAAGTCTCAAAAAGATACCTCTTCCAACTCATGGAGAGTATGACCCCTTGGCACTCAGGAGAGGAAAAAACCCAGGTGGAGGAAACCTCTGAGGACCCATGGCCAGAACTCTGTCCAACCTCTGGGCATGCTAAAAGAAGAAGGACATAGGTTCTAGTAACCATAGCTAATTTGAGGGGTGAGCTTCTTGGGGAGATGATAATCAAGCCTCGATCCATAGACTATGCAGACTGAAAGAATGATAATCCTGAGGTTGAATTATAGGTCTTTTCTGAAGGAGTAATGGGATCCAAGGTGTAAAGTAGATCCAGGTGAAGGACAGTGAATGAAGTTCAAGTTTCCAAGATGAAGAATAATGCTTGTCCCAAGGAATTGCAACGGTGTAATGAGCAGAGGGAGCAGGACTTGATTGATAACTTACTGGATGGGGAATGGTGGAAATGCTATGATATAAGAAGTATTGGTGAATGATCCAACTTATGGAAGGTTTGACTGTCAGGGTATGGTCTGGAAATCAGGAATTCAATAATGAATGAGGAGTCGCTAAGGAAGCATCCAAGATGTAGAATTAGTAAAAGAGAATCTTTAAGTGCCCTGGAGATGATGGTTCATCCCTGATCCAAGGTCGACACAGACTGAATGATGATCCTGAGGATGAAGGGTACTTCATTTCCATAGGGATGGTAGAATCCTATGTGAGAAGCAGATCCAGTTGAAGAAGGGCTAACGTAGTCCATATTTCCAGAGTGATGGAAGAGGCCTGTCCAAAGGGATTATAGAGGCGTAATAAGTACGGAGAACATAACTTGATGCATGTAAAACCAGACAGTGCACTGAGGAATTTGCAATGATTTGTAAAGTTATAAGTGACTGATTCAAATTGTGTAAAGTTTGATATTAGAGATAGTCTGTAGGTAAAGAATCAATTAGTGAATGATAAGTCGCTAAGTAAGCATCACAGAGCAAAATAAGTGAAGAATTTGAGTGACTGATGAGAGTAATGCTACAAGTGATTAGTAATGAATAGAAGATGAGTTGCGAAAGCGGTCCAGCTGGTAGCCTAGTGTATATGGGGAATGATTGGATATTCTGTAGAAGGAAGGGATGGATGGCTTCTTTGGTCATGATGTTCATGACTTTGTATGCAAATACTCTGCTGGTACACTGCCTGAAGCAAGTGCAGGTATTTTGGATGGTGTGGAGTTATTAATCAGCTAGGCAGTGGAGATCCCACGACGAATATTCTGGGAGACATCTGTGAAATTCTTAAAACAAGCAATCAAGCAATGACTGTTGAGGAGTAGGATTTGAATAACATGGTCAACAGAGTCGGTGGTAAGTAAGACAGATGATGTTCATAGTTGAATGGGTTATTATGCGATTCCCGGTATCCGTAACAGGGATACTAATTACAAAGTCAGGGCATAGCAGAGGGATTTACATCCATTCCATGTAGGAGGATGGTCAATGAGACAAAGAAGACAGGGAAATCACAGTAATGGAATGGACAGGAGTCAGAGAGTATATCCATTCGAGACTGAGAAGATCTTCCTAAGTCTAGGCGAATGGGATTTCATGAATGATCCTGAAGAGCTGATTATGGAGCGTGTAAAACTTCATGATGATAGAATAGTCTATGAGGCATGTTAGCCAAAGGATGTTTACTGACAGTAGTATTTCTCCAGAGTAATGAACAAATAATCCAGTGAGAGGTGGATGGGTACTGTTAGAATGGCCAGAGTAGGAGTATGAGATGGACCATATGGAAGAGCAGATGACCGGGTAGGAATATTGGCTGGAGAAAGGGTATGAGGCCAAAAAAGCCACAGCAAACAGTATGAGGCCCTGAACCTGCAAGGCGGAGATGAAAAGGCAGCCATCCAAATGGGAAGGATGTCCGGAGTAAATGCTGATGAACTGAAGGAACAATCCGGGGAAGGCAATGGGCTAGGCAAAGCCGGATGAGATCCAGAGCATGAAGATACAGCAACAGGTCAGCTTCTTCAGCAAACAGCAGCAAAATGCAGGAAGGCTGAAGCAAAGCATCAGAGGATGATACACAGAAGGCCAAGGAGCCAAGCTGAGCACCAAGAGAACTGAGTTGAGATACAGGAGTCCCACATCAGACGAAGGCAGCAAATGACTAGAGAAAGGGATGGAAGGCACTGAAGTGATGAAGGATGAGGTTCCCAATTCTGAAAAACAGTGGGACTGTAGAGCAGTCAGTCAGAGGACCTGCAGCAAGGAAGTCCCAGAGGCAGTCAAACTGGATCAAGATAGATACCGAACCAACAGACAGGATCCAAATCAGGATGGAAAGGAGATCAAGGGGGTGAAGTATGATGATCCGTGAATGAGAATGATGGCAATTGATGAGGAAGCTGGAAAATAACCGGAGAACATGGGACCCGAGACTGGAGGGAAGTGGCAAGGAGGCATGATACAGACATGCACAAGGAGGGACCTGCAGGTGCAGAACCAGGCTCTTACCCAAAGTAGATGAGTAGTAGGTGAAGGGCATGGCACTTCCGATAATGAGTAAGGATGAAGGCACAATTGGTAGATGCTCAAGTTCAGGTGGGAGCAGCAAGCAACAGTCTGTCGGAGGGCAGGCAAGATGGAAGCAGTTTATTGAAAAAAATGAGCTTCCAGGCACAGTAAACGGGGAGAGAAAACATGCCTTCTGTGCCACTCTGAAAAGGTAGGAGGATGGAGGCAGATGAAGTACTGAGGTTCTCTTCAAGTGGAGAGCACAGCCAGGCAAGAGACAAAGGAGACAAAAACCCAGTGGATCCAAGGGCAGGCCACAGCTCCATGATGCTGGTGAGAGGATGGGCAGTCGATGTCTTCAGGCAATTTGAGGCCGAAAGCAGGTGGAATATGAGGTCCTGTTCCCGAAGGGAAGTGGCGGCTGGTATTGGGTAGAGAAAGCAGGCAGAGGAAACAGCTAGGCAAGCTCAGGCTGTGGACCAGGCAAGCTAGTGCAATGAGGCTGGAGAGAAGGTTGCAGACAAGGGGAAATGGAGACTACTAGCAAGGGGAGGACCAGTTCCAGAAGGGATGTGGCATCAGCTAGCAGGTGGAAAAGGAACACAGGTGAAGCAGCAGAATAGGCGCCCATGCCACCAGGCATGATGGGCGAGGCATGAGACCAGGAATCAAGGCTGCTGACCAAGAAGAAAGCAGAAGGCAAGGCAGGCAAAGTCATGTTCTTCAAGGGAAGCAGCGGCCGGGCATCAGGCTGAGGCTACATAAACCTGCAGCTGTAGGATGGAGGTTTGGACACCCATCAATGATGGCAGAGGAGGGATGATCCTGACTGGAGGCAGCTAGGAAGAGGTAGGGTGTTGAGGGCACATATGGCGAAGAAGTTCCATTCCCGAAGGGAAGCGTCAACTGGTATGAGGTAGAAAAGGCATGATAAAACTCAGTAGATTGTAGACATGACTCCCATCCCTGGCAGTTGGGGCGAGATAACCTTCACTTGATATGTCCAGCAGATTTAGGGACAGAGGCTGTCTGGTTGGTAGGCAATAGGAGGTAGTGACTGTAATGGAAACCCATCCCTGGTAGACAGGGAAGCCCACCTTCGCTCAGCACCTCAGAAGGTGTGAGTTAGGGACGTAGTCTAGAATACTGCTGGTATGGGCTGGCTCAATCATAATACTGCTACAGAGAGAGGAGATATAGGATGAGAAACAAGTACAGGACTTAGATCGGGGGATAGCAGTTACAATCGTAAGTATAATAAACACTGAATAGGAGGAATGGAATACATATAGCATGAGACATGTGATAAAAACATAGACAGTAGTAGATGGGGTAAGCACTCTGGAGCAGACGTGTGGCGACCACTGAAGAACAGTGGAGGACTGAGGTAGCAAGGTATAGAGAAAGTTCTGTATCTTGGGTTAGTGGTGATACAGTATGCGAGGGTCTGCAATAGAGGACGCAGCTGAGGTGAGTTTCAGGATGCCCAGAGGTCATGGGAAACTGGAAAAGCAACTGTAATAGACACTTGCTTCATGCATCAGAACTGAAGGCTTGGGTTGCAGTTTCCATTAGACCCAAGGGTAGAGCTAGAAGGTGTATATGGAGTACAACAAGGGCTGTGGATGCAGCTCTTCATATCCTGCTGACGGTAAAATATGTAGCTACAGCTAGGCTAAGGGCACGAAATAGGGACAGTCAAGAATGTGGTATATCCCTGTAAGAGGTAGAGTAGGCCTAAAACCCCCTTCCCCCATATGTCTGGAACAATAGGAAGGAGCACTGCAGAGGGTGAGGCAGGAGTCCACTGATGTGGGCTTTCAGGAAGAGAGTAACGTAATGGGGAAGTGGTACGCGATGGCTGATATTTAATTAGGAGTAGTGGCGATGAGCGGGGCTGTCCTGGAGAGGGTAGTAATGTCTAAAAGCCAGCCCATGTCGAGGTGAGGGAGTCAGTGGTGAGGAAGGAGCTAGGGAGATAGACTAGTTGGTGAGATAGAACAGAACTGAAGTGTACTTACTGGTGAGATGTCATGGAATGCATAGTGGAGTCTCATTGTCCCGCTGATGTAGGCAGGGAAGCAGTGCGCTGTGAGGCCAGAAGAACCAGAGGGTCAGAGCAGGAGTAAGGATTACTGGTGGTATGAGGATGACAAACGCAGGGTATACACTGGCTAAAGGAATGGTGTGGCAGGGTGCAGTGTAGGCAGAAGTAGTTGCTAGGGGAGTTCAGAAGAGGTTGCGCATGTGGTTCTGGAGAACTGAAGCTGTATCTGGTCAGCGATGGACTGTACCATCAGTGATGGCCATGTGATAGTACAGGGAGCAGGAAGGAGAATTAGTGCTGAAACAAAACAGATGGACATCGGAATGGAGCGAAGACACCCAGCGCGTCATCTGGAAGGTGAGGGAACACCCAGAAGGAACGTGACCAGAAGAGAATAGGGAACCTCAAAACAACTAGAAAGGGAGCAAAAAGAAGCAGGGAGGTGGCCAGGGTGGCCACAGAGACAACCCAGGGCAGAGCACGTAGGAGAAGAGGACACGGAGGGGGGGAGGTGAGAGGAAAACACAAAGACAAGCCAGGCAGCAGTAAACGCAAGAGCACAGCCATACAAGCCACAGAGGGAGCACAGAAAAAAACACTCCCTAAGCAAGGGAGATGTGCTTAGAGAAGGACTTATGTAGATGCAAGTCACAAGTGGGGTACCTCAGGGATCAGTCCTGGGGCCAGTCCTCTTCAACATCTTCATTAGTGACCTTGCAGATGGACTAGAGGGTAAGGCTTGTCTGTTTGCAGATGACACCAAAATCTGCAACAGAGTAGATGATCCAGATGGGGTGGGCAGAATGAGAAGAGATCTGGATAAACTAGCAGAATGGTCAGAAGAGTGGCAACTGGGATTTAATGCAAAGAAGTGCAAAATCATGCACATAGGGAAGAGAAACCCTGAAGCCACCTATAGGCTGGGAGGGGAGTTGCTAGCAGTCACAAAGGAAGAAAGAGACTTGGGCATCATCATCACTGATGACCTAAAATCATCAAGCAGACCTCTAAAGCAGTAGGTAGGCTAGGGGGTGTTAGGGTGTATTAGTAGGGTATCACAAGTCGTGAAGAGGGAGTAATAATCCTCTGTACAAGACACTGGTTAGGCCCCATCTGGAGTACTGCATGCAGTATTGGAGGCCACACCTTCACAAGGACATTAACCAAATTGAGGCAGTCAGAGAAGGGCAACAAAATGGTGCAGGGCCTGCATCAGAAGACATATGAGGACAGATTAGCAGCTCAATATGTACCCTTGAGCAAAGGAGGGAGAGGTGATATGATTGAGGATTCAAATACCTTAAGGGCATAAACAAGGTGAAAGAGTCTAACATGTTTAAATATAAGAAAATAGCAGGACAAGAGGACACAGCATGAGATTAGAGGGAGGCCGATTAAGGGGAATGTGAGGAAATTCTTTTTCACAGAAAGGGTGGTGGATGCATGGAATGGCTTACCACAAGAAGTGGTGGCTATAAATACAGTGCAGGGCTTCAAACAGGCATGGGATAGGCATAAGGGAGCAATACAAATGACTATGAATAGATAGGTCACTGACAGAGCAAAGGCCGAAGGCACATTTATAAGGTAGAAAAAGAAATGAGCAGACTGGATGGGCCTTGCGGTCCTTATCTGCCGTCAACTTCTATGTTTCTATGTTTCTAGGCTGTGGGAGGAGCTATTCCCCACATTGAACCATGGACAAAGCCCTCCCATTGTCATAGAATGAGACAGCTATATTCAGGACACTACACATTTCTTGCGTAAACTGTCTGTTTTTAGGGACTTACCACCTAATGCCATATTAGCCACGATGGATGTAACCTCCCTCTACACTAATATTCCACAGACTGATGACATTTCGGCTTTTTTAGATACCTACATGAGAAAGGACAGCACCATGGCTTCCACCACAAAATTCAATACCGTCTTATTAAATTTATTCTAACCCACAACAACTTTAGTTTTAATGGTAAACATTATGTTCAAACTATGGGAACAGCAATGGGCACCAAGATGGCTCCACAGTATTACAACCTTTTCATGGCGAGTTTGGAGGAGGATTTCCTGAAACAATGTACACACAAACCACTTGCTTTTTCCCTTTATGTCAATGATTGATTTATAATTTGGGCACAGGGTACTTGGGCACTTAAAGAATTTCATCAGAGCTTAACACCCTTCACCCGTCCATTAAACTTTCCTTATAACATGGGGAAAGGTGAACTAGTGATGTGATTGGTGGTCTCCTAGCACCTGACCATGCATTAATGCATGATATATTTACAGTTGATGTGAGCAGGTGCTAGGAGAGATCAGTGGGCTACTCTGGATCTGCTTCTATTGCTCTGATGGACCAAACATAAAAAGTAGCCATTTTTTTTCCAACTTCAGCAAGTGCTGCTGTGACAGTGTGTATGCCATCCACACCCCCCATCCCACCCCTGGCAAGCACTCATCGCCGAGGACTGTTGAGCCTCTGAAAGAGCACTGGGCTGTGACCAGTCATGTTTAATTTCTCACCAACCCAGTAGTGAAAGCCAGCCAGCAGAACATCCCCTTAGCAGGACCTACCCATCCACTATGCGGATCTCCAGGTACCGGGCAAGTCAATGCCAGAGCAGCCTGTGCTCCCTTACAATAACAGTACCACAATAGCTGCCAGAACCCCCCCACATACACACACACACAGAGAAAAGGGTGCCCGCTTCCCGTTTGTGTTTCCAGTAGTGGGGAGATAATGCAGGCATGCGGCACATTCTCTGTCTGCAAGTTATTGAGGGAGAGAATCTTGTGTGGCTGCCCTGTTCCCCCTGCATGTGTGACAGAGAGAGAGAGAGAGAGAGAGAGATGGGAATGACACCGGTGCTGTCATCTGCAATGTCTGTGTACTGTCGGCTGAAATTAGTGAGCCTGTTTGGCTGTGAGGGATGTAAAGAGCAGTTGTGAGGTGTTCCAAAAGAGAGGGACAGGGAACAGTGCTGGAGCTGGTTTGTTGCTTTGTGTCTCTGTTCTTTTGTGATCCTGACACTACAGACAACAGTTAGACAAGTGAGACAGTGAGGCTGTCTCAGTTGGCGCAGTCTGAAGTGCTGCTGTAACTTGCTATCACTCTGAGAGAGAGACCGAGAGAGAGGGAGGGAGAGAGAGAGCAAATGAATAGTGACAGGAGAGAGTAAGCAGCACAGACACAGGCTGTTCTGTTCCCTGTTCCCGCAGTCAGAAGTGCTGCTAAACCTTGGCTCTGTCTTCTAGTGCTGTGTGGTGCTTAGTGTCTCTCTGCCTCTGTGATCGTGACAGTGAGAGAGTGAGAGGAGAGAGTGAGCGGCAGAAGCTTTCCTTTTTCCCGCAGTCAGTGCTCCTGTAATGCAAGACATCCTATTGTCTGTGTCTCATGGGGGATCCTTTAGTTCGGCCACAGAACATGCACATGCAACACACAATTGTTTAACATTTTAGTGTCTTTCTGAAATTTCTGTACAATTAAGACCAATGCAGGATGCATTATTTCCTATGGACTATTTTACAAGATGGCAGGATATCGCACCTTTCTTGCTGTTTAGACAGCAAAACAACAAATTTCTTGATATTTTTTGTTGTCTAAACATACCCCATGTTATAAGCGCAATAACCCACTGCAGGGTGTGCAGGTACTGGGGATTAATCAACACCCCGGGTGCTGGGAAGGCACTTGGGCTGCGCCCTTGTGCCTCACAATGCACCTGGGGTGTTGATTAATCCCCAATACCCGCACACCCTGTCGTGGGTTATTGCTTACCTAGAGTACCTTGACACTAGTGTGAATTTCCTGGACACCGCAATTAGCATCAAAGATGGAACTTGCAGACCTGTGTATACAGGAGACCAATAGACAGACTAAAGTACTTACATAGAGAAAGCAATCACCCTAGGCACACTAAAAATTCTGTTATGTACAGCCAAGCATTTTGATACCACCATATCTGTTCAAGTGAGGAGAACAGAGATAAACACCTGGCCACACTAAAAAAAAAAAACATTTAATGGGCAGGGGCATTCCTCTAGAGAAATTAACAGAGTGGTGGAACATGCTACATAGATACCAAGAGAACAGCTACTACAATGCAAAGAAAAGACTACCACCAACGGATACCCTTGGCTGTCATATACAACCCAGATCTGGAGCCACTACGTAAAATTATTAAGCACCTCCAAACAATATTTAGTGAGGATGACACCTTGAAATGCATTTTCCTAGAACTATGTCTACTGTCTTTCAAACAACCACTTAATTTATCCAACCTGATTGTCAGGAGCAAACATACCTGACCAAAACAACATAACACTGTGTGGCACAAGACCCTGCAACAGTCCTAGATGTAAGATATGTGAGCACATTTCCACTTTAAATTTTTATCAACACACCCCAAAACAGACAT
Organism: Neoceratodus forsteri; assembly: GCA_016271365.2. Taxonomy (NCBI): domain Eukaryota; kingdom Metazoa; phylum Chordata; order Ceratodontiformes; family Ceratodontidae; genus Neoceratodus; species Neoceratodus forsteri. Next base: position 253,339,778 of record CM028137.1, on the reverse strand, counting down.
TTAAAGATACAGAGTTATTATACATGTGCATCTCAGAATGTTGTTTATTACATCCAATGCAAGAAATGTCCACATATAGGTTATGTCGGGGAGACCAGACAACCTCTTTGGACCCGTATGAACTCACACAGACATGATATTAAAATGAAAAAGACTGATAAACCAATGGGACAACATTTCTTTCAGTCCAATCATTCCATCTCTGACCTCTCTGACCTAATTCTCAATGGACATTTCAAAAATACACTAGAGGTGAGCATTTGAGGTTAAGCTTATTTTTCTTTTGACTAGGGTGGATGACGGCATGAATCAGGACACAAGTTTCATGACCCATTACACCATTTGAAATGATCAGGCTTTTTTTTTCTTGTTGTTTCAGGTACAATGTATGGATAGGTATAGAGAATGGCTCTACCTACAATATCTATATTACAGTGTATTTCTGCATTTGTTTTTAGTTGGTGGGTGGGGATCGCGTGTGTTTTAATTTACACTTGCAGATCTGTTATTTAGTAGTGGAAAATGTTGTCCTCTATGCAGGCATACTGTATGTTGGTACACTGATTCCATTAGGGATACAGAGTCTTATTTACTAAGTGGTCTTGTTTCAGGTTAGTTTTAATGTTCACAAATAATATTGACAAATGAATACAGTGTTATAGAGGTACATGTTTAAACAGTGCAAGCTTGAATATTCACTATTAATACTGACAAATGAACACGCAGTTACAGACAGAAACATGTTTACCCAGTGCCAGCATTGAAAATGTTATTGCGGTGTGTCTGTAATTCCATCAAGGGCTTGCCACAATCTTGTACATCTACATAGCATTACTTTTGGCAGTTGACCTTCACACTGCTATATTTCCGAGGAGTTTTTTTTCTTCCTTATCTCCAAGTTATGCATCCCAGCTAATTACTCCTCTTAAACTGGGGCATTCATGTGTAGAATGAACACATTATCTATCAACTTAACTCACATTGATATGCTAAGATATTTATTTTTTTAATTTTTTTTAATTTTTACCAATTCTGTTCTATGTGCTTGAGGTGATTTCTTGTATAACTGCCATTTTCTGACAAAGGATACTGTTGTGTAGTCCAAAAGCTAAAGTTCTTGTTGCTGTAAAACTTTGTTGGTCCAATAACAGATATCAAATCACCTATTTTGTGCATCTTATTGTAACTCTTAAGAAACCGTCTTTGCAGGGTTTTGTACCTGATTCAACAACACTTATGCAACTCAATCAGAAATGCTAAAGCAACTCATTGGAGGAACACTTTGATGTGACTTGTACTGTACATTTGGGCGAGAAAATCTCATCAACCTATTCAGTCCCAGTACTGCACACAGTACTCAAGATGCAGACACACCATGGAACTGTACAGGTGCAGAATTACCTCTTTTCTCCCGCTATTGAACCCCTTGATGTGCAACCCAGCATCCCATGCACCTTCCCCATTGTCTTTTTACATTGCATTGAAGGGCTCGGGTTTCTTTTGATTGCTATCCCTGGGTCCTAGGTCCACTTCATTTTCTAATTATTTTTTTTGTATTAGTTTCATGCCTCTTGATTCCCCTGTCTTCCATCCCCCTGCTAGGGCTATACAACTGCAATTTTGGGTGAGAGTGTGGTTGAACAGCTCTCTTCACACACTTCACCAGTGCTCCTCTTTGGTTGACTGGCCAGGGTGGGTGAATGTTGCGCATCCCACTCCCACTGTCTTCCTGAGCCAAGCAGCTCTCTGACACAATGTGCCTGACCCCCTGTTGTTTCCAACATAGGCTTCTGGGGACCACACATGAGCTCTGATTTCCCAGCTGTTAGTGCTGCTGCTGCACCACTGATTGGAGGCAGTATAGTGCAGTGGTTTAAGGCTCTGAGCTGCAAATCTGGAGACCTGGGTTTGAATCCCACAGCCCCCACTTGCATATTGTGTGACTCTAAGCAAGTCACTTAACTTCCCTGTGCTCCCAGGTCGCACCTGTAAACAAGCTTTCAGCTTAGTGCGCTACTCCTGGTTAAACAATTTCAAAAAGAAATGTCAACTTGTGTTGAAAAGTTTCAGGGTTCTAGTGTTTAACAGTTGGTGACTACTTATGAATTGGCTTAACCCAGGTTGCTGCAGATGGATTCATGTCTTTGTTTTGTTTCCAACCAGAAAGTGAACTGGCACATGCCCTTTTTTGGCCACGTCTAACAAAATGATACAATACACAAAAGCATATAACAACAAAACACAATAACATGAAACTACATCTCATATGTCAACATATTCAATAAAATCATGGGACATGAAAACATTTGTTGCACCCCATGCACAAATCTAACACAGGTATGGTGCCACACTACACCTTGACCCTGGTAGAGGCTAAGCCAGTCCAGGAAGGGCTTAGGTCTGTGGCAGGACTAGAATATATGTTTCCCCACATGAAACATCAGAGTAAGTTCTAGCTGATTCACGTATACTGGCCCTCTGGTTTGAAACAACCTTCCTATTGGGCTGCACCTGGTCCATGGCCCCCTACACCACTGCCACACTTGGCCATAAGTGCAGATGACACAATCTGCCTTGCTCATGGCCTAAGCAATGATGTACCTGGGCAGGTTTAAAGACCTCACGGCATGGGTGATTATACTGCACTGACCTATGTTGTTTGCTTGATGTGATTGCGTTCATCTATCCATGTGAGACATATGTTGAAGGTAACTGTAATCTGTTACTGTATAACACTGTGCCATTCCCCATGTAAGGGACACATGATATGTTAAACATTGTTGAAACTGTGCTAAAAATCTGTGTTTGTATTCAAGTTATAATGTATAAACTATACTTTCTTCGAACTGTAACCAGATCTTGCTGATATTAGAAATCATTGTTAATGAGTCCCTGACTCAATGATGTATCCATTCCTCATGAATAAAATTATTTTGTTATGCCACTGAGTGTACTCTCTCTTTGTACAGTGGCAGTGCACATAGTCTTTCCTTGTATAGTGCACACCCCTTCATCACCATCCCCAGCAAGGCAGTCTCAGAGCTTTGGCAATTACAAACCAGCACAGGAGCATTACTGACATTGACAGAGCACATCAATGGGAAATTCACAGAACCATCACAACCCTCTGACAACAGTTAGAGGTTAAGGACTGGGGAAGGGCTAACTAGGTATATTGAGAACTAGATGACAGATTGGACTCAGAGAGTGGTCCTGAATGACAAATTCTCTGATGTCACAGGCGCAACAGGTTGTGTGCCAAAAGGCTCTGTCCTAAGGCAGATACTATTTGACATGTGTTTAAATGACATCAGGAAAATGGGGTTACAGGGTAACATGAGTCTGTTTTCAGATGACACAAAACTCTACAGGAGAGTGAATGGTGATAAGGGGATTCAAAGCATGAAAACGATCATTGAAAAGCTGGAGCAGTGGTTCAGATTTGGCAATAGAACTCAATGCCAAAAAGTGTGAAGTGATGCACATCGTGAACAAAAGTCCTCAAATGGAATGTTACATCAGTGGAATCATGGCAGCCCATTGAAAGGAGAAAAGGCACATATAGATGATTGACAAGCCTCTTCCCAATGCAGTGCAGCATACAGGAAAGCAAATAGGATGCTGGAATGCAACGAGTGGAGTTTCACAAGTCACAGCAAAGATGTGAATTTACCTCTGTCAAGGTCCTTAGTTAGACTGCACCAGAAGAGTATTGAGTGGACATTTTAAAACCCATTTCTGAAGAAGGATATATTAAATTATAGGGCTATGAATATGATCGTGGGGCAACAGGGTGATATCTATGAAGAAAGATTAGATCATCTTATTTTTTTTCCTCTCAGGATTTTGCAACTCAGAGGAGGCTGGGTACCCAGTAGGTGGCGAGGGGTGCTGCCGAGGGTCACCTGCATCATCCTGCTTTGCTCAGGTGGCTCTTTTTCCTAGGTGCCTCATGGGCTTTGGATGACAGCGACAAGAGCATGTGGGCTTTCTCATGTCACCATCAGGAGGTGCCTGCCTACCCACTGTGGCTCCAGCTTGTACTTTTACCTGTAGTCACCCCATGATGGTAACACCGTAGAGTGTATAGTCATCACTCCCCTAAAGGGGAGAGCATCCTGTGGGATGCTTAGTCCTCCTCTCACTGGCCATCCCCCAATGTCTCAGGCTCATTTACGAACCCAGGTTGCCGGGGTCTCGAGTGGTTGCACTACTGCTTTGCTGACAGTCCTGCCACAAGATTAGACAGGCTTAACATGTACTTTCTGAAGGACAGTAGGGAATAGGGGGATATGAAATATGTAAATACTTTTAGGGATATAAAGAGTGGACTCCACTGAGTTTTTTAAAGTTATGGAGCAGCAAAACTAGCAGAGCACACAACCTTAAACTGGAAGGATAAAATTCAGGGACATCAGAACGTATTTCTTCATAGAGTGGGTGGTGGATTGGTGGACCAGTCTACCCCATAATGCAGTCAATACTGGGAGTATCAAGGGGTTCAAAACCTGACTGGACATTTTTAATGGGGTAATTAAAATTAATGTGATGAAGAGCTCTGAAAGGGCAGAGTAAAGCAATGTTGGAAGCTCAGGGCAGTCTCAATGGACTCATAGTATTTTATATCTATGTATCTATGAACAGATCAAGAATTAAAGGGGGAAAATGTGCATACCTCATCCCAAGGATTGTATTTCTCATAGCTGTGTCTAGCGTGTGGGCTGCCACTATCAAACTGTTCGTCTATTGCTTGTTGCAGGTCCTGGATGAATACTCTAGAATAGATTAAATCAGAAAACAATTATGTTGCATGTGTCCCCAGATCCACTATTGTTTTTACATTAACAATATTAAATGTTTTCAAGTTTTCTGAATTTGTCCCACTTTTGTAGACACTGTTACTTATTTTTGTTGGGTGTCTCAAAAATATCTGACTGTCAGGCTCGCCTGATTGTGCAGTAGCTGGGTAACTGCTTTCCATTCTAGGTTTAGGTCCTTAATCCAGTTCACCACTGTGGCTCTGTGTGAGGAGGAGAACTGACTGTCCTACAGGTTGGTCAAGTAGAAAACCTGCACTGCTGCACTGCCCCTATTGGCAAAGGAAAACAAGCACTGACAGAGCTGAGGCACAGTTAGGGATTATGGGTAGTCAGGGACCATAATTCAATTCAGTAAAGGGTGTGGGTGTGGGGAAGAATGGGGACTAAGGGGAAGGGCTATCGAGTCATCTGAGTCTCCTTACCTCTGCAACTCTTTCCTTCCCTACTAGATTTCCTCCTTTCTTGATACAGGACAGAGGAACATTGCTGGAGGTAGTAAACTTCAGGGATTTTAAGGGGAATTTGAGCACTGTGAGGCTGACCAATACAGGACCGAGTCCAGTCCTCCAGAGAGACAGTGAAGAACCTTGTAAATGAAATGAAGAAGCACTGGCACCCTGTGCTGAGGAGGAAAAAATTGAATTGGGAAAAAAAAGACAGAAAAAATGTGGCCTGATTCCAAGTCACAGTTTGGGCAGCATAAAACCTGTGGGTTTGTGCCCACACAGTTGGCCCGTCACTGACCCCATGAAAGGGGCGTGGTGGGGGGGGATACCTAACAAAAACAATGTCATGCCTTATTACTTACTCGGATATATGAATTTGGTACCTTACAGTTTGCCTTTGACGTCTAAATGTTGATTCAGTATGCAAAGAAAATATGCATTTTCACTGCAGTTCATGAAATCGAGGGCATAGTCACCCATCTACAATGCCCCACATTTGAGTATATTTCTCTCTCCATTTACAGTTTTTTTAAATCCAGCCAATAAGTAATATTTAAGATTCCAATCAAGATGAAGTCAGTTAAAATGGACAACAGTATAATAGCAAGCATTTGTCAATGCAGAACATTCACTTGCAGGTATTTGCAGTGGTGTTTGGTACTGGTACTGGCTTCAGAGGAGCGAAGAGGCAGCAGTGAGAGCAGTGGGTGCTGCATGGTGAAAGCTGCACCGTAAATGCAGGACGGAGCTGCTAGTCAGAGAAGCTGCTCCCGCCGGCCTTAGTGGACCAGGGGGAGAGAGAGTGCACTGGGCAGCAGGAGCTGCCAATAAGTAGATCCGCACTGCAGCTAATGTAGAAGCCTGGGGGGTTCAGAGGAGCACGGACCAGGGAGAGAGAGTGTGCCAGGTGGCAGAAGCCACTAATAAGTAAAGCTGCATCATGGCTATTGTAGAAGCCTGAGGGGGGTGATTTCAGAGGAGCAAGGACCAGGGAGAGAGAGTGCAGTGGACAGTAGATAAGGACCACTAGGCCCATCCAGTGTGCCTGTAAGCTGTATACTTGACTACAGCTTCTGAGTCTCCCTCAGCTTCTTCTGCTAATTATACCTCTGCTTATGCACCCCAGCATGCCACTGGCCCTCCCTGCAGCCTTTGTGCTCAGTTTTAACACCTGTAAGTAATCAGAAATGATAACTTCTAGGTCTTATCTTGCTAGATGATCTTCAGCACCTTCCCCACACATCCTTTAGCTCTACCCAGGGATTTCCGCTTACCAAGTGCATTACATTGCACTTCTTTGCATTGAACCTCAGTTGCCACTCCTCGGACCATTTTTCAAGCCTCTCCAGGTCCCTCCTCATTTTCTCCACCCCTTCTGGAGTATCCACAGTGTTACAGATCTTAGTGCAATCTGCAAACAGGCAGGCCTTTCCTTCTAGCCCTTCTGTAATGTCAGTAATGAAGACACCCAGGACCGTTCCCTGAAGTATTCAGCTGGTCATACCCTCTCTCCCTGGATTGGATCCCATTTACCAACACCCTCTGCCTTGTTTGCTTTCACCACCCCCTATTGCCAGACTATTTCATGTGTGCACCACCCTCTAGGTGAAGAAACTTTTTCTCATATTTCTTCCTAATGTGCCCCCTTCCAATTGCATATAATGCTCCCTCAGTCTTGTATTCCTTCTACATTGGAAGATGTCTCCACCTGCATCTTGTTTATGCCCTTGAGGTACTTAAACATTTCTATCATGAACCCTGCACCCTCCTTTCCTCCACTGAGTACGTATTGAGGTCCTTTAATCTCTCCTCTTATGTTTTATGCTGCAAGCCATGTACCATGTTGGTTGCCTTTTTGTGGACTGCCTCCACCTTTTTAATGTTCTTGTGCAGGTGCAGCCTCCAGAATTGCACACAGTACTCTAAGTGAGGCCTCAGTAGTGTTTTATACAATGGCATCACCACCTCTCGCCTTCTGCTAGTGATACCTCTGCCTATGCACCCCAGCATGCAACTAGCCCTCCCTGTAGCCTTTGTGCTCAGTTTTGACACCTTTAGGTCATTAGAGTTGATAACTCCTAGGTCCCTTTCTTCCTTGGTGATTGTCAGCATCTCAGACCCATCCTGTAGCTCTCCCAAGGATTCCCTCTTTCCAGGTGCATTATTTTGCACTTCTTTGCACTGAACCTCAGTTGCCACTCCTGAGACCATTTTTCAAGCCTCTCCATGTCCCTCCTCATTTTCTCCACCCCTTCTCCAGTATCCACTCTGTTACAAATCTTGGTGCACTGCCATCTGCAAAAAGACAGACCTTTCCTTGTAGGCCTTCTGTAATGTCACTAATGAAGACATTGAACAGGACTGGTCCCATGACTTGATCTCTGTAGTACCATGCTGTTCACCCCCATTTCCCTGGATTGGATCCCATTTACCACCACCCTCTGCCTTGCTTGCTCCCACCACCTCTTCTGGCAGACTACTCCATGTGTCCACCATCATCTCTGTGAAGAAAACTTTTCTCACATTTCTTCTTAATTTACCCCCCTCCAATTTCATATCATGCCCCCTCATTGTTGTACTCTTTCCACATTGGAAGATGTCTCCCCCTGTACCTTGTTCATGCCCTTGAGGTACTTGAAAGTGTCTATCATGTCTCCCCGCTCCCTCCTTTCTTCCAGTGAGCACATACTGAGGTCCCTTAATCTCTCCTGATATGTTCTGAATTGCACGCCTTGTACCATCTTGGTTGCCTTTCTCTGGCCTGCTTCCACCCTGTCAATGTCCTTGCACAGTTGCAGCTTCCACAATTACACACAGTACTGTAAGTGAGGCCTCACTAGTGTATTATACAATGACATCACCACCGGCCTTGTGCTTGTGATACCTCTGTCTATGCACCCCAGCATGTCATCCCTCTCCCCATCCTGTGGCTCTCCCCATAGTTCCCTCTTCTCGGATGCATTATTTTGCACTTCTTTGCGTTGAACCTCAGTTGCCACTCCTTAGACCATTTTTCAAGCTTCTCCTGGTCCCTCCTCATTTTCTCCACCCCTTTGGGAGTATTCATTATGTTAAAGATCTTGTTGTCATCTGCAGGCAGACCTTTCCTTTTAGGCCTTCCGCAATGTCTCTAATGAAGACATTGAACAGGAGTGGTCCCAGGACTGATCCTTGAGGTACCTCACTGGTCACTCCCCTCTCCCCCGATTGGATGCCATTTACCACCACCCTCTGCCTTGCTTGCTCCCACTACCTCTTATGGCACACTATTTTATGTGACCACCACCCTCTCTGTGAAGAAAACCTTTCTCACATTTCCTCTTAATCTACTCCCATCCAATTCCATATCATGCCCCCTCATTCTGGTGCTCCTGCTACATTGGAAGATGTCTGCCCCTGCACCTTGTTTATACACTTGAGGTATTTGAATGTGTCTGCCATGTACTCTCACTCCCTCCTTTCTTCCATTGAGCACATATTGAGGTCCTTTAATCTCTCCTGATATGTTCTGTGTTGCTAGCCATGTACCAACTTGGCTGCCCTTCTGTGGACCACCCCCACCCTCTCAATGTCCTCGCGCAGTTGCGGCCTCCTGAATAGTACACAGTACTGTAGGTGAGGCATCACTAGTGGATTATACAATGGCATCACCACCTCACGCCTTCTACTAGTGATACCTCTGCCTATGCACCCCAGCATGCCACTGGCCCTCTTTGCAACATTTGTACTCTGTTCTGACACCTTTAGGTCATCAGAACTGATAACTTCTAGATCCCTTTCTTCCTTGGTGATCGTCAGCACACACACACACACACACACGCACACACACATACATACACACACATCCTGTAGCTCTCCCTGGGGTTCCCTCTTCCCAGGTGCATTATTTTGCACTTCTTTGCATTGAACCTCAATTGCCATGCCTCAGTCCGTTTTTCAAGCTTCTCCATGTCCCTGCTCATTTTTTCCACCCCTTCTTGAGTATTCACTCTGTTACAGATGTAGATGTCATCTGGAAACAGGCAAACCTTTTCTTCTAGTCCTTCCACGATGTCTGTAATGAAGACATTGAACAGGACTGGTCCCAGGACTGATCCCTGAGGTATCACGCTGGTCACCCCCCTCTCCCCCAAATGGATCCCATTACCACCACCCTCTGTCTACTGTCCATAGGTCAGTTTCTAACCCAGTTTATCAACTTGTGCCCCATGGCAAGATTACCCATCTTGTTAATCAGCCTTCTGTGTTGGATGGTATCGAAGGCTTTGCTGAAATCAAGATAGGTGACCTCCACCGCCCCTCCCTGATTTACTTAATTAATGAGACATGAGGGTTTCCAATCCTAATGCCCAACCCCCACCCTGCAGATACTGACAGGCAATGCAGTGTGCCTTGGGGTCTTCAGCCCTAACACTCACCCCCTTCCATAAGGAAATAAGCTGAGATTGGTGCAGTACTGGAGAATGGGGTGAACGTTAGGGCCGAAGACCCCAAGGCACTCCCCAACACCTGTCACTGTATGCAGGGTGGGGGTGGAATGGCATGAGTATTATGGCTGACAACCCCAAGGTACACCCCCGATGCCTGTCAGTCTCTGCAGGATGGGAGGTGGGGTGTTACGGTTAGAAACCCTAATGCCCGGGGCGTTTTTTGTTATTTTCACTCCAGATTTTCAACAAGAGCTTTTTGGGACCCCACCTCATGAACAGTGGCACTATCATTTCGTTACTCAATCCCAAAAGGTGGTTTTGCACAGCAACTGTGCCATTCTGCGCCACAGGTGTGAAAACACGTTTTGGGCAGGATGTGAAAAATGACAGCTATACTGTTCATGAGGTGGTGTGGAAAAATGGCTATGTTGAAAATTTAGAGTGAAAGAATTGAAAATTATAAAAGTTATGGGTCTGTGTAGAAAAATTTCAATGAACCTGCCAAACATGGCCATGTTTAGTAATTTTTCCACCAAATTTTCAACATGGGCTTTTTGGTACCCCATCTCATGAACACTGCCACTGTAGTTTCCTTAATCAGTCCTGAAAGGTGATTTCACACAGTGACTATGCAGTTCTGCACTAGGGGGTGTGAAAACACATTTTGGGCAGGATTTGAAAAATGACAGCTATACTGTTCATGAGGCAGTGTGATAAAATGTGTATGTTGAAAATTTGGAATGAAAATATTAAAAATTAGCAAAGTTATGCACCTGCATATAAACTGTGCAGTACACGCTCGTGATGTAGTCATTTTTCGGAAATTGTTCACCAGATTTTCAACATGGGCTTTTATGGGCCCCACCTCATGAACACTGGCACTGTTGTTTCATTAATCAGTCCCAAAAAGTGATTCCACACAGCAACATCGAAATCATCTTCTGGGACTGAGTAACAAAATGGCAGTGCTAGTGTTCATGGGGTGGGGTCCTAAGAACCCTATATTGAAAATGTGGGACAAAAATTCCTAAAAATGACTGATATATCATCATAAGTTGAAAACCCCATAGACAGCAATTATATGGCACTTACCTTGATTCTTCACTTAACAATTCGACTTTGAAGAGTGCAGACATGTCCCAGTCCACAGAAGATCACAAACGTCGACCTCGGAGAGTTAGTATGTGGTAAGGGGGTGCAGGGAGATGTATGCACAGAGGGAAAGTCGGGATGGGGGTGGAGGACGAGGAGATGGCGAGGGACTGTTTTCTTTTTTTAGGGGAAAAAAGGTGTTGGGGACTGTTTTCTTTTTTGCAGGTACATTTTAAATGATTTTTAGGGACACTGGGAGTGGGCTCTCCAGTGTCCTTGACTTTTCGGGGATATAGATTTGGAACACCGGGAGTGAGCTCCCCAGTGTCCTGGAATACTGGGTGAGGGTGCGTACGAGGACCGGGAGAGAAAGCCTTATCGTGGCTATTGTTGAAGGGAGGGGGTCAGAGGAGAGAGGAGTGAGGACCAGGCACGCAGACTGCGGCAGGAGCCACTAACAAGGAAAGCCACACGGTGGCTATTGTTGAAGCGGGGGTTAGAGGAGAGAGGAGTGAGGACCACACACACAGACTGTGGTGGGAGCCACTAATAAGGAAAGCCGCACCACGGCTAATGTTGAAGGGGGGGCCAAGTAGCGAGGACCAGGGAGAGAGAGACGTACACAGAGAAGTGAGGACCGGGGGGGGGAGAGAGAGTACAGCAGCCAGCAGGAGAAAGCAGTAACCATAACTCTGAACATGCGCATTAGTGATTAGTATGAACTGTAATGCACATGGACGGAGTTACAACTACGGAAGGAAGTGACGCACTGTCATTGGAGCGGTTCATTTCTTTTAACTAGAGAATTTGCCAAGTCAGCACAACTGAATTAGTGTCATGACCAGAGTGCCTGGTCATTGGTGTACACTGTCAAGCCCATTGTAGTTTCAGCTGTAATTGACTCTGGCAGTGACACACCTCTCAAATGCTGTATAAGATGCAAGATGTTTCTTGTGCAAACTCAAGAGAACTCAAAAAGGACAGTAGTTAAAATGAACATACTCGTATTCCATGCCATTCTGCTCCAGATATGCTTCTATGTGAGCAACCTGATCACCTGTAGCATGGAAATCTACATCCATCTTTGGGGAAATCTGGCTCACAGAGTCTGGTTTCCAGATGTCGAGCTGCAGGTAAAAAAAACAAAAAAAAAAAGTTTATAAAGCACTGCACTTAAGCATCCCAATTAGCAGCCCTTATCTCTAAGATAAAGACTGCTTGTAAAAACAGAACATTCTGTACACACCTTTCTGATGAGATTTAATTAAAAATAACACTAATTTTAGTGCTAATGAGATTGGGGGATTATAACAGCTATAAGGTCCTCCATAGTGGTTCATTATCCAGCAATTAAAGACAGGGTAATAATCATCAAGTGTCCTCAGCATTGTCTCTGACCATTAATTATGATAATGTACCACTATTGATCCTTGTCCGATAAATACTAATATGTTATGTCAGTCTGGATTGTCTCATTGTATCAGCATGACTTAGTTGATAGCACATCCAACTCTGGGCTAGATGGTTAGGGGTTCTAGTCCCACACTGGGATTGGGCTCATATTGTAAACACTGGCACCCGAGTGCAGTACTTGGAGGGTACTGTACTGTTGAAGTGTGCCATCCTTTGGATGAGACATTAAACTAAGGGCCCTTCTCCCCATCTTTTGTGCTGCCCTGGTGGGTACCCAGGTGGAAGTAAAAGAAATCAAGACACATTTCAGAAGAGTAAGGTATTTTTCCCAGTGTCCTGGCCAACAGTCCCTTTCACATAAAACAGGTTCATGCAATTTTCCAAGGCTGTGTATGGGTGTTGATGTGCAAAATGGCTACTACTACACTTTCATAGTCACTTCACTACCAGTCTCTCATTACTTGTAAATCACTTTGGGATACAATGTGTATGAAAAGTGCTATATAAATGCTAATTCTTCTTTTTCTTCATTAGCTCTTATAAAATGATTTCATATGAAAAACAAATGGAGTCCAATTTTTAATTTAAAAGTGAGAGAAAATATAGGGGTTAAAGTTAATTTTTTTTTTTTATAATAATTCCTTAAGCTGGCCCATCAGTGCAGAGGTAGCACTAGTATTGGCAACATCTGTGACTGGGATTCAGAAGGGAGCAAGAGTCATTGGGGGCCGTCTGTGCGGAGAGGGCTCGAGCATCCCAGAGAACTCTCTTTTTCTCCGATGAGGGTTGGCTGCAGGCTTCACTGTAACACTGCCACCTGGGTGCCCAAAGGTGGTAGTGCAGTGGTAGCCTTTAGCCTTCAGTCTGCCAGGTTCTGTGAGGCATGCCTGCATGGACACACGCTCAGAACCCATTACATGCAGATGTCCACAAGGGCTGGGATGCGAAACAGGACAAAGTGAAACTCCTGTACTAGCAGGATGATGGAGGCTTGTTCAGGCTCTGGCCATGATGACTAGCCTAACTCTCACTCTGGAGGTCCTTACAAGATAAGGACTAACACCTCAGGGGGTTGTGGCCTGGCCTGGTGGGCCCCACCTCAAGGGTCAAGCCAAGGGGTTGGGAGCGGGACCATAAGAGCTAGAGAAGTTGGCACATGGGGCTGGGTGTAGCAGCCAGAGGAGGCTGTAGTGGAGACAAGGGGCATAAATAAACTCAGGATGGGGGTGTAGCCCTTTAAGTCAAAAACAAATTTACATCTACATTAGTCACCTCCCAGTCCAAGCAGTCTGAATCTGAATGTATCGCAATTTCCTTGTCCCTCTCCAAGGCTGAGTTAGTCAACATTATTGGCTGCTATGTGCCCCCTGCTGGTGGCTCAGAGCCACTACAGTTTTTGTATAAATTTGCCACTACGCATAACAATGAAATAATAAATATGGGAAACTTGAATTATGGCTGGCAGTCCTCAAACTCAGTTAACCTGAAACAATTCTGTAATTATCTTGGATTGCAGCAACTCATCTCTGAACCTGTCAGCCCAATATGCACAATCCTCTGAATTCCTCAATTTTGGATCTCATCCTTACCAATAGACTGCAGAAAATCTTCTTTACCTCTGTCTTTGACAATGTCTTCGGTGACCATAATGTAGTTGCCTGCTCAAGGGGTGTTCTTTATTGATTTTATTTATTTATTTATTATCTAGGAAAGTACCTTTGAGCCAAAAGCTCTTTTACAAAGGTTCCATGTCATAGCAATTACACATGTACAAATTCAAAATACAGAGGTTACATATATACAATCATCACATTTTCAATTTACAGTAAAGCAATGTTACAACCAGTAAAAGTATTAAATGAGGAGTACAAAATACTGAGCAGAAAATGCTGGAACAGGTTCAGTTGGTAAAGTTATACACTTTTGCAGATATAGACAGTTGCTTTGGGGTCAAGGTATCACACAGTAGTATAACCAGGACAAGGTCACTTGGCCCAGTTAAGAAAATAAGGCAGTTAGCAATATAGGATGTTTCAGGAAACACGGTGAGCATCAGAACTAAAATTAGGCAAGCTACGAAAACACTTATCTAGGTTGCCAGAACATGTTAAAGCATCAGTTCTATTGTCTGAAGTGCTAATAAGAATAGACAGCAGGGAGGCCCATGTTACCAGGGTGAGAAGTGACAAGACAGAGACCTTAAGTCTATAGGGGGCAGTAACTTACCAGGGTGGCAGGGGGAGGTGAACATAAGTGAAAATGAGAGAGAAGGATAACAAGAAAAAATTGAGGGAGATGGGAAGGAGTCGGGGAAATTATAAAATGGGGGAAAGGGAGAGACAGGGAACTGAGAGGGCAGAGGGAAGGACAAAGGAATGATTATGGGCAGAGAGTGGTGGGAGGATTGGAGAGCATGGGGAAAGCATGGGGCAGAGAGGGGATGGGGGTGGGAGGAAGGGGGAAACAAAAGGAAGGAAACAGGGAGAAGGTACACAGGAGAGGGAGAGGAGAGCGGATAAGTGAAATAGGAGTGTCACTGAGTGCACTTAAAACCCATAGCAAACCATCCTTTGTTTAAAAATATTCTTTCTCCCACTTTGCTACATACGATTATCTTCAAAAATTAGCTGCCATCAAATGGCAGGCTTTTTACCTAGCCCCTATAATCCAGGTGGCCTATGACTATTTTACTCAGTATGTCAACGGGGTTATTAACCAGCTAGCCTCGTAAATTGAAGAGCTAGGAAAAAATTGTCCCCTTGGTTTACTAAGGAAATAAAAGCAGCACTCAGGGACAGAGATCGGCTCTGGGCCAGGGCAAGACTCATCAAATCAGAACAAGACCGGTTAAACATTAGGCAAAAAAGGAACTTGTGCACTACATTAATCCAAACAACCAAAGCCACCTTTTTTAAGACCCTTTTGAATAACAACAGACATAACCTACTGGTTTCTGACGAGCCACCAAAAACCTTGAAGGGGCATCTACCTCACCATCCCTACCAAAACAACTTCAAAAAGGTACCCAGGTGATCACAGAAAAAGCAGCTGATTTTAGAAAAGATGAACCTACATTTTGCCTCAGCAGAAAATGCCTTTGACACATCGCCTCTGCCAATATACAGCACTTCTTCTGCCTCTCAGCCTGTTGAATTCTTTACCAAATGTCCCATATCTGTTCAGTTTTCAGCAGGTTACATATAAGAAGGTGGAACACTTACTGTACTTCTTACCCTCGACCCTACAAAGAGTACAGGAGCAGACAATATTAAACCTCTCTTCTTAAAAATAGGATACCGAATCCTCACTGTACCATTATGCATCTTTTCATCCTCTCAATATCAAACTGTGAGGTTTCATCACTATGGAAGATAACACACATTATCCTATTCTTTAAATCAGGTGATAAAACCTCATTGCACAGTTATCTACCTATCTCTGTCTTACCTATGCTGGCCAGACTGTTCGAGAAACTGATTCATGATCAAATAAAATATTACCTTGAGACACACTCCCACATCAACCCCATGCAGTCAGGCTTCTGATATAAGCACAGCACTACCTAAGTTACTAATGCCTGGTTTACAGCCCTTGACCATAAATGTACCACTGTTGTAACTCTTTCTGGACTTAAGCAAGGCTTTTGAGACTGTAGACCATAATATCCTACTGGGTAAGGTCTCAAGTGTCGGGTTAAGTGCAAATGTGATAAAGTGGTTCTGATGCTACCTCACAGACAGGTGTCAGCAGTTGAAAGTTGAAGGCCTAACCTCCACCTCTGTATGTACTGGCAAAGGTGTGCCACAAGGCTCCATATTGGGCCCCTTACTGGTTACAATTTATATTAATGACCTTGGCCAAAAGATCACCAATGTCAGCCTCCATTTCTATGCATACTACACGGTACTTTATACCGCAAGCCCAGACCCAGATACAGCATTGCAATCCTTACAAAAAGAGTTTAATTTATTACAGATCACTCTCCATGCATCTAAGCTCCTGTGAAAAACACAGCCAAAACCAAATACATAGTGTTTTCACATTAACCTAACCCCACGCCTCCCCCCACCCCCGTATCTGGCATCAACACCCTTACTAATGAAACAATTGAACCTGTATACACCTTTAAATATCTAGGTATGTGGTTGGACAACAAACTGACATTTAATGCCCTTATAGAAGCCCTCTGCAAGGTGCTACGGCAAAAACTGAGTTTTTATTCTCACAATAAATCTTATCTAAAATGAGATGATAAGAAAGCACTGCTGCAGGCTACGTTACTTCCTTTGTTGGACTACGGTGACATTATTTACAGAAGTGCTGCAGTCTCACACCTGGGTAGTTAAGATGTTTTGTGCCACAGAGCGCCTCACTTCATCAGTGAGCCCCCAGCCCTTACACACCACTGCCTTCTATATAAGGAAGTAGGGTATTTATTTATTTTATTTTGCTTTTGTTAACCAGGTAAGCACGCTAGACAGTCAGGTGCCTATTTTCAGGTGCGAAGGCTGGCCATCACTTGGTACTATAACACAAAGACACTTAAATCTTTGGACCCTTAAAGCCCCACATAACTCACTACCCATATATATTTTCACACTTCTCCCCAAGGCCCATACATACTTAGGCTGCATAATGTCATAATGCTTGATATCCCACGGCACTGCACACAATAGGGGAAGATGGCCTTCAGCTGGGCTGCCCCTACAGTGTGGTATACCCTTCAGAAATTACTTAAACTACTGACCCTGCTCTGTCCTTCATTCTTCCAAACTCTTCTTAACCAGCACTGTACAGACAAATGTGTTTGCCATTAACATTGCATTTGCCTATGGCATTATGATTAGTTTTCTCCGTGGTAATCTTTCTCCTTGTGCATTAAGCTATATCATTGTCTGTTAACCCTAGGCCTTTTTCTAAAACATTCTGTACCCAAATTACATTACTGTGACTAAAAACTTATCACTTTCTTAATATTTATTTATCTTCTGCTTTTACATACAGCCTCCCTATGTATTATGCATCATCAGTTGTTTATTGTATTCCTAAATCATAATTCCAGACTGTATGTATTGCTTTTACTGTCCTACCCAGGACCCCCTTGCAAATTAATTTTTACTCAATGGCGCTTCTCCTGGTAAAACAAATAAAATAAAAAAAGGAAAAAAGAAAAAGATTAATTGAAAGTGTGCAGCTTCACAGTTGGCCACTGGGTGACACTGGAGTGCAAGAACGTTCACAGAAATACAGTAGTGATATAGAGATATGGGCCATGATGAAGTGTATGCTGTTTGTACATTTAACTATGTGATCGTGGGAAACAGAAACATAGATAATCATGGCAGAAAAAGACCAATGGTCCATCCAGTTTTCCCGTGATTCCTTGTCAAAACCCAGGGCTTACTGTCCATACAGGGTACTATTTATTTATTTATTTATTTCATTTAATTTTGTTCACTGGGTAGGCCCACTGGGACCGAAAGGTCCCTTTTTCAGGCGACGACCCAGAATTAGTTACATGGAAACCTGTAGGGTGCAGGACACATCAATGATATATTTCGATGACACAAAGCAATTTTTAGAAACAATCATACTAATTCCAGCCAATCACAGAAATTTCAGAAGACTCACACTTTGTAGCGACATACTTAGGCTTTTTGTAAGCACATTTGTTTAGACAGAAGGAGGCTCCCAACATTGACAAGTGTGTTATTACAAGTTATTGTGGTTACAGCCAACAGACATCAAGCCACATTGGCCGTTTTTGTTTTAATCAACTTCCGTTATTGTGCTTTTTTTACTGGGAATTTCCCTCATGGGCAGGATAGGTTACTAAGGGCCTAAGTTGCCAGGATGATCCCTGGCATATACATGGGTTGATTGCCAGCAGGTGTGCTCTAAGCCCTTTTCTAAAGGAAACCAGTGTGCTGGCACTGTGCAGCTGGTCAGGGAGATTGTTCCAGAGGATCGTGGCTGCACGGGAGGACTTATTTCCTGCTGTTGTCCTCACTCTGGGAATCTCTAAGAGCTTCCATGAGAAAGTATGGACCAGTCTGGTTGTGCGCTTGGGGACCAGGAGCCCAGCAAGGCCCATCGGGTGGGGACGATTTATTAGTTTGTACTAGCCCTCACTATCCACTCCTCATTCCCTTCCCTCCCTACTGCTGCTACTGCACTGAGTAACCACTATACCCTTTACTCTGTCACAGCCATGCTTGAAACCATTTATTAGTTTGTACTAGCCCTCACTATCCACTCCCCATTCCCCTCCTTCCCTACTACTACTACTGCACTGAGTAACTACTATACCCTTTACTCTGTCATAGCCATGCTTGAAACCATTTATTAGTTTGTACTAGCCCTCACTATCCACTCTCTATTCCCCTCCCTAGTGCTACTACTACTGCACTGAGTAACCACTATACCCTTTACTCTGTCACAGCCATGCCTGAAACCATTTATGGTTTCGAGTCCACCACATTGCTAGCTGACTGATTCACAGCTCCACCACCCTTTTAGTAAAATAAAAGTTTTCATATCCCTCTTCAACCTCCCTCCCATCAGTTTCCATTCATACACCCGTGTCCTTGAACTGTTACTCGTGCTAAATAGTTCTTTACAGTTCACCTTGTTTATTCCTTTCAGGAATCTGAAGGTCTGTCATATCACCCCTCTCTCATCTGGTCTCCAGTGAGTACATGTTCAGTGCCTTGACCCAATCCCAGGAAGATCTGCCCTGCTGGCCCTGAATCATCCTGCTCACCCTTCACTGCACCATCTCTAGCCTGTCCACATCTATCCTTAGGAGGACACTAGCACTGGACTTAGTATTCTAGGTGCAGCCTCACCAATGATCTATAAGGAAGAAATAATACTTCTTTTCTTCTACTGCCATGACACCTTCTGAGACATCCCAGCATCCTTCTCGT
Organism: Neoceratodus forsteri; assembly: GCA_016271365.2. NCBI lineage: Eukaryota > Metazoa > Chordata > Ceratodontiformes > Ceratodontidae > Neoceratodus > Neoceratodus forsteri. Next base: position 253,320,648 of record CM028137.1, on the reverse strand, counting down.
CTTACTATAGGTCTTGTTGCATTGGCTTGATTGTTTGAGGGAGTCACTGTTGATGACTCCTAGGTTCCTTTGCTAAGCTGTAGAGCTCAGCTTTACCCCTCCTATTTAGTACTCTGTCCTGGGGTTCTTGTTCCCTAGGTGCATCACCTTGCACTTTTTGGCATCAAATTTTAATAGCTAAACCTTAGACCATCTCTTCAGTTTTTGCAGGTCACTCTGCATTTCCCAAATTCCCTCATCACTATCTACCATCCCACAGAGCTTAGTGTCATCTGTGAAGAGACACAGTCTACTTGGATTCCTTCTGTAATGTTACTGAAGAACTTGTTGAAGAGTACAGGACTCAGAATGGATCCCTGTGGCACCCCACTTGTGACTTTCCACTCTACTGATTTGACCCCATTAATCACAGCCCTCTTCTGCCTCTCCTTCAACTAATTTCCTACTCATCTTACTATGCCCCTTGCCGCACACAGATCCTTCATCTTCTTCAGCAATCTTCTGTGAGGCACTGAGTCAAAAGCCTTTCTGAAGTTAAAGTTGAGTAAATCCATGGCGTGTCCCCAATTCAATACCCTCATCACCCAAAGAAAACTATCACATTTTTATACACCTATTATCCAGTTAGGTTACTAGATATTTCCTAACTATTTTATAACAGTGCATACAATTTGTAATTTAAGGTGAACACTGAAGTTTTACATGTTATTCTTTGGTAAAGCCTTAATGTTATCTTTGTCTCACTTTCCCTTAAAAGTTCTTTGCCATTCTATTTCGAGTTGTTCAGAGCACAAAAGTAGTAGTGGCATGGTAGTGAGTGTCCACCAGTTTTAGCACAAAACTACAGTATGCCCATCATTTTGAATTATCCCTGTTGACTACTGCTTCACCCGCAGTGACATACAGTATTTAATGACAACAGATCACTACTGAAAATTTATTGTTTGACCTTATGACTTATGTAGAATATATCTGTGCCATTCAGGGTTACTTTAGAAATATGTGACCCGTACCAGCCAATATGTCCCTACATAGGGAAAGGCTGGTGGTACTTGTGCACTCAAATACTTTTTTAAAAAACATATACAACCCTCCTACTACCCTGAAGAACAGTGCCACCTTTGCTATGTGCAGTGGCACAATGCACACATTTGGCCACTTTGACATCTGGCTACCACCTGGTGAGGCATGGATGCCTGTAGACTCACTTTACTTCGTGCACTATGTGCACTTTGCAGTCCCCGTGATACAGTTATATGATGGATCCAAGAATTCTGAAACCTGATTGATGGCACCTCCCAGCCGTGGTAAATCCTGGCATGACCCACGGGAAAAGGTGCCAGTCAGCCACATCTTGAAACCCCCCTGTTTAAAATCACTCCAACCCCCCCGCCCCAACATCCAAGGTAAAAATCCACCATATTGCCTCCCCACTTAGCTGCCGGTAAACCATACCAATAAACAAACACTATAAAGGCTCCAACCAGTAACACAGACTCCCTCCTGGTGACCACTGCCTCCACAGTCCGCTTATTATTAACCCCTGGAAAAAAATGTAAAGAGGAGAATGGACTGCCATTAGGCTATTTCCCTTCACGACCCAAAGCATGGCAGCAGGTCATGCATGTCTCCCTCCATCCCTGTTCCAATAAAGACATATTTTAAGAGTCTGATGAAAGCTGAACTAGAGAAAGTGTTTCTAAATGAAAAACGAGGGCTAAAACATATAGAAATCATGGCCAAAAAGCCAAGCTGTGATACTGGACATGTGCCTATGCATATGCATATATGCATGCCCAGTATCAAAGGTCAGATTTGTTCCCATTATTTCTATAAGTTTCAGCCCTCATTTTTCATTAACAAATACTTTCCCTAGTTCAGCGTTCATCACAGTCTTAAAATAAGTGTTTAGCTGAAAGGGGATGGTGAGAGACATGCGTGAGCCTCCTGGTATTTAAGCAGCATACCAAACCCTCAGCGGCACAGTGCCTACAAGGACAGTAGCAAGGATAAAGACCAAGGGCAGAAACTTTGATATGGACTTTTCTTGCTGCGTATGTTTGTAGAGCATTGCAGATGGTTGGGGCAGGGAGAGGAGGGAGGGAGTGGTGAACATCACATTCCCACTCCCATAGAAATGATGTTGCTAGGCAGAGTCTCCCTAACAACAAAAAACTATTTTATGTGGTGGAGAAATAAAATCAATAAAAATAATGTACAATAAAAAAAAAATGTTTTATATGTATTTATTTTCCCATCAAAAAAGGGGACATTGTATAATTGCAATATACCACACCAGGGCATGGGTGATGCTTGGATTTACTCACTTCTGGTGTGGTTTACTCACTTGGCCTGAGGCCTTATGACCAAACCACACCAGATGTGGGTAAATCCCAGTATCACCCACAGCCTGTTGTAGCATATTGCTTAAATGACACATCCAGGAGTATAAGTGTCAAGGGTCCTCCAGTAACGTCCATTTCAAATGTTTGTTACAGGTATATCTGTAGCTCATGCACATCCTGATAAAGGTCAACTACAGGAACCTCTAGAATGGTGTGGTTAGTAAAAATGAGCATTGCAAAGGTTACTACAGCTATCTCAAACTCATTACTGTGAGTGTACGTCTCTGCTCATGACTAATGCCCCCTCACGGTACTGAGATGAGTTTATCAATTTTACTTGAGATTGAAAGGGGACTGACTATGACCTGTTATGTGATTGACTGAAATAATTGTATTGCATTTCTGTTTTAATACTGTTTTGGAAGACAAAGTATGGGTCGTATTTTTTAGTTTATTCTGTAAAGTGGTAGGGCTTACATTGTTGCTTCTGTTTTTTTTTGTTGGAAGGGAAGACTGACTTTGCTTTTTGCCCTAATCTGCTCAGTGTTTGTTTTGAGTGGGAGAGGGTTTTGTTTGTTAGCAGCTGAACAGAGATTAAAGAATTCTGCTTGGGCATGTGTACTTATATACAGAGATAAATCTGCTTTGCACTGCCTCAGGTAATGCCAGATCTATCCATTTGCATTCATTGTCAATAACAGGCATGACATGTGACCTGTTTAGCCCAATTAGAGGTGTATTTGTGGCGGACATCTTTTAACCTATGATAGTTTTTTGTTTGTACTATTTATTTACTCTGTTTACTCAGAATAGCCCAACTGGACTGCATTATTTTGTTCTCTGCAGGGATCCTTCTTCTACCCTTTTCAACAGCTGGGTGGACTGGAGACTAGGAGGTTAAATGACTTGTTTAAGTTCACACAGTGAGTCTTTGACTCTGGTGAAGTTTGAACCTGCACTGTCCTGTGGACCAGTTTTCAGAGGTCCAGGATGGGATTAAGGACTAAGCTCCAACACAACTGGCTGTTGTGGGGGAAATAACCCCAGCTCATAACATGCAGAGAAACTGCTATTTTCATCAGTTTCTCTGTAGCGGCACACATTTCACACTGCAATGGGTTATACCAGGTGTAGCAAGTGTGCAGAAAATAGAGGTGCAAGTTGCCATAAATAGCACTAGTTTTGAAAATTGTGTGTGTACAGCAGGGATTGTGGATGCACAATGGGATCGCCCAATACTCAACTATTTCTGCCACATGTGCATGACTGGGGGGTAGAAAATTGGGCTGTCCGATCCCCAGATTGAGAGAGCACTCAGAAGCTGTGACTAAAGCTACTAAAAGGTACTGTAGACAGCATCATGCACTTTGCAAAGAAGAGCTAGTGGCCACACTTCAGTGAATTCTCCAAGCATGCAGTAAGTTAGTCGCTTCAAATTTTATTGCACAAATATCTACCACATCAGTGTTCCTTAACAAAATCTGGTAAAGTACAATGCATGACAGCCAGTTGGGCTGCTGACAAACATTATCCACACTGTGCAAATAGAGTGCAAAAACACATATCGGGCTACATAACCTCCTACCCAGCTGTCAGCTCACCTACGCCAGTACTTCGCTCCAACAGGGGCTTTGTCAAAAGGCATGGGAGAAGTGTAGAAAACCGGGCCACTGGTTACCAGGTTTGTGCTCTAACCACTAATCTGCCTCAAATTTTAATGAAAAAATGTATCTTGTAGAAGTGTTTTATAAATTACAGAAAATTGCAAGCTTTAGACTTCTGGTTAGTGGAATTTAGGCACTTTTCCTGTATCACAAAATCTACATAAGATTTGTTTTCTAAGAGAGACCACGTGATGCAGCCAGCCAAGTAGCAGCTCTCTCAGAGTGCTCCCGCTAACCCTTTTTGCAAAGTTTGTGATTTTTGGCCCCCTAACAAGCTAGTTTTGAAAAAAGAGCTAACTTTCCCCAGAGAAGCAGCTCAATACCTCCACGAGTTGAAAAGAAGCTAAGTAATGAAGGAATGGAGGTTGAGATGCGGTCAGCATTACTCTGACATGTGCCACCGCCTATGCCAGAGAATGCCAGCAAAAAGAATAAGGCCCAGACAGCTACCTCCATGAGGTCATCTATAGGGCAAACAGAGCAAACCTACTTACGGTGGATTGTTTTTTAGCTGAATTTCGTCCCTTTTGGGATGAGCTCCGCTCCCTAACTGCTGAATTCAAAACCATGGCTGGTGCTTTGGAGGATATTACCAGAAGGACTGGGGATAATGAGGCCCACATAATTTCAGTGGAGAAAAAAGTAGAGAACATAGACCCAGCAATAATCGTCACCAGACACTGCATTGCAAAGCTGCATGCAAAGGTAGAGGACCTAAAAGGTCATAGTCACCGGAACAACAAGGCCCTTATAGGTCTACCAGAAAAGAAGGATGGAGTGGACCCAGTGCTGTTTGTTCAGAAGCTAGTTGTGAAACTTGCAGGCCCATCGCCATTTGGGCCACCTATGCAACTGAGAGCGCTCATTGTACCTTGCACCCTATGCCTCCCCTGGGTGCATCACCATGAACATTGATCTTCAGGTTTCTTAATTTTCAAGAGAAACAGCACTTCTTCAACAAAGTGAAAGAACTGCACAAGATCAAGTGGAAAGGGGTGAAAATTTGTGTGGCACAAGACCCACCTCTCACAGTGAGGCAGAAAAGAGCCTCCTTCCACCCCATAGTCTCCAAATTAATTGCAGCTAATATTAAGTTCAGAATGAGCTATCCGGCGAGGTTTCAAGTCTTCATAATTGGCAACTGGTCCATGTACAAAGACCCGAAAAGCACTGAAGATGCTCTGAAGATGGCTTTCCCAGAACTTTTTAAGAATCGCTGAGGAGTGTATCAGGAGGCAACCTGCTGGTATGTCACGTCTTTAATTTACTTATGGGGATTGGTATTCTGATTAATCAGACTGCCACAGTGGTTTGATTTCAAGCACAAAGGGAAAGCACTGCTTGGTCTAACTGGAGAATACATCGTTCTGCAATCTAATGTACACTGGGGCATTAATGGTGGAAGGAGCACTATCTATCTGATCTGGAAAAATCCTTTTTTTGCTGTAGTTATGAGATAGACTGTCTAAAGGGCTTCCTACTTATGTTTCTGTTGGACTTAACTGGAGGAATCCTGGTAAAAGAACTACCTATTGCTTACTTACTCGATGTGCAGTATAGAGACTGTTAAGAAGCTGTGAGGGAGTGTTAATCCTTAGCAATGTCAGTGGCTCAGTAGGTAGCACACTCGCCTCTGAGGTTGGGAGATCAGAGGGCTGTGAGTTCAGTTCCCACATCTGGCACTTGGGTTAATATCCCAGTACTGACACTGTAGTGCAGCATGAGAGGGGTGCTGCACTTCTGAGGTGCCGTATTTTGGATGAGACGTTAAACCGAGGTCCATTCTGCCTGGATTGGTGGTAGTTCAGGTGGATGTTAAAGATCCCATGGCACTTATCAAAAAGAGTAGGGGAATTTCCCCAGTGTCCTGGCCAAATTTTCCTCATTCACTATAAATACCACCAACAGCTTAATCTGGTTCAAAGTCAGTTGCCATTCATCTGTATCCCCCTCCCCCGGGTCATGCCTGAAAATAGGCAGGATTTGTCTAGTGCACTTACTTAGTCACCAAAAAATAAATAAATAAATATGTCCTGGACTGTGGGTCATGCTCACACCTCACTTGGATTAATGGACATACAAGGTGTCTCTGTTACCTCAAGGAGGTTAACGAATTGTGGGGTCTAAGTTTAAAGTCATGCACCTGAGTTCTGGACTGCTTTACAGTCAGTAGATGTGGCCATGTTTCTTTATTATTTCAGCTGTGGGCAAGGCCACTGGAGGGGAGGGAGTGAAAGCTTGTGGTCACTGTTTTAAGCATACTAGCTTTTACGGGGGTCTAGTTTAGCTCTGTACCCCAGGTGAAAAACACTCCAGAATAAGTTCCTTTTCCTTTCGGGTAGTCAGTTTTTCTTTTATACATAGAATCATGGAATAGCATAGTAATGGGGAGGGTAGTCTCTTTCAGTAGATGGAGGGGCGGGAAGGGTTACTATGGAAAAGGTTCATCGTGTACGATAAGATGTTTAAGTTGGTGGGAGGGAGGTTTATCGTTAACCTTTCTTGGGTTTTAGATATTTTTCTCACTCTGATCTTATTCAGAAAGGGGATATATAGGTGTTGTTGTTATGCTGGGATCAACTGTATTCTGGGTATGGGGCTTGGTCAGTGGGGGTCAGGGATGGGGTGGGGTTTTTGGGAGGTTTGGTATCAATGGGAAGGGAAAATGAAAATGCCTGTTGTGGTTATTGTATGTTTAAGCACTAAGAGCTTATATCTTATGAGCAAGAATGGTGTACCATAAGAAAATACTTTCCTGGAATATTAGGGGTGCCAGTAACAAGGTTAAAAGGTACCAAGTATTCAGTATCTCAGGGGTGACATCTCACTTTTGCAGGAGACCAACTTGCTGGAGGCTGAGGGGAATTTATTATGGAGGCAGTATATGGAGCAAGTGTACAATGCAGAGGACAGCACACAGAGCTGAGGGGTTGCCATTATGAAATCTAGACACACCTCCTTTGTATGTGAACAATGTATCAGAGACCCAAATGGCCGGTACATTCTGGTGAAGGGGCTTCTTGATCAGACTAAGGTGGTGTTAGGGAGTGTATATGGTCCTAAAGTGGATACCCCTGGCTTTTTCATAGAGTTGCTGACTGCAATGGCACCTTTCACCACTCTCCCTATTGTACTAGGGGGTGACTGGAACCTGCCATTCTCCCCAGATCTAGATAAATCAGATAAGAGGTGCAAGAGCCTCTCCCCAGCACAGAGGTTAAGTAGAGATCTGGTGGACCACTTGGGCTTAGGGGACCCCTGTAGGATTCTTTACCCCAATTCAAGAGAATATACTTTTAGATCCGAGGTACACGGTTCTTCCTTGAGGATTGATTACTTTTTGATTAGTCACACACTTTTACCTGGGGTAATAGTAAAATAGAACCTGGGGTTATATCAGATCACTCAGCAATATGGTGCTGTCTATGCCTTACCCCCAATTTGCCTTGTCAGACGATTTGGAAAATAAGCAACCACATACTCAAAGAAGAAAAAGTAGTGAATAATATTGTGCAGGTGATGGATCAGCACACAGAGGTTAATTTACATTCCACAGGTAGAACAGATTTGGAATGGAGTGCCCTAAAATGCATCCTAAGAGGGGACTTTATACACTTAGTTTCCCATAGAAAGCATGCAAAAGAACTAAAGGCTGTCAATCTTTTGAGTGATATTCGGAGCCTGGAGGTTAAATTGTCGGCCAATACTACAGAAGCAGTCAGAAGTAGGCTGATAGGGCTCAGGAACCAATACAATGTGCTACTTAGGAAAAAGGCTGAATTTGCTATCCTGAAGACCAGGGCAATATATATTGATCAGGGAGAGAAGGCAAGCAGATTACTCACCCTAAGGCTTAAAAATCTGGAGGCCTCCATAATAATCAAAGGTATCTGCGCTCTGTCAGATGAGTCCATTATGCTGAATCCCAAAGACATCACCAGAGAATTTCCAAATTACTATCAGGAACTCTATAGCCCCATGCCTAATCTCCTGGATGTACACACACAGTAGAAGATTACCTTGAGGCCATCCCTTTATCATCTCTGGTAGAAAAGCAAAAAATGAGTCTGATAGCACCCATTGGGGAAGCTGAGATTCATGTTACCATTAATTCCCTACCCCTGGACAAAGCCCCGGGACCAGATGGGTTCTCTCACAACTTCTTCAAGGTTTTAGGTAAGCATATAACCTCCTGGCTCTCCAGGTTATATAAACTAGAAGCCCTGATCATTGTTCTGCACAAACCTGGAAAGGACGCAGAGAGAGTAACCAGTTATAGACCAATATCATTATTAAACTATGATATAAAAACCCTAGCAAAGTTACTTGCTAACAGGTTGGCCAGGGTATTGCCCTCCATAATCCAAGAGGAACAGGTGGGGTTCATGAAAGGTAGGAACTCATCAGACCACCTGCGCAAGTTGGCTCATATCTGCTCTGCATCCAGGGACTCTGCTACCCCGGTTGGGTTGCTATCCCTGGATGCAGTGAAGGCATTTGACAGAGTGGACTGGCAATGCACAAATTTGGTTTTCAACAGAAATTTATAAACTGGATCCCTTCCCCTTATAAAAACCCATGTGCTCACATATATTGCAATGGGGTATTCTCAGACACTTTCTCCCTTCACTCGGGTACCAGACAGGGGTGCCCGTTGTCCCCACTTTTGTTCAATATATATTTAGAACTCCTATTAACCAAATTAACAGTACATAATGACATACAGGGCATATCCATACACACTCAGGTATTTAAACTTTTGGCTTATGCAGATGATATTCTGTTACATCTAGCACACCCTAGGAAATCATTTCTAGTAGTCCTAACCACTATAGCATAATTCAGTAGATTCTCTAACTATAAAATTAATCTGGAAAAAAACATTGTGTTTCCCCTTAGCAATAAATTAACGAGGCATGAAGTAGAACACCTAGGTCTACAGTGGAGCCCACAGAGCATGAAGTATTTAGGGATATTCTTGGCCAGAAACAAAGCTACCAAGAGGAAGCTCAACCTGGAAGCCATCTTGCAGATTATTCAACAGGATTTTACCAGATGGAAATCCTTCCTAATTTTGCTCTGGGGGCATAATACCTTAATTAAAATGAACATCTTACCAAGACGTTTTTTACCCTCTCAATATGCTGAACTCTTGGCTTCCCTTAAAATGGTTCAAAAAAGTTCATTCCATTATCTTCTCATTTATATGACTAGGTAAACTCCCAAGGATTACTAGAAATTCGCAGCTCCCAAAGTCCGATGGGGAATGAGATTGCTGCATTTTGGGTTCTATTATTGGACTAGTCACGCCTGTAAGTATTTGAAATGTCTTGTCACTCTGGCTGACCTGAATTTCCTTCCATATGTCCCTTTCTGGCTAACACTAGAAAGGGAACTGATTTCTGCATCTGATATGTCCTCAGACATTATCTTACATATGCCACTGAAGGACCTCCCACATACTTTAACCACCTCCCCTATTGCCATCTCAGTCAGGATACATACCCAGTTATGCTCAAGATCTGGGAGAAACTTTATACCTTATATCTGACACAGGCTGGGACCAGACCATCCTGAGCAGGTTACACTTATCCCGGAGTTAGTCCCTATCACTTTCCTAGTAGACCAGAGCCATCTCCCGAAGGCTAGGATGTGGTTAAAGTCTCATGATGCCAAACCAGGGTGGGGGCTGGGGTGGGCATGGGGGAGGAGGGTGGGAGGGGCATGAACGGTATATTTTTTTCCATATGTTACTGCTGACTACATGTGTCTAGTGGTTTCATGTCAGGGTTTTGTGATAAAATCATTAAAATTCAAATTAAAAAAAGATTTGTTTGCCAAGTACAGGTATTTTCTTTTTCATAACAGAAAGACAGTACACAAATAGCAAAGAGACATTGTTTTCCTATAGTTCATGCTAGCACTTGACCAGTTTATAAGAACACTTACTGGCATGATGTTCGCCAAGTTGATAATAATTTGCACATGTTGTTCATTCTGAGGCTTTACACGAAAAACCTTGTCCCTTTAAGATACAAAAAACAGTGATTAAATCAATTACTCATTATAGGGCTTTTTAGCAGGTGAAGTCTAAATACAGTTTATGGCAATGCACATTTGAGAGGGGTAGGTCTTAATCCCCCAGTTGTACTAAATATCAGCTACAGTAGTGCAGTGGTTGGAGTACTTACTTCAGAACCGCAAAATCTGGGTTCAAATCCCACTAGAGCTTTTTACTTTACTTGAGTCACTTACCTTCCAACCTGCCTAATGTAGTTATAAATGGGTTAGAGTACATCTCTACTGACAATTAGATGTTGTGTCTCAGCCAGGCTGTCCAAGTTTAATAAAGGTTTTATTCTATTGCATCCTATTACACCAGTAGGTATAAATGCCTATGTTTAAAATTATACTAATGCTAAGTGGAATCCTACTATTTGATTGGCTACCCAAGCTTATGTTAACAGAAAGGAAACCTCTTCTATAGCTTCTTTGGTCCCTCTGTTGCTCTGCAAGCAATAACACATGACAGGGTGGATCTCAGTCAAGGGCTATATGGATGCCTTGGGTGGGTTGTAAGGCACAGGGGAAAAGTTCAATGACTTCAACCACCAGAGAAGCCCGTCTGTATATTCTATGATGAACGTAACCATGCTGGGCACTATTAAATTTATAAAATGATGTTTGTAGCTAAACTGTTGGCAAAAAAAAACAGTAGTTATGTCATGGGAGTCAAGGTATCATATTAAACTAGGATAATTACGGTTCTATGTCATAATGATGACTGTCGAAAGGCGACCGTCATTATGACGAGGGTGCATCACCAAAATTGAATTTCGGTGATGTACACCAATGGCGCACAGGAAAACAGCACAGGGAGACTTAGAATTTAAATGGTAATGTGGGGGGCTCTGCTCCCCCCCCACATCCCCCTACTAAAGGATTTTTAACTCCAGAGGCGTGCATGTTGGGGGGGAGTGTAAATTCTGCAAAAAAAGACATTTCAGAGTGGGCACACAAAAATTCTGGTGCGCCTAGACCCAAACCCGGAACCTTCTCAGCTTCAGGCTGCCACCCACCCACCATGCTACAGGGACAGCTCAGCAGCCCCATGCCAACCATACTAGGCCAACCCTCCCTCCCATCATGCTCACCCTCCCACACACACATATACATATAGTGACGTCCTGTCGCTATATGCGCAAGGAACCCACATTCTGTCACATTCCTAACACCCTCGCCCTCTCCGACCTGCGCAGCAAGCGGGTCACTGTTTTGGTAGGCACCCACTTGCAGATAGCCGAGTTCACAGTATACCAATAATTACACACCTTTGAATTTCTGTTGACCAATCAGATTGCATCACTTTCTGAAGCCATTTTATAAAGTGTACAGTATATGATTAGCAAAGAGCATGCATTGTTACTAGAGACAGGAGAACCACAAGGTGATCTGAGATTCTAAAAGGCTCTAATAAGACATAAACGTTTCTGATAGTTAACTGATCAGAACTTTAATAACTCATCATAACTTTCTGAACATTTTTGTTTAAGCTAGAAACAGTTTTAACCATCATTGTCCACACTTACGCTATTATAAGTGAATGAAAGGAATCTTAAAACAATTTGGAGTGGTACCACAATATCTACAGCCTCCTTTTGGACCTTTCTACCACCACCCCAGTCTTCTCCCTAGAGAAGGACCTGCTGGGGGAGTACTGCATTTTAAGCTCTCTGAAATAGGGAGACAATGCTATTGGGTCTTTTGCCCAAATGCTTTGTGTTCCTATTTCAGAGATCAGTTAATTTACATATTACTAGACTCACCACTGGTAATTTCTTTTCAGTTCTGTTTTGTCATACGAACAGGGGCAACTCTCCCTCTCTTACAGGGGAGTTACATTTTTTAATAGCTTACCATCATCCTTGGTACAGTGCCCGACTCTGACACTTTTCAAAAATAACTAAAAACGTTACCAACTCAACAGAATTGGAAGGCTGGGCCTGTGGTTCAATGGACAAGCACCTAGCCACTCCCACTTCCTGACCTATATAAGCAGTTCCTCTCAGCCTCCTTCTGAAGTACTTTTTCTTTGCGGCCGGAGGCTCTGTTGGTTTGTGCGCTGCAGCTGGCTGGGGTCTACTACCCCCTTCCCCCATGCCACCTTGCTCTTTTGGCTTTGGCTTGTTTCTCCTGGACTCTGTTGTCTGTTCTTCTGCATGTAGTTTGTATTTTGCCTCCATCTGTGTGCTTCTTTGTGTTGTTTGTTCCCTGTTCCTCTGTGTTTGTGTGTCTTTCATTTTGCTTTTTGGGGGCTTCTGTTTCTAAACTCCTTGTATATTGCTAATCCAAAGCTCCTGCTACTTGCTCCTCTTTACTTGCAGTGCAACTGCATTCATTATCTGTGTGTTTCAGTGCAAACCACAAAGCTGCTCCATGCTATGCACCTTAAATATTTTCACCTGGTTCAGGCTCGGTCTGAACCCTTGCTATGCAGCTCAATCATGCTTTCTCACCTCATACCAGATGCCTCATTGCGGCAGTTTCACTGCACTGCCTGGTGATAGCTGCTTTCAGTGCATTGCCTCTCTCCTATCTATGTTCATCACATCCTACAACTCAGTTACTCAATACAGAAGTTGCTGTCTATGTTTGTACACTGCTATTATACTCTGAGGTCAGCTAAGCTACTGCTGATGCTGTAAACTAGTTTCAATCTCTACATGTGTGTCTCAGCGCCTTCCATCACTTTCTTGTTTTTCCTACGGTGGGGACTTGGAGGTGTTGGGGGGAGTCATGGCCCTGTGTGGCTACTTACTTTATGTTCTAGCTCCTGCCTCGACTGCCGAAACTCCTCAAAGTATTTGTCACCTTCATTGGCTTCTTGTATGCTTGACTGGCTTGCCCCATTATTCATATTGTTGCTCCTCTGACCTATGTACAGGTTCAACTATTGCTACTCTGTTTTGCCGACCTACATGCAGGTCCGGCTATTGCTACCCTACTTACTGACCTATGTGCAGGTTCGACTATTGCTACTCTGCCTTACTGACCTACGTGCAAGTCCACTCTTTGCTTATGCAACCATTGCTTAATGCTCAACCTCACTACTACCTTCTGACCTACATGAGGTCCCAGCACTCTACAGTCATTCAGCTCCTCTTTAGTTTTGGGGCATGCTAGCCATACCATTTTGGCACAGGACCTCCCCGCAGTCGATGGTCTCGCACTGCATTTCTAAGTCTGCATCTTGAGCGTGCCTGACTTGGGGCGGGATCCTTCTTACCTGGCCCATAGCTGGGAATGTCCTCACTCCAGGCCTGACTTTAGCCGTTCGGGACTCGACAGCAGCTCCTGGTGTAGAATTTAAGACTAGCTGTACAAGATGGTAACAGTGACCTCCCTTGGTTCTAGTATTCTTACTAGCAAGGCACCTTCACTGCATTCTCCATAGCTACTAATTGCTAACGTGCTTCATACTACTACATTTCTTTTTGGGGATCCTTCCTAAGGGTAACCCATGAAGTGAGTGCATGAGGAAGGGTGCCGTCCATTACAGCGACACCTTCCCGGCGCAGTCCACTCACAGCAATGGAAAGGTAGGGTGACCGGATGAGGGGATGGGTGAACTAGGTGACAGGATGCCACTATACGTACGCACGTGGGGGCTTGGAGTGAGCATGGCAAGCGTGGGCTGGGAAGGGGTGAAGAGGCTGTAGGGGGTGGTGCTGTGGTTGCCAGTCGAGCTGCATGATGGTGTCAGGGATTGGCTAGTGGCTGGGGTGGCTGAGGTACTGGGTTCGGGTCCAGGCACTGATGTGATTTTTATTGCGCCCGGCCCGAACCTTTTAATTTTTACTGCTTTCACCCCCCCCCTCAACGTGCAACCCCTGGAGTTGAGAATCCTTAAGTAGAGGGGTGCGGGGCTTAAGACCCCTATTGGGGGTGTGTGGGAGGGCACAGCCCCCACAGAAAGCAGTAAAATATGTCTTACGCCATTGTGTTGTTGCGTCAAGTTGTCAGAGTGCCAAAGTGGGTTCGGCACTCTGACTGAGCGATAATGGTGATCGCCGTTAGGCATTCACCGTTATCACATAGACTCTTCCTAAGGTACCTGTAGCCAAGGGAATCATCCCATGGCACCTCTAACTCTCTTCCAGGGTTCCTTGCCTTTGGTACCCCTACAGGGTGGTAATTCCACTGGACTAGAGAGTGTGAACAGCCAAAAACCTAAGTAGCACAGTTGCACAAGCATAACACTATACAGTCTGCAGAGGCCATTGAACTGGAAGGCTGGGCCTGTGGTTCAAAGGACAAGCAGCCAGCCACTCCTAGTTCCTGACTTATATAAGCAGTTCCTCTCAGCCTCCTTCTGAAGTACTTTTTCTTTGCCCCACCATCCTCCCCTCCTACTCCAGCAGCTGCGGCTCTCTCCTGGGGATCCTTCCTAAGGTACCTTTAGCCAAAGGAATCATACAGCGGCACATCTAGGGGTGGAACCCTCCTCCAGGGTTCCTTGCCTTTGGTACCTCTACAGGGTGGTAGTTCCTCTGGAATAGAGAGTGCGAATGGCCAAAAACCTAAGTAAAACTGTTGCACAAGCATGACACTATACTGGCTGCGTAGGCCAGTGAAATGTATAGAAGTGTTTTTAATTCCTTGCTTTTACCATTGTATATGTCAAATTTTACTGTTTGTTTAATTTATGTTTGTCTGTCACTGGACAGTTGTGAAAATGGGCAATTTTGCTCACATGCCTTTCCAGTAAAAAAATAAAAATGAAATGAAAACGAAATAAAAATGAAAATAAAGCTCTAAAATCAATGTTCTGATAAGGTTCTTTTTACAGAAAACAGCATAAGCCCAGGATAGTTCCGGAAATCTCCTATCCCTAATTGTTATTTGTAGGAATGAAAAAAGGTAAAGATGACAAGAGGTGGTAGTCAGGACAAATGGATAGTAATGCATAACAAGCATTTGTCAAAGCCGAATGTTTGCTTGCTGGCATTAGCAGTGGAAGTGCAGGAGTTAGACAGATGCAGTATAGGAATGGCATTGAAGTATTGAACTGACGCAAACTCCACCCCCACCCTGCAGAGATGGACAGGCATTGGGGTGCGCCTTTGGGTCATCACCCATGATGGTCACGACATTTCACCTCACCTTACCCTTCAGACACTGACAAGTGTCGAGGTGTGCCTTGGGGTGTTTCGCCTTTACATTCACCTCATTCCATAAGGAAATATGCTGAAATGGGTGCAGTATAGGAGAATGGAGTAAGCTCTGGGGAAAAAGGGTCCAAGGTGCACCTCGATGCCTGTCACTGGCTGCCGGGTGGGGGTAGGGGTGAAATGGCATGAGCATTACTGTCGACAATCCCAAGTCACATCCCTAACGCCTGTCAGTCCCTACAAGGTAGGGCGTTATGGTCGAAAACCCTAATGCCCTGGGATTTTGTTGGTATTTTTACTCCAGGTTTTCCACATGGGTTTTTTGTGACCCCACTGCAAGAACAGTGACACTATCAGTTCGTTACGTGAAAGGTGATTTTGCAGAGCAACTGCGCCATTTGGCACCACAAGTGCAAAAACACATTTTGAACAAAATGTGAAAAGTGACAGGTGAACTGTTCATGAAGAGGTATAAAAATGGCATTGTTGAAAATCTGGAGTGAAAGTATACAAAAACTGGCGAAGTCACGAGCGTGTGTAGGAACTGCGCAACGTACACCTGTAATGTAAGTAGTTTGGGGATTTTTTACAGCATGGGCCAGATATTCAAACTGCGCCATTGTGTGGCGCAAGCCCCTGCACTGCTCAAAAAAGTTGCGCAGGGGTGTGGCCAGGGTGATATTCAACAGAGTTGTGCTATTGCACAACTTCTTTGAACATCGCCCCCTGGCCACATCCACTGTGCATGGCACAGTGGAACTGCGCCACCACAAGTGGTCAGAGTGGAGCATTGAGATGCGGTGGCACAAGTTCCATTACGCCATGCTCTGCGATATTCAAAAGGTGACATGCAAATGGGACCATAATTTATACAAAGGCGCACTGGGGGCCATTTGCATCTAATTAGCCCATTGCATCTTAAATGCTGTCTGGTCGCCCGATCCTGGCGACTTAGCGCCTGGCACCCTGCCAGGCAGCAGCTGTCAGGACTGGCGCCCTGCAGCCCGATCGCGGCATAAAGTTAATGTCCCCCCAGCCCGATGGCGGGCATTACGTTATTCCCCCATTAGCCCGATCGCGGGTATTATGTTATTCTACCACCCCCTTGGCCCAATCACGGGCATCACGTTATTCTCCCTTGCCTTCCCTTAGCCCGATCGTGGGCATTTAGTTATCCCCTTAGCCAATGTCGGGCATTAAGTCACCCCAAAGTCCAAGATCCCTGGTGGTCCAGTGGACGCGAGAAGCCAGATGGTAGGCGGCATCCCTACCCCAAGAATGTCATCCCTAGTGATCTAGTGGCCCCCATCCCACTCACCCATGGGCCCACCTCTCCGCACCCCCGTCAGCGGTGGGTGGCAGACCCCCTGCCTGCTGCCCTGGCCCTACCGACTGACAGCTCGGTAGGGCTGCACGCCCATTGGTGCAGAGCATGAGCCAATGGGCGGCAGCCCATACCGCGACAAGGCAGTCCAGATATGTGAATGAATTACGAGTTGTCGATCGGCGGGCAGCGGGGTGGCAGGTGGGTGTGGTACTGTCGCCGCTGGCTGGCGGGGGTGCGGGGAGGTGGGGCTCCGTGGGTGAGTGGGTGGGGGCCACCAGATCACCAGGGATGACATTCTGGTGGGTAGGATGCCGCCCACGATCTACTTCCTCGTGGTCCACTGGACCACCAGGATCTTGGACTTTTGGGGTGACTTATGCCCATGTTCGCTAAGGGGGATAACTAAATGCCCGTGATCGGGCTAATGGAGGAGGAGAATAACGTGATGCCCACGATCGGGCTAAGGGAGGGAGGAGGGAGAATAACTTTATGCCCGCAATCGGGCTGGGGGACAATAACTTTTATCCGTGATCGGGCTACTCTAGGTCCACTGGACCTCCAGGGATATTGGACATTTGGGGTCTGATGCCCTCAAGCGGGCTACTGGGGGGGACTTCAGCCCACGATCGGGCCATGGGGGGGTGCTGCCAGGTGCCGTGGGAACGAGTGGAGGGCCACCCACAGGTGGCAGCTGCTGTGTTGCACCCTGCAATGTGGCAGCTCACCTGTGGGTGGCCCTCAACTTGATCCTTTTTTTTTTTGGCGTAAAGTTGAGCAGGCGCAGGTAGGGGGTTGCGCCTGCATAACTCTGCACGGCTCGGCTGAATATCGAGCTGTGCAGTTTGTCATGAGCACGCCCCCCACCTGTGCCTGCATACATTACTGATGTGCAGGCGCATCAGGATTTGTGCAGGCGCACTTTTCCCTTTTAAATATCGCACTGGGGCACATCAGTGGGTTGTGCATGGTGCAACACTGCTGCGCCATGCGCAACCCTTTTGAATATCTGGGTCCAGATTTTCAACATAGGCATTTTTGCACCTCTGCTCATGAACAGTGTCACTGTGATTTTTGTAATCTATCCCGAACACTAAATTCCCACAGTGACCGTGCTATTCTGCGCCGGAAGTGCAAAAACACATTTCAGCCAGGGTGTGAAAAATGACAGCTGTACTGTTCATAAGGAGGTGTGGAAAAATGTCAATGTTGAAAATCTGGACTGAAAATATTACAAATTTGTGAACTTACAAGGGTGCGTGGAAATTGCACAATGCACGCTCGTGACAGAGTCATTTTATGGACTTTTGTCACCAAATTTTCAACATAGCCATTTTAACACCTCTGCTCATGACCAGTGTCACTGTGATTTTCTTAATGTGTCCCGAACATTGATTTCACACACCGGCCACGCTAATGTGCACTATATGTGCGAAAACATATTCTGGGCAAGATATGAAAAATGACAGCTATACTGTTCATAAGGAGGTGTGGTAAAATGGCAGTGTTCAAAATCTGGACTGAAAATATTAAAAATTCTCAAAGTTACGAGTGTGCATAAGAACTGCACAATGCACCCTCGTAAAATAGTCATTTGGGGTAATTTTGTCACCAAATTTTCAACATAGGGTTTTTTGGGGCCTACCTCATGAACTGTGGCACTGTTGTTTCATTACTCGGTCCTGAAAGGTGGTTCCGTGCAGTGACTGCGAAATCACCTTTCGGGACTGAATAACAAAATGACAGTGACTGAGTTCATGAGTCGGATCCTCAAGAACCCCATGTTGAAAATTTGGTGAACAAATTCCCTAAAATGGCCGAGATATGCACCAAAGTTGAAAAAAAAACATTTGCTGCATTAAACAGCTTACCGGCATTTCTTCAGTTCACGGTCAGCTTTGAAGAGTGCAGATGTGTTCCCAGTCCACCGAAGATCGTCGCACCGTGCTATGGAGGTAAGTATGGGGTGAGGGGGTGTAGGAAGGCAGGGTGTGCAGAGGGTGGGTGCGGGTTGGGGAGGGGCAAGACAATCAGCAAGGGACCGTTTTCTTTTTTTAACAGGTGTTTTTATGTTTATTTAGACTATGTGGACTTTTGCCACGCTGGCTTGGGCTCCCAGCATGGCAGCTGGAAGCTTTTTTTGGGGGGGCCAGTGGAACTGACCGGGGATTGGGCACCCCCATCGGCCATACGGACTTCTGCCATGCTGGGTTGGGCTCCCAGCATGGCATGTGGAACTCTGGTTTTGGGGGGTACAGTGGAGCTGACGGGGGATTGGGCACCCCCAGTCAGCCATATGGACTTTTGCCCACTGCGGTGGGCTCCCAGTGTGGGACCTGGAAGTCTGTTGGGGGGCAGGCCAACGGGATTGGGGTACCCCGTCCGCCATATGGTGTGCGGGGGAGTGCATGCTCACACTGGGGTGGGCTCTCAGCGTGCTACTTGGGGGGGAGAGTAGACAAAAATGGAGCTGTCTATGACAGCTATACAGATGCAGTGCAGAGTGTAGGCACTTTACACACTGCTGACGGCAGTATGTAAATTTGCCTGCCGATGGCAGTATGCAAATTGCCTACATGTTACCACCACTGATTGCAGCACTTTTTTGCTTTCAACTGTATGCCACTGCATCTGAATGGCTGTCATAGACAGCTCTGACATTCATTGGTACGCTTGCAAAAGGGAGCAGGGCATTGGAAGTGGGGGAGGCACACCTATGAAAACTCGTATGGTGGCATTATGTTTCTTGCACATGCGTGCAAGCAAACATGAAAATGTGAAAAACTTAGGTAATAAAATAGCTGAACTGCAAGCTGGAATGCGTGTAGAACATTTGTATGTGGAAGCAATAAAGGAAACATGGTCAAACTGAAACAGTAGCGAGAACCTAGCACCTGCCCTCGGTTTGGGAGAAATGAGGAGGTTGCCAGTGGGGGGAGGGGTTAGCACTGTATGTATAAGAAGTTAAAAGGTCTCAGAGGACAACTTTGTCTCAAAAATGGGAAACAATAAAGGTGAGGAGTAACCTCTAGGCTGCCAAACCAGGAAGTGGACAAGGAAGATAAAACTGAAAAAGAAATTAGGCAGCTGGTGAAGGTAGAATTATACTCATGGGGACTTCAATTTCTTTGACATAGACTTGGACGATCCATTGGCTGCAAGTCAAAAAAGACAGACGTTTCTAATGGTAACACAGGACAGCTTACTCATATGATAAATGCAAAAAAAGACAGCAGAGAGACCTGGGGCTCGATTTTCAAAGGTTGATGCAGGGCTTTCACAAGCACCATGTCAAACCCTGTGCTGCCCCGAACACATTGCCACACCATGCATCCAATTCACAAAGGTTGCACACATTTATGACACTTTACTCCTTTTACAGCAGCTTGCACCAAATATTTGGTGCAAACTCTGTAAAAAGGTCTGCAAAGTTAGACCAGCAAAAGCTGATCTAACTAGTGCCATGTAGCACATGGGATCAAGAATCCCACTTGCTGAACGGGGAATGCTGCAAGCCCTACGCGCCATGTGTTTGGTGGCCCCAGGACTTGAGGCATTCTAACTCTTTTGAGAATCAAGCCCTAGGACTCACTGTCATATATGGACTGGCTTAACGAGCTACTGTACAATCTCTGGCTTGAAAAAATGATAGCCAGTATTCATAATATGACAGAATGTCAGTGTATGAAAAAAGATGGAATAAGTTGCATACCCTATATACCCTTTCCACTGTTTCACAAAACTACTATCACCCCTGTGATATGCAAGCAATAATACCCAAAAGGGTGGGCGGTATTGGGCAATATCTGACTACCCCGTGGCATAATGAAGCCTGACACCACAAGAAGGGGGCCTTATAGCCAAGGCCCTTGGAATTCTGCAGTTCTGCAGCTGCAGAATTTGCCGCAGAATCTGCATCATGCCGCAGAATATATATAGTGCTGCAGAACTCATTGTTTTTGGTGAATTTTCATATAAATAACTGTTTTTCCATAGTGTCAGGCTTTCTTTCCTACCTCGTTTATCCTGAAGCCCCTCCTCTATGTTCAGCATATGATGTCATCGATGACATCACATCATATTTATCCAATGACAGGACTGCATTCTGCCAGAGAAATGAATAAATCATGCCGCAGAAATCAGAAAATGCTGCCGCAGAAGTCAAGGAGCCCTGCCGTAGAAATCAGAAAATTCTACCGCAGAACACCAGAGGCCCTGCTTATAGCCCCTGGAAGATCTAATATTGCACATACCGCCCACCTTGGAGGGTATCATTCCGCTTAGAAAATGGGTGACTGTATTTTATATATTTGAAAAAAATGTATTTAAATCTTGGCTGTTTGATTTATTTTGCAACAAAATAGTTCCTCTGCTGGCATTTCAGTGTTGTGGTTTGTTTTTTTGGCTAGGGGTTTTTGGCTTGGAGGAGCCTTCTTAGTTTTATTCTGAAGTGGGTGTCATGGTTTTCTCCCCCCCACCCCCCAGCAAAGGGAGGTAAGTGTGCTCCTTCTACTCCTATGCTCAGGCAACGTCGAATTTAACCCTGGCCCTATGAAAGTGCTCTAATCTCCATCTGAACTCACAACTTTGAAAGGAATCAGCTTCTTGCATGCTAACGTGTGTAGTCTTTTAAAGAAGCTCAATTCAGTCAGGCTTGGATTATTCATACTGCACCAGGACGTTACTCGTGCTTTTGGAAACATGGCTCGGGCATCCATCCCAAATAGAGAGGTCAACATCCCTAACTACCTCCTCTTCAGAACCGACAGGCAGACCAGGGGTGGAGGAGTACCCATTTATGTTAAAAACAAATTCTCAGTATCTATATTAGATGCTACCTCCATTGCCTGTGGATTTGAATGCCTGTCTCTTAAAGTCGAGCTTTCCCCATCAGTGGCGTTCCTCATCATAGGCTGCTATAGACCTCTAGCGGCAGGACCGCAACTTCTGACACATCTGTCATCCCACCTGGATACTTCCCCAATGGAAACAATTATACTAGGTGACCTTAACTATGATTGGCTGACTAAGGTCTCATTGCCCCTGAAACAATTCGGTGACCCTCATGGGCTCACTCACCTTATTACTGAGCCTACTCGCATCAACAAAAAAAATCCAATGAGAAGCACCCTCTTGGATGTTCTCCTTGTTAACAGACCCCATTCCTTTTCTCATGCTGTTATCCTCTCAGTGGACGTTAGTGACCACTGCTTTATTGGTGGTATAAGAACTGTTACCAAACCTCTATCTACATCAAAGTTTTCCACTAAAAGATCCAGACGGAACTTCGATCCTCTTGCATACTTCAATGATCTAAAAAACTCTTTGCTATGGCAGAGTTTCTACCTGGTTAAATCAGTGAGCGATGCTTATGATGTTCTCCATGAAATCATATCCAGCACCCTAAACAGCCATGCTCCCCTGGTTAAAGCACAAATAAAAGCCAGAACCTGTCATTGGTTTTCAGCGGATCTGAAGGCTGCCTTACTCAAAAGAGATTACCTCTGAAAAAAGGCTTGTGAATCTCGTACCGACGTAGACTGGTGTCTCTTCAGGGCATCTAGAAACGCCTGTACTAAGTTGGTCAGAGAGGACAAAGTCAACTTTTATCAAACCGAGCTACTCTCTGCGTCAAACTGCCCTACCAAGTTCTGGTCCACCATAAATGAACTATCTGGCCACTCTCCAGGAAGTACGCTTCCTTCCAAAATTACCACTGATAATATTATCATTAATGATAAATTAGAGATACTGCAGGCTTTCAACAATCATTTTGCCACCGCAGGCCTGGCATTTGATAACACATCTGTAAGTAGCCTTCTTCCTCAGATCAACACCCAGCCTCCAGAACCAAGCAGCAATAACATGGTCTTCTCTTTTTCACCTATCACCATAAAAGAAGTTGAAGACCTTCTTCTACGACTAGATACTAAAAAAAAGTGCTGGGGCCAACTCCTTCAACTCATATTTCTTGAAAATAGCATACCATATTCTTGCTACACCTATAACACACCTATTCAATCTGTCCTTAGCACAAGGCTCCATCCCCATGGTATGGAAAACTGCTCACGTCATTCCCCTGTTTAAAGCAGGGGACCCCTGTGACCTAAATAACTATAGACCAATCTCCCTTCTACCCATACTTTCAAAACTTCTGGAAAAAATTGTGGATACGCAGCTGAGATCTTTCTCAGACAATGCTAGATTACTCAACTCAATGCAGTCTGGCTTTAGAGCAAAGCATAGTACAATCATGGCACTGGCAAAAGTTACTAATGACTGGCAATGGGACCTAGACAACAAAAAATTTGTTTGTGCCATGTTTCTGGACCTCAGCAGGGCTTTCAACACTGTCAACCACTGCCTGCTCCTCTTCACCTTAAAAACTATAGGCATTGGCTTAACCTCACTGGGATGGTTCCAAGACTACCTTTCTGATAGACAGCAACAAGTTAAGGCTGATGGAGAGCTTTTTCCACTTAAACCAATAAAAAGAGGTGTCCCTCAGGGCTCCATACTGGGCTTATTACTGTTTGCCATCTATATCAACAGCTTGGACATAGGCATCAAGGATGCCAGTATCCACTTGTTTGCTGATGACACGGTGTTCTACTTAAGCCGGGAATCTCCTGAAGTTGCCTGTGCTGAGTTACAAGCTGACTTTAATACTCTGCAGTACCAGCTCCTTAGCAAAAAGTTATTACTAAATGCAAAAAAAAAACAAAGCCATTATTTTCTCACCATCAGACCCAGGGACTTACTCTATTGTCGCTAGTCCATAACCATCAATCTCTACTTTACTAGGAGAAAACTTGAATTTGTGCCTAAATTCAAATACCTTGGTATTTGGCTAGATAACAAACTTTCTTTTGTGAACAGCTGAAGAACTGCTGAAAAAGAAGAACTGCTGAAAAAACTGAGGCAGAGACTTAGTCTTTTTTTCAGAATTAAATGCCTCTTGACCACAGATGCAAAAAGACAGCTTGTCCAATCTACGTTCCTTTCATTGACTACGTCAACTTCATTTATGGCCATTGCCCTGCCTCATTTCTTGCAAAACTGGATGTATTATATCATAGAGCACTGAGATTTGTAACTGGCCTCCCATCCTCCACACATCACTGCTCTTTATACGCAGCGGTAGGGTGGCACTCCCTTCAGTACAGGTGATATAGAAATGCAGCCCTACGGACGCTCCGAACCCTTACCAACAAACTCCCACAATACGTTGTTGACTGTCTTCCCCTTAGTCCTATTAGGAACTATGCCTTAAGAAGTCACTCGCAGGTTTCTTTGAAAGTCCCAAGGATCAACACTAGTTTTGGAAGGGCCGCCATAAGCTATGCCCTGCCTACTCTCTGGAATAGGATACAAAAATCATTGCGCCTTAGCTCCCCTGTCAGTCCTGCCTTCTTTAAGACCCTCTATGACAAAACTTTTGCTGAAATCTGTATTGCTTCTATTGCTCCTAGCAGCTTGACTGTTGCTCCTCTCTTCATCAACACTAGTCCCAGCTGCTTATCCAAATCAACCTTTACCACTACTGCTCCCCCCTCCTCTGCCCCACTTGCCCTTAGCACCCTCTGCATCCTTCTCATTCATCACCCTCCTTCTGCCACATTAACCTAAGCCTTACACACTGCTATGCGCACCTCCATAGCTTAGGAATTTCCATCTAGGCCTGTAACGTGTTTCTGTTGGACAGGAATATAAATAATCTTTCTTTTTCTTCTATGGTTTGTATACGACATCCATACACATCCTGCTCCCGTGGACTTTGTATATATAGATCACGTTCGGGTTGTGTTATGTATATCTTTCTTGTACATGTGAATTGGAATGTAAATATGCTGCTCCTATCAGCGTTGCAAACATGTTGTTCCTTTTGTATTATGTATATTTATATGTAACTGTACAACTGTACCTGCCAACAGCAGGTCCACCTTGTAAATGAGCTTACTCAATGGTGATCGCCTGGATAAATAAAGATTTGATTGATTGATTGATTGAAGTTAAACTACTTTTGTTTCAGTGTTCTATTTTGGGGGCCCAGTTGCAGTTTTGTGCTTTACGAGTGCAATCCCTTCCCAAAAAGAAAGGTACTGTGCTAAGGAGTTGCATGACTTTTCCAGTGCTAAGGTATGGGCAAGAATTTTTTTTTCCTGTGGGGTGTTCTGAGAGGAGTAGAGTAGCAGAAACGACCTAAGTAAAAAAAGATTTGTGGCTTCTGCCCCGGTCCCCCATCCCCATCAGTTTTCACCCTCTGCAGCTCCAGTAATAATGCTCCATTTGTATTTTCATTAGAATGAAGGAACCAAGTGAAAATGGGCATCTTTAGCACCTCTCACAGTCGTGTGCTGCCAGCCGCCAGAAAGGCGAAGATGATAAAACTGACAGCTTCCATTTTCTTTGCTTTTCTTGCTTTTTTTATGAGACAAGTAGGGTACTGTAGATAAAAAAAAAACTAAATAAAAAACAAATTTACCAAGCAGGCAACTGGCACTGAACTGGAGAGGAGGGCAGAAGCTCTCGCTAAGCGACAGAAAAAAATGGCAGCAATTTAAAACTCAATCGGGTGCAGTCAACCAATGAGGAAGTGGACTGGCACAAGGATATGTAAGTGCATGAAGGAGATGGCACTTATTATCTACTGGACTCTACTGTAATTTAATGTACCCCACTGGCATCTCTGGTAGCCAATCAAATTTGTTAGATTTCTAAGCCCATTTTCTAACTTCTGGTTATCGTTCATTATTTACCCTGTCAAGTATTATTACTTTACTGTTTGGTTAATTAGTAATGCCCATGTACTACCATTAATTTTATGCCTCTGGATGATTCTATTGTATACTGCATTCACTTCTTGTACATAGTTTGCAGATGGTTTACTTTATGTATAGTTGTATGTCTTGTTTTGGTTGGCATGTTCTATGTATGTTTGAAATATAAAACAAACTCAATTAAAAAAAATAATGAATGTAAGAAGTTACTAGGGAAGGGGGATCATTTTTGACATTGGTAGTGTCCAACCAGCACATTATCAGTAATATCTCAACTGAGGCCCCAAAGTGATAACACCACCATTAAATTCAATATTGTGCTGAAATCCAAGCAACTAAAATTCAATAAAGTGGCCCCTGATTTTAGAAAGGCTGACTTTGGCAAAATAAAAGTAATTATTGAGGATTAGCTGAAAGATCTGCACAAAATGGAGAGGTGGGGGAATAAGTTGTTTGCAATTAAAGGGGTGATATTGGGAGCCAGACAAAATGGCATAGTATATGTTAGTAGAACCAATGAACAGAGCCTCTTTGCTAGACAAGCATGTAAGGGAGGCAATTAATGACAAAAGGAAAGCTTTAAAACTTTACAAGTACCAGAATGAGACCAACAGGGCTTATAGGGGTGTGGTCACGCCCTTAAACTGTAGTTAGGATTGAGTAGGTACTTCAATGTTAAACTCAAAATTGTGCACTTTAATAACTTTGCAACTGTTCAATGGATTTGCACGAAATTTAGTATGCACCTTTCTGAGGGGGGTAGATCTCATGATTTGGCAAGTTATGTTCTGATCAGATGTGTGGTTTTCAAGTTACAGAAAGGTGAAAAAGACATGTTGTCACCCATTGACTTTGCTGGGACTTTTCTTTGAACTTGCCTACAGGCCAGACAGATTGGTGTTTTGGTCTGAAATTTTCAGGGAAGACAGGGACTATCCAACAGATGTGCCTTTTGCTAGTCAGGTGAAAAATAATGCTCCTGATGATGCACGGTTAGTGTGAAACCGGTCGAGGTTTTGTGCGCCTGTACTGCTGGGCGGCTCTGTTATTTTTACTATAGTGATTAAATCTCATTTCCATTACCTTTCAGTGCCTTGTGGTGCATTGGTTTTTTGCTTTATCATTTTAATCTACTGGTGGCATGTGCATGAGTGGAGCTGAGGATTTTTTGTTGAAAAAATAATAAGCAGTTTTTAAGTTATTGCAATTTAAACATTTAAAAAAATCTTTTTTTGAGAATGCTCAGTAAGCACTAAAATATAGCTATATAAAACGAAGTAGGAATCCTGCTTTGTATGGGAAAATTCCTGCTTCATATGGCCTCCATCTTGTTTTCAGTTTTGCCTGAAAAATTCAAATTTGGAAACCTCTCAAAATGATATTCTGGGGAGGAACCAAAACATGTAGCTTGCTTATTGGGACCCTTTAGGTGCATTCTGCACTTTATTGCTTGGAAAATGCCCTTAAAATATGTCTTATTTATCATTTTAATTCTTTGTTTGTATGGTTATCATACAAAGTAAGATCCTAGTTCATATGACGAGATACAGACCCTGATCCAAACCAATTAAAAATAAACTTCAGCGGGCCTTCTCCTCCATCGAATCCTGGTTCCTAAATCATAAACTGCTTCTCAATCAGAAAAAAAAACAAGTCTATGGTCTTATGCAGCCCCCACAACAAAAACAAACAACTCCACCTCTCCATTGCAACCGAACAAGGAGCCATCCTAGAGCAAACACAATCGTTCAAGTACCTTGGCATCACCCTTGATCCCCACCTCTCATACGCTGTCCATATTAGCAATGTGGCAAAGCCTGCCAATGCGAGGTTAGGCATATTATTCCGGCACAGGAAACACCTAACCCCAGAAGCACTGTCAGTGGTCGTCCAAAGCTCCATTGTCAGCATCATAGACTATGGTCTTATCATATATGGGTCTGCAACTACCACTGCTCTCAAACGTATCATGACCTCCCTGAATAAGGCCTTTCGTCTCATCACTGGCTCACATCGCCATACCCACACGAGACCTTTATTCCCAGTCTGGATGGCTTCAACTGAACAAACGCATAAAATACCAAACCTGCATCACGGCCAAGAAAATCATAATGAGACTTGCCCCACCTGGTGTCTGTGCCCTCCTTAAGCCTAGACATAGGAATGTCACTACAAGGAGATCCAATTCCCATCTACTACATATCCCACGATGTCGCACGACCCAAGGACAAAGATCATTTGCCCATCGGGCATCCAACTGGCTCAGCTCTCTTGGCAGCGTTATAGTGACTGCTCCAACACTCGGCCTTTTCAAGTCCAAGCTGCATCTCTCCTGCTTGTATCCTGCGATTGCCCATCTTAACATTTCCACCGTTCCAGCTGCACATGCCCCAGCACCCAGCACTTACAATCAGTCTTTGCACCCCTAACACCTTACCTGGCATATTCCCTCGACAAGGCCCCCTGGCTGCACTGTCTCCCACCCTCGCCCACCTCCTCTATCTCCCTCCTGTCCCTGCCCCCACCCACCTCCCGTGCTCCCCCTTACCCCTGCACCTCCTACCCCTCGATCTCCCACCCTCACTTCTCCCCATCGACCTCCCCTTGTCTTGCTCATAGCTCAAGTCTTTGTACTGGTTATTACATGTCTGTAAGTCAGTGACATTATGTTTGTAACTAAAAATGATGACTGTTGCACACGCTGACGTGGAACCTTTGTAAAACAGCCTCGGCTCAAAGGTATTGTAATCCTAGATTGAAATAAATAAAATAAATAAATAAATACGAACTAGGATCCTACTTCATGAGCCAAAAGTCCCACATATTTATTTTAATACAAAACAATATTGCTGCCAACATCAGGGTGCCCAATCCCCATATCAACATTAGATGCCAGTGTCCCCAACAGTCTCCCACATGGCCAACATCAGCGTGCCCAATCCCCATGTTGGCAGTAGGCCATTCCAAGGTGGGACACTGGGGTGCCCACTCACAGTGTCCCCAGTTATGTTTTATGCCCCCCAACACCACCAAAACTGTGGACACTGGGAAGCCCATCCCAAGTATCCCTTAATGTTCCTTTCCATATACCTGAAACAAAGAAAACAATCCCGCAACATATTTTTTGTTGTAGTTCTGTAAAAAAGGAAAATGGTCCCTCATCTTCTCCCATCCCCCTCCCCATGCCGACCCTCCCACTGAGCAACCCACCACTCCACACCCCACCCTTGCCCTATACTTACCATTGAAGGTCTTCTTCTGTCATCTTCTGTGGACCAAAACATATCTGCACTCTTCAAAGCTGAACCACAAACTGAAAAATCAATGTAGGAACCGTATAATTGCTGTCAATGGTGTTTTGAACTTATGTTGATATCTCGGTCACGAACACTGTCACTGTTGTTTTGTTAATCAGACCCATAAGGTGATATTGTGGTCGCTGTGCGAAATCATCTTTTGGGACCCATTAATGAAATATCAGTGCAAGTGTTCATGAGTATGGGGTCCCAAAAAGCCCATATTAAAAATTTGGTGAAACAATTCCCAAAAATGGTCACATTATGAGCCTGCATTGCACAGTTTCTACACAGGCACATAACTTTGGTAATTTACAATAGTTTTACTCCAAATTTTCAACATTGCCATTTTTATGCACCACCTCATAAACAGTACAGCTGTAATTTTTCACATCCTGCATAAACTGCATTTTGGCTACTGTGGCGCAGAATGGCACTTAAGCTGTACGAAATCACCTTCGGGGCTGATTAATGAAATGACAGTGCAACTGTTCATAAGGTGAGGTCCCCAAAAGGCCATGTTGACAATTTGGTGCAAACATTCTTCAAAATGCCCATGTTAAATGCATCCATTGAATTAATTCTACACACATGCATAACTTTGGTACTTTTCTTTATTTTGCTGGCAGATTTTCAGCATAGCCATTTTTTCACACCACCTCACGAACAGTATAGCTGCCATTCCCACATCCTGTCCAAAATGTGTTTATGCTCCTGTGGAATGGAATGGCATTGCAGATGCGCATAATTACGTTTTGCCTTGTGTATCGCAATTACTCTGTACCAGGGTACATGAGGTGAGGTAATAAGATGGCTATGCTGACAATTTGGTAACTGTTATTTGACACATGGAATGCCATATGCGCTTATATAGTGGGATTCAGACCCTGCGCTCCCACAGTAAAATAAGGATACTATTATACTATCTCAAAAAAAAAAGGGGTGAAGTTCATTGCAAAACACTCCATTAATGCATCAGTTAGGGTTCCTATTACAGTGATAAAAGTATGGAAATTCAGCATTAAAGTTCTCAACCCTACCCCCCCCTACACACCAACAGGCATCAGGGTGTGTCTTGGGTCATCGGGCTTAACTCTTACCCCATTCTGCTGTACTGCACCATCTTAGCTTCCTTACACATGGAATGGGGTGAGAGTTAGGCCCGATGAGAAAAAATGTAAGGACATCACTAGGAGGAAGAAAGTGAATACAGAAATAAAAAGATGGTGGAGGTGGTCAAAAACGATACATTTTTCTTCAATGCTTTCTAACTTCAACAGTTGAACTAAATAGGACATACAATGATTTTTAATGTATACATGGGGATATCACATACAGTAGATTAATTCAACTTATGTGATGTGGTTTTATACACCAGGTTCAGTTTCTCATTTAAATGTACTGTTTAAACTTTGTAGTTCTTTGGTACTTTTTTTTTAAAGCTACTTCACCACTCATGAGATGTTCACAAGTCACCTCACCCCAAAACCTGAGAAATGCAAGATTTTCATTATGGCCTGTACATAATAAAAAAGTCTGAGGTATAGTTCTTTAGTTTTTGCTTTTTTCTGGAGCATTTGTTTGTTGAAAAATGAAAAAAAGAAATGGAATGTTCTGCTGTTTTTTTTTTTTTTGCTGATTATAAAAAAGTAAAAGCTATAGATAGAAACATAGAAACATAGAAGTTGACGGCAGATAAGGACCGCAAGGCCCATCCAGTCTACCCATTTCTTTTTCTACCTTATAAATGTGCCATCGGCCTTTGCTATGTCAGTGACCTATCTATTCATAGTCATTTGTATTGCTCCCTTATGCCTATCCCATGCCTGTTTGAAGCCCTGCACTGTATTCATAGCCACTACTTCTTGTGGTAAGCCATTCCATGCATCTACCACCCTTTCTGGGAAAAAGAATTTCCTCACATTCCCCCTTAATCGGCCTCCCTCTAATCTCATGCTGTGTCCTCTTGTCCTGCTATTTTTCTTATATTTAAACATGTTAGACTCTTTCACCTTGTTTATGCCCTTAAGGTGTTTAAATGTCTCGATCATATCACCTCTCTCCCTCCTTTGCTCAAGGGTATACATATTGAGCTCCGTTAATCTGTCCTCATATGTCTTCTGATGCAGTCCCTGCCATTTTGGTGCCCTTCTCTGGACTGCCTCAATTTGGTTAATGTCCTTGTGAAGGTGTGGCCTCCAATACTGCACGCAGTACTCCAGATGGGGCCTAACCAATGTCTTGTACAGAGGATTATTACCTCCCTCTTACGACTTGTGATACCCCTACTAATACACCTAACACCCCCTAGCCTTACCTACTGCTTTAGAGGTCTGCTTGGATGATTTCAGGTCATCAGTGATGATGATGCCCAAGTCTCTTTCTTCCTTTGTGACTGCTAGCAACTCCCTCCCAGCCTATAAGTGGCTTCAGGGTTTCTCTTCCCTATGTGCATGATTTTGCACTTCTTTGCATTAAATCCCAGTTGCCACTCTTCTGACCATTCTGCTAGTTTATCCAGATCTCTTCTCATTCTGCCCACCCCATCTGGATCATCTACTCTGTTGCAGATCTTGGTGTCATCTGCAAACAGACAAGCCTTACCCTCTAGTCCATCTGCTAGGTCACTAATGAAGATGTTGAATTGGACTGGCCCCAGGACTGATCCCTGAGGTACCCCACTTGTGACTTGCATCTCTTCTGACTGTATACCATTTACCACCACTCTCTGTTTTCTGCCAGTCAACCAGTTTGCCACCCAGTTGACCAACTTCTGACCCACCCCGAGCCTACCTAGCTTATTTATCAATCTTCTATGTGGAACAGTGTCAAAAGCTTTGCTGAAGTCAAGGTAGGTGACATCAACTGCTCCCCTTTGGTCCACCACTCTGGTTACCCAGTCAAAGAAATCTATGAGATTAGTTTGACAGGACCTTCCTTTGTAAACCCATGCTGTCTTGGATCCTGTGCCCTATGGATTCCAGGTGTTGCACTATCCTTTCCTTAAGGAGTGCTTCCATAATCTTGCCCACTACTGAGGTAAGACTGGCCGGTCTGTAGTTCCCGCCTCCTCCCTGCTACCACTCTTGTGGAGTGGGATCACATGAGCCCTTCTCCAGTCTTCTGGGACCTCTCCTGTGCTCAGAGACTCACTAAACAATTCTGCTAATGGCTCTGCTAGTTCCTCCTTTAGCTCCTTAAGTACCCTGGGATGTATGCCATCAGGTCCCATTGCCTTATCCACCCTGAGCTTAGCAAGCTCTTGTAGGACCCTTTCTTTTGTGAGAGGAGTAGTGCTCACCTCCTCCCTCTGTGTCCATGATGCTGAGCTGTGGGCCCTGCCCTTCTCTTCAGTGAATACTGAGCAAAAGTATCTATTTAGGATAGATGCTTTACAGGGTCCTCCTCCTCACATGCTCCCTTTTCTCCATTAAGCTTAGCAATACCCCTCTGGACTTTCTCCTTTCACTAATGTATCTATAGAAAGTCTTGTCACCTTCTTTACTGTTTGTGCTAGTGTTTCCTCAGTTTGGGACTTTGCCTGCCTTACTGCCTTACCTGCTTCCCTTAGGGCAGTTTGGTATGCCCCCTATCTTCATCCGCTGTGTTCCTTGTATTTTCTGAAGGCCAGCCTTTTGGCTCTGACCTTTTCTGCTACTGTATTTGAGAACCAAAGTGGTTTCCTTCTTCTTTTGCACTTCCTTTTCTGTCTAACACAATGGATGTTGCTTCAAGTATTGTATCCTTAATGCTTGCCCACTTTGCCTGTACCTCCTCACCTGTGTTTCTTTTGCCAGGGCTAGCTTAACTCTGTTGGCCATCTTATCAAAGTCAGCTCCTCTGAAGTCCCATATTTTGCCTTGGAATGGGATGATTTAGATGTAGTAGCCAAATTGAACCATACCATGTGATGGTCACTGGCCCCCAGGTGACCTTCTACCTGGAGATCTGTGATCCCTTCTTTGTTAGTCAGTACTAGATCTAGGATAGCCCTGTCTCTTGTGGGTTGCTGTACCAGTTGTTTGAGGCCCTCCCTGCAGGAATCTACTATGAGTCTAGTTCTGGCAGATGTTCCTGCTGGTATTGACCAATCTGTATCTGGCATGTTGAAGTCTCCCATTATCAGAACCTCCCTTTAGCTGTCATGTTTTGTATATCTTCTAACAGTAATGTGTCTATGTCCTCCCTCTGGTCTGGGGCCTGTAGACAACCCCAGTTCTTATGGCTGTCCCATTTCCTGTTTCCAGGGTGACCCACAGTTCTTCTGGCTCCTTATGTGTATTCTGAATTTCTGTAGCTTTGATATTTTCATTAACATACAGGGCCCTCCTCCCCCTTTTTGCACCTCGGTCTCTTCTGAACAATACATAGCCAGGTACTGAAGTCTCCTAAGTGTGGTTACTGGTAAACCACGCCTCACTAATTGCTACTATGTCCAGTTTAGCCTCTGACATTATTGCCTGCAGGTCTGGGATCTTATTTCCCAGGCTGTGAGCATTTGTGTACATGATTTTCCATTGGCCAGATTTTGGTGTGTTAGTTGTTGGGTGAGGTTTGGCATTACCCCTGTGCATCGTATGGGGAGACAAACCTTTTTTTCTTACCTGGTGATGCAAATGAACTGCAAACACACTGAATTCCAGTTTGACCACTAGCTGAGGGGGGAGGGGTGTTCTTCCCATTCAACGTATGGGGTGCTGCACCCCTCTCCCCATTTGCTAGTTTAAATATTCTGCAAAGACGTCAAACTTCTGCCCCAATGCACTGACTCCCTCTTTAGTCAGATGCAGTCCATCAAATTTAAAGAACTTTCGCTCCCAGAACTGTTGCCAGTTCCCTACAAATCTGTGTCCTTTTTCCTGGCACCAGTCCTTGAGCCACGTGTTTAGCTCCCCTCTCTCCCCTTCTCTGACCTTCCGTCCATCTGCTCCCTTCTCCCAGACTGGCAGGATCTCAGAGAAGGAGATGCCGGATGAAATAGATGATAGTTTGTCACCCAGCCTAGTCAGGTGTTCCTTGGTCTCCACAACTGACCGGCTGGCGTAGATCATTAGTCCTATGTGTACTAGGACATCAATGTTTTCTCCTGCTTTGTGAACAATTTTAGCAATGCGGTCAGTGTCTCTCCATGCTGATGTACCTGGAGACATCTGACCATCACCCCTGGTTGGAGATGGGTATCAACTCCCGAATCATGGAGTCTCCTATGATCAGAAGTTTTTGATTTCCTTT
Organism: Neoceratodus forsteri; assembly: GCA_016271365.2. NCBI lineage: Eukaryota > Metazoa > Chordata > Ceratodontiformes > Ceratodontidae > Neoceratodus > Neoceratodus forsteri. The sequence continues at coordinate 253,286,836 of CM028137.1, read as the reverse complement.
GTGCTTGTTTAGTTTTGGTTCCTGATTTGGGTGAGTATTGTTGTGCTAGCTCCTGTGCCGCAGTGTCCTGCTCTGCAGTGTCTTCTGCCTCTTTATTTGATTTCAGAGATAGAGGCAGATACCTGTTTGTAGTGTTTATATGGTTTTTGGAGGTAATGTGTTGGAGAGCAGAGAGTGATGGGGCACCTGATTTGCTCCTCCTAACCACCTGCCAACCTCCTGGACCAACTACCCTCTGCGGTTGAGGTTTTCTGTTGGATGCTGGGGAAATGGGGTGGTTCTTATAATGTATTTCCTCTTCAATATGAAATTTGAGGCGTGCAATCTCTGCCCATGCTGCCCGGAGCTGAGACCTAAGATCTCCAAAGGCCCAGCATGTAGGACAGTGTCCTAAATCCTGTAAGAATGTCCTTCTGAAAATTGTTCCACAGTACCTGCAGTTAATGAAATCCATTCCAAAATAAGTTGCTGGGTTTGTAACCTAGTCAGAGTAATTAGAAGGAAAAAAATGCAAGTAATGGTTTAATTGTGCTTTGTTTAACTTGTTATAACAAGTTAAATTACTAGTGCCCTGTAAATGAGATCACCTTGTGGGGCCCCACTGATCCGCCCCTTCCTGCTCTGCCACAGGAAATGTCACAACTGTGGTACCCTATAAAAGGAGTGTAGCATGGGGTGGTTGGGGATGGGGGTGGGTGGCTGGGCCCTTCCCCTGCCTAAAAAGAATCTATAAGTGAAACATCACTCATTGTGTAGATACATTTATTCTGAACAACTTTCGTGTTCTCAGTACCATGCTGTCATTTTCTCTTTTTTTGCTCCTCCCCCAGCTCCGGGCCGGCCTCTCCTCAGGCTCTCCTATGCCCTCTGAGCTGCACTGCCATGGTACAGCCACCTCTTCACCCTATATCACAGCCCCCCCGGTAACCCCCAGACATAATCCTTCACTAGGTGGACCCCCCTCCTCCGAGAGGGAAGGCACCAGGAGGGCGGCCAGCTCCATACTTGCCCCAGGTGCTACTAGGGTGGTTCATGCACTGCCCAGGGTCTTGCAGGAGCTGGCGACCGTCATCTGGTCGGCCTCGGGGCTCTTTCCTGTTTGCTCCCCAGGGACGTGGTGTGCCACTAATGTCAGGCTTACGCCGACGTTTGTCATGCCCCATTGAATTGTAGGACCCCATGTATTGCCAAGCCCCTGGGCTTCACCAGGGGTCAGCAATCGCTGGGTTCTCGTCCCCGCCTTCCCCCTGAGAGAAGGTGAGCAGTCATAGGATGCTTTAGCCTTCTCACCCTGGTCGGCCCTCCAGCACCCCATTTTTCTTTTTAAAGTTATTAACATTTGTTCATAGAATAAGTTAAAAAATGGAATGTGCTGCCTTTTTTTATGATTATAAAAATATCTGTATCTATAGAGATAAATAAACTTGAGCATACAGGCGTGTGGTGGGAAGTGGTAGCATGGTTGAGTAGCTGGCGGGGACAGAGAACTCAATCAACAATGATGAATGGGGCAGCATCAGGGGATAGGGAGATGATCAGCAGGTAGCCGGGTGCCATAGGGGTCTGTCCTGGGACCATTACTCTTCAACGTTTTCATAAGAGACATCACAGTGGAACTAAGCGGGATGGTGTGTCTGTTTGCAGATGACACAAAACTCTGCAACAGAGTGGACACTGCACAGGGGGTGGAACAAATGAAAAGTGACCTACTTAAGCTGGAAAACTCATCCAACATGTGGCAGTTAAAATTCAGTGTGAAAAAGTGCAAAGTTATGCATCTGGGCAGGTGCAACCCAGGGACAGACTACTATCTACGAGGGAAGAAACTAGCAGCCACCCAGCAAGAGCGGGATCTAGAGGTTATCATTTCAGATGACTTGAAAGTAGGTGGACAATGTGAAAAAGCAGCACAAAAGGCCAGCAGAATGCTAGGATGCATAGGAAGGGAAGGGGCATCACAAGTAAAAGGAGTGAGGTGATCCTGCCACTGTACCGGTCCCTGGTAAGTCCCCACCTGGAGTACTGCATCCAGTTCCAGAGGCCTTATCTCAGGAAGGACATAGACTAGAGGCAGTACAGAAAAGGGCCACAAAAATGGCACATGGCCTCCATGAATTGCCATACGAAAGCAGATTAGAGGAACTCAACATGTACTCCCTGGTACAGTGCAGGGATAGAGGGGACATGACTGAGACATTCAAGTTTCTGAAGGGTATAAACAGAGTCCCCACTCAGGAGCTCTTTCTAGTCAATAGCTTGACAAGGACAAGAGGGCATGACATGAAATTAAGAGGAGGAAGATTCAGGGGCAACATGAGTACATTTTTCTTCATGCGGAGAGTAGTTGATCCTTGGAATGGCCTACCTGCCAAAGTCATTGACTCCAAAACAGCAAGACAAATCAAATCAGCTTGGGATAGATACAAGGGGATTGTCTCAAAGAACTTCTAAGATGGAGGTAGGGCTCAGGACAGACTAGATGGAGCGTTGGTTCCCATCTGCCATCACTTTCTACGTTTCTGCATTTCTGTAAATGAAACACTGCTCATTTTGTTGATATTTTTGTGCCGAGTAACTTTCGTGCTCATAGTACTATCCTATCATTTTTTGTTTTAAAGTTATTTCATAATGGTTCATCAATAAAGTAAAAAAAATAATTTTCTGCTGTATTTTGCTGATTAAATAAAAATATCTAAAAGGTATCTATAACTGAAACATCACTCAGATTTGTATATATTTTTGTGCTGAACAACTTTCAGATTCACAGTATCACACTATCATTTTTGGTTTTAAGGTTATTCGCATTTGAATATAGTTTGTACTGCCTCTGTAGACAAATATTTGAAAACCTTCAGGGAAATACCAGTTTTGCAATAGATTTTAGCATTCTAAATGTGAGAGCTGTAGTCTGATTGGTTCAGTGTGCATTGTGTGTGATGTACACTACTGTGAACATAAATGCAATGATATACACTTCGAGCTAGATATATAGGCTAGTGTATGGGATCCCATACGCAACCACGCTGTTCTAATACTGAGTGGTTTCCATTGACAATGAGGACCTCGAGAGTGAAGCTCGAGAGGTCCCTATCATCAATGGAAACCACAAGGTATTAGAATAGTTGGTTGTGTATGTGGATCCCATACACTTTTCTATATAGTGTATGGCCCCCAAAAAGAAATATGTTTAGTTTAGTAAGTCTCCGTGATCAGTCCTTGCCACCGAACGCTCCCTTCTCATTTTGCAGCTCACCAAGTCGGCTCACACATGCAGCTCATCAACCACTCCCATCCAATGAACTGAGCTGTTTGGGGGCGGTTGTATTGTGACATCCTCACTAACGCAGAATGAAAAGTCATTCTGCGTTAGTGAGGACGTCACTACTGAAGCAGAATGACTTTTTGCGGTGTATGGATTTCCATACACAGCCGCATTCCACCATACATTATAAAAATGTTATTTGCTAATTAGGGTTCTTTGCACAAGATAACATTTTTATTTAGGCATTTTAAGCTTGATGTGGGTTGTATAAATGCAGTTTATTTACTTTTGGTAGGTTAGAGTTTACAATCCACACATATCAACTTTGTTTTCTCTTTTTTTTTATTCTATAGATGTTTTTATCCTCTCATCATTGACCAGCCCCTATAAGCCTTCAGTCTAACAGCCCCATCACCATCCATCCTGAGGACACACCTCTTCTCCAGAAGGTCCCCCATGAATTACTCCTCATGGCGAGGTTGACAGGTCTGGCCATGCCTGCCTGAAACACCATCTAGATTGCTCCAAAGAAGTGTAGACCACAGCAGACACATTTCTGAAACAGGCAGTAGAGGTGGCCATACTCCTGGTGGAGTAACCCTTGACTGCCCCAGGTAAGGGCTTGTTGTACTTACATGAACAGTACACAGTACAATTTGCCAGCCATTTTGACAAACACTGTTTCGAAACAGGTGCCCCTTCTCTTTTGCAGGCGAATGAAAAAAACAACTGATCAGTCTTTTGAACCGGTTGGGTACGATTCGTATAATAACAAAGCACCCTATGAACATCCAAAGTGTGCACTAAGGCCTCCCCCTGACTAGAATATTCAGGGAAATAAACAGGCAGGTGGATGGTTTGGTTTAGCATGAACTCATACACCACCTTAGTCAGAAACACATCAGAGCCTGAAGCTCAGAAATCCTTCAAGCGGAAGTAACAGCAACTAAAAACATTTTCTACGACAGAAAGCGCAGCTTGCAACTCATGGCTGGCTCAATGGGAGGTACAGTGAGCTTTTAAAACATAAAAATAAGGTTCCATGGAGGGATGGGGTCCTGAGTAGGAGGATTCAAATGCAGGATACCCTGCAAGAAAGTGTGGGATACCTCCAGCTGGGCAGCAGTTTTGCCCTCAATAGGTGCATGGTACGAAGAGATGGCAGAAAGGTGCACCTTAAGTGAAGAGTACCCCAGTCCAAGAGGGAGAGGAGGTACTCCAGAATCAGATTCACTGGGCAGGTGAAGGGGTCTAGGTGATGAACAGTGGCCCAAATGGAGAAGCGCTTCCTTTTCATGGCATAGGTAGCTCTTGTGAAAGGTTTTCTGGCAGCCACCAAGACATCAGCAACTCTGGAAGAAACTCCAAAGTGGGCGATAGCTAAGTCTGCAGGAGTCACACGTGGAGATGTAGAGACCTGAGGTCTGGAAGGACCAGGGTGCCCTACTCCTGGGAGAGCAAGCCTCTGCACAGGGGCACGGGAACAGGAGGTTCCACTGCCAGCTGCTGCAGCAGAGGGAACCAGATCTGACACAGCCAGTAGGGAGCTATTAGAATCATCTCTGCCCCTTCTGACTGAAGCTTAAGGCAAACCCTCTGCAGAAACGGGAAGGGAGGGAAGGCATACAGAAACCTGCATCTCCAGGAGAGGGACAACTCATTGCACCAGAAAACTCTAGGCTCTGGATCAAGTGAGCAGAAAAGTGGCAGTTTTGCATTGAGTGGGGACACAAAAAGATCCAACCCTGGAAGGCCCCAGCTGTCAAAGAGGACCACCAAGGACAGGATTTTCCACTCATGCATCCTTGACCTGGACCTGCTTAGACTGTTGTTTTGGATGCCTAGAACATGGATGGCTGAAAGTTCCAGGTTGTGCTCAATGGCCCAATACCAGATCATCATGGCTTCCCGTCAAAGGGAATAAGAATGACTGCCCCCCTGTTTGTTGATGTAGAAGACTACGGACATGTTGTCTGTCTGCAAGAAGAAGTGGGCAGGGAAGAATGTGGGTCTGGAAGGCCTGCAGAGCATACAGAACTGCCCACATCTCCAACACATTCATGTGGAGATGCTGCTCCATCTTGGACCAAGCACTCTGGGTCTGACAGTAGGCTAAATAAGCTCCCTAGCCTACACCTGAGGCATCTGTGATGAGAATCTGCTGAGGAGATACAGCATGGGGGGGACTCCCTTCAGGAGATTGTCAGGGTTCTGCCACCACACCAAGGTCTTCTTCACTGGAACAGAAACCAGCACTGGTTGATCCAGGTTGGTGCGTTGATCCCACTGGATTCGTAGAGTCCATTGGGAAACCCTTATATGGAGGCAGACCAGGGGAACAATGGCTATGGCCACTGCCATGTGCCCCAGCAGCTGAAGAAACACTTGTGCTGGTACCTGTCAACTGGAAGATACCAGCTGGGCCTGTGCTATCAGATGCTCTGCTCTGTCCCCTGGCAGGAGAGCTTTGCTCTGGGATGAGTCCAGAACTGCTCCTATGTATTGGAGGCATTGGCATGGAGAAAGACAAGACTTCAGTAGGCTGATCATGATCCCTAGGGTTTGGAAGAGCCAAAAGGTGCCTTCCAGGGTCTGCAACAAGATATCCCTGGAGGTGGCTGTGAGCAGCCAATCGTCCAGGTATGGGAACACATAAAAGCCATTCCTGCTCAGAGCCACAGCTATCACCACTAGGCACTTGATGAAGACCCGAGGTGCCAAGGAAAGGCCAGAAGGGAGGGCATGGAACTGAAAATGGTCCCTCTAGAAGCAGAAGTGGAGGATCCAGTGGTGAGCTGGGAAAACCTGTATATAGAGGTAGGCATCCTGCATATCCAAGGAACAGAGCCAGTCCCCCTGGTAAAGGAGGGGCAACAGTCCCTGAAGAGTTACCATCCTGAATTGCTTGTACTCTGTTTAGAGGTTCAGGTGGCTGAGGTCCAGGATCAGCGTCAAGTTCCCTGTCTTCTTGAAGACAAGGAAAAAGTGGGACTAGAACCCTTTCCCACTTTGATTTAGGGGGATGGGCTCTATGGTCTTTCAGTGCAAGAGGACCCAAATTTCTTATTAGATGAGGGCGATGTGGGCCTGAGGATAATGGAAGGGTGAGGGAGAGTTTGCTGAAGGGGGTTCCAGAAACCCAAGGGTGTGACCCCTTTCAATAATCTGAAGTACTCACTGGTCTGAGGTTACGGTGCACCACCCATCCAGGTACAGGGAAAATCGAACCCCGACCACCTCCCCCAAGGTGTCTGCTGGGGGGGTGTTCGGGCATAGAGTCAAACAGTGGAGTCAGGGGTGGGCAGAACACCCCTGGGAACTCTGGGAGCCCTCGGGGTGGAGCCACTGGCTGGTGGGTTGTTAGTCTTGTGCTTAAAGGGGCCTTTCAAGTGCTGGCCCTTGGATGGCTTTCAAGACGACCAGTGAAAGGACTGACATTGGAAAGGCCACAGTTGGGACCGGTACATGGAATGTACCAACCTCAGAGCATTGCCCAATTTCAGAGGGCAGGAGATGATATCTTGGGCATCTCCCCAACAAAACAGAACCCCAGAAGGGGGCATCCATGATTTTAGCCTGAACATCAGTTGCAAACCCAGACTCCCTGAGCCACGAATGGTGGTGAATGCAGATCTCTGCTGCCGCCCCACACCCGGAAGCTTCTACTGTGTCATATGCTGCCCTCGGCACATGGTTGCCCATGTCCGAACCAGATTTTAAGAGCTGGGCCAACTGCGCTTTAGTGGAATCTTTAGGGAGGGCTTGAACCAGATCCCTCACCTGATCTCAGATGGCATTCTGATACTGCACCATATGGGCCAGATAGTTCAGGGCCCAAATGGCCAGAGTGGCAGATAAATATACCCACTTGACCAAGTGATCCAGCTGGCAGGACTCCTTGTCTTTAGTGTGGGTGCTGAGGTGTTTGGGCTTCTTAGTGCAGTCATGAGCTGCGTTCATGACTACTGAGTCTGCCATTGGATGTTCGCCAAAGAAAGCTTTGCCAACTGGCACATGGTAAAGGCGATCCACCTTCTTGGCTAAGGTCGCAGTAGTCAAGGGGTGATTCCATGCTGCCTTAGTCACATCATCATATGAATCAATCAGAGGAGGAACCACCAATGGGAGGGTCACCTTCTTCTAGAAGTAAATAGTCAAACGACGGTGCTCCGGGTCAAGCTCCTCTGTCTCCTTGTCCATGAGGAACTGAATATGGTGCATCCTATCAAGGAAAGAGATTACCAGGGGAAGACTTGGGGTCTCCTTAGAAGGAACATATTCATCAGAGGAGCCCCTTAAATCCTCCAATGACTCCAAGGAGGAAGACTAGGAATCATCCCCCAACTGATCACTGTCCAGGACTGGCGTCTAAGGACAACAGTCATCTCTATACTGGTCCGAGGTCCCCTTGTGACCCCCACAAAACTGGTGGTGCAGGAATTGCTAGGTCCTGTCCGGTTTAGATCCTGAGGAGGAGGGTGCCAGGGAGGAGGAGGAGGAGGAGAAGGCCATCTGGTAGCATCCTTGTCCTTCATAAAGGTCCACCAAGCCATAAATAAGGCATTATAATCCACCAGTGGAGGTGGACTATAAGGTGGATATGGGTACTGAGGAGGACGGTACTGATACATCGGTGAAGGAGCCGGCATAAGATACCCTTGCGTCGGTCCAGCTGGGGATCCCTGGGAGAGCCAGCGGGCATCAGTTGAGACACAAGCTGGGGCTGAGGTGTTGACAGTTGAGGAGTCATTGGTGTGGGTGTTGGCGTGGCTGGCATCAATCTGGTAGGTGAAGGCTGGTGTCGGTCCAGAGAAACAGCTAACATAGGCCCCTAAGGTGAGGAAGGTGTCTGTGGGGGTGAATCCCCCCCAAGGCAAGGGCAAAGGCGTTGCCTGGTGGAGTAGGAGGTGAGCGCTTGCATGGGTGATGCCTGGAAGGACTAGCTTCAGCCCCAGAGGGGCTGCCGCCCATGATAGCAATGAGGGTGGGCAGTTGTACAACCAGGAACCTGGAGAGAAGCTGCTGAGGAAGGAAGGGACGACCCACTCTGGGAGGAAGACCCAAAGGCGGAAGCCATTCAATGTGTGACTGTGAGCATCGTGGACAGCCCCAGTTCTTTTCCCAGTACTTGTGCTTCCCACTGGACTTCTTCTCCTTCTGGAAAGAAAAAGATGATGCCCCAGAGACCAGGGAAATTGAGGAGCTTTTAGCCTGAAGCTCCTTCTCCATCACAGCTAGTTTCTGCTGTAGTACATGACTCTGGAGGGACTTCAAGCAGTGTCTCCATGTTATCTGGTTGTAATTGGGGCCTAAGCAGAGCAAACAGGAAAAGTGGCCATCTTTGGTGGCTATCTGCTTGCCACAGGCACACGCCGTAGGCCGGTCGGAAGACGAGGCTGGAGTGGAAGACATAAACGGGATGGAGAAAACACTGAAAATCGATGTTAATACTAAGGAAGAACAAGAAAATAAATCACAGGTGAACATGAAGAAAATGGTGGTCGCCTGAAGCAAGCATCAGTGGAGGTCCAACTTGCACAGGTCGACTGCAGGAAAAGAACTGAGGCAGGTCTGGGGAGACCACCCCCCCTTTATAGAATAGGCGTACATCAGTGTGCTGACATTGGCGGGGTGCTCCCCATTATAGATTGCTAGCTAGAAGTTTTCTGTGTGGTCCTGGAGCCTGGCGGCTTCAGTTCTACCGATATTGCCTGCTGCAAGAGTCCCCTCAAAGCATGATCCTCAGGTTCTGTACTTTCTGTACTGTACTTTGCTTCCCTGTTTGCCTTCTTGAAGCATCCCTTGCAAGCTTAGCCTCTCAGGTCTTGTGACCAGTCTCTATTATTTGCCTCTAAATGCTTCACTAATATGGGAGGGCAAATCTTTTCCTTCTTTGCTCCCAAATTTTGGAACTCCTTTCTGGCGTTCCACTATCACTCCCCTTCTCACTTGCATGTTAAATAGGAATTATATACATTCCTGAGTGCATCTAACATCTGCGCCTGTACTTAATCACTAATCTGCCATAGCTCTGTTGAATGTGTTTAGATATGTGTTGCTATGCTGTGTTTATTACCATGTTTGATTATCTCAGATGTTGCTGTACTCTTGTATTCCTTACTCCAATGGGCCTATGCAACTTGGTATAGTGTTATGCTAATGTAACTTAGATAATCTTTGGTTGTTTGCCTCTCTATCTGTGGGATACAGTATACAATCCTGTTGGGGTAGGAAGGCAAGGAACCCTAGAGGAGGGTTCCACCCCTAGAGGTGCCATGGGAATGATTCCCTTGGCTAAAGGTACCTTAGGAGGGAGCCCATGGGAGAGAGAGACAAGTCACTGGAGGGGGAGGTGAGGAAGGTGGGGCAATAAAAAATGATCAAGAGAGCAGTGAGGAGGAGTGGCCCTTTTATGGCCTGAGCAGGGGCATGGTTAGTTGCTCTGCCCCACTGAACTGAAGGCATAGCCTTCCAATTCAATGGGCCTATGCAACTTTGTATAGTGTTATGCTTCTGTAACTTAAATAATCTTTGGCTGTTCGCCTCTCTATCTGTGGGATATACCACCCTGTATGGGTATGAAGACAAGGAACCCCAGAGGAGGGTTCCACCCCTAGAGATGCTGCAGGAATGATTCTCTTGGCTAAACATACCTTAGGAAGGAGCCCAAAAAGAGTGTCAAGCAGTGCATATGAGGTGCCAAATACTTATCTGAATCAAAGACCTGTATGTAGGTCAGTAGGTGGTATGGTCAGGAGCTTGAGTACAATAGGCAGGAGACAACAGATGAATAGTGACCCATTCGTAGGTCTGAATGTAAGCCATGGAGGCATGACTTCTTAAGGAGAGAGGGAGCAGCTATGAGGGGGAGAGAGGGGCCACCATCCGTCTCCATTCAACAGCAGAAACCTGACTACATAACATAGGGAATAGTACTGCACCTATCTGGGTATTATGACCATTGGCACAGAGGAAAGGAAAAAACCCTCTGAGGAGGAAACTTCTGGGGATCCAAGGCCTAAGCCACCTTCCCTCTAGGCTTCGGGGCATTTTAGTTTAGTGACAGCTCTGCTACTGTAATTTTGTAGGCCAATCCAGGCATTTTTTGATTTAGGGGAACACTCTCACTCTATCCCTTTAACAGGAATGCCATGAAGGGTTGTGAGAGATCTATGGAACACGAGGTACACTGACATGGTACCACCTCCAAGGCAGGAGGAGGTGAGTAATGACCGCCGAGGCACTCAGCCAGCCTACCGATAAGAACAAACTGGGTGAACCAGAGGTGGTTGTAGGGAGAATAACTTAAAGGATGCCTCTGAAGCTGCTTGGGCAGCTAAAGGGGCCCAGCTGGTGAGTCACACCCCTCACTGCTGAAGTCTTAAGTTCTACATCCAGAGGTGCTCTCGGCACTGTTGACAACTGAAGGTCTACCCCGGGTGAGGACATTCCCACTATGGGCCTGATGAGAAGGACCCCGCTGCAAGATTCACATGCTCAAGATGTGGACTTCAGGGGTGCAGAGCGAAACCATCAGCTGCAGACTAGCCCTCAGCTACGGACTTAAAGGACAAGGTTGGCATGTCCTCAAAAGTGGAGCGAAAGTAAAGTTGAGATATAGCATGGGACACACACGTGGGTCATGCTCAGATATTCGATCATGATGATTAGACCTGCATGTAGGTCGGACTAATCAAAGGGGACATGGGTTTAGACAAGGCAGGTAGCAACTTGCAACCATAGGAGTGCATGCCAGCCAGCTCCATTAAGCATCAGATTAGGAGTGAAATCAAACTTGTATGAGTGGGAGAGACAGGAATGGCCAGGAGAAGCCCACAGCCGATGGCTATGGAGGATTATCTTGAAATGTTGATAATGATAATGACATGAAGGCTATGCAGAGCAGCAGTAGAAGGCTGGGCAAGTTAGTGACTGATTAAATATAAGATAATTATAAGGCTGCTCCTGCTTCCCGCTGCCTGGAGCCATAAGGCCTGCTGCAACATGCAGTCCCCCACCATGGAAAAAACAGAGAAGTCACAACTAGGCACCATGACACCAAACAGTGAATTAAAGTTTAAGATAAAATAAATAGATTCAATGCCAGCAGCTGTAACTGGGCTGACCAGTCATTTAGGAGGAATAATTGGTTAAATACCAGCAGCTGTAAACTGGCTGACCTATATTAGACTGAATACTTAGGCAGGGCTAGCAATGAACATTAGAGTTATGGAAACATATGTGTAGGAGTCCTGAGCATCAGACTAGTGGAATAAATAATTAGGGAAGTCACTGAGCGCGAATTATGAGAAATACACGCGAGTCCAGTCCTAGGATATTGTGGAGATAAAAACATGTATACAAGTCCCATCGTAGAAGGAGACAACAAGAAATAATATATAGGTAGAAAAGGGCAGGAAACCACCAAAAAGCAGGGCAAACTGGAAATGGCAGCTGGGACAGCTGGGCAGAGAGCTGCAGAAGGGAATGGCCAGCAAGGCCAAGCGGCCACTACCGGAGGCAGAGCGGGGAAAGGCACAGCAGAGCCAAAAGTAAAAGGGAAATGCAGCAATGGAGCAAACAGTGGGTAGGTGCAGGATGGAGGAAACAGCCGGAGGGACAGACAAGAGGAGAAACACAGAGCAGGAGAGAGGAGAGGGACAAATGGAGAGCTGCAGCACAAGCAGCAATGAAAACAGAGAGAGCAGCGGGGGAGAACAAATTGCTGCAGAATGAGTGGCACAAGGAGAGGAGCAGAGTAGGAAGAGGGAGAGGGGGAGACATGCAAACTGCCACAAGCAAGCGGCAGATGGGGAGAGAAAACACAACAAGAAGAGCAGGCGAGCAGCTGGCGGCAAGCAACAGATGAGATAGAGAACCAGAGGAAACAAGCACAAACAGAAGAAATGGGAGGGTCAGCAAGGAAGGCAGAGCCACCAGCTGCAACAGAAAATGATCACGGGAGCATTGAGAAGTGGCCCTTTTATGGTCTGAGCAGCGGCATGGTTAGATGCTCCACCCCGCTGAACTACAGGCATAGCCTTCCAAAAATGTGTTATTCTATTATCTACTTTATACACTGTTATTGTGCAATAATATGGTTTTTATTATTGTTCATATGTGATTGTGCCTAATCCTCCCAGGTCGTGCTTGAAAATAGGCATTTTGTCTAGTGTACTTATCTGGTAAACAAAAACAAACAAACTAATTAATCATGCTGAAAATATGCATCATTTATCTAGTAGTGTACCTATCTAGTAAACAAAAACTAACTAACTATATATATATATAGAGAGAGAGAGAGAGAGAGAGAGAGATGTTTGTGTGCATTATAGTTAAGTACTAGCAGTTTTGAGCTTTTATCATTATCAAAACAGAGTGGAACTAGAAACAGCATTTCACTTATTTAGCCAGTAAAAGCATGGGTAAAGTAGATACCCAGAGTAGACACAATCAACACAGAGTAAAGAGGCTCCACTGCTTGGTCCTACCTGCTCAAAACAACAATCCAGAGTTCCAGAAAAGAGCGGCACTAACACCATTCCTGAGGAAGCTAAACACGAAACCGGTTAGGGCTGTTAGGTGGTGTATCAAATCACCTGCCTGAAGTTTGAAATGTTGGACTTGAACTCTGAGCAAGTATGAAATAAATTACTTTTGTCATTACAGTTGTGTTGGTGCCACTCTTTTCTGGAACTCTTAAAGTAGATACGCCAACAAGGCAAACCATTGTATTTAATACTGTATGTTGCTCTAGACGTTACTCAAACTCTCAACATGTCTCCATTTTGATGTCAGCAGACTACAGAGGATGTATACAGGGGGCTGGATATTCAAACTGCGCTATTTTGTGGCGCAAGCCCTTGTGCTGCACAAAATAGTTGCGCAGGGGTGTGGCTGGAAAGCTATTCAAAGGAGTTGCGCTATTGAGCAACTCCTTTGAATATCACCCGCCACAGCCACTGTGCGCTAAGCGCCAGTGGAACTAGCAGCCACCCGCAAGTGGTCAGAGTGGAGCATTCAACTGCGGTGGCGCAAGTACCATTGCGCCATGCGCAAATATCCAATATTCAAAAGGTGACATGCAAATGGGGCCATAATTCATGCAAGGTGCGGGGGGGGCCAATTGCATCTGTTTATGGCCCATTTGCATGCCATTAGCATGCAGGTACGCCGATCCCCAAGGACTTGCGCCTGGTGCCCTGCCAGGCAGCAGCCGTCAGGGACCGACACCCTCTGCAGCATGATCACGGGCAAAATAGTAAATAATCCCCCACCCCCACTGGCCTGATTGCGGGCAAAGTATGAACTAGAAGTGTTATTCTATTATCTACTTTATACATTGTTATTGTAATAATATGTTTTTATTATTGTTCATATGTGATTGGTTTAACTTCCCAGGTCGCTTGAAAATAGGCATTTTGTCAGTGTACTTATCTGTAAACAAAAACAAACTAATTAATCATGTTGAAAATATGCATTATTTATCTAGTAGTGTACCTATTAGTAAAACAAAAACTAACTAACTATATATATATAGAGAGAGAGAGAGAGAGAGAGAGATGTTGTGTGCATTATAGTTAATTAGCAGTTTTGAGCTTTATCATTATCAAAACAGAGTGGAACTAGAAACAGTATCACTTATTTAGCCAGTAAAAAGCATGGGTAAAGTAGATACCCAGAGTAGACACAATCAACAGAGTAAAGAGGTTCTACTGCTTGGTCCTACCTGCTCAAACAACAACCAGAGTTCCAGAAAAGAGCGTACTAATACCATTCCTGAGGAAGCTAACACGAACCGGTTAGGGCTGTTAGTGGTGTATCAAATCACCTGCCTGAAGTTTGAAAATTTGACTTGAACTTGGCAAGTATGAAATAAATTACTTTTGTCATTACGGTTGTGTTGGTGCCTCTTTTCTGGAACTCTTAAAGTAATCGCCAACAAGGCAAACCATTGTATTTAATACTGTATGTTGTTCTAGACGTTTCCAAACTTCAACATGTCTCCATTTTGATGTCAGCAGACTACAGAGGATGTCTACAGGGGCTGGATATTCAAACTGGCGCTATTTTGTGGCGTTAAGCCTTGTGCTGCACAAAATAGCGCAGGGGTGGTTGAAGCTATTCAAAGGAGCGCGCTATTGAGCAACCTTTGAATATCACCTCGGTACAGTGCCACTGTGCATGGCGCAGTGGAACTTGCGCCACCGCAAGTGGTCAGTGTGGAGTATTCAACTTGCGGTGGCGGTACCATGCGCCATGCCAAATATCCATTATTCGCGTGGTGGCCTGCAATTCATGTAATGGCGCGCGGGGCCGCCGCATCTGTTTATGGCCCATTTGCAGCCAGTATGCAGGTACGATCCCCAAGGATTGCGCCGTGCCCTGCCAGGCAGTGCGTCTGTACCGGCACCTCTGCAGCGATCACGGGCAAATAGTAATATCTTTCATTTCACTGGAAGTTCGATTGTGGTAAAGTATGACCCTCTCTCGACTGGTCTGACATGGGTGAAGTTGAATACCTTCACCAGCTCGACCTGCGTAGTGTCTTTCGTCATTCTTGATCGTGACGATGAGCTGGTTCTGAAGAGTATCTCTCCTCTCACTATCCCTGTGGTCCATGGACCATAAGCCCATTGGTGGCTGGAGATAGTTTGGCAGGCTTTTCGGGTATTATCTTCGGGACCTAGTGTCTCATTACTTCACCACGAAGTCTCACTACTCGTTTCCGCAGTCAAGGGCGTGGCATTCACTCGCTGTAGCATCGCTCGCTGATTGCTCTTGGTTGGTATGGTTGGTAGTGAGGTAGAGAGCTACTGGCTGCAGTAGCCCATACCTGACAGCAGCTGTCTAGATTGGTGGAATGAATTCCATTCATGAAATCTAGACTGCCTTGTATCGGGTATGGCTGCACGCCCATTGGCTCTTGCTCTGCACCAATGGCTGGCGATAGCCCCACCGGGCAGTCAGTCAGCGGGCGGGCAGCAGGCGGTGGATGCTGCCACCGGGCGCGGGGAGGTAGGTGTGGTGGGGCTTCGGGGGGTGGTGGGGACACTAGGTCACCAGGGATGTGTTCGGGGTGGGGGTGTGCTTAAATATCTCCAGCCCGCGATCAGGCTTATTGGTCCACTGGACCACCAGGGATAAGTTCAGGAGGAGGGGATTTAAATCCTTCAGCCCGCGATCGGGCTTATCGTCCACTGGACCACCAGGGATATGTCTGGGGCACTTTCGCCCTGCTAGGGGCTGGTTGAGGGGAGTGATTTAAGCCATGGCGCCCGCGATCGGGCCAGTTTGGGGGGAGGGGACTTTTTCTGCTTTTGCCCGATCGGCCAGTGGGGGTGGGGGATGTTTTACACTTTTGCCTACCATCAGGCTGCAGGGGAGCACAGGGGTAGGTTGAGGGCCAGCCACAGGTGGCAGCTCACCTGTGGGTGGCCCTTAACTTGATCCTTTTTTTTTTGGCTCAAAGTTGTGCAGGCGCAGGTTGGGGGTTGCGCCTGCACAACTCTGCACAGCCCAGCTGAATATCGGGCTGTGAAGTTTATGCATGGTTCCTCCCCCTCCAGTTCAGCATGCATTCATTTGCATTGCGCTGTTGCTCAGCATGTTTTCAGTGGTGCAACTGCCTCCTGCTGAATATCGCAGAATGGCGCAATTTCGGACTTGCCCAGGCACAATCCTATTGCGCATGGCGCAACTCTTTTGAATATCTGGGCCAGTATATATAAATTATGTACATGTATGTATACATAAAGGTATCAATTAAGCAATAAGGCATGACAAGGGGTGCATTATAGTGGGCCAGTGGCCCATCTTGGGTGGGTTGAAGCAAAAGGCAAAGCTGAGTTCTTCTACCACCCATGAAGGCTCAGTATCCCACCACGATGCACCACCTGGAGTGCCTCATTGCAGTCACAAAATGGGTCCCAACAGTATTTACAAATACATTTAAAAATCAGTCTGTTTTTAAATTAATTAAAAAAAGTGGCAAAACATAAAATCAATTGAAAAGTAGTGCCTATAGATTGTGATGTTGCCATCTGGACAATAGGTGTCATCAGTGCTGCACATCTGCAGCAAGTATGGGCAGCAGTCATCTGAGGGTTGTGGCTGCTTCAAATGGCATGGCCTTCATAGCAGAGTGCAGCAGGAGTCAAGTGAGAGCTGGAGATGTTCGTTTTAGTCATGTTCAGTGGCTAAGATAAAGAAAAATGTTGTCTAAAACATTTTTGAGGACAGTAGACCATCCTGATGTACCACATTCTAATCTGGACTGTTACCTGCAAGTGTCGTGCTGCAGTGGCAGAGAAATGTACCAAAAAGTGGGGTGTCAGAAATGTATAGAACACCTTAGACTGGAGCATTCAGAAAACAATTGCCTTCTTGAATACACTTAAGTCAATCTACCTACTGGAGACCTCCCACCAGCCTCATTTTAGTACTGCTCCACTGAATGAAATGTGTGTGTGGGGGGGACGGTCAAAATGCATTGGCTGACCCCTCAGGTAAAAAAGTGAGGGGTCTACTGATCCCCTTGACCCCCTTGCCCTCTGCCCGTGAGGTGTGCTGCCATGTTACTTGTGGGTATTTTGCCTGGACAAGAGGCAGATTAGTATGATGTTAGTGCAGAGTACTGTTTGTGTGGTGGCAACTTTCAGACAGGCTGTTGTGCTGGGATAACGGCCTGGCTGAAAATACTTCTCAGTCAATCAGGATTCAGCATTCTTAAAACTCATTTCATAATACTGCATAGTATTAGGCCTTGAGAACCTAGTGTTATCCACCTCAGTGCCAGAAGCCTCCTCCCTAAACTAGATCTCCTCACTGCATGGGTCTCTCGTCACTCTGCAGACTTTCTCAGTACCACTGAATCCTGTTTCTCTTCCAGGATTCCTGATTCCAGCTTGGCCACTCCAGACTACCACCTCTTTATGCAGAACAGGGGTAAACGAGGGATGGTGTTACCCTGTATTTTCACCAGAATCTGTCCTGCACCATCTTTCTCAGAGAGGTTGCACCCTCCTTCCATGAGTTTCTGCTACCTACTCTCCTTTCCCTCCTGACTACTCATTTTTATTTGTGTTTCTATGCCTCACTGAGAATTTCTCCCTTGTCTCTGATAGAGTCACTCTCCACTCTCTCCTCACACTCTTCTGCTGGTGAAGTCATCCTCCTGGGCTAATTTGACATTGACTGGCTTTCCCCAACCTCCAGGACTACCACCTACAGAACTGAGTCTCTAAGTCTTTCACAGCTCATCACAGCACCCACCCGACTCAGTCCCCACTTGTCAAACTGTACCCTCCCGGACTGGGTTCTCGCCTCCAACCCCCACCGCATTGTTGCAGCAGGTATACTGTTGGATGCCTTCAGTGACCACCGCATGGCATTTTGTATCAGGAAAGTCTGGCACCCTGCCTCCTCCCCAAAGTACATGTGGTCCAGGTCCCTTTGGTTTCTGAACAAAAAAGTTCTACTGAGCAACCTGGCTGCAACTGACTGGTCCCCCATGCTCACTGCCCAAGACACTGGTATGGCCCTCTCCCTCTTCCACTCAGTATTTACTTCTGTCTGGGACAAGCACAACCTCATCAGCAACTCCAGGGTTAAAGCATCTCACCACCCCGGACCACCTTCAGTCTCATTGACTTATGAAAGACCCATGACCAAGCCTGGGCCAGGTATAAATGATCCCGCTCCCTGGTGGACCTTGTCTCCTGCAGAGTGCTTAGGAGCTCATGCACTAAAGCTGTTTATACCCAAGTCCCTCTACATCAAGGCCAACCTCCAGAATAATCTTAATTCCCCAGCCGAATTCTGGAAGGTGATTCATTCCCTTTTGGAACCCTCAGCCCAGTCCTCTCCCCCATCCTCATGGTTAATGTCTCACCAGTGTCTGACCCTCCCTGTGTTGTTTCTCACTTCAGTGAGTTTTTCACCACTGGGGCCCTCCCTCCCACCTAATGGCTACACTCCTCTACTACATTCTCTGTCCTCCTCTTTATCTCACCCCCTGGGGTTTGAATCCCCCATCACACCCCAGGAGACCCTGTTCACCCTTTCCTCTCTCAACCCTTCCAAACTTGGCCTAGATGGCTTGGACCCTAAACTTCTCCATCTGTGAGCTCCTGCCATCATCTGCCCCTTACTCACCTCATAAATCTCTCCTTCACTATTTGCACTATCCGTCAGTTTTGGAAGATTGTCAGATTTCTCCCCTTCCACAAAGAGGGTGATCTCCCAACTCCTGGCAACTTCTGCCCTATCTTAAACCTACCTTCTCTTTTGAAGCTGCAGGAGAAACTAGTCTACTCACAGCTTGCAGATTTTCTCCACTGCTCCGGCTTCATCTTTCCCTTCCAGTCTGGCTTTAGGAAGGATCATGCTGCCATATCCTCCCTACTTAGGCTCACTGACTCCATCCTCTCAGCAATAGTTCAGAGGAACATCACAGCCACCATTTTCATTGACCTGGCCAAAGCCTTTGATTTGGTGTTCCACTCACTCCTGGACAAACTGAGCTTTGCCAGCCTCTCAGCCCCTGCTGTCGACTGGTTCTGTTCTGACCTCCCGAACTGTCAACAATTGGCACAGGTAGTTGTTGTTATTTCCCAACCCCTCCCTATCCAGGCAAGGGTTCCACAGGGCACCATCCGGGTTCAATCCTCTTCTCCATCTTCCTAAATGGCCTCCCCACTGCCTGTGTCAACTTGCATATTCACATGTATGCAGATGACACAGTTCTCTAAATCTCCGGTTCCTCAAATGCATCTCTAGAAGTCTTGCTTGAGGAAGTCTTTCACATTGATCGATGCACTGGTTTCAGTCCAACAAACTTTGGATCAATACAAAAAAAATTGCTGTCTATTCCTTTGGTACCAGCTAGAAGCTGCCCAGCTCACCCACCTCCCCATCTTCTCCACACTGGAGAACACAATTCTTGAAGTTGTCCCTGCTTTTAAGTACCTCGGTGTGTGGCTACACAGCAGGCTTGACCTCTCTGCTCACACTGATGCCATCCATGCCAAATTCTGCCCCAAACTCGGTGCCCTATAAAGATTACCTTTCTCCCCAGGTCCCCCATGAACTGGTCACCAGAATGGTTCTCCTGGTTTTTAACTATGCAGATGTGGTTTATAGCATCACCCCTTTACCTCCCTTGCCAGACTGGACACCCTTTTCAATGCCTTCTGCCTCTTTGCTACCAACTCAGCATTTCGTACTCATCACTGCTCCCTTTACACCTCCCTATCTATACTCCCTTACCCCTCAAGTCACCAGTTCCACTGTGCTTCCCTCACTCTCAATACTGGTTTGGGTCCCTCCCATCATACCTGTCCCATCTCCTCTCCCCATCCCCACATCCTCCTACTCCCTGAGCTCAAGAGACCAACACATATTCTGCTTCCCCATACATATTCCTCAGCTGAGAAATCTGCTTTCTTATCCCAACTCTCCTCCCTCTGGAACCATCTACCCTCCTCCATCTGTCTCTCCCCCTCCCTTCCCTCTATTAAATTTCAGCCAAAACTCCTCCTTACCCTTGCCTGGATATTGACCATCCCTTATCTCCCCCACACCCTTAACCTCATAATCCTAGCAACCTAATTGATGTTTATCAACCTGTTTTGACTCCTACTTTCAGCCCAGCTCAGCCTCCCTTCACTATGGTACTATGCACTTTGAGTTTGTTCAAGCTGCACAGATGATTTGTATGCTAATTCTTTTGTCCTCCATATGCACTGTTTTGCCATTCTGTCTACCCTACACTAAGCGTATGCTCTTTATGTTTATACTCACTGTAACCACATCAGCTGACTGACTGTATATTGTTTATAATTGTGCTTCTTCCCTTCCCATTCACCAGGGTTGCACCTGGAAATTAGCCTCAGCTCAGCGTTCCTTTCCCGGTTACCAATTTTAAATAAATACATAAAATATAGTATATCTTTTATGCTATGTTTGGAAAATACTGTGGTGCATGAAAGCATCACAATACACAGCTTAGCACAAATTTCTTCTTACCCACTAAATAGACGGGGGGATGGTCCAGTTGCAGCAGCTGCAATAAACCCAAGAATTAGAATCACCTTCATGTTGTCAATATAGAAATTCTAGTCCTTCTCTTCTGTTTTTATACCCTGTATCTTTCATAATTAGGCTGATAACAATTTTCCAGTCCTTTCTGTTTGACTTATTTTGTGATTAATTGTTTTTCCATCCTTGAATTTAAACTGGAGCTTATCCCATAGCTCATAGCTTCCAAGATACATGTCTTCTTAATGAATGCTGTCTGGTTTAAAGTGGAACTGTCCCCTTTTCCAGTCTTTTATTTGAGATCACTGGAAACTGCTAAAGTTTATACAAAAATATATCATATCATTCAGAGAAATGACTGCATACCTTCCCTATTAGTTTCTATCTTTAATTTAAGATAGGTACAATAAATAATCCCAGTTGTGCCAAGTTTTAGACTAAATGTACACACATACTATGGCTGTCATCCAGAGGAGCAAAACTGAGAAAGAGTGAAAAATCAACTCGGTTCATGCTGGAGATTAAATACTGAGGAATAATGTTGAAAATTATTGCTATGGTTGCAAAACATTTATTTCAACACCATTATCCTTGACAATAGATATCTACTCAGCTGACTTTGAAACAAAAGGAAAGTATGCATAAACATTCTTTCACACTGACAGGGATTTTCAATGTGTTTGAGGGGTGAATGGTCACATGACCAGGCCTACAGTATGAAGTAATGTACAGTCTTATGAAGCGTTACATATTTAAAAGTTAATATTTTTGAATGTACCATCAATGTAAAAACTCTATCTTGCCCAGTGAGGTGGAGTTGAACTTCTATGATGGAACCTGGGATTGAGTCCCTACACAACTCCTAGACCTGGACATGTGGCATCATGGAAAGATGTGCAGTGGTAGGACTGCTTGATCTCCCTGATCAGGTGTGACACATTCTCAATGTCATTCACAAAGTTCAACTTTATTAATGAAAGCTTACAGTACACACTGCAAGCCCATTGGTCGACTATGTCAACCAATGGAAATGTGACAGCCAAGTCAGCGGGCAGCCGTGGCGGTGTGTGGGTGGGTTTTGCTGCCCATCAGCTACTTGCCCATGTTGAGGGAATGGGATAGGGTGGTCGTGCCTCAGTTGGTTGGAGGTCCACTGGACTACCAGGGAATTTTTGGGATTTATGTTCTTCATTATGATCAGGGCTGGGGGGGGGGACACTAGACTACCAGGGTAGTATGAACATGGAGTACTTTCGGACAGGGTCGGGGATGGGAGGGACACCACTAGACTACTAGGGATTTTCACACAATAATTATTTTACAGACGGGGTTCAGGATGGGAGGGGGTACCACTAGACTACCAGGGTTGATCTGGCAACTATTTCTATACATAGATGGGGTTCAAGAAGAGAGGGGGGCCACTAGACTACCAGGGTGATGGAGTGGGATATTTTTATCTTTTCAGACATACGGGGATGGGGGGCCACTAGACTACGTGGGACAAAAGGGATGGGTGTCATGGATTACACGATCGGAGATGGGGTGGCTAGCCACCCAGGGGCTGGTGCCTGCTGTGTTGTGCTGTGCAGTACAGCAGCCTGCCTGTGGGTGGCTTGCAGTTAGGCATGTTTTTAACATGCTTAACTTTGTGTCACGCATCACTGAAATGTGTGGGCAGCTGCGTCGCACATCTCAGCTGAATATGGTTTTGTGCCCCATATGCATGGGCACAAACCCATGGGGACATGCTGCATACACTATAGATGTGCTTCAGTGAATCAGCGCAACCTGAATTGTACGGTGCATCACCCCCTTTTGAATATGGCTCAGGTGCTCATTTCGGTGATGCACCAGCACAACTCAGTTACACCTGGCGCATCTCATTTGAATATCTTGGCCTATATACATAATATACACTATATATATATATATATATATATATATATATATACACATACAATAGGACCCATGGAAGGTGAGGGGTTAGAGTCAAGTGAGATAAGGTATGTGGTGTGGTTTGTGGAAGGGAGTAGAAAGAGAGAAGAAGTGAGGCAGTGGAGGGAGTAAGATGGCTGGGAGATAGGGGTACAGAATATAAGGCAGTTGTTGCAACAGATCAGGTTTGTAGTGGTAGAAAGAGAGTAAGAAGGGAATCTGGAGGAATCCTCATAGGTCGATAAAATACAAGCAGATTACCAAAAACAGCAAGCCAAGGTGACAAGTAAGTGCAAGGTAACGACTATGGGAAGGGTATCTTTATTGAGGTAGATGAGGTTATGAATAGCAATTGCACTTCTCCTTCACAGGGAGTCAAATCAGAGATTTAAAGGTATACATCCCAACAGTATGCGTGAGCTTAAGTGTATTTTGTTGGGTATTCCATAGGATGAGTAAGGCATGGCTTATCAATGAGGAACAATAGTGGGTTCTTATCCTAGAGATAGCAAATGTAATGTATGAGAATTTTCTGAGAGAATACACATACCTAGACTATAGGCATTGGTACTCATTAGCCTCTATTTTTTGATGGCCTTATCCCTTTTTGCCCCATCCCTGTCCTTACTGCCGTTGTCTTTTTCTCCATTTACCCCTACTCTTCTCCCTATCGACTTCTCTATCTTGGTGTTTACCTCACTAACTACCCTGATTTTTTGGGGGGGTTCTAGGATTTCCCTTCTTCATTTCAGTGCCTCCCCCTTAACTAGTTTAAATGCTTGCCAATGAAGCACATACACCTATCGCTATACTTATTTGAATAAGTTACAGATATAGGGAGGGAGTGTCTTAGTAATGGCTCTGTACATCTGATCGCAGTTTCATGAGCAGAAACTTTGTATACTTAAAAGGACTGAAGCGCTCCAATGAAAAAGTCCTTCAATGCTTTCATTTGCATAAATCTGGCCAGCAAGCAAGCAGCTGAGTGGCTTTAAGACTTTGTCCATAGTGTCCAAATTGTTAGTCCCCTCCTCTTGTTTTGTTTCCTGCCTGTCTGCATCCCTACTTCCTTTGCCCCGTCCTAGCTTACTTCCCCGCGTTTTCCCACTTCCTTGAACTGCTGTAGCCATTTCCCCAGATTGTCTGTTCCCTTTCCTTCCCACTGTTGTTGTCCCTCTTTCTCTCATCTGTGTGTTAGCCGCTCCCCAACAGTTCCTGCTCATCCCCCCCCCTTTCATCTGGTTGCTCCGCTGGTCTCTGTTCCTCTGTTTTGGCTGTTCGTCCCCCTTCCACTGGTTCCTACTACATGGCATTTCCGTCCTTGTTTTCATTACCCCACCCCTGGTACCTCATGACTCCTTCTGTCTTATTTTTTTGGTTTGCCTATGCATTTTCTTGTCCTTCAGCATTTCAAACACCCTCTCCTCCTTCTTCCAGGCTTGTGACATCTGCGCTCATCTCAATCTACTCCATCTATTTCTGCATCTCATTGTAACCTTTCCCAGTCACTCTGAGCAGCTTTTCCCACAGTCAGCTAATAAAGACTATGAAGAAATCTGAACCTGATGTTCCCCAGACAGTAGACTCAAAAATATTGTGCCGCACTTTGCTTACAAAGCTTAACACAGCAGCACTCCATTAAAATTAATTAACAATGTACAATTGTTACCTAAACTTGGGCAGACTAGGAAATCAGTACTCTCTACTTTCACTGAAAAGAAAATGAAAACGAAATCAAGAAAGAGGAAATGTAATGCAAGTCAAAAACTATCTAGTTTGATTGAGCCAACTGAAAATGCTACAATTGAAAATATTTTGTAACCCACTACTGTAATTTTACTTATTTCTTGTAATGACTTGTACTCTTGGTGAAGTTTATATGTTAGACAAGGCTGAGAAAGGGGGCTTATCTTTTTTTAGAATGAAAGTTTGAACTCAGGTCAACATGTATAAGCCCAATCCATAACACCCCATTGTACATCAATACACTATTAAAACATTATCAACAGTTCAAAGGTGTCTATTGATATGTTTTGACATGTATCAATCCATGAAAACTGTAATAACAGGATTTAACTATGTCTACCTGATGCAAACTTTTAATTTTAAAAAGTGCTTAGCCTAAATAGTACCAGTGTTAGCCCCTTTCAAAGAAATTGTCTTTATTGTAGACTGGGCTAGCTTTGAAACCAGAAGAGCTAGGGAGTTTTTTTTTTATTGTAACAAAAGCTCGGTGCCAGGACCACATGGCAGCAGCATGTTGATGCAGCGTTTATGTATGGATACATTGATAGTTACATTGATCCATTGTCTTTTTATCAATAATGACAATGCAACTTGATGTGAAGTGTTATATGATACTGCCTGGTGGAACTTCAGCTTCTTTTAGAGTTTAGGATAATAAAAAGTGGCAGATGCTGCAATGCCAGTCTATATTTTTGATCCAGTAGTTGATTTTGACACAGCATGTTACCAAACCGGAGATCAGTTTGGAGATCAGAAAGCAACATCGTCCAGAGCAGTTGCGGCAGCATGCGTGGCTTCAGGCACAGCGGGGAAGAAATTGAGTTTTGAGATATTGCGTTCTGTGCTGGTAGAGTTGCATGAGACTACATAATGCTTTGGTCTGAACGAACTATGCAGTACTTCCCTGGAAGTAGAGTAGATGCTGTCTGCCGCTACCTACTTCTACTTTACAGTAGTTGTGCATGACAGTGCTTCCCCCCAACTAACACAATATACCCCTGCCACATATATGATGCAAGAAAACATTGGGTAATGACAAATGCATGTTTATAGTTTTTGCGCATGCATGCAGGAAGGATTGTAAAGTTAAAAAGGGACGGTGAGACTGTGCGGTGGGAGATCTGGAAAAGGCAAACACATTCTTAAACAAATACTTTTGGTCAGTGTTCACAGATAAAGTGGAGGGGGGGGGCCGAAAAAAGTAACAGGAGCATTGGAGAGAGGGAGGTGGACACTAGTTCATTTTCGAGAAACAGACTTCTGAATGGACTCGCTAATCTAAAAGTGGACAAAGCAATGGGGCCAGACAGAGTGCATCCAAGGGTACTAAGGGAGCTCTGGGAAGTACTAGATGTGCCTCTGGCATCCCTGTTTAACAGGTCATTGGAAACAGAAGTGGTTCCAGAGGACTGAAGGAGGGCAGAGGTAGTCCCACGTCACAAAAGCGGCAGCAGGAGGGAGGCTGGCAATAACAGGCCAGTCAGCCTAACATCGGTGGTGGGAAACTTAATGGAACCACTGCTGAAGGAAAGGATTGTGAAATATCTTGAATCCAATCAGTTACAAGACCTGAGGCAACATGGATTCATGTATGTGTGTGTGTGTGTGGGGAGGGGTTCATGTCAAACGAATCTGATAGATTTCTCTGACTGGGTGACCAAAGAACTAGATCAGGGTGGAGTGGAGCACATGGGCTATCTAGATTTCAGTAAAGCTTTCTACACCATTCCACATAAGAGTCTAGTAGGCAAGCTGGGTAGCTTAGCAATGGGTCCAAAGGCGATAAACTAGATAGAAAATTGGTTAGGGGATAGGCAGTAGGGGTGGTTATAAATGGCATTAAGTTGACCAACAGGTGCCTCAGGGATCAGTGCTGGGGCTGGTCCTCTGTAATGTCTTTGTAAATGATATTGCAGAGGAGCTAGAAGGGAAGCTCTGCCTCTTTGTAAATGACACCAAAATCTGCAACAGGATGGACAATCTGGGGGAGGGGTTGAAAAAGAAGAAACAGAGACCTGAGAAAATCTGAGGAGTGGTCAATAGAATGTCAAGTTCAAGTTCAAGTTCAAGTTTATTGCAGGAAAACTCCATTGAGCAAGCTCATTCACAAGGAGGTCCTGTGACATAAACACTTAAAGTACAAACACAGATAGGTAATAACAGTATATACATGAAATACACGTTACATGATACAGGCTGGATATACATACAAGGGTACCACATAGGGTGACCGCAGGTGGTAAACATTGATATGAGACAGGGGAGCGACTTATAGGTCGCATACTGTTAAATGAAACATGATGACTGGTGTGATTTGATTTAATCAAATCAAATCAAATCTACAGTATTTTAGCAGCTAGAACAAACAACAGTCTACAACTGATATGGGAGGGAGGAGAGATTTGATAGAGTAGCAGTGGAGCGTAAGCAAAGATAAAGCCAGGAGTAGAAGGGAAAGCAGTTAATACGACAAATCAATTATACCTTACCAGTGGATAAATATGGCACACATGGGGAAGGAAGAGACTTAATGACAGTTACAGGTGTCTTCTATTTTGGCTGAACTTAGCGATTTGTAGAAGTTTATTGAAACTGTGCTAGTTAGTTTCAGTACGGTTTGTAATTGGTTCCAAATGGAGGGAAGGGCATATGCACTAGCACGTTTACCAAAGGAAGTCCGCGTCCTTGGTATGTCAAGCATAATAAAGTCAGATTTTCTTAACGAGTATGCACTATGTGAGATACTAATAAGGGAAGAGAGATAGCTTGGCAATTTCTGCAGGAGTAGTTGTCAGCTGGGTTTCAATGTGAAAAAGTGCAAAATAATGCAACTAGGGCACAGAAACCCAGGAACAGAGTAAAAAATGGGTGGCATGATATTGACGACCACCAAGCAGGAAGGACACCTGACAGTAATCGTATCTGATGACCTAAAGGTGGCCAGGCAGTGTGACAAAGCAATTGAAGGGCTAGTGGGATGCTGGGGTGCATAGGGAGGGGTATCACCAGCAGAGAGAGGGAGGTGGAGTTTCCTCTGTATAGATTGCTGGTAAGACCCCACCTAGAGTGCTGCATCGAGTTCTAGAGACCACCTCTTCAGAAGGACATAGACAGACTGGAGGCTGTCCAAATGAGAGCAACTAAAATGATGCAGGGTCTGCATCAGAAACCTTATGAGGAGAGACTAAAGGACCTCAACATGTACACCCTGGAAGAGTGGATGGAGAGGGGAATATGACAGAGAACAATACCTCACGGGATAAGTTAGGCACAAGACAGAAGTATTTTTCAGAGCAAAATGTGCTTAAGAACAAGGGGACATGCTATGTTGCTGGAGGGGGTGAATTCAGAAGAAATGTGAGGAGGTTCTTCTTAACAGAAAGAGTGGTGGATTCCTGGAACAGCCTTCCAGCGGAGGTGGTGGGGTGAAAACAGTGGTGGGGTTCAGGAATGCATGGGATAAGCACGTAGAGGATATTTTTTTATGTTTGTTTTTAGTTAAATTTATTTAATTCTTTCTTTTGGTGCTTTGTGTATAATTGCAGCAAGGAGGTGTTGTAGAAAGAAGTTGTGCAGCCTCGTAAAGAACTGGTGTAGAGACAGTCCATTGTTATTTTTGCTCGGACTATCTCATAACATATGGAGGGTGATTGTGGAGTAGAGTCACCTTAATGTAACTCAGCGTCTTTAACTGGTGGTCTGTTACCAGTTTGCTGCCGGTTTCATTGCCTGGACTACCACCTTACTTTTGGTTCGGTGTTTGACGCTGACACCGGTATTGATGCTGAAAAACGGTTTTAGATTAACAAACGCTTTCGGATTAACATGCTAGGGATCTGATCCAAGACAGCTGCTTTGAAATCGAGGGCTGTGATTCCAGTGGGCAGTGTTGGGTGGGGGAGCTCCCTAAATTTCCATCAATTCTAGGGCTATACCTGATCCTAGGGACCGAGCGGGAGCTGGCTAGATTTTGCTCCAGGAAGCTGGAGATACTATCGGTGGCCGTTCCTAAAAGGCCTTGAGATTGGTCCTGACGGCCTAGTTTTTGAGGTCTCTGTAGCTGCAGGTTCCGGGAGTGATATGGGCTTGTTTGTAGTGGTGGAGGGGGGGCATCCCCTTTAATTTTGACTCACTCCTGGTTCTTACACTTGGACCTGTGTTCACGCCCTGTGTGAGCTGGATTTGACTTTGGGTCCATGGACTTCTGCTTGTGGAGAGACTGCGTCGCTGCGGCCTGGTGGAGTGGGGAAGCCTTGAGGAAATCTTGATTTACCTGAAAGATTCTGCTCGGATATATTGTGACTTTCCCCTGTGCTGGATTATGGATTGACTACACTTTTTGGACGATGATATTAAGAACTATCTGTATCCTCTCTGTGGTTTAAAACTGATTTATATGGTGGATTCCTGGTGGTGAGAGGACCTGGCTGTCCACATTTTCTTTGATTTATTTGGGTTCTTTTTCTTTTTGTGTACTGTTTGTTTTTTGTGTTTTTATTTTCTTTGTGGAATATGATTTCTAGTTTAGGCAGCGAGAGCGCCTGACTTTATCTGCCCTCCTGGTCATGAGAGGACTTGGGTGTGGACCTGGACTCCTTCAGGCAGTAAGAGTGCCTGATTTTCTTTTCTTTATTTCATTACTCATAATATTATTTTTACAGTTGTAAGAGGGGACTGAAACAACTTCTGAACTCTTTGCGTGGACTCAGATTTTCAGGGCAGCAACAGTGCCTAAATTCCCCTATCTCCTGGGCCGTGAGAGGACTTGGGGGGGGGGGGATTGTTACAAATGGTTCTTTATGAGGGAGGATTGCAGTGTTTTTCTCAAATTAAGTGCATAAGTGACTGATGCTGCATATGTGGGATAGGGCAATATTTTTGTAAAGTGGTATTTTTTACTATGCTAGGTTGGGTTATTTGAGTAACTCTGGGATTTGTTTTAGTCTATATATTATTTTGTTATTGTGATTTATAGTTTAAGTTTTAGTATAATTGTTTTGGTTGGGGCTGGACTGGGGGGAATTTACTAGTTTTAGTTAGTTTTGTTTATTTATTAGTGGTGTAGAATGTGTTGGAGGCCAGCCCCCACAGTTGTGCACTATTCATCCTCTGCTCTCCGTGCCCTCCGCCCTTTCTCCACTCCTCCTCTCCAATTTGTAACCTACCAGTGCTGTAGAGTGCTGGGTATTATGTGTAGGAGAAGGAGGGGGTAGGGGTGGGGGGGTCACGAACAGTGGAGGATGAACGAGGGGGGTCACCGTATTGGGGTGGTAGGATTCAGAAGATGCCCTGGGGCGAAATGGAATCCAGATCGTGGTTTCCCATGTCTGGTGCCCATACCCAAGGGCACTACTGATTGTGGTAGGCAGATGACTCGGGCGGCCCAGGAGGTTTGTCCAACTCGGGCAGTGTTGTGTAATGCCAGGTCTATTAAGAACAAGGCTGCAATTATTGCAGACCTTGTTGAAGCAGTGGACCTGGCATGCATCACCGAGACCTGGCTGGATGAAAATTTGGCTTCATTTTGAGGCTGTGACTCAGCTGGGTACTTGGTGATACACTGCCCAAGATTGGATCACGGGGGGTAGGGTGCGTCTGTTTCAAGACCAAACTTAACCTCACAAGAGTATTAGTTGAGGAGGTTCAGTCTTTTGAGTGTGCTGTAGTAGCAGGTGTAGGGTATAAAATTGCCCTCATCTACCATCCACCCGTGATGAGAAGCGATTCCTTCAGGATGTGGCAAACTTAATCGTCAACATGACATTTGAGCCACCCAGACTGATGGTTCTGGGTGACTTCAATGCCTGGGTCAATGATGAACTCTCACAGTTTGGTCAACACTTCCTCCAGTTAATGACATCTCTGGACCTTACACAGGTGGTTTCCACTGCTACTTATAAACACGGACACTCTCTTGACTTAATCTTCCTCCTAGGGATCAAAACATCTGACTTGGGGGTGGAACCAGTTGGGTGGTCTGATCATTACACTGTGAGGTTTAGTTTTAGCACACACACCTCTCATAGGCCTACCCCTGTGGAGCTGGTTAGTTACCGCCCTTTATGGAATATAAGTTCTCATGGCGGCACTTGATCTCTCGTCCCTCTTGTTGGCAAGCAATGACCCAGAGACCCTTGTGATGGCTTATAATTTAGCCATCTCGGCGGCTCTGGATTCCATTGCTCCAGTCCGTGTTTGCCCTCTCTCCTTTCACCCCAGGTCCCCCTGGTTTGATGGGACTTTGAGGGAGATGTGGAGACTTGGACGAAGGTTAGTCCATTGCTGGCGCAAGTCCACCCTTGATGCCAACCACCTTAGATTGATGGACCATTATCAAGTCTATCAGTCCGCAATCACCCGTAAGAAGGCAGAATTCCTGCCAGGGGAGATTGTGGCTGCTCAGAATCGACTAGCTTAGCTTTTATGAACTGTAAACAGACTGTGCAACCCAGCCTGTCTACATGTTTGGAAAGCCTTTTTCGCAATTAGAGTGCAATGAGCTTGCTCGATTCTTTGCAAAAAAGGTGGCTGACATCAGGGTGGTACTTCAGCCAGCACACTCTATGGGTGTTGTTTTTGATCAGTATGTGGTCACTGTACCTCAGCTTTCCTGGAGTACCTTTGGTCGACTGGAGTTCATGGATGTCATGCGGATTATCCAACGTGTGCGCCCTACGTGCTGTAGTTTGGAACCTGGACCAACTTCCCTAATTCTGAGTTGTATTGATGTCATCCGTCCGGTCCTTGTGCAGATAGTCAGGTACTCCCTGGAATCTGGTGAGTTTCCTAGCTCCCTGAAAGAGGCGGTGGTGACACCATTCTTGAAGAAAGCTACCTTGGACCCTGACTGCAACACAAACTACAGACCTATCTCTAACCTTCCCTTTGTAGGGAAGGTGATTGAGAAAGTAGTGGCAGCTCAACTGGAAAACCATTTGACCATCCATGACATCTATGAACCACTTCAGTCTGGTTTTTGCAAAAGACATAGTACCAAGACAGAGCTGGTCCGGGTGCTCAATGATCTCCTGATGGTGAGAGATCAGAAGAACCATACCATCTTAGTCCTTCTGGATCTGTCTTCAGCTTTTGACACCGTGGACCATGTGGTGTTGATAGCGCACCTTAGGCATATCTGTAGACTGTCAGGAACAGTTCTCAGATGGTTTACATCTATTCTCATGGGTAGAACACAGAGAGTTGTGTCTGGGGTTCATTCTTCAGGCCCAATTCCTCTGTCATGTGGGGTGCCTCAGAGTTCAGTGCTGTTATCCATGTTGTTCGCGGTGTATATGCTACCCCTTGCAGATGCTGTAAAAAGGTATGGGCTGAGATTTCACTGCTATGCAGATGATACCCAGCTCTACCTTTCTTTTGCACCCAATCAGGAGGGAGCTCTCTTGGTCTTTAATAACTGTCTGAAAGAAATTCAGGAGTGGATGGATAACAGCTGGCTGAAGTTGAACTCTGAAAAGACTGAGGTATTGGTTGTGGACCCAGGTCGTCAGATGGGGGGTTGGGTGTTGGTGCACCCTCTGGAATTTTTCTTGGTGGCATCTCACTTCCGACCTCTGAATGGGTGCGTAACCTGGAGGTAATGTTTTATGATGGACTGACCCTGCATTCTCAGGTGTCGGCTGTTGTCAAAACATTATTTTATCATTTTGGGACTATCGCCAGGATTAGGCATCTGGTTCTTTCTGATGACCTTCTTACTCTGGTAAATGCCTTTGTGTCCTCACACTTCGATTATTGCAACTCCCTTTACCTAGGGCTTTCTGGGGTTGAAATCTGTCACTTGCAGCTGGTGCAGAACACGGCAGCCCGGCTTTTGACAGGATCTGCTCGACCCTGTCATATTACTCAGATGCTGCACGAACTGCAGTGGCTGCCAGTACAGTGGTGGATCACCTTTAAAGTCAGTTTACTGACTTTCAAAGCCCTACATGGACAGGGCCCGGACTATCTGAAAGAGCTCCTGGTCCCCTACTGCCCTGGTCGATCACTCCGCTCGGCCGACGAGGGGTTGTTAGAGATCCCAAGGGTGAATCTGAAATAATCTGGTGCAAGAGCTTTTGTGTATGCAGCCCCCACCCTTTTGAATTCTCTACCCCGTCGGTTACGGGAGTGCGAAACTGTGGAGGGATTTAAGGAGGGCTTAAAAACCTTTCTGTGGCACCAAGCCTTCTCAGCCAATTAAATGTTTTTTTTTTTTTTGATTTATTGTTATAGTTATGTACTTTAACTGAACTGATGTCTGATGTTTGAATGTTTTTGATCTGTTTTTATATTGTTAGGCACCTTGGCAATTGATAAGGTGCTTTATAAATAAATTTATTATTATTTTTATTAATAGATGGGCAACTGAACAACAATGCTGTGTCTGCTTTGAAAGGTTGTCATGACAACCTCAAGAAGTATACTCAGTGTTGTTCACTGTTGCCCATACATTATCTTTTATAGTGTATGGGAAACTGCACATCAACAGAGAGTTTACATATCTAAACTGTATATGCTGTTGCTGACTTACTTGTCTCACCATGTCAATGGTCCCAAGCCTGTAAGCCTAGCCAAATCACAGCATCACAGCATCCTACACTTAAACTCATTTACTCTGTTCATCGTTTCAATTCATACAATTAGCTGCCACATTTAAGCAAAAATAAAAAATAATTTGTTTTTAAATGTGAGTGTCCAAACTATAACAACAATGGGTAGACATCAGTCGACATAATGGGTAATTTGAAATAACCATCAGAAATGTCATAAATGGAACAGCAACGGACAACTGGAATTCCATGCAGTGCAGTAGTCCTTCTGGTGGCAGAGATCTTTCATGCATCAGCACAGTAAAAAAGTACCTAAACAGTAGAAAAACAAGAGAAATCATGCATTGCTGTTCAGTCATAAGAATGCAGTGGGGGGGGGGGGGGGGAGCAATCGGCACAGCTGACAGGCAAAGTTTGGTGCAAGGGCATTTCATGTTGTTGTACCCCAGTAGTTATGTACTGAAGAATATAAAATAGGTAAGGAAATCCCTGTATTCTGATTGGCCGAGACTTGGTTCTAACTATTGCCTTAAGAGATCATTACCAATGGCTAAAAACAAGTCCCTGCCAACCGGGGTAACTCATATACAAAAATCAGAAGCCACTTTCTTCTTAATTTCCATCACAAACATGACTGCCACTTTTACCCATATATAAAAATCTTCACCTAGGGCCTAAAAATAAAAGTAAATTAAATTAAGCAAAATAAGCAAATAATGTAATGTCATTTACAGTCATAAGCCCCTTCTTACCTACATACTCAAAT
Source organism: Neoceratodus forsteri (assembly GCA_016271365.2). Classification (NCBI taxonomy): domain Eukaryota; kingdom Metazoa; phylum Chordata; order Ceratodontiformes; family Ceratodontidae; genus Neoceratodus; species Neoceratodus forsteri. The sequence goes on along the minus strand of CM028137.1, from coordinate 253,253,538 downwards.
ATAATCAAGTACTATTCAAAGTTTCAGTTGCTGATTTTTTTGATGACCATGAAAAATCTGCCTCCTAGCCCTAGGAGTTTTACAGAGAACTCCCTGCTCCTCACCCTGCAACAGATAAAACTGATGTTCTGGCTCCCTTTGAGGCCTGCATGTGAGTCTGTGTGTATGCCAGTGGAACTCTGAAGAATTTTGAATTCATGTATTCCACGGTACCATTCTGTGTCTGGGGAGGGGGGCAGGGAGCATTCTACTACTGGAATAATGCAAAGCTTTGGATTCTTCTGTTCCATGGTACACAATCACACAATGTACTGAATGTGTGGAAAGTCAGATGACAGATAGGAGAAAAACATCTGTGGAGGGACTATTCACATTATTTAGCAACATTTTATTATAACTTTTAGAGTGTTAGTTTTTTAAAAGATGCCTATGGGCCCATTTTATATAAGCAATAAGGCACTTTAGGGGTGTTGTTTGTATTAGGTTTATCTCATGATCAGGGGCTGAACAACACCCCTGACCATGGGTAGACCTAGCATAACCAACACTCTGTTGTGCCTTATTGTTTAATGGTACAGCAGCAGTTCAATGTCACTACTAGGGTACAACAACACTAGGAACTCACTGACTTGCACAATAGCCCTCTTCCACACGGTATGGGCTTGATTCATGAACAAGCGGGCAACCCACACAAAGTGCACGTAACCCACCGGTGAGGCTCCGCACCCACAGACAGGAGCACAGTGGCAGGCATTCATGATCACTTCCTGTCCATGGACCCTCCCCCCAGGTGCACTAGTGAATGGGGGTGGATCAGCAGACACAGGAAGGCAGCTAATGGGATATCCAGACCTAGTTCGCTAGTGGCTCAGCATGTCCCTTCATCAGATAATTATGAGCTCCTTTTTTTATTGCAAATCTGTAAATAAATAGCAAAAATTATTTTGTTTCTTTTGTAAACTTTCTATTAATCCTCATAAATCAAATGCACATGTGTAGTTGTAGTAAGGTGGAAACACATTGCTACTTACGTGGATATAGTCTCGGTTCCAATGTGTGGACTCAGAAGGTTCTATAAAACAAAATATTTTTGTCTGGTTTAAATTTCTCTCTTTTTAAGGCTCATTTTGAATTTACACTATCCCCAAGGGAATATAAATATTTCATTTACCTGTTTCATAAAACTTTAAACCTGTGGCCAATTCACCTTTCATAATGCCTGTGGGATATGTGCAAACCCATTTTGAGTATTCCATATAAAATACCCACTTCTTAAATAACAAACTTTCCACCATTAAAGTTATAATTTCATCTGAAATTACTTGCATTAGTTCCGTATTTCAAAATGAGTTGAGACCTTCTGGTTTCACAAGTGGTTCCCTGAGGTTGTCCACGCTATCGTTGTGATTAGTTTCACACAACTGCTTGCTCCATTACTTCAGATGCCAACACTGAGAGCAAGCTACCTTCTTCTTGAAGGTGTAAAAGGTGGTTTCCATAGTGACTGAGCCGCCCAGGGTGAGAGTCACGCAGTGACGTAATTACACCTTTGGCATGAACACCTGAAGGCCCAGCCTCTCTTACACCTTCAGGAAAAATGTAGCTTGCTCTCAGTGTTGACATCTGAAGTAATGGCATGGGCAGTTGTCTAAAACTAATCGCAGCACTTGCATGGACAGCCTTGAGGAAGCACTTGTGAAATCAAAAGTTATCAACTCATTTTGAAATGTGTAACTAATGCAAGTAATTTCAGATGAAATTATAACTTTAATGGTGGAAAGTTTGTTATTTAAGAAGTGGGTATTTTATATGGAATACTCAAATTGGGTTTGCACATATCCCACAGGCATTATGAAAGGTGAATTGGCCACAGGTTTAAAGTTTTATGAAACAGGTAAATGAAATATTTATATTCCCTTGGGGATAGTGTAAATTTAAAATGAGCCTTAAAAAGAGAGAAATTTAAACCAGACAAAAATAGTTTGTTTTATAGAACCTTCTGAGTCCACACATTGGAACCGAGACTGTATCCATGTAAGTAGCAGGTGTGTTCCCACCTTACTATAACTACACATATACATTTGATATATGAGGATTAACAGAAAGTTTACAAAAGAAATAAAATAATTTGTGTTATTTATTGACAGATTTGCAATAAAAAAGCAGCTTGTAATAATCTGATGAAGGGACGTGCTGGTCCTGAAATGTAATAAAAAAGCTAAAATCATTGGAGCGCTAAAAAGAATAAAGTTAGAATAAGAAAAGAAATTTGGATGTCTGAAAATAAAACATTTCCTGACTACAGCAATTCTTTGTATTGTTTGGGACTGAATACCAAAACCTTCACATATTCTGATGCAAATCCACGGTGGTCTACCCCCCCCCCCATAAATAAGTGTGGAACTTAAAAGAGAACCGAGGGGTTGGACATTCTGTCACTGAACTGCTAATGGATCCCAGCCCCACACAGTGCAGGTTTTTTTCAGCCCTGCATACTGTGTCCTCACAGGAACACCAGCCGTGTACCTGGGTGGCTGCCCCCAGTCCCCCTCTGGTCCACGTGCCTGGGGCAGCATGGAGATGAGGCCAGCATTGCTTTGCCACAGTCAGTGGTGGCACCAGGAGGGGGGTGCAATGGCTATGCCTGTCTCCCCCCCCGCATAGAGGCTACAACCCAGAATGGCATGCAGTGCCATATTGAAAGGGCACCATGCAGGGCGCTCCCCTGGCATGCCCCGTCCCACCCCTGGCACAGTGCCCCATGGTCGGCTGGGGATCCATTGCACTGGGCACTAACGTGCTTCTTACTGAATGCTGCAGGGGGTGTGCAGGGCACTGACAGGTGGCATTTAGTCATGGGAATGCCTATGTGCTGCCTTTACGTGGTGCGTAGGTATTCGTGAATCATGGCCTATAAAAGCATCTTGGGGAAAGGAAAGAGGAGTGAGGGAAAATGGGTTGGAGATCAAATGGTTCTGCATTAATACTGTAGGTAGGGAAAAATGGACAGACTGGGTATACCAAGTGATCCTTATCAATCATCAAATTCTATGTTTCGATGGATGTGTGTTTCTGTGTGTGTGTGTGTGTGTGTGTGTGTGCGTGTGTGTGTGTGTGTACATGCAAGTGTATGTGTGCGTGTGTGCATGCATGTGTGTGTGTGTACACGCACGTGTATGTGTGCGTGTGTGCATGCATATGTGTGTGTGTGTGTGTTTGTGGTAGCAAATGTGTGGGAGACAGGTTCCCCTTGCTATTTTCAAGTGTAAATTACTTAATGTAATAACTCATAAATGGGACATTGAAGCTTACTTTACAATTTTGTTAAGACGCACTTTTTTTTAACTCCTTAACAGCTTCTGGCGATAAGCTCAAACAAAAAAACAGCATTACCAGAGCCAGTGTTTGCTCTGCGCTGTCTGAAAGGACAACTCAAAGAATATGTTACTTCTCATACACTCTCACATGAGACAGTAGCAATGTATATTTGTGGGTTAATTACATTGTTTTTATAACCTTTTATCAGTTTTGCACATTTCAATAAACATTTTAATAAGGTATATCAGTATTAATTTCAAAATCCATACTTTTGTGTATGTGCTTAGACGTTAAAAATGCTTTACTGGAAAAATGTTGATTTATGTTGATTTTTAAATGTTGATCAAAGATGTTGAACATACCATCTTGATGGAGCTGGATGTTCAAAACACCATAGTTGATGGCATTAGTGTTACGAAATACTACATCTCATGATGGCATTAGATGTTGAAATGCCATCTTGATGGTATTGCTGTTCATCTATTTCTCCTTTCTTTTATGACTGTCACCACCGTCAATAACTTTTTTTTTTATCATGAATCTATTTATCTCCTCCTCTGCAGAGTGGGCATACAAGTCGTCCAGCCACTGGCACCTGCAAACCCAGACCCAGGTCTGGTCTGTGAATTGCTCTCCTCCACGCAAGCTGACCAACACCTGGGGGGTGCACCTCTCTAAGTCTGGGGGTGCAGTGCACAACCATCAGCCACCATGACAGCGCTGCAATTTCTTCCACCTGGTTTTCACCCCTGGATCCAGACATGCAATGACGTCAGCACACTTACGTGCTGACATCCACTGTGCTCCAACCCTCTGCTGTAAGCCACTCCTGTAGTGCACTAGACTTCTGTTAGGTGCCATTGCGGAGTGACGTGAACTGCTCTACCCACCCCAGAGAGGGAGGCGAGCAGTTGTGGGATGCTCCATTCTCTCCCTCCCCTGCCAACCCCCAATGGTGCAGGTCCATTCCTGAACCTGGGTCACCAGCGTAGCACGAGGTGTGGCATCCAGAACCTTAGCCCTCAGCACCACCAGGCCAGCACCACCATCAATAACTTCATTTTGCAGCCATATTGTCTTTGACTAAAGTTTGTTTCTAGTCACTGTTACACAGCGCTTACTTGAATCGCTGGTCCCGTGATGTGTTTTGCTCTGCTCCGTGTGCTGCACTCAGAGCCCTGTTGAACACACGCTTTTCTGTATCACTTTCCTGGCCCTTACATAGTTTCAGCAGTGTTTCTGGGCAGCCAAGAGAGCACAAGATGTTAGTTATCAGTTTGGGAGGGAAAAATGAGTGGAATGGCGCGAGTGTACGGCCGGACAAAATGAAACAATAGTCAGTGAACCCAGGAAATCAGAAAACATGGAATCAGCAAAGATTCACTTCTGTTGTGGAGTGGATCATCTGTACATGCAACACAAGGTAATGTAGCAGTTGATCGGCAACACTCGTTTCAGTACAGAACACTGCATGTAAAGGTACCTTCTGTTATGTAGCTCCTTGTAACTGTTCTGTAACTCCTTTGTTTTGAATGTGTAGGGGGAGGGGCATGGAGCCACAGCAACAGAGTTGCTGAGCTCAATTAGGTCCACAGCTGTAGTGATTGTCTGCTGTGAGTAGGCAAAGGTGTGACTAGCTTAGCTATGGCTCATTTAAAATTCATACTTGCGGTTCTGGTGGATATAGCACAGCAGGAAAGATTCTAAACCACAGAAAGGGACTTATAATTGATGTTGTCTCACATGGCAGGCAACAAATTTCAATAGCAGCTCGAGTGGCAGAAGAAGACTTGGTCCCATTTAGCAGTGATTGCAATGGCATTAGTAACTCACACTAGCTTTATCTGCAGGGGAAGCAGTGCCACTCACTACACTGAAAGAGGTGGATGGCATGTGGGACAACTGTTGAGTTGCTGGCAGCAACCTCCAGGTCAACATTGGGCAGCAGAGCATCTCCTGTGGTGGTGGGATCATTCCATCCAAGTTCCTCCTGATTGGAGTTGCACTCAGAGTACAGGACCAGAGCAACCAAGCAAACAGCATTGCACGTCAAGTCTTCGGTGCTAAACTTCAGCCTGGAAAACAACTTGCAGTGTTTTTGTTTGCTTTTTGTGGCAAGTACTATAGATTGTCTCAAACTTCCAGATATTTTACTAGCTCCTACAGTAGTCCACACAATGGGCTATTGGTATAAACTGTAGGTTGTGTACATGCATATTTGCTGGATTGATTATTCTTAGTACGCCAACAGTGCTCAGTTTGTTTATTAGGTCAGTGGTGGCTTGTATGTAACATTAATGACCCAGGCTGTCACTGGGAGCATGTTCACTCTAATTGGGGATTTATTCATCATTAAATAGTTGCTGAGAAGAAATTCGCTGAGCGGTTAGAAACTTTAAGGCATCATTCTAATCCCAAGCATGTACTCACTACTTGCTTTCCATACAGAGCAGCAACTACAGTGTGATTTAGTAACAGAGTCTGTTTCTAGCATGATTGGGGGAACTATCAGAAATGTGTTTTAAAACTTACTCCTACAAAGTTCTTGACTGTTTAGTTTGTTGGCTTTGAGTTTGTATTTTTTTTCCATATTACTTTTTACCTTTGGTTTTTCCATTTTCTTCCCAAGCACCCCCTCCCCCTTGCAGCATAAACGTGCATGTGTGGAGGCACGCACATGTCATGTCTCCACACTTCTGTGTCTCCCAACCACCAGTGCTGCCCTCCAGCCTCCACTAGGGGGCAGCCAAGGAGTGGGACAACAGCCTCCCTTTCCCAGGAGAGGATAGTAGTCCAGCAGATGCTTAATGCTTTCCCTCCCCTGCTGACTCCCGGCAACACGGGGTTGCTCCCAATCCCGGGTCACCGGCATGGCATGGGGTGTGGCGTCCAGTGCCTCAACCCTCAGCACTGCCAAGATGGCTTTGAGTTTGTATTTAAAGAGGTATCTCTATAAATTACAGCAATGTGAACCATTGGTAATAACAAAGAATGTTAAACCAGGATATCCCATATTTGAAAAATAACTCTGAGAGCCCTTTTACTGCATACCTTTATGCAAGTTTACTTTGCTTTCCAGTACTTCTTTCTTCCCACTCTAAAATGTTTCCTAACCTTGGGGATCTTCTTGTCATTATAGGTTCTGCTGCAGGCTGGGATTCTGAGGAAGGCCTGGGGATCTGTTGTGTGTGGGCTGGTGATGAATATAAGATGAACTTGGCCCCCATTACAAAAGGGTCCTTACCTGTGCTTTCCTGACCTATTAGTGGCGGCTGGGGAGGGGCCTCAGGTTCTTATTTGGTTCAGCTTCCAGGAACCATTACTGTTTCACTGTTAGAGCTGCACTACACAGATGGTGTTCCAAAGGACCTGAAGATTGGTCTGGTGCTTCATATACTGTCTGAGAGCCATGCATGTGGAGCAGGTAATCAATACTTTGATGCATGCAAGGACAATCGCTTTTCGAACAGACAGTGAAACTTTTTCAAAACAAGTCTATCTATGTGTTTTATTTTTAAGATGAAGTGTTGCTGAAAAATTATCTGGCATGTGAGTGTGTGTGTATCTCTCATGTTCAAATAAAAGCCAGAGAAACAATTTTGTTTATCATTTTATTATTACATTTTCAACACAAAATACACAGTGACAATGCTTTTAGATTTAACCTTGTAACATCTCATAGACACAAGAGAAGATTAAGATCTTCCCTATTTGAGTTTCATATTTATTGTATTTAATTTATCAGTTTGTTAATTTTAGCCCCTGCATTATCATGTCCAATAAGTCCAGTATGTCCAATAACTACCCAGCAAATACAAGCAAACAAACATTCTGCACTGACAAATGCTTCTTTTTGATGTGATAATGCATTGACTTGAAATACAAAGCTGTATATAACTGTTTGTATCTCTGTCCCAGCACTTTAAGCACATTTTTACTGGGTATCATTCAATATAACACCATATGATGTCATTATCAGGTCATAACTTGGAGCCAGATCTAAGGAGATAACTGAAGCTGCACTGCCCATTCCCCTGAGGAAGGTAGGCGCCTGAAGCACTGGGGAAAAAGTAGCAGCTGGAGAGGCTCCGAGAGATTTTCTCCTTTCGATTGATTTTTAAACAGAGTAGCACATAACACAGAGGATAATGTATGACCATCAATGAACAACTGCGCTATACTTCCTTCGAGTGGTTCCCATGGCAACGAAGGTAAACATCAAGCGCGCAGCTCAAGAGGTTTACCAAAGTTGCCATGGGAACCATGAGAAGCAAGCTTTGCGTGGTTGTTCATTGATGGACATACATTGTCTTTTATAGTGTATGGTCATCAGTGAAGTACCTAAGCTGCTTTAAATGAATGCTGCAACACATTACAACGATGTGACATTTGTAGCCAAACCAAAAGAGCTTCTGCTTGCTTATCTTGCCACACAGGAAATGAGACATTGAGGAGTTTTAAAAGTGGACATTTTTAATGATAGGACAGCTGAGGAAACAAAACAATTGCAAGAACATTGCTTTACACTTTTAAACTTAAAACACTATTAACTATAACGAAGTCTACAAACAAAACAGTTGCATCCCAACAGTCATTTGGTTTAGATCATGTGGGTTGATAGACCAATCAGAAGTGCTGTGATGTTCCCGGTGGTGCTGAGGGTCGAGGCACTGGACACCACACCTCGCACCACGCTGGCGACCCGAGTTCAGGAATGAGCCTGTGCCATTGGGGGTCGGTGGGGAGGGAGACGATTGAGCATTTGGAGGACAGCTCTTCTCTCCCAGAAGGGAAGGGGTTGCGCTCCCGCCGAATGACTGCCCCCAGGTGGAGACCTAGGGGAAGTGCAGATCTGAGGGCGCATGAAAGGGGTTGGTGCTGTGGGACGTCCGTGGACATGCACACATCTCTACACACACACACACATGTCTGGCGTGTGTACCCCAGCAACAGGGAGCAGGAGAGAAAATGGAGGAGAAAATCAAAGGCCGCAGGATGAAAACTGACTCTCCACAGGCTCTGCTCCCAGGCCAGGCAGAAAAGTAAACCCCAGTAATTCCAGGATGTTGGGGCTGGGAGGATCAGTCAGAAGGGGGCATGGAGGACAGGAACACAAATAAAATATGGAAAAAAAAAGAAGTGCTGTGATGCGTTGAAATATGCTGCAAACTCTGTGCAAGTTCACCGTAGATGCAATGACACAAAACAGAAGAAAACAAAGCTGTTTTTTAATAACCACCTTACAATGTTGGAGCTGGCAGTATAGCCTAGAGGTTACAGTAATGAGCTGTGAATGATCTTGATACATCCAACAGACAGACCTGGATTTGATTCCTACAACCTCCACTTGCATACTGTGTGACTCTGTACAAGTCACTTAACCTCCCCAGTGCTCCCGGTTCACCCCTGAAAACAGGCATTTGTGCCTAGTGGGCCTTACCTGGTTAACAAAGAATGAAAAAAAATATATATGCTTACTTTTTCAACTACTTTGCAAACAGCAGCAGAATATCGAGAGAGCATGAGTGCAGGCTTGTTTGTGATGCGTTGTGGGGGGAGACAGAGAAAAACACATATCACATTAACTTCCTACTGCTTATCTTCAAAGAATGAATCCCGGATTACTGCAATGCATTTCTTTTTCTGTGGGCTATAGTAGTTGTTAAAATTCAGCGTAATGCCCTGCTGAAATATGCAGTGGTCCCCAAACAGGCTAAAATTTGTTAAATCAGACAATGGGAACAGCGGCACATTTTTAACTGCAGTTGCAGAATAGGGTTACTGAAACAGCAGCTGAAGAAGCAGATGCTGAAGGCTGCTGATTACTGTTGTTGTACTGACTACCAAATATTTCAGAAATCCTTTTCTGCTTGGCTTCTGACATGTAGCTATAGTGACTGATTGATTAATTCATTGATTCACTGATTGGTTCATTGATTGATTGAGTGTAGGCTCCTAGGGCCAGAAACTTGATGTACCTCCGTGGGGGGAACTGAACTGTCCACCAGACGTTGAAAGACTGTTTTGCATGTGAAGTGATTTGTAATCCATTTTTCAACTGGCAGGCCTGCAGAAGTTTTTATGACCTGCATCATTGTGTGGATTTTGTTTTCACCCAGTGTCATTGACCGAAATCATAATGACACTCCTGGCTTAAAATAGAGGTTGAGTACAAGGTAAAAGGGAGAGTCGGGTGACATCATGGTTGGTGGTCTTTGAGCTGCATATGTAGTAAAGGCCTTTATGGGATCCCTGTCCGATCATTCACAGTTTGAGTACATCCTGGGTTTCATAGCCCTAATGTCCCTTGGGTTTTCACCAAGGTGGAATTTTATCTGGCACTCTGTGTACTTGAGATACTGCTGCCCATTAGTGTCCTGCAGTAAACAGAGATCTCCCCCCCCCCCATTTTAATGCATACTGCTGTGCTGTCCTGAGAGCATGGTAAAGCTTGTTGTTGATGAACAGTATGTTAAGAAGTGCCACAGGATTGTGCATGCCAAGGGTGCCAGTGGTATACAGTTTGTCAATGTCTGCAGGGAATAGGGCTTCTGCCCTGTAAGGTTTGCTTCCTTTGCCCATTTCTTTTAAAGAATTGTTGCTTGGCTGTGAGGGTGTCAAGCATATCAGTAATGTTCTTGGTATTACCGTGAAATATAACATGTCCGTAGTTATGCTGCAACAGGTAGCAATCTAGACTCCCTAATATGCCTCTCAATGTTGTGTGCTCATACTCCATACCGTCATGCCTTTTGATTTTATAGATAAAATCTGCAACCAGACCATCTAGCTCTTTGACTAGGATAGCAGAAATACTACGTGACTCCTCCGCATGTGCCGGGTAAGATTTGAAAAGTTGAACATCTGAGTTTGTCTTTTTTAGGGTCCATTTGTCACACTGTTGCTCTATGAAAGTCATGCGGTGAGTGCACTCTGGTTTAGAGAAAATTGATGCCTCCATTGTGTGATGCCATTTTGTACTGTGTTTTGCTGCTTGAGGTGTTAAATGGTAAAACTGCCAGTTTGAACTGTGCTTTAAAAGCCTAGGAACAGTCGGTCGGGATGGGAGTCATGGTGACAGCAGCACAAGGGTGTGCAAGTTTGTTATACCATCGATGTGACACAAATGTGATGATACAACAGCAACATGATGTCACATCAGTGGTATAACAACAATGTAAAAAGATAGATTTTGGTAGATAACAATGTTCTACCATATATTAGAACACAGTATTGCACTATGTAAAAGATGGTTTTAAAATAAATTAAGAGAGACACCAAGCCACTGTTTGTGTATTTATTTCAAGCCTCTCCACGTGGTATGGGTTTGCTTCCTTCTTTTGTTTTTTGTTTCTGTTTTGATTGGCTATCTGGAGTGCACCACAGCATGAGTTGATTCACAGATGTGTTGTGAACCAGGAGTCTATACAGAGGCTAGATCACCATCCTCCTTCTGCTAATGATCCCTGTCCCCGTGCAGCCCAGTACCCAACTTGCCTTCCCCACAGCCCTACTAATCCATGCCAATGCCTTCATTTTCTCCATTATTAGCACCCCAGGTCCATCTCCTCAGATGTGCTTTCCACTACCATGCCATCCATTCTATACTCCTTGCTCTGGTTTTAGGCTTCTATGTGGATTATCCTACACTTTTTAGCATTACATTTCTGCTGTAACATCTCAACCACCCCTGTAGTTTTTCAAATATTTCTTTATGGCCCTTATTCCCGCTGCGAGATTTTTGTATCATCTGCAAAGAGGCATATTTTACCCGGAACCCTCTCCCCATACAAGTTTTATTTTCTTCTCAAACTCTGAGAAATTATTGTTTCATCAAAAACTGAGATTATTGATTAGTACTGCTATAATGCTTATGTCTAGTATAGATTGTTGCATATTGTATACTTAATAGCTCCTGACATCCTGGGGAAACTATGGCAAAATATAATGTTTAGACACATTTCAGCTCATTCAGCAGTATCCTTTCTAAAATCATAATAACTATTCACATTATCCTAAGAACAGGATCACTGCCCGCATGACTTAATCTGCCCTAGCTGCTTGTCTACACCTACGGTGGCAGCTATCCGAATCTTCCCTTTACCACAGAACAGTGTTACAACATCAAGGCTCTGCATAACAGCACCCACACATCAGCACCACATGAAAGAAATGCCCAAAATAGAAAAATTGGCAAATCAGCAGCAGCCTGAGTAAACAAAACAAGGTAATGATTTAGCCAAAGTAGTACCATAAGGATGCTGCACTAAGGAAGAAATGGTGTTGTGCATTAACTTTAGATGGTAACACTGTTCTGCGGTAAAGAGAAAGATTAGGATAGATACCACTGTAGCAACAAACTCTGTTTAATAAATCAGAAATGTTTTGACAAGAACAGATTAGGATTTTATACATACTTCTCAACCACTAAGAATTTCACATAGTACTGTGATTTTTACACTCAGATTTACCCTTGCTCCGTGAAGGCTTATTGATGTTTTTCATAATGTTAGACTTATTTCTGGGCACACAAACTATTAAAATATTGAACTAACTTGATAACATTCCTTAACATTTAACATATGTGGCCCACTATTTTTTGAAATATTATTTTTTAACACAAGAAAGTGCTACACATTCTGGCCAATTGCTTTGAATTTTGAAGGCCTGTGCTGTGTATTTTAATGCTAAGAGATTAAGAGGTATAATTTTAGAAGCAGAAGATTATGGTGGCAGGCATAGACAAAAAAATAGAGCAGATGGCATCTAGAGAGTAGTGATCTTTTTTGTGTGCTGATGCACAAAGTTATGAAGGGAATTTTTTTTTTATTTATTTTGTTTAAATGTTGCATACAATGCAGGATAAGTTCTATAAAAAACAAATCTCATTTACAGAAAGTCCCAAGTCATCATGGAAACAATAACAACATAAACTACATTCACAAAATCAGCTAAAACAAGTGCAAACAGATTGTTCCTGCAATCCTTTTAAGACCCATTTGAAAATATCAAGGGCAGAGGAAATTCTGAGTTGAGGAAAGAGAGGATATTCCATGAAAATGGACCAGCACATGAGAGGCATTCTTTCCCAAATTGTGATTGAAACTTGGGTAAGGAATAATCACACTGAGGCATGTCTCTAAGGCTGTATAAATAAGTTGGGGTCTGGTTGTACGCAGTTTTGTAGATAAGGGCTAGCCAATGAAAAGTACATCTGGAAGGGGGCGACAGCCAATTTAATTGATGCAGTAGGGCACAGTGGTGCTCATCCCATTTAGATTTTAAAATTAATCATAGTAACTGACAATGAACAGTGTTTAAGGGGAAAAAATGTGAAGCAGGGGTTTGGCGTTAAATAGTGTTGCCATAATCTAAAATAGGGAGAATGGCTTGTTCAATAAGGCAAGACAAGGCAAGGCAACATTTATTTAAAAGACGCCCAATCCCTGAGGCCCTGGGCGCCATACAATCAATTAAAACAAGCATTTTAACATAATAAATATAAAAATGTACACATAAATACAGATCATTACAGAACTAAACATTTAAATATAAATCTTTATCAAAACATTAAATTAAATTAGATTAAATGCCTTAGAGAAGAAAAAGGCCTTTAACTGGGCCTTAAAAACATCCACCGATGAAGCCTCTCTGACCATAGTCGGTAAGGAATTCCACAGAAAAGGGGCCGTGGCACTAAATGCCCTATCGCCAGCTGATTTCAGCCTAGTTCTGGGAATGGTCAGGAGGCATTCATTGGAGGAGCGAAGAGGGCGCGCAGAGAAAGCAGGTGACAGAAGGTCTAGTAATATGCTTATGGTCCAAGGTTGACAGACAATGACTTGCATATTTTAGGTGACCCAGACATAGACAGACCTTTAAAATAGTTTTGTCAATGTGGGTTTTAAAGGTCAAGGAGGAATCGAAAATGAGACCAAGATATTTGAATTCACTTACAAGCTTGAGTGGTTAGTTATACAGACAGATTAAAAAGGAAGAATTTGCCAATGACAAAGCAGACTGAGACCCAAAGAGCAGAGGCAGAGTCTTTTTACTATTTAAGAGTAGTAAATTCTTGGAAAACCAGTTCACAATTTTGTCTAAGTCGCCCTGGAGACTCGAGGAAATAAGAGATGGATTTTTATGAGCATAAAATGGGATGTGTCATCAGTATAATGTCTAACTGAGCAATGGTCTACAACAGAGGGAAAGGAAGATACAAAAACATTAAATAGACTAGGACCATGTATAGACCCTTGAGGTACCCCAGTAGAGATGGACAGTGGAGAAGAAAAGACAACTATTCCAGTAAACAGACTGAGTTCTCCCATGTAAAGACTATAAAATGAGAACCAAGTAGTAACATTTGTGCAGAAGTCGTAAGAAGATAGGCCAGTTAAAAACAATGAGTGAAAAGCAATGAGTGATTGATCATGTCAAAGGCTTTATATAAATCAATGAAAACAGAACATACAAGACATTCTCTATCCAGAGCCCTAGATCCAGAGTCATGAAAATCGATCAAAGCTGTTTTGGTAGAATAATTCGGTCTGAAGCCCACATAAAAATTGGAGATAATCTAATAATTAGTCAGGTATTCAGTAATCTGAGATAGGACTATTGTCTCCAAGAATTTAAAGATTATTGGGAGCAAAGAAATTGGGTGGTAATTTTCTGCTAAGGACTTGTCCCCGCCTTTGTGTATAGGGGTAACTTAATAATGTTTCCATGCAGAAGAAAAAGTTTGAGTGATAAGAGATAAGTTAAAAATGTGGGTCAGAAAAAGGTCCAGAATGTCAGCACTGCTTCTGAGTAAAAAATTGTCATAGATTCCCTTAGCAGAGTCCTCTTTCAGTGAAGATAGCAATTTAAATACTTCAGCAGATTACTATATCTGAAGTAGAATTTAGGTCTTGAGAGAGGGGACCTTGTTAGGGGATCAAAATATAATCCAGTGGAAGATAAACCAGCCTTTTTCAACAGCAAAGCAGGAGCCTCAGAAAAAAATGAATTAAACATACCATGTATACCTTCCTTATAGTACACAGCAGAACCGCCTTGGGATACATTAGTATCTGAAGATGCGGATGGTACCTTTGAAACAGTCAACCATGCACCAGAATTTCTTAGGATTATTTCTAACATTAGCTACATTTGTCTTGAAGAACGAAGATTTAGATTTATTTATAATGGAAATAATAATAACAAAATTTATGGAAAGTCTGCTACGCTTCTGGAGTATCTAGTTTCTTGGCCGGGAAAGAAGTCGCCCAAGGAACGTGTTTGGATTTAATTCTATTTTCAAAGAAAGGGGCAATTTGGTTGCAAAGCAAATTGAATTGATGAAAGAAATAATCCCAGGCAGCATCTGCATTAGAGAAAGAAAACAACTCCCCCCAACTGATCTTAAGCAAACCAGAGAGAAAAGTCTCCAAATTAAAGTTTTTAAAACAGCGAAACTTAATGGTGTTTGGAGTAAACTTAGGAGGAGAAAGATTCATCGTGGAAAAAATAAGGGCATGATCACTGAATAACTTTCCCTGGCAGCCAGAAGAGCTAACTGGGAGCTCAGGGGAGGCAAAAATCAAATCTAAGATGGTAAAAACCTTACAATTTGAATCATAACATGCTGTATCTTTAATTAGCTGATTCGAACCAAAAGGGGCAAGGGAAGACTTCAGTTTGAGTCCCCTACTGGAGGGCCATGTTGCGTTAAAGTCACCCATTAAAACAGTGAGGGAAATCACCCAGGGAGTTAATCAATACAATGGTGAGAATTTAGTTGCTTTAAATTTAAGGGGCAGCACTGGCTGCCAACTGAAATCTCCTTTCCAGACAGTTTTATAGAAGCAAACACAGAATTAATCAAGCCACCCATGGTGTCAGGTTTGACAAATGAGCAGGAAATGGGAGTATGAACCAACAGAGCTGCACCATCACCATCACCATGTCTGTTCCTGTCAGATCTAAAAACGGTATAGTTTTGAAGATTGATATTGGAATTGACTCCAAATATAGAACATACATGAACTACCAGCTGAAATTTATATAAAAATTATGCATTTTCAAAGTTCCCTCTAAAACAGCCTCAATGTGCTTACGCAACTTGGTATGGTGTTGTGCTTGTGCAACTTACTAAATAAACTTTGATGCAGCCATTCACTTCTCTGTGTCTCAGGAGTACCACCCTGAAGTGATGCCAAAGGCAAGAAACCCTGCAGAAGGGTTCCACCCCTAGAGGTACCACAGGAAGTATTCTCTTAGGCTAAAGGTAGCTTATGAAAAGCCCAAAAAGAGAGTAGATTGGAAAACATTGCAGAGGTAGCAAGTTGGTATCAAAATTTGAACATACACATTGATCAGCAGAGATAAGGGTAATGGTCAGAGATAACTGAAATGAGTAACGATTTTAATGTTGGTCAATTGAATTATAATGAGAGGGCATGACTTCCTGAGGAGAGAGGGAACAACAAGAAGGGCCACCATCCATCTCCATCCAACAGTGGAATCCTACCTAAATAACTGCAGAAACCTACAATACCTAAGTATCTTAGAAAATTATAACTAAAGTAACTAGATATTATAACCTTTGGCACTCAGGAGAGGAAAATTCCCCTTTGAGAAGGAAACATCTAGGGATCCAAGGCCTCGTTCACCTTCCCTCCAGTGAATGATTTAGTATCCTAATCCAAGAGAAGGAACATATTTCAAATGGGTGGAAAGCTCTCATGATCCCTCTAACAGGAGCACCACGGTACCCCCAAGGCAGGAGGAGGAGGAGGAGAGCAATGACCACTGAGGCACTCAGCCAGCCTGCCGACTAAAAATAGACCAGGTGAACCAGAGACAGTCATAGGGAGAATAGTGTAGAGGGTACCGCCAAACCCAATTCAGCTAGCTAAAGGAGCACTCCTTAAGTGTGAGAGCTCCAGCCCTCTTAGCTGAAGTCTTAAATTCTACATTAGGAGGTGCCATCAATTGGCTGCATGGGTAACACTCTGCTTGGAGTGAGGACATTCCCACTATGGGCCAGATGAGAAGGACCCCACCCTGAGGTTCACATGCTCAAGATGCAGACTTCGGTGCAGAATGAGACTATCAGCTGCAAGACAGTAGACAGCTTCAAGAGGGGTTGGGATAGGTGAAGGGGTAATAGGATGGGAGGAAAGGAGGGGAATAGCAAATGTAATGTTAGCAGGGTAGACCCCACCCAAAACAGAGCTAATTGAATGGTTAAAGTTTCAGTATGAAAGAAGTCAGAAATGAACTGCTGAGGTTTTGGTAAAAATATGGTTTGGGAAAATTCTGAGGCTGTAGCTTAGGTAGCAGGTTAGGGATGGGGAGGCCGGGCAAAGCCAGCAGCCTGGAAGAGGTAGGAGGCTATTCTAAAATTGCAACAAATGAGCCTGAATAACACAAACACAGGGAGTGACAGCTAGTTGAGCAATATGAGCCTGGATCAGGTGCAAACAATTAAGGTGGAAGCACAGGAGACAGTAGAGAAACAGTGGTGTGAACCGAAGCATATAATCACAGTTGCAGGAAAACTGAGCATACAGATAACAATATAGTGAATTGAGGGTCTGCATTGTCTGGTGAGTAAATGGGAGCCTGAGAGCTCAGGTGCAGGATTAGCACAATACAAGCAAAGGACAACAGGGCAGTAGGAAAACTAGAAGGCCACCCAAAAAGAAAACACAAAATGAAAAAGACAAACACAGGAGAACAGAAAAACAAGTAACACAAGAAGCACACAGCAGCTGGAGGCAGAAAATACTAACCAAAAGCAGAAGAAATGCAATGTACAGAGCCCAGCACGACCAAATAGAGCCCAGGGCACAAGCAATGCTGGGTGGGGGGGGATGGCCCAGCAGGCCCCAAGGGAGAAGACAGACCGACAGAGCCTACCACTGCCAAAGGAAAATGTTTGTGAATGAAGCAGGAAGGAAGTGTTTAAATAGGTCAGGTCAGCCCCTTGAACCACAGGATGAGTGGAGTAACTGATAGATTTCTTTGGGTGACAAAGGAAGCAAATAAGGGGGTTGGCGTGGTGGATGTCACCTACCTTGATTTCAGCAAAGCCTTCAACACCATCCCACACGAGAGGTGGGTTAACAAGATGAGTTGTCTGGGCATGGGTGAGAAGGTAGTAAACTGGGTTAGGAACTGGCTAGTGGACAGGAGGCAGAAGGTGGTGGTAAACAGAGTACAATCTGGGGATGGGGCTGACAAGCAAGGTACCACAGAGATCAGTCCTTGGGCCAGTCCTGTTCAATGTCTTCATTAGTGGCATTACAGCAGGGCTGGAAGGAGAGGTCTGCCTGTTTGCAGATGACACCAGGATCCGTAACAGGGTGGATACTTCAGAAGAGGTAGAGAAAATGAGAAAAGACCTGGGGAAGCTTGAGAAATGGTCTGAGGAGTGACAACTGAGATTTAATTCAGAAAAGTTCAAAATTATGCACCTGAGCCATAGAAACCCAACAGAGAGCTACAGGATGGGGGGGATTGCTGGCAGATTGGGGGGGTGCTGGCAGTCACCAAGGAGATAAGGGACCTGGGGGTTATTATTTCACACAACCTGAAAATGTTGAAGCAGAGTATCAAGGCAGCAGGGAAGGCCAGTGGCATGCTAGGGTGCATAGGCAGGGGTATCATGAGCAGAAGACGTGAGGTAGTGATGCCATTATATAAAACTCTGGTCAGGCTACACATTGAGTACTGTGTGCAGTTCTGGAGGCAGCACGTTCAAAAGGACATTAACAGGCTGGAGACAATCCAGAGAACGGCGACTAAGATGGTACAGGGCTTGCACCACAAAACTTACAAGAAGAGATTAAGGGATCTCAATATGCACTCACTGGTGGAGAGGAGGGAGAGGGGGACATGATAGAAACATTCAAGTACCTCAAGGGCATAAACAAGGTGCGGAAGGAGACATCTTCCAATACAGGAGGAGTACAAGAACGAGGGGGCATGACATGAAATTGGAAGGTGGCAGGTTACAAGGGAATGTGAGGAAGTTTTTCTTTGCATGGAATGGTCTGCCACAAGAGGTGGTGGGCGCAAGCACTGTGGTTGGATTTAAACATGTATTGGACAGGCATAAGGGAACCATACAGGTAAAGTGGAGGGAGGGTCAGAAGCCGTAGTCAAGTACAGGGCTACGGGCAGTCTGGATGGGCCTAGCGGTCCTTATCTGCCGGCAGTTTCTATGTTTCTAGTAAGCCTTTCAAAAACACTTTTTAGGTTTCATTTTTGTTGATCCAAATGCCCATTGTCTCATCGTATTACTCTGGGTTGCTGTGGCCACATTTCTGGGGCACCTATATAGTTGCAATTTGGTGGTGCAAAGTGGTTGCAATATTTATTTCACTACACTGTTCAAACTTGTACTCTACTCTGTCATACACATAGGGCTGGCAAGCCTTTTATTGCACCAACACAATAAGGGTGTGTGGCCAAAGAGAAAGGGGTGGAAGACAGCATGATAATAATGCACTGTGCTGTGCAAAGGCACTTCCTAGCCCCCAACAGCTGGCCACATGCCACAGTGCCTCCAGCACCTATAAAACTCTGAAAAGCAGTTCCAGAGAGATAGCGCAGGCATGTGACGCTGACTGAGGACTCAACAAGGGACTGGTTTGGGGAGGGACCTTTAATATACAAGTTGTGTGGTGGGGAATGGGGCAAGGGAAGGGGTTGCACTGAACACTGGGAACAAAATCAAGCTGATGGAACCATTGGGGGTCACTAGACCACCAAAGATGATTGTCAAGAAATATCAACATTAAAAACCTACTCCGACCTCAAGCAAGCTATAAGCTATGGGGTTGGTGGTGGATAAACATACTTGAGGCAGTAACGTCTCATGCCATAGCTTCTGAACATGGCAACTTTCCAAGCAACTAGCACAATGCAAGACCCAGACTTCCCCAGTGGGTGCAGTTTTAATGTTAGTGGACAAATATACTATTTATGGCAACAAACATGTGGTGACCATCATTGGTACTGTGGCAGCCACTGGGTATGATTCCTCCTCCAGTGGCTAAGTCGGACCTTTGTGAATAGTAGTTTTCAGTGCAGTAGAATGAGGGGTCTATTTGCACCCCTAAAATCTGCCACTGTCGACTGGAACTGTGTTTCACGCCCCTGTCATCTGATCATAAGGGCATGTCACTTTGAGCATCTAAGGCAGCATAACATACATTTTCTATGATTTGACCTTTAAAAGGTGTATAAAAGTCCTTCAAATGTGTGTTGCCAATCTGAAGCAAAGGGGTCTTGCCAATTATGTAGCAAAAAAATGTGTGAAAAATTGATATCTAAAAAGTTGTTAGTACTGTTGCATCATTAAATCCACAGTGTGTTGCAACTCACACACACACATACACACACACACAGAGCTGTAAATAGCTACATGGCTAAAGTCACAGCTGTCCTACCTATCATTTCACTTGTTCGTATCAGCTGTTACTACTCTTATATTTTTGTACCCATATGTAACTTGCTCTTACAAGCCGATATTCATTTATGTTAATAAGTGGCAAAACAAGAGCATGTTCCTAACATGATGCTGCAATCTTCAAAATGCAATAGGTTACTTGGCTACTTCGTTGGTTGAAGACAGAAGAAGGTGTTAGCCCATCGTGACTGTCTCCCACACTGTGTGGCATTACATTAGAAGTCCATATACTGTGTTTGTCAAGTTCTGTTTTGAACTGATCACAGTCGTTAAGTTCCCCCAAACATTGAGGGAGTTTGTTCCAGACTCTAGGGGCCCTAATTGTGAAATAATTATGTCTTAGTAGTATCTGCTCTGCGTGTTTCAAATTGCTTATTATAGGATCTCAGGGTTTGCGGCCTTGCCAGGGGAGTAATACTGTATGCTGACATTAGTTCTTGGTTCTTTGTTATATTGCAAAAATGCAAGTAGTCTCCCCTTACCCTTCTTTTCTCAAATGACATTAGATGTAATTCCTGTAACCTGTTGTCATAAGGTCTATGTTTCAAGCTGGTGATTAGTTTAGTTACCCTTCTTTGAACATTTTCCAGAAGGTTAATGTCTTGTGAACACACGAGCATATGAAATTGCCAGCAGAAACAGGCCTCATGGTCAATTAAGTCTGCTTGAGTGTGCAGCTAACACCTCATCTCGCAGCTGCCCCTCCAGCCCCCCCTCCCAATATCCCTTACCCTTACCCTGTCCCAACCCCTCTTGAAACTGCCCACCATCTTACAGGACACTATCTTGTCTGGTAAGGTGTTCCATTTGTCCACTACTCTTTCACTAAAAAAATATCTCCTCATCTCCCTCCTGAATCTTCCCCCTCTAATCTCAGTCCATGCCCTATTGTGTCCCTCCCCTTTCTCATCTGGAAAATCCCTTCTGTGTTGGTCTTGTTTATCCCCTTTAGATACTAAAATGTCTCAATTATATCCCCCATCCCTCCTCTCCTCCAGTAAATAAATATTCAACTCTCCTAGCCTGTCCTCGTAGGGTTTGCTCTCCAATCCCTGGATCATGTTTGTGGCTCTCCTCTGCACCCCTCCAACAATCTGATGTCCTCCTTCAGGAATGGACACCTGTTCCGCATGCAATACTCCAGGTGGGACCTGACCAATGACCTACACAGGGACAGGATAACCTCCCTCCTTCTGAAGGAGATCCCTCTTGCAATACACCCCAGCATTTTGTTGGCTTTTGCTGCCACCTTCCTGCATTGAGCAGAGTTGTTCATGCTCCCCGTAATGATCACTTCTAGGTCCTTCTCCTCTGTGGAGCTCCCCAACTGTACCCCACTCAAGTGATAATCCCTCCCCGGTTCCTGGCTCTGAAGTGCAGAACCTTGCACTTCTTGGCATTGAACCCTGACTGCCATGTTTCCGCCCACTCCTGCAGCTTAGTCATGTCCTCCTGCAACCCTTTCCACTCTTCTGCATCATCAACCACAGCTCCCATCTTGGTATCATCTGTGAACAGACTGATCTTGCTCTGGATCCCGTGTGAGATATCTGCAACAAAAATCCCAAACAGCACCTGTCCCAGTACCAAGCCCTGTGGTATGCAGTGGCAAGAGGTTCCCCACCACCACCAACAACCTTTGCTGCCTTTCCTTTAGCCAGTTTGTGATCCATTTCACCAATTTTTGGTCCCACCCCCACATGTTCCAGTTTTCCCCCCAACCTGCCATGTAGCACTGAATCAAAGGCCTTACTAAAGTCTAAATGCAGGACATCCACTGCATGGCCCTTGTCCAGTTCCCGCATCACCCAGTCATAGTACTCTACAATGTTTGTCTAGCAGGATCTGCCTGCTACAGACCCATGCTGTTGACCATCCTGGAGACCGTCTTCCTCCAAGAAGCTCACTATCCTCTCTTTTAGGATGGTCTCCATGAGCTTTCCCACAATCAATGTGAGGCTCACTGGTCTATAGTTTCCCGGTTCATCCTTTGGGTCACTTTTGTGGATGGGCACCACATAGGCCATTCTCCAGTCCTGTGGTACACATCCCATGTCCAGGGAGGTATTGAACAGGTCGACCAGTGGCCCAGCCAGGTCCTCTGCCAACTCCCTTAGTACCCTAGGGTGAATACTATCAGGTCCAGGTGCTTTGTCCACTCTTAATGCCCTCAACCCATCTAGTATCCTGCTCTCTGTAATTCCTACATCTGTCGCCTCCTCCCCCCCTACCTACACACCCCTGGACTGGGGTAACTGCCCCCCCTTCTCTTGCATGAATATAGAGCAGACGTATTCATTCAGTGCCTCTGTCCGCTCTGTCCCTTTCTCCACCCACCCTCCACCCTTCTTAATCCTTACCAGCTGACCCTTGCTCCTTCTCTCCCCAATGTAGCAGAATAAGTCTTTTTCTCTATTTTTGATTCCCTGCACCAGGCTCAGCTCCCTGGGTGCCTTGGCCACCCTGACCAGTCTGGTACCCTCCTTGGACTTCTTCATGTTCCCCATGACTTGCCTTTGATAAGGTGCATGGAAGGGGGATCAATAGTCCACATGTGGTCTAACATATGATTTGTACAGACTAATAATACTGTGCTCATCTCTAGTGACAAATGCTTTTTTGATGATGTTTATAAATTTGTCGTCAGCTTGTGTGGTGTTGTGTACATGTGCATGCATGTGTTGGGAATTATCAATAATAATACTGAGTTACCTTTCATTGGTCACTGTTTGTAATTGGAACTGCATCAGCTGGCATGACCGCATGGGATTATGATGTCCTAGATTTAATATGGTACATTTGTCTATGCTTAGTTCCATTTTGTTTTTTAGTACCCATTTTTCAATAAGTTTAAGGTCCTTCATCAGAGAAAAGTATTTTATTTCTGTGTCCGCTTCACAAGTTAATTTGGTGTCATCTGCAAACTTGCTTATTTTGTTGTTAAGCCCATTGTGGAAGTCATGAATAAAATAGTTGAAGTGAAAGGGGCCCAACACAGGCCCTTGCGGAACCCCACTTGTAACTTGTCCCTCATTTGATAAATGCTCCATGATCCTTACTCTCTGGGTTCTATCCTGGAGACATGAGTCTACCCATCTAGTCAGATATGTGCTGAACCCCATTGCTGATAGTTTTAGCAATTACTCCTCGTGTGGTACTGTATCGAACACCCTTTTGAAATCCAAATAGATTGTCTGTTGGTTTCAGAGTCCAAGCTTAAGCTTACTGTTTCAGAGAAACTAATCAGATTGGTAGAGTACAATCTACCCTTGCTAAACCCATGCTGAGTGATGTCATGCGTGCCAAGTGTGCTGGATTCTCTTTCAAACCTGTTTATAATAAGTTTTTCCATCAACTTGCCAGGGACCGATGTTAAACTGATGGGTCTATAATTTTGGGGTGATGACTTGTTACCTTTCTTGTGTACTGGTGTAACAATGGCTTGTTTCCATTCAGTTGGAACGATTCCCAATGTTATGGATTTATTAAACAATAACCATAATGATTTGCATATACTGTTGACTAGGTTTTTAAGAAAGCAGGGGTGTAACCCATCAACTCCTGGATTTTAATTAGATTTTAAGGATTTTATAATTTCAATCACTTCTTCTGGTATAAAGCTTTTTATGTCTGAGTCATTAGAGTTTCATAAGATAGTGGACTCTTTTTTTTATTATTATTATTATTAAATACAGAAGCAAAGTATGCATCAAATGTACTGGCAATTGCTGAAGTTTTTTTATGATTGAGCCATTCACCATCAGAGACCCTGTGGAGTTGCTATTTTTGTTCACATTATTAACAGAGGTAAAAAAGGCTTTCTGGTTCCTTTTTGTTGTAGCTGGTCTGAATTCAAGGTTCCTTTGTTCCTGTTTAATTAGTTTCTTAGTTTTCTGTAATTTGGTTTTGTATTTTTTCTTAGCTGAATCTATTTTTTTTCTCTTAAGTTCCAAGAGTGCTCTTTCTTTTATTTTAATTTGTTTCTTCGATTTCTTGGTTATCCAGTGTGGATTTTTACCCTTGTTATTGTTTATTAGTTTGTTTGGTACAACCCACTCTTTAGTAGGTTTAAAATATAGTACATATGAATTTCCAGCTGACGTCTACTGTTTTATTGTTTAGTACTTTTTCCCATTCAATGGTGTTAAGTATCCCTTCCATTTTCTGGTAGTCTGCCTTGCTATAATTCTTTATGTATGTTTTTTTGTTTATCAATCTACGCCCAGCAGTATACAGTAAGTAAATGTTAAGATGGAATGATCGCTGACCCCTAGTGTTTATGAGTAGTATGAATCTCTGAAATTCCATTGTTTATATTGGTGATTACTAGGTCAAGGATGTTGTTTCCTCTAGATGATAACTTGACTAGTTGTTCTAGACCAACTTCTGAGAAAGTAAAAATGATGCTTCCTGTTTTTATTAATGTCTTCTGAATTAAAATCCTTGAGGAATCATTTCACAGTGTAGGAGGGGACCATTTGTCTACTAAATTATGCAAACCAATTGACTATACATCTTTCCCCTCCAACACAATTTACTAAAGGAAACTGAGAGACACCAAACATTTTCACTCCTGCCCCCTACTGCTGGTAGTATCATACTTTCATCCTAATTGTTTTGAACATTTTTCCTGTTTCATTTGCATCTCTTCAGGGGGTGTCTAGCCTGTCCTTTAACGAGCCACTGGTCCACTGGTGTCCCAGGCAATCCCCCTCTACATCTCCTGGGAGCAACTGTGATTCTTCTCTAATCCTATGTAGGAATCATTCTCTCTACTCACCCCATGATGGGGCTCTAGCAGTTCCTCAACATCTGGCTAAGAATTTCCAGTTTCATTAACAAAGCGTGTAGAGCACCAGAGGAGTGAAGTAGGGAATGTGGAATTTTAACCCCCTCAGAACACACTCCAACCCTGTTTTATAATTTTTCTCCCAGGAAAACCCCTTTCCTCAACATCAAAAGGTATAGTAATTGCTACTGCCTGCACAGCCATCCTTGGAAATCTAAGAGGGAGGCAATAGTGTTGTAGAGGATCCTACCCACCCTACCCCAGAAGAACATCTATGGGATGTTCAGCCCTCCTCCTGCAAGTCAGGCACATCATTTTGGGCTTCTGATGAACCAAGAATGTTGACATAGAATGTGACTCCCCTAACCAGTGCACCAGTAACTCCATTTACTACGTCCTGTGGACACCAGGCTTCCATTCCACATATTCACTGCTCTACTCCAGTCACAGGAAACCAATTTATAGACTTCCAGGACCCCCCCAACACCTCTTCTCCTAATCCTCCTCAGACTCCCCCACCCCACCTCAGCAGTACAAGAGGATACCTTAACCATCTCCCAGCAGTTATCCCATTAGGAGAATAACACACAATTTAATAAGTTCAAAGGACAGTTCTCAACAATTGAACCTAAGCAGCCATATGACATGGATTAATTTTTTTAAAAGTCCATAAGGATTCTATAAGTAGAAAAGCAATTCTATGAGCGACAGTATAAACATAGAGTTCAAAGAAAGCTGTCAGCAGAATATAAGAATGCAGTTAAATACTAAACATAATTAATATGTAAATTATAACCAGGAACTGCAGCCATTGTGAATAACAAAGAAGCCTACGAATATGATTAGCCATGTACTGCATATGTACAGGAAAGCAGCATCTGTGCCTATTAAAGCAGCAGTATTTTTTATTTGTTAATCAGCAAAAGAATTCATCATATACTTTTTTAACAATAGTGTATGTCTGGCATCCTTTGATTCATCATCAATGTATTTTTAATTCCCTAAGATGTTTTTAAAGCATTTTTTTTTTGCTAATTTGATAGTTAATGGCTCAACTGAGGCAAACCACACGAGGATAAGGGTCCTGGACTTTATGTCGGTGGATTTTGAAGAAATAGGAGACTGCCTCAGAAACTGCTGAATAAGGGAGATTGTTGGGTGGGGTACAGAAACAGTGGGGAAAATAAAGTGAGAGCATAATTATGGCAGCCAGCCTCTGTGTGAAAGTGAGTAACAGCAGAAAGAAAAAGAGATCATTATGGTACAGTATTCTACGGAAGTAGCCATGGTCATGAAGGAAAAAAGGGTGGCATTCAGGAGGTATAAGGAAATACATTGGGAGGAAGACAAGGAGGTGTAGCAGGTAAAACAGAGGGAAACAGATAAGACAGTGAGGAGGGCAAAGGCACAAGAGAGGAAAGGATAGCCAAAGAGGTAGCAAATGGAGACTTTCTTCAAGTACATAAGTGAAAAGAGGAAAGCAAGGGGAAGGATAGTGAGAATAAGGAGGATGACAGAGGGAGACTGTGCAAAAGCTGATCAAGAAAAAGCAGACATCCTGAACAGGAAGTTCTGCTCAGTCTTTACAGTGGAGGGGCAGCAGACCACCAGGGAGCAGCAAGAACAAGGAAGAGGAGGCAGAGACAAGTCCATTTTCAGAAGAAAGAGTCCTGAAGGGACTTGTACCTCTGAATGTAGACAGGGCTGTGGGACTGGATAGTATACAGCCAAGGGTACTAGAAGAACTCAGGGAGGTGTTGCCTGTCCCACTGATGGCCTTTTTCAACAGCTCATTGAAACTGAGCCTCGTTCTGAGCTGGCCAGGTGGCACTGAGGGTTGAGGCGCTGGATGCCACACCCTCACCACACAACGCTTGAGGGTTCTGGAGGAGCTCGGGTTGCCAGGGGGTCAGCCAAGGTGGAGAGGATTTAGCATCCAATGATGGCTCTCCTCTCCTGGGGGGTAGGGTGGGGTGTGACTCCCTAGTGCTAGTGATGCCCAGTGGAGGGTGGGTGTACTGCAGCCTGGGACCACATCAAAGTTGGGGTGAGGTGTCGGAGAACGTCCTGTAGGCAGATGCAGGAGTGTGCCTGCCCACACTTGGACATCATTGCAGGTCTGCGCCTCTGGGAGATGGGGTTACATGCACGAACAAAAGAAAAACCCTGCATCTTTGAGTAGATGACAGCACTTGGCCTCCATGCCCACTGCTGGATCCCATCCACCTGGTCTCCTGATTCTCTCCTCCCCAAAGCCTTGCCTGTAACTGAAACTTGACTTCAAGGAGCACCAAAGAGGGAGTGGTTGCCCCACCTTGGGGGGTACAAGCCAAGGAGTTCTCACTGCAAGGTAAGTGAGAGTGTTGAGTAAAGCAGGGGAGACTCAGGATTGGGGGGGTCTCAGGTGGGCAGGAGCAAGCCAGGATACCTGAGGGAGTAGCAGCAGAACAGTGACTGGAGGGAAAAATAAGTTGGAAAAAAAAAAAAGAGTGGTTAAGCAATGTAATGCTGTTGATAGAATTCACATCCAAGTTCCCATTGCTACGGTGATAATGTAAACACTGAAGGCTGGATATTCAAAAGGATCAGATGCTGACATGGCAGCATGATCTACCCGAGCCTATGCCCAACTACATGCACCCAAAGTTGGGAACCCAACTATCAAAAAGACATCCATTTATGACAATTATCTGCAAGTCACATCAAAAAATGTTGCAAATTGGGGTTGGAATTAGTTCATGCAAATTTGGCTGTTTTAGATGCAACTGCACTGAGTCAATGGACATTGTTAGACCATTTAATAAGTAGTCTAGTGCAGTGGAAGGATATCTGCTTTTGAAAATACAGTCAGATGAATCTGAGACAGATTGGTTTGTTTGAAAATCCTGCCCAGAAGACTTACAGGATTATAAACATTCAGTGCTTAGATCATACCTTAAATCTTTCAGTGCTGATGCTAACACTGAACAATCATGAGGATGTCAATCACTGTATTTTATATATAGAATAATGCATGGGGAAGTGTGTACAATGAGGATTTTATGCACACCCAAGGTGTGCGATGCCTCATAAACCCCGAGAGCGAAGCTCAAGGGGTTTATCAAGGCATCGCACGCTGAGGGTGTGCATAAAATTCTCATTATACACACTTCCCCATGTTTTACTTTTTACAATAACTGGTTCCTTTCATTTTTTTTATTTTTTATTTTAGAATTTTTGCAAAAGGTGCTTAACCAAACTCTGTTATACACAGGTGATTATATACATGCGTGTGTAATCAAACTCCATTATACACAGGTGATTATACACATTTATAACATGGCAAAAATAAGAACAGGTAAAATAAGGAAGGCAATTGGTTGAAGTGCATCACGTGCTACAAGAGTAACATGGCATTATGGCACGATAATGCTGTGTTTCTTGTGTAATCCACAAAAGTAGCCACGGGGAGAAAAGATCAGTAGACAAAAAGAGAACAGGTAAAGCATGGCAGGGAGCAAGTTTTGTCTCAGCAAGTAGGTAGGCACCAAGGGGGAGTAGGAGAAGTGTAAATGAGACACACTAAGAGACAAAGCATATAACACAGAGAGACAAGGAAGTAGAGATAGAGAAAATGTGGATAACTTTCACGGTATGTGGAATGACAGATATGGAGACATGGGTAGATGAGAAGGTTGGAAATGAGAAAGAAATGGCAAGATGTGCAGAGATGGGGAGTAGTGTAGTGGTTTAAAAACTGAGGAACCTGGGGCAAAAGCAGAGAGTGAGACACGAGGGAACAGAATGGAACACAGAGTGGCACAGCAAGGAAGCGGAAACACGTCTGAGTTGGAGAGGGCATCGGTATATCGCACCACTAAATGCAATTATCGCGGACTATGGATGCACATAGAAGAGAAGAAGGAGAGCAAGAAATTGTCAGGGGTATAATACAGCGGGCAGTCTGAAAACAAGTATCTCAGGTAAAGACCATAATGTGATGGTACTAACCAGCTAACGCTGTATGCAAATGAGACACACACCCTCAGAGCGATGGAGTAAAAGTAGCAACTCGGGGTCCTCCTGAGTATGATAGGAAATCAACAGCCATCCAAAATATTGAACAAGTTATACTAATCAGTAAACAAGACATATATCTACTTATGTGCAAAACTATTGAAAAGACATATATGTATGTAAGAGAACGTCACGTTAACCTGTCAAAGTAACAGTAAAGTTTACTTTGTAAGTCAAATGGTATCATAGTGTAATTGATCACAGCAGTAGAAACTGATCTGTGACACCTGTAGTAATGTGCACACCATATTACAAGTGCATTAATCCACTCCAAAGGTGGCACATAATGGGAAATTAATGCATGGTTGGTCCGTTGTAGGCACTCGGCCTGCAGCCTTGTGCCAAAACGGTCCCAACCATGTATTAATTCCCCACTAGATGCCACCTTCATCATGGATTAATGCTTATGTGTATAATCAAACTCCATTATACACATATGTGTATAACCACCTGTGTATAATGGAGTTTGACAGATTCTGCCCATAGCTGATAATCATCACTAACTAGTTATTATAAAATGGTTAACACTCAACATATATTACTATGCATTGTTATATTAGACATGTGCAATAGTGTAAGTATATTAGGGCTGAACAGAGTGCTCAGTGTTAAACCCCCATGTCTGCACCTTAATAACTATGGTGGCATTTGATGAAAGTGCATGAAATGTGGCACTCGTGGTCTAGGTGGCAAGGACTTGAGACATGAGAAGTTTCATGATGGGCACTTAACCACATTTTGAGATACAGAAACATCAAAAAGACATAAAAAACATTGTTTTGGGCTGTTTTGTGCTTCTCACTTACAGCTAAGAGGGTATGGAATTTTATCCTGAAACTTTCAGGGCTGAAAGGGGCTTGTGCCAAAGGTATGACTTTAGCAAGTTTTATAAAAAAAAATATGAATCAGTTCCAGACTAGCAAGGTTTTGAAATTTGGCTTCTGAGCGTGCTCATTTGTGTTTTTGAGATAGCCTTCTGCAACCTGTTTTACTTTCATAAGAACATGTGTTTTACTTTTGTGAAAATAATGTTTTACTCTCATGAGTCAGCCTTAATAACTTTGATGCCATTTGACAAAATTGTAGGGACATTTGCATGCACAGGCAAGGTGCCAGGTTCTTACAATTTGACAAGTTTCATGACTGTTTGTCTGGATTCCAGTACCTAGAGAGTGTAAAGATAAGGACAAAAAATGGTCTTCTGGGGTTATTTTTTTGCACGTCTAGAGCAAAAATGGCTTGGAATTTTGTACCAACATTTCCAAGGTAAAAGTGGCTAGGCTAGGAGGTGCCTTTCAAAGATTTTGTGGAGAAATATTTAGCAGTTCTCTAGTTATAAGTTTTAAAAAATTTGACTTATAAGCATGGGTTGTCAACAGTCTATTGTTTTACACCGATGTTTGCACCGTAATACCATTGGAGCCATTTTACAAAATTGCATGAAATTGATATGCATAGTAAGGATGCCATCTTCTTGGGACATGGCAAGTTTTTTGATGGCTACTTCTCCAGATTCTGAGATCCATGGAGTGTAAAAACATTAAAAATGTACTTTTGTCCACTTTTTTGCTCACACCTACACCAAAAACAGTTTGGAATTGTGTTCCATAATTTTTAGGGTTGAAGCAGCTCATCCCAAGGAGATGCCTTTTGAAAATTTTGTAAAAAAATGTTTAATCATTTCCCAAGTAATAAGGTTTTAAGAGTATGGCTTCTGAGCATATGTTGAGCTGGTACTTTATTGTTGCACCCCAGTTTTTGCACCTTAATAATTTTGGCGCAGTTTGCAAAACAGCATGAAATGTTGCATGTGGGTCAGGGTGCCAAGTTCTTAAGACCTAGAAAGTTTTGTAATTGCCACTCATCTAGATTCTGAGATACGGAAATTTAAAAAGTCTGTAATACCTAATTTTTTGCCTTTTTTTTTTTTGCACCCCTGTGGAGGGCATTTATGTTAGAGTTGAGCAGTGTGTTCAGTGTTAAGCCCCAATATTGGCACCTTAATAACTATGGCACCATTCAACAAAGTCGCACAAAACTTGACAGGTCTGATCTGGGTGGCAAGTTCTTGAGACGCAGTAAGTTTCATGATGGGTGTTTCACTGGATTCTGAGATCTGTAAACATTAAAAATATTTTCCTGCTCTCACCTACAGCCAAGATGGTATGGAATTTTGTTCCCAAACTTTAAGGACAGAAGGGGCTTATGCCAAAGGATGTGCCTTTTGAAGGTTTTGTGTATAATGCCCCCCCACCTAAACTGGGTGCTTACCTTAGTGCCCATTCTCCTATTTCTGCTCCTGCTGTGGAGCACCTCCCGATGCCTGCCAGTGTTCCCATGTTGTCCCCAGTTTCACCATCACTGCCCAGGTCCATACATTGTGCCTCAGGTTTTCCCCATGCAGCCCTCCTCTGTGTTTTTGCCCTCCTTAGGCTCATGAACCAGGATCGTGGGACACCAGCATTCTGGTTGGCTGGTGGGCTCACGCCAATGCAAAGAGGTGTGCTCTCTTTCCGTGACAGCATTGGCAGTCAACAGGTGGCTCCTCCAGTTGTCCTGGTCTCCTTTTTGGCTGACCTGGGGCCGGTGACTCAGGGTTGGACCAGAGGGAGACGCAGTTTAAATAATTTAAAGAGCGCTGCACATGCTACATGTTTTCGGGCTCAGCGTCATGGATATTAATAAAGTTGGGGCCATTAATATTCATGAGCAGGTCCAAATCAAAGTAGGGGACTACAAATTACGGGAGTTGCTGCCACAAGAAAAATGTAAATAAATGTATAAGTAAGAGCAGCACTCCCAAGGACATTTCAGGGGCTATCACTTAAAGGGGGAATAAATACAAATAAATGTAAATACTGGCTGCACCAGCTATTAACATTTGGGACTCAGATGAAAAGCTTGCTGCCTGGGGGTACTTAATCATGGCAGCAGTGACAGGCAAGAGACTAAACAAAAAGATT
This sequence comes from Neoceratodus forsteri, assembly GCA_016271365.2. Classification (NCBI taxonomy): domain Eukaryota; kingdom Metazoa; phylum Chordata; order Ceratodontiformes; family Ceratodontidae; genus Neoceratodus; species Neoceratodus forsteri. Next base: position 253,221,947 of record CM028137.1, on the reverse strand, counting down.
AAAGCTGGGCAGTGCTTAAGGGGGCACCCAAAACAGCTATTGAACTGTGGGGCAAGTGGGCAAATAAGTAATTACTCTGGCTATACCAGGACTTTTATTTGGGACTATGTGATTCTGCTTTGAGTCTGTGTGTATTAGCAGTGATAATAGTGCTTGATTGGCTGATGTCATTCCATCAACCCTATGTTAATCTTTAATTGATATACTTGTGGAGCCTGATTGCAGGAGTAGTTTTAACAGGTCCAACATTTTTAATCATTCTATTAACATAAATTAGAGCCACCATTAAAACTACTGATGGGCCTACAACAGCAAAATATTTATTTATTGTGATCTCGGATTAACACCTTTGAGAACAAGTTCATCACAACAGGTTCCACACCAGGTAAAATAAAAACACTGACAACAGTTGGTTTTACAGGTAAACAGGTATTTCAATGACTAGACATGCAATGCTATACATTATAGAACTACAGAACAATAGAAAGAATAACAACAATGCAGGCAATGTTCAATATACGCCAATATTTCAAGGAATGGACAGGGCTATGTGTGCAGGGTGAGAGATACTGCAGTGCAGGGCCTCATCAATAGAGGGTCAGGGGAATGAGGCTATCTCAGAAATTGTCATAGTGAGCATCAAGCAGGGTAGGAAGTTAGGAGGGTGTGGAAAGGGGTGGACTAGTGAGGAGAGAGGGGTGGGGGAGAAATAGCATGATTGTGGAGGAATGGGGGGGTAAGTTGGAGGAGGTGAATGATTCCAAGGGAGTTTCTGGCAAGTTCAAATTATTTACAGGGAATCAGGCAGAATTTTACTAGGTAGTGGGTTGTAAGATGGATGCCCCAGGGGTAGAGTAGGTAGGTAGGAAAACCACTGTTAAGAACCATTCGCAGTTAGAGAGAGCAGTCACAGCAGGCCTTTAAAACAAAATGTTTAATAAACTTTTGTTTAAAAAAAAGCCTAATGAAGTTACAGAGGAGATGTCTTGAGGCAGAGTTCAGCCAGTAAGGAGCACAGTGACCAAAAGCCTTCTGACCTAGAGAGGTGCAACAGAGAGAAATTTTGAAAACCATACTGTCAGTGCTTCTGGTACAGCGGCTATGTTCATAGGTGGTGAGGAGCTTCTGAACACCAGCAGGAACCAGGCCTTGTCTAATCTTTTTGGCCAATAGACAGGTTTGGTACATAGGTCTGCCATCAAACTGGAGCCAGTTTGCCTGTTCATACAAATCACAAGTGTGTGTTAGCCTTGGTGAACTGGTAGCCAAGTGGCATGCTTTGTTTAATGCTACTATGATACAATGGAGGGCCATGGTCATTGCTGAACCATAGATTACTAGTCCATAGTCAATAAGATCACTGAACTATGGATGGCCAGATTAAGAGCCCCAGGGGAGAGACTTTGCTTGTGTCTATGAATCATATCAATGCACCTGTTGACTGCCTTTGTAGTATTATCAATGTGTTGTGAGTAAGACATGGTGCTGTCCATCGTAATCCCTAAGTATTTAAAGTGTTGGACCAGTTCCAGTGGGGTACCAGCCACATTAGTGATATTGAGGGGGTATGTACGATGCCTGTTCAAGGTGCTGGAGAACAACATTATTTTTGTTTTCTTGTGATTCAAGATGAGTTTTTGATCACCGAACCATCGTTCTGCATCCAAGAAACTTTCTTGTATCTTCTACTCCAGGTGCTTAGGGTCAGGGTCACTGGTGAACAGGACTGCATTGTCGGCATAAAGCAGAATTTGACACTGACAGGAATACGGGAGCTGGTTGAGGAATATGCAAAATAATAAAGGACCCAAAATTGAACCTTGGGGACACCAGAGTGCAAAGGTCTGCTTTCAGACAGGATGTTGTCAATCTTTACTTGCTGTTGCTGTTGAAAGGTATTTTCTTTTGTGTGCTTCATTTGTAATTTGAGAGGCCAACGGATGCAAATTGTTTGACAAGAAGGACATGATTAACCATGTTGAACGCTTTTGTTAAATCAATGAAAGCAGCACCAACAAGGGCACCCTGGTCCAGTGCATTGTAAATGTAACCAGTAGCCGGCCCAGTGGTGCTGAGGGTTGGGGCACTGGACGCCACACTTCGCACCACACCAGCAACCCGGGTTCGGGAATGGACTCAGGCCCCCGGGGTTCGGCTGGGGAGGAGAGGGATCAAGCATCTGTGGGACTGCTCTCCCTCTCTGGGGTGGGGGGACATCAGTATCTGGTGTGCTTCTGGCCCCTTGTGGAGGCTGGGGGGCAGTGCACCAACAGTGCAAGCAGAGGGGCGGAGATGGGGCAGATGCCAGGAGGCGCACATGCGGATGCATGCGCATTCCTCCGCCAGCGTCATTGCACGCCTCCTTCCGCAAGGTAGAAAACTCGAAAATAGGAGTCCACCAAAGAATGATGATTGACTCCTCACCACACCACCGGGGGGGGCACCTCCCCTGAACTGGATCCTGGTTGGTGGGTTGAGTCACTCCTCACCCCCTGCCACAAAGGATAAGTCATGAGGGCTGAGGGGGAGGGGTCTAATTCCCGGTGGCGAAGGAGACTTCTGAGGGCAGGGGCATACTCCGCAAAAATGACACCAACAAAAAACAAAACATTAACCAGTAAACTCTAGTAATGCAGTGGTGGTGCTATGACCTGTGCGGAAGCCATGTTGCTGCAGGCATTGAGTTTGATACTTTTCTAAGTACTGAACCAGTTGATCAGCAACTATTCTTTCTAGTGCTTTTGATAGCGGTGGGAGGATTTAGATAGGTCTATAATTACCTTGACAGGTACAATCCCCACTCTCAAAGACTGGTGTGACTAATGTGGATTTCCATTTATGTGGAAATTGTGACAGTCGCAGAGAATTATTGATGATGTGAGTTAGAGGTTCTAATATCTCATCCAAGGTTAATGCCACAAATTTAAGGTCAAGGGAGGCGCCACTATATCTGGACTTCGAAGAACCTTCAGGATGTATTTCCTAGCTTCACGCATTTGTGATGGCTTTAAAGTGGAATGGTGGGTGAGTGGGTGGCCGGTCTTCCGGCCTGGCGCTGTGCCCATGGTTGGGGTGGAGGAAGAAATCAGGGGGTAGAGCACCACTCAGGTCTGAAAAGGCTTTGTTAAAAGTATTTGCTATGGTATATGGATCCAGTGTGGGTTGACCATCGATGCTGAGCATTGTGGGAGCTGCCTTATTATTTTTCCCAGTGATTTCTTTCAGGTTAGACCAAAATTTTCATCCATCACTTCATGATCTTGTAAAGGTGTCCTTATAGTACTGTTTTTTTTTTTTTTGCAGCATGTATAGTGCAGTCATTTTGGGCTGCTTTATAAGCCTGGATGTCAGCCTGCTTATCCAAGGCTCTGGTTTGATGCCACAAGTGGTCCCTTGACTTCATAAGTTCATGGAGTTCAGAAGAGAACCACAGGTTACTGTGGCCTTTGATCTTTCACTTTTTGATCGGAGCATGTCTATCACACGCTGTGTTGAACTGGTGAATAAACTGGTCAAGGGTAGAGTCAACTGTGCAGGAGGAGTAGACCAGGGACCAGTCCTGGTGGTGGAGTTCTGCTTTTAGCAGATCGAGATGGCCACATCTAAGGACCCTGTTAGTAACAGTTCTAGCACGGGGTTTAGAGTTATGATTAGACCACTGGAAAAGGACAGGAGAGTGGTCACTACAGACATCAGAGAGTACAGCTGTATTGGAAATATGTTCAGGGAGGTTAGATAGTACCCAGTCATGTAAGGTAGATGTCCCAGTCTTGTAGTTCATCCTGGTGGGTGCATCAACTAGCTGTGAGAGGTGAACAGCTGAGACTGCATCCTTGTATGGGCTTGTGGCAGGGGAGAGCCACCTGACATTTAAATCCCCCAGCAGTATGGTTTCCGATTTAAGATTTAGGCTACCAAGACACTCCATGAGCAAGTCCAAACCAGTGGCCTTTGTCCAGGTGGGATGTAGATTGTAAGGACAGTAAGGGTTTTATTATGTGCTCCAAGGAGCACTTTTACCTCGAGAACTTGCATGTGTGCCCTAGTGCTGGGCAGTGGCAGGACTAGGCCCTGAATGTTATCCCTCAGGTATATCGCACAGCCACCCCCTCGCTTGGTTAGGCAATCCTGTCTGTATAAGTTGTATCCAGAAATTGAGACTGCGGCATCAGCTACATTTGGGGAGAACCAAGTCTCAACTATTGATAGTATATCCGGACTGTACTGCAAAACCCATGCATTCAGGATGTCCATTTTAGGGATGAGGCTGCATATGTTGATTGAGGTGAAAGTTAGTTGTCCTTTCTCTGATGAACAATGAACGATTGGGGTGGGCCCGGGTTGGTGTCAGTGATCCGTCTGCCTCATGCCACTGAAAAAAATATATTCTGTGTCACTTACTGAAGAACCACACAAGCTGAATGAAGACACAGGAATTTTTGAACTTCTGAAAAGCGCTGTTACATGCGCTTATACGCACATATTTTGCCAGATAACCATTTGCCAGGTGGCTGTCAAGATTAATGGACAGAAATACAAGGAAACTTCAAGTTTTTATTCCAGTCATTGCAGTGAAGAAATGTTATCACTTAGGTTGTCAGAAAATCATTCTATATGGGAGAAATGGTGGTGGTGCATGTTGCATAAAATGTATCATGTGGAGAAACTGACATGCATTGTGAGATGCAAAAGGAAGCTTTTGACAATCAGTGGACACTATGGGGTTGTATTTATCATCTTAACAATTGTAACTGTACTGCCATGGCTCTCTTTGTAACCTAATGCTTCCTGGACCCCAGTACGAAGTTGTGGAGCAAGGGGGAGCTGATTGCTCGCCAGACTGGCAAATTCTACACCACCTGGAGTCCATAGCCACTGTGGCAGACTTCTGGGTGGCAGAGGCTATGCATCCCTGGATCTGCAGAAAGGGTGCCTTGGCATCTTTCAGGGTTCTGTGTAGTGCGAGTTCATCCTACCTCCCGCCCCTCACAGTCAGGCCAATGAGTAGCTATGCATGCCTGTACTGGATCAGGTGCAGAGGGAGCAGAATACCAGTTCAAGCCAATACAAAAAGACACAGGCAGAAGGGGTCAGGGAGAGGTATGAGAAGAAACAAAGGGAGGCATGGAGGGCAGTAAGGGAAGCCATAGCACACAACAGAGCAGCACACTGCAAAATCAGAGGTTAGAGGGGACAAAACCTTTTACAGGTACATAAGTGAAAAAAGGGAGGCAAAGGGAGGGATAATGAGACTGAAAGGGGAGGATGGAAGTAGAGTGGAGGATGACAACAACAAAGCAGACATACTGAACAGATATTTCTGCTCAATCTTTACTGAGAAGGGGATAAGTAATGGGCAAGAAGGGAGTAGAAAGGGTAGGAAGGGCACAGAAATGGATACAAGTCCTTTTCCACAGGAAAGGGTCCTAAAGGAACTGGAAGGAATTAGAGTCGATAAAGCTATGGGGCCAGATGGGGTATACCCCAGGATGCTGAGGGCACTAAGAGAGGTGGTGGCTGAACCTCTGACAACCCTGTTTAACCAGTCACTGGAAACAGAAGAGGTGCCCAAAGACTGGACAGCTGATGTAGTCCCCCTGCACAAAAACAGGAACAGAGAGGAAGTGGGAAACTACAGACCAGTAAGCCTGACCTCAGTAGTGTGAAAGATCATGGAAACACTACTAAAAGAAAGAATAGTGGAACACCTGGTTGCCAAAGGTCTACAGGACCCAAGGCAACATAGTTTTACTGGGGGGAGGTTGTGCCAGACTAAGCTCATTGATTTTTTGACTGAGTGACAAGGAGGTGGATCAGTGGGGCGCGGTGGACATGGCCTACCTAGCGTTCAGCAAGACCTTTGACACTGTGCCTCATAGAAGGCTGCTAAACAAGTTGGGCAACATGGGAGAAGGTAGTATAGTGGCGCAATGGGTGGGGAACTGGCTGGATTGCAGGACACAGAGGGTGGGGGTAAATGACTGTCACTACACAGAGGGAAGAGTGACCAGTGGGGTGCCACAGGGATCAGGGCTGGGTCCAGTCCTCTTCAACATCTTTATCAGTGACATTACAGAAGACCTAGAAGGGAGAATTTGCCTGTTTGCTGATGACACAATGCTCTGCAACAGGGTGGACACGCTGGAGGTTGTGTATAGAATGAGGAGAGATCTGCAGAAGCTTGAGGACTGGTCAAGGGAGTGGCAGTTGAGATTTAACACAAAAGAAATGCAAAATAATGCACATAAGGCACAAAAACCCAGGAAAAAAATATCAGCTGAGAGGTGATAGAAAAATGCTCCAAGCAGGAATGGGACCTAGGGCCTATCATATTTGATCACCTCAAGGTAGGGAGTCAGTGTGACAAGGTGGCAGGAAAAGCAAACAGAATGCTGGGATGTTTAGGCAGGGGTATCACCAGCAGGAAAAGGGAGGTCATAATTCCGCTATACAAGACATTAGTGAGGCCACATCTCAAGTACAGTGTCCAGCTCTGGAGGCCTTAGCTATGTATGGGCATAGACTGAGTAGAGCCTTGGAATTACAACTATTCTGGGTGAACCCCTGGATATAGTGGCAACATTTAAGTACTTAGGTTTCTGGTTGGATTGCGATCTCTCGTTCATCCCTCATGTGGATGAGCTTTCAAAAAAACTAAAACAAAGACTTGGATTATTTTTCCACATAAATCGGTTGCTCACCGATCACACAAAATTAAGGCTAGTGCAATCTACGTTACTACCTCTCTTAGATTATGCTGATTTCCTATATAGCAACTGTCACAAAACTGCACTTGCTAGACTGGATGTACTGTACTATAGGGCCTTAAAACTCGTGACCGACTCACCATATAAAACTCACCACTGTTTTCTCTACGCCAAGTTAGGCTGGACTTCATTAGCTACCAGAAGGTGGTGCAATGCCTCTATTTGGACCTTCAAAGCCCTTACTAAGAATCTCCCCGAGTACATCTCCGATATCTTTAAATTTCCACCATGTGCGTACCCCCCTCAGAAAATATGCATTCATACTGCTTGATGCACCACGGATTAGAACCCGGTTTGGCTCCTCCTCCATCAGCCATTCCCTACCCACCCTGTGCAACTCCCTCCAAAGGATCTTAAAGTTGACTCACCTTGCCAGACTATCCTCCTTCAATCACTGTTAAAACCCCTGCTAAAGGAGAATTGCCAATGCTACTCCTAACCCCTCCCCCTTTGAGGTCCGGCATGGCACTTATACCTTCTTAGTTTGCCTCTGAGCTCCCTGTCGCCCTCTCATTACTTATTCCCTATCCCTCCCTACAATCTCTGGCCCTCTCTACACCCTCTGGCCCTTGATCACCCACCCTACATCGTCTAACCCTTGAGAACCTTCCTTCTTTCTGTCATAGTACTCCTCTGTCATAGTACTCGAGTCCATGCTTTCCATACTTTCCCCCTACCATTAAACTTTGCAATCTCCCCAGCCTTCTCCTCTATCAGCTAAATTGCTCAGGCAGTAATATGTGTACTCATGCCATGGCCTGTTATACTGTGTATCTGTTATGCCAGCTTTGATCCTGTATTAACTGTGAATTGTAACTGTGTTCCATTACTGTGCCTTGTGATGTCCATCCAGGACCACCTTGCAAATGAATATCTCAATGGTGTCTTTTCCTGGTAAAAAATAAAATTGAATTGAATTAAATTGAATTGAATTGAGGCAGTTCAGAGGAGGGCAACCAAGGTGATGCAAGGATTACTTCACAGAACCTACGAGGACAAGCTGAAAGACTTAAATATGTACTCTCTGGAAAAGAGGAGGGAGAGGGTGGCTACAATTTAGACATATAAGTACCTCACGGGGAGGAACAAGGTACAGGAAAACACAATTTTTCATAGAAAAAGATGTTCCAGGACTAAGGGACATGGGATGAAACTGGAGGGAGGGAGTTTCAGAGGGAACGTGAGGAAGTATTTCTTCACCGAGAGTTTGGTGGACAAATTGAACGCCCTGCTGGAGGAGGCAGTGGGGGCTGAAATGATTATAGGATTTAAGAATGCATGGGGTAGGCATCAGAGGATCCTGGTAGTTGGAGGAAAGGGACAACCTAGTTCTAGAGAAGCTTGAAGAAGCAAAGTTACGTGCACAAAACAATGAGCATACTAGGTGGGCTATAGGCCCTTATCTGCCGTCAACATATATGTATCTATGTATCATGACAGCTGTACAGGCTCCCGCATGGGCACAGGGTGACCTTCATGATATGTGCAAGCCCTACACATCTATATGGGGATACATACAGTATAGCGCTTCATGGATCGGGCCCTCAGAGTAACTTTATAGAATTGTTTTGGGCTGCCTGCTGAAGTGTGGAATTTTCTTGCAGCTTGCTAAGGCTGAGACTCCCAATTTCTGTGTTTGTTCCTTCCTGCATAGTTGACTGAAATAAAATAAAAAATTTTAAAAACGCTTTTTCAGTTTGGACCCTTTCTTCAAATGAGAGAAAAGTGCACACAGTTCCATCATATTAATTTAGTCTGAAGTTTGGCCCTTGCTGGCTTAACTGAGGTCCCAATATCACTTACTTAACTCCTAATGCTTTGCATATCCTGAATAAAGTGTGTCTTTTTTTTACAACTTCTGACATGATGTTAGAGGACAGGAAATGAGTTCTAATATGCAGCTGTTTATAATGTCACCACTTACAGAAATAATATCCATTAGCCTGAAAGATCCATAGGTAACTGTACCGCAATAAAAAGGGATGTGAAAAACAGTATTTTGCATTGTTTTGATTTTATAGGCAGCTTTCTGTTACAGACTCTTCATGGAACCAGTGATCTGGAATTTTAACTATGTCACAGTTTGAGCAAAAGACGCCAAGTATGGTTCTGATAGGACAATAGCTCGCATTTAGCGTTCTATAATCAAACCATGACGTAATAAATACTCCAAATTACTGGTTCCATGAACAGAACTGTGCAGAATGTTGTTCATAAAAAGAAAACAATTGAAAGCACAGGTTTTTCACTAAGTGTTTATTAAGATACAGTTACATATGGCTCTTTTGGAGGCATGTTTATCACTTCTCTTACTAGGAACATTACTTACTGCTGCCAATTAGCACACATACCCTGTCCCCTTTAAGGAACAATTTCTGAGGCTGGAAATAGCAGCTTTAAAACAAAAGAAGGATTATGTTAACTCATTATTTCCTGGGCGGCCATTTTGTGTCAGGTAAACAATGGATAGTTCGGACTTCATATGGAGCTATTGGAGGTAATAAGTACTTCTTTAGACATCTGCCTTCATAATCAAGCCAGGAATTAAAGAAATGATGCAATTTACTTAAAAAAATGTGTTTAGTATATTTGGCACCCAGTCCTGAGACAGGTACTTTGTGCTCCCCTCTGCTCCAGAAAAACACAGTTGTTCTTACTTAGCTGGCTCACTTTTGATGAAGATGGCCCAGTCAAATCCCATACCACTGAAAAAAAACTCAGTAGACGAGCAGAACACAGACACTGCTGATTACATGATCTTGCAGAGAACAGAAGATGCAGACCTGAAAGTGAACCACATTCCTTATTCTAGAAACACTTTTCATTGATGATGGTTGAGTGACTGGTGGGAAAAGTGCTAATTACCTTTGCTTGCACACGTGCAAGAAACAGTTTGTAACAATAAACAGCATTTCAGAGGTATGTCACTGCTGAGCCTATTGCAGCTCAAACTCATACTCAGTTCATACTCTTCTAAATTTTCCTGAACAAGATTCTTTAGCCTGCTCTACTGCTGATATCCATATGTACACGGATGATACTGTTTTGTATGCCTCCGGTACCTCCCCCTCTGATGTGACAACCAACCTTTAGCTGGATTTCAGTAATGTCCAATGCTGGTTTCACTCAAATCAACTGTCTCTCAATGCCAAAAAAGATGGTCTCAATGAACTTTGGCACCAGGCAAATGCTCGCCAGGCTTACTGCTACTCTTTCCTTTCAAACCCTCCTGGGATCCATATTACAGGATGTCTCCTCCTTCAAATACATTGGGCTTTGGCTTGACAGGAACCTCGATTTTGCTGGTCATGTGGATGCTATCCACAAAAAGCTACTTCCCAAACTAGGCGCTCTGTGCAGACACTGTGGCTGCCTTCCTCCTCCAGCCCATCAAGAGATCGTTAAGAAGATGGTCCTCCCTCTCTTTGACTTTGGAGACATATTCTATAGTGTTGCCTGTAAGTCCACCCTTACCAGATTGGACACTCTCTTCAACTCCTTCTGTCGCTTTGCCCTTGCCTGCCCACCACGTACACATCATTGTGACCTCTACACCGCTTTCTCTTTCCCCCACTCTTGGGGCCAGATGTCTTGTCTACTGTGCTTCATGAGTTGGGAAGTACTGGCTCGACTCCCTTCCACCTTACCTCGATGCCCTCCTCTCCACCTCTCCCATCCCCATCTACTCCCTCTGCAACTCCCCCTATAGGACCCTCACCCTCCCTGCCCAAACTTCCACTTTAGGGGAGCTGCCTTCCACTGTCACTTTCCTAACACCTGTAACGCCCTCCCCTTAGATATCCGCTCTGCCCTATCTACTCGCTCTTTGGCCCATCTTCTGCATCTCCACATTTTTCCATCCTGCAATTGCTTCTGAACCACCTCTTTCTCCCCCCATCTACTGATCTATTTTCCAACTTCTCTCCCCCCTTCTGCCCTTCCTTGGCATGCCAGAAGCCTATAGCACTTACTGGGTTTACATCAAGCAATGTGGATTTTTGCTCCTGAGGGTAATGGCTTGCCTCCCATCCTCTCCTCAACCTCTTGGGCTGTTGACCCTACTCACCTTCTCTATCTCTCTTCTCCTCCTCCACTGCTGTTCTATTTCTTATCAATTCTCCATCCTCCTTCTGCCCCTTCCTTGGTTTGCTTTTAACCTATACCACTGGCTGGGTTTACATCGAGCAGTGTGGAATCCATTCTGAAGGGTTATAGTTTGCCTACCTCTCCCTTTCTCCCTGCCCCCTCTCTCCTATTAAACTTTTTTTCCCAACTTCTTCTGCATTGTGTAGTTGCGTCATCGCAAGGTTTTCTGCTCTAGTGTGTTATGGTCTACCTCCTTTTTATCTTAGGTGTAAATGCCAGCTTTTCTGCCCTCCATCCACCCCCAAACATACCTCCCCTGTTCGCTGTCAAATCCTCTTGTGGGGTGTGCATCCCGAAGGGGTGAAGAGGTGAAGGTGCACCTTACTCCCACATTCTCCCTCTTTCTCCTTCTCTCCATCCCCCCTGGCTGGCAATTGCCCACACTTACTACTTTAAAGCTAACCCAGCTAATTGTATCAGCGGTAACAAGTTGTTTGTATGTAAATGATTTATGTCAATTATTATATTTTATGGAAGGGTTTATTTATTTATTTATTTATTTTAGTTTATTTATATGTGTGTGTATGTAAATTGTATTTATGTACTTAGAATCTATTGGATGACAAATGCTGCCTAGCTATACCACAAAATGTTTGGTTAATTTTTAATTGTATTGCTTGCATGTCCAGGCTTTGTTCTATGTATATGTACTTTGTTTTCTTATTCAAATGTATCCTCATCTTCCCTTCCCCCTGGACGCATCTGGAAAAGAGCTGTTGGGGCTCAGTATGTCTTTCCAGGTGAAACTTTTTCAAATAAATAAAATAAATAAACTAGAAGGGGCTCAGCAGTCCAGACCAATGGCCTTGCACTGTGGTTGTGACACCATGCACTGCTTACTGGTTGGAAACTTCATGTAGTTAAAAGGACCAAAGCTGCTCCTATCAGAGAGGATTCAGCCCTTTTATTTGCATGACGCCAGTCAGCAAGCAGCTGATTGTCTCTCAGCATTTGGAATGCTGCCGTTGCCCTGTCTTGGGTCTCAAGCACCCCCTCAGCTTCAGAACAGCTCCACAATCCATTTATCTATGTATGTATGTATGTATCTATCTGTCTGTCTGTCTATTAAGCAGACCGAGGTGTCTTACCCCCAGTACTACTTCTTTCTCCCCCTACCCTTGAGGTGGCTTGCTTGTCCTTCCCAGTATTATGTATTTTTAATATATAAGTGGACTGGGGTGTCCATCCCCGGTATGTTTCTCTTCACCTCCCTCCCCTCCAGGTCACCCACCCCCATTCCCCTAAGACTCTAAAGATCACAGATGTAGAAGTGGGTAGCCATCTGGGAACTAGTGACCATTGAACAGTATGGTTCACAATAAACACAGCGATAGAGTCAAGCCATACAAAGGCAAAAGTACTGGACTTCAGGAGGGCTGACTTTGCCAAAATGGGTGAGTGCCTAAGGAATGCACTAGCAAATGGGCAGGAAGGAGGGGTGGAAGAACAATGGGGAATAATAAAAACTGCCATCACAGAGGTAACAAGCCTTTGTGTGAAGCAAATAAATGAAACAAAATGATATAAGAAACCACTATGGTTCTCAAAGGAGGTAGCAGTGAAGGTTCAAGAGAGAAAGAAAGCATTCAGAAAGTACAAGGAATCACAGAAGGAGCAGGACAGAGATTTGTATCAGTTAAAGCAAAAGAAAGCTGGGAAGGCAGTCAGAACAGCAAAGGCCCGAACTGAGGAAAAGATAGCCAACTCAGTTAAGAAGGGGGATAAAACCTTTTTTAGGTACATCAGGGAGCGAAGGAAGACTAAGGGAGGGATAGTGAGGCTTAATAAAGGGGAGGGAGGTGGGCAGAGGGTGACTGTGAAAAGGCAGAGATACTAAACAAATATTTTTGCTCAGTATTTACAAATGAAGAGGGGGAGGTACCTAAAACAAACAATAGAAACACTCTGGATACAGAAGATGATACCAGCCCATTTACAGAAGAAAGGGTTCTGAAAGAACTCTTAAAACTGAAGGTGAACAAAGCAATGGGGCCTGATGAGATTCATCCCAGAATTCTAAAAGAACTAAGGGTAGAACTAGTGACACCACTGACTACCCTGTTTAACAAATCATGGAAGGATGGGGTGGTACCTGAGGACTGGAGGAGGGCCGATGTGATTCCCCTTCACAAAAGTGGGAGCAGGGCAGAAGCGGGAAACGACAGACCTGTTAGTTTAACCTCAGTGATAGGGAAAATGATGGAATCACTTCTGAAGGAAAGAATTGTCGAGTACCTAGAGGCCAGAGGGGCACAGGACCCGAGGCAGCATGGATTCACAGCAGGAAGGTCATGCCAGACGAATCTAATAGATTTCTTTGACTGGGTGACCAAAGTAGTAGATCAGGGAGGGGCTGTGGACATGGCCTACCTAGACTTTAGCAAGGCATTTGACTCAGTCCCACACAAAAGATTAATATACAAGTTAGCCAGACTGGGAGTGGGTCCCAAGATGATAGCCTGGGTAAAGAATTGGCTGGTGAATAGGACACAGAGGGTAATAGTAAATGGAGTCCACTCTGAAGAAAGAGGGGTTACTAGTGGGGTGCCGCAGGGTTCAGTATTAGGACTGATCCTCTTCAATGTCTTTGTAAGCGACATTGCAGAGGGACTGGAAGGAAAGTATGTCTTTTTGCAGATGACACAAAGATCTGCAACAGAGTTGATGCACAAGGTGGGGTGGAAAGGATCAGAAGGGACTTGGGAAGGTTAGAGGAATGGTCAAATGTATGGCAGCTTAGATTTAATGCTAAGAAGTGCAAGGTAATGCACCTGGGAAACAAAAACCAAGGGGAAGAGTACACAATGGGGGGTGAGATACTAACAACAACAAAAATGGAAAGGGACCTGGAGGTAGTCATATCAGATGACTTAAAGGTGGGAAAGCAATGTGAGAGGGCAGTAAGGAGGGCTGGGGGGATACTGGGATGCACAGGGAGAGGCATCACCAGTAGAAAACAGGAAGTTGTTATCCCTCTGTACAGACAGCTGGTGAGACCCCATCTGGAGTACTGTGTGCAGTTCTGGAGACCCAATCTTCGCAAGGACATAGACAAGATGGAAGCTGTCTGGAGGAGGGCAACTAAAATGGTGCAGGGTCTGCACTGGAAGACATATGAAGAGAGATGAAAGGAGCTTAATATGTATAGCCTCGAGGAAAGGAGGGAGAGGGGGGACATGATAGAAACATTCAAGTACCTCAAGCGAATCAACAAAGTCCAAGAGGGTAGCATCTTTCAAAAAAAGAGGTGTGCAAGAACAAGGGGACGCAATTTGAAGATTGGGGGGGCAGCTCAGAGATAATGTAAGGAAGTATTTTTTCACAGAGAGGGTTGTAGATGCATGAAACAGCCTTCCGGAGGAGGTTGTGGAGTCAAAAACAATGATTGAATTCAAGCATGCATGGGACAGCCATAAAGCAATTCTACGGGGTGGGGGTAGAAAGATGTAGGCTGCTGGTTAACTAGGATCTGCAGCTTACTCATTAGGTAGGGAAATGGGCAGACTGGGTGGGCCAAGCGGTCCTTATCTGCTGTCAAATTCTATCTATGTTTCTAACGCGGGGTGCCCGATCCCAGTGTCGGAATACAAACATACAAACACAAAATTGCCAGCAGATACAGGCCATTTGATCTATTAAGTCTGCTCAAGTGAGCAGCATGCTGTCTATTAAACAGTAGCTACCCCCATGCACCCTCTTCCAACCTCTCCTCGCCCACCCTCCCCACCATTCTGACTTTCCCTTTTGCCCTATCCCACCCTCTCTTGAAGCCACCCACTGTCTGCAGTGCTGCCACTTCTTTTGGCAATGCATTCCAACCAGCCACCACCCTCTCCATGAAATTGTGCCTCCTCATCTCTCTCTCTCTCTCTCTCTTGAACCTTCCTCCCTCCAATTTCAGACTGTGCTCCCTGATGTCCTTCCCCCCTTTTAACTTAACCAAGCCCTCTGAATTAACTCTGTTTATGCTCTTTAAATACTTGAATGTCTCAATCATATCCCCTCACTCTCCCTTCTATCTTCCAGAGTGTACATGTTGAGCTCCTTCAATATCTCCTCATATGACTTGTCCCCCATCTCCTGGATCCTCCTCATCACCTACCCTGGACCCCCTCCAGTAGTTTGATGTCCTTTTTCAAATAGAAGCACCAAAACTGCATACAGTACTTCAAGTGTGGCCTCATTAGTGACTTGTACAGGGGGAAATTGACTTCTTCCCTTCCTAGAGGTAATTCTCCTTGGGATGCATCCCAGTATTCTGTTTGCCTTTGCTGCTGCCTTTCTGCACTGTGCAGAGTGTTTCATATCCCCTGTCACCAGCACTCCCAGATCATTCTCCTCTTCCAAAGTAGCCAGCAGCACTCCCCTTAACCAGTAGCTGTTCTTTGGGTTTTGTGCCCCCAAGTGCAAGATCTTGCAATTTTTAGCCTTGAATCCCAGCTGCCACGTGGCTGACCAAAGCTCAAGTGTCGCCAAATCCTCCTGCAGTGCCATACCCCCTTCCTCACTATCTACCTCAGCATAGATCTTAGTGTCGTCTGCAAAGAGGTTGATCTTGCTCCTTATCCCATCCGATATGTTAGCAATGAACATGTTAAAGAGTACTGGCCCTAGCACCAACCCCAGTGGGACCCCGCTAGGGGTCCTCCACCTCAATGTCTTGGACTAGCTCTCTGTCAGTAAGTACCAGATCTAGGATGTTCCCATTCCTTGTTGGTTCCTTCACTTTCTGTATGAGGAAGCTGTCCTGGAAAGCCTCCAAGAGGACCTGTTCTTTGGCACTTGAGGTGGCAAGGGTGTACCAATCCACCCCTGGCAGATTGAAGTTCCCTACCATCACTGTGCTGCCCTTATCACTAAGCATCCTCATTTGTTTACCCATTTCCCTGTTCATTCCCACACTTTGGGAAGGTGGCCTATACACCACTCCCAATCTCATCTCCATAAGGCCTCGGCCTTGTCCTCCTCACCTTCCTCCCTGTTGTACACTATTCCCTCCCATATATACAGTGTATATATATATATATATATATATATATATATATATATATGTATTTAGCTACCCCTCCCCCTTTCCCTTTGTACCTGCCCCCATGGTGCAGTTTGTACCTAGGAATTGCTATATCCCATTTCTGGTATTGGGTGGCCCATGTTTCAGTTATGGCGGCTATGTCCACCTCCCCTTTCGGAATGAAAGCCTGCAGTTCTACTGTCTTATTGCCAAGGCTTCTTGTGTTCAGTGAAACCACCCTCCACTGTGCATTCTAATCCTGCTTGCCTATACCCGCTTCCTTAACCCTTCCCCTTTTTGCCTTTTGCTTCCCCTCTTCCTGCCTGTCTATGGGGGGAAGCCCGGTGGTCTTCCTCACCTGGTGGTCGTGTTTGCTGCCCTCCCACTTGCCGCCCCCAACCTAGTTTAAATGATACTTTTCTGCAATGAACTCCCCCAGCTTTTTCTTTAGGACCCCCAACCTTCCCTACTCAGGTGTAGCCCATCCAGTGCATATAGGTCTTGGTTCTTCCATGTGCTACCTCATCCCCCCACCAGTCCATATCCCATATCCTCACACCATGTCCCCAGCCAGTTATTGAACTCTGAGATTCTTAGTTTTAAACAACATGAAATCTTGCTGTATTCTGACAAGTGCAGTTAGCCCCAGCCTTTAAACTGCCCCAGAGAACAATGGGTTAACTTTTCTATGCATGGCATAGAATGTTCATCTCAAGCTCAGCTGATGGCTCTGCCTGTTGTTATTCGAACTGCAACTGTCAGATTCTTTACTCCACCTCACTGAACAGTGGCTCCGGAGATTTCTCCTGCTGCTCGGTTCAAAGTCAGTTGAGGTGTCGGTTTTTGGTCGGTTTTCTACCAAAATTTTGTTTCCGCATAGTCGGTTCAAGTCTCTGTCTGTGGTACCATGAGTACTAGATAGGTTTTGTTCTGTTTTCTGTGTGGAACTTGTAAAAAGTGTGGATCGGTTCGGCTGAACCAATCATTCAGGTAAATTTTGTACTTTACTTTAGTGTGTGGTTACCAGTCCGTATCGATTCTAAAAAAAATGGGTTTTAGTACGTTTTTTTCCAAGACCCGTGACATGGTCAGGAACCGATAGGGGAGTCTTGCCTGGCAGTTGCCAAAAAAGGGTAAGTTTGGTTAGGTTGGCCATGTCTGAGAAACCCAAGAAAAAACCGGGCCCACTGGGTTTCAACACTGCAGTGTGTGTGGGGAGGTCTTTGCTCAGGTTGATCCCCACACCACCTGTGTTATTGTCTGGGTTTGATCACCTCGATTCAGACTGCCAAATTTGTAAAAATGTTCCCAAATCTACCCTGGAAAAGAGATTAGGTAGACTAAGGAAGGGAGGCTGAGAAGTCTGCTGACCGGATGGCCAGCCCGGTTCAGTTCTGACTGAACCAGAAGGAGTGCCCTCTGACCAGGGCGATACTTCTTCGGGCAAAAGGTGAGCCGATTCTGAGGAATCGGTTCTGACAAAAAGAAAACGTAAAGGCAAGTCGACCGGTTCGGATCTAGAATCTCTTACTTCGACCGCCGATTAAAAAGCCAAAGCGATTTGTATTGTGGAATCGCTTCGCTCGGTTCTGACTGATCCGGCACCTTTTGGCAGGGGCTCGGTTCAATCGGTTCCCCCAGTTCAAGATTATACCCTGGAAGAATTTTATGAACCGGAGTTTCAGGAGGAAGGAGAGTTGGAAGATGATTATGGTGATGGTGAAAGTCTGGATGTGCCTATTGACCCGGACATCTCCCCAGACAGACCTTCAGGTGTTTCTCCTCCTAGGCTTTCTGAGTCCCCTTCACATTTCATGTTTTACAGAAAGATGGCTGATACCCTCCAGCTTCCTGTGGAGGATCAGGAGGAGCCTGACTATGTAGAGATGATGGACATCCCAGAGTGCTGGAGACTATCTATTCCCCTCCACAAATCTTTTGGGAAACTGACACAAAAAATTCTTAAGTCTCCCAATCCCATACCTCCTGTAGATAGAAGAATGGACAAGAGGTATTCTGTTTCAGGCTCAGATACGGAGTTCCTTTATCAGCAATGCAGCCATGTTGGGGTTGTACAGGCTGCTGCCTATGATAAAGCAAGCATTCCCTTGGCATCACACCCTCCAGACAAGGACTCCAGGAAGATTGATGCCATGGCTAAGAAGCAGTACATGGCATCTTCCTTGGGACTCAGGCAGGCAAATTATATGGCCTATGCAGCCAGGTACCAGAAGTCCAGGTGGGACACTGTACTGGCACTGGCTAAACAGGCTTCCCCCCAGCTTGCCAAGGAGCTGGAGGAGGTGGCTGCAGATGGGACTGAGGCATCAAAAGTTCAGTTTCATGCTGCTGTGGACTCCAATGATGTATCATCAAGAGTCATGGCTACATCTGTGGCTCTTGGAGAATGGCTTGGCTCAGATGTACTAGCCTCACAGGATACCAGGCTAAGGCCATGGATTTTCCTGTAGTGGGTAATTCTCTGTTTGGGGAGCAGACAGAGAATTACATGAAGAAAATGGACGAATACAGGACCGCTTACAGGAGTGCTCAGGCCAAGGAAAGGCAGGCAACTCTACAAAGGCAGCACTCCAGGGGCAGTGGCAGGCCTTTCCAAAGGCCTTTTTAGCAAGCACAGGCCTCTTCTTCCTTTTCACAGAGGGGGTTCTTCAGAGGGAGAGGCAGAAGGGGGATGAGCAGACCTGCATCCACCCCTCAGCCTAAAGCCCCTGCCAAGCAGACACCCTGATGGGTCTGCCCGGGTCAACTCTCCTATCCCAGTAGGGGGCAGGCTGGCTTACTTTGTCCAGGACTGGATGTCTGTTACATCAGACAAGTGGGTCCTGGAAGTAGTAAGCCAGGGACTGGTTCTCAGCTTCAAAAAATTTCTCAAGATGAGAGCTAGATCTTTTTTACCTGCAAATCTCTGAGAGACCCTTGCCCTAGAGCACAGGCTTCTTCTCTCCTAGCTCTAAGAGACAGCGTACCTACCCTACACTGGGGCAAAGGACTCTACTCCAGGTACTTCCTTACCCCCAAAAAGACAGGAGAGTGGTGAATCATCCTGGACCTAAGATACCTGAACAAACATCTTTTAAAGCCAAAGTTCAAAATGATAACTCTGGGAATTATCCTTCCCTCTCTAAGGCCAGGGGACTGGCTAGCCTCCCTGGACCTCAAAGATGCCTACTTTCACATTCCCATCAGGTGCTGCCACAGAAAGTACCTCAAGTTCAAGTTGCCCTCAGGCCACTATCAGTTCAGAGCAATGCCCTTTGGCCTAACTTCAGTCCCAAGGGTCTTCACAAAGTGCCTGGCAGTAGTTGTTGCCTTCCTAAGAAGACAAAAGATTTCCATTTTTCCATATCTGGACAACTGGCTCATAGTGGGCCAGTCCCCAGACCAAGTCAAGTCACACCTGCAAGTGACCCAGCAAGTGCTCACTTCTTTAGGATTTCTTCTCAACCTACCAAAGTCAGTTCTTGAACCAGTGCAGCTCCTCACCTTCATAGAGGCAGAGCTGGATACGGTAAAAGTAAGAGCTTTCCTTCCCCTGGAAAGGGCAAGAGCTGTCATAGAACTGGCCTCCTCATTCAGCCTTCAGGTGTCTCGATCAGCAAGGCATTTCCTTCAGCTCTTGGGCCACATGGCAGCTTCTACAGCAGTGGTCCAAGGTGCAAGATTCCAGATGAGGGACATTCAGTTCCACTTAAGAGCTTTTTGGTCCCAAAGAAAGGATTCCCTTACCAAACTAATCCCAGTGACTCGAACTCTGATCCAAGCCCTGCAATGGTGGCAGGATCAGAACAATTTGAGCCAAGGGGTTCCATTTGCCACTCGCTCTCATTCAGTGGTTCTCACCACAGATGCTTCCCTGCTGGGCTGGGGAGCCCATTTGGGGGACCTCACCGCCCAGAGACTGTGGTCGCCTCAGGAATCTCTTCTACACATCAATCTCTTGGAACTCAGGGCAGTGTTTCTGGCACTGCAAGATTTTTTCCAAATCAGTACAGAACAAGGTGGTTCAGGTCAGAACAGACAACACAACCACCGTGTGGTACATCAACAAGCAAGGAGGCACTCAGTCTACGGCCTTGTGCACAGAAGCAATGAAGTTGTGGTCCCTGGCTTATTCCCTGCAAACCTCTCTGATAGCAGTTCACCTTCCAGGGAAGGACAATGTTCTAGCAGATGCACTGAGCAGAATATCTCAGGGCCATCCGCAATGGGCCCTAGATCCTCTGGTGTTGAAGGTGATTTTCTCAAGATGGGGCACTCCAGAGATAGATCTTTTTGCAGCCCCAGACAATCACCAACTTCCTCTTTTTGTTGCAGACCCCCAGTCTTGGGCTCAGTCCCCCTGGATGCTCTGATTCTGAACTGGGAAGGGAAATTTCTATATGCTTCCCCCCTTTCCTCTCCTGTTCAAAGTGTTAGTCAAGATAAGGTCACAACTTTGCAAAGTGATTCTGATTGCTCCAGACTGGGCCAGGCAGCCATGGAATCCCTTGTTGCTGTCCCTAGCAGTCCATCTTCTCCTCTCTCTTCCCAGGAATTACAACCTGTTAACATCCTCTCAGGGGAGGATTTGGTACCCCAATCTTTAGTCTCTCAATCTCAAGGCTTGACTCTTAAAGAGTTAAGAGTTTGCATATCTGCATCTTTCCCAAGGGGTTCTGGATATCCTCAAGGCTTCTTGAAAGCCCTCCACCAGAAAGACTTACAACTCCAAATGGAAAAGATTCAGCATTTGGTGTTCTAAGAAGAATATTTCTCCAGACACTGCTGAATTGCCTACGGTTCTGGATTATATGGTCCATCTCAATGTCCTAGGTCTCAGACCAGCTACTCTCAAGGTACACTTGTCAGCTGTTTCTGCTTTCCTGTCAGTAGGCAAGTCTTTCTCACTGTCATCCCATCCTGTATTCTGTAAGTTTTTCAAGGGATTGCTTCACACCAGTCCCCCCTTTAGGGATCCTGCTTCTGCTTGGGATCTTAATGTTTGCATTGCTCAGCTTATGCAACCCCCTTTTGAACCTTTGTCCTCAGCAGAGCTTAAGTACTTGACTTAGAAAACTGTGTTTTTGGTAGCCATTGCTTCTGCTAGATGTATCAGTGAATTACAAGCCCTGTCAGTGGAACCTGATTTCATCTCTTTTTACAGAGATAAAGTGGTCCTTAGAACTAACAGAAAGTTCTTGCCTAAAGTGGTTTCAGATTTCCACTTGAATCAGTCTATATCTCTCCCTGTTTTCTTCACTGATCATTCTTCCTCGGGAGAGAGGAGGCTACACAGTTTTGATGTTAAAAGAGCCCTCAGCTACTACATAGAGCGTACCAAAGGTCACAGGTTTGACTCTCTCCAGTTGTTCCTCACTTATGGAGAAGTTGGGAAGAGGAAACCTGCCACCAAGAGATCTATTGCCAGGTGGATTGTGTCTTGTATACAATTCCGCTATGAAAAACTGGGTAAAAACTCCACCTCAGGCCTGAGGGCTCATTCCTAAGAGGTACAGCTGCTTCTGGCTGCTGTCAGGGATATCCTCTTTTAGAAATTTGTCAAGCAGCCACCTGGAAAACAGTCCATACTTTACCAAGCATTACTCTCTGGATATCCAGGCTAAGTGCTGTTCGGTTTAGCACAGCAGTACTTCAGAGCCTATTCCCAAAGTAGGTTCTGTCCCTCCCTCCATGGAGGTACTGCTTGGTAGTCTGCACTTGTCAGAATACAGCAAGACTTCATGTTGTTTGAAGAAAAAATTACTCACCTTAGTAATTATGTTTCTTCTAGTGGAGTCTTGCTGTATTCTGACCACCCCCCCGCCTCCCCTATCAGAACCTAGATTTTTAGGATGTGGGTGGGCAGACTCAGTGTTGGCACCCTAGGAGTGCCCCCTTTTACACCCTCTGTTCTCTTGGGGTGAAATGTTATTTAATTTGATTGTTTTTTGTGTTTGGGTTTCCTGACTTGAGTTTTCCTTTGAGAACCCAAAACATTATTTTTCTGCCAGTTGGCTAGTTAAAAATTTTACAGTTTCCACACAGAACACCTAGTGAATTTTGCTCGTAAAGATCTGATGGTTGCAGTTTGAATAACAACAGGCAGAGACATCAACCGAGCTTAAGATGAACATTTTATGCCATGCATAGAAAAGTTAACCCATTGTTCTCTGGGGCAGTTTAAAGGCTGGGGCTAACTGCACTTGTCAGAATACAGCAAGACTCCATTAGAAGAAACATAATTACTAAGGTGAATAATTTTTTTCTTCCTGGCCGAGCTAGCCCTTGACACCAGGAGAATCTCAGAGAACGCCACTGTCCTCCCCTCTCTGCTGCACAACCTTCCTACTTCCTTGACTCTTTCCTTAACTTTTTCCAACCTATTTCCTTCCAGATCATTAGTACCCAGGTGCACCATGATACTGTATGAGGTATCCCACCAAGCCTCTCCATGCACCTCCTAACATGCTGTCCCAGTTTACCCACTGTCATGCCCGGCATACACTCCACCCCCATAAGGCCCTTCCTGGCTCCTCTGTCCCCCCATCTTACACCTTTTACTACTGAATCACCCAGGATGAAGACTCTCCCTTCTTTATCTTGCTTGCCTCCTTGGTGTAACTCATTTCTTGGCACACCCTCTTGGCCTCGTCTCCCTGTTTCCCTCCCTGAGGGCCTCTCTGCCTCCCTTGCTCCCTGTTTCCCCCTTTCCCCTTGCTTCTTTCCCCTGATTTTGCCCATGTTAGCTGTCTCCTTACCCCTACTCATTCCCACCTGCATCCTGCCTCCCTTTCCCAGTTCAAACACCCTCTGCCCTGTATCAGTCTTCTTGCCACCTCTGGCCACTAGTGCCCCCTGATCCTCTCACTTCCTCCACAACTGATCCTCTCCTCACCTTCTTAGTACTCTTGCCATGTCTGAGTGCCCCCCCTCCACCTTCTGTACCCTTCCCTTGTCTCCCCACACTTTCCTGAGTCTTGAAATAAAGAAAACTGTCCCTCTATGTTTTTTTTAAACTGTAAATCAGAAAACTGTCCCTCACTGATCTGCCCCACAAACAACCACCCCGACCTCTCACTCAGCACCCATCACCTCACCCCCAACCCCCCACACACACCCTCACTCACCTGTCCCAGGGCAAAGATCCACTCTCCGGTTAAAGACACATTTTGCTGCTGGAAGTGCTGACTTCAATATGAGAAACTAAGGTAAATGCAGTTAAATATATTTCAATGGGTTTTGAATTTTGTTGCATAACTTTGTCATTTTTGCATATTTTAGCCCCAAATTTTCAACATGACCTTTTTGGGACCCCACCTCATGACCAATGGTGGTGGAATGATGCAAATCAGGCCCAAAAGGTGATTTCACAATCATGTTGAAAAATCACCTTTCAGGCAGGATTTGAAAATTTCCACCACACTTGCTCATGAGATGGGGTCATAAGAAGGCTATGTTAAAAATTTGGGGGTCAAAATATGTAAAAATGGCAACGTTATGCGCATAAGTTGAAATTTGTCTGCGCTCACTCGTGACTTTGGTAATTTTAAATATTTTGACCCAAAATGTTCAACATAGCCATTTGTACATACCACCTTACCCATGTACTGATTAGCTACTGTAATAGCACCATTGTATAACAGTTTCTTACCTGTGTCTAAATGTGTAAAATTGTAGTTCTTCTGTAACCTTACTGTATTGTATACTTGCAGATTCCCCTGTACTTGTTGTCTTTTGTTGTGTCTCACTCTAAACCCTTTGAATATAGTCTCTGCCTAGAGAATTTTATGTGAGATACATAAATAAATAACTTTACAAATGTGACAGCTGTCGTTTTTTTAAATCCTGTCCAAAAGATGGTTTTTGCACCTCTGGTACAGAATGACATTTTGGTGGTGCAGAATGATGTTTTGAAGGGGATTTGAAAATGTTCACCTACCGGGTTCATGAAGTGGAGTAATAAGGAGGCAATGCTGAAAATTTGGTGCACAAATATGATAAAATACCCAGGTTATGACTGATGATGCAGGGTCTGCATCAGAAGACATATGAAGAAAGACTAAAGGAACTAAAGATGTATAGCCTCGAGGAAAGGAGGGAGAGGGGGGGACATGATAGAAACTTTCAAATACCTCAAGGGAATCAACAAGTCCAAGAGGGTAGCATCTTTCAGAAAAAGAGATGTGCAAAAACAAGGGGGCACAATTTGAAGATGGGGGGCGGCTCCAGAGGTAATGAGGAAGTATTTCTTCACAGAGAGGGTTGTGGATACATGGAAAGCCTTCCTGAGGAGATCGTAGAGTTAAAAACAGTGGGGGAATTCAAGAATGCATGGGACAGACATAAGGCAATTCTAGTGGGGGGTAGGAGGAAGTAGGCTTTTGGTTAACTAGGATCTGCAGCTTATCCGTTAGGTAGAGAAATGGGTGGACTAGGTGGGCCAAGCGGTCCTTATCTGCTGTCAAATTCTATGTTTCTACGTAACATTACAGTACTGTATTTTAGTGTTAACACATAACTTTGTTAATTTTCAATATTTTGACTCCAAACATTCAATATAGCCATTTTTCCACTCTACCCCATGTTTCATTTTTTTTTAATTCTGGATTAGACGTGTTTTCACACCTGTGGTGTGAAATGGCATTTCAGCCAATATACCATAAATAGTACATGTCATGTTTATAAGGTGAATCATAAAACAAGTATCTTGAAAAGTTGGGGTCAAAATGAAAAAAAATAATAAACAACCTTTGTGTGTGGTGCCAGTCCCCACCCTTACGGTCATGCTTTGTAATCCCGTGCCGGTGAGCTGAACTTGGGGGTGAGCTCACTGACACAGGTGAAGGTGGGGGAATGGCACTGTTATACAACATCCCCTCCAACCAGGAAATGAATAGTGTAGGGTTGTCTGCATGGGCCGAGGTTCCATATAGTGAAGACAACTGCCCTCTTGGCATAGGGCCCTGCACTTCTCCACCTTGTGCATTGTCTGACAGATGCACTCTTTGCCCTGTGCATCTGTATCTGCAGCCACATATTATCACAGAGACCACACGGCCCTGAACTTCCGCAGCCCACCAGATGGCCCAGTGAATTGTTCACATCCATCACTACACGGAAGTGCAAGGCCCTTGGACAGAGTCTTCCCTTAGCACAGGGCATCTGCATCTGTGCACTATCAATACCAAACACCAGCTCAGCATAAACATGCAAGCAAATGTTCAGCATTGACAAATGCTTCTTTTTTTAATTGGGGTGGTCTTAAATACTTTTAGGTGCCAACCTGCCAGCAACTTCCATTTTAATTGTAATCTGGACTGCACACAAAAAAATTTACACAAGAGGCAATGTTTGCTTCCCTCCTGACCTTGCATTCATTAAAGGGACACTTTAAATGCTAATGGGCAAATGTGGGGGTGCTGCAGCCCTCCCCATCTGCCTGTGCACCTATAGGTTACAGCATTTATGTGTACTGAGCAGTGCAGCTGGGAAATGACTGTATCAGGATTCACTTTGTTCAGGAGAGACAGAGTAGGAAGAAAGGGGTGGGTTATATTATATGTTAGGGAGGGTCTCAAGGTCACAGAGATACAGTGGCATAGAAAGGAAAAGGAAGGGCTAGAAGTACTGTGGGTTGACCTGGAGGCAGGTTCTGGGTCCCCTATCTGTACCAGGGTGGTGTACAGACTTCCAGCACAGGGTGAGGAGATGGATCAGATACTTGGGGAAGCCATTATCAGCATGGCAAGTAAGGTGGAGGTGTTACTAGTTGTTGATTTCAATCTGCCAGATGTGGAGTGGAACCTTCCAACTGCAGCTTTAGCAAGAAGCAGGCCCATCCTTGATTTCCTGAAAGGTGTTTTTCTCAGGCAGTTTGCCAAAGAACTCACTAGGGATGGGGCAATGCTGAACCTGGTGCTTACAAACAGGGAAAGCACTGAAGATTTCAGAATGGGCAGTCTGCTTGGTACCAGTGATCACCGTACAGTGTGGCTCAACATAAAAACAGGCTCACAGGCAAACCACACAAGGAGGAGGGCTCTTGACTTCAAGACAGCAGATTTTAAAGAAATGGGAGACTGCCTCAGGAGCTGCCTAATATGGGTTGAGGAGTTCCAGGGAGGAGTAGAGACACAGTGAGGAAGTGTAAGAGAATGCACAACTAAAGTGACTAACCTATGCATGAAGGAAGTCAGCAAAAGCAGAAGGAAAAAGAGATAATTATGGTTCTCCAAGGTAGTGGAAAGGGAGAGAAAATAAAAAGGGTTGCATTCAAAAGATATAAGGAAACACAGGAGGAGGACAGGAAGGTATATCTAGCAAAGCAGAAGGAAGCAGGCAAGGCAGTAAGAGGAGCAAAGGCACAGGCTGAGGAAAGGATTTCCAAAGGGGATAAGACTTGTTTCAGATATATAAGTGAGAAAAGAAAAACATGGGTAGGGATAGCAAGAATTAGGAGGGTGGAAGGGGGAGACTGGGCATAAGAAAACTTAGAAAAAGCTGACATCTTAAACAGGTACTTTTGCTCAGTCTTTGCAATGGAGGGTTGAGAGGACAGAATGCCAGGGAGAAGAAAGAACAGAGTGGGAAGGGGATGGACCCAGGTCCTTTTTCAGATGAAAGACTGCTGAAAGGACTTGCATTCCTGAAGGTGGACAAGGCAATGGGGTGGGATGGGATTCATCCCAGGATACTGAAAGAACTTAAGGAGGTTCTGGCTGTCCCTCTAACAGCCTTGTTCAATAACTCACTAGTAACAGGAGTGGTTCTGTAGGTCTGGAGAAGGGCTGATGTTGTTTATCTACATAAGAGTGGCAGCAGAGAGGAGGCTAGCAACTATAGTTCAATTAGTCTCACTCCAGTGGTAGAGGAAGTGATGGGAACACTACTGAAAGAAAGGATTATAGACAATCATGAATCCAGTTGGCTGCAAGACCATAGGCAACATGGATTTATGGGGGAGGGGGGTCATGACAAATGAATCTAATAGATTTCTTTGACTGTCGTAAATCTTAATGCATTATACCACTAAAGTCTACTGACAGTACAGAGCTGTAAAATAAACAGTAAATAAGAAGGAAAGAAACAAAAAGGGGCAGACAAGGGGGCTGGGAAAGGGGGGTCTCTGTTGCTAGCAGGTGACATAGGAACATCTGCAAAGGAGCTGTGACACTTTGGATTTCTTCCAGAGCTACATTTCTTCTGTGCAATATTTTTCTTTCCAAAGCTAAATTTCTGCTGTGCTAAGGTACTGGGCATATTTTTGGGGACTGCTCAAAACTTCAGAACTAAGGTATCATGGCATTCTTGGAGCAGAAATAGGGTACTGTGATATAATTGGGACTTTTTTGGTGCTCATAATCCTCAAAAACTAAGGTTTTGTGAAATTTATGGGGCTTCTATGGTTATAAATGGTTCTATGAAACCAGGGGAAAATCGTAGGAATTTTCTGAAATCTAAAGCTCAAGTTCTGTGTTTTTAGGGCACTGTTTATAAGGGTATCTCTGGGTCTGGGATCTAAAAAGCTCAAAGCAATTTGATTTTAGGGTACTGTTTGTTTGGTTTCACAGTACATAGAACTCAGAAGTTGCTTCGGGGCAGCAGGAATTTCAGGGTCTGGAATCTAAGGTCACAGGGGCTGGATACTGATATTTTGAGTGGGGGAAATTTTCACAATAGGGCCTGAAAACTAAAGCTTGCAATAAGCCACAGGGAAAATGGAGGGGTGTACAAATTGGAAGGTCAATGGAGCAGGGTAGGGGCAGGTCTGAGGCATGGTCCCCAGGCTACAATGGCTGGGGGCATCTTTGAGAGGATGATGGGGTGCACTGGTTGTGGGTCAGCCATGGTACTGTATATAGATTGGAAAGTGGGGGGTTGCATAGTATATAGGCAGCTTGCACAGCTGAGGGAGGAGGTAAGATGACTGAGATGGATGTTAAACTGGGAAAGGGAGAGGAGTATAATGGAGGACAGGAGGGGCTCTCCTGAGAGAGCAATAGAGATTGGAAGGGGAGCTGTGGAGGAACAAGGAATGGTTAAAAGGGGAGCTATAAGGGGACAAGGAGCAAATACAGAAATAGGCTGGGAAGGATGCCATGGGGAGTGGAGGAAAACAAGGGTGCATGGAAGCAGGGTAGAAGGAGTAGAGGATGGCTGTAGTGGGGCTACAGGAATCCCAGATAGAGGCAGCAGGGGATGTAAGGGAAACCAGAGAGAATGGCAGGAGTTTAAGTATAAAGCCCACACAGAGGGCAAGGGAGGAGGAAGCAAGGGGAGGAGCCCCAGCCAGGTGGATACAGGCAGTGGGCTTGGAGCAGAAAAACAGATATACTCCACTAGGGGCACTAAATGGGGAGTAAATCAGGAAAGTGGAGTTGAGGAGTATCCAGGGGACATAAGAGAAGCAAGCACGAAGAAAATGAAGGAAAATTGGAAAAGGGGGATGCCCTTTCAGGAAAGAACAAGGAGGGTAGTAAACATAGGGATGGGGCGCAGGGATGAACACACCCAAGAAAGGGCAAATCAAAAAGGGGGAGACAGAGAGCTCAGGTTCAAAAGGGCTAGGGCTGGATGGGACTTGGAAAGGGAATTCAAGCAAGGCACGGCTAGGGGCAAATTAAAGGGGAAGAAAAAAGCTTGCAGATGGTGAGGCAGAGACAAGCAGCCTAGCAGTAAACACCTGCAGGGAGCATGGAGCTAGGGGACTGCAGGGGGAAGACAGTACACCGGGAGATGAAACTGGCAAAGGAGATGGTGAGAATAGAATGGGAAATGAAATGGAAGGGGTTGGGAGAAGGATAGAAGGGAAATGCAAACAGAAGGTGATGGAGAATAGGGTCCTATTAGATGGGGGCGGGGGGGCAAGAGTAGTGCAGTATGGGTTGAGTGTTTACCAGGCATGACAGCGGCGGAGGTCATTCACTATATCTCCCTAAGGGGAAACAGCAGGTTGAGAAAGCACACCTGATGTTCTCCCGGGGAACAAATGACCTGGCAGGAAAAAGCCTGTTGGAGGTGCACGCAAGATTTAGAGAACTTGCTAGATACTGCAGCAGTCTGAGGTTCAAGTCAGTGGCTTTATCTGAGGTGTTGCCAGTACCAAAGGCAAGTACTGATGAGAGGCTGAGAAATAAGGAGTTCAGTGAGTGGCTGGTGGGGTGGTGCAAGCAAATAGGGTATGGGTTAGTAGGGGACTGGGGATCCACATCGGGGGATGAGAACCTACAGTATTTGCTCCATACAGACTACACCTGAATAGGGAGGGTGCGACAGTGCTAAAAAGCAAATTAGGAGAGTCATAAGAAGAAACCAACAATTTAAATTAGATTGGGGGGGAATCCACATCACAAGGCAGAAGAAATGGGGGGCTACCAGCCTCCCCCCAGGATAGTGCTAAAATACTGGGCATGAGGAAAAATAGAGAAGGGGGAATGGAGAGGGAACCTGGTGGAAGGGCTTAGCAGCCAACACCAGGAGCTTAGCAAATAAGATGGTGGACTTGGAGGCCATCATGGGGGATGAAGGACTAGATATAGTAGCTATAAGCGAGACCTGGTGGACAGAGCTGCACAGCTGGGAAATGACTATCCCAGGTTACTGACTGTTCAGAAGGGATAGGGAGGGTAAGAAGGGGGGAGGAGTTGCTTTATACATCAGGGAAGGCATAAATGTAACTGAAGGACAAGAGGAGGGTGGGGAGACTGAGCTACTGTGGGTAACACTAGGCAGGAGGACAGGAGAATCCTTGTGACTGGGGGTGGTATACTGGCCACCTATGCAAGGGGAGGAGGGTGATCAACAGTTAATTCAGGCAGTCACAAGGCTGGCCCTAAAAGGAGAGCTACTGCTGGTAGGGGACCTAAACCTCCCAGATGTAGATTGGGAAATTCCAGATGCAGAATCATCAAGGACTAAGGAGCAGGGAGATACTAGCTAGGCTTCAGGGAGTATTCCTTCAACAGCTAGTCAGGCAGCTGACAAGGGGCAACAACTTGCTGGACGTGGTCCTGACAAATGGGGAGAGTGTGGAGGAGGTGCAGGTGGGAGAAGCCTTGGGCAACAGCGACCACAGCATGGTAATGTTCAGGGTCAGGGCAGGGAAGGAGACAAGTAAAACCAGTACTACAGTCATGGACTTCAGATGCACAGATTTTGACAAGATGAGAAGGATAGTAAGGGAGAAAATGGAGGGTACAGAGAACATAGGGACAGTGGAGGAGTTATGGCAAGCTATCAAGGGAGGGGTACTGAAAGCTGTAGAAATGTGCATAAAAAAGGTTAGGATGAGCGAAAGTGGGAGGAGACCACTTTGGTTTACAAAGGAAGTTGCAAGGGCAGTCAGGGAAAGGAGGAAGGCTTTCAGAAAATTTAAGACACTCAGCAAGGAAGATAAGGAAGAGTATAGGGAAAAGAGGAGTATGGCAGGGAAGAAGATCCGAAGAGCAAAAGCAGATACTGAGGAGTAAAGAGCAAAAAAGGCCAAAAAAGGGGATAAAACCTTTTTCAGATATGTGAGGGAGAAAAGAAGGGCAAGGCAGGGGATTACTAGGCTGTGGGGGGGAAGGAGAAATAAAATTGGAAAAGGACTGTGAAAAAGCAGAGTTATTAAATAAGTACTTTAGCTCAGTATTCACGGAGGAGAAGGACGGTAGAGAACCTGAGCAGAAGCCGAATGGGAAGGAGGGCAAATGGATGGATCTGTGCCTATTCACTGTGTATAGGGTTAGGGCAGAGCTAGATAGACTGAGGGTGGACAAGGCAATGGGGCCTGACAGGTTATGCCCCAGGGTGATCAGGGAATTGAAGGAGGAGAAGTTGGCCCCACCATTGACAAGGCTCTGCAACTTGTCCCTGGATATGGGGAGACTGCCAGAGGACTGCAAGAGGGCAGACACAGTGCCTTTACACAAGGAAGGTAGTGAGGTGAAGGGGAACTACTGACCTGGCAACCTCACATCAGTGGTGGGGAAGGTAATGGAAGCATTAATCAAGGAAAGGGTGCTGGATTAACTGGAGAAGAGTGGCTTGCAGGACAGCAGAAAGTATGGCTTCATGAAGGGGAATTCTTTGCAGACAAACTTAATTTAGTTCATTGGGTGACTCAGGTGATTGACCGAATGGGGGGGTGGACATGGACTCTCTGGACTTCAGTAAGGCCTTTGACACTGTCCCCATAGGAGGCTGGTGAGCAACATGGAAAGCCAGGGGTTGGGTGGGAAAATAACAAGCTGGGTGAAGGCCTGGCTGTCAGGAAGAATGTGGTGCTAAACGTGGTGCACTCTGGGACAGCAAGGATGAAGAGTATCGTGCCACAGGGGTCAGTTTTGGGTCCGCTTCTCTTCAACATCTACATCAGTGATATTGCTGAGGGTTTGAGGGGAAGGGTGTGCCTATTTGCTGATGATATGAAAATATGCAATAGGGTGGACACTCCAATAGGGTGGAGGACATGAAAGAGGACTTAAAGACGTTTGAAAAATGGTCTGGGACTGAAATTTAATGCCAAGAAGTGCACTGTGATGCACTTCAGGAGTAGGAACAGAAGAGCAGAGTACACCCTAGGTGGGGAGGAAATTAAAGTAACAGAACAGGAGAGAGAGATCTGGGCATCACAGTCTCCTTGAACCTTAAGTTAGGAATCCAATGAAGTAGGGCGGCAGGAAAGTCCAATGGAATGTTGTCATGCATTGGCAGGGGCATCATTAGCAGAAAGAGAGAGGTAATAATGCCCCTTTACAAAGCCATGGTGAGGCCACAACTGGAGTATGGGGTTCAGCTCTGCAGGCCACATCTCCGCAAGGATATAAATGCATTGGAGAGGGTTCAGAGAAGGGCATCCAAGATGGTGCAGGGTATGCAGGGAAAGTCATACGAGCAGAGGTGTAAGGAGCTGGATCTGTACACTCTGGAGACAAGGAGGGAAAGGGGAGACATCTTTGAAACATTTAAATAGGTAAAGGGGCTCAATAAAGTGGGAGAAGAGGGTTTACTTAAGAGAAATGAGGGGGTTAAAACTAGAGGGTACAGCCTTGAACTGCAAGGGAAAAGATACAGGGGCAATGTGAGAGGGTGTTTCTTCATGGAGAGGGTGGTGGAGCCCTGGAGCAGACTACCAGATGGAGTGGTGGGGGCTAAATCAGTGGAAGAATTCAAGAGGGCATGGGACAAGCATATGGGGCTGAGTATCAGGGATAGGATGGGGGCTGGCAGTGAGGGGGAGGTGTAAGGGGGGGAAAAGGGCAGACTAGATAGTCTAGTATGGTCCTTTTCTGCCATCAAGCTTCTATGATTCTATGATAGACAGAGCAGTGGTGGTCCAGAGAAGGGCAACTAAAATGGTGCATGGTGTGCATGAGAAGCCATATGAGGAAAGATTAAGTGATCTCAGCATGTACACCCTAGAAGGAAGGAGAGAGAGAGAGAGATGGGGATATGATAGAAACTTACAAGTACCTCAAAGGGGTGAATAGGGTGCAGGTTTGTGATTCTTTTTCGAATGAGAGCAAGCACCAGGACCATGGCACATGCAATGAATCTGGGGCAGGGGGATTCAAGATTAATGTAAGGAAATATTTCTTCATTGAAAGGGTAGCATTTGCATGGAATAGATTACCTCCAGAAGTGGAGGAGGCTAGAATAGTGGGGGCTTCAAGTTTTTATCAGATAGGATTATAATTATGATTATGATTATAAAATAGGACTCAAATAGGAGTATTTTCAAAAGGATGCAAGGAGGTGGCAGGGTTGAAGACGACCATATAGAGTCTAAAGATATGTAATAGGTAGGGAAAGCTGGGAAGACAAGGTGGGGTAAGCAGCCCCTTTCTGCCATCAAATTCTGTTTCAGTGTTTCTGTTGTGCTGTTATGGTGTAATACAGTATTGAAGGACATTACCCTTACCTTCCTCAGTTCTTCATAAGCTGTCTTGCCCCATAATCTATGGTCCATCTTGGCTGCCATTCACTGTACTGCTTTCACTTTTTCATAGTTTCTCTTCAGGTGTGGACTCCAGCACCTTGTATAGTATTCCAGCTGTGGTTGCACCACTGACCTGTACAATGGGAGGATCACCTCCCAAATTCTACTGCTTATCCCCTTCCCTATGCAGCCCAGCATTCTGTTTGTCTTGCCCAAGGCTCTATTATAATGTGCTGTTTTTTTAGGCTCTCCAATATCATGACCCCTAGGTCCTTTTTCCTCTGTGCTACTTTCCAGCACCACTCCTCCCATTTCATATTGCACTCTTGGGTTCCTCTTCCCAATGTGCTTCACGTTACATTTTTTTTTGTATTGAAGCTCTGCTACCAGATATTTGACCAGCTCTCCAACCTGTCCATGTCCTCCATGAGTTCCCTTATCCCTTTCTCTGTGTGCACACTTGTGTAGATCTTTTTGTTAACTCTGAAAAGGCAGATCTTGCCCTTGATGCCTTCCCCTATATCACAAATGAATACTTTCAAAAGGACCAGGCCCAACACCGACCCGTGAGGTACTCCACTTGTTACTTCTCTTACTCTGAAAATTCCCCGTTAAATACTACCCTTTATTTTCTTCCCCTCAGTCAGTCCTCCAACCAAGTTGCCAATTTTTTCCCCACCCTGAAGTCCCTTATCTTCTTGACCGGCCTCATGTGGGGGACTGAGTCAAAAGTCTTGCTGAAATCCAAGTGCACCACAACTACTGCCGGTTCCCTATCTGCTGTCTTAGTCACCTAGTCGAAGAAGTCGACCAGATTTGTCTGGCAAAAACCTTCCACTAGTGGACACATGTTGTCTGGGATTCTGTAGCCCATTTCCCTCCAGGAAGTCAGTCAGTTTCTCCCTTAATAAAAGCTCCACAATTTTTCCCACCATAGACGACAAGTTTAGTCGCATATAGTTTCCTGACTCATACTTCCTTCCTGTCTAGAGGGACCACGCCCACTGTCCTCCAGTCCCTAGGGACCACCCCCATGGACAGCAAACCATTGATAATGTCTGCAAGTGGCCTTGCCATCATTTCTGCTACCTCCTCCAGCATCCTTCAGTGTAAGCCTTCAGATCCAATAGATTTATCTACTTTCAACCCTGAAAGCTTTTTCAACACCCTTTACCTATTATTTTGACCATCCCACTTGAGCCCTTGCTCTCTTTCCTTCTTCTCATAACCCAAAATTCTGGCAGTGGCATATTCTTCTTCCTAGTAAATACAGAACAAAAACATTTGTTCAGTATTTTTGCTTTCCCTATGTCCCTCTCCTTGCATCATTTCATACTATTCAGTCTCACATTACCCCTTTAACCGCATGCTTTTCTTGTATGTACCTGAAGAATGCCTTTTTCACTTGCACCACTCCCTTTGCCAGCTAGAATTCCTTATCCACCTCGGCCTGCCTCACCAACCTGCTGGCTACCTCGCCACTAGGTACTTCTCCCTATCCTTCTCCTATTGGCATCCCTTATAGTTTAGGAATGCCCTCCTTTTGGTTCCCACCACAATCTTTACTTTGGTCATGAACCACATAGGGACCGTTGTCCTTTTTCTGTTTGATACCTTTGTAGATGAGCTTTCTACTGCTTCTGTCAATGCTTTTTATTGCTGTGGGCGGAGCCTACAGCTATCCTGCTTTCACTTAAAAAAGGTGTTTCCCTGGAACACATCTTTTAGGAGTTTTCAGTGTATCCTTCCACTCTGCAAATCTCCATGGCAGTTAAAGAAATACTACTTTATTTCTGTTTAATTAGAATAATGGACACTTAACTCCAAGCAGCTTTTCTCCGAAAACAAATGTACACACCTTTCAAACAAATATAAATATCTTTAAAACTATTCAAGGTGCACAAAAACAACCAGCTTGAAAGTTGTTCAGGGGAAAAATATCATTCTCATGAGGGTAGTTACTAACCAAAATTCTTTACATTTTGTAAAACATGGTCTTCCAAACAACCTCATTGTTTTTCTCTCTCTTAGTGAACACAGTAGGAGTGTATAAACTGGTGTGGGATAAGATGAAGCACTCAGACAAAATTAGCAGCAAAAGAAATGTAGATTTATTTTAAAGAGCTGACTTGTAGGCGACAAAACAAAAAAACAAACAAAATCATAAGTTCAAATCAGGAGCTAGTAACAGCTAACTCACATCAGGGTGTTGCTACTTCCACACCCTTGTGCATACTGACTGACTTTTCTAGGTAGACAGACTTTATACTATTTACAACCATGTGACACTATAACTCCACCCTTGATTTTAACTTTTAACAAACATGTTGTAAAACAAAAAAATTAATCGATTTTATTTACACAAAATAATGAACTTGTAGTCTAACCATGGTTTACAGGCTGTTTTAAACATAATTACAGTTGTTTTAGAAGTTTTTAAATGTCTAAAAGATGTTTGGAGGGACTGCCCCCCCTCCAGCAGCATAAAGGTAAGCTGAGTCTGGCCGGCCGCCTCTTAAATAACGCTGCACCAGAAGGAAAGAGGAGCCTTTGAACTTGCAGAGCCTTAAAACAGGTAAAGGGATACTTCTCCTTCTAAAAACAAACTTTAAACCCTTACTCACATTCAAATTTCGATAGCAAAAGGCAGAGTTACACTTTCTGTCCAATTTTGGAATGAGAACACTTAACCATTCCTTTTTCTCGAATAAAGATTCCCTCTCGATAGTGTGAGCATTCGAGCAGTAACATTTACCACTGCTCGCACTATCACTCAGACTTTATATCTATTGAACTTTTTTACCACTACAGAATGGCTAAAAACTGGTCTGGGAAGGCTAACGGTCTGGTTTAATTGAAGGAAGGAACGGCACAATGTACTAAGGCTGCCTGCTTTTACAGCAGAGGCAGTGTGGACCTTATAAAGGCAGTTACCTTTCTTTACTCAAAACAGAATATAACACAGTACTAGACCACAATACTGTGGTCATTTCAAGACGTTTTGATACGGAGGAAAAGCTTGTATCTAGTCTCTGTAACATCTCTGGGCTATATATATATATATATATATAAAAGGACGTTATACTTTATTTAAAAGGGGGTTCTGGAATGCATTTTAAAAAGACAGGACAACGACAATCAAGACAAGGAGTTACACAAGATGGGTGGCCAGCCCAACAAACGAGACATAAAATAACAACATGATGCAGACTAGAAAGCAGGGTGAACACATTCCAGAATGTCCTTAAATAAAGATAACACCATTACTGAAGGATACAAAAATGAAAAAGGGAGGGGCTTCTCTATCACAGAGTCATGCCAAACAAATGCAAATATCTCAGAAAGTATACAAGTTACCAAAAATATACAACCAACATGAAAGATGTTCAGGACAAAATGACCTTTCAAATGAGGGTAGTCACTAAGTTGAATTCATTAGATTTTTCTAAATATAGCCATCCGAAAGGTGACATTTGTGAAGAAAAATGAAAATTCAGGTAATCAGATGGCCATAGTTTAAAAAATATAATTAGTGCAGCTTAATGAATAGGCTCATTTGAAATGTCCTGTTGTCCTGAACAACTTTCATGCAGACTTCTTATCTGTAAGTTGTATACTTTAAGAGATATTTACATCTGTTTAGCATAACTCCTATTGTACTTCTAAATAGCCTCAGCTTTGCAAATTACTTCACCAAGATAGGATTAGTTCCATCAAAAGAAAGCTATCCCAAGGTCAAATTTTCACTGACTTGAAAGTTCACTCCCTGACACAAGCTATAAACCAACTGAGTTTCATTTTAAAACCCTCTGTGTGCGTGTCTGTGCTCAGTACTATAGGAAGGGTGGTACGGGAGGGGCAGCTTCCCCAGGTGCAAACCTCTGATGGGCATAAATTTCCTCCTATGCTGAAAGTGATTAGATTGCCTGTGGCTCAGCGGCTGCCTGCCACCATATACAGTCCTGCTCACCCGCAGTCTGACTCCCGATATTATTGTAGCGCAGGTGGGCAGTGGCACCATTACACTCAGTTCCTGCCCCCCCATCTGCTGCTATAGTTACTTACAACTTCACTCTTGACCACCCACTTACCAGCCCAGCCCATCAGGTCAGCTGATGCCTAGACACATGTCGCGCTATATTTATTCCTATTGACCAAGACAAGTCAAAAAATGCAGTTCTCACTTCGCGTCTTACCAGTGATCTAGACTGCACCGCAAGCAGAGGGAAGACATTTTTAATGGATTGGTAATGTAATGTAATGTTTTTCAAAATTTATCCTTCAGTCAATATTTTTACGCTTGTTGTTCCCAGGCTGTTAGTTTTGCTTTCTGATTGGGGTTCGTATTCGGACATCAGCTGAACACTTCGGTCTCTCTCGCTTGCACATTCAGTGAATATGGTCTAATGGAACAACCAGATCTTTTTAACATGAGGCAGTCTTGGGCAGGTAGAATGGGAGTTCAGGGTCAAGTGAAGTCTCAGCTTTAATCAAACTTTTGGTGAGTGGAAGGTGGATTTGGAGATGGAGCAGATTCAAGATACGTGGTATAGAGAGGTAGGAGGAGAAATTGGGGAGCCTCAGGGGTGGGAGAAGGTTTGGACCAACATTCATAATACCATGGAATCAAACAGCTTGTGAGAATCTCACCGGAAGCTTGCAATGCACTTTTTCATAACCCCTAATAAGTTCAAACATTTTAAACATACAAATTCTGACAGATGTTGAAGGAGATGTGGTAAAAAAGGAAACTTCTTGGCGTGTCTTGTGGCAAATTCCACTCTCGAGCCCTGATAAATGCATACCTACTGGCATTTATTTTATGTGTACAGCATCAAAGAAAAGCAACAACACAGCCCCTGGGAAAACACAGTTAATTTATTTTAAATTGAACAAGCCTCACCACAGTGTAGAAGATGCACCTCATTCATAAAATGAATGACAATTAAAACAATTCATATACTATATCTAGCTATAAAAATAGGTTTGAAAACCCAGTAATGTGGTTAGATATATTTATTTATCATCAGTTATCCCCATGGATAGGTTGCAAAACATACAGTGCAAAGGCATAACACAAAATGCAAGAAATAAAGAAATGCAAGAAAGACTAATTAGCAAGGACACTGATGTTCTTACTGTCTTCCTAGTGTCTGACTCCTAACTTACTGTGTCTGACAAAAGTTTTTTTTGTAGGAGGTCTGTTTAACTTGAGAGCACACAATAGCACTGTGGGGGATGCTGGCTGTGTGTGTTTGGAGCTGTGCATACCTTGGGATTAGTAACTTGTTGAAATAGGGAGCTGGCTATATCCTAGCAGAGGGAGCTAGCTGGCTGTGTGTGTGTGGGGGGGGGTGAATGCCAGGGATCTGGCCATGTGTAAGGTGTCAGTGGTCAGTGGGTGGGGAGGGGCACAGAAACAGTGTGACTGCTTTTCAAACATTATACATGCAAGAAAAGTTTTTGGTTTTTTTTTCTGTACAGGATGGGCCATGTGTATGTGTGCAAAATGTATGGCTTGCGCCAGGCACGAAAATGCATTGCTACAGCACTGTCTGTGCTAGCACTAGTAAATGATAATGATTAAAAACACAAGGAAAAATAAGCTTAAAGAGCAGCTGACACCTTCAAAAGAATTTTAACAAAACATAATATTTAGCTAAGGTTCAGCTTGTATTTCACATTAGTTCTTTATTCCTTCTCCCCATTATTTATTGCTGAGATCGTTTGCATGAAAACAGGCTTTTTGCTCTGAAGAGTTCATCTGTTTCTGTTGCTGTCTCCCTACCTGAGGTCATAATGCAATGCTGGTGACATCACAGTTACTCTCATGGCAACATATTGTGATGTCACAAGTGAGCATTATGACTTGAAGTTGAGAGTAAGCTATAGAGGCAGATTAGATTTAAAGTAACTGCAAGGGATAAAAATCATGTATTCATGCACATTTCCTCAGTAATAAATAATGGGGAGGAGAAATCTAGAATATATATGGAATACAAGCAGAATTTTACCTAATTATTGTGTTTTTCAAAGTTTTCTTTGAGGCATCAGTAGCTCTTTAAGCAATACATAGTAAATAATGTCAAAAGTTTTATAAATATGAAAATATCTATGTGTTAAGTAAAAAACAGGTTAGAAGACAGCCTGCCCTACTGTAAGTTAAGCATTCACCAGCTGTTTCACACAGTGGTGTCAATCACATTTTACACAGCGTACTGTTCAGATACATTTTTCTTAAACTCTGTGTACAATAAGTCCATATTACTCATGAATAGTCAAACTTACACTATCTTAAACATGATATATCTGCAATTCTGTAACAAGTGGCTAGTGTATGTGTACAATCAAAACACAAGCCTAACACAGACTCCCTTGTAATTGAGATACTGTTATCCTAATATGTCCATGCATCAACATGTGTCCATATGTACCTAATCTGCTGTTGTATTAAATAACAGTTCTATAAATCTAAAGCCAAAACAAAACACAACTGACAACATCAGCTTTTATTCAGTCACAATTAAAATAGGGATCCTTTAGCGGTATGAATATAATTTATAAAAATAGAGACATTTCAAACATCTGCACATAAGTAATCAATTCCTGTCTTCTTTAACTCAAGGGGTCATTTCTAAAATGTGCCGACGAGCACGGGGACGACTTTGCCACCACTGGCAGCAACCACTTCAAGACTGCTACTGCCTTCTCCTACTACAAACAGGGGAAAACCAGAAGTAGTCTACCAGCACTGAGATCAATATGGTTAAGGCACATTTACCAGAAATTACTGCTAGGAAAGAATGAGAAAGTGACCATGATGACGAGCAAATCTGAAACCAGATCTCTAGTTTGTTAATAGTCTCCTCCTGAGTCTGATTTTTACAGTTGTGTGGGCCAAGCACCACAGATGTTATGCCATCATCAGATTTATAAAAGAGCAATGTGAAAGCACGTAACCGGACAACTGTCCGATGTTCTGCCCCAGTGCTCCAGCATAGTTTCCAATGATTCTGTTTATGCAGCCCTTCCCCTCTGTGGCCCACATAAACATACCCACTTCCTGGCACACTATTTTTCCTTTCCACAAGTGCAGACGTGACAGCCGCAGTGTGCAACATGGTGGCGCAGACTTAAACTATACATGCATGAGTATCATGCATATGTATGTAACCCCCACACCACCTTTGGCTAGCTGACACCCCCCCTTAAAAGAACTATTGACAACTACACGGCATACAATTTTCTTTTGGCAGAGCTACACTCATGGTACCACCCCTAGTGCTGGAGTGTATAACAGGATCATTATCGGATGGGGGGGTGGGGGTACATATTAAAATGGACCTTTTTATTTACAATCAGGTCCAGGGGACAGGATGCTAGGCATATGTTAAATCTAACTGCTGAAAAGCCCCAATAGCGTTCACACTAGAAGCAAAAAGTGGAATGTCCAAAACAGTAACTGGGATTTTGCAGTATGGCTTTAAGGGTGGTCCCCCAAAAGTTTATCATTGCAATACAGGCATATTCTCCTTTGACGGACACTTTGCTAGGCAGAAAACACAAAAAACATCTCTATCTCTCTTTCAAAGTGTATGTCTGTGGGATGTGCCACACACTTCAGAATCCTCCTGGTGCATGGTCATTGCCCAGGGAACACTGGTGCCCATCCATGAACCACTTAGCCCTGCCTGAACTCCAGATGGTGTTCCTCACCCTTTGCCCCAAACAGCCTCTGCCATTCCCTCAGGGTTACACAAAATAAATCTCTAATACCCAGTGAATTGCTAAAGGCCTCCACCTTTAATTTTAAATTCAGCACAGCTGTGTTAAAAGGGGTCCTGACCAGTGTGATCTAGCCTTATCTAGGGCACACATAGCTCAGACAACTCCCTCAGAGAACAGTCTCAAATTCTGTACTCACAGATTAGTTGTTCCTTCCTCTCAGTCGTGCAAAGAAGAAAAGGCACCTTTCTTTCTCTGGTAGCTGTCAGATTCTACTCATTGTTTTTCCTTAAGGCAGCTGTGAACTTCAGGAACTCCAGAGGATTGCCCATTGAATCCAGAATAACTGCATTCCTATTCTCATCCCCCCCCCGGAGTGGAAGTTAAAAGCCTTGCAGGCAAACTGAAGATTTTACCAAACTAGAGTGAGAATTACCAAGGCTCCCCTTCACAAAGTCCCAATGGCAAACCTACTGACAGTCTAACTGCCACACTTGAACTTACTGATGAACATTCTAAACTCCCCAAGAGCAGCTGACTCTAAAACGGCTATGCTGCTGTGAGAGTTCTAAATGACAAAATCATCCTTCTCTCAGGCTAGCAGAATAAACAATGATGTCATTATGTAGAAAGCCCATAATGAACTCCCCACCAGCTGTCTTTTCCTACCTGCCTAAGACTAGTACTAATGGGATTCTAGTAACCTGAGGAGACTGGGTTGTTACACGTAGTTATGTCAGCACCGCCATGTTGCGCAAGGCTGACTCTGGGGCAAACTGCACATGTGCGAGTATCATGCATGTGCAGTACTGTAATTGCTGCAATATTATGGCTGACTCCTGTGCAGTGAGAGCACAGCATATTCTGTTGACTGCACTTGCCGCTCCTTAATGCTCTCCACAGCCATATTGGCTCTGACCAGAGTTTGTTTAACTTATTCCCATTTTTCTTCTGCCCCCTCCACCTGCTTTATACTCCTTGTACATTTTTCCAAGTGTTCCCTCATCTTGTCAAAATCCACTTTTTAACAGTCCCATGCCCTGTCTGTGTTTGTCCTGTTGGTGCTCCCTATTATTAATGTTCAGTGCCACTGTTCTGTGGTCACTGGAACTGAGTGGTTCCAGGACTGTTAATTTTGGACTATCTCACTGTTGGTGAGCACCAGATCCAGCAGAGCCTTTTCCCTTGTTGGGCCCTGGACTAGCTGAACTAGGAACACCTCCTGGCATGCATTCATTCCAAGTACTTGCTGCAATGGGCACTCTGTAGTCCACATCCTGCATATTAGATTTCCCCTACTACCACCACCTCTCCTAAATTGGCCACCTTCCAAAGTATCTCTCCCAGTTCCTTGTCTGTATCCTGATCCTGACCAGGTGGTCTGTACTGAGTAATTGTGAATAACTGAGTTCTTCAAGTCAGTAACAACAGCAGTGGTAAGGATTGGTATGGTGAACTAACTGATTGCTGACCTCAAAGATCGCCTGTCTCAGCTGCACCACCAGCATTGCTTCAAGCTGGTGGACTGGCGAGACAACACTGTGGTTCAAATGGGGGTGGATGGATGGAGGCACCCGGTAAGGAGAGACAGGAGACAATCTATATGTTTGATGCTCAATGGGCCTTATTCATACCACGGGGAAAGGTAGACATGGTCACAAGGTAAGAGGGGAACAAAACCACACAAGAACAGTAAACAACATTCTCTACTGTCACTAAGAGGTGCACCTTGGCCTAAGGCCACTATCTATTACACGCTATGCTAGGCTTTCTTCGAACAATCTAATGAAAAAATTCAAAACATCTATTACTCTATATGATGTGAGACAATCACTGCAGTGAACAGCGAATACAAGTGCAGACCCTGAAGGGCCGGGTGGCGTAACCACCTTTAAGAATTCATGGTGTTAAAGGAAGTTCAAACTTTTTCTGCCGTCTTTGTGCACACAGCTGAAGAATGGAGCAGCAATGGGGTAAAAGGGAGAACGGGGTTCCTGCTTGGTACCAAGCTGCACCAGTGTGAAAACCTAGGAGAGGTTGGAGAGAAATGTGAGAGATTTTTAAATAGATCCTGATTCTTCGGCCAACCCACTCTCCAAAGTTGCCAGAATATTCTAGCACAAGAGAACTGAAATCTGCTAAAATCTTCCCCAGCACAAACCCTCACCCAGGACTGCCAAGGATGAAGGAACAAAAACTTGGCTTTGAATCCACTTGAAAGGATTGCCAAGGGTGGAGATCTGTGGCAATTTCCCCAGCACAAACCCTTGACCAGGGCTGCCAAGGATGAAGGAACAAGTACTTGGGGTTGAATCCACTTGCAAGGGTTGCCAAGGATGAAGGCATGTTGACGCTTCTTTGGTGAAAGATCCACAGGAGGACCACCAAGAGCAAGCTGAATCCCAGAGGACAACACAGAGCAAGCAAGGCAAAACAAGCAGGAAGAGTCGGATTCAGGGCAAAGATCAGAGCCCTGTACTGTTTAGGATCAGAAAAAAACAAATCGGCGGACGCAGACACACACTGGCCATGTTGGACTCGACTATTGGTGAATGACTGGGAGTGAAGGACATGGCTTCTTCCAAGATGTTCCACTTCCTGGCTGACCAAACCACAAGGAAACCAGGAACCAGTGGTCACGAATCACAGAGGGAGGCGTAAGTTTCGACCAATGGCAAATGACAGGGAGGGATGTTGCTATGAAGTTCTTTGCTGGCTGGAGACTGCTTCAGTGAAGAATTAGCGAAACAACCCCACCAGTAGTGTTGCAGCAGAACATTGAGTCCATACACGTTCAGTTGGTACTATGAACACTGGTAATTACACTTTTCACTGCACCAAGGTGTTTAGTGTTTAGTGGTTGCTGGGGCAATTTGCCTGGAACAGGGGCAAATTATGGAATCTGGGGCAATTGTTCATTGCAGAGGAAATTTGCCTGGTGTAGGGGAAAATCACCAAAGTCTGAGGCAATTGATTTGCCAGGAACAGGGGCAAATTGCTGGAATCTGTGCAATTGTTCATTGCGGGGCATTTTGCCTGGAGCAGGGGCAAATTTCTGGGATCCAAGACAACTGTTTGTTGCAGGAGCAATTTGCCAGGAGCAGGGCAAATTTCTGGAACCCAGGGCTATTGTTCGTTATAGGGGCAATTGTTTGTTGCAGGGGCAAACAATCACAATCCTAGTGTAATACAGTCTTGGTACTTGGCAATCAACACAACATTTCAGGTACCAGTAGTTACATAGTATCATCAGCTGACAGTCACTAGTGCCAAGCACCCTTTCTGGCTAACACTCCACTTTCTGGGTCCATTTGGCACTCGGATCTGGCTACCCCTGCTGCTTCTGTGGGGCTTTACCCTTTAAGGCCACTTGACTTATGCTGCTGAGCTCTCTCTTTTGTGAGGATCTTGCCACCCCCTTCCAACTGGGGCCCTACCCCTTTCCTTTTCTGCCCCTTCGGTTCCCTTTTTAATCCTGGGCCTATCCTGTTGCCCTTTTGTCTCTGGGACCCTTTTTCTGTATGGGTCTGGTTTCTCTAGGTCCCTCTCCTATGGGCCACTTCTACTAAGCCCCTTCCAATTTGTAGGGTCTTTGCCACCCTTACCCCTATGTGGGCCAACTGCCTGGACCCCTTTTCTGTAGGGCCTTTGTTGCCCTTGCAGTTCTGGGCCTAAAGCTGTCACTTTTATGACCTGGTGCCTGACATTGCCCCTTTTACTGCCTGGGGCCTGACGTTGCCCCTTTAGTTCTATGGGCCTTCCCCAGGCCTTACTGTCAGTCTATTCTTCTGGCCCCACCTCAGCACCTCCCCCCCTTTAAGAATATTTATTTACCGCCCCTCAGGCCTTCCTCATTTCCCTCCCCATAGGTGTAGCCATGCCTAAAGTATTTAAATTAATGAGGGGCCCTTTGCCCTCTTTCCCCGATACTGCTTCTAGCGCTAAAACAATTAAAAAATATTTTTCCCCTTATAGA
Organism: Neoceratodus forsteri; assembly: GCA_016271365.2. Lineage (NCBI taxonomy): Eukaryota > Metazoa > Chordata > Ceratodontiformes > Ceratodontidae > Neoceratodus > Neoceratodus forsteri. Next base: position 253,177,401 of record CM028137.1, on the reverse strand, counting down.
ACTACCGAGCAGACAGCACTCTTCCTTGTGCTGCCACCGACTCTCCACCCCGGTCCGGGGCATAGCTGATGCTGGGAGGAGGAAGGTCTTGCCGGCAGAGGGAGGGAAAACTGATGCAGTAGGCAGCAGGCAGTGCAGCAGATGGTAGGGAGCCTTGCAGTTCTTTGTGACGCCCATCAGCTGTCTCTCTTAGATGTGGCTCTTTTGTCGCCACCAACGTGGGATTGAACGTTTTTCTTTTTTTAACATAAAAAATAAACAGGGCTGAACTGAGCCCACACCATCGCAAGGAACCAGGATCTTCCGTCGGGGAACCACCGGACATTTGACCGCACAAGGAGTGGAAACCACAGCAGAAGCAGCAGTCTTCGCTGCTGGAGGATGCCACCTCTCAGAGTAGACGAGACCTGCTTCTACATGTACCAGGTAAGCCCAGGGTCCCCGTCCCATTCTCTCGGTCCACTCTTCATCACAGCCCAGCAGGAACAGCCTCAGAAAATGTCTCTCCCTTCTTATTTTAAAAGGTACTTGGGGTTCTGACTCTAGAACTCTGAGCCTGTGCCAAGGACCAATGACCAAAATTCAGGCACCACGTGCTGCCCAGGGACAGCAGTCCCAGTACATGGGTGCCCATTGTCATGCTGCCTACTCAAGGGGAGGGGGAATAGAATGGAGCAGAGCAGGCAGCAGAGAATAAACTTTTTCCTTTTTTTTCTTTTTAAACAAGGGTGCCCTACCTGATAATTCTCTGGGGGGGACACTATGAGGGCTCCCAAAACACAGCCCCTTATGCCCCACAACACCACCGTGACCCTTGGGGTAGTCTATACCCCACTATTTTTGTACTGTGGTGCCCCAGTTCCCTTTACCCCTTACTTTAGAGAACTACAGATTCAGGCCCACTTAAAAATGCATGTCCCCATGGATTTCTCCTTAGCATTGTATATATATGATTTTATATATATATATATATATATACAGAGGCAAAATCTATTTATTTATCGTTAGGCTGTTCCACAGTGATAGTGAGAACAGTGTTAGTTGAGGCCTGACTTTTCTGTTCACTTTCTCAATCGTGCAGCACTGAGGTAGATCACGCTAGGGCTGGTCGACCCCAACCTCACCCCACCACGTGTAAAGAAGCAGAGGCAGAGAATGGAGTGAGAAAGAATCCACGACCCCAATGTGCACCCGGCTGCCAGTTGAGGTGGGGCTAGGGGTCCAAGGGGGCTTTCAACCCCAGCTACTGAATTTTGTCGCTTTGTCGCTGTGGAACAACCCTAACTGATGGTAAACAGAGTTTTTGCCTCTACTTTCTTCTTTTGAGAATGAGGACTATCAAACAGTGAATGGAATGCAGTGGCAGGAGCTTAACACATGATGTCTTGGTTATAGTAAACAGAATCATACAAACGCAGAACTGCAATGGTTACGCATGGTAAAGCAAACGAAATGGTAAAGCAATGTTAATAGAAACGTAAGCAGTGACGCCCAGCTTAACAGTGATGCAAATGGACATGCAAGTGTGTATGAAAACGCAACTGGTAATGCGACAGTGACGGCACCGGTATTGTAATGCAAATGTTACTGTTACAACCACAAGAACGCCGTAGGTGACACAAACCAAAAACGCGAACAGAAATGTGCAGATAAACATGAACCGTAATGCACACGGGCACGGTACTGCAATTGTAAATGCAAATGGTAAAGTTAACATGAACAATAATGCCAAAGGAAACAGAAACATAAACGCAAACGCGTACGTAAACGCAAACCATAATGCACACGGTCACGTTACCGCAATTGTAAATGCAAATGGTAATGAAAACAGCAACAATAATGCCAAAGGAAACTGAAACACAAAAGGAAATGCAAGCACATATGGAAACGCAAACCGTAATGCACGCGGGCACAGTAACTCAATAGGAAACGTAAATGGTAACAGTAATAGCAACGAAGATGCAAAACGAAAGACAAATGCAAACTCAAATGAAAAGGCTGCCATAAACGCTAATGGCAATGCACATGGTGACGCAAACCAAAACACAAACACAAACAGTAGTGGAAACGCAAATAGTAACAGTAATGCAAACACAAGCGCAAACAAGAACGCAAAGGGTAAGGCACACGGTGATGTACACTGGAATGGTAATGCAAACGGGTATGTCAACGCAAGTGGAAACAGTAACTGTAACATTAACAGAAGCGCATACCGTATTTTTCCCCAACAGCTGGATAGTGAAACACAGTGTGTACAAAGAATGTATGCATAATAATGGGCCTCAGAGCTGAAAATGAGGTGTTGGACTACTAAATTGCTTATATCTCAGTAACCATATGACGTAGAAAAGAAAAAAAATTCACGATTCATGATTTTCCTGGCTACATTTTCACTAAACGCTTAGCCCATAGGGCTACGTGTTGTCACGACGAAAATTCTGTATCTCACACCGTTTTCGAGATACAAGCCCCGAAAGGTGCGGCAGATGCCACCATGTTAGTCTATGGGAAAAAAAAATCAACTTCAGAGTACCGTAACTTGGCATCCGTGCAATATGTTTTCACCAAACCATGAAAAGGCACATCTGTGAGATGTTGGCTGCTTTCCTTCCAAATTTCAGCCCAAAAAACCAAACTGTTCTTTTGCAGCAGGGTGGCAAAGAATTCCTGTCATTTTGGCCATAGTCTGGAAAAGTACTGTATTTTTGCAATTTGTGACACTTTTCACAAAAATTTGTGAAAGTGTCGCAGTTGCGACACTACTTTGCGACACTACTGTTTCCAGAAATTTGAAAAACATATTTCTGGGGTGTTTAACCCCAAAATAAAGACATGGCTAGCATCCTCAGGGTCTGACTAGGTGAACACAGAAAGAATGATGTCCCTAAAGGGTCCCAATTTTAAACGCCAAGCATTTTCCTGATCAGTAACTGAAAACAAAATGGCAGATTTGCGACACTACTAGGGCCATTTGCAACACTAAAAAGTGCATTTGTGACACTTTCAAACTTTTTGTTAACTTTTCCCATTGACCTATAATGGGAACTTGTTTTTTGAATAACTTTTGAACTGTTCAATATTTTTTCATGAAATCTTCAAAAGGCACATTGGGGACCACAGCCACATGTTCCCTGAAGTTTTCGGACTGGTCGCACAAACCGTGAGACCTGTAGGTGTGAGCAAAGAATGCACAAAAACTGTAATTGCGCTTCGGATGTTGCTTAATAACTCCGCAGCCGTATATCCGACCGGTACAAAAGTTGGCAGATCCCAAGATCTACCACGCCCAACTGTGCGTACCAAATTTCAGGCTCATCTGTTGAACAGTGGCAAAGTTATTAAGGTGCAACCTTTCACCCTTTAACCTTAAAAGTGCTACTCAACCCTTACTATGGTAGCACTACCATATATATATATATATATATATATATAAAAGCATTTCTTACCTATTACTTCTGTAGGTGTTTATAACATTCTAACACATTAACATTTCAGTTAAATCTCTATGGAACCTTACTTTAGTTAAAACACTCTTAAAACATCTATAACTTCCAGTAAAACCTTATTTGCTAGACTTAAGTGACCATGTCTTCTAATTACTCATTTACAGACTATCTATATAAGGAAGGTGCTACTTGAAGGGCTTCCAGTTTGTATCTCCTAGGAGGGATATCAAAAGTGGATCTCTGTGACCTACAAGACTGAACAGCTATTGGTTCTATAGGAATATGCATTGGTTCTAAAGGACTACCTGCTGGTTCTAGTAAATCAGGAGGTTCTGGATTTACTACTGGTTCAGCTAAAGGGTGATTAATGGAGCGTACGTGGGAGGACCTAACCCAGGGATCTACACACCATTGTATCGCTGAATCCAGTTCCGTCATTTTATGGGTAGGATTCTCCTGCCTCTCCTCTGGTGTAAAGTTCCTTGTTGTCTCGGTTGAAGCACTGTCTTTGAATGTACAAGGCTTAAAAAGATTTCAATGCACTATTTTTGTGCCACTACCAGTTTCTTTTTGAATCTTGTACACAGGTAAGTCAGGATAGGGGATTTCAGCAGTGAGGAAAGGTTCTGTTTGCCATCTGGTAATTAACTTGTGACATTTCTGAGTTCTTCTTAGCAACACCCATCCTCCAATCTGTAGTGGGGTTACATTGGCTTTAGCATCATATGTCATCTTTTGCTTTTGTCACATCTGATCCATGCATTGACTTACAACCTGACCAGCTTCTTGCAATCTTTTGCTGTGTTTTTGTACCCAATCTGTAACAGGTGGTTCATCCAGTTGGACTTCAAGCATTAGATCCATGGGGAGTCTACCATGGCGACCAAATATCATGTAGTATGGGGTATATCCAGTCGAACAGTGGACAGTGTTGTTTTACAAGTAGGCAAGTTCCGGAAATAAGGCAGGCCAATATGGACGCTTGTATTCAGGTAGGGTTCTTAACATACCCAATAGTGTCTGATTTGTTCTTTCACAAAGTTCATTGCACTGAGGGTGATATGCAATGGTTTTCACTTTGTGACTGCTATACAGGGCACATAGTTCTTTAAAGATCTGTGATTCAAAAGCAAATCCCTGATCGGTCAAGATCTTGGTTGGATATCCATATGGGTGAACAAAGAGTTTCAAAACTGTTTCTGCTGTGGTTTGGGCAGACAGATCTTTGACCACACTGACAACCATGAATTTGGAGTAATGGTCCACCATTGTCAGGACATATGTTTGACAATTAGCACTAGGTTCTAGCTTGAGATGGTGTAAAGCATTTAATTCCAAAGGTGCTTTGCTGACTATGGGATGGAGGGGAGCTCACTGGTTGCTTTTGTTAGGATGTTTTAAACTACAAGCTGGGCATTCTTCACTCCATTTTATGACATCAGCTCTCATTCCGATCCAATAAAATCTCTTCCAAATGATGGCCTCTGTCTTTTTGTGACTGAAATGCCCAGAGTGATCATGATAGGCCTCGAGTACCACTAGCGCAATTCCCCTGGAAGCAATTGTCTTCGAGATCTCACAATGGGTAGTCGGATCTTGGCTTTGTCGAATGAGTCTAGAATTCTTTATGATCAGGTGGGTTCTGTGCCTCCGCAACTTCACTGCGTCAGGATCTATCATTCTACGTGCTTGAGGTGTCAGACTCTGTTCTGTCGAGACATATGTCTTTATCTGTTTGACTACTGGGTCTTGGTCCTGTAACTGCATCTACAAGTTGTTTTGTTCTGCAAATTTGTCTGGACGTTCTGGTTCTTGCTCCACCTCTGTACCTACAACTGCACTGGTTTGACAACAGGCCTGTGCTGTCCTTGTCAGTACCCAAAGGAAAGGTGGCATATCCACATTTTCCAAAAGTGTATCATCAGTCTCACTTTCTGTTAAGGTTAGTACTCTGGATAGTGCATCTGCATTGACATTGGACCTGCCGGACCGATATTTTATGGAGAACTGGTAAATAGCTAACCTCGATGCCCATCTCTGTTCAAGAGCTTCCAGCCTTGCCATGTTTAGATGTGCCAGCGGAGTATTGTCTATGAAGATGGTGAAGGGAGAGACTGCTAAGTAATGCCTGAATTTTTCAGTGACTGCCCAGACCAAAGCCAAAAATTGCAACTTGAATGAGTTGTTGTGGGCATCATTCCATTCTTTCCCTCTCAGATCATGACTTGCATATGTTATCACATGCTCGATGCCTTCTTGCTCTTGTGCCAGCACTGTGCCCAGTCCTTTGTTGCTCACACTCATGTATAGGCTGAATGGTTTAGAGTAGTCGGGGTACGCTAGTACAGATGCTTGAGTTAGAATCTGCCTCAACTTGTCGAAAGCCTCTTGCTGCTCTGCGGCCCACTTGACCAGCCAATTTTTAGGTATTCACATTGCTTTTGTTCCTCGGAGAAGTTTATTTAGTAGCAAAGCCATCTTGGAGAAATCTTTAACAAACTGCCGATAGTATCCAACTAAACCCAGGAATCTTCTGATGTCCTGCACTGTTACAGGGACTGGCCATTCTCACACCACTTCCAGCTTTTCAGGGTCAGGTGACACACCAGTGGCAGACACTGTGTGGCCTAGGTCGTTCACTTGAGATTGCAGAAGATGGCATTTGGAGGGTTTTACTTTCAGACCATATTGGGGCAGTTGAGCAAAGACTTCATCTAGGTACAACAGATGCTCTTGGTGGTTCTTGGAATATATAATAATGTCATCCAGGTACAACAATAGAATGTCAAAGTTTTGGTTTCCCAAATAGCATTCCACTAGTCTTTGAAAAGCTCCTGGGGCATGGCATAGGCCAAAGGGCATGCGGGTGAATTCAAATAGGCCCATGGATGTTATAAAGGTGGTTTTCTCTTGATCCTCTGGAGCCATGGACACTTGCCAATACCCACGTGTCAAGTTGAGAGTGGAGAATATTGTGACAGACTGTAGGGTTGTAAGAGAGTCCTCAGTTCTGGGTAAAGGGTAGGCATCTTTATGAGTGATAGTGTTCAGTTTTCAGTAATCTACACAGAACCGAATCTTCCCATCTTTCTTTTTGACCAGGACGATTGGAGCAGCCCAAGGAATCTGACTTTCCTTAATGACTTTGGCGTCTTTCATTTCTCAGATCACCTCCTTCACAGGCTGGTACCTGGCCAGGGGAATTGGTCTGAATCTTTCTTTTATCAGCGGGTGCTGATTGGTATGAATGTGGTGCTGCGCCTCTCGAGCTAACCCGAAATCTAGTGAATGTCAACTAAAAGCCTCTTGCATCTTTATTACTACTTGGATGACATCTGCCCTTTGTTGTTCTGTAGTCTCAGGGGTACCCAGGTTGACCTCCCGTATCCACACTGGTACATTGGTGTTGCAAGGGTTTTCAGTCTCTTCCACCCTGATGGCTGGTGTTCCTTGGTCTTTCTGGATCTGATCTTCCAGTTCCAAAATGTCTTGGAGAGACATGGTGTGTAACTGGGCAACTGGCTGATTGCAATGGAGTCGCACATCATGATTCCTGTAGTTGATAACCTGGACAGAGATCCCTTCCTTTGTGACCGTGGCAACACTTCTGGCCACCAGTATGGGTTCTTCTTTCTCATTAGGGTAGGGTTCAACCAGGGCATCATAGTCCTGACCTTGAGGGCCCACCTTGGCCTTGCACCACAAGGTGATCTCCATTCCTGGTTTCAGAGTAATAGTTTGGGTGTCAAACACTCAGACCTTTCCAGTCTCACCAGTTGTACTCACAAAGCATTGATGGCACTGAAGAAGATGAATTGCCTGCTGCAACACTCGTTTTTCTACACAAGGAGACCTTTTTGCTTGGGTCTGCAGGATCTGCACCAAATCCTCAAAGCAGTGCTGGAGAAAGTTCATTCCTAGAATGAGTGGTGGCAAGTTATCGCTCTCCATATCACTGATAATTATTCCTTGACAGTCCTGTACATTCTTTCCCAGCTGGATGCTTGCTTCCAAATACCCTAGGTATGGAACCTCAGCTCCATTGCTGGCAATCAAGGTAATCCAAGGCTTTGGAAGTGGCTGAAGGTCTTCCATTGTCCAATGTTGTCGGAAATATCACCCTTGCATGGTCGTAACCTGGGACCCTGTATCCACCAATGCTATCAATTCTATTCTATCCACTCTGACTGGAATGGTCAGATTCCTGCCGATGAAACAGGATTGATCCATTACTGTGGGTGGACCTGGTTGACCGCTCTTCGAGGATTGGCCCCCATCCCCAAAGACTCCCTGTTTAACGTCACTGCGTGTTCTGAAGGCTGCTGACATCACCTTTCGATGTGGCCACTGATACCACATCTTCAGCAAATTGCTCTTCCTTGACTGTCAAACTGGTCAGTTGGATGCCTTCCTTCTCCCCTTCTAGGTCGGGACTAAGGGTCATCGAGCCTCCTTCATCGTTCAATTTGAATCCAGGGTGTGTCTCTCCTCCAATCTTCTTTAAGACCTTTTACTTCTTGACAGACCTCTGTCATTTTCTGCTTCAGTGTGGCTATCTGCTCCACTAATTCCAAGTTCAGGCTGGGGTTGGTTGCACTGGAATGGACTGGTACCTGAACCATTTGACCACACAAGGGTCGGGAGTCTGGGAAATAACCTGGGTACCCATCTATCAGTTCTCAATCATATGCTCTTTCTTCACTGGACAGTCCCTCACTCAGTGGTAGCCTGTGCCACGGATCTTCTTGTACCAATCCTTCCATTGGATATCCTGGCCATGCTGCACCTAGAGGCATCGCCATTAGGGGGTAGATCACTATGTCTTCTCCCACTCGACCTGGTCCCAAACCTTGATGACTTTCTCTTTAAAGTCCAGAAAATCTATTTCAGGATCCTGGAGCTGTAACATCGACAGCTCCCTCCTCAGAGCTTCACCATGGTCTCCTTCCACAAATCTTTCTGTTAAGACATGGTCTGGATCTGTAATCTCTCTGGCATCCATTCTCTCAATTGCCCTCAATAGCTCCTGAAGACTCAGTGCATACTCTCAGAGAATTTCTTGAGGCCTCTGGGTACGTGAGAAGAATTTCATCTTCAAACTGGATACCGTGCGAGTGTCAAATATCTGTTGCAATCTTTGCAGAATCTGATCGGCCGTGGTCTTTGCACCTGCAGGCCAAGACTGAACTTCTTGGTTGGCAGCACCTCTAAGTTGTCCAATGAGTATTTCTACTTTCTGTCTTTCCGGGATTTGGTATAGTTGAAACATGGCTTGCATCCTAGAGCAGAACTCAGCCAAATTAATAGTTCCACTTCCATCCCTTTCTCCTGTAAATTGAGGAAGCCAATGGGCTCTGAACCAGGACAGCAATGTCAGGGGTGAGGGAGGTATGTTCTCTCAGTCTTCCATCCCAGTCTCTATGGATTCGTTACCTATGGAGGCATTATCCCCTCCAGACAATCCACTACTGCAGCCTAGTACGACTTGCATCTTACTTTAGAAACTCTGGTTTTGGACTCCTTAAAATGTATCCTGCTGACTATGCCAAAAAATGTTTTCTCTCTTGTGGTGAACTGAGTGCTGACCTCAAAGATCACTGTCTCAGCTGCACCACCAGCGTCACCTCAAGCAGGTGGACTGGTAAGACAATGCTGTGGTTCGAATGGGGGTGGGTAAATGGAGGCACCCAGTAAGGAAATGCAGGAGACAATCTATAAGTTTGATGCCCAATGGGTTTTATTCATACCACAGGGAAAGGTAGACATGGCCACAAGGGAAGAGGGGAACAAAATCACACAAGAACAGTAAACAACTTTCTCTACCATCACTAAGAGGTGCACCTTGGCCTAAGGCCACTATCTATTACATGCTATGCTAGGCTTTCTCTAAGCAATCTAATGAACAATTTCAAAGCATCTATTACTCTGTAATGATGTGAGACAATCACTGCAGTGAACAATGAATACCAGTGCTGACCCCGAAGGGCCAGGTGGTGTAACCACCTCTAAGAGTTCATGGTGTTAAATGAATTCCAAAGCTTTCCTGCCATCTTCGTGGGCACAGCTGAAGAACAAAGTAGCAACATGGTAAAAGGGAGAATGGGTTCCTGCTTGGTACCAAGCTGCACCAGTGTGAAAACCTAGGAGAGGTTGGAGGGGAATGTGAGAGATTTTTAAATAGATCCTGATTCTTCAGCCAACCCACTCTCCAAGGTGGGTGGCCCCCTTTTGCTCGACACCCCCGATGGCGAAACACAGAAAATGACCATTACAACGACAGTCGCTGTAATGGTCCATTTCCGTGTTTTGCCTTCCCCCAGTGTCCAGCCCCCTCCCCGGACCAACTCCAACCTGCAGTTGGAATCCTAAAGTCTGGGGGGGTGCGGGAGCACAGCCCCCTGCATGGGGGTGTTGGGCGCACAGCCCCCCACAGAAAACACTGAGGGCTTGGGCAGCACAATACCTGCATCGGTATTGTGCCATCACTGTGCAGGAGGTTGACAGGTTTACTGTCGACCTCACTTGGTGCTTCCCTCCAAGGTTGCCAGAATACTCTAGCACAAGTGAAATGAAATCTGCTGAACTCTTCCTCAGCACAAACCCTCGCCCAGGGCTGCCAAGAATGAAGGAACAAAAACTTGGTCATGAATCCACTTGAAAGGGATTGCCAAAAGTGGAGATCTGTGGCAATTTCCCCAGCACAAACCCTTGACCAGGGCTGCCAAGGATGAAGAAACAAAGACTGGCTGAAGTTCCCTGGCACAAACCCTAGACCAGAGCTGCCAAGGATGAAGGAACAAGTACTTGGCATCAAATCCACTTGCAAGGATCGCCAAGGATGAAGCCACGTTGAAGCTTCTTTGGTGAAAGATCCACAGGAGGATCACCAAGATCAAGCTGAATCCCAGAGGACAACATGGAGCAAGCAAGGGCAAACACACAGGAAGAGTAGGATGCAGGGTGAAGATCAGAGCACTGTACTGTTTAGGATCAGAAAACAACAAACCGGTGGACGTGGACGCATACTGGTCACGTCAGACTCGACTATCAGCAAATGACTGGGAGTGACGGACAAGGCTTCTTCCAGGACATTCCACTTCCAGGCTGACCAAACCACAAGGAAGCCAGGAACCGGCAGTCGCAAATCACAGAGGGTGGCGTCAGTTTCGACCAATGGTGGACGATAAGGAGGGATGTTGCTGTAAAGTTCTGCACTGGCTGGAGACCGCCTTGGTGAATAATCAGCTGTAACAACCCTACCAGGGGTGTTGCGGCAGAAGATTGAGTCCATACACATTCAGTTGGCATTAAGAACTCTGATAATTACACTTTTCACTGCACCAAGGTGTTTAGTGGTTGCTGGGGCAATTTGCCTGGAACAGGGGCAAATATCTGGAATTTGGGGCACTTGACTGTTGTAGGGGCAATTTGCCAGGAGCAGGGCCAAATTGCTGGGATCCGAGGCAATTGTTCATTGCAGAGGTAATTTGTCTGGAGCAGGGGCAAATCACCAAAGTCTGAAGCAACTATTTGTTGCAGGGGCAATTTGCTAGGAGCAGGAAGAATTGCTGGAATCCCGGGCAATTGATTATTGCAGGGGCAATTTGCCTGGAGCAGGGACAAATTGCTGGGATCCGAGGCAATTGTTTGTTGCAGGGGCAATTTGCCAGGAGCAGAGGCAAATTGCTGCAACCAAGGGCAATTGTTCATTGCAGGGGCAATTATTCATTGCAGGGGCAAATAACCACAATCCTAGTGTAATACAGTCTTGGTCCTTGGCAATCAACACACCATTTCAGGTACTAGTCATTCCACAGTTTCATCAGCTGACAGTCACTAGATGTGTGCCAAGCACCCCTTCTGGCTAACCCTCCACTTCATGGATCCCTTTGACACTCGGATATGGCTACCCCTGCTGCTTCTGTGGGGCTTTATCCTTTAAGGCCACCTGACTTATGCTGCTGAGCCCCCTCTCTCTCTCTCTCTCTCTCTGTGAGGGCCTTGCTACCCCCTTCCAACTGGGGCCTTATCCCTTTCCTTTTCTGCCCCTTCGGTTACCTTTTTAATCCTGGGCCTATCCTGTTGCCCTTTTGTCTCTGGGCCCCTTTTTCTGTATGGGCTTGGCTTTTCTAGGTCCCTCCTAGCTATGGGTTGCTTCTGCTAAGCCCCTTCCAATTTGTAGGGTCTTTGCCACCCTTACCCCTAAGTGGACCTACTGGCTGGACACCTTTTCTGTAGAGCCTTTGCTGCCCTTGTGGTTCTGGGCCTAAAGCTGCCCGTTTTTATGACTTGGTTCCTGACATTGCCCCTTTTACTGCCTGGGGTCTGACGTCGCCCCTTTAATTCTATGGGTCTTCCCCAGGCCTTACTGTCAGTCTATTCTCCTGGCCTCACCTCGGCGTCGCCCCCCCTTATGAATATTTATTTATCCCCTCTCAGGACTTCCTCAGTCCTCTCCCCATGGATGTCGCCGCACCCAAATTATTTAAATTAACGAGGGGCCTCTCGCCCGCTTTACCAGGTAGCACTTCTAGAGCTAAAACTATTAAAAAACGTTTTTCTCTCTCTCTCTACAGAACTACTGGCAGACAGCAGTCTTGTCTGTGCTGCCGCCAACTCACTGCCCTAGCCCAGGGTGTGGCTAATGCTGGGAGGAAGGAGGTCTTGCTGGCAGAGGGAGGAGAAACTGGTGCAGGAGATAGCAGGCAGTGCGGTGGATGGTAGGGGGGCCTTGAAGTTCTTCGCAACACCCATTGTCTTTCTCTCTCTCTCTCTCTCTCTCAGATATGGCTCTTCTCTCGCTGCTGTTGTGGGACCAAATGTTTCTTTTTTTTTTAACATAAAAAATAAATTGGGCTGAACTGAGTCCACACCACTGCAGAGAACTGGGATCTTCTGCCGGGGAACAGCTGGACATTCGACCACACAAGGAGTGGACACCACAGCAGGAGCAGCAGTCTTCGCTGGCTGGAGGAGGGCACCTCTCAGAGTTGATGGGACCGGCTTCAACACAGACCAGGTAAGCCCAGGGTCCCCATCGCACTCTCTCGGTCCACTCTTCTCCACAGCCCAGAACGAACAGCCTCGAGAAATGGCTCTCCCTTCTTTTTCCAAAAGGTACTCGGGGTTCTAACTCTAGAACCCTGAGCCCGTGCTCAGAAACAATGGCCAAATTTCAAACAGGCACCACGCACCAGCCTGGGTCAGCAGTCCCAGCACGTGGGTGCCCATTCTCATGCCGCTTGCTCAAGGGGAGGGGGGGATAGAACGGAGCAGAGCAGGCAGCAGATAGAAAATGTTTTTTTTTTTTCTTTTTAAACAAGAGTGCCCTGCTTGACAATTTTCTGGGGGGAGGGGGAACACTATGAGGGCTCCCAAAACACAGCCCCTTATGCCCCACAACACCACTGAGACCCCTGGGGCAGTCTATACCCCACAATTTTTTTTACTGTGGTGCCACATTTCCCTTTACCCCTTACTTTGGGGCACTACACGGGTTGTCACTGTGCTCTACTTAGACTTCAGTAAACCTGTTGGCTTGTGTCCCACAGAAGGCTTGCTAACAAGCTGGATGATCTAGGGTTGGGTACAAAGCTAGCCAGGTGAGTAGCAAATTGGCTGGGAGAACGATTCCAGATGATGGTACAAAATGGGGAACACTCATAGGATCAGGGAGGCCACAAGTGGTGTTCCACTGGGATCAATGCTGAGCCCATGAGTGTTTAATGTATTCATCAGTGACATAGGCAAAGGGGTCAAGGGTAAAATCTGTATCATTTCAGATGACACTAAACACTATGGCAGGGTAACACCGAACAGGGGATTAGGGATATAAAGAGTGACATAGAACTACTGGAAAGGTCATTCAGGGTATGGCAACTGAAATATAATGCTAAGAAGTGCAGAGTTATACACATGGGTGGGGATAGCTCAAGGATGGGTTATTGGATCGGGAGGGAGTAAATCAGTGTGACCACAGAGAAAAGGGACGTATGGGTCATCATTAGTGATAGTCTCAAGTCATTGGTCACTAAAATGATCCTTCCCATTATCAGTTATAGTGACATTGTCTACAGTGCTGTCCCAAAGTCCACCCTGACCAGTCTGGACCCTCTCTTCCACTCCTGCCTCTTTGACCTGGACTACCTGCCTCACACTCACCACTGCTCCTTGTCCTCTGCCCTCTCCCTTTTCTCTCTAGAAGATCGCCACCTAACCCACTGTGCCTCTTTTATTCTCTAAATTCTGGCTGGCCTCCCTCCCCCTTACCTTAGCTCACTTTTCACCCCTGCCTCCCTCCTCATGCACCCTCTGTTACTCTGGCTATTGCTCTTTTACACTATCCTCTCGTAAATCCATTACTGATTAAACTGCCTTCTCTTTCCACTTTCCTAAACTTTGGTGCTCTCTACCCCAACCATTCACTCTGCCTCTTCTAAATGCTCTCTGTCCTCTCTGCTCCATGCTAACTCCACTCCCTCCTGTGCCTGCCAGTAAGATGCAGCTCTTCCCCACCCCTCCACTTAATTCTTCCCCTCTTTCTCCTCCTCCTTGCCTCTGCCCTCCAACCCTCCCCTCAGCAACTCGTCTCCCTCTTTTCTCCCCCTTGTTCTGCAGTCCCCTTCCCCCCATCTGTGCTCCCTTCTACTATACCCTATTTCCCTAGTGCCTTCCTGCACATTTTGTTTGTTCCATGAGGCATTTCCCCCACTCTGTCGTTACTGAATTTTTGCTTGTAATGAAAACATGTTTGCCTTGCATCTCCACCTGTACAATGAACCTTGTTTTGTACTGTGTAATCTGCAGTATTCTCTATATAACTGATTTTGCTGCACACATTCTTGTTATATTCTGCTCTTACTCCCTCTTCCTCTTCCACCCAGGATGCATCTGTAAATGAGCTAATGTCAGCTCAGTATGTCTTTCTGTGTGAAACTTTTGAGATAAATAAATTGCTCCAGTGCACCGGGGCACTGGGGAAAATAAACAAGATGCTGGGAATTACAGTATAGGGATGGGGTTCTCAAGTATGAGACAGGAGGTGCTGTTGTCCTTCTGTGGGTCCTTGGTGAGGCCACACCTGGAGTACTGTGTCCAGTTCTGGAGCCCACACCTGAAAAATATAAGATCCATATAGGATTTGTCCAAATGTGAGCTACAAAGATGATAAGAGTCAACAGAGGAAGACATATGAGGAGCATCTAGTCAGTCTGAACATCTATTTGCTGGAGACCAGGAGGGAGAGAGTGGATATAATAGTGGCCTTTAAACACCTGACAGGAATAAACAGGGTAGAGTGTCATGGCCTGTTTCAGCATTGCTAGAGTTCAACAACCAGGAGGCACAATTATAAACTGGTGGGGGACAAATTTAGGAAAGATGTGAGGAAATATTTCTTCATAGAAGGAGTGGAGCAGAACAGCCACTAGGGTATTGGTCAAGGAATGTCTGTCAATAGGTTGGAAGAGTTCAGGTAGCAAAATGGGCAGAGACAATAGACTACAAGCCTCTTTCTGCCAACAGCTTTCTGTGTTTTTAACTACACAGTAAATCAAAGTAAGGTTGCTACCATGTGTCGGTTTCCGATTGGCTCAGATAGTTTTTCAAGTCTGCTGTCAATTGCCAATAGATCATCAACAGTCATTTTTATTTTGAAATTAGACATTAACAAACCTCAATTGAACAATTGTGCACAAAAACTACCGTATAAAGATTATTAGGAGAGAACTGGATTCCAGGATAGTAAGCAGCATGGTTTCATGTTGGGGAGGTCTTGTCAGGCCAACCTAATAGTATTCTTTGACTGGGTAACTAGGGCAGTAGATAAGGGGAAAACAGTGGATTGACTATACTTCAGCTTCGGAAAAGGCATTTGACTTTGTGCCACATAGAAGATTCTGAAGAAATTAGAGAATCTAGGTGCAGTGAAGGACCTAGTGAGATGGGTGAGGTGTAGGTTGAGGGGAGACAGCAGAGGGTGGTGGTAAACAAGGTCACGACAGAGGAGAAGAAGGTCACAAGTGGAGTGCTGCAGGGATCAATCCTAGCACCACTCCTTTTCATGCTAGTCCAAGGGGCTAACCTACATGATTCCATACCATATCTGATGTCCCTTCTAACCAGCTTTGCAGAGGTTTCAGGGTTAAAAATAAACTGGAGTAAGTTGGAACTAATGCCCACTAATAAACACTGCAGAAAAGAGTAGTTTTGTTACTGGAGCCGCAAATAGGTAGAAGACTGCCTCACCTTCTATGGGATAAAAGAAAAAAATTACTCACCTTAGTAATTGTGTTTCTTCTAATGGAGTCTTGCTGTATTCTGACATTATGCAGTTAGCCCCAGCACTTGAACTGCTCCGGAGAGGAAAGCGTTAACTCTATGCCTGAGCATAGAACGTTGAGCTCGAGCTCGGTTCAGACCTCTATCTGCTGCACTTCCAAGTGTAACTGTCAGATTCTTATGAGCTAATACTAACTAGCTACACCTACTGTGCAGAAATTGCAAAGTTACTAGCCCAAAGGGCAACCAAATATTTTGGATCCCAAAAGACTCAAGTTGAGAAATCCAAAAGAAAAACTAGGTAGTGAACAACCATAAGTAACAACCAACATAACATAAACCACTCCCCCTCTCTAACAAAGAAGGAGTGCCAATTGCACCCCTGAGATGCAACAATGCGCCTGCCAGCCCACTTCCCAAAAAACAGGTTCTGAGAGGGGAGGCAGAGAGAAAGTAGAATACAGCAAGACTCCATTAGAAGAAACACAATTACTAAGGTGAGTAATTTTTTCTTCAAACAACATGAAGTCTTGCTGTATTCTGACATTATGCAGACTACCAAGCAGTACCTCCATGGAGGAGGGTATTGAACCTATTTTGGGAATAGGCTCTGCTGTACTGCTGTACCAAACCTAGCATCACTCCTAGCCTGGATATCCAGAGAGTAATGCTTGGTGAATGTGTAGACTGTTTTCCAGGTGGCTGCTTTGCATATCTCTAATAAGGATATATCTCTGGCAGCAGCCAGAGAAGCAGCTGTACCTCTAGTTGAATGAGTCCTCAGCCTGAGGGGGTACTTTGCCTAGCTTTTCATAGCAGAATTGTAGACAGGAGACAATCCACCTGGCAATAGTTCTTTTATTAGCAGGTTTACCCTTCCCCACTTCACCATAAGTGAGGAACAACTGGAAGGAGTCAAACCTAAGTGCCTTAGAACATTCAATGTAGTAGCTGAGAGCCCTTTTAACATCCAAACTGTGTAATCTTCTCTCTTCTGAAGAAGAATGATCAATGAAGAACATAGGAAGAGACATGGATTGATAGTCTGAAACCACTTTGGGTAAGAACCTCCTGTTGGTTCTAAGGACCACCTTATCTCTATGGAATGAGATAAAATCAGGCTTTACTGACAGAGCTTGTAATTCACTGATACACCTGGCAGAGGTAATAGCTACCAGGAACACAGTTTTCCAAGTCAGGTACTTAAGTTCTACTGAGGCTGAAGGCTCAAAAGGGGGTTGCATAAGCTGAGCAATGCAAACATTAAGATCCCGAGCAGGAGTGGGATCTCTAAAGGGCTATTGATATGAAGCAATCCTTTGAAGAATTTACAGAAAACAGGGTGAGAAGCCAGTGAGGAAGACTTCCCTACTGACAGAAATGCAGAAACAGCTAACAAGTGTACTTTGAGGGTAGCTGGTCTGAGACCTAAGCCATTAAGGTGAACCATATAATCCAGGACTGTAGCCAAGTCAGCAGAATCTGGGGATATGTGCTTATTAGAACACCAAATGCTAAACCTTTTCCATTTGGAATTATAAGTTTTTCTGGTGGCAGGTTTTCGAGATGACTTGAGAATGTCCAAAACCCCTTGAGACAAATTAAACTGGCATATTCTAGCTCTTCAAGAGTCATGCCTTGAGGTTGAGAGACCGAAGGTTAGGGGTACCATATTCTGCCCTGAGAGGAAGTTAGTAGATTGTGATTCTTGGGACAAGCTAAGGGAAGATGGACTTCCAGGGACAGTTATAGAGGATACCAAGGCTGTCTGGCCCAGTCTGGAGCAATCAGGATCACTTTGCAAGATTGTGACCTTATCTTGACCAGAACTTTGAACAATAGAGGAAAGGGGGGAAAGGCATACAGAAATTTCCCCAGTCAATCCAGAAGTAGAGCATCCAGAGGGACTGAGCCCAGTACTGGGGGTCTGCAACAAAAGAGAGGAAGTTGTTGATTGTCTGGAGCTACAAAGAGATCTATCTCTGGAGTGCTCCACCTTGAAAATATCACCTTCAACACTAAGGGATCCAGGGACCACTTGTGATGGCCTTGAGAAATCCTGCTCAAAGCAACTGCTAGCACATTGTCCTTCCCTGGAAGGTGGACTGCTATCAGAGAAGTCTGTAGAGAATAAGCCTGGGACCATATTTTCATAGCTTCTGTGCACAAAGCCATAGACTGGGTGCCTCCCTGCTTGTTGATATACCACATGGTGGTGGTGGTGTTGTCCATTCTGACCTGAACCACCTTGTTCTGAACTGATTCTGAGAAGGTTTACAGAGCCAGGTACACCATCCTGAGCTCTAGGAGATTGATGTGAAGAAGAGACTCCTGAGGAGACCACACTGCCTGTGCTGTAAGTGCCCTCAAGTGAACACCTCATCCCGGAAGAGAGGCATCTGTGGTGAGAACCACAGAATGAGACTGGGTGATGAATGGGACTCCTTGAGTGAGATTGTTCTGGTCTGACCACCACTGGAGAGCTTGGATCAGTGTCTGAGTCACTGGAATCAGTTTGTTAGAGGTTTTTTTTTCTGGGAGCAAAAGGGCCTCAAATGGAACTGAATGTTCCTTATCTGAAATCTGGCATCTTGTACCACTGCAGTGGAGGCTGCCATGTGGCCCAGGAGTTGAAGAAAATGCCTTGCTGGTCGAGACACCAGGAGGTGAAAGGAAGAAGACAGATCTGTGAGGGCCTTTACCCTTGCTAGAGGAAGAAAGGCTCTTGCTTGGACAGTGTCCAACTCTACCCCTATGAAGGTCAGGAGTTGCACTGGTTCGAGAATAGACTTTTGAAGCTTGAGGAGAAATCCTAGAGAAGTGAGCAATTGCTGAATTACTTGTAGATCTGACTTGACTTGGTCTGGAGACTGCCCCACAATAGGTTTCATAGGTTTCATAAGTGTATCAGAGCAAATTAGTAGATCAAAGATCCATATACTCACCACAAGATCAATTGTACCCAAGGATTTTATTACTAAGCAAGTATCTGTCCAACTTGTGCTTAAATTCATCCATTGTTTTGCTAGTCACTATATCCAATGGTAGCTCATTCCAGATTTTTGTAATCCTCACAGTTAGCCAATGTTTTCTTCTAACTGTATTTACTCTCCCTATAGATTTGTAGAGAGTGTGCTCTGGTATGGATGAGCCAGTCGTCCAGGTACGGAAATATGGAGATGTTTCGTCTCCTTAGAAATGCCACTACTACTGCTAGGCATTTTGTGAATACCCTTGGTGCTGAAGTTAGGCTGAAGGGCATTGCCCTGAACTGATAATGGCCTGAAGGCAATTCGAACCTGAGGTACTTTCTGTGGGAGCACCTGATGGGAAAGTGAAAGTAGGCATCCATGTGGTCCAGGGAGGCCAGCCAATCCCCTGGCCTCAGAGAGGGAAGAATTATTCCCAGAGTCACCATTTTGAATTTTGGCTTTAGTAGATGCTTGTTCAGGTATTTTAGATCAAGCATGGGTCACCACTCCCCTGTCTTTTTCAGGATAAGGAAGTATCTGGAATACAGACCTTTGCCCCTGTGTACTGTAGGAACTCTCTGTATAGCTCAGAGAGCCAGTAGAGAGGAAACTTCTGCCTCTAGAGCAATTGTTTCCGAGATGTTTGCAGGTGGAAAAGACCTGCCCTCAGCCTTGGAAATCTTTTGAAGCTGTGGGTCAGTCCCTGGCTTACTACTTCCAGAACCCACTTGTCTGAGGTAACAGACTTCCAGGCCTGGACATAGTAAGCCAGCCTGCCTCCTTCTGGAGGGGGGTAGTCAACCCGGGCTGACACATCAGGTTGTCTGCTTGGCAGGAGCCTTGGACTGAGAGGAGGATGCAGCCCTGCTCATCCTCCTTCTGCCTCTCCCTCTGAAGAATGAAGAACCCCCTCTGAGGAAAAGGAGAGGAGGCTTGTGCCTGGTAGAAAGGCCTTTGAAAAGGCCTGCCTCTGCCCCTAGAATGCTGCTTCTGAGGAGTTGCCTGCCTTTACATGGCCTGTCCACTGCTGTAGGTGGTCCTATATTCGCCCATTTTCTTTATATAATTTGCTGTCTGCTCCACAAACAGAGAATTATCCACCACAGGGAAATCCATGGCCTTAGCCTGGGTATCCTGTGGAAGGCTAGTACATCTGAGCCAAGCCATTCTCTGAAGAGCCACAGATGTAGCCATGACTCATGATGACACATCACTGGAGTCCACAGCAGCATGAAATTGGATCTTTGATGCCTCTGTCCCATCATCAGCCACCTTCCCCAGCTCCTTGGCTAGCTGGGGGGAAGCCTGTCTAGCCAATTCCAGAACAGTATCCCATCTGGACTTCTGGTATCTGGCTGTATAGGCCATGTAGTTAGCCTGCCTGAGTCCCAAAGAAGATGCCAAATACTGTTTTTTAGCCATGGCATCTATCTTCCTGGAATCCTTACCTGGGGTGTGTGAAGCCAAGGGTATGTTAGCCTTATCACAGGCTGCATCCTGCACAACCGCAACATGGCTGCACTGCTGGTACAAGAAATCCGTACCTGAGCCTGACAGCATATACCTCTTGTCCATTCATTTGTCCACAGGAGGTAGAGAATTTGGAGTCTTAAGCAGTCAATGTGTCTGTTTCTCAAAATATTTATGGAGGGGAATAGACAGTCTCTTGGACTCTGGGATGTTCATCATCTTCATGTAGTCAGGCTCCTCCTGTTCCTCAACAGCTTCAACCAAAGGAAGCTGGAGGATTTCTGCCACTTTTTTGTAGAAAATAAAATGGGAAGGGGACTCAGAAAGCCTAGAAGGGGAAACATCAGAAGATCTGTCTGGGGAGATGTCAGGATCTATGGGCTCATCCAGACCTTCTATACCATCATCATTGCCATCATCCTCATAATCTTCATCCCCCTTCAGGTCCGGTTCATAATACTCTTCAGGGGAATAATCCGGAACCAGAGGAACTGACCGAACTGAATGCCTATCTGATGGCGCCAGGTCAGTTGGAACCGGACAGAGCAATTCGACAATACTAATCGCCCAGGCAATTTCCTCGGTGGTTGGACGATGCGGTTCTGGATCCAAACTGGCCAATTTGTCTTTCTTCTTTCTTTTTGACAGAACCAATCCCTCGGAATTGGCTCTCCTTTTGCCTGAAGTAGTATCACTCTGGTCAGAGGGCACTCCCTCAGGTTTGGTAGGAACTGAACTGGGCTGGCCATCCAGGTCAGTGGACTTCTCGGCCTCCTTTTCCCTAAGCCTGCCCAATCTTTTATCCAGGGTGGCCTTAGGAAAATTTTTACAGATTTGGCAGTCTGAACTGAGATGGTCAAACCCCAGACAGTAAACACAGGTGGTATGGGGATCAGCCTTAGCAAAGGCCTCCCCACACACACTACAGTGTTGAAACCCAGTGGGCCCAGTTTTCCTTTTGGGTTTCTCAGACGTAGCCATCCTAACAAAAACTTACCCTTTACTTGGCTTCAGCCAGGCAAGACTCCCTTATTGGTTCCTAACTGTGTTACGGGTATTGGAAAAAAATGTTAAAACACATTTTTTTTAGAACCAATGAGGACCGGTACCTCACACTAACCCACAAAGTCAATTAAAGAACCCAGACAATCGGTTTAGCCAAACCGATAAAAGAAACTTTTTTTTTTTTTTTTTTTACAATTTCCGCACAAAAACACACACTTTAACAATCAGTCCACTACCAATACACTTACTGTACCACAGACAAGGATCTGAAGTGAAAGAATAACAGAAAAAAACGTTATTAAACCGACGTTTTTACTTGTACCAAACCGAAAGCGTAGGAGAGATCTCTGGAGTGACTGTTCAGTTAGGCGGAATAAAGAATCAGATGGTTACACTTGGAAGTGCAGCAGACAGAGGTTTGAACTGAGCTTGAGCTCAACATTCTATGCTCAGGCATACAGTTAACTCTTTCCTCTCCGGAGCAGTTCAAGTGCTGGGGCTAACTGCATAATGTCAGAATACTGCAAAATGTCATGTTGTTTGAAATACCCAATGATCTGTCACAATTAATTACCTTGAATATAGATCCTAATATTCACCAGCTGGAGATGGAATTTAAGCACTGGGAGACCATTAACTTGATAGGGTAAAATAAATATTTTTAAGCTATGGCAGCACCTAGTTTCTTCTACCTGGTCAACTAAATACCTCTGTCAGTCTCTGAGAGGTATTTTGGAACTTCAAATAAAATATGGGGGGGGCTCTGAGACTCTGAGACTATCCTATAATAAACTGAGATCACATAGAGCAGAAGGCTGGCTGAGTCTACCCTGGCTAAAGGGGTATTAGCTGGCTTTTATGTTGCAGCAATCTAAATGTTGGTTCCTTTGTTGAGACAGTAGGGAAAGTCCAGCCTTACAAAAGCCTGAAGAGTTCATAATGGGTATGGGTAGACTCGCCGTGTGTTTACTTCAGACTCCCCCAAAGTGCATAGCTGACCATCCCTGTATAGAGGGTACTTTCAAAACCTGGAGGGATGCCTGGAAATTAACTAAATGTTATGCCCTACCATCAGCATCTGAACTGCTCCAGAACAATAAAAAAATTCTGACTGGAGGAAGGTCCCCCAGGGATGCTATCTGGTGTACGGAATCAGACAGCTGGGAGATCTGAATAACTCAATATATGAAATGTTGTAATTTTAACAAGTCCAAACAAGGTATAAACTACTAAGGTCACAGTTTTAGAGGTACCTTTAAATCGGAAGTGCAGTCAAGCATTTACTCGGGGCAGGACATAAATATCTGGTGGGAGACAAATGTTCCTTTTTACGGCTGCAGTGGACGTAGCCCTGCAGACGTGTTGTGATAACAGTAGAAAAAGGGAGCTTACTGGATACCGAATGGACTTTTTAAAACTGAAGGTGGACAGCAATCCCTGTGCATCCACCACACTACTTTGCCGTCCAGTGGCAGCAGCGGAACAGAACACAGCACAGTCCACCTTGTCCAAGATGGCCACTGGAGCACAGTGTGCATTCATGAGTCATCATACATGCACAATGAACACCGGCGGCAGTGGTGGAATGGAACACAGCAGAGTCCACCATGTCCAAGATGGCCGCTGGAGTCCAGTGCGCAAGCACCAGTCATTGCACATGCACACTGAGCACTGGTGGCCATCTTGTTTTCCAATAATCTGCAGAAACCAGGGAGGGATTGAACAGGCTTACTCTCTCCTGAAAGAGGCCAGCATGACATATTCAAACATATCCAGCTACAGGTAAACAGGAGTGGGGGAGAGAACTAAGTATACAAATTTCAGAGACTGTGTGGCATAAATGCTTGGAAAGTGCATATAATACCTTTAAGAATATACAAGGGAAATTTTACAGAACCCTGGCAAAATAAAAATTAAAATTAAACTGCTTCCCCGAGATCAACGTTAGAGGTGTGGCACACTGGAAGGAGACCTGCTGCACATCCTCTGGAGCTGTGATATGCTAGCAGTTACTGGGACAGAATTTGTGAAGAAGCACTGGGGAAACCTGGTTCTCATGTCAGCAGCATCAGGTTGTATTTTAGGACTTTGTAAAAATACGAGACAAGCGTCAATTCTACAAACAAACTCTGGTCAGAGCCACAGTGGCTGCTAATGCATTAATATATAAAATATTTATTTCAAAGATTTTACGAGGAAATATATACCGAGCTAGTAAGAGCTCATTTTCAGATGTGTCCTGGTGGAAGAGGAAAGGGGAAAAGAGAAACGATGCAAAAATATAGAATATAAAGTTCATAAAAATGGAATAAGTGTAACAAAGATAAAGAGGACAATTATGGCTAAGAATAAATTGACAAAATTAAGTTACCAAAAAATAAGTTGGGCTGGTAGGGGGGTGGGAAGGGACCTGGGAGGACAGTAGTCTCTATGCCAAGGACAGACTACACTTGAGCGAGGAGGGAAAGAAAGTGTTGAAACAGAGGATGGAGGAGTACATAGAGGAAATTGGGAATTTAAACTAGGAGCGGTGGGTGACAAGTGGGCGAGGGACATGAAGGGACAGGTTGGGAAGCCATATGAGCTTACCCCCCATAACAGTGACAAAGGACAAAGGGCAAGTACTATTGGTGATGCTAGTAAAGGAGGGTGGGATGAGGGAGGGGTGGAAGGTGGTCCCCCTTAATGCTAGGAGCCTTGGGAGGAAAACTGCAGCACTACAGGCACTCATGGCAGAGGAAGAGGTGGACATTGCAGCCATCACAGAAACATGGGCCACCCAATACAATGACTGGGACTGTCTGTACCACGGTACAGGTTATTTTGTAGGGATAGAGTGATTGGAAAAGGAGCGGGGGTGGCACCATATGTAAGGGAAGGACTGAAGTGTGTAAGAGAGGAAGGGGAGGAGGGCAGTATGGAGTCACTTTGAATGCAAATCCAGGATTTCAAGAATAGGACTCTCAGAATGGGAGTGGTGTACAGGCCGCCCTCTCAGATGGAGGAGTTAGACAGGGAACTAGTGGGACAGATCAGGAGGACCTGCAAGAAGGGTAGTGTGGTGATTGTGGGGGACTTCAACATGCCAGGAGTGGACTGGAGTACCCCAACAACCAGGAATAGAAGAGAGCAGGTACTCCAAGATATCTTCCTGATGCAAATGGTCAGTGAACCAACCAGGTTAGGGAACACCCTTGACCTTGTGCTGGCAAATGGGGAGTTTGTGAGGGAACTTAGGGTGGAAGAACTGCTGGCAGGGAGTGACCACCACTCAGTATGGCTCACAATGGATATGGGCAAGGAAGGAGTGGAATCTGGCACAAGGGTGTTGGACTTCAGGAGGGCTGACTTTGGGAGGATGGGGGAAGTGGTAAAAGGGTATCTGACCAGAATTCAACCTAGTATGGGCACTAACCAGAGGTGGGAGCTCATAAAGCTGGTGAGAGCGGAGGCAACCAGAACCTGCAGCAAGGCCCAGAGCAAGAAGGCTAGGGCTAAGAAACTGAGTTGGGTGAGCAAGTAGGTCATGGAAAAGGTAAGGAAGAAAAGAGCTGCCTTTAGGAGATACAAAAAAGCAGAGAGGTGGAGGACAGGGAGGAGTACCTGAAGGACTTGAAAGAGGTGGCAAGGGCGGTAAGGGGAGCCAAGGCATCTACGGAACTCGGGCTAGCACAAGCCATTAAGAAGGGGGAGAAGGACTTCTTCAGGTACATCAGGGAGAAAAGGAACTGTAAGGACCATATAGTAAGGATTAAGAAGGAGGGGTTGGGTGGAAACAGGGGACGAGAAGGCAGAAGCACTAAATGATTACTTCTGCCCGGTATTTACGAAGGAGAAGAGAGGGGTGATACCCATGGGGGGAGGAACAGCAGAAAAAGGGGAAGGGGGTAACAGACAGGGAAATTATGGTGGGCAGAGTTCTAGAGGGTTTGAGGGCACTGAGGGTGGACAAGGCGCCGGGCCCAGATGGCATCCACCCCAGGGTACTGAAGGAGCTGTCAGAAACCCTTGCAGGACATTTGGCAGACCTATGTAATACCTCACTACACTTAGGGTGTGTACCTCAGGATTGGAGGATGGCTCATGTGGTGCCCCTCCACAAGAGTGGCCCCAAGGATGAACTGGGGAACTACAGACCGGTGAGCCTCACATCCATCATGGGTAAGCTGATGGAGACTATCCTGAAGGAGAGGCTGGTAGCCCTCCTGGAAGCCAAAGGACTACAGGACAGCAGACAGCATGGCTTCATATGTGGCAGATCCTGCCAAACCAACCTAGTGGAGTGCTATGACTGGGTAACTAGGCAATTGGATGGGGGCCATGTAGTGGATGTCCTGTATCTGGACTTCAGTAAGGCATTTGACTCGGTGCCACACAGGAGGCTGGGAAGTAAGTTAGAAGGCACTGGTGTGGGTGCAAAGCTGGTGAGATGGGTAGGGAACTGGCTTCAGGGAAGGCAACAGAGAGTGGTGGCGGGTGGGGAGCTCTCATCCCCAAGGGTAGTGATGAGTGGTGTTCTGCAGGGCTCAGTGGTGGGACCAGTGTTGTTTGGGATATTCATTGCAGACACATAATAGGACATCAAGAGCAAGATCAGTCTGTTTGCTGATGACACCAAAATGGGAGCAGTGGTGGACGACCTAGGGGGATGGCAGGGGTTGCAGGATGATCTGGCAAAGCTAGAAACCTGGTCATACACCTGGCAACTGGGGTTTAATGCCAAAAAGTGCAAGGTGCTGCATTTTGGGGTGAAGAACCCAAGGAGGAGTTACCAGCTGAGGGGAGTGCAACTAGCCAGGACAGAGGAGAAGAAGGATCTGGGGCGCTCATTACAGGGTCAATGAACAACTTGGCACAATGTAGGAAGGCAGCTGCAAAGGCCAAAAAAATGCTGGGTTGCATTGCAAGGGGTATATACTCAAAGATGGGGGAGGTGATTCTGCCACTGTATAGATCATTAGCTAGATCGCACCTGGAGTACTGCATGCAGTGCTGGCACCCGTATCTGAAGAGGGACATTAAGTTACTGGAGGGGGTGCAGCACAGGGTGACAAAGATGACCAAGGGGATGGGGGACTTACCATATGAGAGGAGGCTGAGGGAGTTGAACATGTACTCACTGGAGGAGAGGAGGGATGGGGGGACGTGATTGAAACCTTTAAGTACATGAAAGGAATAAACAAGACAGGTACAGAGGGGCTGTTCAAAGTAAGGGAGGGGATGGACACCCGGGACCATGATATGAGACTGGAGGGAGGAAGATTAAGGAGGGAGATGAGGAGACACTTTTTTACAGAGAGGGTGGTAGCTGGGTGGAAAGAGTTACAGGCAGAAGTGGTATCCAGTAGAACAGTGGACTGCTTCAGAAGGGGCTGTGACAGGGCAATGGGAGGGTCAATGGAGGGAAAGGTGGGAGGGGAGGAGGGGCAGCTGCAGGAATAAGGGTGCTAGCTGCACATTGCGAGCAGACTTGATATACCTCTAGGCCTTTATCTTCTGGTAAATTTCATATATTTGTATATTCATAACTTGTGGAACTGACTAAATAATAAAATAGTTATCAACTTATCAAAACAAGCATTTGTCAATGCCGAATGTTGTCACACTGGCATTGGCAGTGGGAGTGGCGTAGCTACAGACGCATAGTGCTGTGATTTTGTGAATGTGTCTCAAAAGGTGATTTTGCACAGTGAGCACGCCATTGTGCGCCACATTTGTGGAAACACGTTTTGGGCAGGCTGTGAAAAATGGCAGCTGGACTGTTGATAAGGAGATGTGCACAAATGCCAGTGGTGAAAATGTGGCATGAAAATATTGCAGATTGATGAAGTTACAAGGGTGCGTGGAAACTGCGCAATGCACGCTTGCAACACAGTCATTGTATGGAGTTTCGGCACCAAATTTTCAACATAGGCATTTTAGGACCTCTGCTCATGAACAGTGTCACCAACATTTCCTCAAACTGTCCCAAAAACTGATTTCGCACAGCGGCAGTGCAATTCTGTGCCGGACATGCGAAAACACATTTCAGGCAGCTGCAGTGTTCATAAGGAGGTATGGAAAAATGCCAATGATGAACAGCTGGAGTGAAAGTACTACAAATTCAGAAAGTCATGAGCGTGCGTGCAAACTATGCAACACACGCTCATAAAACACTCAATTTATTGACTTTCGTTCCCAAATTTTCAACATAGGCATTTTAGGGCATCTGCTAATGAACAGTGTCACTGTCATTTTCATTATGTGTCTCGAACACGGACCTTCCACAGCGACCACGCTATTCTGCTCCGGAAGTGCAAAAACACATTTCGGGCAGGATGTGAAAAATGACAGCTATACGGTTCACAAGAAGGTGTGGTAAAATGGCAATGTTGAGAATCTGGCATGAAAATAGTGTGACTACGCCAACTTACGAGCGTGCATTGCGCAGTTGCTACGCATGCTCATAAAACAGGAATTTTTTGATTTTTCCCACCAAACTTGCAACATAGGCTTTTTGAGAGCCCCTCTCATGAACAGTGGCACTATCATTTCATTACTCGGTCCCGAAAGGTGATTCCACACAGTGACTGCGAAATCACCTTGCGGGACCGAATAACGCCATGACAGTGCAAGAATTCATGAGAAGGGGTCCCAAAATCCCCATGTTGAAAATTTGGTGCCAAAATTCCCAAATATGCCCAAGATATGCATTAAAGTTGAAAAACCCCTATTCATTCCATTATACAGCTTACCGGCATTTCTTCAGTTCGCGGTCGGCTTTGAAGAGTGCAGACGTGTTTCAGTCCACAGAAGATCGTCGTGCCAGACTCCACAGGTAGTATGGTGTGGGGTGAGGGGAGGAGGCAGGGTGCACAGTGGGTGGGTGTGGGTGGGGATATCGAGACTACGAGGGACCGTTTTCGTTTACAGGTTAAAAAAAACAGAAAAAAACATTGCAGGACAGTTTTCGTTTTGCAGGGCATTTGGCACGCTGGGGTGGGCTCCCAGCATGCCACCTAACTGTTTTTGGGGAGGTCAGTAGCCAACGGGGGATTGGGCACCCTCGTTGGCACACAACACTGGGGGGGAGGAAGTAATGCCGATGGGGATTGGGCACCCCCGTCGGCACACAAAGACAGCGGGGGGGCCGCGAGTCAAGGGGGATTGGGCACCACCCTCGGCATTCAACAATTGGGGGGTTTATGCCAACTGGGAGTAGGCTCCCCCGTCAGCACACAAAGATGGGGGGGGTTAACCGACAGGGGGATTGGGCACCCCAGAAGTCGGCAGACATTAGGTGGCCACCTGCTCGCCAACCATGCACATAATGGTGGCGAGCACGGCAAGAAAAGAACCGCAGCGTATGACAATGCTCAGATTGCAGCAGACCTTTTCTTAGATGTGCTTGCCCCATTATGTATGGATGGTGTGGTGCCAGCATGCAGGCTGGCTGAGGAATGCAGGATGCACCTACTGGTGTGTGCCCTGCATTCGCCCAACAGCGACCGTGCCTCTAAAGCTGCACTGTCCCACTATGTTGGCTGCGCAAGCACCAACATAATAAAAACTAGGGGAATGACTGATAATGGGGAAGAGATATAAGATTAATGTGTGACTTAGTTGTATTACTGTGATGTAAAATCCTTCACTGGTCAGGCTGCCTTCTCTTTCTGCTTTCCCAAACTCTGGAACTCTCTCCCCTAACCATTCATTCCACCTCTTCCAAATGGTCTGTCTCTCCTCTCTGCTCCATGATCACACCACTACCTCCTGTGCCTGCCCTTAAGTCATAGCCCTTCCTCACTCCTCAGTTTACCCCCCATCTCAATCACTATATGCTCCCTCCTGATGGCTGCCCTTGAGTCATAGCCCTTCCCTGCTCCTAAATTTACCATCCTCCCTCTTTCCCCTCCTCCTTGCCCCTCTACTCATCTCACCAACCCTCCTCCCTCTCTTCTTCCTCCATCTCTCACTTGTCTGCACTTTCCCTTCTTCCCCTCATCTGCGCTCCTTCCTTCAGCACTCTATCCCCTGGTGCCATCACTGTTGAAAAGTACTATTGCTTGTACCCATGGGACAGATTCCCCGCTGTGTCCTTGTATAATTTTTGCCTGTACTTTTACCTGTCTGGTGAACCTCATTCATGTTTGTCTTGTACTGTTTAATTTATATCTCTGTATGATGTTTTATTGTATAAGTTATTGTTCTGTGTTGTTCTTACACCCCTCTTCCCCCTTTCCCCCAGGACACATCTGGATATGTGCTATTTTTCAGTTCGGCATGTCTTTCCTGGTGAAACTTTTGAAACAAATAAATAAATAATGTAGAAGTCCCACATTTACACCACAACAGTAGAGAAAATAAAACCATAAACATCAAGGTAATGCAGTGAACAGTGTTTTTGGTTCGAAACATACACACTCCCTTGAAAATGCGCACAACACACACACACACACGTAGCTGTTACAACAGTTGTGCACACACAAAAGGTGTGTGTCATTAGCAAGATAGAGCAGCTACAATATTTCATTTTCAGTGGGGTCCTGCTTTTAGGGGGTGAAACATTGAGAGTTTTGGCCTTGTGAGAATGTATGAATAAAAGAAAGTTAACTTGCAAAGGAATGCTGT
Source organism: Neoceratodus forsteri (assembly GCA_016271365.2). Taxonomy (NCBI): domain Eukaryota; kingdom Metazoa; phylum Chordata; order Ceratodontiformes; family Ceratodontidae; genus Neoceratodus; species Neoceratodus forsteri. Next base: position 253,147,619 of record CM028137.1, on the reverse strand, counting down.
CTGTCTTTAGTGATGCACCCCCCCCCCCCCAAGACATTGTATTCTTCAAGCATCGTAGTGGCAGCAATTGAAGGACTTTTTTTTAATTTCCCATGGCACACCCGAGCTTAGCTCAGAACCTAGCGGGTTCTGCTTTTACACATTTTTCCAGTGTATTTAGTAGAGTTAGCACAGGTAAAATGCAGTATCTCATTTTTACTGGGTCCTGCTTTTATAGATTTTTACAATATAGTTATCCAGGACAGGTCAGTTGACATGCAGTATCTCATTTTCACTGAGGTCCTTATTGTACCTATTGTAACACTAACATGTCTGGGATGTCCTAAATGAGTTGGCTCCATCACAACCTGTATGTTTTCAGTGACCAGATACTGTATCTCTCTTTGGCCAGCAGGGGGAAGTGAATTGTGCTGAATGTACATTTTACTGCCTCAAGTTTGCTTTGGGGAGTTATATTCAAACATGCTTGGGGCACTCGCACTTTCCTCCAAACATGTTTGAGTATAGCAAATTTAGAGAACTGTGCTAATTTGCACTCAGGAAAGGACATTTGCATGGGGCAGCCTGATACCTTTCCCAATGCATGTAAAATGTATCCTTCTCCTCCTCTCCGTCTCTCTCTCTCTCTCTCTACATATATTCACCCTCGGTCTCTCCCTCTTTCACTCCACACCCCAATAAAAGCCTTTATTTAGGCCTATCCATGTAGACAAATATGACTTTAAACAAATTACTGAAAAATGCCACCCATATCCCCAAAAGTCTGTGACACATCTAAGCTCCATTTCTGCAAGGTATATTCGCATTGGATCTGTTGTGTTTCTTGTTTTTCTCATTTTTTAACAGTTAGTGGTAACACTTTTTTAAGTGACATTAACTGCACTGTACCTATTGTGCAGTTACATGTAACTAATATGTAGTTGTTTACTTGTTTCACATTTGTGTGTTGTGTAGTTAACTTGCTTTACATTTTGTTTGTTGTGTACTTACACAATCTGCATGAAGTAATAGTTACACCTGCAACCATTCTGTCTGATTACAGTCCATTAAAGATCAATGGTAAAAACATTTCCGTGACATTGAGCACCAAGGATAGGAACATTTCCAGTGGGATAAAAATCATTTGAAAAAACACTGTGTTTCTCATTTTTGTCATTTTTTTAGCATTTAGCAGTAACTCTATTTTAAGTGTCATTAACTATCCTGTAACTACTGTATAACATAGAGAATAATATATGGGGTGGTGTGTGTAACGAGATTTTACACACACCCGAGTTGTGGGATGCTACATAAACCCGGGCGAAGCCCGAGGGGTTTATAAACTGCATCCCACAATGAGGGTGTGTGTAAAATCCGAGTTTTACACACACTACCCCTTATTTTATTTTTTATAATTGCTGGACAGCAATTTTTTCCAGCCCTGTGTCTGAATCTCTGTCACACACACACACTCTGACTCTATGTCTCACATACACACACACTGTCTGTCTTTCCAGTCGTCTTTTTTTTTTTTTCAGTTTGTTTTTTAATCGGTGCTTTTTTTTTTTTTTTTTTTTTAATCTTTGGCCAAAGTTTTGTGTGGAAATCGCGATCGTCTTACCTCAAGCGAGGTATGAGCCGTTCATGTTGTCTTCTACAGCTTTCAAATGGCGCGATCAACCAGATATTTAAATGACTGTTTAATTTTTTTTTTTAAAAAAGACGTTGAGTACTTTCGGTCTGGCGGCTCGGCGGCTCCTCTCGGCTCCTCGTTATGCGGGTAAGGACGCACCATGTTTGCTCACGAGTGGAAGCCCGCCCAGTAGGACATTAATAGCCAATCAGGGAGTGGCTGTTCTCGATTGACGTGGCGCGTCGCAAATTATAACTCGGTCAACCTATGGAAAAAATTGCTGGCCAGTAATTATTGCACTTTAACTGCACTGTAACTACTGTGCAGTTACATTTAACTACTATGTAGCTGTTAACTAGTTTCACATTTGCATGTTGTGTATTTACACACAATTTGCATGAAGTAACTACACTGTAACTGTACTGTAGCTACTATGTAGTTGTTAACTTGTTTCACATTTACATGTTGTGTAATTACACAATACATATGAAGTAACAGTTGTACATGCAACCACTACTGTCTCCCTTTTGGCACAAATCAATTCATTCTGACAAGTGTAATTACACATGTATTAGATATTGCAAAGTGTAACAGAAAATCTGTTGTGCAGCTACCACTGTATCTCTTTTGGTATTATGTAATTTGTTCTTACAAGGACAGCTACGCATGCAGCTTGCAGATTGTAACAGCAAATCTATTGTGTAACTACCATGTTACTATTTTTGGCATGATTACATGTGTTCTTACAAGTGTAACTACATATGAATGCAGGTCTTGTGCACTGTTTCAATGGTCTATGTTTGTCTGACATATATTTAAAGGGTATTCACACAGAAAAACTGAAAAATGTAGTCAGAATGGTACCTAAATATAGAATAGTGGATGGGTGACCATCCACAACAAGGCTATGTTTCCATCGAGGGAGCTGATGATATCATACAGACCTTGACAGTGAAGCTCGAGAGGTCTGTGTGTTGTTGTCAACTGCCAAGATGGAAACATAGCCTAAGTTGTGGATTGTCACCCATCCACTGTTTTATATAGTATATGGTTGCCCATCCATTCTTATTTGTGTTTTTTATTTTTATTTGGTGGTTACCTTCAGCCTTTTCTGGTGCTGCTCTTGCTCCAGCTAGCTCCAGCTTCTCTAGTCTGTCCCACTCAGTCTGGCTTTTCAGATTCTAAGTGACTCCGATCGTGTCAGAGAGGAGATTTCCTGTGTGGCAGTTATGAATGCCTGTAGCTGCTTTGTTTATTTTTTTATGACAAATAAAAGAGAGAACTGAATTTGTTACAGGGGCTTCCGTGTCTCAACTATAGCGGTGCACTGCTCAGTACTTGCTATATCATGTTGCCATGTTTTTTCTACTTTTCCCCTAAGAGCGTGGAGTGAACCAATCAGATGGCAGGACAAGGCTTAAAAGTTGTTCTGCTATCAGTGTGACGTCAGAACAATAATACAGCAACTTTTTTAACCTTTGAACTGTCCTACAACAAGATTCAGAAAGCCACTATTTTTCATCTACAATAAGCCCTAACCATACACTGTTCTATGATTGCACTGTAACTTCAGTCTGCTGCATTGAAACATACTGACTGGCAGTTGTGTGGGTGGTAGTAATGCAGGGTAAAACCACAGTTATCCATAAATAAAAAATGATAACCAGTAATGAAATATAAATATGAAACATAAAATAATATTTTATGTTTGTTTTTATTTCATATATATATATATATATATATATATATATATATATATATATATTAGAGGCAAAAAACTCAGTTTAATGCATCAGTTAGGGTTGTTCCACAGCAACAAAAGTGAGGAAATCGGTGTTAGGGTTGAAAATCCCTTGCCTCAGCCCACCCCAACTGGCATCGGGGTGTGCATTGGGGTCATCGGCCCTAACTCTCACTTCATCACATGCGTGTACAAGCTGAGGCATAGGAGAATGGAGTGAGAGTTTTCAACCCTAACACCGATTTTCCTTACTTTTGTCGCTGTGGAACAACCCTAACTGATGCATTAAATGGAGTTTTTTGTCTCTAATTTCCCTTCTTTTTGAAAATGAGGACTATAAATAGTGAATGGAATGCTCTCACCACATGATTGTTTGTGACATAGTAATGGTAACAGCAACACAAGCAGTAATGGTTGCGCACATGGTGACACAAACATAAATTGTAAAGCAAGCGTTAATAGAAACGCAGGTGCAAAGTGATGCCAAAGCGAACAGTGATGCAAACAGAGATGCAAGTGCATACAGAAATGCAACTGGTAACATGCACGGTCACGGTACCACTATTGTAAACACAAAATGATAACTGTAAGAGCAACAATAACGTGAAAGGAAACAGAAACAGAAACGCAAACACACGCATGTACGGAAACATAAACCGTAACGCACACGGTGACAGTACCGCAATTGTAAATGCAAATCTTAATGGTAACAGCAACAATAACACCAAAGAAAACAGAAACATAAATGCAAATGTAAGCACGTATGGAAACGCAAACTGTAACGCACATGGGCACGGGAACGCAATTGGAAATGCAAATGGTTATGGTAAGAACAACGATGATGCAAAACGAAAGACAAACACAAATGAAAATGGAAGGGCAGCTGCCAACAGAAATGATAATGCGCACGGTGGCGCTAAGTGAAAGACAAACACAAACAGTATTGGAGACACAAATGGTAACAGTAATGCAAAGGGTAACGCATACGGTGGCATACACGGGAATGCTAACGCAAACGGGCACAGAAGCACAAGTATAAAGCCTACATGTAACAGTAACTGGAGCACACACTGCATTGTTCCCCAAAAGCTCCATTGAGAAACACAGTGAAAACAAAGAATGTATGCATAATAATGGGCCTCGGATCAGAAAACGAGCAGCCGTAATACTAAAATGGTAATATCTCAGTAACCGTACGACGTAGAAAGAAAATTAAAATTTCACATGATTCATGAGTTTTCTGGCTAGGTTTTCACTTGGTTTTCATGACAAAAATTCTGTATCTTGCACCATTTCTGAGATACGAGCCACGAAAGGCACGGCGGATGCCACCATGTTAGTCTATGGGAAAAAAATGTCAACTTCAGAGTACCATAACTTTGCATCTGTGCAATATTTTGTCACCAAGCCACCAAAAGGCACATCTGTGAGATGTTGCCTGCCTTCCCTCCAAATTTCAGCCCAAAAGACCAACGTTTTTTTTTTTTTGCATCAGGGTGGCAAAGAATTCCTGTCATTTTGGCCATAGGTTTAGAAAAGTAGTGTCGGATTTGCGACACCTTTGTGGCCTCCTGGTAAAAGTGTCGCAAGTGCAACACTACTTTGTGACACTACTTTTCTCAGAAATTTGAAAATCATATTTCTGGGGTGTTTAACCCCAAAATAAAGACATGGCTAGCATCCTCAGGGCTCGAATAGGTAAACACGAAAATAATTATGTCCCTAGATAGTCCCAATTTTAAATGCCAAGCATTTCTGTGATCAGTAACTGAAAACAAAATGGCAGATTTGCAACACTACTAGGGCCATTTGCGACACTAAAAAGTGCATTTGTGACACTTTCAAACTTTTTGTTAACTTTTCCCATTGACTTAATAATGGGAACTTGTTTTTTGAATAACTTTTGAACCATTTAATATTTTTTCACAAAATCTTCAAAAGACACATCGGAGACCCCAGCCACATGTTCTATGAAGTTTTTGGACCAGTCACATAAACCGTGCAACCTGTAGGTGCGAGCAAAGAATGTGCAAAAAAAAGGTAATTGCACACATGAATGATGCTTAATAACTCTGCAGCTGTTCATCCAGCCAGTACGAACATTGGCAGATCCCAAGATCTATGGTTACGCCCCATGCCTGCTAAATTTCAGACAAATCCATTGAACAGTGGCAAAGTTATTAAGGTGCAAATTTTCACCATTTAACCTTAAAAGGGGTACTATATACATATATATATATATATATATATATATATATATATATATATATATGCATATTATAGGTGCAGCTGTGACCCTATAGTTAGGGTGTATGGGTGTCTAGTTGTGACCCCACCTTCCGATGGCTGTCCCCCTTGATAGTTTTACTTGCCATAGTGTCTAGTGGACCACCCCCACCAATGTTCCTTGGAGCCTGAAAAAGAAACGGTCCAGTGACATCTTGTTTTTTTTGATCTGTTTAAAAGGTCCATTGGTGATGCAACCCCCCCCAGCCTGACCTCTCACTGAGCACCCACCACTCCGAATCCCCAGACTTCCCCACACACCGTCACTCACCTGAACAGGTTCCAGTGTGAAGATTCACTCTCCCATCAAAGACACATCTTGCTGCTGGAACTGACAACTGCTATATGAGAAATAAGGTAAGTGCAGTTCAATGTATTTCAGTGAGGGTTTCAACTGCACTTACCTTACTACAGTAGCTGCAAAGTCTTTAAGTGTCTTATGAAGGAATGCCAAATGATATGAACATCTAACCCACAGTACTGCCAAATGTAAAAAGACTGTTACCAAAATGTGCTTAAAAGTCCTGTGAAGAGATCTGGGATCTGATATTCAAATACATGCAACGCCGCAGCACAAAAATTGTGTGCCTAGCGATTGCCCGGGTGTCTGAAGATGCTATATTCAATCAAACAGCACACTATTGTTATTTGACTGAATATAGGGCCATGTCAACCCAGCGCTAAACTACCTAGCGCTGCCCTGACAGGGCTCCCAAAGCACACCACCAGAATGGATAGCACTGGAGCTCTATTTGTAGAGTTCAAAGAAATCCATGCAAATAAGTTCATTTGGCATGCAAGGCACTAAGGGGCCATTTGCATGCCCATTATGGGCTCATTTGCATGGGTAGTGAGGCAAGTTAGTGCAGTGCTACCCCCCCAATTGCCCTGTCCTAGACGTGTACATATCCCAGGTGTTAGTGGTCACCCCTCTACCACCAATCACTGGTCCAGTCTGTATAGTAATATATCCCCGGTGCTAGTGGTTCCACCCTCCGATCACCATCCCCGGCATAAATAATATTATCCCTGGTGGTAGTGATCCCTCCTCCCTCTGATCACTATCCTCGGTGTAAATAATATTGTCCCTGGTGGTAGTGATCCCTCCTCCCCCTGATCACTATCCTCGGTGTAAATAATATTGTCCCTGGTGGTAGTGGTTCTCCCCCAATTGTCAGCCACAAGTGTAAAAGTATAATCCCTGGTGGTAGTCATTCCCCCCACCCTCTGATCACTATCCCCAGTGTAAATAATATTATCCCTGGTGGTAGTGGTCTCCCATCCTTCCGACTGCTATCCTCGGTGTAAATAATATTATCCCTGGTAGTAGTGGTCCTCCCCCATTTGCCAGCCCCAAGTATAAAAGTATAATCCCTGGTGGTAGTGATTCCCCCTACCCTCTGATCATCAGTCCGAAACATAAAAGTATAATCTCTGGTGCTAGTGGTCCCCCCCCCGATCACCATCCCCAAGTGTAAAAGTGTAAACCCACCTTATTTATATTCGCAGTGCCATGGGTGCCTATGACAACTGGCACAGCCTTCCTCAAACCTCCTTGGCCAGCCACCATGTGTCCAGGTAGGAAGCATGCCTTTGTATTTATAGGACAGGGTGACAATTGGGGACGGGGGGAAGACCACTACCCCCAGGGATAATATTATTTACACTGGGGATGGCGATTGGAGGGTGGCACCACTACCACCATGGATAATATTATTTACACTGGGGATGGAGATCAGAGGGGGGGACCACTACCACCATGGATAATATTATTTACACTGGGGATGGCAATCAGAGGGAAGGGGGGACCACTACCACCAGGGATTATACTTTTACACTTGGGGCTCATGATCGGATGAGGTTGATGACTATCACAAGGGATAATATTATTTATGCCATGTACTGCAGTTGGTGGGGAGGGGATTACTACCATCATGGATATTTTTATTTATTTATTTATTTAATTTTTGATGACCGGGTAGGTGCATTAGCCATAATAATGACTATTTTCAGGCATGACCTGGGAGGGTACAAAACATGAACATTTACAATAATAGGCTACAATATATAGGATCACATTAGTCAAAGTAGGAAAACTACAGAGCAGGCTGGTGAAATTACATTACAGACAACAGTGGAAATAAAATGACAAGAGACTAACAAAACTGAGGTAAAGAGAGTTAACATTTAACATTATATAATTAGACAATATTGGTTTGGTCATAAGTGCTAAGATTATAATGGATAACTAGGCAGGGTTATGCCTAGGAGCCAGAAACATTTTAGGAGTAAGATATAGGATGATGTAGAGGGGTAAAGTAAAAGGGAGAGGTGAGGATTTGAGAGATGGAGGTAGGATACGATAGGATAGGAAAGACAGGGACATATGGAGAGGTTTAGATCCCAAGGTAGTGAGAAGGTAATAAAACAGGAGGCTGGGAGAAGAAAAACTAAGCATCAGTAGAGGTCAAAGACCAAGAAGTGGTAAGAAGTATAGGGAGAGGATATGGTGGCTAGGGTGGTTTGAAGCAGGTGCAGCAGGAGGAGTCAACAAGATAGAGTCAAAGCAGTTTCTTAAAGGAGGCATAGGTTGATGCTAGTTGAGTGCTTAGAGGGAGGGAGTTCCAAAAGTGGGGGGCACGAGAGGCAAAAGGACCAGCACCTTTGGAAGTTCTGTTTCTGGGAACGTGAACAGGGGCATTGTTTGCTGAACGAAGACCATAGCTGGAAGAATGGTTAATAAATAGTCCTGCCAGAGATTTGGGAATTTGGTCTCTGATAACATTATCTATGAGAGATCCATAAGCATGAGACATGGCTGCTGAAGGGTGAAGCCATCCAAGGTCAGAGTAGAGGAGACAGTGGTGTTTCAGCCTAGGCGAGGAGGAAGCATAGCGACAGATGTTATTATAAGTAACATCCCATTTTTGAAAGCTAGATTTACAGGTGGAAGCATAGGTTGCTACACCATAGGAGAGACATGGCAAGAGTATTCCTCGAGCTATAGCAAGCCTAGCAGATGGTGTGAGCACATAGCTAGTCCGGTAGGCAATACCAAGCTTCATATTAACTATCTTGCAAGTCAGCTGAATGTGGAGGTCAAAGCTGAGTGTTGGGTCAAGGGTGATTCCGAGATATTTAAACAAGCTTACTACCCCAACAGATGAGCCATTTGTAGTGAAAACTTTGAAATGTGCTTGGGAAGGTTTGAGTTTAGTGTTGGACCCAAATAACATGGCCTGGGTTTTATCTTCATTCAGGATAAGCTTGTTTGTTATCAGCCAGTGTTGAATGATTTGGAGGTCTTGGGAGAGTTGTGTATTGATGCCAGTTACCATCTTTGCGCTGGTGCATACCTCTCAACCTCCATCATCACAAATCAGGGACAAGGCTTAAAATGATCAGGGACAAATGACCAAAATCAGGGACAGATCTGAAAAAATAGTAATATTAGTTCCAGAAGTTGTGTACAACATGCTTCTTAGTGTGAATAGCATTTACTTAATGAGAACTAGACTGTAACACCAATGGCTGGCATTATTTTGTGATTCAAATCCCTACTCGCCAGTGACAGAAATGCCAAATTTAGGAGGGACGGAAAAAATTTCTGAGGCAAAATCAGGGACATCCCTGAAAATCAGGGACAGTTGATAGGTATGCACTGGTGTACAGGACAATATCATCCACATAAAGCAGGGAAGCGGAGTGAGTGAGATTGGAGGTGATATTGTTTATGAATATAGAAAAGAGCAGGGGGCCTAAGATGGACCCTTGTGGCACTCCAATATTAATGGCAGCTTTGTCTGAGAAAGCAGAGTTAAATTTCACTGTCTGAGTCTGGTCGGCTAGGTAGCTTCCAAACCACTTGGCAACATTAAGTGAAAATCCTAGAGATTTTAGAGTTTTTAGGAGGATGGGGTGGTCAATTAAGTCAAATGCTTTGGTCATGTCAATGAAAAAGGCACCAGTGAGGAGGCCAGAGTCCATGGCCTGCAAGGTATCGGATGTAAACTTGAGTAACGCTGTGGTCGTACTATGACCTTTGCAGAAACCATGCTGGGCCATTGTTAGAAGGTCAAATTGCTGGAGAAAGTCCGTGGTTTGATTGGCAATGAGTTTCTCAGGAATTTTACCAAGGACAGACAGGATGGCAATTGGCCTATAGTTGGATGGGTCTTTGCGGTCACCTTTTTTGAAGACAGGGGTTATCCTGGAGGTCTTGGGAGAATTGTGTATTGATGCCAGTTACCATATTTGCGCTGGTGCATACCTCTCAACCTCCGTCATCACAAATCAGAGACAAGGCTTAAAATGATCAGGGACAAATGACCAAAATCTGGCCTCTAGATACTCAACAATTCTTTCCTTCAGAAGTGATTCCATCATTTTCCCTATCACTGAGGTTAAACTAACAGGTCTGTAGTTTCCTGCTTCTGCCTTGCTCCCACTTTTATGAAGGGGAATCACATCTGCCCTCCTCCAGTCCTCGAGTACCTCCCCATCCTCCCATGATTTGTTAAAAAGGGTAGTCAGTGGTGTCACTAGTTCTACCCTTAGTTCTTTTAGAATTCTGGGATGAATCCCATCAGGCCCCATTGCTTTGTCCACCTTCAGTTTTAAGAGTTCTTTCAGAACCCTTTCTTCTGTAAATGGGCTGGTATCAACTTCTGCATCCAGAGTGTTTCTACTGTTTGTTTAATGTACCTCCCTCTTCATTTGTAAATACTGAGCAAAAATATTTGTTTAGTATCTCTGCTTTCCACAGTCTCCATCTGCCCACCCTCCCTCCCTTTATTAAGCTTCCAAATATCCAGAACATGGCTGTGGCAGAGAGAGAGAGAGAGTAAAAATCTTAGCCAGGGGAGCAGCTATGTAGGGTGCCGCACGTTTGAGGAGCTTAGGTTCTAGGTCATCAGACCTACCTGCAGTGAAATCCGATATGTTCTTGAGCAGTCTCAGGACATCATGGTAGGAGACTGATTTGAAAAAGAATTTGGGTACTGTGACATCAGTAGGGGAGGAGGAGGAGGTTGATTGGTTTGGGAAGGAATAAATGTATTTGGTTATATCAGAGAATTGGGTATTAAAGAAGTTAGCAATAGTATGGGGGTTGTTACAGTGTACACCATTTAGTAGCGTGCCGTCTGGGGTAGAGGCTTGGTTTGCACCCAGGAAGGATTTTATATGTGACCAGAACTTTTTAGAGTCACCGTAGGAGTTGGTTAATAACTCCTTACAGTAGGAACTTTTGGCTTTCTTGATATCCTTCTTACAGGAATTACGTAATGACCTGTAAGTATTTAGGTCAGCAGGTAGCCCAGAGTTTCTATAAAGGAGCCAGCTTTTATCCCGCTGTCGGAGTTTAAAGAGTAGGCCAGATTTAAGCCAGCATGTCTGGCGATTCTTTACCCTGCGGGTTACAAGGGGGCAGTGTTTGTCCTGAAGCACAAGAAAGTGAGTGAGGAAGAAATTTAGGGCTGTCTGAACATCACTATGTTTGTAAAGAGGGGCCCAGTCAATGGTACTGATATCAGTTAGGAAAGCCCATGGGTTAGGGTGAGAGTAGTTACGGAAGGTAATATAATGTGGACTGGATGAGGGTGGCCTACTCTTACTCCATATGCAGAAGGTAGGGGAGTGGTCTGTGACGGCATCTGCTAGGACTCCTGAAGAGATTATATTTTCAGGATGATTTGACATTATCCAGGCTAGTATAGTACTGGAGTTTGAGTGCAGGTCAGTTCTGGTGGAAACAGTGATCAGCTGGTGCAGGTTGAAACTTTGAATCTTGTTTAGGGATACTAGTTGTGAGTTGCCCAACTAATTTATGTTTAAGTCCCCAAGTATTAGTACCTCATGTCTCCCCGATAGGAGAAATGTTTGTTCCAATAATTCATCCAGGCCAGATTGGCCATCTGAGGGGGGGTTATAGGCACAAACAATATGCAGTTTTTGAAAACTGAGAGAAAGGAGAGCATGTAGTGCTTCACAGTGTGTTAGAGGAGATGAGAAGATAACAGAGAGATGAAGGTGGCCTTGGAAGTAACAGGCCGTACCACCTCCTCTTCTCGGGGCAGGTCTATCCAGTCCCACCATGTTGCAAGATGGGAGGGAGCACAGTGAGTCAGGGGTAGACGGCTTGAGCCAGGTTTCAGTGAGGCAGATGATATCAGGATTGTAGAGAGCTGCCCATGACTTCAGTTGGGCAAAGTTGCACATAAGGCTTCTAATGTTATGGTGCACTACAGAGAGACCTTTAATGTTGGAAAGCAGGGTAGGTAGGTTGAATGCAGGCCCCGGGTTAGAGTGAATGTCACCTGAGAGCAGTAGAGCCATTAGGAGGAGATACCATAGTTTGCGTGGCTGGAGGGGTTTTAGAGTACTGATAGGCAGATGATAGTGTTTTAGTGCATAAGCAACTAAAGTTGACCCTGGTCTTATTAAGTAGCATTGGACTAGGATCACACATTAGTGGAGGCATCAGAAGAAGGTTAGAGAAAAGGAAATCATGGGGCTGGAAATCAGGGCTAATCAAGGGGGCTTTAGGTAGTGTAAGTGTACTAAGGTGGACTGTTACCAGTGTGGTCACTAGGATGTACAGTAGCAGGAAGAGTTTCATGTTGCACTGGATAAGGGAGACACTAATGCAATGCAGGTATGAAACCAGACAGCCTCTAAGTCAGTTTCAGAGTAATGCAAGAGATAGAGGGAGACAAGGACTCGGGGAAGCCAATCAAATGTGAGATTAACTGAGGTGGGCAGATTAAAAGTGTACTTAAAGGAGGCCTGGGAGGGAGTGGGGGGTGGGGAGAAAAAGCCAGAGAACAGATAGCACACTAAGCCGTTTCACTACCACAGTGTTAAGGTATAGAAAAAAGGTGCCCCAATCGGAAACCGTTTATGAGTCAATCGGACCAATCGGGGCTCTCCTGGGACTCACCACACCAATCAGAGAGTGCCAATGCTGGAGCGGCAGTACCTTGCTGCAGAGTCCAAAGCAGCAAACCAGGTGGGCGGCTGAGGCTTTCGGCTATAAGACGGGCGACGGCCGTGGAGCTGGCCGAGTGCACTGCCGTGCAGGAGTCTTGTAGTGCCACTCAGGCACTTTCCCTTGCTGCAGAGTCTGAAGCAGGGAACCAGGCGGGTGGCTGAGGCTTTCAGTGGTAGGGCGGGCAACGGCCATGGAGCTGGCTGAGCGCACCGCCATGCAGGAGTCTTGTAGCACTGCTCAGGTGCTTTCTCTGAAGAGAGAGAGAGAGGAGACAAAGATAAATATACCCTTGCGGCTTGAAGGGGCGGTCGTCAGGCACCAGTTACTAAGCTGGGGGTGGGGGTGAGAGATGGCAGACAAATCAGTGGGGGGTGGGGATGAAAGAGAAAAGTTTAGCAGCCTCAGATGAAGGAAATGGCAGGGAGGGGTTAGACAGATGACAAAAGGCTAGGTTGGAGAGTGGATATAAGGCTAAGGTGAGAGTTTGCTATGAGGGGTCAGGTTTCAGGCCCCTGGGAAAAGGTTTTTGAGAATCCAGAGACAAGGTGAAAAGTCTAGGAGGAAGGGGATTGGGATAGAAACCAAGGGGCAGAGTGTCTGCACGCAGTGGAAGGTAAGAAGAGAAAGGGGAAAGAAGCTGAAGATGTAGAAAAAAAGTCACAAATTAGTGGCACTTTACAGTTAGAGAGAAATAATTACTTTAAAACAGGCACGTTAAGTATTACATCCACTATAAAGTTTGTTTTTAGAAGCAGGCTAATCAAACAAAAATCAACTAGTTAGGATATACATGCAGTAATTACAGTATCTTTCAGCACAGATTTTAAACAGAAAGCCAGAGAACAGATAGCACACTAAGCCGTTTCACTACCACAATGTTAAGGTATAGGAAAAAGGCGCCCCAATCGGAAACCGTTTACAAGTCAATCGGACCAATCAGGGCTCACCTGGGACTCACCACACCAATCAGAGAGTGCCAATGCTGGAGCGGCCATACCTTGCTGCAGAGTCCAAAGCAGCGAACCAGGTGGGCGGCTGAGGCTTTCAACGGTAGGGTGGGTGACGGCTGTGGAGCTGGCCAAGCGCACCGCCGTGCAGGAGTCTTGTAGCGCTGCTCAGGCACTTTCCCAGAATGGGCCAGGAATTGGCAGGGGGGGTGCCAGGGATCAATGGGGATGGTTGTGCTCCCCCAGCGGCCAACCAGCTTGGTAGCTGCATTAACTCTGTCAGTCACTAGGGTTGCCAGAGTTAAACTGGGGTTTTGTTTAGCGGCACTTGTACGGCACAAAAGGACCATGATAAACTCTTTAGTGCAGCACAAAGTCACTGAATATGGGGTAGCATGCATATTATGGCTACACCCATCCCCCTGCCCGCACGTATGCATTATGTTTTGCACAAGTGCTAACCCTCTTTGCCCTCACAACAGCCCCTTTTGAATAAGGGGACCCATCGGTGCCCACTCAAACTTCTAAATATAATGTTCCTGAATTTCTATCAGCTGGACTGACATCTCCATTACTGGAAAGGAAATCTACCTCATGAATAATGTATAAAGTGGACTTGGCTGAGCACTTGAAAAACTGAACCAACATGCTTTCTTCATTCTTTTTCTGGGGAAACAGACGGACAAGGAGCTAAGAAGCACTTCTCCTCTTCTACACAGAGCTCAACACACTCCCTTGGGACTACACATAGGATGGTGTTATACAGAGAGAAAAAAACAGATGCATGGATGCAGATTTTCAATACCATACCAGCAGACTGAGGCCAGAAGATCGGAAGGCTGTGGGTTCTATCCACACACCAGAAACTTGGGGTAAATCCAAACACTGTCACTGTTGTGCCAAATGAGGTGGGTGCTGCACTCCTGAGGTGACATCTTTTGGATCAGATGTTAAACTGAGGTCCTATCTGCCAGTTCTGGTGGTTGTTCAGGTGGACGATGAAATTCCCATGGCACTTCTTGAAAAGAGATGGGGAATTTTTATTAAAAATAAAGAATCATACAGAAAACAAAAAGGAATTAAGCACATCGAATTCAGGCATGAAAATACACACAGGAGAAAAGATATAAAGAAAGGTGCACACTGAGCATCATAAATCATCGTAAGAAAGTCAAACAAAAGAAATCACATAATCTATATTCCCACGTCAATTAAATTTCTATATAGTGTGCTCAGTTTTCCAACAAAATGTGTTGTATATTACAATGGAATTAATTATAAGACAGAGGTGCATACACTGTCCTTCCCCTTATTTCAAAATCCCTTGGCAGGGTTTCCAATATGTTTCCATAGTCTTAGCAGTCAGTGTTATTACATCTTTTTGATATGATATAAATATGCACTTTGTCACCACTTTCACTACATCATATTGATTTATGAATTTTTGTTGTACAGTAAGGGCACATCTTGCCTGCCATTGATAATATTTACATATTGCAAAACAAACCTGCAAAGTACTACTGTAAAATTTTGTCCATGCTCTCTGACAGAATCCTAAAACAAGAATGATACATAACTTCTATACACAAAGGTTCATTCCAGCTCCTACTTAAAATACGTCAAAACTGCTGACTGTAAGTGCACTCCATAAGAAAATGAAATTGTGTTTCCAAAATCCCTGAACAAGATTCATGAGGATCGACCCTCTCTTCTATCGTTTTATACTTAAAGGGATTATAAATGGGGGCACAGTGTAAAGCACAATAGAAACATTGCAGTATAGAGTAGAGGCTCACCTGCAGAACAATATCCTCCATTTGCAGCAAAAAAAGTGTTGTAATCCAATTTCATTTTGTAAAAGTATTCAGGTGAATGTAAACAAATCCACAAAAGTGATCAAGTGACCACTAAACAGTGTGGTTCACAATAAACTCAGCTGTAGAGTCAAGCCATACAAAAGTGAAGGTACTGGACTTCAGGGGGACTGATTTTGTCAAAATGGGAGAGTGCCTCAGAAAAGCACTAGCAAACAGGCAAGAAGGAGGGGTGGAGCAACAATGGGGAAACATCAAAACTGCCATCACAGAGACAACAAGCCTTTGTGTGAAGCAAATAAACAAATCAAAATGAAAGGAAAAACCACTATGGTTATCAAAAGAGATGGCAGGAAGGGTTAGGGAGAAAAAGATAGCATTCAGGAAGTATAAGGAAACACAGAAGGAGCAGAACAAAGAACTGTTCAAGTTAAAGCAGAAGGAAGCGGGGAAGGCAGTCAGAATAGCAAAGGCCCAAACCAAGGAAAAGATAGCCAACTCGGTAAAGAAGGGGGATAAAACCATTTATAGGTACATTAGGGAGCGAAGAAAGACAAAAGGAGGGATACTGAAGCTAAATAAAGAGGAGGGTGGGTAAGTAGAGAGGGGCAATGAAAAAACAGGGATACTGAATGAATACTTCTGCTCAGTATTCACAAAAGAAGAGGAGGGGGAGGTACCTAATCCAGTCAATAGAAGCACTCTGGATAGGGGGGTCAATATGAGTTCTTTCACAGAAGAAAGGGTTCTGAAAGACAAAAGCAATGGGGCCTGATGGGATTCACCCCAGAGTTCTAAAAGAACTAAGGGGAGAACTAGTAACACCACTGACTACCCTTTTTAACAAATCATGGGAGGATGGTGTGGTACCATAGGACTGGAGGAGGACAGATATGAGTCCCCTTCAGAAAAGTGGGAGCAAGACAGAGGCAGGAAACTACAGACCTGTCAGTTTGACCTCAGTGGTAGCGAAAATGATGGAATCACTTCTGAAGGAAAGAACTGTTGAGTACATAGAGGCCAGTGGGGCACAGGACCCAAGGCAGCATGGATTCACAGCGGGAAGGTCATGTCAGATGAATCTAACCAATTTCTTTGACTGAGAGACCAAAGTAGTAGACCAGGGAGGGTCTGTGGACATGGCTTACCCAGACTTTAGCAAAGCATTTAACACAGTCCCATGCAAAAAATTAATAAACAAATTAGCCAGCCTGGGAGTGGGTCCCAGGGTGGTAGCCTGGGTAAAACATTGTCTGGACAACAGGACACAGAGGGTAATAGTAAACAGAGTCCACAGTGAAGAAAGGGGGGTTACTAGTGGGGTACTGCAGGGTTCAGTACTGGGTCTGGTCCTTTTTAATGTCTTCATAAGTGACATTGCAGAGGGTCTGGAAGGAAAAGTATGTCTCTTTGCAGACGACACAAAGATCTGCAGCAGGGTTAATACACAAGGTGGGGTGGAAAGGACGAGAAAGGACTTGGCAAGGTTGGAGGAATGGTCAAATGTATGGGAGCTATAGATTCAATGCAAAGAAGTGTAAAGTAATGCACCTGGGAAACAAAAACTCAGAGGAAGAGTACACAATGAAGGGGTGGGATACTGACAACAATAAAAATGGAAAGGGACCTGGGGGTAGTTATATCAGATGACCTAAAGGTGGGCAAGCAATGTGAGAAGGCAGTAAGGAGGGCTAAGGGGATACTGGGATTCATAGGGGAGGCATCACCAGTAGAAAACAGGAAGTTGTTATCCCTCTGTACAGACAGTTGGTGAGACCCCATCTGGAGTACTGCATGCAGTTCTGGAGACCCCATCGCTGCAAAGACATAGACAGGAGGACAACAACAACAAGAGGAGGACAACTAAAATGGTGCAGGGTCTGCACCAGAAGACATACGAAGAGAGACTAAAGGAGCTTTTGCTGGAGTTTTGATTTACACAGAAACTGCAGCACGTCAGATTGGCATCTTGATTGTTTGAGCAGAGGTTTGTGCACTAGGAAATCAGGACTGGAAATCTGCTGGGATACTGCCTGACTGAGGAGCACATGCTGAGCCGTTGTGGAGTAGCTGCTGCAGCAGGAGTTAGTTAAGGCTAGTTTTTTCTCTAGAACAGGTATGCCACCGTTACCTTAATTAGAGAAAATGTACTAACCTTTCCAGTCTTTCTTTGGTGCTTCGTGAGTTATATTGGAGCCATTTTTATAGCAAGAATTACATTGCCATGGTGTAGGCCTCTGGACGCCCCTGCTTGTGTGAGGAGTCGGAGCGGTGACCTTAGCCAAGATCGCAGCAGAGGACAGCTCCAGTAAAGCCCGCGGGGGCCTATTGGCCTACTGTTCTATAAACTGCTTCCTACGGATGTTTGGGCTTTTTTTGTAGTCTGAGGAGTCGTCAAGAATTTGATTTTTATTATTTTTATTATTTTTATTTCTCCTTCTGTTATACAGCCGCCTAGTTATTTGGTTATCTAGCTATATTGTTAGCTAACAATTAAAAGCACCCTGTTACTTCTGTTTTCTCTGTTTCCCCTATACTGACTTATGTAAAGTTTTAACTATTGTTTAAACTTGAGTAGAACAGAGTAAGACAGAGTTTTCTGATCAACACAGAGTGTTTCAACGTACATGTTACGAGTACGTTTATTACAACTAGTAGAAGGAATTGCTACCAGGTAACATTTGGGCAATATTAAACAATCAGGTAAAACGGCAATATCATGGAGTAAACTTTACTCGTGTAGCTGTTTTTTTGCCGTTAACGCCGTTAATGCAGGTTTTATTATTGTAGGGGTTTGGCAGTAGTAATATGTTAATCTTAAAGAGCAGAGCAAGGTAAAAGTAAAGATAAAGAGTATTAAAAGTAAATATTTTAAAGTTTAAATTTTAAAATTCCTGGGGGTTATTTATTTTTTGATTGGTACAAAAGAGTCACATGACTATTAGTTTATAGGGCGCATGCTCGGACACAGGCTGCATTCATTCATGCTGTTCAGTTGTTGCTGTTGGAGTTGTAGAAGCCTGTGCTCACACTGCGGCCGAAGTGCTTGAAGATTTTAAGTTGTACATATCGTATATTTAATTACAGTGCCTTTTTAGATGCTTGGTCGGTGTAAAAGTATGCTGTCTTGGAAAAATTCAGATGCTAAACTAAGGTGCAAGGATAAAAAAACAAGGTGAAAGGAGCACAGTACAATATATTGGATCAGATTTGCTCTGATAATCCTTGTCAGCCCTCAACAGTTTTTTGATCAGCACCAGACAAGTAATTAGGAAGCGGCATTGTTTTTATGCTGCTGGCTTTTTCTGTTGAAAGTGAATACGATAGTACAAAAGTAAGTTTCTCTGTGTCTCTCTTATAAGACCAAATTGTTTGTTATAGTATTTGAATATATGCCAATAAACTTAGATAATTAAATATTTTTAGATAATTTCTAGATATTTTAGAATCAACCAGTTATTAGCCAGCTGATATTGACCCTTTTTAGGTAAATGATTTTTGGTAGTAAATTGATATTAAATTAATTCCCTGATCAAAAAAACAAGTTTAAGTATAAAATGTAAATTAATGTACAAGTTAATTGTTAATTTCAAACATAATTATTAGCTGAAAGTTATATTGTCTTATTTATTCTGGTTATAATCATTTTATTAGTATCATTATTTGTTATTATTGCCTGTTTTCTCCTTCTCCCCCTTGCTGCTACTGGTTTTGAGACCAGTAAAAGGGTGCATCGAAGGACTGTATATGAATAAGGAGCCTTGGGAGTATATCTTTGCCCTGATTGGCCTTTTCCAATCACTGCTATCTCTACAAAAACAAAGGGTGAATCTTTTCTTATGCTGTGGCATCCCTATTTCCAGAAAACCCACAAGAGAATTAAGAGTCGGGAAGGAGCTGAGAACCAGTAGCTGTGGAACGGTATTGAAAGTGAACAGCCTGTTTAGGAAACCAACTTTTCGTGGTACATTGAAAGTTACTCTTCATCATTATTAAGGTACCTTAAGTCACCTTTAATTTTTATTAAGGAACCTTATGAGGTGAAGAACAAGAAAGGAAGGAAGAAAGGAAGGAAAGAAGTCATAAAGTGTCGTCTTCGACTGAGAGCGGTTTTACCTATGAACGGGTGGAATTGCCACGGAATTCATAAAGCAAATACTTAAGAAAAAAGTGTGGCCTTGTTAACTATTCTTAATTATTTCGAAGTAGAATGAGAGCTGAATAACTTGCAAAGTCCACTAATTAAGAACTGGTAGGGGCAGCAGTACTAGCCCTACTCCTGAATATTTAACATATAGACTATTTATAATTTTTGGAGAAGTATTATTTGAACTGAGAATACAGTCATAAGAAACATAAACATAGAAGATTTGTTGTTGCCTTGAATTCATTATGTTATAATTTCTATCTAATAGAGGACTAGATCTTTGGATTTTATAACAAATTACAACACTTAATTATATCTGGTTATATGAAACTTTGTCAAATATCTTGTCCTCATTTTTTTTAGTTTTGGGTAAAGTTTTTTTTTATTATTATTATGGAAACAAGAGCTGCTAAAGGAAAAAAACATGGCAAGTAGAACAAGTGTTAAAAATAAGACAAATAGATCTAACAAGGGTTAAAAAACAGCAACAAAATTGGACCCTGGTTAGAGGAAAATAACGAGTTATATTCTTGCCCCAGGTAGTCAAGTAAACCTGGTAAATTCAAATGAAATATTGAGAATACAGAGTTCTACATTTCCTCCATTGTGTTCTTCCCCAATAAATACTACCCAGGAAGTGAGCTTAGAGGTAAAAAGTGAAGAGCATCCCCTAATAGGAAAAATAAGAGATTGAGAAGAAAAGAATAATTACTCAAAACCAATAAGGGAAAGTATAAAGGTTAAAGCCCAATTTCATAATGAGGGAATAGAACAGATGGGGGGTTGAAACTCGAGAGAGACAAGAAATTAGTAGAAAACCAGTAAGGGAATATAAAAATTTAGTGACCTATGGAAAAAATTAAAGTAGAAGCTGAAGAAATAGAGAACAGAGAGATAAATCCCATCAATTCCCTAGTAAGTCTTTTCTCGATGATTTTGATGAATTTATTACCCCTATACTAAACGTGTTAGATTAGATCCACCATCTGTCTGTCCCCTGATATCTCACATATTATAAGCTCATCTGTTCCAGTATTAATAGAAGGTAAGGTAGGGTAGGGGTGGAACAAGAATCAACTCAATTGGATGGATATTTTGTGAAACTTCTCAAGGAAATAAGAGATGGAATAGTGTTAAATAATGACGTGCTTTTAAATTTTACCTCCTAGTTAAGCAAGATGTTACTAAAAGATAGTAACCATCAAAATTGTGTCCAAGCAGAAAATGAGGAGGAAAGATATAAATTAAAAGTAGGGAAAGGTGGGAAAGCTTGTGAGAAGCCCAAAGAAAAATCCATTAGAAAAATAAGAGAAGAAATAGGTGAGAAGGAAATAAAAGAGATGGCCTCCTTGGTTCAAGAATTAGGAGAGAGAAATTAATAAAAAACAGAAAAACATGAAGGCCCAGATATTCAGGTAAGCTACCATACGAAGGTGGTTACATGCTCAAGTCCAAAAATGCGCCATTCTGCGATATTCAGCAGGAGGCAGTTACGCCACTGACAACAGGTTGCGCAACAGCGCAATGCAAATGAATGCATGCTCAACAGGAGGGGGAGGAACCATGCATAAACTGCGCAACCCGATATTCAGTCGGGTTGTGCAGAGTTGTGCATGCGCAACCCCCAACCTGTGCCTGCACAACCTTGAGCCAAAAAAAAAAGGATCAAGTTGAGGGCCACCCACAGGTGAGCTGCTGTATTGCAGGGTGCAACACAGCAGCTGCCACCCCTGGCTGGCCCCCAACTCAGTCCCTGTGCCCCCCCACCAGCCCGATCGCGGGCAGAACGTAAAAACAACCCCGCCCACACATCTCCCAAAGCCCGATTGCGGGCATACAGTAACATGACCCCCCACCCACATCTCCCGAAGCCCGATCAGGCATACAGTAGTAACATGACCCCCGCCCACACATCTCCCAAAGCCCAATCGGGCATACAGTAACATGACCCCCACACATCTCCCAAAGCCCGATCACGGGCAGAATGTGTATCAACCCCCAGTGCCCGATCGCGGGCAGAGATGTAAAAAGCCCCCAACCTGAATATCTCCCTGGTGGTCCAGTGGACCATAATGCCCGATCGTGGGCAGAATGTCAGTTACAACCCCCAAACATCTTCCTGGTGTCTAGTGTCCCCCTCACCCACCCAGCCCTCCACCCCGGTCTCCCCGGCAGCTGGCGGTGGCAGCATCCACCTGCCTGCCCGCCCCGCCGCCCCGACTGACTGTCGGTGGGGCTGCCGCCCATTGGTGCAGAGCTACAGCAATGGTGCGCAGCCCATACCATACATGATAGTCAGATTTGTGAATGAACATCATTCACAAATCTGACTGTCATACGGTATGGGCTGCATGCCCATTGGCTGTAGCTCTGCACCATGGGCATGCAGCCCTACCGGACAGTCAGTCGGCAGGTGGCGGGCGGCAGGCGGTGGGATGCTGCTGCCCGCCAGCTGCCGGGGAGCGGGTGGAGGGGCTTCATGGGTGGGTGGGGGACACAGACACCAGGGAGATGTTTTGGGGGTTGTAACGTGACATTCTGCCCACGATCGGCATTACGGTCCACTGGACCACCAGGGAGATATTCAGGTGGGGGCTTTTACATTCTGCCCGCGATCGGGCACTGGGGAGTTGATACACATTCTGCCCGTGATCGGGCTTTGGGAGATGTGGGCGGGGGTCATGCTACTGTATGCCCGATCGGGCTTTGGGAGATGTGTGGACGGGGGCACGTTACTGGGCCATGTTACTGTATGCCCACGATCGGCTTGGAGATGTGGTGTGGGGTCATGTTACTGTATGCCCACGATTGGGCTTCGGGAGATGTGTGGGTGGGGTCATGTTACTGTATGCCCGCGATCAGGCTTCGGAGATGTGTGTGGGGGAATGTATACACCGATACTGCCTGCGATCAGGTTGCAGGGTGCACCGTCCCCTAATGGCTGCTGCCTGGCAGGGTGGCCAGGTGCAAGTCTCGGGATCGGCACTCCACATGCTAATGGCATGCAATGGGTTATAAATAGATGCAATGCCCCTCGCGCTTTCGTATAATTATGGCCCCATTTGCATGTCACCTTTGAATATCGGAAATTTGCGCATGGCACATCGGTACTTGCGCCACCGCAAGTTTAATGCTCAACTCTGGCAACTTGCGGTGGTGCAAGTTCCACTGCGCCATGCGCAGTGGCTGTGGCGGGGGGGTGATATTCAAAGGAGTTGCTCAATAGCACAACTCCTTTGAATATTGCCCCAGCCACACCCCTGTGCAACTATTTTGAGCAGTGCAGGGGCTTGTGCCTCAGAATGGCGCAGTTTGAATATCTGGGCCGAAGTGTAAAGAAGGACCAATAATGGCAAATGTAAGATCAGAAAGGGTGAAGGGGTTTGTGACCTAAAGAAATCTACTAAGAATAAGTTAGGGGAAAATAAAAATAGAAATAAAAATCAGAGGGAAGGAAATTTTAGTACACACAGGGATAGTGGAAATAAAAAGAAAATGCATCAGTGGGAGAATACAACTTCTGAAATAATAGAACTAAATGGCACAAAGGAAACAGAAGAAAGTATACCAAAATTTACAACAGGTGTTGAAGACATTAACAGAAACTTTTTAAATGAAAAAGGAGAAATGCTTTCTTCACTGTATTTCTATGGGATCCCTAAGACGAAAAATGAAAATAACATTACTTTGAAAATTGTATTATACAATATATGTAAGAGAATTTGGGGTAAAAGCTTTACTTGGACTGATATAAGTTCAGTATATAGATACTGGTCAGGAAATGATAAAGGTTGGATATGTTTGGTGGTGAAATCCCCCAGAACGAGGCAAAATATATTAAGAAATAAAGATCAGTTTAAAAGTCTAGGGGTAAAACTACAGGATACAACTGAGAAAAAACAATATTATATGAACAACCAAAGAAATGTAGTAAATACAAAATCAGTACATATAGTTAAAAAAGATTAATCAATCAAAATCAAATGTAAAGGTCCAACAGAGAATAACAGCTTATATGGTACCAGATGTTCATGAACATGTTCTTCTTCCAGAAGAAGGGGCTATTTACAGAGAACAAAAAAAAAACAATAAGAGGAAGATTTCAAAAAGGCTCTAGAATAAATAATAAGAGTATCATATTAATGGAAGGAGAGGAAGAAGAAGAAGGTAGCAAGGACTGGGGGGAGGTTTCAGATGCTTCTGTTGTCTCTGAAATAGAAAATGATTACTGTTCTAGTTTAAGAAATCAAAATCAGTTTTGTACACTGGAAAATCTAGTTGAAGAATGTTGACCAATAGTGCAAAAAGTACCTCTCACACAAGGTAATATGGAAGAAATGAAAATAATTAGTTTGAATATTGCTGGTTTAGCAGGAACATTAAAAGATATTGGATGTAGAAAATTACTGGAGAAGTACTCAATAATAATGTTACAAGAAACTTGGTCAAGTACTATAGATCATTGTCTACTGGAAGGATATCAGAGTTGGGCATTAGAAGCTAAGAAAGTTAACAAATATGGAAGACCTTCAGGAGATATTTGTACTATGGTTAAAATAGACCATGAATTGAAAGGGTTATGTATTTTTAAGGACCCTATATATTTTATTTTGAGAATTCTTATACAGTACAAAAAAGTAAATGTTGGTATTTTTGTGAATGTATATCTCTCCCCATTCACAATTACATCTCCCAGTTTAAAGACAGTACTTGAAATACTAAAAGTAACAATAATGAAGTTACAAACATCTTTCCCGGGTCTAATGATAACGGCAGGAGATTTTACTGCTCATATAGGAGAATTATTGGAAGAAAAAACAAATTACAGAAATTTAGATGATATCATAGGAGTTCCAATAAGGAAATCATTGGACAAGAAAATAAATAAAAAAGGGGAATTACTCATGGAAGTATTGAACACTCTGAACATGCGGGTTCAAAATGGGAGATGTAATGGCGATAAAATGGGGAGATTAACACATAACCATTATTGTGGTGGGAGTACCCTGGATTATGTCTGGGTGGATGACCCATTGAATTAATAACTAAAGTAAAGGGAGTAAAAAAGAAGAATTTAGAATGTACATAGTGGATTGAAAATAATTTGATGATCTATAATACAAAAAGAATAAAGTGGACCTCTTACAATATTCAGAAACTTCAGAATCTATTAGATGATTCAAAGATATTAATCAAGAAAAGGTAAATCCAATAAAATGCCCACCATGATAATATAAAGAAGAACCAGAGGGAATTACAACAGTTATATATAGAATTAGAAGATTGTCTTTATGAAGAATTAAAAAAATGTCAATCAGAGATTAAAACCAGAAATTTGTATAATGCAAAATGGTTTGATGATGAGTGTAACTACATGTGTAAAACTATAAATCAATTAGGTAAAAGGGTTACAAGGTGTAACGAAGTAAATGACAGAGTAGCATTAAAAAAGGTTAAGGAGGAATGCAAAATATTCATAAGAAAGAAGAAACATGAATTTGCTAAAAATTCATGGTTTAATCTGCCGGGTGCAATAGCCTGTAAAGATAATACATCATTTTGGCAACTAGTTGCCTATGGTACAGGTAAAATGAGATTTAATCTTGAAGCAGTTATTCCCCCAAAAGTATGGGAGCATCATTTAAAAAAAGTTTTGATAAAACACCAGTATTCTTTGAAAATGGGGATATAATGCCAATCAGTAATATAGAAACAACAAAGCATGAGGTAAGGAACTTATCTATCTCTAAAGAAGAAATAATTTTAGCTATTAAAAGACAAAAAAAATAAAGCACCTGGGGTGGATGGAATTAGTGCAGAACTATTTCAAGTGAATCCAGAGTGGTGGGCTAATGTTTTATTACCCCTTTTTGAGAACATAATTCAAACTAATAAAATACCTGATAGGTGGAATATAGGGGTTATAGTTCCCCTCCATAAAAAAGAATTGATAACACTACCAGAAAATTATAGACCAATAACTTTATTGAATATAAGTGCAAAATTATTTACTAGAATACTTCTTACTAGAATGCAAATTGGGATAGAAGAAGATAAAATATTATCTAGAAACCAATCTGGGTTTGGTAAAGGGAGGTCAACTATTGAACAAATTTTTATTCTTCGCTACATTATGGAGAAATATGTGGTTAGGAAAAAAGGGAAAATCTTTATGGCCTTTCTTGATATAAAAGTCACATTTGATTCAATTAATAGACAAATTCTATAGGAAATTCTTAGTAAAAAAGGGATTGATAAAGACCTTTTAGAAATTTTAAAAACTTTGCATTCTAATAATAAAGTAACAGTAAGGTATAGTAAACAAGGTGAAATGACTGGTAATATAAGGGTAGAAGCCGGTGTTAAACAAGGCTGTTTACTAACCCCGACCTTATTTAACTTATGTATAGATATACTAGTGGATGAGCTAGAAGAGATAGATATATTCCCTCCAAATGTAAACAAACAGAAAGTAAAAATTCTGTTATTTGCAGATGATGCTGTGTTAATATCCCAGACTCAGCTGGGTTTAAAAAGAGCATTGATAAAAGTGAAGGAAACCCTTGTAAAACTTGAACTTCAATTAAATATAGAAAAAAATAAAATAATGGTCTGTGGTGAGGGAAGAAGTAATGTTAAAGAATAGAAAATAGAGGTAGATTATATTGAAGAAATTAAAGAGTTTCAATATCTGGAGGTTATAATAAATAGTAACTTAAGTTGGAATACACACGTACTGTAAAGAAAACAATAAATAGTGTCACTAAGACAATGTTAGCAGTTACAAGATTTGCAAATACAATGGCAAATAATTCCTTTATTGCACAGAAAAGGTGCTATGAAGCTAAGATAACTGCACAAAAGTTATACAGTGCAGAAGTATGGGACCCTGGCACTAATCTCAAATCTATGGCGATAATGCAAAATGTATATCTAAAGAAATTACTTGGAGTCCCTAGGTCTACCCTAAATGCGGCAATAAGGGCAGAAACAGGAATATTGCCAATTTCAACCGTAATTAAAAAAAGGAGTCTAAATTTTCTAAAAAAAAAAAATAGTGGAAGCACCAGATGATAGTTTACTTCATCATTACTGGGTAGAAGAAAAAACGGAAAAAATTGGAAAAACTGATTGTTTAATTAAGAAAAGGTGGTTTAAGATACTAAATGATGAATTTAATAAGAATGGAATATCGTATAACAATATGTATACCGAGTCATGTGACCCTAATAAACTTAGAGATATAGCCACTCAGAGATTTGAAGATACTGCTAAACAACTAGACATGAGCAGTATAAGGGACTCATGGCAGTATATAACGTGTAAGAAAATAAAACATATCTTTAATGAAGAGAAACATTTAAGGGTTTGTGAAAATGTGAAACAAAGAAAAGGCATAACAAGATTAAGACTAGGATTATTATCAAATAATGGAATCTTATTCCCAGATAATCCTGTCCATCTATGTATTTGTAAGGAGATGATAAATCTTGTAACTAGACATGTTATGTTGGAATGTCCTGCCTTTGAGAGAGAAAGAAAGTTGTTCCTATCTTCAAAGCTAAATAAATTTTAAGTGGATGGAAACTAATAAGAGGTTGGAAAGGATTCTTGATCCAACTGAAATAGTAGATATTTTTGCACTAGCTAGTTTTGCACAAAGAGTACTGTATAAGTTTGAAGATCGAGTAAAACTATAAGTGATGTGGGGAACCATGTTTCATAAGATGTATTTGAATTAGTAATGACTGGTGTCAAGAAACTTATTTTTAATTATTTTTATGAATATTGTGTGTAACAAACATTGTTTTATACATGTTGTCAATAAACTTTAACCTGAACCTGAACCTGTCTAAAGGAGCTTAATATGTATACCCTTAAGGAAAGGAGGGAAAGGAGGGACATGATAGAAACTTTCAAGTACCACAAGGGAATCAACAAAGTCCAAGAGGGTAGCATCTTTCAGAACAAGAGATATGCAAGAACAAGGGGGGCACAATTTGAAGACAGAAGGGGGACGGCTCAGAGGTAACACAAGGAAGTATTTTTTCATGGAGAGGGTTGTGGATGCATGGAACAGGCTTCCTGAGGAGGTCAGAGACTCAAAAACAGTGGGGGAATTCAAGAATGCATGGGACAGACATAAGACAATTCTAGTGAGGGGTAAGAGGAAGTAGGCTGTTGGTTAACTAGGATCTGCAGCTTATCCATTAGGTAGGGAAATGGGCAGACTAGGTGGGCCAAGCGGTCCTTATCAAATTCTATGTTTCTACGTTTCTATGTTAAGTATTCAAAACTCGCAGCTTCAAGTTGCCTAAAATGGTCGCGACATCCTTGTCGTGATTATGTCAGTTTAGCGAGTGCTTCTCAGTGAAAATATAGGCTGCATTGGGACTTTATAAAACACTGTTCCGACACATCTCAGAACATTTATTTTTGGCAGAAAAAAACTCTACCTATAATTTCTAAGGACCTTGCTAGAAATTACAATAGTTATACATCATTGTGATGTCCCTGGAGTCTGTGGAAAGCCTCTTGTCTGCCAAAAAGTCCATTGAAGTTTATTCTAAAGGAGCTGTTCTAAGGTACCACTTCCAACTGCTCACTGTACTGTTAAAATAATAATAATGACAAAGCGCTTCTTCTCCAAATCCTTTACTGTGCATGTGGGATAGAACAAACTTCAACAGACTTTTTATCTTAATCTACTGTGTGACCACATGCACAAAGCCCTTTCTGATACCCAGAAAGATATTATTTTCCTAGCCTGATAGAAAGGGAAGCAGCCAATCTTCCAGGCAGGATGACCACAAAATCTGTGAATTTTGCAAGATACATGCAAAATTAAATGTCAAAAAGATTCTCGTGAAAAATACTATTGGGTTGAACATGTTAACCCTCCCCCCCCATGCACGTGCATTATATGTCACTTCTCATTTAGTTGGGTTTAATCTGGAACCCCAAAGGCCCTTAAAAAATATATTATATATCGTTGTCTCAAATTCTAATGGAAGGGGAAAACTATAACTGTGGAAAATAAAACACGGTAATAATAGTGCTTTAATTAAATATATTCCTTTCATTTTTGAAAGAGCCTATTTTTCTAAAGAGTCACCTGTTGTTCGGCCTTTTGTATGCACAACTTCTGGCCACTTTTCTTTATAATGAAACATTACTCATAGAATTTTTATAGGGTTCGATGTCAAAGGTATACCACCTATATGTGAACAAGGGGTCTCCCTAATGGTTTTCTTATTTGTATGGCTACACTTTTATCAAAATTAGTGCAGGAGCCGGAGATCAGGGTGTACTCATCTATCACTTTTTTTTTTTTGCCAGAGCTCTGTGTCCATGCCCATCTGTCTATCTTCCACAATGCTCCACTCTTTGCTGCAACAACAGCTGCCAGCTTCCAAACACCCCTGGCTTGCTCCCAGGGGGTCCCCTATCCCCCCAAAGGACACAGGTGGATAGCTAAAGATTGGGAGCCCAGGCAGCAGCGCAAGGGCTGCTCCATGGGGCAGACATCATCTAGTGGAGGGAGAACCGCCTATTATTCCATAGTGAACCCCCAGGAGGTGTAACATGCAATGAAGTGGGCACCCATAGTGCAACATTTGTCACACCTCTCCCACAAAGCCAGTGCCAGTTGCTACCAATTCCCAACCTCCGCCAGGAACCAGTATTGTATCGGTCACTCACCCCCCCCAGAGAAGGAAACCTGTCACCAGGATGCTCCGCCTTTTTCCACCCCCGGCTGGCCCTCTGACTACTGTGTCCAATCTTGAACCTGGGAAATCAGCATCACAGATGAAAGCCCTACTGTTGCACCAGCGGGCCATCCCCATGTATCACTTTTTTAACTTCTTTTCCTGAAGCATGGTCCTGCAAAATCACACAGAGGTCATCAGCATAATCCAGTACTTTAATATCCTGTTTCTGAAGTCATAGTGATCCCTGCAATATTTAAATTAGTCTGCAATAGTCTAAGCAAAGGATCAATAGAAAATATATATAAACTGGGGCTCAACTGGCAACCTTGTTTCACCCCATCTTTGAGCCACTGCTGGAGTCCCATGCCACATATTTACATAAGCAAGCAGTTGAGCATTCTAATAGAATACTTTATCCAGTGTATAAAAAGCTTTGAGATTCCATACGTCTCCATAGCTGCAACAAAAAGTCATCGCTATCATGGTTGAAAGCTTTGGTTTGATCTACGGACAATACATACCCAGACACAGATCCCTGCTTTCTCTTTTCAAAACGTTCTCTCAAAATTTTTTAATTATCCCAAATACAAGTGTGGTAATTTTCAGTATTTTGACTCCAACTTTTCAACATAGCCATTTTTTCACACCACCTCACGAATGTGACAGCTGTAATTTCTCAAATCCTACCTAAAATGTGTTTTAACGCTTGTGCCACAAAATGACGTTTCAGCCATTATTTTGTAAATTATATCTGTCATGCTCAGAAGGAGTGGTGATTTGTAGCCCCTGGCTCTACTTGGTCATTGGCTTTGGCTTCTCTTTCCCACCACTAGGGTTCCCACATGCTTGTCCCATGCATGTTTAAATCCCCCTACAGTGCTTGCTCCCACCACCTCCTGTGGCAGACTATTCCATGCATCCACCACCCATTCTTCGAAGAAAAGTTTTCTCACATTTCCCCTTATCCTTCCCCTCTCCAATCTCATGTCATGCCCACTTGTTTTTGTATTTCTCCTGTATTGAAAGATGTCACCCTCTTGTACCTCGTTTATGCCCTTAAGATACTTGAATGTTTCTATCATGTCTTCCCACTCCCTCCATTCCTCCAGTGAGTACATATCAAGGTCTTTTAATCTCTCCATATATGTTTTCTGGTGCAAGCCTTGTAGCATCTTAGTTGGCCTTCTCTGAACTGCCTCCACCCTGTCTATGTCCTTTCAGAGATACGGCCTCCAGAACTGCACACAGTACTCCAGATGAGGCCTCACCAATGTTTCATATAGTGGAATTACCACTTCCCTCTTTCTGCTAGTGATTCCTCTACCTGTGCACCCCAACATGCCACTGGCCTTCCCTGTAGCCTTGGTCATCTTTAGGTCATCTGAAATGATAACCCCTAGATCTCTTTCTTCCCTTGTGACTGTCAGCAACCTCCCACCCCCACGCCACCAATACTGTAGCACTTTCCAGGGTTTCTGCATCCCAGGTGAATTATTTTATACTTCTTCACACTGAACCTTTGCTGCCACATCTTGGATCATTTTTCTAGCTTCCCTAGGTCCTCTCTCATTCTCTCCAGCCCATCTGGAGTGTTCAACCTGTTGCAGATCTTGGTGTCATCTGCAAACCTTACCCTCCAGCCCTTCCGCTATGTCACTAATGAAGACATTGAAAAGGACTGACTCCAGGACTGATTCTTGAGGTACCCCACTGATCACCCCACTCCCCAAATTGGATCCCATTTACCACTAGAAACATAGAAACATAGACTTTAATGGCAGATAAGGACCGCTTGGCCCACCTAGTCTGCCCATTTCCCTACCTACTGGATAACCTGCAGATCCTAGTTAACCAACAGCCTATTTCTTCCTACCCCCCCCAAGAATTGCCTTATGTCTGTCCCATGCATTCTTGAATTCTCCCACCATTTTAGACCCCACAACCTCCTCAGGAAGGCGGTTCCATGCGTCCACCATACTTCCTCACATTGCCCCAAGTCATCCCCCCTCTATCTTCAAATTGTGTCCCCCTTGTTCTTGCACATCTCTTTTTCTGAAAGATGCTACTATCTTGAACTTTGTTGAGTCCACTGAGGTACTTAAAAGTTTATATCATGTCCCCCCCTCCCTCCTTTCCTCAAGGGTATACATGTTAACCTCCTTTAATCTCTCCTCATATGGCTTTTCTTGCAGGCTCTGTACCATTTTAGTTGCCCTCCTCTAGACTGCCTCCATCCTGTCTATGTGCTTGCCGAGATGGGATCTCCAGAACTGGACACAGTACTCCTGTTTCCCCCTGGACAGATGCAGACAATCGTGCTAGTATAGGCCTGCATCATTCCAGGTGGACCCCCAGTCCCCAATGAAGCCAAATCCCTGAGCTCTGCACCAGTTTTTCAACCACTGATTGAATCCCATGGTGTGGAGCACCCTAGCCTCACCCAAGCCATGGACAGGCAGCACCTCTGAGAAGGTTATCATGCATGCTACTTATCTAAGGCCCCTCCCCAACTCCACAAACTCCTCCTGCACTGTTCTGATCCCTTTCCCAGCCATGTCATTTGTCCCTAGGTAGACAGTGACTTCCAGCTCCCTCCCTCGTGCAGCTGCTCCAGCGATCCTGAGGATTCGTTCCCTGTCCCTCCAAGCCATGGTGCCTGGCAGGCACGTTACCTCCCTCTCCCCGCCCCTCCCTTTCCCAGTTCTGCCCTCCTAACAATGGAGTCCCCCACCAAGAGTTGTTTCCTTACCCTGTGTGGTCCCATGCCACCCTTCTGTGGGTCTCCTTTGTGGAGGTTCCCAATATCCTCCTTGGTCTCCATTGCGGGTGCCTCTATAGAGGAACCACACTCTGCCAAAGTGGCATACGAATTGTGGAGAGGTACAACTGGAGAGATGTGCCTCTGTTCCACTACCCTCACCCTCCCTGAGCCCACTGTGGTCCAACCGCTCCTCTTTCTTGGCAACCTCTGAGGCAGTGGCAGTGGCCCTGGTAGTCCCTGGGTGGGAGAGGAGGTCCCCCAAATCCTGGCCAACTCAGTCTGGAGATGAGCAACCTCAACCCTCAGCCCAGAGAGGTGCCTGCAAATGGGATAACACTGCATCCTCCAGAATGTCTCCCGGAGGACTGCTGCTCCACAGCCACTATGCTGCACCTCTCCCATCTTGTCTTATTTCTGGCCCCTTAACTGTTTTGAATACTTACTCTTTCCTGTTTATTTATTTATTTTTATATATAATTTTTTTTCTCCCTATTTACCTACTGCCTCTGTGCCCTTAAAGCTCCTGGTCTTCCTTTTCTGAGACAGGAAGTTCCTATATTTCTCAGTAGTCTCCTTACTTGCTCAGAGTCAGACCTCCAGCAGCTAGCGGGGGATGGAGAGCTACTGTTTTCCTTCTAGAATGGTGAGTCTTTTGTGGCTTTGTGATTACTTTCTTCCTTCCTGATCCCAAGCAGGAAGTTCCTGTTGTCAGTCAAATCCTGTACCTATAAAAGTAGAACTGGCTAAGAGTAGGGGTGCAGGGAAGGAGGGCAATATAGTCCCAGTACAGTAATATAGTTCTAACAGCACCTCCTTTCTCTTGTTGTTCTCTGCCTGTTCTCTGCCAGAAGCTATCTAGAGCAGTTTTTAAATCCAAAACACCTAGCTTCCTTCTGGCTAAGTCACTCCCCTAATTTACAGCTCCTTCTACATCTTGATAGCTGCACAGATAATTCACTTCAGACAAACACATCAACTCTTTTTTTTTGTTTGTTTGTTTGCGTGTTTGTTTTTACCCTAAATTGAAGGTCCCAGTAGTAGAGTTCTAGTTCTTTATTCCCAGTAGAGTAGTAAAGTTCCAACAGCACCTCCTTCCTCTTGCTGCCTGTTCTCTGCTTCCTGTCTTTTAACCAGTTATTAACCCATTTTACCACTTTGTGGCCCAAACCTAGACTACCCATCTTGTTAACCAGCCTTTTATGTGGGATAGTGTCAAGGACCTTGCTGAAATCGAGGTGGGTGACATCCATTGCTCCCCCCGATTCACCTCCTTCATCACCCAGCCAAAGAAATCTATCAGATTTGTCTGATATGACCTTTCTACTGTGAGTCCATGTTGCCTGTAATTCTGGGCTCTACTGGATTTCAGTTACTCACTATCCTTTCCCTGAGCAATACCTCCATGATCTTACCCACTACTGAGTGAGACTGACCCACCTATAGTGTCCTGCTTCCTCCCTGCTACCACTTTTGTGAAGAGGGACTACATGTGCCCTCTTCCAGTTCTCTGGAACCACTCACTACTGTGTTGAGTGATTCATTGAACGTGGTTGCCAGTGATGCTGCTAGTTCCTTACGTAGTTCTTTTAATATCCTCGAATGTATGCCATCCGGTCTCATTGTCTTGTCCACCTTCAGAATTGTTCCTACATTTACTCATAACTTTATTTTTTGCAGATTTTGGCCCCTAATGTTCAACATATCCCTGAACATGGCAGGTGTCATTTTTCAAATCCCTCTGAAACTTGTTTCCATAGTCGCACAGTGAAATCATCTTTTGTATGGGATTTTAAAAATGCCACTTGTCTTGATCATAACATTAGGTCATAAAAAGACTGTTGGACATTTGGGGTCAAAATGTGGGAGCTCACTTAAAAGTAGATATTGCCTCTCAGCTGCCCTTTCCTGGATAATGACAACCTAACAATGTGTCAAAGCAAGACACCACTGAAAATTAGATATTACATCTCATCTGCTCTATCCTGGGTAAATATATGGTAAAAATGTGTTCAAGCAAGACCTGGTACAACAGCAAAACCAGCAGCAAACATTCTGCATTAACAAATGCTTGTTCTTTTGCTGCCCTTGCCCCTTTCTTAGACAGCCATTATGGTATCCTTTTCCTTCTACTTTGCTTAGTTCTCTTAACACATAGATTGACTGCTTTAGATATGCCCTCCCTTACTCTTCCCAGCTGTGCCTCTACCCCTTCCTAGCATGATCTAGGCACCAGAATTAGTCCCCTCCTTTACCCAGGAGTTCCTCTATGTCCAGTTCGGGTGCCTAGATCAGTGATTGGCTGAAAGAAAGGGGTTAAATGGCACCAACATGTCAGCTCCCATACAGTTCCATGGAGTCCCCTTCAGTTTTATGCAGTCTCTTCCCCTTCTAACCACTGGTGCAGCCCAACACAAACCTCTTGGTGCACCAATACTCCAACGGGTTATAGCCCCAGGTGTCCTCTATTACATGAGCCCAATCTCAGTTAAAGACTCCCAGCAGTGGCGTTGTCACTGCTGCTGAAACTATGCCCCACCTCCAGGTGACAGGCAGCGCTCATCGATATATATCCCCTATTGGGCCACTCATTAATATACATAAGCCCCCGAGCAGCCCCATTGTTCAAACCATTGTTCCCTTAACCATGCGGGTTTCTGCCCATCCCTCTTCAGGTCTCCCATCCCCTAGGACATCAGGAGGGGCACCGGTACCACAAACAACCTCCCTGTTGGTGGACCGCATTGTCGGTAGGTAACAACAAAGTGTTAGGTGCTCTAATCTGAGTGCTGGCTGAAACGCCATGCCGGTAGCTTGTGATAATGGATTTACACCCAACAGGACAGAAAGCAGCCTGCTGGCAAAGAAGAACGGGGTCAAACAGAGCAAACACACAGGTAAGTCCCCAGAGAGGGGTTACACTAGACTTGCACCAAATATTTAGTACAAGCTGCCATAAGTCAGATCAAGAGTTGTAACTGCACCTGACCTACCAAAATTGGGCACAATTGCTGCAAAGGTGTTTGTTACAGCTGTGCCAAAAAAAGGGTTTGTCGCAGGGTTCAATGTAAGCCCTACATTGCCCTTTGAAAATCAGGCCCTCCGTCTCCAGAACACATTAAACTCTTCTAAAATGTCCGTCTCCTATACTGCTGAGGGCCTCCCAGGCCCAGACAGCATACAAAGCTCAGTAAAACACTTCATTAACACTATAAGTGAAGACTGATAGCAATAGCAGGATACAACCCTCTTCCGAAACAGGGGTTACAGGATAAAACATCAAACTATGTTATGTAGTTGTCAAAGCGAAGTGCATTAACAGTTAGCTATCAGCTTGCAGGCATAACTTTTTTAAGAGTTCTAGCTCCTCAGACCACAATGTTACTCACAAATGTGGGTTTACACTTTCAGGATTATTCATATGACCCAACTTTTAATCACCTAATTGAGGGACCATTATGAAGAAAAAGAGACAAAATTTGAGACAAATCATTATTTTATGGATATTGAAACCAAAAATGCAGTGTAAATAAATGTTTTCAAACATAGAAATACAGAAATAAAGAAGTTAATGGCTGTAAAGGTTCTATGGCCCATCCAGTCTGCCTAGCCCTACTTAAGGTTGGGTGCAATGGGCCTGGCCCAAGGAGAGGCCATTCACTCCTGCCTCCCCCATACTTTTTGCTAGTCTTTTTCTCCCTTCCCTGGCTGGCCCTCCTTCCCACTGCTCTGCCCAGCCCTGTCAATCCAGCTTCCCCTAGGATTTACCTTCTTCCGTAGTCTCCTATGGCTTGCCTTCCATGCCAGGGTAGCAGGGAGCCCTCTCAATCCTCCAGGACTGGATCCAGATTGCAGGAGTGGGCCTAAGTCTTGGAGTGTGGGGCCTGCAGCGGGCAACATTCATCCTGCCAGCCAGGGTTTTTCCCCCCATACTTCCTGTCCCCGGGAGGCGAAACATGCAAGGATGTCAATCTGCACATCACATGTTCCCGACAAGCCGACATCTGTCCCACTTCAAACCTGCTGGCCCAGGTTGCCTTCCCCCCAGTTTCCACCAGGGGTCAGGCAAGCATCCAGCAGATCCCCACCCTCCCCCCCAGAGGAGAAAAGCAGTCCAGTGGATCCTCAATCCATCCTCCCGCACCAGCCCTCCAACACCCAGGCTGTCTTCCAAACCTGGGTCATTGGTGCTGCAAGCAGTAGTGCTGCCTCTGCACTGGCAGTCCAGCACATCCCCCATTCAATCTGGCTGCCTTTCAATTGTTTAACCAGGAATGGCACACTAAGCTGAAAGCTTGTTTACAGGTGCAACCTAGGAGTACAGGGAAGTTAAGTGACTTGCTCAGGGTCACACAGTATATGCAAGTGGGGGCTGTTGGATTCAAACCCAGGTCTCCAGACTTGCAGCTCAGAGCCTTAAACCACTGTGCTATATTGCCTCCCTAAATGAAAATAAACCTTTTACAAGTCTCATACACCTGTTCTACCTGTGTTTAAAATCCTCCACTGATTTAGCACAGATAACTTCTTTTGAAAGTTTGTTCTGCCTATCTACCATCATTTCCATTAAATAAAAAATGATTTCCTGACATCCTTCTAATTTCGCCCTGCTAGCTTCATTGAGTTCCCCTACTGCCTGTGTTTCCAGTGTGAATGGTTCTCTGCAAGACACCTCATTTATTCTATGAAGGTACGTGTAAGTCTCTGTCGTATTCCTTTATCTCTTCTTGCCTTCAGGGTGTACATGTCGAGGTTTTCCAATCTCTCCTGGTAGCACTTCCCTTGTTGTTCCTGGATTATTTTGGTTTGCCCTCACCTGCACTGCCTCCATCCTGTCCCTGTCTTTCCTTAGTTCTGGGCTCCAGAACTGCAGAGTGCTACAAGTGTGGTCAAACCAGGGATCAGTAGAGGGGTAGGCTTACCTCCATCCTCCTACTGCTAATCTCCCTCAAGGACGTCGGCAGGTGTATGCCTTGTACGCTAATGCGTTCAAAAAATTCTAACCAGGGGTAGCATTTTGTCTTCCCAGAGGAGTTGCCATTGTATTATTTTTTTTCTTTACTTCTTTTCCTTGCTGTCCTGCCATAATCTCCTGTTTCTGGTGCTTTGGTGCTGGTGGGGGAAGGGGGGTGGGGGTTGGGGGTGGTGACTACAGAAAGAAAACAAAAGACTGAATCAGCTGGTTGGCTATGGAGCAGGTTTTCACCAGCAGTTATTCTCCTATTGGCTTGGTCCAGATGTGTGTGGTTCCATGTTTTTTTTTTCAAACCAGATTTTACATACTGTGTGTTTTGGCATGCTTCTTCTCTGTGGCCGTGGCAGATGTATCATTGGACCCAACATCGAGAACTGAAAAACTTTACAGTGCATTCCAGAAGGAGGACTAGCGAGCAGACCCAACAACTATACAACCATTTATATTAGTTGAGGGGATATCATCAAGGTGGACCTCATGTCACTGGCAGCATGATCTCAGTGATGGTGAATAGTGAGCCCCTAGAACTGAACGGCAGCAATCAGAGGTAGCAGGTGAGTGCAACACCAGAAATCTTCAGTCTCATGACTGTTTCTGTTCAAAGTGCCCTCGTTTCACAGTGAGACTTGTTCAGCAAATTGCATACCTGTATGTGGAAAATGTAAACAATGCTGTATGTCAGCAAGCAAACTTTCATGGGACATGAAGCCTGTTTTTTTTGTGTGTGCTGATGGGGACTGGGGTTATGATAGGGAAATAGATGCTGAACTATTCTCTTACACTTCATTTCAAGGAGGGAGGTCCGTGGGTACCGCCCTTATTGACTTTAACAACCTGGTCACCTCCTCTGTGAATAAGGGGGAGTGAAACAGGGGTGGTATTCATGGACCTCAGTAAAGCCTTTGACCTGGTTGACCACCAGACAATGTTGGTGAGGCTTCTGGGGATGAGAGTACATCAGGAACCTCTACATTGGTTTAAGTCATATCTATCCAACAGAAGACAATGCTTTATAATTAGTACCAGCATCACCCAGTTGAAACAGGTAATTCAAGGGGTCCCACAGGGATCCATCCTGGACCCACTGCTTTTAAATATTTATGTGAATGATGTAGAAAAGAGCATTAGAAACAGCGATGTGCACCTGTACGCAGACAAAGTTCTGGTGGCGTCCGCGTGCAGCCGCCGCCAGCTGGAACTCAAACTCCAAAAAGATATGAGCAGTATGGAGGCTTGGTTCAGCTTATCTGGACCTCTGTTGAACAAGAAAAACATGCAATGTCTTTACTTCCAAACAGGTAATAATAAAGCTTACTGAAATACTCTGCAAGTAAGATATAGCAGTGAACTCAGGATGGACAATGTAAACCTTTACAGGTGCTTAGGGGTTATGGTAGACCAGAAACTAGATTACAAAGAACATATAAAGATGACAGTTAAAAAGACTAATCAAAAATTAGGAGCCCTCAGAAAAGTGGCTAATTGCCTATCAATAGACTAGACAGAAAATAGTCAATTACATGATCATTCCTGTGACAGAGTATGGCTTGATTTTGTATAGAAATGCTAATAAAACAGAATTAAATAAACTTGATCAACTTTATTACAAATTGGCTAAATTTATAACTCGGAGTAAACATGAGATACATCACTGCCATCTGTACAATAACTTAAACTGGCTCCACCCTGTGTGTGATAGGGTGGAATAAGACCCTGTCTCAATTGTTACAGAGAGTTTAAATGTAGGGATCTGTGCAGTTCTCTCCTTTCCTGTCTATTTGTCTGTCTGGTTGCACAACCAAATTTTCCTGTGAGACCTAGGACTTAATCACCCCGAACAGTCTCGCAATTATTTGC
Organism: Neoceratodus forsteri; assembly: GCA_016271365.2. Taxonomy (NCBI): domain Eukaryota; kingdom Metazoa; phylum Chordata; order Ceratodontiformes; family Ceratodontidae; genus Neoceratodus; species Neoceratodus forsteri. The sequence continues at coordinate 253,108,778 of CM028137.1, read as the reverse complement.
TTCTCACTATCTCTCAGTCTTCCCTTGCATATCTGCTGATATAAATATATATGTAATTCATTATATGGAAATGTAACTGATATTGGGCTCCCTTTGGTTAAAAATGATACAATGTCAATTTTTGAACGGTATATAATTATAGTTTGAGATGATTGCAAAAAGCTATTAGAAACTCAAGAGGTTATCTAAGTGCAATTTTTAAGCCTTTTGCAGAAGAGCTGTGAAAAAGGGGCCTCAGCTCAGGGACACTGTGTTCCTGCCAGCACCTGCCTAAAACATACTGGAACATTTTAGAAAAAAGCTGGATGCTTGTTAAGAATGGGGGTTGCAAGGACTTATAAGACAGTTGAGCTGCAATTGCTTGAAAGAAAAGAGGGACACAGAGATTGAAGGAAAACTGATAGATCTTCACTATTTTATTCTGCCTTTGTAAATAATTGTACACAACAAGTTTAATTTATTTTTTTGTTACTGCTAGTATACATAAAATACTTTTTGTGAATTCTACAACTGCTATTTTTTTTTTCCTGTACTTCCTGACCTGTGCCTCTACGACATTGTGGAAAAAAGGAACTATGTCTGGCTAAACTGGTGTCACAAAACAATTTATGCTAAGGAGAATATGTACTCAAACACCACTATACAGTAAATTATATGCATAACAAGGACAAGGGATATAGTTTAAGATTCAATAACCTAAATATACAAACCATTGGAACATGTAATTGGTTTGGAGATGCTATGCCACAGACTTCTATTTCGAGAACTTGGAGCAAATTGCCAAATGAACTAAAGAGCATTTCATCTCACAGTGCTTTTCAAAAAGCTCTGAAGCACTATTTGCACCATACTTGTACCTGTTCTCGATAGTTAAGTATTTATTGCAAAATTACTTACGCTGTAACTGATTTTATGTTTTATGTTTGTATGCCTTTCCTGTTTTATATGTTTAGTACAGGATATTGTTGTAAATAGGGTTTTACCCTAACAATTTATTACCTGTATAAAAATAAGCTTTTATTTATCCATTCATTCAAATGGCTCATAATCTCCTTCATAGATATAAAACATAGCCCTGGTGTTCTAGTCACTGTTTGCTAATATAATATGATTATAATAAGTGTAGATCCCAGATGTCTTGGAACAGGACCCAACCTCCATACACCAAAACTCAAGGAGAATGCCCATCTCAGCACCAGCAGCAGGAGCACAGCTTGTATGCATTTTTATCACACCATTGCTACATGCCATAAGTAAACAGTGCAAAGGTAAACACAGCGGCTGACTAATTGCCGAGGGAATGCGAATGAAAAATGAAACCGAAGAGTCATTGCTTATAATTCCTAGGGACACTGCAGCTCTAAGTACTTAGCACATTTCATTTTTAAATCCATTAAAGTACGGGGGGGGTGAGCATGTGGACACTGTGGTCACTGTGAGTGTTTGGAAACCAAAGTCTAGGCTCATCTTTCCTTGCTTATGCTTGCCCACATTACAGTGCACTTACAGCGAGGTCTGTTCAGCCTGCTGACTCTGGAACACTGACCATTAATCTATTGATTAATGTTGGTGTTAAAAAGCATCAGTATGCTGAACAGAAACATTTACAAAAATGTAACTGTGTTCACCTGACCCAGTGAATGCCCATTTTAGTTTAATAGTTTTCAATTATAGCCATTTGTTTGTCTGTTTGTGAGGGGGAGCAGACTGATTTGGGGGAAGAGGGTGTTCAAGTTTGCTTCCACCGTGGGTGGGTGGAGAGGGGGGTAGTGTACCTTGTGCTGTCTGTTTGTGTGTACACCAGAGTTGTCTGGAGCTGGGGTTGAGAAATCAACTGCATCTGCTGTTATCATGGAATCAGTGTCTGAGGTTGGTTGAGACTGTCCATCACCGGGAGGGGGATGAATCATAGTCTGGTGCTGGAACTGGGAACCATCTGCACTGTTGTTAGTGGGGAATCTGTGTCTGGTTTGGGGTGGGGAGGCAGAGATTGTCAGCAATGTCTGTGTCTAGATTGAGATTGTATCCCACTCGTGTGGGCTGAACCAGAGTTGTTTGGTGCTGGGGTTATATAGAACATAGAAACATAGAATTTGATGGTAGATAAGGATTGCTAGGCCCATCCAGTCTGCCCTTTTAACCTACCTACTAAAAAAGCCAGAGATCCTACTTTATCTCCGGCTTTACCTTCTCTTTTGAATCGCTATGGTCCCCCTATGTCTATCCCATGCAGTTTTGAATTCCCTCACCGACTTTGCTCCCATCATCTCTGCTGGGAGGCTGTTCCATGTCTCCACCACTCTTTCTGTGAAGAAGTACTTTTTTCACGTTGCCTCTTAATCTACTCCCTTAAGTCTCATGTCATGCCCTCTTGTTCTAGAGCATTTTCTTTTCTGAAAGATGCTGCCCTCCTGCACCTTATTTATTTCATTTAAGTACTTGAAGGTCTCTATCATATCTCCCTTCTTCCTCCTCTCCTCCAAGGTATACATATTGAGCTCTTCCAGGCCCTGCACCATTTTTGTTGCCCTTCTTTGAACTGCCTCCACCTTGTCTATGTCTTTTCAGAAATGTGGCCTTCTGAACTGAACACAGTACTCCAGATGTGGTCTCACTAATGATTTGTACAGTGGAATCACCCCCTTTTTTTCTTCTACTGGTGATTCATCTCCCTATGCACCCCAATATTCCACTGGCTTTTCTTCTACCTTGGCATATTGTTTGGCCATCTGTAGGTCATTAGATATGATCACCCTCAGATAGCTTACCTGTTTGACAGCCATTAATAACTCCCCACTCATTATGTAAACCTTCCCTGTGTTCCTGCTCCCCAAGTGCATGATTTTGCAGTTCTTCGCATTGAATCTTAGCTGCTATACTCTGAACCAATTTTCCAGATTAACTAGAGCCTTCTTCATTTTTGCACCCATCTCAGAGTGTCTACCCTATTGCAGGTCTTAGTGTTATCTGCAAAGAGGCATACCTTACCCCTGCAGCCCCTCCACAATGTCACTAATGAAGACATTAAACAGTACTGGCCCAGGAACTGATCCCTGTGGCACCCCACTAGTCACCCTCCCTTCCTCGGATTTAGCTCCATTTACCACCCTCTGTGTTCTGTCCATCAACCAGTTCCTAACCCAGTTCACCACCTTGTGACCCAATCCCAGGCTGCCCAGCTTGTTTATAAGCCTCCTATGTGGAACGGTGTCCGGCGCCTTGCTGAAGTCAAGGTAGGCCACATCCACCACTCCCTCCAATCCACTTCCCTGGTCACCAAGTCAAAGAAAGCTATCAGATTTGTCTGACATTACTTTTCTGATATGAATCCATGCTGCCTCAGATGTTGCGCGCTACTAGATTCAAAGTGCTCCACTATTCTTTCTTTTAACAGCGAATTCATAAGTTTCCCCACCAACAAGATCAGGCTGACCGGTCTATAGTTTCCAGTCTCCTCCCTGCTTCCACTTTTGTGGAGAGGGACTACATCAGCCCTTCTCCAGTCCTCTGGAACCACTTCTGTATCCAGTGACCTATAGAATAGGGCTGCCAGTGGTGCTGCTAGTACCTCCCTTATCTCATTTAATATTCAAGGGTGTATCCCACCTGGTCCCATTGCCTTGTCCATCTTCAGTTTTGTGAGTTCCTTTAGGACCCTCTCCTGTATAAATGAATTGGTGTCCCTTTCAATCCAGTTTCTTAGCTGTGATCCCTCCCCTTCCCCTCCCTCTGTGAAAACTGAACAGAAATATTTGTTCAGGATTTATGCTTTTTCCTGGTCTCCTCCCACGCCCTCTCCTTCTCCCCTTTTAGCATTGTTAGGGGTTGGGAAACATCTGCATCTGCTGTTGGTGGGAAATCTGTGATCTGTGTCTGGTTTGGGGAAGGGGGCAGAGAAACTGTCAGTGGTGTGCGTGTGCGTGTGTGATTTGAGACTGTGTGCCACTGTTGGGCATTGAACCAGAGTCATCTGATGCTGGGGTTGGGATCATTTGCATTTGCTGTTGGTGGGAAATCTGTGTCTGGTTTGGAAGTGGGGGGCCAAGATGATCTGCCGTGTGTGAGTGGCTTGAGACTGTTCACTGCCGGGGGGGCAGACAACTGATTACATGCCACAATGTCATTGGGGGGATAGCAGTGTGGCAGCTCTGTGTACAGATTTGAAATTCCTAGCTACACTCCTGATCTCCCTAACTATACATACCAGTGTTCTATTTGCTCTTACCACTATCCTGTTGCACTGGGCTGATGTTTTCAAGTTGTCCATAATTATCCCACCTGCGTGTCCCTTTCCTCCATTGTTCTCTCAACCTCTACTTCTCCCATTCTGTGTTCTGTTCTTGGGGTTTGGCATCTTTGTGTGTTGCATTGCACTTCTTTGAAATCAATGTTAACTGCCAAACCCTAGACCATTTCTCTAGTTTCTCTCTAGATCCTTCTCATAGCTCTAACACCCTCCTTGCTGTCCTCTTCCACAGATCTTTGTGTTGTCTGTGAAGAGGCAGATCTATCTCTGAATTCCTACCTCAGTATCACAGATGAAGATACTAAAGTGGACCAGTCCCTAGACCAATCTCTGTGGCACCCCACTGATGACTTCCCTGATTTTTTAGTATTCTCCATTGAAGACAATCTTCTGTGTTTTTACCAACTCAGCCAGTTCCTTACCCATCTTGTAAACATATTCTCTACTCAGATGCCCCACAGTTTTTTGACCAGCCATCCACATGGGACAGAACTGAAAGTTTTATGTAGTCCTGTACAGTATATCAACTTCCCAACTCATGTCTACCACCTTCACCACTCAATCAAAGAAATCAATCAGGTTAATCTGTCATGACTCCCTCCTGTGGCCCATGCTGCCTAGTGTCCTGAAGATTATTTGCTGCTAAGATCCCCACCAGCCTCTTTTATTATTGCCTACAGTAACTTCACTCCTGTGGATGTCAGACTAACAGATCTACATTTTCCTAGTTCATCCATGTGTCTGCTGTCATGCAGGGGCACCACATCTTCTGTCCTCCAGTGCCTGGAATCATCGCTATTTCCAAGTGTAAGCCCCTTTAAAGGAGGAGGAGCTTATGGTCCCGTTATAGGCATCCCTTTCCCCCTCTCACCCCCCACCCAGAGCTGGGAACTTATTAATGCTCTGGGGGATATTGGCTGCTGGACACCCCAAGATGGCAGCAGAGGGCAGGTTTAGGGAATATATAAGGGAGCAAACAGAAGGTTTTGCAGCATTTCAGCCCAGGCTTTAGGCCTGGGCTGGAGAGGGGCGGCTGGAGTAGCAGAGAAAGGCGGTCAAGGAAAGGAGCTTGGTGGTCTGGGTGGGCCAGTGGGGACCCCCCCAAAGTTCAAGCAGGATGGCTTTCACAGTGATGTTGCATTGAGGAGCTGAGGAATGGAGCTCCATGGAGGAGGATGGTTAGCCAGGTGCTGTATCGATGGGGTCAGGGAATTTAGAAGGCCATAGGAGGCCAGGATAGGTAGGAGTCCGTAGAGATCATATGAAGGTGTTTTCCTAGGCTGCCAGGGTTGTGAGGACTGTGGCAGGGACTTCAGAGGGGGAAGCTGGTGGCAGAGGCTCTTCACCATACCCGGTGTGGCAGGGTGGCCTGGAGGGCAGATGGAGCCAGGGGACCCTTCACCCAAAAATGGGGCCTGCTTGGAGGGGCAGATCCTTGGGCGCCAGCATTAAAGGGCCAGGTGGGTCACAGGTTGTAAGACAGGCCTTGGAGTGTAGCCTCTGGTTAGAGCTTAATGCAAGTCCAGGTCGCCTGAAGAGGGGATGAAGGCCTGGCATTGGGTCCCACGAACGGGACAGCAGGAAGTGGAGCAAGTATGTCATCATCTGTGAAGATGGGTTGTTCAGAGGGGCCTGGGTGGTAGCAGTGCCCAGGTGCTCTCCCATAGCAGGGCAGCCAGTGGCAGGGGATAGAGTACTGGAGAAGGGCTGGGTTTTGGGGCTGCTGCACCTGTGGTGCCGTACAGAGGAAAGGCTGAGCCAAAAGAAGAGAGCAGGTACCATGAATTAAGAACACCAGTAGATTTGACAAAAAGTAAGTGGGTTACTGGGCCTGGGTCAAAAGACAAAATTCTTGGTATCCCCTTGAGGCTTGGGCCACACTCTAGAATCCTAGCCTGGTATGGACAATCTAGTTACTGCTTCCTGTGTGGATTTACTGGGTACCCCCTCCAGAAGTGCAAACCTAGCATAGCCCTCAGCAAAGATTCTCTCCTCAGGACCTGGGTTTGGTAAAGGTCTGTTTGTGTCTTGTACACACTTTATGTTTGTTGCTTTGTACCCCCACCCGTCTATTCTCCCCTAGACAGAAAAAAGTATGGGAGATGTGCTTACTAGTTAAACAAGTGGCCGGTGGGGAGTTACAAATAAATCAAAGATTTGTCTTTCTTTTATTATTTTAATCTCTTAATTTCACTTGTAACATTAGTGTAAAATATAGTGCCTCATTTTATAAGTGCAATAAGACACTCCAGGAATGTGCATTAGACACTTACAATGAAGGGCTGAAGGCTCTCAACATCCCATTGTGTCTTGTTGCTTACTTGTTTTAACATCATTTTTCTTGTTTGTTTTTTTTTGGGTTTTTTTGCTGTGAAAAGGAGGAGTATGGTCATAAGTGGAAATGGAGAAAACCAGGGCTGGATTGTCAAAAGGATTTGGGACTAAGTCCCACACTGCAACTCCAGTAGCGGACCGAAATCTCCACAGCTGCAGAGATTGAAACATACACAGAAACACAGAAACATAGAAGCTGTTGGCAGAAAAAGATCTCATGGCCCACCTAGTTTGCCCTGAGTCCCTGCCTACTGTGCCACTTTAGAAAATGGCAATGGAAAATAAACGAATCTCATTGGTGAAAGCGTGGCAGTAGAGATTCATTTATTTTCCGATACAGCCCACATAAAAACGAGAGCCTTTTCAGGGTGCCCCATAACCAAAACAATTATTGTGCACCTCGAATGTTAATGAAATGCCGCCACCATCTTGCCCTGCTCGGCAAAGCATAACAGTATTCAGCGCTCAGGCCGTTGTCTCTCACGGCAAAATAACAAGACTGCACAGTCCAAATAAATAAGTGTAACAACATACAAGCACATACACACTTTCGGTCAACTAAGCAGCCGCGGTATTACATCTCCTGCAAGCAGTTTGTCAGCCTCAAACTGAGCATGAGAGCACCGGTATTTTCTTACATCTTCCTACCGCAGATGAAAGCTCATAAGCAGCATGGAAGAAGTAGAAAATACCGGTGATCTCCAGAGCGAGTTGATAGCCGGTGTGCCCCCCCCCCCCTGCTCTTAGCTTCCTTCAAGATGTACTGAAAGAAGTGAAAAAAAATGCCTACTTCTCACAAACATAACATTACCTGACATTTAATCTGATGGGGAAAGTCGCAGCTCCTGGTCCCCAAGGTCACTTGAGGTAGTAAGCATTTCGAGCTGGTAATGCGACTCCATGTCCCCTGAGCTGAAGTTAAGAAAGTCTGCCACGGTCTTTCCTCACAGTCTCTGCACAAAAGCTACTCGGGCTGTCCATTTTGCTCATTGCCATTAAAAAAAAAAATAGCTCACTCGACCTTCCTCAGCTGCACCTCCTGACTCTCTATGCCGTTCCTCAGTATACTGAACTGCCTGCCCGCTACGACTGCCCCCACTGCCAATTCCCGCTGCCAATTCCCAATACTTCCACTATTTACTCTAGAGTAACCCCTCTCATTGCCAGATGACGAAATTGAGTACAAGAGACAGCAAACTTTTTTTTTTTTTTTACAAGTACAGAGGCTCCAACAGGACAAAAGTCATCAGGTAAAAAAAAAAATAAAGCATACAAGTGCAGGCAGAGGAACTATTTTATGCTATTCTATACTACTTAAACTATTTTATAGTATTTTATTTCATTCTAAAATGCATACAATACAGTGACCCATTTTCTAAGCGCAATGATACCCTCCAGGATGGGCGGTATTGGGAAATACCGGACCTTCCAGGGGCTATAAGGCCCTCCTCCTGCAGCATCAGGCATCATTACACCCCTGGGCGGTCCGGTATTTCCCACTACCGCCCACCCTGTCAGGTGTTATTGCTTATGTAGACCCTATTTGATCTCTGACCTTATCCCCTCTCCCCATTACTAAGGTCCCCTTGTGCCTATCCCATGCATGTTTGAACCCTGTTACTGTTTCGGTACCCTCCACCTCTGCTGGTAGGCTGTTCAGGGTGTCCACCACCCTTTCTGTAAAGACATCTTTCCTCACATTTCCTCTAAGTCTCCCCCTTTCAGCTTCATAGCATATCCCCTTGTCCCTGAGCATCTCTTTCTGTGCAGAATGCTACCTTCCTGTACCGTATTAAAACTTTTGAGGTATTTGAATGTTTTTCTCTCCTCTCCTCCAGAGAATACATATTTAATTCCCTGAGTCTTTCCTTGTATGGCTTCTGATGCAGGCCATGCACCATTTTGATTGCCCTTCTCTGTACTGCCTCCACCCGATCCATGTCTTTCCTGAGATGGGGCCTCCAGAACTGGACACAGTACTCCAAGTGGGGCCTCATGGTTGATCTGTATTGGGGTAACAGAACCTCCCTCTTTCTGCTGGTGACGCCCCCCCCATGTACCCCAGCATCCTATTAGCCTTTCCCACTGCCTTACCACACTGTTTTACTACCTTCAGGTCATCAGATATGATGACCCCCAGATCCCTTTCCTGTTTTATGGTTGATAACACCTCCCCCCATTTGATACATTGCCCTTGGGATTTTGTGCCCCTTGCGCATAAATTTGCACTTTTTGGCATTACAGCATAGTTGCCAAACCCTTGACCAGTCTTCTAGCTTTCTCAGATCCTCCTTTATTTTTCACATACACACACACACACACACACACACACACACACACACACACACACACACTGTGTGTCCCCTGTGTTGCAGATTTTTGTGTCATCCATAAACAGGCATACCTTTCCTTCCAATCCCTCTGTAATGTCACTAATAAAGACATTGAAGAGGACGGGCCCCAGTAGTGAACCCTGTGACACCCTGCTGGTTACCTTACCTTTTTCAGGGTAAACTCCATTTACAACCACCCTCAGAGTTCTGTTACTTAGCCAGCTTCTTACCCATTTTACCATCCTTGGTCCCACTTCCAGGCTGCCCAGTTTGTTAACTGATCTTCTGTGTGAAACAGTGTCAAACGCCTTACTGAAATCCAGGTAGGCCACATTCACTGCCCGTCCCTAATCCACCTCCCTGGTGACCCAGTCAAAGAAATCTATCAGGTTTGTTTGGCAAGATCTTCCCCAGTGAACCCATGCTGCCTCAGATCCTGCAATCCACTGATTTTTAGGTATTCCCAATCCTTTCTTTTAGTAGTGTTTCCATGACCCTGCCCACTACCAAAGTTAGGCTTACAGTACAGATCAGTAGTTTCCTGCCTCCTTCCTATTTCCACTTTTGTGTAGTGGGACCACATCTGCCTTCCTCCAGTCCCCTGGAATTTCCCCCATATCCAGTGATAGATTGAACAGGGCTGTTAGAGGTATAGTCAGTTCCTCCTTTAGTTCCTTCAGTATTCCGGGGTGAACCCCATCTGACCCAATTGCTTTGTCTATTCTTAGCTTTGCTAGTTCCCTGAGGACTCTCTCCTCCATAACAGGGCTAGTGTCCACCTCCCTTCCATTAATACCCTTTTCCCCATCTGAAGCCTGTCACCTACCCCTTCCTTTGTGAATACTGAACAAAAGTACTTGTTCAATATGTCTGCTTTCATCTTGTCCTCTTCCACACTTCCCACCTTCCCTAGTTAGTCTTATTACTCCTGCTTGCTTTTCTTCCTTTCTCTTATGTACCTGAAGAATATTTAATTCCAATTTTTTGCTGACTTGGCAATGTTTTCCTCCATTTGTGCTTTTGCTCTCCTACAGTAACTGCCTTACCTGCCTCCCTTTGTTTCTTTTAATAACTCTCCCTATCTCCTTCCTTCTGTGTCAACTTGTACCTTTTGAATGCCTGCTTTTGTTTTTTAATCTTTTCTGCTACTTCCTTGGAGAATCTTAGTGGTCCCTTGTTTCTCTTGCTCTTTTTAACCTGCTTGACACAGAAGTTAGTTGCATTCTCAGTTGCCTTTTTTATTTCCATCCATGTTTCCTGTACTCCACCCATTTTCCCTATTTCTGCTAGGGCTTCCCTTAAGCACTCTCCCATTTTTTTGAAATCACCTCTCCTGAAGTCCAGGACCATTGTATTAGTGTGGTTAGATTCTGGCCCTATCCTTATCCTGAACCACACCATTTGATGATCACTGGTCTCCAGGTGGCTTCCCACTGTGACGTCATCAACACAGTCCCTGTTTGACAGTACCAGGTCCAGTATTGCCCCTTCACAAGTGGGTTCTTTAACTAGTTGCCTCAGGAACACCCCCTGCAGAGAGTCTAGGATTTCCCTACTCCTAACTGTTGCTACAGCAAGGAGGCTCCAATCCACATCTGGTAGATTGAAGTCAGCCATTAGCAGTACCTCGCCCTTGTTTGCCATCCCTTGGATTTCTTCTATCATATCCTTATCTTCCTCTTCCCCTTGTAACAGATGTCTGTAGATCACCCCAATTCATATAGTGCCCCCTCGTCTCTAGGGTGACCCACAGTACCTCCACTTTTTTCTGCTCCCCCGTACTTCCGTGGCCTTTATATTCTCCATCACGTAAAGAGCCACCCCTCCTCCTTTTTTTCCTACCCTGTCCCCCATGAATAGAGCATACTCAGGTATGACTACATCCCACTCTTGGTTTTCATTGCACCAGGTCTCTGTAATTGCTACTATGTCCAGGTCTTCTGCTGCTATGGTGGCCTCTAAGTCTGCCATCTTGTTGCCCAGAGTTTGAGCATTTGTACACATGGCTCTCCATTTTCTGCTGCCACCTCCCCACATCATGTCCTTATGCCTTCCCCCTTTACCTTCACTGTTCTCTTTCCTCTTTCCCCCTCTCTCTTCTACTTGGTTACCTGTTTTTGTTTGTTCCTTTTGGGACTTCTCAACCTTGGGATTCCCACTGCTGACCCTGAAAGCGTGTTGGGGGCAGACTCTGTCAACCTGCCTTATTCTGCCTCCCCCCCTTGGCTAGTCTAAATGCTTACTAATGTAGCATTTAAACATTTCACTGAGGATCTCAGGTCCCCTCCTGGAGGGAAGCAGATCATCACCCCTGTATGGGAGTCAATCCATCCAGGTGGAGCCCCAGACCTCAATGAATCCAAATGCCTCTTCCCTGCACCATTTCTTCAACCATAAGTTGAAGTCCCTGGTGCGGAGCGGCCTGTCATCCCCTTGTCATGGACAGGTAGCACCTCCAAGAAAGTAACAGATTGTGCTACTTGCCTAAGACCCCTCCCCAATTTCCTGAACTTCTCCTGTACTGTTTCTAGCCTCTCCCCAGCCAGGTCATTTGTCCCCAAGTGGACAATGGCATCCAGCCCTCCCTCCCTCCATGCCTCCCCGGTGATCTTTAGGATCTTCCTTCCATCCCTACGAGCTGTGGCACGGGGAAGGCATCGTGCCACCCTCTCCTCATTCCTCCCTGTCCCCAACTGTATCTCCCTTACATACGAACATACAAAATTGCTAGCAGAAACAGCCCTATTGGTGTTTCTAGTCTGCTCAAGTGTGCAGCACTTCAGTCTTTCAGACTACAGCTGCCCCCTTGCCTCCACCCCATTGATTTTGCCCATGTATCCTTCACTCCCACCCCCTGCCCTCTCCACGGTTTGAACCCTCCCTCTGAACCTGTCCCACCCCCTTTTGAAGCTGCCCACCATCCCCAGTGATATTACCTCCTCCCGCAGTGCATTCCACTCTGCCACCACCCTTTTGGTGAAATAGTTCCTCCTCATTTCCCTCCTGAATCTGCCTCCTTCCAGCTTCAGACTGTGCCCACTGGATTCCCTTCCACCTTTCAATTTAAAAATACTTCCGGTGCTTACTCTGTTCATACCTTTCAGGTACTTGAAGGTCTCAATCATATCCCCTTTCTCCCTTCTATCCTCCAGGGAATACCTATTGAGCTGTCTCAGTCTTTTCTTATATGGTTTGTCTCCGAACCCCAGGATCATTTTCCTTGCCAGGTGCTGTACCCTCTCCAATAGCTTGACATCTTTTTTCAAGTAGGAGCACCAGTGCTGCATGCAGTACTCCAAGTGCAGCCTCACCAGGGACCTGTACAGGAGCAGGATGACTTCCCCTCTTTTAGAGGTAATTCCTCTTGTGATGCACCCCAGCATTCTGTTGGCCTTCCTGCACTGGGCTGAGTGCTTAATTTCCCCTGTCACTAGTACACCCAGATCCTTCTCCTCCTTTGACCTGGATAACTGCACTCCCCTCAACCAGTAACAATTTTCAGGGTTCCTAGCTGCCAAGGGCATGACTTTGCACTTCTTGGCATTGAACCCAAGTTGCCACGTGTTAGACCATTCCTCCAGTTTTTCCAAATCCTCCTGGAGTACTGTACTGCCTTCCCCTTCATCAGCCTCCACACTGATCTTGGTATCATCAGCAAAGACACTGATCTTACTCTTTATCTCTTCTGCGATGTCGACAATGAAAATGTTAAACAGCACTGGTCCCAGCACTGAGCCCTGTGGGACCCCACTTGTTACAACCCTGAGCTCAGATACCTCACACCCCACTACTACCTTCTGCTGTCTATCCTGCAGCCAGCTCCTGACCCATCTAACCAGTTTCCTCCCTGCTTCCAGGTTGCTCAGTTTGCTGATCAGCCTACCATGCAGCAATGAATCAAAAGCCTTGCTGAAGTCCAGGTATAGGACATCCATGACCCTTGTCCAGTGCCCATGTCACCCAATCGAAAAAGTCCACCAGGTTCATCTGGTAGGATCTGCCAGAGACAAACTCATGCTGTCTGCTGGGCTGGAGATCATTATCCTCCAGAAAATTTACCAGCCTTTCATTGAGGATAGTCTTCATTAACTTTCCCGCAATTGAGGTTTGGCTGACTGGTCTGTAGTTCCCTGGTTCGTTCTTGGGCACACTCTTATGGAGGGGCACCACATGTGTCACCCTCCAATCCCTGGGTACACATCCCATTTCCAGAGATGTATTGAACAGGTCCTCTAAGGGCCTCACCAGGACTACTGCCAACTCTCTCAGTACTCTAGGATGAATTCCGTCTGGCCCAGGTGCCTTATCAACCCTCAGGGACTTAAGGCCCTTCCCCCTGTAATTTCCCCATCTGTGATCTCCTCCCCCCCCCTTGGGTATGAGCCCATCCCTCTCCTTGGTGAATACCAAACAGAAGTACTTGTTGAGTACTTCTGCCTGCTCTGACCCCTTTTCTACCCACCCACCCACTGCCATTCTTGATCTTTACAATCTGATCATTACTCTTTCTCTTCCTCTTCCCCCTTATATACCTGAAGAAATCCTTTTCACCTTCTTTGATTCCCTGGGCCAGCCTCAGTTCTCTCGATGTCTTTGCTGCCCTTAGTGTTCTACTCATGTCCCTGGATTTCCTCTCATATTCTTCCCTGTCCTCTTCCCTGTTGGATCTTTTTTAGGTTCTAAATGCAGCTCTCTTTTCCCTCACCCTCCCCCCTACCTCCTTGTTCATCCAGCTTAGCTTCTTGATCCTGTATTTCTTACTCTGGCTCTTGACTCATGTGCTAGTGGCCTCAGCCAGGCCCCTTTTGATGATTGTCCATTTTTGTTCCATGTCTATGTTCAGGCAGATGCTAGCTATGTGCCCTTCCAGTATACTACCCATCCTGCCAAAGTCTGCCCTTTTGAAATCCAGGACCTTAGTCCTTGTAGTGGCTACCTCCTTACCTAGATTGATTGAGAACCACACTGTACGGTGGTTTCTTCCCGCAAGGGGTTCCTGTACTCCAATATCCCTGACTTGCTCCCCATCCTCCAGCACCAGGTCCAGGATGTTCCCCTCCCTAGTTGGTTCTGCTACCCTCTGTGTCAAGAAGCTGTCCTGGAAGGCTTTCAGGAGGATCTTCTCCCGGACACATGAGATAGCCTGGATGCTCCAATCCACCCCTGGTAGATTAAAGTCCCCCATCACCACAGTGCTCCCTTTGCCGCTATGCCTCTTTAGCTGCTCCCCCAGCTCCCTATCAAATTCTTCATTCTGTGTCGAAGGCCTATAAACTACCCCCAGTCTAACCTTGCTACCCCTTGGGTTGTACAGTTGCGCCCATACGGCCTCCACCCTGCCTTCCTCCCCCTCCTCCCTATTACACCTTATCCCTTCCCTAACATAGATGACCACCCCACCCCCTTTCTCCTTTTTTCTATCACTCTGGTATAGCTTGAAACCTGGGATGGCTCGGTCCCAGTCATGGTATTGGGTTGCCCATGTCTCTGTGATGGCAGCTACTGTATATCCTCTCCCCCTTAAGCCATCAGTGCCTGCAACTCTGCCATCTTGTTCCCCAGACTCCTAGCATTCAGTGATACTACAATCCATTTTGATCTACTGTGCTCTGCGCCTTTTCTCTCCCCTCCGTTTCCTCTCCTATTTGAATTTAGCTCCTGCCTTGCGGTGGGGGAGATAAAAAAAAACCCTGTCTTGGTGAATTCCACCTTTTGCCCCCCACCTAATTTAAATTATAATTTTCTTTGATAAACTTCCCAAACTTATGCTTCAGTAACTGTGAGCCCTCCTTACTAAGGTGCATCCTATCCTCTACATACAGTTCTATGTTTTCCCAATTGTTGCCCTGCCCACCCACTAATCCATACCCCATGGACCCACTCCATTCCTTCAACCATCTATTGAATTCAGTGATTCTCTGCTTCCTGGCCATACTTGCTCTTGCAACCGGTAGGATTTCTGAGAAGCCACCAACTTTCCCACCATACTGCAGTTTCCCCAGTTCCCTGAAACTGTCCTACACCTCTTCTATCCTTCTCCCCTCCAAGTCATTTGTTCCAAGGTATACCACAATGTGTGTGTTTTTCCCTGCCTTCCTCACACATCTACTAATACGCTGCCCCACTCTACCCACTGTGATGTCTGGCATGCACTCCACCCAAATGCTGCTTTTCCTGGTGCCCCTTCCCCCCATCTTATACCCTTAAGTATCGAGTCCCCCAGAATAATGACATTCCCTCCTTAATCGTTTTCACCCTCCTGCTACCTGTTAATTCTCTGTCCCCCATCTTGACCTCCCCCCACCCTGGCTCAGTACCCTTGTGCCTTCCCTGAGCCATGTCTGTCCCTTTTCTTTGCCTCATTCTTTCCCTCGTAGCACTTGTGCCCAGACTATCTGATTCCACTGTCATACCCTTCCTCTCCTACTCTACCGCCACCCTTTCTGTGCCTGCCTTTCCACCCACTTTGCCACTGGCTCCCTGTGTCCCCACTGACCTGTTCTCTTCCTCTTTCCTGTTTCCTCCCTCACCCTTGTGCTATCCTTTCCAGGGCTGCCTGCTGCACCCCGTCTGATCTCTACCTGCCCTCCCTCCCTCCCCTCTCGTACCTGCTGCTTTGCCCCCTTCCTTCTGCCCTGCATTGCATCTGCTGCCACCTGGGCTAGCTCTTTTACCTTCCACCTCACTGTTGTATCCCTTACCCTTCATAGTGCCTCCCACCCTTCCATTCTCTACAGTATCCCTCTCCACCCTTCCTGCTCCCCCAGGCTAACCAAAACAGAGAATCTGTTCCTATTGCCATTCTCCCTCCTCTGAGCTACTCCAGCCACCCCTTTCTGTGACTTATACCCCCACCCTACCCCTGTTTTTATCTTCCCCCAGTGCCTGACCACCCTCCAATCATTAGTGTCTGCCCACAATTGCTCCTGATTGACTGCCCCCTTGTTCCCCCAGTTTGTCTATCCTTTCTTTTGCCTGCTGCAATCTCTGGTGATGGCCTTCTCGGGTCCCCTTTTCCTCAGTGTTTCCCCCACCCTGCCCCCCATCTACCCAGCTCCCTTCTCAGCCATCCAAGCTCCTCCCTAAGTTGTATCAACTGCCTACACACTATACACCCCCCTGCCCTCCATGCAATCCCCAAGAATATGGCTGCCCCACATCCATTACAACTTACTACCCATCCATCTGGACTGCCCATAAACACCATCCCTCCAAATGCCTGCTTACTGGCCCACTCCTTGGGACCCACCATCCTCCTTGGGCTTCCTGCCATATAGTATATTTCTAAGCTATATCAGGTCAGCACTCCCTTTAGAGACTTCTCTCCCCTGTATCCTACTCTTCCCTCCCCAGCATGGCCTGTGGCCTGCTGCCTGCTGTCCTCCCTGCCGACACCCTGCAGGCGCTACTTGAGAGGCTACACTCCTGCTTCATGGCACTCAAACTTTGGGGTCACTCACGCTTTGGGGTCGCTTGGTACCCCTTGTAATATAAGTGGATTCCAGCCCCACTATTGACTGGTCCAGGTCACGTGACTGCCCTCCCCCTCCTGTGTAGTCCCAAACTCTCCCTCCCTCAGTCAGATGCCCCCCTCCTCCCAGCACAATACAAAATCATTTGCTTTGCAGTTGCACAGTTAAAATCACACAGCACATATTGCCATCTCAGTAAATGCTACCACAATACTAAAAGAAAACAAACAACAGCACAGAGAAATTACTTCCCTTTCAGCTTCTGCTGCCTGCCTCTACAGGTCTCCAGCTCCCATTATCGAGTCCCTCACCAGGATTCACTGCCTCTACCTCTGGGGTCCTCTGCTGCCTGCTTTGGGTCTCCACCATGGAGGACCTCCACATCCATCCCAGCCACTATTCCGGGTGCCTCTGTGGGACAGTCCTGCCCTGTTAGTGCAGTTTAGGAGTTTCATAGTGGTATGGGATTTGGGATGTGCTTATGCTCCACCACCCTAATGGTCCCTGAGCCCACCGTTGCCCAGCAGCTCCTCTTTCCTGGCACCATTTGAGGTAGTGGAGGTGGACTTGGTGGTCGCTGAGTGGGTGAATATGTCCTCCTAACCCAAGCCATCTCAGTCTTGAGTCTGGCAACCTCCTCCCTCAGCTCAGAGAGGTGCCTGCAGATGGAGCAGCACTGCAGTCTCCAGAAGGTCTTCCTGAAGACTGCCGCCTCACTGCCGCTGCACTGCACCACTCCCATCATAGCTGCTTCCTATTGCTAGAATTTACCTGCTACCCCTTAAAACTTCCCCTGATACAATAATGTAGCCCCCTCCTATAGGCTAACAACTTCCAGAAGCACTATTTGCCCACCCTACCCCTTAGAAGCCCTTTGTTTCTTTTCTTCTTTCTCCCCTTCTTCCCCTTCCCCTCTTTATTCTCACTAGCTGTGGATACTCTCTTTCCCTCCCTCACCAATTCACTTATCAAACCCCTGTTGTAGTATTTAAATCCCCCAGACCACTGGCTACCAACTCCCCGACATGCTGTTTTCGCACACACCCTTAGAGCTATTTACACACACTTCCTTAGAGCAACCTCCTGCCCTAAGTGGACAATAAGAAAATAAAAACACAAAATAACTGAAAGACAAGTAAAAATACCAATCAGTTCCTGTCAAAAACCCAATCATCTCCTGCCAAAAACACAATGCAAAAACAAGTAATATAGCAACCAGCTCGCTTTAAGGCACTCCTGCATGATGCCTATATAGTTATTAGCGGGTGGGGTGGGAGGAAGGGCCAAAAAAACATTGTGCCCTGCCTTCACCATTGTCCTGTGAAGCCCCATGTTTCTGTCCCACTTGCCACTCCCGAAACCTAGAAAAAACTGAAACAGAAATATCCCAAAGCAAATTCCCAAACACAAGATCAATGTACAGTCAGTTCAAACAATTTAAAGCTCCCCTGTGCAACTGCTTCAGCCACCTAGAGTAACAAAGGGAAAAACTAGTTAACAAAACAATCAGTTCAGCCTTCCAGTGCTGCAGACTGAGGTATTCTCAACTGCCACAGCTGTGGAAAATGCTACGGCTGGTCCCGCTGGTTGGAACATTTTTCTGCAGCTACAGGGATTTCTGTAGCAACACCACCCGCAAGTTGCCATAAATTGTGGAGCCTGTTGTAAACTAGCTCCAGTTTTGAAAATACATATGCTGAGAAGTAATTCCTAAGTGGCAAACTCACTTGCGTCAAGTTTTTCCCGCAGCTGACGAATTTTAGAGAGGTTTGAGAGTTCGGCCCCTGACACTAAATCAATTGTTTTTCCTTGGTGCTCAAGTCACCTGCTCAGCACTCTCCGCCCTCTGAAACTGCCGCCACAAGTAACTATAGATCAAGCTAATTCATGTGAATGGATGGGAGTTCTAAAAAAAAAATTGAGTTTTGAGGTAGGGGATTGTCTGGCAAACTGAATCTTAGTTGGTGTCTATTTATACATATGATCATTTTTGTTGTCTTCACTTCTACATTATAAAACAACATAAAAAAAAAATTATATTTGTTGTACCTTTTCTGACATTTTGCAGTTCATAATACACTGTATAAAAAGAGTATCCACATATCTGTTGAACGGTTGGGCTAAACTGGTATCTAGCTTGCTTCATCCTTTATCACTTATCTGTTCCTTGAATTGCAACTGACAATATAGTACACACATGCATTATTAGGTCTAATAACAACAGCTGATGATCCAGTATTGTCCATTTGTATTAAAACTGAATAAACCATTAACACTTCAGACTCTGGTGTCCCTGGTGTCTGTTCTTGATGTTCAAAAAGGATTTCTATTTGGAGCAGCAGGCACCTTCATTTTATGCCCCTTGGTTATGAATCATTAGTTACTGTATTTGGGGGTTGATTGGTGTGTTACAACAGGCCAAGTTCAGAAAGGGTTCCCAGATTTTGTGGAAATTTTCTACTCTGTTCACCATGGAATATGTAATGCAGTCGTTCACTGTCAAGCACCCCATCTTTAGGATCCAGTCTTCCACTGCAGAAGGTGTGGTCTACCTCAAGTTATCTAGGTTCAGCCTTTTGGACCCCATCCATACAGCTTGAAGCTGTGTTTTTTGTTGAATGGATGCTTGGCTCATATTTTTGCAAAGTCCTAAAATACAGCCTGATGCTGTTGACCTGAGAATCTGGAATCCCAGTGCCTCTTCACAAATTCTCTCCCAGAAACTGGCAAGCATATCACAGCTCCAGAATGTGACAAGGTTGAATAAGACTCTGTCCCATTTGTTACGCAGAAAGAGTCAAAACATAAGGATCTGTTCTGTCCACTCTTTTTCTGTCTCTTGTCTGTCTGTCTGGCCAACCAAATGTTCTTGTGATACTTACGAACTGATCACTCTGATGGTCTCACGATTCTCGCCTCTCGCTATCTCTCTGCCTTCACTTGTTGTTTCTGTCTTTTCCTTCCCCTTGCGTATTTGCATTTATAAAAATATATGTGAATTACTTCCAGTTGTGATGGCTGCCGATTAAGACGTGAGTCTTTCAGCTCTGCGGACCCCCTGCTCGGTATTAATAATCGAAGTCTGAAAGTCGCATATTAACATCAGGAAAAAGAAGCTGAGTAAGGTGAGAGCTGCAATACCCGATCTGATTGTAATTCCCCAGTATATGAAAGCCAAAATGAAGCCCCAGCAGCCCAAGCACACGCCGCCCCCGTCTCCCAACAAAGTAAAGCCGGCCAAAAGAAACAAAATGGGGGAAATGCCTGAAACAGACCCGCCGGCTGCTCAGGCCTTGTTAACTGAGGCAACATTCTTCGAGGGTCTGGCTCCATTAAAGGAAGCATTGTAGGCAGTTGTAAGAGACCTGCAAGAGGTTAAAAATTCCCTTAGCCAACTCAATATCAGTACAGGAGATAACAAAGTAAGGATTTCGTCGTTATATGACTGGAGGGCACGAACAGAACCCGAGATGGCTACCCTAAGACAGAGGTTGAAGAAGGCCAAGGACAAGCTGGAAGACTTGGAGGGCTGCTCACGTAGGAATAACCTAGTGATACTAGGTCTGCCAGAGGGAGAAGAAGGGGTGAATCTGGTGGCATTTACACAGAAGCTGTGCAGTAAAATAGCTGGCCCATCCCCGAATGGCCCTGTCTATATAATAGAGCGTGCCCACCGGTCTATTCGACCCATACCGCCACAGGGGTCTCCTCTACGTCCTCTAATTTTTCATCTCCTGAATTATCTGGATAAGCAGTATATATTGGATAAGGTCAGAGAAATGAAGGACATACAGTGGGAAAATAAAAGGATTCGAATAACACAGGACTTACCGAGATTGGTGAGGCTGAAGCGCACAGAGCTACACCCGGTGGTCATGAAGCTAATCGTTGCCGATGTAAGATTCCACATGCGGTACCCTGCAATACTCCAAGTACAACACGAGGGCAAATGGATAGCATACGAATCTCTGACAGAAGCTGTGGCAGACCTAAAGAAGAGGTTTCCAGACCAGTTTAAGTGATGAGGTCCCTAAGAGTGTGCTGTCTCTACTAGGTGTTGCAAGTTTCACCGAATTTAAACTGGGACTATAACATTATGTTTGTGGACACTTTTCTACTGATATTGTTTGGTGCTGTAATTGCAGAAGAGAGAGTTTCCTTTTCCTTATAACTTGATCTAAGTTGGATCCATTAATTTGGTCCTTTAAAGATGAATGTCGCTGAATAGTTAAGGGGGTTTCCAAAGGTTTTACTAAGTGACATAGTTAAGGGGGGACTGGTCAGGCTGATAGAAAACTGAACTCTGTTCTCAGTATATTATGATATGACTTTGCAAGGAAGAAAAGAGGTATTATATTATTTCCTAATTAATGCTGTGGGGGGGGGAGGAGAGAGGGAAGACTGCGGGATACTTGGTAGCGATGTTGTATCGTAACTGATACTTGGGGAGGAGGACAGTCTACAGGACTGGGGATTGGTGGTTTATTATTTTTGGGATAATGGGGGGGGATTATTGTTAGATTTCTGGGCCTTAGTATAGAGAGTTGGGGAGGGGAGAGGCCGGGTTATCCACCATTCTTGGAGAAGCAACAGGAAAAAAAGAATATACTCTTAGGTGAGACACTGTGCTGCAACGAAGCCCCGTTTAAAAGATATAGCAGGGAGATGGGACCCAATCTGCTTGACTTGAGCAGTATTCCAGTCGGTTTCTTTTTTATTATAGCTGTGGTAGAATGACGAGGTTTGTATCCTGGAATGTAAGGGGAGCCAAGAATAGGGTTAAACATTACCAAATCCTGAGGCATCTTGAGCCGCTAAGTAGTAAGGTAGTTTTTCTCCAAGAAACGCATTTACTGGAGAAAGAAAAGATCCTGTTTAGAAGGCGTCAAGTTGCACAAATCCATGCAGCAGGTAACGCCATGGCTCAGAAAGGGGTAGCCATTGCTTTCACTCGGGGTACAGCTTTCCAATTGCAGAGAGCACACATAGATCCATAAGGCAGGGTTATACTCCTACTGGGGATACTAAACCATATTGAAGTGTTACTGGGTTCAATTTACGGGCCTAACAATGATTCCCTCGAATTTTTCACTGCCCTTTCACAAACCCTAGGATCCTTTCCGAAAGTACCAGTAGTACTGGCAGGTGATTGGAACCTGGTGCAATCCCCAGAGATAGACAGGTCAAGTACTCGGGGTAAAAAACTACTAACCCCTGCACAGCTAGCACTTAAAGAATTTATGGCAGACCACGAACTCAGTGATCCATGGTGCCTATTAAATCCCAGTCTCAAGCAGTTTACATGCTACTCTGCTGTACATAGATCCCTGTCGTGCATAGATTTGTTTCTAATTAACAACCTAATGTTGACCGGGCTTGTTGACAGTGGGATTATCCCTAGAACTATCTCGGACCATGCACCTATCTGGTTAGAGGGAACCTTGTTCAATTCTAATGGGAAAGATAGTAGTTGGAAGTTGAATGTACAAATGCTTCAAGAGCCAAAAATAGTAGATATCCTTAAAAGCTCTATAGAACAGCACATAGCCCGGAATTTTGATTCCATACAGCATATAGATAAGATATGGAGTGCGTTTAAATGTGTTATAAGGGGAGAATGTATACGCTTGGCCACAATTCGGAAAAAGAAAAGAGAGGCCCTTTCCTCTTCCTTGTTAGCTCAAATTTAGAATCTGGAGAATAAGGTAAACCAAACTCCCAATGAGGAGACCCTAACCCAGTTAACTTTGCTAAGAAATCAATATTCAGAAATTTTAAGGGAGAAGGCACAATTTGCGCTGTTCAAATCCCATGCAAAATATGTGGAGCAAGATGATAGAGCGAGCCATTTATTTGTACTGCGACTTAAAAAACAGGAGGAATCCGGAATGGTGGTGGCTGTGAGTTCCTGTAACGATGGTACATTGCTTACTAAACCCAGGGAGATTGTTCATGAGTTTGAGAAATACTATAAAGATTTATATTCCCCCTAACCCATCCGCCATCACTGTTGGAAATTAAGAATTATCTACAACACGCTCATCATCCCTTGCTGTCACCATCGGAAAAAGAGTTCCTAGTTAGTAAGATAGGAAGGCAAGAATTGTCAGAGGCTATTCATGCCCTTCCTGATGATAAAGCTCCCGGACCTGATGGGTTCCCGCCACAGTTTTACAAAATATTCGAAGAGCAGCTTTCTCCTTTGCTTCTGCAGGTGTTTAATTTTTTTTGTGAGTGAGGGATAACTGATTCAACCCTGCTGGAAGCACTCATTATGGTGATACCAAAACCAGGCAGGGACAAAACCAAAGTAGGTAATTACCGGCCTATATCCCTAATGAATTATGACATCAAGTTGTTTTCTAAAATCCTGGCAACAAGGCTAGCCAGGGTTTGGCAACCCCTGCTTAGTCCCGAACAGGTGGGATTTGTGGCAGGGAGGTCCTCCATAGACCACTTGAGGAAGCTCTTCCATATCTTCTCTGCGTCCAGGCTAGGCCCGCTCCCAATGGTGCTGGTATCCCTGGACGCAGAGAAGGCTTTTGACCGAGTCAGCTGGCCCTTCTTGTTTATAGTTCTAGAGAAATTTGGTATCCCAGATAAATTTATCCAATGGATTAAAATCCTGTACACAAATCCTATGGCAAAAATTATTTGTAATGGGGTATATTCCAATTCGTTTCCACTACATACGGGCACCCATCAGGGAGGCCCAATGTCGCCAATGCTATTCAATCTATATATTGAGCCCCTATTGTACTTTCTGCAGCATTCCCCCTGGTGCAGAGTATTCAGAGAGGCCATCTTAATCTCTGTTTGTCTGCTTATGCGGATGATATTCTGCTACATCTGACGACTCCAGAGTCTTTGATTCCAGCAGCCCTCAGCATCATAGATACCTATGGAAAGTTAGCAAACTATAAACTAAACATTGAGAAATCCATGGTGATGCTATTTAATTGTTACACACATCGTATTCAGATAAACAATGTAAATCTGAGTTGGGCCCCCCCAATTTAAATATCTAGGACTTATTATATACAAGGATATGAG
Source organism: Neoceratodus forsteri (assembly GCA_016271365.2). Lineage (NCBI taxonomy): Eukaryota > Metazoa > Chordata > Ceratodontiformes > Ceratodontidae > Neoceratodus > Neoceratodus forsteri. The sequence goes on along the minus strand of CM028137.1, from coordinate 253,085,340 downwards.
GCAGATTAAGAAGCTTAACCTAGATACTTTATTAGGAACTATCAAACTAGATCTGGACAGATGGCCCCCCTACACCTCTCGATACAGGGAAGAGTCAGTGTGATAAAGATGAATGTCCTCCCAAGGATATTTTACCCTCTAAACATGCTTAATTTCCACGTTCTGTATTCTTGGTTCCAGAAACTCCATAGTGTTATTTCTCATTTCTTGTGGAAAGGAAAACCACTGAGAAGGTCGTATATGAGACTAGGAGCAGCGAAGCTATGTGGAGGCCTTAAACTTCCCAACTTTTACCATTATTATTTAGCAAGCCACATGGCCAAATACTTACGCTGGATTTGTCCCGCCTCCCAGACCCAGGAAAATATACATGAGCCAGTGTGGTTGCAATTAGAACATCATTGGATTAGGCAGAGCGGTATAGACTCGTCTGCTTTATTATATACTACGGTTAAAGAGTGTCACCCATTTCTTAGAGATGAGTTAATTCTAATGTCTATCAAGGTCCATAAGCAGCTATGTAAGGCTGTTAAATACAATAACCTTAAGGATATTTCCCAACCTCTATACCCAAATCCTAATTTTAAAATAAGGGGACAATGTCTAAAGCCTTTTGTAGCATCTCAAAATCCAAATTTAAGAGTGTCGACCCTTTTGGAGGAAGGTAAACTTAAATCTACTAAAGATCTCATGCCTACGTTAAATATTCCTGAGAAGCAGATTTTTTATGGATTGCAGGTTAGACACTTATTAGTCACCAAAACGGGGAATGATAAGTGGGATGAGGATCAATCAGGACTCATAGACACACTATGAACCCTGGCCTGGCTTCCTCATGTGGTTTCTCAAATTACTGCAACTTTATATCCCCTTATCTGCCCTGGGGTATCGGGTAGGTCAGCATACTGGGCAGATCAATTTCCCACCAAGGATTTTAACTGGGAAAAGATATGGCATGCATCCTTTTCTTATACTTCCAATGATAATCTTCGGATAATGCAATTTTACATATTGCACAATATGTATCTAATTCCCTCCAAGTTAGCAGCCATGGGTAAATTAAGAGATAACATATGTACTAGATGTGGCAAGGCAGAGGGTACTCTGCTCCATATATTATGGGATTGTTCGAGGGTGAAGGCATTATGGAATGAGATACGAGGTAAAATAGACCCCTTACTAGGCCTAGAGGAGTGTTTTACACCTGAGATTTGTATAGTTGGGGACTACACCACAGTGCTTGTTAAAGAGAGAAGGTTCAATTTGGCCCTTATCTCGCACATGGTTAAAAAACTGCTGCTTAAGCACTGGAAGAATTCTATAGAAATCACCTATAATGAATGGCTGAACAAGCTACTATTTAACCTTAGGGTAGAAAGGATGATTGCATCTTTAAGGCATAACCTTAAAAGCTTTGATGAAAAATGGGGGAAGCTATATGCGCTGTACTTACCTAAAGTAAACAGTTAATTAGGTACACAGATAATTTTAAGTAAGCTGGTATAACAACAGTTTGAATCCTGGCCCTAAACTGATCTTTTACAGGATACCGAAGACTATCTCCCTGCAGAGTACTCCTTTTTACATTCGCTTGCGCGCATGCGCAAGGAACGTTTTGGGAGAGTAGCACACTTTGGAGGTGTGTCTCTCCCTTGCAATCCAGTGCTCCATTGAGCAGGCGTGGCGGTCCGGCACCAATGGGTGCGGGAGCTCTGTGTGACAGTGGTGGTCTTCTGCTTCAAAGAAAACCACCGCTGTCCAGCAGAGCACAGCATCACGCCGCCCCCTCACAAAGTCCGCAGCTCAGCCCCATCGCCTGCCTCAAAAGCTTTGGTGCCGCGCTGAGCCCACCCTAGCATGGCAACGTTGTTGCCAATGGAGTGCCCAATCCCCTGTCAGCTCCACGGCCCCCATTCTTCTGCCACGCTGGGAGCCCACCCAGCGTGGCAACGTCTGCTTTTTGGCGGATGGGGTACCCAATCCCCTGTCAGCCTCGGCCCCCAGCCATCTTCTGCCATGCTGGGAGCCCACCCCGTGTGGCAAACGTCCCACATAGTCCTTGTTTTTTTAAACCTGTAAAGAAAAAACGGTCCCACATAGTCTCCAGTCCCCTCCCACAACCCACACCTACCCACTGCGCACCCAGCCTCCGCGACACCCCTCCTCACCCCATACTTACTCCGGAGCTCGGGGCAACAATCTTCGTGGACTGGAACACATCTGCACTCTTCAAAGCCGACTGCTAACTGAGGAAATGCCGTAAGCTGTAAATGGGCTAGATAGGGGTTTCAACTTTATTGCATATCTCAGGTATTTTTTGATTTTTTGCATCAATTTCAACATGGGGTTTTTGGGACTCCTTTCATGAATGATGTTGTTGGCGATGTACTTAGGCTCAAGGGTGATTTCCTCGTAGTCACTGCACAAAATCACCCTTCGGGCCTGAATAACGCCATGACAGTGACATCATTCATGAGAAGGGGTTCCAAAACCCCATGTTGAAATTTGGCAAAATTCAAAAATGACTGTTTTATTTAGCTGTGTCGCGCAGTTCCTAGGTGCAGGCTCATAAGTTCACGAATTTTCAATATTTTCATCCAGATTTTCAACATTGCCATTTTACCACACCTCCTTATGAGCAGTACAGCTGTCATTTTTCACATCTCATCCAAAATGTGTTTCCGCCTCCATGTAGCTATTAATGAGCAAGAGTCGGTGTGCGTAAATCAATGTATGGGACACATTAAGAAAATCACAGTGACACTGTTCATGAGCAGAGGTCTTAAAATGGCTATGTTGAAAATTTGGCAAAAAAATTCCTAAAAATGACTGTTTGACGAGCATGCTTTACCCAGTTCCTATGCACACTCGTACGTTTGCGAATTTTCAATATTTGCACTCCATATTTTCAACATTGCCATTTTACCACACCTCCTCATGAGCAGTACAGCTGTCATTTTTCACATCCTGCCCAAAATGTGTTTCAGCCCATGTAGCGCACAATGGCGCAGTCGGTGTGCAAACTCAATGTATGGGACACATTAAGAAAATCACAGTGACACTGTTCAAGAGCAGAGGTCTTAAAATGGCTGTGTTGAAAATTTGGTGAAAAATTCCTAAAAATGACTGTTTTACGAGTCTGCGTTGCGCAGTTCCTACGCACGCTCATAAGTTTGAGAATTTTCAATATTTTCACTCCAGATTTTCAACATTGCCATTTTACCACACCTCCTCATGAGCAGTATAGCTGTCATTTTTCACATCCTGCCCAAAACATGTTTCAGCCCATGTAGCGCATTAATGGCGCAGTCCGTGGTGCTTAACTCAATATATGGGACACATTAAGAAAATCACAGTGACACTGTTCATGAGCAGAGGTCTTAAAATGGCTGTGTTGAAAATTTGGTGACAAATCCTAAAATGACTGTTTCACAGTGTTCATTCGCAGTTCCTATACCTTTCGTAAGTTTAAATTTTCAATATTTTCACTCCACAGTTTCAACATTGCCATTTTACCACACCTCCTTATGAGGAGTGCAGCTGTCATTTTTCACATCTTGCCCAAAACATGTTTCCGCCCATGTAGCGCACAATGGCACAGTCGTTGTGCAAAATCAATGTATGGCACACAGTAAGACAATCACAGTGACACTGTTCATTAGCAGAGGTTTTAAAATGCCAGTGTTGACAATTTGGTGAAAAAATTCCTGACAATGACCGTTTTATGAGCGTGCATTGCACAGTACCCACGCACACTCGTAGGTTTGCGAATTTTCAATATTTCCACTCCAGATTTTCAACATTGCCATTTACCACACTTCCTTATGAGCAGTACAGCTGTCATTTTCACATCCTGCCCAAAACGTGTTTCCGCCTATGTAGCGCACAATGGGGGTAACAAAAAGGTCATGCTGAAAATTTATTGTGCAAATACCAGCAATCGCACAGGGCATTAGGGTAAAGCACCATACATGCCAAACACCACTGCAAATACCTGCAAGCGAACGTTCGGCATTGACAAATGCTTGTTTTAGCTGCGTTGTATATGTAAAGGTAGCCTTGAATGGTGGTATGCGCTATTTCTTTATTTCGAGTTACAGAAGGGGTTTGGGGGGTAGGGATAGGTTTGGGGCCTAGTTGAACCGAGGTAACCTAGAGGTGGTTAAATTAATTGTTTATTGTACAGGGTTAAGGAAAACCTGTATTGCCTTATGTGCTCAACTGTCTGTTTTTTTTCCTTTTTTTTCTTTGTCAAAATGCTTAATAAAGTATATTGAATGTAAAAAAAAAGATGTGAATTTTTGTGTGGAAAAACTGTAAGTGATACTGGGAATCCTTTGAAACTGTATATATAGTAGTTATACAGTTGAAATGATTGCAAAAAGCTATTTAGAATTTCAGGGGTTAACCTTGAGAATGCAGCACAAACTCTTTGGCAGAGTTGTCAACAGGAGATTAGTTCTGGGACACCATGTCCTATTTTGATGTGCCTGCAAGGAAAGAAACTTACAAAGGTCTGGTTTCTTAGCAAGTTCCCAGACAAAGGCTTATGTAAAGAGCAGCAATACTTTTGCTACAGAGAGACTGAGACACTGAGATTTGGAATTGAAAAGATACCCTCAGATGAAGGACTTGTTTTTTTCTGTTTGTACTGCCTTTGTAAATAGTTATATTGAATAATTTTATTTTTTTTTTATTTTACTGTAATTGGAAAAAAATAAAATGCTACTTGTGAATGTTATACTCTCTCCTGGTCTTCCTATGCTTCCTGACCTATGCCTCAATGACACAGAGGATATGCAGCAGGTCTGTTTCCAGTGCACCATATCTGCAACATTGAACTCTGGGAAGTAGTTTAATTTTGTTTTTTCTATGCAGAATTTTAAATTGAATCAATTTCTCTTGCATGTCCTTATTTATTTGAAAATTTTAACAAGGAAAGACATACTCAGCAGAAAACAACTTGTTTCCAGATGCGTCCTGGGGGAGAGGGGAGTGGGAGATATCTAAACAATAAACTGCTAAAAATTCAGATTCAATAACACAAAACTACAAGAAGCATACTTATAAACATAGATGCACATTAATAAATGAATGAAGGTAAAAATTAAAACACACTCATGTAACCCCCCTACAAATGGGGGTTCCCAAAAAGTCTTCCTTGAGCTTGTCTAAATGCTGACTGCCAGGCTGGTGTCCTGCATTTTAGCAGTTTAAATGTGATTCCCAGAGCTTGTATAGCCTCTGTGTACTGTCTCTTTAAGAGCTGCCTAATTGCAGCTTAAGTAATCTGAGAGGGAGCTCTGTTGAAAGATGTAACTATTTACTGAAAATCATTTAGAGTGATAATGACAATGTAGTTTGTCTAACCTGCTTTCTTTTTAGCAAGGACTGTTTTGTTTGTCTCCACTATCTTGGTCCTGGACTGCAAATTGGACCAAACAGTAGTGGTGGGACCTAAAATGTAGCCGGACTACAGGAGCTGTCTGAATTCAAAATCTGTAGGAACTTTAGTTTCGAGCTTTTTTGTGCCTTTTTTGCAACTGAAGGGGGAGCTCTTGCTTTGACTGACAGCAAAATCAGCCAGCCAAATCTTTTGGATCTTGGGGAAGTCCCGGGCTGCTTGCAGTTTTCAGTTAGAACTAAGTTGGAAGCTGAGCAAGAAGGAGCTGAAGTGTTTCTGAGCAGAAATCCTGAGTGGATTCGCATGGGAGAACTCTGAAAAGGCTAAGTTTTTTGGCCTGCATGCCGGTGTGCTGCTCCTGAGAAGGAGAGAAGAGAATTATTTTGGACTAAATCCAAGTTTGTGTGACTAAAGTAAGCTACTGAAGTGGGCCAGGCTCAACCTGAAGAAGACTGAATATTTTTGCTGAATGCGATCGGCCTGTCAGGAGTTCCAGCTACCCCTAAGCTCCCGGTGTGTGCAGAGACTTTGTGATTGTGCCCCGGGAGTGCTTTGCCTGGTACAATGGAATTCCCATACATGTAAATGTGCTATGAGCTACTAGTGGTTTGTGAGTTAGTTCCCCACTGTGTGAACTGTGTTCTGCTTGCTGGAAGCTGTATCCAGCCCAAAATGGACTACTTCTGAACTTGTCTCCATGCGGTCTGGGCTTTGCCAGATTGGCCCAGCCAGACCACCCACTGCACAGAGAAGCCATCAATGAGAGACCTGCCTGGGGATCAGCCCCCTGCTCCACGCTTGAACAGAATGGTGCTTCTGCAACTTGTGTGGGCTCTGCTTCTCCTGGCATTCCAGATCAACCACCTGCAGTCTCGATTTTCATCCAGCCTGTGTCCAGTCTTGGGTATCATGAGTAAATACCAGGGTAGCTCCCTACAACAACAGCTTAATCTGAGTGTGTCATCTGATTGTCTTGTTGTTTCATTTCCTTTATGAACTGAGCCCTCTGGCTCCGGATTACAAATATTGTGTACTGTGAATGTTGTGTTTTCCATCACAGGGCCCCAACCAGCTGAAACCCCGGGCAACTGTCCTGGCTAGCCCATCTCTTCTCTACCTGGGTACCCAGAGGTGGACTGTGTGGGGGGACTCAAAGTGCATGCATAACTGCTTGATCGATATAACCTTTAAGCTAATTAACCTGATTTTGCCCCTCCGCTGTTCAAGTCCCCTGAATAAATCAGATCTAACTTTTTCTGCATGTAATCTGACTGTGGTTCCAGTTTGTGCTCAAAGTACTGTACTGTTGCTATTTGCTGTGCTTAACCTTGTTTCTGAGAGGTCCCCAGGGGTCGAGCCAGAGGAACCAGCCCTGGTGGTAAATGCAAACAGTGTGGATACTTGTGTGGTGTACCAGGGTATTGTGAAAGTGATTATTGTACAGTGTTCAGGCCACTAGAGGGGAAAGAGGGGGGTAACAGTGTCCCGGAGGGCTGTGCCCAGGTTAGCTTGACCACTACCAAACCTGACCTCCGGGTGGAGGCACCCGTTTCAGAACTCAGGCCCCTTAACCTGCTACTAGCCAAGCAGGCAGGGGTAGTAGCCCTTGGGATAGCGCCACCTAGGGGTTACACTCATATATAGAGAGAGAAAGGGAATGAGAAGAGAATAGGGTCATAGACAGTTGCAGGTAGGATAGCAAAAGTCATAAAGAAGAGTCTTAAGGGAGGAAGGGGAAGATGCAGATCGAATAGTAAGGGGAAGGGAGGACCAAAATTTAAGAAATCAGAAAGAAAAAGCAGATTGTCCAATGGTAGAGTTTCTAGAAGGAATAGAGAGGGAAGAGGAAATATTGTTGCAGAGAGAGTAGGATGAAGAAGGAGGAGAGTTCAGTTCAGTTTATTGTGAAGGGATGAGAATCCATTGAGCAAGCTCATTTGCAAGCATGTCACTTATACAACACACTGAAGTATACAGCAAAATACAACAGCAAAGGACAAAATACAGTGTATATCATACAATAGCAAAAGACCAAATACAACGCATATCAATAAATGAGAGCACATAGGGGTTAGGAGGGATCTATGATGCCGGTTCGGCAACACTTTTGTCATCCAACATCACAGCCACGGGATTTATGTTGACTGCAAGTTGCAGTAGACATAAATCCCAAATGCTTCCCGGTCCTGTGTTTCTATCAGTGGGCTTCATCTCCTCCAACCCAACCATGCGAGGGCTCTGCTCCCATACCCACCATACTATAGATTGTCAACTCCAGTCAGAGTTAACTCTGGGAGGGGGTGCAGGACCGGAAGATGGTATGCCCCTGTCTTGGGCGCACAAACACAGCGAGCTGTCAGCAAGTGTCGATTTTGCTGACAGCGAGTTATGTCGCTGTGTTGGTGTCGCCATCAGATCGGCATACTGGTTCGGAGTACATCAATCAGAGGAGAAGCAGTTACATTAGGAGTACATCATAACTTACACAGAATAAGCAATTCTAAGGAGGCTACAGAAAAACAAAGGTATAGAATAAGTGCAGGAGTCATGAAAAAAACAACCCAACTAGGATAGAGGACAGAAGGGATTTAAAGCAGCAGTATTATTAAAACAAAAATTGCGCTTTTTTGACAGTTTATTCCCTGTGCCCTGCTAATCATATACCTGGTGATCTTTCTCACCGGTATTGTACTATGGGTGAGTAATTTGCTCAGTTATTCTCTGCTTTTGTTTCCATTTCTGCCTCTAAGCATGTTGCACTGGAACCCCCTCTGCTGCCAACTGCACATGTGAATGACTTGCAGGGACATCGGGAATGGTCAGCAGAGGGTCCCTCTGCTGTTGTCAAAAGACATGATGTGACCTGTAGAAAAAGTACAGCTGAAAATCAGTCAGCTGCCATATTTGTTGTAGAGCTACAACCATTCAAATAAATTGCAAGTATCTAAAAAACTGGAGACGACTGGAAAAAAACATTTACAGGTATGGAAACTGGAACTTTGGCCGCATGCTTACATCAGAAAAACAGAATTTTGATAGCTCACTTCCTGATTTCGTAGTACTGCTGCTTTAAAGAGCAGCTGACGCCATTAAGAAAACTTTCACAAACCATAATATTTAGACACAGTCCAGCTTGTATTTCACATTAGTTATATATTCCTTTTCCCCATTATTTATTACTGATGTCATTTGCATGAAAACATAATCTTTGCTCCTGACAAGTTCATCTATTCCTGTTGCTTTCTCCTTACCTAATGTCACAATGCACTGCTTGTGACATCACAGTTATGCCCATGGCAACAGACTGTGATGTCACAGAAGGGGATTATGACATGAAGAAGGGAGTCAGTTATAGAGGCAGATTAACTATAAGGGATAAAGATAATGTATTCATGCAAATTTCCTTAATAATAAATAATGAGGAGGAAAAATCTATAGAATATATATGGAATGAAAACTGAATCATACCTAAATATTATGTTTTAAAACTTTTCTTAGAGGTGTCAGCATCTCTTTAAGATAGGAGGGAAGGGAGGCCTTAGAGGCCTTATACACACTTTTCCAGCATTCATGCCATGCAGTATCTGAAATTTGTATACTCAGCTCTCTCTCCCACTCCTGTTCAGCACTAGCTGGATATGTCTGAATATGTCACGATGGCCTCTCTCTGGAGGGAGTAAGCCTGTGCATTTCCTCCACGGTTTCTGCTGACTGCTTGGAAATAAAGAAACATTTGTCCCCTTCCAGATATTTATACTCTGCCCCCAACTACACTTCTCGACTACACTTCTGATTTGAAGGTATCTTCAAAACTGGAAACTGTGACCTTGGTAGTTTATACCTGTAAGCCCCCTTCCCCCACCCCCGGAGGGATTACTATAGTGATCCTCTCCTCCCATTTTGCCTTTTACGGACTTTTATGGCCGGATCTCTGCCCTTGTGTGGAGGTTAGTACTGGGCAGTGTTTTGGAGTGGCAGGGGGAGGCCATCTGGGAGATAGTCACTGTTGCAGTGGCCTTGGCATCTCGGTGACTATAAGTGCTTTGCTCAGGTTGTGGGTGGTATAGGGTATTGTGGCATTGGAACTGTGTCTGTTTTGGGAGCCGCAGCCTGTTGGTTATAGGAGTCAATGAAGGGGGGGCCTGCCTTGTGCTCCACGGCACCGATCCAGGCTGGCCTGGTTCAGGGATGTAAGCCGGTAGGTGGTGGGAACATCACAGTGGTGGCAGCCTATGGTGTGGGATGTGGAGGTGGTGGCAGCCATCCAGCCCCATATCTGGTGTGGCACTCCACATTTTTCAGACAGCCTGCTGGGAGAGAAAAAAAGAGCTTGGTTGCACCCCGGTTTCTTGTGTTTGTCTAGGTCCAGGGATGGCCAGGTGCTTGCTCTAAGACCCTGTGTTGCAGTTGGGGTGGAAAGCAGAGATTGCAGCCCTTCACTCATGTTTCTTAGTGTGTTTTAGTAGTCAAGGTGCTGGTCGGGTTTAGGTAGGCTGCAGTGTTTGTTTATGAAGGGTCCTGCGGCCTACTCGTGGTTTCTGTTGCCCGTCTTTTTGAGCCTCCCAGTTCTGCTTTAGGTCCAGCTCAGAGGCCTTCTCAGCCTTAAGTTATGTGCCATGGCTATTTGCCACTGTTTTGGGTGCCTGCCCCCCAGCTCCTGGGGCTGTTGTTTCAAGTTTTAAAATAAATGAATTTAGATTTTTTTTTAATTGCTGTGGTCCCTCACTGCTGAAATGAACTGTGCTGCTTTTTAACTGGCCGTTGTCCCCCAGCAGAGCTCCAGGTTAGGTACTCATTCCCCACCCCCACCCCCAAGCATGGAGTTGGCTTGTCTGCTGTCAAGCCTGCAGTCTGTGAACCCATGATACATCATTCAGGTATGTCCATTTTTGTTTTTTATTTCTGTATGGTCTACAGTGCTTGTACTCAGCTCCATACCCTCTTTTAATTCAGGCCCCCTAGACTTGCTTGGGCTTGTTAAGATGGTAACAATATTTTGTAGATAGACAGATTTAGTAGATATATAGTTAGATAGATAGACAGACAGACAGACAGACAGATAAACAGATAGATAGATAGAAAGAATATTTATATAGCGCGCCCCATTCCAGGGACTTGGAGCACTGAACATCAACAAACATTTCTTAAATTACATAGAAATACAACACAGTATGATGATCAAATTCCAGTGAAGCAGGCAACAATAGACTTAAAAGCTATCTATCATTTTAAAACAATAAATAATAATTCAGGATTCCATATTTATAAATTAAAAGCCTGGTTAAACAAAACCATCTTTAAGCCTCTTTTAAAGGTTTCCACTGAGGGTGCCTTCCCAGAAATGGTTAGGTAATGAGTTCCACAGGGTAGGTGCAGCAACAGAAAATGCGTGATCACCCGAGTGCCACGACCTAACCCTGGGAACTTCAAGGAGGCACCCCTCGGTGAAACAGAGACCCTGGGACAGGCAGTGGGCCACAAAGAGATCTTGCAGATAGACTGGTCCCCCCTCATGTAGGGCCTTATAGGTCAGTAACCTGACCTTGAAGACAATTGTCCACCTAACTGGCAGCCAGTGCAGTTCGCGGAGGACAGGTATAATGTGATCAAACCTTTGTATGCTCGTCAATAATCTTACCACCATGGTCTGCACCAGCTGCAGCCAGCAGAGATTGCCTCCAGATAGCCCTAGGTACAGGGCATTGCAGTAATCCAGCCTGTGACGAAAGCATGTACCAGTGTGGTCAGGTCCACAGATGGTATAACGGCCCAGATCTGAGCTATATTCCTCAGATGGTAAAATCCATTTTTAATGACTGACACCTGAGCATCAAGTGTCAAGCCATCATCGAGGATCACGCCCAGATCCTTAATCTTTGAGGAGGGGATCAGTGGGACCCCCCAGTACTAGACCAGGGGATCTCCTAACCTCCCCCATCAATGACCCATATCCACCACTAGCATCTCAGTCTTGTCTGGGTGAGGCATAGCCAGTTTTGAGTCATCCATGTCTGAATCTTCTCCAGGCAGTTGTTAAACACGGAGGATCTGGTTGTCAGGTGCACCGGACAGGTGGAGCTGGGTATCATCGGCATAGCAATGAAAACCCAGCCCATACCACCTGATAATGTCTCTCAATGGTAGCATATACATCATGAACAACAAGGGTGACAAGACTGATCCCCGTGCAACTCCACAGAACAGAGGCTTTGGGTTAGATGAGGCTAACCCCATCATCACCATTTGAACTCTGTCTGTCAGGTATGACCTGAACCAGTTGATGACATTACTAGATAGGCCACACCCATACCACAGGCAGTCAAGCAGCACCTCATGATACACAATGTCAAATGCTGCCGGAAGACCCAGGAGGATCAAGATGGTATGCTCTCTCCTGTCTCTCGCCATTAGGAGATCATTAAGCACCTTCACCAGGGCAGTCTCCATACTATGGCCAGCTCTAAATCCAGACTGGAAAGACTTGTAAGTGGCGGAGGAGGTAAGACATGTCTCGAGCTGGATGGCCACCATTTTTTCTATAACCTTCCCTAAAAATGTGATGTTAGAGACCAGTCTGTAGTTGATGAGACACTCCGGGTCCAATGAGTGTTTCTTCAATAGGGGTCTGACCAAGACCTCTTTCAAGGCCAATGGAAAGATCATACTTCTCAAGGAACTCTGGATGATCTCAGCCACCACAGATCCAATCAGTTCCAAACATCCAACCAAAAGTTGGATTGGGCCTGGATCCAGATCACAGTGTGTTGGACGCAGCCTTGAGACAATCTCAATCACCTCCTCCACTCCAACCGGATTGAACTCAGCCCATACTGGAGTTATTCAAATCCCCCAGTTGCATGATTCCATAAACTTGCCAAAAACCATACTGGGGGACCTCCCCCCATTAAGAATATGTTATTGTTCCCTTGCAGTTCAAATGCTGATGGTAGGACACCCCATTTATTTAATTAGGCTTTGAAAGTGCTCTTTATACAGAGATGGTCAGCTATGCACTTTGGCAGAGTATGAAGCAAATACAAGATGAGTCTGTCTGTACCCATTATGAACTCTTCAGGCTTTTGTAAGGCTGGACTTTGCCTACCGTCTCCACTAAGGAACCAACATTTAGATTGTTGCAGCACAAAACCCAGCTGATAACCTTTTAGCCAGGATAGGCTGCTCTATGCACTTTCAATTTATTACAAGACAGCCTCGGAGCCTCCCCCCATAAAGTCCCACCACATTTTATACAAAGTCCCAAAATGCCTCTCAATGATTGATAGAGGTGTATTGTTGAATAGGTAGAAGAAACTAGGTGCTACCACCTGCTTAAAAATATTTAACCCCATCAGGTTAATGTTCCACCACCATTTAAATTCCATTTCCAGTTGGCGAATATTAGGGTCTATATTTAAGGTAATTAATTGTGACAAATCACTGGGTATTTTCATTCCATAGAAGGTGAGGCACTGTTCTATTTATTTTATATTCCAGTGCTGAAACTACTCTTTTTTGCAGTATTTATTCATGGTCATTAGCTTCACCTTACTCCAGTTAATTTTTAACTCTGAAACCTCTGCAAACCTGGTTAGAATGGACATCAGATGAGGTATGGAATCATGTAGGATGGCCCCTTGAACTAGCATGAAAAGGACCGGTGTTAGGATTGACCCCAGCAGCACCCCACTTGTGAGCTTCTTCTCCCATGACGTGACCTTGTTTACCACCACCATCTGCTGTCTCCCCTCAACTAACACCTCACCCATCTCACTAGGTACTTTGATGCACCTAGATCCTCTAATTTCTTCAGCAACCTTCCACGTGTCACCAAATCAAATGCCTTGCTGAAGTCACCATATAGCAAGTCCACCAATTTTCCTTTGTCTACTTTCTTAGTTATGCAGTCAAGGAATACTATTAGGTTGGTCTGACAAAACCTCCCCACCATGAATCCATGCTGTTTATTGTCTTGGAGCCCATTTATCTCCAGGAGGGCTATATGCAGAACTGTGCATAGTTGTGCAACTGAGGCTTACTGATGTCTAATTTCTAAATAAAAATGGCTGCTGATGATCCACCAGTGACTGGCAGGCAGACTTGAAAAACTATCTGAGCCAATCGAAAACCAACACGTAGCAGCAACCTTACTTTGATTTATTGTGTAGTCAGAAACATAGAAAGCTGCTGACAGAAAAAGGCTTTTAGTCTATCATGCTGCCCATTTTCCTATTTGAACTGTTCCAACCTATTGACAGACATGCCTCAACCAACACCCTAGTGGCAGTTCCACCCCACTCCAACAAAGAAGTATTTTGTCATGTCCTTCTAGTATTTGTCCCCATCAGCTTATAACTGTGCCGCCTGGTTGTTGATCCCCCACAATGCTGAAACAGGTCATGACACTCTACCCTGTTTATTCCCCTCAGGTGTTTAAAGATTCCTATCATGTTCCCGTCTCTCTCTCTCTCACTCTCTCTCTCCTGGCCTCCAGCAACTAGATGTTCAGACTGACCAGCTGCTCTTCATATGTTTTCCTCTGCTGACCCTTATCAATCTTTATAGCTCACGTTTGGACAGACCCTATATGGATCTTTTCTTTTTCCAGTGTGGGCTCCAGAACTGGACACAATACTCCAAGTGTCGTCTCACCAAGGACCCGCAGAGCCTCAACAGCACCTCCTTTCTCATATTTGAGAACCCCTTCCCCATACTGTACATCCCAGCATCCTGTTTCTTTTCCTGAGTGCCCCTGTGCACTGGACCAGTGACTTCAGACTATCACTAATAATGACTCCTAAGTCTCTTTCCTCTGTGGTCACAATGATTTTTTTGACACACCTCCCATCCAATAACCCATTTTTGAGTTACCCATGCCTATTTTAAAACTCTGCACTTCTTAGCATTACATTTCAGTTGCCATACCCTAGATGACATTTCTAGTAGGTCTATGTCCCACTTCATATCCCTAATCCCCTCTTCAGTGTTACCCTGCCACTGTGTTTATGTGTTATCTGAAATGAGGCAGATTTTACCCTTGATCCCTTTGTCTATGTCACAGATGAACACATTAAACACTACTGGGCTCAGTATTGATCCCAATGGCACACCACTTGTGACCTCCCTAACCCCCTGACTGTTCCCCATTTTCTACCATCATCTGAGGTCGTTCTCCCAGTCAAATTGTTACCCACCTGGTCAGCTTTGTACCCAACCCTAGATCACCCAGATTGTTAGCAAGCCTTCTGTGGACACAAGCCAAAGCCTTTACTGAACTCTAGGTAGAACACATTGACCACCTGTCCCTTCCACAGATCTGGTCACTGAACTGAAGAATCCAGTTATTCACAGTTACTCAGTTAGAGACCACCTGGTCAGGATCAGGAGAAAGACAAGGAAATGGCAGAGATACTTAGGATGGCAGCTGATTTATAGAGATGTAGGGGACTTTAATATGCCAGATGTGGACTGCAAAATGCCAATTGTGGCACACACTGGGAATCAGTGCCTGGTGGATGCATGCCAGAAGACGTTCCTAGTTTAGCTAGTCCAGGGTCCAACAAGGGAAAGGTCTCTGCTGAATCTAGTGCTCACCAACAGTGAGAGGGTTCAAAATTTAGCAGTCCTGGAACCACTCAGTTCCAGTGACCACAGAACAGTGGTGCTGGAGGTCAAGATAGGGGAGCACCAACAGGGCAAATACAGTAAGAATATGGAACTTTAAAAAGTGGATTTTGGATTTTGACAAGATGGGGGAATAGCTGTAAAAAAGTACCAGGAGCAAAGAGCAGGTGGAGGGGGCAAAAGAAAAATGGGAACAATTTTTTAAAAAACAGTGATAGAATCAGCCGAATGCTCAATTGCGAAGTTATCAAAGGGGAAAAAGGCAAGGGGTTGTATGTGGTTCACAGATGAAGTCCTGTAAAGATGGTGGTAAGAACCAAAAGGAGGGAATTCTTAAACTATAAAGGAAGCCAATGGGGGAGGATAGGGAGAAGTACCTGGCAGCAACAGAGGTAGCTAGCAGGAAGGTGAGGAAGGCCAAGGCAGAGATGGGATTCCGACTGGCAAAGTGAGTGGTGCAAGGGGAAAAGGCTTTCTTCAGGTACATCCAGGAGAAGCATAAGGTCAAAGGGGGTAATGTGGGTGACCATTTGGGTCTCTTTATCATGGATTGACTTGAGCAGTAATTGGGGCAACCCTTAATTGAGCATCTTGTCATTATTCAAAGCGCTTACAGAGAGGCTTGGAGAGGGTGTCGAGACAACCCTGATGCTCCCAGGACTATAGTTTTGGTTCTAGATGGTGTGGGGACCAGGGAATTTATTTTGACATTGGCTCATCAGAAGAAGACCCTATTTCAAGACAGTTGGCTGATTCATCTCTACTCTGGGCTCAGCTATGCAACTCGCCAGAAAAAGAGATTCGATGGCATATGGGCTATGTTGCGCGAAGCTGACATCTCCTACAGCATGTTTCTTCCAGCCTGCCTCAGAATTATGCATGACAGAAAGGTGATTGTGTTCTCTGATCCCATGGAGGCTCTGAAGTGGGCCCAACATCATGTTCCATCTTCACAATTGAGAGACGAGCAATCTCAATTGGACCTGGAGGGTGAAAATGACAGCAGAACCTGAAGTGGCTAGTGGGCAATCAAGCTCAGGTTTGCCTCATCTCTCTTTCAACTGTGGTTTTCTACACGTCTACATGTAACCCCCCCCCTACAAATGGGGTTCCAAAAATGTCTTCCTGGGCTTGCCTAATGCCCACTGCCAGGCTGGCGTTCTGTGTCTAAACAGTTAAAAGTGCTTGCATGTGAGTGCCCTGTTGGCCTCCATGCCTGTCTCTTTAAGAGGCGTCATTTTCATGGTTTATAATTACTCTGGGGAGGGGGGGAGTGGTTTCAGGCTCAAATTCCACCCAGGCTGCAATATAGCCACTCCATACTGCCATCGCTAATTGCGCAGAGGGAGCTTTAATAGGAACTGTGATTGTCTGCTGATTATCTGCTTCAATAATAATGCTATAGTAGTTTGTCTAACCTGCCTTCCTTTGCAGCATGGACTTTCTGTTTTGCACCACCATCTTGGTTCGGGACTGCCAGTTTGCACCAATCGGTACCTTTGGGGGCCCTAAATTGGAGACTGTCCCCAGGGGTCTTATGACAGTGAATTTCTGTAGGAATTGTAGTTTTTACTGTTTGGCGCCTAAATGAACCTGGAGGGGGACCCTTGCTGTGACTGATGGATCAACCAACCAAATCTTTTGGAGCACAGGGAAGTCCCAGAGCTACCTACAGCAGTGAGTCAGTAGTGAGTGGGAGCTGAAGGAATGAGCAGCTTGAGTCGGTCGAGCTGCTGCCCCACGTGGTAGCACAGGGATGCGACGGGAAGGCTGAATCTGGCCTGCCTGCCTTCAGTTTTCCCTCGTGTGAAGATCATCCAACCTTAATTTGGACTTTATCTCTGAATATTTCACTGAGACCTGAATATCGGGTACAGTGAGTCAGTGTGTAGTTGGAGTTGAGAGAATGAACAGCTCGAGTAATTCAAGCAGCTACTCCTGCATAGTAGCGTGGGGGAATCGTCAGGAAGGCTGTGTTTGGCCTGCCTGCTACCATCTTCTCAAGTGAAGAAGTCTGCAATAATATATCGGACTTTATCCAAAATTGCTGTGATTGTGACCGGAATCCTGAATTGTGACAGAGTGAATTTCACCTGGTGAGGACCGAAGAGTTGCTTCTGAGCGATTGGCCTGTCAGGACTTGAAGTAACTACAGAGCATATGGTTTGCGCACAGAAACTGTTTAATTGCAACTAGACTGTCATATGAACCTTAGTATTTACCTATCCTTACTATAATTGTGCTGAATGTGTAGTGTGGGTTGCAATTTGGTTCCCCACATTGTTGAATGTATCACACTAGCTGGAAACTGCATCCAGCAACTTACCGGACTGTATCTGAATCATTCACCTGGTCTGGGCCTCACCATCTCAGCCCAGATTGCCACTCACACCACGGAGATTCATCTGACGAAAGACCCGCTCGGGGATTCGGCTTCCTGCTCGACACCATCGAACAGGAATGACCACCTCGCTGCGTCGTGTGGGCCCTGCTTCCCCTGGCAAACCAGTATACCATCCTGTGGTGTTCATCTCGTCAGTCCTCCATCCTGGTCTGGATAGTGTGAGTAAACATCAGGATAGCTCCCTGCAACAAAGCTCAAATCAAAGTGTGTCACCTGATTTAATTGTTTTGGTTGATCATTATGAACTGAGCCATCCGGCTCTGGAATACAAATTGTGGGTTAAAGTGCATGTTGTGTTTTTCCTTCCTAAGAGCCCCAACAACAGCTGCAATGCTGGCCTACCCCAGGCAATGCTTCAGGCTAGCCTGCATAACAACTGGGTACCCAGAGTGTGTGCAACTGTGCTAGAGGGACTCTTAGGCATGCATGTCTACCCTGACTAAATCAGATCTAAAATCAAACACCAGATTACTGCCCCTCCCTTGTTCATGTCCCCGAAGAAATCAGATCAAAATATTTTTGCATTTAAAACTGGCTATTGTGTACCTTTGTGGTGGGGATAATGTGTTGCTATTGCCTTTCTCCATTGGAGGTCTCGTTTTACAGGGGGTCTCCAGGGCAGGGCAGCTGATCCAGCCTTGGTGGTAACTGTGCCAAGTGTGGGTCTAACATTGTATTCTGGTGTTAATTGTAATTGTCTATTTACTGACCAGTGCAAGCCACTAGAGGGGTTAGAGGGGGTATCAGTGTCCCGGAGGGCTGTACCCAGAGCAGCTACGCTACCCTTAAACCACCTGTTCACAGAACTCAGGCCCCTCAACCTGCGCCTAGTCATGCAGGCAGGGGTAGTATCCCTTGGGATAGCTCCACCCAGGGGTTACATAGACATTTTGGTCTGATATTTCTATTTTATAATATTACTGTTGGGTAGCTCTTTAGGCTTCCAAATTCAGTTTTCCCTTCAGCTGGGAGAGGTCTTTTATTTCAGCAAATTATATAGTTATTCTGGTTATGCTGCAAATGTATGGGGGTTTGGAACGTTGTTTTATTGCTCTGATTCCCCCTTTAGTAAATTGTTGTGTTTGATCAGTGCATTTTCTGCCAGAATACCTGTTTCTGTATATTTGAAGCAGAGCTATAGTCTTATTTTGACTGGTACCTGCTGTATCAGGTTCTGTACTTTGGGATACATATGAATAACTCATTTCCTTTTTAGGAAGCAGAGATTAGTTCATCTTATAGTTTTTATATTATATTCTACAATATTTTCAAGCAGCTCTTGGTCTCAGTTTTGCAGCATATCTCTGGTTTAATATTATATACTGCTTTCCAATATTTTCTAAGGTTTACCCCAAAGATGTATCTCATTGATGAAATATGTTTCTTCTTACCACATGTATTAAGAGGGGTGGTACCCTCAATGTTCACTGTAAGTTTAGTCCTTGTGTACGCCATGCTGACAACAACTTGTATGTTTTGTTGTTAACCCAATAAACATTAAACTAAAAAAAAGGGGGGTAACATAAGACTGGAGAGTGAGGAAGGATGGAAGGAGGGGGACAGTGGGAAGCAGAGATAAGAAGAAATATTTTTGTTTTGTATTTACTAGGAAGAAGAATGGGTCACTGCCAGAATTTGGGGTTATGAGAAGAAGGAAAGAGACCAAGGACTCAAGTGGTATGGTCTAAATAATGGAGAAAAGTGCGTTGGAAAAGTTTATGGAGTTGAAAGTAAATAAATCTATTGGACCTGATGGGTTACACCAAAGGATGCTGGAGGAGGTAGCAGAAATGATGGTAGGGCCACCTGCAGACATATCCAACAGCTTGCTGGCCGTTGGAGTGGTCCCTAGTGGCTGGAGGACAGTGATAACTATAGACCAGTCAGCTTGGCCTCCATAGATGGAAAGATTATGAAGTTTTTACTAAGGGAGGAGCTGCTGAACTTCCTGGAGGGAAATGGGATACAGGACCCCAGACAACATGGGTTCACGAATGGAAGAAGGTGTTGCCAGACAAATCTAGTCGACATCTTTGACTGGGTGGCTAGGACAGCAAATAGGGAACTGGCAGTAGATGTTGTTTACTTGGATTTAAGCAAGGTCTTTGACTCAGTCCCCAACAGGAGACTGGGCAAAAAGATAAGGGACTTAGGGGTGGGGGAAAATTGGCAACTTGGTGAAGAACTGGCTGAGGGGAAGAAAATAAAGGGGAGTATTTAACTAGGAATTTTCAGAGGTAAGAGAAGTAACAAGTGGAGTGCCTCGGGGGTCGGTGTTGGGCCTGGTCCTTTTCAAAGTATTCATTTGTGATAAAGGGGCAGGCATTAAGGCAAGACCTGCCTCTTCAGAGATAACACAAAGATCTACACAAGTGTTTACGCAGAGAAAAGGATAAGGGAACTCATGGAGGGTATGGATAGGTTGGAGAGCTGGTCAAACAACTGGCAGCAGAGCTTCAATGCAAAAAAAAATGCAAAGTGAAGCACATTGGGAAAAGGAACCCAAGAGTACAATGTGAAATGGGAAGAGTGGTGCTGGAAAATGCTATGGAGGAATAGGACCTAGGGGTTGTGATATTGGACAACCTAAAAATACAGCACATTATAATAGAGCTGTGGGCAAGGCAAACAGGATGCTGGGAGCATAGGAAAAGGGATTTGACTGTCTGAGAAAAGCCCCTTTCAGGGAATCAAGGATAGGCCTGCATCTTGCTGAAGCTGCAGTGGGAAGGCTCCATTCCACATCTGGTAGATTGAAATCGTCAACTAGCAGCACCTCCCCCTTACTTATCATGCTGATGGTGGTTTCCCAAGTGCCTTAGCCATTTCCTCTCCCTGTGGTGGAAGTCTGTATACTACCTTGGTACAGACAGTGACTCCAGAGCCTGCCTCTAGGTTGACCCACAATACTTCCATCCCCTCCTTTTCCTCTCTGTGCTGCTGTACCTCTGTGGCATGGATAACATCCCTCACATATAATATAACCCACCCCCTTTCTTCCTGATATGTCTCTCCAGAACAGATCAGATCCCAGTACAGTCATTTCTCAGTTGTGGTGCTCAGTATACATAAATGAGGAACCTATGGGAGCGGGATGGCTGCAGCACCCTCACTTTTGCCCATCAGCATTAATGTGTCCCTTTAATGAATGCAAGGTCTGGAGAGAAGCAATCATTACCTCTTTTGCAATTTTTTGTGTGCAGTCCAGTTTACAATTCAAAAGGAAGCTCATGGCATGCTGGCACCTAAAAGTACTTAAAACCATCCCCAATTAAAAAATGAACACCTTTCCCAGCAGCCACTCACCTGTCCTCTATAAAAAGAGTTTCTAGAATAAGGAATGTGGTTTACTTTCAGATCTGCATCTTCCATTCTCTGCAAGATCACATAACCAGCAACATCTGTGTTCTGTTCAGCTACTGAGTTTTTTTTTCAGTGGTATAGGATTTGACCGGGCCATGAAGTGGTCAGGGTAATTATTGGGTCTGGTTCCCTGACCCGATTTCCAAGGATTGTTCTGTGTTCCAGGAATAATCTTTTGGAACCAGTGGGAACAACCACCCTATTTAGAAATTTAGCTTGAATAGGGCGAAGTCTAACTGGGCGTGCTAATGGCATGCACATGGCTGCATGTCCCATTAAGTTAATGTTACTTTATAACCACCCTACCTCAATCATGGTCCTGTCTTTTTGCCTGATTAAAATTACCTTATCCTAAACCGTTACAGTTATTTTTTTAATATTTTTGTACAACTTATATATACCAATAGGCACAATTACACTTTACTCCTGTATTGTGAGTCAACAACTTTATAAGTAAAAATATTTAATCGAAAAAAAGTACCAGGAAATGTCATATTGTCTTAATTCTTTACTTAAAACTTGTATGCAGAATTAACATCATTTTGATCAGCAGTGCAAGCAAACAATATACATTTAACTTGAGAAGAAGTCTCTCCTACTTTTAGATACAGTCATACAAAAAATAAAAATAAAATAACATAAAATGCAAGGCTTATCCTTCTGTGCACCTAATGTCAGAGATTAAAGCAATTTTAACCACACAGAGTCATACATTGACATCTCAAGTGAGGACCTGGCAGAAGAACATGCTGTCACAGCTCCCTCCTCTCATCTTAGTTCAAAAAGGGTTTAAATTTATATGTTTTGGATGGAAGGCATCTGATGTACCTCATGTTATACTTCTTGTAGAAGTGTTTTTTATATTTATCCTGCTATGTTGTTATTCCAAATTATGCAAGGTCTGATGGACCTCATGTTACACTTCTTGTAGAAATGTTTTTTTTTATATTTATCCTGCCACGTTGTCATTCCAAATCTTGCAAGGTAGCAAAAAATGTCTTATTTTAGAAGTGAAATGTCATGTCAGAGTCTTAGTTCATAACAGAGTGCTTGTAACTTTTTTAACCTTTGCAGCTAGCTCTAAAACTCTTGTTGCAATAGAGGAAGTACCTTGTGGTTAGGCCTGCATTCTGTTAACAGGAAATGTGTTTGTTTTACTTCCTCAAATAAAATTTCACCATTTCTACACAAGTTCCAAACAAGATATTTTTTAAAACTTTAAAATGTTAATGATACAATTAGGAGCTTGATATGATTTTGAAGTTAGTCTTCTAAAAAAGATCATAAACAACATATATTTTGAAAAAAAGACACAATTAAATAATCATTCTTGTTTAGGAGGCTCTTAGGAGACAGTATAGCTCAGTGGGTTAAGGCTCTGAGTTGCAGATCTGGAGACCTGGGTTTGAATCCCACAGCCATCTAGGTGCATACTGTGTGATCCAGAGCAAGTCACTTAACTTCTTTGTGCTCCCAGGTCGCATCTTGAAACAAGCTTTGGCTTAGTGTGCTACTCCTGGTTAAGCAATGTTCCCTTCCCTTCCTTAAATTTATCTTTAAACTATTTCAAAGTAAGGTACACGTCTTTTATTATTGGCTAAACAGCAACTTAAATCTAAATTATGCTTGGCAATAAGGTTTTATTTAATTTTATTCAGAAAAAGCAGAAGTAAAGCATTTTTCAATTGTCATTGTTTAATTCAGAGAAAAGACAATAAGTCAAATCTATTTATTGATTTGTCTCAGGATCAGGTAGTCCAAATATGGACTTGGGGCAACTGCAGATTCTGCAGCCGTCATCCTCAAAAGTAAGTCAGCTAACTCAGAATAATTATGTTCTTTGAAGCAGAGGGGAGTGGAAAGTATCTGTCTCCTGACCAGGGTACCAAGTATACTAAGCACATTTTTCTAAGTAAATTGCATAATTTCTTTACTTACTGACTTAATCATGAAGGCAGATGTCTACAGAAATATTTAACCTATTAACATAATCTTTCTTTTGTTTTAAAGCTGCTGTTCCAAGCTGTAACGCAGTATAAAGAGTAAGTTCACAGCACAATGCTGCCTCAGAAATCACCCCTTAAAAGTCATGTCAGAAGTTGAAAAAAGGATACACTTTATTCAGGATATGCTTAGCATTAGGAGTCAAATAAGTGACACAGGGGCCTCAGGCCAGCAAGGTACAAACTTTAGAGTAAATTAATTTTATGAAATTGTGTGTGCTGTTCTTTCATTTAAAGAAAGGGCCCAAACTCAAAAGTGTTCTTTAAATGTAATATTTTATTTCAGTCAACTATGCAGGCAGGAACAAATACAGAAATTCAGAGTCTCAGCCTCAGCAAGTTGCAAGAAAATTCCACACTTCAGTAGGCAGCTTAGAACAATTCCATAATGTTACTCTAAGGACCCGCTCCATGAAGCACTGTACTGTATGTATCCCCATATGAGTGTATAGGGCTTGCACATATCGTGGAGGCCCCCCTGTGCCCATGCTGGGACCTATGCAGCTGTATGAATTGGTGTTCTGTTATTCAATATTGGATATACTGGATATACTGGATACACTGGACAAAAGAAGGCCATCACGGCCCATTGAGATTGTCCCCTACAATAGTGGGTCAATTTCCTTCATTTATTTGTTAACCATGTATCTAATTTGTTTTTAAAAGATTCAAGGGTTTTTGAATTTACTAAATACTCGGGAAGTGAATTCCATATCTGAGGTGCCCTAACACTGAAAAAGTTGTTTCTTATATTTGTATTTACCCATTCAATACTTAGTTGTTTATTGTGTAATCTACCCACAATGTGTTTGTTGGCATATGACAGTCCACATAATTTCATCTGAATTGGGCATTTTAAAATATTATATAAAAGTAAAAGGTTACCTCTCAATCTTCTTCTTTCCAGGGAATGTAATCCTGTTTTAGTCAATCTAGTATCATAAGAATCTTTTTTTAGTCTAGGTATCATCCTAGTCAGTCTTCTCTGAACTTGTTCCACTCTATAAATATCCTTCTTGAGATATGGGTTCCACTATGGAGAACCATAGCCAAGATAGGGTCTGACATATGATCTATACAAAGTGACCAAACACTGTTCTGATTTGTTAACAAAAGTTTTATTTATCCACCTCAACATAGCATTAGCTGTATTTGCCACTCTATTACAATGTGAGTTGGCAGATAATTTGGTATTTATCATGATCCCCAAATCTCTTTCACATTCAGAGGATTTAATTTGTTTGTTATTTAACAAATAAACAATTTTTGGGTTATTTTTTCCAAAGTGTAGTACCACACACTTATCTATATTAAAATCCATAGAATTTCTTTTTGCCCATATTTCTATAGTTTGGAGATCTTTCTGGAGAAATTTCACCATTTAATGCTGTGTCCACCCTTCCTCCCAGTTTGGTATCATCCGCAAACTTGGTTATGAAATTACTAGATGTGATATTTAAGTCACTAATAAATAAATTAAACAGGGCAGGTCCCAAAACTGAACCCTGAGGGATACCACTAACAACCTTGCCAGGTATAGATATTGAATTATTTACCCTGACTGCCTGTGATCTATCATATAACCATTGTGATACCCAATTTGTTATGTATTCTGAGAAACCAAATTTGCACATTTTTTCAGTTAGCAATGAATGGAGTGCTTTATCAAAGGCTTTGCTATAGTCCAAAAGAATAACATCTGATGGAATGTGATTATCCAGTAACCTACTAGTGTTGTTATAAAAAGAGATCACGTTTGTTGTACAGGATGATCCTGTTTTAAAACCATGTTGTGTTGGGTCCTGTATCCCAAGTGAATGTGTTTCAGAATCAATATGTGATTTAACTATTCTTTCCAAGGCCTTACCAACTAACGATGTAAGACTAATTGGCCTATAATTCTGAACCATTGATTTATTCCCCTTTTTTAGAATTGGGATCGCTATTGCAGTATGCCAGTCCTTTGGTACACAACCTTCTTTCAAAGATTTGTTAAATATTAAGGTTAACAGAATAATGACTGAGTCAATAGTTTCTTTCAACAACCTGGCATTAATGTTGTCAGGTACCGAACTGGTAGATTTTTTGAGTAAAGAAAGAGCATTTCTTACTTCCAACTCATTAATTATTGGGTGTATATGGGTTAGTTTACACCTTGGGTAATAATTATCCTTATTAAAAATTCTGAGGAAAAGTAGTCATTAAATATATTAGCAATATTTGGTCATCTGTAATAGATCTCTATCATATGTTATTGACCCAATTTTACTTGAATCACCTTTTTTACTATTTATATAAGAATGAAGTGACTTTTTATTTGTTTTTGAGTGAGCCAAGGTAAATTCTAGTTTAGTTTTTGCTTGTTTAATTAGTTTTTTAAGAGAGATACTGAATTTTTATATCTAACCCTAATACCCGGTGTACAGTTTATTTTTAGTTTTTTAAAGAGACGCTCTTTCAATTTTATTTGTCTAGAGATGTTTTTGTTAAACCAAAGAGGTATTTTTCTTTTTTTATTATATTTGTTTTTCAAGGGGACATAAATCTGTTCAAGTTCATATATAGTTTGTTTAAATATATCCCAAGCTTCAGTAGTGGTTTTATTTTGAAACTTATTAATCCAATTAGTTTGATATAATACATGATTTATTTGTTTAAAATTAGCTTTATTGTAGTTTTTTTGTAAAGTTCCTGTAGTTGTTTTACTTTTAGTGATCCTTACATTAAATAATACTGCACTATGATCACTATTACCAATGGTAGTAGAAATGTCTATGTCTGACGCTAGACTTCCTAAATTAGTCAAAATAAGATCCAGTATACTGTTTCCCCTAGTAGGAAGTTTTACTAATTGCTCAAGGCCTTGATCAATACACAAGTTTATTAATTCTTTTTCCTGTGAATTTACTCCAATAGAGTTATCCCAGTTTATTCCTGGCATATTAAAATCATCCAGTATTAACACATTATTTTTTTCAGAGATATCATTTATTTGGTTAATTAGCTTGTTGGTGTATTCAAGGTCAGCTGAAGGAGGTCTATAACATACTCCTATAATTAATTTCGGCTGGCCTTTAAATTGTATTTGTACCCACAAAGTTTCCATATCAGAATGTTGTGTTATTTCTGTTAATAGTATATCATTTTGTACAAATAAGCATACTCCACCTCCAATTTTATTCACTCTGTCCTTATGATATAACTTGTAACTAGGAATCTCCTTAACCCATTTCGATGCAGGGTCCCACCAGGTTTCAGTTACAGCAATAATACCAATGTCCAATAATTTACATTTACATTCTAATTCTGCCATATTTAGATTATTTAAGGATCTAGCATTAAAACTCAGGACTTTGCAGTATCAAGTCGTTGATTTTTTAGCTGTGGTCTTTATTATTTTCAGAGAATTTAGATCTATCCAATTCTTCCCCACAGAAACTAGTTTAAATTATTTATTTCTGCTGCAATTGTTTTCTCTAGTATAGTACTACCCCTTCTACTCAGATGGAGTCCATCCCAACAGAAAAGTGAATCTCTTTCACAGAAATCTTCCCAGTGATGAATGCATTTGATCCCCCTGCTTTAAACACCACAGTCTTAGCCAGTTGTTTGTTTTTTCAATTTTGTTTATAATGGCAAAAAGAAGCCCTAGGTACTGGTACTATCTCTGAAAAGCAGACTGTACATCCTTTTTCCACCAGTAGATTATTTAGTGCCACATAGCTTTCCTCTAATGTATTACTATCTGATTTAAGAACATCATTTACCCCTGCATGGATTATCACTAATGGATTATGACCTGATTGGGATAGTATAGGGTTTAACATGTCAGTGATGTCAGCTATTTTGGCCCCTCTGAAGCTTGAACAGGTTCTATTAGTCTTATCAGGGTTACAGATAACTCTATCTATGTGCTTGATTATTGAGTCACCTAGTACATAGATTTGTCTTGGTGTAACATCCTGTGGTATTGAATAATTTATATCCATTAAGTTTTCAGTACCATAATTTAATGAATGATTGTCAATTTTTTGCTGTGATTTAAAAATTGTTGAACTAGTGCTATCAAGATTAATTAGAGTTTCTTGGATAATTTGAGCAGTTTCAAGTCTCCCTGTATCCAAGTAGGATGCATCTAATAATGGTGAAGGTGGTAAACTGTCTTCATCATTGGATAGTATCTGGAAATGATTTTTGATTGGTATTTCAAACTTGTTAGTCTTATGTCCTTTTTTAATTACTCTACCTGAAGTTACCGTAGCCCAATCTTGCTCCTCTATATTCTCATCTCTATCCCTTTTCCTATTTATCTCTTGTTTTTTATTTGATGATGAAATAATTTCAGGCATCAACGGTTTTTGTAATAGATTTAATTCTTGATTAACGATACTTGATGTATCGTTATTTGTAGGTGTTACTTGAGAATTTCCATTTCTTTCAATATGACATCTTAACATATCGGCCTGACTATTTTCTAATATAATTAGTCTTTCTCCAAATGTATCTAATTCTTCTTTCATAGCTTTATTTACTAAACATTTATCACATTCAAATCTATTTTCCAGGATTGGAACAGAAACTACTAATTTATACATATTACATGATTGACATTTTAAACCAATTTCCCCGTCAATAGTCATGATAGTGGCATTTGCTAGTGAATTGTTCTCCATATTTCATTATAAGTACTAAAATTGGTACTTACAAATATAACTTCCTGCAAAAATAATGATTGCACAATCCCTGTTCTCAAACTAGTTAATGACAACTCAATCCCAAAGACCGACTACAATTTTATTACGAAGTGTCTTGAATCCGCTGAAATCCGCTGAACACGCTAAACACACTCTAGACGCGCGTGTCTTAGCATGCATCTTCGCGCGCAAGCACGCTCGCCCTGCTCGCCGAAGGGTGATTTTTAGAGTCCCAGAACCAGAAGTGGTTACCGTGGTAACACGAGGGAATTACTGTAAACAAAGGAGTTTTTTATTTAAAAGCAAACAAACAAAAATAAAAGTAAAAGTGCTCTGGCTAACTGCAGGTAAATCTACAGGACACAGAGTGTTTGAATAGCAGCAGTCTGAGTAGGAAGTTTCCGATTTTGTCAGAAAAGTACCTCTCCTCTACCTGTGTACTCACAGTAACAGGGCTCCAAATATCCGTACCAAAATAAGCAGAAGTAAATTATCTATCAGTAAGCATCACAGTATAAAATGGTATATTGAGCAGCCTAGGAGCACTTTAGCAATGTGCTAGCAAGCTGCAAGTCACTCGCAAATATTTTAAATTACGATAGGAGTAGTTTGTATATTAACATGCACAGCAGTAAACAATAGTATATTGAGCAGCCTAGGAGCGCATTAGCTGTGCTCCAGTATGCTGAAAACTCTCTCACAAGTCAATGGCCTGTCTGTGAGGGGCAGGAACTGGAATGAACTCACACTGCATAGAATCCTGAAAGGTGCCAAGGCACCCATTCTGCAGATCCAGGGCTGCATAGCCTATACCACCCAGAAGTCTGCTATAGTGGCTGTGTACCACAGGCAGTGTAGGGTTAACCAGTCTGGCAAGCGATCAGCTCCCCCTTGCTCCACAACTCTATATTGGGTCCAGGGAACATTAGATTACAAAGAGAGCCATGGCAGCACAGTTCTGATTCTTAAAGAGCACCTTTCCCCAATTTAATTCCCTGCAAACACATCAGGAGGCTCCCTTACTTGAATGTGAGTTCCTGCATAGTAGCTGTAAATTTTTTTCATAAGCTCCCAAAGGAAATTTTGCTCCAGAGGGCTAGCCACTCGATCCCTTCCACTTAGTGATTGCTGATGCCGTCCCTGCACTTCCTTGTTCTGTGATGTAATTATAGGACTAGCGCGGGGATGTGCTCCATTCAAGCCTATGGAGCATGGTTTTAAAAGTTATTTTTTTGATGTTAACCCGACTTATAGTACAAATCGGAGCCAGTATTGAAATAACAAGGCTCTTGTCACTTGAATACTGGCTCCCATTTGCCCCGTGTCCTCCTCTTACCCAGCACCCCCAATATTTTCTCAGCTTGCTACTGCACACCCAAACTTGAATGTGGGGTAATTTTTCTGCACAGTAGAATCTCTTAAGCATTAACCCAGAAGGTAACCTGTGAAGACAGTAACTGCGGAAAGGTGACTGGTCACAACAGCGACTGAATTACAGTGCCAACATTTTTCAGCGACCGGAAGTTCCCCAATCCCGAGGTGTGCCCCCCCCCCAGAGTTGGACTATATCATTAGGGGAGTTTGAAGGGCAAAGCCCCCACAAGGGGGAGTGCAGGGGGTGAAGCCCCCCACAAGAAAGGCTTTTTCTAAAGTTGTCACAATGTGGATTCAGTGCCATTGTGACCTGTCACCTTTCTGCAGTCGCTATTATGACATGGAACCTTCTCAGAGTATATTTTACCATACTCTCTTACTATATCTAAAATTTAAAATAGAAAACTGGAACTGCAAATTACGATTGAAAATGTATTTGTTTAGTGTATGTTTCTGACTGGCCTCGTAAACTCTTTTATGCTAATTTTAACCTGTTACTTCTAATTGTGTTATTCGTTTGCTGTAAGGCATTCAGAGCCATTTGGAATGAGTGCCATATAAATAACATTTACTTGACAACTTTCCAAGCAACCATTCCCACACTTCCCAGTTTGTGGGATGATGAATATTAGTACAAAATGGTTTCCACTGTTAATCAGGAGGCAATTTATTATATTCTCTTTGCAGTGTCTGTTAGATACCTATCCCTTTCAATTTGAATAACTCTGATCATCTTGCAGAGCCTGGAGATTTGATGCCTTGATTGCAATTCCCCTTGTATGATTTCTATAACTAAGTTTACAAAATAATTTATAGAATTGCATTCCAGTCCCTTTTTTATGTTCAGTATTAATAAATAGCTTATTATCTGAAAATACAAATATATATCTGAAATGCAGCCTTTATATGTCTTTCATTAAAATCATGCAAAATGACAAGTCATTTCAGGGGTCTTTGCACATCATGTGAATTCAATATAAATAATCAAGCTCACCAGTATGTCAGTGCAACTGCTGGAGTTGCCTTGCAGTGATGCAAAGCCTGACTATTTGTTTCCATTTGAATTCACAGGATCAAAGACTCCTGAAATAGATTTAAAACTACAGTATTTCTTTTGTGTTTTGTCTTACAAAATGTGTGAATGCAGCATTTCTGTGCCCTTTTGATTTTCAGCGCCCCCCCCCCCAACTTTTCTCCACGTTCCAGCACTCATGTCGGTACACCACAACTCTGTTATGGCCACTAAACCCAAATTAACCTTCCCCATGATGACTTCCTGGCCTGAAATTTTGTTTCCAAGTCTCCTTGTATTAGTGCAAATTGCTTTCCATACCTTTTATCCCCCCATCTACTACCCTGCTTCTCCCTCCCATTCCTGCCTGTGTTGCTCCCCAACTAGCCCTTGACTCACCCCTTCTCTTTTTACTTTCACCATTTCTGGTCCACTTCAATCCCCTGTCCTCCCATACTTTAGTTATCCTCCCTTTTTCCTTTGCTATCCCAATCACTGCCTTTCTGTGCATCCTGCTTAATCCCAGCTTCCAGTTTGAACATTCAGTTTGTGTGTAAGTCTAGTAGTTTGTGGTACCCCAGAAATGTAACTGGTTGCCCTGGTCCCCATTTGCCTGGACCCATGATGACAAAGGTAGAGGTAAAGCAGAGAGATAGTGTTTTATGGCATATGGCAGGTGCTCTTCTGAATGAAAAGTGCCACCATATATCCCTAGACATAGGGGAGTGCCCAGCCCTTACAACATCATGCCAGCTGACTCAGCAGTCACTTCAATGAGTAACTGCACCTTCCTTCGGTAAACTTCCTTTACTAGGGTATGTGTGAACAAAACTTTTACTCATTGCTTGGTTTCAGTTTCATCACATAGCTCTTTCATGCATCCAGACATATGGGCATTGGTCTGGTGTTATGTAATGCCAGATCTATTAAGAACAAGACATCAGTGATTGCTTATCTTTTTGGAACATCGGACCTGGCATGCATCACCAAGACCTGGCTGGACGAGAATGCTGGTCCGGTGTTGGAGTCAGCAGTTCTGGCTGGGTACTTGGTGATACACCATCACCCGAGGTTGGACCACAGAGGCGGGGGTGTAACCATCTTTTTTAAGTCAGAACTGAGCCTTATAGATGTGACAGTGGGGATTACCAAATCCTTCGAGTGTATCATGGGTGCAGGTGTGAGTTGCAGGATACTTCTTGTCTACTATCCACCCCAGGATGAGAAGGAATTCCTGCAGGAAGTCACAGACTTTGTCATCGACATAGTGTTAGAGTCCCCCAGATGGTTGGTTCTGGGGGATTTCAAAGCCTGGCTTGATCACGATGAACTCTCACAATTTGGTCAAGACTTCCTTCAACCGATGATCTCATTGGGCTTGACACAGGTAGTTATCTCTGTGACCCATAATTGTGGTCACTCAGATCTGGTGTTCCTCTTGGGGATGGAGCTCTCCAACCTGGTGGTGGAGCCGGTCAGTTGGTCTGACCATCACACTGTAGGGTTCAGTTTCACGGCTCCCCAATAGGCCTGCCCCTACACAGATGGTCCGGTACCACCCTTTAAGAGGTTTGATCCCTGATGGTCTTATGGCGGTGCTGGACCTATCGAGCAGGCTGAGGGAAAGCTTGGAACCAGGTGATCTGTTACTGGATTGTAATAGGGCAGCATCAGTGGCCCTGGATTCCATAGCTCCTGTCCATGTTTGCCCACTCACTCTCTGTCCTCGGTCCCCTTGGTTTGATGGGACCTTGAAGGAGCTGAGATGAGTGGGGCGAAGGTTGGAGTGCCGTTGGCGGAAATCTGGCTTGGTTGATAACAGCCGTAGAGTGATGTCCCATTAAAAGGACTATCAATTGGCAGTCTCCCGTAAGAAGGCAGAGTTCCTGTCCAGGAAGATTGCCACTGCAAGAAACCAACTGGCTCAGCTATTTCGAACTGTCGACAGGTTGTGTAATCCAACCTGTCTTCAGAATTGGGGAGTGTTTTCTCAGTCTAAGTGTGATGAGTTTGCTAAATTTTTCACAGATAAGGTTGCCATCATTAGGTTGGAGATCTGTACAGTGTGCTCTAATGAGTGTGGCAGTGATCGGTGGTAGGTGACGAGCACCCAGTTTGTCTGGTCTGACTTTGACCAGCTGGCGATCATGGATATCATAAAGATTATCCAGGGTATGCGACCGACTTCCTGTAGTTTGTATCCTGGTCCTTCCCACCTCTTCATAGGGTGTATGGAGGTCATCTGTCTGGTCCTAGCTGAGATAGTCTGGTGCTCGTTGGAGACAGGGATGTTCCCTGATCTCTTGAAGGGGGCGGTGATGACACCCCTATTGAAGAAATCTTCCTTCGACCCTGACTGTCTCACCAACTACAGAACTGTCTCTAACCTGCCCTTTGTGGGCAAGGTTATTGAGAAGGTAGTCGCGTTGTCACTGGAGGATCATCATACCACCTACGATGTCTATGATCCTCTCTAATCTGGATTCAGGAAAAAGCATAGTACCGAGAAAGCACTTGTTCACATACTTAATGATCTCATGATAGTGAGAGATCAGAAGAGCAGTTCAGTCTTGGTTCTCCTTGATCTCTCTGCAGCATTCAACACTGTTGACCATGGTGTGTTATTGGAGCACCTCTGGATCATCTGCGGACTGTCTGGTACAGTTCACAGGTGGTTCCATTCTTTCCTCATGGGCATGACTCAGATAGTGGTGTCAGGGATTTTTTCCTCTGCCCCTCTCCCCCTGTCCTGTGGGGTACCGCAGGGCCCCAGTTTGTCACCCATGTTGTTCATGGTGTATATGATGTCATTGTGGGACATTATAAGGTGTTATGGGCTGAGTTTTCACTGCTGTGCAGATGATATTCAGGTATACGTCCTTTGTGCCTGAACAGGGTGAAGCTGTCTTGGTCTTCAACAACTGCGTCTCTGAGATTCAAGACTGGATGAGTGCCAACTGGTTGAGGTTGAACCCTGATAAAACTGAGGTGTTGGCTGTGGACCCAGGTTATCAAGCAGAAGGGTCTTCTACTGGTCAGCCTTCCGGGCTTTGGCTGGGAGGCAGCCAGTTGATGACCTCTGATCAGGTGCGGAATCTGGGCATTATGCTTGATGGCGGGCTGACGCTTAAATCCCAAGTGTCAGCCGTTGTCAAGACCTCATTTTACTATCTAAGGAATATCACCCAGATAAAACTCCTTGTTCTGCCTGATGATCTTCCAACACTGGTCCATGCCTTTGCAACCTCTTGCCTTGATTACTATAATGCTCTGTACCTAGGGCTACCGGGGGTGGACATCCGCCAGCTGCAGCTACAGTAGTGCAGAATGCGGTGGCCAGGTTGTTGACTGGTTTGTCTAGATCTAGTAATGTCTCACCTGTGCTCCGAGGACTGCACTGGCTGCTGGTGTAGTGGAGGATTACCTTCAAGGTCAGTTTGCTGACATATAAAGCCCTACACGGACAGGGACTGTGTTATTTGCAAGATCTCCTTTGTCCCTATCGCCCCCTCTGTCCACTCCACTCCACCAACAAGGGATTGCTAGAGGTTCCCAGGGTCCATTTGAAGACCTCTGGTGCCAGATCATTTGCTTTTGTGGCCCTGACCCTGTGGAAATCTCTACCTCGTTGGGTTAGAGAGTGCTTGACCTCTGAGTCCTCTAAATCTGGCTGAAAACGTACTTATTTAGTCTAGCATTTCCCAATATTTGTTAGATTTGTCTGCCCTGTTTTATTAATGCTATAATTAATTTTAATTATCTGATAAGTCAATATCTATTTTATTTATCTGTGTACAAGCACTTTGGTTTTGTGAAAAGTGCTTTTTAAAAATAAAAATGACTTGACTTGGAAAAGGTAGGAAGCTTGTTATGCAGCCCAGTCTCCAGACATGAGTGCCAGTGTCTCTACAGGAGCTCCTGCTCCCACATCATTATGGGGAACTTGACACATATTTTAACATATCCCAGGAAGGGGTAGTTATTCTTATAGAGTCTCCACAAATCCAGTTCATCCAGGGGGTGTAACTCTAAGTGTGACAGATACTTGACATACCAGTCTTTGTAAATAATGGTCATTCACAGCCCACTATCAAAGATGGCACAGATACCCACTATCTTGATGGTCACATGGACTTCAAATGAGGGTCCCACCAGCTCCCTGGACACTATAGGTTGAAGTGCTGTTATCTTCACAGCTGACACAGTGAGCTTCCAAAATCTGGGGTCCCAGTATACTCCTTTACTGGGCCTATTTAAAGATTCTCTGCTACAGTGCTCTCTCTTTTTGAACTGCTCATTCACTAGCCTTACATCCTCTGAGGAAGTACGACCTCTCTGTAAGTGTCCATTTTCCCTGCATTAGTAGCAAAAGATCCTGGTGCAAGCCAGATCCCTGGTGGAAGCCCACCTGAAGGGGTTCTTGATCTTACCCTCTCTTTTGGGGTGATTTCCACAGCAGGTCTTGCCTCACAGGAATCCCTCAGAAAGTAGTCTCTCTCTGGCAGAATGTGGCACAGCCTGTTCCAACCCTCTAACACCAGCTCTGTTATTCAGCCTATCTACACCTGCAGTTCTCAAGCTCCTGATCCATTTGAGTCTGTGGTGATGGTGGTGCTCACTGGCATGGCATGGTGAACAACCCCCTGGAGTGCTTGGGGTGTCCACCATTGGGCACTCATTTTTTCTGCTCCTGTATCTTTCTCATGAGCTCTCCATATGGAGGTAACTTGTCCATCCAGTCCCTAAGATGCAGATTGGTCACTATCTGGTCAGAATACATGGCCTCTTACAACTCTTGCTTTGCTCAGGCATAGTCCATGTCCTCGATCTAGAAAGTCTGTGTCGCCTTCCATTACATCAGGTGTTCGTAAATAAGAAACTCACACTGCATAGAAATCGAGCACACCAATTGTCAGTTGTAAAACTGTCTTATTGCACAACTAAAAATCCTGCAAATGTATACTAGTGTGCAAAATATACAGATAAACATGCAAAATATGCTACAAAAAGTGGACACCCATTCCTGTTTGAAAAAACTCCAGCGCTTTGAAGGCACACCCTCTTCCTCGGGGGCATGATCCATGTCCTCAGCTAGCAAGCTACCTTTCCAGCTCTCATTTTGCACCACTTTTTCCATTCATATCAGGAAGTCTGACAGCCGTTCGCTCTCGTTGTTTCATTAATTTTTTTTTTGTGGGGTGCCAACAGGGAGCTCCAGTCCCTCCATCAGAGGGACTCATCCTCTGACCCGAGAGTCAGGTCATCATTGACCCTGTCAGCTCCTGATTTCGCTGTTTTTCTCCCAGGCCCACAGCCATGCAATGGGCAGAGCAGTTTGCTCCGCCTCAGCGGAGGCAGCCTTATGCCCTGGATGTGGGCCCTCCCCATTTTTGACGGTGCACCTGTGCTGATACCCAACCACCACTGAGTGTCAGTCTACAGCATGACGTGTGATCACCCTTCCCCCGAGAAAGGAGAGTTGTCTTTGGAGACTCACCCCACCAATCCCCAAGCAACCCAGCCAGCTCATTGTTTCATTAATGACAACTTCATCACTGTTCACTCAGGCTTTTCCACACTCCAAAAGCTATCTTCCAGCATGGAGAGATAGTCAAGAGGGGTAGCACTGGGTCAGGTGGCATTCAACTCTACAACAGAGTCCAATGGTGGTCTTGTTAGTTGCTCACCCATTCTTGCCTTCTTCGTATCTTCAGAACAGGTCAGGTTCTGTACCATTCCAGCAGCCCATTGTATTCACGTAACAAAGTCCTCCCCCTACCCCAACCCCCACTGAAAATAGGCTTGATTCCTGAGAACATTCTCAGTCTCAGTACTCTTTGAACTCTCTCAGGGGCTTCTGGGCCTTCTCCAGTAAGGATCCCACTGCATGGAATAATGACTGCTGACATCATTGTACTCCCAACAAGTGCCACAAATTCTTGCAGATCTTGAACAGCCTTCCCTTCAATGGTAAGCAAGACCTTTACTTTTGATGTCCAGTCCTTCTCTTGAGGCTGGTTCAGTGTGCTATATGTCTTTGGGGAGCTTCCCCGGCTGAGAAGATGCCACACTTCTTTGGTATTCTCTGAGGTAAAAGTGCCTAATAATTGCAAAGGATCAATATCCTTGTCACCCTCAGCCATTATAATTTTAGAGGTTTGACTTTAGATGAAACAGTAGGCTTTAAATTTCCCAGTTGCCTGGAACTCCTTGAGCAAAACCTCCAGAATGATATCTATAGTGGGGCCCTCCTTGACATTAGTGACCGTTAACATCCTCTTAGCAGCCAACCTCTCAGCAAAACACCAATTTTTCACCTCCTGAAAGGTCATTTTGACTTTTCAAAATTGAGGGAGCTTCCCAAACAGTTGCAGGTGGTAGGCAATCAGGTGATATCTGTAATGCCTTGAGAATATGTATTATGTCACCATAGAGGACATTACACTACCGCTGCCTTTTGGGCTCAAATAAAGTTGAGGGGCCTGGGTCAATATTTCCTGTGAGTAATCATTACCCAAAGATGTTGAGTCAAAGTTCAGATGTAATCTGTGTGGTTCCTCCACCCAAGGAAAGATTAAGTGGGTTAGATAATTTGCTAGTACTTCCCCCTGGGAAGCAATACCAACCCACGGTGTTCCCCACCGTCATAGCCTTCCAAGCTTCCACACAATGCAACAACCATTTATCCAAATATAATTATTAGCAACTACTAATAATATGTATGCAACACAAGATTGCGAACAAATTACAAGGTGTAGCAGGAATGAGGTCCTTGAGCAGGAAGGATTAGTGTAGGCAAATAGTTAGCATTTGTCACTAGTTTGCCTGGTCTTCAGATGCCCTTCAAGGCACAGCCTACATGGAAACATAGACTTTGTCAGCAGAAAAGGACCAGTAGGCCCATCTAGTCTGCTCCTTTTCCTCTGCCTATTCCAACACCTCTGACCCTATTTGGTCACTCCTTCCCCCCCTTCCTCTAACCAATTTGCCCCTGTGCCTGTCCCACACATGCTTGAAGATTCCCAGAGTCTTTGCCCTCACTACTTCCTCTACCAGGCTGTTCCAGTCATCCACCACCCTTTCTGCAAAGTATTTCCTCAAATCTCTCATAAACTTCTCCCTTAGCTTCATTGCATGCCCCCATGATCTAGTGCCTTATATCCATTTCTGTTATATTTGGTTGTATGTATCATTGTATTTTAGTCCATGCGTGTTACTTGATTTAATTGTTTATCATTATTAGCAGACACTGGCTGTTACCTGTATTATGTATTTTTTTGTGATATTGTTGTTTCCTGTTGTACTCTCCCAGGTTGTACCTGAAAATAGACATTTATTTATCTAGTGTACCTTACCTAGTTAACAAAATCTACATAAAAATAATTTTCTCTGAAAGAGACACCCCACCTGCACCTTTTTCACCCATGAGGTACTTGTAGATCTCAATCATGTCCCCTCTCACTCTCCTCTCCTCCAGAAAGTATGTGTTGAGTTCCTACAGCCTTTCCTTGTGTGACTTTTTGTGCAACCCTCGTACCATTTTGTATAACCTCCTCTGTACCGCCTCCACCTTGTCAATATCCTTGTGGAGGTGCGACCTCTAGAACTGGACACAGTACTCCAGGTGGGGCCTCACTAGTAAGCGACACAACGGCAGCACCACCTCCTACCTCCAGCTAGAAATCCCCCTCCCAATGCACCACAGCATCCTGCTAACCTTTTCCACTGCCTTGTCACACTGACCTGCTACCTTAAGGTCATCAGATATGATGACCCAGAGATCCCATTCTTGCTTGGTGGCTATAAGTACCTTTCCCCCATCTTATACATAGCTCCTGGCTTTCCCCACCCCAGGTGCATTACCTTTCACTTTTTGGCATTCAAACCCAGCTGCTATACCCTTGACTACCCCTCTATTTCCCCTACATCCCTTTGCATTCTCTCCATCCCTTCCTGAGTGCCCTCTATGGCACAGATGATTGTATCATCCATTAAGAGACATACCTTCCCCTCCAACTCCTCAGCAATGCCACTTATGAAGACATTGAAGAGGACTGGTCCCAGCACTGATCCCTGTGGCACCCCACTAGTCACTCCCCCATCCCCTGAGTGTCTACCATTTATCATCCCCCTTTGCCTTAGTTTCTTAAGTAGCCTCCTGTGTGACACAATGTTGAAAGCCTTACTGAGATCCAGATAGACCTCATCCACTGCTCCCCCTTGATCCCTAGTAACCCTGTTAAAGAAATCCATGAGATCTGTTTGATATGACTCCCCCCTGTGAAGTCATGCTGCCAGTGGTCCTACAGCCCATTTGCCTCCAGGTACTCCATGGGCCTCTCCTTCAGTAGGGTCTCCATTAATTTCTCCACCACTAATGTGAGACTAACAGTCCTGTAGTTGCTAGCCTCCTCTTTGCTACCACTTTTGTGCAGAAGGACTACATCAGGCCTCTTCCAGTCCTCTGGAACTACCCCCATCTCCAATGAGGTGCTGAATAACATTGCCAGAGGGGTGGCTAGCACCATGCTCAGTTCTTTTCGGACCCTTGGGTGAATCCCATATTGCCCCATTACCTTATTCTCCTTTAGGGCTTCCAATTCCTTCTGGACTCTCTCTGCCAGGAATGGACTTGTGTCCACTCGTCCCTCCCCCTGATGCTTGCTGCTACATGCTGGCCCCTCTCCCCACCCCTTGATTGTGAAAGCTGAGCAGAAGTAATCATTTAAAATTTCAGCTTTCTCATCTTCCTCTGCACAGTTCCCCCAACTCTCCTGATTCTCACTATCCCTCCCCTTGTCTTCGTCTTTCCACTCATGTATCTGAAGAAGGTCTTGTCCCCTTTTTTGACCTCCTTAACTATCCTCTCCTCTGTTTGTGCTTTGGCTACCCTCGCCCTCCTTCCTGCCTCCCTTTGCTTTATCAGATATGCCTCCCCATCTACTTCCATCTGGGTCTCTTTGTACTTCCTAAATGCTGTTTTCTTCTTCTTCTTCGCTGCTTTTTCCACCTCCTTAGAGAACCATAGCAGCCTCTTCCTCCTCCTCCTTCCCTTCCCTTGCCCATGCCCTTTAAACAGCATGCCATTGCTTTGGCTATCTCCTCCTTAACCCTTCTCCACTGAGTCTCCGCTCCACCCAGCCATCCTGGCTTAAGATCTGCCCTTCTGAAGTCTTGGACCCTCATCTTAGTGTGTTTTTTCTCCTACTCAATCCATATGCCAAATCATACAGTACGATGATCACTTGTACCCAGGGGACTACTCACTGGGACTTCTGCAATGTGTTCCCTGTTTGTAAATGTAACTCCCCTACAAATGGGGGTTCCCGAAAAGTCCTCCTCGAGCTTGCCTAAATGCTCACTGCCAGGCTGCTGTCCTGCGTTTTAGCAGTTTAAATGTGACTGCCAGAGAGTGCCTGTATAGCCTCTGTGTACTGTCTCTTTAAGAGCTGCCTGGATTGCAGTCATAAATAATCTGAGAGGGAGCTCTTTTAAAAGATGTAACTATTTACTGAAAATCATTTAGAGTGATAATGATAATGTAATTTGTTTAACCTGCCTTCTTTGCAGCTGTGCAGCAAGGACTGTTTTGTTTATCTCCACTATCTCAGTCCTGGACTGCGAATTGGACCAATCAGTACTGGTGGGACCTAAAATGGAGCCGGACTACAGGAGCTGTCTGGAGTCAAAATCTGTAGGAATTGTAGTTCTGGGCTTTTTGCGCCTTTTTGCACCTGAAGGGGGGGCCTTCGTTGTGACTGACAGGAGGATCAGCCAACTGAACATTTTGGATCTTGGAGAATTTCCCAGACTTCTGCAGCTAGTTTTCAGTTTTGAGCTGAGAAGGGAAGAAGTAACAGCTCAAGTGATTTTGAGCAGTAGTTTTGTGTAGTTTTGCAACTGTGAAAGTGCTGAGTTTTGGCCTGCCTGTCTGTCTGCTTTCCTTGAGAGAGAAAATAGCATTTATTTAGACTGAATCTGAGTTGTGAGGACTATTTAAGCCACCGGACTATGACAGGGCTTTAACCTGAAGAAGACTGAAGATTTGCTGAACACGATCGGCCTGTCAGGATTTCCAGCTGCTTTTGAATCCCTGGTTTGTGCAGAGGCTATTCGATCATGACCGGAGAGTGGTTTGCCTGGTACCGTAGAATCCTTTACATGTAAATGTGCTGTGTATTGAAAGTGGGTCATGATTTGGTTCCCCCACTGTGTGAACTGTGTTCTGCTTGCTGGAAGCTTTATCCAGCCTAATCGGACTGAATCCGCGTTCATCTCCATGCGGCCTGGGCCCATGCCACGCTGGCCCTGCCAGACAGCCCCACTGCACAGAGAAAGCCACTGATGAGAGATCTGCCTGGGGATCAGCCCCCTGCTCCATGCTTGAACAGGAACAACACCTCGTCGAATCGTGTGGGCCCTGCTTCTCCTGGCACTCCAGATTAACCACCTGATGCCTCGATTTTCATCCAGTCTGTGTCCAGTCTTGGGTATCATGAGTAATCATCAGGGTAGCTCCCTGCAGCAACAGCCTAATCTAAAAGTGTGTCATCTGATTATCTTGTTGTTTTTCTTTTCACAAACTGAGCCCTCCGGCTCCGGATTACAAATGGTGTATGTTGTGCATGTTGTTTTCTTCCATCACAGGGCCCCAACCAGCTGCAACATTCCTGGCTAGCCCACCATTCTCCATCTGGGTATCCAGAGTGTGTGACTATTTATGGACCCTGAAGTGCATGCATAACTGTTGATTGATTGAGCCTTTAAGCAAATTAACCTGATTACGCCCTTCCCTTGTTCAAGCCCCTTAAATAAATCAGATCTAACTCTTTTTTGCAATTACCCCAACTGTGGTTCCAGTTTGTTCAAGAGTACTGTACTGCTGTTATTTGCTGTGTGTAACCTTGTTTTACAGGAGGCCCCCAGGGCCGGGCCAGAGGAAAGCCCTGGTTGTAAGTGCAAACAGTGTGGGTACTTGTGTGGTGTATCAGAGGTATTGTGAAAGCGATTATTGTGAATTGTTCCAGCCACTAGTAAGGAAAGAGGGGGGAGGGTTACAGGGTCCCGGAGGGCTGTGCCCAGGTTAGCTTGACCACTACCAACCCTGACCTAACCTGTTACTAGCCAAGCAGGCAGGGGTAGTAGCCCTTGGGATAGTGCCACCTAGGGGTTACATAAATACTAGGTCAAGCACTGCCACCTTTCTAGTGGGTTCTGTAACCAGCTGCCTGAGAAGTGCCCCTTGTAGGGAGTCAAGGATAGCCCTACTCCTTGTTGTAACTGCGGACAGAATGCTCCAGTGTACTGCTGGCAGATTAAAATCCCCCAAAATCAATACTTCCCCCTTGCTTGCCATTTTGCTAATGGCTTCCCCCAAAGCTTTGTCCAATTTCTCCCACTGTGCCAGAGGTCTGTACACCACCCCATTTGAATAAAGGCCCTTACCCTGTTTCTAGGCTGACCCATAGTACCTCCGGCCCTTCCTTATCCCCCTGGTACCTCTGTATCTCAATGGCCTTTATACCCTTCCTCACATATAAAGCAACATCACCACCATTCCTCCTTGACCTGTCCTTCCAGAACATGGTGTTGCCTGGTATGGCCACTTCCCAGCTGTGGTTGTCAGTGCACTTTGACTCTGTTATGGTCACTAGATCAAAGTCTGCCTCCGCAATGATTGCCTCAAGGTCAGAATACACCATTCTCTTCATCCCTCTCTACCCCTAACCTGTCCCCCTTCCTGCTTCTATCCCTTGCCCCTTCTATTTCCCCAGATGTCGTCTCCTTT
Organism: Neoceratodus forsteri; assembly: GCA_016271365.2. Lineage (NCBI taxonomy): Eukaryota > Metazoa > Chordata > Ceratodontiformes > Ceratodontidae > Neoceratodus > Neoceratodus forsteri. Next base: position 253,043,677 of record CM028137.1, on the reverse strand, counting down.
TCAATATCTCTCGACCTACCCTCCTGACCCTCTCTCCCAACTTTAGTTTCAATTAGGCCTAAAATAATAATGCAGCCCATCCTCAAACAGTACACCATGTCCTTGGCCAACTGTATTGGTGGGCCACTAACCCTATCCAAACTACTACTAGTTAACACCCCTATTCCCATGGAGCTCCAGGCTGAATACCAATGTTTTGAATCAGTATAGGCCCATCCCAGTTGCACATCATTGGCTGGCAATGGCATACTTCAAGCAAACAGCTGTAATCTTGATTAGATGGCCTGGTCCTACAACTTAAAATGATATTAGGCTTTGTAGAATTATATACAGATTTGATCTTACAGGACCTAGAGTCCCTGTTTGGTTACAGATAGTTACCCTAAGGCTAACAGGCCTCCATCTCTGACTGCAGTCCTGGCTGCATAAATCCACTCCATTCTGCAATTTAATGTCACACTTCCAAATCTCCCTCAGCTCTTCTCAGTTGGTCACTCTCTCTGGCAACTCACGCAGGTTCAGCTGGGCTCTCTCTCTCTCTCTCTCTCTCTGATGGTCTCTCGGGATGCCCTGAGGAACCCAGGCCTCTTCAGCTCACTTTCCTGTGGTGATCAGCCCAGTGCCCTTAGTCCCTGCAGGTTTCATTTCTGCTTATCCTCATCTGGTGGGGTTCTGGAAAAGTCTCTGTGGCTGCATGCTAAGACTTGGCTGCAGTGCAGCTTATCCTAATAGACAGATTCCTTCAGCTGCAAACTTCAGTACCTCTCCCTCCTTTAGTGCCACAAGCAGCAGTCTCCTCCTCAGTGGCTGAATAAGCATACTTCTGTGCTAAAGTCTCTGCACAGGTCTATTTGCTCTCATACAAATGAAATGTCTGCTTCTTTCCATACACCACATCACAGTGGCAAAACTGAGGATGTGCTGGAAGATTCCTCAGCCTTGTCAGGAGTAGGCAGTCTCCTGATCGGCTAAGTACCTCTGTGAGCCTCCTGTGGGTGTCTGTCTGTCTGGGTGTCTCTTGATAATTAATTGGCTGTCTCACTTCGGTGCAAATAACAAATTCCCCCAATTTCCCTAGAGCCTTTTGATGGCTCTAGCTCAGGCACTGGTGCCTGATTGGCTGTGCTGTTGTCCACTGACCCCATGGCCATGGTGAAATCAATGGGTCAGAGGGTGAACAATATGACTGCTAGATATGTAGTTTTTGGGACACTGACACCAACAGCTACTTTCAAAGGGTTTCTGCCCTTGAAAAATTATGTATGCCCCCACAGTTGTTTTAATGTGGTTGCTCTAGTGTCTGGTCATCCAGAATGGTAACTGGGGAAATCCCGATTCCATTGTGAGTACTAATATACTCCTCCATCAATGGCTGCGGAGCTGCCTTTAATGGGCTGGGAGAGCCACAGCATTAATGGCACAACAAATCCTAATGTTCCCCTTTACTCCACTCCAGCTTCTCTACCATTCAAAGTCCTTGGAGGCCACAGGTAGCATGAACAATGATGGCAGGAGGCTGTAACTCTGAGGAACCAGGAGGTAAGCCCCCATACAACCTACCCCGTCCTTTTTACTCCAACAGCACTTGCCTACTACCTTGAGCCTGCTCCTGGTACACTCATGCACTATAATGGTTCTGTTGCATTACTACTGTTTTGTACATTTATATGTTCTTTTGTATGATTTTGGACATGTATTGTAATTTACCCAATGTTCCACTACTGTTTATTGTACAATACCTTGTGTTCCAACTGTTGCATAATCGTACAATGTTGTATTGTTTGTACTACCCACATACTATTGTAACTGATCATCCTTCACAACCCTACAGTATGTAACCCCGTCCCCCCAGGTCACACCGTGAGATGAGCAACTTGTTGTTCAGTGTGCCCTCCTGGTGAAACATTTCAATAAATAAATAAAAATACATTAGGTGGTTATACTCTTTTTAATGAGCTCCCAGTTTTTCCACGCTCTCAATCCCTTCCACCCTCTCAGTTTAATTTGGTTGATTGTTAGTTTTGGTTAAAAGGAAAAACAGCAGGCCGGCCTGGTGGCACAGAGGGATGAGGTGCTGTGTGTCTCACTTCTTGCCACACTAGCAACTCAAGTTTGGGAACAAGATCAGGTTGCCAGGAGTGGGGGAGAGGGTTGGGATATGATTGAATGGCCAGCTGACAGCTCTCCTCTCCCAGACTGGGATGGTGAGCTGTCTTGGCTCTTGGCTGTGACCTGGTGGAGGCCTGGTATTAGCACCAATCCTTGAAGGGCTGACATCAGTCAGGGCGAGTGGGAGGAGCTATGGCTCTGGAGTGCATGTGTTCCTCTACATGTATGCATCATCCATGCTGCCACAGCTCCGGGGACCAAGGGTGAAAACAAGAGGAAAAATGGTGGACCTGGGCTTCGTGAAGCCTTGCGCAAGAAACCGCACCTTGCGCTACCACTTCAGTCCAGGGATGATTCTAGATGAGAGTCTCTGGGTGGGGGATGATGGCCCTCCCTTGACCCCATAATGGGGGCAATCCACAGGGGAACTGAGCTCTGGAACAAGGAAGTGAGGTAAGGGATAGTTGACAGTGCACAGGGACAAGACTGGATAGCCATGTGGTCTGACCAGGGAGCGATACAAACTTTTATTAAAAAAAAGGGGGGGGGCATTGTGGAGCCAGAGCTGAGCAGCAGCAATTTTCAATAGCTCCATAACTGAGATATACAATCACCGAAAATCACCCCTTTGGAGCACAGATCCATCAAAATAACTATCACCATCAAACAGAGAAGACTTTGTTGCCTAAGATGGATAACCCTCGCAAAGACAGAGGCAGCGTTTCAGGCAATAAGTCGACCAGAACTTCTCAACCTTCAAGGTCTGGCCTTGAAGTGCAGGCTGCGTCTCAACCAAAGTCAGAGAAAACCATGTCTCCTATTGACCTAAAACTGCAGAGGTTGATCACATCGGTCTCTGATTTAAATGCTAAAATGGACTCATTTGGTACGAGGGTGTCTATGATTGAGAAGATGGTGGAGGGGATACAAATGGAAGTTGGTGATGCTAAGAGGTGAGCAGAGTTGTCTGTGGCTGCAGCTTCACTCCTTGTTATGGAAAATAGCCACCTGAGGGCCCGACTCGAGACGCTGGAAATCCAGGCCCGATCAACTCACATTTCCGATTCTTGGACTGCCCAAGGGGATAGAGAGAGACCATCCCCTCATGTTTCCACAAGAATGGTTGGAGGTTAAACTGGTGCCCAAGGGTCAATATTTCCACTTAGGACTAGAAAAAGCTTACCGGATCACTCCTCGAGGCTACTGGAAGGACTCGGAGATCCCATAAACCCTGCTGGTGGATACAGATGGTGTGGGTACTCGAGACAGGATCTTGCAGCTAGCCAGATAAGCAGGACCAATCACCCAAGATGAGCATGCTGTCTACTTGTTCCCTGATATCAGCTACACTACTCGAATGAGCAGGAAAAGGTTTGATGGTGTGAGGAAGCGGCTGAGGGAAGCATCTGTTATGCATGCCGTGGTCTATCCGGCTAGACTGAGGATCATTCACAATGGAAAGTCTGGCTTTTGTCCGATCCTACCAAGGTGGGTAAGCATGCCTCCCACTTTGTTAACAGCAGCCAAAGCCAATGTCAGGGCACTGAGGCAGATGGTAGTAATTTCAAGGACCTCAAGGACGGTTGAATCGAATGAAGTACTCTGGCATAAAACTTTTGTTGATTCCTTTCCACAGTTACTTATACAGACTTTCTGAGTTACTGTTGTGGGCATGGTACCCAGTTAGATTAGCGCTACAGGACCAGTCAAAAGAGCACTAGTCCCTGTATTGCTAACACGGACTGCAAGAGTGGATTTCCAGTGCTTTCAGTAAGTGCTCCCCATGGAGGGCTGGGGCATTGAGCAGTTTGGCCAGCAGCATTGAAGACCAGGGTTCTAATCCTGGTCTCCAACTTTTTTGTGCACTCTGGACTTAGAATATTTTTTTGTGGGGGAGTGGAAGCAGTGTTTCATGACCCCACAAATTTTAACTTTCCCTGTGATCTACTCCCCCCCCACCCAAGTGAGAATCCTTCAATCCAGGGGGCAGAGCCCCCTGCAAAAACAAAATCAATGGCATTTTTGCCCCACTCATGATGCCAACGGCATTCTTGTTGGCATTATTTTGACCCAGTGCCTGTGGACACTACTTAATTTTATAATTTTTAAGTACTGATTTGACTTTGCTGGGGTTGAAGAAGTCCCCTCTTAGTTTTATACTTTGGCTTCTGGTCATGCTCTAAAGATCATTTCTTGAATAGTGGGGACTGGCTTCTTCTAGATTTGTTACAAATTTAACTTTAAAAAACAATATTGCATTAGTCGCCTCTCAGTTTAAAGAGTTTTTCATTATGAGGCTGCATTGTTGGTGATAATAAGAAGTGCAATTTTGCTGCTTTAATTGTTTTCCTTGGGGGTTCAGTTTACTTTTAGGTAGATAGTATGACGCCAATAGTCCCACTAGGGGCGTGTAATGTTGGATCTTGAAACTAAAGACTTTAGCCTAACGAAACAAGTCATACTGCTCATGAGCTTATTTTTACAGCTAAATACTTTGATCTGTTTCCTAGTATTAATTGTAGTTTGCTCCTCTAAGTGGTATCATAATATTTAGGATGCACCTATCCTAGAGTTAATAAGGGGGCTTATCTTCTCTCTATGGTATGTAATGATGTCTGTGGATTGTCCTGAATATGGCAATGTTATTTGTCTGGTAACGTGAAAACAATAAAAATAAAGTACCAAAAAAAAAGGAAAAAATAAGTATACTATAGAGATTAACTGACAGGACTGGCTTGCGCAGCTAGTTTACTTGCTAGCAACCATTTTGTTACAACTGTATACTTTATGAGCAGGTAAACATTGCTTTAGAATAGTGCTCATGAAGGGCATTGCACTTCCCTGTGTAATTTACCCATTTGCACATTAGGTGGCAGCAGTTCTCCGCAGTAGGAAATACAGTGATTCTCTGAGGAACCTGACTTTTATGCTTTCTCACATTTTACAACATAATGATCAGTCCCATAGGGAAGGGTTAGCTAATAATGGCACTAATGTGGAACACTAACATCAAATGACCTTAAGGAGCTCCTGTTGCCTCAAGGAAAACTTCAGTGTTTGTACATGCCAACCTGTGTCATATGTTTCTTGAAGCTCTTTCTTGTTACTGTGGACAGACGTATTGAAACAGAATGTTAATCCCTTAGACTTTATTTATTTATCGTTTTAAATATTTTACCAGGAAAGACATATACAAAGCTCATAACGGCTCCTTTCCAGATGCTTCCTGGAGGAGGGGTGTGAAAGACAGTACAACAGGAGAAAAATACTTAGTAATTAACGGTATTACAAATAATTATGCAGTACATCTAAAGGGGCATAATCATAAAATTGCAAGGTATAAGAGTACAACAGGTGCAAGCAGTAGGTAAAATTGAGTTTGGATGGGCAAGGGGAAATTACCTCTTCAGGCATAGCGGGGGAGGGGAAAAACAACATGACCAGAACAATATCACGGGGGGGCAGAAGCAGGTGTCATGGATAGTTGCGGGTAGTAATAGAAAGTCATGAAGACGAGACTTAAGGAAGAAAGGAGAAGATGCAGAGCAGATTGACAGGGGAAGGGTGGGCCAGAGTTTATGAAACCGATATGAGAAGGCAGCTAGACCAAGAGATGATTTCCTAGATGGAATAGAAACAGAATAGGAAACATTGCTGCAGAGAGGGTGGGAGGAAAAGGGGGAGAGGATAGTAGGAAGGTGAGGTAACAGAGAAGAGAACCAACCTAGAATCTGGTTATAAAGGAGGCATAATGGAAAAGGCATCTGGCATCAAGAGAGGAGAGGGAGGCGGCAGAGTAGAGCAAGCAGTGATGAGTACGAGGGGGACAGTCTAAGGCAAAATGACAAAAAGAGTGAAAGAGGTGGTCCAGTCTGGCAAGGGTGGATTTGGGAGCTCCACTGTAAACAATGTCACAATAGTCAAAACTAGAGAGAATCATTTTTAAAACAATCTCATGGTGGCTAGGAAGTGGGATACTAATTTTGTTCATGTATAGTGCACCAAGCTTGGGGTGGAGCTTATGGCGAATGGCATAAGTGTGCACCTAAAGACATCTAATCTGCTTAACATAGAAACATAGACTTTGACGGCAGATAAGGACCACTTGGCCCACCCAGTCTGCCCATTTCCCTACCTACTGGTTAAGCTGCAGATTCTAGTTAACCAACAGCCTACTTCCTGCAACCCTCAACTATAATTGCCTTGTGTCTGTCCCATGCATGTTTGAATTCCCTCACTGTTTTAGACCCAACAACCTCCTCAGGAAGGCTGTTCCATGTATCCACCACTCTCTCCGTGAAAAAAAATTTCCTCACATTACCCTTGAGCCGTCCCCCCTCTATCTTTAAATTGTGCCCCCTTGTTCTTACACATCTCTTTTTCTGAAAGATGCTACCCTCCTGGACTTTGTTGATTCCCTTGAGGTACTTGAACATTTCTATCATGTCCCCCTGCCCCTCCTTTCATCAAGAGTATACATATTAAGCTTTCTCAGTCTCTCTTCATATGGCTTCTGCTGCAGACCCTGCACCATTTTAGTTGCCCTCCTCTGGACTGCTTCCATCCTGTCTATGTCCTTGCGTAGATGAGGTCTCCAAAACTGCACGCAGTACTCCGGATGGGGTCTCACCAACTGTCTGTACAGAGGGATAACAACTTCACTTTTTCTACTTGTGATGCCCCTTCCTATGCATCCCAGTATCCCCCTGGCTCTCCTTACCGACTTTTCACATTGCTTACCCACCTTTAGGTCATCTGATATGACTACCCCCAGGTCCCTTTCTACTTTTGTTGTTGTTAGTACCTCCCCTGGTATTGTGAACTCTTCTCCTGGTTTTTTTTTTTTCCCAGGTGCATTACTTTGCACTTCTTTGTATTGAATCTACGTTGCTACATGTCTGACCATTCCTCCAACCTTGCCAAGTCCCTTCTGCTGCTTGTCTATACTGTACTTGAAAACATAATCCTGTTAGCATGATCATGATGTGAAGAGCAACAGATTGTGATGTCAGAAACTGTGAATGATGATATCACATCTAGACAAGCAGCAAAATTAGGTGAAGTCTATGGCCAAAGGTCCTGTTCTAAAAACAATGTTCTCATTTAGGATGAAAAAGGGTGAAACATAGACTTTGACGGCAGATGAGGACCGCTTGGCCCACCTAGTCTGCCCATTTCCCTACCTACAAGATAAGCTGCAGATCCTATTTAACCAACAGCCTATTTCTTCCTATCCCCCACAAAAATTGCCTTATGTCTGTCCTATGCATTCTTGAATTCTCCCAGTTTTAGGTTGTCCCATGCGTCCACCATCCTCTCTGTGAAAAAATACTTCCTCACATTGCCCCTGAGTCATCCCCCTTCTGTCTTCATATTGTGTCCCCTTATTCTTGTACATCCCTTTTTCCGAAAGATGCTACCCTCTTGGACTTTGTTGATTCCACTGAGGTACTTGAAAGTTTCTATCATGTCCCCCCTCTCCCTCCTTTCCTCAAGGGTATACACATTAAGCTCCTTTAGTCTCTCCTCGTATGGCTTCTCTTGCAGACCCTGCCCCATTTAGTTGCCCTCCTCTGGACTGCCTCCATCCTGTCTAAGTCCTTGCGGAGATGGGGTCTCCAGAGCTGGATGCAGTACTCCAGATGGGGTCTCACCAACTGTCTGTACAGAGGGATAAAAACTTCCTGTTTTCTGCTGGTGATGCCTCTCCCTATACATCCCAGTATCCCCCCAGCCCTCTCTACTGCCTTTTCACATTGCTTGGCTTACCTTAAGGTCATCTGACATGATTAACCCCCAGGTCTCTTTCCATTTTTGTTATTTTGTTGTTACTACCCCCTCTCCACATTGTGTGATCTTCCCCTGGGTTTTTGTTTCCCAGGTGCATTAGTTTGCACTTCTTTGCATTGAATCCAAGCTGCCATTCCTCCAACCTTGCCAAGTCCCTTCTCATCCTTTCCACACCTCCTTGTGTATCAACCCTGTTGCAGATCTTTGTGTCATCTGCAAAGAGGCATACTTTTCCTTCCAATCCCTCTGCAATGTCACTTATAAAAACATTAAAAACATTAAAACAGACTGGACCCAGTACTGAACCCTGCGGTACCCCACTAGTAACCCCTCTTTCTTCAGAGTGGACTCCTTTACAATTACCTTCTGTGTCCTGTTGTTCAGCCAATGTTTTACCCAGGCTACCACCCTGGGACCCACTCCCAGGCTGTTTAATTTGACTATTAATCTTTTGTGTTGGACTGTGTCAAATGCCTTGCTAAAGTCTAGGTAGGCCATGTCCACAGCCTCTCCCTGATCTACTACTTTGGTCACCCAGTCAAAGAAATCAATTAGATTCATCTGACAAGACCTTCCTGCTGTGAACCCATGCTGCCTTGGATCCGGTGCCCCACTGACCTCTAGGTACTCAGTAATTCTTTCCTTCAGAAGTGATTTCATCACTTTCCCTACCACAGAGGTGAAACTGACAGGTCTGTAGTTTCCTGCCTCTGTCTTGCTCTCACTTTTGTGAAGGGGAATCATATCCACCTTCCTCCAGTCCTCAGGTACCACACCATCCTCCCATGATTTGTTAAAAAGGGTAATCAGTGGTGTCACTAGTTCTCTCCTTAATTCTTTTAGAATTCTGGGGTGAATCCCGTCAGGCACCATTGCTTTCTTCGCCTTCAGTTTTAGAAGTTCTTTCAGAACCCTTTCTTCTGTGAAAGGACTGAGATTGATCCCCTATCTAGAGTGCTTCTGTTAATTGGATTAGGTACCTCCCCCTCCTCCTCTTTTGTGAATACTGAGCAGAAGTATTTGTTCAGTATCCCGGCTTTTTCACTGTCCCTCTCTGCCCACCCACTGTCCATTCTATTCAGCCTCACTATCCATCCTTTTTTCTTTCTATGCTCTCTGATATACCTATAAAAGGTTTTATCCCCCTTCTCAACCGAGTTGGCTATCTTCTCCTCAGTTTGGGCATTTGCTATTCTTACTACCCTCCCTGCTTCTTTCTGTCTTATCTGGTACAGTTCTCTGTCCTGCTCCTTCTGTGTTTCCTTATACTTCTTAATTGCTATCTTTTTCTTCCTAATCTTCACCACCACCTCTTTTGAGAACCATAGTGGCTTTTTCTTTCATTTTGATTTGTTTATTTACTTCACTCAAACGCTTGTTGCCTCTGTGATAGCAGTTTTCATGTTTCCCCATTTTTGCTCAACCCCTCCTTCTAGTCTGTTTGCTAGTGCTTTTCTAAGGCACTCTCCCATCTTGCCAAAGTCAACCCTCCTGAAGTCCAGAACCCTCACTTTTGTATGGCTTGACTCTGTAGCTGAGTTTATCGTGAACCACACAGTTTGATGGTCACTTGTTCCCAGATGGCTACCCAATTCCAGATCTGAGATCCTCTCACTGTCCCCATTTGAGAGTATGAGGTCTAAGATTGCTCCCTCACAAGTGGGTTCCAAAACTAGCTGTCTGAGGCATGCCACCTAAAGGGCATCGAGAATGGCCCTACTTTTGGATGTGGCTGCAGCAAAGGTGCTCCAGTTAACATCTGGCATATTCAGGTCCCCCATCAACAGTATATCCCCTTTCTCTGCCATCCTAAGGATGCTTTCTATCATATCTTTGTCCATTCCTTCCCCCCGACACGGGGGTCTGTATACAACCCCTGTGCAGATTGTAGTGCCATTTCCAGTCTGTAAGGTGACCCACAGTGCCTCCACTCCTCCCTGTTTACTCTTTTGTTCAGTTGCTTTTATCCCTTCCCTTACATAGAGAGCTACTCTGCCCCCTCTTCTCCCCTCCCTGTCTCTCCTGTAGGTTATGTACCCTGGTATGTTAACATCCCAGTCATGGTTCTCTCTGTACCATGTTTCTGTGGCTGCTACGATATCCAGGCATCCCTCTTCCATCAAGGCCACCAGTTCAGAGAGCTTGTTGCCCAGACTAGGGGCATTGGTACTCATTACCCTCCATTTCTTGATGAACTTCATAGGTTTAGTGAGACAAATACAGACCATGCAGACTATCACTTTCCCTTCCCCAGTGAGTGAGTGATTCAGTTAGTGAGTGAGTGAGTGAGTGAGTGAGTGAGTGAGTGAGTGAGCGTGTTACTTTAGTTTTAATTCTGATAACTGGGCAAGCCCACTGGGAACTAACCTTTATTCCATGGTGACTCAAATAATATAGCAGACAGTTAAACATTGTAAGACAACATTCCAGTTTACAGCATACGCTGTACCTCACATATCAAGAGAAACTTTTATAAATCTGCTGTCCACTTTAAAAGTTTCATACTTCATTTTTTTTTTTGTTTTATTAAGGATAAAACCATTGAACAAAGGCTCTCTTACAACAGAGTCTTTTAGCAAGTTGTAGATTTATATTTAAATACAGAAATAACATAATACTGTAATACATAGGTCGGTGTGTGTAACCACTTACCTGGTTATTATGGAGCTCTGTAAAAACATTTTATTTGGTTTTTGTAAAACTACAATGTGAGGTCACACATGCATTGTTTATCCTTGTTGATGCATGGTTGTCTTCAGCAAGTAAACCTGTATTCTGAGTGTACTTAAGTTATCTGCCTTCCTCCTTGGTAGCACTGTATCTGGGGAATTATATCAGTTGATAAACAGTGTCACCAATAATTATAGAAAAAAATTATGTGCAGATGTGTTATTACTTATTTTTTTTTCACACCATGGGTGTATGAAAAAAGCTCATAATACCCATCTGCACATAAGAGTAGTCTATACTTTACATACACATGAGGTGTGAGATGCAATATAAATGCAAAGAGTAAAGCTTGAGAGGTTTATAAAAGCATCACATACCAAAGGTGTGAATAAAAGTCTGGGTTACACACACCAACCCATGTTTTTGGTCTTTATTTATTTATTTTTTTTAATTACTGGATAGCATTTTTTGAACTAATTGCTATACAATGTTGTGCAGTTTGGAACTCTGCATTTGACTGATAAGTTTTGATTACACCAGGTCAGTTGTAAAGCAAAATAACAAATAGAATAAAGTATGGGGTGGTGTGTAACCAGAATTTTACACACACCTGAGGTGTTGGATGCCACTTCAACCCTGAGAGCGAAGCTTGAGGGGTTTATCGTGGCATCCAACACTGAGGGTGTGTGTAAAATTCGAGTTTACACACAACTCCATATTTTATTTTACATAATTGCTGGGTATTGTTTTTTTGCCACAGCAATTCTATAAAATAAAGGGAAGATGTCTGTGCAGCCACCGTGTCGACCGGGTTTCAGTACAGTCAGTGGTCAGACACGGCTGCTGGAAGGAAGGCTTTCTTTTTGTTTGTTTCTTTTTCAGTTATGAGGCAGTTTTTAATGTAGCCATTTTTGGTTTTTTTTTAAACTTTACTTACCATTGCATCAGAGTGATGGTCTGGTCTGTGGCTGTTAGGGTCTGTTGCAGCGACTCGGAAGAGCGGTGGCTGGTGTTGTGGCATGCACAGCTGAAGGGAAACCCGGTGCATGTTTGCCTTAACAAACACTCCTTTATTATGGCAAATTATGTTACGGGTTTCCTAAGGGAAAAAAACAAAACCCATTAATTATAATATGGTTATTCATGTAATAAAAATGCTTACCAATAATTATACATCCAATAATACAACTATATCAACAAATGATTATACATAATAATCCCACATACAAATTACATACAGTGCAATAATTTAAATGGCAATGAATTGATAAACTGTTGCAGCATAGCATTAATTGGTGAATACTTCAAATCTGAAGGTTAAAAAGAAGCTGGAAGTGAGTTCCACAAAAGTAGGCAGAAAATATTGAAAGATGACTGGGACAAGTTCGGCTTCAAATCAGGACATTCAGTTTAAGTGCATTTGAAGACAGAGGTGACGAAACTGAACTCACTTTGAGATTCAAGTGTAAGGAAAGGAGGAATAATGCTAGTTTTTGACAACATGTAGTGGACCAACTGGGGCCCTCAAGGTTAGCTAAAGTTGTGCTACCCTGAGTACTAGGGCCTAAAAGTGGTGCGGTGCCTCCACCTGGGTAGCAATATGGTGTAGCTGGATGCTGACACACAAGGCTATTACCCCCAGCAAACAGTACATAACCTGCCCACACAGTTCCACCCCAGAACATGACTTTGTAACAGCAAAACAACCCAAAACAAAGAAATGCAATTCACACAAATATTTTATTTAAAAGGGGAGGGCATGGAAAGAACAAGGGGACAGAAGAAAAATGGGAGTGATGGGGTAGAAGTAAAATCCTTGTACTCTGTACAGTAAGAACAACAACGATTTGCCCTGCATGATCTGCCAACCCCTGGCAGTACTTCAAACCCCAAGCAGGTGCATCCAACTTAAATGCCACCAAAGGCCATGGGTAAGAGTTTGCTTTTTAATTGCAGTCGGCACCATACTGGGGGTGCAGTTAATGCTAGGAGGGTAGGAGCTCAGTAGCACTCTTTAACTGTTGTAGGCAAAACACTAATAAAAACACAGACTGCTGCTGAACAATTAAACTGCAAACCATTGAAAAGCTGGCCATATTTGTAATCCACAGTCAAATGGGTGTCCAGAACCTCCACAGGTCTTCTGCCTGGGCCTATCAAAGTGGTAAAGTTCCACCCAGGGCTTCTCCCTCAATCCTCTCACAATCACAATTTTCTCCTTTTGCGAGGCCATAAGCCAAGTGGTTACTCATGGTTTTATAGCTTCATAGATACCTCTGGTGACTGATTATAGAACAGCTGAGATGTCTGGATGGGCTTCCGGCTGTCAAGCAGGCTTCCCAAGGGTCATCTGGAGTTCACTCACCAGTCTTGGTTCTCTCATGGTCAGTCTAGGGCTGCAGGTGCAGTGGGGTCAAGTGACCTTGAAACAGGCAGTGGTCTTTTTGGTCAATGGATCTTCGAAGGAGCCCATCCCCCAGAGTGGAAAGTCACTGGTGGGGCAGAAAAACTCCAGCTCCAATCCTCACTTTCAAACTGGCAGTTTAAAAATATTTTTCTTTACTTCACAAAAGAGTCAGTTGCAGGGATCCCCGATTTCTTTAGCCTGCCAGACCTGCAGTGCCTGGCAAATAGTGGCTCACCAGTTCACAGTTCCTATTTCTCTGTCACACTGGCAGAGCTGGCCAAGCTCATCTTGTTTACTTCAGTTCCCTGTTATATTTACTGAACTCAATGCCCTAGTGGTCTAAAAATCCCCAGGCTGGCTGAGCTCTGGAATGCCAGCCCAGCCATGCAATGCATGCATACAGAGTCTGTAGTGTTCCTAACAGATGATTGGCCAACTTCCCAGGCTGGATATTTGTGACCTCTGACCATTTTCTAGCAGTCTTTATGGAACCCGAAGCTTGGAAGTGCATGGGTGTCGCCCAGTCTGTTTGTATCCTGTGGTTCTGTTTTTTTTTTCATCCTCTGCTGCATTTATTTTAACCCATGGGGGCTGCTTTAGTCCTGTTCTGGCCGCTCTACCTGCCATGTGGATGGATGGCTTTTAATTCTCATGGCACGTAACCCATAAAGGTAAGCTCTATTTTTTTGGGGGGCTTACAAATACAAAGTTGTGCAAAGAGCACCTGTTGCCTATCATTTAGAGTGAGCCAGTCTAGTTTCTTAAAAAAAAAAAAAGAAAACTTTGATGGGTATTATACAGACAGTTTAAAATGAATATATCCAAATGATTATACACAATGTTTATTTTCCGTGCAAGCTCTCAAGAAGCACAGCCATAGAAAAGATCATCATACTCAAAGAAAGGAAATATTTGAGTCTGAACTACAATTTTTCTGATATTGGAAGACAAAAGCAAATGATGCCTACTGTATATAAATCAAATACCAATGGTACTGTGGATGGCATCAAAGTTTGAATGACACTATACCCCTTGTCTCTTGCAGCATGCTCACCAGTGGGACTCACTAGGTCTTCAACTATCCTGTATATCTCAATCGCAGAGCTATCTGGCCTTGGGGCATTCTCTCTGTGCGTTTTATCCATGACTTCCTTGATCTCCTGTTCTGTGACTGGTTCCTTCAGGGCTTCCCAATGCTGGTCCTCAAGCCCTGGGGCTCACAGATTGTAGGAATTGCCTGATTGCTGAGGTCTGAGCCAGCCCAAGCTGTGTTTTTGATGAGTATACAGTGGCTGCTGGTAATATTCTCTAAAAGGAGTGTTGATTCCTTCTGGGTCTACAACCTGACCTTTGTGCCCCTGGATATCCAGGATCTTACTCTCAGCTGACATCTGCTTGAGTCTACAGGCAAGCAGGCAGCCCTACCCTCTTGCCCCTTTGACCAATATGCTTACCAGTCCTGTAAAGACCAAATTCTGCCTGTTGCATTGTTATGGCATTTAATTTCTACCTGATTCCTCTCATGTGCTTCTTTTCCAATTCCTCTAGTTCTTATAGTTCTTATGACAGACCTTCAAAACATGCCCTTCAAATTCCTGTTTCCTTCCTTTTTTTCCTTGCTGCTATGAAAAGCAATCACCTCCCATGTCCTCCTTACCCTGTCCCCACCATTGCTGAAAAGCAAAGGTCACCAGAGAATGGTTTTTTATATATATATATATAGCTGTTCTATGTTTGTACATAGTGCATCCTTAACCAACCCCCCTGAAGCTCAGATGAGGTCCGGTCAACTATATGTACTGTGCTTTGGTGAGAAGTAGGTGTAATCCCTGGTTGAGGAGTGCCACGGTCACCATGTGTCTCTCTCAGAGTTTGCTCGTCCATCAGTGCTATCAGGGCTTTAGCTCCTTGAAACAGTGTTATGCTCCTTCCTCCACTCCTGTCACATAATGGATCCAATATGACACTGACACCCCCCAACCCCAAGCAGGATCACTTTCTCTCTCATATCAAGAAGTGCTTGTAACAGCTCAAAAAACAAACTCTGGCCAGAGCCAAAAGGGCTGCAGCTGAAGAATTTGGTGCAAAAATATTGAAAATTACCAAAGTTACGAGCCTGCATTAGCAAAATGTAACGTAGGCTCATACATTTGTTGTTTTGTAATATTTTTACACCAAATTTTCAACATAGCCTTGTTATGATCCTGCCTCATGAGGAAGGGCAGAGAAAATGTTCAACTCCTGCCCAAAAGGTGATTTCACCAGGGACTGTGAAATCAACTTTTGGGAGGCAAAAACACATTATGGGCAGGAGTTGAAAAATGGCAGCTGTCACATTCATGAGGTGCTGTAAAGAAATGGCTATGTTGAAATGTTGGGGTAAAATATTGAATATTACCAAACTTACAAGCATGTGTTTGCAAAATTCAACATAGCCTCATAACTTCTTTTTTAACATTTTTACACCAAATTTACAACATAGCCTTCTTATGACCCCCACCTCATGAACAATGACGTTCAAAATTTTCAACTCCTGCCCAAAAGATGATTTCATGCAGGGACCGCAAAATCACCTTTCGGGATGTAAAAAAAACACTTTGTCCAGGATTTGAAAAATGATAACTGTCACACTCATGAGCTGCTATAAAGATATGGCTATGTTGTAAATTTGGGGTAAAAATATTGAAAATTACCAAATTTACAAGCCTGTGTTCGCAAAATTCAACATAGGTGCATAACTTTGCTGTATTTTAATATTTTTACATCAAATTTTCAACATAGCCTTCTTATGACCCCACCTCATGAACAAGGTCAGACAAAATGTTCAACTCCTGGCTGAAAGGTGATTTCATGTAGGGACCTCAAAATCACCTTTCTGGACAGATTTGCCTAATGTCAGTGCAATTGTTCATGTGGCAGGGTCCCAGAGAAGGCATGTTGAAAATTTGAGCCAAAAATATGCAAAAATGGCCAAGTTATGCCACTATGTTCAAAACACAATTGAAATACATTGAACCACATACCTGTTTCTTCAGTTAGTGATGCGGCTTTGAAAGTGAAGCCATGTCTGTGGTCCAGAGAGGATTAGGGCATTGGACCCCTGATGGGTAAGTAAGGGCTTTGGGGGATGTGAGGTGGTGGGTGCTGAGTGGAAAGGTCAGTTGAGGGGACAGGGATGGCCACAAAAGACATTGATGGACGGTCTTCTTTTTACAGGGTGAAAAAAGAAAAAGGATTCTGGATCGCAACACTGGGCGATTGGGCACCCCCCAGTGTCATTCTTATGTTTTGGGGGTACTGAGAGGGAGGGTCAGTGAGAATATTAAAAAAAATACAGAAGAGTCCTGTTGAGCTGTCTGAAGATATGCATGTTTGTGTGGAGCTCTGCAAGTTGGATGCTGAAATCTTCTCTAAAACACATAAAATAACTAGCGTGCTCATTTCTTAAGTTAAGAACTTTTGATTGTGGTTCAAGTGGCTTTTCCAGTTAAAAATTGACAAGTTTGTTTCCCTGAAGTTTGGTGGGAGAGGTGCTCCAGTCCAAGGGCCTACTGGTCTGCTCGGTGCAGAAGGAGCAGAGACCTCTCCTGCATTAGTGGTTCGCCCAGAACCAGATGTCAAATCCAAAGCAGCAGCTAAACCATTATTGGCTTCAATATAAACCCTTTTATCAGATTTCCAATCCAAAGTCAGGCAGTCTAATTCACGGATTGAAACCAGTTTAAAGCGAGATTTCCTCCCGATGTGCAATCATTGAAAAAAGATTACAGGGCACAGAAAAAGCAGTTCAACTTAAAGAAAAGGAAATAAAGGCTGTAGCTGCAAAAACTCTTTACCTTGTAAGGAGCGGTCAATGCAGCATTGCATGAACAATTAGCCCAGGCAGCTAGGATGGAACGCTTGGAGAATAACATCTTGAGATGTATCTTGAGGCTTATTGGTTTCCCTGGAAATGTGCCAAATGTTGAATTGAAAGAGGCCGTGGAAGCTACACTCAAGGTAGTGTTTTCTTTGGAAACCTCCTTTTCTTTGGAATCAATATTCCATCCCTCATGCAATCCGAAGGGATCAGAGGAGATAGAATCTCGAACAAGGTATATAATTATTATGCTCTTAACTCTCTCAGAAAGAAATAAGATTCTCCAGATGGCCAGACAGAAGAAGTGTATTCTTAATGAGGGTACTCGGATTCATCTCTATCTGGATTTCTGCCTACAAACACAGTGTAGACGGAAAAGGTTTTTACCTATTATGTCAGAATTCAAAAAAGCTGGAGTGCCCACCGCGCTATTAGTGCCAGCTCATTTGAGAATTCAATTCCAGGAGAAAGCTCTTTTTTTGAGGATCAGGATGCTGCAAGATCATTTTTTGAAATAACATTAAGTTGCCGGAAGATCTTGGTTCAGATTTTGAACAAGAGGAGACAGAAGTCACAGAATATCATCCAGTGTGAGAATAAAATATTTATTTCTGACCCAGTTGAGGACTGAAGTGATGGGACTTGAAAAAACACTTTGAAGCTTTGGATTTAATTTTCTTCTTTAAGTTATTTCTGGGATGTAAAGCTTAGTGTACACATTAATTTTTCTTCTTTCTTTTTTACTTGTAAAATGCTCTTGATTAATTCTATATTATAGATTTTTGTTATTCCCCCAAAAATGGTTACTTAATTTAAGTTAAAATTCTAAAGATCTATCCTATGTCTAAATGTTCTTCTCTCTATTTTTTTGTGAAATTAAATGAACTTGTCTTTAACAGAAGAATAAAAAGTAAAGTAAAAAAAAAAAGAGTCCTGATCATCACACTGTGGGATTGGGCACCCCCAGTGTCACTCTTATGTTTCTGAGGGGGATGCCAAGAGGAAGGGTCAGGTGGTGGGATATCTATAATTTAAAAAAAAATCAGCAGTCATGGCAGAACATGGCACACTCTGCCACATCCGAGATTGCCACCAACTGTACTGCGTATGCGCAACTACTAGCACATGGGCAATAGAGTGCATTGGCCATCTTGGACACGACGGGGTGTGTCGTATTCCATCATGACCACTGACAGAGTAAAGAATAGTGCAACATGACTTCTAGTGGAGACAGCAAGCAGAGTGCTTCACAGATGCAGAGGTGACTTTGTTGCAACTCCAACATGTCGTTCAATTGGAAGGAATATGCTGAGTCCTTTTTTTGATAGCAAGAGATCTGCAGGGCTACACACCCACTGCAGCCCTAAAAATGCAGTCCTCATTACTGGGACCATAAATTGAGCCTAAAACCATTGGTACCCTGTCCAGCCTTCCCTTCATTAGCACCCACCTTCTGTCCTTGTTCTTCATTAAGTTCAGATAACCAGTTGATCCCTTTCTCACACAAAACAGCACTCCTTTTCTTAGAGGATACAGAAGCTTCAAAAATGTATCCCCTTTATCCTTCCCAGCTTTTATACTTCATTTTTAACCAAATGCATTTCTTGCAAAAATATCATCCCCACCCCTAGATTTTCTAAATGTGTAACCACCCTCTGCCTCTTGATGGGGCTACTCATGCCCCAAACATTCCAAGTAATTGCTTTATACTTCATTACTAGATGTGCAGGGGAGCTCTCCCCAACACCATCCTGCACTGCATATATCAATGCTGCAGCCAACTGGGTTAGCAACGTAACAGACAAGAACAAAGAACTGTGTAACTCCAAAACATTTTCAAATACGTAGATCTACTGTGGAACAAACCAATCATTGCCTCTCTTAAGTAGAGGTGCATGAGGTAACCCCACCCCCTCACCCACCCACCGCCAGGCATTAGACATCTACCCCTGGACTTCCGATGATGTCAGCAGTGAGATGGTGGCTTAAATCTTCTCTCTGCTAAGCCCCAAGACCAATCTAAAGGCATCCACTGGTATTTATCATGCAATCACCCGCAAAATCAACAATATCGAAGGTCTTACTTACTAAGAACACCCACACTCCAGCACAAAAGCTGCAACAAGTGCTACAACTAGAAAAATCGACCGCAATGGCCAAGTCTGGTGAAGAAGAGGCCCACATGGTGCTCCCGACCACGTCGGAGGAGGAACAACAGCAATTAGTGGCATTGATCCTTCAAACCGCTAAGACAGTCTCCAAAATAGATGCCACACTATTGGACCTGAAAGCGGATATAAACAAGACAGAATATAGGGCTGATCAGCTCGAACTCAGCTTAACAAATGTGACAGAACAAGCTGATACACATTACAGGCTCCTGCTATTCCTTCTTGCATGGGAACGGAACCTAACGATCAAGTTGGACAACTCAGAGGGCAGGAGCAGGCATCAGAACATCAGGGTCTATGGTGTGCCAGAAGGCTCGGAATCAGGACCCAAGGACATGATCCAGCACCTGCAAAGAATCCTGAGGGAGTCATTAAAACTGTCATCTGACTTTGATCTCTCAAAGAATAGGGCCCATTGCTCACTCGTGCAGTGCCCCAACAATCCGAACGCTCACCCCAGGTCAATTATTGCCAAAATGACCTCTTACAACACGAAGGAAGAGATCCTCCATAGAGCCTGGGGAATGCAAGCAATTTCTTTTGGAGGCCATCGTATCTCCATTGACAACGACTACACTAACACGGTGCAGAAGAGCAGACGCACCATGTGGCCCATACTCAAACAGCTGAGAGCTAAAAATGTTAAAGCTCAAATCCTTTACGCAACATGTCTAAAGGTTGAAACAGGTGAAGGCATCAAAATTTATGAGAACTTGGTTGCAGCGGCTCAGTTCCTGGAGGGTATTGGTATTACTGTCCCACACCTCGTTAAGGAGCACTTCGAGAAGGAGTTACTGCAGTCAGCCTGGGTTGTGGCGCGAAAAGGAGCACTGAAGCAACAACACACCTGATCAGCACAAGCCACCACATTGAGAGCGGACATCTGCACCACTCTAAAGCAATATGGATCTCTGTTCCTTATTGATGGGATTATGTCACGGGACAGTCAGGATATCGTAGACTCCCAAGAAGAGATGGAGAGTGGCACGAGGGGTTCAGCGCAATGACTCACCAAGTAAAGATAACTTTAGAGACACTGTGATCCCTTCCATTCCCTCTCTGTGTGAACTGTGTAGCCCGAACTGCAGGTAAAGACCCCTGATATTGATGCCCTCACGATAGTGAGAGATGACTGTCAGCGCCCATGAGGGGGGGAATTGGGAAGATGCCCACCTCAGAGAGACTGTCTTGATCCAATTTATGGATAACTGAGAGACTGTCTGATGAGAGCAACTTAATAGAACCTGAGGTCCTAATGTGGACTGGCATAAGACTCTGAAGGGAACAGGAATAACACTTGAACATATAATAAGCTATTCAGAGTGTAAACCAGATGGGACTTAAAGATCGATTTGGGGAGGGAGTAGGAAATTAAAAATACAACTGTAGCAACTGTATATGCCTTGCATTATGCCACAATAGCTTAAATGTTTTAATCAAAAGTAATGACTATGGTTATAGGAGACAGAGGGATGGCAGATATTTACAATAACTCAAATGGCAGGACAATACAACTCATGAACAGAGCTGGTGCCAAGTGGGGAGTAAGCTTAACAGATGTTTGAAGGCCCAGAAAGAATAATAAGGAGGGGAAGGGAAGAAATGTGAAATTGGTGTGAAGGGGGCAGATTTACTGCTCACAGCTATACCTGTGGGGGTCTTGAATAACGCAACAGTAAAGGTGGATGCCCTGCCCCATGCCTGGGGGGGGGCCCTCTAGGAGGGGGGGGCCCCCCTCTCCCATCCAAAGGAAATAAATGAGGGAGCGGGAGGTGATGTATTACTAACATGATGTCTATGCGTCACTTAGTTTTAGCCATGCTGCTGATGTTGTCCATGCCCAGGGGAAGAGGGCTTCACCTCACAGATCTCCCTCTTATTGGGCAAGCCCGATATCATCATAGTGGGCCCAGTGTCATTCGTATAGCACAGACCAGCCCACTATTCCTAATAGGGGCTGACCTAGGAAGTATTGATGTAAATAGTTGGTCTGACTGGGGTTAGAGAATCTTGACTGTATTAATCTTCAGATTACAACACCCCAAGAAAAGATTTAACTACCCTGCTCAGCTGGGATCTGAAACAGCTCCAAAGTTCTAGAGGAGATTGGTGGGAACTAGGATCCCAGCTTTATACTACCTAAGTTCTTTAGTACATTTATGCTACTGTTTTTTTTTAGAACTTGGAAAAAGGTTAAAGAGTTTGAATGTGGTTATAACCCCACCTACTGGGGAAAGTTGGGAAGAAGTTAACGTCGTTATTCAGCTTACATCTAAGTTTTTGTATAAGGTAGTAAGGTTGTATCAGTACAGGAAGCACAGGATTCGGTTTAGGATACATGCACACAAGGAGCTAGATCCTTATTGGAGAGACAGATCTCTTTGGCTAGAACCCACTATTTTACTAAGAATTAAGGAGAGAGTCTCAGAAAAGGCGGAGAGATCCTACTACAAGACAGATACATTGGCTAGACCAAACGGAAGCAACTATAGAAATCACAATGGCTCAAGCTGACGCTAAAATACTATCCTACAATATTAATGGGATTAATCATCCAATTAAGAGGAAGTAGTTACAGAACTTTCTTAGGAACCAGAGATGTGATATTAATTTTATCCAAGAAACCCATCTAAATCCTGCAAAGGTTCTAAAATTGAAAACTAAAGGGTACCCTAAATTATTTCATGCCTTCTTGGATAAAGGTAGAAAATGGGGGTTAGCAATTTTACTATCGGCCTCCTTACCCTTCGAGGAAATTGAGGTGGTGATAGACCCTGGAGCGTGATATGTTTTAGTTCTGGGGAGGATACAAGATGTCCAGGTCACATTGGTCAACTTTTACACCCCTCCAGGCTCCCCAGTTGCCTTTTATGTTGATCTCCTTAAGATTATAGCTGAAAAAGATAGAGCTGTTGTCATTGCTGGGGGAGACTGGAATGTGATTTTGAACGGAAAGCATGACTACACATCGGATATACCCACAGCAGAGGACAGAGTGGCCAAGAGTTTCAACAGAGCCTTGAGGGATATGGGGATGACAGATGTATGGCGGGCCAAATATCCGTCAGCTAGAGACTACACGTTCTATTCTGCTAGGCACAAAATGTATTCAAGGCTGGACAAGTTTTTTACTTATACTAAGGATCTATCTCTATTTAACTCAATGCAAGTGGGCACAGCCACACTGTCGGATTATCAACCAGTAGTGGTGGAGGTTGAATTGGAGCTCCCGGGGAAACCCACACAATGGAGGCTAAACACTAGTCTGCTCAGGGACAAACAAGTTAGGGAAGAAATTAAAAAAGTCATAAAACAAACAATAGAATAAATGATAGGCCAGGGACAACAGCCCAGATGCTGTGGGACACAATAAAGACAATGGTAAGGGGGAAAATAATATCTATAGCCACCCATAAAAAGAGAGAAAGAAGGAAACAGCTGAACACACTACATGACCAGCTTAGAATGATGGAAGGACTACAAAAACAAACATGGAGTAAGGACAGAGAAATAGAGATAAGGAATATTAAAAATAAAATACAAAACCTTAGCAAAATTGAAACAGAGAAGGCTCTCCAATACCTAAAACAATATTTCTATGAGGGGGGTCTAGGGTAATCAAATTAATAGCCTACAGACTTAAATAAAGGTCAGCCTGAGCTAATGTCACAGCCATCAGACACCCTACCCAGAGAAATATATCCTATAAATTGGAAATGATAGCAGAATCCTTCGTTACCTATTATAAGGCACTTGATCACCCGCAGAAAGAAACATACCCAGAGGAAGCCAATCCCTTCCTCAGGCAACTAAAACTCCCCAAACTTATTCAAGACCAACAACAAACCCTGATGACACTGATCTCGGGGACAGAAATTGGGTCTATCATAAAGAACCTGAAGGTGGGGAAATGCTCGGGCAGAAACAGTGCCTTTATTACCGAATGTCTTTAATTTAGTTTGGCTGGAAGGGGAGGCAGTCCCCACATCGTGGAATTATACTACAATCACGGTTATACCCAAAGAGGGGAAGGACCCTAAAGAATGTAGCTCATATAGGCTTATTTCCCTATTAAACGTAGACTATAAGATTCTCACAGCCATAATAGCAGCCCACCTAAATCCCTTACTGGCCGAATACACTTGGATCAAACAGGCTTTGTAGAAGGCAGACAGGCCCCTGAAGGGGTCAGATGAACTATTAATATGATATAATTAATAGACAACATATCCCCTCATGTATAATGTGCCTCGACACTGAAAAGGCATTTGATCGGGTCACTTGAAGCTTCCTATTTGCAGTTTTGGACTGACTGGACTTCCCCCAGACATTCATAGAGACCATTAAAGCTTTATATGCCTCCCCACAGACCTATGTTAGGGTCAACGGGGGTATTTCCCAAAGGTTCAGGCTTGGGAGGGGCACTCAACAAGGATGACTGCTCTAACCGCTCCTCTTTGCCATCCACATTGAGCCCTTAGCCCAAGCCATCAGAGAGGACCAGGGGATTCATGGGGTGAAAGTTGGGGACACAGAGCACAAGGTCTCCCTCTACGAGGATGACGTCCTACTCTACATGTCCAGACCAGAGAAGTCTCTTCCCAAATTGTGGAATCTTCTAGATTTGTTTGGAACATACTCAGGATATGCTCTAAATAAACAAAAAACACAAGTACTAAAATTACTACAACCTTTCCCCGAAGATTACCCAGTTGGTCCCTCTGATCTGGAACTCTCTGAAATTAAAATACCTTGACACTGTCATTACTAAAAATACTGTCACATTATTCACAAATAACTTTGATACCCTGGTGAGTCAAATTAGGAAGGATATGCAAGGATGGGAGCTTCTTAACCTCCCTCTTTATGACAGAATACAGTCATAATGAATATATTGCCCAGGTTCTTATATCTTTTTCAGTGCCTCCCCATCAAAATTCACCATAATTGACTACAAATATGGCAGAAAACCATTACAACATTTATCTGGGCAAACAAAAGTCCCAGAATCAAGAGCGCATCCATGCTCATTAATGAAAAGCATGGGGAAAGAATATTGCCAAACCTGGAGGATTACTACCTTGCAACCCACCTAAAGAATTGCTCCTGTGGTTGGCCCAGGACTATGTAGCCCACTGGAAAAATATAGAGATTGTAAACACAGAGGGAGCCCCACTGGGTGCCAGGGTGGCTGGTCCTGAGCTGCCAACAGGACGGCACCATAACCCTAACAACAATAAGAAACACATTGTCGGCAATGAGGAGATTATGGACTAAACATAAACTCAGTAACGAGTTATGACCACTGAGCTGGTTTGCATGGTATTCAGACTTCGCCCCATCGACTCAGGATCTAACTTTTAGAAAGTGGGAGAGGCTAGGCCTAACTACCCTCAAACAATTCAAGGATGGAGATAATTTACTGACATTTGATCAACTTAAGGAAAAATTCAACTTAAGACAAACTGACCGCTTTAGATTTTTACAAATCAGAAACCATATAAATACACTGAGGGCTCAGGGGGCTCAGACCCCAGCTACGGGCAACCTGATGAACACCATGATAGAGATTCTAACACATCAAATTGTCAGGAGTCATGTCTCAGCCCTATACTGATCTCTTAGAGAAGGGGGGCCAACCACATGGAGTCACTTAAATAATGAGATTGTGGAGAGGCTGATGGATGGAGACTGGGAAACAATATTCCTACAAGCAAATAAAACCACTTACTCTCCACGATGGTGGGAATTTGAATGGAAGGTGAGAACTTGCTTCTTCATCACTCTGGTGATGAAGAACAAATGGGATGGAACCCACCCCCCATCTTTTTGGAGGGAACAACAATAACCAAGGGCTTCCCACCTTCATATATTTTGGCACTGCCCATGTGGCTCATTTTTGGCATCAAGTCAGACAGGCGATGGGGGACATTCTGACAATAACTGATGACGTCGGACCAAAGCATATGGTGTGAGGACTGCCTCCTGGGGAGATGAAAGAGACAGATAAAGTATGCCTATGGAACATACTTATAACAGCCGCACACAAAGCAATCACCAGAAAATGACTAAATCCTGAGCCTCCCACCATCCAGCAATGGATGGAGATAGTTCAGGAAATACATGAGATGGAGGAGCTTACACACTCAATTAATTCTCGCACACAGCCCTTCATCCATAAATGGACTCAATGGGTAGTGTGGAAAGATCATCACATGATGGGAGGAGAGTGGAGAGGGGAAGAGGGGTAGATATGAATGAGGAAAAGTAAGATGAACCCATGATCTGTAAAATAACCTAGAATGAAATGGAAAGACAATTGTGTTAACACTGGATTGTAATACCTATGACTTTTACAGAATGGAATGTAGAATGGAGTTCTAGCCATGATAAAATGAACTTGTTATAAGGTGAACCTTGTGAAATGAAAAATGTATCACTGACCTGTGCATAAACTTACAATAAACTTAAATAAAAAAAAAACAGCTACCTCTCATGCCCCTGTCTCAGCGCACACACACACACACACACACACACACACACACACACACACATATACACACAAACACACACACACACACACAAACATATTCACACACATACACACTGTCATCAAGGCACAGGTCAGGAAGTATAGGAAGACCAGGAGCAGGTATAAAATTCACAAGTAGCGTTTTATGTTTTTTCAATAACAGTAAAATAAAAAATAAAATTGTTCTGTGTAACTATTTACAAAGGCAGTACAAACACAGAAAACAAAGTCCTCATCTGGGATGTCTCTAATTCCAAGTTTCAGGCTTGCTGTCTCTCTCTCTCTTGCAAAAGTATTGCTGCCTTTTTTATAAGTCTTTGCCTGGGAACTTATTAAAAATGCATCCTGTTTTTCACAAAATGTTCTTGTCAGTTTCCTTCCTTGCTGGTGCAACAAAACAGTACATGGTATCCCAGAACTGACCTCCTATTGTCAGCTCTGCAAAGAATTTGCAAATCAGCATCTCAGGTTAACCCCTTGAGCTCCAAATAGCTTTTTGCAATCATTTCAACAATATAACCATATACATTTTCAAACCAGGGGATCCAACTTTCACATAAAGATTCACACATAGTTTGTAACTTCAGGTATGCAAGGGGAAAGAAAATATAGAAACAGCAAGTGAAAGTAGAGAGATAGTGATGGGGGGATAGCGAGACAGTCGGAGTGGCCAGTTGCTAGGTTTCACAAGAAAAAGTCACTGCAGTCAGACAAACAAGAGACAGAACAGAAGAGGATAAAACAGATCCTTGCATTTAACTCTTTCTGCATAACAAATCTTTCTACATAACAAATTGGACAGGGTCTTATTCACTCCTGTCACAAACACACACACACACACACACACGTCGACCAACCCCAGAGCTGTAACTAATTAATATTATCATTCTGGACCCCCCTCTTAGATGGCTCCTTTACACTCTGTGTGTACCCATAGATAACATGCAGTAGATGAATATTACAACTCTTGGATGTACTTATTACCATTTGCGGCAGTCCTGCTGCTTTGAGTCAAATATCTTGAGAGGCAGGAGCCCTCTCTACTTCTTCAGCATGTTTATTGCTAGTCTGACCTTCAAGGCTCACCTATTGATCTCAGAACACAGCGGAAGATTGAAAAGGGTCCCTAATCAGGTATGCAAGGGAAATCTCCCCTCTAGATCATTCACAGTCTTGTGAATGTTGCCTTCCCACCTGATTCCCTCTTGAACGTGCACAGGGCAGTATGGTCACCTTCTCATTTCCCTCCTCAATAGTATTTACTCTCATGAAGGCCACCCTCCCCTGGTTCCTTCTCAAACATGTGCATAGCCATGTGGTTGCCTTCCCATTTTTTCCCTGAATCTTGTGCACACTGAAGTAGACTGCTTTCTTCCTACATGGCAAAACTCCAAATTCATCAGGTCTGAATAGTTTCTGCCTGGATGGAGGGACAACAAGCAGGCCTATATTGGTGGAGTGGTGAGGGTGAATTGGATGGTAGGGAAACAGGAGCTTCTAAAAACATCAGCATAGCAATGGCCCCTTCCCTCTGTTTGGTTAATCAGTGCACATTTGTGCCAGTCAAAAGTTTCTCTACCCAGGGTTGCCCCAGCCAGTGCCTCCCCAGCCTCTGTTAAACCTTCCCAAGTTAATTTTCTGAAACGGGGCTCTGTGTTGGCGGCCCAGTACAGTCATTTTCATATTATCCTTTGAGGAGCATTTTCCCACCTTAGCTTGACTTGTTGAGTGTGCATTCATGCTCTGCACTTCTCTTCTCTCCTCTCCTGCCTGCTTAAACTATCCCAAAGTTAACCAAGCACACTGTAATAACTGTTCTGCCTTGAACCAGTGAACATAAAAGCATTTAAAAACAGCTCACTGTATCATTATGTTGGTGTTCAGCACAGCAAGCCACTTCACTAATTGATTGTCTGTTGATACACAAAAAAAGTTCATATAGTGCTGTAACAGACATAATCAGAGTGAAATTAATGTCCCTTCAGCCCTCTGGGTCCCTTCCTAGATGTTCTTCTTCAGCTTGACCCATGCTCTCTCAATCCTTGTCTCCTGCCACCCTGGAATCGATGGATGCTCTGACGTTCCCTCCCCTGTATCTCAGCAGACCTGGCTGTTTCTTCACAGGTCATCTGCATGCCACTTTTCCACTTGAGTTTTCCTTCCCTGCCCTCCTGTTCTTGGTAAAATTAACTCCCGGGCCAGTTTGGGGAAGGTAAATGTCTCTGTACTCTCTCTTCAAACAAGTCATAGGATAGCCGATGGTCTGAGGGAGCAATTGATACCTTACTCCTTTGCTAGATCTCAAACCTGGTTGAAAGATTTCCTGTTGTCAACAACCCATTTTGGAAAGTTGAGTTGGAGAGACAATTTTTCTCCGTAACAAATTAGATATTTAGTAGCCTTCACTTTAACCAGGGTGTTTTCCCTGTCTTTGTAACACAGGAGGTGAAATACTGCAAGTCTTGGTCTAACACCGGGTGTGACAGGAAAGGGGACCAGAGACCAGGGGTGTAGTCCTGCAGTGTCTCATGGGAGCTCAGACCCCACACTTCATATTGACAGGGAGCTCAGCTCCCACACTTCTTAAAGTCTTCAGAGATTTTTTTTAATCAACTGAACAGTCTTTGAAGCATAGCTGTAAGAGAATTTTGTTTTATAGCTTCTCTGCTGAATTCCTTCATAGTCTTTATTTGAGCACAAGATGATCTGAAATCAGGTTCAGCTTGTGGCAGTGGGGCCACTGGGCTGGGACAGGCAGAGACATTGTGATTATCCTCCAATTGAGTAAAACAGTCTCCTTTTTAAGTAAATTTGTTTGTTTACTAAGTTAAGTTACTTTCCCTACTAAGGTAAATAAAGATAATGTAACCCTCTGTCTAGTTATGTTTGCTAGCATGCACATGCAAGAAACATAGTGCCACCATACGAGTTTTCATAGGTGTGCCACCCACACTTCCAGTGCCCTGCTCCTTTTTGCAGGCACGGCCACGCCATACCAATGAACATCTGAGCTGTCTATGACAGCCGTTCAGATGCAGTGCCGAACAGTTCTGAGAAAAACACCATTACAATCAGCAGTGGTAACGTGTAGGCAATTTGCATGATGCCATCAGCAGTATGCAAATTGCCTACACATCAGCACTGCATCTGAACTGTCATAGACAGTTCATTTCTGATCCCCGTCGGATCCAGCTCCCCCCCATGAACACCTAGGTAGCATGCTGGGAGCCCACCCCAGTGTGCTCATGCACTCCCTTCCACCCCCACACACTGTATGACCCATGGAGGTGCCCAATCCCCTGTCAGCTCCACTGCCCCCCAACAAACTTCCTGGTGCCATGCTGGAAGCCCACCCCAGCATGGCAAAAGTCCCACATTGTCTTTATAAAAAAAAACACCTAAAACAAAAGAAAATGGTCCCTCACTGACTCTCTTGCCCCTTCCCCAACCTGCGCCCACTCTCTGCATACCCCACCTCCCGACACACACTCTCACCACATACTTACCTCTGGAGGCTGGCGCAATGATCTTCGGTGGACCAGGAACACATCCGCACTCTTCAAAGCCGACCTCGAATTGAAGAAATGCCGGTAAGCTGTATAATGAAATAAATGTTTGTTTTTTTTAACTTTGGTGTATATCTCAGCCATTTTGAGGAATTTTTTCACCAAATTTTTAACACAGGGTTCTTGGGACCTCACCTCATTAACTCAATCACTGTCATTTTTTTATTCAGTCCCAAAAGGTGATTTTGTAGTCACTGCGTGGAACTACCTTTCGGGACCAAGTAATGAAATGACAGTGTCACAGTTCATGAGGTAGGCTCCCCAAAACCCTATGTTGAAAATTTGGTAAAAATCCCAAAATGTCTGTTTTACTAGTGTGCGTTACGTAGTTCCTATGCATGATCGTAACCTGAGGAATGTTTACTATTTTCACTCCAGATTTTCAACATTGCCATTTTACCACACTTCCTTATGAACAGTACAGCTGTCATTTTTCACATCTTACCCAAAATGTGTTTTCATGCATGTAGTGCTCAACGACACAGTCGGTGTGCAAAATCAATGTTTGGGACAGATTAAGAAAATCACAGTAATACTGTTCATGAGCAGAGGTCTTAAAATGGTTATGTTGAAAATTTGGTGACAAAAGTCCATAAAATGACTGTGTTACAAGCGTACATTACAGTTTCCATGCACCCTCGTAAGTTCATGAATTTGTGATATTTTCAGTCCAAATTTTCAACACTGGCATTTTTCCACACCTCCATATGAACAGTACAGCTGTCATTTTTCACACCCTGGCCAAAATTTGTTTTAGCACTTCAAGCACAGAAATGTGTGACCTCTGTGGGAAATCAGTGTTTGGGACAGATTATGAAAATCACAGTGACACTGCTCATGAGCAGAGGTCCCAAAATGCCTGTGCTGACAATCTGCTGTAAAATATCCCCGAACTAATTACATTAGGGGTATGCGTTGTGCTGTTTCTATGCACACTCGTGACTTCACCAGTTTTTTTTTTATATTTTGACTCCAGATTTTCAACATTGCCATTTTTTACACCTCCCCATTAGCAGTACAGCTATAATTTTTTCACATCCAGTTCAAAATGTGTTTTTGCACCTGTGGTGCCAAATGGTGTAGTTGCTGTGCAAAATCAGCTTTCGGCTAATGAACTGATATTGGCATTGTTCATGAGGCGGGGTCACAAAAAACCTATGCTGAAAATTTGGAGTGAAAATACCAACGAACACCCAGGGTGTTAGGGTTTCCAACCATAACGCCCCACCCTGTAGAGACTGAAAGGCTTCAGGGGTGTGACTTGGGATTGTCGCCTGTACTGCTTATCCCATTTCACCCCCACCCACACCCTGCAGCCAGTGACAGGCATTGAGGTGTGCCTTGGACTCTTCGGCCTCAAAGTTCACCCCATTCTCCTATACTGCACCCATCTCACTGTATTTCCTTATGGAATGGGGTGGCGTAAGGCCCAAGGACCCCAGGCATGACCAGACACTTGCGGGTGTCTGCAGGGTAGGGCGGTGAAATGGAGTGGGCATTATGGCCGATGACCCAAAGGCACACCCCAATGCCTGTCAGTCTCTGCAGGGTGGTGGTGGGGTTGGATTCAGTTCAATATTTCACTACCATTCCTATTATGTATCTCTCTAACTCCTACACTACCAATGCCAATGCCTGCAAGCAAACATTCGGCATTGACAAATGTTTGTTTTTGTATTGACATTCCTGTGGAAATAATTTGGGTGGTTACACTTTATTTACATTTGTAAGAAGTTTATTTGGAAATACTGCTTGATTGATAATTGATAATAAAGTGACAGTTTTATTGGTGCCTGTGTCTAATTGCTATCTTCTCTCTGGAACTTGCAAGGTACTGTAAGCTCCAATGGTGCTGGTCAGTGAGCGGTTGAATGGGGAGGTGAGGTTTCAGTTCAGTTTGCTTCTTTTAGCCATGGTCACCTCTATTATTTTTTTAAATCATAGTTTATCCTCCTCCCTGCCTCTTCAAGCCCCACATCATCGGGAGCACCAGTGAAGTCTGCCCCCACTTCTACCACCTTACCTTAGGCCTTCCAGCTTCCCCATGGAGCCACAGTTCTCCCCCCCGGGTGGGGAGAAGGTGGGTCCGCTACACCCCAAACAATTCTAGACTCATCGGGATTTTGGCTGGCCAGTCAGATGTGAACCATTAGAGATCTGCTCCGATGCTTCATCTTCTTGGAGCCTGGAGAGCATTTTCCATGTTTCTGTGGACATGACATGTGCCCTGGATGTCAAGGCATAACCATTGACATCCATCACGGCCTTCCCCTGTGTCTGACTTGGCACTTGCCATACCATGGGCCTCTGCCTGGGGCCCGTCAAGTGCCGAGCCACTACCCCCCCCGGAGAAGATGGAGAGTCCTGGGATGCTCAGCCTTCTCCCCCTGGCCAGCCATCTGACTCCCAGTCTCCTTCCTGAACCCGGGTCATTGGCGTTGTGATCGGTAGTGCTACCACTGTGCCAGCAGGCCGGCCCAGTCTCCCCTATTAAGCACTATAATCAAATATGTAAACAGTAAAATAGAGTAACTATTACATTGAACTGGGATTACACTTAACTTATTCTTGCCCTATAGTGGTGCCTAATTATGCACTTGTGATAGAACAGACCCTGGAGTTGAATGCACTGCTCTGCTTTGACTTGTCATATTATCTCCTGCATATCTCCTCCTCATCTTCTCAAGGCTTTCCAACTTCCTATCCCCATTGAACATCCTATCCCCCTTTCAATCCGGCTTCCATAAAAAACACTCCACTGTGACCTCCCTACTTCAAGTCACCAATTCCATCCTGACTGGCATGGACAAGGACTCCTCACCTTGGCCATATTCATTGACCTCACTAAGGCTTTAGACTACTTCTCCCACCCCCCTCCTTCTCTCTAAGCTGTGCTGTGCTGACTCTTCCCCCTTGCAGTAGACTGGTTCAGGTCCTACCTGTCCAGGAGTACTCAGATCATATTTGTTGGTGACATCCTTTCTCCCCCAATCCAAGCTGGTATCCCTCAAGGTTTTATCCTTGGTCCCAGCCTCTTCTGTTTCTTAACAACCTTCCCACAATCTGTGTATCCTCCCAGATTCACCTTTACACTGATGACACCATTTACTATGCCTTGGGCCCTTCCACCTCTTCGGTTGGGACACAATTCCAGACTGATTTTACATGGGTTCTACAATGGTTCCAAGGGAAACTGACTGAAGGTCAATACCAACAAAACTGTAACTATGACCTTTGGCACCACACAAAAACTCTCTAAACTCCCCACCTCTCCTTTTCCACCCTCGACGGCACTCCTCTTGATGCTGTTCTCACCTGCAAGTAGCTAGGCATATAGTTCACCATTGTCTCAACATCTCTGCACACATAGATTACATTCATTCCAATCTCCCCCTCCCCCAAGCTAGGTGCCTTGTATAGAAATAAAGATGCCCTCACTCCCCCAATCTGATGCTTACCAAAATCATCCTCCCTGTCTTCAATTATGCTGACGTAGTCCTCAGGTCTGCTCCCGCTACTTTCCTCACTAGACATGACACCTTCTTCAATGTCTTTTGCCACTCTGCTGAAAATATTCCCCCTTGCACGCACCACTGTACTCTTTACTCCTCACTCCCTTCCCTTTCACAACATCACCAACTCCACTATATCACCCTCACTTCTAAATTCTGGTTTGGCCATCTCGACCATTACTGTACCTCTCCTCCCTCCTCTCCCCCTCTTCCCCCTCCTCTTACTAACTTCACTATAGAGACCCTCAAACCTTCTCCCTCCCAAGCCCTTATTCTAACTCTGGACAGGCTGCTTTCTCCTACTGCCTCTTCTGCATCTGGAACTCTCTCCCCAACTCTCTCCTCCAATCTCCCTCTCCATCCTCCCTCAAACTTGCCCTATCCCAAACCCTCCCTTCCTCCTGTTTCTGCTTCCCCCTTTTGAACCCCCCTCTCCCCTCCACATTCCTACCCCCTTTCCATCCCACCTCCTCTACTCCCACTATCCCTTCACCTACACCCTTCTCCACCTTTCCCCTGTCGCTATCCCTGACATATTACAGAGGTAACTTTTGCACCTTACTTATCCTAATTTTGGCACTGATAGTCACTTGCACTTTATTTGTAACCACTGAGCCAGTGTCAGTGGCTCAGTAGGTAGCACACTCGCCTCTGAGGCCGGGAGATCAGAGGGCTGTGGGTTCAGTTCCCACATCTGGCACTTGGGTTAATATCCCAGTACTGACACTGTAGTGCAGCATGAGAGGGGTGCTGCACTTCTGAGGTGCCGTCTTTCAGATGAGACGTTAAACCGAGGTCCCATCTGCCTGGATTGGTGGTAGTTCAGGTGGATGTTAAAGATCCCATGGCACTTATCGAAAAGAGTAGGGAAAGTTTATTGAACAAAGAAACATAACATCACCATAAATCAGAATATAATGCAAACATACAAAAGATTAACAATAATAGGCAACCAAAACAATATGAAGGTTAACAGAGGGTATCAAAATTAGAAAAAGAAATGATTCCAGAAGGAACGAAACTTAACTGCAGAAAATCTCAGCTGATCTGTGCATTTAACAGTTAACAAACCATCCTCAACCTGATATATTATAGTAGAAGACAAAACAAGCTGTTACTGAAATATAAATTGACATCTAGCTTGCCATAAATAAAATTGAAGTAATGCAAAAAATACATTCAAAGTACTAGGATGGTAAATGTTCCAAGCCCCAGTATAATCCCCTAAAAGTAGAGTGTTATAAGTAATACGTGACAATACAGGCATCCCCCAATGAACAGCAGCATCAATCCAAAAGCTTTTAACAAAAGAACATGTAATAAAAAAATACGAAAGACTTTCTTCTATATTAATACATAATGGTCTTGGACAGAATCTATCCGTTAAGGGTTTATATTTAAGGTTGCCACGTACCCCTAATCGACCCTGAGCAGACATCCATACTATATCCCACACAAAGGTAGGAAGCCTAAAGTCTGTTAATTTGAGAAGAGCAAAAGACATTCTGGTTGGAACACACTCCGGAAAAAGCAAAATCATGCCCTGTACATAAAAAACTATGTAAGAATAAAAGGATTTCCTATTATGTGACTGTAAAGTAGGAAGCGACAACTTCCATTGATGGCATTTTTTTTAAGTGGAAATCCCATAAACCGGTAACTGATCCTGTTGTAAAATTTTTGGGGGTAAATCAATCAATTTTTGAAGGAAGCGAGCCCAAACAAAATGTGACCAGGTCTGCCAAGTTAAAGTTATCGGACCCCAAAATAAAAGAATTAAATAAAAAAATTGAATGATAAAAAGCTATCGGGTTAATCATAGCCAATCCACCTCTTTTAACCGGCAAATAAGTAATCTTTCTTCATATCGGATTCAGTCTATTGCCCCATACCATTTGAAAGAAAATGCTATAAAGTCTAGTTTCTAAATTAACTGGAGGTGGGTAGAGATAACTCAAATATAAGAACACAGGTAATAGAAATTTTTTAACAATGAATACTCGTTTCTTTTTCCCCAATTTCCATTGCTTCCATAAGTTAACTTTACTTTCACCGATACCTAACTGTTGCTCCCAGTTAAAAGTAGCCAAATCACCAGGTCCAAACCAGACCCCCAAAATTTTACGTGGAGTAGTTACAAAAGGAATACCCATCGTGTCAAAAAGACACTCCTGAGCAGAATGTAAAGAAAAAATAAAACTCTTAGACGTATTAAGTTCTGCACCAGAATAACTACCCCATGTCTTAAAACACTGCAGTGCAGTCTGAAGGGAGGCTTCATTGTGCATCAACAGGGTCACATCATCCGCATATGCAGTAATTTTCTCCACAGGCAGTGAAATATCTGGAGCAATTCCTGTAATGCAGCTATGTCCATGAATATAACGAATTATAGGGTCTAAAGCATATGTGTACAAAAGAGGGCTTAAAGGACAGCCATGCTGAACCCCTCTAACAACCGGGATCTCAGATCCCATAACACCATTCACCAATGGGAGCACTGTGGCATCAGAATACAACACAGAGATCCACTTCACAAAGGGACGTGGAATATTATAACTAAGCAACAAATTAAACAAATAAGAGTGCCTAACTTTATCAAAAGCCTTAACCTGATCAAGAGCCACAATAATGCCAGATCCCCGCCCCATGTTGCTATTCTCAAATAATTCTCTTAACAGGTATAAATTATGCTGAATCTTGCGTCGAGAAATAGCGCAAGTTTGAGCCGGATGAACCAGGGACTCAGAAACCACTGTCAATCTATTGGTAAGAATCTTAGCCAGAATCTTATAATCACTGTTCAGGAGACTAATGGGTCTCCAATTAGTCAGTAAAGAAGAATCTCCTATCTTATAAATAAATTTCAATAAAGAAAGACTGAAATCTGAAAAGCCCAGGTCAGAAGTTAACATGAAATTAAACACTAGTGACAAAAAATAACTCATGACAGGAAGAAATTTCTTATAAAACTCATTCGGTATACCATCTAGACCAGGTGACGTTTTAGAATTCAGGGTTTTTATGACTCCTTCGACTTCCAGGGAAGAAATAGGCTGTAGTCAAATGTTTCTATACTTGTCATCCATAACAGGGAGACAGGCCAGAAATTCAGCTGGTAAGGTGGCTGTGGAACCAGGATCCCCACTAAAAGAGTCAGAGACAAAATCCTGGATGACAGTCATCATTTCCAAATCAGAAGACACAATTTTACCCATAGGAGACAGCAACCCAGTCATCAGCGTTTTGTCAAGCGCCGTTTACAGGCCTTATATGGATCAGAAGCAGGCTGCGATTGTAACCCATATCTGAACTCCATGTCTAAGGACTTAGACCTATCATATTGATAAATGGAATTTTTTTTTTTAATCTCAGTAATCTGTGATTGAAATTGTAGTTTATCACTAGGGGGAAAAGACATCAATTTATATAATTGATTCCTATATTGCAAGTAGGTGAGATATCTATCATTAGCTTTGTGCTTCCCTTTAGAAAGTAAAAAAGACCTGATCTCAGATTTAGTATCAGTCCACCACATAAAAAGGTTGTCATACAAACATAGAGTGGAATAATGTGCTGCAAATAAAACTTCTAAACCATTCACACAATCTTCAGCCTCCAAAAGGGACACATTCAAACGCCATCTAGGACCAGCTGAAAATACCTTAGGAGGTATTGCAGCTAAACTTAAATAACCAGTCAAAGATGATGATCTTTTAAATAACCAGTCAAAAGATGATGATCTGAAAACTCAGTAGGTCTAACTTGAGAAAAAAAAAGGAGTCAAATATTTAGAAACAAAAAGTAAATCAATACGGGTGGAGAAAACATTCCTATGATAAGAAGCACCCCCAGACGCATGCAGGGCCCTAAACACATCAGTAAGGCCTGCATCCTTAACTATCTGCTTCAACGCTAGAGAGTCACAATACATTTTTTTTCTGAGTGTCACCCTTAAATTTAGAGTCAATATCACAGTTGAAGTCCCCCCCCCCCCAAATAATATGCCTTCTGGTATAAAGAAAAGGTTTAATATCCTCAAATAACTTAATCCGAGCAGACTTGATTTGTGGAGCATAGATATTAACAAGACGAAAGTCAAAATCTTGGCAACAAAAGTCCAAAAGTAAATACCACTCAGGGCAAATGTCCACCAATTTAGAAAGCCTAAAAAAGTGGAGGTGAACAGAATCCTATCCCATCTGCCACATCAGGCCCAAAAGTCCAAAAAGAAGGCCCCCAAATCCATCTTCTCTTAGTTTGTTCAATTTCAGCTAGAGAGGATAGCCTCGTTTCCTGAAGAAGAATAACATCAACCTGTAGGGTACTAAAAAAATAAGAGTGAAAGCCTCTTTTTAAAATTTTTTATACTACATACATTGAAGCAAACTATCTTTAGAGTAGCCACGCTAGAAAAGGTGAAGTACAGGTCCCATTCTTTTGACTAAAACTTGCCTTCTTTTTTCTTCCTTTTTTACCTTTTTTCTCCTTAGCAAGTTCAGTAGACCTGCTGTCCTCGTCATCCGTAAGTAATGCAGAGCGATGAGAGGTATCAGATTCTAAATCTGAATCCCTCCCCTCACTCTGTAAAGGGGAAAAAATGTTTTCCACAGAAACAGGACTAACTACCGACTGTTTAAGAGAGACCCTGGTGAACCTTCTGGGTTTAACCGTTTCAAAGGGTGGAGGCATGGAAGAAGATGCCTTTTGTGAAACAGAAACTGAATCTGAACTACCAGAGGAAACAGAAGGCAGTGGAAAAGGGGTTAATGTAGCCGATACCTCTGTGGCAGGATGGGGCCCAACATCACCCTCCTTAACTAGTCCAGCATCAACCTCAGGAATGTGCTCGGAAGGGGCACAATCCCCTTGTTTGGCCTGAGCTTTGTGTACTAAATCCTCAGGATCCCATCCCCCTGACCTATTATGGGTAGCCCAAGGGCACTGATGAAAAGCATGCCCTTTCTCGTCACACAAATTACATTGAAAAATATTCTCACATCTGTCCACCGAATGCCCATATCCCCCACAAAGAGCGCATTTCAAGAAATCACAAGAACTACTAATATGGGTTTTAGCCCCACATTTATAACACACACGAGGTTGTCCCCCGTAAAAACAAACCCCTCTATCTTTCCCCAAAAAAAAACTGTTTGGTAAGTGCACAACCTCACCATTAACCTGAAACAGTTTAACCTTAAATCTCCAACTACCAGTCCAGATCCCTTCTAAATCTAAGATGGCTTCAGGAGGACCTAGAATATCGCATCTATTTTGCAACCAGTGATAGATATTGCCTATATTCACCCCTTCATTTCGAAACATGATAGTGATGTATCTGATTTGAGGCTTAGTAAGAGGAAGAGCATAAAAGGGGACCCAAAGTGGGGTAGATTTCAATGTAGATTATTTGTCCCAAAACTTCTCTAGACCACGAGAAGTCTTAAAACTAATATCAAAAGAATCTTCACCGGAAATGTGTATCAAAGCAAAGATGTCTACAGGAAAAAAGTTCAAAGAACCTTTCAGGAGCGTATTAGCAACATAATACCTATCAGGGTGGACTTGCAACCCACCCCTGTAACGTAACCTGACCGCATTCCTCCATGGGGCTTGCTCTAATTTATTTTTAAATAAGTCTGACATTGGCATTCTAGATTTTTGCAGACTGGACCATACCTCAGAAGAAGGTGAAGCAACACTTTCCTGTAAACCAGAAACATTTTCAGCAGAAGTAACAGACGTACGTGGCCTAGAAAAGGCCAAGGAATGTTCCCCTAAATGCTGTGCAGCCACATTAACATTCCCAACACCCTTATGGCAGTCCATACCTGAGCTCAGTTTTTTACCCTCATTGGCATGCATTGTGGAACCCGGGGAAGCCGCCAGAAAGTCCTTCCATTCAGGGTCAGGGATCCATTGTCCTGTCGCAGTCTGGAGCCAGCCAGAATCACCAAGAACCTCCTCAGCTGACCAGTCCTTTGTAGGATACGACAGTTTCCTCTGTGGCAACCCAAACTGTTGCCGCATGACCTGGGAAGCACTCACAGTTGCAGAGCCACGTTCAGTTTCCCTATCCCAGAACTCCAATGAACGAGAATCTGGAAGTCCCACAGTCTCAGTTCCCTCTGTCGATTCCAGCACAGGGCAAAGCTGATCCTCTCGACCTGCAGACCGACTGCTGCACCATCCGTTCCTGTGATAACTTAGAAGAAGCTGCCAAGTCTCCGACATCCTCCGAAGCTGGAACCGATCCAGGAATCACCAGAACAGACTGAGACTCAGTCTGAAACATCGCTAAGGTCTGTTGTGCAAACTCGGTTTCCTTTGATAAATTATCCGGCATATCCAGCATCTCCTGAACAGACTCAGACGAGTCTAAAGCAACAACCTCCTCCTCCATCACAAGCCAGAAGCACACTGAGCAGCCACCAACAGGCTGCAAACACGGCATCCCTCTCTGCCGCCAGCAAGGCAGCAGCAGTGAGGAATTTCCCGGTGTCAATGAAATTTCATATTCACCAAAAATACCACCAACAGCTTAATCTGGTTCAAGGTCAGTTGGCATTCTTTTGTATCCCCCTGCCCCGGGTTGTGCCTGAAAATAGGCAGGATTTGTCTAGTGCACTTACTTGATCAACAAAAACTAAATAAAAAAAAAAAAATTACCACTGTTGGATCACTTGCTACCCTTGTCATATGACTTTGCTCCTTACTTACTGTAGACTGTCCTATTACCCACTTGCACTTTGTATCATTTTTGTCCCCACCCCTTCCTCTGGGCATGGATCTCTGGTATGGATGGTCTGTGTAAATGTCTGCTGTGTGACAAACACATGCACCTCCAGGCTGGTGTTTTCTGTGCCCTTCTCGCTGCCTTGTATGTCTGACTGTGTGGTGCACTGTTGAGGGGCAGAGTATTCTGTTCAAGTTGCAAGGTAACAAGTGTAATGACTGCTGCAGTGATAGCTGACTGTACTCAAGAGAAGTAGTATGGCAGGTGTTTGAAGGGTGGCTGAAGTGGGATTTTTTTGCTTTAGTTTCGACAATTTTCTTTTAAGAAAATAAAAGGTAGTTATTTTGATAGTGATATTGGTTATTTTAACAAGTCAAGGAAGGCCTTAAAAGCAGCCAAATAGTGTCAAAATGACCCTCAAAATACACCAGAATGCATCTAAAACCTGAAAGCTTCTGGGGGCTGCCTAGGCCCCCAGACCCACGGCCTATGAGGAATTGGGGAGATTGTTATTTGTGGAGAACCCACACTTCTAAATTTAGCACTACACCACTGCCAGAGACATGTATTCTTTTCATACATTTATTCTTTTCTGAATATACATCTGCTTCAGGCCCAAGATGGCTACCAGATCACATGATCAAGTAGTATGTGACAGCTTATGCCAGCCAGGGTGGAGGGACTGATGTTCTCATGGGAAAGCTAACAGGAAGGCTAGGGAGGAGGTAATAAAGCAATAACCCCAGCGGGGAGTCCTTCCTGGAGATGTTTCCATGTTGGACAAAGGACCCAGGTGCATGTCATGATGTTAGCAAAGAGGGGCTGAAGAGTGGACACCCAAATATACACACACAGTGGGTCTGGGACAGCACATAACTCACTCAAAGGGAATGAGACCCTTCCCCACAGTGAAACAGAAATACATTCAAGTGCTAGAAGCCAGCACTTTCTATTGGACTTGGAACATCTGAAGATCAGGAGCCCTGCCACACAAAGGCAAGCTGACTGGTAAGATAGCACAGTAATGGACATTGTTTTTCTGTAGTTAGGGCAGGTGAAGGATTTTAGGTGAGAATAGCTCAGAATTATTCTGTACACCTACTGTCTGTTCAACTTGTGCTATTTTCTGCTTCTTAGTAAATGTGCAACCCTTTTGTTTTCCTGTACTGTACATACATCTTGTTGTAAATATTTATAGTCTTTTAGTAAAGAATCATATTTTCTAGAATCAGTGATTGCTTGTTTTATTTATAAGGGTAATTATACTATTTCTGTTGGACTCTGTTTGCAGTCCGTCTCTGAAGGGGCACTCTACCCACAGTTATTGTGTTTGACCTTCCTAACCTTGAGCAAGCAGGAGGTAAAAAACAGGTTCTCTAGGTCCTGTTGGTAAAATAACATGATGGTGACAGTGAACTTGAAGTCCCTGGCGTGGGATTTGTGTCACATTGGTGGCAACTAGGAGGCTTCACCGTGAGACACTTAAGGACCTGAAATGGCCCACTCTGCGGCACAAACTAGCCTACCCTACTGCCTGCCTTGCCTTCAGATTCTCTACCCTTGGCCCCACCTCTCCACCTAAGTGGACTACTCTCCCCCAAAGTAGAAAGCCAAACCCTGCTATTCTCTGCAAATCACCCCCTAGACATCCCTCGGATCCGCTCAAACCAAGGCAAGAGCTCCTTCAAATACACTGCCTCCTACCTATGGCACTCCCTCCCAGCTAGCTTGATTGACTTACCCTCCCTTAACCAGTTTAAGACTGGACTCAAAGTATATCTCCTCAAACTCAGCCTCTGTGGCTGCAACCGTTAGCTCCCTAGTCCAGGTCTCATTTCCATCACTCTGTTAAACCCACCTTCGTCCCTGATGAATCTCCTAAACAAGGAAGTCATTTACTGTTGTTGTCTCAATTCCCTACTAACTGGTGTGAAACTTGACGTCATGTATTGCTTATAAGAGCCTGAATGCGAACCTGTTGTTACCCCTGTAAACTGTTACTAATGTAAATTTGTGTACCTATTGTAACTATTGTAATTACTATAAATAATGCTATTATGTGTCCTTTTCTGTAATTAACTCCAGGTCACCCCTGAAAAAGGGACCTCTGGTCTCAGTGGGCTTACCCGGTTACCAAAATCCAAATAAATAAATAAGGTGGTGGGATCAGTGTGGCAACTGCTACCAGTGCAGTGCAGTGCAGAGCAATGTACAGTGTGATTTCCTGTGAGGCAGGAACTCTGAGAGAGAGAGAGATAGCACACTGGTGATGGAGTGCCAGCAGAAATATACCTTAGTCACAAAACAGGATTTCAAAAGGTTGCATTGTTTATTACTGTTTTTCTATTATTATTTCTAGACAGCTTAGTGCAGCATAGCTAGAGAATATGAGTTCCTCAGGCTTTGTCAAATTTCATATACAGCAGCTTTGTGAGCTGTGCATAGGGAGGGGAATTGTCTATGAGGGCATGACAAAGAGTGTGCTCATGGAAGCCCTGTTGGCACATGACCAGCTGAAGGAGGAGCATATGGTCTCAAATGGGCATGGCCCAATGTCTGATAAGCAGGCAGTTGCTGAGGACAGTGACCCAGGTAGCGAGACTGAGATCACAGCGTCTGAGCAAGGGAGGCACCTTGCGGCACAAGCTGGGGGAGCTGTGCAGCCCAATAAACTTTAGATTGAGATCCTGAAGGCAGAGCTTGTGCTGCAGGATGTTGAACTGCAGAGGGCAAGGCTGGAGGCTGAAAGGGAGAAAATTAAGCTGGAGGTAGAGGAAAGAGAAAGGTTTTTCCTGCATGAGATCCTTATGCGAGAGGAAAGAGAGAGAGAGAACTACAGCACTAGATTGAGATGGAAAAACTGTGCCAGAAAACATTGCAGCAAACCGTAAATAATGGCAAAGGGGATTCAACCCACAAAGCCATGATTAATTCCAAAATGTTCCTGCAATACCGGGTGGGTGATCTGGATTTGTTTTTAAAATCATTTGAGAGGGTTTGTGGGCAATTTAAATTAGATAAGGCTGCTTGGATGATCCACCTGACTACATTGCTTACTGCCTGTGCTTTGCATGCATTTTCTCAAATGGATGATAATGATTGCATGGACTATGATAAAGTTAAAATAGTGTTATTAAGACATTTTGAACTGACTCTTGAGGCCTATAGATGGAAATTTAGAGAATTAAGAAAAGGCCCAGTAGATAGTTATGTAGAACTGCATGTCCAAATGTGTGCTTATTTAAACCATTGGGTGGATACATAGATACATAGACAGTCAGCAGATAAGGGCCTATGGCCCATCCAGTCTGCTCATTTGAGCTTGTAAGTTCACTTTATGTTTTTCTAGAAGTCTGTTGCCCCTTACCCCTGACCTCTAGAATTCCCTTATGTCTATCCCATGCATTCTTAAATCCTGTGATTGCTTCAGCCCCTGCTACTTCCTCTGGCAGGGTGTTCCACTTGTCCACCACCCTTTCTGTGAATAAATTCTTCCTCACGTTTTCTCTGAATTGCCCTCCCTCCAGCTTCATCCCATGCCCCCTAGTCCTGGAACATCTTTTTTCACTGGAAAATAGTGTATTCCTGCACCCTATTCCTCCCTGTAAGGTACTTGTAGGTCTCTGTCATAACCCCTCTCTTCCTCATCTCCTCCAGGGAGTACATATTCAAGTCCTTCAACCTGTCCTCATGAGACTTGTGATGCAATCCCTGTACTATCTTTGTTGCCCTCCTCTGAACCTTCTCTACCATGTCTATGTCCTTACACAGGTAAGGTCTCCAGAACTGTACACTGTACTCCAGGTGGGGCCTCACTAGTGTCTTGTATAGTGGAATTATGACCTCCCTTTTACTGCTGGTGATGCCCCTGCCT
Organism: Neoceratodus forsteri; assembly: GCA_016271365.2. Classification (NCBI taxonomy): domain Eukaryota; kingdom Metazoa; phylum Chordata; order Ceratodontiformes; family Ceratodontidae; genus Neoceratodus; species Neoceratodus forsteri. Next base: position 253,000,451 of record CM028137.1, on the reverse strand, counting down.
ATGCATCCCAGCATCCTATTTGCTTTACCTGTTGCCTTGCCTTGCCGCACTGTTCCCCTACCTTGAGACCAGCAGAGATGATAACCCCAAGGTCCCTTTCCTGCTTGGTGCATGCTATATCCTCACCCCCCAACTGGTATGTTGTTCCAGGGTTTTTGTACCCCATATGCATTATCTTGCACTTCTTTGCATTGAATTTCAATTGCCAAACCCTTGACCATTCTTCAAGTGTCTGCAGGTCCCTCCTCATTCTATCTACACCCTCTGGCATGTCCACTCTGTTACAGAGCTTCATGTCATCAGCAAACAGGGAAATTCAGCCTTCTAGGTCCTGTGCAATGTCACTGATGAAGACGTTGAATAGGACTGGTCCCAGCACTGATCCCTGTGGTACCTCACTGGTCACTCTTCCCTCTGTGGAGTGACAGCCATTTACCACCATCCTCGGTGTCCTGTAATCCAGCCAATTATTTACCCACCGCACTGTTGTCCTGCCCATTCCCATGGAGCTAAGGTAAGGACTGTAGAGCAAGTTAAAGATTTAATTGTAAGAGAACAGTTTCTTAAAATTGTACCTGATGACCTGTGTATATGGTTACTGGACCAGGCATGCAACTCCGCAAAACAGGCAGCAGAAAGTGTTGATTCATATTTGGCCAGCAGACCACATTCACAGCATAAGAACTATGGGGGTGGGGCAGCACATAGTTTTAAGGGGACCCAGGGAGGGCAGCCTAAAGGGAACCAGCCTGCACGCAAGCATAAAACAGAACCTACTGGTTCTAAGGGGAACAAGGAACCCGGGGCAAATGAATGCTGGATTTGCCAGAAAGTGTGGCATCTGAGGGCAAAAGCCTTAGGAAGGGGGTGACCAAGATAGTACACTGCAGTTGGTAAACTGCACACACAATGTAGTGCCACCAAACTACACCAAGCATATGCACCCTATTCTAGTCAATGGGACAGTAACACAGGGACTGAGTGACACTAATGCCTCCATTTCCATCGTAGGGCAGGATCTGATTCAGGCAGAGCAGATTCTGCCTGGGCAGTTCTCCAAGATTTAGGGAGTCATGGGTCCAGTGGTCCAAGTGTCAATGGCTTGGGTCTTCCTGAGCTAGGAGGGTGGCCATGGGATACAGGAGGTAGGAGTTGTACCTGATCTCCCTGTGGATGTCATCATGGGAAATGATTCTGACCATAAGGAAAACCTAGTATGTGTTGCTACCCATAGCCAGGCAAAAGGGAAAGCTTCTGAGGGTGAGGAGAGGGTGACACAGCCTGTGCAGACCCATTCCTCAACAGCTAAGGAAGTGGCTAGTGTGAGTCAGAGGCTAGCTAGGAGTAGCAACCCTGAGCCCCAACTGCAAGAAGAGGAGGTCACTGCCAGGGGCAGCTTTCCTCTTGAAGGGAAATTGGGAAGAGTCTGATGGGAGGAGCTGGGCAGGGCACAGCAAACTGATCCTACCCTCCAAAAACTGAGAGAGATAGTAGATAATGCTGAGGCCTCTCAAGCGAGTAAAAAGTTGGTTTATTGGGAAAATGGGCTGTTGCACAGGGAGTGTACACCACAGAGGGAGCTAGAGGGAGAGGTACTCCAGCAGCTGGTAGTCCCTCAGGACTACGGAAAGCAGCTTATGGCCCTGGCCCATGGCATTCCTTTTTCAGGCCACCTGAGTACTAACCACACAAAAAAATGGCTTGCCAACAACTTCTTTTGGCTGAGCATGTACACAGACATGGCAAATTACTGTTGAACTTGTCCACAATGCCAGCAGGTTGAAAAGGTCAGGGACAAAGCTAATGCAGCTTTGGTGCCCCTGCTTATTATTGATGAACCCTTTAAGAGGGTAGCCATGGACAAAGTGGAGCCCTTGAGTACCCCAAGTAAACACATGCAAATGATACATACTGGTTGTTGTGGATTACGCAACCAGGTACCCCGAGGCAATGGCCATGTCCTCAATTAAGGCAGAAAAGGTGGCTGATGAGCTCCTGGGAATCTTTAGCTTAGTGGGATTTCCCCAGGAGATTTTGTCTGACATGGGGACTAATTTAATGTTGTCCTTAATGACCAGTTTGTGGGAGAAGTGCAGGGTGAAACAGCACTGTGCTTTGCCTTATCACCCCGAGACAAATGGCCTGGTTGAGCGGTTCAATGGGACCATTAAAACTATGCTCAGGGCATTTGCTGACCAGCATAAAAGGGAGTGGGACAAATATTTCTCCCACCTCCTGTTTGCTTACAGGGAAGTCCCACAGGAGTCTACAGGGTTCTCGCCCTTTGAGCTCCTGTTTGATCACAGGGTGAGGGGGGTCCCCTAGATTTAGTCAGGGATGAATGAGAAGGAAACCATGCCTCCCAGGGGAGTCTGTTGTTGAGTACATCCTAAATTTCAGGGTCAGGCTTAAGGAGCTTATGAAGCTCACCCAGGAGCACTTAGCCACTACACAACAGCAACAGAAAGCCTGGTACAATCATGGGACCAGAGCCCAGGAGTACGAAATCAGACAGCGAGTGATGGTACTTGTCCCAGTCCAACAAAATAAACTGCAGGCAGCATAGGACGGCTCATTCTCCATAATCAGGAAAATGATTGATGTTAACTACGTAGTAGGGCTGCCTGACAGAAGGCGCAGGCAGAGGGTATATCATTTAAACATGATGAAGCCCTGCTATGATAGGAAGGAAATGATCCTCGCTGTGTGCAGTGTGCCAGAGGAGGGAAATGAGGCTGATCCCCTGGTGGACCTCCTCGGGGAAGCCCAGGAGGGATCTACAGTGAATAACCTCACCCTCTCAGGGCAGCTGACACCGGCCCAGGCCAAGGAGATGAGGGGCAAAGAGTTTTCCACAGTGCTCACAGCACTTTCGAGTGCTAGGACAAGGTGAGGCACACCTAGGGATAGAATCCAAAAACAAACAAGTCATCCTGCTCAAACAAAGGTGCTAATAATCCCAAAATGAAAATGAAAACTCCATTTGTATTGTTAGATCTACAGCTTTATTGCTGCATGGACATAGAGGTACTGCTAATTACCCAACAGCCTCGGCACTTCACTCCAATGAGCTTCATCAGGAAGCTAACTGTTAGTGTTACAGACGATAATTTATATTGTCATCAATTAGCCATCAGTCAATTAATTACTTAGGTTACATTTGCCACCATATATTTGATATAATACTCAATTATGACTCCATAATCATCATCAGTTTTCCACTCAGTATCAAAACGTTTATTGAGCAGAGAACTGAACAAGTATTCTTATTAGAGTTTTCTTATACTCAAAAAAGTTAATACAAGAAATAAAAAAGAAGAAAAACCCAAGTTCAGTATGCATTGTCTATTACAAATGTAGGAATGAGTTCAATACAGGATATCTGGCATAGTTTACAACTAGTTAGGTTAAGTGATCTTAATGCATTGTACTAAATTGTTTAGTGCACATCAAAAAATAAAAATAACTTATACATCAGCCATTTTAAGGCTACAAGTCACATTCAAGATAATATAATTTCTTGATTTTCATCATCTTTTTTCATGCTGTCTCAAAATAGACATAATTCTAGCACAAATATATGTAAATGCAAACAAGATTAACCCTGGGATACGTGAACAACAGAGACTCTTGGGGGAGCTGCATCTTTCATATTGCAGAGCAGAAAAAGTCTACGCTCACCATGTCTCTCACCTGAAATGAGAAATGAGATTTGTTAACTAAAAAAAATATAAATAAATACAGCAAAACTATTACTTAAACAATACATTGTTAGCACCTTAAATCACATAGAATGGTAAACAAAAAAAAGGAGAAAAAAGTTTGTCATAACTAATTAGATGAACAGGGGAGATCTGCTGAGAGGCAGTTTCCATGTGGTCTTCCTTTTACACATTTTTACAACGTATTTTCCTAGAATATGCCTGCTGATTGTTATATATTTAGTCTGGATAGTTCACAGAAGAAATGGCATCTTATTTTCAGGTGGTGAAGCACTAGCAGTAGGACTCTGGAATGAGTCATACATAGGTACAAGATGTGTGAGGGTGATAACGCCCAGTGGCCATACACCTCAGGCACTCGCATGTGGATCCATCATCCTGGTGCCATTGCACTACTCAGTGTAGGTGAAAGCCGACGCTGTACTCACTCACACAGGTCCCAGAACAGGCATGTTACAGCCAACCTATTTGTTTGTACAATTGGAGAACCACAAACCCACTATCCATAGCCTGGATCGTACACTACAAATGCCATTGCAGGATACCGCAACACATGGCACCCAGGATACCTCAGCAGTCTGGAGGGTGGCATGTTACACAGGGGAATTAGGAAGGGTGTATGACAGCAGGAAGATACAGCATCAACAAGGCATGCATTGGAGGTATGTCAATTCCCTCTTATGGTTTGCCAGGGACATACACACAGCTGCATACACACCTGTGGATGTGCAGCTTGCATATTGCCCCAATGTATGGTATAGCCACTTGGGTCATTCTGGAGTGCAGATCCCCAGCCTGAGTCCAGTGCAGTTAGTGGCTGGCTGTGGCAGGGCATGGAGGGCAGTGCCAGTCTTCACAACAGCCTGGGTATGGGGGGAGCTGGGTTGTCTATGTACCAAGGCAGTGGGTGGGAGTCCTCTATGCTATGGATATGGACCGTGGTTTCCTCTGGTGTGATTGGGCCTGGGGGGTTCTACACTATGGAGCTCTTCTGGGATGGAGTTGGATCGATTGGCGATTGGAGGGGTACCTTTAGTCCACCAGGGCTACCAGGCTGCACTGCACCTGGGTGCACTTCCACAGCTCACCTGTGGGTGGCTTTCCAGCTTATGTCAGCTATTCATGGCCTAGCTGTGGGCCACGCTGCTCTGGGCTGTGAGGGGTGAATTTCCCACTGAGTATGCCGCAGCATGGTATTTGCATGGGAACACGCCCTCGACTTGCACGGCATACTATGTGTGACATGCTGGCCCATTCCCTTGCAGCAGGTGCATCCCACATGTTTGAATATCATGTTGTGGTGTATTGTTGGAGTTGCACAGCACATCTCACATCTCCACCTTGATGCGCTGCACATCTGCTTTGAATATGGGGGCCCTGGACTAGGCTACCCTGAAGAAATACATTATCAAAATGGAAAAATCATGATCCCACTAAAAACAAGATATTGTATCTAATCTGGGAGAGTCTGAGTAAACACAGTGCAGAAATGTGTAAATGAAGATCCCTATGACAATGTGGCGTAGCATCTCCCCTTCACTATCCAGGATACAAAATACAGGATAAGAAATAGTTAAAGAAATCTACTCTCAGTGGTGCAAGTGGTAGACAAAAAGTACAGGAACTCATGCACTGGCAATTATGAAATGCAGAATGAAGATCCGTCAATCTAAATGATAACGGTGTCAAGACACAACTATCTAATTCGACACTAGTAGATTTAGTTAGAGATATTGAAGTATTTCTAGGAAAACAGCATTGTTGTACAAGTCAAATGTTGTTATGGAAACCCTGATTGCAGATCACAGATCCAGAAACTGTCACTATGTTGCTAGTTTAAGAATTTCAGTTTCAGTGTCAGTGGGAAGAAGTACAGGAACTCAGTTCCTGCTGCAAAAAAGGTACAGGAACGGAGTTCCTGCGCGTTCCTGTTCACTTTCATCACTGTCTACTTTATACTAAACTTCACTGTGGTAACTGACATAAACAGTTTCTTTATTGTAACAGTCACACAGGAGTCTGGTGTGCATATTTTAAGGGACACATACAAACAGAGGTGAGAAAGAATACGTGCCTCAGCTGGGGCTTGAACCCAGGCCGCCTGGCAGTATTGTGGCCATGAGGATGGTGTGTGTGTGTGTGTGTGTGTGTGTGTGTGTGTGTGTGTGTGTGTGTGTGTACAAAATATAAGATAAGACATATTTAAAGAAAATCTACTCTAAACCAAACTTCACTGTGTTCACTGACATAAACTTTTTTTTTTATAACATATTAGAATGCAATATTTATTTTGAATGTTGTGGCCATGAGGATGGTGTGCATAGAGAGTGTGAGTGTGTGTGTGTGTGTGTGTGTGTTGCTGTAGCTCAATATATTTTTTCCCAAAAAGATAGCAAAGATGGCTTCTTATTGATACATATTTAGTCTAAACAGTTCACTGAAGACCTGGCATAAGTCTAAGACTGCTCATCAGATAGTGTCTGTACAGGTAAAAAAAAATAGTGTAAATCATGGATTTGCTCAGGGAAAGGGTGACATTTATGAGGTATGAATCTTTCTTGAAAGACAATGCATTCCCAAGTTAAACTGTTATCAAGAAGGTGTTTAAATGCTTAGGCCCAGCTATTCAAAAGGGTTGCGCCAACCAGGTCTGAAAATCTTGACATTCTGCGATATTCAGTGGGAGGCAGTTGCGCCCCCCAAATCACGCTGAGCAACAGCGCAATGATAATGAATGTATACGCAACTGAAGGGGGAGGAACCATGCATAAATGGCGCAGTGCAATATTCAACAACATGCGCCATGCGCAATAGGGGAGCAAGCAGAAGTTGCGCCATAGCAGAAATTAGCCAAAATAAACAGGAACAAGGGAGAGGCGCAAGAACGCTACAGGGAAGCCACAAGTTGCTGAACCACAGCCAGCCACACAGGCAACACACACACACACACACACACACACCACACACACACACACACACACGGCAGGACAGTGACAGGGCACCTGGAACCCACAGGCTCAGGGAAAGGTGTGAGGAGCCACAGTGCAGAAGGGGGAAGTGCCACACAGCAGTGAGGCCAGCACAGTCAGGTGTTCCCGGTGCAGGGGAAGTAGCAGCCAGGACAGTGGGGGGAGCATAGAAACAGCTGCCAGGGGGGGTGAACACAAGCCAGGGACATGGCCAGTGCCACCATCCAGATGGAGGCAGTAATGAGGGAGGTGAGAAGGCAGGCAGCAGGGGGCCATGGCCGTGGAAGGGCCCGTTGGTGGTATGCCCCCAACAGGCAGTACCGAGCCCACACCAGCTTCGAGCTGTATAGTGATACTGAGATCGTGGGCCAGTACCACCTGAATTGTGCAATTCTGAGGTGGCTCTGTGAGCTGTGCAGTGATGTGATGCAGGCACCCACACGACGGAGCCATGCTCTGTCAGTGGAGACTAAAGTGACAGCTTGCATGTGCTTGCTCACCACGGGTACCTTCCAGAGACCAACAGGGGACACCACAGGCATAATCCAGTCGGCAGCGTCATGCCACCTCACCCAATTCCATAGTGCACTGCTGCCACATGCTGCGGACTACATCCATTTCCCCAGCACACTGGCGGAGCACACAGCATACATACAGGAGTTCCACAGGGTAGCACATATGCCTGGCGTGCTAGGGGCAATAGACTGTACCCATGTGGCCATCCGCACACCACCTGGTCCCGAGGGGGCCGCATACATGAATCGCAAGGGCTATGCTAGCATCAACTGCCAGGTGGTGTGCGATGCCAGGGGGCGCATAATCAATGTCTGTGCCACGCACCCTGGGGGAGCACATGATGCCTTCATCTGGCACCAGTCAGCGCTGTGCCACAGATTCGAGAGTGGGGACATCCCCACTGGCCACCTAGTGGGTGAGTATGCAAACCACATGGACAAACATAAGGCTTGGGAGGGGCATGGTCAGTGATGACATGGGTAGTGGCCTACATGGCCTGGGGCAGGGTGATGCTGATCACCAAACTAACCTCCACCCTATACACACAGGTGACAGTGGATACCCACTCCATCCCTGGCTGCTCACACCATACCGGTGGCCCGCGACCCCATCGCAGCAACGCTACAGTGAGGCACATGCCACCACATGTAATGTCATCGAGCGGGTGTTCGGGATGCTGAAGGCACATTTCCATTGCCTGGACACCTCCAGCAGTGCCCTACAGTACAGCCCCTCAAAGGCCTGTGGGCTATTCCTGGCCTGTTGCATCCTTCACAACATGGCCAACGAATGTGGGATAGCCGTACAGGTTGAAGAGGGGGACAGCGATGGGGACGATGAGGACGCCAGTGACAATAGTGATGGGCAGCCCCCCCTTGGGTGACAGGACCCCCCGACTGCTCCGGCTGGCACAGCTACACCGGGACACCATCACAGAGGAGCACTTCAGCCAACCCAGGTAAGTCATGGGGCCATGTGCAACTACCAGTGGCAAAGACACAACCCACAAACATGCATGGACATGCACCAGGGGTGCATGCCGTCAAGGGAAGTGGCCGGGCATGGAACCACACACACCACCAGGGATGGGTGAGGTCTAACATGGCACACGGACACACACACACACACACACACACACACACACACACACACACACAATGCACCAGACATGCACAAAGGGTAGGAGGCACACCGACCCAGAAAGTCACCCCTAGCCACACACATGTCCACAGACCACCATGCCCACTGCCTGTCATTGTGTGTGTGTGTGTGTGTGTCAGATGCTGGGCACCATTGCACATTGGTGTACAGCTCAATGCAGGCATCATCATGCACATGCAACTGTGGACAGCAGCCGAGAGGGTGTGCAGATGGACTGTGTGTCTGCGTGCAGGGCCAAGTACCCGCCCTTGCATTGCCTGCTGAATGACACAATGCACACAGGGCAGCATCAGACAGTAGCCACGTTAGGAGACAGGTTAGTCATGCGCCACATTGCCCCGGCCACCACGGATGTGTGTGTGGCCCAGCCGAGACCTGCCAGCACTGACAGGCTGACCACTGGCCTCATGGGGTGGCACCAATGGTCCCCAAGGGGTTCCACTGCATGAACGCGACCGTGCTTGTGCAGGGGTCTGCAGCACACCGAACATGCCTGCACCAGGCATGCTTGGGGTGCCCACAACTGAACCTGGTGTTGACAAGAAGGGTGTCGCACAACGCCGGGAATGGGGGTGGACATTGCACTGAGCGGTGTCTGCGCCAGAAGGGCAAATAACTGTGTGCCCCCTGTGGCCGTGGCAGCTGTGATTATATGTGTCAGCTTGTCAATGGCAGCGGTCACATCCTCCCGCATCCAATCCATCCCTGCCAGGAGCAGAGTGATTTCTCTGCTGTGACGCACCTCTGCCCGCTCCAGAGCCGCACTCAGTGCATCCACCGCCATCACAAGCTGCATCTGCTGATTGACTGATGCTTGCAGTATGCAGGTGTGCTCATCCAAGAGGTCATCTGCCTGATCGGCATTCTGTCCCTCAGGGTGTGCACGGCCCTGATGCTCAACAGCCCTTGAGGGTGGGCGCTGCACACCAGGACCAGGTTTAGGCATGTGCAGAGGCGGTGTACTGATGCCGCCCCCGACACTGTACCCCCAAGCCCATTGGCCGACTGCTGATGCTGCCCCTCCAGCTGCTGCTCCCCAGGGCTCACTGGTGCCACTGCAGTGGCCGCAACAGTCTCACTGTCCTGTACACACACCAGTGCTGCCCTCATCAGTGCTGACAGGCACAGGCTAGGACTGTGATGACATGCAGGCCTCCACGGCGGCACCACCCACAGCCATGGCCGTGATGTTACCTGCTGTGTGGCCAGCCTGTGGCACACACGTGTCACTGCCCATGAAATTAGCGACATCATCATCGGTGATGGACCCAGCACCAGCCCGAGTCACAGCATGCTGGCATCCATGGACGCTGGCATGCTGGGACATGGGTAGGGCCTCCTCCGCACCTGCTCCAACAACATCAGTCTGGACATCCAGGTGGGCCCACTGTCGCACTGAGCCACGTATTCCTGTGGAGGTGGATGGGCCCTCCTCCATTTTCATCTGACTGGCCTCAGTGGAGAGGCCCACCATCGCTGACCCATGCAGATGCTCAGGAGCTGTAAGGGAAAACAAAGTCACGTTACTGCATGTGACCTACCCTGTCCCCCCCCAATAGACAGACCATGACCTACCATGCAGTGATGGGCTACCACCCGTCTGGAATCCACCACCTGGAACACCCTCAATGGTGCAACGCTGCATGCTGCCAGCAACCCTCTCCTCCTGTGGGGTCAGGCATAGCACCTCCGGCTGTCCTCCACCTGTTGCAGATCATGCTGCCCTGATGACAGCCACCTTCTCCTTAATCCTCCTCCTGTCTGTACCCATCTTCTTCTTGCACTCCTGCACAGAGTGCTGGTGGCTGCCGTGCAGGTTCACAGCATGCGCCACCTCCTCCCATGCAGCAGCATGGGCCTGTGGTGTTCCCTGGCATCCACTGAGAAGCGGCTCCTGGTCCAGGTTGGCCTCGAACAGGGCATCCGTCTCCGCCTTTGTAAAATTTAGCCTCCTCCTCCTCCTCCCACAACTCTGTTCCTCTTCCTTCACAACTCACTCAGTCATGATTCAGCCTGTGAGAATGGCAGGTGTTACCTGTGACTGTGTAGTCCCATGCATGTCCCAAAATCCACAGTCCACACTCCCAAACAACATGCAACTCACCAATAGACTGCAGTAACCGACTATGGCCAGTGCAGCCCAATGTCACATTTTTATAGCGCAACCCATGCAAATGAGGCGAGGCACATCTTTAAGTGCATGCAAATGCAGTGACTGCGCCATTGAATGGCTGATTAGCTGATTTGCATATGATGGTTGAATATCGTGCTTTGCGCAATTGTGTTGAACGTGCTGATCCAAGGGTGCAGTTCTGTGACATGCACAGTACACACCTAACTGGGCATGCCCGGGTTGATGACACAGGCGCCTGCTGCGCTGCTGAGGTTCTGTGCACAGGAGGCAATGCAGGGCACGGCCACCATTGTGCCAGTGGCGCTACAGCGCTGTTCACCTATATGGCACTGTGGCACTGGGGCGTCATAGGCGCACTGGGGCAACAGTGCAGTAGGCTGCTACAGAAGGTGGCACACAGGCACCCAATCGTGCTACAGGCATTGGGTTCCAATCACCCTGTGGCTGTCCATGCGCCAGAGACCCTTGACCCTGTGCCCGACCTTTGCCCCCTAGGCGCCATGCATCAGACATGGGTGCACCACTATCACGCTGTTCAGTGACAGCGCAATAGGGAATGGCAGTGCTGTACAGCACAGCATCTGCATGTGGCGGAACTGCGCTGCAGAGTGCCATTTTGACTACAGAGCAATAGAGATGGTGTGGAGGAGAGCTGCCCAGTGAAGCCAGATACAAATGGCAAACTTGGTTGCCATTGTGGAGCCACTTGTTGTCCCACTGTTTGGTGAGGCACCCCTGGACAGGTCCAGGACTCAGGTGTGGCAGGAGGTGGCCGACATCCTGGAGGAGGCCACAGGAATGGGGCAGACAGCGGAGCAGTGCCACCACAGATATGGGGCCCTGAGGCGGAGGGACCCGGACCTGCTTGCCCGCCTGTGGGCACTTGCCAGGAGGGACATGGTGCCACGGCCAGGTAGGTGCAACATCCATACACTTTTATCTTCCATATGGGTATCACAGTTGCATGTGTCCGGAACATGGGGGGGGGGATCGTCCAGTGTTGGCTGTGGTGGTGTTATCAGGGTGTGGGGTGGGTGAGTCTGGCTGTGTGGGATTGCACACACATGGGGGCAGAGGGACTTTGCTACAGGATTGTACTGATGTTCCTTTCTCCATGTTTGCATCTTAGGCCCAGATGAGTGACGGCTGGTGAGGGAGAGGAGGCGCCAGCAGGAGGACCATCAGTCCAGGAGGGGCAAAGGTCCACAGAGGCAGAGGGACCAGCCTGATGATGGTGAGTGCCTTACATCCATGATTACTATTGCATGCTGTTTAACAGGGCGGGCAGCGGGGCATGACCACCATCCATTGACACCACTGCCATGCACGCAACCTGTTACAGTCAGCACTGTCCAATGGCACTGCATGTCTGGGGAGTGCGTCAATGGTGGTCCATGCATGCACCGGGTACCTGGCTGTGCCACTGCCTTTGCACCACATAGCCATGTCACTGAACAGCCACGGTGGTGCTGCACAGGACTTGGCCGGTGGGTGTGTGCAGTGGTCCGCATGGCTGTGTGCACCTGGGTGGGCAGGTCTTGTGGACGCGATCACTGTGGGTGGTCATACACCATCACAGAGGCATGTCCCATGGCCGTATGCCATGCACAGTGGGTAGGCTGCATGGGGCAGTGCATTCACACCTATTGACTCTGCTCCCTTGTCCTAGGTGGATGGCAGTTGCAAGCAATCAGAAGAACGCTGCAGGAGATACTGCAGGTGGCCAGGGCCTCCCTTGAACATTTAGAGAGGATTGACCATGTGGGAGTCAGACAGTGGCATGGCAGAAAGAGCAGCCCGAGCGGGGAGCGGGGCTCCCAATGAGCATCCTACTGCCCCTGATTTTCCCTACCCCCTGGACCCACCCTCACACCCCTCTTTCCCTCTACCATTTGTTCACCCCTGCCCCTTACCCACCCCCACCTTGTTTGTGGCCCTCCCCCCAACCTTTTGTATATATCTGTAAATAGTTTTGTGTGTTTTGTACAATACATTTGCTTTGATATACCTAATGTGGTGGTCTCTGTTTTGCAGCAGGCTATAGGTGCTCAGCTGCAGTGGTGTGCATGGCATCAGGGGTGGTGCAGTCATGTGCGTGTGTGTGTGTCCGTGGGGAGGTGACTATGGTGTGGGAGTAGCTATCAGTCACTGTCTGTGGTGTGTGTGTTGTTCCCTGTGCACTGGATGACTGTGTGCAGTGGTCCATGGTGCATGCTCTGTGTCCATGGCGCACCTGTCAGCCCGTCCATGGCCTGTGCAGCTGACACCCTTGCATGTCTGTGACCTGCATGGTCCGCTGGCATGTCAGTGGTGTCTGTCCATGCAGGACAGCCACTGTACCTGTCACAATGCTGGATTGCCTCCTGTCACTGGTGTGGTGCATGTCTGCCTCGGGTGACACTGTGGCCTCCGCTGTTGTTGTCCCACCTCCATGCTGTGGCTTGTGTGTGTTGTAGGGGATGTGCACTACTGTCTGTCACTTGTGCTCCGGGCAAATGCTGGTGGCTTACAGCTCCACAGTGCCTGCACAGGGTGGCTGGCACTCTTGTGCCATGGAGGAGTGCTGGCCGTGTGTACACAGTTTCCATGGCCACATGCTGGAGGCTTAGTGGCCCCACTACTGTGTGCCTGTGTTGGTGTGCCCTTGGGTATGGGTGGGTGTTTGTCCATGCACTGTGTTGCATCCTGTGCGGTGCATGCTTCCATGCACCACTGTGGGTGTCTGCACTGGCTGTTGTGGCCAGTGCTGGGTCAGGGTTTTCCTTAAGAGGGTGTGCAGGGTGCTGTACCACTGGTGGTGGGGTCCGGGGCATGCCCTGTCACGTGTGGGGTACCTCGTGTGCTGATGCATGGTCGGTCTCTCAGCATTACCTCGGGGGGGATGTGCATGGTGGCACTGTGTATGCAGTCGTTGCATCGCTGTGTGCTGCCACCCATTGATGGGTGCTCATGGTAGGGCTGTCTTGCATGGTTCTGTGGTGCACAGGGTTGCATTATCACAGTGGCGGTGGTGGCATGCATGGGGTATCCTGCACTGGTGGATGCTGCTCCTGGGCAGGGTGTCTGGGGGTCACAGTGCAGGGTGTGCTCTGCATTGGTGGGATGGTGTGGCATGGAGTGGTTGGCCCTCCTTTTGTGCCGGTCACAGCTTGCCAGGGGGTGTGATGGGGCACCATGGCCCGGCTGTGGGTTGGTTGATGGTCTCCATGGGCCAGTGGTTATTCCAGCCTTCCCCCAGTTGTGCAGTGCATGGGGTGTGGGGGGACGATGTCTGTTCTTCTGTGTGTTCCTCTGCCCATCTGTGGCATGGGTGGTGGGCCCCTGCATCCCTGGTTGTGCTGTTGCATTGCTGCCCTGCTGCTGGGGGGCATCCCTCATTGCACTATGGTGCATCTGGACTGCTCAGCTGAACATCCCTTGTTGCGCTATGGTGCATCAGATATGCTCATCTTCACCTCCCTAGTTGTGCTATGGCGCAGGTGGTGCGATATTCAGTCTTCGACCGTAGGCGCATCTTGGCCAGTGCAGTTTTTGAAGATCGCGCCTCTTGCACATGGGTGCAATGGACTTGCGCTTGTTCCTGCTGTTGCTCAATTTTTGGGCACAGCTTGAATATCTGGGCCTTAGTATTTAAATGTGCAAATCTTCAGTTTCATAGGCAACCAATATTTGACAAATATTTAACAAGCTGTTTCAGTTTTCTAATGGCATCTGATAAGCAGCCTGGAGTTATGTCTCCAACATTCTTAACAGAAAGAAGAGAATATTTTATTTCAGTTGGCGCTGAAGGATACATTAAAAAGTTTAAAGCATGTGTTCCACCATACTCTATTTTCCAGCTACACATAGCAAGAGGGCTGTAAGCTCCAGAGGTTAAAAAACAGTGTAAATCATAGACTTGCTGGGGAAAGGGTAACATTTATGAGGTATGACTCTTTCTTGAAAGGCAATACATTCCCAAGTTAAACTAATATCAAGAAGCTGTTTAAATGCTTAGTATTTAAATGTGCAAATCTCCAGTTTCATAGGCAACCAATATTTAATAAATATTTAACAAGCTGTTTCAGTTTCCTAATGGCATCTGATAAGCAGCTTAGAGTTATGTCTCCAACATTCTTAACAGAAAGAAGGGAATATTTATTTCAGTTGGCATGGAAGGATACTTAGAAATGTCCAAAGCATGTATTCCATGAAACTCCATTTTCAAGCTACAGATAGCAGAATGGATGTAGGCTCCACTCACAGCCATAAAAAGGCAAACTAAATGGATTTTATTGTTGGAAACAGCTACACTAATCGGTTTGAATGAGGATGTTGATTTTACTCCTTATTTGTGAATGAGTACAATACTGTGTACTGAATGTTCTCTTTTTTTTGTTTATGTTTTGTTCACTTTACCTTAGGAACCTGATGTGGAAAACCCCTTAATCCTAAGAATGCAGAGTGAGAGCTATATTTTTTGTATACCCACAAAGCAAGGGACTGTTCAGCACATATCTGGACTTGGGGAGCCAAAACACCATATACTGTAACAGGTCCCATTTTTCAGACCATATCTTCTCAGTATGTACATTTCCATCCAGACTTTGTTTCCATGGTTTGGACTCAAACAGAGCTAACTCTATTTTCAAATGAAAGTTTTTCACAATGAACCTTACAGGTTATTTCTGAAAGATCCCCACCCCCCACCCACCCCCCGGTCTCTCTCTCTTTCCCCCTTTCCTTTGTTTTCTCTTTGACCCATGGTTAGTATAACAGTAGATGGATTTTTCATTAACTTGATTCATAAATAAAACCCTCCTCCACTTTCCTTTAAATTTCCAGAATATATATATATATATATATATAGCCTGAACTATACTGTGTGCACTTATATTGATCATATATAGACATACATTTTTTTTATATAAAGTTGTTATGAATTCCAGTACCCCCTCTTAGAAGAGTCTGTAGTAATTTAGAGTCCTGTGTATTTGCCTTTGTATTTCCTTTCTAGTAATGGTTTAATGTTAATCTCTGTCCATGACATGTTTGACTTCTTTGAACCAGTCACAGGGCTTGAATTTTGAATGTTGGGATTTTGTATTTATGATTATCCCAAGTGAATTTAGTTTCTTTATACTGTTTAAGTGTAAGTTGTCAAACAAAAATCAAATGCTGTTACATTTTTATGCTTTGTTTATGAGTTTTTGTCACAAACATTTCACTTTGGTGCCTGACACTTTAAATTTGCACAAATAAATTGTAACTATGTCTTGCTGATGTTCAGATATACCACCGGAGGAAAACCTGGATTAGGGTCGAAGTGCTGGGGCAAGTGGTTTATCACTGAGCACCTCACTAATAAATTCAGCACTTTGCTTTTGAAAACACTGGACTTTGAGCACAGAGCATTTCTTTATCTGTTTAAACTGAGTTGGCTGCTCCTGTTCGTGCACTTCTATCTTTCTGTGCACCTGATGTCTCCTAAACTTGTTTAACCTGGAGATGACTGCTTTGAATATCTAAGTTTGTTCGTGTGAATGCAAAGAAACAGGGTTCCTCTAGATCTGGGAACAAGCACCCACAGATTTAAGCACAAAAGGACCAGGGCGGCCATCCTGATCCCTGGCTGAAGGTGCTACATCTTCTATAAATGTACTGGATGTGTTAGAATATAAATGTGTTGAATGTACCAGGACTTAGTAAATGTGCTGGAAGTTTGGAGATACTGATTGGGCTCAACCCAGTGTAACCGGCTGGTTACACCAAATCTTTGTTCAGCTCGCAGCATGCAGGGCCCCCCCTCCCCCCACATACTTCCAAAGGACTGTACATAGTTCAAGTAGTTAACAGATAAAAGTCTAGTTCAAGTCTCAAATCTTTTCTAATCAAGCTGGCCAACGTCAGCTGCAATGTCCAACAGGTCTGCACCCTCAAGGGACTTTTGGTAACCGGGTACCCAGGTTCAAATGTTGGGATTGCGGGGTTCCAATACAAATTTGGGAACTGGCACCAGTGTGGACTAAATAATATTGTGTGTCATCTGATTATATGCAGTTTAGATAGCCAGGGCTCTGGTCATCTGTGTTGGCATAATGTGATTGCATTTTGATTTGCATAACAGTATACCTACCCAGCTGGAGGGTTTTGACCACAAATTTAAACTGCCAATAAGACTGTAAATATTGTATATACTGCCTGCATAATCTCTACTCTTTCCCCCCATTCCTAAACCCTGTTTCCCCTGTAAATAAATTGGTGGTGTTGTTTTGCAGATAATGGTGTTGTGAGCATATTATTAGGATCCAGTCAATAGTTGGTACACTTGTTTTATTTAAAAGGGTAATTCTACTATTTCTGCTGGACTCTCTTTGCAGTCTGTCTCTAAAGGGGCACTCTGCCCAGTTATTTTGTTTGACCTTCCTGACCTTGAGCACGGAGGAGTTAAAAAAACAGGTTCCCTAGGTCCAGTTGGTAAAAACCCATGGTGGTGACAGTGAACTTGAAGTCCTTGGTGTGGGATTTGTGTCACACTGGGTTTGTTCAGTGGCAGGCCCGAAGAAATTTGGTGGGCTTGATCAATTTCCACTGGAGCATCCTAATAATTGCTGTGGCAGAGTTCATTGTAAAACATCAGTCAAGTACTGGCTATCTGCTCATTCGGGCAGCCAATACATCCACACACTGTTTCTGAAGCTCCTCATCTCTTGATCATCAATTTTTTCACAGAGGGACTGAATTTTGTTTTTAGCTGCTATAGTCATCACTCTGCTGGGTCCTCCCAGTCCTCGAATTTCCTGACTCAATCTTTCACTTCTCCCACACGATTACCAAGGCCATCCCCCAAAGTTCACAGTGCCAGCAGTGAGTCCCCCAACCTGGCCATCTTTCCAGTGAATTGTGCCCATGAAATTTTTGATTTTAAGTAGTTCCCAGCTTATTAGGCCTGATTCTGTTTTGAAGTGCTGCTCAACCATCTTGAGGGCCACTTCCGATGTGCTTGTTGGGGACACCAACAATTCATGTTTTTCCAGCAATACAAGGTCCTCCAATTCAAAGCCTCTGCCAGAGAGTGGAATAAAGGTAGCTGTAAGGGGTATCCATGAGATGACGCAGCAAGGATTTACCAGTGAAAGGGTTTGGAAAGAGCTAGCAGCCCTAAAGAAACATAATGCCCGGGGCCAGATGGGATACATCCAAGGATCCTCAAGGAATTGATAATGGAATTAACTGAACCCCTGGTGGGGTTATTCAACAGCTCAATTTAGATACAGGTAGTTCCAAATGGCTGGAGGGTAGCAGACATAGTCCTGCTCTGTAAGGCGGGGCACAAGGAGCAACAGGGTAACTACAGACCTGTCAATCTTGCCTCTAACTAGGGGTAATCAAATGGAGACACTAGTCAAAGAGAACCTCATAAGCTACCTGGAGAGCAATGGACTCCAAGACAGTAAAGAGCACCGGTTTGTGGCAGGAAGGTCTTGACAGACCAGCTTGACAGTATTCTTTGACTGGGTAATGAGGGTAGTGGATAAAGGCCATCCTGTTGATCTACTCTACTTTGATTTCAGCAAGGCTTTCATCTCTGCACCCCACAGAAAGTTGCTGAGGAAGCTAGAGGAACTGGGTACAGTGAAAGACACAATTAGATGGGTGAGAAACTGGTTGGAAGAGAGACAGAGGTTTGTGGTTAATGGTGTCATATCAGAAGACAGTGTGGTCACAAGTGGGGTGGTCTTGGGTCTAGTTCTTTTCAATATGTTCATTAGCAACATAGGAGAAGGATATAGGACAAGATGTGTCTCTTTGCAGATGAAACTAAGTTCTATGGCAGGGTAGACAGCAAGGAGGGGTCAGGGAGATGCAGAGAGACTTACAAACACTAGAGGTGTGGTCAAAGGTTTGGCAGTTGAAAGTCAATGCCAAAAAGTTCAAAGTGATGCATATTGGGGAACAAGAATCCCAGGACAGAGAACTGGGTTGGGGGGGAAAGTAATGCTGGGCATGGTCTCTGAGAAGAGAAACAGAGGGGGTCATCATCAGTGACTCCCTAAACAATCAAACCAGTGTAACAAGGCCTACTTAAGGCAAACAGGATGCTGGGGTGTATAGGAACAGGTACTGACAGCAGAAGGAAGGCAGTATTATTATTATTACTACCTCTCTATAGATCCCTGATTAGGACCCTCCTGGAGTACTGTGCCCAGTTCTGGAGTCCTCACCTAAGAAAAGATAAGGACAGGCTGGAGACAGTGCAGTGTAGGTCAACCAAAATGATTCAGTGCCAGCAGGGCAGATCTTACGAGGATCGGCTCAAGGCACTGAATATGTACTCACAGAAGGCCAGACGAGAGAAGGGAGATATGATAGAGACTTTCAAGTCCCTGAAAGAAATGAACAAGGTAAACCATGATAAAGTATTTAGCATAAATAGTGGATCAAGAACATGGGGGCCTGAGTGGAAACTGATGGGGGGAGATTCAAGAGGGAAGTGAGAAATTGCTATTTTACAGAAAGGGTGGTGGAGTAATGGAACAATCTGCCAGCTGATGTGGTGAGCTCCAAAACTATCAACGGTTTCAAAAACAGCTGGGAAGGGTGAAGGGCTCAATGCTCACTCAGGGTGATAACAGTAGGGCATGAAGCATGGAGGTGGATAAAGTGGGTTACAAGCCTGTATGGACATTAGGTCGTGAGTTTGTTAGGGTTTATAAGCAGACTGGATAAACCAGTAGTCATTCTGTGCTGTCAATGTCTATGTTTCTATGTTTACATGATTCTAACCCCTCCATGGCCAGTGACATCTGCTGTATCAATTTTGGTGGCTTCTGTTTCTGTCTGGCTGATAAGGTGAGAGTATTACTATGGATAAAGCTAGCTTGTCCGGAGCTCCCTGAGTCAAGCTACTTTCAGCTTTGTGTCATCACACAACCTCCTTCCTGTTGCCATACTTCTCTTAGGCATTCACCTTTAGTCAGCCTATCTGACGTCCATTGTAATCTTCTTGTGTTAGCCTACTGTATCTGACTTCTGATGTCAGCCCTTGTTGCTTCCTTCTCCCACATCCACATACGTATACCCTTCCTATCCTACCCAGCTCTTCAGACCTGGATTCTCAATGTCCTCCAGCTACCACTGAAGTCCTCACCTGAATGGTGGGGTCCTCACTGAGCAGGGAACCTTTTGGCCATGCAGACTGGTTCAGTAGCACCTCTTGGTATCTGCCCCCCTGCCCAGTGTCTTGAGGATAGGGTTCTCAACACTGGGGCCTCTTTGGCCATGCAGATCAAGTTGGAGGCACCTCTTGGTGTAGTACTTATGGATTCTGCTTCCACAAGGTGAGACCCACTTCACAGGGGTCTCTTTGTTCATGCAGATTGACTTGCTGACACCTCCCAAAACAGTCCTCCCAGTATTTGCCTGCAAGTCACCTAGTCTATCCCTCTCTCCTCTCTCTCTCTCTCTCTCTCTCTCTCTCTCTCTCTCTCTCTCTCTCTCTCTCTCTCTCTCTCTCTCTCTCTCTCTCTCTCTCTCTCTCTCTTCCCTTCCACTCAGTTATTATTCAAGGACTGACTCCTGAAATTTTCAGACTGGGTGACCTCTGGTCAGCATATACTACTCTTCTCACGGCTTGCGTCTTGTGAATAGGGTTCCTCTCCGACAGGGAAGAGGGCTGCTTTAGCTTCATCTGAAAAATGGGTGGCACTATGGTGTTATCCCATCAGTGGGTAGAGTTAGAACCCTTCCTCTGAAGTTGTCCACTGAACTGGATATCTAATTGTAACAGTCATGTCATCACTAAAAACACCCCAGGCCCTGAAGGACGGCAGTCTAGGCCTCAGCTACCCAGAGGTTTCCTCCACAAGAGGGTTTTTCATCTCTTCTATGCCAAAGGTCATACTAGTTTCATTTTCCACTAAGAAGTAGAGCTTGATGATGGTTTTCCTTTTGTTTTCTAGTTTGTCTGTCATTTCAGCTGCATTTCTCCTCTACTTTGGAAGAATGTGTTTGTCATTGTTGTTCTTTTGGGCCTTCTTCCTAAAGGTGCCATTGGTCTCAGGGACCTCATACATGTGACACCTTGAGGGAATGAAACCATTTCTTGAGGGTTCCTGCATCTTTATATCACCTCAACACAGTCAGTCACTGTAACAGGGTCAGAGGCAGCATAAGCCAAAGAACAAACAAGTTGCACAAGCAGTCACATATTACTACTCTGTACTCCTAACCATAACACCATAGGAGTCCGATGACCTTTTGAATTCAAAGGCATTGGCTTTGGTTTGGAGGAGCAGTGGGTTACACTTGCCATGGCCCCTCTGAGCAGTACATAAACCCTGAGTGCCCAAGCATTCCTCAGATGCTTGATTTTTGTTATTACTGTCCTCCCCTCCTCCTCCTCCTCCTCCTCCTCCTCCTCCTCCTGTGGTGACTCTCTCTCTCTTTGGGTTGGGCCTTCTTCCCTAAGGGGGAACAGTTGATGTCACCTACATTGACTTCAGCAAAGCTTTCAACACTGTTCCACATAGAAGATTGATAAATAAGCAGGGTAGGCTCAGGGTGGGTCAGAAGTTGGTCAACTGGGTGGCAAACTGGTTGACAGGCAGAAAACAGAAAGTGGTGGTAAATGGTATACAGTCAGAAGAGATGCAAGTCACAAGTGGGGTACCTCAGGGATCAGTCCTGGGGCCAGTCCTCTTCAATATCTTCATTAGTGACATTGCAGATGGACTAGAAGGTAAGGCTTGTCTGTTTGCAGATGACACCAAGATCTGCAACAGAGTAGATGATCCAGATGGGGTGGGCAGAATGAGAAGAGATCTGGATAAACTAGCAAAATGGTCAGAAGAGTGGCAACTGGGATTTAATGCAAAGAAGTGCAAGATCATGAACATAGAAAGAGAAACCCTGAAGCCACCTATAGGCTGGGAGGGGAGTTGCTGGCAGTCACATAGGAAGAAAGAGACTTGGGCATCATCATCACCGATGACCTGAAATCATCCAAGCAGACCGCTAAAGCAGTAGGTAAGGCTAAGGGGATGTTAGGGTGTATTAGTAGTGGTATCACAAGTTGTAAGAGGGAGGTAATAATCCCTCTTTACAAGACACTGGTTAGGCCCCATCTGGAGTACTGCGTGCAGTACTGGAGGCCACACCTTCACAAGGACATTAGCCAAATTGAGGCAGTCCAGAGAAGAGCAACCAAAATGGTGTAGGGACTGCATTAGAAGACATATGAGGACAGATTAATGGAGCTCAATGTGTTTACCCTTGAGCAAAGGAGGGAGAGAGGTGATATGATCAAAACATTCAAACACCTTAAGGGCATTAACAAGGTGAGAGAGTCTTAACATGTTTAAATATAAGAAAAATAGCAGGACAAGAGGACACAGCATGAGATTAGAGGGAGGCCGATTAAGGGGGAGTGTGAGGAAATTCTTTTTCACAGAAAGAGTGGTGGCTGCATGGAACAGCCTACCTCAGGAAGTGGTGGCTATGAATACAGTGCTGGGCTTCAAACAGGCATGGGATAGGCATAAGGGAGTAATACAGATGAGTATGAATAGATAGGCCACTGACAGAGCAAAGGCCGATGGCACATTTATAAGGTAGAAAAAGAAATGGGCAGACTTGCGGTCCTTATCTGCCGTCAACCTCTATGTTTCTATGTATTTTTGGTCTTTGGAACTGCATCCCTGTGGCACCTCAAGTGGTTGGAACATCTCTTTTCCTAGGGTTCCTGCATCTTTATGGCACCTCAACAGGGTGATAGTCCCTGTAACAGGGAAGAAGGGAATGTAAACAAAGTACTCACAAGTTTCACAAGCAGTCACATGCTTCTACTCAGTCTTCCTAACCTTACCTCCATAGGAGCCTGATGGCCCTTTGAACGTAAAAAACATATACATCATAGCTTGCAGTGGCAGTGCTTTGCTGCAGAGGGACATTATTGATGTTGTAATATGCAGTGGTCACTCCCACTCCTTTAGGGCTTTCTTGATGTTGCTGCCAGCAGTGATGTCTCCCAGTCACAAACAGCTTTTATCGATGCTGCCACCAGCTGTGGTGACTCCCTTGTCTAACAATTACCCATCATCCCCACCCAACCACCCCCTGAAAGTACACAGACTGGTCCCAGCTGTCAGTACCTTTCCCTGGTGGGTAACACACACACACACACACACACACACACAGAAAGTCACGTTGGCAGCAGTAGAAATGGAGAAATTGAAAGTGAGCAGCTTAGTAAGCAGCTGAGAGCAAGATGAAGACATTCAGGACTCCCTTGTGTGTGTTGGACATGCATATTGCTGCCCTGCTGTGCAAACAACTACTGTTAAGCACCTTTATAAGAATACGCTCCAGCAAGTGCTACAATCCACTGATCAAGCAACTATACAAACCACACAAATGATACATGGTCGGCTCACTCACACAATTGGTAATCTTAACAAAATTAACACGAAAGTACCAAAGGTGCTGACAGAAGCTAAAGGAAGCGATTTGTGTTGTATAAATAAAATATATCTGACATGCTTTATAATAAAAGTAAATGGGGCTCAGGAAATGCCTCTTGGCTAGTAAAGAGTGTCTCCTTATCTTCTGTTGATGGAATTGAGGGAGTAGCACTGGGGACACAGAGCTCTGTCCTACCAGACTGATTAGAAAGTCTCTAATATTGGTATTTTACAAAGAACTGCCACAAACTTACCCAGAGGCTAAATATAGCTATGGGGGATCCAAAACAAAAGAAATGCAACAGAATCAACAGATGCACCCAGAGACTAGAAGTGACATGTCCAATGGGATCTCCTCACCTAACAGCAGTGTGGCTTCCTCGACCTCGTGCCACTCTCCTACTGCGCAGCCTGACCCATCCAATGCACACATCCTTGTAGAACTTCAGGCATTCAGAATGGAACTCAGTGAGCAAAGGCAAAACTTTAAATCTGATCTTAGCACAGTCCACGCAGTGGAAAAGGACATACAAACCGCGCTCACAAAACTTTCAGAATGCTCAGACAAGGTTACTGATTTAATTCTTGATCTGTACAGAAAACATTTACAGCTTACAGAAAAAAATATTCAGATTTGGAGGATCGACTGTGCAGCAAAAACTTCTGGATATTCAGTCTGCCACAGGGAGAGGAGGGACAACGAATATCTGCTTACATAGATCGACTCCTACATGAGGCACTGGACCTATCCCAAGAGATAATGAATACATTCACTGAGCACTTAGACCCCAGCCTGCACCAAACCTGTGACCTTGGTCTACTGTTCTGCAATTTTTTAGTTACTGACTAAAAGGAACAATGTATAGGGCTGTTTGGCGTAAGGGAACAGTTATGTATGGCCCTAAATGTCTTTTAATTCGGCCAGATTATGCCCTTCATTCCAAAACATATGGCTAATGCTCCCAACCTGGGCACTAAGACAGGTGAATGTACATTTTCAAATGCCCTTTCCCAATCACCTCAGTGCCCACTTTCCCAACAGTAGGGTCCTGTGCCATACTGCAGATAAAGCAAAGACCGATTTTGAATGCTGTGGCATAGCAGATCCACAGCATCTGCCCCCTGAAAATAAGTGACAACACCAATGCAGAGAATTACCAGCCACTCAAGACCTTTGAACAGTGGCTATGCTAGTAATAACAGCAGCAGAGGTTGCCAGCCACAGCCAACCACAAGACATTGTCCCAGTTCCAGCACCAACCCCCCTGATACCATAGTTTTCACCGGACTTACAAGGGACATCTTCAACCCCACTGGGGAGTGTTGGTGAGAGGTACTTTTAACCAACTCTGGGTGCTGAGGTGGCAGGGGCCTGGGGCAGCTAGCCGGACATCCCTCATTTTTTCACCTGAGAGCAAGAAAACAAGATAGAGACAGAGATAGAGATAGAGACAGAGAAATAATGAGAAAATAATAAGAGACAAAGGAAAAATCAATAAATAAATAATTGACAATTTTATAAGGGAGGTTTCTCTGTGGCCAGGTGTTCTATACCACCTAATTGGTAGCCCTGCATGAATAAAGGATATGGCTATTGTCTCCTAAGGGACACTGTACACAGAACTTTTTGGATCTTTGAATGTGACTAGACTGCAGTCAGCAGTCTTGGGCCCGGGGAGACCTTGATAGCGAGACCCTTGTGGTAGATTGAAACATGCCCAGCATTTTTGAGACTACTCCAATAATGCAGGGTTCAGGAATGTGCCACTGCAGAGGAGCTCACTTGTTGGGTGTTGCCCCCGGGTACACAATCCCTTCCTCTCTCTTTGATCCACAGCTGGGATATTTTTTTACTGTGGAACCCCCTAGATGGCACCTAGCACTTCAGTATACCTATCCTACCTGAAGGAGGGTAGACAGGGCTTTAGATGAATTGCAGTTATGGGGTGCATTTCATTGGGCGCACGCTGCAGGAAGCCAGATCCTGTTAACTAGGGCATTTGGGGATTGCTCCCAGGTTGGGGTGGGTGCTGCTGTTGGTTGGCTTGACTCTTTGGCTCCCGTTCCTCTCACTCAGTAACCTCTCAACTTGCTGATCCTAGTAAGCCCTATACATTAATAAGGCCTCTTGAGACCGCCTATTATCTTACTATAGAACTGGTCTCTGGGAATAATACGACTCTGGACAAATTGTTTCTTAGTTGATGCCACTCTATAAGGCCTCATGATACAGCATCCTGGCACAACAGCCCAGGATACCCATACATTCATTCTTTGGCTTTTTTGGAACTTTATTAAAATACTGCCTCCACAACATATCTATGCCCAGTGAAAAGAACTGCTTGGCATTGGAGCTTTCTGGGGCTTGGACTTTGAAGATCAAATACAACATTGGTGACAGGACAGTGGAACTGTCTGCACTGGGGGCTCAGGATTTCTCTGGCTTTCCCACACACCATATTATCCCATCCATGGACACTGGACAGGAGTGTGACAGGATACCTCACTCCCACCCTTGGAAGCCACGTACTTCTTGCTGACACTGGACGTAGCCCAGCTGGCTTCTTAGTGTGGCTTTACATGTTTACTTTATACTGTATCTCTTTCAGGTTCTTACTAATTGGTCTAACCAGTTCCAGTACTATTTCTCTGTCATGCCCAGTTGGCATCTCCTGTTTCTTACATCAGCAGCTGTCAGGTGTATTATCTCAACTGTATATCTCCCCACGACAGCGCAAGCAGAGTTCAGTGCCATTCTTCCGCTGTTATAATAGTCAATTCATTGAGATAATCACACCTAGACAACAGAGTGGGCCTCATAACCAAATCACTCATTTGAATAGTAACCATGGCAGTCCCCACAAAGATGTCTTATAATGTGAATGGAGTACATGTCCCCATTAAAAGATACTGCTTATTACAGACCCAGGATTTTGTTACTACAAGAAACTCATTTGTGTGCAGATGAACATTTAACATTTTTGCTATTTGAGTATGAGGTCATAGAAGTTTTTCCCATGGTAGTGGAAAGGCCAGGGAGGCCACAGTCCTGATACCTATGGGTATCCCTTTCATGACTCTTGATAAAATCCTTGATACTGAGGACACATTTGTAATATTGGTGGGCCAGCTATTAGATACAGTATGTTGATAACCCTTGTTAGTGTATACTTCACCTTTGGTCTGAAAAAAAAAGTGATAATGTTTTTTTGACCAGCTGATGTCTGTCACCCAGGGGCAACTCATTATAGGGGGGAAATCTAAATATGGTCCTGAATCCAGCCCTGGATTCTTACAATGTCAGGAAGGTCAAGATAGTATTTTAAAGGTGAAATGAATAAAAATCTTTATCTGACAGGTGTCTGTGTGCTTATTTTGATGCTAGATGCATATATATATTACATTTCTACTTTAATATTGTGACATTTGTACCCATTATCTTGATTTTGATCTCCTTTTACAAGTGTAGTTGTCTATCACTGTCTGCTAATTTCAAAGCCAC
Source organism: Neoceratodus forsteri (assembly GCA_016271365.2). Lineage (NCBI taxonomy): Eukaryota > Metazoa > Chordata > Ceratodontiformes > Ceratodontidae > Neoceratodus > Neoceratodus forsteri. The sequence continues at coordinate 252,974,007 of CM028137.1, read as the reverse complement.
TTCTGTTTAACATGCGCCAGAGATAACGTCAGTACCTCTGTGACATGCTGAAACTGCGTCTGTGTCCTCATCTGACAGTCTGCAGCTTCCTGCAACAAAAGAGTCACATGTTGTATTCCACTAGAACAATTCAAAGACAAACAATTAAAATATACTTTTTTGGACTCTCACAAGAGTGATACTGTTTCGCAGTGTGCATATATGTCAATCTTTGTTGATTGGAAATAAAGAAAGGAAAATCAGTTACTTTTTTAAGATGCTTGGTATATCGAGCAAATTTTCCTGCCCATTAGCTCCTCGAGGTTCATGTAACTCTGATGACCACACAGTCAATTCAAATACATGAACAAATATTACACGTCAATGTATGTAAAAAACAAATTGGGCCATTGCTGCTTGCCCTGCTATTAAATGTTTCTGTGTTTGGAAGAAAATAAATGGAATCTTCTGCTTAAAGTTGAACCAGCATATTCTGTGGTGATTTGCATATGTAGCCCATGATGCTTTGCATTGTGGGGGCATGTGTGATTTTGTATTTCTTTGAAACTTGGCTTCCAGGCCAAATGCCCTTTGGGGTAACCTTTGTCTCAGTGCTTGTGCACAGAGGTTCTTTGTCTTAGTACAGTATGTCTACATGAATGAGAACAGTTAGATACAAACCACAGCATGCGTTGAATATTATAATTTTGATTCTATGATGTACTCTTGTGTACTTAATTTGTCATGTTAGAAATAGTATTACTCATCAAGTTTTCTCACATTTCATCTGACAAATATCGATCAGTTGCAAATTAATATAATTCAGTATTGCTGCAGGCTTCAGGTGCCAGCAGTAATGTCGCATGTTACTTGACATTTTTCTAACCCATAGCATACTGTGTTGCTTGGGCTTAGTATTTTGTTTTTTTTCCCCATATACATATGTCACCGGGTGTGGGTTTAGGATAACACAATTTCAGGCAGACCATAAGTCTGGTGCATGGAAAAAGACGCACAAGTGCATTTGTCGTTTTATTTTTATCAAGTAAAATATTCAGAAAGCAAAATGGTAAGTCAGACAACTGCTTAGCTTCAACAGTTTCTAAGGCTTTTCTTCAGCCTAACAGTGTGAAAACATACACTACATTGAGGTATTTCACCTTCCTCAGTCAGTATTCAACTGACCTCCCTAGCTATCCTCTCTCAGCACTGAGGCAGGGCATTTTATAAGCTCACTAGAAACTGAAAAAACTATTTCCCCTGCCTTTTGATTAACAGCAGACAAAATATAAAACTAGCCACTAGGAGCCACTGTTGCACTACAGAGAACAGTAATTTGGCACCTGGAGGACATTACATAACTTGTTTACAACATTGTTAAAGGTCAGAGCCGAGGTCAGAACATTCTGTGCTCTCTTAAACTCTCTTGCAAGGTCATATTACCTCATGCTGTCTGCTGCAAAATATATCTTAGAAGGGGGCTGCTAACATCTAGAAAAAGCAGACACAAGATTTTTTATTCTTATATTAAGACAGCCCTCTCATTTTGTAACTGTACTCTTAGTTTTGTTTTAGGTTAATACGCACAGATAGCATTATAAGTACTTCAGCACTTAATTTATAACCAGCCAAGCAACATACTGGACATTATACAAAACATATAAACTGCTTGGGTAAGGGGTTTCAATTTATCCCAGGAGTGTCTACTATGACAGGGCTCACCCTGATACAACATAGAAGCCAATCTCTGTCTCCATCCCACTGTTTTTCATGGATCATCCCCTCTCTTCACAACATCAAAACCCATGTATGCCTTGGGACACACAGTGGTTCAGTTTTGCAACATCATTTTTCTTTTACTACCGAATTTGTGTACATTCTGTATACAGTTTGGTATCAGATTTGCATTCACAGCTGATAGGAGATGATATAGATATATTGTTATGTTGAGATGGGTATGCAAATAAGGGTTACATTACAAAACATAATTAGATACTCCTTTCATGCAGGCATTTTATTCACATATGAACTCCAGATGCCTGCATATATATATAGCTGGCAGGTCTGTGACTGTGTGTTTGAAAGTGGCTGTGTCTGAACTTTAAGTGCAGGCATCATATTACAAGGATTAGTGTAGTTTGAATGTGAGGTTTTTAACTGCCATTTCAGTTTAATTATTCATTTAGTTGGAGCAGGAGGGAGGGAGGGACTTTAGCTGGTGAGTTTGTGACTGTGTTTGTAATTGTATTGGAGGTCTTTTCTTAACTGCCATTTCTGTGTGCTTTTCCATTTAGGTTGGGCAGGATTGAGGGATTTTAGCTGACAAGTTTGTGACTGTGTGTTTGAAAGTGGCTGTGTCTGAACTTTAAGTGCAGGCATCATATTACACAAATTAGTGTAGTTTGTGAGGTTTTTAACTGCCATTTCAGTTTGATTTTTTATTTAGTTGGAACAGGAGGGAGGGACTCTAGCTGATGAGTTTGTCACTGTGTTTATAATTGTATTTGAGGTCTTTTCTTAACTGTTATTTCTGTGTGCTTTTCCATTTAGGTTGGGTAGGATTGGGGGAGTCTGGCGGACAAGTTTGTGACTGTGTGTTTGAAAGTGGCTGTGTCTGGACCACAGTGAGTGAAGTGAGGAATCACTGCCAGAGGACTCCTTGGCTGATGGTTTTTGAACACAGTCTGTGGTGTCGCCCACCTCCCACCCCACTATCCACTCCACCCCAGGGCTCACCCTACATTTATTGGGTGTGTCCCATAGGGCCTTGCAACATCCTGCATCCATACAGGAAGTAGCAAAGAGGAGGAAACATAACAAAACACAACAGAAATAAAAAAAACAAATATTTGGGAGATAACAAATAGCCATCTTAAGCAGGCAGTTGACTGAGGAGGTAAACAGACATGATGGGAGTAGTGCAGTGCAGTGGTTCTGGAGCAGCTGTCTTCAGGGAGACATTCTGGGGGCTGTGATGCTGCCCTATTTGCAGGCACCTTTCTGGGCTGAGGGAGGAGGTTGCCTGTCTCTGAGCAAAGTTTGCCAAGCTGAAGGTGGCATCCACCCCTACCCAGAGACCACCGGGTCCACAACCTATACCTCAAAGGATGCCAGGAAAGAGGAGTGACTGGACTACGGTGGGTTCAGGGAGAGTGAGGGAGGGGGGTCAAAAGCACATCCCCCAACCGGTCCCACTTAGTAACTTCTACACTGTTTTGGAGGAACAGGAAAGCCCCACTCAGGAACCTGAGGTTGGGTCCAGGGAGGATGGAAGGTCCTCCAGGATGGAGCCCCAGGGAAGGGAGTCAGGGAACCCTGGAGAAGGGGGAAGCTTCTCCTGGTGGGGGACTCTATTGTCTGGGGAGAGGAGTTAGGGTCACCTAGCAGGTGAGAGAGAGAGGGAGGTCAAGTGCCTCCCAGGAAGTGCTGCATGGAGGGATGGGAAGTGGATCCATAGGATCACTATGGCAATAGCTAGGAGGGAGCCACTGGATGTCATTGTCCACCTGAGGACCAATGACCTGGCCAGGAGAAGGGTGGAGTTAGCCAGAGTCCAGGAAGATTTCAGGAAGCTGGGGGTAAACCTGAAACAGATAGCATGCTCCATCTCATTCTCAGAGGTGCTACCTATCCAGGGCACAGGGGAAGCTAGGGCACTCCACATCCATACCTTCAACTACTGGTTGAAGGATTGGTGTGGAAGGGAGGATTTTGGCTTCATAGAGGACCGGGGCCTGACCTGGGCAGATGCGAGCTTATATAAAGAGGACAGCCTGCATCTGTCTGAGAAGGGGACCTTGGTCCTTTGTGAGAAGTTTGAATGCTTCAGCTGTGAGCATTTAAACTGGCCAAGGGGGGAGAGCCAGGAGGGTCAGAAGGATTAGAAACCCCCCCCATGGGAACTGCAGGAACATAAGTTGACTACGGGAACAACTAAAGCAGGCAGGGAGGGGCAGGCAGGTGAAGAATGTATAACGAGTGATACGGGGGGGCAAGAGCAAATAGGAAAGGAAACCGGGGTGGGGAGAAGATGCTGGAGAGGAAAAACAAGAGCAGAGGGAGGGCAGACTGTAAAACATGGAAGGTCATGCTAATGAATGCCCATAGCCTAGGAAATAAGGTTCCAGACCTGGAGGCCCTGTTGGCAGATGCAGACCTTGACATAGCAGCAATAACAGAGACATGGTACTCTGCTAATCACAGCTGGGAAGTCAATGTACCAGGCTAAAGGCAAAATCCTGCTACTGGGGAATTTCAATATGCAGGACGTGGATTGGGCTACCCAGATGGCTGCTTCAGGCAGAAGCACAGCCATCCTTGAATTCCTGCAAGGGGTTGGACTCAGGCAGCTGGTGCATGAGCCAACCAGGGACAAGTCAATTCTGGACCTGGTATGGGCCAATGGGAACAGAGTCAAAGAACTACAGGTGGAAGCACAGTTTGGGTCCAGTGACCACCACATGGTGTGGTTCAGCATGGAGACATGGACTCAATTAAGCCACACAAGGGCAAGAGTATTAGATTTCAGGAGGGCAGATTTCACTGAAATGGGTAGATGTATACAAGCAGTCCTGGGGAAGGGAGAGGTAATAAAGGGGGTGGAAGAACAATGGGAGAATCGGAAAGCAGCCATAGTGGATATAACAAACCAATGCATTAGGATAGTGGCCAAAGGGAAAAGAAGAAGGAAACCACTATGGTTCTCCAAAGAGTTGGGGGACAAAGTCAGGGCTAAAAGGCTGAGTTTCAGGAAATACAAGGGGAGGCAAAGGGAGGAGGACAGGGAGGTGTACCTTGAATGTTTAAGGGAAGAAGGTAAGGCTGTTAGGAGGGCAAAGGCGCAAACAGAAGCGGCTTAGTCTGTAAACAAAGGGAATAAGGCATTTTATAGGTACAGCAGTGAAAGAAGAAAAAACGGAGGGGGTTGTGAGGCTCAAAGGGGAGAAGGGAGAGTGTAAAGAGGGGGATCTGGACAAGGCAGAAATACTGACAAATACTTCTGCTTAGTATTCAGTAAGGAGGGGGAGGGTCAAGGACCACAGCTGGGTTGCAGAGGCAATTGGAGGGGGTGGACAGCAGTCCATTCACAGTAGAGAGACTTCTGGAAGAACTCACAAAGTTGAAGGTGGATAAGACCATGGGGCCAGACGGCATCCACCTGAGGATATTAAAGGAAGTGCAAAAGGAACTAGCAGTGCCCCTGGTGGCCCTGTTCACAGAGTCATTCAACACAGATGTTGTTCCAGAGGACTGGAGGAGGGCACATGCACTCTCACTGCACAAAAACGGCAGTAGGGATGAGGCAGGGAACTACAGGCTGGTTAGCCTCACCTCAGTGGTCTGAAAGATCATGGAGACACTGCTGAAAGAAAGGATAGTGGCACATATGGAATCCAGCGGTGCTCAGTATCTGAGGCAACATGGATTCACAGCAGGAAAGTCATGTCAAACGAATGTAATAGATTTTTCATTTGGTGATCAGGGAACTAAATCAGGGAGGGGTGGTAGATGTTGCTTACCTAGATTTCTGTAAAGACTTTGACACTGTCCCACATAGAAGGCTGATTAACAAGATGGGTGGTCTGGGCATGGAAGACAAGGTGCTGAACTGGGTTATGAACTGGTTAACAGACAGGAGACAGAGGGTGGTGGTCAATGGGGTACAATCTAGGGAGAGGGGGTGATCAGTGGGGTACCACAGGGATCAGTACTAGGACCAGTCCTGTTCAATGTCTTCATTAGTGACATTGCAGAGGGGCTGGAAGGAAAGGTCTGCCTGTTTGCAGGTGACATCAAGATCTGAAACTGGGTGGATACTCCAGAAGGGGTGTAGAAAATGAACAGGGACTTGGAGAAGCTTGAAAGATGGTCAGAGATGTGGCAAATGAGGTTCAATACAAATAATGCACCTGGGTAGAGGGAACCCTGGGGAGAGCTACAGGTTGGAGGGGAGGAGCTGACTGTCACCAAAGAGAAGGGACCTAGGGGTTATCATCTCGGATGACCTTAAGATATCAAAGCAGTGTACAAAGGTGGTAGGGAGGGCCAGTGGCATACTGGGGTGCATAGGCAGGGGTATAACTAGCAGGAGGCAGGAGGTTGTGATGCCATTGTATAAAACATTGGTAAGGCCTCACCTGGAGTACTGTGTGCAGTTCTGGAGGCCACACCTGCTCAAGGACATAGATAAGATGGAGACTACCCAGAGAAGGGCAACAAAGATGGTGCAGGGCTTGCACCACAAAACATATAAGGAGAGACTACGGGACCTCAATATGTACTCACTGGAGAAGAGGAGACAGCGGGGGGGACATGATTGAAACTTTCAAATACCTCAGGGGCATAACAAGGAGCAGGTGGGGGACCTTTTTCAATGTAGAAAAAGTACTAGAACAAGGGGCACAATATAAGGTATGAGGGTAAAATTAAAAGGAATGTGAGAAGTTTTTCTACACAGAAAGGGTAGTCGACACTTAGAAGAGTCTGCCGCAGGAGGTAGTGGGGGCAAGCACAGTGGAGGGGTTTAAGCATGCCTGGGACAGACACAAGGGAAGCCTGAGAGGGGTGGGAGTGTTGAAAAGCCATTAATCACATAGGGTTGGTGACCACATACGAACGTATAGAGCTTACGGGCAGACTGGATGGGCCTAGCAATCCTTATCTGATGACAAGTTCTATGTTTCTTTGTTTCTATATTAGGTGGTACTGACATTGCATGTTATAATAGAAATAGCAACAATATCCTGTGTAAGTTTGTTGACGCTCTCAAACTTGGAGGGCTAGTGGGCACCGCAAAAGGTAAATTAAACATGGAAAAAGATTTAAACATAATTGTGAAATGGGCAGATGAAAATGGAATGAGATTTGGTTTGAATAAATGTGTAGTTATGCATTGTGGCAAAAATAACTTTTTACACGATTATATGATATATAACAATAACTTACAGACAGTTAATGAAGTTAGAGACTTGGGAATCACTGATACAAGCAACTTGAAAAATGGCACACAATGCAGGTAAGTAGCTAAAAGAGTTAACTATCTAAGCACCTGCATTAAAAGGTCTTTTGTCAATAAATCTAAATCAATGTTACCTATCTACAAAACATATCTGTGTCCCCACTTGTACTACTGCTCCCAAGTTTGGGGCCCATGGCTTAAACAGGATATCATATTATTGGAAAAGGCACAAAGGCGATTTACTAAACATATATCTACTCTAACACATACTGAGTACAAACAAGCATTTGTCAATGCCGAACGTTCGCTTGCAGGTATTTGCAGTGGTGTTTGGCATGTATGGTGCTTTACCCTAATGCCCTGTGCGATTGCTGGTATTTACACAATAAATTTTCAGCATGACCTTTTTGTTACCCCCATTGTGCGCTACATAGGCGGAAACACGTTTTGGGCAGGATGTGAAAAATGACAGCTGTACTCCTCATAAGGAAGTGTGGAAAAATGGCAATGTTGAAAATCTGGAGTGGAAATATTGAAAATTCGCAAACCTACGAGCGTACGTGGGAGCTGTGCAGCGCACACTTGTAAAACAGTCATTGTTAGGAATTTTTTCACCAAATTTTCAACATAGCCATTTTAAGATCTCTGCTCATGAACAGTGACACTGTGATTTTCTTACTGTGTCCCATACATTGATTTTGCACACCGACTGCGCCATTGTGCACTACATGGGCGGAAACACGTTTTGGGCAGGATGTGAAAAATGACAGCTGTACTGCTCATAAGGAGGTGTGGTAAAATGGCAATGTTGAAAATCTGGAGTAAAATATTGAAAGTCACTAAGAACCTATGGCGTCGTAGGAACTTACTATGCAGCTCGTAAAACAGCTATTTTTAGAATTTGTTCACCAAATTCTCAACATAGCCATTTTAAGATCTCGCTCATGAACAGTGACACTGTGATTTTCTTAATGTGTCCCATACACTGAGTCAAGACCGACTGTGCCATTGTATGCTACATGGGCAGAAACACGTTTGGGCAAGATGTGAAAATGACAGCTGCACTGCTCATAAGGAGGTGTGGTAAAATGGCAATGTTGAAAATCTGGAGTGAAAATATTAAAATTCGCAAACTTACGAGCATGCATAGGACTGCGCAATGAACACTGTGAAACAGTCATTTTAGAATTTTTCACCAAATTTTCAATACAGCCATTTAAGACCTCTGCTCATGATCAGTGTCACTGTGATTTTCTTAATGTGTTCCATACATTGAGTTGCACACCGACTGCGCCATTGTGCACTACATGAGGCGGAAACACGTTTTGGGCAGGATGTGAAAATGACAGCTGTACTGCTCATGAAGAGTGTGGTAAAATGGCAATGTTGAAAATCTGGAGTGCAAATATTGAAAATTCATAAGCGTGACGAGTGTGTAGGAACTGTGCAATGCACGCTCATAAAACAGTCAATTTTTTCACCAAATTCTCAACATAGCCATTTTAAGACCTCTGCTCATGAACAGTGTCAATGTGATTTTCTTAATATGTCCCATACATTAATTTCGCACACCGACTGCGGCATTGTGCGCTACATGGTCGGAAACACGTTTTGGGTGAGATGTGAAAAATGACAGCTGTACTACTCATACGAAGGTGTGGTAAAATGACAATGTTGAAAATCTAGAGTGGAAATATTGAAAATTCGCAAACCTACGAGCATGCGTAGGAACTGCGCAACGCACGCTTGTAAAACAGTCATTTTTTGGAATTTTTTCACCAAATTTTCAACATAGCCATTTTAAGACCTCTGCTAATGAACAGTGTCACCATGATTTTCTTAATGTGTCCATTACATTGATTTCGCACACCGACTGCGCCATTGTGCGCTACATGGGCGGAAACACATTTTGGGCTGGATGTGAAAAATGACAGTTGTACTGCTCATAAGAAGGAGTGGTAAAATGGCAATGTTGAAAATCTGGAGTGAAAATATAGAAAATTTGTGAACTTACAAGCCTGCATAGGAACTGCATAGCACACTTAATAAAACAGTCATTTTTGAATTTTTGCACCAAATTTTCAACATGGGGTTTTTGGGACCCCTTCTCATGAATGACATCACTGTCATGGCATTATTCAGGCCTGAAGGGTGATTTTGCGCAGTGACTGTGCAGTGACCGCGAAATCACCCTTCAGGCCAATATCGCCATGACAGTGACATCATTCATGAGAAGGGGTCCAAACCTCATGTTGAAAATTTGTGCAAAATTCCAAAAATGTGGCTGAGATATGCAACAAGTTGAAAACCCCCTATCTAGCCCATTATACAGTTTACCGGCATTTCCTCAGTTCGTGAGTCGGCTTTGAAGAGTGCAGACGTGTTCCTGGTCCACCGAAGATCGTCGCGCCACACTCCGGAGGTAAGTATGGGGTGAGGGGGGTGTGGGAAGGCTGGGTGCACAGTGGGTGGGTGCGGGTTGTGGAAGGGGGACTGGGAGAAGTGCCGTGGGACCGTTTTGCTTTACAGGTGAAAAAAAGACTACGTGGGACGTTTGCCACACTGGAGTGAGCTCCCAGCGTGGCAGAAGGATGGCTGGGGCCGAGGCCGGCGAGGATTAGGCACCCCGTCGGAGGAACAAGTGGCGTTTGCCACACTGGGTGGGCTCCCAGCGTGGCACCAAAGCTTGGGGCGTGAGGCCTACCAGCGCTGTGTATGACAGTGGTGGTTTTCTTTGAAGCGAAGACCACCACTGTCATACACAGCTCCCGCACCCATTGGTGCAGGACCGCCACACCTGCTCAACGGAGCAGTGGATTGAAAGGGAGAGGCACACCTCCAAAGTGTGCTACTCTCCCAAAACGTTCCTTGCGCATGCTCACAAGTGAACATAAAAAGATTAGACACCCTAAAGCTCCGGCCTTTACAAATCAGGAGGGAAAGAGGAGGTTTACTGATCCTGTATAAAATTCTCAGAGACACTGCTCTCTCAGCTGATTTAGAAATCAGCTATCGAGGAAGTTTCCATCATTTAAGGGGGCATAATAAACAGATCTTGGGTTACGTATCTAGGACCAATCTTAGGAACAACTCCTTCTTGCCTAGAACCATTAGGTTATGGAACAAACTTCCACAGGAAGTGGTTAATCAATCGACTTTCACAGGACTTAAGACAAAACTCAACGCCTGCTTTAACAATAGTATTGTTACTTATAGTCCACTGTGAAGTGGGGATGGCAATTATGGGCGTGTCGCCTTCTGCCATCCTAAAACCTCAGTAGTATAAAGCTCAGTAGTATAAGCCTCAGTAGTATAAATGCTAGATAGTGCTTAAATATGCAAACCTGTGTATAGAATAGGCTGGAAGCTGCAACATGTGTATACATAAGACAGTCACACATTAAAACATATGTGTGACTGATAGAAACATTTTTGCTTAGCAACGTTATGCAGTTATGCACATGGAATTTGATGGCGGACTGAGGAGTTGTGAACTCATTTCATGATAGAGTGAAAGAGGCTTTTTCTCTAAATTAATGGACTACAATGCAAGAAAATAACTGATATGCAATCTTTGCCTGTGGGAGTTACACGTTATAAAAAATGTTTAACACATTTATCATATTTTGTTTTGTGCTTAGGGGAGTGTGTTTCTCTGCTTTTCCCCATTCTCTAGGTGCTATAGTGGCCAATGTTATTTGCTACTACTTGCAGTTCCCTGGATTTGACAAATTTCCAAACCCCTCAACCACTTTCAGCCTTGGGCCCGGATATCCAAACTGCGCCAGGCTGTGGCGCAAGCCTGGGTGCAACTCAACTCGGTTGCGCAGGGGTGTGGCCTGGGCGATATTCAATGGAGCTGCGCTATGACACAGCAGCTTTGAATATCGCACCCTGGCCACCCCCACTGTGCATGGCGCAGTGGCACTGCGCCAGCGCAAGTGGCCAGAGTGGAGCATGGAGATGCGCTAGCGCAAGTGCCATTGTGCCATGCACAGCATCTGCGATATTCAAAAGGGGACATGCAAATGGAACCATAATTTATGCAAGACACACATGGGGCCATTTGCATGTCATTATGGCCCCATTTGCATCCCATTAGCATGCAGGTGTGCCGATCCCTGACGACTTGCGCCTGGCGCCCTGCCAGGCAGCAGCCGTCGGGGACCAATGCCCCCTGCAGCCCAATCGCAGGCATTTGTCTGAAAACGAATCCTTGTCTAATATCCCTGGTGGTCCAGTGGACCGCTATGTGCCCGATCGCGGGCATCGGTATAATACATCCCCCCATCCAATATCCCTGGTGGTCCAGTGGACTGCACTCTGCCCGATCGCAGGTATCATAAAACATAACAAACATTCTATTACCCTGGTGGTCTAATGTACCCCCTTCCCCACCTGCCCACTGAGCCCCCACCACACTCCCCGGTCAGCGGCGGGCTGCAACAACCCCATGCCGCCCGCCACCCGCCAACTGACAGCTCGGTAGGGCTGCACGCTCATTGGGTCACTCGCGTGAGCCAATGGTGTAGCCATACGATTACACATTCCAGATATGTGAATGATTCACATATCTGGACTGTTAGTACAGTATGGGCGTGCAGCCCTACCGAGCTGTCAGTCGGCGGACGGTGGGGCGGCAGGCGGGTGGGGTGCTGCCGCCCGCCGGCTGACCAGGGGGGAAGCAGGGCAGTGAGGTTCAGTGGGCAGGTGGGAAGGGGGGTACACTAGACCACCAGGGTAATAGGACGTTTGTTATGTTTTACAGATGCCCGCGATCGGGCAGAGTGCGGTCCACTGGACCACCAGGGATATTGGACGTGGATTTTTGATTGAGACAAATGTCCGCAATCGGGCACATAGCAGTCCACTGGACCACCAGCAATATAGGAGAGGGGGTTTATTTAACCAGCTGCCCGTAATGGGGCATGGTGGGGTGCCACCAGGTGCAGCAGGAACTCGGGTGGCCACCCACAGGTGGCAGCTGCTGTGTTGCACCCTGCAATGTGGCAGCTCACCTGTGGGTGGCTATCATTTGTTCCTTTTTTTTGGCTTAACTTTGTGCAGGCACAAGTAGAGGTTGCGCATGCATGGCTCTGCACATCCCAGGCTGAATATCGGGCTGTGCAGGTTATGCATAGAGCACACACACCACACCTGTGCCTGCACACATTACTGATCGCGTCCGAGCGCATCAGGATTTTAGCCGACTTTTCCTTTTTTGAATATCGTATCAAGGATTAGTGGTTGTGATGGCACAACACTGTTGCGCCATGTGCAACCCTTTTGAATATCTGGGCCTTGAAGAATAGCTGGAGTAAGAGTAAAGTGTGCAAGTGAACTAAGCAAGTGAGCTGGGAGCTGAAATTGGAGTCTTAGAAAGTGGAAAGTTAAGAGGCTAAAAGAGGAGCAAGTTGTCAAAAAGTCTGGACTATGACTTGTGAAGGAAAGCGTCAGGTGATGGTGTGTTTGGAAGACCTGAGAATCAAGAAACCAAGGAAAAAGAACAGAGAGATAATCATTGCTAGAGAGGTCATGGCTGAGAAGTGGTTAGGAGTGGGAAAAAGAAACTTTAAAATACTTTAAAAGCCATGTCTATGCCATAAATTGTCTCAGAGTATCAAAACTTTTTACATGTGAATTTATTTTTCAGTCCATCAGAGAAAATAAGGCAGAGATTAGGATACTAGTGTAACCCCCCCTACAAATGGCGGTTCCCAAAAAGTCTTCCTCGAGCTTGCCTAAATGCTCACTGCCAGGCTGGTGTCCTGCGTTTTAGCAGTTTAAATGTGATTGCCAGAGAGTGCCTGTATAGCCTCTGTGTACTGTCTCTTTAAGAACTGCCTGGATTGCAGTCATAAGTAATCTGAGCGGGAGCTCTGTTGAAAGATGTAACTATTTGCTGAAAATCATTTAGAGTGATAATGATAATGTAGTTTGTCTAACCTGCCTTCTTTGCAGCAAGTACTCTTGTTTAACTATCTTGGTCCTGGACTGTGAATTGGACCAATCAGTTCTGGTGGGACCTAAAATGGAGCCAGATTACAGGAGCTGTCTGGAGTCAAAATCTGAAGGAATTGTAGTTTTGGGCTTTTGGCACTTTTTTTGCACCTGAAGGGGGAGCCTTTGTTGTGACTGACAGACAGATCAGCCAACCAAACCTGTTGGATTCTGGGGAAAGTCCCTGGCTTGCTGGCAGTTGAGTCAGATCCAAGTTGGGAGCTGAAGGAGCAACATGCTTGAGACAGTCAAGCAGCCATCTGAGTAGTTTCGAGCAGGAGAACTGTGGAAGGGCCTGAGTTGTGGCCTACATGTCTGCCTGCTGCCCCTGAGAGGGAGAGAAGAGAATTATTTCAGACTAAATCCCAGTTTGTGAGAATGAAGTAAACCACTGATTTTTCATCAGGCTCGTACCTGAAGAAGATCAAAGATTTTGCTGAATGCGATCGGCCTGTCAGGATTTCCAGCTGCTTCTGAATCCGCAGTTTGTGCAGAGACTTTGCGATCATGACCGGAGGGCAGTTTGCCTGGTACAGTAGAATTTCCTTACATGTAAATGTGCTGTGAGTTGTCAGTGGGTCGTGATTTGGTTCCCCACTGCGTGAACTGTGTTCTGCTTGCTGGAAGCTGTATTCAGCCCAAAACGGACTGTATCCGAATTTGTCTCCATTTGGCCTGGGCCTTGCCACACTGGCCCAGCCAGACTATCCACTGTACAGAGAAAGCCATCGATGAGAGACCTGCCTGGGGATCAGTTCCCTGCTCCACGCTTGAACAGGAATGACGCCTCAGCAAATCATGTGGGCCCTTCTTCTCCTGGCACTCCAAATCAACCACCTGCAGTCTCAATTTTTGTCCAGCCTGTGTCCAGTCTTGGGTGTCGTGAGTAATCATCAGGGTAGCTCCCTGCAATAACAGCCTAATCTAAAATGCGTCATCTGATTGTCTTGTTGTTTTCTTTTCACAAACTGAGCCCTCCAGCTCTGGATTACAATTAGCATGTGTGATGCTTGTTGTTTTTTTTCCATCACAGGGCCCCAACCAGCTGCAATGTTCCTGGCTAGCCCACCGTTCTCCATCTGGGTACCCAGGGAGTGTGACTGTTTATGGACCCTGAAGTGCATGTGTAAGTGTTTGATTGATACAGCCTTTAAGCAAATTAACCTGATTGTGCCCGTCCCTTGTTCAGGTCCCTTAAATAAATCAGATCTAACTCTTTTTCACATTTACCCTGACTGTGGTTCCATTTTGTGCACGAGTACTGTACTGCTGTTATTTGCTGTGTATAACCTTGTTTTACAGGGAGTCCCCAGGGCCGAGCCAGAGGAAAGCCCTGGTGGTAAGTGCAGTGTGGGTACTTGTGTGGTGTATCAGGGGTATTGTGAAAGTGATTATTGTGTATTGTTCCAGCCACTAGTAAGGAAAGAGGGGGGTTACAGTGTCCCGGAGGGCTGTGCCCAGGTTAGCTTGACCACTACCAACCCTGACCTCTGGTGGAGGCACCCGTTTCAGAACTCAGTCCCCTTAACCTGCTACTAGCCAAGCCAGCAGGGGTAGTAGCCCTTGGGATAGCACCACCTAGGGGCTACACTAGGGCTTTAAAATGTTTGTTTAAAGCATTTAAAGTAAGGGCGGGAGCAAGACGGTCGATGGCAGGAGGCTGCTATTCTGAGTGCTCTGCTATGCATCCACCAAACAAGCTTAAATTATCTCTTATATTGATCAATCTTCTCACTGATGCTCAAAATGGATCTATCACCACTACACCTTTCAAAACTCTCGAAGAAAGAGAGAAAAAAGATTCTTGAGAGAGAGCAAGAAAGGAGAGGAGGAAGGAGTCAAGCGTTTCTGCCTCAAACAAATAATCACAGCAACCAGTCAAGCGTAAGTGCACAGGACTGATTAACAATTTCCTAAGTCCTGCATACGTTGGTATCCCTGGGAGAGCTGGTTTGTCAGCAGCTGCTGAAACCTTGATTCCAGTCCCCATATAAAACACAAGCATGGCTACATCATCTGCTATACAAAGCGATACTTCTGAAAAAATGCAAGCATGCTCTGTTAGGCTGAACTCTTTTGATGCATCAGCAAATCTTACAACACTTTTTTAATAGCTATCTCTAAATTAGACACTAAGTGGGAGCTGATAGCTGCCATGGGTGAATCGACCAAGAATAGTTTAGAAGAATCTGATAAAGCAGTTTCAGATTTGGTTAAAATGCAAGCTGCAAAGACTGACCATGGCACCAGCCGGCAGATAACGGGGACGGGGGCGGTATTGATGCAGCGAAGGAGGACCACAATACACCAGTGATGGATGTGCTGGGGGGAGCAGCTTTAACTGACTGGAATGGGGCCTGGGCTAAGCTTGGAGGAGGGGAACTTGCTACCTGCAACCTAGTTTGCAGTGGCAGTCAGGCAACCCCTGTGGAGGGGGAGGTCTTGTGACAATGGGGCTGGGGACTGAGTAGGGGGAGGGATGATTAGATGCCAGGGAACATTTATTGAGGGTCAGCCAGGGGTGTGGGTGGGGTTGGGACCACTGGACCCAGAGACATATTGATTGTGTATCAGGTTGGGTATCGGTGGGGTGGGTGGACTGCAAGACCACCAGGGACATTTCACTATATAACGGGATGGGTTTTGGGTGGGGGAGGGACTGCTAGCCACCAGGGACATTTTATTCAAATACCAGGTGGGTGATTGGGTGGGATGAGGGACCACTGGACTCCAGGGAAATATTTTATAATTACCAGGTGGGTGATCGGGTGGGGGGGACCACTAGCCATAAGAGAGATGTTGTTTGTTTATTGTTTATCATGGATGCAGCAATCAGCAATCAAAGAAGGGGTGAGACCACTAGACCACCAGGGAGATTTTTTTTTTATTATGGGTCCGGCAATTGGTGATCGAGGGGATCACTACATCACCAGAGACTGCAGCTGCATGTTGGGAATGGGCTAAGGGAAGCTGCACTATGCTTCACATGGCCTATTGTAAATGGGCCTATAATGGGCATGCAAATGGCCACCTAGTACCTTGCATACCCAATGGGCTCATTTACATAGGTGCTTTTGTGAACTGAAATAGCGCACTGGCTCTATCTGTTGTGAGGGCTCTTCACTTGGCTTCCGGTCAGGGTGGTGCCAGTTGGGTAGTGCTGGCAGTACTAGGGTTACTGCCAATGCAACCTGCCTCTATTCACAGTCAGATAGTGTGGTGTGCTATCCGACTGTGAATAGCTCATTTTGAACCCTGGGCAATCGCAACGCCAAATTTGGGTTGCCTTTGCGATTTTTAGTGAATCAGGGCCCAGATCGTTAAAACTAAACATGTGGCAAAGGCACTGATAATTCAGTTATAGTTATGGGGGAAAACATTGAACTCCACATTAATAGCAGGGGAAATTAAGTTATAAATCCTGTTTTACTTTATGATGCAGAAGTTTGAGGCACAAAACGCTCAGCAGATGTGGAGGTGTCTTTGCTTTATTATTATAAATCTTTAAGAGTGCCAACATCTACCTCAGTGGCAATGGTCACTGCTGAACTGGGGAAAATTTCATTTAATTCTCCAGTTGAATTAAGATTAATATATTATTGGCTAACACTAATTAGCAACAGGGATAACATATTACCTAAAGAGTGTTTGCAAGAAAGAAAATATCTTGGCAAACGTTGGATAGACATTCAGCCTGGTTATTAGCTCTTCATCAATATTTGAATAATTATCAAGATGAACCATTTGTGGACCAATTACATAAAAAAAGGGGGGGGGGCACCCATGAGCACACATGAGTAAAGATGATTTCTGCCTGAGCTTCATCCAGCCAGAAATAAATCTTTATAAAAATACCTATTTCCAGCATCTTTGTCTTGGCACGACTCAGCGAAATCAAGTGCAGATATCACCATGGAGGACTACTTAGTGCCAAATTCTACAAAGCCACAAAGATCTGCATTGAAAGACACTAAAAAGCAGCTGCAGTTGACTGCCACACTGGAGAGCATGGGCCCTATATCACTGTCAGCTGCCCAAATGTCCATGCTGGGGAGCGCAGTCATTGACCAGGTGCTAGCATCTCTAAGTCCCAGGCTGGATAAGTTTGAATCCAAATTACAAGAGATAGTTAAACAGAATGCCTCCCATGCTACTTGGATCATGGAGGTGGAGATCCGAACTTCAGCCCTGGAGGATGCTGCCGGCCTGCTCCCAGACAGAATGGCCCAACTTGAAAAAGAGTATGTAGAATTCAAAGAGCTCTTTGACTATCAGGAAAACTGCCACTGAAGGCTTAATTTACATCTGCGGGGGCTACCGGAGAGCAGGGAAGGCTCAAGCATAGATCGTTTTTGTTCTTCAACACTACCAGCCTTGCTGTGTTTGGAACCTAAGGGTAGCAGTTATAAGCTGGAGTGGGTGCATTGGGCCATGATGCCTAGACCAGCAGCTGAACATCCACTACAGTAGACAGTGATGTGCTTTCATAACTTTAAAGATGGGCAGGCGGTGTTGAAGGCCTACTGGGGTCTGAAGGAGCTCATCTATGAAGGCCACCGACTTTCCTTTCTTTTTTCTGTAGATATTTTAATTACTTTTCTGTTTTCTCCCTGATCCCAGTAGCCCCTTACATCCCCAATGTGATGCTTGCATGTGGAGACAGGTGCACGCCATGCACTAATGGATGCCCCACCCTACCAGTCACTCCATTACCACCTACACCTGCCACCGGACCTCCATCCAGTGACAGCAGGACTGTGGATGGGTGACCCTTCCTCCCAGGAGAGGAGAGTCAATGCTCAATCCTGTTCCCATCCCCCCCATGCCAGCACCCCAGTGACCCGAGGTAATTCCAAAACCCAGGTCGCTGGCATAGTGCAAGGTAAGGCAGGATGCCTCAGTCCCCAGCGCCACCAGGCCAGCTGACTTTACATTTTTCAAGATTTCTCCCAGTGCCTCCAAAAGAAGAGGAAGCCATTCAGTTATGAATAAAATCTGGGAGATAAAGGTGGATTTCTTTTTCATGTATCCTGCACTCCTCAAAGTAAAACATGAAGGTGCCTCGCATACATTTTGTAAGGCAGACAAAGCAATGGCTTTCACATAGAACCTGCAGAAGAAACTGGTGGCATAACCTGTCTGGTAGTCGAGCCTTGGACTTTTAAGAGACTTTGCCAACTGCCTGCATGCATGGCTTTTTCCCTGTCTTTACTGCTGTGTGTCCGGGCAGGGTGACCCTGTGTCCCATGTACCATGACTTCTCTGCGCTGCCCACCCTGTTCTGGATCTGCCTACCTGCTACTCGTCACTTGATCGAGTCTGCCTGGAATCCAATATATGATGGCCCTTCGAACCTGAATGTTAGCCTACCTGGTGTCTCTTATGGCCCCATGTCTAAGCTGAGACTGTGTGGAGGAGAACCATTTTTTTTTTATTTAGTTGTTTTAGCCAGGAGTAGCACACTAAGCTGAAAGCTTTTTTACAGGAGCAACCTGAAGCTGGATCCTGCACGACAGCCACTGGGAAGGTGAAGGACACTGGAGGGAATCTCCTGCAACTCTGGTGGCAGTGGACATCCCTAGGCAGGCCACAACTGACAAGGTAGGGCTCAGGGGTGGGGGGAGTGCTGCATGTGGATGTGGATTCATGTGGCCTTCTTCCTGCCCTCTCAGCCCGGCCTTGGCTGTAAGACTCCCTCAAGCTGGACTGCATAACTTGAATTTTAACTCGGTCCCTAATAGGACTGTTTTGAATTGAGGGGCTCAAAGTGGCAGGGTGGGAGGTGGGCGTGGGCCTTCCATGGGTGGGGGCAGGGGTGTGTGCGGGGACGTGCCTCGGGCTCCTGGAATCAGGCTGCCGCACAGTTAACATGGTCTCCTACAATGGGATCCTGCACCTGGATATCTTTAGGGATGGATGCGGGGACATTGAGGGCTCAGGGAAGCACAGCGGCAGGAGCCCTTTCCCCCTGAGGAGAGATGTAATGAGGGCAGGATTAGCTGGGGGGGGCCTAGGAAGCTAATGGGACCCCTAAGGATAGTGGCAAAGTCAAAATATTTTATTGTTTAAAGGGGAATACAGGACAGCCTATCAGTTATTGGCTGGCTGCAATTCTTCCCTAGTTTTGCTTACACTGATTCTGTTTAATGTAGTTCTCAGGGATGTTGGGAAGGGACGCTGTTGGGGAAACTGGGAGACACTACTTCTGTAGGGTGGAGTAGGATGGATGGGACCTTGTCTGTGGTGGCCCGTGTTTGATTTGATTGATTTGGTAAAAAAATTTTTTTAGACAGGATACAAATTGTTGAGGTTTTATCCCCATTTATAACAATGTCCTAGGGCATTTTGGCCTCTGGGCATCCTTGAGGCTAACAGCAGGTTAGCTCATGGTAATATTTATGTTACTTGCTGGGAACAGCATAAATCTGGTTCTTGGGGACCAGGGAAGGGAGAATACATTTTCTGTGTGGGAAAATCTTTGTTCAGTCTATTGCATAGTGTTCCAGTGTACCTGGACAGCTATAAGTAGAGGTTATGGGGATCCTAGAGTTCAAAGATGTATGGGTACTTTCCTGTGTGTTGCATTGGGAGGGAGAAGATGGGGAAGGGGGTATGTTATGAGTTTACCTATATTTGGTTATTGTTTTACTGTTGTTTATTTGGTCACAGTCTTTGGTCCATATTGTTTATTATGGGTGAGTGAAGAGAGGATAGTTGGTTGCGTGAGATGGGTGGGGCATTCTAGCAAGAGATGTTTTATTGTGTACATGATGGGGACGAAAACTGAAATTACTATCATTTCATAGAATGTGAAGTGGTTCTCCTCCCCTGCCAAGAGAACTAATTTTCTTACAGCCCTTAGGAGGCAAAATGCAACAGTGGCCCTACTGCAAGAAATGCACCTTTTGGACAGAAAGCAATGGCAGCTTGGAATATGCAAACAGGATCTCTTGAATAGTTGGCACACAGCAAATCGGGGGACCTGGGAATATACTTATTCGAACTCTCACAAGACTTGGTCCCATCTGGACTACATATATATATACCTCATGTACAGTATCACAGGATGGTCAAGGTCTGGCAAAGCCCTATTTTTCTGTCTGACCACGCTATGGTGGGTCTTAAATTGGTAGGTGAGGAGGAATGGGTGGGTTTACCTCCATGGAAATTCCCTGCTTATGTCCTGGCAAGACAGGATTTCCGTAGCTACCTACAAGGTCATTGTCTATTATATGGAGAGGCAAATTATGAATCAGTGGGGAATCACAGGGTCTATTGGGATGCAGGTATGGCCTATATGAGGGAAGTTATTAATTTTGTTTCCAAGCATAAAAAAGAAAACCAGGCTAAGAGACTTGCCCTGGAAAAACAGCTGAAGGTGTTGGAACACAGGGTTTCTGCAAGGGCCACGGAGGAAGCTCGATGGGAGCTCAATCTTGTATGGGAGGTGCTTAATCTTTTGCTGGTGTAGGAGGCCCAGGTATCCTGTTTTTTCATCAAGAGAAACTTTTTTGAAGCGGGCAACAAACCAGGACCGTTTTTAGTTAACTTGATTCGGGGGAGAAGGGGCCGACACATATCCTGGTGATTAAGAACCAGCATGGGGACTTGGTGCGGAATAAGGGATCCATTCAAGGGGTGTTTCATGACTTTTATCTCCAGCTGTATACTCAGGAATGCAGGGTGTAAATGGATTTGATAGGAAGGTTTCTGAACAAGCTACAGGTACCCCAGTTATTGGCTGCACAGCGAGAGGGCTTGGGCTCCGAGATAGCCCGTGAAGAGATCAGCCAGGCAATCGCTGGTTTGCAGAAAGGAAAGGCCAGTGACCCTGATGGGTTCACAGTGCAGTATTATAAAACCATGAGGAATTCCCTGGTATACCCCTTATGGGAGCTGATGCGGGAGATGTGGGAGGAGGGGATCCTTCCTGCCACATGCTATGAAGCAGCCATTTGTGTCCTATTAAAGTCCTTCGACTGTGCCTTGTATCACCCCATCTCCCTTCTTAACTGTGATGTGAAAATTATAGCCAAAGTGCTGGCTAACTCCCTGAATCAGCTGCTTCCTGCTTTGGTCCACCCAGATCAGACTAGTTTTGTGTAGGGATGTCTCTCACATCGTAATACCCACAAGCTCTTCAACATGTTGTGGTGGGCCTCTCAGAGTCCTGGCCATACAGTAGTAGCCATAGACATGGTCAGATATTTCCAGATATTTTGCGAAATTTCAAGCGCTTCTTTTTGCTGCCCTTACTGTGGAAATGGAGAAAGCAGGAGATTTCTCTAGAAATATCACAGAAATTTCAGGAAATATCTGACCATGTCTTTGGCTGTGACTGTACATTTGTGTTGTCCATGGATGTCAAGAAGGCCTTCAACTATATTGAATGGGAATATCTATTTGAAGTATTGACCTGATTTGGTCTGGGGGAAGCATTTGTGAGGATGGTGAAAGCATTGATCACATTGAAGAACTCACTAAGAAACTGCATCAAAGGCTCGGTATTTTCTTCAGGATCAAGCACTCACTAACTCAGGAGGCTAAAAAACTCTTAGTCCAAGCTACCTTCTTGCCTCTCCTAGACTATGCAGACTTCCTATATGGCCATAGTACTAGCACAGCTCTCTCCAAGCTTGATACCCTATACCACAGAGCCCTTAGGTTCATTTTGGATGCCCCTTATGACACACACACCACTACATCCTCTATTATTCCATAGGCTGGAGCTCCCTTAGTTTCAGGAAGCAAAAGAATGTTATTCTATGGACATATAAGGCAATCACTCTTAAATTACCTCACTATCTCACAAGCTGCCTAACTCCCCGCATCCCTTGTGCCTATTCTGTCAGAAGTCTTACCATCTTATCTCTGGCTATCCCTAAAGTTAAAACGCGCTTTGGCAGAGCCTCAATAAGCTTCACTCTTCCTACGCTCTGGAATAAGATCCAGAAAACCTTAAGGCTTGTTTCCCCTGTCACTTTCTCCCTCTTCAAACCCTTCTAAGGAAGTGTTAGGAAGAGCTACCCCTGAGGCTCTCTAAGCTTTGGATGGGGGGGGGGTCGCTGTGGCTGAAGATGCCTGACGTTTGGTCTGACATCTGGCTGTTTGCTGCTTTTTCATCTGCCACTTCCTCTGGTGATGAAATGGCTGTTTGGCCTTAAATCTGGGTTGATACATAGTATGAACCAACCATAAAGCCTTGCCCTTGTCCTAAAGGCTGGTGATTATGTCCTGGCTGTTGCCCCATGAAGAGGACAGAACCCCAGAAGGGGGCATCCTGAATGTCTGCCTGAACATCAGGTGCCAAGCCTGACACCCTTAACCAGGAAAATCTCCTGAGGCAAACTACCGTAGCTGTGTCCCTGGCCAAGGAGTCCACTGCATCATACTCACCCTTAGTGAGTGCTGACAGGTGACCTTAGCATACCTGATAGTGTCTGCCAGGAAGAACTTGGATTCGGAGTCCAGCATGGCATCAATGGCAGGCTCCAGTTGACTAAACAGAGACTTCTGCTATACTAGTATGTGAGCCATGTAATTTAGGGCACGCATGGCCAGTGTGGAAGAAGAAGAATAGAATTTCCTCCCAAATTGATCCAGCTGTCTCGACTCCTTGGCAGGAGTGGAGGTGATCATTTGTCTCGGCTTGGTGGACCTGTCATGGGCAGCCATAATGGCCACTGAGTCTGCCTTTGGTTGGGCACTGAGGTGATCCTTTCCTTCTGGTGTCCTGTATGTCCTGTCAACCTTTTTTGCCACTGCCAGGATGGAGGAAGGCATCATCCAAATGGTAGGAGACAAATCTTCATGAGGCTCTAACCACAGGGGCGTAAGTACAGGTGCTGTCTCTTGTATAATCCAGGTGCCCAGCCAGTCTCTGACTCTTGAGATCCTGTGTGTCAGTCTTCCACTCGTAGACCTCTGCCATCTTTTTCAGGTGGCCTGCAAACGAAGGGTCCTCCGAAGGTGATTTGGGGGACTCCTTGGGATTGGGCTGCTCTGGAGGGGGGGGCTCTCAAAACCCAAAACAGAGGAGGAGGACCTAGACTCGGATTCCAAATCTGAGAACTATATAGACCTGAGGTCGAGAAACCTCCTGAAACCTAGGAGGGATGCTGTCCATCGTTGGTCCAGTCGAAGGATCTTTTGTCAAGCCCAACATAGATTGGCGCAGGTCCAGCGGAGAGGTGAGCCCGGGAGTCTGATCTGGGTGGAAGCTCTTGCAGGGTGCCGGCTGTCCAGCTCCAAGATGAGCTGTGACTTGGTCACTGACCACCAGGACTGGAGGATGGCTCAGAAATCTGCTTGAGGTTGAGGAGGAGAAGGAGGGGGCTGATAGGCTGAAACCCTGAAGAGAACCTCAGCATCAAGTACCCTAATGTATGGTACTCATGCGTCGGGTAACCCTGCAAAGAGTATGTAGGTGCATACCCCCACATCATAAAGCCTGATGTCAGGAAGCCTGACAGAGGATAGATCGGTATATAATGTGTTGCCAGGTAACTGGGCAGAGGGAAGCCCGATGGAGGCCACAATGGCGGTGCCATGGGACCTGATGGGGAACCTTGAGGGGGCCTGAAACTCAGCCCAGAAGGACCTGGAAGAGCAGGGTCAGGCGTAGAACCAATGGGTGGCAAACCTGGCATCGGCACTGACGGCCCCACCAGAAGAACTGGTGGGGAGGGATCCAGAAGGTTGCCCGGAAGGTCCAACATGAGGTCCAGAGGTGACCCAGCAACAATGTCATCTGACAGATGACCCCCATCCCCCACCTCCTGTTGATCTGGGACCGCAGAGGAAGTGCCACGAAGGGAGAGGAGGGGGCATCCCGGTGGAGAGACCCAATCGGTAAAGGCTGCGTTAATATCGGCAGCTGGCTCTCATCTGGCTATGTGTCATTGGGTCCCGCACCAGAACCCAACATGAGCGTGTCGGCCCGGCGATGACCTTCTTATCAATCTTGGCCGTGCTGACACCGGAGCCCCCGGTGCTTGACTTATCAGCCCAGGCTAGGCGTTCGTCGGGGAGGGGTCCGATAGCTGACTTATCGGCCCCACCTGATTGCTAAGACCACATGGTAGAAACATAGAATCATAGACTTTGTCGGCAGATAAGGACCGCTTGGCCCACCTAGTCTGCCCATTTCCCTACCTACAGGATAAGCTGCAGATCCTATTTAACCAACAGCCTATTTCTTCCTACCCCCCACAAAAATTGCCTTATGTGTCCCATGCATTCTTGAATTCTCCCACAGTTTTAGACCCCACAACCTCCTCAGGAAGGCTATTCCATGCGTCCACCACCCTCTCTGTGAAAAAATACTTCCTCACATTGCCCCTGAGCCGTCCCCCCCATCTTCAAATTGTGCCCCCTTGTTCTTGCACATCTCTTTTTTTGAAAGATGCTGCCCTCTTAGACTTTGTTGATTCCACTGAGGTACTTAAACGTTTCTATCATGTCCTCCCTCCCCTCCTTTCCTCAAGGGTATACATATTAAGCTCCTTTAGCCTCTCCTTGTATGGCTTCTCTTGCAGACCCTGCACCGTTTTAGTTGCCCTCCTCTGAACTGCCTCCATCCTGTCTATGTCCTTGCAGAGATGTGGTCTCCAGAACTGGATGCAGTACTCCAGATGGGGTCTCACCAATGGTCTGTACAGGGGGATAACAACTTCCTGTTTTCTGCTGGTGATGCCTCTCCATATACATCCCAGTATCCCCCAGCCCTTCCTACTGCCTTCTCACATTGCTCGCCAACCTTAAGGTTATCTGATATGATTATCCCCAGGTCCCTTTCCATTTTTGTTGTTGTTACTACTTCCCTCCCCATTGTGTATTCTTCCCCTGGGTTTTTGTTTCCCAGGTGCATTACTTTGCACTTTTTTGCATTGAATCAAAGCTGCCATACTTCTGACTATTCCTCCAACCTTGCCAAGTCCCTTCTCATGGGTCTAAGAGTGGCAAAGGCCTCAGACCAGTGGAGGTGGAGGAACCAATGGCTGCTCCTGGGAAGGTGGGGCATACTTGGAGAAAGCAGTGGTCTTCCCAGAGGAAGAGGGCCATTGGTCACCCAAGGGGCCCAAGGGCAGCTGCGGGTGAGAGGGAAACCTATTCTGGTCCCAGTGCTTCTCTTAGTCCCTCTTCTTCTTATGCTTGTGGGAGTCTGTAAGAGAGGATGATGCACTCCTCTGCTTTGTTAGCTCTTTTTTCATTATGGCCATCTTCTTTATAAGCAGGTTGGCCTTGAGGGCCTGCTAGCGGTGCTTCCATGTGATCTGGTTGAAGCTCAGGCAGGCCTCACAATCCTCGGTCTTGTGCTCTGGGCCCAAGCAGAAGAGACAAAGGGAGTGAGAATCCTTGTGCAGGAGTTGCGTACCATAAGAATTGCATTTATTGTTATGCAACTTGAAGGAAGACAGAGAAGACATGCACAAATTTAAGTTTTAAACAATAAAGAAAGAAAAACGGATACTGATCTGAAAAATAGTGGTCAAACTGCAGCAACGATCTCCACGAGGTCTGTCGTGTACAGGTTGACAGCGGAAAAGAACTGGAAGGCGGGCATGGGGACTGCCCACTATATAGTGTCATGCTGACATCGCTCACGTGACGTCAGGTGGGCAGTCCCCCGTTAGACACTGCTAGTTAAAGTTTCTGTGTGGTCCTGACACCAGGAGGTGCAGTCCTCAAGGTTATTACCTACTACAAGAACCCTCTTGAAGTAAGATCTTTATGAAATAGCACAGAAAATGGATTTAGATAAAGTTAGAGAATTGAAAAGTGCACCATGGTACAAACAAAATAAGATAATCACATGGTACTGAGGTGTGTCTGATCTAACCATTACACTCTGATCTTAGGAGATCTATAATGACAGCTAGGTTTGAATTATTGTTGTCAAAATCTCGAGAGTATAAATATAAATCAAATCAACTTTATTTATATAGCGCCTTTCAGAGCCAAGGCACTGTACACAAGAACATAAACATAAATAGATTAAAACAACATTAAAATATATCAACTATATTTAAATAAAAGCTAAACTAAATAAATATGTTTTTAAACCAATTTTAAAACTATCGACGGTTGGGCATTCTCTCAACCAACGAGGTAGAGAATTCCATAGGGTTGGTGCTGCAAAAGCACGTGAACCTGATGTTTTCAATTGAACCCTGGGAATCTCTAGCAATCCCTCATTGGCGGAATGGAGAGGACGGAGGGGGCAGTGGAGAATCAGGAGATCTTTCAGGTAACCAGGTCCCTGGTCATGTAGGGCTTCAAAGGTTAGTAAACCAACCTTAAAGGTGATCCACCACCTAACAGGCAGCCAGTGCAGTTCGACGGAGCACAGGTGTAATATGACTGGTTCTCGACGTCCCAGTTAAAAGCCTGGCCACCGCATTCTGCACTAGCTGCAGGCAGCGGATATCAACCCCAGGTAGCCCTAGGTAAAGAGAATTGCAGTAATCAAGACGGGTAGTGACAAAGGCATGGACCAATGTTGGAAGATCATCCGACGGAACCAGGTGTTTCACCCGGGCGATATTCTTCAGATAGTAAAAAGAGGATTTGACAACAGCTGATACCTGAGATTTTAAGGTCAGCCCCTGATCAAAAATAATGCCCAGATTACGCACCTGATCAGAGGTAGGAAGCAGCATACCACCAAGTAACAAACCTGAGGGTTGTCCAACTCCCAGACCCACCCCCGGATAACCTGGGTCCACTACCAATACCTCGGTCTTATCCGGATTCAGTCTTAGCCAGCTGGAACTCATCCAAAGTCTGATCTCAGCAAGGCAGTTGTTTAGCATGGAGAGTGCATCACCCTGGCTAAACAAGTCATAGACATTGCAAATTCATCTATCGAATGCTCACATACTGTAATAAGGGTAATGCTGAAACTCTGTCATGTAACAATTATGTTCTACATAAAGAATGGGGAAATCAGTTTATTGGTAGCATCCTTAATACACATGCTGGTCATTTGTATGATGCCCTGTTTGTTCTGCTGCAACCAATGTCCATCAAAGATGCAGAAGCAACTGTCAAATTTTACTCTGCTGTAATACAAAAAAAGAAAGAAATTAAGTGATCCATCTTGTAAAGGTGGAGCTCAGTGAGAAGACATGTTATGCTATGTTGCCAGCTTTAAAATTCTGTAGAGATTATCTTCCTGGGAAGAGTTTAAGTTCCCAAGTTTTTTGGACCCATTTGGGAGATGTACATACCTGATAATTTGGGGCATTTGCTAATTCCTCTTCACCTACCACCACCCATAGATTAGGATATTGAACAATGTGCACTTTACTCTAATAGTACTGTAAATGTTCCAGTGTCATCTATAATCCAATGTTATTCTCAGTCTTACACTGTGAAAAAATTGCATTTTTAAATCTTATAAGTTGTATTTATTGTAACCACTACATATTCATACGTAGTCAAACAAATAATCTTTTCTTCTACTACTGTAAGTTATCTTCAGCAGATAGAAAAATGTAACTGCTTATTAGTTCACATAAGGCCTGTTGATATCAATCCACTGATAAAAAAAATGTTTTAATCTGTTTGCATTATCATGGTACTGCATTATGGGAGGGCTTGACCAGAGGTTCAGTGTGGGGAATAGCTCCTCCCACAACCTCTATTTAAGCCCTCCACTAACGCACCTCTCTTGCTTAGCGGGTGTTTTTTGTTCCCGGGGCTCCCCACATGGCTTGAGTGGCTGTGCTGTTCTAGCACCCCTGCTGCTCTGTTCCCCCTGCCCTATGTTGTTGCTCCATTTCCCCTGTGGTTTCCCTCAGTTTTCCTTGTGTGTCTCACTTCCTGTCCTCTGCCTGCTCCTTTTCCCCTCTCTCGGCAGCTCATTCCACCTCCCCGCTCCTTTCCTCCATTCCTCTCCCTTCCTCACAGGTCCTGGGTTTTTATCCATTTGTTTCTTTTTGTGCTTTCTGCCTACATCTTGTCCTCCCTCAGTCACTCCGCCAAGCATCCCCACTCATCTCCAGTTCTGCCTTCCTCCTTCTCCCCCTCTGATGCACGCCCTTTTCCTGTCCATTCCTTGCGAGCATCTTCTTCTCCTCCACCTCAACTCCGAATCTCTATACCGGCTATGATGCTACTACCAATATGAACACTGATCAAATACTACCCATAAACTACCAGTGGTGCCTACAACGTGCCATGCATTCTGTTCTGTGGTACCAGATGACTAAACCCAATGGGGACAGAAGTCAGACAGCAGTTACTCCAGTGATCCAACCTCAACCAGTACCGCACAGGAGAACTCCATCACTGCCATTGCTCATTTTCCTTTGTTCCTGGCTGCAGCCATCCCTTCTCCTCGTGCTGGCATTTGGATTCCTCTCTGCTGTCCCTATAACTTGCTCTGCTTATGCCCATAAGTACTCTGGCTGTTTTTGTTGTTGCTTTTGACCATTGTTGCTGCAATGTTCCATCATTTGGGAATCCCTAGTATCTCCCTCATTGTGCCCCCTTTTTTTAGCATACTGCTTTGTCAGCCAGGGCACCCTGAACTGCTCCTGATCTATACTGTGGCCCTACAAGCTGTGTGTGTGTTCCCAGCAATTTTTATTTTACCAGACCCACACCAACTTTATGCAGCACCCTACGAATGTCCTCTGAGTTTGTGTACTACTCCACACTAGGCTGGGACTGGAGTATGCAGCAATTCATCACTTAACCCTGACTGGGTCTCAGTATGGAGAGTGGCTTAGTTCTAGTGGGGGCTCATCTGTATAGCTACCCTATTTCTACTTAAATTCCCTTTAGGTTGATTTCTTCTGGAGAGCTGTGCTTATCTACTGACTGGTCCCTCTCTCTTAGTCCTGCTTTCCTTCATAGCCAGCTGCTCGTCGTACCCGTCCCTTTCCTGGGACATTTGTGCTAATTGCCCTGGGATATTAGGGTGGGGCTCTTTTGGGCCTTGTACCCTATCTCTGACCAGTACTCCTACCTGGCATCTGCGCTTCCATATGATCCATCTCATACTCCTACTTTGGCCATTCTAACAGTACCCTTCTACTACTCATTGGATCACTCGTTCGTTACTCCGGAGAAATACTCCTGGCAGCAAACCTCCCTTAGCTAACATGCCTCTTAGACTCTTACGCCATCATAGAGTTTTTACACTGCCCAATCAGCTTCTCACTATCATTCATTGAATCCCATTCACCTCGACAATAGGAAGATCTTCTCCGTCTCTATTGGATTTAACCTCCGAATCCTGTCCATTCAATCACCGTGACTTCCCGGTCTGCCTCGTCTCACTGGCTATCCTCATACATGGAAAGGACTTAAATCCTTCTGCTATGTTCTGACTTTGTAATCAGCATCGTTTCGATGGATACCGGGAATCGCAAGATAACCCATTCACCTAAGGACATCATCAATTTTACCTTCTCAGCCTCGTCTTCCAACGCTGTCTCTGTTCACCAAGTTACTCGACTCCTACTTCTCAACAGACATTGCTTGTTTTATGAATTTCACAGATATTTCCCAGAATATTCATCATTGGATTTCTACTACATAGCTGATTACTAACTCCACACCATCCAAACCATTGTTTTCGCTCCTGGACATCGCCATTCCATACTTCAATCATCTGCACCTTTTCACCTAGTACCTTAAGCCGGGTTAACTGCTCTTCCAGTGGACCCTTCAGCCTCTTCTTCTTGAATTACCTTCATTAACTTCTGCAGTAAAGACCATCACCAAGAACTCCTGAATTCTAACTAGTAATCCGTAACAGCCAAGACAAATTCACCAACTCAGCTTTACCTCCTACTCAGTATTAATCAGCTGTAGCACTGAGATCCTATAACGTCCTGCACTAATCGATCTCACTGCCAATCAAGCCTACAGGCTTTCTTACATCTGCCTCCAAGCTTTTGTCAAGTACTTCGGCATCAGGATTACCTGTACACTTCACTAACCTATGCTACCACAGTGCATCTCCTAGATGATCACACCACAAAAATACCAGCACTTACTCCAGGCAGCGTACCAGCAGAGTATTTACATATGTAACCCCCCTGCAAATGGGGGTTCCCAAAAGTCTTCCAAAAGCTTGCCTAATTGCTCAGAGCCTGGAGGTGTTCGGTGTCTAAGCCATTTAAATTTGATTCCCAGTGAGCGCTTTTAAAAGCCTCCAAGTAATGTCTCTTTAAGAGCTGTCTGTTTGCAGACATAGTTAGTTTGAATGGGGAGGACTGTGTGTGTTTATGCCCGAGTCCTGCCCGGGCTGCTGGCTATATGCTCCGTTTCTGCCGTCGCTAAGTGGGCAGAGTGAGCACTCTTGAAAGATGTAACTAATTACTGGCAATCTGTTAGAGTAATAATGAAAATGCAGTTTGTTCTAACCTGCTTTCATGCAGCCTGGCTGATTCTGTTGTGCCCACCGTTTTGGTCCCAAACTGCCGAACTGGACAATCAGTATGTGAGGACTCTAAGATGGAGCTTGCTTTGGGCCAATCGGCACTGGGACTGTCAGAGCCTGTGGAAATGGGACGGTATGAAGAGAGCTTCTGGGTAATGTAGTTTTGGATCCTTGGCGCCTTTTTGCACCTATAGAGGGAGCCCTGCTGTGATTGACAACTGACCTGACCAACCAAACCTTTTGGATCTAAGTGAAAGATCCTGGGCTGTCTGTTGGGAAGCCAGATCCAAGTTAGAGAGTGACGAGTGAAGGAGCTCAGCTCTGCTCTGTTCGAGCAGCATGGTAGTTCACGCTGGAGGCGCGTGTGAGATGCGAATCTTGGCCTGCTTGCCATTGTGAGAGGAAGAGAAAGAGAGAGAGAAAAAGGTGTTTTCGGACTGAATCCGAATTTATGAGGAAAAAGCAAGCTGCTGCTGTTGTGGGACCAACCTTACCCTGTAGAAGACCGAAGATTTTGTTGAAAGCGATCGGCCTGTCAGGACTTTAGCTACCGTTGTGCTCCCAGGTAATTGCAGTGTATTTTGCAATCAGGACTGAGGAGTCACCTGCCTGATACAGTAAAACTTTCTTTATATGTGAATGTGCTAAGTGCTGGAAGGGGATCGCGATCTGAACTCCCCATTTGCTGTAGACTGTGTGCTAGTGCTGGAAGTTGTTTTTTCAGCAAGAATCAAACTGAATCTGAGCTGCCTGGTGCAGACAGGCCCTGCCACGAGGGTCTTGCCTCACTACCTTGCTGCACAGAAAGATCCAACGTCGAGGGGCCAAGCTTCCTCTGGCAATCCAGAGAGTTCATTCATCAGCCCTCCTGTGTTTAGCCTGGGTATCGTGAGTAATTATCAGGATAGCTCCCTGCAACTTTTGTCTAATCAAAGTGTGTCATCTGATTGTTTGTGCTTTTCTTTCCATGAACTGAGCCATCCGGCTCCAGATTATAAATTGTGTGTGTGTGCTTGTTCCTTTTTCCATCACAGGGCCCCAACCAGCTGCAACGGACCTGGCCAGCCCCTTTCCCATCCTGGGTACCCAGAGAACGAGACTGATTGGGACTCTAAGTGCGTGCACAGTACTGTGACTATTATTGTGTTTAAACCAATTAACCTGATTTTCCCCCTCCTTGTTACAGCTTCCCTGAATAAATCAGATCTGTTTGTTTCTACAAATTCACATTGACTGTCGTGTCAGTTTATGCTAAAGGTATTGCATTGTTGCTGTGTACTGCATCACCTTATTTTACAGGGAGTCCCCAGAGTCAAACTGAAGGAACCAGTCCTGGGGGTGAGTGCCAAGTACAATTATATGTGGTTTGCATATCTGGGGTATTGGGAAAGTTACTGTTGTGTACTGTGTGGGTCACTAGAGGGGGAAAAGGGGGGTCTCAGTGTCCCAGAGGGCTGTGACCTGGTTAGATTAGCCACAACCAACCCAGACCTTTGGGTGGAGGCACCCATTTTAGAACTCAGGCCCCTTAACTTTTTAGTAGCCAAGCAGGCAGGGGTAGTAGCTCTTGGGATAGCGCCACCTAGGGGTTAAACATATAAAGTCATGAATATCATTACCAATCTAGCCCTCATACCTAATTTCCAATCATTTCCTATATACATCAGGCTACCATCTGGACTGCTCCACAACTCTTCTTCTGTTCATTTACTAATTACTTATGGCATTACTCTCAACAGTCACTCAACCTCTCCTCTACTCATTTTACTTTGGGATGCTTACTTAGTGACTTATCACTCACTAATCGATTCTTTACCTCCAGACTACCTTGAACATCAACATGAACCTTACATGAATTGGATCAGTCACCCACAAATTTATTAATCATTTCAAATCCCACAGTGTATGGTCTGGTTTTATACCCATCAAATTATGCTCTCCTGATTCATTACACCCCTACAATCCCTTTGGATATGCATCTTTCGTCACCTTGGAAATATGGACTATATTAGCCCTTCTTTATCTGGATCTGCTCCACACGTAGGATTCTACCATCTCTATGGAAAAGAAGTACTCTTCACCCTCTAGACCATCATTCAGTCTGTATTGTCCTTGGATCACGAATAAACCATCATCTCCAGGGCACTCAAAGACTCTTCTACTCATTTCTACTTCATGGATGTGTCCTTAACGACTCCTTGTTCATTACCAAGTTCCTTGCCTCCAGACCATACCTTGACATTCAACCCTTTCACAAGTCGGATCATTCTCCAATGACTTCTTGTACCATTGCATTTCCACCATTCCCAGTTCAGTTCCTTATTGATCCAGTCATGCTCCCTCTGCTCATTACATCCTTGCAATTCCGTGGGACAAGCGTCATTCATCATCTTGGAAATTTGGGCTTCATTCACCCTCCTTCACCTGGATTTACTTCATACTTCAGATTCTATCACTCATTCAGAAAAGACCTACTCTACAACCTCAGGATCATTGTGCAACCTGCATCATCCATGGATCGAGGATGGATTATCATCTCTCCAAGCAGCTCATCAACCTCAAATTAGTTATGGTTACTAGAACCTAGGTCCTTCTCCTTTTAGTATGCCCAGAGGACAGGCAGACCTTCAGCCATGGGTCCTCAGAGGTTTCCTCCATCTGGGTTTTTTTCCCTCTCCTGAGTGCCAGGGGGTCATACTCTTCATGAGTTGGAGGAGGTTTCTTTTTGGGCCTTCTATTCCCTACAAATTACTACCTACACACCTACTACTCAAGGGTGGGAAAAGAGTAATGCTACAAAAAGTACTGCAAGTTACACAAGCACTATATACCCCATTTCTCCCCTTTGCTATTCCACAAACATTGAAGGAGAGGGCTTGGTGTGAGGTTCAATATAGGGAATAGCTCCTCCCACAACCTCTATTTAAGCCCTCCACTAACACACTTCCCTTGCTTAGGGAGTGTTTTTTGTCCACCACCATCTCCTCCTCCTTCTCCAGTGCTCTTCTCATCCTTGTTCATGGGCCTTCTATTCCCTACAAATTATTACCTACATACCTACTACTCAAGGATGGGAATAGAGTAAAGCCATAAAAAGTACTACAAGTTACACAAGCACTATATACCCCATCTCTCCCTATTGCTATTCTGCAAACATTGAACTACTAGCATGAATTAATAGGACTATCTGCATTTTAATGAAATAGCAGCTGGTGGCCTGTTTATTACATCCTCTTACGCTGCATTATCATAGACATATGGGGGGCACATCCTTCCATGTTTTTGCCCAACTACAGACATAAGAATAAAGGTTGTTTGGGACACAGGAAAGTTTCAATATCCTAAATCAGCACGTTTTTCAGATAGGTCATAAAATAACAGCAGTAGTCATCAGGAGAAGCTAAATTAAGTTGTAGGAAGCAGCCATGGTTCTGTGTCATAGTGCAGTGAAAACCCCTCCCTCATTAGTGAGGACTGAGAAACTGGACCCTTCCTGGCTACAAACACACAGTCATGGACACACACACACACACACACACACACACACACACACACACAGTGTTTCTCTCTGAGCAACCCATGCCCCAGCCTCCAGTCAGTGGAAACCGGCTAACTTAGCACATCATTAACTGGAGACAGACATGCCATTAACAACCCACATCCAGCTAAATGAGATGCTGTAGAACAGGTTATACTTGATGTAAAATAATCATTGCTATATTCGCATAAGTGATAATTGAGCTAAAAATAAAATGACACTAATTGGCCAACATTCAATGGGCATAAATTAGGAGCTTATTGCAAAGTGTGAAATTAAATTTGTGCACTTGTGGCCGATTGGCACCATGCACTAAGTATAACCTGCACAAGAATACACAGTTCTACAGTAATGTCCCCTCATTATGGGCTGCATTTCCACAATAGCCTCTGTACTGGCCGAGCCCTCCTGTGGCAAGGGGCAGGGACTAGTCAAACTTGTTTTGTGTTTTTTTTTTACTTGCTCAGCACCTCAGCCCTTCTGTGGGGGCCTCGTACCCCCTCCTCCTCCATCTGCCAGGTCCCACTACAGGGATCCCAGGCTTCATTGTGCTCATTCGGCCAGGGATGTATTCATTTTTCACCCATTTTTTCCCCTTATCCCCTGTGGGTGCTGGAGAGAGTCAAACTTTTTTTGTGTCTTTTTTTAGCTACAAGTACATGCTTGCAGATTTATGTAATTGTATTCTTTCTGATGAATCCCCAAGTGCACTTACATTGATTTCTTTGGTTCAAATATGATATTTATGATGGGTTTCTCTCTGCATTTATTATGTCACCAGTGCACTGCAATAATGTCTAATATCATATTTTATAACGATGTCATACATCAATAACTTCACTTGAGAATTCATTCAAACTGCATTATGATTCTGACATCAATGTCAGGCATACAATTACAGTCTCTCCCATATTATATTAGTCAAGTCATTGCTACCACCCTGAGCATTACAGCTTTTAGCTTACTGTACAATACACGCTGGCACATCATATTCTAAAGCCTTGAAATTGTCATCTGTTTGATGTATAGGATCTTCTTATCTCAGAACAGGACGATCAGGATCTTAAAGGGAACAGAGGCAGTAAGTAAGTAGGAAGAGAAAAAAAAAAAACAGAGAAAAGAGTAAGGATTCCAAACAACAGTGAAGGGGTCAGAAGTAAGACATGATGGGAGTAGTGCAGTGCAGTGGCTGTGGAGCAGCAGTCTTCCGGGAGATGTTCTGGAGGATGCGGTGTTGTCCCATCTGCAGACACATCTCTGGGCTGAGGGAGGAGGTTGCTCATCTCCAGACTCAGTTGGCCAGGATTTGTGGGACCTCTTCTTCCATCCAGGGACCACCAGGGCCACTGCTGTTGCCTCAGAGGTTGCCAAGAAAGAGGAGCGGTTGGACCACAGTGGGATCAAGGAGGGTGAGGGTGGTGGAACAGAGGTGCATCCCTCCAGTTGTACCTCTTTACAATTCCTATGCCATTCTGGCAAAGTGTGGTTCCTCTATGGAGGCACCCGCAGTGGAGATCAAGGAGGATGCTGGGAACCTCCACAAAGGAGACCCACAGGAGGGTGGCATGAGACCCCACAAGGGAAGGAAACAACTCCTGGTGGGGGACTCCATTGTTATGAAGGTAGAACTGGGGGAGGAAGGGGAGAGGGAGGTAAGTTGCCTGCCTGGTGCCATGGCTTGGACGGACAGGGAGCGAATCCTCAGGATCGCCAGAGCAGCTGCACAGGGGAGGAAGCTGGTTATTATGGTCCACCTAGGAACAAATGATCTGGCTAAGAAAGGGATCAGAGCAGTGCAGGAAGAGTTTGTGGAGTTGAGGAGGGGCCTTAGACAAGTAGCACGCACAGTAACCTTCTCGGAGGTGCTGCCTGTCTATGGTGTAGGTGAGGCTAGGGTGCTCCACACCATGGGATTCAATCAGTGGTTGAAAAACTGGTGCAGAGCTCAGGGATTTGGCTTCATTGGGGACTGGGGGTCCACCTGGAGTAATGCAGGCCTATACCATCATGATGGGCTACATCTGTTCAGGAGGGGAACCAGGATACTAGGTGATAGGTTTAAATGGCTCATTGGCAAGCATTTAAACTAGCCAAGGGGAGGCACTGGAAAGGAACATGGAAATCCTAGCCCCCCCCCAAAAAAAGTCAGGGTAGTAAGTGAGGTAAACACCAAGATAGAGATGTCGATGGGGAGAAAGGCTGGGGTAAATGGAGAAAGTGACAAAGGCTATAAGGACAGGGATGGGGCAAAAAGGAATATGGCCATCAGGAAATGGAGGGTAATAAGTACCAATACTCGTAGTCTGGGCAACAAGCTCCCTGAACTGGTGGCCTTGATGGAAGAGGGATGCTGGATATTGTAGCAGTCACAGAAACATGGTACACAGAGAACCATGACTGGGATGTTAACATACTATTGTACATAACCTACAGGATAGACAAGGAGGGGAGAAGAGGGGAAGGAGTAGCTCTCTGTGTAAAGGAAGGGATAAAAGCAACTGAACAAAAGAGTAAACAGGGAGGAGAGGAGGCACTGTGGGTCTTAGAGACTGGAAATGGTGCCACAATCTGCACAGGGGTTGTATATAGACCCTCATGTCAGGGGGAGGGAATGGACAAGAATATGATAGAAGGCATTCTTAGGATGGCAGAGAAAGGGGAGATACTGTTGA
This sequence comes from Neoceratodus forsteri, assembly GCA_016271365.2. Lineage (NCBI taxonomy): Eukaryota > Metazoa > Chordata > Ceratodontiformes > Ceratodontidae > Neoceratodus > Neoceratodus forsteri. The sequence goes on along the minus strand of CM028137.1, from coordinate 252,937,462 downwards.
TAGGAGACCTGAATATGCCAGATATTAACTAGAGCACATTTACTGCAGCCACATCCAAGAGCAGGGCCATTCTCGATGCCCTACAGGTGACATGCCTCATACAGCTAGTTTCAGTACCCACTCGTGAGGGAGCAATCTTAGACCTCATACTCTTATATGGGGACAGTGAGAGGATCTCAGATCTATAAGTGGGTTGCCATCTGGGAACAAGTGACCATCAAACAGTGTGGTTCATGATAAACTCAGCTACAGAGTCGAGCCATACAAAAGTGAGGGTACTGGACTTCAGGAGGGCTGACTTTGGCAAGATGGGAGAATGCCTTAGAAAAGTACTAGCAAACAGGCTAGAAGGAGGGGTGGAGCAAAATTGGGGAAACATCAAAACTGCCATCACAGAGGCAACAAGCCTTTGTGTGAAGCAAATAAACATATCAAAACGAAACAAAAAGCCACTATGGTTCTCAAAAGAGGTGGTGGGGAAAGTCAGGGAGAAAAAGATAGCATTTAGGAAGTATAAGGAAATACAGAAGGAGCAGGACAGAGAGCTGTACCAATTAAGGCAGAAGGAAGCAGGGAGGGAAGTCCAAACAGCAAAGGCCCAAACTGAGGAAAAGATAGCCAACTTAGTTAAGAAGGGGGATAAACCTTTATAGGTGCATCAGGGAGCATAGAAAGACAAAGGGAGGGATAGTGAGGCTGAATAGAATGGATGGTGGGTGGGCAGAGGGATAACGAAAAGCAGGGATACTGAACGAATATTTCTGCTCAGTATTCACAAAAGAGGAGGAGGGGGAGGTGCCTAATCCAATTAACAGAAACACTCTTGATAGGGGGGTCGATCACAGTCCTTTCACAGAAGAAAGGGTTCTGAAAGAACTCCTAAACTGAAGGTGGACAAAGCAGTGGGGCCTGATGGAATTCACCCCAGAATTCTAAAAGAAGTAAGTGGAGAACTAGTGAATCCACTGACTACCCTTTTTAACAAATCATGGAAGGATGGTATGGTACCTGAGGACTGGAGGAAGGCAGATGTGATTCTGCTTCACAAAAGTGGGACCAAGACAGAGGCAAGACACTACAGACCTGTCACTTTGACTTCCGTGGTAAGGAAAGTGATGGAATCACTTCTAATAAAAAGAATTGTTGAGTACCTAGAGGCCAGTGGGGCACAGGACCCAAGGCAGCATGGGTTCACAGCAGGAAGGTCATGTTAGATGGATCTAATTGATTTCTTTGACTGGGTGGCCAAAGTAGTAGACCAGGGAGGGGCTGTGGACATGGTCTACCTAGACTTTAGCAAGGCATTTGACATAGTCCCACACAAAAGATTAATTGTCAAATTAATCAGCCTGGGAGTGGGTCCCAGTGTGGCATCCTGGGTAAAACATTGGCTGGACAAGAGGACACAGAAGGTAATTGTAAATGGAGTCCACTCTGAAGAAAGAGGGGTTACTAGCGGGGTACCACAGGGTTCACTACTGGGTCCAGTCCTTTTTAATGTCTTTATAAGTGGCATTGCAGAGGGACTGGAAGGAAAAGTATGCCTCTTTACAGATGACAGAAAGATCTGCAACAAGGTTGATATACAAGGAGGCATGGAAAGGATGAGAAGGGACTTGGCAAGGTTGGAAGAATGGTCAGAAGTATGGCAGCTTGGATTCAATGCAAAGAAGTGCAAAATAATGCACCTGGGAAACAAAATCCCAGGGGACGATTACACAATGCGGGGGAGGTAGTAACAACAATAAAAATGGAAAGGGACCTGGGGGTAATCATATCAGATGACCTTAAGGTCAGCAAGCAATGTGAGAAGGCAGTAGGGAGGGTTGGGGGTATACTGGGATGTATAGGGAGAGGCATCACCAGCAGAAAACAGGAAGGTGTTATCCCTCTGTACAGACAGTTGGTGAGAACCCATCTGGAGTACTGCGTCCAGTTCTGGAGACCCCATCTCTGCAAGGACATATACAGGATAGAGGCAGTCCAGAGGTGGGCAACTAAAATAGTGCAGGGTCTGCAAGAGAAGCCATGGAGGAGAGTAAAGGAGCTTAACACGATACACCTTGAGGAAAGGAGGGAGAGGGGGGACATGATAGAAACTTTTAAGTACCTCAGTGGAATCAACAAAGTCCAAAAGGGTAGCATCCTTCAGAAAAAGAGATGTGCAAGAACAAGGGGACACAATTTAAAGATGGGGGGGCAGTTCAGGGGCAATGTGAGGAAGTATTTTTTCACAGAGAGGGTGGTGGATGCATGGAACAGCCTTCCTGAGGAGGTTGTGGAGTCTAAAGCTGTGGGAGAATTCAAGAATACATGGGACAGACATAAGGCATTTGTTGTTGGGGTAAGAAGAAATAGGCTGTTGGTTAACTAGGATCTGCAGTTTATCCTGTAGGTAGGGAAATGGGCAGACTAGGTGGGCCAAGTGGTTCTTATCTGCTGACAAAGTCTATGTTTCTATGCTAAAGAGCTGAGCTATAGCTGATGAGAGGCACCCTTACATAGTACTGCTGTTAAAAACTTGACATCTAAAGGTGTTCGTTGTTTATTTATTTATTTATTTAAGAGATTTACCAGGAAGGCATACTGAGCAGAGTACCGCTCGATTCCAGATGCGCCTTGGGGAGAGGGGTTACATAGTGCAGCACAAAACATACAAAAATAAATCAGTACATACAATTTAATAGGTAAAAACAGTGGCCCAGATTTATCACATGTGTAATTAGCAGATAACAATAAGGTAATCCGGAAGGATGCATCAGAAGCTGGGAAGCATATGGTCGGTACAAGGGAAAAAAAAAAAAGGATGAGGAGTATGATAGGCGATGTACTGGGATGGAAAAAAAAATCATCGTGTGGGTAGGTTACATGCTCGTTCGTGCACTATTTCACCAGATAACGCAGTACCAGAGGACTGTGTGATACTGTTTCCTAGCTGTTTTAGTGGCATGCTGTACTACACATTCTGTAACTGCATTCAAATAAGAGCCTTCCCAAACCAACTATGCTTAGAAGCTAAAAAATATCAACACAACAGCATAAGATGCAGTACCTCTGCTAAGTATGTTAAACTGCATCGTGTGAACTGTACCCTTAAAATATGACACAACTGGGCAGTGTGTGCATGAAAACTTGGGGTCAAGTTCTGAATGCAGTAAACAGCACATCTCAGAGGCTGAGGCAAGATCAAAAAGACAACAGATGAGTCCCACCCTCAGGATGAACTCTCTCCCTTTCAGTCCTGATCTGTTTGATCAGGAATTCATGCACAGCATCGCAAAAGGAAACTGACCTACTCCCTCACTAGCAGCTCTGGAACCCACATCATTTCCGGTTTCTGAAGTACTTGCAAAGCTAGTCAGCTTTCTAATGACTGTCCCATGAATAGAGACTGGGGGGGCTGCAGGGGGTTTCTTGACATCACTCCTTGCAGGGTGCTGTGCTCATTCCCTCATTTCAGCTAGTGTGGACTACTAGTAACAATAAATATACTGGTGCTTCTACTTTGCAGTGAGATCCAGAGACAAACAGAAGCCAGCTTTTCAGCAGCAAAGAACAGCTCAACTGCATTTTTAATTTTTTATTTATTTTATTGAAATCTAGGATTACAAATACCTTTGATCAGGAACTGCTCGTTTACAAAGGTTCCACGTTGAAGGAATGGGGGGTATACATACATACAAAGGTCAACATAATAATACATAGTTATACAATAAAAAGAAGTAAGAGACTGAGGCTTAGGAAATTCCAGTAATTCAAAATGAGCCAAATGTTAGGTAGTATGACATACCAGCCAAGAGCAATCTTGGAAATAAGCACTGCAGGTAAGAGGGAAGGGGGTATGCAAGCAGAAAGACCATTGTCGGAGGGTAGTGGGTGAGGGTAAGAGCTTTAAAGGGAAGGGAAGGGAGGGATAAAAGTCAGGAAATGCCCGGGGGGAGGAAAGGGAGAGGGGGCAAGGGGGTAGAAGGGAGCAAGGCAGGGAGAGGTAGCTGTCAAGACTGAAGTGGAGGGCAGTGAGCGGTGGGCCCCTGATTAGGCGGGGCAGTCCCAATGAATAGTTGAAATGAGATGAAGTCGGAGTTGTCTCTTAAAAGGGCTAAGAGCAGCAGCAGTAAGAGTTTCTTTGTTGAGAGTATTGTACCACTGTGGTGCTCTGTGGGCAAAGGCCCTCTGGCCCATGGTAGTCCGGCATCTGGGGACAAGGAAGGTTAGTTGTTGTGAACTTCTAGTTTGCTGGGTGCTGTAGTGGTCAATGAGGAGCTTTTCAATGCCCGGGGGCATGACCCAGAGGAGGACTTTTTTGGCTAAGAGGCAGGTTTGAAATTGTATCCGGCTGATGAGAGGAAGCCATCCTGCCCGAGTGTACAGGTCACAAGTGTGTGTGAGTCGGTCAGCCCCAGTTAGCAGCCTGCATGCTTTGTTGAGTGCAACTGTAATTCTGTGGAGGGCAGATGTGGAGGCAGAGCCATAAATTGCTAGCCCGTAATCGATGATGGAGGTGACAGAGCTGTTGATAGCCAACCAGAGAGTGTCAGGAGTCATGCAGTGTTTGTGCCTGTACAGCAGGCCTATACGGATGTTGCTGGCTTTGGTGACAGAATCTATGTGCTGATGGTAGGAGAGTGAGCTGTCCAATGTGACACCTAGGTATTTAAAATCAGGAACATGTTCAAGTAAGGTCCCTGTTTGGTTTAGGATGGTGAGGTCATGGGATTTGTACTTGCTCCTGGCGTTGTAGGTCATAACCTTTGTTTTGCCGTAGTTCACGACCAGTTTGTGTAACTTGAACCATTCTTCGATGCACATGAATTCAAGCTGTAATTATTTCTCGAGGAGCTCTGCATTTTGGTGGTTGGTGAACATGACTGCGTCATCGGCGTAGAGCAGTAATTTCTGGTGGCAGACACTGGGAAGGTCATTGAGAAAGAGGCTGAAGAGTAGTGGCCCCAGGATGGACCCCTGTGGGACCCCTGAAAGGACTGGCTTTTCTTCCGCGGTGACACTGACAATCCTAACCCGCTGGTCCCTCTCCCCAAGGTAGCTTGAAAACCAGAGCAGTGCTTCATTGGAGAGCCCAATGTTTGATAATTGCTTGAGTAGGAGTGGGTGATTCACAGTATCAAATGCTTTCGTAAGGTCGATGAATACTGCCCGTACACAGTTTCCTTGATCGAGTGTGGTTTGGATGAAGCCCATGAATTCTAATAGTGCAGTGGTGGTACTGTGCCCTTTTTGGAAACCATGTTGCTCAGGACACTGGATGTCGAATTTTTCCAAGTACTTGACTAGTTGGTCTGAGGCGATGCGCTCCAGGGCCTTAGACAATGGAGGGAGGATAGAGATGGGTCTGTAGTTGGAGTGCAGTGATTTGTCTCCACTTTTGTGTACCGGTGTGATGGTCACCTGTTTCCAGTGAGATGGGAACTGGGACATCCTTAGTGATAGGTTGAGGACCTTTGTCAGGGGTTCAAGGACTTCTTCAAGGGCAAGTGCTAACAACTTCAGGTCAAGGGAGTCATCAATGTAGCCTGCGTTGTGAATGGCCTTCCGAATATAGGTTCTGGCTTCATGCACTGGGATCTCCTTGAAGTAGAATTGTGGGGCAGGGTGTAGGAGAGGAGTAGTTTCAGGAGGGTTACTACCAGAGGGGGCATCAAAGAAATTAGAAGGGAGGACACTGTCCAAGTTGGAGAATGCATTGTTAAAGGTGTTGGTGATTGTGTACAGGTCAGATGTTGGTGTTCCATTTATGCTGAGCATGGTAGGTGGTGACTTAGGGTCCTTGCCTGTAAGGTCTTTCAAGTTACTCCAAAATGTTTTTCCATCACCCCAAGAGTTGGAGAGAGCTTCCTTGAAGTATTTGCGTTTGTCGCTCCTAACTGCCTGCATGCACTCATTTCTGGTAGCTTTATATTTATGAATATCCCCAGGTTTGGATGTTGCACGGGCACAGTGCCAGAGATGATCGCTATGTTTGAGTAAAGTGATTAGATTGGGGGTTATCCAAGGGTTAGCTCTGCCCCTAACCTTCAGCTTTTTGAGAGGTGCAAAGATATTGCAGGCCGCAGTGAAGTGGCTGATGAAAAGGTCTAAGGCTTGGTTTACATCAATGGCAGAGAGTCGATTGGTGTCCAGTCCAGGTAACTTAGGTGTGTCTTTAGTAGCTCAAGGTACCCTGCTTTAACACTCTGGTGTGGATTATTTTAGAAGGGGGCTTAATGAATTTGTTTGTCCAGGTACATGTGACCGGTGAGTGGTCACTGATTCCATCAGGGAGCACTGAGACTTTTGAGATTCATTCAGGGTGATTAGTAAGGATCCAATCCAGAAGTGTGTGCAACCGTGTCCTATAGTTGCATCTGGTGGGGTGTAACAAGCTGGGTGAGGTTCTGTGATGTGACAGCATCCTTGTAGTTTCTGGCCTCCAGCGATAGCCAATTTATGTTGAAGTCACCTAGTACTATGAGTTCAGAGTTATGGTGTAATCCCTGTAGGCTTTCCAATATGCTCATAAATCCATTGGGCTGATCTTTAGGGGGTAGGTACACAGAGGCAATGGGTGAGCTCCTTGTTGTGCGCCCCGAGTAGAACTTTAATAGCGAGAACCTGCGAGGGTGGTTTAGGGTTTGAGAACGGGAAGACTTGACCCAGGTAGGAATTCCTCAGGTAGATGGCACAGCCCCTACCTCTGTTGGAAACCCTGTCCTGCCTGAATATAGAGTATCCAGGGATGGTGACTGCAGCATCTGGTATCTTGGGGTTAAGCCATGTTTCGACAACAGAGAGTACATCAGGGCTGTGTTGCTGGACCCAGGTTTGCAAGATGTCAAGTTTGTTAAGGAGGCTCCAGACATTGATTGAGGCTAATGTGAGGGACCCCTCCCACCTTTTTGTGGCATGGGGTGCTAGGCCGGTAGGCCCTGGGTTAGGATGAACATTTCCAGATATCAGAAGTAGCATAAGTAGTAACCTAAGAAGGTACGCTTTAGTCATTTTTGCAGACTAGTTTTGTTGTAGGGCATCTAGTCCTCTTGGCCTTGCTGCTCTGCGTTTGCCCCATGATATTGCATAACACAATATGTAATGCCATGTTCTCAGAGGTGCCACGTGATTGATGAAAAGTAATGAAATCCACAGGAAATGGTGAACTACCGGGGACCAGAAAACTGCTACTGTAGCTCAAAGACCCAGAATGTGATAAATTCCTGAAGGGGTTAAATTCCTGAAGGTGATGAACATTGGCCTGGGACATATGCAGGATGTAAAAATCCTTTGTTAGTATCTTTCCTATGTTCTCCAAAATGGTTGTGAATAGACCTCAAAGACAAGTACACATCCTTTAAGAACAAGTCAGACGGAAATGTGGATTCAATGCAGCACTCCACAGCTCAGTGTTTGTATAACAGATTTACTGACCTTACTTTTGGCTTTGATGGCTTCCAAAAAAGTTGATTTATGATGAGAATGCCAATACCTGGTGGAGATTTTTTGCAGTTTCTTAATCCAGGAAATGTTCATAGATGTTATGTCCAAGAATGGTCCGGTTCCTCCAAGCAGAAACACATGAGAATCCACAAAAACTAAACTACTGACAGAGACAAACACAAACAGCCAGCCACACAGGCTCTAGTCTAGTTTAAGGAAGGGGTCATGATCTCCCACAGCCCTTACTATTTATTTATTTAGATTTTGGTAACCGGGTAAACTCACTGAGACCAGAGGTCCTTTTTTCAGGGGCAACCCGGAATTAGTTACAGAAAAAACACATATTAGCATTATTTACAGTAGTTACAATAGGTACACAGATACACATCAGCATCAGTTTACAAGGGTAACAACAAGTTCACATTCAGGCTCATGTATGCAGTACAGTGACATCAACTTTCACACAGTTAGTAGGGAATTGAGACAATTTACAGTATAATTGACAGTCTTGTTCAGGAGATTCATCGGGGAAGAAGGAGGAATTAAGGCAGTGGTGATGGGAAGGAGATCTGGGCTAGGAAGCTAATGGTTGCAGCCACAGAGGCTGAGTTCGAGGAGATATACTTTGAGGCCAGACTTAAACTGGGTAAGGGAGGGTGAGTCAATCAAGCTAGCTGTAAGGGAGTTCCATAGGTAGGAGGCAGCGTATTTGAAGGAGCGCTTGCCTTGGTTGGAACGGATCCGAGGGATGTCTAGGGGGCAATTTGCAGAGGATCGCAGGGTTTGACATTGTACTTTGGAGGTGAGAAGTCCACAAAGGTGGGGGGGGGACCAAGAGTATAGAATTTGAAGGCAAGGCAGGTAGTAGCGTAGGCTAGTTTGTGCCACAGTGTGGGCCAGTTCAGGTCCATAGGGGCCTCGCAAAGGTGTCTCCTAGGGGAGGAGTTTGTGGTGAAGTGAGCCACATAGTTGTAGAGCAAGGTGAGTTTATTGAGTTCCATCTCTTGGAGGAACTGCAATAGAGGGGCGCCGTATAGGATGGAGAGGAGGAGATTGCAGCAGGCAATTGCTCACCGTGCCTCACAGGAAAGGGAGTTTTCCAGGCGGTAGAGGAGTCTGAGTCTTTGGTGGATGGACCTGGTTATGGAGTCGATGTGGGGTCTGTAGGTCATCTCTTGGTCAAGGTGGACCCCAAGGTATTTGAAGTTACTATGGTGCAGCATAATTTTTTGTGAATACTGTAAGCCACATGCCGCTTCATGATGCTGCCTTAAAAACACCCCAAGTAAGACATTGTTGAGATTTAGAAACAAAAAGTAGGTGTGCATGTTATTTTCTTTCTAATTATTTAATGCATGTGACTGTTTCTCACTGTTTACACTTTCACAGACACAGACATAGTAACATATATAGATTTAAATGGCATTTCATCTCTTCTTCTATACAGTCTCATTTGTGTGAACAAATAAAATGGCATTGTTTATTGTTTCTTCAGTTTTGGGGTTGGGTCCATCTCTACTACTGGCTACCTGAGTGATGAAGTGTCAGAAGTAGGATTTGGGAAGGAAGGCCCAGAGGGAAGGATGATCCATGAGTGAGTCACACTCTATTCGGGGATCAAGCTGTAGCAACTGTACCCTTGAAAAAAAATCAGTCTGACTTCTTAAATGGGACTGAATCAGTGATTCATCAGGGCCACACACAGAATGTATCTTGGTCACAGAAAATCTGATTGGGATGCAGGTTCTTCTTCTTGTGCCAGCACGACAAGATACATGAGAGCTGAGGAAAGAGAGGAAGCACACTGCAGACACAGCGTCACCTCAGTATAATTTGGTGAAATAGGGACTTTTGGCATCCCATGCTTGGGTACTGCAGCTATATGGATGGGAGGGTCAAAAATAGGACTGTACCACAGGAAACAGAATGGTTGGCAACCTTATAAGATGGTTTGAGGGGTGACATTTCATGACATGTACTCAGCACCTATTTGGGTGGCTTCATGCAGATGAAAGCATCAAGGCACTCTCTCATAGAAGTGCTTCAGTGCTTTCAACTGTGAGAAGCTTTCACACAGCAAGCAGTGACCAGTGTCATGATCAGAGTTTTTGGTCATTGGTCTGCCACTGCCAAGCCCACTGTAGCATGAGCTACATTGAACCTGACAGCGACACACCTCTAAAAAGTGGATCTTTGTAACAAAATATTTGCTGCACACACATGCACATGCAAACATAAAAATGCCTTGTTAAAATGTTGGTTTTTTAACTTCCTTTCTCTCCCTGTGGCTCCCGATCGGCTCCTTTCATCCAGGCATCCCCTCCTTTCTCCATCTGCCATCCGTCTGCATGCATCTTCTATTTGGACCACCACCTAGCTACCCCTACAGCTTACCCCCAATTTTGGGGTGGCAGTGAGCTCCCAGCTCCCCACCTGGACTGGATCCAGTACAGGTGGTGCCCTCGGAGGTGGTGCGTGAGACGGATGGCCATCAAGCCGCTTGACCTTGGTGCCATTTTTCCTTTTTTCCTTATGGCGGTGGGCATGCAATGCCGACAATGGGTGTGCTACATGTACGTCCACCTGTAGCATGCCCGCCAGCTGCCCCACCTCCGTGCCCCACTGTATTCGCCTGGCATGCAAATACCTAGTCTCCGCTAGGTGTCAGGCAAATGTCAGCCGCTGTTCCCCACCCTCCCCAGGAGAGGAGAGCAGTCCTTCAAATGCTCGATCCATTCCCACCCTGGCTGGCCCTTGATGACCCACTAGCACTACGAACATGTTTCATCAGCGTGGCAGGAGGTAAGGCATTGCTGCCTCGGCTGGCTTTTGTTAAAATGTTTTGAATGGACTCCTGAGGCCACTAGACAGATGTTTAGAAATTTAAGATACCAGACCAGGAAGTAGTGAGTTCAGTGGAAAAATGGAGTTTAATGCTGGGCAGCAGTTGCTAACTCCCCAAATAAAACTGCAAGGACCACAGAGAGCTAGGCATTCAAGGAGAAGTGAGAAGCCAGTTCCAAAATCATGCCCACAGGAGACAAACCATTGCCCAAGTGATTTGATCTGTGGCTAAAACAAGCTTCTTAGGCACAGGTAAGGAGAGTGAGCTTCACACAGCCACAAGGTGCCCCGGCACTTTGGCCATAGTCTTTGTCTCGGTGTGGGGTCTAGCTGGCTAATAAGCCCTTACATACCATTTTGTCAGGAGCACAGTGCCACCTAATGGGTGCACTGTTCAATTTAAAGCTCTCATGCCAGTGGTTCTGAGGAGGTAATGGCAAAGGGAGCAGACTACAAATATAAAATTGACACACAAAAGTGCAGTGCATTATAATTAAATACAAATGATAAGAGTTACAGATTGCACATAAGACACACTTCTAAGAACAAATGCAGCAATTTAGGTTGAGGGGTCAAAGGTCATTGGGAAAACTGTACAATGCTAGCAAAAATATTGCAAAACAAACAAGTTGCATATAGCAATGGGGATCTAGCCACCCTAAATAGTGGACTGCCAGTGAAAAGCTGAAAAAGACATAAAGTTAGAAACAAGTAAACATATATTAATACAGCAAATTATCAACCATCAGTCCTTCATGGCAGCCAAACCTTCAGACACAGGAATATGATTGATATATCTGAAGGCTCTTTTTGCAGTAATTTGGTCAGTCTGTCACCACCCCTTGGATCCCTCCCTTCTGACTGTAGGTCCATCAACAGGGTACCTTGTGGATTGCTGTTATGCTTTTCAAAATAATGCCTTTGTATTGGGGTGTCTGCTAATCCTAATCTAATACTGTGAATGTGCTCCTGCACACAAAGTCCCAGTGGCCTGATGGTGCGGACAAGGTACAGGAGAAGGCAACTACACCAAATGGTATAATCAATACATTCACTGCTGCAGTTCAAGAAGCTCCTTATTAACATATCTCTGTTGTACCCTTCCAGGTGAAAGGTGCCACCCTGAAAACAAAAACTATAAACATTGCACTGGCCACATTTATACATCCCCAGGGTGGGTAACCATTATCTAGGAGTAGGGGTGGCAGTGACGTAATCCAAACAACAGCAAGCAGCTAAGGGAGTCTACACCTGGGGCACACTTAGAAATTCAGAAGTCAAATGCAAAGCAAAGTGGCTAACAGGCACTAGTGTGCACCAAAAACAAACAAACCCATAGCTTGGTTCATGTTCAAAATTGCTTTAATAGCATAAAATACAATTCCAGATCACCCCACCAGTACAAACCATAAATGTTTCATGCACCTGACTGTGGGCTTTGCCATAGTGTGATCAAAGTGGCTAACCATCATGTTTTTAAAACCATGTCTTTAAGTGACAGTGTGACATTTATACAGAAACTTTTAAAATGCTATTTATTAGCTATCACAATTACAATCCATAAATCATTTCTAAGCCTCTAAAAACTACTGGCTAGTCCCTAAATAGTAATCTTATAACCATAAACACAGGAAAACCTAACTATCTCATACAATACTATACTACAGTATGAATGATAGCTTGGAGGTCAAATCTACTTGAAAAAGGTTAAATACATATGCTGTTCTTAAATATGTATTAATGTACATGAAACTGATAATCTCAAGCATGCTAAAGAATATTTATACAGTCAATAGTACCCATTTTTTTCCTAGGGAGGTCATTCTAACCTGCAAAAGCTCACACACTAAAAAAAACTCACAGAATGATACTACTATTACACTATTGTTAAAGCAGTTAACTCGGGTAATAGATTATATATGTGACCTGGTATCTGTGGAGTTCCTACATAATATATAACATATTCATCACATACATATGAACTACTAATGTACACTACAATTTATATTAAATAAGGAGAGAGTTGAAACATTTCATTTAGACCTTGTCTCTCTATAACCCTACGTTCATATTGCCAATATGTCTCTCTTTTCAGAAGGGCATTATTCAAATTCCACCCTGCACCACACCACAACACACTCCCTGTGGTTCCAATTTTACTTTTTGCAGTCCGCAAAATAAGAACAAACGTTCACATGTATTGCCCCGGAACCTTTTAACATGATTTGCAAGTGCATTATTTTCATCCATTCTGCTAACAGTTTTAGTGGCCTAGAAATTATTTATGGACTGATAGCTAATACACAGCATTTTTAAAGTTTCTATATAAACTTTACATTGTCACTTAAAGACATGATTTTAAAAGCATGATGGTTAGTCACTTTGACCATGCCTTAACAAAGCCCACAGTCAGGTGGGTGAAACGTTCATGGTTTGTACTGGTGGGGTGAGCTGGAATTGTATTTTATGCTATTAAAGCAATTTTGAACATGAACCAAGTGGCAATGATGCAGCAGCTGTGAGCAAGTTTGTCTCTGAGGTTCTCAGCCCTGGAAGACTTGATTCTTGGGGTGCCACAGAGTTCAGTTGCAAGAGTGAGGTCATTTAATAAGACAGGTCAAAACTTTCTTATAATCCTCCCCATTTGTCCAGGTTTCTTAGTAAATTCAGTGATGAAGCACATGGGTTCCTTCTTTTGATATTCTTTCGTTTAGGGTGCAAAAGAAAGCTCCTGTTTTGGTTTCTGGCTTTTGTAAGTGCTGAAGTACTACTGTACTCCCTAGACAAAAATCTTAGGAAGGGATCATGTGACTGGGTCTCAAATTCCTCATCCTTAAGCAATTCCTCTGGATGTGCAGGAGCTGCCTGTAGGATATGAAACTGATGAACAAGTAAAGGTCCAAACTTGCTGTCCTCAACAGACTGTTAGTGGCTATGGGTTTTCTGTAGCTCTTCATTTGTTCTGTCATGATTTTATCCACATAAAGGGTGAGATCTGGAAAATTTAAACATTTCCTATCCACAGTAGTAGTAAATTTCAAATTGAGTTCATGATACTGAGGCACTCCAGAAATTTGACAGCCTCTTCCTTGAACCCGTCCCAGATACAGACTATATCATCTATATATCTGTACCATGTTCTGATGTGTCATAGGTACAGATTAGCAACACTGGAGTAGATGATAGATTCCTCTCAATCAATCAATCAATCGGTCTTTACTTATCCAGGGGAAAACACCTTTGAGACAACTAATTTGCAAGGTGGACCTGGTACAGGTATAGGGTATTCAAAAGGTACGTAACATATATATAAGGCACAATAAAATACAGTCTTACACATAGGGTATAATTAGTATAGAGTGTTAAGCATATCATATGTGACATAATCGATACAAGCTTACAATTTGGATCATAGTTCGTACAACATATTCGAAAGGGAGAAAGGAGCATGATTTTTTTTAACAATACATATGTTCGCATCATAAAGTCAAAAATTTAGTCAAATAGTACACAATAACATACCACCCTGTGACCACAAATTCCAGATAGTAGAAGCAATAGGAGAGCTGGACACTCGGAGAAAATGAGGAACTCAATTTCGGGTTATCTAATGATGGCAGTTGCATACTTCCTTAAAGGTTGAAGCAAAGAGAGATTTGTAGAAGGGTACTTTCACTGGGAGGACTATTTTTAAGGTTTTTTGCACATTTTTTCAAAATGGCAGGTAGGAAGTGACTTATGGCCGCTTTGCCAAAGCGTGTACTTACCGTAGGAATGACGAGTGATGTATAAGTAAGGCTTCTTAGAAGATAATTCCCTGGTAGGCAGAGAGGGAGACAGTCAGAGATGTATTTAGGAAGCTTATTTGTCAATGCTTTTAGGGTCCAAAGGATAGCATTTTTGTGCCGTCTGTAACTAAGAGACTAGCAGCTAAGTATATAGTAGAGGGTGAAGTGATGAGTATGGTGCATTTGTGATGAATCTAATTACCTGATGATATAGCGTGTCGAGTTTCCCTAAAGCCGCACTAGTCCCTTGACCATACAGGATATCTGCGTAGTCTAGGAGCAGTATGAACGTTGTTTGTACAAGATGTTTTTTTGCCTTCTGTGTTAGTAGATGCTTTATGCGAAAGAATATACCAAGTCTTTATCTCAGTCTTTTGGTGAGGTTTTCAATGTGGATGGAGAACGTAAGTCTGTCGTCAAACCAGACTCCCAAATACTTGAAGACTGATACAAACTCTAGGGATTCACCAAGCAGCGACTTAATGACGGGATGGGTAGGGGTCCCCTTTGTGATATATGTACATGTATTTGGAGCAAAAAGCATAGCTTTGTTTTTTTTTAGCATTTAAGAGCAACTTCAGATGCAGAAGGTTTTCCTGAAGATGAGTAAATTCAAGTTGGAGGTCTTTGCAGGCCAGTTCTGGAGAAGGCCTGGCTAAGTAAAGCACAGTGTCATCCACGAACAGGTGAATACTAGCATTTGAGATTCCATTGTTTAAATTATTAATATAGACAACAAACAACAAGGGTCCTAATATAGATGCTTGCGGCACTCCTCTTTGCACTGTTTTCAGTGTAGAGAGATTACCATCAGCTCTGACTTGTTGGTGGCGTCCAGTGAGATAGCTAGCAAACCACCTGACAGACAATGGGTCTACTCCAACAATACGTATTGTGGTAATAAGAAGGTCATGGTCCACCCTATCGAAAGCTTTACTCGGGTCAAAGAACAAGCTACATATATAATTTTTGTTATCTAATGCCGTCTGCCAGTCATTTGTAACTTTGGCAAGTGCAGAGATCGTTTTATGATTTGGCCTAAAACCAGATTGGGCCTCGTTTAGAAGGTTATGCATATCAAGGTGTTGTCTCAGCTGTAAGTTCACTACTTTCTCCAGTACCTTTGATAAGATAGGGAGTAAAGAAATGGGGCAATAGTTGTTTAAGTCATAAGTGTCACCAGATTTGAAGAGTGGAATCACCTGAGCTGTCTTCCACATAGATGGAATGGAACCCTGCATGAGGAATAGATTAAAGAGATGTGCTATTGGATCGGCTAGAGCATAATATCCTAACTTTAAATAATATGGCTCAATTTGGTCTGCACCAGCACTTTTTCTAGTATCTAGAGCGAGGAGTTGGTCCTCAATTTGTTTTACAGTGATGAGTTTGAAGGTGAAGGTCGCATTTTGCGTTAATAGACAATGGTTGAGCCAATCTGGTTTTGTAACACTTAGCTGGGACCATAGAGTGCTGGCCGTTGAAGCATCAAAGGCTAATCCTGCTGTAGCAAAGTGATTATTTAGAAGTTCAAGAATGGATTGTTTGTTGGTAAAGGAATCGCCATCCTTGGTGAGTTTTTGGGGGAGGGAGGGAGCATGGGAATAACCTTCGAAGGCCTTTAAAGTTTTCCAAAATTTCCTGGAGTCATTAGCAGCATTAACAATTTCATATTGGAAGTACTTTGCTTTCTCAAATCTGATAAGCTTGGTGCATTGATTCCTAGCTGCCCTGAAGACTGTCCAATCCGCAGGAGTTTAGTTTTTCTTGCTTTTTTCCACAAGGAGTCTCTATGCAATAATGCGGCTTTCAAACCACTAGTGAACCATGGAGAGGTTTTCCTTTTGGTTCTGGTTTTTACTAGTGGAGCATGTTTGTCTATAGTCCTGAGCACTATTTTATGAAATTCCTCATATGCCTCATCTACAGATAGGGCCAGGTAGAAAGCCTGCCAGGTAGCATGCTGCAGATCTGAGCAGAAGGCTATCTGGTCAAAATTCCTTCAGCATCTCTTGAGAACAAACTTGGAGGATGACACTGCCTTAGAAGCAGATCTGACACAGGCTATTACACAATGATCACTGATGTCACTGAAGAATGTGCTTGCATGTGTAAATAGGTGCAGTTTATTGACTAATATTACATCAAGTAAAGTACTCTTCTCCAGGCTTTTGATGTTATGCCTAGTAGTTTCAGTTATAATTTGAGTTAAACCAAATGTGCCATATAACTCTTAGCGGTTTAGCTGCTCAGCATCCAAGAAATAGACTGGCAAAAGACAGCACCATGGCTGTACCACAAAGCTGTAAGAAGAAATTGTTATTAAACTCAAAATAATAATGTACCACAAAAAACTCAAAGTTTTGAGAACAAACTCAATAGGAAAGTTGCCCCCTTGTGGGTGACATCTCAAAAAGTGAGAGCAGGCCTGTATACCCTGCTCATGGTGTATACTGGTGTACAGTGCCTCGACATCCATGCCAAGCCACAGAAACTGAGGGTCCCATTTAAGATCCTGAAGTGTATTCAGGATATCCATCTTGTTCCCCAGCTGGGATCCTGGACTAGACACACAAAACATCCAAAAATGTTACTAGTCTAAATTTACTAATCTAAAACAGCTGTTTCTTACTCTTGAAACACTGAGCTTCCATGAACTAAATATTATTTATAATACAATAACCAATGAAATTTATCTTGAAAGAAAATATTCAGCCAGGAGCCTCAGGGTCAACAAAACTCCCTCCTGTGGTCTGGAAAATTTTTCAAGGTGGGAACAGTGGGAAGAGCAGCTGCACTCCACACAAAAAACTTTTATAGAATTAGTAACAGCAAACATAATGGAATCAGTGAACAGATACAGAACATCAGGAAGGAACTCTCTCAGTTTCAAACCAGTCCACTTTTCTGTGAACTTGACAAACATCTAAAAACTAAATTGGAAAAACATAAGTCTGAGTTGGTGACTTGTAAACAGGCCAGATTAGTGGGGGTTAATGAGGACTTTTTGCTTGGCAATATACTTATGGGGCAGACTAGAACAAGGTCGGCCGTAGAGGGTGCTCCAACTCAATGAGCAGAGCTAAAACGTGACTGTTCAGGAAGATAATCATAGTGATTCAGATGAAATAAGATCTGACCCAGGTGACAGTTCATCAAAACCAGAGGATTTTATTAGAACAGGAGCCATTAGAGAAAACCAAGCAAGAAAGAAAACATGGACTGACAAAAATGAGAGGAAAACCCAGAGGGGCCAAAAAGGAAGGAGGAAGCAGAAACCTTGGCAGCACCCAGTGTTGGACTTACACTTTATGAGCTTTGGGAGCCTGGGGGCCCATAATGGTACTATCTTTAAACTGAGCCCCCCCCCCTTTTCCTGTTATAAGTCAATGGCAGTAATACATAAGCTACCGTGGCTCATTTCAGAGCTAGGAGGGGATGAGCCCTGTCAAGCCTCCCTGTAATTCCAACACTGGTGCCAGTGCCACAAGGAAACAAAAGAAATACTGAACCTCTCAGAGATAAACTTAACCCCTAATAAGATGTCCCTCCTGAGTAAAGGTCTGAACATCGTACCACAGACTGTATTTGATTGATTCTCAATTTAGGTTGAATATTTACATTTGCTAGAAATATCTTAGACAGTTTGTGAATTTTTTTGCTAAAAGAAAACAAGCTGGTGCTAACATGGATTTTTTGGTTGAATATGTGGAGGGAGTGGATGAATTTGTGAATACTGCTACCACTTTTTATTCTTTTGCAGGCTCATTTGATAATGAAATGGTAGAACTGTTGTCAGGGTTAAGTGAATCCAAGTACCCCACTCCCCAACAATGAATAATACACTAAGCTTGTATGGTAATTGACCTTATGACAATGACCTTACTGACCTAGATGTTGCTAATTTAGAAGCCTTGGAGGCGTTAACAGCGGGAAGGTCATGTCAGATGAATCTAATTGATTTATTTGACTGGGTGACCAAAGTAGTAGATCAGGAAGGGGCTATGGACATGGCCTACCTAGACTTTAGCAAGGCATTTGACACAGTCCCACACAAAAGATTAATAGCCAAATTAATCAGCCTGGGAGTGGGTCCCAGGGTGGTAGTCTGGGTAAAACATTGGCTGGACAACAGGACACAGAAGGTAATTGTAAATGGAGTCCACTCTGAAGAAAGAGGGGTTACTAGTGGTGTACCGCAGGGTTCAGTACTGTGTCCAGTCCTTTTTAATGTCTTTATAAGTGACATTGCAGAGGGACTGGAAGGAAAAGTATGTCCCTTTGCAGATGACACAAAGATCTGCAACAGGGTTGATATACAAGGAAGTGTGGAAATGATGAGAAGGGACCTTGCAAGGTTGGAGGAATGGTCAGAAGTATTGCAGCTTGGATTCAATGCAAAGAAATGCAAAATAATGCACCTGGGAAACAAAAACCCAGGGGAAGATTACACAATGGGGTAGTAATAACAACAAAAATGGAAAGGGACCTGGGGGTAATCATATCAGATGACCTTAAGGTTAGCAAGCAATGTGAGAAGGCAATAGGGAGTACTGGGGATACTGGGATGTATAGGGAGAGGCATCACCAACAGAAAACAGGAAGTTGTCATCCCTCTGTACAGATAGTTGGTGAGACCCCATCGGGAGTACTGCGTCCTGTTCTGGAGACCCCCTCTCCACAAGGACATAGACAGGATAGAGGCAGTCCAGAGGAGGGCAACTAAAATGGTGCAGGGTCTGCAAGAGAAGCCATACAAGAAGAGGCTAAAGGAGCTTAATATGTATACCCTTGTGGAAAGGAGGGAGAGTGGGGACATGATAGAAACTGTTAAGTACCTCAGTGGAATCAACAAAGTCCAGGAGGGTAGCATCTTTCAGAAAAAGAGATGTGCAAGAACAAGGGGACACAATTTGAAGACAGAGGGGGCGGTTCAGGGGCAATGTGATGAAGTATTTTTTTCACAGAGAGGGTGTTAGACACATGGAACAGCCTTCCTGAGGAGGTTGTGGGGTCTAAAACTGTGGGAGAATTCAAGAATGCATGGGACAGACATAAGGCAATTTTTTGGGGAGATAGGAAGAAATAGGCTGTTGGTTAACTAGGGTCTGCATCTTATCCTGTAGGTAGGGAAATGGGCAGACTAGGTGGGCCAAGCAGTCCTTATCTGCTGTCAAAGTCTATGTTTCTATGTTAATGTCTGATGCAGCACCTGTTATCAGCAACCCATCAGCTGACAGTGATATGCTGTATGATGTCTCTGGATAAAACTCACAAAACATGAGAATTGTTAATCCCAAGTCTATGTTTTGTCCAGTACTACTAACAGTTTAATCAAATCTTTCAGAAATGTTGTTCTGAAAGAAACTAACTACCTGCTGAACAATTTGCCACCCTTTGTCTGCTAATAGACCAGACAGTGAGGATTAAGAAGGACAGGGGGTGGAGCGGTGGTGGAGAAAAGGGTGGAGCAGGCAGAAGCACTAAATGAGTACATCTGTTCTGTAGTCACAATAGAGAAGGGCGGGCAGCTACCTCGGGGGACGGGGAAGGGAGAAAGGGTGGGGGCGTGACAGATAACATGATTACAAAGAGTAGGGTGCTGGAGGGTCTGAGGGCTCTGAGGGTGGATAAGGCACCAGGACCATATGGCATTCACCCTAGGGTGCTGAAAGAACTGGCTGAGGTCCTGGCCCAGTTGCTATCAGACCTGTTCAATACCTCCCTGGACACATGATGCATACCACATGACTGGAGGATGGCTCACGTGTTACCCCTCCACAAAAGTGGCCCAAAGGATGAACCAGGCAATTACAGACCAGTAAACTTCACATCCATTGTAGGGAAACTAATGGAGACAGTTCTGAAAGAGAGGCTGGTGACCTTTTTGGAAGACAGTGGACTCCAGGACAGTCAGCAACATGGGTTCATCTCAGGGAGATCCTGCCAGACCAACCTAGTTGAGTATTACGACTGGGTGATGAGAGAACTGGACAAGGGCCATGCAGTGGATGTCCTGTATTTAGACATCAGCAAGGCCTTTGATTCAGTGCCTCGTGGGCAGTTGGGGGGAAAGTTGGAGTGTGTGGGGGTGGGGACAAAGACGGTGAACTGGATTGTGAACTGGCTGAAGGGGAGGCAGCAAAGGGTGGTGGTGGTGGGGAAACTTTCATCCCTAAGGGTTGTGATGAGTGGGGTTCCACAGGGCTTGGTACTGGGCCTGATGCTGTTTGGGATTTTCATATCAGATATCTCACATGGCATCAGGAGTCAGATCAGTTTGTTCGCTGATGATACCAAGATGGGGGCAGTGGTGGACAACATAGTAGGGTGGCAAGGGCTACAAAATGAACTAACTAAACTGGAACAGTGGTCGGAATTGTGGCAGTTGAGGTTCAATGTTAAGAAGCGCAAGGTGCTGCACTTCAGAGCACAGAACCCTGGGAGGAGCTACCAGTTGGGAAGGGTTCAGTTAGGCACCACTGATGAAGAAAAGAATCTACTGTAGGGGTGGTTATTACTGGGAATATGAACAACGCAATTCAGTACAAGAAGGTGGCAGTTAAAGTCAACAGAATAGTGGGGTGTATTGCAACAGGAATCTCCTCCAGAAGGAGGGAGGTGATCCTGCCTCTGTACAGGTCACTGGTCAGACCACACCTGGAGTACTGCGTGCAGTTCTGGCACCCATTTCTGAAAAAGGGTGTCAGATTACTGGAGGGGGTACAGCACAGGGCAACAAAGATGATCCAGGGTTTGGAGGAAAGACCCTATGAGGACAGGCTGAGGGAGCTGAATATGTACTCACTGGAGGAGAGAAGGGATCGGGGGACATGACTGAGACCTTTAAATACATGACGAGGGATAAACAAGACAGGTATAGAATGGGGTATTTAAGTTGGGGGGGAGGGACACAAGAGGGCATGGTCTCAGACTGGAGGGGGGGAAGATATAGGAGAGAGATGAGGAGAAATATTTCACAGTGAGGGTGGTAGCTAAGTGAAATGCTCTGTCCGAGGAGGTGGTATCCTGTAGGACGGTGGGAAGTTTTAAAAGGGGATGGGACAGGGTGCGAGAAGGAGTAAATGCAAGGGGAGGGGGCAGCCGCTATGTAGGGGGCTAGCTGCACATTTGAGTAGACTTGATAGACCATGAGGCCTGTTTCTGCTGGCAGATTCATATGTTCATAATATAACACAAGCTAAATCTGCAGCCTCTAAGGATCTCATACAGATGAAACAGATCATTGTTAAGCTGGCAAACAAGGGTGGCAACATTGTGATTCTAAATGAAAAGGACAACCTGAAGTGTGTCCTGGATTTACTGGATAATCAGCAAAATTTTAGGAAGCTTACCAGGAATCCTACTGGTGTTTTCAAAATGAAATTTCTGAACCTTTTGTAATGGAGAAAGGTGTGTAATTTCACCTCTGATGATGAATTCAAATCTTTGTGGGTTGACTCATCCCTCATGCCTAGGTTTTACACCCTTCCCAAAATACATAAGGGTTTCAACGTGCCATTGTTGAGTGTGAGATCCCTGACAGACAAGTTTGCAAACTGTAGAAGGCAACACAGCAGTCCCAGCTCCCAGGGGAAACAGAAATTCAGTGAACAGATCCATCACAGGAACCAAAATTTGCAAGAACACAGAGAAGCCTCCCCACTTCATCAACAATGTATAAATTTAGCAACTACACCACATAGCATCAGAGAGAACCTTTAAGTAAAACTGTCCATGCCAGCAGAAATTAGAAAAAGGCAGTTCAAAGCTTATTTGTCAAGGCTATGTGCAAAAAAATAACTTCAGTTGAATCCATTATTTCATTAAGCTATAACAGCTGAAAAACATATATATGCACAGCTTTGTTGTGTCACAGCAGCAATCTTAAAGAACAGCTGACATTTACAGGAGAAATAAAAAAAAACAATATTTAGACATAGTTTGACTTGTATTTCACATTAACTTCTGTATTCCTCCTCCCTATTATTTATTACTGAACTCATTTGCATGAAAACAGGATCTTTGCTCCTGAAGAGTTCACCTACTTCTGTTTCTTTCTCCCTACCTGAGGTCACAATACTCTGCCTGTGACATCACAGTGATTTCCATAGTAACAGATTGTGATGTCACAACAGACGATTATGACTTGAAGTAGAGAGTAAGCTACACAGACAGATGAACTCTAAGGGATAGAGATCATATATTCATGCAAATTTTCTCAGTAATAAATAATGCGAAGGGGAACCTATAGAATATATACGGAATGCAAGCTGAATTGTACCTAATTAATATGTTTTTTCAAAGTTTTCATTGACGCATCAGCAGCTCTTTAATAGTTAAATAAAAATCAGACTTCTTTGGCTTGTCTTAGATTTCAGCTTATCAGCTACTTTGGCATTTCAAAGTGCTACCTTATATTAAAGCTGTCTCCGATCGAATTTGCCTTCTTCATACTGAGACAGTCATTGATTTCCAGGACTTTTTAAACTGAGGTGATACAACCAGGCAATTCTTTGCACAAAACACTTTCAATGCTCTGCACTCATGGGTATCGGCATGCATACTCAGTGTGCTCTGCAGAGTACAGTAAAATCTGGAAAATCCTCAGGCCAGGGGAACAAACACAAACAGAGCCTGATGTATCTGAAGAACTGTTTTCCCCTCCTTGGATGCTTTAGTGTGAGTTTTTGAATGCTCTTTGGAATATGTGTGAGTGCTACACTTAAAGACCATGATGTTATGAGTGACCCGATCAAGTATGTATGCATGAGTACTGGTGCAAATGGACTCCGGTGCTACCTTGATGTAATACAGAGACTTATCACGATGTATTCTGAACATTGTAACTAAAAGTCAGTCAACTTCTGTCTGACTGGCAGAGTGTGTGTCAGATGAAATAAAATGTAACTCAGTTAGGATCACAGGCTTACCACAGGGGCGGAGGAATAGCCGGTGCAGCTGGTGCAGTGGCACAGGGGCCCGACACACGTAGGGGCCCATTGTAAAAATCAAGGATTTGTTCAGCGGCAATCGGATCGCGACTCGCGTTGTTGACTAATTTTTCAGTCTGTGACTGTCTTTTTTGACACTGACTACTCCACTCACTCAGCTAACTCACAAGCCTGCCATGCTTGCTGCCACCACCCCCCGACTGCAGATGGCAGCACTGACCAGACCACAGAGTTGCGGGAGTTAACCAGGATGCACCAGAGGAGACCGGTCCGGAGAAGTTAGACAGACTGACTCACTTGAGTTTGTAGCAGAGCATGGAGAGGAACTCGTCGCCTCGGTGGCTTGGCCAGGTCCGGGCTCGGGAGACAGAAAAAAGTAGAAAGCAGAAGAGACTGCTGCTGCAGACAAGCAATAAGGATCAGGGAAGGGCAGGGCAAGAACAAGCAACTTGCAGTGGCTGCAAATGCAAGTTAGTATCTATTCCTTCCTCCTGATCCTCCGACTCCAGCTCCACACACAGCAACAACAGCATCGCTAATTCGCTACCACGGTCTGTCCTCCTTTTTATTTTTTACATACACTTGTCTGTTTGACTGTTTGTTGTGTACTATGGGGCGGCGATGCTGCTGCCTGTGTCTCCGGAGACTGAGTCAAGTAAGTCTGTCTGCTTCTTCTATCTGGCTGGCTGACTGCCTGCCCTGGCTGACCCGTTCCCCCCAGCACTTAAGTTGTCATCGTCAAGCTGTGATTGTGACTTGTCTTTCGCAGGCTTGCAGCATAGTTGGGCCCCTATGTCACATGTGATTGTTTATGTGCTGCAGCCGGGCCTGCTGCCACCTGCCTGGGGCTGGGGGGAGTCAGGGGATTAAAATCGGCTTATCGGAATCAATACTGACAGTCACCACCATATATTCTTTGATATGTGAGGGAGGTGGGTGAAAGGTACATAACCGTAAACAGGTAAAAAAAAAAATCTGGGGGGCGCGGGGGGGGTTCAGGCACCAGGGTGGGGTGGGGCCCAAAATTACAACCTGCACTGGGGCCCATCTTTCTCTTCCTCCGCCACTGGCTTACCACTACATATTGTTGACTGAAATGGGGATGGGGCATCATTCGTGTGGCAGGGCAGCACATCTTTTAATTTGTATTTATGGAGGGGAGCAACAGTTCTGTCAACTCTCGTGTACAAGTTCAAAATTCTTGGCTACACCCATGTCTGCACTTTATAGCACTGTCTGAAAAGCGCTTTAAAAATGCCTGCATGTACGAGCACTTTATTTAACAGCCAGAGAGGAATTTTTTTACCATACTAGGCACTCACTGCTATACCATATCAGAGTTTCCTGCAGATCCTAAGTCCTAACAAAATATGTCCATGTGGAAAATTTCTGTGCTTAATGAGGAAATGCTAGCTTAAACATTTTCTGCTTGAATCTTAACTAAGACTAATAAGCCTGCTATCCTAAAGACATTCAACATGTTCCCTCAAGCAAATGTTTGTGAGTGGTTATAGCCCAAAGGAATATTGATTTAATTAAAGTTGTCTTCTTGCATTTATTCATGTTAGATGTAATTTCTACATGTTTATGAAATAAGGCTATTCCAACCGGTTTCACCCTCTATCTAAGTCTAGCCCAAAAAAGTCAGATGTTTCTTTTAACTATTGATATTACTGCTGAAACAGAGTATAGTTGTGCATATATATGATTTTTCAGCTGCTATAGCCTACTGAAATACCGGATCCAGCTGAAGTTGATTTTTTTTGCACATATCCTTGACAAGTACTGTAAACTGTGAACTGCCTTTTCCTAATTTCTACTGGTGTGGACAGTTTTACTTGAGGGTTCTTTCCAGTGCTGTGTGGCGCACAGGACGCTTGAGTAATTGCATGGATATGCCAGACACAAGTTCAGGCACTAGACCTATACAGTGGAGTTGAAGTTGGGTGGCTCCTCTGTGTTCTTGCAACCTTTGCAAATTTGGGGATTTTTTTCCTAAAGGATTGTGTTTCTAGTCTGGGATCCCACCTGAGGGACATGATGTATGTCCTGGACAGACTTCAGAACCTTAAATGGGACCCTCAGTTTCTGTGGCTCAGCATAGATGTCGAGACACTGTACCACCTAGAGCGATGCAGGCCTATACAGGCCGATGGTCTGCATCTATCCAGGAGGGGAACCAAGATCCTAGGTGATAGGTTTAAATGCTTCATTGGCAAGCATTTAAACTAGCCAAGGGAGAGGCACTGAAAAGGAGAAGTGAAAGCCTAGCCTTCCCCAAAATCAGGGTAGTTAGTGAAGTAAACACCAAGATAGAGCAGTCAATAGGGAGAAGAGCAGGGGTAAATGGAGAAAAAGACAAAGGCAGTAAGGACAGGGATGGGGCAAAAAGAAATAAAGCCATAAAAAAATGGAGGATAATGAGTACCAATGCCCGTAGTCTAGGTAAAAAGCTCCCCAAAATAGTGGCCTTGATGGAAGAGGGATGCCTGGATATCGTGGCAGTCACAGAAACATGGTACACAGAGAACCATGACTGGGATGTCAACATACCAGGGTACACAATCTACAGGAGGGACAGGGAGGGAAGAAGAGGAAGAGGAAGAGGAGTAGCTCTCTATGTAAGGGAAGGGATCAAAGCAATAGAACTAAAGGGTAAACAGGGAGGAGAGGAGGCACTGTGGGTCACATTGAAGACTGAAAATGGTACCACAGTCCACACAGGGGTTGTATATAGACCCCCATCTCAGGGGGAGGAAATGGACAAGGAAATGATGGAAGGCAGCCTTGGGATGGCAGAGAAAGGGGAGATATTGTTGATGGGGACCTGAATATGCCAGATGTTAACTGGAGCACCTTTGCTGCAGCCACATCCAAGAGCAGGGACATTCTCGATGCCCTACAGAGGGCATGCCTCAGACAGCTAGTTTTGAAACCCACTTGGGAGGGAGCAATCTTAGATCTGGTACTCTCAAATGGGGATGGAGAGTGGATCTCCAGTCTTGAAGTGGGTAACCATCTGGAAACAAGCGACCACCAAACAGTGTGGTTCACAATAAACTTAGCTGTAGAGTCAAGCCATACAAAAGTGAAAGTACTGGACTTCAGGAGGGCTGATTTTGTCAAAATGGGAGAGTGCCTCAGAAAAGCACTAGCAAACAGGCTAGAAGGTGGAGTGGAGCAACAATGGGGAAACATCAAAACCGCCATCACAGAGGCAACAAGCCTTTGTGTGAAGCAAATAAAAAAATCAAAATGAATGAAAAAGCCATTATAGTTCTCAAAAGAAGTGGCTGGGAAGGTAAGGGAGAAAAAGATAGTATTCAGGAAGAATAAGGAAACACAGAAGGAGCAGGACAGAGAACTATACAGTTAAAGCAGAAGGAAGCGGGCAAGGCAGTCAGAATAGCAAAGGCCCACACCAAGGAAAAGATAGCCAACTCAGTTAAGAAGGGGGATAAAACCTTTTATATGTACATTAGGGAGCAAAGAAAGGCTAAGGCAGGGATACTAAGGCTGAATAAAGAAGAAGAAGGTGGTTGGGCAGAGAGCGACAGTGAAAAAGCAGGGATACTGAACGAATACTTCTGCTCCGTATTCACAATGGAAAAGCAGGGAGAAATGCCTAATCCAGTCAATAGAAGTACTCTGGATAGGGGGTTGATATTAGCCCTTTCACAGAAGAAAGGGTTCTGAAAGAACTCTTAAAACTGAAGTTGGATAAAGCAATGGGCCTGATGGGATTCACCCCAGAATTCTAAAAGAACTAAGGGAAGAACTAGTAACACCACTGACTACCCTTTTTAATAAATCATGGGAGGATGGTGTGGTACCTGAGGACTGGAGGAGGGCAGATGTGATTCCCCTTCACAAAAGTGGGAGCAAGACAGAGGCAAGAAACTACAGACCTGTCAGTTTGACCTCAGTGGTGGGGAAAATGATGGAATCACTTCTGAAGGAAAGAATTGTCGAGTACTTAGAGGCCAGTTGGGCACAGGACCCAAGGCAGTATGGATTCACTGCAGGAATGTCATGTCAGACAAATCTAATTGATTTCTTTGACTGGGTGACCAAAGTAGTAGACCAGGGAGGGGCTGTGGACATGGCCTACCTAGACTTTAGCAAGGCATTTGACACAGTCCCACACAAAACATTAATAAACAAATTAGACAGCCTGGTAGTGGGTCCCAGGGTGGTAGCCTGGGTAAAACACTGGCTGGACAACAGGACACAGCTGGTAATAGTAAATGGAGTCCACAGTGAAAAAAGGGGGGTTTCTAGTGGGGTGCCGCAGGGTTCAGTACTGGGCCGGTCCTTTTTAATGTCTTTATAAGTGACATTGCAGAGGGACTGGAAGGGAAAGTATGTCTCTTTGCAGATGACACAAAGATCTGCAACAGGTTTGATATGCAAGGTGGGGTGGAAAGGGACTTGGCAAGGTTGGAGGAATGGTCAAATGTATGGCAGCATAGATTCAACGCAAAGAAGTGCAAAGTAATGCACCTGAGAAACAAAAACCCAGGGGAAGACTACACAATGGGGAGTGAGATACTGACAACAACAAAAATGGAAAGGGACCTGGGGGTAGTCATATCAGATGACCTAAAGGTGGGCCAGCAATGTAGGAAGGCAGTAAGGAGGGCTGAGGGATACTGGGATGTATAGGAAGAGGCATCACCAGTAGAAAACAGGAAGTTGTTGGCCCTCTGTACAGTCACAGTAAGACCACATCTGGAGTACTGTGTACAGTTCTGGAGACCCCATCTCTGCAAAAACATAGACAGGGTGGAGGCTGTCCAGAGGAGGGCAACCAAAATGGTGCAGGGTCTGCACAAGAAGACATATGAAGAAAGACTAAAGAAGCTTAAGATGTATAGCCTCAAAGAAAAGAGGAAGAGGGGGGACATGATAGCAACTTTCAAATACCTCAAGGGAATCAACAAAGTCCAAGAGGGTAGCATCTTTCAGAAAAAGAGATGTGCAAGAACAAGGGGGCACAATTTGAAAATAGAGGGGAGACAGCTACGAGGTAATGTGAGGAGGTCGTAGAGTCAAAAACAGTGGGGGAATTCAAGAATGCATGGGACAGACATAAGGCAGTTCTAGTGAGGGGTAGGAGGAAGTAGGCTGCTGGTTAACTAGTATCTGCAGCTTATCTGTTAGGTAGGGAAATGGGCAGACTAGGTGGGCCAAGCGGGCCTTATCTGCCATTAAATTCTATGTTTCTGTGTTTCACCAGTGTTCACCATGAACAGGGTATACAGGCCTGCTCTCACTTTTTGAGATGCCACCCCAGAGGGTGCCTTTTCTTACTGAGTTTATTCTGAAGCTTTGAGGTTTGTTCTGGTACATGATTATTTTGATTTTAATAATACTTTCTTCTTACAGCTTTGTGGTACAGCCACGGAGCAGCCATGGTGCCCTCTTTCACTAACCTATTCCTTGGACTCTGAGAGGAAACCATCATACATTCCAATGTTGTTAATTTGGGTACTGGGTCAATATGGCATGGCAAGAATAGTGAAGTCATAACCGTGCCATAAAAATAGCATGTTTAAAGACAGCTATAGGGATACTATAGAGCAGATACGGTTTAGCGCAATCCCTGTAGCTATAACTGCACTGGAAAAATAGTGCAGGGAAGCAGGGGATAAAGGTTTTGCTGGGGGGCACTGTTCTGAGCAGCTGCTGTGGCTCAGTGGGTAGAGACCCAGGCAGTAGAGGATGACAGAGTGTCAGTGGATGGGGTTCAATTCCCAGTCCTGGAACACTTGTATTTATTTTTTTACTGTTTGTGTTAGGCACTGCTTCCCCATCCCTTCCCGAGCAGTTCTTCCATCCCCTCCTAGGTTTCTCCCCATCCCCAAGTTGAAAAATAAAGAAAAAAGTGGTATAGATATATAACATACCTGTGATATCTCCTGTTTTTACCTGGAGACTCCTGTTTTTTTGACTGACCTCCAGCCCTCTCTCCCGGGAAACAAAATCTTCAGCTTAAGTAACATTCTGTCAAAATATCTATCCATGTTTTGGTTTTTTTTGGGAGGGTCAGATAAAGGAACATAAAAGGTAAATTAGTGATGAACAATGTAACTAATAACTTTGTATAGCTAGTTGCTGATTCTTTTTAGTGCTTATTCATGAGAAAATAAAACACATTAAGGGTGGAATATTCAGAAAGGTTACGCATGGCACAACACAGTTGCGCCATGCGCAACCCACTGATATGCCCCAGTGCGATATTCAAAAGGGGAAAGTGCGCGGCACAAATCCCGCTGCGCCAGGGTGCATCAGTAATGTATGCTGTGCATGTTGGGGGGGGCGTGCCCATGCATACCCCCGCACATTCTGATATTCAGCCCAAGATGTGCAGAGCCCATGCATTTGCAATCCCTACATGCGCCGCGTACAGTTGTTCAAAAAATTAAAGGAGCAACAGCCAGCCACCCACAGGAGAGCTGCCGTACTGCAAGGCACAACACAGCAGCTGCCAGCTGTGGGTGGCCACCCAAGCTCCGGCGGCACCCTCCGTCGAGTAGCGCTGCCCCATGCCCGATTGCGGGCAGAAGTAAGACATAAACAGTCCCATATCCCTGGTGGTCCAGTGGACTGCTCACAGCCCGATCACGGGCATAAGTATAAATATAATAAATACCTATATCCGTGGTGGTCCAGTGGACCGCTCGCAGCCCGATCACAGGCAGAAGTCTAAAAAATGATTAGATCCCATCCCTGGTGGTCCAGCAGTACCTCCTTCTCCACCCTCCCACTGAGCCCCGCCACCCCACTCCCTCCCCAGTCAGCGGCAGGTAGCAGCTCTCCACCCGCAAGCCACCTGTCTGCCCGCCGACTGACTGCATTCAGTACAGCTGTAGGCCTATTAGTCCACAGCATGGGCCAATGGGCATGCAGACCGTACTGTACTACACAGTCCAGATTTGTGAATGGATTCATTCACATCTGGACTGTGTAGTACGTATGATCTGCATGCCCATTGGCCAATGCTGTGGACCAATGGGCATACAGTTGTACTGTACGCAGTCAGTCAGAGGGTGGTTGGGTGGCTTGTGGGTCGGGAGCTGCAGTCCGCCGCTGACCGGGGGGAGCCTCAGTAGAAGGGGGGGTAGGGGGGTACCGCTGGACCACCAGGGATGGGATATAATCTTTTTTTAGACTTCTGCCCGCGATCAGGCTGCGAGCGGTCCACTGGACCACCAGGGATATAGAAGTTTATTATATTTATACTTATGCCCGTGATCGGGCTGCGAGCGGTCCACTGGACCACCAGGGATATAGGTGTTTATTATTTCTATTCTTTTGCCCACGATCGGGCTGTGAGTGGTCTACTGGACCACCAGGGATATAAGAGTTTATTATATGTATACGTATGCCCGCAATTGGGCTGTGGGGCATTTTGCCACTTGTGCAGGGGTTGTCGGTCCCTGATGGCTGCAGCCTGGCAGGGCGCCAGGCGCAAGTCACCGGGGATGGGTGCACCTGCATGCAAATGGGGCCATAATGACATGCAAATGGCCCATTTGCACCTTGCATGCATAATGGCCCCATTTGCATGCACACCTTTGAATATCGCGGTTGATGCACCTAGCACAACAGCACTTGCACTAGCGCATCCCCCTGCCCCTCTCTGGCCACTTGCACTGGTGCAGTGACACTGCGCTATGCACAATGCGGGTGGCCACAGAGCGATATTCAATGGTGCTGAGCCATGGCACAACTCCATTGAATATCACCCTGTCAGTGCCCTGGCACATCCCAGTTGCGCTGTGTCCAGGCTTGCGCCACAGCCTGGTACAGTCTGAATATTCCACCCTAAATGTTTTTAAATGTTTTTTTTCTTGTTTTTGACACCATTTACGGACAAACTCATGACATTACAAAATCTCCCTACTTGCAGGACAATCTCCCTACTAATTTGACCCAAATCTCCCTCTTAAGCAAGTTGGAAATATCATAGGTAAAGTATGTATAGGTGATATAGTCTGTGTCTGAGAAGGGTCTGAGGAAAAGACTGTTGCATTTCTGGAGTGCCTCAGTATCATGAACTCACTTTGAGATTTACCAGTACTGTGGATGGTAAATGTTGAAACTTTCCAGATCTCACATTTTATATGGCTGAAAATGTGACAGTGCAAATATAGGGCTACAGAAAACCCAATGCCACCAACAGTCTTTTGAGGGCAGAAAGCTTACACACCCTCACTCACTCATCAATTCCAGAACCCCTGTGCTTCATCACTAAATTTACTATATCCAGGCAATCGGGGGGATTATCAAAAAGTATTAGCCCATCTTACTAAATGACCCCACTCTTGCAACTGAATTCTGTGACACCCCAAAAATCATGTTTTCCAGAGTTGAGAACCTCAGAGATGAGCTTATTCAGTTGCTACAGCACTGCCACCCCCACTCCTGGACACTGGATACCCCCCCCCCCAAGGGGATGCAAAAATGTGGCCAGGGCAATGTTTATAATTTTTGTTTTCAGGGTGATACCTTTCACCTTGAAGGGCACAGCAGAAATGTTCAGATAAGGAGCTTCTTGAATTGCAGCAGTGAATATATTGTTTTGCACCATTTTGTGTGTAATTGCCCTTTCCTCTACACTGGCCACACCATCAGGCCACTGCAACAATGTGTGCAGGAGCACATTCCCACTATCAGATCAGAATTAGCAGATACCCCAATAGGAAGGCATTATTTTGAAAAACATAACAACAATCCACAAGGTACCCTGTTCATGGCAGAACAAACAAAGTGACCCCACTCATGAACATGCCAAGTTCCACAGAAGTCCACAGGAAGAAAGAATGGCATAGAAATCAAGCAATGATGTACAATACTTAATTTTATTATGCAGTGTATTAAATAAAAAAAAAATTTACACAGCCTCAGCAACATAAATGGTACCAGAAGACACCACTAGGTGCCCCGACCAGTTTAGCATATGCGCGCTTCATCAAGAAGGCCAGTCCCACCTATTGCTAACCTTTTTATGAAGTACCTGAGTTAAATTCATGGAACACACTGTAAGTTCATTCAAACATATACTGTAAGTGCATAGATACAAATAGTGTAAGCCAGAAACCAATAGTACAGAACAGAAAATAAAATAAGTATTAAAAAAATATCCTGTTTGGCAGCCCTGAAATCGCAGCAGTGGTCAATGAGAATTAATTAATGAAAATGTTGCATAAAGCGCACTGCCTAGTGACAGTTTTACATCTGTATTTACAAACCATCAACTCCATCAACTGTGTTGCTTTATGATCTCCCAGGGTGGCCAGAAAGTGAATTGCTTATTATATGCTGACACAGAAGAGACTAGTAGTAATTAATTAAAAACTGACGACTATTCTGTGATAAATCTGCTTCTAATACAATACAATCCCAGAACTGCAATAATTAATTTTCAATGTGGAATCACAGAGGTGAACCAAGCTATTAATGTACTGTTTCCAACTGATCCGTGGTTTAATATCCCAAAACTGGTACAATCTTGGAATCATATTAATTACAATAACATGAGAGATCATGGAAGTCAGCTGGACTACTAATATGCTCATGCATATTGGTCTAGAGGAAGAATTTATTGAGGGTAATTATATCCCCAGTGCTGTCCCTGAGGAAGCACAAATGTGTGAGAAACCAGTTGGGGCACCTAGTAGCATCTTCTAGCACCATTTATGTTGCTGAGACTGTGTTTTTTTATTTTATACACTTCACTACCATGTTTATGGCCCTAGAATCAGTAGGAAGGGGTTCAAGGGGTGGTGATACATTGACCAACTTATTGCAAAAAGAGAGTTTGGGGATTTTCTCACTTGGCTCACTGCACCCCCAAGGTCTTAACCTTGAGTGGGATCTTAAATCCTTCCTTTAGATATATCAGTCATATTCCTGTGTTTGAAGGTTTGACTGCCATGATTGCTGATAATTTGCTGTATTAATATATTTTTACTTGTTTCTAATTTTCTCTCCTTTCAGCTTTCCACTGGCAGTTAAGGAGATTACCAGTCAGTTAGACCCTGCCCACTGACAAAGACTACAGTTGAAGAGCCGGGGTGTCTTGTGGCCGTGTGATGCACACTCTCCTCACTTTTGCCTGAGAAGCCTGTTTTCACCACAAGTAAAATCACTTGGATTGCAGTTTGTCTTCTGTGGGCTTGATTTTCGAACTGGCTTCTCACTTCTCCTTGAGTGCCTGGCTCTCTTTGGTTCTTAAGTTTTAAGGAAGGCATTGGAAGATAAATATTCTGAAATGTATATACAGCTAGGCAGTCTGTTAGAGTGATGGCTAGAGGGTACAAAAGCTAGCTCCATGGAACAGGCAAAAGATTTGCTCCTCATGAAACAGTTCATAAAGACTGTACCAAAAAAGTTCAGACTATGGATGCGGGAGCACGGGGTTATAACCGAGCAAAGAAACACTGCGCAGCAACAATATATGCTGCAAGCAAAACAGCGGCACTCACAACTAACATCAGGTACAACAGCAACCTGACTAGGAGAACGCAGACCCATTGACAATAATGGGACTTTCTATTTTATTTGGAGAGCTATGCCCCCTTGTGCCCCCTAGTCTTAAAATAACCAGCTCAGGGGGGTTGTGGAGTTTGGGGATGGGGAGGGGGAAATTACTTTAAAAAAATGAAAAATAAAAGCAACATTGCAGCAGGAGGAAACCTGGCAGGAACAGAACTGCAGTCCCAGGTCTGCTGCTCTGCTAGTACCCTAGCCACTCCACCATGGGAGCGGCTCAATCACCACCCCAGCACACAGCAACTTGATTCCTCCACAGGATGTCTGCAGAGTGACACGGGTAGCAGTAATTCCCTACCACTATTCTAACCCATCGCTCTAAATTCTTTTGCACTTTACACAGCTCGGTTCTTTCAGCAGTCTTTCTGGTGCGCTGTTATGATCTGGTACCGGTTGTTATATAGGACTCTGAGCTCCATGAAGCAGGCAGCCGAGAGGGCTGATCAGTTCAGGCATGGGGTCATAATGTCGCAGGCAATAACAGAATGATCAAAAACCACAAAGCCAAAACACCAACAGTAAAGATAGTGCCCAACCTGCTACTTTGCTGAACTGAACAAATACACTTTTTTTTACAGCCCCCCGCATCCCCCTGATATGGGGGGCTGTGGATCTGTACCTCCCCCACTTTATTATAACTAACTCCGGGGGGGGCTACTCAGGGATGGTAGAAATCTCTTGGGGGGAGGACTGTTGAGGAGAGGACCAGGAAAAAGAAGATGTCCCTGGGAGACGAGAAAAAATAAAATATGTTATATGTCCCAAGACAGGGAGTCAA
The DNA here is from genome assembly GCA_016271365.2 of Neoceratodus forsteri. Classification (NCBI taxonomy): domain Eukaryota; kingdom Metazoa; phylum Chordata; order Ceratodontiformes; family Ceratodontidae; genus Neoceratodus; species Neoceratodus forsteri. Next base: position 252,903,110 of record CM028137.1, on the reverse strand, counting down.
ACCCCAGGACATCGGCAATCCACTGCTCTACCTGCCTGTTGCTCTACTCTGTGAGCCACACAAAGCTGCTCAGTAGCACACTGCCATGCACACACCTTAACCTGTTTGCATGAAAGCAATATAGCTACAGGGATAGCTGTTTTGACCATTTGTTATAGTATCCGTATACCAATTTGGCTTTTACCTGTTTTCACTTCACGGTTTTGCCTGCACTCTATTCTCCATGTCATTTTTACCCAGTACAATCAGTTCATATGTAGCTGACCACCCACTCAGCACAAAAGCAATAGGACAAGGACATCAGGCGGTTTTAAGGGATTGCTGGGGGGGGGGACATAAGGGCAGCCAACCTGCGCTCTAACAAAAAGATCTCAACCTTGGTTATTTAAGGGGATTATCAGGCAGTTAGACCCCGCCTCCTGTTTGTACTGGAGGAGTTGAGAATATGGCTGCTGGATAGGACTCCAAGCTTCACAAAGGAGGCAGCCCAGAGGGCTGATCAGTTTGCATCCAGCTGACCATCCACTCAGCACAAATGCAATTTGGGAGAAATATCAGGTGATTATAAGGGAACCGGGGGGGGGGGCAACATAAAAAAAGCCAGCCTGTGCCCAAACAAAAAGGGAAGCCAAATTATTTCAAAAATAAGGATTCAGTGTGAAACAATGCTATACCTGCCCAAAACTGGGACAGCTGTCATATGACTGTCCAAAAATATAGCCAAAGGGGTGAGTGCAGCTGAAGGGGGGTAGCTCTAGAACCTCCCAGCAGCTAGTGCCCTGTACCCAGATACATTTCCCACTAATTCCATTGCACACATGCACCCTGTGTTAATAAATGGAATATTAACCCAAGGACTGATGACACTGGCCAAGTGTAACTGCATGTCCAGTTTACAATCAAGCTATGTTGTCAATATAGCCCTTTGTTTGTGAAAGCAGTCAACCTGGGAGGTGTAAAGTATGACCATTAAGACCGTTAGCAGTTACTTAACCTAATCTTTTCCACTCTACATCTTAAAGTGGCAAAGCAGCAAAGCTGGGCAAAAAGCCTGCCCCACCTTTTGTAACAGTAAAGATCCAGTTGTCTTCCACTTTCATTTGCTAGTAAACTTTTTCATCTCTAACATAATTTAGGCATTTTTAAATGTTTAAAATTATAATTTTATTCCTCAAGAAAAAAGTACAGTCACTTCTTTGGCTTTGAAATGGTAATGTGGACATAAAAAGGAAATGGAGCCAGAAAAAAACATAAAGTACATATAATAGGACACAAACAATCTCTTTATTATAGAAACATAGAAGTTGTTGGCAGATAAGGACCACTTGGCCAATACAGTCTCCCCAAAATCCCCTACCTATAGTAGTTATATATCATTATACAATGGCTCTTGAAATACTGGCTCCTGATTGGCTGGCTGGCACGATTTACACATTGTAAATCGTGCTATCACCCAGCGGGAAAAAGTCCCAGCCGTCAGTCAGCCACATCAAGAACCCCCTTTTCAAATCACTCCAAAGCCCCGAAGATCAAGCAAGAAAACCATCATATTCGCTGGCACAAAAAGCACAAAATTGAAACACACATCACTCTTTGAGCCTTTCCAGTAAGTTCAATTTACAGTGTAGTAATAAGAAACATAAAAGGCAGTTAGCGATTTTTATGTTTTTTTTGTTTTTCAAGAAACACGGTCTCTGGCATTTTAAATGGATCATTGCAGTGAGAAGATAGCAATGGCAGTAAAGCAGAGAAAAGCATGTGAAAACTGCAAGCGGGAAATCGGGGCTCAAGTCTTGACAGTGACTGAACATGTACAGCAGGATTGGGTAAGTGATACTGTTCTTTGCAGGGTAGAAAGAAATGTAATGAGGGAGTGAGAGATGTATGATTGTCTGCTGTGAGTCCAGATCCCGATCCCCTGCCTGCAGTTCCTACTGTTAAATACCCTTACACTGCAGATGTATATATTTTTTAATGTTCCCACTTCATTGCTGACAGTGGTCTCCTACTAGCACTGGTGTGGGGAAAAAAATGGAAACCCAATTTTTCCTCTAATTGCGATGCTTCTTCTCCAACACTCCACTCACTCCTGCAGTAGTAATAGCCTGTTCATTCCTGCTGTACTGCTGATCACTGTGCTGCCATTGACCACGCGTCAATGAAATAAATAAATAAATAAAACAAAAAGGACACCGTTCTCTGTCTCTCTTGTCCAATGCCTCCCAGTCCCCCTACCAAAAAAAAAATGCACACTAAAACATGGGGATTACAACAAAATAAAACTCAAACAGCTTTTGCACAGTACATGCAAGATGATGTCATTATCTACTAAGTGGAAGGACTATTTTTATCATAACGTGCCATAAGAAAATTTGTTCCACATAAATGATTTTTCTGAATGCAAAAACTAACAAAAGAAATACAAAGTGGACATTGTATAATCGCAATATGCCACTCAAGGATGTGGGTGATACCAAGATGTACCCACTTCTGGTGTGTTGTTGGTCACTCGGCTGCACCTCGTGACTGAACAACACACCAGCCACAAGTAAATCTTGGCATAACCCACACCCTCTGGTGGTGTATTGCTTAATTAAATACCACGTATACTATTGTATGCTATTTACAGTATTTTCCTAGTCTCCCGCAGGATCATATCTGTAAATTAGATTTATTTTATCTCTGTATGTTTATCTGGTAAACTAGCCTAGAGGTTACAGTAACGAGCTGTGAACAAACTTGATATATCAAGTAGACATAATCTCCAATTACATACTGTGTGACTCGGAGCAAGACACTTAACCTCCCCAGTGCTCTCAGGTCACCCTTGAAAACAGGCACTTGTGCCTAGTGGGCCTTATCTCATTACCAAGATAATAATAAATAAATAACAATGAAGAACCTAGGAAAGTAACTTAAACAGATACAGTATGTTAACATTTTTGTTGAACTGCTGCTTTAAGTGTTGTATTTCACTGACTTAAAGAGAAGGTTTTGAGTATGAATAGTTCTCCCCCACTTCAACATATATAGTAGCTTATCCTCCAGTTAGGACAGTCATCCAAAAAATTCAGTTTGTTTCAGGCTATATTTTTTAGAAAAACACTTGTAAAATGGCTCCATGGAGCTGGTATCCAAAATGGTGGGATTTCTCTACTCGGAGCCATGTCCCCATGCTTGCATGTTTCATGATGTCAGTACAAGAATGGCACGGTGGCACACTCCATAGACTACAACGGGAGCAATTTTTACAAGTTGCTTTTATACTTTTAAGTGCAGAATTTGAGAAAGGAAGGTCACCGCTCACTAACAAAGTCCTTATTAGTTGAGCGGTGGCCGTCCTTTCTCAAATTATTCAGATCAACCTGAAATGGCTCAAGACACTAAGAAAAATAGCCATTCCAAATATTTTCCACAGGAAAAGGCTGTGACTGTGTCCCTCCTCTTTTGCTCTTGAAATAAGGATGTGCTGAGCAATGTTCACTCTCTTCAGTGTTGTCGCCAGTACCAGGTATCTCTTCCCCATCTCCAACAGTAAAACCTGATCTGCCAGATGGCATTCACACTCTCTCATGAACTTCTCCACAAGCTAATTGCACCAGTCCACACATGCAACCTGTCAACTCATCATACAGCTCTTGTTGAAAGTGATTTACTCTGTGGTTATCCACAGCCATGTGAAGGACCTTTCATTTGAACCAGGAATCCAGCATAGTTGCAAAAATGTGTCTGTGGCTATCCATCAATTTTGAAAAACCTTGCATCCAGTTCTGCTTACAGGTGCTCAACAAGCATAGCTGCCCCATCTGGCATCACCCTGTGTTCATGTACATATCTATCCAGGGATCTTTTCAGGATATGTGCTGCAGGGATCACCTGATGTAGTGTGGCAGTGGAAGCACTTAGATCACAGATGCTCTTCTCAGGTGGTCAAGTACTTTTATCATAGTGTTTATCAGTGACCACTCTTGGTGGCCTAAGACTCCCCCAATGTCACACTCCTTTGACATCTCATGAAGTGCCCACTTACTTGGTTGACTTTACAATATTTGTAAATTAGATGTATTGTTTCCATCAAGTTAAAAAATACTGAACAGTTTAGCCACTAAGTACAGCAGAGAAAAGGACATCAAGAATTATTTTATTTATTGATTTATGCATGTATTTTTTAATTATTTAAAATTTGATGACCGGGAAAGGCACTCTGAGCCAAGGCTCATTTCAAGGTGCAACCCAGGAAAGGGGTAGATAGGGCAAAACAGTAGCAGACAATAGCAAAATACCATCTGAACAGACAGATGAGCATGTGTTACAAAAATAGAACAAATAAAGAGCAATTTGCATGTACAGCAATTAAACAAAGTGCAGTGAACTGTAGCAGTGCATAGAATCATGAACAATAACATGTATGGATTAAAATAAAGACTTGAAGGGTAGCAGGAGCAAGTGGGAGTGGGGTTGAAGTTTCAGCTGGCATTTGAAGGAGCTAACAGATAGGGAGAGATGGGGAGGGAGTTTGTTCCAGAATGAAGGAAGCCTATAGGAGAATGCAGATTGTCCAGCAGAGGAGCAAGGGTGAGGAATGACAAAATTGTTATGGTCTCTAGTGAGGAGGGAGCAGGAGGCAGGGGCGATTCAGGATATGAGCAAGAAGCAGTAGGAGGGAAGGGTGTTAAACCACTATTTGGTAGTGCTGTCCGGAATTTTCTAATTCCGTCAGAACAAAATTCCACTAAATTGTCAAAATTCCACTGAAATTCTCCTGAATTTCACCAAAAATCGAATGGTGGAATTCTGTGGCAGAAAATGGTTGCAGAATGATTTTCCACATAAAAAAATGCTGTTCTACAGAATACTATTTTGTGGATCTCAATATTTTCCACAGAAATTGTTGTGGAATAATGTTCCGCAGAAAAATGCTGTTCTGCAGAATATTATTCCACAGATCACAGTAGGTGGAATTCCATAGAAGAACCAGTGAAATTCTGGCAGAAATTCCTCTGGCAGAATGATCATTCCATGCTAACTTCACCAGCAGAATTCCGCATTCCGCACAACACTACTATTTGGAGATGAACAAAGATTATGTATTAATGAATATTATGTATTTGAATAGGTATCTATCAGACTCCTGATGAAGCAGTTTTTATACTGTGAAACACTGAGAATTATTTGATAGATCATATATGGAGAACTATGCAATAAATAGAAAATCTTTCAAATGAAGTTTGGTGAGCAGCGTTTATTACTTGGGACATTTATTTCCTTACCCATCATTCACTTACCCATCATTTATTCTATATAAAATATAGTCACTGCAGCAATGCCACTAAGTTTACAAATCTAACTGTAATTAAGCCTGTCTAGTAAATTCTCTGAGCAAGGAATACAAAATCTTGTCCCTGGTGGTCAATTAGTTCCCCAACCCCCTGATCATCCTCTACACAATAATCTCAAAAGTCTCTGGTGGTCCAGTGGTCCCCCCGATCACCCTGTACACACTTATCTCATTGTCCCTGGTGGTCCAGTGGTTCCCCACCTCCTGATCATCCTGAACACACTTATCTCAAAAGTCCCTGGTGGTCTAGTGGTTCCCCCTTCTCCTCTGACCATAAGAGCACCCCCACCTGCCAAAGACCCTCACATCCCCCTTACCCCAAGTGGTGACTGACACAGCCTTCCCCTCACCTCCTTGGCCAGCAGCTGTCTGACAGTCACAAAGTGCAATCACATGCTTTCATAGAATGGCACCCAGGGTGAGGTGGGTATGGAGGTCCTCGGCAGGTGAGCAGGTGGGGGTGTAAAGGAGTATTCTTGGGGGTTGGGGAAACTACTATTCCATGAGGGACTTTTAGATAAGTGCACACAGTGCAATCGGGGTGGGGGTGGGAGGAACCACTGGACCACCAGGGACTATTGAGAGAAGTGTGTACAGGGCATCAGAGGGGTTGGAGGAACCACTGGACCACCAGAGACTTTTGAGGTAAGTGTGTACAGGATAATCAAGGGTAGAGGAACCACTGAACCAAAATGCCAAATTTGGGCATTGTGGCAATTTTGTCAAACACCACCAAAGTTATTAAAGTGCAAAGTTTGAAGTTTAACATTGAACATTGTATTCAGCCCCAACTGTAATGGTGCTATAGCCCAGTAATATATATATATAGATACATATATATATATAGATAAATATATATATATATATATATATATATATATATATATATATATATGTAGATAGATATATTATACTGGTGTGTAGCACCAGCATAGTTAGGGTTGAGTAGGGTGTTTAATGTTAAACCCAGCAATTGCACCTTAATAACTTTGACGGCATTTGATGAAATTGCACAACATTTCGCATGCAGTCCTCAAAACATGAGAAGTTTAGTGGTGGCAGCTTGTGAAGTTTCTGAGATATGAAATGTCGTTTTTAATGAAAAGGAACTTTTTTCCTATACTTATTACATTTTTTTTTATTTGCTATCACCTACAGCTTAAATGATATGGAATTTGTTTCCAAAACTTTTAGAGTAGAAGCAGCCTGTGCCAAGGTAGTACCTTTCTAAGGTTTTGTGTAAAAATATTAATCAGTTCCTGAGTTATTGGGATTTAAGGGTTTTTTCTGAGCATGCTCAGTAGGTTTTTTGGATAACCTTCTGACACGAAACATAAATTCACAGGTGTTTAACTTTCACAAAATTAGTGATATATCTTTCATAAGACAATAATACATGTTGTGATGGCTGCCATCTGTTTTTTTTTTTTTAATCTCTGAAACACATAAAAATAATGTATTTTAAAAAATAACAACCTGAACTTAGCTAAATGGGACCCATGTAGCTAGATTCGGGTGTTCGTTTTTTAAAACTAAGCTCTGAAATCCATTTTCTGAGCACCCAAACTCTTGGGTGCCCAGCTTAGCGAGGGGAGTCATTTGCATAATGCTGATGTGCCTGCCCAGAGTCGCGGTTGATTACCGGTCCCTCCTTTCCCACAATGCACATTGCCAATTCAGTCATAAACAGATGGTGGATGCTCAATCCCTCTGCTGGTATCTCCACCCTCCACAAGTTTTTTCCTCTTTTTTCTTACAGGCAGCGGGCGCCCAATCCCACCGCTGTTCTCTAATTAGCTTTTCTTTTGTTTTCTTTTTACTGGACTACAAGATAGTGATACCAGGGTGCCCAGCCCCAGTGCCACTGTATTGATTATTACAGTACCTAGTACTGTAAGTTTAACCCCCTCATACTACCCATGATGCCAAAAACATTTTCTCCAATGCTGAGAGAGACTAATTCCCAGTGTTGACAACCCTGAAAAAAAGGAAACTGTCCCACAGAGATCTCTTTTTTTACAGTATTTTGCTGAAAGAATAAAATGGTCCCATGCCAATCAGAGACCCCCACACCCTCACACCCCACCACCCACCCTAACCCCCCACTCAGCACCCACCACCCCACTCACCTAAACAGGGTCCCATGTCATAGATCCACTCTCCAATCAGAAAGACATCCTCCAGCTAGAACTACAACTGTGATATGAGAAAATAAGGTAAATCCAGTTAATATTTTTTCAATATGTTTTGAACATTTACTCATAACTTTGTCATTTTTAAATATTTTTCCACATAATTGTCCACATGGCCTTTTTGGGAGCCCACATGATGAACAAGGTAGGTAAAATTTTTCAAATCCAATCCAAAAGGTGATTTTGCAGTCAGTCTGTGAAATCACCATTCAATCAGAATTTGAAAATTGTTTCCTATCAGGCTCATGAGGTGGGGTCATAAGATGGCAATGTTGAAAATCTGGTGGAAAATGTGGTAAACTGAAAGTTATGAGTGAAAGTTTAAATATTTCAACATTCACTCATAATGTTGCTAATGTTCAATATTTTTCCACCAATCTTTCAACATGGCCATTTTGGGACCCTACCGCATGAACAAGGCAGGGGACATTTTTTTAAATCTGGCCCAAGAGGTGGTTTTGCAGTCATTCAATTGGTGGAGGCGGCAAGATGGCTGCAGTGCTGCTCCACTCCCCACTGCCTTGAGCTTTGCTCCATGTTTGTTTGGTGCCTGAAAGGTTTGGTTCTAATTTTTATGAATGAAACTGGTGATATTTCAGCTATTATTTTGTAGAAATAGAGCTTTTTCTTTGTAAAAGTGAAATGCTAAAATGCTAAAACACCATAATGCTAAAGTGCTGAGTTCGTTGCCTAACAGTCGTGATGGACGGTTGTTAAGTTTTTGGGCATTCTGTTGGTTAAGATCCTCAAAAGGAGAGGAGGATGGCCATGATCTCGATAGGACTTTTCAGGTTGGCTGCAATACTGTTCCATTCTTCGCAGCACTGTTTTGCTCCAGCGTTGCACTTCAGCATTTTTTGGATACTATATTGTTGGTGTAGCTTTACATGCTAGTATGAGCTGTGAAGGTCTGCAGTGTAATAAAATGATATGCACATGTTGCCTTTTTTAAAGGTATACCAGCATTGCCAAGGGGCTGGGGGGGGTCTTAGTACTCCTACCTATATGAAGTTTATTACGCTCAGTGGGGCATTTGCCCCTTTGTTTCCATAGGTGCACATGCTGCTTGAGCTTGTAAAGGAAGATTGGTGAAAGTACTGCTCCAGAACAATGGTGAACAATTGGTACTGTATTACGGACTGCTGGAATGGGGAGACTGAGCCATAGAAGATTATAAGAAGGTCCTTGCTCTCAGTTTGTAATTTTCGGTTTGCTGAATGGGGTAAGCTACCAAACTTTTTTTCTAATGCCGCTGAAGGGAAACTGTGTTTTGCCTGGTCTGAGAGATGTACAGTAACAGGCAGGAGAATGGGTTGTAATAATCTGCTCCCAAAATCTGCTTCTCAAACAGTGGAGAGAACAAGGAGAAGAGACCTCATGGTTAAATGGCTTCAGATATTTTGCAGTGCTCCCTGCTCGAGTATTTATTTATCTCCTCCTATTCTGCTAACCCTTTTGTCAAACTTTTGTGGAGTTACGTTCTAAACTAAATTAAAATCAACAAGAGCATGCAAATGTTGGGGCAACTGAAGTTAAAAAATTCTAATTAGCAAGCATTCGAATTTGACTGAAGGGATGTGAGAAATCAGACAAATGAAGTGATTTACAACAGTTTTGTTCAAAGGTCGTGGCAATTATGGAGTGTTATTTGAGGGGACTCTTTCTACATTCTTACGTATCCTGCTTTGCTGCTATTTTACTGCATGTTTTGCATGTGTTTAGCTTTGAAGTCTTTTTGGCATGTGAGTAAACTGCTTTGTGTGGACATTTTAGAGGGATTCCAGTGGTAAAATGGAGCTTCATACCACTTGTTGCAGATACTTGTGTGAGACCCCTTCATGGTACAAATCTGAACTCTTAGATGAGAGGCGTGGGATAAGCTGTTTGAATCCTAGCCGGCAAAATCCATAATGACGCTATTGTGGCGATTAAAGGCAACAAGTCATGGTACTTTTACATTATGCTAATTATTCTCATAAAGTATTTAAGCTGGCTCAGTATGCAAAGCAATCACCATTTTTTTTACTTATTTTAGCAAAGGATTTAAAATTTAAGCATTTTTTTTATTATGATCTTCTGAGTAAAATTCAAGATAAAGTTATAGTAAAATGACTAAAATTAAATACCACCAAGACAGAATGTGATAGAAATAACTGTATAGTTTTTGATCTTTAAGAATGATTAAGTATACGTGTATACTATACTGGTATATAGTTAGATGATGGAAAGGGATTCTGGGATAATCTCAGTATTACCAGTAAGTGATTCTTGGTATGATAATCCCAAAGGGGGTGTTCAGCTCATAATGTCTGAATGCAGAAAGTGAAAATTATGTTTTGCTATATTGGCTTCTATACCATGGAAAACTATTTTTAGAAGCAGTTACTTGCTGTTGTAACTAACTGTATTAAAGGCAAGCAGAAAAGGCTATTTTAAAGAAAGATATAACAATTCACCTTGGTCCACAGTTTCAGAAGTTGTAATCTATGATGACTGAGCCTAGAAATGGTATCTTTTGCATGAATTATCTAAACTGAGTGGATCCTGTAATGTGGATATTCATTTTAGTTATACTAGTATTGTTAGCTTTTAAAAAGCCTTTCTGATGCACTGTAATATTTTTACATGTCTTAATGTTATAATGGTTTGTAACTGAATGACAATAAACTTATCTTGTATCTTGCAGTCACTCAACAAAATCACTTTTTTGGGCAGAATTTGAACATTTCACCTACCATGTTCATGACACAGTGTCATAACAGGACTATATTCAAAATTTGGGATCAAAATATTAAAAAACAACAAAGTTATGAATGCGTGTTGAAATTGTCCCATGCTCGCCCATAATGTTGGTAATTTTCAATATCTTAATTTAAAACTTTCAACACAGCCATTTGTTCACACCACCTCATGAACACGACAAGTGTCATTTTTCAAATCCTGGACAAGATGCGTTTTTACACTTGTGGTGAGAAATTATGTTTAACCCCACATGAAGGAACTGAACATGTACTCCCTGGAGGAGAGGAGGGAGAGAGGGGATATGATAGAGACATACAAGTATCTTACAGGGAGGAACAGGGTTCAGGAATACACTATTTTTAAGTGAAAAAGATGTTCCAGGACTAGAGGGCATGGGATGAAGTTGGAGGGAGGACGATTCAGAAGAAACGTGAGGAAGAATTTCTTCACAGAGCGGGTGGTGGACAAGTGGAACACCCTGCCAGAGGAAGTGGTGGGGCTGAAACAATCATGGGATTTAAGAATGCATAGGATAGACATAAAGGAATTCTGGAGATCAGGGGTAAGGGGCAACAGACTTCTAGGAAAACATGAACTGAACTTACAAGCTCAAATGGGCAGACTGGGTGGGTCATAGGCCCTTATCTGCTGACACTGTCTATGTATCTATGTATCTATATTCCATTAGTGCCACATCATGTTCATAAGAGGAAGTTATAAAATAACTATCTTGAAAATCTGGAGTCAAGCTTTACAAAAACATTTTGTGTGTAGTGCCAACCTTTATGCCAACAGGTAATGCTTTGTGATCCTGTGCCAGTAAGCTGAGTTTGGGGGTGAGCTTAATGAGCCAACTGGATGGGCTGATGTTGGGAAGACAGCGCTGTCCTGTGGCACCATCCACCATCCTGTGAAGTTGAGGTGCAGGATTGCTTGCACGGTCCCAGGTACCATATAGTGAAGAAAAATCTTCTCTTGACAGAGGGCCCACACTTCTGCACCTGTGGCTGCCAGAGGTCCCTGTGCTTCGACTGACAGATGGACTCTTTGCCCTGCACGTTTATATCTGTAGCCACATGGAAGCACAGGGCTGTGCTTCTGCAGCCTGCTAGGCAACTCTACAACTTTTTGACATCTGTTGCCACACAGAAGTGCAGAGCCCTCCAGGCCCTGCACTTCTGCAGGCAGATGGACTCTTTGCTTGGTGCAGGGCCTACAGGGCCCTGTGCATCTGCATCTGTTTATGCAGCATGAATGAGGATATGATTCAACTATTTAAAAAAAAAGGAAATTCTTTCCAAAAAACTGTGTTAATGCACCATTTAGGGTTCAACTTAATGCCACAAGATCCCCAGTCATGTTTTTTGTTATATGCCTGGCCCATAGGGGTAATCAGAAAAAAAGCAAAATAGTTTTTGACTTTGCTTTACTTTTTTTTTGCAAATTTTATTTCTACTGTGATAAAAAAAATATATTTGAAAATCTTCTCTCATCATCTAGAGAGATAATGACCACTGATTCTGGAATCCAACTGGTTGATATAACAATAGATCAAGATACACAATCTCATCACAAAAAACTGTGTTAATGCACCAATTAGGGTTCAATTTAATGCAACAACAGAAGGGCAATGTGGTGTTAGGGGTTCCAACCCTAATTCCCCATACCACCAAGCAGCAAAAGGAGAAGACCATGGAAACAACCACAGACAGTCATCACCAGGTCAGACAAGCAACATGCAACAACTGTTTCCAGATGACGCAAATGCAGTAGCACTGATGTGCTATCTTTGTGGATTTGTATCTGTGTCTGCAGAAGAACAGACCCCTGTGGGGCCTGTATTTCTGCAGCCACACATGTGTGTGTGTATGGGGGCCTACACTTCTGCAAACAGAAATATTGCTGCAATATGGGTATCATGGTTTCGATGGCAGATCTATATTTTTTTTGTCATTTGAGTAGCTTCAGGCTGCTGGGCTGACTGGGGGGCCTCTATTTGTTTCTGCTGCAATTGTGGAAGCTTCTAGTAGTTTCTCAGTGGGTGTGGCTGGATCTTCAGCTGCTGTAAGTATTTCAGGGCATTTTCTGTTAATTTCACTGCCTTTGTGATTGATTTCAGTAGCTTCAGGCTGCTGGGGTGACTGGGGAGCCTCTGTTTGTTTCTGATGTAGTTGTGGAAGCTTCTAGCAGCTTCTTAGTGGGTGAGGTGGGATCTTCAGCTGGTGTAAGTATTTCAGGAGATTGTTTGTTAATTTCACTGCCTTTGTGATTAATTTCAGTAACTTCAGGCTGCTGGGCTGACTAGGGGTGGCCTCTGTTTGTATCTGCTGCAGTCATGGTAGCTTCTAGCAGCTTCTCAGTAGGTGTGGCTGGATCTTCAGCTGCTGTAAGTGTTTCAGGGGATTTTCTGTTAATTTGATTGCCTCTGTGATTGATTCAGGCTGCTGAGCTGACTGGGGGGCCTCTGTTTGTTTCTGCTGCAGTTGTGGAAGCTTCTAGCAGCTTCTCAGTGGGTGTAGCTGGACCAGCCACTACCTGGGAACTCCTTGGCTGATTGTCTTTTTTGGACACAGCCTATGAGGTTAATCCCAACCACCCACCCACCCAAAGGCTCAGCCTTCATTTACAGGGTGGATTCCATAGTGCTTTGCAACATCCTGCAACCACACAAGACATTGCAAGCAAAACAAAACAAGAGCTGGATAGGAGATAGCAGATAGCAATTAGGAGGCATAAGCAACCAGAAGAATGAGGAGGATACTGTGGTTTCTTCTTTTTTTTTTCAACAGCACACAGACTAAGGGGAAAAGGGCTTTATAGGTACGATTGAGGAGGGGTCCTTCTTGCTTTAGGACTTAAGGAACAGATTACATTTATTGGGGGCAAGTTTTGTTGGTTGGCTAACTTTTACATGAAGGTAAAGTATCAGGGAGCTGAGAAATCATGGGCACAACTGGAAAAGGTGGATGAGAGGGATCATGTGGGTGGTATGGGCATCCTTCTACTGAAAATGGAGGGGATGCTGGTGGGTGAACAGTGAGATGGGACAGTGATAGGCTGCAACAACTGTGAAGTGGCAATCTTTTTAAAAATTATGTGGGAGGGTGTTGGGTGTACAGGCAACTAAGACAGCTTAGGAAACAGATCAGCTATTTATAAATGGACCTTAGGAGGGGACTGAGGGCTGTGATGGAAGACAGCTCAGTGGCTGAAGAGGGAAGGAGGGTAACTGTGGGGGGAGGACAGATCAAAAAGGGAAGGAGGGAGAGGAGTGGGAATAAGGTGGCAGATGGGGAATGAGACAGGGGGTCCCAGTTCAGAGGACAAATGAGGGCAGGAAAGGGGAGAAATGGAGGATGGGAGGGAAGGAAGTATCTAACAGTTGCAGAGTCAGCAAAGGTGGAGTGACAAGCAAAATGAAGGAGGAAATAGGTGGTAGTGAAGGGACATTGAAAAATCATTTCGAAGTACTGGCAGGATTGGGGGATGTGATAGGGGGAGTTCAGGGCAGAAAAGCTGATGACAGACAAGGCAAGAATGGAATGGGAGGTGGTCAAGCGGTTGAGGGGGTATGGTATAGTGATAGGTCAAGTAAGGGAGTGGTGGGGAAGGGGGAGGGGAGAAATGAGAAGAAGAGGGTAGGGATGCATCAGGGAAGGAGGCAGGTGGAGCTTGGTGGAGAGGGGAGGTAAAACATACCTCTCAACCTCCTGCCTCATTAATCAGGGACAAGGCTTAAAAAAAATCAGGGACAAAGGACCAAAATCAGGGACACTTCTTCAAAATTGGAGACATCCACTCAGGAAGCTGGTAGAATAGAGGGCTTAGTGTAAAATGCATTTTCTAAATAAGAACAAGTCTGTAACTTTAATGTTTGACATTAGTTTGTGCTTATAACCCCCACCGTTTGGTCACAGAAACACAATTTTCAGGAGGAACAGAGTAAAATTTTGAGGCAAAATCAGGGACGTCCCTGAAAATCAGGGACAGTTGAGAGGTATGAGGTAAAATCAGAGGAAAAAGGGGAGAAGGAGAACAGAGCAGAGACAGGAGACATTACAGCAGGAGTGGAAGGGGGAACAATTTTGCCGGAGGAGAAGAAATGGAGAGGAAGGGGACAGGATAAAGAAAGGACAAGGTGAGCAGAACATGAAAATGAGGGTGGGATCCTAGTGCTGGGAGACAGATGGGAAAGCAAGGGGGAGAGGCATAGTTGTATATGGGTGGAGGCCATGCCAGGCGTGACAGTGGAGAGGGTGAGTCAGTCTGCTCTGAAGTATGCTAAGAAGGGTAGGGAGAAACCTCACATGGTTCTGCATTTGGGAACAAATGACCTGGTGGAATTATGGTAGATGTAGTCCAGAGTAGGTTTGAGGAGCTGAGGCTGATTTGTGAAGAGGCAGGTAAGATTAGTAACTTTCTCAGAGGTGCTTACAGTACCTAAGGTGAGCATGGCAAAGAAGCTGAGGATAGAGGAATTTAACATGTAGCTAAGAGAATGATGTCAGTCCAAGGGGTATGGGCTGGTGGGGGGTGGGGAAGGACCTGGGATGGCAAGGATCTCTACACTAAAGAGAGGCTACATTTGAGTGAGGAGGGAAAGAGGGTATTGAAACAGAAACTGGGGAAATACTTAACAAATGATGAGAATTTAAACTAGAAGAGGGGGTGGCAGGTGGGCAGGAATCAGGCAGGATCCACAGGAAGATGCCGGCCCGTCGGCGCAGCGGTTGGATTTCCGCTTGCGATGCCGGCGACCCGGGTTCAGAAACGGACTCGGGTGGTCGGAGGGCTGGCCGGGGGGAGAAGGATCGAGCGTCCCACGGACTGCTCTCCTTCTCCGGGGGGAGGGCTGGGGTAGCAGTTGGCGCAAAGGGGACCCCTAGCGGAGGCTAGGGATCACCCACACGGCCGTGATTACGTCAGGGGGGAGGAGAGTGAGGCAGGGGCAGACGCTCAGTGACATTGCATGTCCCCGCCTCCCTCAGGGAGTGGGCTAATGGGGCCAAAAAAACCATGCCCAGCGTCTATATGACGCTTTACTCCAGGACGCCCTGATTGGTCACCGGAGCCATTCCCCGACCAGTTACTAGTTCCGCGGTCCGATACCGGGGGTCGGAACTGCGGCCCCACTCTCTGGGGGGGAAGCCAGGGATGACTGGGGAGTCGGCAATGTCCGGTGACCGGGGATCCCGGAGTCCGTGACCAGGCTGAGGACGGACGTGGGGCGTGAAATAAAGAGCAAAATTTCAAAAAAAAAAAGGATCCACAGGAAGGGAAGCTGAACAAGCTTACCCCCATACCAGCAGCAACAAGGGACTAAGGGAGAAGTCAGGAGGAGATGCTAGAAAGGGAGGGCAAGTAGGGAAATGGGGGAAGGAAGTGGGGTGGAGGGTGGTAACCTTGAATGTTAGGAGTGTCAGGAACAAAACAGCAGAGTTACAGGCTCTCATAGCAGATAGGGAGGTGGATATGGCAGCTATCACTGAGACATGGGCTAACTATTACCATGATTGGGACCTGGCAGTACCAGGCTATAGGTTATTTCGGAGGGACAAGGTAAACAGGAAAGGGGGGGTGGCGATTATCTGAGGGAAGGACTGAAGTGTCTCAGAGAGGAAGGGGAAGAGGGTGGCACAGAATCATTATGGGTGCAGCTCCAGGACTCGAAAAATTGGACCCTTAAGTGGTGTACAGGCCACCCTCTCAGACCAAGATGTTAGACAGGGAACTAGCAGGACAGATCAGAAGGATCTGCAGGAGGGGCAGCCTGGTGATTGTGGGGGACTTCAACCTGCCAGGACTGGATTGGGGTACCCCAGCCACCATGAATAGAAGGGAGCAGGTACTTCTGGATGCCTTCCAGGACAGCTTCCTGTTGCAGACGGTCAATGAGCCAACCAGGTTAGGGAACACCCTAGACCTCGTGCTGGTGAACAGTAAGTTTGTGAGGGAGCTGGAGGTGAAAGAACTGCCAGCAGGAAGTGACCACCACTCAGTGTGGTTCACAATAAACATGGAGAAAGTGGGAGTAGGAACGAGCACAAGGGTGTTAGATTTCAGGTGGGCTGACTTCGGGAGGATGAGGGAAATAGTACAGGGGTATCTGTCCAGGATCCTTCCAAATATGGAGACTAACCAGACGTGGGAGGTTATTAAACTGGGAATTGGGGTGGCAACCACATCATGTACAAGGGTCCAGAGTAAGGCGGCTAGGGCAAGAAGCCTAGCTGGGTGAGCGGGGGGGCATGGAAAAGTAAGGATGAAAAGAGCCTTTAGAAGGTACAAAAAACAGGGAGGGGGAGAACAGGGAGGAATACCTGAAGGAGTCGAGGGAGGTGACAAGGACAGTCAGGGCAGCCAAGGCATCCAGGGAACTCAGGCTAGCACAGGGTATCAAAGAGGGGGAGAAGGACTTGTTCAGGTACAGCAGGAAGAAAAGGAGTTGTAAGGACCAAATAGTAAAGATTAAGAAGGATGGGGGGGAACAGGAACAGAACAGGCAAAAGAATTAAGCGAGTACTTCTCAGTATTTACTACAGAGAAGGGAAGCTATATCCAAGGGGCGGGAGGGTGGGCACAGGGGAGGTAACAGATGGGGAAATCCCAATGGGCAGGGTACTGGAGAGCTTGAGAGCACTGAGGGTGGACAAGGTGCCTGAGCCAGATTGTATGCCCCCCAGGGTGCTAAAGGAGCTGGCAGAAGTCCTGGCAGAACCCTTGGCAAACCTGTTCAGTGCCTCCCTGGACTCGGGAATGTGCCCCAGGACTAAAGGATGACACACATGGTACCCCTCCACAAGAGCAGCCCCAAGGATGAGCCAGAAAACTACAGACTGGTAAGCCTCACATCCATCTTCGGAAAGCTGATAGAGACAATCCTGAAGGAAACGCTGGTTTCCCTCCTAGAGGCTAATGGGCTGCAGGACAGCAAACAGCATGGGTTTGTCTCAGACAGATCCTGTCAGACCAACCTGATGGATTATTATGATTGGGTAACCAGGCAATTGGACAGGGGTCAGGCAGTGGATGTTCTGTACCTAGACTTCAGTAAGGCATTCGATTTGTGCCACATGGGAGGCTAGGGAGTAAGCTGGAAGGCACAGTGGTGGGGGCAAAGATGGTGGGATGGGTAGTGAACTGGCTGCAAGGGAGACAGCAGAGGGTGGTGGTGGGAGGGGAGCTCTCATCTCCCAGGGTGACGACAAGTGAGGTGCCACAGGGCTCTGTACTGGGGTCGGTGTTGTTTGGGATCTTCATTGCAGACATATCAAAAGCAAGATCAGTCTGTTTGCAGATGACACCAAGATGGGTATGGTAGTGGATGACTTAGAAGGGTGGCAGGGGTTGCAAGATGATCTGGCAAAATTGGAGGCCTGGTCAGACACTTGGCAGTGGGGTTCAATGCCAAGAAATGCAAGGTGCTACATTTCGGTGCAAAAAACCCAAGGAGGCGTTACCAGCTAGGGGGGATTCAACTAGCCAAGATGGAAGAGGAGAAGGATCTGGGGTGATCATAACGGGAGCAATGAACAACTCAGCACAATGTAGAAAGGCAGCTGCAAAGGCCAACAGGATGCTGGGTTGTATTGCCAGAGGCATATCCTCCAGGAGGGGGGAGGTGATCCTGCCGCTGTACAGGTCACTGGTTAGACCACACCTGGAGTACTGCATGCAGTTCTGGCAACTGTACCTGAAGAAGGACATTAGGTTACTGGAGGGGGTGCAGCACAGGTCAACAAAAATGATCCAGGGGCTAGGGGACTTGCCCTATGAGAGCAGGCTGAGGGAGTTGAACATGTACTCCCTGGAGGAGAAAAGGGATGGGAGGACATGATTGAAACCTTTAAGTATATGAAGGGAATAAATAAGACAGGCATGGAGGTGCTTTTCAAATTAAGGAGGGTGAAGCACACTCGAGGGCACAATCTGAGATTGGAATGGAGAAGGTTCAGGTGGGAAATGAGGAGACACATTTTTTATGGAGAGGGTGGTCTCTAGGTGGAATACATTGCCAGATGATGTGGTAGCCTGTAGAACAGTGGGCTGCTTCAAAAGGGGATGGGACAGGGTAAGGGAGAAGGTCACTGAAGGGGGGAGGGGAGGGAGGGGCAGCTGCAGTATAAGGGCTGCTAGCTGCACAATTGAGCAGACTTGATAGACCATAGGACCTTTATCTGCTGGCAATTCCGTATGTTTATATGTTTTCAAGAGGGTAGCAGTTTATCTGGGAATAGCACTTTCCACAAAAAAAAAAAAAAGCTGTTACCTTTTAAATCTCAGATTAGGTTACAGCTACTTTTTGCTAGCCTAAGGGTGTAGCTGGTGTTACCTGGCTACATAGCTTGACCTGCTAGTTCATGGGTTTTCTATATGTAGCTGCATAAATGCTGGCCCCAGAGGGGCCTGCGCTTCTTTAGCTAAAAGTAGATGGGTATGCCATACAGTTGCAAATGCAGAAGCACAACCCCTAAGAAGCCTGCACTTCTGCAGACAAAACTGTGAATATGAGTGCGGATGAGTACCTGTGGCTAATGAAGTAGCCCCATAGGGGCTAGTGCTTCTACAGACATAAGAACTCTTGTAATTTGGGTATCGTGAATTTGTACCTGTGGCTGCAGGGGCCTGTGTTTCTGCATACAGAAGCAGTGTTGTGATTTTACTGTCATGGATTTCTATCTGCCGCCAGAAGTGAGTGTGTATGCCTTGCGCTATGCATATCACAGATAGAAATCCACAAAGATAGTATATCAGCGCTACTGCATGTGTGTCATCTAGAAACCGTTGTAAGTTGGTTGTCTTACGTGATGATGACTGTCTGTGGTTGCTTGTATGGTCTTGTCCTTATTCTGCTGGGGGGGGGTTAGGGTTAGGGTTGGAAACACTAATGCCACAATTCCCTCCTTTTATGGTGTTAAGTTGAACCCTAACTGGTGCATTAATGCAGTGTTTTTTTTGTAAAATGTATCTATCTATAGATAGATAGATACACAGTAGACAAAGATATAGATATAGATACATATGTATATAGCAACCAGGTTACAGGTGACATCACACTAATTTATTTCGGCATTTGCTAGATGTACACATTCAGACTCTGGCCAACAGCAGGAACGTGACAGTGCAAGTGGGTCTTGACACTGTTGAACCTGTATTCAAACTGCCACCAGAGAAATGGAAAAGGGAAAATTGGACTCCTTTAATATTGTATTTTTTATTTATGTATGCTTAGTTGAAAGGAAATGTTGATCCATTCAATTTAATACAACTAGTTGATGCAAGTGAGTTCTCAGCGCTCCTGCACAGCGTGATTGAGCTTTATAATGTCAAAAAGTAAGACAGAAGTTTTACACACATTTGTTTTAATAAGGCGTTGGATTTCAGTCTTTGAAACACAAAGAATACAAAACCTGCAATTAATCAGTTTTCAGTACAGATTTATTAAAACACCTTATTTGTGCAGCACATTCAAGCACATGTCTATTTTATTTTTTTTAACAGTTCTTGCACCACTTATAAAAACAGCACTCAGGAAATCGGTGTGATTATGAGTTTTTTTTATATACCCTTGGTGTGTAATCACCCCATAAACCTCTCAAGCTTTGATCTCGAGGTTTATGAGTCATCACACACCTCGGGTGTGTAAAAAAACTCATAATACACAGATGCCTGAGCATTATCCTATAGGGTTTTACCTTCTGCTGCCACCATCTTCCTAGTCCTTGGGCTTGTGGCATAACCCCTGGTGACCACCCGATGGGGCTGGTCCCTTCCCCCACCAGCCCCCATCTACCCTGCTTTGCAATGAGGATGCATGGTATGGGGCATAAGGCAGTTGACAGCTGTCATCATGATGGTGGCAGAGCTTTTAACCCCAGTTTTCAAAACTCACCTCCCCTGACATTATCTATAGCCTCCATCAGCATCACACTGCATAGCAAGACCCCTAATAAGGAATCAGGCTTCCCACCCACTACAAAGGGTCACTGCACCGATCAGTACCAAAGTCTTCCTCCTTAGGTTGGCTCACACTGTGGGGGGGGGCAGTACTCCCTAGCCATGGTCACAGTCAGTGCAGTGACACCCACCAAAGTCTCTCTCCTTGAGTTGGTTCATGCTGTGGGGGCAGCACTCCCTAGCCCAGTCCGCAGCCTATTTCAGCTCCTAGAATCTGCTCTTGTGTTGCTGGCACTGGAGCATGACGCACTTCCGCTGGGCCATTGAGTGGCCCATACACAAGGTGTCTAGTGAAAAAAACAACATGGCAAATAAACTTCACAACACAACTTGCAGTTAGAAAATGTTTTTGAAGCGATACTCTTCCAGAGCAAATATGAAATTCTATACACCTCTAGAATCTGCAGGGGTGTGGAGACACACGCTGTGCATTCCAATAATTTCCATGGAGAAAAGAACCAACTGCTAAAAAGCAATTAATTATATCAGGCATTTCATAGTAAGGCATTATTTCAACTTATGGCATTAAAAACATCTGTGCAAGAGACATCGGCAGTGTGAACCAGCACACTTGAGTCCCACCAGATGCATCACAACTTCCACAGAAGTATAAAGAGCCTTCTAGAAAGCCTTTGGTCAGTCATTGATTTGTTTTGGAAACCATGCACACATCTTAGGAAGATCCATGGAGTGATTTATCCTTGGAAACAGAGCAAGCAGACAGGTGGCTTATCCTCTTTGGTAGAAGGACTCAACAACTGCAATATTTTAGTAATTCAAACGGTTGGCCTTTTTGATCCTGTAGGGATTTAACAACATTTCTCCTCTGACTGCGATGTGTGTGCAGTGACAGAAGCACAAGTATACTACATAGCTGGCTGCTTAACTAAACAGTGCTTATATAGCACTTGTGTAATAGAGCCTGCTGAGACCAATATACTCACTGCCAGAATGAAGTTCTGCAATGATCCTGTGAATCAACCCAGTGCTGCAGACTCCTCAGGCAGTTACATATACCAGTGCTCTGCGTGATTCTACAATTTGCCTTGAAAACATTGTGTATTGATCTGGTTTTTAAGGGATCATTTCAGAATTTTTGAATGGCCATGCATGTATTAAAACAATTAAACTTTAAACACTTGCTATATAGGACATGAGCCCTTCATTTCAGGAGATACTGATACCAGTCATTTCCCTTATCCACAGCAGCACCAAACCCAGTTACAAGCTATGACCTGCTGGTGGAATACTATCCTAGCTAATACTGGGTCTGCTGGGACTAACATAGAAACATAGAAACATAGAAGTTGACGGCAGATAAGGACCGCAAGGCCCATCCAGTCTGCCCATTTCTTTTTCTATCTCATAAATGTGCCATCGGCCTTTGCTCTGTCAGTGACCTATCTATTCATAGTCATTTGTATTGCTCCCTTATGCCTATCCCATGCCTGTTTGAAGCCCTGCACTGTATTCATAGCCACCACTTCTTGTGGTAAGCCATTCCATGCATCCACCACCCTTTCTGTGAAAAGAATTTCTCATATTCCCCTTAATCGGCCTCCCTCTAATCTCATGCTGTGTCCTCTTGTCCTGCTATTTTTCTTATATTTAAACATGTTAGACTCTTTCACCTTGTTTATGCCCTTAAGGTGTTTAAATGTCTCGATCATATCACCTCTCTCCCTCCTTTGCTCAAGGGTATACATATTGAGCTCCGTTAATCTGTCCTCATATGTCTTCTGATGCAGTCCCTGCACCATTTGGTTGCCCTTCTCTGGACTGCCTCAATTTGGTTAATGTCCTTGTGAAGGTGTGGCCTCCAATACTGCATGCAGTACTCCAGATGGGGCCTAACCAATGTCTTGTACAGAGGGATTATTACCTCTCTCTCACGACTTGTGATACCCTCTAATACACCTAACCCCCCTAGCCTTACCTACTGCTTTAGAGGTCTGCTTGGATGATTTTAGGTCATCAGTGATGATGATGCCCAAGTCTCTTTCTTCCTTTGTGACTGCTAGCAACTCCTCCCAGCCTATAAGTGGCTTCAGGGTTTCTCTTCCCTATGTGCATGATTTTGCACTTCTTGCATTAAATCCCAGTTGCCACTCTTCGACCATTCTGCTAGTTTATCCAGATCTCTTCTCATTCTGCCCACCCCATCTGGATCATCTACTCTGTTGCAGATCTTGGTGTCATCTGCAAACAGACAAGCCTTACCCTCTAGTCCATCTCATAGGTCACTAATGAAGATGTTGAATAGGACTGGCCCCAGGACTGATCCCTGAGGTACCCCACTTGTGACTTGCATCTCTTCTGACTGTATACCATTTACCACCACTCTTGTTTTCTGCCAGTCAACCAGTTTGCCACCCAGTTGACCAACTTCTGACCCACCCGAGCCTACTAGCTTATTTATCAATCTTCTATGTGGAACAGTGTCAAAAGCTTTGCTGAAGTCAAGGTAGGTGACATCAACTGCTCCCCCTTGGTCCACCACTCTGGTTACCCTGTCAAAGAAATCTATGAGATTAGTTTGACAGGACCTTCCTTTGTAAACCCATGCTGTCTTGGATCCTGTGCCCCTATGGATTCCAGGTGTTGCACTATCCTTTCCTTAAGTGCCTCATAATCTTGCCCACTACTGAGGTAAGACTGACGGTCTGTAGTTCCCCGCCTCCTCCTGCTACCACTCTTGTGGAGTGGGATCACATGAGCCCTTCTCCAGTCTTCTGGGACCTCCTGTGCTCAGAGACTCACTAAACAATTCTGCTAATGGCTCTGCTAGTTCCTCCTTTAGCTCCTTAAGTACCCTGGGATGTATGCCATCAGGTCCCATTGCCTTATCCACCCTGAGCTTAGCAAGCTCTTGTAGGACCCTTTCTTTTGTGAAGGGAGTAGTGCTCACCTCCCTCCCCCCTGTGTCCATGATGCTGAGCTGTGGGCCCTGCCCTACCTTCTCTTCAGTTTTTAAGAACAGATTAGAAATGGTTTTATTTAACTACGCTTTTGCCTGATCGTTTTTTTAATATCTAAACTGCAGAATATTTTATATGTCTAAATGTGTTTCCCTCCACGGCTACAACTCACTCTCTCTAGGAATGCTACAGCATTGCATCTGTGCCATATGGGACACAGGTGAATGGTCTTTTTGGAGAACAGTGCTAGGCCCTTCTCAGGATCCAGCTGCAGGGGGCACTGCTCAATGACATGTGCAATACTGTCCCCCAAAAAGCCAACACATCTCCTCTGCAATGCATCTACTCTTTAACAACCCAGAGGCTGACACACCTGAGATACCTCCTGCACCTGTTTCTGTCCCATGTTGCAGTGTAATGTAATGTAATATCAAGTCACTAAGTCAGTAGGACACTTTACACTTTATTCTTCCTCTTAGTTTTCTGTTTTTGATGGGAAACAATTTATTGTCATTTATTTACTGAAGACAGATCAGCTGAGATGTAACATTTCATTTTCTGTATAGTCCTGCTGTTTCCTATTTTTACAGCTGAGAGGACCGAAGCACAGTGTTGAAAACAGAGTTGCTCCAGGTCACACAGTGAGTCAGTAGTTCTGGTGGAGTTTGAGCATCTGTTATTCTTTCACATTTCACTGCTCTAACCACTAGATCAAACTGCCACCCTTATACATTAGCTTTTGGCATAGAATGCTCGCTACATGTAGATTTAGTTAGGTAAAAGAGGATAATGTGACCTTTCAGTGATGAATTCTACCAATATATTGTGAATTAGTTAATAAGTGAATTTGTTCTGTAATAAACAACCAGTCATCACACTCAATCCTCATATTATTACCTGACCAATAACGGCAGTCAACAAAAACAAAGACATTCATTAAAGAATGTCTTTTGTAGCCGCTGGTTCTAAAGTAATGATTTTTTTTAACACGTGGTTTTCACATTGAACACCATGACACAAACCCATAAACAGACTCAACTTTGTGAAGTTACTTTATTTCCCCATGACAGT
Source organism: Neoceratodus forsteri (assembly GCA_016271365.2). Lineage (NCBI taxonomy): Eukaryota > Metazoa > Chordata > Ceratodontiformes > Ceratodontidae > Neoceratodus > Neoceratodus forsteri. The sequence goes on along the minus strand of CM028137.1, from coordinate 252,878,892 downwards.
ACAGAAATACTGTACAAGCAATAAGAACCAAACAGAAGCATTTCATGGTACAAACTCCAACATAAACATTAATAGTGACAACAGATCCAAAGTGACAGAATTGCACTAGCACAGCAAGAGAGATGCCTTGCACTCCCACAAGCCACAGCACACACTATAATCCCTAGTCCCCAACCAGGGGCTAAGGTCTGGAAATAGGGTTGCCACCTTTGGATGAGGCACAAACTGGATAATAAAACACACCCTATACTGTACCCCTAGCCCCATCCTTTCAATGACTAATGAGTATATCGCCACTCTTCCAAAGCTATTTGTAATATCAGAGAAGACATTCATGGAGCGGTAAAAGACTACATACTTAAAACGCAGAGTAGAAGGCCAGCCCATTAGCACAGTGGTAATGTTACTTCTCATGAGGCCAGTGATCCAGGTTTGGGAACAAGACTAGGTCACTGGGGGCTGGCCGGGAGGAGGAGGTTTGAGCACCCCAGCAGATGCTCTCCTCTGGGGAGGATGGGACACAGACTCCACTGTGTGGCCACTGCATGGGTGCTCAGAGGTGGTGGTGCAGACGTGAGCTGGAGCTTAGGGGAGGGGGGGACGCTGACAGGCTCCAGCACACTAAGCCTGCCTTGCTTGCATCCTGTGGGTCAGAAAGGCAAAGGCAAGCAACAACAGCACTGCAGCATTAAGTCTGGTGCTCTCAGGCCCGATGATGCCAATAGCCCACCCCACCACTATGAACATGTTTGACCTGAGGGGGGTAGGCCAGGCCCCAAGGGAGTCCACCACAGAGGAGCAAGTCTGTGGTTACAAGTGGCATAGGTAACAAGCAGAGATGGCAGGATGGGGCAGGGAGGTTGCCAGGAGCGTGAAGGGCCACAGTAGTCAGAGGGGAATTAAAGAGAAAATTAAAATGAATGCAAAGTGGAAAAGATTAGGATTATTTACTGTTATAAATCTAATTAAGTATTCATGAGTCCAGCAAGGTTTCTGATTGGCTTCTGCATTGGTCATTAACATCTTAACAATGACCGATCCAGCTGCAAAATGATGCTGTACAGCACGTAATGTCTTAAACGTAAGACATACTCATGCTGCACAGCTCATGCTACACCGCTAAAAACAAAAAAAGTTAAACAAACGGTAAAATCCAGTTATTACTGCTAGGAGGATGTTGGGGTGTATTAGTAGGGATATCACAAGTTGGAAGAGGGAGGTAATGATCCCTCTTTACAAGACACTGATCGAAACATTCAAACACCTTAAGGGCATTAACAAGGTGAAAGAGTCTAACATGTTTCAATATAAGAAAAATAGCAGGACAAGAGGACACAGCATGAGATTGGAGGGAGGCCAATTAAGGGGTAATATGAGGAAGTTCTTTTCACAGAAAGGGTGGTGGATGCATGGAAGGACCTACCTCAGGAAGTGGTGGATATGAATACAGTGCAGGGCTTCAAACAGGCATAGGATAGGCATAAGGGAGAAATAAGGATGAGTATGAACAGAAAGGCTATTGACATAGCAAAGGCCGATGGCACATTTTTTCCAATTGTTTAACCAGGTGAGACACATTAAGTTGAAATTCAAGCATGCATGGGACAGTCATAAGGCAATTCTAGGAGGTGGGGGTAGGAAGAAGTAGGCTGCTGGTCAACTAGGATCTGCAGCTTATCCATTAGGTAGGGAAATGGGCAGACTGGGTGGGCCAAGTGGTCCTTATCTGCCGCCAAATTCTATGTTTCTATGTAAAGCTTGTTTACAGGTGCAACCTGGGACCACAGGGAAGTTAAGTGACTTGCTCAGGGTCACGCAGTATACAAGTGGGGGCTGTGGGATTCAAACCCAGGTCTTCAGATTTGCAACTCAGAGCCTTAAACCACTGCACTAAACTGCCTCCCTGAATTTATATTTATTTATATTTTTATATAATTTTATATATATATATATATATTTACATTTATAAGGTAGAAAAAGAAATGGGTAGACTGGATGGGACTTGCCGTCCTTATCTGCCATTAACTTCTATATTTCTATGTTTCTAGACTTATAACGTCAATAACAACCTCAAAGATGGCATTTCCTTGGATTAACGATTGACTGGAGGGAGGTGTCCCCACAACCATTTGCTAATCCCTCAGAAATGACCAGCTTCTCAGTCATCACTGTATAACTAAGAGTCTTTAGAGTGACACCTTACAACTTCCAGACTGTCTGGTTTTGGAAGACTATATATATATATATATATATATATGCGCAACCAGAAAATGCAGCTAACTCCTCTCCCCACCACCTCCATAGTACCCTTGCCCCAGCCAACATAGCCACCCTGTTATATTCATTTTTACCACCCCCTACACCTTGTTGTCTGCCCCTTCCTACCGCTGTCCTACCATCCTCTGTCCCCACTTCTCCCTGACCTTATCTCACCTCGCCTGTGCCACTATCTTTACTTTCCTTGCTGGCCTTGTAGTCTCTACTTCCCTCACGAGGTACTATCTTGTTACCCAGAGCTAACCATTTATTTAACTCCGAGCTTTAGTGTGGCTATAAATATATGGTGTAAATATTATTGTCCTACTTTCTTCTCATGGATTATTCATGTGTTTAATGCATATTACTTTGTATATGCTTGTGTAATGTCCCTGTTGTTAACCAGGACCTCCTTGTAAATGAGCCTGCTCAACAGAGTTTTTTCCTGCCAACAAACTTGAACTTGAATAAACTTGAAAACAATGAATGATTTGGTCAGCATCTGTTTTTTAAATATGTGGTCACTCATAATGTCTCAGAAACCAGACTGCCTGTGAACAAAACCAAATATGTCGTTACCTTACATTTGGTAAAAAATGCAGAGCTGCTATATCGTATTTTACTTATGTTTATTTGAAATTTGTTGATGAGTAAAGGCCTACTGAGCCAAAGTTCATTTCCAGCTATGTTCCATGGGAGAGGAAATGAAGAGAGCTGCAAAAATAAAATCATCTATGATAACAGCAAACATTATACAGGGTGCACATGTACATAATATGATAGAATGATGAATAACACATAGGTAAAGAAGGAGCAAAAAGTAACACATGACAATTATATCCACAAAGTGTTACACACAGACCAACTGTGTGTGAGACTATGTGTAATATATTTTATATACACAACAGTTTCACCAGGTGCAGTATGCTGACTATAGATGGAACGGCATGTGCCAAATAAAGACAGCCACTGGGGGACACCAAAAACAAAACTGTCTAAAAAGTCTTATAAAATGGACTTCAGAATTTCCATAATCCTTGCAACTTTGTTGGTTAAAACACATCACAAGGCCATTCAATAATTCCCAGTACATGCACATTTTGTCACCAACCTAACATGATCTACCTAGCAACAGCCTAACTGCACAAAAATTCCATTAAAAAAAAGTTTCCATTTTATACGTACAACAACCCACTTCAGGATGTACATTTCCTGAGAATTAATACACTTCTCTGGTGCATTGAAAGGCACTTGGCCATTGGCTTCTTGCCTTCCAATTCACCCAGGGCATGCATTAATTCTCTAGAAATGCACACCCTATTGTGGGCTATTGCTTGCATAACCTACAGTCCAGGGAGTAGAGTCAGGGGATGAAGTAAGAATGGGCTTTGTGGGCCTAGAGCTTTTTTGTTTTACTTTGTATGTATAAATGTTGCACTGTACAGCATAATATTCTTCAAGAAAGCAATACCATAAAGAAATAGCAAACAACTGCATTAGACTTTTTGATTAACTTTCTTATTGTTACCTTTCTGGAGAGAACCCTGACCACATGAACTGCTGTAGCCAATGGACCAGGACCCAAAATACATACATTGAACATATTTTACTAAAATACATATCTGCACATTTGCATCATCTAAGAATGAACAGGTCCCCCCATTTGAAAGTCAGAAAAGCTGTCTTATTACAAGCATCAAATATATATAAAAAAACCTAAGCTCCTGCATTGTAAGCAAAGCCACATATTTTGACTAAACCCACAGATCTATTATAAAATTAATGTAGGTGAAAAGGACAATATTCTTTAAAGGCTCCTTACTGACCAATGCATCAGTAAGATTACTAATTAATTAACATCAATTTTATTTATTTTATTTTAGAACATTTGAATGGAAAAGGCACACTGGCACAGATATTCAAAAGGGTTGCACATGGTGCAACAGTGTTTCATCACTACTAACCACTGCCCCCAGCACGATATTCAAGAGGGAAAAGTGTGTGGCACAAATACCGATGCGCCGGAGCACATCAGTAATGTATGCAGGCACAGGTGGGGTGCCCATGCATAACCTGCACAGCCCGATATTCAGCCCAGGATGTGCAGAGCCATGCATGCATAACCCTTACCTGTGCCAGCACAAAGTTATGTCAAAAAAAAAGGAACAACTGATGGCCACCCACAGGTGAGCTGCCGCATTGCAGGGCGCAACACGGCAGCTGCCACCTGTGGGTGGCCACCAGAGCTCTGGCTGCACCTGGCGGTGCCCCTCATGCCCAATCGCGGGCATCTGTCAAAAAATAGTATAAGTTCCTATATCTCTAGTGGTCCAGTGGACTGCTATGTGCCCGATCGTGGGCATATGTAGGAAAAAAAAACTAGTATGTCCACTATCCCTGGTGGTCCAGTGGACCGCTGTTCACCCAATCGTGGGCATCTGTATATTAAAATAAGAATTATTCCACTATCCCTGGTGGTCCAGTGGACCGCTGTTCGCCCAATCGCAGGCATCTGTATATTAAAATAAGAATTATTCCACTATACCTGGTGGTCCAGTGGACCGCTGCTCGCCCAATCGCTGGCATCTGTATGATAAAATAAGAATTATTCCACTATTCCTGGTGGACCAGTGGACTGCTCTCTGCCCGATCTCAGGCATCTGTTAAAAAAAGAAAAAAAGTCCAATATCCCTGGTGGTCCAGTGGACTGCGTTCTACCCGATCGTGGGCATCTGTAAAGAAAAAACCTCCTATTACCCTGGTGGTCTAGGTACCCTCCCACCCACCCACTGAGCCCCACCACCCCGCCTCCTCCCGGGTCAGCCGGCAGGTGGCAGCACCCCACCCACCTGCCGCCCGCCACCCACCGACTGACACCTCGGTAGGGCTGCACGCCCATTGGTTCACTTTTTTCCTTTTTTTAACAGATGCCTGGATATTCAGACTGTGCCAGGCAGGGGCACAAGCCTGGGTGCAGCGTAACTGGGCTGCACCAGGGCATAGACCATGCGATATTCATGCCATGGCTCAGCACCGTTGAATATGGCACTGAAGGAACACGCACTGCACATGACACAGTGGCACTGCACCAGCACAAGTGGCAGAAGGGGAGTGGGTTCATTCACATATCGGGCCTGTGTAGTACAGTATGGTCTGTATGCTCATTGGCCCATGCAGTGTACTGTACACTGTCAGTTGGCGGGCAGTCGGGTGGCATGGTGGGGTGCTGCCACCCGCTGCTGAATGGGGGTGCTGGGTGGCGGGGGACCTCCAGTGGACAGGTGGGAGGGTACCACTGGTCCACCAGGGTGTCTTTTGCTATTTCCGCTTATGATCGGGTGCTGGGGGGGTTTCCACTGGACCACCAGGGATATCATTTACTTATGCCCACAATCAGGCAATGGGGCGGCACAACGCTCCCTGGGCAGGGAGCTTGTGGACAGTGGTCTGGGGGGGCGGATGGCCACCCATGGCTGGTGGCTGCCGTGTTGCGCCCTGCAATATGGCAGCTCAACTGTGAGTGGTCAGGACTTGTTCCTGGTTTTACCAGGTACAGCTTTGCACCCCTCTGAGTGGCATAAGGTGGAGTTATGCCAGCATATGCGCCGCACATCCTGGGCTGAATATCAGGATGTGCCACATATGCATGGGCATGCCCCCCTTACTGGTGCCACATACATTACTGATCAGTCCCAGTGCATCAGGAGTTGCGCAGCTCAATTTTCCCCTTTAAATATTGTGCCAGGGCACATTGGTGGATAACGCATGGCACAACCCTGCTGTGCCATGCGCAACCCTTTTGAATATCCAGGCCATACTGTATATGGTAGCCATCCTTCTTTTTCTTTTAGGAAAAAAAATAAATTAAAACATTTATAACATACTTAATGATGGAGCTAGAACATTTTGCCACCAAATAAAACTGGAAGATGCCCGGAATCTTTTATAATGCAAAAAAGATATGGTGACCTTTTTTGCCCAATTTTATTGCACTGCTGCTTTAAGGAGTTAGTTTAAAATGCACAGTTTGAAAATGTTAAATCTCAGTGCCAAAAAATCAATAAATTAAAATTTAAATAACTTAAAATGTCATTGCAAGTCTGGATCATAATGAACCCTCCTGCTTTAAGAGATTAGATTAAAATATACAATTTAAATATGTCAAATTCCAGTTCCAAAGTATCTTTCATAATGCAAAAAAGGTATGATCAGGGGCGCTGTTGAGCATGCCTGCTGACAAGAAGCATTTGTAGACTGCTATGCACAATGAAGAACAGATTTCTTTTAAAAACAAAAATTGCTATATTTTTTTCAAGAAATAGACATCTCTGTACAGTTGAGAATTCCCTTATCAGCTACATATCAGAAGGTAATACGGGGCACTCTCAGAAAGGTGTGGGGAGCAGTTCTAAGAATCCATTGACTACTGACAGTCAGGCCGCAGCTACCACCACGTTGTTGATGGGATTGGATCTTCCTTGAAAGACCCTGCTGACTTCCATGCAGGAGATCGATTTAAATATGGAGTCCATTCTTCAACACTTCAGGGAGCAGGATGCAAAGTTAGAACTAGCCTCTAAAGCAGCAGCTTCAGCCAAAAGCATTGCCACTCAGGCACTGTTGATGACAACTAAACTAGTGCAGGAAAATACGCAGGTGTTTGAATGTTTCGATCATATCACTTCTCTCCCCTCCTTTGCTCTAGGGTATACATATTGAGCGCTATTAATCTGTCCTCATATGTTTTCTGATGCAGTCCCTGAACCATTTTGGTTGCCCTTCTCTGGACTGCCTCAGTTTGGCTAATGTCCTTGTGTAGGTATGGCCTCCAGTTCTGCATGCAGTACTCCAGATGGGGCCTAACCAGTGTATTATAAACAGGGATTATTACCTCCCTCTTCTGACTTGTGATACCCCTACTAATACACCCCAACATCCCTCTAGCCTTACCTATTGCTTTAGTGGTCTGCTTGGATGATTTCAGGTCGTCAGTGATGATGACGCCCAAGTCTCTTTCTTCCCTTGTGACTGCCAGCAACTCCCCTCCCAGCCTATAGGTGGCTTCAGGGTTTCTTTTTCCCCATGTGCATGATCTTGCACTTCTTTGCATTAAACCCCAGTTGCCACTCTTCTGACCATTTTGCTTGTTTATCCAGATCTCATCTCATTCTGCCCACCCCATTTGGATCATCCACTCTGTTGCAGATCTTGGTGCCATCTGCAAACAGACAAACCTTACCCTCCAGTCCATCTGCAATGTCACATACTCTGAGGAAGACAGACTGCCTTGCTATAATTAAAAATACTGCTGTATTTGCAGATTTCAATCATGTAGTAATCTGACCTGTTTGTCTATGCAGCTCTGTGTTACAAATTAAGTACACAGCAGTGAGTGTGACCTCACACTAACAGCTTAGAGCTGTGACATCACAAGAAGGGGAGGACATTCAGGCCTCTCTGATATTGGTGAACCTTGGCTGAGAGGACTGACACTCTTTCCTGGGCTTGTAAGAGTCATCTTTGTTTCTGGACTTCAAAGGGACACTTCTGCCAAGATAGTTAATAGCCCAAATCATTTGCCAACTGAAAACCTGAGGTAGAATTAGCTAAATCAGTTACAAGGCATTTTGTTTTGTAATTGTCAATTTCTTTTCTGACAATAACCTTAATGTATATATGTTCTGTATTTATTTACTATTTTTAATTTTAGTAAACCTTGTTTTTCCTTAAACCTGCCTGGGAACTTATTCATTTTGGTGTGAATGGTGGGACTGTATTGATAATTCAGACATAACTGTTAAATTGCTTAGAGTGTCACCATATGTAACCATGCTAACAAGGATCTACGTAAAGATCCAGCAAGGTAAGAAAATACCAGTGCCTCAATTTAGTCAACAGGGGGTTGTGAACCAGGTTGGTTGTATGTCCACTGGGTCAAGTATTGCACTACTTTCCCCAAAGACAGTGTGATATTTAGACCTGTTACCCGGGTGTGCTATCTAAAAAGGGTTCATGATTGACCCTAGGACTCGAGACTGGTAGTTTGCTCAGACCTAAAACAAACAGGAGGGTGTCCCTGTTTGTCCCCTGTTCATGAATCACACTTCAAGGTTGGGCACTGTGGGAGCAGAAGGCCTGACTCCTGGAGTGGATTTGTGACAGTTGCCAGCAGTGGTTATTGTCAATTTGGATCCTGTTCCTGGTGGCTTCTTTAAAGCCTACCGAATTTCTTCACGCCCAGCTGGTCCTCCAAATGAGTCACCTCGGACTGTGCTCTTGGTAACTGCCAGTGTCTTAGTTCAGGATCACCTTCTGAGTGCTGCCAGGTCCACTGATTCTGTCAGTTACAATGTGGTGACCCTTCATCTTTTCTCCAACTTATCCTACACCACTCAAGCTTGCCGGAAAAAATTTAATGCTGTCCAGGTGAGACTTCAGAGCCTGTTGGTGTACCATTCTCTATTAGTGCCAGCTTCTATGAGAATATCCAATGGTGTGCACAGGTTCTAATTTACAGATCCTGTGGAAGCCGCCCAGGGCAAAAAAGCTGAAACCATTACCCGGGAGTTCGCGGTCGCCGAAGCTCAGCTATGGACAGAATCTTAGCGTGAAACCTGAACTGGAAGCAACATGAAAGAACTTTCTATAATTAGCACTGCTGTTAGTGGTGCATTTTCTAACTAAAAACTATAGTTCTTTCCGGTTATTTACAACATCAATAAATCATACAGTTCAATTTATACCTTATAGTTATAATGGCCGGTAGTGGCTGAGTTCTCATCATTATGAGGCAGGGCCTGTTTGCCTATTTAAAATACATACTTCTATAATTCTTTTTTACTATTTTAACTCCCTGTTGTGCTGGCTATTTATCTGCAAACATTACCCATGCCGTGGTTTACCTATGGTTGGATATGGGTTCACATCGGCACTGAATGTTGAATCTCAGCATTTTAGAGACACTTATTTACAGTTTGACCACCAAAAGTCTTGCAAGGTGCAGCATATCTGGACTTTCATTTTAGACTACCTTTATATTTAGGAATTCCCCACCTTCATAAACCAGATTGCATAGGTTGTGATATCCTGTTTGCATTTGATGTATCTGTATGTACTGTTGATGCCTTGCAGGAATTCTACTGAATGTAATTGATCTTTAAAAAAAAAAAAAAAACAATAAAGTTAAAAAAAAGATATGATCACTTGTTTTGCCCAATTTCATTGTACTGCTGTTTTAAGGCATTTATTTAAAATGCAAAATTTGAAAAGGTCAGATCTCTGTCCCAAAATAGTAGTAAAGTAACAATTTAAATAACTAAAAATGTCATTGCAAATCTGTGTCATAATGAAGCCTCCTCTTATGTCATTGCAAGTCTGGATGATAATGAATACAGGATGCACTGTGGGAAAACCCTAGAGACACGGAATGGAATTGCTTTTCACTTTGGCATAATCTACAGACCTCCAGCATGGGGTGGGGTGGGCAGATAAGGTACTGGAGGAAGCCATCCAAAAGATGGCAACCAGAGGGAGGTGTTGCCGGTTGGGGGACTTCAATCCACTGGATATGAATTGTAGCATCACAGCTGCAGCCTCATCTAGGAGCAGGGACATCCTGAACACCTTGCAGGGGTATTCTTCAGGCAACTAGTAAGGGAGCCCACTTGTGAAGGAGCAGTGTTGGACCTGGTACTCACCAATGGGGACAATATTGAAGACGTCAAGATGGGTTACAACCTGGGGTCCAGTGATCGCCATACGGTGTGGTTCAGTATAACTACTGAGCCAGAATTGAACCACTTGAAGATGAGGGTCCTGGACTTTGGGAGGGCTGACTTTACAAAGATGGGGGAATGCATCAGGGATGCCCTAACAGGGTAGGAGGACACAGGTGGAGTGGAGGAACAGTGGGCAACACTAAAAGGGGCCATAGGAAAGCAGCAAGCCTCTGCATCAGTCAAGTAAGCAAAAGCAAGAGGAAAAAGAGACTGCTATGGTTCTCAAAAGAGGTGGCTGGGAAGGTAAGGGAAAAAAGTTAGCATTTAGGAAGTATAAGGATACACAGAGGGAGGATGATAGGAAGGTGTATCACGAGATACAGAGGAAGGCAGGAAAGCAGTCAGGAGTGCAAAGGCGCCAACAGAGGAGAAAATAGCACAGGCAGTAAAGAAAGAGGATAAGACATTTTTCAGATATGTAAGCACAAGGAGAAAAACCAGGGGAGGGATTGTAAGGCTAAGGAGGCAAGTGGAGGAGTGTGCAGAGGGGGACCAGGAAAAAGCAGGCATCCTGAATAAATATTTTCGTTCAGTGTTCAAAAAGGAAGGGGAAGGTGAGGGACCAAAGTTAAGTGACAGGGCACTGAAGAAAGGGAGGTGGACACTAGTCCATTTGCAGAAGAGAGAGTCCTGAAGAAACTCTCAAATCTGAAAGTGGACAAGGCAATGGGGCCAGATGGGATACCTCCAAGAGTATTGAAGGAGCTCAGAGAGGTGCAGGCTACACCTATGACAGTCCCTTTCAACCACTCATTGGTGATGGGAGTGGTCCTGGAGGACTGAAGGAAAGCAGATGTAGTCCCACTTCACAAAAATGATAGCAGGGAGGAAGCTGGAAATTGCAGGCCTGACAGCCTGACCTCAGTGGTGGGGGAATTAATGGAATCACTGCTGAAGGAAAGGATTGTGGAATAGCAGCAACTTACAGGCTTCGAGGCAGCATGGAATTACCAGGGGGAGGTTATGTCAAATATTTCTTATAGATTTCTTTGACTGGGTGACCAGAGAAGTAGATCAGGGTAGAGTGGTGAATGTGGCCCTACCTAGATTTGTTCCATGTAAAAATTGCGACTACAAAATAGCAAGTGCTAATTGCGCGAATATTTAATAGCGTGACAAATAATAGCTACTAGTCTTTGTAGCGCCCGCAATATTAGCACCAATGTAATATTCGCAAATGTAATGCTCCAACTACCAGAAAGGCAAACAGGGCCTTCTCTGTTCTCTTGTATCCCAGAATGCACTAGCAAAGGTAGCACAGGTGATGCCCCTTTCCAAAATGGGACATATGGCTCTATTTTTGTGGTCCTTCCTCAGCTGTGCTGGAATGGAGATCGAACTGATTCAGAATCAAAAAGGTAGGCCCCTTGCTCTGTTTGGAGGGTTTGTTTATTGAAAAGACAAAGAGACAGCCGGGAAAGTGTACTGGCGATAAGCTGATTCCTATAAATATAGTTGCCTGGCTCGACTACACACCATGGCAAATAAGTTAACTGCTCAAATTAAGGAACACGTCATGTAGATGATGCGGGTGATGTTGGGGTGCGAAAGTTAATGGCCAGCATTAGGGAATGAGCCTATGACAGTGCTAAAAGTACCTCACAGGTTACGAACATACGAACATACGAAATTTGCCAGCAGATAAAGGCCTAGAGGTCTATCAAGTCTGCTTGAATGTGCAGCTAGCACCCCTTATTCTGCAGCTGTCCCTCGCTTCCACCCTTCCCCTTCATTAACCCTCCCCCTTGTCCTGTCTCATCCCCTTTTGAAGCAGTCCACTGTTCTACTGGCTACCACTCTGCAGGTAACGCATTCCACCCAGCCACCACCTTCTCTGTAAAAAAGTGTCTCCTCAACTCCCTCCTGAACCTTCCTCCCTCCCTCCAGTCTCATATCATGGCCCCTGGTGTCCCTCCCCTTCCTTACTTTGAACAGCCCCTCTGTACCTGTCTTGTTTATTCCTTTCATGTACTTAAAGGTTTCAATCATATCCCCCCCGTCCCTCCTCTCCTCCAGTGAGTACATGTTTAACTCTCTCAACCTAACCTCCTCTCGTAAGATAAGTCCCCCAACCCCTTGATCATCTTTGTCGCCCAGCACTGCACCCCTTCCAGTAACTTAATGTCCCTCTTCACATACGGGCAGCAGTACTGCACGGAGTACTCCAGGTACGGTCTAACTAATGACCTATACAGTGGCAGAATCACCTCCTCCCTCCTCGAGTATATACCCCTTGCAATGCAACCCAGCATTTTGTTGGCCTTTGCAGCTGCCTTCCTACATTGTGCCGAGTTATTCATTGACCCTGTAATGAGCACACCCAGATCCTTCTCCTCCTCTGTGTGGGCTAGCTGCACTCCCCCTAGCTGGTAACTCCTCCTTGGGTTCTTCATCCCAAAATGCAGCACCTCGCACTTTTTGGCATTAAACCCCAATTGCCAGGTGTCTGACCAGGTTTCAAGCTTTGCCAGATCATCCTGCAACCCCTGCTATCCCCCAGGTCATCCACCACTGCTCCTACCTTGGTATCATCAGCAAACATACTGATCTTACTCTTGATGTCCAATGATATGTCTGCAATGAATATCCCAAACAACACTGGTCCCAACACCGAACCCTGAGGAACACCACTCGTCACTACCCTTGGGTGTGAGAGCTCCCCACCCACCACCACCCTCTGTTGCCTTCCCTGAAGCCAGTTTTCTACCCATCTCACCAGCTTTGCACCTGACCCTGTGCCTACTAATTTACTTCCCAGCCTTCCATGTGGCACCAAGTCGAATGCCTTACTGAAGTCCAGATACAGGACATCCACTGCATGGCCCCTGTCCAGTTGTCTAGTTACCCAGTCATAGAACTCTACCAGGTTGGTTTGGCAGGATCTGCCCCATATGAAGCCATGCTGTCTGCTGTCCTGTAGTCCTTTGGCCTCTAGGAGGGCCACCAGCCTCTCCTTCAGGATAGTCTCCATTAGCTTACCCACAATGGATGTGAGGCTCACTGGTCTGTAGTTTCCCGGTTCATCCTTGGGGCCACTCTTGTGGAGGGGCACCACACAAGCCATCCTCCAGTCCTGAGGTACACACCCTGAATGTAGTGAGGCATTAAATAGGTCTGCCAAGGGTTCTGCAAGGACCTCTGCCAGCATCTTCAGTACCCTGGGATGGATGCCATCTGAGTGTGGAGCCTTGTCCACCCCCAGTGCCTTCAAACCCTCCCGAACTTTGCCCTCCATGATTTCTCCATCTGTCACCTCTTCTTCCCCTGTTTCTGCCATTTCTCCCCCTTGGGTGTCACCCCCTCTTCTCTTTAGTAAATACTAGCAAAAGTACTCATTTAGTGCTTCTGCCTTATCGCAGGTTGTAGTACAGTGTACTACCAGTGTACCAGACTCAGTTGTCGGACATTTACCTGGGGTTCCACTTATAAAAAGGACAGTCCAAACAATCAGGAAGGCAGAGCGTGGGTGTCCCATGATGCCTAGCTCTGTCGTTGAACTTGTAATACCTCCTGAGTTCACTGTCACTACTTCTGGTGAGCTGTTCCTACTATTTGACGATGGTAAGGACCAGGACCGCCTCCTCGTGTTTGCTACAAATGCAAATGTGTGATTCCTTAGAGAGTGCAATGATTGGATGTTGGATGGGACATTTAAATCTTGTCCATCTCTATTCAGCCAACTTTACACAATACATGGCCTGAAGTCGGGGTCTGTTGTCATAGCACTTTATGTGCTTATGTGTTCCCGAAAGTCCTCTACCTATTCCAGGGTTTTTAATCTGTTAAAATCAATCTGCTCTGCACTACAACCAACAACTGCAATCATGGATTTTGAGAAATCAGCATGGAAGGCTTTTGCTTCACCTTTCCCAAGTACAGATTTAAGAGGATGTTTCTTCCATTTTGCACAAGCTGTATGGAGGAAGATACAGAAACACCATCTTGTGCAGGAAAGGTATTGTGAGAACCCAGACTTTGTGTTACATCTACGCACCTTACTGTCTCTTGTCTTTGTTCCCCCACATGATGTAGCCAGTGTATTTGACAAAATGCGAGAGTAGGAATTTTTTCAAAGTTACGAATAAATGTTATTACCACTGATGGATTACTTTGCAGCGACATGGATCGGAAGACCAAAGGCAAGATCTGGTAGAAGAAGAGCTGCTTTCCCTCCAGATCAGTGGAATTGCAATGTTGCCACTACCAGAGGTCTAGCCTACACGAATAATGAGGTGGAAGACTGTCATCGTGGTTTTAATAGCCGTCTGGGGGCATGTCACCCGAGTGTGTGGAGGCTTATAATATACAGTGCCTCCAAGAAGAGCAAAGAATGACAGAATTAAAATTGGAACAGATCATATCTGGGGCATTTGGATGTGGCAGTAAGCGGAAATACAAGGACTCTAATGAAAAGGTTCAGACCATTGTGGCACAGTACGAAACAAGAAGTCAGTATGACTTCCTGAGAGGACTCGCGTACAGTTTCCAATTTCAGGTGTGAGGCATGTCATATGAGCTGAACAGCATGCATAGTGTGAATTGTTTACACTAGCAGTAGCAAATAACTTCAGTTGCATCTGTTACTCTTATTTTTTTTTTTTTACTTTAATTGCATTTGTTTTGTACAATTTGGCTGACTTGGTTTGATTCGGTTTTTATAACTAATACTTGAAATAAAGCTTTGACTTTTCTTTGGCTAATTGGGGTTTTAGGTAATTCAGCCATTTATTTTTTCATTGTTTGTTTGAAAAGTTGCTATTTTGACATGCCAGTAGTCATAATTTCTTATTGCTTTGCACTGTTCTGAGTCCATTTTCCTTTTTTGCCATTGTTGCTCATGTGTTCATCACAATTATTTTGTGGAAGTGCCAGGTGTTACTGCTATTGCTACAACATAACCATTTAATGCTACTCACTATTAATTTGAGCGCTATTTTGCAGTCGCGATTTTTAAGTCGTGATTTTGTCTTTGTTATTATAATGGGAAGCCCCTAGATTTCAGTAAGGCCTTCAACACCGTTCCACATAGGAGACTAGTAAACAAGCTGGGAAGCCTGGGAGTGGGGCCAAAAGTTGTAAACTGGGTATGGAATTGGTTGGGGGATAGGCATTAGAGGGTGATGGTAAAAGGAGTTCACGCCAAGGAAGGGAGGGTGACCAGCAGGGTGCCACAATGATTAGTACAGAGACTGGTCCTGCAGAGGGACTAGAAGGGAAGGTGTGCCTTTTTGTAGATTACACTAAAATCTGCAATAGGGTAGACACTCTGGGTGTGTGTGTGTGTGTGTGTGTGTGTGTGTGGAAAAAATTAATAGGGATCAAGGAAAGCGTGAGGAGTGGTGAAGAATGTAGCAACCAAGTTTCAATGTGAAAAAGTGCGAAATCATGCACTTAGGGTATAGAAACTCAGGGGTGGTGTACAAGATGGGGGGAGTGGTGCTGACAACCACCAAACAGGAAAGAGACCTGTGGTAATCATATCTGGTGACCTAAAGGTGGCCAAACAGTGTGACAAGGCTGTGGGAAGAGTCCAGTGGGATGCTAGTGAGCATAGGGAGAGGTATCACCAGCAGAAAGAGTGCAGTGGTGATACCATTGTATAAATCATTGGTGAGACCGCACCTGGAGTACTGTTTCCAGTTCTGGAGACCACATGTCTGGAAGGTCATATAGTTGACACAGTCCATAGGAGGGCAGCAAAAATGGTGCAGGATCTGCACCAGGGACCATATGAGGAGAGACTAAAGGACCTCATTATATACACCCTGGAGGAAAGAAGGGAGTGGGGGATATGACAAAGATTTTCAAATACCTCATGGGTATAAATAAGGTACAAGAAGGAAGCATTTTTCAGAAATAAAGATGCTCAAGAACAAAAGGACATGTTATGAAGTTGGAGGAGGGTAGACTCAGGGAAAACGTAAAAAAGTACTTCTTCACAGAGAGAGTGGTGGATGCCTGGAACAGCCTACCAGCAGAGGTGGTGGAGGCGAAAGCTGTGGCAGGATTCAAGAACATATGGGATAGGTGTAATCACCCAGTCCCGGGGTTACTAGAATCCTATCAGTATTATTGTTAGGAAGGCAGCAGGCAGCTGGTAGGGAACTCATTAGGGGCTCCTTACAATATGACATCATTGTTTACTCACCTAGCCTGACGGAGGAATGATTAGGTCATCTTAGAACTCTCACAGCAGCATAAGCCACACTGTGTGGATAGCTGCTCTGGGGAGCTTAGAATTCTAGAGACAGTTGTAGTAGAGTGTAGTGGAGTGAAGAGGTGAGAGTGGCAGAGGGACTGCTAGTGGGCTCTGACAGATGGCCCAGGATTTCTTACCCTAGTCGTGTGTCATTTCCATCTTCCAGTGAAGTGGTGGAAACAAGATTACAACAAGTGTTCCTGATTTCTACTCCCTGTGAAGTGGAAGGATCTGCTTGTTCTCTGTGGACTCAAGGAGTAATCCCCTGAATATTCTGAAGTGTTTTCAGCTGCCTTGTTATAGGACCTGAAACAGACTGTGTGGACTGGCTACCCAGAAGAGTGCCTTTCCTGTTTCTTTCTGGCTGTTCCATGCCCAGTGGATGGAACAAGTTCTGTGAGTACTGAAAGGGAGACTAGATCTCCACAAATGTTCTTAGGGAGTGAATAGTCTGGGGTGCATGTGCCCATAGATAAGGCTGTATCGCACCTGTCAGAGCCCCTAGTCTAACCAGTTGTGAGTGAAGAAAGTTAAACTATGAACCCCAGTGAGTGCAGTTTATTTTCTCTGTGTCACTTGGTGTTGTGACAAGTAATGTATGGGACCTCTAGCATTTCAGTGGGTAATGGGGATTTCAGTGGTGTAACCTTGAAGAATGGCAGAGTCTGTCGGTTGGGGCGTAGGGTGGGAGGAACGCCATCTAAGCGCTTATAAGGTAGGGCTTCCTGGTTTGTAAAGAGTACCAGTATTTTTACCTGAGCGAATGGCCATGCTGCAGGTTAAGGTATGTGGCTGAGTTTTACATAATTGCACCTATGTTTGAAAGGAGTTCTCTGAGATCTGGCTTAGGCCTGCCACAGCAGACAAGGATATCAACATACGCAATTACCGGCTATTCAGAGCTGATCGACAGTCGGGGGGGTAGCTATATATGTGAAGAACAACCTCTCTGCAATCTGCCTCAACTCAACATCTGTGGCACACAAGTTTGAATGCCTATCCCTTAAAGTGGTAATTTCACATATCACATCGTTGCAGATACAGACAAGCCCACTTATAAGAACATCGGATATAAGAACATCCCGGGTATAATCACATTCTGCCTGTGTCCCGATCTTGCCCCATTGTTTTAAATGGCATGGAAGCCCGTTTATAAGAACAGGTAGATCGGTTATAATCACTATTTTTTGCTAGCTACACAGTAAACTATGTTATCGGAGACATGTTTTTCCACCGCAGATCAGGAGAATGAAGAGCATTTTACACTTCATAGGCACAATCACAAGCTCATTAACTGAAAAGCGGAGCAATAGCTCTTTCTGTGAGCTGTGTTCCTTGATATGTAATGACTTTCCAATTTCGCCAATTTAACACATCATTACAAATCACCGAATGGTGATTAAGCTAATTTATTTCTTAATTGTTAATTGCTTCTAAAATTACATAGACATTCCTTCATGGGTTTGGTTACAAAAGCTGTCTGGTAGCAAAAGCGTCATCTCAGCTGAAATGGAAAAAAGCAAGCGGACAGCACTGGCGCTCGCACAGAAAATTCATATTATCGAACGTCTTAGTGATCCTGGCTGTAAACGATCTGAGGTTGCTAAAGATTTGAACATTAGTGTATGCACAATTTCCAAAATCCTATCTAACAAAGAGAGACTGTATGCCGACTATCAAGCGACAAAGATGAAGAACCGCAGCAACTTGAACCGCCGTCTGTTCGGGAGGTGAAGTCATGCATGGACAGTGTACGGCTTTTTGTCCTGAGCAAAACCTGTGAGCTAACTTCGTTTCATCTATTTGATGCTTTTTTAGATGAGTTATCACTGTCCAGCTACAAGCAGCAGAAAATTACTGATTACTTTAAAAAACATCAGTAATGAAGTATTGTATTGTATTTGTACAATTTTTAAATGTTTTGATACAGTAAACTTTTTTTTTTTTTTTACACTTAAACTATGTGAGCCTGGTGTGTTATGCTAAGCGGGGTGTTGTGGAGGGGTCGCGGTGCTACCGTATGTGTACCGGTATAACTGAACTTAATGGCGGCCCACTTATAGTAACAGCCCGCTTATAAGCACATTTTGTCTTGGCAAATGGCATGTGCTTATAAGCGGACTGCACTGTAATAGGTTGTTAAAGACCTTCTTCCTCTGGTCTCCAACTGCTATCACATCTAGGTGATACAGTCAAAAAGGGGTCCCTAGAAACTATTATAATAGGGGATATTAATCCAAATTGGCTGTCCAAGGCTGCTACTCCCCTTCTTTCCTTCTGTGACACACATGGCCTAACACAGCTCATCAACGAGCCCACCAGAATTAATAATAAGAACCCAAATAATAGTAATGTTCTGGATGTTATCCTTGTGAGCAAGCCAGATCTATTCTCCCATGCTGGAGTTCTCTTCAATGATATCAGCGACCACTGTTTCATTGCCAGTATAAGAACAACCAATAAACCCACATCCCCTTCAAAGTTCTCAGCTAGAAGATCAAGGCAGAATTTTGATCTTCATGCATATTTGGAAGATATGAAATACTCCACGCGTTGGCAAGAATTCTACCTGTCAAAAACGGTGGATGCTGCCTTTGAAGTTCTTAATGCCATAATCATAGGCGCTCTAAACAAATATGCACCATTAACTAATGTGCGGATAAGAAATAAAACTTGTCGTTGTTGCAGACCTTAAAACTGCGCTCCAAGAGAAAGACAATCTATGAAAAAAAGCATGTAAAACAAAAACACCGTCAGATTGGGGTCAGTTTAAAAAGGCTAGGAACATATGTACCAGGAAGATTAGAGACACAAAGGCTGTGTACTATCGTATTGAGTTGGACTCCTCTATCCAGAACCCCGCTAAATTCTGGAACACCATCAATGACATATCTGTCCACACAACAAGTAATTTGCTCCCAGCCAAAATAGTTTCTGGGACAAATATCATCGACAGATTGGATATCCTAGAGTCAATCAATGATCATTTTACCACCGCAGGCCTACCATTTGACAACTCTCCTGCAAACTCAATGCGATCCCAGTTAGGCATACAACTTACCGAAACCCTGGTAACAGACTGTATATTCTCGTTACAACCAGCTATGCTGAAACAGGTGGAAGACTTGCTATGCCATCTGGACATAAAGAAAAGCACAGGTGCAGACTCCCTCGACCCCTACTTCCTGAAGACTGCCGTTCATGTACTAGCAGTACTAATAACACACTTATTCAACCTTTCATTATCCCTAGGAACAATCCCTTCAATTTAGAAAACAGCACAGGTCATTCTGCTGTTTAAATCAGGGGACCCTTGCGACCTCAACAACTACAGACCAATCTCCATCCTGCCTCTACTATCTAAACTGCTGGAAAAGATTGTAAGTACACAACTGAGAGCTTACCTGTAATCAACTAGTCTCCTAAATCCTGCACAATCTGGCTTCAGAGCCAAACATAGCACCATTATGGCCCTAGCAAAAGTAACCAATGATTGGCAATCAGAATTGGATAACAGGAACTGTATCTGTGCTGTGTTCCTGGATCTAAGTAAGGCATTCGACACAGTTGACCACAAACTGCACCTCTCATCCCTGAAATCTATAGGGCTGGACTCACTCTTCTTGTGATGGTTCAACGGTTACCTTACTGGACGGCTCCAGCAGGTTAAGGCTGAAAGCAAACTAACCCCCCTTAAACCACTGCAAAGAGGAGTACCCCAGGGATCTATTCTTGGTCCTATTCTTTTCACCATCTAGATCAACAACATTGATGATAACATCACCAAGGCCACTGTACACCTATTCGCCGATGACACGGTGCTCTATGTCAGCCGCCCATCACCAGAGGCAGCTTGGAAAGACTTACAAACAGAGTTCGTTCTACTCCAACATCAACTCCTGAACAAAAAAATCCTGCTCAATGCAAAGAAAACAAAGGCAATGTTTTTCTCTTCCCACACGCATGCGGGATATAATCTAGTCAGTTCAAGTACGCTTCCACATATATCCACAATCCTTGGTGAAAACCTTGAATTTGTCTCAAAATTCAAGTATCTGGGAGTCTGGCTCAACAATAGGCTTTCCTTCATAGAACACATGGAAGAACTACTAAAAAAACTTTGTCAGAGACTTGGTCTTTACTTTAGAATCAAACACTTTCTCACAAGTAATGCTGAGTTAAGACTGGTCCAGGCCACATTTCTTTCTGAAATCGACTATTCTGATTTCCTATAAAGCCATTGCCCCACCTACTACCTTGGAAAATTGGATACACTCTATCATAGGGCACTGAAGTTTATTACAGGACTACCATTCGACACTCATCATTGCTCTCTATATGCAGCAGTTGGATGGACTTCGCTTCAGTTCAGAAGGGACAGAAACGCTGATTTATGGATAGTCAGAGCTATATCAAAGCAATTACCACAATGTGCCTCAGACTGCTTCACACAAATCACTATAAGTAAATATGCCCTAAGAAGCTACTCTTCCATCCTATTCAAAGTGCCCAAAGTCTATTCTCGTTTTGGGAGGACAGCCATTAGCTTCAAGTTGCCCTCCCTATGGAACAAACTACAGAAAACATTAAAACTGAGTATACCTATATCCATTACATACTTTAAATCCCACTACTCAAGGCTTATCAAGGAACAATGCAAATGTTTTTGACATCATTAGGATGAATTTATTCCTTTTCTATCACCTCCAAGCCTGTCCCTTCCTGTTCCATGGCTTACGATCCGGTAACATTCCTCCCACTACTCGCCTTCCTTCCACCTCCTCTATTTCTCCATATGTTCTGTAATCCTACTTTAATGTCCTAGTTTACCTATGATGATAATTTGTGCTATGTCCATCCCCCCATGTTCCTCAACCTCAACACTATCTAATTTCACCCTCCCTCCCTCCCTGTCTATTTGCATCCCTCCCCTCCTTTATTTTACTCCTCTCCCTTCTGAAGCTCCATCACCCATTATCTGCCCAGACCCCTCGTCATTTACTTCCTCCCCTCTGACAAATTTCTCTATACAATTATGTATGTTAGTAGCCACCTACACACTCTCCATACGCGAATTCGTAATCCCTTCTTTTATCTTATATATATGTAAATGTGTGAATTATTGTCAAAGTATCATGCCTATCCTTACATATATTATGTGTTGGCATCCTTAATGACTTGTATCACCTCATCTGTCATAGTATTTTTTTGCTTTGCCCCATGTTTTTGTAATTGACCTTGACCTAACCAGGTCCATCTTGGAAATGAGCACTGCTCAACAATGTTCGCCTGGATAAATAATGATTTTGATTGATTGATTGATTGATTGCGTTCTGAGTGTGTGGCTTAGATTTCACTAAATAACACTCATGGGAAAAGACAGATGTTCATGTGAGTGACCCAGTGTCCACAGATGCACTTTGGGAATTTGGGAAGATGTTTCTGTTTTGTTCATGAACTGTACTGCAGTGTGTAACCCCTAGATGGCACTATCCCAAGGGCTACTACCCCTGCCTGCTCGGCTAGTAGCAGGTTAAGGGGCCTAGGTTCTGTAACAGGTGCCTCCACCCGGAGGTCAGGGTTGGTAGTGGTCAAGCTAACCAGGGCACAGCCCTCTGGGACACTGTAACCCCCTCTTCCCTGCTAGTGGCCTAAACACTGCACAATAATTATGTTCACAATACTCCTTATACACCACACAAGTACCCACACTGTTTACACTTACCACCAGGGCAGTTTCCTCTAGCTCAACCCTGGGGACCCCTGTAAAACAAGGCTAGGCAAAGCAACTAGCAACAGTACAGTACTCTTAGCACAAACTGGAACCACAGTCAGATTAAATGCAGGAAAGTTTAGATCTGATTTATTCAGGGGACTTGAACAAGGGTTGATTTGCTTAAAGGCTCTGTCAATCAAACAGATATGCATGTACTTCAGAGTCCCTAAACAGTCGCACCTCCTGGGTACCCAGGTGGAGAGGAGATGGGCTAGCCAGGACCGTTGCCCAGGGTAGGCCGGCATTGCAGCTGGTTGGGGCCCTGTGATGGAAAAGACAACATGCACAGTACACACTATTTGTAATCTGGAGCAAGAGGGCTCAGTTCGTGAAGAAAAAGAAACAACAGGACAATCAGATGACACACCTAGATTATGCTGTTGTTACAGGGAGCTACCCTGATATTTGCTCATGATACCCAAGACTGGACAGGTGGGATGAAAATTGAGACAGCAGGTGGTTGATCCAGAGTGCCAGGAGAAGCAGGGCCCACAAGATTAGCCGAGGCGTCGTTCCTGTTCAAGCGTGGAGCAGGGGGCTGATCCCCAGGCAGGTCACTTGTCGGTGGCTTTCTCTGTGCAGTGGGGTAGTCTGGCAGGGCCAGCATGGCATGGCCCAGGTTGAATGGAGATGAATGCAAATTCAGTCCGATTAGGCTGGATAAAACCTCCAGCAAGCTGAACACAGTTCACACAGTGGGAAACCAAATCACAACCCACTTTCAATACACAGCACATTTACATGTAAAGGATTCTACAGTACCAGCAAGCAGAACACAGTTCACACAGTGGGGAACCAAATCACGACCCATGTTCAATACACAGCACATTTACATGTCAGAAATTCTACTGTACTAGGCAAACTGCTCTCCGGTTACAATCGCAAAGTCTCTGCACAAGCCAGGGATTCAAAAGCAGCTGGAAATCCTGACAGGCTGATCGCATTCAGCAAAATCTTCGGTCTTCTTCAGGTATGAGCCTGGTAAAAAATCAGTGGTTTGCTTTGTTCTCACAAACTTGGATTTATTCCGAAATAATTCTCTTCTCTCCCTCTCAGGGGCAGCAGGAAGACATGCAGGCCACAATACAGACCTTTCCACAGTTCTCCCACATGAAACTACTCAGATGGCTGCTTGATTGTCTCAAGCTGTTGCTTCTTCAGCTCCCAACTTAGATCTGACTTAACTGTCAGCAAGCCTGGGATTTTCCCCAGAGTCCAAAAGGTTCGGTTGGCTGATCTGTCTGTCAGTCAAAACAAAGGCTCCCCCTTCAGGTGCAAAAAGGTGCCAAAAGCCCAAAACTACAATTCCCACAGATTTTGTCTTCAGACAGCTCCTGTAGTCTGGCTCCATTTTAGGTCCCACCAGTACTGATTGGTCCAATTTGCAGTCCCGGGCCAAATGGTGGGGATAAACAAAACAGTCCTTGCTACAAAGAAGGCAGGTTAGACAAATTACATTATCATTAACACTCTAAATGATTTTCAGCAAATAGTTACATCTTTCAACAGAGCTCTCTCTCAGATTACTTATGACTGCAATCCAGGCACTTCTTAAAGAGACAGTACACAAAGGCTATACAGGCACTCTCTGGCAATTACATTTAAACTGTTAAAACGCAGGACACCAGCCTGGCAGTGAGCATTTAGGCAAGCTCGAGGAAGACTTTTTGGGAAACCCCATTTGTAGGGGGGTTACAAGTACAAGGAGAGTTCTTGGATTTTTGTACCTGTCCAACCTGGACCAGCCCTTGGGGTCCACTTCAGCTTTACTTGACATCTTTGAATAAAGCCATACTGCACAATACCAGTCACTGTTATGGACATTCCGATTTATTGCTTCTGGTTGTGTGGAATTACTGGGTTCCCCCTCAGTAGGTTAGATAAAGCATATGCCCAGCAGCCTCCACCCAGGATCTGGGTTGTGTTTTTACACAGGGTTCAAGTTGTTTGTTTCTCTACCCCCCTCTTCTTTTGGAAAATGAGCCAAGTATACATCCTAATGCCAAGGGTGGTACCTACCTTTTAAGAAAAGTAAATAATATGCCAGTATAAGGGCACCAGTTTAGCTGGGTGAGCATTACAGAAAATGGGGGGGTGCACACTAGTTAAATAAGTAGCCAGGGCATTAAAAAAATGGGGGCTTGTCTTGGGATATTTAATTTGGGGTGAGAGGCATGCTGAGGGTATGTCTAGAATCTGCCTGTCTGGTGGTGATGCACCAAACAGAAGATTGTTTACCAGAAAGCAAACTGTGCCAAGTAAAATGCTATCTGAAAGTCTTTTGCTGCCCAAGTTATGTGGAAAAAAATGGGGAAGAATTTGTTGCTTGTGTGTTGCTTTGAAACTGTGGACTGAGAGATCATTGCCCATGCCTTGTGGAAAAAAGCACTTACAGTAAAAACTGTTTAAAATTTGCAAATTTCCTGAGAAAAGTATTTGTGGACTTAATAGACAGTGTTTTCTAAGAGCTCAGAAAGTTTCAAGTGTGTACAGTGAAATTTGTGGGAGTTGCTAAGGAAAATGCACCAAAAACTGAGTGAAAATGCCTTAAAATGCTTTCCCCGCTGAAGATTCAAGCTGAGAAAAAAGTGGCCATTGGCAGTTTAAATGGTGCCCTCTCGATGATCACCATGCAGGAGCGCAGCAGACAGAGAGAGAGCTCATTTGCATGGCATTGTGTGATTAGTCCCAGTGCACTTAAGCCCCGCCCTTGCCTGAGTCTCTGCTTGTGGAACATTCGTGGAGGAGCAGCCTGCACTGTGCGAGCAGCTTATAGTTCTTGCAGTAGGAAGGAGAAATTGCTTGCAGCAAAAGCGCTTCTACAACAGCAGTTTTTCTGACTTTTCTTACAAATACCCAGGCTCAACCCATATTCCAACCGACTGGGGGAATGATCGAAGTGATTGTTGCTACGATCCATGGGACCGCCAGCTCGTTTCACCCCAGAGGCCTTCTTTAAGTCAAAAGCGGGCCATATTTTCTTTAATGGTGCAAACCTTCAACTGCCTGTAAGTACCCTTTGCAAAAAGAAATTTACTGTGGTGCTAAAGTCGGAAAACTGAGTAAGAAATTGAGCAAATGCAGCAAAAGTACTGAGAGAGAGAGAGAGAGAGAGAGAGAAAGTTTGTGAACTGTTACATCTTGGATGTATTTTTTATTTATTTTTTATTTATCAAGTCTAGGATTACAAATACCTTTGAGCCAAGGCTCTTTTACAAAGGCTTCACATCAGAGAAATACAAATTATGAGGAACATCAAGACAGACATTACAACAATGTGGACATTGCAAACAGATTACAGATTAATACAATTCAAGGGTAACATTGTAAGCAAGGCAGCCAGCGGCATTTGTCAGAGAAAACAGACAAGTGATAAGAAGTGCCAGAGTTATAGGGAGAGGGAAGGTGGGGAAGGAAATGTAGAAAGGGTGGGGAGAGGGTGAAAAGTGCAGCATTGGGTATACCAAGATGTGAGGGTAGAATCCAGTGAGGAGGGGAGGAGGGGACCACTAGAGCAGGCAGGGAAGTGGAGAAATAAGGTTAAGTTGGGCAGTCATAGGAGCTGTTGGTAGTGAGATAGTCCCGGAGCCTAGTTTTAAACATACCAATTGTCGAGGCAGAGGAGATGGTGGGACTGAGGCCATTTGTGTGAAAGTGCTATTTCAAAGAAAGTGAACTTCAAAACAAAAATCCCCTGGTCTAAGTGCTTATAAAGAAATGAACTGAGAAATAATAAAATGAACTTGTGCTAGAAAATTCAGTTGAAATGCAATGATCCAGACAGAGTCCAAGCAAGTTTTAATTGAGTGTGATGCAAAGTTACAGTCACAATGTTGGGGTGTAGCCAGCTATGTAAACAAAGCAGCACCATTTTAGGACAGAGTTTCAAAACCAAAACAAAGTTTAAAATGGATTTCTTGCTAAGTGTGAAATACAAGTGCAGGAGCCAGGCAGCCTGTTTGTGAACTTTTTCTAGTGTGTTAAAACCAAATCTCAAGAGTGTTTGCAAACAATAGTAATTTTGGGACTTGTGTTTTTGGCTTTCAGAACATGGCGCAGCAAACCCCTCACTACCACTCCATGCCAGGGTGTGGGTAGCCCAACAACAACAAGAACTAGCCAAATCTGAGCAATTGTATGACTGTTCAACAGCACCCGCTGAAGTGGCTTTGCAGAACTATCCATGTAATGTGTGCATAGTATGCCTAAAACCAGGAAGAGATGTTCCGCCCATTCCTCATTACACAGACTGTAGAACATGATTTGAGATGAGCATAGCAGGTGGCACAAGGGTAGCTGAAGTGAAACGCATCCATTTAGCTCCAACTTGGACACGGACAGGGGACCCTGTAGAATCGGAACAACAGCAACAGGCTGGTTGCAGTACAAGTGAACCCAGGGAGGTTGTAAAGGAGTTTCTGGACATTGTCTGCATTGATGCTGTGCAAGGCCCAGATGAAGAGAAGTGTTCCACGCCACAGAGGGTGGAAATTGATGCTGCCAGTGCAGGTTCAGTAGATCTGTGGGTGGAAAGCCCAAGTCCAAGCCTCGTTAGAGTCCAAGGTGGAGGAAACATGTTGCGGGGAGGACAGTGGCTCTGATGACTGTAGAGAATGGACAATTGTGGGGGTTGGCGCAATTGCCAGCACCTGGGCAGACTGCATGGAAGAGGAGGAAGCAGCAATTGCTTCAGTGGACCCTAGCAAGTTGGCATTGGCCTGGACTTCAATGGAGCCTCCAGATGTCCATGAGGAGGAAAGCTCAAGAGGTGTGCCCTTGAGTGCAGAGGTGAACTGCTCTTACTCTGTACCAAGTGTTCATGACTGGCTCAGCCAGGACTGGCCACCCCAAGCCATGCTTCTGGTCGTGAGTTAGTGAAAAGCAGCAAAGAAAAGAGAATTGTGCATAGACAAGCTGAGGCCACATATGGACAGTCATACCTTTTCTACTCTAGAAAGATATGGGAAGACATAGAGAAAGACAGGCAAGCCTGAATGTAGGAGGAAGCTTGTGCTAACCTGCACCCAAGAGTAAACAAGTTGGTCCGAATTAAGGTATGCAATGAGAGACTGCAATTCTGGAGATGGGTCAGGACTTTGCTGATCAGTTCTGGAAGAATAGTGGACAAAGCTGGCCAAGATACATTCTATAATGTTCCTTTGGTTTGTCCAGATAGGGTGACAGTCTATGCCCCAGATACAGAATGGTACTACCCCAGAGATTGGTGCTGTTCTTGAAAATTGTGCCCACCTGCCAAAAGGTGAATTCAGCTATTGCCCGCTCAGCCATCTGCCACTGAAGAGGCAGAAACCCAGCCATTTTGCGATCGCTCTGTAGCTCAAAAAATGGCTGATCGTGGAACCTTCCATTGAACTTTTGGAAGTATCCTTCCAAAAGTCCAATGGAGCTTAAACCACTCCATCACCATTGGCCACTACAGCATAACAGCATCACTATTTTGGCTGTTACTTCCGCATTCCATGGCATGAACTGCACATGCTCAGTTCTGCTGGCGGCATCATGTATGGCAAGATGCCATTCACCATGACTGCGCATGTGCAAGTGTCATGCATGCACAGTTGCATCACCGCTACCAACTCCGTGGCATTCTGTGGCCCTTCCCCTCAAACTCATGTGGCACACTGGGAGCCCATCCCAGTGTGCCCAAAGTTTTTAGTTGTGCCCACCGACATCAGGGTGCCCAATCCCCATGTCGGCTGCCATCAGCTCCTCAGCATTCTGTGCCCCTCCAAACTCATGTGGCACACTGGGAGCCCACCCCAGTGTGCCTAATTTTTTTTCTTCCCCCCATGCACTGCCACTAACATCAGGTTGCCCAATCAGGTGGCACACTGGGAGCCCACCCCAGTGTGCTCAAATGTTTGTTTTCTCTGTGAAACAAAAAAACAGCTCCTCCTCCTTGTTGCTCCAGTCTTTTCTTTTTGTTCTCCGTGTAAACAAGAAAATGGCTCCTCCTCATCACTGCAGTCCCCTCCCCCATCCCCACACCCTCCCACTGAGCACCCTCCTCCGACACACACCCTTACCACGTACTTACCTCTGGAGGTTGGTGCTGTCATCTTCTCTGGACCGGAATATGTCTGCACTCTTCAAAGCTGAACCAAGAACTGAAGAATCAAAGGTAAACTTGCTATAATGCCATTCAATGTGTTTTTTCAACTTATGCTGATATCTCAGCCATTTTTTAGACTGTTTTCCCCAAATTTTCAACATGGGGTTCTTAGGACCCCAGCTCATGAAAACTGTCACTGTCATTTTGTTGCTCGGTCTCGAAGGGTGATTTTACAGTCGCTGCGCGAAATCACCTTCTGGGACTGATTCACAAAATGACAGTGCCACTGTTCATGAGGTGGGGTCCCAAAAAGCACATGTTGCAAATCTGGTGAAAAAATTCCAAACAATGTCTGCGTTACAAGCATGCATTGCGTAGTTTCTACTCACGCTCCTAATTTCGCCAATTTTTAATATTTTCACTCCACATATTCAACATTGCAATTTTTGCACACCTCCTTCAAAACAGTACAGCTGTCATGTTCCACAACCTGCCCAAAATGTGTTTTCACACCTGTGGCACAGAAGAGCGTGTTTGCTCTGTGAAATGACCTTTTGGGACAAGTGAACAAAATGACATTGGCATTCTTCATAAGGAGGGGTCCAAAAAAGGCCATGTTGAAAATTTGGTGCAACACCTCCAAAAAATGGCCAAGTTACACCTGGGCATTGAATAATTTCTATGCACATGTGTAACTTTGGTCATTTGGTAGCTCTTTACAGCCCTATCGGCTTTGGCTAGAGTTTGTTAATTTAACTATGTCCTGCAAGTTTTGAAGATACTTTGGAACACTAATCTCCAACAGACTTGCCTTCTAGACTGCAGTGCTTGCAGGCCTCATGTCTGTTCCAGGACTGTGCTTCTGCAGGCTCTGGCCTAGGTGAGATTCCTGTTGTAGTGCTTCAGCACTCAGGACTCCTTCTTAGATTGAGACTTTACAGGGATCCCTTCCCCAAATGTGCTGCAAATGCTTTTATGTTTTCTATTTTTGTACTTTTGTAGAAAATCCTTTTAAAAATGCTTTTTGGTCTTGTGCAGTATCCTACCAGGTCAAGATGTCTTATGCTTAATAATGTAAGACATGAACGTGCAACAGGAACAGTGGGGTAGGGCAGTGATGAAAGTGAACAGGAACGCACAGGAACTCAGTTCCTGTACCTTTTTTGCAGCAGGAACAGAGTTCCTGTACTTCTTTCCACTGATACTGGAACTGAAATTCTTAAATCAGCAATATAACGACAGTTTCTGGTCCTGTGACCTGAAATCAGGGTTTTCATAACAACATTTAACTTGTACAACAGTGCTATTTTGCTAGAAATACCTCAATATCTCTAACTAAATCTACTAGTGTCTAAACAGATAGACGTGTCTTGACACAGCTATCCTTCAGATTGAGGATCTTCATTCTGCATTTCATATTTGCCAGTGCCTGAGTTCCTGTACTTCTTGTCTGCCACTTCCACCACTAGGGTAGGGAACAGCAAGAGCGTGCAAAACCACGAAAGGAAGTATGCACAGTAGTGCACTCTCTCTTTGTTCCCATGCAGAGGATAAGACTTTTGCTGGAACAGGGGGCCAGCGAGATACTGCCATGGCTCAACGGGATGAGCCACAAGCAGCAAGGGATGCGGGCAGTGCGTTTGGGACTGTGTTTCAATTCCCGGTCCCAGACACAAGAAATTGTACTTTTTTTTTGTACTTTGTGTGATATTTACGGAACCCCCAGAGTTAGATAATTTAGTTGGGGGAGTTCAAAGGTGCAGCCCCACATAACCGGAGGTGCGGGTGGGTGTAGCTCCCTGCAAAAACAAGACTTATGCTGTGTGCAATATATCACACTGTACTGGCAACGCAATATAGTGCTATGGCATAATGTCTTGTGACATTATGACCCCATGCCATGCAGTATCCAGTGGGAGGGTTTTTGATCACTGTTGCTGGCTTTACAGGTTCTAGTTGTGTGCTGAAATGTTTTTGCAGTGTTTTCTTTTGCACGTTTTCCTGGAAGAAGACCAGAAGATCTGAAAAGGATTTGGTGGGACTCATCGGAGTTCTTCCTTTGTTGTAGAATCGCTAGGCTTGTGTAACTGTTTAGTGCAATGTCTAATCTTTTTCCTTTTACAGATGTGAGGTGTAAAATGGTTTGGTTTGGGTTTTTGGGTTTGGGCACATGGTAGGTAGCATAGGTCAGACAGTTTTTCCCCTAGAGGGTTAGGGTGGAAGGCAGGTTGGTGATCCTGATTCCGGATACAGGGATCACCAGTTCTATCTGGTAGGACATGCTACATGCAGTTTCTTGGAGCCACTGAGGATCTCTAAATAGTACAGTAGTAGGATAGGAACAGAAGCTTCTTCAGTGGGCCTCTAACCTTTAGTGCCACCTGCCTGTGCCTGGCATATGGTAGGGGATGACTTGCGCAACCCTCCCCATAGGGGGCATCAGAGGTAGGATGGTCCAGAACCAGGTGAGTGAATGACTGTGGACAGTCATTTACCTGGCAAGGGGCAAGTGTAACCACCCAGTCCCTGTGGTTACTAGAATCCTATCAGTATTATTGTTAGGAAGGCAGCAGGCAGCTGGTAGGGAGCTCATTAGGGGCTCCTTACAATATGACATCATTGTTTACTCACTTAGCCTGAGGGAATAATGACTAGGTCATCTTAGAACTCTCGAAGCAGCATAAGCCACACTGTGTGAATAGCTGCTCTGGAGAGCTTGGAATTCTAGAGTCAGTTGTAGTAGAGTGTAATGGAGTGAGGAGGTGAGAGTGGCAGAAGGACTGCCAGTGGGCTCTGACAGAGGACCCAGGATTTCTCACCCTAGTCGTGTGTCATTTCCAGTTTCTAGTGAAGTGGTGGAGACAAGACTACAGCAGGTGTTCCTGATTTCTACTCCCTGTGAAGTGGAAGGATCTGCTTGTTCTCTGTGAACTCAAAGGGCAATCCCCTGAATGTTCTGAAGTGTTTTCAGCTGCCTCGGTATAGGACCTGAAATAGACTGTGTGGGCTGGCTACCCAGAAGAGTGCCTTTCCTGTTTCTTTCTGGCTGTTCCATGTCCAGTGGACGGAACAAGTTCTGTGAGTACTGAAAGGGAGACTAGATCTCCACAAATGTTTTTAGGGGAGCGAATAGTCTGGGATGCACATGCCCATAGATAAGGCTGGATCGCACCTGTCAGAGCCCCTAGTCTCACCAGTTGTGAGTGAAGAAAGTTAAACTGTGGACCCCAGTGAGTGCAGTTTGGTGACGAGTTAAGTATGGGACCTCTAGCATTTCAGTGGGGAATGGGGGTTTCAATGGTGTAACTATTAAGAATGGCAGAGTCTGTCAGTTGGGGCCAAGGGTGGGAGGAATGCCATCTAAGCACTTACAAGGTAGGGCTTCCTGGTTTATAAAGGGCACCAATATTTGCCTGAGCGAGTGGCCATGCTGCAGGTTATGGTGTGTGGCTGAGTTTTACATAATTGCACCTATGTTCGAAAGGAGTTCTGAGTGTGTGGCTTAGATTTCACTAAATAACACTAGTGGGAAAAGAGAGATGCTCATGTGTGTGACCCAGTTTCCACAGATGCACTTTGGGAATTTGGGAAGAAGATGTTTCTGTTTAGTTCATGAACTGTACTGGAATGTAAGGAGAGTTCTTGGATTTTTTTACCTGTCCAGCCTGGACCAACCATTGGTGGTCCATTTCAGCTTTACTTGCCATCTTTGAATAAATCCATACTGCACAATCCCAGTCACTGTTATGGGCATTCCAATTTATTGCTTTTGATTGTGTGGATTTACTGGGGCCCCCCTCAGCAGGTTAGATTGAGCATATGCCTAGCAACCTCCACCCAGGACCTGGGTTATGTTTTTACACAGGGTACAAGTTGTTTGTTTCTGTACCCCAACCCCTCTCTTCCTCTAGAATATGAGCCAGGTATACATCCTAATGCCAAGGGTGGTGCCAACCTTTTTAGTAAAGTAAATAGTATGCCAGTATAAGGGCACCAGTTTAGCTAAGTGAGCATTACAAAAATTGGGGGGGGGGGTGTGAACACTAGTTAAATAAGTGGCCCGGGGGTTACAAAGGCATAAGGGAACCTTAGTCATTAGAGAAAGGAGGGCTAAGCCGGTGATCAAGTAGGGTCTACGGTATTACAGTAGGTAGGGAAAATGAGCAGACTGTGTGGGCCAAGCAGTCCTTATCTGACCTCAAATTCTGTGTTGCTATGCTTCTATGAATCCTCTTCTTATGTCATTGTAAGTCCGATGCATAATGAAGCCTCCTGTTATGTCATCACGAGGATGAATCATAATGAAGCCTTCTCTTATATCTTCAAACCTCCTGTTCAATTGTGCTCATGCAACTGGATGAGAGGATGCTTGTGTAACTTGATTTACTTTGTAGCTTTCCGCCTCTCTATCCATGGGATATACCACCCTATAGGGGTACAACGCTAGGAAGCCTAGAGAGGGGTCCCCCCCCGACAGGTGCCATGGAAATGAGTGCATCAGCTAAAGATAGGTTAGGAATAAGCCCACGGATAGGAGAGACAAGCTGCTGGAGGAGGAGGAGTGGATGGTGGGCAGCGAGAAACAAATCCTGGAGAGGTCCAAGGATGAGTGACCTAGTTGCTCTGTCCATTGAACCTCGGGCTTAAAGCCCTCCAATTCAATTGTGCTTACACAACTGGATGAGACGATGCTTGTGTGACTTGATTTACTTTGTGGCTATTCACCTCTCTATTCGTGGAATATACCACCCTGTAGGGGTAAGATGCAAGGAAGCCTAGAAGAGGGTTCCCTCCCCTTACAGGTGCCACGGGAATGATTGCATCAGCTAAAGGTAGGTTAGAAAGAAGCCCAAAAAGAATATCCAATTGGATGTCAAGCATCGAAGAGGCGAGGATGATGAATGAATGAATTCTGAGAAGATGATAAGGGCGGACTTCCTAAGGAGAGACAGAAAAGCCAGGGCCACCATCCGCCTCCATCCAACAACAGAACCTAGCTAATTAACCTAAGAAAGCACTAACTCTAACTAATATTATGACCATTGGCATAGTGGAGTGGAAAAAAACCCTTTGAGGAGAAAATCTCTGGGGATCCAAGTTCTAAGTCTCCTTCCCTCCAGACTGATGATGTTTGATTTGAGGATGTATGTTGTTAAAGAGAAGGATTCATTAAAGAGAAGGATATGAGTAGAGAAGATGATGACGGAGAGGGGAAAAAACCCAAAAGAAAGCACAGATCGAAGAAGGAACAAGAGACAGCAGGGACCCGATAGGGGTATGCTCGAGTAGTTGATGGGAAGGAGTAGATCCATGTAGAGTCAGATCCATGTAGAAGTCAGAGGAGCAAGGGATGTGGAGGCCAGATGAGCTAGGGATATCCAGAGACACTCACGAGAAGACTGAGGAAGCACTGATGATGACGGAGAGAAGCCTTGAAAGGTTGAAGAGGAGACATGAAATGAACTTGAAATTGAATTTAAACGATGGTGGAGAGCAGCCAGCCCATAGCAAAGGGCAATGGACAGGAAGGCATGTCCTTGATTGGATAATGAGTTGATTCGAGGTAGCAGGAAGAAACAGACCTACATAAGGGTTGGAGGAGCAGGATGTTGGATGAGTGAGGGATACCCAGAGGTGGGCATGAGAAGCTGAGGCAGTAGGTCAAATGAGAAGTATGCTCGAATGAGCAATGTGAGTAAGTAGATACTGAGGCCAGTAAGACATGCCTGGAACCAGAGGGAGTCAGGAACCTGAATACATGCGGCAGGAGGGCCGCTGTTCAATGAGGTGACATAAGAGCCATGATAGGTATGCCCAAAAGAAATATCAAATGCAAGCCATGATTGGAGTGAATCCTTGATGGCCGGTACAGGATGAGAACTGCAGTAGGGCGAGTCAGATGAGGTGGCATATGAGTCATGATAGATATGCCTCAGGAATCTGATACGAGTGGTGGAAGGGCCACGGCTCGATGAGGTGGCATATGATTCATAAGAGGTATGCCCAAAATTGTTATCGATTGCAGGGTGATTGAGTGCAGCCTTGATTGGAGTGAATCCTTTATGGCTGGGACGAGTAAGGTAAAATAGGAAACGGATGAGGCACGATGATGGAGGGAAGCCTTGAAGGCTGGAACCGGGGAAAGGTGATGGTAGGATATGGAAAAAAAACAGAAGAAATGCACGGTCATAGCAGAGGAGGCAAGGAGAAGGACACAGATTGAGCGATGTGAACAGGAGAACCATGAGGTCAGCAGCGAAGACAGGAAAGGGATGATAAATGATGGAGGATAGAATCCAGCCAGCCCCCAGCTAGGGGGCAAGCAGGGAGGGGGAACACTAAGAACACGGAGGAATGCATGCCGCCCCAAAGGAGGGTGCAAGCAGAGGATATGCACAGTGTCCTGAGCATGGAAATCATCGTCCCAAGAGCAGGTAGTCCTGAGGTACAGGGGAAAAGAGTCAGGCAGAAATGGGAAGAGAGAGTGCTAAATCCACATGCTATGCACTAAAGTAATCCATAGGTACAGAGAGTCTGGATTACATTTCAGACCTGAGTCATTGTCTTACATCTTGAAATCTATTTTGAATGCCATGTCCAAAACATGATGGAAGAACTGCCCCATTGTATATGGAGACAGGAGAGCTGGTATCATGGACTACAGTTCGCCAGAACTACTGGGGGAGGTAGGTAATTAAGCATCTCACTGCTGCTGCGGCTAACCAGGAGGAGTTGATACCCTCACAGAGTGCACCCACTGATTTGAAAACTGGGCCGGGTAAAGAGATTTCAAAGTCTCAAAAGGGAGAACCACATGGAGAGGAACTGCAGCAAAGTAAGGAAAATAAAAGAAAAACATGAGGTATAGTAAGTCGCAATGCTAGTCACTAAAACATTCATTTATATAGGTACAGTACCAGAAAGGATATGAAGGAAAGCAGCATAGTCAAAAATGTATCCAGTGTATGTGCTTGTGGTACTATGCACTACGCAGCTCAAAATTGTCCTTTGCACAGCAAGGGATGGGTCGTGAGCTGAGAATGGGGAAAGGTGCCCAAAAATGACAAAACACACTGGAGGAGGAGGAGAGAAAAGAAGCAGCAACTCCTGTGGCAAGAGAAACCACTTCAGGCACAGGATAAAATGCGCATTCTGAAAAAATTGGATCACCTACCGGTACTATACTTGCCCTCCAGAACCAGAGCCTGACCAGCAAATCATCAGAGGAAATGGAACATGAAGCTAACCAAAAGAGAAACAGAAGGAGCAAGCAGCAGCAGCCTGGGTCAGTGGTCAGATAAATGGAGAACAGATGTAGCGAGTCCGGGGAGTGAGCACGCAGAAGCCAGCAACCAGTGACCATCAACAGCAGAGCTGCTGCTTGCCATCTGCAGGGAACGTGGTGAAATGAAAACACAACACACAGCAAGGGAGGCAGATGTGAGTGAGCACCAAGGAGCCGCTGGAAAGAGCAAGAGAGAAAAAATAAATACATATAGCTATAGAAATGTGGTTTAGAGCTGTTTAGGCAAGGTGCTGCCACGAGGTCAGTCAGGGCAAACAAAGAAACAGCAAAACAAATGAGGGAATAAAACAGAAAGAGAGAACAGCTGACAGAGCCTTCAGCAGCAACAAGAAACAAATCCTGGAGAGGTCCAGGATGAGTGACCTTGTAAGCCTGATGAACCTCGGGCTTAAAGCCCTCCCATTATTAGAGTCCGGTTCATCTTCTTCAGCTTGCTGCAGCTCTGTTTCAGTTTTTGCAATTAATTTGTCCAAATCACTGGGATGCA
Source organism: Neoceratodus forsteri (assembly GCA_016271365.2). Classification (NCBI taxonomy): domain Eukaryota; kingdom Metazoa; phylum Chordata; order Ceratodontiformes; family Ceratodontidae; genus Neoceratodus; species Neoceratodus forsteri. The sequence continues at coordinate 252,843,017 of CM028137.1, read as the reverse complement.
TAATTGTATGTATCTGTTCTCCTGGTCGAAAGTGAAGGTTTGCTGGGTAAACTGAGTTTAAGAGTACTTTCAACTCTCTTATCCGACACTTTCCTCTATTGAAACACTACTGTTTCTGTCAGGGGGTAAAATGTAAGTCAGGGTAAAATTAAATGTTACTCCCATCAACATCCAAGTGTTTTTTGCAGCTAAGCTGCTTTTAACAACGGAGCTTGCTGTGCCACAGAACCCACCTTAATAATTAAGGTCCTAGGCACATTGCTTATGATGACTCTATGGGGGGGGGGTAACACTTCTGAATCTTAGTAGGGTTTCCTAGATATTCAGACTCCCAAACTTACTGAATCTAGGAAACGATAGCCTGTGCAGGGGCTATCCCTTTAAACCCTCATGTAAATCATTAATGCATATATTTTGTTTCCATAACATGTTTTCTGAATGCTCCAATCTTGCTTTAAATATACTGTTTTCAGTAACCAGAGCAGCAGACACAAACAAGGCTCTTCTTATAACAGCTATCACCTCCTCGACCTCTACGCCCTGGGTCTTCACTCTCTGCTCCATTGTCTGTAACCTCAGTGAAAAATATGAACTTTGAATTAAAAAGCTCCAATGACTGGTGCATTTTTGCATGGTTTGATGCAAAGTAATGAGGGATGCCACTGAGTCACTGGACCCCAATGTTTCAGCTGCCATTCCTGATTCCTTAGCCTACTGTTTAGGCTTAAACTGGAAAAAACAGTACCATGGTCTCCCACACTCAAGTGTGGGGCTGGTCCAAATGTGCACCTTGTGTACAAAAACATTTTGGTCTACTTACATAAAAATAAATAAATAAATAAAAATAATTACTTTTTGAACCTAATCTGAAAATCAGTTCAAGGAAATAATTAAGAATGACAGTTGTGGTGGGGGGCAGCCTACAGCCAACTAAGGCAGGACACAACTCCTGTGAGCTCCCTCTCAGCGTTTATTACATTTTTGTATTTCTGTTTTGTATTTATTTATTTGACCAGGAAAGAGCTCCATCGAGTAAAGCTCATTTACAAGGATGTCCTGGGTAGGTCTGACTACAATACAGTAAACAATTTGATAACATTGGAATAATATCAAAACAGTAAGCAGTTTGATAGTATAGGAATAACAGAAAATAGCATATAGAAAACAAAAAGGCAATGCAAATAGCTATAACAGGTATTGTGGTACTGAGCAATATGAAATAGCTGAGCATAATATACAGTGAACAGTTTTTACATATTTTTGTTAGTTTCAGTAGTTGCAAACTATACATTTTTCATAATACCATTACCTGCTGCTGTATGTGGGATCCAGTGCTGAAACTGAGAGTGCCAAACATGGGGAAACTGAGACAGAACACACCCCACAGGAACCGTCGACTACTAAACAGGACAAAGCTGGTGCGGCCCACTGCAGATAAGATGGAGGTGGGTCAGGTGATTGCAAACTCCTGAACAGTGAGGTCCTCCAGGCAGTTAAAGATTTGGAGCACTTTGTCAAGGACCTTGACAAACCAAAAAAAAATGGATACTTTGCTTTCAACAACCGTGTTACAGTTGTAAAGACAAAGTTTGATCTCATTGCCTCAGTCACAATGGAGGCCTACAAAAAAACGAGTACAGAGGCTTGGCTCAAATAACTTGACAATGGAGCCAGGTTGGCCAGTGTTCATTTGCTGGGGGTTCCAGAAACTGCAGAGGGACAGGACCTGCTTTCCTATGTTGTACAGCTTATTAAGAACAAGTTACACACTGATTTAAATTAACCCGTTATCAATACCTCTCTGAGATTCTCACAATTCCCGGAAAAATAGAAAGCTGCCTTGGTGATACTTGGCTTTAAGAGCAGGGATCGAACCTAGACTAGAAACTATAGACCAATCTCAATCCTCCTGTCACTTTCCAAAGCACTTGAAAGAATATTGGCTGATCAATTAGGATTCTAAGTATACCTCCCTGACAGCAACACCATTACAGCAAACTACGTCGATGCTGACTACATCAACAGTTTGCTGTATTGGTTCACCAGAGACCCGGGTACACTGTCTTCAGGTCCTGTATCCCTCCCCAAGGAGCTGACTATATTTAGAATGGGGATGTGGGGCAGAGCCCTACATGGTGTTTAAAGGATACCCCCTGATAGAAAAAAGAGACTGGGAGTCCTTCGGGATTTATGTCGACTGCAACTTGCGGTCAACATAAATTCCGTCGCCGTGATGCCAGTCAATTAAATTGTTGTCGAACAAGCATCATAGAGCCAGGAGAGTATAATACTTTGGACCAAGTTACCCTAGTTGGAGCAGCTTTCATCAACTTAACGAAAGCGTTCGTTATGGTAAACCATGACCTTCTTATCGAACAGCTACCATCCTTAGGCCTCTCTATTGATCCTGTTGCATGGTTTAAGAGTTACCTTCATTCCTGCTCCCAGCAAGTCAAGATTGATAATGTTCTCTCAGATAGCAGACCAGTCTGCTCTGGAGTTCCACAAGGGTACTACTTAGTCCCCTTTTGTCCAGTATATTCCTCAACCAACTACCTTACTCCTGCCAGGGACGCATCCTGCTTTACACAGACAACACAGTCCTGTTTACCAGTCATCCTGATCCTAAAGAACCGGCACACAACTTACAGAGAAATTTCATGGAGGTAGAGAGGTGTTTCAGTGAGCATAAACTCATCATGAATTACAAGAAAACAAAAACAATGTTGTTCTCCAGCACCAAAAGCAAATATAAATCTTAGCCACTCTTAAATCACAAATGTAGTGGATTCACCACTAAAACTACTCCAGCACTTTCAATACCTGGGAGTTACTGTGGACATTTATTTTGTTTATTTAGTTTTTGTTGACCGGGTAAGTGCACTAGACAAATCCTGCCTATTTTCAGGCACGACCCGGGGGAAGGGGATACAGATGAATGCCAACTGATCTTGAACCAGATTAAGCTGTTGGTGGTATTTTTAGTGAATGGGGGAAATTTGGCCAGGACACCAGGGAAATTCCCCTACTCTTTTCGATAAGTGCCATGGGATCTTTAACATCCACCTGAACTACCACCAATCCAGGCAGATCACCTTGTCCTGTTCCCAACACATCAACACTACAGCCAAGGCAGTCAAAACGTGCATTGGTCTGTTACATAGGCATAAGAATTACCTTACCGCTGAGGCTCTTAGTCTGGCCATACAGAGTTCCGTGGTTTTGCTTGCAACTATAGCCTAGTGATCTATGGCTCTGCTACTGACATGGCCCTCCACTGCCTCAAAGTGGCCTTAAACAGAGTATCTTGGCTTGTAACAAGCTGCTTGGGTCACACACACATGCAACCTGTATGCCCAGGCTAACTGGTTACAGTTCACAGGTAGACTCAGGTACCAATCCTGTATTATGACTTAAAAGGTAAGCCTAGACCTGGTGACTCCTGGGGTACAGAAGCTACTCACCCCTTATGAATCCAACTGCTAGACTAGAAGCTCTGAAAGTCTGATTTTCAACATTCCCCATGCCCGCACCTCACTAGGACAAAGGTCCATTGCGCACTGAGCTCCTAAATGGCTTAACAATCTTCCTCCAGACATCTCCTCAATGGGTAAAATAGGCCCCTTTAAAAGAAAGCTTGGAAATCATTTAATTGTGAATTGCAGTTGTGATTGCTTTTCTATAATCTCTTCTCCCATAATATCTGTTTGGACCATATATATCACCCACCAATAGGACTCGTTTAACAGTCTCCCAGCCCGCATCACTCTAGACCCTCCCCACCGCTCTCTTTCCCACCTCCTCCATCCCTCCTCAAGCCAGTTGGGCAGTCTCGAATGACTGCCGCATCACTACCCTGAATTATATATTTTTCTCATCTTTTGCTTTCATCTGACGCGCCTTCTGGGCTGAACTATTTTCCCATGTCAAGTAATTCCTATAGTTAGTTCAGTCTCGATGGTTTTAAAGTTGGTATTCATTGTACAATACCAACATTTTACACACTGTTATTCTGTATTGTCTAAGCTAACTATGTATATTGTTTTTTCCTGAATTACTGTTACATATTTATTTTGTCTCAACTCTGACATGGAACCTATGTAATGAGCTTGTTCTCAAAGGTGTTAATCCAAGATTGCAATAAAAAAAAAAAAAATAATAAAGTAAACTTATTGGCTCCAGTTATAAACTCTATTGAATTAACCCTAGAAGCATTCATTTAAATCAGATCTACCCTGCATGATCCTAACCATTACTGCTGGGCCACATGACAAAGATGCAGCTCTAAATGCTGCAAAAGGAAATGGTAAATTGCTTTAACTGGTGGTGCAAGAGTATTCTTCTTTCCTGACTTAAGCTGTGTCACCAGACAGCTTCGGAAGGTGTTCAATGCTGTCCATGGAGACTTAGACCCCATCCATACTAGAGGTTTTAAAACAGTTTAAGTCACTTAAACAGTTTAAAATTTGGCTAACACAGCTCACATCCACACTACAAGTGGGTTAAACATGGGTTCAAAAAACGTTTTAAAGCCTTGATAGGACCTAGGCTTTAACACATTTTTTTTAATGGATTACAATCAGTAGTTAAATTGGAAATGTTTAGATAGGGGAACTCTCACATTTAGATTTTTAGATGGCAGGACTGTCATTTTTTAGGTGGTGGAACTTATCTATAGTAGTCAATGGAGAAAGATGACAGAAGTAGTAGAACTATCATACAGTTTTTTAAGAGCTGGTGAAACTGACTTCCTGTGGGCTCCTGCCCCATTTAACTCCATATTACAATAAAGAACCATGTTTCCTGCAAGTCTGGAAATGCAGGCACAGTTCTATCTCTGCTTCAGCCCCAGAAAGCGTCTTTGGCAAGCCCCATTGAGCACAATCAGAGCAGCAAGTGTGAACCCTGCAGCACAGATGTTTGTCCATGCTAAAACATTGATTAACTCAATCCAGGTTCAGCAACATGGTAAGTGATAAAACATTTTATAAAAAGTTATAACTTACCAAGTTGTTGTCTGGACTGGGCCTGAAAATCATTTGGAATAACCCACTCCCTACAGCTTACAGCCAAGATTAAAATATCATATGCTGGCAGAATCTTAATTTTTAATGACCTGATGGAGACTGGGATATGAGTGCAAATAAAAAGAGATGACTGCAGCCGCTACATGCATTCATGATTATGAGGATGAGGACTGAAACATTTGTTCATGTGTGCTCTTTATTTTGTAAAAGTACTGAGCTGATACAGCTATCCTAAACCCAAGTGTTTATAGATTTTAAGATGCATATTTCAGCTGGCCCATTGGCACAGTGGTTGGATTTCTGCTTGCGACACCAGCGACTTAAATGTCACTGGAGGGCCGGCCAGGGGAAGAAGGCTTGATGGTCTGACAACTGCTCGCCTTCTCCAGGGGGGAAGGTGGGAACTTGGTTTGGTGCCTGATAACTTTCGGTGGAGACCAGGATATAGCAGCATGCCAACCAACTGACTGGGGGGTGTGGTGGACAGCGGCGTTAAGCCTAGACATCAGGGCACACCACGCCCCCGGGGAGAAAAGGAGAAAAAATTCTCCACCACCTCAACCGGATAATGGCTATCTAGTCCCTCTGCTACTACAAGTGCCCTATTTGGGCCGCAGAGACCACCTCAGCAGTCAAGGGGCCAAAGATGTTGCGCTTGACTGCCCCCCACTAGCACCTTTCTCCTTGGAGGAGGAGAACCCAGCCAGTGAAAGAGTAATGCTGGATTACCCTGAGGGTGGCTGCCATCTGAGGTAGTGGATGGTGGCAATTGGCGGGGGTGCAGGTGAGCGGTGGGGGAGTCCATAGATAGCCTGAAGAAGAGGCCGACGGAGGACACACAGAGGAGGATAAAAAGAGCATACAAAAAAAAAAAACAGATGCATATTTCAATGGGGTTGGTATGGTACTAGGGAAAGTGGGCAATATTCCATAGAACTGTTACTTCACACTGATGCAGGGACATACATCCTAGGGATGCATAAGTAATACTCCCCCTATACAGAGCATATGTGTTGCTCCTTCTAGACTATGGGGCCCCAGGTTGATGTCCCTACAAGCAAAAAAATATGGAACAGGTTGAATGGATTCAAAGAAAGGATACAATCTGATATCTACTGTATGAATCCAGACTTAAGCAACTCAACTTAATGTCGCTGGAGCAGCGACAACTACGTGGGTACCAATTAACCCTGTTTCATGTTATGCAAGACCCATATTTGATAATGGATCTGAATTTAAATTTTAAACAACTCAACATTAATACTGGAGGACACTCACTCCAATTAAAGGGGGAAATCTTTAAAACTACAAGAAGAAAGTATTTTTTTACACAATGTGAGGTTAAGGTTTGGAGTTTTTTACCCATTGAGGTTATTTCAAGCAACTCTAAGGATGAATTCAAGAAGAGGTTAGATAGAGTCTAATTGAATGAACCAGGATTAAGTTATTACTAATCAGTCAGAGCAACATGGGCATACCAAACTTATCGCTCCCTCACCTCCTTAGTACGAACCTTAGTATGAAGATGTGTTTTATATACAAAGAAGTAACCCTCTCATTATACTTTCTCAGTCCTCTTTGGTGCCCTCCACATAGGTGGAGGAAGACAAGATGCAGCAGCCGCATGGTCAGGAAAGCGGCAGCACTATATGCACCATTTTCTGCACTCCTCCTGCACAGACCTGAACTGTCTAAATTCCCTGGTCGACCTCCCGATCGGTTTGGGGGTTCAGCAGATATGAGTAAATTCCATTCTGTCTTACAATAGTTAAGGTTCCTGTGTGTAACCAAGACTGTTTGTACAGGTTTAGTACTTGTATTATTTATTTTCTACGACACAAGCTCTACTAGTAGCTGATGATACTATTATACATCTATTAATATCTGAGCAAAAATAGATATTCCTTACTACTGTTACTACTTGCTAGATAAAAGAGATCAAGTTTGATACTGCCATAGGATGTTTGTACAACTTGTTTTAACTGTGTTAATTGTGTTTTATATTTTAAAGTTGTGACTGTTAGAGTTATTTATTTATTTGTTTTTGATTATCGGGTAAGTGCACAAGACACAGAAAATGCCTATTTTCAGACATAATCCGGGAGGTTACATAGCACACTTATATAGTAATTTGAACAAGGAAGGAACTTACTTCTATAATTGTGATAAGACCAGGAGTCAAGGAAACTAAGAATATAGTAATAAATATTATACAGCAGCAATGAACACTAACTCATGGAGATACAAATTATACGTCACGATGTGCATTCCTATCCTTTTGAACACTATCTGGGATCCATGGATTTTAGTAGAGCCACAGGTGGTCTTTAAAAAGTGTGCACATTCCAGTACTTTATCAAACTCTACTTGGTGCATAGTACGTGGTACATGGTCATGTTGTTAACTGTCATTAGGCTGCTATTGTTTATTAAACATATAGGTATCTCCCACCCATGAGTAATGTTGGGCTGCAAGATTAGTCTTCTTGTTAATGGCATGTCTGTATTCTTTCTATTCCTTGCAAGCAAGTTTTTATTTGTAAAGTATTTTGCATAATCGAATAAAACTAATGTTTAAAAAAATGACATTTTACCCCATCAGTTTAGTGTTGGTAGTATAGCCTAGAGGTAAGTGTAATAAGTTGTGAATGAACTTGGCACATACAGCAGACCTGGGTTTGATTCCTACAACCTCCATTTGCTGCTGTGTGACTCTGAGAGCAAGTCATTTAACCACCTCAGTGCTCCCAGGTCACCCCCCAAAACAGGCACTTGAACCTAATAGGCCTTACCTGGTTACCAAAGAATAAAAAAAATCAAAACTCTCATTTCAGGCACATGGTGACCATACACAGCTACCATTTCAAACCACAGCTACATTTTTTATCTCAGTAGTTCTTCGCAGCAGTTTTGTCCAGTCTCAGAAACAATATCTTCATTTACTCCCCAATTCAGGTTGCAAATGAGATAACCCTTGTATTACACAAAATAAATGACCATGGTGCATGTCTTGAGCTCCCACTAACTTCAAACAAAGTCCTAATTTAAAACAGATAAAATATATATATATACTGGGTGGGATATTCAAAAGGGTTGCGGTATGCGCAATAGGGTTGTGCCAGCGCAAGTCCGAAAATGCGCCATTCTGCGATATTCAGCAGGAGGCAGTTGCGCCACTGAAAACATGCTGAGCAACAGCACAATGCAAATGAAGGTATGCGCAACTGAAGGGTGTGGAACCATGCATAAAGTGCGCAATGCGATATTCAAAGGCTTGCGCAATGCGCAACAGTGGATCAGGTGGAAGTTGAGCCACGGCGAAAATGACCAAAATAAAGGCTCAAGGAAGAGGCGCAAACGCGACACGGAATGCACATGAGGCAGCCAGACAGAGCAGGCCACAGCAGCAACCAGTGCAGGCCAGGGAGTAGTGAGGACAGAATAGGGGCAGCTGAAGGTGTGTGGGGCCACAGAGTGCAGAGGCCAGTAGGTGTACCTGGTGCAGTGGAGGTAGCAGTCAGGACAGTGGGGGGAACAGATCAACAACAGCTGGGGAAGGGACACAAGCCAGGGAGATGGACAGTGCCAGCTTAGACATGGAAGCTGTAATGAGGGAGGTGAGAAGGCATGCTGCAGAGGGACGTGGCCGTGGAAGGGCCCATCGGCGGTACACCCCCAACAGGCAGTACCGTGCCCGCATCAGCTTTAAGCTGTATTCAGATGTCGAGATTGTGGGGCGGTACCGCCTGCACAGGGCAATACTGAGGCGGCTCTGTGAGCTGTGCAGTGATGTGATGCAGGCACCCTCACGACGGAGTCACACTCTGTCAGTGGAGACAAAGGTAACAGCTTGCATGTGCTTGCTCACCACAGGTACCTTCCAGAGGCCAACAGGGGACACCACCGGCATAACACAGTTGGCCACATCACGCATCCTCACCCAGTTCCTCAGTGCACTGTTGCCACATGCTGCGGAGTACATCCATTTCCCCAGCACCGCGGCAGAGCGTGCAACAAACATACTGGAGTTCCACAGGGTAGCACGTATGCCTGGCGTGCTAGGGGCGATAGACTGCACCCATGTGGTCATTTGCACGCCACCTGGCCCCAATGGGGCTGCATATTGCAATCGGAAGGGGTTCTCCAGTGTCAACTGCCAGGTGGTGTGTGATGCCAGTGGGCGCATCATCAATTTCTGTGCCACGCACCCTGGTGGAGCACACGTTTCATTCATATGGTACCAGTCTGCACTGTGCCATTGATTCAAGAGTGGGGACATCCCAAAGGACATCTAGTGGGTGAGTATGCATGTAGGATTGGCAAAGTGGGGGCAAGGGTGGGTAAGCCACAGGTGCCATGGGAGTGGCACACAGGGCTAGGGGCAATATGGGCCTGAATATGACACTAACCTCCACTATCTCCACACAGGTGACAGTGGATACCCACTCCGTCCCTGGCTGCTCACACCCTACCAGCACCCCATGACCCCATCGCAGCAATGCTTCAATGAGGCACATGCCACCACACGCAACATCATCGAGCGGGTGTTTGGGATGCTGAAGGCACGCTTCCGATGCCTAGACACCTCCGGCGGTGCCCTACAGTACAGCCCATCAAAGGCCTGTGGGATATTCCTGGCCTGTTGTATCCTGCACAACATGGCCAAAGACTGTGGATAGCCGCACAGGTCGAGGAGGGGAGAAGCGATGGGATGCTGGTGACGCCGGTGATGATAGGGATGAGCAGCCCCCCCTTGGACGGCATGACCCCCGACTGATCCGGCTGGCCCAGCTGCACCGGGACACCATCACAGAGGAGCACTTTGCACAACACAGGTAAGTCATGGGGCCATGTGCAACCAACACTGTCCAGGGCACAACTCACATACACACAGGGTAACACACCAGGGGTACATGACGGTGAGGGGAGTGGAAGGGTACAGGAGCACAAACACACAACCAGGGAGGGGTGAACAGTCACACGCCATATGGACAGATACACACACACACCAGGCACAAAGTCCACAGGGGCAGGTGCACAGCAGAGCAGGAACAGACATGTGAAACACACACATCCACAGGCCACCTCCACCACCTGTACTGTCCATGTACGTGTGTCAGATGCTGGGCACCCTTGCACCTTTGTGTACAGTGCAATGCAGGCATCATCATGCACACACACCTGTGGACAGCAGTCGGGAGGGTGTGCAGGTGGTCTGTGTGTCGGCGTATTGGGCAGGGCACCCACTGGTGCACTGCCCACCATAACACACATTGCACACAGGGCAGCACCAGACAGGGCCCGCACTGGGAGACAGGTCAATCATGTGGCACTGTGCCACGGCCACCTCAGATGCATGGGCGGCCCCACTGAGACCCAGCAGCACTGGCAGACTGAGCATGGGCCACTTGGGGTGGCACCGATGGACCACCAGGGGTCCCACTGCACAACCGTGACCTTGTCCGCACAGGGGTCTGCAGCATACCAAACATACCTGCACCAGGGGTGCTCAGGATGCCCACAGCTGAACCTGGCATCAACAGGCTGGGTGTCGTACGATGCCGGGAATGGGGAGTGGATAGCATACTGTGTGGCATGTGCGGCACAGGGGCACCTGACTGTGTGCCCAATGCAGCCATGACAGCAACCAATGCCTGACTCTGCCTGTCAATGGTGGTGGTCACATCCATCCGCAATTGGTCAATCCCTGCAAGGATCCTCCCGTTGTCCCTGCTGTGCTGCTCCACAGCCACACACAGTGCCTCTACAGACATTGCAACCCGCATCTGCTGCTGTACTGATGCCCGCAGCAGGCAGGTGTGCTCGTCAAACGGGTCGTCTGCCACATCGGCAACCTGTCCCTCAGGGTACGGAAGGGCCTGATGTTCATCACCCCTTGAGGGTGGGTGCTGCTCACCAGGACCAGGTATGGGCAGGTCAACAGGCAGTGTACATACGCCACCGCTGAACCCTGTACCCCCAGACCCGGTGGGTGACTGCTGCTGCTGCTCCCCCTCCGCCTGCTGTGCCCAAGGGTCCAGTTGTTCCACTGCTGTGTCCACAACAGTGCCAGTGACCTGTACAGCCACCAGTGCTGTCCCACCAGTGCTGACAGGCACAGCCTGGGACTGTGCTGACGTGCTGGCACACACATTGGAACCAGCTAGGTCCATGGGCACGAGCTGTCCTGCTGTGTGTCCATTATGTGACACACATGTATCAATGCCCATAGTGGTCGTTGCATCATCAATGATGCAGGTTCATGCCACAGCCACAGCCACAGCGTGCTGGCATGCTTGCATGCCAGACCGCTGAGACACAGGAAGGGCACCCCCTACACCTGTCTCACCGACATCGGAGATGGCAGCCAGGCATACACACTGGTGCAAAGCACGCCGGCTACCAGCAGAGGTGGATGGACCCTCCTCCAACTCTGGCTGGATGTCCACAGTGGACGGGCCCTTCACCACTGTCCCTTGCAGATGCACAGGATCTGTAACAGAAAGTGAGAACATGTTAGTGCATGGGATCCAACTCCCCCCCGACCATGTCATATCATGCAGTGATGGGCTACCACCTGTCTGGAAGCCACTTCCCAGAATGCCCTCGATGGCACTGCGTTGCATGGATGCAGCAAGACGGTCCTCCGCCGGGGTCAGCTGCACCACCTCCGGCTGGCCCCCGCCTGTAGCAGTGCTTGCCGCCCTGAGGGCTGCCATCTTGTCCTTCACCCTCTTCCTGTCGGTCCCCATCTTCTTTTTTACATTCCTGCACGGAGCTCTGGTGGCTTCCATGCAGGTTTATGGTGTGAGTCACCCCCTCCTGTGTAGCAGCACGGGCCTGAGGGGTGCCTCGCCATCCACTGAGTAGTGGCTCTTCTTCCTGGTAGGCCTCGAAGAGTGCCTCTGTCTCAGCTTTCATGAAGTTGGGCCTCCTCTTCTGCCCACCATCATCCTCCTCACCCATTCCTGGCTCAGCCATGTCACAGTCTGTATGGGTGAAAGTGGACACCTGTGACTGTGCAGTGTACAGCAATACCCTAAGACCATAGTCCAGAACATCAAACAGCATGCAACTCACCTATCACCTGCAGTAACCCGAATATGGCCACTGCAGATCAATGTTGCACATTTATAGCGCAATGCATGCAAATTAGGAGTGGAGCAACTTTAATGAGATGCAAATCACGGCGTTGTGCCATTGAATGGCTGATCAGCTGATATGCATATGACGGCTGAATATCACGCTGTTGCGCTTTGCGCAATACGGTTGAGCCGGCTGAGCCAATGGCGCAGTTCTGTGACTGCGTAGTACACCGCACTGCGCATGCCCAGGTAGCTTTCGCAGGCGTCTGCCGTGCTGATGACGTGATGTGCCTGATCGGCAATTCAGGACACGGCCACCATTGTGCCAGTGGCGCTACAGCGCTGGTCACCACATGGTGCTGTGGCACAACTGTGCAATAGTCCACTGTGGCAATGGCACGCAGGTGACCGATCGCGCTGGACATGTAGACGTCCGATGGCGCTGTGCGTGGCCTTGCACCAGAGACCCATGACCTTGTGCCCGACCTTTGCCCCCTTGGCGCTGTACGTATGGCATGTCTGCAGTTCTATCGCGCTGTTCGGTAACAGCACGATAGGGATCAACGGCGCTGTACGAACAGCGCGATAGGGACTGACGGAGTTGTATTGAGCAACATTTCCATCGCAATAGCGCCAGTGGAGCACCATATTGCCTACTATAAACCTGCAGGAATGGCATGCAGGAGAGCTCCACAGTGGAGTGCTTTGGAGCTGGCTAACCTGGTGGCTGTGGTGGAGCCTCACCATGGGCCACTGTTTGGGGAGGAACCCCTGAACATGGCCCGCACCCATGTGTGGCAGCAGGTGGCCACTGATCTTGAGCAGGCCACTGGGTGGTGGAGAACACCGGAGCAGTGCAGGCACCGCTACAGTGACCTGCACAGGAGGGAGCGGGCACTGCTGGCATGCCTCAGGTCACGTGCCAGGAGGGGCGTGGTGCCTAGGCCAGGTGGGTGAGCTGTCTATGCACCTGTATTGACCGCATGGGTAACACTGTGTATTGTGACCAGTGCATGGGGGAGGGTTGGTCTATGGTTGGCTGTGATGGTGTTTGCAGGTGTGTGATGTATGGGCCTGGCTGTGTGGGCAGGCACACTCATTGGGGCAGGGGGCTGTCTGCTTTGGGATTTCACTGATGTGTTTCTCAAATTTTGTTTCCCACAGGCGTGGAGGAGCGGAGGCGGGCCCGGGATGAGGCTCAGAGAGGCATTGCAGAGGTGGCTGGCCGAGGTGGTGGCGGTGTTGGGCCACAGCAGCAGCAGCAGCCACAGCAGCAGCAGCAGCAGCTTGATGAGGGTGAGTGTCATTACATCATGGATGCTATTGCATGCTGTGGGGGGGGAAGGGCATGGCCACCATCCATGGACAACACTGCCATGCACGCGATGTGTGACAGTCAGCACTGTCCAGTGGCACTGCATGTCTGTGAGTGCATCACTGGTGGTCCATGCATGCACTGGGCACATGGCTGTGGCACCAACTTCCCACCATGTAGCCACGTCACTGTACAGCCTTGGTTGTGCTGTGCTGGTCATGGTTGGGGTGTGTGTGCAGTGGCACACATGGCTGTTGCTGCCTGGTTGGGCTTGTCTTGTGCACAGTCACTGTGGGTGGGTGCAGTCCATCACAGGGGCAGGGCACTTGGCTGTATGCCATGCATGTTGGGTGGGCTTCAGGGTTGTGGACAGTCTCAGCCATTTATTCTGTTCCCTTGTCCTAGGTGTCCGGGTCCTGTGGAGGATTGAGCAGGCTGTCCACCACCTGCTGGAGGTGTCAACGGAGTCCCTGGGCATTCTGAGGGAGATGCACCAGAGGGGAGTGAGGCGACGGAGAAGGCCACAGGACCAGAGGCAGCCTGATGCTGTGCAGCCTGGAGGGCAGTAGCTGCCCCACACCTACCCCCTTTACCCTTCCATCACACCCTGCCTTCCCTCACCCAGTTCTTCACCCCTGCCCCTTACCAACCCCTACCTTGTACCCGTACCCCCACCCCTTTCTTGTATATATCTGTATATAGTTGTGTGTTCCTGTTGATATTCTTTTATAAATATATTTTGATATGAATACTGTGGTGGTCTCTGATTTGCAGCTGGCTATGGGTGCTCAGTTGCAGTGGTGTGCATGGCATCTGGGGTGGTATTGTCCTGGGATTGTGTGTGTGTGTGCATAGGGAGGTGTCCCTGGTGTGGTAGTGGCTTTCAGCCGGTCTGGCCGTGTGCTGCCACACACCGCTGTGTGCTTCTGGTGGGTTTGGCTTGTATGGTTCTGTGGTACACACGGCTGCATTGTGCCGGGGAGGCATGGGGATTCCTGCAGTGACGGTCACAGTCACTGCTCATGGGTGGTGTCTTGGGGTACTGCATAGGGTGTGGCCAGTACAGGGGGGGTGCTGTACACTTGGGTTGTCCGCCCCCTTTGTGTGGCAGTCTCAGCTTTCCAGTGGGTGTGCTGGGGCACCATGGCCCAGCTGTGCTTTGTTGGCTTGTCCCCATGGGCCGGTGGATATTCCGTCCCTCCACCAGTGATGCTGTGCTTCGGGTGTGGGGGTGTATTGTAAGTTCTGCAGTGTGTTCCTGTGCCCATCTGTGGCATGGGTGGTGGGCCCCTGCCTACCTCCCTAGTTGTGCAGTTCCATTGCTCTGCTGCTGGGGGGCTCTCTGCTTGAGCTATGGCGCCTCTGGACTGCTCAGCTGGGCTGGCCTTGTTGCGCTATGGCGCATCATATGTGCTCAGCTTCCCCTTCCTGGTTGCGCTATGGCGCAGGTTGTGTGATATTCAGACGTTGGCTGGTTGTGCAATTTGACTTGCTCCATGTTTGAATATCACGATGTTGTGCATGTGCTCAATTGACTTGTGCTTGCTCCTGCTATTGCACACATTTTGGGCGCAGTTTGAATATCTGGCCCCTGTATATATATATATATATATATATATATATATATATATATATATATTTTTTTTTTCAATCTTCTTTTTTTATTCTATTTATGCCCATTTCTCATATCTGATCCTAATCTTTCTCTGGAGCCCCATGGTACCTCCAGTCACCATACCTGCTCGGGCCTCGCCATCCTCCCTGCTACCCTGCATTCTCCCTGAAGGCAGGGTGTTGGAGGTGATATACCCTGGACATACTGCTAACTTTCATAAGAAGACAATCTAGAGTGGATGGACAATCCTAGAGGCATTGGGGTCCTTTGTCCTCAGGAGCAGGGCCATTTTCCATGTTGCTACCAGACCCCTCAGATGCAGGCATGCAAGGGAGACCTAGATACACCTGCAAGTGAAATGTGCTGCAGGGTCAGTCCAGAGCCTGAGTCTGACCCAACAATAGTACCCTTCGCTACACTGCCACCTGTGGGTGCCCAGGTGGCAGTACCATAGCAAGGATGGAGACCTGCCCCAATGGGAGGAGGAGAGCATCTCTCCCCAGTCACCCCCACTGTTCTTGCCACCCCAGATGATCCAGGCTCATTCCTGAACCCGGATCTCTAGCATCATGACTGGTAGCCCAACTGTTGTACTGACAGGCTGACCTTTTTCAAGCTTCTTGAGCTCAGACCACATTACTATAACTCCAGTTACCTTTTGTTATGGAGTGATCTCCCAAACCTACTGTTTTAGATAGTATTTATCTATTTAAATGGCTGTTCTTACTGATTTTATTATTGTGTTAAAAATGTTTATTGTTGTTCTATTTGTGTTCTATATGTTTGTAAGGTGCTCAGAGCCTCAGGGATTGGGCACCCTAGAAAAAAATTGCCTTGCCTTGTTGGCAAAAGTAGAAGTTGCATGGATGATGGTGAAGCCACAAGCAGCAAGCTCTGTGGAGGCTGGATCCAGAAAAGGGACGGCCCTGACCTGTCCAACAGCGAAGTGTTAAAAGTTATCAAGTAGCTTGCAAATGTATGAAAGACATGGACAAGAAGTTAGATTCCTTCAACTTCTGTGTGGCAGTCACATAAATCAAATTGGAGGGAGTTTTGGCAGAGTTGCAACAAGCCTCAGACAAGGCCAAGAATGCTTTGGGCATCATCCAGGAAAGCAAACTGCTCAGAATGTGCCTGAAATATTTAGAAAATCATGCCTGCCAGTTGTATGTTCAACTCCTTGGAGTTGCAAAGGACTTGATGGCATTTGTGACAGCTCTCTTGCGATCCACATTGAACATGGAGGGTTTCATCACAAAGGCTTTAGCCAACAAGGCAAAGCAATTTTAGTTCTCTTTATTACACCGAGCACTTAACTCTCAAGTGTTATGCTTATTACTACTCCCAATGCACATGATCCAACTTTGTATATTGTAACCCCTCATTACCATGTTTATATTTTGTTAGATGTTGCTATTTGTTCTACATATCCTGTTAATAATTCCTGTATTAACCTTATCCCTCTGTGTAACTGTTCTCATTATTTAATTTGTCTTGTGTATTGTTCATGACGTGGAACCTATGTAAAGAGCTTCTAGCTCAAAAGGTGTTATCTGAGATTTTAATAAATTAAAAAAAATAAAAATAATTACCCTGATGGGAAGAAACACAGACCTGGAGGGCCCCAGGACCATTCTGATCATCATGGCAGGCATTTACATTTGAGACTGAAGTTTACAGGCCACTAAGAATAAAGGAAACATACAACTACTGTAAATGACGGTACCAGAGTATTTTATTTCCCCTGACCTCTCCTATGCAGAGAAGTAAGGCTTTTGATTCAGTGTGCCTGTACCTTAAACAAACAGGTATTTCACACTCCCTTCTCTTGCTGGTAAAGCTTCAGATAAGGTTCTGAAAATAAAAGAGAGCTTCAAGCACCAATGAGCGGAACTGGGTTCAGAGGAAGATGCTAGTTGATCAATTCGTTGAGACTGTTGGTTCACTTACTGGACCTATACACATCCATACAGTGGTACTTTCTGTAATCATTTACTTTTACGTTGTATAAAATTATTGAGCCTGTTTGCCAAGTTGGTGGGGGGGGGGGTTCTAGTATAATTGCACGCAACTGGATCACTATACAATGCAAGAAGCAGATTGAATGCTTAACTTTTCTTTCTTTTAAGTTCCATTAAGTGTATTAGTGTGTGCATCCATGCAGGAACAAGATGGCCATGACCACATGGTCGATACCTCATGGCGCTATGTGTGCATTCCCTCACTGCCATTACAGATAGCCTTCTCCTCTGATCCACTGCAGCTGTTATAATTTGTAAGGTAACCACAGCTCTTCGGTTTTTCAAATGTGAAACGGGCCTTTAGGGGATGGTTTAATTGTTTTAAAATATATTTGCAGTTAAGATACAAACCCTTTGCCGGCTGTGACAAGGTAGGTCTGCCCGTTGCCCTCTCCAGTCACTTTCAGAACCAGTGGCTTCAGTGGAAGCCAGACCAGGATTTGGCACGAGATGCCTTTTTGAAGTTGGCCTTTGAGAATACTGTACAGAGAGACCTGCAAACTGGCAATCTGCCCTTAATTGGATAATTGGGAGCAGCTGATAATCAGAAACACCTGCAGGCTGAGGCGCTAAATAAAAAGAATATACCTCAGTGTGAAAGGGTTTATATTTTGAACTGGAATCTATAGGGAGATAATTTCTGCAGAGCACAGAGCTAAAGTGGAGCTCTGAAGAACTTGTGGCTGAATGTATAGGTGGAGATTAATACTACAATCAATCATCTTTATTTTACCAGGCGAAACACCATTGAGACAGACTCATTTGCAAGGTGGACCTGGGTAAGTCATAGCAAAACACATAAGCTAAATGTTCCTATTATACAATGAGACAATAGTCCATGTAGAGCAAATATGAGCTAGACATACAAGCCAGAGACAGGTAGAGCTGGGGAAGTCTGCCCAGAGGCCTGCTTGAAAGCAAGGAGAGCTGATGAAAGCTTTGGGAGAGATACAATTTAGTGTAGGCTGAACTGGGGCCCTAGAGTTAGTGGCCAGAAAACCTAAGGAAAGGAGAGAGAGAGAGAGAGAGAGAGAGAGAGAACTGATTCAGTATAGGCTGAATTGGGCCCTACAGTTAGTGGCCAGAGAGGTTCAGGGAGAGGCAGTTTACCATAGTCCTGCAGTATAAAGAAGGAACATTGCTGGTGAAAGATTGTTCTCAGAAATCTGGATGAGAAATCATTTAATTTTCAAGTGATAATTGATAATCAGGTAGCAGTACCATGGTGAGAAGTACCTTTTGATGGGGATGGATTTCAAAATCTAAAAAGTACTAGTGAGGGTGTCCCCAGACATGCAAAGAATGACCCAGATGTCAAGGAGGAACCTAGATCCATGAGAAGTCAGTCAGAGAATAAAGGGTTTCCCCAAGGTAAAGATGTTCCCAGAAACCAAAGTATCCCTAGATAGACCGAGTGACTTTGAAAAGTTTGAAAAATCCTTTCAGAAGGTTTGTAGTGAAGAGGAGGGACTAGAACAAATGTTCCCAAAGTTTGACCCTGCACGGTTTGGTACTGAAGGAAAGCTACAAAACTCTTGTAGGTAGAAAAGGCAAAAAAAAAGGTAGGAGCCCCACTCTCTGAGATAATCAAACCTGGGGATTTTAAGGATCTGGGTTCAAATACCAGCTGTGTGGTTCCAATACAGACACCCACGCAGACAGAAGTTTATATTGACCTATATGGAAAAGAAATGTATTTTAAATATATTTATGAATGTATGCAAATATATGTGTAATTAAATTGTAAAATATATTTCTATCATATGACTGAAGCATATCCAAAATATCTCAAATTGGCCAATTTGAAATATCCGATTTATGTGGAAAATATTGTGATACATACATTTAATATATATTATAAATATATTCCCATTATATATTTATTATAGATGCATGATATATGTGTAATGTATCAGCTAATACATCTTGGATGCTTAACAGATATGCTATTCGTGTAGTTGATGTAGGTCTAAAACATGTTGTAAATACATACATTTAAAAATATCTTAAAATACACAGGCAAAAAGATGACGAATTTGTATTTGTATTTATTTATTTTACCAGGAAAAAGCTCCATTGAATAATGCTCATTTACAAGGAAGTCCTGATTAGGACAGGTAACAATACAAAACAGTGAGATGACAATATATATATAATACGGTACACATAATACAGAGGCTAAAGTTAAAGTATAGATATACTTTTTGTGTAGTTGACATAGTTCTAAAATATGTTGTAAATATATACATTTAAAAATATCTTGAACTACGCAGACAAAAAGATGATGAATTAATTATGATGTAATGTATCTTTACCCATACATGTTGAATTCATCTTGTTAGCAACCATTTAAATATCTATCCTATCTATCCTTTAATAAACTCATGCAGAGAGTTTACTTCTCAATCTCATGCTTAATGAGGGCTTACATTAGTATTTATACCATGCCTACCTGGTTGTGTTTTAGGGCAGGTGAGTTCCTGTATGTGCTTGGTTTATACTCTTTGACTTTCTTTCTGGTCTGATGTGATTCCTGCAGTTGTGGTAGAGATTACCATAAATTGCATGAATCATCGCAAATGTGTCCAAATGTCTTAGTAGGGCGTAGACATTTGGATGCATGTGCGTGGATGCAGCATGCGTCCAAAATATGGATGTAAGGGCTGCATCCATGCCAATGAAAATCTCACCCATTGTATTATGCATGTAAACAAGGTACATCTTTTACTATAATATAGTACAAATAATGCATTCAATACATTTTTGCAGAATGTAATCTACATATATTTTAAAGGTATATGTAAAATATACGCCAATCATATTTATTAATTATCAAATGTATTTATGTATTTATTAAGTTATTTGAGTTTTGATGACTGGGTATGTCAACTGAGACAAAGTCCCTTTTTCAGTGATGACCCAAGGAATAAAGCATTCCAAGAACAAAACATAATACAGTAATACACATACAATAGTATAGTGCATCACAATATACAGTTAAGCCATAGGTAAATAACAACAGTACCCGAGTAGGCAATAACCAAAGGATTCAGGATTACAGGCAGTTTTCAGGTAGCCAGGGGAGGCAGGAGGCAGATTAACATTTTATACCATGTGCGGGGACATTTATACCATTCACATACCAGATGTCAACAATTTAAACAGCAATTCATTTATTTATGTATAACATATATTTAGAATGTATCAGTATACAATGGAGATAAATAATGCAAATATTCAAAACATTTTCAAGATGTATATCTGGTCAAACCTATTTTAACTATATATGAAATATATCTCAGATAAGATATGTCTAATACACTGAAAATGTAAGTTTGTTGAGATACACTTATTGTAGAAATTACAGCGTAAAATTAAACTTGTATACAAATACAAGAATTTTTCATTAGAGATCATTAAATTGTATATTTGTGCCAAGTATGACATATCTCATAGAAATCTGTAAGCAGCTAAAATGTATCTGCATAAATGTACATACGTATGTTCATAAATGTTTGTGATATATTTCAGTATAGTCAGATACAGTTTACATATTAACAAAATATAGTTATTTTTCATACAGGGATACACTCGGGTTAGTCAAAGAGGAACTAAGTGAGGAAATGCTGCAAAAAAGAGTTAAGAGACATTCAGATGTCATCTTTCAGGGTACTGGAACAAACTGAAAAGGGGAAGGCTAAAATAGTAGTCCTCAAATGGGAGATCCTGCAAGTGGAAACTGAAACACTCAGGATAGCCATAGATGAGCTATGTGATGAACTGCAATGAAAATGAAAAGAGATAGCTGAATTAAGCACACTCTGGCCAGAGTCAATAGGGCTACAGGAGAGGAATTTGGGTTAAAAATATTGAAAATTATTTTTCTTTTTATATTTTTACGCCTACTTTTCAACACAGTCTTGTGATGAACCTGCCTCATAAAGAAGGGTAGATAAAATGTTTATCTCCTAGCCTAAAGGTGATGTCATGCAGGAACTGCAAAATCAACTTTTGGACTACAAACACACATTTTGAGCAGGAGTTGAAAAATGACAGCTGTCATATTAATGAGTCACTGTACCAAAATGGCTATGTTGAAATGTTGGGGTAAAAATACTGAATATTACCAAAGTTATGAGCCCACATTTGTAAAATTCAGCATAGCCCTATAACTTAAAGCAACAGTGTAACAACTGGTGAAAATTTTGACCTATACTTTTCTATGCTATTTTAGACTGCCACTTACCTCCTAACTTGTATGATACCCTTCCTTCCACAATTTGAGTCTGTTTGAGTACCTTTTTCATGTCTGAAATAATAAAAGGAGCACTCCTTTTAATGTGTCTCAAGCAAGGTTTTCATCAGTATTTGCAGCTGTTTTTGAACAACTATTGTTCTGTAAGGGCAGACAGCACTGCCTGCTGCATAATAGTTCATTTTATTCACAACAGAAGTGATGTATAAACAACAGATGGTCAACATTAGCTGAAAATACTGATGAAGACCTGGTCTGCACCGTATTAACCCTTAGGCTGTCGAAAGAGATCATATAGAAATGTTGGACTGATATATCAGTCCATGGCATAGCAATGGTTAAAAGGAGCGCTCCTTTTATTATTTCAGACATGAAAGAAGTTTTAAAGCAGACTGAGACTGTGGAAAGAAGGATATCATACAAGTCAAAAGGTAAGTGGCAATCTAAAATAGCATAAAAATGCATTGGTCAACATTTTAACCAGATTATTGCACTGCTGTTTTAATAGATGAACATGCTAAAATCATACAACACAAGATTGTGCAAAGTATAATATCACCCCATATGAAATGTATTCAAAGTCAGGGAATGCATTACAATTTTTTTTGGAGGGGGCATTGAAAAAGTATAACTTGGTCCATAGGGAGGAAATTCAGATACAGCTTTACTTAATCAAGTCATACTACAGGGGGAACAGTGTCCACCCCAGGAAAGGAGAGCTGCTGATAGGTGTCTCAGTCCTGCTCCTACCTTCCACCCTGGCTGGCTCCCCAATGAGCCAAGGTAGTTCCCGAACCTGGGTCACCAGCATGACACAAGGAAAGGCTACATGCCTCAACCCTCTGCACCACCAGGTTGGCAGGTGATGGTCTTCTAAACTGATCTGCCAATAGACTGTGGACATGAAGACAGTAGAGCAGTCCACAGTGTTTCCCATCCCTTAGCTTTTGCCAGCACTGAGCCAATATGGCTGTGGAGAACTTTTTAGGAGTGTCAAGAGTGTTGAAAAGCATATGAGGTGCTCTTGCCGCACCAGAGTCAGATGTAACTGGTACTGCTGCTATTACAAAACTTCACATGTGTAATACTCACACATGTGCAGTTTGTCTCATAGTCAGCTGCAACATGGCAGAACTGACATGACTACATACAGTATGTGCCATACTCATATATGCATAATTTAAGTCAGCACCAGTAAAAGTAAGACCCCACTGAAAATGAGACGCTGCATCTTAGCCAGTCTAATGTGTATCAGTACATTGTAGACATGGGTAAAATTAGGGCCCCTCTGAAAATGAGATCCTGCATTTCATCAAAGCTATCCTGTGTCAGTACATTGCCAAAATGGATAAAAGGATGACCCACTGAATATGATATATATTGCATCTCAACCAGGCTATCCGGCTGTGTCAGTACATTGTAACAATGCTATAATACTATCAAGAGGTTCTGGAGACGTGAACATTGAGAGCAAAACTTGAGAAATTGCAACATTTTTCCATAGCCTCTGTGATATGTTGCAGGTGAGTTTTACCATTTAAAATAAATAAAAAGAGCCTTAACATTTGTTATAGTGATTTTACTGACAGGCATAATAAAGTCAGTTGTGTAACTGTATTGATTTGAGCATACAGGAAAATGTACATGAGTTTTGTCCCAGTTTTACATAAAAAATATGGAGAAAAGGAGGGTGACCTACAGAGAAATGCTTTGTTCAATCTGGGAACACTGCAGTTGACACCACTATCATTCTTTGTAATTCCCTAGAATGCCCCTTGCAACCTATGAAAACCCTAAATGATTAGCTGCCTAGCATCTCTTTACCTTTCCTACAAGTATAAAACCATAAGAGTTCCAATTGCCCCATAGTCAGCGGCAGCACTGACATGACTACATATGCGTCCGACTCACATATGCATAGTTTAAGTCAGTACTGGTAAAAGTAAGACCCCACTGAAAATGAGATACAGCATCTTAACCAGGCTAATGTGTATCAGTATAATGTAGAAGTGAGTAAAATTAGGACCCTCTGAAAATGAGATCCTGCATCTCATCAAAGCTATCCTGCGTCAGTACATTGCCAAAATGGATAAAAGTATGACCCACTGAATATGACATACTGCTTCTCAGCCAGGCTTTCCGTTTGTGTCAATACATTGTAACAATGCTAAAATACGATCAAGAGGTTCTGGAGACATGAGAACATTGAGAGCAAAGCTTGAGAGATTCCAGCATTTGTCCATAGCCTCTGTGATATGTTGCAGGTGAGTTTTACCATTTAAAATAAATAAAAAGAGCCTTAACATTTGTTATAGTGATTTTACTGACAGGCATAAGTTGACAGGCAGTCAGTTGTGTAAATGTATTGATTTGAGCATACAGAAAAATGTACAGGAGTTTTGTCCCAGTTTTACATGGAAATACAGAGAAAAGGAGGGTGCCCTACAGTGGAACACTGCAGTTGACATCGCTATCATTCTTTGTAATTCCCTTCCTAAAACACTAGCTCCCTAGCATTTAAAACCCTTCCTACATCCAATGCCACTAATTAGATCCAGAAAGGGTTAATATAAATCAGCTATTCAGAGGAAATGCTGACACACACACACACACACACACACACACACACTGGGAGAGTTGACTAAGACTGTAATTTGACACTACTGCAGTTGATGCAGTTATCTGTTGAATGTCATGTCACTAAATTATTACTCTCCAAAGATAGCAAGTCACATTGCAATGAAAAAAAGCTGAGAAAACAGTGTTGAAACTGGTCTAATCAACAGCCCTCTTGCATTAGCTCTAAAAATGCTATTTGCCAAGTTGGATTCAAAAGTAAGCATGTGTTTCTTGTACTCACTCACTGAACCTTTACATGTCTGGGGAGGAGAGGTGATTGTCCGCAGCATTTGTTTCTTAATCCCTAGGCTGCTGAAAGAAACATAGAAACATAGAATTTGATGGCAGAAAAGGACCGCTTGGCCCACCCAGTCTGCCCATTTCCCTACCTACTGAATAAGCTGCAGATCCTAGTTAACCAGCAGCCTACTTCTTCCCACCCCACCCCTAGAATGGCCTTATGACTGTCCCATGCATGCTTGAATTCCACCATTGATTTTGACTCACAACCTCCTCCAGAAGGCTGTTCCATGCATCCACAACCCTCTCTGTGAAAAATACTTCCTTAAATTACCTCTGAGCCACCCCCATCTTCAAATTGTGCCCTCTTGTTCTTGCACCTCTTTTTTAAGTCTACCCTCTTGGACTTTGTTGATTCCCTTGAGGTACTTGAATGTTTCTATCATGTCCCCACTCTCCCTCCTTTCCTCGAGGCTATACATATTAAGCTTCTTTAGTCTCTCTTCATATGTCTTCCGGTGCAGACCCTGCACCATTTTAGTTGCCCTCCTCTGGACAGCTTCCATCCTGTCTATGTCTTTGCAGAGATTGGGTCTCCAGAACTGCACACAGTACTCCAGATGGGGCCTCCTCAGCTGTCTGTACAGAGGGATAATAACTTCTTGTTTTCTACTGGTGATGCCTTTCCCTATGTATCCCAGTATCTCCCCAGCCCACCTTGCTGCCCTCTCACATTGCTTGCCCACCTTTAGGTCATCTGATATGACTACCCCCAGGTCCCTTTCCATTTTTGTTGTTGTTAGTATCTTACCCCCCCATTGTGTACTCTTCCCCTGGGTTTTTGTTTCCCAGGTGCATTACCTTGCACTTCTTAGCATTGAATCTAAGTTGCCATACATTTGACCATTCCTCTAACCTTGCCAAGTCCTTCTCATCCTTTCCACCCCACCATGTGCATCAACTCTGTTGCAGATCTTTGTGTCATCTGCAAAGAGACATACTTTTCCTTCCAGTCCCTCTGCAATGTCACTTATAAAGACATTGAAGAGACCAGTCCTAATACTGAACCCTGTGGTACCCACTAGTAACCCTCCTTTCTTCTGAGTGGACTCCATTTACTATTATTCTGTGTCCTATTCTCCAGCCAATTCTTTACTCAGGGTGTCATCTTGGGATCCACTCCCAGGCTGGCTAACTTGTATATTAATCTTTTGTGTGGGACTGTGTCAAATGCCTTGCTAAAGTCTAGGTAGGCCATGTTCACAGCCCCTCCCTGATCTACTGCTTTGGTCACCCAGTCAAAGAAATCTATCAGATTCGTCTGGCATGACCTTCCCGCTGTGAATCCATGCTGCCTGGACTCCATTTACTATTACTCTCTGTGTCCTATTCTCCAGCCAATTCTTTACCCAGGATGTCATCTTGGGACCCACTCCCAAGCTGGCTAACTTGTATATTAATCTTTTGTGTGGAACTGCTGAACTAAAATGAATCTATTTGATTGAGCCCTGGAGCGATGTTCAGTCTGTAGCACTACAAGGGTTAAATTGAAGGAATGCAAAGTGGAAGGATCATTCAAAAACTCCAAAGGAAGCGTTCTACGGTCTGAATCCTGTAGTTCATTTTTAGAGTTGATGCAATAGGGCTACAGGCTCCGCCTACCCGCAGCCCTAAAAATTAATATTCCAGGGGAAATGCTGTTAGCATGGGAAAATTTTCTGCCAGAAGTAAAAGTGGTTAACTTACTTGTCCTAAAATAAACTGTATCCCCACCCCGCTGTCTCAGTCAAGTATGTGATGTCTCACTATATTCAGAGAACAAAACTATGAACAGAAATCCATTCAAAGAGGAGAAACATCGCACACAGAATGTAGGTTGTTTTTGATGTTTTATTGATGATTGTGCATTTCTTATTGTGCTGTTTATTGGGGAATGCATTAGGTAGGCGTCACTTTGACCAGGATGCCTTTTTGTCCGACATAGCTTGCATTGACTAGCTCCCTCTCTATAGCTCATCTGATGTTCATACTGCACTAGATACTTTCTTGTCCAAATTCCTGGTATTGCAAGACTTCCACTGTAAACTTGTCACCAGGCGGGTCAGAAATAGGCAGACCCGATGGTTAAAATATAACCTATCTAAATTACGGCAGAGGGACAAGGCATGGCTCCACTATAGGAAGTCTGGCTCTCTACAGATCCTTGAGAAATATCCATAAAAAGGAGATCCAACAAGCAAAAAGCTCATACTGCAGAGATCTCTGAACTGACTCCCAGGGGGACCCCAAAAATGTTTGGTCCCATATAAAATTCTTCCTAGGATCCAGTCAGGCCACCACTCCAAATAACATGTCTCTCGGTGGCATCCACTGCAACAATCCCCTCACAATTGTAAATTTCTTTAATAGACAATTTGCTGACCTTAACTATTACACCTCCTCCTTCACTTCTTCATCATTCCTTATCACTTCTGCGAATACCACTGGACCTACTCTCCACTTCAAGGCAATTTCCAAACATGATGTTCTCCGACTCCTCAGTAACATCTCAGAGCATGCAGCAGTTGGATCTGATAACCTGGAACCCAAGTTTCTAAAGCTGGCAGCCCCCTACATTGCAGCTCCCCTTGCAAAGATTTTTACTCTCTCTCTCTCTCTGTGTCATTGCACAATACCGGATATCTGGAAAATTGCTAGGATTACCCCAGTGTTTAAAAAAGGTGACCCACTTGATCCATCTAACTACAGATCCATTGCCATACTATCTCTTCTCAGTAAAATTCTTGAGAAACTTGTCGCCACCCAAATTACGTCCTTCCTGCTGAAACACGACCTACTAACTTATGCGCAACATGGTTTCCACAAGGACCATAGTACCTCTACTGCCCTGCTACAATTGTCATCTGACATCCTAGTGTCCATGGACTTTGGTAGACTAACTGGGGCCGTCTTTATTGACATGACCAAAGCTTTCAATTTAGTTGACCACTCCATTCTAGCTGCTACCCTTAGCTCTCTAGGTTTAGCACCCAGCGTAGTAAAATTGTTTGCTAGCCTTCTTAAGGATAGGTCCCAATGCGTGGAATTTAATTCTACCTACTCAAACAATGTCTACATCAATATTTGGGTAGCTCAAGAGTCGATCTTGGGCCCTCTACTTTTTTCCATCTTTATCAATAGCATTAGCACCAATCTCCTTAGTTCTTCTTCTTGACTCTATGCAGATGATATCGTTCTGTATTACAGCTGGAATAGTATTGAGGACATAAATTCTAAACTCTCCTGTGATTATCAGCTTATCCAACTCTGGCTAACTGCTCACAAACTTGTTCTAAATAAATCTAAGACACAAGCTATGCTATTTGGCTCTTGTACCAAACTCAGACACTCCCAAACTCAACTTAATGTTTCCTCATTTGATGGTACATCTGTTGGGGTGGTAACCTCTTTCAAATATCTGGGGGTGACTCTTGACCCATCCCTGAGTTTTGACCCCCATATTCAATCTACCTGTAAGTAAGTAAACTCTAAGCTTGGGATAGCCTACCAGACAAGCTATGCTCTCACTCCTGCTGCCAGACTTGCAATTGCCCATGGTATATTACTTCCCTCTCTCACCTACGGGGTTGCTACTTATGCATCTGCCAGCAATTTGAGTTTTTGAAAGTGAGATGTTACTTACAATAACATCTGTTGTTTTATCTCCAGCTCCCCTCGGCTTAAACATCACTGCCTTCTATACTCAGATCTTGGATGGCTCCCACCTAAAGAACTATAGTCCTATGCTCTTGGATTACTCACCAATAACATCATCAGATTTCAAACACCTAAATTTCTGGCCTGTCTCCTTCCCTACCAGAAATCCAAATATGCATTACACTCTGCTGAAAATTCCCCTGTCCTTATTCTGAGACACTGTACCTAAAAAGTAGTTGTGCTTTTGCCTGTCATGGCCCCCTCCTCTGAAATTCTCTCCCCCTAACAACCCATCGATCTGCTCCCCACATCTCCTTTAAGAGAGAACTTAGGCACTATCTCCTGTCCTTCCAGACAGTCTCCTGTTTTAAACCACCTTAATGCTTACTCTCTCCCACTCACCTCCTCCTCCTAGCTGTCACTGTGGGATGGGAGTCTACCTTACTCTTGACGCTCTTCCTCTTCAGTCCCTCTCCCTTATCTCTACTTTCCCATCCTCTGTTTTTCCCTTACCACAACTAACATATGTACCCCTTCTCTCTAGCTCTTTTTCTCATCTCCTTTGCCTCTGACACTGTTGTCCCTCTACTCTTCTCACCTCTCTCTCTCTTGCTCCCCCCTCATTGATTTCCACCAAACCTGTATTCGCTCTCATAGCACTTTATCCCACTTTACCATGATGTCAGGATGCCTTATTTTGCCTGATTGTACTTTGCCTTATGTTACCTAAATTTTGAATCTCTGTGTATTTTTGTTTAGCTGCCTAAAATTCCTTGTA
This sequence comes from Neoceratodus forsteri, assembly GCA_016271365.2. Lineage (NCBI taxonomy): Eukaryota > Metazoa > Chordata > Ceratodontiformes > Ceratodontidae > Neoceratodus > Neoceratodus forsteri. The sequence continues at coordinate 252,814,367 of CM028137.1, read as the reverse complement.
TAATCACCACTGTAATGCTTTCATTTCCGCTTTGTGTCCATTAGCGTTTCACTTGAAAGTTTTGTCTCTGTACTCTCCCGGGTCGTGCCTGAAAATAGTCTTTTCTGGCTAGAGCACTTACCCAGTAAACAAAAATGAAATAAATAAAATCAATATTACTCTACACGTATATTCAGGATAACATTTAAAGTAGTGCCCAGAGACTGTCTCTTAGTGAAAGTCCAGATTTACAGGCAACTAACCAAGGGAATGATACACAGGGAGCAGGAACTATGGAGCCCACACCAGCAATTGAAATACACAACCAGGTTAGTTCATTGTAATGAGCATGTCATGAATGTTATTTACAATGGATGTTATTTCTAGAATCAGTTTCCACAACCTCCACTTGCATGCTGTGTGACTCTGATCAAGTCACTTAACTTCCCCAGTTCTCCTGGGTCACCCCTGAAAACAGGCACTTGTGCCTAGTGGGCCTGACCCAGTTATCAAAGAACAAAAAATAAAAAAAGAGGTCTAATGGCAAGCACCTACTTAAAGAACTGAAAGTATCTACCAATATGGGGCATATAGCACTCCTTTTCTATGCAACCAAACTCTGGAATGTAATCCCTTAACACTAAAAAATATGGCACGCCGTACACTTTTTGTGACCTTGTGCCTTGATTACTGCAATGCCCTATACCTATGGCTACTGGGGGTGGACCTTCACCGCCTGCAGTTGGTGCAGAATGTGGCTGCCAGTTGCTGACTGACTTATCAAGATCTTGTCATGCCACACCTGTGCTCTGTGGCCTGCACTGCCTGCCAGTGCGATTGAGGATCACCTTCAAGATCAGATTACTGACCTATAAGGCCCTACACAGACAGGGACCACGGTACCTGCAAGATCTTCTCTGTCCCTACCACCTCCTCCATTCTCTCCACTCCACTGACGAGGGATTGCTAGAGATTCCCAGGGTCTGTATGACAACTTCAGAAGCCAGATCATTTGCTTTTGCAGTGCCGTCCCTGTGGAATTCTCTACCTTGCCAGATTAGGGAGTGTACATCCATTGAGGCCTTCAAATCTGCCTTAAAAACTTATTAATTTGACTTAGCATTTTCTAATATTTAATGTCCTGCTGTTTTATGATCTGTTTTTAGGTTTATAATTCTGTTGAATTGATGCTTTATGATTTTGTGTACAATGCTATGGTTTTATTGGAATAACGTTTTATAAATAAAGATTGCTTGCTTGCTTGCTAAAAACAGCATCTGATAAGTGCTCATGCCTCTAACTGTATTTGATAAATATGTACTTAATGTTTTTCACTGTCTGAAGTTGTATCATGTACGCTAAAACTACAGTGTGTTTCTTGTATTTGTGAATGAGTCTTGGTCTTGGTCACTACTGAAAACAGGTTATGCTGTGTTTCTTGTATTTGTGAATGTGTCTTGGTCATAACTCCTCCTAGTATTCTCCCTGAGGGTGCTGGTGTGGTGCTTTAATTAGTACAGCAGTAATCAGACATGGGGAGCAGCTCCGGCCCTGGGGGCTTCCCTGAGTGTTGGGGGGGGCAGAGTCTTCTGTTCAAGTTGCAATGTAACAAGTGTAATGCCTGCTGCAGTGATAGCTGACTGTACTGTAAGAGAAGTGGTATATAGTCGTATGTTTGAAGGCTGGCTGGAGTGGGATTTACTGCTTTACTTTTGACAATTTTTTTAAAAGACAATAAAAAGCTAGTTATTTTGATAGTGATATTGTTTGTAACAAGTCAAAGAAGGCTTTAGAAGCAGCCAAACAGTGCCAAAATGACCCCAAAATGCACCAGAATGCATCTAAAACCTGCTAGCTTATGGGGGTCTTGGCGGCCTCCAGATCCCCGGCCTGTGGGAGGTTGAGGTGTGTAGTTTGTGGAGACCCCACACGTCTAAATTTAGCACTACACCATTGCATGGAAAGGTAAAAGCAGACCTTGTTAGGAACCATGCTTAAAATAGTGCCAAAAATGAGGAGACAGAGTTCCCCTTTACAGAACATTTTGCCAGAAATGCTGAAAATGTGTTTGACTCTCCAGAAGGTCAAGCAACCTTCATGAGTCGTCAGATCTGGTGGGTTTAAAAGGCCAGTCATTTTGCAAAAAAACTGGCAAACCACTGGAAGGGACATCACAGCAAGTACCAATAGCAGGGAGTCAGGTAATGAACAAGCACAGACAAGACATCTCCCCAGAGTTGAACAGAAAGTGGATATACTGGTTAGAGTGGTACCTGAAAACCAGACAGGTTTTACAATACCAAACAATGGTCCCTGGGTTAGTGCAACATGTTGTGGTAAGGTTGGCTTCTGTGATCCCTGGTATAGAATCTTTAGAAAGGAAGGAAGCCAGAGGTCCTACCCCTTTCCACTTTAATTTATTTATTTATCTAAATCTCAGAATTAAACACCTTTGAGACAGGAACTCATTTACAAAGGCTCCACATCAAGTGAACAAGATTACAAAATCAAAGGACAAGTAAACAGTGCGAGATACAATAAAGCAAGCAACATTGTTATATAGAAATGTGAATAACGCATAACAGATAGGAAATTTGCACAATAATTGCAGATACACACATCATAAATCAGTAGCAGCCAATATTGACATTGTCATCTGGGGCACACAGGGCATACAGTAATGTGAATAACACTTAACAGGCATGAAATGTGCACAATAAATGTAGTTACACACATCATGAGACAAGTAGCAGCCGAGATTGACATTGTCATTAGTGGCGTACAGAACTGGAGATGGGAGGGGAGTATAGGAAATGCAGGGAAAGATTGAGTGCAGTCACAGGAATAGCTATCAATGTGGTGCTGTTGCAGTTTTGCTTTAAAGGGACCCAATTTAGGTTTGACCTGGACTGCAGCAGGCAGGCTGTTTAACCAACTTTAAGAATGTATTAACTCCTCATTCTTCTGGCTATGTAACTAGGTCATCCATCTGTAAGTGGTAAACTCAGACTCCCAGGTTATCGCACTGCTGCTGGATAATGTTGTTTTTTGTATAACTCATGCCTACTGTATTCCATCATACAGTATCCTATTCACGGTTTAAGTGTGCCTTGAAAAGACATTTTTTGATATTGTCCAAATGTAACTGTTTTATGATTGTATTTACACATTGTATTTCTAGTTATGTTTGTTTTATATGTTTCTGTTGTATTTACTTTCAGGTCCCCCTTGAAAATAGGCATTCAATGCTCTAGGGTTCTCACCCAGTTAACAAATCAAAAAAACAAATAAACCCTGGAGCAAATACCCACCCAAGGTTATGGGCCAGGATTAGTTAATGAGGTAGCTGACTATTGTGCCTCTTGCCCTGAGTGTGATGTGTGTGTGTGTTTGGGGCTAGCAACCCAGCCAGCTACAGCAATTTTCTGGAGCTCCTGTACAAAGCTTTATATTAATCGATAAATATTGCCATCTTCTGGATCTATTTCTACAGAAACTCTAACTCAATAGATAGACTAGGATCTGATGCATGTTTTAAAACCAAAATCAACTCTTTGTTTTCTAAAATGTGAAGTTCTTTCTTTTTTTCAATGAACACAATGATCTCCTGGTATGCCCAATGTTTCACCCACCCTGGGCTTCTTCAGGGGCAAGGATATATGTAAATGTACAACAATAGTTTTCAGAATATATACTTGACATCAATTATTATTATTTTCATGTTTAGTGTCTATATAATCTTATGGCCCATATCTGGCCTGAAGCAACTCTGGCACTTGATGTTTCTATTGCTATATTCATTGTGGAACCTCAGTCATACAGTTCATGCATTACTGAAACAATTATTAACTGTAAAAAATGTTCTTCTCTTTTGACTGGATTTACAAAATGGCCACCAAATCATATATTTTACCTTTTACTTCAGAAACTGTCATTATTCAAATTCTGTATCAACAGAAATCAATTTCTACAATAAACATGGTCTTTTACTGAAACAATTATTAACTGTAAGAAATTGTTTTTCTTTTTTCACTGGATTCACAAAATGGCTACCAAATTGTATATTTACTTTTTATTTCAAAGACTATCACCATTCAACTTATTTATAAACTGAAATTCATTTCTACAATAAACATTGTATTTTACCTTGTGTCTAGTACTTCCATCTGTATCACATTGAAAAAACGATCTATATTTTTCATGTTCTCATTCTGTTAGTATAAACATTCACAAGATTATTAAAGTTGCTACATCATATTCTAAATAAATGTTATACTTCACATCTGATTTTATGGTAGCCACTTTATGATGTATTCTGTCACTCACTTGAACTTCTTATTTTACTCATTAACTTTAAAAATGGTAAGCTCCATGCTCAGTACCATTCTGTTATTTTAAGCTAACTTAAAATAGATTTCACTACATTTCCTACACTTTTTTGTTTGTTGATTTAATAACAATTCATTCATCTTATACAAACTCATTCTAATGCTAGCAATGTATTTCATTAGATAAGATAAACAAATGCATTTTTCCCTGAAGCTCTATCTCACTTACATAGTTTTAAATAAAGTTAGTGTGTCTGATGGCCATTCATGCCTTCAAGTTGTACTTGAGGCAATGGCCCTTCATTCTCCCTTTTCACAGGGTATTTCTTACGCGGGAGCTGTTAACAACAACATTTTGTTATTCGGTGCAATGAACAATATAGCTTATGGTTCCACATAGATCTTTAAAGGATTGTACTACATTTGAACACACTTTTAAGATACTTTACCTTGCTAGCAAGCTCCTTAGTGTCTGGTGCATTTGTGTATAAGTTTCTATCCGAGACATAATGACTCATTTTAAATGACCAGCAGAAGGGGCAGCACCTGGAGGAAATGACATCCCTGGCAGCCACACTGTGGTATACCAGAGACCACCCCTTGTCTGTCACTCAGGGAGTTGCAAAACAACTTAAGGAGGCTGTGTGTGTTATGGAGAGCTCAAGGGCAGTTGTTCTCCTATACACGCCCTCCTTATGGGCCCCCAACTGTGGTCTATGTACTAGCAGTGATTCCCTCACTGATGCTGCTTGTGTCAGGCAGGATAATTACATCTTAAGGTGAAATAATAAAAGATGTATAAATATCACTCTTTCAATTGTTGTTTGTTTAGTTAAAAAAATTCTCTGACATTCACTTCCCCCAGGATATTTTGAGGTGAAATGATACAGGGTGTATAGACACCACTCTTATATTTGCTATTTGTTTACTCTTTCTAGGGATTTGTTCCGGTCTCCACCTCTTTCTGGTTTCATTACATGCTCAATGCCCCAACATTTCAATGAGGTTGTCATATGATTTTCTTTGGTGAAATGAATAGCCACCGGGCTATTCTCTGATTTAGCCCTGATTCTACATTTATGCTCTGTGATCCTATTCTTAAGGGGATGGGTGTTTTTTTTTCAAGCAGGGACATGTCAGCACATAGACTACATGATGGGAGTCACAGTTAATATGCAAATTTATCTTATATTTTGAATTTCCATTAGGGTGTAATATTTCTGTTTTTTTGGAGGTATTGCTGCAATGTGCACATCTACCACATGACGTAATTCCTTTTTTCCAGAGGTCCTAACAATAGTTGTTCCCCTGTTCTCATGTTTAAGGGTTTCAATTCTGAATTCCCCAACCTGTCCTTTAATATTTTTACTTTTTTTGAAGCAATTATTGGTCTAGTCATGAATTCAGGAATCCCTGTGGGCATTAGTTGTGACTGCTCTGCCTAGGCTTGTGGCTTTGTTTCACCTCTCCCTCCCTTGCTACCCTCTCCACTTCTCTCCACCCCTCCATCCCCTGCTACTTCTCATCTCTGTCCCACTCCTACCTACCATTCTACTCCCTCACCTCCTACTCACCATTCTACCCCTCTCCCTCTCCTCCTGTCTCCCCTCACTATCACCCTGTCTCTTGTTGCTCCACCCCAGACTATCTAGCACTTACCTTTCTGTTCTTGCACTTATGACAATGTCAAATCCTTGACTGCCTACCCCCCTTTTCCCTACCCCTCCCCCTACTATCCCCTACCCCTTACTCCACTTATGTCACCTCTAGGATGGTTTTCATTTGTATCTCTGTCTTGCTATATATACACCCATATTGTTAATTGTGCATTGTTATTTGCCACTGACTGTTTGCTACAGTGCTAGTCTATACACATGTACTGTCTTTTGCTACTAAGTTAACCTCCTGACCTGTATTGTATCATACCTCTGCTTACTTCTATGTTAACCTCCTGACCTTGTATTGTATCTTACCACTGTTTTGCTTGCACCCATTGCTGATGCAGAACCTTTGTAAAAGAACCCTTGGTTCAAAGATATGTGTAATCCTAGTAATAAATAAATAAATAAATAAATATAGTGTATCCCAATGTCCATTTACAATTTGAGTTATTAGCTGTGTTAAGTCTGAAAAGCCTAAAGATAGTACTAGTCTATTTCTTGCAGCTGTCATTTCTTTGACTTGTTCCCCTGTAGCTTCTGTACCTTGTGTAGCTCTTCCTCTAGCTCCAAATATGACAGTATGTTCATATCCTCTGTCCTTGAATCTCTGAGTCGTGTTGTCATATTTCAGATTCCTATTATGCGGTTCACTACAGCTACACTTTACCCTTAACATCTGAGAATAAGGAATACTGTCTTTCAATTTTTGTGGATGAAAGCTGTCCGCATGCAGCAGAGTATTCCTGTCAGTCAGCTTTCAATAAATTATTGTGCAAAGTTTACCTAGTTCTCTATAAATTGTCAAGTCTAAAAATGCCAGCTCCTTACTACCAGATGTTATTGTAAACTTGAGGTTGCTATTCAATGAATTTATGTGTTCTTAGAAGTCATGTAGTTCATCCTCCCCACCAGTCCAAAAGAAGAGCTTATGCCATTAATAAAGCATCTGTAATGTCGAATTTTGTTAAAAAACGGATTGTACATAGGGCTTAAAATGAATTGTTGTTTGAAACTATCCGGATCCATAATGCCGGTGCAACAACCCCAACTGTGATGTCTGCTACAGCGCCGGGAACCCTTGAACAACCCCAATCACAACATGACCCAGAACCAACCAGCAACATCCCAATGGACAATGCATTCCCCCATGCAGGGGCTGTGCCCCCTGCACCCCTCCCTGCTATATATATATATCTAACTTCACATCGCACAGACAGTAGAGTTAGATATTTACCCCAGTCGCCCAAGTGTGTTGAAGAAAAAAAAACATTGCTGCTGATTTAGGCACGGTGGGGGTTTCACTGTGGGGGGGTTCGCTGCCCGAGTGTCGCGGTAGTGGCGGCATACCAAACTATCCATATACAAATTGGCATAGGTGGGAGCAAAAATGCTCCCTATTGCTGTCCCTTGCTTTTGCCAATAATATTTCCCTTCAAAACGGAAACTGTTTTCATATAATACCATGCATGCCAACTCAATTAGGAAACTAACAGGTGGCATAACATCATTGTTATTTCTCTCTAATGCTGTTCGTAAAACTGTCCAGTCCTTCCTCATGGGGAATGGAGGTATATAGGTCTTTGACATCTAGTGTGCAAAGGATTCATTCATCAGTATTTTCTTTTCATTTATTGTATTTAACAAAGTTAAAATGTCACCTGTGTCTTTAGTATGGCGAGGCATTCGCGTCACTAGGGGTTGGGAAAAATAATTGATATAACCAGATAGTGGCTCCAGGACAGAATCATTGCCCAAAACTATAGGTCTTCCTGGAGGATTATTTGCATCTTTATGCATTTTAGGGTTAGCACAGAAGGCTGGAATTTTAGGATAGTGTACCATCAGTAAATCTTTCTGCCATTTGTCCACATGTTTATGATCCACTGCTTCATTTAATGTGTCTTTTATGCTCATGGCAATTCTACTAGTAGGATCTTGTCTCAAGAGTTCATAGTTCTCGTCTACATCCAAAAGGTCATTACACATATTAACATATTTGTCCCTTGTCATTACCACTATCCCCACCCCCTTGTCAGCCTGTTTAATTATTATCATTTCATCTTTTTCAAGCCCTTTTAAGGCTTAATTTTGTTGTTTAATCACGCTGTAAATCGTATTATGGATGTTTGTTTCTTAAATAATTCATTTATATCTAAAGTTACTGATAAAATGAATGCCACCACACTATGATTATGGCCCTTAGGTGGATTAAAGTTCGATTTGTTTTTAACTGCTTGTCTTATTTCTTTCATATGAGGATTTTGTGGAGGTTCCAAGTGAAAAAATTCCTTCAGTCTGACCGTGCAGTAAAAAACACTGCATGTCTGCCATGATTTCAAAGTGGTTTGCTTTTTGATATGGAGCAAAAGAAAGGCATTTACTGAGTGCAGATATCTCTGTTTCTGTTAAATGTCTGTCACTAAGGTTAAAAACGGTGATTGTCTCCTGTTCTGAGCCCCTCTGCCTCCACCTCCTCCACCCCAACCTCCTCCTCCTCCTCTCCTTCTGCCTCCTCTCCCTCCTTGTCTGGGTTCTTGGTAACCTGAAGTTTGTTCTGGTATCAATCCTTGTGCTCTTGTCTAATAACGAGGCTGTCCCTCTTCCTGTCGTGATGGGGCGGGGTTCCTCTTCTCCTGGTTCTCACTGAAAAAACTCTCTAGATTGATCCCTCCTATTATATGGTTTTCTGTCTGTTCTTTTACTGTAGCTACCTGACCCATCCGAATCTGATTCCTCCGTATATCCTCTAAGCGGTGGGACAATTTTCCAGGTGTATACCCAGTTGAGTCTGTAGTTGTTTGTGTCTCTTTTGAATTTCTTAATTTTAGTTTTTTTGAGTTTGTCTTCAAAGGTTTGTAGATGTTTTTTAATGTCCTCTAGTGTTTTTTAAACTATTCTTCTGATTTAATCTTTAATTGGTCTTATACTTTAGTGATCTCATTAGTTAATTCACTACTGCCCTCCAGTCTAGCCTCTATCAAGGCATACAAGAAATTGTTGAAACAGTGATTTCTTATGCCTTTCATAGTGTTCATCCAATATTTTATAATAGGATAATAATATAATTTTTATAATAGGAAGCAGTATAGCACAGTGGGTTAAGGCTCTGAGCTGCAGATCTGGAGACCTGGGTTTGAATCCCACAGCTGCCTATGTGCATACTGTGTGTTCCTGAGCAAGTCACTTAACTTCCTTGTGCTCATAGGTCACATCTGGAAACAAACTTCGGCTTAGTGTGCTACTCCTTGTTAAACAATGTTCCCTTTCCCAATTTTAGATTCAATGCCTAAATTTGGTTAAATGAGGACCCTTAACCCACATGGGATTCGTTTATAATGTAGGTATTCCCTCAGTGTAATACTATGCCATTCAAATTTGTTATCTTTTTTCTTTAATTGTTCTAATTTATATTGTAATTCCTTCTCAGTGGTTCCTATTTCTAAATTTCTACCTGCACCTACTGCCATACATAATTTATTTTGTTCTACCTCTGAGAAGGCAAAAGTTGTTTGTCTAGTTTCCACACTGGTCCCTATTTCAGCAAAACTGTCCATGCCCTGACACCAATGCTGCCAAGGGTAATCACTTACTATATATGGTATATGATGTTATCTTTACACAAAGTAATAGTATATTTATTCTTCCTAATACCAAAGTAAAGTCCAGAACAAGCTCAAAGCAAAAATATAGAATTAAAGTTTACTGTAAGACTTTAGATGTCTTCTCTAAGTCTCTTTAGGAGAAAAAAGTCCATCCACTCTTGTGAGGTATCCGTTTACCACACAATACATTAGAGAAGCAACGAGTGTAAAGTGGGTACCCTTTTCTAAACTAGCATTTCCATTTTCTTATTCAGTGCTGGTAATATGGACAATGTCAATCAGGAAGCAAAGAATTTGAGCCAACCAACCACACCTCTTTGTTTTCTAAAATTTGAAGTTTTCTTTTCTTTTTTTCAATGAACACAACAATCCCCTGGTGTGCCCAACATTTCACTCACCTTGGGCTTCTTCAGGGAAAGGATCTATGTAAATATACAACAATAGTTTTTAGAATATATACTTGACATCAATTATTAATATTATTTTCATTTTTAGTGTCTATATAATGTTATGGCCCATATCTGGCCTCAAGCAACTCTGGCACTTCATGTCTCTGTTGCTATATTCATTGTGGAACCTCAGCCATACAGTTTATGCATTACTAAAAGAATTATTAACTGTAAGAACATTTTTCTTTTTTAAATGGATTTACAAAATGGCCGCCAAGTCATGTATTTTACTTTTTACTTTAGAACATGTCATTATTCAACGTCTGTATAAACAGAAATTCATTTGTACAATAAACATTGTATTTTACCTTGTGTCCAGTACATTTATTTGCATCACATTCAAAAAAAGATCTATATTTTTCATGTTCTCATTCTGTTAATATAAACATTCTCTAGATTATTAAAGTTGCTACGTCATGTTCTAAATACATTTTATGCTTCACATCTGATTTTATCGTATCTGCTTTATAATGTATTCTCTCACTCACTTGAACTTCTTATTTTACTCATTAACTTTAAAAATGGTAAGCTCCATGCTCAGTACCATTCAATTCTTTTTACCATAGATTTCACTACATTTCCTAGGCTTTTTTTTTGTTTGTTAATTTAATAACAGTTCATTCATCTTATACAACCTCATTCTAATGTTAGCAATGTATTTCATTAGGTAAGATAAACAAATGCATTTCTCCCTGAAGCTCTAACATTCTGGGTCAGCATTGTCTGTTTCCTTTCTTTTAAACTATGCCTACTGCTCTCTTGGTGGTTTATGTTCTCATTTACTCCTTATCTACCTTGATACCCATTTAAATCAACATTGCATATCATTACATCCATTATGTTAGTAATCTCAATATCTCACTTACACAGTTTAAGATAAAGTTAGCATTGTCACAAACACAATGAGCAGGTCAGGCCCTCTGCTCCCACAGTGCCAACCTCTGAGTGCAGTAATGTGAACAGGTGACAGACAGGGTAACCCTCCTGTCTGCTTGTGGGTCTGAATCACCTTTAGTCTCAACTTCTGGGGGGATTCAAACTGTGAACTTTATGCTAGCATACCCAAATGTACAGGCTCAGATAATCTGCTCTTCAGGGGGATGCCAGATATCTTTCACCTAAGGTCATCTAACTAGGTATCCAAAATGAACCCTTAAAACTCTATAAAAGATCTTAGGTATATTCTTACCTTTTCCCAGTTTAGTAACACCATCAAGCTTATGAACAGTTTTTTTGTCAGTCTTAACCCTCTATACATCACATGCAAAAAGAACTTTGAAGACACACCCAGGCAATCTTTCAGAATAATATTTTTACTAAAATGGATAAAAATATGCAAAATGTAAACACAGAACAGTATATCACAAAGCATACAATCACGTAAAAGAAAAGCAAAGGAAATTACAGACAAACTCCTACCAACATGCAGTTAGACTTTTTCTGTCTAATGTATTACCTCTATAGTGCTTGTAGTTAGATCTTGTTTCTTAAGAGCCAAAAAATATATGTCACTAAGATCAGATAAGTCCTAGGTTAAAACTATGTCTCTCTCACACACCCCTTCTGATGCTGTCATCTAGCTCCTCCTTTTAGAATATAAAAATTATACAAACAATGATCTTCCTGTCAGGAGATATTTCAAATAAAGTGACATCAGCAAAAACTCATTTCCCGATATGATTCCTTAATTAACATCCCCTCTTTGATCTCAAGCAGTTCCTATTCCCAGGACACATAAAAGGATTGTATGACTTTTCACATCATGTTATTATAAAATGTTTTTCCTCTAAGACATCATAAACATTACAAGCCCTATATCCTGGTAGTTGGGTCAGTTCTAATTAAGTCTCGGTCCTTTAATTACATCCTGGTTTCAGGCTAATATATCCTGTAGCTGAAACCTTGGGGGGGGCACCCATCCCACAGGCTGTCTCATGTGAGACACTCACATACCACACTCTATATTACAAATATCATAGAACAATCATAACCAGCTGGCCAAGTGTCACAAGCATGACTGGTGGCCGTTCATGCCTTCAAGTTGTTACTTGAGGCAATGGCCCTTCATTCTCCCTTTTCACAGGGTATTTCTTACATGGGAGCTGTTAACAACAACATTTTGTTATTCAGTGCACTGACAATATAGCTTATGGTTCCACATGCATCTTTATAGGACTGCACTACATTTGTACACGTTATTAAGATACTGTACCTTGCAAGCAAGCTCCTTAGCATCTGGTGCACTTGTGTATAAGCTTGTGTCCCAGGCATAATGACTCATTTTATATGACCAGTAGAAGGGGCAGCACCTGGAGGAATGACATCACTGGCAGCCACACCGTGGTATTGGCTATCCAGGCACCACCCCTTGTCTGTCACTCAGGGAGTTGCAAAGCAAATTAAGGAGGCTTTGTGTGTTACTGAGAGTTCAAGGGAGGTTGTTCTCCCATACACACCCCTCCTTATGCACCCCCAACTGTGGTCTATGTACTAACAGTGATTTCCTAACTGATGATGCTTGTGTCAGGAGGGATAATAACATCTAAAGGTGAAATAATAAAAGACATATAAATATCACTCTTTCAATTATTGTTTGTTTCCTTAAAAGATTCTCTGACATTCACTTCCCCAGGATATTTTGAGGTGAAATGATACAGGGTATATAGATACCACTCTTCTATGTGTTATTTGTTTACTTAAAAAGATTTTTAGACATTCACTTCCTATATATGTAATTGAGGGGTTGGGAGGGGAAGCCGAGTGGGCCAGGTTTCAGTAAGTGAGGGGTAATTATGTCTTGAGATAGGAACATCACAGAGACCAAAAGGTAATGGGTATTTCTATTAGTTAACTGTTTTTTTCTAAGAGGGACAATGTATGGATGTAGTCCATACCATTTTCTACCAACATGCAGACCAGTTCTCATCCTCATTCATACCCAACCTGTCCTCTGTGGCATTTAAGGTGAAGATACAGTACATCTCCCTTCTTTCTATGGATTTGTTCCAGTCTCCACCTCTTTCTGGTTTTGTTACAAGCTCAATACCCCCAAAATTTCAATGAGGCTACTGTATGATTTTCTTTGGTGAAATGAATAGCTACAGGGCTACTCTGATTTAGTCCTGATTCTACTTTTATGCTCTGTGATCCTATTCTTAAGGGGACAGGTGGTTTTTCCCACATAACATTTTGAGCAGAGACGTGTAAGCACATAGACTACATGATGGGAGTTGCAGTTAATTGCAAAGTTATCTTATATTTTAAATTTCCATTAGGGTGTGATATTTCTGTTTTTTTGGAGGCATTTGTTGCAATGTACAAATCTGTTGCATGGTGTCATTCCTTTTTCCAGAGGTCCTAACAATAGTTATTCCCCTGGTCTGCTGTTTAACGGTGTCAGTTCTGAATTCACCAACCTGTCCTTCAATGTTTTTACTTTTTTTGAAGCAATTATTGGTCTAGTCCTTAATTCAGGAATCCCTGTGGGCATTAGTGTAACCCAGTGTTCATTTACAGTGGTTATTACAGTAAAGTTTCCTGCTAATGAGGTATACAGGGTGACACCAATAGCAGCAGTGCGTTACAGAGATGGTAGCTAGGTATCATGTTGTGGGAAGCATGATTTTATCAGATGTTGAATTGCAGTTCCTCCCTTATCCATGAGATGGCTACACAAGCCAGCACAGAAATATTGTGTGCCCAAACTTATAATACATTCTCCTGGTAGAATCGACCTGCAGGTGGTGACAGGTTGCACATTGGATACAGCAGTCAATAGTGGATTGATGTACTGTGCCTGTAGAGTAATCATGTAATCCGAAAAGCATTTATTTTATGCACCTTTTCTCTCTTTTGGATTGTGCACAGTATATGGATTTTGTGTGGGTGCAGCATTTTCTGCCCTCCTCCATAGCACCCTAAACTTTTCTCATGGATTCTCATATTATATGCCCATCTAACTAACTGGAGGAATTAGCACCCCAAGTTGCTACAATAAATGATTGATTTTTAGACACAATTATATCACAGAGTCTTTTCCTAGATGTAAAACATTTATACAGAGCCCTCAGAAAAGCTTCAAATCCCACACCTTACTTAAATTGTTTTTTTTGCTCTGGTTAGATTTCAGAAATTAAGGTATTTACAGTCTGTACGCACGGCTAAAATGTTCCTTGATGTGGTCAGCATAGTGCTCCTTATGGGTGTAAAACAGCAGCGTTTGTACACTTCTCCTTTAAAGAGACACACAAATGTATTTGAGCAGTTCAAAACCAGCAGCAGTGTAAATTTTCTATAAAGAAGTTCAGTAGGTACTCTATTGAGATACAAATTAAGGTAGTCACTCATCACTAATTTAGATCATAGATGAGCTGCTGAACAAATAAAATCCGCAATGTTGATCCTTAAATTTCATTGCTCCCGATTCCATTCTTAAGTGTGTAGGTATCCGACTCAGGACTTTCTCTGTCTTATAAAAGAGCAGTTTAAAAGACTGGGTATCAAAGGCAATAAAGCCCCCCCCCCACATGATAAATTATTTTAAAACTATGTTTAAATTGCCAATGAATCCATGAATCGAAGATCCTATGAATCGAAGATGAATCCAAACTGCAATAATGCCAAAGCAGGTCTGCCAAACATTACAGGTCTATACAGTAGCTCTCTTGCCTAGACAGAGAATTGCAGACATCTCCTTATTTCATATTTTAAGTGCTTCAACACATCAGGCATACAGTATATCCCCCCGATGACCCAATGAAAATTTTAAATATAAACAGTCACGAACTGAACTACCTTTGGACTTTAGTATTTCAATATTTAATTTCACTCGTCACATGTATCCATTTCCTTATATATTGTGTACATTTTCACTATAGAGCTATCTACTTAAACTGATAACATAAAAAAATATATAAATGCTACTGTACTTCAGTATTTTATTTTGGTCACTGCATGAATGCATCTCCCGATATATTGCATACATCTTCACTACGGGGCTATCTACTTAGACTGGTAACAAAAAAAATACAAATGCCACTGTATTTTGCTATTTCATTTCACTCGCTGCATGTATGAATTTTCCTATACATTTTCACTACAGGGCTATCTACAGTACTTACAATGGTAACAAAAAAAAATAGAAATGCTACTGTGTTTTGGTATTTTATTTTGTATGTTTGTATGAGGACTCTCTATCTCTCTCTCTCTCTCGTACTCTTACCCTCTTTGCCAGCAGTGAAAGGCTGTCAGAAAAGAGCAAAATAAATACCAAAAGAAAACCAAGTCCATCTGAGTGAACCACCCTTTCTGTAAAGTGTCATGTCCTGATGTTAACCTTGTCCCAATCTCCTAATCCTACATTTATCTTGTCCTCATATTCGACCATCTCTTAATATGGTATTTATTTTCTTTTGTTCAGTCTTCCTCTATTACATTAATATCTTGTGGGCCTGTTTCATGCACAAAGAAGTCTTAACTTGCCCAGGAAAACTCTCCCAACATCTACTTTCCTTCTTCATACATTTTTTCTAAAGCCCCTTTCTAATCCTTTAAATAACCATATACTGTTGCCATTCCCATTACTGTTAAAGAAAAGTATTTTGCACATGCTAAATGCCCCTGCTTTTACATACACTAGAACTAATGTCTTACGGCTTCATCTGTCTAATTTTGTACTTTGCTTTATGTAAGATTTATTATATATTTGTCAAGTGTAACAGAAAAAGGGCTGCAACCAAATCACCTTCTAGTTGAAAACAGAAAAAAGTAAGTTAAAGTAAAATGTATTCCAGCATCATAATTTCCATTACTTTATCACTAAAAACACAACCTAGAATAGTAGAGAACCCACTATGGATGCTCCCAAATCCTTTCTGTATCAAGAGCTGTCATTTCTTATCACATGGTGTGAACTCAGAGACACGTACAATCGAGCAGAAGTTCAACCATATTACTACTGAAAAACTGCCATAATGTAAACAGTGCATTGTCACCTTTTTGACAGGTTTAAATGACATTATGTCTTCCAATTCAAAAATCAGATACAGAATCACAAAAAAAAAATTAGACTCAGAAAGCAAGCTGTATGTAAACATGATGATAGTTATATCTAACATATTTTAGGGGACTTTCTTTTTTTAGTTTATTTATGCTTGTTTAAATTGTTTAGGTTATTCACCCCTGTGAAAGAAAATACCTGCAAGCTCAACCACTGTTATGGACCTCTGGGTTTGCTGTCAAGAAATCCACATCTGCTTTTGCCAACCACAGAGCACCCTCATCCCACCCACCCCAAAGGGACTAGAATCACCCATACAATTAATGAATGTTGTCATGGTGACTGATCACTTTTTTTCACGCACACTAACTGCTATTAATTTAGGAACAATAAGTGTGCCCTCCCCCCACTAACTTCAGACCTGCCCTCTGATAATAAGCAGTCATTGATAACTATTACTCTTGCAGGACATTTGCTGGCTGTACTGTGATTTTGCACTTTAAATATTAATTCAGAAATATCACTTACAATCAATGTTTGTTTTTGTGAGATGTGTGTATGTGTCTCCGTTGAAGACAGATAGTACCTGTTCTCAAACAGGGTTTCAGTTAAAATACAGTACTGTTTCAATATAAGTCAAGCAGTAAAATCACAGTACTGCCATAACATGTCCTGATGTATGGGTGGCTCCCAACTGTTCAGTAGCAGAGGGCATTTTTATGAACAGTAAAGAATATGGTACAGTTTTGGAATCCATGCCTCACACATCAGTTTGCATATGTGCCAGTGCTATATTTTGGATGGAAGACTCTCAACCTTGAGCACTGTCTCCCACTTCCCATTTTTGTTTAAGATTTTGTAAATATCACTTCTTCCATTTTTGACAGTCACTAGATTTAATACTGCCTATTTTCTGATTCAGATCAGATTTTTGTGATGTTAGATTCTTGCATCAGAAACCATGCTGTAATTCAAATGTGTAAAAACCTGGAACACAGTGCTAAGTTCCCTGGTTCTTTTATCAGTAATGAAAATGCCTTTATGTAGACTTTGTGGCAAATAGTTTGGCAAACACTTCAAATTCCGCAATTAAAAAATTTCAGGTGTTCATTGCTTGTCCTACAAATTGGCTACAGTCCCGCCAGATCTGTGTTTAAAGTTTTCACAGCAATTCAGGATCTCAGTATTAAATGATGCACTCGACAGTAAATGAAAAATACTGTTACTTTTTTTTTTTTGTATTAAAAATAAAATGACATCTCTGGTGCCCTGTACAAAGTGAGATAGCTTGCTGTGTTTAACAGTTCAGATCCACAGGAGTAAAGGATCATTCTGATCTTCGTCTCCTTTGACTTAACTAGTGTATTTCATGTGGCACCTTTACTTTTGAAAATCTATGATTGTTCCCTCCAATTGTATGACTTGGCTATGTGATTTTTTTTCTGCAGTCTTTGAGTGACGCAGGACACAGCTGTGTTTAAAGTTTTCCCATCAATTCAGGGTCTCAGTGTTAAATGATGCACTTGACAGTAAATGAAAAATATTGTTACTTTTTTTTATTAAAAATAAAATGATGTCTCTGGTGCCCTGTACTCAGCGAGAGAGCTTGCTGTGTTTAACAGTTCAAATCCATGGGGTAAAGGATCATTTTGATTTTTGTCTTGTTTGACATAACTTGTATATTTCATGCACCAACTTTACTTTTGAAACTCTATGACCCTCCCCCCCCCCATTTGTATGAATTGGCCATGTGATTTTCTTTTCTGCAATTTTTGAGTGACTCAGGATATCAAAATGACATATCAGTAACGACAGGTTTAGCCAACTGTGTTGCACAAAAGTATTCCAGATGCACATAACTGTAAAAAGACAAGGCATGCAGTGCTATAAGATGTACTTCAATGAATTACTTTGTGATCAGCGTATAAAGAGTCACATATTTTGGGGCTTGTTTTTACCCCATCATCACTTTAATGTGTTGGCATATACAACCCCAAACTCACACACACACTACCACCACTGCTCACCTGGTAGTTAATTACTTTCTGTTTCATCTGACAGACACATGCTAGAATGTTAGTTAGTGTCAGAGTCAGACTAAAAAGAGTGTGCTTTACAATTTTTACTAGTGTGGAAGAGAATGGACTAAATACATCAGAACAACATTCGAAACAGATAAGCACCCCCAAAATAAACAACGCATTTGTCAATGCCGAATGTTGTTGCGCTGGCATTGCCTTTGGTAGTGCATTGTGGAAACACATGTTTGGCAGGATGTGAAAAACAACAGCTGTACTGTTCATAAGGAGGTGTAAAAAAATGGCAGTGGTAAAAATGTGGCATGTAAGTATTGCAAATATGCAAAGTTACAAAGGTGCATGGGAAATGCGCAACGCACACTTGTAACACAGGCATTTTATGGAGTTTGGTCACCAAATTTTCAACATGGGCATTTTAGCACCTCTACTTGTGTACAGTGTCACTGTCATGTAAAAAAAATGTACAGTATCAAAAAGTGATTTCGCACAGTGACCGCGCTATTCTTCACTGGACATGCGAAAACACATTTTGGGCAGGATATGTAAAATGACAGCTTTACTGTTCATCAAGAGGTGTGGAAAAATGCCAATGGTGAAAATCCAGAGTGAAAATATTACAAATGCACAACGTTGTGAGCGTGCATGCAAACTGGGCAATGTACGCTCATAACACAATCATTTTATGGAGTACTGTCACCAAATTTTCAACATAGGTATTGTAGGACCTCTGCTCATGAACAGTGTCACTGTCATATCTGCATTCTGGCCCGAACACTGATTTCCCACAGTGACTGCGGTATTGTGCGCCGGAAGTGCGGAAACACATTTCAGCCAGGATGTGAAAAATGACAGCTGTACTGTTCACAGGAGGTGTGAAAAATGACAATGTTGAAAATCAACATGAAAAATATTGTAATTCACGAAATTACAAACATGTGGCAGCAACTGCACACTCATAAAACAGCAATTTTTTTATTTTTCCACCAAATTTGCAACATAGGCTTTTGAGAGGCCACCTCATGAACACTGCCACTGTCCTTGTGTTAATAGTCTCAAAAGGTGATTTCGTGCACTGACTGCAAAATCACCTTTTGGGACCAATTAAAGTCAAAACTGTGACAGAATTCATGAGGAGGGGTCCCAAAAACCCCATGTTGAAAATTTGGTGCAAAAATTCCAAAAAATGCCCAAGATATGGAGCAAAGTTGAAAAAACCCTATTCATTCCATTATACAGCTTACCAACATTTCCTCAGTTCGCAGTCAGCTTTGAAGAGTGCAGACGTGTTCCCGGTCCAGCGAATCATCAGCAGACTCCAGATGTAAGTATAGGAGAGTTTGGGTGGGGGTGGGAGGCAGGGTGCGCAGTGGGTGGGTTCTGGTGGTGGGTAGGGAGACTACGAGGGACCATTTTCAGTTTACAGGGACCAAGAGGGAAAAAAAACAACACGGACAGTTTTGTTTTACAGATCGCTTCTTTTGTTTGGGGGGTTACAGTAGCTGTTAGGGGATTGGTCACCCCCATCAGTACAGAAGAAGGGGGGGACATGATGCCGATGGGGAGTGGGCTCCACCATCAGCACAGTACAATGGGAAGGGGGGCAGATGCCGACGGGGATTGGGCACCCCCATTGGCAAACATTGTTTGGAGGGGTACAGTAGTTGATGGGGGATTGGGCACCCCCATCAACACAGAAGAGGGGGGAGACATGATGCCGACAGGGAGTGAGCTCCCCCATCAGCACAGGAAGAGGGGGCAGATGCCAACAGGGATTGGGCACCGCCATTGGCAAACAACGAGGTGGGGGGCACATTCTGCCGACAGGAGTGGGCTCCCCCATCGGCACATACTTCAAGGGGCAGGGAAGCCAACTGGGGGATTGGGCACCCCAAAGTCGGCGCTTGTCGCGAGTACGCTTTCACTGTGCCACCATGCTACCACCCTGGTGAGCATGTAGGAAGGCCCGCTACACGTGACGAGCTTTGCTCAGATTGCAGCAGGCCTTTCCTTAGATGTGCTTGCCAGCTTAGTATGCATGGTGTGGCATCGCTGATTGGGGAATGAGGGATGCACGTACTGGTGCGTGCCCTGCATTCACCCAACAGCAACTGCACCTCCAAATCCCCACTGCCACAAGATGTTGGCTGCGCACACACATCAACATAAAAATGGACCAATTTATAATACAGAATGGTGAGCAGCAGACTAAGTTTTGATGGTAATTAGGGGAAATTGTTTAACCAGGAGAGGCACACTAAGCTGAAACTTGATTCCAGGTGCAACCTGGGAGCAAAAGGAAGTTAAGTGACTTGCTCAGGGTCACATAGTATGCAAGTAGGGGCTGTGGAATTCAAACTAAGGTCTCCAGTTTTGCAGCTCAGAGCCTTAAACCACTGCACTATACTGCCTCCTTTACAGTACTTTGCTGCAACTTTTTCTATCCTCAATGTTTTACCACATCTGTTCATTCTTGTATGTGTGATATTATACCAAATGTACTGAATGCAAAAAATCAGAACATCAAAGATGAACAGTAGTCAGTACTGTGCCTGTGGGTGTTGTATTGAGACAATAGGGCAGCCTGACTGACAAATCTTGAAGTGATTGGGTGCTCCAAATTCAGATGTGTACTTCCCTCCTCTCTCTCTCTCTCTCTCTCTCTCTCAGCAACAGCTTTAGAAACTGTTTTGTTCAACTTGTCAGTTTTATGTGCTTTAAGCACAGCTGAACTCAAGAAAGTATTTTTTTTTAAACCAAGGGTTGTACAGTAAGTTAAGAAAACACAGTCCCAGAGTGGATCCGTGACACTGGGCAACACTGTGGATGGTGCTGGCTGTTCACGTCACACAGCGGATCAAACCGGTGCAAAACTCCTACTCCACTACGCAATCCCAAGAAAATAGGGATCGTGGGCACAACAGAACACAAATGGAAACTGGCAGAATGGTGGTAGTCACACGTGTACAGCAGCTCTGATCTGGGCATTGTGCACCACCAGCAATGACTCAGAGAATGCGGTGTGAACAAGCCTTATGTTTGTCTCCTGCTTCCACCTTTTCCAGAAGACCATCCCCCAAATGTGCAAAGCTATTCTAATCAAATGCCATTCACAGAAGAGTAGGTGTGTGTGTGGGGGGGGGGCTACTCAATGCAGGCTTTATCTTGAATGAGAATTATTGAATTATTGGTTAGACATTTATGCTGAGAGAAACAAACAACAACTTGAAGAGGTGGACTAAGGGTTGTTTGCTACATTTTTTCAGGTGTCAAGCATTCTGTTATCTACAGATGCAGCAATTACTGCCTCAGACACTATCTCTCTGCTCTTCCCATTAGAGGAGAATTATTGAGAGAAATGAATTAAATTATTCAAGAAAAAGAGGGATAACTTTTGTGCCCCCCCCCCCAATTCGGTTATATGCTGTGCCTATTTATCTAAAGAGTGCTTCAGTATCAGGAGGAAGCAAAGGCTTCTTTTGATTTGAAAGCTAGCTCTGGGTTTGCAAAAGACATTACCAATTAGTTAAGCATTACATGGGTTGAATGTTAATAGCATGTTGTAAATTTTCTAATTTCATTCCTGTTTTGGTGTGTGTCTTTATGCTATTTTAAACTGCTCCTTATTTAAGAGGATTTTTTGATTATTTCTCACCCACCCCAAAATTTAAAAAAATGACAGGCATGATAATGAGATGTAGAGTCAGACTAGTTTACACTAGTAAGCAAAATGTTACAATTTTTCAGAAAATAAAAAATCACGTTTGCTGATGTCATGTAAAATAAGTGACTTATAATAATAACTTAACTGTGGAGACAGAAGCTAAGTCTGTTAGATACCTGGCCTGTATCAGTTTCACTGGAGAGCTGGTCTGGCTGAACTGAGATGGTGACAACACAATTTTGTAATACCAGTGAGCTCTTCTTGTGCCTTTAGGATGTTTACCTGCTCAAGCTGGGAGGCTTTTTACATTTTTGTGTGCACTTAGTACAGGGAGGAAAACTAAATGTATTCTGGTACATGGTAGGACCACCCAAAAATAGTGTATGATTAAGTGCTTGCTCCACCGTAACTCAGCTAACTGGCCAGGCAGCTGTGATGTCAGTGCTGATTTATACCGTTAGGTATGCTGAATGTACAGCTACCCCATCCATGCATGTGAAGCATTGTGCCAGCACAAGGGTGGCTTTGGGGGGTATTGTTGAGCTGGACATTGGGCAACAAGTAGGATGCCTGGATCAGACAATGAGTGGGGAACTGTTGGAAAAGGTAGTTATGTGTCCCAATTTACAAAAGTTGAAAAAATGTGTCCCCTAGCTGAGAGTGTGGTGTGCAAAAGGTTCAGCCGTAACCGAGAAATAAGGTGCAGGGCACAAACAAGATATTGTTTTATTTGTCAGGAACGCTTTTTAAATTTTTCTGACTGGATTATTCTGAGACTTAGTTTAGTCTGTTTTTTTTTTTTTTTGAAATAATAAATGATAGGGAGCAATGGTGGAGAGGTGGGTGTTGAGGTCCTATAAAACAAACAGTAGTAACACTCTGGATACAGAAGTTGATACCGGCCCATTTACAGAACAAAGGGTTCTGAAAGAACTCTTAAAACTGAAGGTGGACAAAGCAATGGGGCCTGATGGGATTCATCCCAGAATTCTAAAAGAACTAAGGGTAGAACTAGTGACACCACTGACTACCCTTTTAACAAATCATGGGAGGATGGGGTGGTACCCGAGGACTGGAGGAGGGCAGATGTGATCCCCTTCACAAAAGTGGGAGCAAGGCAGAAGCAGGAAACTATAGACCTGTTAGTTTAACCTCAGTGATAGGGAAAATGATGGAATCACTTCTAAAGGAAAGAATTGTCAGTATCTAGAGGCCAGAGGGCACAGGACCCTGAGCAGCATGGATTCAAGCGGAAGGTCATGCCAGATGAATCTGATAGATTTCTTTGACTGGGTGACCAAAGTAGTAGATCAGGGAGGGCTGTGGACATGGCCTACCTAGACTTTACAAGGCATTTGACACAGTCCCACACAAAGATTAATATGCAAGTTAGCCAGCCTGGAGTGGGTCCCAAGATGACAGCCTGGGTAAAATTGGCTGGAGAATAGGACACAGAGTAATAGTAAATGGAGTCCACTCAGAAGAAAGGAGGGTTACTAGTGGGGTACCGCAGGGGTTCAGTATGGACCGGTCTCTTCCAATGTCTTTATAGCGACATTGCAGAAGGACTGGAAGAAAAGTATGTCTCTTTGCAGATGACACTAAGATCTGCAACTGAGTTGATGCACAGGGTGGGGTGGAAAGGATGAGAAAGGACTTGGCAAGGTTAGAGGAATGGTCAAATGTATGGCAGCTTAGATTCAATGCTAAGAAGTGCAAGGTAATGCACCTGGGAAACAAAAACACAGGGGAAGAGTACACAATGGGGGGTGAGATACTAACAACAACAAAAATGGAAAGGGACCTGGGGGTAGTCATATCAGATGACCTAAAGACGGGCAAGCAATGTGAGAGGGCAGCAAGGAGGGCTGGGGGGATACTGGGATGCATAGGGAGGCATCACCAGTAGAAAACAGGAAGTTATTATCCCTCTGTACAGACAGCTGGTGAGACCCCATCTGGAGTATTGTGTGCAGTTCTGGAGACCCAATCTCCCAAGACATAGACAGGATGGAAGCTGTCCAGAGGAGGGCAACTAAAATGGTGCAGGGTCTGCACCGGAGACATATGAAGAGACTTAAGGAGCTTAATATGTATAGCCTCGAGGAAAGAAGGGAGGGGGACATGATAGAAACGTTCAAGTACCTCAAGGGAATCAACAAAGTCCAAGAGGGTAGCATCTTTCAAAAAGAGGTGTGCAAGAACAAGAGGGCACAATTTGAAAATAGAGGGGCGGCTCAGAGGTAATTTAAGGAGTATTTTTTACAGAGAGGTTGTGGATGCATGGAGCGGCCTTCGAAGGAGGTTGTGGAGTCAAAATCAGTGGTGGAATTCAAGCATGCATGGGATAGTCATAAGGCAGTTCTGGGGGATGGGGGTAGGAAGAAGTAGGCTGCTGGTTAACTAGGATCTGCAGCTTATCCAGTAGGTAGGGAAATGGGCAGACTGAGTGGGCCAAGCGGTCCTTATCTGCCGTCAAATTCTATGTTTCTATGTTTCTATGTTTCTATAGACCGTTGCCATTGGAAACCGTGTAGAGCAGTTTCTGATTTCCAGCTCTCTGACATTTTCTAACTCTGTCTTCCCCCGCATCTGGCTTTGCACTCAGCAGTTAAAGTGACCTATCTTTTAAGTTACTTCATTTAAAAATATAAAGACAGGAGTTGCTTAACTTCTAGTAGATTTGACTCCTGACTTCTATTCTTTTTATGACAGGTATCAAAAGAACAGACTTTGCCTTTGAAGCACATATAAAGTGATATCTTTGTTTAGTGTGCAGTCTGTCAGTATTACATTAGTCACATTTTTCTTGTTTTTAAAGACACATGCATCCACTGATCGACTACACATTACATAAAAAAAACACTTCATACATGCTTCAAATGCAAAGCCTGTTCAATTTGCATAAACAGGAGTCCATTTTAACAATTATTGGATACAAAAATTGCAGAGATTTTGTGTTGTATTTATATTTCAAAATCCTGCACTAATCCTGGTCATTTTCCTTAAGTGCTCTGCATTTAGCAGACTTCTTCTCTATGTTAAACAGTTTACAATTTCTGACACTCCCCCCACAGATTATGTACTGGAAGTGATATGAATGACTCAGACTCACCTACTGTGTTGCAGCATTAATGGAGATATCATGCTAGTAGGTGGAGAACCAGCATTCTGGAAATAAGAATACAAGTGATCCATATTCTAATGTTACTTTTTACACTGCTGGAATTACTACATTGCCAAAGTCCAGCTTGTGGTCTTCAGTTACTAATAGCACATCACACGTGTATATTCTGATTGTCTTAAATTATTAGGAATGCCTCAGTGGACATCAATGTTTGCAAGGAATCCTTTCTCCCATGCTTTGTAATCTTCCCAGCCTACAGTATGATTCCTATGCACAGAATGTTCAACGCTGTGTCCGGGTTCACCAACCACTTACTTGTTCTTGAATTTTTTTATGTTGCCTATGCTTAGTCTTTTTTTTTTTTTAATAATGCATTATAGGGAGCAATATTGGAGAGGTGAGTGTGAAGGTTTTACTGTATAGACTGTTGCCAATGGAAACCGTGTGGTGACGTTTCTGATTCCTGGCTCTCATAGATACATAGATACATAGACAGTGTCGGCAGATAAGGGCCTATGGCCCACCCAATCTGCCCATTTGAGCTTGTAAGTTCAGTTTGTTTTCCTAGAAGTCTGTTGCCCCTTACCCCTGACCTCCAGAATTCCTTTATGTCTATCCCATGCATTCTTAAATCCCGTGATTGTTTCAGCCCTCACCACTTCCTCTGGCAGGGTGTTCCACTTGTCCACCACCCGTTCTGTGAAGAATTATTTCTCATGTTTCCTCTGAATCATCCTCCTCCAACTTCATCCCATGCCCTCTAGTCCTGGAACATCTTTTTCGCTTAAAAATAGTGTTTTCCTGCACCCTGTTCCTCCTGTAAGATACTTGTATGTCTCTATCCATATCCCTCTCTCCCTCCTCTCCTCTCCTCCAGGAGTACATGTTCAGTTCCTTCAACCTGTCTTCATAGGACTTGTGATGCAATCCATGCACCATCTTTGTTGCCCTCCTCTGAACCTTCTCTACCCTGTCTATGTCCTTCAGTAGGTATGGTCTCCAGAACTGTACACTGTACTCCAGGTGGGCCTCACTAATGTCTTGTATAGTGGAATTATGACCTCCCTTTTCCTGCTGGTGATGCCCTGCCTATACATCCCAGCATCCTATTTGCTTTACCTGCTGCCTTGTCACACTGTTTCCCTACCTTGAGGTCATCAGAGATGATAACCCCAAGATCCCTTTCCTGCTTGGTGCATGCTATATCCTCACCCCCCAACTGATATATTGTGCCAGGGTTTTTGTGCCCCATATGCATTATCTTGCACTTCTTTGCATTGAATTTCAACTGCCAAACCCCTGACCATTCTTCAAGTTTCTGCAGGTCGCTTCTCATTCTATCTACACCCTCTGGTGTGTCTACTCTGTTACAGAGCTTTGTGTCATCAGCGAACAGTGAAATTCTGCCTTCTAGATCCTGCGCCATGTCACTGATGAAGATGTTGAATAGGACCGGTCCCAGCACTGATCCCTGTGGTACCCCACTGGTCACTCTTCCCTCTGTGGAGTGACAGCCATTTACCACCACCTTCTGTGTCCTGCCACCCAGCCAGTTACCTACCCACCACACTACTGTCCTGCCCACACCCATATTCCCCATTTTGTGTAATAGTCTTCTATGTGGCACAGTGTCAAAGGCCTTGCTGAAGTCCAGATAGGCCACGTCCACTGCCCTCCCCTGATCCACCTCCCTAGTCACCCAGTCAAAAAAGTCAACGAGGTTGGTCTGACATGACCTCCCTGGGTGAAACCATGCTGCCTTGGGTCCTGTAGTCCATTGACAGCCAGATGTTCCACCAATCTCTCCTTCAGTAGTGCTTCCATGATCTTCCCCACTACCGAGGTGAGGCTGACTGGTCTGTAGTTCCCTGCTTCCTCTTTGTTCCCACTTTTGTATAAGGGGACTACATCTGCTGTCCTCAGTCTTTGGGTACCTCCCTGTTTCCAGTGATCGGCTAAACAGGATAGCCAGAGGTTCAGCCACCACCTCTCTTAGTTCTTTAAGGACCTGGGTGCACCCTCATCTGGCCCCATTGCTTTATCAACTCTTATTACTTCCAGTTCCTTCGGACCCTTTCTTGTGTAAAGGGACTTGTGTCCATTTCTGCACCATTCTCACCCCTTGTACTCCCTTCAGACCCATTACCCTCCTCTTCCTCAGTAAAGACTGAGCAGAAATACCTGTTCAATATGTCAGCTTTACTGTTGTCATCCTCCACGTGGCCCCCATCCTCCCCCTTCAGTCTCACTATCCCTCCCTTTGTCTTTCTTTTTTCACTTATGTACCTGTAAAAGGTTTTGTCCCCTCTACCCACTGATTTTGTAATGTGTTCTTCTGTCTGAGCTTTGGCTTCCCTTACTGACCTCCCTGCCTCCCTTTGCTTATCCTGGTACTTCTCCCTATCCACTTCTGCCTGTGTCTTTTTGTATTGCCTGAATGCAATCTTTTTGGCTTTCACTTTCTTTGCTATCTCTTTGGAAAACCATAATGGTCTCTTCCTTTTCCTCTTGCTAACCTGCTTAATGCATAATTCTGTTGTTCTTGTAATCCCCATTTTAAAAACTGCCCACTGTTCCTCAACCCCTGATTCCTGTCCCATTCCCCTTAATGCCTCTTTCAAGTATCTCCCCATTTTCCCAAAGTCTGCCCCCCTAAAATCCAGGATACGTGTTTTTGTGTGGTTTGGTTCTGCTCTTTCTGTGATTTCAAACCACAATGACTGGTGGTCACTGTTCCCCAGGTGCTCCCCCACTGTTACCCCCATCACACTGTCCCTGTTTGTGAGCACAAGGTCCAGTATTGCCTTCTGCCGAGTTGGTTCCATGACCAGTTGCTTGAGGAAATCACCCTGAAGGGAGTCCAGGATAAATCTGCTCCTAGTTGATGCTGCTACTGGGATGCTCCAGTCCACGTCTGGAATATTAAAGTCTCCAACCAGTACTACCTCACCTTTGTCTGCCATCCTTTGGATGGCTAGCATCAGCTCCCTATCTGTTTCTTCCTCCTGAGCTGGTGGTCTATAGACCACACCTGTGCAGATGGCTGTCTCATTTTCCTTTCCAGCTTAACCCACAGTATCTCTCCCCATTTTGTTCCTCCTGGATCTCTGTGGCCCTTATGTCATTTTCACATAGAGTGCCCTCCTCCTCCCTTCCTGCCTGCTCTGTCTCTTCTGAATATGTTGTAGCCAGGTATGGCCATCTCCCAGTCATGGTTATCATTACACCAGGTTTCAGTGATGGCAACAATGTCCAGGTCTGACTGACCATGACGGCCTCAGATCTTCCATCTTGTTGCTAAGGCTCCTGGCATTTGCACACATGGCTTTCCATGATTTGACCTCCCTAGACTGTTTCACTGTTCTACTCCAGCCCCTTCCTTGGTTGTCATTTATCCCTGGTTTTTCTTGCTGTCTGCCCTTCTGCTGAATTTTGCCCTTTTCTGCTTATCCACCTCTAGGGCACTAATCTCCATCTTGCACACTGCTTTGCAGAGATAGCCACTCCTCTGGTTCACTGGTTCCACTGCTAGCTGTGGGGGGTGAGCAAGTAGGTACCGTCCTTGCTGGCCTGCCACCCCCCTTTGCTAGTTTAAATGCTTGTCAATGTAACATTTAAACTTATCATTGAGTGCTTGGATTCCCCTCCTGGATGGATGTAGGCCGTCAGGCTTGAACAAACCTCCATCCCTCCAGGTGGGTCCCCAGTCATCAATGAATCCAAACCCTTCCTCACAGCACCAGTTCTTCAACCATGAGTTAAAGTTCCTGGTGCATGCACTCCTATGCTCTCCTTGCCTCTCACAGGTAGTACTTCTGAAAAGTGACAGAAGTAGCTACTTGCTTGAGACCCTCCCTAGTTTCCTAAACTCTTCCTGAACTTCCTTTGGCTCCCCATTTGCCAGGTCATTAGTACCTAGGTGGATAATGACATCCAGCTCACCCTCCATCTTGCCTCCCAGTGATCCTCAGGATCTTCCTTCCATCCCTCCATGCCGTGGCACCTGGTGAGCACCTCACCTCTGTCCTCCTCCTGTGTTCCTAGCTGTCCCTCTTATGATGGAGTCCCCACCAGGATTCACTTCCTCCTCCTCTGGGGTCCACTGCTTTCCCACTGGGTCACCTCCTGGCTAACCTCCACATCCTTTCCTTCCACTTCTCTGGGTACCTCTATTTGGTTGTCCTCATTTGCCAGTGTGGCATATGAGTTCTTCAGTGGAATAGGATCTGGGATGTGCCTCTGCCTGACTGCTCTAACCCTCCTGGCCACTGTCATCCAAGTGCTCCTCGTTCTTGGCGTCCTTTGAGGCAGTTGCATTGGACTGGGTGGTCCCTGGATAGGGGTGATGGTACTCCTGACCCAGTTTACTTCCGCTCTGAGTCTGACTACCTCATCCCACAGTCCAGAGATGCATGCAGATGAGGGCAGCACCTCAGTGTCCAGAGGTCTGCCTGAATATGGCTGCCCGCAGGCCACTTCATTGCACCACTCCCCACATTATACTGAAATTCCACTACTTGTCTGCTACTAGGCTAACCTAGTTCCCTTTTTATTAATTTACTGTCCTAAAAATCCTGCCATTGATCCTCATATAATTTTCTTTAAAAAAAAAAAAGAAACCAATAAATAAATAAGTCAAAACACTTGTCGTGCTGAGGGTGGGCTTCTTCCCCCTTATGCCCCTCCTACTTCACACCCCTTACTATACCCTGTGTTTAGCTCCTGTCAATCAGATTTAACAGGGTATATAATTAAGTTGGGGAAGGGGCGGGAGAAAATTGCAGCAATTAAAGGCAGCACAGAATTACACCACCACTATGTTTTAAATTTTCTACAGCCCAAAAACAATTATAAGTAAAGACAACAAAGAAAGTATAGTGTCACTAAAAGCCCACAATCTAAGTTAAAAAGAAAAATAGCAATTACCAGTTACTCTAAAGCACTGAATTGAATATGTTTCCTTCCTTCCCCTTCTGGCTACTTCTGAGAAATTAAAACTCTACTTGCTACTTCAGCTCTGACTAAGCCCCACCTCCAGTTATCACGTAGCTGAGGTCAGAGGTCAGACAATTAACACCCTTCACCCAACTACAGGGCAGTCAGACAAGCCGAGATAAAATTTGCAGCAATTAAAGACAGCACAGAATTACACCACCACTATGTTTTAAATTTTCAACAGCCCAAAAACAATTACAAGTAAAGACAACAAAGAAAGTATAGTGTCACTAAAAGCCCACAATCTAAGCTTAAAAGAAAAATAGCAATTACCAGTTACTCTAAAGCACTGACTTGAATATGTTTCCTTCCTTCCCCTTCTGGCTTCTCTCGCTCGCTCTCCCCCCAAATCTGGCTTTGCGTTCAGCAGTTAAAGTGAACTATCTTTTTTATGTTTATTTATTTAAAAATATAAAGACAACAGTTGCTTAACTTGTTTTTGTAGATTTGACTCCTGTCTTCTTTTATTTTTATGACAGGCATTAAAAGAACAGGCTTTACCTTTGAAGCGCATATGAAGTGATATCTTTGTTTAGTGTGCAATCTGTCAGTGGATCTGCCATTACAAATAGAATAATGGATAGTTTACAGTGTATTACCAGTCAGTAATACCATAGAGAGGTTCAGGGCATGTAAGAACCTCGAGAGCAAAGCTCAAGAGGTTCCTACATGTCCTGAACCTCGAGATGATATTCTGACCACTAACACACTCTAAACTATCCCATTATTTTTTTTAATATATGGATCCAAGTTTTTATAGTCTTCGGTCAGCTGCTGCCATGAAGGATTGTGTCAGTCATAGCCGACCGCAGCACTGCCTCACCCAGTCTGTTTCTCCCTCACCCGCTTGCCCACATAGAACACTGCCTCGCTCCATCTCTTTCTGTTCTGCTGGCTTACACACACACAGGGCAGTACAAAAACTACCTTTTTTTCTTTTTGTTGGGGGGTGCAGAATCAGCCAGATAAGTCCTTTTAAAAACAAAAATGGAAACTGTCATGGACACTGAGCTCTCGCTAAACGAGAAATGACCGCCATGTTTTAAAAACTGTTTTTGCCACCCACAGACAGAGAGCAGCCAATCATTAGCTGCATTAGTGAATGTCAATGGTTGAATGATGTTTTAAAGATTTACTGATATGGGGAGTTGTGGCCTTGCGCTGTTTAACTTGGCTGGTAATACTATCATTTAAGTCCCAAACGATACTATTATTGGACATGAATGATAGTATTATCACTCTTGAAGTGTGGTATTATCACTTTGGGAGTGATAGTATTACAAAAAAAATTGTATGCTTTAGTAGCATATTTAATCTGCTATCCATATATTAAAGTAGGTTACTTTTATGAACTGGATCTCAATGTTCTTTAATTTTCTTGTGTCAGTATTACATTAGTCACATTTTATTTTATTTTTTTTTTTCAAAGCACAAGCATCAAGATTTGTGATTCAGCTGTCACAATCATAGAAAACTGTACAGAGCGGCACCATGAATTAATTAATTATTTATTTTTGTAAAGAAAAAAAAGCTGATGTCTCTTGCAACAATGCATACCAATTTATAATGATATGAGCAAATGAAATGGATCCTCCATTACTGAAAAGCAGATCCACTGACTGATTGCTCATTACATAAAAAAATCACTTCATACACTATGACCAAATGCATAAACTACTGCGCCTGACAGGAGCAAAGTTTGGAGCGTGTTGCAGGAGCTACAAATATGTATACTACTCATGTAGCTCCCACAAGTGCCCAGATGGGATTAAATGCATTTAAAAAAATTTTAGAAACTTGAACTGTTAAACTTTTAAATGAGTTATTACTTATGCAGTGTGTCTTAGGCACTGTTGTCAGTAGAATGTAACTGAGATCCAATCATCCAAGAAATCATCAGAAATTTGCCCCATATGAGCTGCTAACATCTTCGGCATACCCTTGTTGGAAAATAAAAAAAGGAAAAACAAAGAAAAGAACATGGATACATAGATACATAGACAGTGTCGGCAGATAAGAGCCTATGGCCCACCCAGTCTGCCCATTTGAGCTTGTAAGTTCAGTTTATGTTTTCCTAGAAGCCTGTTGCCCCTTACCCCTGACCTCCAAAATTCCTTTATGTCTATCCCATGCATTCTTAAATCCAGTGATTGTTTCAGCCCCCCCACTTCCTCTGGCAGGGTGTTCCACTTGTCCACCACCCGTTCTGTGAAGAAATTCTTCCTTATGTTTCCTCTAAATCGTCCTCCCTCCAACTTCATCCCATGCCCTCTAGTCCTGGAACATCTTTTTTGCTTAAAAATAGTGTATTCCTGTACCCTGTTCCTCCCTGTAAGATACTTGTATGTCTCTATCATATCCCCTCTCTCCCTCTTCTCCTCCAGGGAGTACATATTCAGTTCCTTCAACCTGTCTTCACAGGACTTGTGATGCAATCTATGCACCATCTTTGTTGCCCTCCTCTGAACCTTCTCCACCCTGTCTATGTCCTTATGTAGGTATGGTCTCCAGAACTGTACACTGTACTCCAGGTGGGGCCTCACTAGTGTCTTGTATAGTGGAATTATGACCTCCCTTTTCCTGCTGGTGATGCCCCTGCCTATACATCCCAGCATCCTATTTGCTTTACCTGCTGCCTTGTCACACTGTTTCCCTACCTTGAGGTCATCAGAGATGATAACCCCAAGATCCCTTTCCTGCTTGGTGCATGCTATATCCTCGCCCCAACTGATATATTGTGCCCAGGGTTTTGTGCCCCATATGCATTATCTTGCACTTCCTTGCATTGAATTTCAACTGCCAAACCCCTGACCATTCTTCAAGTTTCTGCAGGTCGCTTCTCATTCTTTCTACACTCTCCAGTGTGTCTACTCTGTTACAGAGCTTTGTGTCATCAGCAAACAGTGAAATTCTGCCTTCTAGGTCCTGTGCAATGTCACTGATGAAGATGTTGAATAAGACCGGTCCCAGCACTGATTCCTGTGGTACCCCACTGGTCACTCTTCCCTCTGTGGAGTGACAGCCATTTACCACCACCCTCTGTGTCCTGTCACCCAGCCAGTTACCTACCCACCACACTACTGTCCTGCCCACACCCATATTCCCCAGTTTGTGTAATAGTCTTCTATGTGGCACAGTGTCAAGGCCTTGCTGAAGTCCAGATAGGCCATGTCACTGCCCTCCCTGATCCACCTCCCTAGTCACCCAGTCAAAAATTCAATGAGGTTGGTCTGACGCGGCCCCCTCCCCTGATGAAACCATGCTGCATTGGGTCCTGTAGTCCATTGACAACCAGATGTTCACCAATCTCTCCTTCAGTAGTGCTTCCATGATCTTTCCCACTACCGAGGTGAGGCTGACTGGTCTGTAGTTCCCTGCTTCCTCTTTGTTCCCACTTTGTATAAAGGGGACTACATCTGCTGTCCTCAGTCTTTGGGTACCTCCCTGTTTCCAGTGATCGGCTAAACAGGATATCCAGATGTTCAGCCACCACATCTCTTAGTTCTTTAAGGACCCTGGGGTGCACCCCATCTGGTCCCATTGCTTTATCAACTCTTATTACTTCCAGTTCCTTCAGGACCCTTTCTCGTGTAAAGGGACTTGTGTCCATTTCTGCATCATTCTCACCCCTTGTACTCCCTTCAGACCCATTACCCTCCTCTTCCTCAGTAAAGACTGAGCAGAAATACCTGTTCAATATGTCAACTTTACTGCTGTCATCCTCCACGTGGTCCCCATCCTCCCTCTTCAGTTTCACTATCCCTCCCTTTGTCTTTCTTTTTTCACTTATGTACCTATAAAAGGTTTTGTCCCCTCTACCCACTGATTTTGCAATGTGTTCTTCTGTCTGAGCTTTGGCTTCCCTTACTGACCTCCCTGCCTCCCTTTGCTTCTCCTGGTACTTCTCCCTATCCCCTTCTGCCTGTGTCTTTTTGTATTGCCTGAATGCAATCTTTTTGGCTTTCACTTTCTTTGCTACCTCTTTGGAAAACCATAATTGTCTCCTCTTCCTTTTCCTCTTGCTAACCTGCTTGATGCATAATTCTGTTGTTCTTGTAATTCCCATTTTAAATACTGTCCACTGTTCCTCAAGTCCTGATTCCTGTCCCATTCCCCTTAATGCCTCTTTCAAGTATCTCCCCATTTTCCCAAAGTCTGCCCCCCTAAAATCCATGCAGTTTAAAGTGTTATCATCCCTGCTGTTGTTCTTGTCTGTTTTACTGCCAGCAGGCACAATTTCAGCAGTACCTAATGGTCTGACATTTATTTATTTATTTGTTTAAAAGTTTTACCAGGGAGGCATGCTGAGCAGACTACTGCTCAATTCCAGATGTGTCCTGGACATGAGTCAGAGTTGTGAAAGTCAATAAGTATGTGCAGCTGTGCAGACTTACTATGAATCTGGTGAACCAGCAATTGTGGAAGGTCATTAAGGAAAGATAAAAAAATGTACACGTTTCTCACACAAAACTGTTTATTCAGCAACATTAACAGGTCAATGAGCCATAATCTACTGATTATTAAACAAAATGGATGGGACAGGGGCTGTCGGCACCATGGACTGTGAGGACATCTTGTGCAACACTCAAAATATGTCAGTACAATTTTACCCCAAACAGTGCCACCTGGCGCATTTGAGCAGATACTGTTGAAGTTAACAATAATTAAGAACATACTGCAATATTGAATACTGCAGTAACACATAACACATACCACACTACAGCGTTACCACTTAACGAGGTACCGCTTGACGTGCCGCAGATAACGAGGTATACCTCATTACTGGGAAACTTTTACTTAATGACCACTGTACAATTTGAGTTATTGACTGTGTTATGTCTGAAAAGCCTAAAGATAGTACCATTCTATCTCTTGTAGCTGTTGTTTCTTTGACTTGTTCCACTGTAGCTTCTGTACCTTGTGTAGCTCTTCTTCTAGCTCCAAATATGACATTATGGTTATATCCTCCATCCTTGAATCTCTGAGTTATGTTGTCATATTCCAGATTCCTATTATGCGGTTCACTACAGTTATGACTCAACCTAACATCCAGCAATAAGGAATACCGTCTTTCAATTTTTGTGGGTAAAAGTTGTCTGCATGCAGCAGAGTAATCCTGTCAGTCAGATTTTGATAGATTGTTGTGCAAAGTTTACCTAGTTCTTTATAAATTGTCAAGTCTACAAATCCCAGCTCCTTACTATTGGATTTTATTGTAAACTTGAGGTTGCTATTCAATGAATTTATGTTCATAGAAGACATGCAGTTAATCCTCCCTACCAGTCCAAAAGAAGAGTATATCATCAATAAAGCATCTGTAATGTTGGATTTTGTTAAAAATTGGATTGTACATAGGGTTTTAAATGAATTGTTGTTCAAAACTATCCATATACAAATTGGCATAGGTCTGCATGTTGATAGAGAATGGTACAGACTATAGCCATACATTTTTTCCTCTTAGAAAAAAGAGTTAACTGACAGAAATACCCATTAACTTTTGGTCTCTGTGATGTTCCCACCTCAAGACATAACTTCCCCTCACTTGCTGAAACCTGGCCAACTTGCCCCCCCCCAATGACATATCTAGGAAGTGAATGTCTAAGAATCTTTTTTAAGTAAACAAATAACAAATGTAAGAGTGGTATCTATACATCCTGTCACATTTCACCATAAAATATCCTGGGGGAAGTGAATGTCTAAGAATCTTTTTAAGGAAACAAACAATTGAAAGAGTGATATTTATACATCTTTTATTATTTTACCTTAAGATGTAATTATCCTGCCTGACACAAACAGCATCAGTGAGGAAATCACTGTTAGTTGCAAGAGCATAAGGAGGGGTGTGTATGGGAGAACAACTGCCTTTGAACTCTCAGTAACACATGCAGCCTCCGTAAGTTGCTTTCCAACTCCCTGAGTACTGACAAGGGGCGGTCTCTGGATGGCCAATACCATGATGTAGCTGCCATTGATATCATTTCCTCCAGGTGCTGCCCCTTCTGCTGGTCATATAAAATGAATCATTGTGCCTGGGACACAAGCTTATACACAAGTGCACCAGATGTTAAAGAGCTTGCTAGCAAGGTAAAGTATCTTAATAACGTGTACAAATGTAGTGCAATCCTATAAAGATGTATGTGGAACCATAAGCTATATTGTCAGTGCACTAAATAACAAAATGTTGTTGTTAACAACTCCCATGTAAGAATACCCTGTGAAAAGGGAGAATGAAGGGCCATGCTAACTTTATCTAAAACTATGTAAGTGAGATATTGAAATTACTGACATAATAGATGTAATGATATGCAACATTGATTTAAAGGGTATCGAGATAGATAATGAGTAAATGAGAACATAAACTGCCAAGAGCGCAGTGGGTATAGTTTAAAAGAATTGAAACAGAAAATTCTGACCCAGAATGTTAGAGAGTCAGGGAAAAATGCATTTGCTTATATCTTACTTAATGAAATACATTGCTAGCATTAGAATGAGGTTGTATAAGATGAATGAATTGTTATTAAATCAACAAACAAAAAAGTGCAGGAAATGTAGTGAAATCTATTTTAAGTTAGCTTAAAGGAACGGAATGGTGTTGAGCATGGAGCTTACCATTTTTAAAGTTAATGAGTAAAATAAGAAGTTCAGGTGAGTAAGAGAATACATTATAAAGCAGATACCATAAAATCAGATGTGAAGTATAACATTTATTTAGAACATGATGTAGTAACTTTAATGATCTAGTGAATGTTTATACTAACAGAATGAGAACATGAAAAATATAGATCATTTTTGGAATGTGATACAAACAGAAGTACTGGACACAAGGTAAAAGACAATGTTTATTGTAGAAATGAATTTCAGTTTATAAATAAGTTGAATGGTGATAGTCTTTGAAGTAAAAAGTAAATATAGAATTTGGTGGCCATTTTGTGAATCTAGTCAAAACAGAAAAAAACATTTCTTACAGTTAATAATTGTTTTAGTAAAAGACAATGTTTATTGTAGAAATGAATTTTTGTTTATAGAGAAGTTGAATGATGACAGTTTCTGAAGTAAAAAGTAAAATACACAATTTGGCAGCCATTTTGTAAATCCAGTCAAAAAAGAACAAAATGTACTTACAGTTAATAATTGTTTCAGTAATGCATACACTGTGTGGCTGAGGTTCCACAATGAATACAGCAATAGCGACATAAAATGCCAGAGTTGCTTGAGCCCAGAAATGGGCCATAACATTATATAGACACTAAAAATGAAAATAATATTAATAATTAATGTCAAGTATATATTCAGAAAACTATTGTATATTTACATAGATCCTTGCCCCTGAAGAAGCCCAAGGTGGGTGAAATGTTGAGCACACACACCAGGGGATTGTTGTGTTCATTGAAAAAAAGAAAATAAAACTTAAAATTTTAGAAAACAAAGAGGTCCGGCTGGTTGGCTCAAATACTTTGCTTCCTGATTGACATTGTCTGTATTACCAGCCCCAAATAAGAAGATGGAAATACTGGTGTAGAAAGGGGTACCCACTCTACAGTTGTCTGCTTAAGACCAAACTCAGCAGATACAGGACACCTGAAATCAAATAAGCAAGACTTTTTCCAACTATGCAGTTCAGCCACTCGACAACCGGACCATGCTGATAGCGCCTTCCCATCAACCAGCTCAGAGACTAGTGCAACTTCATTAACTTCTCTACAAACATCAATGAATGTGCTCACTAAAACCATCCAACAGATGGACCAAATGCTGGGCACTGTTATGGCAGAAGTTTCTGGTAATGGAAAGCCAACTGGATGCTATGGGGAGTCCATCAAGAGTACTGAGGCTGCAGTGGGTAAGGTCCTTGCTGCAACAGCTATGACAATCAAAAAGTAGCCAGCCTTGTGAAGCCATCTGGAACAATCAGAAAATAGGCAGCTGCCTCAGCCTTCAGCTTGTGTACCAGAGTCTTTAGGGGGACCCATCACATGGGGGCACCAGTGAGTTGAGCTTAGACTGTGCATTTAGTTGCTGTGGAGGACCTCGAAAGAATAGGTGCAGCAGGGCTGCTAGAGGCTTTTTTATTCCTAAAAACAAATATGACACTGTTGCCTGAATGCTAGCAGCCTTTTTTTTTTTTTATCAGTGTGTCAAGCCTTTGGCACTTTATCCCTTGGCTTTTATTTGTTGTTTCAGAACTTTTACCTTCAACAAGCTGAAACCCCTGTGCTTTGTTTGAGCTGTTGGAGTAGCAGAGAACTTACCACCTCTCTCAGTGGATAGAGGATGGTAACGGAGGATACGGTGGATGAGAAAAACTGCAAATGCTCAAAACATTCAGTACTGATGGAGAGTAAGGCTGAGAGAGGTTCTTGTTGGAGTCTGATGATCGTTTACAATGGTTAAGCAGAAGAAAATCTATGGACTTAACTGCTAGAGACATGGCCAAGAACTATAATACTTGCATCTGTGTTTTTACTAAGCAGAAGACAAACTGAACTGAACTGTTTCTGGTATTCTGGTTAGCACCAACAAATAACAGTAAGAACTTGGTTTTGTTCTCTTACTTTTGTGAACTGAGAGCTGTTAGCTGTGAGCTGGGGTTGTGATTATGTTTGTACATTGGGATTGTCCCCATAGAAACATAGAAACATAGAATTTGACTGCAGATAAGGACGGCTTGGCCCACCCAGTCTGCCCATTTCCCTACCTAATGGATAAGCTGCAGATCCTAGTTAACTAGCAGCATACTTCTTTCTACCCCACCCCCTAGAATTGTCTTATGACTGTCCCATGCATGCTTGAATTCAACCACTGTTTTTGACTCCACAACCTCCTCCGGAAGGCCGTTCCATGCATCCACAATCCTCTCTGTAAAAAAATACTTTGTTACATTACCTCTGAGCCACCACCCCCCTATCTCCAAATTGTGCCCCCTTGTTCTAGCACACCTCTTTTTTTGAAAGATGCTACCCTCTTGGACTTTGTTGATTCCCTTCAGGTACTTGAAAGTTTCTATCATGTCCCCCCTCTCTCTCCTTTCCTGGAGGCTATACATATTAAGCTCCTTTAGTCTCTCTTCATATGTCTTCTGGTGCAGACCCTGCACCATTTTAGTTGCCCTCATCTGGACAGCTTCCATCTTGTCTATGTCCTTGCGGAGACTGGGTCTCCAGAACTGCACACAGTACTCCAGATGGGGTCTCACCAGCTGTCTGTAAAGATGGATAACAACTTCCTGTTTTCTACTGGTGATGCCTCTCCCTATGCATCCCAGTATCCTCCCAGCCCTCCTTACTGCCCTCTCACATTGCTTGCCCACCTTTAGGTCATCTGATATGACTACCCCCAGGTCCCTTTCCATTTTTGTTGTTGTTAGTATCTCACCCCCCATTGTGTACTCTTCCCCTGGGTTTTTGTTTCCCAGGTGCATTACCTGCACTTCTTAGCATTGAATCTAACCGCCATACATTTGACCATTCCTCTAACCTTGCCAAGTCCCTTCTCATCCTTTCCACCCCACCTTGTGCATCAACTCTGTTACAGATCTTTGTGTCATCTGCAAAAGCATACTTTTCTTCCAGTCCTCTGCAATGTCACTTATAAAGACATTGAAGAGGATCGGTCCTAATACTGAACCCGCAGTACCCCACTAGTAACCCCCCCTTTCTTCAGAGTGGACTCCATTTACTATTACCCTCTGTGTCCTACTCTCCAGCCAATTCTTTACCCAGGCTATCATCTTGGGACCCACTCCCAGGCTGGCTAACTTGTATATTAATCTTTTGTGTGGGATTGTGTCAAATGCCTTGCTAAAGTCTAGGTAGACCATGTCCACAGCCCCTCCCTGATCTACTACTTTGGTCACCCAGTCAAAGAAATCTATTAGATCCATCTGGCATGACCTTCCCATTGTGAATCCATGCTGTCTTGGGTCCTGTACCCCTCTGGCCTCTAGGTACTCTACAGTTCTTTCTTTCAGAAGTGATTCCATCATTTTCCCTATCACTGAGGTAGCGGTAACTTTGCCATTGCTTGTGCATGGAGTTTCTGTTTGCTTGAACTGCTCTAGTGCTGGGGTCTTGTGCATATTACATTATACTGCACCACTGAATGCTCTATTATATGATCTATGTGCTTTAAAAATACTAACATAATACATTTCATTTAAATTTCAGGGAAACTAAGGCTGCCAATCAGTAGCTAGACTGGGGTCACGTGGTCCCCTGACTAGTCTTAGTGTGCTTGCATGGAATTCAGCTATAGAGTCTCCTAAGCTCCGCCATTACTGCTTCTCATGGAGTTTTGTACTGATAGCATTGTGACCACAGATTGTAAAGCTTTATTTATTTATTAGCTTGTAGTTTGGTCCTGCTTGGTTCATGCTCACCACTGAGATATTTGCTCATCGCTGAGATATCTGTGGATTAATTAGTTCTCAATTTTCTACTGAGAGCCTGTATAGTATTTTGCTCTCAGCCCATAGTTAAGTCTATTGGTCTGAGGTGCTGAGGAGCGGCAGGAGGATGGCAACAGTTCTGTGTGTTAAAACACCCTGGGGGGGACAGTCATTGTGTCAAGCAAGACTTCAAGTAGAGCCCTCAGTTGAAATAAGATTTGGAACACAAGCAAGGAGTAAGCAGTTTTCAGATATTATAGTTTTATTCTTTTCTTACACTTTTTTAAGTTGATTTGGCAATTTTAATTGTTAAACCAAACTAAAGCATTGTTTGTAATACTCTGAATGGTTGCTAAGATGAGCTAAGACTAGATATACTTGTGATATAGAATGAGTACATATTAGTTGGGCTTGACCTGTTCAGGTTTGTACAGGTTTTATAACCAGTTTTAGCTCAGATTTTGCTTCTCAACGAGCATTAGTGAGCATTTTCTTAAAAGTGCCCCACACCTATTGATGGTTTGTTGTTCTCTTTTTTAGAATTACTGAAGCTGAAGCCTCTCAGTTACTTAAAGTCTTTTACCTACATTACTGGTGGTGTATCCCTGGGAGTGGATATAGAGGTCAGGGTCAGCTGTTGAGACTCAGAAGCCTTTTACTGTTATGGCAAGAGCCCTCACAGAGTGGCATAAATGAACTTAAGAGAACAAACTTGAGTACTGCACAGACTACAAATAAAACAACATTGATTTGCTTGGTCTATCTGGACTGCATTGAACTGTTTTGCTGCTAACACTGTGGATACAGATCTATACTAATCTACTTGTCTGCTGCACATTATAATTATTGTGTAATTATTGTGCACATGTGGGATAAGTGCAGTATATAATGGGTAACTTTTCTGACCGAATGTTTCTGATACTCAAGATTTAAGTAATCATTGTTATATTTATTATTTTTTAAGTATATATATTTGCACAATTTTAGGGTCATTTATGTTTTCTAATTTGCATATTGCATATCTTGCACAAAATATTTTTTGTTGTTTGTGGGTATGGTACAGGAAAACACACGGAAATATTTTGCCTATAGTTGTAAACTAGTTTAGTGTCAGTGATTCCTACCTTTTAGAGACTACCTTATCTACAGATATTATAAAATGGTGAACACAAGGCTCCAAAGATCACAGAACCTATAACTGTCCCCTCTGGTGCAGGAATTATTGATATAAGAAAAGCAAGGAGCACCAGATGAACAAAGAACACAAAACTTATACTGTACAGGTGATCTCTGGTAATAATAGTATGAGCAGTGGAACCTCTACTCCGAAAGCTAGAATGACCCCTTTGGAACTAGAACCTCCTATTCTGATTGATTGTGATACCCAATTTGATACAAAGAGCACAGGAGCTAGTATATTGGAGACTGTGGGGTTGGATATTTCAACTGAAGCTGCCAAACCTTTACCTGACATTGAGTGTCAGGCAGAGAAAGGGCAGGAAGCCCTCAAAGCCTCTCCTAAACTTTGGCATCTTGGTGATAGTATGATAAGCAAAGGAGTCAAAGAGAAGACTAAATTAGGAAAAGTCTTAACTGATTTACAGGAGACTATTAGAGGTCTTAAAAATTTAGAAAATCAAATGGATTATCTCCAGAGTTGCCATAGATGCCAACAGAAGGTGGAAGTGGTGAATAATAATAATAATAATACACTAGGAGGGATAGAATATCAACCTAATAGCCTCAGTGATGGTTTAATAAGAAAAACTGGAGGGTAATACCAATGCCCATAGTCTAGGTAACAAGTTCCCTGAACTGGTGGCCTTGATGAAAGAGGGATGCCTGGATATCATGGCAGTCACAGAACATGGGACACAGAGAACCATGACTGGGATGTCAATGTACCAGGGTACACAATCTACAGGAGGGACAGGGAGGGTAGAAGGAGGAGGAGGAGCTCTCTACTAAGGGAAGGGATCAAAACAATGGAACTAAAGGGTAAACAGGGTGGAAAGGAGGCACTGTGGGTCACCCTGGAGACTGCAAATGGCATCACAATCTGCATGGGGTTGTATACAGACCCCAGTCTCAGGGGAAGAAATGGACAAGGAAATGATAGAAGACATCCTTAGGATGGCAGAAGAAGGGGAGATATTGTTGATGGGGGACCTGAATATGCCAGATGTTTACTGGAGCACCTTTGCTGCAGCTACATCTAAGATCAGGGTCATTCTCAATGCCCTACAGGGACCATGCCTCAGACAGCTAGTGTTGGATCCCACTCAGGAGGGAGCAATCTTAGACCTGGTACTCTCAAACAGGGATGAAGAGAGGATCTCAGATCTAGAAGTGGGTAGCCATCTGGGAACAAGTGATCACCAAACAGTGTGGTTCATGATAAACACAACTGCAGAGTCAAGCCATACAAAAGTGAGGGTACTGGACTTTAGGAGGGCTGACTTTGTCAAAATGGGAGAGTGCCTCAGAGAAAAGCACTAGCAAACAGGCAAGAAGGAGGGGTGGAGGAACAATGGGGAAACATTAAAACTGCCATCACAGAGACAACAAGCCTTTGTGTGAAGCAAATAAATCAAAACTAAAGAAAAAAACACTATGGTTCTCAAAAGAGGTAGTGCAGAAGGTTAGGGAGAAACATATAGCATTCAGGAAGTATAAGAAAACACAGAAAGAGCAGGATAAAGAACTGTACCAGTTAAAGCAGAAGGAAGTGGGGAAGGCAGTCAGAATAGCAAAGGCCCAAACCAAGGAAAATATAGTTCATTTGGTTAGGAAGGGGGATAAAACCTTTCATAGGTACATTAGGGAGCGAAGAAAGACCAAGGGAGGTATGGTGAGGCTTAATAAAGGGGAAGGTGGGTGGGCAGACAGGGACAGTGAAAAAGTAGGGATACTGAATGAATACTTCTGCTCAGTATTCACAAAGGAAGAGGAGGGGAGGTACCTAATCCAGTCAATAGAAGCACTCTGGATAGGGGATTGATTCCAGTCCTTTCACAGAAGAAAGGGTTCTGAAAGAACTCCTAAAGCTGAAGGTGGACAAAGCAATGGGGTCTGATGGAATTCACCCCAGAATTCTAAAAGAACTAAGGGAAGAACTAGTGACACCACTGACTACCTTTTTTAACAAATCATGGGAGGATGGTGTGGTACCTGAAGACTGGAGGAGGGAAGATGTGATTCCCCTTCACAAAAGGCGAGCAATGCAGAGGCAGGAAACTACAGACCTGTTAGCTTGACCTCAGTGGTATGAAAAATGATGGAATCACTTCTGAAAGAAAGATCTGTTGAGTACCTAGAGGCCAGCAGGGCACAGGACCCAAGGCAGCATGGATTCACAGCGGGAAGGTCATGTCAGACGAATCTAGTAGATTTCTTTGATTGGGTGTCCAAAGTAGTAGACCAAGGAGGGGCTGTGGACATGACCTACCTAGACCTTAGCAAGGCATTTGACACAGTCCCACACAAAAGATTAATAAACAAATTAGCCAGCCTGGGAGTGGGTCCCACGGTGGTAGCCTGGGTAAAAAATTGGCTGGACAACAGGACACAGAGTATAATAGTAAATGGATTCCACTCCAAAGAAAGGGGGGCTACTAGTGGGGTACCGCAGGGTTCAGTACTGGGTCCAGTCCTTTTTAATGTCTTTATAAGTGATATTGCAGAGGAACTGGAAGGAAAATTATGCCTCTTTGCAGATGACACAAAGATCTGCAACAGGGCTGATACACAAGGGGAGGTGGGAAGAATGAGAAGGGACTTGGCAAAGTTGAAGGACTGGTCAAATGTATGGCAGCTTAGATTCAATGCAAAGAAGTGCCGAGTAATGCACCTGGGAAACAAAAACCCAGGGGAAGAGTACATAATGGGGGGGAGGTATTAACAACAACAAAAACAGAAACCTGGGGGTAGCCATATCAGATGACCTAAAGGTAAGTAAGCAATGTGAGAAGGCAGTAAGGATGGCAGGGGGGATACTGGGATGCATAGGGAGAGGCATCACCAGTAGACAACAGGACATTGTTATCCCTCTGTACAGACAGTTGGTGAGACCCCATCTGGAGTATTGCATGCAGTTCTGGAGACCCCATCTCCACAAGGACATAGACAAGATGGAGGCAGTCCAGAGGAGGGCAACTAAAATGATGCAGGGTCTGCAACAGAAGCCATACGAAGAGAGACTAAAGGAGCTTAATATGTATACCCTTGAGGAAAGGAGGAAGGGGGGGACATGATAGAAATGTTCAAGTACCTCAAGGGAATCAACAAAGTCCAGGAGGGTAGCATCTTTCAGAAAAAGAGATGTGCTAGAACAAGGGAACTCGATCTGAAGATGAGGGGGGGACGGCTAAGGGGCAACGTGAGGAAGTATTTTTTCATGGAGAGGGTGA
Source organism: Neoceratodus forsteri (assembly GCA_016271365.2). Taxonomy (NCBI): domain Eukaryota; kingdom Metazoa; phylum Chordata; order Ceratodontiformes; family Ceratodontidae; genus Neoceratodus; species Neoceratodus forsteri. The sequence goes on along the minus strand of CM028137.1, from coordinate 252,769,735 downwards.
TGGATGCAGGAAAGGCCTCCCTGAGGAGGTCATGGGGTCAAAAACAGTGGAGAAATTCAAGAATCCATAGGACAGACATAAGGTAATTCTGGTGGGGGATAGGAAGAAGTAGGCTGTTGGTTAACTGGAATCTGCAGCTTATCCAGTAGGTAGGAAAATAGGCAGACTAGGTGGGCCAAGCGGCCCTTATCTGCCATCAAAGTCTGTGTTTCTAATAATGAAAAATCCGTATAATACTAGCCTGATACTCATGGAGCAAGTGGTAATTAATAAAGAGCTAACTGAAGCACTAAGAGGGGAAGTAGCAATCAATAGAGCCAAATTAGATCTGATAATTGTAAAATTGTCCCTATGGATCCAGAGAGTGAATCTATAGTGGTGGTTCAAGAAACTGGTCCCCCTAACATAAGGCCTGACTTTAGCTGGGTCTGTGTTCCAGAAAGCCCTGAGATAAATATCATTGTCAGTGACTCAGCAGTTAGCACACCCACCTCAGAGGCCGGGAGATCAGAAGGCTGTGGGTTCTATCCCCATACCAGGCACTAGGATTAAATCCCAATACTGACACTGTAGTGCAGCATGAGGGGGGTGCTGCACTCCTGAGGTGCTGTCTTTCGGATGAGATTTTAAACCAAGTTTCCATCTGCCTGTTCTGGTGGTAGTTCAGGTGGATGTTAAAGATTCCACGGCACTTCTCAAAAAGAGCAGGGGAATTTCCCTGGTGTCCTGGCCAAATTTCCCCCATTTACTAAAAAAAAAAAATACCACCAACAGCTTAATCTGGTTCAAGGTCAGTTGGCATTCATCTGTATTTCCCCTCCCCTAGGTCATGCCTGAAAATAGGCAAAATCTGTCTAGTGCACTTACCCCGGTCAACAAAAATTAAATAAATAAATAATAAACAGCATAGAAGGGAAAAAAGAATAAGACCAAAAAGAGGAAGAATAGTCCCAGTGGCACCGAGGGCTGAGGTGCTGAATGCCTTATGTCATGCCACGCTGTTGACCTGTGTTCGGGAATGAGCACGGGCCACCAGGGGTTGGCAGGGAGGAGAAGGATTGAGTATCTGAAGGACTGCTCTCCTTCTCCAGGAAGGGGGGGACATCAGTGGTCAGCACCAGATTGGCCCCTAGTGCAGGCTGGGAGGGCAGCATGCCAACACTGCAGATAGGGATGGAGATGGGGCAGACACCTGGAGGAGCACGTGAGGACACATGCACACTCCCTCCGCCAGCATCATTGTATGTCACATCTCCAGGGGTAGAACTAAGAAAATGGACTCCCGGTTGGGCAGCATGAGCTTCCAACCTCTGCGGCCTGACCGCAAATGGTGCCTCCTCTGATCTGGATCTGTTTCAGGTGAGTTGAGCTTGGGGGGGCTCCTCACCACCTTGCTATGGAAAGTAAGCCATGAGGGAAACGGGAGAGGTGAGCCTGCTGTTGGGGTTCAGGTCCGGAGGTCAGTTGAGATGTACAGGTTACCGGGAGCTAAGGGGAGAAGCGGTACAGCAAAAAAAAAAAAGGGGGGGGAGAAAAGAAAGAATAGGAATTAGACAAAACACAAGCAGATACCAGCAAAACAACAGTGAAGAGAGCCCACAAAGTACGGAATCTAAAGCGGATGATAGACCTCCCTCAGAGGTCAAAACTATACCTATTGTGGTTGAGTCACAAGACTCACTTGGATATCCACAAGGTACTGAGGAAGCATTTCCCTTGTCTGACCTTAAGGACAAACATCCAACTCCAATTTTCACCCATTTAAATAATCTTTAAAAATAAATAATTACGTTAAACCAGTTATTAAGGAAAGATTTAGAAAACACACATGTAGACTGTGGTCCAACTGAAAAAACTTTGGGAGCCAATGAAAACTAGTTAAGGGCAGCAGAGAGGGAAAAAGAAAACTATAGAGGTTGAGACTACAAATTAGATACCTATATGTAGAGGACTCCCAAAGGAGACTGCATGTTTTTCTCCTATTATAAGACTTCTAGGTCCAAGCGACTGGCTAAGTAACCATAACAGGCCACTGGGGAAACAAGTAGTTGATTTTCTTAATAAAGAATTAGATCTGGACCTGAGCAAAATGGTTATTGTGTAGTTCTTTAGTATCCCCATTAAGGCAGCTGCCATGATTGACATTCACCTCATGTCAGCCACAGTAGCTAACTACATCTGGCAAAATCGCTCGCCACTCCAGAACAGTGAGATTGTAATAACCTATCCAAACAGACTTCACTTTAACAATAAAAATGAGGTCCCTGGAAGGGATAAGAGTAATAAACCAGCCTACCTAAGTGCTTTTGGTGTAGCTAAGTTAGAGATAGAAAATGACACTGAACTTACAAGATCGTTTAGAGATATCTTGGAAAATTTCTTACAGATTCCTATAGAGGAGGATATTTAACAAGTTAGTAGACCCAATAACACCTCCCATGTGGATATATGGGTTAAATCTAGAGAACTGACAAATTGTATACTACAGAAAGCTCCAGTATTAGACCATTTAGGCCTCAACCTGGTGGATGCAAACACTTGAAGTCCAACTTTTACATAATGTATCACAAATACTTGCTCTCACTGCCGATCTTACACTAAGTAACAGATTTATGGCACTTGCAGGGTATAATGATTGACTAAGTACTATAAGTGAGGTTGATGAAGAAAGAATATCTGCTAAAACTGGTTTGAGCCTTATTTCATGGAATATCGCAGGATGGGGAAAACTGCTTTGCGACAATGACCTCAGAACCTATTTATTGAATTTTCATCTATAGTGCATTCAGGAAATATGGCACAATGATCAAGATAAAATAGATATTAATGGATATTCATGTTTTCATATTACTGGACAAAAAAACTCAAAATTTGGCAGATGCTCAGGAGGAGTGGTTACGTTTGTAAAACTTGGATGTTTTAGGAAGGTGCAATTAATAAACAAAGACGTTAATTTCATTGCGGTTTATATCAGTTTAAAACAACAAAACATTATACACATCAATTGCTATGTTCCTCCTGCAAATTCTTATTATTATACAAATGAAATCTGGGGCAATTTAGTTCAAATCATTACTGAAACTATGCCACATTACCCGTTGGGTGGTATCCTAATGATAGGTGACATTAATGCCCGGATAGGGAATTTTGAGGGTCTTTGGGACAATTCCTTTTTTGTCTACAATGTATGTAGAGAAATACTACCCTCTGGGACCTCCAAAGACAAAAAGGTAAATAATCCAGGTAGGAAACTAATTGAAATCCTAAGGAATTCAGTATCTTTCCTCTAAATGGGAGGATTAATGGAGACACTGAGGGTGAAGTCACTTTTATAACTGCAAGGGGTGCTTCAATAGTTGACTATATTTTTTGGACAGGATCCTTAGATTTGTGGAACTCATTTGTTCAAATTCACTCAGAAAGTGATCACTCTCTGATAGTACTTGAAAGTGCACGTGTAGGTTCCAAAGAGACAGACTACTACTGTGGACCATATTAATTGTACCAAGATTAGAGCAAATAAAAAAAATAATCTGGCAACATGATTTGGAGATCATAACAACCCCAGTATGTTTAAATTCTTTTATTGCTTGCTCTATTCCCAAGTTAGTTGCCAAGGATATAGCAGATCTCATGGATTTATTAACTAGGCTGTTCCAGGATATTGTAAGTAACTTCAAGTGCCCCGGAAAGAACCAACAGGATAGGCAATTATACAATGGCTGGTATGACCAGGAGTGCAGGAAAGCTAAGTCACATTTACGTAAATTGCTTAGATGTTACAGGAAGCAGCAAAATAAGTTTGTACTAAAAAAACTGAACAGAAAAAGAAAATCTATAAGGAGCCTATTAAAAGTAAAAAATCAAAATACTGCAAAGAACAATGGGACCAGATGTTAGAGGCAATTAGAGCCAAAGATACTGAAAAATTATGGTAACTGGTGGCCACTGAAATGGATAACATTAAATGTAATATTGATACATGTATCCCAGAATCAACTTGAACAGAATATTTTTCTAATATCTTTTTTGAGCCAACAGCAGAGGAATGGGAGCCACCAGAAGGGCAAAGATAAACAAATTTCCCTTCTGTAACTTATGAGAAAGTGCTCCTGGCAATTAACTCTCTGAAAAAGCGAAAAGCTGCAGGGCCTGATGGCATTCCTGCGGAAGCTTTTCTTTGCCATACAAGTCTTTGGTGCAGAGCACTAACCATGATATATAATAGGTGCATAGAATTTAGGTCTTTCCCCACCTGGCACAGTGCAAGTATAGTTCCCATGCACAAGAAGGGATCAACAATAGATCCAGCTATGTACCTACCAATAAGCCTATTAGATAACAACTTAATAATGTTCTCTAGAATTATCTTAGAAAGGCTATTGATCAAAGTGAATCAGACCGGGGGAATTTCAGGCTTGCAGGCAGGGTTCAGAGCAAACTACTCCACGCTAGACAACATTTTTGTCTTAAGACACTGCATTGAAAAATATGCAGTGTTGTAGAAACAAAAAATATATACTACATTTATTGACTACTCATTGGCATTCAATTCTGTATCAATACGTACATTATGGAGGTAATTGCTATACAGGGGTATCGACAGGAACTTGGTGTGTATAATAGCCAGCCTATACCAAAATAGTTGGGCTAAGGTCAGACTGGGAATTAATGGAGAACTCTCATCTCCTTTCAGAATAAATACAGGGGTAAGGCAAGGCTGTTTACTGGCCCCTCTGTTGTTCTCTCTTTATATAGATAACATGTCTCACAGGACTTTTATCTGACTCCCCTAAAATTAAAGCTCTGGGTCACCCTGCCCTAGCTTATGTGAATGATATTGTCCTATTTTTCCTGTCCAGAATGGGCCTCCAATAAAAAACTTGACTATCTCAAGGGAAGCTAAGCTCCACTTAAAAATTAATATTAATAGAACCAAAATTGTTATTTTTGGTGGGAAAAAAGTAACTGGGAAGTGGCATGTAGGGAAGCAGAGTATAGAGACTTTTTCTAACTATGTATACTTAAGGGTTAACTTTTCAACAAATGACTCTTGGAATCCCCATGCTGATATGGCAATAAAAAAGTAAAAAAAAAACAGCTGGGCCTTATATAGATTCAACTGTAGGTATGGTGATCGGGGCGCCAACAGGGGGGAGAGCCGAGACAAATGTCCTGGGCCCGGTGGCTCAGGGGGGCCCAGTCACCCAGTGAACAATTTGTTCCCAGAATCTCAGCAGTGGTAAGAATTGCAGAACTCATCCCCCCGCCTCCCTCACAAATCCCTTCCCCCCACACTACTTCTGAATTCTCCTTCCTTCCTATCCTGATATGGGAGTGGGAGTTAATCAAATTTAAATACCAGTCAGCCCAGGGGTCAGCTCAGGAGTGGAAGTGGTTATCCGGTCACAGTTTTCTGGGTCACAGGTTAGGAGGAGGTCATTGAAACAGGCCCTGGATGGTGATTGGTGACGTGTGGGTCATAGACTGTTACACACAAGACATTACTTCCTTTCCTTTCCTTTCCTCCAATCAAATCAATAATTTGGGAAGGAGGACAGGACCCCGTTGTCGATGTCATTTGCTTCGTCTGGAGTCAGGGAGTAAGAGGGTGGAATTTTAGTGCTGGGGGACTCAATACTAAGAGGAGTTAGGTGGGGTAGCAAGGGGGAGAGGCATAGTCGCATTTGGGTGGAGGCCATGCCAGGAATGACAGCAGAAAGGGTGGGATAGTCTGTTCTAAAATATGCTAGAAGGGGTAGGGACAAGCCTCATTTAATTATACATCTTGGGACAAATGACCTGGCTGACAAGACAGTAGATACAGTCCAGAGGAGGTTTGAGGAACTAGCACAATTATGTGAGGGGGCAGGAAGATCAGTAACTTTTTCAGAGATACTCCCTGTGCCAAAGGCAAGCACAACAAGAAAGCTGAGAATAGAGGAATTTAACAGATGGCTAAGAACCTTGTGTTGTACTAAAGGGTATGGGCTGTTGGGGGGGGGGAGGGACCTGGGAGGACAGTAGTCTCTGTGCCAAGGACAGACTACACTTGAGTGAGGAGGGAAAGAAAGTGTTGAAACAGAGGGTGGAGGAGTACATAGAGGAAGTTGGGAATTTAAACTAGGAGTGGGGGGTGGCAGTTGGGGAAAAGATATGCAGAGACCACAGGTTGGGAAACCATATGATCTTACCTCCCATAACAGTGACAAAGGACTGTTGGTGATGCTAGGAAAGGAGGGCAGGATGGGAGGGGGGGAAGGGTGGAAGATGGTTACCCTTAATGCTAGGAGCCTTGGGAGGAAAACTGCAGAGTTACAGGTTCTCATGGCAGAGGGAGAGGTGGACATTGCAGCCATCACGGAAACATGGGCACCAATACAATGACTAGGACCTGTCTGTACCAGGTACAGGTTTTTCGTAGGGACAGGGTGATTGGGAAAAGAGGGGTGGCACTATATGTGAAGGAAGGACTGAAGTGTGTAAGGGAGGAAGGGGAGGAGGGTAGTATGGAGTCACTTTGGATGCAAATCCAGGATTCCAAGAATAGGATTCTTAGAATGGGAGTGGTGAACAGGCCACCATCTCAGACGGAGGAGTTAGACAGGGAACTAGCGGGACAGATCAGGAGGACCTGCGAGAAGGGCAGTGTGGTGATTGTGGGGGACTTCAACATGCCAGGAGTGGACTGGAGCACCCCAACAACCAGGAACAGAAGGGAGCAGGTACTGCTGGATGCCTTCAGGACAGCTTCCTGCTGCAAATGGTCAGTGAACCAACCAGGTTAGGAATACCTTTGACCTTGTGCTGGCAAATGGGGACTTTGTGAGAGAGAACTTACAGTGGAGGAACCACTGTCAGGGAGTGACCACCACTCAGTATGGCTCACATTGGATATGGGCAAGGAAGCAGTGGAATCTGGCACAATAGTGCTGGACTTCAGGAGGGCTGACTTTGGGAGGATGGGAGGTGGTAAAGGGTATCTGGCCAGAATTCAGTCTAGTATGGACACTAACCAGAGGTGGGAGCTCATAAAGCTGGGGATAGTGGAGGCAACCAAAACCTGCTGCAAAGCCCAGAGCAAGAAGGCTAGGGCTAAGAAACCGATCTGGTTGAGCAAGGAGGTCATGGAAAGGTAGAGGAGAAAAGAGCTACCTTTAGGAAGTACAAAGAAAACAGGAGGGAGGACAGGAGGAGTACTTGACAGAATCGAAGGAGATGACAAGGGCAGTAAGGGGAGCCAAAGCATCTACGGAACTCAGGCTGGCACAAGGCATTAAGAAGGGGGAGAAGGACTTCTTTAAGTACATCAGGGAGAAAAGGAGCTGTAAGGACCACATAGTAAGGATTAGGAAGGAGGGGTTGGGTGGAAGCAGGGTGCGATAAGGCGGAAGCACTAAATGAGTACTTCTGCTCAGTATTTACTAAAGAGAGAGGGTGACACCCAAGGTGGAAGAAATGGCAGAAGCAGGGGTGGGAAGTGGTGACAGATGGGAAATCATGGAGAGCAGAGTTCGAGAGGGTTTGAAGGCACTGAGGGTGGACAAGGCGCCAGGCCCAGATGGCATCCACCCCAGGGTACTGAAGGAGCTGGCAGAGGTCCTTACAGGACCCTTGGCAGACCTATTTAATGCCTCACTACATTCGGGGTGTGTACCTCAGAACTGGAGGATGGCTCATGTGGTGCCCCTCCACAAGAGTGGCCCCAAGGATGAACCGGGAAACTACAGACCAGTGAGCCTCACATCCATCGTGGGTAAGCTAATAGAGACTATCCTGAAGGAGGCTGGTGGCCCTCCTAGAGGCCAAAGGACTACAGGACAACAGACAGCATGGCTTCACACATGGCAGATCCTGCCAAACCAACCTGGTCGAGTTCTATGACTGGGTAACTAGGAGCAACTGGACAGGGGCCATGCAGTGGATGTCCTGTATCTGGACTTCAGTAAGGCATTCGACTCAGTGCCACATGGAAGGCTGGGAAGGAGTTAGTAGGCACAGGGGGCGGGTGCAAAGCTGGTGAGATGGGTAGGAAGCTTGCTGCAGGAAGGCAACAGAGAGGTGGTGGTGGATGGGGAGCTCTCGCACCCAAGGGCAGTGACGGCAGGTGTTCCACAGGGCCCGGTGTTGGGACCAGTGTTGTTTGGGATATTCATTGCAGACATATCATGGGACATCAAGAGCAAGATCAGTCTGTTTGCTGATGATACCAAGGTAGGCGCGAGTGGTGGATGACCTAGGGGGATGGCAGGGGTTGCAGGATGATCTGGCAAAGCTTGAAACCTGGTCAGACACCTGGCAACTGAGCTAATGCCAAAAGTGCAAGGTGCTGCATTTTGGGATGAAGAACCCAGGAGAAGTTACCAGCTAGGGTAGTGCAGCTAGCCCAGACAGAGAGGAGAAGGATCTGGGTGTCTTGTTACAGGGTCAATGAACAACTTGGCACAATGTGAGGAAGGCAGCTGAAAGAAGCCAACAAATGCTGGGTTGTATTGCAAGGGTATATCCTCGAGGAGGGAGGAGGTGATTCTGCCACTGTATAGGTCATTAGTTAGACCACACCTGGAGTACTGCGTGCAGTACTGGCATCCGTATCTGAAGAGGGACATTAAGTTACTGGAGGGGGTGCAGCCCAGAGTGACAAAGATGATCAAGGGGCTGGGGGACTTATCATACGAGAGGAGGTTGAAGGAGTTGAACATGTACTCACTTGAGGAGAGAAGAGACAGGGGTGACATGATTGAAACGATTAAATACATGAAAGGAATAAACAAGATGGGTACAGAGGGTCTGTTCAAAGTAAGGGAGGGGAGGGCCACCAGGGGCCATGATATGAGACTGGAGCGAGGAAGGTTCAGGAGGGAGATGAGGAGACACTTTTTTACAGAGAGGGTGGTGGCTGGGCGGAATGCGTTACCTGCTGAAGTGGTATGCAGTAGAACAGTGGACTGCTTCAAACGAAGATGGGACAGGACAAGGGCGAGGGTTAATGAAGGGGAAGGGTGGAAGGAAGGGGCAGCTGCAGAATAAGGGGTGCTAGCTGCACATTCAAGCAGACTTGATAGACCTCTAGGCCTTTATCTGCTGGCAAATTTCGTATGTTCGTATGGTCACCGACTCACTCGCCGTCTAGGCGGCATTCGGTCAGTTGCACTCAAGAGTGGTTTACCATTTAACTTAGTTGTGTTGCTGCTCAGTGCAGTGCTTTATTAATTTTTCTTTTGTTGCTTGCTTGCTGCTGCTTCGGAGGAGTGGAACGGAGAGCTGGAGACTGCGGAGGACAAGGTTGGACAGATGAGAGACCAGGGATGGACCGGGACCACCGGACCAGGACTGGACCATGGAGGAGGCTGCAAGAGGAGTGGAGGAGGATTCCTGACTGGGCTGCAGGTGGCTGACCCCTTCAATCATTCAGCCTGCAGCCAGCCAGGGCCTGGATCACTGGCTGGGCAGGCTGGGCAACTGGTAGGTAATTAATTGAGCTGCTGCAAGTCAACTGAAGCAAAACATTTTTTTTATAATTTTAGACATTGTTCTGTACTGAAATCATCCTGCTGGATGCTGGGAACAGGAGTAATGGTGGAATTGTAACCTGGTGCTATACTGAAGGCCTAGTTAGTGCCAGTGTAGCACAGCTGAGTCTATTTAATTTTGTTGGGGCTCAGAGGGTAGTCTTTGTTGTGGGTGAGGGTCTGGATATGGGGTGGGTAAGAAATGTATGGTCAGCCGCTGGTGATGACAGGTCTCCACTGTAAACTGACAGAAAATAGATATGGGCTGACATAGTGAGTTACAGAGTAAGTGTACTTTTTAAGTCTACTCCTCCTCTGGCAGACTGGCAGTAGACGGTATATAAACAGAGTACGAGGACCTACCTTGCTCTACCTACTTGGTAATAACCTTTCTTATTACTTACCATACCAACTAGTACCTGCTGCTACATCATATCAGATATAATTAAACTCGAGTTGCTGTCTGCTGAGCAAACGTGTTTTGAAGTTGTGTAATAGTGTTGGATGGGCAGGCTCATAGGTAGAGGTGGCCCATTTCCTTGGCTGGGAGGTGAGGTTGTCCAGTATCCATGCCATAAGGTGGCTCTTCAACTTAGGGTGTGTTACACTGTGCTTATAAAATGGATGACAAAGTGTTTTAAGATGAAGGAGACAAAGACAAAAAGAGAGAGTAACATGAGGCATGCAGGCATAAAGGAATAATTACATACTATGTAATCTTAGTTATGGTAGGCCCTGGTAGTGTACCAAAAAAATTGAACTTTGAGGCCCATTCCACCTTTCCTGATAAAGCAAATAAAAAAAAAAAAGATTTTGCACGAGATCATGTGATCAGACAAGGAGACTTGACTGACATCCAGACAGCAGCGGCACAAATGCAGAGCTAATTGTGGATTGAATTTCTAAAGGGCAACATCCATCATATATGCATCTGTTTTAACAGTACTTGGCAAGCTGCGGAGGTTAGTTTACTAGCAGAGTGAAAGTGATGCAGAGCTGTGCAGCAGACTGAGACTCCTTCTCTGTGTGGCTTTTTTTTTGTTTTTTTTGCATGAGCATGATAAATGTGTCTTTAAAAAAAGATGAAAATTAAAAGGTTTAATGTGAAGGGGCTTCATTGAAAGTGAAAAATAGAGGAAAGCTGTTTTGAAAGGAGAGGCTGGCAACCTTAAGTGCAATTTTGCAAAATAATACTGCTTTTTTTTTTTAACTTGTTTTGTGGTGTTGTCACCCGGTTCTCTGAGTGGCACTGTGTGGCTCATGTAGTAATCCTAAGACTTAAGCTGCTAGAGGGCAAGGCCCTAAGCCCACAGGGGTTCCTTTACTTGTGCAGACCATGTCAACAGCATGCCAGTGAATGTAGTAGAAATGAAAATACATTTCATGTTGATCTGTAAGGTCTCTGGTCTTGTCTTCCTTGTAGAAGAGAGGCATTGAGGCAGGCCAAGGCTTCTGTATAATGTAACCCCTAGGTGCGCTATCCCAAGGCCTACTACCCCTGCCTGCGTGGCTAGTTTCAGGTTAAGGGGCCTGGGTACTGAAACAGGTGCCTCCACCTAGAGATGAGGGTTGTTAGTGGTCAAGCTATCCTGGGCACAGCCCTCTGGAACACTGTAACCTGTCTCTTTCCCTCCTAGTGGCCTGAACAATATACAGTAATCACTTTCACAATGACCCTTATTCACCATGCAATTACCCACACTGTTTGTACTTACCACCAGGGCTGGTTCCTTGAGCTTGACCCTGGAGACCCCCTGTAAAACAAGGTTATGCACAGCAAATAGCAACAGCACAGTACTTTTGGCACAAACTGGAACCACAGTCAGGTTAAATGCTAAAAAGAGCTAGATCTGATTTATTCAGGGGACTTGAACAAGGAAGGGGAGTAATCAGGTTGATTTGCTTAAAGGTTATATCAATCAGACAGTATGCATGCACTTTTGAGTCACTACACAGCCACACACTCTGGGTACCCAGGTAGGAAAATGGTGGGCTAGCCAGGAACGTTGCCCGAGGTAGGCCAGCATCACAGCTGGTTGGGGCCCTGTGATGGAAGAAAGCAACATGCACTACACACACTATTTGTAATCCGGGGCCGGAGGGCTCAGTTCATGACAGAAAAGACAACAAAGCAATCAGATGACAACACTTTAGATTTAGCAGTTGTTGTAGAGAGCTACCCTGATGTTTACTCATGATACCCAATACAGGACACAGGCAGGATGAAATCGAGACAGTAGGTTGTTGAATTGGAGTGCCCGGAGAAGCAGGGCCCACACAAATCACCGAGGTGTTCCTGTTCAAAGCATTGAGCAGGGGGCTAACCCCTAGGCAGGTCTCTCATCGGTGGCTTTCCCTGTGTGGTGGGTAGTCTGGCTGGGCCAGTGTGGCAAGGCCCAGGCCAAATGGAGATGCAAACGGATTCAGTCTGTGGAAACTGGATACAACCTCCAGCAAGCAGAACATAGTTCAGCACTCAGTGGGGAACCAAATCACGACCCACTAACAACATACAGCACATTTACATATAAAAAATTCTACTGTACCAGGCAGATTGCTATCTGGTCACAATTGCAGGGTCTCTGCACAAACCGGGAGTTCAAAGGTGGCTGGAAATCCTGACAGGCCGATCGCATTCAGCAAATCTTCGGTCTTCTTCAGGTTAAAGCCTGGTCACAGTCCAGTGGCTTAAATCATCCTCACAACTCGGATTCAGTCTGAATCAACTCTATTTTCCATCTCAGGGACAGCCGTCAGACAGGCAGGCCAAATCTCAGCCCTTTCATATTTCTTCCTGGTGAATCCACACAGGATTGCTGCTAGACCAGCTCGAGCTGTTACTCTTTCACTTCCCAACTCAGATCTGAAGCTAGCTGCAAGCAGCCTGGTACTTTTCCCAGGCTCCAAAAGGTTCAGTTGGCTGATTCTTCTGTCAGTCACAACAAGAGCTCCCCCTCCAGGTTCATTTAGGTGCCAAAATGTAAAAACTACAATTTCTACAGAATTTTGTTCCCACAAGACCCCTGGGGACAGGCTCCATTTTAAAGTCCTCAAAGGTACTGATTGGCCCATTTCAGCAGTCCAGGACCAAGGTGGTGGAAACAAACAGAACAATTCATGCTGCAAAGAAGGCAGGTTAGACAAACTAAAATATCTTTACCATTTAACACATAATCAGCAAACAAGTACATCTTTTAACACAGCTCCCTCTGCGCAAATAGCGATGGCAGAACAGAGCGATTATCTGGCAGTCCGGGCGGGACTCGAGCATAGAAACACTCAGCCCCCTCCCAGATTAATTATAACCACAATCTAGGCAGCTCTTAAAGAGACAGTACACAGAGGCTATACAGGTATTCTCTGACAATAACATGTAAACTGCTAAAACACAGAACACCAGCCTGGCTGTGAGCATTTAGGCAAGCTCAAGGAAGACTTCTGGGAACCCCCATTTGTAGGGGGGTTAGAATAATATTCAGTGGTGGGTGAATTTTTGTTTGGATACTAGGAGAAAATCATGAAACAGACAGAGAAAGACAGACAGACAGACAGAGAGACAGACATGCTGATATAAAACATGGGCTCTCTGAAGAGAAGTGATATACCCTACCCTAATGTGCAGTATTCCCTTAAAATATACACACCTGTGTTTTAAGTCTGGGGAGATTCAATTACTTGGGGCTGGCAGACCAAACAATAATGTTTCTTTCATAAGCTGTCTCCTCTTACTCCTTAAAAAATGGCAACTGTGTGTGTGGGGGGGGCTACATAAACCACTCAGTACTTGTGTGCTATCTTCAGTAAAAGCCCCAAAACTCACCACAGAGTATCTAAATCCCCAGAGCTTCTGGGAGCCACTACCCCTGGCCTTAGATGGTTTGGGAGAGGGGGACCCATCTCAAAGAACTTGTCCCAGGCCCAAACATTCCTGTCTGCTCCCCTGATGCTAGTAAATCCATAATATCCTTGACACTAGTTATAAAAGCCAAATATGAATACCAGCTACTATATGGAGCAGAATGCTGGGAAATTAAGAACTGCAATAAATTGTCTGTTCCAGTAGTTAAACTTCTGAGAAACCTTATGAGACTGGGGCATTCCGGCCCTGCTGCCTATATAAGAGCAGAGGTTGGCTTAATTAACATCAGTGCCTTAATGGAATCCCTCAAACTTAACTTTTGGTTAAGACTCTTAAGATTACCTGAGACATCTCTGGCAAAGCAATCCTTGTTTGAAAAAGATAATTGGTATGCCTGGGGTTATAGGTCCAATTTCTGATATACTACAATCAGGCAATTATTAAATAAAATAAGACGAATGTATTAAGAAAAGCAGTTGAGAAAACAATAACCTTAAGTATACAATATAAAAATATATTACAAGAAAGGTTAATAACTTCTGGATTCAGGAGGATTTGAGCCTTATTCAGAAGTCCCATTATTCTGGTTGTTTTTCTAAAAAGAATGAATACTTTGAACCCAAGGCATGTCCTAAATGTTTAACAGACCCTAAACTATGTGCTGTTTTTATATGCTATAAGTCTGAATGCTTCCCCAGTAATGTTTTGGCTCATCGCCATAATAAAGTGTTTCATCTGTCTTGTGAGTGTGATTGCAGTGGGGGGGGACAACCTATTACATGTTATGTGGGATCGTTCTTTCTACATAAAAGTAAGAATGTATTGGTCAAACCCCTTTTTAAACAACATATACTAAACAGATAAAGAATCTCTTACAAATATTTTATTTCTCACAGAGGATGCCAATTCCATAGAGAGAGTAGCCAGATTCTTCCACGAAATTAATCAGTTAGCCCTCCTTGAGATCTATGAAGTAAAAGAAATGTGTATATATGGAGTAAATGCAATATTGTGACTAAGGTATGTCTTTTTAGCTGTACTGTCCCCTTTTGTATTATCTAATTTATTGTAATTATGAAACATGTACATATCTGTGTATCTTTTTAAATTCTTTTTTATTTTCTACGTGTAAAAGCTTTTAAGCTAATACAATAAAGTTTTGATGACAATTAGAAAATACTGCATGAGCAGCCAACATCCTAGTTCTAGGACTCCAAGAGGGGTCAAAGGGTGCAAACATGAATGACTTCTTATAGCCACGGCTACTAGAATTTACAGAGAATGTGGATTTTAAGATCATATATACCCAAAGACGTGCCATCACTGGGAGTGACAACCCTCGCACAGTACTAGCCATGCTTGCCTCAGTTGCTGAAAGAGATCAGATTTTGAGAGCTCTATGGAATTGAGGACCTATCCATTATAATGAGGACTGTATTTTGTTTTTCCCCCAACGTTCCTTTGCTTCCCATACGAGGCAAAACGTCTTTGATGGTGTCAAACTTAAGTTACGAGACTTAGGCATCGCCTACTCTCTAGCCTTTCCAGCTTCTTTGTGCTTCTCCATAGGCCATAAGCAATATCAATTCACAGACACTAAGGAGGCTGGAGTTTGCATGGAAAAACTCATCACTAGACACAACTTGGAGAGCCAGCTGAAGTAGGGTGAATTCGGCTGACAGAGACTAATCCTATGGATGACTACCAAGTAGAAGATAACAAGGAACTCTTGCTCCCCCCCCCAATATGGTGGGCCAATTTTACATTTCACAGGGGACTATAAAAAATGTTTAGCTACCTGTGTTTACAAAGGGGAGCGGGAGAAGTTATACCTTGTTGGCCCTACAGACACCCATGAGAAAGGGGGATAAACTGTTGTTGATGTTTAGTTTGTTAAACATTTTTATAGTGTTATAATAACTGGTTTAGGTTTTTTCCCATAGGGAAACAGTGGTGTAATTTGCCATTATAAAGGGGCATTTATAACGGCAAACACGCACATGGTTTCCCTCGCTATGCGCATGCCCAACCTACAGCTCCTCCAGGTTTTCACCACTCACCACCAGATTTCTTCGTTAGTCAAAACTGCACCACCGCCACTATCTCTAGGCAGTAAGTAACTATTTAAAAAAAAAAAAACTTCCTAACAAAAATCACACTGTAAAGGGGACAACAAAACAAGAAAAAGTAAACTGCTGCTAAGCGACCGAGGACTTGGCTAAACATCATCCAGACCGCAGCCGCACCAGACCATTTATTTTATATAATTGGCTGCGGTGAAAAAGCCTAATCCAGCAATTATACAAAATAAAATATGGGGTGGTGTGTGTAAACTCAAATTTTACACACACCCTCGGGGTTGGATGCCTGGATAAACCCCTTGAGCTCCGTCTCTCAGGGTTTATATACCATCCAACCCCTCGGGTGTGTGTAAAATCTCTTTACACACACCACCCCATACTTTATTCTCTATATAATGCATAGAAACTGTTTGGATTAGTTACGTCACACATATTTATAGATGGTCAAGATGGCACTAGCCACTGTCTTCCCCTCAAACCTTTCACGTGCTTGGCAGGGTCTGTCTGAGGAGGGGGAAGCGGCTGCACCATTTTCTTTGTTAATAACTCTGGTGCCTCGAGATTAATGTTACTGCACACAACTGCTGTTAGTCACTTAAGGGACGACTACAGTGCATGTTGTTCATATCTTTCTTAATAATGCACTCAATGAGGGAGTCACCATTACTTAATATTGTTACTACTAGATGGGGCTTGCAAGGGCTCTAGATTCAGAAATATGCTGTAATAGTTATTGATAATAGTACACAGGACCTGATATAGATCGGTTGCATTAGTCTTTATATAAATGTATTATTGAATTCGACCCTGGGGCATTGGTTGCTATATAGCTTCTGAAGTGTTTGTTTTTATCTTGGCTCAGTCAAGTAAATTTGCAGTGTACCCCTCTATGCTGTACCACTGGACCACATAGTCATTATCCTTAGTAAAGGACTCTATACTATGCACTGTTTATACATGGTCAGGATGTATCATGTTTCCTGCATATGCAAAAATGCTATAAATGAAAAGTTAAAAAAATGAATGTGATGTAGGTAGTCTAAAGACTGGAAAAAGGTCCCCCTTGTGTGCATTGGACCAAACAGTTGCCTCAAACACTATATGAAAGACCCAATTAAAATGATATGCTGAAAACCATCTCACTTAAAAAGGATGAAACCAAGAATGGCAGGGGTGCCCAAAGAAAATGTGATTGACAGGGACATAGCAGTTATGAAGGAAATTTGTGTCTTGACAAATTGCAGGATTGATGGCTCAATGAAACAAGGTTCAAAACATGTAAAGAACAAGCTGTGCAGATTTATGACAACAGATGTAAATATTTGGGACAACATAATACTTTACTGCATGGGGATAATGTGGGAGGTGCCTTCAAACACCAGGGGGCTTTTACCACATAAGATATTGTACAGTCAGCTGTCGTGCAGGATGGTAAACCTCTTTCTGGAGAGAGTACAGACACATAGATCACATAAGATGCTGCAGTCTATTTTAAGGCAGAGAGACAGTTGGCAGAGTTGCCAAAATGAACTGGACAAATGCACAGTACACTCAGGTGGTTCTATATATGAAAAGTGTGAGGTATCAGAAACTTTAGCCAGGGGAATGCAGTACAGCACCCCACGGTGCCGGCAGAGTGAAGAGCAAGGCTCCTTTGTCTTCCCAGGAGGGATGGTGCTGGTGGTCATTCCCAAGCCATCCCCCTGGCATGGCTGTGAGGGGGTAAATGCATAACAGGATAGGTCTGCTGTTTACCCTCCTCAGCCACTTTCAAGACCAGTGGATCTGGTGGGAGCCAAACCAGGATTTGGCAAGGAATACTTTTTTGGAGTTGCCCTTTAAGAATACTGTACAGCAAGACCTACAGACTTGCAGTCAGCCCTTCACTGCATAATTTGGAGCGGCTAATAACTGGGAGCACGGGCAGGCTGAAGTGGTAAATAAAAAGAACAAACAGTACCTTAGTGTGAAAGGGTTTCTAATTTTAGCTGGAGTCTACAGGGAGGTAATTTCTGCAGCACACAGAGCTGAAGTGGAGCTCTGAAGAACTTGTGGCTGAATGTATAGGGGGAGATTAAGTGTACAAGCCAGAGACAGGTAGAGTTGGGGAAGTCTGCCTGGAGGCCTGCTTGAAAGCAGGGAGAGCTGATGAAAGTTTTGGGACAGAACAGTTCAGTATAGGCTGAATTGGGGCACTAGATAGTTAGTGGCCAGAGAGGATCAGGGTGAGGAAGTGTAAAGAAGGAAAATTGCTGATTAGAATTTTTTTCTGAAGGCTGGAAAAGAAATCATTTAATTCTGTACTGTTCAGGCAAATGTAAAAAAAAGAGTTTTCAGTGTGTTTGAACTTTAAAACTTGCCTGACTTTTCTGACCTATTAAGTAGCCTAAGCCATATGGTTACTTATTGCCTCTCACACCTGCCAGTGGAGGAGTGGTTGCACTTCTACCACTCCCCCCATGCCAGAGACCCAGGTTCAGGATGAAATGTGGGTCACTCGGTGGGCTGGCAGGGTGAGGGAAGATCGAGCTCCCGATGGCAGCTCTCTTTCCTTGGGGAGGGGGACACCAGTTCCTGCTAGGGGGAGCACCACCTGGTGGAGGCTGGGTGACAGTGCACTGGCAGTGCACACAAGCTGCTGGAGCATGACGTTCTGGTGCACATGTTCTGATGCTCCAGTCCGGGTGAGAAAAACTAGAGAAGAAAGATGCCGGGCTGCTCCTAGCTTGCAGCTCTCATCGGCTCTTGCATGACCGACATGGTTGGCCATCCACCCAATGGCTTCTGTGCAAGTGGTGGATAAGCAGTAAGTCCATGAGAAGGGATCGAATGGCAGCAGTCTACATGGACATCCAGCTGTGAGCTCCTTCATGGCTCCTAATTAATACCAGTATTTATTTTTATATTTAGATTGATCAGTAATAGGTCCTGTTATTTAACTACGATCCGGACCCATCTCAAATGTATTACGATCAACAAGTGGCTCCATTTTTTTTATTTGCAAGTTAAATTAGTCTCTTTTATGAGTTAAGACTCTGAAGAATTGGCTGAGAGTACGGAGTCACCTGTAACGTGAGATTGAGAATCGGGGTGATTTCCTCTCACTAACTGACAACTTGTGCAAGTCTAAAACATTTAACTAAATCGTACAAATATCTCTTTCTACAAACCAAATGGATCAACACACTTTATCTCCAGAAATAACTGAAAATGTAATTGAAATGCAGGCTGAAATTAATCCTAAGAAGTGCTCCCTACTGCTCTCTGATAGTGACAGAGGTACAGATGAACAGGGCAGCAGCTCAGTTAAAAAATTAGCATCTTCTTCTCCTTTAACAGTAGTTCATTTTGACCGCTTGATGACTGAGATATCCAGCATGAAACTAACACTACATGAAATGTACGTAGATATAAGAGAGGTTAAAGAAGAATTGTCAACACACGCAACAAGAATTAATGACGCTGAGGTCAGAATCAGTAGTTTAGAGGATAGTACAGTAAAGGAGCAGAAAGAAAGGATCAGTGATAGTCAGAAAATCGCTAAACTTGAAAACAAACTAGAGGATCTCGAAAATAGAAATAGGAGAAATAACATTAGAATTTTTGGTTTGAAGAAAGGCTTGGAAGGTACAGATACTATGGCATTTGCAAACAAATTACTTCTCAGCGTTGCTGGACCACCTGGTGACACTAAATTCTGTGTAACTGAAAGAGCACATAGATCTTTGAAACCAAAACCTAATCCTGGTGAGCGACCCAGATCCTTTGTACTTACATTTCTAAACTTTCAATAAAAGATCCATGTACAAAGAATGATATGAGATAAAGCAGGTTTGATGTTTGAAGGTTGCAAAATCAAAATCTTTAATGACTTGGCACCTGAAACCATTCAGAAATGAGATGCTTTTGTTCCAGTTGAAAAAAGCTTAGGGAGGCAGGACTGAAGTACAGTTTATTTTTTCCAACTACATTGAAGGTCTGGGCACCAGAAGGGGTAAAAGAGTATAACGGGATCCTTGCTGCGAAAGCTGGGTTGAAAACAGACTTTCCTGCTATTTTTAAAAACTTCAACTTCCAATACTGATTTACAGCATAGACATTACTCAGTAATTAACTGATGGTATGTTCATCTAGTCGTGTTTAATGATTCTTGGTTTAAAAAAGGATTAGATTCATTTATTCTCTCTGGTTGATTGGATCAAGCTCATTTTGTTTGGCAGGATATTCGTTGGGGTCTGCTGAGTAAACTTCACTTAAATTAGACAACCAATTGAGAAGGGATGGGCTTTGTGTTTACTTCTTTTTTCAGTTTTCTTGCTCTGTAACAGGCAATTACCCACAACATAATGTATTAAACTTAATAACAATGTTAAATGAACCCTGTCACTGACTGTGCAGTGGTCTTCAGTACAAGGCACAAGTTTTATTTTTAACATAACACATTTATTCGATATTATGACACTGGCTTTGCTTTAAACTAGCTGAGGAGGTACTAATGGGAGAGCTCTCTACAAACTGTTAATTGTATCCGCAAAAGTAGCGGAGTACAGTCTGGGTAAAAATTGCAGCTCAAACCCTATCTTGCCAGTGACTAAAATGGTACATATGCCTTGAGCAAATTACAAGCAGGCATAGGCATCAGTTGAAATTTATTCTAACATACAACTCAATTGTATTATCCCTAAAAATTTAATTCACTCCTACATCCGCCATCCGAATCATCAGCTGCTACAGACCACCCTCAGCTGGATCTCAGCTCCTGTCCTACCTGTCTTCTATGCTGGACTCTAGCAACGTAGAAACTATAATACTGGGAGACCTCAACTATGACTGGCTGCCCAGTGCCTCAATACCCCTCAAAACCTTATGTGACTCTTATGGACTCTTACAACTTATCAGTGAACCAACGTATATTAACAAGAAGAACCCAGCAAACAGCACCCTCCTAGATGTCCTCTTGGTAAACAAACCTCACCTCTTTTCACATACTGGTACTTTCATGCCGATGTCAGCAACCATTGCCTTATTGCTGGTGTGAGAACAAATCAAATACCCAAAACTAACTCGAAATTCTCAACTAAGAGATCAAAAAGGAACTTCAACCCACATGCCTATATCAATGATCTCTAGGGCTCCCCACTTTGGCAGAGTTTTTACCTTGCCAAATTAGTGAATAACGCATACACCATATTCCAAGAAATACTATCACATGCCCTCAATACCCACGCACCACTGGTCAATTCTCATGTAAAACCTAGAACCCATCGCTGGTTTAACTCAGACCTTAAGGCCACACTATTAAAAAGGATAAGCTTTAGAAAAACACTCACAAGACACAACTTCCCAAAGACTGGTGTATCTTCAGATCTGCCAGCAACTCTCGCACAAGGTTAATCAGAGAGACTAAGTCCAAATTCTACTGCACAGAGCTGGATGCTGCCTCAACTTGCCTAACCAAATTCTGGTCCACAATAAAGTACCTCTCTGGCCAAACGCCAAGAATTGCCCTTACCTCAAAAATCTCCTGTAACAATGTCCTTTTCCACGACAAAAAGGAAATCCTACAAGCATTCAATAACCACTTCACCTCAAATGGACTGCCTTCGATAACTCGCCTGCCTGCAACCTGCACTCTCAAATGGATACACTTTCCCTAGAGCCCAGCCTAACAAATGCTACCTTCTCATTCTCTCCTGTTACTCTAAAAGATGTCAAAGAGCTACTCCTTCATTTGGACACCAAGAAAAGCGCAGGGGAGGACATGCTAGACCACTACTTCATAAAGGTGGCCTGGCATGTGCTGGCTGTGCCCATCACCCATTTGTTCAACTTGTCACTTTCTCAGGGAACTCCCCTACTGTTTGGAAAACTGCACACATTATTCCACTCTTCAAATCAGGGGATCCCAGTGACCTAAACAATTATAGGCCAATCTCACTTCTTCCCATATTATCTTAACTGCTAGAGAAAATAGTGAACACCCAGCTACGCGTCTTCCTGGAAAATACAAACTTTCTAAACCCTTTACAATCAGGCTTCCAAAATGAATCACAGTACAGTTACAGCTCTGGCCAAGGTAACAAATGATTGGCAAACCAACCTGGAAAGCAAAAAATTCATATGCGCTGTATTCCTTGACCTAAGCAAACCCCTTCCCCACTATACCATACTAAGACTTCACCACCCTCCAAGAACTATCTGTCCTATCATCACTCCTCAAACAGTAACCAAGCAGCAGCACCCCACAAGCCATAGCTCAAGACCACAAGCCTGAACTCAAGCCACCTCGAATTGCGGTAAAGCCGTAATCCCATCACAGCACTAGCACCTGCCGTGTGCAACCAATCTGGATTCTCACTCCATCTACCCCATTCCTCACTTCCTCCTCTCACCACTACCCACTATGCAAAACTGATCCCCAGATCTCCATGAGAAGAGACCCTAAGATCTACAGCCACCCCCGGTACCCTATTTCTTGAAACTCTGTAGCTTTCAATTCTCTTACCTATCCCACCACCTGTCGAGTATAAAAATAAAACCCAGTTATACCATCAGGCTCATAGCATATCACAGTCTCTTTGGCCCCTATCAGCTTACTTTCTTCTGGCCTAGCAATATGTGCTCCATTACTGCCTGCAGTTCTGTGCGTTTATTGTATATAATGTCTCTTCTTATTTCCCTGACCCTATTGGTTTTCACTGTTGATATTGTTATCTTTTTTGTTTGTTTCTCACGCTGTTACAATGCCTGTATATCTGCATGACTATGTATAATTGTTTATGACTTGTGCGACACAGGTCCACCTTACAAATGAGCTTGCCCAACGGTGTCCGCCTGGATAAATAAAGATTTTGATTGATTGATTGATTGATCGATATTGTGCCTGTATTGGACTTATTTGCCTAAGATTACTGACAGAAAGTTATTAATTATTATCTAATAAATGCATACTTTGATGGGATAGATGCTGTGGTGATTGTTGGTGGAGCGGAGTAAACCGAGGCCTAAATCTCTTATTTTCTCTCATTTTACAAAATATACAGGGTATTGATTATGGAGTTTCTCATCGGTCCCTGTGATCTATGCCAAAAAACAAGAAAATCACCATTTTTTTTACCTGAAAAAATTCAAATTGTTGAGAGATTCTTGATCCTTTTGCTGCTCGTGAAGGATCCATGCTCGTGAAGATTCTTTTGTGTGTATGAGCGCATGGAGAATGCATTACGTTTTGACCTTTCACCTTTGGGCTGCATGGTAGGATCTCATAGTGCCACACTGATGCTTTGTTTGTTTACCTTTCACTAATTTTGAGCTACTTTACCTTTGTGGTTTTCCAAAACATTTAAGTGCTATACAAATGACATCTCCCCCCCTCCTCTTTTTTATTTACCCATTTCTTTAGCAGGGCTGGTGGGCTGTATACTTTCTTGGATGCATTTCGAAACCGGGGACATCTCTTTTGTAAGGTGAGCACTTAATTTTGATATTAGCCAGGCACAAAGGTTGTAACTGTTTTTCATTCAGGTCTTTTGTTGTACCATATAGATTAAATGTCTAGCTTTAATAATATGGGTGATTTATGATAACTCTCTTACTTATATTGAATTAATTGAGCCAAGTTGCATTTAACTGTTGCATTTACAGTATATGTTGTGTTACATGGGTTATTACTATAGTTATTTAAGAGGCTTAGAATACCTATTTTTAACTATTATATGCATATGGAGTTTCTTTAATATCTCTAACAAATGGATTTAGTTAACTTGAATTGAAGTATTTGACTAATATAAGGATACATATAGTGTGGTTTTTTTAATGTTCTAAATATGATTTTCTAAGGGGTGTGAGGGCTCATTTTGCTCACTAAGCCATTGAGGAATTTATTGACAGATGGCAGTGATTATGTTGTCAGCAACATCTATGAGGTACATGACATTACTTCTTTATGTGTTTATACACGTTATTATCATTCTAAGGGGATATCTATCTGAAGAATACTTATTTTAAGAAATATCTTCCTTATATTATATTTTTTGGAGAAGATCTTGTATTATATCATGATATTGTTTTATTCCTAAATAGACAGTTTTTTCCTTATCTATTTTTACTCATTTTTCATCTTCCTGAGGGGTGTGATTCTGATAACATAGTGCATGGTTAATCTACATAGTTCTGGTTCTACCAGCTCAGCATTTCTAATAAATATTGATGACAATATGAAACTTAATGGCTACACTGGATAAAATTAATTTAATCTCATGGAATGTCAGAGGACTAAACCATAAAGTCAAGAGATATTCAGTTTTAAGATATTTAAAAAGTTTAGGAGCTACAACTGGGATTTCTGCAAGAAACACATCTTAAGAAGGAACACTACCTCTTAATGAGGCAGGAATGGGTGGGACAGGTATTTGGGGCAGGTGACAGCTCAAAGAATGCTGATGTCCTAATCATTTTTAACAGAAATATTTTATTTGACCTGTGTGTTGTCATAGAGGATCCACTGGGACATTATCTTATTCTTAATAGTAGGATAGGAGAAGCATATTATACATTCATAAATACATATGGTCCCACCTCTCCGAAGCATGATCTATTTAATACTATTTTCTCAAAAATTGAAGGTTTATTGGACAGTACTATACTAATGACTGGAGACACCAACAGCATACTTGATCCTGTCCTAGATAGATCTACCTTTAGAACCCATAGAGATAGAGCAGAGAAAGGTTTGGGAGATTTAACAGAAAATTTATAACTTATTGATGCATGGAGAGATTTAAATCTACCACCAAAGAATTTACATACTGTTCACAATGCAATCAGTCAGCCTCAAGGATAGACCAAATTTATATACTAAAAAGCTTTTTAGACAGAGTACTACTGGTTAAAATAGAAAATGTGGTTATTTCAGATCATTGCCCAGTACCTGCCTGAGACTTGGTTAAAACCCTCCACCGCTGATCCCCTCTGTGCACTGCCCAGCTATAATCTCATCAGGCAAGACAGGCCCTCATCAAAATGTGGCGGTGGTATTGCCATCTTCTATAAGCAACACCTTCTGCTAGCCCAAAACGTCCTACCTACCCTATCTCACTACGAAGTGCTCCATGAAACATTACTATTGGGCTCAAAGAAATTACACATAGTTTGTGCCTATAACTCTCCTGTTAGAGGGAGTAAGGGTCTTGAAGAACTCCTTTCCCAAGTAGACAGCACCATTGGCCATAATGAGGTCCTCATACTGGGAGACTTAAACCTTAACTAGACTAGCAAATCAAATCTGTCCTCTCACACCTTGGTGCAAGGCCACAACCTTCACCAGCTGATCTCTGACCCAACCAGGATTATGGCTCCCCCTCGGATAAGCACTCTTATTGACTGGGCCCTTACAAACCACCCTGACAGTATAATAAGTGCTGGTATCCTTCCAGATGTAATCAGTGATCACTCTCTAATCTACTGCATCTGGCACTCTACCAGTAAACCATCTCCACCTCCAAAACTCATTACTTTCAGCAATCTAGCCAACTTCAATCCAATTCAGTTTACATATGACCTCTCAACAATGAATTGGGCTCCTATATACACCTCAACTAATGCCCAGACGGCCCTTGACTGCTTCCTCACCTACTTCTGTCTGCTCCAAGACAGCCATGCTCCACGTGTCACCCGTTATTTTCATGGAACCCAGACAAAGTGGCTAACCAAAGGCCTACTAACCCAAATAAGGGCCAAGAACAAAGCCTGGTGGTGTTTTAAATCTACAGGGACTCAAACCGACTATAGCCACTACCATTCTCTAAGAAACACCTGTAAAAGAAATATTCACTTAGCCAAAGCTCTTTCTGCAGGGACCTGCTAACAAAAGCCTCCGAGGACTATAAGAAATTCTGGTCCACCATAAAAACTCTCCTGGGTTCAAATCTTAGGGCCCACTCCAGTGACATGCTGTTAAATGGCATACATTGCAACAACTCGGTAACTATAGCCAACTCCTTCAATCACCATTTCTCGGATCTAACAAACTACCTGACCTCCTTCCCTTCTGGACACACAGCTTTGTCCCCTAGTGATACCAAACCTTCACTCCTACACACCCCTTTCAGGTTTTGGAGCATTACAAGAGGAGAAGTGCCAAAACTGCTACTCTCCATTCCTGATAATACTAGCCCAGGGTCAGATGGTCTTGAACCCAGGCTGCTGAAAGCTGCTGCCCCGTTCATAGCCACTCCTCTAACCAAAATCTTCAACCTGTCTCTATGCTGTGGTGCAGTTCCAAATATCTGGAAAATAGCCAAAGTCACCCCAATTCCTAAAAAGGGGGATCCAAAAGAAATCAAGAACTACCGTCCCATCGCAATACTCTCTGTACTAAGCAAAATCCTTGAAAAATTATTTGCCAGCCAAACCATAGAATACCTCCAGAAATATAACCTTCTTTCTAACTCACAGCATGGTTTCCACAAAGGTCACAGCACCTCCACCGCCCTGCTTAAACTAACAAATGACATCTATATCACCATGGACCTGGGCCTCCTGACAGGTGCGATTTTCATCGACCTAACTAAGGCTTTCGACCTGGTCAGCCACACCCTTCTTCTTGCAAAACAACGCTCCTGTGGTTTCTCCTTGGATACTGTGGCCTGGTTCGAAAGCTATCTGTCGGACAGAAAACAGGCTGTAGTTTTCAACTCAGCCATTTCTGATCTTTCATCTATCCACGTTGGAGTACCCCAGGGCTCCATACTTAGCCCTTTGCTTTTCACCATATTCATTGATGACATCCCATTAATTGCACTGAACTGCTCATCTTTGCTCTACGCTGATGACCTAGTTATCTACCAAAGCGCTAGAACTGCCACAGACCTAAACCACCCTATTGTCTTGGACTTCGTGAATATTCAGTCCTGGCTCACTGAGAACAAACTAGTTCTCAACTCCAGCAAGACATACTCCATGCTCTTTGACTTGCATGCTAGACTCAAATCAAATCACAATCCGCTCACAATCTCGTGTGTGAATGGCTCCCCACTGATTACCACCAAATCCTTTAAATACCTTGGTGTTACTGTCGATGAAACTCTTGAGTTTGACCTCCACATTACCACTATCTGTAAGTCTGTAAATGCTAAGATAGGAAGTGCCTATCATACTAGCTATGCCCTCACCCCTTCAACCAGACTAGCTGTGGCACAAGGCTTCCTTCTCCTGGCCCTAGCATATGGCTCTGCTATCTACCTATCTGCCTCAAAGTCCTCCCTCCATAAATGGGACACCATCTACAATAGCATCTGCCACTATGCCTCTGCATCACCGCATTACAAACACCATTGCTAGCTCTATGCTGACCTAAAATGGCTATGCCCCTCCACCTACCATTTTCAATCCTTTGGCTTATTAATTGATTGTGTTGCCAGGACAGGACTCTCCCTATCCCTTGCCTCCATTCTGGAATCACAACCTCTTGCCTATGGGCTACGATTTACTGACAAATCCCTTCTGCACATTCCAAGATGCAGATCCAACATGGGCACATGCACTTTCTCTTGCATAGCTCCTAAACACTGGAACTCTATACCCACTTCTAGCCATCAAGCGACCACCTATGCTAGCTTTAAGAAACTTCACCAGTGAGCATCTGCTCACCGCTAACCCCTGCACTTGCTTTAACCCACCTTGAACCTTTACTTTCTCCTTTCCCTCTTATTTTTTGTTCTCTAGACAATCCACTTCTTTGATACCTCTTCCCCTCCTCTCTCATACCCTATCATGCCCACTCTCTCATCACCTCCCTCTCTTTCTCTCCTCCTACCACTCTCCCTTCCTCTCCCCTGCTCATTAACCACTCAGTTTGGCACTTATTGTACTATTTTGCAATGCCTGTCTCCTTTCTGTTTTGATTTTCCTGTGTTTACTTGTTCAACTCTATATTGTAACCTGCATACTACTGTAACATTTTCATTATCATTTTGTCAAAGCAATTGTCTCTCCATCCCTAAGTATGGTTATTTCCTCTGAACTGTTGCTGCTTTCATTTGCTGTGTCACATGTATCTTGTATATATTTAAACTGTTTTCTCCTGGGTCATGCCTGAAAATAGGCATTGTTATGCCTAGTGCTCTTACCTGGTTACCAAAAGCAAAATAAATAAATAAAATAAATAAATAAATGTTCTTTGAGACATCTAATAATTCAAGTAGAACGCACAGATGGAAACTTAATAATTTTTTATTAGACAATACATCCTTGCTAGAAAAAACAAAGAAAGCAATAAAAGAATTTGAAGAATTTAATAATCCACAAGACACCTCTTGGAGTACTAATTGGGATTGTCTTAAATGTTATTTGAGAGGCCTACTAATAAATAAAGCATCTACCCTTAAGAAACAAAATTTAGCTAATGGGAAGAGACTTTAGACAAAATAAAGAAGACAGAAGAGAAGTTACTAACTAGTAATAGTGAAAGCATATGGCAAGAATGGTCATGACTGAAAATAGAATATAATGAATCCATAAAGAGTGAGGTAATATTTGCTATTAGGAAATCAAAAATAAATTATATTAGTGCAGGCTCCAAAACTGCAAAGATATTGGCCATCAGATTGTGTCATAACAGTGAATCCACAAATATAGCAGCTATTAGACGCAAGGAGGATGGACTTCTTATATCAGGACATAATCAGATTAACAGAGAATTTCATGACTTTTATAAAAGAAACTCTATGCAAAAGAAGACATTGCTAAAGACAGTACTCTACAACTATTTTGTTCTGATGTTTTGATTCCATCTGTACTGGAAATACACAAATCTGGGCTTCGGGCTTGAATAATGGTTGATGAAGTAACCTTGGCTATTAAACAATCCCAAAAAAATAAAGCCCCCGGTCCAGATGGATATTCACAAAATGCCTACAGTAAATTTAGTGATGAACTAGCTCCAACACTTGTAGAAGTTTTTAATGAGGCATTTGAGACAGGTCATATATCCAGAGAATGACAAAAGGACTTATTACACTCATTCTCAAACAAGGGAAATACCCCTTAGAATGTGTCAATTATAGGCCAATTTCATTAATTAATTCAGATATAAAGATACTCTCAAAGATAATTTCAAACAGGCTAGAGACGGTTATACATTCTCTTATATCCAGACAACAGGCTGGTTTTATGAGAGGAAGATTATCCATGGATAATATGAGAAAATTATTTAATGTAATATTGGCAGTGAACAAAGCACCAATCCCCAGTGGTCTGCTTTCTCTGGACGCAGAGAAAGCCTTTGACCAAGTCACTTTGGGAACACATTTTTGCCACTCTTGAGTTATATGGCTTTCCTGAGACCTTTATTAAGTGGGTGAAATTACTTTACCAAAATTCCAGCTCTGCTGTGGTGACTAATGGAATGATTTCACCATATTTTGAAATATTAAGGGGTACAAGACAAGGATGTCCATTATCACCACTGTTATTTAATCTTACTATGGATCCATGAATAAGAACGTTTTTGGCAGTTAAACAAATTTGAGGCATTAAGGTAGGCCAAAAAGAATATTTAATTGCTGTATATGCAGATGATATATTACTTATGATTTCTAATCCATCTATGTCTATACCAGCCATTCTACAAATTATCAAATTATTTGGAGAGATTTCAAGATACAAATTAAACACTAATAAGATTAATTTCCTCTCCCTCAACAGATACTGTCAGAAAGAAATAATTATCTCTGAAGGACTGAATTGGGCAAATAATCTTATAGAATATTTAGGGCTTAACATATATAATGCTATTCACAAGACAATAACAAAAAATGCTTAGTTAACTAAACTGAGATTGGTTGAAGATCTTTCTAGATGGAACAAAATACCCGTAGGTCTATGGGGGAGGCTTGAATCTGTTAACATGAACTTATTACCTCATCAACTATCTATATTTATGATGATTCCATGTTGTTTAACCAAGAAATGGATACAATCCATCTCTTCTTTAGTAGCACAATTCATCTGGGCATACAAAGCACATAGAATGTCATACAATAGACTGTGCAGAACCAAATTTAATGGAGGTCTCAAGGCCCCAGACTTTTATTTATACTACTTAGCTGCAAGGATAGCTCAACTGGTGTGATGGAGATGCGTGGAACTTATTAAAACATATACCCCAGAATGGGTAGATATAGAGAGAAATTATAGAGGAACAGGGGTTGCCTATAAGTGCATTAATATATGCAAGGCCAAACATCCTGTAAGAATAAGATTATCTTAGACTCACTAAGACAACTGAGGCAGATCAGTAATCTTTTAAAATTACATCTAAATCAAATTAGAACTCAACCTTTACGGGGAAATCCAAACTTTACACATAATGGTACTCCTTTCCAGAATTATGTTTTGAGACAAAAAGGGATCTCCACGGTGAGAGATATTTTACATAATGACAATATTCTATCATATGAAGATTTAATAAAAAAACTTAACTGTCCTCCATTTGAAAAAATGTGCTACTTAAATAT
The DNA here is from genome assembly GCA_016271365.2 of Neoceratodus forsteri. Classification (NCBI taxonomy): domain Eukaryota; kingdom Metazoa; phylum Chordata; order Ceratodontiformes; family Ceratodontidae; genus Neoceratodus; species Neoceratodus forsteri. Next base: position 252,739,767 of record CM028137.1, on the reverse strand, counting down.
GGCAAATGCGGTACGAAGCCAGATAGATCTCGTTACTCCCCTAAATGACAACACCAGAACATTTACGGGATGTCTTAAAAAGATGCCTTCCATATCCTTTATATAAGGAATATTAGTAGAATTAATAAGGGGTTCAGCCACAGAAACTATCAGATGGTGGTCTCATACACTAGGAACATCTACAGAGGATTGGGACTGGAATAGAATATGGAACTTTTCATCTCAAGTATTTGGTCCAGTAGACTTAAGATTGATACAGTTCAAAACTTTACATAATCTATATTACACCCCATATCAAAGACTTAAAATGAGGTTAGCTACCACTTCACAAATGTGGAGAGGGACAGGGCACCCTTATGCATATGTTCTGGGATTGTACGCCAGTGAAATCTTTATAGACGGCAGTGACAAAATTATTTGAAGGGCACATATGATCTCAAGACATATTCATGTACACACTTGCATACTTGGGCATTTTGCTAGGGATATATGTTGGTCGTATGAACAAAGACAAACACTATCGTTATTAGGAGTGTCAATGAGACATGCTATATTAAATCATTGGCTAAAAGACGCTGTTCTGACAGTTCAGGAATGGAAAAATACCTTAATAGAAATTTTAAAAACAGAGAAACTAGCCCTAGGTTTAAGAGACCAATCAAATAAATTTAACAAAAAATGGCATACGCTGTGTAATGTGTTTGAATCAGAATAAAATATATATATATTGATTGCATTACTGTTGCCAGTTGGGTCCCTGACATTCCAGTACTAGTAGAAATTGATATATCAAACTTATACTAAGATATCAAATCACACCCTTCTTCTTTATCACTATTTTTGTTTTTCACCCTCGTATTTCTTTTCTTTCTTTCAATTTCTTTCTTATTTACATATCCCCCCCTTTTTTTACCTATTATTTTAGATTGATGCTATTAAATATATTACATTTACTTGTTAGGTTTAACAATACATGTATGTTAAGCTTTTATTTTAATATATTTCAACTATTTGACTATCTACTTCTATATTTGTAATTGTATATATATTTCTTTAAAACAATGAAAATACATTGATAAAAAATAAAGTCCATGAGAAGTTCAGTGATGGAGCTGGGGTGATGCTGTTCTGAAGACTCAGGGAAGGGGGGAGAAAATACTGATTGAATAAAAAGATACAAACCCTTTGGGGACATGGCCTAGTGAAGGAGAAAGATGGCCATGTTCTAGCCTAGCTCTGAGGACCATCCATCCTAGTCTTCAGCAATCCTGCAGTTTCTATGCACGAAATAACCTGCACTGACAAGATCCTTCCTGCCTAATGGCACAGAGCACAAAAGTATCAAAAAAGCAGACTCAGCTTATGTTCAAATCTTGCCTAGGAAACAGTGGAGTCCGACCATCCTACAGAGACCTCGAGGTGTGCCAATGCCACAATGGCTCCAACCATGGAGTAGCACCCCACCAGCACTGCCAAGCAGCTCCAGTAGCTCAAACTTTGAAATCACCACTGCTCCGGATGTTTGAAATGAGGACAGAATGAAGAAGGGCTTCAAAAGCCTGGCTGCCCAATTCACCCACATACAGCATACTCTAAGTAGTTTTGGGCAACACTGTAGATGGGCACTCTAAGTGTTTTTTTTTGGTTTGTTTTTTTTACTCTTTCTTTATCCTCCTACCACTTGCTGCAATGGATCTCTTCATTCAGAACCCACACACAGGCACCTGATATGTCCTGGGCACGACCTGGTAGTCTGCTCCTAGAGTGCCGCACACTCCCTAATTTTACCCTTCAAGTGCATCCAGTTTACCCCCCCAGGCAGGGAGAAGGAGGTTCCCCCAACCTCCCCACTTTAGTCCTTGGTGGAGCGCGTACACAGCGGAGTCTTCCCCCAGTCCTGCACAAGACATGATGTTGAGGGGTTCATCACCCAGATATGGGCCATGAGTTTCCTCTGTTCAAGCCCCTGATGTTGGTGTGCAATGAGGAACATCGAGCCCAATGCATGCTGAGACATGAGTCTGTTCCTGTCCTCTGCTGACATCGTCCCCTTGCGTATTGTCTTCCCCTGTCACACTGGCACCATCCAGGTTCCCCCATGTAGTGATGTTATTGCAGCTTGAATAGCTTCCCATCCCTTCCAGAAAAGGAGAGCAAGCTGTCGGGTGCTCAATCCTTCTCCCCCCAGCCAATCCCTGGCAGCCCGGGTCCATTCCCAAACCAGCGTCGCCAGCATGGAGCGAGGTGTGGCATCCAGGGCCTCAGCCCTCAGCACACTCTAAGGGTTTTGATGAGAAGCAGAACCACATAACTGACCAAGAAGAATGGCTCACGGAACTGTCCAATAAACTGTACCCAGCAACCAAAAAGATAGAAGACCTGGAGGAGGTGGCAGATCCTGAGGGCCATTAAAATTACGAACTGTGAAACAACATTTGTGTGGTCCATATGCTGAAGGGGTAGACAGTCGGGGCCCCTGGGTATTTTTCAGTAAATGGCTCCCAGAGACCCTTGGCATGGAACCTGGCACCCACTTGCAAGTACAGACAGCCCACCGCTCACTAAGGCACAAACCAGAGCCCACAGATATTCCTTGGCACTTCCTGATAAAGCTCTTCAGGTATTGGGACAGACAGTGAGTCCTGCAGGCAGTAAGGCAGAAGGGGATAATCAAAATGGAAAACTCAGTAGTCAGAATCTTCCCAGACTACAGCAGGTGCCTGCAAAGCAAAAGATAATAGTTCAGTTAAATTAAAGGGTGACTCCCCAGTGAGCAGTGTCAGTTCGACCACCTCTTCTCATTGCACCTAATCATCTGTCCCCAAGGCAAACCACCATGAATGTTCACCACCCCCAGACATGGTGCACGCATACTTGGACCAGGAAAGAGTGGCCAGTGAAGGCAGATCAGGACTGAGCACTAGCCGGTGCAGCGGTAGGGATTCTGCTTGTGACACCAGTGACCCAGGTTCGGGAACAGATCTGGGTCATCGGAGGGCTGGTCGGGGAGAAGGATTGAGTGTCCCTGGACTGCTCTCCTTCTCCAGGGGAAGGGGAGACTAAGTGTTCAGTGCAATGGTGACACCCAGCGGAGGCAGGGTGTTCCACTATGCACTGACGCCAAATAGGACCACCAGGGGCAGGGCGGATGCTGGTGTCATTGCACGTCCCCGCCCCTGCCTACAGGGGGGAAAAAAACACTGTGTCCCTGGCCGTCTCCATGAAGGCCTGTCCCTAGGCCTCGATTAGCCTCTGCCGCTGGCTTCCCGACTAGTTACTAGCATCTCAGCACTGAAGGGCCACAGCGCCGAGACCACTGCCATCTGGGGGGGCAAGCCAGGGGTGACTGGGGAGTGCAGGCAAAAGGCGGAGGTGGAGGCAAGGGGGTCCATGACCAGGACGGACACTGACGGCTCAGGGACTGAGCACTAGCTGAAGAAGAACTCTACCACCACAGCAGTAGAAGCACAGTAAGTAATGGGGGACTATGGGGTTGGGATCCAGCTTCAGCCTCCTGAAATATTTTAGCTCTGGTTCTTCTTTGTGACAGAAAAGAAAATTTGTTGCTCAGCCCACTTTAACACTGACAATGCTATTGTGACCGCTAGCAATGTAAAAAGGGGAAGGGTGGGTTTCATCGAGTAGTGAGTACTGCTTTTTTCATATTTGATCACTCAGCCTTGAGAAGGGCTACACATGGAACCACCCAGCCCACCAGTCTTATACAGCATCTACTCTGTTGTTTGATTTCTTTTGCTTTTCTTTGGGAAGCTGTGGTGCTAAAGGAAGGGGAGCAACACTACCAGGGCATTTAGCAGCAGTGATCTGGTCACAGAAACAAAATTTGATGGCAGATAAGGACTGCTTTGCCCATCTAGTCTGTCAGTTTCTCCCTACTTACACTACTACCACAGACTGTGACCCACCTACAGTTTCCCTCCCTTCCTTTCCACTATGATTCCCTTGTGCTTGTCCTATGCACTGTTGAACCCCACCAAAATGAGCAGCAGATGGCCTCAGGAGGTATCCCCAACCAGACCAGTTTTCAGTGGGAAACCCAAGACGGAGGCCTACTGACCTCCACTAAACAGCCACCACCCTGCTTTGAGTGTAACCCCCCACCTCGGGGGCCCTACCTTAAATGCCTCCCATTGCTCCTGTTTTCCTCCTGCTGCCTCTGGCGCCCTGCTCCTTCATCACCACCAGCCCAGGTCTTTCAGGTGCCCAAGTGCTCCCCAGTATTTCTCACGAGCAGCCCTTGTAATTATTTTAGCCCTGTTTGTGCTTAAAGTTTAAACTGTGATCTACCACGCTCTCTGCACATTTGAAGCGTCATCTTTGCCAAGTAGCGCATCTGATGTACCAACCAACAGATTTGCAGTCGTTTGGAGGTATTTCAGCAGTCCCAGTGCCCCTCCTGAACTAAATGGGGCCCTGTGACATAAATGAGACAAAAGAGAAGCCTCAGTTCTTTTTAAAAGTAGAGTTTGGTCAGCCCTATGGTGTGGACAGCTAAGGCATCCTTGTCTTACCTCCTGCCACACCAGTGACCCATGTTCATGGCGCTAGCAGGCCGTCAGGGGCCAGCCAGGCAGGGAGAGGATGGAGCATCTGGAGGAGAACTCTTCTTTCCTGGGGAGGGGATGAGGATGGAGTCTGCTGCTTGCTTGTGCCCTAGCAGTGGCTGGTGGCTGGGGGGATGGTGCAATGGACCCACAGACGAAGGGGTGGATGCAAGGCAAACGTTCAGCATGCTGCACGTGGAAGCATGCATGGCTCGGCCATTGGCTTCATTGCACACCACCACACTGCACTCAGGGAATGGGAAAGGAAAAGAAGAAAATATCCCAACTGGCGAGATGATGCCGGTCCCTTGCAGGTGCCTCACCTGGCCAGCTGGCATTTCAAGAAAGAGCCAGACGTGAGTTCAGTGGACACCGGGGTGACGGTGCTGGGGGGGCCAGTGGAAGGGGGCTGGTTGGGAGGGCGAGAAAGGCAAAGAAAAAAAAAGAAAAAATAGAGTTTGAAAGAGGGCATTTTTGGGGGCTAATGAATATGTGACGTCCCTCATTAATATTCATGAGCTGCTGCCTGCCACCTAGGGGGACAGTATTTCAGCAGCAGCGACAGCAAAAGTGCAGGACTAAATATATAAAATGTGGACTTGAAGAGAGCATTATTGGGACTATCTATTCAGGGGGAAATTATAAATAAATAACTTAATTTCTGGCTGCACCAGAACTTTAAACCTGTGAGACTGCATAACTTGTGTAAAACTGTGTACTGCAGCCACCACCTTGTCAGTCCATTAGCCAATCACGAACTGGGATTTCAGCCAGGGACTCATGGGACAGTACTTAAGACTGGTGGGACATAAACAAGGACAAAGTTTGGGTGCCCAAAATCTAGCCAATAAAAAGACTAGAACTGTTTAAGGCAGCTTGAGTAGCCAATCGGAGCTTAATGATTTTTCCCTATATTTAAGGGGGACAGTCTGGATTTCAGTCAGTCTCAGTGGGTCAGAGAGACAGACCCGTGGAGTTGTTAGCAGCCTAAGATTGGTTTGGGTCTTCAGCTTGAACCTCCAAGGAGAGAGGAGCCTGTGTCTTTGCAGGAGGGTCCTGTTTTCCTCCTGCAAGCTGTCCTCAATCCACAAAGGGACTGATCTTCAGGGACTGCCTGTCTGCAGATTAAGAGGTTCGCTCAGCAACGCGGCAACAACTGTGAATCGACCTGCAGCCGAACTGAGAAGTTGAGAAGTGAATCTGTTTCTGTTTAATGTGCTGAACGCTCAAGGTGGGCCGAGGCCTATTAATCCAGGGCACCTGTTTTCCACCAGGGACCAGTTGCCTTGTTCAGCCAAGTTGTCAGCCACCTGGAGGCGGCGTCCACCAGCAAAAAGACTGAACTTTGCTCTAAGTGTTTATCCAGTCTTGGACTCATGCCAAACCTGGCCCAAGCCATCTACTCCTGCACCAGTCACTGTTTTCTTGGTGAAAGACCAGCTTGGGGGGTATCGCAGGTTGCGGCCACCTAAAGGGGAAAGGCCGTGAAGTGGAGGTGAGTCATGTCGGCCCAGCTTCCCCATGCTCTTCAGTGCTCTGCAAAAAGGTCTCCATTTCACCAGGCCATCTTCTACCTGCTGGTGTTATGAGTAAACTCAGGGTAGCTCCCTGAAACAGTTCCTTAAATCACTCTGTGGTACAGTACCATCTGATTTTCCTTCAGTGTGTTTACAAGGTTACAGTGGACTAGGCCAGCCTGCCACGGATACAATTAGCCATAGTTTTGTTTAAGCATATTTAACTGCCTTTTCTTCCCATCAAGGGCCCCAACAACAGTTGCAACCCAGGGAACAATTCTGGCTAGCCACCAACATTCTGGGTACCCAGCCATTGCAAGGCTATTGTAGTGAGACTAAATGCATGCATGCAAAGTAGCCTGGTTAAAATTTGGTAAAGTAATCATTCAACTAGATTTGCCCCTTCCATTCTTCAAATCCCCCTTAATAAATTAATTCATTGTTTCACTGTTGAACTGACTCACGAATATCTCATTGCCTGATTTAAGGTTAGTGTGTCTAGGGGAAAAGCATTTAAAAGTGCATGCCTATTTCGAATGCTGTTTTACAGGGAGCTCCAGGGTGTTTGCCGAAGACCAGACACTGGTGGTAAGTGCAAGGGGTGTGTGCATATTATTGATGTTCACTGCTAACTGTGTGTTAACTGCTATAAAGGGCTGTTCCCCATTACAAGGTACGTGGTCACTAGGCAGGCTCGTGGGTGGTTATAGCTTCCCAGAGGGCTATACCAGCCAGGTGAGTTAGATATCCCCACATACGCTACTCTGGGTGGAGGCACCAAAATATTGTGGTTACTGAGAGCATGGAAATTCCAGTAATTGTTAAGTTTGAACCCAGTCCCCTCAACCTATTGTCAGAAGTACAGACAGGGGTAGTATCCCTAGAGATAGTGCCGCTTAGGGGCTACACGAGCTATGTACAAACTAATTTACTGAACAGTCTCTCTTCCAAGGGCAATCACCAAGCGAATGATTTTGAATGGGTCTAGGAAAAAAAGAAAGGGAAATGTCTGAGACCACTTGACTTCAACTTCTTTTGTTGGTGCTAGTTAACTTTATACAGTTGTTTGCGCTTAACAAACTGGGATATAAAATGTCATGCTTTTATTTCTAGGTAATTAAGGATGGATGGCCCAACCAGCTCCGCCATGAAAGGAACAGGGAAGATGTGGGCCCAGGGGGGCCTTGGGATGGACGGATCAACCCTGTTGCTCCAGTTTTAGGGGGTGTGGGGTGGGAACTATGATGAGCTGTTTTGTATTGTATATCCTTGTGGGTCCACAGGGTATGGGTTGGAAGAGTTTTCAATCTAAAATGGGTACAGAACTTGGTGCAGCTGCAGGATGGGGAAGGGGATTGGGGGCATTGTGGGAGATCCAGGTTGCAGAGATGATGTTGTGTTTATAAAATGGCTATGGGTGGTACCCTAAATGTGATCACATGGAACACCAATGACCTAAAAATTGTGGTCTACGCACTACGGGACGCAGCACCCTACCAGTCGCTCCATTATCGCCTGCACCTGACATCAGACCTCCATCCAGTGGTGGCGGGACTATGGACAGGCAACCTCCCTCCTGGGAGAGGAGAGCCAGTGCTCTATCTTGTTCCCACCCCACCCCACCCCCATGCCAGCACCCTGACAACCTGCAGTTGTTCCAACCCAGGTCATCAGCATAGTATGAGGTAAGTTGTCCAGTGCCTCAGCCCTCAGCGCCACCAGGCCAGCAAAGGTATGGTAATTTCTTATGCCTCGCAAAAAAGGAGCAAGAGAATGCTAAGAAGGAAGCCCTCCATGCTGAAGTGACTTCCCTGGAAAAGCAGCATATGGCCAGCCAAAACCCAGGGGTGCATAGAGCCCTGGAAAAGGCAAAAAGTCACCTGTCTCAGATTACATCTGATCAGGTGGAGAGGAGGCTGCTGTAAAACCAGTCAAAACAGTACTTTGAGGGAGATGGAGGAGGGAAGTAGTTAGCCTGGCAGCTCGGACAGAGGGAATCTGAAAAAAATGATACTGCAAATTGAGGGGGAAGGAAACTATGCTAGTGCAACAGGAAGAAACAGGGGACTCCTTTGCGGCCTTCTACTCCCTCTACACCTCAGAGGTAGGGCTAGATGCCCCCTCTTAGCACCTTTCTGGACTCTCTACTCCTCCCCACAGTGGAACCAGCAGAGGCTGCCAGGCTAAACGCTGATGTCACAGAGGAAGAGGTGGGTGAGCAGTGTGATAGAAACTCCTTTGGGCCATGCCAGCTTCTAGGGAGTTTTGTCTAAATCACTTCTCCTGCTGCCACCACCTGCTTATACCAGGAAAATACCTCTCTCCTGATCAGTGACTTGGATGGTCAAACAGTAATATGTGGTAGAGTGCAGTTAGGGTGGTGGACTTTAAACAGAAAATGTTCGCTTTGCCCAGCAGAATTATTAAAATTGACTTTGCAATAAGGTTGCTCAGCCACTGGTGCTATAAAAACATCATTTACAATGCTACGAGATATTACAAGCAAGATATGTACAGCAAATAAAAGGATATACTTATTTATAGGAAAGGAAAATAAAACAGTTTGAACAGATAGATGGCTTGTAGAATAAACTCACAATCTAGTTTTACATTAGGACCTATACTGTAAAACTAGTTATTTCATGCAAAGTAATTTTAGCATAAACATAAATGCAACCAAAATTGCATACATTTAATTTAACACAAAGTCATTAGCACCAAATTTGGTATAATGCTGAAAGTGCTAATAGTGCTAATTAGTGCAAATTTATTTTAGCACTAATCAGTGCTTCAGTGAAAATAGCAAAAACTGATTGTGACATTTTCTAGTTTTACAGTATTTGCCTGCCAGCTAACTTTAAGGAGACATTTACTAAGACTGTTCTTTCCCCACCCAGATAAGCTAGCTATGGGAGCAGGGCTCTCCTTCCTACTGCGGAACACTGACCAAGAGACAGACTCCATGTCCTTCTTCAAATATTGCAGGAATTCAGAGAGAGCGAGAGAGAACTGTGGCTACTGTCTTCTATTTATGTATTCAGTGCAGTAGAATGGGACCTCCCTAGTGTGACAGCCCCTTCCGTATCCCCCACTTATGTGAGTGCGTGGTGCATGTGTGTGTGTGTGTGCATGCGTGTGTGTGTGTGTGTGCATGCGTGTATGTGTGTGTGTGTGTGTGTGTGTGTGTGTGTGTGCCTCTAAGGTTTTATGGCATCCTTTTGTCTTATTGTTTGACTGTAGGGACCACATTCTTGCAATCTCCCTCACATTCTTTTATTACTTTGCTTATTTCCTAGCTGCTCAGAATGCCTCTGTGGAAAACATAGCACTCTCATACCTGGCAACTGGTTTCCCCTGTAGATTTCCAAGGATAGCTCCTGCGATATGTGACCTGAATTATTTTTTGTTTGTCCTATGTCATTCAGATCATAGCAAGAATTTATAAGAGAATAAACAGAAAAGAAAATAATTACACCAACAAACAGATTACAGTAACATGATCATGTTTCCCTTGCATCTCCCCTCCTCAGAAAATGAAGATGTATCTCTTTTATGTGACCCACAGAAGACACTGCTGTTCATGTAGGGACTGGGAAGTGCCTAAAATATCATGCCATGCACTCAGCCCTGCTTAGACAACCCATCTGCACTGGCATTTTGCAAACCACTGTGGTCCTGGATGGTCATGTTATATGACTGTAATACCAAACTCCAGCGCATTAATTTTGTATTTTGCCCACTAGACCTAAGGAGGCAGGTCAGGGGGTTATGATCCATGACCACAGTGAACTCCCATCCATACAAATAAAGCTGCAGTTTCTGAAGTGCCCACATCATCCTGAGACACTCCCTTTCAATTGTGGCATATGCCTCCTCCCTAGGCAGCAGCTTCCGGCTTATATACACTACAAGGTATTCCTCCCCCTTTGGTGTAACCTGACTCAGAACAGCGCCCAGATCATGCTCTGAGGCATCCATGTGCACAATGAACTTTAGGGCATAACTGGGGCTTACAGAAAGTGGATTCACAGTCCTCCAGACAGAGAACCTCCTCCAGCAGTTTCCTTTTTGTCCAGTCTATCAGGGGTTTGGCCATATCACTATAGTGAGGATCAAACCTGCCATGGTACCTGGCTGTCCCCAGAAATGCCCTTGTTTCTTCATGGGAGGGGTGGGCCAGACCTGGCTGGCATCAACCTTCACAGCTTCTGGATGGATGCGTACACTGCTCACACAGTTCCCAAGGTAGGACACCTGTGCCATACCTATCTGGCATTTTTCCACCTTAACTATGAGTCTTGCAGCTTTCAGTCAGCGAAACACCTCCCTCATGTGCCTGACATGATCCTCCCACATCTGGCTGTAAATAACTATATCATCCTTGTATGGCAGCACAAAGTCACTTTCTCAAGACAGAATGCAATCCACAAACCGCTGGAAGGTTGGGGGTGCAGTCTTCATCCCAAATGGCATTACTCAGAACTCAAATGGGGTGATGAAGTCTGACCTCTCCTTGGCTGCAGGGGTTAAGGGTACCTATAAGTAGCCCTTTGCCAAGTCTATCATGGTCAGGTGCTGGGCTCCGGTCAAATAACCATTCTAAGGTCTCTTCTGTTTGGGGCATGGGGTAGGTGTCTGACTCCATGCAGCTGTTGAGTCTCCAGTAGTCAACGCAGAACCTTGAGGTACCATCCTTCTTGGGGATCAGAACCTCAGGCAATGTCCAGAGGCTACTGAACTTCTGGATTACTCTGAGAGCCAGAATCTCTGAGTTCCTTCTACATGGTCTGCTTAATCCCCTCTGGCCCATGTAGGGGGGACTGCCTCAGCGGCACTTTGGTCCCAGTGTCCATGTGGTGTTCAATCTTTGTGTACCCCAGTTTTCCTGTGACTGTTTCCCCAAATGTTCACGGCACCCCCCTCATCTCCTCTGCTTAGGATGATGTCAGCTGATCAAAGAGGGTGAGGTTATCTCCTGAGGTTTCCTCCCACACCTTACCGAGGTGGTCCACCAGTGAATTATCCTCATTTTCCTCTTCTGGACATTGCACACAGTGAGAACTATTTCTTCCCAATCATAATAGGACTTCCTTATGTTAACATGATACACTCTCTGCCTGCACCTTCTGCCAGGCAGGCCGACCGCATAATTGACCTCACTCACCTTCCTGACTATGGTGAATAGGCCCTTCCATGCTGCCTGCAAATCAGTTTGTCGAACTGGGATGAGTAGCATCATTCGCTCTCCAAATTTGTACTCCCAGGCTCTAGCCCCTTGGCTGCACCAGGCTTTTTGCCACTGTTGTGAAGTGGCTACTGGGTGAGCCTCATGTGCTCCTTAAGCCGGGTCCTGAAGTCCAGGATATACTCTACAATAGAGTCCCTTTGGGAGGCAGTCACCCTCCTACTCATCCCTAGCTAAATCTAAGGGTCCCCTCACCCTGTGCCAAAACAGAAACTCAAAGGGGAGAACCCTGTGGACTCCTGTGGGACTTCCCTATAAGCAAACAGCAGATGGAGCAAATACTTATCCCATTTCCTCTTGTTCTGGTCAGCAAACGTTCTGAACATAGTTTTCAGGGACCAGTCAAACACACCACCAGGCTATTAGTCTTGAGGTGATAGGGTGAGATATAGAGCTGTTTCTCCCACAGGAGTTCATCAGCCACTTACTCCACCTCAGTGGAGGACATAGCCACTGCCTTGCAGTACCTGGTTGTATAGTCCACGACAACCAGTATGTACCTTTTGCCCATGTGACTTGGGGTGCTCAGGGGCCCCACTATGTCCACAACCATGGTCTTGAAGGGTTTATCAATAATAAGCAGAGGCATCAAAGCTGTCTTAGCCTTGTCCCCCACCTTTCCTACCCTCTGGCACTGTGGACAAGTCCAACAGTAATTTGCCACATCTAGATACATACTAGGCCAAAAGAAATTGCTGACAAGTAGCCTTTTTGTATGGCTAATACCCAGGTGGCCTGCAAAAGGGATGTCATGGGCCAGGATCAACTGTTGTTTGCAGTAAGCTGTAGGGACTACCAGCTGCTGGAGTACTTCTCCTTCCAACCCCCCTATGGTATATACTCCCTGTACTACAGCCCATTCTCCCAATAAAACAGTTTTTTACTCCCCTGAGAGTCATCAGTAGTGTCGGCTATCTCCTTCAGTTTCTGTAAGGAAGGGTGAGCCAGCTGAGCTCTGCCCAGCTCCTCACATCTGACCCTCCACAACTCCTCTTCCAAAGGAAATCTGCCCACAGCTGAGTTCTCCTCAGTCTGCAGCTGGGGCTCAGGGCTGCTACTCCTAGTAAGCTCCTCAGCCACACTAGCTGCTTCCTCAGCTGCTAAAGGAGGGGTTGGTACAGGTTGCATTGCCCTTAGCTTCACGCTTAGGAGCTTGTTCTTTTGCTTGACTGCGGGTCATAACACACGGCAGGGTTTCCCTGTGGTCAAAATCATTCCCCATTATCACATCCACAGGGAGATCAAGTATGATTCATATCTCCTGTACCCCATGGCCAGCTTCCCAGCTCAGGAAGACCTGAACCATTGATGCTTGAACGGCTAGACCTGTGACTCTCCAAATCTTGGAAAATTGTCTGGCAGAATCTGTTCTGCCTGGATTAGATCCTGCCTCACCATGGAGATAGAGGAGCCAGTGACTCTCAATCCCTGTGTTGCAGTCCCATTAACTAGGACAGTGTACATATTTGTGGAGGAGTTACAGTATGTGGTACTACAGACTGTGATCAGGCTACTAGCTGCTGGGCACTTTCTTGATCGACCCTCCCCCATGATTTTGCTCTTTGGTCATATTTTTAGGGCAGTCATATGACAGGTGCTCCACTTTCTTGTAAACGTAACATTTCTTTGCCCCAGGCTCCTTGTTACCCTTTAGGCGGGAGGGTTGTGTTTTGGGCTTGGGTGCAGGCTGGTTCACTTTAGGGTACCCTCCCTGGGACCCCTTAAAACCGTGTGCCCCCCTCCCCCATCATTCCTATGCAGTGTGTGTGGTCTGCTGGCCACATTCAGATCAGCACTTTCTGTTGCTCCTTCACAGAGCTGCATGTCCAGTAACCACACACACACAGACCATCAAGTACAACTTTAAGAAATTATTCCCTTTCTAGCTTTTGCCTCATCCACCCAGCAGTCTCGACAGGTATACATTTGAACATGCAATTTTACATAGCTGCCTCCTGGACCTTTCTTAACTCCCTGAATTTTCACCTATAAGCCTCAGGAGTTACCGCAGAACCTTTTACTAACACTCTCTTAACTTTATAATAGTTCATACAGTCCGTATCATCCATTTTAGCAAAAGCATTTAAAGCACAGCCAGTAAGCAAGGGTGCAAGGTGGGTCATCTATGAAGTCCTGTCCAGTTTAAACTGTACACATACCCTCTCAAACAAGTTTAAAAACAAATCAAGCTCATTCCCCCTCCCCCCGGTATTAAATTAATTGTAGCTTTATGAGTTTGACCCACTACCCCATTAGGTACTGTTTGCTGTGGTGCTTTCCAGTACAGGGTCACTAACTCTTTCTCATGCTGGCATTCCTTCTCTTTTTTCTGCTCACCTCTTGTCTCTTTTTGCAAGGCTATGCCTATAGTTCAATGGGTGAAGCAACAAACCACTCCCCCATCAGGCCTTTAAAGGCACACCTCCTGGGTAGTCCAGGATTTGTTTCTTTCATTGCGGCCGGAGGCGCCACTCCTCATTCCTATCTCCTGTTTTCCTGTCTTTTCTTCATATCTCATGTTTTTGTAGTGCCTCCGGCCACCTGCTCTGCTCCATTTCCATGGTGTCTGGCTTATGATCACTCACTTCTACAGCCGCTGACTATGTCTCTCTCTCTCTCTCTCTCTCTCTCAATCCCCCTCATTCCCCTTGTCTCCTCCAGCTCGTATTTGTTTTCTCCTCACCTGCATTCCTCATTCATCGTGGGCTTCCTTCCTATTCACATCCTGGTCCAATCTGCTGAGTAGCCCCTTTTTTGCCGTGAAGCCTCTTCAGTATTCTGAGGATCAGGACATCATTAGGTGCTCTCAAGATAGTCATGGATGTCGCTCTGTATCAGACATTCTACCCCTCCTTCCTAACTCTCCGGTCACCTCCCCCTCATCTGCTCTCCTCAAATGTTTCTCATTCTCCTCCCTCCCCACATCAGCGCTTCCGTGATCCTATTCTCAGCCAAGCTGCTCGATGTGTGCATTCCCTTCCTCGAGCTCCTCTTGCTCCTGGTCTCTCTCATACCTTTTTTCAGTTCTCTGCCCGGGTTATGCTCTGCATCCAGCCCATCTGCATCTTTACCTAGGGCTGACATCCCTGTCTCCCAGCCTTCATCTTCCCCTGCTGCTCAAACAGAGCCCTTCGGGGACTTCCCTCATTTCTACACTCTTCTCATTCATTTTCCTTGCCCTTTTACCCACCAAATCTCTTCTTCTCTGACTTCCAGTTGGCTAGTGCAGCTTCCAGCTGCTGGCCTTTACTACCCATTTTTCCATTTCTCTTCCTAGTTTGGTTTTGCAGTGCCTTGTTCGTAGCTTCTCTATTTCCCCCCATTCCGCTCATGTTGTGGTGGCAAGCCTACTGCAACTTTTCATCTTTTCACCCCTGGTTTCAAAGTTGCTCTATTCTGTCTTCAGCTCTCTATCACTCACCTCCATCGTTCATCAGAGTTCCATTGTCGCCTCATCCTGCAAGTTTTTTCTTTTTTCAATTCCTCCTTTCCTCTAACTGAAGACCGCTTGGCTTCATGCTAGCTCCCCCTTTTCTGTTCCATTCTCTGCTGTTACCGATCAGCCCGCAGGTGCTCTGAGCCTGCCTTCGCCTCGACTCTGCCTTTGTGGGGGTTCCTGCCCTACCTCTTCTCCTCCTTCACTTCTCGCATGTTCACCACCTATGCTTTCATTCACTACTCTCTTGCCTGTTGTTTTTCCCCTTCATGCTCTCCTCCTATGGCACCCTTGCCTCTTCCCCTCATCATATCTGTCTTCTCCAGCGCGCCATCCTTCAGCTTGTGCCATACTCCTTGGTATGTCAGTCTCTGTTCTTCTCAAAGCTTGTCCTTCCCATATGGATCTCACAGTTCCTCCTACCACCATCGTACCTCATTCTTCTCCTGGTTCTTTGTACTCTGACCCAGGGCCATTGGCTTCACCCCATCATTCTCATCTCTGACTTGTGCCCTTTGCCTCTTCTCCTTCCTTGTCCCATGCTTTCTTTTGGGGGTGTTTCCCTATCCTGCCATCACCATACTTATTTGTATCTTCCTCTTGCCCTACTCCTACATTCTTGGAACACTCAACTCATATATCCTCCACTCCACATCCAACATCCATTGTTATCGAATCTCATCCTTTCTATACCCTACTTGCCACCCTGCCTACCTTTTACTGTACTGGCCTTCAAGGCTTTCACTCCATTATCGTACATCATCAATTTCCTACTTCACCTTACCCGTACCTGCCATCAAGGCTTCACTCCATTACCATACGTTGTCCATTTCATATCTCACCTTCACTGTACCTGCCATCCAGGCTTTATTTCATCATCGTACATCGTTCATTTCATTCCTCACCTTAAACCATTCACTCAGTCTGACCTCTCTGTAGGTCTACTCATTCACATAGACTACACGAGCATACCCCTCAAACGGGTCTCATGCTACCTCGACTCAACCCACTCCACTTGGAGATATGCCTTCCATGTCCTCATCATATCACATTCTTCTCCTGTCCTTCCTATCTACAGTACGTCTATCACCTTGTCTTCCAGTCTTGATATCTTCTGACTTCTCACCTCTTCGATTCTCAACACTTTTTGGGTATTCTTTTTTGGGCTTCTTCCTAAGCTACCTTTAGCCAAGGGAATCATTCACACAGCACCTATAGGGGTGGTACCCTTCACTAGGATTCCTCACTGTCATACCCCTACAGGGTGGTATATCCCATGGATAGAGAGGCGAACAGCCAAAATGTATCTAAGTCACACAAGCATACATCATACCAGCTGCGTAAGCACATTGAATTGCAAGGCTATGCCTGTAGTTCAATGGGTGATGCAACAAACCACTCCCCCATCAGGCCTTTAAAGGCCACTCCTCCTGGCTAGTCCAGGATTAGTTTCTTTCATTACCCCACCATTCTCGCCTCCTCCTCCTCCTCCTCCAGTGGCTTGTCTCTCTTTCCCATGGGCTTCTTTTTAAGCTACCTTCAGCCAAGGGAATCATTCCTTCAGAACTTTTAGGGGAGGAACCCTTCACTAGGGTTCCTCACTGTCGTACCCCTACAGGGCGGTATATCCCATGGATAAAGAAGTGAACAGCCACAATGTATCTAAGTTACACAAGCATACATCATACCAGTTATGTAAGCACATTGAACCTATTGTTTTCAGATCTCATGCTGGCATTCCTTCTCTCTCTCTCTCTTTCCACTCATTCCTTTTCTCTTTCCTTCTTTCTTGTGTCTCATATGAGAACCTCATGCTGTCTCCTGCTGCATCAGGATATCATGCTAGCATGCCTTCTCTCTTTCCTCAGTCTCCAGCCTTACTCTCTCCCTCTCAGCCTCAAGCCTTTCCCTCTACAGTTCAGCCTCTTTCAGCACAAGCTCCATTTTCAGGAGCTCAAGTTGATTTTAAGGGTTCAAGTTTGGACTGCAGTGCTTCACCGGTTCATGACTTGAGATCCAACTCTGGCTCAGCTTCTGTGACCTCAGTCTTGCTACTTTGATTATGTTTGTCAGTGACCACCTGCTCCACCTGCATTTGGTCATACTCCTCAGTGACTGCATGCCTCCCATGCATTTTGTCATGCTCCCCCAGGGCTTCTATGAGTCCATCTCTACTCAGGCCCTCATAGACAATCCCTCTCCCTTTGCACAGAGCTGAGACAAATGAAATTTCTCATATGTTGAGGAGATCATACCTGCTAACTACACTGCACTAAACTGTGTTTCTAGAAATAAAAAGAACAGTAGTAAAAAATGTAATCTTTTTGTATGTCCTGTTTAGTGACTATTAAGTGTAACTTTTCTACTGGCAATCTCTGTTTCTCTGTGTGCCTGGTAAAACTTCTACCTCTCCTTCAGAGTTCCTAGTTCTACAAGGAAAGCACACTGTCCACAAATTCTGGCTTTAAATGTGTGCACTAATCCGAGCACTCTGCCACCAGTTTGTGACAATAGCTCCTTTGGGCCATACCAGCTTCTTGTGAGTTTTGTCTGAATCACTTCTCCTGTTGCCACCACCTGGTTATACCAGGAAAATATCTCTGTCCTGCTTAGAGACTTGGAAGGTTAAACACAGTAATATTTGGTAAAGTGCACTTTGGGTAGTGGACATTAAACAGAGGATGTTCACCTTGCCCAGCAGAAATATTAAAATTACCTTCTCAATAAAGATACTCAGCCACTGGTACTATAAAAATAGATTCTTTACTACAGAGAGTAATAGTAAATGGAGTCCACTCCAAAGAAAGGGGGGTTACTAGTGGGGTACCGCAGGGTTCAGTACTGGGGCTGGCCCTCTTCAATGTCTTTATGTTTACATTGCAGAGGGACTGAAAGGAAAAGTATGTCTCTTTGCAGATGACACTAAGATCAGAGTTGATGCACAAGGTGGGGTGGAAAGGATGAGAAGGGACTTGGCAAGGTTAGAGGAATGGTCAAATGTATGGCAGCTCAGCTTCAATGCTAAGAAGTGCAAGGTAATGCACCTGGGAAACAAAAACCAGGGGAAGAGTACACAATGGGGGGTGAGATACTAACAACAACAAAATGGAAAGGGACCTGGGGGTAGTCATATCAGATGACCTAAAGGTGGGCAAGCAATGTGAGAGGGCAGCAAGGAGGGCTGGGGGATACTGGGATGCATAGGGAGAGGTATCACCAGTAGAAAACAGAAGTTATTATCCCTCTGTACAGACAGCTGGGTGAGACCCCATCTGAGTACTACGTGCAGTTCTGGAGACCCAATCTCTACAAAGACATAGACAGGATGGAAGCTGTCCAGGAGGGCACTGTACCGCAGGGTCTGTACCAGAAGACATATAAAGAGACTTAAGGAGCTTAATATGTATAGCCTCGAGGAAAGGAGGGAGAGGGGGGACATGATAGAAACTTTCAAGTACCTCAAGGGAATCAACAAAGTCCAAGAGGGTAGCATCTTTCAAAAAAAGAGGGGTGCAAGAACAAGGGGGCACAATTTGAAGATAGAGGGGGGCAGCTCAGAGGTAATTTAAGGAAGTATTTTTTCACAGAGAGGGTTGTGGATGCATGGAATGGCCTTCTGGAGGAGGTTGTGGAGTCAAAAACAGTGGTGGAATTCAAGCATGCATGGGACAGTCATAAGGCAATTCTAGGGGGTGGGGTAGGAAGAAGTAGGCTGCTGGTTAACTAGGATCTGCAGCTTATCTATTAGGTAGGGAAATGGACAGACTGGGTGGGCCAAGCGGTCCTTATCTGCTGTCAAATGCTACAAGATATTAGAAACAGGATATGTAGCAAACAGAAAGACATAATCATTTATAGTAAAGGAAAACAAAACAGTTTGAGCAAATAGATGACTTGTAGAATAAACTAACAATCTAGTCTCATACTAGGATCTATATTTACTTGCCAGCTAACTTGAAACAGACATTCACTAAGACTGTTTTTTTTTTCTCACCCAGATAAGCCAGCTATGGGAGAGGTCTCTTCTCCCTATGGGGGAACACTCATCAAGCGGCAGATCATAGGTCCTCTTTAAAGGTTGCAGGTAGTCAGAGAGAGAGAGAGAGAGTTGGGGTTACTCTATTCTCTTTATGTACTCAGGGCAGTAAAATTGGACCTCCCTAGTGTGACAGACCCCTCCAGTATTCCCCACCCATGAGTGTGTGGTGCGTGCAGGCGTGTGTGTGTGTGTGTGTGTGTGTGTGTGTGTGTGTGTGTGTGTGATTACATCTGCCAGGCTGAATTGCCCATTCCCACCTATCAACATTCTCAATGCATGATCGCACCTCAGAAACCTACCCTAAGGTTTTATGACATCCTTTTGTTTTATTGCCGGAATGTGGGAACCCCATCCTTGCAAGTTTCCTCACATTATTTTATTACTTTATTTCCTAGCTGCTCTTGATGCCTCTGTGGGGGAAAAGAGCACTTTCACACCTGGCAACTGTTTCCCCCTGTATGTTTCTCAGGATAGCTGTTGAGACATGTAATCTGAACTCCATTTTGTTTGTCCTTTGCCATTCCAATCATAGAAAGGATTTATATGGGAATAAGCAGGAAATAATTACAATAACAAAAAGAGATTGCATTAACATGGTCACATTCCCATAACAGTTGGCAAGAACTTTGCAAGGGGCAAGGCCCCAGGGTCAGATGGCATCCTGGAAGAATTTAATAAATTATTCTGGGAACAGTTGTGTGACCCCATAACAGCTATGGTGAAAGAGGCCTTGAACAGTGGGACCATTCCTCCCTTGCAGTATCTGGCCATCATTACAGTGTTGCCCATTTGGGCAAGGACCCAACTAAGTGCTGCGTCTCCTACCACCCCATATATCTGCTCAGTGCAGACTACAAGGTGGTGGCCAAGGTGCTCATGGGGAGGTTGGATGGGGTCTATTTCTATAATTCGTGAGGACCAGTGGGGCTTTGTGAAGGGGAGACATGAGAGGAAGAATATCAGGAGATCCCTGAATGTGATGTGGGCCTGGGCTGGGGGGGGGCATGCGACCTGGTCTCCTGACTCTGGGCACTGAGAAGGCAATTGACCAGACTGAGTGGCCCTTCATATTTGTAACTCTCAAAAGGTTTGGGGGGCCTGCTTGTGCTTCTGAATAGCTACTCTGTGCAGATCTTCCATGGCACAGATCCTCACAAATGGGCTGTTATCTCTACCATTCTCCCCGTCTGTGGAGACTCACCAGGGGTGCCCACTCTTTCTTTTTATGTCATGACCATTGAGCCCCTTGCCATGGCAATAAGATCCAACAGTGAGATTGAGGGGCTGAAGATGAAGGGAGCATATCACATCATCTTTCTCTTTGAAAACAATGTGCTGCTTTAACTGGATGGCCCCAGGAAGGTCCTTTAGGCACTGACTAAACTTTTGGAAGTCAATGGCCTAATGTCAGGACACAAGATAAACTTGCCCAAGTGTGAATGGCTCCCCCTTGTGGGGGAGCAAACCCACCGTTGGCATTAACTGGTTTCCCTCTAATTCCAGTCTCCCGGCTGAAATATCTGGGTGTTCTCCTATTTAGGAAACTCTCCAAACTTTTGACCTTGAACTACAGGTCAGAACTGCAATCCACCAAAGCAAACTGTGAGAGGTGGAAAGCAATGCCCCAACCCTAATGGGAAAGGTTACCACCATTAAAATATGCAGCCTACCTGCACTTTTATATATGTTTCAGGTTCTCCCATGTCAGGTGTCCCTCAAAATGATCACAGCTGCCAGGGACTATTTAACATCCTCTTATGGAAAGGGGGAAAGGCAAGTGTAACCATCCAGTCCCCTGGAATTACTAGAATCCCATCAGTGTCAGAGCTAGGTACCAAAGGCAGCTGTCGAATAACCAGTTAAATGGGTTTTTCACCTACTCACTCTCTTGTTTACCTGGTCTCAGCTGAGATGAGAGAGATGAGGTCATTTAGAACTCTCACAGCAGCATAAGCCGCAGCAACTGGCTGTGAGTGAGGGGAGAACAGGCAGAGAACACCCAAGAAGAAGGAGCTGCTGTTATAACTATACTTCTGTACTGGGACTAAAGAACTAGAACTCGACTACTGGGACCTTCAATTTAGGGTAAAATTTAGGGTAAAAAAAAAAAGTTAGTGTGTTTGTCCGAGTTGGCTGAAGTGAATTGTTATCTGTGCAGTATTCTAGGCATTTGTCTCAGGTGGCTGAAGGGAATTATCATCTTTGGAATTAACTAAGTGTAGAAAGAGCTGTGAAGTAGGGGGAGTAGCTTAACTAGAAGGAAGCCAGGTTAAAACCAGATTTAAACACTGAAGAAAAACCAGATGAAGACCACGCAAACTGCACGAGCGGGTGCTCACTGCGTAAGGTGCAAGCCTCTAAAGTTAAATATGTACAAATGAAATGAGCACTCAGAAGCGGGAAGTAGTATGTTCGTTAATTCCAAAAAGACAAATCCAAGACCTCTGCACTTCGGCTCACGCCATCAGAAAGCATGCCAGTCAGTACAAAAATATATTTAAGCTAAAAAGGATCTTTGCGCATTCCCACCTTTATCAGCAGGCTTAATTATTATGGAGGCATCATTTTCCAATGATTTCAAAGCTCCTACCTCATTCTGTGTTAAGTTGTTATTTTTTGGTTGCCCAACCCTTTTAAATACATCATTTACCTCTTTCAACACTATATTTTCAAAAGTTGTTATAGCAGGGTTAGATAATTGTAGTGAAAAATCAGAGATGGGGAAATATAGTAATTTTCTCTGAAAACCAATATCTGATATACTCATATCAGGGAGATTCAAACCAGAAGATCTGATATTGTCCTGTTCAATTTCATTTAGTATGTAATCAATATCTTCCATAAGTTCAGGTGTTTCATTGTGCATTCCTACTGGTTACCAATTGAGTCTGTGAAATTATTTGGTTGTCTAAAAAATTATTTTCTGTCTTCTATATGTATATAAGAATTACCCCCCTTGTGCACAAAAAAATAATACTTGGATTGTAACCAATTTAAATAAGTGGATAAATGAACAAATTAATAATGGGGATTTAAAAGAGTAAACTAGAAATACATTTAGTGGGAGAAGTTGATAAGGTGATTTATATACCTTTTGGTTGTACAATATGTAGGATAGTGTATGGTTACCCATTCTCTGCAAGGCTATTCTTCCACCGAGTGGATACAATGTTGACTGATGACCTCGAGAGCGAAGCTCGAGAGGTCTCCAAGTTGGCATTGTATCTATGAGGTGAAAGAATAGCCATGTAGTGTATGGGTAACCATAAACTGTTCTTTATAGTGTATGGTGCCCGAAAAAAGACAAAAAGAGACTCACTTTTCCATATTTTCACTCGGTTCTGCCGAGGCTATCGATTCACAACTGTCACTGCCCAGCACACTCACTCGCCCCTGTCACACAGCAAGGGATGAATCAGGACATCTGATGTAGCCCCTTGTATTATGTCATCCTCACTAACGCAGAACGAAAAGTAATTCTGCATTAGTGAGGATGTCACTACTGCAGCAGAACAACTTTTTTCGGTGTAGTGTATGGATTTCCATACACAACCACATTCCACCATACACTGTGGCCCAGATATTCAAACTGCACCCAAAAAGTGCGCAACAGCAGGAGCAAGCGCAAGTCCATTGCGCCCATGCGCAAGAGGCGCGATATTCAAAAACTGCGCTGGCCAAGATGCGCCTACAGCTGACGACTGAATATCGCACCACCTGTGTCATAGCACAACTAGGAAGGTGAAGCTGAGCATCTCTAATGCACCACAGCGCAACAAGGGATGTTCAGCTGAGCAGTCCAGATGTGCCATAGCGCAACCAGGGATGCCCCCCCCAGCAGTAGGGCAGCAATGCAACAGCACAACCAGGGATGCAGGGGCCCACCACCCATGCCACAGATAAGCAGAGGAACACACAGCAGAACAGACATCATCCCCCACAACCCATGCATTGCACAACTGGGGGAGGGCTGGAATAACCACTGGTCCATGGAGACCAGCAACCAACCCACAGCTGGGCCATGGTGCTCCATCACACCAACTGGCACGTTGTGACCAGCACACAAGGTGGGCTGACCACCCTGTGTTACACCATCCCACCAATGCAGAGCACACCCTGCACTGTGACCCCCAGACACCCTGCCCAGGAGCAGCACCCAACAATGCAGGATACCCCATGCATGCCACCACCCCCACTGTGACAATGCAACCCTGTGCACCACAGAACCATGCAAGGCAGCCCCACCACGAGCACCAATCAGCAGATGGCAGCACACAGCGATGCAACGACTGCATACACAGTGCCACCACACACATCCCCCCCGAGGTACAGCTGAGAGACCGACCATGCATTGGCACATGAGGTACCCCACACATGACAAGGCATGCCCCAGACCCCACCACTAGTGCTACAGCACCCTGAACACCCTCCCAAGGACACACCCCGACCAAACACTGGCCACAACAGCCAGTGCAGACACCCACAGTGGTGCATGGAAGCATGCACCACACAGGATGCAACATAGTGCATGGACAAACACCCACCCATACCCAAGGGCACACCAACACAGGGGCATAGTAGTGGGGCAACCAAGCCCCCAGCATGTGGCCATGGAAACTGTGTACACATGGCCAGCACTCCTCCATGGCACAGGAGTGCCAGCCACCATGTGCAGGCACTGTGGAGCTGTACACCACCAGCATTTGCCCAGAGCACAAGTGACAGACAGTGGTGCACATCCCCTGCAACACACACAAGCCACAGCATGGAGGTGGGACAACAACAGTGGAGGCCACAGTGTCACCCAAGGCAGACATGCACCACACCAGTGACAGGAGGCAACCCGGCATTGTGACGGGAACAGTGGCTGTCCTGCATGGACAGCCACCACTGACATGCCAACAGACTGTGCAGGTCACAGACATGCAAGGGTGTCAGCTGCACAGGCCATGGATGGGCCGACAGGTGCGCCATGGACACAGAGCATGCACCATGGACCACTGCACACAGTCATCCAGTGCACAGGGAAGAACACACACACACCACAGACAGTGACTGATAGCTACTCCCACACCATAGTCACCTCCCCATGGACACACACACGAACATGCCTGCACCACCCCTGACGCCATGCACACCACTGCAGCTGAGCACCTACAGCCTGCTGCAAAACAGAGACCACCACATTAGGTATATCAAAAGCAAATGTATTGTACAAAACACACAAAACTATTTACAGATATATACAAAAGGTTGGGGGGAGGGCCACAAACAAGGTGGAGGTGGGTAAGGGGCAGGGGTGAACAAATGATAGAGGGAAGGAGGGGTGTGAGGGTGGGTCCAGGGGGTAGGGCAAATCGGGGCAGTAGGATGCTCATTGGGAGCCCCACTCCCCACTCTGGCTGCTCCTCCCACCATGCCGCCGTCTGACTCCCACATGGTTGATCCTCTCTAAAATTTCAAGGGAGGCCCTGGCCACCTGCAGTATCTCCTGCAGCATTTTTCTGATGGCTTGCAACTGCCATCCACCTAGGACAAGGGAGCAGAGTCAATGGGTGTGAATGCAAAGTCCCATGCAGCCCACCCACTGTGCATGGCATATGGCCATGGGACATGCCTCTGTGATGGTGTGTGACCACCCACAGTGATCATGTCCACAAGACCTGCCCACCCAGGTGCATACAGCCATGCGGACTGCTGCACACACCCACCGGCCAAGTCCTGCACAGCACCACCGTGGCTGTTCAGTGACATGGCTATGCAGTGCAAAGGCAATGGCACAGCCAGGTACCTGGTGCACGCATGGACCATCGTTGATGCATTCCCAGACATGCAGTGCCACTGGACAGTGCTGACTGTAACAAGTTGTGTGCATGGCAGTAGTGTCAATGGATGGTGTCCATACCCCGCTGCCCACCCTGTTACACAGCATGCAATAGTAACCATGGATGTAAGGCACTCACCATCATCAGGCTTGTCCCTCTGCCTCTATGGACCTTTGCCCCTCCCGGAGTGATGGTCCTCCTGCTGGCGCCTCCTCTCCCTCGCCAGCCATCGCTCATCTGGGCCTAAGGTGCAAACATGGAGAGAGGAACATCAGTACAATCCTGTAGCAAAGTCCCCCTGCCCCCATGTGTGTGCAATCCCACACAGCCAGACCCACCCACCCACACCCTGATAACACCACCACAGCCAACACCGGATGGTCCCCCCCCATGTTCCGGACACATGCAACCGTGATACCCATATGGAAGATAAAAGTGTATGGATGTTGCACCTACCTGGCCATGGCAGTGTACCCCTCCTGGTACATGCCCACAGGAGGGCAAGCAGGTCCGAGTCCCTTCGCCTCAGGTCCCCATATCTGTGGCAGCACTGCTCTGCTGTCCGCCCCATTCCTGTGGCCTCCTCCAGGGTGTCAGCCACCTCCTGCCACACCTGACTCCTGGACCTGTCCAGGGGTGCCTCACCAAACAGTGGGCCAACAAGTGGCTCCACAATGGCAACCAAATTTGCCATTTCTACCTGGCTCCACTGGGCAGCTCTCCTCTGTGCCATCTCTATTGCTTGGTAGAGTCAAAATGGCACTCTGCAGCACGGTTCCACCACATGCAGATGCTGCGTGGTACAGCGCTGCCATTCCCTATTGCACTGTCACCGAACAGTGCGATAGTGGTGCACCCATGCCTGACGCTTGGCGCCTAGGGGGCAAAGGTCAGGCACATGGTCAAGGGTCTCTGGCGCGCGGACAGCCACAGCGCAAGTGGAACCCAATGCATGTAGCACGATTGGGTGCCTGTTTGCCACCTCCTGTAGCCACCTATCATGCTATTGCCCCAGTGCGCCTACGACACCCCAGTGCCACAGTGTCATATAGGTGAACAGTGCTGTAGAGCCACTGGCACAATGGTGGCCGTGCTCTGCATTGCCTCCCATGCACAGCACAGCAGGCGCCTGCGTCATCAACCTGGGCATGCGCAGTTAGGTGTGTACTGCGCATGTCACAGAACTGCACCCTTGGCTCAGCACGTTCAACATAATTGCGCAAAGCACAAAAGCGTGATATTCAGTCATCATATGCAAATCAGCTAATCAGCCATTCAATGGTGCAGTCACTGCATTTGCACCCACTTAAAGATGCACCTCGCCTCATTTGCATGTTTTGCACTATAAAAGTGCGACATTGGGCTGCACTGGCCATAATCGGTTACTGCGGTCTATTGGTGAGTTGCATGCTGTTTGGGAGTGTGGACTGTGGATTTTGGGACATGCATCGGACTGCACAGTCACAGGTAACACCTGTCATTCTCACAGGCTGAATCATGACCGAGCGAGTTGTGGAGGAAGAGGAACAGGGTCGTGGGAGGAAGAGGAGGCCAGATTTCACAAAGGCCAAGATGGATGCCTGGTTCGAGGCCTACCTCGACCAGGAGCCGCTTCTCAGCGGATACCAGGGAACACCACAGGCCTGTGCTGCTGCATGGAAGGAGGTGGCGCGTGCTGTGAACCTGCATGGAAGCCACCAGTGCTCCGTGCAGGAGTGAAAGAAGAAGATGGGCACAGACAGGAGGAAGATTAAGGAGAAGGTGGCTGCCATCAGGGCAGCATGATCTGCTACAGGTGAGTGACAGCCGGAGGTGCTACGCCTGACCCCACAGGAGGAGAAGGTTGCTGGCAGCATGCAGCGTTGTGCCATTGAGGGTGTTCCGGCTGGTGGATTCCAGATGGGTGGTAGCCCGTCACTGCATGGTAGGTCATGGTCTGTCTATTGGGGGGGGGACAGGGTAGGTCACATGCAGTAACGTGACTTTGTTTTCCCTTACAGCTCCTGAGCATCTGCATGGGTCAGCAGTGGTGGGCCTCTCCACTGAGGCCAGTCAGATGGAGATGGAGGAGGGCCCATCCACCTCCACAGGAATACGTGGCTCAGTGCAACAGTGGGCCCACCTGAATGTCCAGACTGATGTTGGAGCAGGTGCAGAGGAGGCCCTGACCGTGTCCCAGCATGCCAGTGTCCATGGATGCCAGCATGCTGGGACTCGGGCTAGTGCCGGGTCCGCCACCAATGATGATGTCACTAATGTCATAGGCAGTGACACGTGTGTGCCACAGGATGGCCACACAGCAGGTAACATTGTATCCATGGCTGTGGGTGGTGCCACCATGGAGGCCTGTGGGTCATCACAGTCCCTGCCTGTGCCTGTCAGCACTGGTGGGGCAGCACTGGTGTGTGTACAGGACATTGGGACTGTTGTGGCCACTGCAGCAGCACCAGTGAGCCCTGGGGAGTGGCAGCCGGAGGGGCAGCATCAGCAGTCAGCCAATGGGCTTGGGGGTACAGTGTCAGGGGGCGGCGTCAGTGCACCACCTGTGGACATGCCCAGGCCTGGTCCTGGTGTGCAGCACCCACCCTCAAGGGGTGCTGAGCATCAGGGCCACGCACACCCTGAGGGACAGAATGCCAATCAGGCAGATGACCTCTTGGATGAGCACACCCGCATACTGCAAGCATCAGTTAATCAACAGATGCGGCTTGTGACGGTGGTGGATGCACTGAGTGCAGCTCTGGAGCAGGCAGAGGAGTGTCGCAGCAGAGAAACCGCTCTGCTCCTGGCAGGGATGGACCGGATGTGGGAGGATGTGACCACTGCCATTGACAGGCTGACACATACAATCACAGCTGCCATGGCCACAGGGGACACAGACACAACGCAGTACAATGTCCACCCCTCCATTCCTGGTGTCGTGTGACATCCTCCTTGTCGACACCAGGTTCAGCTGTGGGCATCCCGAGCACGCCTGGCACAGACATGTTTGGTGTGCTGCAGACCCCTGCGTGAGCACGGTCATGTTCACACAGTGGAACCCCTGGGGGAGCATTGGTACCACCCCATGAGGCCAGTGGTCAGCCTGTCAGTGCTGGTGGGTCTCAGCGGGGCCACCCATGCATCCATGGCAGCTGGGGCACTGTGGCATGTGACTGACCTGTCTCCAAATGTGGCTACTGTCTGATGCTGCTCTGTGTGCATTGTGTCATTCAGCGGGCAATGCACGGGTAGGTACCCGGCCCTGCATGCAGACACACAGTCCATCTGCACACCCTCCTGGCTGCTGTCCGCAGTTGCATGATCATGATGATGATGCCTGCATTGCGCTGTACACCAATGTGTAATGGTGCCCAGCATCTGACACATGCACAATGACAGGCAGTGGGCGTGGTGGTCTGTGGACATGTGTGTGGCTAGGGGTGGCATTCTGGGTTGGTGTGCCTTCTACCCTTTGTGCATGTCTGGTGCATTGTGTGTCTGTGTGTGTGTGTGTGTGTGTGTGTGTGTTTGTCTGTCCGCGTGCCATGTTAGACCTCACCCATCCCTGGTGATGTGTGTGGTTCCATGCCTGGCCACTTCACTTGACGGCATGCACCCCTGGTGTGTGTCCATGTGTGTTTGTGGGTTGTGCCTTTGCCACTGGTGGTTGCACAAGGCCCCATGACTTACCTGGGTTGGCTGAAGTGCTCCTCCGTGATGGTGTCCCAGTGCAGCTGTGCCAGCCGGAGCAGTCGAGGGTCCCATTGCCCAAGGGGGGGCTTCCCATCACCATTGTCACTGGCATCCTCATCGTCCCCATCGCTGTCCCCCTCTTTGACCTGTACAGCTATCCCACATTCGTTGGCCATGTTGTACAGAATGCAACAGGCCAGGAATAGCCCACAGGCCTTTGAGGGGCTGTACTGTAGGGCACCACCAGAGGTGTCCAGGCAATGGAAACATGCCTTCAGCATCCCTAACACCCGCTCGATGACATTACATGTGGTGGTGTGTGCCTCATAGTAGCATTGCTGCGATAGGGTCGCGGGCTGCCGGTACAGTGTGAGCAGCCAGGGATGGAGTGGGTATCCACTGTCACCTGTGTGTGTAGAGGGTGGAGGTTAGGTTGGTGATCAGCATCGCCCTGCCCCGGGCCATGTAGGCCACTACCCATGTCACCTCTGACCATGCCCCTCCTAAGCCCTGTGTTTGTCCGTGTGGTTTGCATACTCACCCACTAAGTGGCCAGTGGGGATGTCCCCACTCTCAAATATGTGGCACAGTGCTGACTGGTGCCAGATGAAGGAATCATGTGCTCCCCCAGGGTGCGTGGCACAGACATTGATTATACACCCCCTGGCATCGCACACCACCTGGCAGTCGATACTAGCATAGCCCTTGCGATTCATGTAAGCGGCCCTCTCGGGGTCAGGTGGTGTGTGGATGGCCACATGGCTGCAGTCTATTGCCCCAGCATGCCAGACATATGTGCTACCCTGTGGAACTCCTGTATGTTTGCTGTGTGCTCCACCAGTGTGCTGGGGAAATGGATGTACTCTGCAGCATGTGGCAGCAGTGCGCTGAGGAATTGGGTGAGGTGGTGTGACGTGGCCGACTGGGTTATGCCTATGGTGTCCCCTGTTGGTCTCTGGAAGGTACCCGTGGTGAGCAAGCACATGCAAGCTGTCACTTTAGTCTCCACTGACAGAGCATGGCTCCATCATGTGGGTGCCTGCATCACATCACTGCACAGCTCACAGAGCCACTTCAGAATTGCCCGATTCAGGCAATTCCAGCCCACGATCTCCATATCACTATACAGCTCGAAGCTGATGTGGGCTCGGTACTGCCTGTTGGGGGCATACCGCCAACAGGCCCTTCCACGGCTGCGTCCCCCTGCTGCCTGCCTTCTCACCCCACTCATTACTGCCTCCATCTGGATGGTGGCACTGGCCATGTCCCTGGCTTGTGTTCACCCTCGCCCGGCAGCTGTTTCTGTGTTCCCCCCGCTGTCCTGGCTGCTACTTCCCCTGCACCGGGAACACCTGACTGTGCTGGCCTCACTGCTGTGTGGCACTTCCCCCTTCTGCCCTGTGGCTCCCCACACCTTCCCCTGATCCTGTGGGTTCCAGGTGCCCTTTCACTATCCTGCCCTGTGTGTGTGTGTGTGTGTGTGTGTGTGTGTGTGTGTTGCCTGTGTGGCTGGCTATAGTTCAGCAACTTTAGACTTCCCTGTAGTGTTCTTGTGCCTCTCCCTTGTTCCTTTTTATTTTGGCTCATTTCCGCTATGGCGCAACTTCCGCTTGCTCCCCTATTGCGCATGGCTCATGTTGTTGAAAATCGCACTGCGCCATTTATGCATGGTTCCTCCCCTTTCAGTTGCGCACACATTTATTATCATTGCACTGTTGGTCAGCATGATTTGGGGGGGTGCAACTGCCTCCCGCTGAATATCACAGAATGGTGCATTTTCGGACTTGCACTGGCGCAACCCTATTTCGCATGGCGCAACCCTTTTGAATATCTGGGCCTATATGTATATATATATACTGTATATAAATTATTTGAATGCACAGAGATCTTTTTTAGTATAAATACATTTTTGTACTGACTGGCATGCTTTCTGATGGGACATGATTTGTTGGATATGTATGTGCCTCTCTCATGATTTGCCCTGTTGAATTGTCCCATTAAGATGATGTCACTATCCAGTTTGTATTTGAGCACCTTGTAAGAACAGTCCTACCATTACGCCTTTGAAGGCATGAGCTGAAGCTCAGGAGTATTGGATTTGTCTTTTTGGAATAAATGAACATACTACTTCCCGCTTCCGAGTGCTCATTTCATTTGTACAGATGTAAAAACTGCCCAAGATAGCGTCTACCAGAGAACAGGCAGAGAACACCCAAGAAGTAGGAGATGCTGTTATAACTATACTTCTCTACTGAGATGAAATTGCCCTACTTCCCTCACCTCGACCCTCCCTCCCTAAGCCATTTCTACTTTTATAGGCACAGGATTTGACTGACAACAGGAACTTCCCATTTGGAAGCAAGAAGTAAGTGATCACAGAGTCACAAAAGACTCACCATCCTAGAAGGAAAAGAGTAGCTCTCCATCCCCCCAGCTGCTGGAGGGCTGACTCTGAGCAAGCAAGGAGACTACTGAGGTATATAGGAACTTCTTGTGTCAGAACAGGAAGATCAGGAGCTTAAAGGGCACAGAGGCAGTAAGTAAGTAGGGAGATAAATTAATAAATAAACAAATAAACAGAAGAAAGAGTAAGTATTGCAAACAACAGTTAAGGGGCCAGAAATAAGACATGATGGGAGTGGTGCAGTGCAGTGGCTGTGGGGCAGCAGTCTTCCAGGAGACATTCTGGAGGATGCAGTGTTGTCCCATCTGCAGGCACCTCTCTGGGCTGAGGGAGGAGGTTGCTCATCTCCAGACTGAGTTGGCCAGGATTTGGAGGACCTTCTCTCCCACCCAGTGACCACCAGGGCCACTGCCATTGCCTCAGAGGTTGCCAAGAAACAGAAATGGTTGGACCACAGTGGGCTCAGGGAGGGTGAGGGTGGTGGAACACAGGCACATCCCTCCAGTTGTACCTCTCCACAATTCACATGCTGTTCTGGCAAAGTGTGGTTCCTCTATGGAGGCACTCGCAGTGGAGACCAAGGAGGATGCTGGGAACCTCCACAAAGGAGACCCACAGGAGGGTGGCATGGGACCCCAGAGGGGAAGGAAGGAAACAACTCCTGGTGGGGAACTCCATTGTTGGGGGCGTAGAACTGGGGGAGGAAGGGGAGAGAGAGGTAAGGTGCTTGCCTGGCGCCAAGGTTTGGAGGGACAGGGAGTGAATCCTCAAGATCGCTGGAAGAGCTGCACGGGAGAGGGAGCTGGATGTCATTGTCCACCTTGGGACTAATGACCTTGGTGAGAAAAGGGCAGAGCAGTGCAGAAAGAGTTTGTGGAGTTGGGGAGGGGCCTTAGATGAGTAGCACACATGGTAACCTTCTCAGAGGTGCTGCCTGTCTATGGCATGGATGAGGCTAGGGTGCTCCACACCATGGGATTCAATCAGTGGTTGAAAAACTGGTGCAGAGCTCAGGGATTTGGCTTCATTGGGGACTGGGAGTCCACCTGGATTGATGCAGGCCTATACTGGCATGATGGTCTGCATCTCTCCAAGAGGGGAGCCAGGATCCTAGGTGATAGGTTTAAATGCTTCATTGGCAAGCATTTAAACTAGCCAAAAGGGGAGGCACTGGAAATGAGCATGGAAATCCTAGCCCCCCCCAGAAAAGCAGGGTAGTAAGTGAGGTAAACACCAAGATAGAGATGTCGATAGGGAGAAGGGCAGGGGTAAAAGGAGAAAATGACAAAGGTAATAAGGACAGGAGTGGGCAAAAAGGGGTAAGGCCATCAAGAAATGGAGGGTAATGAGTACCATAGTCTTGGCAACAAGCTCCCTGAACTGGTGGCCTTGATGGAAGAGGGATGTCTGAATAATGTAGCAGTCACAGAAACATGGTACACAGAGAACCATGACTGCGATGTTAACATACCAGGGTACACAACCTACAGGAGAGACAGGGAGGGTAGAAGAGGGGGAGGAGTAGCTCTCTATGTAAGGGAAGGGATAAAAGCAATGGAACAAAAGAGTGAACAGGGAGGAGAGGAGACATTGTTGATCACCTTAGATACTAGAAATGGCACCACAATCCACACAAGGGTTGTATACTGACCCCCATGTCAGGTGGAGGGAATGGACAAGGATATGGTAGAAAGCATCCTTAGGATGGAAGAGAAAGGGGAGATACTGTTGATGGGGGACCTGAATATGCGAGATGTTAACTGGAGCACCTCTGCTACAACCAATCCAAGAGCAAGGCCATTCCCGATGCCCTACAGGTGGCATGTCTCAGACTGCTAGTTTTGGAACCAACTGATGAGGGAGCAATCTTAGACCTTATACTCTCAAATGGGGACAGTGAGAGAATCTCAGATCTAGAAGTGGGTAGCCATCTGGGAACAAGTGATCACCAAACAGTGTGGTTCACAATAAACTCAGCTACAGAATCAAGCCATACAAAAGTGAGGGTACTGGACTTCAGGAGGGCTGACTTTGGCAAGATGGGAGAGTGCTTTAGAAAAGCACTAGCAAACAGGCTAGAAGGATGGGTGGAGCAACAATGGATAAACATCAAAACTGCCATCACAGAGGCAGCAAGCCTTTGTGTGAAGAAAATAAACAAATCCAAATGAAAGAAAAAGCCACTATGATTCTTAAAAGAGGTGGTGGTGAAGGTTAGGGAGAAAAAGATAGCATTTAGAAAGTAAAAGTAAACAGAGAAGGAGCAGGACAGAGAACTGCACCAGTTAAGGCAGAAGGAAGCAGGGAGAGCAGTCAGAATAGCAAAGGCCCAAACTGAGGAAAAGATAGCCAACTCGGTTAAGAAGGGGGATAAAACCTTTTATAGGTACATAAAGGAGCATAGAAAGACTAATAGTGAGGCTGACTAGAAAGGACGGTGGGTGGACAGAGAGGGACAGTGAAAAAGCAGGGATACTGTGTCACAAAACCACTCAGCAAGTCAGCCGTCTACTCACAAAGTGCCTACCTCTGAGCGCAGTCTTGTGAACAGTTAACAGAAACAGGGTAACCCTCCTGTCTGTTTTGTGGGTTCGAATCAACCTTTGGTCTCTGTTCTGGAGGGATTCAAACTGTGAAGCTCTTGCTAGTGTACCCAATGCATGGGCTCAGATAATTCTGTCTTCTGGGGGCCAGATATCTTTGTCTATGGGCACCTAACCAGGTGTACAAAATGAACCCTTAAAAACTCTAATAAAGACCTCAGATTACTCTTACCTTTTTCCAGTTTGGTATCACCATTCAAGCTTATGCACTGTTTCTGAGTTAACCATATATACTTCACTTGTTAAAGAAAAGAAATTCAAAGACAGACCAAATAGGCTCTAAAAATAGAGCTTACTAAAATAGATAAAAAAATATGTAAAACATAAAATACAGAACTATATATCACAGGTTTTAACAGTGCAGTTCCTACTACAGTACTTAGATTTTGTCTCTCTCTCTCTCTCTAAATACCTGCTTAAAGTGCTCAAAGATGTATCTTTATCCGAGTGTAGATAAAAGTGTCTCTGAAGGAAGAAAGACTACTCTTTAAAAAACTGTCTTTGCCAACCCTTTTGTGTGACGTCACCTAGCTCCTCCTCTGTTTATTAAAAATCATACACCCAGGAAGTTTTATCATTTTAGAAGGAAAGTTAATTAAGGTTACATCAGCAGAAACTCCTTTCCCCATGTGATGTCCTCAATCAAGTCTGTAAATTTCCTTTCATCTATGAGCAGTATCCCCCCTCACACAGACATCAAGGCATTTATGATTTCGCATCAGGGTGCCAAACCTGGTTTCCTCCTCAAAACGTAATAAAATGGTTACTGATTTCCCTCTTAGCAGTTAAGGCTATATTTAACTTAGAAAAACAGGAGATTCATGATTAAGGCCTGTTCTAGTCTATAATTAGCTTCTGGCCTTCCAGGTAACACCTTGTATCTAAAACATACGTGTGTGTGTGTGTGATCTCACATGCTGTCTCAGCATCTCTCATGAGAGACAGTCCATAACACATTTTTATATTACAAAAAATCATAGTGTACTCAGAACTGGTTATCCACATGTCACAATCCTCCCCACCTAGACTTGAATTTGGGGGCTCTATCCCCAGCATGGGATGAGCGTCCCAAACCAGTTCACTCCTCATACATGCGAGACAAACCATCTGAGTTCTGGTTTCTGACTCCAGCTCTATGTACGATTGTCATATCATACCCTTGCAAAGCAAGACTCCATCTTAGCAATCTACCATTGTTCTTTCCCATCTGCATCAGCCAAACCAGGGGGTTGTGGGCATGGGATGAGCGTCCCAAACCAGTTCACTCCTCATACATGCGAGACAAACCATCTGAGTTCTGGTTTCTGACTCCAGCTCTATGTACGATTGTCATATCATACCCTTGCAAAGCAAGACTCCATCTTAGCAATCTACCATTGTTCTTTCCCATCTGCATCAGCCAAACCAGGGGGTTGTGGTCAGTCTGCCCCACAAAATGCTGCCCATATACTGTATGTATGGCTCTAATTTCTTTAGGGCTCACACTATGGCAAGACAGTCTTTTTCCACAGTGGAGTATGCCTGCTCCCTGGGAAGTAACTTCCTACTCAGGTACACTACTGGGTGATCTGTCCCATGGCTGGATGTCTGACTCATTACTGCCCCAAAACCCACATCTGAGGTGTCAGTCTGAACTATAAAGGTTTTGCTATAGTCAGGACTTGTCAAAACAGGAGCACTGCTCAGCGCCTCCTTTAATCTGGTAAAGGCTTCCTCACGGGCTGGGCCCCAGGTAATTTCCTTGGGCATCCTTTCCTTTGTCAGGTCAGATAGGGGAGCAGCCAGGACACTGTAATTGGGTAAAAATTTCCTGTAGTACTCTGCTGTCCCTAGAAAACTCCTGACCTGCTTCTGTGTTTCTGGTCTGGGCCACACCCGGATTACCTCTATTTTTATTTGGTTAGGACGGAGCTGCCCTCGGCCTACCACATGCCAATGGTATGCCACTTCTCCCATGGCCACTTGGCACTTCTTGGCTCTGGCAGTGAGCCCAGCCCTCTGTATCCTGCCAAGCACTTCCCTAAGGTGGCATAGGTATTCCTCCCAGCTGGTACTAAAGATGGCAGCGTCATCCAGATACACCACAGCGTACTTCTCAGCACAATTTAACACCTGGTTCACCAATCTTTGGAAAGTGGCCAGGGCATTCTTCATTCCAAAAGGCATTACTTTAAATTCAAATAAGCCTATCAGAGTGATGAAGGCAGACCTCTCCCTAGCTCTGTCCGTCAGCTCTACCTGCCAATACCCTTTGGTCAGGTCAATCGTCGAGGAGGTTAGCCCCTCCCACTTTTCCAGGAGTTAGTCCATCCGGGGCATCGGGTGGGCATCTGACTTCACGACTGCATTCAGTCCACGATAGTCCATATAGAAATGAGTAGAGCCATCTGGCTTGGACACAAGGACTACAGGTGAGTCCCAGGGGCTGTGGGATCTCTGGATTACCCCTAAATCCAGCATCTCCTCCACTTCCCTCCTAATGTCCTTTTGGACAGCCTCTGACGTCCAATATGCTGTCCACCGTATGGGCGTCTTTGTCCCTGTCTCCACATCATGCGTCGCTAAGGGGGTTAGTCCAGGCTTGGTGATAAACAATGGGGCAAAGTCTGCTAAAACCTTCCTTACTTTCTGGATCTGGTCCTGGGCCAGCTCTGGAGACAATTTTACTGCCTCCAAAGAGGACTTCCACTTACTTTCTTCCAACAAGTCCAGAAGGGGGTCTCCTTTGTCCGTCCCCTCCCCAGGACTACACACTGCAAACACCATGTCAGCCCTATTTTCATATGGCTTCATCATGTTGACATGGTACATCCTTTCTGTCTGTCTTTGGTCAGGTTACTCCACAGTGTAGTTCACATAATCTACCTTCCTAACCACTTTGTACGGTCCTGCCCACTCAGCCTGCAGCTTGTCTTTCCATACTGTAATAAGGACCATGACTTCCTGACCACCATGTATGAGCAAGCTCTGGCTCTGCGGTCATACCACACTTTTTGTTTCTGTTGGGCAGCTGCCAGGTTGCTCTGGGCTGTCCTTATAAGCTCCTTCAGCCTTTCCCTAAACCTAAGGATGTATTCCACAATGGGAGTTCCCTGGGTGGCATGCTTGCCTTCCCAGTCCTCCCGGATCAAGTCTAGGGGCCCATGTACCCAATGTCCATGTAAGAGTTTGAAGGGGGAATATCCTGTCGACTCTTGGGGCACCTCCCTGTATGCAAGCAACAGGTGGGGAAGGTGTTTCTCCTAGTCCCTCCCATGCTATTCAGCAAACACCCAGAGCATTGACTTCAGGGTACCATTGAATCTTTCCACAAGTCCATTGGCTTGTGGGTGATACGGTGTCATGCATCTCTGCACCATCCCTCACTTCTCCCATAAACATTTCATCAGGTCTTACATAAAGGAACCCCTCAATCAGTGATAACCTCCTGTGGAAACCCAACATGGGAGAAAATCCCAAGTAAGGCATCTGCCACTTTGTCTGTCCTCAGAGAGAAAGGATAGGGTGACTGCCTTTGGGTACTGGATGGCATAATCCACCACAGTCAGGATGAATCTCCTCCCTGAGGAGCTGGGGGTATTTAAAGGCCCTACAATATCCATTCCCACCCTCTGGAATGGCTTCTCTACTATGGGTAATGGAATCAGGGTGGCTTGGGTTTTCTTGCCTGCCTTACCTGTTTCTTGGCACCAGTGACAAGACCGGCAATACTCCTTCACCTGCTGGGTAAAGTTAGGCCAGTAGAAATTCTGAGCCAACCTGCTGGATAGTGCGCGTGATTCCCAGATGACCAGACAAGGGGATATCATGTGCAACCTTGAGCAACTGCTCATGATACCCCTGGGGAACAACAAGCTGCCTGCCTAGCAGCCCTTCCTCTGCCTGTACTGCCTGAGTATACATAAGTCCATTTTCCCAATAAACCTTATGTCTGCTATCACCTCCTTGTGTGCCATCTGAGTCTGCCCAAGCCCTCAGCTTCTCTAAACTAGGGTCACTTCTCTGATCAGCTGCGAACCCCTCACACATTCCCAAGGTATGGGACAGGTTCCTTTTAGTCGCTAAACTAGAGTCCCTAGCACTAGCGCCAGGGCACTCAGGATCACTGTAAATCCCAACCCTCTGATAATGGGTCACCCCTCCCTCTTCAGAGTAACCCTCTGTAGCTGTGTGGTTATTTGCTGCTAGGGAAATTTCTACCCCCTTTTCGTTAGTCTCCCCATCTGGAGACACAGGCTGGGAACTAGCTTCTCAGTGGTTTCCACAATGGTTTCTGTGGGGTTCAGGGAACTACAATTTTCCCTTGCTGCTTGGCTATAGGTAACTGCACATACCATCCCCTGTTTGAGATTGTTGCCCAGGATCACACCACTGCTAATGTTTGGCTACAGCCACCTGTTGCACAGTTCCCCCTGTTTCACCCCAGTCTAGGAGAACACTAGCCAGTGGCAATGTTTTCTCTTCACCAGTAAAATCCTGTACAGTGATGTATTTATTGGGTATAAGCTGACTAGGCTCTACTAGATCCCCTTTTACCAATGTCAGAGATGCCCCTGTGTCCCTTAACCCTTGCGTCTGTACACCATTCACCATGACTGGGTGCACGTGTTCCCTCATATTCACAGGCATGCTTCCAGGGACCCACAAACAACCTACTTCTTTTCTAGTACCATTCTGTGTATTATTGCTTATTCTTCTGGGACACTGTCTGGCAATATGCCCAGTTGCTTTACATAACCAACATTCACTTCTCTTTTCAGAGAAATCTTTCCTCTGAAACCTGGGGCTAACTGATTTTGGTGGAGGTAGTGAGGGTTTTAGCTGCCCTGGAGGTGCACTTTTCCCTTTCTGCACTGCCACACCCACCCCATTCGCTCTTAGAGCAGGTCTGCTCTTGGCATAGCAGTCCGAGAGTTCAGCAGCCTCTTGCACTGTTTTTGGATCTCGGTCCTCCAGCCAGGTTTTCAGCTCTGCTGGGCATGCCCAATAAAACTGTTCTAACAAAATAACATTTTCAATTTTATCAACAGAGTTTGCCTCAATTCCTTCCCACCAACATTTTAAAAACTGACGTTGTTTCATGGCTAGCTCCTCGTAGCTCATATCAGGGCTTCTCCTAAGCTTATGGAATTTAGCTCTGTATGATTCAGCAGTTAATTCAAATTTTTTTAACAGTGCAGCTTTAAGTTTGCTGTAATCATCACCGTCCTCATTGTCCATTTGATCAAATGCATCCCGCGCTTTGGTAAGTAGCAGGGATAGCCGGAAGCTCCAGGACTTTCCAGGAATTTTAGCCTGAATACAAACTTTTTAAAAATAATTTAAAAAGGCATCCATATTCCCCCTCTTTAAATTTGGCTATCAATTTGGAGCTCAATTTGTAACCCAATCCTGCAGTCCCAGTTCAACCCAAGCCACTTACCTGCTCTGGTGCCGCTGACTGGAGTCATAGCTTCTCCAGTTCATGTTGCCTCTGGTGCTCCTGCTCCACACGGTCTGTGTCTTGGCATTCTCACTCTCTCTTCTCCTCTGCAGCTCGCTGTTCATGCTTCTCTTCTCTCTGGAACTCCAGCTCCATCCTGCACAACTCAATTTGCAGCTGAGTGCTTCTGGATCCAGGATACTGGTGACCTTTCCCTGCTGCTTTGACCCTTCACTGGAACTGGCCCTGTTGCCCTCCTCATTGGACACTGCACTGGCCACTAGCCCTGCCACACTTGAGGTTTGGTCCTCTTCAGTCATGGTCCATGACTCGCTGCTTTGGGTATCTGCTACCATCAGGGCACCTATGAGGTTCTGCTTGCTGGCTTTCACCTCGAACGGGACTCCTCTGTCCTTGCACAACTGCTTTAAGTAGTCTACAGTGTGCCTGCTGTAGTTGGAAGCCATCTTCCCTAACTACTGCTACTCTGACTTGCACTTTAGGAAAAAAAATAAAACGGTTAGGAACTTGACTATACGCCAAGTGATATAGTTCTGTCTCCTTTATAAAAATAAATCACTGCCTTTTTCTTTCTTTTCAAGTGAGCTGACGGTCTCAAGCTGACACACTGAACAATAAAAGCTTGTAATACCAAAATAGTACCCCACTGCCAACAAATCTGTCACAAACTCACTCAGCAGGTCAGCTCTCTACTCCCAAAGTGCCATCCTCTGAGCGCAGTCTTGTGAACAGTTAACAGAAACAGGGTAACTGTCCTGTCTGTTTTGTGGGTTTGAATCAACCTTTGGTCTCAGTTCTAGAGGGATTCAAACTGTGAACCTCTTGCTAGCATACCCAATGCACAGGCTCAGATAATTCTGTCTTTGGGGTGCCAGATATCTTTGCTTATGGGCACCTAACCAGGTGTACAAAATGAACCCTTATAAACTCTAATAAAGACCTCAGATTACTCTTACCTTTTTCCAGCTTGGTATCACCATTCAAACGTATGTGCAGTGTCTGTGTTAACCATATATACTTCACTTGTCAAAGAAAAGAAATTCAAAGACAGACCAAATAGGCTCTAAAATAAGAGTTTAGTAAAATAGATAAAACAAATATGTAAAACATAAAATACAAAACTATATATCACAAGAACCATACAATCTTTTAAAAGAACAAGGTTTTAACAGTGCAGTTCCTACTACAATACTTAGATTTTGTTTTTCTCTCTAAATACCTGCTTAAAGTGCTCAAAGATGTTTCTTTGTCAGAGTGTAGATAAAAGTATCTCTGAAGAAAAAAAGAATACTCTTTAAAAAAATTGACTTTGCCAACTTCTTTGTGTGAGGTCACCTAGATCCTCCTCTGTTTATTAAAAATCATACACCCAGGAAGTCTTATCATTTTAGAAGGAAAGTTAATTAAGGTTACATCAGCAGAAAATCCTTTCCCCATGTGACTTCCCCAATCAAGTCTGTAAATTTCCTTTCATTTATGATCAGTATCCCCTCTCACACAGACATCAAAGCATTTATGATTTTGCATCAGGGTGCCAAACCTGGTTTCCTCCTTGAAACATCATAAAATGGATACTGATTTCCCTCTTAGCAGTTAAGGCTATATTTAACTTAGAAAAACAGGAGAGTCTTGATTAAGGCCTGTTCTAGTCTGTAATTAGCTTCTGGCCTTCCAGGTAACACCTTGTGTCTCAAACCTGTGTGTGTGTGTTTGTGGGATCTCACATGCTGTCTCAGCATCTCTCATGAGAGACAGTCTATAACACATTTTTATATTACAAAAAAATCATAGTGTACTCAGAACTGGTTGTCCTAGCCAACTCGGTTAAGAAGGGGGGATAAAATCTTTTATAGGTACATCAGGGAGCATAGAAAGACAAAGGGTGGGATAGTGAGGCTGAATAAAAAGGATTGTGGGTGGGCAGAGAGGGACAGTGAAAAAGCAGTGATACTGAATGAATACTTCTGCTCAGTGTTCACAAAAAAGGAGGAGGGGGAGATGCCTAATCCAATTAACAAAAGCACTCTGGATAGTGGGGTCAATCACAGTCCTTTCACAGAAGAAAGGGTTCTGAAAGAACTCCTAAAACTGAAGGGGGACAAAGCAATGGGGTCTGATGGAATTCACCCCAGAATTCTAAAATAATAGAGGGGAGAACTAGTGACACAACTGACTACCTTTTTTAACAAATCATGGGAGGATGGTGTGGTACCTGAGGACTAGAGGAAGGAGGATGTGATTCCCCTTCACAAAAGTGGGAGCAAGACAGAGGCAGGAAACTACAGACCTGTTAGTTTGACCTCTGTTGTAGGGAAAGTGATGGAATCACTTCTGAAGAAAAGAATTGTTGAGTACCTAGAGGCCAGTGGGGCACAGGACCCAAGGCAGCATGGGTTCACAGCGGGAAGTTCATATCAGATGAACCTAATTGATTTCTTTGACTGGGTGACCAAAGTAGTAGACCAGGGAGGGGCTGTGGACATGGCCTACCTAGACTTTAGCAAGGCATTTGACATAGTCCCACACAAAAGATTAATAATCAAATTAACCAGCCTGGAAGTGGGTCCCAGGGTGGTAGCCTGGGTAAAACATTGGCTGGACAACAGGACACAGAAGGTAATTGTAAATGGAGTGCACTCTGAAGAAAGAGGGGTAACTAGTGGGGTACCGCAGGTTCGG
Source organism: Neoceratodus forsteri (assembly GCA_016271365.2). Classification (NCBI taxonomy): domain Eukaryota; kingdom Metazoa; phylum Chordata; order Ceratodontiformes; family Ceratodontidae; genus Neoceratodus; species Neoceratodus forsteri. Next base: position 252,698,336 of record CM028137.1, on the reverse strand, counting down.
TACTGGGTCGAGTCCTTTTGAATGTCTTTATAAGTGACATTGCAGAGGGACTGGAAGGAAAGTATGTCTCTTTGCAGATGACACAAAGATGTGCAACAGGGTTGATACACAAGGAGGCGTGGAAAGGATGAGAAGGGACTTGGCAAAGTTGGAGGAATGGTCAGAAGTATGACAGCTTGGATTCAATGCAAAGAAGTTCAAAATAATGAACATGGGAAACAAAACCACAGGGGAAGATTACACAATAGAGGGAGGTAGTAACAATATCAGAAATGGAAAGGGACCTGGGGGTAATCATATCAGATGACCTTAAGGTTAGCAAACAATGTGAGAAGGCAGTAAGGAGGGCTGGGGGGATACTGGGGTGTATAGGGAGAGACATCACCAGCAGAAAATGGGAAGTTGTTATTCCTCTGTACAGACAGTTGATGAGACCCCATCTGGAGTACTGCATCCAGTTCTGGAGACCCCATCTCCACAAGGACATAGACAGGATGGAGGCAGTCCAGAGGATGGCAATTAAAATGGTGCAGGGTCTGCAAGAGAAGCCATACGAGGAGAGACTAAAGGAGCCAATATGTACACCCTTGAGGAAAGGAGGGAGAGGGGGGACATAATAGAAACTTTTAAGTACCTCAGTGTAATCAACAAAGTCCAAGAGGGTAGCATCTTTCAGAAAAAGAGATGTGCAAGAACAAGGATACATAACTTGAAGATAGAGGAAGGGTGGCTCAGGGGCAATGTGAGGAAGTATGCTTTCACAGGAAGGGTGGTGAACACATGGAACAGCATTCCTGAGGAAGCTGTGTGGTCTAAAACTGTGGGAGAATTCAAAAATGCATGGGACAGACATAAGGCAATTCTTGTGGGGGGGGTAAGAAGAAATAGGCTGTTGGTTAACTAGGAGCTGCAGCTTATCCTGTAGGTAGGGAAATGGGTAGACTAGGTGGGCCAAACAGTCCTTATCTGCCGTCAAAGTCTGTTTCTATGTTTTAGAATCTTGAGTCAGCTGGTTGTCAGTTGGTCAGTGAGTGAGACAGTGGAGTGAGAGCTGCAGTGTGGGCTCTGAGAGGAGAGCCTATTTTCTCACCCTAGTCCTGAAAGTCTCTAGCCTGCCAAGAGAAGTGGTAGAAACCATTGTCTACAGCAGGATCTCCTGATTTTCATCTCCAGAGGGATGAAAAGGACTACTAGAGAATGGATCCTAGGAGCAATACTCTATTTGATCCCGGACAATTTGAAGCTGCCTATACTGTTCTAACTGTGGCAGAGCTGACTTTGTGATTCCTGAAGAAATTACCTGTACTTTGGTGTTTCTCTGGTTAAAAGGGAAGTGTACACTAGTTCTGTTCTGAAGATGAGACTTTTCTCAGTGTAAAGTTGGCTGGCAATTGTGGGATCCAGAGGCAGACTGCTCACATTGTTCAGGACTTTAATTTTTTACACTTCCAGAGTAGTGTTTCCTAATGATGGATGCGAACGTTCATTCAAAAATGCATTTACATAAGTGTTTTCAAAAAGTTTTACGGTGTAAGTCTGAAAGAATGGCTGGGTATGGTCATGGAAGTGAAGGGTGGGCAGCTCCCCATCTGGAGTAACCAGTTCGACACTACAGGTTCCATAAGGGTACCTGGCTATTTTGGACATGGTGGTCAATGCCTGAGGAGAAGTTTATCCCTCCCCCAAGTGGGTTGTGCTAGTTATGAGCCCCTGTCTACTCCACTGTGGCCAGTTGCCACTTGAAGAAGTTTTAAAGTCCTTTGCCATATGGGAAATGTGTGCTCAGTTGTGGCCAGTGCCACTAGAAGACAGGTTCAGATGTGGCCAGTGCCACTGAAGAGAATTCAATGTCCTATGAAGTATGAGAATACATAGAGTTTCTGTCGGATACAGTCATTCTGTTGTTCTGCAAGTCCTTGTGTCATGATGTGTAAACTGTGGGGGGCCACCCTTGCTTTACAGAACATCTTCTGGAATAAAGATACACTCTAGAACCCCAACTCTGGTTTGGACATTATGTTTTTGCTTCCTGTGTGTGGAGTTACTGGGTACCCCTCCTGAAGTATAGGTCTTGCATTGCCCTAGAAAAAAGTTCTCTCTTCAGGACCTGGGTTTTGGTCATAAGTCTTGCTTTTCTACACCCCACCCCCTTTTAACCTCTAGAAGTAATGAGCCTGGTATACATTCCCAAAGCCGGGATGGTACCAATTTCCAAAGTAGTTTGTGCCCAGTCAAGGGTACCAGGGGTAGCTAACTAGGTAAAGTAGCAGGGGGAGTTACAAAAAATTGGGGGCTCATCCAAATATATTTAAATTGGGGAAGCGCCACAAAGAAAATGTGGACTCATCTGATGTTGTTTAATTTGGGGAGGGAATCAGAGATTTGTTGCTGAGGTTATGTCTAGTATCTTTCAGTCCGGTAGTGGTGCAGCCCAAACAGAAAAGGAAGCTTTGGACAAGAAGATTTGCCCAGGAAAGTGCCATCCAAATGTGTTGCCTGTGTGCCAGCTAGAACAGAAAAGAACAGAATGCTGCTTGTGTGTTGTTAACTTGCAGTGGACAGTAAAGCCTTGCAATGTGTGTCCTAGTCTCTGCAGCAAAAGTGTTTACAGAACTTTTAACTTGCAATATTCAAATGCCAAAAGTAGCATGTACTTTAGGAAACATACTCAGATTTGTGCCCTGAAAGTTTCATGTGCTTTGTGTGCAAAGTGGGGGAGTCACTAGAGAAATTGTCCAGAAACTGTGGAGAAAATGGTCAAAACAGCACTCCCACTGCTGAAATAGCAGTCGAGAAAAAAATTTACAGTTTGCAGTTTAAATTGCTCCTGCTCGACGATCGCCGTGAAGAAAGAGCATGCAAGGAGACAGAGAGGCTCATTTGCATGGCAATGAGTGATTGGTGTGACTGCAATCAGTCCTGCCCCCTGGCCAGAGTCTGTGCACTGCAGAGTGTTTGGGGGGCAGAGAGAGAGAGAGAGAGAGAGAGAGAGAGAGAGAGAGGGAGAGAGGGGTATGCGAGTAGGTAAAACCAGAATCAACCATCAAGGGGCTTGTGAACATTCTAAACTGTAGTAAACATTTAGAGAGGCAGCATAGCACAGTGGTTTAAGGCTGTGAGCTGCAAATCTGGAGACCTGGATTTGAATCCCACAGCCTCCACTTGCATACTGTGTGACCCTGAGCAAGTCACTTAACTTCCCTGTGCTCCCAAGCTGCACCTGTAAACAAGCTTTCAGCTTAGTGTACTATTCCAGGCTAAACAATTGAAAAAAAAAAACCAGACTATTACTGTGTATTTTGGGCTCAACCCGCTGTCCGACCAACTGGAAAGTGAGCGAGGCACTCATGGCTATGATCGGCAGGACCACCAGCCTGTTTCACCCCAGAGGCCTTCCCAGGATTGGCACCCAGGCCAAAAATTTCCATCGGAGGAAGGCAGCTACTGAATTCAGTGAGTAAGCCAGTTAACTGTGCAACAAACTGTGTATGATTATCAAGCCAACTGAATATGTGTGCAAGCAGTGTGATTGTTTTCCAAAGAAGGACTGTGCATTGTTAGAGCAAGTGCAACAAACAAAAATTCTGAGCATAGACTGTGAGCAGTCATAATGGTTTCAGCAACAGGAAATGTTTCTAAGCAAAAGCATGTGTAAATAGTTCTCTGAATTGATGCTTATCTAATCGTAAAGTCAAGTTTAGAATCATATGAATGTACTGAAAGGTACCAGCAGAGCCATTGTTTGCAGTTTTGTGTAAATTCAGTAGCCAGAAAAGGTCAAAAACACAGTTTTAGCAAGGGAACAGAGTTTGATACATAAGGAACATTACCACCACCATTACAGGGCAGGGTCAGCAATGTAAACACAGCAGCAGGGAGCCATTTGTGAGACAGTAAAGAGACTAGTGAGCAATTCAATAACAAGAAGTTTTGTGTGTTTGCTTTCAGACATGGCTTCAGGAAATCCCCGATATCCAGATCATGCCTGAGCTATAATTGCAGAGGAGGTGGCAGCACTAACAGAAATAGTGAGAACTTTCTATGGTGAAAGGTTGCCTCCAGATGTAGCAGTCCCTAGCTATCCAGTGAGACTGTGCATTGTGTGCATGAAGGCTGGAAGGGATGTGTTTCTCACACCCCAATGCTCGGACTGCCTCGTGAAGTATGGAATGAGTAGGGGTGCAGTGCCAGAGAGGGTATCAAAAATTCAATTGGCTCCCACGTGGACCCAAGTAGGGGATTCTGCCTGCAGCAGCATGCAGCACAGGTTGAACCTGTTGGGAAAAGTTCCACAGAGTGTGTTACAGAAGGAGAGAGTAAAACTGATGTTGATCCACTGCAAGGGCAGGAACAGAGAGGTTTCCATGCCTATGTCCCAGGTGGACAGTGCAATGGAAGGATCTGTGGACCCATGGAACCAAGTCCAAGTCCTAGTCTACTGGGGGAGGATGAACTGTAAGGGACACTGAATTGGGAGGTGTCTACCTCCTTGCCCAGTGATGAGTGGAATGTCTCAGGAGTGAGGACATTTGCTCACTCTTGGGCTTAGATCATGAGTGTGGAAGAGGAGGAGGAAGAAATGTATCTTCATGTTGAGGGTCCCCGTGTGTTGCCTCAAGCTCTTGCCTCAGAGGAGCCAGAGATAGAAGGAGAAGGCTCCAGTAACCTGCCAACAGAGATGGTAAGGGACAAGTTCTTTCATTCTTTAAATATGCGGCATTGGCTCAACTAGGACTGGCCACCCCCAAGCTGAGCCATGGGTCACAGACTTGTGAAGAGTAGCAAGGAGGAGAGACTGGTATTTAGAAGGGCTGATGCCATTTATGGGAAGTCCTTTGCTACCTTTCTTCGCCAAGACTGGGAGGAAATCGAACAGAACCGGCAATACTGATTGTTGGAAGAGGCAAGCAAGAATTTGTACTCTGGTGCAGCAGAATGTGTCAGGGACAAAGTCATACGTGATCAACTTAAATTCTTGAGAATGGGCAGAACTCTGTTTATGGACACTGTGTGAACTGTGGATGGGGCAGGGAATAAGACTTTCCAACAATATCAACTTTGAATGCTCAGATGGGGTCATAGTCCTCACTCCACACCTAGAGTGGTACTACCCTTAATGGTGTCACTCCCTGTGCATATTCCCAGCATGCCTAAATGGAAGCGAGCAGTGGCATCCCAGTGTCTGTCATCTGTAGCAGCAGTATGCATGGGGGAAGATGCCGCTCTTCTGGTGTTCCAGGATTCTTCAGGTGTATTCAGATTCATCAGCCCAGCTGTTTTCCTGTTTCATCATTTGCTTTTCCAGAGGACATCAACCCAGCAGTATCCGAAGATGCCACCTGGTCTGAAGGGAGATGATCCTCAGCCCGTAGAAGGAAGATGATCCTTTGTTTTCAGCTTCAAGGAACTGGTAAGACCAAATTTTATGTTTACTTTGCTGACTTTGCACAACACATCCTACATTTCAAGACTATCCACGGAACTGTAATGTCTGTCATCAAAGACTCTCTACATGGATTGCAGTGCTATATAGGCCCAGTCCTGTCCAAGAACTGTTCTTCAGCAGGCTTTTACCTAGGAAAGACTCTTTAATGGATCATGCCTTCGGGCAACAGTAATCTGGTCACTAGCTTTGAACTTTTTAGGACCTTCCATCCCAAAATGTGTTGTATAAATGTCTTCTTTCCATTTGTAACTTTTGTATTTTTATGGAAAAGTATTTCTGGGGGCTCTTTAATGTTCACAATGGGGGGTGAGATAATAACAACAACAAAAATTGAAAAAGACCCAGGAGTAATTATATCAGATGACTCAAAGGTGGGCAAGTAATGTGAGAAGGCAGTAAGGAGGGCTGGGGGATACTGGGATGCATAGGGAGAGGCAACAATAGTAGAAAGCAGGAAGTTATTATCCCTCTGTACAGACAGTTGGTGAGACCCCATCTAGAGTACTGCGTGCAATTCTGGAGACCCCATTTCCACAAAGACATAGACAGAGTGGAGGCTGTCCAGAGGAGGGCAAACAAAATGATGCAAGGTCTGCACCAGAAGACATACAAGGAGAGACTAAATCAGCTTAATATGTATACCCTTGAGGAAAGGAGGGGGGGGGACATGATAGAAACTTTCCAGTATCTCAAGCGAACTAACAAAGTACAAGAGGGTAGTATCTTTCAAAAAAGAGATGTGCAAGAGAAAGGGGGCACAATTTGAAGACAGAGGGGGGACAGCTCAGAGGTAATGTTAGAAAGTATTTTTTCACAGAGAGGGTTGTGGATGCATGGAACAGCCTTCCTGAGGAGGTTGTGGAGTCAGGAACAATGGGAGAATTCAAGTATGCATGGGACAGACATAAGGCAATTCTAGTGTGGGTAGGAGGAAGTAAGCTGTTGATTAACTAGAATCTGCAGCTTATCCATCAGGAAGGGAAATGGGCAGACTGGGTGGGCCAAGCAGTCTTTTATCTGCCATCAAATTCTATGCTTCTATGTTTCAGGTGGAGGTTTAGGCACTGTGTGGAATGCCAAATGCATTTTTGTGTTTTTCCTCTTTTGCAGGTGTTCCAGAGGAAGAAAGAACAGAAGAAGGGGATGCTGGAGCTCAGCTGAGTTCCCCTTTTCTTAGAGTTTTTTAGGACTGTCTATAGTTAACAGGGTGTTAACATGTTTTTCTTCACAGGTGTGAGACTGTGGGAAATGTAATGCAATGTAATGTAAGTTTCCTTGTTTTTGTTTACAGGTACCCTGGGAAGTTGGGGGTAGTTTCCCCAGTAGGCAGCATAGTCAGTTAGATTTTCCCTAGAGGGCTAGGGGGATAGGCAGGATATGATCCTGATTTGTGACGGGGCCTTCAAAGCTGTCTATTAGGACATGCTTCGAGCAGTTTTCTTGGAGTCACTGAGTATCCATAGATAGATCATAGGATAGGGGCTGAAGTTTCATCAGTCAGCTTCTGTGCCTTTAGTGTTACCTGCCTGTGCCTGGTACATGGTAGGAGAAGGCCTGATCACCCCTCCCCATAGGTAATGTAAAGGGTAGGATGGCCTGGTGTCAGGTGGAGAGATGACTACAGACAGTCATTTGCCTGGCAGGGGTGAGTGTAACCACCCAGTCCCCTGGGGTTACTAGAATCCCATTAGTTTCAGTGCTAGGTAGGAAAGACAGCTAGTGAATAACCAGTTAAATGGAGTTTTCACCTACTCACTCTCTTGTTTACTTGGTCTCAGCTGACATGAGAGAGATGAGGTCATTAGAACCCTTGCATCAGCATATGCCACAGCAGCAGGCAGTGAGTGGGGAGTTTAAGAATCTTGAGTCAGCTGGTTGTCAGTTGGCCAGTAAGTGAGTCGGTGGAGTGAGAGCTGCAGTGTGGGCTCTAGGAAGAGAGACTATTTTCTCACCCTAGTCCCAAAAGTCACCAGCCTGCCAAGAGAAGTGGTGGAAACCATTGTCTACAGCAGGATCTCCTGATTTTAATCCCCAGAGGGATGAAAAGGACTACTAGAAAATGGATCCTAGGGGCAATCCCCTGTTTGATCTAGGACAATTTGAAGCTGTCTATATTGTTCTAACTATATTGTAAGTAGATTTGACTTTGTGCTTCCTGAAGAAAGTACCTGCACTTTGGTGTTTCTCTGGTTAAAAGGGAATGGTACACCAGTTCTGTTCTGAAGATGAGACTTCCATCAGTGTAAAGTTGGCTGGCAATTGTGGGTTCCAGAGGCAGACTGCTCACATTGTTCAGAACTTTAATTTCTTACACTCCTAGAGTAGTGTTTCCTAATGCTGGATGTGAAAGTTCATTCGAAAATGCATTTGCCTAAGTTTTTTCAAGAAGTTTTAAGGTGTAACTCTGAAAGAATGGTTGGGTATGGAAGGAGAACTGAAGGGTAGGCAGCCCCCCTTCTGGAGTAACCAGTTCAGCACTACAGGTTCCGTAAGGGCGCCTGGTTATTTTGCACATAGTGGCCAATGTCTGAGGAGAAGTTTACCACTCTGAGTGGGTTGTGCTAGTTATGAGCCCCTGTGTGCTCTGTTGTGGCCAGTTGCCACTTGAGGAAGTTTTAAAGTCCTATGCCATATGGGAAGTGTGTGCTCAGTTGTGGCCAGTGCCACTAAAAGAAAAGTTCAGATGTGGCCAGTGTCACTGAAGAGAATTCAATGTCCTATGAAAAATGGGAATAAACAGAGTTTCTGTCAGATGCAGTCATTCTGTTCTTCTGCAATTCCTTGTGCCACGATGTGTAAACCTTGGGGGTCCATCCTTGCTTTACAGAACATCTTTTGGAATAAAGTCACACTCTAGAACCCCAACTCTGGTTTGGACATTACATTTTTGCTTCCTGTGTGTAGAGTTACTGGGCACCCCTCCAGAAGCATAGGTCTAGCATAACCCTAGCAAATGTTGTCTCCTAGATTTTGGTCATAAGTTTTGCTTTTCTACACTGCCACCCCTTTTTAACCTCTAGAAGTAATGAGCCTGGTATATATTCCCAAAGCTAGGGATGGCATCAATTTCCAAAGCAGTTTGTGCCCAGTCAAGGATATCAGGGGTAGCTAATTGTATAAAGTAGTGAGGGGTGGCTACACAAAGATCCAGCAGTAGGTACTTCGGAGACCACTGGTGGAGGGAGGCTTGGCATTCCCAACTCTGAGGCACTACTATATAACAATTCAAATAGCTTTCCTTAAAGACACTAGATAAGACACCACACCCAACCTAGCATGGGTCTCTATGAAGGAGGGTTTCCTAGAAATTCCGGTTAAGACACACCTCTTATCCCAAGCTTTGGCAGTGGGGTATGTCAAAAAGATGTCCAACCCCTTTACCAAGTCCCTGGCAAGGGTATGGCTGAGTGCACATAAAATAATTACTCATGGCAAACACGTCACCCTCTGCATGACATAGGGCAAAGCATTTAGGGAGACTCAACCAAAATACCCAAACAGCGGGGGCCTTGTCACAGTGGGAGGTAAACGGGCTAAGGAGGATATCACAACTCTATGAAGAAGGCATAGTGAAATCACTTCAGGGATTGGTTCAATTCAACTACCTCCACAGGGTATATTTCACCCCAGTGTTAGCACACAGGCTTGACCCCTCCCGCATAAATAGGTGCCCTAAATGCAAAGTGGAGGAGGGAACCATTTACCATTTGGCACTGGCATGCCAGAAGGTGTCTTATTTTGGAATGGGGTGGTGGATATTCTGGCCAAATTACTAGGGGGCCCCCAACCCTGTCATTCAGAGACCATTCTTCTTTTGTCAATATAATATTTATTAAAAGGTTTTTCAAGGTCTGCACAGTACAAATTACATTGCAATAAAAGATATATTATTTCATCTGTGTCGGGTCAATTCAATTTAATACTGATACAAAAATTATCATATCAAGCATCAAACAATTTGCAAGAACCCTCTTCGCTGGTACAGCGAGAAGAGGGAAGAAACAGTTTACCTATTTATATCCAGTGAAGGCTACCCAGAATTCCTGCAGGGAGCTGAATTAAGATCCTTAATGGTGAGAGGTGTGGAGGCAGCCAAGTGGGGGTGTCCAGGTGAGGAACAGATCAGCACACCTTGTGTATAACCTTGTGCATATGAGGGGTAAATATGCATAAGAAGGGATAAAGCCACAGATCCTTGCTCCTACTTCTGCTAGAGTCTGTGGTATAAGAGTGGGGTCCTTGTTCATGACACATACTGTAGTAACTAGCCATTCCATCTTAAGCACAGTCATTGAGAGAGTGTGTAATCTTTTCCATTTGATAGCTTTGGTGAATTGCCTATCACCACATTGGCAGGTCAGGGATCTGGGATGTAAGACAAAGTTTTGTGATAGACATTTTGGCCTCTGCTAGGAGGATTCCCAAGAGAAAGCATGTGTTTGGGTCCCGGAAACCTCTTGGGTATTGTAAGAAAAGATATAGGTCAGTTATTAGAGGAAGTTGTCCACCAATGTGCTCCTCCAACTCTATTATAAAACAGCCTCAAAATGGACACTGCTTGGGGCAGCTCCACATTCTATGTGTGTGAGTGGTTCCTGGCTCCCCACAGCCCCTCCAGCACTCTGGGGAGAGTGAGGGAAGGTAATGTGCTATGATGATAGGTGTTCTAAAAAACCTGACCAATTGTTTCCAAGGTGCGAACTAGTAATTCTAGAAGAGGCCGTGCATGCTGTAGTCTAGCTGTCTCTATCAAGAGGGTGCCTGTCTCTTTTTCCCATTTCAGTGCAATGCCCATTGTGCCTTCCCCTGGGGAGTTTAGAAGGGCTTGATAAATTTGTGATATCATGTGGGGTTGTAGTTTCAGAAACCATTCTCTTGGGCATCTCCTCATCACACCCTCTCCTCCCCAATACTCTTACTCCCTGCTGCTTTTATGTATAGCAACACCCAAGAAAGTCCTGGCTCAGGAGTGGATGGTGGAAATAGTACTACACATGCCCAAATGGTGTAATCAGCTATTGGAGTGCATGAGGGTAGAACACATACAATATAAACTTCAGGGCAGACAACAGGTGTATGAATCCATGTGGGGCCCCTTGGAGGCCACCCTTTTTACGTTTGCTTGCGCGCATGCGCAAGGAACGTTTTGGGAGAGTAGCACATTTTGGAGGTGTGCCTCTCCCTTTCAATCCACTGCTCCGTTGAGCAGGCGTGGCAGTCCTGCACCAATGGGTGCAGGAGCTGTGTATGACAGCGGTGGTCTTCGCTTCAAAGAAAACCACAGCTGTCATGCAGAGCTACCAGCGATCCGCGCTTTCCTCCGTCATGCCACCCCGGCGTCACGCCGCCCCAATCTTTGCTGCTATGCTGGGCCACCCAGCGTGGCAGAAAGCGTCAGCGTTGTTTGCGGCGGTGCCCAATCCCCATCGGCTCCTCGGCTCGCCATCCTTGTGCCACGCTGGGAGCCCACCCAGCTGCAGCAACGTCCCACGTAGTCTTTTTTTTTCTTTACCTGAAAAGCAAAAAGCGGTCCCACGGCGCTTCTCCCAGTCCCCCTCCCACAACCCGCACCCACCCACTGCGCACCCAGCCTCCCCACACCCCCTCACCCCATACTTACCTCTGGAGCTCGGCGCGACAATCATCGGTGGACCAGGAACACGTCTGCACTTTTCAAAGTCGACCACGAACTGAGGAAATGCCGGTAAGCTGTATAATGGGCTAGATAGGGGGGTTTCAACTTTATTGCATATCTCAGGCATTTTTTGGAATTTTGGCACCAAATTTTCAACATGGGGTTTTTGGGACCCCTTCTCATGAATGATGTCACTGTCATGGCATTATTCGGGCCCGAAGGGTGATTTCAGCAGTCACTGCAGAAATCACCCTTGGGCCTGAATAACGCCATGACAGTGACATCATTCGAGAAGGTACCAAAACCCCATGTTGAAAATTTGCGCAGTCCAAAATGACTGTTTACGAGCGCGCTACGCAGGTTCCCACGCAGGCTCGTAAGTTCGCGAATTTTCAATATTTCCACTCCAGATTTTCAACATTGCCATTTTACCACACCTTCTTATGAGTAGTACAGCTGTCATTTTTCATATCTCACCCAAAACATGTTTCCGCCCATGTAGCGCACAATGACGCAGTCGGTGCGCGAAATCAATGTATGGGACACATTAAGAAAATCACAGTGACACTGTTCATGAGCAGAGGTCTTAAAATGGCTATGTTGAAAATTTGGTGAAAAAATCCCTAAAAATGACTGTTTTACGAGCATGCGTTGCGCAGTTTCTACGCACGCTCGTAAGTTTGCAAATTTTCAATATTTTCACTCCACACTTTCAACATTGCCATTTTACCACACCTCCTTACGAGCAGTGCAGCTGTCATTTTTCACATCTTGCCCAAAATATGTTTCTGCCCATGTAGCGCACAATGGCACAGTCGCTGTGTGAACTCAGTGTATGGGACACATTAAGAAAATCACAGTGTCACTGTTCATGAGCAGAGATCTTAAAATGGCTATGTTGAAAATTTGGTGAACAAATTCCTAAAAATACTGTTTTACGAGCGGTATGGTGTACGTTCCTATGCACGCTCGTAAGTTTGCGAATTTTCAATATTTTCGCTCCAGATTTTCAACATTGCCATTTTACCATACCTCCTTATGAGCAGTACAGCTGTCATTTTTCACATCCTGCCCAAAACGTGTTTCCGCCCATGTAGTGCACAATGGCGCAGTCGGTGTTCGAAATCAATGTATAGGACACAGTAAGAAAATCACAGTGACACTGTTCAGTAGCAGAGGTGTTAAAATGCCAATGTTGAAAATTTGGTGAAAAAATTCCTAACAATGACTGTTTTAGGCGTCGTTACACAGTTCCATGCCTTTCGTGGGTTCAATTTTCAATATTTCCACTCCAGATTTTCAACATTGCCATTTTACCACACTTCCTTATGAGCAGTACAGCTGTCATTTTCACATCCTGCCCAAAGCGTGTTTCCACCTATATAGCGCACAATGGGGTAACAAAAGGTCATGCTGAAATTTATTGTGCAAATACCAGCAATCGCAGAGGGCATTAGGGTAAAGCACCATACGTGCCAAACACCACTGCAAATACCTGCAAGTGAACGTCCGGCATTGACAAATGCTTGTTTCCCCTATGACACCCCAAAGCTCTAAATTACTGGATGGAGAAAGCTGAAACTGAACTGTGATACATGACAGTAGTGGGCAGGTTCAGAGGTCTTTTTCTGAGGTTTGACAAATCGAGATTCAGGAAATGTCTACCATTTAAACCATTTGGGCATCTATATCTGTGTTTGACTTTAGATAACTCCTCGGGGCCTACGTGCCCTGGCCTGCCTTGATAACATCCTGCAACATACTGTCTAAACCATCGCAATGAATGCAGTTTTGTACTGAATGCTGAACCTTTAATAAACAGTTTAAAAAAAAAAGATACAAACCCTTTGGAATGCCGCTTTACAGTATATACAGCACAGGGGAATGTCAGTGATTTTTGGTGTTTGAATTGCTTGTTCCAGCCTTCCTGTTCCTGTCTGGCACTGTTGAGTTTTATGCTGTTTTTTCATCTGTTACACTGGTTTAAAAATATTGTAGGAGTTTTGAAGATTTGCTCTGAGAGGGGAACAGCAATAAGTGCACCTGTTACTATTGTATTTAACATTATAATTTTTAAGACAAATACATTGACTGTGAAAGTCATTTATGACAAGTTTATGAGTGTACATACACTCTGGGCCATTTCTAGACATGAACAATGCCTTTGAACCAAGGATGTGCAGTGTCTTGAATAACTGTTACATATTAATAAAAATAAAGTTCAATAAATGAATAAATAACCTCTACATATTAAGAATGGACTGATTCTTAATCACTGAGGTGATTCTATGCCATCAAGAGCTATCGAACTTTGCTCTCAGCCTCACATGATATCACAGAATCCACTCAGTGTTAAGAATCAGCCCATACTTAATACAGGATGCTAATTATGAACCAAAATTGGTTTTCTCTAAGCAGTCAGCTACCAATCATTTCAAGGGGGGTAAAAAAAGAACCCACTTGCTGAGTTGCATTACTGCCCCTTACTCCTTTTAATGTCAGGACTTGCTCCTACATCAGATGCTACAGTTATTGTTGAAGTGTTTTTCCAAATATTCAAGGGTCATTTTACATCTCCTATAAAAAGTAAAATATTTCTTCTCTTATAACATGGGTTGGCAAAAGGGAAATGATCCTGGGATAAACAACATCACCTGACCATGGATTAAATTCACTATTTAATCCACAGTTGGGGTGAGATGCCCAGCCAGCAAGATCCCTGGGCATAGCAGGATTTGTTATGTGTGGTGAAAATTCAACAGTTACAGGCAGCCATTGAAAATGTACATAAGCAAGAGAGAGAGAGAGAGAGAGAGAGAGATGCAGCACTGTGATTAACTGCAGAATAGAACAGACATCAAACAACTTGGTGGCCGCCTGTCACTGCTGTACCCATGTAAAGGGTAACAATGGGCAAGCACAGCAGAACATTCTGTCTGTAAATCATCTGTGGTGTGTGCAAGGGGGATGGCAGGGGAGACAGCAGGAGCATGAAACCGTGAACAGCAGTGCCAGAGACAGACACAGGGGAGAGAGAAATCAACCTGAAGATCGGTGCAGCACCCCCCCCAACCACCCACACCAGACAGAGACAGGGGAGAGAGACAGCCACCTGAAGCTCCTTGCTATGTTCCCCCAGACCACCCCAACCTCTGGTGAGAGAGAGACAGGGAGTCATTGTCCTGCCGGCATGCAGTTCCTTTCTGTCCAGTACCCACTGAGACAGTGACCAGCACACTTATGTGCTGCTGCAGTGTCCTTCTCTACACCCTCCCTGACAGTGCTAGCAGCTCCTCCGGGGTAGAGAGCGCTGCCATTTAACCCTAGTGACCACGCAGCTCTCTCTGTCTGTCAGCATGCGTTACTGTGAGTGCCTGGCAATTTGGACTTGTGGCAGTCGCAGCTCAGTGGGCAGGAGTCACTGCATTCAAAGCAAAAGTAATGTCATGCCATAGAAAGGGGGAAGCAATCAACCAGCTTTAAAGTTGTATTTACAAGCTGCAGTGAAAGCAAGATGCTGCTTCCACTCTTTTCGCTATCTCAGACTCTCCAGTCCAGTTTGTGTGCTGTCACTGACCACAAAGAAAGATGTGCCGTCCACTGCTGTTGGTACTGCTTATCTCGGGGCTCCTCCTGCAGTTTCCTCTCTCTTCCCTCTCCAAGTCTCCAGTCTGATTTGTGTGCTGTTACCAAGCAGGTCAGCGTGCGGTACATTCAGATAGACAGTGACAGTGAGAAAGAGACTGGGACATGACTTTGTATTGGGCTGCTTTTTGTTCTGGGGTATTTCTGTGGCTGGCACTGTGCTTGTGTGTGTGTGTGGTCATCGGCAGCTGATTTATGCCTGTCGAATTTGGGGTTTGCAGTACATCTGTGTGGGAGGGGAGCAAAGTACAAAGGGTGTCAAGTGTAAGAAGGCATGTTATGCAGTAGAAATGTCACAGAATCATTTCTGCACTGTATTTGTGACATATGGAACTGCATACCAAAAATCACAGATGCATTATTTATTGGAGACTATTTTGCATGGTGGCAGGATACAGTAACTTTGTTATTATTTAAACAGGGGGAAAAAAATCTTTTTTTTTTTTTTTTTTTTTACAGAACCCATTTTATAAGCAAAATAACCCACTCCAGGGTATTGAGTTATTGCCATTTAATCCACACATCTGGTGCTGTGAGGGCACTCGGAATGTGGCCTTGTGCATCACAACACACCCAAGGCGTGGATTAAATGCCTATAACCCCATACCCTGTCATGGGGTATTGCTAACTTCTTTCAAGTAGCAGAGCACTATGTCTGAAATCTGGTCACTTCAGATATGTAGTGATAAGAAAACTGAAAAGAATTGAGAGGTCCCTATTTTCAGTCACTATTGCTGTTGCCAAGTGTCCATGTGACCACTTTGTACCAGATGCGACTCTGTGATCTCATTGTGCTATGCAGAGTGAGGTATGTAGCCTTTCTTTACAAGGTTACTAGTAAGTAAGTTAAATAAGTTAGGTTTTATTGTTCCGCTAAATGCCATTACAATATACTGAAAAAACAAACAATCCAACAAGAAGTATATGTACTAAAATATCATACTCATACAATAAATTAGTTTATATTAAAAGGGATTATCCATTCATTTTTCAAAGAAAATAAAAATTCCACCAACACTTTCCAACACATTCCAGTACTGAATATCAATCATATAGGTCCATTTGGAAAAATAGTTTAGCTGATCAAGATAGGAAAGCATATGTTATCATTTATAAATTCTTAAAAATAAACCAAAATATTTATAAATAATTTGGTTATAGCTTCAAAAAGGAAATAGATAAAGTGCATTTGCATTCAAAGAATAGAAATGCAGCAAGTATATTGTATCTAAGAGCTACCTATTAAAACAGGTTACTATGTTTTTGTATCTAGACTAAACCAAAGCAGCAGCACCACTTTGATGAAAGGGGGCCAGCTGTTAGTAGGCAAAGAGCGTTTAGTAGAGCTTTGAGTCATTTCACAACCAGTGTACGAGCCCTTTGTGCAAATCATGGAGTTTGGCTTCATACAAGGAGTCCTATAAATAACTCCAAATTCTTGGGCTCAGGGGAATAACTTGATCGATTAAAAACCATTTGACTCCATTTAACCAAAGTCAAGAATGTGCAAATGGAGCAGAATATACAACTCTTGTGCTTCATTCTAGCTCCACAAGAAGCAGGGTCCTTAATAATTTGTAGGCTGGAGTGAATAGCTAAGTGACTCCTTTATACTTAGTAGTCTGGTTATTTGTGCATCCACAGTAAAAATGGCAACTCCATACAGAGAGTCTTTTCAAGTGACACTGTGAGTTAGCCCCACAGAAAGAATCTGCTCCACATTGGAGTCTCATAAAAGTACCATTATTTCAAAGTACTCAGATCTTGCTTGAAAAGCATTCTTAAATAAAAGTAGTTTTGTGATATAAATAAAACACAATGGAGGGGGGGGGAGGTTCTAGAATTAAATCCTTGGGAACATACGAAATAAGCAACAACATAATCATTTATCACATGTCCCAAAGCCTCAGTTGGGCCAGGTGGAATGTCTGTTAATTCTTGACTCAGCCAGAGCCGCTCCTATGGAGTTTATGCTGACTTTCCCAACTCGTCTCAAAACAATGGCACCTTACTTAGAAACATAGAAGTTGACGGCAGATAAGGACCGCAAGACCTATACAGTCTGCCCATTTCTTTTTCTACCTTATAAATGTGCCATTGGCCTTTGCTCTGTCAATGGCCTATCTATTCATATTCATCTGTATTGCTCCCTTATGCCTATCCCATGCCTGTTCAAAGCCCTGCACTGTATTCATATCCACCACTTCCTGAGGTAGGCCGTTCCATGCATCCACCACCCTTTCTGTGAAAAAGAACTCCTCACATTACGCCTTAACCAGCCTCCCTCTAATCTCATGCTGTGTCCTCTTGTCCTGCTATTTTTCTTATATTGAAACATGTTAGACTCTTTCACCTTGTTAATGCCCTTAAGGTGTTTGAATGTTTCGATCATATCACCTCTCTCCCTCCCTCCTTTGCTCTAGGGTATACATATTGAGCTCCGTTAATCTGTCTATGTTAATATGTTTTCTGATGCAGTCCCTGCACCATTTTGGTTGCCCTTCACTGGACTGCCTCAAACTGTCCTTGTGAAGGTGTGGCCTCCAGTACTGCACACAGTACTCCAGATGGGGCCTAACCAGTGCCTTGCAGATCTCTTGAAACACTCCAGGTCATATTATAAAACAAACATACCTTTTGAATTTGTTTCAATAGTTAGCAGTGCAGTAACAAAACTCCTGTATCTGGCCTTACCCACATAAGGCTTCAAACAATTTCAGAGCATTTTTATCCAGTGGTCAGCTATACTCAGTATTAGTTCCTTTCCTCCTCCCGAGTTTCACCATCTTGTCTGTTATCCACCACCAAATCAGTGTTTACTGCTTCTCTTCTTCAAAGATATCCGCACAGAAAACATAAATCACTCTCTAAGCGTAGTAAGTTGTGCACAACAACTAAATTCTCTGAGCTACTTAGATGGCATATCTTATTTATTTTTGTTTCTGCCTTTCAGCACTTTAAGTGCAACAGTCGAATATAGATCCACAGCTCTCTCATGTTTTTCAGTCCTTTTCACACCAGCCATTCCAGTGCTTTTGCAGAAATAATGCCAGGAGTGGGGTAGAAGGAGCCGAGCTGGTGCCCGGCATGTGCCTCCACATACGCGTATGTATGTGTCTGCCGGGATCCTGGGTTTGGGGCAAAAACAGGAGAAAACTAAAAAAAAAAATCTCAATAGAAAAAAAAACTTAACTACACAAAACAGCATCAGCAGGCAGCCGACTCACCCATTAAAGAACGAAACTTGATTTGCAGCTTTGCAAACTACATGATTAACTCTTATCCTAAAGGAAAATACGAGTTTCATTCATGAAAACTTGTTTAAACTTGTTTGAAGTTTTACTGAGTGTTAAATAGAGCAGGAGCTGTGTAGAGGAAGAACAACAAGGTCATCCATTTTCAAACTGCCCCCTCTCTCCATTCAGCAGTGCTTCTAGCACCCAGCATGGTTGAGGTGCTCCATGTATTAGAAATAATCACGATATTCACTTTCCATAAAATAAGTCGGCTGCAGTAAAAAGAATTCACAGAAACACAGAATAAAATACAGATTCTGCCCTACATATTAAAATGAAGCAAAAGAGCTTGGGCAGTGTTGCGGAGCAGCAGTGCGGCCGTCTTGCTGTTCCACCCCCTATCCACCTCCTGCAAGGTTACTAAACAGATTCTTAAGGTGGGAGTGGAAGGGACAGAGAGCCACCATTTAAATTTCCCACAATGCCATGTTTTACTTAAGGTGGCCCTCACTAGTCATGTTACAGCTGTTTCCAATCCCTCCGCCTATAAAACTTCTACAGTTGGGCAGTAGGAGAATCAGACTACTGCATCAGGAGGTTTCTAATGTGGTAGACTTCTGTTTAATTTGCATTTAAAAAATAATTTTCCTATTTTTCCTTTACTTTGTGCACTGCTCAGTTTGTGTTTCTGCATGTATTTGAGGTGGTTGGACCCCTCTTTTAGCAACAGAACAAGTTTTTTCGTGTCAGCATTCCTTTTGCGCTCTGTTTGCTTGTGATCAGTGGGAGGCTCACGATGTTGCTACAGGGCCCTTGCAGCCATCCTGGGAAGGGTTTGGGGCAGATGCCAACAGTTGGATCTGCATTTTCGTGTGAAAGGGGCTGAGAGGGGTTGCCACTGGATGTCATGGAGTGCTAAAATCTCATCTTGCAGATGGGAGCACTGAGCCACCAAGGAATGAGCCAGTTGGCCCTCAAAAATTCAAAAGCAACAGGACCAAGAAATTTGCCACATGGTAAGGGAGAACTTCAAGACAGCACCGCTCAACCTCGCCGCTGACAATATGTCATACTGCAACTCTCTGAGTCCTTTACCAGCATATTGGAGGGTGCCCACCATATGTACACCCACTGACATCTAGAAATATGACCCAAATTGCAGCTTCATCACTGGAGGACTTCTTCTCCTCTTGTGACAAAGGAGAAGCTTTGTGTAAAGCACAGATGGGTAGTGGCACACTGGGGTAACGATTTGCACCACTACTTTGTTCAACTACCCATTACAATAGAGAATTAGACCCAGAGGGTGGGATATTCAAAGGGGTTGCGCATGGCGCAACAGTGCTGCACCATGCTCAACCCACTGATGTGCCCCAGTGCGATATTCAAAGGTGGAAGTTGCTCCGCTCAAATCCTGATGCACCAGGGCATGCCAGTAATGTAAGTTCAGGGGGTGTGCCCATGCATATTGGGCACATCTCGATATTCAGCCAGGGATGTGCAGTGCATATGCAGGCACACACCCACCTTGCACCGCACAGGGGGTGCGAAGATCCACCCATAAAAAGTAGGAGCAAGCTGGGGGACAGGCGGGCTGCTGTACGGCCATGTGCAACATGGCAGCCACCTGCTGTGGGTGGCCACCCGACCTCCTGGAACACAGTTCAGGTGTTGTGCTCCCCCCCCACCTGATTCTAGGGAGATAGTAGATCATCCCTGGTGGTCCAGTGGACCTGCTCCCCTGTCCAATCGTGGACCTTATAAATAAATATATTCCCCGGTGGTCCAGTGGACTGGCTCCCATGCCCGATCACGGGCAGATAGTAGATCATTCCTGGTGTCCAGTGGACCTGCTCCCCTGCCTGATCGCGGGTCTTATAAATAAATATATTCCCTGGTGGTCCAGTAGACCTGCTCCCATGCCCAATCACGGGCTTTGTAAATAAACCTAATCCCTGATGGTCCAGTGGACCCACTCCCATGCCTGATCATGGGCTTTGTAAATAATATTAATCCCTGGTGGTCCAGTGGACCTGCACCTATGCCCGATCGTGAACTTTAGAAATAAAAATATTCCCTGGTGGTCTAGTGGACCTGAACCCCGGCCTGATCGCGGGCTTTGGTAGTATATAAATGCTCCAGTGGGCCAGCGGTACTCCCCTCCCCACCTGCCCACTCAGACTTGCCACCCAGTTCCTTCCCCCGGTCAGAGGCAGGCAGCACCTCCCCTCCCACAAGCCGCCCAGCCGCCTGCTGACTGACAGCATACAGTACAGCTGTACGCCCATTGGTCCCTAGCATGGGCCAATGGGCATGCAGACTGTACTGTACTACACAGTCCTGAAATGTAGATGGTTCATTCACATTTCAGGACATAACAAGCTCTGTGTGAAGCCATGCATGCCCATTCGAATCCCATCTGAGACAATGAACGTCCAACATACTATGTGTCGACAGGCAATGCATAGGCAACAAGGAAACCACCGCATGACCGGAGAAAGCGTGGTGGAAGGTCTGAGAGGAGATGGAGCTGACCACCAGGGCATTTACCAAAACCTAAAAACGATCTAACCAGGAGTCAGGTCACTGTACCACTCAAGAAAATATCATTCTAAAGCCACGATCAGGCACGGGCAGATCACTGGACCACCAGTGATGTCTTATCTACAAAGCGCGATTGGGCATGGAAGCATGAATCCACGGACCATCAGTGATAGTTTTATTTACAAAGCCCGCGATCGGGCAGGGGATCATATCCACTCTGGACCACCAGGGATTTTTTTATTTACTTAAGCTACGCGATCGGGCATTGGGGTGCATTGCCCACCGAGGGGCAGGGGGCATCAGTCCCCGATGGCTGGAGCCTGGCAGGGCGTCAGGCGCAAGTCGCCAGTGATCGGCACACCTTCATGCAAATGGGGCCATAATGAATGCAAATGGCCTCATTTGTGCCATGCATTCATAATGGCCTCATTTGCATGCTCACATCTGAATATCGCTCTTGCTGCGCCTAGTGCAGCTGCATTTGCGCTGGCACAGCCCCCTGCTCCTCACCTGTCACTTGGGCTGGCGCACTGCCACTACACCGTGCGCAGTGCAGGAACCCCCAGTGCCATATTCAACAGTGCTGAGCCATGGCGCAGCACCGTAGAATATTGCCTGGTCCATACCCTGGCGCAGCCCAGTTGCACTGCGCCCCTGCCTGACACATTCTGAATATCCCACCCAGAGAGTAAAAGTTTTGATTTTCAAGAACCTGGTTTAAACAGCCCCCAATGTCTCAGATGAAGACTTTAAAAAAATAATTCTTAAAATATTTCAGCCTAGAGGACTTCCGGTGACGTAAGCGCTGTAATGGCTGCTTAGCTCTGTAGCTCTGCTCCACAGCCGACAATAATCATTGGAAATCATCATACATCAGCATGTCTTTGCCAGCCAAAACAAAGAGGAATAAACCGGGGAAGCCCCAGCCCACCTAGGTGTAGAAATTGCGAGCTTTAATCCAGGGGCAGGAGGGGGATGCGATGGATGCATCGGATGCTCTGCTTGACTCACTGCAGTCCAACCCGCATGGTGAGGGCCCTCATTCGGAGCTCATTGAAACAATAAAGCAAACGGCCCGTACAGTCACCAAGATAGATAAGTCTCTGGCCGAATTGAAAGCAGACATTAGTAACATAAGCCATAAAACCGATCAGCTGGAGCTTTGTGTCTCCCAAATATCGGAGCAGTCTGACCGTCACAATCGCCTGATCTTGTACTTACTAGCTAGAGACCATGAGCTCACTCATCGCCTGGATGACCTTGAGGGCAGAAGCCAGAGGCAAAACTTAAGGATATACGGGGTGCCTGAGGGCTCAAAAGATAAGCATGCAACAATGATAGATTTCCTCCAGGGCCTACTTCGAGACCTCCTGGATCTACCAGTGGATTTTAATATTGAGATGGACCAAGCGCATAGATCCCTCGCTTCCAGACCATGTAGCCCTGAAGCAAAGCCCTGATCTATTGTTGCCAAGATAACTTCCTACAAGGTTAAGTAGGAGTTACTACAAAAAGCCTGGCAGAAGGGCCCATTAAACTATGCCGGTTCCCGAATCTCTGTTGACAATGATCATACTACAGCAGTACAGGAAGCCAGAAGAACTCTGGCCAGAGCTAAAACAACTCCGAGCTAGAAATGTTAAAGCCCAAATTTTGTACCCGGCGAGATTAAAAGTGGTAACAGAAGCAGGGCCGAAAATCTTTCAAGATTTACTGGCTGCCTCCCCTTTTCTGGACACTCTGGGGATAACCTCGCCACCCCTTCTAAAAGAGAAGCTCGAGAAGGACTTACTTGCCTTAGCCTGGTTAGTGGCGCAGAAGGGATCCTCCAGGCCCGGATCAGCGCAGAGGTCCCCCCACATGAATTTGCCAGCTGATGTCTCCGCCTTGGTCAGAAGATATGGTGACTCCTCCATGGTTAACAAGAAGGCAGCGCATTTGTTGGACGACTCCCAGGGACAGTCTTCAAATGACAACCAACCAATAACATTGATTACCTGAATAGTTTGGAACTGTCCTGTCTGCCTTTGCATGTGTTAGTCTTTTTGGACCTTTTGAGATGCTCCCTCCTTTTCTTCTCTGTCCCCTCCCAGCGAGGCATTGCTCTCCCCTTAGTCGGCGCCCTTCGGCTATGTAAAGAGCCTGATATATCATTTCCCAGCTCAGTAGAATTTTTCTGTGAATTAAGGAGCTTTTGTGAGTACCCAATTTATGCACTATCTTGTGTTTTGCCCAGAATGAAGGGCGCCGGGTCGGGGGCACCTTGGGGGGGGGATGTTCGAGGGATGCTGGTCCTACTGTAATCTCATTCTATTGCCCAGGGGTACATGGTGATGTGCCTTCATAGCGGGACCCATTTACTTCTGTTCATTCCTCAAACCTGGGCTTGCAGGCCTCCAAAATGGAGGCGTAGGCCACCCGTCAGGTCCCACGCATGTTCCGCTCCTCAGTGGCCCCTGGGATATGAATGCTCGGGCCCTTGCCTTTCCCCTTCCACATCAGTGGAGTCACTATCCCTATGGCTCTCGGGTGTGGTGGCACATTACCTCCCATGGCGAGGGACCAGGGCTCCCTGTGAAAGTCTGTTGCCCTGCTTTGGGATGGCCGTTGGGCTTTGGCGCCCCCCCACGGTTTTCTGTGGTGTGACTGGGAGGGTGGCGATGGCCTCAGGAAGACGTCCATGTACAGCAGCTTTGAGGCATACTCCTACACAACAGGGCGCTGCCCCAGTTCTAGGTAGCTGGTTTTGGATGCACTTTGGCCCTTGTCCGTACGTTGGCATCCCCCCTTGTACACGGGAGACATTGGCTCCCTGGCCGTGCAGGGTGGTGCCTGGGTGGGAGGCGCTCACTTGGAGCGGCTTACTTGGTCACGCTGAACCCCATCGGGGATGTTCTGGGCAGCCTTGAGGATGCATGACCACATGGCCAGATGTTTGGTGGGAATGGGGGGTCTCCTTGCCCTTCCCCCCCAACCTGAGGAAATGACCATTGCACATGGGAGCCCATTCTTAGACCATAAGTGTCACAACTAAACATGTCGGGTGTTTTGTCAATGTTTGTGTGTAACTGGCGGTGGGGGCTTCTGAGTCTTCTGAGTCTCTTTCTAGGACCTGGTAAAGGAGCGTGGGCCCCTTAGAGGGTCGCACTGGGGGTGTCCCTCCCCCCTTCCTGGCTTGGTAACAGACTCCTGTGGCTTTAGTTGGCCCCCTCCTGGCTGGCATTTCACCTTATTATACTTCACTAATTTACTATTTATAGGTGATTTCACATTCTATTAGATGCGGTTGACATGGCTGAGACCCACAGGGCAGACCAGCCTGGACATAGATATTTTGTCGCTGATCACAAGGCAAGCTCTATAAGGGTCTACACCCTAGAGCTGTTGGGTTTCTCCTCCACTGTAAGAGTGCCCACTATACTGCGCAGTTGCAGTTGCCTTGCTGCTGGATAACAATTACCAGTAGTCCCCTTGGAAGTCATTTAAATCTTGATTTGGGAGGGGAGCTACAGGACCTAATAATCCTGCTCTCTCCCCTCTCACTGTTTCAGCAGGCCCTAGCACTGTTCTGGGCATTGTATATAGTTACTACACCCTATGATGTTGTGCAGGGTGTGTTGCAAATAACCCCATACCCCCAGCCATCTCCCATGGAGTTTGTACACGTAGAGAGATATATACCTATGGAACTCCGCCATTACCCTGGAACCACGGGGGAGCCTGGGTGGCCCTTTCAAAGTTGGAAGTCCGCTTTGACTCAGAAACTCCCCTCGAGCTGATGGGGCAAAGGGGGCAGCTCAAGCCTGAAATTTGGTACTCTATTACTGGTATCTAAAGTTCATGTTTATAAAATTTTATGGTTAACCCCACAGGTTTATTTGTTGGGCTTTAGATTTGGAAATGTGTGTTTATTGTTCAACTTAATGTGTTACCATTCTCAGAAGGAGATAAACAGTCACATGTTCTCAGAAAGTCAGGAAGAGGTTGCAGTATGTTCTCAGGAGATTAGATGGCTTAATGCAGATGAAGTATTTAAATGGGAAGTTAAATGGTTCGTAAGCACTTAAAAGTATACTCATTGAATGTGAATGGTCTGAGCAGCCTGGTAAAGCAAACCAGGATGATAACGTTGGCCAAGGAAATCAAATGCTGAGATAATTTATATGCACGAAACCCATATGAACACAGCCGAGCATGGGAAACTACCGGGGGAGAGGTTTTACACAGGTTTTTTTCCTCGGCTCTGCCCGGGGGGTAGGAGGAGAGGAGTTGCAATACTGGTTGCGTCTCATCTCCCCTTGTGGAAAATAAAGGAGGGGGCAGACCCGGCTGGTGGATTAATTATAGTAGCAGGAACATTGTATGAACAGGAAATGACCCTGGCCAATATTTATCTCCCTCTGGCCTCAAACTCCCCTACGATCCGATTCCTGATGGATAAAGTAATTGAGCTGACAAGGGGTACTTTGATACTGGCGGGGGATTTTAATATTGCTCCAAACCTGGCTCTGGATACTTCCCAGGACCCAGCCTAGTGCACAACAGGCCTCACATAAATTTTTCAAACAGTTCGTGGGAGGGGTTGGGTGGATGGACACCTGGTGGGCTCTACACCCTAGAGATAGGGGCTATTCTTTCTATTTGGCAGTCCATGGAACCTATACAAGAATAGATCATTGTTATACTCAGAAGGAGCACCTCGGCTCCCAGATTGAGGCCACGATGGGCCCCATGGCTCATTCAGATCATGCTCCCCTTATCACCGTGTGGGATCTGGGCTTAGAGAGGTGCAACACTATGTGGAGATTTAACCCTATTCATCTGAACAGTGAACAATTTAGAGAGTTTCTCAGTGACAAGATCCTGAAGATTATTCAGGATAACTCTGCCCGAGAGGTCTCCCCAGTGATACAATGGGATACCCTAAAAGCAGTCCTGAGAGGTCATTTAATAAAATATACAGCCAAGCTAGTGAAGGCATGGAAAGAAAGACAAACACAACTTGAACAAACACTTCAGTTCCTGCAACAGGCTCACCAGCAAGGTGATGACTCAGTCCTAGCCCAGATAAAGCAGACTAAGAGGAACCTAGACCTTTTATGCCTGCAACAAACGGAAGTCGCCCTGGCATATCTCCACCAGAGATATGGTGAGATTGGCCCTAGGGCCTCACGCCTGCTGGGATATCGGCTCCATCAACAGTGCAAACAGGCCACTATTGCAGCAATACAAGACCCTAAAACTGGACTTCAACACACCAATTTCAAAAACATATCCTAAGTTTTTTGTCAATACTATAAAACCCTCTATGTCCCGGATCATGCGACTGACCCTGCCCGCACTGATTCCTTTTTATCGACCCTAAAGCTACCTACACTTAGTTCTGATCAGCAAAATAATTTGATGAGACCGATTTCGCTGGAGGAACTAACGCTAGCCATCTCCAGATCCAAAACTCAAAAGGCCCCAGGTCCGGATGGATATGGGGCCGAGTTTTATAAAGGCTTAACTCAATCTATCAATAAACTTCTCCTAGGGGCTTTCAATGAGGTCCTTTCAGGGGAGGCCCCCCCTCCCAGCTGGGAGTATGCAACAATATCAGTTATTCCCAAGCCGGGTAAAGACCCCCTTACAATGTGGGTCGTACAGACCGATATCGGTCCTTAACACGGACTATAAATACTTTATGTCTATCTTGGCCCAGAGATTGGATACCATTCTGCCGAGTTTGATAGATCTCGATCAGACCGGCTTTGTAAGTTCCAGATCAACCATGGACAATATATGGAGGGCCTTGCACCTGGTGCATGTGATGCAATCCCGGAAGGACCCGTCGGTCCTTCTCAGCTTAGATGCTGAGAAGGCCTTTGACTGGGTATCATGGCCATTCCTTTTTGCCACCATGGCGGCGATGCGTTTCCCACGCCCCCTTATATCCATCCTGCAAAAAATCTATATATCTCCAAAGGCGTGTGTCAAAATATCTGGCCACCATTCTGAATATTTTCCACTCCTCAGGGGCACATGTCAGGGCTGTCCTATGTCCCCTGGCCTATTTGCCATCTTTATAGAGCCCTTGGCCCAGGCGATCAGAATGTTTCCAGGGATCTCGGGGGTGAACATAGATGGAACAGAACACCTCGAAGCTCTCTACGCAGACGATGTCTTGCTATTCCTCACTAAACCCGAGCAATCCATCCCTTCCGTCTTCCAGCTCCTGAAGGAGTTTGGAACATGCTCAGGATACAGGTTAAACACTGGCAAGACGGACGCCCTCATATTCCACTTTGCCCCTCCTGAGTCATTAAAGAAAAGCTACCCTTTTCGTTGAGGACTTTCAAAGTTAAAATACTTAGGGATATACCTATCCCACCAAGCTACTGAGACTTTAAATAATAATTATGGCCCCTTTACATCTCAGATGAAACAAGACCTTGAGAGGTGGAGTATACTTCCGCTGAATATGATTCAACTTATCGAAGTGGTTAGGATGGTGATCCTACCAACAGCTCTCTATCTCTTTCAGAATGTACCCCTTAATTTACCAAATAGTCTTTTAAAGGTCTGGAATAAGGCTATTTCAAAGTTTGTTTGGGCAGGAAGACGCCCTAGAATTAGGATAGAAATTCTTTCTCTCCCTAAGACTCAGGGTGGTCTGGCGCTCCCTAACCTAAAATACTATTATTGGGCAGCCCACCTGGCCTTTGTTATGCAGCGTTTGATTGGAGCGACCCCAGCTAGATGGAGGGAAATTGAGGAAAGTGCTCTCCCCTGTCAGGAATACCAAAGAGTAATCCTCTACAAAAACCCACCCTCGACTGACCAGTCAACCTGGAGCCCATGGGTCATATATCAAATTCTGGTTTGGTACTTGATACGTAGGGCCTTAGGGATTATGCCCTTCCTGGTCATGCTTTGCCCAATAGACTTATTGGAAGATTTTCCCCAGCTCTCTCGGATCACACATTTCGTAACTGGAGGCATGCCCATCTCTCAAAGCTTTCTCAATTACAGATGGGACCCCTTTTTAAAGAATTTGGCGAGATCAGGCGAGAATTTCACTGCCAATCAGACTTTTTTCAATACTTACAACTCAGACATTACTTTGAATCTTTCCCCCTTAATGTCCGTACTCCTGACATGCACCCCCAGCTGATTTAGCTGATCCAACAAGCAATAAAAGTGCATGGAATATTGCATGCTATTTCCACTATATATAAGTCATTGATGCAAGCGGCAGGTGGAGATACACTGAGGTTAAGGGAAAAATAGAACGAGGAATTGGGATCGCAAATTTCACCACAACAATGGGAAATAATATGGTGCATGACATCGAAAATCACCTACTCCCTTGTCTGGAGGTTATATTCATGGCAATTGCTAATAAGATTTTTTCGAACCCCAGTAATAACTTCACATTATCACTCCACCGGCACAGCAGCCTGCTGGCATTTGTGCGGCGAGGCTACTGCTCGCCATTCTCATGTTCTATGGTCCTGTCCAAAATTGCAGCCCTTCTTGCAGGGCCTATTTGGGGAGCTAGAAGACCTCTTTGGGGTCAGACTCCCTTACAGTGGTGACTTCTTTGTATTACACTACCTCCCCTGAGAGGTCTGGGACCCTCACTCCCAGTACTTGCTAAACGTCTTGCTCTTGGCAGCGAAGAAAGTCATTATCAAGCACTGGCTCACGGTGATGGTGCCCACCCTTTCGGGTTGGAGAGAGATTGTCAACTTTATATATAGATCTGAAAGAATGACCTATAATCTAAATAAGGCAGATCTAGGTTCTTTGAAATGGAGAAGATGGGTAGTGCATATAACGGCTAAGGACCCAAACTTTGTGCCTTAGCACCATACACAGTCTACTTGCCTGCTCAGACCAGCTACGTCAGGCCTTTTTCCTAAGCCCTTAATTTACTTAGGCATAAGTGTAACAAGCTAAGCAAAGGCACGTCATGAGTAGGAGACATGGAGGAGAGTAGGGGTCTAGAGAAATATAGGAAGATACTAATGTGTGAATGTCTGGAGACTGTCATTTGGGCAAATGCTGCAGATGAAAGAAAGTTGCTATGATAACTCTATGTCACTATTAACTCCTGTTCTGAACCTCAGTATAAATAATGTATTAATATTGGCTTAAAACCACATGAACTGTGACTGTTAAAGTATAAAAGTCTTTAATAAAAATGATATTTGAAAAAAAAATATTTCAGCCTATATGTCATGTACTGAGGCCTCTGCATTTTGCTTCCCTAATGTGTACAGATATTTTCAAAAAGACAATTTAACACCGGCAACCCGGGTACAGGAACAAACTCAGATTGCTTGAGCGTCAACCATGGGACATGGCTGCGTGTCCTAGTGGATGCTCACCTCCTTGGCGGAGGGAGGGAGGGCTGTCTCTCCCACTATGTGTCCACCACCTGGATGATACTAGCTGGAGGTGCAGCTGTGGACCGAAAAAAAGGAGGGAGGAGCTGCCTCTTGACTCAACGAGACATCTTCACACCCTTCATTAAGCCCAGCCTGGTGGCTCTGTGGGGAAGTGAGTACCAGAAGGGAGAAACCCCCGCAGTGGGCAGAGTGAGACAATGTTGACTCTCCCAAGCCCCGACACACTGACTGTCCATCCATCTCTAGCAATCATGTTGTTTGAAGGGAACCTGGCCAATTCCCGTCACCCCACCTCACAGCGGGAAGTCCGAGGTGACAGAGGACTGAGGTAAGTGGCAAAAAAGGAGTGGATTGGGCTGGGAGGCCAGGACAGTGTTGATGGGGGCAGCTGAGGGGGAAGGAGTAAATAAAAGGGGCAATATAAATATGGAGATATTGTGGAATATACAGTAAGTAGAAATGTGTCTAAAGTCAAATGTATTCCTGTTTTTCCTGGGTATGCCATGGACGTGTTAAATTATTATGTGGTAAATGTTCAGCTAGCCTGAAGAAGCTGAAAGAAAAAAAAGCCTTGTGTGCTGTACTCAAATGCTGAGCTACTAAATGGAGTGTTTAGTAAGGAACTGTTTTGAACCGAACTGACCCATGCGTGGTGTACAGTAACTCTTTGTAAGAGCAGTAGCTTAAAGCAGTTTTCCATTATAAAAACATTCACAGCTGGCATCAGGATAATTCTGCTACAGAACATTTCCCCAGAATGTGAATTTTGGGACCCTCCATTTTTTTTATTATTGAAGACTTTTCATTAAAAAAGCATCTTTTCCACATTTGGACAGTTTATATATTCATGTTGCTTATACTTGCCCTGAAGTCACAGTTCTCTTCTTATGACAGCACAACCTATTACTAATGAAATGTTTCATATACCACAAGCAGAAGACTATGACTTCAAGGCAGGTAAAACAGCAGGAACAAATGAAGTCTAAAAAGCAAAGGGCCTGTTTTTGTTCAACTGTACTTAATAATAACGAATGGAATGTCCTGAAATCCGTTTTTTTTTTTGGGGGTAATGTTATGAGAGTTGAGTTCTGCTATACCAAGTGTAATTTGTTCTTCAGGAAACTGGGGATTCAGTTTCATATACCAGTAGCATGCATTGTTTTAAAACAGCAGTACACAGCATGGGACAGTACCTTTAGCTGTGAGATACAGGGTTCTGAATGGTAGCAGGAGAGATGGTTCATTTAGTGTAAAGCAGTTATATTGTAAAACAGAAATCGCAGCTTTTGCTGACAGGGAAACACGCTCCCAGCAGAGACAGTCACAAAGGAATGAAGCAGCAGCAGAAGACAACGTTGCAAAGAAATAAAACAGAACTAATGTGCTGTATGTCAAATAGCAGATTAGGAACTGCAGGTCGAATAAAACAGTAAGCACATTAAGATGAAGTAGTAAAACAGATGGGACATGAAATAACAACAGAAGAAAGGTGACATAAAATACAGGAAGGGAAAACAGGGTCAAGATACAAATTTAATGGGGACAAGTAAGCACGAAGCGCCGCACTCTCAAGTGTGGGGCTGGTCCTAACGTGCTCGCCGAGTGCAAAAACACATACTGTTTACTGTAGTATAGTAGATTGCACCAGACTAATTTTGCTTAATTCTAGTCTATCTTCTGTTACTACACATCCCAGAATCCCTGCAGCTGATATCAGTGCAGTAGACAGCAGTGGGAGATTCGGTAGCCTGCAGTGCATGTTACAGTTTATTTAAGTTCTTTTCTTTTGTATGCTAGTCCTGCTGTCCTCCACGGGCTATGTATAGTCACAGAGGACTGTACTTAGCCCCTGGAGAAAAGCAGACCTAGAAAACACCTGATCGGAGATTATGAAAACTCTAACATGCATTGCAGGCTATTGAATCTCCCACTGCTGTCTACTGCTCTGATGTCAGCTGCAGGAGATTCTGGGATTTGTAGTAACAGAAGATGTCAGCCTAGAACTAAGCAAAATTAGCCTGATGCAATCTGCTGTACTACAGTAAGTAAATCAAAATGTTTCTGCACACAAAGTGTAGATTGGGACTAGCCCCACACCACTTGAGTATGAGGGCTCTTTGTGCTGTCTGTTCCCCTTTAAATGGATCAGCTAAGAAATTAAAAGGATAAAGGGAAGTGATTTGATTATGAGATTAAAGGTTAATTGAATGAACTACTGTAGGTAACCGTGAGAAAACTGAGAGCTGACATTAAGGACTGGATCTTTAAGGTTGGTTTACACTACCATGGAGTTGTAGCAGCACTGTAGTTCCTGTGTGGGGAGCACATCACTGCGGCCATTGCCTGTGTGGCCACACAAGGGAGCAGAGTGGCATTATGAGTGACTTGGCTACCTTCCCATTATTTTATAAGAAAATATTTTTGTAGCACCCTCGCCAGTCTAGATGTTTAATATGATACTCATTTTTGAGGAGGGCAGCATTCAACAGCAAAAACTACTTACCTGACCTTCAGGACTTGGGGTGACCTGCCAGACATCCAGAAGACATTGTCACAAGTGCAGGGCTGCAAAGTAAGGGGTTATTACCAAACACTCTCTAAACATAAATGGAAGGTCCACAACTTGATAGAGTATATAACTGGATTCTTAATTTATTTATAAATATATGGACATATGATTACGTCATATGTTTAGTCTGGAGGGGCCAATCTGTATTTCGAGTTCCCAAAGTCTAATAAATACTGTCTATAACCTCAAGAGGAGCAGTCTATCAGTTAGAGTTCATTTTCAACTTAGCACATGATTTCTTTAACTGGCTACAACTAGCTCAAAAGGTATAGTGGTACAATTTCACAGCAAAGATTATCCATAATTCTGACACCCACAGCTGGGACACTGATAGTAGAACTTCAAACATTATACACTTCATTTCTGAGGACACTATTGTTCTTCAAAAATTAGGAGAGGGTTCAGGCCACTGGCATGGGGCCATGCGAAGCACTATGTCCCAAGGACTACCCTGAAACTGCTGCATCACATCCCCAGAGACCTAGTGCACACAGGCTGTATATTTATATGCCTGTTTGAGCATGTGTGAAGCCCCTATACCTTCAGGGCCTTAAGATGCCTAAAAGGTTTCCCCACCTCTAACTCCTTCTTGCCTAATCAAACCACTGTGATTGCCCATCTTAAATGCATGCCTTTCCCCACCCCACCTCTGTGTAGAACTACCCCTTTCTTCTAATATCTTCCTCTCTCCATCCTCTTACCTACTCTTCTCTCTTCCTCCTTTGACAAAACCTGTTTCAGGCTACTACCACTCCTGGTTCATTCACCCCCTTCCTCTAATATCTGCCCCTCTTCATCCCTTTAACCACTCTACTTTCTCCCTTCTCTGACAAATCCTGTCTCAGGCTGCTACCACCCCACTGCCCTGCACCTAGAAACTAAAATGTGCCTACAAAAGCCAGCCCAGTGGCATGGAGGGCTGAGGCATCATGCCTTACCTCCTGCCATGCAGGTGATCTGTGTTCGCGGTGCAAGCGGGCCACCATGGGTCAGCTGGGGAGGGAGAGGATCGAGCTTCCGAGGGACAGCCTTCCTCTCCGAGAGGGGTGGGAATGGAGTTCGCTGCCTGCCTGACCCTAGTGGTGGCTGGAGGTTGGCACAGTGGGTCCATACATAAGGGCCAGATGCAGGACAAATGCCCAGTGTGCCAGGTACAGAAGCATGCACAGCTCAGCCATTGGCATCACTGTACACCACTGTGCTGTGTTCAGGGAACGGGGGAAAAACGGAAGAGAAAAACGTCGGCCGGCAAGATGAAGCCCAATCCCTCACGGGCTCCGCACCTGGCTAGCTGGCACCTCACTAATGCAAGAGAGGTAAGTCCAGTGGACGCTGGGGTGATGGGGCTGGGGGGGGCCGGATGGAAGGGAGCCGGCGGCAGGAGCAGTAAGAAAGAAGGGGGGGACAAAATGTGCCTACAAAGCATTATTACTGTGCATATCCTACTCTATGACACTTGAGAATTGATGCTAGTGTATAACTGTTTGCACTTCTACTACTGACAATCTATTATATATATATATGTGTGTATATATACTGTTTTTGACTCATTATATCATGTCTGTAACTTTTGTATTTTATTATAATGTGTCATTTTGACATGGAACCTTTGGAAAAGAGCCTATTTGGCTCAAAGGTCTTTTAATCCGAATCTGAAATAAATAAATAAAATAAAACTCAGACTTAGGCAAACAGCATGTACCCTTAAATCTGCTAAGTTAATCTCCCTGCCAGTGCCCTGCCTTCAAACCTTAGAAGCAAACTGTTCCAATAAGTTTCAGCTTTAAGGGTATATAGTGGATGTGTAGGTGATATGGGGGTACAGTACCACAGCTTTCCCAGGCTTTACACTACCATCTCCCACCTCAAGGGGCCCCATGGAATGGAGAGTCCCAGTCCAAGTTAAATAGCTTCTAGATGTTACTTCATCCCTCCTGCTGGACTGCAGAGAGGAGAGACACCATGTGATTCCCTAGTACTGTCCTTTTGGATTTCTGTTTCACATCTTCCTTCTCTCCCCCCTCCCCGGCATTTTTCTGGGCAAGGAGCTGCCCCAGCAGGTAGGCTGAGCAATGGCTGCTGCCATGATCCAGTACCTTCCGTCTTGCCAACTCAGAGCAGGAACAGATGTTCTCTCGGAGGGCAGGTAGCTCCTGCCATTTTGGATCCTCCACTCAAACTCTCAACAACCACTTAGAACCTCCCATCTCTAGGCAGTTGGTTCTACCCCTCAGATTGCTGAATCGAACCAAGTCATCCTGGAGATCTGAAATTAGTTTGGCGTTAACTCCTTGGGCCCACAGACCTCCAAAGGAATCCAAGGATGCCAGGAACTGCACTTCTTTATGAAAAACTCTGGCACTTTTATTTAAAAAAAAACAACTCTCCATCCCTCCAATCAGCCCAATCTTGGTATGGACTTAAAAAAAAAACTTCCCTCCCACTCTCTCCCTGTGCCCATTCCCTCTATACATCCCTGCTCCACTCTATATAGGCAACAAAATTACAGGTGGTGGGGAGCATCCAGACATGGATAAAAAATGCTTGCAGTGTTTCTGCTCCCCATTATTTGTATTTGTATTTATTTATTTCAACAGGAAAAAGGCTCCGTCGAGCAGTTTATGTACAAGCAGGGCCTAGCAGGACAGCATACAATGTTTGAAAACAGTGGTACAGGGTATATAAAACATAGAACAGTGTTCACAGCAAGAGAAAGTTCACTAGGTTCACAACTCTAGACTTACACAAGTATAGAAATATAAGGTATACAGCATATGACAGGATATCTAGACTAGCAATAAGTTCAATTAGTAATTTGCTGCCAAAACACAGAGAGGAACTGCACCATACAGGTAATAACCAGACGGTGACAGCAGGAGTACACTAGCCACACAAGCAGGTTTCAGTGTATAGTTTTTCAATGAGCATTTTAAAGGTGCTGGGTTTGACTAGCTAAGTAAGTTTTATACAGGCTTGAAGCGAGCTCCATGTTGTTATGTTGTAGGGATGAAACAACTGATTGCAGATTTCCTGTCTGTGTAGTATATTTTGAAATATTAAGCAATATGTAATTTTTTTTTCTGAGGGAGTAGCTGCTGTGTGATATTTGAAATAGTTTGGTGATGCATCCTGGGAGATCTTTTATAAATATTTTTATGCCCAGTTATACAAACATAGAAACATAGAATTTGATGGCAGATAAGACCGTTTGGCCCACATAGTCTGCCCATTTCCCTGTATGTTTCAAGTTCAGTAGTCTCCTAGTTGCTAGTGAGAGCCAGCTTACTGCAGCATACAAAGTACAACGGTGAGTCCTGGGCCCCAATTCTGTGATGAATCTGAGCACTCTGTGGTAAAGTACAGTGCATCTAACTTGATGAAGTACGTGGCTGAGTTGTAACAATAAATTATGTCAGCATAGTCTACAGATGATAGGAAGCTGGCATGGACCAGCTGCTTGCACGTGTCTTGCCAGAAGCAGCACCTGTTTCTAACATAGAATCAGAGTCTGATTCGCAGTTTCTTACATAATGCCTCTATATGGGTGGAAAAATAGTTTATTGTCAATCCAGACTCCAAGATATTTGTAATTTTCCACTACTTCAAGAGTGTCACATAACAAAGTAGTGACGGCAGGGGGCAGATACACACTGTGAAGCTGTGTGGTGTGGTGTGATGTAATGAACATGGCCTTAGTTTCTGAGGCATTTAACAGCAACTTAGAATGGAAAATGTTGAGTTATAGCTTATTGAATGCCAACTGAAGGTCAGAGCAGACAGTGGTGATATTGGGCCTTGAGATATGCAATGTGGTATCATCTGCACAGAAGTATAGTTTGGTGACAGTGATGGTCTCACCTGAGTCATTTATGTAAAGCATAAAGAGTAATGGATCTAATATGGAGCCCCAAGGGGTGCCCCTGAGGAAGGGGGTAGAGATAAAATAGTAACCTTCTGCTTTTATCTGCTGAACTTGACCAGATAAGATAGTTAGAGAACCACTGCACTGGGGCAGTACCTAATCCTATCTTAGACTGTTTTTGAATCAATATATTGTGGTCAACAGTGTTGAAGGCCTTAATGAGGTCAAGAAAGATAGCTCCAGTAATTTGTTTTTGGTCAACAGCTTGTATCCTGTCATTAGTGACTTTAGCAAGAGCAGAGATGGTGCTATGTTTGGTTCTGAAACCAGAGTGTAGGAGAGTTAATAGTATTAGATTGCTCCAGGAAGTCTTTTATCTGAGCATTGCCAACTTTTCCTAAGAGCTTAGCCACTACCAAAAGGTTGGATATGGGTCTGTAATTGTTGCAAATACTAGTGCTGCCAGATTTTAAGAGGGGAATGATGTGTGGGGTTTTCCAGATTTCTGGTACATCATTGCTGGAGAGTGATAAGTTTAAAAATTGGGTTATGGGTGCCGTGAGATGCATGAAGTCAGTTTTCAGGAAAAATGGGTCCAGACCATCTGCGCCTGCACTTTTCTTTGCGTCTAACCCTAGCAGTAGTTGTTCCACTTGTTTGTAGGTAATGGGTTAGAAGATGAAAGGCCTTGCAGTGTGAAGACCCGGTCTATCAGGTTCCATGGAGGGATATGGTATGATGCTGCCAGGGACCTACTGAATGCCAATCCAGCTGAAGCAAAATGGGAATTTGTTTCCTTCAAAATAATTTGTCTATTATGGGGTTGCCATTGACTAAGATTTTTTGTCGAAGGGTGGGGGCAGGTCATGAGCTTTTGATCGATTTGACTAATTTCCAAAATTTTGCAGCACCACATTTGTTGTTATTCAGGGAGTTTAGATAGTAGCTGGCTATTGCTGCCCTGATTTGTTCAGTGTAGGAGTTTCTTGCATGTTTAAGGTTAACCCAGTCTGTATCTAGCTTTGTGTGCTTGGCAATTTTCCAGAGCCGGTCTCTGTTGCGCAAGGCCTCTTTCAAGTCCTTAGTGAACCATGGGCAGGATACCTTTTTTACATGGTACTTGACCAAAGGAGCATACTTATTTATGGCTCCCCTAACAAACTGTTGAATATTCCAGCCCCTGCGTGTACCATGGGGTCCAGCTAAAATGTTGGCCAGTTTAATGAAGCCAATTTGTTTAGGTAGTCTGTGACATTAAAAGTGGTAAGGGGAAAACACTCAATGTGTTATGAATCTGCATCTGGTGGGCCTATCCAAGGGCTCTGAAGGAGAGAATCCATGGCTGTATGTTTGCACCTGGCTTGCCACTATCTTACCAGAGAACCTGGCCTTTGATCTCAAGGATATTCTCAATGTCTACAGGATAAATTTTCATCAAGCTCCTGGCTCACCAGACAATCCTCAGACTTTGTTAACTGTCACTTCAGGCCCTGATATTTGAGACTTGATCCTAAACTGGGCCCATGCACACTTGCCAATTACTCTGGAAGAATACACAGTGAAACTGTTCCCTGACTGGTCCTCTACTACTCGGTCCAGACGAAAGCTGTTTGATCCCATCTGCCAGCAACTCAGAGGACTTGGGGTTGTTCACACTCTTCTTGCACCGGTCCACCTCAGAATTACTTACAGTAACAAAATATTTCAGTTCAATGACCCGACAGAAGCAAGGAAAAAGGGTGGACAGAATTGTAGAAGAGTGCCATTGGGAGGAGGCTCCTAGTGAAATGGAAGGTTCAGAAGAAGAGGCTTAAATTTAAATTTTTATATAATTTTCTGGACTGTGGACAGATAGTTTTGTTTTCATCTAAGGTATGTTTTCTGCTCCTTTGTAACAATAGGGTGGTATGGTTATGAGTGGTAGGATTATGGGTAACTGACTCAGGCAGTACAGGAGCTTTGGAGAGGGTTGCCTGTGGGGCATAATGAATAATGAAACAATAATTTCTTTACTCAGAATCAGAATTATAATTCCTGACCTTTCACCTTGCCCGAACTGCTTTATGTATGCCTATGCCCAACTGCCCAACAGCCATAGCATTCTGTAAGCCTTGAACCTGGCATCCTTTTTTCATTTGTGAACTTGCAAACCTGCATATTCTTCAATTGCATTATGAGTCCACTGCATCATAGTGTCATATACAGCCAAAACCAAATTTTGTAGTTGCAGCCAGTGATGATCACCAATCATAGAGCACACCATTTTCTAACACAGGAACTGTGTGTGCAGTGTATATTGCTGCTAGTATGGCAGACAACAACACAGATTAAGCAGCTGGTGCTGGTGGTGAAGCAGGTGTTGGTGGTAGTGGTAATCCTGGTGTAAGCCAAAATAAACAAAATGTTTCACGTGATAAAAA
Source organism: Neoceratodus forsteri (assembly GCA_016271365.2). NCBI lineage: Eukaryota > Metazoa > Chordata > Ceratodontiformes > Ceratodontidae > Neoceratodus > Neoceratodus forsteri. Next base: position 252,660,583 of record CM028137.1, on the reverse strand, counting down.
TTCAACAAACAGCAAAAAGAGCAACAACGAAATGTGGTAAAGGGGGACCTTTTAAGAAAACTTGTACAGCTGCTCGTGTCACACAGAGAGGCACCATGAGGTATGCTGTTCATGCTGTTAAAATCCCAGTGACTAGCAGTAATAGTGTAAGTAGCAATGACCCCCTCTCTGACTCAGACAGTAGTTCTTTGTCGCAGTCTGACACTTGTGACTGATGATGATTCATCCGTTCCTCAGCGGAGTGAAATGAGCACATCTGCAGCTGACAAAGAATCAGGTAGTGCTCTTGCAAACAAATCCAGTATTGGCAGTGAATCCACCACTTCTACATTGGCTAACAATGTGAACCCCTCAAGGGCCACTGCCCATGCCCAGTCTTCTAGCACCAAGGAGGATGTCCCAGGTTCTGCTCAGACAGGTGAAAAAACACAAACAGGTTTTAGTTATCTTCCTAGCACTTGAACAAAGTATGTCACATCTGAAATGAGGAATTATTTCTGTGTCAGTAAAAGTGATCCATGCAGAGCAGTTTGTTCCCTATGTAAACACAAAGTGTAAGTCATAGCAAAGTTGTATCATGCCTCAGCACTACAGCTCTTAAATGGCATCTTAAAAAATATTCAGTATTGCTTGATCATCCAAAGCCCATGGTCTCCATCTTCCAGAGCACATGTGAGAATGAGAAGGGTGAGGAGGATCAAGAATCTGAAATGCATATTGCATTGTCTGAACCTGATGCGAACAGAACCACTCCCCACACTAGGACCACTATTACCACCAGCGCCCATGCCATTAGCACCAGTTGCACATCCAGTGATGGCACTGAATGTAAAAGTTCAAGTCCACCACCCCAATGACCATCTGGACATCGAAGCACAGTGTCTGATAAACCAGCGGTGACACGCCGTAAGCAGCTAACACTGTCTCAGACATTTGAGCGGAAGAATACTTTTACCAAAAATCATCCAATTGCCTTCATCTTACTAACAAAATTGGTGAATTCTTAGCTGGAGCCCTTCTCCCATACTCTTTGGTAGATCATGAGGATTTTCGGGAGCTCATGAAACTTGCACAGCCTCGTTACAATGTTCCTCATCAAAGGTACTTTTCCTATGTTGAAATAGCAAACATCTATCAGGCATTAAAAGCAACAGTGATGCTTGCACTTAAAACTGCAGAGGGTGGGGTTATTCATGTCATGACAGATATGTGGACCAGCAGTCAAAATATAGATTACATCTCCCTTAGTGCTGATTGTGTCACTTTTTCTTGTGCTTCTTCAAAAACAAAGACACCCCCAAAAGATGGCGCTGCTGCATATAAAGAAGTTTGGGCAAAATCATACAGCTGCAAACATGTTGCAGGAAGTAAATGAGCTCTTTCACAAATTGATTTATTCTCAAGGTCTAAAATGTGGCTTTATAATAAGTGACAATGGAGCCAACATCTTGAAAGCAGTACAGGATGGAGGGTTTATGCATACGTCTTGCTTTGCACATTGCTTACATTTAATTGTCACGGGGTTCCTGAGCAATGAAACACAAGTGGATGGTATGACTGCTGTTTGCATAAAACTGTGACTCACTTTTCACATTCCACCAAAGCCATACAGATATTGTCCGAACTGCAAAAGAAACACAAGCTGCCCCAGAAAAAAGCTGATTCAAAATGTTTCCACTCAGTCGAACTCAACTCTTTATATGCTGCAGCGCCACTTGTAACAAAAGCAAACTGTACATGAGCATTGCTCCAGTTACATTATTGGAAATGGCATTATGCTTTCTGTGCTTCAGTGGAAATTAATGGAGACAGTGTGCTGTATCCTAGCTCCTTTTGAGACAACTACAAGGGACATGTCTTCAGAAGGTGCATCTTTGAGTCTAGTAATCCAACTTATAATGTTGATTTCACATCATCTGAGTGTTCTGACTCTGCAGATAGAAAAAGACAGATCTGAAGCTAAGACAAGAAATCTTGTAAAGAGAATGTATGGGCACTTCCAAAACAATTACAGATTAGTTGCAACGACAAAATCAAAACACTACATACTTGCAACTCTCTTAGATCAAAGGTTCAAGGCTATACATCTTTCAAAAACAGGTGACGCAGAGCACTACAAATTACAGTTGCTAGATGAGTTGCATCACTCACAGGAGACGAAGTCAGACACAATCACAGGCACACACAGTAGCTTCACGTTGTCATCTCCACAATGTGCAGCTCCATCTTCACAAGGAGATGCAGAACTGGAAAAGTCACCAAAAGTGAGCAGTAGTTGTTCTGCAGCATCTTCCACCCTTAGTAGCAAGCTAAATCTGTGGCAAAAACTTTACCAAATTGCTTCTACCATACCAGCTTACATTGATTCCTCCTCCTCTGAGTGTTTTCTGTCTATCATGGTAGACAGTTACCGGCACAAATTATTTCTTCCTACTGATGCATGCCCTTTTGAATACTGGAGATCAAAAAGTTAATATGGCCCAAGCTGTATGATGAAGCCTGTAAATATCTTGGTTGTCCTGCAACAAGCGTCTCTTCAGAGTGCATGTTTAGTACTGTGGCAATATTGTCACAGACACCAGAAATAGGTTGCTGCCAGAAAATGTACACATTAACTTTTATTACAGTCAATAAGGCAAGCTTTTCATATCCCTACAAGAGTATACAAGCTGATCCTGAAGTGATTGATGTTTTGGATACTGATGGTGATGATGATGACAACTCAGATGGTGGTGGTTGGTAAAGTAAACAGTAATACTGTGTGGTACAGGGACAGGTGTCTCTGGGCAAAAAAGAAAACTTAAGAGACTGTGCTGAAATTGCAATGGGTTGGTTGTCTCTCTCCTCTCTCAATCTGCTATCATGGACCATATAGTTATACCCTCAACATTTTCATCATTTCAGTGGCAAACTGCTTTGTACTAGGGGCTAAAGTCAGCAATTTTATTTTCAAGAAAAGTTTAGCATCAATGGGAACAAGCCCAAATTTGGCATGAAGGGGACACTGTGACTGTCAACCTTTTTGTATCATATTATTTCTAGTTGACATGAAAATCCATATTTTTGGATTAACCTTCTGTACACTGTCCCTTAAACATCACGTGCCAACGGTTGCAGCTACATTAAATGTTCCGTAAGATATTATGTGGCGAGGAAAATCTTTTTTCTTTATGTGACTGAAATACACATTTTACTTAACGTATAAGCTGGCCAGCTGATGCATTATGTTAGAAAGTTGCATGTATTACTTCAATTTGCCAACATGAGTGTTGGTATATATGTATGCATTATCTTAGAAAATTGCATGTATTATTTGCCGACAAGAATGATTGGTATATATTTTTCATTTAAATGTCTTGATGGACTATATTATGACATAATCTGTGGTGCACCAGCTCCACATACTGCAGCTGCAGTACCTTGACTTTGTTATACAAACTTTATTTCAAACATAGCAACTTTAGATTTACTTATTTAAAAGAGACAGCAGCAAATAGCTGAGGTTAGGTAATATCCCTTAATTCTTTTCATACTTCATGATGATGAGAAAGAGTTGAGAATATATATATATATATATATATATATATATATATATCACTCACCACTGTCTCCTTTATCAATCCGTCTCTTTACCATCTCTTAACGACCGCAGCCTGGCACATTGCACTACCTTCGTCACTAAGTACTGGTCCATGACCCTTCCCTCCTACCTCTCCTCCTTACTGGCCCCTGCTCCTTGTACAGGCTACTCCCTGTGCTCCCATGACCACCGCTCCTTTGCCTTGATCACACCCTGCTTACACGCCAGTACATTAGCCTTCGCCTATCGGTGCCCTGCCTCATGGAACTCTCTTCCCCTTACTGTACATGGCCTACTCACTGCACCATCCATCAAAAAATATTTCAAGCATCTCCCCCTCCCCCCTTTGCCACTGTTTCCACCCTCCTTGAATGCTATACACTACATCCATTTTTACCCTTCCCCCTTTTCTTTCCCCTGCTGCTCCTGTGCTACATATATAATTGACATATATAATCTTACTCACTTCATGAATGTATATAAATGTATATCTATATTTTGTGTATACTGCTGCAGAATACCTGTGCTCTTGCATCTGACTCAGTACACCAAGATGTTTTTTGCTAACTTATGTATAGTTTCTTCTAGCATTCAACTGCCCATTGGCAGATTTATTGTTAGGCCTTACTTCTGTGCTTGTTGCTTATTACTGTATATTTTTCATGTACTCTTGCTCATCTCATGAAAATATATGAATGTATAATTATATTTTATGTATATCTTGCTCTCTCTCCCTTCCCTGGGTCACACCTGGAAACGAGTTTCAGCTCAGTGTGCCTTTCCCAGCGTCCAACCTTTAAAAAAATAAATATATATAAAACTGGGTACATAAATGGTTAATGTACCACTTGTTTCTCACTCAGGAGGAACTGTAAAGCAGCTGCAGCAGGAAAACTTTCAATGTATGGGTTGATTTGTGGGCCTGTTAGCAGTCTGATTCTCAGCAGTCAGCACCTGTAAGTTGCTGGCTTTTGCAAACAGAAGAAACCATAAATAAACCTAGTGCTGCGCTATAGTCATATCAAACTCTCACATGATTGTTTCTCTCATCTCTCCCCCCTTATATTGAACAAATTGTATTTCTTTTTGTCCTTAATTTCACATGTATTTCACTATTATCTTCATTATTGGCAGAATGTCCACAATTTCACATGTATTTCACTATTACCTTCATTATTGGCAGAATGTCCACAATTTTGCATGTATTTTATTATAGTATATGGTTACCCTTTGTTATGTATAAAAATTAGCCTGCTCAAAATCCTTGTTAAGCACATTCTAAATCGTTACGCACATTCTAAAGTGTTGTATGCGCATTTTAAACAGTTTTTATGCACAGTTCAAAGGTCATACAATTTTAAATTTCTCATTTATTCTACACCTAGCTACTTACTAACTACCCAGTGCCCAAAGTCATACCTTTTACCTTTCAAAAGTCTGGAAATTTAATTTTGATATGTGAGTAGAACAAAGAAATGGCAAGATTTTTGGTTTTTACTTCAGTGGGGGTTTGTCATGCTAGTGTAAAAACCATGTACTATAAAAAATAAAATATGGTCAACCGCACACAGCTCAGCATGTGTTTCCATCTCGGGGTTGAGACGACAGCATGGTCCTCTCGAGCTTTGCTCTCGAGGTTCATAAACACCTAAATAAGTTCAACCTCCTATGTCCCCTCCAGCATGGTTTCCGTAAGCATAACAGCACCTCCTCTGCCCTGGCAGTCTTCTCTAATCACATCCTCAAAAACATGGATGTGGTTAGAGAAGACTCTGAAGAAAGGGGGATTACTAGTGGGGTACCGCAGGGTTCAGTATTAGGACCAGTTCTCTTCAGTGTCTTTATAAGCGACATTGCAGAGGGACTGGAAGGAAAAGTATGTCTCTTTTCAGATGACACAAAGATCTGCAACAGAGTTGATGCACAAGGAGGGGTGGAAAGAATGAGAAGGGACTTGGCAAGGTTAGAGGAATGGTCAAATGTATGGCAGCTTAGATTCAATGCTAAGAAGTGCAAGGTAATGCACCTGGGAAACAAAAACCTAGGGAAGAGTACACAATGGGGGTGAGATACTAACAACAAAAAAATGGAAAGGGACCTGGGGTAGTCATATCAGATGACTTAAAGGTGGGGCAAGCAATGTGAGAGGGCAGTAAGGAGCTGGGGGATACTGGGATGCATAGGAGAGGCATCACCAGTAGAAACAGGAAGTTGTTATCCTCTTACAGACAGCTGGTGAGACCCCATCTGAGTACTGTGTGCAGTTCTGGAGACCCAATCTCTGCAAGGACATAGACAAGATGGAAGCTGTCCAGAGAAGGGCAACTAAAATGGTGCAGGGTCTGCACCAGAAGGCGATGAAGAGATACTAAAGGAGCTTAATATGTATAGCCTCGAGGAAAGGAGGAGAGGGGACATGATAGAAACTCTCAAGTACCTCAAGGGAATCAACAAAGTTCAAGAGGGTAGCATCTTTCAAAAAGAGGCGCAAGAACAAGCAAGCAATTTGAAGATGGGGGTGGCTCAGAGGTAATGTAAGGAAGTATTTTTTCACAGAGAGGGTTGTGGATGCATGGAACAGCCTTCCGGAGGAGGTTGTGGAGTCAAAAACAGTGGTTGAATTCAAGTATGCATGGGACAGTGATAAGGCAATTCTAGGGGGTGGGGGTAGAAAGAGGTAGGCTGTTGGTTAACTAGGATCTGCAGCTTATCCATTAGGTGGGGAAATGGGCAGACTGGGTGGGCCAAGCGGTCCTTATCTGCCATCAAATTCTATGTTTCTATGTTTCTATGACATGGGTAAGGCTATGGGTGCAGTCTTTGTTGATCTGTCAAAGGCTTTCCACTTGGTGGACCACAATCTCCTTCTCTCCACACTTCGACAATTTGGCTGTGCCCCTGGACCCATAGCCTGGTTCCATAGCTACCTCACAAACAGGTTTCAATCCATGCACATTGTTAAAGCCGCCTCAGCCCCCCTTTCTACAAACACCAGTGTTCCCCAGGGATCAATTCTCGGCCCCCTCCTCTTCTCCATGTTTATCAATGCACTACCTGCTGAGAGTCTAAACTGCAATGCAATTCTCTATGCAGATGACCTAGTCCTGTACCACAGTGACAAGTTCTTGGAATCCATCTCCTCTACCCCCACAAACAACTACGGGGCGGCTGAAAGCCGCTTCACATCCAGAAAACTTCTAGTAAATGAGAAAAAGACAAAAGTCATGCTCTTCGGATCCAAGCCTGTCTTAAACAAGACCGCCAGATCTAACACATATGTACTCTGGCTGGCCCCCAACTCAAGCAGGTCACCTCCTTCTCATACCTTGGTGTTACCCCGACTCCTCCCTCACGTTTAATGATCATACAGCCCTGACTGTTAAAAAGATTAATCAGAAACTAGGTGCGGCCTATCGTGCAATCTACCTGCTTTCACCTGAAGCTCGCCTCGCCATAGCGCCAGGCAACCTTCTCTCTCTCTTCTGGGCTACTGCTCCCTCATCTACTCCCCAATACCCACAAAGCAACATTCCTGCCTATATATGGCTTATAATGCTATCTCTCATTTTGTCCTCAAAGTCCTCTCATTAACCCACCACTGCAAGCTCTATCAGTCCCTAGGATGGCTCTCCCTCCATGGACACCTAAACTATGCTGCCAGTTGCCTGGTGGACTGCGCCCTCAGAAGTAACCAGCTATCTCCTTATACTCCCCTACTCATAACTAGAGCAGCCACTAGACCACTTAGGGCCTCTTCCTTTCTAACCCTCGAAGTTCCTCATGTCTCTACGATGATGGGCAGCAAGGCTTTCTCTGTAATGGCCCCTTCCCTCTGGAACAGTCTTCCCACTTCCATTCGCACATCCCCATCCCATGCATCTTTTAAAGCCAACCTTAAATCCTGGCTACTGAAGGAGTCTGCCTGCAAATGCTTGCTGGGAAAAGCGGAAACCCGTGAGCCACCATAAACTACCACAATCTGTTGGCCACTGCCCCTATTCCCCGGAGCAATATGAACAAACATGACTCGCCTGATGACTCGCACTGTCTACCTTGCACGCTCCTACTTCTCAGCCGGCTACGGCTAAAATTAAATATTTAGCTACTCTGTGCATACAGTATGCTTAACTAACTCTCCTCTGTATCTCAGCCTGTATTCTTGGTCTATGTTTTGTTATCTCCATGCCTGTAAAATTATATAAATGATGACTGTTTTCACTGTCCTAATGTTGATGTAACCACTGTACACTTCAATGTGAATTTGTATGATGACTGTTTCCACTGTCCTAATGTTGATGTAACCACTGTATACTTCAATGTGAATTTGTATCATAGAAACATAGAATTTGATGGCAGATAAGTACCGTTTGACCCACTTCATCTGCTGATTTCCCTATCTAACAGAGAAGCTGCAGATCCTAGTTAACCAACAGCCTACTTCCTCCTACCCACCACTAGAATTGCCTTATGTCTGTCCCATGCATTCTTGAATTCCCCCACTGTTTTTGACTCTACGACCTCCTCAGGAAGGCTGTTCCATGCATCCACAACCCTCTCTGTGAAGAAATGCCTCCTCATATTACCTCTGAACATCCCCCCTCTATCTTCAGAGTGTGCCCCCTTGTTTTTGCACATCTCTTTTTCTGAAAGATGCTACCCTCTTGGACTTTGTTGATTCCTTTGAGGTATTTGAAAGTTTCTATCATGTCCCCCCCTCTCTCCTTTCCTCGAGGCTATACATCTTTAGTTCCTTTAGTCTTTCTTCATATGTTTCCTGATGCAGACCCTGCATCATTTTGGTTACCCTCCTCTGTACAGCCTCCACCCAGTCTATGTCTTTGCGGAGATGGGGTCTCCAGAGTATCCACTCCTGCATTCCTTGTACTGCCACCTTGTGGCCCGGGTAGTGACTTAAAATGGTCCACTGGATCAGTGCACTTACCTGGTTACCAAAGACATCAATAAAATAAATAAATAAATCAAAATCTCAACCCCTTGATGGAAACCCAGCCTTGTTGTGTATGGTTACCCATACATTATTCTCTATATTGTCTTCATTATTGGCCGCACAATTAAAAAAATAGGGTTCAAGTTCTAAAAAGTTCTAAAAAAGATTAGAACCCTAGAACTTTTTCAAAAGATATACACAGGAACTAGAACCCAGAACTTCAGAGGGTTCTGACAACCTTAGTCACATATGGACTGTCTTGGATCCCTAAGGGTCAGGTACAATTTTCTGCAACAGGAGTTCTGGAGATTCCTACAAATACTGTACTTAGCGCAGTATCCCTGCATTTTACATCAGGAAATAAACAACATTCCCATAGTGAGAGTCTTCCCCTCCTTTGAAATATGACGCTCAGCAGAAATGGAAAGTGGGGAGGATTTACGCATCCATTTAGGATTTCCTTTCTCCCAAACCCTTAAGATGCAAGCAGCACAAGAGAGGGCCCTGTGGTATTTTTGGTTGAGCAGAAGTGGAAAGAGTGTTGGCTCAGAGCACGTACAGCCTTCAAAGACAGTCATACCAATTCCTACTCCGGTGACACAGGACCCCCCAGGTTCTCCACTCCCTTGGCCTTTTGCACAGTGATAACTCTTGGAGGTGTGAGTCTTCAGCAAGCTCTCTCCTATTATATATTTTTATTTTTTGGTAACCAGGTAAGGCCCACTAGGCACAAATGCCTCTTTTCAAGAGTGACCCAGGAGCACTGTGGAGGTTAAGTGATTTGCTCACAGTAGCATAATATGCAAGTAGAATTTGTAGGACTCAAACCAGGATCTACTGGATGTACAGTACCACGCTCATTCACAGCTCATTAATCTAATTTCTAGGTTATACTGCCAGACGGCCTTAGTCCCTACCCTTCTTGGTATGCCATCAGAGATTCTTGCTGGTGTCCCAGGAGCAAATATTCCTGTGTTGGGGTTGGTCTTTATGCTGTGGCTGACATCTCAGCATGGCCTACCATACCCCAGTCTAGGGAACTGGCTTAATGCAATGGTGGCTGAGACCACATGCCTAAGCCTTTGAAGGTAGCAGTCTACAGACACCCTTGTTATCCAGGAAAGGAAAAACTCAGTGGGGCCTCTGGCCATATATGAAAGGCTTAGTCACCATACAGAAACTCCATGTATACTTCAGTAACAGCCATCAAGTTGTCTAGATATTAAATAAATTCTCTCTGGTGCTCCTACAGCAGTACTGCATGCAGCAGGACATTTCTCTAGAGATATTGCAGAAATTTCAGAAAATATCCAGACATGCCATCAGCTGCAACTGTGTGTTCTGAGGCTCATATCTCCACTGTCCCTCATGTATTCTGCCAGGTCCATCCTAAACCGTCAAGTCCTCTTCACACAGGTAAGTATAAACTAGTGAGCTGTGACAGGCAAGATTTATTTTTCTTTCTGCCAGCTATTAATACAATGCATGAACAAAGCTTCCAGACAACTAGTGGGATTCAAACCCTTTGGAAGTAGTTTGCTTCCTATTCATCTTTTTATGAACCCCACAGTACTGCTTATGAATGATGTCGGACAGAGAAACATCTGTAAACAGTAATGGACCCCGGACAGGTTAGTCCCGGATAGCAAAGGTCTGTAGTTGCAGTGCTACCTGGTAATGGCCACCATTTATTGTGCAATGGATTATAGTATTTTAAAGGCATAGCTCATAATTACTTAGTTATAATGACAAATTGGGATAAGACAATGGGGTTAACTACTGAAAGATACCGACCTTTGGGCTTCCAGAAACATAGAAACATAGACTTCGCTAGCAGATAAAGACTAAGGGTCCATTCAGTCTGCCCATAAAGAGTGTCCTACTTATTCTCCTGACTTAATGTCCTGATGGGTTGTTCTACCCCAAATCCTCCCTTTCTCCCACCTGCCTCGTCACCACTACCATGCTAGCTCCTTCTCCTAAAATTATCTGTCCTTTAAGCCTGTCCCAGCAGTGTTCTAACCTATTTATAGATACTACCCCAACCACTTCTACCAGTAATCTGTCTGAGGGTTCCACCGCCCTATTAGTGAAGCAGAACTTCCTTGTGTCCCACCTGAAGTTACCACTGACTAGCTTCCATTTGTGCCCTCTTGTGACTGCACTAAAGTCCCTGTTGAACAGATCTTCACAGTTCACTCTATTAACTCCCTTCAGAAACCTGTATATCTCTGTCATGTTGCCCCTTCCCTTCAGGCCTCAAGGGAGTACATGTTAAGGGACTGTAGCCATTCCTCGTAGGAATTGTCCCGTTGGCCTTGTTGGCCCTGGAACATTTCGGTGACCCTTCATTGCACAGACTTGAGACAGTATGGATTAGTTAGTAACACTCTAGCCTCTGGGCAAGATAGTAATGGATACAAGTCCCCACATCGAAGACTCGGGAACCACACCCAATGTTGACACTGCACTATGGTATTGCGATTTAGTGCACTGTTGGGGGTGCCATCCATTGGCTGAGGTATTAAACCAGGATCCCTTCTACTCACATTTTGTGGTCTCCAGGTGACTACTAAAGATCCTATGGCAGTATCTGAAAAGAATGTCAGACTAATCTGGTGCCTGGCCAACACTGCTTCTCTCAATAAAATATTATAAATCATTAGCCCTCATTTGACCAATCAGCACTGAGAGCAGGCTCACAATTTATTGAAAAAACAGTGACAATACAACAAACATTCACACATGCATTGCAAAGGAATAGGCAGTGAGCACTTACAGAAAAAAATTAATGAAGCTAAAAATCTTAAAGGAAAAAACAATAATAAAACTTAATTAATGCATGCCAGGCGAGAAAAATATGAAAAGATGACTAATAATGGATGGAAGACATCACTCAACAGTGCTGGCAGTATAACTTACAGGTTAGAGTAATGAGCGGTGTACGAGTTGGTACAGCCAGCACACCTGGATTTGATTCCCACAGTCTCCACTTGCACACTGTGTGACCCTGAGAAAGTTGCTTAACTGCTCTGTGCTATTAAGACACACCTGGAAATGAGTTTCAACTGGACAAAAATTGTAAAACAAAAAAATAAACAGGTAAAAAATGATCAAGGTAGCCTGGGGTGACAAAAGGGATGGTCAGGCGGGGGGGGAGGGAAGAGGGAGACAATGGTGAACAGAAAAGAGCTGGTGCCAGCAAGGTGATGCCCAACCCACTGAAGGACCTACACCACCACCCAGGCAAGGCCGATCTGGATGCAGACACTGGTGGGAGGGAGGCAGCCCTCACACTCCTGGCCCCACCATGGGGGGCAATCTGTGGTGGATACAAGGCCCATAAGTCCTTAGGAGGTGATTTCCTGGGCCTGGACTTAAAGGAGGCAGGCACCAAGGGGATAACAACCTTGATAAAAAAGGCAGGGTCTCTAATACTTTCAATTTATCTGGTAGGGTACTGCAGCACTGTGTAACCTGTTGGCAAGTTTTGCCAGCTTACTCGGCTCAATCAGCTATTCAAAGTAAGTATGAGGCTGTAAATAGAAGGCTGTTATGGCATGTGTACTAGGAGGACAGAGCAGGAAACCATTCCCCAGTACACATATATGGAGGTCACTATAGTCAGAGAGCACCAATAAAGGATCAAGGCTGTCTTGGATGATATCTTGGAAATGAAAGGTTATGTGAGTGGGGCAAGACAGTGACAAAGGACCTTCTGGAGAAGAACTTCTAGAGTTTGAAGCACTCGGGAGCTCTTGTTTGACTGCTCTAACCGTGTCACAATAGTCACAGCATTTAATAACACATATGAGCATTTCTAAGTGTCTCATTTATTATTTTTTCTGTATGCACTGTCGATAACAGAGTACAGGCTTTTTGTGTAGTTACATAGATACATAGACAGTGTCGGCAGATAAGGGTCTATGGCCCACCCAGTCTGCCCATTTAAGTTTGTAAGTTCAGTTTATGTTTTCCGGGAAGTCTGTTGCCCCCCTTACCCCTGACCTTTAATTTAGTTGTGGCTTTAATTCAATAGACTGCACTTCACCTTTTTGGAGCATCAGTTTTTCTTGTATGCCACATGTCTATGGTGTAGCAGAACCCTATTTTTGCTTATAAAAGCTCCAAAATAATTTCTGACTGAAAAATGTGAAAAGAATCTAGCCAAAGAAAACTTCAAAATGTCATATCAAATGCAACAAAGAAAGGAAAGGATACCCTCAGATCAGTCTGTTCAGGGGCCGATAAATAATTTTTTTATTTCATGCAAACCTTGGCCCACACATACCAAGCTCTGTGATGCCTGCAGAGCCCCTGAAGGCACCAGCCCCACAGACCATGGATGAACCCCTCCACCCATCCCAAACGAAAGTGCCTGATTAAAACAGCAAAAAACTCTTTACCAGATTTAGATCAAGTAATGCGTGATCTGTAAGTGATTTGCCTCAGAAATACAAAAAAAAATCAATATACTTGTTGGGTATTAGACACCCTAGAAAAGAAGCTTAACATGTGCAGAGATATATTTAAGTGGATTAAAATAGGAGGCACTGAATAAGAGCCAAGGGTTTATACCACTAATGATTTAGCTAGTGTGAATGCTCAACACTGTTGCCATTCATCGAACATTTGAATGTTTGGAGAATCTGCTGCGCAGCAGATAGCTGCACTTTGTTGGTTTGTCTCTTCAGGTTTTGAAATTATCAGGGATTGGTTAGCTATTTAGTCTTTTTCTGTCGTAATTGTCTATATTTCTATGTTTCTGTGTTAAAGGGCAATATGATTAAAGAGGACAGGAAATCATTTCTAACTGGCAGCTGTTTATAAAATTTTTATTCTCAGAAATGATATGCATTCACCTAAATAATCCATATTTAACTGCACTGGAATAAAAAGTGACATAAAAAGCTATATTTTGCATTGTCTTATTATGGGCAGTATTCTGTTACAGTTCTCTTTATGGAACCAATAATTTGGAGTTTTAACTATGTCATGGTTTGTGCACAGAACTCTAAGCAGGGTTCTGCTAGGTCAGCAGCTCATAATTAGCATTCTGTACGCAAATCATGAGATAGAAAAACTCCACATAAGTGATTCCATGAAGTGAACTGTACCAAAATGATGCCTATAAAAACACAACAATGTAAACTACAGTTTTAACGATCCCTTTTTATTCAGGTAAAGTTAAATATGGATACTTTAGGAGAATGCATATCGTTTCGGAGTATGAGAACTTTATAAACAGCTGCCAATTAGCACAAATTTCCTGTTCCCTTTAATGCTATTTCCCTTCGTCCTGAAAATCTTCTTTTTTCGATGTTAGAGAGCCTATTGCATGTTTGCTAAGACAGCATAGGAAAAAAATGGATAATTTACAGCCTGTCAGAACAGTAGAGAGGAGAACTTTAAAATGAAATGCAATATTTTGTACACTGGGGTTTGTGTCTGACAGAGAAATGCTGATGAGGATTGCACGGATGAGAAGGGCTATACCCTGTTGTCTTGCCCACCTACCAGAACAGCGGTAGTGCTACTGCTTGCTAAGCTGGAAACTTGGGTTTGGGAGCAAACTTGAGTTGCTGAGGGTCTGCTGGGAAGAGGAGAGGCTCATGAGCCTGAGGGACTACACTTCTCCCTCACGGGGGGTGAGAAGAGGGATCATACCTCGCACAGTGCACCTGACAGCTAGTGCAGGCTGGATCACAAGGCAGATAAAAGGCCCAGAAGAGCTGAGATACTGACAGATGTTCAGCGTTGCTGCAACATTGACGTCACAGGGGACAAAGAAATGGAGGAAAAACCCACTGCAGCATAATGATGGATGGCCCCTAGAGGCCTGGCAACTCTGACTGGGGACCATCTGGACCTTGCCTTGGAGAGGCAAGGGCAAGCCCCTCTGAACTCACCATGAGGGGTACGTTGTGGGGGAACAGGGATAGCCCCAAGGATGCTGGGTGACTGGGGTGGTGGAGCTCTCCAGATAGGGAGCAGACTGAGTCCAAGAAAAAGTTGCACTCCACAGAAAAACAAAGACAGGCTCACTTCTGTGTTAAATCACAAAATAAATTTATTCAGCAACTTGGAGTGCAACTGTTTCCTGGACTCGGTCTGTTTGCTTGGGTTAGCCGCCCTTCTGTTGCACCCTTCCAGTTCCACGAGAGCATGTGGACTGTGTTGGATTTTTTCAGATAGAGAGAAGACAAGGGCAAAGAGGATAAACAAATAAAAAAAAATGCCTTTTTTATTTTTATATTAGCTGGATTTTACTCTAAATCATCTGGGCAACTTAGTGCTTGGCATGTCTTTTTAGGGTAGGGATGTTTTGGCTGCAATGCCGCGCCAGCAGTTGACTGCTTATTGTGAGGCAGTTGAGAACTGCTATCTGAAAAGATACGAGATGGTTGCATGAGGCAGTTATCTTAACACTCTGTAAAGTTGCTGTTCACACTAATGACATCACAGTCATGCATAGCAACATTTGTGACATCACTATTATAAATAACAACATTATAAAGCATTCAGAACACACAGTGACAATCTAATATATATATATATATATATATATATATATATACACTCACACACACACACACACACACACACACATATAGGATACGACATGGGTGAGTGAGATATATAGAATAATGGCTGGGTAGGGGGTTATAACAAGAATTTTACACACACACCCACGGTGTGGGATGCCCCATAAACCCCAAGAGTGAAGCTCGAGGGGTTTATAAAAGCATTCCACACCAAGGCGGGGGTGTAAAATTCAAGTTTTGCACCCCCTATCCAACCTTTATTTTATATAATTGCTGGGGAGCACTTTCTCGCCACAGCAATCATATAAAATAAAAGACATCACTAGGGAGTTGCGGACCACTCAGGTTTCAATGGCGATCTGCGGCACATGAAAAAAACATTGCTTGTTTTTTTTTTGGTTGGTTGTTTTTTTTAGTAGCCAAGGTCAAACTTAGCCCAGTTTGTAAATTTTTACTTTTTTATTTTTTGTTATACATTTTTATATACCATTTCCTTGGCTGGGGGGGGGGGTTACCTATGGTTCTCCTCCATCATCAAGCTATCACCTCGGCCGCTGCCCCAGAGCTCTAGAACCCCTATGTTTCCCTCCTCCTGGGCCACATCGCTGTGGGTACTTACCCCTTTCGCAGTGGAAGACCAGACGGCAGACACACCAGGGGAGCTGTTTGGGTGTGACTGTCACAGTGGCGCGCCAGATCCTGCCTTCCTTTTGAGCGTAAGTAGTGGTATGGTTTTGTCCCTGGTTTCACTCCCCCTCCCCCGGCACAGGCATGCAATGATGCCAAGGACTCATCGTGCACACGTCTGCGCCTGGCACGTCTGGCGTCAGCCTGTGTCAATTCCTCAGTGCACCACGCCTTGCACCAGTCCCCAGCCATCGCCAGGAACTGGTACTGCTAGTGTCATTCCTTCCCACCCTCCCTGGAGGAGGAGGAGGAGGACAGCAGTCCCTGGGATGCTCAATCCACCTCCTACCCAGCCGACCCCCAGCACCCGATGTTGCTCCCAACCCCGGGTCGCTGGCGTGGTGCAAGGTGTGGCATCCAGCGCTTCAACCCTCAGTGCCACTGGGCCAACATAAATTCTTTTTAAATTAACTTACCTCCACCAACTCTAACTGCGGTGAACTCTGTGAAGAAGAAGAATGGTGGCGGATGTCAAGTGGACCAGCAGTGGCTGCGCATGCTCAGTGCTAGGTAAACCCAGTATGTGTTCGCTATTATATCTTACAGGTTATAACGGGGAGATTATGACCGGGTTTCCCTATGGGAAATATGCTTCCCAGTTATTACAGTAGAAATATCTTCACAAGTTATACTTGACCTCCTGACCTCACGAGTGTCAAAACCGGGAGTGCAGTCAGAAGAGGTCAAGTGTGGTGGGTGAAGATTTTTCTACTATCTCACTCTCACCCATGTCATATTTAATTTGTACTGCAGGTGTTTTGGTGGTTTTGTGATAGAAAGGATCAGAAGTTACGAAACCAAAAACATACAAAATGTAAACTGGGCCCTTCTGATCAATGGTTCAGCACAAGAGAAGCAAATCAATACATTATAAATCAGTACAGCACCAATCAATACAATCTACAGAACATTCTAGACCAAAACAAAGAAAGGAAACACTGCATCATGAAAAGATATATTTTCATGTTTAATAATAATAATAATAAAATGTATTTGTAAAGCGCAATTCAGCATGTATCAAAGTGCTGTACAGAATTAAAAACATAGCTAAAACAATAAAACACAACAGTGAATCATAAAATACTAATCTCCAAAAGCAAGGTTAAATAAATACTTTTTTAATGTTTAGAAAGATATCAGTTTTTATCTGGCCAGTTGTTTCAAAACATATGTTGTATACATGTGGGATGTGATAAAACTACTATCTTATGACCAACTTGCAAGATGTCACAGTGGAATAATAAACCAATCAGAGAGCAGCTTTAACAATGCTGACATCACAATAGCAATGTGCAGCACAAAAGCCAGCATATGTGAGATGCTTTGTAGACTTAGTTGCTTTCTACTTCACATCTATTTTGCTTGTATTGACTTGTACTCCATTGATAGTGGTACATTCAGCAGACCTCGTGTTGAAGCCCATCTAAGTAGGCCACATCCACCACCCTACCCTCATCTATTTCCCTGGTCACCCAGCCAAATAAATTGATCAGGTTCATCTGACATGACCTCCCCAACCCCCTTGAATCAGTGCTTCCTCTGGTCTTCTAATCTGCTAGATTCAAGATACTCCACTAGCCTTTCCTTTAAAGCATCTCCGTTAACTTTCCCACCACTGATGTCAGGCTGACTGGTCTATAGCTGCCAGCCTCCTCTCTGCTGCCACTTCTATGAAGTGGGTCTACAGCTGCCCTCCTCCAGTCCTCTGGAACCACTCCTGTTTCCAATGAGTTGTTGAATAGGGCTGTCAGAGGTGCAGCCCATTCCTCTCTGAGCTCCCTCAGCACCCTTGGATGTACCCCGTCCGGTCCCATAGCTTTATCCAATTTCAGATTTGCAAGTCCTTTCAAGACTCTTTCCTCTGAGAACGGACTTGTGTCTACCTCCCTCCCCTCAGTGTTCCTGTTGTTTTTATGTGGTCTATCCCCGTCCCCTTCTGCTACGAAGACTGAACAGAAGTATCTCTTCAGGATATCTGCTTTTTCTTGATTCTGCTTTGCACAGTCTCCCACTGCCCTTCTAAACCTCACAATCCTTCCCCTTGTCTTCCTCTTATCACTTATGTACCTGTAACCCCTGTGCCAATTTGGGGGGTTACCAAAAAAATGCCCTGTTGGCATCAGGAGGTGCTCATGCGCCGCTGGGCATGGGCATGGCCCAGGCGGCACGCAAGTGTTTTTGAAGCACCAACCGGCGTGGGGGAAAGGCCGTTGGGGAGTTCTGTCAGAATGATCAAGAGGAGTGGGCATGCTTGCTTTATGGCCTATGGGGAGGCCTTCAGTTGGGGCCGGTGAGGCCTGGGGCTGCGGTTGGGAGATTGCCCCCCAGTCCCAAAAGTAGTTGAAGAAGCACCCACATGCCAGCAGTGGGGCAGCAGATCCAGAGGGTGCAGCAACTGTGTGGAAGGTCAAAAGGAACCTGCCAGCCTCCAATTCCTGTCAGAGTTCAGTGGCTGCCATCGAGGGCCTGAGATACAGAAGTGGCAGTGATGTCTCCGGTGGGGTAAGGTGACAGATAAGTCCCCTGCCCTCCTTGTCCACTTGAGGTATGTGCTGCTGGATTGTTGGGGGCCGTTTGTGCCGTAGGGAGAGTTGGCCCTGGCTTGTGTGAATCCTGCCTGTGGATTGGCAGGAGCCATCTGTTGAAAGGACTGTGCCTGTTCCTTTGTAAAAACAACTGACACCCCCCTCCCTCCTTTTTGAGAAGCGTTGCCACTGACGGGGATACGTGAAGCTGCCACTAGTTTGAGAACAGAGAACATGTCCCAAAGTGAATCGGAGCCCTTTTGGCTCAACAAGGACAGGGAAGAGTGAGTAGGGCCCTGGTTCAAATCTCAGCCCCCCCTCCTCCAAGAGACTGTGCCATGGCTGTAAGGCGTAGAAATTTGGGAACTGTAACAAAATTCAATGAGTGTCCTCCTTAGAGTTTTGTGTGTACAGCTTGAGCTTTTGGACTTAATGAAAATGCCTTATTGCATCTCCTTCCTGTTCTGGACTAAATCATTTGGCGTTCTTAATCTGCTATGATGTGCTTCTGCCTAACCAACTTGTTTTCTAGAGAACCAGCAATTCTGTTGCCACCAGTCGTGAAGGAATGAACTTCCAGCTAGCCTGTACCTCAACGGAAATCCAGCCATCAACAGTGGAATCCCATACTTCAAAAAAACAGGTACTGTGTTTAACCTATTGCTGCCAGTCAATATAATGCTCTCCCCTTTCCCAGAGACAATATTCCATCAAAACCCCTAGACAGGGAGGGAAGGGGGGTAGCTTTCTGGGCTCTTCAATCATTACTAGGGACTGAAAGCTGCTGCCTGCTTGAAGGTAAGCCCCAGTCTGCTTGAGCAGGAGCAAGTGCCAGTAAACAAACTGCCTATCTTGTTAGAAATAAGCTATTGGTGATAGCCAGGGGCAGAGTAGGTTACGTACCTATTTGTTACCCCTTTGGCTATCCTTCCCTCAGTCTGTGCCTTTGCACCACTCACTGCTTTCCCTGCTTCTATCTGCTTTTCCTGGTAAACCTCCCTAGCCTCTTCCCTCTGCATCTCTTTGCACCTCCTGAATGCTATCCTTTTAGCCTTAACCTTTGCAGCCACGTCCCTCAAGAACCATAGTGGTCTTTTCATATTTGCTTGTATGCATGTGCAAACCACACATGTTGTTATTGTAGTGTAGGAGGTTGTGTCTGTACAGCCAATGGATATAGAAATGCCAGAGGCTAGTTTCTCCTGTTCTTGCTCACTTCCTTTGTGCAGAGATTTGTTGTCTTGGCTATGTCATCCTTTAATTTGGCCCCCTGTTCCTCCACCCCACCCAGGCACTTCCTCCCAGCTAGGTTGTCTCTGAGGCATTCACCCATTTATTTAAAATCTGCCTTCCTGAAGTCCAGGACCCTTGTTCTTGTTCTTGTGTGATTTGCTGCCCTTACGTTAAACCACACTGCACAGTGATTGCTGGTCCCAAGGTGACATTCCACCTTGCTGTCTTCAATACTCTTCCTGTTTGTAAGCACCAGGTCCGGTATTGCCCCATCATGACTGGACTACCTTGCTTAGTTGCCTGAGAAACACCTGCCTGCAGGGAGTCTAGGATGTTGCTGTTTCTAGCCGAGGCCACAGCTGGGAGGTTCCAATCTACATCTCGCAGACTGAAGTCCCCCAGCAGCAGCACCACTCCTTTTTCTGCCATTGTGCTGATGGTTTTCCCCATTGTCTTATCCAGTTCCTGTCCTTGTGTTGGAGGTCTGCATATCGCCCCAGTGCACATGGTTACTCTGGCTTGTGTCTCCAGGGTGACCCACAGTACCTCCAGCCCCTCCTTTTCCCCATTTCCCTTGTGTTTCTGTTGTATTGATACCCTCCCTTACATACAGCACAACCCCTCCTCACTTCCTCCCCTCCCCATCCTTCCTGAACTGAGTGTGGCCAGTTATGGCTATTGGTGCACCATGACTCAGTAAATGGCCACAATATCCAGGTCTACCTCTGCCATGATGGCCTCTAGGTCTGGAATTTTATTTCCAAGACTGCTTGCATTTGTACACAGGTGTACCAACTGCATGTCGACACCGCCACAGTGAAGACCATCACAGTGACAGAATTCAACAGAAAGCATCAGGTCGCCATGATGGTCCCACTGGCACCAGTACTGCATCTCCCAGTGTTTCACCCCCTCCCTGAGACAACTCAAACTCGGAGTTGTATATCTAGAGACCGGGGGGATGGGGGTGGAGCCCCCCATATGGGTTGTTCGGGGTGCACAGCCCCCCAAAGAAAATACACCAACATACCCGACAGTACAATGCCAACACTCGGCATTGTGTCTAACATAGATACATAGAAACATAGAATTTGACAGTAGATAAGGACCATTTGGCCCAACTAGTCTGCCCATTTCCTTACCTAATGGATAAGCTGCAGATCCTAGCTAACCAACAGCCTACTTCCTCCTACCCCCGACTAAATTGCCCTATGTCTGTCCCATGCATTCTTGAATTTCCCCACTGTTTTTGACCCCACGACCTCCTCAGGAAGGCCGTTCCATGCATCTACAACCCTCTCCATGAAAAAATACTTCCTCACATTACCTCTGGGCCAATCCCCCATCTTCAGATTGTGCCCCTTGTTCTTGCATCTCTTTTTCTGAAAGATGCTACCCTCTTGGACTTTGTTGATTCCCTTGAGGTACTTGAAAGTTTCTATCATGCCCCCCTCTCCCTCCTTTCCTCGAGGGTATACATATTAAGCTCCTTTAGTCTCTCTTCATATGGCTTATGGTGCAGACCCTGCACCATTTTAGTTGCCCTCCTCTGGACAGCCTCCATCCTGTCTATGTCCTTGCAGAGATGGGGTCTCCAGAACTGCACACAGTACTGTACTCCAGATGGAGCCTCACCAACTGTCTGTACAGAGGGAAAACAACTTCCTGTTTTCTACTGTTGATGCCTCTCCCTATGCATCCCAGTATCCTTCCAGCCCTCCTTACTGCCTTCTCACATTGCTTGCCTACCTTAAGGTCATCAGATAAAACTCCCCCCCCCCCAGGTCCCTTTCCATTTTGTTGTTGTTAGTATCTCTCCCCCATTGTGTACTCTTCCCCCGGGTTTTTGTTTCCCAGGTGCATTACTTTGCACTTCTTTGCGTTGAATCTAAGCTGCCATACATTTGATCATTCCTCCAACCTTGCCAAGTCCCTTCTCATCCTTTCCACCCCACCTTCTCTATCAACCCCGTTACAGATCTTTGTGTTGTCTGCAAAGAGACATACTTTTCCTTCCAGTCCCTCTGCAATGTTACTTATAAAGACATTAAAGAGGACCAGTCCCAGTAATCAACCCTGCGGTACCCCACTAGTAACCCCCCTTTCTTCAAAGTTGACTCTGTTCACTATTACCCTCTGCGTACTGTTGTCCAGCCAATTTTTTACCAGGCTACCACCATGGGACCCACTCCAAGGCTGGCTAACTTGTTTATTAATCTTTGTGTGGGACTGTGTCAAATGCCTTGCTAAAGTCTAGGCAGGCCATGTCCACAGCCCCTCCCTGGTCTACTACTTTGGTCACCCAGTCAAAGAAATCTATTAGACTCATCTGACATGACCTTCCCACTGTGAATCCATGCTGCCTTGGGTCCTGTACCCTGCTGGCCTCTAGGTACTCAACAATTCTTTCCTTCAGAAGTTATTCCATCGTTTTCCCTACCACTGAGGTCAAACTAACAGGTCTATAGTTTCCTGCCTCCGCCTTGCTCCCACTTTTGTGAAGGTGAATCACATCCGCCCTCCTCCAGTCCTCCGGTACCACCCCATCCTCCCATGATTTGTTAAAGAGGGTAGTCAGTGGTGTCACAAGTTTTTCCCTTAGTTATTTTAGAATTCTGGGGTGAATCCCGTCAGGCCCCATTGCTTTGTCCACCTTCAGTTTTAAGAGTTCTTTTAGAACGCTTTCTTCTATGAATGGACTGGTATCAAACCCCCCCCCCATCCAGAGTGTTTCTATTGTTTGGTTTAGGTACTTCTCCCTCCTCTTCTTTTGTGAGTACTGAGCAGAAGTACTCTTTCAGTATCCCTGCTTTTTCACTGCCACCCTCTGCCCACATTCCCTTCCCTTTATTAAGCCTCAGTATCCTTCCCTTGGTCTTTTGTCGCTCCCTAATGTACCTATAAAAGGTTTTATCCCCCTTCTTAACATAGTTGGCTATCTTTTCCTCAGTTTGGGCCTTTGCTATTCTGACTGCCTTCCCTGCCTCCTTTTGCTTTAACTGATATAGTTCTCTGTCATGCTCCTTCTGTTTCCTTATATTTTCTGAATGATATCCTTTTCTCCTTAACCTTCCCTGCCACCTCTTGTGAGAACCATAGTGGCCTTTTCCTTCCTTCCTTTGTTGATTTGCTTTACACAAAGGCTTGTTGCCTCTGTGATAGGCAGTTTTGATTTTTCCCCATTGTTCTTCCACCCCTCCTTCTTGCCTGTTTGCTAGTTCTTTTCTGAGGCACTCTCCCATTTTGCCAAAGTCAGCACTCCTAAAGTCTAACACCTTTGCTTTTGCATGGCTTGACTCTACAGCTGTGTTTATTGTGAACCACACTGTTTGGTGGTCACTTGTTCCCAGATGGCTACCCGCTTCTAAATCTGAGAACCTCTCTCCATCCCCGTTTGAGAGTACCAGGTCTAAGATTGCTCCCTCCTGAGTGGGTTCCAACACTAACTGTCTGAGGCATGCCCACTGCAGGGCATCAAGAATGACCCTGCCATTGGATATGACTGTAGTAAAGATGTTCCAGTTGACATCTGGCATATTCAGGTCCCATATCAACAATATCTCCCCTTTTTCTGTCACTCTTAAGGTTCCTTTTATCATTTCCTTGTCCATTGCCTCCCCCCTGAGACAGGGTCTGTATACAACCCCATGCGGATTGTGGTGCCATGTCCTGTTTCCTCGGTGACCCACAGTGCCTCTTCCCCTTCTTGTTTACACTTCAGTTCTGTTGCATTGATTCCTTCCCTTATGTAGAGAGCTACTCCTCTTCCTCTTTTACCCTCCCTGTCCCTTCTGTAGATTGTGTACCCTGGTACGTTGACATCCCAGTCATGGTTCTCTGTGTACTATGTTTCTGTGACTACCACGATATCCAGGAGTCCCTCTTCCATCAAGGCCACTAGTTCAGGGAGTTTGTTACACAGACTATGGGCATTGGTACTCATCGTTCCCCATTTTTTGATGGCCTCACCCCTTTTAGGCCCATCCCTATCCTTACTGCCTTTTTCTGGATTTACCCCTGTCCTGCTCCCTATTGACTTCTCTACCTTTGTGTCTACTTCACTAACTACCCTGTTTTGTGGGGGGAGCTGGGATTTCCCTGCTTCTCTTCAATGCCTCCCCCCTTGGCTAGTTTAAACACTTCCCAATGAAGCATTTAAACCTATTACCTAGGATCCTAGTTCCCCTCCCAGACAGATGCAGACCATCACACCAGTATGGGCCTGTATCCCTCCAGGTGGACTCCCCCAGTCCCAAATGAAGCCAAATCCCTGAGCTCCGCACCAGTTTCTCAACCAGTCATTGAATCCCATGGTGTGGAGTACCCTAGCCTCACCTATGCTATAGACAGGTAACACTTCCAAGAAATTTACCATGCATGTTACTTGTCTAAGTTCCTTCCCCAACTCCACAAACTCCTGCTGCACTGCTCTGATCCCATTCCCAACCAGGTCATTTGTCCCTAGGTGGACAATGACATCCAGCTTCCTCCCCCATGACTGTCACTTTCAGAGATGTTGGCGCTGTAGATATCGACTCACAATAGGTAAAGCTTGTACACATGACCCTCCGCATCTTTCACCCACGCTGCCTGCAACCCTCCTTCCTTCCTTCCCTTGTGCCCCACCTCATTTAACCCTCTCTTTCTGCAACTTTTGTTCCCAACCCTCCTGTCCTCTATTACTCTTCTGTTTCCATTAACCTCCTCCCTAGGGTATTTTCCACCCCTCGAGTCCTCTCATTCTACTGCTTCAGTCTGTGTGTGGGGGGAAGGACAGTTTATGCCTCCCTTTGTCTTTCCACCACCCCCTCAGTTAGTATAAATGCTCAACAAAGTAACATTTAAATTGTCCACTAAGGACTGTAGTTCCCCTCTCAGACAGATTCAGGCCATCACCTCTGTCTAGGCCCACATTCCTCCAGGTTAGTCTCCAGTCCACAACCTAGCTGAACCCCTCTTCTCTGCACCATTCCTTCAACCATGAGTTGAAGCTCCTGGTGTGAATTACCCTATCTTTTCCTTGCCCTAGACAGGCAGCTCCTCAGTGAAAGTCACCATGTGTGACATTTGCCTTAGGCCCTTCCCCAGTTCTCTCAGCTCTCCCTACACAATCCAAGCCCTGCCCCTTGCTATGTCATTAGTCCTCAGGTTGACAAAGACATCCAGCTCTCCCCTCTGCCCTGCTGCCCTAGCAATCCTTAAAGATCTGCTGTCCATCCCTCTGTGCCATGGTGCCAGGTAGTCACCTTACCATTCCCTCTCACATCCTTCCTGTTACCAGATCTACCTCTCTGAAAACTAAGTCCCCTACCAGAAGCTGCTTCTTCCTCTGCTGGGTTCCTCTACCTACCACCTTGGGTCCTGCACTACAAAGGATCCCGACATCCTCCCTTGCTACTACTTTGGGTGCCTCCTCCAGGCAGTCCTGTCCCACAAGAATGGCAAAGGAATTTTGTAGTGGCACAGGTTGAGGAATGTGCCCCTGACCTGCCACTACCACCCTTCTAGAGCCTACCATAGTCAAGCAGGCCCTTCTTCTCCTAAGCAACCTCTGGGTCACCAGCAGTAGGCTCGTTGGCTCGTGGGTGGGGGACAAGGTCCTCTGGATCCTAGCCAGCTTGGCTTGGAGACCAGTGACCTCCTACCTCAGCCTAAAGAAGTGCGCATACATGAGCCAGCTCCTCAGTCTCCAGAATGTCTCCCAGAAAACAGCAGCTCAGCATCCATTGCACTGCACCACTCCCGTAACTGACTTGATGCATTGATACGGGCTGCTATCAACTGTACCTTATTTCCCACCCACACATACTTTCTATCAGTATTTGCTTTATTACTCTACCCTACACCTGACTCCCAAGTAAATTAATGAGTCCTCCAGTGTCAATATAGCCATCATGTGGATCTGAAAGAGGCTTCTAAAGCCAGAATGACTATTAGGAGGGCCTCTGACACAGTTGCTATGGTGTGGGGTCACAAGGTAAACAAGATGACTTTCTGTTTGGACTCAGTCCCAAAATCTTATTTCTAAAGGGCTCCTGTTTCAAACATAATAGTGCCCCCTAGATGTTGTGCACACCTGCACTTAGGCATGCAGTCAGTTGAGGCTGCCACCAGGGAAATCCTCAATTTTGTCGTGAATGCAGATGCTGTCCTCTATTGGTATCAGGTGGTCACATCTGATGTGTGGCAAGAGCCATGATAAATGTGGCGCAGGAAATGCTGAATATTTTCTCCTTCCTATGCAGCTCCCCTCCTGTCCCCTGCAGAAGAGTCGAAGTCCTCAGGGCCAGAGAGGAGGAAGACTGGTGGTGGCAGGTGGCTGGGGCCTTGTTGAGCCAAGGTAAGTTCCATGCTTGGGGGTTACATCTGTTATCTTGACACCCAACTTATTTATTGGGTATACCACAATCACCATCTTAAAGGCTGGGTATAATACATCATAATGGGTTACTGAACCAGTCAGACAGCAACTTTTAAAATATAGATGACATCACAATAGCCCTGTGCAGCACTGAATCCATCAGTTCATATTAAAGAGAAACAGTTACATCTTCATACAAAATCAGATTTGAAGGTTATGCTTAGTAAACTGTGTCAGTGTCAGTGGTTCAGTAGGTAGCACACTCGCCTCTGAGGCCGGGGAGATCAGAGGGCTGTGGGTTCAGTTCCCACATCTGGCACTTGGGTTAATATCCCAGTACTGACACTGTAGTGCAGAATGAGAGGGGTGCTGCACTTCTGAGGTGCCGTCTTTCGGATGAGACGTTAAACCGAGGTCCCATCTGCCTGGATTGGTGGTAGTTCAGGTGGCACTTATCGAAAAGAGTAGGGGAATTTCCCCAGTGTCCTGGCCAAATTTCCCTCATTCACTGAAAAAAATGACCACCAACAACTTAATCTGGTTCAAGGTCAGTTGGCATTCATCTGTATCCCCCTCCCCCGGGTTGTGCCTGAAAATAGGCAGGATTTGTCTAATGCACTTACCGGTCAACAAAAAAACTGAACTAAACTGATGTTGTATAAATCTAACATGCAATGACCTGACCGAAAATACCCGCTTTCATCATTTATGAGGGGACACGACTTTCATAACTGACAGAGTGTGAGGTCTTGCCCCCTCACGCTTTAAAGAGAAATTGCATATTTGGAGTTAGGCCATTGCATATCCACCGTTTTTCTAGTAATTTGATTTCTATTTGATTTTTATGTAGTTCCATGCTCTGCAAAGTTCTGTTGTTCAACATTTGTAGGGCTTACTGTTATTTTATATCTGCACACTTTTAAAAAGGCTGGAAAATTGTTTTCAGATACAGTATTATATGAAAGGCACTTTATTTTTTAGGTTCCGTGTCATAAAAGCGATTGTAAAACAGCGATCGCTATTATGGCGAGTGTATATCGCTGAAAAGCAAATCAGCGATTTATATTTAAGGCAGCCCAACATCCAGATATTAAAAAAGTGTCTTTGAGGGGGGCTTTGCCCCCCTGCACCCCCATGAATTAGGATTCCCAACTCCAGAGGGGTGCATGTCGACGAGAGGACAAAGTCCGGATGTTGGGTAAAAATTAAGTGCCCCAGCTCGCAGCTGTGGCAAAATGTAACCCACTCCCCATCCCAAACCCAGTATTTGCTGTGCCAGAGCTAGCCACCCACACCACCATGCCACACGGTATGCAATTCTTCCTTCCCTGCCCTCCTCCCTTCCCTCACTATTCCCCTTCCGTTTGCCCTTCCCGTAGTTTAAGTTCCATACCTTGCTATTCTGCAGGGTAGCGAGAATAATAACACTCAAAATGAGTCACTATTTTTGTAGTCGCACATTTTGGGTCACTATTATTATATGACACCTATTTTTATTTTTTATTTAAAAGTTTTAATAAGAAAGACCACGTGAGTTG
Organism: Neoceratodus forsteri; assembly: GCA_016271365.2. Classification (NCBI taxonomy): domain Eukaryota; kingdom Metazoa; phylum Chordata; order Ceratodontiformes; family Ceratodontidae; genus Neoceratodus; species Neoceratodus forsteri. Next base: position 252,633,166 of record CM028137.1, on the reverse strand, counting down.
AGAACTGCTGGTTTCCAGAAGCATCCTGGGAAAAAGTGTACAGGGGAGCAGCAAGTAAAGGGAAGGAGTGGTGGGACTGAAAGTGGTGAAGTAGGGAGGGAGAAAAGTACAGGAGGAAGAAAGGGCAAGGCAGTATTATTTATATGGCACCCTATCCCTCAGGCTCAGAGCGCCTTACAAGGAAGAATAGTGAAAAGTAAAACAAAAGATGGGTAATAAACATAATAATGAACCCAGGTAAAAAACCTGACAGGTGGCAACCCTACTGACCGTACCCTGGATCCTGCAGAGAAGGCCACAGCATCCACCCTATGGCTTGTAGAAGTGATGGAAGTGCCAGGTGATGGCTATGAGAGCTGAGTGGGACCTGCCCAGCCATGTGAGTGACTGCCACTGTGACGTTCCATCGGCCACGTGTGTGTACGTATGTGTACATACGTATAGGTGCATGCATATGCCAGTGTTGGGTGACACATTGAGTGTGGACCACACTACTGTTTCCATGTCACCCAAAGTGTAGCCATCTGTGTGCAGATCCACAGCTGTGCCCCTTGTGTTGTTGCCTGTGTATTCACCGATTCTGGGATGTGTGCTCCCTGGGGATGGAGTGTGTGAACATTGCTGCTGCTGGGGTGTGTGCCCACTGATGCTGGAAGTGTGTTCAACGGTGATGGGATGTGTGCTCACTGGTGCTGGGTGTGTGTTCACAGGTGTTGGGATGTGTGCACACTGGTGCAGGGACATCTACCCACTGGTGCTGGGTTGTGTGCCCCATAGTGACAGGGTGTGTGCCCACTGGTGTGGGGGAGTGGGGTATGTAGGGACAAGGGGGGTAGAGGCACTGCACTGCACACAAGGGTAAAGTATCACCGTATGTTGGGCATGTATGCTGCCTCAGCCAGCACACAGCTCTGTACATAACGTTGTTGCATAACTCTTCTCTCTTCTCCCATCATACACCATCCTGTACTGGGCACAGCAGAGGATGCCCCAGGACCATCTCAGTGGCAGCTGCCCCTGCCACCCACCCATCTGTGCCATCTGGTGGGCAGCAGCAAAGAGGATGTGGAAGAAGAGAACAATGAGACCTACATCAGGAGCTGGGGACAGAAGGGGTCTGCCTAGACCAGGAGGGGCTGTTCCTGCCAACCCCCATATCAATGAGGCCCAGCTTCTGTTCCCTTATGGCCCAGTGGCCACAGTGGTGTAGCCCACCACAGCTCCTGGTACAGCCATGGCTGAGCCACCCCATTATACCAGCTGCCGCACAGCTATTGCCCTGTCACCCTCGGTCAATACCGCAGGGCCAGCCACCATTGTGCCTCCCCATGATCCATTCCCCAGCATGGCCACAGCCCTGCTGCCCCACGGTCATCCAACTGGGCCAGCAACAACCAGCCTGCAGCCTCAACAATGAACTGCAGCACCTACTGTGGTACAGCCACAGCCTATACAGCAGCCAAGGGTGCAACCACCAAGAGTATAGCCTGACCCTGTCCCAATGGAGCTTCCCCAGTGACAGCAGGATGTGGCCAACAACTGACAGCTGTTGCAGTTTGCTGTGGAAACACAGAGTGTCATGCAGTAGGAACTGACATGCCTCCACCAAATGCTGAATGAGGACATGCAGCGTGACAAGGAGCTGGTGAAGGCACGTCATGCAGAGCACATGGCAGCCCTACATGACCTGCACCAGGATCTGACCACTAGCATGGAGCTACGGCACCGGGACATAACTACCTGCATGGATCACCAGTGTGTCACTGTGGTGGAGGCTGCAGCCATGGTAGTACACACTACGAGGGCCAGCCATAGCCCTGGCCTGTCCAGTGGGTGTAGTGCCACTCCGTAGAGGACACCACGGCATACACCCATGCCATGCAATGCCGAAACGAGAATGCCCAGCACACCTGGGACTCCCAGACAACCAAGGACACAGCACACACCGTGTCACGACCAGCTACTCCCCAGGGTTGGTTCCCCTCGGGGCCATGGCCACGTAAAACCATCCCCATGCTCATCCTCCATACTGTGGATGAGGTCCCACTCCAGCTATACCAGGTACAGTGCAAACATGCTGTCCATACCTGGGGAGGTGGTAGGGGATGCATGTAGGTTGTGCATGTGTCACTCCTAGGTGGTGCTATCCCTAAGGTTACTACCCCTGCCTGTATTTCTGACCACAGGTTGAGGGGCCTGGACTCAGTATTAAGGTGCCTCCACCCAGAGTAACAGTAAGGGGGGGTGACTGTCTAATCTACTATAGCACTCTAGGAAACTGTAACCACCCACGAAACCTCCTAGTGGCTTTGAACCTTTAACAGCAGTTAACACACAGTCAGTAGGTAGCAGTTATAATGTGCACACACCCTTCACACTTACCACCAGGGTCCGGCCTTCAGCAATATCCCTGGACACCTCTGCAAAGGCAAAGTTAGCAAACAAATATACACTTCTAGTACTGTGACCCACTAATAATAATATGCACATAGGCCAGGATAAATGTGAAACAACAATCAGATTTATTCAGGGGTCGTGAACAAAGAAGGGGCGTGAATTCAGTTAAATGATTGGTATTCTGATTTAGTTCAGGTTCTTGTTATGCACTTTCTAGTCCCGAATAAATATTTCTACAACACTGGGTATCCAGGATGGAATGATGGCTGGCCAGAGGTGTTGCCCGGGGGTGGCCAGTGTTGCAGCTGTTGTTGGGGCCCTTGATGGAAAGAAAAGGCAGTTAGCATGCGCAACAACAAGGTGATTATTTTGTGATCCTGGTTGATTGGCCGAGTCTCGTGAAACCCAGAGATTTAAAGAAGAAATTAGAAGGTACCACAGATAATTAAGTGACTTGTTGCAGAGAGCTACCCTGGTTGTACTCACGCTACCAGTTGGCTGTGATGTTACTGGCGATATGAAGACCTTGTGTTGTTCACAGATGAGCAAGGGGAAGTGGGGCCATCACAACACATCTCCTCTTCACGGCCTTTCCCTCCAGGTGGCCACAACCTGTGAATTGTTTCTGCGGAGGGGCTGGATCCCCAAAGACAGTCTCTCACCGAGGACAGTCTCTGGTGCAAGGCAGTTGGTCTGGGCCGGGCTGGCAAAGGCCCAGGCATGATGAGCATGTTGGCAAAATTCTGTTTGGTTTGCTGGCGAAGCCTCCAGCTGGCATAACAGATTGGGTCGTGAATAGGCAGGCCTCACCCCACAAGGAACATTCAGCACATTTAAATCAAACAGCATTAACTTTTCTGCAGATCGGATACAGTCTGGTTGCTATTGCACTAGATTCACTGAGCAAACCTCTCGATCCAATATCAGTCTCACACTTTAGCTGGGCCGAATGCTTCACAGGTGCAAATCTTTGGTCCAAATCACAAGCAGTGCTTTTAAACCCTCCAGTACTTTCTGCCACAGTTTCAGTCATATATCAGATGATTCCGAGTTCTGCAATCAGGCAGTCCGATGCAGGAGAAACAGTGGCAGGGAGGCAAGTTAGGCCTCTTCCCGCCGATTCCCCAAGCTCTGTACAGGGAGCCGCTGCTTGAAAGCTCGAGCTGTTCACTCTCCAAGCTCCAACTCTAACTGATCCACTGTCTCTTACAGTTCTGGATATTTCCCTTGGATTCCTGAGACTGGGATGACTGGGGAAGCTGTCAGTCACAGGTTGGACTCCTTCTTCAGTTCAGTTTAGATGCCAACCTAAAAACTACCAAAACTACAGTTTTTCCTTCCCACGAGACACTTGGGCTAAAGACTCTTTGAGGTCTCCAGAGTCCTATTGGTCCACTTACTGGAAGTCCCAGACCAAACATGGTGGTTCCCATTCAGAAAGGCAAACTGTAAAGAAAGTAGGTTAAACAAACTTCTCTAATTCAAATATAACAATGCACTAGAGGTAGATAAGTACAGTTCCCATTCAGGCTCCCTCTGCACTATTATTGACTGCAGAGTGGAGAAAATTAGAGTGGTGTCTGGCCGGTCGCAAGCCCTAAATCACTCAGACCCAACCCAGACCATTCACTATACACATACTGGCTAAATTCTCAAAGGGACAGGTGCGGAGGCACAGCATGGCACTCTCATATAAATAAACAGAAACATACCCTTGGATCCATTACCTCTACAGGATGGCAGTGGGCATGAAAGAAGCCCAGGAAGATATTAAGGTGTAACCCCTAAGTGGTGCTATCCTAAGGGCTACTACCCCTGCCTGCGTGCATAGGCGCATGTTGAGGGGCCTGAGCTTGTTGAACAGGTGCCTCCACCCGGAGGAATGGTTCTGGGGTAGCATAACTGCTGTTAGTATAGCCCTCTGGGATGCAATAACCAGTGGTGTAAGTGGTAGACAAGAAGTACAGGAACTCACGCACTGGCAATTATGAAATGCAGAATGAAGATCTTCAATCTGAAGTACAGTGGTGTCAGGACACAATCTAATTCAACACTAGTAGATTCAGTTAGAGATATTGAAGTATTTCTAGGAAAGCAGCATTGTTGTACAAGTCAAATGTTGTTATGGAAACCCTGATTGCAGATCACAGGTCCAGAAACTGTCACTATGTTTCTGGTTTAAAAATTTCAGGTTCAGTGTCAGCGTAAAGAAGTACAGGAACTCAGTTCCTGCTGCAAAAAAGGTACAGAACTGAGTTCCTGTGTGTTCCTGTTCACTTTCATCACTGGCTATAACCCCCAACAACCCCTCTAGTGGCCTAAACAGTATAGCAGCAAAACATTCACATGCAGCATATGGCAGTAATGACTTGCTCACACCCCTTGCACTTACCACCAGGGCTGGATCCTCTGCAGTTGCTCTGGAGATCTCCTGTAAAGTAAGACATGTAAAGCAACAGTTCAACAGCAGTACAATACCCCCACCAAAAAGATACACACTGTCACAACCCCACTCAGCAGGTCAGGCCCTCTGCTCCCACAGTGCCAACCTCCGAGGGCAGTATTGTGAGCAGTTAACAGAACAGGGTAACCCTACTGTCTGTTTTGTGGGTTCGAATCAAACTTTGTTCTCAAGTTCTGGAGGGATTCAAACTGTGAACCTCTTGCTAGCGTACCCAATGTACAGGCTCAGATAATTCTGCTCTTCGGGGGGGCCAGATAACTTTGGTCTCAAGTTCTGGAGGGATTCAAACTGTGAACCTCTTGCTAGCGTACCCAATGTACAGGCTCAGATAATTCTGCTCTTCGGGGGGGCCAGATATCTTTTGCCTACGGGCACCTAACCAGGTGTACAAAATGAACCCTTAAAACTCTATTAAAGACCTCAGAATACACTCTTACCTTTTCCCAGTTTGGTAAAACCAGTAAGCTTTGTACAGTGTCAGCTTTAACCATATATGCTTCCCTTGTCAAAGAAAGAATTTCAAAGGCACACCAGGTAGTCTCTAAAAATAGAGGTTTACTTAAAATAGATAAAAAAGTAAAATGTAAAACACAGAACCATATATCACAAAACATACAATCTTTTAAAACAATAAGGTTTAAAAAGTGCAAATTCCTACCAATAATACACTTAGACCTGTCTAACTAATGTATTCTTATCTTCTTATAGTGCTGTAGATGTTTATTTTTTCAGAGTCCAAATATGTGTGTGTGTAAAGGTCTGTTACAGCATAATTAAAACACTGTCTTGACCCTGCCTTCTCCATGATGCCACCTAGCTCCTCCTCTGTTTATTAAAAATCATACAATCAGGATGTCTCGTGTCAGGAGATAAATTAATAGGTGACATCAGCAGAAAAAACTTGTTTCCGTTATGACTTCCCAATTAAGTCAGTCATTTTTCAAGTCCTTTCTTTCATCCATGAGCAGCATCCTCTCACAAGGACATCAAAGGACCTTTTATGACTTCACACCACAGTGACATAACCTGTATTCTTTTTCTAAACATCATAAAAGTTTATGATTTTCCAGCCTAGCAGCTGGCAGCTACAATTAAGCTAGATAAAACAGGAGATCCTTACTATAAGTTTCTTCTAGCCTGTAATTATCTCCTGGCTTTTATCTTTTAGCTGAAACAGCATGTCTCATGAGAAACACTCAATAACACATTTTTATATTACAAAAAGCATAGATTAATCAGAACCAGCTGTACAAGCGTCACACACACTAGCCAGGTTAAATGCAAAAAGAACAGAATCTGATTTATTCAGAGGGAAGCGAACAGGGGTGGTGCATGAATCTAGCTGATGATTGACAGATCTGATTCATTCAGGCTGAACATGCATGCACAGTAAGTCCCTTGTATACAGTTACACAACCCTGGGTACCCAGTTGTTAAGCAGGCTAGCCTGAAGAAATGCCCAGGGTAGGCCGGTGTTGTAGCTGTTGCTGGGGCCCTTAGGAAAGAAAACAATTAGCATGCACATCAACCCAGAATTTGTAATCCAGAGCCGGATGGCTCAGTTCATTGTAATAAACCTAAACAAATAAATCAGATGACACAAAATGATTGCAGCTTTGTTGAAGGGAGCTACCCTGATTGGTACTCATGCAACCCAGACCAGGAGACGGGACTGATGAGATGAAGACCTCTGGATGGTGTTCTGGAAGCAGGGCTCACACAACTCACCGAGGTGGTCACTGCCTGTTCGATGGTGTTGAGCAGGGGGCCGAATCCCCGAGCGGGTCTTTCGTCAGAAAATGTCTCTGCGATGGGAGCGGCAGTCTAGGCCGAGATGGCAGGGCCCAGACCAGAGCAGGCAGTTCAGATTTAGTCCGTGCGAGTGCTGGAGCAGCTTCGAGCTAGCATAACACACTTGAAGGTGGGAAACCAAATTGTGACCCACACAGCACATTCAGAACACTTATAAGCAACACAACTCTTAGTCACAGTTCGGATAAAGTCCAGTTGCAATTTAGCAGAAGTTCTTCGCAAACCTCTCAATCCATGACTCACTTCAGTACCTGGAAGGTCGATCGCTTCTGGAGCAAGTCTTCTGTCCCAAATTAAAGCAATGGTCACTCTCTTTCTCTTCAGGCTTCAGATCTCAAACAAAGGAATTAGATTTAAGTCCAACTTTCACATTCACAGGATTTCTCACTTGAAGACGTGACATGTAGGCCAGCGTAGCCTTACTGCTGATTCTCCTGTGCTCCTACGTAGGAGCAGCTGCTTGATGGCTCGGGCTGTTCACTCCCCAAACTCTAGCTCACAACTGACTCTACTGCAGGCAGTTCTGGGGGTTTCCTCTGTGATCCAAGAGGTTTGTTTGGCTGAGGGAACTGTCTGTCACAGCAAGGGCTCCCCCTCCAGGTTCTTTTAGACGCCAAACCTTAAAAACTAAATTCCTACAGAAATTCAATCCCACAAGACCTCTGGGGACAGTCTCCAGTTTAGGTCCCCCGAGGTTCTGAATGGTCCAACTCTGGCAGTCCAGAACCAAAATGGTGACGCTATGCAAAAAGTCCATGCTCCAAGAGAAGGCAGGTTAGACAAATTACTATATTATCATTAATAAAACGTATAAACAGTAAATGAACACAGTTCCTAACAGAACTCCCTCTCCGCATATAGCAACTGCAGAATGGAGCAGAAGTACCACTCGCCTGGCTGGTCATGAGTTCTAAACTACTCGGACCCAGCCCAGACTAATTTCTAACACAGCATAATGACTCTCTTAAAGAGACAGGCATGGAGGCTTTCTATAGCACTCTCATGTGGACACATACAGCTACTGCACACACAGGACACCATCCTGACAGTGGGCATTAGGCAGCCCAGGAAGACATTTTAGTAAACCCTAATTAGTAGGGAGGTTACAAAGGTAAACCTCAAATTAGTGGGGGGGTTACACATGGGTACTCCTCGCCAACATGTTCCCCTTCCCCCCCAGGTACTCATGTGACACCAACATCTGCTGCTGTGTCCTAGCCCAGTCGGTCTTACCCCTGGCAGGGATGCCTGGTACTACTGCAACCCACCCCCCCCCGCTGGCGGGTATCTAAGAGTACAGGCCTGCTCCTCCCCCTAACATGGCCAGTCTTTGTGTATACCCTATTCCCCCACCTTGAAGGCCAGTATTTTCATCAAACTCCCACCTTTTGCCCCCTTGTCTCACTGGCATGTAGCTATGTTGACACCTCTTTAACACGCCCCGATGAAATTAACTTGATATGTGTGTGTGCTCTATTTGATACCTCCCCTGCCTGGTTGCAATGTATTTCTGTTCCCCCCTTTTGTTACCCCCACGCCTGGCTGCAGAACACTAGAAGGGGGGCTTAAATATCTTTGCTTAACTGCAGCTCAGGTCACAGGCCCAGCGGGGGCATTGCCTTGAGGTACAGAGTCTATGATGATTAGCCCAGTCAGTTGCAGGTGATTTCTGTGCATTGTCTTTGCAGCTCGTGGGTCATTCTCTGGACGCACTTTGTAAACTGGCAGGTCCTTCAGCTTGCTGACAACTATGTACTGGGTGTGGTGCCACCTGTCGGCTATCTTGTGTTTTCTGTGGAATCCCAAGTTTCTTAACGAAACTCGATCCCCAGGTTGCAGCTCTTGGGCCTTAACATGTTTGTCATGTCTTTCTTTCTTTCTTTGCTAAGTTTTTCTTGGCAGCCATTGTGTGGGCTAACTGATAAGCATGATTGACCTGAGCTTTGAGCTTTTGTACGTACTGGAGATAATTCTCTGCTTGGACTCCATCGGGGGAATAGTCCAAAATAAATATCAACAGGTAGCCTTGCTTCTCGACCAAACATTAAATGATAGTGGGACAATCCAGTTGCATTGTTACGAGTACAGTTATATGCATGAACCAAAGTGATTATCTGCTGACTCCATTGCGGCTTGTCTCTGGGATCAAATGCACCCAGCATCTCCAATAATGTTTTATTAAATCTTTTGGGCTGTGAGTCCCCTTGAGGATGCTAGGTGGTGGTTCTTGATTTTCTTACCCTCCAGAGTGAGAGCATCTCTTTAATTAGATGGCTTTCAAAGTCTCTCCCTGGACAGAATGAATTCACTGTGGGGCACTATAATGGACAAATAATTTCTCTACAAGCACTTTGGCTACAGTGGCTGCTTTCTGGTCCTTGGTTGGATAGACCTGTGCATAGCAAGTAAAATGGTCAGTCACAACCAGCACATTTCCAGTGTTCTTTTCATCGGGTTTTAAATACAAGAAGTCGATATATACGAGCTCTCTGGGCACACTGGTGCAGATGTTGACTAAACACGCTGCTTTCTGAGGCTGAGCTTTTCTTTGAAGACAATGGCTACATGTTTTGCTATGGACGTCAATGTCAGCACCCATCTTGGGGCCAATAAAACCTGGTGTTTCACCTGTACCATTAGCTGCCTTCAAAAGTCTTATCCAACAATCATTTACGGAGTCCTGCAACTGCTTCCAGCACCGAATCTCTGACTCTCCCTCCTACCTGTCTGTCACCTCCCCCTACTAATGGCACCTTTTCACCCCCATACCCTCCCCTTACCCTTAGACTTACCGTGATGACTAATGTAGCTATGACAAATCCTGGAGGTATTACAATTGCCCCCTCCCACCACTCCTAACCTCTCCTCCCTCCACTATCCTTGGCGCATCCTGTGCCCCTTGCTTTATAGTCTTCTTCTAGGCCTCGTAATGCTTTGCTGGTCTAGACCTCATCCAATACAATATTGTACTCTACTGTCTATCAGAGACCTGTCTTGCACAGAACTCGCACACAGCAGTATGCTGACTGCCTTTGGTACCACGCCTGTAAATTATGCTGCCTTGTTCTGTTCTCAGTGTCAAGTCTTACATTACTATTTGTAAATTATTGTACAGCACTGTGCCAAGCCACACCATTCTCACTTGAAATGACTGTACATAGACTGCTAATGTTGCTACACCTACGCCAAATTGTTGTATTGTAACTTCTTGTTGTTGTTTAAACCACCAGGTCCATCTTGTAAATGAGCCCTGCTCAACGGTGTTCCACCTGGTTAAATAAAGATATTGATTGATTGGTTGAAGTCTGAAGTTCTATCGTAACCCAAATGTTCCATTTGGTCATGAAGAGCATGTAAAACCTCACTTTTGAATGAAGAAGGCAGCACTAGATGTTGTCTGATGACCTGGCCTTGTCCATTCATGGTCTCTCGGTAAAGTAGCTTGTTGCACAATTTAAGGCTAGGCCCCTCTCAGAATAATAAAGCAGTTCTCTGGTCTTTTGAGCGAAGCTTGGAAACACCTCTTCCAGCAATGATGGCATCCAACACAGGCTTAATCACGGGGTTGTTGTATTGCTCCCTCTGGATGTCAGTTGGGGTAAATTAAGGCAAAGTACTTATATCTAATGTTGTGAAATTGCAGTAGGCTGCAGGAACATAGGTGTCAGGAGGTCCCAAGCAATTGACTGTTTTAGAGGATGGGTGCTCATCTTTGTCAAACTTGTGGCAAAGTGCTTCAACAGATTGTTCGGACATCCTCACCCACTCACAGCTGGACATAGGCCTTCTAGCTAGGGCACTGGCATCAATGTGATTCAGGCCTGGACGGTACTCTACTGATGATTAGTCATAGGTTGAAAGTGCTGATAACCAAAGGTGCCCAGTGGCATCTAACTTAGCTGAGGTTTGAACATACGTGAGGGGGTTGTTGTCAGTCTTTACCAGAATTTTTGCCACCATAAAGGTATTCATGGAATTGATCTACTATAGCCCACTTCAATGCGAGAAACTCCAGTTTGTGCACTGGGTAATTTTTTGTGTGATTTCTTTTGTGTCAGACTTCTGCTGGCAAACACCACTAGGCATAATCCTTCCTCATACTCCTGGTGAATCACAGCGCCAAGTCCCTTTAAACTGGCATCGGTATGCAACATGTAAGACTTAGTTGGATCTGCATAAGCGAGTACAGGGGCACGGGTAAGCTGATGAATTATATCATAAAACTGCAGCACATTCTTTGGTCCACCTTGCCCCGAATGGTTCATTGGTTTTGAAATAGTCCTTAACCCCCTCTTTTACAGCACTCTTTTTATATTTTCAGTTTGTTGGTGGCTACCCTTGAGTCAGGTTAAGCAGAGGGTGAATGACTTAGGTATAATCTTTTATAAAATGGTGGTAGTAGCCACAGAAACCCAAGAATCTTTGCAGTTCTTTGAGAGTGTTAGGTTGAGACCAGGTGGCTAAGGCTTCCACTTTGCTTGGATCAGTTTGAATGCCCTCCGAGGACACAATGTGGCCTACATATATTACAGCTTGCTGGAAAAATTGGCATTTATCAATGGACAATTTCAAGCCAAAATCTTCTAGCTGATCCAAGACCTTCAACGAGCGAGTTTCGTACTCTCCAAGTGTTTTGCCAAACACAATGACATTGTCCAGGTAAACTAAGCATTCAAGTAGGTTCATGTCTCCTACAGCTCGTTCCATTAATCTTTGGAAAGTGGCAGTAGCTCCAGAGATGCCCTGGGGCATGCGCAAGAATTTGTAAAAACCCAAAGGACAGATGAATGCAGTTTTCTCTGCATCTTCTGGTGCTACTGGGATTTGGTAATACCCACTCCTGAGATCTAAAACAGAAAGCCACTGGCTCCCATTAAGGCAATCAAGGGTATCCTGGATGTGAGGCATTGTATGTTGGTTTGGTATAATTCTTTGGTTGAGGGTCCAGTAGTCCACATACATCCTCACTGAACCATTCTTCTTTCGAACTACCACAATGGGAGATGCATACTGGCTATGGGATTCTTGTATGATTCCAGCTGCTACATCTCTTGGAGATGGCGAAGAACATCGGCAATGTCTCCTGGTGCCAATCAGTGGGATCTTTCATGAAATGGTCTCTCATCATGGAGACTGATGTAATGCTCTGCACCAGTGATGCATCCGACATCCCATTCTCTCAAGGAAAACACTTTGCTCCGCTGAATCAGTTTTCTACTGACTTTTGCTTTCCACGCTTCAGGAATGGGAGAGTCCCCAGCATTGAACAAATCTGGAATTACTTCGTCATCCTCTTCAGTAAGGTGCTTACTAGGCAATACAGAAGTATCTACGCATTATACAATAGCCAGGATGCAACCTCGGTTGACTTTAATATCCCAGTCAGACATATTTTGAATTTGAACCACCACTCACCTAGCATAGGCATGAGCTCTGGCAGGCAGGATGCTAGGCTTAACTAGAAGGCCCTCTAGCAGCTTCCCCCTTCTGGGGCATCCAGCATAAGAATCTTCTTTTTGACATCTTTCTTTATTCGCACTTCGCCACTAATGGTACACTGAGCATTGGGTGGCAATACAAGTGGTGCTGGATCTTTTTTCCATACAACTCCCACTGGCTCACCCTTGTCAACCCCTTTGGCCTGCAGCTGTAGGTCATACGCTCTGCGCACCGTGGCAGGTATGTCTAAGGCTCGGCCAGTCCTCCTTGCTTGCTTCTACTGGCACAGCTGGGCTAGCCAGCCAAACATGTGGGCATTAGTGCCAATTAACAGAGGGATACCATCATACATTCCAGTCGGTGGGCATACCAAAGCCAGTGTCTATACTGATTCATTCTCACCAGCAACAGCGTTAGGAAATGATAACCACAGTCATACATAACTCAGGTACGGGTAACATTTGTCGCTTAAACCCCATACATGAAGTCCTTCAAGGGGTTGAAGAGAGAGGTCAGACAAGTGCTGGTCGTACCATTCTTTAAACACAACAGTATTTATTTATTTATTTGTTTTTGTTCACCGGGTGAGTGCGCTAGACAACCAAGTGCCTATTTTCAGGCACGACCCGGGAGGGTTACAATGATACAAAACATGAACATCAGGCATATACAGGGTTAACATACATTAGGTTCAGGCACATTATATAACATAAGAATAAGGTACATAGATTAAGGCACTTATGTAACATATGAATAAGGTACATAGATTACAATTAGATCGAGCCCATTGATAGAGTCATCAATGAGGTACATAGATAACTACATAAGGTGGCAAGCAGCCGAGTACAGGAATAGGCGACAGGAGTCTCCCAGCGATCCGGAAGAATACCAAGGTACAAAGCAGCAGGATCAGTCAGATCAGTGTACAAAGAGCATCAGGTAGATTAACAATCAGGATCGGTCAATTTAGGGTAATAGAGCACCAGTCATGGTATGTCAGATGATATGGGCTAGACCTGCTGGGAAAAATGCAGGTTATAGCCACAGACTAGACACCCAGTGGTAGATACCAAGTAACCTGGGATCCACTGTCCAACATGGCTTGGGTCGAGATGCAATTAATGTTCACGGTGGTCTCCATAGATGGACCCACTATCTCCGACCAGTCCGGAGGTGCAGGCTTGATGGCCCTTTTTGTGGCTTTATGTTGCTTTGTCAGACTTCGTTGAGCAGTTTGGCAGTGACTCGTCGTAGGTCTTCAGGAGCATGGCAAGATCATTTAGTGTGCCCATCATCTCCACACCAATAACAAAACACTTTAGTTCTGGGTTTAGCAGGATGAAGCAAATCTTCACGGGGTGTAAGGTTGTCAGAAGTGGGGGCCTATACTCTTCCTTGGGCCTAGGTTCAGACTCAGCTCTCCCATATTTTCTCCAGGGCACAGGCTGCTGGGATGCGTGAATGAAGTCTTGCACCATAACTTGCAACTCCCTCATCTCCTCCACTGCACTACTGTGGGTTCAGCAGCATGGGCATGGGCCCGCGTACTGGCAGGTGCATTCTCATAAGTGGTCTCAATATTGGAGGGGCAGGGATCAAGACCATGTCTGCCCCAGCTTGGCTGCTGGCTTTCAGTTCTTTGAGTTTCTTTAGCAGTTCACTGATTTGCTGTGACTCTAAGGTGGCCGCTTTCTCAAGGGGCCTGTCTGAGGTAGGACAGTTCATGTAACACCAGCACATGGGTCCCAATTATCATCTTCATTCTCAGCTTTCTTACTTTCTTTCAATAGCCAACAGTACTCAGGAGGGTTGTCTTTGTGATCCTAAAATTTTAATTTCAACATAAGCACACTTGAATAGCGGGCAGACTTAAGGAGGTGTTCTAATCTCACTCGATTTAGCTCACCAGCCGGGAAGCCTCCCTTTGGTGCACCCTTTGCAAGGCCTGCTCTACATGAGTCACAAAAGCAGACAGTTGCTCATTTTTCCACTGCTTCATGGACTTAAATGTCCACATCAAATCCTCCCCGGATTCGATGCTGCCAAATACTCCTTCTAAAGCAGACGAGTACTCAGCAGCAGAGGCCTCCGTGTTGGTGGACTGGAGAAACCCGATGGCTTCAAGTGCAGGGCCCCTTAAACTTTCCATAAGTTTCTTACGTTTCTCCCCCCTAACAGCATTGCTACTCTTGGACCAGTGGGGTGGCATAGTCCATCTAGGTTTCCAGGTCATCTTCCCCCACGGGGATAGGGACGGCACCTGAAAATAACCTGAACCTGTGACAAGAGTCCAGGTGCACAGAGTGTACTACTATAGAAGTCATTGCAATGGGTGATGCCCTGGGCAAGGATGGGGAGGCTGGTGGAGAGTGTATGGGAGTGACCCCCTCATAATCCTCCAAAGCCCTTTGCAAATCCTTAACAGCCTGTCCTTCAGTAGCTAATAGCTTTAACAACTTCTCCCTAAATCCTTCCACCTTGGGAACCCCCCCCAAGAGAAGATGAGCCACTATGCACGTGAATAACCCTCCACCCTGTCTGGGATCACTCAGGTAAGATAACGGAGTACTGTCTCTGGGTCTATAGGAATGTTACATGCAATGAGGGCCATCAGGGCCTGTTCAAACAGGTCAGCGTCCTGTCCTTGCACAGAAACTTTCCCCAAACACTTCATCTTCCCCACGGTTTCCTCTATAGTCGCATTAGTGGTCCCCTTGGGGATATCCAGTAAAAATAGAGCATGGTGGGGATCAATCCCTTCTGCCTCACTCCATCTCATCATGAGATGCATGACCAGTTTATGAGGGAAAATATTCAACTTGGCTGTAGTGAGGCTCCCCATTTCAAATTTGCCACATAATTTACAACTGACTGAAATGTTGTATTTTGACCACTAGGGAGGTGCTAATCCCAGCAGTGCCTCCAAGATGTAACCCTTAGGCAGTGCTATCCCTAAGGTTACTACCCCTGCCTGTATTTCTGACCACAGGTTGAGGGGCCTGGATTCAGTATTAAGGTGCCTCCACCCAAAGTAACAGTAAGGGGGTGTCTTTCTAACCTGCTTTGGCCCTCTGGGAAGCTATAACCACCCACCAACTCTCCTAGTGCCTTTGAACCATTAATAGTAATTAACACACAGTCAGTAGGCAGCAGTAATAATATGCACACACCCTTCACACTCACCACCAGGATCTGGCCTTCAGCAATATGGAGGCAGTATAGTGCAGTGGTCTAAGGCTCTGAGCTGCAAATCTGGTGACATCCAGCAGACCAGACCTGGGGTTTGAATCCCACAGCTTCCACTTGCATACTGTGTGACCCTGAGCAAGTCACTTAACCTCCTTGTGCTCCCAGGTCGCTCCTGTAAAAAAGCTTTCAGCTTAGTGTGCTATACCTGGTTAAACAACTAAATAAATAAATAAATATCCCTGGACACCCCTTCAAAGACAAAGTTAGCAAACAAATATACACTTCTAGTACTGTGACCCACTAATACTATGCACACAGGCCAGGTTAAATGTGAAACAACAATCAGATTTATTCAGGGATCATTAACAAGGAAGGGGCATGAATTTAGTTAAATGATTGGTATTCTGATTTAGTTCAGGTTCTTGGCATGCACTTTCTAGTCCCAAATAAATATTTCTACAACACTGGGTATCCAGGATGGAATGATGGCTAGCCAGAGGTGTTGCAGCTGTTGTTGGAGCCCTTGATGGAAAGAAAAGGCAGTTAGCATGCACAACAACAAGGTGATTATTTGTAATCCTGGCTGGTTGGCCCAGTATCGTAAAACCCAGAAATTTAAAGAAGAAATCAGATGGTACCACAGATAATTGAGTGACTTGTTGCGGGGAGCTACCCTGGTTGTACTCATGCTACCAGTTGGCTGTGATGTGGCTGGCGATATGAAGACCTTGTGTTGGTCACCGATGAGCATGAGGAAGCAGGGCCGTCATGACACACCTCCTCTTCATGGCCTTTCCCTGCAGGTGGCCAAAACCTGCGAGTTGTTTCTGCACAAGGCTGGATCCCAAAGCCAGTCTTTTGCCAAGAACAGTCTCTGGTGCAGGGTAGTTGGTCTGGTCCAGACTGGCAAAGGCCCAGGCATGATGAGCACATTGGCAACGTTCGATTTAGTTTGCTGGTGAAGCCTCCAGCTGGCGTAACAGATTGGGTTGCGAACAGGCAGGCCTCAACCCACGAGGAACATTCAGCACATTTAAATGAAACAGCACTAACTTTTCCACAGATTGGATAGAGCCCAGTTGCTATTGCAGTAGAGTCACTGAGCAAAGCTCTCGATCCAATATCAGTCTTGCGCACTAGCTGGGCCGAATGCTTCACGGGAGCAAATCTTTGGTCCAAATCACAAGTACTGCTTTTAAACTGTCCGGTACTTTCTGCCGCAGTTTCAGTCATAAATTGGATGATTCCGAGTTCTGCAATCAGGCTGTCCAATGCAGGAGAAACAGTGGCAGGGAGGCAAGTTAGGCTTCTTCCCATCAATTCCACTAAGCTCCGTACAGGGAGCTGCTGCTTGAAAGCTCAAGCTGTTCACTCTCCAAGCTCCAACTCTAGCTGATCCACTGTCTCTCACAATTCTGGGTATGTCTCTTGGATTCCTGAGATTGGGTTGGCTGGGAAGGCTGTCAGTCTCAGGTTGGACTCCCCCTTCAGTTCAGGTTAGGCGCCAACCTAAAAACTACAGTTTCTCCTTCCAAGGGGGCACTTGGGCTAAGGACCCTTTGAGGTCTCTGGAGTCCTACTGGCCCACTTACTGGAAGTCCTGGACCAAACATGGTGGCTTCCATTCAGAAAGGCAAACTGCAAGGAAAGCAGGTTAAACAAACTTCTCTAATTCAAATTTAACAATACACTAGAGGTAGAGAAGTACAGTTCCCATTCAGGCTCCCTCTGCACTATTATCGACAGAGTGGAGCAAATTAGAGCGGTGTCTGTCCAGTCACAAGCCCTAAATCACTCAGACCCAACCCAGCCCATTCACTATACACATACTGGCTAAATTTTCAAAGGGACAGGTGCGGAGGCATGGCATGGCATTCTCATGTGAATAAACAGAAACAAACAGATACGCTTGGATCCATTACCTCTACAAGATGTCAGCCTAGCAATGGGCATGAAAAGAGCCCAGGAAGACATTAAGATAAACCCCAAATTATTGGGGGGGGTTATACATGAGTACTCCTTGCCAACCTGTTCCTCCTCTCCCCCCTCCGAATACCCATATGACACCACCATCTGCCCCTGTGTCCTAGCCCAGTTGGTTCTACCCCTCGCAGGGATGCCTGGTACTACTGCAAGCCCCCCTAGCTGGCGGGTATCTATGTGTACAGGCCTGTGGCTCCACCCCAACATGGTCAGTCTTTATGTATACCCTATTCCTCACCTGGAAGGCTAGTATTTTCATCAAACTCCCACCTTTTGCCCCCCTGTCTCACTGGCATATATCTATGTTGACACCTCTTTAGCACCCCCTGATGAAATTAACTTGATATGTGTGTGTGCATTCTATCTGATACCTCCCTTGCCTGGTTGCAATGAATTTCTGTCCCCCCCCCCCCGCCTGGCATGATGCTCTGTATGTACTGTTATTGGTGAGTGATAATTCATTGAATAAACATGTTATAGTCTCCCTTGTGGTCTGTATTCACCCTCCATGCCCGAAGATGTCTCTTATGAGTTTGGCTCTGTACTCCTGAGCCCTCCTGGCCTTTCTGTGGTCACACCTGTTGAGCTGCTCCCATATCTACTGGTCCTCTGGCTCTGAATCTGCTGCAGGTTGTTCCTCTGGGTTCAGCATACGTATCCCACGGTTGAGAGTCATGTTATGTAGTATACAACAGGCAAGGAATATAGCACAAGCCTTCTGAGGGATGACATGTAGGGTACCACTAGAATGATCAAGTCACCAAAAATGCATCTCGAGCATTCCAAAGACAAGCTTGATGATGTGTGTGGCACTGTGCACTGCACTGTACCTGTCCTCTGTAACAGAGGCAGGGCATAGGACAGGTGTGAGGAGCCAGGGAAGCAGAGGATAGGCACTGTCTTCTGTGTAGGTAAAGGGCATTGGTTAATGTCGTTGCGTATACCATGCGGGGGGGAAGCCTTTGGGATACAATCACCGAAGGGGGTGGCCACTAGGTATGTTTCCACTTTCAGACCTCTGGCACTGGATGAAGTTGTGCCATACAAAGGCGTTGCAGCCACTGCCTCGGTACCATGTCAGGACATTGATGGTGTGCCCTGTTGCATCACACACCACCTAGGAACTGATGGAGTGGTACTCCTTCCTATTGACACAGGCCTCCACTCTATCATCACAAGGTGCCTGGATGGCAACATGGGTGCAGTCAAGGGCACCGACTACAGACAGTAGGTACACAACCTGATAAAACTGCTGCATGGTTGCTGTTCATCCTACTAGTATGCTGGGGAATATGATTAATTCCACAGCATGGACTAGCAGGGCATCTAGGAACTGTCCCAACAGGCATGAGGCAGCATACTACGAGATACCGGTGGTGTACCCCACCGGTGTCTGGAATGTTCTGGTGGCCAGCAAACACAGTGCAGCCGTCACCTTGTGCTCTACAGACAACATATGGCTGCACTGCATGTCAGGTGCTGATGATGCAGCAGCTCACACAGCTGCCTGAGCACGATGACCCTGTTGAGCCTGTACTGACTCACGATCTTGTTGTCACTGAGGATTTCAAATATGACTCGTGGACGGTACTGTATGTGTGCAGCATAGCACCTCTGTGGCCTACGTCTGGGCCCAGGGTGGGTACTGGCTCTCTTCTCATCCTCCAGGAACTGCTGCATTAGGTAAACGATGTGTGGTCCCATGAGTGGCATCTTGGAGTGTGGCCTGCAGTATCTCTGCCCACCTCTAGGGTTTGCCCCGGGTCCGTGGTAATTGCATAGCACTAAGTGACCTGTGCAAACTCGTTTGTGCAACACAAACTTGCTGAATATTGCACTATGCCAGTATGCATGGTACTATCCCTACCTCTGCACGCTGCACACATTGGCCCGGATATTCAAACTGCACCAGGCTGTGGCGCAAGCCTGGGCGCAGCTCAACTTGGTTGCGCAGGGGTGTGGCCTGGGCAATATTCAATGGAGCTGTGCTATGGCGCAGCAGCTTTGAATATCGCACACTGGCAACCCCCACTGTGCATGGCGCAGTGGCACTGCGCCAGCACAAGTGGCCAGAGTGGAGCATGAGTGCGGCTAAGCGCAAGTGCCATTGCGCCATGCAGCACCTGCGATATTTAAAAGGGGACATGCAAATGGGGCCATAATTTATGCAAGGCACACCTGGGTCCATTTGCATGTCATTATGCCCCATTTGCATCCCATTAGCATGCAGCGCTGACGCTGCACGATTGCGCTGGCACCGCCAGGCGCAGCTGTCAGCACCGACGCCTATGCAGCCCAATCATGGGCATTTGTTCCCAAAAAGCTCGCCTAATATCCCTGTGGTCCAGTGGACTGCTATGTGCCCGATCACGGGCATCGGTATAATAACGCCTCCCCCATCCAATATCCCTGGTGGTCCAGTGGACCGATTGCTGCCTGATCGCGGGCATCTGTGTAAATCCCACCTCCGCCAATATCCCTGGTGGTCCAGTGGACCGCACTCTGCCTGATCGTGGGCATCTGTAAACATAAAAGATGACCTATTACCCTGGTGGTCTAGTGTACCCCCTTCCCCACCTGCCCAGTGAGCCCCACCACCCTACTCCCCCCCGGTCAGCTGGCAGGTGGCAGCACCCCACCTGCTTACCACCCCGCTGCCCGCCGACTGACAGCTCGGAGGGCTGCACACATAGAAACATAGAAACACAGAATTTGACGGCAGATAAGGACCGCTTGGCCCACCCAGTCTGCCCATTTCCCTACCTACTGGATAAGCTGCAGATCCTAGTTAACCAGCAGCCTACTTCTTCCTACCCCAACCCCCCAGAACTGCCTTATGACTATCCCATGCATGCTTGAATTCCACCACTGATTTTGACTCCACAACCTCCTCCGGAAGGCCGTTCCATGCATCCACAACCCTCTCTGTGAAAAAATACTTCCTTAAATTACCTCTGAGCCGCCCCCTCTATCTTCAAATTGTGCCCTCTTGTTCTTGCGCACCTCTTTTTTGGAAAGATGCTACCCTCTTGGACTTTGTTGATTCCCTTGAGGTACTTGAAAGTTTCTATCATGTCCCCCCTCTCCCTTCTTTCCTCGAGGCTATACATATTAAGCTCCTTAAGTCTCTCTTCATATGTCTTCTGGTGCAGACCCTGCACCATTTTAGTTGCCCTCCTCTGGACAGCTTCCATCCTGTCTATGTCTTTGCGGAGACTGGGTCTCCAGAACTGCATACAGTACTCCAGATGGGGTCTCACCAGCTGTCTGTACAGAGGGATAATAACTTCCTGTTTTCTACTGGTGGTGCCTCTCCCTATGCATCCCAGTATCCCCCCAGCCCTACTTGCTGCCCTCTCACATTGCTTGCCTGTCTTTAGGTCATCTGATATGACTATCCCAGGTCCCTTTCCATTTTGTTGTTGTTAGTATCTCACCCCCATTGTGTACTCTTCCCTGGGTTTTGTTTCCCAGGTGCATTACCTGCACTTCTTAGCATTGAATCTAAGCTGCCATACATTTGACCATTCCTCTAACCTTGCCAAGTCCCTTCTCATCCTTTCCACCCCACCCTGTGCATCAACTCTGTTGCAGATCTTAGTGTCATCTGCAAAGAGACATACTTTTCCTTCCAGTCCTTCTGCAATGTAGCTTATAAAGACATTGAAGAGGACCAGTCCTAATACTGAACCCTGCAGTACCCACTAGTAACCCTCCTTTCTTCTAGCGGACTCCATTTACTATTACTCTCTGTCCTATTCTCCAGCCAATTCTTTACCCAGGCTGTCATCTTGGGACCCTCCCAGGCTGGCTAACTTGTATATTAATCTTTGTGGGACTGTGTCAAATGCCTTGCTAAAGTCTAGGTAGGCCATGTCCACAGCCCTCCCTGATCTACTACTTTGGTCACCCAGTCAAAGAAATCTATCAGATTCAGTCTGGCATGACCTTCCCGCTGTGAATCCATGCTGCCTGGGTCCTGTGCCCTCTGGCCTCTAGATACTCGACAATTCTTTCCTTTAGAAGTGATTCCATCATTTTCCCTATCACTGAGGTTAAACTAACAGGTCTATAGTTTCTCCTTCTGCCTTGCTCCCACTTTTGTGAAGGGAATCACATCTGCCCTCCTCCAGTCCTCGGGTACCACCCATCCTCCCATGATTTGTTAAAAAGGGTAGTCAGTGGTGTCACTAGTTCTACCCTTAGTTCTTTTAGAATTCTGGGATGAATCCCATCAGGCCCCATTGCTTTGTCCACCTTCAGTTTTAAGAGTTCTGTCAGAACCCTTTCTTCTGTAAATGGGCTGGTATCAACTTCTGCACCCAGAGTGTTACTACTGTTTGTTTTATGTACCTCCCCCTCTTCCTTTGTAAATACTGAGCAAAAATATTTGTTTAGTATCTCTGCCTTTTCACAGTCTCCCTCTGCCCACCTCCCTCCCTTTATTTAGCCTCACAATCCCTCCCTTGGTCTTCCTCTCGCTCCCTGATGTACCTATAAAAGGTTTTATCCCCTTAACTTAGTTGGCTATCTTTTCCTCGGTTTGGGCCTTTGCTGTTCTGACTGCCTTCCAGCCTCCTTTTGCTTTAACTGATACAGTTCTCTGTCCTGCTCCTTCTGTGATTCCTTGTACTTCCTGAATGCTTTCTTTTTCTTGAACCTTCACTGCCACTTCCTTTGAGAACCATAGTGGTTTCTTACATCGTCTTGTTTTATTTGCTTCACACAAAGGCTCGTTACCTCTGTGATGGCAGTTTTTATTATTCCCCATTGTTCTTCCACCCCTCCTTCCTGCCCATTTGCTAGTGCGTTCCTTAGGCACTCACCCATTTTGGCAAAGTCAGCCCTCCTAAAGTCCAGTACTTTTGTCTTTGTATGGCTGTGTTTATTGTGAACCATACTGTTCGATGGTCGCTAGTTCCCAGATGGCTACCCGCTTCTACATCTGTAATCCTCTCACCATCTCCATTTGAGAGAATCAAGTCTAATATTGCTCCCTCTCGAGTGGGCTCCAGTACTAGTTGTCTAAGGCATGCCCCCTGTAGGGCATCTAGAATAACTGCACTCTTCGAAGTGGCAGCTGCAACTGCACTCCAGTTAACATCTGGCATATTCAGATCACCCGTCAGCAATATCTCCCCTTTTTCTGCCATTCTAAGTATACTTTCTATCATTTCCCTGTCCATTTCCTCCCTCTGAGAAGGGGGTCTGTATACAACCCCTGTGCGTATTGTGGTGCCATTGCCTGTCTCAAATTTACCCAAGTGCTTCTTCTCCTCCCTGCGTACCTTTTTGTTCTGTTGCTTTTATTCCTTCCCTTATGTAAAGAACTACTCCTCCTCCTCCTCTTTTACCCTCCCTGTCCCTCCTGTAGACAGTGTAACCTGGTATGTTTATGTCCCAGTCATGGTTTTGTGTGTACCATGTTTCTGTGACTGCCACGATATCCAGATGTTCTTCCTCCATCAAGGCCACTAATTCAGGAAGCTTGTTACCCAGACTACGGGCATCTGGAATGTGTAGTACAGTATGAGCTGCACGCCCATTGGCTCACGCTGTGAACCAATGGGCGTGCAGCCCTACCGAGCTGTCAGTCGGTGGGCGGCAGGCGGGTGGGGTGCTGCTGCTCGCCGGCTGACCTGGGGGAGCGGGACGGTGGGGCTCAGTGGGGAGGTGGGGAGGGGGGTACTCTAGACAACCAGGGTAATAGGTCGTCTTTTATGTTATACAGATGCCCGCCATCGGGCAGAGTGCGGTCCACTGGACCACCAGGGATATTGGATGGGGGGATTCACACAGATGCCCGCGATCGATCCACTGGACCACCAGGGATATTGGATGGGGGGGCGTTATTATACCGATGCCCGTGATCGGGCACATAGCGGTCCACTGGACCACCAGGGATATTAGACGAGGCTTTTTTTTGGGAGACAAATGCCCGCGATCGGGCACATAGCAGTCCACTGGACCACCAGGGATATTGGAGAGGGGGTTTATGTATACAGATGCCCGCAATGGGGCATAGGGGGCGCCACTAGGTGCGGCAGGAACTCGGGTGGCCACCCACAGGTGGCAGCTGTCGTGTTGCGCCCTGCAATGCAGCAGCTCACCTGTGGGTGGCCATCATTTGTTCCTTTTTTTTTTTTTGGCTTAACTTTGTGCAGGCGCAAGTAGGGGTTGCGCATGCATGGCTCTGCACATCCCGGGCTGAATATCGGGCTGTGCAGGTTATCCATGGGCACGCCCCCCCCACCTGTGTCTGCATACATTACTGATGTGCTCCGGCGCATTGGGATTTGTGCGGCACACTTTTCCCTTTTGAATATCGCGCCGGGACACATTAGTGGGTTGTGCTATTGCGCCATACGCAGCCCTTTTGAATATCTGGGCCATTATCTCTGCCCTGGGGTGCTAGCACTCTTAGTGCACGTAAAGATACCCTTTGAATATAGGTTTTCAGCACAAACTCACGCGCAATCACTTCGCACCTGGTGCAAAGGTTTGACTATCTGGCCTCAAAGCCCTCTCCCTGTTTTATACTGAGTAGATGCTGTACCAGAAATCCAAACAAGGAATGTGAAAAATGTGGTGCTACATAAGCCAAAAACTTTGTGAACTTGCAAACACATTCCCACAGTCTTCTGAGCTTCTCTTTTGTGATTTGACGAGGTGCCTGTTTCACATTTTGCCTATTTGCTCCACATTTTGAAATACAGAATTCTGCATTTTGGGATTTACAGGTATGCCGCACACAGATTATTACATAGGGAAAACATATAAAAATAGTTACTTTCGTAAGGAGTCTTGTTTAACAAGGGGAACCCGATACGTTAACCATTTTATTACAAAAGGGTACTTAAACCCCCTTACAAGAATGGGTAACGTCAGACCGCTGCGCAGAACTAGAAAGAGACCCTAGTTCAGTTATGTGGCGACCGGCCCCTTTCATTTACACCGACAGAAGACCCTCGCACCGCGTGCCTCAGACTCCTGTGTGGTCACGTGACGAGCCTTATATAAAGCAGTGACATCAGCGATTGTAGTGAGCTACTTTACGAGCGTGGTGAATCAGATAGGCAGTGGGCAACACGGTTACCGATTGAGTGAAGCGAGCAGGCAAGCACCATGACAGGTACTGTAGGTTTGGCCGCTCGCCGGGGTGGTACCTGGAACATTAATGGGAGTGTTTTAGGCCTGGGCTGTCTGGCGGGGAACCGGGAAACCGTCCTACACCGCACGTACACTCTGCGGTATGGGTAGTGAGTGCAGCGCTCCGCGCTGACCTTGCGAGAAGTCTTTTTGGGGTAAGAGAAGCACTTACTGAGTGCATGTAGCGCCATGTAAACTTGAAAAGCAACCTACCCCATAGTGGTGGGAGGCGATGTCCTTGCTAACGAGTATGTGCAGTCAGTACGACGTACGCGCTAGGCTCGTCTTCGCACTTCCTCAATGTGTAAATAAAAATTGTGGCAGTGGCTAGTTCACGGCGTTTCGTGCTAGTTTTATTTCTTTATTGCTGAATCGTTACAGCAGTAATCCGCAGTACCGGGTTGTGTTGTTGCAGTGGTGCATGTTATCGTTGTGCTTTAAAAATTAAGGGAGGGGATTTCTTCTTTCTATTGTAAAATTCTCTTCGATTTACGAATTAACACGAATGCAGGGCGATGATGACCTAAATAACTACCGGTGCATCCCAGTGTTTCGCTCTACTAATCGAGGTCCTTAAGGGTTAGAGGAGGAGTATTCTGTGTGGTGGTGTCAATAAATTTGTAGTCTTGCATCTCGGGGCACACTATCATCCCTCCTCCGTTTTACGTGTTGGTCCTGGTGGAGGCGCCCGTCCTGAATGCAGTCAAGCCGGGTCCAGTATAAGCGGCTGGGGTAAGGGGAGATGTGGGAGTGATCCATACGTGAAGCGACATGATCTGTACACACTGGTTTCCTATTTAGCGCATGTGTGCGTAGCTCAGTTGCATATCTCTCAACCTCCTGCCTTCTTACGCAGGGACAGGGCTTAAAATATATCCAGTTGAGAAGCTCCAGACTGTGTGCTTCGATATGAGAAGTATCTTCTGATGGAGAACAAAACACTAATGTCTGAGGGTAGCTATGTTTTACGTCACTAATTTGAGATGCAAATTTTAAGGTGGAAGAGGGGAATTTGAGTTAAAACCCCCCCAAAAAACGGCACATCATTGTCGGGGACAAGCGAGAGGTATGCCCAGGTGTGCAACTTCGCATCTTTGCTTGGACATTAAAAGGTCGACCTTGAGTAAGGTGTGGGGGGGAGGAATGATGTCTTGCAGTGTGTAATTTTGCAGGTACCCAATTTGCTCATAATTTATTTTGATTAGGCGTAAACGGCAAGATTAGTTAAACTCGGTTAAAACACTACACTTTGTAGAAAACAAAATTCTTATTTTTTTGCTTTGTTTAATGTTGTAGAAGAATGAGTGCCTTGTTTAACTAGCTGTCAATACCTTAAACGAGTTAGAATTGCCTGGATTACCTTTAACAATATAAGTGGATTATTGATAGTCTTTCAGTGTTATACTTGACTGGGAGGTGGGTCGGCATTGACTTGCAGTTTTCGTGGCTCAGATTTATGCTAGAATATGTATTGAACCAACAGAAGTTTGAAGGTACTGCAGTACATGTGCTTTAAGGGGATGTCTTATCTGGAATTTTGGCAACTGGAAGTGTTATGTTCCACAGTGTGTAATTGGGGAAAGCCACACTTCAGAAGATGTGGTGAGGTGTGAAAGTGGGAGATGCATCCGGTGGATTGTAAACTTTCTTTGTTTCAGTACAGAACTTGATGGGCATTATCAGCAACTATACAAAACCCCCCTCCCTCATCCAGTTACAGTAATTTACATTTAATTCAGATTTTAGCAGTATCCCTCAGAAGTTATCTGATGCAGTATTTCTGCTGTGAATTCAGTCCTTTGCCTTGGACATAACCTATTGCATCACATGTGAGGCAGGAAAAGCGGCTGGAACAAATCTGGTTGTGATTAGGGTTACCACCTGTCCCTATCTTCACAGGACAGTCCTGATTTGGGCAGCTCTTTCAGAAAAACATGAAAAATAGATGTCCTGACATTGTAGTAGAAAAAATATTTCCTGATTTTTCCTCTAGATGTTGCAAAAGACTATCATACCTTAAAATACCTCAAAATAATAAACACAAACAACTAAACTACAACACTTGGTCTTAATTCTTATCATTTAGGAGAACGTCTGTTGCATTGGTCGATCTGTTTATTCTGCAAAATATCCTGTTTCAGTAAGAAATGTCCCACTTTGGGCTCCTTAAATGGTGGTAACCCTAGTTGTGATCTGCTGGAGACTGGCATCCCTTTAAGGTGGGAAGAGGGCAGACATTTAACTGTCTTGTCTCTGGAAATTGGCACTTCCAGAAATTGCCAACCATATCAGTACAGTGAGTCTTACTACAACAGTCCAACTGTTTCACTTTCCTGTCCCCTTTAAAAACAGCTAATGTTTGATTTCCTGACAAAGTGTGATGCGTGGACATTGACCCAAGAAAAAGGCTATTGGCCCCTCATCTGCTTTGCCCTAATGGTAGTCATCCCTCTATTTCTAACTAAATCCACATGCCTGTCCCATCCCTGCTTGCAGTTGCAAGTGATCACCCTCTGGTAGCTTGTTCCATTTCACCCCCTCTTTTCCATGTAGTGCTTACTAGAGTCCCACCCCGACAACTTTACTGAATTACCTTCATTCCTGTGGTGTAACTTCAGTTCCTTGGTGTCCACTCTCTCGTGCAGGTACTTGTATGTCTGTCATGTCGCCCCTTTCCTTAAGGGTGGAAGTCCTGCAGCCATTCAGTATCATTTTCCCCTAGGCCATGGACCATTTATGATTTTTTCATACAGGATTGTACTTTGCAACTTGCCTGCAGTTCAGCTATTTTGATGGATTAATTTGAATCTGAGCAACCACAACACCTACCTTTGCTGAGTTGCAAGATTGATGCGCTCCACCACAACACTGGAACAGTCATATGTGATTACTGTTGGGACCCCACTTTTTTGACAGGTTCCACACTTCCTTCCTTTTGTGGCCTCAACCCTAACTAGTGCATTAACTAAATTTTTGCAATGAGATGTAGGACATGCCAATATCTAGGAGTAGCAGTTGTGAAGTACTGTAGTAACAGTATGTGTAAACATGGCATGTTGACACCATAAAACGAGAAATGTACTTAAAATTGAAACCTCTTCTGGTTTCAGAGGTAAATATTTTACAGAACTGGTTGAATAGCTGGCAGTTGGAATTAATGCAGACTGCTTTTTGTGCAATCATGATTTTTATTTAGAAGTTTAATCACCAAGTAGAATATTAGCGGCTTCACAGTAATACTGGAGCAGTCTTCGGACAGCAATGATTTACTTTCCTGCTGAAATAATGGGCTGTCATGACCCATCCCGATATTACGATCGGGAGCATATGTCACTTCTAGTTTGGCAGCCAGCACAGTGGCAAATAGCCAGTCTTGGGTGGCTGGAGAAAAGTTAAATAACTACAACATGGAAGTTAAGAGCTCATTGCAATTCTTGTAGAGGCAAGTAGGCTTGATTTGTATACTGTAGCCTCTGGAGTCCCTCTAATGGGTTACTCCTTTAGGTGGGTAGTCTTCAGTGCATCATTCCACCATGTACGTTTGGCTGTATAAGTAGTCAATTGGTGTAGTTGCTACTGGGTTGTAGGATGACTGTATAAGGGGGTGTGTGTGGTGTTTGTTGGGAGGAGGAAGTATAGCTGAGGGGAGGAGGATAAAGATGAGCCAGCGTAGGAGGTGGCAGCCATGGACCTTGTCAAGCTGGTGTGGGGGGGGGTAGCCAGGGGCCTTGTCAAAGTGTGAAAAGGGGTATCCTCAGAATTGGAGAACCCTGCATCTCTGCTGTTATCTCCAGATGCAGTTGTGAGATTGAATGCTAGTAGATGGGAGTCTCGGGTGAAGCGGTCACAAGAACTGTTTGCTGTGAGATGTTGGTGTAACAGATGGCCTACAGTGCCTTTGCCTGCATCGCAGGAATGATCAGCCTCCTCTCCCCAGGTGTCCACCAGGGGAAGGTGGGCAGTGCTGCATCCAGTCACAACAGTGGGAAGGGCATGGACGGTGGTTTTACAAATAGTATTATGCTTCACTAGGACTCTGGAGGTGGGCTCTAGATGGGTGGGAGGTATCGAGTTGATAGGATGTTGGGGGGCTCTGGCATACTAGGTCCCATACAGCTAGTTGAGGGAGCTAGGGGTTGAGAAGCCCATTTGCAGCATGACATTGTGCTATGTGCTGGACACTGTTCCTGGCTGCAGAAACAGTGTCTGGTTACTGCACCCTTCCTCACAGCTAGATTAGAAACACAATTTGTTGGCAGAGGTCTGCCCTTCCCACGCAGTCTGCCCAGGCATTCCTGTGCACACTAGCCAGTCTGCAGTGACCATCTCTCCTTTCTGCATATTTAATGTTCATTTGTCTATTCCACAGACATGCTTGAAGCCCCATAATTTCACCCCAATCACTGCTGGTGGCAGTCTGTTCAGGCATCTTACCACCCTTTAAGTGAAGTAGTACTTCCTCACACCACCCAAGTTCACAACATACCCCTTACTACTTATGATCTAAACTCCTCCTGCACCCTCTTCATCCCTATAAGACACTTGTAGGTCTGTCATGTCTCCTATTGCTGTCTCCTCTTCCAGAGTGTTGCATGTTCCCTTGGTCTTGTCTCATAGGGCTACTTGTACAATCCTGCACTGTTTAAGTTGCGCTGTCTCTCTTTTCTGAGGTGTGGCCTCTAAAACTGGTCACAGTACCCCAGGTGGGTCTTAACAGCAAAGCAATACAGTGGCACCACCTCTCTCCTCCTGATGGAGACAAACCTCCCTGCTGTGTGCACACCAGTATCGTACAAGCCCTTCCAGCTGCTTGTCAAACTGCCCTGTCCTTTGAGGTCATCAGATACAATGACCCCAAGGTCCCAATCTGGTTTGACACTTCCTCCCTTTCCCCATCCTGTAATGAACTCCTGTGTTCCTTTGCCCTTGGTGCATGATTTTGCAGTTAATATTGAAACCCAACTGCCATGCTCTTGACTGATTTCCCCAGATGCTTGCGCATTCTCTCCACCCCCTAGTGTTCACCGTATTGCTTCCCTTCTAGTTGAGTCCCCTATGAAGACCATGAAAAGGACCAGTCCTAGTACTGAGCCCCGTAGCACCTCACTAGTCACTTTCACTTCATTAGTAAGTGCCACTACAACCACTCTTGTCTCCTATTGATTAACCAGTTTTTAAACCAATTCACCAGTTTGAATCCACCCCTAGGCTGCTCAGTTTCTTTCTTGGGGGTGTGTGTGTGTGTCAGTCAAGATGGGCCACATCTGCTGCCCTACCTTGATCTATTTCCCTGGACTCATCAGTCACACTCCTGGTCACCCAGACAAAAGAATAGTCAGACCTGTTTGGAATGACCTTCCTGCCTCCCCCCATGAATTCATGCTGCCTGTGGTCTTGCAGCCCATTTCTAAAGACTCTGCCAGCCTTTTCTTTAGCAGGGTTGCCATTACTGTCTCACCACTGAAGTGAGATTGACCAGTCTGCAATTGCTAGCCGCCTCCCTGCTGCAGCCTTGTGTAGAGGGACCACAGCAACTGCAGTTCTCCAGAACTACACCTTTGTCCAGTGAACTGTTGCAGACTGGTCAATCTCACTCCAGTGGTGAGACAGTAATGGCAACCCTGCTAAAGGAAAGGCTGGCAGAGTCTTTAGAAATGAGCTGCAAGACCACAGGCAGCATGAAATCTCAACTATTGTATGTATAACTGCCTCCTCTGTAACCCCTCCCCAGGTCACACTGGGAGATGAGCATGGTTTTTGCTCAGTGTGCCTTTCCTGGTGAAACATTTCCAATAAATAAATAAGGCAGGCAGTGGTTAACCTCTTCTGAGTCCCTTTAATATCCATGGGTTTATCCTGTCCAGTCCTTGTGTCCCTTCAGGACTCTTGCCTCTGAAAATGGACTTGTGTCCACCTTTTTTCTTCTGTTTCTGCTACTTCCTGGTGATTCGCTGTGAAGACTGAAGTATCTGTTCAGTATGGCAGCTTTTTCTTGGCGTTCTATGCATTTGCTCCCTTCTGCCCTCCTAATCCTCACTATCCCTCTCCTTGCTTTTCTCTTCAATTGCATCTGAAAGTCTTATCTTTTTAGCTATCCATTTGGTTATCCTTTTAATCTGCCTGCACTAGTGTTCCCCCTCACCCTTTTGTTTCCCTCTTAATTGCTATGCCTTCTCCTTACTTGGTTTCCTTCTACTTCCTGAGTGCACTTTTCTTTCACCAACATGGCCTCTTTCCTGCTGCCTTTACTCACTTTCTTCACCCAGAGGCTAATTACCTGATGCCCTCTTATTCTGCCTCTACCCTTCCCTGGCAACCCCCCCTCTCCCAGCAAGACATCTTATTTATTTAAAGTCCAGGACACCAGTCCTTTGTATAGTTTGCTTCTGTTCCTGTCTTAAGTTGCACTATATGGTGATGGTAACTAGGGGACTGTCCACTATATCTGCAATGCTGTCCCTCTTTATAAGCAAAGTCCAGCACTGATGCATCCTTAATGGGCTCTGCCATTGGATCTACTTCATGTAGATGAAGTTGCCAACTAGCAGCAGCATGTCTCCTCCCCACCCTTAATTGACACTCTGATGGGTTCTAGCGCAGGATGCCCATACACTTATTACAGTAAAGATGGTGGCTGTGAGCTTGTCTCGGGTGACCCACAGCACCTCCATCCCTTCACTTTCATTTGGGTGTCCCTGTACCTCCATGGCCTTGATTCCCATCCTCACATATAGTACACCTCCCTTCCTACTGTCGGAGTAGCCAGGTGTGACCATGTCCTAGTTGTAGTGCATGCAGGCCAGCCTCAGCAGTCATGGTGACAATCTGGCATAGTTTTTCCACACTTGTTTGTGCACATGGCTCTGTACCTTACAACATTCCATCCTGCCTGTACTGTTCTGAAGATCCACTGACCCACCTCTTCCCGTTTTACCTTTGTTCCCTCTTTACTCTTGCTTACCCAATTTATGCCCCCTTTTTGTTCCCCACTTTTTCTTCCTGGGTCCCTTTGACCCTTTCCCCGATCTTCTCCCCCCCCCCCCCCATGGTGGAGAGGGCAGTTATTGCCTCCCTTGATTTTTACATACCCCATCAGCTAGTTTACTCACTCAGAGTAGCACTTAAACCTCCCACAAAGGACTGCAGCCTTCCTTCTGGGAGAGTTCAGGCCCTTTTATAGAGGCCCATAGCAAACTGGCTGGTCCCCCAGTGCAGCCAGAGCCCTCCTCCATGCACCATGCCTTCAGCCAGTTATAAAATGCCCTGGTGTATAGTATGCTTCCTTGTTCCCCACAGATGAGTCTCGGTATATGCCCCTTCTGAACCCCCTGAAGTTACCCTGCACTACCCCCAGCTCTGTCCCTTGCCAGGTCATTGTCCCCAGGTGACAATGACTTCTAGCTTACTTCCATCTCTCAGCTTTTCTAGCGATCCTCTGTATACACTCCATTCCTCCAAGCTGAAGCACTTCACCTTCCCCTGCTTCCAAGCCCTATTCCACCTGAATGGTTCCCCACAAGCAGCTGCTTCCTCCTCACCTGGGTGCATCTGTCTTCTTGGGACCTCCCCTTGTGAGAACCCCACTTCTGCCCTTCCCATTGCTACATATGCTGCCTCTTGGCTGCTGTGTCCTGCCAGTACAGGGAAGGAATTCTGCAGTGGTGTGGACTGAGGAGCATGCACCTTTCCTGCCTGCCTCTCCTTCCTGGAGTCCACAAAGGTCCATCTGATCTGCTTCTGCCTGGGCATGTTTGGGGGGGGGGCACACTAGGTGGCCTGAGTGGAGCAGGTCCCCTGCACCCTTACCAGTTTGGGCCAGCGTTCAGCAGCCTGATCTTTCCACCTAGAGGGGTATATACAGATTGAGGAGCACCTCACTCCAGAAGGTTACAATTTGCAGTGCACCACTCCCATGAGCTTTCCTTTTAGTGTCTGTTCAAACTGTGTACCCTACTGTCCTTCATTCTTACCTCTCTCTTTTGGTTGCCTTAAACTTCCCTTTTGCTAATCCTACCTGTAGCTACCTTATCCTGGGTGTCCACACACCTTGCAGACTTGCAGCTTGAAGCTGCCTTCCCTGTAGCTGGTTGGAGTAAAACAGTAGCTAGGTCTGGTGTCCCCCTGCAGAGACTCCTACAGATGGCACTAAGGTAGATGGTCCACTCCTGCACTGTTCACGTAATGTGCTGGGACATGAGCATAATGGGACATGGTGGGAGGAATCATCCTGATTGCCTCTGGTTCTCCATCTTTGCATTGTGTAGCTGTCAGGGGTTTGGCAGAGGCTCCTTTACCCAGCCCCATGTGCTGTGTTCTCTTGGGTGGCATTACATGTGGGTGTAATGCACCTTGAATTTGGCAACACTCATAGAATTTATTGGTAGAAAAGCACTGCTTGGCTCAGTCTGCCCTGATTGTGGACCTACAGGTTTTTCTTGGTGGTTCATTTATTTTTTGTACAACTGTCTAGTGTAATGTAAAGCAGAACTGATGCATACTGTTGGCATCTCCATTCCCAGTGGAGTGGGATTGCATCACCAGAATGGTGTGCAGCACATTGCTGTGCCCTTTCTTGTCCAGGAAGGACTAGATGAGGGAGAGGAGTCTTATAATACATAGAATGTTCTTCAGGTTGTCAATTCATGTTTCTACAACATTCTGTTCTATCAAATGACACTAGATACATACATACATGGTATCTGCAGATAAGGGCCTATGGCCCACCTAGTCTGCCCATTTGAGCTTAGTTTGTTTTCCAAGAAGTCTGTTGCCCCTTACCCCTGACCTCCAGAATTCCTTTGTCTACCCCATGCATTCTTAAATCCTGTGATTGTTTCAGCCCCCACCACTTCCTCTGGCAGGGTGTTCCACTTGTCCAGCACTTCTTCTGTGAAGAGATTCTTCCTCACATTTCCTCGGAATCGTCATCCCATGCCCTCTAGTCCTGGAACATCTCTCTTGCTTAAAAATAGTGTGTTCCTGTTCCTCCCTGTAAGATACTTGTATGTCTATCATTTCAAATAGCTCTATCGGAACAAATTGTTTCATCCAGAGGTGATATAGAAAACCCATGGCCTCCATTGGAGCTCAAATTGTGACCACCTTCCAGCTCTAGATTCTACTATTTTGTCTAGATAGTATCTGTCATTAATGAATGCCAGTCAGAGGGTGGGTGGACCATGGTACAACTTTCAGTACTGTTGAGTCAAGTGAGCAGTTTAATGGGGCAAATGTACCTAGACTTGAACCTGGCAGTATTGAAGTCTGTGGTATATCCTTGTCTGCACTGTTCGCCATAATTACTCAGTGCAGTTTTAAAGGTACTGCAGATCTCCTGTGTTCTAAAATGGAGGCCTGTAGATCTTGGAAGATATCTCCTAAATGAGCTAGATTGTGGAACTGTAAGCAGTCTGTATCAGGACCACAGACTTTTTTCCCTTGCTGGATCCCCTTTGGTGCCTATGTGGGTGTCCCCAGCAACCAGCAGTTTTTTTTTTTTTTTGTTCACTAGTGAGCTGAGCTGTGATTCTTTAACACTATAGTGGCTATGCTGATGGCAAGACTCTTGTTGCAGACTCTTTGGCCCTGTCCACACTACACCTCTAACGTTGGAGTGCCCAAACCATCACCGCAGCAGTTTGCATTTACACCTGTAATGTTACAGAAGGCATTTTCGTAACCATTGTTGAAACCACCTCATGTGGTTTCAATGGTTATGAAACTAGTCCCATCTCTAACATTACTGGCAGTAGTGTGGACGGGCAGTAACGGTCCCCTGCAGTGCCCATAGCGCAGCATAAGCTGCATTGTGGGATTGGGTGCCATGGTAATGGTTGCCTGGTTCCTGAGGTGTGGACTGGTGGTACTGGTCTCATACCAGTCACTGCTGCAGTGTGGATACACTGTACTGCTCCTCGGCTGTAACAGTTTCTGTCCTTTTTTGGTGTCTGAGTGGTGTATTGTGGACGGGGCCTTGGTATTCCCTCCTGTGTGCAGTTTGATCCCAGTTGCTTTAGTCTCTGCTGATCCAGTGAGCCTCGGCTTGTTTCCAACTGGAGACACCCACATCATATAGGTGCCAGTGTGCGCAGCCCCAGCCAGCAGAAATTTCCAGGTCCTAATGCTGACTGATTACAGTTCATAATGTGACTCAATGGATGAGATTCAAGTTTTGTTATGGTAGGTAGCTTTTTGGCTGGGGTAGCTGTCTCTCGACTTGAAAGGTATATGTGAACTTCTCTAGAGTAAAAAGTTAATTATTCAAGGTTGAAGATGGCTTATGGGGTAGCTAGAATGAAGTACCTGATCCTGCTGAATGGTGCTGGATTGTCAGACTGGCACTTACAAGATATAGGATTGGTCAGTCGGCAGAGGAGACTCCCTTAAAGTGCAGTGGGGCACTCCTGCTTTGGGCAGGCTGTGGCTATATGGAAAGGAGACTGCAGGTAAGTATCCAATCATACTAGCAGAGGTAAAATGAGTAGCTCTTCCACTAGGAGTTGCTAATAACCAATATTAAGTTTAGGCATGGATGAGGATTGCCCCAAAAAAAATAAAAACACCTGGGTCTTTACTGATCTCCAAAATTTAGATTCTTGAGTCTCTGTGGTGGCATCTAGCTTTGTGACCAAACTAGCCTAGTGCACTGGTTTCTTTTATACCCAAGTGGTCCATCAATTCAGAAATTCTTGCCTCAGCCCAGTGTGCAGCATGGTTCCTTAAGGTTGCATCTTTTTGGGGGGGGTCCTTCTCTGCATCTCAAGATGTGCATGTCTAAAGCAGTTGCTGTTAAGGATTTCAGTAGCCTTATACAGAGGTGGAGATTCTACATAAAGGGCAACTGACAGCCACTGGGTAGGCAGATCATGACAAGATGGCCACTGGGTAGATGGCTCATGACTAGATTAAGTCTGCCACTGCCAGACTGAACACTCTCTGTATTTAGCCACACAATAAAATATTTGCAAACTTGTCAGTGACACCTCATTGTCTTTTGGAGCCACAGACTATGCACTGTAACCCTGCCACTAAAATTTATATTATGGTGATGTGAAGGGGTTGGAGTGTTACTAATGGGTACATGGTGGTTGGGGGGGGCAATGCCACTCTTTTTTTCTAATAGAGTTCTGCCTTGTACAACAAGTGGTGAGTTCACAAGAACCACTACCACTATTACAGGTGTTAGTCTGGTTCACTTACATGCATGTTGTCTGCTAATAAGTCTGTCTGTCAAGGAGAGGAAGAAAATCATCCAAGGGCTTTACTTTGGCCTTTAAGCCTTAATCCCTCTGCCCTCTCCTTTCTCAGTGGAAACTGCTTCCCTCCGCGTCCAAATCCCTCTACTCTCCCATTCCACAGTGGAAAAGGTGCTTCCTCTCCCTCTGCAGGCTGAACAATCAGCAGTGCCATCTTTCATACATTCATTTGAAGGCGATTGTACATGTTAACTGTACTAAACATGTAAAATCCTCAAACTTGTAAATTTCCTGCAAATAAAAGTGTGTAAAAGCTGGTGCTGCCCCAGTTGTAACATATAAAAGTAACACTGCAGACCTTTTCCTACTTAGTAATCATGATGTGGAGCTTGGGGGTGGGGCTACATTGTGCAGCTGGGTCAAACTAGGAAGTACACACTGTGTGGCTAAAGAGAATTTAAAATGGCAAGTCCTCTAGCGGACAGCTTCATGTCATGAGTCTGTATTTGTTCAACAGCTCTTCAGCTCCAGCTAGTTTGTGTGAAGTCCCTCACGGAACATGTCGGATTGTGTTGGTTGTGACCTGTGTTCTTTATTGCCCTAATGCAGGCATGGCAGTAACTTTTTTCATTGTCAAGACAGTAATTTTTCTGTGACTTCAGTGTAAGTCAAGAATAGGAGCTTATGGGATATTTTTGGGCTTGGGTCAGGTCTCGAGTTGTGAGCCGGGTTAGGCAGAGCTTGGCTGAGATCATAACTAATCAGCTTATTTAAATCGCCATGAATAATCATACTGAGTGATCTGCTCAGTTAAGTGGCTTAGCAATGGAGGTCTAACTGCCAACTAGTTTCATTACTTAAGATAAAATAGTGATGCTGCAAATTGCTGTGGCCATCTGAACTAAAGGGAGGGGTGAGTGAGCCAAAATCCTCTGCCATAATAGGCTGTTCAAGCATGGGAGTCTGGCTTTAGTAGATCTCTGGCAT
The DNA here is from genome assembly GCA_016271365.2 of Neoceratodus forsteri. Lineage (NCBI taxonomy): Eukaryota > Metazoa > Chordata > Ceratodontiformes > Ceratodontidae > Neoceratodus > Neoceratodus forsteri. The sequence continues at coordinate 252,596,551 of CM028137.1, read as the reverse complement.
AGGCAACCCAATATTGTTTTGTTGGTCAAACTAATATTGATACTGAGAGTGTAGCAAAAGCTGAAGGAGTTGGGCAGACCTTGGTAGGGCCAGGGTTTAGTTCTGTATTGCCAGAGCAGGTAAGTCCAATTTGCTTAAGCAGTATTTCCCCTTTTTGTAATTCTTACTTCAATGGACAGTTGAATTGAGTTTAGTGTTGCCCAGAGAGGATGCCAGGAGAGGCTCTGGCATACAGTACTAGAGGTAAGGCAGCAACTGGTCTCTAATGTGGAGATACTGAGATTCCACAAATGGGTCCATTTCTCCATATTGGCATCTTGGAGGGGCCTGATTATGTAGCTGGGGGCCCAGGGAAAGGGGAATAATCCCAAGAACCACTTTTGCATCCGTACACTTGGGTAGTACCTGGAAGGGGAGGTAACACTACTGACTAGGGTTACAACTATAAATATGGGTAGTAACCAGTTTGGTAGGTGACCAGGAGCTGTAGTCAAATTTCGTGCAGGCAGTACCCAGAAATTAAGCTTGGGTCAAGTGGTTGCAGAAGTGGTACCTAGAGGACTGCCTGGCTCTAGAAAGGGCATGTAGGCAACACCCAAATGAGCAGTGGAGAGCTGCAAGTAGTGTAATTTAGGGCAACAAAGCTCTTGAGGTGGTAATCTGGTACTGCTGCAGGCTGGCCAGCCTTGAGTCTCTCCCAAAAAAAAGCAGCCACACTCCAGAGGAACAGGATCACCACAAATCTTAATGATTTTGAGGAATTTGCTTAAATAGCAAACTGACAAGGCTAGAGCTGCATATGGCTAATACACCAGGTGCCTTAGCACCTGGCTTGTGTGAGCTTCATCAGGGCCCCACATTTGCAGTTGAGGAAAAATTCCTCATGCATCAGGATTTGTGGCGGTCCTGTCTTAAGACCACAAAGCCACATGGAGCAGTATGGCAGGCTAGCACAGTACATGGAGAAGGTCAGACTAATGACTTGCTGCTGCTACATATGAAGCAGCACAGCCTAGACTTCACGGGTAGTGTCTTCCAGGGTCTACCATACCTGGAGAGAGGACTAGGTTGTGCATTATGGGCACAATTGTGGGGCTGAACAGACTCCACATTCCTTTGGTTGGGAGACCTGCTAGATAGGCAGGGCCTTTTGGAGGAGGAAACGAATGCAGCCCTCTGACTAGTTCTGGTGGAGAGGGGTGGAACTTCAGTGTCACCAGCTGGTGGAAGCAGATCCAAGCTCCAGTGTCAATAGGTAGGAGGCTGTATGGAGAGTAATTAACCCTCTGTCCCTTGCTGGCCAAATGGAAGGCAGGCTGGACAATAGTGACAGACCATCCCTTGATCCAGTTCCACTTGCCATTTTACTCTGCCAAAGTTGCAGATGTCTGCTCCATAATAGCAACATGGACGTCTACATGTTGACTGAAGTTGTTGTCACAGCCTCACCAGCCATTACAGTTGGTCTGGGGAGGACATTGTAATCCTTTGGAAGAAAACACTGGATTTTGTCTGCATAGTGCATTTGTTCCTTGTGGAAGGATGTCTTGCAGCAAGCAGTATATTCTCAGCAACTGCACCAAATGGTTGGAAACTATGGTGGTATGGTGGCACTTTGGATGCTTAACTGCTCTGCCTACACCTACTAGGACCAGCTCAGTCTTAACTGAGGAAACCAGTAATCTGGGGACAAGAGTGACCTTTTAGTGTGGGGTCAAGGGCTTGTGAACAGGCTAAAAGCCTAGTTCGGAGCACGGTAACTTTATAAAGGTATGACCGAATGCATGTCCAATGTCTCACTGCATTGTTTAACTCTTGCTTGGATGCTATCACTAATAATGGGGGGGAGAATCATCTACAATTTTTTTATGATGCAGGATAATGTTTGTCTTGGCTACCTTCATGGGGAGGTTGGAGTCAGTGCTTGTTTGGAAGGTGTTTACTGATGGTATTCGATTGGAAAAAAAAAAAGTTGTGATTCTGCTTATATTGAGTAGTTACTGGCAGAACCCTGATGTCACTTTATGCTGCTTGTATACACAGATAAACAGAATAGTAGTTGGCTAAAATGGCAAATATACTAGTGTAAAACTTGCGTAATGTTCAATAGTGCAAACTCTCTAGCAAACCATAAGTAAAGGCTAGGGTTGATCTGTGGAACAGATTTCATGTTTGAGCAGCTCAAAAAAAAAAAAAAAAAAAAAAAATTATGGCATGTCCTTCTGCTCCATAGTTATCCAGCAGCAGTCACTGCCTGGAGAAGGCGACAGGAAGCTACTAGGCTTCCACCTAGCCTTTTCTTTCAAGATTAAACTGTCATGAGCTACACCCTGTCACTCCTTGGATGAGTTATACCTGCTTCAGTTTCCCATGCAGCAGTGGTGGTGGGAATCCATGGGGGTTGGGGGGGAAGAAGAGTAAGGCATGCAAAACGTTTCTTTGGATTTGGCCTAGCCCAGCTTCTATAACCTTAAGCAGGGGGTAGGGTTCCCTCGCTATATCAAAGACATAGCCGGCCCAGTGGAACCAAGGTGATGGAAGCCTTGCCTCATGCTACACTGGCAACCTGGGTTTGGGGATGGTCAGGGTGGGAGCAGGAATGAGCACTGGCTCTCCTTTCCTGGGAGGGGGTTGGCTACCCAAGTTCTGCCACGAGATGGAGGTCCAGTGACTGGCAGTAATGGTGTGGTGGGTGGAGCGTCCCATAGTGTGGCACACATGTGCTCTACACCAGGATGCACAAGGGTTGGACAAGACAAACTCTACAAACTACTTGCAAAAATGCATGAACTTGCCCTTGTCCTCATGAAGGAGGCTACTTGTACATATCATTCTACAGTCTAAGCACAAATTCCACTTGCATTTGGGGAAACTACTTCGGGACAGTTTGCAAAATCTGAAGACCCAGGCTCTTACATTTCTGAAAGAATATGGGGGGGAGGGGCAAATTCAACATGTGCCCAGGGGATCATCTGATACTGAAGATCAACATCTGATCCTGAAGTGTCTCCCCACATTTATGTGTAGTTTAAGCCAGCAGTTCTGACTGTACCAGAGTCTCTCTTCCAGGGAGAACATACAGCAAGGGCTGAACTTCTGGGGTACTATATTGTTCCATGTTTTTATAGGCTGTATCTAGCCAGGCAGAAATGCCCATACAGGCTGTCCATGTCTCTGGACATGCTTGTAACAAAGCTGCTGAATGTGGTCCTGAGACACCATGTCATGGTAACCACATTCTCTGGTAACATTCCAGATGTTCACTGTACTCTGGTTATGCCACAACTCCCCTCCATTTTTTGTCTTGTAAATATTCCCCTTTAATGGTAGGCTCAAGCTATCCCATAGCTTCCTGTCTTTGAAAGCTGTGAATGGTAAAGACAAGCCATCCCATAGTCTGAGGTTCTACTGAATGCAAGTTCAGAATTTCCATCCTTTGTGCATATGGTACTTAAACTTACTGATGCATCCCATATTTTGTGGTGACCAGAAGGCCTCAAGTGGCCCCATACAGAGGCATTAGAACTTTCTTTCCCTGCTAAGGCATTCCTTTGTTAATTTGCTACAATTTTGAAAGACATTGCATCATTTGTTGAATCTGAAATGGACCTGTGTAACTAACTGCAGTTATACCTTGCCAAAAAGTTGTTTTTGTTGAACTTTCTGGTTATCCCCATGTATCACTAATGCTTTTATCCACATTAAAATCTAGCATGTGATCACTTGCCCACGATTCCAGGTGAGTTCCCTGTTCAGTAGAGCTATCACTCTGCTTACCACTGCTCCCACCTTGGTATCATTCATCGGCAAATTGCCATTTGGGTATTTCCAGATGTTTGTTTATAGATGCATATAGTGGGCCCAAGTAGACTCCTGTGGCACCCCACTTGTCACCCTTTGCCACTTGGGTGTCCCATAGTGATGCTTGTCTTCAATCAACCTTGACTCCACCCAGTCCACTATTCTGATATTGAGGCCCAAGTCTAGTAGCTTGACAGTTGTCTTATGAGGGGCGTAAAAGGCCTTGGTGTGGTCCAAAAATGTATCAGCAGGCTGGTAGCAGATGGTAATTCAGACATTATCTGGACTTGCATGTTTTGTAGTCTGTCCAGGGGTGGAGCTGTGCCATTTCCAAATCTCTGCAAGGGACTCTTGATTTATTTCAAATGCTCCCAATCTGGGTAACACATTCATTCAAAAGGAATCCACCATGCCCCAGTCAAAAGTGTTTGAGGTTGGCAAGCATCTTGTTCGGTATAACATAATTTGTTATAGACCAGTCGGACCTGCAGGGATGTGGATGCCAAGGTACCTAATTTGAGTGGTAACCCACTTAAAGGGGTAGTTCCTTATGGCTGGTGTTGGGAGCCACTTGAGTTCTATATTTTCTCAGTGTTTAATATCCAGTGCATTACTGTATTCCTGCAAAATCCTATTAAATAGGGAATGTATGGATGGGGTTTCTGGTGGAGCATAGTATCATCCACTTAAAGGATACATGATCCCTACCACCACAGTGCCCTCCAGATCTTTGTGCTCACAGAGCCCCCCACTGCAGTGGTTAGAACGGGGGGGGGGGGAGAGACACTAACCACTGCAATGTGCCGCTTGCTATTGTGAAAGTATCCGAAAGGTGCCATTGTCTTTAGCTCTAGCAGTGGTCTATGAATATATTTCATTTATCTAGTAACTGTTTACCAAATTTTAAATGTGCCTAGTCTTTCAGATAAAGCCCAGCTATATCTGCATCAACCATTAGTGATTTGTTGCTCCTGGGTAGGTTTCATTGCAAGAGACTAGGGCATCGGGTATGAAGCACTGTACATACTGACTCCCAGTCAGTCTATACTTGATGGGGCTACGGTTAAACAGAAGTGCTCAGCCTTGACATCACTCACCTCCTTTGCAAATGCAGTAAGTGGTGCTGGCAGAACAGTGAACTGTGCTGGTGTTTAACATGAAATTCAGTTTAGAAAACATACTTGGAAGTCTCCATCCCATTAGGAGACAAAGATGTGTAGAGCAAAAATGCTAATGTGATTTCAGTAATATGCAAACATGACCTGACTATGCAAGGTCAAAACACCCCTCGGAGGGCCTGTGGTGCTGAGGTATTCCAGTTGCCTGCTGTGAGCCACCTGGAACAAACATTATAAAATTGTTCCCTTTTAATGTAGCAGTTTTATATGGTGCCCCTGTGTGCGTGCATATCTTGTAACATAAATCTGTAGAGCATGGGGGGCATGCACCATTGGTTTCTGTGGGACCATGGTGGGTTTTTACTAGAAATTTTAATGTGGTGGAGGGCTAATTCAAATACATTATGGCCACTGCCCAACTAACAAGGGCCTTGCTGAGCAGTGGATGTGAGATATTTGAATTTGCACTCTAAAACATGGCCCCATAAAAACTAATGAAGTGTATCCCTGTGCTGTAAAGATTTCTCTCATTACGAACATGAGAGCAGGGGTTGTGACTCTGTATGGACTCCAGGGCCTTGTAAATGCACATCTCTAATGGGGAGAACGGGACTAGCATCCCAAGAACAACTTGTAAATGATGTGGGTACCCATGTCCCCAGAGACTTGGGAAGGCAAAGTGCCCAGTCTCCACTCGTGTCAGTTGGTTGCACTATGAAACGTCTACCAGACTATGGAGGCAGTGTCCCAAGCCTGACCCATACCATGCCTCCAAGAGTTCACCCCAGCCATCCATGGCTGCTAATGGATCTGCTGGGACTGGGACATTGGTCCCACAGTTGAAGTAATTACTACTAAGGTGAGGGTACTCCCACAGTCCGGGGGGGTAGGGGAATGCTGCTTTTGTTCACAAGACTTGAAGTCAGAAATGTATGAGCTGGTGTCACTTGGGGGGTGTATACTCCATCTGGCAGGCTGCACCAGTTTAATCGGAAGTTCACTTATGCTGGTGGGGTTGGTCAATTCCATAGACCCCAGGAGGCCCAGGGGTCTAGCAGCATCACGCACGCCAATGTGGGCAAATGCAGTGTTCTGTAAAAGGGCCTCATACACACTTACTCTTGATAAATGCGTTTGAGGGACACCTTACAATGGCATTCCCCCTTCATGGTTCATTGAAACATTCGACTGGATTGCTTTTTCTTCAGGCACTCTGTAGACCTTTAGAGCCCAGTTCTCCTGGTAGTCTAAGCTGAAGTTTTGCTCCTGTTGAGCAAATAACAGGATGACTCCTGACAGTGCCATCAGGGTCACTGACTTCTCAGTGCTGTTTCTGTAGCTGGTGGTACAAGCTTCTTGTTTAAGATCAACTTTTAGATCTGTAACTGGTTTCTACTCTGGTATTGCTGCCATAATGAGAACCATGTGTCGTTTATGTCTGCCACCAGTTCCCTCTGTACTGTTCTGTAAGCTTGGCATTGAGGAACCAGGCCTTCTACACTCAAGCAGTCTCATGGAATCTGTACACGTGTAAGAATTCACTTTGATAGTGAAGCTCTGCATCGACCAGTGACAGGCTTGTAAAGATGGTCCATATTTGTTTGAAGCGGCAGATCCTGAAGGAATATCCAGATGTACATTTGCTCTGTTCAGTTTGTCCCTCTGGGTGAGTTCTCTTCCAGTTTGTGACCATGGTGTATGCCTCGAGACCAATAACCTTTAACTCTGCTTACCAGGTGATCAGTCTGTTTAGTATAACAATGTAACATGATCTGGCACAGCCAGAACTCCTGGAGGCAAAGAAACAACCCTGCCTTCAGCCATACAAGTGCTTTGTACAATGTCTCCCTGTCGGACATTGTCACCTATGCAAATAAAGTACTTACAGTGGTTTTATTGATGAAACGAAAGGTGAAACCCTTGGGCAACTAAAATGGTGCAGGGTCTGCACCAGAAGACATACAGAGATTAAAGGAGCTTGTGTGGTGTGTGGTCTTAAAGAGATCTTCAGTAAAAATTCCTTTTATCTGGCTTCCATATCCAGATCTGATAACAAATGAAGCATGCAAGCCCCCTGAAGGGGAGTTGGAGGGTTAAATTTTGGAATTCTGTTGGGTGAGTTTCAGCATATTTTGAGTTTGCTTGTGGACTTCGCCCAATATGGGCCCAGTTCTGGAATCTCCAGTATACATAAGGAGAACCTACCCCTCCATATGTGCCTTCTGTCACTCTAGTATTGGAGGTCACTGGTCAGACTGCCATTCATGTTCCCAGAATCTTTATGCATGTCACATTAGGCTTGAAGTGGCTTGCAGATGTCCATTTGCTACCATAACCACACATTTAGCAACACTCCTTTTTCTTTCTGCATGTTCTTTGGATCATGTGCTACAATCCATTCCCATGAGCAGTGTGGTTCTGCCCCTGTGCCATTAGTTCCAACAACCCTCTCCCAAGGATAGCCTGCTGACTGACTGGCTTGCTTGGTGTGAAATGGGACCCCTGCTTGCCCAGAAGCCTCATCTCTACAACGCTAATCAGAATGGTTTAGGAGCCCTCCATCACCATCCTAATAGAGCTGCTCCATCAACAGGTACATTTCTAGCTCGGATATTTTGCCACAAAGTTTCCTTCCCCTGACCCACTTGTACATCATTCTTTGTGCATTCATGCCATACTTTGCCCAACTAGACCCCCCCCCCAAAAAAAAAACTGAGTGGCTAGATCCTATCTGGCCTTAAACAAAATGTAAACTGAAGTTCCATTTCCACAAAAGAGAACGTGTCAAACCTGTAAACATTATTGGTCATACCTGACCAAGACTTATTGGTAACAATTTCTCCACTTGCTCCTACTGGAGCAGATATTTATTTCTAGTTGGATCTGTATGTATTGAGTGTACGCATAATCAGCTGCAAGTCCTTATTTTTGCTTTGCATGCCTTTAAAGTTTAGCTGGGTCCCCGGGAAGGTGGGTTGTGAGGCCTCCATCCCTTCCAGTGGCTTGCCATAGTCCATCCTGTGCCCTTTAACCTGCACTCAATTGCCACAACTTCCTGGTCAGGGCAGTTAAAGCGGGATTGTATTAAGAAGCAAAACCCTGTGGTCCTGTGGCCAGATGAGTTTCGGCAGGATACAAGATCTGGGCTATTTTCAGTGTCTTAACCTGGTGTACGTTCTGCCTTCTTTGCCTGCAATGAGGATGAAATCATTGAAGAGAGATTTTTAGCTTTAGCTAACCATGCTGCAGACATGATGGCTTCTTTGGAGGGATAGTGAAATGGTCTCGCCTGTCATGATCATGATCATGGCCTCACTGTTGGGTTGGTGGGTTTGGCCCAGGGAGTGATGGCTCTCATCAGCAGGAAATCGGGGTTGGGGGAGCATAGTTGGACAAATATTAAATTGAATGATGAAGGATTTGCATGCAACTACTTTAGCTCCTTATTCCACCTGACTCTGGTGTCACCATGTGGTTTTGGAGCTCCCTCTGCAGTATATGGAGCAGTAGTCTTGTGTTCATCTGCTTGGGCCAAGAGGCCTATTACTTTGTGCTCTTTCAGGTTTTCTTAATTGATGGTCTTGAGCTCAGCTAGGGTCTGACTTGATCCTGTTTATTCTTCAGCATCTTTTGGATCGCTTGCTCTTGCTGCATAAGCAATAAGTTGCCTCAAGATCAGCCAAGGATATAGCAAGGAACCTGCTGAGAGCACCCACATTACGAGGCCTCATCTCTAGGTTCCTCAGCTAGCGCTAGAAGTCTGTCTTTGTTGCTGGCTTAACTTTCAGCAAGGATTGATGGTCTAACAGCACTTGAGTAAGTCTTGTGTTGTATTTAGGCAGATTGTAAGTGGACAGGATGAGCACTCTTGAGATCTGACTCTCTCGGTATCCATGACTTCACTTGAAGTCCCCATCAACACTTTCAGTTTAGCAGATTGGGTAAGGTTCTTCCTGCCTGCCATCTAAGAATAATTCAACTTAATTTTAAGTTTAAGAGGGTGCTGCCTTGCCAGAAGACACATCAGCCGCAGCTCAAGGAGCTCCATGTTCAAGCTGCCATTAGTCCTGCAGTGTCACTGGATGTTTAGGTTCTTTTCAGGGTTTTGTTTGGGGGTGGAGATTCCTAGTGGAATCTGATGGGTTCGCAGGACAAGGTGGCAACTCTAGTTGTAAAAGAGTAGCACAAAGCTCCCACTACAGAACCTGCAGTGGGTCAAGACTGGGGGGGGAAAAGTGTCCGCTTCTGTAGTGAGATTTTAGTTCTGAAACAACCTGCCTTTAAGATTAAAATGCTAGAGTAAAGGGTTAGTGTGTAGAGAGATTAAATTAAAATAGTAAGTTGTTTGGATGCTGTTTGGCATACATCAGTAGCTTTTTTTTTTTATGATGCATAGCACTGGAGAGATGTTCCTTTGTTACCTGGCCAGTGCAGGGATGGATCCCATTAAGTGTTGTTGTAGCTACCCCCTGTAATGGCAAAGCCATTCTAGATATGAACTGCAAATGTACACTGAATTAGTGTGTGTGTGTGTGTGTGTGTGTGTGTGTGTGTGTGTGTGTGTGTGTGTGTGTGTGTGTGTGTGTGAGATTGTGCCCTTAATTCCTTCCCCTGCACCTCACCCTTGCTGCCAGCCCTCCAGTATCAGTCTTGTGGGGTTGGCTTCTCACTGAGGAGAGGAGCACTTTTAAGGGAACTGGTGATGGAGCTGCCTTCAGCCATGCGCTGGGGGACTTTGAGGCAGTCCTGAATCTACCACTAGTGAGCATCAGTGTGTCCCCTGCATCTCTCTAGGACAGCACAAGTTTTCAATTTGTCTGTCTGGTATGCATCATGTTAACTCCTCATCCTTCCTTCCACCTGTGGCAGCAGGCACAACAATTTTCCCTTCCCCCATTTTATAACCATTTCATAAGCTCAGTAACAGAGTTGTAATGTAATAACCCATATCACATATACATACTAAAATGCCAGCAGAATAGGCCTAACTGTCTTTCGTGTCTGCTAGTTTGGTCAGCCCCCACCCTGGGAGCTGACCTTGCTGCCCCCTCGCCTTCTCTGGCTCCTCCTTTCCCAGTTCCAGATATTATCACTGTACTGGATTTGCTTCCTGTACCTGTCCAACCCCCTCTTGAACCCCTCCACCAGCCCCCCTGGGCAGTGCATTCCATGGCTCCACCACTCTCTCAGTGAAGTAGCACCTCCTTTCTCCCCTGAATCTTCCCCCCAGCTTCCACCCATGCCCTCTAGTTGCCCCCTCCTTCTTCCTTTGAAGCACCCTGACTGCTCCTCTCCTATTTACCCCCTTCATGTACCTGAAGACCTCTCGGTTCCCCCCCGGTCCCTTCTCTTCCAGTGTGTACATATTTTGCTCTTCAAGCCTCTCCCTATAGGTCCTGTCCCCAAGCCCCAAATCATTTTGGTTGCTTCCTCTAAACCCTCTCCAGGACTTTAATGTCCCTCTAAGTGTGGCCTCCAAAACTGCACAGTACTAGAGGTGTGGTCTCACCAAGCAGTTGTACAGGGGGAGTATCACTTCCCTCCTTCTGGAGGTGATCCCCCTAGTGATGCATCCCAGCATCCTATTGGCCTTGGCGGCTGCCCTCCTGTAAGTCTGAGTTGTTCATCTTGACATCCACCACCCCCAGGTCCCTCTCAGCCATCGAGACTGTAGCATCCCCCAAGGTGTACACTTGGCCGGGTTTTGGGCCCCAGGTGCAGTACATTGCATTTCCCTGCATTGAACTTCAGCTTCCACTTTCTAGACCATCTTTTCAGAGTCTCCAGGTCCCCCTGTAAGGCCACCTTCCCCTTGTCCCCATCCACCACTGCCCCAGTTTTGAGTCCACAAAGAATCTTCTCACTCCTGATACCTGTCCTTATGTCAGACATAGGGGCCCAAGGACCCTCCTTGGGGATGAGATTATCCCACCAACTACGACCCTCTGGTTCTGGAGCCAATTGCCTATCCCTCTGATCATCTGGTTCCCACCCCATTTCTCCCTGCTTATCCAACAGGCCCTCATGAGGAACAGTCGGATGACTTGCCAAGTCTAGAAAGAGGACATCCACTGGTCTACCCAGGTCCAAGGCACTAATCACCCAGTCATAGAACTCCACAAGGTTTGTCTGACACAATTTCCTGGGATGAATCTGTGCTGTCGTCCAGGCACCCTGACTCTTCCAGGTCTCTTCTCTTCCCCCAAGCCTCTCCTTAATGCCCTCATCACCTTGCCCACCACTGTCAGGCTGACAGGCCTGTAGTTCCCTGCCATCTCCCTTGATTCCCCTTTGTGGATAGGCACTATATGTGCCACCTTCCAGACCTGGGGCACCCACCCTGTCCTCGGATGGCAAAAAGCTCCACCAGAGGTTTCTCCAGGCCATCCACAAGTTCCTTTAGCACTCTGGGGTGTAATTTATCTGGCCCTGGTGCTTTCTCCATCTTAAGGGACCTGAGGGCTTCCCTTACACTCTCCTGTGATTTCTACCTCCACTGCCTCTTCCCCCTGCTGCCAGTGATGACTCCACCTTTCCCCAGACCCACCGATCGGTAAGGGTCCCCCTCAGTATCATGGTCTCCTCTCCATGTATGATGCAACACCCCCATTTTCCTTGGTGAAAACTGAGGTGGTACTCATTTAGTACCTCGGCCTGCTCCCTTGGGTCTTTTGCCCATCTCTCCCCTGTTTTAATCTTGCTAATCTGCCCCTTCACCCTTTGTTTTCCCCAGTGTATCTATCTAAAGAACCTCTTGTTCCCTCTAATTTCCCTGGCCAGGTTCTGCTCCTTCCTTGCCTTAACCACCCTCGCCACCCTAGTGGCCTTTCTAGCCATCGGCTCTTACTCTCCTCAATCCCTTTCACTCCTTGAGCATTTGAATTGCCTAGGCTGCCTTCTTTCCCTGCACCACCTCCTGGACCTCTCTGGCCCACCAGCAGGGTTTTCGGGCCCTACTGCATTTTCGTCTTACTCTACCACAGGTAGTGGTGGCATCCTGTACCCCTCTCCTGATTTCCCACCTACTGTCAGTGTCCATGTCTGACCCAGTCGCATCAAAATGCTCCTTAAGGATCCTTCCCACTTCTTTAAAATCCTCCCCCTGAAGTCGATTGCCTCCATCTTTGTGCAGCCTTCTACCCCTCCTAGGTCCAGGCAGAACCAGACCATGGCGTGGTCATTCCCTGCTAACAGGCCCCTTGTCTCCAGGCCCCCAATCTGGTCTGTCTGCCAGGACCACATCCAGTACCCATGTCTCCCTGGTCTGTTCCCCACCTACTGAGTTAGGAACACGTCTTGAAAGACATCCAACAACCTCTGTTCCCTGGCCACTGAGGATGTCTGTCTGTTCCTGGCATGTTTAAGTCTCCCAACATCTGCTAACAGACTGTCCTCTAGCTCCTCCGCCAGCACAGGGGATCTATACACCACTCCTATATTATTAATAATAATTTTATTATTTTTTTTTGTACTCCCTTACTCTTATCAAGGTGACCCAAATCTCCTCTGCCTCCTACTCCCCCCCGTGCCAATGCAGTTGACTATTGCTACCCCTCCTCCCCCCCTTTCCTTCCCTGAACATGGTGTTCCCCTGCAGGTTCAGGTCCCAGTCGTGTCCTGTGGTGGCCCAGGTCTCTGACTGCTGCCACATCCACCACTCTCTGTTAGCATCCCCTGGAGCTCAGGCATTTTATTGCCCAAGCTGCTGGCATTTAGCAGGACTACCTTTCCCCCTTTCCCTATACTTCCATTTCCCTTGCGCATGTTCCCATGCAGGTCGTTTCCCCTGGTCTGCACTTTACCAGTTGGCCTCTTTCCTGCATTCCTTCAGCTCCCAAGGGGGTGGAGACAGAGTTCTCCTTTATCGGACCCCCTCGACAGCTTTTCTCCCATCCCCCCCTTCAAATTTAAACCCCACTTTTCACCAATGAACCCCTCTATTTTCAACTTAAGCATTCCCCCTTCTCTCCAAATTGAGATGGAGCCTGTCTAGTATACAGCTCCTTATCCTCCCAGGTCTCACCCAGTCCCCCATCAACCCATACCCTCTGGCCTCACACCACTCCCTGAGCCACTGGTTATCTCCCTAATCTTCCTTTTGTTTCCCCACTAGTCCTTGGCACCGGCAGGATTTCCGAGAAGGAAATTGTGCATCTTATGTCATGACAGACCCTGGCAAGCTCCCTGAATCTTGCCTGTATCTCTAGCTCACCATTTCCCTGTGTCATTTGTACCCAGGTGGACCACTATGTCTGGGGAACCCCGCAATCCTTTGCCAGCTGATATACCTCATGCTTCGCCCTGTGCACCATTTGTCCAGGGAAGCATTTTGTTCTAACTGGCCAGGCTTCCCCATCCCTATCCCATTTGATACCCTGATCATAGAATCCCCCAACAGGAGCACTCTGACCACTCCTTTTCATTCTTTCCCCCTTCCATGTCCCTCATCCTTTCTACCAGCCTGTCCACCCAGCTGGCTTCTTGTTCTTGTGCTTATCTGGGTGCCACATGCAACCCCCTCATTTACCCTGGCCACCCCAGCCCTCCAATCCTATGTATCTCCTCTTCCCAGGTATCCTTCTGTACCTAGCTAACTCCTTCACTGCTCATGACTGGTCATCCCCATCCGCTAAACTAGCCTGGCTAGTTTCCCCCTTCCCTCAGCTTCCTTTACTGTATCCTTGTATTTTTTGGTCCTTCTTGACCTTTCCTCCCAACTGGTCCTTCTCCTTGCCCTTTCCTCCCTCTTCCCCCTGCTCCTCCTGCTCTGATCCACTGCTCCCCCATTTTCCTGCATTCCAGGTTCCCCCTGTTCTGCCCCACTCCCTTTCCATCTCTAACCACCCCTGTCATGGCTACATCACCCCCCCCATACTCGAGCAGAAGAGAATTGAAGTGGTTACTGAGCATAGGGTCCAATCCACCTCCCCGCCTTGCTTCCTTCTGTCCAGCCCCAGCCATTTGCCTACTTTCTTGAATGTTGTCTCCCTCCCTCCCTTTGTGAGGGTCCCCAGTTACCTGCCTGCTTCCTTGGTAGTGTCCTTTTGGTGTCCCTCTGCCAGGGTCCCTGTGTGACCCCAGAGTGTTCTCTTGCACTCCTTTTCCCTATGCCCCCACCACTAGTGCTTGGGT